>OY660871.1:21753448-31753448 GCA_962446985.1 Xyrichtys novacula
TTCATGAAATTATAAATCAGGTCATGATTGATCCAAACCAAATAACTACAGTAATTAATTGTTATTTGCAAAAGCTACACTAGAATCAACCTGATCACACATTTCATATCAAATCAATCAGTGAAAAGCCGTCCCACACATTTCCCCTCTGCCTGTTGACACTGTGGCTAAAACGCTCCTGAAGCATAGTGAATTGGTGACAAAAGGATCAGTTTTCAACTCAGGTTAGGAAACTAATTTTGTAATTGTAGAGGTACAACAGTGTTCCACACAATTATAGAAAAAAAAGGTAGAAAGTTGAACAGATGCTAAAAGCTGTGTAACACTTGTGTCAACTGTATATCTTAAACTTAAGTTACTGGACCAGTTCTAGGCTCCAACTGTGTTAAAATACAAAAGCCAGCACTTGACTAAAGAAATAAAACACAGAAATAAGATAAAACTACCATATTTTTCACATTATAAGGTGCACCTGTTTATAAGGTGCACCGTCAATGAACACGTCTATTCGCGTCAATTTTCATACATAAGGCGCACCGGATTATAACGTGCACTAAGCCAAACAAAACAGTCAATAACTCCACAAGGCTATAGTAGCTGCAGTGCTCTGACAAGCCAAAAGGATTTTAAGCGCGCCTTACAGTGCGAAAAATACGGTATGTATCGGAACAAAATATTTCAACTCATACTCCTGCAGGTCAAATAAAAAAATGGTGTTGTTTTTTTTTTTTTTTTTTTTTTTTTTTTTAAGTAAGTTTATTTTGCCTTTTAATAGTCGGTTTAAGTTATTTCAGACTAAATCAGACAATTCAGCTCAATCCAGACTAATCCAGACTGGGCTGAGAGTATCTATTTTAGGTTTAGGTTTAAGTTTGTAACTATTTTTTGTTGAGTTATTTTCCTGAGTAAACTCTTAAAAAGTTGATCATCAAAAAGTCACCACGATCTCTCTTGTCTTTCTTGCTCTGCCATGTTAAAAGCAGATAACAGCAGGTCTCTTGAAGGAGAAGAGTTATTATATTGCCCACAGTCACATTTTTATCACACAGCTTTTTGAATGACTTTTGATGAATTAAATGCAGTTTTTTTAGCCTGATTAAGGTATCTATTAATTTTAATATCAACAGTTTTAACTTTCAATGAATTAATATATCTTTTTAACATTTTAATCAGGTATTTCTTTATTTATGTTGTACTTTTAGTTGGGTTGCACCTGGAATATGGTCCCCTACATGTTAATGATGCAGACGTGTGCATGTGCAGGTTTGAGTGTGTGGGTTTCCAGAAAAAGGTGTTTTGCCTTTTATTTGAACACCTGTGTGACCAGCGTTAGCTACTAGCCCCAGAGAAATGGATGCTACATGTTATTTTAAGTGTGTAATGTGTGTGTGTGTGTTTAGGGACTGTTTCACATATAGAGGATTTGTGTGTTCATGTGTGTAAATTCGTTAGTTTGTGTTTCTATTGGTCCATTACAGTGAACAACACAGGATGTATGTCAGTTTGAAACATCGCATGGGACACATGGTGTTATCCTGAGGCCCCAAAGGTATGTGTGTGTGTGTGATTGTGTGTGAATGTGTGCCTTTGTGTGTGTGTATGTTGTGCACGGAGGCGTGACTGAGCCAGTAGCAGAGGAAGGTCACCTCACGTGCACGGCTCAGTGGAACAGCGCCTGGCGAGTGTGTGCACGAGAAGCCAAGCACCAGCAGTCTCCCAAGGACAACAAAGTGCTTATCCAGGGGAAAAAAAGAAGGCTCTCTGATCTCTCTCACACACACACACACACACACACACACACATACACACACACACACACACGCACTTCTACAGTATAAGGTGACATAAAGAGAAAAACAATCCTCTTAACTTAAGCATTCATGCATCTTGTTTAAATGTCTTTGTCTTTGTCCCATAATGTCTATATCATTCTCTCTTTTACACTCATACATTTACAGTAATGTATCTTTGTACATCTTAAAATTTAGACAAGTAATGTATCTGTAACCCTGCTACAATGTCAACAGCACAGGTAAAATGATTTTGATGGAGGTTCATTACAAACTATTCGAGGGATGAGTTGCACTGGCCCTTTTTCACAGAAGGCCTCTCTGGCACGTAAGAAAACACTGTAAAAATACATTCATAAATGTTCTGAAATCCACTTATCTGTTTCATTCTCAGGGTTTAGGTATTGTTCAAGCTGGCTCACAGTGACACAGTCATAACTTACCGAGACACTTTGATAGAAGAGAGACATTACTTTATGTTATACACTAACATTGTGTTATCCTTATGCTGTGAAAAAGGCTGTTGAACTTTCTTTGTATTCTCTGCTTCAGCTCATTCAGACTGTTACATCACTTTAAAGATAAAGATTCAAATCATATCAGAAACCTTTAAAATCCCAAGCCTGCCATCACACGTCAATATCTTAACATGTCAATAGTAGACAAGACTCAATCCTTATAAATACATAATTGTTTATTACTAGCTGGGAGACTTATGTTGCCTGTTATGTGCAGTTTCATATCTGCTTCCCTCAAAGAATTAGAACCCCGACAACATGAGCAAGACCTCGACATAGAGCAACCGTGGAACCGAAATGTTGCTACTCAATTTCAATTTTCAATTTCAATAAACATCATTGGCATAACTGTTACTACAATATTGCCAAAGCATTTGAACCATAGACTGTATATAGAATGAACGCCGTCTGCCTTGTGGGTAAAGCCACTCTGAGAACAGCACCCTCTGGTGACAGGCTGCAGTATAGGTCTGTGGAGCCGTGGACAAACTTTAGAAATTTATTACACAAAATATGCATTTTTCTCCCCCCTGCTTGTGATGTTGACATGTAGTTACTGAAAGACTGGTTTGTGCTCAAGTCCTATTTTTTTGTTTTTGAAAGTTATTAGGGGGTCCATGTTTTCTATGACTGACACTTGATACAGCCTATGGGCGTACGTAGATTGCGTAGGTCACCCGGGGGATACACTGGTTGAGCCGAGCGTCATCTCGGCGACTCTTCCGCTGAATGCGCACAATGCTACTGCACAAGCGGTGAAGTGTGTACTAGCTACTGCGCAGTGTTGGTTTCAGGAAATGTAGAAAAATTGCGGAAATACAGAGAGTTTTTTAGCTTCAAATCTGTATACTGGTAGTATATACAGTATATACAGTCTATGATTTCAACACTACAATAACAACAATAGCAACAACAATGGAAATAATAACAATAATAATTAGTCTCTTACTACTGCTTATGGTTCAAGTTACTTTGTAGTGATCAACAACTTAAAGACTTAAAGATAAAATTCAAAAGACTGTGCTCTGTCTCCTTCATGCAAAACTCTAGGTCATGAAAATGTTTTAAGTTTTTGGATGTTCAAATGTGAAGCTGATGGCTATATAACCGTTATCACTGTCGTGATGTATGACAACTCCCCCACATATTGTAATTGTACACACCAGAGTCAAATTCCTTGTATGTGCTCACATACTTAACCACTAAAGTTGAGTCTGATTTTGATTCTAGTTCTGAAGATTTGGTCTAGAGTTTTATCAGTATAGAAAAAAAAACAATGGTTTACCTTGTTTTATTGCCTCACAGTGACACTGCATCTTCGTATCATTGTCACCTTGCACCATTGTGTGATAAAACTCTGTGTCAGTTTATTCTCAGTCATTATTCCCATCATACATAGGGGCCAGGCTCATAGTCAAGGGCACATTAAACACCTCCTCCTCTATATTTTTTCACTAAGTATAGGTGTGCTATGACAACTTTCTATTTCTGTGTAGGAGCTTGTTTAGTACAGTAAGTGGAGCTGTCCATCGCCTGCAACCCTCCTCACTCTGCCATCGGTGGTTCAGCTGTTGTTTCTCATTATAAAAACCACCTTATTGTGTTTCTTATTATCCCAAGCTGCTCCGAGCAACCAGTATACTCTGTGTGCACACGTGTGTGTGTGTATTTGTGTGTGTGTGTGTACAGTGGCTGCAAAATGGAATCTTTATTTGCCTCCAACCCTCTCTCTCTCTCTCTCTCTCTCTCTCTCTCCACACTCAGGTGTTTGTCTGTTCTGTCCCCTCATTATAACAAACACTTTACCCCTACCCTCTGCCACCTCTGCCCCCCTCTCTTTCTTCCTCTTTCCACTTCCTTCCCTTTCCCCTCTATTCTCAACCTCTTTTCCCCTAACTATCCATCCCTCACTCTTCTTCTTTACCTTTCTCTCTCTCATTATCCAACAGCTTGAAGCAACCAGTCAGCCATATGTGAGGGAAAACTATCACCTCACACTGTTAGCTTGTTTTTTATTGAGTCTGCTCTTTGCCTTAAACTTTGCCCTAAACCTTTGGCTGCTTCAGTGCTTTTTAACAATAAAACTAATTAACCGAGCAGCTCGCAGACAGCATCCTGCTATATGTGGATACATCTCATAATTTTCGCTGGTTTTGAACTCTGATTGCCTCAAAGTCTTTACAGTTTTTCCATTATGATTATTATTTCTAAGTGTGTAATTAAGACAGAACTCAGCATCATCCATGTGTAAAGCTTTGGTAGCTCTACCTGGGCTGAAGCTGTGTAAACCAAAAGCTCTACAGAACATATTAGCATCTTTCAGCTCATTCATTTATTGTTTTGTTTCAAAGTCTCCAAATTTTTGTTTAACTCTCACAGCTCAACTCAACTGAACCTTACTTTACTTTATAGAACCAAGTAGCCGCAGATCGACAAAGCAAGACACAAAAATGATTTCTGCTGACAAATCAGCTCATAACCTTCCTAGCGTCCAATTGGCAAATATCAGAGTAGATGTTCTATTTAAGCTGCTTCAGCCACTACCACTTTGAAACCATAGACTGTATATACTATGGACAACTTGGTTCCGCCTTCCGCCTGTATATAGATTTGAAGCAAAAAAGCTCTCGTTATTTCCGGGATTTTTCCAAAACCAACATTGCGCAGTAGCGTTGTGCGCATTCAGCGAGAGAGTCGCCGGGAGTTGCTGTAATAACGCTCGGCTCAAACAACATATCCCCCGGTTGAGCTACGCGATCTCTGTACGCCCATAGGCTGTATCAGGTGTCAATCATAGAAAACATGAACCCCCTAATAACTTTTAAACACACACCGGACTACTATCCTTAACATTTAATGGTTGAAAATCAAAATACTGAAAGAACATGTACACCTCCATGACAGTAGGTGGTGACATGCCCCCATTCAGCTTTTTACTATGAGGTCATCTCCCGGTTGATGTTTTATACATATGTATATATGCCATGACTTTACTGTGGAGTAAACTGAGGATGAAAATGTTACATTTATTGTGATTTATCACAGTAGAGCAGGTCAATCTTCAGACTTCAGAAGGGGATGAGTCTCGTCCACCTGCTTCAACTGCTTTCCAAAAATGCTTAAATATAAATATTACACTGTTGTCTTTAATATTGCATTTTCTGTATTTCTTTTATTCAAGTTCAACTTTTTAAATTTTATTAAATAATAAAATTAAGTGTTAGAGCAGTTTTTTGTTCGGCAGAGAGCTTTCAAAAACAGGCCTGGCTTGTTCTTTAACTTTTACTTGACAGTTTGTCCTCTGTCAGAGTCACTCAGTGAAACTGTCATTCAGTCCACTTGGACTTAGGTTAACAAGATAATTCTATTTCTTAAACAAGCAAGTCAGCAGTTTTCAAAAAAGTCCTCTCCACAGCGATGACAACGCTGTAATTCACTTCCTGTGTCCCAGAGGGTCGAGCGTGACTCGATCCAATCAGAAGTCATGCCAATTAGACGCCTCAACTGGCACTTAATTACCACTGTGAGGAGGCTGATGGGCCATTAATTAGCAGGACATTAACAGACTGAGTGTTCATTAACAGCAGAGCATATTAGAGGAGATAAGACCCGATGTAATGGACTCTGTTGGAGGAGAGAAAGGCTCAAGCTGTCTCCAATAGAATTAGATGACCTGCTACAGCACTCTCAAGTCTGGGACAATAATGTTAACAATAGCCATTAAAGGGGAATACCACTTACTTTTAATGTTGGAGTGTGTCACTCATATTGCTGAGCTTTACATTAGTGCATGGTACTCCCACTTAGATAGCAGAGACACATCATTTCACCAAGCACCAACAGACTGTTGATGGATGCCGATTTTGCAATCTCATCAGATCAGTACATTGTTAGTGGAAAAGGGTCTGAAAGAGGCCATAAAAGAAATATTGCAAGCAGCCTGAGACTCTGTAATACGAGTCAACAAAACAAAAAGCAGATATAACTATAAAAAAAGCAAAGGTAAAGCAACAAAAGCAGTTTTCCTTGTGTCTTCTTGAATAATATTTTTCTCAGGTATTATATGCAATGGGTCTTTACCTTAATGACTGGTCACTGCAAATTAGTAATAAATAAAAGCTTTTATTCATGTTGAACACAATACATTTTTTATGTTTTATGCCATCTGGAAAGGGATGCAAGAGGACATAGGTCCTCAGTGACTTCTGCAGCAGAAGCAGTTTTTTTGTCAGGAACAACAAAAACATCATTTCTGTTGCCGTGCACTATGATGTACTGTCTTTGCTTCCATTGCAAACCTCTGTCAAATACATATACTGTGTCTATTGACTTGTTATAGCGTGATTTTTCTAAGTCATTCAAAGTAAAAAGTAATTTCTCAGGTGTTATATCTCAACACTGTCCTCCTAAGACATGAGAACCATTGAACTCCTTCCACCAAGGTGTGTGCCAATGCATCAAGCCTGAAGGTTTGAGTCTGAACTCCACTGACTTGGTCTTCGCTCATTAGTTTCTGTCATTAGCCCAAAGATGATGGTTGCCATATTGAGAATGCTGACACAACCTACCTTTTGGCAATCTGGACTCAGTTAAAGAGGAGGAGTTGGAGCAGGGCTTAAGCTCTAGTGATGCTAATGTGCGTATGATCCTTGAACCACACAAAAACCATCCTTACCTGAGTATCTGACAAGTTTTATTTTTATCAGAATACATTTAAAAAAGTGTGATTTCCTTTAATTTTTCAGATTTAGTGATAACATACCATTGTTTTTTCATTACTCGAAAGCTTCAAAAATCTGTAAACAATCATCCAACTGACACTTACTGCTAAAGCTTCAGGGGGATGGAAAAAGAGGAGACATGGTGATCAGAGCAAATTAGCACATAAATAGCACAAGTGACCTGAAAATGGAGGTAGAGTTATAATGCTTCTGTTAAGAAAAGTGCTGCTTATGCAGGAAGAACAAACTTAAGTCAAACTGCCTAAAAAATTAGTGTCGCCAAAGATACAGACACACAAAAAAAGTAATTATGCTTGTGGAGGTGCGTGACCAAAAAATAGACCAAAAGTTTACCCATCAGCAAACAAGTCATCGATCCACTAGACTATCAGGCTGTCGAGATGCTTAACTCTCCTGCATGAAAATGATCATTTTAAAATGGACTCTTTTTGGGTTTCCTTTGCTTTTGGAGCCAGCCTCTAGTGGACGCTTGAGCATCTGCAGCTTTTTGCACCTCTGCATCTGCTTCATTTTTCAGCTCTGGAGGTTGCAGCTCGGTTTGACCGTCCTGATCTATCCTGGCCTGGTCTGTGTCAGTCCGCTGTATAGGGTCCCTGGGGAAGGAATGTTCTAACATCTCTGACTCTTCATTTCACGCTTCATTTACCATCACACTCTCCCCAAAACACTAACTCTGCATCTCAGTGTGTCTGTGTGGGTTTGTGTGTGTGTGTGCTCAGGGTCGTTCCTTCTCTCCATTTATATATATACTCTTGGTACTACACACACACACACACACACACACACACAGGATTAAAAAGTAAAAATGAAGAAGTGACCAGCATGCTTCTATCTGTGTGAGTCAGTAGGTGCTTCATTGTTCTCCAAGGGCATACTGCAGAATGAACTACTGCTCTCATGCACATTGATATGGCTCTGGCACATGAGGCTCTCACACACGCACACACACTTACGCACACACAGCCTGTAGCCTAACTGTTGTTTTACTTCTAAAGCCAATGCAATTACCTTTTTACTCTCTATGGTGTATCCAATGTATGAATATAGCTTGGAGACATGTTGTAAATGTGTGTACATGTATTTGTGTGTGTGTTTGTAAAGAGCGTGTGTATCTCATAAAGCCTCTGCAGTGTCATTATAAACTTCCCCTACAGCCACAGGGTAGAGGAATTTTACAGCGTGGTGGTGCTTTTTATTTTCATTTTGCAAAGAGGCTTTTATTTTTTACAGCCTGCACTGTGATGCTCTTGTTTGTATAATATTATGATGTATGGATCTAGGTGAAATATGATGGTCTAAATATCCGTTTTACACACTCTCAGGGGGAAATGAATATTTACAGCTTATTCAAAGTCATCCAGGATTAATTTTTACCATCCACAGCTGAAATTCACACAACAGCCATCAGACATTAAATTGGCTTTTGGGGCTGAGCTGGTGATTATATATCAGAGTTCAGACACAGGTTTTAAGATACAACACAAACAGCAATAAGCACAGTGGGACATTGAGTTGCATCACCAGGTCCAGTGTGAATGGATGGCTGCTATCATTACACACAAAAACACAGTGGTAGGTATGTGTGTGAATAGATGGTGTGTCTGAGACTGGTGAGATTGGTTCCATCTGTTGTTGAGTGGGTCGCAGAGTCACATCCCTGCTATTACCTCTCTCTCTCTCTGTCCAACCTCTCTTTATTCACCTGAAGGTAGGTCTGAGAGCGAGATGAATGAAGCTAATCTGGACTAGAGAGAGAGAGACAGGCAGGATGAGGAATGATAGATGGATGGATGGGCTAAGTTAACTTTTCAATCAGCTTTAAAAATCTAAAATTAAGGAACGTTCAGATGGCCGAGTGGGTTAGCGCGCCCCATGTATGCAGCCGTCACGGGCTCGAGTCTGGCCCCAACCATGTGCTGCATGTCCTCCCCCCTCTCTATCTATCTCCCCACATTTCACCCTGTCCTGTCAATAAAAGGCAAAAATGCCCCAAAAAACACAAAAAAAATCCAATATTAAATATGGTTCTGCTCCATACAGCTTTGTTAACCAATATACACACAATGAGGTTTTCCACCAACACATCTCAGTGACATTTCTCTTTGACGACATTAATCAGGTGCGTCCTTCACGATCCCTTGTCATTTAAAGCCTGGCACACACCAAAAGATTGTTAAAATCTTAACCAGTTTTGAAAACATCAGAGACCCCACGCATATTGGCCAATGACAGATTTAACAGCTTTGTTCCTCTTGTGTGTGGTGTGCAACAATGTGACAAGCACAGTAAACCACAAAGATGAAGACCCTTTTTTACTTTCAGTGTCCCGATTCTTATAACTGGAAATCTCGTCAAGTCTGTTGTGATCAAACACGGTTTTAGAGTAAACACACATGGCAGACTACAGGAGCTAGGAGATCTGTTTAGCTTAGCTGGTACGTCTATGTAAGTAGCAGTTTGTTTTCAACACCTTGCCTTCTCATGACGCTTATGTATCAACAATTCTTAATGTCAGATGTCTGTCTCATTTTATACTTCGTATTTAGTGTTGTTGCCATGGTTACATTGGTTGTGCTTCCTTCTTTAGTCAGCTCTCTTTCCGATTGTGATTTGCTTTTAAGTTTTTCCATGTGACGATGGGCAGTGTGCAAGAATACATGTGTAGGAAAGCTAGTTGGAGTTTGGTTTACACCATGGAGGCGGATCTTGTTGCACTTTAATTTCATTTTCTGCAGACATTTTCATTCATTCGTTTGCCACAAATCATTCATTTGATGCCACACTGACTCAGAAGTGCGAACGTTTCTGTGATTAGCCTCACCAGCCCACTTTACCTTAACAGTCTTATAAGTAATTACAGAAAAATAAACATATGTGCTCAATCCCCAAGAGTCTGAGTTAATGTTTTTATGATATTGCATTTGTAAAGTACAACATTGGTTCTGAGGTAGTGATTTCTCTATGACATGTCAAGCATAAGGATCCCACAGAGCAATAGACAGCTATTAGATGTCTAGTGTTTTTTAGACCTATTTTCAACTGTCTACTTTCTGTATATTTTTTAGACGGAATTGAGACGTGGCATTTCAACCCATTATTTGATAACTATTTATTTCAAAAAGCAACTGTGAGTTGCATAACTGATCTCCAAATACTTAACCAAAATAATTATATTATTTTATAATTATAATTATTAAGTATAGAAATAGCCCAGATTTAGACTTGGTCTAAATTTAGACGTCTAAAAAACTTTAATTTTTAAACCTGTGGTAGCCGGATTTTAGACCAGTCGTCTTGGCTACATTTAGATGCCTATTAGACTTCTTTTAGACCGTAAAATGCTTAGTGGGATTAAGATTGTTGTATGCTACCTGTAATTTCATTACAACAAAACGAACTCTCCACTACTCATTCAAAAAAAATTCTCATAGCCTAAACTGGCAAAGCTGGAAGTCAGCAGATAATATGACACTCACTCTGTATTGTTTTTAACGGCAACAGTCACAGCATGCAACTCTCACACATACGAATACTCAAAACAAGCAAAGGGATGACACAAACATACAAGGAGACAGATGGACTGACAGAAGTCTCATCAATCAAAGACCAAAGCAGAGTGCTTATCCTACAGCCAACACAGACAGGAGAGAGAGCCAGGTGAGAGAGGAGGAGACAGGAAAGGAGAAGAGGGAAGATAGAGGAGGACAGGAGGAGAAAATGGAGAGAAGGAGAAGGACAGAGAGGGCACGAAGAGCGAGGCCTACTGAAGGACAATCATTGTCTATCAACATGAAGAATTACCTTTCTCTTTGTCCATTCAGCCTACATGTGCGAACACACACACACACGCACACACATGCACACACAGGAGCAGGTTGACCTATGGGGGAACACTGATGGAATCTTCAGTGGGATTAACAGGGATTTAGCCCAGTGTAATGATATCTGAATGAGTTGATTAGCTATCTGATGACACTTTGCTGTCTGACCTCTAAAGCCCAAGAACAACTGGTAACTCGTCTCGTTCACTCAGGCTGCATTCAAATGGCAACAGGGCTAAAATAATAGGACTTTCTATGAGGCGGCGATCTGTGTTTTTTCAGCTGGATGAACCATAAAACCGTGTCAGCGTGTGGGCAATCATGGCACATTCGGTTATGTTGACGCGTCAGTTTTTATTTGGCGTGTAACGGTAAGAAAAGGGGCAGATCATGCAAGATGAGATGAAATACAACCATGGTGGACAAATGTTTCTAAAAATGTCGATGTAGAAAAACACTTAGAGCTGCAAATACCTTTTGAACCAAGCCAAAGACAACAGGACATGATAATGATGATCATGAAGGAAGAGGGGGTAGGGGAGGCGCTTTGGGGGGGATACCTGCTTAAGAACTATTAGTCTTGGTCTCAGTACAGCAAGACAATTTAAAAGCATAGCTTGAGATTACTGGGAAAAATATATTTCATGGCATAGAGGCATAGTTTGACCTATTTGACTTGTCATGTATATTGTTTACATCCCAAACATCCAGTAGTCGCATACAGCATGAGCTTGTTGGTGTGCGCTCTGAAGGTATCCTCCAATAACGAAAGTGGCGCACAGTCAAGAATAATTATATCTACGCTCAAGACTCAGCCGGATGCTCCATGTCTTTTCCTGTTTCTAGATTGGCCAAAAGTTAGGCTGAATCTGCATTTTCAATCTTTGGGTTTTATACCCTCTCTTTAAAAAACTACTTTGTGATATCACTGTGACTGGGCCCATGTTTTCTGTTGTCTGTGGTGCTCACTTAAGCATGTTTTCTCAGTCAAAAACACCAGGTACCCCTCTAGAAACACCTTATTTGTTTTTATCATATTACTACCAGAAGCTCTGAGTGTCTTAGCAATCAAATGAAGTAAAGATGCCGGCACTGGCTCAAGTATGTGTAATGGCATTTGCTCTTGATAGACTTGCCCTTCTCCTGTGTGCAAATAGTTTAAATCAAAAAGGAAGTTTCCTCATTGCAAAGGGCTGGACGAAGCCCTCAGGAAAAAAGTGGAACTGTTTCAGAGGAAACAGGGAGAATGAATGAGTGCAATGGATGTTTAACCAAAAATACTGTATAAAGGATTAAAGGTATCTCCAAAATCCCAGAGGGGCAACTTGTTAAACAGCCAGCTGTACCATAACACACTCAAGTCACACTCAATTGATTTAAAAGATGATTGCAAAAAACAACTATTGAAATAAATATCATATTGAGCTGTCAAAATGGCTAATGGCACTAAGACACACCAGTCTTCTTGTCCTGTTGAATACCTGCTGTGACACAAACATGGAGGGGTGGTGTTGGGAGAGTCCCTCTGTTGTTTCTGGGCAGATCTGTCCCACCCTTTGTTCAAAACTTGATTTAGATTGTTGCTGCGCTCCTCCCATCTCCAACACAGAGGTTATGTGAGGATTGTGGATGTGGAAACCTAAGAGCACTTCAAGCTCTCTGCCATTGTTTCACATCTACCTGCATTTTACCATCAGCTGCAGTAAGTGAATGTGACTGGTGTGACAGTTGTTATCAGGAAGTTACCAAGACACTGAGTAGCTTTTTCCTTAAACTTCTGACTGTCTGAACAGCGTTTCAGTGAAAGTATTTCACTTGAGTTCCCCTGATGTCGACTTCTGTGTGCTTGTTCTTTGTTTGTGTGAAGCTGAAGGGAAGATCACTATCTAATAAAGTAGAAATGTGATGTATCCAGCATGTTTCTGAAACCGATCATGTTCTTGTTTGGTTTTCAGGTCTGCTCGTAAACTATGAGTCTCAACTATTCAGGCTGCGACATCTTTTTTTAATGTGGAGAAAATGAGTTCACAATGTTACTTCTGCTGTTCCAAAAGGTCAAAGACGTAAATATGAAAGCTCCCCTGCTGGCTCAGCTCCTACATGTGCTGGTATATCAACCAGCTTGCAGGAGCTCATGGTTCAGACCATTTCGTAGGCTTGACATTTGGAGATAGTGCTTGTAAAATTTTCTTTCAATTTCAGCAAAATATGACAGAATTTCATGTGACCACTCCCCAAATACAAATACCTTTATGTTACTAGTTTGTTTGTGTTGGTCTTATTTGCTTTTATAGGTTGTAGGGAGGACATGAATTTCAATTTCAGAGGAAGTCATAAACTACTCATAAAATAAACCACCAAATACTTCATCAGGAAACAACATATGCCTCGTATTAAAGGAACTCATAGTAATTTTGATTGTTGCCACATGGTAACAGATGTCGTCTCTGTTATGGCCAACGCGCCACAGTGTCAGTGACAAACCTGAGGGTAGACAGGGCCGGTGTTAGTTAACACAGTGTTTGCCTACAGTGGTTTAATGAACTTGCCTGCCAAGTTCACTTTGAAAAAAACAAGAAAAAGAGTCACTAGTTGATTTCATCTAAGTAGCTGTAGCACATCCTGTGATATACAGCAGGTGCCAAATCCTCCATCAAAGAAAGATGAGCTGTTTTATGCACACCACAATCAGCTTCTTAATGACGGTTATTATATGATTGAACCGCAGTCCTAAATTGCTTACATCTATTTCTGTGCCCGTGCTTAAACTAGCAATGACTGTCGCCAGCCTGCTTGAATCAGTGTATGCGTGGTGTCATTATAGTTTATTCTGGAGGTTTTATGCGCTACTGTCAATATGCACAATATGTCACTTTTATGTAAACTATCTTACATTATAACCCTAGTATGTTGTATTGATACTTAATGCATAAATAATATTATTTAGTGTACTATGTTGGTTTATAACTGTTCTACAGCGCTGATGTCTGGAGGAGGAACAGAACTGTGACTGGACACAAATCTTCCTCGCAGATAAATCTCAGACTTACCTCAAGAAAGGCCAAACACACAAAACCCTGTCTGAATCACCCTGGTACCAAGACACTATATGATTCAATATATCTAGCTAGCTGTTAGCAGAGCTCTTGCACACCCAGGTGGTCACAAAATGTGACTACAAACACATGCACTGCAGGTCTCTAAAACTACACTGACCATGACATTCAAATGTCCAATTTAATCCCTAATTCCTAATCTCAATTTAATGTTTCACAAACCTTAAAAACAAACTGGTTATACCAATCTGTATCTTCTGTGTTGGATGTCCAAAAACTGAGCACCAACTCAAATGCACACACATGCTCGCAGACACACTCCAGTGGGTAGAGTGCTAGGATAGCAGAAAGCCCTGGCACTGTTCATTAATCACTACGTTGAGGTTTTGATGCCACAGCAGGAATGGAAATGCTGCTCTGTCTCTCATAGATATACTATACTGCCTTCATCAGCTTCACCAAAGCTCAGAGCTCAGAGAGGTAACTCTCAAGCAGGGGGAGGACCGCCAGAAAGATTTAGATGCTTGTATTTTTTTTTTATTTTAACCACCTGGTGCCACAGTGTTTTTACAGCTTTTGGGCTAAAAAAAAATAAGAATCGGAAAAGCTAAGCACTTAGCAACAAGCTTCAAAAGTACCCTACATCTGGTTTTATCACACCAAACTGCTCAATGATCTTTGCTGCAGTGAAATTACAGTGACAGTTCATTAATAAAAAGTTATGTAGGTATTGATATTTGTGGTGTAGTTTGGTTATAATGTAAAGGTTATTGTTTCTGAAAGTAGACAATTTGGGAATGGAGCTCAGAAAAATATTATCACATTGGAGTGACATACTTTAGCTTGATAGTTACTTATTGATTTGCAGTATTGATAGCTTTTCCTATATTTGTCTGTCAAACAACCCTAGTTAGCCATATCAAACATAATCTGTTCTTCTCTTCAGTCTTTTAATGGTTTATTGGTTAAAAGTCCTTTATTACTTTGCATAGAATTGAGCTGTTCCAAATTAAGATGCTGCAGATGCTTGAAATTCAGTTAATATTTTATCAACAGGTCAGGACTAAGACCTGTAGCCTTAAAATGGTTACACTCTCAGATTTTGCATAATGAGGATCGTTTACATTGAAAATAATGTATATGGTTGTCGTTAATCAAGTTTGTGAAAAATGATGTAAAATCCACCACGGAAAGAATCCTGTATGCCTGCCATGTGTGATTAATGAGACACCCTTAGTCTATCATATATCAAATGCTGCTGTGGAATTAAAAGCATGTGGAACCAATTTTACATTTACATATGACACATGTGAAATTAGGCCCAACTGAGGACTCTTGGCCCAGCTCCATTTGCATAGACTACAAATGTATGCACAAGCTACAGAACATTACAGCAATCTGAGACAGAGAAGCTGGTGCAGGTAACTCAGTTAAAGCACTAAAGGGTTTGTACTAAAATGAGAATGAAATACATTTACAACTCCAATGTTGATTAATGTGGTGGAGACTGTGAAATTAAACTTCAACACCATATAAAAATTTTAATTGAGACCTTACAAAAACACAAAAATTCAAGCTACCTGAACCTCTTGAGACACTTTGAGACATCTGAGTGTGCAGCCTCTCTACAACCTGACTGGATTTACATCACAGAAAACAGATGTTTACCACAAGAGGGCATCCCGGCCACTAATGCAAAAACACAAATTTAGCAAAGGCAACATCATGCTATGAAGAGGTGACTCTTACATTTTAGATGTTTTAGCTCTGGCAATGGCATAACAACATCTAGCAATATGAAACAAGCCTTAAAAAATAGAGGTAGTAATCACATGAAGAATTTATCCTTCAGTCAAATTTGTCAAACAAATTGTCTTCTTGAAACCAGCTGTCCAAAGCATGCAGGAGTTGCTTCTCTGTGCTCTTCATCTGAGTTTTCTTCCTCAGTGAACACAACCTGGTAGCCTCTCTGCAATCATCAGGCTGTTCAGCCCTACAGCTTCCATCACTGATGTGGTTTCAAGTCCAGTTTAAACCACTTTCAGATATTACACCTTGCTCAGTTATTAGGGTACTATGCAAGTTGCTTTCCGCAAGGCCAGGTAACCAGTGACAACATCTGTAGGGAGAAGACGGATGTAGTTGAACTCCTCAGAGGATGTGAAGCGCAGTTTTGTCTGAGGGTCTGTGTAGTTTGCCTAAAGGGAGACAAAACAGTGATCAGTGTCATCTTTATACTTGACTGACAAGTTTGTATGTATATTTGGTATCTTTAGGACTTTAACTGTATACTCACTGGGAGTCCAGAGATGTCAGAGTACTTCTTGGTTGGCAACAGGGAGGGAGGAGCGTCAATGTTATAGTCTGTGAACACAAAATAACTTGAATGCGAGTGCTAGTAAAAAAAAAAATCGTAAACTTAAACAAAAATCTTTATAAACTCAAAGGGAAAATGCATTCAAACAGATTTCAGGACAACAACAAAAAAGATAAATTATATATATTATATAATAATAATATAATATATAATATAATAATATATATTATCTATATGTATATTGGGCATTATTTGTACAAGTAAGTGAACGATTCAAATATAAAAGCTGGGCTACTTTGTTTAATGATAACGGTTGAACATTTCTCATGTAACAGGCAAAAGTAAGATAACAAAACTCACAGCTAGGATCATTGAGTTTCCAGGGTAAAGTTCGCTCCAAAGCAAGAATCTGTTTGAGGTTCTTCCAGGTCCTGTTCTTTTTACCTGCTGCTGCTCCACCAATCCCAGAATGCTGCCGTGATAATAAGGGATTAAAAAGAGGGGCAGGAATTCATGGAGAACAAAATCAGATGGCATGGATGAACTCTTACCATAAAATTGGGGTCTTTGAAAGGAGGAGGCTTAGCTGTTGACTCGGAGAGAGATGTTGGACCACTGTCAACTGGTCCTGCTGCCTTCACCTCAGCCGCAGACTCTGCTGCTGTTGTCTGAGAAACAAAAACAACACATCTTCAGAATCCTCAACTAGCATTAAAGTCCACCATTTTAGTTTAGAGGACTAATAAAGTCACAATAGTAGTTCTGGGGTAAGTTGAGCCAGTGACTTAACTGAGAAAGTCTGATGAGAGGATCAGAGTTTCAGTTCAGATTGTTGAAATGTTTTACTTTTTCTTTTCAAAAATACAGCTGTGAATGTTCTGAATCACTTAAAGACATTCTCATATTAAAATGTTCTTTTACCGAACAGCTTTTTAGCGGTTATATCTAATGATAAAAAAAAGAATTATTATACTAGTTGAATAGTGTATAGTGTAATAGTGTTCACTTTGTGAAATTGGAATTTGCCTTAGTCATCAAGACGAGAGAAATTATGATCGAAAACAGAAACGTAAAAGTTTTTACACAAATTGATCTCACTAAGCAGTTCAGCAGTTTTACTTCGTAGTCGCTCTTTGCAATAATGTGTATATTTTCGTGTTAGCTTCTCCTTATACACAGGAAGCGTATGCTCTTCTAGATTGTTATACCATCCTTCACTGACAGAGTTATACAGTTATAATTGGTCTATATCAACACCAGATGAATTAACCTGTATTTGAGTGGCAGGTGTCGCCGTCAGCTGCCCCTTCTTCTTCTTGCTGCCGCTCCCGGTGGACTGTTGAGCGGCAGACACCGCCGGACTACCGGGACGTTTCTTTCCCCGGTTAGCGGAGGGGCTGGCGGCTGGCAGCTGCGGCCGAACTGTTATTGGGATCTGAGATGCCATTTATGGAGAGCAAAGTGTCTGAAAAAATGTGGCAGATGCTCCCGCTTCTCACGAGGCTTAGCATTAGCTAAGCACCGAGCAGACCGAGGACCGTAAACAAACCTGCACCCGGATGCAAATGATTTCACTTCCGGTTAAAAGGCGTTTTCAGGCGTTTGAAATAATTTATGATTATGATTGTCATTTTAGTTTTATCAAGTCAAACACAAAAATCTATTTTTAATCAAATGTTAAGTTTAAATGCAAAAAAATGGCATTCAAAATAAGCATTAGTTCAGCTTTTTTGATCTTATCTTTACATAATCAATGTTTCCCATGGTATTTATATTAACAAACACGTGGTAAGGTAGAACATCCTTTAATCATGCTTGTTTTTTGTTGGTATATAGAAATAAAAGCTGTCGTAGAAAAGAAAATACCATGTAGGTTTTGTGGTACTTACCAGGGCTTCTCCCTATTCGATTCTTCCACGATTTTTTGGATGCCAATTCGATTTAAATTGCGATTCTACGATGTTGTCGATTTTCTCGATCTTAAGTTTGCATTTTTTACACCAGTGAAACAGTTCAATGATTATTATTGTCTTCTGACTATTCAAGGAACCATATTTCTCCAAAAAAAATACACATCACTTGTAAGTCAGTTTTTAAGATTTATTCTTTAATTTGAAGAAGAAAAAAAAACAAATTTTGAACATAAAAATTGATTTTTAATTTGTTAAACAAAAAATTGCGATACTTATGAGAATTTATTTTTTTCTCCCGCTCCTAGCACTTGACATATTTGCAATGGCAGGTGAGACTGTGGGGATTTTTTTCCCAGCAGGATTTGCTGGGGAATAAATTCAGCAAACCCTGCACTATGAAGAAAACAAAAACAAATTGAATAATAAAGTAAGGTTAGTCTTTTTGTTTTGTTTTTTGCCTGATGTCCTGCTTTTGTTTTGTTTTTTGG
This sequence comes from Xyrichtys novacula, assembly GCA_962446985.1. Taxonomy (NCBI): domain Eukaryota; kingdom Metazoa; phylum Chordata; class Actinopteri; order Labriformes; family Labridae; genus Xyrichtys; species Xyrichtys novacula. The sequence goes on from OY660871.1 coordinate 21,772,094, forward strand.
CAAAAAAGGCAGATAGTTAAAACAAGACTCAAAATGGATTTAAGATGTGGGTGCGGTTTGACAAATGTCAGTACGTTCCATTTGTAACATGCTTGGGCCCCTCCCCACATCAGCTGAGGAGGGCACAGCCGGTTGGAAAATGTCTGAAATCTTCTGCAGAGAGCTGAGTTTTCCACAATCTTAGTTTTGCGCAGAAGGCTTTCACACTTTTATAAGCTACTGTGATGAGCTGACCACAGACCTGAAGCTTCAGGTTAAGGATGTTAAGCTCCTGTGTTATCCCCACAAGGAATACAAGGTCCATGACTCGTGCTGGATCATCCAATACATGAACATCCATCATGTCATCTTCCATTAATTTCTTCTGCTCTAAACTCAAAAAGTCTCTTGATGACATTACTCCTGCTGAGCTGACAAACATTAGTAAAGTAAAGTAATGTAAAGAACCTTACCATATGATGATTCAAGTTCTTCAAAAAAGCCCAGAACAGGCGGTGCTGTAAACTCCTAGACAAGACCTGATGGGGAACATTTAGCCTTTGACCTTTACAAAATCTTGTATCATATTTAAATGGAAACGTGTTGTATTTTTATTCTAAATGACAGGGTAACAATAATAATAATAATAACAACAACAACAATAATAATAATTATCATTATTATTACTGTTATTATTATTATTATTGCTATTATTATTATACGTTTGGGGCAGGGGAAATGGCCCGTGTTCCGGCAGTTTGACACCCCTGCCTAGAGCTTAACATTAGGCAAATGCACTTAAGTGTTTTTTTTTTAAAGCTGACAAAGTATATCATCAAGTATGAGTACACATAAACAACTAATTAAATGACTTGTCTTGAACCCTCGGAGTTGATGTGATGCTGAGCAGTTAATTCCTGGCAGTGGATCACTGCTGCCACCGTGTGTCTGCTTGGAGGTCAAAGCTGGATGTTTGCTATTTAATCAGCCTCTTTTAACTGTGATAGGATCACGCTGGGTAAACTTAAATACCAGGTGTGAACAGGCTCTTACTGACAGAAACAGGAGGATAATGGATGAAGACTAACTGTGGAAGCAATTAAGTTTATAGCTTCTCAAGAAACCTCAGTAATAAAGCCGCTTAACCTCCTGAGAAGGTTCACAGCACATGGAATACTAGACTATGAGTTCTGAGTGATTTCTATGGTATTTTGTTTGATCTATTGTAACGGTAAACCTTTTTAGAAAATAATCCTGGAGTCAATTTGCCTTTGTTTTACTTTATCATTTCCCCCTTTTAACCACCATAAATATCAAGAAAGTTCAGCATGACATTCAGTTTCATTCATTTAAAGTGACGTACGACTGCACAAGCAAAGATCTAGTCTAAAGAAAAAAACTTTCAGTTGAAGACACGCTTAAAGTTTATTTTATTTTGCAACCATATTGATACCAAAAACCATTTTCCCCTTTTGTCAAATAATGGATGATAATAACAAATTTTTTGGTTGATTTAGGAAAGCAGAATGGTTTTATTTACTAAAGACTGATTTTCTCCCACTATCATATTTACCATGAAATTCCAGGAAATGCATGCAGGTCATTTTTGACCCGCTTATGAAAGCTTGAGGTAATAATACAAAAACTCCAGTTTCCTAACTTGTAAAAAGCAGGTAACATTGAAAGTTGAAAGTATGTATTTTAATAATTATTTTGAAAGCACTGTGTGGAAAAAAGCTGCCAGAGAAAGCAACCACAGATACATGTCCTTCTTGCCCCGCTAAAGGCAAGAAAGACTCTTCCCCTGCAGGGATCATTGAAGTAGTTCTGGTAAAAGTGAACAAGCTTGTGTATTAGCAGAGCTGTGAAGGCTTACATGGCCTCCGGGAATCTGCTGCACGATTAAAGTGGGGTGCCTTGGGAGGTACACGGTTATCCTCTCGTCATTCAGTCACAAACACCTTCACAGGGAAAGCGCCTCCAGAATTTGGATCAGTCTGTGCTGGGACATTGCTGTCAGTATGCAGAAATCTATACAAATTAAGAAACCACCACATTTTGATCCAACATGGTGTCCTCTGAGCTGCTGCAAGGACCTGAATGAATGAAGTGGAGGAGACACACACTACATATGTGGGCTGTGTTAGACACACACTCCGATGCCTTACTCCTATTTTTCTGGTCTTGTCATGTCTTCCTGAGTCTAGTCACAGGGGATATGTTGATTCAGACAGAGGAAGGTCTTTCCAAATGTCTCATTCATTTTTCAGCACTGGCACACTGCTGCTGCCAGCTGCATAAATAAAGTATATGTGGAGACTCTGCTGGAGCTCAGTTGCAAACAGATATGAATGTTTAATGTACGAAGTTAAACTATGAGCTTTGACTGTGGGCTTCTAGACCAGACCAGCACATCCTGTTCCTCATGAACACATTACCTACTGTATCAGGGAGGCAGCAGGTGGGAGCAGCAGGCTGCAACCAGCGACATCAAAGTCTCTGCACCAGCTGTACTCCTCCTTACAGTCTGAGCACACCTGGGTGCAACACAAAGCCCTGCTGTCAAACATGGGAGGCTGTTTCATGTTGATCTAAGCTGTCTTGGAGAAACACTTTGACTGAAAATAGCCATTTTGATTATAATGTTTTTAAACACAAATGCTGTTCATACATGCTGAGAGAAAATGTAGCATTGTAGTGAATTATGTAAGCACGTTAGAGGGGTTTTCTGCTCTAGTGACTCTGGGTGGTATGCGAGCCAAACATGTAAACCACAGCCAACGGCACAACTTATTGATCCGTGTCAGCAGGCCATTGACTGGTGCTGGATATGTGTCAGTGTTTGTAATGGGGATGGATAGATCTCACGTGTGCGTGTGTAAGTATGTGTGTGTCTGTGTTAAGTCAGATCTCACGTAATCTTTGGAATTTATTCATACGAAAATATGAATTGAACATCAAATTATAGAGGAAAAGTTATAGATTTCGCTTGTAGTGTTCTGTAATGCATATTAAGAGCTGGCTGGAAACTGCAGTAAAAAAGTACATACACTGTATTTCTTCTGTTGTAGCCCTACCTCATAGTTTGCAAATCTCAGAGTGTATTTAGCAGTGTTCTGGCAAGGAGAAAAAGGCTATTTGCCGCCAAAACAAAAACTTTTCAATGCAAGCTCTGCTCTTAAACCCTCACACATGCTGCGCAATGTGAATATTTTTGGAACGAGTAAGTGGAATCAGCTTTCTTTGTCTAAATTAAAGCCTTTACAGGTTTAAAGTGGATTTGGTGCAACCCAAAAAGCAGCTGACAGCAGGTTCTTTCTTCCAAATATAATTAAAATTAAAGACGACAGGAGTTTTAAAAAAAATGGTTGTGGGAACCTTTTGCAGACATATGATGACTAATACAATATTGAGAGCTTGTCAGTGGAATATGCAAATCAGCTGTGTGTATCTCATATTTAATCATTCACCAAGCTTCCTGAAATACATTGTACATGACCTGACCCAGAAGTGCAGCTGTATTGCGATTCAAATCTCATTAAATTGAGACAGTGTTTTCTGTCTGTGCAGATACAGAAATGAGTCACAGAAATGAGACAAAGCTTCTTGCCGACTTCATTATATGCGACAGGAGATTGGCACTCATGCTGACACAAACCAATTTGCATGTGGACTATCCAAAAAAGTGGACTTGCCCATCATGTATCAGCCACCCTGTATCACTTACAGACTTGAACCGAGAAATGCGTTACCTGTTAGAAACATAATTTACCATTGCGACGAGTGAGCGGTCATACTAAAACGATATCAATGGAAGAAAATGAACTCACTAAGTCAGGCTGTGTCCTCTACCTGGCTCTAGCAGCAGTCTGAACAGGTAATAGTGAGCAATATTGTTGACATCTTATTTATAGTTTTCTTTCCCCTTTGCTGTAAACAGCCTCTTTTCTTGGAGTGGAAAAAAGGAGCCAATTTTCTGTCCTACTACTTTTTCAGTCCAATTTTATCCCCAGTGCATTGCAATATATGACATGGCTGAATCTGAGCTCTTGTTGGATTGATATTTTGTTTGAAAATAGTGGCCAATAAAGAAGCTAAAGTTATGGTCCCCTGTCATTGTGAACTGTTAGATTTCTACCACTTCCAGCTGTGCTTTTGGGTTGAAGTTATATTTTTGGGCATATTTGCCCTCAGCAGATAGGAAGCTGAAGAGACAGTAAAAAGGTGGGGAGCAGAGCTAGGGGAAGATTTGCAGCTCAAGGTTGTGGCCAGGAATCAAACCAATCACCCCTGCAGGAAGGGCTATGTCTCTTTACATAACCCACTATACCATCCGTGCCCTGACAGTAAAATTTTCATAAAACTTATAGCCTGGTGTTGCATGACTTATCAGCCACCTTGTAGTAATTTATAAAACTTAAGCAAAACAGCTTAGAGATAGAGAAGGGATTAAGGAGCTTGCCAAAAACCTGTGATACCAGTTTTAAAGCCTAAGGAGGTCTGTTAATATTCTTTTAGCCTTAATATTCTTTTTTTTCCTTACTTACCATACAAAGTCAAAAAAATGGAATGTTGTTGGCTGGAAATGTCATTTTACAAATGAGGAGCTGAGGGCTCTCAAAGGGTTTAAGAGTCACTGCTGGGGACATCTCCAAGCTGCTTAAGCTTGGGTGGAACAACTTCACTCCTTCAGGGGTTGCATGTGTGTGTTCGAGCCGGAAGTGTAGAGCCGAACATGCCATAGCATCTAAGTCTTCTAGGGGATGAAGTTTGTGGGTAAATATCCAGTATACTCCCTTTTAATTGAGAATTTGGTCAGTGTTACCACTCTGTGGCAGTGTTACTTCATCATTGCCCACATAAAGAGAAATAGGGATTACCGATAGATGATCTCCAGGCATTGACAAGGTAGCCTGGCCAAAGAGAGAAGACCTAGTTCTAAATAGAAGGGAGGTAAACTGGATACATCATATAAGAGCACTTGCAAAAGGTCCAAAGTACTGAAACATTTTTTCCCTGATAAATAGTTAAGCTGGACAAGAGCAGGGATGCGCTAACACCTCCTTGAAATCATAAAACAATAAATGAATGCTGACGAAATCCTTGGCTGTCATATGATTGTCATAAAACATTTTTCCTTTGCTTTGAACAATTGCTACACTGAAATGTTTGCCTTATTTTGATTTATAATATGTGATTTTCCATCATATTACACCTGGCTTTTTGCTGTTGTGAATCTAGATATATTTCTAGTCTGTTTTTTGTGCAGATGAGTTTACACAAAATGAGAAATCAATCAGCATAATTTTCATTTAGCAAAAATACATTTCAATAAAACACAGAAAGCAGGACTTTGAGTAGCCATATTTGTTGTGTACTCAGATGTTTCTGGCAATTAAATATCACCTAAAATCATAAATCTCTTAAAATCTGTCAGACCTTATCAACAAAAACTGAAAATGCAGAAACCTCGTGAAAGTATTGAGTCTGTGGTAGAGCTGCTGTATTGGGTAGCACTAGACTGCCTGTGTGTTCATAATGTTATTGCTGGTCGGTGTATATGGATGCATTTCAAATACTTTTTTAACAATACAATAAAGAGATTAAATCAGTTTTAATATTTCTTCCGGGTTGAAAGAGTAACAAGCGATGATGTTGCATACCATTGCCTCTGTTGGCTATGCACATCACCTCTCTCTCTCTTTCTCTCTCTCTCTCTCTATCTCTCCCCATCTCTCCCCCCTCTCTCTCTGTCACACAGGGCCAGGCAGCAGGCTGAGGCAGCAGCGCGTCCGCCCGGACACACACACACATATATAACACCGCATAGCGTTACTACCGACTGAAGCGCTCAGTCATTTTAACGCTCATACAAAATGGATGTTTCCGCTGGTACCACCCTTTGACACTGGACTGTCGCCGTCTACGTGAACAGAAACCTCCTCTCCAGGTTTTCCGCTGATGTTTCTGTTTCGCCTCGACGACACTCAGAGAGGACCACACTCCCCACATCGTTAGCTCGCTAAGCTAAGCTAGCCGCGCTAACTTAGCCGTGATACTTTGAACCTTATCGGCGTCTGATTTCTGCCTCGAAGCGAGCCTGCGGTCTTCTGCGCCACAGCAGTGGATTGAGGTCCCCTGTCACTCAAGGTAAGCGATTAAAAGATATAAAAAAGCCGTACCGTTGCTGTCTATTCTCTCTTTTTGAGTCACAGTGGAATAGCGGTGCTGGTAAAGCTTTAAGGTTATCTAGCAGCAGCAGCAGAGCGGCGCTGTAGCAGAGAGCTTCTTGTTGACAGAAGCAGCCAAGCAACGGGGAGGTGATGCGACTCACCGTTAAGCACACATTAGTCACTTTGATTTCCTGCCAATGAGCCGACGAATGCTGTGCCACAACAGGCTGGAAACGGGTTAAAAAACCGACAGCTTTCATTGCCTACCACGGTGACTCTCGTCAATACTTGGGGAGCCATCCTCTGCTGGCGTTTACCTCTGGTTTGTCGTGAATGGGCCACTGCCAGGTTAACATTTCCTTACAGTTGCCGCATTTGACTGCAGCGAGTTCGCCTAACGGTCTATTCAAATGACAGTTAAAACACAAGATAACGCCCTGTAATGGTTACACCCATAATAATATTATGCTTGAGGTTAAACTGTTTGGATACTAAATCTTCCGTACTAGTGCTCTTCTTCCTCACGGACGTTTCCTCATGTTACTGTGAATATTTCCAGAGCATTGACTGTACTGGTCTCCGTACAACTGTATGTAACCTGAATGGTGCTGAACATGATTTGAGATATAACACCGGTATGAATGCTGTGTTAATGTGTAACACTAAAGAGGAACAGATACTGAACTTTACTGTTTTTATAGGCTAGTAACAATGTAGAAGGGCAACCTTCATCATGTGGTCATAGAAGACAGTTGTGCAAGATGTATGCACAAGCAAGCACCCTTGTGAGCAGGTGTAGTGTGAGTTCAGATACCTATGTTGAAAGTGTATTGCACGGCTTTGTATGCTGTACACTTGTGGACAAACTGGATGCAAGCTTGCAGATGCAGGAATGATTCTTCGTGAAGATACTATTGATAATATAATTTAAAATATTAATCTTGTTCTGATTTCTAGGTATAATTTCCAGCTTTTCTAGGTATAGTCCTTGAATCTGAAGTTAAGTTATAATTAAATACAGCTTTAGTACTGCATCACAGACTGGAAAGATGAGCTGCGTAGCTGGAATTTAACCCCCGGTTGGTGCTGTCCTGTGTCCCGATTAGAGGTCAGATGATTTAGCTTAGCTTAATAGGAGGAAACCAACCAGTGACTGGATCTTTCCTTGCTGGACGCTGGATTTTAAGGCCCTCCTGCTTCACAGCTGAACAGAGGTTAATCACATTTCATGTAATTCAATCTCAGAGAGACCTTTTATAGGGTTTGGTTGAAGCATGTGGGGCCTGACCTATGTGTGCATTCGTGAGAAAACGAGACTCATTGAATGAGTGAAAGAGGAGAGAGCTGGTGTGCATGAGTGAGCAGGCATTAACTGTAATTATCTGGAGAGATAAGAAAATGGATTCACTATCAGTCCTGCAGGAGTGTGCTGTAGCAGAGGAGCAGATGAAGATGTAGCGTTGACAGAGAACCAATTATATTAATCTGTCATGTTCCTTAAAGGAAGAGAGACAAGGGGCATGTATTATTTATTCTCTGTGTGCGCGTGTGTATGTGTGTGGTGATGTCGGTACACGTGCAGTATGAGAATATGCAGTGTAGCTGGAGAAGAGCTGCTGTATATTTTTGTTACCTGTAGGATTAGTCCCATGGTGTCTGTGCCTGAGCTGCCGGCTTTGATCATGCTCAGAAACGATGTGAAGTAAATCTGGATTACATTGAAAGAAGCACTGACTTGACCGTATACAGGTATATTAGGAAATCTCTTGGTTATGAAGTGTGTACTCAAGACAATAAGTTCTCAGTGCAGGAATTTTCCTGACTTTGGCAGTATGTGTGTCATGTTCAGGACGTGGCCTCAGAGCTGTATATCTGAAATCAGCCCAGGCTTCAGCCATGACTGTCCAGCTCTGAAAGGAAATGAATCATGTTCCTCATTTCAAGGCCGTGGAGTCGGCATGATGCGTTTCCTGCCCTGTGCGTGTTGACTGTGTGTTCAGGAGTCGGCAGATGTGCCTGTTTTTGAGAAAATCCTGTATTTGGGAGGGGAGGTGTCAATTTTTAGGACATGTTAAGTGATGTGTTTGGCTTAAAAAATGAGAGTTCGCATCAAATATGTGGATAATAAGATGTTTCTGGCTGCGTCATTGTGCTTTTAGCTAAATTTGAGGGTTTGTATTACCTAATAGGTAGTGTGTTTGTTTCTTCTGTGTAATAGTTATACAGTTAGTAATAGTTTTATAGCAGCATGATGTTGATGATTGGTCTAATCAAAACAGAAAAACTAGAAATTATAATTCCTGTGATCAGATGATACCAAGGTGTTTTATCTTTTTTGTGCAATTTTCATCAGAGTGAAGCTTTATTTTCTAGGTATCGCAGCTCAGTGCAAGCAATCGAAAGCCAAAGATTTCATGGTAAAAACCTCTGCTATCAGCTAGGATTTTTAAGTGTATGTGTTTGTCATAGAAGGTGGCTCTAGAGCGTTTATTGCCCCAAGCTGGTTTGGAACAATAGCTCTATTCTGGCTCATTTCTCCGGAGGGAGGCTGCAGTATTCGGCGTTCCCGGCACTCTGTGTGCCAGCGAGGCTTGGTTTGGAATTGGGTTTCCACAGCCACCTGGACCTCTGAGCACAGGAATGCCATTGTTCCTTCTTTCAGACTATGGCCGGATCAGACACACATGCAAACACACATGCAATGTAAACAGATGCAGGCATGTTTGCACCCTTATTACACAGTATGCAACAGGAGCTCATATCAACCTGTGTGTCCCCAAAACTTATGTCACCCTGCTTTTGTGATTTTATAAATAGATACAGCCACTGAGAGCTAACACTAGCTTAAAAAAAATAACTTTGTCTGAGTGACTAATTTGTATTTCAAGCCTTAAAAAGCAGCCACAGAAACATTAATTCTTTTGGTTTGAGATTTTTTGGTGTTAATTGGAATGATTAACCTATTTAAGACTTGAAGTGAATGAAAAGCGTTTTAAAAATGTAATTAGTGTGGAAACAGTTGCTCAGTTAATAAATGAGTTGCTTGACACACAATCACTCACCAGTACAGCTGAGGGGCAGTAAATCATTATAGTCATTTTACAAAAATGTTTTCCTCCACTGTGAGGAATTTTGAGCCCAGGGCTCAACAAAATGATAAAGACAAATTGTGACTGTTATCCATCATTTTCAATACCAAACTTTTAATGATTTTATGGGTTAAATATTTAAATAGTTCATTGTAGCTCTGAAAAGCAAACTTCGAAAGTGTGACCTTGAAATTGATTTCTAAATCCATTAATATAGATGCATTATGTTAACTTAATGGCATGACATCACCCTTAGGCACCCAATCACTGCACATATTAAAGTAAGTGCATGTACATGAATATGTAAAGGATGGTGTTTAGTAGTTTAAAGACAAATTTTAATCTTATTTACTGGCTAAAGGTCCTCTCACACCGGGACCGTTTTTGTCGTGTGATTATTTCGGTAGATTTTTCCAAAGTTTTGCATGTTGCAACGTCAGATTATATCCAACATGGCCGACCAGCTGATTGTTTATGATCGTTTACACAAACATTACAAAGATAACGACCTGAAGGACAACTTGTGGAGAGTCATAGCGTCGGATTTCTCATATGATGATAGTTTTTGTGCTTTAACAGTTTGCTAAACGTCTTTGTTTTAATTTTCATCTGTGCTAACGTACGCTAACGGTTGTTACCATAGTTTCATGTGCTTATCTTATCGCCTCTTATTGGCTATAAGTGCTGACAGTTTGGCTTGAGCATGTGATGACATTTCCAGCTTTTCTAGCCAATCAGAGGCGAAGGAGGCGGGACTTTCCCTGGGAAAAGTCTTCCCCAGGATGCATCTTTTTCCCCCTGGAAAGTCGCAAAATCGCATCGGGCTTGATGTGTAGAGTCAGGCACGTCAGAATTCACCTCCGAATATTTCGTAATTTCGTGTTCTACATTCACGTCGGCCCCGATGTGTAAAGACCTTTTAAACTGAGGTTTTTCGTTGTTTGGTGTGTCAGAGCAACAGTATGTTGTTCGAGCAGTCATGCCAAAGCAGTGGCTGTCATCTGTGGCTCAAATGCCTCCCTACATCAGCACACCTGATTCAAATGACCGGTTTGTTGTCAGCAGCTGGTGCAGTTGAAATACCATCGAGCAATTGAATCAGATGAGGAGAGAGAAAACAAGACCTTGGTCCTCACTACAAATGGATTGCTGCTGCTTGCACCAAGAATCCTCATTCGCCCTCCCATCTGCAATTATATCCATAAAGTCTGTATGATGGGCTGAATGGAGCTCAAGCTGATGACTGATTTAACCTCTGCTTATTGTAGAGATAGTAATGGCTCCATGTAGCTGCACACACAGCTCATGCACAAACTCGATAAAGAGTTTTTGTTTTTACACTAGAGCAATTAGCACCAACTCTCTGCAAACAATGAAATTTTAACTCGATCAGTCACTGTCTTTTTGGCTCATTTGCACAGATTTGGCTGGCACAAACACCTTCCAATCCCCTGGTGAATCAGGCCCAGAGTGTTCAAATGTTTTTCATGCATAGATGCTGAAACTAGTTAATGGAACTGGCTCGAGTTTTGAATATTGAATATACAAAATGTATAAAACCATATGTTTGATGTTTGTTTTATAATGAAATTAGCTTCTTTTGTTTTCTTTTGGTATACACTAAAACCCATGATGTTTTGGTAGCACACTGATGCTTTGAGGCATACAGACACTTGTGTGTGTCCAGGGGATGAGGAGCAAATGTTAGGGTTGATATATCAAAAGAAACCTCAGAGACCCCCCAAAAAATATATAATTTTTTTCCCATAGAGCATTGAGGAGAAAGCCGAGAACGTAGTGGCAGCCCCTCTATAATCTGTTCCAGTCTGTGAAATGTCACTCTGACTTTGTTTACTCTGAAGTTGTCTCTTTAATCAAATCCTCCTCTCACAAGAAAACATTGAACAATCAGAGGCTGTCTCTCTGACATGTGATTACTTCCCTGCCAGCTACTCCTAAAAGGTGGGTCTTGTTTTTTAATAATGTTGTCTGATCACAGAGCACATCAGACAGACTTCCTTTACATTTAGCAGCATCTGTCGTTGTTTTACAGCCAGCAGTGCAGCAAAATAACTGACACCTGTGTTATATATGCACGAGCAGATCTGACAATTTTTTCCACCTTCATTAGAAAAGAAATAGCAGAGAGTGACTGAACATTTGCAGTCTAAAGAATGGGTTTGGCAGGCCACAAGATCCTCAGGTTGGTGCTGCATTAAAGCTAGGGCCAGGCGATAAACCGAAAATTTACCAAAAACGAAATTTACAACAATAACCAACATCATTTTGCCCATGTCAATGTATCCGGTGTCAAAAAATAAAAAATAAAAGTTGTTTTTGGATGTGTGTAAGTAGGCTATGGTCTCATGTCCCTTTAAGACACTGTCCTACATCAGAGATGTGACTCCACCCCATTCAGTCCGAAACAAAGAGGGAAAGACAGGTGAGGAGATGGAGGACGGTTCAAAAGTTGTAGCGGCTAGAGTGGCGGCTAAAGAAGATGAAGTTAATATGGGAGGGGGTGAGCGGCTTGTGGAGTAGTTATTGTCCATTTATCGTTATTGAGGTGAACTGCTCAATATATCGTGATATTGATTTGAGGCCATATCGGCCAGCCCTACTTACAGCATATAAAAAGGAACTATTTACATCTTAGATTAAAAGTGAGATAGGATAGATGTCCCTCCTGTTTAACCTTCTTATCCATCTTGAAACAGGCTGCCTCAACAAAGTGCAGACTGTACAGAAACACACTCCGGATGTTGATTGCTAGTTTAGTTGTATCAGATCAGGCCGAGTCTGAAATGTTTGATCTTCAGACAAAGTGAGAGAAACAGAAAACTTAGAGAGATGAGAGGGATAAAGAGATAGCCATCAGCGGCATTTAGTGTTATTTTCCTATGTCCTTGTGGGTTTGCAGGCAGTTCAAGTTTTTTGGTGTGTGTGTGGATGTTTGTTTGTGTGTGTGCGTGCATGTTCCTATGTGTGTCCTCTGGTTTTCCAGCAGGTCACAGTGGGGATAGAGTTGCACAGAAGTGGGTCAGCTCGTGCCACCAGGGAGTCTTGGAAGCTTCATGCTCCCTCTCAGACTGGGACCAGCTTAAGACAGACACAAACATGCATCTCTTACTTACATCGTACATCGTTTGTAGGCATCGATTGTTGATTGCGGATAGACCATGAATGCAGCGTTTGTCATTCACAGTGATAATGAGTCTTCTTCACTGCCCTCAACAGCTTCTCTTGAAATGGTAAAGCCTTCAAGACAAAAAAGCAGCTGGCTGGATCTATGGGGCTGTATGTTCAGACTGCATATAGATCCTCTACGGATGATTCAGAGCCTGTCACACTGTGTGTGTGTCTCAGCTGGATGGACTCGCTGTTTCTGCTGGCATAATGATAAGGAAATAGGATTTAGCCCAGTATTCAGTTGAGGTTTATTTCATCTCCTCTCTGCAGCCTCTTGTTTCCTGCATTGGTTCTCCTCTGACGAGGAATGAATGGACTGTTTTTGCAGTCTGCCTGTCTGAATGTTCTTGTTGTTGGTGCTGAATTGAGACAACATCATTAGGTAATAAGTAGACAGTAATATCACCACAGCACAAGACAGAATTTTGGTGAAATATGGGAGAGATCATGCTCAAATTACTTTAAATGCTATTCAAAAAAAGGGATCAACACACTGTCTTTTTTATAATGAGCTGGTCTTGTGGATAAAGTCTGCATCTGCTGCCATAATTCAAGCGGAGTCAGGTGCAAAACTGAGCAGAGCTTCGTTTAATCTGCAGGCTAGAGTACTCAGTAATTACCACTATTTACACAAGCTTGTGGAGAAACTTCCTGGAGAGAACTCAAGCCTGTGATACATTGCTGAGGTTTTGAATACATAAATATTTTGCAAAAGCGAGTCCCAGCTTGTAAATGATCTGCATTCCAGCAAATGAATGATAGTTACTTCAGCAGACACTGTGACTTGTTTATTGTCACTGAGAGTGGTTAACACAAATTAAGGAAAGTTGTGTAACTTTAAAGAAATAAATAAAAAAATTAAACTAGAAGAAACCTCATTTAGATTGTAGCTCTGAAGAAGAGGGAGTCTCATCATTTGGTTTCTTTTCTCTTGCCTTTTTCTACCTCCTTAACCCAACTGTATGTTCTCTAAGTGCATGTTCTTACATGAAGGGCCTTTATTTCAAAATGACCTCAGTAGGGAGGACCTTCCTGCAGATTATTACAGTGACATAAGAGAGGAAATATAGAAAAATGAGATGTTGGAGTGTTCCCCCAACAGACACGATCTCTTTCAGTGGTTTTGAGAGTTGAACTAAGTCATTGTTCAGTGCTATATGATACTGAAGTGTGATAAGCTACTATGAGTATTTTTGTGGTCAATCTGGCTCTACATACGGTTTTTACTTCTCTTTTGTGATGCAGCCTCACTCATAGGTCAATGTGAGAAATCAGGAGTAAACCATGAACTTATATTCACTGCGCGGCTAAAAACCTGATTAAAATAATCTGTGTGTGTCACATATAATACTTTGTATTTGTTTTTAAAGGGGATTGGATGTGTTCAGAAGTCCCCAGTGGTCCAAAAACATTGAGTTTACAGCCCTAGGAATGAGACAAATTCTATGACCCCAAGGATTTATATCTTAATGATTTGTGAGAATTGCCCAGGGTAAGCTGAACTATGAATACATCATGTCAGTGTTGGGATACAGATACCACAATAGTGTGTAAGAAGTGTATGGATCTATTTTGTGTGTGTGTTGAAAAGACAATACATAATTCATTTTATAAGTCGATGCTGAACCCTGCTTCCTCTGGTCTTGTCAGTATTCAGATCGTGTTTTCATCAGTCCTTATACACCACCAAATGTGGTTACTGCTTTGTTAGCTTAAATGAAATCCAATTGGATCAGAAACTGTAATTAACTTGTTGTCACAGGAATAACAGGCTTTTCCTTAGTACTTGTCCTCATCCCACGGCGTGTTTGACTTCACATACCGTTCCTGCTCTTGGATCGTATGAAGCAGTAAGTCGAGACTTGACCACCCGAGTGGAGTAACTGCACCAGCTCAGTCTCGAAGCATCAAGTAACCCTACACCTCATTCACCTCAGCTTTAACAACTGCCTTCTTTGTGAGGGTTTGCTGTTCACGTGTCCCTGTGTTACATACAGTTTCTGTTTCAGCCTGAGGTATGACCCTACAGGAAGAGACAAAGCTTCCATGGCGACCGCCCTGCTTCTTGTCCTAATCTCCCCACCTCACTGCACATGCTATGAGAGGAAGCGAAATATGTCCACTTTCTGCTGACTCATGATGAAACAATGATACTCCAGTATCACTGGGCGCTGTGTCCTTGTTTGTGAGCCTTAATGTGTTTAGAACTGTATTTTTTTTAAAGATTATTTTCAGCTTTTGTGTCTTGGTTGGTGGATCAGTTGGACACAAAGAAGAGAAAGTTGGAAAGGACACAACAGGTGCCCAAAAGGTGCTCCTTGATTAATGAAAGTGTCACTTACTGAGAAAATTTCTTCTAGAAACATAAAATATGGGTCTTTCTTCAGAGTGCTGAAAATGATCTTGTCCGACACCTATTCTCTCACAGTGGTCAGAGGCGTTAAAAATATCTTCGTAATAATTTACATTCCAATCAGCTCCTAACTTGTGGTCGAGTCATCTAAGCATTACACATGTAGGGTTTGAATCATCTAATTAATGTTGCTAAAATAATCAGGGGCAGTATGGGATCAGGGATGAGGCAACGTTGTACAAAGTCCGCTATCAATTATTTCTTCTTTTCCTCAATACCAATGATAGTAAAAACTGGTTAAGACCAAAATCAAATCAATTGTGTCCCGACAAAAGTTAACTCTTCCCATTTTTGATTCGATCTTTTAAAAGCCTTACCTAACTGTCTCAGTGATAGAGATTTATTGGCAATACAATATTCCAATAAAGACGAGAAACCAGTTTGACTTCCCTGTCAAAGCTAGGGCGGCATCTTCAAGGTGGTTTATATCATAACATTTTGCGAACATAGCTTCTCCCCAAATAGAAACGTCGTGAAAGAGTGAAGAGAACTAGAGGAGAGCAGAGAGGACAGACCCCTGCTGTGGCAGTTCTGTGCTCTGTCTTTGTAGTGTGACAGAGCCAGCTATCTGCCCCAGGCTTACCCTGACCCAGGTACACTTCTCCCCCCTGGGCTCACACAACCATCCATCTCCAGCTCTTATCTGCTACCAGCCTGCTCCTCCGACTGACTCCACGCAATGTGTGTACGGTCTCTGTGTTTGTGTGTCTGAGGACTCATAGAGTGCAGTTGTTCAGGCCTGGTCACACTGATAGCCGTATCAACAGTTACTCCTGGCTGATGGACTGCAGAACAACAGGCCCAGTGTTTCCCTGAGAGTGTGTGCAAGTGGGTGTGTTTGCTAAGCCATCAGAAATTGCATTTCTACAAGCCACAAATGTCAGATACACTGTGCTCATGTATCTTTGGAATGTGTGTGTGTGTGTTATGTGTGTGTGTGTGCTTGTTGTGTGCCTGTGCGTGTGTGTGCATGCTGCAGCCTAATCTGCCAGAGGCTGGGATGTGGGTCAGTGTGGCTGCAGTTCAGTGTGGAGACGGCAGCAGGATACTGCCTTTGTGCTTACTGTGGGGAAATGAACTGATGAAAATGAAAACATGTACCTTATAATCCTAAAGCAAATCACTCAACAACTTACGCTTTGTGTTTGAGATTTAAATCATTTTTTTTATTTTACATTTAACGTAGACCTGCGACACAGTTTGTCAGCAATCTCAGTCTGATTAGTAAAATGTCCAGTGGTTGGGCGTTGGGTATTTTCACCGACATATTCAAGCAGTCAAAATGAGTCTGATTTTTCCGACAATCTCATGTCAGCTGTTGTGTAAATCTATAACCATCTGTCTGGTGGAGCTGCTTTAGACTGTATGCAGTGTCTGTCCTAGAAAACATCATTTGGGTGGTTTGAGTACAGGAATGAGGATTTGGGAGCAAGCAGTCTGAATGTACAGGCATAAACTAAACCCTAGCATATGAAAATTGGGACAGCCACAAATGCAGATCATTTTTCTTGGTGATGCCTTGCTAAATGCTTTCAGAGATTTGAAATAGAATTGTGTGATTAATTGGGTTTCAATTTTAATTACAATTTTGGCTCCTCAGGATCTTAATTTTGAGTGTAGGATCCGAAAGTTAAGCTTAGCTCACGTTATATCAGCTGATCCTGAGGCTAGCCCGTATCAGCTGACAGCCCAGCTAAGAACCCTCATCAACCCTCATCTGCTTCTTCTGCGGTTTCTGCAACATGTCGTTCTGCAGTAGTACAAACCATCATGCAGCCACAGGTGGAGAAAGGGAGAGAAGCAGAACGAGGCAAGTTTGTGTGTGTGTTCGTTCGTGCATGCATGCGTGAAAAGCCAAGGGACAGAGGCTTTATGAATTAAAAAAAGACGAAGAGTTTTTTTCTGCTTATTCGTGTTCATTTTCTTTCCCTTTTTATATTTCAAAAGAGCTCAGAGGCTCATGGTGGAATTCATCAGCACTCAAAAAAACAAAGGTATTGCTGAGCATTTAGAGCTCACAATGAAAGCTCGTTGGATTATGTAATGTGTTTTTGTGTGTATAGAGGAACTACTGACTTACCTGCTTAAATGAATTATGAGCTGTACGTGCTTGAGTTGGAGGTCCATGTATGTGTACTTAGAGTTGTATGAACGTGTTGTGCTTTTTAAAAAATGGTGCTATTACTGCCTTCATAGAGATGGTAGGACAGTGGATAGAGTCAGATATTGGGAAGGGGGGAGGATCACATATAAAGGGACAGATTTGAACCCAGGTCGTCTGCCTGGAGGACTATGGCCTTTGCACATGGACCACTTGACTCAGCTACTGAGATAAATTTGCTCTGGTCTGTCAAAGCCAGAGGTTAATATGGACTCGGTGTGCAAACAGACGGGTAGGTTGCATATACAGCTAATAGAGGATGTCTCATATGTTGACAAATGAGTTTCGCTGCTCTGTTTGAACAGTGAGATTTAAAAAAGCCATTCACTGCTGAGAGAGAGGACTACAAATGTGCTTTTTGTTGTGGTTGAAAATAGATAAATACATTTTGTGTGACTCAGTGAGCTCAGCTCAGCAGATAATGTGAGGTCTCCAGATGTCTGCTGCTGCACATGTATAATTTCACCCTAATTTTGTGCTCATTAAAGTTGTGTTACATTAAAAGCTCTTACTCTGCCTTGTAGGGAAAGAGGTTTAGTAATGTTTTGGAAGTGTGCGCAGTTAAAAAGCAGACTTTGCCCTCTTAAAAACCCACATGCTTACATTAATATTCATACCCTTTCTTGGTGTGATCTCAAATTTATGCTATAAGATGATGATAAAGCACCGTTAGTGTGGGTGAAGTGAATAAAGGTTGTCCCATACTACATAAAGGGTTGATTGTGTCATTTGTTTTAGCAATACAGTTTCGACATTCATAAATTTGCTTAATGTGAAATAACTTTTCAGGGGCATCTTCAAATGCTTCTTTGGACACCTTCACATTATGTATATTTTGCAAGTTACGCTCCTCTGACTTGTGTGTTTTTCTGCTGCTGTATGCGCTGCAACCACTCAAGCTTATCTGACACATTGAACACTGTCACTGTGACGTCATTTTAGAGATGCAGCACGATGAATGACAAGTTGGCTTTCTATTGCAAAAAATACAGGTGTTTCGCAAGATTGTTACTGACAAGGGGTGGGAGAAAAAAACGATTCACATAAGTATGTGATTTTTTGTTTTACAACTTTTAAATCGATTTTTATGTTCAAAAAAAAATTTTTTTTTCTTTCAAGTTTACAAATAAATCTTGTAAACTGACTTACATGTAATGTGTATTTTTGGGGGAAATATGGTTCCTGGAATATTCAGTAGACAATCGTAATCATTCAACTGTTTTACTAAAAAAAAATCGACAATATTGTAGAATCGCAAATTAAATGGAATCTGCATCCAAAAAATCATAGAAGAATCGAATTGGGAAAAAAGCATATCGTCCCAGTCCTGTTACTTACACAAACACATTTGTTTTTACTTCACAAAATATAGTATATGATAAATATACTGCATGTTATATATAACGTACAAGAAAAGAAGAAGATTAAAATAAAGGCTGCAGTGATTTCTTTTACCAGTTCATTTATTGACCAGCTTTGGAAAGGTCTACAGCTGCAGTTTGCTCCTATGTCACTAGAGGATGAGATTTACTCTGGAGAGCAGCTAGGAAGTTTCTCCTCGGTTGGGAATGTTTCCTGGAGCATTTGAACACACAGCTTGGGGCATGCACACACTTAAGCTTGATCCTGTTAACACGGCTGCTGGCCAGAGCAGAGACAAGCCGCCAGATAGGGAACTGAGAACAAATCACACGCCTCCAGATGTCACCGAAAACACACAGAGATAAATGGGAAAGTTTGCGGCTAAATCTGTTCTGTGTAATCAGTCAGGACACAGAGGGGGGAAAGGTACAGTGTGTTTGTGTGTGTGGTTATTGTCATCCCTGTCAGGCCCTTCACCAGCATACCCTCTGTACCCTCTCCTCTACATAAACAGGAAGCTGATCTGTCTTTCTGATACTTGTTCCTTTCATGTGTCCTTTTATATTCTCTGGTACTCCCTCTTTGTTTTTCTTCCTACAGACCCCCTCCCCCCCCCAGTGAGTTTGTACAGTAGATCTCGAGAGTGACAGGTCCCCTGCTCCCATAGCACATCCTTATTATAGAAAGTAAAGCAAGCTCTTTTGTTTCATCTAGGTTAAGTGTGACATATTGGTGTCCAGCTGCTTCTTACCTATTTTTCTTCATGCTCTATTCCTGGTATTCCTGTCCTCCTCCCTGGGCTTCCCCTGGAAAGCTGTCAGAAATGTTGAGCTACAGCTTCACTTGCATGCGATGCTGCTATTGCCATCTTTTGTTACTTTTCCTCTAGTCCCTATTTAGCATGGATTCAGCGTTTGTGCGTGCATAAGGGACAGCAGGGTCCTCTGGGCCTTCCTTTCCCACACCACTGGAGACATGAGGTGAGTGAGAGCTGGAGGCCTGCCTGGAGGTGGAGGTGCTGTTGGCACAAGATTGACAGAGCACTGTTTGTTGTTGTCATCCTTGGACTCCCTCTGTTCCAACATATGCAACAAACGGAGTCACGTTACACATGTAGAAACCCTTGCTGGGAACACACAGACACACACACACTATGCTTACAGCAAGCTATCACACAGTTTTGAGAAGACACCTTTCTTCGTCTCCCCTCTTTCCTCAGTGTCTTTCCCTGGCAGTCTTAACAGTTTTGTTTTCTGCTTCACCATGGCTGGCTGGTCACGCTATTCATGCTGTGCTTGGGGAAATTGTGAAAGACTGGTTTGACTGTCTGTTAGTTAAGGCTCAGCCCACACTTCTCTAAACTGTTGAAAAGGAAGGTTGTTTCAGGGCTCCTCTACTTTGTGGCCACAGTTCTGCTTCGAAGGCCTGACTCTCACTAGTTTAAACATGCCGACTTTATGTTTCAAGGTGCCGCAATATAAATCACAACCCGTATTATGTGTGTGCTGATGATGTGTGACTTTACAGAGAGAGAAAAAGCATGTGCATGCTGGCAGAGATTTCATCATAAGCACACCCATGAGCTCATCCTCACTTCTGGATTTGTTAGTCGGTCTCGCTGGTTGTTTTTTGGACGTATGTCAGGAATTACGTAGGTTTGGACTGAATGGAAAGAGGCCTGCGTGGGAGAAGAGATAGACTTGGCAGATTCACTCAAGGAGGTTTAGTTTGGGTCATAGATAGAGGCAACAGTAGGGTGGGATAATGAGGACTGAGTCCTTTGGTTCTCATGAGTTTTCAGTATTGATTCTTCTCAGCTGGTCGCAGCTGGAGAGAAAATAAGCAAGCAAGACAAGAATTAAGTTAAAGTCATTCAGAACCAGTTTGTCTTCCCCAGGGATAAATAAAGTGTTCTGATTCTGATTCTGATCTGCTTTGGAGGTCAGTGTGGGTACTGAGACCAAGGCATCAGATTTTATCGGTACATTTCTGCAGAGATTGGATGTTTTAGAGTTTAGAAAACAGTTGGTTCAGTAAAAGTGATGACCAGGTCATGAGTATTTTCAGGGATGTCCTCATCAGAACTGCCGGATCAGAGCTGATCTTGGTGTTTTTTGTTTTTTTAAAAATTCATTTGGGATCAGCAGTTTGAGCCCATCATTTACGTCAGCTGTCACTGAGCACAGTCTGTGGCAAAACACTTATGTTCACCTAACTGTATACTCAACAAGAAAATAATAAACAGAATAGGAATGTGGAATATGTGGAGTTAATACAGTAATTAAATTATTTTAGTTTTTAATTATTGAATTTGCCTTCGGGATAAATAAAGTTATTCCTAATCCTCCTGGGACACATGGTTCAAAAGTTAAAGACGTAAACCAAACATCAGGACCAGTGGCTGACCGAGCACAATAGCCACTGCTGATCCAGATTGTGAGAGAGTAGGTCAGCTGATATATGATACTGATAACACATCGTGTTTGTTTTTTGTCTACTTATTGTTGATTTTTTTTGTTTGTTTTAGTTTTGATAAATTCATCAAATTAGTTATTGTGCTTCATACTGACAAATTGATCACAAAATTCTTTAACTTAAGTTTTTGAAATAGATGAAGATAAAAATATTTTTTGTTTGAAAAAGTATTGCTGCTGTGACTGATGTTAGTCTTACAACAGACTAGGAATGGGCATTTTGAGAAAGTCCCTTGATCGATTATATTATATTAATTAACAATCAATCATTGATTGAATTAAAAAAAAATAAGCATAAAAGTGTTTTTCCTCATTGAAATCCCCACTACCACCACCAAGCTGTTGTTCAGCACTGCGCACTACATGCTCACTTGCACTTCCTACCTGCCTGGCTGCCGTGATAACCGTTGTTTTTTACTCATTCATGAGATGCTAAAATCTAGGACATTTCCTGGGACAACTTTAGCCTGGGACAGGTCAGCCTAAACTGGGACTGTCCCATGAAATCGGGACGACTGGTCACCCTACAGATCCTTCTTGACAGAGATCACCTCCAGATCAGCAGAGGTTGATCTTTGCTGGAAAACAGCTGGAGGATGCACACTGTCAAGCCTTTTTAATAAGGTTAGATCGTTCTAAATATTGCGTGATCGACATAATTCTTGGTAAATCAATCATCGATTAATCATGCCCATCCCTACAACAGCTGTTGGAGCCCTAATGTTTGTCTCATGCCATTCCTCAGCCTAACTGCACCTTAATGCCCAATGTTTACATTCTTGGTCAAGTCAAGCAGCCAGGAGCGGCCTCCTGCCTGGAGTTTAAGTGTGCAGTATTGCATTGCATACCAGTTTGGTGGGTCTCATACAGCAGAGCATGTAAAACAGATCGTACTGCAGTCCTGTCAACCTGCAGTCGACTCAGTAGCAGACACACACACACACACACAGTGTATTTCTGTAGTGGATGCTTGAGTCAGTGAAGTGTTTGTCAACATAATGTCATGTACCGCTGGCATACCTCACTGTTTGGACAGGTTCATCTCTGCTCACTTGCGTTGCATTACACATCTGCTTAAGTGCCCATCTGTTCGCCTAACCGCTCAGGCATTACATCTTGAGGTGTGTGCCTCTTTGTGTCAAACATGTGCAGCAGTTTATATAACCACTACTTTCTGTGGCTCAAAAAGGACAGGGGGCCAGGGTTTACATTTATCAAAAAAGCAATTCACACCCCGGTGGCAGGAGTGCTGCGTTTGCTGC
Organism: Xyrichtys novacula; assembly: GCA_962446985.1. Taxonomy (NCBI): domain Eukaryota; kingdom Metazoa; phylum Chordata; class Actinopteri; order Labriformes; family Labridae; genus Xyrichtys; species Xyrichtys novacula. The sequence goes on from OY660871.1 coordinate 21,794,196, forward strand.
ATGTAACTTGGAAGACCTCCCAGCTTCACCGCATAGCTGGAGACGAGCCCAGAAAAGCACACAGACATGCATATCTCCCTTTGTTAAAATTCAAATGTGTTTTATTCTCAAGACAGTGAGAAAGTACAGTATTACAAAACCATGATGTTCACGTTTTGATCCCTCAGTCTCAGCGTGTTCAATTGTCTTCGTCTTTGTGGTTGCTCTTTTGTTGGGTTTCCTTCCTAGCGCTCATGTATTGTCGACAGCATGAGACGAGCAGACACAGAATGTGAAAAAGACAAGGTTTTTGCTATGCTGGCAGAGAGAGATGGGTTGCTATTTGCACTGTAGCGTTGCGTGTGGTTTCTGTAGGTTTCTCTTGTAATTCGTCAGGGGAATCTCATGAGTATTTATAGAAGCTTTTGCTCGTCCTTCCTCCAATTGGCAGATGGATAAGGTTCCACTCAAACTTTGTGGCCGTGCGAGTGAGATAAATAAAGGACTAATACAGAAGAGAAAGAGAGACAGTCTGACATATGTGCGTTAGATGGAGGGAGAGAGTGACAGACGGAGAGTAAAAGATGCAGCAAGTGAGGAGTTATGACTCACCCTGGAAGAGATACTTTGAGAGGCCAGGATCCTTCTCATACTGAGGCATACCTGCACTGCAGTACAGCCTCCTCAGACTCACTAGTGCAGGAGCGTGTGGGCTGGCAGGAAGAGATTAATAGTATTAATAGGTTATTCTTTTTTTTTTTACAAACTCCTAATATGCACACAGGCTGATGCACAGCTTGGTAATATGAAATCCCACCGGACCCAGCAATGGCTTGGCTTTGAAGTAGGCCAAGGACCAGATTGAAGGACACACACGTACACACGCATAAGCCCAAACTGAGTCATATTCATTCTCATCTTCATTCTCTGTGGATTTTTCAAAAATAGCAGATTAATCCTGTGAAATGAGCAGTTCTGAGAATCCGTCAGTTGTCCATCCCCATATTACTCTGTCTTCTCCCTCTCTCTTTTCATCCCCCCTCCGAGGCTGCTGGAGTCTTTGGCTGGGTTTGACCTTTGGGTTGGCGTGAACGGAGGGAGGATGATGGATTTATATCAGAACACAAAGAGATACGGGGCTGGGCTGACAAATGTGAATGATTGACAGCTGGAAACATGCATGGTGACACTGTGACTCCGACTGTGTGATTATGTGAGGGAGATGAGTGTTATTACAGTGCGTGCGAGCCAGGAACTATATGAGAGGCTATTGACTGACAACTTCTCTTGGGCCTCCCTGTGGCTGCAGAGCGATTTTACATCCCTGAGCTGCAGATCGGGACGCTCGCTGTCTCTTTTCCAAGCTATTGGGTAAAACCACAATCCCTGATGTATGTGCTGTTACTGTAACGCTTCATTGATGAATGAAAGTGAGACAAAGCTCCTTGAGGATATTTTCTGACTTTGAATCTCTGTGTGTCGAGATCACCCGAGGATTAGGAATTTATATTTAACTGCTTAGCATGCGCGCTGCTGGCTTTTCACACAGCTGAACAGTGTTTAAAGTCTGTGTCTGTTCCTCTCTTGTTCAAGGAGCATGTTTGAGTGACGAGACAAGGAGGAAGTGGGATCTCTGACGCTCCGCCCTCCAGCTGGTGGAGCATCCTGCACATCTGACCAGAGACCCCATAGTCACCTGAACAGGTATGTGTGTAAATGTATATCATGCATTGGAGCATTGGGTTAAATATGCTTCATGTGAGCTTCTTCAGCCATTTTGCACAGACCAGGGACTGCGTTCGAGTTACCTCAGAAGTCAGATGTTGGAGCTGAAAATAATGTCACTGAGTTACCAGCGTTTCAGTTACCAAGTCGGAAAAAAGCAAAATCGGAGGCCTGACACAAGATGGCTACATCTATGAAAGTTATTTTAGCGCTTGTCTTTTGTTCGGACAAGGCAAGAGCTAAAATAACTTTGGTAGATGAAGTCATCTTGTTTCCACCCCTGATTTAGCTTTTTTCCGACTTGGTAACAGAAACACTGGTAACTCAGGTGTGACGTCATTTTCAGCCCAGACTTCTGACCTCTGAGAAAACTCGAACGCAGAATTAGATACAGAAACAAGCACAATCAAAAAGGATGAAGAACTGCCATGCTTTACATCAAGTGTCGTATATACTGCAGGATATGAAAGGCAGTACGGCTCTGAGGGTCTTCCTATTCCCAAAGCAAAGTCCACAATGTGCAGCTTTTGTGCAGCTGTGTAGCTCTTGGTTATAACTTATCTTTTTTTTCCATGCAGAGTTCACAATTCAGAAACATTAGTTAGACTCAGCCTCGGGTAGAGTTAAGAGCTGTCATTGTAAATGTTAAAATAATTTTTCAAATTGAACCGATGTTGGTACAAGAAAATTAATCTCCGAAAGTAAAACTCTATTATTTAGACAAGTTGTCACGTTGAGACACATGTTCTCTGTATTCAAGAGAAACCCAACAGCTGCGAAACAACACAAAATTTCAATCAGATAGGACCGGCATCACACCAACAAAGTAGAGCTTAATGTTTCTCAAAAACAAGAAGTACGAGTGGTAAGTGGTAGTGAGATTAATAATACATTGGGGTACGTGCTTTAAATACAATTGGGCAAATTTTTATTTAATGCAGTACTCGTAGAGCTCAAACATGCACATGAATGATGTTCTATCATCTGAGAAAAGCAGAAGAGCTTTTTTAACTTTTTGACATCAGTTCTTTGGTGTCTCCTCAAAGCTTTCCCGGAACCAATAAAACCGAATAATTCAAACAGCTGGTTTAAGAGGAACCAGAGTCAGTTTGAAGAACACAGCTCTTATTTGCTCATGGGACTGTTAAAAGATTCGGGTTAAGAAATTTAAGGCAAAATGCAATGTGGGAGGCTTGTATTTAAAAGCTAAAGCGATGGGTAATGAGGTGCCTGTCACATTTTTTACATTTTTGGGTGGAGATAAAAGAGCTGGACTGTTTAAGTGGTAAGTAAGCGGGGAGATCCCGCTGTGAAGCCAGAGCCCCATAAATCCTGCCTGCTTGGCACTAGTGCTGGAAGGTAGCAACTCTTAAGAGCGGCCCAAATATGGTCAAAGCCAGGTAAAGTACCTCTTACTGTAGATACGATGATTTGATCAACTGTCTGTATGAAAGCATACCAATTATTTTAGTAACATACGTTTTTTTGCGGCAAAAAAATCAGTGACAGCGGTGTCATGACCACCTCAGCATCATGCCATGTCAGGTGAAAGTAAGAGAGAGGAAATATGGAGAGAGAAAGTGAGCTAAAGAGCTGTTAAATGTATAATAGCAGCACACTGGCGTCACACATCTATACATGCCCACTGCTGTGGTTTGTGTTACCTTATGTGTGCTGTAAATGTTTATTTTTTTGAATGTGCTTTGTGTAGCCGTGGTGTACTGCATGAGAACTAGCTGGGTTCTCTCCAATGACTAGGGAAGCCCCACTGTGACAATAATGTGTATTGATTTTGTCCGAAAATGCCTGAGCAATTGGAGATTGAAGTATTTAATTCCACTTTGTGCCTGTGCCAGGCTGTTGACTGGTAATCAATGTCAGCTGGGACTTGAAATTTACCACAGGCAGTACTCGGTGTTTTTCTTTTGGCCTTCGTAAAGAACTTTGTTTGGCTGCCTCATTGTCTTTGTTTTTCTTCATGACTCAGTGTTACTCAGAGCTCATGACTTCTTTTGTTCAGATCTATTAACTTTGAGAATCCAAAGTTATCCACCTGTAGCTTACCAGAGCTTTACTCCTCTAAAGTTGAACCTATGTCTGAAGAAGTTTAGACAGATGTGTGTGCTCTGTTCCCCATAATGAACTCAGTCTAACAGTCTGTGTCTGGCTCCCCTTCCTCTTTTGGATCTGTCTATGTTGCATAATCAAGGTTTTGACTTAAAAAGAATTGACCCCTCTATTTTTACCCAGAGTGACTATGTGCCATGGCTACACCATAGAAAGCAATGGATACAAGCAGCATCTTTTCCCCTCCCTAGAATCAGGCTGCGCCTCTACTTAAGCTAAGAGGAATTACAACTATGCAAACATATCACTACACCCATCAGCTTTCAACTCTGTCAAGCCCACAAGACCCACTAAGTGCTTTTTGACTTCAATGGCACTTTCTTTGGTTTTATTATTAAAGATGCACCACAACATACATTTGGTGAGCTTGTTTATGACAGAGAAAGATAATCAAATAAAGTTGTCTGGTTTTGTTAAGAATAAACTGTGTTAAAGGGATATTCCGGTGTAAAATTAAGTTAGGGTCAAACACACCGTAACACCGAGTTAGACACCCCTTCGAGAGATGAATGTTGCCGACCACTTGCTTCTCTACTTTTACCAACTTTAGTAACGACCACAGCAATACAGAGAGCCACACGCACAACCAAAACGCCACTCTATAGCCACAAATAATGCTCAGAACAGCACCTAACTTCATCAACAGGATATATAGGGTCCCAGCCACCAAACATCTTTTATACTTTGCCTGATTTCTTCAGCAAAGAGACTAAATACAACTCACCTACTCTCTTCCAGCAGCCACTTGTTTGTATAGAGACCCCCGGGTAAGTCCATCGACTGCAGGGGGGGATGCAGCTCAAGGAAGAACATTTATGATCATTTCTTTATGGAAATGCAATCACACTGAACTGCTAAGGCAGAAGAACTACCGCGTCTGCAGTCCAAAATGATTAATATGGTGATTATAACTTCAGAGAATGATAAAGTAATGATCATAAATGTTCCTCCTTGAGCTACGTCACCCCGCTGCAGTCGATGGACTCGCCATGAGGTCTCCGTACAAACAAGCAGCTGCTGGAAGAGAGTGGTTGAGTTGTGTTTAGTCTCTTTGCTAAAGAAATCAGGCAAAGCTAAAAAGATGTTTGGTGGCTAGTGCTATGACTGGGACCCTATATGTTCTGTTGAGAAAGTAAGGTGCTGTTCTGAGCATTATTTGTGGCTATAGAGTGGCGTTTTGGTTGTGCGCGTGGTTCTCTGTATTGCTATTCTGCGGTCGTTACTAAAGTTGTCATAACTAGAGAAGCAAGCGGTCGGCAACATTCATCTCTCAACGGGGTGTTTCACTCGGTGTTACGGTGTGTTTGACCCTAACTTAATTTTACGCCGAAATATCTCTTTTAATAGTGAATAATAAAGCAGAACAAACTTTGTGTTGAGTTATGACACCATGACTCTTCATTGCTCCTTGCTTCGATAAATTCTATCTCCCTCCCGTCTGCTTCATTTTCTTTAATACACATATAAACACAAACTGCCCAGAAGGGAGTCTCCTCACTCCCAGTTCTTACTTGTCAAGCTCTCAGTTACCCTTACACCAGACTTTTTTTTTTTCCAAATGGTTGTGAGAAAAAGTGGTTGTGCAATCTCTATAGGGGGATTAAGCCTGAGGTGGAGCGGGGAGGAGGGGGATATGTAGAGCGACACAGAGGAGGATGTGAAGGGGGAAATTGTGTTCTTGTCGGGGTGTAGTGATGGCAACCGCTCTTGAAAGGAAACAGCATCACTAAGAGATGTGGGAGGAGGAGGTGGTGGAGCAGGTTGGCGGGGGTGGGGGTTGAAAAGAGAGAAAGAGGGTGGGATACCAAAATGGAGATATAAAAGATGGATAGAGGGAATGTGATTTATCAATGGATCCGGGATATGGATAGCCGGAGAAGTGTGCGTCTGTTTAATGTCAAAGGGAGCTATGCTGTTTACAAAAGACTTCAAAGACTCTAGTGCTTAACATAAACTAGACTGACACACACTCTTCACACACACATACGACACACACAGTAAAGCACGACCCGGGGCTGTGAGGGTGAGCGCAGAGGAGACCTGAGGTGTCCACTGCCATGCCTTATTAGAAATACAGTGAGCGGAGCTGTAAAGCAGAGAGACAGAAGTGCTTGCGTAAAGTCAATGTACATGCATATAAATCTGTTGTTGCTGCTGCTGTTTGGAGTGCAGCTGTCTGCTCCTGTTACTCTCACTGGGATCTAATAGCACCCTAGGAAACTAGCTGACATCTCTGTGACAGCATTGTGACAAGTTTGTGAGCAAGAGTTTATATGTTTGTGTGATGAAGCGCTTCCATGTCAGCGCCTGTCTCTGCTCGAATGTGCTGATCTAAGTTTGGCATGTGTATCTAGTTCTGCTGGGAAAGATACCAGTAAAGTTGGGGGGAAAAAAAGTGGCCTCGATGTTCCTTCTGTTGATATCAGATTGGGTCATGTTGCTGCACAGAGGTCAAGCGAGGCCGGCATGATCCTGCAGATGTTGGAGAGGGAAGGCTGAATTTTCAAGCACCCCGCTGATCGTGGAATTTTAGGAATTTATGAGTGGAGCCGTGCAAACAGTGAAACAAGCAATTTGATTAATTCTGTGAGGATATCCGGTAGAAGAAGTGAATTCTCCAGATGGTTTTAAAGCAGGAAAATACCAGGCCGGTGTTGTTTAGTGTCTTTCTCCCTGCGATGTTGGACAAAGCTGGCTTTTAGCTCGTATTTGAGTTATTCAGGGAAGCTGTGAACACTGAAAATTGACTGAAGCTACACACTGAACTGTGTCTCACAGAGAGTAGAGAGTTTATACATCAAAGAAAGTAGATAAATAAAAAAAGCAAGAGTGAAAGCTCTGGTAAGATACCGTGACAAACGATACAGCTTGACAATTTATAGCACTCAGCTATCACCCACACTCTCTCAACACTTACTGCACTAGGAGTAACACATATGTGTGAACCATAACAACAGTTTGGGGTGTGAACACGCTGAGCTAATCGCGATCGAGACAGCACAGAAATCAGAGAGGTATTTCTGTCTCCTCTAGTATAATTGCACATTTACCTCCAGCAGGTTATCGGATGCAGGTACTGTCACTCAGTAAACCGAGACGCAACATTAGAAAATGAGATTACAAGCTGTTAATGTTCACAAATGTTAACTTACTACTGTTTCATCAGAACCAAACATGATAGGGATTATACTTAAATACATATATACATGAAATACATTCACTTTTACAGATAGGAGATTTCAATTATGAATTAACTCTCCACTTAATTTTGACAAATTAAAGTGTGTTACAAGCAAAACCTCTTTGGTAGATAGTGATAAAGTAGGGGTGGGAGAAAAAATTGATACAGCATAGTAACTTGATATTTTGTCTGGTGATATATCGTATCGTCTCATTCATCAAGTATCGATTTTTTTTTAAATTAAATTATATGTAGCCAAATCTTTGATAATGGAAAAAAAAATCAACTGTTTGTCCAGTGAGGTTGGCAGAGGTGACGTCATAGAGCAGGAGAAACGGAGAATGTACAACAAACATGGCAGCACCTGGGGAAGGACGTTAGGAATGCAAGCTGGGCACAAATGAGATGGACCTGACACATGAGGTTTGAAAGATGTGCTACATGAAAACAAAATACTGTGTAAATAAGACAAACATAAAGGAAAGCCAAATAATAAATTAGCTAAACAGTTGAAAAATTGTATTAATCGCAATAAATTGTCTTGCAAAATGTTAAAAATCGCAATAATATCATATTACGGCGCAAGTATCGCGATAATATCGTATCCTGGGTCCATTGGTGATTCCCACCCCTATGATAAGGTAGACACAGTTAACACTTAGAGTGACAAACGTTTCCCTTGGAGTTCATATTTTCAGTTATAAGTCAATCCAAAAGTATTTGGACCTACAGGTTTCAATAACCTTTGGAAATTACTCATTTCAATTCCTAAAAGCTAAAAATTCTGTTCTTAAATTTGAAACCAAAATATTTTGAGAACTGGCACAAAAAGTAAAGCAGCTGACAGCCTGAAACCAGACACTGTTTGTTTTTTAATGATGATCAATTATGAGAATATATAGATATATTTCCTAACTCAGGACTATCTGTAAAGATGTGAATTAAATGTTGTAATAACTCTAAAAGATAATCGTAAGATAAAGAATACACATTCATCGCAGGATTCAAATGTGTCTAAAACTAATAATACAGCTCCGTAGGTAAAGAGAAGAAATGAGAAGTGCAGGTAAGAGCTACAGTCAAATGGTCTGATGTCAAACTGACTCAGACTTTTAAACCAAAGGTGAACAACTGTGAGTTTGTTTTGCTGCATTTCCATTGACCGGATTGCTTTCGAGGAATCAAAGACTGTGGCAGGAACTTGGTGGTTTAACTTTTTGATATATCTAAGCATGTATTAGTATGGACTTTTTCCATATTGTGCATGCTGAAGGTTCTTGGCTTTGACTGGTCTGAACAAGTTAAATTCACAGTGTCACATCGTTCAAACTTTTGGCCTCAGCGAGCACCCAAGTCTGTGAAAACACAAACTCTGAGAGAACAGATCTACACTTTCATTTCCTGCTGTGCCCACACTTTGTGCTTCCAGAATCCTATCAGGTAGAATTTAGAAACGCTGCTCTGCACTTCCCCATCCTTTGTGGCTGTTATGCAAAGCCAAACTAAGCTAAGCTAAGCTAGCTGTGCACAAACACCGTCTTCTTTTTTCCTCCTGGGAGAACGAGTGAAATCACCATGGCCAAATTAATTTCTCCCTTCTGCTTGTGCTGTTGCAACCTGAGGGATCAGTGAGGCAGAGAATCAGCCAAAGAGAGGAGAGATGGTGCTGGAGGAGAGAAGGAAAGGAGAGCAGGGGAATTTTAATGTGGCTGTGTCTGACTCTCACTGCCTGCCAAAGAAAAGCAATTACTATCACAGCTCCCTCTCTCTGCTGTGTGTGTTTCTGTGTTTGTGTGCTTACCTGTGAGTGTGTGTTTAGCTGTATGCAAGGATTCTGTCGTATGCTGATCAGCTTGTACACTGCAGCACGTACAGGAACTCAGATATTGTGACTCTGCTTTGAGAGCAGCTCGAGCATTGTTTGGATACCACAAAACATCCTCTCCAGAAACACAACAGTCGATTATCATTGTGCTAACAGTGATTCCACACAAAATAAACTAATTCCTGTTTGCTGCTACATAATTTACAAATGCCGTCAAAGATTTTATGCTCTAAAGGGTAAGGCTCGGAACAGTTTTCACTGCAGTGCGCTGGTTTTAAGGCTCTTCTCTGAGTGTGAAGGCTTTTGCTGATAAACAGCCGGCTGATAAGAGCTGGGAGTAAGTCAGTCACTCACTCAGGCATTCAGACAGACAGACGGAGAAGAGGAGGGACAAATAGAGGCGCTGAAATGATACTCAGTCGTGGAGCCGTGGGAAGGATGGGCTTTGAGTGGTGCTAGGAAAGAGGATAAGAGAAGAAATAAAGCGTGATCCCCTCATAGAGCTTTAAAAAGGCTGTGCTTACATCAGCTCAGGACTGCTATCACTCCTCACCTCATCCTGTGCTTCAATAATTCTCCTCTTCTCTTTCTATCTCTATTTGCATCTGTAGGATGAGGAGGTTTGCCTACTGTAAGGTGGTTTTAGCCACTTCTTTGGTGTGGGTGATGCTGGACATGTTCATCCTGCTCTACTTCAGTGAGTGCAACAAGTGCGATAATATAAAGGAGAGAGGACTGCCCGGGAGAGACGGTGAGTGTGTTTTTGCCAAACATTCAAATCTGATCGTACGGCAGCATTCTCTGATTGTCTGGTTTGTCTTTTTTGCAGATACCCTGGCCAGGCCACGGGATGGGCCCGGCGAAGGGGGGAAGCCTGTGGTGATCCCCAAAGAGAACCAAGAAAAGATGAAGGAGATGTTTAAGATCAACCAGTTCAACCTCATGGCCTCGGAGATGATTGCTCTCAATCGGTCACTGCCCGACGTCCGGCTTGAAGGGTGAGCCGCCTCCCTGCAGCTAATATCAGTCCTGTCACTTACTCTTACTCTGCTCATCACACTCCCCTCTCCGGCACCCACTCTTGGGAAAGCCCAAACCAGTGATGAACTATTCGCCGGAAGCCAGACGTCTGGCCTGAAACCTGAACAATCACTCACACAGAGAGAGCCATTTCATTCTGTAAATGTAACTTTCAGACAGAGCTACCACAGAGGATTGGTGGTATTAGAAGAGACGGAAGTCATTGAAAATCCTAAGACCATAATTAACAGGACAGTGTGCCCTAGGAAGCCATTAAAACAGCTAGATATGACAGGGTGTGGTGGCCTGAAAGAACCCATGTACACTTCCTGAAAAACAACATGTCCCATTCCATACCATTATCTGATGGCACACAATATTTACTTTATTCTAACTGTCTCCATGTGCCGTTCCTGGTGTTTCTGAACATGGGAAAAAAACAACACATTGTACAGTAACAAGAAATCATTCAAAACCAGCAGTGATTCATTTCACTCATGCTGTGAGTCCACAATACACTAGTGTTCAGTTTATCACTTACAGTTGTGAGCAGCCCTGTCATTTTCTGAAGCAGTCTATCATGGGAAAGTACAGAACGCCTCCAAAATCAGCCGCTTGAGCAAACTATGGCGCCGTTACAGATTAATCTTTATTGGTTCAGTGTATTTGATGCTCGTTGAACTCTGGTGTCAGTGTGCAAGGTCGTGGATTTTTAGCAGAGAATCATGCAGTTTAAACTACAGCTGGAGTTGTTAAGGTGTCCTCTGTTTATGTTATCATAGTTATGCAGCGCTTGACACTAACTTTTTTTTCTCAAGGAGCACATGTGCTCCGAAGTAGAAGAAGTAAGGAGCACACAAAGAACTGAATGAAAATTAATCAAATAATGTGTGTCCTATTGGTCGACATAAGTACTATTATTTTAAATCAATTTTAGGTCAATTGGTCACGTGACATGGAAGCTATTAAAGAAAATGTTCAAGATTTGCCTTTAAATTTAACACAAAAATTTTTAGAGGACAAATTAGGGAAATAAAGAGGTGTGTCTTATTGTCCGACCTTAGTACTATTATTTGAAATCAATTTTAGGTTAATTGGTCACATGACATGGAGGCTATTGAAGGAAAACAGCCTCTTTTGAGAACATCAACAGGTAATTTATTGATGGTCCCTTATTCAACACCCGATGTTGACAGCGAAGGTGCAGAGTAGATTTAACCGCGCTGCTGTTGCTTTTCCTAGTTATGGAGACACCATTGGATCCGCAATGAATGTCCATCGGATCTCCAACCTAAAACTAACTTCACCGTGGTATTTACATGAAAAAATATTTGTTGCCTCAGCTGATTTTCTTTATGCGCACATGAACCCCTAAATACATTTTACAATTCACACACATCTATTTTTAGTCGCAAATGCGAGTAAAACGGCCACACTGTGGAGTCCTGTTATGCCTATTTAAAGTGCATGAAATTGCAATTCTATAGTACAGCTGTGTAAGATGTGTGTTTTTCCCTCTGCTGAGAAGATACACTAATTGTGAAAGCTATTGATGCTGATTAGGCTGATACTTATCTCAGTCTTTGTCAGCTCTTTGTGACACCACGGGATACTGATAAGCATAAAAATTCAAGGACTTCCCCGTGCAGATCATTTTGCAACGTCAATTTTTACATCTCTTCTTGCTCTTGGCCTCTTTCTTAAAAAACAGTTTTTGCTGTGATCCTGTCCAGATCTAAAATGTAACAATGTGTTTGTTTTTTTGTTTTTTTCATTCAGACTGCATGAGCCAAACCACGGATTTAAAAGTGGGCTTAGTCTTTACTGTGACTATTTTTGGAATCTTTATTTTCTTATACTTCTGGTGCGAGTATAAAGCATCAGACTCAAGCTTCTTATAAATGTTTAGAGGGTTTTTTTTAAAGGAGACACTGCTAGCCTGTGATCTAATGAGGTGACGTCAAGCTGCGGTAATGAGTGTAACTAAAGCTGAATAAGTCCTGACAGGTTTTGTGACAATCCAAACTTTATGGCTGTGCTGTAAAAATCTAACTTTCTCATTAAAATTAAAGCCAATTGGGTCACCCGAAAGAGTGATCCTTGACTGTTCTGAAACACGTCACATTTTGGGTGTGGAGGTAGGTCACAGTGCTGCACTTGAAATATAAATTTAACCTTACACCAACTGTTCATGACAAAAGCAGAATTTAATCATCACTGCTCTGCTTCCCTCTTTACTTTGTTTATGTCATGCAAGGTTACTTGTGCAAATGATAAGGAGTTTAATGTTACTCAAGCGTCTGCTGGTGCCAGAGGTCATCACTTGTTCACTTTTCAGATAGACAGACAGAAAATGTCCGACCAGCAGACAGGCGAGCATCCGGCCGCCAGCTTGGGAGATATGTCAAGGGTAGTTCAAACAGGTGTAAACCAACTCCGGCTGCCATTCACCCCTTTGCTTTTGCCCTTACCCTTGCTTCAGAAGAAGAACATGTATATATTGAAGGTTTTAAAGGCCATACACAGAGAGAGAGACTGATTGACAGGCATAAAGAGTGACAGGCAGGGGCACATGCACACTAGACAGGCAGCAGTGAAAGAGGACATTGATCCGTGAAATGGGTTTTAGTCTTTGAGCGAGAGTTGATTACTCCTAGGTGTGTTTTCACTCAGCCGTCTCTCCGTCTATCCGCTTTTCCAATTAGGAGATAAGAGAGAGTCAATATCAGCCAGGCAAGGGGTCTGCTGGTGAATGTATGCATTTATTTGTGTGCGTTGTGGGTACACATGTTTGTGTATTAGCAGCAGGTCCAGGGGAAATTCTGAATGGGGTTCAGGGGTTGTCATTAGCTAAAACTTCATAGAGGAAAGTCAAAGACTTGGTCTTTACAGGCAGGAATGCAGCTGTTAAAATAAAATAACAACAGGGAAAAGGTCACTCTGAGCCTCCCAAAGCCTGTATGTGTGAGGACATGTGGTTGGGTGGATCTACAGAGTCTGAAAAGACTTTCCATGACCACACCTCTCAGAGACTTGACATTTTCCCTTATTGGAATCAAGAGTGCAATATTTGAATGAGGCAAACATATAGATTTATGTGCGTTCTTGTGTGTTAGTGTTTGTTAAATGTTGCAAGAGTAATTTAATCAGAGCCAGTCTGCCCACCCATCGTAACCATCCCTACAATCCACTGGCTGCAGAAACAGTCTGTAACTCATTACACGGCTTCGCTGCTGCCAAATCTCGATCCCGACTGTTTGGGATACACAGGACTCAAAACCACTCCTCAGTTTTCAAATCCACATCATGTGACACATAGTTACAACATGCGTCAACACACGTTGGCCCTGGTGACACACAGGCGTGCTTGTTTTCCATGAGCTGTGCAGCACAGATCATGTCTAAAGACTGGAAAGTCTGAAATTTGAATGTTTTTGTTTTTAATACAGGAGAGGAATAACGAACCGACGTGTGGAAGTTGAAAGACTCCAAGGGTGTCTCTGTTTTTGCAGTGAATCATCTTGTGTGCTCATCAGCCCTCTTCACTCGCAGAAACAACACACATGCACAGAGCACACTGAGAATCACTGTGTGTTATTTAATATGCTCCAGAGGCAGCTGCAGAATGGAGCGTGTTTTTGACCTCCTCGCCTCTGTTGCTGATACATTCCTTCAGTCACAAGCAGAGAGAGAAAGAGAGGAAGCGCTTCTGCATTCTCGATCACATTGAGTGAGGGAGCGATGACGATGGAGGAAGAGCGATCATATTCTTCTTGGCTATTGTGACAGTCGAGTCTGCCAGAGGAAGGAAGTCACAATCCTGTTTCAGTTTGTGGATAAAACCCGACAGCTGAGCAGCTCTCAGTGTCTTTTTAGGAAAATTCTGACATCATTTGATGTCAGAGAGCTTACAAGCAGGTATTATAGCAGGCTGCAGTTTTCTTCTCTCTAAATGGAGCCAGTGTTTTTTAGTGAAAGATGCGTCATTTGATTTTTGCCAAAGAGATTATCATTTATTAAGATTTCTGTACAGATAAGTTGTTCTACAGTATGTGACTGAAAAGTGTTTCAAGCTGTTATAAAGTGTTCAGTTTGGTTGCTGAGACTATTATGAAACACTTAAACCTGACTGGTGAATTTAATGTGATAGAGGATGACCTGGAAAATTGTAGGGACGTCCCAATCGGATATTGATTTCCAATATCGGTCTGCTATCAGCAAAAAAACGAATATCAGATTATATCGGCCTGCATCTAAAATCTCTGATATCACTCCGATACAAGCAGTCCATTCTAGACTCAGCTCCAGTTCCTCTATCTAGCAGCGCCCGGATCCAGCATGCAGAGCCCACGTAATCACAACAACAGTGTGTACTACAGTACTAACAAAGTGGAAAGGAGTAGGAGTGATGTCGACCATGAGGCAGTATTTTTTGTTTAAGTCCCAAAAAAGACGTCGCAGCGGAGTGCAAAACTTGTAATGCAGAAGTTTGTGCCAATATCAGATCAATATTGTTATCTGCCGATACTGAAGGCTTTAATATTGGTATCCTATCTGAAGTAAAAAAGTTGTATCTGGACACCCCTAGAAAATAGGGAGTATTACTACTGTGACTTTTGAGTTCACTATAATATATAAATATGTGCTGATAATGTGAGAATGTGTGAATATGTGGTGTACCTCAGACTGAATTCTGCAACATTGAAATAAAACTGCCTGAGATGTCATCAATCACTGAAGTCAGAGCTCTTACACCGAGACTTTGTCTTTATTGCAACCTCAAAATGGATTTGGTTTATGCCAAACTAATAAAAAGGTTTTGCAAGTTGTAAACGGGGGCTGGGGTAGGTGATTTGCATATAGTCCAAACTGTAAGCGGGTATGACAAAGCATTTTTAAAGTCATTTTAACCATAGATTATAGAGGTAGATTTCCTGGAAAAATACTGAAGAATCCCACAAACTAACATAGAGCACACAAACAAGCAGCATTGATGAGCCTTTCCTTTTATTTTTGAACATTCAGCACGTTGGAAAAGTTAAGCTGAGCAAGCTTCAAATCTCCCCTAAGCTGAGTTTCTTACAACAATCAATTAATCCTTCATCAATGGCTCCCCGGGAAGCAGAAAATCCATCTTAAACCCATAAATGTTGTTAAGATAGAGTTCAGACAAACTGCGTGTGGTTGTTTAGAGTTTAAATAAATCTGTGACACACTCTTTACCTTATTTCTTTATATCCACTTTCTGTGGTCTCCTGTTCTCCTCTGTGTCTTCAACAAAAGATCTTAAAGTGGGCTGCTCTGCACAGCTATGATAATGACTCACACTCTTAATTAGCATCACTTATCAGCTGTCATCATGCTGACCTCGCTATTTCTGTATCGACTTTCGTCGTCTAAATTTGGGGATATACGCTCGGTTTGTTCGCTCATTACTCCCCCTCGGTTCCTTTGTTCGAAGACGCTAAAAATATGATTTTTCATGAGGCCATAAATGATGATCTGATTAGTGCAGCAACTCCATGACTGACTAATGCGCTTTGGCTGATGTTTTAGTCCTAGCTATTTCTCTCGTTCAGCTCCATCTCTCTCTCTCTCTCTCTCTCTCTCTCTCGTAGATTCACTTGAGCTGCATCTCTGCCTCGCTGTGTAGCAGTCTCTAAGAATCAGACAGAGGCTGGGTTGTGATGTCTCTACTCGAGTGTTTATCTGTTTCTCTCGCTCTGTCTCTGTCAGCTCAGTTTTGTCTGCGTTCAAAGCCCACAACTTCACTCGGAGCACATGCGGTTGTCTTTGTGTCTGTGTTGGTTAAGACACAGTTCTCACACTTCCTCTTCCTGAGCTGTGTTTTGTTCAATCACATTGACAGTGTGTTTCCCTTTCTGTATAGGATCAAGTGTTCGCTTTGCATACAGAGGCTTTGTATGCAAAGATACATGAAGTATCCATGTGAGAAGCGTGTTTCTGCCTCTATTTGATTTATGTTTTCTTTCTGCAGGTGCAAGAACAAGTTATACCCTGACAACCTTCCTCGTACCAGTGTAGTGATTGTATTCCACAACGAGGCATGGAGCACACTGCTACGGACCGTCCACTCCGTCATCGACCGCTCCCCGCACACACTGCTGGAGGAGATTGTCCTAGTGGACGATGCGAGTGAAAGAGGTATACACTCAAACACACTGCAGATAATTCCATCAGCGCCCGTGCCTCTTGTTTGAGGCTTAGCCTATTTTTTTATTTTTTTCAGGAGCTCCTGTATGATTTTACCGGGTTAGTGTGTGTGTGTGTGTGTGTATCTGAAAGTGTGTTGGCGGAGATACCCAATAGCCAGTCAGCATATATGAGTTGTGTGTGCCACTCCACCCTCTGCAATGCTGCTAATCCCTGTTTGGGGGAGATTAGGTCTTTAATTCGCCAGCCGCAGGGATTACACTCTGTTATTACCCTCAATCCCCCCCACACATCCTCAAGCCGCTACCACACAGCGCCATTTAACCCTGTGGGCCCTCAGGTTAGAGTGTGTGAGTCAGAGGGGGTGAATGTGAGCATGTGTGTTTGGGGTGTGAGCTCGGTGCAGGTGTGATGTAAGCAGACATGCTGAGACACATTCACATAAGCAGACACCTACCTTTTGATCTCTGTTGTAACCGAGGGGAACACTGAGGGAGTCTCTGTGTGTATATTCAAATCTTCTCTGCAGTAATGTGTTTTTTTTTTTTATCGTGAAGACTTCCTGAAGCGGCCTCTGGAGCAGTACGTCAGGAGGCTGGAGGTTCCTGTCAGAGTGGTGAGGATGGAGCAGCGCTCTGGACTTATTCGCGCTCGCCTTAAGGGAGCGTCCATCTCCACCGGCCAGGTGCGTTTTTGTGTGCACATGTGTGACACCCTCTGACCACTGACCTAATCTCCATATGGTGTGTTCACTGTTTTTTTTTCTTATGTTTTCTCTCTGTGCTTCTAGGTCATAACCTTCCTGGATGCTCATTGTGAATGCACAACAGGGTGGCTGGAGCCTCTGCTGGCACGCATAAAGCAAGACAAGTACGACGCGCGTTCGCATAGACACTGCAAAGACACACACACACCGACTGCAAGCCTAAAAAAAAAAATCAATAAACTATGTTAAGCTTGCAGGGGGCCTGCCCTTGTGTTTATTTGATGCTTAATTACTCATTCTCTGTTAACTGCTTTACCCAAGCAGGTACTCACATCCACACAATAACAAAAACACACACAAACACACACAAGGCCCTATCGTAGACCCAGTGCGGGGCGAGCAGAGTGCGGTGCATCTGTCTTTAATAAGTGCTGACTGCTGCAGTCATGGTCAAAGATTTTGTCCATAGATAAAGATCTTTTGACCATTTTGATCGATCATGTTGCACCACAATTTATACAGTTGATGTGTCAATTGATTTCTGAACTGACAATAAAAACAAACTTGTTTAATGTTTATTTGCTATATAAGCTTATATGACATATAAGTGCAGGTAGACAGTTAAATTAATGGAGTAGCAGATTAAGAGACAGCCGTCGTTCTAACACTCTCAGCATTGTGTGGCTGTTGCGGTGTTACCAGATTACAAGAACATGCCCACAGCCATCTCCTCCCACGCCTGCCTCACCTCAGGGAGCTTTGCTGGATCCCTGCTCTCGCCCTGCATGGGCTGCAAACAACAGCTTAAGACCAACACCGGACTCTCAAAACATAAACATGCACACTTCTTATGTAACACTTCCACTGATGATCATGCTCTAATATTTAAGTGCCCACTATGAGAGAAAAATAAAGGCCAACTATGACACAGGGGTGTGAACAGCCTTGAGTGTAGGGTTACATCAGATCCTGAACGGTTCAATGGTTGTGTAGCCGTCAGTGAAGTTACTGCTGCTTGTGTAGTATTTTCTGACAATCCGATGTGAATACTGCTTGATGAGATTGCTTTGGGTTTAATGGTTGCATCAGGATATTCCAGTCAGCGGTCTTTGTGTATATATGATCACAGTGGAAGGTTATGTAAAAGCGTGGTCAATGCTCTCATGCGCTGCACTTCAAATGTTATGGATTATTAAATTTTTAAATCGGACCTGAAGGTGCGAGAGAGTCTGATAACTAATGAGAGGTTGCAGTGTGGAGTGGTCTGTTGCTCAGCTGTTTTTTTTCCCTTCTCTGTGTTTGCTGCAGGAGAACAGTGGTGTGCCCCATCATCGACGTGATTAGCGATGATACATTTGAGTACATGGCAGGATCAGATATGACGTACGGAGGTTTCAACTGGAAGCTCAACTTCCGCTGGTACCCTGTACCCCAGAGAGAGATGGACCGTCGCAAAGGAGACCGCACACTGCCCGTCAGGTGGGTTATATACACAACAGAATAAACCCCTAATGTGGGTTTGACACATTTCGCAGCATCTTATTCATCTTCATACGCCACCAGCTCTGGAGCCACCACAGAGCTGCTGACCCTGATCTCTCTGTTTGGTCAAGAGGAGAGAATTTGTGGAGACTTTGCCTTCAGGGACGAATGAATTCATTAGTAAAATACTCTGTGAATCATGCAATCAAACCCAGGCAGTTTAAGATAACTTATATGCTCTGAGCTGCACTGCTGCTCCTAAAGGCATTCATAACTGATGTGCATGGAGTAATCCCACTTCACAGTTGAATTTATCACACTTAATAGTCATGATATTTACCGACAGCAGATATACTGAAGGAATAGAGTCAACTTCCTCTGTAGCTAAACCCATGATGTTTATATAAGATTCTATTTGGTATTGTTTCTTGTATCACCTCTCATGACCCGACCAAAATGAAACAGATTTGTGCCTGTCTATCATCTCCTGCTCTTGGTTTTAATGCCTGATGCCAATATTCAAGGTCACACACATAATCTATCTTATATAACTCTGTGCCTCTGTTTTCACTTGTTTTTCTCAGCTCTGCATAACAAAACTTTCCTTAGGGTGTCTTCTAAGTGGCCCAAAAAAACAAAAATGGATTGTAGTGTCAGGGAAAGGACTTAACAACTACTATACGCTAATGAAATGATTTACATAAGCCCTGTCCTGACGCAAACTGCAAACTGCATTATTGTGAAGGCTTGAGAGCTAGTTTAGAATAACAAGTTGTCCCAGAGTGTTGCTCGTGCTTCAGGTGTCAGCTGGGGTCTGAAAGGTAATGAGCAGATTCAGTCAGATATGATGGTTTTTTTTTCCTGTCACGCTGTGCGAGGCCAAATAGAGGGATACTTCATGAGAAAACCTCAACAGCTGAACTGGATGTTATCGGCTCATCTACCTTGTAATTTGCCTAACTGGTAAAAGTCTGAGGTCACTTGCAGAGTTTCTCTCTACAGCTATTGGTCAAAAATCGAGCATTTGAAATGATCTGTTACCAATTAGGTGCTGTAATTCCTCCTTGAAGGGAAGAGAGAAGAGAGCAGATTGACAGACATGGGTGTTTATTATGAACCTGGATATTACAACGATTATTCTCCCTCTGTAGTCTACTTCAAACAGAATTAGCAAACCTTTACTGTAAGCTCTTTTTAGATAGTCTTTTAATATGTCAGTTTATATGGAGGGTATTGTGAGTTGATATATCAAAGCAAAAACATACGACAATAATTAGAGCTCTACTCAGGAGGAAACCGGTCTTTGAAGAGGAGAAAAATGGAGAGAGCTGTGAGGCTAATCAGCACGACCAACAGAGAAGTGAGATCAAAACAGTGAATGGAGAAAAAACAATCAAGAAAGGTGTAAAAGAGCAGGAAGTGAGGATACTGTGTGACCTTTCAAAACACTGCCCTTTGGTGACTCTACGTCACTCTGTGTGTCTCTCTCCAGGACTCCCACCATGGCAGGCGGCTTGTTCTCCATAGACAGAGATTATTTTCAGGAGATTGGCACGTATGACGCAGGAATGGACATCTGGGGAGGAGAGAACCTGGAAATCTCTTTCAGGGTGAGTGAACGCACTCCCAGCCAACTAAAATGACTGTATTCTTCCATAGAGCTGGCAGGCACTCAGGAGGAGTGTCTGAAACACACTCACTCACACACACTCACACTCACACTCAGGCCCATCGCACTGGTGAGTCTGACTTCTCTGACTAAACTGTTGACTTGACTAATACTTTGTCAGGCGTCATCCTGACTGCCGTTTAATCAAACTTATTCAGACTGTCAAAACACAGGCAGGACCGATCTGTGTCATGCATTTCCCTGGAGAGTTCACTGGCCTGTGCTGGTCCAGTATTCAGGCCTATAGTATGTCTGCTCTGAGTATTGATGCTTGTGCTCCACAGATCTGGCAGTGTGGCGGGACTCTAGAAATTGTGACATGCTCTCATGTTGGCCACGTGTTCAGAAAGGCGACGCCCTACACGTTCCCCGGTGGAACAGGACAGATCATCAACAAAAACAACCGGCGCCTAGCAGAGGTCTGGATGGATGAATTCAAAAACTTCTTCTACATCATCTCTCCTGGTGAGTTTGCCGTCGTGAATGGTAGTGCGTCTGCAGCTGCGCTCATGAAAGTATGCATGTATGTGCTCGTGTGTGGAGGTTAATCTCCATGGCAGTTTTGATCTACCCATTAACCCTGTGACAGAGTGATACAGCTGTGGTGACCCAGCAGTGCAGGACGGGGGGTGGCGAGTAATTTCACGCTACGAAGCATCTATTGACTCACACAAGCATACACACACTTACACACACACACACGCTTACATACAAGCTGGCTCAGGAAAAGTAATCAAAAGGAAAGTAAAAGTCCCCAAAAACTGTTTTTTAAGAGGCAAAGCAGCTCTTAGACTTGGCTTTTGGTTCGCCCACAAACTCAGCAAATTGCTTTTGTTTTTAAGAGTCTCTACAAGGTGCAGCTGTTCTGTTTTGTGAAACTATGCCAAACACAAAAATTCTGCACCAGAGGGAGGAAAAAAAACGTAACAGCAGCCGCAAACACCTGCAAACTTGTTGATGTCGCCACCTTGAGGGGAAGAAAGTATCAGACGTTTTTACTCAGAACTTTACCTGCGATCAGTGTCTTCAGCTGCTGCAGCACTCTGCCTGAGAGTTAGACTGACAGAGGAGTCTGAAATCAATCAAAGACATAGAATAATACTTTCATCCAGAATCTCCTAACAATACGACTAGTTGAGTTTCAACCACTTCCAACCCCATTTCCACAAAGAGAGGGGGCTGTATACAATAAAAGTAAAGTAAATCAATGACACCCTAGAATTACCTGAAAAGACACCATAACAAGTGCTTTCACCACACATTTCCCCATCTTTTTGGAAATCTTAAAGACCTCAAAAGTTGGGTCAGGCATTTTTACAGCTCTGTTTCATCATCTCTCAACACTCTTGTATGTCTGAAGGAAGTGAGGCAGACCAACTGCTGTCATTTTAAAATTGTATTTTTTTTCACTGTCTTGCATCTTAGATGATTCCGACTGAACAGTTGGCGGTCTTCTTTTTTTTTGGGGATGCTTATTTCTCACTATACCACCAAAATTGCAGCATGCATTGCTCTTAAACCTGTGACTATTGTTCAGCCTTAAATGGTGCCTTCACAAACGTGCCAGTTACCCATACCATGTACACCAATTCATCCCCACACCATCACAGATGCTGCCTTTTCAACGTGCGCACTGATAACAAGCCATATGGTGCTCTCCTCTTTAGCCTGGAGGATGTCCACAATTTTCAGAAAGTACTTCAGTTTCCACTTCAACATCTGAAACCCCGACATTCTCTTCAGTTTTACATTAAGAAACATTATTCTGAAATTGTTTCACTATTTATTATTGCCGTCTTTTATGGAGGAGTGGATGAATTCCCATTGACTTCAGAAGGACTTGACCTCTTCTCTATGCTCTTTTAAAACCCAGTCGGTGTTGCCGACTTGCTGGCAGTCAGACTGTTCGGAGATGTTCCACAATATATATTTTTTAATAGTTTGTCCAACTTTTCAGAAACATGACACATGCTAGCATCAAATTCAAACTGAGCATAAATGTTCCCAAAACAAACAGATCCTCAGTTCTAACATTTGATACGTCCTCTCGGGGTTTTCAGTGTTTTTGGAAACATCACATTCAGCTTCTATTCACATTTCACACAGCATCCTGTCACTTTCAGAAAGCGGGTTGTAAAACAAATTCTGCGTTATCCCCATGTGAGAGTTGTCTTCCAAGTTGTGTACAGTGTTAAAATGTCATGTTTCCCCCGTCAGATCAAACACTCGTTCAGTCGGTGTGTTTTTTAGAAGTTGTTAAAGAATGCTGGGCACAGGGAGAGTAGATTTGTGGTGAGATTTATTAGCTCAAGCTCTAGCTTAGTTTTCTAGGTAGGTTGGCAGTAGCAGTAATCATCTAGAATATTTTGTCTGCTCAAATCTTAATTGTCACACCATCTTCTGTTGTGTTTTTGTGCCCATGCTTCTGTTTTCGAGCTGCATTATTGTCTCTCCATCAGACAGCAATAACTGATGTTTCCGACACAGAAGACAATTGTGGAAGCAGCTGCTCAGAACAGTGAACATAATGTTGTTGATGGAGAAAATGGGCCAACTGGAGGGATATTCATCTGGGTCAACTAACAGCAACATGGAGGATAGCATTGTTACCATTTCTCTTACCATTATTCAAGCTCGTGTCACACGCTGAAGTCATCCCCATTATTTCTGCTTCCCTCTAAGCTGTTTGTCTTGTTTCTTTTTTGCCACCTGGGGAAACACTTCACTCGACAGAGAATGTGGATATTTATTCAGGGGTCTGTGTAGCATACATGAGTGCATGCTTCCTCTGCCGTAGCTCACTGAATGACATTTCTGACCCCTGCACATCCTTTGAAAGGGAGCAAGGGATTTCTCATCTTTACCAGACTGTGTCAACTCCGGCATCGTCGACTCGTAAACAAACACACTCGCGGTGATTGTTTAACATTTTTTAGCAAACACACGCAGCTTACTGACACTGAAGAGGAGGATTATCTGGATTTGTGTGTTTGAAATTCATGTATGTTAATGTTGTGCTGTGTTAATGACGCCCTTCTAAATAATGCTGAAATGGAAACACTGACTCTGAGTAGCAGGATTGTAGTTTGCCGCTAGAGTTGCTGACTTTCATGTTGCTGTCTGTGTGTGTGTGTTTGTGTGTGTCTGTCAAGGTGTGACCAAGGTGGACTACGGTGACATCACGTCTCGAACAGCACTGAGACAAAAGCTTCAATGTAAACCCTTCAGCTGGTACTTAGAGAACGTCTATCCCGACTCCCAGATCCCCAGACACTATTACTCCCTGGGAGAGGTACGCTCATCATCCACACATGCACACACACACACACACACGTATATTTAAATTCACACTCACACTGTCTGTCTGTCTGTCTGTCTGACTCACAACATTTCACACACTGTAATTCACTGTCAGCCAGACAGACGCAGATGAATCCTGGACTGACTGCTTCTTCTTAGCTGGGATCCAAGTAGACACTGAGATTTGGATTTTTTTTTATTCCGCTGTTTTCTGTTTGTGTTCTGCCCAGATCCGAAACGTGGAGACGAACCAGTGCCTGGACAATATGGCCCGCAAGGAAAACGAGAAAGTGGGCATTTTCAACTGCCATGGCATGGGAGGCAACCAGGTATTTAAAGACAGAGAGGAAACCTCCAGAACACAAGACCTGAGGACTGTTTTTGTTTTTTATTTGTTCCGCTTACGGCCATTTTTAAGTATTTCCATAAATACAAAAGGCATTTAACAAGGGTAGCACAGCACATGACCAGAAGGGAGCAGATAGAAGACAAAGCTTATTTTACCTGCCCCTCACTCAAAACAGAAATAAACAATTACATAAGACGGTCTGTCCACTTCAGGTTATTTTCCTATGACTTTACAAACAATATCACAATCACATAGAAGTCACAGAGTGTACACAGTAAAAAGTTCTTTGTCTAATATGAGCCTGAAGTAACATCCTTTTTGTGTCTTTCAGGTTTTTTCGTACACGGCAAATAAAGAGATCAGGACGGACGACTTGTGTCTAGACGTGTCCAAGTTAAACGGGCCTGTCATGATGCTCAAGTGCCATCACCTGAAGGGGAACCAGCTCTGGGAGTACGACCCTGTGGTAAGTGGAGGGGCATCGTGATGAACACACTGGATGTGAGGTCTGGTGTGAAATATCCTCATAGAGAGAGAAAGAGTAAATGCTGCTGCAGTTATTTTTCATTTTGAATTTTGACTGTTTATGTTTTAAAAAAAAATATTACTGCAATTTTTTTTAATCTGAGTGGATTAAGAAGACTTTTTTGACACAACTTCACTGCAACATTTCTGTCACTGAACGGAGCCTCTAAATAAACCCGGAGAGTATTTCGAAACTGATCTCAGTTATTAAACGACTTGCATTTCTCAGCTGAAATTAATCTGTTTGATTTACATCCCCTCACACATCCACTCTCTGTCTTTGCAGAAGCTGACCCTGATCCACGTCAACAGCAACCAGTGTCTGGACAAGGCCAGCGAGGAGGACAGCCAGGTGCCCAGCGTCAGAGACTGCACACATACACGCTCCCAACAGTGGCTACTGCGCAACGTCACACTACCAGAGGTCTTCTGACCACACTCTGCACAGTCCCAAACACACACACAATCATTCACACAGCAGCCCAGAGCGAGCAATCAGGGGAACAGACCGTGTCTATCCGAAACGGGCACAAAGAAAGCAAAGACTCCCCACGGAGATATTCAGGATGAGAGCAGAACGGATCGGACGGTACTACCTCTCCCCGAGACCAGAGGGAGGCGTGTGTTTGACTCTTCTCAGTGGGCTAGGAGAGCAAAGACTCCCGCTATAGACGATGGCTGTTTGAATTTTGTTTTATGTATTTGTTTTTTTAAAGAGATTCTGACCACGGACTGGGGAGTGAGACTTCACTCCTGGGCGTGAACATGAAACTGACCGATGGAGTCAAGAGTCTTCACGCACTGCTTCCCTGGACTACGCAGTCCACCCTCAACTCATCACTTAACGTTTACTGGCTGCCTCTTACGAGAGAATGTGTGCACTTCCATGAGCGTGTGTGTGTGTGTGTGTGTGAGTGTGTATTCCAAGATGAATGTATGCCAAGAGAAGGGGGCTAAATTCCTCGTTTTATGTTTTTTTTTATTTAAATTTGTAATGAAAATGAACTCCGGTGAACTCCTATGAAGAGGATGTGTGTGTGTGTGTCTGCGCGCATGTGTGTGTGTGTGTGTGTGTGTGTGTGTGTGTGCGTGTGTCTGAGGCCCCTCTAGTCTTGCAGCAGTGTGTGTCTCCCTCTGGTGTTTCTCATTGGTATTTCATCCCGCAGACTAAAGCCTCCTCGCCGAGGAATTTCCAAGAGACTGCACATAAAAACTGAGAGGACGCGACGTCTGCTGTCAGCAGAGAACTAGAGATAGAGAAATATGATGTTTGTGATATCTTGAGATTTCTATGTCCATTTTTTTATGGTTTTCTGTTTCTACTGTCCTGTGAGAGTGCCACAGAGCAGTAACATTAGTGCATCTATCTGTCTCTGTCGACTTTATAGATGTTTAACATAGAGCTAACACACAAACAGGAACTCTGCATATGTAACTTATGCTCACTGCCTAATACTTTCAACCATAAGGAATTCATACAAACACACCACCTGTAAACATATAGGAACCAGGCTGCACTGGTCTGATACTCTAAACTATTTTGTCATATCTTCTTCTCTAAGACCTCTTCAAGACACTCCAAGGGCTTTTTTTTTCCTCCACTGGAGTGTGTGTGTGAGTGAATGTTTATGAGTGTGTGTGTGTACGTGTGGGTCTTCAGTTAATCCCGGTCCATCGGCTCCCTGTTTACCAGGACAAACAGCTCTCTGATCCCTCGCTGTTGGACACCCAGACTTGGTAGCTTCAAACCAACAGCAGATGAGAGCGAAATGCTGCTTTTCTTTTCTCTGCGCTCTCCCGAGGACGTATTGACAAAAAGGAAAAGAAGCCGGGGACGTAGTTGTTAGAATATCAAAGCGGCATGGCCAACGGGCGTCAGGAGACTTAATCAGGGAAAGAATAATAAATGTCAAGAGAGCCGAAGGCAGGGGAGGGTTGAACTGTGGGTAACAAATGCACAGCAGCAGCAGACATATCTGAAATAATGACTATATATCTCATTCTGAAAGCCCACCTGCAGTTTCTCTCTTTTCATATCTCAGACAGCTGAAGAGGAGCATCAGTGTGTCGTTCTTTTTACTTTTTCTTCACTATCAATCATGCTGCCGCCAGTCAGGGCAGGAGAGGTGACTTCATTACTTTTATTTAACCATTTCAGCTTCCTCCAGTGGAGGGGTTTACATAGGACAAATCCCCAGATCAAGGTTGAGTGAAAAGACCATTAACTGATTTCATGTCAGAGCGAGTGACTGTGCTGAAGGTGTGAATGTGTGTTTTTTGTTTTTTTTATTTGTGTGAGACAGAAGGAGTGAATCTATTGTTCTGATATTTTTTGGGGGGGGCGGGAGGGATCAAGTAAACTGACGTGTCCAGGCTTCCACACAGAGCTGATCCAAATGTAGAAAATTATGATGAAAAGTTTACAGAACAATACAAGAGAAATGTCGATTTCTGCCTCTTTTTGTTTGCACACACACAATAAAAACACATTTTGTTTCCAGTCGGTAAAGAGTCGCTTTATTCTGAGATTATAACCAGTATTAATATTTCTGCAATGGGGTATCAGGGCCACATTAAAAAAAAATAGACTTTGAAATTAAAGTCGTCAATTTACGAGAATAAAGTCGTAACAAAGTAATAACTTACGAGAATAAAGTCGTAATAAAATCATTATGATACTTATGATAATTTGGTGCTGATGTGCCAAAAGGTTAAGTATCTCCTTGTTTTAGAAACAAGGAAGTACATTTTTTTTTTTGAAGTACATTTCCTCGAAATGCTCCACGGCTCTCATTTCAACAACTATCATCTTAAATAACAGGTTAGAAAATAAGGACTTTATTCTGATTTTACTCTCGTAAGGGATTACTTCACTACGACTCTATTCTTGTAAGTAATGATTTTAGTACTTTATTCCTGTAAGTAATTACTTTATTACGACTTGATTCTCATTAGTAATTGCTTTATTCCTGTAAATTAATGTCTTAAATTTTTTTTTCAATGTGGCCCTAATACTGTTGTATATTTCAGTTTAAACAATGAAAAACTATAATTATTCACATGTTTTGTGTTATGAGAAAAAAGAATGGCAAATCTAAGCTTTACTTTCAGCCACATATGTCTCATCTGTGTTTCAACCCACTGCGCAATGCGACGTCGAAATGACGTCTATATAACGTAATTTTTTGACGTCTAAATCACGTCTCCTGAAGGTGCAGAATAAAAGTTTTTTTTACGTCTTTTTCAGACGTCATTTCGGCGTCCAATTCTGACGTCTTGTGGACGTCCAAATCGGACGTTGACATGACATACAATTCCGGTCGCTCTCATAAACATGTTAATTGTTTCTGATTTGCTTGAAGACCCACTCCGATGAAAATCATGTTTTTCTTGTTGTCTACATGTTTATATGGCATCTTTCTGATGCTACAGGAGATATCGTAAGAAAACTAAGTGCAAAATTGCATTTCTGAGTATTACTGCATTCAAATCGCTGTGAATCTCTCACAGACCCAAACAGCAGGCTCGGATTCAGTGAGATTTCTTACATCACAAATCCAAGCTCCGCCCCCGGAGCCCCGCAAGAGGATGATCGCAAAACAAGCGCGTGCAGTAGCGGTAGCAATGCTCGTAAGAAAGCTTAGTATGATATCAGCTTTCATCATGTCCCTAAAGACATTAATGTCTGAGAACTGAATATCTTCTATGTTACCTGCCACTTCAACTACACCGGCAATATTAGGCTGCAAGCTAATGTGAGTAACAGTGTGCAGAGCAGCGCTGTCTCCACCCACGACTCAGAGGTGAATTGCTAATGATTTACTGGAGCTCTGCAGAAGAAAAGCCCTTAAAAATGACAGGTAACATGATTTTGGCTACAAACTTCATAATCACAATTTAAAGACCACCTAAAAAAAAAAAAAAAAATTATCAGAGTTGGACTTCAAAGTGTCTAAGTACAAAAAGAAAGATTGGCTTGAATATGTTCATACGCTGTTTCTGCATCAGGCACTGAAAGATGATCATCTTTCTCCCACAGCCCTGCTGCTGAAATCAGGATCCATTTGCTCTGAATTTGAATAAACATGACATGAAATGTGAAGGTAACACAGTCAGGCAGCAGACTCTTGACATGTTGAGTGGATTATTCAAACTCCTCAACTTGATCTGTTGAATTATTCATGAGTCAGGATTAAACCCAGTGACAGCCATCAGGAAGACAGACCACAGAGTTTGGCTGACACATTTTTAATAATTAAAAAATATGTTATTTTACAAAGTGTTTTCTGTTTAATTAGAGAATCAGCCTGATTAGAAGTTTGTCTCTATAAAAGTTTTTTTTTATATAAAAAGCTGCTTTGTTTCATGCACCCAATGATGAGAGAGAAGGAAAACTCTGATGTCAATTAGTCATCCTGCTTCCTCAAAAGCCTTGATCAACATAGATTCTCCCGCAAATAGACGCCGTCATACAAATGAAACGAGCGTCTCTGTCGTTTTAGTAGATGTGGAGCTGCAGGAGACGAGGCTGAAGACTCTGGGATAGTTTATGTGCTGCAGACTTCAGAGGGACTGTGACAGTGGAGCCTTTGATGTGAAGAAATGGATCAAAGTGAGTCAGGCTGCAGCCGGGAGGAGAACTCCACCAGAAGAGCGAATAATGAAGAGAGTGAATTTATAAGCAAAGCTGTATGTCCCTCTGACTGAGTTGTTTTATTGATTTATTGATCCTTCACTGTAATCATCCACTGTGGTGATGATAAAGGTTTGTCCTTGCTTTAATGGAAAGGGTTTGGTGTTCAGTTTAAGAGATAAATTAGTCTTATATTGTACATTACAGAAAACTAAAGTGGAAACATTACTATCCATCCCTTGACTTGCCTGGTTTCCAGATTATATTATATAATCCAAAACCACATCCATATTCATGTTCATCTCTCTGCCGCCTCTCGAAGTACAACTTTGAAAATGTTTGATTTCCTGTTCTGGTATGTCCAGTTTTCATACGTGATAAATATCCTGTGATGAATGTGTTTGTTAATTAGTTGACTGGAGGCCTCAAATGGAGGTTTGTCAGGATTTAGCAGCAGCTGTGCTGTAGCTTTATTTATTCTGTCCATCTGTCCGGAGCCTCGCTGACACATGGACAATCTGTAAAGTGTTCACAGAACAGACGCCACTGTCTGACTCAGCTCGCACAGACGCAGAGTAAATATTGAACTTCTTATATCCTGGAGGCAGATTTTAAATGCATGTTCTTTAAAAATTTTATCTTAACTCTATATTTGCACAGGAAGCTGGCCTGAAAGCAGAACAACCCAAAGTCTTTTAGTCAGCTGTTTCGTAAGCGGTTAGATCACGGGTGCAGGGGACATGTGGTACAAAGTTAAATGAGCAGTTAAGGAGCCGAGCGAGACATTTGCTCATCAGTAAACACCCAGAGTTCAGATCAACCCCTTTAGTATTTGCATGGACCCACTGATCTCCTGACGATGACATTATAATCAAAAGCAAATGTTTTTCTTCAAACAAAGAACACAAGGAAGGAGATTATTAATCTGTCTGCGGATAATTATAAATATAATAGTTAACCGTAACATCTCCTCAGCAGAGGAAAGAGATCAAGCATTCACTTTTAAGGCTTTTGAAAAATAGAAAGTTTTGTACTTTTTATATCCTTGCAGTGATGAGAATTGACTCTGCACAGGTACAGGCTAGAAGTCAGCTCTTAATTTCTGCTCCAGAAACCCTTTTAAAGGACATTAAACTCTTTCAAACATTATATGTACGCGGTGGCTTCGGTTTCCTTAAGAAATGGCACCCAGGACAAACGATAGGTTTACCACTTTTGATCAGTTTTTACAGTTAACCTGATAAAGTTAACTAAACCAATATATGGGAATAGTAAGTTTTTTGTTTTGTTTTTTTTGGACATGTGTGTGCAGCTCAAGAAAGTAAACTGAAAAACAAACTAAACCAATGAGAATAATCAAAACAACAGTAATAATCAAAGCAAAAAAATAAAAATTAAAAATAGTACTACTAATAATAATGTGAGCCCAACACGTCCGAAAAGGAGTAAAATGAAGCATTATGCTTTTTTTAAACCTACCCCTTCTCTGCTACTCAATAAACAGTCAGTCTCCAACATTTTTACATTATATTAACAAAAAATAGAACATAAACAGAGTAAATAAGTACAGAAATCATTTATGAAATGTTAAAGCCCTCCTTCCTCCCTGTACCTGTTATGTATTTGATCAAACAAAATGTTAACTGCTGAAAATTTTGTGAACTTTTTTTTCTATTTCCATAAAATTTTACCATCAACAGTTTAAAAAAAAAGTGATTGACAAATGACTGAAACTAATCATTCTTGTATCTGAATGCAGTCAGCGAACAGAGTCACAGTGAAGCGGCTGGAGTTTAAATGATGTTTTATTGTGTCAGTGCATATCCAGTAATAAAAAATGAAACAGTACCAAATGCAAACCATAGTAATTCAGTTGAACAGTGAACTATTGCTGAACCACACGCTGGTTAAACCGAGGGCACATCACAACCCCAGGCAGCTAACACAGTAGCCATGTTTGATTAATGTTTCTCATTACATACTCCATTCACATGGACAGCTTGTTTATTAAAGCTTTAAATGATGTAAACGTCTTCATACTCTCTGTTATGAGAAGAGCTCAGACTATACTTAAAGAACGTTAAAGTGTAGCATACATGAGGTTAAAAGAAAACAAAGAAATTGCTTTTTAATTTTTAAAACCAGAGACAAAATGAGTCTTACCAGAGTTTTGAATTCTCAGTCAAGCTCATCAAGAGTTACTCTGAGCGTCAGTGTGAATCAGCTCGCTGAGTTAAAACACTTTGCTTTGTCTGTATGCACTTAAAAAAAAAACACACAAGTTAACTTTGAAATAAATACCAAATGTAAGAAAGTCCCTCAGCAAACCTCTGGTATCAGAGTAAGACTAATCTCCTTGAAAACACCACAGTTACTCTGACCCTCTTAAGTAATTGACATCAGTCTGAAATTGTAGCTTTTAAAGGAAAAGCTAAAACATATACAAAAAAGGGGCAGAGTGGAGTAAACCTGGTTCAGGAGAGGAGTGGGAGTCTAGTTGGCAGAGATCTTTTGGTTACTATCACTGAAACAAGAATGACGTCAAGTTAAACTAAAAAACAGTCGTGAACTCCTCGCCCTGAGCCAGACTTGAAGACTTCAGTTCATCTTTAAGCAAATCAACCGTCGCTATAAACTCGACTTGAGCCTCCGTGAGGAGAGAGGTAGGGAGTACAAATACTACACGGCCACGTTCACAGCTGAGGAGTGCAGGTGGAAATCATGGGCTTGAAGATAAAAATATATGGAATAATCTAATTTTTTAACACAAAACATGGTTATTTTAACCTTTTCTAAATGAATCAAAATCCTTACAGGCACACCGTACAGAGAGATGATTGATTAGCATCAACATCTCTGCCAACCACACCCTAATGTGCAAAAGTTGGTCCATATTTGGGATCAGGATGAACGACTACTTTCATCGTTTTTGGGTCTCGACTGAGAGCAGCGAGAGGCGTAATGCTAAATAAAGCATTCTGGAAAAGAGCGGCATCATGGGTAACCAACCATTCAGCCACCTTCTCTTCTGTGTCAGGGACTGACTCCTGTAGAGCCGGACAGGCGGCGTGGGAGGAGCATCAGGAAGGAGAGCGGATCCATAGAGGAATTCATCCAATGGCACGCCACAGGAATCAATCCTCTCGCTCTCACTCACTGTTCGTCTTCAGGACAGAGGGGGTGGAGTCTGTGAAGGTCCTGAGGATGAAGAATAAGAGGGTAGTAATGTTGGGCGGTCACGTATCTGAAGATACACCGTATCACGTTTATATCTCAGGTCAAAATTTTACCTCATGGGGTGCAGCGGCCAGGTGGACTGCACAGGTGTTGGCAGCGTTGAGCTCGGGCTCATCAGCATGGCACTGTAGATGTTTGCTGCAACTACCAGGATGCAGAGGAGGATCGGCCCGATGATGGCGCCCTCCAGACCCAGATAGTACGCTCCACCTGCCACTGCAAGACCTGTCAGATACGGGTGTCCACCCCTGAGACATAAAAACAAGAAATCAGGACAGAGAGAATTCTCAAACATCATTTTAGAAGATTTAAATATACTGAACTATGAGTCAGAATCTACCTGACCTTAAAAGGTGATCAACATGAACCTTTTTCTAACATCTTATCATGACGTGAAGCAGCTCCAAATGAGTCAGAAACAAACATGGGAGGCAGCACAACAGGAAACAGATTTCAACAGGAAGTCTGGCTGCCAATAAAAGCCGAGCTGGAGTATTATCCGGCCTGCTGTTTTTTTTGTCAGGTCCATCTCAAACAGCTGATGGTTATGAAACTGACTGACGCAGAAAGAAGCACTATTTTTAGACCTCGCTGACAGAGTCCTTTCTTTTCTGAGCCGTATTCATTTACCAACAAAGCATTTGGTTTATGCTTGTTGACCTACCCTGATATGTCGGAGTAGATTGCTGTGTCCACAAAATAGGTCGGGAGCAGGTGGCAGATCAGCAGCAGAACCGCCTTAACGCCTTCTCCCTGTGCCAG
This sequence comes from Xyrichtys novacula, assembly GCA_962446985.1. NCBI lineage: Eukaryota > Metazoa > Chordata > Actinopteri > Labriformes > Labridae > Xyrichtys > Xyrichtys novacula. The sequence goes on from OY660871.1 coordinate 21,826,890, forward strand.
CCACAGGTCACACACTGCTGGCACCGCCGCCCAGTATGTCCCGAGGAACGGCACGGCACCCAGGATGGCAGCCAAAGCTTCCGAATGAGAGGGAGGGATTATCGGAGTGAGAAAACAACAACTGTGGCCTGGCAGGTACAGGTAGTGGAACAGCTCTGAACATGCAGACTCACCTGAGGGAATGAAGACGATGTTGATGCCAAAGATGGTGTGTGTCAGCCAAGTGTAGAGGCCGTAGAAGCCCGCCATCTTAAAAGAGGCGTCAAACACTCCTCTTTAAGAGAAACAAACACAAAAGGTCAGAAAAAAACAAAGTTTTTGTTTTTTACATTATTTTGATGTCAGCGTATTCAAAAGAGGACTCCTCTACCTGATGGCCTCCTCCACGGACTGGCCTATGATATTAGAGGAGGGTCCAGGCTGGGAGAGGGGGGTCAGGCTGATCACCCATTTCACAGGTTTGTAGTATTCACCGCTGGAGCTCAGCAGGTAGAAGAGAGTGGTCAGGAAAATGACCTGCGTAATAAAAGGCAACATGTCGACCAAATTTGTTCAATATAGGAAAGAAACAATCAATCATTCGATCAATTTTCTGTTTTACAGCCGAGAAAAAACTCACAGGACATTTAAACTCAAATGTTCCGGTTTGCTGCCTGATAAAATTTTAAAATTTTCCTTTTCTTTCCCCAACAAGACATCCTCATTATTCCACTAAAGTATTAGTATTTGATGGCGAGAGGTTCATACCAGACTGAGGGCGAAGTTGAGCAGAGCTGTGCCGCTGTGAAACAGGACGGTGACAAGAGTGGTGGTCGTGGAGATGAGGAGGCCAACATTTCGACTCATCACCACCCACAGAGACTCCAGGATCTACAAAAAAAAAAAACAAGGCAACAGCAAACATATCAACAACAGGAAGGGTGGAGACACGGAGCTGTAAAGCTCTCAATAACTTCCAGATGTTACGACACCCACTGTCAGCCAGCCATGGCATGGCAGAGAAACAACACATTTATTTCTGTCTCTGCAGTTTCCAAGAAAAATAATGACGAACATGATGTTGAATCCTTCCTTCTTAAAGGGCTTTGGACAAATGTTTTTGAAATGACAGCAAACATCACTGAAAGCTCTTATGATGAACTCTCTGTTTGTGCCACATGTAGCATCACCACCTCTTTTCTAAAATGAGTTTATTTTGTGCATGTGTTCGTGGTGCTTTCGTCTCCTCCTGCTGTCTTTTGAATGTCACATATACTCCTCACTGTGAGTACTTGCTGTATAAAAACAAAAAGAGTAAATTTCCTCAGTGTGCCTCCACACCTAGCCTCTCGTAGTGGATACAGGTATTAAAACTGTGATACAGAAATCGTCAGTCTTGTTGATGATGGTCTTGATCGTTTTCAGGTATCACTGTTGAATTTACTCAGTTATATAAGAAGCTGAAAACTCCTCACAAACCAAACTCACAAAAACTTACAGAGAGCAGGGTCTCAATATTCTCCTGCAGAAATGAGGCAATGTCCTTCCAGTCCAGGATGTCAACCAACCAGTTGTTCGATCTCTGCGCCATCATCTTGTGACCCCGATGGCGTCCAGTGTGGGTCGTGTTCTGTTTGAAACATGATTTTTGAGAATAAGATATTTAAACATCTTTTCACGTCAAGGGCTTCAACATACCGGGCTGTCCTCACACTACCTTCACAAACCAGGAGTGGTACAGTCGGTCCCAAAGCTCCAAAACTTGTTTCTCAATCACAGCTGTGTGGTTTACTTTGTCTCCTAACATCTTATGAAGCTACAAAGAAGAAGAAAGACAAAGTTTTTAGGTTTTGCTTAAATCCCAGAGCAGCACCACAGCAGCTGTTATCCTCACCTTATGTGTTATCCATTCTCTACCATGTTGATAGACATTAGTCGCAGCTGAGTTCAGAGCCTTCTGCACCACGCGAGCCTCTGGAAGCCAACTGAAGGAGGAAAAAAAAAAAAGAGTTTAGCTGATGACATTATTACATCCAAAGAGAGAGATAAATCTTCCAAAGTAGAAAGTTTCCTACTTGGCCCATTCTGGATGGTTGGACACGGTTTCGTTGATGAGATTACTTGTTACGTCGATGATATGTGCGCTTTCATGATGTACCTAAAAGGATAACAGTTATACGGGACGATGTCTCTAATGTGAGCGTATGCAGTGACTTAAAGGAGTAACAACATACCATGGCAGTGAGCAGAAGAGCCATGAGCAACGTCCCTGTGACCAGAAGGAAGATGATGAAGATGCTGATGATTTTATCCAGAGATCGCTCCAACCACACAATCATCTGCACAGGTAGAGAGAGGAGGAAGACAGCGACAGGAAACAAAGAGGGGGGTGAAGGAGAGAAGATATAAAGTCATTGCTATTCTGAGGAGGCTGAGGAGAAAGTGTAACTAAGAAACATGGAGAAACCTGTGATCTTCCAATTTAGGTTTGAAATCCACCCACTTGAAAAAAAGTTTAAGACTCTGTCAGTCAAAGTCTGAGTTATCTGTACCATGCATGCACACATCTTTGCAGCTGGAAACATGCAAATGAAAAACTCGGGCTGTGTGCCTCTGAATGCATGACTTTCATTATTCCGCTACCTTTAATTCTAAAAGCACTCCAGCCTTTTAAAGTTAACGCCGTTCAAAAGTGTCGAAAATACTTCACCCAGGTTTCTCAATGATCCACAACTGCATCACAGCAAACCTATGACAAATTTAGTCTCCAGAATTATGTGTGTTAATGTCACAAAAGCCTTGTGTTAAGATCAGGTTACGGGACTGAAAGAGGATCTGTTACAGAGGACACTTCTCTACAAAAGGGCAAACTAGTTTATCAACCGACAACAATGAAGCACTATTCCCCAGAAGCAAAAGCTCTTGAAGGATTTGGATGCCTAGACTGTTCCATTTTTGTAGGAAAGAAAAAAAGCGCTTGATTCAGATTAGATTTCAACGAAACAGACGTCCATTTTTTCTCTCGTTTGGCCTCTTTGAGCTTCTCTATTGTAGCAGGACAGTTTATTTTTTGACAACTATCATCTTTGTCTCTTGGATCTAAAACTTTTGAAGAAATGGTCAAATCACTACAAAACACCACAAGGAGAATCCAGAACATAAAGGTTATTCTTTTTAGTGTTAATAAGCTGAGTGGTGTTTTCATATATCACCTCTATAAAACGTCTCAGCTTTATTAGATCTAAACCCTGCCAAGTCAGAGCCGTGGTCCTCTTACATCTATTCTGAAAAACACAGTCAACCCGTAGATTACAGACCAATGTGTCCAGACACCCTGCCCTTTTCTCCATCTCTGCTCCGCTCTGTCTACATCAGCAATCTCTTCATGCAGCTCATTCACTCTCCAGCCAAACCCGCTGGGTTAGGTCACAGCAGGGCAGCAGGGAAGGTACAGACGAGGCCGAGGGACAGAAAAAAAAAAAAAACCTCAGCTCGACTGTAGCTTCCTCTCAAAAATAAAGCAGGCAGCAGAGAAAGCAGCGAGAGGACAAACAAAAAGACAGGATGACAGGGTGATGACAGTGGATGGGTAAAGTGCCAGTCCAAGCTACTACAAGGTGTGCTCACGCCTCCACCCACACCCACACATATGGACAGGTTATTTTTAATCTGTGTTTTCGCTCATACACACTTTCTCTCAGCACTCTGCTCCTCTATGTCATTACCTGCTTGTTAAGCCAATGCCAGAGCTTGGGGAGGAGACAAAGAGACATTGGGAAGATTATTTTTGGAAAGATCTGTGCAGCAGTCATCACATGTACCCGTGCGACAAGAACACGGCCTCTTGGGTACAGGCAGTCAGAGGTCGGGAAGAGAAGTGTGGCAGGCAGGTTAAATACACCACATACAGGGAGTGTGGCTGAACTGTAGGATGCAAGTCATTGTGATCAACACATGACCAACAGACTCCCAAAAACATCAGGGGAAAGACAACCTTTCGTGTCAAAGATGTCAGCAGGGGGAGTTTATGTTAGTGTTTATTTGACAAATGCAAGTGAGATATTAAAGGGATATTCCGGCGTATTATTAATTCAGTGTCAAACATACCATAACACCGAGTTAGACACCCCCTCAAGAGATGAATGTTACCAAATGCTTGCTTCTCTATTATACTCTATTATATTCTGTATTATATCAACTTTAGTAACGACCGCACAATAGCAATACACAGCGGTCTAAGGAGCCATAAACAAACCTCAACCAAAACGCCACAAATAATGCTCAGAACAGCACCTAACTTCATCAACAGTACATAAAGGGTCCCAGCCACATCATTACTTTATCATTTCCTTCAAGTAATAATCATCATATTAATCATTTTGCACTGCAGATGTGGTAGTTCTTCTGCCTTAGCGTCTCGGTCTGATTGCATTTCCATGAAGAAATGATTATAAATGTTCTTCCTTAAGCTGCGTCACCCCGCTGTAGTCCATAATGGACTGGCCCGAGGTCTCACTACAAACAAGCAGCTGCTGGATGAGAGTAGGTAAGTTGTGTTTAGTCTCTTTGCTAAAGAAATTAAAGATGTTTGGTGGCTGGAACCCTGTATGTACCGTTGATGAAGTTAGGTGCTGTTCTGAGCATTATTTGTGGCTATAGAGTGGCGTTTTGGTTTAGGTTTGTTTATGGCTCCTCAGACCGCTGTTTATCGCTATCTGTGATCATCACTAAAGTTGGTATAACTAAAGAAGCAAGCGGTCACCAACATTCATCTCTCAAGGGGGTCTCTAACTCTGTGTTACGGTGTGTTTGACCCTAAATTAATTTTACACCGGAATGTCCCTTTAACTCCCTTTTTCAGAAATATGGGCTTCAAACTTTGAATGATTCACACTGTTCACCAGCTGTAGCTGTTCATTTTCTCTTTCATTGAAGGTAGAAAATTTAGGGGCAGCATCACAAAACAGCACTTCATGAGCACTAGAGATGTGGCGGTACCTTACCAGACAGTGGACAGAGTTCTTTCTAGATCTCATCTCATCTTTTTTAGTTTTTATGTAGAATTCGTCTTTGTCTAAGTTTGATTTATGTCTTTTGTGCACAAGTCGAGTCAGTCCATTTTCCCCTAGAGGGGAGAGGCTGATGTGGATATTTGAACTGGATTTAAAATCAGTACAGATGCAGGAGGATTCAGACTGATGAGATGAAAAATGAGTTGCAGTACCTTTTTCGGTCAGTAGAGGGCAAATTCTGCCTTTGACTTCTCTTGTTCAACACCATTCCATCTCTTACGTCTATAGCTGAACAGGGGTGTACAAACATGACAGCAGACGGTGAAGCTATTGCAGTGAAGGATAACTGTTTGCACAGGCCCTCCTGACTATTTGATCAATTCTCTTTTACTGCCATCTGCTGGTGATAATCTAGTGAACAGTCTTGCACTCCTTAACTTGACTACTGACCAAAGTGTTGGGAGTTGTGTCTCTACATTTGCTCTGCAGGCAACAGAGACAGAAAGAGAAGTAACAAACATGTTCCATTGGAATAAAAGCTTATTCCTCTAGGGGGGGGAGTGCTAACACATCAAATATCTACTGTATTTTTCGGACTAAAGGCGCACTAAAAAAATTACATTTTCTCAAAAAATGACAGTGCGCCTTATAATCTAGCGCGCCTTATGTATGGTTACTTGTTGTGCTTACTGACTGATTTTATGTGGTACAATCTGAATCCATAGTACAATGCGCTCAAAAATCTGTCCAAACGCGTTAGTATGACTTTGGTAAGCAATGAAACTGCTCCGCTCAGTGTATATTTGGAGCATTACAGTACGCTTTGTCACTACCTGATCGGCTCCATAACGGGACTGCTGAGCAGTCTACAAGACTGCCTGACTGTAATGTCGAAACTAGAGGTGCATTCATGTAAGGCAGCCCAGGCCTGGAGTACTCGCTACCAACAATAAACCAATCAATGCTTAATGCGCCTTACAATCTAGTGCGCCTTATGTGTGAACATAGACATGTTGATTCACAGTGCGCCATATTGCCCGAAAAATACGGTATGTTAAACACTCTTAAGCTATTTTTGTCTACCGCCATAACTGTGTTTATCCAGCAGAAGTACCTTTCGGGACAACCTCTGTTGACTGGGTTACTCACTCCTGTAAAAAACAAAAATGCGTTGAGTGTGCCTTTTACATCCTGGGCACTGATCTAACTAAGACTTGGCTGAAAAGAGACTGTAAGTAGAAAGCAGGAGTATTATTTCCAAGTGAGGGTGAAGAGACTGGACCAGAACAAGGATTGAGATCTTAATTTCTTATTATTCTTTATCCTATTTTTACTGAAAAATGATAAATGTGATTTCAGGGCTTGTGTTGACTTATTTAAAATCTAAACCTGTATTAGAACATGAGCAGCAGAGTAAAACTTTTTCCTGAAATGTAATGAACATTTATTTTCTTCCATGAAACAGCTGAGTTCAAAATCTGCATCAGAAATCCTCAGTGGCCTTCTTTTCATGTTTGTCAGTTACATGGTTTGGGGGAAGGGAAAGACCTAGAGTAGGTATCTCTCTGCAAAACTTTGTCTAACTTCTTCCAAAAATAAAGTAAGTGCTCTTATCTTTATTATACCCAAAGTTTAAAGTTGTCCCACATTGTTGAACTATTTCAAATATTGCTCTGTCAACTCTGTGCTAAGCTAAAACTTCCTCTTGTGCAGACAGTACTGATTAAGCACCAGGCACCTTGAATCCACACAGTGACTAAGATACTGAACTTTGACAGAATTGTGTGTGCTAGATGACAATGTAAAAACAGAGACAGAGCCATTAAAGAGAGCCCTCTGGCACCTTAAAATCAGTCAGCAACATTACCTTTGTGTCGATACGCAGCAGAAACTGAGCCAGGCCTTTGATTGGTCCGGGCAGCAGGGCCTCCTCTCGCTCACGTCCCTGCCTCTCCAACACCGCCCACCACGAGCTGAGAGTCCGTTCTGCAAAGCTCTTCAGACCAAAGCGGACCACCAGCTTCTTCAGCACCCACACTGAAGCATCAATGCAACATTAGTCTGAACAGATGTAAGAAGAACTGTGTGAAAAAGACTGCATGCGTGTGTATGTGTGTGTGTATGTGTTTGAGCGTGATGTTACCAGCCACAGGTATCGGCAGCAGCTGTAGAATCCACAGGTTGAGCCACACCTGAACCAGCACGAAGGCCCACACCAGCAGAATAAAGTAGATGTCACTGGCCCTGTGCGTGCTTTTCTCTCTCTGGAAGAGGCCGGCTGGTAATGAACGGGAGCCCCGGGGAAATCCCGGAGTGCAAGGAGGAGGGCCCACAGAGTGCACTCCATCTTTGAAGGAGATGACAAAGAAAGCACAGAGGAAGATAAAGATAAAGAAATAAGGACAGACATCAGTTTCGTTTCATGCAGCAAGTGCAAACCACTGAAGTTTCAACAATGATGCCAAAGAGGAAGTGTTGAGAGTTTCTCTTCTCTGAATGTTGACCTACATTCCTGTTTGAAGTAAAGCTTTCTTGTCTCACCTGTAATCGAGCTTTCACTGGGCTCAGCTTTTGGCTTTAGGTTGCTACAGGAGATGGCCATGTAAATAGTGTTAGCAGCGAATGACAGTACCTGTCCAGACAGCTCTCCTGAGAGGGTGAGGGAGACAAAAAAAAGTTTTTAAAAAATCACAAAAACGTCCTATTTTTTATTTGAGAGTCTGATAACTTTCTGTGTTAACATGATCTCACCTGAGGTACTCGGTAAGAAAACATAAACACGTTACTTTGCAATGTTTACTTCCTTTTAAAAACTATCAGTTTCCTTTTATTAAAATGTGTTAAAACCCAGCTGGGGTGAGCAGAGGTGTCTAAATGGTGAATTTAAATATCCTTGTGTAGGTGTGTTGAGTATTCACCTCTGCCAGGGACCGGCGGTTTCTCTTGGGAGCCCACGATCAAGAGTATAACCATAACCACAAACATGGGCACTCTCCAGGAGCCGGTCAAAGACACTAAAACAGGAAGATGAGTAAGCGAAGTGTTAAAATAGCTTTCATTTTTGGGGAAAATACAAACTTCTGGCGGACTACTAGATAAGTACTGTGAGGGGAATTAAAAGTTTCTCAAGTCTACATAATAGCTGAGGGAATGTGATAATCGTCTAATCATGTGGTGGCAGTTTTAAACAGGCACTCAGTCACTTTTAACATTTCATGCATGAAGGTCAAGTGTGCTAAAAATACTGGAGACTTTCTCATCTGCTCAGCATGTGCTCTGTCTGATGGTGGACCAGTAAAGACACCGTTTAATCTCCACCAGAGAGCTAAAACTGGTTTGGGGCTGTTTGTCTCTAAGATTGCCTCCAGCTACAAAATACCTGTTCACCGAAGTTTGCAAAAATGCAAGAAAAACAAAAAAAACTTGTCTGTGAAAACAAAGTGAACATAAAGTCTGAAATGAAGACTAACTTGTCTGAGCAGGTTTTCCCCATAAAGGCTCACTCACCTATGTAGAAGAGCAGGACAGACCACACAGGAAGAGCCACAGCCCGTAGGTAATGCTCAGTGTGGGGACCCCATTTGAAACAAACAGCCAACAGGTAGCCAAACACCACAGTGCACACCTGAGGAGACGCCAAAGAGTCAGAGAGAAGAGTGTGAAAAACAAAAATATTTGTGAGCCTCCTGACAGGTTTAAAAAACTTGTATAACACTTTAAGAATAAACTTTTACAACATTCACATCTGTAGAAGAATGTCTGCTACTTTAACCCGAATCAGACTGTTTTCTCTGGGCTTTCCTTGTTAACCTTTGACCATGGTTAACAATGTTGAGTGAGTCCAGCATGAAAACTAATGTCTGAAATCATCTGAACACAAAGGTCCAGCTCGCTTCTCTCTGCACAAAGACATCTTTCAGTGTAATTTAATATAGTTTCTTTGGCCTATTTATAGACAAGGGCCCTGTGTCGATTCACCTCTGTGTCGGGAGAAAGGACAGACTGTCTGGGGAGAAACGTTAAACTCAATTTGGATCAAATCAAAGTGAAGCTAAGCTCAGACCTCCAGAGCTGTGTAGGAATAATAAGGTATTGATTGAAAAGTTGGAGCAGAAGTTCCTGAAAACCCCTTTTTTTCTGTAAGATTAATATGTTAATGCCATTATAGTCGTGTACTCTGTGTGAAAGTCTGTTTGGTTTCAGGGATTGTGTTGGGATGATGATATGATATCATGTGGAGTCATTTGATAATAATAATAAAACTTGTTCTTGACAATTAAAGTTAACATCACATGCTACATGAGCTGTTTTCTTAATAAAGAGTTGTTTGTTTTTGTAGTTTGGTCTGTCCATTACTGAATTCAAGTGCAAATAGCAACTACTTTTTCAAATTCATGTTAACAATTTTTGCAGACCCGGAACAAGAACAAAAATATTCAGTACAAACAAACTAGATTGGTGGCTAATGCTAATCCAAAAAGGACTATACCTTGAACTTCCGCTAATTTATTTGCAATAATCAGACAATCAGCTGTTTCTGAGTTTGTGCAGGAAACTAAGACTGAATGTTGTTGCAGTTAAATATCTTCAGCCTAAACCATTCTGTCTCTAAACTTAGTTTCCGAATAGAGATTGACAATCATTACAGGTAGGGCTGGGTATCGATATAAAAAATGGAATTTAACAGTGCTTATTGGTAGCATGTCTTTTGCTGTACCATAAGCTTCTGCATCTGTGAGGTCTTTGTGTCTCTTTGACGTTTTGTCGTAAGGCGTTGCGCTAGAAAAAGCGGACTGAATGGTCGGCTGTTTCACAGGCGCCATGGGCTCCTTGCTCCGCTTGGGGTTTGTAACCTTTTGCATTGTGTGTGCTCTGGGGCGTGGCACTGCTTCAGGTGGTGAAAATGGTTTGAGGTATTCCCCAACTTTGGGAGAACATGTACTCAACATAATTTGCAGTTCACATTACTCTGCTTCATATCCAACCTAAAAAAAACAAAATACCTCCACACCACCAACGTTTTCATGCCAGTGTTGTCGCCGATGTCATCATCTGTTGAGTCTTGCATTTGTGCAGGGGTAACCCTCATTTTCTTTTTTTCTCACTGACAGTGCTGTTGGCTTCACGAATTAAAGTGCTATGGTTGTGTGTAGCTGCAGCCTGCTACTACGCAGTTCATTTGCTACTTGGTTCTAATTCAGCACGATTGGTTCGACCCGAAGTAGACCCAGAGAAATTCCCCTTTTCATTGGCTATTCATATAGTCTACCAAAACATGGCAGAATGCTGACTAGCAAAAAGCATTTGGACCATGTTTCATATCGATATCGGGGAAAATAATTTTCGATATATATCGTTATCGTTTTATCGCCCAGCCCTAAATACAGACAAAACTTAACAAGGAATCAAACATCTGACCAAGAATCTGATCGAGTTCCTCTTTGTGCTTTTTAGTAGTGACTCAGTTGGCATGCTGGCCTCACCCACCCAGCGGTTTCCACTTACTGACACAGTTGAGCTTTTGTTGCTTTCAGAGAGGGGTGTGTACCCACGGGCCGATCACTCACCCACACTGTGTGAAAACAGTCCAGAAAGGCTCCGATGACACCGCAAACGTGCCCCAGGATCACCTGCATGCCGATCACGCTCCAGGACAAGTAGAGGAAATAGATCAGCGGCGCCCCAGCCCCGATCGCCAGCAGCACCGTGAGCCTCTCCAGCACCAGCCGGCCCATCGCGTCCACCCCGTAGTTCACGCACGACACTGGGACCAGCAGGGTCCCCAGCACGATGGGCGTCCCGGTTTCCTGCAGGCCGCTGAGCCAGGAGCGGCCAAGCCGAGCTAAAGAGTGCTTGAAGGGGTGGAGAAAGGTTCCGCAGAGTGTAGCCCACAGTAACGGGCGGAGGAAGGCCTCCAGGATGAAGTAGACGAGCACCGCTGCCCCGCAGCAGATAGCCACGAAGATCATCGCCCCCGTGTTGTAGAAGGCCTGTTTGATGTTTTTATCAAACTTGAGGGAAGACGGCTGGCTCAGCAGCTGGCTCATCATTCCGACAGCCGGCTGGACACTCTCGGAGAAAGATACAAAGTGAGGCCGCTCGGAGGGAGGGCTCACCGGTGGAGAGGCAGCGGCAGGCTCCGGAGCCGCGTCCTCCTCGTCTGCCATGTTTCCTGACTCCGCTTCCCTAGCGTCAGTTCACACTACCACCGTTATTAAGCGCGTGAGGGACGAAAACATGTGACGTAACACTGACGAAACCGCTAGTAGAATTGTGGGAAATGGGGTCTGTGTGTGTCAAAACCATAGACTGTCTATGGTCACAATATTAAAAAAAGGAAAAGAAAAAGAAAAGTACTCTGTGTCTTTTAAACAAAAATAAATTATTATTATTGATAATAATAATAATAATAATAATAACAATAATAATAATAATAATAATAATAATAATCATTATTATTATTTCTTTTTTATTTCTTTTTTATTATATCTGTTTATTTATGTTTTTATTATTAGTAGTGGTAGTAGCAGTAGAAATAGTAATGATGTCGTCACTAAAAATATTTCTAATCAATCAAATAACCCTGTTTTTTTTTTAGAATCGTTGTCTGGATGTAAGATAAACCTGCAGAGAGATATTATTTTTTAATTTTGAAAAAAAGAACATGGACCAAAGTCATATTTTTTTGTTCAACTTTTTACTTTGTATGGAAGATTTTATATACACAAATGTAAATGGTCTAAAAAGAAACCAAATACCCACTAGATTAAAAATAAAACAAAGATATGTTTTAAAACATTTTAAGACTGGACTAACGAATAGGAAAGCAATTCAAACTATGATTTTCTACGAAGCCTTGAGGTCGTCTCTATGATCCGTACTGAATGTTTGATCCCCTTGTCATCATTTATATCATAACTTATGTTTCTTTGTATGCCGGACTATGATTTTTTGTTTTTTTTCTTTTCTTTTCATGTTTTTTTTTCTTCTGCAGAGTCTTGATTCCTCTCAGATGAATGTAGCTGTAGCATGTTTAATAATATATATTTGTCATTGCTAAAGAATTGAAATAAAGGTTTGGGGAAAAAAAGAAAATTTCCCTGCTTTTCTAGATAGCCTTGTAGTCACAAGTTTCTCCTTATTTCTTGATTATCTTAAAATTTTCATGTTATTACAAAATATTTCATGTCAGACTAGTGCCTCACAGTGGTTATACTAAAATATGACATTGTGTTGAACAGATAGCAAGGCTCCTTGCTGCAGTGTCACACGTGTGTATTATACAATGTTTATTTCTGTAGGATCAATTATACATGAAAATTTGATTTTTTCCCTTTTTTTAGCTAAACTAAAGGAAGAGGTCTCTGTTGGTGGCAATCAGCAAGTTCGCAGTAGCTGAGCTGCTAGTTGCTTTACTGGGAGAATGTTTGTACTTCTGGATTTCTAAAGCTGAAATGAAAAACATTGACCAACTGAAACTTAGAGAACTATGACTTTGATTTGCAGGAGCCTGTGCATTCATAAAAAGCAAAGGATGTTACATGATTGTTTTTAATGGTATAGTGTCAGTCCCAAATGCAGTTATACTAGTTTTTATAAAGCATCTGTAACATCTTCGTACTGATTGACTTTCAGAGTTCTGTTTGTGCAAAGCAACCTAAGCATCTTTTTTTTGTTTATTCTGCATTTTTATTAATGAAAATGCTTAGTGATCACAAATTCAACCACTGCCTTTGTTAGTCAGGGACATTTTAACATTTCCATTCATTTTCCATACAGAACAAAAGGCTACAGTGACAACCTGGGGCAAAAAGTCATTCAAGTCCAGGAAAACGGTTCTTCACTCCACAGTTTGCTCCTGTTATTGCTTATAAAGGCAATAGTAACTCACTTAGCAGTCTCCCTTTCTGTAAAACACAGTCACTATGGCACAGTAACAACCACAGTGGTTGAAGGAACAGAAACAGAAGAGAAACAATGAAAAGTGAGACAAGCCTTGAGTTTATCAGTGCCATGAACATAAACATAAGAAAAAAAATACTTTTACATGTTAAATGCACTCTGTGGTCAGTCCCATAAACCCTGGAAACTACATGCTATAATAATAAAAATGAGGAAGAAGACCATCTTTTAATGTGCTGATTTTGAAAGCATGAAAATCTGTGTAAACATAACAGGTTGAAGGGACAGGAAGAGCGATGGCAAACAGCAGATAGCTGCTTTATTTTCCTTTCCTCACATAAGTCCTTTCTGTTTGAGCCAAGTTAAACATGAGGCTCTGTCTCATCTTCTCAAGTAACAGTTGGCTTTTAGACTCGTTCCCAGATTCTCCAGTGCATGCAGTTTTGTAAAGACTTAGAAGTTTATTTATTGGCATATGTAGTCCTCAAACTTTTTAACACTTGGAAGCTATCATAGATACTGAAAACTATTAGTCTCCTTTAAATATGATACTATTTTTTTTATCAGACTATTTGTGTTTTGTACTGACAGCAGTACACATGACCTCTACAGGACAGGTTTATTATTTTGTATAGATCTTCAGCAGGAATTCTGAGTGATAAATATATACTCTCTATTGTGTTTAATATATCTGGTACAGTGTCTCTTTGCACTAGAATGTGGCATTAGACAAAAATGGCAACTTTGTTTTATTGCTACATCCTCCTCTTAGCTTTTTTCTGCCTTCATCTCTGCTGTGCTTCATCATGGCGTTCCCATTAGTAGATAGAAGGTGAGAGCTACAATGAGCAGTAGGCAGAGGGGAGAGTTGAAGGTCTGATAGGCTGTAGAAGGCATGAAGATGTCCTCGTATTTATAGATACTGATCATGTGGTCGCTGACAGGTGGACTGTCGATATCATGCCTTGTGATGGAACCTATTGGAAAAGGTAAGACAATGTATAAGATGTCATGATAGATTAAAAAAACACACCTGACTTTGTGCTTAAGTTTGATCAGTCACCTTGAATGGCTGGTCCCCATGCAAACAGGTAATACCACGACAGGTGTAAGTCCACAAGCGTCTCCTCCCGAGGGACATAGAGCGGCCTCTTGAAGCGGCAGGTCACCCGGTTGTTCTCAAAGATACCCTCTTCATCTCTCGCAGGGTTCCTCTTTATTTCCTTAGCCCACTGGCCCACATTGTAAAAGTGATGAATCCGCACACGTCCGTTATCATCATGGACACAGCCCATGACGTCATCTCCACCCTGAGGAAAGAAAAGACAACACCAGTAAACAGCTTTTCTCCAAACTAAAGAAAAGAATAATGTATATTACATCAGATTTGCTAAAAGAATACTCCTGTATGTACATCATGTGAGGTTTCTCATTTATGTTTTCTTATACAAAAAGTAAACATCACTAAAAGATAGATTACAAAGATTTAAATGCTCATAAATAAGTCCAATATTCATCACATTTGCATTTGTATTTTAGTTTCAAATCAAACTCGTCTACAGCAATGTGTAAAAGTTCATACTAAAGAGAAATGTCTCAATTTGTAAGTGTTTTTTCTGGACTATTTCAGGCCTAAAAACAAACAAAAATAAAACACTTCTTTAATATAAATGTGTAGAGATCAGACAACAAACCCAGCTCTTTTAACTCTCTGTCATGTAAATATTTCAAAACTCAGAAGTGAGTTTTCCAAATCTGTAGTCTGTTCCCCTCCTGGAGTAAAGCGTTTCTCTGACCCACATGGATTCTGACTGTATAAGCTTTATTATTAACTGCTCGAAAGTCAAACTACTACCAGAAGGTTTGATTTGATCTACCAATTGACTGGAAGATGGAAGGAATTTCTTGGCCATATGTTGCAGTCCAATTACAATTCATCTGCAAAAAAGTTCTTAGACTGTAAATTATTGAGCTCTCAATCTTGGAGAGGCCACTGCTCACAGAACTCACTACTTTTAACAAGGCTCTGTAAACTAAACTGAAAAAGAAGAGGCCAACCTCTAGAGTTTTGACAGTGAAATGTTTTCCCATTCTTGCTTGTTAAAGTATCTCAGTTGTTCAACAGTTTGTGGTCTCCTTTGTTGTATTGTTCATCTTATGATGTGAAAATATTTTTTTTTTCAGGAAGTAACAGGTCGAAACTACAGACAGGTCAATCAAACACTACTCTGCGTACAGCGTGTGGTTTGGAATTATTTTACAAGGTCTTCTCTGAAAAGTACATTGTCTGAATGACAGAAGACAATACAATAAAACTGGTAATGTATTATTCATTATTCACGGTGCCTTTTTAGATGTGTAAGCTACTCATGTCATGTGCACTTATGCATCCCCATAAGATTGGGGGTACTGGCTTTGAACTGCCAGTAGTTCCATCGTCTCTTTAGAGCAGAGGATGCAGTGTCTATGATTTCCAAAATCATTGTTTTTGAAGGGATTTTGAGCCTATAAAATGACTTCCACTACAGAGTCATGTCTTCTTTGTTGCAGGTTGTGAAGATCACAGCAGTATAGCATTGGCTTCCTTTCTCGTCCCTTTTGTCTGCAAATGCTCAGAGTCTTATAATGATATTATGTTCTGTAGATACTGATCATTTCATATCCTCTGTAATTTGATGATGAAAAATGTCGTTCTTAAACTGTTGACTTTTTGCTCATACAGTCTCTCACAGAATGATAAACCTTTCCTCATCTTTACCTCTGAGAGGCTCAGCTTCTCAGGAGTGTCCTCATTATACCAAGTCATTAAACTGATGCAAATTGAACTAATTTGAGATGTTCCTCCAAGTGCTTTTTTTCTGCATTGCACAACCTTTTCAGTGTTTTTGTCCCTGTTCAATACTGCAAGCATCAAATCTAGAGAGTATTAAATAATACATGAGTGTCTACAACTATTTTGGAGTTGTAGATACAGGACATCCTTGTAAAAGCAAGAAAAGTTGTGTTATCACCTCACCATTTTTTTGTCAGAGGAGAACCCTACAGCCACCCATCCATCTGTGTCTGCACTCAGCTCGTACTCCACATCTGTCCCGATACGACGATAACTCAGGAAGTAGTCACACGTCTCTGCATCACAGCCTGGCTTGCCATATCTGTAGCAAAAAGAAAGTGTCAGCTCTGTTTCTGAAGCAAAACAGAAAAACAGATTTCAGGAAAGAAGGTCGAGCCCACAACGTTACATAAGCTGTACTTCTTTTAAATAAACATCCTCCTAGTTTTAGAGATCAAAGATTCAGCAGTCAACTGAGGACACAGTTTCAAGGAGTATAAAGCTGCTCTGGAGCTCTGATTTCAAAGAGTTCCTCCTCTCACCTTATGCAGCCTTTAGTGACTCCACAGTCAGTCACTTTTATCTTGGCAAAGGGGTCCACTGGTGGGGCTGTGGGGAATGGATAACCTGGAAAACAAAAAAGATATTTACATGCATTTTTGCCCTCACACAGTAATTGTTGATGGTGCTTTTCAGGAAAACGGGCCACTAAGGAGAGGACCACTACACTTTCTCTTTCTCCCCACTGTGTGTACGTGTGTGTGTGAGGAAGAGGGGGGTGGGTAGTCTCAGAGGGGGAGCTGGCCTGGGTGCTGAAAGGCCTTGCAGAGTGAGGACAGGTTTGATGCTGGATGAAATAAACAGCACATGCTCAGTTTAAGCTCTAACTGGGCCATAATCTCAACCCACGAATTTCTAGTTTGTTTACTAAGATAGAGATGTAAACAAATTCCCCCGCGTGGAGTCTTAAAGACAGTATAAAAGGGTTACTTTACCGTCATCAGACAGATATCTAGACTCCAGGAACTCGGATGCGAA
This sequence comes from Xyrichtys novacula, assembly GCA_962446985.1. Classification (NCBI taxonomy): domain Eukaryota; kingdom Metazoa; phylum Chordata; class Actinopteri; order Labriformes; family Labridae; genus Xyrichtys; species Xyrichtys novacula. The sequence continues at coordinate 21,843,654 of OY660871.1, forward strand.
GGTGCTGTAGGAGTCCTTGTGAGGCTCCTGGTGGCCCGGCTCTCCGTGCTCCCCTTGGCCGGCTCGGAGTGCTCCCTCATCGGTGGGGCTCGGCGCGACCCCCCACCACCCGCTCTGTATCAGCAGCACCCACAGCTGCAGCAGCCTCCGTGGGAACATGATGGCCTCCAACGTTATTTTTTTTTTATTCTTTAGCGATATGAAAACGACTTGATAACTTTAAATCACATCGAGTACTCGTTAATTTCTTCACATCTTCGTATGAATCCATCGCAGCGTCACCAGAATCATCTCCTCATCCTCCTGCCTGTGTGGATGTTGATGATCAGGGATGTTCGGGGGATTAAACGTCCGTGACGGCGTTATTCGGGGGCTAATCCGGCACCAAATTAGCCAGATTAGAAATCGTAATATCCAATACAGCTACACGCACGAAATCCCTCGTTAAAGCCAAATGAATATGCCTTCGTGCCCGCATCAGTCTCTGCTTAATTTCCAGTCAGAGAGCAAAAATGGTTTCGTCCGGCCTCCCTCTCTCCTCCTTCTTCAGTCCAATACAGAAACAGCCAATCAGGAGCTGCTACGTGCCGCGATCAGGATCGATCAATTGGGCAATTTGCCCCTGTACACACACAGATGGTTAAAGCGTTTCCAAAACAACTCAGAGTGGATCTGTCTGAGATTTTGATCGTTGTAATCCACCATGCCACGCTTGAAAGACGAACTATTAAAGAGAAAAGCAAAAAATAAAATACAATTAAAAGGTGTAGGCTATAAAAAAGGCGAGTTAGTCTGAATCAAAATTTGTAGGAAACCAACCCATTAACCCTTTACTGCCTTTTGTATCATATTTGATACATACTTTTATATATTAAATCAATATGATCAACAAATTACAAAAAAAAAAACCTGAATACAGTCCAATAAATGATAAAAATGTCCTTTTGTAGTTTATCATTTTCCAAAAACATCTAATGTATCAAACAAGATAAATATATTTGTTAAATTCTAAGGACACTTTGATTTTTTTGGTTTTCAGTAGTAAGTGAAATAAACATTTCAGCTCCAAAACAAATTGAATTTTCTGGCCATAATTTGTGGCATTAAAGGGCTATAAGGTGTCCAGATTTTTATTACCCTTGTGCAAACATTTTATCATTACGGAAGAATTTTGCTGGGGATAACAAAATAGGTTTAGACTTACATTATTTAAGTTTATTGTTCTGACAACAAATGAACCATTTTGTAATGGGTAAATATATTGTTGAATCATAAACTTATCACGTTATGATGTATCGGCAATTCATTAATATTTCTAAGTGGCAGCAACAGGCTTCCATACCACCACAAACACAGAGACATACAAAATAAGATCTCACAAAATTCTTTACTTGTAAACAAAAGTATCATACTATTTTGATTGTTTCAAAATGTACTCAGTTATCTGATCTGGTCCATTGTCTGCCTTTATTTATTAAATCCTAAACACTGTGAAAATAACTCCCGTAATTTAGCAATCAAAAAATAAAATAAGGATCACTTTCTTTTATCTTGGGAAATCCTATTCTTTGTTAATCTTACCTTAAAGGTATGCAAGCAATGTTCATTTGAAGCTGCTGTGAAGGGATTTCATAGCTGGTCATGAAATAGACAGAAATCAGCAACAGGTATTGCTGGAGCTCTTTTGACATCTTCAAGATCCGTTTTCTCCAAGCACCTTGAAAGTTGGTGAAGTTGTGCCAGTATTTTTTGTCCTCAAAGCAAACAAGGCCATCACCACAATGAATAACATTTTCTGTTTTGTACTTCTTTTTGCCTAAAACTGCTGCAATGGGTAGGTTTTCACAAAAGTAATACATCTGACTGTCAAGAGAAAGTTTGGTTAGAAAATTTGACTTTTCACATGTGCATTAAGTCAGCCACCAGCTTTAAAACTCCCCAAAGACGCTTTGAAGTACCCATATCAATTTACTGTTGTCAGGAATTTTCAGAAATCCCACTGCATGAATGAAATGAACGAACAGATCTGCCTGATAATGTTTTGGGAAGGTTCAAATTTGGATGCAAATTAAGAGAGTACAAAATAGTTTGAGGCCTTGTGTGCAGCTGTTATTTGACAGGCTGTGTAAATTTGGTCAATGATAGACTTATGGGAACACTGGGAACACTACAGATGAACCTACTGGCAGTGTTGAGAGATACAACTCACTGCTAGACATGATGTAAATGTATGATTGTTAACTTTTTCAGATGAACTGATCAAACATCTTGTAAAAAATCTTTCAGGGTAGCTCATCCTCTGTCTCTCCCTCTCTCTACCTCTCTCTACCTCTCTTTCTCCCTCCCTCTCTCTCTTTCTCTCTGCCAGTGGTTGTTCACAGTCCTGCCACTGGATGGGGATATTAAACAACAGATTGAATCTCTTGCACAGACAAGCTAAGAGAGCTACCATGTGCCTTTTTCCTTCATCTTCTACCTCAAATTGATGCCATTATGTTTGTTGAACTATACTGAGTTTTAAAGAGATATTAATCAGAATTGTGTCTTCTTTGCAGTATAAGCTGTTAAACTTGTGAAGTATGAGTCTCAAACTTTAACTGAACAACTGAAAATTAATTCAGAATTACTTTTGCATCCTTTAAAATAAAAACTGTGTCCCTCTGTAGGAATGAACATTACAGTGAGTGAATGTGTCTTACTCCGCATGGCGAGAGAGTGACACTAATGTTTTTACACTTGATCTGTGTCAGTAGAAGTCAGTTCACTTGGTCTGCAGGCCAAACTGAGTGCTTAAAGCTTAACACAAAAGATCTCGTGAAAATTAAATCTCTATACCCTTTAAAAAACCATCATACAGATCCTTTAATGTGTAATCTATTCCTGTCAGATAACCATATATGATGTTCAATCACTTACTGTTGTTGACTGATAAAGGAAATTAAGATAGCTAATTAATTTTAGATTGATGGTAAATACAAATTTATGTTGATGATGTTTTTTTGTCCAGTGAAAATCCTGGTAGTTTCATATTATACGTGTGGAGACAGCAGGTGTGTGAGGTACTAATAATGCTGAACGGGTTTGTTGTTTAGTCTGTAACCTGTAGGTGATGCTGGTGTTACACAACCTGGAGTAGATCATAAATGTTATAGACAACGGTGACTGTCACAGAGATTAAAGGTTAACTGACAACCATAATGACTCACACACAAATACTTTCACAAACTTAGAGTTTGAATATATCCTTTAAATCGATGGCAGAAAAAGTCTGATGAAAAAAAGTTTGATTAAAAGTGCAATATCAGTGCAGAGAATAACTTTGTCTTCTGTGTGTATTTGCTCTAAAATTGAACTGGACTGTCTTCAGGTCGAGAGAGCATCCACTCATGCATGTAGAACGTGTGTTTCCCCTATTATGGGTGTGCACAGACATGTGTGTACATACATACAAAAGTGTGTGACCTTTAACCCTTTCTCTCCTCACAGCGTCTCACTCAGCAGACACTAATCAGCCTGATCAATCGCTCCCCTTGTTCTCAATCCACCCAATTATCTCTCGTTTATCCCCTTATTATTCCAACCCCCCTTCTCTCTCTCTCTCCCTCTCTCTCTCTCCCTTCCCAATTACCATTCCGTGTAGGGGGCGATGTTTGCTGGGTAATGAGGGATTCTGGGCGTACCAATCTTATCTTAATAGCCTTAAAGGGCCACTCGTTAACACAAACACCCACTCTGTCTCGCACGTACACACCTACACACACTCATACCCGCACATCTGTCCTTGCACATCAAGTACAGAGAGAGATGGAGTGACAGAAAAGAGAGAAACTTGATGGAAGCAATAGAAAGAGAGAGAATGAGAAAGGAGGGAGGGAGGATATGGTGGGAGAGCAGCAATGAGGAGGAGGTGAGGCAGGAGAGGGAGGAAGGGAGGAGGAGCTGGGGAGGAAGGGTGGGGGTCTCTGGTAAATGTCAGCGGTGTGTCTCCAGGGCCTGAGAGACGAGTTAGTGACAGGAGAACAATGGCTGGTGGATTCATTCAGAAACACAGCTGCTGTGAGTGCAGGCATGGATCTGTCTGCTGCTCAGCCACCAACCTGAACTTGTAGAGACAGACCTCACGCACACGCACACACACACATACACACACACACACACAAGCACACATGCATGCATACATACATGAACACACATCAACAGGAAAATGCAAGGATGGTGTTTTTCAGGCTTCCACAGTCGTGTGTATTCATACAGTCAAGGTGAGCCCTGAATGGTTAAACGAGGACTGTCAGTCAATAAAAGCCCCAGTAGACTCATGAAGACGCTCCACACACTCATATCCGCTCCACACACACACAGACACTTTTTTCTTAAGTGAGTTTAAAAAGGCAAAGCTGGAAGTATTTTGTATTTCTGTTTTGCCAAAAGGATTTTGTTCTCCATAAACTTACGACTTGTTTTAGGGTAGTGCCTTAAAGCTCCAGTAAGGAACTTTTGACATGTTTCAAATTTGGCGACCCCTGTGGAAAAAGTGATACCTCTTATCTCCTTACTGTTTTTGTCCTGTACATGCATAAGGAGTGTTTTCTATCAAAACTTAAATGAAGGCACCAGTTTAGCACAGCAGTTAAATTGCTTCCTTCATGTAAGGAGGCCATAGACTTCAATGGAACCTGACGGCTCAGGTTTGGACCCACAATCCTTCCCTGCATGTTAGTCCCCACTCTTTCTCTGCAACATTTCCAACTCTATCTACAGTCCTTCTCTTAAGTGAAGGCTGACAAGCGCCAAATTAAACTCAAAATAGTTAATCCTCTGTCTTTAAAGGTCAAAACTATCACGTTCAGAGATTCTTTGCTGCAGAAAAAGTGGTTTCTATTTGGTGAAATCAATCACTTCATGTAACACCAAACCCCCTGGCAGCAGTTCCAGACATTAAAATCAACTGTGTAGAAATAACCCATCTTTTCACTCTCTGATGCTTCATAGCTGATACCGTATGTGTAGCAGAACTGGAGGGGTATCACTTTAATCCCTCACACAGCTGCAGAAACAAACCTGAAGGTTTTACTTTATTTTGGCATCTTAACTCGGTGAAGACACCTCCCATCTCATTCTCTATCGGAGAGCGGCTAGATCACTTATCGACTCAGCTCCTCTTATAACATCAAGCTATTACCTCTGTCTCTAACCGTCTCACACACACAAACAGTCATAAAGCAGGCCTGTGATCTAGCTGCAGGCCTCCCCACCCCCAGGGCTTCATTTAGGAGGTGTCAGAAATCACTTTACTCACAGAGGACAGTAAGCACTATCGGCGTCTTCTTCTGTCTGCAGAGCAAATGCATCTACACCCCACCACCCACCCCCTCACACACTTACATCCACAGAGACCCTAAAGAGGCACGCATCTTTACTGAAGTTTGCTTATTACACTTATTGGCTGCTGGGATTTGAACAAAAGCATGTCTGTCTCTGTCTCATTTGCATACGTCGTTTTGTTTGTGCAGTTTGTCTGTTGGGGTCTCTGTGTGTACCAAAGGCTGAGAGGTTCCGTTGTGCTGATGAAATGTTTGCTTTAGAGATAAGACAACACATATGAGGCATCGATCAGCACTCATTAAACATCTCCAACTGTGGTGACACACACAAATACGGAGACAGACACACACATGCGCGCGCGCACACACACACACACACACAAAGCTGACAAACAGAAAAAATATATTGAAGCCGTGACTGTATTTGATCTCGCTCCAGCCTCTGTTGCGCAGGTCTCCACTCTCAAAGCTGGTATTGACAGCTGACTTAAACTGCTCGTTGTCAGTAGACTTATCCATAAAGCTGTGACACTGCTCTCTCTCCATATAGACGCCTTGACTGGCCACGGCCTTAAGCAGTGATTATGGTGTTGGGCAGTGGGAGTTGGGGGCCACAGCGTCATTAGTCTGGTTAATCAGAGCCTTGCTCCAGGTTAAGCTCCGCAGCCTCCAGAGACGGGCTGATGAGCTGAGAGCCGTGCCCTGCCTACAGTTCTCGGGGTCTGGGCTCCAGCGGCTCCCCTGGCCCCCTGCCTGCTCTAGCCAGTAATCTATAACTCTCCCCTGGAGCTCTGCACTAAGGCTCAGCCTGCTGGACAACACTGACACACCATGCATGGTAATGAGACACACACTGAATGACACACTGTCACACACACCTGTTCGCACACACCCACACTTTACACTGATGTAGTGTTAGCGATTAGCACTTAGTTACTATGAGTTTCTCTGCCTGGCTCCCAGGAGCAGCACATTTAGCTCAACGAACCATATCTACACAGTAGTCATTTTTCTGATCATCATCAAAGGTGGGGTGCTGGAATGCTGTGATAAAGTCACACTTCTGTGTTTTAGGCTGTACTTTATATAAATTCATCTGACGAATCATGAACATTTCACAGCCCCTGACTGATCAGATACTGAAAGTGCAATGCACAGTCAAAGTGTACATGACAATCTGGCCATTATAACGTTTTGAAAATACTTTATATACCATTAAAAAAATGAACCCCCTTTCACTGAAATGACTTCACTCTGACTTGACAGATTAAAACTAAAGTCACAGTAAAGTCATTTCAGTATGCAGTGGTTTGTGTCTCAATTTTTTGTGTATATGGTCCTGAACCCAACCAGCATCTGAGTGTGTTATCTGCCTGTGCATGGAGACCCCTTTTTTTACATATACCACACTTAGGGTGACCATACGTCCTCTTTTACGCGGACATGTCCTCTTTTTGAGGGGCTGTCCAGGGAAGTTTATAAAACTCTTCAAATGTCTGCGGTTTTATACGACAGTTTTGATTTTGTGTCCCGTGGACTTACTGAGTTAGAAGCACTTAACAGACACTTGATCGGAGCTGAAAAACTCTCAAAATTAACTTGGTGCGACTCCATGACTCCGCCCCTGTGTAGTCGTGTCCACTTTTTGGGAAGTCAGAATACTGTACCACTTAAACTACAGTCAGTTAACCTGTGAAATTAGCAATTAGCTATGAGTAGCTCATTTATCCCTAAGCAAGGAAGTAGCTTGGTTTTGACTCAATATAGACTGTATAGAGACTGTATAGTCTCTGTATAGTCTTGGTGATGTTATTCACTAGTTAAGGACGCCAGATGTGGGATGTTGATGTGTCTTACTAACTCTAAGCTAAGCTAGAAACAAATGAAGAGGTGGATTTGAGGCCAAAGCCTTGTCGCCTTGCAAATAGGCTGCATTTTATATAAACAAATAAATGAGGTGTAGAGGTCAAAATCCTTATTCTACCACATTGTAAACACATTCAATTATGCAGTTCAAATAAGTTCTAACAGGGAGTCTTGAGTGAGCACTTGAAAAACTTAATCTTTTATAAAGGAACTTCTGCACTGGCTTCAGTTTTCAGTACTAGAAGTTGCTGCCCGGGTTTATACCGTTCGATAGAAATGCATCAGTTTGTGTGAAAACGCAACATTACACACATTGTTGATAAGAATGGTTAGTCAATGTTTTGAGTAAGAGCATGGAGTCAGTGCGGTCTCTAGGCTCAAGTCTTGACCTCACAACAGACAATAAATAATTTTTTTGTTTTTTTTTTTGTTTTGTTCAAAATAGCAATAAATCAGTTAAATAAAAGCTCAATAATCAGGGACACATTTGTTTTTCATTCAGAAAGTGAATGAAAAACTTCTCCAGTAAGATAAATATCTGCTCCTCACACTAGCAAAGTTTAGAACTGAAGAAGCTTCTTGGATAAGAGGCGAAACGTCTTCTCAACTCTACACAGTCCAGTTGCCTGTTTTTAAGTCTTCAAGAAAGACATTCGGAAAGTGTAATGCAGAGCTCTGTAGGATGGCAAAATTTGACAAATTCAAACAGGCCACAACAAAATGTTTAAGTACCCCCGTCCATTGAGGGCCATAACAACCAGCTCAGCAGAACAAATGCTTAATGACCACAGGGACTTTCAAACAGGTACAACCCAGACACACTCACACTCAACACAAACAAACCCCCGCAGGACCATGAGGGTCTCATCTCAGCAGGGACCCTCTGGAAAAGCTGAGCCTGCCAGTGCCCAGCCTCCTCTATCCCAGGGTCCCTTGTGAGCTCATTAGCCCCAATCATAACCACTTCCCTATGTCTATATTACATGCTCCATCCATCGCCACCCTGCCACACACAAATTACACTCTCCATCAGGATCCCATGGAAAGAGTGTGTTTGTGAGAATGTGTATATGTGTCTAGAGGACAAGGAAGGTCGGAGGGCCCTGTGCGCTCACCTGACATGTCCCAGTGGGTGTTACAGACCCTGGTGGAGCTGGGAGGCGGTAGGAGAGGACACGGGCAGGGGCTGAAAAATAGGTAAGAGGTTAAAAAGTGTGTTTTCAGGTGACTCAGAGGCCCTAGTGTTTTCCCTTTTATGCCGTGTGACCCAGATGGGCGGCGAGGGAGAAAAAGAGGAAGGAGGGGGAGGCAGAAGAGAAATAAAGAAAGGGGGTTTTCATTTAAAAATGAGTGTACGCTGCAGACACAGGAAGGACCCCAGAGGACGGCAGAATGGGACGAGACAACAAAGAGGCCCATCATCAGTTTAGTGAATAGATCTGTCTATCCTTCCCTTTTATCTCTTTTTTTCACCACCTCTTCCTCTCTTAATCAGCCTCTCATTGTGCCATTAGCTGAACCTGTACTCTTAATCAGAGGCTTGGCACAGACATCATCACTTACCACTGCCCTTCTCACACACCTACACACACACACAAACACTAAATAAACACATTTTAATGCGACACCAATCATGTCATCTACTCAATGAGCCCTCCCTCTTGTCACCCACAACCCAAACATAACACATGAGATGCCCGTGTCTCCCGTCCATCAGTCTGCCAACACACCGCTACTATGAAAACGTGTGTGTGAGAGAGAGCGTGTGTGTGTGTGTGTGTGTGTGTGTGTGTGTGTGTGTGTGCCTCTGTGGGTGTAAATCCCGAGGGGAGGGAGAATGATTTTAACTCAGTAACCTGAATCACCTCATATCCCAGATCCTCTTTGTATGAATACTGTACAAACACACACACACACGCACAAACACACGTTGCACACAAACACACTTTTATTTATGTCAGTGAGTGTGTATTGATAATGGCCATTAGCATATTTATGATCATTGCCAGCCTCTTATTGTTTGCGCGCTCCATTAATCTTCATCTGCTGCCTGCCGACTGACAGCTCAATCTAACAGGCCATCACTGGGCACTGGGCACACACACGCAGATACATACACACACACACAAAGACACGAAGACTGCATAGTTGTACATAAAGCAAAGTTGCATCAACAATCAGGGGGCATTGTCTCACACAGGCGGACACACACACACATTCAGGCAGACAGCTTGATTGACATTCACCCCTGTGAGTGTAATCACCAGGGGTTATCCCCCCCAGCTGTGTCGGGGTCTGCTCAGCTTCTCCTGTGTGACACTGTGGAGTCGTACCTGCAGGCGACAGCGAGTATCGGTGGCCACTGGTATGCCAAATTCATGCTGCACAGTTTATTCCCTACGAGAGCGACATCAAACACACACTAAGGCAAAAAGAAACAAACGCTCCTAAGAGGGCAAAAAGCAAGAAATCAGAGAAAAACTGAGGGATAGAGAGCTACAGAAACACCCAGGTGTGGGTGCGTTTTGTGTAATGACAGCAAGTGGGTGTGTGTACACAAGTGAAAGCTCGTGAAACGATCCCTCAGATGTTAATGTGTTTGTTTAAAGCCAGTGTGGCTAACTGACTCACAGCTGATTACTGGATGAATGAGAGCTGGAAGAGGGCCAAGTTCAAGGGAGGTCTGTTCTCCTGTTGCCTCTTCCTTTCTCTTCTCTTTCCTCCCTCCTCATCCTCCCTCATCCCCCCTTCATCCTCCTGCATCTCCCTGCTGTTCCAGGAAGAGGAACCAGGGAGCCAGGATGTCTCCGCGTCTGTGAGATCATGTGTGTGTGTGTTCAGGCAGAGGCTTATCTGAGACATGAATTTAAGAGACCTGATGAGAAACATTATTTCCAAATAGGAAACTTGTATTAGAGCCATGCTGCTGAATGATTTAACCAGCCAAAATGAGTTAGCCTTACAGTGTAGTATGTTTGCTGTCATTTCTCAGTGAGCTGCACACAGCAGACATTTTCTTTTAATGTCATGTTGAGGGTCTGATGCTGAGTTTTTACAACTATGTTATAATGCTGTGGGGTTTTTTTTGCCCTGGAATAATTCTTTTGTGTATTTTGATTGCTTCTCAACTGATTCACAACTTCAAGGACAATCAGGTCCTAACTCAAATTTTAAAAGAATATTTCATATTCAACACAGCAAAGTTGCTCAATTGCTACCGAACAGGCAAACTTTTCTGCCAGTATCTGAAGTAGTTTGAAAAAGCTTCATGCTCTCATCAGAAATCATGTACCAGTAATGAATACATCTGCAATAATGGGTTTTTATCCAAACTATGGTCAAGTGCCTTCTGAAATTTCAAACTGAACAGTGCTTTGATTAACAGGTAATTTATCCCAAAGTTTAGGATTAGGATTAGGATTTAGGATTTATTTTGGTATAACATGACCGAAAGGGTGTAGGCAAAAGCAATGCTTGTAAAGACCTACCCCTTATACCAAACATCGAGTACATTATACAAATACATCTAGAATGATCACGATGGTGAACTCTCTCAGTCATTTGTCAAATCTTTCCAGTCATTATGTTGTTGTAATTAATAACTATTGGGATCAGAAATCAATGAAAATGTGTGTGGGTTCAATATCGCTAAAACATATTTAGCACATTGAGAATAATATTCTCAGGATGGTTATTTACTCTTATCATGAGGTTACAATAGTGTAAACAGTATGTAACCTACATCTTTGTTTTTCTGTTATCTGTTTTCTTGTCTAACAGCCTCCAATCAATGATGGCAAAAATGTTGTTATGTTGTTATACTCTGCATCTTAAATGAGACTCCATACTTTTTTTATGAGTAAACCCACTGTGAATTAGATGACGTCCTATGTTTGAAATCTATGGACACATTTATCTTGAAGCTATGAGATAGTTTAAATACACACAACACACAACGTGGAACAAGTCGTAATGCTTCTCTTTCCTAAACCATAAAGTTATTTTTATAGAGGCTATCTATAATATTCCACTATCAGAGATTAAAGAAGTTTTATTACGATCTCCCACAGAGAGAGAAGAGTTTTATGAAGCGTTTGTAAATCATCCCTCTCCTCTGTGCGATCAGCTGCAAAGACTGTTTGCCTGTGTGACTATTAGAGTTGTGCATTCTGAACATTTATGAGGTGTAAGCTAATATATTCGAGTAGTTTATGGAAGCAGTAAAGAGTGAAATACATAATTTGCTAGCATGTACCATGTAAAACAGCTCCTAAAGATGAGCTGTGAATACAAATGTAGATTTTTTTCATTGTTTAAGCAGATGCTATCATTCATAACCAGGATCACTCTGTCTCTGCTATGTATTTACCCAACAGTGAACCTCCTCCAGCCTCTTGATTCAATTTTGAAACAAGAATTTGGCGACAGAAGAAAATGGAGGTTGTAATTGTGTGTTAAATCCAAACAAAACACAGAAAATAATCTTGGTGATGTTTGCGTTGTTATGATGCTCTTTCCTTTGTTGCTTAATGAAACAGCTTTCAATACATTAAACATGGGGTCACTGGTATTTTTGTGGTTTCATATAGAAATTCTAAATTCTTTTTTCTTTATTACATAAAACAACTTAAGAAAGACAAAGCACTATATATGGTCAAAAACTATGAATTTATGTACAGTTGGAGGGTCTGTTTAATGGGCAAAGATTGCAAATTCAGGATTAGACAGTAAACCAAATCTTTCATATCAACACTGTAATTTGTTAAAGATGTTAAAGAAAGTGTTTTTCTGAATTTCTAGTGAAGCTTTTGAACCTTTCATAAGAGAAAAATTACTTCATTATTTGTGATTTAGATGTTATTCCTCTAATGTTACATGACATTCTTTTTGGACCTCTGAAAGAGAAACCTCCAAGGAACAACACTGACGAAGACAATATAAAGAGGTGAGTTTGTATCATTTGCACTTTCAGTCGTTTTAGTATTTAATTTGTTCAAGGGAAAAGTAACATCATAATATCTGATTTTAAAATTTTTGTTTTAGTATGGTTAGATTTTTTTTTACAAAGGCCCCAGTAAAAAAAAACTACAATAAAAAAATCTTTTAATGACCTATAAAAATCCATACCCCACACTATATATATTTTATTACAGTTAATAAACACCATCCACTTCCCCAAACACCTTCCAGCAGTAAGTGTAAATGTCAGGTACATTTCTCTGTTTCAGGGCAATGAGTCCATGACCTGGTTAGAGTGCTGGAGGAAGAGCTCAGATTGATGCATTAGCACTAACTGTGTTACCTCCATCATCATCTTCATTTAGCTCATGATTAACTCCCAATCATCGAGCAAGATTAAAAGTCTGAGTAAAAATATTCCATACATACTTAATATTCCACTAACAGGGAGACCAGCTCCCAAACTGCCAACAAAATAGATCTACACTCATGACACACACACACACACACACACACACACACACGCACATACATCTCTGGTCCTCGCCTGAAAACACACCTAAACATTTCGCGGCTATCTTCCCCACAGAGTGGTGCTGGCTAGGTGGAATTAGAAAACCAACCCCGCGGTCTCATTAATTAATTAAACACCATGTGCCAGTGGCACCTGGGTACCGGTTATCAGTGCCACTCAGACACACCGTGATCTCAATATCCACCCCACCACAGGGCAACAAAGGGGGTGGGGTTGGGGGTGGGGGGGTATCTTCCTCAACTTTGAGTGAAAGACAGTTTCTGTGGAGACTAAAGTAGGAAAAGTACGGGCAGTAAAGTGGGACACATTTACACTGAATGAAGAAGCCTGATGAGGGTTTACTGCTGTGTGTTTGTTCCTCCCTCACAGGCTTCACAGGGCCTTTTATCATCATGCCCAGTGGGGCCCCTAAATCACTGCAGGAACGCCCTCCTCATCATCTACTCTTAATAAAGCTGCACACAGCAACACACACACGGACAGAGACACACATTCTGTGTCTTTTTTTCTTTATTCTTTTCCATTTTAAAAACTTTCTGCAAATGTTTCCTTGAGCTGTTTTTAAGGGTTAGGGCTTTAGGGTTCACTGTGTTAGGATTTGTTTTCAGTTTTTGACCCTGTTTTCTGCCATAAGTCATTTTTTTATAACCTCATAAAACTGATTTTTAAAATCTGCCTTAAAACGCCAATGAAGTATCTCACTAATGGGTCTGCTGAATGTGATAGGGCTGTATGAGCAGTGTTGTAATTGCCATAGATAGGTAATATAAAGCGGTCTTTCTTGTGGGCATGGAGGCAGAAAGCTCTTGGATGCAGTAGGTAACTGTCAAGACTCCTCAAGGTGTCATTGGCCCAACTTGACAAAATAACCACATGACAACCCTGGTGATGTGCTCGCTCTCGCTGCCACCCCCCTCTACTTTCATGTCTGGGTTGTGAGTGAAATAAGAGGAATATTGGAAAGAGAGTGTGATGAAGGTTTCTTCACTGAGCAATTATCCAAGAGATCAGAGCACAAGTACCTTTTCTTTTAAATTCACATAAGAAAGAAGATTCATTTTCAAGCAGTGTTAGATCAAAAAACCCAGAGTAAATGTTGCGTTGGAAAACAGACAGCAGTGTGCTCTCTTCGCTTTTACCGGTGGTACCCACACACATCTAAACACACAAAGACCGGCATCTTACGTTTATCTGCATTCATCAAAAACATCTGAATCACTAACTCAATCTATCACTGCGATATTCAACATGCTAGATTTTTATATCAATTTTCATCAGGCCACCTTCACTAATGAGACCAACAGGGACAATCGTGTTTAAGTCTGTTTTTAAACATTTCAGCTTTGAAATTGACTCATAAGAAATATTTGGATCAATATGAAAAGTAAGGATTGGAAACTCAATGCAGGTATGTACTTCCTTTACCTTGTAAACAAACAGAAACAAATATAGAAATAATGTAAAATTTGAATGACTGTCTCAGTGTGTAAAGCTGCTCAGACAACAGCACACCCCTTAAGATAATAGGTAACAGAGATACATGCCAGTCAGCCAAACACATTTAAATTCTGGGTCTAACAAAGTTGTTGCAACAATTATGATACAGTATATTACAAAAAGGGACTGAACTAATAACAAATACACTCGCATCCTTCTGTTGATCTTCGCTCACAGGAACTGTGTTTTGTCTCGAGACACAGACACAGGTGTGCATGTTTTGGATGCATCCTGAACTTTTTATTCCTTGTGTTTATGATGGTTACCATGGTTGAGCAGCACTATAAAAAAGGCATGTTTTTCTAGATTAAGTCTTTTTGTGGGCACGAGTGAAGAAACTCTGTCAGCTCCGTCAGTGTTATTGTGCAGGAATGATAACCAACCGTAGATTTTTATTCCACATTGAATTCAGTTGTTTTGAATCCCTTATAAATGCTGCTGCGTGACCAGGTTTGCCGAGTGCTGACAATACCCATGGTGCTGTTGGAATAAAATCTGTCAAATTATTTAATTTTATGTGTCTGACTTCCTGAATCTAAATCATTAATATATTTCTCTTCTGATTGGAATAAATTGACAAACCTCAGGGCTGAAATTATTGACATGAGGACACTTCATGCTGCTCTTTTATTCAGACTGATCAGCGTTGGTCTACAACAGAGTATGGAGACTTAAGTTTGAACATAGATGGACGAGGAGGTACAAAACTGGACATTGAAAGTGTTTTTCGTATTAGGACCATGTGCTTTATTTAACTCAAGTTTGATCTATGTATTTCAGTCATTTTCTTACTGCATTTTTAAGACAAGAACTAAAGAGGATAGTTCCACAAAATGTGATTTGAGGACAATTGTGTAAAACAATGACAATGTGTGAAGATTGGAAGTTTTTCCCGCAATTACAAGTGAAACTCTACAGATGAGATCAAGGAACAAATGGAGACGTACACTCAAGACCTTTCTCAAATACGTCGGTCACCCTGACTTTGCTAATAAGAAAATAAAACTTCCCTCTCCAACATTGTTTGTTCATGTTTGTGGATCCTTAGCGCTCTATGAATGATGTTTCCGTCTGCATGCTCACCCACAGATTCCTTAGCTCGTTCTGTTAAAGGCCAAAAAAACTTTCCCACAAAGAAAAGCTCGCAAGAGTCAGAAAACTATGTGTCCTCTTGTTTATTAAGACTTCTGGAATGTCAATAAGAGCATTTCTATACAGTAGAGGAGCTGAGGAGACGAGCTCGCAGACACAATGACCTTCTGCTGTTCTCCTGCTTAATAATGACCCAGACAAAGACACACTGGCCATCAGCCAGACCTCTAATAAAGCCAAACACGCTCTATCATCTGCTAATAACCTCTCCTCTGCAGCAGGAGTCATGGATAGGCCAGCCCTTTCTGAATGCAAGGAGGGGGAACAAAGCTCTGTGCGGACAGGAAGTAGTGGAAAGCATCCCGTTTATTGATTGGGGAACTGCGCGTGATGGGACACAGCAGTAACTACATTCTTCTTGTTCTTCTTCTTCCCTCGGACACACAAAGACTAAAAAATAAACAGTGCAAAACATCTCACTCCAACAATCAATCTTGCTGGTACGCTCATTTGCTGAGCTCTTTGTGGCTCTGCTGCTACACATAAAATAGTACCCACACATACACGTTTGCAGGGGAGGTATTTTTCCAAAGATAGTGTAGGTAAACTCGTTACTCTTTTCTTAATTGGTACAGAGAATCCTCCTTTTTCTCTCCCTCTCAGCAACCCCTACAGGGGAATGCTGATTGATTGTCCTCTAAGTCCTTATAATACCCCTCTACTGCCTTCCTGCACATACACACACACACGCACGAACACACACACACACAGACACTCTGTTAAGACAGCACACACACACACACACACACACACACGCACGTCAACTGTCTGTGGTCGTCCAAACACAGTTCACAGTTCAGAGGAGGACAACTTTTCCAGCTTTCAACAGTTTGACTCGAGCCTCTCCTCCAGCTTTCACATCACTGGCTCAACCTCAAAATGTAGCCGTACAGCTGATCTGAGAAGGCCTGCAGAGAGAATTTATCTTGCACCCTCCTCCTCCCAGCTTGTCCCATGTCCCTGCGGAGCTGCGGCTCCCCCACCAGCCTCCCCATGGCTTCAGAGAAGGCCTCTGCCGTGGGCTCACACAGGAAGCCAGTCTCCCCATCGGCCACGCTCTCCAAGGGCCCCCCAGAGTTCACAGCGATAACAGGGCAGCAGCAATACATGGCCTCTACTGGAACTATCCCAAAATGTTCTCTGCTTGGGGTGTACAGCACAGCTGCACTGCCCCGCAGCAGCGCCACCTTCAGTGAATCAGAGGGGGAGCGCAGGAAAGTGACACAGTCCTCCAGGTGGAGCTGTGCTGCGAGCTCCTTCAATTCAGTGTAATGTTGAACGTTTTCGGTAACTCGATCATCATAGCCCCCCGCCACCACCAGGTGAATACCTGCTCTCTGTTTTAGGGGGAGGCTGCTCTTCAAGAATGCAAGAGCCTCCAGAGCCAATCCCAGATTCTTCTTTCTCTCATATCGGTTCAGAGAGAGAAACAGGCAAGAAGTTCCCTCCGGGAGCAGCCCCTCCAGGCTCTGCACCTCAGAGGACGGCTGGTCAAAGGTTGTCGTGTTGAGGGAGGGGTAGAGGACATTGGTGTGGACTTCACTCAGCCGTTGAAAGGTCTCCCTGAAGATGCCTGCAGTGAACTGGCTGTTTACCAGAATCTAGGGGGAGGCACAGAGAGATTATTCATAAGGATCTCACATATATCACAGGTGTTTTAATTCCTTATGAGCCAGATAACAGCCTGCAGACGTTGATTATCCCGCAGTCTGGACTTACACTGAAATGTCACTTCCTTTCTATCAGGGCCCTGAGCCTTTAACGCTTCCCGCCTGAGGAGATGAGGCTATATCACAAATTGAATTATTACTTAGATTTATTTAAGCTGCTGAAATATCAACTTCATATTTTCATGTATTTTATTGCAGCAAAGTTTTAGAACTTACTAATGGCTGAACTCATTCAGTGAGAGACACTGAATCTCTCCTAACTTGTTGGTTAATTTCTTACAAAATCAAACTTAATTAAACTAATGAAACTCTCAACAAATAGGCTGTATTTGTTTTTTACACTGAAGTATTTTGTAAGCGTGTGGTTGTCATGTAATTTATTTGTAGGCACACAAGACTGAGCTGACAACAGAATTTATATCTTGGTTTTTATGTGCAGGCTTTTCACTTTATGAAAACTATAAAGAACAAACATTAAATCATCCATCACTGTGCTTTAATAATAATCATGTCTGTCCTTTTTTTGTCCTGAAGGTACTGTGTATATCAATTTGGAGATTTCATAATCATCATAATGTCATTAAAAGATTCAAGGAATCTGAAGAAATCTCAGTGGCAAAAAAAGACAAAGTCAAAAAATGAGACTGGATGACCATGATCCTCAGGCCTTCAGCTAGCACAGCATTTCTTATTTGCAAAGTGTTAAACTATATACATCTGAGATATGTCCTGTATAATCTAACTACATGCATCACAATTGACTCCAATGTATGACATTTTATAATGCATGTCCCTGCTGTTCTAGAGAGGAAAACCTCTTCAGTGCTTGCACCCAAGACTGTGAATCACAGCAGAGCACCATATCGATCTAGCCCCTGACTGTCATACAGACTGAACCTGAAATCCTCACACTGCACCCTCTGGCTACTTTCAAATCACTGCAAAACAAACAAACAAATCTGTACACTTAAATTGAAGATCTCTGAGTCTCATCTGATCAATTTTTAACTTGTACGAAATCATATCTGACATTTTTCTCTTGTATGTCACTAGGTTATCCTGCAAACTGGGACAAAACCTTGTCCCGCAATGACACAATCGCAATCTACAGAGTGATACACTTAGCTCACCATATCAGCCATGCCAGTGGTGCGCTCCTCTAGCCAATCAATTGGAGCGCGGTACAGTTTCTTCAGGAGCGACTTCCTCTGAGTCAGAAGCTGGTCTGGGAAGTGACAGTAAAACAAAACTTTCTTCCTGTGACGGGAAAGTCGCAGCATGGGGATACAGGCCGACACCTGGAGTGAATCAGAAGGGAAAGAAACAACCTTGATATATGAAAAAATAACATGAACATCCAGCAGAACAATAATGATGTAGCCTCAAGACAAATCTCATTCTGTGCAAATACTCGATGCTGTTTTCCACCACTTTAGGCGACAAAAAGAGATTAAAAAAAAAGTACTCTGTTATTCTTGTAAAGCAGGATTTCGTCTAATTATGAGTTTCTCTGTACTGTAATTATGTGTGGGGAAAAGGTGTGGTTTGTGAGAGAAAGTTTTCTTAGTGAATTTGCATTAAAGATAAAATAACAGAAAACAAATATGGGAGTGTGCACTTTATAGTATAGTTTGTGGGTGTGACAATAAATGAAAGACAAAGGGACAGGCAACAGCAAACAATGGAGGATATGCTCCTTAAGATTGTTGCTGGATAAGAGAGGCTTTGAAGAGCTCAAATAAGTTAAGACCAAACAGACTGATAGTTAATTCCTGCATGAAACCACTGACCTGATCACAGAAGATAACATCATACTCCACCCCACTGAGGAAGACCAAGTAGAAGGCCACAAAGATCATTCTCAGGTATGCACACAGGGCATGAAGGTAACCGAACACACTGGTAGGTAGCCAGTCACCAACACACACCTATTGGAGGGGCAACAGAAACAATACTTGGTGTGTTTGCGCTTCTAAAAAAAGTCAACAATTAATTTCTTCATTTTACATTCATTATTTATTGTCCCAACTGCATGTCAATGAGGGACAACATGAGGGGTAAAGTAAGATGTGTGTCAGTGTACCACAGGCAATTCTGGGTCCAGGGTCTCTGAGAAGCAGTGTGTCGGGTCGTAATGAGCCGTCCAGATCTGGACGCTGCATCCCTGAGACTTCAAGGCAACAGCAGCATCCACCACCAGTCGCTCAGCTCCACCAATGCCAAGGTCTGGATGGAGGAACACCACCCGAACCATCCTAAAGAATAAGTCAAAGTAAGATCAAGTAAGAGCAGGTAAACTGATCGGCACAGTAAACAAAGCAAAATGTACCTGAAAAGTGCAATAAGTTTTATACACAGCACATCTTAAAGTGTTAACTTACCCAAGATATATGAAATATAACATTTTCTTTTTTATTATTTATTTTTTAAATTTTATTATTATTATTTTTTTTACATCATACTAAGATTAAGAATAACTTATTCTATCCCTGAAGGAACATTTTATAATATCCCTTTAAACAATAAAATGAGGAAGATGGCCCAAAGAAAATCCCTGACTTGCATTAAAGTTACGAAGTGGTAGAGACTAAAAAAATAAGACTTTCGCTCACTTAGATGGATAACTGCATCTCTGATGGTGCCTTACATTGATAAAACAGGGGACGTATGCTAATGTAGCTAAAGAGTTTTAGCCCGTTTCAGAAACCAAACCACATAAGCTGTTGTTTTTCAGCTAAACCACACACGCTTTAATTTAATTACAATGTTGTTAAGGTTACCTTTCAATTTCTTGTCCACCCTGTTCGAGTTTAGAAACCTGTGACTGCAACAGTCAAGATACTCGTAGTAGCAATTCTAAATTATATGAAACTCTGTGCAGTCGACGCCATCTTGGCTCAAATAAACCATTGCAGTCTAGCTGCTCGTGTGACTCGTTTGAACCACAATGGCGCCTGTTTCATGAACGTAGCAGGCGCGCTTCCTGTGAGACACGTCTTTCTCAAATCCAAGGAGGACTATTCATTTGCCTTTAAATTTGAGTGAAATTATCCATCCAAATTCATAGAATCACAATAAATTATGGATAATTTTTTTTTTGCTACGCTAAAAGATTGGAAATGAGGTTCTCAAAATAATATTATAGTAATATTTCGAGGAATGACCGCTTCCATCTGGTCAGGCATCTGCTCGGTCGCCTGCGCTGGTCTTGTGTTTTGCAGTCGTGTCCTTTTTAGACAAGCGTCAGCTTTCTGTGGGCTCCTCTCAAGTTTTGACCAATTCATGCGCCGGCTGTATGCTGCTCATTTGACGTGGACATCTGATTGAAGAAGGGCCCAGGGTTCCAGCTCGCAACAGAACAAATATAACAAAATGGTAAGACTCTCAGCTCAATTTAAAGCCAATAAAATAACATTGTTGCTGTAAGCTATGAGCTATATTGGAGTCATTTGAGGAGAGAGCGGAACTAGCGCCGTGTAAATATGTGTTAGCTGGCATGCTAACATCAGCTCATCATTTGTGGACGTGGCTGTTTATTCAGGCTGTTAAATAACCACAAATTACAACAATAAGTTTATCTTTTATGTGTGTATGTTAACATATTTGTGTATTGACATATTTGAATGAATGAGTTGATATGAAATCAAATGTGGGCTCATATTTATGGTCAGTTCTTTACGTTAGCAATGTATAAGTTACTGTCCCAAGTTAGTGGGACAGTTAGAAATGACAGTGACATCTTATTATCTGAGTGCCTGTAGGTTACTAATGTATCTGTTGGGAGTGTCTCTGTGGGGATTTATGTATCTGTTTCTGTGTCAGACCTCAGGTAAGAGATAATAATTGAGTTTT
This sequence comes from Xyrichtys novacula, assembly GCA_962446985.1. Taxonomy (NCBI): domain Eukaryota; kingdom Metazoa; phylum Chordata; class Actinopteri; order Labriformes; family Labridae; genus Xyrichtys; species Xyrichtys novacula. Next base: position 21,864,506 of record OY660871.1, read on the forward strand.
TCTTTGATTCTATGCTTTATTGTGGTTTCTCCCCTCAGCCTGGTCCAGCAGCAAGCGCAACAAATGTTGGGGCATCTGGCCGTTCCCCCAGCAAGACAGTGGCCCCCCGTGCTGCAGGCTCCACAGTCAGGCAGAGGTACACACACACACTCCCATATACACATAGTTAACCAAACTGACTGATGGGAAGTCATTTGTAAGATCATGTAGATGTCCAAAGAACCAAATCACAGGAAAGGTCTGATTTGATGCGTGCAGTTACTCATCGAACGGCTCACTCAGAGGCGAGAAAAACTTAAAGATGACAGAATATCTTCAGTCATTTCACCAAGCACAATAAAATTCAGTCTACAGCTTTGCAGCATTTTAGTGTGTCTAAGATATTTTCTTCTAAAACTATGTTATTGTTAGGCTGTTGCTGTTTTAAACCTTTTGGGAATCATAGCCCAACAAATGGTTGATTTACTCACATCACCAACACACCTAATACCAGTATACTCTGACTGAGGTCAGTCAATCAATCCAGCAATCAAATTTCATTTATATAGCGCCAGTTCACAACAGTTGTCATCCCAAGATGCTTTCCAAAGAACAAGAGCAGGTCTAGACCACACTCATTGTTTGATGAATTATCAAGACCCAACCTTAAGATGGGATTTGGCCCATCTTATCCAACATGAGTGACAGTGGCAAAGAAAAACTTCCTTTTAACAGGCAGAAACCTTGAGTAGGACCAGACTCATGTTAGACAGCCACCAAGCTGCTGCTGGGTTGGGGAGGAATACAGAGAGATAAGGAGAGAGAGAGGGCAGGGGGAGAGATAGAGAGCAAGGGAGAAGGAAGGAGAGAGAGAATGAGTAAGGAAGAGGGAGGGAGAGAGAGAGACAGGGGACAGCAGCAACATTAAAACAACAACAACAGCTCATGCCAAGTTGTGGTTGCAGAGCAAGTAAAGATGAAACATTATGAATTCAGTTTACAGGATTAGGATATAAGTAAATAAGGACTATGTTAAAGTAGCAAGGTTCAAAGTACATGATGATAAGAGTGAATCAGGGAACCCCTGGTAGAGATGAGTGGTCTTAACTGTATATCAAGAAACTTTTAGTCCTTCTTTTATGGATTTCTCCACCAATGTGTCACAACTGCATGTTTGTCGTCACTGTGCAAAAACAGGCCATTGAGGACCATATTGTATTAAACATAACAGATAAGTCAAAGCAATCGCCCCAGTCTATGCACACCGAACACACTTAGTAACTGACATCTTAGCTGCTGAACCCACCTGCACCTGGCATCACATTGAAAAGAGAGATTGATGATTTTCACCCCTTCTCTGTATTTCTTTGTGAGCCCCCCCTCCATTGATTAGAGCAGCATAGATAGATGTTGCGCCGTGAGCTTAATCAGTGTGTAATCACAGGCTTGCTGTTACCTCTCTCATTACCCATTACTTTCACTCTCTTCATTACCTCATTAACCTCCGTTTAATCTCATCACACGAGAGAAGCAGCCATGATTTGCTCAGCTTTTTCATCACCAGCTGCTGTGGTTAGTGTATAACAGCAAAGATTATCGAGTTATTCTAGGACGAGATTCATAAAACTCTGAGGCAGTGCGTTAACAGTTTGAGGTCAATTAAGTTTTTATGTAAAGCATTAAAATAGTCTTGACCTGAGTTATGTGTTCCACAGGAAAGCTACCAGCAGCGGCACACGCAGCGGTGGCAGGACCACAGGATCTGCAGGCACTGGCGGCATGTGGCGCTTTTACACAGAAGACTCGCCAGGCCTCAAAGTGTAAGTGGCCCCACCCCCACTCACCTGTTCAGACATAAACACCCACACATGCAAACAGGAGATTGAAATATGTACCCTTGACGGTTCTAACTCTCGAGAATTTAGATCTAATTCTCTGGATTTCTGACTCTTGCTCTTAGTGTTATTAGTGTTGATCAGGTGAAATGGAGGAAGTGTGCACTGGCAGGAAATTAGGCAGACGTGCCGCTGTGACAAAACAAGTAATCTCCGAGCAGCGGATGTGTGTATACGTACACAACTATGTGTAAGGAGAGTGAACCCGTTCAGAAAACTTAAACTTCATAAGGTTGTGTTCTGCTTCATCCACGCCCCTCATATTAAAAAGGCGTCCTGTCTCCGGGCTGTAGTCAGCCGCGGTTGATCGATGATGCTGTGGTGGTTATTGAGTGCGTCTCTCCAGCAGTCGAAGGAGGGCAGACTGGCCGTACAGTGCTGTATATCGAGTGCGTGTTTGTTCCTGTGCTAGACGCCAGCCTCAAAGCTTCATTAAAGGATCCACTCTGAAAGGTCAGCTCAATTACAGCCTTCTGACAGGGGGAGGAGGGGTCCGCTGAGGAGCCGGTTGGCATGGCAATGCTGCTACTTAGCGATGCGTCCTGTGCACCCCACCCCCCACTCAGTACCTCCTTTAGCGATGAGAGCCCCTCCTTGTTATTCCGCAGCTCATCAATAAAATCAACCACTCCGCTAAGACTCTTGATCTGGTTGGAGTTACAGCCAATGCTAAGATTTTGTTTGTGTGTGCGTGTGTATTAACCTGTGTTTCTGTTGTTACAGCGGCCCTGTGCCAGTGCTGGTGATGAGTCTGCTCTTCATCGCCTCTGTCTTCATGCTGCACATCTGGGGAAAGTACACCCGCTCTTGATCCCTGCCTGATGGCCTCTGACCCTGCGCCTTGGTTTCTTAACATATTGGACCTGGACCAAACAACAACACAACCTTACCCCCGTTTTTCCTCCGCCATCATCACTACAACACACAGACACACAAACTGGATTTTTTATATGATCATTCGGCACAAGAATTCATCTACCTATGCCGGTATCCTCCTCGCTACTGTTCATTGTTGTTTTTTTGTAAGACCTGATGGAAGGAACAGGAGGAAGCCAGTCTAACTCACCTCACACACATGTGTGCATGTGTGTCCGTGTGTGTACTCAGCCCTCCTTATGAGCAGCTAAAGCGCATGTTTACGTCGCTGTTGCTTGAAGGTTTAGTATTCCCGGAAAATGTTGTTTTCAGGCCCCAGCTAACATTTCTTATCGTCGCCTAAGTTGCAGATTTTTTTTGTTAACAGCATTTGTACAAATGTAATTGTAAAATTGTACAATAAAAAAGGAAAAAAAAACATTAATTTCGGGGGTATTCCAGTATTTTGAATTAAGTGTTGTTTTTGCCAACTTTTTAGGCAACTGTTTAAAAAGAAAAAAAAACAATAGCAAGTTAGTTAGTGAATTTACTTTGAGGCTTTTTCAAGGTTTTCAGGAGTTTGAATTAAAGACATCACCTTTTAGGAGAAAAAAATGCATTTTGGATGGTTGCACTCTTAAGAACAGGAATGTGAAGAGATCAGTTCTTATCACTGACAGTTCACCTGTGCTCAGTGCTCTGCTCGAATAGATTCCAGTTCCTCCCATCTGTTCAACTCGGGTTGTTATCATGTCATCTTTTAGATAGATTACACAACTATCACATACTGTATCGTACTGTACATCAGCAGAAAAGGCCAGGCTTGTCTATACATATTCTCACCTGCCGCAACAATTCAAAGTTAGACCTGATCAAGGTAAATCTTCAGTGTGCAAATCTCAAACATGGGCAGCCTTAGGGTTCGTCATCGCTACCCTCACTGAAGCTGTTCTCAAGAATTGCAGACAGGCAAAATGAAATTTTGATAAATGGCTGAAGTTTTTGGAAATGCCAGAGGGTGTAAGACATGCGGGACACCAGAGGCAGTGCAGCGAGAAAACAATGTTACATAAAAACATAATTTCCACCTTTCTTCTCAGACTTAAACAAATTGGTGCAATCAGTTATAAAGAAAGCTGTCAAAAAAATGAAGAATCAAAATCTTATGTACTCAAAAATAAATTTTAAAGCACATTTTGGGGTTTAATCATTCCTTAAAACTGGTGCAATCAATCTTAAACGAATTTCCTTATTTAAAGCACAAAGTTTCCCTCAGAAGTCATGAGTGATGTTGAAAGTGTGAATTTTTACGCCTGTATGTCTGTATGTCTCCATCTTTCCTGAGGGGGGCGCTGCAGACTTTTTTCTGAAGGTATCTTACTGAAAGGACAAAGTTTTTACTCAACATGAGCACATGTTCTGTGGTGGTTATGTATCACCATATAACTATGTCTAACCACGATATACTCATTCAGTGCCCTTTGCAACCATGTGTCTTTTAAGGACAACTCTTGAGTGGATCTTTTTCTGACAGAAAAGTTAAAACTGCAAAGAGCTGCAGATCTTTTTTGTTTAAATTAGAGTTAAACCAAAGAATAAACTCAACATATGAGATTCAGTCTGGTCCTTGGTGCTGGATCTTTTGTTGCCTATAGTTGTAGAGGTGGTCAAACCTGCATCACCAGGTAATCTCTGTTGCATATGAAACCACCAGCTGGCCCTGCTTGTGCGTATGCATCTGAGTGTATCAATGTGTGTGTGTGTATGTGAGAGAGAGAGAGAGAGAGAGAGAGAGAGGGCTTGAACCTTGTGTTAAACGCAGCATTCAGATCTCCTGTTCATTAATTCATTCTGTTGCTATGGCTCTGCTTTCCCACAGGCCTCCAGTGTTCGTGGCAAACTCTCCACTCCTGCCACATCACTCTCCCTGTTGTCCCTGTCCCACACACACACACACACACTCTCACACACTGAGATACACTCACCAGCTTCACGGCCCAATTCATGGTGGCACGACACGACAGTGAGCCAGAATAATTCAACACAAGCATTAAAAATAAAGGAGCCGTGGAGAGGTTGTCCCTCAGTGTTCAGGAGTTAAAAGTGGAGCACTGCAGGACTCGACACAACTGCAACCTGTAGTTCCAAACTCTTCCTGACAACATCTACACGAGTCAAGTCAGAGTGAAAATGAGGTTTTAATTTCAGAGATATTTCAAGTTAGGTCTTAAACTACTCAGTACGTCGTACAGGAATGGGTTCTTTAAGTTTGAGTTGGCTGGTTTTAGGATCTGATTTGACTCACCTGTCATGCTGGCATTACTGTTGGTCTGAATGTTGGTCTAAATCTATACGATATTGATGAAAAAGACACATTGCTTATTTCCTATGCTTTGCTGCTTCTCACTGAAATGGGTGTGTATTTCCTTTGATTCTTTGGCAGTCTCTACATAAACATTTGTAGCTTAAACATGGCAAAGACAGTAACATCCGAAGGTGAACGATATTAATTTACAACCCTTGGATTCAGTTTGACACTTCAAGACACCTTTTTTTTGTTTAATACACTCTCCAGTGAAAAAAAGCCTTCTAGCAAACTGAAATTTACAGCTGAGTGATTTATTCCCCCCAAAAAGATTTATTCATTTCCACAACATCAAAAAAAGACTTCATCAATAGTGGCGTTAAGCCATCAAACAGGCAAACCATAGACCATATCTCTATTTCTTCATAAATCATCCTGAACATTTGATTGTCTCGTGGTAGAAGAGAGAGAGAGTGGAGTGAGAGATGCAAAGAGAAAGAAAGTCAAGTTTTCTTTAGAGTGCTTCCTCTCTGAATCTTTTTCAACAGAAAGTCATTTCCTGTGAAGAAACCGCACGCTTTTACTAGGGATGGCCCCTCACATGGGGGATGAACATAAAGAAGTGCGCACACACACACACTCATATACACACATACTAAAGGAGACCTGTAAATAGGTCGAAAGCATTTTCTGTTCTACATAACAAACGCCTCTCTGTGGTTTAGCATGAAGAAAAAAACATTTGCATTTAAGTGCAAACGTTAACTGTTTACTGGCCACCGCATATGAGCTTGGTAAGTCGAAAAAAACATGTAGTTTGTTTTGCTTTTTCCAATCTTGAAAACATATTTGTTTGTTCATATTTGTTATTGAGAGAAAGTCTGAAAGTTATTGTACATGATTAACTAAATTCCTTACAAAGCATCCTTTATTACTTTCAATGAGCAGTAATTAGGAGATTAGAAAGGGAACATTCTTTGTAAATGTTTTTTAAAAAAATGTCACAAAGTCATAAGAAAGTGCTTTATGATGGGCTTTGGAGAACAATATGCTACTGATTTGTATGTAGTCCAGTCCTACTCATCTGAAGCTGGAGGAAAAGGCCTCAGACCCTGACACTGAACATCTGAGGGTTTAGTCTGAATGTGTCAAGAGAAAAAGTCCAACCTCGTCATGAGAATGATGAACATTATTTACACATATTAGGTGTAATTGTGGTTTTAAAACATGAATATTTCCTTATTGTAACTAATTTGTGTTAACTCGTGTCTCGAATCTTAATAAAGTTCTAGAGTATGTAAAAAAAATGTTTACGGGAATAGTTACCTTGTGAAAAAATATACAGAGTGGGGTCCCTATCTTGTTAACTCTCCCTCAGCTAAGTCATTCCCTCACTCAACCATCACACGCTTGTTTATTCCTGGAGATGTTCTGCCCTTTAAGTTAACTCAGCTATCAGGATACCAGGTGCATCAAAGGACCGAAGACCTGAAACTCTCCCCTCCCATCAAAGATGCTGCAGAGTCCTGGATGAGTGAGAGAGGGCTCAGTCATGCACACACGTGCGTCAAGTCGGAGTGTGTATGTTTGAACAGATCACATGGTTGGTAAAGCGTGGAATGAACAGAGAGACGGGTGGAATCGATTCACGTTTGCTGTCAGGGTGAGTCCTGGGGGACGTCCCAAAAAATGAGGGTTAACTCAGGGGACGGTAGGACACCCGTGAAGAGAACAACACAAGAAATAACACGCAAGCTTATGAGGAATTAGTTGTACATTTGTTTAATGAAACATTTAGTTCTGAAAAAGAAAACTCGGACTATTGAGATTGTTTATTTAGCTTAGAGTAGAAACTGAAAACACTACACAATAGCAGGGGAAATACTGCCTAAAAAGGATGCCCACGTCAAGTTTAAAGGAATGATTATATGTTACATGGATATAAATAATAATAATAAAAAATCTTATGTTGGTTTTACAAATGATAAAGTTTAAAGGAAGCCTTTTACACAACAGCTTTTCTTTTTTTTTAAATTACAACAAATATACTGTCTCTGAATCACCCACACATTGGCTTCTCCTTGTTAAGTTTTGCACTTCTGTTAAGTATGTTTAGATCAAGTAAAATTGGATTTTAAAGTTTTATTTATTTGTTGATGATGAACACATACAGCATACATAAAAATCTCTGAGCAGTTTTGAGTGAATGCTGATTTTAAAACCAATATTTAAAGAGAACTTTATAAAAGATGTAATCAGAGTGAGGTGAAAAAACGTTAATAGAGCTCAGAGGGATACAGCACAAATAACAAAAATACGACATAAGTAAACGTTTTGTGTAGAATATGTTGTTTAATACTCTGTGAACAAGCATGTTTTTAAAAAAAGTTTATTATAAAAGTTCATTTATCAAAGGTTACAGCATCAGAACATGCGTGTGCTCTGTTGCTCTGGTTGCTGGGATCATAAGACCCGTGATCAGTCAGTCACATAGCAGCCAATTGGTGCAAGAGTCTGTTAATGGCGGCTGATCAGTAGCTCAGTCTGGTCTGCTGAGAGGTGAGAGCTTGTTCACTGTAAATTTATCTGACTGCATATCCTGCCCTCCTGACTACATGGTCGCTGTGTTATAACTGCAAGTGGGTCAGGAGGGTCAATGTGTGTGTGTGGGCTGGTGTGTGTGTGTGTGTGTGTGTGTGTGTGTGTGTGTGTGTGTGTGTGTGTGTGTGTGTGTGTGTGTGCACGCGCCAACTAGAGGCTCGCTGAACTTTCTGTACTTGGACCCTCGTTCAGAGAGAAATAAGAGAATCAGTGTGGGAGCCAAGGCTGAGTGTGCATCTATCAGGACCTCATCTCTGCCTCGCTAATCCTCTACAAGACCCACTCACCTCGTGCTTTGTGCGTGAAAGATGAACCGCATTAAACATCCGAAATAGAGGAGTGACTGTTCAGAAATAGACGTCTGGGTAACTTACCCCTCTGTTAAGAGTAGTTTCATTTGAACATTGAGTTGTAAAGTTTTCTAATAGGATGTAGAAAATAAAAAAGTCAGATGTAACTGTTGGCCTGTAGAAGAACAACATTTGTTTACCAGATTTTAATTTGAAAATATTTTTAAAAATACTGTTATTCTGCTGAAAAATATATTTTTCACTATATTGTCCAGGTATCGTAGGAGTACTTATTTTATTCGTAAATACACTGGATTAAAAAAAAGGACACATTTTCAGTTTAAGTTTGTCTAAACTCCAGCCTTTATCTGCACCTTTTACAAGCAAATACAAAAATTACACTTCAGCAACAGACTATTTAAGATTTTGAATATCAGAAAAGTCTTCAACCAGATTTTAACTATCTTCCCAACAATAATGTCTTATTAGAAAGGCAGCTACAATCCATACTTTTAGACTATATAAAATGAAAATCTAAAAATAAGATGATATGAAAACACTTTTTCAGCAACAACCGGCAGCTATTTTCTTCCTCACAGCTTCATAAAGCCGTGTACACTGCCTGCACCAAATGATGGACAACAAAACTTTGTGACTAATGTGATGAGCTTAATGGATCATCTGGAGCAACAGTATTTGATAAATGACCCCAGAGGATGTTTTAAAGTAGTCAAAAAGAACTGAAACTTATGATCTTTGTTGAAGTTTTAAAGAGAGTAAATTAGTAGATATGAGATTTCTTAAGCTCGAGGTAAAACAAGGCACAGGAAGAATACACTGAATAAGTAAAGAAACATGGAAGTGATGTGGGGCTCATGAGAGCGGAATAAAATCTTAATAAAAATCAAAGATTTATTTACCGTTTTGATGAAAAGCCAACAGATTAAGGGAGAGGAATAACGAAAAAAAAAAGTATTATGTATTTCAGTGTGTGTGTGTGTTTGTTTGTGTGTATCCCTGGTAAGCGTGACAAAGAGAGTGTGTGTGTTTGGCAGAGAGGGGGGCTATGATAAGGTGTATCCTCTGGTCGAGGCCAGTTAGGTCTCTTTGACCTCTCTACGCACTTCCCCTCACCACTGTCATCCAACCAGTTCAGGCCTGGTGATGCCCCGTGTGACTGCCACCTGCATGCAGACACGGCCAACTGGGCTGTGATGTCATAAGCATGTGTCTCCCCCTCCCAGAACTTCTCACCCACCCCTCCTATTACTCCACTTAATACCAGCCTGCAGCAGCAGAGCGGATCAGACTGGACCCTCAGGGACACACCGTCCACAACTGTAACTAATTTAGGGATGAGGAGGAGGGGGTGAGGAGGGTGGCACTGCCGCGCTAAGTGTCTCAGGTGTCAGCCTTGTGTTTTCTAATATTAAAAACACTCTGCCCCTGTGTGTGTAGCTATGTGTTTGTGTGAGTGTTGTTTATGTGCGGTTTATTTTTAGGCGACAGTATTTTCCACTCCTTGTGCAGCGCTCCAGGACAGCAGCGGGGTGGGTAGAGGTGTGTGTAAGTGTGCGCAGTGAATCCAGGGATCCTCTGATGCTTGTCTAATGATTGTTCTTATAAAATATCTAAATATTGCTTCTGGGTTTATGTTATCTGAAATCTCTTCAAAATTTGCAGGAACACCTCAACAGCTAAAACAACACAACTCTCTTTCATTGAGCCTAATGGTTTTGTCTGCTTAAACCCACATTAGTAGCAGAAATAATCCAAATCACAACCTCTTTCTTTTTAGGGATTTATTATAGAGACAGCAGCAGTTATAAGTCATAGTCATTGTTTTTCTTTTTTGACTGTGCTTCTCTCAGAAATATAATACTTCCTACATTTTCTAAAAATAACTGTATCCTCTGATCTGTACTTTGGATATGAGGGAGCAGAGGGGGTGTAACACTTGGCTCAAACAAGTATTCTGTAACAGCGCTGAACAGCACAAAATTTGTTTTATAATCAAATTTAAAATTGGCTCCGTGTATGCAGTGAGTGCATGTGTGTGTTTTTCATTGTGAACAAATCATGCATGTGCATGGACTGGGTGTGGTAGACAGGAATCTCTTTAAGAGCATATTTCCTCCATTGTTTGTAATTAGATGTTTCATTAAAGGATTCCAACATTAATGCCTCTCTCACTCTCCCTGTTTCTTGATCTCTCTTCCTCTCGGACCCATGCCAGCTGGGTTGTAAGACTACAGGTGTGGTTGTTTTGTGGTTTATCATTCCACAAATTTTCCACATGATCAGCATGCAGTTTATGAATGAAGATGGCTGATTGAGGCTGACCTCAATCACATGCTGGGCAACCATTAAAGAATGTGATTCTTTTAATGTAAACTAATAAAATAAACTACAACATAATCTACCCTTGCTTCTATTTACCATTTAGTTCCATTTTTTTCTGACATCATTTCCCTGAAAAAGAGTGTATCCTCTTAGGCCCGAACTACACGTATATGGATATTTATTTTTCAGGATATTTTTGTACTCCCGTCTAAATAAATGTATCTGTCCACTTGTGTTAGTTCTCAAAAATATCTGCGTCCACACGTAGCCTTCAAACTCAATCCTATCTGGTGCCGCTTAAAAAATTTTCAGGAACAAAGCTACCTGATTGGCCGATGAATCGTAACAGCGTGATGCGTCATGCATTGTTTGCGGAAGCTACGCTAGTGCGTCAGGTCGATGTGGCGGTGGGGCTTTGACATACGGAAGTTTAGCTTCCATTCAACTGGAGGCACAGCCCCTCTAACGAAGTTGTCCCACCACTTGCTGATCCGACCGGGTTTGACCCAAAACTTACGCTTCTGGCGAACTTTAAAACGCCTAACGTTAACATTACGATTGCTCTCCAGTAAAAGTATTGGGCGCAGCAGACGCCTCTGTGAGCTGGCTGACTGGTGGATGTAATTGTATAAAACAAGGTTCACTTGCAAGGCTGAAATTAGCCCCAAAAGGGCAAAACAAACGTGAAGAATTGATCCGTAAAAGTTCAACCACCCGAATCCACTTATACGGATATATTTTTGTTTTTTCTGATTCTGATTTATCCGGTTTGAGTGTTCCAAACTCCCGTTTTGGTGTGGTACGGAGGCCTAATCGGACATAAATATGTGCGGTTTGAAATATATCCGCATTCATGTAGTTGGGGCCTAAGTTTGAGGAAGGTAAATTATTTTTAGCAAGGGATGACGTGTGGCGAAGGGTCAAGGGTGGTATTTGAACATGGCCTGCCTGCTATGAGGACTTTAGCCTGTCAGTCTCTAACCACTGAGCTTAATCAGGATCCTACTTTTCAACCCTTTAGGAGTTAAAGCTCCTGTGAGGAGTTTTTTGATGGCAATTAAATGAGCTGAAATTCATATAGATGCCTTTTCATGACATACAAAAACAAGTAAGTCCATCAGGGACAAGACTCACCATTTTTTAAAGCCTGAAAGCATTGGGAGGGGGCAGGCAAAGAGACAGACCGGCTTTCTCTAGAGCTTTAAAATAAGGTTTCGTATTACTGTCAAGAGTCAGCAGGATGAGATTTTTGTCAGAAGACACTAAAACATGTAATATAACAATATTTAAATGAATAAGACTACTTTGACCACAGGGGGCACCAAAATTGACACAAACCGAAAGTTCCTCACAGGAGCTTTCACAGGCCAACATGTGAATCCACATCCAGCCAAAGCAGCGTATGTATGCATACATCACACATCATATAATTTCCATTTCACCTCAGCACTCAGCAGTTTAAGTTAGCTGCTAAATGTTACACTCTTTCCACCAGCCTGTTTAGTTGTTAATGTTAACCGCCTGTCATTTGGTCGTGATAGGAGGCAAAAAGTGAGTCTAAAAGAGTTCACTTAAAAAATCAAGTGAAATTTGATGTATTTTATTTCAAATATATTGAACAAGGAAAGCGTCACTGAAACTAAAAAGATCTCTTTCATATGAGTGTCCCGGTTACAATAATCAATAACAAAACCACAGATTCACAGATAACGTCACATTATATCAAAAAAGGGGAACACATTCTTGATAAAGTCAAGAATACATAAAGTACATAAAGTCACTGGTCAAAACTTCTATAACCTGACGAATTTTTACAGCATCAACACCTTCAATCCGTATAAGATAACCTTGCATCACCCCATGACCAAAACAAAACAATCACAAAATTTCTTTTTGTGTTTTTGTGCTACATTTTGCTTTCATTGTAAAAAATTTATTATAAAAAAACTGATTTTGGCATACATGTGTCAAAAGCAAATACTTTTTGATTCCTCTCCAGACTAAGCGTCTGTGAACTCTGGAGAGCAGTGCTTTGTTACACAATCAAAAATGTATTAAAAATATTTAAAGATATTACATAAGCTTCCTCGTATTCCCACTAATGTCAGGCTACTTTATTTGCATACAGAGGTCGTCTGCTTTGCATATAGTATGTTCAGTATTATGGCACGTTCATTCTTTCAGACAGGTCTGTCAGGGCAGGTTATTGCATGTTTTGAATGTGCTCCTGTATGAATGTGTGTGGGTCATACTCAGGCAGGTGTAGGTGTATTATGTAATTTTAAGTGTTCAGGGAGTGGAAACACTTAAGGAGTGGGAATGTTTTGTGAATTGCTGTAATATTAGAGTGCACACCCCCCAACCTCAGATACCTTGTGTGTCTGAGAGTGAATCTGTGATTGAACAGCATCTGTGGTTTATGTGCTTGTACTGTTGCCTACGATGAAGGGCACTCAATGAGGGTGTCTTTAATTTTTGTCTCTAATATGGCATCAGATGATTTCTTTGGATGTGAAGAATATTTGGTTGACCTCTTTCTAAACTTTACCTTCATTCATAGTTCTTTCACAGCTGGTGTCACAGCGTCTCTCACCTCTCACCCAGTGTCTCTCTCTGACCCCACAGGCAGCAGATCCAAACTTGACACACTGCCCTGACTTACACATCCTCCATAACTGTTTGCTTTTCTCTCTGCTAAACCAATGCAACCATTCCTATATCAGTCTACTCTGCTCTTCTCTGCACCTCTGTACTGAATGAGCACATACTGTACTACACTGCTGGGATATCTGCTAATCTATCTCTCTTTCTCTCTCTCTTTCTCTCTCTCAGCTGCCTGCTGCAGGTCTGAGCAGGGAATCCCCTCTTAATGCTCAAACGTAAATCAGGTTAAGTGTTCCAGAGGGTTATGTGGGTCTGTCAATGAATGTGGATGCGTGTGTGTTATCGTGCACATGAAAAAACCCCAGGCAATGGAGAGGAAAATAACATAATGACAGGCCAGTCCCGCAGTCATAAGTCTACTGTCGCCTCGAGGTGAGGTGTGTGATCATGGGGGGATGATGTGCCAGGAAAAAAACACTGATCATAATTTTCACTATTGTTTACCAATTATCTCATAAAACTCCAAGCCCTTTCCGTTTACCTTTCCTGCTTCTCTCTCCATTGTTATAGAGGTGGACTCTTCAGCATCAGTAAAGGTGCCGATTCACAGCTGCAAACTCAAGTTTTATTATAACAGTGACCCTAAGAAAACTAAAATATTTATTCTTAATACTCAGATGTGTTGAAAACCAAAGTGATAGACTAAATGGAGGATATTTTTACAATTAATTTCAATACATTTATAAATCACACTAAAAAATCAACATTTGAGGTAAATGACAGTCACCAACAAAGTAAAGGAGAGAGGAGGAAAACAGCACAGACAAAGTGAAGGTGGTTAAAAAGACAGAGGCCATATAATGAAGAAGACAGGAAACAAACACAAAACAAAAATATGAGTTTTAGCAGGGGTGAAGGACTGGTGTAGTGGAAAGAAAATGCCAACAAAGTTTCATGCAACAGTTCAAAATACCAACAGAAAAACAGAGATAAAAAAAAGTGAAGATTAGAAAAATAGCTTTATAATAGCGTGCTGTGGCTTGTAACAAAGACTATTGTATTAAGAGCCGCTGAATCCAGGCAAAACCGCAAACTGTGTAAAAAGACGGGCAGCACTCACATTTCAGCCTCTCTTTAGCAAAAAATTCCCAAAAAATAAAACTTCCAAAAAGATGAGCAGCATGACAGCTCCAACAAAATACACCAAAATACGTCCCCCTAGTGACTGGCTGCAGTAAGGGTCATTAAGCCTGCTTTATCAGCTAAAGCAGATGGGATGTGAATAAGTAGGAAAAGAAAAGACAATGAATAAAAATTCTCATTCTCATTATCCATACTTATACAGCTCACTTATGTGTTCCTAGTCTTATAGAGAACCGAAGTTTGTCAAGCCCACTTAAGTACACTCTGCTGTCTGTGAGAAACATTAAGAGTATGGGAATAATAAGTTTTTAAATTTCTAAACTTGAGTTTTGAGAAGCACCAGAGACATAAATACAGCAAGAAACAAGACCTGTCAACTGAATGTAGTTTAGTAAAGGAGCATTATTTCCCCTGAAGGGTTCATTTATAAGTAGGAAGTAAAATAAGGTAAAAGTTAAGAAATGAGGGCTCATAATACTGTTTCTAGATGTACTTAGTTACTTTTAAGCACTGGCCCCATCTTGCCTGTTCTTCTACCTCACCCGCTCTGGGCTCCTGCTTCCCCCTGACGTTCACCAGTTGCTCGCACGGATGAATTAATGAGGAGCAGAACAGGTAAAACAAACCCTAACACACAATCTACTGGGGGAGAAAACTGCAGACTTGCAGATTTTTCTCACAGAGATTTGTCACGGTGAATGACTGATGTGCGGAGACTGACAGAAACATGACAGCGGCAGCATGTGTGCATATCAGCCCTGAGCAATGAGCTGTTTCACCATGTATTATTAAGAAGCTAAGAAATACAAAGAAACATAGACGCTTGTCGTGGTTAGCGGGATTTGTTATTCTTTTATGAGGCTGTTTTTAGATTAATGACTCTGTTGTGAGTCAGAGATTTGTAATATAGACATAACTTTGATTCAGTTTATCGTGTTGGCAACTTCACAATGACCTTAAGGATACTTTCGATTCAAAATGTTTGTTTTCTTAGTCAGACTGATGAGACTGGATAAGTAAGAGACTTCCAAGGAAGTCACAAATATGCAAATGTGTGTCCAAATGTGTGTATGCATGCCTTAAAGGAGTGGCAGATTCAGGCTGCTGTTGGATGTCACGTCTAATACCGTCACATGGCTACTGGAGCTCTATTATTCATGAGATCAATGCTGCGCCTCAAGCAGGCCTGATACAGGAGGATCTGTCCCCCCTGAGGCTTCCCCCCCCTTCCGTCCCCTCCATCCTTCCGCCCCAACATTTCTCAGAAGATTATTTTCCCCTCACACTTCTCTTTTTTCTACTGAGATTGAGTTGTGGGAGTTGTGAACATGAAAACTGAGAGTGTTCACCTCGGGGGTATAAAAGCCGGTGAGAATCAGCGTAAGGGAGACACCTGACATGACCAGGGAAGCGTGAACCTGTGCTCCATGTCCAACAGCTTCTTTACCCTGGGTCACTCATTCACCCTGTGAAAGAAACTCCAGAAATGACTCTAATTTAAGAGTTCAGGCTTTTATAGCACTGTTCTTCATGGCTATACAAAACTGGGAAAAGTAGGAAACTGTTGCAATCACAAATAAACGTTAATTTAATTTGAAAGTGAGTATATCAAAAACTTCTGTTTTGAAATGTCAAATGAAAAGAGAGATTCATATGTTCAACGAGCTCAAGGAATACATGATCAAGTCCAAGTAGGAGTTAAAGGAGAAGAAACTATAAAACTTTCAAATGTAAGAAAGACAACTGCTGCATGTTATACTCCGGACTACAGATGCCACAAGTCCACTTATATGCACATTTCTATCCTTCGATGTGGAAAACGTGACTGTTGCACCGGGAGCCAAAGCCACAGGGAAACTGGGACTATCCGTGCATGCTGATTGATGCCTCACAGGTCCATCAAATATGCAGTTTTTACAGGATGAGATACCTATAAATACAGGACAACATGCATAAATCTGAACAACCAACCAAGACTCAACCACATGGACCATTTTTGGAACAAACTCAGAAACCAGAAGAACTTAGTAGTTTTGATTAAAAATGAATCCTGTGGTCCACCTGTGCCATCTGAGCTGTGCAAATGTGTAAACGGTTTAAACATATCAGTTAACCTTGGTATTTTCACATGCGAGGAAGTGTTTTTATATGAAAGATATGTCTTGATGTGATCCAGTCATAGGCAGGAGAGAAGCATTACAGTGCAGATCTTTCTAAGCAAAGATGCTCAAGAAAAAAAGGCTGGTATGATATTATAGGTATGGCCTGCTGCATCAAAAAATACAATCTTAAAGTTGGAGATATAAACAACTCCTAGGAAAAAAATAAAACCTTAAAATGATTTAGTTATGCTAGCCGTAAAGGGGGAAAGGCAGCCAAGCTCCACAGTCCTCCTGTGGACTTTTACAAAAGACCATCAAAAATAATGGATTTCCCCTCTTCTAGTTAGGCTAATTTACTCAGACACAAAAGGAAAGCCACTATTTGTTTGAGGTGCACAGTCTGGCTGACCACATCATACAAACCCAGCCTCTCTGCAGTGTCCTTTTTATATTCAGTCATGTCACTGATTGACCTGAATGGTAGGTTGATGTTTTTTTCACATAAACACAACTTTTTCAGTGTTTTAATGACCCTGTCCAAATGATTTTAGATTGGCATCTGTAGGGGGGTCAAAGACACCAAATATTAGGTGTTTTTCACTCTCTGTTTCTATTTCGAAGAGTTGGACTCAAATTTGGGTCACATTTCAGCTACTGTATCTGGTTATGTTGAACTCTTGTTGGTTTAACCCACGTGCCACATGTGATTTCAGTGTACTGCAAACGAAAATGGGCTAACAGCAGTTTTGATAGTTACGTTTAAGAGTTCACACCCTAAATGCAAATGTTAGAACACTAAAACAATGTAAATACACCTTTAATACAATATCTGTTCCTCCCATGTGACCCACAAAACACATCAGAGTTTCATAACATCTGAAAAATAATCCAGTACCCATAATACCTCACCTCTGAAGACTACAACTTCCTCATGGAGCGGTCTGTGTGTCAGTCGTCTTGGCTGTGACGTCTTTGCAGGAGTACTTATGTGCCAGTCCGAGCTGCGTGTGCGTGGACGCCTCGACAGTGATGTCATCACACTGGCCATGGTCAGTGAAGTGGGATTGAGGTTTTGGGAGCATGTGGAGCTGCGGCAGCTGGAGCAGACTCCCAAAGGAGAGCTGGGAAAGTGGACAAGAACATCCCTCCCCCCAAAGGACACAAGGAAAGAGAGAGGACCTTGACATATAGCACTAGATGTATCATGGTTCTGTTTTCTCTCTCTGTGCACCACATTGTGATAGTCACTAAAATCATCTTGTGCTTTATGACTGTGGGTGTGTGACGCTCTCACAACACCCACAACAAAAATTACGATGAAAAGCTTGAGCAAGCGAGCATCTGCCCTCGAGCAGACACATGGAAAACTACCATAGAGCGCTTGGGCTCTTCTGGTGAGTAAACTAACACTGGCTCAATAAAGGCTGAGTCAGGACACTACAGTCTTTGTGTGTTTGGGGACAGAGAACAGATGATGGCAAAGCAAAGTGGTTTACACACACTCACATGCTCCTCTCTTGACACATGTGAGGATAAACATTGATTTCCCTGACTGACTGACGTTAACACCCTGTTGAGTAAACACACACCTTAACTCACACCGAGGTAGCTGCGTATGACAGCCCTCGCAGCTCTCAAGCGGCCGTTTACGCACCTCAGCTGCGTTCACAGTCGTCTGATAACCGGCGACAGGTCCAACAAACAGCGCCATTTCAGGGTTCAGAGCAGCCTTGATACAGCTCCCCACATGGACGAGTAAAAAACACAACAGCCCATACCTGTATTATGGTTTTACAGCCTCTCAATGTCAACACATTCACAGTCATGCCCCACAGGGAAAGAAACAGACAGACGCAGGTCACACATTAATCCATACTGTAGGCTGAGTCAAGGCTCCAAGATTTTCAAGATTCATTGATCTCAGTTCAAGCAGTAGAGTATACATGACAGGGGGTCTTAAACTGACTGGATTAGTTTTTATTTCTCTTTTATACTCTTTGTCATCATTCAAAGTTACTCTACTAAGTGTGTGGACCATATTATAAATTCTGTCTGTAATGTAGTTTATTACCTGGCTTTCTTGCTACTTATCTAGCTACAGTGAATACTTGATTCTGACATCGATATTGTAACACTGGATCTTCTCCTGTAATCCAGGCAAGGGCAGCAGAGCTGGTGAACGCATTTGAAGTTACCGTTCACTATAAAGAAAAAAAACATGATTGGTAGTAATTATAGCAACAGTGTCAAAAGTTGTGACTTTTTTTCATTTACACTGGAGGTGTGTCAACTGCAAAGCCCTGAAAGAAAGTCGACATTTACTGAAAATTCTTGCAAAGATCCATTCATGATAATAACAAAATAACCATCAAAGTTCCCAGTGACTTCCTGTTCTTCTTCTCTATGATTCCCTCCTGTAGAAACGTTTTGTCAAATAATTGCCGGATTTGCATGCTAATATTTTAACTTGACTGTCACTTGAAAAGTTTATTCAGTGTTGTTGGAGCTGCAAGTAGGGTTAAAATCTGTTGCCACGATGGGGCCACCAACTATGAAATCAGTGGGATTTTTTATATATCATTTTTAAGTCAGTAAAAGTGTTTTTTAACCAACATTTGATCTAGAAATATGAATGAAATTAAGTTGTAGCCAGGTAATAATGATGATGTACGGTGAACAGGTTGTTATGGAAAGTAGAACCCCTTCAGGGTGAGACTAGACTCCTTTGCTCGCCGTCTTGTTCTTCAGGCAAAATAATTTCATTCTGTTGACACAGTTTTTCTTGATGTACTCTGTTATCAAACATAACTGAGACAAATCCTAATACCTAAGGCCTCATGTCTATGACGACAGGATTAAACTAGCTGAATGTGTAAAAAAGCATTCCAAGGCAATTTTGCTAAATGGGTGAAAAATCCAAAATATTCTCACATGAAGTCCACGCTAATATTTTGTAAGCGACTAAAGTAAACCTCAATTTCAGCAGCTCCCCCTCAGGTCATAAACTGAGGAAACACTAAACTCAGGACGTCAGTGAAGTCATGAAATTGTGTCTCTGGGCGAAGTGTGTGGCTGATATGCGTATTTTATAGAAGTCTTACTATTCAAGTTTTTACCCTCCTTTCACGGATCTTGTGAAGGGTTGTGTAACTGTTTTTTTTTACTGAATAGTGTTAGTGTGTTATTGCAGTTTACGCGCGACATGACGAAAAAGAGTGGTGCTGTGAAGCAATCCAGAGGAGGCCCTCATGATAGAGTGAATGAACCACTCTAATGAAGGGAAAACCTCAGAATCATGTGTTGGTTTAAGAGCACGCACAAAAACAAGAAGCTGCATATGAACAGGGGCGTGTCCATGGAGTGGCCCGGGGTGTCACGGACCCCTTGTGACTTTTAGATTCGTCACTGCTGTAGTTTTTCGAGGAAGACTTCTAGGTCATCACAGCGTTGTTTTTCACTGAAAAACTTACACTCAAGCATAAACAAACTGCATGATTTCCACTGATGGTGAGAAAAATGGACAGCATGACACCTGCCCTAAAGTGAAGACAAAACATTTAGAGCTCTGCCTGGTGGCATGCTAATATTTAGGTCATAAACCCACCTCTTCCATGTCGTGAGATAGTATATGGGTCAACCTGCGGGGTCTTTTTCATTACATAGGTGGGTGAAAGATGTGTTTTAGGAAGTCAACACTGCCTCTCCTACGACCGTACACAATCTGGCTTCAAATTCCCAAGATGTTAGTGTTGTTTTGAATTTTTTTGGTTGTAGAAGAACAGGAAATGGAGAAGCATTATCCTTCAATGTACACAGTTAGTGATAATTCCCTCTTGTTTGTGGTAAAAGTAGACAGAAGTATTAAAGAAGGAGAAGAAAAATGCCATTTAGACCCCACTCATGCCACCCATGCATGAATCAGTATACTGGATATTGATGTGTGTAGTTTTCTTTCAAAGGTAACTTTCAGGGTAGTATTTGTCTTGCTTCTGTTAAAAATGACAGCAAATAGAGAAGGAAACTGAGAGGACAGAGTGAGGAATAACATGAAGCAAGAGGCAGCAGGTAAGACTTGAAACTAGGCCGCCTGTTTCGAGGACTGTGACCTCTGTTTATCAGGTGTACGATTTAACAGCTTAGATTACTATCCTTTTTATCAGACAGATCTGTAAAAGATGAGGAGAAAACTCTCAAAGTACAAAAAGCATCAAGGCGGATATGTCCTGAATATGTCTGTGTGAAGGGGTGGAGGGCGGCTGGAGTATGGCGAGGTAGGGTTTGCACTGGAACTTACGAGAGGATAAGGCGTGTTCCCTTTGGCAATGGGAAGCGGTGTAAATCCACCGATGCCATCTGACGCCTGCGTTTGTGACGGTGCAGCAGAGTGCGGCAGACACTGGGAAAAGATCTGGCAGCTATAAATAGGCCGTGTGTTAAAGAGGCACGTTGTAAATATAGTACCCTAGTGTGGTGTCACTTTACACCCCTACCACCCACACCCCCCTCCCACCTTACCCACTCCACCCCAAACCTTACCCCATCCAGCCTCCACAGGACTCCTTTTAACAGTTTCATTATGCCTGAGTGCGTCATGAGGGCTGGAAAAGATGGCTTGAAAACAGAGGAAGAAAGAAAGAAAAGAAAAGAAGAGTTCTGGCAGGACTGCATTATGGGACACATTACACTTTAGTGTGCTTGTGCACCTCGGTTTGTGTGTGATGTGATGTAACTTTCAGGTTTCCTGAATCCTCTGCCCCTACTTTTCTCCCCTCCATCACTTTTCCTCCTTCGTTTTCTTTCACTTTTCTCCTCTTCTTTTTTTCATCACCTCTTCAATCCTCATCTCTCCTCTACTTTTTCTTGTTTCCTATTGTCTCCTTTTTCCTTCCTTTCTCTTTGTCTTTTCCTTCTCTTCCTCTCTCTTTGTATCTCTTTTCCTTTTCTTTCCAACCGTCTTAGTTTCCTCTACTTTCCTGTTGCCTTTTCTTTCCTCTTTTGGACTCTCCTCATCTCTCCATCTACCTTTTCTACTTTCCTGCCCCCGTCTCTATCCTCATCTTCTCCTTTGTCACTTTTCCTATTTTTCTCTTTTTCCTCTTTTTCCTACTTTCCCCCTTCTTTCTCTTCTGTGTTTCCTTTCCCCCATGCTCACTGGCATTCATTTTTTTGACCTCTTTTCTTGTGCCCTCCCCTTATCACCTGCATCCTTCCTATCATCTTTCCTCTTTCTCTCTCCTCTCCTCTACTTTTTGTCACAGCTCCTCTTCAAGTATCCCTCTGTTTCCTCCTCCCATCTCTCTTTTCTTCTCATCTCCTCTCACCTTACTTTTTGCGTGATCGCTCTCTTCTTTGTTTTTTCACCTTTATTTTTTCCCTTCGCAAACCTGTTGACAACTTCTCTGGTGGGTGTGGTGTGATCACTGTGTAGGCCAACTACTGTGTCCACTCCGTGTGTAGTGTGTTTGTGTTAGTGTGCGCATATATGTGTGTATGTGCGTGTAAGGTGGTTGTGGGGGGATTGCTCCTATCACATATAAAATTCTTCCTGTGACATCATATAGTGACGTTCTTTGACATTCAAAGCTCGACTAAGCTGCTTTAAGGGTCAGTGTTGGAGTTGTATATGTGTGTGCATGTGTGTGTTAGCGTGTATGTGCGTGCGTGTGTGTGTGGGGTGCGCTCTCCCACATCTGGCAAAAATTTTCTGGAGTTTTTTTTTTCCTCTTTGTTCCCCTTTCAGCCCAAACAAGTGACTTCTTTACAAGACACAAGTCGGATACACTCTCTTTCTCGCTCATGCACGTACACACAAATACACACACTCACACACACACATACGCACACACACACACACCGTGACGCAACAGCCACTGGTCATGTTCCCAAGGTCCTGTTCTCAGAGCAGTCTGACTGGAGGCCTTTGTCTGAGCTCACTTTAAAAATAAAACTGGAGCAGGGTTACCACACACACACACACACACACACACACACACACACACACACACACACACACACACACACACACACACACACTCTTTGTACATGAACTAAGCCTGACCTGAGGTGGAAAAGGAGCCCACTGCCAACTTATGATGCTGTTCAAGTGTGTTTGTGTGTCTGTGTGCATATGTGCACGTATGTATTTATGTGTGCATTATTCCACTCAGGCTTCTCCATGCAGGAAAATTACGGGCTTGTGTAACACCCATGTATAGACGTGCAAACCCACCCTCAATCATGAATGAGTGTGTGCCTCGAACACACCACCTGTCAGTTGTCAGTGATGCGTAGAAACATGATCTCTCAAATCTCACAAACAACAGCACACAGGTTAAAGTCATCAGATTCTCCAGCGCCCCTCATAAATTAAAGAAACTTTACAGTCTTAGAGTGTTACTTAACTTTGCTCAATGGCAGTATGCCGATGATTAAAAACTTCCTCTCAAAACTTATTAAAGTGGAAACAACATGGTAGTTTAAATAAAATGAGTCAAATCCTTCGAATCACCATAATCCACAGAGAACTCTGGGTGTTGACCAAGCACCACTAATGAGAGCAAAATGGCCACAATTATGCCTAACAAAGCGAAGTATGAGTCACTTTCCCCTTTCTCAGCTGTCAAACAGAAGTGCTAAAGAAACTAAAAAACACATGAAGTCTCTAATGATCCATTACATTGAAGATCTGAAGAGTAACATGAAAGTTCTCAAGTATACGAGCTAGAAAGCTCTCTGACAGTTTTTCATTCAAACCACGCTAATTATCCTAAAATCCTTGACACCCACACTGGGATTCAACCCCTTCACCACACCGTATCTTACCGATTGAGAAATAATTAACTGGAGACTCACTTATTTAACTTTTGTCAACCAAGTTGGGCATCTATTTCCTTCTACAAATGAATCACGGCCACCCTGGACCTCTGAAGTGTGCGTCGCCTGTGAGAACAGATGATACCCAGTGAGAGCTCTCAGAGCAGATTAGTAAAGCGTTTTCAAAACAAGGCCCCAGAGTTTCACATTCATGGCAATAAAAGATGCAAATATGAACAAGAAGTGAATTAAGTGCCAATTGGTAAAAAAAAGAAAAAAAAGCTACAGTGTAACTATTTTCCCTCCTAAATATAAGTCGCTTGATAAGTTATCAATCTTACTGTTTTCAATATTTTAAAAAAAATAGACATTTAATTTAAAACATAATTTTGCGTTTTTACTTTTAATTCCATTTTGTGACATTTTAAGTAATAAGACATACTTATACAAATGAATCTAAAGAGTGTTTTCCATTTTGACCTCTGAATTGAATCAAGTGTCAATAAATAAATGGCTTTTAAGTATTTATGAGGCTACCCAGCCCCTCAGCCCTTAGCTCCCCCACCCCCCCTAACTAAGAGATATCACTGCCCTGGTTCCATAAGTCAGGTGTGAGCGTGACCCCCAGGCAGGTCAGCCGTCTGGCCACATCACAAGGCAAACCCTCCTCAGGACACTCAGACCCTTTCCAGGGAGCACGAGAACAGCGAGGACATTGGGGGGGGGGGGGGCACACACCTGCTGAATCAGGCGCTTCTACGCCACAGAGTGTGATGGAAACTGATCCGCTAGTATCAGCCATGTGGCTATTAGTTCCCTGTACAAACACACTGCCATCTATTAATACTGTAACCTGGCACACACACACGCACACACACGCATCGCTCTATAAATGCACTCTCACGCGGTGGCTGTCACACATACCTGATCTGGTTTCAGCTGCACAAACCTTCCCGGCAACACATTATACAAGCAAGTGCATTGGCCCACACACGAACACAGAGAGAGAGAGAGAGAGAGGGAGAGGGAGAGAGAGAGAAAGAGAGAGAGAGTTGTTGGCCGTGGCTCTCAGTAGTGTCCCGTTCAGCAGACACTTGAAAGGACACCCTAGAGAGGGGTCCTTTTCACAGTAATAGTGCCCAGCAGCACTTAGTGCGAACCCCGTGGCTCACTCCCACTGTAGTGAAGGGGGATGAGGGTTCTCAATTCCACAGCAGCCCACTCCTCTCCTACCGGTGAGTGGGGAAAGAAGAGTCTTTCATGGACACAGCACTCCACTGGCTGCACACTCACGCACACTCCACTGCACTCACTCATCCGGCGTCCACTGTGGAGTGCGAGATCTCAAATTTGAGTGAATGAACAAGTGGGAATTGACGATGAGTGTGAAATATTTCTGATTATATTCAGATCGTTCACGCTTAAAGCACCGAAACTCAGCTGCCACAACAGAACGAGTGATGATAAATGCACAACGTACACACATTGTTTGGGAATGAATTAAAAGACAAAACAAAAAAACAGCGGCTATGTCCTTTATCTCAATTTTAATTGTATCTCATCACAATGAGTATGCAGGAGGTTTTGGATTCATGGTGTGCAATATTTTGTGTGCAAGAAATGTCTGAACGTACACGACGGTGACTTGATTTCTTTATTGAGAGGGGGGCTTTTAGTGCCTCACTAAAGAGGGCAGGAAGGTGGACAGGGCAGGAAGTGAGCAGAGAGCAGGAAGGACATGTGGGAAAGGAGCCATGTGCTGAAACCTAACCCGGGCCACCGGCTCCAAGCCTAATCTCTGTATATGAGGTGTACCCTCAGGCAGAGACTGGATCACACTGGACATACTCAACCACTCCAGTTCTTCAAATCTCTCAAAGGAAAAGCTCACCAGCAAGCAACAAGTGGTAAGTTATATGCTTAAAATGTGTTCATGTGTTCACCAAAAAGTCACTGTGGAGTCATCTGTGGGTTTCTGAGGAGACCCTCTGAAGCCCAGTGCTGGCTGAGTCAATCTAGGAACGGGCAAAGAGATGGATTTGGAAACAGGTTTTCTACCTCCTGGCAACTAGCTGTAATACTCTGACCTGTCTGTCGACTAATCTACGCCCCGAGTTTGAGAAATAAAAACTGTTACCCCCTTATTCTATATACAGATGCATCATTTAAAAATCCTCCCCCATACAGTCTGTGTGAACATGAGCAACATACTTTGGATCAGGTTGTTTACATGTTCACTCTGATGTAAAAAAAAAACAGCTCATAAGACATAATGGTCCTCATTTAAGGAAATAGCACTTGAATATGGGCCTCGTTTTTCAACACCTGAGGTTGATAACAGTGATTACAAGACTCTGATCTGATGATTACTTAATCGTCTGTCATTTCTAATGATAGTCTACCAGACCATCAGCCACTGCTATCAATGTGATTTACAAAGTTTTTCAGCAGCTGTAGTAAAATATCCTATCTATTTAGAGTCACTTAGATTAATATTTAAGTCAGACTAATGTTTTCATTGGAAAGTGGTCATCTCTTACATTTCTCATATATTGGTTTGGTCTTGTGTCACCTTTATAACGGCAACTGGGTCTATTTACGTGATTATAACCCCTCCCATTATATTACTTCTTGGATTATGACACAGTGGGTTTTGATAAATAATGTTGCTGCCAGCCCAGCTGAAAGATAATCTCTTGTCTCATGACAAACCTCACTCTACATATACAGAGGCAAATTTCCCCTCAAACAGCATGAAGGTGAAAAGAAGTGGGGAAGTCTGTCTCTCTCTTCCACAACATGCACTTCAGTTAAGTGAGACACCATCTTTCAGTAGGTTATTTATGATTGCCCAATCCCCTTTCTCCCTTCCTCTTATCTCTTCTGGACATACTCGGCATATTCTGTTGCCTCTGTGGTATTCCTATGTGTGTTTGCCAGCTCAGCATCACCGACGGAATTCATCCCTCGTGGTTTTAAAGAGCCTGGATTACAGCAGCATTCCCCGCTGACCAGTCACAACGTAAATTCAGCTCATCCAAGTAGATATCTTGGCTTGTTAGCGACAGTGTGTGTGTTTGTTTATGTGTGTGTGTGTGTTCTTGGCTGAGGATCTAGACAGGATGAGCATAATGCTAAGCCTCTAGGAATCAGGAAGATGATTCCCTGGGGTGCCTGGAATTCCTTCCGGAAACCTTGCTGTCTGACACAGAGGGTGAATTAGAGTCCAGCATGTTGGGTGTTTGAAACAGAGAGTGAAAGCGAGAGTTACGGCGATTATCTCACCTCTCCCTTTCACTCTTCCTCTCCCCCTTCCTTTTGAGGCCAGCGCCAACAATATCTACATACAGGACTAGAGTTATGGTCATATTTGAGAGAGGCCTATTATGGTATCAGGACACAACACATACATGCTCACAGACAGATACACCGTCATAGGTGATAGGAATCAGGCTGTTCCAGACTTATCAGACCAGAATGTGATGATGCTGTGGATTCCTCAGATACCTATGTGGTCAGGTTTATTCCTCTCTTTGGACAAGTCGTGCAGACTATTGCCTAATAGCACTCCACAGCGCAATAAAACCAAATCTACGATTCGTCGTAATACCCATGAAGTCATGCAGAGAAAAGAGAAACAGGTTCACAGATGAACGGAATGCGGAGGAGAGTGAGGAGTGGTACAGCGGCTGAATCTGTCAGATCAGTGATAAAATACAAATACTCAGAGGGTTTCTCTGGCCCATTAACCCATTTTTTCCATCCACTTCACAGAGCGCTGACATGAGAGACCAAAAAGTGTTTACATAGGAATTTAAGACTGGACTAAAAAAAGATCCCTTAAGGGGGTATACCAGTTTATCTTTGAAACTGTGGTCATAGTTTTAGCACTTATAACCACATTTTACACACTGAGTATTTGCTGTGATCCAAGAAACCAAAAAGAGAAGATTACAGAGACCTGCAAGACCGTCAGAAGATCGGCGCGTTTATGAAGAAGCAGAACTGATCGATCTACCTCTCTCTCTTTTTTTTTTTTTTTTAAAAGAGGTTGTACATCAAGAACTGAGTCCATTACGAACACCTAAGTCCTGGTGATTGGTGACACAACAGCATCCTGTCGCATCTGGTCAGTCAGTTTGTAACTCTCAAGATATAAGATTCAAGATTCCCCATTTAAAGAGATAAGTACATTTAAAAACTGCTTAAAGATCTTTGCCACATTTTCGTTCTCTTTTGTATATTTCTCACCCATCATGATTTTATGTCACAGCAGCAGAAACAATGAACATGAGCGAATGAATGATGCATCCAATGCAAAGCGCTTTGAGGGTCTCTGATAAAGTGCTATATGAAATCGGACGCATTATTATTATAACTATTTAACATGGATCAGCCTCCCAGGATAGTCCCAATGAAAGGAACCACACAGTCAGTTTTGTTTCCCTCTTCTTCAGACCTTGCAATAAAAGAGAATCCTGCTTTGGGGGGTTTAATAACAGTTATGCTTTTGACGCAGTTTTCCCCTTTTTTGCCTACTGCTAATTCTTTTTGGGGGATTTTGTTTGATTTCGAAAAAATAGTTAATTTTTTACACCCACCCATTAATTTTTTGCACTGGAAAGAATTCCTTCGTCATCCGTTCCCACAGCTCACCTACAACAGCCCA
Source organism: Xyrichtys novacula (assembly GCA_962446985.1). NCBI lineage: Eukaryota > Metazoa > Chordata > Actinopteri > Labriformes > Labridae > Xyrichtys > Xyrichtys novacula. Next base: position 21,892,105 of record OY660871.1, read on the forward strand.
TGTGGGACAATAGATGCATTCAAGTATGAATAGCTGGCAGCATCCTAAAATCTTGTGAACAGGGTGAAGGGATATTCCAATAAATTTACAGTCAGTCACATCAAGAGCATTCAAGGTCAATTTTTCGCCCGGGGCCTTTGTGCATTTTTATGTTTCCCTCTGTTCTGACCTCTGCCCCAAGTGCAACCTCCACTCATCTATTTCTTATAAGTTCCCAGAAACTGGAACTTTCTGCTTTTCAAAGATGGAGGATTTTATCTCAGAGAATCAAAGAACTCGATGGATTTGAGTCTCGAAACACAACATCGTATAGCTAACCGAGAGGACTGCTCTGATAACAAGGTCATTTCTGTTTTCTTCTAGTAAATGGGCAGTCACTTGTGATAAATGATTTGATCTCAAACTGATCATACATCGTGTATGTGTGTGTTTGTGTGTGTGTGATATCTGTCACTTCAAGGCTCCCAGCACTATTATAACGAGCATACGGTTGGCATCACACACGGCTCCTATTAACCCATCGGCTTTTTTTGTGTCTGAAAGATTGTGTGTTGGTATCTTGGTCTCCATTGCTGCAATTGTATACACACATTTCTTCGTAGGCATGCGAGCATCCTTATCCACTAATGGTGAATGTAAGTGTTTTACTCATGTTTTAATATCTGATTATGAGCAGTGAGTCAGGGAGAGGATGAGGCAAAGTCTTTGGCTCAGAGCTACAACTTGAGTGCCGCCCCACTCCCCTTATCTGGCCACATCATCCGTCTTGAACGTGCCCGCACCCTCCGGTCACTGTCCTATACTTTTTTCGCGGTCAGTGCCCCGAGAGAAGTTAGCCATGCACCCAGAAAAACCCCTCACACACTCCCACAGCCGCTCAATCAGGACTATTCATGGCAGACACTATAGGCCGACAAAGAACAGAACATTATGCTCGATGTAAGGGTGAGCCAGAGGTGAGCGAGAAACCCCAGGAAGTCCTGGTTCAGTTTCACAGAGGCTTTCACTGCAGGGAAAAAAATAACAGACACAATGAGATGTTTCAAGTGGAGCTTCAGTCTCTGAAGAACTGCAGAGAAACATCCCGACAATCCCACACTCCCCTCCTTGCTCTGATCCCTCTCTCCTGCTACAACAAGATTCATGAGTGGCTCCTGCAGATATCTAACCTGGCAAGCATATAAATGTGTGTGCGTGTGCAATGTGTATGCGTGTGCATGTGTGTGTGTGTGTGTGTGTGTGGGTGTGAGTGTGTGTGTTCTTCAGGCCATCCCGCGGGGGATACGTGCGTCTCGTCTGTGAGTCACAGGCAGGGTCTGTGTCTGTGTAAGAGTCCATCAGAACACATCAGCATCAACATCCCCCTTGATCACCTCAGGCACACACACACACACACACACACACTTGTATTGTACATCGTCAAACCTCCCCGAGGCTATGTGCTACCCCACCCCACCCCCACCCACACACACATACACACACACACACAAACACACACATCCCCTCAGGCTTAAACCTCAGTTTCTCTCCTCTTCCCACTTTCCATGTCAGACTGACTGTCCCCTCACACTGGACAACTGCAAGCATATGCCACTCACCCGGGGAAACACAGAGAGCTGTCCTATGAATAAGAAACTACATAAAACACACACAGTCAATGTCTCTCTCTCTCTCTCTCTCTCTCTCTCTCTCTCTCTCTCTCACTTACACACACAGACATCTTTCACCAATGAGAGACTAACGATGAATAAATGATATGGAGTACCCAAATTTTGTTAAAATCAGTGCTAGTAAAGGGATCATTTGCATTTTCTAAGATGGAGTAGTATGAGGTACTTGTTAATAACATGTGTAAAATGTTCAGTAAATGATAGTCTGAAAAAGCAGGCCTCATGTTTCTACTAGTGACTATTTATAGAAACATATAAGCCTGTGGGGAAGTATGCAGCCATACTATTTCCTGGTTCAACCAAGAAACCGACCACTAAGGTTGAACACAGAAAGTTTTCCTTTTTTTTTGTTCACAGTTTGGATATGTTTCCTCTATTACTGATAGAGAGCAGGGGTTTATGACGTTGATGCAGATATTCAATAGAGGGAGCTCTAAATCATTTGGCCTCAAAATCCGTGGGTACTTGTGGCATTCACGGTAACACACAGCCTGTGATTCCTACAGTCTTTGGCTAACCAAAAGTGTCACATTGAAAATAAAAATAATAAAAAAAAAGTTAGTGTTGGTGTTGACTGTGTTGGGCCTTAAGAGATTAGACTGGCTGACTCAGAGACAGGTTGAATTAGGAGTTTTCCTGATAGTTGGATATAGAAGTAAATTCCTTCACTGCTTAGCAAGAACTGAATTATTTGACGTTTGTAATCCTCCTCCTCTTCAAAAATAAATAAATAAATAAATAAATAAATAAAAAAACACTTGAGACACATTGTCCCATTGTTGCACCTAGAGTGTCAGTGTTTAGATTCAACACACTAGTGAGTCCAAATCTGGGCCTTAGACTTGGTCATTGTAAAAAAAATTACTCGTGATATTGAATTCAGTGGTTGTGCTGTTAAGACGAATTAGTGTGTTTTGTTGTCTCTATCAGTGACTGCTCATCTGAAAAACTATTCTGATACAGTATACAAAGCTATTGTATGAAAGAAGACAGTGTTGAGGGCTGTCTCAGGGTGAATTTCCAAGCAATAACAGTGAGAAGAGAATGATATCTCAGAATAGAATTGGAAGAATTTTGTAGGAGGTGAGAAAACACTTTTAAGTGTTTATCTTCCAACAAGTGAAGAGAACAAGGTTTTTCATTTGTTGAAGATTCATCTCCTTTATACATTTTACAGTCTTATTCCCTGGGAGATTATGAACACAAATTATTCTTAAAGAGGACATACGGTCAGCAGGCATGTGCTGATAAACTGAGATAAAGCACGACAGGAAAACAGGGAGACAAAAAGAGGAGGGTGTGTAAACAGAGAGACAGACACACAGAGACAGGGGAGGGTAGAAACAGAGACAGACGAATAAAAACAGGGAAAGAGACAGAAACTGGGAGGTGAGAGTCATATAAACAGAGCAGAGCATGAAAACAGGGAAGTGCACTCTGAGTGGACGGCGGAGCTTTATTTGTGTGTGAATGCTTCAGCAAGGCTCTCTGCACTGAGGGTTATTATCTCTCTATGACACAGATGAATGGTACATTAGCATAAAGAAGAGCCTAATATGACACCTGACAGAGACAACTCACTTGCTTTTGCTTCATCACCTTTAAATAAGCTTTCCTCTACCTAAAACCAGGTCAAGACTTTTATTTCATGTGTGTTCATTAATGTAGTATACACACACTTTAAACATTTACTGCACAGTTTAGTACTAGCAGAGAATAAAGGCCTTAGTTTTTTTTTTTTTTTTATCAAGACAGATGTCAACGTGGTGTTCAGGGTGTGTGTGTGTGTGTGTGTGTGTGGAGGGAATAAAAGAGAATATAACAGCTCTGCAGAGCCTCACTTCACACTGAGTGTGAGGTAAGGGCCTCTGTATGGACTTGTGGCCTTGTTTGGAGTGTGTTGTTCAGTCAAGAGGCTCTCTAAAAACACACACATCCATCCACACGCATACACACGCTCATACACACTGGCTCACTACAAATGGTATCAATAGCTTTCTAGCACATGGAAAATGAGTGCATGTTTGGTGGGTGAAGGTCTTCCATCCGCTGATTGTTCTGCATTCCTGTTAACAATTTCCAGTGTGTGTATCCGTGATGTTTCCTGGCACGTGATGAGGGTTTTGGTGTTGACAGGGCTGTGTGCGTAGAGGGAAAGTCTCTTACTCTGGCTTAGCCCTGGGTTTCCGGGTCAGTCTCTACGTCTCTGCTGAACGTGTGGAAGTCACTTCTTGGCTACTTCCACGTCTTTGCTGACTCATCGAGCAGACAGCGTGTGCGTCCATAAAAATAGCAAGGGGATCCTTGGGTATGTGCGTATGAGGTGTCCTCCTGATGCAGTTGCGTAGTGCCAGTTAAGCACCTTTCAGCTGGGAAACTCTGGGATTGCCCGGCCAATCCATCCTCTATTAATTGGATCAGCATGTGTCCGAGGCGGCCAGGGCAAGACTGCTACAAACTCATGTCCTAATTGGATTAGTGAGTGTGGCAGTTGCGAGTGTGTGGGTGTGTATGCGTGTGTGTGTATGTGAGAGAGAGAAAGAGGGTTTCCCCCGCCTTACCGTGTCCCTGCTGTGTATAGTAAAGCTGCTGGGGTAAGACGTGAATGTGGCGTCACTCTCCAAGACAGATGTCCGGTCCATGTTGTGACCTGGTGACTGGCTTTGCCCGGCTGCCAGGACAACTCCAAGCAGGAGACTCCATCTGCAGCAGAAGTATGACGTCACTGCGCAAGAAGAGGGAGACATGGACAGGAAAACACTAATTTACCTGACTGGATCCGCCCAAGGTGGCTGTTCATGAGCTGCTAACTCTGCTAACAAATTAAGTCAACAGATGGTGATGGAGCCTGCTGTGTAGAACTTGCCCCAACACACCAAAAAGTCAATGTCACTGTTGCCACTAAGTCAAATGTCTAATTTTAAGGTTAGACAAGTTCTTTTCTTTTCTTTCTTTTATTAACATCCAAGAGGGTCAGAGGTCAGCAGAAATAACATTCAAGGACACAAGGAATCAGGGGGGCTGATAACCATCATAAAAAAATGTTCAACTGATAAAAACAAAAATCCAAATTCTATTTAAAAAGAACAAACAATGAATTAAGGTTTTGCTGCGAGTGTGTTTAGATACTGAAAAAGGGTGTGTGTGTGTTTTTTTTAGGGTCATCCTTGTTTTCCCCCAGCGTGAACAAGACCCCGAGATACTTGAACTCCTCCACTTGGGGCAGGATCTCATCTGGCACTCCACCTTTTTCCATCTGAGAACCATGGACTCATATTTGGAGTTGCTGGTTCTCAGCCCAGCTGCTTCACACTCTGTTGCAAACCGATCGAGTGAGAGTTCACAGAAAGTTCACAGCCTGATGAAACCAACAGGACCACATCATTCTCAAAAAACGATGTCCCAATCCTCAGACCATCAAACTGGACCCGCTCAATGTCCTGGCTGGGCCTAGCAGTTCTGTCCATAAAAGTTATGAACAGGATCTGTCACAAAGGGCAGCCCTGGCAGAGTCCAACCCTCACCAGAAACGAGTCAGACTTCCCATCGGCTATTCAGATCAAGTTCTGGCACCAATCATACAGGGAATGAACAGCCCTTACCAGGGTGTCCAGTGCCCCATACCCCTGGAGCACCCCCGACAGGATACCTGAGGGACTTGGCAGAATGCCTCCCTCAACCCTACCTCACCAGGCAAGCTGAGGAGTGTGAGCCCCCTGTACCTGGAACACACCCTCTGGTTACCCTTTGTAAAAGGTCATTTTAAAGACACTGCCCCCAGTGTCCACGCAATGATGCAAAGTCATGTCAGCCACGAAAGTCCCACAACATCCAGGGCCTTGAGGAACTCAGGGCGGATTTCATCCATCCACACTGGCTCCATTTCCTTACTGGAAGGCTTGTTGGTGGGATTGAGGAGGTCTTTGAAGAATTCCTTCCACCATGTTGACAGTGCACTGCTTCCCCGTCCTGAGACGCTAGATGGTGGTCCAGAACCTCTTCAAAGCCATCTGAAAGTCGTTCTCCATGACCTCACCAAACTTCTCCCACTCCCGGGTTTTTGCCCCAGCGACCACTGAAGCTGCATTTCTGAAATAATACTCTTTACTGTACAAAACTGCACTGGTTTCACAGAGAGCAGTCTTGGTACCTTATTTGCAAACATTGAAGCTATAGCAGTAAATCTGGGAGTTAAACTTGACTGCAATTTTATTTCTAAATATTATAAAAGACCAGTCACATAACAGTTCCACCATCACTTACGCACCATCTCCGAAATCAAATCAATACTGTCACAACCGAACCTCAAAAAGTCACTTATGCACTCACATCTCCTCCAGGCTTGATTAGAGTCACTCTCTACTGTCAGGAATCGTGCATAAGCTCTCAATCGCTTCCATCTGGTCCAAAATGCAGCATCTAGGCTTCTCCCTGGTTCTTAAAGACGACATCACATCACATCACCCCATTTTGGCTTCCCTTTTTCGTTGGCTCCCTGTAAGTTTTAGAATTGATTTTAAAATTTCTTGACCATTTTTAAAGCCCATACAAGCCTGGCTCCAAGCTACATATCTGAACTTTTGACCCCCTATGAGCCAGCCTACTGCTTTAGATCCTCAAGCCTCCTCAGGGGGGTTAATGGGATTTAATTTTAAGTCAACACATAAAGTTTAGGTGGACTACTTAGAGTACTAGAGTAACAGAAATGTTCATCTTTAGTTTCCTTTTCCTTTTACACGAATTAGAGAGCCTTGCAACAAGGGTTAAGGGAGTTAACTACTTAACTTAATTACTTCATTAAAAGCACAACTGTCATTCTTAACCTCTTAACCTCTTTATTTAAAGTGGGTCACCTAAGCCAAACCTGAAGGTTGTAGAAGATCCTAAACCCAAAGAAGACAGTTTGATCCCTGCTGCAAATGATGAGTATCAAATACTAGAAGAATTACACAACCAACTAAGAAGGAAACTCTCCATACAAAAAGCATCAGGCCTTCTGTGATTCATAAGTACATGGTTCAACTTTTTGCCTTTGAGGGAAGACTTGAGTCATCTACAACGCAAACCCACGACTTCTATAAGCGCTGGTTGTACAAGTGGTTGTCCACAAAAAGCTACCAAAAAGAAAACAAAGACTCTTCTGATGTATGTCTAACAGCCTGTGACATCAACATTAGCCATGATATAAAAGAGACAGCATGCTGTCCTGTTCAAAACTAAGACATTACAAGATAAGACTTGAACTATGCTTATGGCCTAAGGCTATTTTTTCTACGTACTAAAGGCTCACCAATGCATACAACGCGTGCTACCTTTGAAGGCATGATGCATGGTGGTTTACATGAAAGGGCTTTCTGTGTGTCTGTCCCTAAACTCTCCACAATGCACAAACCAACAACAAAACAACTAAGTGGTCAGTATGACAGGGGGTTTTGTCCAGTTTGTTTAGTGTTACTGTAGTACACAATAACACTCTATCACAAAAAGTAACCCTCCTGTCACCTGACCAGTGCAACAAAGTCTGAACTTAGCTTAGCTCCTGTGTTTGCATGTGTGGATGTGTGGGCGAGTGAGTGGGGGTGGGAAGGCTGAATGTGCCAATCCATAAGCCCCATCGACAGAAAAACTACTGTTCCTCAACCGGAAAGAGCACTGGAGGAGAAACACTCAAACTGAATGTCCTCAGAGCAGTTCAGACACACACAAAAACACACATGGCAAGCAGGCAGAGATGTCAATACAGAATTTTGGCTAAAAGAACATTGGGCGGTGTAGTGAGTGGGAGACAGAGTGAGTCAACTTGTTTAAAAAAAAAAATCATTGCTCTTCGCTCCATGCCGTTTTCATTAAATTTCGGTTCACGATCAGAAATACTAACATGTATTCGAGCAATTTTCACACAGACAGACACTAAAGATAACAGAAGTGTTAAGTGGTAAACTGGTCGTGTCCTGTTGTGTGGCTGCAGCCTTTGTAGAGGGAATTAACAGAAGTTTTAAGATGAACAACACAGCAGAATTACTTCAATAAGCAAATTTACTCAATGTACCTATATTATAGTGGTGCAATCCTTTTTTTAAATATATTTTTTATAGAATATTCAATATAGTTAGCAGCAGTTGATCTTTAACCTATCTTAAGTGGTGCCATGTTAGACATTTGCCCTTTTCTTAGTGTCACCTCTCCACTACTGTACCACTGAGTCCAGCATCTACATAACTTCTTATCTTTAAATGCTGAACTTTACCCTCAGATCAGAAGAGCTGAAGAGAGAATATCTAGACAATGTTTTGGGTTTTCTTTTTGTAGGTCGCCAAAGGAAAACGTGATGTCCAGAAGAAGAAGAAGATGGTGATGAGATGAAAGTGGACGAACCTTGGCCTTGCTAAGAAAACAGCACAACGCTCTGCATTCACCGTAAAGCCAATGAGGGCTCAGGTAACTGTGTTTTTTCTGTCTGATTAACTCAACAAGTAGAGCAAAATGAGAAGTAAAACTCACACTCAGTAAATTTTAACTCAGGGTGTTGAACGTAAGCTGCAGTTGTGGTGCACCTTGATTTTTGCTGGTGCCAACAAGTTAATACGAAGCCCTGCTTATCATTTCTCTCCACTTTGTGATCATCAGAAGCACTGGCCTAACTTTCACTGCACTCTCTCTTCTGCCTGCTGCAACTTTTGGTCAAAAACGTAACTGCAGGGCTGTACAGATTCTAACATTTCAAAGCACGAATCAAATCAGTACAAAACAGAAAGATTTTTAAAAAATGGACAAGTTTTTAAAAAACTTTTTTCTTATTTGAACTGGTTATGTGTGTTTCTTTGGAGTTTGGGTTCAACAGTGATGGTCTTTGAGAACTGGAGTTCAAGATGTTGCACACTTAGTTGAAAGAAAACAGTTTTATATGAGTCCAAAGGTATGCCCATCATATGCGAGTGGAATCAAAAGTCACTGAGGTTGTCGTAGTGTGTAAACTAAACTATCAAATAAAATTATTAGTGATTTGGGTGAGCTAACCATTTAAAATGAGACCACAGAGCACACTGAAAGTAACACCAAATAAACTTAGAGGAACCGCAGCAGAGCATGCAGCATCTAAAGGCATCTGTTTATTGAAGAGTAAAGCTGTTAGACGGCGAGCTTTAATGTGTGAGCATGCAGGTGTGTGTGCTTGTGTTTTTAGGAGCTGGATGTGGCTCGCAACCACAGATCTTTCATGGCAAGTTAATTAACCAACAGCGCTTACTTAGACCTGTTGATAAAGCAAAGCCAAAATTCGAGGGAACTCAAACATGAAATTACGTCTTTTAATTTATTGCTTTTGTCAAAGTCAGATTTAAAATGGATAAAGTGAAGGACACCAACACCACAGTGCCCTCTGACACAACCTCTGTCATTTTAAAGCTCTGACCCTATAAGCCACGCTCATTCACACATCAATCAAACACCTCCTACCACTCACACCCACGCACTAACACACAATTCCTGTGCATATTTACAGTACATGTATAATTATGTGCAGGTTTGCACAAGTCCTGCGTGCTGCTCTCATCCAAAAAAACACGACCGCAGGCTTTGCATGTATGTATCATCCAAACAGAGGTGGATCCTTAAGAGTATGTGAACGTAAAAGCCTCCCAGCCACTGTCCCAGTGTGTGTGTGTGTGTGTGTGTGTGTGTGTGTGTGTGTGTGTGTGTGTGTGTGTGTGTGTGTGTTTGTGTGTGTGTGTGTGTGTGTGTGTGTGTGTGTAAGAGCTTACGCGCAAAAATGTGCTATGCTGGGAGAGCAATTTACTTCTTCAAGCCTTGGGGTGGTTCCAGAGAATCTAATCAAATGTCTTGACAGCATTTACAAACCACTTTAGAGGGCAGGTGCAGCAACCTGCTTACTTGGAGGAGTCACAGCACAGATATTTCTATTTACAATGGCAGATTGAGTTAAGAAGTAAATTTGAGGACTACTGAGTTCTTCAGGAGACAGAGGGTTCAATTATTTTTTATTTAAAAAATAAAAACGCAAATTGTTCAAAAGATAGGACCTGAAGCCAGACCTCATCTTAGATTATACTGAAAAACTTGAGGCACTCAAAGGTGAAAACTTGGTTACTGTAAACCAGATTGTACAAACCTTCTGCAGTAAACATAACCCGCATGACAACCTGTTTCATGAAATCATGAAAACTGAGACAAATTTAAACTTTTTCAAGATTTTTCAGCCAAAATATCAAGAAAACATCGTTAAAAACAATCCTAAATAAAATACAGGGAACAAAAAGTAAAACTGGTGTCAGTGCTTCAGTTTTTGTGGTGTGGTTGAGTGACGCAAAGTTTATCACTTAGGTAAATGTGTGTGTTTCCTACTGCCAGCAAAGCTGTGAATAACTTTATTAACTGTGAAGCTGCTGCTGCTGTCACGTTGCAAAATATGAGTTTGTTCATTTTGACGTGGGCTGTATGACAAAGATTGGAAAGTAAAAGTTCTTCCCTTGGAAACAGGAAGTTTTTATCAATTATCTCTGAGAAGAAGCCCACCGAGAGACCCAAACACTTCGACCCACTTGCATAGATGTGCAAACATACTCACACGTGCACACATACACACACACTCCCACAAAGGTATGCTGTCGTAACAACCGCCTAAGATGCGCAGCCTTTGCCAGTGAGGGGAGAGTTTTGGGCCAATCAGAAGCAGGAGGGTGACAGAGGAGGAAGTTAGTATGTGTCACACTGTATGTGTTCGTCTTCATCACTGACAGAAATAGCCCTGTCAGAGAGTAAACAACACATCTCATTCATAAAAAAAGAGCAAACGCCTACTCCACAGTGCAATAAGTGGAGGTACAGACATCAAGAGAGTAAGAGACAGACACACAGACGATCACAAAGAGAGACGGAAATAAAGACACACAACAAAAGAAAAGAAAGAAACAAAGGAGAAGTGTGAGATGTAAGAAATACAGCCTGATGATGACATTACATCCTCGTCACTGCTGGTTCCACTCCTTTGGTTTGGAAAACACCAGAAACCTACGTCACGTGGTGAGACACCACTTTCCAACTCTCACACTTTTCTTGATAAACCACACACACACGCACACAGACACACACACACCATGCCATGTGCACACAGTCGTATACATATATATAGTATCAAATAGCATCAAAGCTGTACAAATACTATAGTGATTTGTTACACAGGACTTAGTGCATTTAAGCGTGTTAAACCACCTGTGCTTCAGCCCACACCATGTGCCATTACACTCAAAGCACTTTCCACTTACACACACAGGAAGACACGCAATACCAGATAAGGAAGTTGTAAAGGGTTGTTAGGTTACATGCATGGGATATGTGTGTGTGTGTGTGTGTGTGTGTGTGTATGCATAGTGTGTCAGAAAGAGGAAGTGATGCAAGCTTCAATGGAAGGTATATTTTTAGAAAAGAGCGGAAGTGTCACTTCTCTTTCCAGGATTAGCAAATACACGATACAGACAAGCAAACACACAATATCAGACAGTGAAAGTGTGCACTTCCACACCACGTACACCAACATAGTCTTCCAGTGGTGAGATGCGGTGAATGATGCAATTCGTAGTAGTTTTAATAAAAATACACAACCCTAACTTGCAGGTTAAGCCCTTTTGTCAATGTGCAGCATGTTCCCTGAAACTTTTCAATGATTTCTGCTGAAATTGTATAAAATCGAAAACTTCAACATAAAACCAACGCCACTTAACCGATCAATCAGCAGCTTTCTAATCCTGTTTTCACCACCAATTCAAAGGTCTTTTCTGGTGAGACTAAAGCTTCGTCACCACAAAACTGATGTCATCTGACTGTCATGGCACTGAGAGCAGAGTGGGTGTTTTCACTTCCATTTACATCATATAGTCACAGCATGAAACCAACATGTGAGACTTAAGTGGGTGACATTAGTTTCTACCTTGATGACTGGACCACCAACCTGCTCTTGGAGTGACCGCAGTTGTCAGAGATGGTAATCTCTTGCACAATGGTGTATTGTGGAGGTGATCAAGGCTGACAGATTACATTTTTCTCCCCGCAGGACTGTGTTGGTATCGATAAAATGAGACTGTAAGTGAGAATTTAAGCATTATCAGTCTGTTCTGAAAATATATAGCGGCCCATTAAATGCTGCTTTTAAAATGATACAAACATAGGTGAAGCACTGATGTAAAACTACGCCCTGTCTTAAACAAATGCAAGGAGTTCATGTTTTGTGAGCAGGTATTTATGTGAAATGTAGACACCAATGCATCATCTCTTACCCCAAGAGATTTGTCCTTTGCATAATCACCCAACCACAGATGCAAGAAGTTTTGATATCACTGTTTTTAAAATGATTCATTTATGCAGCAAAAAAGTCCCACCAATTCTACGGTTGGTAGCACTGCCGTGGCGATGATTATCAGCCTACTCAAGGGTTGAATAACTCTAAACTAAATATTTTCATTCAGGTTAAAGTCCTCAGATTAGCCTGCTTTGTTTTTTGCTTTGAAAATTCAAATTAAACACTTTCACTCATAGAAAGTTAAAACATTCACATTGACTATTTACAGCCTCAGAAGATCCTGGAGAGGGTTGTCTTCCCCCTGCTGTTCCTGTTTCTCAACCAGTCCTGTAAGACTTCTCGTACCCTGTTGTGGTTTGTGGTTGCTTTTCTAGGATTAGGTCTTCATTTTCATTTCTTTCAACCAGCTCCTTGTGTGTCTTAACATCTCTTCTCTGCTGGTCCTTTGTTAGAATATAAAAGTCTGTGCTCTCCACTTGAATTTAGAGTTAAAGTTAAGGCTTCCTTGGTGCTGGTGACAGATGCTATCAAAAACTACGTCTTCTGCCACACAGGCTTCAGGAAGAGGTGAAATCATAAACCTTGTAAATGTGCCAGACTCCTGTCTATGAACTGATTTGATAAAGGATGTGTGGTGAGAAAGTCCCCGCATAGTATTTATCTCATTTTTGAAATGCTGACAGTAGTTTCAGAGTTTAAAAGACTCAGAGTTGAGTTCTTAGGAGAACCAGGGAGTTGATCTTGATAATTTCTTGGTTTTTGATCTTCTTTTTTAATATTTCCTCATCTTTGAGATACTATTTTGAACATTTTTTGGGGTATGGCAGGAAGCCACAGAAGAATGATCTCTCTGTTGCCAGTGACTGCTTCATTGTAGTTGTTTTACAATGACAATAGCAGAACAAAGAGTCCAATTCACCTTGGACTTTGAGTTGAATAAAACGTCCTACTCCTTTCCCAGATCGACATCATGGGAAGTCTTTATGACTCTATAAGGCTGTAACACTTTGTGGATGGGATCAGTGTAAGCTTTATAAATGATTCTGTGGTCTACGTGAAGTGTCTTGTGCATGTCTTTAAACAAATCCAACCAAGGATTTCAGCTTTTACCAGGAAAAACGTGCAACACACACTGGAAATCTGGAGTTTGATAGAAGTATTTCTGCAATTGTGAGTCACAAAAGTCTTAACAAAGAGATATTACAGATGCAAAGTATGAGGTATAGAGTTTTTAGAGATTTGCCCAAGAAGTAGACATGCATGATCAGTCAACTATACAACATCGCTCTTACTAGCAAGCACCAGAATAAACATTTGTCACCCAATAATGCTAACAGAAGCGCGAAGATGCTGCCCTTTCTTTAACCTACCTGGTGTTCAGATTTAACTTACTGGTCTGTAGTTGTCGAAACTTAAAACGTGAAGTTCTTCTTATTGTTCTAACATCAAAACTTATTCATCAGCTAAGTGAATAAATAACTAAATGAAGGGGCATCTATGAGGACTCTCACCATTTTCTACAGTTGATGTGATATACAACTGTGCTTCTATTTTGACTGCTATCTTACCTTTAGACAAGTAGGCTAGTCATAATTTAAGTTTCTGTTGAATCAACTTGACGATGAAAAGTTGAAAAGTTCAAAACCACTTCTCTACTGCATTTCTCCTGATGTAGTGAGGCTACAACTTTAAACCAGCGGTGTGTCATTGTAAGGACGAAAAGGTAACAATAAAACAATCCACTACCAGAAGCCTGTAAGGCACAAAATGAAGGTTTTCAGATGCTCTGCATGAAAGACATCTTGGAAAAGGAGACACACAGACGGAAAGAGGATGTTTTCGACAGAGATGCATCATTTCAGAACCTTTCACAAACACATCAGCAAACACATTAACACCAACACACACTCCGTACAAGTACAAGACCCAATCCCCTTGCCTCCCTGTGGTGTTCCTCTGGGGGGGTTAATGGACGCACTCACTCACCCTGATACTTTCCTTCTCCCCTTAAGCTCATCTTCCACTGCCCCTGTCCTCCCACTCCCCTCTTTTTTTCCCACTTCACGAGCGTTTTCCACCCCAGTGGAAACCACGAGGGGTGGGCCATACACCATCATCAAGAGTGTACACAGAAAAATGGGTCAGATAGAGGAGTGCGGTGGATGTAAGGAGGGGTGGCCTCTATCTCCTCCACAGAGCAGTGAACGTGGTGCTAGGGGCTGAGCGTGTGTGTGTGTGTGTGTTTGTGTGTGCGTGTTTGGAGGTGACAGGGGTGAGCTGGTGGTGAGAGCCCCCCGGCTGGCATCACCTTTAGGCACACGCTGCTACTCAAAAGCCCAATAGCAAGACCCATTCTGATGTTTTCATGACAGAAACAACTCTTATCTTTGGTGTTGGATTTCTATTTCTGATGTATGCCTGTTGAAAAAAAAGTATATATTACAGCACATCAAAAGGAGTCAACAGTATATTTGATAGAAAATGAACTGTTTTGTTTCCTACATCAGTCTGAGCAGAAACCCTCCGCACTAATTTCATCTCATAAACAAGTGAGCATATTTTGACTCAGTTAGAGACTGTCGTATATGTCAGTGTGCATGTGGGTGCCTTTGCTGTGAGTGTGTGTGTGAGTGTGTGTCTGTGTGTTTGCATGAGCGCATGTGTGATGTTGATGCGTAGGAGACAGTTACGTGTTTTGGCTTACAACATGGTTGTCGGTGACTTGAGTTGTCATGACAATTTTTTTGTAGGACTTCACCATGGTGACCATGACTGGACACACACACACACACACACACACTATCTTAATCCATTTCAGTAGAATATTTTGTTAAATATGTGAATGACACACTTTTGTCTATTTCCTTTTTTTTACTTTTTACACAGATGCAGTTCGGTCTGACCCAGTTTTCCAGACAGAAAAACAAGCTTTTAGACAAAATAGCTGCCACACTGATCATTTCTAAAAGAGGAACAAAATTGTTTTTGATATAACACACAGGAATATAATATAATAAGGACCTGAATTGGAAGTATAGACTGATGCATTCAGCTCCAACTACTTCAGACCATTAATAATCCATGTCACTCTGCGTCTTCAACAGAGTCCTTCTATGATGTTAGGGGTCTAAGTTTGTTGCACTTCTGTGAACTTTGATCATCTGTGTTTTTTAGCTAAAAGCAACATTAAATTCTAAATCAACCATGCTGCTCTGATTTGATCTAATGATCCTAATATATACTGTATATTCCTCTGGTCCCTTTTGGACCAGTTAGTTATACCCATAACCTTGATTCACTGAGAGAGAAGTTCATCTTTTCACCAGGTGACATGTTCTACATGTACCCAACAGGGCAGATAATGTGGATATTTCATTCAGACACACCACTCTATTGCCCACGCGATGCATAGACCCAGGACTTTAATAGCTTTACATGTTTTTCAGATTAAAAGAAAGCTTTGTGTTTCTCACTCTGGTGAATTAAAATACCATTATTTCAGCCTCGCTTCGTTTTATTCGTTTTATTTCAGAACGCTTCATCTTGGCAGCTGTCTCGTTTTTACATTGACAAAGTATAGACTTCATCCTAAACCAGCACTTACATCCAAATTATGCTAAGTTTGATCTCAGGCATGGCAGCTCTTTGTGTTTATGCACACATATCCTCTACTAAGTAGAAATAAATTAATTATTGAGTCCTTGAACACGTTGAGTATATATGCATGGGCCACAAGATGCTGTGCCTTTAAGAAACTTACATGACAGCTGCCCTGTGGAGGTCATAAGGATATGAAACTGGGTAGAAAGGTTTACTGGGAAGATCAAATTGCTCATAACTTTGTTTTCTCAGATGTGGGACCTTTGGTTTGATCACCCCAAGACCACCTTATATCAAAAGTTGAAGTGTGACTGATTGACATAGCCAGCGAAAAAGATCTGTAGTTTGGTATCAGATTGTAGTTCACCATGTGTCTGTTTGGTCCAAATGTTAGGATGGCTTTCATCTCTCTCTGTTTTCAGTCTGATTTGTCTCTCTTGATGCTGCACGTGGTGGCTGGTATTGTGCCTACGACCATCTTGTGTTTTTAAATAGACATTAAGGGTGCTTAAATCTTGATTGGTGAACTTTGAAGATTTTATACATTCAAACTTGTTTACAGGTCTTCTTGCTGCACTAAGACGCTGTTGTCCTGGCTTGTCTTGTAAAGACAAAAAATACATGAAATTTCTTGCACTACTGAATTAACAGTATGTTTTTTAGAGATGCTAAATTGTTGGTTAAAGGTAATGACTTTTAGCAACTTATAAGGCTTTGGAAACATCACCAAGAACTCGTGTTGCAGCATTAAAGGGATATGCCAGCATAAAATTAAGTTAGGGTCAAACACACCGTAACACCGAGTTACACACCCCGTCGAGAAATGAATGTTGCTGACCGCTTGCTTCTCTAGTTATACCAACTCAAGTAACGACATTGGTTAAATGTGTGGCTCTCTGTATTGCCATCATGCGGTCGTTACTAAAGTTGGTATAACAAGAGAAGCAAGCGGTCGGCAACATTCATCTCTCGAGGGGGTGTCTAACTCAGTGTTACAGTGTGTTTAACCCTAAATTAATTTTACGCCGGAATATCCCTTTAATACCAATAAATTTAAAAACTCAATGTCAATCAAGTATAATCATTCCTAAAAGGACAGCCATTACACTGATAATAAGTAGTATCATTGGTTTAACAGTCTCCAGTGGACTGACTTTGTAAATTTAATGCAACAAACAGAACTGGTTAAGAGTTAAAAGTTTAGTGTTAGTATTTGATCGACAGCTGCCCTCGTGAGTTTCTGTTCTCTTTTGTATCTGAAACAGAGTAAATGCCTCAGTGACACAAACAAAACAGCGTGATCTTCTCGGGTGCAAGTTTCACCGGTCACTTGACCATTTTGACCACAAGTTGATGCTCTGTGGCACAGGGAACGAAAGTCTCCCACATAGTAACTCCCACACACACACGACACGTTCAGACGTCAGCCAATCACACACAACAAAGCTCTGACATCATGGCTGACATGACAGCTAAGCAGGAACAGCTGTGTAGTAGTTACAGGCCACACCACAGAGCAATGACGCAATAACATGTGTGTTAGCGGGGGAGTGTGTGTGTGTGCACTGTACGGGTCTAGGGCCAGTTCTGCGTCTGACTAGAATATAGGACAGAGCTGGTGTGGTCAGCGTGGGAGAGATGAGTCACGAGGTCAAACTGAAGTTACATTCCATCGAAGAGGGAAGAGGAAAGAGGAAAGAGAGAAAAAGTTCGAGAAAGTGAAGAAGCTGAAGTCAGAGTGGGGGCAATCAAATACGACAGACAGACAGCAGCAGTGTGTATGTCACTGACTCGGTAACACAGATTCGACTTTTGGCCCAAAGGAAAGATCTCATGAACTCTGTGATGAGGTTACATCCACATTAACCGACATGTGTTTCCATGCTTTGTGGTGTTACGTGTTCATGTTGCGTACAGATAGCTGTGTTTGAGTGGTCGGCTCCGCTGGGGAAAAGAGGGAATCCTGCCCAGACATTCCATGGCACAGATTCCCAAAAAGTTTCCACTACAAGTAAGAAACACATACACGCATGGATTCCTGTCTAATGAAAGATGGGCAATGAGGAAAAAAGCAGGATACAAGAATTTAGAGAAGCATTGTGCAGCTCTCTGACAGCTAATGACCCACTGGTTTATACAGAGTGGCATATAAGTGCTGAATCAGGCAAGGTGTGCACATTGTACAGCAGCTAGTAAAGGTCGTATAACACACATCTATCTTAAGACACGTGCAGATGTCTGTTTCAATCCAGCTATACCATCTAAAAGGTAAACTGTGGTAAAACTCTGAGTTGATAATTACTTAGTCTTGATCTTTTTGTCCTTGTTGAATACATATCGTGTGATGCTGTTTGCTTACTTTTGCACTTATAGTGTATGGTTGTGCGAGTCATTGGAAAATCAGGACAAGTAAGCAATCTCAAAACTAATAGGTACAACAATACAGCCTCTAGGAGTGACACTCAGTCTGTTAGGGCTTTAGGTGAAAACTCATGTTAGCTGTAAGACTTAATTATTGTGTTGCCCTAGTTAACAATTCGACTGGCGACTTGTTCAACAAGAATGGTGCTGGTGTTGAGAAACTACATCTGAGAGCAAACTGTTCATTGTATTTAAATAAACTTATTCTTTGTAGCCATTCATGAATTAAAGTTAAATTGCTTTTGCATAATGGTATGGGTGGCAAACACTTCTGGAAAGATATTAATGCTCAACAATATAAACAGGTTTTGGAGCAATGGATACTGCCATTCAGCCAAAGCCTTTTCAGGAGAGACCTTTCACATTTCAGTAAGATAAAACCAATATAGTAAACATACATACATATAAATGGGGGGTGGGGGATAGAGTTGCAGAGAAATTAACAGAACTGATAGCTGCTACTGGTTAAATAGATGAATAAGTGAGTAAAAATCATCAGCAATCCATCCAACAATTTTAAAGATATTTGCTGCAAAAACCATTGACGTCAATCTCATACAGGTACAAAGCAAGAGATCACCGAGGTCACCCAAAAATTTAGACCGCTTATAATGAATATGCACACCACTTTTTGTGCATATTCACTAAGTAGACCTTGAGGTATATCTTAATTAAAGTTATTTAGCAAGCTAAGCAAGTATGACCGGCAGCTGGTGGTGCTCGGAAAATTCCTGGAATCATCAAAGTCATGTGTTTGTCCTTTGAGCACCGTGAATGTCAAAGTCAAATTTTACTGTATTAAGTTGAACAGGTCCAGAGATTTCAGCTTGTTGCCTGATTCAGCTACATAGAGTTACTGATGGTGTAAAGCCACTGAACAAGAGCGTTATAGCTTGATTTGATTGTTTTAACAGTGATCCATGTTGCTTTTTACAAATGCAGCAACAAACAAAATATCAAGAAATAAAATATAACGTGACAGTAACACAACACAAGCCTGGCACATCAACTCTGCGGCCATGAGAAAACAGAAGGTCTGGTTTCCATAAGACTGAAGTAAACACAACTTTTCCTCTCTCCTTCTGCCACTTCTCTTCCAACCATCAAAGCTCCCACTCCCCATTCATCCATCCAACTGTCCTTCTCTCCACTCCTGTCCCCACTGAGCAGAGTGGGGCAGTGGAGCATTTCCACAGTCGCAGCCAGGAGAGCTTCCAAGGCGTCACAGACACACACACACACACACACACACACTGTTACAATCACACAATTGTGTTTAAAAAGCTTTCCAAACACACAGACACAGAAACTTAAAGCGCCAGAAATTATGTAAGTCCCAGGCATACCTTATATAAAGACCAGATATGTTCGTGGAGGAAAGGAATATCTTGAATATGGAAAAGGCTTCTTTGACAGCCAGTCACAGCCACACACACACACACACACAGAAATGTAGATACAACAAAAGCTCCCGTGGTCATTGTTGAGGTAATGGCTACTGCTTGCGCCACTGTGGTTACCTCATGCTCTATGTTTCTATTCCTGTCTGCTTTGAATAAGATGACTCCTTCACTGTTTCCTTTCTGTGTGTACGCACGTGTGTGTGTGAGTGTGTTCCCCTAAAGAGCTCCTACTTGCGTATCTTGTCTGTCCATTAATGCTGATAAAGTGGCCAATTATAGCGTCTGTCTTTCAGGAGAGGATCAGGCATAACACGCACTGTGACAGATATAGACCTCTGCTTTGCATGCAGCAGTCGTTTCAGATGTTTGCAGGATGTTGAACTGTAATGTGGATGGGAGTGCCGCTAATGATTGATGAAAGATAAAAAGGGATCTTTCTCTGCAACAGGTTGAGTTGGAGTTATTTGTTTAGAAGTAAAAAAAAAAAAAAAGTGTCACTATTGGATGCTGTAGAAGAGTGAGAGTGGAAATGTGTTTGCGTGGATGGTGTGGAAAGTGAATTTAAGTGCTGTTTCCACAGTGGAAGTTTGTTCCTGGATAGGAGCTCCAGTGGAAGTTCCCCCTCATGGAGTGAAGGAACACAAGAAGGGAAAGAAGACAGGGAAAAGAGGAAAGACAGAGCAGAGGAAGGACTGAGTGTTGAGTTTAAAGAGAGGGCAGCAGAAAGAAAGGAGATTATATGAGAAAGAAAATAGTGGGACAGAGACAGTGAGGGTGTTGTGGGGGTGGAAGAGGGGCCTTCTTGCAGAGGTTAAGCGGGTCAGTTCAAGTTTGTGACCTGGCATTGACCTGGATCTAGTCTGTCAATAACTGTGACCTTTGTGACAGACAGACAAAATATTCATACTGAAAGCTGATTAAAGGTTCGAATTTAAAGGCCTCCCACAGAGTCTGACACTACCTGTGGTGCTGTTAGTCATTGTTCGGATTAGCATCGAAGCTTGGCAAAATAAAGATTTGATTACAAAAATGTACGACTTTGGTACATTTTCAAACAGCCACACTCCAACAAGAATTCAGAGGATAAAAATGTGATAAACCTCTTTAAAACTATTTTCAGATATTCTTCTTAGAGGAAACTGTGATCTTACACTTGGTGAACACTGGACACACAAAAATGTTTCTCCAAGCTTCACACAGCTGCATGAAGCTTGGAGAAAAATAAGAATTAAGAGAGAAGGCTAAATCCCCAATTTCTCTCTCACCTCCACACACTAGGTTAATCAAAGTTATTTCAAATCTTTGACTGACTTTTTTGAAGTTGAAAAAGGTTAACACAAGTCCTACAATTTTGCAGTAAGAAGCAGAATTATACCTAATGGAGTAAAAACAATATGAGTCCATTAAAGATGGTTACAAAGAGGAAA
This sequence comes from Xyrichtys novacula, assembly GCA_962446985.1. Classification (NCBI taxonomy): domain Eukaryota; kingdom Metazoa; phylum Chordata; class Actinopteri; order Labriformes; family Labridae; genus Xyrichtys; species Xyrichtys novacula. The sequence continues at coordinate 21,912,938 of OY660871.1, forward strand.
AAAAGATTGCACTACTTGGGCCTTAAGGATACAAACAATGCATAACAGGCTGGGGGTTTTTGGCTGACAAAGACTTCTTTGATGTGTTGAAATCCAAAAGGATTTGCTGTAACCAATAAAAAAGGTCTAACAAAAAGGGCTTTATCTGTCATGACTGCATGTTGAGCTGAATTATCCAGATAATGCTGTGGTGACTTTACATTAATATAGATACACTAACAGTACTGTTTCAATGTATTCTGAGGCATATGTCCTATGAACGAAAGGACACGTAGTCAGTTTCTGATTGAACATTTCATTACTACTCAAATTACTCATATTTTTTCAAAGCAAAGGGGAACTGAAACTAGATCTGTGTGAGTTACGAAAGAAACAACTATAAAGCCAAACATACTCTCTGGCATATCAGAAGTGTGTCTTATCTTTGGTTGCAATAAGATTTAGAATACTTGGATTATGTGCGCATATATCCCCCACCCTCTCATGACCCCTCAACCTCAATCTGGATGGAGATTTCAAAGCATGTATGGCAGACCGCCCAACAAGTTATTTATCTAAGAGGATGAAACTTCCAAAACATTACACAACATTACTGACCAAACATTTAGACAACAGAATCCTCTCTGTGGCTCAGTTAGTTAGGTGAATCACATCCGGTGAGTCAGCTGATTATTCAACAGAGAGGAGGGCTGTCTCCTTTCGTCCCAGTGACAGAGCTGATGGTCACTCCTACTATCACCACAGGATCGATGGCACATAATCACAGATATTCGCATAAACACATCGACGTGATGGTGACTTATAAGGCAGAGCTTGGTGTAACAACACTTTTTAAAAATAGCCTTAAAGGGCAGTTTGGTTTTTTGGTACATTGACTTTACACAGCATCATTTCTACAAAAGGTAAAAGAGGACGTATCCTTAAACTTTTCTAAAGACAGGCTCATCAAACCTACACAGAATGCTACAATTGTTGTATGTTGCTATGGGAGGAAGATGTTATACTGTATTGAAAACTTTTTTAGTGAACACATTTAGTGTAACCTCTAACACTGTGGTTCTCAGTTTGTGGGTGGGGGCCCACAAGTGGGCTGCAGGGCCATTTTCAGGATGACAGAGGTGTGTCGGAAAAAGACGTTATTGTAAAAGTCTCAGCCTGACTCTTATTTTAAAACACCATGGGTTTCCAATGACACTGTGTCTTAACAGTGATGTATTCACAATTCTACACAGTAGGCGTCAGTCATTTGAATGATTTCACACTGACCTTAAACAACACGTTTCAGAGATTTAGGTCAAGTGGAAAACCAAAGTGTTGAGAAACAAAGCCAATGGCCAAACGCAAAAACTGTCAACCTGAAGCAGGCTGTGAAAGCCAATGTGCCCCTGCTGTAGGCCTGATGTTAGAATGCTGATTTTGGCTGCAAAACCAAACATATTTACAACCAGGATCAAAAATGGCTGAGTTGCCAGGTGGAGCGCAATTGAGCCATTTGCCAGGGGGCTAAAGGCTACCACTGCTCAAACTTTTTGCCTGTGTCTAAATTGAAAGTTAGGCTAAGTTAGCATTTCCATGATGCATCTTTGGTTTCAAAATGCTTCTTGAGAAACCAATAACGTCAATGAGACCAAATGTGGGTTTATACAAGGGTCAAGGGTTTACACAGTCCATGGTTGTGACTGTTATTAAAAAAGTGATAGTAGCTCCTGAGGCAGGAACATTGAGGAACACTACAGTTACTTACACTAGATTGCCTCTGGAGTAGCTTGTCCATGCAACATGCCTGCTCTCTTTTATCAGAATCATTAAAATGCCCAAATGGTGCTACTTCAATTCAAAGGTTTAACATCATAAAAATGTAGGAAAGTCTAAGGAGGGTAATGTATGGCATTGTAATTGAAGCACATGGCTCTGATTATATCCTCATCCTGTATTTTACCTCTCATACTCTGTTATTTCTAGCCTTATTATTAGTAATTTTCTTATGCATAATACCCAACAGAGGTGGAGGTTTATCAAACAGAGATTTAAGGGCGAGGTTATGTTGTTGTGTCCTACTTTCTTCTTCCTGTCATTTTACAATTCCAGGAACTTAAAGCTATGTATCCCAGGATTACAATCGAGGTCTACTGCAGCAGAGTATTACGTAGGCAGAGCAGGTTCAAGCGGAGAAAGTAGGGCCTTTGTGATCTCAGCCTTGGCAGAACTCTGGACTTTAGAAACCTCAGCTCTGGTTTGAGCTTTGTAATGTGGTCATCTGAGTGTGTGTGGGGGAGGACACCAGTAGCGTAAGTCTTCTTCCAGTGATGCAGGAGGATGTTTTTTTTTTAAATATAATTACACTTTTTTGTAATTACACAAGCGTGTAGGCGTTTAGATGCTGGCATCTTTACAATGAAACAGATTTCCTCGTTTCCAATATTCCTGAATATTGGACATGATGCTGGAACTCCCTCTGAACAGCTTGCATCAGCAGCAGATTATGTCAGCATTTTTGGGCACTGCACTCCCACTCAACAAGTCAGCAATTCCAGTCATGGGGAGCGGCACGCATAAATACTTGCTCTTCAGGTATGCAGCTGGCCACGCATCGGGAGGGAAGTACTGATGCTCCACTTCCACCAAACCAAATGTGTCTTATAGAAATATCTGGGAGTGCCTTTCTCTCTCGCTGTGAGGAGGACTTCTGGGAAGATCACAATGGCCCATGTGGGTGGTTTGTCTTAAGTGCCAGTTGGTGCCCACGCAATTTTTACCATGCCACATATGTTGATTCCCGTACCCAGGTTATTATTGAGTATAGAGTTTCAATCGTGAGAAGAGGGTGAAACTGAAATGTCAGAGTTGAGCTCTAGTGAATCATCAAGAGTGAACTACTTAAAAGAAAAGGTCAAAGATGAGCTTATGCCAACTTAAATAAAAAATAATTCCGCTTTCGCAACTGAAGTGAAATGTTATTCAACCATACTATGACCTATTAAGCGGTAGCATGGTGAGTTTTAGTTTTGACCAAACAAACAGGAGTTACAGAAAGGTTCGGGAATTAAGTGTACGATGATACCATGAAGAAGAAAATAAAACAAATAAAACTCGGTTGAACTTTGGAGAATATTTTTGTTGTGGTTGGTGATGACGTGGCTGATGGCTCGAGGTAACTCAGGGTCATTTCTACAGGAACTGAAGGTGCGTCTAACCCGCATGAGAGCATAGATCACATTTCTCTACATTTTACGAGGAAACATATACAAATATAACAAAGTAACAAATTACAAATCTGAAGACACAATTTTAACTGTGTAAACTTTTTTTCTACTGATTAATTTCCTTCTTTACATTTGTTTCATCCGTCATTTGCTATTTTTTTTTTTTTGTATGAGCCTATTTCTGTTCTTGCCACTGTACTCATACAGGGTCAGTTTTCTTTTATTTTCTATCACCAGGGGGACTCCAAGGTAATAAAAAAAAAGTTAATTATTTCTTTTATAGTATCTGAATATGAATTTATTAAAATTATTGGTAAGCAATTTTGGCATGAAATTCAGTGTTTATTACGTTTGATTTTAACCCTTCAGGATAATTCATATTAGCAAAGTCAACACTATAAACACAAACTAGCCAAATCAAATATAGGTGCATTTGATATTAATATAAAAATTAGATATTTTTGGGCATGGGTTGAACAACAAACCTGACTGGTTATAGCACCTTCTTTTAGGTTTTTATTTTTTGATTCTAATTAAGGGGAAACAAAGAGAAATTACATTTAAGTAAGAACTGAAAGTGTCAATCCTGTTTGCACGAACTACACCACAGGTCAGATTGCGTAACAGTCAAAGTTATATTCTGGCGAAACTGAACTGTCTCCTTTTTTCATGATGCTAAGAAGACTATTCAATGACAAAAAAAGGGGAAGCATCAACAAATGTCACCTTTTATCAACCTTCTAATTTCTTCTTTTACACCCACTGCATACTTGTGAAATGAAAGTGCAGTTTCAACAAAACTTCGTGTTCTGAGGAGCTCTTTTTATCTAAACTTTCTGGCAAAGATCTGACTAGGATTTTTATTTTGCTTTGTTATTGTCCCTTTTGAGTTTCTAACTGAGAGAAGTGATCTCATATTTGCATGACGCTGAAAGTAAAGTAGACCCCAAAAGACCAACTTTGTCCTTCACCTTTGCCATTTGCAGAGTTAAAAAATGATATTAATTATGTCCACCCATGTAATATCAAATACCAAAAGGTTATGGACTATGAGTCAACTCGATTAAAAAAATCATAAACTTGTAAACTACATGTACATGCAGCTCTGGCTTGTACTGACACACATATGCACATACACACAAAGCCACAGGCAAAGGCGAGATTAGACATGCTTTCCCTTAAAATCCGTCATTTGCTTTTCCTTCTTTATGCTTACAAACATACCTGAGGTTTATGAAGCCTAAAGAAATTATGTCTTATTAAGAACAGACCCACTTCACTCCCTTCAAATTATTTAATTCATCCACTCTCTCTCTCTCTGTGTGTGTGTGTGTGTGTGTGTGTGTGTGTGTGTGTGTGTGTGTGTGTGTGTGTGTGTGTGTGTGTGTGTGTGTGTGTGTGTGTGTGTGTGTGTGTGTGTGTGTGTGTGAGAGAGAAAGAAAAAGAGAGGGAGAATAAGAGTCTAGCTGGTGGTTTTGCAGATGTTTGTTTAGCCTCGAACTGAAAAATAGATTGATGAACGTCTCACTAAAAGCCAAATTAAACTTATCACAAATGCAAATAGTTATCAAGTAAGAGATGAATTTGGCTGACTGCGATGCAAAGTCGAACAGACTGCAACTGTTTGGGGCAAAGGCACTTAAACTTCATTCTTCATAACAGCATTTTGACGTGTTGTTTTTTCTTATCTTTGAAATGTCAAAAGAAAAAAAACATCAAGCAATTAAAGCATTATTTACCATAAAAATAAAGAGTAAATCCGCACATTAGGTGTTCATAAAATAACAGCTGTTGAACATTTACATGAAACAATTTACTACTCTCAAATTACTCACAAAACTCCTATCTACACCCAAAAGACTGTTTTAACTAGACTTTCATAATTTTAACCGCCAAGTCTCCTCAAATTTGACTGTCCTTTCAGTAAATAAATCTTTCCCTGAATTAGTTACAACATTTGCATTTCAAACTGTATTATTAATTCTGAAAGCTATTATTGTTGTTGTAATTACTGTAATAACTGTTGTTGTATTTGCATTTTCGATAACATTTTATGTTTATTTAGATTTTTTTCTGCAATATTGAAAATCGTAGTAGTGTGAATTCAACATATTGTAGCAGAGTAAGCTTGATGGTGACAGATTTAGCAACTGCTGTTACCCTGCAGTGAAATCTGACAGCAAAATTCAATGTGCTGAGTAAATTAAGCATGTTGTGTGGCAGTGAGAGTGAAACCTAGTCCCATTCGTCTTTTCTAGGCGTGTGCATTATGTAAGTCCTACACCATGAGGTGTTCATTATCAGGAATTAACGAACCTTGTAACATGAAGCAATCCTTTTGTCGTCTGATTTTTCATGGTTGACATGTCACTTGAGCTGTGAAGAGCAGCTTTGATTGCATTTCAGTTGCTATAGTAACATGTTTTGCATACAGACCACTACAAAGCTAGCAGATTACTATTTTTTATGAATTAACAGACACCCTGCTGCCACGGTGTACTATATGAATTTTGCATAATAACTCACTGTTGCACTGTCATTAGAATAGAGTCATTGCTACTGTTATTATCTAGATCTTTGCTTTACGATGAGGGGATAAAATGTGAATATGCCAAACAAAACTTCAAAACATCACAGGATATAATACAAATTTACACACAATGGAAAAGTGCAATACTTCTGACAGCTGCAGCATTGTATCTCAGTAAAGCTATCTCCTACTTTAAAAAAAGAAAATGATTCCAGCATTTACTTTACATTTTATAATAACATTATTTGTGTATTTCTGTCAGTGAGGAGATGAAGTTTGAATATGAGAAGTCTGAACTGGTTTGCACTGAGTCCACTGTCCACTACATGTAGACCTGGCATTAGAAACACATACTACTTCAAAAAAAGTATCAAAGAGTCAGCAGGGGGGAATAGCCCAAACAAGGAAACTTTCCACCTCTGCCCACGTCTGTGACTCATTCAGAAATGCAACCACTTGTTTATCAGTAAGTGTTATTGGATGTGCGTGTGTCCGTGTATGTGCTTGTATGCCTGTGTGCGTGTTTTTTTTGTGTGTGTGTGTGCCCATGTGGTCACTCCTTGACCCAGAGTGACTGTCTGTCAATGCCCTAGCCCACATTTAGACCTCCTGTACGCAGATTAAAAGATCACAGATTAAACACACACACACACACAAACACACACACATTCTGCTCAAGTGATGAATATCTGCAGGGCGACAAAGACACTGACTCAGCTACCAAAATGTCATCACTCTTTTATATGAGGTAAGCCTGAGCTACAATTACAAGCTGACAGGCAGATACCTGGGTTGGAACTGTGGGAGTGGAATGAGTGGAGGTGTGCAGGGCGTTCAGCCAGACAGCATTATGGGATGCCTCCTCAGAACAGGGCCGGGAAGTGCAAAACTAAAGGGCAACTTTTTCTCACACAAACAATAACACACTCGAGCCAAAGCACAATTTTATACATACTTTTGCATGCAGCCAACAAATTCCCAAACTTGGAAAAAGCATCCGTGTTTTACATCAACCTGATTTATAGGCTGTAACTGCAACTGTTTGATTCATCCCTGTCACTGTTACCTCACTTTGCCTCAGCCAAGAGGGGACAGTGCCTGTTTGTGGTCTGAGATCTCCATCTAAACACTTAAGGAGGGGGAATCCTGAGCTTAAAATGACAAAACCATAGCACACACATTGACACACACATGCACTTTTACATGTTCCTGTTTCTGACATCTCCTAGAAAATGGCATTTAAACAACTGCCTACACAAAGGTGACTCATACACCCACTGTTCACATATTTCCACACCATCTTAAAATTACACCCACGCACACTTAATATCACCACCAGCAGTTAAGTTGCAAACTAAATACCTGCAATAGTGATATGATGAGTTGTTTTCGTTAACCTTGTCCCAGCAGCCAACCCACTAACAGGTAGTTTCATAGGTATTATCTGAAGAGGGTTCCTCTTATGATGCAAGAATACTTTTCCATTTGATGGTATTGCCCAATACAGAGATTACAAAATTCCACCGAATTCAGTGTCCTCAGGATGCTTTTGTGTCTGCTTTTTTTTTTTTTTTTTTCTTGTCTGGCAAACTTTTGTCACCTTGCATTTATGCAAGTGGGAAAAAAAAAACATTTATTAGTGCAGAGGGACTCCTCTTAAGATGTTGCTGAATGAACAAGATCAGGATGTGAAGAAGGAAAGTTTACATTTGTCCTGATGTTTACAGCACTGTGCGTTCCTCTTGAGTCAACACTTGCACCTTATGGGAGCACCATCACCCCTATGGGATCCTTACTGTGAAGAGTCTGTTTGATCAGTGCATAGCTAACATGGATGATGACCTTTCAATCAACAGTCCAAACCCCCATAATGCAAATCTTACATCTTTAATTACTGATGTTCTGTTCCCACAGAGTCTCATTAAACAGGGAGCGACTGGTAGCCACTCGGTTAAACACAATCAGCGTCTGCGGCTGACAGTTGTTCCGCCCCTGCATAACTGCAGACCTGCCAGCAACGGAGCTATCTGCCTTGTCTGTCGGCATGCGTACAGCTTAAAGGGTGTAGGCACATTTGCAATACTCAAAGTCACAATTACCACAAGAGTCAAGCCAGTTTTAGTAATCAGCAGGTTAAAATCGTAAAAACATGAGCAGAAAGCACTCTTTGTCCCATGTCTAACGAGAGTATTAAAAAACGTATCATGAGACTTCGCACTCACTCAGATCATAAACTAATTTGAGATCAATCACAAGAGATTTCTAATGGGGGGACTGAAACCATCCCACATGTATAAAAGGTATGAACATACACACTCGTTCATGTGTCGTAGCATGCTGGGTCCTGCCTTGACACACACCTGCTGCTTCAAAAACACTGTGTACATACTTATGTGTGAGAGAGGGTCATATAGTGTTCTTTTCAAATGGTTCCTAAAGAAGCTTCTGCATAAGTGCTTCAGGAATCGTTTCTGAGCAACATCACTTAAGGCCACTGCAGCCTCTGACAGGTACAGTCGGAACAGATCACACACACTTTCAAAAGTACAGACATAATATCAAACATATGCTCACAAGAGCACACACCCTATGGTCAAAATACTTGATTGGCTGCAGGGTGTCTGTTAATTTGTAGGAAAAATACACCTCTAGTGTAATTCACTAGCTTCATATTGGCCTACAGCATTAATTCCTGATAACTAACACCTCATCGGGCATCAACTCACTTGAACTTAAACAAAGAAGACTCACATAGAGCTGGGTTTCACTCTCACTGCCAAACAACCTCCAAAATGTACCCACAGCATCAAATTGTGCTGTCAAATTTCATTGCAGGGTAATAACAAGAGTTGATAAATCTGTCATGCTGAAACGAGTTAGGGAAACTACACAGCAATAAGTGGGAGCTGCAGCATATCAGCCTTCTCTTTCTTGATGGAGACGTACACATAAGGCTGCTGAAAAAAAAGTGTAAAAAAACTCACAGTGATAACATCATATAATGGCCCTCAATCCCCAAGTGATATACAGTACACCTCCTGTGCTTCATGGAAACACTCCTCTACACTCCTCTCTCCTGTGTTTGGGCACTGGTGTGATAAGGCACTGATGGGTTGTATTACTTCACTTGGGTACTCCCAGGGGGAATCCCCCTAGTGTAGCCATGTATGCGCGTTGTCTATGAGGTGTCTATGTGTATGTGTGTGTGCGAGTGTGTGTGTTTCTCCACAGAGGGAAGAATGCCACCATTGAGCACCCTGCCATTGCGCCAGCAGTCCTCTCCCCCGCACCCCGCCCCCTTCCGTCCTCGCATGCACTCTGACGTACAGTTGGAGCAGATTTGGTGACATGAAGATAAAAGCCTTCCTCTGTTTCTTTCTGTTTCTCTTTTTTTTACTCTTTCTCTCCAGTGTCACCAGAGTGCTGAGCGCCACTGCCCTAGCCATACACAAAGAGAGCTCATTCAAACTGACACAATCACTTTTCACTTCTGCTGTGTGGTAGATCAGAGTTCAGAGTGTCCCACTGCAATATGTCCACCATACAGTCATCAGCTTTGCACTGGGGGGTCTAATGATGCTGGAAAACCACAGCATACACTACAACTGCGACATGTGACAAGCAGCACCACAGGAGCTTTTTTATGCAAAGGACCCTACTTCCTCTTCCATAAATCTGACAACACTGACAGACCTGCAGAGTTTTCACAGTTCTGCACAGAGGCAGCTGACACTTAACCTGTCAGAGAAGTTCTTTATAGCTGGATAATTAGTTTTACAAGGAGGAAGAAGAAGAACATAATATTATTGATTTGATTTGTAAAATTCAATTTGCCAAGCAGGAAGTGGTGGCACCAAAGTCATTCATTCAAGATGTTGGTGGCCTTGTTTGCTTTGGGGGTAATCAAGAACAAACTTTAATCTTTCAGTTTTCAGAAGTCTACTTTGCAAAACAACAAGAATCGATAATGTAATTGCAGATTTAAAGAAGGATTGCATCAACAGCAGCAAGAACAAAAACAAGGTTGAAATGCACCGACAAATGGATTAAAGGGGAAACATTTACTTTTATTTTCTCTTGATATGAGCAAAAACTACAGATTTTTTTTTCTCTAAAGCTGCAGGGATTGTTAAATTTGAAGATACTTGAGGGAAAAAATAAATGAACCCTAAAAGAATATTATATGTTCATTATTGTTTTAATTAAAGTCAGTTTAAGGTTCAATAGAAGGTAAGGTGAACAGTAAATCCCTATGTAAATGATTGCAAGCCAACCCCATACTCCCCTTGGTGAAAAAAAACAACAAGTGCTTGTGCTTGGGTGTGAGTGAGTCACCTGACAAGAGATGCTGGTGGACGCAGTTGATTATCCACACGTCCAATTCTATTAAAAAGACACGTCATAATCCCTAATCACTTCCACGTCTGGCAGAATAAAGACTGCTGGTTAATCTGGATTACACGTCACTATGATGAGGTCACACAGTTGAGGCAGCTGATATCCCAACTGGCCAGGAAGAGCTGAAGAGGAAGACACCAGGTGAAGCACAAAGGGGGGTGGGGGTAGGAGGGGGACACACACACACAAACAATTAAGCAGATGGGTTACACTAAAGGACAAATGTTCAACACAAAACCAAGATGGCCAATCATGGTAGAGAATGTAAAGTGAAAAGTACTGGCATTAGCTTGTACAAATATGAAGGCCCCATTTATTAAAAAATAAATGGCCCATTTATAATGTCTTACCCCAAATGACTTTGACAGTGCCAATGAATACATGAGGGGGAACCAGCAAATGCAAAACAACTCGTGATCTATGCCTATAAGATATGACTTGCCTGCAATGCCATAGGGGTTGAATTAAACTGACGCATAATTCATTTTTTAAAATTACACACACAAACAAAACAAAAAAACAGAAACGAACCAAATGAGAAACCTAAAAGAGCAGATGATGCAAGAGTAAACACAAAGTTTAAGTATCCACCCTTTTGTTTATGCACTTCGACTATCAGGTGTTCATAACAAGTGAAGGAAATAAAAGAAACTACTTTAGACTGAGTGTGAAAAGTGAATTTAAACGGTACATGTGCAACAGATTTAAAATGATCTATGCACTTATGTTTGTTTTATCCATAGAAGTCTCAAACATCAGGTCATGTAATCTGAGGGACCAAACAGCACTCTTACCAAACATTATCAGGATCCATGTAATATGAGAGTTATTGTGAATGCGTAAAACTGGGGGAATTGGTGTCCCTCTGTGTTTAGATGGCAGTGGGCTTTTCCTTTCATTACGCAAACACGCATGAGAAAATGCTTGGCTTCCTTCTCTGCAGGTCAGAGAGCACGTGTAGCACAGGAGAGGGGTTTCCCCAGGGCGGACGCGTAAACATTAGCCGACCGTGGCTGCGCAAGGTGTGTGAGCTCGCCTTTCACGGCGCGTTTTTTCTTCATTTCTCATCGTATATTTTGCGTAAAACTCCACCTACGACTTCACCACTTAGATACAAACCGGGCAAAAGCGGGGTTTCTCCGTCTGTGTTTCAGACTCAAACGGAAACAGCACAGCTTTACTAAACTGCAAGCTATCACATTCACAAACCTGGTGTGTGTCTGCTTGGCGAGCCTACGAGTCTTTTCTTTCCCCGCTTTTCCAGCCTTGTCCCCGGGAAGAGAGGGAACCTGTGGCTGACAGAATTACCCTCGATTTCTCCTACCCTTTCATCTCTCTCTGTCGGCACAATCAGCTGACTGTAAAACTATCCTCTACTATCTAATATCAGGTTGGGACCGTGTCTGCTCATTTTGAAGCCGTAGCCCACTACAGACTGTTTTCTATATGGCCTAGGTTTCCCTCGCCAAATGAAAATGGGGACATGCTTTCCAGCTAAAAATACCTGTCTACGACTATATTTGGCTTGGCTGGATCACAATCACAACGCTAAAATAGTCGGGCCCGCCCCGGCACAATGAATGAGCTCTCTGCTATCTCACTCTGCCTCCATTCGCCAGGTGCTAAATTTAGCAACGAGGCTTGCGTCAATCACGAGCCTAGTGCGTCAAGGCTTCCCCCGCCCCCCGGAGTTCATCATTGGTCAGAATTAGGACGTTGACCGAAAAATACGCGCCTTGTGATTGGCTTTCGTGAATTATTGTTCTCAGAGTCTCCGCCGGTACTTTTTAATTTTCAGGTTTCCGTGTACGCTTAAGGGCTGTGGTTTAGCCTTATATCCTGTCAACTGAGAACATTATACTTTATCTGTTGTAGTATGTTGTCTCAACTAGAGATATCTACGACTTTAAGAAAATTAATGAGTCAAAATAATTTTGTTTTCTGTCTGTTAGATACCAACTGCCATACACGATAGACCTACTTTCCATGTAGAGAAGAAATACACTATTTTACACCCACTGTGGCTGAGCACCAGTATGTTATTAGATTGAAAATAGTCCTGTTAATTGTATTGAATTATTAAAATTGCTCACACTATAAGATACTTGGTTTCAAGACTTGTCTTCAGCTCATGCAGTTGGCACTGAGCGAACCCAATCTAATTTGTGATTAGATAAGTACAATAATACAACCTGATTTCATCCTAAACCTCATTACACTTTTAGACTATACATTTGACTAAACAACTAAGGGTGAAATGTAGGTCATAAGACATTAAAAAAAAAGATTTTCAGCCCTGCTTTAGTCTTTTGTCACCACAAAATGACACTTGTGATGTTAGATTTATTACAGCCTAGAGGCGAAAAGTCTATTTTGAACTTTTTCACTACAGACTCATGACCTAGGAGCATGAAGTTTGGAGTAAAAATAACAACATATCCAAAACACAATGACAGATGAAAGATTAGCTCATTAAAAAAGATTGATAACAAAGTTTGGAACTATCATGAGACATAAGTAATGGATATTAATCTATCTGGACACTACCTCTGATCCTGCAACACAAATGGGTAACAGTTCAAGAGTTGGCTCTAAGCAGAAAGAGCAAACAAAATTGTGTCTCACAATTTGTTTTTATGAAAGAGTTTATTCAAATGCCTAAAAGATGTTGGAAGAAGTTAGAATAAACAGTTGGATTTGATTAACTTAAAATCACTACACTGCCTGCCTTAATATTTCAATACTAACACTCTTAAATGTATCACTCACAAGGTAACACAGGACTTGACCTATATACAGTTTGTGGTCCTGAACTTTTTTGACTTCAAGTGTTTGTCCCAAATGTTTTACAGATAATTCTGCATGTGAAAGGACTTCAGCAAAACTAATTCAAGCTCCTCACTGACTCTTGATATGATATCAGGATATGACCATAGCTCGGGCTGAACAAGCTTAGCCCTCACACAACCACAAATCGCCTCAGCGCGCATGTCAGATCCCCCCTTTTGCTTCTTGGTCTGCAACCATCAAACCAACCGTCCCTCCCCCTCGCTTTCCCCGATCCTCTCTCCACCTCTCTCTCTCTCTCTCTCTCTGGCACGAAGCGCGAGGCTTATGTGTCTGGTACTGTACGGAGGGAGAGAGAGAGAGGGAGAGAGAGGGAGCTCTACTTCAAGTGACGTCACCTCTCCCATGGCGTCACATTGACGTAGCGCATACCAGCCGCTAATGTGGAAGCGGAGCCCACATAAATGCACTATTTGACTTTCTCCCCCTCAGACAGCGCACATAAACAAAGCCGCGTTACAACTCCACACTTTGCAAAGCACTCAGCAGCACTGAATGACAAACTCGCCGCTTACAAGACCGGACGCTGACAAGCTCCTTTTTTACCTGGGAGATTTTTGTTTTATTTTTTCTTTTTCGACCACTTTGTAAACTTTTGAGAAAGAAGGAAGAAGAAGGAGAAACTTTCTTAATTCTCTCCGATGCACCCTGTTTTTTCTACAGTACCGCTACTATTTTCTGAGACATTTTTTCCTTTTATTTTCTCGACTCTTTGTGATTACCCTGGATGGAGATAGGATACTTTGTGCGAGGTTATTACTACATGTAAAAACGGAACCGCCACAGCAAACAGGTAAGAAAACCGAATGAATGAGTGTATGAATGAGACACACGGACTCTCAGTGGCTTTTATCACCTGTTCACTGGTCTTGTTGTATCCGCTCTCAAACAGACCACTTTATGTCTTGTCTGTTGAACTTTGTGAGTTCAACCTGTTGATATGTTCAGTTCCAACACTCGTACCGCTGCTCACATTTGGACCTCGTGTGTTTGTGTGTATGTGTGTGTTTGTCTTTGTCTCCCCGGGAGCGATTGGAGCAGATTTTGAATTTAATTTGCACTGAGAAGCTATCATATCCTTTCTGGTTGTCATGGAAATGAGATGCCTCACATTCACACAGTGAATAGAGGAGTCAGACGCACTAATGGTCTGAGTGGAGAATAGTCTAACCTACATTCAGACAGGAGCTGAGAGAGAAAAAGAGAGAGAGTTGAGGCTCTTTATTTCACGCCATGTGTTGTTTTTCCTCTCATCATTTAGGATTTTCTAGGAATGTTCTGTTAATGAACGACTCATAGGATTACATGGTGTGTGCGTCTGAGTGGGTGTGTTCACGTCAGTATTTTGTTGACAAATGAACACCTCGTGCTGCATACTGCTTCTCTATACTCTTTGGCCTCACTACGAAGTTTGAGGAGTTTCATGAAAATGATCTTCAGAGCAGCTTTAATAGGTACAGCCGGAGCAGTCGTCCAACAGGTGTCACTTCGCGAGTTTCAGCAGTCCCACTATCTTCGGTCTGTGTAAGGACAGGGCCTTTCCTCCCATTGATCGCAGGAAGAAAACCCTCAGCATTCAACACACAGCCGCGTCAAATTTCTTGAGCCCTCCGGGGAATATATCATGAAGACATTTCTTGACAACTGCATTCTTAAGCAGCTGTTATACTCGTATAAGAATTAACCCCTGCTGCTTTCTGCCTCCTTTCCGTCTTTCTTTCATACTCTTGGATCTACGCACGCACGCCATTGCGCACGTAGAAGCTTCTGACAGTCCTCCTCTCAGGGCTGATTTACTGTACTCACATATTTCTCACTTCTCTCCTTAATGTCTTCTCTTTTCTCTGCCTCTGTTTGCTTGAAGCCTCGCGCTGTCCGGGGTTATTGGTGCAAGGGGGCTACCGGCGCTCCGGAGCGCGTGCTTGCAGGTCTTGTTTCGTTCTCTTGGTTACCGGTGGCGCGCGGAGCCAGAGCCTCACCGACCGGCTCGGCCTGAGAAGAAAAAGCAAGAGAGGTGCCGTTTGCTCATTTAGGTAAAAACAGAATGAGTGTCTATTTCAGCAGAAAGTACGAGTTATCAAACTGTTCATAATCTCTCATGTATTCCTAAACCAAAGAGCGCATTTACGCACAATTACGCATAAAACTCTCCAAGTTAATGTAAGAATGGAGCTATTCAGACTTGTATCAAATATCCTTTTATATCTTCTGCTGCTGGAGCTAACCAATGTGAAAGGCGTAAAGGTATTTTTTTCCCGCACTGAAATGGCCCCACTCAAAATTGAATAATGGCTGTTTCATATCAACTCTAATCAAATCAAAGAAGCACAGCCTTGTTGTTTGTTTAGTCTTGTAATTTTTGTTTTTTAACATATTTGGAGGCTCTGTTAGGCATTTCATTTTCTTAACAAAGGACATATCATGAAAAGTAACCTTAAATGAAAGTTCAGACTTGGCTGGTTTAGAGAGGAGGGGAGTTTGGGGAAAAGTCACAGAGTGGACGAATTCAATATGTTGACAAAGATAAGAGCAGGCTGCAGGTGCCATGAGAGGGGTTAATAGGGGCTCCGGCATGTCAACACACAGTATTGAGATGTATAGCCAACCGGTAGATAAAGTGGTCTCTTGACTTGATTGTTTCTAAGAGGGTCTGTAAGTCTGGTAGAGAGAGAGGGTGTGTTTGTGTGTGTGTGATTGGATATGAGAGAGTGTGTGACAGAAAGGGGGCGCTCTGGGCCTTGAAATCTGACAGCCACAGTGCGCCCTGCTGCAGTGAGAAGGAGTTGGAGGTGCAAGGCGCACAGGAGTCCGCTGGTTTGGTTACGGGTCCGACTCTCCAACTTTCTAGATTGGTCTCTCTTTCTGGATGAACCCTGAGCAGGCGAACACGCTGGTGATCAGAGGCAAGAAAAGCGATGGGCTGGCGGCACTGGCACATTCTGCGTTTTTAAAAGTTGTCACTTTTGTAGGTCTGTATTTTCTGGAATATTATTTTTAGTTTTAACCTGTTTGGATTTCTCTTTGTAAAATCATAATCCTAAATTGCGGACTGAGAGACGCTGTGGTCTTAGAATGAAACTTATCGCCCACGTAAGCACAAGTCCTGATATGAGCTGAAACTCCTCAGTTGTGGTTCTTAGCATTCCTTCTAGCACAGATTGACTGTCATGTCTAATGTCTTACATGTCTTGTGTCAGAATTTTGTGCGTGAAACTTTCACTTATCTTGTGTTTGTCCTGATTTCATGGGTAGCTTCAATGATTGATTCCGATTTAAGAACCTGTATCTCGCTCTGCTGTGCGCACGGTGGTTTCCTTGCTCTTTCATCTTTATGCTTCTTTTAATCATATTTACTAACTTGCTTTTTAAGATTTTTAAACTCGTTATAGCCTCTTGGTGATTGAGTCATTTTTTTCCCTCGTATTTTTCATGGTGGAAGCATTTAAGACATTTTGAGTCGATATTAAAAAGAAGTGTATGAACAAGAATTTCTGAGCAAGTTTTTGGGAGTTGCTCTTTTGAAATGGCAAAAAAAATCGGACTAAATCTTAGATTAATAAAGAGCACACATTATTCTTTACTTTTTAGTGGTCGACAAGTGGTGATGCGAAAACACAATTATTTATCCCGCACGCCGCCCCTTCACTGGCTGTGAATCTGACATCTCTCCTCCGAACACAGGTTCGGAAGAGCGCGCCCAGCCGAGCTCGGAGCCCCGGAGATCGGACACTTCCTCAGCGACGCCCGTCGAGTCCTCCCTGCTCCAGGAGCCCTGTCCCGGCCGCAGCCACGCCACCCCTCAACCCCGGACACCCAGCACCATTCAGCGCGAGGCTCTTACACCAGGTACACACTTCAACTCTTCATTTAAGTATCATCAATTTTCTTTCTTTCTTTCTTTCTTTCTTTCTTTCTTTCTTTCTTTCTTTCGCCTCTGCTTTAGAGTGAAGTGTGGCTGTTGTGAGTGAGATCCGCTGTTGTTCACCTCTTAGAGGTTTTTTGGTGTGTTAAATTGTTGAAAAACGCACAACAACCCACAAAGTCAGTGTAGAATCAGGGCTGACACGGAGTCTATATCAGATAAGCTTTATTTTGGGACGTTTTCCCATCTTCACCTCATTGACCGAAAATTCAATTATAAAAAAAAAAATAAAATTTTATGAACTTGCTCCTATAATCTTTTTTGTGGCCGCGTGAGTCTCAGCTTGTATGCGCGTGTGTGTCTGTGTGTGGGTATGTGTGTGTCGTGTGTTGACTGGCAAGTGCGGACGGTGTTGACATTTCAATCATTAGATAAACTAGCAGAAATGGAAGACATCAGGCACACCTAAGTCTACAAACTGTGCTGAATGTACGTCAGTGACAATGATCCGAACAACTCGACAGCATCTATAAAACCTTTGTGACTAAAACTGAGCACAACCACATTTTAGAGATTGTTTCAGTTTAGAAAAAAATACTACTCAGTCCTGAATGTGAGAAATAATGTTACACCTCCCCGCAGTTTAATGAAACGTCTTTGTAAATGGAAGAGATGAGGGTTCATTTATAGACATTAAGCAAATATGTTTCTGTGCTTTATGTGTGTATTTGTGTTTGCATTTGTATGGAAGTGACTTTTATGAGGCCACTGATTTCAAATTATTTATCTCATGAAAAACTATCCTGTGATTTTTTTGTATTTATGTCTGCAACTTCATGTTTTTATTTGTTAGATCTATGGCATTCTGACAATGAACAAGCGCGCTCAGTTATTGGAACAGCTGCAGTTTGTCCAGTTGAAATGCACCCCTCGAGGTTAGCGACTGTTTCCCTTTGCTTCACTTTGCTGCACCACCTGTGTCTGACTCTGCTTGGGTTGTCTGTCCTATTGCTTGCACATCTACACACACATACACACACACACACACACACACAAACACACACCTGCTTGCATGCATGTGAAATGAAGGTTAATGATGGTGGTGGTGGAGGGCAGAAAGCTTCCTATAGATTTGGGGTTAAAAATGTAGCTCAACTGATAATCATATTTGTTCTCAGAAGAGTGTGTGGAGGAGAAAATAAGCACGCTCGTGAGCATGGGTGTGTGTGTGTGTCACTGAGTGATGGCTATAGGCACACCACCAAAAAAGTAAAGCACCGGTGAGGATGAGACATTTGCAGAGACACAAGTGGTTTTACAGGTTCTTCTCAGGATAAGGGTGCATGTTATTGGCAGGATGAGAGTATACAGGCTCATGTTGACATCTTGAACATCTTTAGTGATGAAAATATATGTGTGGGTGTGTATGTGTGTGTGTGTGTGTCCATCTGTCTTTACCTGACACACACACAGACAAACATCATAGCCCATACAGTGAGAATATTTGTTTTACAGGATGTCTTTACCACGCTCTTTCTGTCTTTCATCTCTTATTAGCAGGAACATCAAACTGAACTGAAAACCTATTTTATTTGAATATGTGTGTGTGTGTGTGGTGTGTGTGTGTAGAAAGCTGCATTTGACAGGTGCAAAAGTCTTACACCACTCCCATCTACACACACTCTCACACACATATGCACATACACACATTTATGCCCAACATTGATCTGAGGCTTGACCTACTGACACAGCACAGAGAGCCACAAAGTTCACCACACTACTTTCTCTCTCCTTTTTTTCTCTTCGCTGGTGCTTAATCAGTGCTTTAGGTGTAGCCCACTAAACACCCCATGACGCCCATAATGCTGCATGTGTGTTTTTCCACGTGGGTGAAAGAGCTGGTCACTTGTAGAAGAAAAAAAAATCAATGACGTCAAGCGTACGTAGGCCTACAGCTTGACTCATATCCTCAATTTAAAAAAAATGCACTTTGATTTTCCTATCGAGACTCACTGCTGTTTGCATTGTGTGTGATATCAATAATGGTCAACTTTAAAAATCAATTAAAAGTAATGGGCGATTTTAAAAACGGGATACACCAAGCTACTAGTTGAAAGAAAGGATAGCTAATTTGATATCTTGTGTTTGTAAAATACAAATACACAAAATTAAAGTCATATTCTGTCAAAAAAAGATTTTATTTATACTTAACTAACGCCATAAAATCTTGTATTCTTATCATACAATCGCAGCTGAAACTCCAACTATCACTCAAGTTGAGAAGAAAAAAAAAGAAGCAACTTAAATTTATTATTCTTTCCCCTCGAGTGACATCCATATAAATATTCCAGTGGTGCTTGATACTTTCAAGGCAAAAATTCGTGAAAGTTAGTTTTGAGGGTGAGAAACAGTACATGACTTTTTTTTTTCCACTGAACACAGTAACACGAATATAATCATTATCACCACCCCAAGCCTATGGATGGTGGTATTTGTGAGTGCTTAGACAACAGCAGGACCGATATGTCCCGTATTTGAATGGACAAACATGACGCGTGAGGAACGGGGGCGATTACGGCAGCGCTCGCACAGGCTGGGCGTCAATGGGCGCAGCACAGTGTTGACAGTTCCGCGCTCGAGAGCGACGAGCAAACACCACAAAACCCCGGCTGCGCTCATGACACCCATGACTGATCAGCCCGCACACACTCACCCCAAGCACACGCGCGCCCACTGGGCTCACACTCTCACATACATATGCGAGGGTTACGCACGCAAGCAGGCGCAGGTGGAATGAATTGCGCAATGGGTTTGGTGGGACGTATAATGCACGCGCTGCAGTGATTGTAACTGAATTAACTTTGGAGGAAAAATTCAAGACATACCGACTGGCGTCTGCAGCAGTTAGAGGAAATATCTGTGTGTGTGTGTGTGTGTGTGTGTGTGTGTGTGTGTGTGTGTGTGTGTGTGTGTGTGTGTGTCTGCAAGAAGCATCCAGCACCACCATGGGGTTCCATTATTGTTTAATGTTATCTCATCTGCTTTGCCATCTGACTGACCAGAGTCCTGACACACACACACACACACACACACACACACACACACACACACACACACACACACACACACACACACACACACACAGACTACATGCACTCATACATTTGTCACAAGCATTTCAGCTTGCAGAGTGGATTGGATCTTCGCTTTGACTGCTTGGCCTCAGAATAGCGCACGGATTGGATGCAGTTTCTCTAACTGAACTAACTGTGGGAGTCTGAGGCTGTGTGTGCGTGCTCCAAAAATCTCTACTCTTATTCAGTGAAGAGCAAGAAGTGTTGAAGCAGGAAATTGAGTAAATGCTAGCAAATGGAAAGAATTGTTCAAAGTTTTCATGTAGACCTTGAAAGGTGCATTCGGAAAAAGTTTTATGACATTGCAAAATCCCTGACGACTTTAAAAAACCTAAAAACTGCCTGTTCCAATAGAGCTGTGCAGAAATATTTCACTGTCTAATTGTCGACCCTGTTTGGCACGATCCTTGTGTGCATGAGCCTCCAGCAGAGTCTGCCTGATTCCTGTAGATTTACTGTTGGGTTGTTCCTGTGTCCTTGTTCTTTAAGTGCTGCTTTTCTGTTTTAAATCAGTGGTTAACTAATAGGTCAATAAACTTTCTCACTGACTAATGATTGTTGCTGTACGGCCGTACTCCACTAACAAGTATAAAAATGCTTTTTGATTGAAATGTCTGTTTCTGATGTTCCACTCAGCTCTAATATATATATGTGTGTGTGTGCTCTGTGTCCCTGGCAGACATGCCCTGTGTGCAGGCTCAGTATGGGCCCGCCCCTCCAGGCTCAGCCTACTCTGGCCAGTCCTTCAGTTACCAGGGCGATAGCTACAGCTCTGACCTCATGTCCTCTGACTACACCAAGCTGGACCTTGGCGGCGGTGACATCTCTGCTGCAGCAGTGACCACCTCCCTCCCGAGCTTCAACGTGTTCGTGGAGGGGAGCTACGAGCCCAAGTCGTCTTGCCTCTATCAGATGCCTCCTCACAGGCCGACCATAAAGAAGGAGGAGGAGAGCTACCCGACTGCTCCGCCTCTGGAGGCCATGTCCTCATCCACCATGTACTTTAAACAGTCCCCACCCTCCACCCCGACAACCCCATCTTTGCCACCTCAGCCTGGCACCTCCTTCCTCTGGGAGGAGCACCCCTTGGCCCCACCATCACACACCCACTCTCTGGGCTCCAGCTTGGAGGGTGGCCCCCTAAAGTCACCCCGCTTTCCACACTTCTACCAGCATTCACCACCCCACAGCGGCAGCAGCGTGGGTGGCTATGAGAGTCTGGGAGGAGGACTGGTTCGCACCTCATCCTCTTCTTCATCCTCCTCATCCTCAGTTTCTCATCCCCACGGCCCGCCCCTGGAGCAGCCCATGTACCAGCTGCACCGCGGGGCTGGGGGCAGCAGCCTCGCCTTCCGCTCTCTGGCTCTCGGGCCTTGTGGTCCCCTGCTGGGAGACAGCCTGCCCTCACCTCCTCCACGTGGCCCCCCGGGTGAGGGCACCTGCGCAGTGTGTGGAGACAACGCAGCCTGCCAGCACTACGGCGTACGCACCTGTGAGGGCTGCAAGGGCTTCTTTAAGGTAAAAACCCTTTAAAGATTCTGAGATATGTTGTCAACGGTTCAGCTGACCTTTGAAAGAGCTTAAAATGCAGAAAGTCTTGCGTGAAAATGGAAGTTTTACAGTTCTCAGTCCTGTTGTTTCTAACTTCTGTTCATCCAGTCCCACAAATGGACACGCTTTCAGATGCACACACTCATTTGTTGTGACAGTCCCCCTTAGAATATCACCGGTTATCGGCGGTCTAGCTGCATGTGATCAATTTTGTTCCACTTGTGACGCTCCCACTCTGCACCCTTTGCCACACTCTGTAAATCAAATGTAAAGTCATTATGAAAGCTTAGCACATCTACAAAGATCGTCTCTTCCAGCACCCAAGCATTCAGAGTGTGTGTAAAGTACGGCCTGTATGAGTGTGTGTGTGTGTGTGTGTGTGTGTGTGTGTGTGTGTGTAAGACCACACGATGACAAAACTCATTCTGTCGCAGACAAACAGGGAAACTGTCCCACATGAAAAGGAAGTCCTTTAAAATCAAAGATCCCTCACAGCTTGTCGATGAACTCTGAATCAGCAGCCACAATAGTGACTTCAGTTCACTTACACAATACTCAGCAAGAAATGACTCAGATTTGGTCCATCACATGATTCAATCTAACACTTTTCACATCCCATTTACCACACATGAGCTCTCACACACGCTTACACACACACAGTTCAACAATTAACATCCTGCAAAGACAGTTTTTAGTCACACAGATTTCTCATTTTTACAAAACAGAAACATCGCAACAAACTTGCATGTGGTATAAAGCCTCATTCATAATTCAGTGAATTTACACTCAGCAACGGTGAAGCAATGTCTCTGCACATTTTGAATTTCAATGTTTTTTGACACGTCAAACTTTTTATTGACGGGATGATACGAGGAGGTAAAATGAAGAGACAACAAAAAGGAGGATGCAAACACAGAGGTAATTGAATAATGCCTCTGGTAGGTGGAAATGAATTATCCTTGCTTTCAATTAGTTTCACAATTTGTTTTTATTTAGTAATTAATAACAGCAACGTCTGGTGGCAGCAGGCCGCAGGCTGTCTGTTCGCTGCAGCACTCGACAGCCACACAGCCTGTCAGACCTCACTATGTTTCCTTTGCTCACACATGCAGATGCAACCAACTATGCACACATATCATCTGCACACAACCACATATTCATACAGAAGCATGAGCATGTTTGTGAGTGTGTTTAATCCAGGATGCAGCATTGAAAAACTGAGCCATTCTTCCCAAACACCTGCTCTTTTTTCATATTCATATAATCAGGTCCATTACTTCCATTATTCTGCTGGTTTTATTGTGCCCTTAAAATATGTTCCTGATTATATTTGATTATCCCTGAATAGTTATTACACATTAAACCATTGTAGCGGCTTGCTGTAAATTAATCTTATTTCATTAGTGCAATTTGAGACACATTTTCACAGTGAATTAATTTGAACTCTTAAACCAATTTCTTCAGTTTTCATTATTTTGTCCAAATAATGTAGTCCATTCCCTGGTTTCCATTAATTGGTTGAAACTATTTAAAATTTGAAAGTTGACATAAAAATCAACCCGATGTTGAAAAAAATAAACATGCTACAACTTAATAAAGAGAATATTCATATTATTCTGTTTTATACACTCACTCTCCTCAGCACAGAAGTTACGTTTGCTGTGCTGTTTTTCAGGGAACACTCTGGGTCAGCTCAGTTCATTGAACACCGTTTTTATTTTCCATGGCTTGCACAGCATGCAAGTCATAGAAAGGTTGAAAGGTGCATCGATGTTAGAGGTAAGGGAAACTTGAAAACAGTTTGGGTAAAAAAAATACACAAAACCCCATCACCTCAGAGCAAATGTGATAAAATGCAATCAAGTCAAGACATATGAGGACATTAAGACATCAAGATATCACCATGTAGAAAGCAATAAAATCAGCTCACACATGTTTTTACTATGAATTTCCAAGCACTTTGTCTACAGAGAGAGAGAGAGAAAGAGAGAGTGAGGAATGATTGCCTCTTCTTTGTGCATACAGGAGATGAGGAGGCAGAGGGAGGAGAAGGGGGAACACGGTTCCCTAAAGGCTTTTAATTTAAGCTGGGGCTATTAGCACATGTTACTTGTCAGAGAATCTGCCTCTGCATGCCTCTCCATGCAGCCCCCACAAAACCCCCAGCTTCTGCATTGGTGTGTGAGTGTGTGTGTGTTCATTTTTTAGAGGGCCTTATATGGATATAGAATGTCAGACTATTCTCTTTGTCTCCATTTCAAACTTAATCTGTAGCTTAGATTCAATTTTTGTCAACACAGACATCAACTTTAATCCAAATTTCCATTTTCTCAAAAAACTCAAGACAGATTAGATTATTCAACCAGAGAAAGAACATCCTCGCACATGCTCATACACTCCTAAAGACTCGCTCATACATACATGTGGGCAATGAACAGAGCACAAGACAGATCTACAGATTTGTTAACCATGTTGGGATAATTGAATCTGTTTGTATGGAGTTTGTGTGTGTGTGTGTGTGTGTGTGTGTGTGTGTGTGTGTGTGTGTGTGTGTGTGTGTGTGTGTGTGTGTGTGTGTGTGTGTGTGTGTGGGCATATAGGAAGCTTCCCCTTGATGAGTATCAGAGCTCTGATATATGCAGTCGCCAGTCATGCTCCACGCTGCTCATTAGAAAGCAATGTCACAAGAGAAACACATGCACGCACATAAACACACATAAGAAAGCACACACACACACACACACACACACACAAAAGCAGGAGACAGGCCTGCAGAGCTTCATTTTCAGAACCTTAATTGATCGTTTGAAAGAAAGGCTTTTTGGAAGCAGCTATCTCATAAATGAGGCCCTGAGGTCAAAGAGTGGAAGAACTTCCCCTCTATTTACCACCAAGGTCCACTCAGCTTATACTCTTTTACCTTCTGTCTCTGCAGGAATGAAAAATAAACTCTCACCACATAAGAGAGAAGTTTCACAATCATATAAAAAAGTAATCTATTTCTTTAAAGTTTACAGAACTTTGCTGTTATGTGTAAGAGGCAGACTCTGCAAACATCTTAAACTTTGTTCTGGCTTTGGTGCCCCGGAGTTGTGGAGGTGTAAAGAGACATTGGCATGTTTTAGCTCGGTGCGTCATGCAGCTTTGGACTCTCACTTAACGGATGCTGTTTTCCCTCAACCACATTAATGACCATAACTAACTTATCCCCGCGCGCACGGGTCACTGACCATTGAAGGGATGAGAGGAAGAAGACATACACGGCGATCTTCGGTACCATGGCAACACTCGCATCCGGCACTGGCGCCCATTACGCGCTAGTTCCGCGCTCGCGCCGGAGCATATGGAATAATTGGTGTGTTATTGGTCTCCTGGGGGCACGGGCATGTGTGGCGCGAGGGGTTCCTAATTGGATTTATTTGTTTTGATGTGTTTTAGAAGCATTAAAGAAGAAGAGAAGCCGCGACACTTTCTGGGGGTTCCGTTTACAGTGTGCTCGGTGGAGTCAGGCGTTGACAGCACACAAATTTAAACTCTTTGACCAAATTATTATTTTAAAGATGCCGTTTTGTGGTAAAAACCCGCCAAAGGCTTGCCCAACAGTTGAAATATTCGTGTCAAAGACGTCTGTTGATGGGGAATGATGATCTGACCTTCCCCAAATCCTGCACACATACTTTGAAGTGTTTGAAAATCTCACAGCAGCCAGTGTCTGACTCTGAAAGAAACTTTTCACCGACTCTTCACTTATCCCACCTTCAGAAAAGCACTTCTTTACACTCCTTTTCAGCCCACAGCACTCGGGTTTGCTCCATTGACGCGCACTTGAGAGACTGCCGCCTCTGTTATCAGTGCTTTTATCTACGCGGGATCGCACCAGCCCCCCACGTGGCCCGTTTCTGATTTCATTTTAATAAGGTCAGTAATAATCGCGCGAGCCAGCCGAGGAGAAAACAGCTCCCGCGGGGCCAGTTGAGTGAGGCGCCATGCGCGCGGCCCCCGAGGTGCCACGAGCTGACCCGCGAGCTTCACAAACAATCTGATCAGGCAGCTCTTGCGGACGCTCTTCCCCCTGTCTCGCGGGACCCGCTTCGGCACGCCATGCGCTCGGTCCCCCCCATTGTCAGCCCCGGCGCTAATAAAATTGTCCCTCCTGCAGGCGAGGCTTGTTGGGAAATTAATTTTATCTAATTATACTGATGTCACCGCCGCCTTTCAGCGCGTAATTAAAATCTGACCTGCGAGCTTCTGCTCTCGGTCTTTGATGGGGAAGGAAAAAACAGAAATTGAATTAAACAAATCAAATATTAGGTGGATGATTGTTTTCGGAGGCTGATTATCGGCGTGCTTTTTCCCCCCTCTCTCCTCAGCGCACTGTGCAGAAAAACGCGAAGTATGTGTGTCTAGCCAGTAAGAACTGCCCTGTGGACAAGAGGAGACGCAACCGCTGCCAGTACTGCCGCTTCCAGAAGTGTCTGAGTGTGGGCATGGTGAAAGAAGGTAAGAGGGGCGAGGTGAAATGACTGCTGATACTTAATGTAAGTTTCAGGTGAACGGACCTGACGGGGCAGCACCACGCTCATTCATGCCCGTGGTAGTGGAGAGAGAAAGCAGTAGCAGTAGTTAGTTCCCATCAGTTTTAACAGAGCAGACTGAAAATGAATGATTTGGAGATTTGAAACTGACACTAAGGTGTGTCCATCCTGCTCAGAGACGCTCACACTTTTCATCTCCCTGATGTTCCTCACCTGTCTCACACACTCATACAAAGCTCTCACAGCACACACACTTCTCTTCCTGATAGCACATGTATGCAGCAGACAGAACAGTTCCACTGCCATCTGCTGGCTAATTTCCTTCTGTGTCAGATTGTAGGAAACACAGGGAGAGATCTTGAATCATTTTTGCTACCATAAAAAGATACAGATAACAAGGAATAGGAGATCTTTCAGCATGCTCCATAGATACACCCAGCTCCTAACATAACAACAACCCCATCGTGGCCTGTTGTCAGCTTCTGTTTTCTGGTTCACAGTGGTGCGCACTGATAGCTTGAAGGGGCGCCGAGGCCGTCTGCCTTCCAAACCAAAGAGCCCTCTGCAGACGGAAGCATCTCCTCCTTCTCCACCCCTCAGCCTGCTGTCTGCTCTGCTCAGGGCTTACTCACACTGCACGCCCCGGGACCTCGACTACAGCCAGGTACCCCACAACCTCAGTTTAAAATGCTTGAGTACACTGACAATGTTTTTTTTGGATCTTTAATAAGTCCTGTTCTCCATCTCCTCTCCACAGTTCAGTGCTGCAGACCCTCCTTCCTCTTCCTCTGATGCAGAGCACATCCAGCTCTTCTACAGGCTGCTCACCGTCTCGATGGAGACCACCAAATGCTGGGCTGACCGGCTGCCTGGGTTCTCCGAGCTTCAGCGTGAGGATCAGAACGTGCTTATAGACTCTGCCTTCCTGGAGCTGTTTGTATTACGACTTGCTCACAGGTGAGACAGAAGAAGTTTCAGAGTGTTTTAGAAGGACAAAGATTTTTATTTTCTCCACTTTATGCACACATCTTTGCTATTTTGATCACTTGTTCCAAACACACTTACAACCTAACTTCAAACAAACAGTAGCTCAAGTCTTTTACAGTTACATCTCCGAGTTTAACTGTGCCAGCCGAACTTGCGTGCTGCTGTGTTGGTGTATCTCCAGAGTAGGAGGAGTGGAGCTGAGTAATCGCCATATGAACCAAAATTATGAATGGAGTCTGTAGCTATGACAGCAGCTACACCCACAGAGTTCCGCTCTGCTCCGTTCGTCTGATATCTGACGCACAGAGAGCTCTGTGTGTGTTCTGCAGGCTAAAACTGTGCTAACATTGTGAACTGTGAATTGACAGAATCAATTCCATCTAAAAGCCGGTCAGCTGACGGGCTGAAAAGGGCCGTTATGAGAGGAAATACATTCTTAATTCAGCTGACTGGAATAAAAAGGGAATTGACTTCATTTACCTCATGTGTCTAGTGATGTGTGCGCATGTTTGAGTAAGTGTGTGTCTTGCTCGTGGATACCTGTGGTGCCATTATGACTGCCAGTGCCCATCTTTGCCTCACTATCACCCCAAGTTACCAGCCTGCTCTTGTAAGGCATGCAGCCGGTTAAATTTATGAAAGAGAGGGGGGCTGGGGTTACAAGCTCATTCTTTTGTCTGCGCTGTTGTCCAGGGCAGAAAACCAACACAGTCACACACACATAAGCACACTTACTCACACACACACACGCACACTGATGATGTAGAGTCCCAACTTTCAGTCCTCCTCCCAGTATAGGTCCAGGTGCAGGGTGGGTAGAGGATTGGGTGGTGGCATCACAGTCCCAGCAGGAGAAGGACTCTGACTCACGCTAAACTGTGGACTAGGATTGGGTTTTTATCAAACACAGGCACACACATACACACACATACAGACTCTGCTCTTCTTCCCATCGGCCAAACTCCCACAGCACCGAGTAAAAACACACAAACGCAGCACTGTCTTTCTTTGTCCATCCTCCGTGAGAGCAGACGGATGCAGTCCACACTCACATCCCATTGTTGATGCAGCCCCTCGTTGACCCTGTATTGAACCCAGATGCCTTGTAGACCCCTATGCTAGTGTACGTCTGCATGTGTCTGCATGTGTGTTTGTGTGTTTGTGCGTGTATGCTCAGTGTGTGCAAAGTAAATTTGCTCCGCTCTTGTGGGCCTACATTGCCCTAAGCACCCCGTTACCACCCAGTTTCTGTGGTTATTGGTTGATTACCGTGGTGACAGTGTAGTCTGGGGTGAGGGGAATGTGTGGCAGACATCCAGCTGTGTGTTTGTGCGTGTGCATGCATGTGTCTCCCTGTCTGTCTCTCTGTCTGTGTGGTTTGCAATTGGACACTCAGGGCTTTGAATTGTTTGTTGGACTGCAAAGTGCACAAGTGGACAATTAACCTAATGAAGACAAAAGTAATTTTTTTGCAGCCAAGAATTCAGCTTCAATTTTGTAATAATAATGAATTTCATCATATTAAGTTTTAAAAATTAATTGTTTGCTTCATTTTGGTATGATTAAAATGGATGCAAAAAAAAGTTACAAAAGTAAAGGTGCAAACCCATCCAGACTGCAAGCTTTTATAGCAGAAAATGTAAGGTCTAAAGAGCCATAACCAGCATAGAACTATCTCAAAGTGAAGACAGGTTCCTTACCCTAAACAAACATCACGTTAAATCCTTTTGGAAAATTGAAAATTGCTCAGAGTAACTGTTTATTGGGTTGACGTGAGCATCTCTGTGCATGTGTTCTAGACACAACAACTAGACATAGATTTACTTCATTCTGTCCTCATGACAAATGAACGGGGCATAATCCTGGGCTTCACAGTCTGATTTTACTTCCTTCAACCTTTTGATGTCTTCTCGTCATCTACCAGCTTAACATGCGACCGCCGGACTACTTTTGGCACTATTACTGATTAGTCAGAGCTTTCCCTCCTTCTCTGCTCAGTGGTAAAGGAGCGGGATGTTGCGTGTCGTGAGTAGCTGATGGTTAAATACATCTGAGAAGACTTTTCATTTCCTCATTAAGGCTTTGTGTTTCCACTGCACACCACAGCCTGGGCACATTAAAGTCACAGCTTACCTATCTGCGAACAGATACACACACAAACACAACAAGCAACCCCATGCCTTAACCCTTCACCCCCCATCCTCCCTTAAAAGGAAACACAGGAATGTTTTTAAGTGCTATAATTTGGAAAACACAACTTTAATCAGCTGCATGCCTGTGTTTGATGTGTGTCCTGATTGTGTGCATGCACATACTGCCAAGTTTTCTCATCGTTTTTATTGTAATTGTTTCCTTGCCCTGGCATCTCAAGCTATATTTACAATACATGAGGGAAAACACAGTGTTTCATTTGAGGAGTGGTCTAACAGAATCTCCCTTTTCTCTGTGTCTCAGGTCCATGCTGTCAGAGGACAAACTCGTGTTCTGTAACGGCTTGGTGCTGCACAGGTTCCAGTGCCTTCGAGGGTTTGGGGAATGGCTGGACTCCATCCGGGACTTCACCACTCATCTCCAGAGCCTAAACCTGGATGCTTCTGCCTTCGCCTGCCTGGCTGCACTCGTACTGCTCACAGGTAAAAACTCAAATCAGTCGCTTCAGCTAACAGATACAAAAGATGATCATTCACATCGCAACCAAGCAATCACATGTAGTGCTTTTGTGTGGATGTATGGGAGCAAATCTACCAAAATATAGAGACCTTCTTTCCCTCCTCTGAAGCTGTATGGGGGGTCAATTGAATGTGACAGAGATCAGGTGGACTCATCCACTGACGTCACACATGTGCTGAAAGACTCACATGTTCTCACACTTCTCTGTCTAAAACAAGAACTCGATACCCAGCAGCACCTGCTGCACCTGCCACACACCTGGCCCTGTCATCAGCATGAATTTGTGAAAAATGGAAGCAGGGCCACAGCTTTCTGTGCAAAACACGCCTGAGATGACCCCAAAGTTTTTGCTGTAGCGAATTAGAAACACATTTTATACAGTCAGTCACAAAAGTAACTCAAGGATGCAGAAACAGTTACGTGTTCACATTTTTCACACATCAGAGTCAGAAGAAATTGTATATAAAGGTCAAATGGGTACATTTCTTCTCCCTCTAAGCCCGGCTTCCTTACCTCACCCTCGCTACTTCCTCCACCACCTCCTCCTCCTCCACTGCCTTCCTCTGTCTAAGCCCTCCAACCCCATCCTCACTCTCCGGGGGAGCACTTAACTCTGTGCCTGATCGACCAGCCCACCGTGGAGTGCAGCTCTGGAATGGCGTCTATGCTGTTCTCAGTGGCGCTCTACCACCTCGGCAAAGCACACAACGCGCCGCCATGACAGAGCCACCAGAGCCACCGGGCGATCGACTGATTTTCAGAGTGGCCTGTGCAGAAAGGCAGCCATCGATCCCTCCCTGGGAAGCCCGCGCATAGAGAGAAAGAAGGGATAGAGAGAGCGTAGAGAGAGAGAGAGAGTGTGTGAGGGCTCTGAAAGCGGCAGTGTAAGGAGGGCTGGAGTGATTCTGCTGCAGCAAACACAGAACAAACAAAAGAGGCACATAAACAAACAATAAATAAGCTTCAGATAATGGATACCTCAAAGTGAGACTGGTCTTAGTGACAGCCTCCCTGCCGCACCCACCGACCTGTGAGTGTGTGTCCTTGTGTGAGTATGTATATGAAGCGTGTGTGTGTGTGCAGCTGGACACCTTGTTCCCTGCAGAATGAGTTAGTGTCACATTAAGCCTAGTGCAGGTGCCACTGGAGTTGCTATGGGCAGCAGAGTGTGTGTGTGTCCATGTGTGTGTGTGTGTTCGTGTGTGTGTTTAATTTCATTTGGCTGCTCACAGGGCCGAATAATCAGCTAATTGTTGAGCACTTTTGTGGCTGTCAATGTCTTAAATTGCTGGAACAATTTGTATGTCTGTGTGCGCCTGTGCAAATGTTTATATATGTGTGTGGGTGCACAGTGTGAAGAAGGCTTATTAGGTTAGACTGTGTATTGATCTGTAGTGAGTGAGACAGGTTAAGGCCTGTTAAAGACATTAGCCATACAGGGTAATGAGGTGGAATTCAATATAAAAGAAGATGTAGCTAATGCTCTCTCGGCTGAATGAGCACTGATGTATTTGTCTGTGTGAGTTTCTTTTTTTCCTTTGACCATATTTTTTTTCTGTTGAATTAATTATCCGCCTAATACCCCTGCTTCTGTCTGTCCACAGAGCAAGTCCCAGGTCTGAAAGACTCAAAGCGTGTGGAGGAGTTGCAGAATAAGGTGATTTGTTGCCTCAGAGACCACCTGGGCTGCAGCCCTTCCTCCTCCTCGTCCAAGGCCACGCCCCCTCTTAGTCGCATTCTGGGATTAAGGGCAGAACTTCGTTCCCAAAGGACCCAGGGCCTTCAAAGGATCTTCTACCTGAAGCTAGAGGACCTGGTACCGCCCCCTCCCTTGATTGACAGGTTCTTGGACACTCTGCCCTACTGAAGGGCCATGAACTGACCAAACAGAGAAAAAATAACGTAATGTCCTGTCCCCGCTCTCGCAGGAGCACGCACACACACCCAGAGGAGAGACTCACTTTCCTCTGGCTGATGCAGAGCAGAGAGAGCCAATCCAATGCTTTTCACTCAACAGGACAACCTATGTAGAACGGCTTTCACTCAAACAGGCAAACCTACTAAATGCTTTTCACCAGTATAAGAGACAATTACTCAAATGCTTTATTACTTTTTATGTCATCCTCCTGATTTCCTCATGTGGGGGGTGTATGACCAGGCTGAGATGGACTGTGGAAAGAAAACTGACTTTTTACCGTCCTCTCTCCTGCTGGGTGTCGGCTCACCCAGCAAAAAAAGGAAGAACACAGCGGTTTATGAGCCCTGTCTATCTGTGTTCATGCAGTCTGAGGACTTCTGTTGAGGGTGGGATCGAGTGTTTTTTTTTAACCTGAAGACGTCCCAGTGAAGCACGAGTCACTGTGTATTCTAGTTCCTCTTAAAAGAGAAGGAAGAGTAGGGCGTTTACACACTGAAAGGTCAGAGGTCATACAGCATAGATGAGCAGAAACAGATATTTCATAAACACATGGAAGTGGCTGTTGAGTTGGGCTCTTGATTCCAAGTGCAATTTCTTAAGTGCTATCTCACAACAAAAAGGAATAGACGGAGAAGGAACGGTTTAATTTCAAACTCTAAATTATTTTAATATAAAGTCCTGTACTGTTGGTAGCTAAAACAAAGACAGACAGTCTCCACCTGGCTTTAGGAAGCAGAGGAGATACTGCACTAACCATTGATGACTGAGTCACCCAGACTTGAACTTGCTGTAGTATGTTTTTTTTTTTTTATTAATAACTCATTTTGAAATCATAGGTCCAGTAGGAGTACAGAAGGTTGAACATGGACAGAAATTTGCTTTTGAAGCACTTATACCCTGAGAAGGGCTAGAAGCACAGACACACACTCGACCTGCTCCCCTGGCAGACGGCGGGTGAGTCGGGGGGAGAGTAGGGTGCTCGACAAATAGCTGTATGTCCAGGGGTGAAACATTCCGCAGTCATGCTCTTTTTCTATTTGTTTCTATTGTGATTGGAGGCCGTGTAAGAGTGTGGAGGACAACCTGTCTTTGTGTGTATGCTTAAAGAAGCCAGGATCATATGCATGGTGTGTCATAAGAGCTGCCATAGCCTGTTGAAACAGTTCGACCTGTGTTTGTGTTCCAGACTGTGGCTCCATTTGGGGATCTCCCCATGCCTCCACCACCCACTTACACACTCACGGCAGCAGTTTGATATATGAAAAAAGCAAATTATATAGATATAAATATAAATATAAATATATATATACAAAACTAATATTTTGAAGTGTTTTTAGCTTTTTCAAATATTGTGGTACGAGTTGTGCATTGTTTTTTGAAGAAGAGAAACAAAAAAAGAAAAAAAGTTGCTGTTTTTTTTTTTCAATGTCCGTCTTTGGCTTGAGTTCCCTGTTCGATTATTATTTTTTTCTTCCTCTTTGGTTCACTGGATTTTCTGTTCAGCACTTTGAAATTATAAACTAGTTCTGATTATTCTGCCTCACTGTGTCCTGAGTTCTGATTTTTTTAAAACCAAATTACTCTGTTTCCAGAAAGCTCAAAGTGTGCAAAAGCACAATTTTAAGCTGTCTGTATACAAGACTCATGTTTTTTGTGTGTGTGTGTGTGCGTGTGTCTAAACACAAAAGCCTCCTGACAGGTAAAAGGCCCCATCTCTCTCTCTCCCTCCCAAGGGACCCTTGGACTCTAACTGAGAGTAGAAGGGGATTAGGAGGGTGGGGAAAGTGAGGGGGGCCATGTTAGCATGAGGTCCAGATCAGCCTCCAGCCTCGTTAAACACCATCGATCGCCTCGGTGACATTTCACATGCCGTCTATACTGTCACTGCCATCACTCACACACACACTTATATACACACACGCTCTCTCTCCTTCTCCTTCCCTCTGTCTCAGACAGCAAGGTGATTGATAAGAACTGTGGTAGTGAAATTGTGAACGGCTCCATCTGTGTCTGAGAAAGACAGGCACAGATGGAAGTCCAACACAATGAAGTTTAGACCGTACACTCACCATTTTGAGCATTCGCCTCATAACACCAGAGCTCCTTATCTTCTCTCCAAAGATGGGAGTGTTTTATACCACAGAAGTTCTAGAAAACTAGGAAAACTATCACTTTGTGGTAAATAATACTGTGTGTGTATGGATGCATGTGGCACAAGAATGAGTCCAACACGTCTCGCTTCTGTCGGGGGTTCCAGCATCCATATTTTTACTCAGTAAACAGGAAAATAACATTCACACCAAGGTGTGTAATTTCAGGTGTGTAAGTCCCATTCTTTAAACAGGTATGTCAGAGTGCAGGGCAAAATAACATGTCTGCCAAGCACAGAGGGCTTTGCTTTAATCTTGAACACACTCGAACTTATTCATGCGCACACACAAATACACACACACATAGTGAGCTGTCAGTCTGCAGGCCAATCGATCAGTGCTGACAGATTGCAGATAACCCGAGAGTTTTAATTAGAGGTCCCATTAGAACATAAATACATAGAGACATTGATACATATGCACACACAGCCAAAGCAGCTGTTTTTCTTCATATTTATTCTAATCTATTCTGAAATGTGAAGCGACTCCTTTAAGACTTTGGGTTTTTTAAATGCAGAGCTATTTTGACAGATCACAAAAGGAAAAACACGAGTGTGAATATTATTATCAAATATGCCTGAATTTCTTTAGCTCTTTAGGACCCTATATTGCCACACCAGAATTGCTTAATGGCACATTTGAAAATAACAGGAGAGCAGTTGATATTTTTCCGAAGATAAACCAAGATGTCTGTTGTCAAAGAAATAAAAAGGCTTATATGCACAAAGTTATTTAATATCCACTTGGAAACAGTCAGATGCAGGAGGTAAAAAGTGAAAAGAGTTGGCTCCCTTTCCTGCTGAGAAACTCCCAGGATTAGACTGGAATGAATGACACCACCTGAGTTGAACATACAGACAGATAAACACACATTATAACACAAACACAGAAGCACATGCACAGACTCAAACATTTCTGATGACTCGCTTTTTACCCATTCACTGTCAGTTGTTTCTCCCCCTCAGTCTGCACCTCTGGGAGTCCCCTGGGAATGGACAGACAGACAGACACACACACACACAAGCAGGCACTTACATGTGTGTACAGTACCAGGGGAAATCCCGTGTAGCTTGGGACTGTGCTCTTCACTGTGGTCCCTTGCATCTGCTGGAGGAGAAGTGTGTGGGGGGTTGGCCTAAATGTCAAAGGTAAAGAGTGGTGAAAAAGAGAAGTGGAAACATGCAATAGACCCACTCACAGTGGCTGATCACGAAGAAGAGGAGGGGGAACCCCAATCTGTCTCTTTGTCTGTCTCCAAACGCAACACAGACCAAAATATCACAATAAATGTTTATTTCCATAGAACTGGTGCTTTTCATGCCAGCAGCCAACTGTGAAAGGGTGAAATTACAATGTTAAATGAAATGACCAAAAAATGACATTTCTACAGAAACACCAAAGAAATACCTCATCTTCTTTTTCTTCGACCTTTTCTAGTCTGTCCTAACTTCCAAAAATCAGAGCTGTCATAAAATCATGTTTGAGTCTGGACCATCATCTAGCCAGGATGCTCTGGTTCCTGCTGTTTCTGCTGTTTTGAATGATGTGATGTTCACATCGTTTTAAATGTCCCAACTCATTTGGTCAGTTTGTGTATCATGATCAGAATTAAAACTTAAATTAGACTAAAAAATACTGACACACATGTCACAATGAACTTGTGAGGTGGAATGTAAAACTAGAATATCAATTTTGCTATAGTTAACGGCCAATAACAACCATTTCTGCAATCAATTCATCAGCTTGATTTTTTTTAACTTTGATTTTTTATTTTGAAACTTTTTGGTTTCTGAAATGGAATGGTTTTCCACTTTTATACATTTGTGTTGTGGACAAAACAGGCCTTTAAAAGTTTACATTTTGGGTTTCCGAACTCTTGTCTACTATTTCACCGTTTGTGACATTTTGGGACAAAACAACCAATCAGTACTTATTAAAAGCAACTAAAAATTTCATCAACTATAGATGTAATCTTTTGTTATATTCACCATGATGTTAAAAACAGTTTTAACCCAGAGTATTTGCGGTGACACAGCTACTTTATAGGCAATAAATGTTCATTTAGATATAGCCTATGGGATATTAGCTGTCCATTAGATAAAACCAATATCCACACATGTGTGAATCATGACTAACTTCTATCTTTCGCAAACTATACCCATTTGGTACATATCAACAAATAAGCAGAGAAAATGTGGCAGATAAACTCTTTATTTCCCTGAAGAATTTATTCAAAAGTCAAACAAACGTCTAACATAGTCAAGTGTCTTTAGTGCTCCTTCTATATGGGGAACTCATTATGCTGTAGATGCCGGTCGACGTCGGAAACTTTTCGTGGACGCACAGAGGAAAGACTTGTTTACAAACAGAAGAAAATGTCCCAAAGAAACTGAAAGTGATGTCGAAGATTGGAGGAATTTGCGGTACAGATTTGTTAACGGTATGGAGGCTGTAAGGAGGCATCAGCGAGTATAAACCTGAATCTCTCCAGGTGTTTTCAGGGGTAAGTTTTCTCTGCCTGGTTTTTGAGTTTCTCTGGGCTGACTCATGGTCGACAGAAGAAAAGTGTTTAGTGGATTTGAGGATCAAGTTGCGCGTCAGCTAACAACAAGTACCCTGTTACTACTATCTAAGTTTGAGTTTTGTTTTAGTTTCAGTTGTTTTAGCTAGTTTACAGCTCAGCAGGTCTGGCTCCCTTTATCTGAAGACATGTAATCCAGCTGTGTTCACATAAACTAACACTTTCAGGTCCTACATACACCACCGAGTACAGCTATACCACGACACATGACGGTGTACTGTCTTCATGTGCAGACTTGTTTTATTCTTACTGTAGTGTTACACATTCAGCAGCACTCATCTTTCTTCACCGTTTAATCTCAACTCTATCTGCAATAACCCAAAGACTGAAAAACTGCGATACTATCAATGGCCTCTACTGTGGATATTATTCTCCTGCTGCGTACTGCATCATACAGTAAGTCAGATATGATCAGAAGCAGTAAAAATAGCTGATTATATCTGTTTTTTGACAGTAAGATTAAATACTTTTGAGTTATCAACAAAGCAGAATATTTAAGGATATCCCTTTGGGCTTAGAGAAACACTGATAAACAATTCCAGCGTTTTCTGACATGCTGTGACTGGACAGTCAATCAATAATAGATCAACAATGAAAATAACTGTGAATGCATTGATAACTGGGTATTATGTCTGCTTTGCAATCAGGAATACTAAAGAAAATAACAGATTGTTGCCTATGGTGATTTTAACAGAATATATTTTTTTGATTGAATAAATGAATGAATGAATTGATTTAACATAAACATCTTAGAAACTGAGAATTTTATACAATTTATCTTTAGGAATGACTCCAGAGTTTGGCGAGTTGATTGATCGAGTCATTTTTTATGTGGATGTTTTCCTGTCAACATGTCAAACTTCACTTTCTCTCCTCTCTCAAAAATGTTATTGCAAGAGATTTCTTAATAAATCCCATTGAGGTGCCGGTTTAAGATGTGTGGGCTTAAAATTGCATGCGTCACTGAGTTTATTCATTTGATTTACGTATTCATTCTAGACGTACTCTGCTGGTCTTTCTGTGGGGGCAGTGAGATAAAGCTGAGCAGGTGGAGCGTCCAAGTTACACAGAGGTGTTGGCTGTGGGCAGTCAGCAGGACACATGGCAGAGGAGAGCAACAAGCTGACACTGAGGCGCCTTGAGGCACCGATCCACAAGTTTATTAAAGTGGCTCTTCCCACGGACCTAGAGAGGCTGCAGAAACACCACAGTAACATACTGAAGGTGACGGCAAAAATCTGGCTCCCCACATGATAGCACCCTCACATCCACTCTGTCACTTCCGCTCCACAGATGGATAACAGATCGTTTTTCCTTTTTTCTGTCTTTTTTTGTTTGTTTGTTTGTTTTGTTTGTTTTTGCAGTACCAAAAGAGCCAGCAATGGGATCGCCTTCATCAAGAGCACATCAATGCCAGCAGAACTGTTCAGGTATAAAATAATCCTCTGTTACTGAACGGTTTCTTCTTAACACCAATTAAAGCATAATTTCCTTCTTTTACGTCATCACTAAGACAGCTTGTGTTTTATTCAAGCTAGAGCCTTACAGATATGTGAATGTGGGGATTGTTTAGAAGATGCTGTGACTCATTGGCTCTCAGAATTCCTAAGCAAGCATGACCAAGCAACTGCAGACTCTGTTATTTCTTTCAAGTTGTCTTAACCCTTGAGAGCTCAGTTTTTAAAAAACAAATCAGTTTAATTTTACTAATAGTCGGACTAACACAAAGGATTTCTCCCTAAACCTAAACCTAATTCAACCCAGTCACCCCACCAACAACAAAGTGAACTTTGTTTCATCTGGAAAGAAAACAAAGCAGATTAACAGTTAGATTTTTAATACAAAGCCCAACTTATGAACTGTTTCTGAAACTTTTAAAAAACTCGCCTTTGCTTTTCTCAGCAGATGGATTTTTTTAGATGCCTTTTAGGAGACGGTTGTTTATGGTACCGGACCGGGCTTGTCATCACAACATAACTATCTCCAAATTAACTGTAGCACTAAATCTGCTCATGAAGGCAAAGAGACAGAGTTCAACAATCGGAGAAATCTGTTAGAATAACAAATGTACCGTCTTCTTGCCTGTGAAAATGTGCTTTTTGTTCATTTATGCAAATATAAGCATACCTCTCACACTGTGACGATATTACAGTGTGAATAAATAAACTCTATGTAGAAACTTACTCTAGAAATCAGGGCAGAAAAAGAGCTGCAACCCAAACCTCCAGTGTACCGTCTCTTGTGTGCGAGCACTTGCTTACTTGTTCACATGGTGGATGTGAATGCCTCAGGGGAAGTTGTTGCCTGGAAGCGACCATGTCTCTAAAGGTGAAATAACTCCAAGCAGTCGCACACCTATCCTCTCACCATTACCCTGCAAACTCCGGGGACACACAGCAAGTGCTTTCTCGTGTCTTCATGGTGTTAATCAAGAGTAAGACATAGACTACTCTGCTTTATATGTGTGTGTTTGTGTGCATGTGGTCCACAGTGCTCAAGGATAAACAAGTTAGAGGAAAGATACATATATGGATCATCTTTTTTAGTCTGTCTGTCTCTGACCCTGGGTGTCTTTATCTTTTATTGCCCCCCTACCAGTGAGAAAAACGGCAGGCTCTCATATTTGATTTATTCCACCAGATTAGCGCATAGCTAACCATCAATAGAAGAAGCTCTGTCAGACCCAGTAATCTCTTGTACATTGTGAAAGAGGGGAGCAGGGTCAGCACTGTTCTCTAATGTATGTCTGCTGTTAAAGCGTGTGTTTTAACCTGCTTGGTTATGGTTAATTTGCAGTCTGACAGGTTCCTGACCTGTCTATTTCTGTATTAATCAGTGTGTTTTTCAGTTTTATGCACATGTATGTTTATTCATGCTGTGTAATTAGCAGAATGTGTTATCGGCAGCATATTGACCCCTTGAGACCAGGTCGTACCTTGGCCTGAAAGACTGATGGCTTGGATGTAATCCTCCTGTCACCCTCAGGGCATAGTAGGGAGCGAGGGGGGGCCTGTGTGCCCGAGCCTCATAACTCGACCTAATTAAACCCAGATCCCAATGTACGTATGTTTACACACACATGACGGTTTACTGGAAGTCTGGACCTGTCCTCGTGGGGATTTCTCAGGGGCAACAGGTAGAGAAGAAACATTTGATTGCAGTTTTAAGTTTTTGCCTAGTGTTAATTTGTTGTGAGGCAACATGGAAGTACAGATTGATATCATAGAAATGGCGTTCTCTGTTGTGTGTCTTGAATATTTTTGCCAAGAGAGTTAAATGTTACTGTAGATTGGTCATACCTTTGTCTCTCGAGATTGGAGAAGTTTAGTGATTTCAGGTCATAGCGGATACCACATAGTGGGATCTGAGACATCGTACCCTGAAGTCCTCAGCCAAGGGTCTGCTGACTATTCTTCAGTCCAGGCTGAGGACCAAGGGGAACCAGACTTTTTCTGTCAGGGCCCCGCTCTCTAGAACAAACTGAGGAGATCAGACTGGCAAGTTCCTTATCCTCTTTCGAATCTCATTTAAAAAACCTTTTTTCTAAGTGCTTTTACTGGATGTGACTTTTAACTTAGCTCTTAACTTTTGATTTATTCTTAACTCATTTATTTTATTTTATCTCATCATTATCATCATAATTATTTTTAACTTATTTTAGAAACTTTTAACATGGTTTGAGTTTCCTCTTTTATCGAATTCTAAATCATTCCTTTTGACTGACTGTTTTTGACTGATGTCAGCTGCTGTATGTTCTTCCTCTATTTCTATTCTGTTTTTATGATGTGAAGCAGTTTGTTACTCTAAAAGTGCTTTATAAATAAAGTTGATATTATTATTATCATTATTATTGTTACCCTCGTTTCTATGTGAAATGATTTCTATAAACACTATATGCCTGACCCAGAATATTTAGAGCATTCAAAGGCAGGAAAAGTTAAGCTGCAGGAATGATGCTAAGCCTCTGAGAGCATTAGTCAACACAAAAGTGTTTTTTTGTGTGTGTAACTTCTAAAGCCCCTGTGAGAAACTGACTAAAATAAATACTGACGCCTGTGTTCGGGCAGCAAAAGAAAAACAGACTAACAGCTGTAAAAAAAAAAAAAAAGATTTTTATCTTTATTTTGTTATTTAACTGTCACCACTGCTGTAGGGAGAGTGTTAAATGAGGTGTTTAATCGTACACTGCCTTTCCCAAAGTTTTAGCATGCCTAACTTTCATTGTGTTTGAGTAATTTAGACATTAAAAACTGGGACAGGTGAGATTTTTCGGCTCACACCTTTAATAGAAGAGATTAGCAAAGAAATAAGGCTTGCCCTTTGTCCACAGAGGGTGTCAGAAGTGAGCTTTAACTAATAAGAAATAAATCATTACAATGTTGGAGTATAATACATTTATTGCTGATATTCTCAAGATAAATTTGCCACACACATCGCATTACTGCTATTCTACCTTTGCATGATCCCCTAAAGTCTGCTCTTTTAGTTAGAGGGTTTTAAAATGTTTGATCAGGTTGGTGAAATACCACATGCATCCCCAAGAATGGTATCATTACCTCTACAACTGTCAACACCTTACATTTTATTACTGATTTGTTTGGCCCTTTTTAAATATCAGTCTCCTGCCTCTACTCTGTGTCCCTGCAGCAGCTGAGAGCTAACATCAGAGAGATGGAGAAGCTGTGCGCTCGGGTCCGTGCTGAAGACGCAGCCTCCCTGGAAGCGCTAGTAACACCAATCCGAGACAGGGCGTCAGCAGC
Source organism: Xyrichtys novacula (assembly GCA_962446985.1). NCBI lineage: Eukaryota > Metazoa > Chordata > Actinopteri > Labriformes > Labridae > Xyrichtys > Xyrichtys novacula. Next base: position 21,954,064 of record OY660871.1, read on the forward strand.
AGCACGAGACTTCCTACTTCTACACTCTAACCCAGTCTCACAGCCTGTCCCGGCACCTGCAACTCAGCCAACCAGCTGTGTGTCCACTTCGGATGAAGATATCGATGAGGAGTTGGTGTCTGGCAGGCAATTCCAGCTCCGCCTTCCAGAAATCCCTTCAGATCAGAGCGCAGCAGAGTCTTGGGACAACCTGGAGGAGGTACGCATGCACAGACTAAAGAATTTCCTCGTGATTTTGACAAAACCTACAATGGAGAGTTCAGATATCAATGATTTCTACGAGTTTAGAACTTTTTCTGCCGATTGGTTTACTAGTTACAGATTGTCCTGCTGTTGTTTCCCTAAATATTCACAGCCGTCTGACCCTTGTCCTATGAAATAATAAATAAGTGATCATATCCATTGATACTGGCCTGATAAAACTAGTTTTAACAATAGTGTCATCAAACTTAGTTCATCATACCTAATGAACAGCATTCAAAATATGTAACTTTTTCGCAGTGATATTTTTCTCCGTTTTAAGTAGCTGATACTAACTCTTGGAAGTAACTGCGTAAGATATTCCTGTATCCTTGTTTTAAAAAAATTTAGCTTTGCCAATAACACATGGCAAAAGTTTGAATTCATTGCAATTATTGAAAAACATGTAAAAATTTTTGATAAACAAGCCTCATCATGCGTACATTTTACCTATCTGACGGGTGTAATGACGATGCTGTCACATTGTTTTGATGCAGTTAAATGAAGCTCAAGCGAGCTATCAGGATCCAATTTAGAAAAAAGTTTTTGGATTCAGGAAAGACGTTTTGCAAACACCAGTACTGATTAATCATGGAGGACACTAGATAGACGTACACTACAGATATGGGATACAGCCAGTGTGCATATTTTTAATACTTTCATATGGAGACCACAGCACTGGATAATGTAAACAAACAGCATATTTCTTGTTTTGTTTTTGCGGAATGTGTGGAAAGTTTTGCTGCAGACCAAAAATCAGATATTGATGGAAAGAGCTGGTCACTAATTTATCAATAATGGTCTTATTCTAGCCAGAATGGACAACCAGGACCTGAGGCTAAAGAAGCAAAATGCGATACAGTCAAAGTGTGCTTTTTTAAAGTTTGATCAATTTAATTGATCCCTATATAATGTGATATTCACACACCAAATCAAATTAGTTTCAATCTTTGATCTGTGATTTATGTTTCCATGATTGTACACATGATTTATAGCAAGTGTAAGATGATGTAATGCAGCTGACCTCTTTTGTTTCTGCTGAAATCCTGACTTCATGCCGCGCTACTGTTACACAAGGCCATTCAAAATGCATAAATGAAAATGAGAATGAATGTGATCGGTATGATGTAATAACAAGGTAATTTTTTCTCTTGTAGGATCTGAAGGAGCTGAGTGGTTTAGTGACCGAGTTCTCTCTGCTTGTCCATGTGAGTGTTCACTCTTGACTCCTCTGTGAGCTGCCTAGCTGCTACATTTACATTTCTACACTATATCCATTTCCCTCTCATACATGTGTGCACAGCTACCCCAGTGAGCCAAGAACAATGTAACAGGGACTCTTCATCTATATAACATTTCCAGGAAGTGGTGTGTGTGTGCATTTGACCATGTGTGCTCGTGTTGCCTGGTGAAGCTGCTGTGAGAGGAGGTTACGCAGATCAGCTCAGTGCTGCTGGGGCCCTCACTAAGGCAAGAGGGAGAGATTGAGGAGGACACAAGGATGAGAGGAAGGATTTAGGGGGAGGGTGGAAGATTGTCCACAGGGTGGAGAGGCAAGGAACCAGGAACACATCGCAGGAGCAGGTGGAGAACAGACGGTGTAGATTATCACTCTGTCCTGAGGGATGGAGAGAGAGGAGCAAGGAGAGAGTAACAGAGAAAAGAAAGAGTGAGTGAAGATGTAGTAGCCATGAAAGCATGGTTAGAAAGAGCATTGACATGTTGTTTCGTCGTCTCGAGGGTGAAAAACACCGTTAGGGGAGAAATATTCCAGCGCTCAGCCACAGTGGAAACACCGAGGGAGTGTGTGGTCGTGTCTTTTTCTGTACATGCGTCATGTTTGTGTCTGCTCCGATGTCAGTGTTTTCATCTGAAGGTTTTCTATCTTATCATGTCTTAGTACTATGAGCGTAATTAGGAAGGAACAGTGTAGAAAACAGAAAACAGAAAACTACAACAAGTATAAGAAGAGCAGCGTAATGAACAGTAGACATGTGCACGGGTTGGCAGAGTGTTATTATACATGTTATATCTGAAGTTACAGACTCAAGTTTGAGTAGACACAAGGAAAAAAAACATTAAATTAAAATTTACTTAATTTCTCCAGATTTTGGCTGTTTTAGTTTTATAGAAAAAATGAGAATCGAAGGCAAAATGAGTGGATCACATTACTTAGGGGGCTATTTTTGCCTTTATTAGACTGGCCAGCTGGAAAGAGACAGGGAATGAGGGGAGAGGAGAGTCGGGGAATGTATGCTACAAGAGGTCAAGTCCAGGAGTTGAACCTATGACCTTTTAACCTATGACCTTTGTACTCAACTATGTGCAGAGGGCATGCAGTTGAACCACTAAAACAACTAATACCATTTTTCTCCGAACTCAAGTGTTCTTACTTAAGTGAAGAAAGAACTTTTTTGGTAAGATGCACAAATTCATAAATTAAAAAAGGCTTTTTATTTTTCCTTTTAAAAACCATCATTTTGAAAAATTCTTTGTGACTGTTTTTGGGGAACTTTATACTTTTTTTATTTCTATGGCTGCAAGAGCTGATAAATTCGATCGTTTTAGCATCTCTAATACTCAAAAAGTCTTTCCTCATTTTTGTCATTGAATTGTACATTATAAATCTATGAAACTGGGACAGTTGGAAGAATAAAATCCAAACAGTCAAATTCCAATTTTTGGTTGTAGAAAATTATAATGCGCCTTTTTTTCTACTTTCTTACAATGTAATCCACCAAATGTGTCTGAAACAGTGTGGCTGTCATGCTACGGTCCTAGACAGATCTGTCCAAAACTTAAACACAAAAGACTTCTGCAAGAAATGTGATCTATAATGTTTGTCAATTGTTTAACTTTTGAGCTCAGATTGAGGAGATGAACAGAGGGAGAGGAGTCACATAGGAGAGATGAGGAAGAGTAGGAAGGGAACAGTGCCCTGCTTGTTGTTTGGCCACTGTGTCCATCCAGCTCTCACATGGAGAGAGACAGCTGCCTCTCTAAATATTTCATGAGATTTACACAATGCCACACACACACTCACTCACACACACACACACTCACACACACACACACACACACACACTTCCTGTGTTAACGTGTGCCATGGAGCAGAATTTAGACACATAGAAACGTACTGTATGACAGGTGGCTGCTCTGTCATATGTGTGTGTGTGTGTATTGCATGTGTGTAAACTGAGGTGAATGTGCTGGCTCGTGTGTGTGTTATTGTGTGTGTAACCTCTGTGCATCAGTCCCAGCAGGAGAAGATTGACAGCATAGAGGACAACGTCAACACAGCCGCTGCCAACGTGGAGGAGGGGACCAAGAGCCTGGGGAAGGTGTGTATATATGTGTGTGTGTGTGTATGTCTGTGTGTGCCATGATGATCTTGTGTGTGCGTGTGTGTGTGTGGTAGTGTTTGGGAGATGGGGAGATCGATGGCACTTTGCCTCCCAGCCATTCCACAGCGTTTGTCCCTATTGATCCACACGAATACGGAGGAAAGATGCAATTAAGGAAATAGAGAGAGGAGAGGAGGGGAGGAAGAGTGATAGAGAGGTGACAAGTGAGAGTGTGTAAGTGTGTGTGTCCCTGTGTGTGTTCTATTAAGAAGCGGTTTGAATGACTGTTTAATAGTTTTTCAAGAGCAGCATCCGGACTTCCATTATCAATTCAATACACTCTCACACACCAAGTGTAACTCAGACGGACAACTCAGCGCCCTTCACACATATTACGCACTTGGAGTGTTGAACTTTTTGTCCCTAATACTTGGTATGAATCACCTGTGCTCCTACGTCAACTACACAAACACACACAAGTGCAAAGTTTTCAAAAAATACAAGATTTTACTCACTTTACCTGCGTTTTTTTTTTTGTTTAAAGTGGAAGATAAACGGCGCTCATCAGATGAAGAACCCTTTTTTTTTTGATCTTACACTTTTAGGCACATAATGGAGGTGTGAAGCCTTTCCACTGTAATGACACTCTCTCTCAGAGGCGATGGCGATGACACAGTTGTGATTTTTTGTGTGCTGAAGTGAACCTTTTCATAGCTCACACAGGACAGAAGATAACCTAGAAACGAAAAACTCATTTCTTCAGGGCTTTTTCAACAATTATCTGAGGCTGTCTGTTCATTTAAGTCAAAAAGAAAAACATTCTTTCAGACATGTCTAATACTGAGCCATGCAGATGAGGATTTGTCCCAGCAAATGGGATTTCTGCCACCACTTAATGATTAATAAGGCGAACTAAATTCATTTTGTGGTGCTCAAAAGCATCGGAATAAAGACTTTTTGCTGATTGAAAAATGCGTGTATGTCAGTCTGGATAATCCGCACAGTTTAAGGACGTGTGTCACGTAGATTATTTCTTTATTAAAATGTGGCTCGAGTGTAAACAGAAGCGCTGACAGAAAAGTCTGTTGAAAGAGAATCTGTTGTTGGGGTACGTTTGGTTTGTCATCTACTGAAGAGCTGGCGTTTATTTTGATCAGGATTCACCTCCTAAGATTTTGGAACATGTTGAGATCAAACCAAGACTGTCTTTGTGAGCAGACACACACACACACACAGTTTCTTTTTGCAGTGTAACCTCACTGACTGACTCTTCAAAGTTTTAAATAGAAGTCTTAACATTTTTTAAATAAAATCAACTCATTTAGAAAAGAAAAAATAAACAAAACTGTTAAATGAAATTGAATTTACCCAAACCGCGACACAACAAAGGTTGACTGCTCCGTCTGGGTAGGGGAAGGGTGGTGGGGATGCACGCGGAAATAAAGCAGATGAGAGGGGTGTCAGATGTTTTAACTTGTTTGAAAGCTTGTAATCTGTCATCAGGTCAAACTGCATTACACACACACAAACACACACACACGCGCACTCATTTCCTCCATCCTCTACAACCTGCACCCAGACTCCTTTTAACTCCTCTCAGATGAAATTAAAATTCCCTTGACTGCCACAGGGGTTGGGACAAGCAACGCTAGCTTTTGAACTAGATTAATTTAATGGTGAAGTGTTAATCAAATGTGTGTCCCTGTGCAAGCGTGTGTGTGTGTATATATCATTAATTGTCATCAGCAAAAAGCACCTTCCACTCTGATGATAGCCGTAATAACACACAGGCCACATCTCTCTGATTTCTCCTAAATACAGATAATGAAAAAGCTTTGATGCAGCAATGGAAGGGGCTGATTTTCATTTACTGGCTTGTTTGTGTCTTTTTTTTTTTCTCTCTTTCGCCCTTCCCCGAGTCGATTTGTGATCATGAAAGGATAGAGGCGTCCAAACTCTCTCACAGATTCTCTTAAAGCCTCGACTAATGCCTTCCAAAGGTGTGTGTATGTGGGTGTTAAATTAGAACATATCTCTTCTTCCTGTCTCTCCAGGCGGTGGGCTACAAGTTGGCAGTGTTGCCGGTTGCCGGGGCGCTGCTGGGCGGCGTGTTAGGAGGTCCTCTTGGCCTGCTGGCTGGGTTCAAAGCTGCAGGGGTGGCTGCTGCTTTGGGAGGGGGCGCCTTGGGGTTTGCAGGAGGAAACCTAGTACAGAAACACCGCAAAGCCAGGGTGGAACTACAGATGAAACAACTGACAGCACCTCCACCTGAATCACCTGAGAATCCAGAGTCAAGCAAAGACAAATGACCCAGAAGCTGCGGTCAGTCCTCTGACCTCCAGGGCTGAAAAACCACTGCCAACTGAGTATTCAGAAGCACAGAGTCGACCTCCTGTTCACAAGCCTTACAGACAATCCTTATCAGATGTTTTGTGAAATAAACACAAAATAACAGCCTTATTCAGGAGTCACAAGCTCCATTAGATGTGATTGTGCTTTTAAAAACAAAGCTATTTTATGCACACTAGTGACTCTATCTTATGAACAGTCTTGCAGTTATTAACACTACAGCTCTTAGTTTGAAATGGCTATGGGCAGTTTTTATTTAAAAAAGTATCTTGAGCACAAATTCACAAAGTATAATCAGTTTTAACAAGCTCCACCCTTCTGCCGTTATCACTGCTAAGAGTCCGGTTAGTGCTTTCCTGCTGAAACTAATATTCAAATGTGAGTAGCGTATAACAGAACTGAATAATGTAAATAAAAAGGTTCTGCTTATACATTTCAATAATTTATACGGTTTGTGCTTTGACTTGTTTTTGCCAAGTATGAGAGCAATTACTGCACAAAAACAAAAACTGCACCAAAGTGCCACTTTTCAAAAAGCCACGTGTGTAAATGAGCCATGTGTCGACTACCTTGTTGTGAATAAATGTGTTTTTTTTCCAACCTTTGTCACTGGTTTCATAAATGAAACAGAAAACACAAAACATAACAAACAAACAACAGGCAGCACAACATCCTGTAAAATGGTTTTTAATTTACTTTTTTGTTTTTGTACTCTTCCTCCACTCTGAGATGACTGTTTTAGAAATGGCATCGCGCACCCCCCTTCTTTTGCTGTCCTGTATGTGGGCTGATATGTCACTATGCAGGCGTCTGTCGGCCTCTATGGAAGGGTAGGATGCACAGTACAAACTATGCAATGGGTCCCCCACACTCCTGATTTGGCTTCCTCTTAAGATTCCTCTGTGTCCAGTGGATCTCAGAGATTCAGACAAGTACCTAATCTCAGACATATTAAGAGACAACACCAGTTTTAACAAAACCTGTATAAAGTGGCAGACTTTTAGGTTTCCAGCATTCATCACGTGGGTTTCTCCCCTCTTGTCTTTCGGCTTCTTTAAACACTGGAAAGAATGAAATCCTCTGACCATGGTGACACATTTATCAAGAGGTAAACAGCAAAAACAACAGGTATTCTTAACTTCATGACCATGTTTAAATACATTAGTTCAAAACATAATTCCTCTCTCTTTGATTCCTGGGACAACAACTCAGATGTGTCATGGCAAATGTGCCTTTAAAAAGGTATTCACCCCGCTTTGACTTTGAATGTTTTACTGTTTTACAGTAGTGGAGATAACTCGCATGTGAGGCCAACATCTTTACGGGACATGAGATTTAAAAGAATGTTGTTTTTTTTAACACTAATGAACAATTCTTAACTGTATAAACATCCTAAAATACTCAATAGAGGCACCTTTGGTAGCAGCTACAGCCAAGAGGCTACTTTGATAGGCCTGTAACAACTTTTCACATCACAACACTAATTCCTTTAAAGAGTATGTGCTAAAGTTACAAGCTCGTGAAGTTCTGACTAATTCAAAAATTTGCCTTAAGTCTGAACACTAAGCTTACTGATAACAGGCCTTTACATGGAAATTTATTTAAGCCATTGATTTGAAGATTTGGCCTAATTTTTGCAGTCATCTCAGGGTAAAATGAACCTATATGGATTTATTTTCATACATTTTTGTGTTTTATCTGATAAATCTAACCTTGAACTGTCACTAGCTGTTCAGTGCATGTAGCTCAGAAGCCTCCAAACGGCATGGTGCCTCTAAAACCTACAGGAATTATGGTGCTATTACGTAAAAGCACATTGAGATTTTTTGTTCATCTTTGAGAAGGAAATCAAAATAGTATCGTCTGTGATTTAGTGTTGTGAAACAGTAACACATAAAATGGTCCAAAGGGGGCAATACTTTGTATCAGCACAGGGAGAGACATCTCATCTATAACCATTTAGTACCAGGGGAGGAGAGGGTGCATCTCTATAGGGTGGAGTAGCTCTGTCTCCTTCACTTCTGTCTCATGTTCGAAATCATGTCATCCCAGTTACTATTTAAAAATATTTTTTCTATTCCTTCAGAGTGTGTGGAGAGGACAGGAGGTAAAGCTACTTCAGACAAGCATACCGTTATTACTTGTGCTATACAAATGATTTAGACTAGAGTTGGTCATATTGAGATGCAGTCATGAGGTCAGTGGGACTAAAAAAAATGATCCTCTATCAGACGGGCTGGACTACCCACAAATAAGAAACTACTGGAGTGAAGGAACTGTTCTGGGTTCTTCTTCTTCTTCTACAAAAAGCCAGGTGATGGAAAAAAAAGAAATAAAATAAAGAAAACTCTGTATTTAATTTAGACTGACAATGAGACTCCCATGAAGCACAAACATATTTACAAGCTCCAAAAAAATAAATGTAAAAACACTACTCTTAATGCCTCTAACCCCTGCCCGCACATGTTGTCTCCTTGACTCCGTTTCCTTTTGATCCAAAATAAAAATTGTAAGTGAAAGAGTTATGAAAATATAGATTTTTCCAACATGGTTGTGTAGTGGACTGCTTCTCCGTTTCCTTCTCCTTCTTTTCTTCATTCTCCATTTCTATATCTCTTTCTCTTCAGTAAGGGTGGTGGGTGTTGCTGTTTTGTCCCGCTGGCCTGTTCCAACCCTAACCCCCTTCCCTGACCCCGGGGCGTGGCAATGAGTCACAGGTTCACTGGAGGGCCGAAAGGGGTCACAGCTCGTCACGGTCCCGTGTGAGGATGGTGTAGCGGGTCTCGCTGGGCGCCAGCTTCTGGAAGGAGCTCTCTGGAGGGCTGCTGGCCACTTCTCCTACTGTCTCCTCCTGAGGGGAATATTCATGCTTGAACCGAACAGACAAGTTTCACATGACGCGACAAACTTTCGGTCTTGCGGCTGAACCTGTCTTACCTGTCCAGGCGTGCTGTCTGTGGGGTCAGGACCATGGTGAAACTCTCTGTGGAGCTTTCCGGAGTGAAGGTCTAACACAAACTGCCTCAGCTTGCCAGGGATACTGGAGAGAAAAAAAGAGACTTATTATGATTCGTTTTTTTTGATACATCTGTTATTCTTTAAGGACGTTTCATGCGAAGAGATCTGATTTAATAAACTCTAAACTGCACAAACTTGGTCCAAAGTGATGGGAGTCAGCGGGGTAACAGTGCTCCTGATTCATCAGCAGGTGTACATTAATATTTACAAAACTAGACCCCTAAAACGCTTCACCACAACAGCCTTCCTGAGTCATAAGAGGCCGAGTCACATTCACAAAAATGTTACCAGAGAGTCACCCAGCAGGGCGTTTTATCCTGCAGTTGGAAATCTGCGTTTTAGAAAAGACACCTCATTTAACAGCGCAAGAGGGTCCAACAAGCGGGTCTATAAACATAGCACAGCTTTGTTTGTTTTGAGGGAATTTCCCCTTTTTAATTGAGTCTGTTTGTTCCTGTTTTGTATCAGTAGCCTAGAAATGAATTTCATGCAAAAAAGAAGTACCAAAAAACCGGCGACTGCAGCTCTCAGTTCTCTTAAATCAGTTGCCACTTCAAAGGCAGTCTTTGTAATAGCGGTTCTTATATGAGCCACATTAACAGTTTGTTCGAATCAGGCATTCCTGCACTCAAAGTTCAGCCATAAGACAGACCTGCTCGAGCTGCAGATCAGGTCGGAGTTGATACAATGCTTGGAGAACTTGAAAAACACAAGTGCCCGTGGATGTGTCCTGAGGCGGCATTATTCCACATCAGCACTGTCCTGTGAAGTGTGCTCATTAACAACAAGTCAGGGGGGCGGCGCAGGCGGAGCTGGTCCCCAGTCACAGCTAACCCCATTTGTCAGAGTAGCAAACACACGCACTCATACGTATATGTATAAAACGTACACTGCACTGATGTAATTACAAGCTGTGTGCCACATGCAGTGGTGATGTGATGTAATTAGGCTGAGGAGGGCTGGTCAGTCCTCGGGGCTTCTGTCTATCTGATCAGACTCTGATTGGGGACTGGGGGAGTCAGGGTGGTGGAGGGGCAGAATAAATGAGATTAAATTAGATTAGACTGGATTAGTTTAGCACTTATTGCACGTGCCAAATCATGTCACATTAGCTCCGGTGTCCTGGCCCATTCATAAGGACAGATTTTGGGAGGTGTGACATTTCCCTGGTGTTCAGTGCACAGTGGGTTATGGGGGGTTATGGTGTGTGTTGCGTATGTAATGAAATTGACTTAATACAAAGGCACAATGAACAATTTCAGAGACACGTCAGTATCAGGTAATAATTGCTTAAAAGCATTTATCAGACTGATTTGACATTTGGGTGATTCATTTGTTAATAACAGCAACATTTGTGAAGTTTTCGTTTATTTTGGCCATTTCTTTTTCTGTACTACAACTATCTGCTGCTTCACTAATCTCTCAAAATTTTGATCGATCCTCCCACATCAATAATACTGCTCTTCTAATTTCAGAGTACTCAATTCTATTGAAACATTCAACAAAAAAGAGTGAAAGGTTTTACTTACGAAAGGTCTCTGAATTCGGGGAAGACATACATATGTCTGAATGAGTCTATAGCGATGACGGGACAGTCAGCAGGAGTTTTTTGAATGTGTAGCAGAGGATGGCGGAACTTATCGCAGTCTGCGTGCAGGAAGTTGATAGACCCTGCAGAGCGGACAAGCTGTTAATAACACATCGGCTATATGTTGATGTTGAGCTCACAAACGGCTCAAATTTACTTTCACGAATGACCCACAAACAGATGTACACACCTTTCTCACTGATGAGCTGGCGAGCCACTTCATGCTGAAACTGCTCAAGGCTGTCTGTGTCTTCTTTAACATGGAACAAGATGAGGAACGGGATTCCCTCTTCAGTCAGCTCCTGGAAAACACACACACACACAGTCAATGACATGAGGAGTCAGAACTTAATAATCTTACAGGTTCACATCTATTAGCACCCTGCAGCTACATGTACAGGTTCATATATCTAATATCAAGAATAATAGCTTTGATAACAATTTGGAAAGGGAAAGAGAGCAGGAAACAAACCTCTCCATTTTCAAAGGTGATCTCTCTGACCAGAGGCACACACTTGTCCTGCGCCCAGGCGTAGGTCAGGTCAAAGTTTGTGAGCGAGCCGAGGTAGATCATGTCCGGGGAGTTCTCCCCTATGGGCTTGTAGATGACGTTGTCTCCACTGAAGCGCTCCGGCTCAGAAACAGCACTGAGAGAGTGAATTTAAAGTTTCATATAAATATCAGCCTCTTTTGAATGGTAAGGGAAAATACATCCCCAATCCCAGAACATTTGGGACGCTGTGTCAAATGTCACTTGAAAAACATAGAGGAGGTTTGGAAATCATTTTAACCAGTTATTAATATTAAACAGGGCACCATTCTATGAGAAACTGGGTGAGAAAATAGTCCAGCCATTTCAGGTATCATGGATGCTGCACCCTCCACTCTAAACAGGTGAGAGCGTAACAGCTTATGTGATACTAAATGTTAAATTTATTGTTCTTTAATGTTTAATAAATGTTCTTCCTTGAGCTGTGTCACCCCGCAGCAGTCCGTAATGGACTGGCCTGAGGTCTCGCTACAAACAAGCAGCTGCTGGAGGAGAGTAGGTGAGTTGTGTTTAGTCTCTTTGCTAAAGAAATCAGAGAAAGCTAAGAAGACGTGTGGTGACTAGTGCTGTGGCTGGGACCCTATATGTACTGTTAATGCAGTTAGGTGCTGTTCTGAGTTTTATCTGTGACGTTTTGGTTGAAGTTTGTGTATTGCTCCTGAGTCTGCTGTGTATTACTATCATGCGGTCGTTACTAAAGTTGGTATAACTAGAGAAGAAAGCCATCAGCAACATTCATCTCTCGAAGGGGTGTCTAACTCGGTGTTACGGTGTGTTTGACCCTAAATTCATTTTATGCCGGAATATCCCTTTAAGTTCCAATGGAATGGATAGCTTAGCAACATTGATGCTTAACATTGTACACAGAATTTGGAGGAACATATACTTGCAGTACCTTTTTTTCAGAAAAGCGCTTGCATAATACAGTCAGACAACGCTAAACCACATTCTGCACACATTACAACCGCATGGCTCTGTAGTAGCATGACATTGCTTTTTGCTTCAACTCTTGATGTTGCCTTTGTACTTCTTTCATCTAAATATAAGCCATCAAAATGACAAAACATGCTAACTCTCATGGATAAATAAAGGCTGCATATCCACATGATGTTTCTTGTGTGCCATGTCTCACCCAAAAGCAGCATGGAATGTGCAGTCATCGCGGAGGATGTTGGCAACTTTTTCATATGTGTGGAAGTTTTCAGAGTCTTTTGTTTCGAAGAAAGCTATGATGTTTCTCTTGCTTCTCTGTTAAGAGGGAAACCAAGGGAAGGAAAAGAAATGATGCTGTGTTATTCAACAGTGACATAATCACGCTGTACAATGGATAAGACGTGTTTCTGCGACTCACATCTACAGTCTGAACCTCCTCCAACGACTGTATCTCTTTGACAGGGTCGACCTGCTGCTGGCGAATGAAGTCTGCGATGGCCACCACTGACCTCTGACCCCTGTATTCCCTCTTCATCATCATCCCATTGCGGAACAACTTCAGCGTTGGATACTTGGTGATGCGATACCTCTGGGCTATGTCGGCTGCACAGAGAAAAAGTTAAGTAAAGAAGGACGAATCAATTGATGAAGAGAAAGAAGTGGAGTGAAAACACATGGGGACAGGGGGGCTGAGTATCGGAGCAGTGACAGAGACAGGCGGTTGGACCTCACTCTGAAAACACTGCCTTTAGTCAGCTCTGAGCTCTGATCTCCCACATGAAAGCTGCCCCCCACCAAGAGTAAATATTCTCTGTGCACACAGTGAATGAGTGTGTGAGTGTGTGCATGTGGCAGGTGTCAATCTCCCTGCGGGATGTCTCTAAGCCTCCCATCTTCACAGGAGGCAGCAGTTTTGTCATTAGTCTTCAAACAGTTTGCAGGTCATCAATAATTCTCTTTAATTTGCTTTATCTCAAAAGGCTGAGGCTGGCCGTTTATGTGTCAGAGCTTTGGTGTGCTGGGCATCTATGTGTACATATGTGCATCAAATATAGAGAGGGAGTCCAAGCGTGTGTTTCCTCCGTTTAGTATGTAGAATGTTGCTGTTAGAGCATCGCAAAATGTAGAGTTACCATAAACCACATATGCCCCATATTCTAGGCTACAACAAAAGACTCATCAATGACTAAATTATCAACCAGCAAACATTTTTCTCTTAATTTCCCAAATTACCAACTTACTTCCTTCATTTGTTTCACTTTTTTTAAATAAAAAAAGACAGAAAAGACAATTTCTTGTTGATGAAATAATCAAAGGTGTATCTCTGGTGACCTGTATGACCTCTCTCAGTATTTTCTTTTAATTGCAGAGTAAACAAGAAAAAAAACTTGACTGATAAATGATGGTGATTTCAATGTTTGAGAACACCGAAGACAAATAAATGGGTGATTGTCACTCACAGTGTTGGTCGCAGTCGACACGGGCAAACACCACCTGTTTGGTGTCAGGAAACTCCTCCCTCACTACATTAGATGCCTCCTCAAAAATTGGATGGAGCATTTGACTGAACCTACACCTGTACGGGGGTCGGGGTGAAAGAGTGTGAGATCAAAATAAACTCCAGAATTTTCAAAAGCATCAAATTGATTTTATCAACAAAGCACAAACCGAATGTCTGCAACTGTGAACGCTCTTCAAGGATTTCTGACTCTAACAGTTTTATTTTTTGGCTTTTAATTAGAAATAAATCCTATTAAAATAAATAAACAGAATGACTCAGGCCCAGAAAAAAAAAAATCAAAGTCAAGTCGCATTCATACACAGCAACAACTTGATGAGCAAAATCTTTGAGAAATTTCAGACTTACCAGTCAGCGTAAAAATTCACTAAAGCCACCCCAGCGTTATCTGCAAGGAAACACACACAAACAGGGAATAAACATAAGCCTCTTGCAAAACTGAATATTTTCAGAAATGTATGTTCTGCCACCGGCATTAATTAATTGGACTTATCAGTGTTGAAGCTCCTAATTCACTATAGAAAAAAACTAAATAGGAAGGCTTTTATAGGACACTTTAATGACACATTTTGTAACCTATTGCACCCGTGGTCATACACACACAAATTAGACCACTGATTTATGAAATGTTACTGAGTGTTTATATGGTGAAAGGCAAGCAATGAACTTTCAGGTTAGACCCGCAACAGTTTTGAGAATATTATTCAGAAAACTAATTGAAACCTTAAACTACTGCTATGTTAAATTCTATCGATCAAAATTGGTTTTAAATTTATTTGTTGTTTCACCACCTCTCGCTGATAGAAAGGTGCTGTTACATGATGACTGTTACATGATGTGCACTACTCCAAATATCCTTTGTAGAGGTACACGATGTAAAATATGTCCAATAAAGTCCATAAAACACCAAGTCCAATAAAGCTGTAAAAAATGTCAAAAACAGGATTTTCTGGTTTGCAAATCATTGAAACCATAAAATTAACCTCAAATAGTGCAAAACTGTCAACTGTTAAAACTGAAATTCTTCGGTTTGGAACATCGTTTACTGCCTTTCCCACAATGCCTTTTTCAGGAAAGACCTTGGGTAATCCAGTAAGACGATGTCAACCATCAGATGATCAAGCGGGCTGCCAGTTTATGAGTATATTAAAGACATTTGGTGCTTAAATTTGGACAAAGGAGACACCAAACTGTTAAGCAGCTGAAATCCTATATTAGGAAAGAATGCAGAAACATTTCACTTTAAAAACCACAGAAGCCGGAGTGTTGTTAAAAAACAGCCGATACCACACAGTGAGGAACATGCCAGTAACCCAACTTTTTCTAAACCATGATTTAGTTTTTAGACTTCCCCCTCTTTAATATATGATCAACATTAATAATTTTGAATAATTATTAATTTCTTCAATTTTACCGACATTTGACACAGTAGTCCAACTTTTTGGGGATTTGGGGGTTGGATCGTGAAAAAGTGGAAATGAAAGACCTGAATTGAAGTGTTATTATGGACAGCTTGTAAAATATTTATGTCAGTACCATAAAAAAGATGAGAAAGAAAAACAAAAAACAAAAATTTGTATGTGCTGGATGTCTCCAGGGAAAACTTTGCCATGCAGTCATAGGCTGTAGCTTTGTTTTTAAAGGACAGATTCAAGAGTGGCAAAGTTCATTTCTTTCAACTCCCAGCAGGAAAATGATTGTGTTCCTTAAAAGCTCCAAGTACAGCTTTAAGATACTTTTGAAGAGTGATGCCTTACTTAGGATCTCATCAATGTTGTTTGAGTCCAGACTGGTGATTTCCGTTTTTCCTGGAGTAGAGAGGCCCATCGCCTGCAAACACACAGGAAAGAGACTGCTGAGCAACATATAAACACACAAGTGCTGGTTCAGGCAACCTTCTGTGGGAGGGGAGCAAAGATTCTTCAGTTACCGCCACGATGAGGGGAGTTACTGGATCACTTAAGGGTATTTTTAGGACATATAGCATGAAATTATTGTTCTATTATTATTTTGCAACAGGAAGTGGTTAAGCAGTTGAGCACCCTCTGTGTCTCTTTGAACCAGCAATTTTCTGCAACTCCTGTGACCAACCATGTGTACATGTGAAACTGAAAATGAAATGTACCCAGTGGATCTGCTTCTGGCTATTTCACCAGTGAGCTGTTCCTGGCACTGGGCTAAATATATTGTACAGCAAACAATGTTACCTCTACTCTGTCTTGGTGCACCTTTAGGACCCATCTTGGGTTTATTCAGCTCTCAAACAAATAATAGAAAGCAAGTTACAGTTATGCCTGATGTTTGCTCTACTATACTGTTTTGCATGTGCCATATTTGCATATATTCTTTCAGACTCCTACATTCAAATCATGTGGTTGTGCACACCATGCTGTACAGATTTTCATCAGTACCCTCCTTTTTTACGACATTGTCTGTGACCACTTACATGCTCAAGTCATTGGCTGGAGTTGTGGTTGATGTAGTAATAAATACCAAAGATAAAAGATGAAGATACCAAAGCAATTTCAAGTTGCACCTTAGACAGAGTCCTTAAATGAACCATAATTGTATTTCATGGGCCTGATATACAATGTTGATGTCAAAACTAGACAAGACTTCTTCAATATATTTATTCTGCGACACAAAAACATCTCTACTGCCAATGTAGCCCCACATTTAACACGTCTCAATGACGTCTACTGCCCTTGTTTGGCGTAGGCACTGTAGTAAGTAGTCCCATGACAGTGAACTGCTTTAAAACGGTGCCTGAACACTCATCCAATCCATCTGCTGTGATGTGTGTTTACTCAAGATCTTATTCAAACAGGAGACACCGTGCAATTCTTCCAGCAAGTTAAACACACAAGTTATAAATAAAGGGTTGTAAGAAAATTTCAACTTCAGTGTTGAACAGTGTAATGGTGAGAGCTTACGCTACCTCATGTGGTACTGAGGCTTGGGTAACCCAAATATGGAACTGAACTTTTGTGCACCATCAGTCAGTGCCACTGCCCAACCCTTAGTTTGGTGTTATTAAAAGAAACGGTGCTACGCCCATTATAAAGCTTTTATTGTCCTTCTGATAGCTTTGAAAGGCTTGACCTGATTCACAAATTTGGACCCCAAATCTGATCCAGAAAGTTAGGGATAAAAAAATAAGCAACAAAGTATACAGCAGATAAGTGTTTCATGAATGAGGCTCTTTGCATAACATCACAAGTTTGGCCTGGATTCTTAAAATAGTCTTATTAAAGTAAAATACCTGTCTAAGGCTCACATTGGCTATCATGTCTGGATCTGACTTTAACAGGGTATCTGCAGTAGGGCCTGACCATATGGATTTTTTGGGGCCGATGCCGATTATAAGGGGGGAAAAAAAAATCTGGTTACCGATTAATCAGCCGATTTTTTAAATCCCCCGCGCGCGCCGATTAATGCCTCCGCGTCTTAACTCACGTTACTCTCATTTCCGGTCCGGTCTCATCTGCAGACATTCAGCTGCCTCAGTAAGAGAAGTAGCTCGATCACGTAATGTGTACTGTTGTTTATTCTACCGTTACTGGCACGGCTAACAGTGTAGCAAGGCTAAAAGCAGGTGGCTAACTCTAACTTTAGCTTGCATATTACTTGCATATTAAATGGTGGAACATTTTTGAAGTGAAACCGAATCTTGTTGTCCGCATTTTATTTCTGAAAATATCAGTGAGTTTTGGCTGATTACCGATTATTCTCAAACGGGCTAAAATTGGCAGATTTAATTGGCTCGCCGATAAATTGATCGGGCCCTAATCTGCAGGTTTCAACCATAGACTGTATATACTATGGACAACTTGGTTCCGCCTACCGCCTGTATACGGATTTGAAGCCAAATAGCTCTTGGTATTTCCAGGATTTTTCTTCATTTCCTGAAACCAGAGCTGCGCAGGAGCGATGTGCGCATTCGGCCGCGCAGCCGTGAGTTGCTGTGATGACGGTCGGCTCAAACAGCGTATCCCCCGGGAGAGCTACGCAATCCCTGTACGCCCATAGGCTGTATCAAGTGTCAATCATAGAAAACATGAACCCCCTAATAACTTTTAAAAACGGGGCTTCACAGAAAAAAGAGGACTTGAGCACAAACCAGTCTTACAATAACTACATGTCAACATCACAAGCAGGGGGGAGAAAAATTTATGTTCTGTGTAATAAATTACTAAAGTTGGTCCACAGCCCCATAAGCTTTGCTGGAGGAGGCGGGATTTATGACCTATACTGCAGCCCATCAACAGAGGGTGCTGTTCTCGAAGTGGCTTCACCCAGCGAGGAGGCAGACTGTCCATTCTTTATACAGTCTATGGTTTCAACAAGTCCAAATTAAGACATTTAAAAGACCACAATAAATACAATTTAATGTCCATTTTACATTCATACAGGCAAAAAGTACAAAAGACATGAAGGGAAATCGGAGCATATTAAACTAACTTCAAATCAATCTTTATTTGTAAGTAACATCCATACGTTTTTAAGACCTTTCAAATTTGAGACATTTAAAGGCCTTAAATTTTAATTTCTAGATTTTAAATGTTTTCGGACTTTTAAAGACCCAGCAGAAACCCTGTTTAAGAAGCTGTGACTGGTAAATGTATAGAGTTTTGGTGACTTTTAGGAAAGTTATCTGGATATTTCTGTTGAACGAATCATAAGTTAATCATTTTGACGTAGAATACCTTCGTCGTGCCTTTTACGACACTAGTCCTCAGGGCACTTATTTTATTATTATTTTTTTTATTGAACAAGACAGACAGTACAACCAACGAGAGACACATCACAACAACCTCAGGGCACTTATTGGAAGTGTGGGGGGTGAAGTCAAAAGTTTTTATTACAGGCCCGAGTTCTTATACCAGCAGAGCCGCTCCGCTGAGTCTAGTTCCGGGTTTTCAGCCAATGAGAATGAGCCACAACAGAGGAATTCACCAACCAACGAGCACAATCCAGGGACACCACCAGACAACCCAACCTTTAATTTGATCATCTGTATTATAACAGCCCGTGAAAGTAATCACACTAAACAGACCAATATATTCGCTGAAGCCACATTCCACTCACCGTGACCGCATACACGGCTGTGTGGCTGCACTCACTGCTAGCACACAATGCTAACTGGACGCTGCAGCTCGACTTAACAAAGTTATCAGGAGTCAAACTACACAATACTTTCCAAAGAAGCGTGATAGAAAGACACTATAATGTTCACTAAGTAACGCCCCGCTCACATAACAATACAAGGGAATACTATTAACTCAAAACAAGTTATTTCACTACAGGTACCATTGGTAAACACTACCGGTTAAGTTGACTATGCAGTTGGATAACTTGATAAGATGTGGATATTATTGAATGTTTACCAGATACATTGCCCTCACGGTGAACATGTATTACATCTGCATTTCCAGAAGCTTAATGGACACCTAAGCCACTTTAAAAGCCACGTCTCCTGTCTCAGCAGTTAGCTAGCGGCTAACTATCCAGCGGCATGCTAACACTAGCACGGTCTTGTCGCTACAAATAAAAATAGACAGCCGAAATTCAAAAGCTTACCAGCAGTATAACCGTGACGAAGCGGATATCGAGAGAGGGAGATAATACCAGCAGTTTCATTGTACAGTGAAGATGGTGTTTGAGGTGGTGTTCAGGCTTCCCAGTCTGTCTTGACGCCGCTCTTCTGACTGCAGCAGGAAACCAACGGCGAACCAATCTGACGGTGACCACGGAAACGAGACGGGTACTTCCTGGAATTTGCGTTTTCTGCTGGGTAATGTAGTTTTTAAAGCAATCAATCAGATGGACCCTATGGGAATAAGAACTTCAATCATGGCGATTTACAGTTTTCACAACAGTAACGGGAATTGTAGTGTTTCTTCATCCAGAGAGCAGCGATTCAACGGGACTACTTGGAAGAAAACTTTGCAAAGATTTCCATCCCGAAGGAGAAGAAAGCAAACGGTAAATATAATGCCATCGAATGAAGAGTGTAGGCAACACTCTTACAATTCGGTTATCTTGACGTTTGATTCAATTTATCCAATGTCAGAGTTTTGATGTTTGACGTTTGCTCGCATATGAATAACACTGATTTCTCTTAGACAAGGAGTAGTTGCATCATTATGGCTCATTTTTGTGCAATACTCTATGAAGCCTGTTTTAACTGTCAGTAAAGGTGCTTGAACTTTTTCTTAATATAAATTCACACATTGTAACACACAACTTGTTAGATAAGACCCCCCTTTTGATGCATGACTTTGTAAAATCTCCATAAGTTCAGTTCAACTAGATTTCCAATAAAACACAGGCTCCTCAAAGCAACACAAAACTTCATCTTTATTGAAGGATAACAGCAGACAGGAGAATCCCTCATAAAGTTTCTCTATTCCTGTGAACAGGACAGTAACAATTGTTTGTTTGCTGGCAGTTCTTTGTAAGAACAGGTGGGCTGGTCTCAGTATGTGGGGATCCCCTTTCTCTGCCTCTGCAGGAACTCGGATCAGGATAGGTGGGGGACCTGGACATGCATCCACGCTCACCAAGGATGCTCTGAACTGTCCAACATCTGCTGAAGTGTCCCGCTCAACTCAGTCATGGTAAGAATCCAACACAAACAGAACAGCTATCTAGATAAAGTGAAGGATTGTACATTATATGAGTTTTATTTGTCATCTGGGTGCATCTGTTGTTGACTTTAGCCTCTCCCCTGTACAACCTACTTTTATTTGCCCTCTCCACTGTCAAGACCATTGAGACTATACCACAATTAATTGTGTGTGCTGTAAGAACCTAATTGTTAAGGAGATTAGGGCAGAATGTTGAATTGAATCCCAGCATTAATATTTGATGGGCTAAAGCTGTCCATAGGGGGTTCACAGTGTGTGAGCAATTCACAGATGGAGTCAGAGGACGATCTCTCACTCTGTCTAAAAATCAGAGAGCGTAATTAGGAGCAAAATTTCCCTCTTCATTCATTACTGTCAAAATAGACGTTAAAAATAATCATCAAAACACACAGAAAGATATTTTTCTCATCGTGCTGCCAAAGTTTGAGAATGTTACTTGTGGAGCAAACAACATAATGTGCATTGCATATTATTCTCATAACTCTGGATGGTTAATGTGTCCCCCAAAGACCAGAATTAGTCAGAGCATCATGAGCCATGGAATATCATCCTTTAAACATTTGGGGGATACAGTTTGGAAAGTAAATATCTAGTAAACTTTTCTTCTCCTGAAGATTTGGTCAATGACACCACCTCTATCAGGCAATATTACCATTTCAATAACCTGGAAGCTAAATGAAGAGATATCATGTTTGAAGTCAGTGAGATGTACTGCTATAGGGTCATCTTTATTATCTCTCTTTATAGAGCTCTTGTGCTGATTCACTCTTTCTTTTATTGGAAATGAAAACAGAGAATGATCCACAACAGCATTTAATCATATAAACTGCATAAGAAGTGAAACAGGTGATCACGTAATTGATCAGGTACTTCTTTCCAGTATGATGTAGAGTGAAATTATCTAATTTGACCATATTGTTACACTGAGCATGTCCTCTGCATTTGTAACATCCATTAATGAGGGGTTTTAGTTGGACCTTTGTGCTCTTTTTCACCATTTTCTGTGGTTAACAGTGATTTCTTTTAAACCAGTGTATATTTTGTGGTCTGAGGATAATGACTGATAGTGTCTTTTAGTTATTTAGCCAAATATGTGACTGTTAGTTGACAGAAATCTTCATAGTGTGTTATGCCTCACTCTAAGGCAGCCCTGTGAGGCTAACAACAATCCAGAACATGACCCAATGAAAATCAGATAAAGAAACCTTCAGTGATCAAAACTGTGGAACTTATTATTGATTGTCAAACAAATAATAAAATACAAATAAACTAAGTCAAAAAGCTCAACAGAAGCACAGAATCTTTGTGAGAGGCGACAGGGCAGCAGTCCCCACCAACATTGCCTTTGCTTCCTGCAGGCAGCTTTTCTTAGGCTTATAAATACCCAAATCAAGGTTCACCTCTTCAGAAATCAGATTCACTTGGGCAGTGGCAGAGCAGACAGAGGGGTAAGGGGGCAAACAGAGCAGAGCGGAAAAGAACAACATGCAGGTGTAACAATGAGTGATACATTTCACCATTGGAAGAAAGCCAGAGGAAATGAACAAGAAAAAGTCAGCAAAGAACTGGTACTGCTCTGTCCAGGAGGGTTGCCAAGCCGGTTTTAACATACTTCAACTCATAGGTGTAAAATGTTAGACGTGAAATTCATGTGTCTGTACAAACTGGTAAGACTACACAAATAAACAATATTAATGTTAAAGGTAAAGCTTTTTTTCTTTTCTTCTGAGGATGGTGTACAGTATCAAATAAATGAAGTTGTCATGCTTTTGCAGCCGAACAATGCTTTGTGGTGGACCAAATATCAACGACAAAGACGGAAATAGGCTAATGTTGATATTTGGAAAGACTTCTCAGCAAATATTTGCTCTTGTCAAACAAGCTCTATTGGTTCTTTTTTTTCTTGACACGAAGGCGGAAGTAAGCGATCTTTTATTTCAGTTCAATGTGCTTCATTAAAATCAATGTATAAAAAGAAAATACCGGTAATCATGCCAAGTATCAGTATTCATGTCTTCCTCTGTCAATACAAGAAATCAAATGTCACAAAAACATTGAAACTTTAACCCTATAACCAACCTGTTGTCCCCACCTGAGGAGATGAGAAGTTAATTGTGTTAGTAACCATTTAATTAACATCTTCTCATACATACATTAATGTAATACTACATGTATCAACCCCCCCCCCCCCCCCCGCACTTTTCATCTGTCCATGGTTTTCTAATCTTACCCTCTTCTTCTTTTCTGTTTACATCTTTTTCCATTTCCAATTGCTGCCATTGATTTTCATGTTTGTTTTTTCAGCTGATTATGTCCCTGTACTGTGATTCGCCGGTGGGCACATTGCTCTCTGCACTTTAATTGGACATTTAATTAGATCACAGTTTTAGTCCAATTAGACTCAGAGGTGTCGGGAAAAATGCTACAGAGGGGAGAAGAGGAAAAAGTCCCCAAGCTGGTCTCTGTCTCCCTTCCCCCCATTTTATCCTCTCTCCTCTAGTTCTCGCTCTCTTTCTTTCGTTTTGTCGTTTTCTTGCGGCCTCGCCTTGTCTCTTCTGTCTCCCTCCTCCTGAGGGCGGCTCATTAGTGATATAATGGGATGACACAAAACACACAGCTCCACTAGCTCCCAGAGTGGCTCAAGTGGGGCCAGAATTGCTCACATACACACTCGAACACAAACACAGTTTCTTGAGGGGAGAGGGTGGGTCAGTTCTTCTAAAATCATGCACTCTCCCTCCCTTTTGATGGAGAGCCATGGAAGGGTATGCAAAGGTTATTAGTGTCTTGTGTAGACTGCAACATCAGTCTATCACCTGCTTGCAGCACTGAAGACTCCTTACACTCACACACAAACCCACAATGCTCTGGGCAGACTTTATCAACTCAAACTAGAGCTGCGGTGTGCTATAATATCACTCCACCTAATGACACGAAGATGAGCTTTATTCTCAGCAGTGCTGGCGTACATGCCACTCAGATGCAGGGCTATTCTGCACCTGTTTAAGCCCCCCTGCCGAGGCTCCTCCCTCTTTGACTCTTTGTTGTCATAGTTGCCACATGGAGCGCGTCTCTGTGCATAAACAAAACTGTGCCCCTGTGGTCAAAAAACACATGGGCAAATGTAAACACACACGACAAACACCCTGATGTATGCCAGTATGCACACATTAACACTCAGGTGTAAGTCCTCAGAGGACATAAGTCAATCTCTGAGTCCCTGAAGCAGCCACACACACAGACGCGCGCACACATGCACACACCCACACCCACTCACACATATACCTGTCTGCCTCTCGTTCTCCACCTGCAAGCCTCCTTCCCTTCCTCACACTCACTTTTTTGACATAGTTTACACAGTATATTTCTCTATTTTCTTCTGTATATGTGAGTAAATGTATGTGCGTCGCATGTCGAGGGAATGCGTGTGAACGACAGGCAGCAGGCAGGGGTGTTTAAGCCACAGGCGTCACTGCCTGACCCCCACGGCTGTAAGATTGACAGCTGTGGTCCCGCCTAATTGCATTACTCTCCCAGGTGATTGGCTTACACCCTGGGGGCTCATTTGTCGAGATGCATTGTGGTAATGATGTAAATTAGCAGATCTACGTGTCACTCAGCCTTCTCCCCCCTACTGATTGGACCTGCTGTGCCCCAGGGCTGGGCCCCCAGTCGAGGGGACCAGCTCATTGGTCCTTGGGGAACCAGGAAGTCCCCCAGAAATAGGGCTTTACAGATTGGGCATCCCTGTGGGCTGAAATTATCCTTCCTCCCACCTCTTTACCTGTCAGTCAAAACCCAGGGACCGATCCCTGCAGCCTCTATTCCTTAGCTGAGACACACACACACACACACACACACACACACACACACACACACACACACACACACACACACACACACACACACACACACACTCACACACACACACACACACACACACACATATATGGCATATTTATGGCATATATATATCGCCCCATGTTACCACACTCTGCTGTAACTTTATAAAAAGTCTCTTTGTACCTGCATGTGTGTGTTTGTGTGAGCGCTTGTCTAGATTGAAATAAAGGCCACAGGCTCAAGTTCTGTTCCCCACTGCTTACCCAGCATGCCCGAGCTATGTCCTCTGTCAAAAGCAGACACCTTCACAGTGACAGACGGCTAGAGACAAACACGCAGGCACACACACTTTGACTCCCTGGTCTCTTTGCCAGTCTGCCTCAATAGCTTCAATTGAAGTATTAGTTCCATTGCAAGTCTGGTTTCGCTGTGTTTGTGTGTGTTTGTGTGCATGAGGAGGCAGAATGTGTGTATGAACTCCTGTAGTGTTGCTGAAAGGTTTCATGGCAGTGTCTGGATTCTTTGTTACGCTCACTGCGGTTATATGAGGCTGAATATGAATAAAGACTACATAATGTCAGCATCAGCATGAATCAATACTTATACAGATGCCCAATCACCTGGTCTGGACCTCAGCCCTGGATCAATAGTTTACTCTGAGTTATTGTCTTCATATTAACAAGTGGAGCACTCCCTGAGGAACGTATGAATGGCAAAAATGAGAGCACTCCAACCCTCTCAACAGGACCTGGTGTTGTTTCTACACCCGCTTTTGTTTGATTTCAGACACTGCATTACAAAAACCTTTTTAGCCAAATTTGGATGCACTGTAGGTGTTTCCAAAACATTGCGGTCCTCATGAAACTCTAATTGCCTGCTCTTGGTGGTATGAATGTCCCTCACAAAGATTCAGGTATCGACTTGTATCCCTCGTGTCAGTGTTTGGCTAAATTTATTTTTCTGCATCTAAGATTATTAACAAATCGATTCATACATTTTTTGTGACAGCTGGAGGTTTTCATATTGACTCCAAATATTCACAAAAACAAGATTTTAAAAAGTCATGAAAAGTAGAGGAAAAAGTTTGAAGCACAGTGATTTTTTTTAATATGGTCTCCTGACATTGCTTCTTCTGATAGTGCATCCATGTGCATATGTTAGATATTAGATTTGGAGACTGTGCGTGAGCATGTGGACAAGCACGTGCATTTCTGACTGAGTAATCATTGTAAATTAGAGATGTTTGTGGTTGATTTTGGTAAAAGCCTCTGTAAAACCTCTCTCACGGAAAAATCACTTCCCATGACACGGCACATGTGCCAAACAAGCAAACACACACACTCACACACACACACACACGCATGACCCATCATTAATACACACCTATAAGTGCTGCAAGTAATGTCTCTCCCTCCTATTCTCTTGGAAGCACACAAAGACCTACTTTGCAATAAATGTATTAACTAACCTGTATTAAATTTCCAACACTACTTGGCAGAGCGTGAGAAAGCAGCGAGCATGATGGGTAATTGCCATGCTGCACGCAGTGTCTACAGGAGTCCTCTTTATGAGGTGATGTAGGGGGTTGATGGAGGACACTTGAGGTTTTCCTTCCTTTGGATCATTCAGGGTTTTTTTTCTTCTTTCCAGTTTCCATGAATTTGAGAAATGCAGCCGGCCTGCCTATACTTTATCAATATCAGCTGTATTGTCTCAACGTCTTCATACAGTTAGTTTCATTAATAGGGAATCAGATCTGTTCATGTGATCAGTAATAAAAATGTCTCGGTGAACTCTTAGATTGTGGCACGAGTTTGTGCCTCCAGCATTTACGTGTTTAGGGGCAATAATTGATTTCTATGTTGTCCCCTGCAGGGCTTGTTCCACATCTCTAAAACCCCTGCACACATACACATGCACCTTCTCTCACGCATGCACACACACACACAGCACGGCATGCTGCAGTATTAATGAGACATGAATAAGACATGAAGAGAGACCCCCCTCTTACGCCGCTCACACAGGGTCTCCCTCCTCCCCAGCTGCTTCCTGTCTGCAGATTACCCAGCTTTCGCTGGGCTCTGGTTAAGTGGGGCCAGGAAGAGATTTAGCCCCCTCAGCAGGAGCAAACACACACAGGCACACACTCACGAGCATATGCGTATAAGCGTGCACACCCACTCTTCTCACTGTGTGCAAACATTGGGAAATATCTGTTTTATGGTGGGGTTGAATGCTGACAGAACTTGAGGTTTTGTTCTCTGCCCGGCACATGACCAAGGATGAAGAACTTGACCTCATCTTTTCTCTTATTTATTTATTGAGACCAAAGAAATCGTCTGAGCTTTGACATGTGAAATTATATTGCCAAATTGAGCTAACCTGTGAATGATCAAGATAATCAACATGTATGTCAATTTGTGCTTTTTAAGGGTTAATTTTAACTTACGTCAAATTCATCTGCTGAGCTTATTTCGTCCGATTGTAAATGACTTTAGTTACGCATATGTCACAGCATTATGCATTAACTGCTGAGTGGAGAGTCATAGTTGTAGGGTGTGCTTGAAGGTTTATAAAATGTAAAGGAAGCTGTCTAGACTCAGCTGAATGCCACCGTATGAAACTCTTGATAAGTGAGCTGAGTGTATGTTGCTGCAGGTTTTGACCTTCTCTCTGTTTGTGTTGCAGGCCTCAGCGACGTCTAGCCCAGGACCTGCCTCTCTGGGCTCGCAGGTCCATGCAGCAGCTGTTAATGGAGATAGGAGCACCCTTCTCAAGCTCATCACGGGTACATAGAGCACAAGCCTTTGAATTTATTAAAGGTTTATTTATTAAATAAGTGGTAGAGCATTAGGAGAGCAGATTATTTTTTTGCAAAAATTCAAATCAAGGCGCAGCTGTTTTATTTGTGCCTTTTAACTCCAAGGCCCCGAAATATCTGGGACGCAAAGTTTTTCAGTTACATCTATAAATCATAATTTATTGCTTTGTTTCTCTTTATGAGGGAATTGTCCTTGTGTTTTCCTCAATTTTTATTATTGTTAGAATGAAGGGACAGCCTGGGGTTTGGGTTTTTCACAGGGAAAAACAATGAAAGGCCAGGTTCCTTCTTCCGATGACTCTAATCTTTTATCAAAACGCTGATAAGAGTGTTTGTGAAAATATGAGATAAAAATGTAAACAACAATTGAAACTTGTCTGTTTGAAGGATCATGCAGTCCTCCATGTTTCTAGAGTTTAAGTATTTATCTTGATTTCTAATGAAACTGAGTCATTTAGTAAAGTGGAAGTGTAACTGCTGTTGAAATAAAGCCATCTAAGACTTTCATTTAAGCCTAAGGCGCTGTCTAAGAAAAAGAGTCTATTACATATCCCGTGACAAGCATAATATTACTTACTGTGAGTATGTTAAAAGAAAAAAAGCATTTACCCCAAATATTTGCCTTTAGCTTAAACCTCGATCTGTTCATTTTTTCTCTATGTGTATGTGTTTGTAGCTGATCCATCTCTGCGGGATCGTGAGGACCAGTTTGGTCGGACCCCTTTGATGTACTGTGTGCTGGCTGACCGTCTGGATTGTGCAGAAATTCTGTTGAAGGCCGGGGCCTCAGTCAACAAGACCGACCACAGCCAGCGTACCGCTCTACACCTTGCAGCTCAGAAGGTGTGGACACACACAACACGTACACAGATGTGATAATAAGCTTGTTGTCGTTCACTTTCAAAGCAGTGTTTACTAAAAGTTACAGATTGTCTGACATTGAAGGAAAATAAATAAAAGTGGAGAGTGAAAAACTGAATAAAAGGAGAATAACTTCAAATAATTGTTTGACTAAAAACAGTTTCTTTAAGTTAAAAAAAATCCCTCAGAACACAGGAAGTCAGCCAAAATTATTTGAAGATGATTTAACAAGTTTGAGTTTCTCAGTTTGTCTCAAATCACAAGATCTGAAAGGTGTAAAGATTCAGAAATGTAAAGCAGACTTAAGACTAAGATTGATCTTACGGAGTTTTAATGAAACATACAGTTTGACTCCATCAGCTCCTGTGGGGAGCCAGTGCCCTCTAGTGGCTCTAAGTATGGCCTGAGGGCTCGTGGGGCTGGTTGTAAATCCTGCCAGATAAATAGAGCTGTAAGTGACACTCACACACACTCCTCAAAAGATTTATTCTGCACAGAGGAAATCCAGTCCCACCACATTTGGCCACAAAAACCACTAATATAAGATCCCGGTGTTCTTTGCTC
Source organism: Xyrichtys novacula (assembly GCA_962446985.1). Taxonomy (NCBI): domain Eukaryota; kingdom Metazoa; phylum Chordata; class Actinopteri; order Labriformes; family Labridae; genus Xyrichtys; species Xyrichtys novacula. The sequence continues at coordinate 21,982,344 of OY660871.1, forward strand.
TTTCATCCAGGGTGAGATTTCAGAGGAGACAGTGAAAATTAAGAAATGTCTGTAGGCAGGGTGGTGTTTTCTCCAAAGGGGTGTAGCAGAGGAGCAGTGGGATGTTGAAACTAAAATGATCTCTTTGGACTTATTTATCGGTGAGTCTGCTGATACAGAGTCATCATATTTTAAAAGGAAGGAAAAAAATCTGTTATCGAGGTCTGTTCGTGTGTGTGTGTGTGTGTGTGTGTGTGTGTGTGTGTGTGTGCGTGAGTGTGTGTGCGTGAGTGTATGTGTGTGTGTGAGTATGTTGGGGGGGGATACTAGTGATGGGAAGCCCTGTCTCTTTGACATCTGATCAATAAACGGCTGAGACAGGCAGAGAGGCCAGGGATTACCGATCTAATTGGACTGAGAATAGGGAGGATGGGAACACACACACACACTCAGACACACACTCACAGTCTAGATGCATGCTCACACACGGGATAGATCTGTCAGACTGTGGCTTTGTGGTCACAGGATGGCAAATATACAAAACACAATCACACATGTGCACAGTCAGCTGGCCTGAGAGCATTGGATGTTGCGCAACACAACACCTGGCAGCAAGGCAGTGAGAGGCTAAAATGTGACGATGATAATGATGATGATGATGGGCCAGGCTGCAGAGCTCCTGTTCACCGTCTCATCACAGTGACAGTGAACGTGTCATTGTTGCTTGTTCGTGATAAAGACAGAATAAAATCGTCTGTTTTCACCCGTTTCTTCATGTCTGTGTTGCAGGGGAATGTGCGTTTCCTGAAGCTGCTCCTGTCCAGACGTGCTAACTGGCTGCAGAAAGATTTAGAAGAGATGACACCCCTGCACCTAGCCACCCGCCACCCTTCCCCAAAGGCCCTCGCCCTCCTGCTCAAACACATTGGACCCGGGGAGGTTGACACACAAGACAAGAACAAGGTAGCACTATGCAGAAACACACAAATGAAACTGTTTGTCTTCCTAACTGTCTTCAGACAGAAACCAGTTGGTCTGCACATCTGACCAATAACCTGCCCAGAGATAACTGACTGAAGACGGTTTGGCAGAAGCAGCAGGAATTCGAGGTCAGACACACACACGCACACACATGCACAGAGAGGCGCACTCACACAACAGTGAGCTATTAACAATATGTGCCTTTGTCCTATGTTCTGCTGATAAGGCCACAAACACACAGTCTCCCTCTGTCTGCTGGGGCTGACGCGTATCTGACATCAGTTAGTTTTGTAATAATCCAATATGCATCATCGTGTCAGATGACGGTGGGTTCAACAAATCTCAGAATAGCTCATTGGCTGTTATGAAGGCAGTATCTGGGCTTCAATCTCAGCTGGATGTTAAGCTTTTTGCGATGCACATTTTCCTCATATTTCTGGCCGCTTTCTTTCAAAATAAATGCAAACAACCAAACCTGGTGTTAAATGAGTCTCCCTGTTGAAACTCCAGCTGTGAACTGTGTGTCTGTCTTTTCTCCCTCTTTCTCTGCAGCAAACTGCTCTCCACTGGTCAGCATTTTACAACCGGCCTGAGCATGTTCGCCTCCTGATCAAGCACGACTCCAACATTGGCATCCCAGACAGCGAGGGAAAGATCCCTCTGCACTGGGCAGCTCACAGTCAGGAGCCCAGCGCTACACAGACTGTCCGCTGCATATTGGTACACTGAATTTTACACACAGTGTCATTAAAGTCACTTTTTAAAACATACTTAGAATATTTTACTTGACCTGAAATCTTTTTTACAGTGACCTATTTTAAGTGTCCTCAAATATGGTATTGGTTTTATGATCTGAGTTGGTGGATTCCTTTAAATATTTGTCATTTTTGCATTTTTCTCTTTCCTGCCCTGTAAAGCATTATTATTATTAACAGATAATTATTTTTGTTTTATTGTAAATGTGAGTGTCAAAATTAACCTTCATCCACAGCTGCCAATCTCTTTCTTCTTTTTGTGGTCTTGTGTGGTATGTGTGGTGCATGTGTGCTTGAGCAGGAGGCAGCTCCCACCGAATCCCTTTTGAACTGGCAGGACTATGAAGGGAGGACACCCCTGCACTTTGCCGTTGCTGATGGTAACGAGGCAGTGGTTGAGGTCCTGACATCTTATGAGGGCTGTAATGTGACAGCTTATGATAACCTCTTTAGGACACCGCTGCACTGGGCGGCTCTGCTCGGTGAGTGAACTCACATTCTGTATGTGACCCCAATGCAACCTGAACCAGAAATACACACTGATCAAGCGCATGTACAGATTAGGGGGACCGGCTTGTAAAATCTTTGGTGTCCACCCAAACTCCTAAGCTATGATTGGTCATCATACATGTGTGATTGTAGAGTGGCCATGCTCATGATGAAACCCACAGTATGAAGAGTTTTGTCAGGGTATTGGAAGTCTTCTTCTTGATACTTTACTATTACTCTGTAATACTTTCTTTAAAGTTAGTCAAAGCAATTATGATCAGTGGAGAGAAAAGAGGTTAATAAATGCTGTCCAGTCATGTGTGTTTGTGCACACTTCAATCAATCAATCAATCAATCAATCAATCAATCAATCAATCAATCAATCAATCAATCAATCAATCAATCAATCAGTCTTTACTTGTATAGCACTTTTCATACAGAAACTATGTAGCATGAAGTGCTTTGCATAGGTAAGGAATAAAAGAAACAAAGAAAACCCTAATCTACCCCAACCCAACCCCTCATTCCCACCTCGCAATCTATGCACAATAAAAACATGTATTAAAATGTATGAACTTAAAAAGGGCTCGATTTCATATAAACAGGAATGTGTGCACTAAGGAAACACCATTTTAAAATTCAAGATAAGGAAACACTGGAGGTTTAAGTTAAAATCTAAAAACAAAGTAACATGAAACGAAATTTAAGAAATAACAAATAAAATGAAATAAAAACAACAGTAAAAGATACTAAAATAAAAGCACCAAAATAGGTCAATAAAAGATCCTGTCATTAAACTAGAAGAGATAAATGCTAAAACACGTAAACAAGTTAATGATATAAAATTAAGTTAAAAGCAAGACTTAAATAGTACATTTTCAGTTTTCACTTATTTCGTCCCATCTCTGCAAGAGTCTGTGCTCCAGCCGGACCACCAAGTCAAAAAAGCCTTGACACTGACTTAGACAAAAAATGTTTAGAAATTCTGACCTCCTCACCACAAAATGAAAATTTTCTTTGCGATTTTATGACACTTGTGTGTTACAGTAACCTGTATGTATTAGAAGCCATGCAAATGGGACAGCTGTAGAGAAGCTGATATTTGTTATACTGTCATCCACTTCATCTGTGAAGACTGAAATAGGATTCAGAAGATTTTCATGGTGCCAAGAGGATGCATCCTCTTTACTTTAATGATCTCCTGACTTCCCATGAGCCTCAGCTTCACTTTGAGTTTAGTGCTGATTTGCAAATCTTGGCCAACGCTCTTCACTGAAATGGTAAACTATTCCCCGGTATAGCTTGTTTGTAATGTTGTTGGGAACGTTATGAGGGACCATCAATGCTTTCAACAGCTTGTTTTTATTGCATGAAACTAAGACAAGCCATTATTGAGTAGGTAGTTGACTCATGTTAACTGACTATGAAGTTGCATTTAACTCTGTAAACAATATGATAAGTAAACCAAAATACTGAGGAGGCTTTGTGGGGTAGTACAGTTAGGCCACTGTTTCAACTCCTGCTGTTGTAATTATCTCCCTCACATCCCACTTGTGTACACACGTGTTTTTCAGGCCATGCCAGAATTGTCCACCTGTTGCTGGAGAGGAACGTTTCAGGAACAATCCCCTCAGACAGCCAAGGGGCAACACCTCTGCACTACGGTGCTCAGAGCAACAATGCTGTGAGTCACACACACACACACTTATAAACAAAGCTGGAAAACCTGCTGAGTCAGCAGAGTTCACATTTATCCAAAATAATGTTGTTAATGATTAATGAAGTCGTCTGATTCTGTATGTTTTCCATCCCTTTGAGTGCAGGAGACAGTGGGTGTGTTTCTGTCCCATCCGTCTGTGAAGGATGAGCCTGATCTGGAGGGGAGGACAGCTTTCATGTGGGCTGCTGGGAAGGGTAGCGACGACGTCCTCAGAACCATGCTGGACCTCACTCCTCACGTTGACATCAATATGGCCGACAAGTATGGAGGCACCGGTGAGCTCCTGGGAACAGCTGGTGGATATGCCTCCACCCACACGCTCCCTCACCTCTCTGTCATGCATCAGAGCGTGGGGGCATGATCTCCTCGGTCATAAAGACACATACTCACAGTGTTTTATCCTCAGTGTTTGCTATGATGATGTCACCGGGGGTTCCCTCAAGGTGCTTGATAGAGGAGTGAGTGGGGGGGAGGTGATTCTGTCAGCAAAATAAGTGTGAGCTTGATGAATAGACTCCCACCACTGCCAGTACTGTCCTCTGAAACATACACACACGCAGACATGCATGACTCCCTGCCACACTCTGACCCCCGGCATATAATCTCCATGGCGATACCCTCTCTGCTCAGCCAGGCGGTCATTGTTTATGCATGCATAACATGCAACGATTGAGTCATGCTAATGAGACGATGTGAGGAGCAGTGAGGCTGACTGGTGCCCGGATCACTTCCACGCACTTGACTCTGGTTTGTTTTGTCTGGGGCCTGGACAGAAGGGGGAGGGGTCTTAAGAGTGCTGCTCCTCATAAAAATACCCCCTGTTCAGCCCCTCACTTGACCAGGATTTAGCCACATCCCATAAGGACAAGAGGATAGATGCACCAGGAAGAGATAGAGATGGAGGAGGGAGTTTTTATGCTCATCATTTAGATTTAGGAAACTGAATTCTAACCTTAAGTATTATTTTGTATTCAAATTCAAATTCAACTTTATTAGTTTAGCACTTTTCAGACAAAAAAATTTAGTTCAAAGTGCCTCACAGAGGCTAAAAACAACAATTAAACAACAATATAAAACGACCCACACACCCATGGACCCACACACACACAGACACGCACCCACCCTCGCTCACCCACACAAGCACACACAAAGTAAGAATGTAAGATATATTGTTAAAGAGACATGGCCTGGCACTGAGACATTATGTGAGGAAAGAGCTACCTTTGGGAAACACCAGAGATAAAAATAAAAATGGTAAAAAGAAAGACTAAAACCTGATGGACTAAAACAAGAGAATAATATTAAATAAACAGATAAGTAAGAGCTCTTTACCATATAAAAGGGGTAAAAGAAGTCAAAACCTCTGTGATGGGAATTAAAAAGACTAAGAACAGAGATAATTAATGTAATGACATAAAAGAAACATTAAGAACTTCAATTCAAACGAACATTTGCAATAAGAGAAATATGACAAGACAATCAGTGAAAAGCTTGGTTAAAAAGATGAGTCTTGAGCCTCTTCTAAAAAAAAAAAAAATCTCTGTTTGTTTGTTTGTGTGTTTCCACAGCGCTCCATGCAGCCTCCCTGTCAGGTCATGTGAGCACAGTAAAGCTGCTGCTGGAGAGGGGAGCCATGGTCGACTCTCTGGATGTGATGAAACACACGCCGCTGTTCCGGGCATGTGAGATGGGACACAGAGACGTCATACTCACACTCATCAAGGGTGGGTGTGATTCATGTGAAAAATAAAAATCATCAACGTTTTATTCTGTCTTTTAAATGTCCAAACTGAAATGTGAATGTAACAAATGAAGGTTCTACACGTGTGGACCTGGTGGATGTGGACGGTCACACAGCTCTGCACTGGGCAGCTCTGGGTGGGAATGCTGAGGTCTGCCAGATACTGATGGAGAATGGGATTAGTCCGAATGTACAGGTATCGATGTATGAACCGAAGTCATGTGAGAAAACATGAAAAAAGAAGTTCAGGAACATAAGTTTCCTGTTAAGAACCCATTACATGTCAGCTTTGGCTAAACGTTCAAGTCGTTGTAAGAGGAAATCATAAGCAGCTGTCTATACAGGCATCTGCTTATACCTGAACAACTAATGAAGGCAGTGATACAGTTACAAACTATATTTGTACTTGGCTAAAATCTAGGTTTGAGTTAGTCTCCCATTGATTAAAAAATAATAATTTGAATAATTAAAACTTTCTTTTTGAGCTGCTGTATTTGTGATTTGTAGGACCAAGCAGGACGGACTCCTCTCCAGTGTGCTGCCTATGGCGGCTACATAACTTGCATGGCTGTTCTCATGGAGAATAATGCTGACCCAAACATTCAGGACAAGGAGGTAAAACAAATACATCCACTGATGCTGTCTCAGCTCCTGAACTTAGCTCTTGAATGACCGAGTTCTCTGTTTTTTGGTGCGCTCAGGGGCGAACCGCTCTCCACTGGTCGTGTAACAACGGCTACCTGGATGCTGTGAAACTGTTACTGGGCTACAACGCCTTCCCTAACCACATGGAGCATACTGAAGAGAGGTGAGAGAAGATTTAATGGAGAGGTACAGGAATAGGTAAACAGTTTTATAAATGACTGTGGTTTTATGCAGGTACACCCCTCTGGACTACGCTCTTCTAGGAGGTCACAGTGAGGTGACTCAGTTTATGCTGGAGCATGGGGCTTTATCCATAGCAGCCATCCAAGACATCGCAGCCGCCTCCATCCAGGCTGTGTACAAGGGTTACACTGTCCGCAAGGCCTTCAGGGAGAGGAAGCAGCTCCTCATGAGGCACGAGCAACTGCGAAAAGATGCAGCAAAGTAGGACACAAGCACACACACACACACATGCATATTGTAAGATTACATAGTCTTTGGGTCACTGCATACTTTTTGTATTTAACACATACACACCATCACTCAACTCATGCATCTATCTTCATTATTTGTCTCTGTCTGTTGCCACAAGAACAGTCACACTCTTTACATATCTATCTTTTTCCCTGTCGCCCCTGCACACAGATGCGTCTTCGCCCTGTCTCTCTCCTCTGGCCTGGTCTCATTTTGTCATTTGTTCACCAGCCTCATCTTTATTTTGTCTCGACTCTTGTCTTCGAGAGGCAAATTTAAATTGTGCGAGCACATTAGCAAGCATTTTTTGTGTGTTTTGAAGCAGACATCTATTGCAATCTTTAAAGTATTCCTCCACATCTCGCCATCTTTTTGGATATTAGATTGTCACCAAATAAACTTAACTTTTAACTTGGTCAGATTACAGTGCATTTCTGTAAAAAATCTTTTACTTTAAGAGATCTGACTTCTTTCCTCCATGTTCAGGAAACGTGAGGAAGAACAGCGACGGAGGGAAGCAGTGCAGCAAGTGTCCGCATCCTCTCCAGAGAAACGCAGGATCCTTTCGGTGAAAACAGAGCAGGAGAAGCTGTCCTTAATGAACAGGATGGAAAACTTGTCCATAAATAACCCAGTGGAAGAAATTAAGAAATCATCCAACACCAAAGAAGAAAGACACAAAGGTAGAAATACGCTGATTTTCACGTACGAAGGAGTATTAGAGGTTAACAAAAGTTTTTCTACAGAGTTTAATGTCCTTTAATTCTCATTGTATGAAGTATGATGTCGAAACAAAAGAATCTTATTACTAATTTTAAACAAAGGAAAATATTTTTCTGTACCTCATTTCTGCAGATAAACACACATAAAAGTAAATAACACACAGAACGTTACACACATCTTGTTTTCTTCTCTTTTCTCTTTATTTCTGCTCCTTAGTCCACAAGAGGAGATCCTCCAAAAGAAGTAAACTTCCAGAACCAGAGGCTCCTGATGTTTTGGTGAACCACTGTGATGGTACAGGTGACTCTGTCCCCAGTGCTCCCCAGCCAAACCGCCTTAAAGAACTTCTCTCTCACTCCAGCTCCAGCCAACCACCTACCCTGAAACCAAGACCTCCTTCCACGTCTAAAGCCAGAGAACGACCCTCTCCAACCAGTCCCTCCACAAGCATCTCTGTGACCAACCAAACTGACACAATCACACAAGACGGCCTCCACCTGAAAAGGAGGGACGCTCACATGACCATGCAGATGACTCCTGGAAAGGCCGATGCTCATGTCTCTCTACAAAAGCACAGAAACCACAAGGTGCAGATGTCAGAAAAAGCTGCCCTCAAAGACAAAACTGTTGCCCCTTCATTAAAAAGCGGTTCATCGTTAGACCACAAAAGCCTTTCCGTGAACACTCAGTCAGCCGCACATGCACCGATCTCAACAAGCACAAGCAAGGAACTCAGTAAAGAGCGGCGCAGGGAGAGGAACAAAGCGGCGTGCATCATCCAGCGAGCCTGGAGAAGGTACGTTTGGGTTTGTTGGTACCTGAGAGTTGCTCAGTAGCTAAAGCTTCTCTGGCTGTGGGAGATTGGCACTGCCATGTGGTGCCCACATGTGCCCTCTTCCCACATGCACCCCAATCCATTCTCATCTCTGCGGTAACTCCCCCCCTCTGTGTTGGGTCTGGATGCCATCAACACTTCATGGAGAGGGGGAGTTGAGCGTGGGAGATGGGTGAGACATGTAAGCAGGGGACAGACGGGGCTGTAATCTAGAGCTTTCATACCGGTTTAACAAGAGGCTAAAAGTTCAACAGTGCTGCTCTAATCGCTACCAGCAGCCTCTCCTCGCTGTTCTCTCCCTCATACAAACTCGTGTTTCTCTAGGAGGCTGCCAGTTCGCCGCAGGACGCCCTCTGTTTCCATTTGGCTTCACAATTATATTCTGTATGTTCTGCCTGTAAACTGCCTTGAATAAACTCTTGTTTACTTTGTTTATACTTAGTGAGTATTAGTGTGAGGACTTGCCAGCTTTCGGGCCTTTGAACGCTGTCTGAGATATTTTATTGAACGCTAATGTGGCTGCATGGATGTGTGTCCGCAGGTTTCACGCACGCGGGCAGAGGGAGGTTAAGAGCCACGAAGGGGTGGAGTCCAGTGGTTTAAGACACGCCCAGACCAGGAAGAAGTTGGAAATCCGACATCAGGCCAATAAAGTTCTGGTTACTAAGAGCTCTGTGCTTCAAAGTATCTATGGTGAGATCATCTCTTTTCAATTTTGCAGAGGGGTTATTAAAGGGATATTCCAGCGTAAAATTAATTTAGGGTCAAACACACCGTAACACCGAGTTAGACACTCCCCCGAGAGATGAATGTTGCCGACCGCTTGCTTCTCTAGTTATACCAACTTTAGTAACGACTGCAGGATAGCAATACACAGCGGTCTAAGGAGCCATAAACAAACTTTAATTAAAACCTCAGCCACTGTATAGCCACAAATAATGCTCAGAACAACAAATTAGGCAAAGTTAAAAAAAGTTTGGTGGCTTGAACCCTATATATACTGTTGATGAAGTTAGGTGCTGTTCTAAGCATTATTTGTGGCAATAGAGTGGCTTTTTGGTTGAGGTTTGTTTATGGCTTCTCAGACTGCTGTGTATTGCTATTGTGCGGTCGTTACTAAAGTTGGTATAACTAGTTAAGCAAGCGGTCTGCAACATTCATCTCTCGAGGGGGTGTCTAACTTGGTGTTACAGTGTGTTTGACCCTAAATTAATTTTATGCCGGAATATCCCTTTAAAACGTAGAAGTCAGAGGTATTCAGAAGCAAATGCTACCCTACAGCAGTCATTACTTAAGAGTGTAAGGGAATTAAATCTGCACATGTACGTTGAGAGGTAAAACACCATTAAAGGAAGAACCCAGATCTTTTCTCTCGTAGAAAACAACCCACACTCCTAAGACTGATAGTACAGGAGGAATACTGCAGGATTAAGATACAGGATTTAGATATACTGAGTTTAAATATGGGCCAGTCCCACAATTTTAACAAATCCAAAGATTGTTTCTTGAAAGTATAACTTTAGTAGCTGAATCCTGACCGAGCTTCAGTATTCCTGAAAACGTATCAAAGGGCCACACTGCTGCTCTGTCCAAAAAGAGTTTTTTTATAGGTAAACATCAGCTTTATCTTTCAATGGCGGACTAACTGGAGAATCAAACAAATGCTTTCTTTTGACTGCAAGCTTGTTGTATGTAAGTCATCCAAAGCTTTATAATTTTGGTTGCGGGTACCTCTCTCACTTCCCAGGAGAAAACATTAATTATGAGGGAGCAGCAGATTAAGGTTGAAATAAGGATGTTTGTCGTCTCAGTGTTGAACATAAAGTAAGTGACGTACTCTGGAAATAAGAGCCCATCCATGTAAACGTCTGAATGACGCTTCAATCCACATACCTGGGCAGTATCAGCATGGTTGGCTCTGCTGAACCTCTGCTGGGGTTTCACCCTACAGACAGGCCTGACCTTCATCAGACATCACCAGGTGATGACGGGAGTGCAGGCAGAGACCTTGCTGCGCCAAAACATACGCACATGCATGCTGTCTTCACTCGCAGACAGGCAGTTCAACCCCTCCCCTCCTCCAACTCAACCCAGACTTCTGACGAGGATGTCCCCTCCCCTGTCTCACCTCACCTCCCTCCCTCTCTCTTTCTCTGCCTCTCGCTCTCTGACAGTCCTGGCACTGTGAAAAGTTCAGAGCTGTCAGGGGGAATGTCAGACGACTGCGTAGAGCAATCTGCTAAACACACTCACACACATGCATACAAACCCCAACATGGTGCCACACACACTCTGAGACCCATACCTGCACTTTGTTCTAATAAGAAAGACATTTGACACACAACTCTGGACTGGGTCACACAGCTCTCTTCATCACCTTAGACCCTGTTTTAAATTTCTTTTAACTCATTCCATTTCAGATAACACACCACCAGAGAGAGAAATGGATGTTTGTATCCTAGACATCAAAACCTGAACCTGAACCTCTGCAAAGATCTGATTTGTGTGTTGGTTTTAAAACAAAATCTATCTGCTATCTCCACTTCATAACACTTTAACGGACCAAAGGGCCAATGGTGGTGGACCGCTCCTTTCTCTTCGCTGCAGGACAGAAAGATTCAGAAAATCTTCTGTACCCACAGCCATCAGACTTTACAACTCTTCTGTAAATAGTAGATGACTTTTAGAGACATGACAAATGAGACGACAGAAAACTGAATTTCCCTTCGAGGATCAATAAAGTTATTCTTATTCTTAAAAAACAAAACACACTTGACTTTGGTTTTTCTTTACGCTGTGCTCATCCAAAACTGGAAAGAAACAAACGTTGAATGATGAATTGGTTGCGTGTTCCCTTTTTTGATACCTGTAACAGTCCTTAAATATGATCGCTAGTTCTCTCATTAGACAGGACCTTTTTTGATAACTTGGGTGTTTGTTTGTGGCCATTAAACATTAAAAAACATCAATATTTAGGCTCCAGTGAGGATTGAACTCACGACCCCTGGTTTACAAGACCAGTGCTCTAACCACTGAGCTATGAAGCCGCTGATGAAAACTGTATCGTCAGGTGTATTCAAAAAGATAATGCTTTGAACAATCCTGGGTGTGGTGTATAACAAGATCAACGAGTTACAGTAGTGTCCTGTGCTTTGTTATGCAGTTGGGTTGGTTGAAGCTGCTCTCATAATGCAACTCAAACAATATCCAACAATCAGCTTTTCCGTACTGTCTTCTAGGCAACTCTATGGCAAGACGCGGACGTTCACTTCGGGGCTCTCAGTCTCAGCTGCTCTTGGATCTTCCTCTACGCACGCAGAGCCAGTGTGAGTGCAAATACAAACTCAAACGCAGAGTTATAATACACGTAGAGTCTCTAAAGGTCATGAAATGTGCTTATTTTGCAGTGAGTGGTATAGACTGTGTGCACCTGACTGATGCTGTGAATCAAGCCAAGCAGTACTCCTACCACCTGAGACCACAGAGCGCAGGTCAGGGGACCAGAGGCCGGGGAAAACATTGAATCCACACACACTTGATGTTCTTTGATGTTTTCTCAGCTGGCTGGCGGCCTTACCTCTATAGAATTACTACACATTATTGTTCACTCCATGTGCCAAGCTTTCTAAAATTAAGCCATATGACATCAGAGTCATGACCTCACAGGGTGGGGTTAAGTCTACAGAAATGGTGTGTGTAAAAGATAACCTTTCATCCATTGTGGAAGGAACACACACACACACGCCATCCCAGTCGTTCTACATTGCTTTCGCACACACACTGCGATAACCTTTCCTCCTGTTGTGGAGAATGAGGCAGTCTATCAACGGCCGGTCATACAGATAGCCCACCTGCAGCCTCAGTCTCACACACACACACACACACACACACACACACACACACACAGACGCGGTTACACAATAACTGGTCTTTAAGTGCTTTGCGCTACAAAGAGGTTTACTTTTAACTATGCAGTTTTTATTTACTTTGATATGCATTTGCACAAAAAAACTCCATGTTACCCTCATTGTTTGTTTTTATTTGTGTTTTATAAAAATGAAATAAAATTCAAACATAAATCTGATGCCTTTACGTTCACTTTTCCATCTTTTTCCCTTTTAAGTTTTATTTATTTCAATCTAAAGTTCATCATGTTTCTTTCAGTAGGCATCGCAGAAACAGCATTTGTCAAAGTAGATGAATTAAGACAAATAGAAGAAAGACAAGGGAACAAATACGGGACACTGAGGCAGTTTATAAGACAGAAAGAAAGCCGTAAAAACAAAATGTTGAGTATTCTTTGATTACAACAAAAAGAAAAATCACATTTGCACTGTTCTACCTGTGTGAAAACGTAGGTATGTGTAAGTGACTACACACAGCTGTGAATGTTCAGTTTGTTACTATGAGGGGGGTCAGTACATGTCTCGAAGACCAAGGTTTCCACGGCGGGCTGAAGAGCCATGCGTTACAGTGACACTGTAACAATAGAGTAAGTCTGTCAACCACTGCTCCCTGGTCGCCCCCCTTGAATACCTCTGAAACACACACACACACACAAAGAATTAGGTTTAACAGCTGCCATGACAGGTGAACAGATTTTAATTTCTTTATGTAAAATCAACTCCTGTTAATTCCACGTTTACCGTGAGCTGCTGTATAATCTCCTGCAGCAGAGGAGCATTAGCGAGCAGCTGGTTTTGGATCGGCGTGTGCTGCAGCAGCATGGACAAGATCTGACCCAGCTGTGGAAGCTCATCCTCATTTAGATCTCCAACTCGCAGCAACTGCAGAACCATCCGGAGCAGGCGAGGAACAGTGCTCAACGCCGACACACAGGCACCCCATATGGCCTCTCTGCACATGGGACAAAAGGTGTTTGAAACCCAGTTACTGTTATCTGCAAACTACATGCATGACAGGTAGAAAAAAATGGGATATAAAGCAATATCTATTGGTCCGATTCTAGATTGAAACACTTATTTGCTCAGCCTTCTTATCGTAGTGACACTCCGGTTATACAAGGACACATCTCCTCTTTGTTCACTTTTGCCACCAAACAAAGATCAGTAACAGGTTGTATCGTTTTACCTTTTGTGGTTGGTTTCAGCAGGTAACTCCTGCTGCAGGGTGACCAGCAGAGCCAGCAGGCTTAGGCAGCACTGGGACAGGAAGCGCAGCACGGGCTCAATGGGCAGGACGGACAGGTCCATTAGTCTGGATACAGCTCTGAGCAGGCCGGCTGCCATATTGTCAGGAACAATCCCTAACTTGGTCTTACAGAAACACACACACAGATATGCTCTTTTTTAATTTACCGACGACTTCAGACTGGAAAATAGTGTAATACTTTCAACCAAGTGGGGAAGTTTCATACCAGGTACTTGCAAATGCCATTTTGCAAGATGTCGAAGCACTGAGACTTTGAACCCAGAGTTTCCAGACAGTGGCAGACTTCCTAAAAATAAAACAGTGGCATCAAAAATTAGTTTCATATCAGATGAAATATTGGCTGAATGTGAAAATCAAACATATAATTGGTAGTTTTACATCAAGTCAATGAAGACTGATTCAGGAAAAACAGCTTGACACACACATCACTGCTATGAATAAACAAAGCATTTGAGCACGAGTATACATATTGAATTTCCCTTCAGGGGATTAATAAAGTTCTTCTTATACTAGAGTATCTCGACAACATTGTCTGGATTAAGCCAGGAGGCCTTCACTCAATACGCTTGTACTGAATCAAGGTCACACTGAAAAGTATCTGATTCCATGTTTTGCTGGGATAAAAGACGCATCATAGCGTATCGAGGCTTAGCAGCTCTCAGAAACTTTTTGAAAGTGGAAAACAAGACGTATCTTTTTCCTTGTTAACTTCAAATCCAAATCAAATCTCTCATTAGCTTTTATCAATTTGATTTGTGCGTGTGCGTGCCGAAGTGCGAGAGTGAGAGCGAGCCGGCGTGTGTCAGAGCGCTGCACCTGTTGGCATTCTCCCCATCATTAAAAACAATCCTGTCTCATTAGTTGAACTGGAGTTGACACAGTCCGTCCCTTAATGCCTCCTCCCCCTCCCTCCTCTTTCGGCACCACGTCCCCTCCCTCCTCTTTCCCGCCACTTGCCCATGATTGACTCAGACAGGGAGATGAGAGAGGCAGGATCTGAGGGCTTAATTGAGGAGCTGAATTAGTGATTATAAGCCCCCCTCTTGTTCACACACCCACACACACACTTGCCCCAGGGCATTGTAACGTTAACTGTAATTTCTGTGCAGAAATGTCACACTCCCATCATGCCATAGGCTCTCATTAGCATTTGTGCATATCCACCGTGCCTGATAACCATGCATCTCCAACCTGTGCAACGCGATAATGGTTCCCCTCTCAGCCGGAGTGCAACGATAAAGCTTTCACCCTCTGAGCTCTTTATGAGAGACAGAGAGGGACCAGGGGGACTAAAAGACCACTGCTGTGTCCAGAATACCAAGACCCTTCATTTTCAAACATTGTCTTTTCTGCTCTTGTCAATTTTAAATACTTTCCGGTCTTTCATCCAAGTTTTCTCATCAGCGGTGACTTTGGTAAGGTAGTTGTTAGAAAGATGGCGTGCTGTAAACGCACCTCAACAATATCCCAGTGGTGAGTAAACTGCTCCAGCGGCGTGGGGTAGAGGCTGAGCGGTGAGAGGGGCGAGGGAGGCAGGCAGTCGTCGTCATCCTCCTGCAGGGTGGCCAGCCTGTCAGATGAGAAGCCTGTAAGGGTGGAGAACAGGAAGCTGATGTAGTCCACATCCTGCAGGGCCGCTTCCTGGCACCCAACAGACCAGCTGCTCAGAGATGACCTGAGGAACATAACCAGGTTATACAATTAGAGACAAATAAATATGTGGATCGAACACCCCATTTTTCTGAGTATTGAACGTCATCTTTTCAAATATTCTACGTATTTCGGGGGGAACCATTTAAATTAATTTCCAAATTGTGTTTCCCTGGAGTAAATATTCCTCTTTTGCATCACGTAAAAATTATTCATGACGCTGTGTTTTGCAACAGTGTAACATTGAGGACAATCCGTTATCAAATATCTCCCCCATGTCTCGAGGGGAGGATAGATCTGTTACAGTAGGAAATGTGAGCGAATATTAAGAGTTGTTATGAAGTCGGCACGCACATGCGGACAGAAGTGTCTTCTCAACTACTACTCTGTGACGACACTGCATTCCAGCCTCCCAAAGAGCTCTTTGTGTCCTACTCATTACTGTCACTCACACATACACACACGCACACACACGCACACACACGCACACACACACACACACACGGAAAGGTAAGCTTCGGTTGTGATTATTTGCTGTCACTCGTTCATTTAAATTTGAATACACACATTCTCAACATCAGTACCTGTCGACAGAAAGATAAGGTGTCTTACAGGTATCAGTTTCAGTGAGTGTTGTGTTTAAAAGTGCAACACTGCCATCTGGTGGTGGTCGGGAAGACTGTCTCCAGTGTTTACTTCATGTGCCGCTTAAATCCGAAGGTAAAAAGCATGTCTCTTCTGGTATCAAACTGTGCTTATGAGGCTTCAGCAGTTCTTAAGAGTTTTGAAAACTCACCTAAAGTGAACAATACGAATCAGAGAGGCAGCGAGGCCAGCGGAGATTCGTCCAGAGGTGCAGCAGCAGCTTAGATTGGCAAGCAGGGGCTGGGGCATCTTGGGCAGGAAGTAGAGCAGCTGCACCATTTGCTGCTGCGTCTCTGACGGTAACACGGTTATGACTCCCTCCTGTGAATCTTGACACACAAACACACACACGCACGACATACTTAACATGTGATAAAACACAGACAGCAATGCACGGGGCCCTCTGGGCATTTAACATGACCCTCTAACAGGAAAATGAATCAATACCAGGAAAACTTGCCTACTAGCAGTAGAAAAAAGAAAAAAAAAGAAACAGATGTAGCTACTACGGTGGAGTCTGAGATGTGCGTGTGAGTGTGTGTGTGTGTGCACCACGGTCTTTCTCTGACGCACATGCTGATGTCAGAAGACCTCAGACAAAAGGAGTCTTGTAATAGTAAATTGCTTGCTGTGCCACAGTTTCTATCCATATGCTCCCCCCTCTTCTCTCCCGTTTCATTTCAACATTACGATTTCACAACAACAGATGTTTCTGCTACGAGATGCTACAAACTCTACAACAATCACGCTTTGCTTTTCTCTTTTAATTGAGTGTTTACCGTAAAGTGAGCATGCGTTTGTCTGCAGGCTGCTGAGCATGTCTTTGTTTCCCCGGGAGGCAGCTGCCTGGATGGACAGGATGAGTCGTGCAGAGAGGGCAGGGTTGCGGTGGCCCAGCTGGGACAACTGTACAGGGAGGTACGCCAGCCAGCGACTCAGCACCTTACTCCTTCAGAGGAAGACAGCAAGGGGTAGTAAAAAGCCTGGTTTGCGCAAACAATCATGTGTCTGAATAAAAACACACAATTGAAGCCTATCTGTTCAAAGCATTTTCATTTAGACTTCAATAGATCTTTGTGTTTCAGCAGACGTGTAGATGTTACATCATTCCTCCTGAAAACATAGATTAGGGAGGACTAGAACACTGCGCTCTATTTCTTATTCTGTCTTCCTCTTTATAAACAAGCACTAAAAAGAGATGAGTTTTCAGGAAAAGTTAAACCCGGGAAAACACTCTTACATCCAGACTTTACTCTTAAACCCTCTTTTACAACTGACAGTGTGATGAGGCAGTCCCTGAAACAGTCACTGTTTGTTTCTTACTTCTTTCAAATGGGTGGCCATGATTAATGTCCTGGAAAACTTAAATTTCTAATAAACAACCCGTTCAAATTGGGTAATAAATTGATATGTAATAAATGTCAGCAGAGATATTGTAAATTTAATAATGGATGCACTATGAAATGATGAAAAAGCCTCTGAGAATGCTTAAACCAATAAATAAACAGTTGGAAGCACTATTCTCTCTCCTGTACTGTGATTATGTATTTTCATGCCTACTTTTATTGTAAAGACCCTTGAGCAGGTGCATTTAATGAAGAACTGGGCATTTCAAAATGATGGTCTTCAGCAGGAAACTACTGCAGAAATTATGTTCAACTCAATACTGTGAGTCCTCAGTTTAAAAACCCCATACAGTGCAAAGACAACAATGACTTGAGGTACCTTGCTATGTGTGTGTGTCCTTGCACCTGCAGGTAGAGTTTGCTGTAGAAAGACAGCAGCAAAGATCGCGTCTGTAAAGTCAGGTTCCTCTGCTTGTAGTACACATAAACCGCTGCCAACAGCTCCTCTGTCACTGCTGCAAGAATACAAACACACATAAACAAACAAACGAATCAGCTGACTCATGACTTCAAAAATAAAAGTCTGCTCATTTTTCAAACACCTCAGTCCATAGTATGTGTGTCAACATACAAGTATTATACATTATATAAACGAGCTTTATATGCTTACTTTTGCTACTCTGTGTGAGCACCATTTTCCACACAGTTCCCAGCAGCATGTGGAGCTGTCTGTAGCTGAGCTTCACTCCACTGCTCAGAGTGTCTCTCACAAACACCCTAAGTGGTGTCAGCCAGTCTCCGGCCATCTCTCGGCTAAGTCCTTGCCTCTGACTCAGGGACACCATGACTTGGCACAGTGTGATGTTTAAGGCCAGAGGCTCCACTGTCAACCCCAGGGCAGCGACAGTCTGTTTAGTCCTGCAGTGAAAGCAAAGGAATTTTAGTACCACCACTGATTTGGATCTTTGTAATCAATTAGTGCAACAACAGCTCATTGGTACTTCATGTGTGTTTGACTATATTTCACAAGATTTGCAGGTGAAATTAAATACACACAACCACAACCTTAAAATGAAGTTCTTTGCCTTTCTCATACCTTACATAAGAATGCTTTAAAGAAAGGCTGAGGGAGAATGTCTGCCCTTAATTTAACGCTGATATTACTCACCTTTTAATATCGACCTTCTTTTTATGTTTAGGTGTGTCCCGAGTACCGTAGGGAAAGTTTTTCATGAAATACTGCTTAAAATCGCCCAGGTATTCTTTGTGAAACCATGCATCCTACAAAAAGGTAGAACCGTCATTAGTCAACTTTTTCTTGTATAAAAAATATACTACTGGATATTTTTACACTCTTCATCTCACCAGTGCATCCCTGTGCTCCTGCTGAGGCGCCAGTTTTCTCAGCAGTTGCAAGATGGACAACACTTGGAACATTATTGACATTGCATCTGGGGTGAGCAGGTGAGCACTGTCACTGCTATTCCAGGGACAGTCACTGGTACTAGCTTCCACCCAGACTTCTAACAGAAGAGGCACCAGAGTGGATGCAAAGCTTTGAACAGAATCAGCAGAGTCCAGCCCCTCACCCAGTGCGGGTCCAGGTTCCACCTCCGGTCTGATAAAAAAAAAAAGAGGGGCAAACACAAAACATGGATTAGAATCTAGGAAATTCAACTGAAACTTTTTTAAATTTAAATTTTAAAACACATTTTCTCTCTGGTCTAAATTTCTTCATGGTTTAAGAAATTTTCAGTGTCTTACCTGAGTTTGAAGGTGGACTGTGGAGTTGGTTTGGCCCCAGAATGCTCATACACCCTGACTCCAACTTTGTTATAGGTGAGCTCTTCCCAGTTTAGGTTGAGAGGTGTTAGCCTACCCTCTCCACTGGAACCAAATACTCCTTCAGTTTGGACAAAAATATCACTTTCCTCCACAGGTCTTTCTTCAACCACTGCCTGCAGGAAGCGCCCAAGCCTTGAAATACAAATGACATAAAAGTAACTCTGGTAGCATGATTCATGTTAGAATTTTCAAAAAATATTCAAAATGTGAGAGCATTTAATCCAAACCTGGAAAGAACAGAGAGACGCCAGTGCTGACTCGTCACAGCCCTGCTTGGGTTGACTGACAGTGCCCATGTTCTTCCCTTTGCATCTTGGGACTTTTTGGCACCAGAGCTGCTTTGTTTGTGAGAAATCAACTCCAGGAAGTTAGTGAGAAGTACAGCAGGACGTGCAGCTAACAGACCAGGGTAATGCTCCAGCATCACATCAAGAACCTTCATGGCATCCTCCTGGATGCCAGGCTCAATATGGGTCATGGCACAAGACAGGTGGGCACTAAGGAGGGGGAAAAATGGAGCCACTCGTTCTGCGGGCACAGACTGTGAAATGAACCTGGAAGGTAAACACAGGTTCAAACAGATGAGAGAAAATAACACCAAGGGTTCATTTTTGTTGTATTGCTGAATTTCCCTTTTCACAGATGCTTGTCAAAGATAAGATATATTGTCAGGCCATGTCTCTCTAACAATACATCTTAAATTCTCACATTTTGTGCGGTTGTGTATTTGTATGTGTGGGTGAGTGTAGAGTGGGTGTGTGCCTTTGTGTGCATGTGGGTTCATGGTTGTGTGTGTGGGTGGGAGTGTTGGGTTTTATTGTTGTTATTTTTGTTCTTAGCCTCTGTGAGCCACTTTGAATTTTTTTTGTAGGAAAAGTGCCATATAAATAAAGTCATATTTGAATTTGTCTCACCTGAGCACACGTGTCGCTGCCAAACGAACATTGCCATCCTTGTCTGTGAAAACAGCTGCCACTTCAGAAAGCAAGCGAGACAGGTGCTGCTCTAACAAGGAGGGATTGAGAGACAGCAACTCTCTCAAACCCAACAAGGCACTGTGTTTCACATTGGCATTGTAATGGTGGAGCTGAGACAGAAGGTCCTGGTGGAGGAAAGAGAGGGAGGAGACTCTTAGTGATCCAGAGTTGATTCAGTTTACTGTCAAATTAAGAAACAATGGAATAGCTTACATTAATACCAAGCTGTCTGTGAGTGGTGGGGCCGCTTGTGTCTCTCCTCAGCTGTTCTGATATGTGGATTCCTTTGGAGCGGAAATTTGTGTTGGTGGCATTATCCGCTTTAGGTTTCAGCTTTCCCACCTTCAACTTCACCTTCTGGAAATCATCCTGCCTCTTCTTCTTCTTGGACTTCATCTTTGGAGGCTATAGGTCTGTGCTGATGGACACAAAGAGGAATAACACCGAATTCAACAAAAGCCAGACTGACCACCTGAATGTGTTTGTACAGTGTGGCTGAAGCATTTCGACCTACAACACAAACTATAATAAATACTGTGAGGTTAGGTCAGGAAAGCATTTATCAGAGTCTACAATCGATCCCACAGAGTCAGGGATCTCGTGGCTCCAACAATTTCGCCGCTATCTGGTTTCAAAATCTTGCATGACAGCTGTTCATGTTACTTACAGCTCAACAAAGTCCAGGGTACCACCGTGAAGGGCTCACACAGCATCAAACACACCCCAAATGTCTCGAGCTAAAGATTAGCCCCCTGCTAGATACATAAATTCATATAAAAAGAAAATACTCCGCGTTCATACATCTGGGGCTTACGCACGGGGTCCTCTAGTTTCGTGCGTACACATTTACGAGGTTACGTTAGATATGTTGACTACAGCAGCTGCGGAGCTTAGGTTCCTTCATCGTCAAAACAACTTTTAGGCGATATCACGATGCTTTACACATCTTTATGTGTTAAGTTAAATAAGCAAACTTAAACTTTTTTGATTAATTTTTATCCAACTGAATGAATTTGTGTTCTGAATGTGCTTACATGGGTCTATTTTTCTCCTGCGGGGATAGACGGGATGGTAGGGGAAGGTCCCGCCCCCGGGCCCTTCTATTGGCTGTGAAACGTCATCGTCTGTCGGGTTAAGGTTAGAATAACGGTATGGATTAGAATCAGGAAGAGGTTAACGGTTAGGTTTAGGAGATTCAGAAGTGAAAATAATGTTCTGTAATTTTCTGTTCGATGTACAGAGCCGACAGCCCGCGTTTGGCTTGAGCGTGTGAAGACATTTCAAGATTTTGTAGCCAATCAGAGGCAAGCGGGATACCCTGGTGCTCAAAGCGAACGCACTCCGTTGCTGTCCGCACAATTCCCATTTAAAAAAGTAAATAACGTCTATCCAACTGTCGACCATTCTCGATAAAATAGCGCGATTTTTAGTTGTGTTTCAATATCAGGGTGTGTTTATTTAATTTTTCGCAGGGAACTGACACAGAATAGCGTGAGATTTGATGTTTTAAAGCAGGCAAACGCACCGCTTACCTCGCTCGTTGACGCGCCTCTGGACGTTGTGTTTTAACATCCTCGATAGTCGGTGGGAGCTGTGCACACAAGTACTCGGTTCGTCTAAGATATCGTCCTTAAGGTGATTATTGTCGTTTACTTTTAATTGGCGACGACACAGCGACGAAATATGCTGAGTGTCTATGCCTGCCGAGAGGTTTTTAAAGCAAGCATGATAGTGTCGAGGAGCTTGGTCCAGTATTAACTGAAGGCTCAACTAGGCCTCAAACAACAGGGGTGAACTGGGTTTAATCCAGATAAATGTTTGCTGTGTCTTTCATGTGGACTGTTTTTGACACATAATAGTTTTCAGTGAATTGTCTTCAATATCCGCAGAGTTCAAACACGGAGAAAATGGAGGTTCAAGATTCAGCCAATAACCCCACACCGAAAAATGGGCCGCAGCCGAATCAAAAGAGAAATAACAGGGTAAGTATCAAAACAACGAGCTGTTGGAGAGACTTTGACTTTCTCTTGGTATCTTCTCTTCAACTCGTTTGTTCAAGAGAAGGCTGCTTTGCAGGACCAAGTGGAGAGTCAGGTGGCAGTAGTCCTCGGCTGGTGGACTTGGTGCCGTCCCCGTGCTCTCAGGCTTTGCTGTGTTAGACCGAAGTCAGTGGTCTGGACCTCACAGCTGCGGCCTGTTCGTACTGGTGCAAACATGTCTTATAGTTTTCACTTCTTTTTTTAGATTTGACTTTGAGCTTCACATCTGTGGTGACCCTGGTTCTCTGAACCAATATCTGTGTGCAGACCACTCAGTTTTTACCTCTGAGTGCTGTCACAAAGTCAAAGAGACCAGGGTTTAGCAGGGCACCTGGAGAAATCATCTTATGAGAAAAGATTTTTTTCCTGCACTCTTATATATATCAGCTTTGATAACCACCCACCATTTAAATGTAGCTTGAGAGACTGTGAACTTTAAAATTCATTAATTAAACTGTCCAAAAATCTAAAGAAATCAGACAATCAAGTGTAACATGCAGCCCGCTGAAACTTTTCTTGTACTTGGATGCTTTTTTGTCTCTTGGCTAGTCTGTACTGGTCTTTCAATTAATGGAATATAGTGTAATTTTTTTGTTGGACAGGTGCCATGATCTCTGGCAGTGGCCAATTTGAAGACTTATTACAAAGCTGGAATAAACTTACCATTCTTATGATCTAAACTGAGTTTACTCTCTTTTTTCACATCCTGAAAAAGGGGATTGTTAACTTAGTATTGTCCCAATTGTTTAGGCTGTTTTTGTATTTTGCCAAACCTGGAATCAGGGCTCTCGACCTGAAGACCTTAATGCACAGTAGAACAGAAATCACTTCTATTTTTTTTTTTCTTTTTTTTACTTTTCTCGCAAAAATTACTGAGGTGTTTACCTCAGTGTCCAATGTTGCCCATGTAATCATTTAAGCAGCTGAACTTACTTTCTTAGCCTCTCCAGTAAATATTTTGTTCTACTCAATTAAACATGTTTTTGTATTCCTCGTTCTCATAGAATGAGGATTACAACTACAACTGTACTTTTAGGACACTTGTCTCTGTGGCTGCTGCTGCTTGTTGCAGGAAAAATGGAGAACAAGCAAAATATTGGCTTTATGGCATACATAGGGTTGTGGATATGGACCTGGAGTTCAGTCCTCTGCTAAGTGTCATCCTGTCACTAATGCCTCTATGTGTCTCTCTCCTTCATGTGGGTTTATTCCCTTCCTTGACAGAGAAAGCAGCCGCAGCATTCTGCTGATATAGGTAAGTCCTCGATACATGGTGCCCACTGCCCGTGCTGGGAGTTGAAGCTAGAGGCGGTGATTTCCCTGCTTCATGTCTTGAGGTGGTGGCATGTTCACCACTCTCTGAGACTCTCACTCACAGAAAATGGTGGCTGTTGTGGTGCCATGATCAGTGTTTGTCACTGCAGAAAGAACTTTGCAAAATACTTTTCACTATATCGCACCTGTGTTGCTATTCAGAAAAGCCACTTTTCAATGTCTACTCGATTTGAAAATATAGAAAAATACAGAAACAATTTTCCAACCCATTCTCCAAATATGTTGCTACATTGAAGACAGACATGGCTAGCTCCTCATGTCCCCAGAGACTGCTACACATTGTCCCCAAAAAGCAGGACATGAAACCATGAGTTTGCGATGGTTGCTGTTCGGAGATTGATGCACTTTTTGTGCTGTGATGGTTGTTGGAACTTCTTCCTCTTTCTTAATGTTTTTTTTTCCTCCTGAATGCTGCACTCTTTTTTGTATTTTTTTTTTTTTGCTCTGCACAGGCTGCGTAACGTATTTTGTCATCTGAGTTAAACGTACTCACAAGAGCATTTTAAATAATGCTGTCGTGTGGTCGCTGTTCCGCTGCTTTTAAAAAATTTTTTAGCACGAAAATGACACTTTTGTGGTCAGGCGTATCCAGGGGCAATGCATCATGGGGGCTGGTGCCCGGCAGTCCTGTTCAAGTCCACATGGGGGGTTATCCAAGAGCAATAGTTCTTGTTCACCCCCCCAAACTTCAAAGCACACATGAGGAGTTTGGGTTGTTTGTGAAAATAACATTTATTGGCAATGGGACACTGAACCTAGTTAACTTCAGTGTCTTCTAAGCAATAATCATTATATAGGTGTCTTTGAAGAAATTGACAAAGTGGCTTACAGAACCAGTTTGTTGGACACAAACCTTTTCAGAAGTTCATCCACTGCTGACCCTCGTAAAGCCTCTGCATTTAGCTGACCCACTGTTGTGTTCTCTCAGTGTACACCAAAGGCTCCACCATCCAGACCATGCCCAGTCTCAGCAAACTGTTGAAGGAAGTCACAGAGTGCATAGTTGGTGAGCAGAAGGCCTATTTACTGCGCACATACCCTCTTTCTCTATCGCATCAAAATCCGTTAACAGCGACTGTAACTTGTCTGCAGGTCTTCAGTATGTCTGGGAGTATCGAAGCCCCAGTAAATCTGTCCCGCCACACTACCAGTGCAAACTCTGTGCCGTCTCCCGTTTGCAGCATGATATGGTTGCACACGTGAAAGGATGGAAACACAGCTTCAGGTATATGGTGAGAATCCTTTTTGTTTACTTATTTAATCTAACTGAACGTTTGAGTTCCATTTGATATGTAAGGTTGACAGTTTGAGCTAAATGTCATTTAACAGACTTTTTTCCAAGGTAACTGTTCTGTATTTGGTAAAACAAAAGAATTAAGGGATTACTTGTAAGAATGTTTGTTTATTTAGTACAATCCCCCTTCTTCCCAAGCCTGTGATGCAGTTCTCTTCTCATGTCTCTGCACTGGACAGTGGTGTAACTTTTCCATGAGTAGCAGACACAATCTTTCAGCAGCAAGCACGACTGTAAAAAATGCTCTGAGCAGAAGTGGAGAATAACATAGTTTAGTCCACGTTTCTGTTATTCAAGGTCACTCCATTCCACCCCCTTGTTTTTTTTACCAGCTGCAGTGGCTGCTTTGGTGGCAGGGGAACTGTTTTCTAGTAGTGTATGGACCCAGTTCAAACCTGTTTGTATAAAAACCAGGCAGTTTTAGTGATAACACAAACGCATAATCCCTGCTATCACAGAATGTGGCACTGTTGGCAGCATTGAAACTGGTACATAACCAACCCCTAATCAGTAAAATTTCTCTTCAATGTGCACAGAAAAAAGTCTACCCTGACAAGCTCACCCATGAGGAAGAGGAGGGTGTCAAAGACCCAGCCATAAGAAAGAAGATAAAGGAAGCAGCAGCTGATGTGGAGAAAACGGAGGGCAGAGGACAACTCAAAGTGAGTCTTGCTTTGATTGCATTTATAGTGTCCAGTGGCAGGGTAGCTTCCCGCTTCTGTTTAACGGGGGAGAAATTCAAAAATGTTGGTTAAAAATCTTGTATGCCCTTTCTAGTTCAGGAACACTTGATGTTTTTTGAAGAAGTCAAGAAGAAGTCATAGAGAAAATTTTGGTTTATCCTTTTGAAACAGCTCATTCCCAGAGACTACAGAGCATGAAAAGTCCAGGTAGAACCAGGGTGAAAAGTTTTCAGAGAGTTTAAGGCTGTGGAGTTGACTTCTTCATCTCTGGTTTCATTTGCGGAGAAAATCTTTGAAGAAGAGACCCCAGCACATCATTTTGCTCCCTGTAAAACAAAAAAACTTGAATAATGAAAACCAGAGAGTCATTATGAGATGATAAGGTTGAAAGTTCCAGTTGCCTCTGCAGGACTTCCTCTAAATGCACCGCCTGTCAATTCTTATGGTTAATTCTCTTTAAAATGGGCCTTGTACAGATTTGACACGTTTGTCTTTTTTCTGTGTTTAAGGTGATTCTGAAGGAGCCTTGTGAAGTCGCTGCTTTCAAAGGACTTCGTAAGTTATTCGTACTGCCTCCTGATTGTGTTCTGTCTGGGTAGTGACTATCTCTAATGTCCACATCTCTCTCTCTCGCAGGTTCTGCAGCTCCTAAAGGTGTGCCTCCCCCAGCACTGGGTCTGGGACCGAAGGGGCCGTCTCCTTTTGGTGAGTCACTTTTAACAGTTAGGAATATACTGAATGTACTTGCATGCCCTCCACTACTAAATAACAGCCTATACATTTGATTGCTTGTTTTCTTCAGGTCCTAGGTTTTCTGAACAGAGGTTTCCTCCTCAGAGGGGTCTTCTCCCTGACTTTCCAGGAGGAGACTATGGGGAGCCCGGTTTTGGAGGATACTCAGCTGGTCAAGATTACCTTGATCCTAGTATGGATCGAAGACCTTTCTCAGATGGTATGGGCCTACGTCAACCTGGAGATGGCTTTGGACCAGGTGGTGGCAGGGATAGTCTTGGGAGGACTGGACTGCTGGAAAGCCCAGGAAGACAGTATCCTGATGAGTGTCAGGGTGGCCGCATGGGGGGTAGCTTAATGGACAGACCTGTTGACAAACCAATGGAGAGGCCAGGTCTGATGGGAGCCGCTCCAGAGAGTGGCAGTCTGCCTAATAAACTACTCACCTATCTGGTAGAAGTTTTTATATCACATATTGGGGTCCTCCCAAACTTAAACAAAATGTCAAAGTTTTTCAGTTGCATGTAGTTTCTTTACCTTTTCAAAATCTGTCTTCAGGATAGTTTCCGGATAGAGAATGAGGATGACGCACAGCTGGTGTTGAAGGTGACACAGAAACTAACAGATGTGCTGATGGAGTACAGACTGAGGAGTATATCATCGGTATGATGCTTGTTGTTACTACAAAAAGAACATCTCTATTTTCATATCTTGAATTTAAAGCATATTGTGCATCATGAACATCTGCTCATCATTTCGTCTTTAGGGCCCTAGTCTGAGCAGCTTTTCTATGGGTTCAACAAGTTTTTCTTCCACACCCTCAAGACTTCCAAGCAGTGACAGATATTCTGGTAGTCTCTCAGGTATGTAAGCACCAAGTTTTCTTGCAATCTTTTGCACTGATACATCCATCAATATGCACCGTATTTTATCATTGGATGAAAAATGAAGTATTGTTCTGCATGCTGGTCTTGTAGTTTATGGTGTATGTTGTCCTCTTTCCGCAGGTCCTAGCAGGTTCTGTGACGGTCCATCCAGATTTTACAAATGACAGAGGGTGTGACACCCTAAACTTACCATCCATCACTATTTGTCTATCAGTTTAGACTGTA
Source organism: Xyrichtys novacula (assembly GCA_962446985.1). Classification (NCBI taxonomy): domain Eukaryota; kingdom Metazoa; phylum Chordata; class Actinopteri; order Labriformes; family Labridae; genus Xyrichtys; species Xyrichtys novacula. Next base: position 22,009,516 of record OY660871.1, read on the forward strand.
CAGGAGTTGAAAACTTGTTTATTTAGAAGCTTTTAGGTTGTTTCCGGGTTTTTTGTTTTTGTTTTTTTCCCCCTTCGCTTTTCAACCACTTGGGATCGTAAGGCTTTTCCGGAAAAGCTTGTGCATGTTTTTAGCATGTCTAGCTGGGTTATACCATTAGACCCCTGTGAATAACCCATGGTCTTGTATTAAAAGTATTTGACAAACTATTGTGGTTTCTCTCCTTTGTAGTTGGTGGTTCATTGTGATTAAGAGAAAGAAACTTATAGTTTTGTGAGATTTAGTCACACACATTTTCACTGTGAAGTTTCCACATGTAAGAAATTTATTTCAACATGTAGATGGTCACAAAGGGAATGTATCGAAGATATGCAGATTTAGCAAATAGAGGAGACTGGGGACAGTTGCGACACTTTTTGCCTTTCTCTCAATTACTCAGAGATGATTCCCTGTACCATTTCAATATGATAACATCACACAGATTTTTCATATTTATTTATTTTTTTTAAAAAGGGTCAACTGTTACAACCAACCCCATCCCTGGGACGGTTGCAAAACACCATGCGCTAACTAAACTCACTGTTTAGTTAGCACTGTTAACTAAACAGATGCTAAACGTGACTTAGAAATCAACTAAACAACAATTAAAACTAAGTTGAGATGCAAACTGGATGGTATGACAAAACCACATGAAAAAAATTACTTTCATACTTTAAAAACAAGTTTTTCCTAATAAATCCAGAAGATTATGCTTAATGTGTCTTCTGTCCTGCTGTGTGTGTGTGTTGGGGGGGGGGGGTATGTATGTTTCTGATTGGCTAGGAGTAATCCTTCTTGCAACCATCCCTTGTTGCAACTGTCCCTAGTCTCCCCTTTATTTGATAAGGAAGAAACATAACAGATGGGTGCAACAAGGAAGTGAGTTTTGTAGCAAATTCAGAATCAGTCCTCAAACACTGGGCTTGCTGTTGAACATTAGTTTTCAGCTTTAGCCGTTTCATGTCCCAAGATGTCCTCCATTTGCTTCACACTTATAAGGGTTAAAAGCACTTCAGATCCCAGGAAGTCTTGCCCGTGGAGCCTTTGAGCAAGTGCCGCACACTTGGGTGATCTAAACTGGACTACAGCCTCGCCAATACTCTCACCAGCAATGTCACGCAGGAGGAAAATATCATCCTTTTCAAGTTTGTATTTGCGGAAGAAACTTTTTATATGACTTTCATGCACATCTGCTGGCATGTTTCTAACATACAGGCATGTCTGAGCTGCTGCGCCTACGATTTTGGTCCGTGGTTCCTCTTGTGCCTCAGTTGGATCGAAGTCCCCTCTCTGCCTTGTTGTTTTGTCTGCGTCTGTCTTCAGACAATGATTGCGATTCTTCCTGGGGTGGGTTTCTGCCATCATTTCCTTCATCTTCAACCATGAGATCGATGAGACTTCAATGGGAGTAGATCCTACATGACAACCAGAGAGTGCCATTGCATAGTCATAATCCTCAGCGCGTTTGAAGATGAGAAAAGCCGTGTCTGTTCTGTTTCCTTCCTTATCTAGTAAATGTAGTACATTTTTGTGTGGGATGGTTGCGCATTGAAATAATTCTTTGATTTCAGTCTTGGTCATCGTAGTAGGAAGTTTACTAACCTTGACAACACAGTCTTTTGTTTGTGGCAAGGTATTTAAGTTGTCAAGTCTTGGCCTTTTTGCTTTCAATGTCAGTCTGCTGAAAGGTCTGTTCTTGTTCTGCAGTAAGGGGGGAGATTTTCGTTTGTGGTTTGCAGTTTCACCAGAAGGGCTTCGCTTCCGTTTTTTCATTGTTCCAATGTCCAAGGCGCCTTCACATTCTTCCAGAGCACCAGCCCACATCTTCTCAGTTGCTCTACGTACCTCTACAGAGTTGTTTCCTAACTGGTGCTGATTGAAGAGAAGTGCGTCATTTGCATCCTGCATGTTTGCAAACTTCACAAGGCATGCATGGTTAAGTCCCAACTTAACATTCACTATGGCTTCCTGCACAACCAGCCCTCTGAAAAACTGGCAGATTTCATTTTTTGTGGTAGAGGGTGGCAGACCGAAGAGCCTGACGTAGCCTGGACTTGACTCCAGACTTACCTCCTTTGTCATCACCTCACCAGACAGATCTGTGTAGTCAGTCTTTGTTAAATCAGTGATTGGTGCTGTCTCATCTTGTCTCTGATGGGTTGACTGGAGACCTTGAAGGACAGTGCAAATTCCAAGAAGAAAGGCTGTACCTGAATCAAGTTTGGGTGCATCAGGAACTTGGTTACTTGTAGTATCCTGGTAAAGCGACTGTTGGTAATTTGCTGTACTAAGATCATGTGGAATCATAGTAGAGGGTGGTAAATCTGCTGTTTTGGGGCTAAGGTCTGTGCCATTTACATGCAGATTTACACGCTCAGAATGCCTTGGTCTTTTGGCTGAATACTGGATGGGGGAGGGGTTCTTTTTCTTCAACAATGTCTTAAGTTTCTGCTCCAACTCTGCCATGTTACTGACATGCAACATAACATTAGACCCTTTCAGGACTTTTCCTGTTAGTCGCATCGCCATCTGAGCATCTCTCTCCGTGCTAAATCCGATAAATGCCTCTCTCTGAGTTCCTCCAAGTATGTAGACTCCACCTTCAGGAATGTGAAGATGTTTGAAGAATGTCCTTATGTCTTCAGTACCTGCCTTCACGTCAAGGCCTTCCAAACGCAGAATAATGGTCATTTTGTAAGACAGGGCGGGAATTCTCTAAAACAGAGAAAACAAACGGTGAAAAAACCCACATCTACAAAAGAAAATCAACATTAACGCCAACCCTTGAGGAAGGAATCCACAGGACGAAAAACACGTGCGTCATACAGGAGCCTAGAAAAGAAACAGGGAAAATACATGCTTTGTGTCTCCGTGAAATGTGCAAAAATACTTACATCCACAACTTACTCCGACAGAAAATGCACTAAAGCGATGCTGAAGAGCGTTGTTATTGTCCTGCACAACGTGCCTGTAGTGTCCTACTACAATGCGGTACACCCGCCCAGCAAGGACTGGAGTTTCCCTCCCTTTACTTTTATCTGTTCTCCAATGTAAAGCGCAGTCCGGTGGTGGGCGACGCATTAGCGCCATCTACTGGACTGGAGTATGGGTTGATTTCCACGCGGGAAAAACTATATATATCAGTATACTTAATGCTGTTTTGATTTTTGAACTGAAATTTAACTATGGCATCATTAAGTATCCCTGTTGCAACTAGAATTGTACTAAGAGCACCACATACCTGAATTCAGTTCTTTAATTCTTTTGTTTTTGTACTCTTTAGTCGAATGTGACAAATCAACTGGATTGTCTTGACTTAAATTTAAATATAATCTCAGTCTGTCGCTTTAACAATAATTTCCAGTAATAAGAATTAAACCCCAAGTCTTAGCAAAATGAAAACGCAGAAAGGGGTACAGCCTCTATCGACATGTTCTTTAGTGTACCAGGTGAGATCATGAGTCAAAACATGACCTCGATTTTCGACTTGAAAGAAATAGGTCGTTCTCCACTGTTTTCCTCATTTGCTTAGGAGTCAATGTCTACAGTCAACAAAAAAGGTCCGCTGAATTCTTAAGATTGTTTAAAGTTTGTTTCAATGTTCTTTTTACTTTTATGTTTCCCCCCTAGATTATTATCGTACTTACTTCTTCTCGTTATTCCGGTTGTTCACTTGGGCGGAAGACTGCAAACATACTGCGCTGTCTCAAGGAAGTGGAAAACATATCTGTAAGTTCAGTTCCTGCCAAAAGTCCCTTGTGTGACTCATAATCGAGAAGGAGTTTGATCATTCAGCCGGAGAGAGGGTTGCACAGATGGTGTAACCGCAGAAGAGGAGGAAGGAAGCTCCAGTTGTTCCATAACATTCATATTCATTGACCAGGTTTAATAATTTAAAAGGAAAAAATGTGTACCCACCTAAACATTTTTTGTTACACCCGATCATATTCAGCAAAAGTAATAATTATTAAATAACGATGATAATAATAATAATAATAATAATAATAATAATAATAATAATAATAATAAACAGCATCAAACGCTTTTAAATATGTCTTCTCGAAGCTAAAAATATACATTTAGAGACTCTGCAAGAATCTCTTGTAGGGGAGACTGGGATAAGTTGAGCCACCCCCTGTTGCTTGGAAATGGTAAAAGAAATTGATCATGTGACCAAATATTTAGGAGATGGGCATCAATTCATGGAGTCTGTGAAGGTTAGAAGCACATAGATGAAGGGGTTAGACATTTATTTACAAAAAAAAACATTTTTCACTCTTTAAAATAAACATAGTCTGAAGTTTTATTAGAATTGTGTTCAGACCAAAAAAGATCATTATGGATACGGCTCAACTTACCCCATCTACCAACATTTTGAAATATATTCAGATACACTAGTTAGAGACAAAACTATGATCACCTTAATGTAGTGATCCGAAATATGAAAAACGGCTCCTCTTACCCCACTCTCCCCTAATAACTGAATGTCAGAAGGTTGCATAAAAACAAGGAAAGGATCAGATTAGATGTGGCCCACCTGTACTACTGATGCTTTAGTGGGAGCCCAAAGAGTGCTTAAAGGCCTGATAACAAAATACATGACCAAGTTTTTGTGTCATACGATTAAAAAAGTCATAATATCATCAAAAAATATGAACGAACAATTAAAATCTTTTTTATGGCTTCTCAAAAGACAGCAGTTGTAGTAGCAATATGTATTCTACCTATCAAAAAGAATGATAGAAAATACAATCATCTCCAATTCTTTGGACAAAATGTAGTTAATTCAAAATTATTTTTTCGGAGCATATTAGTTATCAGAGCACTTGTTTGAACAGTTTTTTTTTTAAATCTTGTCTTACTTTTTTATTTTTATTATTTTTAAATCATTTTTATCTTTTATCTCTTTTTGTTTTTTAATTTTTTTCTCTTTTGAAATTTTTCTTTTATTCCTTATTCTATTTAATTTATTTCCTTTTTTTTTTTTTTTTTTTATGATCCAAGGTTTCACATTGGTCGACATTTTTTATGACGCACCTTGCGTACAGGCCGCTGTGTCATCACGCAGACTGAACAGGATTGTGGGTAAATTAGACCGTTGTTTACCATGGCGACGGGGACGCTACCGTTTGCTGTTCAGAAACCAGGAGTACTTCTGCCACTATTTCTCTTATTTTCTGCAGATTTTCTTTATTGCCAACAATTTATCATCTCACATAAGGCTCCTACAGACTGTGCTGTTGAAGAGTTTTTTGATATCTCGAGTCTTTCCTGTGTGAAGTGCGGTCCAAATCAGCGACGGAGCACAACAGGTCCGTTAACAACACACAGCTTCACGTGCACTGATTTACAACGGGTGGTGTTTAATGAACATTTTCAAACAATTTAAGTTTAATTATAAAAAGTGTCGACTACGCACAGCGAGGAGAAACCCCAGGGAACCAAGTATCAGCGTTAGCTATGGCAAAATCATGCTAGTACCCAGTTAGCTAACTAGCCTGCCTGTTTACAGATATAAGAACGGGCAATTCCACCGTGATCAATATACATGTTCTGTCTTAAAGTCGAGCACAAAAAAACAAGAGCCATGGGTTTGGTCAGTGTTGCTGATTTATTTTTGTATTAATCGTGGTATACGTTATTGTACATTAGGGGAGAGTGGGGTAAGATGAGCCATTTTTCCTATTTCGGATCACTTCATCAAGGCAATCATAGTTTTGTCTCTAATTAGTGTATCTGCATATATTTCAAGATGTTGTGCATCCCTGCAAACCAACAGAATGAGTGTAAACATAACTGTCTTGATAATGTAGCATGCCAAAAAAAGTGGTCTCCTATGTTCAACTTACCCCGTGTATGGGGTAAGTTGACCATAGGAGCGGGGTAAGTTGAACCGTATCATTACTAGCCCCCCACTCTCCACCCCAGCCCTCCCTCACCTTCTCTCTCCCTAAATAACAGTCACTTCTTCACATTCATGTGTATTTTTATCTATTATACGCTATGCAACTGGTACAATAATTCTTTTTATTATTTGCACGTAACTGCTTAAAAGCTTTTTTTTTTTTTTTTTAATAAAAAGCCATTTTAACATAAGAATGTCTTTAAGTGATTCAGAACATTCACAGCTGTATTTTTGAAAAGAAAAAGTAACACATTTCAATAATCTGAACTGAAACTCTGATCCTCTCATCAGACTGCTTTACTTTTAAGCCACTGGCTCAACTTACCCCAGAACTACTATTATGACTTTATTAGTCCTCTAAGCTAAAATGGTGGACTTTGATGCTCGGTTTTTGACCTCATGTTGTAGCTCATAGATACCACAATTGATGTATGAAACACATTTAAAATGATCTTTTTTGGTCTGAACACAATTCTAATAAAATGTATGACAGACTAAATTCACTTTCAAGAGTGAAAAACGTTTTTTTTTTGTTGTTGTTGTAAATAAATGTCTAACCCCTTTACCCACGTGCTTCTATCCTCCACAGACTCCATGAATTGATCCCCATCTTCTAAATATTCGGTCATATGATCAATTTCTCTCACCATTTCTAAGCAACAGGGGGTGGCTCAACTTATCCCACTGTCCCCTACATTGCCACATATCGACTTTTAAGACAATATGATTTAAACTTTTAAAATCATCAATGAAATATAGTCAGACACCACAATAATCTGGAATGCAATATGTATTATCAGCATATCCCAAATTATTTACATATTTAATAGTAAAAAGTATTACTATTATGAGGTCCATGTCTGCTTTATCAAGTGTCAAAAACAGTTAACAAAAGACTTTGGTTATAACTGTTTAAAGAAAAGGTGTCGATTTTTGAGGATGTTTATGTTATAAGAATCTATTTTGGTCCATCAATGCTGTGTTCCCCATAAATGGCAAAATGGAAGAAACCTACACCTTTTTTTTTTTTGCCTGACCCAACTTTTTGCATCATTTTGTGTTTCATATAACATTGCAGTGGTTTCCCTCTTTTTCTACAGGACTAAGCTGCACTTGCAAAACTGGCTACCAGACTCTCACCACTGATAAGGCATCTATTACTTGTCAGCAATGTCCCACAGACAAACCAGTAAGAGCAGAATACTCTTTATTTGTTTTCCATCTTGAATCCTACCAGTAGTTCATGTCACAGTCTTAACACCATATCTGATATCATTCATAGAAGTGCTTTTCAGGGCATTTTGTATTTCTTTATAGGCAGTAACTAAAGATGGATTTGGGTGTATTCGCTGTGCGGGTAGTCTCACTGATGACGGGAAGTGCCAGTGCCCAAAAGATAATATCCTGGGTGAGTAAACTAACCATGGGGGTCTAGTTTAATTATGGCTAGAATGAGTTTTTACTGTCTTTGACACTGAATGCATTTGGTTACTGTGTATAAATGTCTCAATTTTGCTGTTTTTCTGTTCAGTGGAGAGAGACATCAGTGGGAACCTTTTGGAAGAAGCCAGATGTGAAATGTGTAATGGAAACACCCCTGCATTGTCTGTCCCAAACAGCAACTGGGATAGGTCTGTATTGAGCCCTTTCAACCAAAACACTTGTACATCAAGCTTTATTGAGCGTATTATCTGAAACAGTAAATGTTCGCATTTTAGCTGTTTAATCAATCTGATGTTATTTGATACTCTCAGCATAAAAAAAATCTCCAGGGTGAGACATAGAAACATTATCAGTAAAAAATCAATTTACGGAACAGTCCAGTTAAACTTTCTGAACAAACATGGGAACAATAAAATTAACCCTCTATTTTATGCATATTATTTCTTAAATCGCTTTTCTTACATTTACAAAATATTGTCTATGAGGCAAAAATGTGACCTCTGTCCCTTGTACTGCCTCCTTTCAGTCTGAAGGTCATTGTGACTTGAAGGATACAGAAACCTTGAATCAAAACATCCTGGTCTTTTCCTCCGAGCACTTTTATCTTTCTCACCCTGCACACAGATACATGGGACGACTTGGTATCTAGAAGACAGATTTAAGAGACCACTTAAAACATTTTCTGTTTATGTTGTTCAATCAGAATCTCTGTTGAAAAAGCTCTCAGTGTCTGTCACTTACTGGAAAATCCCTTCACTAAGCACTGAGTGCTATTTCTATGTCATGGTCTTTTATCTATCTAAAAGAGATCTATGTATGAATGCATTTTGTCATGTCACTTTACAACAGATATTATTTCAATTCTGTAATAAAACAAATACCTGAGATTGTATTTTATGGGGAAAGCTGTGAATAGAGAGATCCAGAAGTTAAGGCATATTTCAACCTCTTCTGTGCCAGTTTTCACCATTATCCGAACTTTCTGAAAACCATTATCAAACTGCAGTGTAGCAGATACAAAACTACTTGAAGGGAAGATTGTGGATAAAAAACAATGAATATTCCTGAAAATGCTTTGAAATGGGGTTATCATTGCTACAGTCAATGTATTTAAAAAACAACAACAAAAGCAGTCGTCTTGAAAAAGAATTAGAACAAGAAACTGACAGTTAAAAGAGGAAGTTAACTTTAGGTAAATTATTGGATGAAGGTCAAATTGCAGATAGTTTGTTGTTATGTTTTCATCACTTTAGGACTTTTTATTATCACTGACTTTGACTATTCACCCCAATGTTTGTTCCTTACTATTGATATTTTTTCCCACTTTGTTTGCTGTGTCGTTTGGCTTTTGGCCTCTCTCTCACTCTCATTATTTCAAGGTGTGAAATGTTACATAAATTAAACTGGTGTTTTTATTGTCAGAGTGTGAGGAAAGGATCATTTTATTTTAATTTGTTTTTGTTCTTGCAAAATGTAAGAGCTAGAACAGACCTCATAATTATCTTTCAGGTGTGAGCGATGCCAGGCCTCCTTCATTAATTCCTCTTGTTCGTGCAAACCTCCTAATGTCTTGGTGAGCACTGTCCTCCCTCTTCCTTCATAACCTCCTTGTCACATCACACCCACACACCAGTATCAGACCCATAAAGGAATATATGTGGGTTTTTTTCAGGCAGGAGGATTGTGTTTCCCAACAGGCAGCCTCTCTTCTAATGTGAATCCCAGCGTCAACTATGCTCAGTTGGTGAGTCTCCTTGACCTTGCTAACTTTCTCACTGTATTTGCTGGATGTGTTCTCATTTGAGTTTTTCTGATATGTTGTCCTTGCAGAAATTCAGCATACAGTCTGCCTGGTTTGTCCAAAACTTGTACTCCTCATCAGCAGCCTGCCTTGTAATTCCAGTTTTCTTTTATCCAAAATCACAGAAGTCATCATCTTTATTGACGCTAAAATCAATATAACCAGCAGTTATGTTTTAACAAGTTGTTTGCTTTCAGGTTTTTTCCAACCTAACAGCATGTCAGGCTCTGGGGAACATGTGTGTGATGAACATGCACTCCTTCAGCAGCGTTTCCACTGATGCATGTGGCCTCTTTAACACCATCTTCAGATCCAAGGCTGCTCTGAGCTCAACGCAAGCTATTTCCTACTGGTAAACAACTCTGTCACAGCGCACATGTAAATAGATTGTGATGTTTTTGCTGATAAAGATCCCCTCACATTGTTTGCTGTTTCCCCAGGAGGGTTGATCTGCCTTGGCTTTACTTTGGGGATGAACCTGGACTGGCTGGCCGTGTGCTTCAGACTGATCCTGTGCCTGATAGGTTCAGTTTCAGAGGCAAACAAAAGGTATGTGTCTGTAACTTAAGTCAATTTAAAATCAAGAAAGAAGTAAAAAGATAAAGAAACACCAAGAAAATTTCTCTTTTCATTTCACTACAAATAAAGCTATAAACAAGGTGTGGTACTGGATTATTTTTTTCAAATATTAAAAACTCTTTTTCATATATTTTATTTTTAACAGAACACTGACATTAAGTTGCTTGCTGCTGTCTATAATGTAAGAGGAGAGTTCCTCAGATGGGAACCTGTCGGAGGAAGAAATCTCCAGGTAAGATGTCAGACTACTGCTGATTCAGTTTAATACAGAGAAGCACTGTAACTTTTATATAAAGTGTATTATTCTGCATTGATTAGACAAATCAGTTTAAAGCAGACTTATAATAATAATAAAATATAATAATAGTAGTAATTCCTCCATCCACTTCACCTCTACTCATATAAAAATAATAATAATAATAAATTATTATTGTTATTATTATTATTATTGTTATTATTATTAATGTTGTTTTTTATTTTATATTATTGTTATAATTGTCGTTGTTGTTGTTGTTGCTTGTTGTTGGTGGTGGTGGTGGTGATGGTATTGTTTTTGTTGTAATTTATTGTTATTATATTTATATTATTACTGTTATTATTGTTATCATTATTATTATTATTAGTAGTAGTACTAAGAATAGAGAATAAACTTTATAATATAGCACTTTATAAAACAGGGTTACGAGTGCTTTACTAATTAAAACAAAATAGAAAGAGAAGAGACACATTGAAGAGAAATGTGAGAAAAATGACTGAAAATCTAAAGGCTTAGAATCAACAACATAAGAAAGATAAAAACAGATAAATAGATAAGAAAGGATAAAAGAAAGATTAATGGCAGAATCAATAAAGAAGTAATGTAAAAGCCACAAAAACATGGATGAGCATCAAGCAAGTTAAGAGGATTATATGTGTGTATGTACACAAAATAAATTTATCAGCTGATGTAGTTATGCCGTTTTTTCATGCCATTCATATAATATGTATTTTCAAAAGGCTGATTAATTCTCCACTTCACCTCTAATCATCTGCCTTTCTGTTCTTGTCCTTCAGCTCTGTCCAGACACATCCACTAAACAGGCCGCAGCATTCAGCTTTGGAACAGCTTACCAACAAACAGTAAGTGGCTTTTTCTTTCATTCACCTTAAATGCAGTGAAAAACTTGTTTCAGTGCCCAATTTTAATATAACACATGCATGTGTGTGTTTGTAGTGTGATCTCTCAGTCAAAGAGCTGTTGGATACATATCCTGAGCCCTTGTTCTATGATGTGTTTATGGAGCTTGGTGGAGGACAGAGCAAAAAACTTCTCCCCCTGCCTACTCTGGTCAACAACCAGCAGTACAATGGACAGTTCATCAACCAAGGTTTGGCATTTTTCCTAGAATCTAGTATATAGTGCGTGTGTGTGCATTGCCTCAACATATTTTGTTGGGGTACAGAGAGTATGAAGAACTGGTACCTGACCAGACGAATGTTTCTTGTGGACGGACTGAGTGGAAGAGAGAAGAGCTTGAGCGCCCAGCCCAAAGTCATCCGTGTTGCCAGCAGTATTAAAATAAGGTAGGCCTCTATCTAACCTGTGCACTAGCATGAAAACTCATGACAGATGATCACTGCTTAGTGAAGCCGCAGTAATATATTTGACTAAAAGCGTGTGCTTTGTAGGTTTCAGCTGGTTCCAAGAACACTGGAAGGACAGGTTTATCCTCCTCTACTGATTGTGACTTACAGAGACATTCTCGTCACAGAAGTCAATTCTCAAACTGTGCCTGTGAGTACAGCCAGGAATATACTCTCACACAGACAATCCATTCTTTCATTAACCTTCAAGGAATAATGCTGGAGAGAACAGATAAACATCAGAGTGTAAGGGAGGAAGTTGGCAAACTAAATAATTTAACTTTTTATAAGTAACACTTTCGTAAATGATTGACCATCAAAACCATTTTCTAAATGCGTAATGTCCTCATTCTTGGGTATTCTCTGCAATAGTAATGGATTTCCTCATGACAGGAATGCTGTTTATTGAATTACTCAGTCAATTATTTGACAATGAATCTCTGAGTTTGTTGTACAGACATTTATTATATAATTTATAATAATATTTTATACACAGACGCATGTTTTACATGAAGGCCAAATCCTTCAGCTTGTATTTCTAATATTATCTCAGAACTGTTTGGTTTTAGACAGCTGAAAACTTTCACATGAAAGGAAGAATAGATCAAGTGTACCCTCATTTACAACTGCATATTAAAACTTCAAACTAAAGTGAAAATATTTATGTTTCCTTTCTCCAAATCAAGCTTTTTGTCGGTTAATGTGCTTATATGTTTTTCAGACAACGTTTGCTGTGGAGTATGAGATGGATCAGAATGAGGTGCAGATGAAGACAAATGTGAGTAAAAGCATCGATGAAACTTAGTTGAAACAAAGGGATGTTCTTGTTGTTGTGTCTGAGAGATGATCTGTGTGTGATATCTCTGTGTGTACAGACGGCTCTGGGTGTGATGGGCGGTGTGGCAGTGCTTCTCTCGCTCCTGAAGACAGTTAGCTGGAAGAGGAGGATTGCCTCTCCACTCATTGATGTGGAGGTACTTTCTCTTCAGCAAAATATCATTCAAGAAACATTGATCCTGACATTATATTGGAAGTAATTTCTCTTTTTCTCGCTTCAGACGTTGATGAAGTTCTTGTTGTTTTATGCTGGAGATCTGGCCAATGTTTTCTTCACTGTCACTGTGGGAACAGGACTTTACTGGCTCATTTTCTATAAGGTTAGTACAATTCTTTTTTGCTTTTCTTGAATAACATTGATGATTTTAATTCATGAGTGGCCTTTAACATTTTTACCAGTGTCTTCTCTCTTAAGCCTTCTTTCAACTCCTTTTTTAACTTGATCTTTTTTTGTAATTTCTTGACTTTGCATGCATTTTAATTTTTTCCCTCTCTGCATTCGGTAGACGTTAGAGGCAAGTCTTTTTCCTCCTTTACCTTCTGTATCTCTACTTTTTTAAAAATTTGTAGATTTAGGGTTTATTACTGACTGATTTACTGGATTAATTTGTTTATGCATCTGTTTAGGCCCAGCAGTTTGTATCAGTGATGTTGCCACTGCCTGCTCAGGAGGAGCAGTTTGTGACTTACATCGGTTGTGCTTTTGCCCTCAAGGTTAGAAAATTAGAGATCAGCTGCAGTATATTTGGAAACAGAAGAATTCCCCCCAAAAAACTATTCTTTTGTGTTTTTAAATTTAGGCTATCCAGTTACTCAGCAAGCTGATCCTTCAGGTGTCTGTTGATATTTTTCTTGTGGACTGGGAGAGGCCTCGAAGTAAAGCTGGCAGGACTGTGCATGGTGAAGACATTTAGTATACCTTCATATAACTCTCAGCTGAGAAGTAGCACTGTTTATTAAAAGTAACTTTCTGTTTTTTTATATTTGCTGCTCTTCCAGTTGCTGGCGAGTCCAAACGTGACCCCTCTCCAGTCAGCATCTGGAGGACCTACTTTGTAGCCAATGAATGGAATGAGATCCAGACCATTCGCAAGATCAGCCCAACATTTCAGATCATGGCTGTGCTGTTCTTCCTGGAGGTATTTAGCTTGAAGCATCACACTACACCATTTGTTCTTATCCTCAACTTTTGCCCCTTATCCCTATGGCTGACATGTTGCCCTGTATTGGTTAGGTGCTGGGTTTCTCTAACCTGGCCCTGAGGGACCCCTGGCCAACCTTAGAACGGTCTCCAGAGGCATACTCCCCCTCATACAGCCTGATTCTACGATACGGTCTTGCAGCCACTCTGTGGCTCTGCATTGGACTTCTACAAGTACTGCCTGCCTTTTTCTCTGTGCTCACTCCATCATTCTACATCTCTCTGATCTCTCGTGTCCTTCTGTCTTAATAAAAAATGGACAGATATATACAACAAAGCAAGGCAAGCTTCTTCAAAATATCATTTATCCTTACAGGTGATTTTCTTCACCGTGTTCTATGAGCACTTTGTGGAAGACAAAATTCGCCAGTTTGTGGATCTGTGCTCCATCAGCAATGTGAGTCACCCAGTGCATGTTTTCATAAATTATGTGTCTGTAACGTTACTTATATATGTGTTTTTCTGATTATTTCTGCATAGATATCTGTGCTGCTGTTGTCTCACCGTTGTTTTGGCTACTACATCCATGGGCGTTCAGTGCATGGGCATGCAGACACAAACATGGAGGAGATGAACAACAACCTGAGGAGAGAAACAGTAATACACCCACAGACTACACACTGTTTCAGAAAGTAAAGCATGTTAGTCAAGCTGTTTTTCCACATTATAGCCATACTTTTTCTGTCTTCATCTTTTTCATTTGAAGGAGTCCCTGTGTGGTCAAAGGGGTCTACTTCCCAACACAGACACCCAGACCTTTCAGGTGTCTCTTGCAAACCGTTTGCGGGTACAATACGACAGGATACGGGAGCCAATCAGCAGGGTATGTTCTCTCTCTGTTGTCTTTGTAATACAGCTATAAATTTCAAACAATCAAAATAAATGCATATCTCCTAATTTTTTTCAAAGGGTCACCTATTTCCTGGACTCCATAGAAATGGTCCATCACGTTTGATTGATGCAAGTTCAGCTAACGGCTTTGAGACACAAGCCAGAGCTTACAACACCATGAACTACTTTCTGGGGTCTGTTATAGACCATGTGAGTGCAAATGCTCAGAAAAACACTCCCACAAACACAATGAGCAACGAAGTTTGATTTTATTTCATGTGTGTCTTTTAAGTTGTACACACCAGCCTGTTCTGTTCCTGATGTTGCATTTTCTTTAGGCTCACCCGGACATGGACTTTATAGTGAAGGACAAGCTGATGTTTGAGAGGGTCATAGGGATGGAGTTCCTTGAACCCAGTGAAAAAAGCATATTTTACAACGGTAATGACCCCATAGCACAGAGAGCCCATAGCCTACATTGCTGTTGGTTTGCACACGTATATAAATACTGAAGTGTGAGTCCATATTTTCTGTTTGCGTTTCTTTTTGCAGATGAGGCCCACTCCTTCAGTGATATGCTGTATTATGGAAATGAGGCCACGCTGCTGATCTTTGACACTTTGTTCTTCTGTGTCGTCGACCTGGGATCACAAAGCTTTGTGCTCGCAGCTGTTCTTACATATATACAGCAAATGGTAGGTTTTTGGGTGCAAATATAGTAAGTGGCCTTCACAGTTCCAAAAGGATATGAATTAAAAAATCATTTCGTTTCTTACAGATACTTCGCCTGCTTCGTAACACTCTTGGAAGAAAGAACCTGGTCAGCAAGACGATGGTGGATGAGAGGTTTCTGATCTGAAGCTGCCTGTTGTCACAGTGTTGTTCAGTGGAATTTCTTTTTAAGATGTTAACTGTTCCCAGCTTGTAAAGTTCTCTTTTGTACTTTTCTATATTCAGTGTTTTCACTGTTTTTCACGAGTTATTTATCTGATATTTTTAAGAGATATTTTTAATGTTTTTTTAATTGATTAAAGGGTTTTGACACAAGGGCAGCCTTGTTTGACGTTTTCTTCACCTGATCTCATTGAACACAACTGCATCTTGAAAATGATGCTTGAAAATCACAAAGATTATGGTTTGTTAAGAAAGTTCAAGGGTTTGAAAAAACACTGAGAATGACTCTTGTTCATGATGTAATGCTTAATTGGTTTTCCTTAAAAGACAGGTCTTATTTCCGAAGTTCATCCTTTTACTAAGAAGCTTAGCTTTTTTCCTAATTCGATACTGATAATCATACTTCATGAACTTTGATTTTAGAGGAATTGTCATACTTCAGTGTAGTCCCCTAAAAAAGAATTAGACTTTTCATTCAGCACTACACTCTCCTGGACGGCCATGACCTTTCTCTGCTTATGCATTCTGTGTCTGTGGCTTGTTAGCTCAGCTTAGTTATTATGTAAAAACTGTTTTCATATTTTTAGGCTTTGGTACTTTCTCAGAATATTGTAAAATGTCCCTGATTGAAAACAAACAGACCAAGAAACATCATTTTAAATGTGTTTTATGCATCAATTGTGGTATCTATGAGCTACAACATGAGGTCAAAAACCTAGCATAAAAGTCCATCATTTTAGCTTGGAGGACTAATAAAGTCATAATAGTAGTTCTGGGGTAAGTTGAAGCAGTGGCTCAATTGAGAAAGTAAAGGAGTATGATGAGAGGATCAGAGTTTCAGTTCAGATCGTTGAAATGTGTTACTTTTTCTTTTAAAAAATACTGCTGTAAATGTTCTGAATCACTTAAAGACATTCTCATGTTAAATGACTTTTTACAAAATAGCTTTTTATCAGTTATATGCAATAATAATAATAAAAGGAATTATTGTTCCAGTTGGACAGCGTACAATAGATAAAAATTCACATGAATGTGAAGAAGTGACTGTTATTTAGGGAGAGAGAAGGTGAGGGAGGGCTGGGGTGGAGAGAGAGAGAGTGTGTGTGTGTGTGTGTGTGTGTGTGGGGGGGGGATATGGCTCACATAGGAGACCACTTTTTTAGCATGCAATAGTATCAAGACAGCTATGTTTACACTCATTCTGTTGGTTTGCAGGGATGCACAACATCTTGAAATATATGCAGATTCACTAGTTAGAGACAAAACTATGACTGCCTTGATAATGGCCAAAATATGAAAAATGTCTCAACTTACCCCAGTCTCCCCTATTTGCTTGTGGAACCATCAGAACCACAGGTAGTCTTCTCTGTGCCTGTGGGCGTAACCTGACGTCAACGCGGCTGTCAGTGCTCAGCCAATCAGCGCTGACTTTGTGGTGCGGCGCTCCAGAATGATACAGACCAGAGGGGTCGGTGCTCAGCTATGAGCTTCACAGACTTCACATCATTCGCTTAAGGTGAGTCCAAATGTCGCTCCGCATTTCTCACTGTTAGGATGTGAAATATGGATGTGTTGGACCAACTCGGACCTATCACACGGTTGTAGACATTATCGAGTAGGACGACAGTTGGAGGGTGTAACCCATGTACCACTAGCTACCATTAGCACGAATTTGGCTGCTCTACCTACTTGACTGACGCACGTCTTATCTTTATCCATTTAACGGTTCGTTATCTGTTACTGTCAAATGATGGTTGCACCGTTTAGCTGTCTAATTAAGCCTTGAGACTGACAGGGTTTACTTTTAAGTCCCCTGGAGTTAGTTTCCGATTTTGAGGATTTGCTTTTCTTCTCGCTAGGAGAGGCTAATGATATCAACGGACATGGCAACTTTCTTGCAGAGCCCAGAGCTGGGACGGCCCCCTCTATGGCTTTGGTGACTCATACTCAGTTGTGAGTTTTAGAGGATATTTTTCTGGTCGCACGAGGTCAGCCTGAAGGACATATTCCTTTAACAGCGTTTCAGCTGATTTCACCCAGGCTGTCATCCTCCAGTCTGCTGCATGTCTGTGCAGAACCTCACCAATAAAAAGGAGATATATAACTTTTAGGGAGCAGACATCCCCAAAACTATGCGTGCAATGGGGGCAAATTACATATGATGAAACCCAGTCAGATTCTAGTTCAGTGGGTCACAATGACCAGAACATTTCTTAAGATCCAAATGTCAGTGCTGAGATTCTTGCCAAGTCTATTTTGGGGAGAGCGTGCAGCCCTGCTGACCTGTTGGTGGGAAAGAGAGTAGAGTTGCAGGCTGAGGCCAGACCTCCACAGCAGAATATGTTCTGTTGTCGTCTGCTGATATGCATTTTATTTAGACAGTAAAAAAAAAAGAGCAGCCCTTGCCTGAGTATCTAAATCACAATAGTAGTTTAACAACACCATGGCATGCCAACACTTGACAAAGTTTTACTACTGTCTCCTGGTATGTGAAGGAAATTCTATATGGTGTGTTACTCCTGCGGTGAATACACACTCTGTACATACCGTATAACGAATGGATGATATTGGCTGATTTGAATTTGGTTCTCCCTTCATTGGGTCACTAACAAATATTTTAAACTTCTATGGCTGCAGTAGTTTGTCATGTAAACTGTATTTTTTTTTACTGACAGGGGTTTTGTTACTGTCTTGTACTGATGGTAATTTTGATATGGAAAGGTCAAAGTGAGTTATAGTTAGGGATGGGCGATAAAATGATATATATAATTAATTTCTCTCAATATCAATATAAAGCATGGTCAATATCCTCTTCGATAGTCGGCATTCTGCCATGTTTCTGTAGCCAATGAAGAGGGGAGTGGCCACGGGTCCGCTTCATGCTGAACCAATCATGTGCTGAATTAGAACCAAGTAGCAAACTACTGCTTCGTAGCAGGCTGCAGCTACACGCAACTATAGCACTTAAACAGGTGAAGCCGACGGCACTACAAACCACAAACAGAGCAATGAGCTCATGGCGCCTGTGCAGCCGAAACAGCCGACCATTCAGTCCACTTTCTCTAGTGCAAGACACAAAGACCTCACAGATGCAGTAGCTTATTGTATTGCAAAAGACATGCTACTAATAAGCACTGTTTAATTTCATCTTTTATATTGTGATACATATCGATATCGACTGAAATGAAAAAAATATATCTGGATAAACTTTTTCCCATATCACCCAGCCCTAGATATAGCACTGTTGAATAACTAACATACTGCTTTTGTTTTAACAAGTGACTGTAATGAACAGTCACCTGCAGGGCCAGCTCACTCACATCCGTAAAAGGCTGAGGCCAAAGGACTCAGTCATCAAAACCTTTTAAATACAGTTTTCATTGCTGCCTGGTATGTGTACTGACTTGCATTTAACTAAACTGCTTTCTTTGGCTCAGGAAGAAATAGAGTTGACTCCAGTGCAGTTAATAAGCAACCTTTCTGAACCATAACATATTGAACTGTACTGACCATAGTCAAAGTAAGTCCACAGTCGCCTGCAGGGATTGAACTTCTCAGCAGAAAGTGCATTGATATTAGAATATTATCCAAAGATGATCTGTTAGTATGGTGGGGTGTTGTTTCTGGTTATGAAGACATCCCGTGTTTTTGTTTGTACATTTAAGACACTAATACTTTCAACCTGTTCCAGCTTTTTACCTCATTACATAATGACCTAATGTTTTCACAGTGTTAGCTTAATGACGCTCAAAGAGAACACTCTCTTATGTAAAGCATCCTGTTAATCTTGTTTAGCACATCCAAGTGTCGCTGTCTCTTCTTTGCCTCTGAGCTCTGAACGCCTCGTCAGTGGATTTGTAACCATCAAGTGCTTTTTCTTTGTGTGTGGTTACAGAGCTTCTTGAGCCATGCCTGTGACGTCCCAGCTGCTCAGGGGTTTGCCCCGTACCAAGGTATTAGCCTCAAGTCTGTTACCATGCCAACAACATCAGTCCTGGCTAGGACCCATAACTCACGGACCTGCATCAAAACAGCCCTGTCATGCGTGGCAGAGCCAGCACCAATCAAGAAGTTACCAGACAGCCTCGGTACTCCGCAGCTACATCCTCACACCCCCACAGGTCAACTCCATCCTGAAAGCCAATGAGTACAGCTTCAAGGTTTGTGAGATTACACAATTAAGAAGCACTCCCACCATCTCTGAATTTCAGTCTTTCAACAGTTAACTTTATATGTTGTGGCTGCAGGTGCCAGAGTTTGATGGGAAGAATGTTTCATCAGTGATGGGTTTTGAGAGCAACCAGCTGCCAGCAAACGCCCCTATAGAGGACCGCCGGAGTGCAGCCACTTGCCTGCAGACACGAGGAATGTTACTGGGTGTTTTTGATGGCCATGCTGGCTGTGCCTGTGCACAGGTAAAGCTTACTCTGTTAAGCATATGCTGCATGACATACTCTGACTTTAGGGGACAAAATCAAGGTTAAAACTTCATTGTAGATGTTTTCAGAGTGTGTGAGTGACACACTGATACTTATCGTTGTCTGTAACTAGATTTAGTTTATTTAAATGTATAACAAAGACATTACAATGAACAAAACCAATGGAAAGAAGGAGTGTGCCTTTAATTAGTTTCTGAATGAAAGCCTCATGTTTTTTTTTCTTCTCTGCCAGGCACTAAGTGAGAGGCTGTTTTACTACATAGCAGTGTCTCTGCTGCCACATGACACACTGTGTGAGCTGGAGGCAGCAGTGGAGGCAGGCAGGGCATTGAGTCCCATCCTGCAGTGGCACAAACACCCAAACGACTACTTCAGCAGGGAGGCACAGACGCTTTATTTCAACAGCCTCCGGACATACTGGCAGGAGTTAATAGATCTTACCAGGTGAGGACTTCAAAACAGAACAGAGTTTACAGGAGAGGGTCCAGACTCCAGCTCTGGGGCAAACATGTTGGCCTCTTCAGTAACTAGACAGACATTTAGTGGTTGTTTCCATTGATTAAATCACTTACAAATGTGTGGGCTGGTGATGTTTGTATTCGTCCTAATAAAAAGTGTAAAAAAAGTAGTAAATTGTCAAACTGAACAATTCTGTTTCAAAACGATCAAAATTTTATTGCACTTTTTTGATTTGTTCTTACTTTGCAAACTGGTCCTGAAACTGGTTCTGCATTTATCCTCATTTGTATCCTCTAAAAACACACCCACACCAACACTCGCCTGTCTGTTGTTTTGCCAATAGTGGTGTTGTTGGTCTCCGCCCTCGCCCTTTGTCTTCATCTCCGTCTGTTTTACACATTTACACTCTGTCTCTCTTTCCAGCCCAGGTGAAGTTCCAGACACCCACGAGGCCTTGCTGAACGCCTTCAAGAGGCTGGACAGCGACATTTCTCTGGAGGCTCAGGTGGGTTTATTTCTCTGTCTTAATGTAGGCTGGATTTGTTGGTTCCTGTAAGAGCATCTGGAGGTTACAAGGAGCTCAGATCTTTTTCCGTTAACCCCTCCAGATTTTCTATCCATGTGGCACAATCAACCTCATATCAACCTCACTGTTCCAATGTAATGCTTTAAAGATTTGCGTCATAGACTAAATCAGATTGCAAGTCCTTTAATTTGATCTGAGTTCAGGATGAGTGCTGTGTCACTCATAGGTGAGCATATTGAATATCATCTTTAAAAAAAAATTATGACTGTTCCCAATTTAAACTTTTATAGACTTAAGAGAAGCTCAGGTTTCACAGCTCTCCATGTAAGTTGAACCATGTTGCGTAACCAGTCTGGCTCACTGTGTTCTTTTGCGGTGCAGGTTGGAGACCCAAATGCCTTCTTGCACTACTGGGTTCTGAGAGTGGCCTTTTCTGGAGCAACAGCCTGCGTGGCCCACATTGACGGGCAAGACCTGTACGGCAAATAAAAACACATCCACACAGTCCTGTTTCATGAGTGAATCGACCTCGATAAAACGTTTCTTATTGTTCCTGAAGGTACATAGCCAACGCAGGAGATGCTCGAGCAGTGTTGGGGGTCCAGGAGGAGGATGGGTCATTCAGCGCTCACACACTCTCCAATGATCACAGCGCTCAGAATGATGACGAGATGGCTCGGATACGCGGAGAACACCCTCCATCAGAAAGGAAGACAGTTATCCGACAGGTACCAGACCTACTAATGAGCTCAACTTCTTTTTTCTTTTTTTTATGGCGTTTACTAACATCTCTTCCTTCTTGCTGGTGTTTTCTTTAAGGACCGGTTGCTTGGCCTCCTCATGCCATTCCGTGCGTTTGGGGATGTGAAATTTAAGTGGAGTATTGAGCTGCAGAAGCGGGTGTTGGAGTCCGGACCTGATCAGCTTCATGAGAACGAGCACACCAAGTTTATCCCTCCAAATTACCACACGCCGCCCTACCTGACCGCAGAGCCTGAGATCACGTACCACAAACTACGGCCGCAGGATCGCTTCCTGGTAAAAGAGACGACACACAGACCGCCATCATTTAAAGAGGAAATGTGCAGTTGGATATGTAGTGTTTGTTTTTGAATTAGTGTATTTTAAAGGTGTAGAGTCAAAGAGACAGTTTATTCGGGTCAGTTGTTTACTTATCGAGCTGTGTGGGTCTTGTTTTTATCTGTTATAGTCTCAAAGCTGGCCAGTTACGTAGGAAGAGGATTCATTTCTGATCCTCAGGGCTGTTTCTGTATTTGTCTCGTTGGTTTTGGTTTGACAGTTGTATGACCTGTGGGTAAAGGTCGTGTTTGTAAATAGGAACAGTTTACATAATCAGTGTCCACTGGCAGTATTTTCCCAAGCCTCATGCTCTGATTTGTCTTCAAGCAGAATAACTTCAGATTGTTTTTGATTTGCTATTTTTTTTTTTTAAACTCTCCTTTATCTGTTTCTGTCTCTGCAGGTGATTGGCTCAGACGGCCTCTGGGAGACCCTCCACAGACAGGAAGTGGTCCGTATCGTTGGGGAGTACTTGACAGGGGTGCATCAGCGACAGCCCCTCAAAGTTGGAGGCTACAGGG
Source organism: Xyrichtys novacula (assembly GCA_962446985.1). Taxonomy (NCBI): domain Eukaryota; kingdom Metazoa; phylum Chordata; class Actinopteri; order Labriformes; family Labridae; genus Xyrichtys; species Xyrichtys novacula. Next base: position 22,031,694 of record OY660871.1, read on the forward strand.
TTACCCTTGGACAGATGCAGGGGCTGCTTGAAGAAAGAAAGGCTCGCGTGTCTTCAGCTTTTGAGGACCAGAACTCAGCGACCCACCTGATGCGCCACGCCGTGGGAAACAACGAGTTCGGCACGGTTGACCACGAGAGGCTTTCAAAGATGCTGTCGCTGCCCGAGGAGCTGGCTCGAATGTACCGGGATGACATCACCATCATCATCTCGCAGTTTAACCCTCACGTGATTGGAGCACAGAGACCTGAGGGGCAGTCCTGATAAAAACAACTACTTCTTCTGGTGTAACCCTCAGGTGTCCACACACAAACACACGTGTCTGTGTTTTATAAATGTACAAACAAGCACACTCTGTGGACAAACAGGCCATAAAAAGAAACTATCTGTCCAGAAATCTGACTGATCTGTTTTAACTCTATTTATGGAAGCAGTTTGTATGTTTCTTTGCAGTCCTAGCAAGTTACATTTTTGGTTTAACGCCACAATATTTATGCTGCGGATTTTCTCTGGTTACTGTTTTATATCCACTTCTCTGCATGGCCATTAAAACGCTATCACAAACTGACTTGGTGCCAAAAGACTCAACCTGTCTCGTCGGCTGAAAGACTCAGCGAGGTTGAAGTTATAGAAATTCCAAAGAGGGTGAAGGATGGCCTTTACAAGAAAAGACTTCTCTGTGCACGCAGCACCTACTCTACGCCTTTTATATAGTTTCTAACTGTACAGTCCTTTTATGGCACCGCGCTCTCTGTCATTGCCACCTGGTTTTTTTGTTACTCTGTCTCTGAGGCCGATGTCACAACAGACAGCTTGTTTTGAACTTGTTTGTGTCTTTGTATGAGATCGTCTTATGACTGTTCAAACACACATTTTGTTCTGTATTTACTCTGCAGCCTGTCAATGTTTGGATGATGATGTTTACTCCAGTATCAGCTTAAAAAGCTAACCTCAAGCTTAAAAAGTGCACGAGATGTTGAGATGTAGATGGCACCTTTACTCCAGTGCAGTGGTTCTCAAGTCCAGTACTCGAGTCCCCCCTGTCCTGCATGTTTTGGATGTTTCTCTGCTCCAACACACCTGATTCAAATGATCAGCTCGTTATCAAGCCATTACAGAGCTTGATAACGAGCTGATCATTTGAATCAGGTGTGTTAGAGCAGGGAAACATCCGAAACATGCAGGACAGGGGGGACTCGAGGACTGGACTTGAGAACCACTGCTCCAGTATATTTTCTTGACTCTTCCCTGAGTTAAAGTGATGTTGAAGAAGTTCGGAGGAATCATTCATTGCATTAGGAGAGTATTTACTTTATCTTGTTTAAATCAGCAGTTCCCTTCATATGAAATTATTTAATAATTTCTAAGTGTAAGAAAGCAAAAAAAGGAAACCACTGAACTCGTAAAGTCTTCATTTATAATCAGAAATGCTAAAGGACAGGGCAAATAAAACAAAATAATCCAAATATTTACAGGCTGGACCTCCAAACTAATATGCCATTATTTTAAGACCTGCACTGTATACAGCTACAGGTACACTGATATTTACCTGTTTTTTTTGTATGTTTGTTTTTTTTCTGAGACACTTACTCTCTTTTATAGTTCTTAGCCACTGTGGGTTATTTATCAGCCTTTTATTGGCCTCACTGACTCTGATCAATCACAACAGTCATCACGGTGGAAGTTTTGTTCTTATCCCAGCTTTGAGGTTAAAGGCACACGTGCTACAAGACTCACTCGCCTTATGCCTTCATTTTTCGGACAGGTCATTAGCCTTGTTGGTTACATATCTTGTTATTCCCTCCTGTTGACACACTAATGACAGGGGTCGTGTCTGCGGCGTAGAAAAGCCCCGATGAAGAAGCAGAATGTAAATTTGAAAGAAGCTGTTCAAAGAGAAAAGATTATTTATTTAGCTTTGGCAGTATGTTACACATCTTTATCTACAGTTGTATAAATTGTATCTTATTGAGTTTTGTATATGGAATGGTTTAATAAAACACTCAACACACACTGCTTGGCTCAGTAGTCTATCATTTTATGAATGTGATGCTTGTTTAATTAAAGTCATTTACTTTATATAAATGAATATGCTACAAAAATGCATTTCAACATTTCCAATTTCTCTGAGTGATAAGGGAGAAAATGCAGACGCAGTATTTTCTTTTCAAACCACAATTTTATTTGCAAACAAACCAGTATCTTTTCAAATCTCGGTTAAAGACTTTGAGCTGGTTATAAATATTCTATGCATACAGTGATGTTAATAACTGTAGTACATTCAAAGGAAGTATTTGATTATTTGGAACTTAAAGTACTTTTTTGAGTAAAAATAATTGAATTTCAGCCTCTTGACATTCCCAACACGTTCACATTATTTGACCTTTTATTTTATATTATTTTTTGAAGTGGCTTACCCTAACTCAAACAGAAGAGATGTTCGTTTATCACTGACCAGGGTTTGAAAACATAAGATATCGGTGAACCACCACTAGATGATGCTGTCGTATCAAACGGGATGACGTGCCTGATCGAGGAGGTAATAACGCGCCTAAAAGATTTAAAAAAATATATATTTTTCAGCGATGTCAATACTAATAATAAAACATTACTAAAAAGATATGTATGTAAAATTATAAATAGAAAAAATACACACAAAACAAGCTTATGATGCCTCAAACCTCTGATATGCTGCTCAGAGTAAAACAGTTTTGTTAAATCTACTTTTATTAAAATAAATGGAGTTTCAGATGAACACGTTTACTCAACAGTAATACTGTTACAGAGATACATTTTTATGTAGCTTATTCCAGTTGGCTTGATGTATAACAATAAGCGTACTACATATGACATGTGATAGTATTTCAAACCTAATGATTTATTTCTGGTTTACAGTCATGATGAGCAGCTAATTTTGATTATATGATCCACATTATTTCATGTATTAAAACATCATGAGTTATAAAACGGTTAGGCTTGATCTGAATATATTGTACCCTTATTGTAAAATGTGGCTAATTTAGTCAAACTGGCAACAAATTGTCTGAGTATTGAAGTTTTAATCACATCAAAGAATATATATGAATAAAAACTTCAAAATATCACCTTTTATATATTTACCAATTTCATTTTAAAGAGGTAAAAGTAACTTGTGGGTAAAATATTTGAATAGTGAACATAAATGCTGAAAAGTCTACACTCTTCTATATCTTCACGGTCTCTGTATCATCCACAGGTCCAGTGACATTGTTGGGGCAGAGCTGGACTCTCTGATGGTGGTGACAAAGAGAAGGACGTTTTCAAAGCTACAAGTAATCTTGGACAGCATCCACCACCCACTCCATAACGTGCTGCTTAAACACAGGAGCACATTCAGCGCTAGACTCGTCCCCTTAAATGCACCGCAGAGTGTCACAGGAAGTCATTCTTACATATGGCCATCAAACTTTATAACTCCTCCCTCTGAGCGTCGTACAATAGATTCAGCTGAGCAATCTGTTGGTAAACCAGTCAAAACTTCAATTATCTATTTTTTTCCCTTTGTATTAAAATGGATTGTTAGTCAGAAAAGAAGCAGGTCAAACTGTACAACAACATCCCATCTGATCGTTTTTTCATCGACTGACTGTAGGCGTTCAGAATAACTGCTGTATTTGTCTAAATGTGACATTCAGTTTACTGGGCATAAACTTCTCAACATAACACTTCAGTAAGTGGGCCTCATTTCCGCAGCTGTGAGGATGTTTTTCCAGGACAAGCCCGTAAAAGCATCTACAGTTATTAAGTTTATTTATATGACTGTACTTCTTCAGTAGGATGAGAATGTAGGATGGGAAATGAAACTCGTCCCACATAAACAGTAACACAACAGAGTAAGGCTCTGATCCAGGTAATGTTTAGAATGAGCACTAACTATGGCAACTTTCAGATTATCTATATTTTAGAGAACTTAAACAAAATATATTTATTTTCCAGAAGAATATCTTTAGAAATTAAAAATCCCAAGGATCCACATAATGTTGGTATATCCAACATACTCACTAAGTGTCAGATGATGTGTCAGAAAACTGTGGTTTCAACATTGGCTTTTTGAAGTGAGTTTGAGCCCATGCAGTGATCTCCACTACAATAGAAAATTAACTTCATTGATGGGAGATGTCTCTGTAGGGTGCTTTCTGTTTCAACATTACAACCTTTTCAGTGTTTTTTTGTCCTTGTCTGGACTTTTTTAAAAATGTGTTGCTGGCACAAAATTTTTAGGAATAGATTTCACAAAAAAATCAGAAATGTTCACTTTAAAACATTATATGGCTATACCATATTTCAATGATTGTCGAACCACAAATCATTTTTTTAAACAGCATTACAACTTTTTTTTGGAAGTGGGCTTTGGAAAGATGTTTTAGTAGTCACTGTGTTTCTGTTTAATGACTCTTGTCTTCATATATTATTTAAAAAATTCAAATACTGCTCAAATAAGAAAAAAGTAACCCTCCAAAGATTAAAAACAATAACAAAAAATGAGATTACATGTCTTTGGATAAGTGCAGTTGAAAACAAAGGCTAATAGATTGCTTTGTATTTTTTAAGCGTGCCTGTTGTGTATCATGAATCTCGTCTCCTGGCTCCATCTTAGAAAAACAAGTCAGTGTAGATCAGCTGGTCACTGTTTGCTGTGATGGTGAATTGCCACGACTTTAATGTTTCTATATTAGGATAAAAGTAACAAGGTCACAATATGAACAAAAACAGACGTGTGTATGTGCACATGCATGGTGATGGTAAAGTTTGATATCCTGAGCTGGCTGGCTCATTCAGCACACGGTTAACTCTGCATTTCTTCCCTTCACTTCTTCTCTTTTGTCCCTCAAGCCTTCAACTTCTACCACCGCTCCACAAGGTCTGTGTATGTGTGTAAGTGTGTCCCTGTCTTTGTGTTGTTGTGGAAAGTGTTGCCAGGATACAGGCAAGGAGAGAGTACAGACATAAACACTGAAGAGACTCCATGTTGAGTTTGTCGTTATGAGGTCGTCGCTCTGACACTACTCTACATTTTGCTTTTGGAAGCTGCAGTAGCAAGTTGTTAGATGACTCATCTCATGCACGCTCACACACACATGCACACACACACACTCCCTCTCACACATGGCACATGGACTGGAACAATACGTGGTTGTGGCTGCACATGTGGCACCCACATCCACCTCATACATGTGTGTCTGAGTGGGTTTTTCTTTGTGGGTGCTACAGCCACTTAGTGCTGCATAAAGGCACACAATCAGCGCTAACAATCTGCAGCCCGTCTACCACCGTCTGAGAGGTGACTCACAGCATCACTCTCTTTGACACAGCTACGACTTTGAATGTTCAGCGACAGAAAACTGTGACAAGGAGAAAAAAGAGGGATGCTTTGACACTGACAGCATGCCTTTTCCAAAAATTAGTCAGAACTCTGAACAGGCCACCTGTTTAGAAAGGGTGAGTGGAAAGGAAGTATCCTCATGTCTTATGTCACCCACCATCTGCAGCACCACATTTCTATCCTTCACTGATAGACACACACAATAACAACTCAAAAACCAAAAAGTGTTGTCCATTTTCTGTTTATTGGGAAAACAGACCACCATTTCCACATTACAAAACAGTTGCTATTGTTCATTGCAGAGGCAGTTTTTGAATTCAGTGACATTTTGAGTTGGAGACGTTTTGTAATGTTATAGATCCCTCAAGCTGTTTGCACAGAATTTCATAAGTTTCAAGCAGGCGAGAAAATACACTCTCAAAAAAAAGTCAAATCAATTATATAAAAATGAATAACTGCTAATGAAACCAGCTCAATCTGGTGGAGCAATTTAAATAAATTACAATCAAGCTTTATAAATGTAAGATCAGAATGGGTCCACCACAGTCCAATTAAACACTGCACTCATTAATCAAGCTCCACTTGCTTTTGTAAATAAAATGAGCTCAAGTAAGCGTGTGCACGCCTGTGTGCGCGTGTATACACTGCTGGACAGTCACTTCTTTACTTCTATTACTGCCCTAGCAATGTCCTTTCTAAGAACTTATCCCTACATATTAGTTTATTTGAAAATGAACTTAATTGACGGAAAGTGAAATTTAAAAAAAAGGGGAAAACTTCATAATAGAACAAAAATTGGTTTTATGCATATAAATGTGAACTATATCCAAAAGACATGCATTGTGTTGGTGAGGATCCCAACAAATTCAGAGGTACAAATATGTTTGTTAGTCTTGTATGTGTAGTCCCTACATCATCCTGTCCTCCTCTCCTGTTGATTTCTTCGTGTCTTTTTTTGAGCGTCTGATCACTACGATGAAGGCGATAGCTGCAAAAAGACAAAATAAGTCGAGACGCTTTTACAAGAGGAAACACAAAACTAGATGACTTTGAAATAAACAGTGTAACGCCTAAGCAGCTGGGTGAGTGGGTCTAACCAGAAATAGATTACACACAAGTTTAGTCAGACTTACCACAGAATGCCAGGACGCCAACAAGGATCCCGATGGTTGGTCCCATTCCCAAACTGGGGCTGCTAGATGCAGGTGCTGTGTAGCAGTAACCCAGCACTGTGCAGTTACAAACTCTCACTGAAGAAAGGGCAAAGAGCAGACATGAATGTATATTCAATTTTTTTGAATCAAAGTTTAATTTTTTAGCTTAGGTGTGTTTTTGTTTTATTGTCAAAAAATCAACATGCACTCATTGCATACAAAACACTGAATGGCTGAATCCCCTTGAAAAGTTTGAAAAGACCTTGTATTGACCTAAAGATGAAGGGAGTGCTTTCTTAACGTACGGTAAAAGAGGTCAAATTAAGGTCAGGGTAAGCACTTAATACAAGTTCAAGGAACATTTGAGGTACATTGTGATGTGGTAGAATACCGGTCAATCGCAGACTTTTCGGTTGTTCGCTGTCTTTGTGTTTATAGAGGAGGTTGGTGAGCAACACCTGTTTGAACTGGTGGGATGACCATTGTTTGCCATCAGAAGATCAGATAATTTGATATTTAGCAAGACAGCAGAAAAATCTAAAATCTTCTCAAAAGCCTTCTTAAAATTTGCCAAATCAACAATTAAAAGAGTTTGATGAACACAGAGGAGAACAAAGTTTTACTCATCCATGTAAGGAAAAAAAACATAGCTCTAAGTGATAGAGAAGTAGTTGGCTTAAAGAAACTGGCAAAGGGAAATAGCTAGCTGAAAAAACGAAAAATAGTTGCCCCCATTGAAGCTTTGAATGATCAGAGTATAGTTAGCTTTGAATCAACAACGAGTAGTCAGCTTTAATCACTTTAAAAAGTCACTTATCATAAGCCCTTAAATAAACTTTTTTTTAAACTCACAACTTTTATTATCCACTGCCTATCATGTGTTTTTACAGTTTCATCATTCTTAGTCCTAACTGCTTGGGAAAGCTACAGCTCTGTTGTTCGATCTGCTGAAATAATTCTGAAATAGATAAATAAAACTCCTCAACACAAAGACACGTGTTCACTGTGTGTGGAAAAAGGCCCCCGGTAGTCTACAGAGGCCAATATCCTAAAATAAATCCATCCCAAAATAAAAATTTAAAATTAAAATAAATCTCTGTTTTCCCTTAAACAACTGGCTCTTATTCTTATTAAAATGAACCCAAGCAAGAGTAAATAGTCAAATTGTTGGAGGCTATTTATGGGCGTAGATCAATACACAAATTGGGGTAGTCAATGTGAAGACCAGCGGGGCAGCCAGTGGAATGAGATCTCCACCCCCCAGAAAAATACAATGACCTGAATCACTTTATCACTTTAATAACAGTGTGGCTAATTGGTGAATGTCCATGACTCTGAGGAACAAGCACCACATGGTTCAGCTACAGAGACAAAAACCATCAGGATAGTATTTTTAATGGCACGAATGAGTAGACTTGACTTTTCAGCTTAAGTGAAAGAATGAACTCACCTTCAAAAGACTGAGTGACTCCCATGCCTGCATTGTCTTTAATGTTGATGGGAAGTTTGAAAGTTTTCTCCTCTGTTGCTTTTTTAATAAGGGCCAGTCTCGCTGTCATACCTTTAAAACAAAGACAAGTAAACAAGTAAGAAAATGTCATGATGTAGATTAATACCTAGTTCTAAAACTTCCTTCTGCATGTTTGCATACCATCAATAATTTTCAGATCCCAGTTGGGTGATTTCTTGCCAGAGCCCAAGGTGAAGGTGAAGGGCTGGGAGAAGGGTGCGCTGTCCTTATCTTCAGCCTTGATGATGACGGGTTCAGGTTTCTGCATACAGATAAAGGCCTGGTTCTCCACCAGTTTGGGAACATTGTCGTTCACATCCAACAGCCTGACGGACAGGGCATGCTCAGAAGACATTTCAGGGTTCGCTATGGTGAGAAATCAGATGACGTGAAATTACAGAGGTCATTTCATTGAATTCAACCTTGTTTAATGACATCAAAAAAGAACCAGGTGTTAAAGATAGAAGGTCACAAACACATCGAAGGCTTAAAACCACTTTAACGTTTGACAAAAATACCCCTTCGTTTTAATTAAGAGGTGTCTAATACAATACAATCTTCAACAGTGCTTCCTCTTCCTAATGAAAGCTAGGATTGATTTAAAAGTTAGAAAGCCTTTTAAAATAACTTAACTGCACAAAAAGTCTCTGAAAACTGTGAGATGAGTTTACTATCTGACCCTTTTCAAATGCGATGACAGTGACTTCAAAAGCCTCCAGGGTTTCTCTGTCCAGCTTGTCTTTGGTCTTGATCTGTCCTGTGGCGGCATCGATCTCCAGCCAGCCCCGAGTGTCACCGTCCAGCTTAAATCTGCACGGCACAAAGATACACACATTAAACACGCACACGCACACACACACAGTGAGGGAGATATCAGAAATCATTCATGATACACCAGACTCTGAACTGGAGCCCAGGGGATATAATGGTAGTCAAAACAAATCCATTGTCTGTTTTAGGTACACGTGATAGACCCAACTCATGAACAGATGAAACTTCAAACTAGCTGCCAGTAGGACCCATTAAAGTAAAGGATGAAGCCAGAGCTGAGTTAGTGGAACAGTTCACGAGGTACGAAAGCCATCATGTGTTTGGGATCACTCTCCTATCATACTGAACATCTTGGCTTAAAAACTGCTGAACAAAACAGACAAAACATTAGGGTTAGAGGAGGTTTGTTTTTATGTGTGTGGCCTTCAGCAGAAGTGATAGCTAATAGACTCAAACCCTCTTCAAAGTTTTTCTGTTTTTAATTTGTTTTTGGGCTTTCATACTTTTATTTAAAGGACAGGACAGTGGAGAGATAGGAAACTATGGTTAAAAGAGGGGTTCTTGAGGTTACGGGCCACAGTTTGGGATTGAATCGGGGCCACCTGCCTCAAGGCCTGTAGCCTCTGTGCATGGGGGGCATGACTTAACTACTAGACCAAAACGATGCCCCAGAGGGCAGGAAGATGCTGGATAAAGCTACAAAAAGGAGCAAGCAACTGAAATTAACAATATGGAGGTATTAATGCAGAGGTAACTGAATTTCTTGTTCTAGGAATAGGGTTCATGTCAGTTTAAGAGGTCTGCTGACCAAAATTATAATATCATTAAAGTCCTTGTTTTGGCCAGTCTGTTGCTTTGTCTTGGTGGTGTTATTGTGCACATGTGCCTTCATTGTGCTAATTAATGGATAGAGCTTTGCATAGTTTTCACATATAGAATTTTTCTCTTTTACTGTAATAAACAAAAGTTCATCAGTTAAATTGTATTGCACAAAAATAGTGTTGTGATGATGGATGTAACAGGGACTGTGGTCAAAGCAAAAGGATGGCACAGATGTGCAAGATATGTACATATTTTCATGGGTATGGCCCTTAAAGATGATACAATGCTCTAAATGCTGACATCTTGACGTATCAGTCATGTAAAATTATAACCCCTGATATTTGCCCGATTCTAGACTATTTAAAGCCTTAAAGCTGAGGAGCTGTCTTGTTGTTTACCCGATCTCTTTGCCTTCTGGATCCTTTGCCTCCACAGTGAGCAGCACTGAACCCTTGGTGGTGTTTTCAGGCACAGTCACATCCAGGATATCCAGGCTGAACTCAGGGGCTTCGTCTACGTCAGTCACAGACACCGAGACAAAGGTTGTCGATTCAGCACCGTACTCCAGACCTTTCATCAGCGGCTCTGGGTTACGAGCATCAATCTGAAGCTTGTAGGTGGGAGAGGTCTCAAAGTCCAGCGGCTGTTGGGAGACAAGCAGGCCAGTTAAAGAGGGGGGAATAAAAGAGTGGGAGAATGTGTTAAAGGTCATGGTGAAACCCTGTAAGGACCACTGTACAGTCAAGACTTCCTTCTTAACAAAGTTTCATCCCTTTACGTTTGTATTTTCCCCAACTTTGTTCAGAAAATGCCAACTTTCTGTTGGTTTAAACATCTGAAACGTATGAGATCCTTAGTTTTCCTCTGGCTCACAACACAATAAACATAACTTCTTTTTTTAGGTTGAGGAATGTTTGTGACAGAAAGACAGAAATTTTAAAAGCAGCAACCTTGTTCTCTGACAAATTAGGAGATAGATTTTCCACCATTTTCTGAAATGTTAAAGATCAAATATACTTATTAAGTAGGTAAATGTATTTGTCTACACAATAAGGAATCAGTTGTGAGCTTTATAATTAACAATGGGTTAAAGTCAAAGTCGCCGAGCTGAATAACAAACATCTGCTTGGGTTAATGAATGGATATGGTAACCAGTGATACTGTACCTTAGCTACAACAAGGTGGCCGACGCCATTTCCATCAGTTTCCACAGTAAAAACTCCATCTTCGTCACCCTCAGAGATGTGGAACTCAATACGGGAGCTGCCACTGTCTGGATCATCAGCGTCTGATGCTGTGAAGGACACAACTGTGTGTCCCACAGGTATGTCCTCAGCTAGTGGGTGAGTGCCATACTACACACAAACAAACAGAAACATGAAGAAAACAGGATGAGCCAAACAGCACAAATAATAATCAAAGAGAAAGTGTGGTTCGCATACTCACATCACTCTCCTCGAACACAGGCAACTCATTGTTGACATCGATGACTTTGATGACAACCTTACACTCCTCGCTGAAAGCTGTGAAACAAAAGTCATAAGTACTCAATTAAATCCTTGAAATGCACCCTCTGTTAGCAGGTGTCTAACTTCATATAACATGTGTGTCACCTGGATCGTTCACTCTGACATTGAGGTTGAAGACCTGTTGGTCTTTCCTCTGCAGTGGGCGCAAAGCCTGAATTCTCCCAGAGGCAGCATCAATCAAGAAGGTGTCAGGGTCAGTTGGAGGATCTTGGGATATGATGGTGTAAGTCAGCTGAGAGTTCAACGTCCCGGGTTCATCATCGTCGTGGGCCAACAGCTGTCCTATCAGGCTACCTGAAACCCCAAGAACCAGAATCTGAGCCACAAATGAGGTACATACACACAAAAAACTGCTGGGTTGTTTTTTCAACCCAACCACTAGGTTGAGCCTGTTGGTCCATTTATTTGGGTTATTTTCATGGAGTTGGGTATTCTGAGTGTCCAATTTGCAAGGTTATTAATATGGGGAACAGAGTTATTAGCTGTTGGGTTGTTATTGCAATACAGTTTTGTTGGTTTATTATGCTGGGTTTAAAGAACTTAGCAGAGTAGTTATTGTGAACCCTTTGTTGGGTTATATGGACAACCCAACTGGGTTATACAAACAACCAAATTGTTGGGTTAAGTGAACCAATCCAATTAGTTGAGTAAAATTAACCCAGCATGTGTTCTGTCCGATATTTAACCAGCACTGGGTTGGGTTGTTTTTAACCCGATGTTTTTAAGAAAGTATAATCCTCCTCCCAGTTCTACGTTATAAACAAGAGCCCAACATGTTTGAGGAGTTATAGGAGATTTTATGCGTATAAATGAACTTCAGTTTTCAGAGTCAAACAATAGAGAGGATGTTGAGTGAATCTTTTTCTGTCACATTATTTCAGAGACACTTTGGTTTTTGAAGCCTAAATTAAAGTTACTTTTCTATTAACAAATATTTTTACAGATAAGATAGCTTTAAAAGTGGTATTCATGATTGAGGTTAGCTTCATAACATAAACCAGTTTTATAGTTAGCATGTATAAACTTGGGTGCCAAGACATATGATTTCAGAAAAGACATTTTTGCATGTAGTACTTATATTCATTACTGAGTGTCTCTACATTTTGGTGTTGCTATTTTGTCTTGAAAATAAAGATCTGAGTTTAGATTTTCTTCTCCAAATGTGCTTCAATCTTTATCTCTGAAAAATTCTGTTTTGTGTATCAGGACAAGAGAACACAGAAAAACTGAATGCCAAGCAGACAGAAGACACACTGGTGTGATCACAGCACCAGAATTGAAGAATGAGAAAAACATGAGTCAGTGCCATGAATGGGTTATGTAATAATCACGCACACGCAGACACACATCTTACCTGCAGGCTCCCCTTCCTGCACCTCAAAGACACTCTCCTCCAGCTCACACACTGGTCTGTTATCATTCACATCTTCTACCAGGACTTGAATCTCCAGGGGTGGATCCAACTCTTTGCCGACGTTATCCTCAGCAAAAACAACCAGAGTGTACTGAAACACAACCAACACACAGTCAGGAACAACATCTAGAGGCTAGAGTTTAGCTTTACATGAGCTGAGAGAGATTTATTGATTCGTTTTTTGTTTACCATATCTTTATCCTCTCTATCTAGCGCCTCAGTCAAAAGAATCTCTCCGGTTTCTGTAACCTGGAAGGGGAATTTTAGCTCTCGCTCTTTCTGCACTAATCTGTAGATTGCATTTGGATCATTGGACTGGACCTGCAATGGGACAAGAGATGAAAAAGGCCAATGAGGGATTGTAAACAAAGAGCACACGAAGGGAATGTTTTTAATTCATTAGTGAATTACTGAGTGTGTAGCTCTTCACACCTTTGTGATGACCTGGGGATAAACTGTATCTAAGTTTTCTTTCACTGTTATTGGTCCAGGACTGAACCACAGGTTTTGCTGCACAACAATGTGTACTCTGGTGTTTCCACTCAGCGCAGTCTCAGATGCTCCTCCCAAGTCCTGCACACGCACAATCAGGGTGTAGTCTGGGTCCTCCATGGGGTCTACATTCGTTCTCCTCAATTCTGTAACCACGAGGGAAAATGCAGAGTCATGCAAGAACTAAAGAAAAGTTTTGATGAATGAAAAGGACTAAAACTTTTCAGTAAATAACTTTTACCCAAAAAGAGTCACATGGACATGGTCTTAGAAATCAAAGAGAGCTTGGTTGCGCTTCTCTGCAGAACTCATCAACACAACACTCAATAAGTCACACGGCCGGCACTAATCGCAGATAGTGATTACACTGTTTTTTATCTCTACTGACACCATCTCTCTCTGTCAACATAGGCTGAAACTTTGACTAGCACAAATCACTCGACTTTAAGTATTCACAGCTTTTACTTCAGAGACACGTGTCAACCAAAAACTTTCCCTTTTATTACATTTTTAACCTGCTACCAGAATGACTGATTTCTGATGTCTTTGTTCTTTGTTCACCAAAACTGCTCATTACTCTCACTCCATATTTGTAGATTATTAATTTCTTGGTGATTGAGCCTTTCGGCCTTAATGAAGATCCAAACATGATGATTATCTTATTGAGTTATTATAATGTTGCCATAAAATGTATCTTTGGTTTGTGTTCTGATGTGATAACAATTCATAAGTTGATCATTCAGCCCAGAGATTTAAGCGCAGGCTCTCTGTTGACCATTGTTGTAAGATATAAGTGCTTAATGCCTCATCCATGATCATAATTTTGAAATAGGAAAATAGATCAACGACTTTCGTGTCTGAATACAAACCGGCTCTTTCCACACAAGTGAAGAAAGGGTTTTCTTCATAGGGGATTGCCTGCACTGGACAGTATTCTGAAAACTTCATCTTCAGAGCTTCAGTGCTCCTTTCTTCTCCTTTGCCGTAATGGATACCTTCTCTGGCCTTAAGTTGCTGTTCTCCTGTTAAACAACACACATGAATTGAATGTTATTATAAATTATAATAATCCAAAAGAAACTCGACTTCTGCTGTTGCGCTGTGGATTACAATAAGAGTTATAAACAGGGATCTACAAAGTCATTCACATGCTCATACTCACTCGATGTGCCCTGTGATCACCATCACGCGACACATTTAGGCAATCTGCCTCCAATCGGTGTTAATCTAGCACATGCATGATGAGCTGTGTAATCTGGATTTACAGTGGCACTATACACCCAGATTACAAGCAGAGATGGACAAACTATGGGCTTCACCCACAGATGCTGCACCTTGTTCTGTGTGTCAATGTCTGTGCGCAAGTGTGCGTGAGATCACCTTGTTCAGTGGTGGAGATCGCTCCTGTGTCAGGGTCAATCTGGAACATCAGGGTACTGTGTTTGCTGGGGATCTGGCTGACCAGGCTGTATTTAAGAAGAGCATTAGGGGTCAGAGGATCATCCCGATCCAAACCAAACACACGGGTGAATGCTACACCTAGAAAAAAAGACAAAAGACAAAACTTAAGTCCCACCACAGCAAGATGCTGGTGTTTCAAAACAAAGAAGTGTAATAGGTGTTCCACTTTAAACAGATAGCACTGCTGTATCAACCATATGACATTTAAAAAACAATACAAAAATAACATGAACAATGACACAGATTGGTCGCATGTTATTAAGTAAATCACACAGTAGTTTATGGGTGTTTGGAGGATTTTACTACAACCACAGTATCCACTGTTTCACTTTTTTATGAAGAAAACGGGACTGGACCAAACTGAACTTTTTTTACTCTTTGTCTTTTCAAAGTTAGGCCATCAGTGCAGAGAAGTGCAGCAGCAATGTGGAAAAAATGTTCTTGCTGATGCCTTCTAATGAGATCCTACAGTGCTAACAAAGTGATTGTAGGTACATGAAGTTGGTGAGGTGGGCTAACACCCATTTTGCATGAAGCCGAGTGGATTGTTGCTGCTGCTGTGAAATAGTGGCTTTTTAAACACAGTAAAAAAGAAAAAGAAAATATATTACAACCTTACAACTTTAACTGTATCCAACCTGAAAATCCATGTTTACTATTTAACAGTCATGTAATTATTGGCAGCAAACACACCTGCACGGCTGTTTTCTCTAACCAAAGCTGCGTATTCACTCTGGTTGAAGTATGGAGCATTGTTGTTGACGTCCAACACGTTAATTGTCACAGAAATAGGCTTTCCAACAACCTCGTCATCAGCCAACGCCTCCACCTGGACATGATCACAGACATTGGCACATATAAATATGTGTATTTCTGCTATTACAACTAAGACGGATATCTTCTATGAGACAAGAAAGGACAAGCTCACCAGCAATATATAATGATTATCTCGAGACCAGTCCAGAGGCCGATCTAGAAACAGCCAGCCGTCCTTTGTTATCTGAATGTCCTCCCTGCCCTCTCCACTCAACCTGAAGTTGTTAACATCTGGATTGGTCACCTGAAACTTTAGAGTGAAGTAAAAAGTAAAGGGATGAGGGGAGAAAAAAAGGGCACTTGTGTTAATTAACTTAAGTAAAGATACACATAACAAAATAGTACATAAGTAAAAGTCTTGATTTTACTTAAAGGTCCTGTGAGGAACTTTTGATTTGTTTAAAATTTGGCGCCCCCTGTGGACAAAGCAGATGTTATCATGTATGCCCTTAAATTATGTCTTCTTACAAAAATGACATACTTGAATTTTGACAGTCAAATGTTTTCTTGATTGTAAATATTTTGTGTGGATATAGTTAAACACTACTAAAAACCCACCCCACTAGTTTCAGGCATTGACAGTTAAAATCTAAAAACGGTCAGTCTTGTTGCTGATGGTCTTGTTTGCTGCTGTATATCATAAAAAAGCATCAAAATGATTTTCAGTCAATTTCACTGATGTCAAAACACTCCTCACAGGAGCTTGAAGTAAAAGTATTTTTCAAAGATTATCAATGAAACCACCAAAGACTTCCAAAAGTAAACATTATCTAAATATCCTTTATTTTAAAATTGCGAATATTGATTTGTCACTTTACAGTATATACACTAAGTGTGAGTGTAAACCTTACTAAACAGGAAAGGAATTTCCCCAAGTAGTTCATAACCTCCAGGTTTGCCTTTTCACCAAAGGCTCACATGGTAAATCAGAGGGGTCGTAATATGATTAAGAGAGACGGAAGAAAAAGTTCCTCTATAATTTCTCCTTTATACACATACATAATTATATTTGCATGCTAGAAACATATGATTTTATCTTCTTTGAGAGTTCAAACACAAGAAAAAACAAAAACCAACATAAATAGATTCAAAGAAGGAAATCTCTCCTTGACAAAGTGACAGGAACAAATAATCTGAGATTTGGAGTAGAGCATTTTTCATACCTGATAGATGGGGTAAGGCACTGGTGTCCCTTCTTGAACATCCAGCTCTGTGTTTTCAAACGGGCCTTTCTTCCCCTCTAGATCTGCCCCAGCAGCCTGCCAGAGCACAAAGGAAGAGGTCAAAGGTCATTGAATACAGTACAGGCTAAGGTAAAACTGAACCTGTCACACTCTTGCATACTGTTGCCCTTTCTGACTTCAGCCTTGTTACTGTAACTAACTGTAGTCAGGCATTAAGGGTAGGTTTGTAGAGCTCAGTTATTTATTGAACCAAAGACAAATGGAGGAATACTTGTAGCCCAGAGTAAAGCAGGAGAGCAAAGTCTATAGACAGAGGATGATTACCTACTTTATACACTTCCTTTTGGTGTTTTAACCAAGTGACTAAAGGTTTCCTTTCACTTTACAGGCAGTGTCCTTTTAATTTACCATATTACATAAAGTTCATGCATAAATCCAAGCATTAATCCACACTGACTGTTTCACAAACCTTTAACAGGTCCATGTATTAGATTATTTACTATGAATATGTATCGATGCATGGCAGCAGCAGTTGGAAGTGTTATGTACTCACGATGCTAAGCAGGAGTGGGAGCAACAACAGATGCACCATGGGAGTCATGATCACAGCCTAGGGAGGAAGGAGAAAAGGAGGTGAAAAACATATAGAGGGTAGGAGTTTGAGAAAGATGGTGAAAGAGGCAACATGAGGACAATTGAGGTTATACAAAAACATATTTACACTGTGCTTTTCTATGAAATTTATCTCTATCCAGCACCGAGTTATTGATTCGTAAAGACAGAAGGCCTTCCAAGAAAATCTCTGCACACGCACAAGCTATCTGGTGCTTCTTCACACTGTGGAACTGAATGGTATTTTAGCACAGCAGCTACAACACAAGTCAGTGAAAAATTCCCCTCAGTGTGCCGCAAAACTGAAAGTCAGAGCAATCATACAACACCTAACCTCAAAGTTTCTTTTTAAACCGAGGTTTCCTCATTAGGTGTCACACAGCACACAGACCCAAAGGTCAAAGTGAGTAACCCTGCTGCTTTTGAGGTTGTCAAAGGATAACAATACAGTCATTGTGTTACATGGGGGTGTCAGTTTTTGTGTATATGGACGAGATAACTACATTGACCGTTTTTCTGATATCCCAAAAGTAAGCATTTGAACACTCATTTACAACGCCATGTGACACACATTTTAGCACTGCTGACTAACAGTCTCTTAAGGGTGTTTGGGGGACAGTAATAGACTCTGTGTTATTTTAAGATGACAGCAGACTATATTCACTGTTAGTTTGGATCAACGTCACTGTGACACTGTTTGGAGAGCAACAAAAAATATGATACTACCATCGAATATGACCAATATCACGTGCACGGACAGAGTGCTTTACCGTAAACTGAAGTGTATTGGTAAATGATAATGTCTGTCAGTTTAAAACTCAGTGAAGGACGGCTAAAGTCAGCTCCCAAAGTAAAGTGAAGGTGACATTGAGTCATGCTTAACGACCTCTTTATGGCAGAGCACACTTTAAACGTCACCACCCTGGTACACACCTTACTAGGACAAGACACATTTAACTTAAAGCTGCCAAAAGTTTTTCTCGAATCAACAGAATTTCTGTCACTATGTTGATCATCTCCTGCATTGACTGCATAATCTTCTATAATTCCAATTCAGAGCTGTATAAATATAATGAATAAACTAATTTTTAGTAAGGGGATAAAAATATCCTGTCAACTGAATTAACAACTAAATTGTTTCAACACAATTAATGATAAGGTGAAAAGGTTCTTCAGCACATTAATCTGGGCGTTGCAGGCCCTCTTTTCACCTTTTTGCGCAACGACTAGATGACCTCTGTTACTCTCAATTTCTGTCGCAATACCACCAAATTAAGTGTCAAAATCAGGCTATTTCCCCCATAATCAAGCACTGTGGTGACAACCTAAGAGGCCATGAAGAAAATAAAGTCTCTGTGCCAGTACCCAGCTCCAGGACCTTGCCAAAGTCACCTCAAGATCACAGCACCTCTGCAACAAACCAAAAGCATTCTTCATATCCAACTCAACCAGGTCAAAGCAGTAGATGATAGTCCATTTGTGGCCCAATACCCCCCAAAAAATCTGACTAAAATACTGAGTATATCCAAAAACTAGAGGACAAGTGTGTGAGGAGTCTTACCTTGCCGGAGAGATCAAGCGAGTCACCCCTCAGACTTCAGAGTGATCTGAGCAGCCCCATCCTGTCTGGTCAAACGTTAACCAAGTGTTAACCTGTTATGTTTTATTGGATCTAATGATTGTCTAATCACCCAGCCCTCATGGCTGGCTAGCCAATGGGGAAAGTAGCTGACAAGAAGGAAGGAGACAGGAAGAGCTAGACAATGATATAGAAAGCACCATAAAAGGCAAATTTGTTCCAATTATTTAGAGTTAGTCTTTGATATTTGAATAAATCCTTTGGTATTCAAAATTGAGTGTTATAAGTAGACTATAGATGCCAAAACTAACTAGATAATGAGCATGATTTTAAAGTTTGCACCTTTCAGACATTATGTTAGGAATACAGTCTAAAAGAGAGAAGAATAGGCTTTAATATTAAGAGAGGCCTTTCTGTAAATCTGCTGCTCAGATTCTTGTTGAGCTCCAGACTTTGACCTATGCACCTCTGCTCTGTTTCCTGTGAGATTTCCATTACTTACACAGTCACTGATAAGGAGCTGTGTGTAGACAATGGGAGTAACAGGGTAAAGTGACAATCAAATAGATCATCAGAATGCAAAGCTATGGATCCACCAGACTTAGTCAGCCAGTTACTGCACTACTCATGAAGCTGTTAAATACTGTCTGGTGACTTTGCTCTTTACATTTTACGGCTCATAAAGTTTGTCAGTGAATGCAACAGAAATACCTTCATGGTGATTTCAGGAGAGGTTATTGAGTTTTATCCTTAATCACAAATAAAGTTGGGATTATCTTCCATACAACCTGATGGACACGCTACCATCCTTGGATGAAAGGTGCAAGCTTAACATGCTGTTCAAAGCTGTGAGGAAACAAGGGAGAGATATCTGAGAATCTGCAACCATAAGAAGTCTGAGTCATAGTTTCACACAAAACCACCATTAAACCAGAACCTGTGAGTGCAACGTAATCATTTTAACAGATAAAGCTGTTAATTCAGAAGGAAAATGTAAATATTAGGAACAGCATATATGTATAACATGCTCCAGCCAACATGAATTGACTCCATCTGCCTCTTTTTTTAACATTTAAGGCACACAAACTGCCTGTAACCATCTGAATGTTATATTTGCAGCACATTTTTATGTATATTCCTCTTTGGTAGCGAGGAGTTTGGGATCCAGGCTTGTGGCGTTGGATGTCAAACTGGGACCCAAATCTGTAATCAGCCCCTGAGCAGTTGAATCCCTGCTTTCGAATAGGCATTCACCGTTTACGCAAACATGTGGACTAAATTTGTCTCTCAAAGTTCAGCTCTAATGTCACCACCTGACTCATCGTCCTCAGCACAGCTGTGTTAGTGTTGAACCCTGTTTTTGTGTTTTTCCCTTTTGTGCAACAGCTGAGTCATGCATACTAAAATCTCATTAGCAAAGTCAAAGTGAAAGAAAAAAAGAGACTCGTTTTATTACCCATAATAAGGGTTATACAACTTTATTTAAATAGGCAACAATGAATCTACAGACAAGTAGCAAAAAAACTGCATTATCAATATTGCATTAATTCATAATGAGTGCAAAACACAACATAGTATAAATAACAAAGTGTAACAACTATATAATCCAAAAAAATAAAACTACTGTTACTTTAATCATCAGTATTCTTGTAGTGTTGGCAATTAGGAACGAACAGTTGACAGATCTGTCAGGAATTAGAGCAAAGGAGCTGTAGGAGGAAAAAGTATTGTATAAAAAGTGTCTCTTTCTGTCAGTCTCTTTGCTTAACCACCGACAATTTTCCTCACAGACTCTTTACAAAAGGAAGGCCCCCACTGAGAAGTCCAGAGGCTGACAAACTGAGCTCAGTCCTCTCAGCCTTCTTCACACTGCAACATCTGCACAGAAATGCTGCAAACAGCCCCCATGTGCATCACACTGGCTGTGTATACACTGAGATCTGGGTTTGAACCCTCAAACCTTCAGGCCTCAAGGTTCCGGCTGTATTCCCAGCCTTATCTTTGTTCTGCAGGCTGAAACTTTTTCACCTGCTCAGAGGCTTTAAATTCAAAACACCAGCGTCTGTTGCGCTCTTACAGCACAGAGAGATCATGACAGGACTTCGATTTCAGCCAAAAGGCCACACTCGGGTTGTTCTTTGCCACCATCTTGTCGAGGAAGCGTTTGGCCTTCATTGGGAGGCTCTCACGGCGTGTTTTACAGTGTTTGTCTCTGCGACGCTTGTTGGCCTCCTTGGAGTCTCGACGCAGACGCAGCTGTCGCACAATGCCGTGGAAGGCCTCCCAGATGTTATGCTGCATGGCAGCGGAGGTCTCAATGAACTTGCAGTCAAACACAGCAGCACAGGCCCGACCCTCTGAAACAGAGATCAAACATCAAAACTTGCATTTATGGAAAACCTTACAGTGAATACAAACAGACACGGACTGTGCACACTCACCGCTGACTGACACCTCTCTGCGTCGCACCAGGTCACATTTGTTCCCCACCAGGATGATTGGTGTGTGTTGAGCAGGACGAAAGCGGCGCAAGATTATCCGGAGCTCTGAGGCTCGCAGGAATGATGCCCGGTCAGTCACAGAGTAGAGCAGCAGGTATGCATCCCCTCTCTGCATGGGACACTCCTGAGCCCATTCAATGCCAGTCTGTAAAAGACAAACACACACAAAGTCAGACATGTTTCGTGGTGTAGAGGGCATGCTGGCACTCTCGCAGGTTTCCCATCTTACCTCTGAATCCCAAGTGTCGAGCACAGTAAGAGTTGCAGATTCCCCATCCACTTCAATTTCCCTCTCACATACTTCATCTGTAAATATGAAAAAGACAAGAAACAGTCTGTGTCAGTAAAATCATGAACATTTGGTAAAAACAACAAAAGCTTTCAACAGAAATAAATAGAAAGTTAATACTTTGCTGACCTTTTTCAAAATTTAAGTATGCCCTAAGTGCTCTTTAATATAATAATGGTATGCCATGGCTGGCAACTATTGAGTGTGGTTCTGAACCACGTTTCTGCCTGAGGGAAGGATTTGTTTTTGTCCTTCACCTGCTCTGTCACTAAAATGGGAGAACTTAGGGGGATTGGTGGTGGTGGTGTTGGCTCTTTTAGATAAAAATGATGAATTGATATAAAATGCACTGGATTTTCAGGTCTGTTTCTAAGTAATAACCAGTATAATGATAGTCTTTTCCTTACCTCCACACAGCTCGCAGTCATCACTGTCCATACTATCTGCAGCTCCGGCAAAGATGCTTGCAAACGCCGTCTTCCCGACCCCGCTGGCACCGAGCAGCACCACACGGTACGGGCTCCCCGGTTCCGCGGTCCCCTCAGCGGAGTCGGTGGAAATGACCGAGTCTGAGGACGACCAGCTGCCGCGGCTCCCGTCTGATTCCCCCGCGGAGCTGGTGCAGGACTTGGAGCGGGAGATGCAGGCGGGGACCCGGGCTAGGAGATTGTCGGGCAGCAGGTGGCTACCCGGGTCGCAGACGCTCCAGCGGTGGAGCTCGGACTGCAGACGGAGGCTGTGCCGGCGCACACTGGACATCATGGTGCCGGGAATAAATTAGGATGAGCGGGATTAAACAGCAGCGGCGGGATTACAGCGCTTTGAAAGGTGATGCTTTGACTCGATTGACCCCCTCGGAAAATATCATACAAAAATTAAACAAAATTAGTCTATTTCTGTATTTTAACTACTTCTTGTCGTCTTAATAGCACCACAGGAAAACTTGAAAAAATGTAGATCTGAGTTTGTGCTGCAGTTGTCTCCACTTCAGTGAATTACTGCATTACTCTTAGTCATAAATTGCTTAAAATAGTCGCATTCTGCATTAAAACAAACAAAAAAAAGTTCAACTAAGCACGGCAAAAAAACATCTGGTTGGTAAATCCCCGACTGGTGTCTCCTTGATGTGTGCTGCCCGTCGCTCTAATCTCCAGCTGAGTGTGTCTAAAGCTCAGATGGGGTTTCCCTCGGTTTTATATGAAGAGGAGGGGGAGGAGGAGGGAGGGTCACTCAAGTGGAGCACCAGTGTTTACTGTGATGATGACGGGCAGGCCTATTTACTGTCACTCCATCATAGTCACAGAGAGAGCTGCTGCTCGGTTTATATTTACACCTAAAGGACGTTTGAAAGTGTATCAAAAATATAACTTAAAAAATATATTCCACTTTAATAATGAGGGATGCCCTATAAAGTTTCTACAAGGCATAGGCTGGAAGACAGAGTTCACTACCTTCAGTAGGGGAGACCAGGGCTTGTTGTCACACTTTTTAAATAAAACTTAACATTAGAAATAGCCCACTGTTTTTTGTACATTAATGTAAAACCTCACTTTCACATAAAATATTGCTTACAAAAGACTGCAGGATGACAAAAAATTAGCTCCCTTGAGTCATCATAGCAACTTAAATATCAACGTTTTTTATAATCAACTACATTTCAGTGACAGTTTTCTTATTAAGAAAAGAGAGAGAAAAAACACACGGAGAGGTTATTGAAATTTCTATTTTGCTTTAAGGCAAAAAGCTTAAGATTTTTTAACCAGTCAAAAAAAGCCTCAAGAGTTAGTACAGATAAGGTCATTAATCTATTTGAGTATACTTCAATACTCTAACTTTTCTGCAAAGAAGATATTTGTGGATTTCCTCATTGCACTATAAGAGTATTACAGTGTATGTGCTGATTATATTATAATTATATTATATGCATTTTGTCGTGGAAAAATCAGTTAATTGAAGTTATATGAGATCTCTGCATTTAAAGTGTGTTTTTTAATTTGTGATGCCATGACGAGCCCATGTTCAACTAAAAGGATGAAGACTCCATCTCTATCATTGGTACATTGTATTAGAATTGAATTAGTCTGAGAGATAAACAGAGAGTAAAAATACAGAGAGATAAAGAAGGTCATTTACATGATGTATCTGCTGATCTCCAGACTGAAAAGCAGCTTTTGGTCTGGCAGTCTAGTACATGCTGTCCTTTAAAACATTCCCAATATTTTTTTTCGTTATTTGAAATAAACAGATTTTACCTCCAGTTTATGGTTTTTTAAAGAGGCTCAAATGAAACATGATATCTGTCAGCGCGGCATATGTTATCAATGCTTAAATTATGATCAAATCCATATTTCTCCCATCATGCGCTTTAACTCCACACACAGGTGCCCATGATAACATCTGTAAAAGCAGAGTTTCACAGGTATCTTTTCAAGTTGCAAAAGTGTCCTTCACTTTGATGAATCATTTTTTCACTCTCTGCTGCTAGGAGCACTTTGTAAGAAAAGATAAGCAAACACAAGTGATTCATCCAAGATGCAAGACACAACTTCCAGGAACATCTCCAAGACACACAGACATTTTCTTTTCTTGCCAAAGCTCAAATGATCACAGGTGTGACTGAGACAGACTGCAGGGAAAGATACAAGGTGTGTCGGGAATCTGATAAGGCAGTTGTATATCAAGATATAAACACACCCTAGGTGTGTTAGCAGATAATTTAGCTTTAATATCTGTAAGAGTTAAAACAATAACTGGTACAACTCCCAACCACATGTAATCTGTTCAGTGTTAGAGCATGTGGGAACTCATATATCATACCAATCATTTAGTCATTGTTTCAGGTAATTAACTGTTTTTTTATTGTGTTTACATTATTTTGTGTGCTCATTGCGGACATGTACTGATGAGTAAGATAAGAAAGTTTAAAGCTAACACAGGGGCAATTGATCACTGTGTCACAACGTATAGAACAGAGACTCTCAGTAAAGAAAGGTTTTAGCTTATGCCTAGAAGTGCCAAGGGTTGGTAAGTATGGTTTTAAACTGTTCTGCCTTAACAGTCATTTAGATTTTAGCTTATGCCTAGAAGTGCCAAGGGTTGGTAAGTATGGTTATAAACTGTTATGCCTTAACAGTCATTTATTTGAAGTGTGTATTATAATCACAACAGTCATTTATTAAAAGTGTTCCTTATAAAAGTGCTCTATGACCCTGACATATGCCTCAGATAATGATGTGCCTTTCATAAACAGATGTGCAGGTGCTAGTCAGAGATGTGAACAACAGGACGAGGGAGGAAGATCACTCTGTCCTGAGAAGATGGGGAGGTGTAAAGGGGGGTTTGCATGCCCAGCAGTCTGCCCAGTGGGAACTCAGTGAAAGCTTGGAATACATGACGCAAATATGATAAAAGGAGACAAGCGCTGGATGCATCCAAGGTCAACTGCCCTGAAACCACGGTTTCGGTCAGGTAAAAAAAATAGAACAATACGAGCTTGTTTGTCCATAGAGAAACACTGGGGGCTGCTGGTTATGTAAACTCTCCGCCCAAAAAGATGATGAGACGCCTCCTAGGGTATAACTATTAACTACTGAAAAATAGTAATCAGACCACCTCAGAGATACCATTGGGTTGATGTTGTGCTCTCCAAGATATCTTGTGTTATTTGATGTGCCGAAATAAAAGGTTTGTTGAAGACACCTTTTTGCCTCAGTGAATCCTCTGTTCCAGTCTCCATCAACGGACTCGGGGAAGTTTGAATTAACTTCAACAATTTTGGGGGCTCGTCCGGGATGGAGTTCTGACAGAGCTTTTGAATTGGAGAAAACTGTTCAGTGCATCAGAGGAAAAGAGATCTGGTCGACCACAAAATAAGGTAAGCAGAAAACCTTTTTAACAGAATTTCTGCCTATTTGTGTTACTCTAAATCAAAGATCTCTTGAACTCTGTATATACTGAATCCTAAATTTATTACGAGGCTCATGATATTGTACTGGTACATCTTGTGATATTCTGTGTTCTGACAAAGAGAGTAACTATGTGTGAAATGAAAAGTTAAACTTAAGAGAAGCCTGTGTGAAGGCCGCGTAAAGAGTCATAAGGACCACCGCTCTGGGTTGTGGCGGACCCCCCTAGTGGCTCGACGGGGCGCTAGTTGAGCTGGGTTGCAAACCCCGGGGACTTGGAGCCCCCCGAAAAGAAGTGTGTGTTATTGTTGAATTCTGTGCGAGGTGATATGCCGCACAGAAAGATTCAGTGGAGACTGAGTTTCTCTCTGCTGTGTGATTGTTGAATTTAGTGCGAGGAGCTGTGCCGCACAAAAAGTCAGTACAGACTGACTTTGTCTTTGCTGTGTTATTGTTGAATTCTGTGCGAGGTGATATGCCGCACAGAAAAATTCAGTAGAGACTGAGTTTCTCTCTGCTGTGTTATTGTTGAATTCTGTGCGAGGTGATATGCCGCACAGAAAAATTTAGTGGAGACTGAGTTTCTCTCTGCTGTGTTATTGTTGAATTCTGTGCGAGGTGATATGCCGCACAGAAAAATTCAGTGGAGACTGAGTTTCTCTCTGCTGTGTTATTGTTGAATTCTGTGCGAGGTGATATGCCGCACAGAAAGATTCAGTGGAGACTGACATTCTCTCTGCTGCGTGATTGTTAAAATTAGTGCGAGGAGCTGTGCCGCACAAAAAGTCAGTACAGACTGACTTTGTCTTTGCTGTGTGATATTGTTGAATTTAGTGCGAGCGAGGAGCTGTGCCGCACAAAAAGTCAGTACAGACTGACTTTGTCTTTGCTGTGTTATTGTTGAATTCTGTGCGAGGTGATATGCCGCACAGAAAAATTCAGTAGAGACTGAGTTTCTCTCTGCTGTGTGATACAGTTGAAACCTGTGCGAGGAGTTCTGCCGTACAGAAAAAGTTCAGTGGAGAATAACTTTCTCTCTGCTGTGTGACATTATTGAAGCCCGTGCGTGAATTGTGACTGTTTTGACCACATATATGCTGAAAATTGAACTTGTCTCAAAGTGGTGTCTTGGAGAAAACCTCACACAAAGTGTCTCAGTACTACACTGAAAGGGTCCGTTGCTCGGAACGAACGTGTCATACAAACTGACCGGCTTTGTGAAGGCCTCCAATAAGGCTGGTTGCCCGAAACGGAAGTGTCATACAAACCAGCCGGCCATTAAAGAGACGTTGCTGTTGTTGGGATGGATGGTGAATTTGATCGTGAGGTAGATGATGATGGGTGGGGCCCGTTATCTCTACAGGCAGAGTGGATCTTAAAGGGCATAGGGAAAGAAGATGGAGTTGTGGTGACAGCGAAAGGGAGGGAAAAGTATGCTGATATGCTGCAAGAGCTTATCGAAGGGAGAGAAAATGAAAGATCCTCACTAGGAGATCTCATCTGGGCACGTGGGAAAGAAGAGCTAGCAAAAGGAGAAGCAGCAAGGAAGAAAGCAGCGCTAGGCAGCATTTTGCTCCGCAGAAAATATAAACAGGCCGTAAAAAAGCATTTTAGAAGACTTGCTAGGTGGCAGACGTTGGGAGTAGCCCACAGAGGGACAGAGCATCTTACTAATGTAAATAAGGCAGCTGAGAAAGGTTTGACAGGGATTACCCCCACCCCAAATACAGACATGAGATTATTCAAATCAGCACACACACACAGTAAGACACAGAAGGACACACCCACCAACACAAAGGGTGCCACCCCAGCTCCGCCTCCACCAGCTACCCCTCCCTCTATCCTGCCTCCTCCCACCGCTGAACGAACGAATCCTTTCTCAGGTCTCCACCCCTCAGCTCCGCCTCCCACAGCTCCGCCTCCCAAAGCTCCGCCTCGACCCCCACCTTACCACTCCGCTCAGTCTGGTTTTCACAGAAAAAAACTCTCACCCACTAATCCTTTTGTGAGCACTTCTCTCTACCCAGTGATCAACATCAATGAAGGACATCTGAAGATTGACATACCCCCCACCATGATGCCTCAACAGCCGGACCCCTCCCTGACTTCTCACATTCCTGGACACAAGGCACCATCCATGGCCTCTAGGACTTCTGGTACCACCACCATCGACCTCTCAGACTACGAGGACAGAGAAGGCAACAATACCTACAGAGACATGGATGAAGACAGCGACTCTGAAGCCGAGGACAGCGAGGAGGAGGAAGAGGAGGACCAGCTCGATGCACCATTCGGAGACCGTCAGGCCCGCTTTTTGAGTGAGTTTAAAAAAGAATTACAATTTAAATCTTTGCCCACACCAGATTCACTGCCCGCTCCTGAGCCACAGCAGAGATCCACCCCCAGGGGACAGGATAAGACGGTGATACCGTCCCCGAACAGAGGCTCACAGAGTCCACAGAGTTTGCCCTGCACAGCCCAACTCACGGTAAGAGGTACATATGACCCCAATCCTACCAAGAGCACTCTCAATAAAATACTGCAAGACACCCTAGATGTTACAGGTGCAGAGCTCATGCGCAGCAGAGTGGAGGAGGAACTCAGACAGGAAGTGAGAGACGAAATGCTCAGCACCATGAGAGATGAGATGCAGAGGACCACCAGAGGCTCCACCGTCAACTATACGGATAACACGGACGCCAGTGAAGCCATGGCCCGACCCACTGCCACCCTGGAGGAACAGCAGCGTATGACGAACGAAAAAAGGGTGAGTGCACCTCTCAGCCACCATCACTTCACACGCTCAAAAGCCATGTTACCTCCAGCATATCCAGACGCAGCTACAGCACACCACAGCTCCTCCGCTTTCCCTCTGGTTGAATCCAGTGGTGGACACAAAATCTATAAACCATTCGCTGTTAGCGATACACAAACCATCAGTGATAAGCTGCCCCCCATCTCTGAGGGAGGCAACTTATGGCTGGACAAATTGGACTGCCTGACTAAAGGCCAAGATCTAGCCCTCGGCGATTTCAGGGCTATTCTCGCGCTCTGTGTCACCCCTACCGAACTCAGGGACATCGAAACCTGTGCAGGCACCATTTCCTGCAATGATGACAGGCAGCTAGTCACAGTAATTAGGGCTCTGCGTAACGAGCTCCGTTCCAAATACCCGCTTCCCAACGGTCCAATGATCCCCAAGTTCTCATGGGACAAAAGTCTCTCTCCTAGCGAGTATCTAGCCCAGTGCAAGGAACAATGGTCCAAATACACAGGGGTTCACCCCAGTAAGGGCCAGGAACATTGGTTTAGAGATGCTGTAATTAAAGGTGTTCCAGCAGACGTTAGAGAACACTTGGAAAACAGCCCAGACCTTCCGGGCTCAACCTGCCTGGTGTGGGAACGACATCTCAAACACCACCTACAGAGAGCGAAAGACAGAGCTGACAAAGAAGGTGATGATGACAAAGACATGCAGAGACAACTTATGAAGCTGCAGCTCACCCAGGCTCGGAGAAATATCACTGAGGGTAAGAAAGATCGTAATACAGATAAAATTATGATTGCCGCTGCCTCTAACGACCCACAGATTTCACCTGACATGTACCCAGTGCCCCAGCGGGCAGATTGTTCTCCCTATTCTCCTCCCACAGATCAATCTCAGGGTTCGTGGGGCAGAGGACGTGGAGCGAGGTCTGGTGGACCCTACAGGGGAGGAGGTTTCCAGGGCAACAGGAGATTTCGTAACAACGGCCCTCCCCGCCAGGGCGGTTACTGGAATCAGGCACAAACAGCACCTACACGCAACAACGCCTGCCACTCCTGCGGCATGAATGGACACTGGTGGCGTGAATGTCCAAACTATCCACCAAACCCTCCGCAGCAACACAGCTACCCGATGCGTGGCATGGCCCGTGGACCACCTCCGCTGAGACAGGGAGGACCACCCCCACAACAGCAGCAGCAGCAGCAGGCCCACCAGTTTCCAGTCGCAGTCACTGCCTGGGACCAGACCTGGGAGGCTCAGGACGCCTACCAGTATCCTCAATGACACGCCCCACAGAGCGACTCGGACAGCGGGGTAACGGCAGAGCCCATGCTGTCCATGACGGTCCGGGACCACGCTCTGCCCTTTCTCGTTGACACAGGGGCTACCAGATCTACGGTTAATCAGGACATTGGGCCTCTGTCTGGACGGACGATGAGCGTGGTGGGTTTCTCTGGGGTAAGTCAGATTCTGTCATTTACCATCCCCCTCCCCACACACGTAGCGGGACAGAAATTACAACACCCCTATCTAGTGTCTCCCAGTGTTCCAGTCAATCTCCTGGGTAGGGACCTACTCTCGAGACTCAATGCACAGATCCTCTGCGGTCAGCAGGGCCTCACTGTCACGTTCCCGGATGGGACTGAAGTTCTATGTGCACAAGGGATTGGGGACACACACCAGTACCTCCTCAGAGACACTGAACCTAGATTTGCAGACATTTTCTGGGCCCTGTTGGAGCCATCACAAACTGGGCTCTACTCATGTTATCTCCATTGGAAACCCTGGATCCTCAGCGTCCACCCCTACATGGCTCCACCTGACCCGCTCCATCTGACTCTGTTCTACGACCGGGAGGGTAATGAATGTTACCTAGAGGAATTCCAAAATCAGCTAGAAGGTAAGACCTGGCAGCTACATTCTGGTGACATTTTGGTGGGACAACAGGGGGTTGCGGCAATGGTTAATCTCACAAGAGAGCAACAGTCCTGGTATAATATGTCTGAGACTGCTTTCCCCCACATTTCGCTGGCTCTCCATCCGGGACATGAGGCTCGCGAATTGGGCCCCATGGTCAAAGCAGCAGTCTTAGCCTCAGACTGGTCTTCCTCCGGCCTGCCTGGCGTGCTCCGCTCTCCGTCCCTGAAAATGTTCAGAATTGTGAGTACTACCACTGACTCTGCTTTATGCACACATGAACTCATACCTAGAGACCATGGTAGAGAAAAATCTGATCATCCAAAAGCACAGGAGCTTATCTCCTCCCTCCCAGTCTCATTGTGGGCCGAGGGTCCAACCGATGTCGGATTGATCCACTGTAAACCTATCTCATTCCAGCTGAATACTGACTCTCCGGTCTGGGTGCCACAGTACCCTCACAAAAGAGAGGCAGAATTGGGCATTCAGGACACCATAGAAGGCCTGTTAGACTCTGGTGTCCTCGAACCCTCCAACTCCTGCTGGAACACACCCATTCTACCAATTGAAAAGAAGGGCACCGGTCAGTACCGTATGGCCCATGACCTCAGAGCCATCAATCAGATTCTAGGGACCAATACGGTCCCGGTGCCGAACCCATATGTTGCTCTGAACAATCTGTCTCCCGAACAAGCATGGTTCACATGTATTGATCTTGCTAACGCTTTTTTCTGTCTCCCTTTACATGAGAACGTTCGGGACATCTTCTCGTTCACCTACCAGCGTCGCAGACTCCGTTACACCCGCCTCCCACAGGGATTCGCCCTCTCCCCTGGCATCTTTAACCAGGTTCTGAAAGAGAGTTTGGCTGACCTGCAGCTGCCCGATGGCACCACAGTGATTCAATATGTCGACGACCTGCTCATTGCGTCCACCACAGCCGAGTCCTGCCTGCAGGCCACACGGGCCCTGCTCCTACTCCTGGCCCGCCACGGGTTCAAGGTCAGTCAACCTAAGTTGCAAATCGCGCGGAAACAAGTTTCTTTCCTCGGCAGACTACTGTCACAAAAGGGGGCCTCATTGTCCCCCGCCCACCGCACATCCATTCTGCACCACACCAAGCCTGACACTGTCAAAGCTATGCTGTCGTTTCTCGGTCTGGTGGGTTACAGCAGGCAGTACATACCTGATTTTTCCACTCTCACATCTCCGCTGAGAGCCATGGTCACCTCTGCAGGTATGAGAAATCTGAATGCGAAGCTGACATGGTCCCGCAACTCGAAAGAAGCTTTTATCAAACTCAAACAAGAACTCGCTGCGTCCGCCGAATTGGCCCTCCCCGACTACGCGCGCCCGTTCTTTTTGGATGTTTCTGAAACAGAATCTGTTGCTAACGGTATTCTGTTCCAGAAAAAAGGGGGAGAGAGAACGGTACTGATGTATCTCAGTGTCATCCTTGACCCCACAGAAAAACGTCAACCAACGTGCACAAGACATGCTGCAGGTGTTGCCAAACTCATCAACAAAAGCGCACACATAGTTATGGGACACACACTTCACATCTTGACATCACACAGCGTTGTAGCTTATGTGAACTCGCAAACTTTTACGATGTCCTCCACAAGACAGCAAAAACTCGCTCGCATTCTCGAAGCCCCAAACTTGCTATTCACTCATGAAGGTGTTAACATGGCTGAGCGTTTGGGGGAAGGTGTGTTGCATGAGTGTGCCCACAGGGTTGAAAAAGAAGAAAAAGCCAGAGAAGACCTCCAGTCGGAGCCCATCCCAGGGGCCAGAAACCTATACACAGACGGATGCTGCTACAGAGATGAGAAGGAGGGACTCAGAGCAGGATTCTCGGTGATAGAAGAAACACCAGACGGACTCAAGACGGTAACAGCACAAAAGCTCAATGGACCACAGTCAGCCCAGAGAGCAGAAGTCGTGGCAGTGATTGAAGCCCTGAAAGCAGGTAAAGACCAAGACATTAACATTTACACTGACTCAGCCTATGCAGTACACGCAGCACAAGTAGACCTAGGACAATGGATGAGAGCGGGCTACCTAACTGCAAAACAAGAACCCATTAAACACATGGATGAAATGAAAGAGCTTGCAAAAGCACTGTGGTTTCCCCAGAAGGTAGCCATCATCAAATGCAAAGGACACGACAACAGCGGATCCAGAGTTGCCATGGGCAACCAAGCAGCGGACTCCGCAGCCAAAGCAGCCGCAGGATATCATGAGAAGCTCCTGTTGGTAAGACCAGACACAGAGACACAAATGACAAAACTGTCCCTTACAGAAATCTCAAAAGAACCGGACCTAGCCTCACCTGAAGAGAAGACAGTGTGGAAACTCAGAGGCGCAGTCCTATCGGAAGGGACCTGGAGATCCCCAGATGGAAGGTTGGTTCTGCCACCTGGGCTCAAAGACAGTATCTTCTCAGAAGCACATGGAGTTGGCCATGCAGGCATCTCCCAGATGAAAGTGGACCTCAAAGAATGGTGGCACCCCTTCCTACATGACATGCTAAAGGAGTGGGTAAGACACTGCACTGTTTGTACACACCACAACACCAGACCTACATACAAACCCGGGGTGGGTAAGTTCCAACTAAAAACACGTCCAGGGAAAGAAATCATCATTGATTTTACAGATATGGTTAACTCAGTCCGAGGGTACAGGTATGTTTTGATGTGTGTTGATGCATTTACAGGATGGCCAGAAGCATGGCCAGTGAAAAGAGAGGACAGCAAATCAGTAGTTAAGTGTCTCATCAACCATTACATCCCACAGCATGGCTTCCCAGAAAAGATCAGGTCGGACAATGGGTCACACTTCAAGAACCAGGACCTCCAGTACGTGGAGGCCATGTTGGGACTTAAACATGGTTTTGGGTCCGTGTACCATCCTCAATCTCAGGGTAAGGTTGAGAGGATGAACCAGACAGTCAAGAACAGGCTGTCAAAGATTTGTGCCCACACAGGGCTGAACTGGGTGGATGCTCTACCGCTCGCCCTCATGTCCATCCGATCCTCAGTAAACAGGACAACTGGACACACCCCATTCGAGCTCGAACGTGGTCGACCTTTTCCAGGGCCAGAGCGAGCCCTGCAAAACACTGACCCTCCTCCCTCTCACATGCACCAGAAAGATTATTATGTACAACTGCAATCTGTTCTCTCTGAATTTGCTAAGCAGGTGCGAGACAGCAAAGACGGCACCAAAGACGGTGACCTACCCATCACTGACTGGGTCCTCCTTCGGGTCATCAAGAGAAAGTGGAGCGAGCCTAGGTGGACAGGACCATTTCAGGTGACCGAGAGAACCTCCCACGCAGTCCGGCTGGACGGGAAAGGTGACACCTGGTTCCACCTCACTCAGTGCGCCCCAGCTGTAACACCTCAACGCTCCCTGAAGGAAGTGCGGCAGGATCTTGCAGCAGCTGCAGCAGGAAACCAAACCAAAGAGCCACACACCTCCAGAAAAGACACAGGGCAGAATAATCCCTGCAACGAAAAAGGCACAGGGTAGTCTACCCCTGACCGCCTGAAGAAAGGAGACAACATCCTGCAGGACGTCGGCTGACAACTGCTCTAGTAGACAACGAAGCTACGCTGCAAAGACACAGGGCAGAATAATCCCTGCAACGTAAAGGGCACAGGGTAGTCTACCCCTGACCGCCTGAAGAAAGACGACAACATCCCGCAGGACGTCGGCTGACACCTGCTCCAGTAGACAACGACGCTACGCTGCCTGTCCGGGCGACCTCCACGGACGGATCATCTGTCAGGTCGTACAAGACGAGAAGATTTTTACCTGTATGTTCCACACTGTATGTTCCACACCCTTTTATTTCGGCATTTATCTGGTTATTAACTTACATTGTATTGCTCGATGTTCTTTTGTGGGTTGAATTTTGCAGAAACGAAATGAGGATCCCTCGTCCTAAATTTGGCTCATGGCCATGGTTGATTGCTTTAGTCTTATTTAACATAGGTTTGCTGCTTATAATTTTAGGGCTGACTAGGGAGTTCCCACAGTTGCCTACAAACGCCACAAAACACGATGCAACATACCTCTCACGTCCCATTCGCGGTTAGGATGCTTATTCGGCCCGCCCATCAATCTCTGGTAATGCTACAGCCCTGACCATTACTTGCGAATACTCTGGTCCAAACACTCCTGTGAAAGTTGGCCTCTCCCTCGGAGATGGTAACAATTGGCGACAAGCAGAAGGTTCCATACCCTATGATGTTTCTTACACGCCCCGGGGGGGAAGGACAGCCAAAAAGGGGGTGTCAGTAGTGTCCGTCAATTTCACTTACTTAAAGGTCATGGTTCCCACTCCTTCTGAATGTTGGGTTGATAGATTTGATGTGTATCCCTCTGGCAATCAAAATACTCACGGTTGTTTTCCATCTCCTCCTCTAACCCCCAGCCCACAGCTTGATACTAACCTGTCCCTCAGTGTGGTAGACCCCGACCTGGATGCCGCCCTGCATGCGAACAAAAGTAATGTTTACCTAGTCATAGCGGAAGTACTGACGGTTAAATTTATACTCCTGGCACTGTTGATGCGCTAATTGAAGGTGATCTCTTTGAAGAGATCAAAAGGGGGAATTTGTGGGAACTCATATATCATACCAATCATTTAGTCATTGTTTCAGGTAATTAACTGTTTTTTTATTGTGTTTACATTATTTTGTGTGCTCATTGCGGACATGTACTGATGAGTAAGATAAGAAAGTTTAAAGCTAACACAGGGGCAATTGATCACTGTGTCACAACGTATAGAACAGAGACTCTCAGTAAAGAAAGGTTTTAGCTTATGCCTAGAAGTGCCAAGGGTTGGTAAGTATGGTTTTAAACTGTTCTGCCTTAACAGTCATTTAGATTTTAGCTTATGCCTAGAAGTGCCAAGGGTTGGTAAGTATGGTTATAAACTGTTATGCCTTAACAGTCATTTATTTGAAGTGTGTATTATAATCACAACAGTCATTTATTAAAAGTGTTCCTTATAAAAGTGCTCTATGACCCTGACATATGCCTCAGATAATGATGTGCCTTTCATAAACAGATGTGCAGGTGCTAGTCAGAGATGTGAACAACAGGACGAGGGAGGAAGATCACTCTGTCCTGAGAAGATGGGGAGGTGTAAAGGGGGGGTTTGCATGCCCAGCAGTCTGCCCAGTGGGAACTCAGTGAAAGCTTGGAATACATGACGCAAATATGATAAAAGGAGACAAGCGCTGGATGCATCCAAGGTCAACTGCCCTGAAACCACGGTTTCGGTCAGGTAAAAAAAATAGAACAATACGAGCTTGTTTGTCCATAGAGAAACACTGGGGGCTGCTGGTTATGTAAACTCTCCGCCCAAAAAGATGATGAGACGCCTCCTAGGGTATAACTATTAACTACTGAAAAATAGTAATCAGACCACCTCAGAGATACCATTGGGTTGATGTTGTGCTCTCCAAGATATCTTGTGTTATTTGATGTGCCGAAATAAAAGGTTTGTTGAAGACACCTTTTTGCCTCAGTGAATCCTCTGTTCCAGTCTCCATCAACGGACTCGGGGAAGTTTGAATTAACTTCAACAAGCAGCATGTCTAAAGATAGCTTCCTATGAAGAGTTAGTGAATAAAAGCTTAATAAGAGGCTTAGTGTGTCAGCGGTAGGTCTCCTGTCAACTGCAGCAGCATATTGTTAATGGACCGTAAACCACCAGTTGGTATTTTGTGAATGATCCATCTGAAGACAAATGTCCTGGGACTGTGCATCACATAACGTACTCCAAACATCTTCTTTTTTTTTTTTACTAGAGCACTTTGGTGTACAAAGGGAGCATTATTACGCTGATTGTCGGATTGTTTTGGTTTTTCAGGACTTTTATATGTATTGGGTTGTGGCTTTATCGGCGAGACCTGCTGCTGTGTATTACAGCTCTGATCTGATCCGCCTGACAGATGATTGGGCGACATTAAATCCTTGATAAGTGCTGGAGCAGGACCAGAGTCAGGAGGAGGGCAGATTGATGGATGAATGGGAGGGTGGGTGAAGGGGGAAATCAGCACTCAGGCTGAATGCAGAACAGAGGGGGTCATTCTGATGGCTGCAGACAGGACTGTCAAGTGACCTCTTTTTGTTGGTCTTTCCTTTGCTTAATGTTAAATGTGCTGGCTCATAAAACCAGACAAGATGTAGACAGAAAGGTTAAAAAAGTCTTCACAAAGACCAAATCGGCGGAAACAGTCGCATTTATACAAACATCTCTCTTTGTACTAGGGTCAACATCTGAACTATAAAAGTTATATAAAATCTTTGCTGAACTGGATTTGATTTATTACCTTTTTTGGTGTTTTGCTGTGGTAACCTCAAAGGGCTAAGTGACTGATCAGCAAACACCAGACTTCTGGGACAGCAGACTGAGCAGTGAATACTTCACCCAAACAATTTGGGTCAGTTTTGAAAAATTGGTCAATACACTACCCAAAAATAAACAATACAGGACACAGTCCATCATACAGCTGAACAGTTTTAGACTCAGACTGTCTAACAGCTGTATAGCATGTAGGGCACACTCTATATGACACTGTATCTGATCTTTTTCAATGGAAAAGCACATGAGTGAAGTCGTCACTGCATTTTCCTATTTTCAGGGAACAGCGGAGTGTGCTGTATCTCATTTTTGTTCCTGGAAAGGCTGCTGTGGAGCAGTGGTAGAGTTAGTCATCTGACTGTCAGAAAGTTGGCTGTTTAATCCCAGCTTCCACTGTCCACACTCCAAAGTGTCAATGGGCAAGACACTGAACTTGCCCACTCAACTCCATAATGCTCCCAAAGGCAGAGCCAGTAGTGTGTAAATGCACGTGACTGGGATTAGTTAATACTGATGGGAACTTAACACAGCAGCTGCATGCTTCAGTGAATGGATGTGGCATGAATGGGTAAATGATATGCAGTGTAAAGTGTTTTGATTGGTCAGGTACACTCAAGAAACACTACATAAGGACAACCTATTTTCCATTTGTCTTAATAAATACTACTAAATCATTTTTTAAATGTATTTTAGGGAAACAACGAAGGCTTCTTGTCCCTTTTTGGGAAGTATAATGAGACCTTGGTGGGCACTTTGTAATATTTTGTTCATATTTCATTCAACAGAGTTCTTCAGACGACTGTATTAAGGCATGGAGCCAGTCACCTGGGTCTACAAGTGACTTTGTCATTGAGATGCGACATGCAAGATGCTTCACTATGGTTTGTAAGTATTATAATCACTTCTTGTATTATGTTTTTGTGTATAGCTGCTCCTTGTTTTAAGTTTTTAATCCACCTGGGAAAGAAACCTTTGAAGAGATATTTGTATCTCAATGAGCCTAATTAAATAACTAAACAAACGAACAAAAACGATGAGAAAGGACTCTCAAATGCAACGTGTTCATGTTTACATTCTTTTTCATTTACCCACTGACCCCCTTTCAGCTTCTTTTCACCTCTTTTGGTTCAGATGTGGGACAAAGAGGTGTTTACACAACCAAAGCCTAAGGAGGGTCTTTATAACAGCTCAATAGCAAAAACCTCTGTAGTGCCAGGTCAAGGACAAATCAAGTAGCACCTACACTATGTCACAGAGTTCCAGTGACATTTAGCAGATGCTTTTGTCCACAGCAACAAACATTTGAGAGCAAACACAAGCAAGATCTATGGGCATATATAATTAGATGATAATAAAATAGTTCTTTGTGTGACAGCCTTTACAAAAGACATTCTGCATTTAGCTCTTCAAAGAGAGCTGGAGAGCTCTTCATTCAAAATGAAAAAGTGAATATCCTGTTTTAAACGCCCTCCAGAAATATGAAGTTTCTACAATCTTAATTCCCCCCAAACAGTTAATGCTGTGCAAAATGTTCATAAAAACCGATGAAGGTTTGCTCATCATTTAAATCCACAATCTTTCAGTGGGTGACAAGCAGGCAGGTCAATAGTGCACCACAATTCCTACACTAAGAATAGCCATGGTGTCGTTATTCAAGCAGAATATGGTTTGGCATTGTCTGCATGGTCTCCATCAATGATGGCCAGAGCGGCTGTGATTTGACTTAACACGGTACAGTTTTCCATTTAGCCTCAAGTTCATCTTAAATGGACTCAGGCCCAGAGAACTCAACAGTGTTTTTGAATCATGTTTAATAATGTTTTATCTTACTTATATACATATATAACAAATACTTGATGTTTATATTTTATGATTATGATTATATCTGGTCTACTCTTTGCATGGTACAGGTTGAATCTGCATTTGTGGATGCAGCAACAAACTGTGTTCACAGACAATGAATTTTGGAGGTGATTTAATGTCCAACAGTGATTTCAAAAACAGTCATGTCTGTTTTTATTGTAACGTAGCCTGAGATCACATCCATCAAGCACTCGTTTTCAGCGTCATCCCTCTTGTGCAGAGATTCCCTTTCCTCCTCTGAATCTTTTAATGATATTATGTACCGCAGATCATGAAATCCCCGACAACATCAATGGTTTTAGGTTCGAGGAGATGAATGAAATATTAGTGTTGTGACCTAAGTGAGTGTTAATGCCCGAGGCTCAGCCATACAGCTCCAGCAGTACATTCAGTTCTTCCACTCAGGTCCTGGGATCACAGTGAATAAATCTGTGATTCAGCCTCTCCATCAAAACAGCTGTATCTCTTTCCCCCCCTCCAGCAGTGGAAAGTCATTCATTCAGTCCACACGCCCGCTTTTCGAACTGTCAGGCTTGAACGCGAGGCTTAAAAGAGGGATTGGCAGCATGGCCAGTAAGAGCTTTACACAGACAGACAAATTCCATCTCATGCAGCCTCCATCACATGGCCTCCGAGACTGTAAGAGAAGTGATTTGGATCAATATCCCACTTGGACAAGTGACACTCGTCTACCAAACACGTGTCCGATACTGAAGCGCTGGGCCACGAAATGTGATTGCTCTGGGAAAAAAGAAAAAAAGAAAAACAGTATCTTACATGACCAAAGCCAGGTCAGGGCAGTAGCTGTGACAAGTTGCTTGGGTGACAGTTGCTAAGCCACCACTGGTTTCTGTCAGTCTGAAACAAGTCTGTTTCTTTGCCCGGACCTATTATGGCAAAGATACAATTTACATTTCTAAACACGCTGCGTCATAGCGAAGGTGCTGGAACTGTCTGTCTTTTAATAGTCCAGCATTTTATTCCAGGCTTTAAAACACTAAGAAACTACTAGATAGATTTTCATGACATTTGATACAGACATTCATGGTCCACAGGAAATGAATCCTGATGCCTTTGACCCTTTATTTATTCTTACTATCAGATAAAATTTCCCACTTACCTAGTTTGATACTTTTGCATCTTTAATGCAGACTTACATGCATTTTTCTTATAATTCAAAGTGTCATTTGATGACTTTGATGTAGGTTAATGTTACAGAACTGATAGATTTAAATGAAGTTTGTCACATATTAGATCTGGTTAAGTCATAAGGCCATCAGTGGATATTTTGAGGTATCGTTTCTCCTATCAAAACTATTACTCATTTTGTGATTGTGAA
The DNA here is from genome assembly GCA_962446985.1 of Xyrichtys novacula. Taxonomy (NCBI): domain Eukaryota; kingdom Metazoa; phylum Chordata; class Actinopteri; order Labriformes; family Labridae; genus Xyrichtys; species Xyrichtys novacula. The sequence continues at coordinate 22,071,365 of OY660871.1, forward strand.
CTTATATCTCAAGATAAAACAGATTTGGGCAAACAAATTTGTAAATCTCATTTTTCACATAGGTTTTGCTCTGCTCTGTATATAAAGTAAAGTTGTGATGGGATTACTAAAAATTTTAAGTGTGATTATAAAATCGATGTATCCTGATCTCAGCCTTGTTATATGACTGACCTCTATGATAAGGATACTGGACATTCTCGACAAACCCAAAATGCACAAAATCATTCTCCACGTTCACAATCATAAACCGATTTGGATTCTACAAAATCTCTTCAGGCTACCTAATAACAATAACAATAAGGGCAATGTAAGGTACTCTTGAGGCTGAAAAAGCAGCCTCTGAATGAAGGAAGAGGACTCATATCAACTGTGATCACTGGAGAAACCACAGGTGTCTGTGTAATTGTCATGCTGTGGCGCACACTAAACGTACACAATCTGACAGGCTGCAGAGCTTCAACTGTCATATGCACAAAGGCGTAGCTCAACATCCCAGAAACCCATTTATTATACAACAAAGTTTCTTAACAATCATGCAGAGTGGTGATCATCCCATAAACAATCATTACTCTGTTTATGTAAAGATGCATTGTGCTGTAGTCAAACTGACAGACAGGAACACAAATCATATGTGAATTCAGGACTCTCTCACACACACACACTCCATAACTCCCACGCAGCAGCTTTGTGTTGGCGAGCAAGATTAGACCAGTGTTATCCAAACTACAAGACTGAACAGACTGGAGTACAGCCCACACCAGAAACCCCAGATCCCCGGATTCACTTGATACTTGTGCACAAAATCCTTCATCAAATTCATAAGCTGTGATAATGATTCATAAAAGCCCGGGCTATTGCCTTGTTACTAGTTTGTTTCACAGCTTCATCTCAAGTCTGTGGATGTTCATCCTTTACCATCCTCACTCTGCGTCAGTTAAACAAACTTTAGCACCACATGGATTCTATATTCAGCTGTAAATGTTACTCTAGATGGAGCAATAGCTACTACCCTGCACATTTATCTATTGTACATGGATATAAAATGTAACAGACACCTCCAACATGTAGGAAGTAAACTGATTAAAAGCCCGTTATTACCCAGATTTGTTCCAATTTTGTTTATTTAATGAAGTCTTACAGTAAATTTCTTCAAATAAATAAAGAAATCCTGAGGAAAGGGTTAAGAATCTCAGAAACAGCGTCACTTAAAACAAATGGGAACTGTCCTGATGTCTTTGGCAGCAACTGAGGAGTGTTTTAGTCATCGATGTATTCAGGATAAAACCCAGGGAGCTTGAAGACAGCGCACATACGTACGTGAGTCATGTATATCGAGGGTGTCATCCGGTGTTTGTCACTGCTCTGTGTGAGAGATGGTGGTCTGGAAGGCGAATGTGATGTGGGTGCGTGCGTGGTCGAGGTAAGGATCTGAGAAGGTGTCTGTGTCACCAGAGAAATGTCTCCACTGCATCAGCTCTGACATGCTGAGGGGCTTCTGCACCGCTCCACCACGGTCTCCTTGGCGACCAAGCTGGCAAGGTCTCTCAGAAACCTGCTCCCTGCTCTCCTCTAAAACAGCTGAGAGTGAAGGTAAAAAAGGAATTAATGCCTCAATGAGGTCGATAACACGAGTATCAGTGTGCTGTGAGCCTACCCTGGAGCGAACCGTCCATGCTGCAGCTGCAGTTCAACAGGTCGTGTGTCAGAGAGGCTGTGTCTGACAGGCTGAAAAGATCTCGAAGCTCACTGGTGGAGAAGCTAGTGTGCTCTGCGCCTTTGCCTGAGTCAACCACTGTCCCAGAGAGGCCCTGTTTGGACACCTGTCTCTGGAATATTCGCTCTTCAATTGTTCCTGTAGAAAAAAAAATCAAACAAAGACATCAAGCATCAGACTAGTTTTGAAAAACAATGCACCACAGCCTGGATGGACATGACTCCATTGATAGGCTATATAGAAAGGCTGTCTGTGTCATTTCATATTGATTTTGACATTTTATTGACAGCTTTTAATGCATTAAATGGCCCAGTTCCAAATCCTATCAGGATATATTGACCTTTTATGTTCAAAGTGTTAAGAGGAATCAGTAATACTGGTTATCACTCGATCCTAGATTACATGTAAAGGCCTAATCAGAGTCATCTTTCATATCTTTCCTTTATTTAAAAGTGTTTATGGATATTAAACATTTTTCCCGATTTAATCTTAACTTTTTCCCCCAATTTTACTTTTTTTTTAAACTGTCTAAAACCTTGAAAATGAAAAGTATTTAAAAATAACTTAAGAATAAAAACATTGTCAGACTTTTTGAAAATTGCATTTTACATATTATCCCTCCAACTTGCTCTCCCATCACTTTCATCCATCTCTGCGGTGAGTTTGAAATCTTACCTGCAGTGAGGAGACGATAGATGTGAACAGTTTTCTTCTGTCCATCTCTCCACACTCGAGCCATGGCCTGGACACAAAAAGGACACAATATAGGACGGACAGACAAAAATGTACATGGCACCATCTGGTGGACAAACATGTAATAAGTCTGATGTAATAATGTACTTTGATACCTGAGGTTCAATGAAGTATGTGCAGATAAATGAAAGACAAGTAACTTCAACTCAAGGACTCATTATCCATTTTCCAACAAGGTGAGGTTTAAATTTGTAATGTTTGTTGTCAAAGGATACGATATAATACTGGACATTTTTGTTTTCATAACCTGAGAATTCCTGCTTGTATCAAATATCAGCCATGATCAAACTCCTGAGAATCATTTGCGTTCAGCTCATAAACCAACTGCACCATCCAGAAGTGGACCAAAACCCAGATCTGTAATATTCAGTCTGTGTCTCTGTGTGTGTGTTTCAGACCATCTGGAGTTGAATTCACAGCTTTGCCTGACACGAGTAAACACACCACTGTTCGTTTGAATTTGACAGACAGGTTTACAAAGGTGTAAAAGAAAAGTGCTCTGGACTCTGGACTCAGTAAGCATGTCTTACCTGAATGTCGTTGGCGGGGTTCCAGTCAATATCGTACAACACAAGATGGGATGCACCAATCAGATTGAGCCCTACTCCGCCAGCTTTGGAGCTCAGCAGAAACAAGAAGTTGTCAGAGTAAGGGCTATTAAAATTATCAACCAGCCGCTGTCTTTGGCTTGTCGGCGTTTGTCCATCAAGTCTGCAGAATGTGTAGTTCATGCGTTTACATAAGTCCTGGAGCAAGTCAAGTGTCTTTGTATAGTTGGACACAACGACGACCCTGAAGGAGAACACACACATTGTCAGCACTGAATCAAAAACATGCACACAAATGCAAACACACGCCTAACATTCACCTGTCTGAAGGGCTGAGCTGTCTGATGGCAGTCAGCAGGTCGGACAGAACCAGGAGCTTTCCAGAGTCTGCAGAATTCAATCCTCCTGAAGAGTAGGATTCTGGGAAGATCTCCGCCAAGCCTTCATAGAGAGAGCTCTCCAACGAACTGCCATCTGATCTTTCCTGAAAAAATATGACAGAACACTTAGCCACATCTCCAAACACTTACATTATTTCACTACTGACTTATAAAACCTAAACGTAAGGAACTCTGATTATAAATATTAAAAGAGAACTGCCCTGAGGGAGGATGCAGGTGGCATAGCCCTGTGGGTTCGTACAAACGTTACCTTCACAGTAGAGTAGAGCAGACACGGGTGGTTACAGAGCTTCTTCAGAGCAGTGATGCAGGCCAAGTGTGTGTGAGTTTGCACGGTGCCCTGTAGGCAGGCTCTGAAGACTCTGTGGCAGAGAAGATGTTCATACAAATCTAGCTGCAAAGGGGAGGGTTCACAGAACAACGTCCAGTCTAGACGAGGAGGCAGGTAGCGGTTGATGATCTCCTGTGTCCGTCTCAGGATGAACATGCCAGTGAGGCGAGAGAGCTCTGCTGCTCGCTCTTCTCCTAAAACTCTCTCCTCCTGTCGGTGAATACAAGATCGAACTCAGCACCAGATCTTTAAAAAAGAATTTGATGACAACGATGAAAGGCAAGAGGAGCAGAGACAGTGATACCTCTGTGCAGGAGGGCTGTCTAGAGCGTAGAATGGGCTCCTCATACACTTTCCTATAGCCAGTCGAGGAGCCAAGAATCCCCGGGTTGACGAACTCTATGATGGCGTAAAACTCCTGCAGATCGTTCTGTACGGGGGTGCCTCCACAAAAACAAAGATTGTTTTTCTTTTAAAGTCTTTATGAGCAGTTGTACCTCTCAGACATAGACTTAATAGATGTTTTCAAATCTCCTCCCTTCATCATATAGGTGACGATGCACATACCTGTTAGTATGACTCTGCGACTACAGCTCAGGCTACTGAGCGCTGAAGACGTTTTGATGCTGCTGTTCTTCAATCTGTGTCCCTCATCACAAATTACAAGGCCAAATTCAACTTTCTGAACCTAAAAGCAAAAGTTTAAAATATGTAAATAGTTATTTAATTCATCCAAATGGAGATAGGAGTTGTTTAATAACTTCAACTACAAAAAAGAGAAGTGCTTTAATATGAACATACCTGCTCCAGGCAGCGAAGTAACATTTCATAGCTGATCACAAGAACACTGTGCAGAGGGGATAACACAAACTGCTCTATCCTGTGATCCTGCACACATCATTGAAAAGAATACATGTGAATGGCTTTACATGAGGTAGATAGAGGTACAGGAGTTCATCATAAGGCAGTAGCGGTAAAAAAAATAAAGAGAAAACTTAGAAAATTGAAAAATTATATCTGTGACTGCTTTTCTAAATTTAGAGGGGGGGATTTTCTGCATTTAACCCTCAATATTGTTTATCTATTTCAATGAATCTCTTTGATTCTCATTTATTACATGTTGCTTACCCATTTACTGCCAAAATTGTGAGAAGCTCTGGGCTTTCGATGATTTACAAGTGAATTTGACATGCTCTATGGCACATTAAAACTGAAACCTCTGATATATTTTTTTCTGTTCATTCTACCAGCAGACTGCTTAACATTAATTAAAAATTAAAAGAAAAAAAAAACTGTAATTCTCTCCTCACCTGATCCACAGTGAAAACACTGATCCTCTCACGGCCTAGCCACTTGTGAAACTCTGCACCCCAGTTTTGCACAAGGCTGCCAGGAGTGACGACAAGAACTCGCTTAGCGACCGCTTTCCCCCCGTACGGGCCTTGTTTAAGCAACGTCCAAGACAGTGCAACACTCTGAAGGGTTTTTCCCAAACCCATCTCATCTGCCAACATAGCCCCGTAACGCCCCACAGCTCTGAAGAGCACAAAATAAAGGGAATCAATAGAAATAAGAACCTATTGAAAAAATAATAAATAAATAAAAAACAGCAGCTTCATCACCTCATGCCCATGACACACTCGTACAAAAAGAGCAGGCCATCTCTCTGATGGGGTCGAAGATGATGAGTCAGATGTGGATCGACAACAACATCAACCACAGGAAGCCCTGATTTGTTATTGGACCACTGATGGTTTGGGGATGGACGAGGCATTACCAGGGCACCTGAGAAAAGAGCAGAGCTGATGACTATGTACCCCCATATATAAAAACACATTTATATGCTGATGACACTGTATTATACTGCCATGCCAACTCAATACAAGGATCTGATGCAATGCTCTCAGGAGCCGTGGTGTCAGTGTCCCACTGGCTCCAAAACCTTTGTCTACACTTGAATACAAAATAAAACAAACTGTCTGTATGTACTTCTCCTGACAGCCAACAGAGGGACAGCAACCATCAGTCACTGTGAATGGAGAGAGACTCCATGTGGTCGAACATTTTAAGTACCTCGGGATAAACTTTGACTCTAATCTTAATTTTAAGCAGCATGTTAAAGCAGTCAAGAATAAAATCATGTAAGACCCTTCCTGACAATAGAGTCATTTCTATATAAAGAAATTAAGACAATTTAACCAAATCACCTAAAAAACAATCGTAAGCAAAGCGTTTGATGGCTTTCCCTTGTCCATTGTGTTGCCAAAAGTTTCTGCTCAAATCACATACTGTACCTGGGGCCAGTGGGTCATGGCGAGGCCTGCAAGTCTGTTTCTCCTCTGTTTTGGATCCTGGACAACCTGCTTTCCCCAACAGTGATGGGGGGCAGAAAGGTTTGGACCCCAAGCTGCGTGAGGATGGAGGACCAGACTTTGTGTGTGGCTCATCTTTCTCTACCTGGACATCTTGAAAACAACGTCCCCTGGCGAAATCCTCCGCAGAAATGACCCCCATTATCTCCACCTCCTTCCCTCCAATCATCAGAGTCTCTCCCTCAGACAGAGAGGCCAGCATGGACACCTTGTAGCCACTTCCTGCAAATAAAACAATCATGCAGAGAAATTCCCTCTACACTCATGAACAAACAAGAAAAAATTGACAGGAAAAGAACTCTTATCTTTGACTCACCTTTGCCAATATCTTTCCCTTCCATATCTTTCAGTGTGGCTGTGCGTCCTCTTGTGATCAGGACAGCATCACCCTCCCAGCGTTTGTGTTTTTTTTTACTGGCTTTACACCACATCACACTGAAGTAGCGTGCTCCTTCCTGGCTGCCACCAGAGGCAGAGTCTACAGCTTCAGAAACACAGGCTGACCGTACAGGAGGCTCCGGAGGTTTGGGGGTCAACTGACGGAAATCGTCCACTTCTGTTATACAGAAAAATACACACTGTGAAAAATCAAAGGCACACATATACACCTTGGACAAACTCGCCAGCAGAGGTCACTGTTGCACCAAGTCCCAACCCATCATACAGATGAAAATGCGACTCTATCACACGACAACCCACACAAGAAACGAGATACTGAGAGCCGAGGATCGAGGAATAAACCATCACCATTTGTTGATCTTGATTTATTTTATAGAAATAAAAGAACATGAGGACAAACACTTGTGTATCAACATTACAATACAATCAACATTGTAGTCACATACATTAAATAACATTAATGTCACAAAACCGATTACACAACCAATCTCCCTTCTTTTCCTTACTTGGCATTCATTTAGTGAGAGAATTTTAACCTTTGACTTCAGTGCGAGTTTGATAACTCGATAAAAAAAACACATATTTAAGGCTTTTTAACAGTTAAACTTTAACTCTCATCATGGGAAACTGAACATTTCACGCTTCAAGAAAAGTTTGTCTTGATTTGTTTGTTACCGATCCCTAGTTTATTCAACTGAAAGTGTTGTACGTGTGTTTTTAACCAGGTTTAAGATTTCTTTAGACTTTGCAAAAGAAACACAAACAACGTGCCAGAATCTGAGCGGACTCTCACACTCGTATTCCTCAGTACATCATACAGTAAATGCCGTCACAGTCTGTTTTGAACCTTGACAATACAGATTATAAAAAACACACTAAAGTTCCCATAGATACTTGACAGGGGCAGGAAGAGTACCATCACTGTATGAAACATCCATTACTATTACAATTCCCTTCAAGAAACTTGACTTCCACATTGATTTGGCCTGTTGGGGCCTGTCAGTGTTCCTACCACAGACATTTACATGTTTTGTTGCTACTTGTGAATTCACACACAGAGGATGGAGGGATTTCTCTAACTGACAAATATGAACGCAGACTGGTGGTTAAACGAACTAGTCTTTTCCTGCGAAACGCAAACAGGCGGGAAGTGTCTGTACGAGGCACTGTTTCCAAAAGAAATCAAAGTTCTGATACAGCTCTCAAACATTAAACTGATCTCTGCTCTTGTATTTCCTATAACACTCTGTCAGTGGCCAAGGACATGAGTGTTGATGCTTGTTATAGTGGCACTGGCAGCCCGTGTCTCAGTCGTGCAGCCTTTAGTTTCTCTACTCTGATCTTGGCTCTCAGAAGTTCTTCTTCCAGTTCCTGTTTCCTCTTCAGCCCTTCTCTCTTTTCCTCTAAGTACATGGCAACCTTTCTGTGATTGGCTATCACCAGCTCATGCTCCTCTTTGGCCAGTTGCAGAGGACGAAACCTGTCCGGCTCATGATGGGGGTAGATGTCATTTGGGTACAGGTCATGGCGTAAGGGCAGCGGTGAGGTGGAGAGAGGGATGTTGACAGAAGACGGGGTGGGAGAGAGAGATGCTTCATAATCATGGACACTGCCCAAGTCCTGCTCTTCCTCCCTCTCCTGGCCTCCGTCCAGCCCTGGCCCTGTGTGCGCAGAGAGCAGGGGGAGGTCTGGTGGTGGTTTAACATCCTCTTCAGGGTCCAGCTGGACCACTTCATGGGGGATACTTGGGACAGCTGCTGAGTAATCCTGGAGTCCAGCCAGAGAGGAGCTGCTGCCAGGATGCTCGATTGGAGAGCTGTGCTTGTTGTATATTAATCTAAGCAGAAAAAAGGAATAAAAACTATTGAGACAGTGTCTGTTGTGTGTATTGAGTGTTATTTATAAGCATCCTGATCAGGTGATAATAAGCACTTAACAAACCTATGATAGTTGCAATCCAACAAAGGCAACAATATTCCTTGATAGTTGTCATTGTAATGAATAAAAGGTTGTTTTTTCTGGCTCTCATAGTGAGTGAATTCAAAACATATCTTTAAGATTAAACTGGTAATAGATCTGGAATATGTTAACGTATTTTGTCTCCTGCAATTCTTACAAAGTTTGGGTATTTTGAAGTGCGTAAAACTGTGTATTTTGGCAGGACATACTGTGTTTTTCTGTCCAGCCTCACCATGTGCAGGCTGTGTGTGTAATCTGATTGGTTTTACGACTCGGCGTCCACAGCCCCTCCTATTCCTCCTCCTAAAATAGTTCAATCAGTATCATGAATTAAACTCTATCGGAGCTAATCATGTACATCTGTACTCTCTAAACTCTCTGCTTCCTGCCAAGTTATCCCTCAGCGCTGCATTTAACTTTGTGCCTGTGTTTGTTAATACTGTACCTGCGCAGAGCCTGGTCCTTCTCGTGGATTGGCACATGGTGAAACAGGTGAGGGATCATCTCCATAATTCTCCTGGTTGGCTCTGAGATGCTGGCTCTGTACTCAGGCTGGGCGTGTCTCCGCTGCATCACTTCCTGCTTTGCAGACTCCTTCAGCCTCTTGTAGAGGGTCCTGAGTCCCTGAGCAGTGCGATGGGGTCTATCTCCTCCCAGGGCATTGTACTGCTCGGCCACAGTATCCCAGCACTTGTTCTTGTCCACGATGACTGCGTGCTTGTTGGTGTGCTCCTCCAAAATGCGGATATGAGGGCGGACTAGCTTCAACAGGTCCAGCTTCTCCGAGAGGGTGAAGTTGGAGGAGCGAGCTTTGCCCACCATACTGGACAGAAACACAGAGCTGGATGCCATCTTACTGCATAGCGGGCTCACACAGACCAAGTCAGGCCTATGGGTGTCACCTGTCAGCACCTACACTTCAAACCTTGCCTCCTCACTCTTCCTACCTGTCCAGCCCAGACCTGCCTGTTTTGTCCCTGCTTCTGGCTTCTCTTTATCCACGTTGATAAGTTAAAACTCCCACACATTTCTCTTTTCCCCTTCCTTCCTCTCTGAACCAAACATAAGCTATGCCTAACATGTGCAAGGATTCATACACTCCTCCTTGGGTCCCTCTCAGCTACGTTGCACAACAAAAACAGGCTGCGCTGCACACAATAAGAATCAGGCTTAACTAGGCCAGCCTCGTTTAGGCCCCCGCCTACCGCGGAGGGCTTTGGATGAATTCCTCCCAGCTTAGGCTGACGTAGCTAAGCCGCTTAAGCCCAGCCCGACCTACTTACAGCTCGGTCTCTCTAAACCCCAAACCGAGCACAGCACAGAGAACAGCACAGACACTCTGTTTTCACACTAGAGCACCAAGACGACAACAGTGGGAAACTGGGGAGACAGGCTGAAACTGTGTTTATACCGGTTATAAGGGATCTGGGTTTGTTTCTTTTTAAGTTGCCCTGAAATAGCGCTGGCTTAACTAAATGCGTGGGGGAGGGGTTAGTCAGCGCGCCGCGCATGCCCGCAGATGCGTCGCTTTTATTTTCCTAACCTGCTTTAAATGCCTAGAGTTAACCTCTGCTCTGTATCAGGGAGAACAGCTCAATAATACACGTGCTCAGGGCGCGTGGGGAAACCATGCTGAGACAGAGGCAGTGGGTGTGTCCGCCGCGTGCTTTTATTGAGAAAAACAGGCACTAGTTGCTCCGGCGGGAGGAGGGAGGGAGCGGTAGCTCACTGAACCCGAGCACAGTCTTAATCTGCCCGCTGCTGCAGCTGCACTACCCCGCTAATTTACATAATGCTGGATCTGCCGTCAGCCAGCCTCAGCATGTCTGGTTTAGCAGCAGCCATCATCAACGTGCCTTTGTTATTAACAGCATCAGAGAGACAGGCATGCTGGGAGAAATGAGAGAGAGATTCAGCCCCGCAGCACCCTTCGTGTCACGGTTTCTTCATGATGTGAAATAAAGGATATTTAATGTAGACGCACTGGTAATGTAATACATGCAAGCTTTGTCACAAAATGAAAGAATTAACATTTAGAAAGCTGGACTGGATCGCAGTTATCCAAAGTTGTGTTGCGACTGAGTATAGAAAAATACATCCTACATCTCAAATAGGCAGAGGTAGGGCTGGGCGATATGGACCAAGAGTTATATCCCGATATATTTAGGCTGAAAATCAATATATGATATACATCCTGATATTGTTATCACAAAGTGAGAGCAAAGGTTTAGTCACAGTCAAAGCTAAATATTAAGACCCAGTTTTAGCCCGTTTGAGACTAATCGGTAATCGGCCAAAACTCGCAGCTTTTCGACGATATTTTCAGAAATAAAATTCGAAAATGTTCTGCCATTTGAAAAGTTCAGATTTTCTTCTCTCTAACAAATCCACAGATGCAAACAGCAAACACAACTAAAGAATTTAATATGACAAACCCCAGTAAGGGCAGCATTTACATGTATAAAGACAGAACAAAAAAAAGTGCTCAGTTTAAGAAAATTGTTTTTAAACATCATTTTGAGATTACCTATCTGTCTTTCTTATCTCCTTAACAGTCTCAACGAGTTGCACAAGACTATGAACAGACTATGAACTCAGTAAACATTTCCCCCTCTTTCCTTTTTTACTTTGATAAACAGTTAGTGCTGTCTTAAGGTAGACATTAGAGGACAGACAAGTGTGTCCTTTGTTTAAAGATTTTGTGCAATAAACACCAGCCTGTCGACAACATCATCTGATATCTCTATATCAATATATGCAATATGGTCCAATTCCATATCTCATTTAAAAATATATCAATATATATTTTTTAAATCGATATATCGCCGAGTTCAAGGCAGCGGAGTGAAAAACGAACCGCTATAGATTAAAAATATAAAAACACAAAGATCACGTTCAGGAAGTGAAACCGTCTGACTAATAGTTGGGAACAAACACTTGAGCAACATTTTTCAGTCGTTTTTCTGCTGCATGTTCATTTTTTAGTGAAGATGGTAAAGAAGATACCGAGTTACTGCACATAAGTTCATGTAGAACAGATTATTCACGTTAATTATAAATTGAATTATCTATTTTCTTATTTTTCAAGGTTCCTTTACACCTTGTAAGATATTTTTCACGTAGGCATCAAAAAGAGGGAGTCAGAGTCAAAAGTATTACACTTTTGATTATAATAAGTTGGCATATAAGTACTATAAAAAGAAGAGGTGTATAAGATAGAAAGAAATATGCATATTTTTACAATAAACTAAACATTAAAATCCAAAAAAGAAAGTGTAATTAGAAAAAAGGTTTTATATTTAATTTAATTATTCCCTTTTTGCAGTTTAGTCTTGTTTGGTGGGCATTATCACACTCAGCAGTCTTTATGAAAGGTAAACAATACATTGAGAAAATAAACATTTCTATTACTTTTTTGGAGAAAAATTAAGAACATAGATTTATCCGTATCACAATACTCAACTTACCACCAGCTGCTGGACAATAAAGAATATAAGAGTGGTATTAAGTTTACGACCCAACATTGGTTATTTTGCATTTTTTTCTTATCAGGCAGATGTTTTCCTGAAAAAAAGACTTGGGCTGGTTTGAAACATAACTAAATAAAATAACTAAGATTGTGTATCCAGCACTCACACCCTAGTATTACTTTTAGCAGTTCCTGTCCTTGTGACAAATGTGTTTTGTTGTTACCTGCTGGACTGTTGTCAACTTTAACCTCTTCAGAGCCAACATCAGGATGTTCTGTCCCGGTGTCATTCTCTTTGTGCTCTGTTGCACTAAGTACACGAGCCAGAGCCCTGGACAAGGCTGGAGCGGGCTGAGCAGCTCTGGGCTGGAAATCATGCTCTGTTTTACTCTGAACTGGTGCTGTTAGACTTCTCTGGACCTGCAGGTTGACAGGGTGAAAAAAACGTTATAATCTGTGAATGTTTGGAATAGAAAATAAGGATGACAGAAATCAAAAGACATGCGTGGTGGTCAGTTGTAGGTGTTGGGAATTATTAACCTTTTCTAGTGCATTGCCTAAGCCGAGTTTAGGTGTCAGGGGCTTGGATTCAGTCAATGGACGTGCAGAAGATGGTCCAGGGGCCACAAAACGAGGCTTTTTCATCGCACTGCCATGGAGTTGGCTTGGAGCTCCTGAGCGACGCATTCTTCGACTGGCAACCCAAAGTTATTTCTTCAAACAGAAAACAATTACAATATCACTTTATGACAACATTGGCAACTCAAATGATCACATCATGTAAATAAAATCATAGAGTCTCTTGCTAAATGAGAATTTCATGAGAAAATATCTTTATGGTACTGTTTCAGAACAAAATAGGCCACCATTACTCTTACACAAACCAAAACCAGCATACACTCATATACATATAAGGCTCATTTACATCTTTTATATTATTTCAGGTAGAAATCACCCGGTGATAGTGATGGTGTTACTGATTTAAAATAGTGTTTTAGGGTTAAGCACCGTTGAGAGAAACGCATGTCAGCTCTGTTTGCATCTTAACCTGCGCATGACCCACAGTTAACCTGATTAATATCACTTTACCTAATCTCAGCAACTTAATTGATTCTGGTTACTAATCAAGAACGTTTAACAAACTAGTTTTATAAAGTATAGTAATCAGTCTGTCCCTGTAAAGACAAGAACAAGAGACCCAAAAGGCTTTTTAGTCCAGGACGCTGTGAGAAGTTATCAACAGATGATGCTCGAGCTACAACAGCGTTCAACAATCTCTAAACCGGAAGACATTGTGATGTTCCTCTTAAATAACGTGTAAAAAGTTTCCGTACGTACCCGAAGATAGTGAGGGTGTAATGAACTCAGTCCAAGGCTCAAACCGTCACTTACTTTATGTTTTAAAACGTTGTTTTTTTCGATTCCTCCTTCTTTCTAGCTCTTGGTTACCTTCACTTTCTCCCGCTAAACAGACGTCGGAGTGGGATTGGCTGTGCACAAAATAGTGGGCGTGGCCTAAATGAGTAGGGTGCGCTTGTTTTGTAGCACTACAGCAGATTGTTAGACATAACCCGAGAAGAATGCGGATACTCTCTCTGAACTGCCTCAAACCGTCATCCTTTGAGTTATAAATCGAGCTAATCCGCCATCTTGTTAGAGTGACCTCAGTTTGCCCCGTAATAACCACGGACTGTAAAAATTAGCTAAAATATCATCAGATGGAGAGTAAATTCTCTTCAAATCTGCTTTTAAGGATTTATTTCTTCACTGCTAAACACTGTAATTGAAATTCACAGCAGTGTTCCAACAAATCCTTTCACACAAAGACTGATACATAAATAAATACATTTAGTTTTATATAAACGACATGCAACAGTACATAGATTAGGGTGTATTTTTATAATTCAAAACCCTGTATTGTTATATTTGTGAACATCATAACTGTCAGCCTTTATCCTGTCTTAAATTGTGTATCCTTTTCAATCTCCAGCCTGTGTTTGTTTCTTAATTTTTTACTGTATTTTGTAATAATATAAAATTCATTTTTGGAATTCATGATTGATAGTTACATGTAAACTAGTATCTCGATGAGTAGCAATGATTTTGATTTCGTGATATTGGCTCGCTTGCATAATAGGAATTTATTACAAAGACAACACCAGTATCAAAACAGCACTGCAGTTGCTGGGAGAGGACTGCCAATGATGTCCATCTCTCCCAAACCTGAGTTTATGATCCTGTTATATAGGGTTAGAGTTTTAGGTCCTCCTACATCCTCTCTTTGTCTCTAAGTTATCTTTCTTTACCATCTGATTTACACCTAGCTGACCTGTAACCTCCAAACCCCCAACAGCCAGGAGGTCTGGACCAGGTACCATAAAAGAGACACACTGCCCAAATCTCATTCTCAGGTTATTTCAGAATGTCCCTGGGAAGTATCCCAAGGCATTGCATGTTGGTGCTTTTACTCCAGATACCACAATACTACAACTGTTAACTGAAAACAATGAATCAATCAAATCATCAAAAATTGCATCTCTTTTTACACAGAGATCTTCTTTACATGTCAAATATAAATATATAATTTCATTCTAAAAAGACACATTTTTATTTTCTACACATTATGTCAAGAGTTTGTGATTTTTTCCCTTTTTCCTCAGTAGGTGTTTATGACTGCCGCTTTTGGAGTAAAGGGAAAACAAAAGAATATTAAGAGACCATGATGAGTTCAGGGCATTGGGTTGCTCTTTGATTTCTGTGGTCTCTGCCATCTGATGTCATGCAGTCTCTAATCCAATCAGGCAGAGAGAGAATGTAATCCATGTTAATCCCACATCTACAGAGAGAGCGAGTAAGAGAAACCTAGAATAGGGTGGTTCATTAATAGAGTCAGAAACAGTTGAAGGACAGCAGTAATCTCTGACGGCTTCACTACAACACAGCACTGAGGATAACACTCTACTACTGAGTTTGTCTGTTTTCTGGCTGTAATTCTGTCTCTCTCTCTCTGGTCTGATCTGTTGTCGTCTGACAGCTGCTTGCCAGTGTCCTAAACTTTCGTTGTCACGGATACTTCTCCATGGAGACGTACTCCCAAAGGTGGAGAGGAGGGCTTCAAGGTAAAAAGAGACCCTAACCTGTATGGAGTAACAAGTCAGAAGAACGAGGATGAGGGAGAGCCTGTAGAAGTGGAAGTGGAAGGATAACAAAAAGGTTGACTTTGTAGGCACAAGAAGAGTGCAAATCAACAGAAAGAAGAAGTTGGATGTTGTTTGAGTGAATTTGTCAGGTAAGAATAAGATGAATTAATCAAACTGGACAGCATTATTACTCCTGTTACTTTAATATTTGGATAATATCTGTGTGTTTGCAGTATGGGCTATGATCTGGAGAGGTTTGTGGGATATGTGAATGAAGGACTACTGTGCTGTGTGTGTCGAGACGTGCTGGAGCGCCCCCTCCAGGCTCCCTGTGAACATGCCTACTGCAGCGCCTGCATCAGCAGCTGGTTGCTCCATCACCACTCCTGTCCTGAGGACAGACTGCCACTGGATGTGGGCAGCCTCAAACCACTGTACAGGTCAGCCAACATGTCTGCATATGAGTCTTCAGTGATCATGTCCCCGATGTTAGTGGTTATCTACAAATCCAATGCCTTTTTGGATGTTTTGTGTTCTTCCACTCTTTTTTTCTGAGATGCTGGTTTTGTTTTCTCCACAGGTACATGCGTAACGACCTGAACAGACTGCAGATCCGTTGTGTGAATGCAGGACAGGGTTGCGAGGTGGTCTGCTCCCTGGAGAACCTGCACACACACGAGGATGAGTGTGAGTTTGCCTTTATCTCCTGCTCTAACACAGGTATGAAACCCACACATCCAAAGTGTTGCTTATTTTATTATGACGATTTTATCCACAAAGTGTTTATGGTTGACAAATGGTTTTCCCTGTGCAACTTTGTGCTGTAATACGACACCTTTGTGTGTCTATGTGGGGGAGCGACATATGGTTCTTTTGTTGTCAAGACTGCCTCCAAAGTCTCACACCTGTGGGACTTTTCAGCTCCCACAGAGTGCAGTCAGGGTCAACTTTCCATCATTTTTTAATGAGAGATTCAGAAGTGAGTAAATGTATTGTACTGATAAAGTGTCTGTGACCTCCTGTTGGCAGGTGGAGAGTACATTTGTTATCACTGTGGTATGTACAGACTTGGAGTGTGTTTGCATGCAGTGTTGCTTTTGAAGTGTTGAGATCATCTTAGTGAAGGATTGACTGTTTCGGCTTCTTAATATTGAAGTTAAATAGAAGTCAGAGAACTCCTACTTCATCATTATTAAATACTGTATGAATGCAACACATCTGTCTCATGTTGGGCCTAACCATCTCCCTTATCTTCAGGTTGCCCTGTGCAGGTAGAGAGGCGGGGTCTGGAGGCTCACCTGTCAGAGTGTAACTTCCGCAGCAGGGAGTGTCCTAATGGCTGTGGTCATACTCTTCTCCCCATCAATCAATCACAGCATAACTGTGTAGCAGAGCTGCGCACAGAAGTGGAGATGCTCAGGTATGTCCGTTGTATTAATTACATCGAGGAAATTATGCTCTTTCCGCTCAGGCTTGTTTGCAATCCTTGTGTCTCTTTGGATATTTTTGGCAGGGCAGAGATGCTGTGCAAGGTTGAAGAGGTGAGACGAGAGATGGAGTCCCGTTTGGATTCACAGAGAAGACACATGGTGCAGAAAGAGTCGCAGCTGAAGAATGATGTGGAGGAGCTAAAGGTGACGTGTCACTCCTCAGCTTTTTAGGGAACAACAAACAGGCTGGAGAAATGACTTGAGCGATGAACCCTAACTACAGTCAGAAAGACTGGAAGGTTTTCCCTTTCAATCATGTGTAAACCTGTTTAGTGACTGTGTCTTTTCTGTGTAGGGTCAGCTGTCCCGTGTGATGTGTGACATGCGAGCCCTCTTGGGAGCGGAGCGCCTCAGGAGACAGGAGCTGGCAGAGGCAGAGCTGGAGAAGCGAGAACTGCTAGAGCTCCTCAGAGACCTGCAGCCTACCAGAAGCCAGCTTCCTGTTGAACCAGCAGCCAGGGATCAGCTTCAGGGAGACCTGCAATCATCTGGATGGGATCTACAAAGCGAGCCGACAATACACCAGCAAAGAGAGTCATCTTTACTCGCTTCCAATCTCTCACTACACTCAGTTCAGGCCATGAGTATCTCAGGTCCGCCTCCATCGCCTCAGCTGGGGGAGGGGGCGCGCAAGGGGGGCACGAGGAGTCTAACTCTGGACTGCATTAAGAGGAAGAGCAGGGAGGTGACGGTCATCTGAGAAGACTGGACCGGTGAATCAGCCAAAGACTTTTTGGCCAAAAGTAATGAAAACACTTTGAATGTACCGTAAGCTGTGTCAATTCTAGAAAGTTTAGTCATTTTTTGATCAAAAACGATGTTCAGTTAAAAAAGGAGAAAAACATTTAGTCTGCTGTGTGTGTGTGATAGTTCATGTGTGTGTGTGAGAGGCAGGACTTTTTGTGCAATTCCACAAGCGAAATTATTTTGATCCCGGGCTCACATGGAATTAAACTGATGTTCAATATTTAAAACCAACAATGATTACTTCCTGAATTAACATCACTCTGTTGTTTTATACCTACGTATGTTGTTGTTGTAATTAAAAACACCTGGAGTAATCTTCTCGATCTCAGGAACAAATTATTCTGTTTCCTCATGCAGCCATCCATCTGAGGCCACCAACAAAACAGCCGTTTTCAAAAAAGGTTTTCCAGGGACATTTCAAGGTGGTTACAATTGAAGTTTTTGAAAGACTACTTTCTGAGCTAACCAAAAATGTTAAGAAACACATCTGACTCAGAATATTTTACATTTCTACAGTTTTTAATTTTACAAAACAAGGTCTTAAAGCGAGCTTTTATGAGATTTTTTGGTGGGTCTAATTTGTTTTGAATTCAACTGGGTTATTTCAGTTAATATGAACGAATGCAACTTAACAGAGTTCCAATAGAAAGCATTGAGGGGATGCACTGTACCAAGTTTATAACCTTTGCAGATTTTCAACTCTTGTCCCTGGATGCACCATAATATTCCCCATCACTATCACTGCTTGAACTAGACAATATTTCACAAAAGCAATGGTGGACTGAGAAAGACATGTACAAAATATCTCTAAGATTTTAGGTTTAGCACGTCTCTCACACAGTTTGTTTCTGACTTCTTTCATTAGACAAACATCAAAAGAATTCGTTTAAATTAAAAGTTGAGTAACTTCCTTGGTCTGCATCAGTCTTAAAAACAAAAAGCATGAGTTAAGTTTTTCTGACCTTTATTCTCTGAATAAAACTCAAGAAAACAAAAACATCAAAATAAGAGTCTGTGCGTCGCTGTGACAACATCTTCCCATCATGTTTCCACGGAGACAGTACATACAAGTTCCTGATTGGTCCATGTGTTGCCATGAAAGGCTGAAGTCATTGCCAAGGTGAGTTTACCTTGTGAAGGAGCGAACATGTCTGCCCCTCCCTCCTCCGCTCCCTCCCCCGCCACTGAATTTGCTCCCCTGAGATCCTCGCCCTCCTCCTCCTCCACCTCCACCACCGCCTCCTGCACCTCCGCCACCTCCTCCTGCGCTAAGCCACGACAGCCCAGCACCTCCTCTACCCCGCGGGGCTCGGTCACGCGGAGCCAGCCGATATGGACCTAAACAGAGAACACGAGAGAAGTCGAAAATTATACGCTTAAGGATTGAGTTAAGTGTGCAAAATGAAACAAACGATACGAGGGGGAGCGCTTCGTACTTGCTGGAGGTTGTCTCGAGGGCAGCGGTCCACGTGTGAAGTTGCTCTGGCCTCCTCGGGGTTCGCTGTAGGTTCCTCTGTGGGTCACAGCAGGGACTTGTCCACTCCACGATGAACCGCGGGCTCCTTCTCTGCGAGTGTAGTTACCTACAAAACCCCAAAAGATACGATTTGTCTCCCCCTACTGGTCAACAAGCTGAACTGACCTGAAACAACTATAAATGATGGGTTCCTGTGGATATTGGTTAAAAATAAAACAAGAACTACTAGGATCTAAATGATACAAAAAACTGCAATGGAAAAAATACTTTGTTTGTTTCTGCACTCTTACTTCAAGCTCCGTCTATATCCATTTATTCTTTGAGTAAAACAGAAAGATTAGTTTCTTTCACAAACATCGATCTGAGCCTTTTTACGTCACGGCGGTAATTTTTTCAATAAATATGGGAATCAGAAAGTTTTTTACGTGCACCACGCCTTTGTGTACTTACCAGACAGCAGGACACCCTTGGGTTGTGGTGGAGTGAAAAAGCGAGTCTGGCTGTGAAATGTACCCCTGCCTCTGTTTCCAGTGAACAGTCCTCTGGTGGGGGGTTTTGGGGAACTCTTAGGGGGGCGTTTAGGGGGAAGAAGTCCAAGAGGGGTTGTAATGTCTTTAAATTCAGCTGCCACAAAGTCATCCACATGCATGCTGGGAGGACGTGAGGTGTTCTGTTTACGCTGGCGAAAGATGTCATGAGGCCGACAGCCCACATTCTGTCCAAACCCTCCCCGGCCTCCACGTCCTCGAGGAGCTGCCATGATGTGAGCTCTTTTGGCGGGCTCAACATAGTCTGATTTACCGCTGCAGAGAAAAGCACATGGTGATATTCAGTCATTAGATTAAGACCAGAATCTTTCATTTGCTTTTTGCAGATCATTTGTTAAAAAAAAACTATGCAGTTCAGTTCAAGTAAACGTGTACCTTGATGTGATAAATGTCTCGTGCTTGTGTTTGCCCAACCGGAAGCCTTTTGGCGCTTTTGTATGACCAGGAGACGAGGGCTCAGACAAGAAGGAACGCTCCAGCTCTGCCTTCAAGTCCAGTTCTGGGCAGCACTCCTGAGCCAGGCCCACCAGATCCACTTTTACCTGAGACACCGCAAAGGAGGCAATCATAGAAATTTATAAACAACCTCATTCAGAAACAAGGTTTCACAGCTGTATGCAGCCTATTTATCAGGCTTTAATAATCATATCGATTCAGTTCATAGGTGTATAATCAATAAGTACTGAATTATTTACTGTATTTAAAGAATAAAATCAAAGTTTTTTTGACAAGGTTTTTTTGAGGCCAGAGCTGCAGCTTAATAAAACTATTACTACTTTATAAAACAAAAAAGGGATAAGCGACAGATGTTTAGACTTATCTCTGGGTTTGACCAGTTTTTCATCCAAGAGCAGAATAAGTTCTGTGCCAGGGGGTTCTTCATATCATAATGTTTCAGAATAAAATTAAGAAAACACAGAGCTGAAAAAGAATCTGGATTACAATTTTTCTATATGGTCTTCATTTGTTTCACCCATTACCATGTCAAGGTCTGTCTCTATGTCATCAGTTTGGAAGGGAGAGAACCAAAGAGTCTTCAGCTGCTCATCCAGAGCCTCTGATAAAATAAACACAGTCCTAGAGAAAACACACAAAGCATGACATAGTTAATACTGCATCCAGTGTTTACTCTCATTTTGTTTTTGTAAACTTTATTTAGTTTGAAGTCAAGATGACATAAAGTTTTGTTTAGTGTCTTTTTAAACTAAATCTTGTTCTAAGTTACCTGTGATTAAACTGAGCCCCGAGGGTCTCAGGTGATGGTAGAGTGGGCTCAGTGTCAGCCCCCGGAGGTGTGTCCGTGGCCGTCTCTAGGGTCTGCCTCAGAACAATCACATTCTCCAACAGTGTCTCCAGTGATTCATCCTCCTTACATAGTTTCTACAGTGAAACACCCAGAACCAGAGTTACAGAGGCAGAAGCATCACTCACTTTGACGAGAATGAAAAGAAGAGAGAAAAGTGTGGGAATGATTCTTACTGTTATCTGTTTCTCTAAAGTTGGGAGTGGGTGTGACTCAGACTCCTCCCACTGCAGCAGAGCTTTCATCTCAGTGCCCGACAGCAGCCGTGGAGGAGTGAAGACTGGCTCTTCACCGGACCCCTGGCCCTCTTCCACACACTAGAGTAACAACAAACTCCCTGTAATACAACTTAATTGCTGCTCTCTTGTTTTTTTTCTTCACTGTCTACATCATTTAGACCTTCCTCCAACAAACTCTGGAATTCATGCTCGGAGCAATTTCAACTTCACGTCTACTCCTGCCATGAAAACCTTGAAAACCAGCTCTCAAAAACACAAACGCCTTAAACTTTTTCCAGTAAGGAAGAACTCACCATTGTGTCTGTGCTGAAAATCTGTCGGAGGAAGTCCAGTAGTGCTGAGAGCAGGTCTGCAGAGTCTTTGTTGAAGGCGAACACTAATCTCTTCAACAACGAGCACAGACCCGCACCATGTTTCTTCAGAGCACTGAAACAACAATAAGGTGTGATTAAAACCTTGTTGACTAAAATAAAGACAATTTATAAGAAGATAATAAGAGGACAGTGAAACAAGAAGTCAACCAAGAAAGCCTACACTTTAAGGTGGTAGAGTCCGTAGTCATGCTCAGTGAGGAATGTCAGAGTCCTGATACAGGTGAGGAGGAGCGGGGCGCTGCTCTCTGAATTCCCCAAAACCTCCAACAAGGTGTTGCACACTGATGACATCATCTCTCGGCCGGGGAGCGCATTGGCGAGCTGCTCAGCTTCTGTCGCACAGCTTTCCCCGTTTGGAGAAGCAACCAGAGAAATATCCTGGAACGATAAAAAACACATTTTGAGCTTCATCCTTTTTCTTTGTGACGATGTGAAGATGAATGTCATTGCTGCTTACCTGGTCACATAGCGACTGTAATACTGTCCCCACTAGTTCACTGCATTGCTGCTGCTGCAACGAGTGATCAGTGGGAGGAACCAACAGAGACAGCAGCAGGGGGAACAGGTCGGCCTGTTGCTCATCACCAGACACAGAGCCGGACAGCAGATGCAGCGCTGCACTCTTGCACGCTTTCTGTGACACCAACGCATCAAACAAAGACAGCAGACGCAGGACCTGGCCCCAGCACACTACTTTTCCTTCCGCCCTGAAGACAAAACCATGCAGACACTATAAACGTAAAGTTACGGGACAAAAAGTTGGAGCGTTTGATGAGAGATTATTTATTCTTTAAACTCACGGCTGCAGCTCTTCCAGCAGCATCTCCAGCAGGGTCTTCATGATGAGTGTCGCTGTCGTTGAAGACAGATCTGCCATCTGCACACACATTCTCCTCAGCATTGCCAGGAGGGGAGAACAGCTGGTGGCACACACACATCTGAATGCCTCTGAAAACACTTTCCACTGTGCCCTTATGTGCATGCTCCACAACTTCCTGGTGTTTAAGGCTACAGCCACATCTTGGACTGAAATCACCTGTGGAGCCAGATGTCAGTTTTGTTAACATGTAAGCCAAGAGAAGGAAGATCAGAAGAGGACAGCTCGGTGGTAAGTGATGGAATACCTGGGTGCTCTGCATTGGCAGTGGAAGAGGAAGGAGCTCAGACAGCAACGTCAGACCAGAGAAGAGACCTTCAGGAGCTTTCAGCAGTGAACCCAGAACCTCCTTCAGCATCAGAGACCATGTGTTGCTGGCCAGAGTTTCTTCTGTGTGAGTCACCTGCATCAAACAAACATTGGCTCAGGACAATGCCAACAAATCAGACGTTTCAAACCACAAACAAACAGTTTAACTATTTCTAAATCACGCACCTCTTCATTGACACCCTGCGTGAAGGTGAGCAACACGTCGACGATCAGCGCCTGCACTCTAGTCTCCTCTCCATCCAGACGTCCAGACGCGGGAATGGAGCACACAATCATGTGGAGAGTCACCAACACACTGGCGACACGAGTGTCTCTGAATTGGAAAGCTCCTCCGCGCAGCAGCTCCGTCAGCATGGTGCGCAGCAGACGCAACGTACTGATGCAAATACTGAGGATCATGCAGCGCTGCGGCGTGGGGCCCATGTGTCCGTGCACACGCCACGGCTGCAGCAGCACGCTGCACAGCTTCTGCAGGATACGCACACATGTATCCAGACCCTCCCCAGAAAAGAGCTGGACTCCTGCAAGACTCCACTTAAGATCCCTCTGCTGACCTGCAGAAAGAAGGAGGATTTTATCGAAAATGAAACCACCATTTTAAAACAGCAAACAAAATATTTAACCTAGTTTATCGGCTTTGAGATCCTATGAGGAGTTTTTAAAGTCATGAAGCCTTAAATTTGCAAGTCTATGCACCATTGCAAGCAACAGTCATTCCCTGAGAGTATAGCATACATTAATGTAAATGTAAACAACACAGGGCTTTAAAGAACATGAGGAAACGTGCATTTTAGAGGAGAGATGCACAAAAAAAGCACAATAAAGTAAGAAATACTTCTTGTAAAGTGAAAAGTCTTAAAGTAAATCAAAGACACTCATACGACTGTTAAACAGCGGACCTATCACAAATATCATGTTTGGTGTTTTTACCTTCTACAGCTGGTGGGGGGCAGGCTACGTGATTAAGGACCCTGAGAGCAGTGACCAGTCCAGTTCCTTCAGCAGTCAAAACATTTTCCACATTCTGCAGGAGGAACAGACACATGTTTACAAAAACATGCAGCACCCTCATTTGCATATAGCCGGGACACAAGTATGTTACAGAGCAGGTAATGTTTGAGGGGTTCAGACTTGTGGAAAAAACTCTGCATTCCAGGGAGTTGTACTGTAGACCTGATGGCTCACAGGTAAATTACTGATGAATAAATGAATGAAATTATCAAACTTATCTTTTATAGGTAGGAGGGACATATTATTTTGTCTTTTTATTATATCTTAGTTAAGCTTTCCAAGTCTTATGTGTGTTAAATTGTACAGATAACTTGTCTGCAGCAGCCAAAACACTTTCCATTAAAGACATTTATCCCTCACAGAATTAACAAAGAGCAGTCATTAGGACAGCCTGCAGGTGATAAATGAAGAAAAAATTAAGAACAGATTATTGAGAATGAGAGTAAGTGAAACGTTGCTTGACTGAGTGAGAGATTTGTACCTGCTTGATGTAATCTATGAGGGTGGGAATGCTGCCCATCTCAAAGCGAAGTTTGTCCAAAGGCTCCAGCCATTTGCTCAACTCTGACAGACAAACACAAAAAAACAAAACATCAGTGATCAAAGATAAAAAAAAATATTTGGCTAATGAAGTGAAAGTGACGTTAGTTTGATTTACCCTGTAACTTGGCATTAGCGTCATCAGCCTTGGCTATAGTGAGTAGTGGGGCAGCATATTGTTCCATCATGCGCAAGTCATTTGAACTCTGGACCACCACTAACACCAGCATACAGGCGTAATTATATGTCACCGTTTTGCGAGCCTTTGCTTCTCTGCAAGAAAAGAGGACAAAGAAAGAGTGAAATAAACCGCAGAGATCACTTTACACTTTAAGGAGAAGGAGGGGGCGATTGTAGTACCCCTGTCCATCCTTGCTGCTGTGGTGCTGCAGCAGGGTGACCAAACACGACAGGTTGTTGTCCAGGCTGAGAACATGGGCCACCGCGCTTCGACCGGTCTGCGTGAACGTCATCAAGTAGAGCGCATGAAGCATGCCCAGAACCTCTGGGTTGTCGCCTTCCTCTAACCCGGCTCCTCCATCTCCTCCTGCGTTCACGTGACTCATCAGTTCAGACACTCCCTGCAGAGCGTGCAGCGCCTGCATCAACCACACGCAAAAGCCCTCTTCACCAAACCCTGGTCCCGTGAGGCTCCCCTCTCCCCCTGTGAAGGAGGTCTCTTCGATTTCGGCTTCGACTATCGATGCAAGGAGGCGCAGGAGCAGATTTGCAGGAGTGGGCTGGGCCAGGAGGAAGAGCAGACCCGACTGGGTGAGTGACAGGAAGCGGAGGATGTCTCTCACAGCTTGGATGACACCGAGGTGACCGGCTGCTGCGGCTGCTGACAAAACCACTGATGTGCTCTCAAGGAAGTGGCATGCGTGCATGTACCTGAGAAGGGAAAAAGTACATCACAACAACATTCAAAGTCTTTCTGATATGTGTGAGGTGTAAAGTTACGGATGTTGGGCTGCATACCTGTACAGTGTTGGGTATGGGTCATCCCTCTCCTGTGGTCCGGTTATTCTTGCAGTAGTGGGGAAAGCTTTCCCAGGCGGTTGCACCATGCAGTATGGGGCGGTCTCTAGTAGGTGATGCAGCTCTTCCAAAACTCCTGCCAGCCTATCCAGCTCTGCCTCGCTGACAGGGGAGGGGCTCACAGATGTTTCTTCCTCCATGGGGCTCTCAGCTTCCTCCATCTCCTCCTGAGAAATGCCATACGGGATCAATGAAGGGTAGCGTTGCAGTAAGAAACAATGACTGTGATAACTTTCTATTAGAGTCTGTTCCTACCTGCTGTGGTTCACTCCATGCAGCCGCTGATCTCTGCAGGTCCATCAAGACTTCGTACATGTGACTTTTCTGAATGATGGCGTTGCCCGCTGTTATGACCCGGACGGTTTCCTCTCGCAGGAAGAGCTGAACTAAATTCTGTACAAAGAAAACAAATCAGCATCATTTATGAGAAAGTAAACTAAAGGTAAATATTAAAGGTTGGCGGAGTCCTGAGCTCAAGGCTGCGCAATACTGGAAAAAACTGAAATTCTAATTTTGGCAAAACATGAAAAAAAACCCCATCAAATTTAGATGAGATGAATGAAAATACGTGTCTTTTTATGTTCAGTTGTACATTATGGACCTACACAAAATGAAAACGATATCTGGTGCTTGTTTTCATAGTTCAACACTGTGGTATCTGTATGAGGGGTGTAAAATAAACAAACAAAAGCGTGTATATCAGCCTTAACAGCTTTTATGGCACCTTGTTTCCACTCTTCACTCCTAAGTCCAGAGTTTATTCAAAAAGCTGCTTTTAGTCTACTTAACTTGCACTAATTAATCTGATAATCAGAATGAGTTTCATTCGTTTGGTTCGATTGTACTAAACAGTCTCTGGAAATATTGTAACTCAATCTCTGCATCAAATGTCAAATGAAAGATGTCGATGTGGATTACAGTTCCACGTTCATAAATTGGTGCTGACCTGATAGCCGCTCTTCCCGGAGTCTCCTATATGCAGAAAAGCCTCCATACCAGCTGGAGTGCTGGTCAGAGCACCCAGAGCCTTCAAGAAACTGAGCTTCAGTGTTGAGGATACGTGCTCCATGTGGAGCAGCTTCAGCAACACATCCAGGGCCCCTTCATGCACCAGCGCCGTGAGGCCCTGTGGGCATTCTGCGAGGCAAGATGCCAGTTTGGCGCCGGCTTTCAATTGTCTGAGATTAAGAGCAATAGGCTGAGTGAGAGCAATCTCCATATTCAGAGCTTGAAGTGCCCACTTCGCTAAAACTCCAACAGGACCCTCTATCTCTTGCTCTCCTTGTTTCAGTAAATGAGTCAACCCTTTGACCAGGAGACCTGGGGCGTCTTCCACGGCAGTAACCCAGCGAGCATCTCTGTCTCCTCCAACGCTGGTGAGTAGCTCTTTTAGCTGGGTAACAGCCTCAGCCTCTTCTCCAGCTGCTGCTGCTTCCTCTGTCCCACCAGCATCCCTTGGTTCCTCCACGACAGTCTTTTCTAGCTGGGTGTCAAAGCGGGTCTTGTACGGGGGTGTGAAGTAGAGTAGGGGTCTCAGCTCTCGCTCATACGGGTCATACTGGACAGGTGGAACAGATGCCAGGTCCTCAGGAGTGTAGTCCATGTCAAAGCTGGGCAGCTTAAAGCTACCGTTATCAAGATCGTCCTCATCGCTTGAAATCTGCTCATAGCCGTCATCACCTGTGAAAATGTGGAAGGAGAAATTAGACAAAAGTTAATTTATTATGAAGCAGAGTCAAAGGATCCTTCCTAAAGTCTACATGTATGTATGAAAACTGAGAAGAAATGAGGAGGCAAGCAGCTACTTCATGTTTCCTTGCTCGTATAAATGTCCACTCACACATGTTAGCTTCAGTCCAAACATGCAGGTTAGTCTGACATGCAGAATGGGACGAGAACACAAGCATCGGCCTCAGCTGTGAGGGCTACGAGGTACACCTTCATATGATAGTTTATGAATGTTGACCGTAAGCTTTCAGAGTAGCCTGGGTGAGCTAGCTCAGAGTGTGGAGCATCCAGCTTTAGATGGAGGCAGCATGCCAGTGCAGAGCACACACTTTCTCCAACTGACACTCAGTCCCAAATGGACCCGGCTCCTGCGGCCCCCTGGGAAGTCTGATGAGCTGGATGCTCCAAGGGGCGACAGGGCCTGGCATCCATTTGGAATCCTAGACTATCCTACCCTCGCAAAATCACTCCCCTACCTTCCTCCATCTCCTCTTCCTCGTCCTCACCCTCATCTTCCTCTTCCTCTTCTTCCTCCTCGTCCTCCGGGACGCTCCCCTCGGTCCGTGCGTCCTCCTCCTCCTCTGGCTCCTCCTCTTCCTCCTCCTCATCACCTTCTTCCTCTTGTTCGGCGTCTGAGTAAGCTTCATCGGCAGGCAGGGAGCGTTCAGGTGAGACGGCCTCCAGGTAGTCGTCTCGGCCTTGACTTTGCTCATCTTTGACCATGCCCACTGCAGATGAGATTCAGTAAACATCACCAGACAGTTCACAGAAACATGCCAACTACATTTTTATAAGTATAAAGTCATCATTTTTTTTCTGCTATAACATTTACACAACCTATAAGCCAAACCCTAATGCCACTCATAAATATATATTCATACCTGGCAGCCAGCCAGCTATTCTACTAACTTCAGTACATAGTGGTTATCAACATGAAGAGACTTGCTTATGATACACAGTGAACAGTATGTGCCACTAACCTGAACAAGAACAAATCGGTACAGTTCATCTAGTATACCCCCAACTGCTTATAGAGTGAAAAGCAGAGAGTTCTGACTCTGTTCACCACTTTATCTTGAATGATCTTATTGTAATGATTTAAACTAGAATATAAAACATTGTGATTAGAACTTAACACTCCATAATCAAGTAGTAGACAATGAAGAATCTACTGAACAAAACAACACTGCCACTATTTGCATATGTTGCTGAATTCGGAAGCTCACAGCTGCTGTGAGTGAATCAACCCCCTTGCAGACAGACGGAGGCTGGACATACTGTATAAAAACTTATGTAACAAAGTAAAGTGATTCGATATTTTTAGGTTCAAATGAACATGGGAACATTTTTTAATTCTATTCCATTTCTGTTTTCCACCTCAGCAAGTTCATGACCTTTAGATCACGTGCGCCTGGGTGTGAAGAAAGAGGAATTATAGGTCCATCAGATAAAGTTAATAATACATGTCACTACATGCTTTTCCTCGGCAGAAGTTAAACTTTCCAAAAAGACACTGTGTCACAGGCAGCAACACCACATCAATGAAGTTTTGATTTATTTAGGATCCACCAATAGTTACAAGAAGATCTGCAGTAAGTATTCTTCCTGGGGAGGAGTTATCTGATAGCAGGTTTTTTTTATTTTTTAAGCTTTTATAAATGGACAATGGTGTGTAAAAACAATGACATAAAACATAAAAAAGCTACAACAGACAAACTGTGATGGAGCTTATATTAAACAGGTGGATTATTCAAAGGACAATATTTTTCTGTGCCAATAGAAAAAGGAAAAAAAGGAAACGATGTGTCAAAAAGAGAAGACGAATCTTTATACTGACACCAGGAGATAAACTGCGCAGTAACCACAAAGACAATATTTAACAATAAGGTGTAACAACCAGGATGATACTTCAGAGACTGCAGGATCAGATTTTTTAAGTCATCAAGATCAAACAACAGCTGATAAAGTGTGAGAGTAAAAGAGAGACGTACAGTTCTTACCCGTCACCTGGACCTGCTCTTCATCATCATCATCAGGAGGTGGAGGCCCAGGTGGAGTTCGGGGCCCTCTGGGTGCTGGCCTGGGTGGGCTGCCGTTATACTGGTCATCTTTTTCCCACTCTGAAACAAACAGTTCAGTAGATTGCCAGTCTTTCCAACAGAACAGAGAAATCAGAGGTCAATGGTTCGTGGGGAGTTTAGGTTTCAGGGGAGGGGAGGTATAAGGTAGTTTTGATTTAATGATGCCCACCTTGTTTAACGATCCTTTTGGGCCCGCTTGGTTGTTGAGGTGGTGGGGGAGGAGGAGGAGGTGGTGAGCTCTGGTCGTGTCCATGTGAGCGCTCTGCTGTCCCATACACTGCCACCGTCAGACTGGTGTACCAGCCCCTCAGCACCAGGCCATCTGTATTCACCTGCACACACAAACCATTTCAGTTGTTCAGCTTTCAAATCAACAGAAGAGGGGTGAAAATGCGGTCATGAACACTCATTTACCTTTCCACTGGGCCTGAACACGATGGACTTGTTCTCGTCGTACTCCAGACTGAGGGCCAGACAGACAGAAAGACAGAAAAGATTAAAACATGAGTTCAATTACATAGATGCTGGAGTATCCTCCAACATGTGTGTGTGTTTGTCATTACTCTACATTTCCATTTTAAGAAATAGCATGTGTCTGCAATTAAGCTAGCAGCAGCCCGTTGATTCTTCGATAAACCTATTTCCATCCAGCAGAAAATGGCGGTTATTATGTCTAAAAGCACTCCCCATGAACCCTCTTCTGTCCCCTGAGGTACAGAGGACATTAACTCTGCACAATTGTCCAGGATATTTCTTTTGTTCGTGGGTTTTTCTACGAATTTTTGCAGCTTTTATGCCTTCATTCAGATGAAAGGACACAGGACAGAGAAAAAGGACAGAGGGAAAGGTAGCGGAGAATAAATTGCATAAAAACTGCAGTTTCAACTTTAACCCACCTACTTTGGAAACTGCGGCCTCCATGCATGGGTTACGCTATTCAACTACTAAACTTGACTGGCAAATCAACTTTAAGCCTTTTTGATACCAAACTGTAAGAAAATACCTAAACATATTTTAACTGCCCTACAGACAACATATGATGTAAAAATGTGATGAATGACGATGTCTACCATTCTTTTAATATAGATCCTCAAACCTAACCGTCCTTTTTGCCTTTAATTTGAGAGAACAGGAATGTAGATAGAGCACAGAACAGAGACAGAGAGTGGGGACAAGGCAGGAAAGGAGATGCTGGTTAGCATTGAACCCAGGCTGTCCACATGAGAATAATAACCTCTGTACATTGGGTACTTAGATTGCTAGGTCAGGGATGCCCCGACTTTACCTGTGTTTTTAATGATAAAATAATTAAACTCACACTACATATAAACAAGATTACATTTAGATAATGAACAAACAGATTTACTTCTTGAAACACCCATGTTTTTCCTGAATTATTTGGCACAGTTCCAGAAGTTTGCAACATTTTAGGTGATTCTTGAAAACCCCACAAATGGCAGTGAAAAATGAACTTTGAATCCATTCTCAGTCAGGGTTCAAAGATATGAAATGTTCAGCTCTCAGAAAATTCAAGCCAATCTTTGTCTTCAATATCATGCTTTCCGTCATAAATGAAAGCAGCGTGTTGTTATAAACAAGGCTGCACCATTATTTTAATGTTTTATTAAACAGATACTGATCATCACAAAAGCTGTCAAAGAAGATCAATGGGTCAAGCACCAATTTGTCTAAAAATATTTTACTCTGAATTGTTTTTGACATCTGTCACACTTAAAAGTAATCCAACTGGTTTTAAAAAAAAATCACCGACCAACTTTCCCAGCAGGGATAATAACATGGGTGTGCCGTGTTTGTAGTTGTCAAAATCTTTCATGTTGCACCCCTCTAAGTAGAGGTTTGTGCTCTGGTGCAACTGCTTAACCTTGCTGTATTATTATGAGGTCAGAATAAAAACATTTCACTCAAATATTTATCCATTTGTCCTCCTAGTTTATATGTCACTCTCAGCTGGGTGGGGTTCAGTTTCTGGAGAGACCAGTTAACCAGAACAGGGACAAAGAAACCTGAAGATGGGTGGATGCATCAGAGCAAGGCATTGATGTGACCATGACTGGTTCAACAGGTGAGACAGATATCAAGACCTTAAAGACTTTGAGAAAATCATCCTGACCTGCCCAGTCTGTGGAAGGCTGGGTTGTTAGGTTTGGTGACATTGTTGAAGAACAGCTCCAACTGGAAGGCATGAGGGGACGTCTCCCTAGAAACACAGACACACATACACAGACACAGACACACACAGTTATATGGCAGCCATGTTGTAATCTAGTTGTGTACACAGAGCTCATTTTCCTGTATTAAGTATCAACACAGTGATTTGCATCAAAATAAATTTTACAACTGTACACTGTATAATCTTATAAATATCTGTACAATGGCTCTACCATAAATTACAACAAAAGGAAATGTGTCAAGTTCATCACATATTTATCATCTAAGTCAACTGAAAAGGATGTTTATATATGGCATAAATGTGGGGTGGCTGTGGCTCAGTGATAAAGTGAGTTGTCCTTCAATCAAAGGTTGATGGTTTGATGTTCATGTTGAAGTCTCATTTGGCCAAACGCAAAACCCTGAACTGCCCCTGAGTGGCACAGCCAGAGGTGTGTAAATATATATGAATGTAACCAAGAGCCACTGATGGGAACTTCCCTTATTTTACTCTGTTATTAATGCTGAATGTGTGTATGAATGGATGAATATGAGATGTAGTACAACAGGGCTTGGCGAACATGGAAGTCTACAAAAGCACTCTTTATACAACCAAACATCTGAAATATCTGTACAAAACGACCATCTAAGGTGATATTAAAGAAAAAACGTTTTCTACAACAAAAGATTCACCTCAGGCCAGTCCATTATGGGCTGCTGCGGGGTGACGCAGCTCAAGGAAGAACATTTATGATCATTTCTTCATAGAAATGCAATCAGACCGAGACGCTAAGGCAGAAGAACTACCGTGTCACCACGCTGTAGTCCATAATGAACTGGCCTGAGGTCTTGCTACAAACAAGCGGCTGCTGGAAGAGAGTAGGTGAGTTGTGTTTAGTCTCTTTGCTAAAGAAATTACGCAGAGTTAAAAGGATGTTTGGTGGCTAGGACCCTATATGTACTGTTGATGAAGTTAGGTGCTGTTCTGAGCATTTATTGTTGCTATAGAGTGGTGTTTTGGTTGAGGTTTGTTTATGGCTTCTCAGACCGACAGATCCTGCTGTTGATACTAACGCTGGTATAACTAGAGAAGCAAGCGGTCTGCAACATTCATCTCTCGACAGGGTGTCTAACTCGGTGTTACGGTTTGTTTGACCCTAAATTAATTTTACGCCGGAATATCCCTGGGCCAACCACCTGCCAATGGTTAATATGAACTGTGGCAGCATGAATTTCAACATTATAATGATCCATACAAAACAGTGCCAAGAGGGTGTGCATCAACTTTGACACCGATTCAGATCAAGAGAATGTAGATAATACAATAATACAGGATCTGTGATTATAGTCAGCACTGAGATTAAGAATAACAGTGTATGTATATATAGCAATAGTAAACTGCCTGAGATGTAATCGTGAAACACATCTCTGAGGGGATTATAATTTGCTTCATCAAAGATTTATCATCAAACCTGCATAAAAGATTCCTAAATTGCATCATCTCTCTCTAGATGGATCTGAACAACAGGAGTTGAAAAGTGTGTGTGTAAAGTGTGTGCCTGAGCTCTTACCCAAACGCTCTGCTGTCAGGTAAGCCGCTGTGAGCTTTGATCCCTGGAGGAATAACCCTCACCTCTGTGATCAGCACCCCGCATGGAAACCGCACCACATCCACGTTGGTTAACTAAAGTGCATAAAAACACAAAATCAACACAAACATTTGGATGCTATGTTTCTATGCCAAAAACGCACACACGTGTATCTGTTACAGCCGCCTCAGCTGCAAAGTAAACATGGTTTATGTGCAGAGTTAGCATTAGCAAGCCGGCTAACCAGCAAACAAACTGCGCAATGATGTAAAGAAAACATCTGATTTCAAATTAATATTCCAAAACATTTCTAATTCACCCTAAGTTTGTTGAGCAAATAAGCTTACAAATCTATATGTGTTTGATTGATTAGAGTGATGAGGTTCAGCGCTCACATGACAACATTGTTACTGCTGCTAATGTTAGCAAAGTTAGCTTTGAAGTTCAGCACTATTCACCAAAACTGTTTTATTCAACCGATAAGAGGATCAAATCAAGTATAAACAACTCTGGGGTAAATTAACAAAAGGTTAAGCATTACCTCGGCACTCTGATGCTTAAACGTATCTAGAAAAAGAAGCTCAGTTGTAGTATCCCCCGCCATCGCTTTCTGCTGTTCGTCAGGCCGGGGGAAACTTCCGGGTTGGCGATTACTTCCGGAGCATGTCAACTGCAGCGCGAGCGCTCAAACTTTATTTTCGGCGTTTTTATAATTTTAGAATCCATTAACTATCAAAAAATTCCTTATTAGGTCGATAAAAAAACATCCCCTGTATCTTCACACCACGACTAAAACTCTGTTGATATTTCTTTGCATCGTTTAAACTATTTCTGGGTTTGGTCAGAATCAGAATGTCCTTTATTGTCAATATACTAAAAGTTCAACGAGATTGGAGAGCTTCTGCTTTTCCAGTGCAATAGACAAGTAAAAATAAGGTAGTAAAAGTACAAATAGTTGTGAGAAAGAGGGGACTGTATATACAAGACAAGAATTCTACAGAACAGTAAAATAAAAAAACATATGTATAAGAATAAAATAGAAAGATGAATACTAAAGAGAATTATCAAAAATAAATATATATATATATATATGTGTGTGTGTTTAAATATATGTATATATGTATACTTTTTTATATGTATATGGACATGTATTGCACAGGTTAAGGATATAATAATCAACACACATGATAATCAATGGTATCTCACACAAACATAGACAAAATAATTATATGAATACCTACCTGGTACCTGAACTTATTTCTTGAATCTTTAAAAAATGTTGGAAATTTGTTCTGAGAATTTTGTATGATGTTTGTGTTGTGAAAGAGTGCAGTGTATTTTTCCTCTTGAGTCATAATAATGGTAGCCTACACTTGTGTGCCTCTTTAAAATATCCCTTAAATAAAAATATGAATATTTCAACCATAAATTTCAGAGTTCATTTAAACAATCCAATACTTTTCTTGCATCTTAAATTGGAATAAAAATCAGTTTTTTTTTCTGTTTTAGAAATAGGCCTACGCATTATTGAACATATGGGTCAATGACGTTACACAGTTTATTTAATGTTCCAGTGGTTTACTTAAATTTAAAAAGGCCAAAATTAAAAAATAAATTCACTAATTACTTGAATACATTCTCTTTTTGAAGACCTTGTCTAAAATTTCTTGATTTTATCCATTTTGAGAGAATATTCAGGGAATAATGAGAAAAATGTCAATGTGCTGTAACCATAAAAACTTAGTACCAAATATTTCAACTTGTCCAAAATAGGAAAAATGCTCAATAAAACACATTGTCAACTAGTTTGGCATAATCCTACATTTGTGTTGTTTCACTATAAATAAATTAAATGGAACACCAATGTTCTCAATATTATAATTTATTTGGGGAATTTGTCTGTCAAGTAAGCTTTCTTAATGGTCAAGGTGGTGTAACCAACGTTCAAGGAGACATTTTGTTCATTTGTGTAAAAAGACCATGTGACAGAAAATGATATCACATAAAAGGTGAAGAGAAGCTCAGAAGCTCTCCTCAAAATCTTAATAATTTGACATTTTTAGGACATGGTCATGTGAGCTTTGAGTAACATGTCAAATGGTATGACCTTAGAAAATCATTTTTAACTCATAATAACTGTAAAAATAAGTACTTAGTGTTTGAAATCTTCACTTCAATGCTATACCGTCAATTTACATTTAGAAACAGGCCTATGGTCAATATTCACAAAGTCTTTTAAAAATCATAAACAGAAAAATATACACCTGTGTTAATAAACACTTTGCTTATTATGGCTAAGTTGTGTAAGATTACGAGGGTTGAGAGTATAGGCCTAATATTTATCAGTTTCGTAAAATCAGTGATTTACGAGTTTGAAGTTGATGAGGGAGACTTGTTCAAAGTAAGATATATAAACAGATATTTCTGTCCTCCACGGTCTGCCACGTCCTAATCTGTGAAGCACCTGAAGAGGGAGGGGGCAGGTGGGGTGGTCACGTGGTCACACAGGTAGATGCACTACAAAAACGGGGAACGTTCAGCCATTACTCCGCGATGGTGACTGCGGGAGGCTTCACGTAAAAATCTCCCACCCGCACGACGAAACTTGGATTTACCGAGCTCACCTTTACGTTCAGGTGTCAAAGTAAAGGTGTTCGTACCTGTCGGCTATCTCGCTACGGACGGATCTTAAGTGACTGACCTTTACTTTTGTGAAGTATTAGATTAGTTCTTTGGAGGCTGTGTGTGTTTGTGCTCAGATGACGGCGCAGGTAGACTACCTGGTGGTGGTTTTCACCGCCACATCTGGCGCGAGCGGAGAGCTGCTGGGGTCTGACGAGAAGGAGCTCGAGCTGTTGGTTTGGCAGCTGGTCGACGTTAAGAACAAAAAGGTAAAAACTTATCTCTAAACTTCATACAACAGCTTTATATCCTTACACAATGGCGAAGGTAGTTGTAAATGTCGTTGTGGGTTTAGTTAAACGAAACAACAGGCGGAAATAGGTGAATAATTGTGGGTTTCTTTTATGTAAATTTCTTCTTTAGCTTAACTCCTAAGATAAGTAGGAGTATTTTCTCTGAAAATGTATTATAAAAGTCTCAAACATCACACAGCCATTTGAGATATTGTATAATTTTACAGTTTGTTGATTTCTCTGGACTTCTGCCTTGATGCTGACATCTTTTTTTCTACTTCTCTGAACCAGTTGGGCAAAGTAAATGAGCTCCTCATTAAGCCTGACCTCTCAGACTTGACAGAGGAGAAAGAAGAGGAGGATGTGGTTGAGAAAAGCGTGGAGGAGGAGCATGGATCCAAAGCAGATTGTGTCTTTACAGCCTCAAGTCTTGAGACAGCACTGAACCAGGTTGTAACCTTAAGAAATTTAGCATTTCAGCTTGTAATTATGTGGTTTTTTTATGACAGCTGTAGGGAAAGCTGGAAGCAAACTAATTAACATTTTGATTCCTTTTTATTTAGTTTCATCTACAACTGACAAATGAGGTGAACAGTGCAGGCGCAGGCACGTCGGTGTGTTTGTGTACAGACGGGCAGCTTCACATCCGTCAAGTGATTCACCCCGAGGCCGCAAGCAAGGTGAGAGAGCCGGTGTGGCGAACACCTTGCAGCCATGGGCGGATGTTCCCTTTTGGCTACAGGAACCTTCCTTGCTCACACAGTCACAAAAGGACATCATGTGTCAGCACTTTGCTCCCAATCCAATGTAATGCTGTGCTGAGAGTTGATCTACAGCGGCTACGAATGCAAACCTGTTTAATGGCACACGCCCTTATGCATACCTGTGCGCATAAAACCGCAGTACATAATGCTGCTGATGAAAATTTCCCACGTCTTTGTCACACAGAGATGATGGCTCTACTGGCTTGAGCAAACAGGAGTATGATGGTAATAAAATAACAGCTGCTTATAGGCCACATGTTCACATCCTTCCATCTATTTCCCTCCTCCTCAGAACATCCTGGTCCCTGACTGTTTCTTCTCTTTCTTTGACCTGCGGAAAGAGTTCAAGAAACACTTCCCCACATCTGACCTCAAGGCTCTGAATGTACACGTCATGGCAGAGTGTATCCTTTAATACGTTCACTGTTTACATTTGGTGTGCCAGCGACTAACTGCACATAACTACTCTGTTACGTGTGATTAATTGAATGTTCAACTTAGTTTTTCAGTCTTTTGTGCATTTTTAGTTTGGCCTTGTGCACTCAACTCACATATGAGAAGTTTACAAGCCATGGGGTGTTGGCTGAAGGACTAGAGGTTTTGAAATGCAAATAGGGAAACAATGGCATCACCTTTCTAAGCGCTCTTAGAACAAGTGTGTGTTTAGCCAACAGGGCGAACCCCACACACCCTCTGCAACAGGAAAACTAACATGAGTGTGTGTTATCTAGATTACTGTGTTTTCTTATCTCTTTTGTAATTTCTCCCAGATCTCATTCTTCGTAGAATGTGTAAGCTCAGCGTGAAGCTAAAAACACCTTTTTTGCTGTCATAAGCTGTTTTTGTTTGCTCTCCCGTATTTGTTTTCCTTGATGCACTCCTCCTCAGCTCTTAGTATACCTTTTGATGTGCCACCTATGTGGGATCCCTCAGCCACACCAGACCCCTCAGCCATATTACCTGCGGAGGTAGCAGTGCAGCAGGTCCAGACGATGGCCAACATTGTCCTTGCTCTGCTTTCTGAGCCTTTTTGTGAGTATCATGTAACATTTGAAAATATGAGACGATAACTCATAGTTGTTTAAGTTTAAGTATTTATATATTCACTGGTATTTTTGATTTTTATTGAAACTGTTTAGAAAGTCAACTAATTTTGCACTTTTAGGAACATTGTTAAATGGAGGGGGTTTCAGCTTAGTGGTTAGAGCACACACTTCATGTACAGAACCTGTTATCCTGCAGCAGATACTGCTCAGACCCTTGGCAGCATATCAATCCCCCACTCTCTCCTCTTCACATTTCCTTTCTCTCCTCATCTGTCCTATCAATAAAAGCAAAAAAGCCCAAAAATGTACAAAAAAAGTTATACATGAAATACTTATGGCTGAAACATGACAACCAATAAGTTACTTTCAATGCAAAAATGCCTTTCTTTAATGTTTAGACATCTTAATTTGTTTTGCCAACAACTATTGTTGGTCAGATAAACTAATGAAATTATAAATTGATCTATGAAAAATTGGGAGGCAGTTTTTACACCGCTGTGTGTCTCGTCATGGTCTGAAAATCAATGAATGGAAACGATTCACAAAATGATCAAATAGACGAGAATGAGTTTCTGCCTTTGTCTCTGCCTAAGAGAAACTTACCTGTTCATACATTAAATAAAGTCTTTATTTAGCTATGCTGTCTAATATGTTATTTTACTTCTGACACAACTTATCTTACTTTTTTATCACAGGCCACACATTTCCTAATCAGGAGCGAGTTAATGAGAAGTTTGAGACCGGCACCTGGTGAGTAAATTTTGCTTTAGATAAATATTTTTTTTTGTTCTCCACAAATCCTCTCCTTCTGTTTTAATGTCAGTATACGTGTTTGTGCGATTGTGTGCAGTAGTAAAATGGAGAAAGTGTGCGACAACACAGTGATCAGAGCCAGAGGGTTGCCATGGCAGTCCTCTGACCAGGACATCGCCCGATTCTTCAGGGGACTCAACATTGCCAAGTATGTTGTAGCTCGATTAAAGGCAATCAGCTCTTATATATCTATATATATTAAACTGTTGTTAACACTTTATTTTCATTGTTTTTTTCTTTTAATGTCTAATGTGGAGCACTTTGAATTGCCTTGATGTCAAAAGCATCTATATCTTAACTTACATAAAATTTACATCCCGTTTAATGCTCTTTGTGTTGTTTTGTGCAGAGGAGGGGCTGCATTGTGTCTTAATGCTCAGGGGAGGAGAAATGGAGAAGCACTTGTTCGTTTTGTCAGTGAAGAACACAGAGATCTGGCACTGCAGAGACACAAACACCATATGGGCAACAGATACATAGAGGTGACCTCCCTGAACAGTGTTTGCTTGAACTGATGGAGTGAACCTGTTGTATTACAAACAGACCCAAATTGTTTTTTGTTCTTTCTTTTTTTCATTTTGTGATCGCTTTTCATCCCTGCCTTGTTTTCTTTTGCGACAGGTTTACAAAGCAACAGGGGAAGACTTTCTGAAGATAGCAGGAGGTGAGAAGATGTGTTTTCCTTTTACCTTTTTTTAGTCCCAACCAGAATAAACATAGGCGTTAAATAAAACTGGCTTGAGTTCCAGTAAACACACCAACACCATCATCAATCAGCCAACCGAAAACCAACTAATCTCAGGTTAAGTGTCATGTGATAATGACAAACAACCACAGTGAGAGAGTGTAC
This sequence comes from Xyrichtys novacula, assembly GCA_962446985.1. Taxonomy (NCBI): domain Eukaryota; kingdom Metazoa; phylum Chordata; class Actinopteri; order Labriformes; family Labridae; genus Xyrichtys; species Xyrichtys novacula. Next base: position 22,110,380 of record OY660871.1, read on the forward strand.
AGTAATGTTTGTCAAAGATAGCAAAATATCAGTTATCAGCCATTTTACTTTAAAGTATTGATATTTTTTGATTACATCAGTTTTGAAGAGGTACTCATGATTGACCAATACTCATGTCGAGAACTGCCTCAGATGCAGGATCAGGATGGGGAACATGGTCTAAGAACAAAAGTTAAAAAAAGGGGGAAAAACAGAAATCCCCTTGTCATTGCCTGTTGCTGGTTTTCCCTCATCATAAATATGGCAGCACATGAGTCACATGTAATCTTGACACAATAATCCTAAAATAAAATAGGAAAAATCTGTAGGGGAAGCCGAAACAATCAGTGGTGATTAAATCAGTTCAACTTTATTTAATTTGTGGTTACATTGTTGTGTATGTTTCCTTGTGTGTCCTCAAGGTACCTCCAATGAGGTTGCAATGTTCCTGTCCCGAGAGGACCAAATCATAGTGAGGATGCGAGGTCTTCCTTTTACTGCCACACATGAACAGGTGCTCAACTTCTTCTCCCCGGGGGAGGGGCTCAAAGAGACGTGCCCAATCAGTGGAGGGAAGGATGGCATCCTATTTGTGCGTTATCCTGATGGGCGTCCCACTGGTGACGCCTTTGTTTTGTTTGCCTGTGAGGAACACGCCCAAAGTGCTCTAAGGAAACACAAAGAAATCTTGGGAAGGAGATACATTGAGCTGTTTAAAAGCACAGCAGCAGAAGTCCAACAGGTACGTCAGGGTGACAACCTGATATGGATAGGTTTGTGCATTTTGTGTGCAGTTCTAACTGTGTAATGTGCATGTCGGTGTGCATTTAAACTCTTTTTAATGTTTCCTCTTATATTTATTTATTTCTTTCTCCAAGGGCCAAAATAGACGTTAAAGAAGTGTTTGTTTGTGTGTGTGCACAGAAGAGTGTGACAATGTGTGGGTGTGTTTCTTTTGTCCCACTCTGCTGTAGTTGTTGGCATTGCAGTGAGGCTTATGGGTGGGGACCTGCACAGCAGGACAGACTGTGTGCTTGTGTTTGTTTTCTTTAAGTATGTAGGTTCACACCAACAGTCTGTAAAGGATTACTTGGCTTCCTTTCTCTAGAATTGCTCTTTCTTTCTCTCTCGTGAGTCGAACGCATGTGGACTTATTTTCTTATCTGAGCTGACAGATAAGCAAACAGCCCTCGTACATTTCTGTGAAGAGGCTTTCCCTCAGGCTCTCGTGTATGACGGTCTAAAGGGTTTTATTGGTCCTTTCTAGAAATGCAAACAAGCCTGTTTCTAGCATCGCAACACATAAAACAACGTGGACTTTCCTCTACAGAGTTGGCCTGCAGTGCTTGTATATTAATGTGTTAGCTCTTCATTGACCTTTGAATGATATACGTTAAAGGAAATGTATTTGTTAAGGCGCTCAAGTGTTGTCTTTTAGTTTAATCTGGCCATTATTCATGAACTAGAATGTGTATTTCAGGTATTGAACCGATACTCATCGGCCCCCCTGATCCCAGTGGCCCCTGCCCCCTTAGTGTCAGTGCTGCCAGCGGTATCTCTCCTGCCCCCTCCTGGTGGTATCAGGGACTGTTTAAGGCTGAGGGGGCTGCCATACACTGCCAGCATAGAAGACATCCTCACCTTCCTGGGCGAGTTTACACAGGATATCAGACCGCATGGTGTGCACATGGTCCTCAACCAGCAGGTACATGCAACCGCAGTGCAGACACACCTACACACCATATTCACACAACTCCCTATTATCTGATGTAATGGTTGCAGGTACTTCAAGCTGGAGGTTGGATTGTCAAAGGAATTCAGACTAATTGTTGAATCAAAGCTTTTTGAACAGCAAGAAACAGCATTTTTTTCTGAGATGAAACATAATTTTTGAAATTTTATTAGCTGCTGTCAAGTGACTGCTAAGTTACACGACATAGTAACCAACTTAACCGTGTCATGTTTTTACAGTATATTACATAAAAAGCAAGCAAAAGGTCATTTCAGCTTTGAACAGTGTACTGAAAGCTAGGAGTGGGTTGAATGCTAACATTAGCTTTTGAGGGGAAAAAATATGTTTTACCTCAAATTGTGGCCTGCTTTTTAGTTTATATATTTTTTACTGAGCCCCTTTAAAAGTTGTAAAAGGGAACAATTACTCAAAAACATTGTAAAAATGATGTTTTAATGACTCTAAACCTTGGACGCAACTGTACATGGTTGTTAGAACATGAAAGACCTTCACAGGTGCAGAACTGAATCAAACAAGAATAAACAGAACTAAATTTTCAGCAGCTTACACGATGTCGAGTAAGTAATTTAAAATAAATATGTATGATCTAGCTTATTGTCCTGAGAGAAGGCGTTCAGGTGTAAAAACTGCTCCTGCAAGTGTGATCAGTTCAGTTGTCAGTGATGTGTGTCAAAAGCAAATGGCAGATGTTGAGAATAAGATATGCTTTCACTGTCTTTACGACACAAGTAATGTCTGGCTGTCTCTTATTTCAGGGTCGCCCATCAGGTGACTGTTTCATCCAGATGACCTCAGCAGAGCGAGCACTTCAGGCCTCACAGCGGCTCCACAAGCATGTGATGTCCAGCCAGCGTGGGACCAACAGCCGCTACGTGGAGGTGTTTCCCTGCAGTGCAGACGAGATGGGCTTAGTGCTGATGGGAGGCTCGCTGTCACATACACATACACACACACACAACCGGAGCAGAAGTGGGACAGGGCTCAGCCCGCCGCCATGTAAGTCCAGACGTAAGTGCTGCTGGGAGCTGGGGGTGCTTCGGGACTGCAGGGTAGGTGGGCTCCTGCCATTTGGGGGCAGAGTTGCTGTTTTCTTTCCTCCAATCTAGTAGTTTGGGAGGTTGGGAACAAACAGTCTGACCAGAAGGATTTAAAACTGTGTGTATGTGTGAACGTGTGATCTATCCTTGTTATTGACGATGAGTAAAATACCCATCTGCATGCACAAAGAAACCCTGAACAGTTTAATGTTTAATCCACCTTTTCACCTGCGTACACCATTCTGATTGTAGTTAATCTTCAGTGGCATGTGTGGTACTCATTTTTGATTTCCCCTTTTAACCACTGCCTTAGAAAAATCTGATGGGGTTGGAAAAATGTAAGCAACACAGCTAGTTCATAATATTCTCAAACAGCTTACAGCTCTCCAGTCTTATCAGATTGGTTTGTGGTGGTTGTGGGATTTAGCCTTAATAGATTGATGCACCTGCATTGTGTGCGTCTCTTTGCTTGTCCAATCATTGGAGCTGTGGGAAAAGGTGGGCAAAGCTAATCATTGGTGTGTAGAAAAGTGCTTTGATATCTGTATCTTTCACTGTAAATGTGCACTGGTGCATCCCCAGTTTTCATAATGAGGTACAATTAGACGTAAAACTAAATGACGTTTTTTAATGTTCAACATCAAGTCTAAACACTATCCAATTTAAGGCAAGATACATGTTGAGTTAAAAGAGTTGAACACTGAGCTTTTAGCAAGAAATCATATTTTTGATGGCGGTGTGTTTTTAGGAAGCAACACCATCTACACTTGATAAGCCTCAGAGACCCAGGATGCTGTTTCGCCTCAGTTAGTAGGACAGATGGCTCATACACAGAGTAGCCTTTACACACAAACTGTCCATGTGTCAGTGTAGGATGATGGTCATTGTTTGCACATTTGCATGATTTCCTCTTATAGACAAACAATGACCAGACTTCACCATAATCACTCTATCTTTTCTGTTGTTATTTCAGCTTGTTAAATGTGCTTTTTCTCCCTCTGTTTTCTTCTGTTCAGGTTTATCTCCACCCTCTTACTCCTTCGCCCCTGCTCCACCTGTCCTGCCCACAGAGGCTGCTGCCCTCTACCATCCCATGAATCAGGTGCTGCTGGCCCCTAGACCCCTGCCTCCAGGTCATGCCTACTACCCTGCTTCAGCTCAGCTATACATGAACTACACAGCCTACTACCCAAGGTAAACACTGATGTCTACAGCACAGAGGGGCTCATTAGAAAATTTAAACACAGGCTTCAATGTTCAATATCTGTTACCTTTTATAGGAGGCTTTAACTTTCAGTCTATGAATTACTTACACAGTCATGAGTCAGTCTAGACTGGGCTCAACAGGAGTTTAATTGGATTGCTTTTGTCCATCTCATAATTGCATCAAGACAAAACATACAGCTTCTAGTTACTAATAACAGACGAGTAATTTAAATTTGACCAAGATCTGTCAAAGAACAAGAGCTAAAATATTTAAGACTGTAAACAGTTAAAAAAAAACAAAAAATGTGGTTATGGACAAATCCCTGCTTTTTTCATTTATTTTTTGGTATGTTTTCTTTTTTTTTTTGCAAAAGGGTCAGTATTATTTTTGACTATATATCGGAAACTTTCAATCATCAAAAATAACTGTGAAATGAAGTTTTATCTTTATGCTAATCGACTGGTTTGATTTTGAAGGTCATACAGAGGCCTCTGATTATTTTGTAGTTAGTGAAATGCTCACTGGAGCTTGACAGCAAGAAAGTAAAAAAAACAGCTTGTACCACTGTCGATGATTTTGGACACATAATACACAATTTTGATTTTTCATATATATCATTTTGTCCTGTTATTGGCTGTATATATACTTCCACAAAAGATAGTTTGTAGGTTTAAGAGTAAAAAGTCACACTTGTTATTTGGTTGGTGTCACCGAGGGTAAAAGCTGAGACAAGGGTAGTTAATAACTGATCAGTGTAGTTTCAAAGGACCTAGACATTAGGTAAACATTGTTGTCCTCTAGGCGTACCTGGTCAGCTCTTTGTCATTGAGAAATGCTCTTCAGTTATTCCCACTCTGATAAATCAGATGTTTTTCTCTGTTTTCTGAGTATCAGAAATAAACAGCATGTAGGTCATTTAGTGGCTATTGTGTGTTTTTAAAGACATTTTCCACTAAAGGTCCTCCACCTCCACCTCCACCTTCTCTCTTTTCTCTTTGCAGTCCACCTGGCTCACCTACCACTGTAGGTTTCTTCCCCTCCCCCTCCTCCCTCTCCACCCCAGGGGGGTTGGTGCGTATGCCAGGTCTGGCCTACAACAGCGCTGGAGTCAAAGACCTCATTAACGCAGTGCAGGGTTATCAGGTAAGAGGCGTATAAGCTGTGTAGAACAGGTTATTGATACAGTTCTTAAACACAACACTAACTCTTCAGAGTTCACACACTCCTCTATAGGATCCAAGTGTTGCATTCATATCTTCTCCTGTTGAGGGTGTGTATCATCAGGCATCCTCTGTGTTTGCCCAGAGGCCATCAAACTAGTTTATCCTGTCTACTCTCCCTGTTCTGTCACACATGCTACAATGCTTGCTTAGACTTGAACTGAAAGTGCTCAAGACTTATTCAACTTTAGAGGAGAGTGAAAGCTTGGGTGAATTTAATTTGTATTTAATTAAGAAATAATTACAGACTTAGAATGTCAAGCTCCTCTTTGACCATTGTAAAGGATTAACAGGTTCATGTAGCCTCTAGGATCAGGTCTATACAGTTGATGATCTTTCAGCCCCCTGTCTCTGTTGTTCCTTCCCCTTCCTCACACAACAGTATGCCCCCGAGGATGCTCTTATGCACGCTCATGGGCCTGTGCACGCTCACGACCCAACTGGAACATTGCTTACGCAGCCCAAAGAATGGGTGTGTATTTAAGGTGTCTCAGGCAGGTGGCAGGTAAGGATTGGCTGAGGGCTGTGTGAGGGGGACTTAGCTTAACAAAGAGCTGTCGCAGTGGCGTTGGGTCTTTCATTATCACCATGGTTAATAGGGTTCAGCAGCTGCATTTACTATTTGGGTGCACACAATGTCATAGATTGGTAGATTTAAGGATTGGGTGATGTCTTCGATGATAATCATAAATGGGCTTTGCGAGAATAATTTTTGACGTGGTGGTGTTGTGGTGCTGTTTCCTCACAGAGTGTATAACCCATTTATGATCATATGCTTTTTCCTCCTCTGGCTATCACATTTGTGTGCTCAAGAGAGATACTTGAGCATATGCATGACCATGCCTCCAGAAAGTACATAATTATCCAATCTGAGCTTTGCAGCTAAAACAGCATGCCTGTCAAGCTTTGGTCCTCTTTATTTTTCACTATAGTACAAAAAGGCCACTTATACTAGCTGAAATGTGCAACTTAAGTGCTCAGACACTGGTCTTAATCGCTTTTCTGTTCCTCCTCTCCAATTTCAGCAGGAATAATCGGCATCGTCAGTTGTCTTTGTTGCTAAAGTAACACAGCATCTACAAAATCACAGTTTTATTTGTTGAGAAAATACAGCGAATAGATTTATTTGAAAAAAAAAATAATTACTTTAAAAATTGTGCAAAGTGTGGTCTCCCGAAGACTTGACGCTCACGTGTAATGTAGTCCCAGAGGTCCTTGAATGAAGGCTGTTACAGTTTCAACAAATTCCCAATACTTGAATTCATGATCCTGTTCGGAAATCTGCAAATTACCACACAAATGACCATGTTCTGCAAACCTGCTGGCTCAGTCGCTACCCTGCAGTGCATGGGTATAATAATAATAATAATAATAATAATAATAATAATAATAATAATAATTAATAATAATAATAACAGTTTCTTATCTATAGGAATTACAAACAATTATAAAGTAGCACTATTAGACATCATCTTTCTTGTTTTGTTTTCCATAGTTGTAAAATAGTTTCTAAAAATTTTGTAAATGCAAAAAATAAATTCCATGTGTATGTAGAAATATTAAATGCTCAGGCGAATATAACACATGGCAAGATCTCATTAGAATCACTTTTGACAGAATGTTTAGAGTAAGAACAATAAATGAGAAGAGAGAAAATTAGCTGCTCTTCACACTTGCAGCTCTGAAGTTTCCAAGATAATCAATCTTTGACCTTCAGAATTATCGCAGTTAACTTCCCTACATGCTGTGTTGGAATAAAAAGCTTGACAGCAGCTGAGCTGAGGGGCTAAAGGGTCAGTTGTTGGTGTTGTAATGTGATTAAAAAAAGGGTAATAACAGGTTTGGGCTTCAGGTGGTTGAAAGGTGACGGGTTACATCTGATGGTGGTGTAAGGTCCTGCGTTTGATGTTTTTACTCTGGGCTTATACTCCTCTCTGTTTTTTCTTTCCTGACTCTCCAGAGTCCCGCAGAGTCCATTTCTCTCCTGAACAGCGGTCTGATCAGTCAGTCCAGTGGAAGTGACGCTCCTCTCATGTCCCTCCCTGCCCTCATGACCAAGCCTGGGGGACAGTACCTGGACCTGACCCTGCTGTAGGGATCAGATTTTACAAAAACAAAAAAAAAGGTCATGTGACAATTTGATGTACGTCAGAGACTTGTAATGTATTTTTAGCTTTTAAAAAAATCAGTCTTTTAGATGTGTTATTTATATCTTTAAGAACAGAAATGGATCTATTTTATACCAAAATCTTTGTGGCCCTAGCCAAACATAGCAACTTTGTCTTATATTGCACAGCGTGTATTTGAAAAGCTTTATAGAGATTTTTTTAAACATGTTATGATACAATAATCACTATGATATATTTGCTAGCCAAACTAGAGAAGAATGACATAGTAAAAACTGAGCTCAATCTTTTTCTTAAGCTTGTCTGTGAAGTGTGAGTGTGAGTCTGAGTGTGAGTGCGTTTTTAGTGTGAGAGAGAGAGATAAAGTGAGTATTATGCATGCTTGTGTTGACGTGTCTTTTTACTTCAGTGCAGAACACTGTTTGTGTTCATATACATTTGATACAGTACACAGTGATTGTAATGGAAGCTTTAGTGCATGAAGAAGTTAGTAGTTAAACTTTAAGATGTTTACATTATGCCAAATATCAATGCACTGCTAATCAATAAGACTAATAATGTGTGTTATAGCAGTATCTTTGTTACAATGTGAGTTTGTCAAGCAGCCTGATGATCCCAGCATCAGGTTTCCCGTACAAAAATGTGACATCTCACACCTAACCCCTTGTATCCCTCCTTTATGTGTCGGTGTATACATGTTGTGTAATGCCAGTGTTGTCTTGCCTTTTGTTTTGGACCACCATCAAAAATAGAGGACAGTCCCGGTCCTTCGTAAACTAACCACAAAGTTACATTTGTCAGGAGATTTCTGAGTGAATCTCAGCAGCCACTGGGGTTTCTTACAGATTTTATTACACATTTTGCTCCAAAGATTTATCTGTCCATCACACTTATCTTGCCTTCTCTCTGCCATCTACTCTGATGTCTGGATAATAGAGTGGATAAACTTAGCTCCCTGAAGAAATCCCTTAGCCATTTGTTTTTAAAACTAAATCATCCGGAGAGTAGATGGTTAGTTGAGAAGAAAAGAAAAAGAAGGACACCTCTGATTTTTATTTTGTGAATTGAACTGTTTGTGCCCTGCAAAGTTGCTTTTTGGGCTCCAAGCTGCAGTAAAAATGTCTCGCAGTAGGACCCCTGCTGCTCAAGATGTCCTGGAAAAAATAAACGTGAAGTCTGCTGGCCTTCACCTCATTGATTTTACCTTTTTTCCTCGGTTCTTTCACTTTACTGGGCTCTTATTTTGCGTCTCTGTGTTTTAAAAGGGTGTGTGAAGCACTGGAGCACAAACACACAGGTAGTGTGGTCTGGTAACAGAATTTAGCCAGAGGCAAAACTGTGGGAACTCCCTCACGCTGTCCTCAGTGATTACCTCTGTTTCCCACAGACACACACACACATACACACACATGTGCTATGGCAAAGAGGCTATTGTCACTCAGACACACTAAACACATTATCTGAGAGGATGGCCCTTTTTTCCAACAGGCTGGAAAAGTGAAGAATGGGGCGCGCAGGAAGGGGGAAGAGAGAAGGAAGGCACACAAAACCATGTCAGACCCCTCCAGGGCAGATTTTGCATTGTGTAATACAATCTTGTGCACCCCACCCATCTCGATCCCTTTAAACTCACTCTCTCATTCTCCTTCACACAAAAACTACTGTCTAAACCAGCTCAGCAACACCATTACAGCCATACAATACACTTCTCACATTTTTTTCCCTCTCATTAACGCTTCATGTGTAGAGTTGAGAGGGAAATACCATTACTTAATCTTCTATTCGTAAAATACAATGTAAGTTCACATTATTTGTAAGAAAATCTCTCCTGAGTCTTTGCTTGTACGCAGACTAGCATGACTGCAACCAAGCTAGCAAAGTTTAAAAGCTTTGTTTATATTACACTCAACGAACTAAGCATTAGACGGCTATTAGACATCTCGTTTTTTTTTAGAACTAATTTCAACCGTATAGATGCTGCATACTTTTAGACGGAATCTAGACATTGTACTTTAACCCATTATTCGATAATTATTTATTTCAAAAAGCAACTGTGAGTTGCATAACTGATCTCCAAGTACTTAAACAAAATAATTATGATAGCCGTTGAACAATATACAGTGTAGTATAGATATAGCCCAGATTTAGATTTAGTCTAAACTTAGTCTAAATTTAGACATCTAAAAAAATGTTCATTTTTAGACCTGTGGTAGCCTGATTTTAGACCAGTCGTTTAGGCTATATTTAGACATCTATTAGACCTCTTTCAGACCAAAAATGCTCAGTGGGAAGAATTAATGCATTCACAAAGTATACATATCTCAAGAATTGAAGTCAATGAATATGGTAAGTTCAACAAAAAGAGGAAATTATGTATTTTCTAGTTTGCTGAGGGAACAGGAGTGCAATGCTTTCAGGTGTTTTGTTTTCAACATGTCCAATTCATTTCTTTTCTTTATTTTTTGTTTCTTTTGCAAGGTTTTAAGCCATTGTGGTTATTAAACTAACAAAAAAAAATCAAATTCAAGATAGACGAAAATCATAGCTTTGAAAGAGCCATGTTAATAGATAAAAACAACCAAGTTTAAGGTTATGAACATGGTGTCTCTTGAGAGCGGGTAATGGGTGCTGGGTCTAGCACAGCAGTTAACCTTTTATGTACTTAAAACACAAATATTCCTTTTTCTAAATTGATCGGTACCTTTTAATTATTATAATTTTGTACTACTTTTTAAATTGCTACCAAGAGATTTAAATGAATTTTACGACAATGCAGCTGCTGCTTTTACTTTAACCATCTAACCAACAATTCTCAGGAGCCTTGTATTCCTGCCTGCTGTGCCCATTACACTGCAACACCACACTGTTCCCCAGGGACTGTTTGCAAATCATTAAAACTCCATTACAAACTGAAAATAGGGCAAAGAAAACATGTTGAATTTTAAAGTGAGTTTTTGCTTACTGAAAAATATGTGCTCAGTTTGTTATATAATACCAGCAATATGTGTCAAATAATGGGACAGGGACAGTAAAAAACTAAAAAAAAAATTGTATGATATTTAAAAAAACCATAGATGAACATCTTCAAACTAACTTGCAACAGGTCAGTAACATGGCCTGGTATGAAAAGAGGATTCCAGAGAGGTCAAGACGTAACGGTGTGATGAGGGTCATCACTCTCTGAAAGACTTGCATGAGCAAATAGGAACAAGTCCAGAATGACACTACTCAACACAAAACTGTGGATATTTGGAACATTTCATCATCAACAAAAAACATCATTAGAAGATTTAAAGAGATTTTTGGGTCCTCAGGTGGCCCTGCAAACACACAAGTGGCTCAAAAACATTGGTGTATATTGACAAATGCTGGTTATAACTGCACTATGCAAAGAAGAAACCACATGACACAGTAGTACCAGGGACTTCTCCAAAGCTGAGCCGGTGTTAGATGGACTGAGTTAAAGTGGATAACTGTCCTGTGGTCTGGCATATCAAAATTTGATATGAATGCTGGGACCTCTAAAGATGGGACCCCCTGTCTTGTTACCAGCACATAATTCAAAGCCAGCATCCACAGGGGTATAGGGATGCATATGTGCTGAAGGTAGAGCTAGTCAGCACATCTGGAACAGTACATCCAGTGCTGAAAAATACCTGTTATGCCGTATAAAGGTCCTGCATATTTCAGCGAGACAATGTTAAACCACATTCTGCATGTATTACAACAGCGGGACTCTGTAGTAGAAGGGTCCAGTTGCTAAACTGACCTGCTTATAGTCCTGACTTTTCACCCGTTGAAAACATTTGCGGCATCATGAAATGAAAAATAAAGCAAAGGAGACCTTGAACGTCTGAGCAGCTGAAACCCTGTTCCTTTTGAACTTGAATAAAAAGAACATTTCTCTCCAACCAGTCAGTTATATATTGATGTTAAACCAAACATGATAAATTGAACTTTGAAAACCACTCACTACATTATTCCTGTTGATGCCCGTACTAATCCCTCTAGCTATACACATTGGTGACACATTCCTGCAGCCTTTTCTGCACCTCATCTTGAAGATGAATCATCAGAGGTTAAGATGCTCATAAAGGAGCAGAACAGAAAAGTAATTTCAGGCTGACTCACCAGACTGTACCTGAGAGGTGTGTAGAGGCAGATAACTCGATTATGTCCTTTTGAAGCGCATTCCCTCTCTGGGTGGGTAAGGCCTACACAGACTTACCACTCAGGCACGCAGGGCGAGGCTAATCCACATGATTGTGTCAGTCAGACACCAAAGATGCTCCTACAGTTGTCAAACTAATGATGTTGCTTTTATTATGATCCAACGAGGGGAAGGAACAAACATGGTCAATAGACACAGAACAGCAGCATAACAAATGCTGCATTAGATGTGGTTGTGGCAAAACATGAGCTGAGATATGCTGTAAAAGCAGCAGAAGTGTAAATGAAATTAAAATGTCTTCTAAAAACATGAAAAAGGGAGCTGTAAAAGCATCAAGATTGCGAATAAAACTAAAATGACCTTTAAAAACATGACTTCTGAGATCAGTTTTGCATTTGACTGGTGAGGAAATTTCCAACTGTGTATAAAATATTTTGAGTCCTTGATCTGACAATCCTGGATCAATATACCCAGCTGAGCTGTGGCTGCAGATTTGTCTCCTCCTAGTGGCTGCACTGAGACAGTAGCTATGCACTTTTAATTTAATGTTAAGTTTTGTAAAAGTCAGATGCTGCAAAAGGTTCTGTGGTCTCAAACAAGAAAACAAAGTTTGTCATGAGGAAGCTTTTTTTTCTGTGTATTAGTAACAATGTCTATTTACATTTTGAACAAACTGACTCAAAGGTGAAAACACTTCCACTTCAGTTTTTTTTTTTCTTGAAGTGTGGAGATCAATGCTTGAACAGTCGGTGTCTGGACACAGTTTAGGCATCAACATAGAAACAGTGTAGATTAACTCAATTGGTTATGCATAAATCCAAAGAAAATAAGATAAATATTTCATCATGTTTATATTTAACATGCAGGCAGCACCAGTCACATCCGTAGCTTATGTGAGTCTTTCAGATATCCGATGAACTCATTGTGTCTCATCTCCGTTTTAACAGTTTTAGTTTGAGTACAAAGAAATGTCCCTCTGAACAATTAAGCAAATATAACAATTGCCTTTATGCAAATATATAGCTGCTGAGTGTTATATGCAAATATACAAATGATGATTGGATCCAACAACTTTGGGGTCCTCATTTAAAAGCAGGTCGACGAGGCCTGGCGAAGATGTCACACGGTTGAGGATCATTGGCTCAGAGCTCTGTCATCAGGAGGGCTCTCAGTATCTTCTCTCTGTCCAACCTCATCTCCTCTCCACTGAAAACACAGAGAGATAACATTTTGTCCAAGAACGATTGATTTTTCCGCAGTAAAATTGTGACACTCTAAAAGATAAACTCCTATTTTTATGTTTATCTTCACACAGGATTCCCCAAAACTCTTGCGTAGAAGTTTTAAAAAGTTTGCAAGACTATTGAGGGGAAGCTTGAGCAAGTTTAAAGGGATATTCCAGCGTAAAATTAATTTAGGGTCAAACACACCATAACACCGAGTTAGACACCCCCTCGAGAGATTAATGTTGCTGACCGCTTGCTTCTCTAGTTATACCAACTTTAGTAAAGACCGCACGATAGCAATACACAGTGATCTGAGGAGCCATAAACAAACCTCAACCAAAACACCACTGTATAGCCAGTAATAATGCTCAGAACAGCACCTAACTTCAACAACAGGACATATAGGGTCTCAGCCATAGCACTAGTCAGCAAACATCTTTTTAACTTTGCCTGGTTTCTTTAGCAAAGAGACTAAACACAACTCACCTACTCTCTTCCAGCAGCCGCTTGTTTGTAGTGAGACCTCAGGCCAATCCTTTACGGACTACAGCGGGGAGACGCAGCTCAAGGAAGAACATTTATGAACATTTCTTCACGGAAATGCAATCAGACCGAGACGCTAAGGCAGAAGAACTACAGCGTCTGCAGTGCAAAATGATTAATATGGTGATTATTACTTCAAGGAAATGATAAAGTAATGATCATAAATGTTCGACCCTAAATTAATTTTACGCCGGATTATCCCTTTAAGAGTGACCAGGGTGAACATGGAGTGTGAGCGGTGTTACCTGTCATTATGTGCAGCAAGGTAAGGGACCAGGTGAGGGATGGAGCTACGATAGTAAGAAGGAGAGAGGTGGGGAGAGGGCGAAGGAGAGGGACAGCATGGACCACCCAGCTCCAGGGCTGGCATGTTATCCACCTAGAACACACATCAGTGTATACACACACACACACACGAACACAGACAGACACACATTCCTTTTGTGTATTTAAAAGTGAGGCATAGAGGCTAAACTAATGCCGCAGAGGTGTCATGTTGTGCATCAAACAAACATGCGTTCTTTATTCTGTCGTACAAGAGTGTGTGCTACCTGTGGATATATGGACGGCTGTATCTGTTTGTCCAGTGAGCTCGTAGATCCAGACTTCATTGTACTCTGGGAGGAGATGGCTGCAAGTGCTTCTGGGAGGTTATCCTCATCCTCATGGTTGCTGATGAGCAAGAAATTGAGAGAGACTTACACAACCTGCAGCCTGCTCTGTGCAAAATGTCAAAGCGGAGATAGCATTCTTCTGCATTAATCATCTGTTCCCAGAGTGCAGTTCCCCACTCAGAGCGCAGTAATCATAGCTGGTGTGTACTCACAAGCTGAACTGTCTGACTAGTCGTTTTCTGCGGGCGGTGCTTGTGTTGGATTTTGACAGCAGGGAGTCCGGCGTCAGGTTTCGTTCTAGTCGATGAGGCGTTTTGTCTGCTGTTAGACTGGATGCAGCCGAGTCTTGGGATGAGCTCTGATACCTGAAAACCAGAGTTTAAAAAATAGGGGGTTTGTTTTCAAAAGCAGACGCGGAGACTTGAATTAGAAAGTGTAGATAGGATGAGGGAACTGACCTGTCATTGAGGGTCTGGTTTGAGTTCTTCCCTCTAGGAGTTGTTGGAGCTTCCTTCTTTGTGCCATAGGAGAGACGGACACAGCTGTTAGTCTTACTCCACAAGTGTAAGAAAGCGAGGTGAAAGTTTGGTACTCACCCTGAAAGCTGCCTCCATCTGGGCTTTGAGGATGTTACACTTAACATGGTCAGGGTGTATTGCTGGAGACGCAGGAGGGTGTAAAGACTTTTCTGACAGCTGCTTCTCCTCTCCCTGGCAGTAGAACAGAGGAGGAAAGAAGGTTAAGAAACTGGGGCAAGTCTTTATTGTGAGCAATATGGGAAAACAAGCGTACAGGGAATGTCTTTGACCTTGTTGTCCATGTTGATGTGCAGAGAAGGCCAAGGGGCAGAATCCCTTTCTGACTCCAGAGCCTTGAGCAGAGACTGAGAGATGTCCAACCCATCTGCAGGGCACGGAGGGGCTCGACACTCTGACATACACAAAGAGTTTGGGGAAAGGTTTGCAGCATGTGAATTATCAAAATTTTAAAATCTGTTTGCCACCAAAGGTTATTTAACGAACAGGTGGATGTTGGATCAAAACTGTGACCTGTATTAATATGCTAAATGATGCAGATTTTCACCCACACAAGCTACTTTTTACTGTCATTTTTGCACAGAAAGAAAACCTACATTGAGAAAGATCATTTAAAAAAGGGTGGATTATCCAAATCCCAAAGCTTATTATTATTTCCCTTTAAACCCCAGAGGAACAAGAATAAACCTACAATGAAGATGACTAAGATTAAGTTTGTTCTGGGAATACACACAGCTTAGTGTTCAAATCTTTTACATCCACTTTAGACAATGATCAAATATCATAAAACAAATTAAACAATATTCTCTATCCTGTTGTGCCTATTGTTGAAGGCACGTCAAACAAAAATCTGCCTGAATTGAACTAATTCTATGAATGGCAAAGATATCACTCTGTTAAAGGTTTGTGATTACTCAAGTATCTATTTAAGTTGATCTTAAATAGCTAATTTGTGGCTTCAGGTAGTCTCAGGACTGATTATGAGGTGTGTATCTGGAGTTGCAGCCTTTTCATCCTTATAATTCCCTATTTGTTCATCTAATCCTTCGCTACAGCACGGCAAAAATACATTATAAGGTACCAAACATAAACCTGATTCTTCATGCTGAAATGAACACAGGTTTGACAGAGGTATCCAAGCCAGTCATCATGCCCTGACACGAGTTTACAGACACTGTGGTGCAGCTGTTTCAGAGTATATATGGGTAGTTTGTGTTTGATTTGGTTGATGCTGACCGACACACATCATACATGAGTGAATTAAGAGAATCAGCACACTGCACAGTCATGTCAGAGATGAGTTCACAGACACTGGGGTTACTCACTGTTCTTGTGTGTGTGCGTGTGGCAAAGCGTGTCCTGGCTGTGTGTGTGGCGTCGGTGATGGTAGTGGATCTTGCTGGAATACGAAGTCTCATTCTCTTCCACGCTGATCTGGTGGTCTGAAGCAGGACCGCTCAAAGGGAAACTGAAGATGATATGCAATCAAAACAAACTCCCCTGAACAAAAAAGTAATTGAACCTGCTCTCTCACACCATGATAATCCCATTAGCTCGATATTTCTTGGCTCCTGATTATTGCAGCTTTATGACTCCAGGTTTTATTTTTACACATTCTCTAAAGCAAAAATTCCCACTGCAGAATAAAACGCCAATCGATTGCCTGAGCTTGAATTTAAAGAGGACAGATTTTTATACATTTTGCATTAATAAACATGATGTTTATTCGCAAGGTAATATGGCAAAATTCCTAGGCAAAGTGTGATTCAAGTAGAGATTACAGAGTAAAAGGCAATACACAATGAGACAAAAACATTGGCCACATTTTCTGTAAACGCTGGATTACAATCTTAATAACCTACAATGTGTTCACTCTAAATCCTTACTTTTTAAAAGGACAACAACACAGATGCAGGATTTTAGTTCACGCCTCCATTTCACACAGAACGATATGCTATACACATCTCAAAGCAGCTTAATCCCTAAACCAGCATGCAATATATTCCTTCCACCTGCTGAGAATTACCTCGCTCGCTCGAATCACTTTATCTCACCCAGATGAAAGCGATTTGGATATATTAGCTTTCAGAAGAACTCAGAGAAGAGGGACTCAAACGCTAAATACGATGACAAAAATGTTCACCTAAATGAAGAAACCAAACTTCATCATGTAGTGGTGTTTTAGGGTGAATATCAGTCTGAGTTTATGGCATGTAGCAAACAGAAGAGTTGTTGAGTTTGCTTTTTACTTAAAGATGTACAGACCGTTTTTATCCCGCTTGCTTTGTTACAGAAGACGAAACAAAAACGTGACAGTTCTCAGGCAGATTCCTCAGTAAAACATTTTCCATCACGGATTTCTAAGTAGTGTTGTGTGTTTGAACTACATGGACGTGTGAAAATAATAATGCACTCGTAAGTCACTGAATTGACTGATAAGTGCATTATTACAGCAGATTGTAAATCACACTCAATCTGGGGATAGTTTTTATCATGTCTGTGAAAAAGGTCATCTGCAAGAGAAACACAGAGGGACGCATGTTTCTCTATTACTTTCATCTGCTTTACATTCTAGCTGAATCACCGTTACGGCTAACATCTAACCATAAGCTAACAGAAACTAACATACTGTTATTTCAGACTGTTGTTACACTACTGTCCCTTTCACTCGATGTGGTATCTCTTCCCTCATCTCCCCCTTTGTGCCGCCCTTTATCATTCCCCCGGCCCCCTGTGAAGGACTGAAAGTCACTTTTTGAAGCATGTCATAAAGGTGTACACTGAAACACATGAGGGGATGTGACAAATGGAAGATGACAGAGGTAATTAGGACAATGAGCACAGCATTTTTCCTTTTTTGAGTTCATCAGCAGAGCTTCCACCTTTGGGACACCAGTCTGTGTTAAATCTCAGAGTCAAGAGTCAGGCTTTAGTAGATTCAAACAGAGGTCAGAGTGCAGTCATGACCTTATCCCTGTAAACCACACTGATGGATCCCGGGAAGGTGCCGCTGGTTCGCTCAGGGGTGGAGGGATGACTGGATATGGGGCCCGCTGCCACGACAGAAGGCCTGAACATGATGGAGAGATGAGGATCCCACACACACACACACACACACACATGCACGCACACACAAACAAGCATTGAGGCAGACGAGACACACAGATGAGGTTTCTGAGTGACATTACATGTGATGAAAAACAAATGATGTGGAGCAGTAAAAATGGAACAAACGATGAGTGGCTGAACCAAAAGACCGTCAGTTGTCCTGTTATTTGTCTTACCTGTGTGGCGACGTGTGCGCGGAGGGCTGCAGGTACAATGGAGGTGTAAGAGCGGGGTGGGGCGAGTGCCACGGCTCGTGACCAATGGGAATGTTGTGCTGGTACTAAAGGGGAGGAGAGAGGATGGATTGAAAAGACGCTGAAATTAAATGTTGTCAGAGAGCTGGAGCCAGATCAGCAGCTGCAGCATGTGCTTGTGCATGTGTGTCTGTAAGGTTTATTTGAGGTCACTTACTGGATGCAGGCTGGGATCAGGGCTGGCGTGAGATTTAGAAAATAATGAAAATAGTCAGTGATAGTGGATCAGAAAGAACGGCAGATAACATTTATTTATTTAAGCTTTTTCAGGAATGAATTTTTACTTTTCTCAAAGGATTTTTAGGTTTTAGTTTTATTAAGCAGATTATATAGGCCCTTTATTTTTCACTATCTGTTATTTCAGCGGGAGATCAAATGGTACAAAGCCCTGCTCTGTTTCTAACCAGTTCTGAATTTGTCACAAACAAATCAAGTCAAATCAAGCCCATTAAATCCACTGGTAAAACCACAATTGCTCATATCTGGCAAAGGACCATGGGAGATTAAATAAAGAGAGTTTTTTTTTTTTTTACCTAAAATCTCTTCCATGAGATGATGAACTCATCCAACCACACTCATACAAACACAATCAAATAAATGCTTTTGTATGTAGTATGTCTATTATGGTGTGTGTTGTGTGTTGATTTTACCTTATGTGCGGCGGCTTGGCGGGAGAAATGTGAACTGGCAAAACAAGGACGAAATCAGTTACAGACTTGTAGAACATAAGAAGCAATTATGTCATTTCACCTTAATTTATCTGCGTTTTCAAAGGGTTATGTTAGATTAATGTGTTTTTCAGCCCAGACGTTTGGGCTCAGACTAAAACATTCATTCAGTCTTTTGTTACAGGGCTCAGTGACAAACCATCCAACATATAAAAGGTATAAAAGGTGCGTGCATGTCTGCACTGACGGCTCTGAAGTAAATACAGTGTTCAGTCTGCACTTGATCATTCATGTATAATAGATTATGGAGAGACAGAGGCTTGCGGGCCTGTGAAGCTGCTGCGGCTCACAGAGGGTGGGAAGTGTGGAGGAGTGGAGAGTGCTGCAGGTGCCTTTGACAAAGCAGAAAGGTGACACTTAAGTGGAACAACCAGGATCTCTTTTTTGTATGAGGAAATGGAGCTTTATAATTTTTCTGAACCTTATGCTGCTAAACTCTCATATTTTTTAGATAAAAAGTGTCTGAAATGGCTTTTAATCTTCCAGGTCGTGACTACAGGTCTTTTGTTCAAATAATACGATCAATGGTCTCTTTGGATGGAAAATTTCAGTGTTTTAATCACAGTCAATTTGAGTAGTACATGGCCTATCACACCCAGGGGCACTAAGGAGGTGACAGGTACAATGTGCTGATAAGACCCACCTTTGCCCAGTGACTGTGTGCGGGAGGGATATCTCTTGCTCGGCCTTCTCTCAAATGTGCTTGCTCTCCTCAGTCGGCCTCCGTGAGTGGCTTGATACTCTGTCTTACCGCTAAAAAAGACACACATAAAAATTCAGTCCCACCTGCAGCCTTTGAAAAATCCTCGTTTTATAGACATTTGCTCATTTGTTTGTGAATTTTGATCAGTGCCAGAAAATTAAACCTGAAAAAATGTAATCTTCCTTTCAATGTTGAAGCTAATTGGTTTTCTGAGTTTGTTCTGCACAAATAGAAAAATGAAAGAAACACGAATTTAAGAGAAGTAAAAAAAAAAAAAAAAAAAAACAGCTTTCTTTTTAATTCAAAAATTTCAAGTTGCTCCTGTTTTTAGTTTCTCCTCGTGCTTTAGCCCCGCTGCTCTGACAAATGGCAGGACGAGCCCATCATGTGTGAGAATTTTCTTCGGCCGTCTCTGATAATCATCAGAGGTTAAAAAAAACTATATAAAGGGCTTATTTTAGTTGTCATAGGAACAGACCCATGTAACCATAGATACACTGTATCCACAGATAGAAGGGCAACGTTATATGTGACACACTTTCCCCCCTGCGTAGGTCCAATCCACAAACTTATATTTATTTATTTTTTCAGTAAAGTTTCAGCACAAGACACTCCACACTTAACTTAGGGTGAGTCTGTGAAAGTGGTCTTCTTCATGTGCTCCTTTTCAGCTAAGCAGCTCAGTCATGTGTTCCAAGTCGAGGGGCTGTAGCTGTGATTGGCTGCCCACTGTTCCATTACAACCCTTAGCCCTAAGCCACATGTCAGCCCCCTCTATTACCCACTTCTATACACTGATGCGCTCGCTCAATAAATGCATGACAAGACAAAAATAAAAAAAACAGAAGCTCTACCTGAACCTGAAGCGGGACCCAAGCCGTGTGAAGTCGCTGCGGCCCGCCTTCCCTGTGGTTGGCTGACGTAACCGGAAGAAGGCATGGCTCTCCACGGCGCACTTCCACAGGTGTTTGCAGCTCTTGGCGCTGGCCAGCTGGAACATAAACGTGTGCTCTTGCTCCCGACCCTGTGTGGTCAAGAAACAACCTGTTAGCCACCTGAAGTGTGTTTACATGTAAGTGCAGACATAAGTTTGCGTAGACAGAACAAACCTGATCATCATCTTCTACCACGACTAATGTGAGTCGACTCTTTTTAAAGTCAAGCCGAGTGATTTTAGGCCTGAAAGAAGCAAAGAGACACACGATTCAGGGATTCTACATCAGTACCTGAGCATAAAACTAGCAGACAAGTGAGATGATTTGCAACAATGGTTTTAAAATGTACGAGGTTACAATACCAACTTGTGTTTTAATTCAACCCTCAGCTTGAATCCATTATGAATCATAATGAAGTACATTTACATGTGGGATTACTCTTTTGTTGTTTACAGTTTCTCAGTGTTACTTTCTGTTTCCGTTTAGAGAAATTTAACATGATTAATACTCTTTTAAAAGTGATACTTATTACATAATGAGAATGTTTAATGTTATTCTACACTTCTTTATAGGTGTTTAAGATCAAATCATTTATTATGAACAAAGCATTCAATAACATTAATCACAGTGAGTGAGTATTTGATCTGATTCCTTTACCAAACAAAAATATAAGTTAGATCAAATACTCAGAGATCCTGAAGGTCTCCTCTACAAAAACTGCAGCAGGAGACCAGAGACCCCTCCACTCTCTGCTAACACACACACACACACACACACACACACACACACACACACACACACACACACACACACACACACACACACACACACACACACACACCCCAGAGACACTCCCAGTTTGAAGAACGTAAAACCAGTATAGTTGGGATTCTTGCTCTCTTACTCTTGCTTCCTCTTACTCTTTTGTATTCTCTTTATCGTCCTCTTTGTGCTCTTACACTCTTCATGGTCTATGTTTAAGTTTTAAAACTTCAACAATTTTAGCATGCATAGCAAACCAAGATTAAGTCTGTGACTTATATTTCTTGAATTTCTTTAAAGTCATTTTTGATCTAGTATAGACTGACCATTGAGCTTCTTTTTCTTAGTTATCTTAGAATTTCAGAGTTGCCTCTGAATGCCATACAGCGATGTCATCCTCTGAGCCAGAGTTTTGCTGTGGTTTTGCACTCAGGCCTGTGTTCTGTGACCCCTGGACCATCTTTTGTCTGACTTCGGTCTTCTGCTGAGCTGAACCTCACAAACCGCCGGTAG
The DNA here is from genome assembly GCA_962446985.1 of Xyrichtys novacula. Classification (NCBI taxonomy): domain Eukaryota; kingdom Metazoa; phylum Chordata; class Actinopteri; order Labriformes; family Labridae; genus Xyrichtys; species Xyrichtys novacula. The sequence goes on from OY660871.1 coordinate 22,131,795, forward strand.
CCTGGACCTTTTGAAAACCTGCTACATCCTCTCCTAGGACCAGCCTCACTTAAGTATGCAAACCTCCAGAGCTCCAAACAGGGGCTGATGCTGTCTCATGATTTCATGATTCAAACAATCACTAATTGGAGTAATCTTAAATTCATCTAAATGTATTTCTACACCGGAGTTAATGTCGGTTAACAAGTCAGAGCATATTCACTCACTATCATAAACTTTATTGATCAAAGCCTGACTCATAATCTTTCATTTATCCATCATGAGTTATCCCCATTATCTTATCCTCATTTATTGCATGTATGTTGTACCATTATTTATCCTGTAATATTCATTTTTCGAAGTTTTTGTCTGTTAGGGTTTTTCCAGAAGTGGAGTCCCTAAAATGAGAATTCTGGCTTGAGATATGAGATTGATTTAAAATTGATTTAAGATAGACTTTGTGTTTGATTTTTGAATCAACATTTGTTTTTCTTTCATTCTCCCACCATTAAAGGTAGGTGGTGCCCCATCAACAAGTACATAAATGTCATATTTTACTTTGCTCTATTGTGAGTAATTATCTCTTTTTTTGTTGTATCGTCCATCTTTAATTATCACTGAGCTTTTGGTGTCTCCTTTGTGAGTGGAGATGTGTTTGTAACTTGGTTATGTATCTGTGCGGGTTTGGTTTGAGCTGCAGCAGAGACGTTATCTTGTCGAATGGAGAGCGCCTCAGTACTACAATATAAAAATACACTTTTAAAAACAACTGGTTTGTCTCCTTTTGAAATCAGTATGTGATGTGTCTGGGGTTTTTTGTGTCACATACTCAACTCATACTCAACATTGTAAAAAAGGTTTTTTAAGGTAATCTGGATGATGTCTTAAAACTTTCCATTTCTCTAAAAGCATAACAGTGCTGATGACTCATCTTGCTCATCTTGGTTTAGATAAAGACTGTTCCATCTAATAAAACTCTTTCTTGAGTTGTACTGTTCTGTCCTCATGATTCACACAACCTAAAAGCTTGTTGGCAGGTGAATTTCAATGAAGGTTACATATGAACTAAAGACACATTCATTGCACTTACCAGAAAAAGAGGCCGATTTTGTTAGAGCCTTCGAACACTAAGATGCCAGTGGGAGTGAGACCTAGTGCGTATTCTCCCCCATCTCTGCCCTGAAGACACAACACCAATGATAAGCTCTCAAACAGACCGGAAATGCAGTGATTCTTCAGGTCATAAAACACAAACACACCTTTACAAAGTGCATATCCACTCCATAAAGCTCCAGCCACTTGCACTTGTTGAGGAATGAGATCTCAGCTTGAGATGGGCTCTGTCCCCTGTGGATTTTAAAATAACACACCATGATGAGTTTTCATGACACAAACATCACCCCCTCCGTCACCTCGCCTCTGACTCTGTGACTAAGACATACATTCACGACACATGACATTTTGTGATCTCCCCTGGTCAGAGGTGTTATCTCTGAGATACACGCTGAGTTTTTGACTTTTCCTGATTCAGACCTTTTCTGTGTAAGGATGGCGGTGAACTCAGCATGGGTGTGTCCTTGTGTGGCTCGGTCATCCCGGTGAAGTGCAGCATATGTGTGCATAATCTAATCCGAGACGGGAGCAGTCGGACTGTGGCTGGGTTAAATACTGCTCGGAATCAATCAAGACCCTCCAGGGATAAATCCCTTAATCCTTCATGCAGGCCGGTGAGAGTGGGGCTGAGGCGGAGGAGGCGGGGAGGGAGGAGAGTGAAATGTAGACGCCCTCATCAGGGGGTATGCTAGCATGGGAAATCAGTGGCAGGATGACTAACTCTCCTCTGTGCTCTTCTGTTTTTGCCCTAAATCGTATCCACTGAGAAAATCAGCCTACTCTGTCCAAATCTCTACTCACCCCCCACCAAGCGTACAAGTCAAAATGTTGATGTGCCTTTTAGTGGTACAATTTCTCCAGTTTGAAATGTTATAGCAGCGACCTGTCACTGAATTCATTAAATCCATCAAACTCACCTCAGCTCCATCCACCTGCTAAAGATGTCCGCCTCCATGGCCTCACTCTGTTTGGGAGTGAAACGAAACTCTGATACCAGAACAGGAGAGTGCTCCAAGGGGTCACAGTCGCCCAATTCACCTAAGTACAGGACAAGCAATTTAGGAAAAAGTGATGCAGACATGAAACAGATGGAGCAGCTGCAAGCCAATGTAAGTGACCCAAACATGTCGAGTGGTTCAAAGGACCAGGTTGTGTTGGAATGGGAAGTCAGCACGTTATGGTGGCCTCTCTGCACAGTTAAAATGTAATCTTACTCATCTGGTTCAGATTGCCATAAAGGTTATAGGGAGGAATGAAAACCTCTCTTTCCAGTCAATATACGGGCAGTTTGCTCTCAGGCAAGTGTAGAGTGGTCTGACACATCTCATGGCCTCCACTCCGAGCCTGAGCTATCAGCTGGCAGATAATACAGTGTCCCTCATCTGGTCTGTTTTAAGTTCACTTGAGCCCAGATCAATCAAAATTTCAATCTTTCTCAAGGCCTCATGGGTTGTGTAATAGTGTCCAAGTGTTCTCATCATTTTCACTTATGTTTTATTCTGAAGATGTCTGATATGGTGAATGTGCAGTATACTGTATGTTGTTAGTGAATGCCATCAATATATGATATGCTTCTCAGTTCACATGAGAGTTTGCACGATTTTTTTTTTAATTATAGACAATAATGTGGAGGCAGCTTAATATGTGCCAATCTTGAATAAAAGACAAATTATCCTACCAGCTAAACAGAGAATATCATATCATATCATATCATATCATATCACTTCATTTCATATCATATCATATCATAGCATATCACTTCATTTCATATCATATCATATCATATATCATATTATATCATATATCAGATCAAATCATATAAAATCATATATGATATCAGATCTTACCAGATCATATTAGATCATAATGTGTTTATCATATCGAAACGTATTGTATTGTACGGTATTGTATAGTATTGTATCATAAGGTATCATTAGTATCATAATATATTGTAAGGTATCATAACATATTGTATTGTATCATATTGTATGGTATTGTATCATAACGTATCTTTAGTATTGTAACATACTGTATTGTATTGTATTATGTTGTATTGTATTGTATTGTATTATGTTGTGTTGTATTGTATTGTATTGTATTATGTTGTACTGTATTGTATTGTATGTATTGTATTGTTTTAATCCCTGTTGAACTACACTGGATCTTATTATATCATATTGTATCCAATAGAATTGTCACTCAAATTACCTGGACAATTGAACTGCATGACTCACTGTACATGACTAACTTTTATAGTGTCATTTACAATGATCCATCACTTGAAAGTTTCTGCCATTGAGGCCATATTAAATTTTGTCGGTATGTGTTGAGAGCTGTACCATATTATGTGATCATCAAATACCGCACTAAAAAGCAGTTGGGTTACACAGCAAGAGACCTTCTAAGAGTTTTAATTGGTTTCATTTTAGGAGCAATAACCGATAGCGGCGGTGCATTCGGGGCCACTTCAACTTTTGAGGCTATTATTCCGAACGTGCATTTGCATTTTATCTCTTTCCTGATTTCCGTATTCTTGACACTCATAAGTGATGTTTTCTGACGCAGAACCTCATTCTGCCTCCTCTGAACTTTCAATCATATCTCTTAACATGAGTCAGTAAAAAGCTCTTTAAAGCAGTTCAGCAGTGTGCTGATGATCAGGCTTCATCTGACATGACCCTTTTGAGTTTCTGCACTTGAAAAAGATAATAACATTGACAAGAGGAGGAAAAAAGGTCCCATCCTTATATCTGGATGTTGAAATTCAAATCGCAGCATAAATGGCCCCCCAACACATCAAAACCCAATCAAATACTTTCGAATCAGTTCTTGGTGATGTGAAAGAAATGTGTTTTATCAGCATTAGCAAAAACAAAATGTACTCGGTGACAAGAAATGAATATGACAAGTCTACTCACTTTGTAAACAGTATGCCCCCAGCTCCACTGAGACATCATACGGACATTTCAACCTGATCAAAGGAAAAGAGACACAGGTGGTGAGCTGCATTCATAAATGTGTTGGAAAGACATTAAAGTAGTGTGTGTTTGTGTGTCTGTATATGTGTGTGTGTCTGTATATGTGTGTGTGTGTGTCTGTATGTGTGTGTGTGTGTGTGTGTGTGAGTGTGTCAAGGAGGAGAGGAGCAACCCTTTTCCTAAAATAAGCAGCCCTCTCTTGTTCCTGATCTTGAGCTTTATAATAGAGCTGGACTCAGGGGATCCGTGGCCCAGATAGAGCCGTGAAGAGAGAGAGGGTAACACACTGTCTGAGTGTGAGCTTGTGCACACAGGTTTGTGTTTATTTGACAAAAAGCTCCACTCAACACAAGTCCCCCGAACTCTACTGTATGTGACCTGTGCAAAGGTAGGTTTGTTTATCATCAGTTTAACACTTTGTCTACACAACTTAAGGAAGGACTTACAGCATTTCACCTTTACACAGAGAGAACTTTGTCAGTAAAGTCTTTTTCTTTTTCAATTAAGTTAAGGTTAGATCTGAGCATGTTGATCAAAGCTTATGAACTTGAAAGGGATGTATTTTAACCCCTGAAAATTACAGAGTTTTACATTTATTCATTATTCATAAGTCTGTTTATTTAATAGAACATATCATATATAATATTCAATTTAACTTTCAGCCAGAGTTGTCTTTTGTATATTTGCTATTTTTTATATGTTTGTAATGTGCGAATATTAGTCTGTTTGATGTGATTGCTGCTCTTGTTTTGTTTTTAGTAACCCGAGGAAATATTTGAGGCCAAGACTCAGTATTTTGTTTAATCTAACTGTGAATGTCATAGTTTATATACAAGCTAGCTCAAGGTATATTTACAAAACAGAACATGATATACTGTATGTAACATGACATGATGATTGGGGGGCTTTTATGCCTCCATTCAAAAGACGGTGTAAGGAATAGAGCACGGAATGACATGTGGCAATAGAAGTGTCAGTCTTGAACCAGCGCCCCCCCACTTAAAGGTCTATAGTCTCTGTGTATGGGGTTTGATTTCACCACTGAACTAAACCAGGTTCCAGCATCAACTACCATGCAAATTTTTTACTATCAAAATAGTTTTTATCCTGGTTGCTATGTGAAGTTTTCTGTCTTTTGTGTTTTTTTCCCTAGCAGGGGTGGACAAAAGAGGTGGCTATGGGTGCCCCCCTGAAATTTGACCCCATGTGACTGCAAAAGATCCTTAACTATTATCATCTATTTGACTCATCAAAGGACTGACTCCTGTTAAAACCAACTTTTTGGCTTGTGTTGCACCAGGCTGCCAGTAACTTACTTTGCATCCCACTGAAGCACATTTGTTTATGTGAGTTTGCACTTTAACTCGTGACTTCAGGCATTTTAGGTCCTGATTAAAAAAAACAAGATTAGCAGATTTGGATGCAGCAACTTTCTTGCATTACTTTTTAAGGAAGATATTTTTAGAAGAGATGATAAGACATGATTATGCTATTTATTCTTGAGAGTGCATACATACTTCATGCCACTCCTGCATAAGCTAGTGTCTCAGTTGGTCCTCCTCTGTTCAAAAGTCTAACAGCGCCCTTGTTTTTCCATGTACACGTGTCTGCGGTTGTATTTAGCAATAATTTACACACGTCAGTTCAAAGTAAATTAATAGGAGGACTTACTTGCCAGACAGAATGTCTTGTCGTAGCTGCAACACAAATAGATACCTGTTGGTTTAAAAAAAAGTAAGAGGCAGAGCATAAATCAATTGAAGTATCTTTGGCTTATCCTCATCTCTGGCACATAATTTGTTTTAACAAGTCTCTGTCCATTTGGCCTTGATTTGAATCTGCCCACAGCAGCAAAGTAATTAGCCTCACATCCCCCTCGGACCTCGGCACAAGGCTTCTGAGAAAACCATGTGTATTGCACTTAGTGTGCATGTGCATGTGTGTGTGTCTGTGTGCGAGGTTTTACCTTGTAAATTCCTCACGCAGGTTGTTTGGCTCCGAAGAGTAAAATTTTACTCTGAAAAACAGTCTGTATGGAGGCCCATCTAAAAGAAACAGAAACAGAGATTTAAGAGCACCAAAAGACACAAATGCAGGAGGAAGATTCAGGCAGTATGTTCCCAAAATCATTTCAATCAAATCGTATTTAACTGGATTATTTTATCCACCTTTTCTAATTTCTTGTTTTACCAGTTATCTATACCAGGCAGGTCATAAATCTTTATTCAACCTGCTTTCATGCTTCTTCCAATCTTTCCTGTTTTACTTCAACATCCATCAGACTTTCTTTTACATAATCTACTCAATGAAAAAAGGAGCAGGAGACAAATAAGACATTAATTCATCCATTCTTTCCCCTGTTAGGAGGTTGTGAGCAAACAAAGGTACGGCTCCTAAATGCACCTGTTAATCACCATGTCAACAATGGATAATGCAGCACCTGCTCCCCGCTCACCTGCTTCTGCGTGCACATACATTACACTGCACATTTTACGGCTCACAACACAACAACACATTACAAAGCAAGCCTAATTGGAAAATGAGTGAGTTGAACATACCTCTGATCTGTTTCTTTATAAACTTAGACATGTCCAACCAGTGCTATAAGAGATAGAAGACAACTAGGATGAAAATGAGGTGCATTAGATTAAAGCCTGCTGATGTGGAATTAAAAGCTTGTTACTCACTGAGACTTGTTCTGTGTCCATGTACTGCAACCCAAAGTAGTCTGTCTCAACCAGATCGATGTGATACATGATCTGATCGAAAAGGTCCTGGCCTTTGGATTTACTCTACAAAAGATCAGACAAAAGACAAAAGGTTTTAGCTTCATGTGAGTTCAAATAACACCCTGTCAGGGGTCATTAGCACGTCAAAATAGGTTTTCAGTTCACGTTTCAAGCTGTTTTGAAAAGTACATTTGCTAATTGTTTAATTCAGAATGTTCCAGAATCACTCCTATGCCGAAAAAAACACCCCAGCCCCATTGTTTACTATACTCTTGGCACTGTCTGTTGTACTTGTAACACAGCATCAGAGCTGAGCAGATTTATGCAAGCAGTTTCAATGTATTGTTTGTATTGTATTCAATAACACTGTTGTTGTCAAAGAAAGCAGACTGATGGGTTTCTTTGTATAATCTTCATGCAATGCCACATACTGGTCAGGCTCCAGGATTGTGGATCAGGATCTTCCCTTGACTGATTGTGTCTTTGAATCATGTAGATAGAGAATGAAAACAATCAGGAAACAGGCATGCTGTTCATGACGTGAGCAAACTGGCTGCAAATATGAAAGTGGTGTTTATATCTGTGTGATAGAAAGAATGTGAACATGATCCACAGCATTTAAGTGCGGCGACTACAGCAACATTTTGTCCCAAACTTCAGCATTATCCTTCTTAACACCCTGTGCGAAGAACTCCCTCCAGTCTGACCCATATAACAAACAGTGGGTGTGTAGAAAGATAACAACCTTGTACTTTGGATCCTGATAACCCATCTAAACTTCCTGTTGTGTGTATGAATGAGCAAGGAAATCAGGGGTATTAAGAGACAGGGGACAGAAAAAACAACCTGAATGCTCTTGCTTGTTCTGCAGCAGGCAATCATAGCCACTATCAAACACAGAGAGCTGATATTGTTCCTGTGTGTTTTTTTTCCATTTGTTTTGTCTTCACTCAGCCTGAAGTGACAGACTAATGAGCTTTAATAGACAAGTTTCGCTCTGTTCAGTGCACCTGACATGAACAAACTTGTTCCCACACACCTGTGACTAAGCCGGCCAGCCTGACAAGCCTTTTGTCATTTCATTATTGAAATGGTAACACCTCAGAAGAAGCTCTAGCTGTGTGTTGTTGCTGTAATCCTCCTGTGGGTAGGTTTGAGACATGCTCTCTCTACAATGTGTTCACAGTATCCGCTCAGACTGGAGGTGACGCATGCAGGGTACAGCTTCAGTGACACACACACACAACCTTTGAAATGAAAACATCTTTCCGAGGAGCACTTACGCACAAATGCCCACACACTCGCTCATCAGCCCACCTGCCCCCTCGCACGCTCGTGGTGCTTGTCTGTGATACAGAGTCCCCATAGTGGAAAATCAGATCTGGGAGTCAGGGAGCAGAGGGAGAAGGACGGGGATGGATGGATGGATGGATGGAAGGATGGATGCTGGGGGCAAGGGAGGAGAAGAAAAGACGGGGAGTGGAGTGTGTAAGAGTAAGATGATGAGCAAGGGGAGCTAGCCACAGAGGGGGTGTGAAGGAGATTGGGGAGGGGGGGTGGGGGGTGCCAGAGGATCAGATACAGGAAAATAGAGGGAAGAAGAAAGTGAGAGGGAGATGCTGTGGGAGAGCAAACACGAGGGGGCAGCTTCAGGTCTGTATTTAGATTTCCCTGCAGTCAGAATGGGGAAGAGATGTGATGGATTGGCTGACCATAACACCATCTGAAGCATCTCTTACTATACGCTGAGAGGCACACTCGGCAATACACACTCATGCAATATAGACAAGTGTGGTTCCACAGGCGGTCGGTGAAACTCTGGAAACTTATCTGATCAACGCGTTCTAGAAAAACAGTTTACAAACTTAAAATGGTCTGCATGATTGATTATTTTCCACTGCTTCAGCTCTCTAAAGAGGTCTTGAAGTTGATCATTTTTTGCAGTCAGTCCAAAACTCAAGAAATTGGAGTTTTACTGATTCACTGCAAAAAATGACCCCCCCTTCAGAAATGAGAACCAGCAAGTTTTGAAAAGTTTGGTTGAAAACAAAACATGCTGCTGCTATTTTCTTCTGCTTAAATCAATGTGAAACTACTCACTTGAACAATTGTGCCAGTCAAGACATGATTGGTTCAACTTTAAATGAACTCAGTTGTCTGCTTTTATTTTGGACCTGAAAAGCTGAACATAAATGAGAAACAAATCTCCAGGTCCAGCTGGATAATAGCCTAAATGACAGGTGGCCAATCATATTCAGGCAGTAGTGCTCTTGGACCTTCAAAACCCCCTCAATGTCCTCAAATGGATCCCAGGACCGCACTTTGACACACACTGACCTACGCTACCACCTATAGTCCTGCTGCTCCATGCACTTTGTTTACACACTGTGCCGGCCACTGTAAACACAGCGGACAGGCTTCAGCGCACTCACAGGCAAATCCACATTGACATCCGAGCCGTCCAGCAGCAGCACGCGGCAGGTGATGGTGGTCCTCGCGGTCCCTCCCGCCGGGATGTGGACCGACGCCCCTCCGGTGACCACAGCGGGGGCATGGACGACCTGCTGCTGATGGGCCAGCAGGAGGGGGTTCCCGGCCACCCCTCCACCCCCTCCTTCTCCTCCTCCTCCTCCCCCTTTCCCGTCCTGTTCGTCCCTCTCTCTCGTCTGGAAGCGGCTCCTGGAGCGGCGGCTGAACGTCCGGCGCAGAAAGCCCATCATCTTCCTGATCCACGAGGCGAGGAGGTCGGCGTTGTGTCCGTAAAAACTGCTCCACACTACAGCAGCCTGTGCAGCCGGGCTCCTGCTCCTGCTGCCGCTGCTGCTTCTGCTGCAGCTGCTGCCGCCGCCGCCTCCCCCTCCTCGTCCTCCACGGGGCGAGGAGTCACTTAGAAGGCACGGAGGAGACTTCAGGGCTGCCGATCGCTCCTCAGGCGGGATGTCGGGTGCAGAGGGGGCACCCCGGTCGCATACTAATGAAACTAACCCAGATTGATCGCAGACGAGCCAACCAGTTGATTATCTCTCATTCGGCCGGGTGTGGACGACAGGACTGTGTTACGGAAATACAAGCAGCCCTCCTCCACCTCCTCCTCCCCCTGTCCTGTCCGCTCTCGTGCACCTGCCTCCTCCTGCTCTGCTCGCTGTTGCGCACCGACTCGAAAATCCCGGAGAATTCCCGTCCGACGCTCCGCAGCGGGGTCTCCCGAGTCACACGAGTCCAGGGAAGGAGAAGGAAAGTCTTGACACCTCTGGCCCAGGTCGGACCCTTGGTGGTTGGTGTGGTGTGTGACACCGGCAAACCGAAACTGGACTACCTCGCTCAGGTAAAAGTCAACCAACGAAACTGGGCAAACACAGTGATCTGCGCCTGCGTAAAAACCCAAGCGCAGAACAAACTTCTGTTCCTCCTGACACAACGACCCATCAGAGGCAGACAAGCAGCGCCACCTGTCTGTCATGAGCCCCGTCTGGCGTGGGAATATTTCAGAGCAGATCATTAGAATGATTCCCAAGGTTGGGTCCAAGGTGCCCCAAGGGTCGTTAAGGGGTTAGGTCAGTGGTTCTCAACTGGTGGGTCCCGACCCAAAAGTGGGTCGCGGACACGTTCTGAATATTTATGAGATATTCGATATTTTCAGTAGTTGTATAACTTCAGTAGTTGTCCTCATGTCCCCTTCATGTGCTCTGAAATGCACTTAACTCAATAAAACAAGTGGATTTATGTTAAATATTAGAGTCTTTCAAGTTTGTTTTTTTTTTTTAACAAAAAGTAATTCACTTGGTTTGAATTCTATAAAAGTGGGTCACCACTTAAGGACCATGGGAAAATGTGGGTCCCAGAGTGAGACCAGTTGAAAACCACTGGGTTAGGTGGAGGAGATTACAGCTGCAGACTGTATGTCCATCTCTTTATCAGTGTATTTAACTCTACACAACCCCTCAACATCTCTTTGGCACACTTAAAAGTGTCATCAAAGTTAATCTGATAGCCTTACTTTTAGTGGCTGCTGTACTTAGAGATAAAGAGTCAAAAAATATTGATAGCTTTAATTTTATTGCATTAATTATATATTCATATAAACATAGGACTATAAAACAAACACAGGTTTAAGGTTGTTTTTGGAGGATGTAGCCCTTTAATGCTTGAAACCACAAATCATGGCCATAAAATTCTATTTTTTTGAAGCTGATATTAATTTTTGTTTCACTTCCTACTGAAAACCAAAAAAATCAAAATGTCCTTAAAATTTTGCAAATATATTTATTTATCTTCTTTGACACATTAGATGTTTTTGGAATCTAATAAACTACAAGAGGACATTTTTATCATTTATCTGTATTCAGGTGTTTTTTAGTAATTTGTTGATCATATTGATTCGTTAGAAGTATATTAATGTATCAAATATGATACAAAAGGCATTAGAGGGTTAAATCTTTTATTTTGAAACGTTTAATGGCTTTAAGAATAAAAAAACACCTTTCCAAATCTATAACTTTACCACCTGCAGCTTGCATGACAAGCAGTTGAAGGGGAAAAACCTTCGACCAAAATAAATGTCTTCCTCAAATATAAAAATAAATCGTTTCAATGACCCCTTTTTAAAATGTTCATCTAGAGCATCCTTGATAAATGATGAGAGGGACAAAAAGGCTGTTTTTCCGAAATAAATCGTGAAGCTGAGCGAGACTAGTGTGCAGGTTTTTCTCTTTCAAGGCTGTACTTATTTTTCACATTTCAAAAAAATAAACATGCCCTACCTGAGGACATCTATCTGTCTGAATCAAAACATTGAATATATACTGCACATCCTACTGCCACATATTAAAGAATATTGTAAACCCACGGAGACACCAGAACTCTCACAGCAATACTCTTTTAGTTTGGTATCTTTCTGTAAGTCACGATTTAAGAGTTTGGGTTGATGTGATTCTGGGATAGTTTCACTGATATGATGCCAGCTTTAGAGGCACTCAGCTAAAGGTTAAATCAGCAGACTTTCATTGCAGTGAGCAGCCTCACTCTACGAGGAAGTGTGAAAAAGGCTTGTACAGCCTTGAGGACGGCAAAGAATCTTAATATAAAGTGACAAATACCCATTTCATGATCTCATTTATAACATTCTCTATCAAAGCAAGTGAAGGGCGCAGACACGTCAGTATAAATCAGTGTTTATTTAGTGTCTTAATAATTTAAGAGTGTTGAAAAGATGGTTTGATACTTCTCTGACTACACCACTAAAACCTTTTTAAATCTATGATCCAAAGCCAGCCTTGCTCTCTGTCTTTTGACACACAGATAGACTGGAGATGATTAAACACTCCGGTCTTTCTCTGCTGTCTGGTTTGATAGGAGGCATCAGTCTATGGCGCACATAGCTTGATAAGCAAAGGCAACATTCCTGAGTGGCCCATTGGACAGAAATTAGCAGCTCACATCCATCTCACATCAGTCTCTATGGAGACAGCAGCCTCTAGAAGCATCATTTAAAACAAAGGCCGTCTAGGTGTTGAATCTAGGCTACACAGATCTCAGACATCTATGCTCTGAAGCTAGTTTTACTCTCATTATCCAGTCTGTGTTAGAGACCCAAAGGCAGGACAGAGGTTAAACTTTAGGGGTCCCCTCTGTGGAGGTCACCAGTGATGACCTGAGGCAGAAACAGTGAGTGTGTCTGTTGTGGTCCTTTTGCAGATTTGGGTTACGGTGCTGTTGATCCTCCCTGTTTCTCTTTGTAGACTCGTACAATGGCCTCGCACACAAACTGGAACTGACACTGAAACGCATGTTAGAAAAACATGATTAGTTCATGGATAACATTGCTGTTTTTAAAACAGTAATGCCAGACAAAATCTAAAGTAACACTTTGACTTTTAATCCTAGTCTCATCGAAGAACTCAACAAAAAAATCAATCTTGATAAAAGCCTTCCATGACAGCAAATGTAAAGTATGGCGTCTTCTGTATCAGAGCTTTATCTATACAAAAGCGACATGAACTCAGCAACAAGCAGCATATTTGCATTGGTGTTTCTTCATCTTATAGAACAAGCCAAAAGTTGTTTATTTAAGTTAACTCCAACCACACTATGTTCCTGTAGTGAGTAGAACACACAATGCAAAAACTGTAAGACTTGAAGTCTCCTGTAATTCCACATTTTCTGCTGCATTTACAACAATACTCTTCAATGTCTGCCCGTTTAGTCTTCAACCATGCCAGAAGCTCTTCGCAAAGGTATTTATGTCTTTGTGTCGAATGACCCTTTGAGCTACGCTACATTCAACATGCTCACAATGTGAACGCTAACATGCTGGTGTTTAGCAGGTTTGATGTTCACCTCATTAGTTTGGCATGTTTGTGTGCTAAACGTTGTTTAATACATTTTTACACAAATCACATTTACACATCAGCTTCTCAGAGATATGGTCAGTGAAAGCATTAAAACATGATGTGCCGAGCTTATAATAGAACTCAATTTGAAAAAGGGGAAGATATTTACAGTAAATAGAATCAGCAACTGGGAAGTAAACACCAAAAAAGGCACTAAAGCCAAACACTAAAGTTAGCCTGCTGGCATACTAATGGGTAGCATGTTACAATCTCATTGTAAGTTTTTGCATGCAGTTGCTTTATAAGTCGCTAACCCTGGAAAACTCAAAGGGCAAAAGGTTGGATAATAAAATCTGTGCTCCAAAAATCATCTGAATCAACTTTTGTCTAAATAAACAACATATATTAGACAAGGCAACTGGGAAATTCCATCTGCCGGGGGAGAAAATGTCAAATGATCACAGGCTTTGAAACAGCTACCAAGGGAGCCTGGCAGATTGACTCACAAAAATGATGTTGGATATGGACCAACACAGTTCTGGCTTCTTTTTCTTTTCTTTTAAAGGAATCTGACGATGACAATGAAAACACAAAATAATGCCAGGTTCGTTATGAGACACAGGAAAGGTTTGCCCTCCAAGTGTGCCTGTTTTCCATTCCTCTCAAGTGACACAAACACGCAATGGAAACCCGAGGAAGCTTTCCATCAGCACAAAACATCAGAGAGAAGAAGACAGGATCCCTTTTCAAAATAAGGGTGATAGTGGTGGTAGAGGCAGGCTGCACTGGAGGGCTGCCATGTTCTCTGAGACAACTTCTATCAGAGCAATGGATGACCCTTTCCTCTGACTTGGCAGATATCACTGAGAGGCTGCAGAGCGCAGCTTCAAGACCTCAACTTTCCTCTTTGAGCACATCAACCGCTAGTGTTATTTTGCAGAAGTAACTAACTAACAAAGGTCTGAGAGGATCATCTTAATTAAAAAAGTGTCGTACTGGCCTCCGAAACAGAACTTCTTGACTTTGTTTGTCAACATGGGATTTTTAGAAAAACTCCTATCTCAAGACTGATTACCTCACTTTGACCATATTTACCTGAAGCGCAGACCTCCACCAAGCAGCTCATGTCCCCCCTTAAACAAGAAATGCCCTGACCAGGATTCGAACCCAGAACCTTCTGGTTGTGAGGCAAAAGTGCTAACCACTACACTACTGTGCCGCCAATTGGTTATCTTCCAGCACTGAAAATTCCAATGACACCCTTATTTTTGTGTGTTCTGGATCACAGTATCCAGAATTTTGTCCGGATCACCACCAAAATTTAATGTATTTAATCCTGGGACTGAGACGCACCTCTGGTGAAAATTTCAGGTCAATCCGTCTGTAACTTTCTCCGTAAAGTTGCTAACAGACAAACAAACAAACCAACGCTACCGAAAACATGTGAATTCTGACAGTTGTAACTGACCGAGAAAAGACATTTAGCATAAATACATGACCAAAAGTGACTCAGCCGTATGCATGTTCAATTCCGCCACATTTTTCTCATTAAACAAATCTGCATTTCACAAGGCAAAACAGTATAAATATATAGTCAATATTAGGGATGCACGATATTTATCGGACCGATAAAATATCGGCCGATTTGGGGGGAAATTACGTCATTTTTTATCGGTCCGATAGGTGCATTTTTCCGATAGAAAGATCCGATATATTAATGAAATTACGAGTAACGTTTGCAGGCGGAGTAGCCGCCCGTCCGAGACGCGCTGGTTACGACGTCTATAGCGCCTTACTCGCAGGTCCCAAGCCTGACCCCGTCACTACCTGACAGATAATAAAATGTCTTCACCAGCATGGTCGTTTCTCTCAGTGGCAGAAGATGACAACAGCATTGCTATATGCAAAACCTGTTCAGCGAGGATTCCGAGAGGAGGAAAGAAGACGTCAAGTTTTAACACAACGAATCTGATAGCTCATCTGAAAAGTCGCCATCGCGGCGGAGCGGTATTAAAAGAATATGAGACAGCCGCCGAAGCTGCTAGCGGTACTAAAGCTAAGACAACAACACTACGGAGGATCGATGTCCCCATTCAGCAGGCGTTTAAAAACGGCAAAAGCTTCTCAAGAGACAGCGAAAAGGCTAAAGCCATTAACGACAAAGTGATGGAGTTCATAGCGGTCGACGACCAGCCTTTTTCCGTCGTTGAGAACCCGGGTTTTCGTAAGTTAATAGCACACTTGGAGCCACGTTACACTCTCCCACTCTCTTCTTCTCGGATGTGTCTCTTCCTGCACTCTATGATATTGTCGCCACATACATTCACAACCTGATCGACAAGAACGGACTACACGTGAGTTTTACCACAGACATATGGACGTCAGATGTTACTCCGGTCAGCATGCTAAGCCTAACGGCTCATAATGGCTCCTTTACAGTTTACAGTTCTGTTGACCAGTTCAGGGGATCAAATGAAGTTCTGCTTTTTGCTTTGTTATTGTTATTTATAGCAAATGACCACATTTGAAGAGCCAAAAACTTTTGTTTGTTGTTCTAGATAGGCCAGAGCAACAAAAATATCAGTTTTCAATCACTGCATCCTGCACAAACTGCAGATTATATGAAGATTATAATAAATGTAAAAATATGAATTTATCGGTTATCGGTATCGGTATCGGCCATGAGAAGAAGAAAATTATCGGTCATCGGTATCGGTTGAAATTTTTCATATCGTGCATCACTAGTCAATATATCTGCTTTGTGAATGCATGTGCCCACCAACTAGTCATATTTCCATGTTTTCATCTATCAGTGTTCCCCACAGCAAAACTAGGTTACTGTGGCTATGACCAGGGTTGTATATTAAAGAGGCCTACATACAATCAGCAGAGGTTGCACCAAAGTCTAGAATACACAGGAGAAACATGACAAAGATGACCCTGTCACTCATTGTTTCTCTGTAAAACACATGACATTGTTTTCAACAGCAGAAAAACAAGTATTTCAGGGCTGAATAGATAACCACTTTCACAGGAATGGTCAGTCATGATGTTAAAGCTACTCTGACCTTTAGCCACCAAAATCTAACCAGTTCACCCTTGAGTCTACATGAAACTATTTGTGCAAAATTAGAAGATACTCAAAAGAATGAGACGAGGATAACAGACAGATTTCCTGAAATTAAGGATGACAAAATTGAATTAAACATTAGGTTTGGGGTCAAAAATTGTCAACACATCATCTAATTAGACACAAGTGTGAAATTATGATCTAATTCACTCATGAAAAAAACATTGTTCCGTTTTTCACAAAACCGAGAGAAAGTATGCCTTAGTTTTGGAGACATGTCCTCCAGGCCTTCCACGGAAAACACCTTCAAAGAGTGAGACGCAGGCATGTTTGAAACAGGTTAGAGACTAAAATCTGGAAACACAATGCCACTGGGTAGGGCTGGAATCTGTGTGGTAGCACCGCAGGACGCTACTCAAGTAAACAACAGCGACAGGAAGTATTTTCATAAATCGTTTTCTGTCTCTGTACCGTTGTCTGAACCATCATGGCTCGCTGGTCTCGTAGTTTTTTGACAATGTCCAGTGGGAACACCGGCTGACCCTGGTCCAACAGAGTCAGTGCCGTTTCCATGGTGATCAAAACACCTGTGCGTCCAATCCCAGCACTAAAAAAAAATAATTTTATATAAGATTAAGAATAAAGAAAAGTAGAGGAAATGATGGCAATGCTTAATTAGAAGGAGAGAGAGTGGGTGAGTGAGTCATGTGTGTTACCTGCAGTGTACCATTAAAGGCTCTTCACCTTTCCTCCTCTCTCTCACCGAGCTGATGAACAGCAGGAAGTCCGATGGGTCATCAGGTACGCCATGGTCTGGCCACGCGACATATTGCAGGTGTGTGACTGCACGCTCCTCTCCCCTCTAAAAACACACACACATGCACAAAAGGCAGACAATCAGAGAGATTTATAGCACTGCATAACCTGTATTTAGAATAACAAACCTGAGACTCCACTACATACAGTGCTGCAGGTTTAAACACAGGCATCATTCAGTGTGCCGTACAACAAACACAGAGCTGAATAACTGAGCAGGTGAGCAGAACAAAAACGCACGTGACCAGCAGGTGACACAGAGATTAGGATGTAAGGAGGGACACGGAGAGATGAAAAAAAGAGAAACAGGTGCAAAGTAGAGAGGATGGACATGAGTCAAAAAAAAAGTGAAGGCAGGGAGGAGAACGGCTGAGTTTTTAGTTTATACTGGTCATGTGGTCCATGACTCCATGCAGGGATTAACTCGCTCTGCCAGAGGAACAGATGGGCCCACACAGCAGTAACTGTGTATGCATGTGTGTGCATTCTGACTTAATGCCTCCTTAAGCATGAGATGTTTGTTTACCTGTCTGCAATCATAATTAACAGCTGCTTCTTAATCATTACAGACTTTGGGTCAACTCAGTAAAACCAGCATCACATAAAACCTCATTTTCTCACACGCACCTTCTTAGAGGTGAGCCTGAGGAATCTGTTAGTACACACTAATTCTCACAACCTCCCACACACCTAACCATCCACAGGGAAGTGACCGTATGTTGGCTGAAGATTGGTCACTGCCTGTGGTGAGATCTGTTACGTGACATATGGCAGGAACAAGGCACATGACACTCGAACATACAAACAGAAATGCTCTGTGCTGTGAGGCCACGCACAGGACTTCCTCATATTTGTTGTGAAAAACTTTCCATCTTAGGACCAATTTTTTTTCAGAGTCAAATGATCTGCCAGCTATTTCCTCTAGTCCCAAAATAAGTTGGCCAACATAAGAACTGAAAACAGAGCCAAAAGGGATGTCAAATGGCTTTTTTTAAGTCTTACCAAAATCCCCAAATCCTTCTGTAAATTCTGTAAAATGATTCAAGTATTAAAGAAAAGCAACATATTTTCTGTTATCCATTCACATGACATAGGAGGATGTGTTTTCTGATGTACCTGTGTGTGTGTCAGAGTGAACTGTCTTGTCACGTACGCCAGGTTACACTCCTCTGAGTGACACTTCACCCGCATGTGCCCATAATCCTTCACTTCAGGCGGATGCGGCCAGTACTGGTGGCACTTGGTCTGCAAGCGTATGACATCAGCAACAAATTACATTACATGTGATGTGAGTCATCAGTCAGGAAACAATTTACTGCCTCTGCTGCGCTAGCTGAGCTCAACTCTCATGAAATCAACTCAAGTTCAGCAGCACAGTGTGTTCGAGCCCTGAACAAGAGATCTTCATCAGGAGCAGAACGTGAACTGTTTTCATAGTGTGTGTGTGTGTGTGCACATGATCCTGAAGTAGAGATGAACTCAAGGACTACCGTCAGGAAAATGATCAATTAATGGAAGCATCTGGTAACCAAGCAACAGAGACGGAGACATATTCGTTCAACAAGACCTTGATGTCTCGCTGCGTCTTTGTATCTGTTTTCACCCTCCGATGATTTATCTCACAGGCATCCTGCTCACACTTCATATTAAGCTTTCCTTTCTCTGTGAAGCCCTGTAATTACTCACAACTGTGTACGTTTATTATTATTGTGTCCAAACATCACCACAGAGCCTCCTTATTACGGTAATAATGCACCAGATAACAAGAAGCAGCATGTAATGATGTGCACAGTAATCATTATGATAACACTGCTGAGATTGAGCTGTTTCATTTCAAGTGTCTCTCCTGTTGATATCTCCTTCCTGTCAAAGTATCAACATGTTAAAGTATGTATACCCGTCCCCTCTCTGTCAGAGTTGTTAGCATGATGATGGTGTGTGTCTGCTGCTCCCATACAGTTTGCCAAAAGTGAGTGCAGGTCTGTGGCAACGGACCCTGAGCAGCAACATAACGTAAACATACACCAGACACTGGAGGCGCCACCTAAGAGACAAACACACACACAAACACACACATCCCAACACAAAGAGGATGAGTTTACATCAATATGTGAGACAGGGATGAGTTACACAGACAGTTTTGTGCCAGTGATGCACACCGTGATGTGGCTGGCGTTTATGTAGTCCTCCTGGCCCTTCAGCACCACTCTGGTGGCATCGTCTGAAAGGAGAGCAGGACGTCAGTATGTGTGAGGGTCATAACAGAACCACGGGGTCCGCCAATTAAATTTCATGAGATGCCACAGCAGCGAGCTCCACATCAAGGTTAGAAAGGTAGCACAGAGCTGAGAGTGGAGGCGGGAGCAGGCAGGGCACAGGCATAGAAGTGGTCAGAATAAGAAGCACTTACAAGGTAAAACATCCTTATAACGATTCTTGTCCATGTTTTCAGGGAGCCGAGCACAGCTTAGAGTCAGACCAGGCTTCCTCCGGTATAAATTCTATAAAATTACATGCAGAGACACACACACACACACACACACATGCAGGTAAACACACACAAACACACATGAACAGAAATCCTGTCTGATCACAGCATCTCCCTCACAGGATGTCAGGTGGAGATTAAGGCCAACATCTGTCCCAGTATCAGAACTTTGAAGGCTAGTTTTGATTCATGCAAGTAATCCAATGGTAAACAAAACCCTGCTTTTAAAAATACAGATGAATTTTCTTTGCATTGAAGCGTTTCACTGCTTAGCTCCCACCTGCATCTTAAATACCTCAAAGTGGAAACACAGTGTGCCTGACTGTATTCCTCTCTCCAGCTGCCTCATGGAATCCTCCAGTGTTGTGACTCGCTCTGACTGGGTGGATGACGGGGACTTGTCTCCCTGTGATATGCCGGTTAGCGTGAGTGTGGGAGGCAACTGCAGCAGGGGTGCCGCCCGACCAGGGCCTGGAATACAAGGACAGTTCAAGGATGTGATAAATATTCATTGAAAACTTGACAAGACAGTGAGCACTCTTGAATCACATGCATCTTCAGCACAAATACACACACACACACACACAGACACACACACCTTTACGTCTGATAAGCAAAGCGAGCTCTCTGGAGTGTGACTCTCTGCTGGCGCGTATGAACATGACGACCTGGTCATGTGTGTGTTCAGAAATGTCCCGACCATTAATAAGCACCACCAGGTCTCCCTCCAGGAGTCTGGGTTCACATCGACCCGCCTACAAACAACAAAAGCTGATATCAAAAGTGTTTTCTTCTGATTATTCATTCATGTAAAAAAAACAACATCCACTAAAAAACTTAGATCCAGCTGACTTTCTTTCCTCAACCTAATTCAGGCAAGTTTATTCTACTAAATGTTTCACCCTCCATGACTACTGTGCTTCAATTTCCTCATTATGTTATTATGACACAACCTGGAAACACCAGACGGTCACACCGCAAACACTTATGAGTCTGTTCTTACCGGAGAGTCAGGTTTAACATGAGATATGGCTAGAGGCATCTTCTGATCCACCCCGCCCTGCAGGAGTTGGGAAATTAAATGGACCAAGAGTGGAGGTGGAGTGAAAACACAAACATGATATATATATATAAGAGGCATTTGGCCTAATGTGGTGAAGGTTAAAAAGAAAAAGGGTGGAAGAGAGACACACTTTTACATTGAAGCCAAACTTGCCCTCGTGGTCAGGGGTAAGACAGATCAGCATCAAGTCACCATCACCAGGGGTACCCTGTGTGGACAACAAAAGCTCATAGTGGACCCACATCTGCACACATTGAAGAAAATAGAACTCATAATTATGAGGAGTTAATGATGAGGGATAAAAACAAACCTTTTTGTAGTTTTGTAAGCTGTGGTCACCATCCTCCTCTCCTATGCTGTCATCAGTTTGCATCATTACTTCGTCTACGTTGTGTCTGTAAGTGCCAAAGAGGTGAAAAGAAGTTCAAATGGTTACTCTTGTTCTCATTTATAGATCAGCAAATGACTTTCATCACTAAACATCATAGCTCTAACCTTTTTTAATGGATTATTTTTCTCTTTTTAAAAAAAATGTTTTTGCATTTTCACTCTATTGGATAAGACAGTGGATGGTGGTCAAGGTGGAAAGTTGAACACTGAGCCTCTGAGCTAAGTCAGAGTCTAAAATTGAAATCATGTTTTTTTTTGTATGGATCTATGAACTAAATAATCTACAAAAGAAGAGGACAGGTACTTCAGAAAACATTCAGCCACCAGCTAATTTTCATTCAGTCTCTGTGGTATACATTTCAGCTGTGTTTAATGTTTTTTTTTTTTATAATTGTTAAACCCCCCATTTCTATGTGTTTCTTTTGCTCTTCGTTATGATGTTTTGATATGTTTTGTATTACACTTAAAATTGCCTAATAGCAGAAATGTGCCTGATGAGTAAACTTGCATAGTCCTGCCTTTATAAAACTACCACCTCTTAAATGCTAATAGACGTTAATACAAATGCATCATATCTAGTGTCTGGTGTGCAATGTTTTAAGATTTTTCCCTACAAAGCACGATGCCATCTAAGCCCACTGAAATGACAAAGAGACTGAGAGTGTTTCTTCTTCAGCTGATACTAACTCATGGGGTGAACAGTCTCCTTCACTGTCCTTGCTGCTGCTTACAGACGCCCTGTATGTGTAAAAGACGTCCTCCCCCTCTGACATGTCTTTCAAGTCATTGGCCAATTCAACCGAGGATGGGCGGGGCTTTCGGATGCCATGACGAACTCGGGGACTCCGCCTGCCAAGAGAAACAAACAAGCAGCCCGGTTAATTTGGTTCAAATCGTGAGTGTAAGCTTTAATGACATGGAGAAATGAAAACACTGGAAATGAAAAACAGAGAGGAACTTAAGTATCTACAGCTCATAGTCAGGCTTGATCCTGCGGTTCATACCAGATCGGGGTAGATGGGGGAGATCTTGAAGGCAGGCTTTTGGTCTCCAGATGATCTGATGAAATTGACCTCCGCAAGACTGGGTTCCACACCATCCCACCAACCACACGGTGGCACACTGGACCACTACCATTAGAGATTTAAAGTAAGTTCATGTGAGAAAAATTGTAAATGGTATTACATATTGCTCAAGTAGGGCCTCACCTCTCATTTTTACTGTTTCCAAGACCTAAATGTTGCGTAATCAGCTTTCTGTAGGTCTGAACTGCGCTGTTGTTGTGTTTAGGACTTCTAACAGCTCGGTTGGAGCAGAAAAAGGAGTGATGATCCACAGAGGACCTCCAAAGGTTCTTGCAGGTCTTTGGACAAGGCAGAAGCATGGACACCTCACAATCCTGTGTCTCCCCCTACAAATGTACAGTGAAGGTAAGTTTTTGTGATGTTATATAAACTATTACATGCATTATTCACAGTAAAATCCCTGTTACACAATTTCAGCAATAAAGGGCGGTAAGAAACTGCATCATCCCATATCTTGAATGATTTATTGCATCTTTTATCCCAAATGTCTGCTGATGCATATTTAATCAGTTCCATATTCACATCAATGAACTATGAACTATGTATTTGTGAAATGTTCCCTCAAAAACGATTGAGTCTTCAGACCAACTCCAATATTAGCTATGAATACACAGAGCTCATTAAAAAGCAATCAAAAATGTGTGTGTGGATAATTCAGCAACGTTACTTTTTCAGAGGAAATCTTAACTTTAGAGACGGACAAATGGTTAAAGGACTCACATGTTTACGTTTCAGGTGTATAACAAAGCGTTTCCTCTTAAAAGAAATCTTGATGATGTTTCCCCTGCAGGGGAAGATTGCAGCTGGTTAAAGGCTTCAGAAAATACAGGAAACAAGCATCTAAGATGCAATTAGTAGCACCATCATCACATCGCTCACCAGGGGAAGAAACTGGAGCAAATCATATTGCAGAAAACTGCTACACCGCTGGAGGCCAAACCCACCATCAGTGGGGCGTTGTTTGAGTCCTGTGAGAAATTAAAATGAGGCAAAAAAAAGTCATGCATAGTAGTTAAACCAGAAGATGCAGTATTACACGAAAGTTTAATTGAGGGAATACCATGGCCGCATGCAGCTCCACTCCATACAACTCCAGTGTCCGTGCTGTATTCAGAAAACACAGCTCTGCCTCACTCTGCTTCAGCCCCCTGAGAGCACACACAGTCACACATATGACAAAAGCAAGTGGACACACAACAAAGCTAAATGCAATGGACTGTCTGAGTTACTTGTGCTGTGGATGCAGGTTCTCCACTTTGGACAGGAAGTCTTCATCCTGCTCAGGAATGAAGTGGCTCTTTGAGAGGTAACCAGGATGGTGGGATGGACAGTGATCTCCCATCTCAGCTGCAGATGATTAACAGAGACACTTAGCATGCACACATCGGCATCTACAGCTTGCTGGGAGCATCCTCATCAGGGATAATTACTCAGAGGGTTATTTTAAGTCATTAATCGTTTGTTTCTTTTTTAAGAGTTGGGACTTACATTGCACAGCATAAGAGGCCAACACTACAGCTGCACTCATCGGGCACTGCAACCTGCAATCAGACTCCATGATTATACGTATGTAGACACAGCTAAGCGCAAACATGAAAGGCGAGCAAATAGGGTGGCAGAGATTATGTTTGTGTTGCACTAACCGCCCCTCTCTGATGTCACTCCTGATCTGTAGGAAGTAGAGATGCCTATGGGGAAAAACCAAAGAACAACCTTACAAACTCAAGTCAAACCCTGAGGAGGTCTTTGGGCATCAAATAAATCATACAGTGTCACCAAACCAAGTATTTACAACTTTAAGGTTCTTCATTGCTCCAAAAGATTTTTCCACACCCACTCACATAGGGAAAGTAAGGGAAAGGGAATGTTGTGCACTTGCTCAGTGGGCAGCACAATGTGGAAGCTATGCAAAGGGTTCAACTGAGAAGCTCATGGAGATTAACACGTTCAAGGCTGTTTCCAACTTTCTTCAACTCTCACCTGTATTGTTTGTTTCCAGCAGGAACCTGTCTAAACATCCTGCTGTTTTTGGCAAAGGTAGCGAGCTTGTAATGTTGGTATGTTAGTCATCTATTTTACAACTTTGAACCTGTTTTAAAGTGGTTACTACATCTGTCATAAGGACTGCCTCTGCAATGTCATCATACATTTATGCTTCATGCTTGCTGTGTGACTTCCTGCCTGTAGCCCTGTTAGATGTCGCAACATCAAGATGGTCTATCAAGAAATCTGATGTTCACCTCCCAGTACATTTTTATAAATAACTGTAACAACTTCTGTGATCCCCTGACAATACTGCTCTATTATCCAGTCAAATCAGGTCCATTAAATGTTCTTTCTGATAATGTAGTTTAGGACAACAAACCTGAAAAACATCAGTCCCACTTTCTTTCTGTATGAAGAGCTATTTGGTAAATGTAAGCACATCACCATTCTGAAGTATAAATAGGAATAGGCTAGAAAATACACCTATTTAGTACCTGCCTATGAAGACTGTCTTGGTAAGCATAAAAGCATGTAGCTTAATGTACAGCAGAGGCTAATTACTGCCCTCTGGCATTGCTTCAGACACCTTGCCTTATTTGGCCTCTAATCAGAGCTTTACCTTTATGAATTTAATACTCAAGCTGACTTGAGAGTTGTCAAAACAACGATGGCTGGCAAAAAAACCCGCTAAAAACGAGTAAGACGAAGACCACTAAGCCCTTAATTTTCTCCAAAGTAGATGAGCAGAAAGGACCTTTAGAGACAATTTCTTCAGATCAATATCTGATGATAAACTGCTGATAAAAAAACTCAAATAACAGCCAAGCATGTATTCTCACCTTGTCTGTTCTTGCTGCAGAGAGTTGGGATCAGAGATGAAGAACCGCACTCTGAAGTTCAGATAAAAGGGAGAAGCCAGACCTGCAAAGAAATGTCATCTTGTCAGAAATTATATAGATCTATGGTTGAGAGTTCACCTTAGTCATCCCTTTCTCTACAGCAACTCCTCTTTATTATTGAAAAAATATGTTGAAAACAAAAAATATAAATGTATTTGTCAGGCGATTCTAGGTAATGACAGTGAATTCACAGGAGGATACCTTTTATCTGCTTCTTCAAGGGTTTCTCCGGCTCCAACCATCTCTGACAGAGAGGGAGAGAGTGATATTAATTAAGTGTAAATGCTAACTTGGGGAAGAAAAAAAACATTTATGCAAGCGTACCCAGAGGTTATCATCATCCAAACAGCAATCAGTGAGTGCAATACATTACAATCTCAGCCCAAATGTGCAGCAGATAAACGGCGAGCTCACAGGAGAGTGTGTGTTGGCTGTGATCGAGGTGATGGCAATGCTGGATTCTCTGATCTGCAGACTGAAAAGCTGCCTCTCCTGCAGGCCCAGGTGGTC
Source organism: Xyrichtys novacula (assembly GCA_962446985.1). NCBI lineage: Eukaryota > Metazoa > Chordata > Actinopteri > Labriformes > Labridae > Xyrichtys > Xyrichtys novacula. The sequence continues at coordinate 22,157,230 of OY660871.1, forward strand.
ACATACTTGGTCCAACAAAACCACACCTTCATCCTGCTTCTGAACAATAGAAACAACAGAAAACATTAACATCAGCCAAAACTTTACGTGACATACGCATCATCGTGTATTATTCCCATCTAATCACACTGAATCAAATTGTATTTTTTTTATCTGTGGGTTTCCCTGTGATTATACTTGGAATGAAGGAGTAATAATTTGGGAAAAAAAATAGTCATTAATAAATATATTAATAAAAATTATTTTTAAAAGACCATCTGCTGAACCACACTCTGGGGTTTAACTATTCATTGTTTAATTAATGACTCTTGGGGATAACCCACAGCTTACTCATAATGTCCCCTATTTCTCTCCCCACTCTCTCTTCCAGGAAGCATAATCACATCAAAAGAGGGTAATATTTACTGTAAACTGTGGTGAACAGTGTGTTCTTACAGTTGACACAAATTCCAGGTACAAATCACTTTCAATAGAACAGAGAAAACAATAAACCTTAGTCTACAGATGAGGAACACAGCAGCTATAAAAACGAAAGTCGTGAAGTTTATTATTAGAGCCTTTCTGCACATTACCACCAGAGAGCTCTCCCTGCTCTCTCACTGTTCACATAAAGATGCTGCATAGCTGCTATCTTAGAGAGCAATATTGTGATTGCCTTTCTGCATGTGTGTGTCTGCCTGTCAGTGTGTGTGTGTGAGTTTATACTGCTGTCAGGCTCTGAATGGGTTGTTGTGCTGATGTTGTAGAAATGCTCCTATACGAAGTATAACAAGCTCTGTCAAGGAGGTGAGCATGTTCCTCTGACTCAAGGTCACGGTGTTCAATAAGATATGTGGATCAATGAAAAGGAGGCGGAATAGTCGTCGCTACATCATACAGTGACACGGCAATCATTAGCAGAGCAAACAGACTGATAGGAGCAACATATGATATGGTACACAAACAGGAAGCTGTGTGTGTGTTTGAGTGTGTGTGTGTGTGTGTGTGAGAGTATCACGCACGCTGACTCTGAAGGTCTCGATAGTGCCGTCCAGCAGCTGAACTAGGCAGACTAGGTCCGGTTTTGGCATGTCTGTTACCACGGTAACTCTGCCTCCCTCTCAAGACAAACACCCTGCCCTCGGCTCATCAGTGAGAGGGGACCTGGGAACAGACACACACGCACACATACACACGCACAAACAACCACAAAAACAGTGTCAGATGTTTCCAGGCTGTTGTCTTCAGATGAAAGCACCTCCCTCAGGATGACATTGTGTGGTGAGTAATATATGTGGTGGATGGAGCATCAAGCTGCAGTGAGTAATGCACTGTGAATGCAGAGGAGTGACTGTTTGTGTTGTGCGTATGTGTGTGTGTGTGTGTGTGTGTGTAATTTCTTATTATCTGGCCTGGGTCTGAACATGTCCCTTCGCTCTCCCTGCCTCTCTCCCTCTCAGTTTCGCTCTGCCTTTCCAGGGCAGCTGAACGATAAGAATGTTAAACATTTTTAGAGCTGAACACGCCCATTGACAGAACTACAACTGATCTGAGAGCTGCTGCAGGGAGCAATGACTCCAGTATGAACACAAACACACACATGCACCATTAATCTGCACATGCATGTATGTGCCCAGAAGCATCCTAGTGTCAGCATCTACATGCATGCAAAAAAAAGTGTACATACATGTGTAACGGCTTGATCTCCAGGTGAATGATTACTGGACCCAGGTTGTGGTGTGTTGCACACTGCTGTCTGAAAAAACACACAGCCTTTGAGTTAATGTTTGAACAAAGTGACACACTTTTAATGTGTTGAAACAAAGCAGGCCCCTGTTCAAAGAGTTGCTCTCTATAATAACCCTTTCAGTGGCAGACTTACATGAATTTTCATCAAAAATCATACATTCATAACCACTATACTCAACTTTTAGGGTCTCTGTCATCTTGCATCCAATTTTGGCTAAAAAAAAAGCAGCTCTCACACTTAATGATGCCCTTGAAACAAGCCATTTTTTCATACATAACTTTATTGCACAGTACAAGTGAACACTATAGCCATGTTAATTGCCTCTACAGCTTTACCAAACACAAACCTTAAGAAAACAGGGCCTACCGGAGTGTTAAAGGACCGTATACACTGTCCGACTCTCCCTCACAGTCGATAATAAACTCTGCTTTGACCCACTGTACTTTGAGCTCAGCGCGAACAACGAACCTGTTGACAACCTGAAGTTTTGCCACAGCTACACCCAGGAGGAACAGCACTCCCCGGGCAAACTTTCCTGAAACCACGGCGATCCTCGTAACAACAACTTGGACAAGTGAATGTTTTCTCTTTTGGGTAGAGAAGGTTTAAAATACTTATCAATGAGTATATACCTCAGTGTTCCTTCTTCAAAGACGTCTCATATTCCTTAAAAGTGTCCGGTGTGGGAACCTCTGGACGGGGCGCGTCGGAGAAACCAGGTATAGTTAGGTAAATATCCGGGACAAGTTTCTCATCCCTGGCTGCGCTGATTCCGCGCGGCCCCGCCCCTTTCGCCGCGCGCGCTCCCCGTGTGGTGCGCGTTCTGGGTAGTGCGCGAGCAGCAGGGCCTGGAGAACCTTAGAGCGCGACCAGAGCAGTAACAGCAACAGTACAGCCAGTCTACTCTGTTGGTCTATATCCATCTGACTGGTTTGAGCACTTTATGTCACAGTGTGTACTCAATCAAACAAGCTGGAGGAAGAGGAAAATATCTTTGGACGGTCTAAAACAACAACAAAAAATTTTAATCATTTGTGGTGTGAAGGTTTGACTGAGCTACTTACACAAAGTTACAAAAAGTTGAAATTAGTCTAGGAGTAACTCCTCACTCTAAGTTTATAGTAGACCTATGAGGTAAAATGTACTTCTTTTATAGTAGAGTTGTGTCGTTTGTGAATGATTCGTTCAAAAGAACCAAATCTTTTAAGTGAACATACTGAACCGAATCACTTCCTCGAGTGATTTGTTCGTTTCTAACATAGACTGTATAAAGAATGGACAGCCTCTGCCTCCTTGCTGGGTGAAGCCACTCTGAGAACAGCACCCTCTGGTGGTGGGCTGCAGTATAGGTCATAAATCCCGCCTCTGCCAGCAAAGCTTATGGGGCTGAGGACAAACTTTAAATATTTATTACACAGAACATACATTTTTCTCCCCCTGCTTGCGATGTTGACATGTAGTTACTGTAAGAACTGAACTGATTCACAGCCGAATCCTGAAACGTTCGGCTGCGTATCAGTTCAGGAGGTCGGAGTCGCAGGCTTCTCCCGACAAGCGCTACATGATTCGGTGATTTGGTGAACGAATCTTTTGAACTATTCTTCTTCATGAACTGATTGCAGTGATTCAGTACATCTAAAAGAACTGCCGAGCCCATCACTATTTTATTTACATATATAAAAATAATACTCATCGGCTACACCTGTCAAGGATTTTCAAAACAAGATTGCCACTTTATCAAATTCACAAGCCAATGTGGGCTATTGCATGCATCAGATTTCATATTGAGCTTTATCAAAGACCCTTAAAGCATTTTACATTGGATACATCATGTATTTGTGAATTTCCCAGTTTGGGATCAATAAAGTATATCTATCTATCTATCATTCATTCATTCACACAGTCACACATTGGTGGTGGTAAACTACCTTAGTAGTCACTGACGGAAGCGTGGCTGCCAGTTTGCGCCTACGGCCTCTCAGAGGACCACCACACAACACTCACAGTCATACCCCAGTGGAGGACACACACTGGGAGCAAGGTGGGTTAAGTGTCTTGCTCAAGGACACAACGAACAGACTCGGGATAGAGGGGAATCGAACCGCCAACCTTGCAGTTGTTGGACAACCGCTCTACCTCCTGAGCCACTGCCACCCACAATATTTAGTATCTGTTCCGATCATACACTTGCATGACAATTCTTAGGATGGTTTGTAAAAATGTTGTATTTTGCCTCAATCAAAATGTTCATTTATGATTGTTGTCCAGAAGTTATGATGCAAGTAGATAATGAGCCTAATTTATAAGTAAAATTGTGATAAACCAGTTAAACTATTCAGCACTGCCATTTGTCTTCAGTCTCTAAAAGGTTAGTCTTGTGAGCCTATTTTGACAAGTGGATAAAGATATAGATTGCACTATTTGCAAACAAATCAGGACATGTAATATGCAGGACAAAGATATCCTTACAGTTATCAAGGCAGTATTCAACTAGGACTTTTGGAATAAACAACTATTTCTATTATCTGTTAATCTATACATTATTAATTTTCAATTTTTATTTGTTTTCTTTTTAATTCTATGTGTTTTGTCATGTCTTCATCATGCTATGTTTTCCAGCTTATATTTCAGTATTAAATACGAGAAGCTTTACAACTAAAAAACTGCAACCTGGGATGGTTAGGCTCCTTTAAAGATGATTTCATTAATTCCTAAATCATGATATTGGCCCCCGATTTGTATCCCTTAATTTCATTTCTACACCTATGACAAAAATAATATGGAAATTTTTGATAATGCCTCCTCTAGATGACCTTCAGTTACCAGTTCCCTGAATAAAGAACCAGATCAGCAGACCGTAATAGTGGGGAAGTGGAAAATTGTGTCATTTTTCAGTCATCATTCTCAATGATCGAGGTTAACACTGACAACCATTTGACAGAAACATGATTTGTGAGAGAAGAAAAAAATGTATGGCTTTCCTTTACAAAATTCCTCTGGTTACCTGTCACCATCTACAGGACTGATTAAGTACTGCTGTTGTATGTACTGAAATGAGTATCACATTGATCAGTGCATATAGGTTGTTTACTAAATTAATTAAACTATTAAAAGTTAGTTTTTTTTACCCACATATTTTTTAAACCCAAACAAAAGATTTGTAAAATTTGTACATTGTGTAATAAACATTTAAGATTAGAGAAAGGTTGAGGTGGAAATCATTTGTAGCTATTTCTTTAAACTGTTGATCAGTTGAGTTGATTCGATTGTATTTAAAACCAGCTAAACTTTAACCTAACTATATATATTTTTGTAAATACAATATTTATTAATTATGTAACAAAGTAGAAGAGTAACTGCTGTCTTTTGGAAGTGATTAAAGCAGTGGTTTTAACATACTGTATTGAAAACGAACATCCTGAATCAAACATTTTCCCATTTTGTGTGCTGTACGTTGTGCCCCTTAGTTAAAGCTGAAGCAGGTGTAAAACTGAACTGCTTTGACCTGATATTTCCAAGGACATCCAAAAGTCTGAATGCAGATCACCTGATTCCTCGATTTCTCCAGTCCGGGGACATCTCTAAATGTGACGTATAATTAGTTGTTCAGTGGGTGAAACGTGAAACTTGCATAAGAAAATAGAGAAAATCAATAACACAGAGCAATGTTTTTCAGTGTCAGACCTGATGCTGAGGTTGGGATATTTGGTCCTGGTAAGTGAAGCTGACTGGTTGACTTGCTGATCTCTCTGGTGGGTAACTTCTCTTTAGAGAATGGTGTAACATAGTTAAGATGTGTGTGTTGTGTTCACTATCCTCTTCTAGCATGCCTGTGGAAGCTATCCAGCCTTGGCCAGTTGCCCCCCATGCTGTCTGAGTGATGGGACAAGAGGTGTCAAACTAGCAGAGACCAGTTCATATTGGTGTGACAGGTGGAAAAGAGAGGAGGGTGGGGCGTGGGGGTTCTCACCACTACAGTAACAGAGAGAAATCTCCCCCGGTTGCTGTCTGAGGATCAGTTTTCTGCAGCAGTAACTAAGACACCCTGTACCAACCTAGTACTGAACCCTGCAGCTCCAAATTTAGCCCTGGAGACACAAGGACAAACTGCTTCATGTCCCATTTATCCCATCTGCACCCTTTGATATGACAATATTACTGAAGCACCTCTGATAACTTGTTTTTCTTGTTAACAGCGATATATCTGGTTAAAATTTCGGCCTTATTTTCCAATTCTACAAAGCCTGGTCAACTCCTTCATATTCTACATGTGCTTATTATCATTAATACTTTCATCTTCTTTGCCAGACTCAAGATATCGCCCATCTCGCTTACATTCATGGGGTAATCGAAGGTTAAACTAAATGTATGTCAGATAAATTTAGAGCAGTTGTGGTTTGATGGTGTCTGAAATAATCTGGAGCACATAAACCACAGTGATAAAGACATCCAGCCTAGTTGCTGAGACTGGAGTTTGGTCATATATTACCACCATAAAAGTGGGTCTGTGGTGGTGTGGACAGGCTCTGATAACCCCTATGTGTGCAGAAGTCACATGAGACAGGCAGACAGAAAGTATGTCGTCATGTGCAGGAATGCCGCCATGAAATGCACACATGTAGCATGACCCATAAACTGTCCTGAGTCTACAGGAAGCAGTGAGCCGTAAATCTCTGGTCATAAAAGTTATTAGTGACTGACACATGTAGATATAAAAGCTGTATATAAAATGGTGTCCCCATAAGAAGCATGATTAATTACATCATAGACAGTATTACTACGGGGCAGTAAGCTCATTAGCACCCTGGTCCTATTTTCTCAAAGGGGGGCACAACCTCAGCGTGCTGCCTTCACTGACCAACAGATCCTTCTCGGAATGTCTGAAGTATTCTGCTTTCACTGCACCGTGACATGTTTACATGAGCTTCACTGTTGTGTCATTTGAATGTGATCTGAGTTTACTGTGCATGCACAGACCTATCAATTACTTCTCTCAAATTAGACATTGTAAACTGTAATGAGTTTTGTTATAATTTGATAGAAAGTGACAGTAAAGAGTTGATACCAATTATTATTTGAGAAGAAAACACAAGTTTTTACTTTACTGCAGACATCTGGTCAGACAAGATAACTATTTCAAGTCTGTGTCCTGTAAATACAATTAAATCATCATAAAGGCAGTTGACAATTACATCCTGTTAAACCATGACGATAAATAAGTCTTGGAGAAACTCTTTAAGTCTGCATATAATGACATTATTAAGTTGATTATGAATAATAAAGTGCAGCTGTCTTCAATAAGGAAAGCGGTCTGACATATAATCTGAAGGAAACCAGCTAACATGACAAAGCAATTGTTACTAAAGTAAAATTAAAAGTACTTTGACAAAATTATTTTTAAAAAGACAGGTCCTACTCTCAAAATGTTATTTGACCAAAACTACAGAAGTGGTTGTCAGGGAAATGTCTCTTTTGATTTTGAAATATTATCATAAATTATATAATTAAATGTATAACGTTTCAAGCAGTATTAACAGTGGTATCTGATCATTATGGAGCTAGTTTTACAATGTTAGTTTTTAAAACAGCTAGTTTTAAAGGCCAGAGGTCAGAATAATGAAAGCAATGGCTCATGAGATGGAAAAGAGGGCAGTAACATTCTACTGAGCAAATATCTGTTTTTCATGGCCTTCAGAGGACCATTTAACCCAGGAGCCTTTTAAACCATTTTTTAGATAAAACATTTTGAAAGACAGGAGATGGACTTTTTGGTGTGGGCCACTAATGTAGGACTCACCCCTGACAAAGTTACATCAAGTCAGAGATTTTTTGTCACACACAAAAACAGCCTGACACATGTAAAATATGAAACTGATGTATTAAAAAATATGTATTAAAAAAGAGGAAGTAAAAACAGTTGTCCAAAGTCAGTAAAGTTTAAGTGCACATTTTTGGAGCACACTACAGAACCCAAAAATCTGAGGCTGTGGAAAAATCTTCAGGAAGCCCACTGGCTCTTTCGTTTATGTCAGCTCTCAACGAAGTTTTGATTTCTCCGAGGATACTTGAACGCAACCTTAGAGGCACCCTCCTCTAACGATAGTGGTCTTCAAACTGAGGAGCAACACATTGGAAGTTTGGGAGAAGCAGGGTGGATGTGCCGCAGTCTAGGCCAGCTTTTCTGCATCTTTGCAACCCAGTTATAGTTTTTTTGATTTGGTGAATACACTTTCAGATGACGGTGACTCAAGAACGGCCCATGACCTACAGCAAAATGAGGGGGCTTGTGTCGTTTTTCTCAGGTAAGTTTGGACTTTTTTTCTTTTTTGACGTTGAAAGGTAAATTCACAGTTGATCAGATCATTCTAACTATGGCAACGACGTGGAAAGGAAGGCTAAAGCTGACCCATAAAACGCTGCTTCTTTACTTTATGAAAGTTTGTTGAAACGGGTGACAATTATAATGTAAAAGAAATACCAGAATCATGAAAAAGTTGTTGTGAAAAAGAAGAGGACGCGCTGTGATAAGTGTTTCATAACTTAATCACTGTGATGAAGTCAGAGTGACCACTACACCTATTGAGTGACTAACGCTAAATACAGCTGCTGAGCTCTTATGTAAGGGTCAAGCTGCTAACACCCTGCCTGTCTTACAGCCCTGCTCAAAGGGAAGAAAGTTGGCATCAGTGACTTTCTGCATAAACTTGTGTCCACCCAAAAGCTCTGCCAACAGTAAGTTAGCAAAACTCATGACCAGCACTGACCTTTGTGCTGAAAGTGGAAAATGAAAACTGACGTGCTGTTTTTGACCTTCCGATTGAAGCATGGACCCTCAGAAAATCATACAGAGAGAGGGCAGATCGAGAAAAGAGAAGAGGGAGAAAGACGCCGAGGTAAGTTAGAAGAGGAAAGTTTTTTAAAGTCTGTGCAGCTGAGTGTTGACAGGAGATGAAACTAAAGCTGACCTTTTGACCTCCCTCCCCCTTGTATCTTTTCTCTCCTCAGAGCCCCTTGAACACAGAAACCTCACAGTAAGTTAATTTCTCGTGTGGTAAAACAGAAAGAAAAGATTGGCTGTTATTTCATGGTTATGTCCAAATTTTAAAGTAAAGAAAGCCCCTTTTTCTATGGCCCTCAGATTTTTTTTAAACTGTAAATTATCTTGTCACTGCTCAGTTAATCTTCTTTCGTTGGGTTGACCAGGTTGAAACCGTCAGATTTCGACTACCTCAAAGTTATTGGCAAAGGAAGCTTTGGAAAGGTAGGTGTCTTTTAACTTTAAATGTTTGTATTTATGCTTGTAAATGTTTGTTGCTGTTGTTAATGGAGCAGTGGATGACACATCTTTCACACACAGGTGCTTCTTGCGAAACACAGAAAACATGGAGGATACTATGCGGTGAAAGTGTTGCAAAAACAGATGATTATCAAGAGGAAAGAGGTATCTATCTGTTTGTTTATCCGTCTTTCCTTCTCTTGCCTTTCTTTCCATCAACCTGTCCTTAAATTGCGCCTCTCTTTAGCAGGGACATGTGATGGTCGAGCGGAGTGTATTGTTGAAGGGACTACAACATCCATTTCTGGTGGGACTTCACTTCTCTTTTCAGACCTCAAACACACTCTACTTTGTCCTGGACTACGTTAACGGAGGGGAGGTATGTATAAAATGAAATACTAATATATGTCAATACCCAACACACCGTTATATTTCCAACAATTTTTCACATGGATGGTAATAGAATCACTTTGGAACCAGAAGTCACCTGAGTCAGACTCAAATAACTGTAAGATGCCTACAGGTTTTTTTTTGTCATTCGTGCAACCCCACAATTACTTCATCTTTTTGTCCTCAGCTCTTCTACCATCTCCAGAGAGAAGGTTCCTTTCCTGAACCCAGAGCAGCTTTCTATGCCGCAGAGATGCTCATGGCACTTGGCTTTCTTCACTCTCTCGACATCGTTTACAGGTTCAAACCCATGCACATACACACAAACACGGCTAAGTTTTCTTACTCACCACTTGAACATGCTCAACATGTTTAATTGATTCATTCAGGGGATCCCCAATAAAATGCTCACTTTAATGAGGGGTCTGCATACACGTTTAGATGACTAAAAACCACCATGTTCTCAGATGTTACATAAAGAAATAAAAAGCTGAGGATAACAGCAGGATAAAGTTAATGTCGGTTTTGGTAGGAGCTCATTTAATAACTCAATGTTTGAATCCCATTTGTTTCTCTGACAGAGATATGAAGCCAGAGAACATCCTTCTAGACTGTGAAGGTCACGTGATGCTGACTGACTTTGGGCTTTGTAAGGAAGGGGTGTCCAAAAGTGGGATTATGCACACATTCTGTGGGACTCCAGAGTATCTCGCTCCAGAGGTGCTGCAAGGCCACCCCTACAGTCCAGCAGTGGACTGGTGGGGCCTCGGCACAGTGCTGTTTGAGATGCTCTATGGATTGGTGAGTGCATGGGAGTCTTTTTCTTTTTTTCATCTTATCATTTCTTTCAGCTTTACCGTGTTACTCAGTCTTTCTCTCTTTCTCTGTCTCTCTCTCTTTTAGCCTCCGTTTTATAGCCATAGTAAAGCAGACATGTTTGAGAACATACTTCATGCTCCTCTGCAGCTGCGCAGTGGGGTCTCTGAGGCTGCTCGCTCGCTTTTGGAAGGATTGCTGCAAAAAGACGTCAAAAACCGCCTAGGAGGGAAAGGTGACCAGGTGGAGCTGCAGAATCATCCTTTCTTTGCATCCATCAACTGGGATGACCTCCTGGCCAAGAACATTAAACCCCCATTCATCCCCAACGTGGTACGACAAATTCAGATTCCTTATTCATAATACGGTGTTCCTGAGTGTGTTTTAATTCTGTGCTCCTCTCTACAGACTGGTCCATATGATGTCAGCTACATCGACCCAGAGTTCACGATACTGCCTGTTCCTGCTTTTGTAAATGAGAGGTGCCAGGCGAGCGGGAATGGCGAGGCCTTCCCAGGATTCTCCTTCATGAACCCTGTGGAGTATGTGGCAGCGGAGCTGGTTTCATAACCACACGAAACCATCTGAGAGCGTGTTTGTTAAAATATTTATTTTTCATAAATTTTTAATTTAAAGTCTTTTTTTAACATTTGAACAAAATATTCTTAAACCAACATTGCACTGAGTTGTATGTTTCCATGGTTACACACTAAATAGTGGCATACTGATATTTCTAGCATAAGTTTACAATGTGAAATAGGCTGGTCACTGTTTCACATGTTTAAGCGAGCTTTATGTGTGAAAGTACAAAACAATAAATACTTAATTTTGAAACAGTTTCATTTTACATTTTAACATTAAATACTTAAAAAAATATTATACAACAGGCACACAGTTTGCAACGTCCCCATTCTGCTTTTACAGTCGTACAGACAATACTTCACCAGCTGCCTTGACTTCCTGCATAGTGACAAAATACAAAACAATATAAACAAAATAATTAAAATAAGACCTTTTTAACAATAGGACACATATCATTTGGCAACACTTCACAGACTGGACCAAGCTCTGACTTCATGTGAGGTGGTGAACAGTTGTGTTTGGTGATAAACAGAACAAGCCCATCACTAGGGTGGGTCTCATAGGTTCTTTTAGGGAGCAAGCGTCTGGCCTGATAATTTCCACTTCACCTCACAGGACTAGTTATGAAACAGTTTATACAACCAGCAGCTTTTTGTCTGTTAGTAGATGTTGAAGGAGGCGTAGCTCTGGTCACTCTGGCAGGTGAAGTATGCTATCAGCTGACCGTTGCAGATCATCAAAAACAAGCCGCTACCTTTTGGAGAAAAAGATAATTAAGGAGAGTTCAATTCAATTTAAGAGAAAAACTTCTCGAATGTTGTGGTGGTGGTGTTTTGTTTACCCAGAGCTAGCCACCACTGCCACACCATAGGAAACTCCAACATCACTGCAACAGAGAAATAAGATGTGAGATTTCATAATTTAATCAAAAATTTGTGTGCACAACTGTTAGAATGTTTTTTTTACCAAGACTGGTGATCATCACATGCAAAAGTGTAACAGTGAGGGCGTAGTCCCAGACCCGCCTCCTGACCACTGCAGCAAACAACAGGCCACTGCAGAAGTAGGTAAGCTCAAGAGAAAGGAGGTTCACTGTAAATGACCAACAAAACCGCAAGTTTAAACTAGGTTCATAGTCATAGTTGACAATGCTGGAAATAATCCGCAGGCTCACCTAAGTACTTGGAGTTTGATTCAGCAGGTTCAGTCTTGAAGTCGAATGGGATCAGTCCGTCAAAGCTATCCAGCCTAATCAAAGAGTCATATTACAAGGGAAAAACCTTACCAAACAGTTACAGTGTGTCATTTTTACAGAGGGAAACAGATGTTTTTTTTTCAAGTTTTTCTGTAAACTGTTCAGTTTCATCATTTTACATAGAACTGGGACAAAAAAAGCCAGTTTAGCATTTAACCTGATGTGAAAAAAGTCAAGGGGCAGGTTCATGTGCACTCATAATAATTTACAGTGAAATGAGGAGATAGGAGTATGTCATATGTACAGCCATTATTATTAATTCGGTGTCTAATTGTTGAGCTATTTGTGTGTAAAATGCTTTCAAACTTGTATTTTACTGGAATCCAGTTAACTTGCACAATGGGCTTATCTGTTTGGTTTTTATTAAGTCTCTTTTCATCTGTCTGAAACAGTTTTAGATATTCTATTAGATAACTATGTATTCATTTTTGCCTATCTGAATTAAAATCAGTTAATCACACACAATGGAAATGGAAATCGACGCTGAATTCGGGTGTAAACCACCTCAGGGGAAATTGACTGCTGCTTTATAAAACGAGTTTGCGTTCATGTGCTGTTGTACGCATGCGTGTGAGATGGTCTCACCTGAAGGCACCGAAACACACACTGCCGATCATGTAGAAAAGGGAGTAAAATATGAGCAGACACAGAAGGAGATTGAAGAGCACGGTCTGTGGGGAGGAGGAAGATTTCACAACACAGTAACTAATTTGTCTGGTGGGCTACAGTGCATATTTCCACGGTACACAACATTATAAACAAAAACACAGCCTGCAGTCTAGGCTGAAGACATTTAGCTGCTGCAAAACCTTGCGGGCTGTTGATTTATTTGTGGATCACCCTCATTTTTGTATCACACATGATTGTCAAGCGATCTTTCGTTGAATGGCGGACTGACAGCTGACACTGATAGAAGTATGAGCTGAAGAAATCGCAACACATTCACGCTTACCTTTGAGTCGACCGCATTGCCTTTGAATGCCATCTCATGATTTGAACTAGATGTAGAATTGCACAATAATCCAGGCTGCAGCACGATACACGACCCCGTTAATCCCTACAAAACTGGACTTCTTTCGCCATCTAGCGACCGACGCTTGAAATAAACCTCCGCCTCTCCAGCCAAACGCTGAACTGAATTCACCAAAAATCAGGGCGGCCTTTGTTGGCTAAAATTAAGATTTATCTGACTGTATGCCTCTTAGCAAGAACCGAGACGCGTTTTCTTAAGTGCTACAGCCATTTTATGTGCAATAAGGTTGTATTTAAATCAAAATTCGGACTGATACTGGCCTATGAAATGTGTTGCTTTATTTTACCGGAGATGAAATACCCACTCAATGTGGGAGGGATACTGCAGGACTGTTGTTGATAATTTGGATGAACATAAAAATTATGAACGCTGATAACCCCCAAAAATACTTGTTTGAAGACGTAACACAACCAATGGCGAACAGTCCATTGTCAGTTGAATTAATGGATTTGCTGTCACATTAAAACCATTCAGACATTTTGGTAGCCTAGGAGTGAGGTCACCATAAAGCTCGATGCTTGGTTTTTTCTTCATCTGCAGTCGTAGTGTAACCACACAGGCGTGTGTTACTGTTTTACGGCGTCGAGTTTTTTTCTGTTAACTCAGTAGATGTGGGTATTATTCTCGACTTTACGTATTAACAGTAATTCAAACGCGGAGTTGTATGGGTGTATTACAAACACGACCAGTTTTAGAGTTAACGCACACTATGGTTTTGATGTCGTTTTGATTAAAAACGGTACAAGGCCCGAGTTTGTTATCCGACAGCTAGCATTGCCGCATATAAACTTGTGAATGACACCGTATATATTTTACACACAAACAAAGTAGTGTTTTATCGACATTAATGATTTTTAAGTTGGGAATAAACACACTTCCATGACCAGGAGAGGACCAACCGCTCCTCAACGGTCATAATGGCAGACACTGCGGTTCCTGCGCTCCATTGATACACACACACGTACTTCTTGAGGGGCTCACTTCTGATGTTGTTGAAAGCAAGGCGGGGTTGTGAGCTTCAGCCCCGTGCTGGTAATCGTAAAATCGCCACTGAACTGAGTTTTTGGGCGTGTTTTGCGTGCAAACAGGTTTAGTATTGACCACCGAGAGTAAAGTGAACTTTTCCGAGACCCAAAGTTGTCAGGCAGCGCATCTTATACGCATGCGCATCCTTCTATCCAGCTCTAAATAAGAGTTAAAACAGAAACGAGGTGAGTTCCACATTTTAAACAAAACGAGCCTTAATTCTCATTTAATGCCGATAACAGGAGCAATATTTGTAAGTCTGACTTGCGTCTTTCCTATTGGTTATACTTCGTGTTATTTCCACTGTAATTTAAAACGGCGAGTATAAATCGTTTTTTCAAGTTTCTATTGAAGAAATTATTCAAGCAACAATGTTTAAGCCCGTAACAGTTGGACAACGTTAATGTCGGTGCGCATCTTAATGTGCCAATTATTGACAATTTGCAAAATGCGTTTTTCCATTGTTATTAACCGGGAAACTTATTTATTACAGATTGTCCTTAGCTGGCTGCATCCAGTCACAATGCTACGGCTAGCCGTCTAGCAACCCTCTGTTCAGTTGCACGGAGTGGAGCTAGCTGGCTGTTAGCTTCGTGTCAGCGCTAGCTAGCAACCTGGGCTGACATTCCGTGACAAGGGGAAAGTGGAAAAAATAACCCGAGTGAAGGAAAACACCAAGTCAGGAAATTACAGAGCACGCGTTTGCTTTTGTTCGACGTGTAGCCGCTTTGCATGATTTGTTTAAATGGGTAACTTGAGTAATTTACATAGTTTAAACGTGTTGGTGGCCTCTTCCTAAGCTCCGCCATTTTGTATAAGACGAATGCTAATCATGGGCGCTCTTACATACACTTTATTTATAGCTACAATAAAACTGAGGAGCTGAGTATAAAGTCAAACTCCATCAACATCTATAAGCACGGGCTGTTCTATACTTTTCACATACTTATGACCTCCATGCAAACAAATAATGCCACCTTATTTGGTGTTGAACATGCGTCAGGACTAAAACGTTATATCGTAATATTCGTCGCATTAAAATGTTTATAAGTTTGGCCAGTCAGTGCAGAAAACAGTGTTTTCTGCGAGATTGGTTGACAAATTACCCTCTCACTTATTCATAACCAGACAAACAAGCGGTTTTAGGAGATACTGTTAAAACAAGGAAAAGATGAACTTGTATGGTTAACTTAAAGTTTAGACATATTTCCCCATGTTTGTCATTGATCTCGATAACGGATTGATCTATTGTGACCATTTGTGTTTGCATTTTTCTGTTTGTTGAGCCGCAAAACAATAATATTTCTGACTGTTTTGTCTGAAACCGAAGTGCATGGTGTATCCTGCAAGCCAGCACACAGTCTCCATCTAGCGGTGATGTTAAGCACTGCTGTTTACAAGTGCAGGTAGACGCTGCGTTTGCCGTTGTGGGCACTGTGTAGGTAAAACCATCCAGGGGGCTGCAACACTGGAATGATCACGCATAGATAACACACTGGATAGGACACAACGTTATCAATGTTCCTACTTCAGCTTTATTTTGTACATTTTGTCTTAGTTGTAAGTATCTGGCGGCCCCTTTGATATAAGTCTGTACTTTCAGGTTGGGGATATCAGAGGAGTGGGAATGACTGACACTCCACCCAGTGATGGCCCCTCCCAGGGAGCTGAGTTTGATATGATGGGTGCTCTGGACTGGAAGGATGGTATTGCCACACTGCCAGGCAGTGACATCAGGGTATGAGAGACATTTATGAGGCTTATTAGGGACATCTGATCGTGTAAATGTATGTGGGCATGCTTGTGATAACACACAGCTTCATAAAAGAAGGTTTCCCGTTGCAGACGAGGGCCTGTTGACCAGAAATTTCTACGTTGTGAGCCCCAGAACCAGCCAAAGAAGTGAAAATACCACATATACTTATAATGATGGTAATGCCATCATATTTAAAACTGTGACACTGGAAATGATACAATGCTAGTATCTATTGCTGCACAATGAGGACTTGTTTTAGAGGCAGATGTAATCTTATCAATCCTAACTTATGTAAATATCACCAAGGAGTTTTTGTGAAGGGCATCACTGGATGTTTTGGAGACTTAGGCCTAGACCTGACAGGTTCTGATTATGTCTTAAGATGTTGGACATGTTTACCTCTGAGACTGATTTAGTTATTATTTGAAGTGACTCTCTACGTATATTCAGAGACAGATAGTTAAAGTTTAAGGTGGGGCATTACCTTGGCTCAGAGTTTTCTTTTGTTTGTTTTTTTGTCTTTCAGTTCCGCATGACAGAGTTTGGGACTCTTGAGATTGTCACAGATGTAGAGGTCAAAGGGCAGGATCCACTGCCTAACTCTGGGACCTTGGACCCAGCACAGTCCCAAACTCCCACCCCTCCACCAGAGAGCCAATCACAGAGTGGTACAGCCACAGCGCCAGCCAATCAGATTCAGCTAGGATCTTCTCAAGGCAAAGGTAGGACGGAATATGTTTAACTTTTTGCGCATTGTTATTATCAAGAAAGGAAGTGTTTACTTTTACAGCTGTAATGGAAAACGAACCATTTCAGCTCCTTCTTTCTATTTCTTACTCCAGCCCCCCGTCCTGTGCTTCTGTCTTTAGAGGAGGGCCCAAGTATGGAGGGCCCGAGTGTGGAGGTCGGTCCAAGTGTAGAAGTTGGCTCCAATGTTGCAGATGTGGGTTCGAATGGGGAGCTGTCGAGGTGTAGGGCGTGTGGTGGCAGTGTCCCTCAGGGTACTCTTCTGCAAGGCAAATTCTGTAGCTCCATTTGTGCTCAGCCCTCCAGTGGCAGGTAAAAAAAAAGAAGAAAAAGTCAAAATGTTTTCTCTCTTTGTTATGATGATTTTTTTCCTGTGTTTTTTTTTTATCATCATAAACATTTTTTCTTCTGCAGATCCTCTCCAGGTGAATCAAGAGAGAATCAAGCAGTTGAGGGTGAGAGACTGGGGAAGCGTGTGCGCAAAAAGAGGAAGATTTACATGGATTCTGGTGATGAAGAAGAAGATAATCAAGAGGAGCCAGAGGTAAGGGCCAAACCCTCCCAATTCAGTGTAGAGTTGTTGCCTATTTAGCTGTTATAAGTCATAAAAGCATGAGACAGGGGGGAAAAAAGTCACTAGCTGTGATTATAAACATGCTCTTAATTTTCCCTGTCTGAAGGAAAAAGCCAAGTCTACCAAAGGCAGAAGAGGTGCCAAAGTCGCCAAACTGGGTATGACAGACTGCTGACATTTTCTCATTGAAGATTTTCTTTTTTTTTAAATACAGCTGCAGATGACATTTTATTTTTTCATGTAACAAATTAAAAAAATATATATTACAATTAGGCTGATCTTGATGGAATAAATTTAAACTGGGGAACAAATGTGTCTGCAGGTGCCTTATTCTCATCAGTGACAAATAACAGAGCTGGTTGTGCACAAACTCCAGTTCATAAGACTTATGATTAATTTATTTTTCAGTCACTGCGCCAACCAATAAGAAACGGGCATGGAGCTGGCCTGTTTACTTGGAAGAGGAGAGGTCAATCGCAGCTCCTGTCAAACTATTTAAAGAGGTACTTATTCTCAAAAAACTCTGTCAGTTTAGCAGATAAAGTTGTTTATATTTCCTCACTTAGACCAGATCATGACTCTGCTGTGATGTTTCTCCTTCTCTTAGCACCAGTCATTCCCGCAAAGCAGAAACGGCTTTAAGGTGGGGATGAAACTAGAGGGACTGGACCCGTCTCACCCGTCTCTGTTCTGTGTGCTCACTGTTGCAGAGGTACAGTTGTTGATCAGTTGTTTGTGGATTGCATTCAGTAAAAGAGAAAACAAATTTATCTCTGTTTATAATTAAGAGCTTGACTCATACTTCTGTGTTTCCCCTTTGTGTGTCAGATCCAAGGCTACAGGGTAAGACTCCACTTTGATGGTTACCCAGAGTGCTATGACTTCTGGGCAAACGCAGACTCGTGGGATATCAAACCAGCCGGATGGTGTGAGAAGAATAGTCACAAATTATTGTTGCCTAAAGGTACAAACAAACACAGACACAAAATGAAAAATCTACCCATGATTGAAAGAGTAAATCTCCAGAGTGATTTTTCCTGCAGGCTGTAAGGATGGAGAGTTTAATTGGGGCATGTATGTAAAGAACTGCAGAGGTCAGCTGGCCCCCAAACACCTTTTCAAGAGCCTCAACACAGTGAGTTATCATTACAGCCTGTAGACTCAGAAACCAAACAGGGTGTCCAGAAATTCAGGGGTTTTTAAAGTGCTGATTATGTTTTGTTTTTTAAACTCTAGTCTGTGACGCCGTCTGGATTCAGAGCCGGCATGAAGCTTGAGGCGGTGGACAGGAAGAACCCGTCGTTGATCTGTGTAGCAACAATTTCTGCTGTTGTCGATAATCGATTGCTCATACATTTCGACAACTGGGATGACTCGTATGATTACTGGTGAGAACAAAGAGGGAGACTGAAAGAAGAAGAGGGCTGCGAGGGTTTTACTCACCCTTTGTGGAGGATCTTATCTTTGTTTGCTTTTATGATGCACTTGTTTTCCTTCTATTTATTCATCCCTTTATTTATTTATTGGTTAAGGTGTGATGCTAGCAGTCCATACATCCATCCTGTGGGTTTCTGTGAAGATGTCAAATTGACTCTGACGACTCCAGCTGGTAAGACAGATCAAGATAACCTACACAAACTACATGCCCATTCTTGCTTTATACAGGATTTCCTTTGTTGTATTTTTAGTTTCATGATGCACTAAATGTTTTCAATAGGTGAAAGTCAGGACTACAGATGGGTCACTTTAGTGTCTAGCCGCTTCTACTACTGAGCTATGCAGTTGTAATTCATGCAGAATGTGGTTTTATGCAAGGTCACACCTGAAAACAGCATTATCTAGATGACAAAAACCCAGATTTATTGCTATGCATTAATGTTGCCTTCCCAGGTGTGAACTACCTATGCCATGGGTAATACCATCACATATAATGACTAGGGATGCAGGCTCAATACATTGCAGCTTGCTTCATGAAATATTTATAAAATTACAATATAGTAGCCATCAAGACTACTCTGTAGAGTTTCCTATCTCTCCCTCCCTTCATACCGCTCTAACTGCTGACAACACATTCTCCGGCCCATCCTGAAAACCCTCCTCCCTGCTTGCGTCATTTTCTAGAGAGGAGTGTAAAATGAGAAAGCAAAAAACAGATCCCAGGCAAGTTCACCTGCACTCCAAGAGGCTGTTGGTTTGATAATATGAACTCTGATGCCCCGCCCATTAACGTGAAGCAAATGGAAACTTGTTGGTCACACCTTTTACATCCTCTCCTACTTTTTACACCACCAGACTGGAATTTAAAAAGCACTCTGTATTGTGAAATAAACTGAATGCTGTTTAGTCAGCCTGAAGCTCATACTCAGGGGAAGATGTGAGATAGGTCAGACAGGAGTCCTGGTTGCAACATCTTAAGTATGTTAGACGCATTGTTGTGTGGATCTAACAAATGTTTTTTTTTTTTTTTTTTGCTCTCACCAGAATATAAGCAGCCCAAGGCTTTCTCATGGGAGAAATATCTGGAGGAGACAGGCACACAAGCTGCTCCTGCGAGGGCCTTTAAACCGGTACCACTTTACAAACACGATCAAATTTCAACATGTATGACAGTAGTCCAGATTCTGTCGTGACATTTTTGTGTGTCCTGTGTTTGTAGAGACCTCTCCATGGCTTCCAGTTGGGAATGAAAGTTGAAGCTGTCGATAAGAGGAACCCCATGCTCATCCGGGTTGCAACCATAGTGGACACAGAGGACCACCGTCTAAAAGTAAAAGACGCTTTCTACTAAAGATGTGTTTTGACATTCTGAGTTCTCAGCTTTGGTCAAACTTCCTTCTTGTGTCTGGTATTCTTTCCCAGATTCACTTTGATGGCTGGAGTTCAGAGTATGACTACTGGGTGGATACAGACTGCCCTGATCTGCACCCTGTGGGCTGGTGTCAGAAAACTGGACACCCGCTACAATACCCTAACGGTGAGATGTTTCTTGCCCCAAAAGTTCTGTTTGATACTCAGTGAGTTTGGCCCAAGTTTCTCAGTGATAAAAACTTTAATTTCACAGATGAGTCAGCAGTTTGACTGCATTTCTGGGGGTGGTTGTGAATCTGTAATGAAGTCAAATGGAAATTGTATCCCAGGATGTTTGCATACATACATTAACACTCTCTTGTGTGTCTTTGGGTGTATATTTCAGGCTCCAGTGAATTACTGACTGCCCCAGGACAAGGATGTCCCACTCCAGGATGCAATGGAGTGGGACATATTAGAGGACCTCGCTATGGGACGCACTACACGTTAGTAGCACCCACCAGGTTTTGTGCTTACTCATTTTCTTTGTTTTCGTCTTCTCTGTTCTGTCTCTGTGATTCTCAATCATAGTTTAATATGAAACACTATATCTCCAATGAAATCCAATTTTAACTTCCTTAAAGTAAATACATGAATGCATGTTGAGATTTTCTGATTTAAGGTTAGTTGTGTTGCTTTGGAGTCACTGATCGTGGTGTGAAAATCTACTCTTTTGTAATCTAACCCAATGCAGTTTGTTGCTGTCTCACTGAATTTGTTTCTAATGTCTTCATCTTAACTGCTTCATGTCACTGTTTCTTAAGCAGGACATAAATCATGAAACCTCATCTCGTTTTTATCAGTGTTTGGGGACTGTGTATTTTCTAATCCTAGGAGAAGCTCGACTCTGTTCTAAAATGTCATTGAAACCCATGTGGGCTGCCTGCATAGTGTAAATGTGTTGCTTGTGTTTGTGTGGGCGGTCAGAGTCTTTGGGATGGTTTCTTGAGCCGTTTCTCTGTCTGTTAGCTGGAACTTGCTTAACTGCAGAATGTTAAATGCACAGCTGACTTCGTTTGAGCTTGTTTACAGTTTGTGCGCCTTTGTCTGTGCAGTCAGGTGAGCTGTCCATACTCGGAGATGAACCTGAACAAGGAGGGCTTGCTGCCAGATCGCCTCAGTGGGGAAAGACCTCCCGCCCTTAGTGGACCTCAGCCTCGAGGCAGACGCCCCGATCCTCAAACAGTCACTACCACGCTGACCTCCTCTACCCCAGAGCTGCTAGAAGGGGCCGAAGACCCCCAGAACAGGTTTGCTGCTGAACATTACTGTACACACAGCCATCACCACACTAAGCATGACCATTCTTAGGAGGAGCTCCTAAGAGAACTCCTATAACTGTTTTGCATTCAGCTCTCTGCACTGGTCTGTACCTGAGAGTGTGTTAACTGTGTTGCTAGGAAACCGGTGACAGTTGAAGCTGAGCGTACAGGACGCAACACCCAGCCAGACCCACTAGGTGGAACTGGCGAGCAAAGCCACAATGGAACGAGGCCTAAACGGTACAGAGCCATCAGACCAAACTGTGGACTTGTGCTCTCTAGTTTTAGGAAGTAACCTCTGACTTTTCTGTTGCCTTATGTTGCAGAAGCGCTCCAGTTCCCAAATACCTGAAAATGCACTATGTGAAAGAGGAGATTGGTGATAGTAAAGGTACCCTTTGATTTCAAATGACACTAGCAGAAAGAGTGTAAATTATTTTCTATCTCCTGCTGACTCCTCTCCCTCTCTTCCCTCTCTTAAGCCTCTCCAGACGCCATCTCTCTACAGCAGGCCCTCCACGAATCAGTGTTCTCCCCCGGCATCTCTGCCTCCCCCCCTCACCGGGTGGCTCTCTGCTGGGACAAACACTGCCAGCTGCTGCCTGAGGTCCTGGGGCTGACTGCCAAGAGAGTGGCCACTTGGAGCGCTGAGGAGGTCAGAGATGCCCACACACATGAAAAGCAGACACGCACTCCTCAGTGAATCATCCAACATGAAGGCAGAAAGTTGCTCAAAGACAGGGTTCATAGTTAAAAAGGGAGCGATGAATAGTTGATATTTGGGCAGGTCGGGTTAACAAGTGAAGTTCATCCGAGACTTACAAGACACCTTGATTAGTGAACGAATAAATACAGATTATAATTCGTTGTTTTTTGTGGCCCTCTTCAACAAGACTCCTCTTTTTGCTTTTCAGGTCGCGGGGTTTGTGAAAGGACTGCCAGGGTGTAAAGAGCATGCTGCTACGTTCAAAACAGAAGTAAGTTTCTCTTTGTTGGGAATGGATTGTTTCAAAATGTGAAAATATAGGCAGATGTCTTGTGCTCTGTATTAGAATTTTTTGGGGGGTATGATAAGAATGAAAAAAAATTGCGCAAAATAGGCTGAAAAAGAGAAGATTGTAATGTAGCTGAAGAATTGTAAAATCTATGGGGAAAAAAGCACAAAAATTGATACAGTCTCTCTCTCCAAAAATCAATCACTTTTTCTCAGCGTTTCAGGACTTAAACTGATATCATAATCCCCCCTTGTAAGAATGTTCATCCGTGATCAGTTTTTCAATCTGCTTGTCTTGTTTCCAATGTAAAACAGAAAGCCGGTGCCTCTCTCCTTGCACTCTGATTTCTTTCTGACAGGACAAGAAAAAAAAGCTTTATATAAACAGTGGGGCTTATGTCACTTATTTCACATTTGAAATTATATATAGAGGAACGTACTTGTCTGTGTGTGGTGTAGTGTAGTGCATGGGTGCTGGAGCTGCAGAGTACATACATAAGGTACACACACAGGTGGACACATTACATAACTCTGACTCAATCAGTTCAATACTTGGGTTCTGCTGTAGCTTTCTTGCAAAAAAAAGGTCTTTTAATGTTAAATATTTTTGTATTGACACTGTCTGCACGCATATGCTTGTGTAAATGTTAGGTAGCTTGAGGGATAAAGAATATAATGCCAAATGTTTTCCCCTTTCACAGCAAATAGATGGCGAGGCCTTCCTGCTGCTTACCCAAGCAGACATCGTCAAGATCCTGTCAATCAAGTTAGGACCCGCCCTAAAAATCTACAACTCCATCCTTATGTTAAAGAACGCAGACGAGGAGTGAGAGCCATTACCTCTGCTTCAAGCTTCATCAACACTCAGCTGAAGACTTGATAAAATCAGCCTGAAGCATTTTCATCCGTGGAACTCTGCAGCAGGTGCAGCTACACGAGAGAAATGAGAGGAAGCCATCATCCTAAAAAACGTCCACCACCAGCCCCGCCCCCTTCCACCCACCTACCCTCTTACTCTCGTCATGAATGACAGAACTGATGAACCTTGAGAGAGATTTACATGAAACCCTGAAGAGTTATCGACTTAAGTTGTGTTTGTTTACCAGATCATTACATAAAAAAAAAAACTACAGGCACCTTCAATGCTTCTTAACATTGTACAGTTTTTGAATTGGATCTAGTTTCATAGTTTTGTTGATTTCTCTGTTTTCTTTTGAACTTTTGAGCTCATAGAAGATATTCAAGCATCTTTGTGCTTTGTTGCTTTTTACTCGGCAACAACAGATAATTTTTTTAAAAAGCTGCAAATTACAATCGTGATGTGGTGAGAGGTTTTCAATGTGAAACCCAGTGGAGCAGAAGCACTATGTAGTTCATTCTTTGTCCTGTAGATGGAGAAATGAGCCGCTCTGTAAGCCCTGAGGCAACAGTGATTGTTTAAACTCGAGTTGGCTGGAGCTAAAGGGGTGGGGTGGGGGGTAAACTTTGTGTGTTTGTGCGTGTGTGTGCAGATGTGACTAAATGTGTTTGAGAAAAGAGCATGAATGTCCCCACCAGCCTGTGTTTGTTGCTTTTCAGGTCAGAGGATTGTGTTGTGACAAAGCAGAGCTAAGGGCTAAACATTTAACAGCGGAAACTTGCAAGTCTTTAAAGGGACCATATTGTGCAGATTTCACTTAAGAATGGTTTTCTAACAATAATGTGAATCCCCAGCCTGTCTACAAACAGGAACCCCATGAGAAAATTCTATCCACTCCCTCTCTTGCTTGTTCCACCTTTCAAAATATGAGTGCTCAAACGGGCAGATTGGAACTATCGCCTTCCATGACTTCATGGACGGCGATAATGCTGCGTTCGAGTTACCTCAGAAGTCAGTTGTCGGAGCTGAAATTGACATCACACCCCAGTTACCAAGTCGGAAAAAAGCAAAATCGGAGACCTGAAAGAAGATGGCTACATCTACGAAAGTTACTTAGCGCTTGCCTTATCGTCGGACAAGGCAAGCGCTAAAATAATTTTCGTAGATGTAGCCATCTTCTTTCAGGACTCCGATTTTGCTTTTTTCTGACTTAGTAACTGAAATGCTGGTAACTTGGGTGTAGGCCTGTCGCGATAATCAATAAATCGCCTTATCGCTCGGTAAATAAAAACGAGGTCGGTCATTTTGCCAGCCTCGATAATTGACGTGCGTTTGTTTTCCTCCTCTCTCGCTACCAAACAGGCTGGATGAGAGAAGAGGTCTCACTCTGCGCATTTTTCTCGGCACCTGGGGGCGTTGGCTCTATAGCGGAATGAACGGAGTCAGTGAACCCTCCTGTCAGTCATTCAGTATCTTTGTCACGGGGGGGCGCGCGCACAGGTACACGTAGGCGCGCACAGGCACACAGACAGACTTTTGGATACAGTGCTGCAAGTAAGCGTCGTGAGTGAAAAGCAAGCAAACAGAGTGAACACGACAGCTTTGGTGTCTAAACCGAACGCAACAGCCCAAGTGTGGGAATATTTCGGCTTTAAACCAGTTTTGTTTTCGTCAACCACAAAACTCCACGTGTTTGCGCGCGCGCTCGTGTGTGTCTGTGTGTTGGAGGAGCACAGCAGGCTGATGAGAGCTGTCAGAGCGGACTGAAGCTGCTCCTATATGTTTAGCGCTTAACTGACTGAGTTTTGCAACTCTGTTCGTCATTTTCGTCTCGTCCCATCAACGTAAACGCACTTTCGTCTCGTCACATTTTAGTCATCTCCGACTTATGTTTAGCTCGTCAACGTTACGTCTTCGTCGTGGGTAAAATTAAAGTTTATCACTTTTGACACGGTGTACTCGCATTATTATGCCATTTGATATCATTATCTATAATTTAAAAAACGGTGTCAATAATATCGTTTATCGGCAATAATTTGTAGCACAATGATCGTCCAGCAAAATTTGTTATCGTGACAGGCCTACTTGGGTGTGACGTCATTTTCAGTTCCGACAACTGACTTCCGAGGAAACACTAACTTAGCGTAACTCCTCCACTACAGGTTGGTGACCCTACCCAAGATGTTCTGTTCCCAAAAATTTCCTCTATTTTTTCCCTCGTAAACACTGGTTGGAAATGGCGAAGGTACGAGCAAGGCAGGGATGACAGGGAGCTGCTATTATAAACATCTCAGCTCAAAACATTACAAAACTTTACGTTTTAAGATTTTTTAGTTCTACTTTGTCATCATCAATCACAGTCTGACATACAAGCTTGTAGTAGTGTAACTGAGCATAGGCTAGTAGTTGAGGCTGGTAGCAGTCCTCTGATTGCAAATCTTTTTCCGCAGACTGCAAGAACATCGTCACCAGAGATAACCATACTTATAATATTGCGCATTTACCAAAAAAGCTTCCAAGTAAAGAGAAGATAGTGGAGATGTAAACTGTTAGCAGGCGCTAATGTTACCTAGCTTCATGTAAGTCACTGTGTACCAAACATGGACAAAGTAAAAGTAAAAAGACAAATATTAAGACACTTAATATTTTTAACTAACCATTCAGAAGCGCACTGTCACAGCCACAGAGTTGGAATTTCTTCAAGAGCCTCTCCTTCTGGGTCTAACTGGTCCCTTGTAGGAGCAATACCTAGCACTCTGTAAACATTAGCGCATGGTACCGTAGGGCAAGCCACGCCCCCTTCTTCCAGAGAGACAGGGGCGTGGCTTGCGCTGAAGGAGGCATGGACAGGCGCAGCACAGAGAAACAGTGTGTTCTCAGTAGAGGTCACTAGAGAGTTTTCAGGCTGGTTGGAGTCCAGGAAAGATATGAGATTTTAGACAACAAACTTCAAATTGACTGTTCTTGGACCCCTGAGATCTAATCCGCTGAAAAGGAATATAATATGGTCCCTTTAAAGTGATAAAGGAGAAGATACACCAGTTCCCCCTTTCTCTGATTTTTGTTTCTTTCATTCACTCAGAAGGCACATGAACATGAATGTTGAAGAAAATCAGCTTTTTGTTGTTTTGTTGATATTGATGGTCTCATTTGGTTTTAACAACCTCTGTCAACCACATTGTAAATAGTATTCAGTAGTGTACATCTCTAAAAGGACTCCCCCTTACTCCTTAACAGTGTTTACTCCTGCTTGGTTATGCAAAGGCTTGACTGCTTGTCTGCAGGGAAGGACACAGTGACTGAAAAATGTGAGATTTTGAGAAAAAAAAAAAAGACAGTCAGTGTCTTTGTAAGTCAGCGTGTACTTTAGCAAGTTGGAATGTGTACATCAGCAACTGTTTATATGCAAACAGCTTTTATTTATGTATTCTAATTTAAGGTAATGGTACGCTGTTTTGGCTCCGAGGTGTCTGTGGCTGTTTGATGGAATGGGTGAAAATAAATGAGATGCGCACTGCCTGTTGTCCTCGCTTTATCTGTGGTAATCTCTCCAAATACACGCACATTCAGATTGTATTTTGAATGTTCTTTCAGTGGCATATGGAATCCTTCCAGTTGAATAAATGACCTGAAGGATTTTTGTGTGCTATCTTAGAACTTCATAACCAGAAATACAGCCAAGAAGTCCAGGACCTTCACAGCTGCTCTGCACAAAATGAACTGTAACATTGACTTTAAAATCTGTGTGACTGAGGATTAATTTTCACCCTGAAAGGAATTGATTTGAAGCCACGTGATTGCTTGATGGTAAGCCATCTTCTTTCAGGACTCCGATTTTGCTTTTTTCTGACTTGGTAACTGAAATGCTGGTAACTTGGGTGTAGGCCTGTCGCGATAATCAATAAATCGCCTTATCGCTCGGTAAATAAAAACGAGGTCGGTCATTTTGCCAGCCTCGATAATTGACGTGCGTTTGTTTTCCTCCTCTCGCTACCAACCAGGCTGGATGAGAGAAGAGGTCTCACTCTGCGCATTTTTCTCGGCACCTGGGGGCGTTGGCTCTATAGCGGAATGAACGGAGTCAGTGAACCCTCCTGTCAGTCATTCAGTATCTTTGTCACGGGGGGGCGCGCGCACAGGTACACAGACAGACTTTTGGATACAGTGCTGCAAGTGAGCGTCGTGAGTGAAAAGCAAGCAAACAGAGTGAACACGACAGCTTTGGTGTCTAAACCGAACGCAACAGCCCAAGTGTGGGAATATTTCGGCTTTAAACCAGTTTTGTTTTCGTCAACCACAAAACTCCACGTGTTTGCGCGCGTGCTCGTGTGTGTCTGTGTGTTGGAGGAGCACAGCAGGCTGATGAGAGCTGTCAGAGCGGACTGTTCAGACCAAAAAAGATCATTTTAAATTTGTTTTATACATCAGTTGTGGTATCTATGAGCTACAACATGAGGTCAAAACCCTAGTATTAAAGTCCACCATTTTAGCTTAGAGGACTAATTAAGTCATAATCAGAGCCGGCCCAAGCCTTAATGTGGCCCTGAGCAAAATTTGATTTTGAGGCCCTCTATTTCTGCCAATAATATCGATTGTTGATCATTCACACACATTAACAAATCTCTTTGATTAGAATTCCATGACATGCAAACATACCTTTATCTTGGTGTTTTTTCTTTTCTTCCTCTTTCTTTTCTCTGCTCCTGAAGGATATGTCCTTTTTTGCGACATTGTTTTGCCCCACAACTACCTGCACTTTGGATGCTCAGTGCACATCGCACAGCAGGAAGCACATTAAAGTTCGCAGGGCTTTGACATATCAGCAGTAAGAATCATACATTCAATCATTTATTTTTACAATAATATATATTTGATCTTACAGAAAGCATCACTAGTACATGCAAAAAAAAAAACATTAAAAACAATTTTTTTTATTGCTCTTGGGGGCCTCCTGTAAGCCGAGGGGGCCCTAAGCAGGCGTTTAGTTTGCTTTTGCCTTGGGCCGGCTCTGGTCATCATAGTAGTTCAGGGGTAAGTTGAGCACAGTACTCCTTTACTGTAAAAGTAAAGGAGTCTGATGAGAGGATCAGAGTTTTATTTCAGATTGTTGAAATCTTTTACTTTTTCTTTTCAAAAATACAGCTGTGAATGTTCTGAATCATTTAAAGACATTCTCATGTTAAAATGACTTTTTACAAAACAGCTTTTTAGCAGTTATACGCAATAATAATAAAAATGATTATTGTACCAGCTGAATGGTGTTTAATAGATAAAAATACACATGGATGTGAAGAAGTGACTGTTATTTAGGGAGAGAAAAGGCGAGGGAGGGGAAACCACTTTTGTTATGTTTACACTCATTCTGTTGGTTTGCAGGGATGCACAACATAGTGAAATATATGCAGATACACTCGTTAGAGACAAAACTATGATTGTCTTGATGATGTGATCTGAAATATGAAAAATGTCTCATCTTACCCCACTCTCCCCTAATGTACTTTTCCGCACATATTTGACATCTTCCACTTTTCTGATGAAAGGAGGCGTATTTTTCTGAAATTTGATGTCTTGCTGATCTCTAAGAATAACTGAGCTCAGCGTGGGACTGGCCTGGACCAGCCACAGATTCCCACGACCCCTCCTCTACTCACAGAGCGACAAATCCAAACACTGGCTGCAGAGGCGCACAAGCAGCGAAGAGACACGGAGGCAGATAGCAGCTTTGCACCACTTTTAGTGAGACTTTTTTTCTCCCCACAGTAAAAGCTTCATTTTGGGTTTCGCAGCACCAGCTGTTGAGCTGCACACAGAAACGGAAAGGATAAAAAAAAACAACGTCCTAATCTGAGGAGGAATTAAGTGAAAGTGTGGATTTGAGCGAGAATCAAAGTGTTGGAGAAGATGTACGGAGGGGTGGGATGAAGCAAAGTCGGAGAGATTTATTTTGATAATGTCGAGGAGGCAGTTTCTGCTTCGGATTAACATTCAAAACAAGGCAAGTACCCAAACTGTTTTTTTCTCCTGACTGCGTGAAAGAGAGTGGACCGTGAACTGCAGTGGATTTCTGTAGTCAACACCAGCGCTGTCGAACTGCATGGACTTCATGTAACATAAAGATGCATGCGAAAAGAGCTCACCCGATACACAATCTTCATTCGGGTCCTGTTGAATCGTGTTGTGTTCACTTGCCTCTGGGGAAATTATATCATGAGTTCAACTGGAGCGGTTGTTGTAGCTCTATTTATTGACCACGAAGTGATTGTACAAAGAAATCATGAATCATAAGGTCTTGATAGGGGTCAGATGTGTTCCAGCCTCATGATGATGAATGAATTGCTCAGGAGCAGTAAAGTCCGGGTTCAGAGAGGCTACAGCAGTAGAGAG
Organism: Xyrichtys novacula; assembly: GCA_962446985.1. Lineage (NCBI taxonomy): Eukaryota > Metazoa > Chordata > Actinopteri > Labriformes > Labridae > Xyrichtys > Xyrichtys novacula. The sequence continues at coordinate 22,186,760 of OY660871.1, forward strand.
CTGAGTCTCTGTGTGGCTCCACAGAGACACTGGGGGAGCTGCAGAGGGTTTGGCATCTCATTAACTCAGCCACATGTCTTATTAAAGCTGCTATTTCCTGTTGTGAGCAATGCAGAGTAAACTATCTCCTCTCCAACACCCTCAGCTCCCTCCATCTGACACCGCCTGCTCCTCTAATTCTCTCATTTCTTTCTCTCAGTCAGAAGCCAGAGGATGACAGCAGCCAGTCCTGTCTGCAGCCCTGCCTCCTCCCACTCTTCCCACTCTTCTTCACCTGCCTGCCTCCCAACATGCCATAGACACCTGAGGGAAGGCAAATCCCTCAAGACTAAACTACACCTGCGATCCGCACCCGGTGTGTGGCTTATGCTGGGCGTAGCAGTGGTTTTGGTGGGGATGGCTGTTGCAGTGGCGGGTTACGTTTCGGCGGCACCAAAGCCCGTGGGTGGCCGAGGCAGCACTCATGTTGAGAGGATGAAACTAGCGGGTCCTGTGGTGATGGGAGTGGGCCTCTTCATCTTCATCTGTGCTGCCACGCTGCTGTATGAGAACCGGGACCGTGAAGTCCTCAGACAGGAGATACCCGACGACCTGGAGGATCTGAAGGGAAGGAATGGCTGGGAGGATCTGCAGGAGCAGCCCAGCTTCAGCTGCCAGGAGCAGTGGGAGTGTGGCGATGGAGAGCAGGGTTGTTGGGCCACTCCGGCCCACTCACGCCCTCTCTTAGACCAGAACTGTGGAGCTCTTCTTCCTCCTCCTCCGTTTGGCAGGAATAGACAAAACATCAGCAGCAGACTGTCTCCACCACCTCCTCCAGATGCAGGAGGTAGAGATAAAGATGAATACAGAGAGGAGGAGGAGGAGAAGGAGGGAAGATCAACGCTTTTGGCTCGAGTTCTGCACCACCAGGAGCCAACTCCTCACCCTTCCTCCCCCTGCTTGTCCATCTCCCACTCCTCTGTCTACTCAGACTCCTGCAACTCCAGTGAAATCAACTTCAACATACGGACAGACTCTCCTCTGCCGGCTCAACACTGAACCTCCCACTGATTCAGCCCTCATAAAATATGCATGACGAGTTACATTGGTTTCACGTGCAGGCATTGAACTAAAGGCAGGACAGTTTCTCAATTTGTTGTAATGCCTCTGAGTGGCGCAGTGGCTCTGAGTCACATTCTGTGAGGGGTTTTGTGTCCTACATCTTTCTCTGACTCACCCACGTTTAAAAAAATCAGAGCTATGCTGTTTGATGTCAACCAAATCCATCTTGTTGTCTTTGAACTCGCCGTACCTAAAATCCACAAAGCCACTGTGTGTTTGACCATATTAGGATGCGAGGAGGATTGCTGAAAACTTAGTCGGGAGAGAGAACACACTTGGGTTACTCTCTTTTCTCTTCAACACACACACATCCTCTCTGCAGAGATTTGGTAAGAGGATGAGCCAGATTAAGTCTCAATTGAGTTTATCTAATCTCACACATACTGTAATCTACTCTCTTATCAGAGTGAATTGGGTCTCGTTATAAACAACAGGAGCACAAAAGGACACACTGCACTCACCACACACCTACAGCCGCACTAAAAATACCAGCTGGTGCTCTGTATGCGCACAATGTGGACTCTAGCTTTTTGCCTTTTTACTGTATTTCAACAACTTTTCAGTGTCAGCTGCTTAGCTTTCTCCCTTTCCCCCGATTGTGATGAGGCGAGATCTTAAAGAATTTCAATTAGACTGGATCGGAAGAAAAGAGCAATGACTTGAGGAAAAAAGAAAAAAAACAGCGAAATCTGGTGAGGCGGTTGTGAGTTATTCCTGACGCAGCGTAACTGAGAAAAGCGGCTCTGTGAATCGTGTAACTGTAGCCTCACTCTCCCACCATCACGACCTTTCATGTCCTCTCGCTTCATCATCTGATTCCTACGCTTTTATTCAAATACTCCAGCCTCCATCATCTCAATTTGGCAGCGAGAATCAAACAAAACAAAACAAAACAGAGTGAAATCGACACCAGGGCCGTTCAATCCGAAGCGAGCACGTTTAAACAGGCAAAGAAGTAATGGGTAAGATTTTAATTATCACCAGCATTTTCTCCTCCAGCCTCTAATTACACCGGGGATCAGTCTGAAGGTTTTTATAGGTGCTTTAGGACTGCAGAGTATTTCCTTGTTGTTTGGGCTCATGCTGGGATCCTGCCATCCAGATGACTGAGACTGAGGTGTACAGTAATTTCCAGCCACACATTTCACTCACTCGAACAGCACCCATCTCTCCCCCCCTCTTGCGCACAGCTAGTCAGAAGAAGGTGATGTGTGGGTTCAGCGTGCAGTTTTCAAGAGCTGGACACAACATTCAGGGATCGGTTTGGGAGATAAATCAGAATCTTGAAACAAGCTGTGAGCAGCCTCCTTCGCACTTATCGCTCAGAAAAGCAGCTCCTTCCTGCACCCTCACACGTACTGTACATGAATCCTTCGCCTCACCATGAGATGATCCTTTTTTTTTAAACAGAGAGAGATACTTTTGGATTTATTTTCATGAATCTGCAGGAAATGTTGAATTTTTATGCGTCTCACTTAACTCAAATGCTGTTCAAAATACATGCAGCAATGAAATCGGTTCAGACAGGTTTTCACCTCATTTCAGTCAAAATGATCTTGAAATTGTACAACCTAGTTAACGCTGATGCTTTTCTCAACATTTGTAGGTTATAAGGAGGACACCAGTCTCGAAAACTGTGTGAGAGAAATACTTTTGGATTTATTTTCACGAATCTGCAGCAAATGTTAAATTTTTGTTTCACCGAACTCAAATATTGTTTTCCGCTCCAAGGTTTAAAACACATGCAGCAGTGAAATTAGTTCAGATAGGTTTTCACCTCACTTCAGTCAAAATACAATCTAGTACAACCGAGTTAATACTGATGCTTTTCTCAAAATTTGTGAGTTATAAGGAGGAAATCAGTCTCCAAAACTGTGTTTTTTTGATCACATAAAATACAGAAAAGCAGCTCAATATCGTGTTTGGGAAGCTGAAACAGAAAATTTGTCACAAATTTTTCAATTATGATCAATAAACAAACCATTTCAGCTCTGCTGGTGTGAAATATGTATGCTCCTGTCTCTTTATTGAACATGCTCAGTTCATACAGAGTTTAGATAATGAGCCAATTTTTAAATTTTCTGATCAAATATGAGGAACTTTTAAGTTTGAATTGAATACCAAACAGAGCAGAAGACTTTGCTAAGGTTTCTCATGTGCACATCAGTGTCTGCTGTTACATAAGTCTGTGACAAATGTTGTTTTGCAGCATTGACAATATAACTGAATCAATCCCCTCCACTGAGAGATTAAGTGTGGTGATATCTAAGTAGACGGATGGGTGGCTGTAAGCTTCTTAATGTTGCGCTGACTCCGGACTCGTGCATCTTTGTTCCTTAAGAAGGTGGAGCTATCTTCAACATTTTTTTTTTAATCCGTATGACGGGTATGACTGTCTGAGCATTAACCAGCCTGATAATGTGTAGGTTTCCGTTTACTCAAATATTTCACCTGCTTCAGCCAGAAAACGGATAGAATGAAAACATCTTTGTAAAAAATGAACTCTACAAACGTGACGTTTTCAACATCTGGCATCATTAAAACGGAGGGATTAGTGGACAGCTTAGTCGCCACTTTTTATCAAACAGTAAACAAACCAATTTCAAGCATGAACAGAGATTTAAAATTCTTGACTTAACACCCTTTTTTCCTGAGAATCAAGCTGAGGTCAGCATTCTCCAGATATTTTACACTAAGATATCCTTTATCTGATCAACTGCAGTATTTCAGAAGCAGTGATCGGTGCAGGAGGGAGAGCAGGTGCTCCCCGGACTAATCCAATTTCAGCCCCTGAGTTTGGTCCTCTACAGTTCTCATGGTGCAGTCAGTGGAGGGAGTGTCGTGTTCAAAATGAAAGGACTGATACTGTGTGTTCTTGCTGCTTTGACGCTCACACCTGTAAAAGGTAAGAAGACGTGATTTTAGTGGGTGAAGAACCTAAGAGGCTTGTAGCTTATCTTAAAAGCAACATTTTTCACTGTTTGACAGACTTGATGATTTTCTTATTCTAGAGATTCGATGTAAATATCTCTGAATCAAAGGTTTTCACCAAATAGAGTGAAGCTTACTTCTGTCGGTGTATTCAAAATCATTTTATTTACAAAAGTGTAAAGAAAGATAAAGCAGCAAATTGTGAGGGTACACATTTCTTATTCACAGATTCAAATTGAGAATTGAATGTACCTATTGTGTTGTTTCAAATGAGCAGTAAAATCAGCTGTTTGATAGTTTTACAGGCAGTAGTTAAATCTACCTTCATTGATATACGTGTATGTGAGCACATACAGATAATGCAGCACAAAGCAGCCCAAAAATGTTGCGACCTGTCTAAAACTGTTTCAGCAAATAAGACGAGATTATGGCTCATTTCAGCAGGATTGTGCAAAACTGCATGAGCCAGGTGCGCATAATACAGAGATCCTAACACCCAATACTGGCCACAGAGCTTACATTTTGTGTCTTTGCGCTCCCTTCAGTATTCTCATGTCTGCTTGTTCACCTGAGCTGGCACTAACTAACAAGATGACAGGGGATAAGGACTGTTAGCCCTCCTTAACTCGATTCATCGTCCTGCAGAGGAGATTTATGCAGTACCAGCAGCTGAAACTGAAGCTTGGTGCAGCACTAGAGTTGCCCATTTGGCAACTTGGTGGACTACTCCAAACATAAATCTGTAACAGAGATGCTGTAACATTCAGAAATACTCAGAAAATCACATGCTTTAACATCTATGACCCTAACAAATGGCACAGATGGTATGCGCTGTAAATCAATGCTCAAAAGGGACTTTCTGCCACAATTTGCTTCAGTTTCCCACTGTGAAAGAATATCTTACATAAAAGCCTCTTTCATTTAAAAAAATTTTGTTCCGTTTTATTTTGAGGGGTTGTGCAGTGCAGCATGGCAGGGATAACTCCGGGTTTTTCCAACTCCTTTACAACGTTTTCTGCAAACTCTTTCTATTAATCCCAGTATCTGTCTGTTTAATAAAAACACGATGGAGCCTGAAGACTTGGAGCTCTCCCCGGCTAACACAAGTCATCCACTCAAAGAAACAAATTCCAGACTCCTGCAGTATAAACATTATATCTCTGAGACGCTTGAAGAGGTTGACAGAATATGGCTTATCAGTTTGACATGATGTCCCTCAATAGCGCTCCAACACTTAACACATTCAGCACATCCTGAATAATAAATGAGTCCAATAAGCTAGGACATAAACGCCTCCAAATCTGAATAATCTAAAGCATTACTTTCGTTCCCCTGACATCCATAATTAAGAACACACTCATGTATTCTCTCTTTGCTTATTTAAATTGAATATTTGTGACTGCTTCTTGTACTGTTTCATTTGTGATTTTTCAGAGCTTTGCCTTAAACTGTATCCTGCCATCTTGGCAAGGTTTACTCAGAATACTGTCCATAATTTTTTCATTTGGTTGTAAGACTCAGTCCTTTGGCTATTTGCTCTGTCAAAATGTGTTCCAGCAAAGACTGATTAAATCAAACTGTTTCTGTTGTGTTTTTTGGGGGGTTCAGGTGAGGAGGAGGAGCCTGGAGAGCAACTCTTGGACTCAGCAGGACTGGAGCATCAAGGAGTCCTGAAATGTTTTCGTTGTGAGCTGGGCTTTTGGGATGCCTGCTATACCACAGAGACAAATTGTAGCCACAAGGAGGTCTGCTTCACAGGCCGAGGGAAGGCAGGTGTGTTGGATAACACTGTCATTTTGTCAGTCTATTTTTAATCAATTAAAGGGATACTCCGGCACAAAGTTAATTTAGGGTCAAACACACCGTAACAGCGAGTTAGAGACCCCCTCGAGAGATTAATGTTGCCAACCGCTTGCTTCTCTAATTATACCAACTTTAGTAATGACCACACGGTAGCAATACACAGCGGTCTGAGGAGCCATAAACAAACCTCAACCAAAACGCCACTTTATGGCCACAAATAATGCTCAGAACAGCACCTAACTTCATCAACAGTACATATAGGGTCCTAGCCACCAAACATCTTTTAAACTTTGCCTAATTTATTTAGCAAAGAGACTAAACACAACTCACCTACTCTCTTCCAGCAGCCGCTTGTTTGTAGCAAGACCTCAGGCCAGTCCATTATGGACTGCTGCGGGGTGACGCAGCTCAAGGAAGAACATTTATGATCATTTCTTTGAAGTAATAATCACCATATAAATCATTTTGCATGGCAGACGCAGTAGTTCTTCTGCCTTAGCGTCTCGGCCTGATTGCATTTCCATGAGTCTTTTTGCTAGAGAAATCAGGCAAAGTTAAAAAGATGTTTGGTGGTTAGTGCTATGGCTAGGACCCTATATGTACTGTTGATGAAGTTAGGTGCTGTTCTGAGCATTATTTGTGGCTATAAAGTGGCGTTTTGGTTGAGATTTGTTTATGGCTCCTCAGATCACTGTGTATTGCTATCGTGCGGTCGTTACTAAAGTTGGTATAACTAGAGAGGCAAGCGGTCGGCAACATTCATCTCACAAGGGGGTGTCTAACTCGGTGTTACGGTGTGTTTGAACCTAAATTAATTTTACACTGGAATATCCCTTTAATACCTCACCATTGGAAAGGGGAATCTTATGTATGTACTTTATGTTGAATTCACAAGAGGTTCTGTCATTTTCTCCCCAGCTGACACTCTGGATGTTAAGACTTTGGGTTGTGCAAAGGTGGAAGAATGCGGCATGGAGTCGGGAGTGGAGCTCTTTTATAACAAAACACTCTTTATCATGACCAAACACTGCTGCAACACGGATTTCTGCAACTCAGCACACAAACTTCCAATCAACACGCTTCTATATCTCCCAGTGGCTCTGCTAACGACCTGGCATCTCTCTGGATGCTCAAAGGCATCACAATGAACAAGCTGAATCATATCTATGCTGTCAAAACAATCAGGGGAAGACTCTGTGAGGTGATGCTAGAAGGACTTTGACCATATGGTGAAGAAAACTACCAGCTTACTTTATTTTTATACGGTTCAATAGACTACTTAATGAGAAACCACAGATTAGATAATTAGAGCATGAACATATCAATACAGAGGGCTGTTAATCCAACCAATCTGTATTCTAATTAATGTTAAATACAAACAAAGACATAGAACGTGTGAATAACTAGCTTTCCGAGCATATGTGGTAAAATATCTAGTTGAGTTGTGTAACCCCTTGTGATATGTGTAGGGAAAGCTATCCTGTCCAGAGGTGGAACATCAGCTGGTGTGTGCTCTCTCACAGAATCAGTTGTAAACATTGGGAAGTGACTCAACAAACTAAATGAACAAACTAACCACAGACAGCAGAAACGTGACTGCAGTCACAGCGCACAGCTCAACTGCGGTTCAGCAGCTCCCCAGCAGAGGGCAGGAGCTCCTCTTTCATGAAATGCTGAAGGTCCAAATCTTTGTCCTCCAGGTCAAGGTTCAGGAATTTCTCCACCAAGGACTTGCATCTGTCAGTCACACAAACACAAACTCATCTTTTTGACACACTCGACTTTAATATTTTTTTTTTTTAATTTTTGCCATTCTGTGCAGCTGAATGTGACAAACCTGTTTGCTTGCGCATCTGATGTCGCCCTGTTAATTCGTTTGACGGGTCGTCCTGTCCTGTACAATTCAGACACCTAACCAGACACACAGATCCAGAAACAATCTTTCTGTGTAAGTATCTATCTGTGTTTGTCTCTGTGTGTTTACCTCCACTCCTCTCTGTACAAGGCTGTTTGGCAGGCCGGCCAGAGTGGCGATGTTGGCAGCGTAGCTGGACTGACAGATCCCTTCTTTCAGTTGGTACAAAAACACCAACTCATCACCATCCACTGCTGTCTCTAGAGTCTACGCAAACACACATTAATATGCAGCCAGACAAACAAACAAATCGTCATACTTATTAAATGAACTTTTAATGGTGTATAACAAATCTCAAGAGAAGCCCTAAAGCCAATTAGTCCCTTGGAAGTTTTCCTTTCAACATTATACCATAGTGCATCAGTCTACCACCAGGAATCTGCATTTACAAAATCCTTTGGGCTACACTCTATCAGATCAGAGAAGAAGACTTTTTTTTAGTACCAGCAGAGACAGCAGGTTGGAGGATGGTAGGAGGCCAAGCTGCAGCAAACTATGGAAGTTGGTGGCCAACAGCACATGTGGGACATTCACCGGAGCTGTTCTCAACCAGTGAGTGATAGATGCAGCCAGCAAGGACAATCCATCCACCTGTATAGACAGCATTACACTGTATTAATGAAGTTGCTGTTAATCAAGTTTTTCTGTATCTCTTTGAAAAGTGTAAATTAACACAAATGTCACTGATTGATTAAAGGAGCATTAAGAGTTACACTAAAGTCCCAGAACTTTTTCATCGAGTGGTGAGATGTTGAGTGTTTGTGTGTGTCACTTATCAAAGCAAAACAAACCTCTGTGATACAGAAAATACATCCACATTGGACATAAAGGCTGAAACAAACAACTTCTAGAGGTGGACATTTCACACATGTCACTTTGACTCTTTTATCTTCACGTTGTTTGAAGCAGTAACTTATCTAGAAGTCATGACATGACAGTGTTTAGTCTGTTTAATACCCTTAGCTCTTATAAGGTTAAGCTTTTAACTCATGATAGCACGAGGCTGAGCTGGTTCCACCAATAAACCAATTAACATGACATTCCTACCCAGTGTCAGTGGATTTAAAGGTCCACCGAACAGATGTCCCCCTTTTTTCACCTAGAGCTCATTAAATTAACCCTGTAACTACAACAATGGTAAAGATTATTCATCAGTTACAATGTTATTCAGCAGAAGCTTTTGTCCAAAGCAACATACAGTTGAGAGTAAGTGCAACACAGCAAGAACAGAAAGAGCATTCATCTAGTTCCTTTTTCTGGAACAAATCAAGCCTGTTTACTCTCTTAGCTGTTTTTGGTGACCACCACACTCACTAGCCAGTTGTTAATTGAGTGGGCTGGCTGTTTGGTGGGAAGAAAGAAGTATACAGTCATCTTTTAGCTGAAAACATCTGCCTGCTGCAGCTAAAACACAGCTGTTAGAGCGGTGAGTGGAGACTCAAACACTAACTTTGTTAGAGAGACAGCTTCACAATGAGTTAAAAATGTTGTTATGCTGAATAAAGCCAAGTGGTACAACAGATACTCTCTGTTCCATCAATATAGGCTACCTCTTACTGTCTTTGGTCAGAATAAAAATGTTTATTATATTGAAATCAAACTCTTATTTTTAGTATCAATGAAGAGGACTGAAACGGACCCTTTTAGGCCACTTCAATCATTTTCATTGATGTATTTCTTCTGACCTTTATCCACACCTCTAGTTCAAGCCCCAATGCTGCATTATTACAGCCCTTATCTGTAGGTGGCAAACATTAACACCTCTATTGTTCACCTCAAGGTCTCGACAGCAGCCGCTATTTTGCTCCTCATAGGTCGCACATGTTGGGCTGAACTAAAGGTCTGTTCGTGCTGCAGCTCCAAATGGCAGAGTATCGTCTGAAACTGTTTCCAGGCTCTTTGAGTTTGATGACACTGTGTGTCCTTGTTAAGAGTCTACATATGTATTGTGTTCACAAAGGGTAGGAGCACGTTTCTTCTTACCGTGTTGGTTCCTTTTCCAAATTCATCAACAAGAACTAATGAGTTGCCGGTGCTGCTGTTCACAGCCTGGGCCATCTGGAGAATAGACACACAAACTGTTATACCACACTGTGCTATCTTAGTGTGTGTATGTTTGGTGTGTGTTTTGGTTGTAGGCTGTAGTTTCTGCATAAAAATGTCTTGACAGGTGGAAAGTGGGAGTGAAGCTGGAGGCCAGTAGTGTTGAAAGTTCACATCTTTTATTTCCACACCTACACACACATACACAATAAAGCTTGTGTGAGTGTCTTGGGTACCTGGTTTAGGTCTATCATGAAGGTGCTAAGGCCCACAGACACAGACTCTCTGCTCTGCATGCGGGTAAAGATCCCATCTACAAGACCGATCTCTGCCTCCTTAGCAGGCACGTCTGAGCCGATCAGAGCCATGAACACTATAAGACCCACCTGCCAAAGACAAATCAAAAAGGGATGGTGTAACTTGAAACAAAGAGAATGGAGATCAGCTATTTGCTTTGTGAACTAGACCATGAAACACTGCAGAGAGCAGGCGCAAATAATGCCCAATTCTTGATGTTACGAGCAGCCACAATGCATTCTTAGTGAAACAGCCCTCATTGTCCAGAAAAACAAAACAAAAACAGTGATCTCAAAATCCCAAACCCACCAATGACAAGCAAATTCCAAGCCAGCAGGCCTATGTAACTGTGGGGTAATACACATACACATACACAGACATGCTAAGGCAGATATCGTTGAGTTGATGAAGACCTAAATGTCACCACTCTTTCCACGACTCATAATATTAAACTTAGAAGCAACTGTGAAGACCAGAAGGTAATTTCTGACTGGCTTACCTGTTTGAGGTAGATGCTTTTGCCGGATGAGTTTGGCCCAGTGATAATTTTTACTCTGCTGTGCGACTCAGAGCTCTGGAAGGAGTTGGCCACAAATACAGGGGAGCACAACTCTAAGAGAGGGTGTCTAGAAAAAATGTTTTTTAAAAATACCTTTATGAATCACACACTGCATTCCTAAATAAACACAATTCCTGCTTCTTAATTAAAGGCTTACCTTCCCTGTATGACTGTTATACTCCTTTGGCTGGTTAGTTTTGGCGAGGTGTAGCCGTATTCTTGAGAGGCGCTGCTCATAGCCATTAAACAGTCCAGCTCAGCAGTAAGATCCAGAACCTACAAAACACACAATAAAGGGACTGACTGTCCTCTTTACAGAGCTGGTTGTAGATGAAAGTGAGGCGCTTGTATTCACAGACTTATGAGTACTCTGCATGACTTATTGAGTTGTATTTAGCCACATTTGAAGGGAAAACATTCATGTCTGTAATTGAGAGTTCAGAAAACCTTGAATGAGATTGCAAAAAAAAAAAAAAGAATTTGTTTTGGATGTTTTGATTTTTGCTGTTTTGGAATCTGTGTGTTTGCAGTGAAAGTGGGGTGATGTTAAATTCTACTCTAATAAATCTTAATAGGTAATAGGAAAACACTGTAAGTCTGTGTTTTCATAAAGGCTGTTAATTTAACTGCAATGCTGAAATCTGCCACAGTATTATAAACAGTTATTCGGGGCAAGACTCTAATGTACTTTCTGTCTGGAAAAAAAAGCCATAAAATCAGCATTTAAAGCCTGTAATGGACTACCACCTATTTGCAGAAACCTACAGACCTGTTTCATTATTATAGTTTGTGGCACATTCAAAAGAAACTTTAATTCTGGTCACAACAGACACCAAAAACATGCATAACCAAGTGCCTGGAGGGGATGCAAACAAACCTTGTAGATGGATGCACTCCTCTCCAGAATTGTGTTCTGCAGCTGTGTCATCACTGCTGTCTCCATGTCTGGAAAACAGGAAGTGCTTTTGTTGACTTCAGTATATTTGATTACAAAATAGAGGGGCAAAAGTTTTGATAAATTACCTCTAATGTCACAGTGCAAGTCTCCAAGAAGGTCATCCAGCTCTTTAGTTCTCTGGCTGCGGTAGTGCAGACGATCCTCTGACAGAAACTACCCCCCCCCCACACACACACACATAAACACAATGAAAAAGTGTAGTAGGGCTAGTGTAGAGGTCATTTTCAAAAAATGCAAACAAATCAAGAAATATAAACAAGCTCACACACAAACCATAAAATCAAGCCCCTCTATCTCAAAATCCTCTTTCTCTACCATGCTGGGAAGGCGAGGGACAGAGAGCAGGAACCCTATCTACATGGAGAAATTCATCATTGACTCTTGCTGACCTGTGAGATGCTCGACTGAAACTGATTCTGCAATATCTTTGTGACAACAACAGATTATGTAGTATGATTCAGGACAAAAACAAATAAAAGTGTAACTGTTAGGAAGATGAATTTCAGCTGGAAGTGGTGTAGATGTTAAACTCAGACCAGAGGGATGTAGATGACACAGCAGGAGGGGATGCGATTGTCCAGGTGTTCAAGCTCTCTCCTTGCTACATCTGTCAGGAAGTCAGACAAGCCCATCATCTGCCTCTTCTCTGAAACAGGAAGGATTTAATTAAGAGATTTAATCAAATTTTTAGCTGACCATGAAATATATCATCTTATTATTTATACACACCAGATTTAATTTCAGTATTAAGGTTCTTACTCTCATCGATTGCCGGGTCCACGTTAGGCTTGATAGTAAAGCGGTTCTCTGCTATGCTGCTCTCAAAATCCACCTAAAAGTGGAGTAGTACCTGCTCACACTGAAATTTTCCTAAAAAATCTGGTCAAGATTTATCCAAGATTTACAGCTGTGAATCAAGGTGTGTCTCACCACACGGCTGATGAGGGAGGCAATGTAGTGGAGGTCATCAGAGAAGCCGTCACTAATATCATGGAAGAGCTGAATGGACTGAGGCAAGTGTCGCACTGTGTCCATGATGCACACCATACTGTACAGTGTCTGACAAAAACACACAAACACAACATGTTGTTCAAGTTTCACAGAACCTCCAAGAAGGAATGTGGCAGTGCTGTAGGTCCAACCTTGTGGAGACTCTGCCAGTCTGTGACTTTGGTGTGAGAGAGAGACATCCTGCGCAGAAGAGTCTAATAAACACACATACACACACACACAAACACACAAATAGACAGAATAGCTTTAGGGCAAGACAAAGTTTCCATGATCAGTGGGTGACACAGCAGGGAAAAGAATAAATGTTAACAGATGTAGAGAACAAAGGAGGTCATTGCTTGTTACGGGTATGTTGCTGATGTTGCGCAGTGAGGACTGCAGGGTGCTCAGGGTGTCAGAGTTCCGGGGTGACGTGAAGAAACAAATCACTTCCTGTCTCCTGCGTAACACAGCCAAGTCCTGTGTTGGCCGCAGAAACCACTCACTAACAGATGAGGGGACATTCATTAAATCTGTACTACTTCTACTAAAATAAAAATGATTTTAAAAAATACAATTGTGTAAAATCCACATTTTAAATGAAAGTTGTGTGTTTGAAAAGTTAAAGCTGGGATTAAAATCTGTGTCTTGATAATAAAATTGTTGACAGCACCAAAAACAGATGATGCAATAAGAAGGGGGTGGGGGATTTAATTGCTGTAGACACAAGCAGCAGCAACAAACTTTGACATCCTTGATTCAAACATAAATGTTCTGCCTGAATCACAAACTACTTAAGTGTTTCTAAGTAAACTTTAGTTTATTATGTTGCTTTGGTTATGTTTTTTTTTTTATTGTGTTTCATGTCCTCAACCACAAATCAACTTTAAAATATTAGGTAATTGTTTAAATATTAGAAACTGATGTCTTAATCTTACTTTTTAGTTAAATCTAAATCTGGATGTTTGTGAGATTTGTTACTCACCGTAGCAGTTTGGAACCAAACTTGCACCTGCAGCGGTTCAGTATCCCTGCAACATACAATTAGTTCTAGCAGTTCATGCAAACACAACTAGAGGACACAGAATGGGTTGTTACCTTCACGGGGTCATACCATAAAGACTGAGTCCTTCTTTTTCACCAGAGTGCAGCTTGTATACCGACGGGTGAAGTTCTGACTTAAAGATTTGCAGAACACTGAAACAAATGCAAAGTCAACCATGAGAGCTTCATTACTTTCTTTTTTTTATTTGTGCCAGCCTTATCTGAAGATAAACATGGTGTATGTACCGCAATTTGACTTGTTTATTAATTTTATAGAAATAGTGTTTATCACCAAAGGTGCCAAACCACATTATGGAAATAGCAGCAAAGACAAGAATATAAAACACAAGTCAAAACTCTTTGTACAGTAGCTATCACTTTGGAATCTTGTGATAACATGTTATGAATTAAAGCTTGAAAATTAAAACTTTGTTGACTGACTGAAAAACTGCATGTTATAGATAATTGAAAAATGGAAGGTTTCAGAAAAGTAAGTTTATGACAACGGTTAATATCTTCTGTTAAGTTAATAGTCGTGATACATCAATTTCTCTATAAAGTGAAAAGAGATTCAGGAGTCAAGAGTCAGCTTCTAGGATAAACAACGCTTAATGTTACAGAGACTATGCTGAAACTCTCACCTGTAGGTGTCTCGGTCAATGCAAACAACACCTTTACTGTAATGGAAAGAAACAAAGCAAGCAAGATTTGTTGTGCATGAAAACTCCAGCATTACATGTGACAGATGTCTTTTACTTTTGATCAAATAGAAAGACTTGACACAGAGCCTAAAATATACAACAATACTGCTTATTTGAGTAGCTGAATACAGAGCAGTGAAAGGCACTGTTCATTGAGAAACTCATTAGGGACAATGTGTTATCGCAGCTCTATCTGTGTGTGTGTGTGTGTGTGTGTGTGTGTGTGTGTGTGTGTGTGTGTGTGTGTGTGTGTGTCCGCAAAACTAAATAAATGTGTGTCTCACAGTGTGTAGGCGTGAAACTGCAGGATCGGAACTCCAACACTGCTGTCTTCCAGCTCCACTCCCACTCTCCTCCTGTCCAGACATTTGAGCAAAGCACCCACTGCCCTCAGCTACACACACGCACACACACACACACACACACACACACACACACACACACGAAAAACACAAGAAAATGATGGATAGCTCACAAGAAGTCCTGCACAGGGACTGGCTGATTGATAGGATGATATTTGGACAGATGGCTCACCATCAGGGGTAAGTCAAAGGAGATACAGGAGGAGAGGTAGGACATTTTGTCTCTCTCCGAAATGGAGGCAGGAAGGAAAGGAAGGTTTGCCGACAGCAGCCTCTGCTTACCAACCTCTAGACCTGTAAGATTCATGACAGGTTTCAAACTTCTGTTATTTTTGGAAAATCCTGTCTTAAACTTTGTGAGCAAATTTGAGCATTGCTGGGTGAATATTTACCAAAGTCAACAAACGGATAGGTAACCACTTCTGGTTTGTATTGTGGGTTTGCACCTTAAATTCGCCAAAGAGGTAAAAAGGAAATTATTGGTGGTGTGAAAAAAACAATTATAATCAATGAAGAATAGTGTCAGTATGATGTGCTCATTTACAGCTTGATAAAAAAGAGTGCAAGATTTGAAACAATTTTTGCTCATTATACAAGCTTGCTGTCAAGTGTCCTAAATTCACTTCAGAGTCAGACTTCGTGTTCACAAGCAAAAAAGAAAAAAAAAACATATGTGACATTATACTTTTTACCCACTCTCTTGTGAAATTACTTCTGTCTCCTAAAACTTACTTAGTTGTTGAAGGAAACGTGCCATGCAGTGCTGCTGCTTTGCACAGGTAATAATAACATGGGGATTAACCTCCTGGATGACTAAACATAATGGAAAGGAGGAAAAAACACACACAGTTTAATAGGGCAGGCACAAATTATAGTTCAAAAATTAATTATAATTTCTGTTAAAATCAGCCTTTGTTTATAGCGTTTGCAGCAGGTGGTGTAGTTCTCACCTCTGGCCAGTAGGTGGAGCTCGTGGTCGTCAGGAGTGTCTTTCATGTAGTGTAAAGAGGAGTCAGTGCTGTCATAGAAGCAAAGGGCCACCTCTCCGTTCTGGGCGAAAACACTTAGTAAAACCTGGTTACAAACAGTAAAATGAAGTAAATCCTTTCTGATGTAACTGTGAACTTTTTTGAGTGAGCTTACCGCAGGTGGGTTTTCGTTCTCGTCTTCATCTCCATTCAGGCTTTGGGGACTAAAAACTAACCCTGTTTCTCCTCTTCCTCTCAGGCCGTTCAGTGTTGTCATGACCAGTTTATTTTCTCAACAGAGAGCAAAAAAAAAAAAGTCACCAAATGTTACTTTCCTTGTGTGATATTTAACTGCCTTGTAAGTAAGACAATAAAATAATAAAAATGTAAATTGAGAAGCTATGAGGTGCCATTGTGGTTCTTGAATACAGCTATTTTATGGTAAGCTAGCGATATCGCCGGGCAGTTAACAGTTATGTTAAGTAAATTGACATCTAATTATTATTAGTTTAGTTTAATCATATGTACTTACTTAAGATGTCGAGGCTTTCTTTTACAAAGCTAAATAACAAGGTTAAATTTAAGACTATCTACCGATGTAACAGCTACTCGATAACAGGCAGGTACTCAGACAACCCTCACCTCACGTGAACCTTTTTTGCGCGCGTTCCTTTTTCACTCCTGTTGCCATGACAGCAGCTTCGTTATCGTGACCCGTACTTAGCTAGCTAAACGGAAAGAAAAAACCCACACAAGCGCGTAAAATTGCATTAACTTTTATTTTAAAAGAGAGATAACATGTATTTGCTCTCACATTTTACAAAACCATTCTTTCAGACTTAAAACAACGACAGTCTAAACCAGAAGTGTACGGTTCTACAAGCCAAAATCACAACACACCACGGTTTTACTGGCTGATTTATGTTTTCTGTAATGAAAGGCTTGATGCTATCAAACAACTTATGTAAATTGTCATTACTAACTTTTTTCCTCAATGTTTGTGAAAGATTTGAAATTGATATTACAGCGTAAAGTTAATTTAGGGTCAAACACACTTTAGTAACAACCGCACGATAGCAATACACAGCAGTCTGAGGAGCCATAAACAAACCTCAACCAACACACCACTCTATAGCCACAAATAATCTCAGAACAACACCTAATTTAGGGACCCTATATGTACTGTTGATGAAGTTAGGTGCTGTTTTGGGCATTATTTGTCAGCAACATTTATCTCTCGAGGGGGTGTCTAACTCGGTGTTACATCGGTCTCACAAAAAATATAGACAGTTTAAGTTTAAGATATATGGTAGTTGTCAAACAAAAACCTTAGATTTTCCACGACCATCAGCCCTCAATTAAATAAAACACTGCTTTATTTTAAAAATAGCAAACTTGACTTTAGCTTATAAATACTGTGATAAATAACATAATAAATAAACATGTATGGCACACATATTTACATTGTATTTCAAGAGAAAAAATGTTGTAAACTTTTGGTACACAGTCTGATGTTATAAAAACATTCCTATTTTGTGTGTGCAAGCACAAACTAGTGACTAGAAACCACATAGCTCAGAAGACAAGGAGGAAGAGGCAATTTGGCAGTTTGTTCTTGTCTGTCTTCTCCCAAAAACTGACGAATTGACAATCTGCATAGAGCCATCAGAGCAGGAGGATCACCTGGTATGGAGAGACATGAAAAACTTAGTTAATGTGTCTTTAAAGCCGAAAGCATATCTGATGAAAGCACATTTGTTAAAAACCAGACACTCACGTGTGGCCCCATTCAAGTATCTCAGTTGTATGCTTGCTCCTCCTCTCACACTGCTTACTGCTGGGAACAGCTCCACTCCACAAGGGAGGCCTTCAAAAGCCATGCCAAGGAAGGTGCCATCTATAATGAATCCCAGAGTCCCTGCATCAGAGTCGAGGACTAGCAGGATGCGCTCAGGGATGTGGAGAGGTGTCTCTGCATCCTCAGAGGGACCCCTTTGTCTCTTTTTAGGGTACAATCCTAGACTCTGACCATTGTGCCAAAGCTGATTGGTTTTGAGTTCCCAACCCCAAGACCGTGAGTCTCCACCTATCAGCACGTTGTACCCTGAGGCCTGCAGGGGACAGTTCTGAGTGGAAACGCCTATGACAGCATGACTCCCCCTGTGGTTTGGGCCCCAAAGTACCTCCCAAACATGAAGCCCACTCTTCACCCCCATCTCAGCCCTCACACCGTCACTGCTCAGTTCGGCAGGGGAGCGTATCACTCTCCGTTTGCAGGAAGACAGGAGAAAGTGAGGAGAGTGGTGCACTGAGCTCCAGTGTGAGTTACTGTCTCCAGGAGGGACCGAAGAAGAGGTCAGAATGACAGCAAGGCGAGAGGAGGCTGGGACGGCCAGATGCTGGAAAGCTGATGAAGGTGGAGGAAGGCTGTTGTCTCCTTTGATGTACAGCCATGCTGACAGTGAAAGACCCATTAGTCCAAACAATCTATGAGGCTTATCACACTGGCAGCCACTGTCAGAGAACAACTGTGGAGAAGACAAACAAAAAGATTAGTTTACACACAAAATTACATATATGTCTGATGAAAGTAGTTTTGTTTTGCAAAAAATACCATTGCCTACACCTTTATACTTCACTTTAAAAAGCTATGGCTGGTTGGTAAATTAACAAGGGTTATCTCCTTGCAGACAAATCGCCTCAGACCATACACACCCTGCACACCACCTGTTCACACTCATGCCCTCTTGGAGGCATTACAGGTCTTCGACAGCCAACTCAACCAGATTAAAGAATAGTTTATTCCCACTGCTATATGGACACTAAACCAATATCTGAAGTAAATTGTATCCACATCTATTATCTTGTATTGTTGCATTGTTTTTTTTCTGCATGCATGTATGTATGTATCCGACACAGGAGATGTGAGCATGATATGCTGTACAGGAAAACAAATTCCACCAACCCTGTTGTGTGGCCATTAATACAATGATTCTGATTCTGATTCTGACTAGGTGACTTTTAAACTAAAAAGAAGACTGAAACAAGTGATGGTTCATTATGATTAACAAAAATCTTACATGTGTAAAGGAGGGTAATGTATGGGAGGTTGTTTAGTGGTGTAGTGGAGTAAAAGTAGAGGAGAATAGCAAAGATAAGGGTGGAAAAGTTATTTCTAGAGAAGGCCACAGATAAGATAAAGCACAGTAACGTGATCAAATGGCAGGACGGATTGGAGAAAAACAAATTAACAGAAAAAGAGAAAAAAGTGCAGCAAATAGAACAAGATTACAAATTAAGATAAGGTATAAAATTAGTAGAACAGTGCAAAGGAGAATAATGTGGAGTAAAACATACAGCAAAACAGAAAAAGCTACAGCCAGCGGTGACTATTGTACTCAGATTAGGGCTGAAACGATTACTCGAGTAACTCGAATAACTCGATTAATAAAATTCCTCGAGGCAAATTATATGCCTCGAGGAATCGTTTAAATCCGGAACCATGTGCAGCGCACGGTGTTTGACACGGACGGTTATTTCTGTTGCGCAGAAGCGTGCTCTTTCCGCTCCTTCCGCTGCCGCGCGTTTGGTTCAATCATGGAGGGAAACGAGGACAGACAGAAGCTGTGTCCGAAATGGCATACTGCCTGCTATCTACTTACCTACTCAAGCAGTAGCTACTGCCTACTGACTACTCAAAGATGATTTGAGTATGCCGCGGCTGCCCGAGCGTTTACACACATACATACTAAATACCCCAGAATGCATTTCGTGCCGGCCGGACGCAGCGCCGGGAAAATTTAAATAGTCCTACCACAAGCTACATAGAACGACTGCATACCGGACAAATTATATAAATTCATTCAATAATAATATTTTTTCTAGCGAGAAAGTAAGTGTTTACATCACGATTATGAGCCCAGTTGTTTGAAATAGTGGCTGTTTGTAAATTTGTCTCGGCGTTTTCGGAGACCGAAGCGTCCACTTGGTCGGTGTTTGCGTCTATTTACCGTAAACACCGGGCAGCAGCAGCTCCCCCTTCACGTTTCCAAATTATTGCGAAGTGTTTTCATAATCAACATCTACACGACACAAACCGGGCGGCAGTGGATGAAAAAAATCACACAAACATCCGTGTATCCATGGTGATAATGCTATACACCACCTGCTAGGCGTGTGATGAGCAGCAGAGGGCTGCAAAATGACCAACACACAACAACATGTAAATAAAAATGTAACACTTTTATATATTGAATAAATGTACATTTGCTTGTCAAATTATGTTAGTATCCAAGAATTATATTATTTCAGCCTATTAATTAAACAAGTAAAATTAGATCCAAAGCCTGGAAATAGTTGTGACTGGTTTAGTGAAAACTGCAAAGATCATTACCATAGCAATTAAAAGACCATCTGCAGACCTTGCCTTCAGTAGTTTCATGTGAACTACATGGTAAAATGTAAAACTTTTGGTTCCTGATTTATGCAGTAAAAATATTCATTTGAAAGACCTGGCCTATTTCAGTTTTGTGTGTTACTGATGGTTTTTAATGAGGCAAACGTGATTCAATGCAAAGTATTACAGTGAGAGCAAAACATTTCTTATCCGATTACTCGATTAATCGACAGATTAATCGATAGAGTACTCGATTACTAAAATAATCGATAGCTGCAGCCCTAACTCAGATACCTCCAAAGTAGAAGCACTACTCTTTTTAAGTACCCCAAAAGTTAAGGGAAATATTCGTTCAGTTATTTTGATAGAACTGAAAAAGATTGGGGGGAAATGATTAATGTATAGATACTGAATTGTTAAATCCATTTGCATATTCATAAATGACACTGCAGCAGTAAAAGATGTGCAAACTCTTTCCTCTAAAATCTTAATGGAGGGGTTTACTTTCAATCAATCCTCTGGAAGAAAGGCTGCAAAAGAAGAGTAAAACTTTTTCTCTGAACAGTGGATAAGTTTGTCATTCTTACCTGCTGTTTGGATAAATGCTGCTCCTCCACGGTGTCCATTTCCACTCATTCCTTCACTGTGTTTATAGCCGGTTCTTATCAAGCGTTTGGCGCATGTAACGTAACCGCGACGTCCGCTTTGCTGTTTTGACTGTGACCTCCGAGACGGGAACAGCACAGTCCATCACCTCAGACTGACGCCACACAGATAGAGCTGCAGAGACAAGGACAAGGCACATTTCCTGACGTGTTTACAAACCCATGAGGGTTTAGCAGCTCTGCTGATGACACAACCCAACATATTATCGATGTACACCTTATCAGTTTTATCCTTTCAGTCCATCATCTGGTTCTGTAATGAATGTAAACATATATGGCGAAACACACGAAGAGGATTAAACTCGGGCATTTAATCAACAAAAAGATAAAAATGAAATAGAAGCCAAAGCGGCTCATTGTTGCTAAGAGCGCCTGCGCGTAGGAGATGGGTTACACACCCTGGACTCTGTCTTCAAGGCAATGTGCTGTGTTACGTTCAAAACTAAAAACGCAGATTTTAGCAATAAAACACCGGCTATTAGATATTTCTGGAGGATAAGGTCTGCAGACTTTATGATATAACCAGGTCAGGTTATCTTTGTCAGGTATCTGGGTGAAACAAAAAGGGAAGGACCCAAAATGCAGAACAAAATTGATTTATTTAAAAGGAACTGATAGAAAAGCAACAAAGACTTACTGGTAAATGTCCAACTCAAAAATAAAAAGCACAGGGGAAAAAAACCCATATGGAGACATTAGAGACACTCGTATATACCACACAAACACACAACACAAAATGAACTAACAGGTGAAGACAGGGGCTATACAGTATATACACACAGGGAAACGAGCAACGAGAGGCAGGTGAGACTGAGACACAGGTGCAGACAATTACTAAGGAGGGAAAACTGAGGAAGTAACACAAGACTAGAAACACAGGGGAATTAACTACTTCAAAATAAAACAGGAAAAACTTATAATAGAGAAGAAAACACTGTAAACAAGAGGGAAACGGGGTCAGACACAAACTGAAAACTCACAAGACAAGACTACAGGGGAACAGGAACAATAGAGCACAGAAACACTCAGGAAAATTCAGACAAAGTACACTCAAATCACAGGGAAACACTAAAATAACAGAACATATCATGACAAAAATGATTCATGAAGTCAACATTCAAGCGCTGTAGCCTTCTTTTCATGCCCAGACATTGTGAAGCTAAGGTAACTTTAGAGAATTTGAGATCACATCAGTCTCATAAAACCACCAATGCTAATTTTGAATTTTACAAGCTGTTACTTGATAAAGGATTGTTGCTCACCAGCTATTCAGCTATCTAGTCTGTAAACTTATGTCAGCAATGCACTTTTTTCCTTGTGGAAATTTGATGTTTTTTAACTAAGTTTCAGAATGAGCAATAATTGAAAAGTTTTTTTTTTGGTTTTATTTATTCATTTGTTTATTTTCCACAGAAAAACTGGTGTATTGTTGTTCAAAGCCTGGGGCCTTATAGACATTCCTTATGTATGCTGAGATGTATCCTGCTGTATGGAGACCTCTGTTCATGACATAACTTTTTTTGTTGCACAAATCAAGAGGACATAATCACGAAACACTCATATGTAAAAAGATAAACACTTTTTGTGAGGGGAACTAACAAGGTGCAGAGTGGGTTAGGTTCCATTTGCAGAATGACTGATATCCAGTAGAGCTTATGAAAGATTAGGTGACTATTTAAAGTACAAAAACTGATATGAATGTTTAAACTATTACATTCAAGACTCTGAAATTTAAACTTAAACATTCAAGACTTATACTTCATTTCTTGCAACAAAATTATACATGACAATATATTACTGAACACACTGATCACAGAAAAACCTTCAATTCATCCAGCACTGGTTGGTACAAGCTGCCGTCCTATAGAATAAAAACAAAAAGAAGAACAATATCACACATAACCAAACACAGTAGATGATGAATCAGACTAGTTTTGTGTTAAAATGTTAGCAGTGTTGCGTCCTTTGCAGATGTCACTCACATTGCATGTGCTGTGGTAGCTAAGTATGTGATCTCTGGTAGTGTATAAGTTTGTGCCTTATTGCTTAATTTTAAATTTGATGGAAGAACAGTTTTTGTGACTTAATATGTCAAAGCGAGGATGCTCACAAGTTGAACTAAAGACATAATAGAGGGGTTACAAATCTGGTTCTGTTTAATTTTTTTGGCTGATCTGGTCTCCTACCATTTGTGCATCTTTTGTTGTAAATCAGCCCACCACCAAGGACGACCAGACCCAGCAGCAGTGCTGCTGCCCCCACAGCAAACTTATTTCTCTCAGACTCAGATATAGACTCTGAAAAAACATTAAAACAAAAAAATTAGATTAACCTCTGTTACAAAAACGGAACAAAACATGAGCATAATTGAAGATTTCTGTAAAGATTGGTATGTTTTATTTGTGATACAGAATGGAGTCCATGTAGACTTTTTCTCATCACTCACTCACCTCACTAGAAAGGCAACAAACCAAAAAAATGGCCTCGATTGAACAACATAACTCCAAAATCAAATATTCCACATGTCATTTCCTTACCCCACTCGTACAGCTTGGGCTTCAGTAAGCTGGCATGCTCCACCTGACAAGCTATTGTGTCTCCAGATGTGTGTGTGAGCTCTAGGTGAGAGTGGATCTGATAAAGCCAGTTCCCACTGGGCAGTTCCTCAGTGGACATCACATCAGATGTCACCTCTTTCCCGTTTCTCAGCCAACTCAGCCTGATTTGTTTGGGGTAAAAGTTGTACGCGCTACAGACGAGCATGCTGGGGTGTCTGCTGCCCGACAAATCGGCTGACCTCAGCGTGACCGAAGGTTCAACGGCTGTAGAGAACAAGTGTGAAATGACAGATCTGATTTCTAACAGTGTAAGCATAGCTTTCTAAACATTCTATGGCAGACCATGTGAGCACATTTTGGATATGGGGAACAGAGAAAAATGTAGAAAGATATTAACTGTTTGCAATTAGATGGGACCTAAAAATCCACTTAATTTATTACCACATTTTCAAAGATTTTGGTGCCTGTAGTAATTTCTATGAATGTAGAAAAAAAATGAACAAATATAAATAAACTATCTTTTTTACTTCTCTGCAGCAAAGCTACAGTCTGCCTGTCATGTTTTGTTCTGCTGTGGGAAAGAAGTGAGCATCTTATTGACAACACATTGTATAATCATTAAAAAAAAAAAAAAAAGAGTAAGATAGTATCACATCACCTGATTTTGACAAGACATCAAGTACCAGTTGAACGTGGGTCTTGCAAAGCTCTAAATTGTTTTGTTCACGTTTCAAAAACTCCTTGTTTTTGTTGAATCCATCAACGACTTCTATTGCCTTTTCTGTGTAACCAGTGTATTTCCCCAAAGTGCTGTTGTAGTCAGCCCAAAGAAGCTTATTGAAGAACATTTTTGCCAAATAAACAACATCACCAGACGAAGAAAACTGGCACTGAAGCAAACCACAGCCAAAGAGAGTGGCCTCTGTGACAGAAAGCAGCAAGTATTAGTTCATGTTGAAAGAATCCTCTCATCTATTCCAACACTCTACCTACTCCAACTCCAACAATGTCAAAACTTTAGTTTTAATGTTACTTACCTGTTTGGGAAAAAAGCAGTGGACAAAGTAACAAAAAGAAGCTGCATGTATTCATGGCGACGCATGAAATGTGATGAATCAAAAGTCCTCAAAATCAAATGTGAATTCTCACACAATAGACAGAGGAAGTTAAGCAGCGAACTGTTGAACAATATCTATGTAAGTGGGTGTGTCACAGAGTCTGTGTGCCAGTTTTACAACATTGTTTCATGTGTTTAAAGCAGGTCTGAGGTATTGGTGAAGTGGTAAATATGCAGTATTAGTGCGTAAAAATCTTAAAGCTGCTAAACTCCCTCACTAGTAGGTTGTGTGAACTTAAATGACTTGAATATGACTTAGGAGAATTATGTTTATGTTTGTTTCATATGTTACATACAGAACAAAGTCATATCATGAGCAGGACTTTGAGGTTTGCTTGATATTTTGCAGGTATTAACAAAATCACCACCCCAAAAACATGCATTAATGTTTTACATTGATCCATATGAATGTACTGTATGTGTCAGTGATTTTTGATACAATACTTCCTCCCGCTATCAACAGCTCAACATACTTTTTGCTGTGAATCTTCGCTTCACAGATCTTAAACAAAGGCTGTCTCTCTGAGTGACATTTTCCCAGCAGCAGAGGAACAAAGCATTCAAATTAGCTGTATGAAAATTTTCAGACTTGAAGCTGATGGCACTGTTTAACCTTTGTAGGTCACATAGTATCGTGCCAGCAGTGTCAAACCCAGTCTGTTTCATAACCAGTGAAAAACTTCTCACAGAAGCTTTAAGCAAACACAGATCATTAGAATATAAAGTAAATTCAAGTATGAGATGAAGAAAAACAATGTATTACTCAAAAGTAGATACTCAAATATAAAATTATTAAAATACAAAATCAATTAAATTAAATGAGGCTTATGGCAACAAACTGTGTGTAAACTTTTCTGTTGGTTTTAGTTGTTAGCCATGCAATAAACAGGATAATATATAGTGAGCAGGTCAATATGCAAAACAGAATCCCTATAGGGTGAACTAGAGCTCTCTGTGACCTGCCTCACCCTAGTTGGGTTTCTATTTTGAGGCTGAAGAGGCAGGCTACACTATTCTTAAATGAGCCATATAATGAGCAGTAAAAAGAGAAATTCATAACAGGCCTAATATTCATACCCCTTCATAAAATAATGTAATGGTTTAAATGACAATAAACAAGGAAAAGTGTTAAACTTCAAAAGTTTGTACTGTGTGTCATGTAAAAATATCGTTAAAACTTCAGTGAGGAAGTTAATAAATCTTATCCGGGTGTCTTTACATTTTGGAATAGATGCACTCTTCATACCTTTTTTTTGTCATCTAAAAAATGAGCAGTTTCCACTGCAATAATATGACCAACATACCGGTCTAAAATGCAGAGAGGCTTTGTATGTGTTCGGGTTTCCTTCACAGAAGATTGGGCTCCAAAGAGTTAACAGTCACTGGATGTCTACTGAGGTGAACCAGTCTAGTGGTAACTCTTTTTACAGGTTTTCTCAGGCATTAGGTCATAATCATGCATTTATAGAAAACACTGATGAACTGTCATGCAAATAACTTATGAAGAGCTGGTTTGATTAAATTAAAAAAAATCCTCAATGTCAGAATCAGCTTTATTGAACAAGTATGTTACACATACAAGAAAACTGACTGGTAGACTTTGCTCTTTATGTACAAAAATTTAACATAAAATATCACAAATTATGTACAAGCAGAGACATGTAATTTATATATACATGGTTGTATTCACTGGCCAACACATGTCCAGGACACGACAAGTGCTGGCCAGTGAATTTTCTCTGTTGCCCTCAGGTCGTCATCACAGCGCTATGTCTCACCTGTCTGCAAGACGAATCGTTTTCTGAAGTCTTTTATTCCCTGCTATTCATCTTTTAAATTCTTTATGATTTTATTCCTTTTATCATGTCCATTTTATTGGCCAGTATTCTTAGTAACCCGTGTATTTCCCCATTTTATTGATCTTTGATTCCACTGCACTCCTCAGCATTTTGGTTTTTATCCATTTTGTATCCTATGTATGTTCTGTGTACTTGTGTTTCTGTAGGATGACAGTATGTAAGCTGCTCAAATCAATTGCCCCTGGTGGGATTAATAAAGTTGTCTAAGTCTGTTTAAGACAACAGTGCAATGGTGAGAGGTGCAGAGGAACGTTGAGTGAGATAAATATATACATATATCATTGAGTAACAGGTGGGTTACGTACATAAGGTAGATGGTGGATTTAAGACAACAACTGATCAGAGGAGGGGGTTAATTGAGTGAGGCTGTCCATCCATGCATCACAACCAACAATGCAACAATACGGGGAGCTGGAAGGGTGGCGAACTGCATGTAGCTAAATGCGACATAGTTTTTACACAGCATTTAACCTTTCACCCCACCTCCCCAAAATAGACTGCACTTAATATACCTTATACACTCACCGGCCACTTTATTAGGTACACCTGTCCAACTGCTCGTTAACACTTAATTTCTAATCAGCCAATCACATGGCGGCAACTTAGTGCATTTAGGCATGTAGACATGGTCAAGACAATCTCCTGCAGTTCAAACCGAGCATCAGTATGGGGAAGAAAGGTGATTTGAGTGACTTTGAACGTGGCATGGTTGTTGGTGCCAGAAGGGCTGGTCTGAGTATTTCAGAAACTGCTGATCTACTGGGATTTTCACGCACAACCATCTCTAGGGTTTACAGAGAATGGTCCGAAAAAGAAAAAATATCCAGTGAGCGGCAGTTCTGTGGGCGGAAATGCCTTGTTGATGCCAGAGGTCAGAGGAGAATGGCCAGACTGGTTCGAGCTGATAGAAAGGCAACAGTGACTCAAATAACCACCCGTTACAACCAAGGTAGGCAGAAGAGCATCTCTGAACGCACAGTACGTCGAACTTTGAGGCAGATGGGCTACAGCAGCAGAAGACCACGCCGGGTGCCACTCCTTTCAGCTAAGAACAGGAAACTGAGGCTACAATTTGCATAAGCTCATCGAAATTGGACAATAGAAGATTGGAAAAACGTTGCCTGGTCTGATGAGTCTCGATTTCTGCTGCGACATTCGGATGGTAGGGTCAAAATTTGGCGTCAACAACATGAAAGCATGGATCCATCCTGCCTTGTATCAATGGTTCAGGCTGGTGGTGGTGGTGGTGTCATGGTGTGGGGAATATTTTCTTGGCACTCTTTGGGCCCCTTGGTACCAATTGAGCATCGTTGCAACGCCACAGCCTACCTGAGTATTGTTGCTGACCATGTCCATCCCTTTATGACCACAATGTACCCAACTTCTGATGGCTACTTTCAGCAGGATAATGCGCCATGTCATAAAGCTGGAATCATCTCAGACTGGTTTCTTGAACATGACAATGAGTTCACTGTACTCAAATGGCCTCCACAGTCACCAGATCTCAATCCAATAGAGCATCTTTGGGATGTGGTGGAACGGGAGATTCGCATTATGGATGTGCAGCCGACAAATCTGCGGCAACTGTGTGATGCCATCATGTCAATATGGACCAAGCTCTCTGAGGAATGCTTCCAGCACCTTGTTGAATCTATGCCACGAAGAATTGAGGCAGTTCTGAAGGCAAAAGGGGGTCCAACCCGTTACTAGCATGGTGTACCTAATAAAGTGGCCGGTGAGTGTATACTGGCTGTGGAAAATAAACTCTATGGCAGTGGTTAAAGGCATAAAAATATTCCATGCATAGTTAATTCATCAAACAAGGTTGGTCTTGTTTACTTTTAAGGGTAGTAAAAAAAATCACCAACTACTTCAGTCCGTTTGATAAACAATTAAAAATTCTCCAATGCTGCATTTATTGCCATTCAGCGTGTCCTTTAACTGCTAAAAATGTTCCTCCTGCGACTCCAAACAGACCAAGAATTAAACCAACTCCACAGAAAACATCTGCTCCAACACTGGGATCACTGATTTCTGCTTCTGTTGGGAAATTGGAAAGCAAATTTATTAATATCATCATCAAAATAAATAATAAAATATCTATTTTTATTTATTTACTTTACAAATATTGAACACTCACCCCAGATCCTTGTCTGAGGCGAGGCCAGAGCTATGTGCTCCACAGTGCAGGTGTAAATATCCCCGTTATTTGGTGTAAATTTCAGGGTGGAGAGCTGGTGAAAGGTTTGATCTTTGTTGGGATAATATTGACTGAGTGACACCCCCTCTGTCACCGGGTCTCCATTTTTGGTCCAGGTGACTCTGATCCTGGGTGGGTAGAAGTGGTTCACAAAGCAGATGAGGCTGTTTTCGACACCGGGCTGAACTTCTTCTGCAGGGTAGAGGGCGCTCTCAGGGGGTTCTACACAGGGTCAAAAGTAAAGACTTAATCAGCACTGTATGGGTGAAGAAAATATGATTTTCTCTAAAATTGATGTTAACTCACCCTTTTCTTCTGGTGGATCTATCTTCTCAGCTTTGAGAAGGGCAAAACCTACAACGCATATTCTTTTTGCCTTCAGAGCATTTTTGTAAAGATGCGAGGTATACTCTACTTCATATGGGTCCACCGGAACGAAAGGTGGCAGGGTGAACACAAGACTTTGTTTTTCAAAATCAATGTACATAATCCCATCAGTATCAAACGCAAGCTGAATATGTACTTCACCATCCTCGGAGCAGCTCACAACATAGGTCATCTCATGGGGGACTGAAAACAGACAAGTCAGACTATTGAAACAGAAACAACTTTGACACATATTAATGTTAAATTATGAAGAGACATAACTACAGAATCTGATAAACAAATGAGATATCCTACAGAAACCAAGAAAACTCCAAGTACAAGAGCAAAGTGATAAATTAAAAACTCTTACTTTTTTGAGAGAAGGTGCAGAAGATGTTTAGCATCAGAATAAGAAGGGAAAAGGTCTCCATGGTTCACCTGCAGTATGTGTTATCCCTCTGCTTGGAAAAATATTGTCTCTCTGTCTTTCTTCAAAATTTACTTGTTTTGCTAATCTTAATCAAAGCCAGCAATGAAATTGGCCTGCAATTAGTCTTTCGCGTTTATGCAGAAACCTGCAGCAAAGTGATTTCCCAGAAATGAGAACTTCCTCGAACGCTCCCTTTTATGTAAATGATGATAACATCACTGTAGCTACACCTGTTCTGCCAGTTTGTGTTGGAGGTGCTCTTGTTCTGGCAATAAACAGTTTTTAGAGACCTAGAGGTGCAGGGCTTTAAATCATTTCCAACAATTTAAATGATAAAAAAGGAAAAAATGTTGGCTTAGATGCATTAAGTCCCTTTTTCAATAAAGGCCTGGTAAAAATTCTGCCCTAACACTCCTAAACTCCTAAACTCAAGTTAAAAATCAAACCTAAACAAAAAATGTATCCAGCCTGTTTCACCGCGGGTAAATATTGTTGATGAAATTAAATAAAAATAAAAATTTGGGCTTTCCAAAGAACTCAGACAGATACATCCTCCTTATGGTCTGTTTCAGAAACAGCGCAGGTGTTCAGTTTAACGGCAGGGGCCGAAACCCTTTTTATGCGTCATTTTACAGTATGTTCTGTGTATAAATGTACTTTAAAACAGTTGTCTTAAGATCTTTCTTTGAAACATTAACCATGACAGATAGGCTGCATATTGGTGTCAAGCCTGGGCCATCAGTATGAGGATCATAATCTCCACAGATGGGATATTCACTTAGACAGTGAGGCAAGCGTCAACCCACCACAGAACAACATTTAGATCCAATCTTAAATCTTACGATTGGATTTATGCAACATGAAGATTAAAAGAAAACTACTTTCAGACTGTCATGGCACAGTCTAAAATGTTGATTATGATATAAGCAGGGGCAGATCCAAAATCTGACAAACCCTCCTCAGTGGCCACCCTAAAATCCTAAATCATCTTTTGTTCTTTGGTCTCGTCAGAAGCAAGTCTTAGTTAACTATTTATACTAAGTTGAAGCTGAATAATGGTCATTTTCCCTGCATCAGAAAGTATCAAATTCTCTTATTCAATCAATCAATAAATCTTTATTTATATTGCCCTTTTCATACAAGTCAGATGCAATTAAAGTGCTTCACAGTGATTGAAAATATAAAACAAAACAAACATCTATTGACCCAGTGTCATCAGGAGTCACGGCCATGTAAAGCTGAATGTCATCAGCAGAACTGTGGAAAGAGATGCCGTGTCTCCTAATGACACTGCCAAGGGGTACCATATCCAAATTAAAAGGTAACGGTCTTAAAATTGATCCTTGTGGTATCCCACAAGTCACCTGATAGTGTTGGAAGGAGTGATCATTAATAGATAAGAAAAACTTCCTTTCACTTTGATATTTACATTCAAATGCATTGAAAGTGCCTAGGTCAACATCCTGTCCTTTCAGAGTCACCATAAATTGATTGTTAGTACTCCACTTTGGTAACATTTCAGTCTTTTCAACAGTGAGCTATTTTTTATCTGAAACATGAAAGTTTTGCTTAAAAGAACTTAATAAATTCACAAGCTAAAAAACAATGTAATATTACTTATAATTTGAACACAACAGCAGCATGTAAATATATATAGTTTTTCAAATAGAGACTAATGAATGTCCTATATTCTTAATTTTATTTAGGCTTGCCATTTACCATCATTTGTTACTTATCATACCCGACATAGTCAAAGCATGAAGCCAAAATCTTAGTAAGTTAAACTGATCTAGGCTGTGTTTTATTATGTTGATTACGGTGGTTGATTTCTAAAAAGTTATCCAAAATATCTTTTATCAGAAGAGCTCATTTAGAAGTTTAATATAAGCTGATGTTCTGTGTTTTAAGGTCAAGTATAATCAAATAAACTTTTTTTAGACTTTAATAACCTGTGCACATATTTTACATGATAAAACAAATGTATTAGTACTGTCTATGGAATCACAGTTCTGTGTGAGCTAACATTAAGTGTAACAGCCTTCATACAATAATATAAATAATTGTTGATATGTTTGTTTATGTTTTTCTCCAAACTGTAACACTTAAAACTCTTGGGTCTTGAATAAGTCACAGATGTACAGTAGAATACGGTAACCCTTTCTTTTACAGCACACTTATTACCAGGTAATTAACACGTAATTACCTAGTAACAACATAACATTATCTGGTAATTACATGATAACTACTAAGTCAATACTGTCTAGTTTTTCTTTTTTTCTGTGCAGCTCCATTTTCAAAAGCTATCTGGGGTTCTTATTTTCTATGATTGACACTTGATACAGCCTATGGGTGTGTGAAGATTGCGTAGCGATATGCTGTTTGAGCCGAGCATTATCACAGCGACTCACCCACCGAATGCGTACAATGCTACTGCGCAAGTGGTGGTTCCAGGAAGCGGAGAAAATCCTGGAAATACTATAGAGCAGTAGAGCAATTCGGCTTCAAATTTGTATGATGATGAAAGGTTACCTACCTGGTAGCTAGACAGTATTGACTTAGTAGTTATCGTGTAATTACCAGATAATTTCATGTTGTTACTACCTGTTAATAACCTGGTAATAAGTGTACTGTAAAGAAAGGGTTACCGAATATACTGCATGCCTAATATTCTCAAACTATATCATTACAGATAATATTTGCTGCTGTTTTTATCTGAATCAAAAAATCTGTATAAAACAAAAGTTTTTTATTGCCGTTCAGTGAGTCCTTTAGCCATTAAAAATGTTCCTCCTGCGACTCCAAACAGACCAAGAATCACTCCAACTCCACAGAAAACATCTGCTCCAACACTGGGATGACTGACATCTACTTCTGAGGGGAAATAATTAAGCAAATTTGTTGATGTAAATAAACAAAAATACATTTTATTGGACAAATGTAAAAGTGAAAGAATATTAAACACTCACCCCAGATGCTTGTCTGAGGCGAGGCCAGGGCTATGTGCTCCACAGTGCAGGTGTAAATATCCCTGTTATTTGGTGTAAATTTCAGGGTGGCGAGCTGGTGAAAGGTTTGATCTTTGTTGGGATAATATCGACTGAGTGACACCCCCTCTGTCACTGGGTTGCCATTTTTGGTCCACGTGACTCTGATCCTGGGTGGGTAGAAGTGGTTCACAAAGCAGATGAGGCTGTTTTCGACCCCGGGCTGAACTTCTTCTGCAGGGTAGAGGGCGCTCTCAGGGGGGTCTACATAAGGGTTAAAGGTCAACTTACAAGCTTAATTGAATTTCTACATCAGTGGAAAAATATTGATCAATTATTAATAAGAAGATTACTGACCTTTTTCCTCCTCCACATGTTTCTCCTCGGCTTTGACTATAGCAAGAAGCAAAGGGCATGCAATCCTGGCTCTTAATGCATTCTTGTAAACAGAAATACCACTGACTATTTCACTTGGGTTAGCCAGAATGAAAGGTGGTACTGTGTATATGATCTCATGTTTTTTAAAATCTATGTATAAAACCTCCTCATTATCAATCTCATATTTAACTTCTGTTGTGCTGTCCTCGAAGCAGCCCACAGCATAGACAGTTTCATGGGGGACTGGAGCTAAAAGCAAGAAAAGAAAATGAGGAAAAAAGTATTAAGAAAGGTACTGTTCAAAACCGCAACAACCTTATTAAATTACACTCTCAAACTCCCCTTTAAACAGCAATCCTTTAAAGAATAGTAGTAAATTTGGATCCCTTACTTTGTGAAAAGATGCTGAAGATGTTCAGCATCAGAAAAAGGAAAGAAAAACACCTCGAGGTTTGGCTGCAGTACGGCATCATCTCTCTGCAGGAAAACAAAGTAATGCTGTATCTTTTGTCTCCTGAAATCACTGGAGTAAGTCAGTCATGAGCTTAAACTTCTTCTCTGAGCACTCCTCCTTTGCGTAAATGTTAATGTGAATACAGCCGTTGAACCAGTTCTGCTTGAATGACATAAAGTCAGTCTAGCAGCAGAAATGAGGAAATGAACTTCAAACAGCTTATTAAACACAGTAGTGCTTGTTGTGAACAGTGTACCAGTGATGGATTCTAATATTTTCTAGATGTCCCAGGCTTTTAAAAATCAAAGCACTGAAGGTGAGAGAAGTAAAATGTTTTATTTCGTTATGGGGAAAAAAGTGTGGATTTCGTGTTAAGGTTGATAAATAGCAACATTCCGCGATCATTACACAACGGAGCCGGTTTTAACCTGTCCAAGTTTTTTTTTCATCTCTAGACAGTAGGTAGCCTGAAGGTTACAGGTCTAGACTGATGTTTGAAACCCCCAGTACCAACAGATTGATGTTAATTCAAATGTACTCAGGCACCAGTAGAGGGGTCCAGGGGCGTCCTCCATTTCACCATTTCAGTATGTTGTTTCAGAAGCTGGATTCAGACTGTTTTGTGTGTGTGAAAAGCATTTCATTTCTGCCTACCAAAGAGAGTCCCTGTACATGATTTGAACACTACACCACTTCAATCAATAGTGATTGCTCTAACCAACTCACCTTGGGTCCGCCTGTCAGGATTGTCCTCATCTATTTCAGTTTGACTTTCACCTGGCAATAGTGATAGAGGGTAAAGTAGGTTTGGGTGGATTTGATAGTTGCATGTAGGTGAATAAGGTCAGTAAGAGTGGTCCTGGAATTTGCATGCTATCTTTATTTAGAGCAGTGGTTATGAATAACTATCACAAAGTAGTGATTTTCAAGGGAATTCATATGGTGATGAGAAATATTTTAGTCATTTTTGGTCATTTTTACTCACTCAAAATCTGCCATATTTTGTTTCTCTCTCCTGCAGCTGTTATTGTGCCAAAGACCCTGAGTCTTCACCAGGGAGGACTCACATGCTCAAGGAATAGGTGGAAAAGAAACTAAGTTTACAGCACAGAGGCACTAATCATGGTGGCACAAGAACAGGCCTTGAGCGCCAGAGCAATAGAAGCCCAGATCTACCATACTAGGCAATATCCTAGGTTCAGGCTGTGCAAAGAGGGCCCTGAAACAGTCCAACACCTAACAGCAGGATGTAAGATGCTGGCAGGAAAAGTATACATAGAGCGCCATAACCAAGTAGCCGGTATAGTGTACAGGAACATCTGTGCAGAATATGGACTGGAAACCCTGAGGTCAAAATGGGAAGCACCTTCCAAGGTGATGGAGAATGACCGAGCTAAGATCCTGTGGGACTTCCAGATACAGGCCGACAAAATGGTAATGGCCAACCAACCAACCAACCGGACATTGTAATCGTAGACAAACAGCAGAGAAAACCCGTTGTGGTAGATCTTGCCATCCCAAGCGATACCAACATCAGAAAGAAGGAACACAAGAAAATAGAGAAGTACCAAGGGCTCAGAGTGGAGCTAGAGAAAGCCTGGAAGGTGAAGGCAACAGTGGTGCCTGTGGTCATTGGGGCACTTGGGGCAGTAACCCCCATTTAAAACACATTTAAAACACTGCCATACATCATAAAAAGAAAGTAAATAAAATAAAATACATCTACATAAAAAACAGTTCATGAG
Source organism: Xyrichtys novacula (assembly GCA_962446985.1). Taxonomy (NCBI): domain Eukaryota; kingdom Metazoa; phylum Chordata; class Actinopteri; order Labriformes; family Labridae; genus Xyrichtys; species Xyrichtys novacula. The sequence continues at coordinate 22,221,584 of OY660871.1, forward strand.
GTAAAAAGCATTAAAGACGATTTAGAAGGTAAAAAGAAAAACATATGTCAGGCATACCAGTATTTTTTGCATGAACAGAGTAAGATAAAAGATAAAATGCAGAAAAAAAGGCAATTTCCCCCCCTCCATTTGGACATTGCACAGTTAAAAATAAAACTACTTTAGTTTGTCATGTATTGTCCTTTTTTGATATATTTTGATGACAAGTACTTTTTCTTGGGTATATTATTTTGGGTAAAAAATCACCTAGCGATATTTTAGCGATAGTGTTTTAGGGTTAAAAGCTACCGTAAAAATGGCGTTTGTGAAGTTTTACCAATTTGAGAGTCCGTTATGAAAAATAACCAGAAACAAACCCCCCCCAAAAAAGTAATGAAACAACTTCCCTGACTTGGTCGGCAGGTGACGTTGTAGTTCCATGAAAGTTAGCGCGGTGCTGCACGTTGTCGAAGCCGCCTGTTGGTGCTGTTGTGGGGCATGAGGCTCAGAGAGAGGGGCCGTCCTCCTTTCTGACCCTGGGCCATCCATGAAAAAAACCGACCGAGCGGTAAAGGGGCTGGGATGCACAACAGGACCGAGGATACACGGCTTCACAGGCGACAAACCAGGAGTGCTGGTGCTGCTAAACATGGAGCCTCGCCTCCAAAGTGAAACAAATCGAGTTTGCACTATTGTGGGCAGTCTGTGAGTTCAATAAAGCAAAGTATTTTTTGCTTTGTTGCGTTTTTCTTACCCTTTTTTTGACCGCTGGTACAAACATCTGCAATGATGCGGGCTGTGGACTGGAGAGGAATCTCTGCGATTGTACTCTGTCTTGTTGGATATCTTTTCTCTAAAGCGGACGCTAAAACACTCCCGGAGGACACGGCAACGCAAGGTAAAAAGTGTTTCCTCCACTTTTATTCGGTCATTTGGTGCAGAATAAAGGAGGCCAGTCAGCTGCTATCCTGGTGGCTAATGTTGCCGTTAGCCCAGTAGGATGCTGATGTGACCCAAAGTTAGCTAGCGTTAGCAAGTTAGCCCCCGCGGCAGAAACAGAACATAAAAACTTGATCAATTTGTTTGATTTCTTGATTGGTTTGACATTTTTAAACTAAAATCGATAATATTCAATTCAATCCATCTTCAAACCAGCCGCAGTTTAACCTCTTTGTTGTACTTTTATTGTCTTAGTGTCTTAAATACTGTTCTCATGCTGGTCAGGATAGTCCAACTGCTGTGATTTTGCCTTTTTTTAAACATATCAACAAAATAAAACCTGTTTTTTTTCCTCTATAAAGGGGAAAGGAGCATCTTTTTAGGCACCCCCCTCAAAGAATACAAAAACACATGAGCTCAATTAACTCCAGGGTTGAGCTTTGTATTGATCATTTTTACCGTAACATGCAGGCTCAACTAATTAAGTCAATTACGGTAATTAAAACTTTTTTTAATTATTATTTTTAAAAGCTTTGTAATTGCTTTACAGTCACATACAACTTTCACTGAGGGTTTTTGAGTTGTTAAAAAAATAAAATAAAATAAGTTATTTAATAGTCCATTAGCAGGGAATTCAAGTACTTAGTAAAAGTTAAAAAGTGCACATTCAGTGTATTTACTGCTGTGTATCTTGAACAGAAGGAAGTACTGGATAAACAAAATGTGCACAAGCAAATTCAGCACCACTTAGAGTGAATTAACTGTTAGAGTAAATGTTAAGAAAAAATTCCCAAACTTTTAATGTTCAAAGCGTCTTAATTTGCCATTGAAGCTTTTGTGATATGGTGATTTTGACTCTTCTTTCCTTTTGTTTTGCTCTGTTATATTTTAGGATCTCATTCAGTCACCCATTTAAAAGCTTTGACGCACAGCAACATTTGTTTAATTCATCACTTTTCATCTCATGCATCCCTACACTTGCACACTCAGATCACAGTCATGCGTTCGCTTTGGTCTTTTCTGTTCTTTTTAAAGAACATATTCAGCATGTTGTTTGAAAGCTGAAAGTTTTACGAGGCTTTTACTATAAAAAACAAGTCCTGTTTCTCTTTTAATGTTAAAAAGAAACTTGTGGAGTCTACATTCTTACCTCTTCTTGATTATGGTGATGTGCTATACATGAATGCCTCTGCCCAGAATCTGCAAATGTTGGACAGTGTTTACCATGGAGCTCTGAGATTTCCTCACATTTTTATTCTGTATTGAGTCTGTGTGACTTTTTGTTCTAACTATGTATTGCTGCCATTCTTGGTCAGGTCTCCCTTGCAAATGAGCTCCTCAGATATCAATGGGACAAACCTGGGTAAATAAAGGTTAAAAAAAATCCTCTCACTACCACTATTTACAGCAGGATTGTAGACATAAAGGTACTACTAATGTTGCTGTCAATACAACATGATTAAAAGGGAGTAATATCAGCTTTCATAATCATCATCATCATCTTTGTGATCAGGCTAAATTGATAACAACAAGGTGTGATTGCAGAACTCTGAAGTAAACATGAGTACTCTCTTTTATCCTTTTTGCAGTCTCGGTATCCACTTAGCTTTCTGTTGACCTTCACTGGTTTCAGACAGAGGGCAGGAAGAGTGTGTGTTTTTGTGCGTGTGTTTCCAGGTCGATACTGAGGACTTTTCCTGGTCTGTCCAACAGACAACAGAGATGAGTGGAGCCAGACAGACAATCTCCCTGCAGATATAGATCTCACTCACATTACTGCTGCCCATAATAGGCATTGCCTTGCATTTTCAGCAGGCAAACATTTGCTGAAGCTGTACAGGGACTGCCAGGAAGAAGACAGCCAGTCAAGTCATGTTGTCACCAGCTAGCAAAAGTTGATTTTTTATCATGAGTACCTGCTGCCAGTGTTTAAAGTAGCCGGCATTGGAGCTGGTACATGTTATAGTACACCTGTCCAGGAACAGACTGATTAATCAGTGAGTCAATAAATCAGGCTCAATATTGGCATTTTGCAATAATGAGCATCACACTGCCATTGGTGCTCACAAGAGCCATGTCACCAACACCATCATCTTAATGATAAAATGTTTTTTCACTTCCTAAATAATAGTGCATTTTTTATGTACATGAGATTTATGACCTTCTTCTTGTTTTATGAATTTATTTTTAAACCAAATAAGTTGGTGACCAAGTATTTTTTCTCAATCATTTTTGAAAAATATATTCATTCCAGTTCAGCAATTTGTCACATTTGTTACTATTATTGAATAGTTGTAATATTAAACAACAATGAAGTAACATTGGCTATTGTGTCTGCCATTACTTCACCTGTTCTTTTATAATGAGCACTGGCAAAAATCGACAACTGTTGATATTAAATCATAGGCTGCTGTGTATACTACATATGTGTATAGATACATTTTAGGAAGGTAGATTTGAGTTTTAAAAAGTAAATGTAATGAGCTTTTTCTAATTTCAGTTTTTACTTTAGGTGCAGTAATAGGCAACATTTTCATGATTTACTTCATGTCAAACAACAGCATGAAAAAAAACAGATGTCTGAAAAGTCAAACCAAGACTAAAAAAATTGGCGAAAGCTCTTTTTGAATAACACAATTTTAATCCATACTGGGTTTATCAAGAGATCATTTTGTATCAAGAGCAGAATAAACATCTATTCTAGCCACAAAGGATAACCAAGACTACAGAAAGTTTGACCGGGTTTCAATCAAAGCAGTTCGTTTGCTCTCCTGCTTAAGTGTGGAGACCTAAAGATACAGTCTAATTACTGAGGCCCCCGTTGAGTTAATGGGATTGATTGATAATAACAAAGCTAGTTTAACAGCTAGGAGTCTAAGTGTGTTTTTCTGCTTTGTTGTTTGATCTGGTTTGCTTCGACTTTGGTGTTTCTTCATGTTGCGACATGCTTTCTTTTTGTGAATCATACTTAACCCCTCTGTCTCCACAATAAGATCCTTGTTACATGACCATCACACTCAGAATCAGATGTTGGTTATTTAACCAAACAGCAAACAAATAGTTTCAGTCGAAGTCAGTTTCAGTTGAGTTTTCTTTTGCTGCAGTTCATTTAGTTTCAGCCGTTAGAATGTTGTTGTTGTTGTTGTGGTGTTGATGTGTGTTGTCTTAGACTTGTTTCCCTCGCTGCCTTGTTTTCTTTGTGGTGTGTGTACCAGTCGACTGTAAACATAACTGAAACAGCTATCTGGTTTTCACCTTCTCTGCGCTCTGTGACAGAAGCCCTCATGCTCCCGTCACATGATTTCTGACTCCTTGTACTCATGTGCTCGTGCTTCAGATGGTGGAAAGAATTGTGATGCTCCCATTCGCTGTGACCACCAACTGTTTTGTAAACAAACCAACTCCATATTATTGAATTATCAAGTCACTCTATTTTTAGAAGTTACTGAAACTTATCGGTCAGTTTATGCTTGACTTAAAGGAACTCAATGTGAATAAACTTTGAGTTCCTTTCTGTCATTTTTAAAAGAGAGGCTGCTAAATATGCTGGCTCTGTAGACCCTACCTGTTTTGAACTGTTATAGACTAAAAGACACACATGCTCAATAATTAAATGACTGGTAGAATACTCAGTCATGAAAAGGACTTATTACCAAATGGATTGTTAATTGCCTTACCTACCCTACACAGATGGGGAAGCCTGACTTCTGTCTGACCTCTGAAGGTCATCTGATCATGCATTCAGTCTCTGGTTGGTTGACTGATGTAATAAAGTTGGCAACCTTCCAGTGGTGTAATCAGTTAACATAAATATCACATCATATTACTTAGGGGTGTCCTGTTACGATATTGATATCGGATATCGGTCTGATACAAGCAAAAATTTGAATATCGGATTATATCAGCATGCATCTCCAACATTAGCATTCCGATACAAGCAGTCCATTCCAGACTTGGCTCCAGCACCTCTATCCAGCATGTAGAGCCCAAGTGATCATAACAACAGTGTGTACTAATATACTGACAAAGTAGCAAGGAGTAAAGATGATGTTAGCCTTGTGGCAGTGTTTTTCATAAATGTCTGAAAAAGACATTGCAGCCGAGTGCAAAGCTTGTCATGCACAAGTTTGTATTGTTACCGGCCAATAATATCGTTATCGGCCGATATTGAAGGCTACAATATCAATATCATATTGGAGGTAAAAAAGTTGTATCGGGACACCCCTATGATCACTCGAATTAATGCAATGAACATCATAGGTTAACCTTTTTTGGGGGGGATTAGATGCAGATAGTCTCTGAAAAAACAACAATCTTCTTTGTGGGATAGAAAGACCCCGTAAATTAAAAAGAATTCAAATAAATTCAAGGATGTTTAGTTGTTCAGTGTAACAGTGTTTTGGACTACTTTTGTACCACAGGGAAGAAATGAACAAAACTCCTTCAGTTACTTCATCAGGGCCAGACTAATCAAACATTTCTCAATCAGATAACTGACAGCTATCTTTTGACTGATCAGAAAAATTATTTTGTGTGAAAATGATAGAGAATAAAAAGCCACTCGCACTGGTGAGGGCGGAGTAAGCACTGCTGTAACTTTTCCACTGAAATTTGCTTGTAAACTTACAGACTCTCCCCTCTGCCTCCTGTGCAGTAAGCATCTGTTTCCTCCTCATCTGTCTGGAAGAACACCAACTCCCCCACCACCACCACCACCACCACTACCCCCCCTCACACACACCCATCGAGGGCCAATCATACCAGGCATTTTCAGTTTATTACACCACACTTTTATGGAGCAGAAATGCTTTACCTCCCCGTGACTTCTGATTAAGACTTTTCGTAAGACCTCGCTCACTCTGAGTGAAAACATGCTCACAGATTTTTCAGTCCTCTCTTCTCATGTCTACCTCTTTCTGTGCCAGCATAACCAACCACCAACCACCCCGCTGGGATAATTGGTCTGAGATCACAGCGATGGTGAGGCAGAACTCTTTTTGATGCCTCTATCCTCCATATGGTACTCAACAATTAAAACACAACAACTACAAGAGTTTCTGCGGAGTACTGGTTGAGCTTTAGTCCAGGTTTTCCATCGTTCTCCAGGACTAGCATTGTCTTTTTCTGTTGTGCGTGGAAGCAGAGAGGAGACTCCCAGCTTGTTTAACAATGATGTCACTACAGAGCTGATTTATTGGATGAGGAGTGGGAGGGGACTGCAGCATTTGTCAGTCAGGGGTCTCCCAGGGGACGTCTTTTTAAAGTGAGCACAGCTGGTACCCCTAACAGCATATCAGTGGGAGTGGGATGGGAAGTGAGGTCAGCATAGACACACACAAACACACACCAAATCTTAATTCGATGGGGAGTTTCTGTCAAGGGGAAATCCAGCCATCTTTTTGTTTTTTTTGCTCCTCTGCTGTGCAAATGTAATAACAAGGAGGAATGAAGTGAAGGGTCAGGAAGCAGCCACAGAGCAGATCTTCACACCCGACCTCTCTGGGTAATGATGTGTTTGCTTTGAGAGTGACATGTTAGTCTGCCAAACTTCTCCACACACACAAAAACACCACTTAACTTCCAGCCTTGCAGAGGTATCATTTGATGCAGTGCTGTTTTCTGTCTTTCTTTTTCTAAGGTGGGTCTGCACTCAGGCTGAACTCACTCTAGCAGATTGTCCTGTTGGTGCGGTTCCTCACCAAGCACAGGGTCCTTCAGCGAGAGAGCGAGGAGGGGGGGTTGTCTAGCCAGGAGTATGAATGTATGTGTTAGCTTGTGAGTGTCACGGAGGGTTGGGTTACAAGAAAGAGTTACGACAAAATTTAGTTGCATGAAATTTGGTGGAGGCGGGCAGGTCAAGGTCCAGGGACAAAGTACCTCAGCCGTAATTGAAGGTCACCGCGGGTCAGTGAACAGCCGATGATCAAACATTGACAGGGTTGTGTGCCAAGACGGAGGGAGAGTTTGGGTTTGTGTGGATGTGAAATTATAGTGTTTTTGTACCGAGTTTGTTTCTTATCATACCTTTGGGATATAAAGCTGAAATTGACTTTTTGTTTGTTTTTCTGGTTTGTGGTGTTATGAAATGAAACCTTTCCACAAAGAAGTCAACAGACGTGTGCACACTTTGTTTGGCAGTGTGGGAGAGTAGTCAGGGTACTTTTGACCAAGTGCAGTTTCAGTTTCTACCCAACTACATTTCAGAAGCAAATCTTGACATTACATTTCTTTGATGTATTTATTTATATATGTTTTTTAAAAGCTTAGTTTGGGGTGGTGTCTTTTTTAAACAGGACATCTCCAAAGAGACAGACAATGTTTGGCCGATGACATGGAAAGATGTCTGACATGCTGTGAAGAGTTATCGTGGGCCAGTCACTGCCCTCAGGACTTCAGTCTAGACCAGAGGAGGTTACATCGCTTTAATACATCCTTACATCTCACCATGACGCTCCTTCATGACTCCTTATGGTGTATTTCCTGTATTTTCCCTCAGTGAGTTCATCAGTCAATCAGATATTGTGATCAGTTATTGCAGTGCTGCTGTATTGTGATATTCTTCATAGACTGAGAGTGATGTTTTCCATCAGGATTCTCTCCCCTATAGGCTTTTGTTTGTGAGGTTGACCCCTCAGCTTAATCAGCCCTTCACCAGAATATTAATCTGACATCTGCAGTTACTGTTTGATGTTTCAGATAAATATTATGACAGATGTTATGTAGTGACTATGCTAACCTAAATTTTAGTCGCTGTCTGGGTGCGGGAGTGAGGTGTTTTTAAGTGCTTCTAGTACAATCCAAGGTTGTTGTTGAGTTATATTTTGCCATTAATTGATTTAATGAAAAACAAACAAAAAAACAAACAAAAAAGACAGATATGTTCAACTTACGACAATGGTGATGTTCGTGATGAGGGTGAGACTGAGAGTGGTGTCGGTGATTAGCGGTAAAAACCGTGTGCTCTTCCCATTCTCCAGATCACTGCTTCACCTGTGTCCCTTTGTAGCATTTACCTGCCCATTCACCTGAAGTGCTCCTTGTGGTGATTGCATGAGTAACAAAATTGTGTGAATAACCGGCTGAAATTCCACCACATTTTTTAAAGTTTAAAAGTGAAGTCGAAAAATGTATGAAAAATTCATCTTTTGATTTTTATAGCCTATATGGATTATTTATTTATTTATTTCCCCATGGTAGAAACTTCTCCTCCTTCATTCAGCCAACAGTTCAATACTCAAACATAAACAGCTGAATCTGTGTGTTTGTTTTTTCACATCTTCGCTGTGAGTCCTTTAATATCAACACTCAGTGTGTACATGTCTTTTTTTCCTCCACTCCTGTAGAGAAGGTGTTTATACACATGCTTGTTTTTCTTCTATGGTCCAAGGCTTCTTTGAGAGTGGGAAATGGTCCATTGTTTAGAGAGGAAGTGCAGCTGGAAAAAGTCCAGGAAGCGGTCAGACAGCTGTCTCTTTGTGATTGGCTGTGATGCAGAAATCTTTCTGTGTGGATTGGTGGCAATGGGTCTGGCATCCAAACAAGACCTGGTTAAATACTTGACTGTATTTCACGAGGGTTTAATTATAACACCGGCGCGTTTTCTGCCTCAGTATCACTCTTTGTTTTGGTCAAGGTTGCTGCCGTCTCTTCGCAGAGAGCGTAATTTACACCAGCTCAGAAAACACTCTCGCTTGTTCACAGAGGTGACTCTGAAGGTCCACCTGAGTGATGCCAGCACCCACCAGCCCCTGGGAGGAGCCAGCATACAGCTATTCGCCAACCACACTCCTGTAACCACAGAAACCTCATCAGCTGATGGCAACACCTACCTGCGCTTCCCCTATCGCCTTGGGACACCATTGGTCGTCACTGCAACCAAACAGGGATATGTGCCAAACTCTGTACCCTGGAGTCCCTCGAGACTACCTGGTAGGTGTGTGAGAGAGAATGAGGGGGGTATTTTAGGATATAATGAGAAAGTTGCATTTAGACTTTGCTGCCAGTTTAATGTAAATGTTATTGTCCAACAAAATGTGTGTGAGTGTAAGAGAGTGTGCCAGGTGTATGAGCTAATGAGTGGAGTGCTCCATTACTAATTTATTACAATAGATGCCAAAACCCAGCGAGGGGGCAGCTTAAGCTTTCCTTTCACTAACACACACACACTAAATACCCCCCAGGAGGCTGCTGTACAGTGTGTGCATGTGTGTCCGTGTCTGTCTGTGTCTGTGTGGACTGTGGGGTGGGGTGGTTATTATGAGCCAACGGAACGGCAGCCAATTGGATTATCACGCTTACCAGCTCTGAACAATAGAGTAGTGAAAAGAAGGAAGGAAGAGGAAAGGAGTGCAGTTTGCTGGGTCAGACTTGTGTCATGCTGAGCAGACGAGATGAAAGCAGGACAATTAAAAATGTATAAAGATGGTTTTATGACTTGTTATGTTTTAGTGGTGGGCAGCAAAGTGGGCAGGTAGATTGCAGTCGCCTCTCATCTGGTTGCGCATTTGTTTTTATGAGTTAATGTTTTGTTCACTCGTCTATGTGGTCTGTTTTGGTTGCAGTTTTTTCCTCCATCAGCCTGGACCTGCTGCCCGAGAGAGCTGCGACTCTTACGGTGTATGAAGACGTGGTGGAGATAGTTTCAGGCTTACAAGGTAACAACAGTGTGTGCACAGATCATTTATTGTCTAAGTAGCTCTAAACACAGCTCATAGAGTGCTGGAGGGATTATGGAGCTCAAGTCAGCATGGCCAAAAGCCAAATGGATTTTCCCCCTGGCTACTGGATTTCCAGATTACAGCAAAGTTTCTGATGCTTTTAAGTTTTGTTTACTGAGAGGGTCATGAATAAAAAAGTGGCACCTCTGTGATTTAAAGAGTAAAACACATCAGCTATTATTAAAAACTTAATCCTGTAAAAGGATGTAAACCCAATACACCACTAAAGGGTGAGCGTCACATTTAATGTCCCCAAAAGCTATTCTTGTCATTTTGAACATTTTGATCCTCTTGCATGTCACTCCCCGCTTTCTTTGTTTACTGCTTCATCCGCTGTCTTGTCCTCTCAAAAAAAAAAAGGAAAAATCTGCCAAAATAAAAGAAAAAAAACTTTCAAAACAAGCACATCCACAAGTTCACAGGCTCTAGATAAAGTACTAATAACAACAAAGTATATTATTTACTTTTATTTGTGCCCGTTTTTTTTTTATAATCAGATTTTATTTTACTTTCAGAATTTACATACAATCATACATCATTTTAATTCAAATAAGGTAGAAAATGACAAGAAAAAGATAAAACGTGAGGGAAAAAGAAAGAAAACAAAACAAAAAGAAGGGTAAATAAAGAAACACCCCAACAACACAACAATGTGTCATCAATTTAAGAAATTTGTGTCCTTGTACTTATAAAAAAAGTATTTTTTATTACCAGTCAGCTCAGTCTTGGACCTCCTAAACCATCGTCTCCTTTAGGCAAGTAATCCATAAGGGGCCGCCATATGTCCATAACGATATCATTATTCCCTTTTAATTTGGCACTTAGCCTTTCCATCAGTAAACATTCAAAAATTTCTTTGTACCGCTGAGTTACAGTTGGAGGTTTGTCGCTATTCCAATTGAATAGTTAACATTTTCTGGCCAAAAATAAGAGTTTATTGAGTAATTTTGATCGTCTCACATCCATGTCACTATTTGTAGGTGGCCGCCCCAATAGAAACTGGCCTGGATCTTTACATATCATGTTTTTAAATATTGCTGTCACTTCCTTAGATACACATGACCTGAACTTTGATATTCTTGGACAGCTCCAGAAGCAGAGTATATATGTTCCTATTTGTGCCTCTTTAAAGATACAGTGTGACGTATTCATAAGTGTGTTTAGATTAGTGCCTATTGACTTGAATTAATTTATGAATAATAAAAAAAAATGGCCTTATGTTCAGGGAAATCAGGATGAAGTGATAATAAAAAGTCCACCATCCTCCATCCACACATTCAAATGTAAATAATGTGTTGGTCCTCCTCTTTGTTAAGTTTAGTGTAATTATATTAGATGAGGCTTTCTCATTCAATGGAGTCTCTTTTGTCTGCTGGGCCTTTTGTGTGTATATGACAGACAGGGGGGTAATTTAACCTGTCAGCTGTGTCATCCAAAAAAAAAAAAAAAGAAACACAGCACACATAAATAGACGGACGCCATTAACATCTTGAGTACACACGTTGCCCACAACACGTGTCTGAGCCAAGTGAGTCGGTGCCCTTTGTCCGACGCACATTTTTCGTCATGATGATGTGAACTTGGCTGCCCAGGGGAGTGATGAACCTTGGCATGTGGCACGAGGAAGGGGAATCAAAGAGGGGGAGTGAGGAGGAGGAGGTTAATACAGTATGTGCTGGAGAGTGGAGTTGTGGGTGGAGCACTTGGAGTAAAAAAAAAAGGGGGGGGATGGGCAGAGAGCAGTGTCCAACAGAAGGAGGAACAGATGAGGTGAGAGGAAAGTGGAGGGAAAAGAGACAAAAAGAGTTCAATGAGCAGACGACAGACACAGGATTGTTTTCTCTCACAGAAAAGGAGGAACGACACTCAAGTCTGAATTTACAGCACCCAAAGAGCCTCAGAATGAAGGTTTAAAGATGCCGACGCTGCAGAGCAAAACTTTTCATGTTCTGCAACCTGAAACACTAACACGGTTTAAACCCTCACACACAGCTGGATATGTGCCTCACTGCTCAGGAATGTGTGCTCACAGTCAGACCGCAGTGACATCACCTTGCTGAGTCGAGTGCAGATTTTGTTACTGTTTATTGTTTTTTAATGTGATTTGTTTATGTTCATGGAGGGACGATGAGGGGAAATGAAAAGGAAACAATTCATTCCACATAAACTATCACAGAGAAGCATTATGCAAGATGAGATTAAACAAAGCAAGTGAGGCGTTATCCTCTGCATTAATCTGAAATCACCTCCATTATGAGGACAAATTAGGGAAATAAAGAGGTGTGTCATATTATCCAACCTTAGTACTACCATTTGAAATCATTGTCCAACCTTAGTACTACTATCTGAAATCAATTTTAGGTCAATTGGTCATGTTACATGGAAGCTATTGAAGGAAAACAGCCTTTTTTGACAACGTCAATCGGTAGTTTATTGACGGTCCCTTATTCAACACCTTACATTTACAGCGAAGGTGCTGAGTAGATTTGACCCCGCTGCTGTTGCCATTCCCGGTTATGGTGAGTGAGAAGACACCGGTAGATCCGCAGTGAATGTCCGTTGAATATCCAACCTAAAACTAACTTCACTGCGGTATTTACATGAAAAAACATTTGTTTCTTCGGCTGATTTTTTTATGCGCAAATGTGCCCCTTAATACATTTTACAGTTCGCACACATCTATTTTTAGTCGCAAATGTGAGTGAAATGGTTGCACTGTCGAGCCCTGGACAGAAAAGATATGTTTTGATATGAGACATGTCAAAACATATGAACACCACTCGAACTGACATGTCCGTTGTCTCTGATGGTCTATCTGTTCCTCTTCCAGGCTTTAGGCGGCAGCCCAGTGTGCATTTCCAGCGCCGAGCTCTGAATCTTCCTTCCAACACTTCCTACGCAAACCTCACCGCTCTGCTCACTGTGACGAGCTCCCCCCTGCACATCCAGCACTTCCCTCACCTGCAGGTCCAGAGCAGCAACGGCACAGGTGATGATACTCAAGCAGAGGTGGTGTGCTCAAAAAGACAAAGAGGGAGGAGTTACAAACTTGGAAGAAAGGGGCGAAGGAGAGTCGGAGCAGAGATGTCAGGGGTTGAGGACTGCAGAGAGGGGGATGGGGAGTAAAAAAAAGAAGCTGTGGTACATCAGAGAGACTCTACTCTGGAGAGGCCTCTTTATCTGACCTCCTGAAACATAATAACCCCAGTGTGTGTGTGTGTGTGTGTGTGTATCCACATGCTTTCAGGCTGTCTCATCTTGATGTGCTCCTGTGTGTTGCATGTGTTGGTGTGTCTTTGTGTCTTCTTCCTTCAGCTCCAATACTCCTCAAAAGCCCCCTCCTTACAGCTCGTACCCTCTCCCTCCAGGCAGGAGAGGCGTACTTGACACTTAAACAGCCTCGCAGATTTTTCTCTCTCCACCTTGTTCCCCTCTTTCCTGTCCTTCCCTTGTTTTCTTTCCTGTCTGTCCTTCCTCTGAAAACTTTCCTTGATCTATGCGTGTGTTGTTGTTTTTTTTCATTACACAGTCCTGGATGTCTGCTCCTTTCACCACTCCCCCCCTCCTGTCCACCTGACCCCACTTCCCTTTCCTCTCTACTGCCTGTTTCCCCTCTCACACTCTCCTGCTTTCTCTCACAGGGACAGAGAAGAGGTTTGAGTTGACTCCTGTGGCAGCAATCTCTGTTCACTTATTGGCCAGCGATGGAGTGGAGCTGCAAGTAAATGGACCAATCACAGTCTCCGTCCCCTTACTGGACCACAGTGGCCTGAAAGAAAACGACCACATCCCTGCTTGGAGGTTTGATCCCCGCTCAGGTATGTAAAGACTGAAATAATGAAGCTTGTCTGACGTCTTAAGCATTTTGTGGTTGCCTCAAAAAATTAACCTCGACTCTTCTATGATATATTTACTTCTTTACAATTTAGAGCTACAACATTGGCAGATTATTTATGATAACACCAGAAAATGGGCAATAACACAAATCCTGTTCGTAATTACTGAGTGCAGCCAGGTGACAATTTGCAACTAAGTCTCATTGTGATTACTGCATTTGTGCTATATTAATCTGCATTTCCGAACACAAACATTGGCCCATAGATGCTCTATATGTTTAAATTTTGAACTGTTATCAAACCAAGAGATGCGCTGAGACCCTTCATCCCTCTCTGGACCCACAGATTTATCTCAGCTGTCTAAAATCTGCATTGTCAGATGTCCCGCACAGTGACACACCCAGTTCCTCCGGGACAGTGTGAGCTGAAAGACAGTGGTTAGATCATCCATGGAGTCAGACGTGTCTCCATTGCTAGATGTCTTTCTGTGCACATTAGTCTCACATTTCCGCATCGAATGTGTCTACACGTTATGTTTGTGCCTTGCCAGCGCAGGAAGGAGCTCTGCGAGGACGAGAAAAGAACAAGTATTGGGTAGTCTAATGCAGGGCTGAAATATTTATGGTTGTCAGCTGATTGCTTAGTAGTGGAACAGAGCAAGAGTGAGCTGTTAAATCACAACAGAAATGACATGAGGATATAAAGAAAACAAACAGTTGATTGTTTTGAAAATGGCTGTTCGTGCCCAGTTTTCATTTTACCGATTGCTGTGATTGGATCAGCCTTAAAGGAAAACGCTCCCCAACAAGCTGCTAAATTCCCGACTGCATTTGCTGGCTTTGTACTTAGTGTGCCCTCTTGCTAACTGGAAATGGGCGAACACTGTTTGTTGTTTGTCTGAAAGACTTGGTCTTGATTCGCTTCGTCAATCAACTTTTCTTTTCGTACTCATTTGACTTTAATATCGCAGGGAGTAGGGCACCGGTAGTTACCCAACAGACTGTGGTCAACCCCCACAGACTGAGCCAGAAGAACTAAACATTAACAAGAAGAAAAGGCTTCTTGTCACACGTCATACATTAACCATGTTGCAGTCCTAATGAAACTAGCTTACGCAACCGGCAGCTTTTAAATTTACTTCATAAAATATTCTTCCCGTGCATTTGGTTTAATCAGCCTTTGCAATCTGGACAGTCTTTGTTCTTGTGATACTTTTAAGGATCTTGAGACTCAGTTTAAAGCCTCAACATCTAGAGCTTATAAAAAGGGCTTTGATAAAGGCTAGGAGAACACACACACTAACACACACACACACACACACACACACACACACACACACACACACACACACACACACACACACACACACACACACACACACACACACACACTCTCTCTGAAAGCCTTCACACAACCTTAAGCAGTGAGTATTTCCACAACAGAAGCCATCCCAGGACCCCTCTCCAGGCTACATCCCTGTTTCTTAGCAACCCAGCAAATAAATAACACAACAGAAAGGCCCAGCTCCCAATTGAGCTTCCTCATGATTTGAATGTGTGGCTGTGTGTTCATGTATGTGTTAGAACGAGGATCAAGAACAGACACAAAGACAGAACAATGTAATGGGTCTGCTGCCTATCTTGGAGCAATACTGAAGCAGACAGAAAAAAGGCGCTCTCACAGAGACGTTACGTTTGTTTAAAGAAGCAGGCTCCTGAACCAAAAACACACACATGCACACACACACACACACACACAAAAACCTGTTTCTCTTGTATAACCGACAACCCCTCATGTATTGTTACATGTTAACCAAGCATAGGGCAAAATGATGCGGTATACAAACAGATCAAGTTCAGCCGTTTTTAAACAGACACACCTTTATTCTGAGGAGTTTGTCGAGTCAGATGGGACATCTTCTTCACCACTACCTGTGAGTGAACAAAGAAAGCAAGACAATGCTCAGCTGTGTTGACTTTGCAAGAATAGGACCTGGGGCAGAGGTTAATATACAGACTGTATTGACTTTATGACATTATCGACATCATAATGCATCACGTTGAAGTGGTTGGTCGTGCTGCATTGTGCAGAGGCTTGGGAACATAGTTATTCAATGTCAGTGTGAAACGGGTCAGTCACACGGAGAGAGCTCTCCCCTGTGGAACCAGGGTGAATCTGGGCAGAGCTATCGCCAGAGCATAGTGTGTGTGTGTGTGTGTGTGTTTTTTAGGTGCTGAGTCATACAGTATCTCTTCTTTCTGTTTGCTTCTATATCTAATGATTATTTTTCCTTATCTCCTTTCCCATACCTCTTTTTTGTTTGCTCTTGTTTCCTCTCCCTGTTTCTTCAGGTTGTGATATTTGTCTTTCCTAGATTGATATCCTCTTTCCTTTTTACTTCCTCCCTCTTGAAGATCTTTGCAGGTTCTTGACCCCTTCATGTCTTGTTATGGTAAAAAAACCTGGGAACAAAGTAGCTCTCACTGGAGGTTTCCTCTTGTAGCAGATTTATTGTCGGCAAATCAGCCAGAGCTTTTGGCTTTGTATATTTCTTTCTTTTTGGTTCTGGCATTGTTGGAACTACTATTGTGTTCCTGTTCACAGGCTGATTGACTGCATATTTAGAGCACTGACCCCTGGTGGCTGGATTTGAACCTGCCAAAGTACAGGATCCACACATATTACCATATGTTTTATCAATTTATCTGTTATCATGACAACTCCTTAAAAGCATAGTATGAGTTTATTACATTAACAGGCGTTAAAATGTAAATATTAGTAAATGTTTGTGTTCTAGGGATGTATTATTTCTATTTATTAATTTTATTTAATTAATAAATCCTTCAGTCAATCCAGAGAGACACCAAATTTGTCTTTTAGGTCGCTGACCAAAAAACTTTGAGACCTCTCTTTTGTTTGGGTGAAAAACCAGATTGGAAAATGTGGAGTAAATCAAAAAGGTTTCTGCATTTGAAGGTGTTTGATGAGTTTGGACGGTAGATTTTGCTTGTAGGGGCAACATTGAAGAGTTAAGTAACCAGCATCAGACTTTTACCAAGCTCTGTCTCCCTTGCTTCACAATAAGCTTATTTTATTTAATTCTATTGAAAGTAATAAAATAATTTTCAAAGAAAAAAAATTTACTCTGGGCCATGTGGTTTCTGTTGGTTCTCCATCTGCAGTGTTTTTACCATCTGCTGTTCTCCATCATACAATCATACATTGGTCTGTATGTTTGGCAAACAGGTACTTTTTTTGTTAAACTACAGCCATGAGAAGTATTAGATTTTTTACTTACTCACAATTATAGAATATTTACTCTTGAAGAGAACCTCAGAGCAGCTAAATGGAGCGCCAAAGTATCTGCTAAGTTAATGAGAGTCACGAGGGAGTTTGCTGCAGACTCTAGATCTACAACTGAATAATGTCTGTAAATTTGATTTCAGTCTTTGTGACTGGTGTTTTTGTATAAATGTTTTTTTGTGTGTGCATTAATACACAGGTGCCTGGATAAAGAGCAGCTGGGGTCATGTGCAGAGGGAGGGCAACCTGCTTAGTCTGACCTACATCGCCCCTCAGCTGGGATACTGGGTGGCTGCCATGTCGCCAATACACTCAGGTAAGAGATAGACTGCTGTGAAACTGCTGTTAGATTTCTGCACATGTGCTGGGTGTAGAAAATAATTCAGACAGGTGTACAATAAATGTAGAGGATTTATCACAATGAGTGCCAGAAAATAAAACAGTAAGTAAATCATGATTTATTACAGAAATCTGCTTTAATAATGTCTCATTTCTCCCCTCCTGTTGTCCCTCCCATAGGTCCTGTGGTTGCGAAGGACATCAGCACATACCACACTGTGTTTCTGCTGGCTATACTGGGAGGGATGGCCCTCATCCTCCTCTGTCTGCTCTGTCTTTTACTATACTACTGCAGGTGTGTATGAACACTTAACTATCATGCATGTTAGGTCTAAAGGAATTCTCTGAGGTGTTCTCTTGCATTTTTAGATACAGTGTGTGAACCAAAGAAGGATGTAAAGTCAAACAGATTCCTTGTAATGAATTGTAAGAAGTGTTGTGTTTCTGTGCATTACAGGCGCCGTTGTTTGAAGCCCAGAGGGTCACACCACAAGCTCACACTGTCATCTGGTTTGGATAACAGTAAGAGGGACCAAGCCACCTCCATGTCACACCTGAACCTCATCAGCAATGAGGTCTGTCTGGTTTATACACAAAAATTCAATCACTGAGACATAGCCGGTAAAACAGAGAGTGCTTCCTTCTAGAGTTAAGGCCTGCATGTTTGGTTACCTTTAGTGGTCAACGATCTTTTAGTAAGACTTAAAAATCCTCTTCTCTCTGTGGAGGTGCTGCACTGCAGATGAATCCTCCATCTCATCTCCTGAACAGGAAGTTTTTGCTGTGTATCTTAATTTAAAGTTTTCATTTTCAAAAGGTTTCTTACGTCTCTATCTTCATTGCTTGTAGGCGCAGCTGGAGCTTGTCTCCACAGCAACTGAGCCTGACATGACAACACCAATGCTGAAGCCTTTCTCATACGAGCTTCGAGACAATCAACGCCAACACAGCATAATCCATCAAAACAAACACAGTCGCTCCTCTCTTGGTAACAACAGCCACCACGGCTCATCGCTTGGGAACTTGACTCCTCGCAACAAAGACTACCGACAGTCTGCCGAGACGTTCCAGCTAAAGTCTGCACTTTCGTCCGGAACAGACCGGGGCTATCGTCAATCATACACCTCTATCTGCTCGTCTAACAACCCACTGTCATCAGTCACCCACGGTCAGGTGTCAGCTAACCATCTGAGCAGTGTTGGGCATGTTGACTGCATCTCCCCCTCCCCTCCTCCTCACTCTCCCAGCAGGGGGGAGGGATGTGAGTGTAGAGCTTCTGACTACCTTCTGTCTCGCTCAGTGGACCACCTGGAGCGTCCCAGTCCCTCTGTGCTCTCCAGGCCTGGCCAGCTTCTCTGCTGCGGCTCCGTGGATCTCCTCAGTGGGGGAGAGGGCTACTCCAGGGTGCGTCCCACCCTGGTGATCCCAGCACACTACATGCGTCTTCCAGGGGAGCATCCTCTGTCCGGACAGGCCCTCCTGCTGCAGACTGACCAGCAGAGTGACCTCGAGACCATCCAGGCTGAGCTCAATGCCTCTCATTCCCAGCAGCCCCTGGGGAAAACCCCAACAGAGTGTCCCCCTTGTCCCACCAAGCAGGGTGACTCCGAGAATCTCGGTCTGTCAGAGTCTCTTTCGATTCCAGCGGCCCTCGGGGAAACTGCACTGGTAGAAATCAACAGTGAGGATACCTTGTTGGCTGAAAAGACTCTGATGGAGCTCAGAGGAGGGAAGCCTTTGCCTCACCCGCGAGCATGGTTTGTCTCCCTTGACGGACGTTCTAATGCCCACATTCGCCACTCCTACATAGATCTCCAGCGGGCAGGGTGCCATAGCAACGCACCAAGCGGAGGAGGACATCAGGTTAATGGCAGCAGTGGAAAGCACAGCAATGGCAATGATGCTAGCCTGGACTCGGGTGTGGACTTAAACGAGCCAAGAGCGAGCCGCAAGGCAAGAGACAGAGAGCGGGGTGTGAGAGAAACCGAGAAAGACAGGTCAAAAGGCACGACACCAGCCATGGCGTACACTCAGCTGGTGTATGTGGATGATGTGGATGGTGGGGGCAGCGAGGAGGAGACGCCCAAATGCAGCCCACAAGACAGTCAAACAGGACCTGTCCTTCTAAACAAAGCAGATGGGTGTGGAGTGGATCAGGGGCCGGGGGAGGTGGAGGGGAAGAGAGTAGAGGGAATACAAATACAAGAGGAGCCGCCCTCACTGTCGTCTTCATCCCCTGCTTCTCCTCCTCCCCCGCCAACACCAGAGGGAGAGACTTTTAGGACTGACAGTGCCCTGCTTTCAGCCTCCCTGGATGATGATGCAGGACAGGAGGATGGAGAGGAAGAGAAGAAGAGTCCGTGGCAGAGACGAGAAGAGCGACCCCTGCTGGCCTTCAACATGAAATGATCCTCAGATTACCACTTTGTGAATAGATTCACATTTTTTCTTATATAACACCCACATGTCCATATCTGCATAAAATAACTTTGTGCTTTTGTTTCTCCTGTTTCTCCCAAACTGGCCTCTTAAAAGGCATTTGATATGGGAGCTAGAGGGAGAAGACCCAGCTGCCCCAGCAATGCATGTTCAAAAATGCCTAATTGTGGTGTAAACTCTCAGATTTTAACATAGGAGTCTTACAAATTACAGTCTCCTTAAAGGCAAATATTACTTAATTTAATGTAGTGCTACAGAAACCATTAACTTCAATCCCAGAAAAAACACTAGGACCAAAATCTTCTGCTGAATACACAACATATAACAGACACATATTGTCAGACTTTTGAAAACCCTATATTTACAGTCTATTATTCTGATTGTGCAGGTCTAACAGATACTGTACATTATCATTTACTGACACAGAGAGAACCGTCAATTGAACTTCAGTCATCAATTTGCATTCAAGTTTGTCTACATGTACTACAGCACAGAATAGATATTGTATTTTAAGATTAAGTCACATTAACACAGGATTGAGCTGTATGGATCTGTGGGTTTTGTTCATGATTTCTTGCCTTGAAACCATTGAAGACACTTTGGAGCTGGACAGGGGGATCAATTACACAAATCAGCACTGTTCTCTTGTACATATGGGTGCAGTGGGTTTAACGATAGATATGAGGAAGTGGGAATCTGCCCTGTATCCATGCCTTCCACTCTGCCTGGACCGTTACAAGAAGGAGATTGAAGCCCTTTGTTTTTGTAAAATAGCACTGAGAGAATATTTCAGCACTGGGATCCCCTTTAAGCCAGAACCTATGGAGACCACATAGATCCTGAACTTCCAGGGCTCTTTTATGAAGTGACTGTAGTCAAACTCTTCATCCTCGGAAAGCTCTTCAGGCTGGGCATATACTATGCTTGGGAGAGACGGACAAACTTTGGAGGCAAGAAGTTAGATATTTTATGCACAATAGATAGGCCGTTTTTTTAAAGAATAGCTACATAAGCATTAAGGAACAGATGATGGGTTATTCTTGCAAACAATAACTTTAAAACCTTTACATTTGAGCCATATTGGCCTCAATTCACTGACTGTCACACTACATTTCTATAAAAGTGACATTATAACCTTTGGGAGTACACTGCTGAATGATATTTCAACACAGGAGCAAATACAGAGAGTGATTCTCCTTTTTTCCCAGCAAATTGAGTGCTCCTTCACGTGAAGCGGTTCTGACTGAAACATGTAAATCTTGTACTTTGACAGGTTTTGAATATGTTGCTAGAATTCAATCCAGCTCCTCTGAAGGCTGTTCAAGTGTTTACATAAGGTTTTAGGACTGGAGAAATTAAACCACTATTCGCTCTGCAACATAATCAGATAATGTGACACACCGCCATAATGGTAAGGATGTAATACCACTACAAACTAGTTCAATTTGAAAATGTTGTGAGGTGTTCTTATATGAAGGTTTTGTATTTGTTGAACCACTGAGTGGCATATTTTTGCTAGGCTATGCATCACTTTTATACGGCTGCTTGAGATGCCTTTTTTTGTAATTTTACCACTATGATTTTAATTGCCAACATAAAGTATTTTAGCTAAATAGGCTTTTTTTATTTGTTTGTATATGTTAAGGGCTTTTTTTTCTTCTTCACCTGCCTTATTATTGAGGCTAAAATAGCAAATTCATGCTGCATTTTTTTTTCTTAAACCAAACTATTTTTGCATGATTTGTTCCACTTTTAATTTCTTTCCCTCATCTTCCAAGTGCCTTTGAACAATCGGACTCTGCAGCAAATTTGTGGAAGAGATAACCTTATTTATTTCTGGCCTTCCTCTTGCCTTCAGCTTTCCTCCTCTACCTCAGCTCTCCCTTTCTCTTCCACTAGTGAAAGAAAGCATGCAGTAAACTTTCCTCAGCACTAGCTTGTAACAAGCTACACTGCAGACAACTCAGAAAAAGTCTACCAGCTGCTGCAACCCTAAAAATCCTGTACTGTACTCAGCAAGGCAACAATCTCTTTTTGAAAGAGCAGCAAGGGATTTATTGACATACTCAGCGCAGTACAGGATAGATAAAGCTAAGTGCGATTTGTATGTGAAGCTAAACTGCAGGTCTTTCAGTGCATTTTTTGTGTGTTTGTTCTGGAGGGTGAATGTTTGTCTCAGAAATGTTTATGTGTACCTCTGTGGTAGGTACAGCTGTGAGTTTGTGCTATCAAACTGAAGAAATAATCAACATGCATTCACTCAAGGTTCATATAGTCCTAACAATCATATTCCAGAGTGTGTATATTTCTTTTTATGTACTTCTACTGGTCAAAATGGTGTGTGAGTTGGTGTTGTGAATGGCCTCTTCTTTCTTAGTATCCCACAGCAACCCCCAGTTCTGGGAGAAGTTGCAGTACAGCATCCTGAGTGTTACTTAGGTGCTTTCATTATATTTCATTATATTATTCTGAATAAACAGCCAAACTGGAATGCTTTGTGTTTGTCTGTGTTTCTACATTCCTTCCTACCATGTTATCAACAGATTAATCTATTTTAAAACACATTTTAAAGACCACTTATTGAAAGGCAGTTCTTCTAAACTTTTCAGCAAAGGTCATGTTATAAACAGGAAAATACTCTTTTAATTGTACATCTGTTAAGATGAGTATGCAAACTTCTTGGATGGCTTTTACCTCTGGTGTCCTGTTTCAAAATCCCTTACTCATTCTCTCTCTCCTTCCCTCTATCTTGTTCTCTTTCTCTCCTCCTGCCCTCTCTCCCCCTATCTCTCTGTATTCCTCCCCAACCCAGCAGCGGCTGGGTGGCTGTCTGGCATGAGTCTGGTCCTGCTCAAGGTTTCTGCCTGTTAAAATTAAGTTTTTCCTTGCCACTGTTACTCATGTTAGATGAGATGGGCCAAATCCCATCTTAGGTTGGGTCTTGATAATTCATCAAACAATGAGCATGGTCTAGACCTGCTCTTGTTCTTTGAAAAGCGTCTTGGGAAGACGACTGTTGTGAATTGGTGCTATATAAATAAAATTTGATTTGATGATTTGATTTGAAAATGTAGAATATTCTTTTTCAGTGTTTTCTCATCATTTAATATTCCATATGATTCAACATCAACCAGATAGAATAACTACTAGACAAAATAAAATTGTCAGATTCACCCAGTCAGTTTTTTTAAACTATTAAATAACTAACAAAAAAGTCCTGAAATAGAAATCTCTACAAATATCACATCATTATGAGCTTGTAAAATGCAGTTAAAACGCACATTATTCTTTTGAATTGAGCACACATCGTGGATATTTCTGTTCAAAGTTGTATTAAACCTACTTATACAAAGTGACATGTGAAGGCGGAGTAGTGTTGTCGGTGATATATATGTTTTTAGTGATAAATACATGATTCTGCAGTTTAATTTCTGTACCACTTGACATCCAAAGGCAGGAGTCTGGTTCTGGTTCTTCTCCTGGCCTCTAGGCGGTGCAGTTTCCCTCGGCATTTTCTTTGTTTTTTCCATCTCTCGCCCGTAGCCCGTGATCTCTAATCATACGGTGGCTGCCAATTTTTTAAAAACATTTATATGATGGCGGAGGATAGTGAATCCGCGGCCAGCCAGCAGAGCCTGGAGCTAGACGACCAGGACACCTGCGGGATAGACGGCGACAATGAGGAGGAGAATGAGCATATGCAGGGGTGAGGATGGCCTGGCCGGTCCGGCTGGAAAACGCAGTAACGTTATTTCAGGGAGCCTGTTTGTGCGCTGCCTGTTTATGTGTGTGCTAGCGCAGTCGAGCTAACGTTAGCTGACACAAACACAAACAGACAGCTCACTACAAGGCCGGGAATTTAAGCTAGTAACCACAGGAGAAGTGTTTATTAAATTCGTTAATTATAGTGTTAGTTTAGTTGTTTTAACGCGCTTAAATTTACTCTCAAATGAGCTCGCGCCCCTATTGAATGACATGACAGCTAACGGCTGAGACAAACCGTTAGTTAGCTTGCTAACGTTAGCAGAGTTCAGCTGTCAGTCGTTGCTATGGTAGCTAACGTTAGCTCAATGCTGCTGCTGCTGCTGCGGTTGTGTTTGCGAGCGTGTTTAGGATCATACGTGTCTTAAATAAAGTGAACTCCTTGTACACTGATGTGGCAAACTTATGCGTTCATGTGTGCAGAAGTCCTGGCGGAGACCTGGGGGCAAAGAGGAAGAAGAAGAAACAGAAAAGGAAGAAAGAGAAGCCAAGCTCGGGCGGAGCAAAGTCTGACTCTGCCTCCGACTCCCAGGAGATCAAGGTGCGATGAGTGCACGATGGAAATGTGTCCAAACCCTTTTGATGAGAGAACCTAAAACCACAACCCACCAAACTGGATCATATAGTCAGCGCTGTAGTTGGTAGACGGGCTACTCTAAGAAAGTACATGAGCACATGGGACAAACCTGTTGGTTAGCCATCACTTTGACTGTGTCAATAAGGGTAAATTGTCCTCGGCCTAAGTTTAGACATGGCATTGAAACCCAACAGTAACCTAAGATGACTGGGATCATGGTGAAACAGCCTCAAAACATAAACCCGTTTGTGCATTTGTTTGCTTACTAATGATATCCCAGTTCTAGAAACAGGTTCAAGCCTTTCAGCATGAAGTGCTACTTAGGGCACTGTTACAAAACTGAGATACTTTGGCATGTAATAAACTTATCCAGGAGGATTTTTGTACCTAATGCAGCAGGTGTTGGTGCTGTATTGAAGCACACCAACTTGAAAGGTGTTCCAAGTGTTTTGAATACACTTGGCAAAAATACAAGGAACCCCTTATAGTATTACTGATATCAACAAACCACCGCACTCACCATATCACTACATAATAAATAAAATGTACAGTAATCACCTGTCTGATCATGTCGACAAAAACTCAAAGTTTGTATTGCGCTGCTTAAGATTATCCAGGTGTTCATAATGATATTGCTGGCTAGTTTATGTGCTTTAAAACACCATTTTTCAGTCAATAATCTGACATTACCAACTGAATCCGACCTGTTGTTGACCGTAAGTACGGCACTTTTTTTCTCTACATAAAGAACCCAGGCTTGCCCATACAAAAGCTGCAAGACATCCAAAGAGCCATGGAGTTGCTGTCCTGCCAAGGTCCAGCAAAGAGCATCGATGAGGCAACCAAGCACAAATACCAGTTCTGGGACACCCAGCCAGTGCCGAAGCTAAGTAAGTGCAAAAATGTGCTCAAGTCGGCAAATTCTTCTTTTTTCTTTCTTTCTTTTTTTTTTTAAGTAATTTGTTTGTATTTTACTCCAAACAGCCACTGACATGTTGGAATAAGTTTGTTTTTCTTTTTTAATTGTATTTGTCAGCCTTTCCATTGCAAGGCCTGAAGACAGTTCTTTTATCCAGAGATTCACAGATGGATTGTTTTCACTTTTTCAATGTCTATCGATAAGATGCTTCACTTGTACCAGACAGAGGTTAACCAACTTACTTTCATGAGATCTCAAGGTTAATGACTCAGGAATAATGCCAAGAATGCAAATGTCTGGGCAGAGAGGAATCTTCTCAAAGATAATATTTGATATTGTATCTGTTATTCCCCTCCAGAAACCTTGGACTTGATTACATTCCCATAAGCAATGAAATGGAGTCCCTCTTTACGTTTGTTTTTCTGATAAAAAAAAATGCTTTTTCTACCTAAGAAGATACTGATTATTCGCATATCTAATGGTTTGTTTCAGAAATGATAAAAAAAACATCCATACTGAAAAGCTCTTCTATCAACTGTCAGCAGAAGCATCTCTACCATCATCCTGGGATACAGTTTCTGTGCACCAGGGCCATCTACTGGATTTATTTTGTCACAGTCTGCACTGCTAAAAAGGTCCCAACGTGCCATGAGAGAATTTCATTCATCTGAGATTACCTGGCATGTGTTTATTTGTTCTAAAGTACAGGACAAAATCATTGTCATGAGTCGGCTCTCAATTTTCTACCCTGAACAGCAGCAGTTGCAAAAGTTTGATGGTATGAGAGCAGCTGGAAGTGATGACATCTTTGGATATGAACTCAAAACCGTTTTTTTGTTCAACCCGGTTTCAGACAGGGAATGTTTGAACATGAAACAGCCTTTATTTGATCACCGTCTTTCTTGCATTTATTCTGTTAAATCTCATAAGTATATTAGGCATCATATCTATTTTATCATTCATTTTTTAGATGGTCTTGTTCTGTTTCCAAGTTGTAATGTTACAAATCATATCACTCATGTAGTTATTGGTTTTCAGTCATCTTTATGCAAGATAAGCACACATATCTTCTGTTGACAGTGACAAAATACATCCATTACTAGCTATGGACAAGAACTGCCATTGTGTGTTTTTACAAATGAGAATTGAAATGATGAAATTAAGATGAGGATTACCTGAGCTAAAAGCGTGAAAAGATCCTTGACCAGTAAAGACAAGAGTTCTTCTTTTTGCAGATGAGGTGGTGACAAGTCACGGGCCAATAGAAGCAGACAAAGAAAACATTAGACAGGAGCCATATTCCTTACCTCAAGGCTTTATGTGGGACACTCTGGATCTTAGCAATGCTGACGTAGTAAGTATTTTTTGAAAGCACTTGCACATTGAAAAAGGGGGATGCAGCTAATGAGCATTGTCTCTATTGGTATCTGTAGTTTAAGGCTAACTTAGTGTATGAAAAAACATTTCGTGAAGCACATTTTCCTCTTATCACGTCCTCCTTTTTTTTCCAGTTAAAGGAGTTGTACACCTTACTAAATGAGAACTATGTGGAGGATGATGATAATATGTTCAGATTTGATTATTCTCCAAACTTTCTAAAATGGTAAGCTGTCATTCCTGATGTTACTTTGGTCAAATGCTTCATAAATGCACGTGCATGTGTATTCATACAACTAAACTGTGTGTTTTACAATCTAACGTCCTACTCCTGCAGGGCACTGCGTCCACCTGGCTGGTTACCACAGTGGCATTGTGGAGTGAGAGTGTCCTCGAATAAGAAGCTTGTTGGCTTTATCAGTGCCATACCCGCAGATATACGCATATATGACACGTGAGCATTCATAAATGATCATTAACAGCTGGATCAGACTAACAATGCGAGTTAATAGAAACCCTTGTGATTTATGTCTCATTTTTTTCTGTCTGCTGCTCCAGAGTGAAGAGGATGGTTGAAATCAACTTCCTGTGTGTCCATAAGAAGCTGCGCTCGAAGCGTGTCGCTCCTGTGTTAATCCGAGAAATCACACGGAGGGTAAACTTAGAAGGAATATTTCAGGCAGTTTACACTGCAGGAGTAGTTCTGCCTAAACCTGTGTCTACATGCAGGTATGCAAAACTTTATAAAAGACCCCTTTCACACATTAACCCCTGACAATTTGCTTTACACATGCATTACATGTAGGGTGAGAAAGTAATAAGTAGAACCAGAATTCTTGACTCTTCCTCTCTTTCCTCTCTTTCTGTTTTTGCCTTTGCCAGATACTGGCATCGTTCTTTGAACCCCAGAAAACTCGTGGAGGTGAAATTCTCCCACCTGAGCAGAAACATGACCCTGCAAAGAACCATGAAACTCTATAGACTACCAGATGTAAACACTTCACAATTTTTAATCCTCGATGCCTTTTTACTGTTCCTGTCAGTGTTAGAAGCTGATATGAGCCCCTATTTCCTTACCCCGTACAGAGCACTAAGACTCCCGGTCTGCGGCCAATGGAGAGGCGTGACATTCTCCAGGTAACTGAGTTGCTGCAGAAATATCTGAGACGTTTCCAGCTCGCACCCTCGATGGGAGAGGAGGAAGTGGCTCATTGGTTCCTGCCTCAGGACAACATAATCGATACATATGTAGTAGAGGTATCTGGGAGTAATATCTTTTCTCAAGATCATGTCAGCTCATATGTTTTCTGATCTTTTTTTAAACACTTCATGTTTCTCTCTTGTTTTCAGGGAGCTGGTGGTGCACTGACAGATTTTGCTAGTTTCTACACTCTGCCCTCAACCGTGATGCATCACCCTCTACATAGGAGCCTGAAGGCTGCTTACTCTTTTTACAATGTTCATACACAAACCCCACTACTGGACTTAATGAATGATGCACTGATTCTGGCCAAACTGGTAATGTCTTTCTCTGTGCAGATCTATTGCAAAACACCTGTCATTACTGGATAAATTTCGCTATATTATGATCCTTAAAGGAGGAATTTGTTGAGTTGCTCACGTTGAAAAGCTGATGTTTGTTGTGAAATTGTCCCTAGAGAGACTTTGTAACTTTTCTTTACAGTTCCAGTGATCAAGTTTGTCCATGTCTTATTCTGTTTGTCTAACAGAAAGGTTTTGACGTGTTCAATGCCTTGGATCTAATGGAGAATAAGGTGTTCCTGGAGAAGCTTAAGTTTGGCATAGGTGATGGAAATCTGCAGTATTACCTCTACAACTGGAAATGTCCCCCAATGGACCCCGACAAGGTCAGCAACATCATATTTAGTCTGATCTGATGATCTCCACTTTCATCACCCTGAACGTTCTGATACTAAGACTCAGTAAGAAGAAATTAAGTAAATCCCTGATTAAATTTTTTTGAAATTGTCGCTAGTTGACAATGCTGTAGTATAACATGAATGTAATGTAACATTGAATATAGAGATGGACAGTGGTTTATAAAACTTAATGAGCAATATTTGATTTTTACAAATCTGTCTGTGCATCAGTCTAGAAATTGGTTTAATCAGAGAGAGTTGGATACATCTGATAAATCTGACTGGTATTGTTGAGTCATTTGTTCAACTTAAGCAGCATTTCATAGAATCTAATATGAAGTTTGCTTGTTTTGTCCCTCCTCTTGTGCAGAAAGCAAACAGTGCCCAGCAGTTAGACCTTATAGATAGTCAAGTTTTAATATGACTGTACTTATCGTTGTAACAGTAGATGAACCCTTTCTTTTCAGGTTGGCCTGGTCCTTCAGTAGCAGGCCCCCACCCAAGCTGCTACACAAACACTGATCAAGTGGTCAGAGGTCGGCGACCTTTTGCCACTCCTTACCTGGACACACAGGTAGCCCAAGCTAGACAATGAGAACTACAACAGAAAAGAAAAAAACAACAACATCAACAACCCAGAGACTGGGACTTGGTCCAGCAGGCACTCGTGTCATCAAGAACAATACTCAGTTCACTTGAAGGTGAAAATTCCGAAATCATCAACATCCTGAATGTGAAGTCATGCTATGCCTGAGATACTCATACAGTACAATGCTCTGACATGCACACTCACATTTACAAAACACACCAGTTTGACATACAAGAGGTTGCCTTGACATTGTGAATTTTTGTTAGTTTTTCTTCCTCAGCTGACGCCTTGTTAAAGGGACTGGCATGCTGTTTTAATGTTGCTGATACTGAACTATGTAAATGATCATCAACAGGTCAACATGTCCACAAAACAAACATTTGGTTATTGTGTCCCCACTGCAATTGCACACTTGCAGAGTAAAGAGGATCTTAAAGGCAACCGACAAGTTATTGTTTCCATACCGTCTCATATCAATGTCTGCGGGCTGTTTCTGGCCTTCGGTCCGATTACAGATGCGAAGAACTTGTTTTGTTTTACAGATGAAATGTGAGATTTTATTTCCTGAAGCATCTGAAGAGAAATATCATCTTCAAAATCTCAAATGTTTTTTTCACACACAAACACACACACACACACGAAAAGAAAGGACTCATCCACCTGGTGCATTGATACACACTTTTTTTGTTAAGAATATATAGTTACATGTACATTGAAAGCCAGATCATATTTATTCCTGTAGTGTGAGTTTGGGGTTCGGGAGGGCTGATCCAAAGTATTTTCCTCATAAGTAGTGTAGATGTCACTGAGTTTGTTCAGATCATGTGGGTTTAAGTGGTTTTTTGATAAAGAATGTATTGCATTAAAGAAGCACAATTTTTGAGTTCGTTAACAAGCAAAGGGTTTATTCTTTTTAAAGGGTCCGATTTAGACACTGAAAGGCTAGTGTACAGACTGTTCACCTTTATTTCTTGAAGGATGTGAACTGTTTTTATGTTATAAACCTGTCTCTGGAGCTGATTGGTGTTTGGTTAAGTTTTCAAGTCTGTCTTAACAAAGACAAAAGGACTGAAAGTACAGGTGGCATGGTGGGTACACAAGCAAGCAAAGCCGAATTGGAAACAAAAAGGCTGGAAAACACAAAAAGAACACTTCAAATATAGCCAGTTGAATTTTTTCTTTTCAGATTTTGTACAAAAATAAGAAGTCATTTTGGTCTAAAGACAGTTTTGTAGCCTAAATATGGCTTCCTTTAAGAAAGAGTGATGTTCTCAGTTAAGTTCTGTTTTAGGCCGTATGTGTTCGTTCTCTTTTATAAATGTAGTCATTGTCAGTCTTCTGTTATTCCTTTAAGTAGCTTCTTGGATATCAGTGAGTATGATGCCCCTGAGAAGCTGCTGATCGGAAGAAATACATAACATGGCTTGCAAACTTTATGTATGTGACCATCCATGTTTAACGTGTTCTCAAACTCGGATTAAAAAAAAAAACTGAGCACAAGTTTGAAGGCATTTTCAGAAGAATTAAAGAGCATTTATTTGGAGTAAAGTGGCTGCATTAACAAAAGCTTCTATCTGTAAAAGCATCTTTTTGAAATTGGTGTTCCCCTGTTTTTCTGGGTCCATTTTTATTGACTTCTCTAAATGTTTCTTTTAACGGTACGGTATTTGTGTGTCAAAAGATACTGTTGGTTGTATGCGTGTTGTGTGGCCTAATGTTTGAAACGGTTCACATATTTGTAAAAGTACTTTCAAAGAACATGATTTGTCCTTTTTGTTTTGAAGTTATGTTTGTGGGGCATTTTTGCCTTTATTAGACGGGACAGCTGAAGAGAAAATGAGGGCAGGAGACGTGCAGCTAAGGATTGTGGCCAGGAATCAAACTAGCAGCCGCTAAAACAGGGATCACAGCCTCTATACCAAGAGCGCTTAGACTGACAGGCCATCTGTGCCCCATTCTTTTTTCCTTTTTTTTAAGTAATTCCCTTTACCTTCATCTTAAATAAGGGGTTCAGCTACAACTATCTGGCACTTTTCTGTGTGAAATCTTTGAAAAGCTGTTGTCAGACCACTTTTTATAGGAGCTGCTTGTGTACTCAGTTTCAAATGTTTTATAATTGTCTTCTTGCTCAGTGTTAACTCTTTGTCTGCATAACTTAAGTAGAGGCTGCTGCCATTTTCATCGTCTGTTTTTCCTGTCTGTGGGTTTCTTCTCATCCCTTTATATTTTAGCGAGAAAAGACGACCAAGTCAGTGCTTCAGGGTTCTATTTTTTTTATTATTTTGTCCTTGGAAAGATGAATGAGCATCCTTCACAAAGACAGACTTTAACAGCATTTATTTATCATTGAATCCGGGTTACTGAGTTGACGGTGTGCCTCATGGATGCTGGTTGTGTTACAGATGTGTTGCCTGCAGCTGTTTGAATGAACTTTGAGCATGTCCGTTTTGCTGCCGTGACAATTTGAAACATTGTTACTTGCCACACCCTTTAGTGCGAACTCAAACCCGAGGTACCTGCCTTATTTAAAAGATGTTTTGTTTTATGATCAAGGTTTTTGAGGGTATGGGAGAGCGTACTTTTGAGATGGCATACAGCTTTCTCGAACCGAAGAACAATATTTTTATTCAAATTCATTGTAAGCTGTGAAAAAGCTGAAGAACTGTACCAGCATCATTTAGACATGACCCCATGCAAACAATCTGTTTTAACTCACTCGTCAGCTATACCAGCATGAATATTTGATTGAATAAACTCACTTTAAAGAAAGGAATGGCTGATGCTCTTATTTTTTCAGGACGTGTACACGAGCTGTAACTCTGAATGTTTTAAAATTAACTCAGTCATAACACTATATTTGTTCAGCTCTAAAACTCATGTTTCCACCACCTTCAACTTCAGGCATATTTACAGAGGAGCGTGAAAGAAACATCAGATGTGTGTCCACATTATCCAGAAACAGACCCCTCATTGTAAGTATAACTTTTCTGTTTCTGTGCTGACTTTAAGTATCAGAGTTCAAACTTTTTATTTTCCAATTCATAGCAGTTTAGCAGTAGTTGGTTTCTTCCCTGAAGAAGTACAAAAAAACAACCTCTAAAAATGAAACTTGTTCCAACATATGCTTGCTTTTCATTTTTACTATTTTCATTCTCCTTTTAACACATTAGCCAAAGCCAACTGACACAGCGCAAAACTAAAGGTGACCAATGTTTAACTTATATTTATCTTCTTGTAACTTTTTACTTTGGCTTTGGTGATCGTCGTTAGAAACCAGGAAAAACCTTCAAACTGTTCATTGTTATACCAACAATCAAAGTCATAAAAAGTTCTGTTTCAGATTTAATTCCTTTGTTCTGAATTATCTCAAGCGAACTGCAGATGCTTGCAAATTCATCTACAATTCATTCAAATCTAAAGCTAAATCCCGACAAGTCAGACGCAAACATAAAATCAATAGCTGTGAAAATGTTAAAATAAATCATTAAGAGAATGAGTAACTGTAGTATGTGATGTCCATGAGAATGGGCTCCTTTGATGTCCAAACTGAAGCCATACATGAGCTTCAAAAAGAGCCCATTCAAAGAATGCCTCGTTTTTTCATTCATAAGAAACACTGTTAACTGCTGCTTTGAGAAAATCTATAACAAAGTAATTTTTCTTTCTACTATCAACCAGTTTTTGTTTTATTTCAGCAGTTATGACTTAGCCTTTTCTTTTCTTTTCTTTGCAGGATTAGGAACTATTTTTTTCACTGCAAGAGGTTGCAGTCTGCTGGAGGAGCCGGACTTTGTAAACTCAGATTCAGTTTCTAGTTTCCTCTTCTGTCCCTTCTTCTGCTCAACATCCCCACCCTCCTCCTCTTCAGGGCCACCTGGGTCTTCGGGTTTTACACTCTGTGTTGCACCCTGTAGCCAGGCTACATCTAGAGAGGGCACTCGGGGTGTAATGATCTCCACAATGTCAGTGAACATGTCATTGTCTGTGGAGGCACAGTGTCTGAATCCCAGTGCGAGGACACTTTTCAGCCCCAATGGCTCGGACACATTCTGACTCAGTCGAGGCACCTGGCAGGCCGGGACACCTCTGGTCGCACTAAGAGCAATGAGATGATTGATCATGTGTCTCGGCTTGACAGACTTGCACACAAGCAACAGCTTGAGCTCGTTCCTCTCCAGTGCTTTGGTGACCTCGTTGATACCGATGGCTAGCTGCCTTCTGGCTGCCACGTTTGTCCAGCCATTTTTGGAGGGTTCCTGCTCAGACATGTCCTGGCTCACCTGCAGAACAGGCTCTGATGTGGAGGGAGAGTTTTTCTTACTCTTTTTCCTCCATGGGCGAAACACTTTGACCTCTTTCTTCTCAAGACCAGTAGAAACCAGCTTGTCCTTCAGGCTATTCAGAATGAAATGCATGTCTTCTTGGGGCAGTGGGCTCCATTTTGGAGTGAAGGGTGAGGTGAAAGATGTCTTGGCTTGGACATGTCTTTTTATTTCCTTTTTACTTGGCTTCCCTGGAGTGGCCATTCCCTGAAATCAAGGAAGGAAAAAATGTACACAGTCATATGACGAGTGGAGACTGATCAACATTTCCACAAACACTAATCCATATATTACAATATATGCCAATACAAACATCTGGAAGATTTCTAACATCTTTTCCCCTTCAAGAGGACTTACTAGTAGTAGTAGTAGTCGTTAATTCAGTCATGACAACACCAAATATTGTACACAATATTGACATTTCACACAAAATCACTAAATCAAGAGTCATGTGTTGAATATTGACTGGAAAGGCATAGGCAGAAGCAGACTGCTTATAAAAGCCTATCCTGTATTGTCAACTTTTTTAGGCTACCGACCTCCAGAAAAGCAAAGAAACCACAACAACAGATAATTAATCGCACTTATAAGCTTCAAAAATAGCTTTACAAACCATTTTCTTAAAAAACGAAAAAGAATTACATGTTTTTAGATTTATGTTGACATCATTCCAGAATTTAACTCCAGTAATGGAGTAATAGATTAAACGTATCACAGGTAAACACTATACACATCATTAATTCTACTAATTAGATATTAGAAGCTGTTTCTATTGATTTATTACAGTTCGAGTTATCTTTGGACTCTTACCTTAACTCTGCGTCTTCACAGTTCACTATTACTGTTTTTACCATTAACTGCTCAACCGACAACTAAGAGCTCCATCGAGTACCTGATACTGATCCACACGAAACTCTTTTTGGGTGATATTTTTAGTCCTTTTTCGAGACTCACATCGACAACACGTCGTGGTCACAGGGCGCCGCCATTTTCTTTGAATAAGAAAACCTTTATTTAAAATATCCCGCGATGCGTCAACAGACGATACGTTTATGATGCCACAGCGTATACGCGCAAATATGGCGCCTTACGTATGTCTATAATTACTCTGAGGAAAAAAAAGATAATTCAAGCATAAAATTTGAGAATGTGTATTTTGTATAATGGGGAGTCACGCTACGGAGTGAAGTACCCAATTTAAACATCCGGAAACATATTTTCAATCGTATATTTTAATTTTTCGGGATTATTGCGATTTTTTTTTATGATGTGTAAATAAATTGAACATGATAGGTAGTGCACAGTTCATAGAGTTGCAGTCGTATGTAATACTGAGATTGAGCAAAAAGCAGCAGTCTATGGACTGAGTCTTAAAACTGTGGTCGTAGTTGACGTGTATGTGTGTGTATAATATGTATGTGTGTGTGTTTAGTGTAAGAAGAGAGTGTGAGAGGCAGCCAATCCGCTCCTCGGCTGCTCTCTGCTCCCTCCTCTGCGGTCCACTCCTTGGCCGATACAGATTCATGTCGATCAGCTGTGCCGCAATTACAGCTGCGCAGATCTGTCCAGCAAGCAGGGGAGATACTGTACATTTATCTGACTTATCGGGACTGCAGCTGACCAAAATGTCGAATCAGGTACAGTATTATCTGCTTTTGTTATCATTTGATCATTTGCATCTCATCTGTGCATCGTAATGGGGGGGTTCCAGTTCATCGCTTTAATGCGAATAACGGTCTCTGGTGAAGGGGTGTTCACCCCCGCCACCGTGAGTGCTGTCAACCATCTTTGACACTGTGGGATGTATAACCGAGAGTATGAATGCATGTATTCATTTACTTAATCATCCTTCTGTTACTGCATGGTTAAAGGACATGAATTTACTTTTATTTAATGAAAACCCGAAAAACATCATGAAAATTTATAAAAAGCTAAATGAACAGTTAGAAAGAAAAAGGATCTAAACTCACCATGGTACGTTTGTGTTTTCTGTGATTTGTTGGTGTATGATTATCTATTCAGTAATGTCCCAGACCCTTTGTAAAATGGATAAATGAAGTGGGCACAGAAGTACTAGAGCCTTGAATAAAAGCCCATTGTTTGGCTCCTACTTGTGCAACAATAGGTTTCCAGAGCTCTGCACCCTGACCGGAATACTACACTTAGATTTCTCATTCATTGGTGTAATCTGTTACTGATTAATCTGCGCAAACTCATACTCTGCTATTAAAATACACTCTATGTTCACTTTACACCACTGATAGATTCATTTAAGTGGAGCAAATACACACTGGCCTGTTTGTTCATTTAACATAACACAGTAGCTGAGTCTTAAACTGAACGATTCATTAAAATACACAGTTTCTTTGTTTTTTTCTTTCTGACTATCTTCCCTCCACAGGCAGAGTTTGAGAAGATGGCAGAAGATGTTAAGAAGGTGAAGACAAGGCCTACAGACCAGGAGCTGCTCGACCTGTATGGGCTTTATAAGCAAGCAATTGTTGGAGATGTTGACACAGGTATGACTTACTGTAGAAAAGCAGAATAACTTCCATGCAGTGTCCTCTTAATCTTGAACATTTCCCTTTATTTGTTTTCTATAAACTAATGTAGAAAGGCCGGGAATGTTGGACTTAAAAGGAAAAGCAAAGTGGGATGCCTGGAACTCCAGAAAAGGTATCAAGTTTAAAATGATTGTAGATTTAAAACAGTAAATCAATTTATTTTCCTTTTTTTTTGCATGATATTAGTTGTTTCTAGGGTTTAATGTTCTTGCAAATGTCCCTCACAATGTATTCTTGAGACTAAATTCTTGGATTTTTACCTTTTAAACTCCAATTGATACATCCATCACATCCTTTTCTTCTGTGATTTGAACAGCAAAAAGCCCCCTTAAACTTATCTCAGTAATTGTCAACATTGAACAGCGGGGACACAGGGCTTCTCCTGTCCGTATACTTACATGCTTACATCAAAGATGCTTACCAGCTACTGATAAGCAGGTTTGTTTTTAGGTACCATGTTCACAGCTGTAGTTTAGTTTATGTATGTACCAAAGCATTACTACTCTTGATAGACTGGCGAAACCTATGTCGCTCATTTGGCTAAACACCACAGCACATTAATTGTTTATGTTTTTAATCATAGTATTTTGTATCACCCTTACAGGAATGTCCAAGGAAGATGCCATGACGGCCTACATTACACTTGCAAAGGAAATCATAAACAAATATGGCATGTGAGGCTTGCAATAAAATAAAGGTACCGAATTAACCCAGGAACC
Source organism: Xyrichtys novacula (assembly GCA_962446985.1). Taxonomy (NCBI): domain Eukaryota; kingdom Metazoa; phylum Chordata; class Actinopteri; order Labriformes; family Labridae; genus Xyrichtys; species Xyrichtys novacula. The sequence continues at coordinate 22,257,845 of OY660871.1, forward strand.
GTCTACTAACTCAATTAGACGCTGCTGTCTATACCATAGATATATGATATCTCTGGTCTGTATGACCAGTAGCCTTTTGCTTTTAGAAGCCATAATACTGTGAGATGTGTGACAAGTGATCAATTTGCTCTGAGATCCTTCAATTACTTAAAAAGATAAGTTTGATAATATCTACATCTGAATAACTTCTATGCATTATCAAGGGTTAAAACTATAGACATTTTTCAGCATGGTGCTTAATCTGATTCATGAGCATTTTTGTAGTAATCCACATGTGCACAACAATGTACTGTATAGGTATTTTGAAATGAAGCTTGATTCCTAATAAAAGCTGGACGAATTAAATGTGAACACACTGCACACATTTTAACAATAAAACTTATTCTGCACTGTTTGTGAGTGTGTCGTTTTTAAAACATTTGTTTGATGGGATTTTTTTTGCAAGTGTTACAAGTGTCAGCCAATCTTTGTAGAATTCTTTCATTTGAAGTACTATGTGTCCTTTAAACCTTAAAAAAATGATAACACTTATTTCCTAATGTTGTTGCCAGACTTTGTCTTATTTATCTCACTATCTCTGGATGACTGAATTTTCTTGTAGCAATAAACTATTGGAGATCTAGGAAGCAAAACCATAGGTAAATCAATGTGGTAGGCCATACCATGACATACCATGCTGCCAATGCCTACAGTAATGAGACAATTTATCCTATTCCAAGGATCATTTTATGCCTTTGCAACTCTGCATACCATTGTTGATTGTCTAGCACAACAAAATTATGGTGGTAAACTAGCATTGTTATTATAAGATCTTGATAAAAATTATAATAAATCCGTTATCATGAGGCTAAAACTGAATAAATAGCCCAAAATTTTCAGATACATTCTCACTTTATTACAGTTGGGGAGAGTGGGGTAAGACGAGACATTTTTCATATTTCGGATCACTACATTAAGACAACCATAGTTTTGTCTCTAACTAGTGTATCTGCATATATTTCAAGATGTTGTGCATCCCTGCAAACCAACAGAATGATGCCAAAAAAAGTGGTCTCCTATGGTCAACTTACCTCGTGTATGGGATAAGTTGACTATAGGAGCGAGGTACGTTGAGCCTTATCCCTACTAGCACTCTCCACCCCAGCCCTCCCTCACCTTCTCTCTCCCTAAATAACAATCACTTCTTCACATTCATGTGTATTTTTATCTATTATACGCTATTCAACTGGTACAATAATTATTTTTATATCATTGCATATAACTGCTAAAAAAACACATTTTAACATGAGAATGCCTTTAAGTGATTCAGAACATTCACAGCTGTATTTTAGAAAAGAAAAGTAACACATTTCAACAATCTGAACTGAAACTCTGATCCTCTCATCAGACTCCTTTACTTTCTCAGTTATGACACTGACTCAACTTACCCCAGAACTACTATCATGACTTTATTAGTCCTCTAAGCTAAAATGGTGGACTTTTATGCTACGTTTTTCACCTCATGTTATAGTTCACAGATACCACATTTGATGTATAAAACTAATTTAAAATGATCTTTTTTGGTCTGAAAACAATTCTACTAAAACTTATGACAGACTAAATTCACTTTCAAGAGTGAAAAATGTTTTTATTTTGTAAATAAATGTCTAACCCCTTCACCCATGTGCTTCCCATGTGCCTTCACAGACTCCATGAATTGATGCCCATCTCCTAAATATTTGGTCACATGATCAATTTCTTTTATCATTTCCAAGCAACTTACCCTTTGGCTCAACTTACCCCACTCTCTCCTACTGGCACTATGAAAAATATTAGACCACCAAAGCCCCTCTGTTTAGCAAGACATTGTGTACAGACCTTATTTTTTTACACTGAGTCAACATGTTGGTTTCCTGTATGCACATATTAATCCCTATGTGCCGCAGAGAGGTGAGATGAGGAAACCTCCTCGTGTTCAATGCCTCATTATTTCTGTTAAATGTAGGTCGTGTAGTGAGTTCGCGCATGCGCAGTGAGGTCTTCCGGGCTGGTTCTCGGGACGTCTCAGTTTAGTGGGTAAAAGGTGAGGAGCGCTGTTGTTGTCCGCAACAACACACACACAGGACCTCGTCATCTTCCTGCGGACTTTAACAAAGTCTGCTTGTCGTCCATGCCGAGAGCTCAAGTCAACATATCCTGAAGGTAAGCGGAGTTGAGTTAAAAGCTTAGAGAGAAGTTTGTAATTCAGTTTATTCGTTTACATGTCATTGTTATTGTTGGAGAAGCGTGGAAGCGAGCCAGTAACCGCAGGAGACTGAACCTCGAGCACACCAACATTGGTGTAGCGGCTACTTATCTGAGCTTACATACTGAAAAACATTATTTTTATAACGTCAAACAAATGGGGAATTTAGTCTGCATTTTTTTATAGCGAACACACGAGCTATTGGATGTTGAACCAGCAGAAAAAGCCACAGTCTTTGGGGTATTTTGTGAACTGTTTATCAGACCGTTAACAGAGGAATGAAAACCTCTGGTGTGCAGTGTGTACCTGCTCCGAGATGATCTAACGGGATCATATAGCCTTACTGAGGTTATACCTGACCCAGAACTTCAGATAAAGTACACTGAGCTCAGCATTTATCCTAATTATTAGCGACTTTATGAACCAAATCTAGTTCTTGTTTTAAGTGTTTACGTTGTATAAGATATTTAAGTGGTGTAAAATTAATCTTAGTTTGTTGACATAGGCAGTATTCCTACTCTCACTGTCAAGATTGAACACACACGTCATCCAGACTGATCGACTGATAGTCGTTCCTTAGGTTCTAGATGTAACCCCAACATTTGATCATTGATAATAGTGCTCCAGTGATGCAAGGTAGTGTACATCAGTGTCAGTGTGATATTTGTTTGTATTACAGGAAGAAGAAATGGCTAACAACTTGTCACAGTCTTTGCCTGAGCGGACCTTCCAGCACCAAAGCAGCCTGCCATCTTTGCCTGTCCCAACACTAGAGAGCAGTCTCTCTAAATACTTAGATGCAGGTAGGACAAGTATATCATACTGTGCTACCACGTTATTGTTTTAAAGGTCAAACTGATACTTCAAGGATGCAGAGTACTCATATTTACTTCTTCCAGTACAATGTTGCCATGCCTTCTTCTAGTCTAACTGTCTATGCTAGGCTAATACATTGAACCTAAATTTTTTAAAGTTAAAATTTTTAACAATTTAGAAGACCTAAGAAATTTGCATTTCCTTGTTTTTCATCAGTTCGCCCATTTGCGACTGAGGCAGAGTTAAAAAATACATCAGACATAGTGAAGAAGTTTCAACTGGGCGTTGGTGAAGAGCTTCACCATAAACTGCTGCAGAGAGCCAAAGCAAAGAAGAACTGGGTGCGTTATTGAGCTGAACATGTCATTTTCTTGTCACAAATCTTAAGTTTAATCGCCAACATTTTTCTAAGTTGACTTTTTCTTTTATTTGTCAGCTGGAAGAATGGTGGTTAGATGCTGCGTATTTGGAAGTCCGCATCCCCTCTCAACTGAATGTGAACTTTGGTGGCCCTGCACCTTACCTGGAGCACTGTTGGCCTCCTGCAGAGGGAACACATCTGCAGAGGGCTAGTGTTGCCACATGGCATATACTACAATACTGGAACCTGATCCGCACGTACGACATTTTGAAATACATTGTTTAAAATGCTTTTGTGCGTTTATAGAAGTTGCTTGTCTTTTCATGTTTTTTAACTGTCTTTTTCACGTTGTAGTGAGACGCTGCCTCCTCAAAAAGCTGGCAAAACACCGTTAGATATGGACCAGTTCAGAATGTTGTTCTGCACCTGCAAAGTACCCGGGGAGAAGAAAGACACCATTCTGAATTACTTCAAAACAGGTGAGCTTTCTTATCTCTCACCTTTGGACACATCTGCATACTCTCTAGCCCACTTTCAGCCTACATATCACTCTTGCGTAATGTGCTTTTTGTGCTGTGTCACAGAAAGTGAAGGTTCGTGCCCCTCACACTTGGTAGTGATGTGCCGTGGAAGAATCTTCACATTTGATGCCCTTTGTGATGGGAAAATCCTTACTCCTCCAGAACTGCTCAGGTAGTGATCACATAACGGGTGCAGTTGTGTGTCAATAATGGAACCTTAGCATTAAGCAAGGCAGGTTAATAGGCTCTGTGAATTTTAAGAACACAAATACATAAAATATATTATATTTTATCCCATGAAAACATATTCTTTATATTTTGTTTTAAGCTGTTTTATGTTTGGACATTGTTTTAACTCCTCACCCTCGCCATTCCACAGTCTCACCCCACAGACTGAAATGCAAAAATCGTTTTCTGTGTGTTCGGATTTTATTAATTTTAAAGTCAGACTTATTTTAAGCTTTATACATAACTTGTGATGTTTGGAATTTCACAATGTCTGTAAGTTTGAATACTCTTGACAGCAAGAAGAGTTAGTGTAAACAAGATTGACACAATTTTTTCACAACATATAACCCACTAACAGAAAGCAGGATACAGCAAACCCCTTAGCAGTAAGTAGTGGAAGAGAAGATGTACAGTATGAATGATTACATGACTGGTTTGTTTTAAACCAATGTTTTATTAAAGAGCTCTTCAAATAAAAAAAACATCCCTATTGACAGCTTCAGATAAGATGCAGCAGAACATGAATAATGAAAACTACGTTAAGGAATGAATGAAATAGGAAAGTATGAGACTCATAGAAAGCTACAAATGCTTTTGATATAATCCATGTTCAGTTTTTAGAAGGATAAAAGCAAAACATATTGTGTTTTATTACTTTCCTGTAAACCAAGATTGGTAGCATTTTGGCACTTTGTTACTGTGTTAAAATCTGTCAGCTTCAGTTGCTAAGAAACTGGTGGGAAAGCGTTTATTTTTGCACAAATAAATCACTTTGATAAGTCAATCTATCCTTCTTAGACTGTGCATATAAATTTAACTTTGCTTTGACTTTGTTGCTTAATTACTAAAAATGCATTTTTGTGTTAAAGGCAGCTGAGCTATGTGCAGAGGGTCTGTGAGGAAGGGCCGGAGGGGGACGGAGTAGGTGTGCTCACCTCAGAGGAGAGAACACGATGGGCAAAGGTAGGGGTAGCATACTTGAGTGCTCAGCTCCACAAATGATAAATTATGGATTTGTGATAAAGTTCTCATGTTACAAGAGTGCACAGAAGATGCTGTAAATGTGCCTGCGCATACTTCCTCTGCAGACCAGGGACCACCTAATAAGTATCGATCCACACAACAAGACTATCCTGGAGACCATCCAGAGCAGCTTGTTCATCATATCCTTGGATGAAACAAAACCTTATTCTTCTCCAGAGAACTACACCAACGTAAGGGCTGAGATAGCCTCAATAACTGATGATTGCTTGACTGAATGTTATCTCGTCTGATTGTGTCTTTATTATATCTGAACACAGATGGCCTTGATATCTCTCACGGGAAATCCCACCATCCGCTGGGGGGACAAATCATACAACTCACTTGTGTTCTCTGACGGCACTTTTGGATCCAACTGTGATGTGGGTTTCATGGTTAATAGAAAATACTGTGAAGCCTGTATGACTTATTTAGTCATGTTCTACTTGCCTTTTTTCCTTCAACTCATCGATAAAAGTGTTGAAAATGGTAAATAAAAACCTATTCAAATTGTTTTACAGCATGCGCCTTATGATGCCATGGTACTTGTGTCTATGTGCTGGTATGTGGACCAGAAACTCAAAGCTACAGATGGCAAATGGAAGGTAAACCCTGGCAGCTACTTAGTTGTGGACACTTCATTATAAGTGGAAAATGTACACACTTTGATACTTTTGTCTCTCAGGGCTCAGATGCGGTCAGACCTGTTCCCCATCCTGAGGAGCTGGTGTTTACCTTGGATGAGAAAGTCTGCAGTGACATCCACCAAGCCAAGCAACACTACCTGGAATCGGTAAGATAGTTATCAACACTAGACTATACCAGATACAAGATACTATAGTTTACTTATAGTGATCACTCTTTTGCTGGTTTTACAGACACAGGACCTGCAGGTTGTGTGTTACGCCTTCACAGCCTTTGGAAAAACAGCCATAAAAGAGAGGAAGCTGCATCCAGACACCTATGTTCAACTAGCAATGCAGTTAGCCTACTACAAACTGCATAAAGGGTATGGACCTGTTCTGAGGATAGAACAAAATGTTTAAAGCTTCAGATGAAACTTATCCTCAGTGTCTCCTCTTCCTTCTCTCAGGCCGGGAAGTTGTTATGAGACTGGGATGACACGCAAGTTCTACCACGGCAGGACGGAAACAATGCGACCGTGTACCATGGAGTCTATGAACTGGTGTAAAGCCATGATGGACCCCACATGTGATGTAAGTCTGTTAATGTCACATGCCCTGCTTTTAACTGCAGAATCACACAAAGTAAACAAATCTTTTCCTATCAGGTTAGTGACAAAAGGAAAGCCATGCTACTCGCCTTCATGAAACACAACAAACTGATGGGTGAAGCCCAGGAAGGAAAAGGTGGGTCAACTTTTCCTTTATGTATTGATATTTCTACACAACACCGTTCAGATATGGGAGCATCTTTTTGTGCAGCTCTTTTACTACAACAACAACAAAAATGTACTCCTACCTTCTCAGTATGTGCCAAAGTTAACAGCTGTAATAAATTCAATACATTTAAGACTTTTAGGAATGAGATTGCAGACAACAATTAGATTTTAAAAGCAATTATCAAGCTGTGATAATTTATACAAGTTAATTAAAATAAAGTGTTTATAAATCATAGGAAACCTAAATTACTTTGAAGAGGATCTGAATAAATAGTGACATTTAGCTTCTTGTTTTAAAGGACAAAAAGTGTGTAAAGAGGGGACATTGCTTTTTTCTGACAAATAAGTAAACATGACTTTGGACGTGGTGGCAGGTGGCCCAATGGTTTAAAGGTGTGTCCCTTGTACAGAGGCTGCGGTCTTTGGTGCAGCAGTGGTTGATTTGACTTCTGCCCAAAGACCTCTTGCTGCATGTCTCCCTGATCCTCATCACACACTGCCTGTTTGTCTCCAGTTATTTAAATTATAAAGACAAAGCGCCCTAAAAACTTATATAAAGAAAATCATACACTTTCTACTCAATGTTATAGCACAATTTGCCAGCAGGGGTTGCTATAGAAACAGAATTTCACGCCCTCTGTGTGGCAGAGCTTTTATTACCCTAATGGCTGGATCAATGTTTTTGTGGTTAAGTGCCATGTTGTGTATGTAATGTTCTGATGTGAATGTGTCAATGATGTTAACCCACAATATTTTCCGACATTGTTGCTAGGTTTTGACAGGCACCTTCTTGGGCTGTATCTTATTGCCAAAGAGGAGGGGCGTCCCACTCCAGATCTCTTCTTGGATCCTCTCTATGCAAAGAGGTACTGAAGGCAAATATGATCATTTTTATGAATTAGCTGGTCCATATATTGTTCACTGAATACCTGCAGGTGTAAATGGAACATTTTATGCAACCTGAAGGCCTGTGCTGTCTCTGTTTCGCTGGTGTGGCAACTAAACTGTACAGAACAAAACTATGATATTGCAGAATGACAAGAATGTATTTATTGAATGTTTGAGTTACTCTTTGTAAAGGATGGTCTGTTTGATGGAGTCAACTCGTAGACTAGATATTGTAAAGACTACAGAATAATATTTGAGTTGTGTTTGTGTCTGCAGTGGTGGTGGGGGTAACTTCGTGCTGTCGTCGAGTTTGGTGGGCTACACCACAGTTCTAGGGGTTGTTGCTCCTATGGTGAAGCATGGCTATGGCTTTTTCTACCGCATCAGAGATGACAGGTAGGAAGACAAGAGTTATTTTTACTTCCCGTGATTTTGATTAGGCGTATTTGTATTCGTAGCATTTTTTTGTGATAATATGACCAGCATTCTTTGATAAGTGAAACTAGTTGTGACTTTTCCCTGCATTTACAGGAACATTGTCCTCTCTTATGTTCTCTCTCAGGGTTGTGATCTCCGTGTCAGCATGGAACTCTTGCCATCAGACAGACGCTGCCTCACTTTTCAACAACTTTAGTAGCTCCATGCACGAGATGTTCCACCTGGCCACCACATCTCAACTTTAAACCGACAGACCATCTAAATTACACATGTATCTTTGAGCATCAATGCACATGAGGTTTGCAAACCATCAGTTTATAGCTGACAGCTAGTGATAGTCATGTTTATTCTCAGCACAGATCAATGCAAAGGTAAAGAGTCAGTGCCTCTCTCTCACTGGTTTTGGCCTTGAAAGAAATTTGACAGGTCTATTTCTTGCTGTGATAAATAGACCTTTTGTGTAAATTCATGTTTCGGATGTATATATTTCCCTGATTTTCATGATTGTTGTTCAATGTTTAATTTCAAATCCTGACAGTATTAATCCACTCTAAAGCTAAAGTGATGCTGAGGCCACAGACTTTTTAGGAATGTCTCCCCTCAGTGGAGAAGGTTAGTTTTATCTAGGATGGACATTTAATTAATATAATTTTTAGCTGCTTTGAGTTTAAGAATTTTTCTGTGAAAATATCAGGCATTCCACGATAAGCTCGCAAAGAGAACTGTGATTTGAGTAAATAAAGCTGATTTACTGTTCTATGTTTGAAATCCATGATTATAAGGAAACAGAAATGATTTTTATTTTTAATTTTTTTTACTTTGTTTCTGTGAATTTTTAAAAAAGCGTTCAGAGAAAAACTTTCACAGAACACAAACTTAATATCCCTATATGATTACACACGGCACACCATCTGCATTTAAAGCCTTAAACCATTCTGTAACCTGCATGTGGTTCTTGATTGTTCTTGCTTAGATATCCATCTAAGAAACAAACCAATATTTTATATCTTAATAATGACTGTGTATTCAGAAAATTCAGTAAAAGACAGATGGGAAAATCTTTTGGTTTTGTGGTTCAGTCCAATGGTAAATAAATACAAAGTTGAAACAAAGACTTGATACAAAACTTTAATAGTTAAATACAAGCGTACAACATTTTTCCATATCAGTTAGCAATTCTGAGCATTTGTTGATACAAAATAGTGATTACAATCATAGTGTGTGACAAAAATTATAACCTGCACAGCTCTGTGTATTCAATACTTTTTTCTAGGTTGAATTTTTGAGGCACTTCTGATGTACTCCAAACTTTTAACAAGATAAGCAACATTAAAACAATAAATTATGGGAGAATCTGCAAAAGTACACGGAGAAAGATGCAACTGACGTGATGTTGATCCCACTGTAAGAGGCATAACTTGTGTTTTTAATACATTAAAAATCCAGTGTGTTGTTGGCTTAAATGTTATACTCCGAACTCTTTAACACTTAATTTTTGTTGGCACATAAATCATAACCAGTCAAGGCAGTAAGCATTGAGAAGCTCCAAAGAACATAAAACTGGCCATTATAGAGTCACAGTGTCGAAGGCACAAACTTGAATGAATCCTTTTAAATAAAGAAAAGGAAACAAAAAATGAGTACAATATACAACATGTTTCTTTTTTACAGCAGAGGTTCAGACTTGACACAGAAAAAAAGACAAAAACATTTTTTTCTATAAATATTCAAGTGTTTCTGCGAGGGGTGACAGTGAGCCGGCGTGCACTACAGCAGGTCTCACTAACTGAAACAGCGAACAGAAATTCAGTCATTTATTTTATTGATTACACCTGTATTTCACCCTCTGCATTGTGTCAAAATGCCCTTAAACACAACAACAGAAGCAAAGAAATTAGACTGCATGGATCATGATCAGAACCAGACTTTTGGACCCAGTAGGCAGCAGCTACAAGAAGGCCACTGAGGCTTCAAGGCCACTGTTCAGCCTGATTGTCATTGTTTTCAAGCAAGGAGTGAATGGTAATATAAGGCGTGAGTGTTGAATCCACTCTTCTGGAGATTTAAACAACGTTGCTCCCTGGGTCTCTTTATTCCCTTCCGTGGCCCATCTGTGTGGTGACCAGCATGTGATAGACTCCCTTCTTGGCCAGCAGCTGTTGATGCGTGCCCAGTTCGACCACCACTCCCCCCTGGAAGACAGCGATGCGGTCGGCATTCTGGATGGTTGACAGACGGTGGGCCACGACGATACACGTCCTGCCCCTCCTGGCCTGGTCTAATGCCTCCTGCACCACCTGAAAGGAGCATAAAAAACCTTGAATGAACTTGGACATTGAACTTTTACCACAGATGCATATTTTTTAAAATACTCTCAATAATCCTTTTGATTCATATTGTATAAATGTTTTTATGGTTTTTGTACCCAAGCAGTTTGCATTTGTTTCTGTGTGATTTAAGTCTCTACCTGGCTGTAAGAGAATTCAAGAATAATTAAAACAAAAAACTATATACTAAGAAAATACAACAAAGTTAAATTCATTGTTTGATGTTCACCTGTTTTGGCAGGTCTTATGGTATCAGAAGAACTTGAAGTGATGACTAGGAATAATATAAACATAACCTCACAACATATCATCAATAACAATGATTTTTATGTTTATCAGAAAAAAGTATCTTCACTTTACTTTAACATCCTCAAATAATATCTCATTACATACAAAATTACTCCTACGACTTTTTGCTGTTGGCCATCAGTCTCTCAAGTAATCTTTAAGTATTTAAACAAGGTTTCTTTTTTACCAGCTTTGATTGATCGTGATAGCCATGATTTTCATTATTAACAAAGAAAACATGAACAAAATGTGAAGATATTCTAAACACCACTTTAAAAAGGTGGTATATTTTTCCTCTTTCTAATACTCATAAAAAGAGATACAATAACATTGTGACGAGTGTCTAAAATGCCCGTGTAAATGAGGATCATTCCTCGGCTGTTATTGTCAAAACTGTCCAAGTTTCACTTGGCACCTAGTAAATTAGTTTTTATCTTCTTCAAACACTCCCAGACTTGGTTTCCTTATCCAAATAATTCTGGTTCTGTTCATATTTCTGCCGTCCTGTTTATGTGTTTTACTGTATTGTTTTAAGACTGTGTATCAAATTCCCCCTGAAGTTGTGCAAACCAGACAGAGACAAACACCAACCTTTTCACTCTCTGTGTCGAGGGCGGATGTTGCCTCATCCAGGAGCAACACTTTGGGGTTACGAAGGATGGCCCTGGCTATAGCGATACGCTGTTTCTGTCCACCTGACAGCTGTGTTCCCTTATCTCCAGCCTGGGTGTCATACTTCTGCTCGTAAAAACAGAGGAGAAGGGAAGAGAATACAAGACATTGTCATATTGCAAGAAAAAATACAGAAGAATCACGTGACCCATGATCTTTATAGATATAGATGTCAAGGCAGTTTTGATAACTCTACGACCCCTCGTCCAAAGAATAATGTTTCATCAGTGAGACTTAGATAACTGTGAAGTTCTACACAAAATAAAAAATCTCAAGACGTCACAGATTCAAACTACCTCCTGTATCTCTAATTCCAACATGGCTAAAACATGACATCATATCAGTTACCTGTGGCAGCTGCTCTATGAAATTGTGAATGTTGGCCGCTTTAGCAGCTGCTTCTATCTCCTCCATGGATGGCACGCGGCTGTTATCTCCGTAGGCAATGTTTTCAGCCAAGGAGCAGTCAAACAGCACAGGCTCCTGGGATACGATGCCTATCTGGGATCTCAACCACTGGAGGTTCAGCTGTTTTATATTCTTGTCATCCATCACCTGCAGGAGTGAAAAGTAGCAGAGATTAATGCAGAAGGAGTACAAGGGGGATATGTCTTAAAATGCACTAAGATGCACCATCTTGCAATTGTGCAACTTAGTACTCTCCTTTATTTACCAGCTCCTCCTTTATTTTGGAAAGAATAAAACAATAAAGCCAAAGAGAGACATACAAAAGCAGATTTGGTTGATCTCTATGTTTTCTTTTGGTGATTCAAGCTCTTTTTGCACACAAATTTTCCAGTGAAGCATTGTTTATATTGGAATATTGACTCCAGCCAGTCAAGAAGGGCCCATATCACCCACCAAACATCGGATGTCGAAAAGACGTGCACAAGATGTCAGAATTGGACGTTTATTCTGCACCTTCAGTGGACGAGATTTAGACGTCGAAAAATAACGTTATGTAGATGTTATGTAGACGTTATTTCGACGTCACATTGCGCAGTGGGTACAGTCAGACATTAATACAGTTATACATATATATAAAAAAGATATTCTATCAAGAGTTATAAATCAATGACCTTGTGAGAGGTTTTCAGATCAAGGGATACTAAAAAAATATGATCCTTTTTACAGCCAAAGGATAGTCAGCAACTTTGAGGATCCCATCCAGATAACATGCTACAGTCAGTGTCGTAAAGATAAAAACACACATGCTACAAAGATCTCTTTCTGTCTCCAGGTCCCTGTCTTGTCAGTACAGCACACTAAAGCTAGTCATAAATACACAAGCTAGTTAACTATTAGGCAACTGACAGTAAGAAAAAAAAAAAGCACAGGTTTATTACGCAAAACACTTGAGGTGTATTTGACTGCTCACCACTCTCCCCTCTCTGGGGTCATAGAACCTTTCCAGCAGCTGGATGGTGGTGCTTTTTCCACAGCCGCTGCTCCCCACCAAGGCCAGTGTCTCTCCCTTTTTCACCCTCAGGTTCAGCCCTTGAAGAATGGGCACATCCGGGCGTGAAGGGTAGTTAAACTTTACATAGTCAAAGCGCACATTTCCATCAAAATGTTCCTGGAGAGATCAGACACAAGAGGAGAGCGTGAGCATTTGTATAAAGAGCAGTAGTATCATGTTTCATGTGTGGAGCTCTGTGTGTAATGTACCGGTGAATCTCCCTCCTCCGACAGATTGTCAATGGCAGGCTCTCTGTTAATCAGGTAAACCAGGTGGGCAGCAGATATCTTAGCCTTTGCATAGTTTGGAGCAAAGGTGTTAGCCTCTCCGACGGCCATGGCACCAAACAGGACAGCAGAGATCACACTGAGGGGGGGGAGGTTAAACAAATGTTACTGTTAACTCTAACTGTTAGGAGTCTAATGAGGATAAACAGAAAAGGCATCAAGGCAAAGCAGGGAAGAACAAAGGAAATGAACTTGCTAGTTGATAACATGGGTGTCTTGTTAAGTCAAAACGTCTCTTGGGTAAATTTCAAGCAAGAGACAAAATTAATGACACATCTGACATATTTTTTAAGCAAGACACAGTATCTTTGGAGCCTTTGGTTTGGAGGGTATAAAAAATTGATATCTAAGGATTTATGGTATATGTGGGGTTAGGGAGTAAATATATCTGTGTTTTTATAGTTTTATGTCCCTTCAGGCTCTGAAGGTGGAGTGACCTTTGGACTCAAGGTACAATAATGTGAAAGGTGAATTCTTCCCCCACCACTGACACATTGAGTTATATTGCAGCCTGAAACACGTGTACGATTCTATTGTATTATCATGTAACAGGTGTCTCGTGTGACCATGTGCTCTGGGTTCAGAGCTCAAACATTCACACAAGCCCTTCCCCCACTCCAAACCGGGGTAATGATTAAATACCATATAAACAAACTCACCAGTCAGCAGGGATGCTTTGGTTTGCTAACTCTGACACTGGGATATTATTTTCATTTCAATCTAAAACTCCCAGATAAATCAATACTATCTGTTTACTCACAGGAATACCCCCTCAACGTCCATCCTCCCCGCTTTGATGAGCCAGGCTCCAAAGCGGAAACAGCCTGCATACGTAAAGTAGATCATGGCCTGGGAGAAGGAGTAGGTAAGACCATACACATGGGCTTTTTTCTGGGCAGCCCTGCACAGACAAGAGAGAGGGAAAAAAGGTGGCATCAAAGAGTGAGAGAGGACACTACTCGTAACACTTAAGTTTTGCTAATTTGTCTTATGAAGTTAATGGATAACACTGTTGCCCGTACTTGTATGGTACCACAAGGTTCTCCTGATACAAAGACTCAAACTTGGGCTCTCTGGTGAGGGAGGCAACTGTGCGGATATTCTCAATGGCCTCCGTGGCAATCTGTCAAGACAAACCAGCAGAAAAATGTTACACTTAGATCCTTTTTTGGAAGCAAGCCAGAAGATGCCCATTGATAGAAATGTCCGTATGTATGTTATTTTGATTATAGTCATTGAACAAAACTCAAGACACCACAACAAAAGAGACTTCAGCTACTTTAACACATCCTTCTTTCATTGACTACCTTTCCAGCCTTTTCCAGCTCTTTCTTGTCTTCAGCAGCATGTCCAGCGAGCAGCTGCATCTCCGCAGCTCCAGCCATGGCTATTATCGGCACCACAGCCAGGATAAGCAGAGTCAGCTCCCAGCCGTACACAAATGAGATGATGATACCAGTGCCCATGTTGGCAAAGTTCTGCGTCAGTGTGGCCATACGTGCTCCTGTAGCCTGGAGGTCCATGAAAGACAGAAACAAGGCAGAAGAAACGATCATGGGTTAGAGATTTTCTAAGGTGCTCTTCAGCAGACAGCTTTGTTCGTTGTGCATGTGTTGTGACTTTGTTTAAACTCTTACCCCTTGTACTTGGGCAGCATCTGTTGCCAATCTTGTTGTGAGAGCGCCAACGCTATTTTTTGGATCATCATACCAGCCAAGATCCTACAAGAACACAAAGATTACAGCTTTCCTCTCATAAATAACATTAAAGATTTAAACACAAAAATTACTCCGGCTCTGATTGAACCCTGAGAACGTTTATCATTTTTTTATTATTGTGGTTTTCTGTGCTGACCTGTCTCATCATGGACGTAAAGGCTTTGAGTCTCAGTTTCTGCGTCAGAATCTCTCCAGATTTACCGAAGCAAAAACCCTGTTCAAAGTTAACAGACAGCAGCAACCATTAAATAAGCGTGACCAAAAACAAGAACGGGTGCATTATCTACATTTTTATCACACCGAAAATCTGACAGTAAATGAAGAATGTGTGTCAAAGTTCACATCTTTCCAAGATAGTAAAAAATCAATGTCAGTGAACTGTGTGTGTGTGTGTGTTTGAATATAGATTTCTACCTGTAAAAACATGGTGACGAAAGATATGCCTCCAATGGCAACGAACATCAGGGAAAAGAACTCCGAATTTTCTCTAATGACTTCTTTATCTGGTTCTGCAAATACCTGAGAGGAGAGAATAAACTCTTTATTCCGTCTATTTCAACACCAAGCTGACTGCAATTTAGATAAAATATTAAAACTCTTATTATTACGAAAGCAACATACAGTAATGATTTTGGAGAAGATGACGGCAAACGCCGGCTGCAGAGCTCCGTTGATGATGGCAGCGATAAGCCCAACCAGAATATACGGCCATTCAGAAAGGTTGTAACGCATAACTCTAGAGAACGGCACGGGAGGAACATTTTCATCCTGCAGAAAAAAAAGGGACAGAGATTGATTACTACTCATTTTATTCTGCAACTTAAGATCGTAGTTAACTGAATAAAGAAGGCAGCTGGACCCACATATTCAATAATATAGTACAATAATGTTATCTTTAATGCAAGTCAAAAGATTTGACATCTCACTACAACTTACATCTGTCTGGTAGTCGGACTTGAACTTTTCCATCTCCTCTTTGTCTCCCTCTGAGTGGGCGAAGGAGGAGCCCCTGGTGGACTTCCTCCTCAACAGAGAGGACTGTGACGTAGACTTTACTAAGGGGCTCTTCTCATCTGCAGACAGATGACCCTCTGCCTCCAGCTCTTCTTCCTCCTTCTGAAAAGTCTAACAGAGCGGAGAGGACACCTCATAAAACAACAATGACAGACACTTCAACACGATATAGTTGACCTGAAGTTTCAGCCAAGCCAAGGTTGTTTCAAAGTGATGAGTGCGTTCCTTACCTGCATGGTGACCAGTGTATGGTAGACTCCTTGTTTTTCCATCAGCTCACTGTGAGTCCCCAGTTCCACGATTTCACCTTTCTGGAAACCAGCGATGACATCTGCGTTTCTGATGGTGGAGAGGCGGTGGGCCACAACGATGGTGGTGCGACCTAGTCGAACCTTTACAAAGTTTAAAAAAAGGACTTTATGAAGCTGTTATCAAGTATAACGGTGCGTTTAGTTAAAGGTGAAAACCTAACTTGAAAATACAAACAGTGACAAGGCAAACACTATTGTTCGTAATGTAGTGCTAACGATTGTTGCTACTGCAACCAAGCCTGCCAGCATGCTAAACCTACTTAAATAGAGGTTAGCATAGCTTAGTTTGAGGGGAATATCATTTTCTTTGCAAATATACTTATCTTTATCATGGAATCAAATTTTTTTTAAAAGGTGGAACTAGTAAAAAGTCAAAAATCACTCTAATCCTTTTGTGTATCACTCTATCCTATATTTATCTGCTACAGGAAGTAAGGAGGTTTTTGTCAAAGCTGCAGAACAACATATAGATGGCTAAATTAGACTATTCCCACTCTTTAGAAACACGAAAGAGTAGCTTAGAAACACTGAATACACCTTGTACTGTAAGTGTTGAACAAACTAATTTAGGTCCATTGATCTAAATGAATTGGAAAGGTCTTCAGATATTGTTTCATATGTTTCTTTGTTTTGGAAAATAACTTCAGGTTGGCTTGTTCTGCTGAAATGAACCCTGATATTGAGGAACCCTACACATTTGGAGCACCGTCTTGTAGCGCATAAACAAGCTTTATTAACACATCCATGGTCAAGAAAATTTGCTTAAAACCCTGTAAGATAATCTGCTAGTGGTGTCGATGGAAAAATCAAGGAATCATCAGATTAAGGATTAAATCACCGGGGACTAAAATTTAGGTCTGGACCGCAACAGTGAATGAAAGGAAAACCAATGCCATCCATTGAGGTGTGCAGTTAACATCTCTAGAAACCAGTTAAAAACTCTTTGTGTTTATGTTGAGTGTATGCTAGTGGCATTTTATGAACAGAACAGCAGCATCACTGTTATCAGTTGTGAGTTGTCACCTTGTCCAGTGCGTTTTGCACAATCGTCTCACTCTCAGCGTCAAGAGCAGATGTGGCCTCATCCAGCAGAAGAATTTTGGGGTTGCGGACAAGAGCCCGAGCAATCGCAATCCTTTGCTTCTGTCCTCCACTCATCTGAGTCCCCCTATCTCCAACCAGCGTCTCAAACTTCTGCTCAACAGCAAATGTATCAATATTAGAGTTGGTCAGAGTTCTTGATAAGCATTAGAAGACTTGAAGTGACGAACACAAACTTACATCTGGAAGGGACATAATGAAGTCATAGGCATTGGCCTCTTTGGTGGCTTGTTCAATCTCTGCCTGCGTCACATCAAGTCGACCGTATCTGATGTTCTCTGCGATGGTGGTGGCAAAGAGGATAGGCTCCTGACTCACGACACCAATCATCTCTCTCAGGTAGCGGATGTTAAGAGAGCGGATGTCATGACCATCAATTGACACCTAAAATGGAAAAAAAAAAACAAGCAGGCACAACATTTTAAATGAATGAAAACACAATCAAGTAGAATTGATAAAATTGTTTCTGCTCTTGGGTGAGGATAGACGGCTAAAACCAGCTTTTAAGAAGACTTTTAAGTGGCAGACACACCATGGACCAAAGAAGCAGTGGGAAGTATGTTATATCCTTTTTACCAAATGAGTACAACATAAATGTCAACAGGAAATGTGTTGTGGTTGTTAAAGCAGTTTCAGCATTTTGGAGCTAGTCAGTGAATGTCAAGAGCACCCACTAGAATGGCAACCTAACAGTGACGATGAGCAGATGTTTATTTTTATTCAAGCAAGCAAGATATGATGGGTTACATGCTGACCTCTGAGGGTGTTGACAGGCATGTATATTATCACGCTTGAATGGGGCTGAGCTACACTTACTTACAACATAAACTCTTGCAAATTTAACTTAATACAAAACAGTGGAGGTCTGCTTATTGTTTCAAGTCTCAGCCATGTGGATAGGAGGCCTTAATTATCTAAATAATGAGAAGTTTTGAATTTTTTCTGATTTTTTTTTTTTTCTGATTTTCTGAAGTTAAGACATCAAGAAAATGTGTGGGTCTCTGTTAGCTCCTTTTCAACTCTAGCTAAACCACATTGGCAGCTGTAGGCTTTTAAAAGACCTGGTTGTCTGACTGGATGTGGTTTGAAAAGGTGTAGGATTTTGATAAGGTAAATAACTCCCCTTTTTCATAAACCACTAAACAGGCATGTGTTTGGCCAGACTCTTTTGGCTGGGGTGGCCAAACTGGAGCCTTACCATAAGCATTGCTGTCAGGGGTGTGTCTGTCCACAAACACAAATAAATAGCAAATACCCTCTTCTGGATAAAATAACATGGATTAATGTAACTTACTGATCCCTCCTGAGGATCGTAGAATCTCTGCAGAAGCTGGATTGTGGTGCTTTTACCACAGCCACTGCTACCCACCAAGGCGATAGTCTGTCCACTTTTCACGTCCAATGACATGTCATTTAATATCTTAAAAAAACACAACAACAGTCTTAATGTTCAAATATAAATACATTTAAAATTAGATTGCTTTTGCTGACATTATACTTCAACAACCTACTTTGACATCTGGCCTTGATGGATAAGTGAAGTGGATGTTCTTGAACTCTATGTCTCCCTTGATGTAGTCAGGCTTAAATCCAGTTGTTGAATAACTGTCGATGTTCGGGTTCTGTTGAGACAAGAGTTCATCATTTTTAAACTTCAGAAAACTTGGCCTAAGACTGGTTTGTAGTTTGTCCACAGTTGGATAGGGAACCTGATTCTTATCATAACCTCAAACAGACAATGAAAGGAAGGCCGTTAGCCCTCCAGGTTCGGGTGAGCGTATTTAACAAGGCTAATGTTTATTTCCACAGCCCCCCCTGTGTGTTTTTACTGCTTCTCTTGATGCTGTTATACACACACACACAGACTGTTACTTTTCCTCTCTTGGTTTGCTGCTGACAAAAGTAGAGCTCTGCGTTGATCAAGTATTTCTTTTATGTTTGCCTCTGAGATATCACCTCTTTATTTCTGAATCGACAGAAGACTGTATCAGTAATCAAACTTTTTAGCTCAGACTTGACAAAGACCAGTATTGTTAAAATTAGAAACAAGACAGAGTGTGGAAACAACAAAAAGTTATTAATATAACAGGGAAAAATTGTAAATGAGAATTTAGGGCAATGACTTTCAGTGGAACAGTTAGGAGCACGGGATGCAGTGAAGCACAAATCAGCCCTGAGAGGTTATTCCACACTCTTCAGTTTTGCTTGTGGCTGTTTTTCATGCTAATCTTCCATTCAGGTGCAAACAGATGTACTACTGAATCAATAGTTTCCAAGAAAGCAGCATCCTGTATCTTTGTTCAGCATGACGGCGTGGTGACTAACAGTCTCACTTTACTCCATACACAGGCTAAAGACACCCAAAAATAGCAAGAGACGAGAATTTGTCTTGTATCATCCTACACATGGTGAAGTTTAACCGGTTATGCTGGTTGTTATTCAGGACCTTTTTACATACACATATACATGTGATAGCGGTGCAACATTTGCAAACCTGATACCTCTTTCACCCTCGCAGGAAATTCTTGATAAGTTCACAAAAAAGGGAGAGTCCCAACCGTGCGATATCAACCAAATGACCTTCAGTCTTAATTCAAACAGCGGGAGCTCCAATTAGAGTAAAATCCAACATCTCATTACTGACTTCAAGCAGCTTCCCAGAGGGCCAGAGTACAAAGGTGCATGTGGAGTAATACAGACTGACAGCTTTCTGGGTGAAATAGTTGTGAAAAAAAGAAAATTTCCACATATTAGGGTGAAAAATATGATTTTATCCTTACGTGATCAATAATGTCGTATACTTTATGTGCTGCTCCTCGGGCACTGGCAAAGGTCTGGATGTTTGGAGAAGTCTGCCCAACAGTAAACGCTCCAATAAGCACCACGAAGAACACCTTGAACAAAGACATATCAGTGTTAGCTGTAGCAACTCGCAGAAATAAGTCACCCTTAATTTTATGGAGCAGTAAAAAGTAATGTTTTTGTCATAAATTGTCTACTTACTGTGAGAACAGTTCCAATGGTGTACTCTTTACTAAGCACTAGTGTGCTGCCGTACCAGAAGGCCAGAGCATAGGACAAGTAGATCATGAGGAAGGTGAAGCCCATGGCGATGTTAGAGGAAAGTGCCTTCTTTATCCCCATTATCTTAGCATCCTCCAGGTTTTTATTGTATCTGTGATACATTACACACAAACACACAGCAAAGTAAGGGTTAAAGTTTAAATAGATTACAAACCGTCATGGCCTTGACAAATTTCCTCTTAGTAGAAAACACTGATTCAATTTTATGGGTTTTTATGGGTTTTATCCATTTATAGTGGTTTTGTGTTACACAACATCGTTAGGTTGCCCTAAACAAATGCTTGAGTTTGCTGATTAGAAAATAACCATGTATGCTCTTATGGCTTTTATGATTGTACATCCTTTATTATACTTTGAGTACTGTCAGTCAGTTTACAGGTAAGAGAGAGAAATAGGCTTTAAAGCTACTGACACTTTACTCATCCAAAGCCACACAATGATGTTTTATTTTTCCCTCAGTCTGTTTTTTGGTTTCTATATTTGTTTATCCTTACTGCTTTGCTTTTTATGTTCCTAATCACCGGATCTACTGTACATCTTAATGCGGATCTTTAAGGTTTTTAAGGATCCGGTGGCACAAACCTTTGGTAGATTTGGCAGTTAAGAGACAGAGATTTATTCATATGGAAAATGTTAAATAAGACAGTTTCCATAATGTGCACCTGCCCCACAGCAGCAGTTTCAGACATTAGAATGAATCATAAGAAATTAATAATTCTTTTGTAGCTCATAAAGAGGCTTCCATATAAATTACAGTCTCATCACTGAGGCTCTGAAGTAATTTTAACCATAGATGTTGAAATCAGTACGTCTCAGACAGAAAAATCCTTACACTACGCTCACCTCTTGATCTCTCTGTTCTGACCGCTAAAGGCAAACACAGTCCGGATAGAAGAGAGCACCTCTTCTGCTACGGCTCCAGCCTTAGCATACGCAGTCTGCTCTTTACTAGTGAAAGATGCCAGCACCTGTTCAGACAAGAGAAAGGGCACAAAGTTGTTCAAAACACCAACCAGTGACTGCGTTGATATGACAACGATGAGAGACTCTTACTTACCTTACTGAAAAGAGCAGCAGATATACCCAAAGCGGGACTCACAGCCAGGATGACGAGGGTGAGTTTCCAACCTTTACTGAAGCCGATGATGAAGGACGCGATGAAGGTGGTGTAGGCCTGGATCAACATCCCCGCCTTGTCACCAATACCCTCCTGGATCTTGTAGATGTCACTGTGCAAATATAAGCAACATTTTGATCAGAGTGGATATCATTTACTGTGGACCATGAAAGAATCAATGACAGCTTTTAAAATATCAGCCCCATGTAATACTAACAAGATTTCCTACATTTCAATTAGGGTGATTTAGGATGGTGTGGTAATTGAGGACGCTGTCTACACCTGGCATCAATCTTAGGTTTAAAAATCAGACTGTATGATTCCTTTGCCACCCACTCTGTCAGACGTGTGTTGAGCTCGCCGGTCTCGGTGACATCGAACCAGCTGATTTCCTGCCTCATGATGCTGTGGAAAAACAACTGGCGGATACGTTTGACCTGCCGCCCAGCTGCCAGGGTCCAGAAGGAGACCTGTATGTAAGCTGCCACCAGCACCACCGCGCCCATGATGGAGTAATAGATGGCGTACCTGCAAGAAGCAAAAGACAGCGGTAAATATGACGACAGGACTGATTTGCTCTTTTTGTAATGATCAGAAATAGACTTACTCTGTCATTTCTTTCTCTAGGGTGCTGTTCGTAGTTTGGTTCATCACTGGAGACACAAAGTAACAGAAAACATTGTAAAAACGGACTTACAGAGCAGAATAAGTTATTCCATTATCATCTACTGGTGCTTCGGCATGTAACTGAAAACTCACTGGACCCCATGGAGTCTTGTACAAAGCTGTCTGTCATGTCTCCAAACACAATACACATGACCGGAAGGATCACTCCGTTGACCATAGCCATCAATGTCCCGAAAAAGATCAGCACAAGATCGCTGCCTTTTGCAAATCTGAACTAAAATCACAACAATAGAAAACACACAGAAAAAGAGAAAGAGAATACTTCAGAAAAAAGGGGAAAAAATCTGAATGTCTTTGTTGAAAAATCTCCTGATGATGTACTTGGTAGAAAATTTAAAAATTGATCAAAACAAGGAATAACTTTAAACTTTAAGGGGCCATTATATTTCCTCAGCAGGGGTCTGGCTAAGTCCACCCAAACAAGAAGAGGATGTGCTGCACTCCCATCCTCCCACCCTGCTTCCCCTCTTACTGCACACACATGTACAAACACTCACATCAACACACACACAGAAACTTTTATTGTCATAAGATCCCACAACTCCTCCACTTCTCATAAAATTACTTGTGTGACGTCAGTTTTTACCTTTGGACCAAAGGGTGTTTCTTAAAAATGATGAATAGACATAAATGAATGCAGATTTTCCAGTTTTCTGTCATTTTAAGTCTCTCTCTCTCGCACAAACTCACACATTTTACACATTAGATGACATATTAACTGCATTTTAAAGCTTAACGGTTTGGTTGACGGACAGTAAAAATACAAGGGATGTAGTAAGTGACAAATAAAACCACAGACTGTGCTTACCACAGCAATGGGCCCAACCATGGGAATCTTTTCCGCTTTTTCCTTCTTTTTCTTCTTTCCATCACTGTCAGTTTTCTTGCTGTGAATCAATAAAAGGTTAAATGTCAAAAAAAAAATCTGATAACAATTTACCTTGTCAAGGGAAAAACTGAGGGTTCTATTCAAGTTCACATGAAGTGTTTAAGTTTTAAATAATTCATATTGAGATAATTTAAAAAAAAAAAAAGTTTATTTGAAGTGTGTTTACTCTAATTCTCCATTTTGTTCACGTTTGGCTGCGGACAGCATCTCCGTCTCGTCCTTCACATCCATGTCTGGGTCCTAACAGAGGAGGAACCGGCAGTTTAGTCTAAACAGTTTACACATAACCCCTCCTGGTAGCAGTCTTAAGATTGAAGCTCTCTCTGTGGCTCACTAAAAACTGGACCATAGCTTTGGGAAATCAAGCGACTGGAAAAAAAAACGAGTTCAATGAAACAGAAATCAAACCTGGATATATCTCCCCTCCGTAGCAGCTCCAGACCCCTCTTCGTCCTTCCTCCGGTCTATTTTTGACTGTGGTGGTGATCACACACACGCCTGGACCAAAGGCTATCCCTTACTCTCCTCCTCCTCCCCTCTGTCGCCCTCCTCCTCTCCCCCCCTCACGTGGCTCTCTAGCAGCTGTGCGCAATTGTAGGGAAACGGGAGCGCTGACTCTCGACCACTTCCGCCCTCCGAGGAGTAAATTGCAAATGTAACTGCACTGAAGGTCGGACAGGTTGATGTGTATTAGTTTGTAATATTTGCAGCTTTCCTCTGGATTTTCAGCGGGAGAGTTTGTAGATAACGTTCGCCGTGAGAGGCTTGGCAGGAAATAATTGATCACTCTCTGTCAACAGTCTGACAACAGCCTGTAGGGGCGTGACTAAGCGATCGGGGTACCTGTTGACTATTCCCCCATCATATAGCTGGGGGGACAAAAATGAAGTTTAGTCTTAATATTACCACTCCAAAACACTTATTTTATAGTAATTTACTTGATTGAATCACTGAAACTTTTATGTTAAATTTGTCCTAATATGCAAAACATCTGTTGGTGAACTTTGTTTCTGGATCAGAACTCTCTGAGGCAGTCTCCTGTTATCAGACGGCTGGGACATTTGTGAGGGACTGAGATGGAGACAATGCCACAGGCTTACACATACACATACATGAAGAATAATCACACACACACCCCTTCAACTCATCGCCTTCTTGGCCTCCATTTCTCCCAACCTGTTGTAATAATAATAATGAATCAGATTTCATAAAGCACTTTATCAGAGACCCCCAGAGTGCTTTACATTGATTCATTCGCTCACATAGTCACACCTTGGAAACGTTGCTGCCAGTTTGCTCCTACAGCCTCTCCGACCACCACCACACAACACTCACCAGTGGAGGACACACACTGGGAGCAAGGTGGGTTAAGTGTCTTGCCAAGGACACAACAGACAGACTCAGGATAGGGGGAACCGGTCATTGGACGACCAATATGCTTGCGCGCCATAGACTGTATATAATTGTATAAAAATTTCTAAAATTTGTCCACAGCTCCATAAGCTTTGCTGAAGGAGGCGGGATTTATGACCTATACTTCAGCCCGTCACCAGAGGGCGCTGTTCTCAGAGTGGCTTCACTCAGCTGTACCTATTGCGAATACGAGGTGGGATGTACATCTCCTGAATCAATGTAAGTAGGTGGTGGTACGTGCTGATACTGGGAATGTTGTAACCAGTAAACAAGATGCTACCCAATGACCGATGACAGGGCTTGCAGTCTGTTTTGGAATTATGGTTACATTTTTATGGAGGTGCACATCAGGCCACATATGTAGGCTCCTGCTTAGGAATAGTTTTAATGCTAGCTTCAGTGTTGGCTGTCATACTGGAATAGTGTCAATGTTGGCTTCAATTTTCTAACTTGTAAATATTCTTGATAAACTGCAACTACAACAGATCAGTATTTTTATTTGCAGAAAAGTCTTTGGCCTAAACAATCATAAATTTTAAAAGGTGATTAGAATCTAACTTAAATACTAAGACTAGCTCTCACACGTTTTGGGTTTATTTGTAGACATTTGCAGAAAGCTCACAGGCCCTCATTTCCTGTTGATTGTGCAAATATTGTTTCTATTGTCAGGTTTGACACGTTAAGAAGGTAAATGTGGTGCTCCTTTGCTTAAGGTTAAGTCTTAGCAGTAGTTAGAGTTGCCAGTGAGACCAACCATCTTATAGTCTGAGACTGATTCAGGGACTTGACAACAGTTGTAATTCTACTTTTTCTGGTGGGGGATCAACCAAAAACAGAGTCAAAAAGTCACTCTTTACACAGGAAAAGTATTTGAGTTGATGGAGCTTCACATAAAATAAGACGTCACCATAATACTTTTCCCAACTACAGGTTTAAGGTCCTTGAATATTTACAAAATGTTCTGTAAAACTAATGTTCTCTGTGTCTTTTTATCCAGAGGGAAACAATATACCTCAGTAAGTGTTAAAAAACGGTTGGAGTTGACTTTAGTTTATAAAGTGAGAACTAATTTAATGCAGCACATTATTCTTCAGTATTTTCATTTTAGTTTACTACCTGTTTTATCACATATCTTTGAAATTTTTATTTTGCCATTTGGTAAGACTGTATAATATTTTATGATCTGGAGAGTGAATTCAAGAAAATAAATGAGAATTAAGCAGCAAATTAAAAAAAAAAAGGATTGTTTGATATTTCACTTTGCTTATAAATCTCACAATTGTGCATGTTTTATCCTGTTGTCAAATAAGTGTATCATAAAACTCATTATGATGTCTCAGTGAGGGTCAAAGGTACAGTTTGACTTTTTATTTGGAGCAATCTATCAACTATACAACAGCAGCCACAGAAAATAAATAAACATCAAATCATCATCTGAGAATTATCAATAGTCTATCATGTGTTTTAAACTTGAAAAGGTCTGAACTTGGTATTCATTTGTTGAGTAACCACATTACATCCATAACACAACCTCTCATTGAACCCTGACAGCCTGTGACTCATTATATTGCATCCTGAAGACAGACTTCAACCTGTGTCATCCTCACTGACTTTTATGTAAAATTCAAAGTAGTTAAATAAAAAGTGAGTCATGTAGTCATGAGAACAACACAGCATAAAAACTACACAGTAAGTCACCATATTGTAGATGAAGTGCTCCTTTATACCCGGTGTTTAGTCTTGAATCTTTTGTCATTTTTACACCAAGTTGTTGCAAAGCAGAGAATTATGTTTCTTATCACTGACACAGGTACCTTAGGCCATCAAGATATACAGCTGTGTGATTCATTAGTAGACCTTCTATGAGACGCAGTCATCATGTGAAATATCACTCGTGTGGTTTCTCACTGGTTTGTTTCACATTCTCGCTGCACAAAGGTGAAAGTCTGAAACTAAAACCACACTCAGCAGAGCACAAATAACATAAGGAGTAAACGCTGCCTCTTAGTCAGTTCCATGAGTTAACTTAAGGACTGCTTGATAAAACTTCATGTCAGAACACGAATGGTAGTTTCAAGATATCTTAAGATCTGATTATCAGGTATATGGTCACCTAAAAATGATACAGAAACTGGTTATTTTTACAATTACTACACAACTCCTATTACATCATATCATGTCAAGTAAAATGGCACTTGAATTCGTGTTAAGAAAGGTGATTCATTAAACAAAGATCCTCCTATGAGAAATGTTTAGTGTCACATACTTCCCTCCCTGTATTGTAGTGGGCTTGTATTTACCAACTTGTGCCTTTTAGCTCGGAGCTGTTACTGCATCTTTGAGTCATGTCAGCGAGTTGTTTGTCAAAGTAGGAGTGCTGGAATACTTCCATGTTGTATTTAGTGGTGGAGTGGGAGGGGGTTACTACACCCCCTCCACCCCCAAGCCCCACTGCATCTGAAACTGCACTCAATAGTTTGTATTTTGTTTCATGAATTACTTCGACTTACTGTCCATTAAGCTTTTGTTTTACTTATAATCTTTTCTTATTCAACCTTTTATTTTATTTTGGTCCTCATGGTCCCATTTCATGTTGTAAGGTTCTTGTATTGTCTGAGTTTCCTATGACAAATGAAATTGGCCTTCAATTCGGAGGCCTTTTTTTTAATTAGTTTTTTCATTTCCATGTGCTGATATTCTGTGCTTTATGACTGTTTGTCAAAGTACTTGTAAACTTCTGTTTTTAAAAGTGCTATAAAAATAAAGTTATTATCATTATTATGAATTCTCCCTGCATTTTAAAGTTTTATTTATGGTTTTGCTCTGGATTGGTCTAAAAATCAAGAGGTGTACAAATTTCTGTTAGGGACCCTGTATGATAAGTAACACCTTGGAATACCTCCAGAGCTTAAAGAATTCAAATATACCAGAATAAAATACTTCAGTACACATGCCTCCATCCTAAAGTCTTTACCTTTGTGGCAACCTGTCCAAAATTCACAGTACACAACATAGACAGTCTGTCATAATTTTTTATTATAGTCGTGTTTGGACTAAAAAACAACTTAGCCCATACACGGGGTAAGTTGACCATAGGAGACCACTTTTTTGGCATGCTATATCATCAAGACAATTATGTTTACACACATTCTGTTGGTTTGCAGGGATGCACAACATGTTGAAATATATGCAGATACACTAGTTAGAGACAAAACTATGATTGCCTTGATGTAGTGATCCAAAACATGAAAAATGGCTCATCTTACCCCACTCTCCCCTAATCAGAAGAGCCAAATATGCAGTAACACTGGAGAGCAAAAAGAAAATGCATGCTTTTTTGTGCCACTAGAGGGCGCTGTCATTCTGCAAGACGGGTGCAAAGGCAGCAGAGGTACAATTACTCATCTCAATATCATCTGATCAGATATTCTCAGAACCACACATCCAACAAAAACGTCAGGGAGATTGTGAAACACATGTGGAAACATTATTTAGAAAAGCTTCGGTTGGTTTCTTCAAGATCTTTTTTAACGCAGTTATGTAAAGTTGTAATAGATGTAAATGTAGAGATCTGCTGAAATACCTGTTTGTAAATTCACAATAAAAGCCTAAATCTACCACTGTAATGTCACGTGAGTTTTATTTTGAAAGAAATAACCGGAAGTAGTATCGCCATCGCCTTGATTGTGTTTGATGGGTTGGTGTCACCCCCACCTCCAGCCTCCTCCTCCTCCTTCAAGTGAGCAGCAGCAGCGTGTGTTGTTCGGATGTAACAGAGACAGCAGGTCCTCCTCTGCTGCTGTTAGCGGGGAAGGAGCAGAGCCTCCAGCTGCGGACACGGACACGGACACGGCCCGGGGCGATGGCGTCGCTCGGCGTGGGGCTGCATTTTAACCGCAAACGGGGAGCGAGCAGGAGCGCCGCGGTGGAGAGGAGGAACCTGCTGACGGTGTGCAGGTGGGAATTCCTCACTCTTTTCTGGCGTTGACAGGGAGGATGAGAAGAGCGTCTGCTGCTGCTGAAGGTCTGACTGTAGATTTGATCCATCAGAGACGTGTGTTTGAGCAGGACTGAACCGCGTGACTTCATCCTTTTTTAGAAATATGACTTCATGTGTCTAAAGAGAGGGAAGTCATTCTGAGCGTGATGGATGAGCGACATCAAAATACTATTAAACATGTAGAAAAGCTTCCAGTTAGCACCCAGATCATAGATAAACATCGTGTGTATTTTGGACAGAATCTCAATAGTCTATCCTCCATTTACCACAGACGTACAAACGCACACATATTCACACATATACAATCACACACTCCCACCAGCAGCATTAAATCATTCATGTGATTAGACTTCTCTTTGGATAACCCTCGTACTCAATCTACTGTGAGGTCAAATCATAAATTTTAAAAATTCTGAAGCTAGGAGTTCAATATTCTTCATAATTTCTCCACCTCTTCACCAAGGATTTGGGTTTGCAATCAAAACAGAAAGAGGATGTTGTTGTTATCTGTGTGTATGATTATGATCAGGTTTCTGTGAAATTTTACAGACAAAGTTTCTGAATTTGTCCAAAGGCAGATTCAGCCTCAGATGAACACTATAACCACTAAGTTAGATAGAGATAGACTATATTGAAAGTTACCATGTTACAGCAGCAATAAAAACACAAAATAAAATAAAATATAAGAAGTATGTACAATACAGACTGAATATATACAATAAATACAGACTAAATATACTAAACATCCTAAGAGAAAAAAAGTGAGATATGAAAAAAAGTGGGCTATCCACTAGTAGTACTAATTTAAGTGGTTTAAGTGTCTTTTTTTCTAATTTAAAGGTAAGATAAGGACATATTAAACCCCAAGGTGAGATTTGATAAGTCAATCAATCAGTCAGTCTTTATTTATATAGCACTTTTCATACACAACCATGTAGCACAAAGTGCTTTACACAGAAAAAGGAACAAATAGAAACAAAGAATACCCAAATCTACCCCAGCTCAACCCCTCGTTCCCACCTCACGATCTAAATGCATCAGAAACAGTATTAAAATGCATGAATTAAGAGCTTGAGTTTATGGAAACAGGAGTGTGTGCACTGAGGAAATGTCATTTTAAAACTCAAGATAAGGAAACACTGGAGGCTCTCGGTTAAAATCTAAAAACAAAGTAGCATAGAATGAAATTTAATAAATAAATAAAATGAAATAATAATAACAGTAAAAGATACTAAAATAAGAGCACCAAAATAGTTCAATAAAAGATGATCCTGTCATTAAAACTAGAAGAGATAAATGCTAAAACACTTACTTACACAATTTAGTTAAAACAAGACTAAAAAGGTATGTTTTCAGTTTGCATGAAAAATCCCATTTGCTTTCTGCAGAATAAACTAGGTGAGTAGATTTTATTTATAGTGATTTTCACGGACAGGAGCCACAAAGGGCTTTACATAAAATCAAAATGAAATAAATGAATAAATCATCAATGAAATGATGTCAGAAAAAGATCAAATAGTGCAAAGCACAGCATCAAACAATTATATCAAAGAAAAGGATTACTCATAACTCAAAGTTTTAACTGTTTTGCAAAAGTCTCAACAGAGTCAGCAAAGCACTGTGATAGAGGGAAAGAGGTTCATAGGTGTGGATCCATGAACTCAAAAGTGGGAACACCTCGAGTCTTAGGCGGTGTCTGTGGGTGTAAGGAGCTGGACCTGAGTGACAGGGCTCATGAGTGAGGTTCTGTAAGTTCTGTGAGGTATTCTGGGGCTTGGCTGTGTATTCTTCCAAAGTGAGGGTGCGAATTTTAAACTTTACCTTATAGGCAACAGGGAGCCAGCAAGGTGGTTTTAATATGGGAGTGATGTAGGGCTGTTTGCTTGACCTGGTGAGTAATGTTGCTGCAGCAGTCTGAGTTGGCATACTAAGAGAGGTGAAGAGAAAGTTAAAGTTCTCAATACAGGAATAACCTTAGGTGTGTATTATCATCTCAAGTTCCCCAGTACTGACTGTTTTTCTGAGTTTGCTGATATTTCTAAAATGGTTAAAGAAATGATCCAGAGAGCTGCGTTACATGACAGTCGAATGTTGATGAGTTGTCAGAAATTACCCTGAAGTTGTACACTTTGGGCTGAACTGCAGGGGAGAGCTGCCCAGTTTCTTTCCAGACATATTGTAATGCCTCCATCTATTTTATCAACATTTAACTGTGACTCATTCTCAGATGTCCAGTCCCTTGTAGCCCCATGGCAGTCTAGAAGCCTAGGGGGAGCAGATACAAGGAGAACGGTGAAGGACCCAGGACTGAGCCCTGTGGTACACCACATGTTAAAGGAGACGGATATGCACGGACTCACCAATTGAGACGACAAAGTTTCTGTCAGCAAGGAATAAAAAGAACCAATCCAGAGCTTTCCCTGATATCCCCACCCAGTCCTGTAGTCTGTTAATGAGGATGCCGTGATCTACAGTGTCAAAAGCAGCACTGAGATCAAGAAGAACCAACACAGAAGAGTCACCAGAGTCAGAGGACATAAAAATACCATTGGATACTCTCAAGACGTCAGTTTCAGTGGGATGTCTGTAACTGAAATCAGACTGAAATTTGTCATAGATCTTATTTCCAACGCAGCAGTGACTTGATTTACCACAATTATCTCCAAAAATTTAGTCAGAAAAAGGAATTTTGATATATTAAAGCAGGATCTAGACTTGGTTTCTTCAATAAGGGTTGTATAAATATACGTTTGAAATGCATGGGGACACATCCAGTAGACTATGAAGAAGTAATGACTGCCAAAACAGCAGGAACAGTTGTAGGTTAAACTTTTACAACTGGGAAAAAAGGAATGATAGCCAAGGGGCTAGAAGACAGCTTAGCATAGCCAGTGAACAACAAGGACATGACCAGTATTGATCTGTGGTCTTCTTGGTGCAACTGGCACATGTCTACTACTCTCCTACATCCCTGTGGTGCATTTGGGACAGAAGAGTGGAAAGGGATCAAAGAGGTGGTGTCGAGGTGTAACATGAGAAAGTGGAGAAGCATACTGATAATACACCACCTCCTCTAGCTGTTCAGTCAGGCAGCTAACAAAAGAGCAAATGTAATTTCCAGGCCTCAGCTTTCTGACTGTGCTCGGTATGATTTCCTCAATTAGTGTCTCTTGAAACAGATGAAAGAGAGTAGTTACGGTGTGCTCCTCTCTCGCTACCAAGGCTGGACCTTCCTCACCTCTTTTTGCTTCCATACCAGCTATTAAAGTGGCCCAACATGAGCACAGAAGGGCAAGAGAGAAACTTGATGGAAGGTGAACAAAGTGAGAAATTGAAGATCTGAACCATAACTCTGAGTTTAGTTGGATGTTCAGCAGTTCCTCCTTCACCTACAGTGTAAGTAGCTGCTAATGTAGCCGTCAGTATTTTTATGAACCCTGCTGATTTTCTGTGTAAAGACTCCATGTTCGCTCCCACCAGCACAAATCTCTGCACCATCATAGAGTGGTAAACAAACCAGCATTCATTCCTGATTTCAATGACTTATCAGATCTCGACAGGGTGAGCAGGACCTTGACCTGAAGCCAAGACCCACTTTGTTTCAAAGTCCTGCTCACCCTGTAGAGATTTAAATTTGCATAACCAACCGTTCACTGTAAATTATTCCTCACCTGTCACAGCATGACCAGCACAGATATCACTCCTTATATTAATGCTCACTAGTGTTTCATTCAGATTTCCTTGAGAGCCTCAGCTGTGTGACTGTGGATTTCACAGCTGCTCAGTTTTATACCTGTGCCTTTCTCTAATGTTAGGTTTCCTCTAAATCTGATGCCCTCGAGGTGTGCTGTTTATGGGTAGCATTTTTCTGTTTGAACTCAATGAGTCGGCACATCACTGTGATGGTTACTTCTCTCCTGAGAAATAGAAAAGATAACTTTCTCTTTTTATGACAGGGTACAAGCTGACTTATTGTTTTCAGTTGCTTAGCAACATGACTCTCAATTAATCTTGATTAATTCAGCTGTTTAGGTCCACACAGCACTTTTGATGCTTTGAGGATGTGAGGACAGGCACCTATAAGTTATAATAAAGCGCACTTTTCCCTGTCACAGAGTATTGATGGATCCTTGGTATGGTGCCATGAAAGGCTAAGATTCATATTGAGATGGTGGAAGGAGTAATAGCAGTGAATATCAGTGCAAAATAGTCCACAGGAGGAAATTAAAGTAGGTTCAAGATCGAAGATATATGATTATAATTACATTGTCAGAATATGACAAAATCAGTCAGCTCTCTCACAGGACGCGTGAAACTCTGCGGTCACTGTGCTGCTCAGCAACCAGATAAAGAGAAATGATGGGAGATTATTTAGTTGATGTCAAGTCTACACACTATTTGGCACCATTTGTGCAACATGCACACAGACACACATATACACACATACACAGACACACTACAGCCTTGTCCATTTACGCTCCTTCCTGTCTAATTAGTTTGAATCAGATTAAATTTTGGCAGCGCACATGACTGTCATAGTGAGTGGCACATTGTTCCTGGTTTCATCTCAGGATATTGATTACAGGCTCACTGCAAAAGTGAGTATTTAGATTTGACTTTTAGTGGCTGGTAGGAATGGAAAGTAAAGTTTATTCATGTGGATATTTAGATTTAAGGGTGCAGGTAGCAACACGAGTGTCCTGGGATCTGAATTTACAACCATTCTCCACCAAAAACATTTCATGAATAGATATCAAATTATTACAGGACTAAATACAAAAGGAAAAAAAAAGATTTCAATTTTCATTTGTCTTTAGCTGAGACCCTTTTTATATTAAAACATAATAAAGCAATCCTTTAACTACTCCAAGCTTGAGCTATGCCATAAAAAAGCTGTTAAAGCTTTGAATATCTAATCCAAAAAACAAACCCCAAAGTTTGCAAACATACTCAAGAAGTGAGAAACTTTACAAAACAAAACCAACAGTTTTAGTCTGAGAGAGTAAAAAAACGTTTTTTACCCTCACACACTGAGCAGGATGCTCAGTCAGATCATTTCGATAGATTAGGCAGATTCAAAGAAAAAATAGTTAAAAATAACATCACTGTGGCAAGACACCCTGACTTTTGAGTCCTACAGTTCCTTTAATGCCAGCAGTGTTTTTACTGAGTACTAATAAAGCTACTTAAAGCCTCATGAAGTGACCGAATGTCCACTTTGTCTTGTCTTTCTCTTCAGATTTTCAGTGAAGACTCTCCTGGACCGCTCCTGTTTTGAAACAATTGATGACTCCTCACCAGAGTTTGTTAACTTTGTGTCTATTTTGGAGCAAATCCTAAGCCATCGACTCAAAGGTAAAAGAAAAAACCTCGTATCCATGTACAACCTACACACTTAGCTGTATGATTGATATTCTGCAGAATGCATGGCTCTCTTTTTTTCTTGTATTATTTGATTACTGACTGGAGGATCACAAGTCCAGAGGGACGATGTGTGATAGCAGCTCGAAGTGAGCAGAGGATGCTGTTAATATTTGTTTCCTCATACCTCCAACCCACAAGGCTGATTCATTGTATAAAAACTCCAAAGTGAGATTTCAGGATTGAATGCACACTTTATGTGACTACAGAGTGTTTTCTGTGGGGAGAAGCCACCAGCTTCAGCATGAATTAGACAAATATGAAAAGAGACATTGAATCTTGTAAAATAAAACTTATTTTCTTTGCCTTTCTTTCAGGCCAGACAACTTGGTTTGGCTATGAAAGTCCTCGAAGTTTCTGGGATTGCATTAAAGTTGCCTGCAGCAAAGTGCCACACAACTGCATCCGGAGCATAGAGAGTATGGAGAACGTGCGATCATCCAGAGCCAAAGTGAGGATAAATCCGTCCTGGGGTCAGATTTAATAACAGCTGGGAAGAAAATAATGAAAATCCTAGAAACAAAGTAAAGTCAGTATTTGATGACACCTATGAGTACTTGGTGACTTTAGCCAAATAATGAATGACATTGAACATGTTTCAGTTTTAACTTTACATAAAGTTAAACTCTGGGGCTTCAAGTTTTTTGAGTTACAATCATAATAATGAGGCATGCATTTGTGTTGCTAGCTGTCTTTGCATTTTCCCCTCAACAGATCGATTGTCATGAAAGTCTAAACACACCTTGGGAATGCAAATACTGTTTAACAGTCAGGCTGCAGGAGAGGACTCTTAGGAGGACTCTATTACTCACACACAAACATATGCAAACAGAACTAAAAATGGACTGGTGAATTTTCTCTTTTCAGCCAGAATACAGCCATGTGAATCACCTTCTACTCTTATAATTAGATTTAAGCACCATGAACACCAGGGAGGTTTTCAGATGGCACCAAATTGGAGATAATTAACAGCTGTTTCAATAAAGCATTTTATTTTAACTTAATTTTGCCATACTAGTGGATTTAGGGAAAACATAGCAAATTGTTTTGTGTGCCAGCAGGTTCACCACTGTCCTGAGACATCACAAAAAATATTCACTATTGGACTGATTAAAAAAAAAAGATGTCTCAGAGACATTTAGGGGTGAAACTGCTCATCAAACCTGCTTTATTTGGCCACCCTCTGTCAGGGGAGCATTTATGGACACACATAGGAAAGATATTGTCTGCAATAAGTGAAGCATTTGTTCATGACAAACTGAAATGAACTCTTTCAGCTTTTACAGAAAAACTTTTCCAAAATGAAACTCAATAGTTAAACAGATATTTGAAATGTGGTTAAAAACCTGCTGTTTTCTGCCATGTAACCCTTGAAACAGATAAAATCAATACCCATGTAAAGGCTACTTGTCAGTACTATCATGGTCGCTGAATGCTCATATAAATAATAATGATAATAATACAAAACCTGACCATTTACCTCATATGTCGTTCTGTCAGTTTTCTTACCTTAATTCCCAAAAAGAGGTGTATCTGTTAATATTATATTGTACTGAATGGTTCAGTAAATACTTTTCTAAAAATAGCAGTGTCACCTTTTAGATAATGATGGTAATAATTAGAGTCTAATCCCTGACATTTACTCTCACCCCGACAACAGGCTGTAATGTCTTTGATGATTTATTTATTCATTTTATGCCCCCCTAAAAAAAAATTATTATATTCACTTTGATGATCTTTTACTTTTCATCTCGCTTTCATAATCAGGTAAAAAAAAACATCAGTTTTACTTTGTGCTTATTGCCTGTGAGAAAATGTTAGCATGCGAGAATGCTTGGATGATGAATTTGTTTACCTGCCCCGGTTACATATAACATTTTTAATGTTGCCATTATGAGCGTATTAGCTGGTCAACATTCCCATTTGGCACATGGCCCAGCCTCAGAAGAGCTGGCCTCTTTTGTAATCCTGTTTAAAGTTTCACTGGTGGTAAAAGCTTTCTCTTAGAGATCCGTGTTTGTCTCTGCAGGGCAGGGCGTGGATCAGAGTGGTCCTGATGGAGAAGAGATTATCAGAATATATCTCATCTGCACTGAGGGACCTGAAAACCACCAGGTCTGAATGAGATATTTTTAAATCAGATCCCAGAGGGGAGTAAGGTAAAAAATGTGGTGAATAATGTGTGAATTCTTGGTCTGTAGGAGGTTTTATGACGACGGAGCGATCATGCTGGGGGAAGAGGCGGGGCTGTTAGCAGACACACTCATCGGACTCAACACCATCGACTTCAGGTGCTAATCACATCACTCTGTTTTTTCCTGTAGACCTTCACTCCATACTATGTGCTCATTTTATAGCATGAAATACATTTCTAGTAAAAGCTCATCACAATATCGTTCAGGTTCTAGTCATTTAAAATGAAAATAACAGCGTTTATCGTTCATGTTTTTGTCACCATTGAGGCAAAGTAAACGCCAGCAATGACATAAGGAAATCCTCAAGTCATAAAGCATCTTTTAGAGCTCAAACAGAGCTCTAGTTGAGAGTATACCACAGCTCTAAATCCAGCTAAAGCAAGTATGATACTTTGTTTCTGTCTCTTTAGCTTCTGTCTGAAAGGAGAGGGTCTGGACGGCAGCTGCCCTGCAGTGATCGACTACACGCCTTACCTGAAGTTCACGCAGAAGTATTACAGTCTATTTGTATTTATTAGGATATACGTGATATTAAAGCTCCTATGAGAAATTTTCAGACATCTATGAAATACACTGAAATTCATGTTGATGCCTTTTCATGGTATCAAATGTAAACAAGATCATCAGCGACAACACTGAGGATTTTTACTTTTTAATTTTAAATGCCTGAAACCAATTTGAGGGGTTGTGTGTCAGCTCAGCAGCTGAAGACACAGCCGTGTTTTCACAATATTTGCCTAAAACTTTAACAGAATTATATATGTTTGACTGTTAAAAGTCAGAGAGTGAGATTTTTTTGGTCAGAAGTTTATACTGAAGCATTTAGAGGACAGGATTAGCAAAAACTAAGAGGCGAGAGGCGCCAAAACTGACACGAGTTAAAACTTCCTCACAGGAGCTTTAATCTCCAGCCAAGTTTTATAAATAAAATGTGAAGCCAGGAAATCAAAGATTTCAGCTTGTTTCGAGGGTCCTCGGTAGGATGTGGAGTAACCCTCTGGCTCTCTGCAGTGCCGACAGTATCAGCAGCGACGAGGAGGAGATGAGGACTCTGGGGAGCAGTGGCAGTGAGAGCAGCACCCCTGACAAAACAGCCACCGCCGCCTCCATCTTTACTGAGCAGAGCAACCTGTTCAGCAAGTGCAAACGCTTTGAGCAGAAGTACCGCATGGCGTTGGAGCAGAAGGTAGCACCTGTGTTTGTGTCTGTTGGCTATTCTTGTACATATAATCAGCTGGTAATATATGCTGATGTGACATTTTGCCTGTTTGTTTGATAATTAGAGGCTCCAAGTGTGAAATGCCAGGAGGAAACAGACTTACTGATTCAGCTTGATGTTGTTCCTTGCTCATAAAGCACCTGTAGTTTTGACAGAAATGTGATGTTTGATCAGACATGGCAGAAAACAAAGTAAAAACTCTGAGTGTGTGTGTGTGTGTGTTTGTCTGTCTGTCTTAGGGTTACCTGGAAGAGCTTGTCCGTCTGCGAGAAGCCCAGCTGGCAGAGGCAGTGTCTCATAACAAAGCTCTTCAGCAGAGCCTGTCAGATGCACACCTCTCACACACACTGGAGAAGGAGCAGCTTGAATTCATCGTACTGGAGCTACAGGACCAGCTGTGAGTTCAGGACCAACAGTGTGTACATATATATGTGTTTGTGTCGGGTTGGGGGTGTCATATAAGGTCACTAACAGTAGAGCAAAGGGGGAATCTGCAGCAGATCCAGCTGTGACTCTGACATTCAGGAGTCAGGACGCAGCATGGCACCTGGAGGCTGCAGGTGGTTCGTTATTTATGTGTTGTTGAATCAATCACCGTCGAGGCTGCTTTTAGCCGAGAGAGAAAATTGCACCGGGGTTGTTGTTTTTTTCCTTTTAAGCTCAAGTCAGCTGGAAAAGAGGAGGCCCTCTCAAGACTGAGCACCAATAATTCTAAGTAGGCGGCAAAGTCTGTCAAGAGGGTTTGTGTCACAAACTCTGGGAACAAAACGGAAGACGGAACGATGAGTCACTGGATGTTTTCAAATGCAAATTAAGTGAAAAGTGAAGTGATAAGCGGAGAGAGGGAGGGTGACAGTGAGATACACCAAAACAAAGTGTTGGATTTGTGTGTGAGATTCTCTTTATGTGGGCTGTTGATGTGAGAGAGAGCTTGTAGTTTGTACAGCCTGACTTGTAGTACTTTTGATGTAGGATCTGTTTCGATGTAAAATGTAAGAGCTGAATAGAGAATTGCAAATCTGCTTTTTATCATCAACACCATCAAAGGATCCCTAAAGTTGTTGTATAAAATTACTGCGCCTTTGCGTTTATTGAGTGGAAGATTATTGCATGAAAGTGAAAAATACAATTCCTAAGTTTAGATGTGGTGTAAATCATTTAGACCCTTGAAAATAGTGCAAAAAATATCACATCAAATCTTAAAACAAAAATCTCAAACAAGAGTTTTTGTTTAATCAAAAATGTATGCTTGTTTTAAATTTGTTGGCAGCAGATTACAGGGTCTAATTTTGTCATATTTTGTTTCATGATCGATCAAATGTTCAAACAATGAGTGTGTTCTAGAGCTGCTCTTTGGGAAAACAATTGTTGTGATTTGATGCTATATACAAAAAATGGATTGATTGATAAATTAAAATGTTTTCAGTGGATGACGAGATGGGACTATGGGCATGCTTGTTTAGCACCCATACTCTTTCTTGCTGTCGTAATAAATGCAAAATGCCCCCTAAATGCATCCTAAAAAGAGAGTCAGATTTAGACTTTTCAGACCACAGGACAGTTTTCCACTTGTCCTCAGTCAAACTAAGACAGGCTTGGGCTCAAAGACATTGCTCAGCATTTTTAGGTCGTGTGTATAAATAGCTCCCTGTTTCAACCTGTGTTGTGGATGCAATAACAAACTGTGTTTACAAACTGTGCTTTTTTGGACCTGACTTTGAGCCACTGCAGCATTTCTTTTACAGAGAATGCAGCGCCTGATCACAGCTTTACCGTATTGGTTCCTTTTGTGCAGAGATTTTTACAGATTCTCAAAATCCTCTAATGGAGTCATGAAGTAAAGATGATGAAATACACAATTTCTTTGAAATTTTATGCTGAGGAATATCATTTTAAAACTGCTGGGCTATTATAGCTCACACAGTCTCTCTCACAGGATAGTGAACTTCCCATCATTTTTACGTCTGTGAATCTCTGCCTCTCTGGATCGCCTTTTTTATTCCCTCCCATTTAACTAACTTATTGCAAACTAGCCTCACTAGTTGGGAGGTCTTCCATCAGTTTTTTTTTGTTTGTTTGTTTTAGATTACCTTCTTTTTATTATTTGACATGTTTATTTGGTAACTAATTTATCTCAACTCTGGACTTTTGGTCTTTCTTCAGGACTGTATTGAAGAATAATGACTTGCGGTCCAGACAAGAGCTGACCGCCCATCTGACCAATCAGTGGCCATCTCCAGTTGCTTTGGATGTCAATGCTGTTGCCTTGGATACGCTACTGTACAGGAAGAGCAGGGGACAATGGGAGGAGTACGTAGATGAGTCCTACAGCTTCAAAGTTTAGTTTAGTCATGTCCTGGGTGGCATTTTACAATTAGATTATTAGTAAATATCAAAATCTTATACTGATGAATGTGACATTATTCAGCATATTTTTCACGCATAGCAGTTGATCCATTTCAATTCATTTGAGGAAAAAAGGAAAAAAATCTGAATACTGACAGAATTCAAGATTACAAAAATGTAATATTAATATTTTATTTAGAGGCATTAACATCACTTATTAGGGGGATCACCAAGGTTTTATTTAACCATTCTCCCCTACAAACAATGTTTTAAAAACCTGATCATTAACACGATTCAGAGAAATATATGGATAGCCTAAACTACCTGACTTCACTTTCTAAAATATTAAAGAACAGTACTGTTGCTCATTAATAAAAGTACCAATGAATTATGTTTTGCTGTTGGAGGAACTACACGCTCCACAACTTTCCAAGCTAGATACATACTTTTGAAGTTGTGTTTTTATCTCTGTATATCATCTAATTTTTTAAAAACTTATTCTTCAACCATTAAGACATTCTAGCCTCCAAATAGTGTTGGAAATTAAGTATGAGCAGGTTGCAAAATAGCTTCCGGCAGATAACATTTAATTGTAGGAAGTGTTCCTAATTTGTGAATTAGCCTTGAAACCCAAGATGGAGCTGTTCTTTTCATTCTGCACACAAATATCAAGTTTATGCACCCGGCACAACTACTTTGTTTTTGAATGACTTGATCAGCTGTTTTTTCTTCTGTTACCTGAGTAATAGATGTTTTGAGACTGCAGACAAATTAATTTCTCTTCAGGGATCAATATAGTTCTTCTTAATCTCTTAGACAGTAGTGATTGGAGGGATTTTAATTGCTCACCTCTTTTCTGTTTGTCATTGCAGCAAGAGTTTCCAAAGTCTAGAACAGCTGTCTGCAGACATGAGCCTCTCCCAGACGTCTCTGGAGCCTTCACACACTCTGAGTCTGGAGGCCCGGCCGGCCAGCAGCACACTCTGGCCACACCAAGGTATTTGATCCCTTCAATGTTATTTTTCCTGCTCTGAAATAAGCATTCATCAATGTGTGTCATCTCATTCAGGTAAAGAAGAAACGCCATCTCTAAGAGGTCTGTGTGGATCCCTGACATCAGTCGCCAGCTACAAGTCCCTGACCAGCATGAAGTCCAATGAGTGTTTGGCCAGTCCTTTAACAGAGATCTGCAGCCCCGGCATCAGTCCTTCATAGCTTGAAAGTAAAAAAAAACAAAACACCAGGGCCAAACAATCCAGGAACTTTTTAAATGTAAGTGATATTGATTCGTTGTGAGTAGAGGCTTTTGTTCTGCTTGTGGGGCCCAGAACTCAAACATCTGATGGACATTAGGTTTGCTTGCTGAGAGTGAGATGTTGCATGTTTTTTTGGACTGTTGGCCTCCACAACAGCTCCATGAAACCCAGTAATGTCTTAAAAATGTTTGATGACTTTTTAAAGGGAGTTTTCAGCTCTATTGTCATGCTTCTAATCCACTTTTTTTCCTCCTCACTCTTCATCAGTAAACATGTTTTTATCTCCAATCTTGGTAAAAGACTGAAATAAGAGTTTGGTGTAAGACTTACCAAACCACTTTACAGTATTAAGAATGCAGTGATGAGTCTTTTCACTTCTCTCCCTCTTTGAGAAGCTTTGCAGTAGTTCTTAGCATGTTGAAAATACCGATTATAGCTGAGATGGAAGTTTAGGAGAAAACACATAACTATTCTTCCTCTTCGTTTATTGCGGCTGAAAGGCTCTTATACGTCTTCTGTGATACTGCTGCCTCTAAGCTATTTTAAAGCAGTAATTTGGTTGATTTATGCTGACTGTATTTCCACTTTCATTAGCTGCCAGCTCACATTTCACTGAGTGTAAATTTTCACTGTTTTTATATAACGAGTGTTATGTTGTCATTGTTGTGCATTATGCAGTATCACATCATTTTGTTCTCAGGTAATGATCACTAGGATTAATATTCACCTCTTAGTTTTGAGTTTACATAAAGGTTAAGCTTTATCAGACAAATTTTGCCTGATATACCCTTTAAATAATTAAATACAGTTTGATCTGTGTAACATTGTTTGAGGGTATTTTGCAAAAGTTTTCATCTGCAATAAGGGAACAAGTGTATTTGCAGAGTGTCAGTATAATGTGGTTTGTATCATTGGTGGTAGCTGCGTACCTTAACGCAGAGCTCATGACTTTGCCTTTAGCTTGTTGGAGCAGTCATTTGCACAGCCATGCAGTATTTGTTTAACAGATTTATTTGCTTTTATATGTTTGATTTTGAATAAACTCCACTTATTTAAACAGTAAAAATTCACTAGTGACATTTGAGTTTCTTGTTGACGGTGAACAGGTGAGTGGATCAAGCTTGTGTGAGCTGATGGAAGACCGGAATTCTCAGGGAAGGCTGTACAATTATGAAATCTTGTAGTTAACACGTCACAGTCTCATCAAACTTGTGTTATGATGGCACAACAGTTTCTTTTGCTTTTTTTTTCCTGTCTCACACATTCACAGTTAAAAAGGACTGGTCTGAAAGTGCTAAAACAGAGATCCTTTGACAGTGCCTTTGGGGAAACATTGACTCAGAGTGACACTCACTCACAGGAGTTAAATAAAGATCAGTCTTACATCTCTGATGTAAGGACTGCAGGCACAGCGCACATGATCCAAGTGCAAGGAAAAACAACACAAAAACTGCGGCTGCCATCTACTGGTCACAATATGCAGCAAAGTATTTGATTTGAACCCTAATGAGACAAAACTGTTCTTTTCATTTGTGCACACATGATCTATGGTGGTGATCAGAGAACAATACAATTACAAATACTAACAAATCTTTTCTCATCAATTTTGTTCATCCACTTCACCTTGTAGAGCAGAAAGGGATCAAGCAACCCACTATTACACTTATTTCCATTTCTGCTTTTCCTATTTGGCAACACGAGCCTTTTGAATCTTGGTGTCATTCAGCAGTAGTGATGTTTGGTTCGAATACAACTAGTAGGGGATCCCTCAGGTGTTGCTGGTCTGCAGAGGCCCCAGCATCCTCTCCTGGTTGTGTTTGCGGAAAAAAGCTTTCCCAAATTCGTAAGTGCTGATCATGATGGCACATGCTGGAGCGACTTTGATCAGTCTGGGGAGGAAACCTGGCAACGAAGCAGCGGAGACAAGCAAGAGCATGACATGAGTGAGTTATTTAGTGAGGGAAATCTATGATCGTCATTCGAAATTAACATCAAACTGAAATATCCACCTGCTAACAGTCCACTGACGCCATCCTGCGCCACAATCCTGCTCATCACGCTGAAGGTGGAGGTGGAGACCTCATGTGACACTGAAGACAAAGACAAGAGTCAA
The DNA here is from genome assembly GCA_962446985.1 of Xyrichtys novacula. NCBI lineage: Eukaryota > Metazoa > Chordata > Actinopteri > Labriformes > Labridae > Xyrichtys > Xyrichtys novacula. Next base: position 22,300,660 of record OY660871.1, read on the forward strand.
CTTTGGCCATAAGAGGTATAGTTTAAACTATGAATTTAAGTTTATCAACAGTCAGCATGTTTAACTCTCCATTTATAACATATGACATGTACATGAAGTTTAAAGCATTAGACCAGAACTTGAAATTAAACCATCAACTCATACATGGCAGATTTGGGAGGTGTTTAATCTGGACTGATTTCTTCTGACTTGCATGAGATTTTAGATTAATGAGAATTACAATTTTAGAGGCAAAGCAAAGCATGCTGTTTGTTAATGGGTTTTAAAACTATTTATCCTGAAAACTAATGGAAGCAGCTGAAAGTCCCAACCGTTATATTCATGTTACGAAATTAAAATAAACTGACTTGAACGCCAATACTTCAGAGTCCTTAATGTGTACTTTTTGTGTACAACCTTAACATATTTAGCTTACTTAAACTGAACAGCCAAGAAAGCCAAAGATCCTCTCACTCAAACAAGATTTAGAGAATTTGATGTTGACCTTAAAAATGTGACTCAAGTCTTATGAAGCACCCTCTTTACAAAATAAACGCATCACGCCATGCTTACAGTTTCTTGCTTGCAGCTCTCCCAGCTCCACCTGCCTTCTTGTTTTGACGACATCAAAAGGCAGCGTGACAATGGAGGCAATCTGCAAGAAACATATTCAATCTATTAACTGCAACATGAATTATTTGATCATGGTCTATTCATGCATCATGATTTGTTTCTGTTGAGGTCTCCTACACAAGCCGAATGGTTTGGAGGTGCACTTACAGAGCCAGACAGCGCTCCAGACAGGAAGGTGATGGTAAAAGTGGGCTCTCTGGTGTTGTAATGTTCACACAGCCATAATTTGCTCTTTTCATAGTTGTACCAATACATGGCTGAGAATGGCACATCTCTAAACAGCGTGGGCCCCAAACCTCTCCACAGGGACAGCCAGCCCTCTGTCTCCACTGCTGAGCGGATGCAGGCAGTCAGCTCCCTGTACGACTGTTTCTGAGATTGCAGCTTTGTGCGGATCAGCTCCAGAGGGCTGATGACAGTTGCTGAACCAACTAACAGGAGAGATAAGAACATACTTCAACACATGTTACAAATAAAAGCAAAAAAGAATACAAGAAAATAGGATAAAGAATGACAGAGTGAAGAAAATCCGCCTCGCAGATGTTTTTTCCTCATTTTTCTCAAAAGTGGTAAGCTCACCTCTAGCAACAGCCCCGGCCACGAGAGGGGCCTCCTGAGCGTAGTCTCCCATTCTTAGCTTCAGTGCTGCACACAGCTGGTCGTAACATGTGAAGTAAATCACCGTAGCAGGGACTGCCATCACACTAGAGATAACAAATAAGCAAATCATGCACTAATTACACTTCCATCAACATCATCTTGTGCTGGGGAAAAATCAACCACAAAAACAACACTGAATAAATGAACATGATTTATTAAGTACAAATTTTAAAGCTGTTTTACTGACACAAATTACTCTTGGGTAATCAGCTTTCAGTAAAGTCTCAGGTGGTTTGCCACTAATAGGTTCATTTGAAACTAAAACAGCCTTAATGAGTGCATGAGTTATGGATCAAATGACTTCCAACTGACTGCGTTTGCTCAGTGAGTCAGCCTTGAGAGGAGAGTAGGATGACGAGATTAAAAAAATTAGAAATGAAGAGCATGGAGAACTTGAAACTCACAGGGTTGGGGGTAGACCACTCCACAATGACTTTAGACCTTCATTGCGTATTATCTTGAGAAAGGCATCCTGTAAAAACACAGTGGGAGTCAATGTAGGAAATGTGCTGTTAGTAAGTTAAGGGTTTTCTTTTATAACTTGATGGTGTAGCTCTTTGTCATGCACCCTCAAACAAGTCTTTTCCTCCAGTGAATAAAAATACTAGAAAACACCACGTCTCTCTCGTTTGTATGTCATTCAGAATACTAAAGGAGCCATAACTTTGTAAAATCCTTACGAGAGTGCCACTGAAGTGACCTGGAGCTTTGTACCAGGCCTTGGAATTGCCGTTTTCACACACACATATGTGGTCCATGAGTCCATTGCAGTAGACAAAGCATTTCCCTGAGACATAAAGACATATAAGTGGTTACTCTACTGTTAATTGCCTATACTGAAAATGATAATACAGCAAGAGCATTTATATTGTTTTTACCTTTGGGAAATGGATTTTTCTGTGCTTGCAGTCTGATCTTCACAACATCTAAAGGAGTGACTGAAAAAAGAAAAGGCAATAACTTTAAAACTACCACCAAATGTTATACTTTCTATGCAAAGTTGGTCTACATACATCATAGGCTTAAATAAAGAGCATGGTGAGGTGCAAAGGGTTTTAGCAGCAGTGGTGTACCAAACTGGGGAGAGTGGGGTAAGATGAGCCATTTTTCAAATTTCGGATCACTACATCAAGGCAATCATAGTTTTGTCTCTAACTAGTGTATCTGCGTATATTTCAAGATGTTGTGCATCCCTGCAAACCAACAGAATGAGTGTAAACACACCTGTCTTGATAATACAGCCTGCCAAAAAAGTGGTCTCCTATGGTCAACTTACCCTGTGTATGAGGTAAGTTGACCATAGGAGCGGGGTCAGTTGATCCGTATCCCTACTATCCCCTCACTCTCCACCCCAGCCCTCCCTCACCTTCTCTCTCCCTAAATATCAGTCACTTCTTCACATTCATGTGTATTTTAATCTATTATACACTATTCAACTGGTACAATCATTATTTTTATAATTGCATATAACTGCTAAAAAGCTGTTTTGTAAAAAACATTTAAACATGAGAATGTCTTTAAGTGATTCAGAACATTCACAGCTGTATTTTTGAAAAGAAAAAGTAACACATTTCAACAATCTGAACACAATTCTAATCAAACGTATGACAGACTAAATTCACTTTCAAAGGTGAAAAATGTTTTATTTTTTTTTTTAAATATTTGTCTAACCCCTTCACCCATGTGCTTCTAACCTTCACAGACTCCATGAATTGATGCCCATCTCCTCAATATTTGGTCACATGACCAATTTCTTTTACCATTTCCAAGCAACAGGGGTTGGCTCAACTTATCCTTTGACTCAACTTACCCCATTCTCCTCTACACTACTCATGTAAAAGTACGGTCACTAAAATGATGCTTTTCTTAACTAAAAGTAGAATTAACAGACAATAAAGTAGAAGTACTCCGAGATGGTCAGTCAGGGGAACTAACCGAACAAGGATGTGAGTATAGCTCCAGAGCAGGACGCCACCATCTGCTGCAGAGGAGTAATGCCATTAGAGGCTGAAGACGCAGGACTTTGACCATTCATATTGACGCCTACAAACAAAACACAACCTGACATTAGATATGTTCAGTTTGTAATTTAGACATCATATAAGAATCTCTTTAGTAAAGCTGTGGTTACACGCGAACACTTCAGGGTTGGCTTGTCAGCCTGTTATTTAACCTCATTCCAGATAACATCATGAAGACATGGCTAACATTATTTAGCTTTCGTCCGACCTTTTATAGCAACCAAGCATCCACGACGTCCTCTCTGAACACAGACATCCCCCTCAGGTTTAAGAGCTCTCTTGAGTTATGAGTTACTCCTGTTTCGTGAACTCTACGAGGAAAGCATAACTTAAACACGTGTGTAGGTGGGCTGTAACCCCAGCTAGCTTGTCAGTCAACGTTACATGATAACAAAATTACGTAGTGTTGATTTCATCAGAGCACATTCGTTAATTTTACATCATGGAAATAGTGTTTTTAGAAGTACCCAGAATAGCAACATTTATTTTATATTTACTTTTTATTTAGGGTTTTCATGAATAATTTTTGCTTGGGTAAGGTTTACCAGTAAAGTGGAAACATCAATTTCGAACCAAAGAGTGCATTTACTTATCTGTAGCGTTGCCAGGTTTGAAGCGTTTCAGTAAAACACTACCTCAATCCAGATTCTCGAAAGTATGGAAATCCCTTAGGTAACTTTCGTCAGATATCTTTATTTATTAAGTTAAAATATATTAAAAAAATGGTTAATGAAATAAAAAATGACTTATTGAACATAAATCGGGAAAATTCTGTGTTTTCAATGTGGTTATGTGTAGTAGACGGAGAGTTGAGGACCTGGCAACGCGTACTTCCTCCAGCGTCGGATTTAAAGCGGGAAAGCTTTTTCAGTGACGGATTAACCCGGAAAGTTTTTAACTTTTCTTTAAACATTGTTTAACTGCGTATGTTTGGACTTTATTTTAATACACTGCTTTAACAGAATGGCTGCCGTTATAACGTAAAGAGCAAACATAGGTCAAGCAGAGAAAGGAGACAATGAAACCGTCAAGGAGACAAAAACATCATAGTTAGCTAAAAGTCACCTTTGTTTAAACTGTAAACAGCATGTTTTAGTTACGGGATTTTACTCGGACATTTTTGCTCCTTGTGTTTTTGTAGATACGTCGCTTCCTTTGTTTACCAAACAGGAAACAACAAACTTTTAAGAGGATGAAATGAAGCCCAAACGCTCCCGGAGACACAGTGGATCAACTTTACAAGGTAAACTGCTGCTGCTGTTTTCTTCCACATGAGTGACTGCTGCCAGATTATTGTTATTAATCATGTTAAATCAGTCTTATCTAAACGATTCAACTTTAATTGAAGACAGCAGTCGTGATCTCTTTGTTTTAAGCTTTAGTCAAAGTAACGTAGTCATGTTTACTTGAATACTGAGCTACTTCACATCCGATAAATTTGCAGGCTGTACTTTAAACATATTTATCTAGATTAATATTGACACAAAGAGGAAAAACTGACTTCCAGAGATGACTTAGAAGTCTTATAACACGAGAGCATAATTTAGACAAAGCAGAGGAAATAATGTCGATAAACAGGATGATAAAACAAAAACAAAATGTTATCATATGTCAGTGGTGTCACTCTGATTGTGTGCTGGTTTTTCAATAAGACTGGACTGTTAATGAGCAACATGATTGGCTTTTCTCGATTAGGAGTATCTTGATTTTCTGTTTGAGAAAAAAGATAGTAACCCTTGCTCTGTTTGGAGGTCTGTGCAAACTTGCAAAAATATAAACATTTATGGTTGATGAATGACAATGAATTGAACACAGATGTGCACAAATTCACACAGAATCATAGATTTTTTTACTCATTTTCCAAACAATGTGGTTACAATGTTTTATTACTAGTTATTTTCATGATTAAGCAATAAATCATTTAAGCATTAATTGTTAGAGATGTGAAAAAAATTGATTTTTCACAATTTTGAAAGTTGTTTTGTCAGAAAATCCTCAGAAGTAAATGTGTTTTTTAATTGCGTATTTTCCTGAAAACCAAAGACTTTTCATCAACTCTTATTAGAAACAAAGAAAAGACGCAAACTCTCATATCACAAAGGAGGGAACCAGCAAATGTTTGGCTTTTATGACTTTGGAACGAACAGAAAAATGAATCGAGGAAAACAGATTTTATTCTTCTTTGATCTACGATTAATCTAGTAAAACAGTGCGGCTCAGAGGAACGAGACAGATCTTTTCTCCAAATATTCCAAAGCAGTGTCTTTGTTTTAGCCTGAAGGCTGCCTCCTAGTCCTCCCCGTCTCTGCTGGAAAGTTTCACTCCGCTATCACGTACCTCTACCTGTCTATATCCACTCGCTAAGCTGCACATCGTCTTTCTCCTCCCTTTTCTTGTCCTCAACCATTTTTGACAGGATTTAGAAATGACTTCAGACCGTTTCTTTTCCCTGTCACATGTCTACTCCATTGTCCTATCATCTGTAGCGTTGCCAGGTTTGAAGCGTTTCAGTAACACTACCATAATCCAGATTCTCGAAAGTATGGAAATACCTTAGGTTACCTTTGTCAGGCATCTTTATTTATACTGTGACAATATAAACAGAATGGTTGCATGTTCACAGATTGATGAGTTTATGTTATCATCAGACACCTTTTCTGATTGTCTTTCAGGAAAAAACCTTGGTGCTGGAGGGGAAAAGTCAAAGCTCAGCCAAGTGAAGCCTGCTAATGTCGTACCTTTTGCTGGAAAAGTGTTTTACCTTGATCTGCCATCAAACAGAATAGCAGAGAAACTCGAGCTGGACATAAAGGAACTCGGAGGGGTGATGAAAACAAATTTAAGCCTTTTGTCGTTTTTCTTTTATCAGTGTGACATGTATTAACATGGTTCAGTGCTGTGGAAGAAACTAGAATTTAAGAGCAAAGAGCAAGAGAATCACTATCCTGTTTTTCGTTTTGCTTTTCAATCAGACGGTGGAGAAATTCTTCAGTAAAGAAATAAAGTATTTGGTTTCAAACAAGCGGGAGGCCAGATATGTGCACCGCCTTAAACAGGACTCTCCGGTCCCCAGTCCAGACTCCGGACAGAGCTCACCTCACCCTCGCTCCAACCTGCACCGGCCTGGCAGTCATGGGGACTCAATAAAAAACAAGTCTCAGGGCCAAACTGAAACTGTAAGTCCACTCTAAAAAAATATATTTTTGTGTCACTCTTCATATGTGCCGTGTCTTCTCTTGGTATTTCTGTGCTGTTGGTTAATTTCATTCTTTTATTTTCTCCCCAGCAGCTTTTCACAAGCCGGGGGAAGTCTTTGGTGGAGAAAGTGGTGAAAGAGCAGGTTTGTAAGGTCAACACTAATGAGTTTAGACAGGGACTGCTGTTACCTCTTGTCTTGCCTCTGCTAAAACACACTTGTTTGTTTTTCAGGAGAGGGTTCAAATGAATAAGATCCTGTCAAATGCTCTTGAGTGGGGTGTGAAAATTCTTTACCTAGATGGTATGTTGAAAAAGTGAAATGTTTTTCTTACATAACAACAACCATTGGATGCTTCTTATAATTTTGTAGGATATTGATATACCAATGTATTTTTTTTCTTAAATTATACTTACAGATATATTGGCCTATGTTCAAAAGAAAAAGAAGACCGTCTGCAACCAGCGTCCAGCTGCCCCTGCTGTTAAAACAACTGTAAGTTTCCATGTTGTTTGGGCTTTTTTGTTTGGGCTGAATTTTGCTTTTTAAATTCTTTTTCTGTCATTCTTTGTAGACTAAAACGGAGTCAGCAGTAAAGCACAGCTCACAGAGACTCAAAGGTAATTGCTCATGTAGTTCCAGAAATAAGTTTCCTAAGCCGTTGGCATTACAACAAAAATAGACTAATATAATATAATAATAGACTTCTTAAATTGCTACAGGAATTTACACATGTGCTTAAATTGTCCTAATGTTGTTCCAGGAGGGCAGATCAAGAAACCTTTCATCAAAGTTGAGGACTCCAGCAAGTAAGAAAAGCAGATAAGAAAATAAAATGACATCTTCTTGTTGTCTTTGTTGACTGCTTATCTTTTCCTACTTTATAGGCACTACCGTCCAATCTACCTCACCATGCCAAACATCCCCGAGTTCAACCTGAGGACTCTTCCCCCCTGTAGTCCCTTCTGTGTGGAGGACAAGGAGCCACCTGTGAACAAACAGCAGGGACACAGGTATAATCAACACCGTGGAAATGTTTTCCCTAACTTCTGACAATGTTTAGATAATGTTTGTTGTAAATTATTATTACATAAGTATACGTGTTTACCAAAATAAACACAAATCTGTAATTCAGTTTGAAACTTCCTGATCAAAAACAGAATTTATAGGGCTGTGTTTGTCTGCACAGTGTCCAGTTTGATGTTGCCAGAGCTACTCGTCAAGACTGAATGATAATGTCATCAAAATGCAGAAACCTACCGTTTCCATTTTAGTTTGATTTTTTTTCTGTGCAACCTCTGGGCCTCTGTAGGCACAGCGAAGAGAAAGCGCTTGGCTGGAAGAAAAACCGAGACAAGAAACGAGGCGGCTACTGCGAGTGTTGTTTAATCAAATATGAGAACCTCACGATGGTAAGATATCATATCGTAAAAACTCCAAACTTTTACTACGGTGTGACTGTAAGAAAAACAAACCTTGAGAATGATGACATGAGCTTTGACACTCACCACTATACATATCATATAATACAATAATATATCATTCATGCACCTTTTCTGGTATCTTTTACTCATAAAGACATAGATGAGATGTTATTAAACTGTCCCCGTTTATATGAAAAACATTTTGGCTTTATTAAAATTAGATTATTTTTTTAGAGCTTAAAAAGAGTTAAAGCTGAAGATGTTCATTTAAGTGCTGCTAGTGCTAATTTTAGGTCATTTTTGTAGGTTGTCTCGCCTTACTGGAGCATGTATTAAGTGATAAGTGTAACACCAAATTGGCAGCTGGTTCACTTTTAACACTGAGATCCAAGCCTGTGAATAAGTGGTTATTGTCTACCTTGGCATTAAACACCTGAGATGGGGTAAATTTTTGTAAATTTATTAAATTCCAGATGACATGCAGTCCAAGGTAATAAAAATAACTCTTCTCAGCAAAGATGAATGCAATACCATCCAAAGTGTTGATTTCTCATTTTTAGTTCACAAAAAGCCAGATGTTAGAAATGAGAGGAAACTGCCTAAAGATGGTCTCTGATTATTTAACTGGCTACTTGTTTTCTTGTTTTTCCACAAGCATCTACAAAGTGAACGTCACAAGGCCTTTTCGAAGAGTGACGAGTATTTAGTGGTGGACAGACTGGTTTCAACCCTTCCTTGCAACTTAAAGCACATAAAAACTCAAGTCAAAAGGTAATTTCTTTGATTCTTTTAAAATCTTTTACTCACTTTGCTCAATCATGAGTGTTTTATCTGTTATTCTCTTGTCCAATCCTTTTTTTTCCCTTTTAGACCAAAGTGCAGTGTTTCCTCTGTTCTGGTTGTTCCTGGACCGTGCAAGAAAACTGAACTAAGCCACAAGGGAGGTCTGGATACTGCAGAGATTATTGAGGATGAACAGCTTCTGAACGTTGATGAGGAAAAGGGATGTCACTCAGGGCCAGCTTTAAAACTCAGACCTGCTTCTACTTCTGCTCCTCTGCTTTGTAGAGAGAGGGACAGGAGGAGTTATTACACTCATTCAAACAAATCCAAGCCCAGATCTCTTGAACGTAAAGGGCTGTGCAGACAGAATCCACCTACCTCTGGTGCTTGTAAAGTGGGGCAGAGTCCAGGTTCTCCGCTCAATATGGAAACAGCTCCACCCAGAGGTGAAACTGTGGCATCCACACCGTCTGAATTTTCTCAGGCCGACCAAAGGGATCAAATTCAAGACAAAGGGAAATTGTCTTCTGAGTTCAACTTTGTGCATGAAGAGAACAAAGTTTCCTCAAAAAGCCTTGCTTTAAAAACAAGTCAACAAAAGGAGACTGATGAAAAGCAGGACTCCTCTGCCTGCGATAATGACTCTGAAGAAGACGAAACAAACCCTTCTACACTAAACTCCTCTCCAGTTTGGAAAATAAAAAGGAAGGTTAAAGTTTATGAACGCAAAAGACGGAAAATGGAGACCCGCGTTGAGCATGTTAAACCAAGTGAAACTGCTGAAGACTCCATGCTGAGACTCTGGGAGCTTTTTCAATCCAGTGATGACATGGAGGTGGAATTTCTGGGGTTTTAGGACAAGAAACATCAACAAAAGTAGACAAAAAAAAAGTACAGAGAGATTTAAGAAATGCATTCAGATGTAAAATTATTCTTTTGATTATTTTCTTTGTTTCAAATGAACAAAGTCAAGTAGTAAGAGGCATTTCTATCACATATTCATATTTGCCCTTCATACCTGCTCTGTGATGTAGGTTTATGAAGTTATGCTTTTATTTATGTCTTACTTGAGGGAAATGCACACCAATCCAAGCCCCTAACTTTAAACTTGCAGTAATTTATGTTAACAACTCTTATGGGGTAGAAATTTCCCTGTTTCCTTGTGATGCCATGTTTTTAGAGTAGATGAGCGTGAGAAGTACTGGCAGCGTCAAAAAAGCAGCTTTAGTCATGATGTTTAACAGTGATCCAAAGGAAGAGAACTCAACCACCACAACATGGAGAGACTTGTGATATGTGTACATCAAATACATGCAGTAGTTAATTTGTGTGCTAACGTGTATGACCTGCTGGTTGGATGTCGGGTACTTCACATTATATATGACATTTTAGGATTCTTTCTAAGTGCACTTTTAATGACCTGCCCTCTGTGCTTTTGCTGGTGCATTAGCTCACCATCTCCCTTTTCTCCCTGTGTTTTGTGCATTAGTACAATGCCCTTGTTTCCCTCGCCTCTCTCAAATGGATGCTCCGGGTCAAATGGGAGTCTTTGTACCGCTGGCATTAAGAAAGATACATGAGCAACAAGAACTGCAAGTGCTGCAATTAAAAGGGAAAAGGAACACAAAATGCAGACATTGTATTCTTTTGACGCCCATCAAGTACTTTCAGATACCACTGTTCTTTTAAAGATCATTCAACGCATCACCAACTGCCTTTTGCTTGATACAGTAATGCCGTAAACTGAGTCTCCACACATTTAAATATATTGTTAAAACTTGCTTCATTTCCTCCTGGTTACAGACACGTGGCACAAATATAGAGTTTTGCAGATTTGAAGGCTCCCTCTGTGGCTCTCTCTTTGTAAAGACACGTTTTCAATGATTATGTGAAACCACATGTTTTTAGAAAATTAAATGAATAAAAAAGTGAGTGTTCCTTAAATACCATAATACAAAGAAATTTGATGGTTTTTAATTTAAAGCATATTTTTTTTACATTGAAAATAGTGAAAAGACAACCAATGAAATCTTGACGCTGAAATGTTTATTTTTGGTCATATTTATGGTCATAAATTTGATGTCAGGAACACGTTTCCAAACAGTCAGGACAGGCATGTCTGCCATTTTAAAGCATCACCTGTTCATTTCACAACTCTTTGTTGTATTTTTAAAGTCTGGACTCTCTGAACTAAGCTGGTTTAGTGCTGGGACTCCTCTACTATGAAGCTTGGCTGAATGTTCTTGTTGTGTTATTAGGGTCCTTACTTAAAAAAAGGATTGTTTGATGCCTGTTTACTGGTTTTTGTTGTTCAGCACTTAATGGAGCATTTCCAGACTCTGACTTTTGAACTGTGCATTGATAGAGTTTTGTTGTCCCTGTTCTAGCTGGGATGAATCATTGCTGGTATCAAAAATGACCAGTTTTCAGTTTTAACATTAGATTTGTTGTCTTCATACTATTCTATGGTGGCCGAGAACCGCCACTGCCGCAAATAAAAAAAAAGAATGCAAAAAAAAGTCAACAAAAGTTACTGATGCAAAAAAAAAAAAGAAACTGAAGCCCACTACAAATGAAAAAAGTTTTTATAAATATAATTTTTATAAAAAGTAATTTTTTTATTGTCTTTTTGCATCAGAAACTTCCATCGTGGTTTCTTTTTTTGCATTCATTTTTTTATTTGCAGCAGTGGCGGTTCACGGCCACCGTACTATTCGATTTAGGCTTTATATTAATTGCCAGTCATCAAATTCTATGTCTATTCTCTCTTCAATTTTATTCTAACAACATTTTGCACAGCATCCACACTCTGAGGATTGTGAATTAGTTATAAACTTGTTTCAAACTGTCTCTAAATTCAGTCTTTTCCCCTTTAGGACATGACTCCTGTCTCAGAGCTACATCAGTGTAACAATCACGCGTGTAGAAACAAAATATTGACTGTGGGAAAAATCCACATGTGCTTAAATCATCAGGTGTGCATTCCTAAGCACGTGGTTTGGTCTGAAAAGTTAGTCACTCATCCTGGCAAACTGTTAAAGACACCAAAATATTCAAAATGGTCCAAAAATCGACCTGTTTTTAGGCAAAACTAGAAAATCTGGGAACAAACGACTTTTTATGGATACTTAGATAATATGAATGCAGCCTGAGGAAACAACAGTCTTAACAAAAACAATACCACCGCATACAGGAGTTCATCATCTGTGTCTGGACTGGCTCGTGCTGATAACAGGCGGAATTTGGCAGGAATGGCGCTTCTGCTGCATCTGATCATGGAGGAAGGTGGTGCTGGATGAGGAGGAGGAGGCGGCGGGCGTGGATGTGGGTCCAGCCGGGTGGAAGGCCGACACCGGCAGCTTTCCTCCATCCCGTCTCCACTGCTCGCTCATATTTATGCATTAGGCGTTTCTGCAGTGAGCCGCTGGATATTGATGTGTTTTAAGGAGGTGTTCCCAATCCTCTCCTCCACCCCTTCATCCATCCCTCCCTCCCTCTCCCTCTCCCTCTCTCTCTCTCTCACTCTCTCTCCTTCCTTCCTGCCTCCTCCGTGCTGCTGCTGATCCGCGGGGTCTCGGTGCGCTCTCTCGCTCTCAGACGCGCTCGGCGTTCAGACTCGCAAGGACCCTGATGGCCCCCACCCGGAGGGACTGCGCTAGCCAAACAACCAGCTCCGGCTCCCAGCTCCCCTAGCGAAGGCAGGACCCCGAGAGCCTGCTCCTGGAATACCGCATCGTTTTATAATTCCCAACAAAAGAGAGAGAGAGCGAGGAAGGTGATGATGCTGAGGATGCACCCGCGATGGTGGATTTCCCTTTTGTGCGTCTGTGGATTGATGCACGTCGGTCACCAGAGCAGCCCTAATGCCCAAAATGGTAACTGGAGCTATTTCAGATATCTACTGAATGATCATCGCGCAACAATAGCGTCAAATCTCCATCAGTTAGTCAGAGATTGTTTATTTTCATTCGTGGCATCGTCTACATCATGATCCCCATCTAAAATATGCATGTAGCCTGTAGCTGGCTCTTGTTATCAAAGCAAACTAAGAGAAAGAGACATTTCAGATGGCGCTGTTTGTGCACGATGAAGGTATCACTCGTGTTATAAAACCTGGTGTTTTCCTCCCTCTCTGAGCAGGAGACGCCTTGTCGAGCTTGAAGGCTCTTCGTGATGCAGGCAGGTTCGCGGGGAAGGAGGACACGGTGCCTCTCCGCCTGCTCTACAGCAGACACAACCACAGTCAGATCACAGAGGACGAGCTCAGCACCAGGGTTAGAGCCAGCTCCGGATCCACGCAGGTACACCGTGTTTTCAGGAGGGGGTATCTCTTTTTTTTTTGCACAGCTGTGGGTTGTTCTGCTTGTTGATGTTTTGAATTGATTCATTTTTCCCCTCTCTGCCCCCCCATCCTCAGAGGGGAAATTAATTCTTAGTTAATCACTAACAAAGAGGAAGAAGCTGGAAACGTTTAGGCAAGAAGAAGCTGCACTAATGAGACAGTCAGCAGGTGCTATTTGGGTCATCACTGTTTTATTTGCCAAATGAAAAAAAAGAAAACCACCTGGCTTTGCATAACCTACTAAATATTCATCTTCTTAGTTGTCACGTTTACTTTATCAGCACTGTACATTTTGGAAGTCATCTCCCACAGTCATGTGGCTGTCAGGATAATACATAATTTAGTGATAACTTGCATCTTGTGTGCCCAGCTGGTTTTCTGTCCCAGCAGCAGTCTCACCTACACTAGCTCATATCTTATATCCCATGAAGCAGCATTTTTTCCCACTGTGTACATGAATGAAAAGACTAAAGGGAAGCTGTTTTAGCTCCTAACAGTTCTATTTGTACTTGTGCTCATGTTTATGTCGGTGGACGTGTCCCTAGAAATTGCTGTGAAGAAAAACTAAAGGTAAACTGCTTGAAAAGTAGAAAAACAGAGTGGTAATACATATTTTTTCCACTAGAGGGTAATGAAAAGTTTGTATTTATTACAGTTACATCATTTGTACACTAATAGAAATGCTGTTTATGTCATGAGTTAATTCTAAAAAGTTCAACTGGTGTATCGGTACAGGATGTTTTAGTTTTTGGACTTAACAATGGTTTCAAATGATAATGTAAAAGCCATTTCTCCAGTGAAATAATAATCACAATCAACACAACCGTGTTCACTGACTCAGTGTCTGCTGGGGTCATTTCAACAGACGAGTCAATTAGCATCGTGCAAACCTGTCATGCGTTTTTAATTTGTACTGCTAAGGCTCGTGTAGGATTGCCTATGGAGGGACTGGAGAGTAGAGAGGGCTACAGATGGTAGCAGGCAGGGAGGTGGCGCTTACCCTTTGTCTCTCTTACACCTCAGACAGAGCTGCAGCTTGATGGGTAAACAAGCTAACAGGAACCATCTGCCATCAGATATAATTTTAATATTTTCCTTTTGAAGTAGGTAGCTACTAGTCTCCATCACAGGTTTGCCTGGATTTTAAAACCAGGAGGCTAATTCCCGCAGACTGAGGGAGACATTTTACTTCCTGCACAGACTTTTAAGAAGATTTGCTGAAACTATTCATTCCACGCCTAAACCCTCATATAGCCAAGATACAGCTCTGTGTAATTCCTGAGTTTACAGCTCAGAGGATGTATTATTTTACTGAGAATATGTTGCTATGTAACCTCTAATCTTGAAATCAACAGCAGTCTTAAAGTTCAAACTAGGTTTACAGTGTACATCGCACATGAGGCTTTTATATCTAGGGTAGGAAGGGGAGTAGACAGTCATTGCTATCTTTGATTCAGTCTCTGATGTTCAAAATCTTCTATCCTCCTGAGAGTTTCACATAGTGCAATCAGCTGTGAAGTCACTGGCACAAAGTTTGATCAGTTATTGGCTGTTTTTAGATCAACAGCCTAAAAACAAATCTGTCAAGTAGATCTGAATATGTGTGACACTGGAAGTTATTTATAGACTTCTGTTGCTTTTCCTATTTTCAGTCTTAGACACAAACAGCTTCTCCACTGAATGAGCAGCAGGGAGTTCAGCGAAAGGCTCCTGTTGTTTTGGAAGAAGAAAAAAAAACAAATGCTTAGAGTGGAAACAGTCTGAGCATGTGTCTGTGTTGATTTTAAACTTGCCCCCTCACATCTGCTGCATCTGTGTGTGTGTGTGCGTGTGTGTGTATACAGTAGATTGATAGCACTTACAGTCATACTTTCAGAGTCATGAGTGGAAAGTCCGGCATGCTATAACTCAGAAATCAATGTTAGAAGAGTCAGTGGTGGTATCAGAGTATCGGCCCGGCTCAGTCAAGCCAGGATGTGCTTTCATTAAACACAATTACTGGTACCTCCTCCCATCATAGATTCAATCTGCCAGATAAGATTTCATCACAATCGTGCCATGAAATGGGATTGCCCTTTGTATGTGCTTACACACACACACACACCCACCCACACATGCCCATTTGCTTGCTCATACATTCATTGACACACTCCTACAAACAATAGAGTCTGTGGTCAATGGGGACCTCCTGAGCCGGGGTCGTCCTTGGGTGAGCGCAGCAGCACCTTGTCAAATGGAAACAAAAACACTCACCCCCACCTCGTCCTCTAGTTGTCATGCAGTGTCCGGTCTGTAATGAAGGTGGCAGCCCGTGGGCTGAGTCTGGGGGATGGGAGGGTGAGCCGGGAGAACCCTAAACCTGCACAGGCATGATTGTTGGGAGATCGCATTGACTCGAGGGTGTGTAATAAAGCCTGTACCATATGGGCCCAGAGCCGGGAATGACTTCAACCCCCTCCCCACTCAAATCAATCTCTCTCAGTAAAAGCAGATTTCTGTTTGTATACATATCAATGCTGCAGGATAGCAATGTGACGAGTGAATCTCAGCAAATCTGCTTCTTTGTTACTCTAACAAAACCAGTCTGGTAAACAGGACTTTACTTTCACTGAGGTAAACAACAATAAACAGTCCTATATTTTTAACATACTTGTTTTGAGTGCTTTTGAAACTATTCTTTATATTTAGTGCTGTGTTAGATATGCAAAATAACTACATCAACAGAAAAGATAGACCTTGATGGCTTAATTAAAGCGGTCTTTACTGATGATTGGTGCTGAGAGCAATACAGTCATCCATCAATGTAGATGAGGATTGATCCCAGAATATGCCAATGAACCGAGCTGTAATTATGATAATGTATGCATGAAGTCATAGTCGAAACCTGTCCTCTGTTTCTTTTCAGGTGAACCATGTGGCCCAGGCAAGTTTTCAAGTTGACGCTTTTGGAAGAAAATTCATCTTGGATGTGGAGCTGAATCAGTGAGTCGAGCTTTTTCTATCTGTCTGTCTTTCTTGTCCGCTCTCTTGGTTTGGTGAAAGCTATCTGTGTCTGGTTTGCTAGCCAGTATTCATCACCCCTCTGTTTGTTGATTTGGTCATTTATATCTTAACTTCTGTGGGTCTAACTATCAGCCTAGCTAGTAACTTGCTCATAGCTGTTGACAGTCTGTCTCTCGAGCTGACCAGCTATCAGTGTTGTTTTTCTGGCTAGCCGTCTGTTAGCTGAGCTATTTGTCTTTGGCTAGCTGGATCATGGCTTTCCTCTAGGAAGCAGGCCTAGCTATCTCTCTCTTTCTTGCGGTGGATTCCTGAGCTTCCTACATGTTTGTTTTGGACTTTCATGGCTTTCTGTCTGTGGATTTATGTTTTAATGGAGAATTTTCTGCTGAGCATCTGACTTTCTTGGAGTCACACAATAACTTTCTTTTTGTAACGACCCAAGCAGGGCCAGAACAACACTTAGGGGCACAAATTACACGTAAAGGAGGTCAAATCATGGATATCACCTTTTTTTCCCCTGCCTTGGTGCTGTTTATTGCTCAATTATTGAAATGCACTTTCATGATATAAAAATCTCATACTGGAGTATAATGAAGTGGGCCATTACGTGAATGAATGTTCATGTATGTATGTGTTTTGTGTGTGTGGCTCTTCAGTTATTGTGAGTGTGTGATTTAGAGGTTCCATCATAATAGGAAGTGATTTATGGTAAAGGCTGAGGCTCTGCCCTGTCAGACTCTCATATTGATCACATCTTGGCTGGTGGAAAGTAACTCTCTCACTCTGTTTCTCTCTTTCTTTCTCTCTCTCTCTGTCTGTTTGTGTCTTTTCTTTTTTCCCCAACCTTGAAGAAACACTCTTTTTATATCAGCCTTCCTGAGCCTGTCCTCTGTTTTGTTTCTGTTTACCTCTAACATGCTTTGAGACCAGCTCTTATTTGTCTCATTTAAACCATCAAAAATGAAAGCTGTGAATTTGGCAAACCCGTAAGGTGATGCCGCCTGCTCGTCACAGCAGAAGTCACTCCCCTTTGGAGTTCGATGTTACATCACAGGAATTCCCAGGTTTAGAGGCTTTGTTTCAGTAAATCCTACAGCTCACTGTGTGACACATTAGCCAGTCATGGAAGTAAATGCACATTCATTTCCAACAGCATTTTCATCTTCTATCATTCATGTTTATTTGACATTGTAGGCACAAAGATACTTTTCCATCATTTCTTGATTCGATGTAGAGCAAAATATCTGTCAGAATAACAACTGAAAGGAAACACTCCAGTGAAGTGTTGTTTTTAGCTCAGCAGAGAGAGTGAATTAGCCTCCAATCAGCCGGCTCTTGGCCACCATTTGACATGTGTGGTTCTGAATAAGAATAAGAGACTGAGATCGAGCAGGCAACAGAGAGCTGTTCTGAGTGATGTTGATCTGTTTTTGTCCAGAAGTCCTTGCAGGGCTGAATCGCTGCCTACCATTTTGCACAAGCAAAGAAAAACAATCTGTAACATTTTGTCAGTTAATTAATCTTTGTCAACCAGGAACACAAATAAAAAGAGAAAAAACATGGCTGCCAGGCTAACTTATAATGAAACATGATTATATATTCATGCATTTTGACCATTTCAGTTGAGAGGGTTTTCTACTCCTTTTGCCTTATTGGCTATTTTTAAATTATAAAACAGATTGAACCAAAGGTTAATTAATATAGTGTCAATTTGTAACCTGCTTTATTTTCCCTTTTTGGTTTGTTTATTTTTTCTCTGCGCCCCACAGCAATAGATTTCCACTCTCAGGGTCTGCATGCTTACACCTCAGCTCGGGTGCTACTTTTCCTTCTTGTCATCTTTATCATCTACCTCACTCTTCTGTGAACTGATCCATCCACCTGACAGCTTCTCTGATTTATTTACAGGTAGCTTTCACTCCAGACAGAGTAAACCCAGCTGATGTGTGTGTGTGGGAGGTAATTACGTTGAATGGACCAACGTTGTTTTAGGTTCCCTGTAACAGAACCTGTTTCCTTATTTTGATCAATGAGTGACTGAGCTGCCGTACATTTAATTGTTTCCATAAGCACAGGTGTGTTGTCCAGTTTTAGTTCTCAGCTGTGTCTATATTTATGCAGTATCAAAATCCTCCTCTCCTCTTCTCTCTCTGTCTTTTTGCCTCAAGTCATTGCTATACCGTAGACTATGAGTAATAGGAGTGTAGGCGTTTGTTATAAAGTCTTGTGAATTTGAAGCACATGTGTTTTTGAAACACATGTTGGTTCTGAAATGTAAATGATCTGCCAAGTGCCATTACTTTCAGGTATGAAAATTTGACTTGATTTGTGCCTGCCACACAAATTTTCTCCTCTGCTGGAAGTGCGGATGTGTGGATGGCGACGTTTAAAGGACAGGCTGTCAATGAATCATGCCGATAATTTTTGCATAGACAGCCATGAAATTTTGTGTTGGCATTCAAGGGCCTCTGCAATCCTGCTGACCTCACTGGTTCCTCCAAGCTACCAGTTTAAACTAGTTTGGTGATCTGCACCTCAACTTAGAAGTTAAAGGGATACCCTGGCGTAAAATTAATTTAGGGTCAAACACACCATAACACCGAGTTAGACACCCCCTTGAGAGATGAATGTTGCCGACTGCTTGCTTCTCTAGTTATACCAACTTTAGTAACGACCGCAGGATAGTAATACACAGCGGTCTGAGGAGCCATAAACAAACCTCAACCGAAACGCCACTTTATAATGCCCAGAACAGCACCTCACTTCATCAAAAACATCTTTTAAATTTGCCTAATTTCTGTAGCAAAGAGACTAAACACAACTCACCTACTCTCTTCCGACAGCCGCTTGTTTGTAGCGAGACCTCAGGCCAGTCCATTACGGACTGCTGGGGGGGGACGCAGCTCAAGGAAGAACATTTATGATCATTACTTTGTCATTTCCTTGAAGTTATAATCACCATATTAATCATTTTGCACTGCAGACGCGGTAGTTCTTCTGCCTAAGCGTCTCAGTCTGATTGCATTTCCATGAAGAAATGATCGCTGGAATATCCCTTTAAGTCGCATGCCTCATGCACAGAGGGTATAGTCCCTGAAGTGGGTGGCTGGGGTCAAATCTGACCTGTGACACTCAATTCAGTGTCATCCTCCACTCTCCCTCACCAGTTTTCTTATATGTCCAACGTCCTAACCTACTGATAAAGACGTTGAAAAGTAAAATTTCCCTGAAACACATCAGCCCAGATTATGCTAGGTATCATATGTTTGGCATTTCTGTGTACTTATGTAGCTTTATGTGCCCAGAGTATTGCACGGTAGGGTTATATGACCAAATATATGTTTTTAAATAAAGAAAAACAACACATTTTAAAGGCCGGAGCAATTCTGGGTCTCTTGACTAAAACAGTCACATGTATAATATTTATGCATATATTAGTATTTCGATGTGTGTGCTGTATGTGTCAGCCTTTCTATAAACAACTTGTCATATTGACAGGACCCATCCACGAGTGTGATTGTTTATAGAGGAAGTAGGAGTGGGAGTCACTGGGCCTTTTCTCCCCCCCACTGCCTTTGTCTCCCTCCCTGCTCCTCAATCTCAGCGGCCAGCTACAAATTTACCATTCATAGGGCCAGAGTGAGCACAATGTGGGGGGTGGCCACACTCTTTCATCATCCACATCCACAATACACACACACACGCGCAGACACACGTCATCTCCACCCTTGATTGCCCCAACACCCCCCACCCCACCCCACCCACCCTCCATTCATCCATATCCCAACTACCCTCTCCCACCTGCTCTCGCTGAATAATGGATGGTGCTGTAAGATTAAAGAAGGGTGTGAACACGCATGTGTGTCTGCATCAGTTTCCGGCTTGTGTCGTGAATGAGAAACCTTTGGTTTGTGTACTTGCGCAGAGTTTTTGTTTTTATCCAAAGTCTTTCAGCTGCAGACAGGGTTAGGCAAAACAATCATTACCATAATAACAGTGAAAACAGTCCTGATATTGTTTTATTAAATCAAACACAATACAAAAAAATTCTAGTTAAACTAATTGAAGAGAAAATGTTGATTGCATTGATTTGTTGATTGACAGAGTATTTGTCACGATCAACATTTTACATATTTCCATTGTTTAAGTTGGGAATACTTTCTAAGAATGCAAACAGAATATAACTCAGTTTTGAGCTGTTAGCCAGATAAAATGAACTCTTCAATTTATTGTTTCTGAAAAGTTAAACGCCAAATTATCATCAGTTTAAAAGAAAAACAATATCAACCTCTAAGGAAAGTGTTGCTATTTGGATTACCAATTAAAACTGTTAACCATAACTTTTTTTGCTTCATTATACAACTTCTATAAAAAAACTTAAGTCAACAAACACATGAAAATCTAATTTATAGTTATCTTACAATGAAAAAAATCGTGAAATGGTGCTTCAATAATTGTACTTAATCATTTAATTTTCCCATTTAGTTTTCCCAAAATGCATTAAAAACTTATAATATATTAAGTAAACTACCTATTTGCTAAAACAGTTAATGGCAAGTTTGTGGAAAGAAGTGTAATTCTGTTAATGCTAAAGAGAGTGGGCATATTGTGATTTTTTTATCATAGTTTGTAGGTTTTGTTTGTTCAACGGTAGTTCGGACAGGAAGAAGAAAAGGCGAGGACACCTTAAAATAGTTTTATAAAGTCCCCAGTGTTAGAAAACGATGCTCTGCTGCGTCATAAGTAAGGGCTCCTCTCTGTCCTCATGGTGTCACTCACAGATTCTCTGAGTTTGTTTCCATTACTGCGTCATGTCAGCTTTCCTTTCTCTATGCAAATGCTGAGGGGTCAATTACAGGCAATGCCAAATGCATTATTCATATTTGTGAGGAGCGGTTGTGTGTGCAGCAGGGATGACAGTGTTAGTGGGGAGGGGGATGGAGGGGACACAGCACAGAAACAACCATGGGGTCCTCACTCTGCTTGTGTGTGAGGCAGCTAACCAAACATCCCATGGTTCAGCGGTTTGATGAATGTGTGCATATGTGTCGCTGCGTCTGCACATGGGCAGGAATGCATATGTGTATGTAGAGAAATGAAGGTTTGTCCCTCCATCACAGGCGTTGAGTTGAACCCTGGACGATGTGTGACATCTTGCCGGGCCTCAGGTGCAGAGGAGACACTTGAAGGGTCGTAATGAGAGAAAACGAGGATGGATTGGCAAAAATGAGACCCAGATGGAGTAAAAAAGAATCAATACCTAAAGAGGAGGGACACGAGTTTTAGTGGGTTTATCATGAATGATAGACAAATGATTAAATTAGTGTTTCTTAGCATAGTTTGAGAGGTTTCTGGACAATTATTCAATACTAAAGGTTACATTTCAATGCTAACGCAGCTTGTTATGGTTGATGAATAGAAACACTGATACACATCAGTTTTGAAAAAGTACAAACCAGATCTGATCAAGGCTAACAAAACATTGCAACCCAAAAAGTATAGAAAGTTGCACAACTGACCTATATTTTAAACAAATAATAAATATTTGGGTATATTTCAATGATCCTCTAGAACATCCACCAGATGTCCGATATTTTATCTTTCGCCTCTTTCATATACTCCCCTGAAATTACTAAAATTTCCAGGATCTTGCACGGCAGTTCCCAACTTTGCTTTTCCGCAGCTCTCCCTCACAGCATGAAGTCGTCCCTGTCAGAAAAGGGTCTGGTTGGTGGGAGGTTAAAAAGGTCTTGGGGCAGTAACTTTAACCTTGGTTATTCCCTGTTGTGTTACCACATCAGCTCACCCTGACATCACATGGAAATTTTACCAGTGGGGTGTTTGCAGAAAAAAATCAGTGTAAAGCCAGGGTTGAAAAAGTTCTGAAAACTGCTGAAGTGCTCCAATGTGCAGCCCAGTTGTTGTGCATGTGTGAATCCAACTTTGTTCTCATTATTTACATAACAAGCAGCAAACAAATGAGCTTGTAATTGAATGTGTCTAACCTCAAGAGATGCAACAGGGCTTGAAATTAATTTCTTTTCTTGGTGGCACTGATGCTCTCAACCTGAGAGAAAATTAAGGAGCTCCTACCGAAAATGATGATAAACATATCAGCAACATGGATCTAAATTTAGTGAACACAAGGTCTTCTTTGGGGATGCGTCAGTGGTGTTAAATTTCACATTTAGCTGAGCCAACTAAACAGAGCGGCTGACAGTATCCTGACAAATAAAAGCTTTAACAACCCAACCTGATAATGAAGCCTCTCCTTCTGGCATTTCTTGTGTTTGGTACTCTTCTCATGTTTGGTCCAGCTCTCAGCCTTAAAAGAAGCTCATAACAAACGCAGTGCTGCCTGCAACCTCTGCAACACAGGCTTTCAAGTTAGCACAGCACATTGGGCCAATTTCAAACTGGAGCTATTCCAAGTCTTTTGGCTACTCCCTTCAAAATCTGAGTCTTGTTTGTCCCTGATATCTCCACTTTCATCATCATCATCACAAACCTCAGGAATTGCATTTTACAGAATCTTGAGCAGCCAACAAAAGCTCTCTGTGTTCACTTAAAGGTGGGGTAGGCAGGATCTGAGGAAGCGCCCCCTTCCAACCAGTTTTCCCCTCAGCTCCTCCTCTCCCCGCCCTCTCTGCTCCAGCAAGCCCCGCCCACAACCAGACGCTCCTGCTTGATTGTATCGTTTCAGTTAAATTCAGATATAATGCAGATAAATACTTGAGAGAATTACGAATGGGGCCCGGCCAATGTTAAAGTGAAAAGCATTGGTGCTACTGTAGATGCCATCAGACTACCAGCAAATACAATGTTTACAAGACTTCTAAAACGAGGATAAAGTGACATAGTCCAGGACCCGAGGTCAACAGTTTAGTGGCGCTACAACACGCAGCCTTCCTGTTGGACAACAAACACTTCTGTTACAGACACTTGGCTTACTTTGTTCAAGCGGTTTACCTGTCCAGCAGAAAGGTTACAGGGTCTGTAAGATCCCGAAGCGTCCCCCATCGACCCAGCCCTTGGTTCTTGTCCGGTCTATCTCCGTTTATTCCATTTACCTCCGCCCGTTATTCCACCAGAGTCTCCGGTATTTCCTTCGCTTTCTTCCTTGTATTGGCAGTTGTGGCCAAAGGAGGATTCCAAGAATTTTCCATACTTTCTGGTTGGTTTCTACTGTCCGATATTGTAGCACGCTAACTTTGTTTGGGCTCATGAACATTATTCAAGGATGTGAAGTGTGCCTCACAACATGAGGACGCAGCGTCTGTCTAACAACTCACAACCAATCAGGTTGAGGGAATGGGTTTGTTTACAGTCAGAAAGAGAGGGCCGTTAAAAATTTTTAAAATGTTGACTACACAGACATTACAAAACACAGTGATATCATTATATTACCAAATGTGATCAACTAATAGTTGTTGACTGATATTAAAAGCTTCTTTGTATATACACCACAAAAAAGATGCTCCTTTAACGGAATCTTGCCTACATCACCTTTAAAGTATCTCTGTCATATGGCAATGCAACACAGTGATAGGAGTGATTGGAAGTGAATATTAACCAATCTAAAACCAGCACTGAAAGTTAAGAACGTCAAGCTGATATTTGATTGGTTATTTAAGAGTTAGATTGAACAGAGCGGCGTTGGTTAGTAATGCCTGCAAAGATACACGTCGCTCATTGTAGCTGATCTGATCAATCAACCACCAGTTTCTCTATTAGCAAATGTTTTATCAAGGAATAGAAAAAAAAAACGTTGCTCCACAACAATTATTTGCTGTCTCACAAATGCCCTCAAGCATATATTCTGAGGATGCACAGATTAAAAAGCATATGCGACTGAAACAATTGCAATTTCAAGGGTAACATATGATTTCTCTTTCCACTTTTTGTTTTGTTTGAAGAGCTGGATATTTTTTAAGGATGTTGCTCACTGTTTGGACTGATGAGTCAAAGGGAAGATTTCTAACCCAGCAAAGCCCTGGAAATAATCTAAATGCCAGTCAACAACCAGCGTCTTTGTTTGGAGTGAGGGGGATAATGAAAATTTTGGAAAATATTTCCTCCCACTCGTTCTTGAGTAGAAGACGAACTGCTGGCTCTGAAAGTATTTTTACCAACAACGATCTCTTGTTCATAAAATTCTCTTTGGCTGATGTCATGTAGAGGATGATCTCATGACTACATAGTCGTGCGTGTGTGCGTATGCGTATGCGTGTGAGCTAGATCATATAAGATTCTGATTCGTTGGTGTTGCTGGTGCACATCCTTAAGCTGTGCACTTGTGCATTTATCACATGTTGCTTGTATATTCATGTGCATGCATCTCCACACGCATATGATTCAATCATCCCTCAGATCCCTCATCCCTCATCCCTCATCCCGTCCTGGGATCAGTCCTCCTCCACCCATGTCCTGTTTCCTGCATTCTGACATTGTTCCAACCCAACTCCACTCCATTCCTTCTTTTCCACCTCCATTTCTGTCTCTCCTTCTCTGCTTCCAGGTCTACGATTTATTGCAGACAGGCGTGATCTGATTTACTGAGGACTTAATGAGAAAAACACAGAGCGTGAGTGTGAGTGGGAGAGAAAGAGGGACATAAGAAATAGTGAAGGATGGAGAGAAAGAGAAGGACAGGGAGACATAGAGAGAGGTGTGTGGACGTCCTTCATGCACCCTTGAGCCTTGGTGGGTGGGTTGAGTAAGAGCAGCAGATAGTGTGAGATATATTCTTTGTGTGTGTGTGTGTGTGTGTGTGTGTGTGTGTGTGCGCCTATGCTCAAGAGAGCGAGGTACTTGAAAGAAGTACCCTAAAAAGAAATAGTCCCCACTTCCTTTTTCCCCTCTTCTCGTCTCTTCATCCCCACCGCCCACTTCCTTGTTTCCCTTCTTGCTTCAGGCAGGGTTTCTCTCTCTGATCTGCGTGTCCACTGATCACACACATACTTGTATGCACTTGCGCTATGGGAATGATGTGTGTGTGTGAACAAATGGCTCACAAAACAGCATACACTTTGTGTTTGCTAAGTAGCTCACAAAACACATTGTGAACTGTGTGTATACAGCGTGTCCTTGTGGAGTAGTGAGCGTGTATTTGTGTGTATGTAAGTGTGTTTTAGGAAGGTGGGAAAACATATTTAATGGAGGTGTGCAAGGTTAATTAGAGGAACAAATAGCACCTGTGTTCAAGCTAACAGGGTGTGTTTTGGGGTGGGTGTTATGCACAGGGGTGTCCTGACTTTCTCGACTGGCGAGGCCCAACTGTGGGTACTTATGTGAGGCTGGTATAAGGCCTGTGTGCAGACATACAGAAAATAGAATAAACAAAGTTAATTTACCCCCTCTCTCTCCATGAATCAAATCTGACTTTCATTACTTAAAGGGATATTTCAGTATTTTTAAAGTGCGGTTGTATGAGTGACATGTCACCAGGAAGTGTACCAGCCACAGTGGATGCCTGTCAGCCCCTTTACTTCCTTTACTGAGAAACCGCTTGTAGAAACACGACGCAAGGTATGTTCCCATATCTGGCAGATGGGACTGACTCTGCAGTGTAATTTAGATTATTTTGAGAGACCCTGACATCAGCAGTCGTCTCCGTTTAAGTGTACACTCTGCTCAGAAAGTTTGCAGCACTACACTTGGCCAATAAAGCCCATTTGTTTTGGCTCTTCCTCATGCAGCGAGATCAGCAAAACCTTCTATCATACAGTGAATTTTGACATTTTTGCCTCCCAGCTTTGCATTATGTGAAGCATTGATCGTTAAAGATCAGTAATGTTTGTCATTTCAATTCAGTCTTCCCCCTTCAGCAGCCAACACTGTGTATTCTGATAAGGTAAACATGTCGAGTGGACCATAGGTTGTGTCATTATGACGTTAAAAACATTGAGAGCTTGAGAGCTAACTTGAAGACGTATTCAATTCGGCTTTTCTGATTTAACTCCTAAATATTGAAGAAAGTCAGTAACAAACTATGGCCGTCAGTCCGGCAGTGGACTCTGGTTGGTGATTTATTATGATTCCCAAAGATCCGGATGTGCTGCCATGAACAATCTTGGTTCATAGGCATTAGTTTACACCTGCACCAACCAGGTAACCTGGAATCCCTCCTGCTCCTTTTCCCCCTGTAAACCCCAGTCCATAAAGGTCTCTACATTAGTCCATAAAAAACGGCATGCTGTCAGTATCACTCATTATATAGTTTGGTTGTATTTTTGTCTCTTTGAAACCTGCAGACATGAACGGCTCAGTGTGCTGCATAAGGAAGAGCACGTTTGTGGGTTGTACCTGCAAATAGTGCAAAATCAAATGGGCTTTGTTGGCAAAGTAAAGTGCTGAAAAATTTATTGGTAGAGCACACACTTAAACTGAGATGAGTGCTTGAGTCAGAGTCTTAGCTAATTTACATGGCAGTGTCAGCCCTGTCTGTGCAAAATCGTAGCATACCTAGAATCCTGTTTCTACCAAGAGTTTCTCAGTAAAGAGGTCAGAGTTAACCAGCATCTGTTGTGTCAACTTCACTGAACAACAACAAGCACCTCTTGAAAAACCTTTCTACAAAAATACTGAAATATCCCTTTAAATCTAAGTATCATACAAAAGTTTTTTTGTTTTTCTTTAAAGGATCACTTAGCTTATTAGCTTTAATGATTTCTTGTTTAAAGTAGCCTTCTTTGTTGTAAGTTAACTCTCCCACACTGTCTGTCTTATCCATAAAATGGTTGAATTGATGTGAAACCTGAACGGGTGACTGTCAGTCTTAGATTAAGAATTAGGGATGGTGCCTGGGAGAGCCGGTCAGATTTCAACCTCAGCCTATTCAACCTCTATTTACCCAGGCTAGTCCCATTGAGATCAAGATCTCTTTCTCAAGGGGGGGCCTGGACAAGAACAGCAGCAAAGCAGTTTCAAAAACAAACAAAAAACAAACCAACACACTCAGACTCACACAGCTCAACATCAGCAACAAGTACAGTAAAAATAATGAATGCTACCCTTGACTGCCCCTCTGGACACACCTCTGGTTATACATCAGAGACACTTAAAGATTAGGAGGCATGACATCAAGTTCAGACGGTCTCACAGGCTTGTTTATAAATGATATTTTCTGCCACTCTTGCCTTTACTTGTTAAGATAGCCAAAGCGACGGGAAATATGAGGGGGAGAGAGTAGTTCTGTGAAGTTACACAGCAGTGCTGTGAGCTAAAAACTAATATCAGTGTGCTAAAATGCCCCCACTGACATGTTAGGCAGCTGTTGTGTGACCAATTTCAGCATCGTAGTGTTTGCTGTTATTAATTGTGAAATTAGTGCAGCTAAAGCTGCGAGGAACTCTGTTTATTCTACAATAATTAAAAATGGGCCTTTTTTAAGGGTCACCAAAGTGTGTGTGGCATTTTATGGTGGTCCATCCAACACTTTACTCAGAAGTATCAAAGTCCAGATGAGATAAAATGAAAAGTCAGGATATAAAAAATGATTTAATGTCAATCCATCTGAGTGTTGATATTTCCCTCTGTGCAAAAGCAGCCTTCCATGTGTCTAAAAATGTAAACCTTTATAAGGAGAGGGTTTGTGAGGCTCTGACTGAATCACCAGCCTTTCCTTTTATACTCTTTCATTCCTCTCACTTAATGTCCCTTTATATCTTCACCCTCTGTCTCTCCCACCTCTCCTCCTTCCCCCCTCTCTTATGTCGAGCCGTCTCGTCTCAGTGTGGAGGATTAGTGGAGACAAAGAAAGATCCAGGAGCTGACTGGAGCTGAAGATGAGGACAGGAGGAGAGACTGTTGTTCTCTCAGCAGGAAAATATACTAATGCTTCTCTAAAGACCATTGTCTCTTACAGATTATTCACTTTTCTCTGTCATGCTGCTTGGAAATCAATCGAAAGTGTGGTTTACCGACAGGAGATTAACTGTTTAACAAATTTAACCACTGTGCAAAATTTGATTTAGTCAGGGGACTGATGGAAAGAAGATTTACCCACAAAAATACACACAATGTGAGTACATTAAAAAAGCATGACCTAATCAGTGAGAAACAGAATCAAACACTGAGTGCACAGGCTCAAGACTCAAGTCTCTGTGTGTCTCTTTTCGTGGAGCTCAGTAACATCCACATGTTGTCACAGATATAGATCTACATGTTCTTCCTCATGCCCACAACATCTCCATCTGCTGCATAATTCAGGAGGTATCTCTGTTTCTTATATGTTGCGTGCTATAGACTCAACTGCTTAATGGAGCCAAGCCTGCAGGGAGCAGGAATCTACAAATTTTTGTTTCATTTTCTCTATTTTTTGTTTTGTGAGCATCATAATTTTCCTTTTTTTGTGAGCAGGAGTATTCCCTGTGCAATAAGAGCAGGGATCCCATTGCGTGCGCCGGTGGAATTGCATGTCTGATAAGTGATTGGAGAGAGTGAATGAATTACAGCCTGGAGACCTTTAATGAGGCCTCAGTGGGAGGGAAGGAGGGTGTGGGTAAAGAATCAGGTGAAAGCAGCTGCAGCTTTCCCCCAAAGAGAAACCTCCTCCTCCTTGTTTCTCTCCCCTTGACTCCTTTTCACATCTTTATTTTACTATCCACCTTTCCATCTCACTTCACCCCCTCAGCCCTCTTTCCTCTGGTGCTCGTATCCCTTCTCTTCCTCAGCAGTCTTCCCCTCCTCCTCATTACAAACGCCTGACACAGCACATGTTCAGCCCTTTGTGTGCGGCTGCCCTTTTATAACGGGGTTAAAAAGCCTAAAATCCATATATGTGGCAGAAGCCTGTGTGTCAATTACATGTGCAGATGTGTAAAATGTATTAATACACCAGTTTAAACCTGGTCTATTTTCTTTTTATTTTACTTTTTTTGTGGTTTGGGATCTAAAGATGTATCAGGGAGAGTCTTTGAGAGCAGCTAGATTGGGCTGTGTGAAAGCGCTGAAAAGCCTGCTACCCCACCACTTGTGCCAATACACTAAAACACACACACAACTACACACATGCACACGCACATAAAAACATCAGTCCTGCCAATCTGTCCTTTTTGTGCTGTTTTTCATCCCAGTGCCATGCCGCTGCCGGGCGACACAGTTCGTGAGAGGAATTTTAGACCCCATAAAAACTCGGTGTTTATATGATTCACCTTAGGAGATTGAACAGGGTTGCCATAGCAGATGTCTTTGTCCGGAGCAACTCAACACAAAATGCTTTAGAGAGGAGGTGAAGTTTGATGTGACTGACAGCCAAGACAGACTTAGTGCACTAATTGCTTGGTTTTAGGATTTTTTTTCCTACTTGAAGGCCCATTTTATCGAGGTAGAGTCTATCCCAAGCAACATTTTCCCACATGGAGCATCGTCATAGCTCTGAAGTATTGTGTGTGTGTGTGTGTGTGTGAGACAGGAATATGGTGATGAAGGCTGAGAGAGAGGGGGGTGACTGTAGATCCTCTCTCTCCTCCAGACTTTTGATTGACAGCTGGACCCCCTCTCTCCCACAGATGTTTCCGCTTCTTTCGGTAGCAAAAAAATCTCAAAGTGTGGCAGAGGATAAGTGGAGTATTTAAAAAAAGCAATGAGCTGAGAAAATGACTGTAGCAGACACTAAATGAG
Organism: Xyrichtys novacula; assembly: GCA_962446985.1. Classification (NCBI taxonomy): domain Eukaryota; kingdom Metazoa; phylum Chordata; class Actinopteri; order Labriformes; family Labridae; genus Xyrichtys; species Xyrichtys novacula. Next base: position 22,330,324 of record OY660871.1, read on the forward strand.
ACAGAAAATGAGCAGGAGACGTGGGTGTTCGGCCCCACATCTCGTCTGGAGATACCAGATGCAGACTAAATATCTCATGATAAATCTGTTGGTTTCCACTTCTCTATTGAGGGACTTGGAAACTATTTCTTATATATAAATATATTTCTCTTTTTTCCTTGCTTCCCTTAGTCACAGTTTTGTGTTTATTCTCGCTCAAAAATCGCCTCAACTTTGCTGTGATGAAACACCATCCTGTGATCATCACTCATGTTGATAGTTTGCTGCATTTGTATTTAAAGAGAGCTTCAGTATTTATCTTCCTGTCTGTATCAGAGCGAAACTACAAAGTGGTCGCTCACAGTTCTTGTACATAAGCGGGTATGTATGTTAAGAGGGGGGATTGTGTGTCGGTGTCGGTGTGGGGGTTGGGGGTCGAGGCTGAGTTTGCGTCTTTGTCTGTCAAATAAATTATTTAAATCCCCCAACAATTAAAGCTGAAATCTGTTATCAGCATCCTCCATTAGAAGCTCGTATGTCTGCCGTGCTGCCTCAGTACGCCGCTCGCTTGTTCCTCCTGCCCGTGCTTAGCGTGGAGCCGGATAAAGATCACAAGCTCTGAATCTTAAACACACATCCCAGCAGAACAAAGGCTAACAGCGCGGCTGTGACCCAGTGACTCACACATGCACACGCCGAACGTCTTCATTACAGGAGTGTATAAATCTTTGGTCGGTGGAGCTTTTTGATGCACAAATAAGGATGAGATGTGATGTGTGTCTTAAGATTGTAGGGTTAGCTTGTTGTGAGTGTGAGATGACAATGACAATGGTGAAAGTAGTGCATGATGGGATATCTGTTCAGGCCTCTAGCTCTTAATTCACACCTTGTGCCTCCTTTTTTAGTTTAAAAAATAAAGAGGCTCCCTCCCTTGGTCATTATTCCCCCCATGACGGCCATTCTCTCCCTCTTTCCATTTTACTCCACTCTCTCTGCTCTCTGCAGTTTTTTTATTGCTGTAGCAAAATGCCCATTAGTCATGTTAGAGAGCAGCCCGCTCCTTCAGTGCCTGTGTACGTGTGCATGCTGATGTCAGGGGGTTCATTTGCAGACTATTGTGATTTATGGTACACCACCTCTCTGAATCTCTTATCCATTTTCTCCAAAGCTTGGTGGATATTTAAAAAACACATCATGTGTCTGCTTTCAAGAGCAAAATAATTTCCTTCCATCTGCCTTTTTATGACTCACTGCTGTTACTGGGTTTTCTTTGATTTACCAATCTGTTGTTCTATCAAAGCTCTCTCTGTTTTGAAATTGAGGAAATAAGAAGGATCTATTAGTGCCTAGAGCTACTCCGAGTAATGAAGGTGTACAGATCTTTTATCAGGATGATCAGAATATTGAAAATAAATCATGTGTAAACATTTGAGAAATGTGCACATAGAGTGTTACATAGATGAAATTTTGTCGTAGATGAACCCGACCTGAGTTTCTCTGCAGAAGTCTTTGCTGATATCATAGACTGTATATAGAATGGACGCCATCTGCCTCCTCGCTGGGTGAAGCCGAGAACAGCACCCTCTGTTGACGGGCTGCAGTATAGGTCATAAATCCCGCCTCCGCCAGCAAAGCTTATGGGGCTGTGGACAAACTTTAGAAATCTATTACACAGAACATAAATTTTTCTCCCCCCTGGTTGCGATGTAGTTAAAGTAAGACTGGTTTGTGCTCAAGTCCTCTTTTTTTTTCTGTACAGCTCCATTTTTAAAAGTTATTAGGGGGTTCATGTTTTCTATGATTGACACCTGATACAGCCTATGGGTGTACAAAGATTGCGTAGCTCACCCGGGGGATACGCTGTTTGAGCCGAGCGTCATCACAGCGACTCTCCCGCCAAATGCGCTCAATGCTACTGCCCAATGTTGGTTTCAGGAAATGGAAAGAAAACGAGGAAATACCGAGAGCTTTTTGGCCTCAAAACTGTATACTGGCGGAAGGCGGAACCAAGTTGTCCATAATGTATACAGTTTATGGCTGAAACATTTTGGATTATTAAAGATGGTAAGCCCTGGTGGATAAAAGTTGTAAAATATCTTCTGCAATTTCCTGATAGTGATCGTTGAGATGTGAACGTCAGAAGTATAACAGCTATAGCATACCATGGATGCATGACCCGGACATCAGTACCACAACGTTTAAAGCTTGTCCCTGTTTAATATATGAAATAAGATTTTTACTTGGCACTTGGGCGTTTGAGACACAAAGCCACTTTCAAATAAAGGAAAAGACAGACATCTGAAGGTTTTGTCCTCACTTTGGGGGAGGTGTTGTTCTGTTCATGCTTCTACATTGGCTGTGGGGTTAATGAAACACAGTTACAAGAATTTTTTGATTTTTAAGATACATATTTGGGCATTTAGTCCTTTATTTCAAGAGGTCAGGACAGTAGACAGAGCAGGAATCCAGGGGAGAGAGAGTCAATGACATGCAGGAAAGGAGCTGTCAGCCTGAGCTGAACCCAGGCTGTGGTTTGAGGACTATCGCCTCTGTACGAGGGGCTCATGACTTCACCACTGGGCCAGGTTTAACATCGTATTACCTTCTCTAGTTTGAGATTTGATTTATTTGGTCCCCTTGGGGAAATTCATCTTCACTGACTGTACATTATGCGAAAGACAACGACATTGCACATTACAAACATCAACGAACAGTAAGGACAGACATAAATAGTGTGGGACAGTGACAACAGCAAAAGGTGACAGGCTGGTCGGATAGGTCAGCGGGGCCTGCTGTTAAGGGCGGCGATAGCTGCAGGGATCAGGCTTTTCCCAAGACGGGCCCTCCTGAATTTTTGTGTTCATTACACAGTCATTGTGTAAAACACTTTCTAATCTTATTAGTTAAGTTAACTTACTTCTGTTGATAGCTTCATATTTTTAGTGCTGTAGTGGACTTTATTTACAGAGTGTCTCAGTGAACCATCAGTGAACCATCATATCTGCAGGAGGATGTCTATCATGATATTTTTAAGTGAAGTTGATGTTGATAATATTGTATTTAATCAAATCTAAGAGGAGTGATAACCAGGCCATGCATACAAAGCTTATTAAACTCTGTATTTAGTACAAAAGCAGCACTTCTACATTAGTTTCTGTATGTGTTGTCACTGCACAACTTTCCCCTCCATGTCCTCCTCGTCACTTCACTCTGTCACTGATTCTGTGTTAAGGTTGCTGACTTGCTTGATGAGAAAACAAGATGAAGATAAACCCACTGACTCCTCTCATGCCTGGGTGTTGACAGAAAGTCAGAGATGATTGATGAGTTTTTGGTCCAGCGTGGCCAATAGTCTGTTCATGGATGCCCCATTGCTTCAGCTGCACAGTTTTGTACCCCTTCCTGTCTGATACACACAGCAATCTCATCAGTGATTTTGGACTCTTAGATATGGGTTGTTTCTCGACAGCGCTCCTGATTGAGCACTCACTTGAATCTGATGTAGATAAGTTTGTTATGCTGACTGAACTCTTAGAATTTTTCTCCTACTTCCTTCAAGTAGAGGGTCAGCGTTGTTTGTTCCAAGTGTTTACACTGTGTGTGTTTGTATACAGTTTGTGTGTATTCAAGCTTCAGACCAATATTGTCTCTGGCTGGAGTCATGATGTGTAAGCATTAGAAATGACGGCTCACTTCTCCTAAACTGCCTCATAGAAACATCCATTCATTACAGTTATTTCACTGCATATCTAATGGTATGCTTTAGTATATCTTTGAGTTATTCAACTTAAATATAACATACAGTTAGCTTATTATTATTCTTTGTTAAGCAGAGGCCTAGCTTTTTCCTTGATTTTAATCTGTTCTATCATTTTGAGTTTATTGGTCTCTAACCAACATGATGTTAATTAAATCCATAAATCCATCTGTCAGGGGCTGAAGTTTGGTTTTTATTGAGGAATAGGTTAAAAAAGAGACCAATCCCCATTCATATGCTGCATTCCTCAAAGTAAATGTCTAAGTAAATGTGTGTGTGTGTGTGTGTGTGTGTGTGTGTGTGTGTGTGTGTGTGTGTGTGTGTGTGTGTGTGTGTGTGCGTGCGCTCTATAGCTCATACATCTCTGTCTCAGATTGGCTCTGCAGTGTGTATTTCCTTTGGGAGTCTTGGGTCCAGCTTTGCTGAGAAGGCACACAGAGACCTATTCTCCGTTATTTATGCCATTCTTTCACTTTCTTACTCTCTCAATTCATTTGCACCCTCCCGTTCTGCCTGTGTCACCTTTTTTTTTTTTTTTACTCCTAAGTGACCTTCACTTGTCCTTATTTTCTTGGACAGGGACACAGAGACAGCAGACGTTTGCTAGAAGGCTGGATTTGTATAATTGTGTTTGTGTGAGTTTGTGCGCTGGAAATAGCATCGTCCCTGTACGCTGGTCATAATTAGCTGGGCTGATGCTCTGAAGCCTTGTGTTGCTAAGATAGAATACAATCGTCCTGTAAAATACAAGCAAACTTTTATAATTGAGTGACACTTGAATGGAAATCACAAATGTTCTAACTTCTGTCCCCTCTTTTCTTTCCTCTCTGTTCTCAGTGATTTGCTGTCTTCGGGGTATGTGGAGCGGCATTTGTCAGAGAAAGGGAGGACTGTCATCACCAATGTAAGATTCTGCAAATCATGCTCACTCACACTTTCACGTGACCACTTCCAGTAAGAATAGGAGCTTCATGGTGTCCTGGTATGACCAGTACAAAAGCAGATTTACTTATCATAACTTGGCAATCTGGTGTCTACCAGGCTGGAATATTACTTCTAAATAGTATAAATACCTTTTTGTATTTATAGGGAGTTGAGAGTGAGGAAAGATGATCAGCAAAGGGAGGGTTGTGGCCAAGAGCACCTCTAAAACACCTCCTTTAGGTGTAATAAATTGTTTTGCTTTGAAGGATTTCTTGACTAAGCAGAGAGTTTTTATTTCTCTTGGCTCAGTGTTTTAGTTTTACACTTTTTATGTCCTTTTATGAGGCATCTGTATGACTTTAAGCACAATGTAGGGCGGAGGATGTCCATGTCAAATTCTGAGTCCACAGATCAGACCAGTTTTATACTTCCCCTCAGTTTGTCAGAGGCTCAGAGCCCTCAAGAAGTCATTTCTGGAGTTTCTGGATCATGTTTATTTGTAGTTCCTGAATATCACTCTCATCCAGTAGAGGTCTTAAGCGTCGTTCTTTTTCTACTAAAGTTTCTTCTGATTCTCTGAACCTTTTAATAATATTATGAACTGACCTAAAGAAGTAACCAGCTTTTCTGAATCATTCCTATGTACAGTTTCCTCTTTGCATGTGACTGTTTAACCTGCACTTCTGGGTGAAATAGTATTACTTAACTGTCTCAGAGCTTTGCTGTCCCTGTCCCAACCTTTTTTAATGGTGTTACTGGTGTCAAATTTAACATGAGCTGAACAGCTGATGTGCTGTCTTTGCACTATTTTCAATTAATTAGATGATTTAAATGATTTGCAAACCAACAAAATCGGGTTTGTTTCACATTTTATGCCGTATCCCAAATGATTAAGGAAGTTACATGAACATGGACTTTTTGTCATAGAAAAAGCAGCCATTAATAAAAACAGTTTCATATTTTAAACACTGCAAAATCTAAAGAAAGAGAGCAGACTCTGACAATCTGACAATGATTGCTGACGTCCACTCACTGCCTGAGTAATTTACATATTGAAAGTTACTGCAAGGTGAGCAGAGTTGGGAAATAAGAGTGTTCATCAATGCAAGCCGAAAATATAAAGGTCACTTCAATTTCAGGACACAGATCAGCTGTTAGTATGAGGAGTAAAGCATGTTAGGATTTAAAGGTTGGGTAAAGACCTTGGTAATGCAGAGATGTTTTACTATTTATTTTCATTGAGGATGTATGTTGGCATACACATGCACGTACGCACGCACGCACGCACGCAAGCAAGCAAGCAAGCAAGCAAGCAAGCAAGCAAGCAAGCAAGCACACTTTAGTGGCTCCACTAAAGATTTACTCTCACCTCTGTGTTTTTTGTGCTGCAGTTTCCTGAAGCTGCTCCGGGTTCCTCCCCCTCCCTGTGAACCATTTATTGGTTTATCAATGTTTTACTGTGCACACACCAAGACCAATCACCTGGCTTTTCTTTAGCTTAGATTTGGGTGTTTGAGACCAAAGTGAAGCTGTAGATTTAGCCTAAACACGAAATTAAGATTGTTGTGCTAATCCTTTACAATCTGGACTTCAGTTGCAGGATGGCCCCTGAGAAGATGTGTTTCATCACATAAGTGGAGGGATTATAATGGTCAGGATTTTCTCAGCTAAGCAGCAGATTAATGAGATATAATTCACTTTACAGGGAATGATCTAAATTATTACACCACACAGTGTGTGATATAGTCTCTTGTAATTATAGAGCTTAATATAACGTGATCTCTTTGTGAAGTATTTCACTTTGTAGAGGGAAATGTGGTTTATTCCACTGGCAGAGTCTGCTCTCATTCTTTGAACACAGTGTTTCGAATATGAAACTCTTTATTAATGGTTGCTGGTCAAGAAGGTTAACCACATTTTGTTACTCCTTTCACAGAGGTCAAAATGTCAGCCGTCAAAACACAGCTGCTGCTCTTTTAGTCCGCCTCTGACTTCTCTTCTTAGATAATGCAACCCAAATCTCAAAAAGCTGGGACACTGTGTCAAATGTAAAAAAAACAAAAAACTGATTTTAGTGGTTTGTAAATTATTTAAACATTATATTTCATTGTAAATAGTGTAAATATAACATATAAAAGTAACAACCAAAATGCTATGAAAATATATGTTAATTTAAAATTCTTTTAAAAAATTGGAGCAGGCACAACAAAACTTTGGAGAAGCTGTGTAAACCTGGAGAAGGAACTCCAAACTAACCAGATAAATGTACAACTAGTTTGTATAAAGAGGGCATTCAGCAGCATTTCATCTCTTTAACCACTTTCTCTACTCAAGTATTTTTTTCCTCGTCACTTAATGCTTGAACTTCTTCTTCTTCTGAGGTACTGGTTGAATAAGCGGTTTATGTGTTCCTCATGGACTTAAGCTGTAGTTCTTGTCACAGTGGGAACTAGTTTAAGCCACAAGCTTTAGCTGCATGTATACCACTTGTCTCTCCTCTTCATATTTCCCCCTCACTCTTCAGCTTTCCTATCAATGAAGGCAAAATTTTAGACTAAACAACAAAAAATCACAACAACTTTTACCTCCATGCAGGGGAGAGCGTCCTACTTGTTTACAAACAGCCTGACCCTCACCTTTTCATTGTGCATTGTGGTGTCCACATCCGATGATTAATTACTCTTATAGCAGGCGAAGGAGATCACATATGTGACAAATTTAGTAACATACACACACCCACCCACACACACAATGAGGATGTACCCTCAGCTCTGGGTTTTGGGTGTTTCTTGCTTTGATGAGAAGTGGAGCAGAAGGTTCAGGGTGACAGAGGGAGGATAGTAGAGCACAGCTCTGCGTATAAATAGCCCTCTCTGTCTCTTCAGTTCACACTCGCTCTAACTCTCTTCACCTGACCTCTTCCTCTCTTTCACCTCTGACTCCATTTAGGTTTACCCCACAAACTTGTCCTCTTGATGCATCCACAGTCAAAGTGCACTCCAGACATATGCTTCATCTCTCTTATGCCAATGATGCACCGTCTTTAGCTCTGCTTTGTTGGACATCAACATTTACAGAGGTGCTATAAAACCTGATTTGAGCTTTTGTCCTTCAAGAATCAGATCTAGAAAAATAGATACAAGCAATAAGAATGATTTCTGTAGTTTACATAGCAACTTCTTGATAAAGGTAGTATACTTTAGAACAGTGGTTCCCAAGTCCAGTCCTGGAGGCCCATTGTCCTGCATGTTTTGGATGTTTCCCTGATCTAACACACCTGATTCAAATGATCAGCTCGTTATCAAGCTCTGTACCGGCTTAATAACCAGCTCATCATCTGAATCAGGTGTGTTAAAGCAGGGAAACATCCAAAACATGCAGGACAGTGGGCCTCCAGGACTGGACTTGAGCACCACTGCTTCGGAAGATTTAAAGGGATATTACAGCATAAAATTATTTTAGGGTCAAACACACCGTAACACCGAGTTAGACACCACCTCAAGAGATGAATGTTGCCGACTAGGTATACCAACTTTAGTAACGACCACAGGATAGCAATACACAGCGGTCTAAGGGGCCATAAACAAAACAAACCTTAAACCAAATGGCCACTCTATAGCCACAAATAATGCTCAGAACAGCACCTAACTTCATCAACAGTACATATAGGGTCCCAGACACAACATTAGCCACCAAACATCTTTTTAGCTTTGCCTGATTTCTTTGGCAAAGAGACTAAACACAACTCACCTACTCTCTTCCAGCAGCCGCTTGTTTGTAGCGAGACCTCGGGTCAGTCCATTATGGACTGCAGTGGGGGGACACAGCTCAAGGAAGAACCCTTTAATGCATCAAAAGTGATTTTTAGGGGTCCTAAAACCTGCATTTTGTAACCTTAAGACAGAAAGGTTATCTGTTTTTAAACAGTTTGTCGCCCTTGTGCTAAGCTAAGCTAAGCTATCCAACACATCCATTTCTTTTGGGATGAGCATGGAGGCCCGAATTCACGGGCAGACCTTTCTAACTGATGCTCCTGTGCCTGAATGAGACCAAATCCTTTTAGCAGGACTGTCACATCTTGAGGGAAGTCTTTATCATAAGGTCTGTGGGTCAGGTATCACCCACTTTTTGGCTGTTTTGCAACAAAAACAAACCTTGCATGTATCCTCACACAAACCCAGTGAACTGACATGGATCAGGATGAAGCTGACACACTGTGCTGGAAGTAGAAGTGGAGGCAGCCCTGCGTCGCTGTGTGCAGCATCAGACTGTAGAGCAGAAATTGATCCTCTGATAAAAGCCGTGTTTCCTCAGGGAGACCAGCTTCCTGCCTAATGGCTGTTAGGCAGCAAGAAATGGACCAGGAAGAGATGGCCTGCAGAGCACTTAGACACTTAGACATCATACACGTCTATAGAAAATAAAAGTGTGTTTATGCTAGCAGGAAGCGCACTCACACGCGCACACACACACACACACACCGACTGATAGAGACAGATGGAGTTGGAGAGAATGAGTGGTTGACGGCGCGTCGTGACAGAGATGGAAACATTTTTACAAGTGACCGATGCTGTGGCCTCAGACTGTGGGAAGAAGTTGAGATGGAGTCACAGAGCAGTTAACACACAGATGGTAGCGCACAGTACCGCGCAAACACACATAAACACACTGCGCACATACACACACAAACACAACACTTGATCATACTTGCACTTGTGCGCTTTAGTAAATGAATTCTGTGTGATTGATTGCTCTGGAGTCATTTCCTGATGGAGGATGGTAATAAAAGCAGCATGGAAAGTATTTGGCTCTCTGTTTTAGGGAAAGCAGCCATATGCAGAACATATCTGATCCTAATTTGTGTGTTTGTGTTTTGTTTACAGGGTGGAGAGCACTGTTACTATCAGGGGAAGATCCGAGATATCCCTCGCTCCTTTGTGGCTCTCTCGACTTGTCACGGATTACAGTAAGTATAAACGTTTGTGCCCGTTTGACTTTGTATGTGCGTGTGTTTTTCTGTCAATACTGCTGCCGGGGCCTTGCTCTCATTTATTCATAGGTCAATGCAATTAGTTTAAGTCAGCCCTTTTGAGTCTGTCTTGATTTTTGTTGCACAGGTTATCACTCAAGCAGACAGCCACGGCTCAGGTGTCTCTTCTTTTTCATCTTCTTTTCTCTTCCTTGCGTTGGTATTTTTAGTATTCTTTAAAGCAGCCGTCTGTCACAGAGAAAGGGGTCAGAAAACATGCCTGTGCTGTGTTTGTTCGTGTCATGAATGTAAGTGTACTCGTGGTTATGTTTGTCCTCCAAGTTAGGGGAAAGTGTAGGGAGGTTGGGTGGGAAAATGCCTGATTTGCACTGATTAATAATTAGATATAGCACATATTCATGTTTTCAGGTTTTCACAGTTGCAAAAACACATTTCTCTAAAAACAAAAAACCTTTTATTTACATGATACAGTTAAGTTTGCACACTTTGCTTTGCTATATTGTTGAAATATCTTGAAAATAAACCCCCCCAAAGAATTAAGCCAAACTCCTTATGACTGTAATTATAAACAAGTGTGAAAAATGGGCTAAAAGAAGCTCGTCCAGTCTGATCAGCTGCTTTTCAAAGCTCCTGTGAGGAGTTTTAGGCCACTTGTAAAACAGACTAATATTAATCCGGCCTCTGCCTCTAAATGAGTTATTAAAGTTGGTGGGATCACCAGTATATTTTTCTTGACAGTAATTCGAACAGGATGAGATTTATTGTTTGTCTGAAAATGATACTTAGACATGTTCAAGAGAAAAGATAAACTGCTTTTTCAACAAGGGGTGTCACTGAGATAGGTTAAAAATAACTCCAAAGAGCTCCAATGATTGAATTATCATATTTCTAACATATTCAACCTTAAGTTCAGTGTTTTATTCTTGTAACTGGATATTTTTCAGTGATGCTACATCAAGATTTTCAAGATTTCAAGATTGATCTCAAAACTTTTGAGCCTAAAACAGAAATGTGGATTCATCTTGATGCTGCGAAGACAACATGTATTTAGACAACAGGCTGATAGCCGATGTTAGTATTAAAGTTTTTGATAAATTATTATTTATTGATTTTGTGAATTCCCCTCTCTCTTCATAGATATCTTTTTGTGGCTGATGTAGAACCAAAGAAGCAAATTCTACGTAAAAACCCACAGCTGATACTTCTTTGTAAAGCTGAGTAGTGAGTTTTCATGTTTTGTCTAGTTTCAGGTGGGTTTATATCCTAGTCAGGTGTAAAGTTAAGTCAAACATCAGGTGAATGATAAGTCACAAATCAAACCACCAAGAGTTTTTGTTTTGGTAAACGTGTGATGGTTGGTTAGTAGTCTGCAGATCATGACAGTAGAGAAATCTCTGTGTAAAGAGGTCTTACAGAGCCAACAACACCTCTCGTGACTGCACATAGTTGTTAGTATTTCTTTCAGCTGTTTTTAAAACATTCTAATTAATTCTCGACTCATTTTGCCTCGTCAGGCTAAGCGACAAATAGATAAATACAGTAAATAGTTAATCAGTGGAGGAAGTTATCTCGGCTAATTAAGGAAAGCAGATTGCTTAATAAGTTTAGCTCAGGCTTTATAATAGCTTTTGCATATTTCATGTGATTGTGGGGATGTGTTTGTCAGCACAACAAATGTGCAAACAAAAAGAAATAAGAAGTGGGGCACGAGTTTTTCAAGGATAAACAAACACAGAGTCCGGGTCTGTTTTTGAGTCTCCTGCAGACTCAATTATTTCCTGGTATAACCAAAACTGTCATGCTTATTCATGGAGACGTTGTTGTCCGTCTTTCAATCTCACATTTATAACTTTATTTTTCTTAACCTGGAGCGACTACCTCAACAGGACTGATGCACACACTCTTACACATGAATTTGATTGTGTGTTTGTGTATGTGTTTTGGTGTGAGAGAGAGAAAAGGAGGGAGGAGGGAGTGAAGGGAGTGTCCTGGTGTCAGGGGGTTAGACATTAGAGGTAGAGTATTTCCCTTATGCTGAGTCAGGTATTTACCATAATATACATCCTGCTCTCTCCTCTTCCTTTACACACACACACACACACACACACACACACACACACACACACACACACACACACACACACACACACACACACACACACACACACACACACACACACACACACACACACAAGCACAATCTTTACTCTTGGTTGCAATAGGGTATTAAATGTACAAAGAGAGAAGTGCTCTCAGCTACATCCATTATTTGAGACAGACAGTGACGCATTGATTTGCGTCCCTGTTTTAGCAGAAACTAAATATCAGTCTGAACAGTTTGCTAACGACACATAAATTAGGAGTCAGTTAAAACGGCTTTTCAATTTAGATTATTTTCCATTTTCATTATTTATCTAGAAGGCTGAAATCAACTAGACACTCATCTTAAAGCTTTCAGTAATCATCCCATGATCTCAGAAATAAACAAGTCATTCTGTCTTGGTAAATGATTGTTATAATCTGTCATTAAGTTTCTCAGGAAAACAAGTTTAATTTATTCTTTGCCAATAAAAAAAACAAATCATTCACTCTTGACATATAGTTAGTGTTCTCTTCTGTAACTTTGACTTGTTTGTCTTTCAGTTTTTTTATGTCTAATCTGCTGTAAGTGCAATGTTGGAGCAGACCACAGAGTGTGTTGAAGGGGAATTCTGTATGTTGACAGCCAGAAATAAGTGAAAGTGAGGGACAGTTTGAAGGCAAAGACAGATGTCTGTGTATATGTGTGTGTGTGTGTGTGTGTGTATGTGTGCGTGTGTGTGTATGTTTACCCTTGTGACTTCACAGTTTAACCTGACCAATCTCCTAAAAGCTTTCGATAAAGTTAATTAGCGGACGATTTGGTGCACATGCGCACACGCAGCATGCAAAGACAAGGAGACCTTCAACCAGCTGCTAAATGAGAAACTGATCTTTTTGTTGTTGTTGAAGATATTTGCACTGTCACATCCATTCACTGTCATGTGATAAAGATATGTCATAGCTTTTGAACACATTTGTTTCCCGTCAAAATTCCCTCCTTTCAAAGAATCAGCGTGAACTCTTAGTCACTCTTCCACTGATGTAATCACATAGTGACATTTTAGTTCCGCTGTGTGGGTGATTCTTTCAGAGTGGGTGACCTTTTGTTCCACTTTATCCTTCCCCTTTCACTAAGGCGAACATGTCCCGGACACAGCAGACAAGAATTCAGTCCAAAACTGCACCTTGTAGGAGTGCATTACAGTCATTACTCTGACAAATGCTGCAATAATACAATAAAACCCTGCTGGGCAAGCAGTGAAACGGCTAATGTATCTCTGATGGCAGAGGGGTAGCTGTATTCAGATACATTATTTCATTTAGTGCTGAACAAAACTACATTGACAGGTGCTGATGGTCTATCCTTCTCTCTCTCTTTCTCTCTCTCTCTCTCTCTCTCTCTCTCTCTCTCTTTCAGTGGGATGTTTTTCGATGGCAATCACACCTACATGATTGAGCCTGGAGGACAGGGTAGCAGTGATGTAAGTACTCTGCAAGTGTACATGAAAATGTATGAACTCTGTAGGAGCTGGTGACCACTCTTTTCATGAACTTCCTCTTCATCCATCTCTCCATGACCGGCCCTGTTGTACGTTCTGTGTCCACTGAATCTGGTAGAGCTTTTGTTTCCAACCCTTTTCTCTTGATCCTCACAGTGTGTTCTTTCACATCACATTAGACTGGGTGGTTTTAACACTTTAAAATTAATTATCGAGGCCTAAAGGTAAAAGAGCATCTGATGTGAATCTTACTCTTGAAATCATTTTCCCATTAGAAGAAAATAAACACTTGGGTGGATTTTTCGCTTTTTTAAGTATAATCAAAAAGCCTCTGAACACACTTTGGTGAGAATAACTTTTGATCATGTAACAGCAGCATTTTCAACTGATCTGAATGCTGGAATAACAATGTGTGTTTCAAACATTTTTAAACCAAATAATAAATTTGTTACTAAAGAAAACAGTCAGTGAAATTCAGCGATGGGAATGACTCTGTATGAACCTTTCTTTAGGATGCAGCCAAAGGTCTTTTTATTCACAAAACAGTTAACCCCGGTTGATTGGGGATGAGGATGCATTCCACTTGACTAAGACGCCCAAAGTTTGGATCAGTATCATGTTATAACCTGACAAGTTTATTGTTCCTATCATGTTACATTAACATGTTTGAAGGAGTACATATACTGTTAGCTCCATAAACATAGAATGATAATTGACTCATTTCTGATCATAGAAAAGGTGAAGAAGGTCTCATTATTTGACTTATTTCTACTTCATGTTTGGGTTGAGACACGGTGTGATTCTGCTGCTGTTTGATGGTCTTATGGCGTAGCTCTGTGTGCTTAAGTGTGGGTCGAAGAGCAAGTAAGAGTGATCTTGAAAGTGGGACATTTGTGTGTGAAGATAATAAAGCCTTTAACTAGGGCTGGGCGATAAATTGATAACAATATATATCAAAAATAAATTTCCCTTGATATCAATTTAAAATATGGTTAATATGCTTTTCAATAGTCTGCATTCTGCCATGTTTTGATAATATACGAATAGCCAATGAAAAAGGGAGTTGCTCCGGGTCTCGACTCTCTGAACCAATCATGTGATGAATTAGAACCAAGTAGCAGGCTGCAGCTACATGCAACCAAAGCACTTTAACATGTGAAGCCGACAGCACTGTCAGTGAGAAAAAAAGAAAATGAGTGCTACCCCCAGCAGAAATGCAGATGAAGGCTCAACAGATGACGACATTGTCAACAACACTGGTACGAAAACATCAGTGGTGTGGAGGTATTTTGTTTTTCTGAGGTCAGACATGAAGCAGAGTAATGTGAACTGAAAATTATGTCGAGTACATGTCAAACATCATGTAAGAGTTACAGGGAATATACTTAAGATTTACAAGTGATTTTTTTATATCGTTATATATATCGATATCGACTGATATGAAAAAAATATATATACTGATAAACTTTTTCTTGTGTTGTGGTGGAAAAGGTATCTCTCGCCTCTTTTCCAACTTTATCCTGTAGATATGTTGATGAGGATTTTGAAGAAAACCTCTCTTTACACTTTCTTTTAGTGAAAAAACAATCTTGATAGATGTTTGTCAAAAGAAATGTAAAAAGAAGAAGCTGTTTCTGTGGCGTGTTATCGGTCACTATGTTCCACACCTACCTGGTGGGAGCAGCTTCAAGCAGTGTTTACCTCTAAGGCCTCATAAGCTTTAGTTCAGATAAAGGCATCTGTATTAAGTTTTGTGAATTAAACCAAACTTCTTTACATTTTAACTTTTGCTCAAAAACTATTTAATTCAGACTTGCAATATTTTTGCTACATATCAGCTGGATTGCCATAAACAGTAGTGTCTCAGAGTAGCTCCAGAAGCTGCACAAGCCTATAGCTCAGTGTGGACAGTAGTATTATATTCCTGGTATTACAGGATTCATTCTGGGGTCAGTTATTGTCCTGAGAGAAGGCTGAGACAATACTAGCATCACTTACAGATCACACACCCAGTCAGCTTCACTTCTCTAATGAGCCTCGAGTGTGGCGGACGGGTCTCAGGATGAAGAGATTTGCTGGATTACAAAGACTGCAGACAGCAAAAAAAAGAAGCCTACAGCCAATTAGCTATTCACAATTAGAGGCCTTACAGTGGGAATGGACAGACAGATCTGAGATTTTCTACAGACACCTTGAGCTTGAGAGTGAAAGAACGAGCTGCTGATACTGTGTGAGTGTGTTTGCTCTGCTCTGATTAAAAAGTCCACAAGAAGTTGTGTGTCTGGTGTTTGTCAGTGAAAGGAGACAAGATAAGCCAGGTCAGGGATTGATGTTTGTGATTTCATCCGTGTGTGTTTGCATGTTGATGTGTAGAGAGCTGTCTGTGGGTGCTGCTGACAGTTGCCCCTGACATACGAACCTGTTAAGATTCATGCCCATGTTAAGTTTTAGAGCCAGCAGTGTGGAAAGACAGATGTGGGGAGGATATAAAAGGGATGGACAGACAGATAGACAAGCCTAAAAACAGGAGTGTTGACTGAGGGAAAATGAATTATATGGAAGAAGGCTTGCTGAAGGAGAAAAAAGCAACAACAGGAGTGTGTTTTGTGATTCAATTTAGAATCTTTTGCATGAAAAACTACAAAAAAAAAATCATTTGTAACGTCAGCAGTTTTGTCTCAGTTGTGCAACAGTCAAAAGAGGGCTGGGTTAAAGTAGACCAAAGCAATAGAGTGTCCTGAGAGTTGAAGATGGATTAAAAACAGCACCAAGAACGGTTACTATGCCCTGGTTTAGCTTACATACATATGTCACCATTCTTTACTCCCTATTCCTCTGCTTGGCTTCACCCTCTCTGCCTCTGTCATCGCTCGCCAGCATTTTCTGGAGAGACTGAATTATTCAAGTGGTGAGAGAGAGAGAGTGAAAGATCTAAAGTAAGAAGACTGCTGCAGCCTCGTCTTCAGAGATACGGTATCTTGGATTGCTTTTTTGGTCATTCACAGACACAGTGACGTAAAATACACAGAAATTTTCAGGAAGCTGCTTCACTACATTTTGTTTTTTTGTGTTTGCTGTCAAAGATTTGACCGAGCCGCTGTTGCATATTAAGAAATCAAAAAGAGTTCTTTTCATGAAACAAAGTAAAAACAGATTTTAATAAAGTAAAAACGATCTGGAAAAAAAATGTATATTTGAATTGACATACCAATAACCATGTCCAACATTTCACATTATTTGCACAATTAGGAGCATTCATTTATAACAGACCCCCCCCAACGTGTCAGTTTGAATCTCTAGGACCATCACACTGATGGACAGTTGTCAAAATGCCATTGTCCATAATTTGTAGTTGATAAAAACTTTATTTAAAGAGATGCTGTTATGCTTTTTTATATTCTAGCAACAAATGTTACGTTAAAATCTTGGATGTCAGTGTTTGCATGATTAAAGTTTCAGATTGTAAGGTTAATAAGTGCTGAAATGATCCCCAGATGGGACTATGGGTTGCTCTGAATGGCTTGTTCAAAAAGTCTCATGAGATCAAAATGAGATTTGCTCAAATCATGACATTACCAGACAGTGGATCTCCTGTAAATAGCAAATTTGTCATTTTATAAAATGAAAGACAACTTTTTTTTCATGGCAACAGTGAAGGAGGCTTCCAGAATGCTTGGTTCTGGAATGCATTTGGGCCTTAATGCTGCATTCGAGTTACCTCAAAAGTCAGAAGTCCGAGCTGGGAATGACGTCACACCCGAGCTACCAGTGTTTCAGTTACCAAGTCGAAAAAAGCAAAACCGTGGGTGGAAACAAGATGGCTACATCTACGAAAGTTATTTTAGCACTTGCCTTGTCGTTGCTTGTATTCGGACAAGGCAAGCGCTAAAATAACTTTTGTAAATGTAGCCATCTTGTTTCCGCCTCTGATTTTGCCTTTTTCCGACTTGGTAACTGAAACGCTGGTAACTCGGGTGTGACGTCATTCCCAGTTCGGACTTCTGGTTTCCAAAGTAACTTGAGTGCAGCATGATACGACAGTAGCTTAAATGAAGCATCTCTGACAGAGGCTGAAATGATGGTTTTCAAAGACAGCAGAGCTCAAGGATCTGAGTTTCTTGGATCCACTTTATAAAAACATTTTACAGAAGGAGAAAATATTCAGCATGTCGCTCTATCCGCAGTGTTGGTTTGGCATGTGAGGTGAGAATCCTGTCTACATAACAATGCAGAAGGACAGAGGTGTCCCTGAGCTCAAAGGTAGCTGTCAGTTAGACAGTACTGAGCTCTGGATGCTGCTCCCTGCAGTCCCCCTCCGACTGCCTCCTAACATCTCTGTGTTCCTCTCAGTCTGTTTTTCTCGGTCTTCCTTATTTTCAGTGATTGGTGGTATTACATGCAGAGGCATTGTGTACTCTGATGCACCACTCATTCTGGCTCTTGTTGGAAATGATGAATAGAAAATAATATGACAGGACTGGGTGTGTGTGTGTGTGGAGCTGGAGAGTCTGCATGACTCCTATCGGCCATATGGTAAATCCATCTGCCCTCCTTCCGTTGAGGTAGGAAAAGTTTCACGACATTAGTTAAGTGTGTCCCAAACCAGCCCATCACCGTCCGAGCTGATCTAGTTCTAAAGTGTCTGATTGTGTTAAATACTGTAGGAAGTCCAGTGAACAAGTAGACCACAGTTGTTGGCCACACAGAGCAGCAGAATATAAGTTCCCCAGCTAAGAACGTGATGTCCCTGGCTGTTATGTGGCTGATAAATCTTGCACTTCTTTAGTGTGTGAGTATTTGCGTGTTCATGCTGACAACTTGCAGCGAGGATTTGTGATTTTGGCTTGCATATGCAAAAAACACCATATGTTTTGCCCTCATGTTTCTTCTTAGACACCTTTTCAACCCCCGCCTGCACCTGGGCATCTGCAACTTCATTTCTGCATCTCTTTGTTTTTACTTACAGTTATTTAAAAATACACAAAAATCAAACTTTTATTCTATGTTTTTGAGTGTAACATCACACTTCAACTGTAAAAGCTAGGAAGCTGTGACAAATTAGTAAAATTATTGTATTTTGCATTGTTATAGACTGGATGCTCCAGTATAAACAAGCTGTCATTTGACTGGAAATATCGATCCATAGGAGATCCTCATGTTTGGATTTGTGGGGAACTAATTTAGCCCTTTGCTAAGTCATGGTCAGAGTTTTAGTCTGTTCCTACATATTAAAATCTGATGATACAGTTTTCATACTAAATGTTTTGCTTTTTCCACAATGCATTGCAAAAAGAATGTAATTGAGCTCCTCATCGCTTTAGAAAAACTATTTTTTTAATTAAATTTGATGGTGAGGCATCCATGACCTACATACTACTTCATCTTTATCTTTACTCAATCAAAACTTCAGAATCCCATCTGTCATCCGTGCTCGCATCCACAGTCCTGATTTGTGGACTATATTACCTGCAACCCAGGGATACAACGACAACTAAGAGATTCTTTACTGGTTTAACTTACTGGTAAATCTGGAGCTGATTAGTGAAGGGGATGAAGCCAAAGCCAAATACTAACATGATCATAATGATATTGCTAAAATTATTACTCTAAATGTGACTTAAGGTTAGTTATGCGCGACTAACTCTTATCTTCATCTCCTAATTGGTGCTTTTTCATCACTCACTGAACACAACAACTCCTATGGTGCTAGTTTGTTCATTACGTGCTGTGAAAAGATGGTGGTCCCTGTGAAAGGGGACTGTGAGAAATATAAAAGGCTCATATAAAGGCTCACAGATACTGATTATTAGAAGTTCATGAGGCAGATAATAAACATTTGGAACAGATCTGCATTTACTGTAAAAATAATTATCGTTCTGTCAAAGTTAAGAATCTGAAATATTACAAAACTTTTTTTAATGCAATGTTTGATCAAAACAATGCCCCTCCCCCTTTTTAAAAATGTATTTCTCGATAAAATAAAAGCATTTTGCACTGCACCCAGCATACAGTTGAGGCTAGTGGGATTGATTTCAATTTTGTGAACAAAGTGACAGTTTGACCGGGTTAAATATAAAGGGATCACAAGATTTTTGTCAATTCAGCTTCTGTCAAAGTCCTTCTGATAGTTTTTGTAATATTTCAGTAGTTGACAGATTTGTTCATTTTATAATTTACATTCCAGCTCGTCTTATATGACTATTAAAGGCTTTCTTGAATGAAATATCTCAATCAGACTCAGCCCAGCCCATCATGTGTTGTCATAACTGGTCTGTGATTGTTCATCAGATGCTGTGTTGTAAACTGACCTGCAGTTTCTGGAGGAGAGGTTAGGAGACTGTCTGTGGGGGTTGAAGGGTGAAGAAAAGGGTGTGTGGATGGGGGTGTAGACAGGTTATATGGTGGGGGTGTGAGCATGAGGTGCCAAGAGGAGGATTTTCTTTCACTCTAAGGGAAAAAGAAAAAGCTCAGTAAGCGTCAAGGCTGATGGGATTAAAAAAAAGGGTCTCTGTGGCCTGGAGCCAACTTCATGTTTTCTAAACCTGGACCGGTTCATTTACACATGCAGAGAAAAGGGGAGTATGAAAGCGTGTTACCCCTCCCCTGTTTTATATTCATGAGCAGCCAGTCTGTGTCTGAAGTACCATCTCCCTTGGCAACCCAGGCTCCGCCCCTGTCTCTTTGTAGCAGGACATATGAACGCCATCTGTGTTTAGACCCTCACTCTCCACCCATGTTCACTCCCTGCAGAGTCTATATGCTGTGTATGTATTTTCCAATGGGGTCGTTTGACTGGGAGTAATGATCCAGAGAACAACAAAGAAACTGGACGAGAAATTATTCCATTACAAGAGTCAATTTAGGAAAAACTGCTCTGATGATGATGATGATGATGAATAGTGCAGTGTGCATGTGCAAATATCACAGACTCCTTAGAACTGTGGTCTTATTAATCATCAGCTGCTAAACTCTCAGTCAACATGAAAGTGTCACATCAAAGACGTTAGCTCCAATTATGACTGCTGCAATTTAGGCTGGTGGCTGCTAATCCAGACGCTCGGTCCACAAGGACTACATCAAAGATAAGACAAAACACTGGAGCGCTAAAAGATTCATTTTAATAGAGTGCTCAGTTATTAATTGGCTTTGGTTTTGCTCTTAAGCCTGTGTTGTGATAACTTAAGTATTTACCCACAGAGCAGATCAGGGTTCAGGGCAGAAGTCTATAGGTCTGTATTCTTACTGTAACTCTTGAAGTGCAGAGAAAAGCAGGGTGCTGCTTTTAAAATGTTTGATATTTTAGAGTTGAAGTTAGAGCTTCATCAAATTTGCAAATAGTTTTCACAACAGATTTATTTTTAAAAATATTTACAAATTGCATTATGAGTCCAGCTTCTCCAATTTATTGATCATCTCTATCGCCAAATTAATATTTTTATTGTATATCAATCCTGTGACCGTGAGTTTAGCCTTGTTAAACAATCCTGGCACAGTGGTGTAGTGGTTAGCACTGTCACCTCACAGCAAGAAGGTCCTGGGTTCGAATCAAGTCAGGGTGTTTCTGTGTGGAGTTTGCATGTTCTCCCTGTGTCTGCGTGGGTTAACTCTGGGTACTCCGGTTTCCTCCCATATCCCAAAAACATGCAGAAGTGGGGTTAGGTTCATTGGCCACTTTCAAATTGCCCGTAGGCGTGGGTGGATGGATGCTCGTCTTCATATGTTATGAACTAGTGACTTGTCCAGGGTGTCCCCTGCCCTCGCCCGAAGATGTGCGGATAGGCTCCGTGACCCCCAACGGGAATAAGCAGTAGAAAATGAATGAATAAATCACCTTCAATCTTGACTTTTTTTCTGAGTGTTTTCCCACTTTTAACTTGTTGGAATTAAATTTTTGTTAAAAACATACTCAACAAGAACTACTGTGTGCCCTATTTTACTGCATTTATGTCTACACAGCAGTTGGTATACACGTCTTGTTTTTGATACCCCATAAACAGACAAGCAGATGTACTTTAACGTGTTTTAATGAAAACTAAAAGGACAAGAGTAGAAAAACATTTGACAAAAACATTGACCTTTTGTGGAATAATATGACTGTGGAGAAAGGTTGATCAGTGCTCATTAGGAAGCAAGAGATTCAGTTTGGCTCAATCACAAGTACTATCACCATTGAAAAGCAGAATGACATTACAAAGTGTGAGAGGAACAGTACTTCCATTTTTTAGTGTTAATATTATGCCTCATAATTTAAGAAAAGTTATGCAACAGTGATTAAAATCTGCTCTTTAAATCCATTCAAACGTTTCAAAAACTCCTCAGTGTCATCTTTTCGATGTAAACATTGAAATTCAAGTTAATATAAAGGACTGAGTAATAGTGTTTTAACAATATAAAAGCTAACAAAGTCACCAAGCAAAGACGATGTGAACTGGCGCAATATTCACATAATTAATTAGTGCATTAAAAACATAAAGAGCTGCTCCTCAAAGGGACAGTGACATGAAGGCAATAACAATTCCGTTACACATTAAACACATGATTCAGTTAAGAGGCTTTTCAACAAAGCCACAATTACCTATAACAACAGTGTTATATTTAGTCGTCAGATGATTTTGACATTTCAGTGTTCACTCACGGTATACAACATTAATAAACGTAACAGGGTTATAAAATTGCTGTCTTTCTGTAGCGTTTTTGGCCGCCAGAATAAGTTACTGTGACCCATAGGCGAGAATAGTTGAGCTCCTTCGACTTTTTACGCTTAAAGCTGATCAGTTGGTACACAAGTCATTTAGGCAGGAGCTAGTGTTACAGTATTTTGTGCTTGTTAAAGAGTGAGATGACAACAAAAGACAATTAAAGGTTTCTTGACTGTTTTTGGCAACAACAACAACAACAACAAAAAATAAAAATAAAAACAAACTCATTTCCTTCTCTACAATACAGCTCAATACAGTGTTGTTTCATCAATATTTTAGTGATTTTTCTTCCAAAGAAAACTTCATCCTTCATAATGCTCCTCCAGAGTTGTACTGAATCTCATCTAACCACCTATAATCTGCACTTTACAGACCTAGACTGACTGACTGTTTGAAGGTACCACTCTGGGGGCTGAAATAGCTCTCAGATTATTAACTTCCATCAATCATACTCTATTACTTGTATCAGAGGTGAATGTGATGATATCAGCTTTCCTCTTTCTTCTTACTGTCCCTGGGTCAGGACGGGAATGTCAATCTCAATGGCAGACATGCGTGAGCGGGAAGAATAACGATGACCTGCATAGCTGGATGCGTAGCCCTGAGAAGGGGCATAGCTCTGTGAGGGTGCGTAACTCTGTGAGGGAGCGTAACTCTGTGAGGGAGCGTAGCTGTAGGCCTGGGTCCCTCCCACTTCTGAACCATACCCGTCTGGAGCAGAAATCTGAGACATGTACACCTGAGGCGGTGCAGAGGTGATTACACTTTGCGCATAGCCCTGAGAAGGCAAATAAGGCTGGGTGTCGATCACAGTGGGAGGATATGTTTGTGGCGGGAATGGCTGAGGACCATAAACTGGCGAGGGAGGGTACCCGTTGGCAGTGAGAGGCTGTGTGGACAGAGAGGTAGACATAGATGGCAGCGGCAGCCAGAAAGGCGAAGGCAACTTTTTACACATACAATACCACATAAACATCAACAGAGCGGCCAGCATTAGTCCTCCAGAGCAGCCGATGGATACATACACAGCAAAGCCATCAGAGAAAATGTTGTCGTATCTGATGTTCATTTCCTTGGTGCGAAACAGGAACCAGACTGATGGAGCCAAGGCGATAGCTCCTCCAAGAAACAAAAACATCCCTGCCACCAAGTGACAGCCCGCACTGTTGACCAGGAATTTGAGGGTCTTAATGTCCGGTTCAGGCTTATCTGAGCAGCAGCAGGTCTTACACATTCCTGACATGCACAGCAGCAGAGCCAGAGAACCAAGCAGAAGGCTTGTTGGGAGACAGAACTGCAGTAACCGTAAATCCAGCTGGTCCACTTTGGAGTACCACTGAAATATAAGAGGACATGATTATTACTTTGTACTATAAAAAGAAAAAAGTAAAGGTAAAACAGAGCAATTTTCATGGAAGAATACCTCTGAATCATAGTGGTAGCATCCTGAATAGCCATCCTGCTTCACACATTTAGCCCACAGCCCATCATACACACTGATATTCTTGGCATTACGATTGAAGGTGACGAGTCTGGTTACACGCCACTGTGGGACTAATGCTGCCACAGCAATCCCTCCCACAGACACAATGGCAATGATGAAGGCAAACGCGTTGGTGGCGTGGATGTCCCGGCACGACATAACGGCTGCTGACAGGAACTGAGGCCAAGTTGAGAGTTCCTGATTGAGAGGATGAAGGGAGTCGGTTAAATGGAAACTAAAAAGCCCAAAAGGTGATTTTAGAAAAAAAATAAAGCACAAAGAACTCCTGATCCACAGAAAAATGCAGTTATACAAGTTTCTTTCTACGGCCTGATTATTAATATAGCAAGATAACAGTGCCACAGCTTGACCCAGCTATGGGTAACCCCCCTGTTTTTTCTTCTCACCACAGTGTAGCTGACCCAATATCTGCTATCCCCGAGAAACAATGCTCTCATTTCATCAGCAAACAAAGAAGGGGTGACGTTGGCTCAGAGGTTGCAGGGGAAAAGTGTCTATACTGCAGTACTTTACATAGACTTCATAGCTAAACAATAAGCTATTGAGTTATCTGCATTAAGTTGCTTTGTATGACAGCATGCAACAGTGACTGACAAAGCTCTGAGAAAAGTCCTGAGAGTATCTCAAGTCATACCATGTATCTGTTTTGCATTTTGTTTAATTCATACTTCAGCCAAACGCTATTCTGTCACACTGGACGGTCAAAAACAATTCAGCTGGGCTTGGATGTCAGGCACTTGTTAGACTGGACATCTGTTATAATGCAGTTCTGGTACAGTACAGACTAAAGAAAGGTCACAGCCCAGTTTTTTTCAGGCAGTTTAAAGGGATATTCCAGCGTAAAATTAAGTTAGGGTCAAACACACCATAACACTGAGTTAGACACCCCCGTGGAGAGATGAATGTTGCCGACCGAGTGCTTCTCTAGTTATACCAACTTTAGTAACAACCGTAGGATAGCAATACAGAGAGCCACGCGCTCAACCAAAACGCCACTCTATAGCCACAAATAATGCTCAGAACAGCACCTAACTTCATCAACAGTACATATAGGGTTCCAGCCACCAAACATCTTTTTAACTTTGCCTAATTTCTTTAGCAAAGAGACTAAACACAACTCACCTACTCTCTTCCAGCAGCCACTTGTTTGTACAGAGACCTCTGGGCGAGTCTATGGACTGCAGCAGGGTGACACAGCTCAAGGAAGAACATTTATAATCATTAATTTATCATCTCCTTGAAGTAATAATCATCATATTAATCATTTCGCACTGCAGACGCGGTAGTTCTTCTGCATTAGCGTTTCTGTTTGATTGTGTTTTCCATGAAGAAATAATCATAAATGTTCTTCCTTGAGCTGCATCACCCCACTGCAGTCTGTAATGGACTCACCTGAGGTCTCGCTACAAACAAGCAGCTGCTGGAAGAGAGTGGGTGAGTTGTATTTAGTCTCTTTGCTAAAGAAATCAGGCAAAGCTAAAAAGATGTTTGGTGGCTAGTACTATGGCTGGGACCCTATATGAACTGTTGATGAAGTTAGGTGCTGTTCTGAACATTATTTGTGGCTAAAGGGCGTGGCTCTCTGTATTGCTATTGTGTGGTCATTACTAAAGTCGGTATCACTAGAGAAGCAAGCAGTCGGCAACATTCATCTCTCTCGGGGATGTCTAACTCGGTGTTACAGTGTGTTTGACCCTAAATTAGTTTTACGCCGGAATATCCCTTTAAATATAATGCAGCGTGTCAAAAGTAGAGGAAAGCAGACTTTTGCAACAGGGGCAAGTCATGCTTATATTATTCAAGAGCTTACTTCTACTTCCCACTGTCAATTATATTGTTATAATCCACGCATGTTAATCCCCTTAGAAGTGAATAATCCCACTCCTTGCTCATAATGATGTTGTGAAATAATAGTGGGTTGACAATCGTAGTTCAGGACCTTTAGACACTTTGTTTTACTCACAGGGAACCCTTTGTTACAGACATCCTATACACTGCTGACATTTATTAACAAACAGTAACCTTTATACCGAGTGGATGAGTATTTTGGGTGATAATACTCCCAAATAACCTCAGACATGTCCGCTACTGTAACGTTATGCTAATTAACAGCTAAATTAGCCTGTAAACTGTTATACAAAAGAACACAAATTAACTTATCCATTGCTGTATGTGTTTACAGTACAAGATAAAACCTAAATTAAGACACGAAAGTGCCAAGGAGCCAACACTTACCGAGTCTGTTAGCAGTTAGCTACAGTTAGCATTTCAACCTGTTGCTCCTGGTATTTTCTCCTTAAGCTAAAACACGACAACAACAATGATTATTGACGTCTGTACCTTTTAGATCCAGCAGGTCAGTCGTGGTCGAATCGCATTCAACATATCACTTATTCACACAAGCTTCAGCCCAGGACGTTTGAGACAAAATTACAGTAGATAAGCCCGTAAACAGACAGGATGTGGCCTCTTAACAGCCGAGAGTACAGGGCATCGGTGCAGCGATGGTGGTTTACGCATGCGCGGAGGAGTTTTGGTTTGGAGGGCTGTTATTATACTCCTCAGCTCTTACTATCAATGTACACAGGTGAAGTGGAATAATGATTTGCCAAATCTGCTTAAAGACTTTAATTGTGTTAGACCGACCAGCTTTAACATTATTAACAACCCTGATGCAACCCATCACAACAGTTAGATCACAAATTCTACTTTTGGCTGAAAAGAATGTTGATGTTTTTAAGAAGAGGCTCCACCTTCCAGGCTTTTCACTAATTGCCTTTTTGTATTTCTCTTACTGCAAATGTTCATTTTAATCGAAGTTCTTAATTTTTTTGTCATTTTATTAATTATCTCTGTTCTTAGTCTTTTTCTTAATTCCCATCTTAGAGGTTTTGACTTCTTTTACCCCTTTTACATGGTAAAGAGCTCTTACTTATCTGTTCATTAAATATTATTTTCTTGTTTTAGTCCATCAGGTTTTAGTCTTTCTTTTTATCTTCTTTATCTCCAGTGTTTCCCAAAGGTAGCTCTTTCCTCACGTTATGTCACGGTGCATTTTTTGTCTGAAAAGTGCCATATAAAATTAAGTTGAATTTGAATTTTGAACCTCGACATTTTCAATTTTTGTTGACATGGCTAGACATTTGATAATTGTTCTTTAAATGAACTGTTAAAGTTTTAGTAGGTGGTGGGCTGGAGTGTAATATATTGAAATATTTTTGTTTCCCCTATTGTTTGTTGATTAAGTGAACAAAATATAGAGAGCGTATAATTAAACCCGTTCCAGTACACCACCATCACCAACCGCTAATAGTAAGTAAGTAAGTAAGATATAAAGATATAAAGTACAATAATCACCTGTCTGATCATATCAACAACAACTAAAGCTGTAGGGGCATCTGGAATACTGAATTTGTGTCAATGCTTTTATATTAGATCACATTCTCTCCCAAGGATTTCTAATGTTATGGTTGGCTGCTGTAGATCTCTTGTCCGATGTTTTATCTCCTCTGCTCTGACTTTGACTGATGTGCCCACAGTTTTAAATGGAGAATGTGTGTGTGTTTATGACTGGTGTTAATAAATGTACTACATCAGACACTTAATAAGGTCCTTTTTTGTGTCTTTCAGGGGGATGTCCGCATTCACATGATCTATAAGTCTGTGGGGCAAGAGGGACTTAATGATCTCTTCAATGGTATGATAAGACTATTAACATAGGGATTTATGATCTTATATCTACTTACATTGTGCAGAAATATCAATCACAAATGTATTATTCTGTCTTCTAGGTGAACTTCCAGAACCGCCTTTTCCCAGCCCTCCTTTTCCGGGGGCAAAAGTTGTTCACAGAAGAAAAAAGAGACAGGTATGCTCCTCTGCAAGTTAAATCATTGTAACCAATAGAAGTATCTTGAAAGACTCAGTGTGACTTAAACTTCAAATGAATACATACGTGAGTGTGGGATTGCACTGTTCCCTTAGTGTATGCCTCCAAGATACTTCACAAAGCCCAGACAGAGCACTGTTCCTAAACTTTTCAAACAACTGCTCTAGACCTCTCTCTCCTCTTCGTCTCTGTCATTAAATATTTACCTTGTGAGCTGCAGCTGCTTCAAACTGTGTATTCTTTTCTCAGACACAGTCAGATGTCTGCAGCTGTCTCTCCCTTAAAGCTGCACACATCTTATTTTTTAATTTGGAAAACTAGCAGACTGGTTAATGAGTTTAATGTTATTGCACTCCATTTCCTCTCTTTTTTCTGTGACACATAAGACTAAAAGCCATCTGATGTGTTGGTTTTTTGAAGTCCTCCCTGATGTCTTCTGTGACAAAACCAGTAAACTGTGTTGTTACTTTTTAGGTTTCACATGCATCAAGAAGCGTAGAAGATGAGACCAAATATATTGAGCTGATGGTGATCAATGATCATCTAATGGTAAGACTATAACCATACACATAAATATGATATGGATGTACAAACAAGATAATATTCTTTGAATGAAAAAACATTTACTCTTTCATGTAAGTTAATATAAGGCCAAAATATGCTAGAAAAAATGTGAAAATATGCTTGTCATGTTCCTCTCTTAGCTTCTGAATCATAAAATCCACTTAAATAAGTATTTGATTAATAATATTTATAGCTACTACTGGGCATTTACCCTATAATTTCACCATATCAGGATTAAATGTAATATTTAGTATGTAAGTGCTGTGAATCCATTGAAAATTCTCTGACATGATTCTTACATATTTAGGTTGTCTCTTTGTCATGGCTGTGTTGATGAGGTTTATAGAAAAAAAAGGTTAGACCAACTATGAGGATTTCTACATAATGTTGGAAGGACTGAGAGACACCATTGTAAATTAAATCAATACTCGCACTCTTAATGCACTCTGAATTCTCCATTGAATGTACATGAAACAGACGGTTGTCATGCGAACAGCCCTGAATAAAATCTCCTGGATGTGAAAATGTTTCATACACATCAAACTGATTTGACTTTTTTGAGCAGAAGCAAATGTGCAGACACCTGCTCCTTTTGAAGGTTTAAGATGAAGCTGCACCAGAATGTGAATCACACTTCTGTTTGTTTCCTCTCCACCCTCCTGTCTGCTTTTCTCTCTCTGTCTCTGTCTCTGTTTCTCTCTGTCTCTCCATTTCTCTCCTCAGTACAAGAAGTTTCGGCTTTCCATCGGGCACACGAATAACTATGCTAAGTCAGTGGTCAATATGGCTGACATGGTAAGAATTGTATTGATCTCCTTCTTGGAAAGCTTACCACAAGCACTCCCAGGTATTGGAGTTGCACATTGCTTTGTTTTCTGCTTTAACCAACGACTCTCAGCAGTGAAAACCGCTTATGGCTCATGATTTGCTGCAAAAAGCCATTAACCATTCTGAAACAGCAGTGGCATCCCAACATCGCTGAAGCAGATATTTTCATGTTTCATTTACAGGTAGCCACATTTGTGTGTTGTGCTGCTGAAACCTGACCTTCTGCAGGGTCATGTCTGTAAGCTGATAGGCTTGAGAAGCTGAGGAAAGGTTGTGCTTTTTGCCGTGTCCTTGAGGAGGATCATATGAAGCAGACACTGTTTGGGAAGTTCACATTGATTTCCATGTACGAGTATAGAATAGTCGCTTTTTCCAGGGTGTGCTATACCACCATGTCACTGAGGCCACACTCACAATGACATCAAGTGTTGTAGATAATACAGAGAAAAATGAAAAGGGGGGAAATGACCTTTAACTGAGTGACATGTGATGGATAAGGGAGGCATGCACTAACTTATAATTGACTTTGTTGATGCTTCTGAGGTACTATAATGCTCCTAATGGATTGGATTTGCTCAGCTGCCATATTATGACATAAACTTTAAGATAAAATACATTTCAAGAGAACTATCATAGAGGTTATATGTATATTTTTAGGCCCATGTATTACATTAGTGTTCAAATCATCTTGAAAAAATGAAGTGATTAACTTGAGTGCATAATCTCAATGACATTTGCAAAGTATAAGGACTTTATAAGAATTATGCCTTTGTTATCATTCAGTCCCAGCATTCCCTGGTAGAGATGTTTTCAAGTTAACTTTTAAGTCACAAAGCAATCTGATTTTCCCTCAAAAAGAAAAAAAAGTGACCTTGTATTGATAGCAGGGGAAACATGGATGAGTGTCACTGCACTGATTTCTGCTGCTCTGTCAGGGTTTCTAAAGTGCAGTGAGCTCCTCTCAGTAACCAGACAGCAGGAAGGAGAGAAAGTTTCAGGAAATAGTGCTGATAAAAGATCTTTAGAGTTTTTCCATTGCTCTTTGTCAATGAAACTTTCTTAAAACTAGATGCTAAGCTGTGTTTCTCTAAAATAATAGTCCCAAAAACTTGAATCCTGGCAGCTCTGAATGTGCACAAATCAAAGTAAGAGTAAGGTTGTAGCAGCCAGATGAGGACTGAACCCTGCACAGATCACTTACCTCTTTTCTTTCTGCTTTGTAAGCTTTGTTTTTGAAACTCTTGGCATTCAGCTCAAACAAAGAGGATTTTCTGTTGTCCTCTGTTTGTCTTGCCTGCAACCCAAACAGATTTTCCACTTATAAGAGCAAACATCATTATTTGACGTCCAGTTTGCTCCTGCGTGTCCTTCAAACAGTCACCCTTGCAGACTCCACTGCCTGTAATGTGCTGCTGTCTGCTGGCAGGATCATATTGATCTTTCTAGCGGTTTGAAGGAGGATTTTGTGACAAACAGCTGGAGATGTTGATTTAAATGAGACATGCCAGTCAGTGTGTATGTCAGTCAGTCCACTTTCAGCCAATCAAAGGCTTTCAACTTGAAGCGGTTTGGCTTTCAAAGAAATCTAATTTTTTATTATATCTGCTTTAATTCCCCAGATTTTCAAGGAGCAGCTTAATACCAGAATTGTGCTTGTTGCCATGGAAACGTGGTTAGCTGACAACAAGTTTAACATTGATGATGATCCCATGGTGACGCTGAGGGAGTTCATGAAGTACAGAAAAGACTTTATCAAGGAGAAATGCGACTCTGTTCATCTCTTCTCGTAAGTGCAGGACTTCGCTGTTTATTTGATGACCCTGATTCATTTCTTTTTTCATAATTTCATAACTTTTGTGACTTTTCAGGGGGAATCGGTTTCACAGCAGCTGGGGGGGAGCTTCGTACATGGGGGGAGTTTGCTCCTTGACGAAAGGGGGAGGGGTCAATGAGGTGAGCAGCAAATTTGTGGTTACAAGTTTTTTAAAAAAGGGCCTTGTCTGTGATCTTTTCCAGATTTATCTTTTTTATTTTTTTATCTGTCTCCTGCTGTTTCCCTCTTTGTTGTCTTTCCATTTGTCTGCTTGTCTGCTGGCCTGTCTCCTCTTTAGTACGGGAAAACAGATGAGATGGCCATAACACTCGCTCAGTCTCTTGGACAAAACATTGGCATCTTCTCCGACAAGAAAAGGATCCTTAATGGTACACAGAGAAAACTTGACACATCTGTGTTTCCTTTCACAATTAGATTTTAAATCTCTTTTTTATGTTGATGTTCGTCAATCTTTCTTTTCCCAGGTGAGTGCAAGTGTGATGATCGATGGTCAGGCTGCATCATGGATGATGTTGGGTAAGTTTCTTTATGGTATAAATGATCATCAAATCTTTACCTTAAAGCCACAGTGGAGACAGTCAACAGATTGTATGAGAAAAAATACAACCGGGGCTAACAGATTGACAATGATCTTCTGGCAAATTCTAGTCACTACATCAGCCATGGATACAGTTGATTCCAGGCTTCCTGGACATTTGTCTGCTAAACAGTTTTTTAGGTGATAGTGTTAATGAAGTATTAATGACCTTAGATTTAAAGATAATGAAAAATCGACCCTTGGATTGATTGGAGACAACTTAATTATAATCTATATTGATGCAATTAAGATTATCCAATATCAATTGATAGTCTTTATAAATGAAATGAACCCTATCCAACTCTAAATGTATAAGGGACAATTTACAGTGTAACTGGTCATGCCATCCTATGATTTATTAAGGCAGGGTTATCTTAAAGCTAAGGTCATGTTGGCAAACATACTGTGACAGAACAGCACGCAAAAAACAGGAGCAACAGCAAACACAATCCCACATTACACATATAAAACACAGCATCAGCAACAAAACAAACTCTGACTGTGCCTGTAATGAAGTGTTGTTGTAGTCCCATACTTTCCCTCTAGGTGTCAGTCCATGATTATTTTCCATAGGGCTTGTTTATGTAACTTCACTGGGCCTCCGTCTGCATTAATGTGTTATATAATCTGTTGCTTGCTAAGATAGAGATAAGATAGACCAGTCTGTGTATGTTTTGTGTTTTCATGCAGAAATCATGAAAGTGTAAGTGTGTGTCCTTCAGTGTGTTAGTTCACTTCTGCAGTGTTTAAACTGTGCAGTAGTTTGACATAGTGCTGTTGTGAGCACTGGGATGTGACTGCGATATGTGTGTTTGTGTATGTACCCCTCTTCTTAAATTCCTCTCACATTCCCCCCTGTATCCCGAATGGGACAGCAGGTGAGCAGAAGCTTGGCTAGAACGTTGCCTGTGCTGATTTTGAACCAGCTGGCTGCCTTGTAGGGGTTGTCAGTCACCACAACCTTTCCCATCTCATCGGACAACACTACAGCCGCTGCGGCCCCAGCTTCTCTTTTTATTCAAATGATATGAACAAATACAGTTTGCTGTCTCTTTTTCATGCGCTGACTGTATTTTTCATCATCATTTTGTACAATGTTACATGTACTTTATGTGTATTCCTCAGTTTTTTGGCCGATGTCACTGGCTGATCAGCCAAAAACAAAGAAAAAACCTATATTTTGATTACTCCAGTATTAACTGACTTCTTTCTTTTTAAAATTCAGG
Source organism: Xyrichtys novacula (assembly GCA_962446985.1). Taxonomy (NCBI): domain Eukaryota; kingdom Metazoa; phylum Chordata; class Actinopteri; order Labriformes; family Labridae; genus Xyrichtys; species Xyrichtys novacula. Next base: position 22,362,676 of record OY660871.1, read on the forward strand.
ACTTTCATCAGCTTTGTATGTCCATGTCTAACCTATTGATACAGTCTGCAATGTCATTTATCTCCCTTTAACATCAGTGCAGCCCCTTAATAACTCCATCCAGAATTTATTTTGGTTCCAAAATAAACATTTACATATAATACGGTCATATGCTCACCAGTGAACAGACCTGGCTAATATCTATACTCTCTAAAATGAAGTCAATGGTATTTCAGACGCTTGTACTCAATGAGCAAACCACAGTCATTCCCATTGACTGATCTCTCAGAACCGGCATGTCTGATCAATCTAACAGACTACTAACTTTCCTCACCTTTTCTTTCAGGGTTTAGCCACCGTGTGTCTGTGAGAGAGTGTGTAAGAGTGTATCAGGGCTTATTGTGGGTGTCCAAACAGAACCAGCAGTAAGTGTGCTAACATTTGAGCACATGCAGTGATCAGGTTAGAAGTCAGACGTGTCTAAAGTTTAGCGAGCCACATTGAATGTTCTGCTCAAGAGGGTGACATATGAATTATAATGATTGTGACTTTAAAAAAATAGAAATATGTTACTTTCTGTGGTTGCTTAAAGGTTTCTAATGTAATGCATTAAAACACAAGCAAACAATAAATTTATCAATGCAGAAACAAGAGGTTATTCAGGCTGCCATGCCACCTTATCACCACCAGGGGGTGACATGCTGACTGTAAAAGAGTGACACAGGAGAGAGAAATGTTTTCGGTGTGAGCAAACCTTTTTCTGGATACATAAGGTGCTTCATATATGAAGTGATATCTCTGAGGTATATTTTCCAATCTAATACTTTGTCTTTGTGCGGTTAAATGGAGTCTTAATATCAGTAAACTTGGCAATTGTTGTGATTCTTCTGGTGACTTCTGGCTAAATATTTGAGTACATCTCATTTGTGTTTCACTTCCTCTTACTGTTTAAAAGGGGAACTAACACTACAAGATTTTAACAAGATTCAAAGGCAAATCAGACATAATAGCTTGGACAGCTTTAAACCTGCCAGGTTTCAGAAATAAACCTGAAATATTGTAGTGTATTTCATCCATCATCTACCATCACTGGCCTGTCATACAATCATTATCTCTGTAGGTGGCCGCATTTAGTTGCTTTCCATTTCAAATTATGAAAACCCCTCACAGACCCGACTCTCTCCGGCTCCGTTATTGCATTGTCTCCTGTGCGGGTCGTGATGAGCTGCACAACCAGAGGCACTTCAGTTAAACACGTGCTGTAATCAGCATTATGAACAAAGATAATAACACTTAACTGCTGCTCACGGTTGGATTTGTTCATTATGAGCAGAGCAGCCAACCCCTGACATTTGATTCGATAGATTTGCAAAAATACTTTGGATTCTTATAAGCTGCAGGTGAATGTAAACTACACCTGTATTTCATACTTTTGCTTAAAATCAATCAGACTAAGGGTCTGAGAGTTTATTTTAACCACTGAGTTTTAAACATGATGATGCAATAACTGCTCACAAGTGTATCATCCAATATATCTGATCATCTCCTGGAAAAATTATAATTCATATGTCTTGGAATCCATCGACATCCTACTCGTCTCTGTCTCCGTCTATGATCCTCTCAATCCTAGCTATTATGCATATCTACCTCCTTGCTATAGTAAGGACCCTCTCTGAACTGTAAGTATGGTAAACCTGAAGTATAACCAGAAATTTTCATGGTGTGTAAGAAATACAAACACTTTAGAATAAGACAAACTAGCTATGTCTATTGTCTGTAACACTGGATAAAATGTGGAGTATGAAAAGTCGATGTCTGCTTTTTTCCCCTGTATTTTGTTCGGGGTTACAAGCCTCCTCCTCCTCCATATTTTCACCTGTGGATGCTGTCTGTATTGTTTCTGCTGTAACAGTGTAAAATTCTTCCTTTGTGTCGAACAGTTTCTACCTGCCTAAGAGGTTCTCTGACTGCAACGTGGAGGAGTACCACAACTTTTTAAACAGTGGAGGAGGAGCCTGTCTGTTCAACAAACCACTGAAGGTTCATCTTGCACTCATTCTATCAGAGAAACGAGTGTCTGCTTAGTTCTATTAGTTTAATCCTGATCCTGATCCTGTCCCCTTCAGCTGCTGGACCCACCGGTGTGTGGAAACGGCTTTGTGGAGCCAGGAGAGGAGTGCGACTGTGGCAGCCCAGCGGTGAGTTACAGTTATCTCATAGATGAGAGTAAACAGATGATAACAGGGATGTAATGTACTGTCCTGAAGTAGAAACTGGATAATTATGCGAGGTCAAACTGACAGGCTAATTATCAGACTCTGTCTAGTGAGAGACACATGTAATGCACAATCTTAGAGTTTGTTTATTTAGACAGATCAACGTGAAGATGTTTTATACTGCTTGATAAGATATTGTATCTTAAACTGGACCAAGAGCAGAAAACTTACCAGTTTTTTCCTTGTCTTTCAGGAGTGTGCCAAAGAGGGAGAGGCCTGCTGCAACAAGTGCACCCTGACACAAGGCTCCAAATGCAGCAACGGACTGTGCTGCAATAACTGCCAGGTACAGAAGACAGATACAGCTTACCTTTCATTTTCTTAATCCTTTCACTTTTTCTAATTAAGATGAATAATTATATTTGCTGGTGCTCTTTTACACTGTGTTTTTGTTCTGGAGCACAATAAAAGTTTTCATTCCTTTTTTTCCTCAATTTATGAAACTTAAAGTCTCCTTGATCCTTCCTTTCACTGGTCTTAGAGATCATTCACAATAAGTCTTTCATACTTCATTTCTGAAGACAATGTTTTGGCTTTCCCCCACCTGTCATAAATGGACCTGTGGTAGTTTGATGTATCGAGAAAAAAGAGAGGATCCTTATAGTTAGAGTCAAAGTGACACAAACCCACCTTTACCAACACTTTAAGTCTTTTTTGGTTGTTCTCTCATATATCTTGTTACAGATGGAGTTCATGGGAGTTGTGTGCAGGGATGCAGTGAATGACTGTGACATCCCTGAAAACTGCACAGGCAACTCAAGCCAGGTGAGCTCAAACCTCCATCACACTGATTTCTGAACCCTCAGGTTTACACAAGTTATCAATGTTTCCCTGAAACTTTCGTTTTTTATTCTCAGTGTCCACCAAATGTGCACAAGATGGACGGCTACACATGTGAAAAGGATCAAGTAAGATGTTTACATGGCATTTATGACTTAGTGTATTTTGTTTGTAAAAGTAAGGCTTTATTCTGGTGGTATATTTCACTCTTTAGGGTCGTTGCTTTAATGGAAGGTGCAAAACCAAAGACAGGCAGTGCAAGTACATCTGGGGAGAGAGTAAGTAAAAAAAAAACACAATACATCTACTCTTGGGACTAAGCACTAAATAAGAAATAAATATCAAATTTGGTTTGATTGCGTCTCCTCAGAGGCAACAGCTGCTGACAAGTTCTGTTACGAGAAGTTGAACATCGAGGGGACAGAGAAAGGGAACTGTGGCAAGGACAAGGACACCTGGATCCAGTGTAACAAACAGTGAGCAGATCTTTTCTCCGACTTCAACCAGTTTAAATAACACATCCTTCGATTCTGAGTGATTTTTATTTTACTTCTTTGTGTTTCAGGGATGTTCACTGTGGCTACCTGCTGTGCTCTAACATCTCACCTGCCCCACGCCTGGGAGAGCTACAGGGTGGTCTGACCTCTTTCTCAGTTGCCCGCCACAGTGCTTCTCTGGACTGCAGGTTTGTTTCCCGGTGACAAAAGGTTTCCAGACAAAACAGTGTATAAAAAACTTAAGTATATTAAAATCACAAATACATGACATGCCTAAACTCTGAACTCTAAAGTTTTCCATCATATGTAAATTCCCCACAGTCTTCCTCGGGTTAAGATCTGTTTTAGTGACTCAGGCGTGTTTGTTTTTAAGTGGTGCCCATGTGCTGATCGACGGAGACACTGACCTCGGATATGTTGAAGATGGGACGGCCTGCGGGACAGACCGCATCTGTTTCAACCACAGATGTCTGCCTGTCCAGCAGTTCAACTTCAGCACCTGCCCCGGGACCACGGACAAGACCATCTGCTCTGGACACGGGGTACACGCACACATACATGACTGTGCACCTGCTTTTACAACTTGTCCAAAGCTGTTGTCATTCAGTGGAGAGGTATGGGTTGTACAGACTGATTACTCTGCTTTGCAACATTTCTAGACATTTTGACAAAGTAGTGGTCCCTAAGCAAAGCTGTAAAAGTCTGAGAACTCAGAATTTCTTCCAGGGGTTCAAAATTATTCATCAAACCTTGAAAAGACACATTTTCAAAGCCGTTAAACACCCGACTAAAGCACTTTTTATGTCTTTTATGTAGACAAGAAGAAATATGTTCATCCGCCTCACAGTACCGACCATTAGATTGAGAAAGTTTGTTCAACTCATAAACCTGACAAAAGGCCTGAGGGAGAAACCGAACAACGACACAGTCTCTTCAAATATTTGAGAAACAAATGAACTGCTTTGCAAGTCTGTCCCCATTGAATCGTTTTAGCTTAAAATTTGCACTGAAAGGTCCTGTAAAGTGGGGCGTGACACCAAATTCTGGGCCTACACTCTCAATGTCAGTGGGACCCCTATCCATGCCAGTGCATTACCACGCTTATGCTGTGAAGAGCCAATTTTGAGGTGGACTTAATGCTTATGATACCTTTTGATGAACTAAAAAACCAAAAGAGACAATAATTAACAAAATGTGGCTGCAGTATGACTGGTGTCTAATGAACTAGATGTTGCCAAAAGAGTCTTCATTTACAATTTTTACTGCAAATATTCTTACACATTTATCAGTAAGAAGACAGCAAGATGAATGAAATTCACAGAAAAGCAGGAAAGAGTTCAGAGATGTTAGTTTGTCCATCAAACCAAAAGTCAAGGTTTAAAATCTCTTCTTACAGCAAAGTCAGAAAACTGTTCATCCTCTCCAAAAGCCTTGGTTTCTTTTATGCGGGGTGGTGGAGTTGCTTGGCAGTGCCTTAAAACCTCTTCTTTCTCATGCTGTAGGTGTGCAGTAATGAGCTGAAGTGTGTGTGTTACCTGGGCTGGGCGGGAGAGGACTGTAACTCCACGTCTCCTCTGAGTTATCTGGTGGTGGGACCGACTGCCCCAGTCTCAGGTACAGAGACTCTGACTGCTTCTTTTCCTCATCCATAACCCTCCTGACCTCACATTTTCTACATCTCTTGTCTTTACGCTTCTTTTTTTTCTCCGTGTTTCCTCTAAACAGTTTTTGCCTCCAGCTTCATCTTTCAGTTCTGCTTTGATAACCACCAATCCCATTCTCAATGTTGAGATGTTAACTATTTGAAGCTTCGATGTGTTGTGTTTCTTCTTTATTTTGTCTCTCTGTTTTGGTTCCACGTCTGCACATTAAAAACCAGCTACATTTGTAATCACTGAACCATGCATGCGTTCTTTTTGTTTGTCATTATTTTCACACTCATTCTTTGTCGACAGGCCGATGTCTTTGACGGAGTGACTTGAGGTCAGATTTGAGTTCCTTTTCGTTGTTTGTCCTGTCTCTGTTGCCGTCATTTTCCTGCTCCTCTTCCTTTCTCATCCCAACTTCTCTTCACCTCGAGGGATTGATTATGACAGTGATTTATAAGAGTATATACTGTACGTTTTTATTGTTACCCTGAATGAGAACCAGCTGCTCATGGGATACCCTCTCAGTGCAGAGCTGATGGACCACAGCAGTTTGGTTCTTCTCATTTTTGTCCCCCTTGTTCTCCTTTTACTCTCTCCCTGCTAAATGTTGTGTGTTTTTGTGTTCTGCTGCGGTATTTTGTGGTTAGTGTTTCCCCCTGTGTCCACATGATTCACAAAGAACTAGCCCAACATCCAGTTAACACACATGTGGCTCCTCTCTCTCTCTCCTATCTCCTCTGTCTCAGGTATCACCAGTACCAACATCATCATCGGGGCCATCGTAGGCTCTATCCTCTTCCTCGCTCTCATCATGGCCGTCACAGCCTGGTGTTACAAGTAAGTGTCACCTGAGCCTGCATGTGTTATGTGGACTACTGGGTGTCAGGAGAATCCAGGGACGCACAGGAAACTAGTCCGACTAGTATAGAGCTGTAAGATCATTCATGAGATCAGGGAAAGGACTTCTGTCTCTGATGAAATTTGTTTTTCCCAGAAGCTACAAGCAGAGACGTTACGTCGAGTCTGAGGTTCACAGAAGATTCTGCCGGTTTGCTCACCTTAATTTTTTACCTGTGCTTTTCATACAGAGACTGTAAACTTGTAGTTTCTTTATTAGTTTTTTATTAGCCTCAGATTTTATTACTGTTGCATTAACCTTCCTCCTGTGTTAGGGTCTGCACCGACCCGTTTTTGTTTTTAAATGCTTGAAAGAACCACATAAATGAGCTTTTTTGCATCAAGAGTTTTTGACTTTGTCAGGAACCTCTATTTCGACAAAATAATAAATAAATAAATTGACTAAATTGTAAAATTTTCTTATTAAAATTATGGCACTTGTCGTGTTAGGGTTGCTGTTGACCTGGTTTGATTAATATCTAATAATTAAAGCAAAAACTGAAATCATAAGTGCAACACACTGACAGTCAGATCCTCTTCCAATCATGTGAGATTTAGGAAATTCTCATTTTTCCATGTTTTTTCCCTGCACAAAAAATGTTGGGCATGTCCAGACATGTGAGATCAACTCAGTTTAGATGTCTGTATGAGGGGTACACTGACAAAGAAAGGCCCGGAGCCCCACTACAAAAAATATATGAACAATATTTTCATGGATAATGAAGCCTAACAAGGTAACCTAGAGATGCTAGAGAATTGTTTTTAGTGTAATTTACAACTGATTTAAGACACGGGTCAAAACTGAGCCTTAACATAGTGGGTGCGTAGTAAAAGCTAACACAGGAGGAAGGTTAAGTCTTTGATTATGGTAAAAAATACAATCAACAACACAATTCAAATTTTAATATTAGTATATTTAAGTAAATCAATATCATTTAACTCATACCATGATGTTTCTTTCAGCTTTTCTCTAATCCAAAAAAATCTGTTGTGTTTCTAGACAAATGCCCCCAGGTGACTATGTTACAAAGCCTGGGGATGCAGATTCATTTTACAGTGACATGCCCCCTGGAGTCAGCACGAACTCCGGCTGCAGCTCCAAGAAGAGGTCAGCCTGCCTGTCCCACCTGCAGATTTGCACCCTGTCTTTCACTCCCTCCATCCCGTCCATTTCTCAGAACATCTCTCTGTTTGGCTTCAGGTGTGCCATCTCATCATCATTATCACTCATTCATTTGCTGCTGTGTGTGGATGCTCTGTTGTCGAGCTCACTGGTGTGTTTATGCTCCATAATGGTGTGTTCGTGCCATCGCTTTCACATATGGTGAAAGGATATCGTACCGCCTCTACATTTCTCATATTGTCACATCACATGCAGTCATCATGTCATTGTTTAATGGCTCACATTGTTGTCCTCTGCTGCAAAGGTGTCTTCCTGTTTCTATCCATCTGTATCAGCGCTCCCCTTCATCTCTTCTTGTGCACCAGGACCAGAACAGTGCTTTGCAGATTTGAAAGACAGATGATGCTTTACTGATGAATTTCTTTCAATGCTGTTTGTGTGTGTTTGTTTGTGTGTGCAAATGTGTAGATCTAATGGGCTATCTCACTCATGGAGTGAGAGAATCCCAGATGCCAAACACATCTCTGACATCTGTGAAAACGGTCGACCGAGGAGCAACTCATGGCAAGGTAATACATAAATCCAGCGCAGTCCTAGAAAAGAGGACATAGGTTACATTTTCTGAAGTTGATTTAAGGGTCTGAAAAAGATGAACAAGCCGTATTATGTTTGAGTCCCACGACTTCTTCTCATGTCCTGATAAATACATTGAATTTTATCTACATTGTAAGTGGGCCATATGTGGCAAGGAGCTTTTTTTTCACTGTAAATGCGATGAAGAAATTTTAGGTTGAAAATGAAAATCTTTGATAGTCATCCTGATGGTGCCAGGCTTATACGAGGTGCCTCAACAAACAGTCTCCATGCTAGCCAGTTTAGCTCTTTGTGTAAGTAAGACACCAGAGGACAAAACAAATATCACAACAGGATCCTTTATTTCGAGTATACAAAGATTTTTGATGTATGTCAAATGATGTATACATATGTATATAAGCGCCATACTTCTTCTCACCATTTTTCTTCAAACCTTGAAAACATTGAAACTGTTCACTCCAAAAACATTTTCAACACTGCGTAAAATCCTAAAATCTATGTGTTTGTGTGTTTCCAGGAAATCTTAGTGGAAACCGTAAGAAACTGAAAGGAAAGAAGTTCCGCGCTCGCTCCAACTCCACAGAGTAAGTTCCTGCTGACAAGTCAGTCATGTTGAGAGATCAATGTAAGTCCAGGATGGGATGTGTAGATGAGAGAAGTATTGATGAGAAAAAGACTTATTCAGCTGATGTTACTTATTTTTTTATTTAATTTTAATCATGTCAACAAATCCAATGAAAGACAAAAGAAAACAAAAGTCAGTGTTTAAGTTTTAAACCTGCTACACATTTCTGTGGTACTGAACCTCAAACATCTTGGATCCTACAAAAGATGTAAATCAGTAAAAACTGGTACGGCAGGTAGATCACAGAGATTGTTACAACAGAAACCATTAAGCAACGGTTCAAGTCAGTGGGTCCCAACTGTGCTGCTCTTTATCCACAATGTTTGATTTGTTAATGGATTCATAATTCTTGTAAGAGTGGTCAATAAGTGCAGTAAATTCAGTAATTGTTTTATGACTTGCTGAGCGATTGTGTTTCTGGTGAACTCTCTGCAGTTTTCAGGTGCCTGTTGAATCGGCGCTCACTTTATTTTGGTGCTAATGCTAGCTGCGGCTAAAGCTTCTCTGTATTTCTTCATTACACCTGAATTAGGAGATTTTTTGTGTTTAAACTTGAGGATTTTTTTTCCTCACACAGTTTGAAAATTGCAATTATGTTTTCCTCATCTGAAGCAGTAATAGGTGAACACACAGATGACACCATTTCTACTCTCCTCCACTTCGTTGCAGCAAAAATCAGTACTACTGTCTCCACTGTGTGTAACACTGAATCGTTGACACCATCTTATTGTGTTACACTTCCTCCTGTATCGGCTTGTTTAAATGACTTTATTATCAGAATAATTGATAAGAATAAAAAATATTGTAATAATAGGCCCATTATTCAGCTGAAATCCCTGATCCAGTACAGTTTAAGTGTTTTTAAAAAAGCTGGAACGGCTGGGTGCTGTTAGTGTGATAGGAGCTGTTTCCAGATGAGAGAGTTGCTCATCACAAGGTAATATCCTTACAAAACCTTTACCATTGCACTTCTCTATATCCAGTGGAGCTGCCCCCCTACTCGCCTGACATTATAGTAATTGCTGCCTTTTCATTCGGTTTGTTGACAGCAAGAAAACGAGGAAAAAAAGTGACATAATCTTGATATTTAGGGGAAAACACTTTTATCAAATGTACTATCAGAGAGAGAGAGGTTTTCAGGTGCAGGCTCGCTCGCTAGGCAAGTCTCAGTCTATGAGATCACAGCTCTCAGTTCTTGTCTAGCTTGTGAGGCTGCATGCTGCCTTGAAACCCATTAAATCAATGCATTTGCATTTTTGCTTGTTGACTGCAAATGAGCCATGTGCATTGGCTGCACCCCAGCCTTGCATGTGAGTTTGTTAGTTTGTGGGTTTGAAGGTGCTGTCATTTAGCTCTTCGGTGCATCTATTCTCACCGCTAGTATGAGACTTGCTGAGCGGCGAGAAGCTAACTGCTTGGAATGATGTGACATGTTGCCAAAATGCAACTGATCCTGTACCGCACGACACAGTTGTTTGTGATTTCCATGGTGCAGTGTTCATCGGAAACCACACACCACGGGTCTGTCCACCATCTTCTCACCATTCTCTCGATTGCATCTTGGTGTTTGTTCAGGATATCTTTGCTCTGCTCTGCTTTCCTAAAATATCTCCTCTTCCTCTCTTTCCCCTCCTACACCTGCTTTTTTTCTGGAGATTTTGTGTCCTTTTCTATTTCCTTTCCTTCTTCCTTCCTTTTCTCTCTTCTCCCCCTCCTTGTGTTGTGTCCATCACCCCCCTCCCCCTCCCACAGGTATTTAACCCCTCGATCCAAAACAGAGTTTTATGATGTAACTAAATGGGTAGAAGATGTGAATAGAAACACTCAAGGACCTTACCTTAGGTATTACCTCAGATCATGTCCTGTACCCCACACGCTTGTCTTTAAAACCCTCACTTTTGGTTTCATTTTTGGCATAGCTAAAGACACTTACAGTTAGCTTTAATCTGAGCTATTTCATACAAACATTTAAAAGCTTCATGGCAGAGAAAGTAAATAAACAACTGGCATGATGGGACTCAGAGTTCCTGAAAGGGGTTAACTGATGAGCATTATAGGATGTACTTTAAATTGATTCTGCTTTAAGTTTAAGTACATTGTCTTTGTATTATTATCTCACTTTTTGTTTGAGTGAGGACTTCTCTTTTTGATCAGCTGCACTTTACTTTGCAGTATTTCATTTGCAGCACATCATTCTTCTGTAACTCATTGCAAACAAAAACCGGCTCTTACTGCCTTTGCTAGATTTATAATCACAAGTTATGATTCCCTTTAATTTTCTCCTTGGCTTCTACCCCTCAGTCTGTCGTTCCCCCAGCATGTTGTGTGTCGTGTCTGTGTTGACCTCGCCTCGCTCACAGTGGCCTCACAAACGTCCACATCATTGTGACGTCACTGCTGCCCAATTTTTTTTATAACCCTGCGCTGACAATATCACTGTGCTGCTGAGACAAAACTGTAAACCACCACTCTGATAGTGTCCGAGCTCTGTAGACGAACTCAAGCTGTAAGGATTCCTGTTTATCAAGGAGGAAGTTTATGGTCTCACACATACTGCCTGTCAATCAGCACTGTGATCTGTGGACTTTCACTGTATCCAAGACCTCACTTTTCCCCTCCTCTATTATTAGTCTGAAGGTAAAACAGGTCCAAAGAGTGGAGAGATGTGTGGAATGACATCTGTGAGCCCTGCTACCAGAGCTTACATAACATTTAAATATCTCCTTGAAAATCAAAAATAAACATCAGTTCATTATTCCCATCAATTACATGTGCTTGAAGCAGTCCTAGTTAAACAGCCTATACCAAAAAGATTGATACAGGACTGCGCAAAATCGATTCTTCGAGACTTCTTTAAGTTAAAGGCATGGTTGACGATCTGAGAGGCAGTTGAAAAAACAGAGCCATTGAGGCAGATTTGAAAAAAGCGTCCCACCCCCCACACACAAACCTCCCCCCTTTGTGCTCCGCGATTCCACGATAACTTCCCGCTGAACCTGGCTTGCAGAGCAAGAAGCCAGCCGGCAGAAGATACTATGCTAGCGTAAAACAGGATTCACCATGTCGGATTATTAGTGACTAGCAGCAGTAATCGCCAGCTCTGCTAGGGAGCACCATCTGTTGACATTTCAGAGACTAATAAGAGTTATTTATATAACATGTGCCACGATAAAAGGAAAAAATTACCTGTTCAACAAAAACTCTGTTGTCTTGGCGTCTGTTTTCAGGCCCAAATCCTGGTGGAGCTTTCTCCACCGCTCGAAGGATGACCTGATGTTTATTCAAGTTAGATTTCCTCTCTTGGTCACATTTCCTCTTCGACTAGTGTTTTCTTCCCACTTTTGGTGGTGGGTCAAGCAGAAGTGTTTTTTGCGTCCTTATCCATCACATCTCCTGTAGCTAAGCTGCTATGCTACTTTTACCCGCTCAGAGCTCCATGGAGGGCCTGGAGAGTGGGAGGGGACGAGTCGGAAACACGCAAGAGGGGTGTGTCAAATACGGCGAGGTGATTGGATGGAGAGGCGGAGCAGGAGATTGACCAATCGGAGCTGTCGGGGACGGATGGCTCCCATTGGTCAGTGTTTTTGCAGCCCTGCACCTGCTAGGGTGAACAGATTTTTTTCTTATTTTTTTTCTCTTCACTTTGTGGAGATCGCACGATATGTCCATGATCGCTACATAAACGAGGTTTATAATAATTACCAATCTCTCCAATCGTCAACCATGTCTTTAATAACCACCCAGCTTAAAAACTCTTGTGCTAATAGAAGCTGTTTTTGACATTTCTTACATGCTTGGCATTAGCATGTTCATTTTCAGCTTCTTAGTTTATAATTCTAGCTTGTAAATTAGCACTTACGACAAGTTATGCAGTTGTTTCATTTTCTTCGGCACCATTGAAGGAATATTAATATCATGATAAATAGAGGAAAAAAAGTTCAAGAGGGAGAAATAAACTTTTGGAACCATTTGTTATCAGCTTCCCCACTCTCTCCATGACTTTGACAATCCTTGATGGGTCTGATCACCATGCAGCAGCGGTGTAAACAAGCTGCCACGCAGGGGACGGGCTTTCAATGGCTGTTCCACTGATTAGATCCTCTTCCTCTGTTCCTCTCGGTCTGTTGTTCTCACTCAGCTCCGTTCCGGTTTGGTCTGCCGTCACAGTCGCCTCATCACGCTCACTGCTCCCAGCATACCTCATCTAAACACACTATTTTTCTAAAAGATGAGTGGCTCAGCCGGAAGCAGAGGTTACCTCTACCAGGATGTTTTTGCTAAAGTGGATTTCTGCTTCGTCCGGCAAGTTTTGTGATGGAGCCCAATGATGGAGGAAATATGCTGTGGCATAGTGGAGTGTGTTAGTTTCAGGAGACTAGGACCAAGTCCACACTGCATCTGGAACTGTGTACCCCTGTTTACAGAGGTTGCTCCTAAAAGCTGAGCTAGTTACACATTCAGTTTTAACATATGACATGATCTGTCTGCATCTTTGCTGTGGATGCACACTAATCAAAGCTGTTATGACCAACCTCTTTCTGTAGGACGGTTTAATTATTAGATAATCAGCTCAGTGAATAGAGGATGTTGCCCAAAGTCACAGATCTAGATCCAACCAATCTGTAACTTTGGCCAACTTCGTCTTTAACCAACCAAAGCAGAGGAGATGGCGCGTAACTGATTTCACATCTTTTTTTTAAGGACACTATCCCCTGCCAAGTCGCCAACTTCCTCTACAGGATCCATTGCGTCCAGCAGGAGATACCCGTACCCCATGCCCCCCCTCCCTGACGACCAGAGGAAAGGCAACAGGCAGAGTGCCAGGGCAAGTATTGATCAGGAGCATTTCAAAGCAGAGTTGTCTGAGCTGCTATGAATTAAACCCAACCTTGAGATGTGATTGTTGACAGAGAAGAGAAGGAAGACAAAATCTGCAAAATTTGATAACATCTAAAGTTTTTTTTTTTACACTCACATTAGTCCGTCTTTTCTGTAAATGAACTTTTTACTGTTTTTTCTATCAAGATGATCATACAGTGGTCAAGAACTGCCACTGCTGCAAATAAAAAAAGAAACGGTGCAGATAAAAAAAAAAAAGCCAAGAGGCAATGCCAAAAAAAAAAAAAAAGTTACTTACTGAGAAAATAAAAGGATGCAAAAAAATAATAATTCTGCCGGGGACCAATAATGATGATGCACTGGTGTTTTACGATCCAGGCACAGAAAACGACGGTGAGAAGATGAGCAAAGAAGTTAGTGGAAAGGTTATTGTTTAATTTTGCTCCATAAACTTTTCAATGTGTCGTTTGGTTAGGTCATGTTGCGCCTGAGTCGATATGAAGTTGAACTGAATTTAACACTACACCGGCATCCTCCAGTTCAACTTCATATCGACTCAGGCGCTACATGGCCTAAACAAATGACACAATGAAAAGTTTACAAAGCAAAATTAAACAATAACCTTTCCACTAACTTTTTTGCTCGTCTTCCTGCATCATCTTCTGTGCCTAGATCGAAAAACATCTGTGCATCATCATTATTGGTCCCTGACAGCTCACTTCCATTATAGATTTTTTTTATTTGCATCCTTTTATTTTTTGCAATAAGTAACTTTTTTTTTCCATCGCCACTTTTTTTTGCGTCGTTAACTTCCATTGTGGCTTGTTTTTTTTTTTTGCATCGGACTTTACTTTTGTTTGCATCAGTAACTTTTTTGGGACTTCTTTTTTTATTTGCAGCCGTGGCAGTTCTTGGCCACCGTATTATCACTTTATCAAATGCTGCAATTTTGAGGTAATAAATGTTGGTGGTAAAATGGCAAAAAACCAAGGCAGCACTGAACATTAATGCCCGATATGTCATGGCATAAAGTCTCTGTGTCTTGTGTTGACCTACGTTTGTGTTTGGAGATTTAGAGATTAACCCTGCTCTTCCAACCTCTTTTCTTTTCTTTCCTCAGCTGTGGGAAACTTCAATATAATGCTTGGTGCCCGCTCTGCAAAAGACCTTAAGGAACTGCTCTTGCGTCTCCTTTTCTGTGAATGAAAAACACAAAAATTAAACAAAATTGACTCTAAACAATGAAAGAGAGAGTGAGCCCCCCCTCTGGAGTAAAAAAATATATATGAAAAGGTGTTTGTGAGTTAGTGTGTCCAAGAGTCCCAGATGCTGCCTGTCATTGAGTGGATCTCTACAAGACAGAGATGGCAGAGGACCCACTACATCCACTCCAGACCAGCCAGGGTTCTGACTGAGCTGTTCCTGTCTGCTCAGGCCTCACATCCAGGACTGGAGAAAACCCCCTCCTCCCTGACTGTCTACCCTTGTGTCCTTAAACCTTGTCACATCCCCTTCAGCCTGACTCTGATCATACTCACTTAAACACCACCGTTGCCCCTTTCAGAGTCGTTTGGAGCTCATCGTTAAAAAAGGAGCCAAAGCAGGTCATGGAAACACACCGCATCCCTGGATTTGTTGGATCAGTTTGATGCCATGAATCACTGTAGAAACTCTGACACTGTATGCATGAGACAACCCCGTGTATCAACAACCTCCTCCTACTGAAAGACGAGACGAGAAGAACCGTTGTCTGATCTGAAAGGAAAGCATGCGAGGGGGCAGTGATTTACTCCTTCTGTAGGCATAGATGCTTTCTCATCACTATAGGCGACCCATATCGTATCACCATTTATAGCCCATAACCCATAACATGGACCCAACCTGACCCTGAGTGTGTGTAAATATGTACAGCGGAAAACACAAAGAGTATGTTTTGCTTTTGTTTTGGAGGAAGTCGAAGATGGAGTCTTATCCTTCCTCTCCCAGTCGTACTGTGTTGTAGACAGATCTCTGTAGAAAAGTGTAGACCCCACACTCGTCCTTCTGTCTCTTTCTGTTCTTTGTCCTCTTTTCTTTTTCCTCCCTATGACTTTAACCTGTGTGTCTGTGACCTGAATAGCTTCCTCCATCCACAGTAGAATGTTAAAGTGTTTTTTTTATATTACCTAGATGCAGGTTTCATCCACTTCTGGAAGAGATACTGAGACATCCAACATGGCTGAGGACATACCTGTAGAGATGTTTATTTTGGCACATTGGAGGTGTTGCTGAAGCAGCTGTTGATGAGTATTATTTAGGACAATTTTAACAGTCAACATGCCATTTCTGAGTGAAAGAATGGGCTGAGATATGTTTGGTGTAGATCAAAGTGTGCCACTTTTCACTTGTGTGGTTTTTGAAAAATGTTTCTATTAATTACTGTCATTAAGGCGTATTAAGTTTCCCTGATTCTAATCTGGACTTTTGAGTCATTTAGATGAATGAGAATTCAAGTTAATAATGTGAATGTTGTTGTTGGTCAAAATCTGCCCGAATCTGGACATAGCAAATATGTGCATTTTGGATTTAGCTGTAATGAGATATTTAGCCTTGTAAATGATGAAACTATGCTGTACAGTGCTTGCTGTTTGAGCTTGTGAAGACCAACAGCATGACAGATCTATTTTGAGTAAGTTATTTCTTCAGGTAAGCTGTTTATGAGACATTCATGGGAAAAGAGCATGTCACTGAAAGACTTTTTCCCCTCATTGTCTATTTGCTGTCGTCTAAATGGGCACTGTTGGTCAGCAAAGTTAGGACAATTCGATGATTGAGAGGCAGTTTTTTGTGCTTTGGCTGATGCCTGTGTCGCTATACAAGGTGGATTTACATGAAACTTTTTATGTATCAAACCCAGAAGCAAGTTCTTTGTACAGTAACAACTCTGATTGTTGTGTTAAGGCCTCCTGTTTGTCATCCCGCTGTTGTTAATTTGAATCCAGTGTGGGCACTCTTTCATTTGTAATCCATGTATGCGTTAGGACTATATAGGTAATACGATCTTCACAATATTGGATTGATATTGCTACAAGTATCTTTTTTATTAAGTACATTTGTAATGTCCACTTTTCTTAGTATTATGTACAGCAATGATTCAAGCAGTAATTAAGTGCATTATTGTAATTATGTGTGTGTTGATGAGTTTGAATGGAGACATGTTGAGTTTTTTTTTTTTAAACACATTGTCCCCAGGTAAATAGTGGGGTCGTTCCTCTGGCATGTGCTAATCTGTATTATATAAGTTTGGACACACATAATGTTGTAAACGAGATGTGTACAGGCTCATGATTTGCCTTCTTCCAGAGCTTTCTTCTTTGCTCTGGTCTTCTTTTAGTATTGTCCGTGTTTGAAGGCCCAGTCAGGTTTCCTGGTCCTTGATTATATTTTGAACATCATATGTTGTGCTACAGCAAAGGCATCTGACGGGGTGTCACAGACATTGCACAACTGAGGATGGGATACCACTGACTAACAGTGTTTTCTGTCACTGTACAGCTGTCAATTTTCTGAACATATCTGACTGTGCGCACAGATCCTCAGCTGGGCGAAACGTCCCCAAAGATGAACCGCCTGTCTGCGTCTGGGAAGAGACTTGAATGTATTTGTG
Source organism: Xyrichtys novacula (assembly GCA_962446985.1). Lineage (NCBI taxonomy): Eukaryota > Metazoa > Chordata > Actinopteri > Labriformes > Labridae > Xyrichtys > Xyrichtys novacula. Next base: position 22,379,581 of record OY660871.1, read on the forward strand.
TACTGGAGAACACCAACCAACCAGTCTCACCCATTTGACCTGCTGTCGGGCACATCAGCCTTCTGCTGCAGGGGCACCGGGGACCCTACATATGTGCGAGTTTCAGACTAAATACTGCAGTTGCTTTTTTATCTTTTTATTTGGTTATTTTTTGCCTGTATGCTGTACAGACTGATGATGCAAAAATCAATGCCATTATTTTACTTTCTCTTAATCATTCAGTATTGTAATATATTTAATATAAAATAAAACTTTCATCAACACTTCTGCCTTTGGTTATATTTTGGTTGTTAGTAGACTTTACTGTAGAGGGAAAGACAATGCAGGTTGAACACTTCGTATAGTGTTTGGCACCTAAATGAGAAACACACTATGAACAATCATTGTAGGTGTTTTAGTTTTTTATTATAAAATACAGTCAGTTAAATATGACCTCATGTTAACATTACACATATACAGCGACATATTCCTCCAGCTCAGCCACACCACTACCATATTCTTCCTAGTTTGGTTGCTCAGCCCAATCCCCAAAAACCCCACTCATGGACATGGAGGCACATTTCCAAAAGACATTATCTAGACAGCAAACCTGACAATTTTAGCGTCCTTTTGACTTATGCTGAAAAATCTAAACATTATCCTGTAAGACTCAAATTCATACAAGAGAGTTGCATGTTTTGTTGGTATTCAATGGTGAATCTTGTTTCCAGGTAGAAACAAGTGTGATGTGTCCCAGTCCTCTTCTTCGTACGCTCACAGGCTCATAAACTGCGCGCTCGACACTATTAAAGTTTGAGAAGGTTAAGTGCTTCGGCATTATGGCGGACGCTTTGACTGGGCTATAGTCCAGCCCACACATCCTGCATGCTTTATGAGCTGGGGGCTTCACAACCAGTACACAAGGCTGATGAAGATGAGAATACAGCCAGAGGACGGGCGCTGCCAAAAAAAACTTGTGGGGAATGAGGTCATAGGTATTGAGTATATGTGATTGTTTTTGTATGAGGCATTAAAAAGTTGTTCAGAAAATCCAACTTAGCATGTATCTTACCCTAAAACAGACAGCACTATTATTGGAAAATGAGGGATCAATGCATTTATACACAACCTCAAAAATACAACTTAATCCTCGAGCAATCAGATACAACAGAAACAGGTGGGTTTTTCTCAATCTTTAATAAATAAATAAACTTTTCGGACCACTAACAGAAAAGCCATCTGCTGTAACCTCTGTGAACAAGTTTGCACCGACACCTGAATTTCTGTCGTCATCCGTCGTTCTAAAAAGATTTACTAGTTCATTCAACTAATCAGCTGTTTTCACAGAAGACTCATCTGTCATCTTACACTGCTGGTACAACAAAAAAGTTGTCACAAGTTGGTTGGGTTTTAGGTCACAAACGGTTGTCGGAGGGGTACCTCAGTGCCTGCAGTCTTTCTTCATGGAGGGCTTTTGAAGCTGTTTCTTCACTTTCATCCAGTGACTCTCTGATGCAACTTTTTAAATGTTCAACACCAAAGCCAGTGAGGGCAGAGACAGGAACCACGTGTCTGAAGCACAGAAAGTTCTTTGGTTTCATGTCATCTGGCAACAGATCAGAAAACTCTGCAGGAGGGAGAAAAGAACAAAATCCCCATCAAGAGTATGAAGAAATAAAAGATCAGTGTGGATCAAAGTCCTGTCAACATGCTGCAAGCAATGAAAATAGGTGTGATTTTTCCTTTTGTTTCTCATCAGACAACAACATCTAAAGTCATATGTGTGTTGTTACTTGGACTATTTACCAGATCAGAGGCCCTGAAATCTGACCTGCAGCTCTGTGGCAGTCTGTATTTTTTGTTACTGTATTTAATTTTGTTCTCTGACTTTGCAGTTTTTGGTCTCAAATTTTAAAATTTGTTTGCTTGTCTTAATGTGTTCTTCACCTCAAGTTGCAGCGCATTGTGCAACTAAAGTTAGAGTGACTGATACTCAAATGCTAAGTGAATGAGTATGAAAATTAAGAATAACATCAAATAAATTTACCTTCTGGGTTTTGTAACTGCTCCTTCAATTCTTCTAAATTCTCCTCAGCGTCTGGCAGGTCCATCTTATTCACCACCAACAAAGCAGGCTTCGATACCAGCTCCTCTTTGTACAACTCCAACTCCTTGACAGAGAAAAAAAGAGTGGGAGGAAGAGGAGGAAGAATAAGAAGATGGAGTAGGTTCATAAAAAATCTGTAGGGGGCGGGTAATTCAAGGATTCAAGTGTGTAAGAAATATGCTGAGAATATTGGGCTTTGGGTACAATATTTAACATTTTTCTTGAAACAATAAAAAGTTTTTAACAGTCTTAAAGTTTTCAGTCTGACCTTGGTGAGAAGTTGAACAGTTTCAAAGGCCGTTCGAAAAGCTGTTTTACTGGCCAACTGGAAACCAGAAACATCGACCTGCAGCCACATGGAGTAAAACAAAAATTAAACTCCATCATCGTCATCGAACCTCTCAGCTGCTTTTCTGACAAAAGTCAATCATACTTGTCAATAAATATACAAAAATGCACAAATCCTCTTGTAGGCGTACCACAAAAAGTAGCTGCTTGGTCCTCTCCACGTGTTTCAGGAACTTGTGGCCCATGCCTTTGTTTATGTGAGCTCCTTCAATCAGGCCGGGTAGATCAGCAACAGAAATCTATCACAATTTCAAACATGAGCAGAGGACCTCTCAGTGACAAGAAAGCAAACTAAACGAGCTCTTTATGGACATTTTAAGTGAAGTATTCAATCTCTCACCTGCTTGTAATCTTTATACATCAGTTTACCGATTTCAGGCTTCAAAGTTGTGACTGTGAAAAATCAAAGATTTGAGAATGGTTGCAAAAAACAAGTAAGCAGCTCCTGAGCACTGTTGTATAGTGTTGTTTACTCACAGGCATAGCTGGCAATCTGAGGTGTGGCATTCGACATGGCTGTCAGAAGAGATGACTTTCCTGCGTTTGGGAACCTGAGAGTGAATCACAACAAGGAAAATCTGATATTATGAGAAATAGATGTGCAGGTTTGAATCGCTGTTAAAATGAACGACTTTGTGTGTGTTTCTGCTCTCACCCTACAAGGCCCAGGTCTGCAATTAATTTGAGGTCCAGCCTTATGTGTTTGGCCTTCCCTTTAGTGGGCTCAAATGCAGAATGGAAGCTGCCTCCATGTCCTCCCCTTGCAACTCTTACACGATCCCCCTCTGCATTCAGCTCACCTTTGAGAGAGGGTGTTTGAAGACAACAATAATGTTTCAATTTCTTTGTAATTACAAATCCTTTTGTTTAATGCATCAACTATGTATCAACAATGACGCAACAAGTGCTCAGTGACCATGAAGCCAAAAGATTTAGAGCTTTCCCCATTAAAGGTGAGGTAGGCAGGATGTGAGGAAGTGCCAGTTCTTGGGAGAAATTTTGAATTTAAACTCTACCCCTCCAAACCAGTTTTCCCCTCAGCTCCTCCTCTCCCCTCCCTCTCTGCCCACAAACAGACGCTCCCGCTCACTCGTATCATTTCAATTAAATTCAGATATAATGCAGATAAATACTTCAGATAATACAATAATTACAGTAAACAGCATTGGTGCTACTGTAGATGCCAAGAGACTACCAGCAAACACAATGTTTGCAGGACTTTTACAATCAGCCTCACAACCAACCAGAATAAAGTGACATAATCCAGGACCCGAGGTAAACAGTTTAGCTGCACTACAACATGTAGTGCAGGTCCCGTTTGACAAGAAACACTTCTGTTACAGACACTTGGCTTACTTTGTTAAAGGGGTTTACCTGTGCAGCATAAAGGTCACAGGGTCCGTAACATCCAGAAGCGTCCCCCATTGTTTATGCTATGTTGACCCGGCTTTTTAGCTCTTGCCCGGTGCCTGTCATTCCACCAGAGTCTCCGGTATTTACTTCGCTTTCTTGCTTGTATCGGCAGTCGTGGTCAAAGGAGGATTCAGAAAATTTTCCATACTTCCTTGTTGGTTTCTACTGTCTGATATTGTAGCACGTTAACTCTTTTTTGGCTCGTAACGACTCGGGGGAGCAGCGTCTGCCTCATAACCAATCAGGTCGGTGTGCGAGAATGGCTTTGTTTACAGTCAGAAAGAGCGAGCCGCTCAGAAAATTTAAAATGTTGACTACACAGACATAAAAAACACAGTGATGTCGTTATATTACCAAATGTCATCAATAACTTATAGCTACTGACTGATATTTAAAGCTTCTTTGTGTATACACCACAAAAAAAGATGCTTCTTTAACAGATTCCTGCCTACCCCACCTTTAATTTGCAGTAGTATAAACAGCAAAATAGTGTTAAGAATGAAAGTGGGGCTACAGAATAAGAAAATAACTTTTACAAACCAATTATTTTGCCATCATCTGCGGTGACTGTGATACCAACAGGGGCATAGATTTCCTTGTCCTGTCCCCTCTCTCCTTTTAGTGCTCGGACACTGCAGATAAATGAGATTCACACACAGTTTCTTCACACACAGGTAACTCACCAAATACCTCTGAAAAACAGGTTTGAGAATTTATCAGACAACATGTTTCTGTGTCTCTGTGAAACATCAACTCCCCAAATGTGAGTGATTGTGCAAACACACCTACTGTTGCCTCCAGTTCCAGCTTTAAACCGTTTCACAGGGTACTTGTCCTTTATCCTCTTCAAGGTCAAATTCTTTGTAGCCACAACCCAAACATCTCCTCCATCTCCTCCTTGCCCACCAAGACGGGGTAGACCCATGCCCCCGCTGCCCCCACGGACGTACAGACGGAGGTTATCCACGAAGTTTGCATACTGCAGAACAGATATTACAGTCATGACATTTTGATACAGTAATAATAAGTAACAAAAAAAAACCCACACACAGTTAATCTGTCTCACTGACACGTTACATGAACATAGTCTCAAAACTGAACCATGGGATTTAAACAAACAAAAAAAAAAACAGATTATGGCTCAATGTATTGGAGTGCCAATGCTAGTTTACAGTTAGCTTGCTCGTCAATGTCAGCACAATTTTGCCCAGTTCGGTGTCATTTATGAGCGCATTCACAGGTGGTTAATCCTTTTTCGCATTACATACCTTTCTGAAGACGACTCTACTTAAGTGAACCATCTTTAGTGGCGAATATGAACATTTATGTTGTATCCAGCTAAGCTAACGGGTAGTTCACATGTGTTTACGTGTGTGGGACCGGAAGTGGTACATTCTCTCAGCTTATAGGCTAATGACCCGAAGAGGCGGGGCTCAGGAGCTTTGAGTGGCAGCTAAAGTGCAAACAGTAACTCATGTACAGTAGACACACCATGTGGTAGCCTACATACAGCGATATAGTTTAACTCTGTCTTTTTTTTCGTCTAAAATGATTAAAAAACACAGGAGGTTAAGCCCTTTCAAACTCAGAGAAAGTATTTTAAGTGTTTTTCCTCACTAACTTGATTTTCCTTTTACCTAATGAACCATTTTCATTTAAAAAACCTCTCTCTGGACGAATCATTCACAAAATTAACGACTTTATCTTGGTCAGTTCTGAAAAACATAGATAATATCCGAGCATGCCGTCAGGCATGCTGCTTCCTTTAATCTTCAATTTAATGAACACTTAAGTACAAATGACTCATGAGCCATTTTTCATATTTTGGATCACTACATCAAGTCAATCATAGTTTTCTCTCTAACTAGTTTATCGGCATATATTTCAAGATACTGTGCATCCATGCAAACCAACAGAATGAGTAAAAAGCTGTTTAGTAAAAAGCCATTTTAACATGAGAATGTCTTCAAGTGATTCAGAACATTCACAGCTGTATTTTTGAAAAGAAAAAGTAAAACATTTCAACAATCTGAACTGAAACTCTGATCCTCTCATCAGACTACTTTACTTTTTCAGTTGATCCACTGGCTCAACTTACCCCAGAACTACTATTATGACTTTAATAGTCCTCTAAGCTAAAATGGTGGACTTGAATGCTATGTTTTTGTAGCTCATAGATACCATAGTTGATGTTTATAACACATTTAAAATGATCTTTTTTTGGTCTGAACACAATTCTCATAAAACTTACAACAGACTAAATTCACTTTCAAGAGTGAAAAATGTTTTTTTATTGTAAATAAATTTCTAACCCCTTCACCCATGCGCCTCTTATTGATGCCCATCTCCTAAATATTTGGTCACATGATCAATATCTTTGACCATTTCCAAGCAACAACAGGGGGTGGCTCAACTTACCCCACTCTCCCCTACTGTCAGGCATGCTTCCTTGGCTACTGCATATATGTGCCTTATAAATTGGCAAGATTGGATCTTTGGCATGATCGAGTTGTCCTGAGTATTTGGGTGCTGCATGTCTTCATCACAATGTGTCCTACTTTGAGCCCACTCAGTGAGAGAGCAGCAGAGAGTCGGCGGCGCTGTGAGGATGCTGAGAGATGCTGAGAGATGCTGGGATCTTCCGGCTCTGTTCCCTCCCGATGCAGCGTGAGATGCGCATGTGACGACAAAAGCAACATCAGGACCCGGCTTCTTCCTCTCTCACAGTACAGACATCAAGACACAGGGAACATCTCTACTGCCCAAGACGACGTTCAAAGGCAGATCAGACCTGAATTAGACAGGTCTGTGCGGCTGAACAGCACAGGGGTAAGTATGTGTGTGTGAGTGTGTGAGTGTGTGTGTGCATGTGTGATGACGAGAGAGAGAGAGAGAGAGAGAGAGAGAGAGAGAGAGAGAGAGGTTTGGCTTATTATCGCATGCAAGACTCCGGACAGTTGCATAGGTCCTCCCACTGATGTCTGCCTATTTATACGACCAGCAACGCTGCCGTGGGTCGTGATAAGAGGACACGACTGGGAGACAGAGCTACACACCATTACGCGGTAAGAGACCCTAATCTTGGCCGAGTGTTGCGGATGCCCGTGAGTGTGTGTTTGACCTAAATTATGCAATGATGGTGACACAGCCACTGTCGCATGTGCTCCTTGTGCCTCATTGGGTGCAGGAACCCGCTGCATGTAGTCAGAGCAGCGTAAAGTGGGAGGTTTGAGCATGTGGGTCTATGAGGATGATGAGTGAGGATGATGGGTTAAGAGACTGCTACATAGCTCCGCTCCTCCAGTAGCTTCTAATGATGCAACATCCACATTGTTGAAATGTCGAGTGCAAAAGTAAAAGCTAATTGTGTCGCTGACTTCCAGTCTGCTCTGTCTAAATGAGCTGATATTGTATAGATGAGGCTGTAGATGCGGGCCTGCCAAAACCAAACCACATTTCAACCAAAGATTTTATTGTCTGACAAAAAAAAACAGAGTTATTCATAATCAGACATTTGTATTTGGGAGAATTCCTTCCTTTAGCAGTGAAAAAAAAAAAGATATCTGATCTTTAACCAGACAACTTCCATTCTTAGTGTCATGGTTCGACTTATAGGGTCACTTTCTCTCTAGGTCTGGCCAACAACATTCAGTACAATATGTCCTTTAACACTGTACATCCTCTCCACACATGATGCTAAACACAATAAGCATATGTAGGCACAATGAAGGGCAGGAGCACAACAACAAACCACAAATGTTTTTACACTCAGGAGTTTACATTTGGCTGTTATCACATTTTAGCTGTGGATTTGTTATAATGTTTTGTGTCAATGCAATGAAACGTGCCTTTCGTAGTAAGTGAAATTGCATCACATTTCAAAGACAAAGCACTACACATACTTAATATTAGCAGCATGGTTTTAATATCTTAAAAATGTATTGTCTAAAAGAGTAAATTCTCTGTATGGTGCAACAGAGCACAATTGTTGGCACTATGTGGAATTTAAATTTGTAAAGAGAACAACCACCGCAAGGTATTTATCAATGAAAAAGCTTTTTAAAGTGATGGGGGAGATCTGGAAAATTTGGTTTGAATATTTAGGGGAGTGTATAACAGTTCCATCTCCAGGTGACCAGTCATACTGCTCTGAGATTTACTGTTGTCATTAGCTTTAAAGCAGCCAAAAACTCCTACAGATGGGAAAATGAATACCGGCTCTTAAAGTTTCCAAGGTCTAAATTTGACTTAGTTCTGAACTAATGCTTCTTTTTGTTAACCACAAGGGGAGACTTCTTGTTATTCTTACATTTTCTTCATTTCCATGGTGGATTTGGTTGACCAAAGAGGCCAACATCTTAAAACCAGACCAGAAGCTTGTGAATTAAAATCCACTTGCAGAAAGAGACTATTTTTTTATGCATGGGTCTATGGCAGTGTAAAATGAAGTTTGAGCAAAATGTGAAAATAAGAAGAGGAGAACACTGTTGGGTTATTCGTCAACCAGGGGGACGACACTCTCCAAAGAGTGCAGGCAATGTGTGGAATCCCAGTGCTTTCATTGAAAAGGGTAAACAAGCTGACGACCAAAGACAACCAGTTAGTCTACAGGAGCAGACAGGGAGAGGGGTAGACTGTATTGGCTGCAGTGGAGACATGAGAGTTAAGATGAAAAGGACACTGAGCCAGAGTTTTGGGATGTCAGACAAAAGCAGTGTGGGCAGTGTCATAGTTATGAAACATGGGCAGTGGGCACTGTAGTGGGTAATGTTTTGGCGGGAGTGTGTGTGAGTGTGTGTGTGGTTGTGGTGGCCACTGGGTATGAGAGGAGGGGCTCTGATGGTTTGGTCTGTCAGCATGCCAGGACCACATTCTCACCCTGCTTCTGTTGAAAGGGGTGGTAAAGACATAAACAGGCCCAGTGGGATTAGGGTCCACTCAGAGGAGTGATCTGGGGGGATTTGCTGCCCGGCGGGCACACAAAGGCACTGTCGTGTAACACACAAACACACACTACACATGCTCAACGGCAACGTTTCACAACAGACCGAAGCCTACATAAATCTGATTAGGACTCCCTTTTGTTTGGGAAGCGCACCGGGGTTAACACAGGCTAGCCCTGCCGCAGGCCTTGTTTGATAGGACAAGGGGTGTGTATGGACATTGGCGGGACAGTAGAGAAAAAAAGTCAGTGAGGAACGTAGTGTTGTGGCGGGGTGTTTCCACGTGTGTGAAGCCCCAGACAGACAGGGAGGGTCATAGCTGTGTGTGGAAGCACAATAACAGGATGGATAAAGGTTGTTCAGTGTGCGTGTTTTAGTCAGCTGATGGTGGACGGACACAGGATCTAAGCTAACATGAGACAACAACAACATTGTCAGACACAAAGAGAACAAGCCGGTTTGAACCTGCTCAAATAATCTGACCTAGAAACATGAAAGCAGTGGAAGCACAAATGGGCCTCTGCTTTTAATTGAATATCCATTGGACGGATACAGAAATGTCTAGAACTTTCTTCATATTTTTATCATTCCTCCCCAGAGCCGGCTCTGGCCCAGGCTGTAGCCATGCCTCTTCTGGAAGAGACCACTCTGCCACAGGAGCACCCACCCACTGTCCCTGTGGTCATCATAGGTAAACTTTTCCCCCTTTCCCCTGCCTTTCCCCTGTCTCTCACACTTGGCTCTGTTTACCAAATAACATCACGCAAACCTTTGTAAGGCCTGTCCAATGTTGCACTCACTCTGCCTTCATTTCAGGGAATGGACCGTCAGGAATTTGTCTGTCATACCTTCTCAGTGGATACAAGCCTTACCTGGATACGGCAACTGTCCACCCAAACCCAATACTCTACAGGAAACTCCAGGAGACCAAGCACCTACCCATCACTGAACAAGTAACCACATCTACAATTCCTTGTGCTTAGATTTGTGATCATGGTCAGGTGTATCATGGATACTTTCTTTTGTAGGATTTGGAATATTTGAGCGAAGGTCTTGAGGGGAGATCAGGGAACCCAGTGGCTGTCCTTTTTGACACACTACTGCACCCCAATGCTGACTTTGGCTATGAGTTCCCCCCTGTACTCCAATGGAGGAGGGAAAAGCAGCATCACATCCCACATCTGGTGCTTGGGAGGGCAACACCTGGGGGAGCTTGGCATGTAAGCAATCCTTGTTGAGATCAATATTTTCTGTCAATCAACTCTTTTGTACTTTTGTCTTGTATTTATCTCTGCACTTCCCTTTGTAGGCAATGCAAGGATCCATGCTGACTATCAGTCTTGGTATCTGGATGGAGCTGCCTGGGGTGAACTACAGAGACTTGACCAATGGGAAACGCAGGTACTGAAAGATGACAATGTTGCAGGACGTAGTTCAATGAGCGGTTTTATTCTGTAGTGCTTTTCCTATACTTGTCCCCTTTCTCTGCAGGGATGTGACCAGTGACAGAGCTACCCCTGAGGAGATCTCATCTTATTACCGTAACTATGTGAAGCTAAAGGGCCTCCAGAAGAACTTTGCTGACAACACATACGTGACCTGTGTCCAGAAACTCTGCCGAGGGCATGAGGGGGAGGGCCTTGAAAATGGGCACACTGGACAAGAAAATGGAGGGGTGGGTGATGGTGGCAATGAAGGCTTTGAGGGAAATGGAGTTGAGTGTCTAAACAAAGGAGCAGGGGGTGCTCTCTGGGAAGTGAGAGGATACCAACAGCTGCAGAACGACACTCATGTCCCTTTCTCCGTGTTTGCTGAGAATGTAGTTCTGGCCACCGGTGCATCTGATTCACCAGTCCGATTAGGTGTGGATGGTGAGGACCTGCCATTTGTTTTCCACAGCATCTCAGACCTGGGTTTGGCCATAGGCCAAAGAAAACTGGATTTAAAGTCTGATCCCATTCTAGTTGTTGGTGCTGGTTTGAGTGCTGCAGATGCAGTTCTGTGTGCTTGTAACAGCAACATTAGAGTGTTGCACGTCTTTCGTAAGAACGTAGACGACCCAGACCTCATCTTCAAACAGCTGCCCAAAACCCTGTACCCAGAGTACCACAAAGTCTACAATATGATGTGCTCCCAAACCTACATCAATGTACCCCCCTCCTCTGCCTCTAACAGACCCCATACAGTGAGTATTGCTTCCTCAGTATGTGCCAAGATGTGCCCAAAGCCCCAGCTTGCAGCAGGTAACATGGCTGGTAATTCCAGTGTTGGCCTGTTTCCTGACTACACCAGTTTTCCTGAACACTGTGTGGTCTCTTTCCAGTCTGATATGAAGTGTTTGATTCAGGGGAACAACTCCCTCAAAGCATTCAAGATCTCCATGGCTCTAGTGCTGATTGGGACCAACCCAAACTTGTTTTTCTTGAAGGGGCATGGACAGTACCTGGGTCAAGATCCAACCAAGCCAGTCAGCTGCAAGCAGAACCCCATTGACATCCACCCCTACACTTTTGAGTGTACCAAGGAGCCAGGTCTGTTTGCCATGGGCCCCCTTGTCGGAGACAACTTTGTTCGCTTTCTGAAGGGGGGCGCTTTGGGCATTGCCTCCTGTCTGCTGAAGAGACTCAAGAAGAAAGGGAAGCTCATCAGCAATGGTGGAAATAACTTCATCTGAAAAAGTGAGGAGAGTTGTGCATGCTGGTTAAAATGCACAGGGTTAAAGCTTTCTAACTAACAGATTTATGAGGGGAAGGGAAAACCAGAGGTGTCAAATGTTAATATCATTGATGCAGTGTTTTTTCATCAAAGCTAAAGCATTTTTTACAACTTTTCAAGACCAAAAAGACAGTGGATGTAATTAGTTTCAGAAGAAACAAGCTTTCAAAGAGTCTTGTCCGACTCCATTAGAAGTCCAGAAAAGTTTAAGCTACCATGTGCCAATGTTTTAAAGTCAACTGTAACCTCATGACATAATGGGACCTTTTTTTTTTTTTTTTTTTTCAGGGTTATTTATTCGTCTCTCATGTGTCTCACAATCTACTTGCCAACAATTCTTTAATGGCTGTTGTAGACTTCTCTGAAGTAAAGGCTACTACCGTCATTCTCATGAATCTAAAGCTAAATGTGAAAACAGTGCACTCTGGCAAACCTCACAAAGTTAAGATCATCCGAACTGAAAGTCACACAACATGAAGTAGCGAGTGTTCGTAGTAGTGGATGCACACAGGATTGGTGTGAGGAAGGGTGACCCAAGTTCATAGCTAAGCAATCCAAGTGTTCGTGATTGTTCTGAGGCTGAATGTTTTGTTTTTTTTTATTTAAATTTTTTTCACTTTTGTCTTTTTTTAGCTGCTAGTGAAGGTAGTTTGAGCCATATACCTAAAAAAGCTAGAGTCTAATAAAGTTAAGCTGTTGCTTTGGTGTAATACTACAGGAAGGCTTTCTATGCAATTCAAATACAGATATGAATGTTTTCTTGGACACCCTTTACTTATTTCTTATTTCTAAGGAAAGTGTCATGGAAAAAAATACATATTATTCATAGGATGACCTATCCAGACTTGAATATTTTCTTCTGTTATTTTTCCATTTAGTATGAGCTACTTACGAGGAAGAAGAGCCCTTTTAAAGTTTAAATTGAGTATAAGAATCAACTTCATAAGGGATAACTTAATTTACATAATATTTGCCCAAAAATGATCTGTGCCTGATTCTTGGGCTTGGAGACTTCTCATTAAATTAGCCCATGCTTTGAAGTTTGTCACTTTAATTCCTAAATATGGGTATGGTTTTGGTATTAAAGTTTTCTCAAGCAATAAAATGAGAGGGATAGAAAAAAAGATGAATAAGCACCATTACGGCCCACAGAAGGACTGATTGTTATTACATCATGGCTAAATTTAAGTGAAAATTAATGCAGATCTTACCTTTATCATCTTAACTTGACACTATAAATACACCAGTAAGTGCAAACCTCCCTATACCTTGGCCAGTTGCCGCAGGCTTAACTGACTCCAGATATACAGAAAGAAAATGTGAAAACATTTAATTTAATATTTATTTTTAACTAACTATTCAAACATGCTCAGTTTTTTCTTTTTTTGCGATTAGATAACTTTAATTTAACACGAACTATTCTGTGAACTAACACTTAACACTGACATATAAGCTATGTTTGAAAACTGTTCATTCACGTTTTTTATTGAATGTCTATTTAACTGTAGTCATTTTAAAAGTTTGTAATGTGTTAACATCGCACACTTTTTTTTCTTTACCTAACACTACAGAGCAACTACAAATCCAGACTTCTCTGAAGATATTTCAAATTTTCACGATTCACCAACACTGATTTCTTTGCTCCCAACTTGCACAAACTGACTAAAGCGAATAAAACAAAATTTCAATGAGTCGCTTAGTAAACAGCCTAAATTACAAATTACAATAAGTGTGAGATAAGACTTTTTACAGGTTTGGAGCAGTGAAAGTAGCAATCCATTTTTTCATTCACTCCATATTTTCCACCCTTCATACCCATTTGCAGATTTTTCTTCTGCACCCTCAAAATACAGTTTCTGAGTCAGAGGGGGTAACACATTACTGTGGTCAAAATACTTTCTCTCTAGTAGTTAAACACACTGCTGTATACATTTTCTTCATTATATAACTGACATATAGCAAAAATGTGTCAAATATTGAATTTCAGCTGAGTTATACTTTCATAGTTTTTGTTTGTTTTGATAAAAATATCAAAAACATGCATGTAAGCATGAACCACTGCCTAAGCAGCAGCAGCTGCTGTGAGCAGGAGGAAGAGAAGAGCTTTAAAGTAAAAGAGGAAAAAGAAACTGGAGAGGAGACAAGTCACCAAAAAAGTGAAGATGTGATTGTTTTTAATCTTAAAGGAAAATGAAATAAGATCCTGCTGTATCTCGGTCTGACACTAGTACCCGTTGCTCTTAAATCCAAGACCAATCTGCTTGCTTAATAAAGCAAAAACAGGTTTAAAGTGTGTCCATTTGTCCACATTTGCTTTCAGATGGACACACTTTGCATAGAACAATGCGCTGAACTACTGAGAGTTAACAAGTCCCCATTACTGCGGTGATGTCTCCCTGAAACATGCATGTTTGAATGCAAGTTACACTTTAACTTTTCTAACTTTACTCTAAATTTTCTTTTGAAAATGATGCAGATAGCATGTGAAAGAACCGGTGAGGGTTTTAGGCGCTCCATCAGTGGAGACAGACCTTAATTTTGTTCACTTTGCACAACACACAAGAGTCCTCCTGTATGAGAGCTGACACATGACATGAATTCAACAGCTGGAAGTGGATCTAGAAAACTACATTTGTTAGTCAATTTTCCTTTTTCTGAGCGACTTTCTGAGAAATAAAAATAAAATGAACCCGATCCAGCTGTTGAAATTAACTGATGTCTAATATGATAAACCTTAATAATGATTAAGTTACCATTTATCTGCAGCTTTCTAAAGTTTTTAACCTGGTTATCTATCCTGCGGTCACAGTCAACAGGCAGCAGCAGCAGACGCATAGTTGCCACCGCAGTAATGGCCGCTGTGCAACAGAAATTGCTCGCCATATTTGTCTTGGTTACATTTGTGCAGGTTTTTGAAAAGAATAAAAGCAAGTTAACACAGAAAAACATGTAATCATGTAAAAAACGTGTAATCAATCGCTCTGTTATTACTAAAAGTAATGAGCAAAAGATCCCATTCAAAACGCAGAAATGGATTGTAAACAGGTGTTTGTTTTTATTTCTTTCTACGCCGAATACCATGTCAAACTCTTCGCTCATGGATGGCACTTGCCTTAAGTGTAGATCCTCTGGCATGACGACTACTAATCCGAGCAACTTCAGATCTGTAAAAGTGCCTATCGGGTCAGCTGATGGGTAATACTTCACAGAGGATCAAGTTGAATCCTACTTTTACTTTCAAATTCAGTCAAAACCAGGGAACACATTGGGTCTTAACTTCAAAATGAAGGAACAGCTGCTTTCAGCATGTGGAGTTTTATTGCTCTCTTGTACAACTGACAAGTTTTTAATGTTTTGTATGCTGCATTTTTTATTATTGACAAATAAAACGTTGGAAAAAAAACTCTGAACATGAGACAGTTTTGTTACATTTCCTGCTTCGGTGGCTTTGTTAATAGGGAGGATGCAGTTATTACAAATAAAGGAACAGGTTGAACAACAACACATGCAAACCAAACTTATTGTGTTGTATTATAAAGAGTTAGTTCAATCAAAGCAGTGTCACTGCTGAAATACATTCTGTAGTCTTTTTTTAGAAGGGATGGACATACTTCCTGAAATGACTTCCCTCTGCAGTCTTTCAACATGGAGGCATTTTATCTTCTCTTGGAGAGTTTGGTTGGGTTGTACCTGAAATAAAAAGCACACACGATTTTATGTCATCGGTCTGTCCATGTCAGGACAAGCTTTTAACGTTCCTCATGGGTCATTCCTCAATGTCCTTAGAGGCCTTTTGAACAAACAATAAAAAGAGCCCAAATTAAGAGCTGTAAAACATGCAAAGTGTTTGAACAGCTTAAAGCAAACAGGCTTCCTATAAACCACGTCTGGAAACTTCGTTTTAGACCGCTCAAAAAATAGCGTATTGTTTTCTTAGCAGCAGTGTCTGTTCCCCGGCTTCGCATGACTGACTGAGCATGAGTCGGTGATCAAACAGCTCAACCTTGACACGCACACACACACATAAAATCAATCCCAGACCGGCTCTTTTCTGCTTAGTCAAAGAAAACGTGGCAGAGGCGACAGTAGCAGCTTACATCATCTCTGTTACCTTAGCAACTTCTCTGACGAAAGAATTACTATGTTCTGATTGGTTAATCTGAACTCAGAGGCTCGAATCTACATTTTAATTAACTGTGTTGTCTGCACCTCATGATAATGACGCAGCCTTCACAGATGAACAATATTTTCACTTAAGGAAATAGAAAATTCATTTTAGACAGCATGCAGGTTATCAGTATGAGCGATGCAGGGAAGATTAAAGGTTCATCAATGCAAATTTTAGCGTCCCAGACAAACCAATTCATAACACTAGAATAAAAACACAAACTGGGGAACTGGAATCTTAATGAGAAGGAAAAACGCTAAAAAAAAGGGAATGAAGGATTTAAATATCACAGAGAGAAACACCAAAGTGACATAAGATAAAACATAAAAGCATGAAAAGACAGATTACATTTGCCTCTAACTGTAGTTATTATTTCAGTCTGGTGCACAATATTGTTTGTTTTGTATCATTAAAAACAGGTGATACACAAACCGACAGAATCTTTATTTTATGCTTCAGTCTGTTGGCAGAGTCAGAGGTTCGACATAAGAACACGTTTATTTCCCTGAGAATGAGAGAGGCACAACTGTGACTGTCACTTTAGGTAACTGTACGGATTTTATCAGTGACCTGAGATGACTGAGATATTCTGCTCATGTAACTTTTGAATGACTGATTAGAGGCGTTGTCTCTTTTTAAAAAAACAGGTAAAAAGCATCCAGTAAATCTCAGCTCATCACTAATTATCTATGAAATCCAATGACAAGAAGCTACAACACTGTGGGTTCACTGCTCCACCTCTAAACCCACGACAGATGTGGCATACAAACCTGTCACGGTTTTAGAGGATGCAGTTGATGGGTAATCGAGTTAGTACAAACTTTTAGAAAATCAGGTTCACTTCTCACCTGAAGAGGTCATCTCCCGCAGTCTCATCCTGTTTGCTCTGGCGTGCCTCCTGAAACAAACACACGCTCTGGTTACGAATGCCGGACTCGAAATGGATCACAGACATAAACCAGAAGTTCGTTGACAAAAGCACCTCAGCTGCATCTTTCAGCCATTCATCCAGATCAGTGTTCCTTCCTCTGTTGTGAACCAGCAGATCCGAGCCGCCGATGATGTGAGGGGAGCCCCGAGCACCTGGCACGCACATCTGTCGCAATCAACCAACCAGATTCAGACAGACAGTTGAAAATATGTTAATCACAAACATAAATAATTTTCGTCAATATAACTTTCGACTTAAGAAGCACAGAGTCCAATCATTGTAGATGTTGTTATAATCTGGAAATTCATGTTGTAAAAATAGAAATTTATGAGGGACAACAATTCCTTATTGGTGTGCTTCGAATCAAAAAAAGATAACTCATAAAATAAACTAAATATGCCATCATGGAAAAAAATAGTGCCTTGAACAGATTTACCAGATATCTACAGGTGGATACATCTTTCTTTATACTTTAAATTAATGTTAATTTTATTGTTATGAACAGGTGAGCTGTGTAATGTGTTTATAATCAGACGAGGACAAAATAATTAAACATCTGCTGGTACAACAATGCCTAACTGCACACGACACAGCAGAGTCTGCAGGGGGATTTTTAATTTGTTATCTGAATGACTAATGAGGTCCTGATGCAGTGGAGTCTGACCTTGCGGAAACGTTTGAAGTTCTTTGTGTGGTCGCTGTGCTGCATCCTTTGTGGTTTGGTTCTGGGGGCTTCAGTCACAGCGAGGGATCGAAACTCTACCAACACCAGCTTCTTAGGAAGGTCCTCGTCAATCTTTGACTCCTCCTGAGAAACAGCAAGAGAATACCTTTCATCAGACGGAGATTTTATACCTTCAGTCTAAATTTAAATGTTGTTGAATAACAAATAAAACAGAGTTAGATTTATTGAAACCACAGGAACAGTATTCAGGCAGGTGAGTGGTATCACCTGCAAATGCTCAGAAGTCCTAGTGGCCTTATACACTTGGGACAGCAGGTCTTAAAATGACAGGAATCAAGAATATCTAAAAGTTTAAAGATCTAATTGGACAGAGCTTGACGCTAACTTTTTTGACAAGGAGCACATGTGATGCTAAGTAGAAAGAGTAAGGAACGCACAATGAAAATTGATCCAATAATGAATGTCTTATTGTCCGACCTTAGTACTATTATTTGAAATCAATTTTAGGTCTTTAGGTCAAGTGACACGGAAGCTATTGAAGGAAAACGGCCTTTTTTGAAAACATTAACCAGTAATTTATTGATGGTCCCTTATTCAACACCCGACGTTGACAGTGAGGCTGTCAAGTAGATTTAACCGTGCTGCTGTAGTTATTCCCGGTTATGGAGAGTGAGAAGACACCAGTAGATCCTCAGTGAATGTCTGTCAAATATCCAACCTAAAACTAACTTCTCTGCAGTATTTACATGAAAAAAAAGTGTTGCCTCGGCTGATTTTTTGTATGCTCACATGTGCCCCTAAATACGTTCTATAATTCGCACACATCTATTTTTAGTCCCAAATGCGAGAGAAACGGTCACACTGTCCAGCCTCGTTGGAGTACCTCAGTTTAACTTCATAACTTAAGAAAAGTTCACCTCAGAATAAGATCCAGGTATGGACAGAAAATGAGGTTTACTCAAAGAGAGAAACTTACACAGACCTCCTGTTTGATCCTGGAGGGTCTCAGAGGAGTCTCTTTCTCTTCTTTGAGCTTCCAGGCGTCTTCTTCGGGTTGTGCAAAATCCTACAAGGACATAAAAGAATACAAAGAGTCAACCCAGCAATATTTAAACAATTAGATATCAGAATGAAAAGCGAAGCAGAGTATTTGAGTCCTCACCTTCATAAAAGCCGGATTCTTAAACGGCTGTGTTTCTTTACTTGTTGAGGCAGTTTTCATCTGAGGCCCTTCTGGAGGTTTAATGGACTCATGGTTAGATGCTCTGTATTCAGAAGGGCTCACCTGCTCTGTCTTAATGGTGATTGCTTTAGTATCAGTTGTTTTGTTGGGTTTAAGTTGGGAATCTGACTCTTTTTCCAGACCTGCCCATGGCCTCTTGTCGGTCCCGTTTTCTCCTACATGGACCCGTTGCCTCTTGCTTGTTGAGGAGGTCTCCACGGTGTCATAATCTTGTTTCTGCTTCATTGCTTGTTGGCCTTTGTTAACCGAGGGTTGCTCATCAAAGTCATCCATAACCTCAGACATGATAGACTCCAGTTCATCCATCGGTATCTCTGCTACCATCTCCTTCCTCTTTCTGCTCCTGGGCTCTGCCTGGATGGAGTGGGAGACCTTGTCTGACTCAGCCTGTGGCAGACCCACAAAAAGATCTGCTGCTGACTCCTGGAATGGTGCCGCAGAGACTCCCTCTGAACCTGAACCTGAGGCTGTTTCTTTGCTGGATTGTGGTTTTTGCAGGCTGTTGGATGATTCCAGTAGGGGTCGTTTGGGCTCTGACATAACAGCAGAGAGTTCGTCCTCCAAAGGCCTCGGGGAGATGATGAAACAAGAGACAGGTAAGAATAGACTATCAAGTGTATGGATCAAAATAAAAACGAGGATGTCTTTGATTCAGCGGGTATTTTGGGAGTTAAAGGGTAATTCTGGCATAAGTTTAAGTCATGGTCAAACACACGGTAACACCGAGATAGATCCCCCCTCGAAAGATGAATTTTGCCGACTGCTTGCTTCTCTAGTTACACTCAAACATTTCCTTGAAGTAATAATCATCATATTGATCATTTTGCATTGCAAACGCAGTAGTTCTTCTGCCTTAGCATTTCGGTCTGATTGCATTTCCATGAAGTAATAATCATAAATTTTCTTCCTTGAGCTGCGAAACTCCGCTGCACTCAGTGATCGACTCGTCAGGGCTCCCCCACAAGTGGCTGCTGGGGGGCATTATTTGTGGCTATAGAGTGGTGTTTTGGTGAAGGTGGGGGGACTCAAGTTTAAGAATAAGCCTCTTATCAGAAACAAAATGTTAAGAATTTCACAATTTTGTTTCACATAAATGTCAAAAACAAAACTGTACAAATGACAGATCATGAAAATCCACTCTCAGTTGTATAATCAGTCCCCCATCTGTGTACAGTATTTACCTTTTCTTGTTGACTGGTTGAAAAAACGTGGTCAGGGTCGATTGCTTCTGAGGGGACGCTTGGGGAGCACCTCTCTGTTTCTGCGGAGATTGCCCCTGTAGGAATGCCTTTGTGCCACCATTGGTCCTCAGAGGGGACGACTGGGACCAAACGCCACAACTGCCTGCACCTGAAACTGCAAAAAGCTATGAATGATTGATTTGATTTGGGTATTTCAGGCCTTCAGGTGATGCTTTCTGTTGAATAAATCCAAATGACGGGAGAATATTAGAACTTTTCTGATCTGTTCGTTAAGTATAAAACCTGAAAACATGAGGTAGCTGCTGGACAGCTTAGGTCAAAGGTCACTATATCTGCTTACAGGAACCTCTGACCATCTCTTATCCAGATATTAGATTTTGTCTAGCTACAGACTTAGTATGTTTCAAACAATGCTCTTAACAACCTTGTCACAATAGTCCATAAGTTATGCTAAAAGCAAATATAAATTTAGATACAGGAAATTCAATAACTTTACCTTTGATGATGTTTGGTTAATGTGCACAGGAAAACTAACTAAATCCTTTGGATCAATTTGAGGTATGAAAGTCAAAAAAATACTATTAAACAATGAACGTGTTACTTTACACCTGCTGTCTGTGTGTTTTTATATTTTAACATCCTTTTTTTGGTCATTTTGGCATTAACTGACAGGTCAGCTGGTGACGTACTGGAAGAAAATGAGTCGAGGGACAACTTCTGAGTATTCTGTGAATGTGGAGTGAGTGCCAGTAACCACTAATATGAAGACACTCCAGGAGACGTTGTGGGTAAATAGAGAAGAGCTCTAAAATGATCCAATCACCTGTGCAGATATTACAACAGCTTTGACACGAACACATCTGTTAATGGACAATTTTAGCCACCTGTTGGTTTGGACTCGAGCGTCTTCTTCTTCTCTGAGTTGGTTTTCTCTAATGTGTTGAAAGATGAGCTTGTTACGGCATCCACCTCAAACTGCGCAGCCTTCTTCTGTGCCACAGGTTCTGGTCTTCGGATCTGACTGCTTTGTCTTTTCTCAGGAGTCTCCCCTACGGTCGTCACCCCTGTGACATCCCCACAACGCTCGGTCCTGGTGGATAAATGTAAGTACACACATCAGACTGAAGAGCTCTGAAATAAAAAGTGTGGAGTACTAAGTTTAAATCAAACAAATGAAGGGCGTGTTTCTGGGTGTTTGTTAGTACCTTTGTGATGTCTCTGTGTTGGCAGCATAAGCTGTGATGTTCTGAGATGCAGCAGGTAACACCGTTTCATCCACCACCCCGCTCTGTGACAACGAAGCACTTGGGATTTTTGGTTTGATTTTTGGTGCGGATTCTTGATTTAAAAAAAATGAATAATTGAATCAAAAACTAGAGAGAGGATTAGAAAATACAGAAAGCACTCAGTTTTTTTCTCTCTGGTTACTCACCTGAGTCTGGGATTAGACTGGATGGATTGCAGTACCTGTCACAGGAAGCATAGATGGCAGCCAAACCAATTTCAGACTCTGCGATTACTCTGAGGCCTTTTCTGTGTCATTGGAAAATGGAAAAATGTGGATTTTTAAGTCTTGACAAATCCTTACTTTGAAGGGTAAATTGCCAAATAGGCTATTAAAAACTTTTCAGTAGCAAAAGAGAAATGCTCAGCAAACCTATGAACGACGTTCTTCAAAGACTTTGCCCACTCAGCTGCAGAGGGAGACAGCAAAGTTTGGGAGTTGCCTGTTGTAGACTCGATCACACAGTTCTGCGGAGACTCCAGCAGGTCTCGGGGCAGATGGCCCTCCTCCAGCAGATGACTCTTCCCGCCTCCATAACTCACTGCTGCACTGAGGCGCTTCATCTGCACACAATATAGACGTTTAACGTTAAAAAACAGAAGAGTCTGACTGTAAAATCCTTGTTTCAGAAGCAAGTTAAATAAATTACTGCTCAATTATCTAAGTCTAATCTAATAAATTTTCGCTTGTGTTCATGTTTTCCAGAAGTCACTTGACTTTTTCCATCCGTGAAAAAGGTTCAAATAAAGATTCAAATAAAGATTCAAAGGTATCCGAAATGCTGGCATTAACAATCAGATGAAGAAATGAGTACACTTGAAATAAAAATGTCTCTGGAAAAACGCGTGCTAGGACCCCGAATTTGGAGTAAGACTTGTTGAACTTCAGTCCTCTGTAGCCAAAATAAGAATTATAGCATCAAAACCAACTATGTACAAGAATATTTATTTATTGTCCAACAAAACTTTTTCCACATATTTTGTAACAACAGGAGAAAATTTACCTCAGGACAACTTTTTGTTTTAACTCACGGATGAAAAAATAAATTGATGATCTTGGCAAATCTCTTTTTATCAGTATTCATGCACAGCACACAGTGAGTAAAACCCTTACAGTCTGACTCAGTGTGGTCTCCCATACTGATCCATAAATATTTCAGCTACTGTGAAAGCATTTCCTCCTGCAGATATTCTATAAGGTTGTTGTACTCAGGTGCACCTACAGTACCTCTTCAGGGCGTGGAAACACTCTTTCACAGTGTCATGAAAACACAGTTCATATTTCTGCCTTTTTTTTTAAAGACTGTACTCAAAGATCATGAAGCTGACAAAAACCCATCTCAGTCGGTAAAGTGTTCTGCTGACCTCAAAATGAAGGATAATTGTTTAAAATCTATACAAACAGCCTAAGTAATCCCTCCAGGGGCTTGAGCATAAAAAACTGTGACATTCAGACAACAATCAATTATTAACAAGAGCTCAACTGGAAGTCTGAAATGTGTGAAATATGTGTGAATGTTAGAAGTGAGGACTAATGTTTAAGAGTAACTTTAAAACACACAAAAGGAAAACCATGTGATGACTTTGCTGTCCCCCTAATGAGGTTTTATAACAGGCACATGCTGTATGAGGTTCATCTGTGTTACTTTACAGCATAAACACGAGGTTCAGATGCTTCATATTTTGGCACAACTGCTTTACTTTGAGAGGAATAAGTTGAAGTCACAAATACGTCTGCTCTATCTCATTTCCACTTTAAGTGCTGACCTCTCCATGGAAAATGTTACAATAACACTTTGGGGTCTGGTTAATTTGTAATTATTTGGTATTTAAAGGAAACATTAAATCAAGCATGTTTTGAAATTAAATAAAATGTCCAATAAGATCTTGTTCTTTTAATGGTTTACACCGTCAGCCTTGAAGAAAATAGTCATTAGCTGTAGTTTTTTCTCTGGACCTGTGAGCCTCCCAGAGGATCTTCAGCCTGCAGACTGCCTGGCAACTGATGTTGAGCTCATAAACATGAAGCTCACAGATCACGTGACTTTTCATCATCTTTCAATCTAATGACTGGAAAACAAGGGGGCAATTACGCAGCCTAAAAAAAGCGCTCATTTCTCTGCCTCACATGTGTTTTACTGACTGTCGGGACAGGATGACTGCTGATAAAAGATCACATTACAGCTGCCTTTTTTTAATGACTGGGCTGCCTTTTTTTGTTATGGTATAAAGACTACACAGGTTTGTGTAAGGTTTTCAGACAGACTGAAGTAGACATACCTGTTTCTCACTGAGGAATATGAAAGTCTTTCCAGAGAAAAGCTGTCTGCGAGCCGGAATCGCTCTCAGGTTAACATCCTCTCTGTTTAAGCTGGGCTCATCGATCTCTGGGATGAAACTTGAAAGATGAAAATGCAGTTCAGATGAATTTCCATCGAGTTCACTATGATTTTAGTGTCCATAAAGAAAGATTGTTTTACCTCTCAGCTTTAGGGAGAGGTAATTTCTGCTGGATAGCTCTGTTGAGCTCTGAGAAGAACTCTGGTTTCACGATGGGGCAGCAGCACAACAAAGCAGAAATCGTCTAATCAAGAAAAACAAGATGCACATTTATTAATTTAAAGACAACCACGTGACATGTGCTAATCAGGGATCCATAACTTGGTTCAGACCTTGATGGTGACTTTTGTAGTGGGCATAGCCAGGTGGGTGCAGTCCTGAGTCCAGGTGTTGACCAGTTTTCCACCCAAAGTCAGCAGCACCTGAGACAGGGACGCTTTGCCGTCGTTGTTCACACATGATGAACACACCACAGGCTTAAAATGGTCCACACTGAGGTGAATCAGAATGGATGAAGGAGATTCACATTAACTATGAGTTACATGACCTTTTTTAAGTATGGAGTAAAAAGTAGAGTATTGTGCTTCAGTGCCATACCTGAATTTACTGTGAAAAACCCCAAACGTCACCTCGTCCCCCGACCTCAGGTTCACTGACGTGCTGTCAGTCAAACGCTGGCTGTTGACAAACGTACCATACTTGGAGGTATCTCTCAGCATGAGAGTCTGGGAATACAGTTTAGAAGAGCAAATCATCACAGTGTCCACCAGTCACACAAACCACCCCACACAGAGCACATGTCTCTGTTCAATTACTCATGGTCCATGAAACTCAGCCTGAAGCCAAAATATGTCCTAACCGAATCAGAAGAGCAGGATCTTCAGGATACACCGTTTAAAATGAGGTATAAAGAGACAATTTTTAAGAGGTACAGGGATGAGGAAGGTGTTGGGTAGCTCTAAGTGTTATGAGGTTGTTGTTTCTTTTTTTTTATTTCTTTCTTGTTTGTTTGTTTTATTATTATTATTATTTATTCTTGTTATATTGTTTTTATGTATGCGCTGTATTAAGTGGATGTAGATTTTGTTTTGTAATACAAAGTCATAAATGTACTTTCTTTATCTATAAATATCAGGTACATCTATATAAGTTGCAAGTAAGCTTGGTGTGGGTAATTATTATTTAAAGGAAGGGGTGGGCGTTCATAAGTTATTCTTCTTCTCACGCCTTTTCAAATATGTATTTCTATGTTTTATGTTTAAATGGTTCGCCTTACTTTTTTTGTTTTATATTTTTGGTTTGCATATTCAAAATAAACTTCAATCAATCAAAAAAATATGTTTGAATGAAGAGAGTTACAGCTTTGTCTGTTTTTCTACACTCTTACAGAGCGCAACTGTAGTTTTATGTTTATTCTTAGACCAAATGCACAAACTAAAGAGAAAGAGAATAGTGTTTTCATAATAATATCAATCTTATGAACATTTATTGAATAGAAAACTTACAGGCATATAAAGGCTCTGCTGTGCAATGAATTAACTGTCTGATCGTTACATTGGGAAGTGATGGAAACTTACCTGAAGATTATAGTTTTACATATTCATTTTTGTGTGCTGTTTTACACAGACAGCCTTTATGATGTAGATTTTTGTCTTTTTATAAAACAGAGATCAATCATTTATCAGAAATCAGGGTTGTGAAGTTGGTTTGCGTGTCAGCTGTGTTGGTCTGGTGCAATAGCGCCATCTTCTGCACAGAAATGGTACTATAATGATAAATATTTTCTGCAAGAACAAATGTAACACGTCTTCTTTGTTAGATATTATGAAAGTTGGATGCTGCAGTTTTCTCTATGCTGGAGAGTTAATGATAATATCTGCATCTCTGTTATCTCGATGTCTTCTCTTTGAGCAAATTCCTCAGCTTTAGTTACATGTTCATAACCTCAAATCTGACTTTGGAGAATGAATCTGTAAAAAGATAAGTGCTCAAACATACTGAATACATT
Source organism: Xyrichtys novacula (assembly GCA_962446985.1). Lineage (NCBI taxonomy): Eukaryota > Metazoa > Chordata > Actinopteri > Labriformes > Labridae > Xyrichtys > Xyrichtys novacula. The sequence continues at coordinate 22,404,947 of OY660871.1, forward strand.
GACAAACATATATAGAAAATATCACTGCTTCAATGCTTTCAGCAACTGAAATTATTAACCCTCTTCCTGTGTTAGGGTCTGCACCGACCCGTTTTTGATTTTAAATGCTTAAAAGAACCACATAAATTAGCTTTTTTTGCATCAAGTCTTTTTGACTTTGTCAGGAACCCCTATTTCAACAAAATAAAAATAAAAGAATTAAATTGACTAATTATAAAATGCTCTTATTAAAGTTATGGCACTTGTGGCGTTAGGGTCGCTGTTGGCCCAGTTAGATCAATATCTAATAATTAGAGCAAAAACTGAAATCATATGTGCACTGAGAGGGACCGCACTGACAGTCAGATCCTCTTCCAATCATTTGAAATTTAGGAAAATTCTCATTTACGTCGGGCATGTCCAGACATGTTAGATCAACTCAGTATAGATGTCTGTGTGAGGGGACAAAGAAAGGCCCAGAGACCCACTACAAAAACAATTATAATCAAGGATAATGAAGCCTAACAAGGTAACCTAGAGATGAGAACCAAACTGGATGATAAATAATTGTTTTTAGTGTAATTTACAGCTGATTTAAGACACGGGTCAAAACCGACCCCTAACATGGTGTGTGTGTAGTAAAAGCTAACACAGGAGAAAGGTTAAACTGAGAGTTCAAAGTTTATTTCCTGCCATAACAGGGGCAGAAAATTTCTATGATTTATGATCATTGGGGGAAGTTTTTATAGGTACAGTACATCCCGAAGACACACACATTTGACAAGTAAGTAAGTTAATAAAAAACTAAATTTAATCAGTCTGCTCATCTCTGTGAATAATAAAACAACATACTGGGGAGATTTGAGGAATATTCCCATGAACATTGAGCAGCCCTGGCATGTAAGATAATGCACATACCAGCCTGGTTAACTGTTATTATGTCTTAAGTAGGGTACAATAAGTAAATTCCTCAATGTTTGTCTCACCTGGTCTGTAGCAGTGAGGTGAGCGTGGGCCCTGCTGATGGACTGATCATTTGGTAAGAGGATGTCACAGTTCTTGCGTCCCACCACATATTCCTTATCGGAGTGGAGATAGTGAATCTCACCTGTTGGTTGACGAGAGATTTAATAGAGGGTCAGCTCATCAGCTGCTCCTGGAGGTACCGAGGTCCAAACTAAAGCTCAGAGGGGATAGATCTTTTTCTGTTGCGGCCCCAAAATTATGGAATGAGCTACCCCTCCAAATCAGACAATTTTAAAACTCGTCTTAAAACCCATTTTTATTCATTGGCTTTCAACCCTGCATGAGACTCGGCTCCTGTTCTCGTGTTTTATGGTTTGTTTTTAGTTATTTGTTTCTATTGTTTTTAATTTAGTTTTTAAAAACATTGAAACTATATTTTACTTTTTAATATCTGCTTTTATTTTATCTTTTGCTTTAATTGTTTTATATGTCTGCGTTATTTTGTCTGTTTATGTACAGCACTTTGTTCAGCTGTAGTTGTTTAATAAGTTAATAAACCCTCTAACATATAATCCTCAACAGACAACCTACAAAAAACTCAGACACTAGTCATGACCAGATGAAAAGGACTCTGAAATGTCACAGCTCTATGACCCATTCACAAATGAACTGTTTTAGACTGAAGGTGATAGAAGATGGTGCATCAGGCCAGGAATGCTGTGACTGTCTTATGAACCAGGATATGCTGACAGATCATTGTCACTTTCTTCAACTAGCTGCTCACACCCACTAAACCTCAACTGATCTTCACTGACGCTACAACAGGACAGGCGTGGGTTGAATCAGTGAGCATTTGTTGTTTCCTTATTTCTTGCACTGACTGCTAAAACTCGCCACACCAGGCCATTAACTTGTTAGCTGAGTTTGAAGCTAGCGTTAAACTTTGTTCAAATCAGAAAACAGGTTTACCTTCAGGCTGCAGGGGCGTTAATACCCACATTTCCCCCTTTTTATGTCACTTTTTCTTTCTTAAAGCGCCACAAAATGCCGCGTTTTACCCCACAGCTCCATATCAGCAACAGAAATTAAAGCGGACACACTCATGCACACCGCGCCACCGTGTGACGTAAATACACTGCGCCATGATGCTCTTTCAAAATAAAAGTAATTCAACTGATTTTTTTTCCCCATCACTTTTCAAGGTAATTGAACATTGCTTTACATGTTTAGTGTCTGCACCCTTATCTCAATAATTGTTTTACTATTATTTTGTCACATTGATATTTAGCTTCATTTACCTTTGTAGATTGAGCCACAATTATTATCTATTTTAGATGATTTTAGGTATATTTGGACACCAGGTAAATCCATAGGCCTACAGCTATAGAAAACAGTGAAGTAATGCTGCCCTGAATAGTATACAAGACAAAGCAGCTGGTGTTGAGATCTCGCTTTAGAGACAAATGATCAAAATCATTGATAAAGTTTGTGTGATCAGCATCTTACAGGAGGTTGACCCTCCAAAGCACGAGGAAACAGACATGACATAATTCATTTTAACATTTTTAATGCTGCATGATATATTGTACTTAACAATAATATACAAATACGAATGATGTAATATTTAATCATGTATACTGATATATTTTAAGGTATGTTTCTACTTTCTTGGCTGGCGTATAGGATGATGTGATTCTTTGGGAAAACAGACTGAGTGGCAATAGTGATTCATAAATTTGCAAGGACAGGCCTTTAAATATAAGGCTATGAAGATTTAATAAACATGCTTGAACTGCTTAACATCACCCTATCATCGCATGATCCCTTCAACTAAAGATTTAGGCAATCTTACCAGAGATGGCCAGCATTATCAAGAGATGATTTAGGCCAAAAACTCATTTTTGTCAAAAAATGACGTAGGCCATTATTTTAATAGGATGATGATAAAAAGCTCACATGGATAGTGTTAAAGATTTTATCATTGGGCCACTGGGGGAAAAAAGGTAAAAAAAATTGTTTTGAATTATTATTCTGAGTTATATTCTGAATTCTGCCTTTTTTCTCAGAATAATACTTTAAAAAATGTTTATCTGACCTTTTTTTCAGTGGCTCTAATCCTCTTCCATATAAACACACCAAGGTTTTGTTTTATGTGGTTCTGACAGACAGATGATCTGAATTAAATCCTACTCATTATTTTTATAATTTATGATCATTGGGGAAAGAAGACATGAAACAGTTGTTATAGGTACAGTACATCCAAAAGACACACACATTTGACAAGCCAAGAAGCAGTAAATTAAACTTGCATTTTAATTAAAGTTTACATTTTTAACAATAAACAAACCAGACACTTGATAAGAGTCTTCGACAACAACCATCAACTGTACAATTTTAGACTTGAGAAGGATGGGGAGGAACAGATTTAATGGATTTAATGGTTGATAGACCTCTCACAAACTTATCCAAACAGAAATCATACTCTCAGTTTATTAAACTGCAAAATAACATGATGCAATGATATTGCTATTTTCAGTCATTTACTGCATTCAAAATAAAGGATCGTTATCAGACTTCCATGGCTGTCCTGAGGCTGGTCTGAGACGCCCTCGTCCCCAGAGGCAGGGTAGTCTATTATTGACCCTCATCACTGCAACACTTGTGCAAGAATCGGGTTTACGGATGATCTCGCACCAGTCTGGGTAGTCCACAGGTTGTGATCCACTGAGGGGATGATAAGAATTTAGTATTCATCCGGCATTAAAACTGATCATTTTTGGGATGATAAAAAATTAAAATCAGACTCACTGCTCACAGCATCCAACTCCAAAAGGCTCCATGCAGACACACTGGTAACAGTCACTGGTTATCCAGCTCTCTCCAATATTGTACATCTTCCCCATGTGTTCACAGCGCCCTGCAAATTACATTTATTCATTTAGTCTCAGTGAAATACTTGCATGAATCAGGCTTTTAAACAGTACTCTGATAAACTACATTAGCTAATTAAATGTACTTCAAATAGTATAGTTATTCAGATCTATCAGTTTCATCATAAATAGAAGATAAACACAGACTATTGTGTAAAAAGCAGTTTTCACTGTTGGGATATGTAAAAAAATTTTGCATGTATTATAAAGGAACCTTTGTAAGGAACCTCAAAAAAAACCACCTCAGTCATGCATTTTATTATATTTTACTTTCCACTAGCCATAAACACATAGACTACCAGAAACACATTTGCATTTTCAAACACACTGTACCTTTTGTGTTGAAGAAGCACTCGCCGCTGTTGTACAATGTGAAACATGGCACACTGGCACTGAGGAACAACAGTGAAGCTAAAAGCATCCCTCCTGCTGTCATTTCTAAAACATACAAAGAAGTGGAGTTTGAAAATAAAAATAGCTAAATCTAAAAGTCATATGAAAATACAGATAGTCAGTCTTACCTGTTTCAAGTTTCCTTTTTGTGTTCTAGAGAGATTTCCTTACTGTATTCTCTGTCAGCTATTTTTGCTCTGTTTCTCTTGCTTTCATTCGCCCTCTTGTTTTTACTCTTCCCTTGTCTCCCTGTCTTTTCCCGGAGCTTCTGCTGGCCTGATGCTCCCTCTCCTTTCAGATATTTATACTGAACATCTTTATCTCTGCTCCCATTTCTTCCTGGCTATTTGTCCATTTGCTCACCCCCTCTCCCCTTCAACCCACCATCTCATTAATTACTATCCTGTATCTGCACACACATACAGCCTAAAGACACACATGCAAGCACTATTATAACGATGTTCGTCATTCCCCCCTTTTACTGCTTCACAGAAATTGCCCCAGAGTATACAGTGTGCACTCTTTCAGATAACATTTGCCTCATGGTGTGCTGTTTGAGGCTTTCAGTGGATCTCACTAGTGACACCATTCTTAGGACAACCCGCCTTTGACCCATTGTCCTTTATGGGAGCCGCACGTGTGTGTACAAGCTTGAACCTTTGACCCCTGCACAACATCCAGGCATATCTGAAAATTCAGTCAAGACATTATATCCACATAATGTTTAAAGGCTTATTTTCAAACATTTTGGGGTTTTTTTGTTTTGTTTTAAAAACTGACATCTTGTAATTTGTGTACATTAAGAACATGCACATGTTGTATATAAAACAAGTACAGGCCACGATAAGACAAGATGAGTCAAAGTCTGGAACTCGAAATTATGGGGCGTAAGAGGGACAGAGAATGCAGGAAGAGTGGAAGGTAGGGGGACACACACAAAAATATTGCCAGAACTATTGTATACTCAGTGCAATGAGAGCTGTAGCATCCATACATGAGGCACCCATGACACCGACTGAGCTAAACCTTCCACCCTGAAATTTAATCTTTTCAGTAAAATTACAGTGTTGTCAATAGATTTGACTGACTGTTTGAAAAAGTGGAAGGTTTGAGGCGTAAATTGCCTGATTTCAAAGTGTGATGTGTTGTATAATCAGCAGGATATACTCTGCCAGTTGAGGAGGGTAACTCTATTTGAGCAGAAAAAAATAACACAACAGAGAGGCACATCTAACGCTGTTTTGAACATCAAGTACATAATTAAATGTAATTTCTCTGTCAAAATTAATAACTGTATTCACTGATGCACATAAGTTGCTTAATTGAATTTCATATCATGTTACTTCTGTTGATATGGTTTAACTCAATTCATCGGACAACACTTTATTTCTTCTTTTGTAATAAATTTCTTCGGCATGTTTTGTTTTTGTACCAATGTATTGTTCTTGTGGTATATGAGGTTTGGTCAAATTTGAGTTTCTTCTATGGCTGGGGGATGGGGGTTTTTCCTCTTTGTGCTAGGATTGTTTGACTTAACCATCCTGAGTCCTTTGATAACATTTACTTATGTTGACAATCTGCTTTCACGCACTCGCACAAGCAAAAATGCACACAGCATCTTGTTTACGTCACTTCACTGGGTGCAGGGAATTGATTTAATTTTCCGGGGACTTAACCAAACTATAACCCTTATCATGATAAATTCTTGCCTAACCATAACCCGTGCCCTAAACACAAACCATGTCTTCAGCCAAAAAAAAAAAACACAACAAAACCAGTAACACTATATTGATTGTGGGTGCATTTTGTCAGCATAAAGTAGTAGTGTCCCCACTGTGTGAATCTGTTCACATGTTATTGTCCCCACAAAAGTGGAAAGACAAGTTTTGCACACACACACACACACACACACACACACACACACACACACACACACACACACAAACCAGCTATGACAACAAAAGAAAGACACGGTTATAGAAGCATTCACAGGTTCAAAACCAAACCTGAATACAGACCTCAAATGTGACTGCAGGTCAGAGGTGTTACAGGTGATCAGATGCCCTCTAGTACTCCAACAAAAACACCGTGTGTGTGTGTGTGTGTGTGTGTGTGCGTGTGTGTGTGTGTGTGTGTGTGTGTGTGTGTGTGTGTGTGTGTGTGTGTGTGTGTGTTTGTGTGGTGTGTGCGTGTGTGTGTGCATGTGTGTGTATGTGCTGTAGTGATGTATTGGCTTCTGTGTACTGGGACGTGTTCAGGTTTATAATTGTTATCAGAAAAGTTTTGGTTTCCTTTATTCATTTCATTATATTCGTTTCATTATATTTTGTCTCAGTTCTGCAGAAAAACGGAATATTCTAGTTTCCACCGCATCTTCATAAACTCAAGTACAGATACTCATTTGGTCAGAAGGCATTCATCCACATCAGCGCCGCCGATTTTCCAGCTAGCGGTTTTGCAGGCTTGTGCACAAAAGGATATAACATATTACGCCTCTGTAGAAAAACAACCATTACATTGTGTGATGCACTTAGAAGATCTCATTTACTAACAAGAAGGTTATTTTATTAGACACACGTGCAAAGCATGTTCCTGTTATGTAAAATGGATGATTTAAGAGTAAAAATAATGCCCAGAAGCATATGGTCCACTATGTGGATGAAGCAGAATGTGACTCAGAGGCGTGAAGACGGTAATAAATCCCTGGGAATGATCTTTGTACCCCAACAGGATTTATCTTTATTTCCTGTATGAATAAATCACTTGATTAAAAAAAAAATAAATGATCAACTACTGATTTCCACTCAAGACAAAAATTGCTTGTCAAGAGCAGCTGGGAGGAAACAACTGACTTCTGTCTGCTCTGGAAGGAGAAAGGTTATCTTGTTCGCCTCTGTTAAGATCACTGATACCACCAACCTGTACGCAGCCAGTTAAGCCTTTGTTTGCTCACTGAGCAGGATGTTCTTGAACAGTTGTGAAAAAAAAGAAATAGAAAAGAAGAGTAATGCTTGCGCTGTCAGTGGTGTTAAAAAGAGTATTGCATGGGTGTGTGTGTTTAAAGAAGAAAAAAAAAAGGTGAAAGTAAACAGTGACACAAGACATTCCGGGTCATTTTTGTTTGCTTTTTTATTCAGAACGTCTAAAAGACATTTACAGTTAACACATCAATGTCAGGTTTGTAACTACTGCATTTTTAGATAAGTAGGTAAAATATAATTTTGTCCTTTACTAGAAATAAGTGGAATGTTTTATTCGAACAGACAACACAATATTAAACTTTTCTTTACAAATATTACAAGTGAAGTGCAGTTAAACTGTAGGAATACAGGAGAACATTAAACAACAGACAGTACCTCAATAATGAAAAGTTAACCTACTGAGACCATTTACCTGAACTTTTGACTTCCTCACGAAAGAGATGAAAATGCCAGACTCTGTAGGAATATGTCTGATATTTAGTTGACAGGATAAAACACAAGAACAACCGAATATCAAACATATCACACAGCCTCCAGCCAGTCAGAGCCCTGGAAGAGAGGAAGTACCTGTGACAATGCTGTAGGGAAAAAACAAGGACTGAGATTAATACAATGTAAAACCAATGACCTGGTGTGAGACTGCAACAAGCTGACTGACACAAGTATGCAGGGAACATCTGGATGCTTGAACAAGTTTCAATTGACAACATAACACCCACATAAACCAGTCCAACAACATGGGCAGTGTGGGATGGAGGAAGGCCTTGAGGGAGGGAATCAGAGACTCTGTTTGCATTTAAGATCCCGTATCAGTGAGAGACAGGGTCGAAGGGACAAACCATGGGATAGCAACAACAAAATAAAAGAAAACAGGAAAAACAGAGGCAACATTTACAAAAAGAAATCCCCCAAAAAACAAACAAAGAGTACTTACCAATTTCTTTACAGCTTCCCATTTTCCTGTTGATAAAACTCTCTGCTAAACAGCTGGTTCAAGTGTAAAAGTAGGGATATAACTTTAACATGTGTGCATGAGCTAAGATCTGTGTGTCAATCTCAGTGGGACAGTATTTATATACACAACCCTGTGAGTTTGAAGGGACCACCTACACTCACTCTGTCACTAACACACTCACATGCTGCAACATGTAATTAGAGGCATATTGATTAGCTGTTGTAGCCTGCAGCCTTTCCTCCCTGCATTAGCCTGATCAATAAATGTGATGTTCATCCTGCTGTGAACCCCTCTCTTTCACACACACGTATCCACAGATGTAAAAGTCAAATATCAGCTAGTTATTGCCAGTAGGGAGGGCGAGAGTGGACACACGACGGACACAGAAACACTTTGGTTCGTGTGGTCAAAATAACTTGCATGTTGATATTTATGGAAGGTTGCATTTAGGTCTCACAGTTAGTTCAGAAAGTTTAAGTGAGTTTAACAACCTTGAAAAAACAAATACCAATTTTGCAATTTTTATAAAGTACATCCCGGTGTTTTAAAAAAGTTTTAAATTCACCAGAAATTCAATAATGTTCAAGAACAGATCATTTAAACGACTACTTTATAGTCAAACATTGGGATGCGTACACATATCCAAAAGTCAAAGATTTGTTTTCATGAAATCTCACTCGCCAGTCGTTAACAGCCTCTGCCTATTGTCGACACTGATTCAACTTCTACGATTAGACCACAAACTGGCTTCTGTCACTAAATCCCTCTCCCATTCATACATATTAAAAGTGATTTTTGAGCTGTATCTTATAGATAAAGCAGCTAAGATTATAGTGAAGGTAAGCAGGGTATCACAATCCCATCAAAAACACAAACACACAACAGCTATCATGAGTCCATAATTTATCACTGACAGCCATAGAGGCCTCAAGTTGGGCAACTCAGGTGTAGTTGCATGCACAGTCTTCTTTTTTCTTCTTCTGCGGGGAAGGTTACAAACCCCTCCTTTCATAACGTTTCTGCACCTCCTTTTTGACTACACGGCCCACAAAGTGAAGCTTTTAGGATTTTTGTCTTAAAAACACTGGAGTCATGTCCTTGCATTGACTAGATTTCAACAACTGCTAAAAAAAACTACTTTGGAGAAACACTGCGTTACAGGGAACGAGTTCCTAAAATTTAAAGATGGAAAGTGTTCACTGGGCTCTCCTGCGGCAGTGGTGTTGGACATTTAACATAGTTCTATAGAAATCAATCTTCTCTCGGATGGTCTTTTTCACTTTTGGGAGTCATACAGAGCCATGTTTATTCATCTAAGTCAGTCCTCAAAACTTTAATCAAACAAACGGAAACTTTTAATCGAAAAACATCTATTTATGAAAGGACCTAACAGATTAAGATTACAAAAACATTGTATAGCTATCTGGTTTCTGAATCCACACTCCTTTTAAGCTGATTTTTTTGCAGTCAGGGTCACCTCTGGCTGTCAGGGTGACCTCTGGTTGTTAAGATGACTGGTGATTGTATTATCACGCCACGTTTGCCTTCAGAGGGGGAGTGTGAGACTCGGACATGTGTTGACTTTTCATCCTCTGTCTGAAATGATGGCTAATGAAGAATATCAGACAGGTATTGTTCATTTTTTTATAATTTATTCTTTAAAAAAAAGTGAAAGATTCACAGAAATGTATAGTATTTTATTGTTTTAGACATATTCAAAGTTGGTCAGTCCTTCAGTTAGTCGGTGACAATGAAGTTTTTAATTCAAAGGCACATTATATTTTTAAATCCTTGAATAAACCAGATTAAAAAGAACAGTTCATAAAAAGTCAGTCCTCATTAATGACCACTGAATGTCCTCCTCTGCTGTCTCTGTATCCTCTCCCGCTCTGACGCTGACCTTGTGAGCCTATTGGGGCGGAATGATAGTCCTGTGATTGCCTAACTGTGAGCCCGGGGGGAGTATTTTGATCTCCAACAGATGGAGGGCAGTGTGAGTAAAAATTGAGAGATGCCAGGGTAAGCTGAAAATAATTCACACGGGAATTCATGTTGATTTATCAAAAAGTCTTTGCACTCCGTCTATTTCCAAGTTAATTGTTTTAGAAGTTCTACTTACCTCCTTTCAAAATCATAGCTGATCCATTTAGAGCTGATTCAGTCCAAGTTTCAAAGTTTACCCACACTCATTTCAACATGTCATTGTTTCACATTTGTAGTGTTTTCTTTAAAATTCACTCATTCATTTGCTTTTGTTTATCTCCTGATTTATTTGACTTTCAACAATGTAAATAATACAGGTTGTATTGCTTTGATTAGAACTGTTATAATTGGGTATGGTAATATAAGTGGATACTTATGTCACCAAAGCAGCTTAGATAAAGGAATAAGTCATTTGATGTCTAATTTCTATGGTCTGTTTTATGAGTAATTTGCCATCATATCTACAGACTCTACGAAAATCAGATTCAGCTGCATTGGCCAAGAATGTTCACATATAAGGGATTTGACTTCAGGAAAATAGCTGCTGTATCAACTTTATCCCCTGATTTGTGCTGCACACATAGGCATCTTTGACTTTGTCTGTTGAAAAAGTTTTGTCACTTTTGAATGCGCTGGCTGAAATTATAAAGCAACATATGTAATTGATACATTTAACACTTTGTCAGAAGTTAATTGTTCTCCAACACAAAAACATAACGGGAATTTAGAGTAAGCCCAGAGCGTATGGCCAGAGCTTCACCAGGATCACAGAAGAGATTTCAGGTTCTCTGATTGGCCAGTGCTTTGGTCTCTCTCTCTCTCTCTCTCTCTCTCTCTCTCTCTCTCTCTGTTTAAGACTCTGTCCCTCTCTTGCTTCCTCCAAACACACATACACAGAGACACAGACACACACATATCCTAAGGCAGGGTCACCAAAGGAAGAGAGCGACGAGGTTATTTACAACGGTTATTTAACTCCTATATTTGGGTTTTAGCATTGAAGGTAAAGAGGTTATCTAACAAAGAGACATTTGTGAAGAAACAACTGGCTCCTTGTTTAGAATCACTAGTTTGCATTTCCCTGTATCCCTTACATGCAGTCAACTAACTGACTTTATAGCCTTTTCAAAGCTCAGTATTTTAGTTGGCCTTTTATGCTATAAAACACTAAAAACATGCTTGATGAGCTCTGGAGAATTTTGCCCTCTGTCCCTCATTAACATGTGAAACAAACTTTGCATTCAGTAACAATTACCTGTGCAATCAGGATATAGGTGAGCTGGTAATCATTTCCCAGCCTTGTGTCTATTTAACATCCACACCCTGGTTTTAGAGAACAGAGTACATATTTGGTATCAATAGTTACTTATTATATATCATTAATAATAATAATTTTAATAAATACTAATAATTATTGTATATTTTATGAAGGAATGAAAAGCACAAGTTTCTTTTACCTTTCAGTTATGTTCTTTACAGCCTCACCGCTGGTTAGATTTTTCTTAGAATGACCGAAGAGTGCATTTGGGATTCCAAAGGGTTAAATGAAAAGGTTAATTTGTGACGCAAGAGCCTTTTTCATGACATTCTGCTGGTGAACCAAGACTCTCAAGTGTTTGCATTTTTAAATTGCATTCATCCTGAATGTGAACTCGAGAATTTGTCTTGGTGGTTCCATGTTATCCTGAATATATGTATTAGGTGTGGTTTCTGTATAAACCATGAACAGGTTTCTATCCACACAGAGACATAATCTTGGATGTTATCTGTGACTAACATTTCAGATATACTCTCTGGTGATGTTACAATATTAGAACACTGTGTGATCAAATGAAAAGGACATATTTCACATGAGGAGTTAATCTATATTTGGAAATAAGAGTGGATCCTGATATTTTCCTAAGTGTACACACAGCAAAAAGCCACAAAACACTATTCATGTAACAGGAAAATATTTTAATGAAGTTCACCTCGAAGCACATTATCAGCAAGATGATAAAAGTTTTCTCACAGTTCCTTTATTTTATAAATCCAAACTAGTAAAGTAGATAAACTTCACAGCTGGACTATGGCACATTTCCTCTCAGTAACAACAAATGTGGAGGGAAACCCAAACATAGCAAGCAACAAACACTTCATTTTTTTATTACAAAGCACTTTACACCACTGTACATACTCACGTAAAAACTAACACATAGACAAACAACCCATATCAAATGCATCTTTAGTTTTTTCTTCTTTGAATAAAAATAAATAACATATTGCGACTGAATATTTTAGTATCCCGACACAGAAATTGCAAAATCTCCACGGCATTGCTACTTTTTTAAAGCTTGGACAGTACCTCTACCACATGGGAAATCAACCCAGCAGGACAAAGTGCTCGAACCTGGCAGCAACCAAAATCTGTTGTTGGTTTTTCTATTTTTCAGATAAGGTGTTGTATAGTGGATGACACATGTTGTAGTACTTCATCTGTTTTTAGGAGCCTCTGCTTTAGCCTCCTCTGGTTTAGGGGCCTCTGCCTTTGGCTCCTCTGGTTTAGGGGCCTCTACCTTTGGCTCCTCTGGTTTAGGGGCCTCTGCCTTTGCTTCTTCTGGTTTAGGGGCCTCTGCCTTCGCTTCTTCTGGTTTAGGGGCCTCTGCCTTTGGCTCCTCTGGTTTGGGGGCCTCTGCCTTTGGCGCCTCTGGTTTAGGGGCCTCTGCCTTTGGCTCCTCTGGTTTAGGGGCCTCTGCCTTTGGTTCCTCTGGTTTAGGGGCCTCTGCCTTTGGTTCCTCTGGTTTAGGGGCCTCTGCCTTTGCTTCTTCTGCTTTGGGAGCCTCTGGTTTAGGGGCTTCTGGTTTGGCCTCCTCTGGTTTAGGGACAGCATCATCTCCACACAGTTGCCTTTGTGAGAAAGTTTTATAGTGGTGTGAACACTTAGATCTTATTATGAGTTTGTGAATTTGCACTAACAAAGGAATGTGGCTATCCTACCTTGCCGCTTGAGCGTCTGGTTTCAAAAATTTACAGACTTCACTCTGTGCTGCTAGTTGCTTTTGAAGAGTTTCAGTCTCTGTCTTCCAGCCCGCACTTTCCTTCTCTGTGTTTGCTGTAGGATTTGTAAGATAACATACGAATTTTGACTTATTAAAAGCAAGGTTATGACCAACACTTCATCTGGTGTAAAGCTTTTGATCTAAAGGAGTAAAAATCCAAAGAGGAGGTACTATCCTCTTTCATCATCTTTCATCAATGAGGCTCAAAAATCAGCACTTACCCTTTACATCATTGAGTTCTTTCTCTGCTAAATCGTGGACTTCTTTTTCACTATTCTGCAAGAGGAAAAAGACTTAACAACAGATTGTTTTTGGATAAATCTCATTGAGATGAATGAAAGAATGACTGAATGAATGTGTGGAATGTAGAAATGAGGAAACTGTCTTTGGCTTCACAGTAAAATCACATAATTACCTGACTCATAAACAAAACAACATTTAGAGAGTACTTTGAATCCTTCCACTCAGTTGCACCAAATAGCTTTGACCCAAAAACATGATACTTTGTCGAGTGAAATAAATTCTTTGGTTGTAGATTACTATATCTTCAACCTTTGACCTTTGATGTTATCCGATTCAATTTTAATTTGCCCTAAAAGAGTCCTCCAATTGTGTTTTCCTATGGACACCAGAGAAATGATCAGCTGTGAAGCTACAAAAAAAGTTGCACAAACTTAACAGACAATAAACGACTCTGGGTGAGAAGTAGGCCTATCAAAACACACGGATGATGTACTTTGAAAGAACCACACAGGTAAAGAGCACAATGGTGCAGTTAAGGGTTAAACAGGAAGTGCAAGATACACTAGCAGAACAGGATTGGCTTTATTGTTAAAGATTAAATTATAAAATCAACAATGGAAACTATCAAGGTATCAGTTTACAGTCAGCAATACGTCCTGGCTGCTAAATTAAGCTTATCACTGTCTGTCCTGGAAATGCAGGAATTAGTCAATCTTTTGATGAGTTGTATCTAGGTGAAACCAGGTGAAACAGGTTTTTGGTGTACCTCTTTGGCACACGCTGGCGTGACTAGGATTGAACCCAAGGATTTTGAGTGACTTTAGAAAATACATGTTATAGCCTGACAACTTAAAAAAGTACTAGAAGTGTGTATTTCCTCCATTCTTAGCAATACTTCGAGAGACAATCTCCTGGTGTGACTGAATCAAACCCAACTTTCACATTTTCGCCTCTCACCTTGCTTGACAGACAGGTGTCCACTTCTTTCTTGGCCGCCTCTGCCTTTGTCTCGAGTTGTTTCAGTTCCTCCTCCAGAGTTTTGAGCTCCCCCTCGGCAGTCTCCAGCTTGTTCTGCTTCCCTGCCTTCTCGGTCAGGTAGTCTGACAGCACATCGTTGGTCACCCGCAGCTTGATCTCCTGAAACCAGCTCGATCTGTTTTCTTTGTCGTGCTCCTTTTTCCGAATTTTCATCACTCCCAGCGCGATAACGGATATGGCTATCAACAGAGGTAGGATTACTTGCGGCTTCATACTTTCACAAAGGCCTATGTGGACCTTCTTACTGTTCGGTAGTTCGTTCTGGGGTGGTAATTCTTGTCCAACAGGTGTTACAGCAAAGGTCCTTTAGCTTCCATGTGTGTTTCAGAGACAGCGGGTCTTCGGGCTGAGTCTCCCCTGCGCTCGGCTCTCTGCTGAACTCTGAGTCAATCAAGGAAGCAGGCGGACTCACCTGTGCTTCTGGATTGGACACTGATTCATGCCTGTTGGATCTGTGTGGTAGCATCCCCCACAGACCTGTCACAAAAACACGCCCTGTGTGACACTTGAAAGAGACAGGTCGGCTCTGTACAGTATGTTCATCTTAATTTCTGATGAACTTGATTACCCCATGTACCTGTCAAAGCTAACTCGACCCAAAGAACAATAGCCTACCTTTGTGTTTGTGGATTAACAGAGAGGCAAATGACAATTTCAACACGACATCTTTACCAGTTGGGTATGTGAATATAGGTTAAATCTGAAACAACATAATTTTGAGTTTAGGCTCTTATTATTCAAAGGATAATGTTTATCCTGAGACAGCTACAGGCAACAAGTCCTGCATTAAAAAACAACTTTTATCTGAGTACCTTTCCACATAAGACAAGCTCCCTCATCGTAAAACCCGTCTAAAAACCCACTTTTATTCCTTGGCTTTTAACCCAGCATGAGCTTTTTTTATTTATTTCCCTCTGAAATTAATAAAGTATCTATCTATCTATCTATCTATCTATCTATCTATCTATCTATCTATCTATCTATCTATCTATCTATCTATCTATCTATCTATGTATTTTGTATATATTCTGTGTCAGTTTTGGTTGTATTTGAAGTGCTATATAAGTAAAGTTGAGTTGAGTTGAGTTGAGTAGAGTAAGCCAAAAGACAGTCAACTTCACTTTTTTTTCTTCAGCTTTATGAGGGTTTTGAAGAATGTGTAACTTTTTAATGAGAGCACTTAAACTAAGGAGTGGTTTATATTTTTGTAGTCTCTATAAAAAAGATTTTAAAAGGTCTTTTTTTCCCCAATTTCGATACACCTTTAGTTGTAGTTGTAAGGCATGCAGCTTAAGGGCAGAAAATGGGCACACTCAAAACTGTTTTCTAAAACTGGAAAGACAACTTTTACAGCCCTTTTAATATAGGCCCACATCAGAGACAATACTGTAATTCTAAAAAATTAGGCCTTTATCCCAGTAATAAAACTAACATTGCATTATACACTTGGGACTACACCAAAGGACGCGTGGTTCAAATCCGGTTAAGGAGTATACGTGTCTCCCGGAGCAAGGGCGACAGTCTCAGGTGCAAACAGGTGGATGGTCACGCCCTGCTCGTTGAGCAGGTAGAGCAGGTAACAAGTAGAGCGCCATCACTCAGAAACAAGGACCCACGCTAGAGAAGACAAACGTGTGTAACAGGACAGACACCCGGAATGAACTAAGTAACCGTGCAGGTTGTTTCCACCCGAAGATCCGAGCTTTCCCCGCTTGTCCCTGAAGATGAAGATCGCGATAGTCTTGGTCTTTCTGAGCATGGTCGTCATGATCGTGATGGTTTCCCAGGCCGTGCATCAAGAGCTTAAAATGCACAAAGCGAAACAAAACGCGGTGGAGAACACGGCGGAGGTCAAGCGGAAAGAAGAAGCCATCATCGAGGTGAAAGCTAAAGTGTCAACTCTGACTAGATCACTGAGAGCCGTCAACGATAAGATTGAAGAGTTGAAGAAGAAGAAAGATGAGTTGATAAAGTCTACAAATGATTTTGGTCCAAGTCTGCAGACCTGTAACACGGAGAAGGTAAGACACACACACACACACACACACACACACACACACACACACACACACACACACACACACACACACACACACACACACACACACACACACACACACTTAAAATTTAGCTCTCTGTTAAGAAAACTGCTACATAGCCAGGCACATACATGAAAACAGGCACATCTATAGTCGGCCAGGAAGTAAAAAATCAGCATACACTTGGTGTCTGGTATTGCAGGATTAACCTCCTCTTCTGTGCAGTTAAAACACTCACAATATGTTTCTCCTGATGCTGCCCCTGATCGAACTTTCACCTGTGTCTTTCTTTAATAGGCAGACATTGTGAAGAAGAAGACAGACCTGACAAAGCGTGTTTCTGATCTCAAAGGTAAGGCTGTTTTTGTTGGTTATTTCAGCTGAAGGGAAATAATAAAAAAATAGGATTTTGTAGTGAGTTTTTTGCATTTGTATTGGGCATTTCAAAACTGATCAGAAGTAATGTTTGAAATGCCATAGTTTGAATCTACACCACACCTGTAGCTGCAGCTAATAATTTTACACCTAATAATCAACACACTGGAAAAAATTGAAATCATAATTTATTCACTACTGTTTTTCTCTGTCATTTCCCCAGCTGGTCATGAAAACTCCAAAAAGACAGCAGAGGAAGAAATTAAGAACCTGAAACAACAGATTCAGGATCGAGACAAAGCCATTTGTGCCTTTGCAGATACAACCAAGGAGGAGGCACGGTAAGATCACATGAGCAGAATAATGGTCAATGATTAGCTCTGGTCAGAAAATCACAACATTAGAACCACAGGCCTTGTTTTTCATACAGTACATACCTATCTGTGTGACATTGTTGAGCATTGCCCCATAATATTAATGGGGTTTGGACTTGAGAAAACAGCAGAACACTAAATGAATTTTGTTTTTTCTTTTTTGCAGGAAACTGTGTGGAGTTGCTGAATCCCCACAATAAAACCAATGCTGGATTTCTTGACAGGCACAGGAATATAGTTACTGATGTGATTTCAGTGCCGTTTTGTTCAAGAAAAGAAATCCTATAGAACTTAAGGACTGTACATAAATTTGCACATACATGGGAAGTGAGTTTCTATGTGTTTGTTACTGTTTTAGAGTTAGATCAGATTTTTTGTAAGAATTTTTTGGCCATTTATGTCTGTTGTCAACACTTTGACTCTTGCCTTGACTGTTGAATAAAATTTAATAATATGTTTAAGGGATTGCCAAAAATAGTTGTCTCTGATTCAACCGGTTTGGCTACATTATGTTCCTTTCAACTAAGAATACCTGAGGATCACTGTACATGCCTGCTGCCCTTCCCCTGGTGAAACCTGAAAGACTGCATCTAAGTTCAATACACTGTGATACCTGTTTGATGTGTGCAGGCAGAGGAATTTGTTTAACAAATTTAGTGCATGTTGATTTATAATTAGAGTTTGCGCTTTGTAAATATGTCTCTGCCTCATGGTTCCGTTTTTGGAGGTCATCATAGTGTGATATAAACCTGTTTAAATGATTAAATATATAGTAATCCAAACATGTCAAGTTGATCACCAGCTCTCCCGATTGAAATGTGTGGTTATTATGCATGACCACGACTAAAGAACTTTCAAATGAGCCAAGGACCGAGCATCACATACATAAGCCTATGACTTAGTGAGCCGTCTTGCCTCAGCTGGATGCCCCTAGTGAAAGATAAATATGAACCTGTGGCTCCCTCTAGTGAGGGAGTGGGAATATAAAACAGTGTTGCTGCAGCTCTAAACCACTATGAAGAGCTACCCAAAACACAATTCTTCTCCTGTTTCTCTCTGTCTCTCAAGCTTCAACTACATAGACAAAATTTCAAAGAGTGATTGCATCCAATATGTTTTATGATCTGTAAGGGGTCTCTACATATGACTTCAAGTTTGGACATCTAAAAATACATACAAAATACAATTGTAAATGATAGCTGTAGCTAAATCTGTAACTGAGTCCAAAAGATCTGGTAAAAGGTTTTGCAGCACATTTCAAAACCATTAAAACTTTATCTGCTTTGAAACACATTAACTACATTGCTTCGTGTCATTTAAACTTGCAGATATGTGAGCTTGGTCGGCTGAAATTTGTAAGAAGCTTGTTTATTATAAAAGAAGAAAAACTGAAGAAAAACAAAGCAAACAGCATATAATGTTTTGGAATTTCAGGGTGACCACTGGGTTGGTCAGTCATATTTTGAAAGTGGCCTCAGCCAGTCCCGTGCCCAGCCAATTGGTGTCACTTCAGAATAGTTTAGATTTTTCTGTAGCCCCTGATGAAGATGTACCTTTGTTTGTTAACTATCACGTTTTGTATATTATATATGTATTTCCTATATATCTATTTCTAAACTATGGTGGCTGAGAACCGCCACTGCTGAAAATAAAAAAGAATGCAAAAAAAAAAAAAAAAGAAAGAAAAAGAAAAAAGAACGCCACTGCTGCTGCACTTTTATTTTCGGTCGTTAACTTCCATTGCTGCTTTATTTCTGCACTGTTCCTTTTTCTATTTGCAGTGGGCTTTGGCTTCTTTTTTTTTTTCATCAGTAACTTCTTCTGTTTTGGTTTCTTTATTTTTTTTTCATCAGTAACTTCTGTCGTAGTTTCTTTGTGTGTGTGTGTGTGTGTGTGTGTGTGTGTGTGTGTGTGTGTGTGTGTGTGTGTGTGTGTGTGTGTGTGTGTGTGTGTGGTGGTTCTCGGCCACCGTACTATATTCTATGGTATCATTTCGTTTTGTGCTTATAATGTATTGAATGCCCTGGTACGTTAAATAAAATGAAAAAAAAAAAAAACAATCGCCCAATCACAATGCAAGTTGTCAGACACGTGACCCGGTGACGCAAGGCTCTCCGCGTGCCGGAAGTTGACAGTTATTCATCAGATGACACATGAAAGTCACCGGCGAAACAATCCCAGTGAGCCACAAAAGGACGTTGTATTGTTTTATAAGATAATTCGACTACAGCGGCTACTGTGAAACAGCATAGGTAGTTTATTTTGGACTGTAACGTCTAACAAAAGCGCTGGACAACTACCATACATCGCTAGCGGCACGTTAGCTACCTACCTGCTACAGAAACAGACAGATCTCAGGCAGAAAGAGCAACAACATCAGGGGAGCTGCAGGGATGACGAGGGGTCTCGGTAGAGTATTCAGTGGCTTTAAACGCCTCGTCACACTGTCAGTAATGTGGTCTATGAAACACCCGATGTACAGCGTTCCCTTGAGGAGCCCCTCTGTCCGGAGCATGGCGGTAGGTACTCTGAAACTGATGGTGTTCAAAGGGGCTTTCTGTTTTAGTCCAGATGGTTCTCGGTTCAATTATGGGCTGACTGAGCCTGTGGTCAAATATAAAGGACGGTATTTTTGTACATTGTGTTCAAAACCGTAAAATATGTTTGCCTGTAAGTTTAAGCTCTTATATCTTTGTAGGAAAACTGTTTTGAGGGCTGTTCAATCATTGGCTCCTGTAATAATGTGGAGTAGTACAAGAACACTGCTTATACACAAATCAAAAAAACTGCTTACTATGGGACTATATAAAAAAGAAAGACACAAACACCCCTTGGTTTGTCACTGTTACCTGAACGTTTATGTGTTTATTACAGCTGTGACACCAGTGTACAATACTCTACACATGAGTATTTTTATTTATTTATTTTTATTTATTTAACCAGGCTTGTCCCATTGAGATCTGAGGATCTCATTTGCAAGGGAGACCTGACCAAGAATGGCAGCAATACATAGTTACAACAAACAGTCACACAGACTCAATACGGAACAGAAATGTGAGGAAACATCAGTTAAAACAGAGACAGTCTGACAGTCAAAGACACCAAGTTTTGCAGCTTAAATTCAGTCTGCAGATTATTCCACGCAGAAGGGGCAGAGAACCTGAAAACCTTCTTTCCCATTTCAGTTCGGACTCTGGAGACAACAAACTGTATAAATGTCAAAGATCTCAGGTTGTGTAATCCGTCCTTAATGATCAATAAGGAGGAGAGGTAGTCCGGAATTTTTTCCAAGAATGTCTTTGTAAATGAAAACGTACCAATGATCAAGCCGACGAGTACTTAAAGAAGTCCAACTGACTTTGGAATATAAAGTATAAAGTGTTGTGTGTAGTTTTTAACAAAAAAATGATGGGCTAGATAAGACCAGTTGTTTACTGCCCAGTAAAGGTCAAAGGTAAGACCATACATTACCATACCGACCAAACATTTATTTAACCAAATCTTGATTACACAGTGTCAGACAACATTGTCAAGTTTTTAAATAAGTAACACAAGCAGTACTTTGCATGTTAAATGAGGGTAATGCTAAGTTTGGTAAACAAAGGAATTAAACACAAGACAAATTAACCCATGCAAAAAAACATATGAGACTGACAAAAGTGGCACTGAGTGAGTGATGTACCTCTGGATTCTGTCTCAATACATGATAGACAGTCCAAATAAGAAGTAAAAATAGATGTTGCAGGTGAAAGGTTAAAAGGGGCCTTTCTTGGCTATCTTCCAGCCCAAGGACTCGGATCACCTCAGGGTCTTAAAACCTTTACAATAGTCTAACCAAGACAATTTATCACATTAATCCAATACCTAGTTTTATCTAAAATAAGTCCAGGCCTTTTTACAGCCTTGACCCCAGCTGCCTGATATGTCACAAGGGATATATACTGTAGAAGATAGAGAGACAATAAGATATATGGTATTGAGCATTTTTCCGATGCTCCAGGATTGTTCAAAGCCTTGGACTCCACCCCAAAATAATTTGAGTAGATGGTTCAAAGCATTTTCCTGTTCTGCAGGTGCTGCCGCTGCCTTTTGGTAAACCCAAAGACTTAAGCCTGCCGAACGCCACGTGGGGTCCAGAAATGATGCAGTTGTATGAGCATTACAACAGCTTGTGTAAGGTGGAGGTGGAGGCTGAGGGAGGACAGAAGAAGGTACCGTGGAAGAGGATACCTGGTTACAATCGTCTCCTCAAGTATGCAACAGGTAATAGTTCTTATTATATTTAGACAAAATGAAAAAATATGATCACCTTTAAAAGAAAATAAACTACAACTTCAGCTGTCTCCCTTTTGTTATTGTTTGCCTTAGGATACTCTATTAGCTGCTGACAGTTTGGTTGTGTTTATGTTCCATAAGGTGGAGTCTATCTTAGTAAGATGATCCAGTCGAAGGCTCGTCTTTTTACCCGGAACATCAGAGAACCAGGGGCAGCATTTGAGTATGCTCTGTTTATTAACAGTGAGGAGGAGAAGTGTGTGGGCATTTGGCAGGTTGGACACCTACTGGAGGGACCACCAGGGTAAGATTACAGTCACTGCTGTACAAATCTTTACTGTACTGTTTACTGTTTAAAAATCAGTTATATTGTGCGCCTTTAATCTATTTGTAAATTGGTTGTGAAAAGGTTTGGCTTTGTCCGAAATAGTCCAGCAGAATAGAAATGTATACAACCGAAAGCTTAAAACTTTTGTGGCATGTCTTCACCCCATCCCCATTACCTGTCTGTCTGTCTGTCTGTCTGTAAAAGAACAACCTGATTAATTATGCTTATTTAAAAGGTCTCAAGTACACTCAACTACACTTTTAATCTGCAATCTTTGCTGTGTGTTTTCAGACATGTCCATGGGGGGGCAATAGCCACCATAATTGATACTGTAACAGGCTGTCTTGCCTCTCTGTCTGGAGCTGTTATGACTGCCAACCTCAACATCAACTACCGCAGGTACAGAATTAACATAGTAACCATTAGTATGCAGGTAAATAGTTGTGTTAATCGATTTGTATTTTGTTCAGTAATGTAATACCTTAATATTGTTTAAATATTCAACTAAATGTAATGTTACATATTTCCCTGTAAATGCTAATTTTTAAGTGGGCTTAGAATTTTTTTCAGTACATATTGAAGACCTTTTAGATGCAACCCTCTAAAGTTAATTTTGTTATTCAGCCTCAGAGTATAATGTATTTGGGATGATTGGTGAGTCTGTAGCCTCACTTATAGTGAATATGAGGCACATTTTCAAGGGTCTGTAGGAATATCACATGCACGGTTCAGTTGATGAAATGTTTTGTAGTAAAGATGAGACGCAAAGGTGCCATTCAGCCCTTGGTTGCATTGTAGTGTACATTAATTTTGAATGATGATTGCTTACACAATTTAAATAATCATCAGTCTCTTAAGCTGTAACAACACGTAACACTCCAACTTGCTTTCCATGGCCAGTCAAGGATCTAATTAGAAAGAAGTGTATTAGGTAAGCCAACAGCCTGGTGATGTGAGACTGTGATCAGTTGTGAGTTTTTGCTCTAACAAACACTGATGTCATTAAAAAGCCCCATCCAGCTTGGCAACACAGTGGTGGTGGAATCCATCGTGGATAAGAGAGAAGGCAGAAAAAAGTTCATTTCATGTAAAGTGACCAGCCCTGATGGAACAAAACTGCACACAGAAGCAACAGGTAATAAAAACTGTTTGTACACTCTGTATGAGACACATTAAAGTTTGATTTAAGCCACATCTGACATGTTTGCTTTCATTCAGCGCTGTTCCTGTCAATTGATATCAACCAACTGCTGCTGGGAAGGTGACATGAAAACACCTGCTCACCACCTCCTCCAAAACTGTCATCAAGCTGAGGTCACATCGAATGTGTGTGTGAGAGAACATGTGAGTGTGTTAAGTATTTTTGGGGAGTGGAGTGATAGAAAATTGAAGATACTTCTATAAACATGACATTGTTGACTTTAAATTATTCATGCATCTCTACTTGCCAGTATGTTTTTACTAAATGTTACGTTTCTCATCAACTACCTCTTCTTTGTCTTGCTAATTGGATATACAGTAAGCACGAGAGTTGCATTTTATCAGTGCCAAGTTTTCGCTACAACAGCCTGCACCCTGTCCTCTTGGAAGCATGTTTGAAGTGTAGCACAGTGGGGTGCAGGCTGGGGCAGCTGGACTTACCGGAGATCTCAGCTGGAGATCACAGAATCACGTGAGGACCTCACGAGATCTCACAGGAATCACACAGTAAACGCAGTTTATACTCAAAAATACAAACAGATTACGCTGTCTTTTAGTGGCTGATATTGTTCATTTTCATATTCACTTGTTGCATATCTTTGGTGAAGCATATTTAACCGTTATTTATGAAAGTACCATATTGAAGGTTATTTATCTTAACTTTGGCAGTATTTATCACTTTTAACACTGAGGCCTTATAAAGTGAGACCAGTAGGTGCTGTACATTAGTATTTAATATCCGTCAATGAAGACTTGCATTGGTATTGTATGAATAAAACTTTTGTTTGTCAGCAAATGAAACTGTTTGCAAAAGAGATAAAAAGTGTTTGTCTTCCTTTTTTTACTTTGTCTACTGAGGTTATTGCATTGGATATGTCTTGAATTAAGAATTGGGTTGAAATTTAACCCAATACTTAATTATTCTTTTTATAGAATTACTTATAGTTTATGTTAAAGATTGTTGTTAACGACCTCTAAACTATCATGTTTTTATTCAATGATAATGGTCATGGTATATAAATGAAGATGTTCTAGGGAATTATATATATATATATATATATATATATATAATTCCCTAGAACATCTTTATACATCTTTATTATATATATATATAAATATAGATATAGATATATAAAATTCTTTAAAACTTTTAAAGTTTCTGTGAGACATTTGATACCTCTAATGAGCTAAAATAATAAGATAATCATACAGATCGAGACTTATTTATTACATGCGGAATATAGTTATTCCACATGTAATGATGTAATGAAAACCTCTTATTTCATGATGCTGAGAAAGCTGCTTGTCACTGAAACGTGGAAGCATTAGTTTTGACTTGACTGACTTGGTGCCATAAAACTGTTGTAATTGATGTGTTCTATTTTGTAAGAAAGCACTCTCTGTTCTTGCTATCGGACCAAATTTGTTGAGAAGGACCTCCATACATCAGATAACATGCTCTTGACTGCCATGTGTCTCGAATGAAATGAAATTTGAGGTCAAATTTTGTTGCTGCCTTCAGATTTTACATCTCAGTTTGTGCAGTTTTTTAGCTAACAGCAACTCATTTACTAACTGCTATAAAGTAAAGTGCTCTCTCGCTCCTAATTTAATCATTATCATTAGATACATGAGAAATGATGTTTATTCAGTCGTAGCAGACGAGTCACTATATTCAATAAAACTCTGCAGTTATCTTACATTAAAAAAAAAAAACCTGCTGTTCACTGGTTTTGCTGGTGTGTTTTTTGTCTAACACATACTGCTAACTGATGTATTGATTTCAGGTGAACTTTTGTCACATCCACTTAAAAAAACAGCAGAGTGTGGATTATTAGAAGGTACTGCTGAGTAAGCTAAAAAAACCCAGAAGTATACCTCCTCTTCATTCTGCTAACCATGTGTGACTTCAGTTGAAACACTGTTTGAAAATGTGGTTTCTGGGTGGACAGGCTCATCACAGGTGGTCTTCTGAGGGCCCCTCATATCTTTAACCCAGGCGGAAGTGCTACATTAGAGCCATCTCTTTGGTGTCAGTGCGTGTGTGTGTGTGTGTGTGTGTGTGTGTGTGTGTGTGTGTGTTGGTTGGCAGATTTTTTCTTTTTTTCCCCTGAAGTCGTGTGGTAAAGATGGGTTTGAGGAAGCCATAGGGGTAGTTGTTTTAAACTTCTACCAAAACCAAAACCCTCTGCAAGACCCGTGTCCTCTCCAACCAAAAGGCCTGACTTTCCATAAATGATAAAAGCTCTAAACTTTCAGCTTTACATGTTTAAGTTATTTTTTTTCTGTAAGTAGAAGCACATCATAGATAGTGCTTTTAGGTGACTATGCAGTGAGCATTTTTAAAATGTGCTGTTGTGAGTATATCCTTTGGCAATAATGGAGCCTAGAAGTAATAGCACTAATTATAGTGTTTAATTCAACATTTTAGCTCCAACTCTGTGGAAGTTGGGGGAGTTGTGTTTTAAAAAAACTACATGAGTATCATTCTAGTTGAGACTATAGGGGAGACTGGGGCTTGTTGTCACATTTTTTACACTCATATTTCTTAGAATCAATACAAAATATACATACAAAACGTGTACCAGATGAAAGACCAAAGTCTCAGGTATATATTTAGTATTCATGTCATTTTCATATCTTGTGTCAGTGCAGAGTTATAAGCAATGAAATAGAGCGTGTGAATATGTGACATGTTGCCCCACCATCGGGTGGTGGTGGTTGACATGGTAGTTGACATTAAGGTCATTTATTGTCCTCCAGATTGATTTATTAGCTAGGGTCACCTGCTTGACTGCCCTCAGCATCATGTCAGGCACTGCACTGCCACATCCTGTTTTTGTTTCGTAATTCCTGACCATGTTTTCTCGCTCTCTCCTCTCCTCTGAACCACTCTTTTTTGTCTGTAAAAATTAAGTCAAAATTTCATCATGACAGCTGCTGATAAGTAGACTCTCTACATTAATTTAATCCCTTTTAAATATATGACAACTAACCCCAAAATGACTGAGACATGTTGCCCCAAACTACCATGTTTGCTAATAAAGTAATTTGCTTAAAGTTAGTTTAAAAGAGAACAATGACAAAGGTATGACATGATGACTTAATCTCTCCTCTAACAAGTCCACATGTATCACTGCTAGGATTTTTATCTGGAAGAAGCTCATTTTAAAATACATGAAGTTAATTTTTTTACTTTGGGTTGTGCGAAATGGTTAATTGGCGCTCATCTCAACTCACAATTTGCTCTTTTTTTCTCAGACAGGATGCAACCCCTGACCATGCAAAGGAAGAAAACTAGTACTCCACTTTTCAGTTGCGCCCTCTGGTGGCAAAGATAATTGCAATGTGACAACTTACTAGAGCCGACCCAAGCCTTAATGTGGCCCTAAGCAAAATTTGATTTTAGGGCCCTCTATTTCTGCAAATAATATTGATTGTTGATCATTCACACATCTTCACAAATCTCTTTGATTAAAATTCCATGACATGCAAACATACCTTTATCTCGGTGTATTTTCTCTTCTTCCTCTTTCTTTTCTCTGCTCCTGAAGGATATGTCCTTTTTTGTGACATTGTTTTGCCCCACAACTACCTGCGCATTGGATGCTCAGTGCTCAATGCACAGCAGGAGGTTCATAACAGTAGAAGAGCTCTGACATATCAGCAGTAAGAATCATAGGCCTACATCAGCAGCAGCACTAAAATGTTTTTACTTTATTTTATTTTTACAATAATATATATGCAATCACACAGAAAGCATCACTCACACATGCAAAAAAATAAGAAAAATTTAATATATATTTTTTTTAATTGCTCTTGGGGGGCCCCTACTGGCTGCGGGCCCCTAAGCAGGCGCTTAGTTCGCCTATGCCTTGGGCCAGCTCTGTAACTTACCCATGTGATATCAAGCCCCGGTCTCCCCTACTCTTTATGAAGGGGGCATTTGTATAAGCACCACATTTACTACAATTAGATAGAATGACAAGGAATGACAAATGCTCATTTTTCTTTAACAGTTTTGTGCATCCCCCAACACACACTGTCTCTCTCACACACACATTTGATGAAGTGAGGTGTAATTTCTTTTTAATTTAAAACCAGCCTCTCTTTTTAAAAGCCACTTAAACAATACCAGTCTATGGAGAGGGATTTTGTCCAAGTATCCCCTTAAGCTGTGAAGTGAAAAACCAGACCTGCTGTGGCATTTAATGTCTCCTCCGCGGATTGGAGTTTCTCGATTAGACTGGTGGATATTTGTGGCAGCAACATGGGATTATATTTCTCAACTGAGCACTACAAAGCAAAACCCGATCCGTTGCTATTACGTAAGTGCCGGTGACATAACTCTCCCTAGCCTGGGACGGTCAGGGCGCAGAGAGAGAGCGCGGGGGGGGTGGGGGCCGTGGACCGGGGCGCACGGCCGGTCCAGCTGCACTCTCTCCTCTCTGCTGCCGCTGCCTCGGGGGGAATTAAATTATTTCAAAACAACCGCACAAGAAGACGAGGAGGTCCACTCTGGAGCAATAAGATGAGGACTGAGTTCTTGGAGCTGCTGCTGCTGTAAAGAGAGAAGGAGGCGACATGGCTGTGCACGTTTTTAAATGCCTGCGCCGACCCGGGCGCTAGAACAATAACAACAGGTAAGAAGATCTGAGTTTGGTCACTTTATGAGTTTTAATTGCAGCACGTGGTGTTGACGTTGTTGACATGCGGTTTGTGTGTGTGTGTGAAAGAGAGAGAGGGAGAAGTGTGTGTGTGCGTGTGTGTAGGTCCAGCCAGTGTTTTGACAGGAGAGTTATGGAATATGAGGAGCTCAGCGTGCTTCAAACTGACACCCCCATCAAAACAGGTAAGAGCCAACACTGAGGTCACACTGTCCTGCAACAGGTGTATGTACATGTTAGAGCACACTCCAGGTGAAGTGATACGCCTTGGTGCTTTGACCCCCTCACAGTTTGTCATAGCTGTCAGCTCCCAGCGTGCCACTCTGTAACCCACTCCCACTCTCATCTATCTTCCTTCCTCCTCTCTCTTGCTTACTCTGAACACCTCTCCACTGCCACCATTGACTCAGTTGCTCTGTTTCTCACTAAGATCACTTTTATCTTCTTTCTCTCCACTCCCATCCATCTTTACCCCAGTAACCCTCCTCATCCCTCTCCCTGGGGTGTGGTTAAAGTGCTGTGAGTGGGTAAGAATAACAGTAAGCCGGGGTAATCCTTTAGGATTAGTTCTTATTTTTGCTTCTGTTTTTGGTCAATGCGCGTCTATTCAAAGCCTCTCTGCAGCTATAATCAAATTGTTAGCAGCTACTTGGGATAAGACATCATGTCCCTGTACCACAGAAACCCACTGTACACCTGCCATCTATTCTCATAGCATTTAACTATATCTTGCTGCAGATTACTTGCAGTGCAATGAGTTGATTTGAGTTAATTTGATTTTGAGTCATCTTGACATTGCAGGACAAGGATATTCATAAAAGGACATTGTAAGATATCACACAAAACAGTTTTCTCATTGATGGTTCATCAGAAACAGCAGTATTGAAGAATGCAGAGAGTTCATGCCACATGATAAACAGTTTTTTTGTTACCGTGGGCGATGCCTCTTACAGAAGGATGTATTATAAAAAGAAAAAAAAACATTCAAAGCAAGGAAGGACATTGACTTTTTTTTATACCATGTATGTAAAAATTTGATTTAATACAGGATTTATGTAAATATGTTAGTTTCAGATTTGGATAACGCCATGTTTAAATTGAAGGTCCTGCAAATTGAAACCAGAAAATTCATAAACACCAAAGATATCAAGCAACATAGTTAGTTAAAGCTTTATTCTTTCTCATTTTTGAGATTTCTGATATGAGGACTCACATCTTTTTGCATTCAGTATCAACAGGGGAAAAAAAAACAAATTAAATGCCAATTTCAAAACAATTTCCATCAAAAATAAATTGTAAAAAAAATGTCTACAACAAGATCAGCCACATTTTTATGACATATTACAACTTTTCTTTTAATAGTGTAACACGAAAAAGCTGAACAATCCTTGCAAAGACATAGTTGCTGTCTTGAATATCAGCGAAAGTGGTAGTTAAGAATAAACTCATTCATATAAACAGGAGTTAGATGCCTCAGAAATGTCTGCTGTTGTCTGGTGAAGATCAGAAACATTTAAGGCTTTCTTCCCAATCTATTCCAATCTCTTGGCTTTAAAACAGCAGCCAAAAAAGTCACCATGTTCATATTTGTACAGTGAGGGATACAGATTGTATTTCAACATATTATATTAAACAACATTTACTGTTACACCCACTTCAAAAACACTGGCCTGGTTTTGGTTAGTCAAAGTTTTGCTGTGTCGTTGAATGTCATTGATGATTTGCAAAACTCTTAATGCACCAAAGTTTCCAGTTAACCAACATGTTAAAAGAGTGAACATTAGATTCTTTCTGAAGTTTGTGCATCGGACAACTCAAACTGGATCAAACAAGGTGCATCAGAGTGAGGTTTAGAGTTGGTTTAGAAGCATCAGCTTATTTATCCTGAACTGCTGTTGTAGTGTTTCAGTCTGGTTAAAGTGGAGTTTCATTGTTGTTGTGCTGATTTTCATACTGCTGAGATAGCCTTTCTGAGGCGACAAGTCTTGGTTTTAGTGGCTGGTGTGGGTGTCTCTTCATTTTTCTCCTACTGCTGTGTTTGTATCTCGAGTACTGCTCCATGTCACTCTTTAATATGCCCCTGAGGTCAAATATCTGTTTGTTTAACATAAAGATATATAATCATCTGATATAAAAACTGTCTATGGTGTTCCTGAGGGATCATTTTTGAACTTAGTCTTCCTCTACATGTGCAGCACTTAAGGCCATTGCCAATTCATGTGTAACAGTTTTTTTTCCTAAAAAAAAGATGAGGACAACATCTTTATGAGTCTTTATTTTTTTTATTCAGAAACTCAAAGATTTTAAGTTTTCAGTTCTAGGTGATTAATGGGACACAAAATATTCACATCTTATGAAGCTGAGGTGTCAGACTTGTTAACTTTTCTCTGTTGAAGTCCTTTCTGAGTTTGGTGTTAGCCATCAGGAAAGTGGTTTCCAACAGTGTCTCACTGCTCGTTTGATTGATCAGGCGTTAAGGTCTAAATTTTTAGTTGACAGAGTACATTTTGTTCTAACGTTTCTCAGCATTTTGGTCCTCCTGTTGATCCATTGTAAGACTTATACTACAATATACTTGTACTCTTTAGACACCATTGTGATAGTGTAGTTGTTTTATGCTTTACGACTTTGAGTTCTATCCTAGTTGTTAAAGCATTTTGTCCATTTTTCAGTCCATTGGCCGCTAGTGTCTTCAATTCAAAAATACACTGTTGTTTACTGTGTTTTTTGGAGATTCAGTGATGAGGTCTACCTTTCTATGGCTTATGACCCCAAGAACACTGGAGGGTTAGATTAGCACAAAAGATATCTAACTGTACTTAAATATCTATTACAAGTGCAAAAAAGTGAATGAACCTCAACCAGAGGCTCAGGATAGAGAGAAAACATTAGACAATTTCAATGGCCGATGACTGATATGGGCCCAAAAAAGCCTTCGACAGCAGATGTAGTGAAGTGTTGGCAGCCATTATTACCCCAAATTCCTGGCAGTGCCTGACCCAAACTCTTTTAATCTTATATTGGCATAAAAGATAATAATAAGTAATGTATCTAGCTTTAATTCATTCTTATCTCCTCATGCTTCATTGTTTTTATTCAGGCGATGTTGGCAGCCTGCTCTCTGAGTCCTGTTGTTGTTATGTAACACAGCAACTGTCACTTCAGCAGCCCTCGATGTCAGCGTGTGGGGATATTAGTGAGATTTGGACTGATGAGCAGTGTTAATGTTTGTGACACCGTATTCATCATCGACTTAGTGTGTGTATATACTGTAGAGTTTATTCATGCTGTGTCACATTTAGTTCCCACAGAGACTGTTGTAGCTGCTGGCATTAGATGACATTTTTCCACTACTGACCGACTGTCAAAACTGCTCATACAGTTTTGTGTAGAGATCACTTTCACCGAGGTAAAACAAAAAATCACCACATCTCAGAATTTGCTGTAGCTAAGTGTGACATTTATTGTGTTTCGAGTGGCTTTAAATCAGGAAAAAAGTGACAGAGAAGTAAATGAACTGCTTGCTCTACCATGTGAGTGTGGGAGTAGTATTTTGTGTATTAGATAAAAGCCAAACTTTCTAACAGGTCATGTTTCCCTCTGCTCTAAATATATTAAACTGAATAATAAGAGGACACTGAGTCTGAACTCCCACAGCTGAGTCAAAATGAATGACCTTCTTGTGTAATAGTATGACATTTTAAATCCACTTAATAGCTCTTACAAACCTGTTTTAAATATCCAAACTGGTTGCTCTAACTTTTCAAAAAAGCTAATAATGACGTCTAAGACTTGCTTTTAATAACCTTGATAATTTAAAATGATTCCTTTACATTTTGTTTTGCAATCACCCTCACACATCTTCTCAGTAAGTGTTGAAATCTCTTTACATTTTCCGTGTGTGCTTGCACCGCACTGCTTTCATTCCATGCTTTCTGCTTATGAAGCAAAACTGATTTGATGATGGGAGGAAAACAGTGGAAACCACAGAGGGCCTGATCAGGCGCCAGACAAAGACCGGCTAGCTCTATGTCTTCCATTGATGCTTATCTCCCCTGTCTTTAAACCTCTTTGTCTCAAACACATACACGCACAAACTCCAGAAATAAACACCTTGGTTCAAACCTCCACGCATTTGCCCACATGCAGTGCAACTTAGACTTTCTCACAATTGTGGTCAAACAGGCAGACAAAAAGAGGACCTATTGCTCCATAGACACCCACGTTCCTCTACCTCTAACTCCTGTGTGCGTGTGTGCGTGTAGAGGGGGCAAGGGTGACACAAACATAACACAAGTGTGAACAGGACTTCTCTCTCCTGTCTTATCTCTCTGCCATGAAGTTGTCTTATCTGTCCAAATGTCTTTGTATTGTGGAAAAACACAAAAAAAGGTTAAAGGCTACAAACTGTCTTCAAGCTGCCATTGAAGATTTGGAAACAAACTCTGAATTTATCCCAGCTGAATCTGTATTCACCTTAAATGAGTGTAACTTTTAACATCCTAAAATCATCGATTATTTTTAGGTCAATGTTTCGCTGAGTAAAAAGTGGATTCATTGGTAGAAGTATTGATCGTTGTCCTTAAATGGCATGTGGCGATCAAAATGTTCCCGACCAAAACAAAGTGGAAGCGAAATGAACCTGAGGTGACTAAACTGAAAGCACTCACAATCTAAAATGCCCCGTTCATATTATAATACTTGACTGTGTAATCTGAACATGACTTTTTAATGTCAGTTTCTGAATTTAAAAAGTGTCATCAAATCATTTCAGTCAAATAAAAAGTGCATTTCATGGTAAAAGTATAACTTGTAATTTCAGTGGTTTAAGCGAGAGTCGAGACTCTGTTGTCCAGGTACTAAAAAGTTGTAATCGTGAAAATAGACAAAGTTATTTTTCTAGCTCTGTCAGGTTTAAAAGAACCTCGCACATGGATTTAATACTCAGTAAAAAGTATCATTGTGTTGTCCAGTGTGGCATTTAGACAGATTCTAGGGTTTGATGTTGATCTTTTGAACAAATCGCCGCCTTTGATTCACCGACTCCTTTATTTCTTCCACAGGAGGAGCCGTGTCCAAGAAGACTCATTTGAGTAAGTTCTCCCTCAGATGCAACATGTTTGTGTGTGTGTGATCATGAGCATGCGCACGTGTTAGTCTCTATGTGGAAATGATTGTTTATGTTTGTGCTAGATATTTGTGCATGCATTGCGGTTTACTTCACAGTTGGTGAACATACAAAATCGCACCTGTGCAGAGATATAGATGCACACGCGCACGCCATGCAGTAAGACCATTAGCAGCACAGTGTGATGCACCTGTGCCTCCCTCCTCACACACACATACACACACATACACACCACAAACACACTATGATAAAAAAAACATACTTTTTGGCATCTGAATGCAGATGAGAGTGATAACATAGAGTCTTATTTTAACTTCTCTGGTTTGACACTTTCTGCCACAAGTGAAGCACACCTGGGTAAGTTCGCAAGTGTGGCGGGGCTAGGTGCTGCGTTTGTGGTTCGACTTAAAACAAGAATATAGAGAACACATAATGATGATTAATTTTTATTAATGGGTTCTTAGTTAAAGCTTGAATGGTCCTCCTGCACAGAGGAGAAATGGATTCAGGTTTTTGGAGAGTTCAGATCAGAGTCATGGTGAAAAGTGAAGTTGAAGATTCTACCCATAAAAACATGAATAAGCTAATATACATTGCAATAATTATATGTAGTACGTTCATACACATCATTTAATTATTTAAAACCCCTTCTACATGCACCTGAAAACAGTGAGTTTAGGGGCTTTAAGAGTAATTTCACATCATAATGTTGCTGCTGTCTGTTTGAGAAAAGTATCATGGATCAGAGTTGGAGGTTCATGACGACCACACCTGAACTGCAACAAGCCAAAAAACAGATCAGAAAGTTTTAACGTCAGCTGACAAACTGAAATATTTTAAACTGTGCAGCATGAATAAAAACAGTCCAAAAAGTTTGATATATAAATTAAATATTACCTGACTGAATGTTTCTGTGATGATTTTACTGCATCGCTGGTGTTTCCTGTTCAACATTTGATTTATAGACAGTCATGAAAAGTCTCAAAGGTCCCCAACATAACATTTTATTTTTTACTCATGGTGCAGAGTGAGGGGGTGAAGGATAACAACAAAGGTCTGGGGAAAAAAAAGTACCTTAAGAAAGAGCAAGGGACAGTCCCCCCCCCCCCCTTTGTCTATCTCTTTCTTCTTTTTCTCTCTCTCTCACGAACACACACGCACACACACGCTACAAGGAAGGTGAGGCGGTGACTGTCACTCAAAAAGCCTCATTGTGTTCACTAAAGCTGCAGAGAGCACCTGACCCGGCACACTAAACGAGGAGAAAAAAAGAAGAAAGAGTAACAGAAAAGAAGAGTGATAGAAAAAGCGAGCGGTACAGTAAGACTGTGAAAGTGGGACAAACGTCTGAGACAAGTGGAGGAGTGAGGATGATGCGAGGTAGGGATAACATCTTTGTGTGTGTGTGTGTGTGGGTGTAGGTGTCATTGTGTTTGTGAGTGTGGGCATTACAAAGTTATCAGTGACATTATTGATTAGCTGGAAGGATCAAGATTTTATTCCATCTATCTCAATTTCAGTGTTTGAAAGTTTACATAGTGGAAACATGAGTGAGACCCCAAGTGTCTTTGGCTTTTTCAAAAAATATATCTGATGTTTCTCTGCATTTTCTTCGAGTTTTAATCAGATCTTTTAAAATACTTTTCAAGAAAGTGTACAGAGTAACACACATGGCTTTAAATGTATTATCCTTAATTAAATTACAAGTTAAGGTTTAAGCTTATTCATTTTTGTGCAGTGCTGCAGAATGAATGAAAAACTGTCGCTTTTTAAAAAAAAATTTTCAACAAAGTTTACTGTCTCTGCTTGGCTAATCCACAATTTTACTCTATTTAATATTCAAGCTTTTTCTGATTATAAAGCGCTCACACACCTTTGCAGTTTAGCGGTGATAATATTTGTTCGGAAACTTTATTCCTTCCCCACAGATTTCTCTCTGAGCTGACTGTTTGGTACGTTCACATCGGTTGGTGTTTCAGGTATACGGTTTGGTGAACTGACTCAATTCTGAGATCCTTTGATGAGTTTTAAATTTGACTCATGTCTTGAAATTTTCCTCCCTCACCTTCCTCCTCAGCCTACAGTACAGTGCACTGAGTTTAAGACCGCCGGTTGCATTAAGAGGGGATCTTTAAATATTAAAAATAAAACTGAAATTTTTTAAACTCAGATAAATTTATGTTGCAAAAATACTGAAGAGATAAAAACTGCATTTCAGCTCAGTGGGGCCTGGTGACAGTTGAGAAGTCAACCTTTTTGCAAATGCACTTCCACTGAATTCTTAGCAACATTAAAGTGAAAGAGAGGAAAACAGGATGCTTCATAACCACAGTGCATCAGTTTGACTGGACTAACTCTACACTAACACAGTCGACAAGATACAGAGGAAATGCTGATAATAATGTGAGAATATACTGATTGAAATGATTAAAACAATGATGTTCTTACAAATTACTCACTTATGAAACAGATGCCCCCCTAATGAAACTCATACAACTACACATCAAGTTGTGAGAAAGAATTCAGGTTTTCGCAAGCTGCTGACATTATCTGTCTCTGCTGTGTATGTGCAGGTTGCAAACACACTCTGGCATTTAGATGCAAACACACACAGAATTGTGCACAGCTGTTTGTTATACAGCGTTGAGATGTAACACACCTCACTCCTGCAGCTGCAGCTGCATTCATGTGGATACTGTGCACATGAATGCAACAAAGCGGGTTGGCACTGGTGGACAGTAAACTTCATATATATTTTTGTCTTCAGCTTGTAGTTGAAAAAAGTTGTTACACATTAATAGTAGGCCTGATAATGTCAGATATTACGCACATGTTCACTTTATCTGACTTTATTGTTGCGCTTGGGGGGATTCCTGTGTAGATTCATAAACAGTTTCTTTATCACAGAGGATTTCCTTGTTCCTCTGGGTGCAGAAACCTGCACAGCGCTCCAAAAGCAGCAAAAGCGGTTGTCTTGAGATCAAAGCTAACATCAAAATCACAGATGACACATTCCCCCAAAAATTAGGTAGATGAAACAGTGGAGCTGAATCATACCCTTAACTACTGTCAAAGTGTTCCTCTTTCAAACACCCCAAACCAGGCCTCACATCCTCAAAGCTGAAGATGTTCATTTGTGTTGAGATCAGTTTTGATCTTTTCATTTTTTCTCAGATAAAATAATATTTGCATTTTTTCCCTCAGTATAGGTCAGTTTATGAATTAAACTTTGCAATGGAGAAGTTTTTATATTTATGTGATGACAAAAATCCTGTGGTCTGCATTTAATTAAAAATAATGACAAGTCCTCACAATAAAGCATTAGGAATGATAAACCCTTATGTGAAATTAATCCCAATTATCTTAATTTCAGTTATATTCATTTTTCCTTTTTTTTGCTTTTTTCTTGTATTGTTCTCTGTGTTCATATTATAAAAATAAGTGATTTATAGTCCATGATTCAACTCTGACAGCAGATGAAATTTCATTGCAATGGATTTATATTGTTTTTTAGGGTCATTATAGACTACCAGATTATTATTGATACATACATATATATATATATATATATATATGTATATATACACACACACACACACACACACGATATGAGTAGTTATTTTCAGATCTTGTGTGAACTATTAAAACCTAATTTTTTAAAGTGTACATGTTTAAAATATTCATAATGAGCAGATACGCTGCTGGGTCTTTGTATCAGTCACATATACGGCTGCCCTTTGGCTCCATCGGTTTGCTCTGTTGTCCTTTTGAAAACACTCAAAGGTTCATTGTAGAATCTGTTTAGAATCAAAATGCCTTTATTTTACAAGACAAAGTATCATGAAAATAGCTGACACACACTCAGAGTCAGGGCCATCAGATTTTTAGGTAAAAAAAATAAAATAAATTAAAACATATTTTTTTAACCAAATGGTCTAAAGGTTCAAGGCTAATGAATCCTCTGTTTAACTGATCCACTTAGGTGTACTACATGCCGATGTCGACCATGGTTTTAATGATGATGTTAGTAGGCTGGAAACTGTCGGCTGTTTGCCATGTGAAATGAAGACATTTGAAGTCCTCACAGATCCTGCAGTGTGTTTTAGAGTGTTTTATTGACACACTACAGCAGTCCTCATTTATTTGCATGAGTTCACTTTGACCCATGCAGCCGCACTTTCTCAAAAAATTAATCCTATGGAGGTGCACCAACCACACTGGCAAAAATATGAGAAATGTAATTATAAATATGATTCAACCGCATGTTTATGAGTAAAGAAATCTATGGTGTAAACTTTTTATATGTAAAACAAAGACAAAACACGCTTGATTCAACTTTTTTGAGATTAATATAACATTGTATGGAGATTTGATAGTACCTGTCTTTTGGAGAGATCAACCTATGTTTGTGAGTCTGTGGGTGTGTGTGTGTGTGTGTGTGTGTGTGTGTGTGTGTGTGTGTGTGTGTGTGTGTGTGTGTGTGTGTGTGTGTGTGTGTGTGTGTGTGTGTGTGTGTGTGTGCCTTCTGTTTATACACCCTTTGATTGTACTGTCACTTGCGTGTGTTCTAAAGGTGAGCTTCCGTCGGAGGAAAGTTGAGGTTTTTTGTCCGTTTACAGTGCAAAGAATACATTGCTGACTCTGAGATTTTAGGTAGGGTGGTGCATCAGAGTGGCAATCTGTATCAACCCCCCTCCCAAGAAAAACCTCCTACACACACACACATGCACGCACGCACAGTCTGCGGTCAAAACCTTGAGCTCAAACCTTTCAGCCTGTCTTCCTTTTTCACTGTTTGAATTTGAACATAACACATATGTATGTATGGATGGATGAATTTGATATTAGAAAACTTAACGTATATTTTACGATCATCAGCGAGTTTGAGATCAGAGTTTTGCTGTGTCCAGTATTGAGGAAAGTTAAAACGCAGTGTACATTACAGCTGAGCAAATGTTTCAAGATTTCTTTTTGCTGCTGTGTACGGAGGCACTGTCAGCACGAACTGAAAGCCTCTGCTGTTGTTTGGACAGTGACAACATGTGCTTCTTAACTGGCAGAGAATAAGTCATTGACAACCCAAAAAACAGATTATAAGACTTTCCTTTGGCGGTGTCTCCGTACACTTTGAGAAGTGTAGGAGGTTGTATGCTTTTATTTTGACAGACACGCCATATCATTTTTATCGCTGTACAGTTACACTTCTCAAACCTCATCATTTTTTACCTCATTTGGCATAGAGTGTATTATTTTTAAATGTTCTTTTTTGTTTGTTTGTTTTATTTCTTGGGACATATTATAATTGAATTTTTTTTATTCAGACAAAATGTGTAGAATTTCCATTTAACTGCCCATTGGATCCATACGTAAACTTTCAAAACTACTGATGCATAAGTGAAAAGAAAGAGGAATTGTAGTTTCAATCATGTTTTTGTACAAGAAGCGCTTATAATCTAGACACTGTTGCTGTGCCTCTATTCTGCTCACACTGTGTAGGCTGTGTACTTGCATAGCTTGTGAGCTTCCATATTGTGGTCTCTCAAACTGACTGAGGTTATCACTCAGGTTGAATGAAACTCTTTTCTTCTTCATCTTCAAATTGCAAATCGCCAACATTTGGTGCATTATCACCAACATTTAAAGAGTGTGCATGCATGAGTGTCTCAGTCACCTCCACAGCTGTCTGTTTGCTCGATTGACTTAATTTTAAGTTTGCTGGGATGAATAAAATTCATCTTTTATATTTAAGTTGCCTCTGCGTAACAATAGTTCCTTTCACAATGTGACTGTTCTGCTGTCATTTTTGGGATATGTCTTTTCTTCTTGTACATCACCGTGACAGGGATCTTAGTACACATCTGAATACTCACACCGCGCCACATTTTGATAGTCTGAGCATTAACTCGCACACAAAACAGAAAGTGCTGCTATGGAGGACTGCAAATTAAGAGTAAACAAAATATCTTTCTTGCAAAAAAAGAGACATGGATGAAATAAAGGTGGTTAATTTTCTT
This sequence comes from Xyrichtys novacula, assembly GCA_962446985.1. NCBI lineage: Eukaryota > Metazoa > Chordata > Actinopteri > Labriformes > Labridae > Xyrichtys > Xyrichtys novacula. The sequence continues at coordinate 22,443,853 of OY660871.1, forward strand.
TTTCAGTATTTTTATCGCTCTGCACACCAACATACACATTCACCAGGAGATGATGGTTTTGCTTTGTGGCGAGAGATCACAAGGTTAGACACAATGACAGACGAACAGGTTATTAGTGATTATAGCCATACACACTTATCCTAATACTTCAAGTGCATGCAAAGCTGTTTTTTTTTGTTTTTTTTGCATGTGTTGTTTCACTCAAAACAACTCCAAGCTTGATTCATTTCCGAGGTGTTTTAGACTAATACTGTCTGAGTGACTGAATGAGAATCATCAGAGGTGTAAAGACATGGAAAATTACCAATGAAAGATGGTGTGTGTGATTGCTGTCTATGTTTATGTGAGTGCTTGTGTGTATCTGAACAGTGAAAGGTTGTGGGTCATGGTGGATTTCCTGTTGTCTGAGGTTGACAATCAAAAACGAAATAGTGAAAAACAGACCACTTCTGCACACTCTGTCAGACAGATATTCACTAACATGCCTCAGAAGTGCAAGTTGACAAAGCAGCGAAACAGATCAGTGTGTAGAGACGTTTTCAACCAAGTCAGAGTCAGAACCTTGTTTGATTTGTGGGTCGCTCGTTGGAATCAACCATTCACCGTCATTAGCAGAAATCTTATCATTTGTGCAGCGGCTCCTTCTTCTCTCACAAGCTGGCTGTCCTCTTCCGGTTTGTCCCTGTGGCACCAGATAAAGAGGGCACATACTGACACACTAACACAGACTTGAAACAAAATCTGACACAGTTATACACGGAAATACAAATACCACTGTAAATAAGCGTCTGCATGCACTCGTAAGAGTTAGTCTATCAGAATATGATCATACAATCAGTGCATTTCAGGAAGGTGAGAAGATAGCATGCAAAGATAAGAAGGTGCATGTGTGAGATTAAAGTGAGAAAAATGACAATCCTCCACTTCCTGAATGTGTGTTACCATTCACTGTTGTGAAATCATTCAAGTTAAACACAGTTTGATGCCAGTGTGGTTTACCGTTTTAGCGGGAAATTATTAAAGTGTTTCAAGTTTGATGCCAAGACTTGTTTTTTGACATTTGTGACATTAAAGTAAAAAAAAAAAGCACCTGATTGTGACAAAAATCACCACTGAGCAAAGAGACAGGGGGGTGTGAGAGCTCACACAGATCAGGGGCATGGGAGGGTGGGGGTGAGAGGGGAATGGCCATTACTGGCAGTGATGAAGGAGGGTGAGTGCATTACTGGCAGCTGTGTTCTTTGTGAGCGAGATAGAGAAGGATTCACAAAGACAGAAATGACATGAAAGAGGGACAGTCAGAGTGAGAGATAAGCCAGTCAACCACTTGAAAGAGCTCTGAGGTTGACACCTTCGTACTCTCCGCCTTTCTCCATTTGAAAATATTCCACGTCCCCAGAAAACTCTTTTTGTTGTTATTCATTCAATTTTATTGAGGCAAGAGACTTTTCAGAGGAAAATACCTTTTGGTTTGCTCTGGTCAAACAACAACTGATTGATGTTGAAGGGGAAGTACAGCAAAAAAAAAAAAAAGCTTGAGTTTGCACAGTAGGAATCGGTAATCACTTTGTTTTCTTGAGTGAAATTTTGCAGTGTCATCTGGGTATACACTTGTATAGTAACCAACTGTGAGGGCTGAAGCCTCTGCACAAGAGTTAAGTGATCTGGCTGCTCAGTTTAACTGGATTTCTGTTTAGATGAGATACTTTGTTGTAAAATGCTAACAGCAGAAGCTTTCAAATTGTGCCACCAAATCCCCATTTAAACGTGCTGCAGTACAGAATTACTTTATATGACACCACTGCTCTTTCCATTTGTGCCTCAAGAAAAATGGCAATATTTCTTTGATGCTGTTACAACCCTAATTTAAAAGTTTGAACACTGTAAATTATTAGTAAGAACAGATTTCTCAAAGAATTTAACAGCATATTTAGTTGAAAACAGTGAGATGGTAAATAAACAGGGCAATATACTTATTTTCTAGTCTTGGGACCAACCAAAGTGCTTTTACATTACATGTCACATTCATACACTGTAGAAAGTGCTCATCAGGTTATTACATGACCAGGTATTAAAAGTACATTTCAGAGATGAGAAGAGATTCGCAGCTTTGTGAGCGGCTGGGTAAGCAGATACTTCAGCAACCTTCCTCAACATTAAAATTAATAATGGATGGTTTTGATCTTCGGGCCTTCAGGTGGTACATTTAAACAGACATTACTCTGTAGTGGAAATCCCCGCATGGGCTTAAAATCACTTAAACCTGCAATCACAATGGCAGGTTACAACTTCACCATGAAAAGATGAAACTATATATAAATATGATCCAGAAATGTGTGTCACATCTTTGGGCCCAGGACTGTTTAAGATGCAAATGAGTTTTTATCAACATTTTACACATCATCCCAACTCTTTAGAAATCGAGGTTGTACAAAACCTTCATCTAAGATTTCAGCGTGTCCCCATACACTAACATCCACTGTTGAATAATCCTCCAGAGCCGTGTCGTTCTGATAGGGAAGCACAATTCAACAGAACACCTGGTGCTTCTCCTCCTTGCAGCATTTAGTTATCTGTTTAGCTCGTTCAAGAGAAATGTATTTTTGGATTGACAGCTGTTTACATAAAAGCTTTTATTTCTGTTTTTGTACAGCCCAGATTGAAGTTATCCCGTGCAAGATCTGTGGTGATAAGTCCTCTGGAGTTCATTATGGAGTCATCACTTGTGAGGGTTGCAAGGTGAGATGGGAGGTTTACAAAAAAAAAAAACTGACAAAAAACACCTGATCGGGATTCAAAAAATACATCAAACATTGAAGCAACAAGATTGCTTTAATGTTGTGAGTTAAGCAGATTGTGTTTCTGTTTAATAAGAAGCTGTAGTTGCTTAGCTTTGCATGAAAACTATAATTGGAGGGGAAACCTTAACCTGGCTCTGTCTCAGGATAATCCACTAAAGCTAACTAATTATATCTAACACATTGTATCTTGTTAGTTTTATCTGAAGAGTCCGTGAGTGTAACTATAACAGGTTGTGGATTTACAAAGGATTATGCGTCAATTACTTCTTGGAATTGCCTTCAGTTGCCACAACCAGACTGGGTGTTTTCTGAGCACTCTGTGGAGTTAACCTGCAGAGTTAACTACATGGACAGATACGTGACCCCTGACCCTGCCTATGAACGAATAAGCTGAAGTCTCCCCATCCAATCACCATCCAGGATTGAAAGAGACTGTTTTATTGGACAAAAAGTATTCAGAGTTGGATTTCATTTTATAACGCTTCTGTTTGTCTCAAAACTCCTGTTTCTCAGGGATTTTTCCGTCGTAGTCAGCTTCCCACTGTATCTTACTCCTGCTCAAGGCAAAGCAACTGTCAGATTGACCGGGCCAGCCGCAACCGCTGCCAACACTGCCGTCTTCAGAAGTGCTTGGCACAGGGCATGAGCAGAGATGGTTAGACACACACACACACCCACACATAAACAGATGATTTTCTTTTCTTGATGAAGTCCTTGTTCCTAATGTGTTATTTTCCCCTCCTCAGCGGTGAAGTTTGGACGGATGTCAAAGCGTCAGCGGGACTCTCTGATCGCTGAAGTGGAGAGGCACCGACAACAGCAGCAACAGCAGCAGCTACAGGGAGACGCCCAGTCTGTCCTGTCCTACCCTACCAAGGCCCGCCAAGATTGCTCCCAGCAGCTCCTCCAGCCCATGGCCTACCCCTTCAGTGGGGAGGCAGAGCTGCTGTCTTACACCACTGATGTTCACCCTTACCTGGTGTGCTCGCCAAATGAGGCACAGGTGACGGCGATGATGTATCGAGGGTCTGCCATCTCTCCTGCATCGAGAGCCCAGGGGAGGGGCGACAACAGTGGGCATCTTGACGTAAGAGGTAAGGCATTCATGCAAGCACACACATCGATTTATCATCCTCTTCTTATTACCAATATCTCAGTTGTCTCTCATTCTGGCTGTAGGGTTCAACTCCAGACAGCCATCTAATGATCTAATGGCCATTCATCCCTACAACCCACTGGAGGACCCTTACGGCCTCTACCCTCACTCTCTGAGAAACATAGGTAAGTAATCAGCACAGTGGTCTGCTTCACACGCCGCTGAGTCATAATTGAAATCTGTGTACAAGTGTTTATTATTATTAATTTCAGATGAGCTGTGCGCCAGCATTGTGCGCTCCCACAGAGAGACCAGCCAGTACAGAGTGGAGGAGCTGCAGGCGCTTCGATGGAAACTGTTCAGCAGAGAGGAGATCCAAGCCTACCAGAACAAAGTACACACAGAAAATCACCCAGTGTTTTAGTTCCCAGACTAGATTTTTACTCACATTTTGTGACCTGAAAACAGAAGGCGCCTTTCAGGTGTCTTAATTCTGAGGAAACTTTTGATTCATCAAACAGAAAACTGAGAGTGGTTGTTGAATCATTTCCTTCATCTTCCACCTCTTTCTCTCTTAGATCACAGGGGATGAAAGTAAATGTTTCATGTCAGGTTAATGACTTTGTAGATACTCCTTTAAGCAGCCCATGTACTGTGGTGTTTAGTAAAGAGGGAATATACAGACATTTTTGATTCTTCATTAGAAGAAAGAGCGGCAGAGTCAATTAGTGAAAAGTTCTTAATTCGTCATAAAAAATTAAATGATCTAAATGTTCTGTTGCCGAAACCTTACACTCTACAATATTCTCGCCCTCAGTCCGTGGATGATATGTGGCAGCACTGTGCTATCCGGCTAACAGATGCTGTACAGTTTGTGGTGGAGTTTGCAAAACACATCCCAGGTTTCCGCATGTTGAGCCAGAATGACCAGATTGCTCTCCTGAAGACTGGTGAGTTGACCTTCACTCACGATCAAAAATGCTTGAACAGTATCTTTTACCTGACCTTCCATCTTTTCTCAGGCTCCATGGAGGTGGTTCTGGTCAGGATGAGTCGCTTTTTCAACACGGAAAACAACACAGTTTTCTTTGATGGGAAATTTGCTGGAGCTGAAATCTTCAAGTCTTTGGGTGAAGGTTTTCTTCAAACTTCAAACAAATAACACAGATAACACCGTTAATATGTTAGTTTTATTAATGTTTGTGTTTTTGTTTTTCTTTCAGCTTGTGGGGATTTGATCACAGCTGTGTTCGACTTTGCTCATGGTATGTGTGCTCTGAAGCTCACTGAGCAGCAGATTGCTCTCTTCAGTGCTCTGGTGCTGATCAATGCTGGTAAGATCAACTCAGCTGTCCAAAGGCCATGATATATTTTATTTCTCTATTTTGAAACTTAAAAAAAATAGTAAGGACACTTCTGTAAGGAGTTTTTTATGTATGTGAAATAGGCTGAAGTTCATACTGATACGATTTTTTCACAGTCCAACTCTCATCTTTTTTAAGTGTTCTCAGTGGTCTATAAATTGTGATTATGAAGTTTTTAGCCAAAATTGCGTTACCTGTGTAATTTTCAAGGGCTTTTCTTCTGCAGAGCTCCAGTAGATCATTAGCAATTCACCTCTGAGTCGCGGGCGGAGACAGCGCTGCTCTGCACACTCCTCTTCATGTTAGCTTGCAGACTAACATTGTCAGTTTAGTAGAAGTGGCAGGTAACATAGAAGTTATTCAGCTCTCAGACACTAATGTCTTTAGGGACATGATGAAAGCTAATATCAAAATTAGCTTTCTTACGAGCATTGCAGTCTGTTGACGCACAAGCTTGTTCCGCGATCATCCTCTGTATTTCTCCTCTATATGCAAAATGTGGCCTGCATAGTTAGGCTCCGGGGGTGGAGCTTGGATTGGTTACGCACAAATTCTCACTGTTTCTAAACCTGCCGTTTGGGTCTGCCAGAGATTCACAGCGGTTTAAATAAAGAAATACGCAGAAAAGCAATTTCACATTTAGTTTTCTCATGATATGTCTTGTAGCATCAGAAAAATGCCATAAGAACATACTTTTAAAAAACATGATTTTCATCGGAGTGGGTCTTTAATGTAACTTTTGATGCAGGATTAGATTTGGTAGAAGACACTACTTTGGCATGGTAACAACGAGATAAGAACCACTTTGTCCACAAGGGGGTGCCAAAATTGACACAAACTGAAAGTTCCTCATAGGAGCTTTAAGATCACCAGTGAAAAGCATTTATGTAATTACTCACTTTCAAGCTTTGATCTATAAGGAAACATACCTTTTGAATACTGTCTTGTTATCACTTTAGAGTTGAAAAGTTCCTGGTTACTGTTTGAAGTTGAAGTGGTTTTAACCTGTAGTGTTCCAATGGACTTTTGTTTTATTTCAAATAAAAGCATGGGGAAAGCTACACAGTCAGAAAACTATGGATAATCCAAATTTATAACTAATCCGGTATCACAGCATAGTTCTATTTAAAAGGATATGTATAGTCTTTTTTAATTTACTGGTAACTCTTATCCTCTTATTCTAAAGCCTCTGGCTGGTTCCTGCTCTGGGGGTTTAGCTTTAAGACACTCAGTTTTCTTCTTGTCCACTTTTGTATTTCAAAGATAAAACTTGGCATCTCGGTACTGTTGTCATCCTTTGCTTTTTTTAAATAACAGTTTTTATAACTGAAAAGCTCCAGTGTTTGCTTTTTAAGACAAAATTTTCTTTCTCATTTTAAAATCAGGCAGTCATCAGATTGGTTGATGCATTATGGTCATCATATTAGTAAAACACTTTTTCATTTGTTTCAAGAAATCCCAAAACAAGAAGCCACAGTGCCCCCCAGTGGCTGTTAATAGACACAACATTATTGTACATGACCACACAGATCTATTTAAATCTACTACAGTCAGGGATTTCAGTCAATAAAAAGTTGAAAAAAGTTATTCTTAATAGTTTTTTTCCTCTTCGTGCAGATCGTCCATGTCTGGAGGACAGGAGCAGGGTTCAGCGAGCGCAGAAGAGTGTGGAGTTAGGACTCATGCACATCCTACACCGAGACAACCAAGAAAATCTAATGCACAAGGTACATGTCTCAGAATAAGACATGTCTTCTTAGCACACAATATTGTATTTCACTCATGTTCCCTTTTGTGTCTGTCTGCAGCTCTACCAGAGGATGGCGGTGTTACGTTCACTGTGCAGCCTGCACATGGAGAAGCTGCGTTGGTTCAGTCAGCGTTACCCGCTCACTGCTCACTCTCTTTTTCCTCCTCTTTATAAAGAGTTGTTTTCCTCTGAGCCTGAGCTTCTGCAGGGGACCAATCATTGATTATTCACTTTGATACACACACACAGACACACAAACACAGTATTTTAACTCCCAGACAGAATCTATTTTTTTCTAATAATGAACAGACATGACAAAAGTACAGTAATTGTAGTGTTTTGAGTATCACACGACCTCCAGCTGAGCTTTTTCTTAGATAGTGGCAAACATTGATTTCTAAACTTTTGATTATTCCAGGGGAATGTGTTTTGTTGTTCCTTGATGATACATTGTAAGTGGGGCTCAGGGTTTTGAAGCAGACTTTATGTATTGTAGTGGATACAGAGATTCAAAGAGAAAAGACACAGGTCGCTCCTAACTGAAATGTTAAATTGTAATCCCTCCAAAAATGACCTTAGGTGTGAGAAGCACTGACTTTCTACCGAGTTAAAATGTGGCTTTGTGACGCTTGTACTTTTGAGAAGTGCACATCACAAGCAAAAATTGCAACATCCAGAAGAACATTATTCACAAGTGTGCAGCTCATTCAGCAATTCTTCTCAACATGTTGACCTAGTTTCATAACATCATCAAAATTACACAACCCACCTTCTTCTCCTCTGTGATTAGTTGCTTAACACGTCCTAAAAGCTCATACTTTCATGAAGAGCTGAACCCTTCCTGTGCACTGCTCTTCTGGGCAAATGGACAAAATAAAATCTACTTTATGTTTCAGCTTTTTTACTTTTTCACAATGATCCACAAACTTTATTACATTGTGAATCCCTAAAGTGGGACAAATTTGACTATAAGCCCAATTGAATCAATAACTGTACAAGACGAATGACCAAAACGAACAGACATTCTGTTATTGTGTTACTCATGAAGGAGCTGTAGTTAAAATAAAAAGCTGGAGACCCTGTGAGACCTCCTCAAGAAACAGTGGATGTCTCCTCTGCTTTGATCGTCTTGTTTTCTCTTTTGGTGTAGAGTCACGACCAGTTGTCTGCAGGCTGTCTGCTCAACATCTTTATTGCATTAATTTATTTCATTATGTTAAATGCTCAAAGGTTCATTTGTTTAAATGCTAGCAATCCTTACTCTGCTTGCCCTTGCTGTGGTGACCTCAGAAACCAGGAGTCCAAACAGGGGTGAAGGATCAGATTGTACATTCTGTTTTTTTTTTTTCTCTCTCTCGATAAATGTTTCTCCTCAGGTGTTGGTTGTCACAGATTAGCCGAAAAATTCCTCAAAGCAGAAATACCTCTTAAATGTTTTCCTTTGTGAGTGAACTAATCCTCATTGGCTTTTACATCTATGAGCTTTGGAGTTGTATTAAATATTTAGAAAAAAACAAAATACAAAAACAATGATATTATAGAAATGTTGTCTTCTGCTAGCTTACTTCTCCTTTGTCCCAGATAATCTTGCATATATATTTTATTTTCTCTACATGACTTTGAATAAAAGCAGCGAGTGATGAGGAAATGTTGAGAGGTTTCAGCATTAAGTACTGTACGCCTGGATGTTGTCCTTTTTGATTATTATAAAGATAATTCCATGTAAACGTTTTAATAAACTGCTGAGGCTGTAACACAGAGCAGACGTGGGGCTGAGTTTGTCTTTTTGTGTAATGAAACAGTGCAGACAGAAGCTGTTTTCATAATTTGATAATAAAAATCCTGAACACAGGCCTACACAGCTTTTCCCTGTAAAACATACTGTAGCTTGGTGATAAAAAATAATATGCAACTCACCGGACAAATTGGAGGATTTCACTGAAAGGAAATATTAGTCACTGTGGATCATCAGGCATATGATGGAAAGTTGACTCTGAGTTGTTGTGTATACAAACTGTTGCTAACCAAATTAAAAATACGTCTAAAGAGTGACTCAAATAGATGTGGTGAGTTTTGTAATGTTCCTGAAAAAGGGAAAAAAAATCACTGCATGTTTGAGGCTGTGTTCTTGTGTTTGTGGTTGTTCTCCAACAAAGAAAACATTTAAATGCAGTTATTTTCTTTTTTCATTGTTTTTGAGAAGACATTTGGTAAACAAGTCTTGCTGTTTTTTACCCCTCAATTTTCTGGTAGCAGCTCCTTTACTCGTGATAATCCAAGGATTCATGCTTTGGTTTCCCCTCAGTAGTCTCTTCAGTTTTTTCCTCGGAGGCTGTTCAGGGTCAATAAAACCCTGAGACGTAAACATGCTGTGTCCTTCTCTGTGCTATCTAAACGACACATTGTCCTTTTAGTAGTTGGAATTGTCTAAATACTTTTATGACCGATTGGAGATGTGTTTTTCCCAGGGAGGTAGTGTATTACAGCCTAGTCTGGGTTTGTTTGCAATTCTCTGATCTCTCCAGGGGGATTTCTGTACAGTTTCCGGACCCCCATTATTTACAGCTGCCAACGGAAAACTTTGATCCTCCTGATATCTCCTGTATATGATGGGAAAGAGCTGAAGGCAGAGCAGCTAAAGGCAGGATAATCCTACAAGTTTAAGCTGTGGCACACATTAAAACAGAGCCACAGAGGGAGTGCTTCTTTTCTCTGATTTGGATTTTGTTTTTTTTTCACAAGTACATAGTTTGAGAGTTTGTGTGGAGGTCACAGTCATTCTTCAGTCTGGAATCTGAGAGGCGATGATAACCCTGGAGTCAAACTCTAGAGAAATTGCAAGGAATTTAAGGCCCTCAATATTTAAGTAAACAAGAATTAAAAATAAAGGCATGACATTAAAAAAAAGCTTTTTTCAGAACTTTAATTCATTTTAAAAAGTGTTTTCATGTACACCCATTTAAAGAATGGGTGTACACTGTTTTTGCATTTCACATATAAAAAAAATATATCAAGCATGCTTTAATCGTGAAAAATGAAATAAAACAATTAGATAATTCTAGTGTTAAGAAGACTTTGGAAAGTAAAATATTGCATTATGAAAAATGAAGGATCATATCCCTCTCTGCCTCAATGTTTTTTATTTTATTTTACATCAAACATTTTTTTGTTTTGATTTTATCATTAAGGTTTAAGTTATCCCCCAACAGTCTAGCAGCCTAATGGAAATGCAACTTTAAACCTGTGAACAATACAGCTTTACATAAAAGAAAACTGATAGGCTGTGGGACATGATAGCAGTTGGACCGAGTTGGACACATAAAAAATTGATGATTAAGATGACAAATAGATTATAAACTTGTGATCGCGATAACCTTTGATTTTTTCATTTGAATTTTTTTTTTTAATTTTACCTCTAACTAAGGTGGCCGAGAACTGCCACTGCTGCAAAAAAAAAAGAATGCAAAAAAAAGAAGTCATAACGGAAGTTGCTGATGCAAAAAAAAAAAAAAAAAAACCGAAGCCCGCTGCAAAAAAAAAAAAAAAAAAAAGTGGCGATTGTAGCTTTTATTAAATCTGCACTTGTTCTTGTTTTATTTGCAGTGGGCTTCGGTTTCTTTTTTGTATTTTCGCATCAGTAACCTCTGTTGTTGCTTCTTCTTTTTAAAATGTTTTTTAAATTTATTTTATTTTTTTTATTTGCAGCAGTGGCGGTTCTCGGCCACCGTATTTAACATCTCAACATAGCTGAAGGTTCTCGACTCAATAGGCCATGGTGAGACCTTTTCAACCAACACAATATTTAATATTTCCGTTCTGAAATAAAAACTAAATCTCTATGTGGGCCTACTTGACGACTGGCTCACATAAACAGTTTTTCTTAATGATTAGGAGGATGTAATGTCATCCTAACTACTAAAAAGTGAGGACGTGAAAAACAGGCTTCCACAGAATCGTCCTTAAACACAGACTTGTTTAAACACATGATGATAACTTCCCAGCACCCAGGATTTAAGAGGATCACCTATGAGTCATGGAGAAAAACTTCCCTCTCTTCCTCCTTCCCTCCCTCTTTCTCTCCCTCGTTCTCGTCCCCCCTGAAACCCCACAACAAGCATAAAAAGTGCTGCTGTCCCGAGAGCGCAGACGGACAGCACGGCGGCGCTCGTTGGACCAATTACGAGCCGGCTGAGCGTGTTTTTTTTCTGGGCGGCCTCTGCTCCCTCTCTCGGTCCTCCAGTAGCACAGCGAACAACCAGCAGCAGGACAAACAGTACCGGACACACACCGACAGCTTCACCATGGGGTCGTCACGGGCTCTGTTCTGCTTTACGGCGTTTGTCTTTGTTTTACTGAGTTCAGCATCCGAGGGTTGGTACTACTACTGACTTCTTCATGTTGTTGTTGTCTTAACATAAAGTTGTTGTGGCGCGTGCTTCTTGACTAATAGCCGGGCTCCATTTTAGTTCGGTCAGGCTGATATAAACTGCGTTTATTCAGCATATAGCCTAACTAAACAGGGATTGAATGAAGAGGTCTCTTCTGAAGTCTAACATCTGTTCACAAAAGTAATATCAGGTTTCAAAGTAGGAACCATGTACAGGTAGCTTTGCGTTTGTTTGACTGGGAAATATCAATATTACAGCCATATTAGGTTGTAATCTATAAAAGATTTTGCATAGGGGACGTTGATACATGAGAAAGATTTAAAAATAGCTTCAATTTGACTACCTACTTCATGGAAGTAAAATATGATGCAAAACGTATTTAACTCAGTTTAAATAGATATATCTTTTGAAATGTGAATTTTATGCAAACTGAAAGCAACAACTTATTTTCTCACAGTAGTTTTTCTTTTATGACACAACTAAAGGAACAATTTTTCCACCGTTGGCCTCCTTCCAGCATCATTTGTGCATTAAAAAAACAGTGAAGTGTTGCATAACTTTGTCTGGCTCTCTGCTTTCCTCTCTCTCTCTCTTTCTCTCTCTCTCTTTCTTTATGTGCACAATTTTCCAGATGAGCGCATGTTTGAGCAGCGTGAGGTCACCTTTGACCTTGACAAAATCATGCAAGGTGAGTGTATTCACATACTAGTGCAGTATCTCTGCAGGGACCAATTAGAAGCTCAGATGTTCACAGTGGCATTTAGCCAGACCTCACTACTTTGAGTGGTTGTTTTCAGGTTAGAACCAAGGTTTGAGACTCCACTGGTTTTACTTATACATAAAGCTCAGTTTGCAGGTCATGGGATGTTCAATTTTACATTTACAAGACTGTGAATAAAGTGTGTCTTGTGTCCTTTTAAAAAAATATATATATTTTTGATTCTTGTGTTTCAGAGCTGGAGGACCCGAATAAGTTCATGTTGCAGTCAGAAGTGGACTTGTCAGACCTCCTCGATCACAAAGGTATTATCTCTTTACCTGCATGTGTACTTTGAACATTTGTCATTTCCACCTCCAATGTTTTCTGCCCTAACCTGCTTTAGCCAGGTGAGTAATTATTTCTGCAACCAAAGCTGATGTCACCATCATTGCACTACTTGACTGTTAATAGGGTTCTTCACAGAGCAGGTGAGGGTGCCTTCACAATGGTATAAAGAAAAACTCTTATGAAGCACTCTTAAATGATCTTTTTATTCCATCAGAGAGTTCCAGTCCAGGAATCCTGACACCAAGAGGGCGTTAGTATCTGCTTTCTTGTCTTTTCTTTAAATTTTGAGGTTCCTTATCAGGAACACCCTTTACTGTGAAAATATCAAACTACTGTATGATTTCCAAAAAAAGGTCAGCCAAGTTTTGGACCAAGGTCTGCTGGGGGTCCTCCTATACTGGACTACGAAGTCCAGTTTCCCCTCGGCCGTCCAACCGCCGACAATCTTGAAGCCATCTGTCTCCATGGAGACCATCGTCCTCGCTACCCAGACTCCTACTTTCCTGCCTCTGGTTTTGGCCAGCTGAGGCGAAGAGCCAGTGCCATCAACAGGGCTGAGTCCTGGTTCAGTACGTGCTGCAAAGGGAACCAGACGTGGGGAAGGGAAGTGACACTGTGTTGCGCCACACAGGCAGTAAGTTTTTTGGATAGATGATGTAGCTGATTGAGCAGATTTTCTCTTAGTATGAAAATAGGATCACTGTCTGTTCTTGACCTGATTGCCCTCAGTTTGGTCTTAGTTTGGCTTGTAGAGGCTCATATGTGGAGTCCTGTGAGTGTTTTTTCTCTTTCTTAACATCATCGCACTTACAGCTGGACTGATCAGCTTCATATGTTAAGTGCACAGTCATTTCTCTAGGCTCAGCATCATTTGAGGTATAAGTGACTCACAACCACTGAAAAAAACAACATTTATTAACTCCTGACTCTTCAATCTTCTTTAAGCTATAGGTCACTGGCCTCAGTTTTGAGTCTCTTCTGGTCTCAAATCAAATAACATTGTTTTTTCAATTGAACATTTTCAAACTTCCAAGAACAGACTACATAAAAGACCACAGTTTGTCTAAATGTGTCAAAACATTTCCTAATGCTCTAAAAATGAGAATATGTTTATGGTAAACACTTGAAAAATAATGTGACAGGAATTTTGGGCAACTTTGACTGTCCTTAGAAGCAGGGGGAGTAGCAGGGAACATGATGAGGAATGTAGTATATTATGATTGATTCAATGTTGAGACAGAGTAGGGGTGAAAATTGTTGTCCATCTAACAGCTTGTGTGAAAACTGTTCTCAGAGTCTTGATACAAGCAGATTTTTCCGTAGCTTCATATTTATTTAACCTTGATTACTAAATCAGTTACACAACAGGCTTTCTATCATATACTCAATTGAAGCAGAGCTGTTTTATCTACTGTGGGTATAAAAAAGGATCTGAGCATTCCTCACATTGCAGAGATGATTGTACTTGCATTTTTTAAACAAAGTTGAAAGCCTTGGGCATTGCCAGTAGATAAGTACGTCAAATGCAGCCCAGCTTTACAGACATAACAGACAGGCCTTGGCATGAGTATTGGTGAACTATCTGAGGGCAAGAGACAAACCTGTTTCAGATTATTCAGTGAAGAAAACATCACCTTAATCCTAACGCCTTTTCTGTGATTATCCACAGTTTTTATTCAGAATATGACCTGCAGCAGGCTGAGATTATGTCGGTGTTTAAGGACTTGATTTGTACAACCTGTCTTATCTGAGCTTTTTTTCTGTACCTGCCACAGTGGGAGTTGTCTGTTCAAACATTCTGTGAGGAGGACTCTTCGGTAAAGGATCGTCTCTATAACTGCTGCAGACTAAAAGGTAGTGACAGGCTAAAGTGCTTCAGCAACGACGCTCCAAATCCAAACTACAAGCCCACAGAGGAGCTTCCGGTAACAGCGCTTCCCTCTGCTGACAGCTTTAACTTTGACCCCAACACTTGCCAGAGGTATGATGAAATATGTTAAGAGCCGCGATAAACTTACACAGTTTGAGTTAAGTAGCTTTACCAAGAATTTGTATCTAAATTAATCAACTCTAAGCCAAAATACATACTCCCTTTGCTGGGACTATAAGGAGCTTTCATTTTGTGTTGATTTTAGTAACCTCTTAAGAGGAAATCAGCATACTGTATTTTTATGTAGCACCATACTAATGCCTTAAAAAGTAAACAAAAGCAAGCATTATATTTTTGCAAAACTAACTTAACAAAAGGAAGAGAACAAAATGACATGAACGCAACCTAACTTTCTGACTTAAAATAGGAAGGGAAAAGTGAGAACAAAACATGAAGGTAGCTCACCTGGACTGCCCTCAAACAACAGTCAGCTGAAAAACTCTATGAATGTAATGGAAACACAAATAAAAAATCCTATTGCAAACACACACCAATCAGAGGATACAGAGTTTGTAAAAAATGAGACGAGCCACTGGTGACAGTTTTCAGCCACAGAACTAACTGAGAACTCAGACTCTCAGGATGCTGAGAATCAAACTCGTCATGCTGACAGCTCCCTCTTTCCAGCCAACCACTGCCGTCCACTTACTAACAGTGGCATAAAGGCAAGCACACACGCATGCACACAGAGCAAGCGAAGCCCTCAGAAATGGGTTTCACTGTCTTGAACAGTTATCAGTACCTAGAAACATGTTTTTCAAAATTTCCTATTTTTGTACCATGGAAAAGATTTTAAAAAATACAGCTCTTGGCTACTCACACTAACAAGCTACGTATGTGTTGCCACAGACCAAAATTTATTATACTTTTAAGCCAAACTTTATCTGAAAAAAATATTTAAAACTTGTTAATAAGCCTATTTTTTGCACAGGGATTCTTATTTAAAAAACAGTCAGATTTGACCTTATTCTACATATTTAATAGTGCCCTGATAATAAAAAAACACAATTAAAATGAATCCAGGAAGTATTGAATATTGTCAGATTTGTACTATGCTGTGTTATTAAATGCAGCTTGAAGATAAATATGATCTAAGGTGCTCTATTTGAATAATGGCTAATTATTTTGTAAATTTAACTGCATTTTTTCAAAGATTGAAGGCTTATCATCGAGCCAGTATTATGCCACCGTGGTCTCTATAATGTGCCATGTGTTACTTCTATGGACAGCTTGATTGTCTTGTGCAGACTCACTAGATAACACAGTATAGTTTTCTGCAGCGAAACCTCGGCTGCATCAATGTTGTGGTCCAGCTCTAATAAATGACAGGGCAGCAGCTCTTTGGAACTGATGAACAAAACCAGTTTAGAGAAACCTCACCCTTCTCATCCTGGACATGTATGAAAAACTACATTATGTGTCATCTAGTGAAAACAAAACAGAGCTGCTGAACTCATTTCCGGTGATTAAAATTTGTCATAACCACTAAAAGAGTTCATGTATTAATCTAAGTATGTCTCATGTATTACAGGTCAGTGATGACTCCGTACAGCGTCAAAGGAAACAGAAGAAAGAAAATGAAGAAACAGCCTACTTTCCAGAAAATTGACATCATTTTTCCTCCTGGAAGACCAACTGTGCATGTCATTGAACCCCTGTGCCACAACCAAAAGCTGCGTCCTCTCTATAATATCAGGTGTCTGCCAGATTCAGGCTACGAACAGGTGGCTCGTCAAGCGAAGACCGTCAATCGTATAGAAAAGGGATTCAAACAGTGCTGCAGACAGAACCGAAATGTACTCAACTGTGCTGATCGGAAGGTAAACGAAGAAACCTGTACACATAAACATTCTGCTTTCCCAGTCATTTCAATCTCTCATTTTCTTTCTCCTTTTGTGTTACAGTGGCGAGATGAGCTTGACAAGTTTTGCCAGAGTGAGAACAGTGAACAGGGAATTCACAATTGTTGTTCTGTCGGCGAGGCAAATGAGCGATACAGCTGTTTCCAAAGCATTTCTCCTGATCCACATTTCAATGGGACTTCTGCCTCTGAAGAGCCCTCACTGCATAACATCTGTGACACCCACAAGATCATCAAGAAAAAGTAAGACATTAACATCTGATTGTCTGTTTGTCTGTCTTCTACAGTGCTCTGTATTTTTTAAATTTGGTGTTATCACTTGTCGTTGAATAATTACTATTGTGCGTGAAGAATATGCCGTAAGGTGCATACTAATGATATCTCTGTATTTCAGGTTCCCTGTTGGGTTTCCTCTCAAAAGTTTTGTTCACCAATGCTGCCCCCTGGCTGAAGAAGAAAAGATCAGCTGTTTTGATCAGAGGGTGAGTTAAAACAGGAAGTGAGTCTGGGCTAAAGAAATCAAAAGACAAACCTGCTGTGTAACATTTTAAAACCAAATTTGAGAAACTATTCACCCTGCCTTTTCCCATTGTCTGGGCTTTTTCTCTTTTTTAATATCAGCTAACGGAAATCTCAGGAAACCTGTGTTCATCGCGGAAGCCGACTCCTCCAGCTGTCCGCCGTTGCTGCCGCAAGCCCTCAACACAAGATGCTCCTGAGTGCATCTCGAATATTCTCATGGATGCAATCACCAAAGCAACAAATGTCTTGCGCCAAAAGAAGAAGAAGAAGTGCCCTCTGTCCTAAAACTGCGTAAACTCTTGCTGCTGACCCCTCTGGCACTGAGACAGGCTGGCAAAGTGTTTGGCCATCAGCAGAGGTGTCTTTTATTTACTGAAGAGGAACAAGTGTTAAATCGTGTGTAGAGGTCTGTGAGAATATTCAAAATGTGGACCCAGTTCTAGCTTCATGCACTTCCAGTGTTTGATACACATGACAATCATTGTTTTCACAAGAATATGTTAACAAAGAAAGAAAACTTCAGTAAAATTCTTATTCTATAAAAACAAACTGTCACTGTACCACTGATTTTATAAGCTGCTCTTCACATTAATGATATTAAATACGTTTGTTGATTCCTTTAAGCTGCAAGATCAGCTCTCTTCCTTTTATACAGTGTTGTGATTATTGAATATATAACAGCTCTAATAAAAAAAACATTGTCAAATGTGGCTCTTGTGTAGTTTTCTGTCATCAGTTTCAAATCTTTGTTTGCAGCTTATTGGAGCCACACTGGATAGAGAAAAGTAAATGTGATATGAAATGAGAGGAAGGACTTAGATGGATGCAGAAAAGTGACAGCTCATTAGTTTTTGTTTTTTGTTGTTTTTATTTCCATGTGCTGATGTTCTGTGCTTTACGACTGTTTGTCAAAGCACTTTGTAAACTTCTGGTTTTAAAAGCGCTATTAAAATAAAATAAAATAATAGTAATAATAATTACAATAGAACAGAATATTCCTTTATTGATCCCCCATGGGGGAATTTTTTTGCCACAGCAGCATCACAGACAAAGATAGTGCAAAAATGCATTTATAAAAATAAAGATAAAGTAATATTAAGAACTAAAATATTTTATAATGGAAAAATGGAGAAGAAAATAAAACTATATACAATATACACAATTATAGTACAAAAGAGCTGCTGTGACTTGCTGCCACTCTCAGGGCGCTCAGTCTGTTAATCTTATATAATAATAATAATAATAATAATAATAATAATAATAATAATAATAATTATTATTATTATTATTATTATTATTATTATTATTATCATTGTTATTGTTATTGTTATTGTTATTATTATTATTATTATTATTATTATTATTATTATTATTATTATTATTGTAAACTGAAACTAAAACTCTTCCCCTTCAGGCCTCTTGGGGCGCTGTGGTGCTGCTGCGACATGAGCGTCAGAATGTAACTGTCGGCTGTGCGCTGCTGCCCGTGATGTGAACAGTGGAATCATAATGGCGACTGCTGGAACAGCAGACTCGGGATCAACAGCCCCGACAGGTATTTAGACTCCGACCATCCCTTCATTTTTGTCTGCAAACGAACGTTCAAGCTGATCTGTTGAACCTGTCCGTGTCGATGAAAACGGTTTCAGTCGCTGATTTGCGGTTTATCGGGTCCCGGTTAGCCGGTTTAGCCGTTAGCATTGAAACCTCACAAATGAAGTAACCGTCGACCAGCGTGTTTGACTGAATAGATGATATATCTTAATGAATGTTGTTTTATTTGGTTGATCAAAGCTAGAAATGATCGAGTATTAATTTGCAGCATGTATCCTTATATGTAGCAGGAATATCGTTGGTGCTGTGCTAGCTGATATGTTTTATTATTTAACCCGTTATTTCGTTCACTGCTTCACTCGGTGTTTGTTCTGACCGGTTATCTGCACCGGGATGAAAACTAATGAGAATAAGTCCATTACCAGTGTGCAGTAAGTGAAGAGGACATACAGTCCAGAACTGCTCTTCCAGTCTGGGGGACTATATTGTGCTCTCCTCTCAGCCTTCATCGCCTGTTCCACCCTCCGCTTCCTCTGTCTCTGTGTCTCTCAGATCTGTGGTTAAGTTTTCTGGTGAATTCACTGCGTATTTGGAGCTTCATCCCTCCATCATTTACGCCTGAAATTTACACATTATAGATTCTACACAAGCTTCTCATATAGATCCAGTCAATTAATTAAAGGGATATTCCGGCGTAAAATTAATTTAGGGTCAAAAACACCGTTACACCGAGTTAGACACCCCCTCCAGAATGCCGACCGCTTGCTTCTCTAGTTATACCAACTTTAGGAATGACCTCAGCTTGTTTGTAGCGAGACCTCAGACCAGTCCATTACAGGCTGCAGCGGGGTGACGCAGCTCAAGGAAGAACATTTATGACTATAACTTGATGGAAATGCAATCAGACCTAGACGCTAAGGCAGAAGAAATATCACGTCTGCAGTGCAAAATGACCAATATGGTGATTATTACTTCAAGGAAATGATAAAGAAATGATCATAAATGTTCTTCCTTGAGCTGCGTCACCCCACAGTAGTCCATAATAGACTGGCTGGAGGTCTCGCTACAAACAAGCGGCTGCTGGAAGATAGTAGGTGATTTGTGTTTAGTCTCTTTGCTAAAGAAATTAAAAAGATGTTTGGTGGCTTGTGCTTTGTTCATGGCTCCTCAGACCGCACGATAGCAATACAGAGAGGTCCTTGAATTAATTTTACGCCGGAATATCCCTTTAATGAATATGAAAACAGTCTTCTCATTGTTGATGCAGTGATCCTTCTTTGTTTGCTGTGGCCACACAGACACAGATGGGTTGTGGAGGGGCAGTTTAAGTTCTTCAAGAGGTTTCTGACTTTTCTGAGGAGTGGACAGATGATGGCCACGCCGTGTCTTGTTAATCCAGTCAGTTGTGCGTCACCCATTACCGTCTCTCTACGCAGAGGAGTTGCTCCAACCTTTGCAGCCACTCAGTCTGAATCAGTGAATAAAAATAGTGGCTTCTGAGCACTCTTCTCGCTCCCACATGGCAGAGAGCCCCCAACTGTACAAATACAAGATATAGCATTCTGACACTCACACAGAGGCTTGAGTAGCAGTAACATAATGTGATATTCCTACTAGCCCTTATTGGCCTTGTTTCCCTATCAGGCTAACAACCGGTGTATTTATGGAGGCTTCATAGGCAGAAAATTATGTTAGAAGTGTGTGTGTGTGTGTGTGTGTGTGTGTGTGTCCCATATTATTGCCTTGTGCAGGCTGCAGGCTACATGTGAACAAGGTTGGCAGGGAGTTGTTTAGTATACAGAGAGGAACAGATGGGTCGTCATTGTTATTAGGCCCGTCACTGACGAGCTCAAATTATAGTAAGTAATTGGCTTTAGTCCAGTCATTCCTACCCGGAATTTACTGCCCAGTGTGTTATATTATCTAGTCCTGCATTGACTTTTCCAGAAAAAAAAGCACTGTAGTTGAATGAAGACCACAGTTAATGGTTGTTTATTTGACAAATTTGAGATTGTCATACATGTTGTGATTTTATTTTATTTTTTTATAAAACTATCTGGTTATGAAATAGTGTCTGCATGCCGTGTTTGGTGCTGCTCATAAACCGGTGAAAAACAGGCTGATTATGTCCTGCTCCACAGATATTAGGACTCAGTTCTGGAGGAGAGCGTTGCAGCGAGGTACTTGCATGGGTGTGCCGGAGTGTTTCTGTGTGTGTGAGCAGAAACTGCAACCATAGTGATGATATAGTGTGTAGCTTTACATAATGAAGGGGGAATGTGGGCAGCAGAGTGATGCTCATTGTCTCCTAGGGGATTGCTGTTTGTGTCCTTGTTAACTGAGAAGAGCTGCATGGCATTCAGTGATTCTGCCTCATTATTAACACTCCCACCTCTCTCTGGTTGAAGTGTGCTCTCACTGTCTGTGCATGGTCTGGATTGAGTCTGCTGGGAGTAGATTAATTCTCATTACTACAGCTGGACAGTGTTTTCAGCATCATTTTGTTTATATTGACCTGTGCTGCTGCGGCATTGAAGTAGATGTTGCCATTGGATACAGGCTAGAAGTTCTTGTACAGTGGGCGAGATAGTAGGTTTAAAAGCAAGTTTACATAAGGATACAGGATATCAAGTCGAGTATTACTTTATCATCTCCGTGTGCCCTTTTATAAAACTAGTTTGCGCTGCTGCTCATGTGTGGCAGTTTTATTTCTTATCTTTGGTGAAAAAGCCTGAAATTTCACCTCTTTTTTAAAGCTTCATTGGTCTTCAAATCAAGCAGGATGCAAAAATCAAAGCACAGGAGTCATAATGAAACACAAAGTAGGTTGTATTTTCAAATGAGGTGGCGCAGAGTCGACACACATCTTCAGGGACATGATGAATCTGGAGCAGCTGGCTCAGGGGAGAAGAAGTTCCAGTTCACAGTGAGCTGGCAGTATAGGGGACAGCAGTCAGTAACTGAGTCCACATTTAGGTCTGCTGCTTGATAATATCAGCCAACACGGCTAATAGTCCTGCTAATTAACCAGCAGAGGGATTATCACACAGCCAATAACAAATTCTTTCATGTTCAAAGCTGCAGACTCATTTTCAGAGTTCACATTTCTGACTGTAAACAAAGATACAACAGAGTGGAGTCCAAACAAGAAAACCAGCTTTTCCTTTAGTGATTTTTTTACTTTGAGGTTCTCGAGAGGAAGATCATTTCTTGTGCTGTAAAACCTATTTAACTCCTTTTTCTGTCTTTAGGGACCAGTGGTATTCGAAAAATGGCCCCTCAAGAGGTAAGAACTTCAGAAACGTCATTATTGAACTTAAAAACATGTCTGTGTTGTGCACCGTTTTGTAAATGTTAAACTAGTGAGCCCTGCGGGGGGAAAAAGAACAGGTTCAGAAAGGTAAAGTGTGGCGTCATACGGCCTTGTTCAGAATGAGACATGTGTGTTTTTGAAGTAGGAGTTATTTGTCTCCCTAGTAGTGACAACAAGACTGTTTCTTGAACTGTTAGTTAGCCAGGAGCTGTAAAAAAAGGCACAATGAATCAAAATAAAGGCGAACATTAGAAGAGTTCAGATTAGCAGGAGTTTATTTATTATCAGAAACAAGGAAACAAATGTGTGAAGAACTGCAGCCACAGTCTCAAGGAACTCAAAGTCAACTTAGAGGTGTCAGTAATCACCAACTGAAGGCAAAGAGAAAATCTTTTAACCGCTCTTCCTCCATTATAAGTTGACCCTTGTGGAAAGTTCAGGAACCTGTCAGCTGGGCTGGTATGACTTTATGCAGCTGTCATGTGAAGATGGTTATCCCAATGCAGCTCTGATACAGCTGCCTCTTTGTGCCCTGTAAACACGAGCACAAACACATGTTTTTCTCTCGGCCTTTCTCTGCAGATGCCTGGGTCTTCAGGCACCACTCAGAGTATGAAGAAGACCATTGGACACCGGGGGGTTGAGACCACCACAGGAGAGACCACCTATAAAAAGGTTAGAAGAGGGTTTGGGGGTTAGGATGGTGTTGGGTGGTCAGTGACCCCTATGTTTAATTTTGCACCCACAACACTGGACAGAGGGGATTAAAGGGAAAGGTGTAAGTTGTTTATATTTTTAAAACAATTGAGAAACTCGTCTCATAGACGCACAAACAGTCATGACATCACAGGGTTGAAATGGTTTAGTCCAGTCTTTCTGAACTTCCTCTCTCTGACCTCTCTAGACCACATCGTCTGCTCTAAAAGGTGCCATCCAGCTGGGTATCACTCACACAGTCGGCAGCTTAAGCCAAAAGGCTGAAAGGGATGTTCTGATGCAGGACTTTGTGGTGGTGGAAAGCATCTTCTTCCCCAGGTTGGTACCAGAGCCTTCACTTGAGTAAATATGGGGAATTTGTGGTTTTTAATGTAATGGAGTTAAAGGTCCCGGTGTTTTTGTGTTTTTCTAGTGAAGGCAGTAACCTGACCCCTGCTCACCACTACAGCGACTTTCGCTTCAAGACATATGCTCCTATTGCCTTTCGCTACTTCAGAGAACTGTTCGGCATCCGGCCAGACGACTACCTGGTCAGTATTTATACCAAACATGTTCATATAAGAAGCATCAGCTCTTGATATTGGATTCAGACAGTGTTACATCATTGGTTGTAATGCAGGAATTTAATGTTTAGCTTGAAATTCAGAGACAGAATAATATGTATTTTTAGTCTCAACTTCAGGTTTAGTGAAATGAGTTCTGAATACACTTTTCATTTTGTAGTATTCGCTGTGCAATGAACCACTGATCGAGCTGTCGAACCCCGGAGCCAGTGGATCCATCTTCTACGTGTCGAGCGACGACGAGTTCATCATCAAGACTGTTCAGCACAAAGAGGCAGAGTTCCTCCAGAAACTCCTGCCTGGATATTTTATGGTGAGCCTGATGAAAAGTGAAGATGATCGTGCACTCTGATATCTTCTCTGTCAATCATCTCATCGGTTTCCTCCCCTTTTCGCAGAACATCAACCAAAACAAGCGCACCCTGCTGCCCAAGTTCTATGGACTGTATTGTGTTCAGGCAGGGGGCAAAAACATCCGAATCGTAGTGATGAACAATCTCTTGCCTCGCATCATCCCCATGCACCTAAAATACGACCTAAAGGGCTCCACGTATAAGAGGCGAGCGTCCCCCAAGGAGCGGGAAAAGGCTGTACCAATTTACAAGGACCTGGACTTTATCCAGGACATGCCTGATGGCCTGCTGCTAGAAGCAGACAACTTCAACGCCCTGTGCAAGACTATACAGAGGGACTGCTTGGTGAGTCTCAAAGACAATTGTTTTTATTGGCTGATTGATTTTTATCAGGATGTGTTTTAAGGCTAACAGGACACATTTTGTAACTCAGCATGTTATGTAGATACAGTAATTTTGACTTTGTTCATGTGCAGTAGTGACACTGCAGTAAGTGAAAAGTCACTCATGATCTGAAATGCAGATTTAGAGATGTTGGGAGACACCACTATTGCTGAAATACAGGGCCATCTAGACAATACCACTTCGAGGGAAGTTCTGATTTCAGGGAGACAATACCAGACCACATACTGCTCATATACCAACAGTGTGGCTCTGTAGTAGAAGAGTCCAGGTGCATCACTTGCTTGCTTAAAAACCTGACTTGTCCCCCATTGAAAGCATTTGGTGCCTCATGAAACAATAAACATGACAAAAGAGATCCAGGACCAATAAACTTCGCCCACGCCTCTACGTGACATGTACGTCATCATATTCACTTCCTTGTTTACATTGAGAAGATGAACACGTGTGACACTAAGCTCTCACATTTACCAACAAATATCATCGCCAAAGTTCATGCAAGTCAATTTCCAGATGTGTTACATGAAAGCGGAGGTCAACTCTTCTTCACTGCCTGCGATATTGTGGTGTAACACATGCTAAAGTCGTCGCTCAACAGACACTTTTTAACTACAAAACATGCAAGTAGAACAGCTGAAACTCAAAGAAGACAGAAGGGACAAGTCACAATGACGGAGGCTGTTGCATCGAGAACAATAGCAGTGGCTAAAAAACTCATAAAAGACTGTTGTTGCTAATTTGCAATTGTCCTTGTTCCTGTGATTTTAACAAAAGAAGCCTTAAATAATCGCAACTTTCACCACAAATTTTTAGAAAAGCTGCAGCAAAATCAGACAGTTTAGGCCTCAACAATCACAAAAAAGCCAGTGAAATTCTTGAGGGACTGATTAGATGTAGAAATATGCCTGCTGATCACTTTGAATCACAATATCATTTTATTTCATCAGCTCTTAACCGCTGTGTTTGATCACGTCAGGGCTTCAGCTGAACTATTGCTTCTCAACTGGCATACATGCCACAGAAAATAAATCACAGCTAAAATCCAGTTTTAGGGAACAGAGAGGAGTTATTTTAGCAAGATCTTTTGCACACTGATGATGAGACAGTGATTTGATAAGTCTTAATTTAGGCAAAGACGCCTTTTTGGGGGGATACTTCAGTTCTTACATCCACTGACATTTCAAAGGGAGATATTTACTCCCCTGATGCTCCTCATCTGCAGTCTGTGACACTCAGAGGCATAATGGAGACTTCTTTGTCAAGTTTATGACTAAACATGTCGCCTCACCTGCGCTCTCTTCACCTGTTTACTGAGAGTCGCTGCCAGAAAAGGGGAAGGGGTTTTAAGTGGAAGCACATATGGCATTTAAACATTTTTAATCACATTTGTTTCATAAAAAAACTACGGCATTTATCCAGAAAAAAAGACTTCACAGTGGCAGTTTTGTTCCAATGTCATGCAGCTTTTATCAGATTTATTTTTTATATGATTGTGATTTCGAACCATTATCATGAAATGCTGGTGAGTATTGAGTATTATTTCCACAATAGAGATAATGGATGTGTTTATTTCCATGGGCTGCCTACAAGTCGACTGAAAAGCAAACTGTTTTTCAAAGCCATTCACTGTCGTTAGTTTTGACAGAAATCTCTGCTATTTCACAGCACAGGCCAAGGACATGGTTTCAGAGAAAAGTCTGCTTTGTCAGGCTGTGTTTTTCCCGTCACTCTACGTCGGGCTCCTGCACCATTTCAGGGCCGTCAGCAGCCCAGTTTGAAAGAGATGACTCAAGCTTGCATGACACTGAAAGCTGATACGTTGTTTACTTTCAGGGAAGATACCTTTTTTAGAGGATGAAAGAGACAGGCAGAGAGAGACAGTGTAGGGTTATCAGAGGTGGGAAAATGAGGAGCTAAAAAAAGAGGCTGCACATCCTGTTTTCATCAAAATCTTGTTCGAAGAGGAGAAGGAGAAGAAGAAGAACTTTATTGATCCCCAAAGAGAAATGAAATTTGTTTGTCTTTTTTGCTTTGTACTCGTCAATTTATCAATTTAATAGTGTGTCACCCAGTCTGTAGGCTAGTTGATTGGCTATTGTTTTGCTTGTGTAACATTCAGCACATAAAATGAGGGATACCATAATGAATGCAGTGTTACCTGTTACCTCTGTACTGCAGGCTTTGTAGTAGGGGTGGAGAAAAAAACAATACAGCGTAGGCCTGGACGATATAGAAAAAAAGCATATCGATAAAAAATAAATCATATTGATCGATATCGATAATTATCGATATAATTATTATAATTATTTAACATATATTTTAATTGCAGCCCTGGATGTTTTATGCTATTGCTTAATGACCTACTTTTAATAAAGTACACACAAGCACTGAATTCAAATTCAAACCTTTATTCAACCACCTTTTTTATTTTACCACAACTGAAAGTTTTTTAAAAAAGAACCAAAAAAAAAAAGAAATCAACTTAAGTGGCCTGAGTGACGTCAGTAAATACTGACAAACATAAAGACTAAAGTGACCAGAAAATCTGATAAATAAGTATTTACATAGTCTTTTGATGAAAACAAACAAATATATAAATAAACAGAATAGCTTTAGGTGGGAATAGCATACTACCAGTTTTAACTGTGTGGGAAACTGCCCACAGCCTGGTGTCTGAACACTGAAATATTTCTCCCGGGGTCGGGAGATTTATTTTTTTTAATTATCATGTGATTGACTTAATACACAAACTAAGCACGAGAAGCAGGACTTATCCACGCCGGTGTTGTGTCGTAGAATGCACCCCTGCCGAATGTACCCCCTGCTAGTAGCCATGATCCAAATACTCGCGTCTTTGTAAAATATGAGCTCATTTGAACGTATTTCCTCCGCACCCTTCTCACCTTTTCAACCCCTGACCCATTTTCATGCCTGAAGCGCTGTGTTTGAGAAATACTTGCGGCCGGGCACTTCATATCGCGGGTCGAGAGTGGCTAGAAGCTGGTCGAAGCCAGGCTTTTCAGCGGTAGTTATTGGCAGTATGTCCCTCGCTATGGAGCATGTTACTGCATGGGTGATGTCCTTATGCCGCTTGGACGCTTTGTCTTATTTTTGGCAAGAAACGAAGTCCAGTTTGGTCTGCTTCACATGCTTTGTGCTGGTGCTGGCAGCGGTTCCAGAGGATTCCTCCGACGATGACGTGGAGCCGCGGCGCGGCCGACACAGCTCGTACTCCTGCGGGTGCGATCGGTTTAGATGGTAAAACAAGTTGGTTGTGTTACCAGACTTCGTTTTTACTAATTCTCTGCAAATTTTGCAAACGACCGCTGTTCGCTTTTTGTCAGACTTCTAAAAACCAAAACATTGTCATGCTGGTGAACTACTGAAACCTTTTTTCGGGACAATGTCCTCCGCTTCTCCTTGCTGTATCATTTTTTCTAATACACGTGCTGTCTGTTGTGGTTTGATAGGGGCTGGGCTTGGTGCCGTAGCGTACCTGGGTCTGCGTTTGTGATTGGTTGGGAGGAGGTAATGACTGTAGTAAAAGCTACATGATAGGCTATGATGAAAAAGAAAGGGAAACTGTGTTTTTCTATCGAACTTTTTATCGACCCGTTTTTTTTCTATCGCACCACACGTCTATCGATCATATATATTGTTATCGAATTATCGTCCAGCACTAATACAGCGTAGTATCGCGGTATTTTGTCCGGTGATGTCTCATTTACCAAGAATCGATTTTTTCAAATTAATTGCTAATGTGAAGTCAAATCTATGAAAATGCAGAAAAATCAATTGTTTGTCCAATGAAGTTTGTAGAGGTGACAACATGAAGCAGGAGAAAGTTGGTACGACAAACATGACAGCACCATGACACCAGCAGCAGGGCACACATGAGATGGACCTGACACATGAGGTTTGCTGCATCAAAATAAAATACAGCTTAAATAAGACAAACATAAGAGAAAGACAAATGCTAAATCAGCTTAGCAGTTAAAAAAACTGTATAAATAATATCGTATTATGGCCGAAGTATTGTGATCGTATCATATCTAGGGGCCACTTGTGATTCCCACCCCTACTTTGTAGTGAACACAGTGTAATGTGCTGTTTTCATCGCAGTGAGCCACCCTCAACCATGTCGGTTGGACAGTTTACAAAAGATATCCCCCACTTCTCTCTCCTCTGAGTTGTCCCTTCTCTCTCTCTCTCAATGCAGCGCAGTAAAAAGGAGTGATTAAGGGCTTTTAACCTTAAAAAAAATGAGCATTAAAATCAAGAATCTCAAGCTGACATTTGATTGATGTAAGCAGAACTGGTGTTGGTTGGTAATGCCCGCTTGAAGGCCCATGTCTTTCTCTATCAGCAGATTAGTAAAGTAGATATTAGTAAAGTAACACATTATAAAGCGCCTGCTGCCAGTATGACATTTTGAACTACAACCAATAAGGGTGCAATGGCATCATCAGAAACATGGTAGCTAGAGAGCAAACGTGTCTCGATGCTGTCATGGACCTGTGACAGCATGAAACAATAGGTCCTCCTGGTCAAAAGTGCAGCTTTGTTTGAGCTCCAGTGGATCAGAAGGGAGGGGAAAGGTAACTACAGAGCCCATTGTTCCATGCATGCCTGCCAGTCTGCCTGCTGCCTCAGATGTAGCAAAAATGGTGAATACTGGAGTTGGTGGTGAGGAACAGAGAGGCGATTTTCAGTCTGGCGTGTAGCAGCATTGTGGTTTCATTATGTCTAGATATGAGGAAGGAGAAGAGTCGACGGATGAACAGCTTTGTGCATCCAGTGATGGGTCTGTCCAAGACTCTAAAATCTAAAAATCTAAAACATTTGAGCTTATTAGCACCTCTACCAACCCTCTTGGGTCCCATGACATTATATATCTCACATTGAACCGCATTTAAATCAGACCACTGCTGTGCAAACAAACATTCATTATCTGAGCAATATTAAATTCCTAGCTAACAGATGTGAAATCACACAAATAAATATTTCAGTGGTTAGTTGCTTGCAAAATGGTTGGACTCATGAGGAGGCCTAAAGTTTGGCTCATTACCTTCGACAGTCTTCAGGTTGGGGAAAAAAAGGTGAAGTTTTTGGTTGTTGCTGCGGTAAAGTTCCACCCTCCTCTGAATTCAACAGTGGGAATCACACCCAAACTTTGAAAATACGAATACAGTGTTAAAAGCAGCTGGAAAACTCTAAAAAGGTGACAGATCAACTACGATGTGTTGAAAGTCCAGACAGGAAAGTAACGATTAGGCAACTTAAATAAAATGTCATCTTGTCTCATTATTTTACATCAAGAAAAACAGAAAATTTAACTTTCATGAAACAGTTTTGTGTGGGAGAAATTTTTTTAGATTAAACTGTTCAGCTTCCTTTACTCACGGCAGAGTTTTGCTCCTATGATAGACTCTCATGTTGTCATGATTTATTCGCAGCTCTTGCAGAGTTTCAAGATCATGGACTACAGCTTGCTGATGGGGATCCACAACATGGATCAGGCCATTCGGGAGCGAGAGCGTGTCGGGGCCAACTCGGGGGACAGTGGGGGCTCAGAGGGAGCGGTGACCCCCGATCAGCGTCGGCCACAAGCTCAGAAAAGTCTTTACTGCACGGCCATGGAGTCCATTCAGGGAGAGGCTCGAGGGAAGGGAGTTCTGGACTCTGAAGACCAGTAAGTTTGATCGCTGAGCTGACCAGAAGCAGAGCTGAGAGTGTGTTTTTGTCGTTTGGTCTGTAAACACAACATGACAAATAATTTTCTCTGAATTTGTTCCTCCAGCATGGGCGGGATTCCATCACGCAATAGTAAAGGAGAGCGGTTACTGATCTACATCGGTATTATTGACATCCTCCAGTCCTACAGGTCGGTGTCTCACAGCAGTCTTCACAGCTCTTCTTGAACACGAGCCTCTACTTGAACCAGTTAAATAACTTCAAGTACTTTCCCATTTGTTCAGGTTTATTAAGAAGTTGGAGCACTCCTGGAAGGCTTTAGTCCATGATGGGGTAAGAGCTGAACAAAGAAGAGTGAATCCATTTATCTGATCAGAGTAATGTAAAGTTGTAGTGTGTCTTTTTTGAACTGTTAAACATTTTTATTCAGACAGTGAAAGTCAGCCATTCAAAGCTTCTGTAGTTGGCTGCTGTGATGACCTTCTGTTTTTCTTTGTCTTTTGTTGTTTGTAAACTGTTCATCTTTGGGTTTCGGACTCTTTATTGGAGAAATCCAAGTGTCAAAAGATATCACTTTGGACTTAATGAAGTGAAGGTGGACATTTAAATGGTTTACTTAAGGTTAACATAAATGGTAATGTCATTTAATGATTGAATTAGTAAAAAGGAGTGAGATACTGTATGTATGTATCGAACAGTTAATCAGTGTATATAGATGAGATCTGCTAAATTTGAGGAGAACCTGCGACCTGTCATTCTATAGCTTAAAGGCCACATTAATAATGGAGAGATTTTGAGAATAAAGTCAGGGGATTTTGTGAGTAAAGCCGTTCTTTGATAAAGATGAAGCCATTATGGAAAAGTTCACAAATTTAGAAAAAAAAAGAGGCTTTAAATTTACATCACTAAACTTTTAAATAAAGCTGCATATTTACAAGAAAATCATTTGGGGAGGGAAAGACCACGTGTTTTGTTATGTCTACTGACAGTGCAGAGACTTCAGGAATTTTAGATAACAGAGACTTTCCTCTAGTGTTGTGAAAGAAACAAACTTTTTCACAGAAATTTTCACTATCATGTGAACAGCAAAGCACACAGCACTTTATAACTAATCGTATATTGAAGTGCTCAAAGTAAGAAACCACACACTTCTTCCTGCAAAGTGAGCTCAAGCGTATTTAGGTTTTGTGGACTCCGGAAATGAAAATACGATATAGAACGTGCTTGTTAGAATTTCATTGCGCCTTCTTGCAAAAAAAATGTTTAAAGAATGCAGATTTATGTATCTGTGTC
Organism: Xyrichtys novacula; assembly: GCA_962446985.1. NCBI lineage: Eukaryota > Metazoa > Chordata > Actinopteri > Labriformes > Labridae > Xyrichtys > Xyrichtys novacula. The sequence goes on from OY660871.1 coordinate 22,474,502, forward strand.
ACACTGTAACTTTGGAAACAGTACGCTGTGTGAAGTGTTGATTAAAAACAGAATTTGATGGTTGATGGAAAACCTACTTTTGCATCTCAGAAGTAGGTTGGAATAATTCAGCAAAAAGGAAGAAGGTCAATTCAGCTATTTTGATAAGGTGCGAACACACTGGTGTTTTGAAACCACAAAATAGTTTTAGTGCAATGTTGAACTCAAGAAAATGACGTGAGAAATAGATGCTCATTTTAAAATGACTTTGACAACATTTTTTTAAGCCTGCTGATCAAATAATTGACATTGAGCAAACATCAAATGTTTTTTCTTGTTCTAACGGCTCTGATGCTTTTGTTCCTCGGTAGGACACAGTTTCGGTTCACAGACCTGGCTTCTATGCAGATCGTTTTCAACAGTTTATGTGCAACACGGTGTTCAAGAAAATTCCACGTGAGTATACACACCTGTGAATGTATTTGTTGTTGATTTCCCGGCACAGTGACCGTGGTGATAATCGTGTAGTCACCCGTACTTACTCTGTTCCTCCTTCTTCAGTAAAACCTTCGCCTTCTAAGAAGAGCCGTGGTGGAGGTCAGGGAGGTCTTAGGAGGGCCCCAACTCTAGGAGGTCCCACCCCACTCTCCCACGTGACAGGACAGTCATCTATTGACTCCAGACTAGCCTACCACAGCCACTACAAAAGCACAGACTCAGAAGCAGACTGTGGTAAACAAAACAACTGATGTGTAATGAAGTATACATGTTACTTTTTTTTATCCACACTTTTACTCACTGCGTTCTCGTCACTTCAGGAGTGCAATCAGGCAGACCTGATCTTGTTCCAAGGACCCCCCCACCCATAGAAAATGTTGCTGACTGTGAGGCCAACCTTTCCACCTCATCTGTAGGCAGCACAGGAGTCGCCTCTGGCTCTCCTCCCCTCCGGTAATAAAACCAATACATGACGTTTAATCGTTGACTTTAAACTTAGATTTTCTTTGCACTGAACCTTTACCGTTTCTGCAGGTCTGTTGGAGTGGAGGTACACACATCAGCCAACACAGACCTTGACCAGGGGGGTCCCTCCAGGTACAGGAGGCAGTGGTAGCTTGTAAAATTTCAGCCTCAGCAAGTTAAAAACACAAATCAAATCCTAACCTGCTGGTGTGTGTATTCTTTTTTCCATTCCAGTTTGGGGGCAGAAGAAGCTGCAGATAATCCAGGCAACCTATCTGGAAACGAGGATGTAGTCTCACTCTCCGACATCATCCCTGAGACTAACATCAATTTCGTAAGTATAAACCGTACGTTTTAAAGTCTGAAAACTTTTCAAAAGTGTTTTTTTTCAGGTAGTTTTTGGTGCGCTTATCGAACCTTTTTAGCTCTCACTTTGGTTTCATCTCCAACAGTAGAAAGCAGACGCCGTGCCATGGGAAGACGAGGATATCTCATGATCAGTCCAGATGGATTGAAGAATAAACACCTGTCAACACGGACCCTCCGCTGCATCTCTGTTGTTCTTTAATCTGTAGAGTCAACACGGGACTGGCTGGATGAAGCAGCGAGTTGCAGTGGAGGGTGTGGCAATGAAGAGCGCAGTGTGTGTGGTAGGCCTCGGCCTTTAACGCTGTCACCGTGCGCACACATTTACCACAAACTTCCCAAAATGTTTTATATACACAACCTGGAAAAAAAGCATAAAGCTCTAAATTGGCAGCTCTTTGGTAGCTGCAGCATCAAAACATTAGATAGAGAATGATATTCTCTATGTGCACAAAATGAAGGATACTGCGGTTACACCACAAACAAAATAATAAGCAGTACATTGTGAAGGAAAGACCAATTTCACCAGTGATGAAGGCGCTGGTGAAGGTGGTCAAATCACCCCTGAAGAGTTAATCATCCACATTTTGCTGTATAAAGCAGGAACACATACACACAAGAGCACACAGAGTGCACAGCCTACATTTGTTGGAGTGAGCATCTCCTTGTGCGTTCATGCACAGCCTGAATGAATTCACATCGCTGTGATTCTCATTTTGTTACTGTTACTGCACATCGATTTCCCCTCAGCACTCTTCGTGCACTTCAAGCTATCACTGCTCGTCGTTCAAATCAACACGTACTGCTGTCTACTCTGCAATCATTTCTGTATTTTTTTTATGGTGGTTGTACAGTGTTTATGTTTGAAATAGCAGGAGGATAGGTGGGAACACCTACACGGTGGTTTTATGATCTTAAGTTAATCTGCTGGAAACCACAGCGGTGCTGCAGAGGTTCAACTAGATCGAGCAACCGCTAAATATACATTACATTGTTTTTCTCATGCAGAATGTGTCTTATTTATAACACGGCAAAACACATTTGTGCGACTCCTGAAAAAGCCCCCCTCTGATGTGACTAATGTGCTGGAGTCTAAATGAATCAAAGAGAAGAGCATCGCTGGCCATTAGATGCTCTTAAATGAAGGGTGTTAAAGCTAATGGAATAGTTCCAACTTCTGACATTGTCTGTGCCTTTTACGTGTTAGCCTCTTCTCAAATACAGGAAATGTAACTGGCATTTGTTACAGGTTAGTGTAGTAACTCACAGAGAAAACCTGCCTTACCTCTACTACTGCTAAAGTCAACAAACTGCCGCCTGTCAGCTGTCAGGTTTCTGAAAGAGTTTTCGATTTGAGGGTGTAAATCCTGATTTTCACTATGATCTGGTGTTGAATTGACTCTTTAGACAGCAAAATGTTATTTGAAGATAGTAAAAGGTCTGCCAGTTTTTTACCAAGTTTTACACTTTAAAGTGTACGATAGTTTTTAAGGGTCATTAAATAGAAACAGTTACATTTTGGTCAACTTGCAAATGTTTTGACCATAGACTGTATATACTATGGACAACTTGGTTCCGCCTCCCACCTGCATACGGATTTGAAGCCAAAAGGCTCTCAGTATTTCCGTGATTTTTCTTCATTTCCTGAAACCAGCGCTGTGCTGAGAGTGGCTGTGATGCTACGAAATCCCTAAACGCCAATAGGCTGTATCAGGTGTCAATCATAGAAAACATGAACCCCCTAATAACTTTTAAAAACGGAGCTGTACAGAAAAAAAAGAGGACTTGAGCACAAACCAGTCTTACTGTAATTACATGTCAACATCGCAAGCAGGGGGGAGAAAATTTTATATTCTGCGTAATAACTTTCTAAAGTTTGTCCACAGCTCCATAAGCTTTGCTGGCGGAGGCGGGATTTATGACCTATACTGCAGTCTGTCAACAGAGGGTGCTGTTCTCGGGGTGGCTTCACCCAGCAAGGAGGCAGACTCTGTCCATTCTATATACAGTCTATGGTTTTGACGGATTCATCCCTTAACTCTTGAGAGACTTTTTAATGGGACAAACTTTTCTTCTTGAATCAAAACTAAACTGGACATTTTGTTACACTAACCTGCCATTAGAGTTTCAGAGAAGAGGCGCATCATAAAGATGACACTAAGAATCAGTGTTTTCAATTTGTATGCATGATATGGAATCATTGATCTTGAATTGATCACACTGCCACCACAGCACTGGCTGCATGTTTTTCCAGTGTTAGGTTTTGGTCTGAAGGTCCGTCAGCTCATCTCTCCTGTATGATACTGTAGAGATATTATCGTTCATTTCTGCTGGCTCCAGAAATGACAGCTTCCCTCATCTATTGTAAGACCTGTATCACAAAAGTCTGCATAACTCCTGTTTAAATCTGGTCTTGTGGTCTTACGCAGCTTTTATTCCACCTTCTGTAAGAATAACGCTTTTCTTCATAGTTTTTTGGACGTGGATCTTTTAACAGCACTAAACAAGTTCTTACAGTGGCTGTCAGCTTGATTTGCGTTCCTGCAGCAAAACTTCCCACCTTAGACGTCATCTCATCGGATGTATTAGTTTTTATTTTTGTAAGGCACATGTGGTCTATGCAGCAGAGAGGGAGAGGGAGAAACATGAGCTGTGGATGGAAGGAAAACTTCTCATGTTTATTGTGCACAACTGAGGATTAAGGACTGAGCCTTTTTGTATTAAAAGCCAGTCATGGCACCAAAGAAAAGCGAAGAGAGTTCCTGTGAAGGTTCAGGATTCAAGTGAAAATGAAAGTAGACACTCCTGAATGCCTGCTTTGACTTGTATTGTTGTATATGGTAATAGCACTGGGATGACCTGTGTTTGAGGATATTTGAGAAGACTGGATTTTATTTTTTACTTTTTATTTTTTGGTCAAAATAATTTCCTGTTTGAGAAGTTGGATTTGACTTAATCTCAGTCCCCTTAAGATTTCAGTTTCATTACCAGAGAATTGGTTTACACTGTGGACCGAGACATTTCAAGACTAAAACTCCACATTCCTGTGAAACTGAAGTTGAATTTACTACAATAGCTGTAGCTCTTAGAATCTGCTATTTACCAACTTTTGTGTAGTTGGGATGATAAAAACTTGGTATTGATTATTTCTCGTATGTGCTGATATGTAGATTATTAAATATTTTTGACATATTTGATGGTTGAGTGTGAAACAGCCACCAAAGAAAACACTCTGAGAAGTCATTGGAGAAAAAAATACAGATTGTCTCTGTGACACCCGCACTTTGGTGTGATCTCTGTCCTCTCTTTGAATGGCTGGTGCTGTGTAATTACTGGAAGCAAACCAGTTCTGTCACAGTTGTTATGTTTTACACTATGGCACAAAAAAAACATCATCCTTTGGTGCTTTGAAGAGCAACACACTCAGCATAGACACTACAATATATTTGAAGTAATGCAATATGAACCACAATCTGCAACCTTTGAGCGTTTAGAAGGGTATTTATAATTTAATGAAGGATTGCTGCAGGCTGAAATGATAAAAGTTGTATTATATACCGTAGATGATTGTACAAATATTGTGTACTGACAGAAGGATGTCTGAAACTTTATAATGTGTGTTGCCCATGAAGGAGGACTATTTGACAGCTTCACTTTTTATATTTCATGTTTAGATTGTGATATGATAGATTTTCTCCATGACGATTCTGGGATGTTAATCTCCCACGCTTTTTTCTACATGAATGTTTCACACGGCTTACAAGCCAACATTGCTGGTTGTCCTATATGCTTCAATTACTATATTTTTACTGTGTATAAAATGTGTATATGTACATAGGAGTCACGGAAATGCCTTCTCATGCAATATATGCTGCCTGTCCCTCCTGCCATGTTTCATTTATGTGGTGGTGATGTTTTCATGTCTTATTTTAAAGGATTAAACATATTTTCTAAATCATGTTCTTGGTCTCTCTGTATATTTTGTCAAAACCTGTGAAGTGTTTCTGAATCATGGTGTGTTTTTAACCCTCCTCCTGTGTTTTTGTTTTTAAATGCTTAAAAGAACCACTTAAATTAGCTTTTTTGCATCAAGACTTTTTGACTCTGTCAGGAACCTCTATTTCAAAAAATTAAAAGAATTAATTGACAAAATTATAAATGCTCTTATTGAGATTATGGCACTTGTCGCTATTGACCCGGTTGGATCAACATCTAATAATCAGAGCAAAAACTGAAATCATAAATGCACTGCCGGGCACCATACTGACAGTCAGATCCTCCTCCAACCATATGAGATTTAGAAAAAATTTTATTTTGCGAAGTTTTTCCCTGCACAAAAACTGTTGGGCATGTCCAGACGTGAGATCAATTCAGTATAGAAGTCTGTTTGAGGGGTATACTGACAAAGAAAGGCCCAGAGGACCACTACAAAAAATAATGCAAGCAATATTTTCATGGATAATGACTGTAACCTAAAGATGAGAACCAAACTGGGTGATAGAGAATTGTTTTTAGTGTAATTTACAGCTGATTTAAGACACGGGTCAAAACCGACCCTTAACTTGGTGAGAGGAAGGATATAGAAAAAATACTCCAGTGTTTGAAGACATTTTAATCATGTATTTGAAACACTTTGATTGAGAATGCTCCATCATTCATGGTTCAACATTGATGCATGACTTCATTCATCTTCCACATAAACAGCTCCTGTGATCTGAAAATCCAGGGCTCTCCAGTTGAACACGTTACCCGGAGTGAACTGTTCGTTCTTCACATACCGTTGGATCTCTTCATTAGAGAGCACGTAGTTCCACATATGGACTTTGGTAATCATACCTAGGAACGACTGAGTTGCATCAAAACCTCCACCGTAGGAGTCTTGCTCTTGGCCCAGGATGGTGATGGGAGCCCCTTTGATGGGTCCAGTTTTGATAAACCTCTTGATACTTGGCTTGCCATTCACCCACAGCTGACTCAGGCCATTCCCAGAGTTCCAGGTGGCACACATGGAGTGCCACGTGTTTGGTGGAAAAGACAATGACAGGAAGTCAGTGCCTCCATCAAGAGCATGCATCCTGATCACGCCCCCTGTACTGGGCTTAAAGAGGACAAAGTCATTGTTGAAGGATGGTGTTGCTAGGGAGAAGAGGCCGTAGTTCCTGGAGAGATCTGTCTTGAATCTGAACAGACATGCCAGGTGTTGTTAGCTGGGAAATTCTTTATTTTTCTGAAGCAGGAGAGGATAATGATGTAACAGTTTTTTTTTTTTTTACCTCATACAGACAGTCGCAGAGTTGAACAGAGTCATTGAGGTCAAAAGCTTCACATGGTCTGTGCCTGTCTCTTTGGGAAACACGAAAACTTTGCCCGTCAGATCTGTACAAAGGAGAAATCAAACCGAAAGAATTTATCACAAGTTATTGTTTAACAATAAGAATTTCCTGTGATTCGAATAAACAGAAGCTTTCTGTCTGAAATGACTTTGAACTATGTAAACACAAGCCTGTGTATAAAAGTTCACATACCTTGAGGTACTGCAGAACACACTGCGCACATCACAACGAAAATCAAGAGTTTCTCCATCTAAACATTTGAAGAGTCATTGTGTTACCAGAGAATAGTAAAAAGTTTTTCCTTTATTCGTTTGCTCATAAAATCACTTCAAGTTAGCAACACTTTGATTCATAATCATGAGAAGCTATTACAGGTCCCAAACACTGAGTATATCGTTTCTTAAACAAATGAAATGAATCAATCCATGTCATTGATTCACATCAACAGTTAAATGAATCACATGTCACAGCACAAGGTGAAATTCATCTTTATTTTCACTTAAAGGATGGAGGCAACCAACCGCAATAAAGCATCAGACTGAAGGTGCAAAAAACAGCAAAGTGCAAAGCATTGTAAAAAGAAGTAGGGCTCAGGGCAGTTTAATGCTGAGATACTAAGTCAAAGCATACACATGCTGCCTTGGTTGTAATTTGTTGATAACACAAGTAACTTTTGACAATTTTTTAAAAGGTCATGCAGCATGAAGGAACAAAATAGCAAACATCTCAGTTTGACATTTCAGAAAAGTTTGAGAAGTCTTGTTTACCTTGTGGCGTGGCTGTGTCACTGTCCTGGTGGGGAATGTGCACCCTAACGTTGTTGGATGTTCTTTTATTCAGGACAGACAATGTTTACCTTTCTTTATCACAGGGGACTATGGACTATTTCCCAACTATCACTGAACCACAGAGGAGAAGCTGCTGTGTCAGGGGGCAGCATAATGATAATTATAATGATCAACATATTTAATGTTTCAACAAAGAGTCAATGTCAACAAAATAGTGGTTGCATTGCTTGTTTTGTCTCATGTTATAAAAGATGTATAGTGTTTGTGTCCTGTTGATTCACTGAACCCTGTAGCTCCAACTTGTTGCTCACACAATGGTGCAAAAGGTCTCAGAAAATACATCCACAGCTGGCAGGTGACAGAGGTTACAGTGGTGGCAGCCGTGCACAGATTATTTTCTTCTTTCTTTGAAGTGATCACAGAGCAAGTGAAAATAAACTTTGACTGACAGGTACCACAGGACTGAGGATTAATCAGTAATGCAGTCTCAGGTTGTATTCCCACTGTTAAGCCCTCTGTTTTATATCGTCACAGTGGAGCTGAAGATACTGATGGAAACTGCCGACTTGCTTTATATGAGTTATCTACATTGAAAGGAGGAGCTAACTTGCCTAAAAGTATGAGCCAACTTGCCTCCATGACACAATGAGCTGTCTTGTCTTCTAGAAAAAAGCTGCTTTTACTGAGAGAAGGAGAAACTGATGGAGTCGACTTGAGTCATGGAAAGAGCCACTCGACAGATAAGGCAATGTAACCTGTCAGAGTGACAGAATCGGCTCTCTTGCCTGGCAGAATGAATTCCCTTTCCTGACAATATAATCTTGATGACACCGAACTGAATGAGCCACCTGACAAAAAGCTCCCTTGTCTCACTGAATGAGCTGGGGTTTTTTTTTCAGACAAACTGAGCCACTCACAAGATGAGCAACCATTCCCCACAGAATGTGTTACCAATGTAAAAAGAATGAGCTGCCTAATAGGATATGATTAACTGACCGACAGAGTGACAGAAAGACTACCTGAATACACAAACTAATATGCTTCACAGAGTGGTCTACCATGGCTGGGAGAATTGGTCATTTTATCAAACCAAATGAACTACTTCGAAAAAGAAAATGAGCAGCATTGCCTGTCAATATGAGCTAACTCACCAGGATAAGCTATCATAACAGAAATTATTATTATTATTATTATTATTATTATTATTATTATTATTATTGTTATTATCAGAGGCATGGGCTACATTCCTATTAAAGGAAAACAAGTTTGCAATTAAATTTTTTTCTTTTCTGTTTCTCTTTTCTGTCTTTTTCCGTAATATCGATTAGTCAGACAAAGAGTCTTTACTTTTAAGAGTAAACATTATATATAGGGAGAAAAATCTCATTTCAAACTTGTCTCTGTAGTCCATTTCCGTTTTTTTTTTCCTGTACCAAAAACGAACATCATTACCCATAAACCCTCACGGTGACGTAGTCAACATCGGATATCAAGATGGTGCTCGAAAGTACCATGGTCTGGTAAGAAATTAGAAATATTAATAAAACCAATATTTACAAGACGTGTTTCATGAAGGATATGTTACTGTTTGCTTCGTGATATATTCGTCTTACTTGGTCGTTGATGGTATCGAGCAGCAAAAGAAGATAGGCGACATTGTTGTGTTTTAAAGTGAAGATGCTCCCTCTATTCCCTGAGTCACTCTATAACCTGGCTATCGTTAGCAAGTCTTAACCCATCATTAAACAAAGACATTTGGTTCATACTTTGGCATTTTGATAAACCCTTATATCTTTTCGTGCTAAATCATGTTTTAACACGGCTTTAGGTTTCAAATGTAAAACCTAAAATCATCGTCAAAGTTGACAGAGATTGGTTCTGCTTGATGTGTTAGCATTTGCTAGCAAACTACTCTAGACCTGTCATATCCAAAACAATGGAAGATGCGGGATCTTTTGTTTTATTTAAACACTGCAATTTCGAAATCAAGTCGTTATTACTATCAGCTTTTAGAAATTGATACTGTAATAACATTGTGGGCTTCATGGAGCGTATACAGTTAGTGGTGTAGCTACCGTCAGAGCTTCCATAAAGTAGCATTATATCAGCTTTACTTGTACTGTACTGTTACATCAACTGTTCTTGTTTTCTTAATGTTATTTCCTTTATTTACATTTTCATTTAGGAGCCATTTTTGTAAACCTGCCGAAAAAGGTCGTGTTTGTGTTGCTTGTTAGTTAGACTCAGTTATTTCCAGTCCAGTTTCCACATTTTAAAACAGAGGACATTGTAAAACAATTTGAAGCAGAAATACAGAAACATTCTAGATTGTGAAAGTCACACAATTGACATTTCTACCTGATAAATTATCTGTACAATAACAGATTTACCGAACTGTGATGGGTCACTCTTTCATTAATCCAATGCTCCAGTTTCTTCCCTATTATAGTACTTATTGTTTCACATATTCACATATATATTGTCATATTGCAAATGCTGGCCTATAACAGCCTACATGTGTTTAGCTTAAGTAAACGAGTCTTTTAGCAACAATCACTATGAACACTATTGTTCTTCTTTTCTCCTTTTTTTATGTAAAATGTTAATTTTTGATTTTATCAGTGTGGACAACAGTGAGTACATGCGCAATGGAGACTTTCTGCCAACGAGACTGCAGGCGCAGCAGGACGCAGTCAACATCGTTTGTCACTCCAAGACACGCAGCAATCCTGAAAACAATGTGGGCCTCATTACCATGGCAAAGTAAGAAGCAGAATGCATCATCAAGTTCATTCACAGTGTTTTTTTTTTAATTTAATTTTTATTATTTTAAATATTATGACAAAAATTTTCCTGCATCTCTACCCAGCAACTGTGAAGTGTTGACCACACTAACTCCAGACACAGGCAGGATACTGTCAAAGCTGCATGCTGTGCAGCCTCGAGGAAACATCAGTTTCTGTACCGGCATCAGGGTGGCACATGTAAGTTTGTGAATCTTTACATAGTTGTTCCCTGAAAAAGAGCTGAAGCATAATAAGAACTTCCAGAGCATGGGGAGGTCAGCGTAAGGTAATATCCAAAAGATAAATAAGCCTTAATTTAAAACAAAATCAAACACCACAAATAATAAAACTGAACCCTCTCTCCGAAAGTCAGAATAATTACAGCAAGCAGTTTGAGTTTTCAAAGTGGAATGCACAATTAAGAGTAGCTTTTCCCCCAAAAGTAAATATTTTACCTTGTGATCAAAAACACCAGTAACTAACTGTAATGCTGCTGAGTGTGTGTTTAGAAAGTCTTCCTAGTTTTTCATACACATACATTTTGTCACCCCTGTTTTGCTTCTTTTGTAGTTGGCACTGAAGCACAGACAGGGTAAAAACCACAAGATGCGCATTATTGCATTCGTTGGCAGCCCAGTGGAGGACAATGAAAAAGAAGTGAGTTACGTCATTGCACAAGCTTTTTGTTCAAACACTTATAACTTCATGTTGTATTTATCTAAGTTATACATGTGAACTAACAACCTCTTGTGGTAAGGAGTTTTATTATCTAAACTATTCAAGTAAAGATCACATATTTAACATGGCGTGATGCAGAACATGTTAAGTGTTGTTATTCACCTTCTACGTGTTTTTTTTTTTAAATGATAAAACATTTGTTCATAAGTCTCACATACCCCTGACAAAACATGTATCTTCTGACATTTTTTAATCTTGCAGCTCGTCAAAATGGCAAAGCGTCTGAAGAAGGAAAAAGTCAATGTGGATGTCATCAACTTTGGAGAGGAGGTTAGTATTTATCTAAACTACACACAGATTCTTTTATATATGATGTATTATGCCGGCCCACATGCCTACTATCAATTTTCCTGCAGGAAATAAACACAGAGAAGCTGACAGCCTTCATCAACACACTAAATGGCAAAGAGGGTGCTGGTTCCCACTTGGTCACTGTGCCTCCAGGCCCCAGTCTGGCTGATGCCCTGCTTTCTTCACCTATCCTGGCAGGAGAGGGAGGTGCAGTGATGGGTTTGGGTGCCAGTGACTTTGAGTTTGGAGTGGATCCCAGTGCTGACCCAGAACTGGCTTTGGTAAGAGAGCAAAAGACAGATGCAACCATCACTGAAATTTGTGTTGAATTCAGTTTTCAAACTTTTCTTGTTATTTTGCCTCAAAAATCCTCATTACAGTTATTTTCTGTGAGAATTTTACCTTTTTATTTTGTTGCTCCTTTCCAACACATCTTTATGTTTAATTCTATTTCCTTTGCTGTTAACTCAACTCAACTCAACTTTATTTGTAGAGCACTTTAAAACAACCACAGCTGAACAAAGTGCTGTACATAACTAGACAAAACAACAAGATAAAAAACAATCAAGAAACAATTAAAACAATGGATAAAATAAAAGCAGAATTAAAAGTAAAATATAGCTTCAATGTTTTTAAAAACTAATTTAAAAACATAGAAACAAATAACTAAAAACAAACCATAGAACACTAAAACAGGAGCCGAGTCTCATGCAGGGTTAAAAGCCAATGAATAATTGATAAAGGACAGTTATTCTCATTATTATAATTTCTTTCTGTTCTCTTCCTCCTCTCTTTAGGCTCTGCGTGTGTCTATGGAGGAGCAGAGACAACGACAGGAGGATGAAGCTCGCAGAGCTGCTGTTGCATCAGCTGCAGAGGCTGGCATTGCCTCCCCTGCTGCAGATGGTGTGAAAAATAATCCTCTCATTTATCTGCTAACATAGAATCTTCACATCTTAAATGGATGATTAGTAACTGGCTGCCAGACTGAGTGTTTTCACACTGCATATCTATTTTCTTTTTCCTGCTGCAGAGTCAGAGGAAGCCTTGTTGAAGATGTCTGTCCCACATACAGAATCATCCACACCTGCTCTACCAGACTTCAGCCGCATGACAGAGGATGAACAGATCGCCTATGCTCTGCAGATGTCCATGCAGGGAGCAGGAGCAGGTTGAACACTCGTCTTAAATTTCCCTGACCAGTGATGAGAAGATAAGAGAAGATAGTCAAGCGGAGAACAATTATTCATCATTTTGATTAATTAAAAATGCAAATACCGGAATTATTTATAGAATCTCTTTACGCTCATTCTGGTTCATCTTGGATTTGTCAACTTAAAAAGTGGACAGCCTGGGGTTTACCAGAGGCTTTCAGTCAGAGGGGTCTGCAGAAACACAATGTGGTTTACTTGAAGTTTTCAGTGATGATTTTCATCGACTACTACTGTTGCTTCAAGTTTTTAGCACATGGTTTTGCAGTTGATTTAGTTGTTGTCAGGAAAATCTCCATACCAGAGCCCATTCATATTCTTACTTATTGTTCCCACAGACCATACTGGCTTTGGCGTGTGGTTTGAGACTTTAAAGAGGAAACAGAACAACCAGTTTTTGTGACTTTGACTGAAAAGTTTTTTATATTTATATATTTGTACCATTGGTTTGTTAAATTTTAAGTCCAAAACAAAAGAACATTGAGTATCTGACCCTTGATTCTGTTGTATGCTTTACTGTTAAAGGGTTTACATTTATGCTTGTTGAGATCATTATTAAATGTAGATGTTAGTATTTTGGCAGGGGGACACTGTGAAGCCTGAGAAAAAATCTCACATGTCTGAGTGATAATCCAAAAAAACATTGGCAGGGGCCTTAAATTTTTTTTTTCTCAAATTCTGTGGTTGGTGTTAACAAAGTCACCTATTTGCATGAAGTGAAGAATTTTAGAGTACAAGCCCTTGGTTGCTTTTAATAAAAAAAAAACACCAAAAATGCAAATCTGCAAAAAAAAAAGCTTTTTTTTATATTGGTAACTTTTTGCTTGCAGAGTTTGGTGCAGAGGAAATGGACACAGGAGCTGATATGGACTCTAGTACGGCTAAGGTAAGCATAAACATTTTTGTTGGATTGAAAGGTGCTTGTTATAAACTATTTTCACAAATATTTTTCTTTGCTCAGGATGAAGAGGACTACGATGTTATGCAGGATCCAGAATTCCTCCAAAGCGTGCTGGAAAACCTTCCCGGAGTTGACCCCAACAATGAAGCCATCCGTAACGCCATGGGCTCGCTGGCTTCCCAGGCTGGTCCCAAACCTGACACCAAGAAAGACGAGGAGAAAAAGAAATGAGAAACTCGAAGAGAGGAGCTTAATATATGACAAATGAAAAAAGAACTAAGAATTGCACTGCATGTGTTTATTCACAGAAAAGTTCTCCCTCTCCTTGACAGGAACTCTTTGGTTTATGTGGCTGGGTTAACTGTAAACAACTGTAACAACTTGTTTGATTTCTTTGTGTCAAGCAGAATATACTTACTATGATTTTTTTGTAATATAACCACTCAGTAACAAAGACAGACTTCCAAAATAAATATTCAGATTACAAGGTGGGACCACACTTGTTTTATTGAATGCAAACTGCCTGTGGTGCAGAAACAAAGTGTGGTTTACTTACTGTTGCTTCAAAATTTTAGTAAATGCTTTTGCCGTTGATTTGTCAGGAAAATCTCTATACATAGTCAATTTTTATATTCTGCAAACCATATAATTTTTCAATCATACTGAACATGCTGTTAGTCAACAATAAGTATCACATTTATTCATAAGATAGAAGAGGTTATTTTAGACAAGATGTTTTATTGAAAAAAGCAAATGCAAGTTGAGAGATTTGTCGACTTAAAAGGTTTATAACAGGTGTTTTTATATTTCTACAGGTTCAACAATGACACGTTTCGTCGAGGTTGAGTTGTTTTTAAAACAGTGGACACAGTTTTTTATATAAAAAATCTTGAATTAAGTTAAAGTGTAGAAAAGTTTGAATGAATTTTCACGACACTTGTTTGATCCTGTTTACTCGTGGGAAGTCAGCAGCAGCGTCGCGTTTGGTGACGGTAACGCTGTGCGACAGAAAGAAGTCAGGAACCAACTTCACGAACTATCAGGTAAATGGATTGAAAAGCGTGCCTTTAAGCGGTAAACAGATCAACCAGAGGTGAATAAAACTGGGTTTTTAAAGACCCTGTCACCCTGGTGGTGCTCTGATAGTAGTGAACGGATCTATGGATGGTTAACATTAGCGAGGCTAACAGTTTGGTGCTAAAGTTGAGCTAACTGTGAGTCAGAGGAGACACTTGTTGCAGGAGAAGTTTGACCAAATCTTTGTAGAGCTGTGATCAGGAATGCTTAGAGATAAAAAACGACTAACTGCTTCTTTTTGTGATCGTTAACCCAAATCGAAAACTGGTTGTCACATTTTTTATTTTAACAACCGAGGCTCACCTGTGCTATCGATCCAAGACTAGATTTACAGTAGGGGAGAGAGGGGTCAGTTGAGCCACCCCTCGTTGCTTGGAAATGATACAAGAAATTGATCATGTGACCAAATATTTAGGAGATGGGCATCAATTCATGGAGTCTGTGAAGGTTAGAAGCACATGGGTGAAGGGGTTAGACCTTTATTTACAAAAACAAACATTTTTCACTCTTGAAAGTGAATTTAGTCTGTTAATTTTAAATGTGTTTTATAGGGGAGAGTGAGGTAAAGTGAGACATTTTTTACATTTGCTCCCCTCTAAGTGAGCTAAAACGATATATGGTGTTTCAGGGTGTTTCCTAGGAATGGAAATTATCAGAATGTATTCAGGATGAAGGGCAGAGAAAATGTGATTGTTTTTAAAAAAGTGGTTTTGTGTCTCAATTAACCCCAGATTAGTAAACTGAGACAGACCTAAGAAATCAAGGGGGTAAAGTGAACCACTTACTTATTCCGCTCTGAAACTATCATAACAGCAATGAAATCAAACACAACATAACATAATCCAAAATGTTTTAATTAACATTCAAATGACAGACAGAACCGGTCAAGGGGTCAGAACACAGGAACCTTAGAGACAGCTAGTGTCTGGGCATCAGAGCAGAGAAAGGGAATCAGAACCAGTTAGAACAGCCTGGGACTCAGAGCCATAGACTGTATATGGACAACTTGGTTCGGCCTCCCGCCTGTACACGGATTTGAAGTAAAAAAGCTCTCGATATTTCTGCGATTTTTCTCCATTTCCTAAAACCAGTGCTGCGCAGTAGCGTTGTACGCATTCGGCAGGAGAGTCACAGAGAGTCGCTGTGATGACACCCTTATAATTTTAAAAACGGAGCTTCACAGAAAAAAGACGACTTGGGTACAAACCAGTCTTACTGTAACTACATGTCAACATCACAAGCAGGGTGGAGAAAAATTTATGTTCAGTGTAATTAATTTCTAAAGTTTGTCCACAGTCCCATAAGCTTTGCTGGCGGAGGTATGCAGATACACTAGTTAGAGACAAAACTGTGATTGACTTGATATAGTGATCAGAAATATGAAAAATGGCTCATCTTATCCCACTCTCCCCTATAGTAAGTTCAGCGTTGATGCAGCTATTATTTTCTGGGACCACTTTAAGGCCTCTCCTTTATGTCAGTGTTGGTGATACATGTTTTGTTCCCTGACAGGTTTGAGCCTCGTGCTTGCAATGGGGGACATGAAGACCCCAGACTTCGATGATCTGCTGGCAGCTTTTGACATCCCAGACATCGATGCTAAAGAGGCCATTCAATCAAGTCCTGAGGAAGAACCTAAGGAAGAAGGAACTGATGGTGATGAAGGGCAGAGTGGGTCCCCCTCATGCTTTCCCTCCCCTCTGGCTCCACACTGTGACCCCCCTGTGGTCAGTGTTATTGTGAAGAACACTGTGCAGCCCGAGTCCTGCGAGGAAATCAGCGAGTCTGCAGGGAATAAAACAGACCATTCGTTGAACAGTGGTTTGAACCCTCAGGTGAAGGTCAACTTTAGTGACCACACATCATGTCTTGGTCCCAAAATCCCCGCTGATGCCTCTGTAGATCCTCAGATTGCCAATGGAGTTGAGGATTCAGCCTTCAAGGATAAGGGACTGTCCAGCACACAGCCATGGCCCCATTCTTTACCATTGTCACCCCCACAGATTGCAAGTGAGAGTCAAAGTGATAAAGAAGCTGAGGTTAAGTCTGACCAGGAGGAATCTAATGTTGTGAACAGCTTGCAGCCTCTCACCCACCTCCAGTCTCCTGAAAGTGCCAACCCCAACTCCTCCACACCTCCCTCCCAACACTCCAACAGCCCTCATCGTCCTAGAACCCCTCAAGAGGATGAACCCTGTCGGCTGAACAATTCATCTTCACCCTTTTCACCGATAAACAGTACTATTAAGACTGTTATACACTCAGATGAGGATGACTCCGAGCCAGACTTAGGAAGTCCACTAGTGATTCAGGAGAGCCCAGATTTTGAAATGTCTCCCCCTCCAAATTTCAAACACAGAGCAAGAGAAAGGTCCAAGCTGCTTGAGTCTCCTGTAACCCCTCCCAATCTGGTGTCTTATCCTCTTCCTTCTCTTGCACCTGCAAATCCTAAACCACAACTTGAGGAAAAGGCCCCCCCAACCTTGAGTCCTCCCTCTTCTGCTCCTCAGCCACAAAGCCCTCAGGTTGACCCTTTATTCAGTGCATACTCCAGATCAGTCCAAGAAGAAAAATACCCGGAGCATGTTATTGATGAAAGGGACTCGCCGGAGAGCCCGCCACCCAGTGAGACAGGCCTTATGGTCCCCAAGATTAGCAGTAGCCCTGATTCTGCTCAGACATCAAGGCTGGCTGCAAACCACAAGGACTTTCATCACCGAGCTGTGGTCATGGAAACTGAGCCTGAAGAAAAAAGATCAGGAGACAGTAAGGAGCTGAGTGAGGAGAAGGATGGATATGGAGACAGTTTAACTGAGGGGAGGAGCACTGGAGCAAATTCAAAGCATTATGCGTCATCTGATGGCGCTGAGACGGTTTCAGCCCCACTGCAGCCCCTCAAGGTGAAAATCAAAATGTCTACAGGCGGCGTCACAAAGACAGTGACTGGTGACCCTAAAAGAGGTGGTAAAGCTACTGTCAAGGTTGTGGATGCTTCAAAACCAGATCATCATATCACAAGATCCAAGAAGGAATCGGCACAGCAATCTCAGACACTCCAGAGTGACAAAGACACAGCGGACGCCCCGCATAAAGTTTCCCCTACAGCAGTGAGCATCACTAAAACTGCAGCCCTGCCTTCTGTCTCTGTCCCCTTACCCAAAGTCAGCCCAGGAGGGATCACCGCTCGCAACCTGGCCCAAAAAGGCGTGTATGGCGGGATGGCGCTTGCTACTTCATCACCTTTGCTTTCCGCTCAAGGCGGCAGTAGACCTGCCTCTATAGTGAACAGCACAGGAGCCATCATATCCAAGAGTCAGACCAACCTGGTGGACGCTTTCAACAAGATCCTGAATAACAAGAACCTCCTGCCCAGCTACAAACCAGATCTGTGCTCCCCTCTCCCTGCAGAGTGGGGCCTGCCTCTTCCTGCACAGGTATACTGTTATTGTGTTTTGCATGAAAACAAGGTAGAAAAAAACCTACATTATAAAGTTTATTTATTCATCATTAGAATTTTTTTGTAGCTCTATTATGTTTTTAATGTGGTGGTATGCTTCTTCTTCTTGTCTAATTCATAAATGCTGCTCATAGAAGAAAGATAATCCAGTTCATCAAAAAAAAAGATTGAGTTTAACACTGTGACTTAAAGGGATATTCCGGCGTAAAATTAATTTAGGGTCAAACACACCATAACACCGAGTTAGACACCTCCTCAAGAGACGAATGTTGCCGACCGCTTGCTTCTCTAGTTATACCAACTTTAGTAACAAGCGCACGATAGCAATACACAGCGGTCTGAGGATCCATAAACAATCCTCAACCAAAACGGCACTCTATAGCCACAAATAATGCTCAGAACAGCACCTAACTTCATCAACAGTACATATAGGGTCCTAGCCACAGTACTAGACCAAACATCTTTTTAGCTTTGCCTGATTTCTTTAGCAAAGAGACTAAACACAACTTACCTACTCTCTTCCAGCAGCCGGTTGTTTGTAGCGAGACCTCGGACCAGTCCATTATGGACTACAGTGGGGTGGCGCAGCTCAAGGAAGAACATTTGTGATAATTTCTTCATGGAAATGCAAACAGACCGAGACGCTAAGGCAGGAGAACTCTGGTGTCTGCAATGCAAAATGATTAATATGGTGATTATTACTTCAAGGAAATGATAAATAAATGATCTTTAATGTTCTTCCTTGAGCTGCGTAACCCCACTGTAGTCCGTAATGGACTGCTCTGAGGTCTCGCTACAAACAAGCAGCTGCTGGAACACTCCCTTGCAGAGTGTTTGACCCTACACTAATTTTACACCAGAATATCCCTTTAAAATGTAGGCGTTGACCATTATTTTATACCAAACTCACAATATTATCCACATGCCTTAATTTTGTATACACGTTTCCTCTGCTAAAGAAGATCAATGTTTGATTCCCTGCAGGGTTACCGCTGTCTGGAGTGTGGTGATGCCTTCGCCCTTGAGCAGAGTTTGGTGCGACACTACGCCCGTCGCTCCCTGAGGATTGAGGTGACCTGTAATCACTGCGCCAAGCGCTTAGCCTTCTTCAACAAGTGCAGCCTGCTGTTACACGCCAGAGAGCACAAGGAGAAAGGTCTGATCATGCAGTGTTCGCACCTGGTCATGAAACCCGTACCTGTGGAGCAGATGATTAGCCAGCATGATCCTTCACCCACTGGTGAGGGGAAAACGTCCCTGTTGTTTATTTTCACTTTTCTTGATGTTCTTTGTGTTCATGTTTCTCTTTTTTTCCTCTCTTGATTCTTCAGGTGGCTTTTCTCCATCTCACTTGTCCACCTCTTCAGGGGCATCAGCATCCTCTTTAGGCACCGCCACCTCAGACCCACCACCCCTGTTGAATAAAGCAATACCCAACAAGACAGCAGAGGCAGCGCAGTACACCAATAATAAATGTCCTGAGTGTCAGGCTCAGTTCAGCACCAAAGAGGAGGTGGCAGAGCATTTTCAAGAAGTCAAACCTGCGCAAACCACAGTGAGTCTTTGAGTTTGTTTGTGTTTCTGGAGGAGGGGCGTGTGTGTGTGTCTTATTTCCTCCTCTCATACTCTGTTTTTCTCCAGCCATGCTCCGAGTGTTCTCCTGCCATGCTCCTGCCTAACAGCTGCAGTGCAGCTGCTCACCAGCGCATCCACCAAGGCTGCCCTCCTCACGTCTGCCCGGAGTGTGGGGGCACGACCAAGCAGCCGCTGTTTCAGACACATCTAGATGAGGCATGTCTGCATTTTGCACGCCGCATTGGATACAGGTGTGATTCCTCTTCATGTTGTGAACGAATCAAAACTCTACTGAACTGTTGTATGATCACATGAACTCTACTTCTCAGCCCAGTGTTTTATGTGTGATTTATGTCCATCATTTACTTGTTAATGATCTGACTCAGACAAAGATGGAAAGATCTCTGGTATTACCTCCTCTCTGTAAGTGATTGTTTGAAATCTCTCCTCTGTAATATAGGCATACTTGAGCTGTTTTTTTAGGGTCATAAATTTTGCCAATACTTCCACCTTTTTGTGGAAACACCTTGTGGTTAAAAACTGCTCTTTTGATTCGTAGATAAAGGACTGAATCACAGAAAACCTCTCGATTATTTTCTTCCAGTTTATTCACAATTCTTCCTTTCTTTCTGCGCAGATGTTCCAGTTGCCTGGTGGTGTTCGGAGGCCTTAATTCAGTGAAGTCTCACATCCAACAGGCTCATTGTGACATGTTCCACAAATGCCCCAGCTGTCCCATGGCTTTCAAATCTGCTCCCAGCACACAGAGCCACATCAGCGCCCAGCATCCCACGCTCACTGAGACACAGACTATGTACGTTCAGACATGCAATCAGATCTCACTTTATCTCATGATACAGCTTTGTCTTTTTATCACATGACCCACCCTCTCATTCTCTTACAGGTTGATTTATAAGTGCGTCATGTGTGACACAGTTTTCTCAAACAAGCCCCTGCTCTACGTCCATTTTGACACTCACTTAACCACTCAGAAGGTGCATGTGTTTAAATGTCCTGAGTGCACCAAACTGTTTTCTCAGAGGAGCTCCTTACTGGATCATTATAAGGTATACACATGCTCATGTAATATCAGATATATCTGACTTAGAGTGAAAAGAAATACCACCCTCTGTCTCCCTCTGCTCTTAACTATCCTCTCTGTTTTCTCAGACCCACAAGACTCCGGGATTGAAACAGGTGCTGCCTTCACCTCCAGCCGCTTCCTCTCGTCCTCAATCGTCTGTGAAGTCAGAGAGCTCAGATGGGAAGGAATGGATGGATGAAGATAAAGAAGAAACGGTGAAGACAGAGAGGATGAAGGCCCCCTCAGGGTGGAAGTGTGCACGTTGCCAAGCACAGTACACAGACCGGGAGGACTACATTACTCATATGGCTAAACAACATGGCAGGGTCTGAAAGTCCACCACCTCATATTGTATCATGCATACAGTTCATCTACATCTACATTTGTTTTAAAAGAGTAAATATAATTGTGCATATGTTTGTTTTTTTGGGCTTGTCTTCTGCAGATTCTGAAAAAGTTTCCCTGTAACAAATGCGAGAGCTCTTTCACCACCACCTCCAGTATGAGACGCCACATCAGAGACAAGCACAAAGGCATGAATCGAGGCTTTCGATGCAAGTAAGTCCACCCTACCCTGACTTCTTCAACCTTATTTTATCGCTAAGATGACACTTTAATTCCCGAAGATTAAACCATTAATGCTTTGGGTGTGGTCAGAAGGATTTCACAAACTGCACGGTTGAAAATGTTTGGAGCATACCTGCCAACACCCGTTTTTCCCGGGACTCCCAGGACCGTAGTTTGATGGTCCACATTCATTCATGAATCGGATCACTATATTTGTCCAGAGTTTCCAGGTTTCCAGACAACCGAAGATTGTCTTGTGTTTCTGCTGAGCCTCACAGACACTGGATTGATACTTTCACTTTACAATTTGGGATGATTCTGGTCGGTTTAGGCTGTAAACTATATTTAAGCAGCGTTTGTTGCGAAATGAACACTTCAATAAAAGGGAATCAAACACAAGATATAATATTTACGTTGATAGTCTTGCACCGTCTCGGAGTGATGTGTTCAGGGCAGCCTCAGATAAAAGAGTGCTGTATTACACACACAGATGTTCACAGAGCCTCATACGGGAGAGCATGTAAAATATATGAGGACTTTAACACCAATATTAGTGGACTAAATAAGTTTAAGGCGTATCGTAGCTGTTATTATTTTTTAATACCATTTGTTTTTGTTAAAACAAAACAAAAAAGTGTGCAGCTTCACTTAGACTTATTTGGATGAGCAATTTAATTACAAATCCTCTCATAATTAGCTCATATCCACCGTACAAGGTTACCCCAAAACTGCCCAGCTCGTGCTGCAAAAATCTCCTGGATTGATAATAGTTTCTGAAGATTTTTGATTAAAACATGATCAAACTGAACTAAAGCTACCAAATGATCTCTTTAGGTGAAAAGACAAATAACTCGTGATGGTGTTTTTGTTATTTTGAAGGTTTTGCAGCGACAGCAAGAAAACGTTTGGCAGCAGAGCGTTGTTGGAGAGACATGTTCAGCTGAGGCACAGCGCAAGCACAGGCAGCTTTGACGTCTCGATGGTACGGCTCTGTTTGTGTTTTTCTTCAGAAATGAAACACTCCACAAAATTTTGTAACAGCGAATTGGTTTTGATCTTAGGGAGGCAGAGATGGGGTCGACGGTTCATCCGGACAGGACAGCAGTGTGGGGACCCGCCGGAGACGCAGAGCAGCTGTAAAGAAGGATCAGTATGAGGATTCAGCAGATGGTGCGAGTCCAGTGAAGAAGCTGCAGTCCTCTTCTTCCTCTGCTCTCCCCTCTCACTCCCTTCCTGGATCTGGGTTCCGCTGTGCCCCCTGCGGCTTCACCACAGAGGACCAGGTGTCATTCTTGGACCACATCAGCCAGCACCAGCGAGGAGCGACAGAAGGCGGCGGTCAGCAGTGTCAGCAGTGCGGCGCTTGCTTCACATCTAACTCCTCCCTGGCACGACACCGCTTCATCACCCACAAAATCAAAAATGCATTCAGTGAAAACCAGCAGCAGCAGCAGCCGCCTGTCGGCACGCACTCAGCTTTGGTAACCCCTGGTAACAGCAGGAACCACGATGAGAAGAGTTCTCTGGACAGCTCTGCGCCGGCATCGCCATCGTGTGTCGCTTCTGCAATGGAGGAGGAAGACTCACTGGCGTGTAAAGTGTGCGGAAAGCGATTCGAAAAGACAGCCGATCTAAATACGCACTTCAGAACTCACGGCATGGCTTTTATCATCGCAAGAAATGCAGGGAAATCTACCTAAGGCGCCGCACATGGGGTCAGGCAGTGCTGTCAGGTCACAAGTGCCTCATTTGTCACTGACCCCTTATGAAAGCACCGGCTTTCCATTTCTTTGCGTCTGCACAAATTTAACCAAAGAGTCGTGAGTTTGGGTTTGGGTAATTTTCACTGGTAAAAATAACATTAACTTTCTGTCGGTTCACTCAGGACATAGTGCAGCATTTCTGTCCTCATACTGTCGAGATAAGAGCAAGTTTTTGGTCATATAGAAAAACGTTTGACAGTTTTTGAATCCATTTATGTCACATTATGCATGTAGAGAACTGTGAATTATGAAACCAAATCCTGCTGTGATAAAAAGCTCTTTGATGAATGTTGACAGATCAGAATGTGTATCACCCTTCAATAGAGATTTTTAATGTGCAACCTGGGTTTTTCTCTGTAAAGCCTTTTGTTTTTCCTTTTGTTTTGTTTTTTTGGAGAATAGTGCGGAGGAAGATTTGACCAAATTACTATTAAGAGTGTAAAACTAGCACTTACCGTCTGCTATTTTCAAAACCAAATTGTGACATTTCAGATCTTTTCTTGACTTAAATCTTAGAATCTCAAAGATTTTTAGTGAAATCAAACTGTAACGCCTTAAGCCTGCAGATGAAAGCTCTTGATTTTTTTAGTCTTCTATACTGGGCGCTAAGTCGACATTCCCATATGATGTAGAATAGAAACAGACTTGCAGTAAAACCCACAGGTATGGCGCTGCCTTTTGGAGTGAGGTCCACAAACACACCTGCATGAACCAAACAGAAATCTTTGAGATTCATATTTACAAAGCAGCTTTCAATTATTCCTCTGCGGTAACTATTCAACAAATCCATCAGAAGACTGATCATTTACCAGAGTTTGACAAATTCTAGTGAGCTGTGGAGTTTTCTCTTTTCTTTTTTTTTTTTGCTGTGCTACTCAGAAGGAATCTGACACAAAGACGGTACATTTTTAACCTCTTAGTTATCCAGCTAAGACGACCGGAACTTCATCCCAACTTTTTTTCAGTTATTTGAGATCAGAATAAGAAATGTGGATTTGATTTCCCATCATGTCATCAGACTCGTATTGGGTTAGGGGTTTCCTCTTTCAACATTGACACATGCCCCGGTGGTAAATGTGTTGCTCAGACATTTGTAAATATTACATTTTATATAATAATCTCCTTTGTGAAAGAATGACATTTTAATCAAAAAGCTTTGCTCTTGGGAACAATCTGGCATTAACTGAAGTGCACTTGATGTATACTGAATGTGGTAAAACTGAAATTAACCTTCATACCTTTAAGTGCAATGTACTGTATTGACATCAGATTTACTCCTCTGTGTGCGAGAGATGGAGACTCTCCATCTTTAAATTTGTGACTTTGGCTGAGTGGGATTATAAACAGAAACACTGGTGTATACTCTGTGAAACTGATGTTTCTAATTTAACTTTTGATTTGCTGAATGAGAAAAGTATGAATTGTGCTTCAGTGAGACTGACTTCATTTCCAAACAGATTTTCCAGTGTGGTTTTTGGACTGATAGGGATCACTGTGTGTTACTGACACATGTCTACTGAGCTCTGACAAAAAAACAGAGATATCGCACAAGTTTATCCAGATTGTTTTTTTTTTATATATACATCAAATGATGGATGGTTTCAGTGCTGTGTGTTTATTAAGTTACATTTTCTATTTTTTTTCGCTTGCAAATGGCTGGTATAATAAAATACTGTCTCATGAGCTACAGGATCCCTAAACAGAGCTAATATCAGTGCACTTGGCTAATTCTTCAGAGCAACTATCCCTAAATGTGCTGCAGCTTCTGTTAACTACTCAGGAGATTATCCGACGCTAACGAGATTGTTAGTAAAAGAAATGTGAATTAAAACTGAATATTGTCTCTTTTTCTTTGCAGTAAACTCGTAATCAACAACAAGAGAGCGGTGAGCAAGTATTTTATTAGTATATCTCTCGGGTTTTCACTTTGCATTTACTCAGTTATTACACAAATATCCAAATAAAACCTAACAGAACGACATGACAGAAACAAACATTAAATCTTCTCGCTCATTCTATTACAATATAATTTTTTTTTTAAATATAAAGAGTATAATATCTCAAACTTGATTAAAACAAACTATGTTCTTTCAATAGGTCCTCATATTAGTAATAGTAATAATATGGTCTTTTTGTTGCTGTTAACAATCTTATACTTATATAGAATTTAAATCAGACCACCTATAAGAAACAGCGAAGCGGAAGCAGCATGTTGTCTGACTGCAGACGTGTGTGCTTGCGTGTGTGTGTGTTGCATTTGGACTCGCTGGCTCTCTCTATTCCTACAGTAACAGAATTCCCATCAGTAGGAACAGAACGGGCTTCATGAAGGACATGATCCCCTCCATAGTCAGCGAGGGACCCCCTGGATGGGAGAGACAAGAACTCTGAATGTGAAAAAGTTCCTCATGATTATTTTTCTGCAACAAAGACTTTTCTGCGACAGTTAGAGATCTTTGAATATTTGACATGAGAAGTATCTTCGGTTGTATTTTTATCTTCATTGGACCATAAAGAACGCTTACTCGTCTAGTGTTGTACATGAGTAGATGTAGGTAGGGGTTAAACTGGACTTAGCTTAAAAATGTCACACTTGTATGACTTTTTCAGAGCAAGTTATCCTATGAGCAAATTAATCCATAATGAAAATAATCACTAGTTTCAACCTCTGTGAAGTTCATGGTGAGCCCCTCCTAACCCAACAGTGATAAAATCATACATGTAAAGCAGCTCTAATGTAACACACAGAAGTGTTCGTTCTTTTTTACCTGACTCAGGAGGTTGTGCTGTGTTACGCATGTCTATCCCATTTTTGGCATTTTCAAGAGCAGACAGTTGATCATTGTTCAAGGCAGCCAGCTGTTCTTTGGTCACCATGGCAGCATTGTCTGGACCAAAAGCCTTCAACTGGATAACAGAGAGCCCCTGGAAGGAGCACGGGTGGGACAGAAAACCAGAGGGGTGGAAAAAGTTTTAATTTATTTTCAGTAATACAATCATTTACTAATTCTATTATGAGCAAGAGCTGTGCTTTCAAATCTTATCCACAGTTGGACGACTGAGAAGAAGCTGATTTTATAGACTTTTAACGTAGGATCTTAATCTTACTTAGCGTTTGCGATAAGATAAAGTAACATACCTTTAAGTTTTTAGGTGTTATTGAAGGGATGCTGGATATCTTCAGAAATGAAAGGACTGGTGGGTCCAACTCAGACAAATCAGTGGCATTTAACCCGACTGAGGGGAGCAGAAATATCAGGTCAGTATTTCAAAAATGCTGCTGATCGAATTCACAACACAGTGACTAAATTGAAGTGAGAACAGAAAACAGTCAAATCTAACCTATGAGGTTGCCCAAGCCAGACACTATTGTTTCAGTCCAGCTTCTGGGAGGTCCAAACGCAGCCATAACAAGTGTTTTAAGCTTTTGAAAGCCAGTGAAGGAGCACTGAATATCGTTGATAGAGTCTACAGCCTCCCTGTAATGAACACACACACATGCACATGATACGTCGCTGGAAGACAGGATCTCGCTCTGCAACTTCTAATGCAGTCAAGATGTTTGAGTACGCTTCAAAGAATTC
This sequence comes from Xyrichtys novacula, assembly GCA_962446985.1. NCBI lineage: Eukaryota > Metazoa > Chordata > Actinopteri > Labriformes > Labridae > Xyrichtys > Xyrichtys novacula. The sequence goes on from OY660871.1 coordinate 22,500,965, forward strand.
CTCACAATGTTACTGAGTATATCTTTTTCGTGTTGTTGGTGTGATATAATAGTTTGCTATAAATATGTGAATTTAACCACAATTTTTGTAGTGAAATTAATAAAAAAGTGATTTATGTAGGGGGAACAAACTTGAAGGCGTCCACGCTGATCTGTTTGATCTCGCTGGAGCTGAAGCCACAGATGAACCGGTTCAGTGAAACTATCTCTGCCTCTCCAAGCTGCTGTGCTGTCTGGTTGTTGTATTTAGCAACAGCCCTCCACACTGCCTCCATCTAGTGGGATGAATTGGCTCTATGACACCATGATCATGGATACGAAGTTCATAAGAACATGAGATTGTTTTTTACTTCACCTGTATATCATCCCAGTCACAGTCGGCAATGTCCTCCAGTGTGTCCAGTGAGAAAGGGAGCGCTTGAAGGTCTTTGTTGGAGAAACCACGAGTTATACATCCCAGCTGCACCACCTCATCTTCAGTCATCTGAGATAGAGGGCCAAAGGCCTGCAGAGAGGCATAAAATGTTAACCATAGACTGAATAAAAAATGGACAGAGTCTGCCTCCTTGCTGGGTGAAGCCACTCCGAGAACAGCACCCTCTGTTGATGGGCTGCAGTATAGTTCATAAATCCTGCCTCCTTCAGCAAAGCTTATGGGGCTGTGGACAAACTTTAGAAATTTATTACACTGAACATAAATTTTTCTCCCCACTGCTTGTGATGTTGACATGTAGTTACTGTCAGACTGGTTTGTGCTCAAGTCCTCTTTTTTCCGTGAAGCTCCGTTTTTAAAAGTTATTAGGGGGTTCATGTTTTCTATGATTGACATCTGATACAGCCTATGGGCGTTCAGGGATCGCGTAGCTCACCCGGGGGAATACGCTGTTTGAGCCGAGCGTCATCACAGTGACTCTCTGCGACTACGCGGCCCAATGCGCGCATCGCTACTGCGCAGCTCTGATTTCAGGAAATGAAGAAAAATCCCAGAAATACCGAGAGCTATTTGGCTTCAAATCCGTATACAGGCGATAGGCGGAAACAAGTTGTCCATAGTATGTACAGTCTATGATGTTAACACTCAGATTACCAGCCCCTCATCTTGTATCATTGCCCCAGGGTAGACCTCTGCACCCCAACAGATTAAAACCACCTCTACTGTACCTCAATAGCCTTTTGAGAGAGAACAGACAGTTGGTCTGCTCTGAAGTCAGGGACATCTCCAAGTGTGTCAACAGTTTCAGTGAAGGTTTCTCTTGACATCAGTTTAAGCTGTGCAGCTTCCCAAAAGACATTGTTGGATTTCAGTTCTTCTATCAACTCTGTAGTAGGAACTTTAACACCTGTAGTGCTTCCATCATTTCTCCCTGAGACTGACAGGAAAGAAGGACAGAGCAGGTGATTAAAAGGAGCGAAAGGAAAATGCATCACCGAGTTTCTGGAGTGGCATCACTGACAAAAATAAGAAGACACAATATCCTTTTCTAACCTGTTCTCTTTCTACGTGCTGCATCCAATTTGTTGTCGACGATAGTGTCAAAGAGCTTCTTTCTCAGGGTCTTGGACTTGCAGGACTGGCATTCATTCAGGTAATAGAGCAAATCCTTCATCCATGGCTGACAGGGATGGAGAGAGAGGAAAAATAAACAAAGTAAACAAAAGTAAACGCCACTTATTTCGTGCTCTCTCACTTTTTTTGTTTAAAATATGAATAGAAACACTTTTCCTAATCTTAAAATGACTCAAAGTATTGTTACGTGTCACATTCACTCATTCACAAAATAGTGTCTTAGGCTGCTATTCCAAGTGCCTATCAATCAGGTGACATTCAGTTTGACCAAACAGTGGATGGGAGTGTCAAGGATGCTGCAGTCGTGTGATGTTCCAGAAACAACCAAACCAACATAACAAGAAAAGGATACACAACAAAAACCTACTGGTTATTTTGCGCAATGGAGAATAAAAAAGAAAAGAACAGGACCAAGGATTGACCCCTGAGGCACCCCATATAACAAAGAGGAGATGTTGACATATACATACCCACAGAAACTAAAAGAAGTCAACTTAAGATGTATAAAAAGTACGACTGAAATGGGTTTAGTGTTTAATTCCTCAAAATGAAAGTACAATAGCATTTTTTTTTTTCTCAAAACTAACTCTTAAAGTGTATGACACACAGCTTGGAAGCATCAACAGGTTTGTAAGAGTGAGTAACAGCTTCTAAATGTTGTGGGGTCAAGTATCAGGCAGCAGGTGGAACGGAGTAGATCTGAGACTGACCCCTTGAGGATGCATCTGGAAATGGGTTCATTGTGTTTGGACATTTTAAGCATTTTAAGCATTAAACATTTTATTTTAAGGTGAAAGTTCAAACCAGGAACTAGTTAAGACATGTTACAGACCTTATCAAACGGCAGATCAACCGGGCAATCGTCATATGAAGCTAGGAGAGGGAACAGTGCCTCTGTAGTCTCAGCTGACCAAGTGGATCCAGGCCTGCAAAGGAAAGGCAATTATTAAGAAAACCACCCATCTCTTACTCTCTCCCTGATAACTGGGGTGTGAAATGGAGGCCTGTCATACCCATAATTCTTTTTGATCAGTTGAATTAGATCTGCTTTGTGCTTTTCAGGAATGTGCTTGCAGGAAGCCATTGTCTCCAGGCTGTAGTTGCGAACACCAGAGTCCATGAGTTGCAGTTGTGGTGGTGGAAGGTAACACAAAAATGGTCCAAGCCTTTCAACATCCTCGATGGCTAGTGAAGATGTGCTTGACCCCTGATAAACACACAGTAGATAACTCAGACTGACGCACAGTGTGTTGGTAATAGATATGAAGCAGTACACACAGAATACTTGTGCATGCCTTTGTCAGGAAACGCAGAGCTCTTTGAGTTAGTGCGAGACGGGATGGAAGACCGGCTGATGATGAACTCGGGTCTGCCTCTTCCATCTTGTCGAGGAGGACAGAGCACACCGAATCAGGCAGTTTCATCACTTCCTCAGGCCTGGGGTAGTTAAATAACATACAGAGAGTGAGCGCTGGCACTTTTAACAGAGGAGAATTCTCATTGAGATGAAGTGAGAAAAAGAAATCAGCTTTTACTGCATATATGGAAGAAAATTCATGGGAATGTCTCTCATCTCCTCTTCAGTGATGGTTTGGAAAAAGTCAGGTCTACCTTTTAACCTGCGCGCAAAAAGCCTCCGGGCAGCACATCTAACCTGAAGAAGCACATTTATCATCGACAGGCGTTCTTTATTTTATCTAACATGTGTACATTCACTCAGTTCATACCTGCATTTTAGACAGCAGCCGTGAAGCTGATGTTATGCTTCGCACCATGTCTGGAACATCATTGTCTGATGTCTTTTCAATCATCTTACAAGTTACTCCTTGAAGAACTGTAGAGATCTTCCTCATTCTGTTACTGATAGTGTTGTTATAACCATGTAAAGCAACAAGATAGATTATACAATAACAAAAACACTTCTTAGTTTACACCAGGCCTGCTTTGATCCAAATACCTTGAAGTTCACTGTTTTTTTAAATAAAGATTTCTGTTATTGATCATAATGAATAAAAACTGCCAAGTAATAATTCAATACAATATAATAACATCTCTGTAGAAGATGAAAATGTGTATAATGAGCTGGTAAACATCAACATTTCAAAATGTGTCTCCAAAGCTACAGGAACTCACCTAAACTTAAACTTTATTGTCTTAGAGATTTTTTGCATCAGGAGAGTTGCCTGGAGAAAATAAAAGATAGTAGTTTTCACTCAGAGAACTTTAAAGCTGATTTATAACCTATATCATTTCATCACCAGTGCATCATAACTGGAGTAAGAAGCGACTGTTCAGGATTTACCTGTTCCCTAGTCCAATTTTTTCCCCCCACTTGGTCCCAAGAGGTGATGTTTGCTTCTTGCAGGGATTTTAGAGACATGCAACGAAGCAAATTCTCAGGCAGCTTCTTCACAAGTTCTGAGGGACCTGTATTCTTGTATAGCTGCAGGGAAACATTCGATTTGTTTGTACAAAAGAAATAGGGATTTTGAACTTTTATCCCTCTTCCTGCTTCTTTCTCTTTTTCTTCATTTTCCTTACTCACCCCCTGCAGCAAGGCCTTCATCCTCCCCTTATTCATCCTCTTGCTGATGTTCCTCAGACCCTCTATGTCATTCAGAAGCTCACTTGCTCTGACATGCTTGAGGATACAATTTGGCAAACAACTTGCGACCGATCCGAGGCCAACCAGCTCCTCTCTTGATATGTCTTTACACTGTAAGAGAGAGCAGAGTGAGAAAACTGAGATAATCAGGAAAACTGAGAGACAAAACTCAGTGGTTCCCAGACTCACCTTCTTACTCCCCACTATTTTTCTAAGCAGTGCTCGCTTCTGGCCACGAGTCCATTTGTAATCAGGCCTATATTTCCGTATGGCTTTCAAGAGATCAGCAGAAGGAATCTTGGACAGTGTTGTAGCAGGCAACGAAGTGATGCTCTTGCCCAGCTCTTGTAGTTCTTGAGAAATGTTGACATTTGATATCATGGAGTTGGCGAGGTACTTCTTGAGCTTTAAAGTCAGGAAAGAAAGAATGAAGACGGCAAAACATTGTCAGGATGTTACAAACTGAATGAAAGTTGTCATGAGAGATGATACCTTTTTGATTCGGGGATAGCTGTCATCGTCGCAACGTTCAAGCAGAGAGAGGAGTTTCTTGCTGAGGTTTCGGGTTAAATTTTGAGGAGGATTGTAATAACAGACCAGCATGCCAAGTCTGAGGAGGGTATGAGATAAACAAGTAGTTACTCCAACAATGACAGGAAATTGGCTGCCCTTAATTTGAGGTAGATAAATATAACAAAAGCATGTTTTTTTCTCTATGAGTGTCCATCACATGCTCACTCTTTTACCTGTTAAGCTCAGACTTTTTAAGTAAGGGTTAATCTACAGTGAGTGGGTGACTCTGTCCACCCTGAAAGAGTTTTGTTTTGCATAACCACCTGCTCACAATACATCAACTTGTTAATTATCTGTGTACTAACCAAAACCACAAACAGCTTGGCACTAAGTGATAAAGATAATGTAACATTGATTTAACATTGATTTTTTAAGCAGCTGAACCAGTTGGTAGTGGTAGCTTGTAGATTAGATTCATGTTAAATCTAACATTCTCAGTTCAGGTCTTGACATAACCCTGATTAACGATTGTATTATGTATTAAATTTACCATTTTTTATTTACTGTAAAGTCACATTTTTTAATAACAATATAACAAGCAAGTTCCTCTGCCAACCATGTTATACTCTGGAGTTTTCCTGCAATGATATACACATCCATGCAGGGATACACACTTCTCCATATGTGGTGCAAACTCCTCTTTGCGACAGCACTCTTGAAGTCTCTGCAGCAACCTCTTTGCAAATCTGGGCACCATCCTCCTGACTGGACCAAGAGCTTCTTTCAACTTGCCTGATTTGAAAAATTCCTGCAGCTAAAAGAGAAAGTGAAAAAAAATAAAACAAAATTGACAAATTAAATGTTTTCATTTTCAGCCTTCTGTACTGCTCTCCACGCTGCCTTTCTTACCACTTCTTTGGGAGAAGAATCTAAATCTGCTGCTTTTAAATAAGACAAGAAAGGTCCCAATGTCATCAAGGCGTCTGAGTTCAGCCATTTCACTGAAGACTTGCAGCGCTGCATCTCTCCTACAGAATAAATGAAGCTGTTACAATCTCACTGAATGGAGCAAAACCAACATCAGAGATGAGATTCTTTTTTTGACCTGCACAGTTACAGTCAACAGTAAAGCTCTCATAAAGAGATACAGACAAACACAAGTGTGTGATAAGCTGCTGTTTTCTCATCTGCTTCCCTCTTTCAATACTTACTCCCTGTTTCTATTTCTTCCCATTTACTGTCTGATTTGCCTCATAGTTTCTTCTCAACATCTTTCTCTTTATTTGTTCTCCGCTGGTTCATCTTATCTGTCAACTCAGCAGAGGCAATTCAGATTCTTTTCTCACTTTTCCACCATAACCCTTCCGTCTGTTCTAGCTCTACTACCTTATTCTGTAAGAGAAAGAGTTCATCTTATCTTTTCTTTCATTTACCTTAATAGATGAGAAAATTCAAATGGATTTTATAGTACTAAGCACTGTATGAATTGAAGTTCCTCCGTGTTTTTTTTTTTCTTTTTCTTTACCTGATTTGGAGTCTGATTTTGGCATTGTTGTACAACCAAAGTAGTTCTGGGTGATCTGCTCTTTTTCCCATCCCAGCACCTTGGCCCTTTTTTCTTCACGCATGTCAACGTACATCTCTCGCAGCATCTTTGCCCTGCAATCAGAAACCCACTTAAAATTCCCAAGAAAAAGTTCTGCAAGATACTGAAGGAAACAATTTTCAAAAAAAAAAAAGGACACCTACCACTTTTTCACATCTTTCTTTGCCAGTTTCTCAGGGAAGTTCACTCCTGTGGAGGGCATGTCCAGCACCACAGGTTTGGTGCCTGACAACAGTGTGTCATAGTCATCTGAGTCTGTATTGTTTGAACCCTTTTTAGTCAAAGCTTTCCAGCAAAGAGAGGCGACAAAGGCTTTCATGTAACATGCAGATGCCTCCTGAGGGAGTAAGAGACAAGGCATGTACTGAAACAGCACAGATTCACAGAGGGGGTCTTCTTTCAAGCTCTAAAGGAGATTACTGACCGAGGAGTTCCTCATCTTCTTGATCATGCTTGGAAGGTTGCTGAAATTCATCATCTCTTCTTTCTAAAAAAAAAAGAGAGAAAAAGGGGGAAGAGAGCTTTAAAATAAATACCAAAATCTGGAGTAACGTAGACAAATATCTGCCAGCTAGATGTGCTTTCTACCACTCAGTAAGTGCAACCACAGTGACTCTGGTCTGATGTGGCGATGTGCAGACCCTCTATAGGTCCTAAAAGATCACTTATGTGGATAAGGTGGTGGTCTTTGTTTGCATTCACACCATTTTATCCACATCACCAGGATGAGCTCGGCTAAGAGAGCCTCCACCAGGAACAACTGAATCCAGGATGTTCATGAAAGAAGTTAGAGGGGTGTCGGGTTGGTCCTTGTCTTCGTCCTTGTCTTCGTCCTTTCCAGGCACATCACTGGGCGATAAAAGAGAAGGAAACTGTGAAAGCTGGGTTTACATATGCAGTGGTGTCTTCAGTTCATTTATTTTATACTTTTGTAATGCCAACAACTTTAACCCTTGAAGCATCACCTGGGTTCATATTTAAACAACTAAAGCCAACACACAAACCACAGAGACAAACAGCAGTGATTCATCAGCATCATTACCTTCTCGCAAACACAGTTTTCAGCAGCCCCATCTGAGGCCTCGGGTATCCTGTTACACAAGAGGCCTCATATTTATTATCATCAGACAGTTCAAACACATTCAGGACTGGTCTGAGGATTTTACATGTCGAAGGTGCGGCTCATGTCATGACGGCTACTCATAATACTTCAAAATAATACTCAAACAAACACACAAGACATACTGGGATTGGGATTCAAACTGTGAACTTTGTATGTCTTACCTTTGTCCTGACACTTCTTCATCTGAAATAAAATGTAAACATATTATCTCGCAGGTAAATGGTGATATATTTTACCTTTTAAACAACTCAGCCAATATTACAAGGAAAATAGTTAATGTATAGATTTTGGGTGGTGGCTGGCAGCACCGGGTCAAGGCCGTGAGTGAAGCCTGTGACTGGACTATAGTCATGTGGTGGATACCAACCACTTTCAGGATTCTTTTAAAACTTACATTTATATAGGTAATAACCTTACATACATTATGATATGATATGATATGGTGTGATATGATATGATATTAATGATATGATATGATATGATATGATATGATATTAATGATATGATATGATATGATATGATATGATATGATATGATATGATATGATATGATATGATATTAATGATATGATATGATATTAATGATATGATATGATATGATATGATATGATATGATATTAATGATATGATATGATATGATATGATATGATATTAATGATATGATATGATATGATATGATATGATATGATATGATATTAATGATATGATATGATATGATATGATATGATATGATATGATATGATACGATACGATATAATTTAATATAAAATGATATAATATAAAATAATATAATATATCATAATATAAAAGTAAATTGAATACAATTCTCTCTGAACAGATATCATTGACACTCAGATACTGTTGACGACCATATGCTTAACAATATTTTGCATATGTTTCAGTCAGTTTCTATGCCCGGGACATTACATGGTGTGATTTTCAATGCAAATACCACCAGTGATTACATCTTTACACTTTCTATGGTTCTTCTAAATAAAAAGGTTAATGTTTCCACAACTCTGGCACAACTAAATCAAGGTGAAAGGAAAACTTTAATGTCTTTAACTTGAAATGTGGATAAGTAAAAAATAAAAAACAATCAATGTTTTTCACATTATTTTCTTCAATGCATCAAATCACACAAGAAGTTACATACCAGTGTTTTGGTCATGTATTTGAAGTCTTGTTTTTTTCCTTGAGTCCTGTCATGTTCCACGGCTGAACAGATAAAAATCAGTTATTATGGTATGACCCACAATGATGTGATGTTTAAGAGGAGGGATGTGTGTGATGTTGCTGCTGCTTACCAAGAGCTGCACAGGCCACAAAAAAGATTAAGAAGAATGTTCTTCCTTTTGGGGCCATGCTGAAAAAAAAAAACAGCCCACCCACCTGCTGAACAAAGAGATAAAATAAAGTCTGCATTAATATCAACAGGTGACTGGGATGTATTTTGTTGAAATTAGGTGTTGTGTACTCAAGCGTCATGGATCATTATGAAACATATCTCCATGTGAGCCACCAAACTTCCTCTTCAGAGATTTTGAGCTCATACTTCACTATAGTTACCATCTCTATCCTCCGTCCTTTGGGAGGCTCTAAAGGCTTTGGGGGATGACATGCTGTGAAAAACAGGCTCTGTGGATGTACATAATGTTCTGGGAAGAGCGTTGATTTTTTTCATAGCATCTCTCTCATTGTAGTACTCTCTTAAACATTTGCATGATGCATTTGTCTTCATTGAATTTGTTTCCTGTCATTTGACTTCTTGTTCAGATGTCCTGCACACTCAGAACAAGACACTGCTTTGGTATTGCACTGCCAAAATACTTTGTTTACTCCCAGGGTTGGAAATTGAGTGTGCAAGATACATAGACTTTAAGGCATAAAATATCTTAAAATTAGTATTTAAACACATGAAAACACATGAATACCTGTGCTGACAATAAAAACACCTAAGCTACCACCACACAACAAAGCTATAAACTTAATAACTTAACAGAATAACATTTTGATGCATGTTAGAATGGTATTTTACTTACAGAGTCTGACTCTTCCCTCTGGTGGAGATGAAGAAATGAAATGATTCAATCCAGGAATGATTCAAATTTTCAATCAGGATGTAGACCAACTGAAGATGTGCGTCTTGTTCCTCTGCCTCCCTCTCACATCTGAGGTGAGCTAGGTGGGTGGTTACCTGTCCTCTACTGAGGCAGAGCAGGTGCATGGCATTAAAACATCGCTGTGTTTGCATATGAGTGGAGAGAGACAGGGGTGTAGAGTTTTTTTAAATGTATGATGCAAGTGGTGCATTGTGGTGTCAAACACAGAGTAAATCTGACACAATGATACTCAATGCAGAGTTACAATACGAGCAATAAAGCGGAGAGTCTGGATTAGATAAACAGCTTTTCATTTATTCTGAAGATTTTTCTGACAGGATATAATTTTGTCTTTCCTTTTGAACATTATTTTAAATCCCAGCTGGAGATATTACATAAGGTCATAAAATCAAACCCATAAATCACAACGAAATACACAAACATCCACCAAAAAAGATAAACAAACAGAAAACCTTAATTCACTCTCTCCACTGGAAAATTGGCAAACATATAGCAGGCACTCGTGAAAAGCAAGCCCTGATGTGAAACAAAGCACCCATTAAAACAGTGATGTTGGTTTAGTGTTTGTTCTGTATGTCTTTTCTGTCCTGTCAATGAGGAGTAAATCTGACTACTCCCCTTTACATGGGCTCTGGAAAATAGCAAACATTTTTGTCTTTCTGATCATATCCTTGGGCCTCATCTATAAACATTGCATCCACACAAAACAAGGCCTTTGTGAACTATAAAAAACAAACTCTGATCCATGCACACTTACAGTTTGGAGGCAGGGGAAATGGCGACTCAGGTGGTGAGAGGGTGAACTGAACGGTTTTATCTCACTTTAAAATTCCCTCAAAGTGCAGAGGAAAAAATCAGACTTCATAACTCAATCATTGGATGTTACAATCGTGAGTGACATCAACAAATATTTAACAAGTACGCAGCACAGCATTTTTATCAGTATGCTCTAACTGTGCAGGAAAATATCCATGTTATAATTTTAAGCATCTATGAGGAGTTTCTAACTAGTTATGAAACAGACTAAGATGAATACTGATGCCTCTATGTGACTTATGGTAACAATATTCAGAATTTCTTTTTAGTTCACTTCTGATAAATTTATTTGGCCATTTAAAGATGGAATTTTTCATCACAAACTACAAGTACCTGACCACTTTAGGCACCAAAATCAGAGTAAATCAAAAGTTCTTTACTGGAGCTTTATTATATATTACCATCACACTAAAATCAATACTTTATAGATAGATGTTGGGGGTAATTTCTAATGACACAAAAATAAAACTTACTGTAGCTTCATCATCAATGAAGTTAAATAATATTTTGACAGGAGAGTTCACTCAATGCAGACTACAGATATCTGATGATTTTGGGCGGAGGAACATTTTGCATGCTTTGTATCTTCAGGAGTTTGTTCACTCATCAACCATTTATTTCACTCATTTGAGTCAGTCATGACAAACCCCCCTCTTATTTGCCTCTCGGAAAATGTTTTGATTGTGATCTGAACATCATGTTATCAGGTAAACAATTGTAACTTAAAAAGGCCCATCAGTGAGTAGTTATGAGCGGGGGAGACAAAAAGAAAAATCAGCGTTCTTGGTGGTGGATACGTTTCACTCCGTGCCAATCTTTCTATCCATTTTGGAGCTGATAACAACCTGAAGGTTTGGGTTGGTGAAGTGCTCTGAAAAAGACCATCAGAGCTGGTTTGTGGGTATAATCATTTTGATGTGTGTAAGTAGATAATTTCAATCAAACATTTAACAACTACTCCAACTGAAGTCCTTATTTCTTGTAGAGAGAATTTGATAAAATATTGCATTTATCTTCCTACTGCTAGCAAAGTCAACAACACAAAAGTACAGGTGCTTATAAAATCTATAAAAACTATTAAAAACACCATCAAGCTATTCCCCTATAAATTGTACATTTAATAAATCTAGCAGTGACAGCTTTTATCACTAAACAATATACATACAAGGGATTTTACTGAAACATAGGCTGTTCACTCAAAAGATTATACAGCTGACCATTCATGTGTGTAACTGTGCTCTCACCTGCAGCAAACTCCTGTATGTCAGTAGGTCTTTCCAGAAGCACATCTCTGTGAGGACAGCAAGGTGAAAACAATGAATAATATTCAGTATGACCTGTATGTCAAGATGATCAGTTCTTCATATACTCATCCTCTGAGGCAGATGATTAAAAATTAAAGGCTTTTGTTTCTTTTAAAGACATTGATTGGAAACTTGGTTGTATATCAGCAGCTTTTTGTTATTAAATTGAAAGTAAATTTGTGTATTCATGAATGCTGAAAGATTGTGTTCAGTTAAATATTGTAGAGGAGGGTGGGGTAAGATGAGACATTTTTCATATTTCAGATCACTACATCAAGGCAATCCTAGTGTATCTGCATATATTTTAAGATGTTGTGCATCCCTACAAACCAACAGAATGAGTGTAAACTGTCTTGATAATATAGCATGACAAAAAAAGTGGTCTTCTATGGTCAACTTATCCCGTGTATGGGGTAAGTTGACCATAGGAGCGGGGTAAGTTGAGCCGTATCTCTACTAACCCCCCCACTCTCCACCCCAGCCCTCCCTCACCTTCTCTCTCCCTAAATAACAGTCACATCTTCATATTCATGTGTATTTTTATCTATTATACACTATTCAACTGGTACAATAATTCTTTTTATTATTATTGCATATAACTGCTAAAAAGCTGTTTTGTAAAGAGACATTTTAACATGAGAAAGTCTTTAAGTGATTCAGAACATTCACAGCTGTATTTTTGAAAAGAAAAAGTAAAACATTTCAACAATCTGAACTGAAACTCTGATCCTCTCATCAGACTCCTTTACTGACCCCAGAACTACTATTATGACTTTATTAGTCCTCTAAGCTAAAATGGTGGACTTTTACACTAGGTTTCTGACCTCATGTTGTAGCTCATAGATACCACAGTTGATGTATAAAACAACTTTAAAATGATAAAACTTATGACAGAATAAATTCACTTTCAAGAGTAAAAAATGTTGTTGTTTTTTGAATAAATGTCTAACCCCTTCACCCATATGCTTCTTACCTTCACAGACTCCATGAATTGATGCCCATCTCCTAAATATTTGGTCACATGATCAATTTCAACAGGGGGTGGCTCAACTTACCCTTTGGCTCAACTTACCCCACTCTCCCCTATTGCACTCTAACTTGTTCAGCACTGAAATTAAAAAGTGTTTGGCCACTCCTTACATATTAAATGCTTACAGACTAAGTCAGATTTTTCCATCCTACATAAATAGTTTAAAAATTGAAGGTCAATAGAGCTACATCTAGGATAAAAAGCTGGTACAGTATCAAGTTGTGAAGCCTGGTAAAGACCTTAAGACATTTGCCTGTCAAACTCAAGTGAAACTCCCCAGTGACATGTTTGCATACCTGGATTATGATTGCCCTTCAACTCAAAACATTTTAAAGTAACCAAATGATCCGGCCTTTTATTTCCATATTGTTTTCTATCATAATTTGAACAATAAACAGCTCACGCACTAACGCACTCAAGAGCATCTTTATTGACCTGTAAAACCCGCAGACACCTTATTTACCTGACAGACACCCTGCACCTGTATTAAGACAAGAAGATGAGCTGACTAACCTCAGAAAGTTACCGATCAATATCTCCACCTCTGGATGTGACCTCAGATATCTCTCATTGTCGATTCTCGTTTTGATCTGTGAATCAAAAGACCTTTTTCAGCTTCCTTCCAAACAGCACTGTTAGCTCAGATGACGGGCTAGCATGTTAGCTCAGGTGTTACCTTAAACTCGCGGAGTTTCTCTTGCTGCTCAGCGCTTAAAACACCCACGTCCAGTTTGGTCAAACCACCTTTCCCAGCCATCATTTCCGTTCAGGTGAGGCTGAAAATACTTTATTTGGATACTGGTCACTTTACTTTTTAGACTTTGTGATAATTTTGCAGGCTTGGAGCTCAATTACAAACAGGAAACCGTCAACTGTTACTGACACAGCCTCGGCAGTCTTGTTACAGGCGTTACTATGGAAACGATCTCCTGCAGTTCACAGTTGTGTCCGTGTGGTGGCAGCATTACACAGGAAGAAAAAGTAAAAATGTTCTTGTTTTTTTGTATTATGGTGGCATTTCACTTGGTTACTGACTAGAAAAATTTAACACAAAAGCAAATGTGCAAAATTATAAAATTGTAGGTTCACGTTTTTACTCAGTTGCTTGCAGTGTTAAAGATAAAAATAAGCTTTGAGGCCTTAGAAACCCTGGTCCATTCTCATACAGTTATTTCCCAGTCATTGACAATGAAGTTATAGATTTTTTTTTCTCATTAACCCTATAACACTATCACTACATTTGGTGACACCATCACTATCGCCGGGTGGTTTTGACCCGAAATAATATACCCAAGAAAAAGTACTTGTCATCAAAATATATCAAAATAGGACAAAACATGACAAATTAAAGTATTTTTCTTTTATTTTTAACCGGAAGGGGGGGAAAGTGCCATGAGGGGACCATATAAAAATGCAACACAATTATTGAAATTAGGCATTCATGAACAAAAAATTCCTATATATGTGTGTTTATATATAAACTGTAAACTTAATTTCTTTTCCACCCATTCCTGGGGCATGTGAGTCCTCCCCTGGTGAAGACTCAGGGTCCTTGGCACAATAACAGCCGCAGGAGAGAGAACCAAATATTGCATATTTTGAGTGAGTAAAAATGAGCAGCTGACTAAAATATTTCTTATCACCATATGAATAACCTTGAAAATCACTACTTTGTGATAATCATTCATAACCACTGCACTAAATAAAGATAGCATGCAAATTCCAGGACCACTCTTTCTAACCTTATTCCCTACATGCAGCTATCAAATCCACCCAAACCCTCTATCACTATTGCCAGGTGAAAATCATCCGAATACGTGCCTGTAGGAAAAAGCAGGTTTTGGATCAGGGAAACAAATATGCCTTCAAAGATGTCAAAGGCAATGCTGAAGCTACCCAGAGACCCATGATATTCAGACAAATGCAACATAATGAAAATCACATAAACATGTTTGGTCGGGTGAAAATCAGCCGGCGATAGTGTTCTAGGGTTAATGTAAATTGTTTATGATCAAGACTGAGATAATGAAGCACTTTGAAAAACCTGGGAGTATTTCATGCCACAAAAGTCTAAAGTCACATCTTTTTATTTATTTATTTTATCCTGAAACCACAAACAGAACAACACAAAAGCAGTAAAACACATTCACATATAGGCCAAATGCTTGACAGCACAATTATTTTACAAACTTTTGAAGAAATAAGTGAAGAGTGGGGTTGAAGTATTTGGTAAAACTTCACAAAGTTATATAAAAACTGAAAATGAGGTGGTACAGTCGATATAGGCCTATAATCAAGCTTACATGTAACCTACAGTTATCTCTAATGCCAAAGACATGAGAGATTTGCTTAATAGCTTCAATAAAAAGGTATGAAGAGGTATTTAAGGTTAAGAACACACTCATACAGAGAGAGCGAGAGAAAGAGAAACTATGAAATAGTTCCTCGGTTTGCTTCCAACAGAGGAAAGTCATCTTTTGCCATCTGTATCTCTGTTTTTTCAGAAGTAAATATTTTTTTATTCTCCTCTCTGTCTGAACCTCACTCCTTTTGAAGAAAAAAGTAAGTTGTGTTGTTGAAATGCTGAGCTATCATCCTGTTATTAGGCCATTGTTCTAGTTCATCCTCTTCCTCTCCTTGTTCCTCTTCCACATCGCTTGATGAAGGTTCCTGGTAATGCAGAGGGTCAAAACTCCCCTCATCCTGCTCCTCTGGAGGAGCTGAAGCAGAGGTCTGAGGCTGAGGCAGGTCGCACTGGAAAACCACACTTAGTCTTTGTAGCTTGGATGTAAATCTGTCCTTGTGCCTGAAAGGAAAAAAAACACTTGTAAATAAGCTTGACAAAATGGACTGAACTCCAATGCACTGGCTGTTTCTCAACTCAACTCAACTCAACTCAACTCAACTCAACTCACTCAACTCACTCAACTCAACTCAACTCAACTCAACTCAGCTTAACTCAACTCAACTCAACTCAGCTTAACTCAACTCAACTCAACTCAGCTTAACTCAACTCAACTCAGCTCAACTCAGCTTAACTCAGCTTAACTCAGCTTAACTCAACTCAACTCAGCTTAAGTCAACTCAACTCAACTCAACTCACTCAACTCAGCTTAACTCAACTCAACTCAGCTCAACTCAGCTTTACTCAGCTTAACTAAACTCAGCTTAACTCAACTCAACTCAACTCAGCTTAACTCAACTCAGCTTAACTCAACTCAACTCAACTCAACTCAGCTCAACTCAGCTCAACTCAGCTTAACTCAACTCAACTCAACTCAGCTTAACTCAACTCAGTTTAACTCAACTCATCTTAACTCAACTCAGCTCAACTCAGCTCAACTCAGCTCAACTCAGCTTAACTCAACTCAACTCAACTCAACTCAGCTTAACTCAACTCAACTCAACTCAGCTTAACTCAACTCAACTCAACTCAGCTTAACTCAACTCAACTCAGCTTAACTCAACTCAACTCAACTCAACTCAACTCAACTCAACTCAACTCAACTCAACTCAGCTTAACTCAACTCAACTCAGCTTAACTCAACTCAACTCAGCTTAACTCAACTCAACTCAACTCAGCTCAACTCAACTCAACTCAACTCAGCTTAACTCAACTCAACTCAGCTTAACTCAACTCAACTCAACTCAACTCATCTTAACTCAGCTTAACTCAACTCAACTCAACTCAACTCACTCAACTCACTCAACTCAACTCAGCTTAACTCAACTCAGCTTAACTCAACTCAACTCAACTCAGCTTAACTCAAATCAACTCAAATCACTGTCCATCTTAAAACCCAATTTTGAGACGGTTGGCTTTTGATAGTCTGCTAAAATACCCAAGTTTATAGATGATTCCTTGCAATGCAACTGCAGGGGTCATTGACCTCTGACCTTTGCTGTAATTCAATAGGTTGGTCTCAAGTAAATTGAGACAAGTTTACAAGTCTGCTACAAGTTTGCTAACCGTAACTCAGGGAGATAAAAAGAGGACCGTCTGAGCTACTTTAAAACTAAACTAGTGATGTCGGCTAGAAGTAAGCGGTCTCTGTCACGTGCTTAGTGCCTTGTGCTATCATTAGCTGTGGTTTGTGGGAAGCTTTTAACTAATGAGAGATGTGTTCTGCTGTTCTAAAACAGCATCGGGGGAGTCTCCTTTTGTTAGACTATAATATCACAACAATGGTTTTGCTCACACTTAACATTGTGTAAATCTGTAAAGCTTTTAGAGGATTGCAGGGATAGGTAACATTTTCAATAGCTGTTTGAAATAGTTACTGTGCGTCTCATAAAACATCAAAAACTGTTTTTACATTTCACAGCCTCACTCCTGCCTCATATCCTCAAGTCACAAAACCTCAGCACCGCTCCTGTGCATTTACACACACACATACAGTATAACTACCTGAATATGTAGACAGCCAAAGTGACTGACAAGAGGGCGAATAAACCAGAGATCCACAGGAAGTGATAAGACAGCTCTGGTTCACTGGGCACAGGGTCACCAACTGCAGAAAAAGAGGGGGACAGTGGCACAAATCCAAATCAATAATAAATGTGCAAGTGTAAGTTTGGGTTGGACGAAACGTGTGTGCATGATAGGTGTGTTGAGCCATGTTTCCTGTGGCTTGTGTCGTTGTTCAGCTCCAGTTATTATGATGACATGGCTTCCTGTGAAAACCCAGAGGGGCAGGGGGGATTTTAGCCCCAACAACATTACAGAGTTCCCTTTATTATACTTGTTTTCTACTGTTTCCCTCATGACACAAACACACACAACAAATTAATGCTAATATTTGTGTGTGTGTGTGTGTGTGTTTTTTTTTTTCTTGTTGTCTTACCTTCCATCACATCAACGTCTGCACCAGAGCCTTCTGGATAAGGTGGGAACTGCAAGTTAGAGAGGGTTCATTAAAACTGGGTAAGACACTAGAGTGTCGGTAGCAATAAAACGGTATGAAGTGCAAGTGTTAGACTCCTACCATCGTAGTCGTGAGCGGCGATTCTGATGGTGCTGAGGAGAGACAACCATAAATGTTATGAACACTTTAAAATCAGCTAAGTGCATCTTAAACATTGAAACACCCCCCTTCTCCCCACAAACAAACAAATAAAGATAAAAAGACCAGTGTTTCCAGTTTATGGTCTGACTTTTACTGGGGATTCGAAGGTAGCAGCCATGGAAATCAGCATAACCAACTTAACATGTCATTTATAAATATATAGACTGTATGTTGCCTTTTTAAAAATGTCACAGAACATAGAAAACCCGACCAACTCAAAATTGGTGAAGGTTTTGTACTATTTAAAATTCAAGTAATGCAGAGAAAGGGTGAAGTTTATGTAACTGGTTCATTAAAAATATCTCTAAAACAAAACAAGACACAGAGTCCCTGTCTAATGTTCCTTGGTATTAAATGCTGAGCTTGCAAGTGATTTCATCCTGTTTTTCTCTGTGGTGTTTGATTTATAAAGCCAATTTGGTCAGAGGTCTTGCCTAAGACTCTAAATAGAGGAGCTATTGCAGATATGCTAATTGACAAGCTGCGGCTCTAGTTCTGTTTTTTTTTTTTTTTTTCTCAGAAGCTTTTATTTTTAACACATACACTTAAATGTTCACAGGAAATAAGAGGGGAGAGCAAAGTTGATGACTCGAGACACAAGTTTCCGGCTGGTTTCTGAGTGAGGAAGTTGGGATGATATGGTCGGCTCCCTATTTGTACAGACCACCAGAAGGCTCCTTAAACCAATAATTAGATTTTAAGGAGATGAACTAATATTTCATTTTAAATGAGGTCTATTACACTGAGCAGAAAAAGTTGCTGGATGGAGTTTATTATATCTCTATGAGCCTTTATAGATGGATGGATGGATAGATAGATAGATAGATAGATAGATAGATACTTTATTAATCCCAGTTGGGAAATTCAGGGGTCGCGTCACTCACAGACTCATACACAGTACACTAACAACAACAACAACAACTGCACCTCTGCAGACCAGCCAAGTAGAGTAAAATCTGTTAAAACCAGTATAAAAAAACTGCAATAAATGCAGTAGTACTAGTATCTAGTGCTGAGGTGCACAGGTCCTCGACTCAGGTTTTGTTAAACAGTCTAATGGCTGCTGAAAGAAAATACTGTTTTGTGCACTATACATATTGTAGTCTGAAAGGAACAAAAACACAACTAAAAATAGAAAAGTTACGTATGTTTGAGAGAACATCCATGTATGCAGCTTCTTTAACACCTAGGAAACTGGACACCGGCCTCCATAGTTGTCATGACAACCTTTGTTGGCGTCCAGAAAGATCATGCTGCACAGAGCTAATTAAGTCTGAGGGTTTAACTGCCCGTTTCATTTACATCACACCCATGTCCTTGAAAGATGGCTATTCAATGTAATCGAATGTTCCTTTGTGATGAGCGTCTTTATACATCGAACAGTATTTACCTGTCCAGCTGCATGCATTCACAGGTAGACTCCAGTCACTCCACAGACCATCGAATTCCTCAGTAGCTCTGAGCTGTATCACGTATTCAACACCTGGCATTGCATCAGTGATAGTGAAGTGTTGATTTTTCTTTATTGTGTGTCTCTGTGCAGGAATAAACAACCAGATGAACACAATCAGACTGCCATAACCTGAGGTAGCAGGGTTTTTCTTGTTTATCTGAAGTTAATAGGATGCTCTGAAACTCACAAAGTAAACTTAATGGGTTTACGAAGCATGTTCTGTCTTATCAATTTTTAAACCCAGCATCCACATTTTTTCAACATACCTGCTCATAGATCGAAGAAGACATGCGAGGTCTATATTTGATCTCATATTTGAGCTCATAATGGCTGTCTTGAGACTTCCAGGACTTTGGGTAAGTCCAAATGACCTTTAACCTTGTCTCCTGTCCCGTTTCCTGCTGGACTGTCACATGTGACGGTGGCTCAGGCTGCACTGTATCGAGAGGAGAAAATCAACATCCAACGCAGCTTTTCATTTCTCTCGCAGAAAGTGGACACACACCCCTCAACACACTCACTCACAGATGCCCAGTGGGGTGAAGTGCTTCAGGTTGCTGGTGGTGTTGCCTGCAATGCTCGTAACACACAGGTACGCCCTATGATGGGTTCTCAGCTCGTCCTCATCGTAGTCCAGAGCACACCAACAGCGGGAGAGGCGAGGTGAATATGAGCACTTGATGCGACGAAACAGCTCTGACTCTCTGCCTCTTATAAAAGAAAAAAAAACAATGATAAAACAGTCCTTCAGTGTGTCTAACTTTGTTTGCTTTGGCTAGTTTTACCTTTATAGCCCTACTTTTAGTGATGCAGAATGTGGATTTGTTATTCATTTTGGACTCAAAGGGGGTTTAGTTCACTCCCTTTCCCTTTATCTGTCAACCCATAAATAGTGATTACCTGTAAAAATAAAATCAACTTTCTATGACTTTCTTTCAGCAATAAACTTAGATGATAAGCTGAACATTTACTATAAAGAAGTGTGTAAACTTCTAAACTTTAAAAAAAAATCTAGGTTTGGGTTGGCAAATGCTTCCGTTTATGCAATAATGATTCAGTATGACTTTTATTTCTACAAATCTTTGAAAAAAAAAACTGTGTTCTGCTTTCACATCTATTTACGAAGAGAACACAGACACGTACCCAGTCTGAAGGGTTGTTAACATTTCTTTATGTCAGTTTTTTTTTTAAATAAACCCCAAACAGTCTGTGTCAGCAAAATTTTTGTAGCTACATTTCCAACAAGGTAAAGACCAGATAGATTTTTGACTGTGATCAGTATAAAGAGTCCAGTCCAGATATAATACAGATTACTTTGTGAAAAGTTGAGCTCAAGAAATTGAGACTGCACAAATCCAACCCTACCCTTTTCATCAACACTAACATTACTGTCAAAATTTCAGCTAATTTTCTAGCATATGCATAAGTCGGTGTGATTGTGTTTTTGCTTTTTTACAAAGATAGCATAGCTCGTGAGAGAAACATCATGGGGAAAGAATATTACTTATGTACACAAGATGAGAATGGCCATGGACGTTTTTAATGCAGTTACCTCGTGAGCTTTCTGATAGGGCTTTAAATGATTGATAGACTTTATCCTGTGTTTTATCATCAAACACATTTCACTATCTTGGCACCACACATACATGATTGATAAGGAAGTTATACTGTTAATACCTGTCCTCACCTTTTACTTAATAAGAGATAACAATCAGGGATTATGGTGATGGCCTTGCGAGGAGTCCACTCACAGCGAAGCTTACTGCTGGGAGACCTTTTGTAGCAGGACAGTGTGGGAGTCTCTGGGGGATCTAATGCTCACATACATTAAAGAGTATTAGTTATTCATTGAGTCATACACAGAATTTAAAACTTCAATTCCACCTTGAAGTCATATCAACCACCACCTCATTTGTAGATTCAGATTCATAATAACAGACTTCTATTTTCATAAAAGGCTAAAGACACTTTCTAAGTGACGGAAACAATATTCTCTGATATTAAAGTTGATCAATCATAGTTTCAAATAGAGGAAAAGAAGCAAATATGGCAAAATGAAAATGTCTCGCTGCAAAAATTTCTACAAAAAAGACAGAAAAAGTTTATATACTTAGTTATGAAAAAGTTAAGCTCTTGCTGGATTTCTAATGTTGCTTTAAATCATTGCAGGCTTATCTAATAGTAAACTGAGTGCATCACAAGAAACACACAGCCTCAGACAGATGTATGATTAGAAACATAAACTTAATACTGAGAGTCAGAATGTAAGCCATCATTAACTTTACATCTATGACAACTAATGTTAACTTTTGATAGATTTAAAGAACAATAAACCCAGGAGTCACTTCACATTGACTTGGAGCTTTTCCACTGTTTTTACTCACCTGCAATTATAACTCTTATGGAGAACGTCTGTCTGCCTTTGTCGTAACACGTGTACTTCCCAGAGTCTGTCACTCTCACTGACGACAGAAACAGTGTAGCCCCTCGCTCTTCAACCACCATCTCTTCCCAGTCTCTGTCGCCTTTTTCCACTGACTTTCCATTCCACTTCCACTGGTACATCATTTTTACAGCTCTGGTCACCCTCCTGTCTTCCTCTCCACCTTCTTCTTCTTCTTCTTCTTCTTCTCCCTCATCATCTCTCTCCTCCCAGTTGTATTCATCCTTTAGCAGCCTGTTCACATCACTTTTCTGGGCCTTGTGAGTAATGGGAGAAGCTGTGTATCCTTCATGCGTGTGTGTTATGATTCTGTTTTCTTCGGCCTCTGCAGGGTTGGTGTGATACTTCTCATCACTTTTAATGAAAGCTCCTGTGTGCTTTGTTATGTTTACAAGGGTTGGGGTTTCACCTGAAGGAATCCGTCGTTTGCTGGTGTTTGGGCCGATTGATGCCACTCTGACTTGAACTCCATCCACCTTTACCTGACCACTGCAGGTCAGGAGTAACTTACTGCCTGGAGACACAACCAGCAAACCTGGGGGAGGCTCTGCACAGTCAAACAGACAACAGAAACACAATTTATCAAGTGTTATTGATCATTGGCTTTGAGATTTGGCACTGGTTGACAAAGCAGAGTACACATAGTACTCAACATTGCGTCACAAAAAGTACCAACTCTTTCTTGAAACTTCCTCTTTTGCTGTTTCTAGTCTTCTCTGTGTTTTTTTTTTCTGTCCCAAATCACGCACTCTTTTTTTCACCTCATTCTTATTCATTTTTCTGGTAGACCCCAATTATCATAATGTTTGTGCTCAAAACATGTAGGTCATAATGTGACTCATCTACTACAGCTCATTGTGTTTGAACAGCTCCCTTGTTTGGACTTGGCTGCTTGAAGTCAAAAGTCCAATGACGTTGTGTAGTCAAAAGAAACTTTCTCTCTGCTTCCCCAGTTTTTCCCGTCCACGCTGGAAATACAAAGTCTAGAGATGAACAACATGTAATGCTTTTCGGTTTGTATGTTGATTATTTGTAAAATAGGGACTTGAACCTGTGTGTAAATAATTTGATTAGGTGGCGTCCCTGGAGCCACACAACCACCAAACCTTCCTCCAGCACTTTTAGTTCGGAACATCAAACACGACCAAGGTTAAAATCACCTTTCATGGTCAAATCTGATTGGTTTATAGAAGATGGCAGCACGTTTGTACATGCTGAGACATTTATACAAACAGTAGTGGCTGTTTGTTCACAGTGGAAATAGACAAAACCCTCAGTGGAGTAAAACTGGCATTTCTGAAACTGTAAAATAAGAACTCAGTGCTAGAGAAGGCTGTACCTATATCCAGCATAACTTATCATATAACATATCATGAATCCTCCTTGAATTAGTCGCCACCCCAAAATCCTACAGTATGACTACTTGCCTTTTCAGAGGTGGGACTTCTGATACAATCCACTATTTGGGCTGTGCAACAACAGGCTGTATTTACATAAGGCACATTTTCTTTTACCTAGTATGTTGGCTCAAAGAAAATCACCTTTCACAACAATTTCCAAGGAAAGCTGTACAGGAGAGTAAATCAGTCTACCAAAAATGCTTTAGCACACCTTATTTTGACCCCTTATCACTCTTGGCAATCATGACTCCCGCTGTCAGTTCAAGAGGAATGAACACTGCAGTGACACAATTAATTTATTGCACAAAAACAACGACTGAGGCGGAGCTATGATGCAAAGAGTTATAAGGGTTGTCCTTTTCCTCTTTTTGGGGAGTTTGCATGAATTTGTTTGTGAATTTTCAAACATTTAAAAATTGTGATTTTGGAAAACAGTTTCTTTTCGAGTCTTTGGAGAAATAACCTTTAAAGATTTAGGGTATGTTGCCTCTGTTGTGTTACATGAAAGTTAAAGAAAAACTCAGAAATGTTGCTCTTGTATAATTCTTTGTTAGTTTTTATGTGGTGAAGACAAAAAGTAAAAAAAAAGATATTTGTTCCTGTGTGTGTGTATCAGTAGCCGAGTCGACCAGCCATCGTCAAGGCGGTGTACGTCCTTGCTTGTTAAAAAACCTGTAAGGTCCCTACAGAGTTCTTTAGGGTTCAATGAATCAGAACCTGTTTATTATTCACCACCTTCCTCTGGGCTATAACGACTGATGCAAAGCTTTTAATGTACATAACATCAACTAGCCTCAAGTGCACCTAGCACTCATCTTCAATATTTAAAGGTAGAGATCACAAAAAGCTACCTAAAATCTAACTTAAACATTTGTTTTTGCCCTAAAGCTCACAACTATTTCTGTTGTCTCAAAAGTCAGAAAGTCCTGGTCTAATCCTGGACTGAACTCCTCCAGAGCTGCATCTGCACCTACTTCTGCACGCATGAAAAAAACATTTCGAGAGCTTTAGAAACTCATAAAAATAGGCTTATTCATCCAAACCAAAACATCTGTATCACTTTAAAGTTTTGACTTTTCTCTCTAGTCAGGTTCATATTTTATTGATGTCGGATTTGGTTTTTAGGTTGTCTTTCTTTAAAAACTCATTATTATGGTCTCATCAAAATCAAAGCCTACTTGTATCAGGCTTATATATTGTGAATAAAATATTTCTCTAAAATAAATGTAAAAAACTTGCTTTCTCAAAGGATCTGCACATATTCTTTTACACATATTTGTATCATATTTTGAAATATGTAATGTTATAATCATCTAAACTATTTTCTATGACATTTGAATTGACTTTAATGTGAAATGTGTTGCATTAACCTACAGTGTGCTCGGTGTGAGTTGCACTAAGCTGAAACTGAAATAAAAACACGCTGCAACTGTTTGAGCTGCCTGCTGTGATTTATGGTTTATCTTTGGTCCAATAAAGAAGATTCGTGGTAATTATCAAAGGTTTGAAAACTTACAGGCATAAATCTGCTGCTCTTTCCAACAATTGTCATGAAATAAAGTTCACACTCTCGTGAAAAAGGACATAAGTCGCGTCTGTCCCTGATCAGACTCGTGGCTGCTCGTTTTTGACATCTTCACAGATCTTACACACTCATAAAGTGAAATCTAGTGGCCCAACTGGAGTGAGATCTTACCTTTTCTGGGGCAGGTTCCGTCGAAAATGCTGTGAACTGGTTTAGCGCAAAGAACAAACAGCAAAGGGAGAAAAATCAGCATTTTGCCAACGTCCCCCCTCTTACACACTCTTCATAATATCTCTGACATGCAAATGTCAATAGTTGAGAATAGTTGAGACCCGCATCAACTTTTTTTTTCTCGCAAAAATAATGAACAACCCTCCTGTAGCCTGTAGCTACGGGAGACAAGAGTGACTGTCTGACTCTGACAGGGGGTTTAAAGCTGAGACCGGCTTCCTCTGGCAAATGTCCGTAAGACCCGTTATTGTGAAATCCCAGGTCTCTTCCCCTTGTTGAGGCCGTTACACAGAGAGACTCCTCCTCACAGGCAAAATATTAAAAAACTCCCATACAGCCGGATACAAGCCTTGCTTTTGATATACTCGTTTTAAAACTTGTTACCCTGGATTTCTTACATTTATAAATCATATACAGTACAGGCCAAAAGTTTGGACACACCTCCTCATTCAATGCATTTTCTTTATTCTCACTACTATTTAAATTGTTGACTGTCAGTGAAGGCATCAAAACTCTGAATGAACATGTGGAATCATGTGCTTAAGAAAAAAGTGTGAAACAACTAAAAACATGTTTTATATTTTAGATTCCTCAAAGTAGCCCAATGAGCTCAATGAGCTTCATGAGGTAGTCATGAAATGGTTTTTACTCCACAGGTGTGCTTTGTCAGGGTTACTTCGTCACTACGTACTTCTGTCATCAAGGGTGGTTGCTTTAAAGAAACTAGAATACAAAACATGTTTTCAGTTATTTCACACTTTTTTTATAAGTACAAAATTCCACATGTGTTAATTCATAGTTTTGATGCCTTCAGTGATAATCTACAATGTAAATAGTCATATAAAAAATAAAGAAAAGACATTGAATGAGAAGGTGTGTCCAGACTTTTGGCCTGTACTTAATATAGTTATATAATTATTAGAATAAGTGGCATTAGTTGGTTTCTTATTATATGTAGTGTTTTGTCTTCTATATATACAGTAGTGAATCATGACTCTGAAATAAAGTTTTGAACTGAGTCAAATAAAAAAATTGTCAATCCTATGATTTACGATTTCATCTGGCAAACATGTTTTTTTTTCAAAGTGATTTACATTTGAGAGTAAATACAACACAAGAAACTGAATCTAATTAGGACCAGGAGACTTTAAAAAACTGTTAATTGTATAAAGTCGTTGGTGTTGTTTATAGAACCAAAAAGAGGTCAAGCTATTTCATATGTACTTTACCTCAGTTCCAACACATAGTATTTATTTGTTGTACACGCTTGGGTTTCTTTGCTCGAAATGAAATAGGAAAGTGTTTTCTCTCCTTTATTTCTACTTACAGTCTAATTTTTGCACATTCACTGTTTTTTTTTTCATACTTTTTTTTTCATAGTTTTGTTGAGTTATTTCATAAAAAAACATTTTTCACTCTTGAAAGTGAATTTAGTCTGTCATCAGTTTTATAAGAATTGTGTTCAGACCAAAAAAGATCATTTAAAATGTGTTTTATACATCAATTGTGGTATCTATGAGCTACAACATGAGGTCAAAAACCTAGCATCAAAGTCCACCATTTTAGCTCAGAGGACTAATAAAGTCATAATAGTAGTTCTGGGGTAAGTAAAGAAGTCTGATGAGAGAATCAGAGTTTCAGTTCAGATTGTTGAAATGTGTTACTTTTTCTTTTCAAAAATACAGCTGTGAATGTTCTGAATCACTTAAAGTCATTCTCATGTTAAAATGACTTTTTACAAAACAGCTTTTTACCAGTTATATGCAATAATAATAAAAAGATTATTGTACCAGTTATATAGTGTATAATAGATTAAAATCTGACTATCTAACTTAATTATTATCTCACCTCAGTCTGGGTCTGGAGTCAGGATTTAACAGGAGCCATTTTGAAACAAGTGGAGGTAACAAAGACACACACACAGAAAAAATCATTCGCATCTTGGCATTGTTAAGGCATGATTATCCCCAAACTCCTTCAATCTTTATTCATGGACAAATAAAACCGTAAAGCACTTTCCTGGGAGCTACAGTGTGTTTACAATATGAATCAGCACATTGTTCACATAAAATAACATGTACTGTATGACCAAGGATTAGACCATCTTTTGCTGTTCAATACTTCTGGGTTTTTCTTTCCAGAGTTTCCTCCAGGTGTAATTCGAAGGTAACTCTTCTTTTCACAAGTTTTTAGAGTCTGTAACAGCGTGTGACGTCACATTTTGAGTAACCTGATCCGGCCCTTTGTCAGACCAAAAAGAGGAAAAACACTGAGAGATTACAATAAGGTGCAACTCAGTCCGAACATTTTAAAACACATCAATATGATGCAAAATAGAAAAAAAACATACATTTAAAATTGAGGTATAACAAGTAAGACAAAAGATCAATGTGGAACAAAGGGACCACTAAGTCCTTCAACAGTCTTGCTGTGCTCTGTAACTTAAAGTAACGTTCTCACTGAGAACTATAGTCAACACAGATGCTTGAAGATAGCTTTAAAAAAAACGGCACCTCACAGGTTAAAAGTTCTGTTATTCTGCTTATTCATTCAACCAATCGTCGATTCAGATGTAGCAAAACTTGAAAAGACAAGTGGACACAGTCATCTAGATCATAAATAAAGAGTAACCTTGACTAATTTGAGCTTGCTGCTTTTTGTCTGCTAAATTGTTTGAAATAGTCGCTTGAAACATTCTTGTAGGTCAGTAAACCGGCTGCTTTCACTCTGTAACAACACCGTAAATTACACTTTAAGACACAACAGTTGACACGTGTTGTGAGCACGCTTATTTCACGGGTAAATCCCAGGTCCTTACTGGCAATCAATGACTTAGCGATCTATTAAAAAAGTTTTAGCTGGGTATTAGAGAGAAGAGCACAGTGTCGGTAGATTTTAATACAACAGTCAAAGAGCTCTCAGTCTGGCTCCAGAAAAGCACACAACTCATCCTGTGTGTGATCGACATTGGTGACCAAGTCTATTCATGTCCAAGATTTGCCTCCATCTGGTTGATATCCTTGGCTGGAGAAGCTTGGTTGTTGGAGGTAACGGCACGAGCCCTCCAACCAAACAGAGCTTCCTATTGGAAAGAGGAGGACCAAACATTAAGTCCATGCGTATGGTTTCAAATGGGATATAATGTAAAAGGGGGACAAAAGTAGCTCACCTGCACAGTACCCAGAGTGATTGTCCAGCCTCCAGGTGAGTCTCCCCCGTGAGCTCTCACTGCTGTTGCTGTGAGGACACCAACACAGGGTGTCTGAGATACGGGGTCTTCTGAATCAGATGCTGGAGCTGGTCTGGTTTGTGCAGATGGAGTGAGAACCGTCTGTGATTTTTGGGCTGTTGCTGTGCCAGTTTCCTCCTCGATGGGTGTGTCTTGTGAGCCACCAAGGACAGAGGAGGAGTTTGAGAGCGGTGGAGCTGACCCAGATACACTACTGGGAGCTGGGCTGCTCTCACCAGAGGCACTGGGAGGAGTGTGAGTGTGTTTTTTCCTGCGGAGTGTGTCGATCCAGCTGGAGCTGTGTCTGGAAGCAAAGGTGGCCAGGGCCAGAGACGAGAGCCGCATGTTCTTCCCTGAGGTGATCAGCTCTCCAAATCCTTCCTGGTGAGCGAAAGCGTAGCCTGACCTCCTGGAACCACCACGAGCACCCAGACGGCCCTCTGACACACTATTGGTGCCACGCCATCCCCTTTCCACGCCACGACTTACAGGCTTTCTCTTCTTCTGGTGCACGAGCTGAGTGTAACGCACCTACAGAGGGAACAGAGAAGAGAGTTACCAAATGCCCCACTTTGCTAATATAAATGAAGCACTATGTCTTACTGTGTTATCTCATGTGGCAAAGGGGACACTAGATGATTCTTAGCCATCATTTGAGCTTATTCCCAGCATATAAACCAGTACAAGCAGAGTTCACAAGCTAATTTACAGAAGTAACTTTTCCCCTTTTTTCCCGCCTTGATTATTTTAGGTTAGACCGAGAGAACAAGCTCCCACAAAGGGGATTTTTTTTGAGCCTTTCATTGTTATATTCTCTGTTTTACTCAAATGTATACCCAGAATAGCAACACGCAACAGAAACTGCAACCCCATCAAAAAAAGGAACTTTGTCACACTACTTTGACTGCCGCTTCAGTTGGATGCAGCAAGTTAGAGACACTCTGACTCACAAGGCTACACACTGAGCTTTCACCCGTGCACTAAAAACTGCTAGGGTCATCTGGACACACTAGAGTCAATATTTGCAGAGTGTTTGCGGTGCATCAGGGCTCTGGTGTTAAGCATAAACCCATTTACTTGAATTAACTGTATGCATGCATGCATGCACTTAACCATGAGGCTGAGATTTGTTTCCGACTGACATGTTAGGAAGATGTTGCAATGAAGAGGATGAACACATACGTGTTTGCGTGTGTTTTCTCACCGTGTCTGAAAGCTGAGGCTTAAGGTCCACCTTGAGAAAGCGGAATGCCAAAACTGGAACTATGCATATTGCTGTTGCCAGTGCAATAGTTAACCACACGACAGGTTGCAACAACGTGATCTGAGCACTACCTGTGCTTACAAATACACAGAAAACAGACAAAAACAAAAAACGTGAGAAAATTTATTTGAGGAACTTGGAGTATTTATTACAACACAAACATCTTCAGAGATCTCTAAAATATGTGCTTGGGATAACAGTGGCAGATCAGAGTCCAACAAGTATACTAATGAGTCATGTGTCACAATTAAGCTTTTGACATCTACTTGTATAAGGGAATAGTTCATAAATGTTTAAATAGTTGAATTTTAATATTGGTTTTTGTTTTAGGTTTCCCTGATCCAACCTTCATACACTTATTTTAAACCCACTGTAACGGCCAAATAGTTGTAAAGCAACTTTATCTTAAGTTCTCAACACCATCTGGAGTAAGGGTAGGAGAATAGATTGATTCACATAAGTATCGCGATTTTTTGTTTTACAATTTTTTAATCAATCTTTATGTTCAATTTTATGTTTTTTAAATTCAAGAATATATCTTAAAACCTGACTAACATGTGATGTGTACTTTTTTGGGGAAATATGGTTTCTGGAATAGTCAGTAGACAATCATAAACTTTCAACTGTTTCACTAGTGTTAAAATTGCAGACTAAAAATCGGGGAAATCGACAATATCGTAGAATCGCGATTTAAATCGACGAGGCATCCAAAAAATCGTAGAAGAATCGAATCGGGAGAAAAGCATATCGTCCCTGTCCTGATCTGTAGTATTTACTTTCAGTATCATCAGCAATATTCCTCTTTTTTGCTTTATCTGAAGATTTTTCTATTTTCTTCTCAGTTTTATCTCATCTCTTCTTTTCCTGCAGTGTCTAGTGGTACCATAAATTTTCTTCTTTTTTCACTTTGTAATATGAACTGTAACAAATGGCTCTAGTGTATGTGTGTGTCTGTATGAGTATGCATATCAACAGACAGGAAATGAGTGGGACCGACCTATGAAGCTGAACTGGTTGGGGAAGATCCTGAAGAGGGTCTGACTGTGCAGAGCGATCATGATGGCAAAGAAGCAGCCAAGAGAGCCCCACACACAAATGTGGTTGATGACCGTCCAGAAACCCGTGTCGAGAGCAATCTAGAAGACACACACACAAATGAGAGACAGCAGAGGATCATCGTGAATGAACAACGGTGAAACAAAAGTGCAAGAAGTTACATGGTTTGAAGTAAACTCAGAATTCACTCACCTGCACACTCACCACAATGACCAGAGCTGTTGCCGTGGTGACTGCAAAGGTCTGGTAATCAGCGAGGGGCACACCGGTGCTCTGGGTGGCGTCTGACAGAACAGCACACGGGACAAAAAACAGCACCACTGATGTGTAGATGCCCTGCGCGATGCATATGAAGAACTCTCTCTTGTTGAAGAGGAGATTGAGCTGCCCGGGCTCATACAGTTTAGGATACTCCAGACTCCTCTGGTCAGGAACATCCTGCAGAAAGAGGGAGAGGAGTGAGCGAGGGTGAGTCGTAACCATGGAAATCTATCTATCTATCTATCTATCTATCTATCTATCTATCTATCTATCTATCTAGTTATCTTCTGTACTTCACTTTGAAATAAAAACGTTGTACCTAAGATTGTGAGGTAATGAATAAACAGAAAAGGATAAAACTACCAGACGTTTCCTTGAATTTGAGCCACAGACGCAAAATTACATCTTCATGAATGTTAAACTTTATCTTCAAAAATATCTAGTACTTTTCTTGCTCCAGAATAACCCCATCTCTATCGTTTTTATCTTTTATCTTGCATCCCTCTGATCTTTGACAAATTTATAGCATGTGTGATCATCATTCAAACAGACCTGATCAAATATCCCCATGGCCAGCACAGGGAGGGAGGTATAGACAATGTTGTAGAGAGTGATGAAGTACTGATCATAAACTGTCTGCAAGAAAGAGAAGACGGACATATAAGATGAAGAAAATGTGAAAACGGTTACTTCACCCTCTCTACTCCTGACTTTGACAGCAAATATATCATCATGACATCCACCCTCTGACCTGTGCAGAAAAGCCACAGAAGAAGCCGAACCAGAAGTGCACCATGGTGAAGGCAAAGTTCTTGTAGAAGAAGTAGCAGAGGAATCTGCACATGCGCAAGTAAGACCAGCGGCCATGTACCAGCAGGAGGCGCTGCAGAAAACGAAACTGGGAGAAGGAGTAGTCGCTGGCCAGAACAGCCTGAATCCCTTCCTGACCTGAGATACCGACTCCAATATGAGCACCTGTTAGAAATAACAACAGGGAGGAAAGTGAAAAGTGATTCAAATATGAAATTTCATTCACCCCTGTGCGATGAAGATTGCATTTATACTTGTTTCCGGGCGAGTCCATTGCGTCACCCCGCAGCAGTCGATGGACTCGCCCGGAGGTCTCTGTACAAACAAGCGGCTGCTGGAAGAGAGTGGGTGAGTTGTGTTTAGTCTCTTTGCTAAAGAAATCAGGCAAAGTTAAAAAGATGTTTGGTGGCAAGTACTGTGGCTGGGACCCTATATGTACTATTGATGAAGTTAGGTGTTGTTCTGAGCATTATTTGTGGCTATAGAGTGGTGTTCTGGTTGAGTGTGTGGCTCTCTGTATTGCTATCATGCAGTCATTACAAAAGTTGGTATAACTAGAGAAGCAAGCGGTCGGCAACATTCATCTCTCGAGTTGAATGTGTGAGTAAAAAATCTGGAGTAGTGAGTCTTTAGATTTGTTTTTCACAGGAAGTGATCGACCCCACCCTGTCAGGTCCTCCACTTCTGCTCAGCTCTGAACCTCTTGCATAAAAACATGTAAGAAATTAAGCCATCTCGTGCACGGAAAATGCACTTGTCCCTATGACGTTAACAGACAGTCGTGTAAGATGACTCAAAACTTTCAAAACTCTGAATATTACAAACACAGAGGGAAGCAGAACCCCGGGGTTAATAGCTGAGCAAACAGTTTTGTCCTTTGGTTTCCCTTACAGCAGCTTTAAGCAAACAAAAATCTAACCTTAAACAGCTGAAGGACAGAGAGTCTGTTTAACCTTTGACCACCTTTAGACTTAATGTTGTATGCTTTGAGTTAAAATCTAACAATCCACGTTTTTTTATTCCTGCACTATTTCAATTAAACTGGGTTCACGTCAAAGTTATTTTTAATCACACCTTCTCAAATTTTACCTCAGCACTTATGTTTGTTCTGAATCTTTTGGTGTCTTTACTACACATTCGTTGATATCACTTCAAACAGAGACTGTTTACACAGTCTGAGGTTAGTTGAGAGGCCAGTGGCATGCTCTCAGCGTTGGAGCTGCCAAGCAACCAGTTCCTGACTGGATGAGGACATCGCATGTACTGCAACACACATTTCCCCACAGCTTTCATCACTATGAACATCATGTAGATAAACAACCTCTTCTCTACGTCTGCTGAGGATCTGTTTAAGATAGGTGGACCCACATGGCAACCGATACTCCTCTTTTTTTCTTCTTTCTAATCTATTCACTACCCCGCCTCCTTCCCAGAACCAATCTCCTTCTCGCGTTCATGCTTGACTACTCACTTTTGATCATGCTAACATCGTTCGCTCCGTCTCCTATAGCCAAGGTGACGGCCTTCTTGTGTTTCTTTATGAGCTCCACCACCTGAGCTTTTTGCAGCGGGGTCACTCTGCAGCAGATCACAGCTTTGCACGCACACGCTGTCGACACAAACTCCGCCTCCATGTCTGCCTCCAGTGCATGGGCCTACAGGAGTTCAGGGAAGAGAATAAACAAGTTTGAGGGTTAATCCAACAGGGTCAGAGTTACAGCTGTGGAAGGCACATACTGCAATAGAGAATATGTGTTTTGCAAATTGCACATTCCTGGCAGCTCACAATTTCCTGACAGTTGACAGTTTAACTCTCAGCAGCCTGGACTGTACATGTGTGTGTGTCTGTTATTCATACCAGGCTGTGGCCGTTGATTACAAGGGCAAACTCTCCAGAGATGCTGTCCATGAGGTATGAGGGAGGTGGAGTAGGAGGAGGTGGCGGTGGCGGTGGGGAAGACGGAGGACACCCCAGCTGTTTCCCTCCAGCATCACCTCCTTCTTGTCCTTCTCTGAGCCCGTAACTCGTGAAACACGCTTCTCCCCATCCCTCCATTCCCTCTTGTTTACCTCCATCTCTGGCTTTTGATAGCTCGATCATGCGCTCTCTGGCTCCCCTGGAGAAGGAAGAAAAATTCAGCATTAGCTTGGCTTGTATGCAGCACAAGAACAGAATTCAAGCACAACATGGCTGTAAATAAGAGAAACAAATCAAGAATCACAAATCAAGAATTATTATTATTGTGTCAGTGAAGGTGCCTCCTGTGATCAAAGGGGTACCTATCTTTCTTTACTGCTTTTGCCCTAATTATCTATCACTGCTCAGTTCTGGACAGGCTTTCTTGTAAAAGCAAGAAATCAAACTGACACATGTTGCATTAGTGCTCCACATATTTCTACTAACATGACTTTTTTCTGTGATCATAATCTTTTAAAATTGAAAAAAAAACTTATACACAAAATCTGCATAGTCAATCACAAATTACCTACATATCACCTGGTGTCTGGATGTGACAATAAAACACATTAACTCTAAAATAAGGGCCATTAGATATATTTTTAGAATTAATAGGACTTAAAAACACTCATTCATACAAACAAAAAAAGAAAAGAAAAAACTAAGAAGTGAAGGAGTAGAAAAGAAAATTTAAACTGAAAGGGTAGCAGGTGTGTGTAGGTTTTACATTCTATCAAAAATAACAGCAATGCCTTACAACCTCAAAGAAGTGAGTAACTATACAACTGAAGAGTGTAAAGGCTTCTTCTTAAGACTGAGATGTGGCTGGATGAACTGACTAACACGCTCCACTTGAAAAGACAAACTACCACAATTCAACAAAACTCGAAGGCTCTAAATGTTATACTTTCTCATAAAAGCCAAGAGTGAAATGTAAATAAAGAGTGACAAATGAACAAGGGAAAGGAGACGAAAAGGGTACAAAGGAAAGACGGGTGGTGAAGGGAGGAAGACAACACAGGGCCGTCTTTACTTCCACTGGCTTGTTTATTTTATTTACCCATTTACCCTTTATTTCTCCCCCTTTTCTTTCTAACAGTGACATTTATTTGCAGATGAAGATTCCTACAAAGGCTAGCAGTGTGCAATTTTTAACTTGGTTTGACACCTATTCCCCCACCAATGCTTTCAGATATTAAATGTAACCATTAAGAGAGGGGCCCTTCTGTCCATTGTTTATTGATTTATTCACTTTTTAGGGTATAAGAGAAACCAACTAAGTTTCGGTCTGTGTGAAAACCAGCTGAGAACTCCTCACTGGATCTTAAAGTGAAATGAAATAGAGCATTTGTC
The DNA here is from genome assembly GCA_962446985.1 of Xyrichtys novacula. Lineage (NCBI taxonomy): Eukaryota > Metazoa > Chordata > Actinopteri > Labriformes > Labridae > Xyrichtys > Xyrichtys novacula. The sequence goes on from OY660871.1 coordinate 22,535,698, forward strand.
AGATAAAGGGTTTTGTCTCATACTTTCTGCACATCATTTAAAGCATCAAACTCAATCCAGGCGTGCATGCATTAATATTTTAAATCATTTCTGATCTCTTATGGCTCTCACACTGTATGGTCACAGAGACACCTAACAGCTGGACAGAAAGATGGACTGACCTGAGCTCCTGCCGCACACTCTGCACGGTGTGTCCACTGATGATGAACACCTCTGTCATATCATCGGTTAGCATCTTGCAGGAGTAACCTATATTGACAGCCGTTTCTACACACACACACAGACACACACATATGGGAAGAGGGAGCATTACTGGAGTGTAAGTGATGCATTGAACAAACATTTATTTTGGGGAGCCATGCTATGATGCATTAATGCTTTATTATGTTCAACAGCATCCAAATACTTTCACACTGGCCTTCTTATTGATTATCTGTAAAAACAGTGTGACAAATAATTCTACTCAACTGGTATTCAGAGTAACATCTTTTTTCCTGTCCAACATAATCACAGTCTTTAGCTGTCCTGTCAGCTTCTCGACAGCTGAATCTACAGCAAACATTGACCATAGGGGATGTACTATCTGCTTTATGTTTGACCTCTCTGGTAAATGCATACCGTTGTGTAAATACACTTATATGTTCCTGGAATTTACCATAGACCGCATGAGCTTCTGGGTAACAAACAGCAGTGTGCAAACTTTGTTCTTACAATGTGTGTTCAAGTGTGTGTGTGTGTCTCACCCTGCTTGTCTCCGGTAAGAACCCAGATCTTAATATTAGCCAGAGAGAGGACAGCAATGGTCTCTGGGACACCTTCCTGCAGCTTGTCCTCTATAGCTGTGGCACCCAAGAGCTGCACACACAAACAAATAAAGAGAGGAAGGATATATTCCACCCAGAGAAAAAGTCCAGTCCACATACACACACAGAGGTGCACACTGTCACTAACCATCATGTCTTGTTCTATCTCCTCATAAGCAGCTGCCAGTCGGTCCTCTCTGCAGTTGGTGGCCTTGTCAGCACAGCGGTGACTTTCCGACCATGACTCCCAGTTGTCCTCTGACAGATCTCTGTAGGCTAGCGCCAGTGTCCGCAAACCATCTGCTGCGTATTCCTAGAGCCAAAAATACACATTTTTATCCAACATACGCTGAGATGTAATTATAAAACACAGGCACAAATTCAAAGTCTTGATGTTATTTTATTTTGAAATCATTTGGTCAGGAGTTGGGATGGAGAAATGTCCCCGTCTACTAATCAATCATTTTGCAGAAGCAGGAGCACAAAATGTCAAGGTGATATGTTAGATATGGTCCGATCAGGGGAGAGTACAGCTGAGTAAGGGCTTATTAGGAGATTTTAAAACTGTTCACTATATTTTTGTAAACACCAGATGGCAGCACAACTCCATCCACGCTAATAAGAGTCAGCATTTGTGTTTAGAGACTCACGTTGAGGTGGTCTGAGGTGATGTTCATCAGCTCCTGGTTACTGGGGTTTAGTCTCTCAAGCAGCACAGTGTCAGCACCCTTACAGTACAGACGGATCCTGCCCTCTGGGTTACGCACTAAAAAACAAAAAAAACAGAGAGTAGTGAAGAGGAAATACTTTACACAAGTCTGTCAATAATCCTCAAATCCTACTTTTCAGCTTCAAAAATGTCTGTTTGGCTCTAGCGGATGAATGTGAGCTCTGGACCTTGAGGTCCTGTTGCTAGACCAAAGTTGTTGCTAGGGCAGAAGTGATTTATTAGCATGGATTTCTGGGCATACTTCCAGCACCTTACTGACAGCCCAATCACAAGAACGCCAAGTGAAGGACAAAGTGTAATCTACGAATGGGAGCCTATTCCTGTCAGTTTGTCGGTGTAGATCACATTTTGTATGTTTATTTATGATAATGGGAATTTGAAGTCTTAAAGAAAATGATGTCCCAGGTACGAACTCCTAAGGCTGATCCTTTACTTTGTTGTATGTCCCCGAACACGACTCTAGTAGTTTTGCTCTGCAGCCTTTAATAAGAAAATTATTAACAGTTAAAAAAAATAAAAAATAAAATGAAATTATAGAGTTTTTTAGCCCCATATTCATTTTAGAATTAACACTAACCATTTCCTCTCAGTAAAAGCAGTTTATAAAACTAGAAAATCATAATTCCCGCGCACCAATAACAGACATCCTCTTGCGAATGTTGTTGAAGTCTAAAATGGCGAGCAGAGTGTAGGTGACAGGCCGTCCCATCTCCGTGGTGGTTATGGTTCCTGGTGTTCGTGAACGAAACACAAAGCCAAAGTTTCGAGCTGCTGTCACAAGAGCGCCCTCATCTGGAGATTGAGCCTTATAAACCAGCTCTCCTGTGAAGACAGAGAAGAAGATGATGAATATCAGAGAGATGGTGCGTTAAAGTCAGGGTTAGCTGCTCTTCACCCTCGCTGACTCCTCATGCTCACCCTCACTCTTCTCCTCGCTCATGACGGTGTGACAGAGAGAGAGCAGGCGGAAAAACTCATGGGTGTGAGAGTCTCCCACTTTCACTGATTCCAGAAGAGTGTCGTCATAGAAACAGAAGTCAGGGTCTGCCAGGGGGTTGAAGGGGGTAAAGTCCAATCTCTGATGATAAACAGACAAGGTCAAAATGATTTAAATACACAGGTGGATGGATGAGTGTAGAAGTATGTCTTAGTAAGGATATAATTATCTCCTCACTTTTGGTTGAGGTCCCAGTGGGTCTGCCACTTCCCCTGAAAGAAACAGATGTGTGAGACTGCGCCGTGGCATTTTTGTATGAAAGTGAAAACAACTTCACTGCAATAAAGTTTAACTCTATGGTGCCTTTAATTTTCAGTTTCAGTTTATTTTAAGTTAAACTTTTCTAGCAATGTAACCAAAGGAAGAATACTCGAGTGAAATCGATGCAGAGTGCACGTTTGTGAGCATTTACCATAAGTCTGTCCATTGATGGAGCACTTATTGAAGCTCATGATGTTCTGCGTAAGGGTGCCAGTCTTGTCACTGAAGATGTATTCAACCTAAAGGAAACAAACTGAATGGTAAGAATGAATCTTTAATGACAACACTGATGCAAATATCATAAGTTAAGGAGTGGGATTCACAATATTCATATGCTTAAAAAGGTCAATCAGGTAAATGTTGCTTGTAACAATGAGTAATTAATATTCTTAAAATCATTGCATGAAGCTTTCCTCTCTTAAATAGAGACACGTTTTTGTCCATGGGTGTATTCTGCTTGACTTTCATTTTACTGAGGCCTGCACTGAAATAAACGCCCTTTTAAAAGCGTCTTTGGATAAATCAAATAACTTAACTTCATGCAGTAAACAGCTTGGTTGAAAGAAGGTGAAGGAATAACACACTAAATGTAAATACCACAAACAGGTTGTATACATTGTCAAAGTGGAGATGCCCACCTGTCCCAGCTCCTCATTCAGAGTGGTGGTCCGGGCTTCAGCTGCTGTGTTACACTGTGAACAGAACATCTGCTGGTCCCAGTTGATGAAGTAGCTGTGACCCAGTCTGATCACCTCCACGCTGAAATACACACATGTGTGTGAGAGACAATGACAGAGCAGACTAAATCATCCAACTTTAAGCAGATCTATTATTTTATACACATTTGACGACAGACAGAAAACGAGCTAACTGTTAATTTAATTCATTTGTCAACATGAACCTTCCAACTACTGACTTTAGTTAAATTCGCTAAGATGTTCAACAATCAAGTTTGCTTATTGGTTATTGATTTAAAGGGATATTCCGGCGTAAAATTAATTTAGGGTCAAACACACTACGACACCGAGTTAGACACCCCGTCGAGAGATGAATTGCTATCCTGCGGTCGTTACTAAAGTTGGTATAATTAGAGAAGCAAGCAGTCGGCAACATTCATCTCTCGAGGGGGTGTCTTACTCAGTGTCGCGGTGTGTTTGACCCTAAATTAATTTTAACTCCGGAATGTTTCTTTAATTGTCAAAAATTTACAGTCACTTTGTGAATAACGGTTTTCTGGTGATACTAATTTAATGTGTTTCCGTGACATCCAGGGGCTTTTCTATCCCACAGAGACGTTCGGTGTACTTTAAGAGACTGCCAGATACAAAAACCAGAGTAATCTGTCATGATTTATGTATAAGGGAGTGTAGGGAATCAATTAACCATTGGATCAATGAGTAGCATAAACAATCGCATCAGTACTAATAAATCTTCTCAGTTCTCATCCCTTGAACACGTCCTCACCTGACATACAGAGAGATAGGCACCACGGTGTTGAGAATGATGACGTAGGACCAGAAAGAGAGGAAGGCTGAGAACAGGAAGTTATCCACAGGGGGATCCCAGGGCAGGTAGCTCTGGAACAGCGAACCCACCTCTCTTTCCCACACTGCATTGCCCACAGCCAGAATAACACCCATACACACCAGGAAGCCAAAGATCTGACACAAAGACAGACAGAATGAACAAGAGTGAGGTCACTGGATGTACAGTCAGAAATCATAGGGCCAGGTTTGGATGGGATACATTATTAAAGCAGATATGTGAGACTGGACTGAAGCTGCTGATATCATGTCCTGAAATAGTTACTGTATGTGAAAGTGAGAGGTTTGGGGTGTCCTACCCAGAGGACCAGAGTGTTCATCAAACGATCGATGCTTGTGCGCTTAAACTTGGTGCGACCGCTGTTCTGCATTAGCTTGGTATCAGGGCCTTGGGTGAGAAGAAGAGGAGCACAGTCAGGTCTTTGACGCTCATCTTAAACACACCTAGACACGAGAACCCACACACACACAGACCTGCGAAGATGACAAGGCCATAGCAGGCCTCTGTGTTACGAAGAACACATCCTCGGAGGAGCATGTTCTGGTTGGTCAGGGTGTATTTTTTGTCTCTCCAGTACAGAGTCCCACAGAAACGATCCAGCTTATTGTTGGGGGGCTCACACACAACCTCACCTTTAAAAACACAAATTTAAAGAGTACAATTTACTATGTTTTATTCCCCTCGCTTGATTATTGAGAATTGATTAAGTCAACGATATGAAATCACGTCATAATCGCTCGAACCCAAATGCAGAAACACGCTCCTTTTGTAAATTGATATGAGGCTGAGTGTAAGTTGATTTTCTGCAGCGGTGCATTTTCTACAGCAGGTGAGAATTATGTGTGTGTGTGTGTGTGTGTGTGTGTGTGTGTGTGGGGGCGCGCTTTGCTGACACATGAGGTCTTGCACTGTGTGTGCTAGTGGGCGGGTGATAAAAGGTTGTCATTCAATGCTGGAAGGAGAGGGCGAAAAAAAAAGTATGTGTGTAGGCATGTTTCGCTTGCGTTTATTGTTTATGAGCGAAGGTGTGAAGGATGAGAGGAGTTGACCTTCAGATTACTGAGACGTGAACAACCAAACCAGGACTAAACAGCAGAACAGTTTTGTCAATCTCACCATCAAAAGAAGCCAAGTTGTTCTGGTTCCCGAGTTCAGATGTCACTGAGACGGACTGACGCACCTTCATATTGGTTTCTCTGCAAGATAATAATAACACGCAGCAGTTTAGATGGACTATCCTGTTGCTTCTGCAGATTTTTGAAGTACTGTGAGTCGATGACAAAGTGTGGTGCATTTTCTGACCCGTCCAGCTCGGCTGTCTCGATGTAACAGAGCCCATGAGGCTCAGTGCTGGACAAGAGGAGCAGGTCAGCCTGAAAATAGATACAAAAGCTGAGGTTAGCATCCTATGTGTAGGTAGCACAGGAGCAAATTAGTAATGCCCAGATGGCGATCACTAAAGAGACAAAGTATGTATACAGCAGATGCAAAAACTAAGTGAGGTGCGTGTGTGTGTGCATGTATGGAGATTTGAGAAACACTCACTGCCACAAACTGGTTGTTTTCCAGTTTAATGATATCACCCACTCGAACATTCATCCACTTTTCACTCTGTATCCTGACAGAGATAATAAAAAGAGACAGGATAAAAAAAAAACAAAGATTTAAAGTTTGAAACATGAGAAAACCTAAACTTAACTTTACAGCTTTAATAATTAAGAAGCAGCATCTGTAAGCACTTATTTGCAGCTGAAATCTAACAGACTTACGAGCCATTGATGAGAACCTGAGACTGGCGGTTGTTTACTTGGTTGTCACTCTTGTGGCGAAACTGTAAGAGACGTACATGAGTGTGAACTTTTCATGTGACTCAAAGCTAACCATTCGCCAAGGGGCATAAGTTTGTTTCGTATTTCATTTTGTCTGACCACATGCGAGCACTGTATGAGGTGCGCTTACGTAGTCGTCTGTGGCATCCTTTACTGCAGTGATGCTCAGCACCAAAGCTAAAGGCACGATGGTGGTGAACCAGGAGAGGGAAGAGATCTGAGGTATTAACTGCAAAAGGACAGACAGACACATTGGTTAAAGATCAGACACATGTACAGATTCTCTCTTCCTCTTCACTTCATGTTTTCATTTCCCATTTATCCCACCTGTAGTATGAGCAGGAAAAGAAAGTAGGTGTTGGCTACTTCCTGGAACTGCTCAAACAAGTTGACGGGCAGAAAGGTGATGATGTTGTACTTGGATGTCATAATGCAGTTACTCTGAATAAAGAAGAGAAAAAGAAATCAAAGTAATTCACTGATGTTTTTCTTTCTTATTTAGACTTCATGTCCTTAAACATTTACAGTAGAAACAAATCTCTCTTACTGCATACTGAAACTTTTCGTTGTACTCTCTGTCATTGGCTCTGACTCTTCTTTCCTCCTCTGCAAAACACAAGACACAGATTTAATCATTTAGTGGTATCATCATAACAAGAACACATATGTGTCCAAAAGCCCAGGTGTGATTCTTAGAGGTTTTTATCAGCAGTGACACAGAAACAGACAGACAGAAGGAGGAGGAGGAGGGTCTGCACTGTTTGTATATTTTTTCATAAACCAATGAATCTGGAGTGCCTGATCGAGGTTGTTTGAGTCTTATCACTGAAGACAGACTGTCACACTCAGTTATTCTGTCTTGAATAAGCACACACCAGAACTAATAAGTGGAACAATTTTCTCTGACCTCTGATCAGCAGATGCCAGTAAATACCCTGATGTTTTATCTAGACTGAGGCTATACACTGATGTTAAAACTTCAACCAAAAGGTAAATAAAAGGAAGACAGTCACATTTCTATAGTGCAGTTCTTTCTAACCCTGTTCTTTAACCTTTCGGCTGTTTTTTAGATTTCTGTAAATGCTGATGCAAAAGACTTTTGGAGTTCCCCTCCTCCTCCTCCTCCTCCTCCAGGCCTGCCTCCTCTAATATTGATGAGACAGCTTTTTAAATGAAATGACTGCCCTGTTTTGCACGGGACCATACCGTTTACCCGCACACACACACCCACGGTTACAAAATGCAGGTCTAAAGCATATTTTGCGCAGAAGGGTCCTTTTGTGCAGCTCTAAACCCATAAAATCTCTAACACACTTTTGACTGATGACTACGAGGCAATGAGGCGCCACAGGAACGGACAACAAATAACCAGCAGAGACTACTGCCAATTCAATCACATGCACGCACATAAACAAAGATCTGTGGTTTCCTGTGTTTCTGCTGCGCTGTGAAACCCCCTCTCGCCTTTTTCTACTAACAACTCAGGGGACATCTTTATGTCTGTATGTTCAGCGAGACTTAAATAACACAGGCCACTCAAATCAATACACTCTGAGCTTTCCTTTCGCATCAGGCTGTAAGACAGTGTCAGGCGTTTTTTGTTGCAATCAAAGGCTAAAAGCTGGAGAAAACGATTGATGGTGAGACTGAATGTTTGGGCAACATCATCTAAAAAATGGTTTCTTATTTTATATTGCAAAAATGATGTACGATGTTCATACAAGAATGGTCTTAAAAGAGTAACCCAGCGACAAATTATTGATACACTACATAAAGATTAACCTTGTATATTGTGCATATAAATTAATCAATTAAATTACCAGGCATGTATGTCTGAACTCAATGAGCATGTTAAACACCTTACATATCAGTTATACATCATACACACATCATACTAATATTCAGCCACAAAGACACAGAAATAAAAAAGAAAAACAGTAACATTACATAAGGAAGTCATATTCATTTTAAAGAATAAAAATAAAAAATAATTACATTTCCTCATGACGAAACACCAGAATTCTTAACAGAAGCACAACTAAACTAGCAGACTGCAGGCTGTAAATAATCTTAACTTTCCCGTCACAGTGGGAGAGCAGTTTGAGATGCAAAATCTTCAACAACTGCAACTCCAAACAGAACCTGATACGTGGCTTCTTGGTCACCAACCGATCAGAATCAAGCAGGGTCAAAACTTCTAATGTGATATTTCTTCATGAGTCCCAAAATACCAGGTAGTGTCCTGGTTTCCTTCACCAGACGACGGGGACAAGTTGTCAGATGGTCTATTTATCACATTAGAGAGGACACCTACTTCTTGACCTAAGCGTGCAGCGAATGTGTTTAGTTTTGGCCTCACTATTGAGAACATTGTAGTCCTTATAAAACGAAGCTTTACAGAGTTTTTATGTGAATTTGTGTGTGTGTGTTATCCAAATAGATGTGGTGTTTTTTAATGTATCCCTAAGCTTATGAGAAACCTGCCCTTTTCGTCCAAAGGGAGGGGATGCAGCATTTGTTTAAAGTTCATATTAATGATCGCATGTTGCAGCTGTCAGACCTAAAGTGTACGTATAAAGTTGCATCATAGCACTCAGGCTCTGGTTTAATGACATTCGATAGCTCCTCTTTTCTCAACTGGTTCATGAAGCAATATCAGATTTGTCATATCGTCAGGTGAACATCATCCTCTAACATCCACTCTGTTGAATCTTTTCCAACCCCTCTCTTTCCTGTCCACCTCTGGCACATCTCCTGTCCACCTGAAGGACATTACATCGCTTTCCAGGGCAGCGTGATCAGAATGACGGGTGGTGCCAAAGCTGCATTAACCCCCGGTGAAGAGATGCTTGTGCCAGCATAGAGACACTGAACTTCCAAGCATCTGATGTCAGGAGCAGGTGGTGTCTGTCCCTCCCGCTCCTGTGCTTGCTGACCAACGTGGATGCACAAGCATCTTTAGCAAACTGCCCATTAAGTGTTTAATGTGTCTGACAGCTTCAAGGGCATTTGGAGCCCTGACGCAGACCAGATGCTTCACAGCAAGTCTGCATGAATCTATAAAGCACCATTATCAGGGAACTTTCAGGTGGGGGCTAACTCTGCTGTAGATTAAAGGATTTCATAAACAACTGAGACACAAAGTATTGATCCAAACTAAAAGACTCAATACAGTTTCATAGAACAAAGACAGACTTAAGCATCTTCTTTTTCCTTTATTTACCCCCTACCTAGTTAAACTCCGCCCCCCCCTGCATGGACATGTGAAAGAGTACACGTGCCACAGCTCCCCTTATGTCTCCATAAGTGACACACACTCTAGAAACACAGTGAACACAGATTTGAGTCATAACAACAGTGACCGAAGCGCACAGTCAGACTGTACTATGGGAAAAGCTTTTATCCCTGCCGTGAATAAAGCTAAGTCAGGATCTGCGCAGGAGTGATCATCACTCACTGCAGCTGATTAAGTTAAATGAAGATGGCATAGTCTGCAGTCAGTACTTGCACACACACACACTTACACACACATACACACACTCAGACAGTGCATGATCTCATTTGTGATTTGGAATAGGATGCAGGTGACACAGACTGGAGGGCTGGAGGTCAATTGAAGGTGCACATGCAGTGTGATTTCTGATTGTTAGGGAGTACGGATACAGATGAGGCAGTGCAGTAATAGCCGAGGCTGGCGCCTGCAAGATTGATCAGTGTCTCAGGCTGCAGAGGCAAGGGCACCATCCCATTTATTTACCAAAAATTCACTCACATGAACACAGTTTTGTAAACACAGATGCACAGAGTTGTCAGCTTTGACTCTGAGTCATATCAGGAAAATAACCCCCTGATTTTGTGGCACAGGACTAAATCACAAGAATGACAAAGTGACCCTGGTTGGCAGCAGTCAGTTAAGGAGTATAAACAATCCGGGTCGCACTTTTACTTCTTTGTTCATAGTTACATATAATAATGGGGGTAAAAGACCACCACAGATGAGGTGATGACAAGGCTTGAAATGGAGGTAAATGAAACTTTGGTTCAGCCTTGATGGTGAAGTAAGATGGGCAGGTACAATCTTGGTTATAATGATGATGATGATGAAGGTGAAGACTGTGACAATGTGAAGCTGATGATTTTAGAGGTCGTTCAATCTCGTTACCTGTCCGGCTCGTTTTCCCTTTGGCTCCAATCAGTCCCTTCTCTTTCTTTCTTTGCAATGGGAGAACGAGAGGGAACCATTTCTCCGGGATGTCTTTCGGTATTGTCATCGTGACTTTTTGTTGAACAGTCACAGTTTAAATTCACGTCAAACTGGAGATACGGGAGATCGCCGCATCTCCGCGCGTCACGGGAGCTCTGATCTCAACTTCACACTAAAGTTGGACTGAGCAAACAGCCACCCCGTCCCATCCCTGCCTCTCTGTTTGTGCCTCCAATACACGCGTTCACACACACACATGCACGCGCGTAAACTCAGAAGGTGCACCTCTCTCTCTCTCTCTCTCTCCCTCTCTCTCTCTCTCTCCTGCTGCAGAAACACTGAGGTCATTGTTGTGATAAGGTCAGTCCTGACTGCAGATCAATTCGTCGACCGGGAAAAAGCTGGATCGGGTTAGGATTTATGAAATTGATCGACTGCCGATCCAACAACAAGAATTTCCAATCCCTTTGATATGCAAGAAGTAGCCTGTTAAGTTGCTCCGCACGCCTAATCGATCAACTCACGTGCACGTGCAACGCCTGCATCATCACTTGGAGTCCCATCCCCACCATAAACACTGTCCCCTATAACCATTACGTAATCACGTAAATAGCTGTCGCCATGGCAACTGCCTCTGCGGGGCGCACTCACAGCTGAGCGGCTGGCTGGATACAAAGATGGAAACTGGGGTGCCATTTTGGATCTACCAGGTCCGCTCGTGCAGCTGCTTGGTATCCCGTGCGTGTAAATAGAGAAGGCACTGCAGTGGGCAGGTCCAGACAGGTGCCCGAGCACGTGCTGCGCGGCCAGCCCCGTGCCGGTGCCTTAAAGGTTGCCGGGTGCACACTTCACCTAAAGATTACTTTACATGCATGAAAATGTATAGGAGCTGACAAAGCATAGTCTACCATCACAACAGATGCACAAATGGCGGAGTCATACTAAGTGTTCCTCTAGTTATAGTCTGTCCTTCTTCATATTGAGTCATGCTTGTAATTGAAGGGTCATGAGACTGTTTAGACATCATATAGCCTTTTATTTTAAGAAGAGATCTGAGACGGAGTAAAAGAAAAGGGGCGACAAACTTGTCCTCAAAAACTGAAGAAAAACCTAAACCTACATATTACACACTGCACGGAATCAGCTGAGCACAGTCAAATGCACATGATATCATTGGCTATTGATTACAGCCGCACAGTAGACAGTATTTTGCAGACAGTATTTGAACAGCGTTATAATCAAATTTCACAGTTGTACATCCTTGATTCTCTGTGAAGATTTTTACTTGTGGTTATAACATGATTGAACTTGTCAACATCACTGTTTATTCTGTTTAAAGCTTGTATTGTTATACGTAGTGCCCCACCTGAGATCGTCACAGACCGTATTCCCACAGTGGTGATGACCATCTTTCTGTGGCGTCATGCTCAGGGTGAGAAACTCATATCAGTATTAAATCCCAGATGTTTAAAGTGAAAAATCCATACCGTCTGGTACTGTTGCATAGTTAACGTTATGACAACTTAAAACATGACCCTATCACTCTCCTGATGTCACTATCTACTGTCCACAGTACTGTTAGTCTGTAAGAGAGCTGTGAAAATGACCACAATATCTCAGATTATTTAAATTCATGTAACTTGCAACCGGAAACACCATAATAATGCATGACAACAATATGCACGTTTCAGACCCTGGGCATGATTTTAAAAGATGATAGCTGCTATAGGAGTACTGTCTAATCAAGCAAATTACCCTCCATGACCAAAATATATACCACAAAGTCTCCCCCTACACTCTGTCATCTTATTTTCAGCATCACCTTGTTACACTGTTTTCCAGGATTTAACAGTATATGCTGCACAGCATGTACAACTGTGACTTGGTACTCATGATGAGATAAATATTCTCGCTACTGTATGTGGATCAAACATGTAACAGAAATTCCCTCTGTGGCCATTGTTTACTTGATGTAATGCACATCAGAGCCTGTTTAGATGATAAAAAGACAAAAGTCTCTTCTCAATACATTCATTTTGCATCCCTTATTAAAATACAATAGAGTTATTAAGAACATGTTTAATCAGGGAAAGGCAATTAAGACTTCACAAGTCCTAGTCAATATATCTGTCCAATAAGAGTTGATAAATCAAGCCAACTCAGAAGTTCCAAGATCTGCAGTTTTTCAACCTGAGGCTCCAAATATAAGAAACCCCCCTTTGACCCCCAGATTTAAAAGCACAGTTTCAGCTGCATAATTCAGGAGTTCAGTAACTGGACTTCACGTCTGGTCTGCTTTTGCATCCTTCTCTTTAGTTTTTTTTTTTTTAAATATAAACATTGAATGGCATATAAAGATAGTTGTACAACTCTATAGCTTTGATGACTTGGTGTTTTTCAACCGTTTGAATTCAACGTGGCAATGGACAAAAATCAACAAAGCCATTACTTAAACCCAAGGTTATTCCAGATCGACACATTGTAAAAGTAATTCTTTTGGAGAGCTCTAGCTTATTCAAATTCAAGATAATCAAGGCACCAGTTAAGAAAACTAGCTTTATCAGAGCCTGTCAAAGTGTTTGGTGTCATTGGTGTTGGGCACTGACCTGGAGGAGGCTTCTTTCTGAACATCTCCACTCTGCTGGCTTTCTTCTGCTATGGCCCATGAGACTGTCTGCAGAGAGAGAAGAAGAGATGAGGGGTGAGGAATTAAGCAGAGCACAGAGGAGAGAGAGGTTACAGTGGAAGAGAAGAAGATCCCTACAAACATATATTGTTACAGAATAAGAGCAAGTTTTCAAATCTGTACGCTTTTCTGCTTTCAGAGGGGAGCTAAACATTCAATCAAATCTGCCAGACTTTCAATTAGCAACATAACAGGGGCACGTTTGCTCTGTTAGAGCCATAATGAGGAAATGACATTTAGCAAAGCACTCTCTGGCACACAGTGTCTGAGGGGACTAGTGTCTCTTGCAGATCCCCTGTCAGCCTTCCTACAACAAATGGGAAACGGTAATGGCCCTTTTTTCCCCCTTTCTCTTTCCCTCATACTCTGGTCTCCTCTCTTTCCATTTATGCTGACCTTTCCATTTATGCAGTTAATATACCTGCCTGCTCTCTCTCTGTGTTTTATCTTGGCTAAGTAACATTGTAGAGAGGCTTTGAAAGATGAGGGATGAGGTTGCAGAGGCGAGCCGTTACACAATTTTGTCTTGCACACTAGAAGATACAAACAGCATGGTAGACGGGCTCGGGTCAGTGAGCCCCTGATCAATACTCTTGAGAGGGAGCAGCTCTCTCCATTTGAGTTGGGCTTATCAGCTTTCAGCTACAGTTTCCTGTGTCGTCTCTTGCCCTGTCATACACTCTCCTCTTTTATTGCATTTTATCTACTCTCCTTCTGCTCTGTAGACAAAATCGCTATCCACCGAATGCAGAGTGTGGACAGAGCAGAGGGGTTGTCTGCCATGTTCTCTCACCTCTCTGCTGTCACCTCTCACTCTCCATCTGTGGCTCGCTCTTGTATGACCTTATAGACCTGGAGTAGCTTTATGAAACGGAGCTGGCAGCCTGGGGAGCGAGAAATACCAGGACCACACTGAATATCTGAGCACCTTCTTGGCCCCCAGGCAGAACTCTTTTCATGTTTCTTGCTGGAGTCTGCCTGAAGTTTTGGAGGATTTGATGAAACAAAAATCATGAAAGAAACACGTCTTTAAACCACAACACCTAGTTCACTAGATTTAATTCTCGACAAGTAAACATGAACATATCGCTGGTTCAACTCATGGCCACCAGCCTTTACTGCATGTATCCCCTTTCTGTCTTTATTTCCTGCATCTCTTCAGCTACCCTGTCTAGTGAAGGCAAAAGTGCCCAAAAATTTAACTTTAAAAACAAAACAACAACAGTATTGACATTTAAATTTTTGTCATGTCAGTACACATAAGTTCCTCTCAGCTTTATCCATGAAAAAAAACATAATGACTCTGTGTTCTTTCTTGACCTGCCCTCAGGACTGGTTGTGTTATTTCAGGAAGTTATTAAATCACAGAGTTTTAATCTCTCCTGGGAAACAGTGCTAATAGATCCTAATATAGTTTCCTGTGGCATCTGCATGCTCTCAAAATGATCAGAAGTCCACTGAGGATTACTTTAGGAGGAAAAAAGAGCAGCAGAAGACAAGAATAACCCTTAGAGTTGACCTAAATCATCTGGTTATGGACCTGCTCACCAGATATAATGTCTATTTATTTGATGTGGATTAAATTTTATGTATTTCTTATTGTTTCAGAGTGGCCATAAATCAGAGATTTTGCTTTGCGTTTCATCGTGCTGTCAGAGTTCTTGCAAGATACTTTCTGTTGTTGTCTATTTTGTCTGTATTGTCTCCTAAGTTTGCTCATCTTGTCCTGTACTTGTATATCTTGTGCTTTCTGACATCCTGCATTTTTAACAATAAGTGATTATAAACATTTGCTGTTCAGAGAGACAACAAAAAAGGCTTTTCTTTTCTTTTCTTTTACCCACAGCCATGAAATGTTACAAATAAGAAATCGTCTATCAATTTGCTAAAGTTCTGGTTTATTTTTGTAGGTCGTACAGGATCCTCACTGTTAGTTTCAGTCTGTGTCATTAGCAGTCAAAAATTCCCTATCTGAGCTTTATACGCCTGCTGTGCTCAGCTTATGTAATGCCCCATATTCAAACACATTATCTGTCTTAAAATAAAACATAGACTGTGTTTGTGATAGCTGTTACTCTCCTCCGCTCTATTTAGGGGTATTGAACAGTTTTGTGGTTCCTGCATGCATGAGTGTCAGTCAGCTAAAGAAAGCTGTTTGAGCATAAATTTGATATCACTGATATCAACTGTAGTTAAGCTCTATTAGTACTCATATTTGGAGTACATGTACTCAATTTTTGTCTACTCGTTCACAAGGAGACTTTACTAGTGAAGCAAAAAGAGTCACTAGTACTACCAGTAGACTAAAAAATGTTTACTAGTACTACTAGTAGACAGTTTTAGGTCTACTAGTACTATAAGTACACTTAAAAATGTTAAAAAGTTATACAAGTAAACCTAATATGCTAATAAGGGGGTGCGGGACAGCAAATTCTGGCTTCCCATTGGCTTTTGAAAAAATTACAATCAATCAAGATTCTTGATTTGCTTATTATCCCTCCTACTTCATTTGCATGTGGTCTACTAGTACTACCAGTACATTTTTTGGTTTTACAAGAACTACGAGTTATCTTTGAACAGTTTAATAGTACTACTAATGAGATATCTGAAGTTACCAGTAGTACTAGTAAACTGAAATTATGTTTTACTAGTAAATATCTTTGGTGCACTAGTGTGCAAGTAGACATTACTAGTAAAGCAAAATTGTCAACATGTAGATAATTTTGTGTTACTAGTAAAACTAGTTAACCTAAAAAAAAAAATACTGTTAAAAACTCATAGCTTTACTAGTAGCATAAAATGATCTAGTCAGATACTTTCATGAGAGAGCACAGAGTAATACTGCAACCACAAAACTTGAGGAATAAAATAAAACAAAGTTGATATCAATGTTTTTTGAAGGCATGTGGTGCAGTTTTAACAAGAAATGTGACTTTAATCTACATTTATGATCCACAGGGGAAAGTGCAAGCCCTTACACGGTGACATGTCTAACTTTCAATTTGACTTTGGGGAAATGTGGACTTATTTCAAGCCAGACTGACCTGAAAATCCCCCTGACAGCAAGAACTGTATCTACTGTACGGAGAGAGCAGCTTCACTTATCATGTAGGCAAGGTGCAGAAATAAGAGCTGGACACCTCACAATGAAAACCGAGACACACATCAATACTTTGAGCTGAATGAGTGAGACTGCACAAGCCATACGTGATGTGAGGTCGACATCAACCTAGGAAACACACACACACACACCTACCTTTTCAAGTAAGCGTTATAAATCTGTTCCTGGTGAAGGCATGCTGGCTGCTCCTCTCGCCGGGGTCATGGTGAGGTTTCAGGCTTGACTTGGACGAGTTGGCCCAGAATGAGAGGCGATCACTGGGGTGGGAGGGTGAAACGAGGACCGGGGGATGAGCTGCTAAAAGAACCGTGTCGAGGTGAGGGAGGGTTCGGCTTCAACCAGGGGAGAGGAGAGGGAGGAGGAGGAGGAGCTGTTTCTAACTCACCTGCTCCACCCCCATGTGGACCTCCAGCAGCACCGAAAAAACAGCATATTCGCCAAAGATCTGACTTTGTGTTGTAAGTTTTAATTTCCTCTCAAATATTTGATCTGTCTGAGAGTTTTATTGATCTGATTAGTTTGTGGAAGTTTAGTGTAACTTACTGTTTATTTTAACAAAGTTTTTAAGAGCTACTTAGAAAAATCCTTCCTTGTTAGTCGTCTGAACAAATTTCAAGTTACCGTGTGTGATATTATAGCGCCCCCTACTGCTCCGTATGTGGTCTTAAAGGTGTTTCCTGTATGTAGCGACATATGCATGCTATTTACAATCTATTCGCAACATAACTCTAACATCAGCAAAGGAAAACAAACTACATCTGTGGATGTATGAAAAAAGATTAATAAGATTTTCCTGGGGTGGAGAGTGGGGGAGTAGTAGGGATACGGCTCAACTTACCCTGCTCCTATGGTCAACTTACCCCATACACGGGGTAAGTTGACCATGCTATAATTGGCATGCTCTATTATCAAGGCAGTTCTTTTTACACTCATTCTGTTGGTTTGCAGGGATGCACAACATCTTGAAATATATTCAGATGCACTTGTTAGAGACAAAACTATGATTGCCCTGATATAGTGAAATATGAAGAATGGCTCATCTTACCCCACTCTTTCTTACACACCTTTATTTTTAAAAGGCAAGAAAAATTATATAAATTTGGACAAAATTGGTACAAATTGGTTCATCATTCACAGAGGATCTGCATGACCACGGGGCAAAAATGTTAAATTGTCAATGATACATGCCACTAATCATTTGATACAGTTTTGACCTTCTTGAACGCACCTTGAAGGCCCATTTCTCTGTAATGGCACAATCTTGTCTAGAGTAAAGAGCTCCAGGAACTGAAGCAATTTAAAACACTGATGAAAGGATTCATGTAATGGTGGATACACAGATGTTGGAGACCTGTAATTTGTGAATCAGGGCACCGACTTGACCCTCTTGACCTGACATTCAGAAGACGAAAAGTAAAAACACACACCGTAAGTTTTTGTTGTTGTTGTTGTTGAAATGGACATTTTTGTAAAGTAATGAAAGCCAATTACAAAATATAGAAGTAGTTCATGCATTTCCTATTTCCAAAAGAACAAGACTTGAGCTGTCTCTTAAGTTGTCACTCATTTATCATCTACAGTATATCAGTAATCACGGCCTGTATTCAACACAATCATAACTAAAACTTGTATGTTTTTATTCAGTAGAGGGAGTTTGCCACAGTTTTTTCTTACGTCTAATACTCAATGCAACATTTCATAAAAAGTAAATACAACTCAGATAAATAATTCAACAGAATAAATCAAGGGTCTAAAGAATGCAGACATCAATATAAACAGCATTATCACAATCAATATCTTCTCCAGCTGCCTTCATGTCTACTGGCTGTGTCAAAGAAGTCAACTAGAAAGTTCAGTGTATAAATATGTTTTTGTTCTATTTCATTATCATTAGATATGTTTGTGCACCTCTATGGTGAAAAAGCAGCTTTGTCATGAGGGAAATATTTACAGTAACGTTCATAGATGTGCTGCCTTTAACTCTAGTCCGTCGTCCCATGTGACGCTGGGTTGTTTGATTTTGTCACTCATGGTGGAATGAGTGGAGAGACTCTCAGAAGCGTCTGGATCAGGCAGATGCCATTCAATGAAGACCACATACATTAAAGATCCTATTACGCCTCCAAGAGGTGGGGCAACCAGTGGAACCCAGAACCAGTAGTTGTAACACCTAAAGAGCAGACACAAAGATATTAAGATATATATACAGTTAAAAGACTTAAAATAATAAAAAGAAAATAATAAAAAATTGTCTAAAAAATTCTGTCTCTCATTATTTTGGCATTTATCATATAAAAATAATTTTGGTAATCCTAATTGACCAAAAACAGGAAAAGTTTAATCATATTTAATGTTAGACAGTGAGGAAAAAAAGGTTATGTGCCTTTTTATATAGTGTATGTAAACTTCTGGTTTCAACTGTATATTCTCTGACTGAAATACTTTCATAAAGAAATCCTACAACCCCTAAACACTTAAGCTGGATCCCTGTGCTGCTGCTAGCTGTTGATGAGTATAAGTGAACTTGGGTTAGCCCCAAAGTTAGAGATTACTTTGATGCATTGGACCACTAAGTCTCCTCTGTGCCAGAGCATGAAGGGTCAACATCTCCCTCTTTTTCCAGAAGCATTCAGTTTACAATGATGCTTCAAGTTTCATATGCAAGTGAGATTTGCAGACATGCAAGCAAAAATAGCAGTTTTAAAGCTTCAACCATAAGCAAGACAGTTGCTGTAATGTAAATATGTCGGTTGTCCTGGCAGTGCTACATGTTTGTCAGTCTGTCCAAGAGTTATTCTGCCCCCTAGTGGATAATAATGATAATAGCAGTGGGACTAATGAAGAGCCAGTATAACTAGAGCACATTGAGCAACAGGTTGCATCATGGATCAAACACTAGATCATAATCAGATGTTCTGTAACAAGCTGACGCTTCATGTTCCTTTGAGAGGCAAACAGCTTTGAGACGTGATAACCTCTAACATGTGATTATTCAGGGACACATGAGGTCAAAGAGCAGTAGAAATAGGAAGTAAATGGTTTCCGTCGCCAAATGTTAATTGAACAGGCTCAATTAACTGTTTTGTCTTATCAATTAGGTCTTTTTGATAGGTAGTTAATGCATTCATAAAATCAGCGTGGAGAATTTTTATGATTTTACAACTGTGGATATGTACTGTTAATGTAAGATAAGATACATACGTGAAGACCTCAGTCCCCCAGCCTGCAGTCATAGTAAAGAGGCGTGGCCCCAGGTCTCGAGCTGGGTTTATGGCTGCACCACAGTTGGCAGACATTGACATGGAGATGCCCAGTACGATCACAGCTACTATTGGAGGAATCAGCCCTGAAGGAGCAGGAGTATTCCTCTTTTCACCCAGACACAGGATGCACAACATGAGCATACCTGTGCCCACTATCTAGTGAAAGTTGAAAGAATAAAAATAATGAGTTTAATGAAGAAAGAAATGTATAAGAGAAAATAAAGATGGGGTCCTAACACTGACCTGGTCAAGAAAACTTCTGCCCAAAGTTATGTGCTCAGAGGGAAAAGTGGCGAATATAGATGCCGTCTCATTCTGGCCATAAACAGTCAATATCCCTCCGCTGAACGCCATTATAGCATCTAAGACAGTTACAAGAACGATTAAGCACAACAGCCATGTTAGACACTTGCATGTGTTTCATAGATAAAGTTGCAAAAAGACTCACCGTAATACACTAGGTAGACAAGCCCTGATGCCACATAAGCCCCCAGAAGCTGTGAGAGGCTGTATGGCACCAGCCGACTCCAGGGCACCTGACCCAGCACACAGAAACTCAGAGTCACTGCTGGATTCAGATGCGCGCCTGATGATAAAATATGAGATGGAGAGAGAGACAAACAGGAAGGAGGAGGGCAGAAGTGAATTACAGCTAGAGATTGGATGGTAATGAAATCTTAGATTATTTGTAGCCATATAGTGTGTCATCTAAGAGTTGCAGTGCCCTGGTTGATATCAATCAAAGTGAAGGCCTTGAAGAGCGGCACAAGGTGTCTGTGCAGACTCCAGCAGATATTAGAGCCATAAATCTAGAGAGCACAGATCAGCGAGATGACTGCAGTAATGGAAGAGTCATAGATCACAGAGTGAGGAAGCAAACTGAATACAGCTGTGGTATTCTAGCGTTAAGGATGTCACTTAAAGGTGTAATGCTCTATTGATTAAAGCTCTTACCAGAGATACCCTTGGTGAGGTACATAGCTGACATCACACCCACGGAGAAGGCCATGTTGACTGACAGGAACTGACCTTTGGTGTCTCGGCTTGTCTTCACCTGAGCTGCCGCAGCGCAGCCAAAGAGCTTCACAGCACATGGAGAGGATGAGGAGAAACCCAAGGAAGGCACGAGACATTAGAAAAATGAGATAGATAGATAGATAGATAGATAGATAGATAGATAGATAGATAGATAGATAGATAGATAGATAGATAGATAGATAGATAGACAGATAGATAGATAGATAGATAGATAGATAGATAGATTAAAAAAAAAAACAAAGATAGAGAGGAAAATGGACATGCATGCATTTGCTCCTAATGGGTGAATCATTTATAGGTCAAACACACTTATCTCTAAACCCGGTAATATAAGGTTGTAAAACTGTAATTTAATCCATCTGATCAGCTTACCTTTGTAATGAGCCCCCATATCTCTTACATAAGCAGCAACATTATAAGTAATCTGAATGTGAAATCTACTTAGGAAATGATTACAAATGAACTAACATTATCTTATAACCTATATCTTTGATGAAGCTTTACTTAAGATATTAATTGCCACCGCTTTCTTATTTTGGATCTAGATAACTTTGAAGCAACTTAAACTGTGGCAACTATTGTAAATGCAAAGCCATCAAAGATTTTGGACAACGGTGTAAAGTTCAAGAATGATGATAGACCATTATGTGAACACCAAACTGATTTTCGGGGTCAATAAATAAACAAAAATGATTTTAAAAAAAAGTGATAATTGTTACTGATAATGAACAAAATGTAAATCTTTTTTTGTGGTAGTAAAACAGTTGTTTATTTATACAAAGATGATAAGTGTCAACCTTATCACCTCTCTAAATTTAATCTCATAGAAAAAAAATCGCACCAATTTATGCAGGGGTACCATAAAGTAGTTGTGGGCGCACACACAGACACACAAATTAAAGGTATTTATTTAGCTTTCTGTTTCTACAAATCAAATTTACTAACACTACAAACACTTACATATAAGTGTAGCATAAATGTTAAATTTCTGTATGAGTATATCCTGTGAATTTAAAAGCAACAGAACAGAGTGGCACCTGTGAAAATCTTTACTTCAATTATCGAAGGACTCTGAAAGATGTTTGCCAAGACCCACAGTTTGAAGTAGCCTGCCAAAAATTGCACACTGCTTGGATCTCTATCTGTGCTTAAAGTCACGGGGTGCTACTTGCAGTCAGTTTAGATAAAGTCTAAATAATTGATTGTGACATAAATCCCACCTCTGACAAGGACAACAGCCAGTCATGGGTTAGGATTTTTGGCTAACCAGATTTTGAAGCAAGATGCACCCCCCCATCTTAAGACGTCCCTGCTTAAAGATTACAAATATCACACCACTACTGGAATTTTTAAGTTTCAACATTCCCAAACTATGACCATAATATTCCCTTTTATGATGTTTTTATTCTGATGTAAGAGAAACAAGCTGAACACGGGTGTAAATACAATCCGTCTCTGAGCTCTCACAATGGAAATTCAAAGACTGCTAAACTGCTTTTTAGGACAAAGATGTAAATTCAAACTGATGAATTCATGGTTTATGAACTTTTGCCTCTCTTTTTCTTCTCTTTTCCTTTTTCTATTTTAACAACTCTTTAACAAAGTTCTAAGAAAACAAAAATGCCTTGACAGCAGAGTTTGTCATGTCTGTTTTCTAAATAATCAAAAATTCATCTCTCAGATGTAACGTCACTTACCAGTAAGATGAAAGTTCCCAGAAACTCAGCCATGCACTCCCTCACCAGGGCATTTGTCACTCTCGGGGCACGTTTTCTGAACATTGCTGGAGTTAGATCCCTCTTTTCATCTCCTGCTGAACTCTGTGTTTTGGGCGGGCTACCTTTTGAGCTGAGTGTCAGTCTGTACGAGAGCAGGCACACTCATGTGAGGGAGTACGCCCCGGAGCCAAAAGTAACCAAGTTTTCTGTTACTAACTCCACCTGAGCATCTGAGGACCTGTTCACTGTATCCTCTGTATGCCTCTGCTGGATCCACTGCTGTTCAAACACTGTTACTCATTAGTTGGGTTGTCTCACTTCAGGATTGGCTGGAGCAGGGTGTAATATTCCTCAGCTGTTATATGAACAGAGGCCATAAAAAAGCAGATTACGTGTTGAAAGCCCCGAAAGAATAAATTTAAAGCACAAACTGATCCTAAAAAAACAACAGTTTATTTACCGCTAACTCTTTATTTGTCAGTGTTTTCTTAAGCCACCCATCTTAAGACAAATCCAGAGACAGCTACGGGTTAGATTTAATCACAGGACAAATTAGAGCAGACCACATAAATATATTCATATATATAATTTACTCATTTTTTCCATCACAAATCTTTAAAATCCTCTCATCTAGGTATTGTAAAAAGTTTAAATTTCACAACTTATTTAAAGCTTATAAGAGGCTTTATGTTGATAATCTCCGAATTGTACAAAAAACAATTGCACAGATTATTTAAGGACTGCAGTGGAAAAAAAAGAGGGGGTTGTAAGAGAGGCCTCTCATCATCGGGCAGCAAGATGTCAGGATAACCTTGATGGGTAAACTCTGGACTCTTAATAAATTACATAACCAAAATAATAGACAGTGTGATTGAGCTTCATGGTGAAGGATCTTTCACTGCTGATAAATTCTAGAGAGGCACATGACTGTGGCACATAAAGGTGTTGACATAAGATAAGATGTAAAGAGTATATGACAGTTGTTACCCATCAATGAGGTGAAAAAAATGTTGATTTATGTCTTTTGTACAGCTGTTCTTCTTGAAAAAAGAAATATATTTCTATATTTTGACCGTGGTTATTGGTGTTAAAAGGGAAATGATTTTTTGTTTCCACAACACAAGCTTTGGTTTGTGGTTTTCAGGTCGTAAAATTAGTTGCGTCTAATCTAATCTTATCACATCCCCTTTTGAGGAGTATCTCTGTTTTGTTATGTGTAAGAGGACAGATACCTTTAACCCACAGAGATTTTACTGCAATCAGATGGAAAGATGATATTATATCATGCTATCTTTTTCTCTTAGCTGAAAGAATAAAAAAGCACCACTTTAAATTAAGATTTATTAAAAAAGCAAATGTAAACTCCAAATGAGGTTAACATATATTTACAGAATATCACAATATGGTTTTTGCATATACTGGTGTAACATGACAAGCCGACCAAACTACAAGTAACAAAAGTTGGTTTAAAGTTGCATATATCATCAGTGCACTTGAATTATGGCTGGTACAGAAATTTCCCAGGCCTGAGGTAGATCTTGTCGATATAGTGAGGAAAAATACAAACTTTTGCCCTGGTCTCCAAAATTCTATTCCTATTAGAAATTTGTATTTAAAAATAAAAGGCTTTAAACTAATAGCAGAATTAGCCCCAAATAGCTGAATTTATAGCTTATTATGTAATTAGTTACACAGTGCTTCTGTCATAGATGGCATGTGGAATCAGAGAATTTGATATTTCTCATGTGTCCAGGTGTTGAGGGCGACGCAGCACCACATCCACAGGCCCAGAGGGTAGTCTTCTGATAAACGTCCATGCCTCCAGACGTCTCATCCCCACCATGCTGACACCCTCGATCTCCACAACCTCATCCCCGGGACACACCTTTTCAACAGGACCTCCTACAAGGACAGAGTGCTTCACTGATGAATAAGTCTGTTATGGTACAGATACGTCAAGTTTGAATATATTTACTCTGGCAAAGTATATTTATTTATCTGCATGTAAAAAAAAAATGGGGTCTGTTTTCTTGTCTTTTTACAGCAGCCATGTTACACTAAAAACCTGAGCTTTGCATAGCCTTCAGAGAAAATGTGACCTCACTCACTCAAACCTTTGAGGAAAAGTTATAGACATGAATATTTAAAAAACATATATATTTTATTATCAATATACAATTCAGGCCTCATAATTCATATTTCTGGCCTACTTGTGACTTTTAGGTTCATCTCTTTGAGTTTAAACATTGATCAAATCTCTCACCCTGGAAGATCTTCTGTACAGTCAGGGGTTTGTCTTCCTGGCTGGAGCCTACACCTCCCTCAAGGCTGAACCCCAGGTCCCTGCTGTTTTTCTCCAGACGCACACACATAAGCTGGCCTAAGAGAGCACCAACAGCCAAAACACATGACTTTATACATGACACATACATGATTTTATATTTTCAGCAGATTTGATTGTGGTATCTGAACACTAACCTGCCTCACTGGCCTGAGTCTCTTTTGGCACTTGATTTTTTGTCTGTGATCCTTTGCTACTAACACTGCTTATCCCTCCTCTCCTCAAAACCACCACCCCCAAATCTCGAGTCTTTGCTCTCCTGAGGACCCTCAGGGCTTCCCAGTGGGCGTAACCGCCCAGTGCTGTGCCGTTGATCGACAACACCTGGTCCCCTTCCTTTATGGAGCCCTCCTGGGCTGCTACCCCTGAGTGGAACACCTTGTGAACCTAAAGGAAGACAACCAGAGCACATGAGGAGACTGAGGACACTGTCTTTGGATACTGTTTAAGTTAGAACAGGTTTTTCCTCACAGTGACTGGCTTGTTTTGGTCAATGCCTCCAGCCAAACTGAAACCCAGTCCCACTCCCACTTCCTTATGTAGAACAGCCACCTGGACGTCGTTATAGTCCTGTGAAGAACAAACAGGCGATGTGACTCTAATGGAGTTTCTAACAATTTAACACACAACTATGAAGGCCAGATATATAAAATAGAATATAAAATGCCACAATGTCTGACTAATGGCAACAAGGAATATATATGCAATATCTGTCATATCATGTCACACTACATGGCATAAAATCTTTGCTAGCAAATATTGTTCTTAGCTGAGGTCTTGTGAGTTAAAACAAGTTCTCAAATGTGTTGCTTTTACCTTCAATATAGTCTGATTTAAGTATGTGCTGTGATAACTATGTTCTGTTCAGTTTCTGATTGAGGGGAATAAAATGTTCATGATTTTCTGAAATTCTTTGCATTTAATAAAGTACAACTGCATAAGGGAAGAATAAGATTGCTGTTAAACATGAAAGCCCTAGCAAAAAATGTATTGTACCTGCAAAGTGCTGTCACCCAGGCTCCTGACATCCTCCAGCAGCTTATCGAGCTCCTCAGTGGGCATAACGGACACATAAGACAAGGCAGACATGTCTGAGCTCAAGGAGGCGGATCGCCGGCCTAAAGACTGCCAATCATCACTGTCATTCTCTGACTCATAGTCCACCCCGGCAAAGTTACAGAGATCTGAAAGACTACAGAGGAGAGTTCAGAGGGTTAGATGTGACCAGATACCAGATCCATGAGATCTACAGAACGTAAAGTTGAAAACAGTCCCCACCTGACACAGAAGCTCTTACGATCTGACTGGCTCATGTTGCTCGTAATGGTCACCGAGGACTCCCCAGAGTCTGAGTCATAGTTAGAGTCTTCATCTTTTTGTGTGCTTTCATCATCATCATCCTCATAATCTTCATCATTCCAGACGCTGATCATTGGGTTTAAGCCGGCAACCCAGGCGTCCAGGTCTAACACTTGATTCTTTCCCTTAGGAAAGACTTCATTGACAGCAGGGGAGGCAAGATCAGAGGGGTCACTGTTGGGTGGAGTGGCAACAGGGTGAGGGAGAGGTAGGATATCTGCTTCAGATGTTTTGGCTGCCTGTGTGAGGACGGGGGTGCTGTCGTTTTCTTTTTCTGGGATGGGGGTGGAGTTTTGTGGTTGAGATGACGGAATGAGTAAAGGTAAGTGGTGTGGAGTGTTTGTTGGTGTTTTGTCATCATCGCTGTCAGGTGAGGCAACCACGGTGGGTGTGGTTCTCTGGATACCATCAGGAGTGTCACTGGAGTCAGACAGGAATACAGAAGTTGGTTTTTCAATTGCCTCGTCAGGACTTGAGAGCTTGGAGAAATCAGACTCATCTATGTAGAAGTTGCATCGCCCTTGTTGATCTCCATTTATTTGGATCTCAAGGGTGCTTTTGACCCTGGAGTACTTTCCACAATCTTTAACACCCTTGTCTGTTTCCTTTTCTTCATTCTCAATCAAGTCTTCCTCTTCTCTCTCTTCTTCCTTTAATCTGAGTCCAGCTTCATTCACAGATAAAGACCTTTCTGACCCAAGCTTCTTTCCCGCTCTTATCTCCTCAGATTTCTCCCCTACATCTTTCAGTCCCCCCCATTTATCTTTCAATCCTATGGTTGGCCCGTTCTTTTTCTCTCCGCCGTGAGCTTTGCTGAGTTGTGTTGGCACAGAGAAAGCTCTTCTTGGCATGAGGACCTGTCCTGTAGCCAAACCTCGAACTCTCTGTGACAGAGCCTCAAACTGGTTAATCTTATTTCTAACACCAGCCGCGGAGTTGACCTCTGGAAATTTCTTCTTCTCTGTTGATTTCATTGAGGTTTTTGTCAGGTTTGACTCAAACACATCTTCATCAGTGCCGGCACCTTTCAATTCAGCTTTTTCTTTCACTCCATCACCAGGCTCTTGCTTACTTAGCCAACCAGTTCTTTCTCTTGGTGACCCATGCGTGACATTAACGTCCTGATTTTCCTCTCTGTGGTTCGCCCAGCTCCAGTCAGCACTTCCACTTAATCTTCTCTCTCTGAGTCCAGACCAATCCCTCAAAGAAACTGAACTCCTCTCGTGTAAGGATGTGTGTGACTGAGGAGGTGGTGTTGTTTCCTCTGCGGCCCTCGCAGCTCTTATTCGAGCTGCTACGGTGTTCCTGCTTCTTGCTCTATCCAGAGACATTGTGCCAATGTCCCCTAACTCCCCACTTAAGTTTAAGTCAGGGGTCTGTCCATAGCGCTGTTCCAATGGCGCCCTCTCTCTGGTCCTGTTGGTGGGAAATAAAGAGTCAGAACCTGGACTATCTCTTTGTGTCCAGGTGAATGAACTCCTGCTTTGCACTGGGAGGAGGCTGCTTGTCTGTCCTGATGAGAAACGCCTGGGGAAGGTCCCCCCTGATGTCCACTCATATGCTCTTGGCTGTTGTGGAATGGACGAGTCTTTGGTTGTGTCTTTATAATGGGAGGCCAAAGTGGCAGAACCTTCCATTTTACCAAAGCCGGCTGACCCGTAGAGTTTCTCTATCCGCTCCAGAATACTCTGACCACCTTTGGACCCAAAAGAAGCAGATGTCACTCTCACATTAGAGCATGGTCCTGACTGGGACCTTAATCTGGAGGGGAGAGAGTGTCCTCTGCTGGTCCGGTCCCAAGCCTGACCCATGTGACTGACTGGGCTTGTCTCTTGAACAGTATTACTTGTACCCACAGGGCTGTAATGGGCTTGCATTGAAGACATTACCCTTCCTCTGGGACCTTGAACTCCTGTCCTCTCATCCAGTTTATTCATGTCCCATGTTCGTCCAGTTGAGGAAACAAACATGTCTGTCCTTTTGCCTCTGTCAGGACTTCTTTGCCCTGCCCTCCAATCCAAGCTCTTGCTTCTACTAGGCAGGTTGTATCTCCTTATCTCTGTCCTGCCACGACTTTCAGATGCAAGGCTTGCACTTCTGTCCAATCCAAATGCTGTGACTGTTTTGTCTGCTGTTCCATTCTGGTCAAGGCTGGTCAACATTTTATATCCCACTGTGTCCTTCTCCTCACGCTGACCTATCAAACTCCCACTTCTGCCATCATAACCAGCAGCTTTGTGGTCCCCCTGATCAGCTGAACTGTATGCACCAGTCTGCGTAACATATCTTTCAAACTCTCCAGCTTCCTCAGAGCCGCCCCTGTCCTCCTCTAGAAAACCTCTGGGTTTCCTAACACCAGGCCGTCGCGTGAGGCTGTAGGAGGGGGAGCTGGCTGAG
This sequence comes from Xyrichtys novacula, assembly GCA_962446985.1. NCBI lineage: Eukaryota > Metazoa > Chordata > Actinopteri > Labriformes > Labridae > Xyrichtys > Xyrichtys novacula. Next base: position 22,563,990 of record OY660871.1, read on the forward strand.
CGGACAGTGAAGAGCGCTCCTGCCCTCTGCCTGTTGTACTCACTCGCTGGAGTAGGGAGCAAAGACAAGTCCATTGTCCAAGAGTAAACAGAGTTAATGACCACCTGTGAAGTGCCAAAGCCCAAAAAGGGAGCGGAAGAGTGAACTTGATATTTAAGAGATTCCAAGCAACTATCTTTAACACTGCACTCTGGCAGCCGCCTCTCTGAATGCTGCAATTTTCAGTGTGCAAAAACAATTAAAACTGGCACTTTACAGTGTCCTTATTTGTGTTTTTTTTCTAACACAGAAACAAATCCTTGATAACAAAGTTTGATATTTCAGGGGTGCTCCTGATGTTTCTCTGCCTTGTGTTGGTGTAGATCTCTTGGAACCTCCTCTTGATTTCTTGTTGTTTGGTCCCTTGGAGTGTTTGCCTTCCCGGCATGACTCTAGGGAACAGCTCCCATTGCCTGCCAAGCAAAAAGAAAAAAAAATGTACAGATTTTCACCCTCGGAGTGGATAGGCCTGGAATGTTGTGATACGTGGATTGTGGTTTCCCTTGGCTCGTCGGAAATGTCAAACACAATCATAGAGTGGCTGAGGTCAATGATCACGACATATTTCACAGTGTAACTAAACAGACAGGAGCGGATGAGAAAATGACAAGAATAAAAACCAGGAAACAGATAAAGGATGAGAGCCTGATAGTTATAAACACCATATTATTCACACTCCTGTCAGTTATGTCACCTCAAAACACACCCCTGCCTTCCTGACATTCCCCCCACACTGACTCAATGAGTCCATTCACAGAACATAGACAGACTGGGATCATGCTCTCTGTTGTACACACGGATCATAACTACTGTTTACACAAGCAACATACTCATGACTACCTGTCAGCGTCAGCTAAACCTGAACCAAAAACTGGAAGAACTCACCAAACAGCAATCCAGTCAGCGAAAAACAATGTATTAAAGTGTCACAATCCGCCTCTGTGCGGCCCAGATCACAGAATCAAAAGGTTACAGTGAAACAAAGCTGGATTCATGAAAAATGATCAGATCCGATCAGATCAAAGTCGGCTTGGTTTACATTCTCATCCTGAGGGGCTGACAGCTTCACTGATATGATGACAGGAACTCATCAGGAACATCTATGGTTACAGACATCCAGTACAAAGATTAATCTTTGATCATCAATTAGGTCAAGATTTGAATCCAGTCATCTCTGTTGACAATAAACTCATAACCTGCCAAATGCTGTTCAACTGTACTCATATAATACAACAAGGAGACCTAGCTGTTTAAATTATGTGAAGATTTTTAGAAGTGTAAGTCACTGTGTGTAACTTTGTCAAAACAGTCCCTGTGGTGCTTTCCGATGCAGGTGAGGCTCAGTGTCAGTTTACAGAAACACCTGTTCTGCTAACAAACACAAAGCCTCCCATCTGGGTAACCGGGGCAACGCTGCACTTTACTTCAAACACTGATAAAAACAACAAGGGCAACACAAATCCACTCGAAATAACACATATTTCTTCCACAATTTAGTCCAGAGTCCACACATTCACAAAAAGATGCTCCTTACCTTTTCTAGCAGAGACCTCTGTACATGTCTGAGACCGTGGTGTTGACACAAGTTCATACTGAAGGCAGCTCTCTGCAGTGACATCAGCTCCTAACTCCTCTCTCTCTCTCTCTCTCTCTCTGTACATCAGCTTTGCATGATGGACTACGTACAGTGACGCAAACCTGCCACACTGGTTTACTCTCTTGTCCTCTCTCTCTCTCTGTGTCTGTTGCTCTCTCTCTCTTTCTCCTCCCCCTCTCATTGTTGTCTTCTCCCTCTTTTCCTCTCCTCACAGGGTAACATTCCTGCCTACAGTTCAATGTGTCACCCACTTAGCAGCTCAACAGGACTGGGAGTGCACACAGACACATATCACATGCTAACATTCACACCCTAAAGACAATTCAAACTTAGCCTCACATCAACATGTCATAGCTCAATGCAGAAGGAACACAATTCATAAAGATGTGTGAAATAGAGCAAGAAAGGTCTTTTATTATCACCCCACCTAAGGCAAACCCGAGTCTAGTTATCTGGGTATAACAGGTATCAAAATACATAATAACAGTGCACCTTTAATTGGGACCAGAGACAACAAAGAGCTCATACAAACCCAGAAATACCAGCTGGGATAAATATTGTTAAAAGTACACCTCTCGTGTGACACATGTTCAGGCTAACAGAGCTCAATTGGAAACATACTTGTTATGAATCCGTGGGTTTGTAATGCAGACTGGAGGAGGGAAATATTTGAGATTGCTGACAGGTTTTTACCAGAGGAAGAAGAAGAAGAAGAAAAGAAGAGGTATTGTTGTGGGGAAACTGGATTCTGCAGTGGGAGGATGAGCAAATTTGACCCCTTGAAGAGAAAGACAAAAACCAGACATAGAAATAAAAGACAAATAGTCGTGCTTACTGTTTGACGGGCGCGTAGACGCTCATGCTGTGACTGTTGCTGATTTGCATGCACCTGCTGCCGTCTTCCGTTAAGGAAACTGTGGTCACCACATGTTGTGACACTTAAAAAAAGGGGATGTCTTAATGTTTTTCTATGTCTGCAAAAGATCAGAACTTGACTGATTGAAAAAACATTGATACCAGGACTTTGATGATCCTCACAATGCTAAGTTAAACAGGCAGATGTCTGGTAGGTTGCATAGTCTTTTGTTAGTAAGTGTAATGGCAACAGTATGACTCCACAGACACCCACCCTTGTGCCTGACAGAAGAATGGCACTCAGTGTCCGTGCAGGATGGATGCAAATCAGTGTTGTGCTCACTGACACACTGGCTCTTTCAATGCGTTTCTGAGGGTGCAGGACTCAGAGAACTATGTGAGAAAGGGCAGCTTATGGTACTTAATCAGGATGTCACAGGGGATAAAAATAGTCACCACCAGTTACATTCTTGTCGAAGGAGATTTGAAGACAGCAAGAATGTTAAAAAAATGTCAGGCACCAAAAGATTGCGTTTAATCATATATAAACTGCACCTTTGATTGTGAGAGAACCTTTTTCACTGCATCTTTGCTCATATGCCAAAACATTTGTCTGTGATAAATCAGCTTAAAGGCTTACAATAACGCAAAAGAATCAAAGACTCCCTCTTCAGGACTAGTGTTATTTCTTATTCTTAAAACAGACACCTATAAATGCTTGAAGTAAAGCTTCTTTGAACTTTTTCTTAAGTTTATGTTTATGTTTACTTTATGTTTTCATTGCAGTATTTTAAATATATGTACATATCACGTTAAAACATGTGTAAGTGTAGACAAACTTTACATAAAACCTGTTAGAAATTGTAACCATTTCACATGTGCGCTTATATGTGTGGTCCATACAAACATAGAGGTTTCATATATTTTAACATATATGTTTTAAAAAAATCAAATGAGTAAAATTAATTCCGTAGTATACTTGCATTTATGTAATGAATGTATGTAGGGAAGAGTGGGGTAAGATGAGCCATTTTTCATATTTGGGATCACTACATCAAATCAATCATAGTTTTGTCTCTAACTAGTGTATCTGCATATATTTCAAGATGTTGTTCATCCCTGCAAACCAACAAAATGAGTGTAAACAGAACTGTCTTGATAATATAGCATGCCAAAAAAGTGGTCTCCTATGGTCAACTTACCCCGTGTATGGGGTAAATTGACCATAGAAACTCTGTCTAAAAAGTCATTTTAACATGAGAATGCCTTTAAGTGATTCAGAACATTCACAGCTGTATTTCTGAAAAGAAAAATTAAAACATTTCAACAATCTGAACTGAAACTCTGATCCTCTCATCAGACTCCTTTTCTTTTTCAGTTCAGCCACTGGCTCAATTTACCTCAAAACTACTATCATGACTTTATTAGTCCTCTAAGCTAAAATGGTGGACTTTTCTGCTCGGTTTTTGACCTCATGTTGTAGCTCATAGATACCACATTTGATGTATAAAACACATTTAAAATGATATTTTTTGGTCTGAACACAATTCTAATAAAACTTATGACAGACTAAATTCAATTCAAGAGTAAAAAATGTTTTTTGGAAATAAATGTCTAACTCCTTCATCTATGTGCTTCTAACCTTCACAGACTCCATGAATTGATGCCCATCTCCTAAATATTTGGTCACATGATTAATTTCTTTTACCATTTCTAAGTAACAGGAGGTGGCTCAACTTACCCCACTCTCACCTATATGATAGTAAATTATTTGCCGTGGCAACCTCCATCCTGACATGTTATAAATAAAATTTCTGTAAGAGTGGACAGATTATTTCGAGCACTTCAAGTGTTGTCTGTTGAGAATCGGACACAGACTATTGTTACCCAGTGAGTAAAAACCACAGACTGTAAAAACTCTCACAACTGTAAAGGTAGTGGAGGTTGAAGAGACATTTTTAGCGTCAAAACGAACCTCAAATTTGTGGCTTTATCAAAATAACTCACAGCTATTGCTAGTTTCTGTTTTCTCCTGTTCCTCCTCATCATTTGTTGATTTGTTTGTCAGTTGGTTTGTCGTCGCGAGGATTCTTTAAACAGCAGACGGCAGCAGACACCATGAATCGTCACAGCAGGTGTTGCGCCGTAGAATGCACCCCAAACGTTTGATGCATCCCCTGTCGGGAGCGCGGTTGAAAGTACATAACAAGGCGAAATAATCCAAGTTTTCATTACCGTTGGATGAATTTAAAGCGTGTGCCTTTAATGATTTCATTCAGGTCATTCAGATAAGCCGAAAACAATAGCCTTCTGATTCAGAATATCTGCTGTCCCGAAAATGTATTGTTCTCTGCCTTGACAGCTTACTGTACAGTTTATATACCCAAGTACACCTCTATATGTGCATTTTTTAGACACGTAAAACAGAGCAAAAGTATGCTTTTCCATCTAACATGGTATCATGATCCAAATAATCGTGTTTTTGTCAAATATAAGCTCATTTTCTTCCACTTTAAGGAGCTAATGAGTGGGAGGGATGCAGGGGTGCAGTCTGCGGCACAACACCGGCCGGCGTCGCCCAGGCTTTCAACGGTCACATGATCAACGCGGAAGACAACAACTCAGTGAAATGTAAGAAACAAGAGCGCCTAACTTTACTATAGTCCTCTGTCCTTTGTGTTTTGTCCAACGTCAGTGTAATGTAGCAAACAAAGACGGCTTAGATGAAACCGTGTGCCTTAAAGCGGTGTTGGAAGTACAGTGAAGTGTCGTTCAGCTGATGTTAACGTGCAGGGTCAAGATGAAGAAGAACGAGTCTCTTCTGTCCAGTATTAACGTGGTCCTGGTCATGGCCTACGGAAGTCTGGTGAGTTTGTCTTTATCTGTTATTTTTACTGCAATCAACCTCGACAATAGTCAATATCTCAAAAAAATCTGATTTTGTACCTCAAACTTTCTTTGTGCCAAACTTCTTATTATACTGTTAGAAACAACTGAAAAAGAAGAAATCATCTGCCTGGACACACATCTCCTTCAGTTTAAATGTTGAAATTGTACGTTGAGGTACAAAAAGATACAAAAAGCATTAACAAGGATTAACAAGAATTTCTCTGTGAGACATTAACTCATCACTGATCACATTAAATTATATAACTATGAGACTAGGTCATATGTGTCCTTAATTACAGCACAGTGTTTTTGCAGAGCACTGGCAGCAGTTGACAAGACTTTACCTCTATCTAATTTCACAAACGACCACCTGAAACACCTTAATCTTTACTGTTTATCTAACAGGATGAAATCAGAATACTGTTTTGATAGGCCTAAGCATCCTTGCCTCAGATTTGTGTGTTTTGTGTTCTTCTACACTTCTTAAAATTAGATATATCTGGTAACCAGAAAATGCTTCACCATTATATATGTTCCACTGTATTTAGTACCCAGTTTGAAATCCCATCACAACATAGTAGGGCTGAGCGATAAAACCATAATGATACATATCGAAGATTAACTTCCCTCGATATCGATATGACGCGTGGTCAAAATGCTTTTCGATACTCGGCATTCTGCCATGTTTTGGTAGATTACACGAATAGCCGATGAAAAGGGGAGTTGCTTCAAGTCCACACAGCGCTGAACCAATCATGTGCTGAATCAGAACCACGTAGAAAACAACTGCCTAGTAGCAGGCTGCAGTTACACGCAACCATGGCACTTAAACATGTGAAGCCGACAGCACTGTCAGTAAGAAAAAAAAGAAAAGGTGTTTTGGTTTTTTGAGGTCGGACACGCAGCAGAGTAATGAACAGACAGACAAACCAATAGCACCAAAGTGAATATGAAAGAACAAAAACAAGTGGATTGAAGGTAACATCCAATTAAAAATGCATTTCCAAAAATGATAACACATTTAGTGATGCCCTGTTTTCAGACTCGACAGTTAAAAGTATTCAGGGAAGGTATCCAAAGTTATCTTCATTCAGGCTGCCTTTTTTACAACATGCACAAGTAATTTCTGTTACTGTGTGGTTTTGTTTACCTTCTACACCACTCTTGACAGAAGCCGTTAACAACTTTTGACTTTCCCCCAGGTGTTTGTTTTGCTGTTTATCTTTGTCAAAAGACAAATTATGCGTTTTGCCATGAAGTCCAGGAGAGGGCCACATGTCCCCCTAGGCCACAATGCTCCAAAGGTAACACACACTCACAGACACAGTGTGATGCTGCTCACTCCCTATGGATTTAGTACAATATCATAATATCTGACCATCTTGTGTGTGTGTGTCCTTTAGGAGTTGAGGCAAGAAATTGAAGCCAAACTCTCTCAAGTTCAGAAAATCAGCTTCGAACCTCGTCTGCTGTCTCCAGATGATGACCGGTTAAAACACATGGATCAGTCAGGTTAGACAGACGCACAAACACTAGCACACCAGTACTGAAATATCCTCTGCAGGAGTGATACAGTCAACATTTATTCAAATGTGCTGCAGGTTCCTACGACTACCTGTATAGGATGAGAGCACTGGATGCCGTCAGAGACATAGGTGAGCTCTTCATCAGTGATCTGGTATTGCTTTTGTTTTCATCATAAAATACTATAAATTAAACCACGTTGTTTAAAATTGACCTGAATTTTCTGTCATTAGATCTCCCTTTCCGGGAACTTGGCGGGACGTCCACTGCTGTGACGGGTAAAAGACTTCGGACATGGCTTCTCCAGCTGAAAAATTCACACTGCATGTTCAGAGGAAACCTCATCGACACTGTATTGGACGGGTACAATAAAGCACGCCATGGGTCAGAGGTCAGTGTCTTTGTGTGTATTTGTGGGCCAGAGATTTACCACCTCATCACACCTATAAAAACAATGCTGAACAGATCTTTGTGGAAAGCGATGTAGAAATTGAGCTTGAAAATATACCGTTGAGGTACTGAGTTGGTGTCATTCACAAACTGAAAAAAGAGACAACAACTGCTGCTTATAAGTTGGTGCTAGATACCACAGGGAACCTTGAAAAATTGTGTGAAGTCCTGCCCTGATGGGTCAGAGATATTTTAGTGTTACGAGAAGCTGCAGCTTGACAGGCTTGTTGTACAAACATGTTGTCTTATCCATATAACAATCCTAATTACTGTTTGCTTTTGCTTTCTTTTGAAATCTGCTCTGATGTCCTTTTTCTGAATTCATTTTTAGGCTTTTGGTAAAGCAGAGTTTGAAAAATACCAGGAGGCTCTGACTGAACTGGCCTCTGCGTGAGTACCAAGGCCTTTTCCCACAGTGTTTCACTTACAGCTCTCCCTTTTGTGCTAATCCCATCATGGAATGTTAATTATGTCCAAGGAACAACCTGCTTTCCCTTTGTGTTTTTTTAGTGTTAAATCTCACTACAGCAGCGGCAGCTCTCCAAGCCAGCACCACCAGTCTGCAGCCAAAGACCTGACCAACACGATGGAGCCTGCGAGCTCTTCCTCCTCCCCAACACAAACCACCTACCTCACATCCTCAGCGCAGCAGCGCAGCAAGCGGCCCAGACACTTCCTGGAGCTTAAGAACTTCAAAGACAACTACAACACGCTGGACAGTACGTTCTGAAAACCTACCAAGCCTGCCATGAAGAAAGGTGAAAGAGCTGCCAAGGATTTACTGTCACTGTAGCTGGATAGTTCAGAGTGGAGTGATAGGAGCACTGCCTTTAATACTTACACATACTGCCTGATTTAGAATAAAGTGCACATCAGATTACCAGTATACTGTGCATAAACTAAGTGTAGCGTATGCATATATCCTGTGTAAATGCATGTTTGAATAAGCGTTGATTTGACCAAAACAAAAGGAGCGCTTTAGAGCTATGCAAACGCATAAGACAATCAGTATTTATTGCACAATATAACCGCCTATGCAGACTTGTTGAAATTAACCAATGGTGTTTAAATAGGAAACAATGTTTGCAAAAAAAGCAGTATTAATAGTCGCCATGCACTGTTAATTTTATTGTTTACGTCTCTTAGTGCCTCTGCTGTCAACAGCGAATGTGACTGCCTTTTTTTTTAGCCTTAATGTTCACTCTATAGAAGCCATACTTTGTACTTAATTTAATGAATTGTGATGGTTAGCTGGGGTTTTGATTCAACAGTATTCTTGCGTATTAATTTATCTGAATGTGGGGGGGAAGTCTTTCTTTCTCCTCTCGTCTTTTTTTTAAAAGGTCTAGAAATGTCTGAACTGCTGTTTTTCAGGAAGCATCTTTGTGCCTTAGTGTTTTTAATTTTCTGTGCTTCTTATTGCAAGTCACCTCCAAAATAAAAGCAAGAAATGCTGTCTAAATAGTGCAGTTTTCAGTCAATTTACTGTCATTTCTAGTCTTGTGTCCAGCAGAGGGCGCTCCTGTCTCAATGATCACATTACAGCATGAACTCGTAACTCTTGAGAATTTTATTGGAGTATTTTATTCTGAAACACAAACAAAGTTGATAACATACTTCAGAAAAAAATCGTCACACTCTCTGACTAGAGTTTTTTTTCTTTAATATAAATAAATACAAAGAAAGAGTTGTTAGGCAAGAGTGGAAACATCCAAACACATTCATAAATATTTACAAAACAACATAAATTTGCACAATGACGAAGCTGAAATGCTTTACAGGAAATAAAAGATAGAAATAGAACGACACTTCTATGAAGCAGTTAGTCAAAGTTTCTTCATCGTCGCTGACTCTCGTTTTTCTGCTGCTTCCTCACAGTTTCATAAGGTGCCATGTTATTTATGGCTTAAGAAACAAGTTTATCTAAAACTGAAACACAGCTGGTTTTTAACTTTATATCGACTACATTAAGTATTTACACATTTGAAGCAATTTACTGTTCAATCTACTGAGTGAACAGAGTCATGGGTAAGTGGTGTGTACAAAGACGTTGAATGTAGGTCGACTTGTTAATGGTTTTTACATGAAGCGCTAGCTTAGTTAGCTTTGTTTGCTACATTTCTGAGAGATTTTACAACTTCTTAACCCACTTTGGCAACACAACTGCACCTTGCCCCACATTTTTGTTTGAACGAAACGTCAATGTCATAAACTCAAAGGTTACAAAACGAAACAGGGCAGGGCGAAGAAACTCGCACAACAAAGAATCAGTACAACATATAAAACTTCAAATGCACCTCAGCTGAGTCAGTACGCTTAGTGTTTCTACGTTAAAGTGGACAAACAGACGCCATAGAGTTTCCTTCAACAATGTAAGTGGTGGACCACTGTGGACCACTTTAGTGTAAGTGTTGATGTGTTTGCGGTCTACAAAGCTCCGCTCCTGCATCCAAAACATTCATGAGTTCAGATGTGGTGCTGTTTGGTTTCGGTTTGGTGGTTCAGTGACCTTTGACACTTTGAGTGTGTTTCTCCCGCGTCGTCGCTTCAAGACTTGATCTCGATGACTTTGATGAAAGGGAGCGGTTTGTTGGATGTGGTGGATGGCTTGAGCGGTTTGCTGGAGAAATGAGAGGGACGAAGATGTTATTACGTGGTCTTGTGTTCGACCGAGTTATTTGATTACAGGCTGAAATATTTGACGTAAGGTTATTGTTCTGAAACTCATGATTTCACCACTTAAAACAACTTAAAACACAGACAGAAAAGACAGTTAAGTTACCTGTATACGATTTGGGGGTTGCGTTCTGATGATAGGTAGGAATTTGACCTTTGACCTCCCAAGAAGAAGTCCATCTGATCATGCATCTCCCGGTTCTGCACATAGAAAATGTCAAGAATCAGTTGGCGAGAATAGATGAATATGATGGTTGCATCTCTTTCAAACTGCTGAGGGTCTGATCTTTTCTGTACATAACCTAACCTGGCATTCACGATATCCATAAATAATTTCAAGAGAAGAAGACTATGCGCATCTCTCACCTCAGCCTCCAAGAAAGCCACTTTCTCCTCCAGCTCTTTGATAACTCGGTCCCTCTCCTGAATCACCATGCGCGAGTTCTGGAGCTGAAAACAGAGCAAACACACAGTCAGGCGGAGTGAAACCCCTGCACAAATATGAACACTGAGACACTGTGTTTACGTTACTGAGTCTCACACATGTGCGCCTCACCTGCTCGATCATGTGTCGGACTTTCCTTTGCTGGCATTTCAGCATGTCATCCAGATGGTGGATCTTTTCTTTGAGAACAGCCACCTCCTTCTCCAGCTGCTCGGCCCTAAAAATACACACATACACTTAGAACCCTCTAATCCTGAGTGGATTGTCTTTATTTATTCTGTGTGCGTGCATTTGTATGCTGTTCAATTCACCTTTGCCCGCCTTTCTGGCCTTGTTCTCTGATGCTCTGCAGCTCGCGGAGTTCCTCCTCACGGTTGCGGATTGTCTCCCGCAGGGCAGCGCTCTCTTGCTCCATCCCTCCCAGCAGCCTTTGCAGCTCATCAATGCGCTGGTCTTTCTTCTCATGGTCTTCTTCTGCGATTTTTAACTTCTGCTCCTGGCTGCTCAGATGCTCCCTCAGCTTAGTGCCTTCTGCCTAGAAGATACATGGTTTACTTAGCTTAAAATCTGACTGAAAAGCAGTAAAAAAAACAGTAGTTATAAAGCACAGAAGTCAGTTCTTGGCTCTTGTGGAGGTGTGTTACCTGCAGCCTCTCTTTCTCCTCCTGGTGTTTCTTCTCTGCCTCCTGGAGCTGTGCGTACAAGCGCTTACTGACCTCCCTCAGCTTGGTTCTCTCTGCTTCTTCTTCTGCATCCTGAAAGAAAAAGAATCAAGCGTCAGATCAGCAGAAGGATGATGTAAGGTCCTGAGGCTGAATCTGAGTCCAGATCTTAATCCCATAGAGAGTGTGCAACCAAATGAAAAGGGTGTTCCCTTGAAATCCAGCTGGGTCCTGATGTGCAAACTGATAGAGAGTCAAAACTGTGAGCGCTGCCAAATGTGCATCTGCTAACTTTGAGCAGGCGAACACTAAGCAAACATTTCATGTATCTTTAATACTTTAAGTAAACATTACGGATGATTTTACAGTCATTACTAATAAAATCATCCTTCTTTAACTCTATCACTGCACATAAGTATGAAACCAAAAACAGAAAGAGAAAGAAAAGGTGGGTTGCAGTATCAGGACTAGTCAAAATCCCAAGAGAATAAAGCTGTAGAGGATCAAGCTGTATTGTTCTGCTAAGAGCTCATATCAATGCAAATAAAAAGTTGTTTTAAAGTTATAACAATTTGGAAATAAAGTCATTCTATTACAAGAGTAAAATCCTATAAAGTTATAATTTTGTGAGCAGCCAGTTTCCTCTGCCAAAATGATAATCATAAGGCGGCCCTAACACTCCACTGCAAGTCATGAAAGCAGAAGAAATACACCTAAGTTCACACACAAATGTTTATAGGTTATATAAATATGTTCAAACAATTAAAGGACATTTGAGGTAAAATCATGCCAGCATTTCTCCCAGAATTCATTACATTTGATTTTGTGAGCACTTCTAGATCTATTCAAGTGTCGTTAAAATCACTGATCGGTCAATTTGATGAAGTTTTGCTTCACTTTGGTGTGAAGGACACTTTCCTGATGATCAGCATCTAATTTGTCAATCCACTATAGAAGGAAAAAACTAGAAGATTATTGTACAAAGTTTCTCTGTAAAGCGAGGTCATAATGTATGGAAAGTTAAGTAGATGTAGAACATATTCTTCAGCTGATGTAATTATAGTCTTGTTTTTGTTTCCAGTGAGCTCAGTGGGTTTGGCTGTCATAAAGAAAAAACAGGCGTGTCGACGTGCGTCACTGGAGCAGTTGGAGAGTTTCCCTCCTGTTCCTGTTCCTGCAGCACCTCTGTGAGCGAGCAATCGCGTGACTCACGGTTAATGCAGCCAATTAAAGTAAACATCATGTTTGTTGTATTTGTACACAAACACCGACATGCAGACAGTTGTGGTTGCTAAAGGTGCTTGAAGATAGCAACAAAACTATTAAAGAGGGAGCATCTGTGGAATGCTGGCAACAATGAGGAACACCGAAACACATGTGAGGAGGGGAACAGTTTGTGCCTGAACCGCGTTCTCACACATTTACACGCACCCCAGGGTGCTTGGAGTATATTTTTACAGTCTCTCTGTCATTTGAATCCCTTTCTTTTCCTGCTTTATCACATTATTCTCTTTAACATGACACTCCTCACTCTCTGTTTGCCTTCAGGAGGTGACTGCTTCGCACGAAAACACATCTCTAAGCAACAATTAAAAATGTTTGAATCTGTCCAGCTGGACTGAGAGTTCGATACAACTTTGCACATGAGAGACTGCTCACCTGTCCGTCAGCTTTAGCTCCGCCCTTAGAGGCAGATGAGCTCTTTTTGAAGGGAACGCCAACTTTCCACCCATTTGTGTGCGGCTTGGAAAAGAAAAGAAGGAAGTGCGTGAGGAAGCAGTGAAAGATGGAGGCGCAGATACGTGGAGGAAACACCATTAAGCACACAGGGTGGGAGATACAACAAAAAGCAGCTCAAAATAGACCTACCTTGGTCTTGGCTGCCATCTGCTCCCTCAGAGTCTTCAGGCAGTACCTCACCTGTTTGAAACACAAAGAGACGTGAATCCTGAGACGGTTGAATGGATATTTTTTAGTGTGTAAAGTAACAAGTGTGGAAGAGACATGGGCAGAGAGCAGGAAGGAATTTACATGATGCAAACATGCAAGTTGTTATATAAGCCGGTCTCTGCTGTCTGTGTTAGTGTGAAAGTGGGGGTACACACTGACCTCCTGTATCTGTGAAACTTCATCTGACAGCATCTTCAGGCTCTGCTGGTGCTTCTGCTGCTCCTGTTTGCGTGCCTCTAGATAAACCTGGCACGACAAGGGATATCAAACACGGATGTTGAACACAAACATAGGTGATCACAAAACAAACACAGGCCATCTATTCCCTCACCGCCGAAAGAAACAAGGCGTCACCCACCTTGATAACCTCCACCTGCTCCTGAGTAGTTTTGACTGGTTCTGGGGCGAAAGATGTCCTGTCGCTGGCTGGCTGCACAAGTGCGAAGGCTCGTCCGATCGGCTGAGGATAAAGAGAGCAGAGGAATTATGCATGCTTTGTCTGGGTGTGATACATTTCCAAACCACATACGCAAATGAGTGAAGTCACCGTGTTTTGCTCGCCCTAGAGGAAGAGTTAAAGCATGTGTCGGATTAAGATTGCACAACAAAATTCAGTGCGACGGCCAGAAGTGCTTCCTTTGATGAATATTGTGAAACATCTGTTTGGATCGTCTGATGGGAATGATGCAATTTAACGATTAGAGTTCATAAAGCAAACTCTTTGTCCAGCAGTCTTTTCCTGATCAAATTATTTCTGTGCGCCTGGGACTGACTGTGACTCAGTAATTTCTCAGGAACAAACATTTAGCTAGAATCGCTGTGGAGACTGATCTGTAAACATCTGGTGCCACTTTGAAAGTGGTAGTCAGACTTGGTCGAAACCAAAAGTAGAGAGAGAGAGACTCATACAGAAGAAGGGGGAGGGATATTATGTAACTGCCGCTCTGGTGGTCTTGTTTTTTTTTTCTCTTTTTTTTTGTACGCCAGGCGCTGGTTTTGGTAGAACAATGGCCGTCTTGAGACGACCTGAGCGGCCATGTGTGGGAACCAAGCAAATGAAACACTGGTGGCAGCTATGGCATGTTTACAAGCAGAGTGAGTTTCTGTGGAGTTCGTGAGGAGCAGGAATGTGGCGCTGTAGATGCGTGAGTGAACGCTCGCTATGAAGTAATATCTTGGGGATTATTGAGAAGCTTTACTGTCCAGACTTCCAGATCCAAATATGGTTTGAATGATGAGCACCATCACCTTAAGTGTCCTGTTTTTTCTCCTTAAAGAAACTCTCCATCCTCACGTCTAATAAGAACTCCATCCAAGTTTGTCCATTTAAGATTTAAAAAATCTGCTCAAATCTAATTACATAATATCTTTCCATCAAGAATTCAAACTATGAATTACACGTCATCTTCAAAAGTTGATCCTCCGACTTATTTTCTCAGCTACGGTGACACAAACTTGGTTATAAAGGTGCAGGAAGTTCTTCTTACCTTGTCTCTGTGCTGATCTGTGCTCCTCTCTGGGCTCTGGCTGTGAAGTGTGAGCCGCAGCCGCCTGCACCCGTCCTGGAAAGAAAAAAGGGCAATGAAGAAATGAGATGTTGAAGTAAATCCACAAAGAGACCGTTATGTGATGGAGAGGCAGATTGAGAACTATTTTGAGGAGGAGAGGGGAAAAAAGAGGAGGAGAGTCTGAGTCATAGTCACTAAATGAAACTGAACAGGAGGGAGAGAGACGGGGGAGTATCCAGTAAGAGAGCGAGGAGGGGGTACAAGCGTCAGGGAGAAAGTTGAAAGTTTTACGCAGCCACACAGAGACAGATTGTTTGATTTTAACTGTGTGCTGTGGACGTCAGAGGGACTTAAGGCGGAAACTCTCCAGGCGCCCTCAGCCAATGAGAAACAGCGGCTGGATTTCTGGGAAAGCAGGCAGATAATGTATTGTCAAACAAGACAAGACATTACCATGGCAACAAATTCTCACAGTAGCCATAAACAATCTGGCACTTGAGAGCAAGAAGTTTGTCGGGGGAGAAGAAATGCACAGATGCAGCAGTCAACAAAAACCCTTTAAAACAACACAAACAAACCGTCCTCCTTTTAATTGAATTCACCGGGGAGGGAGAGCGAAGTTAAACAGGAAACGTCTGGAGCAGGACGTGACTCTATGAGTGTGTGAGTGCACCACAGGGAAACCCCTTCTATGTGATACACAACAAAGTGTATGTTGTGTGTGTAAGAATGCGGATGCAAGGGAGAAGGTCAGAGACATTATATAACATCGTGTTCTGTTTATTTTCCAGAGTATCCTCTCGGTGTCGACTGTGAGACACACAGCAGGCGGCGGAAGAATGTCTGCAATGCTCTGCTAGTGCAAAACACACACACACACACACACGCACACACACACGCACACACAAACACACACACACATCAGCAATAAACAAGAATGTACGCGCATTATCAAATCTATTGCCAAGATATTATGTTGATACAAGAGGTTAATGATCCACAAAGGATTCAGTGGAATTTGAAAACAATTGACTGAGATAATGTGTGTGTGTGTGTGTGTGTGTGTGTGTGTGTGTGTGTGTGTGTGTGTGTGTGTGTGTGTGTGTGTGTGTGTGTGTGTGTGTGTGTGTGTGTGTGTGTGTGTGTGTGTGTGTGTGGGAGCAAATTAGAGCGGGTGTGTGTGCAACCCTATTTGGCCTCTCTTTTTGTTCCCTTTGTTTTTTCAAGTGCATAAAAGGCCAAGCCACCCTGCGTTACCTTGTATGTCCAGTCAGGACTGCTGCAGACTTTGTTTTTGCAGCAGACTAAACAATGTGATCCCAGCGTACATTTGTGGCTTTCAAAGGAGATTTTTATTTCATCATATGATTTTTGTTTGCAGATGGAATTCAACTAATGTGGAAAACATGTTTGAGTTGAATTATGAGCAAATCAAGAATCTAAAATTATGTAATATTACAAAAAAGGCTTTTATTGTGTAAAAATGCCACATTTTTTGACTCAGTCTGAGAGAATTTGCTTATTTTTGCCATAAATGAGTGAATATGTTCACCTGTGCACACATTGCCAGCGGAGCCAGCTCTTTTTTTTTGTTTTTTATTTTCAATTCAAGTTTTTATGGAACTTTTCCAGGCATGGTACATGGCAAACTTAGTATTTTTCTCCAGACAGGAACAGGAAGTTATTAGGAGTGAACTGTGACAGACTTGTCACCTTTTTATCTCTCGAAGGGCAGAAAATGAAAAAAAGTGAGTACACAATACTATCAACAAAACATGCATCATATCTGTCCACACTCCCCCCCTGAAGGAAGCATAAAAAACAAGAAAACTAGAATCCTGAAACCTCCTGTGGGCCATTATTCACCTTTATGTAGTCCCAGAACCAGAGCCAGCTCTTTAAATTGCCGACACATTAACAACTTGACCGTATTAAGTTAATAAATTGCTAAAAACTAATAAAGGTTCAAGGATAAAGAACATATGTGCTGTTTTAAAACTCATCTGTATCAGCAGTTTATGGTCTAACTTGTAATCAAGGTGAAAAAAGGACATTTATGGTGTTATCTCCCTGTGTGTGCTGACGTGCGGTATGCCCCAACCTTGATGTTTGCCAGACGGAGGATATTAACTGGGTTGAGTTGCATAACGCTCTGATAAAGAGCGGTGAGAGCTGACAAAAAAGAAGGGATCTATAGACAATAGGAGGCCTGTATGATTAGCTTGTTATCTGTCCAGGAAGTACAGTAAGGCAGGGAGAACCAGAGAGGAACAGCTGAAATGAGAAGTTAAGAGTAGTCGGACAAAGAGACAAAAGGCAGCAGCAAGAACAATGAGAGGGGCAGAGGAAATATCCCATTAGCTGTGGTGGCGGTCCAACTATGTCAGATGGAAACTCAGGGAAACGAAAGCAAAGAATTCCCCTCTTGGTGAACATGCTTTCTGCTCAGATTACACCTTAGAGCTTTAATGGGGCATACACATCGAGAGAGGGAGAGAGAGAGGAACAGAGGGACGGTTGTCCAGAAAGAATCCATTATTATGCAACTTCTCCAACCATTCATAGATGACCAAACAAAGACTGGACTAATCCTCTCTTTGCCATTGACTATTTTACACACCAGGCCCTCTGCCTGCTCTGTCTTTGATACACACACACGCACAAAAATGCCACTTCCTTAGACAACCTGTAATACTAGACTTCATGGGAACACAGACAAAGGGACCAGTTGGATGTGATCATAGAACAGTGACGTCTCCCCGCGCATGTTCGTACCCTTTCACACGCAGATACACACAGTAACCTGCGGTACACATTAGCTTTCCAACAGGGCAGAAACTTGACACTAAGCTCACACACGGTGTCCACGCTGCTGGGTGCTACGACAAAAGATCACGGGGGTAAACCCGGGCTAAAAGGCTTACATGGCATGAAGACGCTTTTGTTTTGGGCTCTGGCATCTGAAGGTCTGTGAATAATCTGGGTTAAATTAACTGGGAAGAGCTTCTCCAAAGCTGTGCACACCGTGAAAAAGGTTCCTGGTATAAAATAGTTCAAATTCATTTGATCACAGGTAGCTGCAAGGAGCACCGCCATAAATAGTAAATCATCTTTTAGTGCCTCCAGGTGTAATACCTGCACGCCACAAACGCATTCCTCAAGCTCAAGATTGTGCGCAGATGCGAGTTAAATCACTCAAAGCCTTCTTTGCGCTGCTTTCACCATCACCTGCTGCACAGATGTCACTTTTGTCTTGTGTCCAGGTGATTTATAAACCTCAGCCTCAGAGGCGACAGGTATGAGCCAAAGGCCGCAGGTGTCAATACACTTTCTAAGTTTCCGTACTTTATTTACGCCAAGAGTTACAACAAAAAGCTTCTTTTCACCATAGGAGCTGACTTGGCGCTTCCTCATTCCTGTCTGAAATGCTGTGAATACTATGCAGAAAAAAAACAGCCTTGACCTTTAGATCAGGAAATATTCTACATGTGTAAACTTTTGATACGTATCACAGTTACGGAAACTTAGTTCTGCAGAAACATTTTTCTGCTGCTCAACACGGTTTTAAACCAAAAGAAGGAGATATAAGACAACTACAGACACACACAGTCTCAAATAGACACAAAACAATGACTCAAATAATCACAAGGAGACAAAAAACGTAAAAACAGAAATATATGAAGCAACCACAAAGAGATGTGATTGACTTTGGAGGGTCACAAATGACAGAAAACAGACAAAAATAAAGTTTCATCAGTAAAACAAAAGACAAAAAACTATCGAAAAAAAACTCTGACTATTGCAGTGGCACACAGCAGAACTACAAGGAGACTTGAATGACCAAACCAGGATATGAAGTACAATGAGAAGACTCTGTGGCAACAAAAGAGACGCATCAAACTACAAAAAAAAAAAATACTACAAGAAGACAATAATCACAAAAACATACATGAATAGATAAAGACACAAACAAAAGATGTGCACGCTCTAGTGCCCTGGGTAGTGACTGCTAGGCTCAGTCAGTCAGTGGTCAAACAAAAGTAAAAGGTTAAGATAAAGCCTGTGTAAACTTGAACGCTAAAAGATAACTAAGGTGCGATGTGTGGGTAAAGGATTCGGGCGTGTCTTACCATCCTGTGAGAAAATGAGTAGGTCAACATTGAGGGTAAACAGTTAGCTCACAACACTTAAACCTGAGTCACGACAGAGCACCAGAATTAACTACACTGTGATGGAGAACGCAATAACGATTTCAACAGTCATCTTGCTGTCAATCACATTAACCTGTTTTTACCACCTCTCTGTGTTGCGTGTAAAGCAGGTGTACTCATATATTCCCGTCTTTCCCCTACATAGATAAGACTATAGGTCATGTCTGGTACGTTTCCAGCAAATAACGTCAGACTCTTCAGACTGACATGCTGACTGGAGATGAGGACTAACAGAAGGAATGCGCTATGTCACACAAAACAGGGAAAATAAACGGCTGAGGGGATAATTGTGGCGTGATTTAAAATGTTCCCGTCTCAGTTCACCAGGTTTGAAGGGAGGAGATATTGTGAGGAATATTTCATGTAAATTTCAGATAATCACTGTTTTTTTTTTTTCCACACTGTTTCAAAGTCAGGCCTGGATGTTCCTTCAGTTTTATCTCAGATCCTATCATCCCAGTTCCAGGAAACACAAATATCTTCAAAAGACCGACTAACTCTGGAGGTTTTTCTCTGACACTTTAGGCGCAAATGTATCCTTCTAGTGATGACTTTTGTGTGTTATTCTGTAAGAATCATGAAATGTTACATGTCATGGTGAAATGTCTCTTCTGCTCTGTTTAGTCTGACCCTGTGCGTGATAAGCCTATCAGATATGTAAATACTGTAGCTAGGGAACTATTTGACTATAAGATTAGACTTTTATGAAGATGAATTTGCCTCCTGTATGCAGCTTATGTAATGTGACACGTTTTAATGCAATGCATGTTTACTTAAATAGAGGCTGAAACTTCACAGTTTCACATTTTGATTGATAACACATCCCTCAGCTGAATTAATCAGTTTTATTATGTGAGTGTAGTTCTGCCCTTTCTACACTTTGACCTCTGTGGCACTCAAAGCAACACTTACACAACAGCAACTGATACCTGAGTCTAGACCACTGACACAAATGTAGAATCAGGCTTTTAAAACCCCCTCTAATCTTTATCAATTGACTTTATAAATAAAATAATGGTGGTTGAGACTGATCCTCATTATGCTCCCTTTTAAAGGCTATGATCTGATATCTGAGCTCTGTGCTGTTGGAAGGTACTGAAGCGAGCAGGAGGCAGCAGATAAGGTGAAAGTGTCATGTTGCTCTGCAACCTCATAAACCTCAGGACAGGTGAACAGTTTACTTTTCCAGGCGGGGTAAATGATTAGATGTTTGGTGCTACAGACAGAGAAAAGAGCTCATCTAACACATGAGGACCTCAGAGAGGATTTGCATGCACAGGTCATGAACATACAGCGAAAGAGGAGTTTCAACAGGTTTCTTTCCTGAGCTTCCTCCACCGCCTGTCACCATTAAAAGCATAAGCCCTTAAACGATGCAGCAGAAGTAGCCGTGACAGGCACAGATGTTGTTTGGACAACTTCTCAGCTGCTGTCTTTATCTGTGCTGTAGGACTTGGACTAACAGGGCACTCTAATTAACACAAGGCCAGAGACTTAAGAGTTGATACAGCACTCAGAGAAGATGAAATCTTAAAAGACTCATGTTAAGACAATCAAATCATGGTGGAACACTTTACATCCCAAAAGGACCAACACATTTTACACCACAATTTACAGAAAAGAGTGTCTGCACCTCTGTTATTTTCCCACAATGCATCTGAGGAGGGTGTATTTCTTTAAAGAGAAGTCAAAAAGAAAAAAGACAAGAAAATAAAATTTAAAAGTGTGAATTATTTCAGGACACTCACCCCATACTCCTGACTTCTTATGTCCTCAAACGTGCACAGGCTTCTCGTCACTCCGTTCATCTTTGATCAGGTATAGATTAATAAATACTCCAAAACAAATAAATAATAATAATATCGAGTAATGGGAATATCCCTCTGTTTGAATGAATCCCCGGTGTCTCCTCTCGGTCGCTGCTCCTGTTGCTGTTTTCACCTTCCTCTCTCACACACCGGTGTTAGTCGGTCTGCGCTCACCCCCTTCCAGTCAGTGCCAAAGTTTAGTCAATTGGCCCCGCCCATTACCATAAATGGAGAAAAAGCGCGCAGCCGGAGATACCTGCTGCTTCAACAAAAAAAAAAAAGAGAGACTGGAGAAGCTTGTTAACGATGATCACATGAGAGTCAAGTTATTGGAGACCTTTTACGGTCGAAACTCTGAAGTTTAACTATCTTTATAGGACTATAGATAGCAGTTTCCTGCATCACATTGCTCAGTTTACCATTAAATTATTAATGTAAAGACTTTAACCCCCTGACTGAACCCGTTTAGGTCTCTATACTATTAGTTTACAGAGCAAAGGTGATTTAGTTCACTGATTTTAGACGGTGTGAAAAAGAGAAACTGTCCCCTTTGCTTTCAAATGTTAACAGATTTTTATTTTATATATATATTTTTTAATTACACGCTTTTGTTCATTACCCCTGACACCACAAATATAACACCCCTAATGTCATCTGTTTGTTTCTTTCAGGAACTGACTCGTAATAATTTCCATATGAAAATGAATATGCAGAGGACGCTGCCTGAGATAAGGTATCTGCCACATAGAACATTATGCCCTTGTTTCATCAAAGTTGCTCTGTGGTCAAAGTATCACTTACTTTTCTGTACAGTCCGTACTTTTAACAGTAAACCACAAAAGGGACAACGCAGAGTTGCTTTAAAAAAAAAAGTGCAGACTTTCCCATTGTGTCCTTATGTCAGATCAGATGTATTCAAAGAGCCCAAATACAGACAGGCTTCCTTTTACACACACTTTTTAGCCTTCTACTCCAGATTTGTGCACATTAAAATTCCCCAAAAGGCTAAATTGTCTCTGTAAGTTGATGCTAAATAATATTAGAAACAAATTAACTCAAAGGACAAATGAAACTCCACTATGCTTTTATAGGTTGTTAGAACATTTTTAACATGACAAACAACATATGTCTAGAGTGAAAATAGAGGTCACACAGATATGCCATCATAAAGCATCAGTTGTAGGCCGTGAGTTTCTCTGTTGGCATGTAGACCTCAGGAACAGCTGATCCCGACCAGCACAGACCTCAGATTGTATAAAGACTTTAATGGCATTAATGGCTGTTGAGCTGCAAACAACAGATCGCTGTGAGATTCAGGGGATGATGCTAAATGAACGTGAGGTTAAACACACACACACACAAACACACACACGGTGAAACATATCCAAAGTGTTTTTAAAAAGACCCATGAGCAGCATTGTCTCACAGTGCAGGGCGTATTTACTCATTCATGTGTGGAATATTTCATTCACACAGGTATTTTATTCCTAACTAGGATGTGGTTCACAGTTATGTCAGGCTGGTGTTCTTTTCATGCTTGATTTCTTATTAGGAATGTGACCATCCCACATGGACAGAGCACACCTCTACCTTACTACAGTATGTCATCATGTGGGCCTCCTACTGAGACATAACATGAGCCTTAATAATAATATGTGTTTACTTCACAGAGCTAACCGCACTCAGACGTGTTTTCACAGTTCAGTGTGCGAGACAACGATATGAGTCAGAACTGTGCTGTTCATATATGGAGTGTGAACACCTTGTTGGAAGATTGGTTTGCCTGAATGAAACATCTGCTGTTGAGTGTGTCAGAGATAAAATAATCTCAGGTTGCACAGGAGTTTTCAACATGAGAGGAAAAAATATAAGATAGAGAAATTTCTGGTAACATCTCTAATGCCTTTTTAATGTATCGACGTATACAGCTTTATAACAACCTAATACCTACATTAAAGGGGTATTCCGGCATAAAATTGTGTTAGTTTCAAACACATCGTAACACTGAGTTAGACACCCCCTCGAGAGATGAATGTTGCCGACCGCTTGCTTCTCTAGTTATACCATCTTTAGTAACGAGCAATACAGAGAGCCACACGCTCAACCAAAAAGTCACTCTGTAGCCACAGATAATCTCAGAACAGCACCTAACTTCATCAACAGTACATATAGGGTCCCAGCCATAGCACCAATCACCAAACATCTTTTAACTTTGCCTAATTTCTTTAGAAAAGAGACTAAACACAACTCACCTACTCTCTTCCAGCAGCCGCTTGTTTGTACGGACACCTTCGGGGAGTCCATTGACTGCAGTGGGGGGACGCAGCTCAAGGAAGAACATTTGTGATCATTTCTTTATCATTTCCTTGAAGTAATAATCATCATAATAATTAATTTGCACTGCAGACGCTGTAGTTTGTCTGCCTTAGCGTCTTGGTCTGATTGCATTTCCATGAAGAAATTATCATTAAAATGGTTACTAAAGTTGGTATAACTAGAGAAGCAAGCAGTCTGCAACATTCATATCTTGAGGGGGTGTTTTATTCGGTGTTACAGTGTGTTTGACCCCAACTTAATTTTATGCTGGAAAATCCCTTTAAAGTATAATATACTATAAATCACACCTTTATTAGGTGTAACACTCACTTACTTACTAAACATTTCTCTAAGCTGTTATGAATGCCAATAATCACTTCGTTATATGACTGTTATAAAACCATTATAAGACTTTTGTCTATAAAATGAGCTGGCATGCCTTTTTATTTTCTTTATAATAGGGGAAAGTTAGCCAAACACTTCACTTTCAACACTCTTGTTTTTACTCTGAAATTTGTAAACTATTGTTTCTCTTTCGAGTCAATAGTGAATGAACAATAACTTGGGGAAAAAAAACAGAAAAGGCCCGTCCAAGTGTTGGTCATGTGGTGACACACTGTCAGAGATTAAAAGTGCAGCGAGCTAAGGTAGAGTCATTGTGTTTACTGTGACAGTGATGAGTGTTTCTCAAAAGCAATGATGAAACTGTAACAGGAGTCATTTACTCTATTTTAGAAACATGAACCTTACACCACAAACTGATCTCCCTGTTATCATCACCAGAGTGAGTCCTGCTTGTTTTCGATGACACTGAGGTCATGTTTTTGGCATTTTTCCTGCAATTATGACAAGTTAAGCAATCTTAACAAGGCGTTGACATTTAACTGTTAAAACCACCCATTCAGTATTTTGACTTCTGTCAGTCAAAAAGCACTAAGTCTTCATTTAATTATATTTCCTGAGACTGTAAATCAGAAATAACTGTTGTTATCTGAGTTTTGTAAATTAAGTTTATTAATTTGTTGTTCTCTAGACTTTCCCTACAAAGAAGAGCCTCATTTACTCTAAAACCAAGAGTTCATTTTTACCCCTGAAAAATTAAACTTGATGTTATATATCGAGATGTGCATCAGTCGTCTCCTTTTACATTGTTATGACCTTAGTTTCTATGACATCCCGCTCAAGGCTGTCTTAACGGTCATGTTCTCTCTTACACAACAGTAGATATTATTATCCCTGACGTATTGAAATGAATAATCCCTCTCTCATTACCTCATTTATCTTTACAAATGTACAAACACAAAAACCGGTTCCAGCTTCCCAAACCCTCGCAGACTTGTATTTCCACACATGTATCACCTGTAGGCCAAGGGGAATATTTCTACAGTGAGGATGTTTTCTTTATGAACAAACATATGAAACAGAAAACACACCGGGATTTCAAAATAAAACACACCCTGCTCTTGGCAAATCAACCCCTGGGTTTAAAGCCGTGCCTGGAAACCTGGAATGGTATGGAAACCCTGTCCCACCCATGGAAAGTATGTTCCCTTGTTAGTTATTGTCTGGCGAAACAGGTAAGGTACATTAAATGAGACACTGTACAGGTTTGGTTGCACTATCTGGGAGGTGTTAGTATCATACACCGCTTCTGGTTCTACTGCAAATACTGAAGGTGTGACAGCATGCTAACAAATTTGCTACAAGGAAAGAATTTCAGGTTCAAACCCATGGGAACTGAAAATGGGGAAGGGGCCTCTTTAGCCCCTTTGAAGATCTGTTGCACAATAGCACAGCAGGATGTACAGAAAGTCTGTCCATCCCAGCAGGAGGCCATAACTCTCCTGAAGCACAGACGTCACTGTGGAGGCTGAAATATTCACACAAAGTCCTATAAAAGGTGCCAAGGTCCTAAAAAAGGGTGTAAACACATAAATAACTAGAGGACTTTGATGCTTTTCTCAAATGCCATGAAACAGTGACCTGAAGTCATAAAAATGTTCCAGTCTGAGTGATAAAAGCAAGGTTTAGTGGCATTTTTACAGAGGGAGATTTTCCTGAGAAACCGACATGGGTTTCAAAACTCCTCACAGGTGTTACAGGCAGGATTAACTTCTGATGTCACCATTTATTTTACAAATATCCTCCAAGAGCTGCAAATGTTTCCTTCAGTCTGTTTCACATGAATCTCAGTTGACCCGGTACATTCCTGTCATGCCTCACCCTGAGGTGCTCCTGGCAGAAACCGTCCATCAATGCCCGCAGTGCCAACGACAAAAGACAGGTCTGTGCTGCCCCAAGACTCCTTTGTTCAACAGCAAAATCCCCATTACATAATTTTAACTTTGACAAAAACACTTTATTTATTGTTCTCAAACCTAAAGTCAGAGTGTTGAAGGTGGGGTTATCGGTATGTCCTGCCTTTTCAGCTTCATAAGCAGCAAACAATTACACTGCTTCTCTATGTTTATTTTCTAAAATGGTGTCACTTTCATCCCCACACGCAGAAAATCAGTCCTGACAGTTGAACAAAAAGGAGATTAGAGTCTAAAACAGCAACACTGTGGGGGTCAGTGGATAAAATATCAGCATATGCAGCTTGACAGTAAAGGTCACATACAGGGCACCCTCTGAGGAGGATACATGCGGCCTACCTGTAACAAATGTTATCGGTTTAATGTGGACATTTCCTGCTGGCACATGTGACAGCGTCTGTCCAAAACCTGTTCCACTCTCGTCACTAAGGGATGAAAAACAATCATAAAACCTTGTAATCATGAACAGGTGTTATTATGTGTATTATCGTTTGGTGCTGGAATACCAAAATCCTCATTATCTCTGTGGTGCATTCAATGATAACAGCTATTTAGGGCTAAGTAAGCTCTGTTGGCCGGTGTTCAAAATATTCATCTAACTGCATACTTCCCTGTAACTCTGGTTTAGATAACAGACTGTAAATGTAGTTCCATGGAAGAAGAGCCCTGCAGCTGCCAAGTCACGAATTGTTTTTAACAGCTGTACCCTTTTGGAAGTCATCACACTCCATCAAACACAAGAGAGATATAATAAAGTTTATTTTTGAGAATGAAAAAAAAAAAAAGATTGAAAATTGTTGAATAATACTAATACTACTACTACTACTACTACTACTACTACTAATAATAATAATAATAATAATAACTTTATTTATATAGCACTTTTAAAAACAAGAGTGCTTTACCACGCAGGAAAACAAAGAAGTTAAAAACAACATAAAAAAAGAGAGACCGCTTGGGGGAGATGTCACATTACTGGCAATAAAATGAAATAAAAATTGGTTGAAGACATAAAAGCTTTGATGGATGTCATATGAGCCGAGAGGTCATTTAAACAAAGACATTATAAGAGCCCGTGATAAAAACGTGAATACGAGGTGTAAAAGGTTTTAAAGAAGACAAAATCACATAAAAGCAAGTCTATAAAATGAGTTTTAAAACGTGATTTAAAAGCGGTGACTGTTTCTGCACATCTGATCTCCTCCTGATAGTTTTTGTCCATCTATGATGAGGATTTACTCATTTATAATTCCAGCGCTGATACTACCCTGCTTTTTTTTTTACTTTGTACATTTCTGTGTTGTGCTGATCAGGTTTTGTGTATTTGTTCCCCTGATAAGAACGGTGAGAACGGTGAAAGGTAAACCTTGAAAGCTAAACGATCATCTGGTATTAAGTGTGAAGTTCCATAAAGCTGAGAATGCGGAAGCTCATGTTATTTTATTGCAGGTTGATAAAGTTATCGAGAACATGCTGATAACAGAAGCTTTTAATATACCTGAAACATGAACTGTCATCAAAGGTTTCTATTGTAGTCGCTGCACTTTGCCTCATTTGAAAAATTACATAAGCAGCACTTCAGTATTTACTTGTGAGAATCATACTCAAACACGTGTTTGTTGCAGTTTTTGGACCTTTGTTGATTTTAATTAGCAGCGTTTTTATCCACAGGAGTAAAGCAACTATCTGAGCATCTATCTGCCAAGGTGTCTTCTTTCTGGATCTCAAATCAAACGAGGAAATCATGTTAGATGTGCAAAGATGGAAGTGAATGTGGTAATCATGAAGAGTTTTATTCAACAGTTTTATTGTGTCTAAATTTCTATTGAATAGAAAACAAACCTACAGTCACAGTGTGTTTTTTCCAGTCAACATGTTTACACCAACATACGTGGAAAAAGAACTCTTCACTCAGCAGTCTAACAAATCAGAATCATTCAGTACCATTTTCCAGTTTCACTGACGAGAAAGTGATCAGCATTAAAAACACAGTGATAGCTCTGATTGTTCAAACTCTGTACAAAAATTAAGCAAAAATATTCAACAAATGTTAAATACAAACACTTTACAAAAATCATCAGCAACAAGTCGATTACAAAATCATTTTTAAGGCATCGAAAGAAATAATGAGAATATTACAGTAACTCAAAATGAGGGAATGCATAGAGATTGTGCAGATCTACAAATAAACAGTGTTTTATAACAGACAGGAAGTTATTTTGGCCTTTTTTTTTTTAACTCAGGAAAAAAAAATTCACACGGCCTGTTATATCCTAACAAAGGACTTCTCTGTTTTTTAAGCAGTAAACCACAAAACCACCAGTCTGCTGCTGCAGGGGACAGCTTCAGATACAGTGAATAAAGACCTCAAGAATTAGCAAAGATATCCAAACATTTACATGTGCTCTCTTTCTTTCAAAATTACAATTGACCGCAGTGTCTTTTTGTGCAGAAAACAACTTAAATGTTATTAGTGTTATATTTTAGCTTTATTTTTTACCATTAGGTATCCTCAAACTGTCGTACCATGTGACAAAAAGGATTAAAAAAAATAACTCCTACTACAAACCGACCTAGCGCAGATACATACATATTCTTCACATAAACAAATACTTTTAATGTAAATAAATGCCCAAAGCAAATAATTTCAGTTTCAAACCATTCCATTTGGTTAGGCGTAGCAAAGCATAAGAACTATAGATTCAGAGTTCATCTTCCAATCACTTGTGCAATCATGAAGCAATCAGTGCTCGAGTTTGGTCCGGGTTTTCAGTAGTGCTCCAGTCTGTCAGTGCATGCAGAGGGAGGGGACAGGTTTGTGAGTTCAGTCAGTTAAAAGCTGTGTGTCAGTAAAAAAACATGATAGGTGGGTTATATTATGAGTGTTTTGCCAGCAGGTAAGAGTTTAACATTTTTAGGTCTTGAGTCAAAGCCAGAATCTGAACCCTGAAACTGGTCTGTTTAAGAGGTATGAAAGGTAAAATGAAAGGTACATTTGTGGTTTTCTGTACTCCCAGCTTCATCGCTCTGTCTTGTGGGTTTTTCTGGTATTTTGGGGTCCCTTGTAGTGCTTTTGCTTGTGTATTGCATGAATGCTAGGATGTTGTTTTCTACTGTACCTCAGCAAAAATCTGTGTCGGAAATTCCTCTAAATGCAGACATTGTTTCGCTTCCTTTCATTCACTGTGATGTGGAAAAACTCATTGTCTCGCCATCCTCTGCAGTGTGTCTTTTACCTCCCAGGTCCCTCAGAGTCTGTATTAGTAAATACTTTTCTGCCTTTTGGCTTTGCTGTCAGTCTACGTGGAGACTGAGCAATTATTCACTCTTTTATTGCTTCATCTTCCCACCTGTACCCTGTGTCTGAAGTGCTTTTTATTTAACAGGAGCTGGTCTGGAGGTTGCTCTCAGTGAGGATGGAGGTGATGGTGGCAGAATCGTACAGGCTGTCGTCGTCGTCTGAGCTGAGGGCTGATGAATCCAAAGCTGGTCGCATCGCCGCTTGTGTTTTCCTCCTGCGACATAAACTCATCGTTAATTCTTTCATTAAAATTATTTCAGTTTGAACAAACTTTTTCTGCTCCTCAGTTGTTGGAGTGACAAAAGTCAGAGCTGCATGGTGAGCACAGTGTTCCCCCTGCTGTCAATACCTGGGAACAACATGTTTATTCTTGCTCATACAGGCAGAATCTCATTTCCGCTGTGGTGCATGAGAAATGTGCAGATTTAGTTTGATGAAATACCCCTCCACACTCAGGTGATTGTCGCTCTGTTTTACACACCTCACATTGGGAAATGCTGCCCCTCAGGGAGTGTGTCTGAGTCTCTACCAGGTGTCTCTAAAAGTGTCTAACAGCTGAGGAATCTGGTTTCACAGCTACTGACGTCATTTACTGTCAGATTTACTCATTCTGTGATAAAAAAGGTGAAAATAGTGCCTTTCTCGTGCTCACTCGCACACATTCATCGTGCTAATCCGGCTGCCTGAGAGTGTGTTGTATAACCAACAGCAGAAAGCTCACGCTGAGAGTAACAAAATGAGAGACAAAGAAAAGGAAATGCTCACTTGAGCTCAGTCTCCAGAGCCATGACTCTGGTCTGCAGGGCTTCTTTCAGCTCCATCTGTTCCTCCATGTCTCTCTGAGCTTTCCTCCTCAGTCCATCTATCCTCTCCAGCTCGGTCTCTCCTTCATCCACCTGCCTCTTTAGAGCCTTCACCCTCAGAGAAATCTGCAACAGTGGAAAAAGTTAGTGTGTATTTATACTTACATTTTTTTTTTTTACTTTTTATTTATTTACGGAACATGAGGTCATCATGGGTGATACAGTTGAAATGGAAATATTCTTTTACACATAAATACATATATACACACACATAAATCATAGCCAAATGTCACACTATTCAAGGTGCATACCCGGTCCATTTTTCCCAGTATTCCAAACATTTCTCCAACTGAAGTCTTTTTATTATCTTTCTTTTTATATGCCTCATGAAATATGGACATTAAATTGTATTCCTTCTCCTCCTTGAATTTTTTTATTATAATAGTCTTGGACTTGCAGGTATCTATGGAAGTCCTGCTTCTCCAGTCCAAATGTACTTACATATTTCTGTGTTCATTTACATGTAATACAAGGTGAATATGTCTACCTGGTCCCTCTGCTCAGAGTGTGTCTGCCTCTCCTCATCAAGCGCCATGTTCAGCTCTTTTAGTTTCCTCTCCAGACGACGCTGAGACGCCAAAACTGAGTTCTTCTCCCTTCACGTGTACAAATGGGGAAAGGTGTCAGACACGTAAGCAGATTAAAAAGAAATACTTTTCCTATCTCAACTTCAGTCTCATAAATGCGTGCTATATTAATGCAAAATGGTTAACAAGCTTTTCAGGAGTGTGACTTTCTGGGTCGTCAAGTAGGAGGGATCAACAGCAGTGAAAAAAGTCAAACAAATCAAGATTTCAAGAAAAGACTCGTGATTCATAGCCTTTTTCATATGCTAGGTGGCAACAGGACTGTAATGACATTTCACTGTCATCACGCAATTTTGTTCTTTCATACTGATCCTGCAACAGTGTTGTAACATTGCATAATCATGTTGCAGAAGCACACGAGGTTGACACACAGCAGGAGATTCAAACACACACATATAACCCTGTCTGCTCCACCGGCTCACAGTTCTCCTCCTGTCTCGTCTCTGTAATTCCTTGGTTACAGCCTCTAATGCAGGAACAGCGGTAGAATAAATTGGTCCCACCGCTATGGTTCAGTGACGCAACCTTTTAGATGCTTAACTGTTTGAAGAAAAATCAAACGCAAACAAAAGAGAGGAAAAATGTGATCCGGAATGAAGAACTGCTGTCCATCTGTTGCTGTGTACCTTTCTTCACTGCGGAGGTTTTCTTCCAGTTCTTGGATCTTGCTCTCCAGCTGGGACATTCCTGCTGAGGGCCGAGACTGGCCCTCCATGTCAGCCAAACGACTCCTCAGTTCCTTCAGCTGCAGGGACGGACATAAAAAGTCATGTTACAAGATAGAACTCAGAATTTTATTGTCATGTAATATGTAAAAAAACTAAGACAGTTTGTGTGGACGCACATGTCTCTCCATGGAGTTCTTGTCCAGCTCCAGGTCCTGTTTGGACGATCTCTCCTGCATGAGCTCAGAGCGGAGCTGGTCGATCTGATCTCTGCTCCTGGCCACCCTGTCTGTCATCATCTCTGCATTGTTTCTCTCCTCCTCCATCTCCAACTCTTGACGCTTCAGCTTGTCCTGACCGAGACACCGAGACACCGACGTTCATTAGATATTCTGAAAGTAGCCCACTAACTTCAAAGAGCCCCACTCACACTAGACGCCTATCATTGAACCGTTTTGTTTGATCTACAAATACTGTTGTTCTAGCTCTACACACAAAGCAAAGCTGTTACAACAACAACATGCAGACAGTAGTCACTAGCTGTGTTTACATGGGCACAAATAATCAGAATACAAATATGTCTTGTAAACATGTTGATCGGAAGATTCTGATCCAGTTTAACTCAATCGGAAAGAAATTGTATTCCAATCAAAAGGGATGGTTTATGCCGCTCGTTATTCCGAAATGCGTCAATGTAAACGCTTATTCCGATCGTGACTCTCTTCCCTGACTCGGTCTTCACTCTTTATTTATTGAGGTCAGTACAGGAGGTTTCATTGTTAACACTTTGGCATAAAATACAAGCGCAGGTGCCATGTCTGTCGTTCCGTTACCATAACAAGGCGTACATACAGCATAATGATGTCACATCTGCACACAGTGCGACCTTTGACAGGAGAGTACAATAAGTACACAAGGGCGCCATCTAACGACAACATTGAATTGGGTGAGGTGAGCCACTAACGCGTTTGTTGATTTGTTGACAGCACAGGCATCAATCCAACTCTTCTTCTGCGGTTGTTTTAGTGAAATCAGACAACTGTGCGCATGTCCAAATGCTTCTAATCTGAATAAAGCTTGGTGCATGTAAACGCACGTCATGATTGGATTGTTTGGTTTTGCACCCGTATAAACACTGGATTCAGACTCTCCAATCCCTCAAATTTTTAATCAGATCAAGAAATTTTGCACATGTAAACATGGCTGCTATTTAGCTCCAAGTGGTTTCTTCTGTCGCTTACCTCCAGGATGCGAATCTCCCGAGTTTTCTCATTCAGGCTGTTCTTTCCAGCCTCCAGTTCCCCCTCCAGGTGGCGCAGTCTGTTGGAGAGCAGCTCTTTATCCAGCTGGTGGTTGTCCCTCTCCTCACACGCCAGCAGAAGCTCCTTCTTGTGTCGTGACATCTAGTTAGAATTATCATGATATTAGAAACAGAAATGCCAGACTGACTGATCATCATTGTGATGTTTTCCATGCAAATATATGAGTACGATCATCTGAGCGTGCATCCTGAATATTATCTGTCACAACTGTTGAAGGTATTTGTGTCGGACATCATTTTCATAATAAAAACAACAAACAGGCCAAACAAGCAAGCGAGCTGGCGGGTAACCAAACGCTCACTTCTTCCTCCAGTCTGCGCAGATTTGTGCGGCTTCTCTCCACTTCGCTCTGAGCGTTGTTTCCGTGACGTTGCACCTCCAGTATTTCTTTGCGTGCCTTCTCTTTCTGCTCCTCCAGTTGAACCCTGAGAGCCTGCGTCTCTGCTTTGGCGGACTTTGCCAGGGACTCATACTGACAGAGACAAACAAACAAGGTGAATGTTTTTGTGCTTTGAAGCCTCTAATGTGTAGACGCTCCAGACTGCAGAGGCTTTCAAGCTCTTCTTTTCTTACCTCTTTGTTGATTTTCTCCAGAGCACTTCCCTGCTGACGCTCAGTGTTCTCCAGCTGGTTGATGGTCTGCTTCAGTGCCTCCTTCTCTTTCTCCGTGTCCTCCAGACGCAGGCTCAGTTCACGGTGCTCCTGGCTCAGTCTTGAAGCTTTTCTCTTGCCTTCATCCAGATCAGATCTCAGTGTGCGAACCTCAGTGTGGAGGGCGAGCTCTGCCTCGGAGTTCTCTGTGACGTTGGTCTGCAGCTGAGCCTGAAGAAACCGCAGAAGATACTCAATTATTCTAAAACACAACTTCTTCTCTAAACAGAATAATTCTTCAAATGCGCCGCAGAGTTTGACCCACCTCTAAACGTGACAGTTTCTCCCTGAGACGTGTGTTGGCCTCCTCCTGCTCGAGCTGGATGTCCTCGAGTGATTTAATGTCTAACTGCGCTCTGCTGAAACGTGTATTAGTGGACTTCACTTCTTCTTCAGCCAATGAGAGTTTCTCTTTGAGCTGGTTTGCCTCGTGTCGCGACTCATCGAGCTTCTGCTCCAGCTCTGAGATGATAGCTGGGTTTGGGAGCTACAGGAATTTGATTTAAAAACACAATAATCATTCACGTAATAGTAATAGTTTGAGTTTTCATCGCTGTGATCGAACAAATCTAAATAAGTCTTTCAAGGTCCGTACTAACCTGTTTGTTCTTCTCCTGAACCTTTGCATAGTCCTCTTTAGCCCTCTGTAATTGGTCCTTCAGCCTGTCAATCTCGTACCTAAGTTCTGCCTCCTGGTTCTGGTGAGATTTTTTAATAGAAATGACCTCCATAACTTTCTTATCAAACTCTGTCCTCTGCTTCTCCACCTCAGACTTCGCCTTAAGGAGGTCGGTGTTGCATCGCTGAAGTTCCTAAAGAGACACGTGAACAGCTGGATGATAAAAGAGCTTCATTTCTTTGCTTGTGCATCACTGATCGTGCGAGGTTGTTTACTGTACCTGACTGAGGGTCTGTGTGGCGCTTGGGTCGGGTATCTGTTGTTTCATGCCGCTCATTTTCTCCTGCAGGTCCTTCAGTTCCTCCTCGAATTCCTCTTTTTCCAGTCGGGCTTGTAGGAATCTAAAAACACGGATTAAATAAGTTTTTTCAAAACAAAACGTACCCTTTAGAGGCATTATAACTCAGGTTTACAGATGATCAGCAGTTAAATTGTGTAAGTGCATCACAACAAGTGGTCTTAATCTACTTTGAGACAGTCAATCTTGAAATTTCAGGAAGAAAATCAGCATTTCTAGTTAGCATAAAAAAGCTGGATATCTTCAGAGAAAACACCAGACGTTCTCTAAACAGAAGATTTCAGACCATCCACACCACTCTTCTGTTTCAGCGGCACTTCCTGGCGCTCCAGGCTGTGACTGCCTGTCAGGATTATTTCTGTTAGACTGCAGCACTAAATAAGGTCCACATTCCCGTCAGGAGTCATAAATTTGGGGTGGAGAGGTTCATGTGCTGTCTGCATCTAAACTTGAATCATCTAGATGCTTTAAATAGTTTTGGATTATGATGTAGGTGTGGATGACCTTCAAACTACAGACAGACACTTGTTAGCAGCAGAACTATCACTTCTACAGGCGTCTACAGGTGTTACAGGTCTGCACATCTAAACGTCAATGCTGTTCATTAGTGACTCTCACGGTGTTTCAGGGCTGCTGGGTTGCTCTCTGACAGAGAGGGGGGGAAACATAACCAGGTAGAGTGAAAGAGAAGAGATGGACACAGTAGCAGAGTAAGCACAGAGACAAAATAAGAAAAGATGGTGACAAAATCCACAGCCTGGCAAGCACTTGAAATCTCAAATCCATGTAGGTAACACTAACAAAGACTTTGTGAACAGTGGGATCTGTCTGAACAGACTCACTCGTGTTTAGTTGTGCGTAATTCGTCTCTGGTTGCGTGAAACTGCTCCATCCAGTGGCTGCTTTCGTCTCTGCACTCTTCCAACTGCTGCTGCAGAGAGCGAACGGACGCGTTCACACGCAAACGCTCCGCCTCGATCCCAGCGTGCGACTAAAAAACATCACGCAGAAAAGTTAAAGCTTGTTTAATTACTCGCTTTCAGATATGTAAATAAATGCAGATGGATAAATAATTCTGCATTTGTGTAATTTATTTTAAATATACAATTTGATACCATGTTCTCTAAAATTTCTTCAAAAAGGACCAAACTTATTGAACAAAATATACAGTTTCTGACCTAAACTTGTCAAAACTAAAACAAAATCCTGATTGGCGAGAAAAATTGTCATCAGAAACTCTAATGGTATAAGTACGCCAATTTTTTTTTTAACTTGAATTATTCCAAAACTAAATCCTAGTGTCGCTGAATTGGCTGCGGTGTCGGTGCACACACCTGAGACACCTGCTCCATGCTGCTGCGGAGCTTCTCCATGTCGGTGCTGTACTGCTCCCGCAGCGCCTCGATCTCTTTGTCATGTGTGGCCACCTCCTCCTTCAGCGCTCCCTTCAGGGCTGTCAGCTCCCTCTCCCTCTGTCTGAGCGTCTCCTCCAGCTTCTGTTTCAGCTGGCAAACCTCCATCAGCTGCGCCTGATAAGACATCAGATCCTGCACACAGAGGTAATACACAGTATTAACATGATACAGCAGACTGAGGAGCATGAATCTTTGATTTACACAAAGTCTATACAGCTTCTCTTGGCAGTTATAAGAGGTAGATGCTTTTTTATCTTGAAAATCTTTAAAGGCCCGCTCCGATGAAAATCATGTTTTTCTTGTTTTTTATATGTTAATATGGCATTTTTCTGATGCTACAGAACATAAGAAAACTAAATGCAAAATTGCTTTTCTGAGTATTTCTTCATTCAAATCACTGTGAATCTCAGGCAGACCCAAACAGCAGGTTCAGAAACAGTGAGATTTCATATGTAACCAATCCAAGCTCCGCCCCCAGAGCCATGCTATGCAGGCCGCACTCTGCATATAGAGGGGAAATACAGAGGACGAACATGGAACAAGTGTGCGCTTTAGGGGATTGCAAATTATGATATTAGCTTTCATCGTGTCCCTAAAGACATTAGTGTCTGAGAGCTGAATAACTCCTATGTTACCTGCCACTTCTACTAAACTGGCAGGGTTGTTAGGCTGCAAACTAACATGATGAGGAGTGTGCAGAGCAGCGCTGTCTCCGCCCACGACTCAGAGGCGAATTGCGAATAATCAACTAGAGCTCTGCAGAAGAAAAGCCCTTGAAACACAGGTAACGCGATTTTTGGTAAAAACTTCATAATCACAATTTAAAGACCACTGAGAACACTTGACGGAGTGGGACTTGAATACATGTTTGAGGAACAGAGAGAGGAGCAGAGGTCACATGTTATTGAGATATCCAGTGTTGGGGGTGGGTGGATTGCTCCTGTGTGTCTCTTCTGAGTTTGATTCAATGTGAAATTTTCTGAGGTACCGTCTTGTTTTCGGTGTCTCTCCTCAGATCATCCTGAAACTCAGCCAGCTGGTCCTCCATTTCTCGGACCCGTGCCTCTGCATTCTCCCTGTCCATACGCAGCTGAGTCAGCCTGCGGGGAAACACACACACACACACACACACATTATAATGACTAATTGTACTCAGCTGACCCTGGCATACTTGTGTGTCATGTGAATTAGTTAAAGTAACAAAACTGTAAGGGGTGTGCGCTTGAAGACAAAGTGGGCTTGTCATGCTCCTCTATTGCTCTGGTCAACCAAAACTCACAGACAATGGTACCACGGCCCTCCCTGCTCTCCCCTCAGTAAATGTGACTGTGTTTGAATGCGTGCACTGTCTGCTTCTGTGCCCTCACTCTGATTGTGTTTCATTTAATTCTTGCTCCTTCCGGTCCAGCGTCTCCCGGAGCTGCAGGTTTTCATCCAGACAGGACTCCAGCTCAGCTTTCAGAGTGGGATCAGAGTTGCTAACAGAGTCCTGCGCGAGAACAGACATGATGAATAAATGAGAGCAGGGAAACTTAAGACATCAGGAAGCTCTGGTGGGATAAACAATGGGCTTTGAGGAAATGTTACAGAGAGCCTGCATCTGCCCACCGATCAATATGCATAAGGGATTAAGTTCTTAGGGGCTATTAGAGATTAAGGCCCGCCCACCTTCTTTAAACCAACATATAATGAGTCATTATTAGAGTTAGATGATTGTGTGTGTGCACCTTTGACTGGCCCAGAGAGCTTTAGGGATTAATCAGAGGATTTATCTGGAGCGCACTCCGAGGAACCCCCAGCCCTCCTGGTGAGATTAGTTTAGAAGACATAGAAACTCTGAGGACAGTTTGCTACTCCAGCCGGCCTTTTTCCTTCGATTGATAGTGCAAAGTGCTCCCACTTTGCAAGGGCTGGGATGAGTGTTTATGTGTTGGCGCTGAAAGTTCACCATAAATTTAAGGCTGATTCGAAGTGGCAGGTTAATCTCTGGACGTCAAAATCTTTTCGTGGCAGGCTACTCCAATCTGCAGAGAGAACTTAAGGAGGTTTGGTGGGTTGTCCAAAAACCCAAAGCTCTGGAAACACAAGAACACATTCTCAACATGCCTTTTTCTCTCTACTTTCGGCTCTGCTTCGCTGTAAAATGACTCACATTTTTTAGCTGCTTTTGAACCTGTGAGGAAAAATGAAAACAGGAAACTGTATATTTTTTTTATACTGGGCACCTGTTTGAAACACATGCTGTCTTTTCTACATTCTTGAAAAGGATTTGCTTTCACTACGAATGCCCTTACACCAGGGCTTGACACTAACTTTTCCAGAAGAGCATAAGTTGAAAAAGTGAAGCACACAAGAACATTAGGGGCACAATAAAATGATCAAATAATCTTTGTCTTACTGGTCGACTTAAGTACTATTATTTAAAATCAATGATAGGTCAATTGGTCACATGTAATGGAAGCTCTTGAAGAAAATGTTGAAAATTTGCCTCTAAATTTAACACAAACATTTTTAGAGAACAAATTAGGGAAATAGAGAGTGTGTCTTATCGTCCGACCTTTGTACTATCATTTGAAATCAATTTTAGGTCAATTGGACTTGGAAGCTATTGAAGGAAAACAGCCTTTTTTGAGAACATCAACCAGTAATTTATTGACGGTCCCTTATTCAACACCTGACGTTGACAGCGAGGGTGAAGAGCAGATTTAACCGTGCTGCTGTTGCTATTCCCTGTTATGGAGAATGAGAAGACACCGGTAGATTAGCGGTGCATGTCCGTCGAATATCCAACTGAAAACCGTTCACGCAGTATTTACATGAAAAAACATTTGTTGCCTCGGCTGATTTTTTTTATGCGCACATGTGCCCCTAAAAAAAGTTTACAATTCGCATACATCTATTTTTAGTTGCAAATGCGAGTGAAACGCTCACACTGTCGAGCCCTGCCTCACACCTTCGTTTGTGTTTTTCTTTTCTCACCTTTCTCTCTGCATGTAGTGCAGTTTGTAGTTCGGCCAACTTTCTTTCAAGATCCCTCTTTTCTCTCGTCCACTCCTCCTGCGCCCTGTCCTTAGGCTGTTGGAAGAAAAGATAAATATGGGCACACTTATGAAACAACAGTTTACCTTAAATATGATAGAGTGTGGGAAAAGTCACAGCACACAGAGGTAGATATAAAAAAAGACAAACCTGTAGAGTCTGAATCTTCTGAAAAATGACTTTCGCTTTGTGTTTGGTCACAACATCGCTCTCATTCGACCTGAGGAAAGATTTTGTCAAAGATATTCACACTTTTTACGATCAAGTACCAGCACTTACAACAACAACTGTGTTTATTTACATTTTGATCAAACAGGATAATTTGTCAGAGGCCATACCCTTGTTTCAGGATGTTGTATATCGTCTGCATGACCTGCTCCTCCTCACTGCTCATCTCTGCACCCTGGCCCTGGTCCAGCAAAAGGTCAGGGGTCACCTTAAGATACAGATCAGAAAACTACTCTTGCAATCTTGCCTGCTATGTAGTGTTTGGAGCTAACTAAAATAATCAACAGCTGAGCATTACAGCTCATTTCTATTCTTACTTGTGCCTCAGTCAGAGTGGCCTGCGGTGTCTCCACAGACGTGTATCTTCCTGGTGAAGTCCACTGATTGGCTGAGTGTGCAGGAAACGCAGAGGAAGAATCCTGGCCACGTCCCAGGCTACTGTGAGGTGAGGACGGAGATGAGTGGTAAGGGTTTGGGGTGAGGAGAGGGGATGTTGCTCTGGGATCTTGGCCTCCGTTGTTTCCACCATCAAACCTGTTGATAAGTCTGCCGACCGGAGTCTGCTTCTGATTGGAGGGATGGGTTTGTTGAGGAGGATCTGGGTAAGACTGATCACTTCTGACTGACCCCACTGACCCCACTGACCCGTTGAGCCCAGCTCTGTACGAACCCTCCCATAGATTCCTCTCCTCCTCTCTATCGCCAACATGCCGGGCCTGCTCTCTCTCCCCCCTCATACCAATTCCTCCATCCAAGTTCCCATAACTCCCAGACTTCCCGTCCCCCGGTGGCCTGGACAGCTGAAACTCCTCACTGCCTCTCCCTCCCTCTCCATCCCTGTCCAGCAGAGAGCCATGAGACTGCGCCCGACGTAGTGCTCCACCCTGATCTCCTCCAGCATCTGCCCCATGAGTCCCTGTGCTCTCTCTCCTCCTGGGTAGACTACTGTAACTAGCGGGGTAGTGCGTTCTGAGCTGGACCCCGTAAGAGTCTCCTTTCTCTCCGTCTTTCAGGACCACATATGGCTGCCCAGCAATGCCCTGCACTCTCACTGCCACACCGTATTTAGAGGTCTTGGTCTTCTTGGGCTGGAACCCAGGCTGGCCCCCTTTAGTGTCATAGAGGTCATTGATGAAGCGGATCTGGACGCCATGGTCCACTGGGGTCTTCCTGCCTGAGGATGGGGCGCTCATGCTGGAAACAGAACAGAGAGAAGAGGGCAAAGATACAGTTTTAACCCTTTTCAGACCAAATTCACATTGATAAAACTCAAAAGACCTTTTCAAGAAAATTAAGACTTTTGTTAACTTTCTAAACCAGATTGACAGGCTACACATTCTGATACTCTGGCATTGGTAATTTACATCCTCTAGTCTAGTATTTCCTGCTCAACTTTTCAAACAGTATTCAAATATTTTGTCCTATTTGGCTCCACATTATGCTGTTGGAAGAGAGCAACTTGTCGCCCATTAGATCTGGATTTGGTTAGTTTAGGTTCTGTTTAGGTTATTTATCTTCTATCTGTGTTCGGCACATTGGATTGGTCACAAACCTATAAAAACAGTGACCAAACCTCAACTCGTTGACAACTGTTGACACTGTCATGCACAAGTTAGTGCCAATATCGGATCAATATCAGTATCAGCCAATACTGAAGGCAACAATATCGGTATCGTATTGGAAGTAAAAAAGTTGCTTCAGGACACCCCTAATTAATATACTAATGTAATGTTTGTATGTGTTGCAGGAAGTCTAATTGGATATCATGGATGAGTTACTAAGCCTGGAATCAGAGGGACTGTTTTGAAGTAGGTGGTGGTTTCACATATTAAACTCGGTTAAAAGGTAAGACAACACAAAGAAGAGTCTTACTCACTCTGTATGATCTGTATAACTCCTTCACTATCATCATTACCTTTCCTTCATTATAATATCTTTTTAGGTCACTTACCGCTTCGTTAAGTCAGATAGTTTTTCTTTCTCAGTGTGCTAACTTTAACACAATAATGGACAGATAGTTGTAGTACTGCTTCTTTTTTTTGTTTCTGTGTGTTAGTTTTTTATATTTTCTCTATGTTTGATATTTACCCTTTTTAAAGGAGCATTGACAAAAAAAATAATTTTACTCATGTTAACAGTAGATTAGTAAGTAAATTCAATTAACATTCATATAAAGTCATGTTCACTCCGTGTTTTGCAAAGTATTTCTGTAGTAATTTCATCATCACATTTAAGAAAAATCAACAACAACAAAGGAAAATATGATACCAATATTGTCCCATATCATATCTGTTGGGCGAAACTCACAACAGCAGACTCTATTACACAATTCAAACTTAAAATCAAGTAATTATAATAATAATAACAAAAGCAGATAACTGTCACAGTGACCAATATCCGTGTTAATGCACCACAACTCTTTCATCAAATTATGACACCAAACTAAAAGTACCTCAACACCTGGACAAACAAGTCAAAACTATGGAAGTCAGACGCAGCCTCGCTCTGAACAAACACAAATGCAGAGAAACACTTGCTTTCTGGTTCTTGGCTGCTTGCGTGGACTTTAGCCTCAGTGCACTCCATTAGTCATTAACCTGAAAGCACACACCCACTAAAGTATCACTTTCCTCAAAACTTTTCCAAACTCCTGGAAGTTTCTCACACAGACATTAATCCTCTTTAGAACCAAATGTTCGAAAGCAAATGGGTACCATAGCAACAAGTCAGGATATCTTCATATATTTCCTCTGAATGTTTTTGTCTTTCATGACTCCCTGATCTTCCCTCTAACTCTACCCTGATAACTCCTGATGAGCAACTCTGAAACCATGTGTAATCTATGTGGAATGATCACACCTACTACATAGTATCTAATCCACCTTATTCGTCACTGGCAATGATCTAGAGCGGGACTGAACATTCCTGATAATCCATTCACCAGCTGATCACGCCTTGTGTGACACTGTGAGGCTTCATCCACATGTTATTACACTGGCACGGTTCATTAAACACACTCCAAACCCATTACAGCACTCCCCCCCTGGCCTCTGCACCTTTTACTTCCTTTCTCAGCTTTCCAAGGTGAGAGACAGAAAGTGGGCCAAGTGACTGAAAGGGAGGGTGAGGTGAGAGAGGGAAGCAGAGTGAAAAGACGTGCTCAGCTTTTCTTCTCTTATCAGTGGCCTGTGTGATAAAATTTCAGCACACAAAGGAGTGACTACAACAGTCTCCATCAAAAAGAAAACTCTGTCCTGCTCTGACACACACTTTCATACATTATTGAAAGTCAACAAACACATTTGGATTTTCTCAACAGATTTTGGAGGCTGGATGACGCAGCCCAAAATCAAGCTGAGCCTTTCTCAGAAGAATAGAGTAAGATCTAAGTCAGCATGGTGAGCTCGGAGTCCTGAATGTGCTGTGAAAGTTTTCTCTTTTTCTGTGGGACGAGGATTGGTAAAAAACGAATGTCACAGCTCGCACTGAGTGAAGCAACATGACACAAAGGACCTTTGAGGGTATATCTGTGTGCTTGTGGTGCAGAAGCATCATCAACAGGAGGACCTGCCCATCAAACGTGCTCAGTTAGGTCGATTCTTATCCCACCCTGTGGGAGCCACAGAGGAAGCGCTGTGTCACAAAACATTTGTGCAGTTGAGCATAAAGTCTGCAGCTTACTGTCTTCACAGCAAGGTCAAGCAAACATAAAAAATACCACAGATCAGCATACGAGAAACAAAAACTACAATGCACATTGATTCCAGGCAGTATGATTATCTGAAGCACAGCCATTTGTGAGGTCTAGGAGAGCCAAGTGTTTATCAGCATCTTTTCATAATTTCATTTCTTTTACGTCACGATGGAAGAATGCGTACCCGGCTCCCATAGCAGCAGGGGTGAGGGGGAACCCATGCTTTTGTCCTACTGATGTGGGGCGGAAAATGAGGGCAGCAATTCTGGGAATTCTAAAATCATCCCATGCTCTGTCATTCCCACCCCAACACTATCTCTCTGCTTATAACAAGTTTGTTTCAATTCTTCTACTTGAAGGTTGCTCCCTCAGCTAATTCAGTTTCTCACACCGCTTCAAAATAAACATCATTTTTCATGCAGAAAGTTAGAAAGCAAACAA
The DNA here is from genome assembly GCA_962446985.1 of Xyrichtys novacula. Classification (NCBI taxonomy): domain Eukaryota; kingdom Metazoa; phylum Chordata; class Actinopteri; order Labriformes; family Labridae; genus Xyrichtys; species Xyrichtys novacula. The sequence continues at coordinate 22,606,418 of OY660871.1, forward strand.
GTTCTTTATCTATTTGGCTACAGAGTTCTTGTCAGTCATTTTGTTAACTTGCTTGTGTTTTTTTTACACAAAGCAAATAACTTGTGTTAAGTTATAAGGGGGTAAATATTTTTGGGTACATTCAGAAATTAAAAGTTGCAGCCTTTACATATTACCAGCAGGTTAGGGGCTTCAAACAAATGCCTTATACCAAATTTTTATTGCTATAGAAGAATAAACATTGAATATGTGACTGAAACAACAATCCCAATCTGAGTGTCACTGGTGCTTTTTTTTTTTTTTTCCTGTAATGCTTTCCCGTCTGCAGTTATGCTGACGGACCTGCAGCCTCTGGCCTTAAATTGAATTTTCGCACGGTAAATTGAATCCAAGCAGCTACCCTGTTAAGATCAGAGATGGGATGGAAAATATAATTAGGATATTAGAGCGGGTGTGCGGGGAAATGAACGACGGCAATGGAGTCATGACAGTACCTCTGCTTACTCAGAGTCAGCGTGGTTTACATGATCAGATCTAAATTATACAGTTGACGGGAGCAGCTAAGACAGCTGGTTAGTTGGGCACTTTGAGTACTACTTATGTGCGATGTTGCATGTGCTGCATTTAGTTAAACCTGCAATTGTATTCATCTTATGTACTGCATTTGAATCATGACATACCTTTAGCATGTGAAATGCGAATGGGAGAAAATGATGAGGTTAAAAGTTTGAACAGATACTACTAAGTTAGGATTTTTTGGCAAACTACTGCTTCATGGGTCAGTAAACTAATAAACTTTCATTCTCATGCAGAGGCAGCAAATCCTTAATTTGGGGATTGGATTATTTCTGCTGGAAGACTGTAGTTCAACCCTTCTTTTCTGTTTCTTAAACCTCCAAAGTCTTTCATTAGTTTCTCTGTATTATCCTTGAAAATAAAACCTTGAAGGTTTAGGTAACAGCACTAAAAAAAACACAACAGTAGCAAACGCCCCCTGTGCTTTAAAGGACAGGCAGCCTCTTGGTCCTCAGGGTGTTCTCCCTCTCCATTACATTCTTCACATAAAACCAGGCCTCAGTCTCTCTCTCTAAACCTTCCTCCTCTCTTCTTTCACTCTCAAACAAACAGCCATTTATCCCTCTTTGTCGACCTACAGAACTTCATTGGCATTACAAAGAGAGACTTCAGTGTTACCAAATAGTGTACAATTATTAGAAGCGCATAAAGACACCCCTCCCTGACTTATCCCACATTCCTGACACTTGTTTCCCTCTGTACTTCTCACTTATACAGGTGGAGAGCGACTCTCTAAGTGCGTATGTGACTTTATCAGCAGCAGTGACTGTAAACCTCCCTTTATCACTCCGCGCAGAGATATGAACCCAACCAGTCTGATTTTTGCTGCAATGTCCACTCTGCTTCAAAATGACACAGTGTCAGCATATTCAGGGGCTTAAGAGGCCCCTGCTATGATTATTGTGTTATTGTACTTCTAACCAAACCTCAAAACTGTAATCTGCACTTCATTCTTGCTGCATCACCTCTTTTGCCTGACTGGAACTTCATGTTGAAGAGAAGCTCTCCATTGCAAACCTGCTATTTGAAACAACATAAAAGGGTTTGCAGAGTAATTGGGATAAATTCAAGAGCTTTAAAAGACTGAAAAATACTATTGGGGTGTTAAAATTTTATCTGAGGCTAGTTTAATTTTTTTTAAAGCACCAAGTAGACATTAAAATTGTACCTGTATGGACAGAAACTGCTTTTTAATGATATTTTTTTATTCAAAATGAAGCGCTAAAGTCACAAATTTCACCTGCAGTTACTTAAAATCTGTCTGGAAGTACATGTGAGTAAGTGAAAGGCATCTCCAACATTTACTTTACACGACATTTACAGGAATATCAAGTTATCCTGAAGTACACGGTACTGTTTACGTTAGCTGGGAGCACTATTCCCATCAAACTCTCGTTAGCTTCAGAGCTAAATACGCGTTCATGAACACATAAGTGACACAAAAGCAGTAGGAATTATTGCACAACAAACTTAAGAAAACAAATCAGCGACTCACTACATTGGAAAACCTCCCACACAGAGCATAACTGTCTGACAGGTCGTGTCTGTCAGGTTTTTTAGCTGCCTGGCTACGAGAGGAGGACTAAAAACCAACCGTAAAGTTACCTCTTTATCTCAAGTTTTCAGCCCGCTCCTCTCTCAAACTTCGCTTCACTTGAGTCCGTGATAGGTTAAATATTTTCACCGACATCCATTAAGGTCCATACAGAGAAAACAAAAGTGGTTTGGAAGGGTAACTCTATCCAAATTGACACACCAACAAGTTCATTATACGGTGACTGCAACCTGTTACCTTTGTTGGGGATGTAACCGTCCCGCCCAGCCTCTCTTGAAGGAGCGCTATGATTGGACAAGCGAACTGTTAAAGGCGGGACTATAGATTCAAGCTACGGTTGCTATTGGTGGAATACATACGTCATTTGATTATTGTGCTGGAACCAGTCTACTGTATGATTTCTCGTTTATAAAAGCAAGCCCCCATTTTAGCTTAAGTGAAACAAACACCAACAAAATTAAAATATCATAGTTTAATTTAGTGCTATAGAAAAGAGCTCAACTCCCTCCAACAGGACTTTACTATGTCATGTTTCTCCAAATTACCAATAGATGGCGCAGCTTTCTTCCAGCTGGTGCTTCAGTATCACTATACAGGGGACTTGGATTAAGGTCCTATCTTTACTGCCAGTGCGTAGCCTTTAAGAAGCTGCTATTTAAGTGGACAGCTGAAATTAAACTTGCAATTACCTACGAATCAATGTCCTTGAGTGTTTTACGCGGACACTTACGCTTTGAATTGACTTAGTATATTAATATATTAAGTATATTAATTCTATCCAGGTTTTTCAGGGGCATGTGTTTGTCTGTTATCCACTGTTTTTACTACCTTACCTGACATGAGGTGTTCAAATCTCAACCCTTCTCCTAAGGTAAGATAAGAAATTAAATCCCCATACATAAAAAAAACCCCAACAGTCTGCATATATGGAAGTAAATCTGTGCCATCTGATTTTGAATTTGAATTTCAAAAGCTGATTTTTTTCCCCCATCAAAATCAGACCTTGAATTTCAAAACTATCAAATTTCAAGCATGCATTTTTATTTCTGACCCCAATTTTTTTCACAATGATGAAATAAATTCAGTGTAAAAAAAAAAAAAGTGTCACAAAATATCGGTGAAGTGAAAATTCGACTCAAAAAATGTGTAAAAAAATCAACATAAAAAAAAAAATTGTGTCAAAGGGACCGACTCAATATCTGGGTAACCCTACGCCTATTTTCTTTACTAGAAATGTTCGAATTGATATAAAATGTCCTCTAACATAGATTTTTTCCCTTTTTTTTACACTCTATTTTTCTATGTTTATGTTGTTTGTTGATTTCTTCTTTTTTTTCTCTTTTGATGTTATTCATGCTCAGTCTAAGGCAAATATTCTATAATTTTCTTTTATGGTATACAAGTGCCTTGTTTATTTGTTTATAATTCAATAAAAAAATAAAAAACACATGAGTAACCAGGGAAAAGCAATCGATTCCTCAATCTTCCTCTGGGGTCAGTGCCACATGACCAATCTAGCATTATTTGACTGGCTGGACGATGGATGATTGAGCCAGGAATCGACTGCTCTCCCTGGTTACCTGGATGGTTAGTCACTCTGTTTTACACTGATTTTTTTGACACGTGTTACACATTTTTTTAAGTTGAACTTTTACTAAACAAATATTTTGAGAGACTGATTTTTTACACTAAATTTATTTTATCATTGTGAAAAAAAAGTTTGATAGTTTTGAAATTCAAAGTCTGATTTTGATGCAAAAAATAAGCAGCTTTATAAATTCAAAATCAGTTGGCACAGATTTACTTCCATATGCATACCCAGTTATGTATTATCACCTTTTTTTTGTTACTGTAAAACTCCCACCCCGTCCCATTCGGCCCCTCCCCAAACTCCAGTGACTTCCCACAATCTCCACACACAACTTTCCTCTTCATCTCATCTCTTCATCTGGTCGCCAGACTGGACGCATCATCTTACGCTCCGGGAATGGGAACTAAACTTGGTTCAAAGAAAAACTTCGAGTTCTATCGAGTTTACGCTCTTCAGAAGCTACTTTTCAAACTACAGGGGTAGTTGTAACTGCAGGTGCACTGTAACAACCAATGACTTATCAGACGCACAAGGTGTTGTCCGAGAGATCCAGACGCTAGAATTCAGTGTAGATCAATCTGGACTTACTTAGAAGGATAGAAGTGTGCTCCAGACTACAGTCACTGCAACCGAGGCGTGCGTAAAATCTCTGTGCGTAAAGTTGGAGCTGTTGCGCGCGGCTCAAAGTAAGTTTGAGTGAGGGAACTTGTGCGAGAAAGTTTAGAAAGCAAAAAGATTTTTCAACTTTAAAAACTGTGAAAGTGTTGAGTACCTTGGCAGTCATGGCAAAATGGTTCAGAGATTTCCCCATCAACCTGAAGAACGGAAACGAGAGGGTCCGCTCGGCTTCTGAATCCGGTCCACAAACTCGACCCAAACCCTCGTTTTCTCGTGACAGCCTGAAAGGAAATCAGCGCAAAGATGGAGGGGTAGGGGGTTTATTGGCAGGGAGAAATAGGAAGAATTCGGCGACAGAGTTGGGTCGTCACAATGCTGGTCCTACTGGGACAGTCTGGGAGACTCTCACTAATGGAAAAAGTCGTAAGAACCCCAAGGTCGAGAGTGGGGCATCAGATGAGAACCGCCAGATCAAGACTTCTAGTTTGGCGCACGCGTATATCAGCAGGATGATCAAAGTGGATAAACAAGACAAAACCCAGAAACTCAACGGGATCAGTGAGCAGAAGCTTCCAGAGAACGAGAAGGGGAGGCCTGAAATCAAAACAACGGTGAGTGACTTTAACAGAGTTTCATATTTCATCTCTTATTTATAGATGGAATCAGGAAAAGCATTTTTGAGCATGCAGGTAAAAAAGTCAATAGGATTGTTCAGAGTAAAACCAAATTTCATTGTGGGCTTGAGGTCAGGGATTTTTCTTTTTGTTTCCCACCTAAGCTCATAACCATGTATTCAGTTTCAAACGCTCTCAAAGAATACAATGCAGCTTCACTTCATTGTGTCAGATCAAACAGGCAAACACAATGAACTGACCTCTTTGCATGAGCATCATTTCTTGGCTTCCTTTAGTCGTCGCTCATCCTTGAACAACCTCACTTGCCCACCCCCAACACATAATGTATTAGATCCCAATCCCCAAGGCCTCCCTGTTGTCTACAGGTAAATGTAACTTCTGTGTGGGAATTGAGCAGGCATTGTGTTTCTTTTTTTCTGACGGGGCTTTCCCCCTTTACAGCTGATCATCCTGGAGGACTATGCTGATCCTTTTGATGCAGAGAAAACCAAGGAGCAAAGAGAGGCTGAGAGAGCAGGCGTGAATGATGGGTACATGGAGCCTTATGATGCACAGGTCATCATCACAGGTGAGCTCAGGGTCATGATCTATATCCAGTTTATGGCAGTGATGTTGAAGGGGTGGCATCTTGACCACACATTTTAGACCACTGATGAGACTTTGAGTGACCCAGCAGGAGTTATTTTTATCATCACACCACGGTTATTTGGAAGTACTTTAAACTGTCAGCCAACCCCAGTGCTGCATTTGTTTTAGATAATCTCTTAAATGCACACAAAGTGGTTTGTAAAGTAAAATACAATTAACTTATTCTTCTGCACTCAAATTAAGGTTACTGCATACCTACAATCCTGCCAAAGGGCAGTTTCCAATAGTCACCGAGCCAAAATAGACCCTCAGCCTCTCCGCTGACTTCCCTCCTTGCTGGCGGTTGCCATAGGAACACTACTGAACAGGGACAATGGGTGCAGCTTCCTCTTCCAGCTTCCTGTCTCCTGCCTCTGTTTCCTTCGCCCCATTCTCTTTAAAGGGAAGTTGGTCCCAGTGCCCCCCCTCTCATTGCGCATAGACACACACATACATAAAGTACCTTTTGGTTCCTTACGTGTGAAAAGAATCGAAAGACCCCTCACCCCTCCCTAAGGCCTGCAGGGGCCCCCCTTGGTCTCATCCAATCATTTCCCAGCAGCCAGGAAGTGGCCTGGTCAGGCAGCCAATCAGCGGCTATGTTGACCTTTTCTTCCTGTAGCTCCATTGTTTGGTCACACAATAGTGCAGACACAGAGACTACCTGTCAGACAGCAAAGAAACACAGCAAGAGAAATTTCCCCAAAATTAACAACGTGTCAGAACAAATGCAGTTTAAAGACATCAGCATAATGGACAGATCCTTATTATGGTCCAGTCAAGTATTAGGCAACACGCTTTAGGATCTGATAAACTCATAGAAAATAAAACAAATTAACCTTCTTCTACCACAAACTGTCCAAAGAATGTTTGAGGTGGAACTTAAGTCATTTGAGAGGAAAACAGACACTGGACAGTAGTCATATTTGAATACTGAAGCCTATATTGAAGCAATATCTTCTCTGTTCAGTGACAGGGACAGACTTTATCAGAGGAAACTTGGACACTGACTTCTGTAGGGGTGTCCAGGCATAGTAAACATCATGGGTCTAAGCCCAAACCTAGAAGAGTTATTTCCACCAATCACATCATCACAACACAAAAAGCTAATTTCAGTGCAAGTATCTCTGAAACCACAAACAGCAAGTCATGGTTTAAGATTTCAGCGTGGTCACTGGGGTGGACAGTGAGTTTATTTTCAAACTGAGCTCTTAAATGTGACTCAATTTAAGAAATTCCTCTCTAGAGAATCAGACAACACTCTATTTCTAAATGGTAAAAATAGTCAAAATTAATTCTTCAAATTATTTTGTCAGTAGTTATGAAGTTGCACTCAGTCTAAGGAGATAAAACAGTCTATCATGAAACTGCTCTAACCTGAGCTCTGTTCTTTTTGAATTAATACTATTTCAAAGTAGTGCCAAAACTTTGTTGTCCTTTTGATGCTGTTGGACTGTATAACTATAAAAAATTCAAGATATTTGGTTCTCCCATCATTTGCACAAGTCAGCATTCAGCTAACCTTTCTGTGACTTATAATTTGTGGGAGTTGACTATCGTATTGTTGATCAGTATGGCTCTCAACATACTGTTTTAAAAAATGTCTGTATTTCTTTGCAGCTGAACAGAAGAGACCATTCTGTTTTGGTCACCTTAGCTGAGAGTGTCACTTAGTGAGAGTTCTTTGAAAGTGTTCATTTAAACACAAGAAGAGACACAGTATGTGCTGAGGAAGAAGCTCATTGACTGAAATATGCAAACACACACACACACTAACAAACCAACAGGACAGTCACCTGCTTCATTTGAACACCTCCTCAGAATTTTTTGAAGCCAAATCCACTTTTTCACAGAAATTTTTAGTGAAAGAATAAAATAGAAGGGCAACAGTGGAGACTTTCTAAGAAGAATATACAATAGTTGTATGACTCCTTTCACCCTTAAAATGCTCTGTCTAATTTTTCAAATGAATTTTATATTGCAGAGGTCCGTAGACGAGGCTCCAAAGACCTCCTAAAAGTGTGTGTCCTGCTGGACCGAGGCCAAAGAGAGGGGAAGGAAGAGGAGAAAAAAAACACACACCCAAATATATATGACACACCCTATGAGGGTGGGCTGGAAGGCGACAGTGAGGGGGTGTGGATCCCTGTCACACGGCCTGAGTCTGACGTCCGTCCCGCTGGAGAATATGAACTGCCCTGGGAGTGGAGAAAGGAGGACATTGTGAGAGCGCTGTCAGGTACAGAAAGGGAGAGAAGGATGACGGGAAGGGTGGAAAAGGAGGGGGTTTAGGGTGTGGGGGAAGGATGCGACAAGTATTATTTGTATGGCCATGCCGCAACAATTTAGTGTTTGCTTTAGAGGGGAAATTAAACAATCCTGATGATTCGATTTCTAGACGTGTGTTTACTTTGGTAGCTTTTGATATCATCTGTCCTCTTCTCTTCAGCTCAATTCGAGACAGCGGATTGTTTCCCCAGTAAGGAGAACAGTTCGACCTCCCTGCGCCAGCAGCAGCAGCAGCAGCAGCAGCAGCAGCAGCAGCTTCAGCAGCAGCAGCAGACACAGCAGCAACAAACCCTGAGGCAGAAGAACTGGAACAATAAAACTCTTGTACCGTCTTCTCCGTCCTCCTCTTCCTCCTCTTTTCCCTCCTCTCCAATTCTCAAACTCTCCCCTCTCACACCTCCATCCCCCTCTTTCCCCACTCTTAAGCTCTCCCCTTCTTCTAGTCCCAACAACAAACTCTCTCCCCCATCTCCTACCTCCCCGAACACACCGCTGGATGGGGAAGCAGCTAAAGTGGAGCCTAACCTGCCACTGGAGAAGCAGAGGTAAGAACAGAAAAGACATACTCATCGGTAGTAAGATAGAGGGAAATATACCAGATGATGTCGGAAAAATAAGACCACATCTCACATCTCCTGAACAGGACGTTACTGGGCTGATGTGCAAAAATAAAAATCAAGATATTCCCAGATTTATTCCATTATACAGCACATACTGTACGATAACACCTCCCTTGAAATAAGTTTATAGACAAGTCTGTTACAGACTGGAAAAAACATGTGTAAGAGCATAACCAAGAAGCCAAACACACACACATACATACAGAAAGTTATGTTCAGGACCATTTAAGAGCCCAGCTGCACAAAAGATCTCAAACAATGAGAAAATACAACCAACATTTAAACCCAAGCAAAAAAAGTATATTTTAAAATTTACCTGAAAAACTTAGCAATGTACCAGACACAATCTTAATCAATTGATAACTTTACGTAGCCTTGTTTGCACCTTCTTCTTTCAACAAAGGATTACTTTTTTTTTTTTTCTTTTGGCCTGTCTGGAAGAACAGCACCCTCCTCAGTCCTGGCTGAAAATCAATCTTGACTCACTAGAAGTTGTAAAGCAATCAGGTAGATTTCCTCTAACATCACATATAGTGCCCAAAACGGTTTCAGAGACTGCCAAACTTCTTGGCCAAAATCTCACATTTATTTTGCACTTGGCTCTTGAGGGAGACTTGTCAGTAAATTTTGGCGTTTATCACCGAGCTCATTAGCCAGATGCAGCGTTCAAGGACACCCTCAAGTTCAGGCAAACACTGGAGATGTGAGTTGAGGTTTGAATAGACAGAGGAGACTTGTTTTAACAGTACAGCTTGTTTCCTTATCTCATTAAGCACAGCCTTTCTCTCTAGATGGAACATGTGTAGAACGTACTCAGAGTGGATGAACATTCGCTCCTTTTATGTTAAGGCCGAATGTAAGTGTTCTACATGTGAGATTAGCAGCCAGGCTACAGCTCTGACCCGTAGCCTAACTGCTAATGGACCTTGACATTCTATGCAGCGACGCACATCTAGCTCACTGGTCTCTTTGATTTATGTCTTTGCCCTCCCAAGTTCACCTTTGACACTGTTAACTCACTCACTCCCAAACATAAATCTGTCTGGTTTAAAGAGACCGTAAACCTTTCATGCTGTTGGAGCATTTGGCCTCTGTTGTTTTCTTCCTCTTACCATCATCACCTATCATCGACTTGACGTCTGACTTCTCTCCATATGTCACTGTGACTATATGTCAGTGATCTTTCTCTCTCTCTCTCTCTCTCTCTGGCTCCCTCCCCCTCCTCCCCCAATCCCTCTCCTCTCCAAGCTGGTACCACGGCAGTGTGAGTCGGCAGCAGGCTGAGGCTCAGCTGCAGCGCTGCAGGGAGGCCAGCTTCCTGGTGAGAGACAGCGAATCAGGAACCAGCAAGTACTCCATCGCTCTGAAGTGAGTGTGTGGATATGTTTGTGTGTTTCCTTTGAGGGTGCGTTTCTGTAAACATGAGACATGCACACTATATAATGCAACATGTACATATGCATATATGGATCTATTTTTGTCCTCTTTTGTTTTGCTGCGTGCATCACAGTCTCTCTCACTCTTTCTTCGGCTGAGTTATCACCGCCTTAAAATCAAACATTTTCCACTGATTTTAATTCTGTCTTTTTGTAATTACTTGGTGTTATTTGATGTTCTTATCTTGTGTTTTTACTGTGTATTTTATAGACTAAATATATATTAGTTTTAGCTCCTTGTGACTTAACTTTAAATAGTGACTCCGCTCATTTCCAGCTACATTTAAGGTATAATTTAACTTTAGTCATTGTGGTGTCAGCCTCTGAGGCGCTAATGCATGATAATGTGTGTCATCAGTGAGGCAGACAGTAGTGATGAGAGTGCCAAGAGCAGGTTCTCAAGGAAAGGCTGTCACTCTGTGTGCTATTTTCTATGTGAACATGTGCCTGAATGCACATTTGTGGTACATTGCTTATTCATTTGCGAGTTCACATCATTAACCTCATTTACGCCTTCACTGAGCTCGGAAAACGCGCAGCCTTATTTGACGAGTGAACACGTAGTTCTTGTGCGTTTTATTAGCTATGGCTGTTACTTTGGTAGAGTGCTTTTAACCTGTGAGACTTACTATCTGTTTTCACTCTGTTTTGTCCCATTAGGACCAGTCAAAGTTGTGTGCATATCATTGTAGCGCAGACCAAGAGTGTGAAGGGCTTGGGATTCACCCTGGATCAGAGCAGCTGTGTGTTCTCCAGTATCCCGGAGCTGGTCCATTACTACTGCACACACAGGCTGCCTTTTACTGGAGCAGAGCACATGACGCTGCAGCATCCTGTGTCCCGGCCACACTGAAGATGTGAACGGGGGACATACAACCAATGCACAGAGACATATATTACATAGTAAAGCACAAATGCACATAGAAAATGCATCAACTCTTTAATACATGTGTAAGAAAGGCACTCACAGATATGCTGCTTTGGGATGATCCTGCGTACGTCTGGAGCTCTTTCATGCGCAACCTGGTGGCCAAAGTCATTCATCACAAGAACTACTCATCACATTGTCTCATCCGTCGCCCTCACAGATCATATCAGCACCCAACTAAACTCATTTCTCTGATACCTGAACACACAAAGCACTACACTTACTATAACCAATCACATATTCGTAACAAATGAGACAGGCTGGCACCATGCCACAGAGTTAGGCCTAGTCTCTGAGATCAATACACCTGATTGGAGTATATATGTTCATCCATCTGACATGTCAATCAGCATATTGATCCATCCTGAAAATCAGGCTCATTTGCCAACCACTGGGCCTAACAAAGGAGAGAGCTTCATTGATTAGGTGATTAGAACTCGTGGAGTGGGAGGGGTCCTGTCATAGTAGAGTACACCATCAGCAAAAAATGCATGAGTCAGCGGACGTTCATAAAGTAAATATTTAAATATGTATGCCCATGCACATACCTTCATGAGAATTTGTTCTGATTAAAAAGCTATCGTATTTCATGTCAAGAGAAGTGGCCTGTTTAACCTTTGTATGTACCTTTGCATAAGTGATTAATGTATGAAGTTATGGATATTGTCAACTACACAGTGGTGTGGGCTGTTACTGCTGTAAGACTTTTATTCAGTAAATACAGTGTTTATGAACTGTAGACAAAATGTGTTATCATTAAAACTGCCTGGAACAAAAGTGAAAGCAGGGTTCGAGGAAAAGGAAGCAAAGCAGAGATGAGAAAAATAACCCAAGTGAATCTGCCATGTGTTTTTCTCTTGTAGCTGAAAAACCATTGACCTGAGTGTGAAATCAATTATAGCTAAACGCACAAATAAGCACACACATGCAACCTCATGCACGCACACACAGTCACCTTTTGCAGCAGAAGAACACTGCATACACAAGCTCACTTACAGAGAGCATACAGAAATAGTGCGCACAAGTACACACGCAGAGTGCGTACATGAAAAGTGTCCACACAAATAGCATGAACACACAAAATAAGGTGGCACATTTAAATCCTGCCAACACACACCAAGCTTCTCTCAAAACACAGAGAGGCTTTATCTGCACAATGACGCACAGAAGCATGTGTTTGCGGTGAGATATGTTTTACCAGTAAACACCAGTGTGATGGTTTGCATGGGTATGTCTTGGAGAGCGCGTGTGTGCGTGAGTGGGTGCATGTATGCAAGACTGAGTGTGCTCATATGTGCAACCATGTGTGCGTTTATGTGCATGCAGTCCTGTTTTGCGTGTGTGTTTGAGTTAGAGCAATAGATAGAGAGAGAGGAAGGAGAAATAAAGGAAGAAACAGAGGAAGAGAGAAACACAGTGAGAGAGAGGGAGGAATTCAGAATTTTTCTGTTCAGGGATTACCAGGTTGCCATGGTGATTAGTTAAAGTGAGGTAGGGCCATATCTACGGGGAATGAGATGAGGAGAGGGAGGAGAGAGGAAGAGGAAGAGGGAGGAGAGACAGGCAATAATATAAAAAGAGCTATGAATAACTGTGGTCATAGTACCACAGTAGCATGAAGCTCCCCCACAGAGTTAGCCTGCTAGCTTGGTTTCAGGATTACAGTTATGACTGTTACTACAAATTAGCACCAGAAATTAGCAACCAAAACTACAATCCCATCCCTCTTCAGGCAGCTCACCCACTCCGTACAGCTCTACTGACGCCTCCTCGTAAGGTCAAAGGGCATGTGCGATCCAAATGAAGACTGACTTTGATCAGAACGACTTCAGCAGGGCAGATACTTGCTTCTTCACCGCCCTACTGTGAACGCAGCGTTTTTCACGGTTGAAGAGCATTTTCTAATCTTGGCCTTCTTGCAACCCAGCGTGCCACAAATGGCAATGTTACACAACAACAGACACCACCAAGCATCACCCCTCCCTCCATCCGTGTGATCCGTTGGGGTGAGATCCTCCATGTTCTCTTAATTAAATCACAAAGTAGGTCAAAACAAACAAGAGGCCTGAGGTTCTGGACACATGATTCTTGCTGTGTTTGTCAGTCTGTTATTTTGGGGGGAATGGTGCATTTAGTAATCATCTAGCGTATAATCTTACTTATTTGAGTGTTCTTAGACTTCGATGCCATCTCTGTGCAGTGAAGACAACGTATCTCTTTTCATGCAGTGTTATGAAAGATTATGTTTCCAATAATTGGCTTTGTATCTGTGTGTACTGTTTTTAAAAGTTGGATTTTCACCATATAAATTTAACAGAGAAATATAAACTCCAAATACAACATTTCTCCTGACAAATACTTTCTTTTGGTTTTTCTTAATCATTTTGTGACTCATTAATAAGATTTATATGAGGTTAAACAAAGTGTTTCCCAGTTGTAAGGAAACCACAGGAGGCAATACCCGCCACCTGAAGACAGAATGACATCAGGAGAGGAAGGGACAGAGGGAGGGAGAGAGAGAAAGAGAGAGAGTGAGTGAGAGAGAGAGAGAGAGAGAGTGAGAGGGGGTGTTAGGCAAAGACAAGCACTTGTGGGGGTCCCAGCTTTTAAATAATTCAGGCAGAGACTCACAGCACTCAGTGCAGAGGAGGAGCACTGTCAGGTCAGCTCATTCACTGCAGAGCAGAGGTAGAGAGGCAGAGAGGAAGAGTGGATAAAGATAGCATGAGAGACGAAGACATTACAGAGGGAGGGTTTGCCTGCGTGTGTGTGCGCATATGTGCGTTTGTGTGTTGATGCAGTGTGTGCATACATGCGTGAGTGTGTGTGCCAGCTGAGCATGTTTTCTGTCTTTGTGCTTGTGTGTGTATATGTGTGTTTGTGTGTGTGGCTGATGAAAATAGACAAAATGAAGGAGAAACAGGTCGCTTCCTCCTGGAGCTTTCTGGTTTCTCTTAGTCACCACGGCAACCGCCTCCTCCCTTTATCCCACACTCCTGTTTACTTACAGTACTTTATTCTTCCCCAAACAAATCCTCCCCACACCTCCCACGCTTGTGCTGAAACCCCCTCATCTCCCTACCTCCTGTGCCCCCCAGTATTTTCTGCATTCGCTCTGCCACATGTCATCAGAATCACGTTAAATTTCTCAGCATTTTCATCGTACGTGTGAATCCAAACTTACTCACTTCCTTTTTAGGGCCTCCTCCCAGCAGTTTTTTCTTCCCTTTCATCCTGTCAGGATCCTGCCTGTTTGACTTTGTGGGTAGGGATTAGAGGTTACTTCAGTGATCTCAAGGGAGAAAACTAGTGGTGACTTGTCTTAAAGTTTCAGGGATAAAAAGGTAAAAAAAAGAAGCCATGAGGGGAGATAAATAGACATCCAGCTTTAAGATGAAGAAATAAGGATTTTATTTGGTGAAGGGTGTTGATTTTAAAGCTACTGTTACATTTGATTTTGGTGACCCCTGTGGACCAAGCAAACATCTTATTTCTTTGATAATTCTGTACTTTACATGTACCATAAAATCTGGAATATAAGTCACAGGCTCCCATCAAGTATAAAAAGGTTTAAACTGTTTTTTTTTTTTTTATGTGTGTGTAGACTTCAACTGTATTCCGCAATGTGAAATCTCAGATTTGTATCTTTTACTGGTAGAATATGCTTTAAATCCATAAATCCATCACCTGCAACCAGTTTGTATAGACTAGTGCCACCCCCCTCTACTGCTCACTTGGGTCCAATAAAGTGTCATTTTAATCAAACCAGCTCTCCATATTAACTTAATAGCATACCACCCTTTTCTTTACATGCAGGATTATTATCTTTCAAGGCGAGAAGCTGTAAAACTAGCCTGTTACGTATTAAGTATACCCTCACACTGCTTCTCTGAGCATCTTAGTAAAATACTATCACACAACAGAAAACCTCTCTGCGTCTTATACATACCTACTCGTATGACTCACTGTGAATGTTTTTCATAGCAGATATAAAAAACCATGCAACATGAGTGAGTCTGGCACCAAACCCAAGGCAATGGTTCACAGCATCATAATAACAATATATGAATTGTCAATCTTGTCTTTGATTGCTTCATTAGATTTGTGGGTCAGAAGAGAGACAAAGGTATTAACAAAAAAAGCTAAAAACTCCTTGCAGGTACTTTAACAGGACAGTTAAACTAAAAGGGATATTCCGGCGTCAAATTAATTTTGGGTCAAACACACCATAACACCGAGTTAGACGCCCCTCGAGAGATGAATGTTGCCGACCGTTTTCTTCTCTCGTTGTACTAGCTTTAGTAACGACCGCAGATAGCGATACACAGCGGTCTGAGGAGCTATCAACAAACCTCAACCAAAAAGCCACTCTATAGCCACAAATAATGCTCAGAACAGCACCGAACTTCATCAACAGTACATTTAGGGTCCCAGCCATAGCACTAACCACGAAACATCTTTTTAGCTTTGCCTTATTTCTTTAGCAAAGAGACTAAACACATCATACCCTTTCTCCCCTAGCAGCCGCTTGTTTGTAGCGAGACCTCGGGTCAGTCCATTATGAACTACTTCAGGGTGACGCAGCTCAAGGAAGAACATTTATAATTTCTTCATGCAAATGCAATCAGACCGAGACGCTAAGGCAGAAGAACTACCGCGTTTGCAGTGCAAAATAACTAATATGGTGATTATTACTTTAAGGAAATGATGAAGAAACGATCATAAATGTTCCTCCTTGAGCTGCGTCACCCCGCGGAAGTCCGTAATGGACTGGCCTGAGGTGTCGCTACAAACAAGCGGCTGCTAAAGGAGAGCGAGTAAAACGTGTTTGGACTCTTTGTTAAAGAAATTAGGCAAAATTAAAAAGATGTTTGGTGGTTTGGACCCTTTATGTCCTGTTGATTAAGTTAGGTGCTGTTCTGAGCATTATTTGTGGCTATAGAGTGGCGTTTTGGTTGAGGTTTGTTGATAGCTCCTCAGACCGCTGTGTATCGCTATGCTATCCTGCGGTCGTTACTGAAGTTGGTTTAGCTAGAGAAGCAAGCGGTCGGCCACATATATCTCTCGAGGGGGTGTCTAACTCGGTGTTACGGTGTATTTGACCCTAAATGAATTTTACGCCGGAATATCCCTTCAAGTTGTTGCTTTAAAACTCTTTTTATTCCATTTTTCTCTGAAGTAAAAAATCCCTAATTTAGGTAGTGTATGACTTTACGAGTCAAAAATGCAACACAATAATCTAACGTATAGGAAATTAATATTGCGGTTAGAGATATATGGAGCTCTAAAGTTTAACAAAGCCATAACATATCTTTGCTGACCATGACAAATGCTGTGTATGTGTCAAGGTGAGCGAATTGTGTGATATGGGTGATTTTGCGAGGGGGGGAACACTCTGGCATCTCTGTAGCCGAGCTGTGGTGGAGCCTCTGAGGTATGCCACATCCTCCCCTCCCCTCGCTCGCCTCCCCCCGCCCCGCCTCTCCTCCTGCGCGTCGCATCACTAAGCGATGTTCAGCACGGACAGCAAGCACCGCACCAAACCCGCACGACTCAACGCGTACTTCACCTGTCCCCCCTCGCAGAGATATCCACATATCCCCCAATTTCGTCCGGGCGAAGAAGCCTCGAGGACTTGACGGTGAGCCTTGACGTCACGATGCCAGGTACAGACTGAAGGGAGTGTTTGGCTCGTGAGGAGGAGGAGGAGGTGGAGAAGGTGGAGGAACACTGCGGGTGTGCTTGGGGTGGCCTCTCCTTCGCGGTGAACACCTTTCGGGCTCGAACGCACGTAAGATGATGGACGGCTGGGCGCCGCTTCTGTTGCTGCTGGCCCTTCTTGCCATTGCGGGAGGTGAGTAACTTATCCGTGTAATGGCTCCATCGACGCGCTGCTGCGCGTGTGTGTGAGAGAGAGAGAGACACAGAGAGAGTGTGTGTGTGTGCGCGCGCGTGTGCGTATCGTCACCTTTAGAGGGCCAAAAATAAAACACACCTCACCGAGCGTTACAGCATTATTCAGGGGGCTTAAAAACATGCGTGAAGTAACGTAACGAAAAGGAGCGGTTGAAGGAAATGTCTCTTCCATTGCTGTGTCACCATATTTCTCATAACGGCAGAGCGCGCGATGAAATGATGTAGTAGAGAAATGTTACCCACTCGAAATTGCAGGCGCGTAATACAGAAACACACGCACGAGCTAGCATGATTAGCGCGTGAGAAATCCATAAATTGAAGGCACCTGCTCTTGTTTATACGATGTGTTTAAAGCTATTACTTGATATCGTAACATCATGTGTCAAAGACTTAAGACCCATTTTTTATTTATTTATCTTAATGCTGTATAGCTGAAGAGGTTAACTGATATTCAGCAACATTGTTTAGTCCGTGACACATTTTTCATGACATTTTAAACCTACAAACTCCTGCTGATTAATTCAACATTTATTAGTTGTATAAATGAACAAACACATTTTAAATATTAAGTCTTGGTATATGTGATTCTCCTACAAAAGAGCACCATTTTATCCCTTTTTAGAGATGGAGGGCTAAAGGAAGAATTAATCTTATCACCTACTTTCCCCCCCTCCCCCCTTTCTCTCTCTGTCTCCCTCTCTCGCTCTCTCATTAACACCGAGGTCCTGTATTGAGTGGGCAGGTTAATGAGAGGCACGTCAAGCTAAAACAACTTTAACATCCTGTCATCAAAGGGAAAATGATGTGACACACAGCTTTGCAGGACAAAGCTTCTGCCTCTCTAATATAGCTTTAAGTGGTAATGGGCCTTTTTTCCTTTACTTGAATGTGAATCTGGTCAATGAAACTTGTTTACAACCGAGTTTTTGTAGTGCATGAGAAGCAAATGAGGTATCTGTTAAGTGTGAAGCTATTAGGGTGTTAGGGAATAATTTACCTCCCTGAGTTGGCTCTAATTCAGTGTTAATTTCTGTTTAGAGAGAGTTTGCCCCGAGCAGAGAGGAAGAAACCCATCAGCTGATTGGCTAAATCAAAGCAGCCTTATTATTTTCAGCCAAGCCGTGGTAGTGACAGAACAGAGGCCAGCTCACTGCCTCCGAGCAAAAAGACTGCTCGTCCCTGCCTGTGCAGCAGCACCCAAATCCACGCACCCTTACACACTTCCATCCACACACATATATTAAAAAAACCCAAATCCACACACACACACTGGACCATCTGCCTTACATTGACTGATTGTTCATCACCACCCATGGGGACAACATGCTCCTGCCTTTTCTGTTTCTCATACACACTACTTCTTTGCGGCGCACACATCACACACACACACACACAGAGCTTCTCATTTCACATATCATAATACATTCATGCAAAGACATACAGTGAAGGATCAAACACTTTGACCTCTACTAACCTGCAATTCATCATGTCAGCATTAGCCCACACATGCACAAACGCATCAGACACACACATACACATAAAATTATATAGCGAGCTGAGATGTTTTGTACTAAATTGATTAAATAGAAAAATGTAAGCAAAATACTTAATAGTCTTCAATAAGGGGTTGCTTTAGATTTTTAACCTCTGTAAACTGTAAATATTTTAATATTTCGTCAGTTTAAATTTCACTCTGCTTGTTCTCACACACCAATAACGCGGCTAATTCCCCGTATCTAAAAACCTACTTGGCAACAAACCTGATTCTCCCTTCAGTGGAGTACGAGACGTGACAGAAGCATGTCTTGTTTATGACGCTGCTTTTAAACTTGCTGTATAATATTTGCTTCTCTCCCCTGAGCATCCAGTTTTGTTGGTTGATGATTCCTGAGTTCAAACAGGGGTACGTTCACTAAACGAGAAAACGCTGCCAAGATGAAATACCACTTTAAGGAGATTCACAAGCAGTGGAGTACTAATGAGTCATCTTCCCTTGAGGAAGAAAATCTGATTAGCATCATCTTCAGAGACTATAAACTCAATCTACACACACATACACACAAACACACCCAAACAAAGGTTGAAAGAAATGCTTACATGGTTGCACACACACCTGGAGTAAAAGCGTATGTTAACAGCTTTAAGGGATTCCCTACAAAGACACATAATTGTTCTACGCATAGTTGGAAAAGACAACATCATAGTACATTAAGTTGGGAGGCGTGTACATTTGTTCACATTAGCTCATGTTGGCGTATCTTCACATCACATTATCATGTAAAAGGAGCAGAAGAGAGGAGACACTTATGCATCTCCTTCATGTAGAGACACACTAGAATGTGAGAAAGCGAATATCGGTGGTGACGGGATTAGGAGGAGAAAAGTCATAACTTTACGACAGTCTTATGTAAGACTTCGAAAGAGACACAAACAGGCACAAAACGAGTCTGAAAATTCAGTGGCCATGCAAGGACATTTCACGGACGTTTCACCACCTGTCCCAGACTGTGCCGTGAGGATGCAGCCCTCCTCCTGTGTGACGAGGATACCTCTTGTCATTTCCCCTGCAGGCCATGCATAATAAACAGGTCTGTGGTGCTGCGTTGACCTGATGTGAGGGTTACTGGATATAGAGCACAGTGTGCAATAGTCTCATCAAGCAGGGGCGTAAAAGTGCATTTGGATTAGTTTTACAACAATACTTTTACCATCTGCATCCTTTGGCTGTTGTGTTTGGTGCAAGTCTTCCTTTTTGCATGTGTGCATATGTAATCTATGTCCCTGCACTCAGTGAATATCAACCTACTGTTTCCTTGGCAGTGCCACAGTCTAGAAAGTTCTGCTCGGTCGGTTTAGCCTGTCATCACTTTTCTGCTGCACCGCTCCAGCTCACTGATCCCTGCAATATCTCAACCTGCACATTACAACAGCCCTCCTTTTGTCTCTATCTCTCTCTCTGTCACTTTCTCTTTCTCTCTCTCTCTCTCTCCCTCTCTCATTCTCTCTGTCTCTATCACTTTGGACTGGATCCCAACACTCAGCAGCGGCAACAAGATCAGATCGCAGGATATTTGGCTGCATGTGAGATTACAAACGCACAGCAGAGACCTGCAGTTGTATGTGAGAAAGTGTGTGATTCTGTGTGTCAAACAGTGGGCTCTCATGTGTGATTTTGTGCAGGATTGTGTGTGTGTGTGTGTAGCAGTCGTACAAGCAGTGCACAGCAGTGTTGTGTGGCCCTGGAGAATAAAAAGAGAGCACCAAAGTTCAACAGAAACTTAAGCAGAGGAGAAGAGGCAGATAAGAGACGTTTGGAAAGTTTAGAGGTTAAATTTAACTTCGTACAAGACTGAGTGTGTGCACGTGTGTGTATATATACATACGTGTAGTTGACTTATGCACTTACATAAAGGTAGGGCCGTGCGTATGCAGCTCTGGTGCAGGTGTAGAAAGCATCGTACTTAAGATAATGCAGCTTACTCGCTCTCAGTTAAGAGCGTCTGTGAAAGATAACACTTTATCTTGAAGATACTGGAGAAATGATCTTACATCTTTGCGTAGCAGTCTGAAAAGGAACCGATAGATAATAAACCGATAAATAAATAAAAATCCTGAGCTGGAAGAGATCACAAAAAAAAAACGTGTGCTCATTTCAATCTTGATCAGGAAGTCTGCAAGATAAGACACGAAAACAAATGAGATCAAGACCCATGTACTGAAGCCAGATAGTATATGTGCACATGCTATTCTCAGGCAGCAGTAGGCATCGACCTGGTGATGACACAGGAGTGAGATTTATGTTTTTTCAAATAATAGCCTAAATAATAGCTGTTGTGACAGGCATTATGCAGTTTAAATGATGGATATTATTGCTCTCCCTGAAATATACACCACAATAGTTGGAAGCCAGACTGCCTTTCATCCAACAGATAAGCTCTTTAAGCTATAAAACAATAAAAAAACATGATATAAATAAACCCCACTTTACGTCCTTGTACAGCGATTTCTGGAGTCTTTTCATCTGAGATTCTGCAGGGATATATCCTCTGTAAATATCAGAAGTTATTTGGCCATGTGTAAAAGGTGCACAGGGTATTTAATGTTAGCATTTAAACCCCATGATTCCTCTCTTTTTACCTATATATGGAAAACTTTCACATGTATTTTGAATTGAAAACAACATTAAGAGCCAAAAAGGTTTAAGCCATTGAAGTTTGTCTGTATTTCTGATAATCTGTTGCTAAATAAATGCTTCACTCCAAAACATTTTTAATACTTTATGTAATATTAATAAAAGTAATAGCTTTATTTATATCGCACCTTTAAAAAAAGACATTTACAAAGTGCTTTAACAGGTAAAACGAAGGCTGAAACAGGCAGGATTCAGTGGACGATAAATCAACAATCATGTCAAACAAAGACCAAACGAGTCAGGTGAAATACACAGACTAATTGATGATAGTTTATGTTTGACTGTCGATGGTTGACGGCATCACATGAGGAAAGTGGAGAAGGTGGATAGAGAATGGATAAAAGGGAAAGAATAAATCAAAAAAAGACAATAATTATAACGGGGTATTTTAAGACATGATTTTTTTAAATAGATGTTTTCTAAAGTAGTGGGGGACTAAAAGTCACTTGTTTTTTTCTGACAGACAGTCTCAAATGTAATTTGTGATGTATAAATGACAAACATGGTAAATATTCATTGTTTAAAAGCTGAAGCCAGCAAATGTTTCTAGTTTATGACTGAGAAAAACTAAAAGACGAGTCAATCAAATGAAGGATTTTCTCTTTTTTTGACTCATCAGTTTCTAAACCTGTCGTCTCAGCTCTAAAATTTATCGTATTCAGGCCATCAGGATAGAGCCTATAAACTGTAATAGCTCTATACACTCTTGCTTATATCTTGCCAACTTCTCTCTCTGTGTATTACATAATAACACAGGTTTCTGGTTTCTATAACATTTCTGTCAGTGCTTCTGTGTATTTTCTGTTGATGTAAAATAAGATGAGTTATCATAGAAGAGAAGTGTGATCGTGTATTGTATTAGAACTTGTATAACCAGTCTAACTTCAGTAAGGATAGGAGTAAAAACGTAGGAGATATGCACATGCAGTGTCTTAGTGGAGTGCTGAAAAGCTTCTGTTTCTACATCAGCTCAGCCTCAAAGGTTGTTTTTCTCTTTGATGGTGGACTTGGCTGAATTCGGCGACCATAAAGCTTCAGCCCTTAGTACATCCACAGTAGGATGGCTTTGTGTTTGAAGTGCTGTGATATTGCTGCTGGATGGAGGATCAATATTAATACCTCAGTTCTATGGCCACTACAGAGCCAATTGGGTGTTGCCAGTAGATCAATGGATCCTTCCATTATTGATTTAAGAATATTTCAGCATAAAAGGTCCCTACTGCGGCCAAAAAGCCTCTTTGGCAGAGCACAGAGAGGAGAGCAGAGAGTGACCCTTCCTTCCCTCCAACCTTTCCTCCTCTGAGTGAGCTGTATAAATTGAGATCATCACTGTAATAGTCTTAGCGAGATAATTTAATTTAGCTCCTGCTTCGCCCTCAATTTCTTCACATCTGTCTTTACGGTGTGTGTGGACTGATGCCTATGAGTAACTTTGTCAACCAGAAACAATGGAGGCTATAAAATTTAAAGGCTGATGAGTTGGTGTGGTTAAATAAGTTAGTCTAATGTTTCTTTTGGTTGACACTTACACTTTCTTCGGGATGTCAGACAAGAGCCAAATGTAGTTGTGAAGCATTTCCACACTGAATATGGTTTCCCTCTCGTCTGTTCCTGCATTGTGTCGCTAACATTGTCTGCCTATGTTTGCACATATATAACTTCCCTCACTCCGAGTTTAATAGAGAGCCCTGCTGAAATATTCATAGTGTCACATTAAGTTTGCAATATTTGCACTGGAAAACAACCAGAATACAACCGGAGCTACCAACAACATTACTACCACTCAGCTCGGCCTTTGGCATGACAGAGTGTCATATGTGGAGGCAGCCGAAGAGGGAGATCAGTCTTTGTTTAGAAGCATTAGTAAGTGCTGCAGATGAGCAACCAGGTCAGCGAGCTTGTGCAGCGATCGGGCTTGAGTGTGTGGATTTTTCTTTTTCTTTGACTTTCGCAGTCTTGTTCTGGAGATAAGAAAACTGGAATAGACCAGAATATCCCTCTGTGTTTGGGTCTCTAATTTGTCTCAGTGCCAAAAAATATTAGTCTAGACTTTCATCCTGGGCATGTGCATTCAGTCTTTTTGAGGGAAAACTAAAAATGAGAACACAGAGAGTTAGGAGAGTGGAAATGCAAACTTATACTGGAGGTTTCTATTATACTATGCATTAAAGATGATGCAAACATCTGAAAAAGACCCTGAAAAATGCATCTGTAGCTTTCAGCAGAGATGTAAAAAACACTCGGTCCATGGCCTTTTGGAGTTCATTGTTTCTCCTGATTTTTATGTATAACCACAGCCTCAGAGTAAGAAGCAAGCTACGGTTGATGGAGATTATGCCTGAATTAAAATGCTGAAACATGATAGTTGTGTTACATCAGTGTGGCCTTAGGCTTTGTTTTGGCTTCTTGTAAAGTGAGTGTTAGTCATCTTTCATAGTCATTTTCTGAGATTTTCCTCACTGTTTTTTTTAATTTTTTCCCTTTTTAAACACGCATTATTTCTCCTGATAATACAATCATCCAAACACGATGTTTCCAGTGGAATTCCTTGAGAAACAGTCTTTTTTTAACGTCATCATGATTGATTTCGATGATGATTTTGGTAATAATGCCAGACTGGTGTGCTGTCATCTCGTTCTATGAGCCTGATTTACATCATTGATGGTGAGGCATGTGGAAATGTCGGCTCTATTTTTTCTGCGTCATCATTGTTTAAGTGAGCTATATTAGCTTTCCGTCTCAGTGTTATTGCTTTGTGCTTCAGAGAACAATATACATTACTCATATGGCTCAGACATAGACAGCATTGCTTATTTCCCTCATGAATATGTGTGCACAAAGAGACACACACACACACACAAAAATACACACACAGCAAGATGACGGCCGTGCTCAATAAACAAGCAGAGTGCTACACGCATGTGCTGACAGGAAGTGTATTGATGATGTTGGATTAGCGAGAGAAGGGGCAATAAATGGACAGTGGCTGTCAGCGATGAGGAGATGGAGATAACAGGAAGGAGAGAGCGATGGAGACAGTCAGGGGAGTGAAAAGAAAATGTATGCCTGTGCTGATGATGGAATGATGTGTATAAGAAAGTGTAAAGAAAATGAGACGGAGCAGAGAGGACACAGGAAGGTGCAGGACATAAAAAAAGGGGAAGGGAGGTATTGCGTGTTGAGTTTACGAGGCATGAATAGAGTCTTCATTGATCCAGAGACAGAGGCCATCATTCCTGCTCAGTGAGCACAGCATCTATGGGGAGAGAGAGAGGAAGGAGAGATCAAGGGAGAGATAGGACCGTGTCAGGGATGAGGTGAAAAGCGCACACATTAGCAGATGTGCAGGAGCAGCATCATTGTAGTACATTTAATTTGTACCTTTTTGGCTTGGTGTTTTCATTTCCATGTCCATTTTTATATCTCCACTGAAACAATGCCAACATATTTAAAAAGCACTTGCACTTCTTTTGGGTTTATATACAGATTTGAGTTCATCCTTGTGCTTTCTCAAGTTACTGACAGGGCTGCAACTTCTAGATTTCATTTGGCACTTTTGGATACGAGTTCATATGCAGTACAACTGGCCCATACAGGACATGAACTATCCAAACCTCTGCTCCCTAAACTTCTGTTCCAGTCCAAGTTGCTGCTACCTGAACTTTGAAACATGAATCATAGTTTCATGAAGCCTTGGATCATTGTTCAGTTCATGTGATGTTTTGTCAACGGATTTTGTTTAACTACATAATTAAACAAAATCCGTCTAGAGTTAGCGTTAGTTAGCACTACAATTACTTGTCAGTTTAACAAATTATTACTTTGTTTATTACTGTAAGCCACGTTGTGCCAGTGATTTATTTAGTCAGAGCTGCAATACAGCCATCCACCCCTATTCAGTGCTGTAGCTCTGGTTAATAGCTGCTCCTATAATTCTGTACTACCAGGATATAAACAGGCACAGATGACAGTGACATTAACCCAACTTTTTGTGTTTAAAATATTTATTACTAAAGCAACTGCACTGTTATGATTGTATGCATATCTCACTTGATTGGTTAGCTAGCTTGTAGGGCTATTAGATTTTCAAAAAATCAACTTCTAACAAATATTGAACATGGCATGCAAACATTCAAATACGTTTGAATTTTGCAGTCTTATTGGTAAGGGCCTTTGCTAAAAAAAGGGGCATATTGGGTTTAACACCTGCCATTGTACTGCTGCTCGTCTGTGGTGCGTCTCCCTCCTCACGTGGCTGGCAAGCTATCAGGTGATGAGTACAACAAGCTGCTTCATACTAAGTGGACATACAGCCCTATCTTTGTCTCTCATTTATCCATCTATCTATGGTGTAGATCCCAAAATACTTCCCTCGTCACGCTTCTTAGATGTTTCAGTGTTTTTGTCCACTCAGTGTATCTTTTCCTTAACCATGTCCTCCATTTTTGTAGAACAACATGACTGTATTAGATTACTGAGGTCAAGAGTGCATGGATTGGTCAGGTTACGATCCGAGGGCTTTCTGCTGGATCACACGGTAGGCATCAGGCAGTGATGCACATATGTAACGTCCCTCAATGATGTTGACAGGGGACTGTTCTATGTGTTCACAGCACAAAACTTATCACAAGTAGAATAAAATAAAACTCTGTATGTTTTGAGATGATTTGTTGAGAAAATCACAGTTCTGAAATTAATGTTTTGGTAGCCAACATAATGAGCTATGCATGCTGTGTGTGTAGTGTTCTTCCAGTTTTACATTCCATGTGAGGATTTGGATTTGACACATATTTATATTGGTGTGCATCTGGAATAAGGATATATTGAGCAATTTCCATCCATGATACGACCGAGTCATTATTTGATCAACTTATCAATTTAAAACTAACAACTTTAAGTTACGTTTTCATCAATTTATTACAACTAACTACAGTTGATCTGGTCTCTGTTAGTTTAATCAACACCATGCATTCAAAAGAGGGTAATAAAGATGTGAAAATGTATTGTATGCATTTTGGTGGAGATAATATTATAAAATTCTGATTTAAAAGAGTAGGACACTGTTCAAAGAACTGCATGTAATTGAAAGTAGTGGAAGCAGACAACATGTTCTTTGGAAATCATGGACAACATGTCCTGTCCTCCGTAGAGGACAGGGACCACTCTGCCTGCTGTTGGTAAACAGTTCAGAAGCAAGTCACAGTAAACTGATTTTGGAACAACATCCAGGTGGAAGATTATGGCTGCAGCCTCTATTAATATCCCACTGAAATCATTCAATGTATATCAAAATGATAAATACATGAGAGCAGACCCTGAACTGTTGAGCAGCTGAAATCCTACATCAGAAGAGAATAGGACAACATTTCACTTTCAAACCTCTGGAGTTGGGTTTCCTTGGTTCACAGTGCTGATGATGCAACACAAACACAACCCTCGTCCCATTAAAAAAACAAGGGGGTTGCTGGCATCACAATACAAAACAAGAATACATTAAAAAAAATCAGTTTCATCATGCTGATGTTTTTGCACTGTTTTGATTCAAATGGGCTTTAAATGATTTGCAAACTATCAAAAATATGTTTTTGTAAATATTTTAAAGAGCATTTATATTTTTGAATAGATTCTGATCGATGTTTTTATAAGATGTTCTTTTTGAAATGAAGATTTTCTCATTTTTGTAATAAATTGAATGATCATATACTGTATGCTATTTATTTCCATGCTGTTCAGCTTTGATATGTTCTTTTCCTACATCGTTAGTACCCGGTATGACAGCAGACTCAATGATGACAACATAGGTACTAAGGTTACAGCAGCAGACAGCCTGTGTTTATCTACAGGGAGGATGTGTGAGGGAATACTGAGAGGAATGATGCAGCACAGGAGCAGGCAGATGCCAGAGAAGCAGGCAGTGAACAACAGGAGAAGGAGGTGCAGGACATCGTGTCTCTCAGTAAAACTCCTCCCCTCCTCTGTGTGGTGTTGTGACAGCTCTGCCCGAACTCCGACACTCACTCACAGACTGCTACAGATGGAGGGAGGGAGGGAGGGAGGGGACAGGGGGAGCATGAAGTGAATATAACCCAAAGCCATAAAAGACGAGCAGCTAGGGAGAAAGTGCAACACAGCAGAGGAGAATAGAGAGAGACAGGACAGAGGCATGGAGAGAGTGATAGAGACATTCAGACTAGTTGACTCAGTCTTATGATGTCACTTCTTGTAAGGAGTGTGTATCGAGCTGTGCTGACGTGCTTCAGCCGGCAGTGGTGACTAATGCCACGGTTCCAAGACTTTAAACAGTCAATACACATGGATCAGGAGTGATGCCACACAATTGTGATAGGGAGGCCATGGGGAGCGGATGCTTAAGATATATGACAGTTAAGAAAATAGATGGAAAAGGGAGATTCACTTATTAAAACCATGTAACCAAATGTACAACTAAAACACAACAAAGTCTTCACATCAATGGGTAACTTGACAAATGCAGGCAAAAAGCGTGAACAGCACGGTCAGGCGGAAGCGGCTCTACCCTGCTCCAGCTAGTCACCTGCTAGCTTTAGCTCACGTTAGCCTGAGTCACACGTTACATGACAGAAGTGGCGTATTTTTAGCCCGTGGCTCTAACCTTCACTCTTTGCTGCTTGGGAAACATCTTTTTTTCATCGCCCTGTGCAGTCCTCAGTACTCCTCACAATGTGGAAAAATGTCTTAACCATTTTGGGGTCTTGAGTGTTCAATGTGGCAAACAATGACAGTCGCCATTTTTACCTCCTTCCTTAATAAAAGTCACAGCATGAAGATGTAAAATATTTATTCCTGTTAATGTCGTTTGCTGCAGTATTAATTGTTTAATGATTTCTTTTATCACAAAATTACACGTCTTGTTAACCATATTAGTTGTCATCTCTCACTACATTACCAGAGATCAAAGTCGCACAGTGCCGTATAAATGTGTCCTGTTCTTGTCTTGTAAAAGTACAACGGATGCCAGAGAGAGACACAGATGGCGGTGACATTTTTGTCTCACCATAGAGGGACATGATGATGATGAAGATAATGTGTTCTTGTTACCAGGTGGCCTTGGAGCAGACACAGAGGAGCGGTTGGTCGAGCATCTCCTGAATCCAGCCCATTACAACAAACTAATCCGACCTGCGACTAATGGGTCTGAGTTGGTCACCGTGCAGCTGATGGTGTCGCTGGCCCAACTCATCAGTGTGGTGAGTGTGAACACACCAGATTATGTATTTAAATGTGTGTGCACCTTTTAGCAACAAAGGAAAATGAAGTATTTTTATTTCATTTACAGGGCATATACTTTAGCGTGTTGATGCGTTCGGCCGCCAAATTTTCTTTTTCCTTTTTTAACGTTGATTTATACTTTAAGACTGATGTCCTCACCTCCATGCCAGCTGCTCTCCCTAATGCAAGTCTTAATTAACCAGAAATTAGAAATGAAAATTGTAACAAAAATTTTGACAAAATACATTTATTTGTCAATATTGCATTACGTCGAGTGAGTTTTAAATGTCGGCGCTGCTGTGTGTGAAAGATAGTTAGAGACGCCAAGCGACGCCTTACGTTGCTTCTGATTGGTTTATATTGCATGGTGCCTTCCATGGTTGGTTAGTATTCGAGTAACCTCTGAAGTCAGACGTCGGAGCTGAAATTGACGCACACCTGAGTTCCCAGTGTTTCAGGTACCAAGTCAGAAAAAAAGCAAAGTCGGAGGCGGATACAAGATGGCTACACCTATGAAAGTTATTTTAGTTAGTTGCCTTATATTCCGACAAGGCAAGCGCTAAAATAACTTTCGTAGATGTAGCCATCTTGTTTCCGCCTCCGATTTTGCTTTTTTCTGTAACTCGGGTGTGACGTCATTTTCAGCCCGGACTTTCTGACTTCTGAGGTAACTCAAACGCAGCATATAGGCACAAAGGACTGATGGATTAGGCTGGGATTGGTTATCTCGGTCATTCAGTCAGAGTTACTCGAACTGCGGCAAGCCAAGTTTATTATCATGAAAAAAAAAAAAAACAGAGTATTGAATGGGGAAAAATAAGTGTAAGAAATGTCAAGTGTGGCGTGTGGTGTGAGAATGGGTCAAACTGCATGACTGTCACACTCAAAGCGTGAGGCTTGGCAGCTCTGCATGTAAAAGGATTCCAAATATGATGACTCTTACATACAAGAAGGTTTTACAAAAGATAATCTCTAATGCTGATCAACCGTTGCTGTTTAGGAGAGAAAAATGCTCTTGATTCTGCAAACAACTCTCGTGGTTAAAGCTGAGAAGTAAAACTGTGTAGTGATGCAAATCCCAGGAAACCCCGTGTCAGCTCCTTTATCGTATGGCCTGAGTTTCACCCGGATCTCTATTCAAAGCATGTCTCCATTAAAGGCAGACACACAAGCATTCTGTTAATTCTATAGAATAACAAGTAGAGGTGCTTTATGCCGAGGCCAGCGGATAACCTTCAGTGATAGAGAGATGTGCTGGCAGAGAAAAAACACTTTATATGTGAATGAATGACCAAAACTACAAGTCAGACTATCATGACAGTGTTGTGCTGAGGTGAATCATCATCATCATCTGAGCAGTGCACTTGTTATGTACTTCTGAAACACATATATTCCTCATTCTGAACATACAGTTTTGCTGCAGAAACATTTCATCATGGTTTTATGTACAAATATCATAACAGCAGCTTGATTTCAGACCCTGCTTCTGCAGAGTTTGGATGTTTTGAGAATAAATTCTTACTTGTTGGTAGTCTCCTTTTCTTGTTTGCCCATGAGTCAAATTCAGCTTTAATTCAAACGTTAATAATTTGTCATGTTACATTTCTACACCAAGTAGAATAAAACCAATCATTCTGTTTTCCTGCTGATGGTCATACAAAAGAACAAACTTGTATATTTCGCCGTGTAGGATCCACTGTTTCTGACTCTCAACTCAGTATTTTGGGACTAAAATCGGCAAAACTCGGCTTGTTTTTGTCGGACTGTTCAGTGTGCAGAAATGACTCACTGAGGTTTCCCTATGATTATTTATTTATTTCTAAATGTGTTCCTCCTTTTTTGCAGCATGAAAGAGAACAGGTGATGACGACCAATGTCTGGTTAACACAGGTGAGGCTTTCTATTTATCTGCTTGTTTTACTGCTGAATACAGTCAACTTCCTGTCAGCCTGATAAAATGTGATTAAGTGAGAGAGCGTTAAAAAAGGCAAAAGAGCAGCAGTTTGACTTGGGATTGATTTGACTGTAATTTTATAGTGTTTCCTGGTCAGTGGAGGTAAATAACAAGATACTTGACAGTTGTGAAATATAGTAAATATGACATTCATACTGTATGTGAGTGTTGATGTTTGTTACATAATCATAGGCCAGAGTGTTTTTGAACCAGCAGACCATACTGGAGCAACCGAGCAGCGGAGTAGTCAGCAGAGGAGAAATAATGCCTCTTTTTATTCTATGTTTCACTGGTTGTCGCCGGCAGAGAGTTTGATCCTGCGTCCTTTTATGCAGAGCCGTGAAAAGTAACATGGCTGAGAGAGACATCAAATCGTACACGCCCCTGTAAAAACAAATCTGACATCAACGATATGACAAGTGCGTTGAAATGTATGAGATCAAAGCTGTCCCAAAAAAAAAAAAAGATAACTCATGATGTGTTTCTCAGTTTGGAGCTCAGCCTGCTCTGTGTTTTGCGTGAGACGTATTATAACCTGTGAAATCTGAATTATGTGCCTCTGACTGGGCTGTGACCCTTCTTTACATATGACTGGCTTATCATACATTTCCAGCTGAGCTCTGTTACATGGTTGAACATGTAGGTGTGCACATTTACACACACTAAGTATACAAATATATCCACCTACCTACACTGGTGACATATGCCTTTGCTTTTGAGAGCAGGTGTTAAAACAAACACGGAGGCATATGTTCAGTTTGGATGAAGACAAATCGAATGACAGTTGGGTGAAGCCTTTTACATAGTAAATATAGAGGTTTCTATCTTCCTTAACGCACAAACATATACACACACGCACCGACAAACACTTGCATCTAAGTAGGGTAGGATCTATGACATGTAATGGAGCATAGAATGGCCATCAGCGCTCTATGGATCCCTTGGTAAAGGTAAGTAGAGGAGCCAAGGACAGCTGCCCCGAGCTGTAACACACAGTAATGACAACAATGCATCACAGTTACTGCAGACTGCCTAGCATGTGCCGCGCAGCTCTAACATGACATACAGGCAGCAGACAGAGCGGCTGTCAATGACCAGCCCATTACAGGGAGAACAAGATAATGCTGTCTTTGACTAAAGGTTACACAGAGGACGTGGCTGATGCACAAACCTGACGTGGACACATTTTGATTATGATGATTGGTTTGTGTCTGGGTACTTTTTGTTTTTTTTGTGAAAGGGTCAACATGAGTGCTTCACTCTCTCTTTGATGTCGAGTTTGAAATATGATGTAAGAAGGACAGACAGCACAGGATGTTCCTCAGGCTGACGTAGCTCCTGATGTGTCATATTGACCACCAACTAGCTGACAGACGGATAGACAGACAGACAAACGGACAGACCTCTCTTTTAGGATGTTTCCCTGCTGCTGTGTGATTGGTGGAAAAGTGACTAAGCACTTTCTTCTTATTGGCCCTCAGGAGTGGCAGGACTATCGTCTGACTTGGGTCCCTGAGGAGTTTGATGGAATGATGAAGGTCAGACTGCCCTCAAAACACATCTGGCTTCCTGACGTGGTTCTCTACAACAAGTGAGTCACTCCGCTCTCAGAGTCCTGGCCCCCCATCTCGGAAAGCATGTCGACCTGCACATGCATGTATGATCATTAAACGTACGCGGAGAGAGCCTATGCAATGTTCATATTAAACAAATAGTGTTTTAAATCAAACTCCCAGGTGTTTTTGCTCAGCTGCCACCACCTCCGTCACTTTAAATAAGAACATCTATTACATGTCGGAGGTTATAAATGCAGGCAGCCACACATGACTGAATCTGTCTGCTGGAATCTGCTCACATCACTCATGCTATGTTACTATACAGTACCTCCAGGTCTCACGAGACACTTCAAAGATGGAGTCATCTGCACTCCACACACTCACATGAACTAATACTTGTACAGTAGATGTGACACTGAAGTTGCACACATTTGACATCTCCTCCTCTTTTTAAAAAAAAAAATGTTCCTGCGTGCAAAAACGCCTCACAAACAACTATCTCTGAATTGTCAGGGTCTGCACTCAGGGCTACTTTTGCTGTTGCTTTCTTATCGCCGACATCAAGCACAGTTTTTGCATTACTCCATGTGAAATATGCAGTCCGCTATACTTGCAGTGTAGGCTGGGATGAATCCATAAGGGGGCCCCAGGGACAAACATTTGCTTTGAGCTTTTATTGATCCCCATCCACAGCTCGATCCATTGTGTGTTGTGTACTGTTTGCATCCTTTCACCTCCAAGTTCCCATCTGGTTCAAACAAAAACACACAGAGAAACAGGTTTCACTGAGTGCACTACAGGCACGAAGGAAAGACTCAAATGCAGATAAATGCACATGGACAGGTGACTATGGTTTGAATCAACCATGCAGTAATTTTTAAACAGTAATCTAATCCAACTGCATGTTCAGTTCAATTAATCAAAATGATTCTCGTTAGGTCTTAATCATACTCTGCATGTCTGAGGGAGGTAAGGATGTTGTGGACCACTCGTCTCAGTGTAATGGAAACTCAAGTGTCAGCCTACCGTATGCAAATCAGCTGATCAGAGCACTGTGATCTGTCTATCTGGCCTTCTCCTCTTTCCCTGCCTGTGTCTTTCCCTTACCAAAGACTAAAAGATCCCTGACCCTCTGAGCTCTGGGTAAAATGATCACGCTAATCCCACAAACCCCAGATCGACAGGATAGATCCTCCGAGTCTCTAAACAAGAGATTATCTCAAGTTTGATTTTGGAGGAGATTCTGATGAGCACAGGGACTTGACCGTCTCTTTAAGCAGATGAGGCTCTGAGTCAAAAACTTCTAATCAATTACCGATTTAAGTCATCTGTCAATATTAGCCATCATTAAGTTGTTCTCTTGCTAAAGTCTGTCATGAAATGGAAATCGGATCTACAACTTTAATGTTGTCAGCTGACTTCCAACCCGAGTGTCTAATTTGAGCTGTCGAACTCGACCCGCTGTGACCTGAGAGCCACGGTTCCTGTCTAGACTGCAAAATCCTCCTATTTCTCCTGTTTTTGAGAGCAGGTGTGTGTGTGTGTGTGTGTGTGTGTGTGTGTGTGTGTGTGTGTGTGTGTGTGTGTGTGTGTGACCAAGCTGACCTGAAGTAGTTCAAGTCTTCACTCTTTCACCGTCACTTTGATGTGTGTGTGTCCTCGAGCTCTTTAATAACCTGTGTTGCATAATAAGATGCGTCATGTTTGGCAGTCCGGTTGACTCAGGGGGAACGAGGCCTCTCATTAGCCATCCTGTTTAAAATGTTGTTTTTTAATTAAATCTTCTCACAAAGGTCTGACTCTCCTCCTTCTATTTTTTCCTGTCTCATCGTAACCCCTCCTTCCTGTCTCACAGTGCTGATGGCGTGTACGAGGTGTCGTTTTACTCCAACGCCGTGGTATCCTACGACGGCAGCATCTTCTGGCTGCCCCCGGCCATCTATAAGTCAGCCTGTAAGATTGAGGTCAAGCACTTCCCCTTCGACCAGCAGAACTGCACGCTGCGCTTCCGCTCCTGGACCTACGACCGCACTGAGATCGACCTGGTGCTGCGTGCTGATGTGGCCAGCATGGACGACTTCACGCCCAGCGGTGAGTGGGACATCATCGCCCTGCCAGGCAGACGGAACGAGAACCCCGCCGACCCCGCCTACGTAGACATCACATATGACTTCATAATTCGCAGGAAGCCTCTTTTCTACACGATCAATCTCATCATC
Organism: Xyrichtys novacula; assembly: GCA_962446985.1. Taxonomy (NCBI): domain Eukaryota; kingdom Metazoa; phylum Chordata; class Actinopteri; order Labriformes; family Labridae; genus Xyrichtys; species Xyrichtys novacula. The sequence goes on from OY660871.1 coordinate 22,640,357, forward strand.
CCGTGTGTGCTCATCACCTCGCTGGCGATCCTGGTCTTCTACCTGCCGTCTGACTGCGGGGAGAAAATGACGCTCTGCATCTCTGTGCTGCTCGCGCTCACTGTGTTTCTGCTACTGATCTCCAAGATTGTCCCGCCCACTTCACTGGACGTCCCTCTAGTGGGGAAGTACCTGATGTTTACCATGGTCCTCGTCACTTTCTCCATCGTCACGAGTGTGTGTGTGCTCAACGTACACCACCGCTCTCCTACCACACACACTATGCCCCCCTGGGTTAAGCTGGTCTTCCTCAACAAGCTCCCTGCGCTGCTCTTCATGCGGCAGCCCAGAAACAGCTGCGAGCGCCAGCGGCTACGCCAAAGACGGAGGGCTCAGGAACAGAAGGAGGGTGGGCGCAGCGGGGAGGCAGGGGCCCTGATGGTGGGGCTGGGGCTGGGCGGTGCAGGCGGGAATGGAGGGGGAGCATCCACGGGAGTGTTCGGCAAGGAGGACAGTGACCCTTGCACTTGCTATGTGAACCGGGCGTCGGTGAAACAGTTCGGAGGGGATCTGGGTGGAGCAGGAGGAGGGTCCATGGACGGGCTGAACAGGGTGAGGGAGGGCCGGGAAGGGGGGTCTGGAAACGTGCCACGGGGGAAGCCAGCAGGAGGAGGCACCGCTCTGACTCAGGCCCTGCTGGCTCAAGCCTGCCCGGGCTTCGAGGAGGCCGTGGAGGGAGTACGCTTCATCGCCAACCACATGAAGAGTGAGGACGATGATCAGAGTGTGAGTATTATATAAACTGTCTGATACAGTCAAGAGCGTTAGTTACAGTCTGATTGTTCCGAGTCTGACCAGCTCTGGACACTTCTGTTTGATAGCAATACTGGCTAAAACCTCAAGTCTTTACAGTGACCTTATAATGTAAAGATCGAATATCAAAATCTCTGTCATTACAGCCGTCAAATCTCTGATCATTACAAGCCCAAGTGAAGATTTTTCAGATAGAGTTTAACTTTGAGGGTTTATTAGCAGGATGATGGTAGACGAGTGTTGACTTTGATTTAAAAGAGTCCTCAGAGTTAAAGTAGCGGTCAGAATCACCAGAGAGGAATCAGAGCCGAGTCATCATTACTTGAGTCTCAGTCCAGTCCTCATTATCAGCATTCCTTTTTTATTATAAGGAGGGGCGCTGTCACATCAAACCACTAACTGTATGTACTTAGTCTGACTGTGTGAGGCCTTTTTGGGTGCGCAGAAAAGAAATTTAATGTCTTAACATTCTGACATTCTAACACTGGTGATCCTGTCACCGGTGTGGAAAATGTCTGTGAAGTTAGTGCAGTTTGTTGTGCATGAGTGTGAACCGAACCTCTGCAAATGGGGATATGTACTCGTTGATTCTGGTTGAAGGGGGGGTCATATACATTCAGCTCACTCACTATCTAGCAGAATTTTATTTTTTTTAACTTAATAATATTTTTATTAGTTTTATACATATTAATACAGTACAATTCTTGAAAGAGCACAAGATACAAAGGAAACACATCACAAACACCCCCTTTCCCTCAAAACCATGTCTACTGCTGGATATTCCTATTACTTTGCTTAAATAACAGATTCTGGAGCTAAAACAAAAATAATAATTAAAAAGAAAAAAGTCGGGTTTTCAGGTTTTGTAGATCTTGAAATATATAAGACGTTGAGAAATAAAAAGTAAAAAGAGAATAAGTTAAGTGAACTACTGTAGGTTAAGAGAAGTACATACGTATGTAGACAAGTCGCTGAAGAATTTTATTATTAAGATCTGCCTTAAATGTTTGAAATGTTTGAGTTTTAAGTCCATCTAAAATTTTTCTGCCCTTTATGTAATTTTAACTCAGCGAGACATTTTGCTGAATTGTTGCACATCCGTATCATGATAAGCAAAGTCTTCGTAAATTTGAATTTGGATTTGGATTTTGGATTTATTTCGGTATAAAATGACCGAAAGGGTGTAGGCAGAAGCAATGCTTATAAAGACTTACCCCTTATACCGTACATTAAGTACATTATACAGATACACTCTTCATACAAATATCAACACTTCAATATATATTCACTTTTCAAATCAGATAGAGTAATAAACAGGCTTTACACTTTACATTAATAATTTACAATAAATCAACAGGCATCATTGTCTCTACAGTGTTAAGAAATAAAATTATTCACCCCTTTTGCAAACACACAAAAAATTTTGACATTTGTTCGCGCTTTCGGTTTCTCAAATAATACACGGCCTCTTAGGTTGTAATTAGCGTCCCTCAGTTTAAACAGGTTCTGGACATGTTAGGTTTTTGGCTTTGTACAGGATTTGTATTGTGATGTAGTCTACTAGGTCTTTGAATTTTAAAAATTTAAAGAAATAAATAGGAGATGAGTTGATTCAGAGTAATGTTTATTGCAGATGATTCTTATGGCTCACTTTTTGCATCTTGGACCCGGTGGTTGAGTCACTTTAGTTGTGAACATTATCATTTACAGCCTCAGTCAACATGCTTACTTTTCTTAGTTTTCTGTGTTCATCCTGGACCGATGTCTGTTGAAAGTTTGAGCTCTCCCATCTCTCCTTTGATTCGCTCTTTCACATACTGAGCATGTTGCACCGTTCTTGTACATTTTGGCAGGAACTGTTGCTGAACAAGATGATACGAGCACACACATGCAGGTGAACACACGTGTCAGCTCTCACTAGAAACAATTAAAAAAACTTGCACAAAAATACATCAGTTTCCTCCCCTGCATCTTCCAAGTCTTAATGCAATCAATGCTCGGGTCAGGTCATGCACCCCGAGAAGCAGAACTCCAGTACTACAACGCTGACTTCAACACAAATGTGTAAAAAGGGAAAGGTGTTGTTCACATCCTCAAGCCCACACAGGATTATAACATGACTTTGGCATTAGCGCTTCGCTCGCTGGTTGGGTTTCATGACCTCCTGCATTGTCGCTTTTCTCTTGATCCAAACTCCAAACTCAAAAGAAGGGATATTTTTGGTTTGGTGGACGGTAAAATGCATTCACATGTGAGAATAAATTTTGGACTTAAGCTACTTGGCTGCCAGAGACACAAATTCTTATTGTACTATAACTTCTAGATGTGTAAATAGGCAGCTATTAGCTTTCATCATCCCCTTATCAACTGAGAGAGAAAGCGGCCTTTTTGTTCTTCTTTGACTAAGGTTCTGGGGTTTATGTATGGATAACAAAAGACATCAATTTTTATTCCAGGCAACACTGTAAAAGTGAAATTTACAAGCAGGTGATGGTGCCAGTAAATCCAAATAAATCCTTTGTGCCGCAGCAGTCTACTGCTTTACAGTTTCCTGCCAACAACACAGATACATCTGTGATTAACAGATGTCAACTTAAAACGCCAGTCTGCTCATGTTCTACTCGGGCACTTCGTAAATTGAAGTGCGTGTCTCTGAGTGTCTTCAACCCCTGTGTGAATCATCCTATGTTATGCGCATATGGTAGCGACCATAAAGCTACCACAGGTCTATCCGCTCAGTGTCATGCTCTTGTAATCGTGATGATGAGACGTTATAGCCGAGCAGTTCACGTCTGCCATTGGAAACGCATAGGGAACCACAGCAGAGCGTGAGCGAAGGAGACAGATCCGGTGACGCAATCGCAGCCCTCCTGAATATTCAACGCAGACATGTAATTATAGCAGCAGGATGACGTGAGCGAAGAGAACGAGCACAACTGGAAGAGAGAAGCCGAGACAGAGTGAGGGTGGCATGTTTTATTGCTCTCCCCTCAAGGCATCTTAGGAGATCAGCCTTTGCTCCTAGAATGAAAGAAACTAACACGGGAATTCACAATCCTCCAGAACTCTGTCCGTCTTACGCGTAGTAACCATCCCGTTACCGTGACAACAGCTTTATAATCCCTCCCTCTCTTGGCACGGCACACGGCCCGTCAGATCCACCTCCTTTTACTCCTTCTCCCCAAGCCATCATCAGCCGGGGTCACAGAGTCAGCACACCCTCCGTCTCTCAAGCCCTCCATCACTCAGCCTTGCTCGTCCCTCACGTCCTCCGTGACTTGAGCGTGACCTCATCAGAGCTGTGCGGCACAACCAGTCTCCGCTCACATTAACCTTTCACCTCCATTAACCCCCCCCCCCCCCCCACCCCCCACCCCCCGCGTAGGGAGAGGCAGGGGAAGAGATAGAACGAACGAGACGATGTGTGGAAGTGTGCCTCTGCTCACCTTAATCTTTCTTTTCCCTTTGTCCGTCTCCGTCCACAGGTGAGCGAGGACTGGAAGTACGTCGCCATGGTGATCGACCGCCTCTTCCTGTGGATCTTTGTGTTTGTGTGCGTCTTTGGCACGATGGGTATGTTCATGCAGCCACTCTTCCAGAATTACACAGTCAAGACCATCACAAGCTCACCTGGCTGACCACTCCTACAGCCACCAAACACGCTGACGGACAGCTCCCCTGACCAATCAGCACAGCAGGACATGAGCCGGCGGCGGCGGTGGTGGTGGGGGGACTGGTCTGATCTGGGTTTTATCATGTCTATTTGGACTGGAACCAGAACTGGAACTGAACAGCAATCACGCCCATTACCTTTATAGTACTGATTTTTGCAACGAACAACCGTTTTTCTTGTATGAAGACAAAGGAAAACACCATCATCTACTCTTACCTGCAGTTTTGTCCAGATATTTCATAGACTGACCTCCCCCTTTTCTGGCGGACAGGTCCCCTCTCTCCCTGTTCTCCTCTTCAGCCAATCAGGGAGCGAGGATGCTCTGATTCACTTCTTGTCAAACTTCACGCCAGCCAATTTTCTCGCTCGATGCTTGATGGACACATGACATGCCCGCCTTTAACTGCAGCGTTACTCATTCATGACATTGACTCTGATATCAGTGTGAAGGGGGGGAGGGGAGGTCCAGATCAAGGTTGTTATACATTCATTTTATTTTTTCAGAAATCTCCTTATGTCGGTGAACTGATTCAGTATATTTTATCATAGCATTACAACTTACCACAGTATAGCATTAGGAATATATTATTAAGATTTCTCTATGTGTTAGCTCATGCAAGGGTCTGCTACCGATAGAGAGGCTATGACGTGTTGTATGATTGTATAGATTAAACAAGAATGTGATATAAACTGTGTTACACAGCCTGTGATGCGCACACTAACACATTCTGTGTACAGGCAACAGATCGCAGAGGAAAATACTTGGAGGAGAGATGAAATTAAAGAGAGAGCCAGGTTGTGTTATTAGATGTAAGTCATGGGGATAAAGTCATAGATTATGCATGGACAGTTTTTTGCTTAGAGAGTTGTGCACATTAAGTTGAGAGCAGCAGAAGCAGCAGCAGCCCGCTGTGCCCGAGTGCTCAGCTGCAGTCGGATGAGTTTAGCTCCAGAGAAACTGAGGAATCTGAGCCAAGATGGCCGGTAGGACATCCTGTATGACGAACAGTGATAACAGGAGTCTTAAAGATGGAGCGAAGATCAGTGCTGGATCGTGTAAATCAAATTATTTTGATAGATAGATAAACGGGAATTCTATCATGGGAGCTAAAGTATTATGTGTATTAATATGTAATTTCATATTTCAGTATGTATCTTTCAGAGCATATGTATACAAGTATGTGTGCGCGTGTGTGTGTGTGTGTGCGTGTGTGTGTGTATGCGTGCCCCGTGCCCTGATGCATTATCACATCTGTCTGATATAATGTTCCGAGGAGCATACTGTATGTGCATCTCTCCCCACTCCCTCCCGGTTCTCTCTCCGGTCCTCTGCCCTTTATCTCGTCTTCCATGGACAAACACATCCCTGACATTTAGTCCAATTAAAGTAATGACCTCCCGCATTCTCAACACACCTATTCATTACTCAAGTTCTCCTTTTTTTCATCCTGGACTGGCTGCTTTGTCTCATTTCTATATTTCACAGGGACAACCAAGCAAGAGGCAGAAGGCATTTTTCAGGCATGCAGGGAGGAGAGAGGTGAATTAAATTTTCAATGAACAAGAGAGGGAAGCGACACGAGAGCAGACGCTGCAGCAGTCGAATGAGACGATAAGGCAGAGATGCGATATAGGCAGGAAACAGAAACGCTAAACTTGGCAGGTGGGAGATTTTTAACTTCATGTTGATGTAGCAGCTAAGGGGACAACAGACTGAAAACAAAGGGGAATATAAAATACAGCGAGTAAGGAGGAGTAAACAGGAGACAAAAGACTGTTAGTGTTGTTACTGCATATAAAAGCCACAATAAAACGCTGAGAAACACAATGAGCTTCAGTCACTGTCACTCAAAGTGAATTTCCCCAGCTCTTAACGGTCGCATGGCCAAGTCTGCAGCTCAGCTAAGTGCCAGGCTCTGAGCTTTCTCTCCCTCTCTCTCTCTCTCTCTCTCTCTCATCTCTCTTTCCTACTCACTCTCTCTCAATTTTGTCACAGAAGGACGGGATTTTCCAGAGGGGGATCCCCGACAGATTCTGAAACAAGTGCAAAAAGCCTCTCAGAGACCTGTGAAAAACTGTAGGCTGCACAACTCCACATGGACAAAAATAACGAAAAAAAGGCTGCTGTCCGCTCTTGATTCCCTTCTCTCTTTGACCTTTCCTCTCTCCTTCCTTTCTCCTCACTTCCTCTCTTATTATGCCCCTCTTCGTCCTCCTCCCCATCTCTCACCTTCTCCCTCCTGACTCTCAAATCTGCTCCTGTGCACACCTTAACCAGTCCAATAAAGGTTGTAGGTTCAGATTAACTCAAGTGAGTGTCTGTGTGGCATGTTTTTAATACTCTGTGTGGTGCGTAAATTACTGTATCACCCAAACTTCCCATTAATCTTACACCACAGGATAGAACGAAAGAAAGAGACGTTTCCTGGCTTTCTAATATTGATGCTGGTGACTTCCTTTTTGTGCGTTCACACACTAACACACACTCCTGCATGCTTCTTTTTTTCCTTTTTGAGCATTGGGATCATTTTAAATCCTCATTTAACTGCAGGATAAACCGAGTTGTGACGAACGTGAATGTGCTCTTGGCGCTATCAGCTTTTACAGGGAACGCTTCGCAGATATAACAAAGGTGAAGTACATTCCTGAGCTGACAAAGCAAAGGTCATACATGAAAAAAAAACTAACAGAGCTCCCTGATTCAACTTGAGCTCATTGCTGCCACCTGGTGTCTAAACTGTTTTCCTACTCTACTCCTCCGCTCCAAAAACAAAACACGGCTACATTGAACTGTATGTATGGTTCGGTTAAAGTTCACATTTATTCTTTCCAGGGAGACATTCCTTTGCTTTGATGAGTTATAAAACACAAAACAAGACAAAGAGAGATGTATTCACATATTCAACAACGACAAACTGACTCCAACTCTCCAGATTTTCACATAGCAATAAATACAGCTGCTGTTACATTGATTGGACATTGCAAACAAATAACACAAACACCCGATATTTACTGCTAATTATAGGAATTGAAACAATGGTGTTTGTGCGCATGAGCTCCATCTCTTCGGTGTTTCCTCCCTGGAGTGTGTGTGCGTGTGTGTGCAGAGAGGACATCTTGATCCAAGATGCTGTGTTCACTTCTTCTTCTCCTGCTTGTCGTTGTACTCAAGGAAGAAGTCATTACAGGCCACAGTCAGAGCTCCCACCAGTATGATGAACTCAGTGAAATCCACCTCCCCGTCATTGTTGGAGTCCAGGTCGCCCATGACTTTATCCACCGCCTCTTTATCCTGGGCGTTCTGAGGGAAACGAAACAGAAATCACAACTTTTAATCGATTTTACACGTCTGAAACAAGCATCTTATGTTGCTAAGCGTTCATCTCCGTACCCCCAGGTAGTTGCCGAGCTCCGTGGTGAGCATCTCTTTGAGCTCAGCCCTGCTCAGTGTGTATTTGTCTCCCTCGTTCCCAGAATACTTATGGAAGGTTTGGATCATGAGCTGCATGGCGCTCTCCAGGGTGGAGGCGTTCTCTGAGTTGGGCAAAGACATTCTGGAGAAGAAGAGAAAGTCAGTATCCTGCTGAAAAAATTCTGGACAATATTGTTGCAAATCAACGCAGGTGAAACCCTCTTGGTGGCACACAAATATCTTATTTCTCGATGTCAGAGTTGCTGACAGGAGGAGACATCTATGCATGGGCAAGCATGTGAAGAAAAATGACAGCTACAAACACATTTACTATGCAGTGTCTCAGCGAATCCATCTACTGACACAAGAGGTATTTGGCAGAGCAGAAACCCTGCAACCCTGCTCCTCTTCAGCTTCAGTGTTTCCTTCCTGCCAGTGGTCCTGATAAGATTGTGCCACTGATAAACTGATCCTCTGTCTATTTGTCGCTCTGCCCCAACCAGAGTACCTCTGGGAGTCAGGCACAGTCAGCAACAGGACATGTGAGCCAGCTGATAAGAGTGAAACTCTAAGCTGGTAAAACAGTCGAAGCAGCAGCAGAGGAGGAGGAGGAGGAGGAGAAGAAGAGGAGATGTAACCAGGACACACAGAGGCAACCTGATCAGGCTTTTACTTTAGCTCGGACCGGATGGTGGAAAACAAGGGATACAGGTGTAAGTCCTGCCTTTTTTTCTAAACCTACGTCACCTCTGAACTGTAAGGACTTTCCTAACCACAATCTCATCTTAGATTTCCTCATGGATGGGTGCCAAATCCTCATGGATCAGCAGCATCAGAGAGAACAGAAGTTTTTGACAAGCTCTGTTAAACATAAATGATCGACCTTTATCTTATCAGTGCACAGAGAGAGAAGTTCTTCCTGTCTTTGTTGTCAGTTTAGACAACACTGGCAGTTTACCTTCAGCGTCCACCATGCATTAGCTGCACCTCTCAAAAAACCTACTTTTCCAAGTAAAAACACTCCAAGAAACGCTGAGACACAGCTGTCATCTTCATCATGTCTTACCTGAGTGGAGGATGAGCGCCGGCCTGCAGGTCAGGGTGAAGAGAGAAGAGACAAGAGCGACTGATGTGGAGGATGAGGAGGACGGCGGTCTTAAATACACCCCTCACTCCACCCATCCCACCTCACCCTTCCTCCTCTCTCTCCTCCCTCCTTCCACCTGTTGCTCATCTCCTCCTTCCCACCCCCAACCCCCAACTCCCCCCTCCTCTCCTCCTTCTCTGTTTACCCATCAGACACCTGCCATCGGCTGAATGGCCACACCGAGGATCCACCTGCCCCCCCCCCCCATCAAACACTCTGACATATTGACAAATAACGCTAATGGTACTGTAACTGCAGTGGACATTAGTAAATTGAAGCACCCTTAATTTGACCACAAGCCCCTCTTGTACTTTAAAAGAGATTCTCAGATGACAGTATGCATCCTAGTTAAGTAACTCTGCAGAATCTGAAAACAAGCACACATCATTCATAATTTGATAGAAATGAGCACATGACAATATCAGAAACTATGCTACAGCTTGGTGTTGTGACTCTGATTGTCCTTCCACCCTGTTGCGCAACTTTCTTTTCCTGTCACAACACTTTTCACCAGGCTTAGAGGGAGTGCTAAGATAAATACTGCGGAAAAACAAAGGAGAATAACTTGATATTCCTCAAGTGTGTACGGTTAAAGCTGTAGATTGTGTCGGGGTATGTGTGTGTGTCGGTGTGATGTTTTCTGGATGAAGGGAGGGGGTAATCATGAGTGACACAGTATCCGGAGAAATGGAGTAGCAGCGATGAATGGGGCCTTCACACCTGGCAGCCATGCAGAGAAATCCCTACACAAAGACTTTGCACATAAAAGAATACAAAGACAGACATGCTGATGCAATGAAACATGCACACTTTCACACACGCTGTAGAAAACACCACACCTGCAATCACAAGGTTAAGGTAGGGCTAATTTCTTTGATATTGCACCTTAAAAGCAAACAAGCTGTGTGTCAAGGTGCTTCGTGTGGACAGATATCCAGGAAACACATGCAGGTATAAAAATAGATGATATAAGGGTGGAAAGCTGAAGAGTTACAGTGAACCAGCCTGGATGATAGAGTGTGAATGATTCTTTCTTGATCAGACAGTGACAGGAAATGCCTGATTTTTAAGCTTTAATATAACACTGACAGATTTTTTGCAGGTGGTCTAATGTCAACAGACATTGATGATACTCAACATTTATGAAACAGAATACGCTCATTTATCTCATTTACTGTTATATTAAAATTATATGTTTCTCTGGCCATTGTCATGTGAATGCGGCACCAACATAGGCAGGAGAGGTCCGGGTACATGTACACACACATACAGACACAACAAATAAAACCAATCCCCATCTCTGTTTTCATTATTTAAAGATCCTGTTAGGATTTCTTGCTAGGTTGGGAAATAAGAATGAATGTACAGCGATGCATCTCTGTGGGGGTGTGGGGTGGGTGCACTGCGAAAAAGCTAACGTTACTTTTTCCCATGGTAAGTATTTATGGTGAGTAATAAATTTTACTGTAAAAAGATGACAGGATTTTTTTTTGGGGTCATTTTAGACACTGTCAGAGGATGAAACCAAATTAGCAACAATATAAAAGTTACCAATATGTCCACAGGGGGCACTAACGTCAACACAGACAGAAAATCCCTTACAGGACCTTTATGTATGACACAACTTTTGTTCCTAAATTAAATCTTTAAAAAAAAAAAAAAAGGAGAGATCCAAAGTGGCGGTGGCATAGAGGGCGGATGCGGTGAAACCAGCTCCTGTTCATAATCCTTCTTTTTACTATAAACCCGCACTAATTTGCCATAGAAATGACTATATTTACCTCCTACAACTAAGCTAACAACTGGAAATTCCACCGAAAAAAAGCTGATGTGGGGGTGAGGGAAGAAAAAGGTGGAAAACCCAAATCATCAACAACACCGGCAGCTAGCGTAGCTTGGCCAGCAAGCAGTAGCCCCGGCAAAAGTTAATACCGAAAAGCCGCCAACATGGTTTCATGAAGAATTTTTGTGCTGTGTCTCTGCTAAGGGCTCCTGATGAGTAAAAAAGAAAAGTACTTGCAAAAAAAGTAGTTTAAAAATTAAAAGTACTGTGCAGCACTAAAGAAAAGGAACAGAGATTTACTGCAAGATTATATTCACACATTCACTGGCTCCTAGTGTTTGTTCACTCTGACTCATGGGATGGTAAATTAGTTAAAAGCCCTGGTCATGGGGTCACAAGTGCTCTGACCTGGAAACTTTCCCTCAAGCTCGTCTTACTTTAGCTGACTGAAATTTGAAAAAGATTAAAGTCACAAACATTCTCGCAAATGATTTTTTTTTTTAATTGCTAGAAAGGTTCTTACAGGATTAAAGGCACTCTTAAAATTGAAAGTGACATATTAAACTTAGTGCCATACGAAGTAGATGAAAATGAAATGGAGAGATTACGCCATAGAAAGCAAACACATGCAGGCCACAGTCATGAAATGTGTGTTTGAACTGCCATCCTGCGAGTGCGTCCTCTTATTTATGTGTCATGGCAGGAGGATATTGTGTAAGTGAGTGGGGCAGCATAGTGTATGTGCACCATATGTGTATAGTGTTGCAGAGTGGAGGGCGGCATACAATAGAAACTGCATCCTGTATGTTGGGATCTGGTTGCATCAGTTGATGCATAGAGAAGGGCTGCTGAGTCTGAATGCTCAGGGATGTCACGTCTATATATAGGTGGATGTTTTGTTAGCGATGATAGGAGCAGGTATTATTTTAGCTGTGACTGAGACAATGTCAAACCGTGTCAGGGAAACCTCTCTTTTCAAACAGTAGTGTGTCGAGGCTTCATTTCTTTCTTTTTTATACAATTTTTCCATATCTGGAAGCTGTGGCAGGGGGTAGGTAGGTGCCTGGTAAAGTGACAGAAAAAGTCCTATTAGTGTACAGTTTCTGTAGAAGATGCGTGATGTGTAATACATATAAATGTTAAAGGAAAGCAGAATGAGTATTTTTGTACAAAACACATCAATCCAAGTGATTAGGGATACCAAAATCAACACAAATGAAAATTCCTCACAGAAGCTTTAAAAACATTTAACAAAAATGAAATAGTGACTTTTTTTTTTTTTTTTTAGCATAAAATCTTTATTTTGAGAATACAGTATCCATCCTTTGCATAACTTGTATAAAACGAAGCTCAGAGTCCTTCAATGTATTCCTAACAGTGGGGAGCAATGATGCGACTTAGGAATAAGTTTGGACGGGACAGGCATTAAAGTGAAAATCAGAGCATGATACAGCTGGCAAATGGTTATGGTTGTTGCTGGAGAACTTGTGTACTTTCAGGATGGAAGATACTGAAAAGGCGTGTAAAAAAAAGAAAAAGAAAAGAAAAAAAACAAATGCGGATTTGTTGAACCAACGATCACTGGGAAGCATCTGCGTTTGAACCACACTTCTGCTGACTGATGGAGTTGGCAACGTAGCCAATCAGAGTTAGGTATTCCTGGAAGCTGACCTTCCCATCCTGGTTCTCATCCAGCCCCCTCTGCATCTCTTTGACGGCTGAGGAACAGTTTGTGTCCTGGAAGACACAAGCAGACAGATAGGCCATTAAACAAACAAACAAACAACAATATCAAGTAGTTTTTTGAGAATAGTTTTCAGAATTGTGTGGAAAACAAGGGGTGTTGAGGAGTTGCAGAAAGTCAGGTTTTTTACCTCCATGACGCCGCTGAGATTTTTCTTCACCAGTTTCTGGAAGGCACTCCCACTCAAGTTTTCTTTCCCTCTGGAAGAGCCAAGATATGTGGTGACTATGGTCTTAATGGCTGACTCCATATCTGCAGGAGGATGTACAAGAACAAAAAAAGATGAACTGAGTGGAGAAGTGGAGAGAGGAGATATGGTCATATCTAAAACACCAGAAATCTAGCTGTTAGATACAATGGGTATGGGTGGGTAAAAGCCTCATTGAGCACAAAGGGGGCTACACTCTGCATTATAGTGCCATTATTATCAGTGCCCATATACTGTATATCATGTATGCATTTTAATTGTTATACAAGTGGTCAGAAAAGCAATTACTACTAAATTGCTATTTAAATTATGCCAGTGTGTACCCTAACTCTAATGTTATTGTTTTGAACAACATATGTGAGGATATGTCCCATGAACACAAACATGAGAGTAGGTGAGACACCCAAATGATGTCAGCGTAAGAGAAGATGAGAGGGAGATGGAGATGCAGGGGCGGCTGGAGGCACTCAGAGGTAAACAGAGCGAGGAATGGAGGGAGGGGTTAGGGAGAGATGGAAGGTTTTAGAGGAGGGGAGTCTCTGAGGTATACACAATGGGAGCCGTGATCTCTGACAGTGGACATCTGATCCCCTGAAGCCAGCAGGAGGCCGCAGGTTCAGATTACAGCCTGCTGCCCGTCTGCTGCTGCACACCTCCCCTCCCACTGAGAAAATACACAACGCTCCACACTCAAGTATGAAGTCAAAGACTGTCATACAGCAATAATGCATTCAATAAATCTTAATCTGCTTTAGAGCCATGTGATGCCAAACTCTTAGCTGAATATGGAAAAACAAAAACTGTGCATATCAAAACTCATTTCTGCTCCAATCAAATTAAAGTCACTGGAAGAGTGACATAAAGTCAGTATGCACACGTACCCCATGCATCTAAGTTTGATGATAAAAACTCACAAGTCTCTTGGCTGACACCAAATGTCATGCAGGAAAAGCAGAAGTGTAAAAAGTAAAATGAACAATGGCTGAATTCCATTTAGCTGCTCCACTTTCAGGCTTTAGGTGTTTGCCCAGTGTCACACTGTCATAACTTACTGGGACATTTGTCTAGAATGGAGTCTTTGTTAACGTAACACCTCCGCTATTTGTGCCCCGACAAGCCCAGATGTCTGCTGGGAAAATAGCATGGAGAAAAGATAGTCACCGTTGTGAAACATGGGATGGTACTCCATGATCGTTACAAACACACTTTGACTTTTGCAGGATTCATTGCAAAATGAATCAACAGATTACTAAACATGCATACCAAGAAAAAAACTTAAACTGGAGTGTGCTGTTGATGAACACTGTTCTCCCACAATGCACTTCACAAAGAGCACAGTGCTTGCAGCCACAGATAATTAAAGCCAATTGTAAGAGGAGATAAAACAGTTTTTGAGGACACCACAACAAACAGATTCTGACTAATAAATCTGACATTTTGATGTCTAATTATGATGTTTGCTCGATGTTATTCACAGAATTGCTCCGTACAGCTGTTGTTTGATTGCCCACCATAAATAGACATGATGCATTGCCTCCTGGCAGTTCAGAAACAAGCTGATTCATTGCATAATTATCACAAAATGGTAGCTTATAAAATATACCTCTAAGTGTGTACTTAATGCCGTGACTTATAGACAGAGTCAGCGCTTTCGAGTAAATAAAACGGTGAACTTATCCCAGATTCAGTGGCCGACACTGCCCACACTTTTCTGTTGGATGAAGGTCTGTACACACTGGACGTGCCTCAACATCACTCTGATGCAGCCAGATGAAGCTCAAGCCAGTTATCAGCTTCCCTCAGATTTTCTTAATGGTAAAAAATATTTGGTTTTTGGAGATGCACAAACTGTGAGTAACAGCTTATATTCACACTTTGGTATTTGTGTATTTAAAACACTAAATATCATTTTTACCTCATTTAGCAATGTGATCTCACATTACCCACTGAGCATTTTTTTGGTCTAGAAGAGGTCTAAATGTACCCTAGACAACTGGTCTAGAATCAGGCTACCACAGGTCTAAAAATTAAAGTTTTTAGATGTCTAAATTAACACCAAGTTTAGACCAAGTCTAAATCTGGGCTATATCTTTACTACACTGTATATTGCTCAACTGCTATCATAATTATTTTGGTTAAGTACTTGGAGATCTGTTATGCAACTCACAGTTGCTTTTTGAAATGCATAGTTATGAAATAATGGGTTTAAGTGCAACATCTAAATTCCATCTAAAAATACAGAATTTAGACGGTTGAAATTAGGTCTTAAAAAAAAACTAGAAGTCTAATAGCTGTCTATTGCTCAGTGGGTGAATATTTTTTCTCATATTATGCTGGCCTGGGTGAGGAAATGAAAATGTAGGAAACACTATTTCCACATACTCCATATATCAACATGTATTTGTTTGTTTCAGGATGTCATGACTTTCGAGACTATTAATGACAAATTAGAGCTCTTGAGTGGAACTTTTAGGTTGTTTGGTGACCCCCTGAGAGTGTTTTCTGACTTAAAACAATCATCATTCCTTCTGTATATCTATCACCTGGATAATGCTGAATCTCTTCTGTTGAAAATCTAGGAGGCTGTTTCTGCTGCGTGCTTATAAAACACTTATTCCATGACAGGAATAACAGGCATGAACCCTTTGTTTTTGTAGGCCATATAGAAACAACAGTATTAGTTTCAATCAGTTTCATTTCCAAGTAAAGACTTCTTAGAGGAGCTTCGACCTCATGTTTTCGATTATATTTCAACAGAGAAGTAAGTACTCTTTGGTCTTTGCTCCCATTTAGCTTCCCATTGTCTCAACAAACAAGATCTGGAAGGTGTCTTGTCAGAGAAAACAAAAGAGGTAAATAAATAGGAGAGATACTTGAGTAGACAGCAGCAGTATCACAGCATTGTGGTGTTCTGCCTCGCTGCAGGATGTACAGAGTGTATTGGAAACTACCAGGAGGCAGCGGTATAACCACAGGACAGCTAATGATAATGGGTGCCTGTGGCTGTGTTGTAACTGAAGAAGCTGGTAAATCTCCCATCTGACACAGATGTCACACCTCAGTGCTCGCTCTACACACACATAAACATATAGAGAGCAGGAAAGACACACGTACACACACACATACCTAGAGAACAACAACACCAATTAGGACTTGTGATGCATTAACCTAATTACTGGGTGACGGAGACCAGGCACCCAAACCCTGGATTCTGTTTCATGGCTGCCTTCCATGCTAGCACCCACACGCATGTACACGCACACACACACACACACACACACACACAGGTGAACACATACAAGTGAGCATCTGTCATCAGCATGCTCTTCATTATTATTTCATAGGTTACTATAATTGTCCCAACACCTTCCAAATCCCCTCTGCAGACACGAAACAGAAGCCAAGGATGCAGACAGATGAATGTTTGCATGCGTTTTTATCCGGACATGTTTATTAAAATGTCTGACAGACTTCCATCTGTTATCACTGTCTCTTTTGGGTGTCATGACATGAACATGAAACCTGACAGGTTCTGTTTAGAGCTGGAGATATGAAGGACACAGAATCACATACTAGTAGAAGGGAAAATGAAGTGTGGTTGGCCTGATAAAGTGGTCTGACTGTGTGTGTGCCGCAGCCTTCCAGCACATGAGCTCCATCCTGATTCACTAACGGAAGACAGTGGTTATGACTCAAGTCTAATGAATGCTCATGTGAGGCTCAGTATATTGTCCAAGAAGCCTTCCTGGTCATTTTGTGCTGTTTTGGTAGAATCTGAACCATAAATATGCTCAGGTAGTTCATGGCTCATAAGCAGGTCAAACCAAAGAGTGTTTTGTTTCTAGTTTTGGAGTTTAAAAGAAGTCAGTAATTCTCAAGTGGGACAAGAGAAACAACTAAAAAATGATTAATACCGGATGCTTTATCTGAAACAACCTTCAACGTTTTCTTCAAATCGTCAGAAACTTTACATCAACCCAGTGACAAACCGTCTCCAAGGATACCACAATCCTTAACCAAAACAGCACAATCTGGTTTTAATTTGCACAAGTCAGTGTGCCGTGTTTATATAGTACAAACTCTGGTAAGATTCAATGTGGAAAACTGGTTACTCTGGCTATGTTGTCGTATTTTGGGGGTATTTTAAGCAAAAATAAGGTGCAGAAACCTTTATTCTGGGTTTTAACTGCTAGCACTCCTTTGAGAAGCCACATGGGATACCTGACATGTGCCTTCACATTCTCAGCCTCAGATGTTGTAGTTGTCTAACATAAGCCATAGGTTGACGGAGAGCTATTGATGGCCTCAACATAGGCCCATTATGTATAGATTGTAATCCACTTCTGTCCCATTAAATACACTCTTATGGTGTTTTAAGGTATGCTCATGTTCAGTTGTTGCATCTGGCTATGTTCACTCCGAGCCCATGCCCTGTTGAAGCTTACTCACAGTTTTTAGCCCAGATTGAATAAAAATTAAAGTAAAAAAGTGAAAAATAAGTTTTTACAGGAAACTGTCTGTATTTCATTTGAGTTGGGAGCATTGGTGCTGAAATTACAGCCTGTTTGTTCACACAGTGGTACCTCCCTAATTAATCAAACACTGTTGCTCAGACCCAGCCGGGTGAGAGTCTCAGTCTAGTTACTGTTGCAACGAGCTTAAAGGTAAGACAAGTTCAAACCAGTCTGCAGGTGATTCAGCCTGGGCAGCCCTTCAGATATTATATTAAAGAGAAGAAAAAAAAACTTCCAGTCTGAGTCTGAGTCTCAACAGACAGACCACTGCCAAGGTCTGAGGTCATAATTTTTCCTGGCATGATACCTGATAGATCATGAGCATTGATTAACCCCAGTGTCCATGTGCTCCACCCTGCTGGGGTTGTTTGTGCGAGGTGTGACTGACTCACTTCCTCTATGTTACCTGTCATCACCCAGCTCGACATATCTCCATCCGCGTCATTAACCACACCAGGGTGCAGCTATTTGAGCCCCACTAACAGAGTCTTATCATGACATTAATAATTCAGTCTGATCGGAGTCAAAATCTGATCGAGGTACAGTATGATAGTTAAACAGGGCGAAAACTTTGTCTCCTCCTCCTCCTCCTCTCCAGTGCCCAAACTAGTCAGCGCCGTGCGTAACGGAGATGTCAGGGGCTTCCACATTTACATTTAGCCCGAACTAATCCTGACAATTTGTAGAGCGGCTAGAGGCAGGACTGACACACAGGGAATAAATAAGTAAACGTGAGTCGAGACTCCGGTTTCCCTTGGAAGTGTAAAGGGATTGGGGTAAGATTACAAAGGAGAACTTGATACCTGCGGCCACCAAGCTGGGGGAATGACAAAAGAGACGCCCGCTAATTATGCAAAATTTATCACAAAGTGGTGGAAACAAACTAACTTTGTCACTTTGACTAAAATAAATCCGTTTGATGAATAAAGTATGTAAAAACAGAGAGGTTTTGTATAAGAAGTATAGTAGGAAAAAGTCGACTAACCGTTAAATCGGGAGACAAAGTTTCACAAGGGGCTCCTCTCCTTCTTTCTCACAGATCCTCCTCTGCAGACTTGAGCAAGATTAACCAGCAACACATATCTTTTCCGTGATTTAACTTCTCTCTCTTTAGCCAACCTTTTTTTTCATTGTCATAGGGCGTGTGCCTGGGAGAGAGGAGGAATGTGGAAAGAGGCGCAGCTAAAGCAACACGGCAGATTTTTAGCAACGTTTGTCAAAACCTCACTATTGTTCGAGAAAACGGAGCATTTGTGTGTCTTAATATTTTACCAATATTAGGATTTTTAAGAGGCTAAATTGACTGTGTACGCACGTGCTCATTTCTACATTTTTTGCTATCACTCTACATGTAAGAACAGGCGCGCGCTCATGTCTATAGCGCGCGCGTGTTGAGAGCTCTCTCAACAGACAGATGCCGTTCAGCCACACCCTGAAACTTTACTGACTCTGACTAAGACTGAGGGAAGAATAGAAAGATAGTGTTCAACACAGAAAGGACATTTAATCTGAAAGCCCGGACATTAAAAACACACTTTTTTTTTTTTAACCAGTCATTGACACATTTATTTGGAGTACTAAACCGCCAAAACCACACCTCTGTTTGTGTCCTAGAGGGAGAAGATAAACAGCTCAAGGTGTGTGTTCCAAGATTTAGCCGCGCCAAGAAAATAAAGTGCTCACACACACTCTCAGTTTTCAGAAAATACATTCCCTCTCTGCTACACCCTTATGGACCTGTAAGCACAAGCAGCTGTGTGTGAAAGTGTGTGTGTCTCTCTGTGTGAATGTGTGTGTTCTGGGAAACAGCAAGGACTGGTTCTAATATTTCTGAAATAGTTGTGTATTCAGAGTGTGTGTGTGTGTGAGAGAGAGTGTGTGTGCCAGTTTGGCAGTTGCTGGGTGAGAAGAAAAGTAGACTGCTGATAAAAACACAACAGTCTGCACTTGAAACAGACTTCAGGGTGTTTTCTTTTTGGACATTTTCCCATTTTTTTCTAACTGTATGGCACACAGACAAGTCAGTGTGACACATGAAGCTGGAACAAGAGTATCTGAAAAACAAGACTATTGGCTGAACCCCCCATGTCTGCTCGCAAGATGCCCAATCAGCTGCCAGAACTCCAGGAAGTTGAGCTCTCCATCATTGTTCTTATCCAATGAGCTCATTAGCTGGTCAATGGCAGTCGGGTTACCAGAGTTCTGCAGGAAAACAGGAAGATAAAACATCAAATGCTGAGAAAAATGTGCAGAAAGTATGATGTATTTGGTGTTGGGGTGGCAGAAACAAACTGACACCACTGGCACATCCACAAGTTAAATATTGAAGCAACATCAGCCGAGTTGGTTTGGCACAAGCATCTGTGGCTCTGTCGCCATCTAGTGACCAAAGTGATGAGTCCAAGTTTTCATTCAGAGAGGAACACATGGAAATTTCCACACTTGGAAAAGGCAGACCTGTATTTTTTGGAGCTGGGCCTCAGGAACTACTAGTTTTGCCATTGTTCTCTGGTCCAGATGTAAAGTACAAACAACACAGCTTCATCTAATGAAAAAGGACTAAAGAGACACAGAGCTCTCTGAAGGGTGGCAACTCCTCCATGATGACAAATCCATTGTTTTTGTGGAATGCATTAAATGTGAAGAGATTTCCTGTCCCAACATGAGGTGTAACCTCTCATTCCTGGTCAAATTCACAGGCGGGAGAGGAAAGAGGGAAGAGTTCTTTCAAATGTTCTTTTCAAGTTGTTATTTGGAGCAGAAGTACACAGAGACCACATGTATTGTACAACGCCCGTGCATCAGAGCTGAAGTATCCCTGAACACAAATGTGACTAACATTTAATTATACGGTCACAGTTAAACGGGTCAATGTGGCATCCAGATGATAGCCGTTGCTGTAACTATCCCCTCTCATGACGGAGGATTTTTGCATGGTAAACAAAGTGATTGATAGTAAATATAATTTTTTAATCTCAGTTCTAGTAGGAGGTGGTTCTTCCAGGCACAGCATTATTCAACAAAACCAGCAGAAAAAGCTGGTAGTATTCTACCCTCTACTTTTAAACCACCAGTCAGCTCTGAAGCAGAGTGAAAATTTGTCTTGTGTTGCCATCTATAGATGCTTTGAATGGAGGATAGCATTGTATCATGTCTTTATATTATTAAAGGACAATTGTATCCTGCTGCAATTTGACCTGGATGTTAAGAATACACCTGCCAAAACTCCAGACATGCTTAGGAGGTTGAATTTGAAAACCCTGAATCAGCAATGTTAATCCTTTTTTATCACATTTTAAAGACTACCCTTAGGTGCACCTTCTCCTAAGGTTGTTCATTTGGTCAAATCCAGCCTCTCTTGTTCAAGCAGTCAGGCTGCATTGCTGGTTCTGTTTACTCTCATTACCCATTAAGCTTTTATATGAAACTTTCATACTCAGCATGCAGTATATGGTTCTTTATCAAAACATAATCTTCACCTTGTAACTACTTCATTCAAACAAAGAAGCACAGGTATACATAATGTTTGTTTGATCCATCTAAGCAGAAACTACAAGGCAAGTTTTGTACCCAAACCACACAATAATAATAATAAAAGAAATATGCTAAATATAAATGAATAAATAAATGATGTCCATGATTTGTCAAATCTGTAGCCCTTACCTTGACAAAATTTGGGAGCTCAGACTTGACCAGTCTGTGGAACTCATCTCTGCTCAGCGTGTCCGAGGAACCATCACTGCCAGCGTATGCCTTGAACTGGGACACCAGCACCCCGATCGCGGACTCCATCACCAGTTAGAGACTCACAGAGAGGATCTTTGACCCATGTGTCATGAAAGATACAGGAGATTATATCATCATCAAGACTTAATATTGCCAGATAGATATGTAATTTATAGTTACATAGAAGCTAAGGTAGAAGAGACACCACAACACCAATATGGTATAATCAGCAAAACCAATCATAGACTCACCTATCAAGATGTGTATGAATATGTAGTGAAGACACAAGTCCTCCTGTCCTTTTCTAGCCTGTCTGTTCTGGTGAAGAAGATAAATCATTCACTTACCTCCCTTTATATATTTACAGCCTTTGTTTTTAAAGCATATTTCACTGTAACCAGTGAAATATTAAACCATGTAGTACCAAACAATGCCTACATTTTTCCATGACATGGTTGCAACTTTCAGTGTGGAAACAAAGCATTTGCCAAGAGTTAGGGTTTACAGAATGAATCATCTCATAAGACCGACTCACACTGATGATCAGAGTTAACACAGAGTTATGTGGTGTGTACACAAATAGTTTAATGTTTTGCTACGTTTATGCCAATGCATGGAAAATGGTGTCGCCTTTTTCCTTTTGCTGTTTACGAGGGTTTAATTGTGGGCAAAACGCTGTAGAGAGCAAAAAGAGAGCAGTGAATCAGGTATAATTACAAAGTCTGTGTAACAAAAACTTTGGAGAATGAGGCACTGGGGTTTTAGCTCTGAGAGGTCTTATTATTTAAGCACAAGCTCTGACAGGATGTGTGCAATAGGATATAGGGAAGGCCGTTAGTGCTAACAGGCACCTTAGCTTTATCATCCAAATATCCCCAAACCTTTCATTCCCTCGGCCATCACTGAGGCTACTAACCAAAAATACAGACTGAGAAATCACACACAGCTGTAAGGAATCAGTGTTTTCCATGGGCTAATGTTGTTGGCTGTCTTTAATCAATGTCTTGTGGTGAATGCAGTTTCTGGATATACTTAATAATGCTTTTATTTCTTTGCTTCAGCCACATGAGGGCAAATGCATTTTTAATGCTCTAAACTATGAGCATGAAACCTTGAAACTCAAACCTTGTGATTGTACGCCTCTGTCAAACCGTCAAGTTCAAATTAACATCTAACAATGTGTCCAGCACAGTGACACTGTAACTAGGATGGGGAATTTGCATAATTTCATAATGATTGAGAGGAAATGTTGAGCTAAAAAAAGTCAACATCATAAACCTAGATTTAAAGATAGGTCACAACAACTGATTAACAAGCAGGATGTAATATCAGAAAATCGATCTCTCTTTCTGATCATGCAGCTGTAAATAAGTAAATAAGTAAGTACGTTTATTTATTACAGAAACTGTCACAGAGCAGGGTCATAAAGTGTTTCACAAAATGTCAGTTTTAAAGACAATCATGATAAAATTAAATAAATAATAGTGAAGCAGTGAGCAAAAACAAGAAATAAGAAAGAAAAAATCAAGTAAATTGTGAGGAAAGTGGGTTGTTGTGCTGGACCTGGCTAAAATTCTTGAAGCAATAATGAGGAGCGGATTTGTCTGTGTTAAAGGAAGTGATCATTCATCGAGTCCTTCATGGCTTTCAGACCGCAGAGCAAATTGGTTTATTTATCTGTCATCTGACTCAAAAGAAATTGATGGCTAAACAGTGGTGGGAGATTCCATAAAACTGCTGAATGGCTAGATGGTTTAGAGGAGGAGCATGTTAAGAAAATTATAATACATCCCAGTACAGAACCCTGAGGCACACCACAGGACAGAGGGGCAGACTCAGACAAATAAGACTCAAGCGGCACAGAGCCTACAGTCCACCTGTCAACTGTTAATGCAATCCATTTGACCACACAAGTCTTTGAGCCTAATGCAGTTCAGTTTCCTCATGGTTTTATTAACCTGTCATGTCTTAGATAACAGCAAACTTTAACATGAAGGTAAAACAGAGGCTTATTGCTTTGAATGCTACAGGGAGTGTTAGCTTTGTTTCATTTCACAGACTTTCTCAGGTAGTTATTCATTAAACTGCAGAGTGCCTGATGAATACAGACTGCATAACTTGTTGCTTTGAACAGAAGGCGCAGCACAAATTAAATGGGTTTATGTGCCTGTGAGTGTGTGAGCACAGCAAGCCTACATTACCTTACTTTAGTGGGAGTGGCTTGGCATAAATACTTGTCTTGTGTGTGGAGAACCATTATTTCTCTTAAACATTAGGAATGAATTTCAGGGTTAAAGACGGTTAAAAAAAGAAGTCTTAACTTGTGGGACTGCAGGTTTTAGTCCCACACAGGCTTCACAACTGATTGATGTAAGATCAGTTCAGTCTCACCTGACTTCTTCTCATTTTGTACATTCAGCCCAGATCTGCTGAGTGTCCATATACAGGAGACATATGTAGAGGACAGGGACAGTATGGTAATGATACCTAAGGACAGAGGGAGAACTTAATAACAGTTTGGGCAAAGGCAAAAACACTGTTTGAGAAAACTGCTTGATTCATGACACACTAAAACTGTCACCAATAACAAATCATTTTGATCCTACAGACTTGAAACCGTTTACAGAAAAGTTCAACAAAATGCTTTATAGTCTAAAAAAATCAAAGATGTTTCTGACCTTACAGACCCAGATTTTGGTCAAATCCAGATGAAGCTTTTGAAATCACTGCCCAAACTAAAATAGTGTCCCCTCCCCCATGGCTTTTGATAGAGATACTGGAGGTCAGTGAAAAAAGACAAAATCAGATAGATGTCATCACAGGGATGCGCAAATTTTTATTTTTCTTAGGACAGTGAAGGGCAAATACAAGCATCCTGAATCTAGAAAACTTCTATCTTTGTATCTATACGCTATCAAAAAACAGACTAAACCATTAACTTCTGCCTCAACTACCCCCCCCCCCCCCCAAAAAAAAAAAAAAAAAAAAAAGAAAAAAAACAATCCCTAAGTGGATGTAACCCTTAAATCAACATTTCATAAGTATGTAAACAGTGTCATGACAAATGTTACATTCATGATAAAACGATAATTAAAGACATTTCAGTGCTCTTGAGTCCTGTACCTGAAAAGTAACATACATGCTCAACATGTCACTATTTAATGTGCCAACCAAATCTTTTTTAAACTATATATCATTTAAAGGAAATAAGTTAATATCATGCGTATGCATTGCAGCATAGTTCTTGAATATATGTTATATTTACAGACATTCAAAATAAAATAGCTGCAGACTATTCTGGCATAAAATCACCAAGATAAACCTACTTTTTTTTTCTCAGCATAAAACGCCACCCTTTTTAAAAACTGTTAATGACTTGGACATAATCTCACATGTAGAGTCAGGCTTAAATAATTATTTTACAAACAGATAGAGTCCTGGGAGTGCAGGCTGTCTAAGTGAATATGAAGTCTTCAACAGTGGCTCTGTGCTATTTGCAAAAGAAGAGGTTTGGTGCATGAATAAGACTGTACAGCGTCTGCTCTTGGAGAAAAGTCCAAGCAATGCTACATCAAAGTAAGTCTAAAAAGGTCCAAACTCCCCTACACATCCACAAAGAAGCATTACATGCAAAGCCGGACATGGAGTCTAAGAGAGATTTCTCTAGATTGAACTTCAGAGGAAAGAGCATACAAAGGACAGAGAATGTGCACGTTCTGCTTCACCACTACCTGCGACTTCTTCTTTCCACTTAAGTTCATTTCAAATATGTGGTGTAAAGCAAGATTTTTTGTCTATAGTCCAGCGCTAATGTGTGTGCATGCCCACAGGTCATGCATAAAATGACCCAGAATATAGATATGGATTTGTAAGTTGAAGATCTTACGCAACAGATGGAAGGGGGGAAAAACAGGATCCTGTAAAATGAACAGAATGATAAATGTGTACTTGTATTTGTGGTCCGATATAAAATGTTCCGTTTGAATAAACTCTCCTCTGCCGTGACTGCTCTTTGCTTCTTTTCTCACATCCATCACTCCTGCTGCTTCATCAGCCACGCCCTCTTCCGCTCGCCTTCTTCCGCTCCCCTTTAGATCTCTCCTCCTTCTCTCTGGCTCCCGGCACTGCAAACTTTTTCATGACTTCTCTCTCGAAGCCCTCCATTTCCTCCTCCAAGGCGCTGTCCTCCTCTTCCTCGTCTTCGTCGTCTTCCACCATGTCTTCCAAAATATCCCCCACATCCTCAACAAAATCTTGAAAGCTCATCTGGTCGTGAACAAAGACTCCATCCTTGAAGAATTCGGAGGTTAGCTTTTTGAGCTCCTCCCTTTTCAGATCATCCAGTCCCACCTCCTCAGCCTTCGTCAGGTAAATCTGGAGGATGGCTTCAAACTCAGGAAGGGGGACGGGGATCAAACCCTCCGCCTTAGCACAGGACTCCAGTGTACCACAGTGCTGTGGTGGTTTGGTGTTGTGCTGGAGGCGATCTCTCTGCTGGGTCCAGTACTCAGGCTGATCCAGGGAGGGTTTGCGATGTGAGTGAGCGGGCTCCCTGTGTTCCCAGAGGGGAGCTTCTTTGTGGCCACGATTAACACTGTCACTGTTTTCTTTCTGTCCCTCTCTTTTCCACTTTTGCTCCTTCTTTTCATCCTTTTTCTTCCACTCCTTATCACTCATTCCACTTTTTCTTTTCCATTCATTGTCATTCTGATATTTCCCCTTACCCTGACTTTTGCTATCTTCCCACTGCTTCCTCTCACCTCTCTCTTTCCATTTTTTACTATCTTTGCTCTTCCAGTCACTTTCTTTCTTCCACTCTTTCTTCTCTCCTTTCTCTTTCCAACCCTTTTTCTCCCATTTCTCTTTGCCAATTTCCTTGAAGCTATCCTTTCCTTTCTTCCATTCCTTCTCTCCCTTCCAGTTCTCCTTGCCCTTATACTTCTCTCCATGGTCTTTTCCTACCTTCCAATCCTTTTTCTCCTCCTTACCCTTCCACTGTTTGCCCTCATACACTTTCTCATGCTTTCCTTTTTTCAACTCCTTCTCCTCCTTCCATTCCTTTCTTCCATTCTTGTCCTTCTCTTTCTTCCCTTCCCTGTCCTTCCACGACTTTCCTTCATCACCTCTGCTAGCTGTATGTTTCTTCCAGTCCTTCTCTTTTCCTATTTTTGTCTCTTCGCTGTGCCGTTTCTGCTCCTCCTTCGCCTTTTTCCATTCTTTCCTTTCTTCCTCCCTTGCAGATTTTTCTCTCTCGTCCTTTGCCTTTTTCCATTCTTTCCTTTCTTCCTTCCTTACAGATTTTTCTCTCTCGGCCTCGGATTTTACATCCTTTTTCTCCTCCCTCGGTTCATCCGACGTTTTTGTTGTCAGTGTCTCTGTGGATCCATCTGTGACCTGTATGCTGTCCTCAGGCTGTCCACTGGGGGGCGGCACAGCTGCTTCTCTGGCGGCTGAAGAAGACACAAAAAGTCAGCACGAAATCAAACATGACAAGCAAGATTCAATTAAAACAAAGAGAAGGGAAAGAAAGAGGATTACGCTGCACTTTCCCTTGCTATCTCTCTAACTGCCAGCCTTTCTTAAATTTATCCCCCCCCCTCTCACCCCTCCCTGCCTCCCCCTTCTGTCTCTTTGTACCTTGGGAGAGTTTTAATTCAGTCACAGTGGATCTCAGTGTTTCTAGCTCTGTCTGTAGGGCCACGACAGACTCCAGCTCTCTCTTCATCCTCTCGTTCTCTTTCTGAAGGATGGGGAGAGATGCCATGTCTTTCTTCAACCTACTGTTTTCCTTCTCCACCTCTGCCCACAGCAGATGATCCTTCGCCCTCTGTTCGGCTACTTCCTTGGCAACGTTTAGCTCTTCTCTCTGTGCCTTTATGAAAAAAAAGAAAGTAAAAATAGAGAAATCAGTGATATGGTTATTCACATGCAAATATTAACAAATCAATGTTCTGATACAACACAAACATCATGAGATGGATGGATGATAAGAGATAGAATGGGCTCACACCTGAAGCTGGGCTTGTAGTACGGAAATCTGCTGGTCCCCTTGAGCTAACTTATTAAGAAGCTCTGCACTATCAACATCTACTATGGGTGGTGGAACCTCTGGATTAAGCCACTCCTGTCAAAAAATCGCATGCACACACACACACAGTACAACACAGAAGCAGAACTTTAAATGACTCCTCAGAATCATCACTGGCAGACAGACAGAGCAGTCGTGAAGGAAGAGAACAGTACGTGATGTCGAGACCAGAAATAGAGAAAGTTCAGAATAGCACAGTTGGCAGACAATAGCAGAATTGCTGCTAGTGTTGTGGGTGGTTTCCTGCCAAGTAAATCCCACTAAAAATTCCACTAGTGGTACTCACTGTTCTGTCAAATGGGTACATAAAATGGCACTAGAATGAACACAGGTTGGACAAGAGAGAACACAGACAGGAAAGGAGGAGACAAAGACATTTCAAGCTGATGTAAGACGGACCTGTTTTCCTGGTATTTCTGCATCTTTCAGCTCCCTTGTAGCATAATCATTGTCTGCAAAGGTAGAACAAAAAACATCATTTTTATGTTAATGCAGTAATACTGTCAAAAACACATTAAAGTTCTTCTTTTCTGTTGCGTATCTTGAAAGCACAAGCACATACTCAGAAAACAATCTGGTTTTTTTTCTATAAAAAGCATCTTCGTGGGCTGAGTAGAAGCAGGTCGAGGTTAAACACTCTGTACTCAATGAAAACCTTGTACTTGCATTTTTTTTCTAATTCGAGTTTGCTCAAAATGACTGGTTTACTTCATAGGGATATAGTACAGGGTTTTCACAAAACAGCAAAGAAGCTGTGTTGCCAAGGTCTCTCTCTCTCTCTCTCTCTCACCCGTGTCTAAAAGCGTGCTCTGCATTTGAAACAGACTCTGGGTAGTGTTCAAGATGCATGCACATCTTTTCTGCATGCACATCCAACACATGCCATGTGTGAGAGGGAAGCACACACACACACACAAACATGTACGTATAGGACATACCTTCATCCAGGTCCATGAAGACACCTGCAGGTATAGTACACCTCAGTCTCAAAGCTTCCTTGTAAACTTTAGCTCTACTTCTTCATCACTTTTCTCTGACTATCCTCACAGATTTTTTTTCAAAACACAGCTCACATACATACATACATACATATACTGAAGGTGTGCCTACCAGAGATAAAGATGGTACCCAGGCCCAAAAGAATGACAGCCCCCAGGATGCACTTGTTCACAGAAAACCCGCTGTCTTCCTCACGTGGTGGCAGCTGAAACTCTTCCTCCACTTCTTCTTCTTCCTCCTCTTCTTTCCTCCCAATCCGCTCCAGAGCTGCTAAGAGAGACCTGCTCCTCACCTCTGGTTCTGGTTCTGGTTCTCTCTCCTCTGCTGTCTTCTCAGTCTGCACTTCAGCCACCTCTGAATCCACATGGGTGTCTGAAACAGTGGAAAAGGACAGGATGGGAAGTTGAGGTTTACATGTTTTGTGGTTTACATGTTTTGTTTGTCTCCGTGGTAACCCATGGGCATAGATGGTTAAAGAAGCGGAACAATCATCAATCTGATAGACATTTATTCTAATTTCTGGCATATTTAGTATAATTAATAAACAAAGCGTTTGCATGTATTTTAGCGACGACTTCATTATTGCGCTTATTAGTGTTGGATAGCACAACAGCATCAACCCTTCAACCAGTCTGATGCTGTAGAATGAGACCAAAACCTCATGGGAAATGCTTGTCTTTATGTGCTCTGCTCCACATGGCGAGCTGGTTAGATTGCCATTCCTTCTCTCACTTTAAGCAGCATAATTACTACTTGAATCTAAAACAGTCCAGAAAGTGCTGTACGAGCATAATTTTGTAACTTCTTGCGCCTCCAAAATATGTTTCCAAACTACTTTGATACATCTTCGTTGAAGAGCATCGGTACTATTAATGAGCTCTGAAATAAACTCACTGACACTGAAATCTGGTTGGTAAACAGAAAGTGTGTGAAAAAAAATGCACGAGAGAGCAAAAGGAGACTCATTTTTTAATGCTGTAGCGAAAAATAAAAAAAGGGCTGCAGACCAAAAAACACCACACTGCAAAAAACTTTAGGAGGTCCCAGTCCCACTGAAGCCAATTTACTTCTGCAGGGTGTCATGCAACTAAAAAAAAATCCTCTGTCACATCATGCTCCCTGCCTCATACCAACCACAGCCTCTCCAGACAACTTCCTGGCCCAGATACTGAACAATTCCAAAACCAGCTGGTCCACCAAGTACACTTCAAACACAAATAGTACACACTGCTTAGTGGAAAAAAGAGAAGATCACAACTGATGCAAAGGGTCTAAGAATATCAATGCAAATAAACTCATTTCTTGTGGTTCATACCTGCCTGTTTCCCTATGTCAGGTGTCCTTGAAAACAGGTCTGACTCCTCCTCCACCTGTTGTAGCCCCTCCCCATTGAGAGGTTGCACTGTTCCTTCCTGTGTGACACTCTCCTCTTCTTGTGTGAACTCCCCCCCTCCCAGAGTCTCTGTGCTCAGCAGTGAAGCAGGGGGCTCTTCAGGGGACGGGGTTATATGGGTGTAGGAGTCGGAGAATGAATCTGGGTCAGGGATGGACTGTGCTGGGCCCTCAGGTAGACCCTCAGACTGGCTGAGTGGATCACTGTCTGGGACCAAGCTGCCAGAGGCTTCCACAGTCGTGGGAATAGTGTCATCGATGACAGCTGCGGGCACAGCGGTGTGTTGCTCTGCATTTGTGTCTTCACTTAGCTCCGCGGGTTGTTCTTCTGGTACCTGGTCAAAGAATCAGGTAATTAATTCCACAGGGTATGACACTGTCAGTCAAAGAGTTTAGAGATTCCTTTACGGTTTCTGGTTTTAACTCAGGCCCAACTCAGATGTAAAAGTTTTGATACTGTAGCTGTTAAGGCTTTCATGAGAACTTTAAACATAAGGCTGATGATAAGTCACTGTCTGAGGTCAGCTTATCTAGTTGAGGACAAAGACAAGAGACTAAGAGGAGTCCAAAAATAAGATCAACCAGCCAGCACTTCTATACTCACTAATCATCGAATTACTGTATATAATTCACTTCATACCCTGTCCACCTGTATTACAACCTGCAGTTATATACTTGCTATTTCTTTTCTAGGGTCAGTTGCCAAGCAACCTCTCAAGTTGCCCATAGTGGCCAAGAAATAGTCCACCTGAAACAAAGGGAATCAGGATAGCTGGTTGTAGCTTTGTACATAAAGATCCAGGAGCGAGAATCGATAGTCTCATCTAATCTTTGCTAGAAAGTCGATACATGCACTTTCTAAAATGTACAGATACTTCCTGAATATTGTGTATTCACCTTGACTGAAGCCCTATTAAAAAGAACATTTCTGCCCCCTCAGACTCCCTGATTTTACACTCGTACTCCCCAAGATTAAAAACACACTCCAAACGCAAAACTGTTAAAGGAAGATACCCTGAATGTGTGATAGCTGTGATCATGTTTTTGTACAAAGACGCACTCGGAGTAAAACACCTAAGAGGTAGCTGACTTAAAAAAGGATGAAGAGGCTTAAGACTTATACAGCTGATGCTAATAAGCTCCAAGATATACCTCTATTGGCCCCAATACCAGTCTTTAAAATCAAATGAGGACATCCTTTACTGAGTAAGTTCTCTGAATAGAATTTTCAAGATTATTATTTCATAACTCCATCAAGAAGCTGTGGCCTGAAATCAGCTGAAATGGGTCATCTGCTAGATATGAATACTCAGTTAGAAACAAATGATGTGGCTTCACATTCACAAGCTAACCAGAACAAAGTAAACACAGTGGCTCTTGTAAAAAGAATAACAAACTTAATGTATGTCCCCAGGCACGCAAAAAATAATTATCATGCATTATAATATTGCAAGTAATGAATATTGGTGTCTTACCAGGTGGCCCTCCATAGGGGGTTCCTCCACAGACTCTTCACCCTGTGCAGGCTGGGTGACCCCTGGGTCTGGCTCAACAAACACAGAAACAGGAAGCAAGAGAGGACAATTTTAGGTCAACAGTGGGATAAACACTCCACTAGTGACTCTTGCTATGTGTATCAAGTGGAATCGTTGTTATATTTGATTACCAGTAAAAGGCAAATATTATTTTTATAAATAAATAAAAACTAAAATAAAAAAAATATGACATGTTTGTGTGAAATTCAGGTCTTACAGTGCCATTCACAATAATTAGATATTATGTCAAACACCTGCTTCAGACGACAGACTATCCTCATGTTGCTCTGTTCCCTCTGCCAAAGGCTTCAGGGTTTCAGTGACAGTCTCCTAAGAAATACAGACCAACAGAAGCCATTACTTCAATAATGACAAACAGTGGAGAAGTAGTAACACCTTTAACAACAACAACCACTGCAAAGGCAGATGTGTATAAGTAATTTTAAGGTCAGAAAACCCATAGTTTAATAAAATGGGACCTCAAATAATTCTCTCTCTTTCTCTTTTATTTTGGAAATAATCCATCAATATATCAACTTAACATATTGATATTTTCTTTACAGAGGTGGTCCTACCTCAGGAGTGAGGATGGTCCAGCTGTTGTTCGAACTGCTGCCACCAGACATGGCCCCCTAGAGGCTTTGCCCGTCTCCTGCAACACAAGAACACAGAGCAGACAGCATGAGCAACAGTGGTTCAGCAAGAAAATCACTGATGATGCCTTTTACGTTTTTGTGTCTTTATACTTCCTACATTGAAGCTGGTTGTTTTTTTTTTTTCCAACAAGTTTATTCCCTAAATTTCAAACATGAGCAAGTAAGAAAATCTATCACTATCTTTTAACACTTAGTGAAGAGACTACTATCAAGCCCTTATGTGCAGCAGTGTTGTTTGGTCTGCCACTGGTCCACAGTTAGTGACAGTGTGAGTACAGCAGCAGAGGAAAATTTACATCCCCTGTTTACACATGCACACTATTTGAATACATGCGGTTTCTATTCAGCCTCACCCACTCGGACAATAAAAGACTCTACTGTAACCTGTTGCGAACACTTTGCTGTGCATGTTCAGGAAGTCCAGGTCTCTGGGACCATTCAGTTCTTCATTAGTAGTTCGTGTGTGTTGCGGGGCTTTTGGCCACTCTGGCTTTTGACTAGCCCGGAAAATGTTTTGGCAGAAACATGCGTAACTAAGGCCAGCACCATTCTGAAGATGCAGATGGGCTGTCTATTTCAAAAGCAACTGCTCTGTTAATATATGTCTGTAAAATACTACATTTCAGCTGCTTATCCCAGCTTGGAAGTTTACTGTCTGATAAATTGTTTTCCTTTTGTGTATTTCTTTAGTTATCAAGACAGCCTCACAGCACAGGATCACAGAGCAGATTTGCACATATTTCATGTTTAGTCTGGATCACTTGAGTGGATGCAGACAGATCTAACCGCTCAAGTTGAACACCACACCTTCTGGGTAATGACACACTTCACTCCAGAATTCAATTCTCTCCAGCTCCGCAATTTAGGTCTCCTAATCGAGTGCCTCCCAAGAGAGGTCTACTGAATCTAGCCTTGGGCCTTGGGAGCATTGTGGAGCATATAGTGGAAAGGCTTAAATAGATACCAGCTAAATATAGCTGCCATGAGATTGACTAGAGACAGAAAGGGGGAGCATACAGAGGATGGCCACAGGGAACAAAACACAGGAAGCGATGTTTTCAAAAGACTGTGTTCAAAACAGGTTCCTTTAAATGCAATATAAATCTGATGGCTTCTTACAAAGAGAAATAATGTCTACCTCTGCTGTTGTACATCTCATGTCAACTTGACGATTTCATAATTGACATAATACGTTTTATACGCACAGTAATCTGCTTCTAGGCAGATTGTTTCTTGGTCTAAGCAGGGGAAAAATACCAAAAAAGGTCAGGAGAAAAAAGTGTAGGACAGGCCATTAAAGGAGCAGCAGTCTGTCAGCTGAAGCACTAACGAGCATGTTCTCAATAGTTTTCAAACGGGACCACCGACCAAGCAGGCTGGACGTCCGAACTGAGCAACTTTAGTTTAACAAAATGTTCAATAGGAACAAGTGTGAAGCCTAAAACAGGAAATGTCAAGACGAGGAGGACCAAGTGAAAAAATACGCACTATACCGAATGAGAAATGCGCTTTTTACACTGCAACGTTAAACAAATGGTTCAACTGACAGGTCCACTGTTACTATTATCCACCAGGATTTAAAATTGCCAACCGTTACAACAGTCACCCGAGCAACCAGGAAAAAGTCTACAAAAAAGACGTTGTCGACGTGATAGAAGAAAAAGAAAACACAAAGAAATTAGGTTATAACTTCGACATGTAAACATTTCAACAACAAATGTAGGTCATTCTTACCGTGGTCCGTCGCTTTAATTAATTCTCCACAGCCTGTCACTTACACAGCAGAAACACTTTTGAGCTTCGCCATCCAACTTGAGAACTTAGAACGTGCCTCCTTAACTTGCATGATTGACGCGCCCTTGGTCCAATCAAAGCCAGGGTCTAGCCCTCGCCTTCCAGTTCGACCAATGGCGATGAGGCATCACTGTCGTTCACTGGGAGAGTGTCCAAGATGATTGACAGACGCAGGTGATGGTGCGTATGCAGAACATACATCTTACATACATTTTGGATTTTTTTACACGCCAAAAGTCCTCTGCATTTGATTCAGGTAGTCCACAGAGCTGTTTTTTCCATGCTGATATCTGAAATACATTACTCTCCTTTGCCACATTTGAAAAAATATTTCAAAATTTCTCTACAATATATATAAAGCCTGTACCTGTAAAATAGCAAAATATTGTGAAAAGCACTTAAGATATTCATTTGTCCAAACATGCTAAGTTTACCATATGATTAATGACAACAAAATGAACAAAACTGCAGACATAAAGGTAATTTTTTTTCTATTCATTAGTTCCTTTATTAAGCACACCAGTTTGTGTTGTACAGTGATCATCGGGGGTGCCATTCTGTTAGATTTCAGGTCAGCAGGGTTGAATTCAGGGAACTCTGACCAGTCTCACAATGATCAATAGTAATATGAGGCATCCAGAAAAGTGGCAGCGTATTCACTGGAAATCCAGGTTGGCAGCCTGTAGATAATGGATGACAGAGAGGTTTTTATTTAACATATTCAACACTATCCTTTAGTTAAATGTACTTATCGTCACTGATAATCTTATTGAATTACACACTGAACCTTCATTTTTTAAATTTGTAATTGCAGAAGACAAGATTCATACCTGCCAATGCTTTGCCAGCATCACTGATCAAGCACTAAATTCCAGATTGAATAAAAGTTGGTTGAAATTAATCTCTAGAAGCCATCATATAAAAAAAGGGGAAAAATCAATGCTTGACCACTAGATCTACTTTGTCTCAGTCCATCAATCCAGGATCTCTTTGATGCACCAGCAGCACAGAAGAAAATAGAGGCACTCCTTAACCGACTGGATGAAGCTGTAGGCAAAGTTTCCTCCCAAGAAGTTCTTGCCACGTCCAAAACCCATGGCCATGTCCCGCAGGTGCTGTCCCAGAGAGGAGGAAGGCATAGCCTGGGGAAGAGGACGCTGGGGATGCATGGCTCCAGTGGTGAAAAACGAGCAATCAGGCAGAGGCAATAATCAAGGGCAGTCACTGAGGAGAAGCAGGTGAGGTCTGACTGGGCCCGTGTAACAGCTGAGTCCCGGCACAGGGAGGTCCTCTACTTATAACCTCCTACTCTGACTACATTAACATCTTGCTTATTCTCGACTGTTCCATGCTGATTGATTAAGGGCCTTGTTTACCTTTGTAGTGTGACCTCTCTTTTGTGAAGTACAATCGCCCTATAGGCTCTAATAACCTGAATCAGCCCCCTGCTGTTACAGGCTCAACTGTTCACAAACAAGAGAGTTCCAGTAGCTCCATTACAGCCCCCACTACAGCCCCTCTCTTTGTTCAGGACAGTATGTGACAGCGTATCATACCTTCTAGCTGAGTGTGCTTTGTTGCTTTTTTAACTGTAATTAAGTGGAATAGATACCCAGGCTAAATAAATACACATTAACATAAGAAAAGTCAAACTCACAGTAAGGGATGAATGATAAATGTATTTATATATGCAATCTATATTTTCAGATACAGGTGTAAACCAACATGTTTCCCTAAAAACAAACAAAAACAGTATTAAAACAGGAACATATACAAAGTAAAAATCAATATCTGTGCACACTATTCAAAAGGAACCTTTGGCTTTCAAAAATCAAAAAAATACAACAGCATTATCAACACTATAACACCACCACCACCACCATTAACAACGACGACAACAACAGCAACAACAAACAAGAGAAAGGATTTTCATGCAACAAAGGCATCTGTGAAGAGCAATGATTACACACGACAAATTCACTAATAATGGAGAGGATCAGGTGGGTCTGTTCCAGGACACACACACACACACACACAAACAAACAGGCACACATATCAACTGCAGAACTTGAAGCTCTGACTTTCCTCTCTCTGACCTACAAACACCTGAACAGGCAGCAGTGTGTGTGTGTGTGTGTGTGTGCGTCTGAATGACCCAGCTTTCACTCAAGCATGTGTGCGTTCACATGTAAGACTGGGCATGTGAGCCCACTTTGGGGTCTCAGCACTAGTAGAGAGTTAGGTTGAACGATCCCTTCTCATGTCTAAAGTTTGGCCTCGATCTTCTTTGACGAGTTTAGTTGGCTTGAAGCGCTAAGAGTGCTTGCTGTCTGGCTTTGCGTTGCTTACCATTAAATACACAACTATGGAGACAATATTCCAACACTATGCTGACCAGGCAAAGATGGATGTTATTTACAGATGTTCAAGAAAGATCCCTCCAAATTGGTGACATCAAGTATCTGTGACCAAAAGCTTAATGCAAGAATGTGCATCAGAGGAGATTGCCATCACTGGATCTGTCATTGTGTGTCTATTGGAGTGTCGTTTTTGCAGTGTCTTTGTTTAACTGAGAGGCTTGTGTTGAAATTCTCCTGTAGGCGACTACATTTGAGTTAAGTACATAAGGTGACTGCATTGAAGTGACGTGACTGCATTGAAGAAACAAGGCACGATTAAAACAGACATTAAAAAAACAACACCATGAACTAAGAGAGGAGGAGGAGAAATAACACGGTGGACTTCTCCCCTCTCACATCCTCTTAAGTTTGTGAAAACTGCAAGCTGAGGAGCAACATTTGGCTTAACATTGTATCATTAGCAATGCTCTGAAAACATGTATGTCCTTATGTTTAATTAGCCCCGACCCACTCTTTTTGATCACTTTAAAAAAGGATAGTATTCCCTCGAGTGATTAAAAAATAAAGCAACATCACTGTACACAAACATTACATTACCAGTTACTACAGCACACTTCAGACTCATTGCTCAGACTGTTCAACATTCTTCAAAGGTCACTGAATTTAGTCTTACTAAAGTCCACATGATATGGGTCCAAAAGATACAGACATGTTTCCGGTCAGAGAATCACAGCAGATCAGAAGGGGTGTATTTGGTGAACGCAGGCAGACAACAATTGGCCAATTCGAAACAGGAGCAGTTCCAGTTTCTTTCATGTTAGTTTGTTAAAGAGTAAAATGTCAGGTTGTTTCATTTGAATTCACTTTTCATGATTCATGAATGAACTGTGTCCAAATCTCTGTATTCGTATAAATTCCTGCATTATTAGTTTGGTAGAAGTGAACACCCTCCGTTGACCAGACTCAAAGGGTGTTTGACTTTTTTGTGTTAATATGCACTTGTGTAATTTACATATTCATCTTAGAAACATACACACAGATGACTTTTGCTCCTGTCTGGAGTGCTGCCATTGTCTCTAAACCTGCTTTCACGAAACGAATCCCTCGAGTTTCAAGTCCTCACTCTTGTCCCAGTTCACTGACGAAAACCATTTCCAAATCTGCCAACCCCAAAAATATGGACTGGAGAAAGGCTCGGCCTGTCATTTAAAGGGGTCTCCGTTACTTACTCTCCCTCAATTACAGATCACAAGATCGTAAAGATAGAACCCATAGATTGTCAATGCAAACACATAGAAAAGAGTCAACATAAAGCAACAGGTCTTTGATCTACTCTATGCCTCTCAAAACGTACAAGATATTGTGTTTGTAGGCGACATTTCAAAACTTTGATATGATGTATTCCCCTTTAAAACAGTCTCATTGTTATATTCCTGCTTTTTAAGTATGCTCCTCATGCTGTTAGCACACGAAACAGATCACTGTGGATTATCGTCATGGCTTTATCTGTTAGCGACCAAGTTCATGTTCTTTGGCATGACAGGTGGTGCAGACCGCATGTGTAGTAAAGGTGTATCCGTGTTGACAGAAGGATTACGGAGTAACAGCTGCTTCGATTCTCCTGATCTCTGAATGTCCAATGAGTAATGAGTCCCAAGATAACAGATTTTAAAAAACAGAACATATAAAATGATCATTGGCATAGCAGTCTCCAGTTTTGCATACAGGCTTTCCTCACCACCAGCTGTCACTCCACGGGTCAAAGTTCAAAGGTCCATAAAAAGGGAGTGGTTGGGGGTTAAGGTGGCCCTCCTGATTATGATCGGAAGCATTTTTTTTAATGCATATTCCCCAGGCAGGATTGTTACAGTCAGGTTTGCTGCTGAAGTGCTGCAGTGACACATGAGGGGAGTGTTTATGTTTGAGCCTGGTTCAGTCTCTCAAATAAAGAATCATCGAACCGTTCAGGTTTTTTTTTTCTTTTCTCTTTTTTTTTTTTTTTGCCTGATATGCTCCAGCAAGTCTGAGGGGAAAAAAATCCCCCAAAATAAAAGATCACATGCTCAATAGCACATAAATCTCATTCAATGTCCCATATATATTCCTTTTTTTCAGGTGTCAGTTCCATATTTTTTTTGACACGATTCCATGTGTTAGTAAAATGTTTTTTTTTTTCATAGTCACACAATAAGATTTGATGTACTTAAAAAAATTTGCATTTTTTTTCTGCCCTGTTCTGAAATAAGGGCTCCTCCCTGGTTCACAGTAGGCTGTAGAGAAATTGCAGCAGTACTTCTCCATCATGGAGGGATGCGCCTGATAGCTGTTGGAGTGGAGGACTGGAAGTCACAGTTTCAGTTCAGTTTCAGATAGGACAGAAATATGTAGCAACAGCAGCATGAGAGTGATTTAGCTGAGAAAACGGTGATTTCTTTCTTTCTTTCTTTTTTTTTTTGGCTTCCTTTGTGATGGTTTGTGCATTTATATTCTTGAATGTGTAAAGTGTAGTGTTGCTTCGTGTGACTGAGCATAATGGTTGTCTTGTGTCAAATGGCTGTAGGAGTGTGTCTATATTTGGTGGAGTATTTTTTCTTATTTTGGTGTGTGTAGCATCAGGCCCTGCGCTCCACTGGTTGCTGCAGACACACTTCGCTACCAGCTGACACGATGGGGAGTCTGTTGTCCATGTGGTAACTGATGAGGTGACTCACACTTTCAAACCGGTGGTCTTTGGTGCGGACCTAAAAGACGAAATAAAGAACAGATCAAAGAGAAGTTTGAACACAAACACCCTCATACCATCATGGGTAACAATTTACAATAACCATAATTTATAGATGGTAAATAGATAGTTTATTAATGTTTAATTATTGTTTAAAAACAGCATACAGACCAATTATAAATGGCCAATAGATAGTTTATTAATGTTAAAATTAATAGTTATTAATAGTTACTTTACCATTAAAAAGCAGTGGAATTATGATTAATAATTTTCATTAGTTTTTAATGGACTATTTATTAAAGGTTTATATAGCGTTTAAATATTAGTTTTAAAACATCCAGATTAAAATGTGTGTCAGTAGCACTTTGTAGATGGTGATTATTTGTTTTTTAAACCATCTATAAAAATTACTTAGATGGTTATTATAAAGTTGCAACTGATGTTTGTAATACTTTGTAAATGATTAATAATTAGTCTATAAATCACCTATAAACATACTTAGATGGTTATTGTAAGGATTAGGTTTTTTAAATTTTTAAAATTTACAATTAATTATTGGTCTACATGCTATTTATAAATGATGATCAAACATAAATAAACTATCTGCTTACCGTTTATACATGGTCTATTTACCATTAATAAGTCATGATCATTGTAAAGTGTTACCCCATCATGTTTCTTCCTCCCTTCCCGCTCCCTGACTTACCACTCCTTCTGGGTCCACTAGCAGCAGGTGTTTGGCCTGACCCCCCTGCTGTCCAGTGAGGACATACTGCCCTGGCGTGGTCCCAGACTCCCTCACCAGGAAGTCTCCATCTCGGGTCAGCAGCCTCTCTGCCTCCCTGCGACTTAAGCTACCGTGGAACCAGGTCTCACACTGAAGCTGCTGCACTAGAGGGGGCACTGCTGCCGCTGAGCTAGGACCACTTTGGCCTGAGACCCCAAGGGCATCATCAAATGGCTCTGGAGAAATAAAAACATCCATTTGAATTAAACTGAGGAATTTAAACACCAGGTTTGAATCGTTATGTTGAACCAAACTGACTGGAGTTGAAAGAAGTGCTCTAGCAGCTGTGTGTTGTGCACTGACAGTGGACTGTGTCTTTAATGTGAAAAGCTTTACTCAGTCAACCAATCATGTTCCATAAATGCCCCTGTAATGGACAAAAGCACTCTAATTCCCTTATCTTCCTCCAAGGCTGCCTTCTGTAAGCAGCTCCACTCTTCAATTAGCCTGTCATATGGAACGTACAGTTCACAACGCTCTGCTTGTCTTCTTCGTTACTAATTAACCCCCACTCTCTTTACATGCTGAAATGCACATTGGAGCTACAAGTTATTTTGGTCATTTTGATTTAACCCCACGCAGAATTTTTACAAGGAGGCATGTTGCCACTCTTTTCCACTGCTTTAAAAAAAATCAGCTTGCTTCATTTTTTTTTTAGCAAGCACTGGTGTGAAATATCCAACAGGCTCTTACTCATGTCAAAAGCATCTCTGTGAGCATTTCCATTAGCTGCAACTGGGGGGCGGGGTTTATCCACATTGACGTATGAAGGGTCATCAAAGAGTTCCCGTCCTCCTTCTTTGGCACCCACTAGGAAAGAGGAAAGAGAAGACATCAATGACCTTGGCACACATTCCTATTTCCCAATCAGCCATGCATATTAAATAGCGATTTAAGTAAAAGCGAGATAAAGCACATCAAAGGCGGGAAAGAAAAGGAAAACTGTGGCTTATAAAGACTGATAGAAGGAGATGAAAACAGACGAGTGGAGGCAGGGCTAACCTGGTAGGGGAGGCAGAGGCTGCTTGTGAATGTCATTCTGACCGGGCTGTCCATAAGGCTGCAAACAAAGAGGCATGTCATGTAAATGATGAGCCACAGGAAGGCACAGTCGTGTGTACATGCAGAAATGAATCCCATTGAAAGAGGAAGCAAAGAGGAGCTATTATTTCTTTTGACTCTTACATTTTAATTCTCTGGTCTATGAATAAGGCAACTCTGATTCAAGACTTGGAAGAAATAAAAATATCCTTCCTTGAATTGCTGTGTAAAAACAGCGTTGAGATGTGTTGAAACGGGCATGAGTGTCTCATCCTCGTCCTTGTGTTTGTGTGCATGCCTCTCACCAGCGTGGCCCCTGGGCGGGTCCTCATGTCGATCAGGCCACCAGGGGGAGGCTGTTTTCCAGGGAAATGATTATAGTAAGGGACGTCAGGGGGTGGAGCAGCCTCATCATCTTCTTCTTCCCATGCAGAGCCGTCAAACGGAGCCATTCTGGGAGACAAGGGTGGAAGCCAAGAAAAACATGCGTTTAAGTTGAAAGACATCAAACAGACGCTCGTGTTTTCGAGCCTCATGTGGGGAACATTTTTAATATTCACCTGTCATGTGGTGTGACCAGTTTTGGAGGGTTCTTTAGGTACTGCTTGAAACGGAGTTCAAAAGCCTGACCGATGGTGCTGATGACTTCTTGGGCAAGACCCTCTGAACACTCCAGGATATGACATGCTGTAGGAAAGGAGGCTTAGATGTCTTAGGAGGTAGCTACAGCAACATGTACTTCAATGAAATACGGCTGCAGGCTGAGTTTTATATTTCAGGAACACCTCAATCGTTTCCATGGATGCAAAGACCGGGAACACAGACAAGGACAGCGTGTGTCTTTTACAGACAGTATTCTTGTTTTAAATCAATTTGGAAAATAGCGAAAACAACATGAATAACATTAAGAGTAGGTGTTGCTGGATCTTAATTTTACTAAATGAAATGTCCAACATTCCCAGCAAATATATTTATTGTCATCCTAGAATCATTTTAGAGCAAAAACCAGCTGAAAAAATATAATTTTCTTTGACTTTAAAAGTGGAAATGTTACACTGACAACCTAGAAATGAATGAAGCAGACTCTGTTCTAAATTTAAAAACAGTCCTGTTTCTTGCTAAGCCAATTTAATGCTAATATACTGTTCCTTCCTTCTGTCTGCACACTGCAGCTCCAGTGGGCGGTGCATCAAATTCAAAAGGGAGTAAGGATTGGAAAGACACGGCACTGGTTCAATGGGATTTGTTTGTATTTCAGTAAAATGGCCTAGAAGTCTACATTTACAGAATCTGCTTCAAGCCCAATCTGAAAACCTGTTCAATCATCTGATGGGATTAGAGGACAGTGAAGGCTGTCTGTCAGAGTTCATACAGGTGACAGCTGCCTGGAAAAAGATGTCATGCAGCTGTCTCTGCTCACCTCTCTGGTTGACTGGATCTTTGGCCACATATGCTACATACTCGGCAGTATCCTGAGGGAGACAGGCGAAGACAGTCAGGGAAGATGGGGGGAGAAAATATGATTGGAAGAGAAAAAGTGAGGGGCAGGTTAAAGACAAGAGAGGTTTGAAAGAAGAAAAAGAAGAAAAGAGATAAGGCAGAAGCTGCACTCGTGACAGGAGTTAGAAACATACATTCAGCTGAAAGAGAAACGACAGGAAGTGATGAGCTCAAGCCTGGTTGAGTAGGACTGCAAATCAGCGAGGCAGCTATGGAGTGAGTGGTATTGATAGGAATACACGATGACAGAAGACAGGAAGGAAGGATATGCAGGCTGAAGAAAAGATGGAAAAAAGCCAGAGTGAGATTTGAGCTGAAAGAGAGAGAGAGAGGGAGAGAGAGAGAGTGTTGGGTGACTCACTGGGTCTCCTCCAGAAGCGAAGGAGATAGACTGCATGTGATGGTTGGCGATTATCTGTGGAGAAAAGAGAGAAAAGAAAGAGAGAGGGAGAGACAGAAGGAGAGCACGTGGGTGACATGAAGTATGTGGGAAGTGAGATGAAAGCATGTGGATGGAGAGACAAATGTAGAATCATTACTGAGAAAAGTGCTTTTTCCTCCATCGAGCGACACGAGCTGCAGCAGAGATACAAACTAAGTAGGGACAACGCACGTCTGGAACTCCATTTGAACAGTCTGCAAAACCCGCCCATGTCAAATCAATAACTTTAACACTTCAGCTAATGCTCCATGCAAAATGTGTGGTCTATATCTGTGGCTTAATTTGTGAATTGATATAGTGCGAGCCTGGTATTTTTTCTTTTTGGCTCTTTGTGTGTACCATCTCACCAGAGAAACAAACATTGTTCAGCAGCTATTAACTAATTAGAGGTCTTGGAGGAGGATCACTTCCTATCCTCACGCAATGCAGAAATGAAGACGATGGTAAGAGGGTGCATTTGTGCAGCACTCAGGAAATGTGAGGCAAACAGAGTGGAGCGGCTCTAATTATATCTGGGAATCCCCTGGACATCCCAAAAGGGCATAACACACAGATATACCTTTACCTCCAAAAAAACAAAACAGAATTTAATGATTTGATGGTTCACAAATATTTTAAACTCTATATTAAACTGAAAGTAGTGCAAAGAAAACATATGAAATGTTGGAGCTGCACAGTTTTGTTGCTGATGCCAGCGACGTGTTTCAAAAAGGTTGGGACAGCAAAACATTGAAAAGGTTAAACTTTAAGAATGACACCTTATTTGGCTGTATTGCACCTTTTAAAAAGCTTAAAAAGTGCTTCACGTCGGACGTTAAGGATGAGCAATGCCAACGAAAACACCTGAAGGAATATTAACCAGGTATTTGGGTTCATTTGCACCAGGTGAGTAACAAGGCGGGGCATTAAAAGGACATTCAAGAGAAGCCCAGGCTCTTAAAAGTCAAGACAGGGATAGGTTGACCACTCTGTAAAAATGTGAGCAAATAAATCAACAATTTCAGCAAAAAACCTAGACTGGATGGCTGGAATCTCTGAGTTTACAGCTCTATGCGCTACCACCAGACAATGTCAAACCACTTTCTTCATGTATAGAGGAAGTAGATGAGTCAGGGTGCTAAACTGGCCTGTCTACAGTTCTGAGTTTTCACCCACTGAAAACATTAAGGGCATCAGACGGAGAATATAACAAAGTAGACCCTGAACTTTTAAGCAAGATC
Source organism: Xyrichtys novacula (assembly GCA_962446985.1). NCBI lineage: Eukaryota > Metazoa > Chordata > Actinopteri > Labriformes > Labridae > Xyrichtys > Xyrichtys novacula. The sequence continues at coordinate 22,683,892 of OY660871.1, forward strand.
AGGCAAGAAAGAGACAAAACTTTCCTTTCAAAGCTCCAGAAGATGTTGCCATGGTTCCCATACATCTGTTGTCTGATAGCAGTTGAGGGAGTTTGTGGCACTTACTCCTGCTGTTTCCTGCTGTCTAAATATTTGCTGATGTTGTACTTACTCTCAGATGTAAGTCACTTTAGGCAGCAAAGTGTGCTCAATAAAACTATAACACTGTGATGTGACACATAGGTAATCATACTCTCTCAGATTTTTTGAAACATGCTGCTGACATCAAATTCAAAATGGCACTTTTTTTCTTCTTCAATTTTTCAGTTTCAACATTTCAGATGTTGTTTTTGCCCACAAATGATTACCTTCAAACGATTTACAAACCTTCAATCTTGTTCTTATCAACATTTTACGCAGTTCCCTAACTTTATTTTTAGATTTGAGGTTGTAAAGATAAGTAGTTGTATGTTGTTCAAATGAAAGCATTACAGAAACAAAGTCTGTTTTCATTACTGTTTGGTCAGTAAAAGCAGTAGGAAGTACAATTAAACTAATTAAACAAATTTGGGGAGAAAATTCTGGTTAATACACATGAAATAGTGAAAAATAGTAATAAATAAAAAAAGAAACAAATTTTGAAAGATGTGAATAGAAAAAAAAATCTCAGACATATAATTTCAAACCAAAAGTTAAGATTAACTCTGACTTAAACAGTGTAAATAAAACTCACCCTTAGCTAAAATTGAGCTTTAATGCTTGGATGGATCTCTGACTCAAAATCAAATCTCTTGTTTTTTGGGGACAAAGCTGACAAAAAAGTAAAGTTTTGAAAAAAATAAAAACACACACACGTCAGCAGCCTGGGTCAGCTGGTTTTGGTCTAACCTGTTTGCAGTCTGAGGCCAGCAGGTTGAGGCTGCTGGTAGAGATGGTCAGGCTGATTGTCATGCCAGCAAACTGCAGGTTACTTTTCCCCAGGATAGACGTCAGACAGCGAGAGGAAGGCTGCAGAGGAGGAGGAGGATGCTCTCTGTTAGTAACAAACAATCAATGAGCACAAACAGAAAACAATGTAATGTTTTTTTTTTTTTCTTTAACAAGGCCTAGTGGTCCTTTGAGTCCTCGCTGGCTGTGCATGAGCCAGTGGGCGTGTGTGTGGAAATGCCTGTGTGTGTGGGAGTGGAAGAACAGCTGCAATTGTGAAAGTGATCCTGTCTCCAAGGCCAACTGTGACCAATGGGGAGTAGACAGGACAGTGTGCATACTGTAGGCTGGGCCAAGAGCATCACGCAGACTGCGCCAGCACTGTTTATCCCAATCCTCCTGCTGCTGCCCTCATGGCTTTCATCCATATCTGCTTAAGAATATTTGGCCCATGCTGTGAGAGACACAGCATCAGGATGGGATGCGTGTGCTCAGCCACATTAACCTCAGTCCAGCCAAATCAAAGGGACTAGACTAGTTGGATCTATTCTGGTTTAACTGCATAATAACTTATAACTGTGTTTTGTCTGCTGTGCTGCAATGCCAGACATTCCTTGGTCAAAAAGACCTTCTATAGCAACAGGCTGCTGGATTTAGCCACCTGTTTTATGGACTGTTTGGGTGGATGTTTTTAGTTGTACAGCAGGCCTGTGCTCAGACACACACAGTCTTTAAACAGCAGACTGTCTGCTGTGTCTGCTAATCCAGAGTGCTTCCTTGGCTTGACACTGGCTCCACACAAGCTACTACCCTACCTCTCCAGCCTCCCTTGTGACAGGAAGGAGGGGGGGGGCGCACAGAGACCACAGAGTGATTGGTAATTATGTGCATGTCGTCTGCTGACTTCAAACGGGTACATTTAACCTAAATCAAAGTCTTGTAAATGTGTGTGTGTGTGTGTATGTGTGAGGGAGAGTGTGTGACAGAATAGCCCACTGACCACAGAGTGGACAATCAGACTAAATCTAGCTCTTTACAGAAAACCCTTCCCAGTGCCGCCCACTTAAGCTGTATAAATAAATAATGTCCTGTGAGGGTGTATGTGTGTGTGTATAGTGTGTGTAGTTTGTACTTTTCTCCGGCGCTGGGCTCCTTTGGCTCCGGGCACTGCCTCACACACCACAGAGATGGCCTCCCTGAAACAATAACCACACACATGAGTCGCAATAGCATATCATTAACCCTCGACACCTTCCCGGACTCACAATTATGGGGATTAAATGAGATCTGGCGGAAAAAGTGGGTGAGTGGGTGGGTGGGTGAGTGGGGGTGAGTTTAAGTCCCCTTGGCAACTGTACTTGTCTTTGCCAAGGAGACAAACATCACTACGGAAACCAGGAGGAAACCACCAGGATTCCAGAACATTCTAATTTAGGGTCTGGGAGAGCTGAAGGCATGCACACACACACCCATAATTTCTCACACACACACACACACAAACACACATTTTATATTTACGATATATATGCAAACAAAGCAGAGCGGAAGCAGTCCTGGCACAAACCAGACATGACATGAAACTCAGGGCAAGCTAGCAACAAACAGTTAGCATGCGGTCTCACCTGGTGACCTGAGTTCTGGTGTTGAAGTCCAGTGCTCGCATTGACTGTAGCACCTCCACGCAACCCATGTACTGCCCAGGAAACAGGAAGTCGACACATTAACATCAAACATTTCCTACATGACAGCCCCGTTGGACCGAGTCGACTAAACAGGGGAAAGAGCGGCGCTGCCACTTCCTAATTTCTGTCAGTTTCTAAAAAGTGTGTTTCAGCAGTGGAAAGGAAAATCTGATCGTATATTTTGGTCAGGGATTAGAGATAGTGTGACATTCACTTACCCGCACAGTGTAGGAAACACCGGAGGTGCTGACCACGCTGTCCGAGTGCAACCAGCCGCGGGTGGGTTTGTTGACGAAGGAGCCATGGCGTGTCCACTCATCTCCTCCCAGCTGCCCTCCTTCCACTCGTGCCCTCCTGGACGCCCCTCCCAGCCGGTTCATGTCCTGCAGGGGAGGTCGAGGAGGAGGAGAAGGAGCAGTTAGATTGGAAACCTGGTTATGGAGCGGAGGGGAGGAGCTCGAGCTGCTCCTGTCATCCCCTGATGACTCAATGGGTGCCTGAGGCTGTAGCGGTCTGCTCGAGGCCTTGAGTCCTGGTAGGAGAGTGGCAGAGACACCCAGGCGAAGGGATCCCATCCTGGGGAAGAAGGAGCAAAGGGTGGTGGGGCTGTTTTCGGCAGGGCGTGGAGAAGAGGGGGGCAAGATGGGAGTGAGAGACGAGGAGGAGAGAGAGGAAGGTAGACCAGGGGAGGGAGTGAGGGGGGTGGCAGGACTGGAAGGAGGGAATGATGATGGATTGGAGTTTGTTTCATCAGTTGAGCTCAGCGATTCACTCCGAAAGTGGGTGTACTTGGTTTTTGGGACAAGCTCCATAATGAACTGCAGCGTCAGTTTTTTTTTTTATCCACACAAGTCCTCGCAGGCTCTGGTGATTCAATCAAAGTGTCTTTGTCTTAGTAATCAAAGTTTTTCTCTAAAAGGACACACAGCCATCTGTCTGTCTCTCTCAGCGGAAGAGCGGCATCCATGTACCGGGTCTTCTGTCCTCAGCTCATACCAAACCCAAACTGCTTTCCCCACGATGATTTCAGGATGAGAGAAGGCGCAAGGGAGAAGTGGGGTGTCCCAGTTAGTGGTTGGATGCAGATGAAAAAAGTTTGTTTTTAGTGCACCAGTGCAGATCATGTTGTAATCAGTTCTTTTTTTAAATCTGCTTTAATGTTCATTGTGTTCCAAGGACTGATGATGGTTTTAGCTCTCCAAAGAAGGTTCATCTTGGTCATTTTGCCATAATGTAAGACAATATCTGTGAGTATCTTGACCCAGTTTAACAGCTTTTCAGCCAGGGCCAGTTATCCAGCTGTCGCCAGCACCATGGAAAATCAACACAAGTGATTGTCTCTCAACGCCCCCTTGCATGTACGTCTTACTGCACTTATATGTGACGTGTTTAAATGCATGTGAGGCAGTATAAAACCTTCACTTCCCACAATGCTTCTTAGATTATCTCTTAGTGTGTGTGTTGGCGTGTTCACATACATGCATGTGAGAAGCAGCTCCCCTTTGGCAGCTCTATCCTTCTTGACATGGGCCCATAAAAATCCTATTAGCAGCCAACGAGGGGATTGCACACACCAACACGGCAGCAACACACACACAATACACAGTTCCGATTGGTCGATACCACAACAAACACCTGCAGAGCTCAGTGGAGCCCACGACCGCTAAAGAAGAGAGAGGAAGCTTACTGATGGATGGCTAGAATCCAACACCGCACGCTTTCTTGAACACAACTTTTCAGCGTTCTCGAAATCTCTCACCGGATTCCCCTCTTACTCCCTCTCCCTCTTCCTCCAAATGGTTTCATGTCCTTTCTGAATGGCCCTTGCTCTCTCCCTTCCTGCGTCCCCACCTTCTTCTTCTTCTCTTCTCTTCCAGATTACCTCTGGCACAGGCTGGTTCCCTTTCTCTGCACTCTTGACTCCCTTCTCTCTGTCTCCTCGCTTCTCCTGGAAGTCCTCTCTCTTCCTCCACACAATGTACTCGGCCAACCTCTGTCTCTCCAACGCCTCCGCCCTCTCCCGCGCCACCACTTCCTCTCTCCTCTTCCAGATGATCTCTCGCTCCCCCTCACCCCCACCCTCGAGTGCTCGCCCGTTCTCCAGGCTGTCCTGTTTAACAGTCCCTAATATATAAAAATGTGAGCCCTGTCGGACTGCCCTTCTGACTTCAAAGATAAGGGATGGCTAGAGGCTAGGCATGGTCACCTATTTAGACACCAGTAGAAATCAGAAAAAAAGTGAGTACTTAAGACTGGGGCCAGCACAGTTGGGCCAGTTCCTGATGAAGTTCCTGATATGGCTAAAACAAGTGAGGCGGCTCTGGTTCAAGTGTGTCCCCTAAACCGAAACCGCCGTGGATATATAGACAGATACTATATTTTACTGGAGCACCATTAGAAAGTAGTAGTTTGATTCTGAGATGTTGTCTGTGTCTGATACAGTAATGTACACTGCAGTAGCACGGTGGTGATGTAACTCTGGAGAATGTAGGTCATTGGCTGATGACGACTATCGGTGGGGTTGTTGTGATGGTAATGAGACCTGATTGGTCCAGTTTGAACTCCCTACCCAGGGTTCCCTGAATGGTGCTGGAGGCTCATCAGAGTTGAACATGAACCCGCTCACCCAGCTGGAAATGCTTGAATTGAAACCGCACTTGGTTGTTATGCTGGTCTCTCTGTGCCTCTTCCTCTCACCCTGTTACTCTATTACTGCCTGGTTTAAATAACAAGCCCAGATTGTAGTCAGTTACCTGAGAGTACAGTGTTGACACAGTCCCATGTGATATGAACAAGCCAAGTGTTGGAACTGTTTCCTTTCTTATCTAAGGCAGGGCTTATCAAGCAGCAGGTTCAATCTCAGTATTACAACAAGCTACCACACAGTCACATCTCATTTTCTGCATAGACCAACCTAGAAGGCAAACAACAGTCTGTTGACATTAACAGTCTCTCGCAGAGTCCCAAAAACAAAACGGTCTGCAGCGGTTTGACCTCAACTAGAGGCAAAGCTACACCTGCAGCACTGATCTAAACTCGCCTGCCTGAAACTCAGTGCTGTTGAGGCAGTCGTCATATTTACAACCTGCTGACCTTTACCCACTCAAGGGAGAGCATAGTTTGCACACACCTGGCCGAGACACTTACACAAGGCTGTAAATTTGGCACCAAAGTATCAGTGATGCCAAGTGAAAGGGTTGATTTTTCTCCACGTGCTAACATTCAGAACTTCACTGGGTCTGAAGCACAGCAGGGCCAGCTTGTAGTGGGCGCTGCATGCATGGCAAAGGAACAGTCGCCTACACCAGTCTAGCACCACAGAGGGATTGTCTAGCAATTCTAGCTAGTCATCCATCTGGTCTTGGCCAAGAAGCACCATTGAGGATCCAGTCAGACTCATGTACGGCCAGACAGGCTGGGCTGATCTCCAGAAAGCCGAAAAGTATGGCCGGAAAAGTCACAAAAGACACCAAGCATTTGAACAATCAAAGAGCATGCAGATAAAACCAAACAGACTGGCTGTCACTCTATCAATCAAACAACAAAGTCTTCAGAGGAAATCACCTCTTGAAAAGGCAAGAAATTCAACAACAATGGACTTGTTAACACCAGGGAGAATATCAAGGTGTGTTCTCATACACAGGGGTGCTGAAATGCTCTGTCAGCAGAGTGAACCCTAATGCTGCCCTAGGGTGTTTAAGTGCACAGAACACAGTGTAGGTCAGGTGACAGCAGGGGAAATGACCCCCTACATGAGAAGAGATCCTGAGTCACCCACACAGAGACAGCAAACGGAGGAGACTGTCTCAAACAAAGCACACTTAATGATCAGTAATTAGGGGGCCTGGAGGCCAAGCAGCTGCACAGAGTGATATGTACAAGTGAAATTAGGACGTTAATCTCATTTCTCCAGTCAGTCCTGGTAATAGCACATCAGCCTGACTGATGAAGATGGTTGTTGATAAAAGGTGAGTTCAGGACAAACCAGGCTGAGCCAATGCTACAGACCAACACGCAGGATGAGGAAGGGGGGTGGGGGGGACAGGTGACCTGAAACAACCCTGATTCGCTGTGACTGCTGAGCTGCGCTTAGACAAAGACTGTCTGGTGAAAGACTAGAAAACACCCTGTCTGACAAAGAAAGTCCCAAAAAACTGCACACAAACAAGAACTACTCACGACCGCTGCTTCTAATCAGCCGAAATCACACACTTACCTAATGAAACAGCACCAGTTTAATAGATAAGACAAAAGAAAAGAACTTTACATCTCGCTTCGTCTGCAGCTGCCGCCCGTTGCTATGGCAACAGACATTAAAAGAGATGCCTGTGGAGGACATACACGGAGAAGTCCCGACAACAGCAGAAATCTTTAGACAAAGAGATAACTGCTCTGTCAAACAACACGGCAGCAATTAGCCGCTGCATCAGAGGCTCAACGTCGGAGCTCCTTTTGAACTAACAGGAAGAAAAACAACAGACTTCGATCAATAGGTTTCAGGAAATGATCAAAGTTTGACCGGCGTCGCGCCAGCCATAAAAACCCAATCAATGTTGACATCCCATGTAGGCTGCATGCACTGACTCCGACTACGGCATGTAAAGGTTTAATTCTTCTTTTTTTTAAAAGAACAAATTACTTTTTAAGTAAACAACAACCACACTGAAAATTGACTCCTAAAACACAACACTGATGTTTAGAAAACTTGCATAAAAACAACCTGAATTTTCTGTGCAGCAGCTAACAAAGATAATAATGATTGTATAACATCCTGCTGAGTAGATCTTTTCTCTTTAAGAATAGAAAATCAAAAGTAAGAAGCAGTCTGTATTTACAAAAACACACAAAAGTTTGTCAAATTCTCCTGTAGAAAGTGAGTCTAATCAATTTCCTGAAGAGTTCTGTCTTTGTTTTTTTGTACATGAATGATAAATCATTAATAGCTCCTTTTTTTGGTTTAAAAAGCATACAGTTGATCCATGGTGATTTAGCTAAAGCTGGGCTCCAAATTCACATGAGCAGCACATTAATTTTTGAACAGCCAAAGACTGTCGGGTCATCCGTCCTTTCCTTCCTCTTTCTGGCCCTTCGTCCGTCCACTCCCTGAAAAACGTGCTTCCCCTCTGATCCGCTCTTCCGCTCGATTAATTCACAAAGTCACTGCCGGCAGCTCCTCTCCATCTATGCTGTCCTCAGTTCGGCTGCCTCCTCTTCTCTTCCCTCCTCTGCCTCTCTCTCTCTCTCTCTCTCTCTCTTCAGCAGATGGTGAAATGGCAGTGCTGCCAGTGTCCACAATGGCACTCCTTCATTGTGCTCCTTTTCTCCCCCCTCACGTCTGTCTCTTATTCCCACTTTCCTTCCACCTCTGTCTGTTGGAGGGACGATCACGCTGTCTGTCCTCCCCCACCTCCTCCCAGTCTGGGTGGGTGATGCTGCCTCCCATTTCTCTCTTACCGTCTCCCTCTCTCCCTCTTTCACTCTTACACGCACACACACACACACTCGTGGCGGCTGCCTCCCCTCCCTCCACCTCTTATCCTCCCATTCTACCTCCTTCCTGTTTCCTCCCCTTCCCCCTACCTCCTCTCTGCAGCCTCAGTCATTTAGCAGCGTGCATGTGCATGCACAGAGAGATGCTGCGCTCCTGCACAATAACGCATACACGCCAAGGGGAGATGGAGATGTGAAAAATGGGAGAGAAAGTGAGGGATAGAAAGGGGAGAGGAATATGTTTTTGTGTGTACATGTGTCGGCTGGGGGGTTGTGTATGTTGACAAGTCAATGCTCCTCCTTTCTTCATGTTTGGTAACCTGAGAAACAGGGTGAAAGGGACAGAGAGAGAGGATGGAGACAGACAGACAGAGGAAGAGTGCTGCACAGAGTGTGTGACATGAGGTCACTCGGCGTAACCTTGATGAAAGTGGACACATCAAAAACACATTCACAGAAAGGCAGCGGTGGAATAAATCCCCTCTATTTCTAAAAACCGGAGCTCTCTAGGGGAAAGGAGAGGTTATCACAAGGCAAAAAAACAGCAACAACAAAGTGAATCCATAGAAGCAAGCAATAAGCAGAGACACAGATGGAGCCAAATACGAGAGCATATCTGATGAGATAGGCAGTGTTGTAGAAAGCAGACAAAATCACCCAGAAAGTGACACTAAAAGTTGGAAGACCAAGAGTCCTCAGATGACACCCCAACATATACAAAGTCCCTGCAGTACTGCGTCTGACCACTATTTTGTGTTCATTCAAGGTAGTAGTGCATTTAGGGACAAGAGGGAGCCAAATCAGACAACTGCAGAGAACGAGACGGTCACTCCAGGTGAAATCCACCACCGTACATCACATTTATGGTGTGAATAGCTGTGATTGGTTTTATAGGGATTGATATAGAAAAGCCCCCTCCACCAGAAGTCTGCACCATGCTAAACTAGTCAAACACATCAAACAAAGTGGCTCAGGGTTGGCAGAAACATAAAACCTGTTTTCTTTTAGACCTTTCACTATTTCTGCAATCTTGTATACAGACAGAGAGCAAAAAGGGAACAATAGAGTGTTTTACTGGAGAACTGTTTGACAATTCATAGCTCAGTGTACCCAATAAACTTACATCACACTGCAGTTAACAGTAAATCAGTCAAATCATTATAAATATACACAGGGCTGCACAATTATTCATACATAATTACTGTCCATGACCTTGGTGCCTGGTTTCACATGGTAGTGGTATGCTACATACTAACAAAAGGACTCTGTAAGACTCTGTAAGACTACGTTGGTGGACGACATGACTGATCCCTGGTAGTGAAGCCAAACTACTTAACAGTTCAGTTTAAAGTAGTGATTTGGTGTTCAAAAATGGATGTGATGTCATGATTCGGGATCTGAATAAAGAAATGGTTTGAACTATCAACCCCATTTGCCTTTATGCTTAACAATTCTCTTACCGATGTATTTACAATATCAGCTTTAAGGTCCTTTCACACCGGGACCGTTTTTGTCGTGCGATTATTTGGGACATCAATATATTTTTTTGAACTCATATCCTGTCAAAATCATATCCCCGGAAAATCTTAAAAATGCATCAGGCTTAATGTGTATCGTCAGGCGTGTCAAAATTCGCCTCAGAATATTTCGTGATTTCGCGTTCTATATTTGTGTCGGCCCTGGTGTGTAAGGACCTTTAGTATGACGAAGTGTCTTATGATGAAATCCACTCACTTTGTGAGACTTCCAGCTTTTCAGTTAAAGGTAATCTGTGTTGATTTATGTATTAATTTTAGAGATTAAAGTTTTTTCTGTCATTAGCTCACCATGCTTGATAGAGGCAGCCATCTGTCAACCAACAGGAAGCTGTATCTGCAGTCAGAAGCTAGACTTCTCTGTCTGAGCAGGGTAGTTAAAGTTTTAGAACTTCCTATTAAATTTGTGTCGTTGACAGAATAAAAAACAGCCTATTTTTGTTTCCACACAGAAAATTCACAGGAAATCAAGTTCTTCATTAATTAAATTGGATTGATAAGTAAACTCATTCATGGAATTGGTGTCAATGAAATCTCATCATTCTCCATCCCTTATAGTGATTTAGTTCCCTGTTGACTAATGTGGACTATCAGTGATTATTTTATAACCAAGGTAGCAGAGAAGGAACGAACACTGACGCAAGAGTCATTGAACTTTTTACAGCTTTGAGCTAAGCTAATCAGAGATATCTTTGATGCTTTAGTGGTAGGTCAAATGTGTATTTTGGTCAGCAGTATGATCATGACGTCTAGCCAGATTGCTCCTCTGCATGACTCCAAAATGCATCATCAGAGGATCTGTCAATGCCTAATATGGCAGTATCCTGCTTAGTTCACAAAAATGTAAGGGATGGATGCGTAATATCTATGAAATCAATGGAACTATGGAACATCATGCAAGACTGTATCTTATCAGACTTTGTTCTATTTAAAAAATTGTTGAATCATCCGAATTTTACTGCTGCCTTTTCAAAAAAAAACAAACATGATCTTAATAAAATAGTATTTTTTCGAGCACTATTATGATAATTGTGCAGCCAAGAACTACTATGTGTGACAAAGAGGTTGAACTTGCTTAAATCTCTCATTTTAAACCCCGAATACTGTCAAAGCAGTGTCTTTAATATCTAACATTTGAAATTTGATCTATTTGGTACTGAAATGTGTTGAGAAACAGCCTCCCCCTCGCCACTGTGTCGGAGTGTGTTTTTGATCAGCTGCTTGTATTGTTCGAAAGTCTTACCATATATTCCATGGGCCAACACAAGCTGCCTGTGAGTCTGTAGCCCTAAAAACACCAGAGTGCACATCAGCAGGCTGTACGCACACACAAACACACACAAACATGCGAACTCAAAAGCCAATCATAACGTGCTCCACTGCGGCCCTCGCAGCTACTTGACTCCCAGCATGCTTCGCTCCCTGGATCAGCTGTGGAGTGGGTCATGAGACCTCCTTGATATAAAAGAAGCCAGTTGATTAAGCGCACAGAGACAACACAGCGAAATGTGGCGGGGATTGGGCCAGAAGGAGAGGGAGAAAGTGAGGAAGAGTGATAGAAGGAGGATGATAATCCGGCGTGCATGTTCAAACACACACTCTGTGGTATGAAAGGAATTAACTAAAAGGACTGCATGTGTAGGATGTTTGTGTCTCAGCTTGCCCGAATGAGTGTGTAGCAGCCAGTGTGTGTTGTTTCTATGCATGAAGTGTAGGAGCTGCAGCTTATCACTATTTATTATACAAAACCGTTAGACACAGGGATAAGACAGAGTCCTAGATCTGCTGCTGTATGTCCATGCCTGATCTGTCTACTCTGTACTGTGGTCTTTGTGTTTGTCTTTGCATATATGTGTGTTTGTGTGTGTATAATCTGATTTAGCTGGTCTCACTCACCCCCTTGCATACACTGGGTCCAAAATCTGACTGTAGATGAGTAAATGAGCCTAGTTGCTGACCTTTCCCTCTCTGGACTCCTGCCAGACTCTGCCTAACATCAGTTCACATTACAAAGATGAGACAGATGATGATGAAGACGATGAGTGCAGAAGGAAAAGGGGCGTCCACCGCCGAGGGAAGCCGCTCTGAGTGGAAGAGACGTGCAAAAACACACGTATATTTAGATGGGGAAACGACAATCAAATTTCCAAAAATTAGGGCCTGCAGTGAACATTAGATTAGGCAGGCATTCACGAGAGGCCTTTCTGCTGGTTTCATAGCTCCCCACGCACACAGCAAACATGTGAGATGGCTATTTTAGGTTGTGCCTACCCCCCCCCCCGCCGACCGCCCCCTCAAACCACATCTCTATCTCCTTCCATCATTCCCTTCCTGCTGCCTTACTCCTCTCACTACTTCCCACTCACTGTGTAACGGTTAGTGTGTCAAATAGACTGTCTTATTTCTCCACTTCAGTTCCCAAAAAAAACTAAGGCTTTTTCAGCAACAGCTAAATGTATCCACATCAAGAGTCAAAAAACAGAAGAGTTGTGCAATAACTTTGCAAATGTTGGGCATGTTTCAACTTTTTTCTCTGGTTTCAAGATTGAATCTCTTTTTTTTTCAAGCTATTCAGTTTGTCTTACTGAGCAGAAAGGACGTGGAGTTACGATAAATGTTTTACAAGATGAAAATGAGATACAGCACAGAGTATGTAGAGAATGAAGAGTCTGAACTATCAGTTTCTTTTAAGAGATGTTGTGCTGTTTTTAGTTCTTACTTTCAACTATTTAACTAACTTACTTTTGTAGGCTTAGATGAACATTATCAAAACATAAGGCTTATTTCTTAACTACAAAACTTCTACACGTGGTCTTGTTCGCATTATAAACAATAAAATTTAAATCAAAATAAAGATTTAGATTAGAGTAGTTTTGTTTTTTAATGTACACCTTGCAGCCAGCAAGACTTTATTTAAGATTAACTAGAAGCTTCATTAACAACTAGCATTCTTATCTGCCCAGCTTTACTTAAACTATTTTCTCATCCAATGATAAAATTAGGTGTCAAGTTTTATTTTAACTGAGGTTTCATGAAGCACTTGTCTATTCTATGTGTATTATCCATAAGGATCTCCATCAGCTCTGCCCCTTTCTTAAGAGACCAGCCTAAAAAACTGGTATGAGAGGTGAGCTGTCAGCTGCTGAAGACAAGATCATGACATTTAGATCATTTAAACGACCTCTGATCTATTTAAGAAGGCGTATGTTCTCTTTCTGGAAATTTCAGTGCTTTAATTTTTATGTCAGAAAATCTGTTTGTTTATTATGGCCCAAATTGCAGGTGTTACAGATACGTGTTCCTCCACCTGCAAAATAAACCCACAGACAAAAGTAGCCTGAGGAGGGTGAAATCACAGGGTAACTCAGGACATGATAAAACAGAAGTGACAATACCTGCAGATGTGCTTCTGTCTTGGTTGAGCATCTGTATTGACCAACATTTGCCCTGTTGACAGGCATCAGCCCGTCTGCAAATAATGTGCAATGCAGTAGCTGATGTTCATCTGTTGTTTTACATCAATTTAACGCTGGCACGCTAACACACCTATTTTCTGATTCAGAGATAAGAGATTTTTAAATGTGCAGAAATCATTCCTGCTGAACGTACTCTGGTTTGTAATCATGGTCAAACGTGAAAGAAAATGTCAACAGTGTGGGAGTATTGCACCGTCTGAGAGAGATCAGCAGCAGACAGCTTGTCAGATTTCCTCCGGTGACATTTCAAGATGAGGAGGGACTTCTAGTAACGGCTAAATAAATTCAATCTTATGACTCATTTGAAGAAACACAAGAAAACAATGTTGGTATTTTAAACATTGGGATTGATACCTCCCTGATTTTCATGCCAATTGCCATACTAAAAATAATACCCTAATACAACAGTTTTTGTTTAAATGATAAATAGCAAGACAATCTCAGAATGGTCTACTTCTGTGAGGAACCCTCTTGCCTGATATCAACCTAGACCTCAGTGACCCTGATCGTCAAAAGAACAACTTCAGTCTCACACATCTCTGCCAAACAGATAGTGAAGCCCTGCGATGCAAAAAGAGGTGACTTCCAAATGTGCATGCTCAGCTTCCTGCATTTAGAGATGAACATCTAAAAAGATCTAAGATTCGTTTTCCTTCTCAAAGATTATGACGCACGAGGTTCAAACTGATGAACCAATTTCTGAAGTATGGCCTCAGTTGTTTTTTTGAAAGTTAAACCAAAGCTAAACCAACTTCTCGTTTTTAACGGCACGCAGAGTGGGATTTCATGTTAACTGTGGTTAAGCAAGCGCACTCAACTTTTGAGTGTGTTGCACTCCACTGAGCAGGAGGAAACACAGCTGAGGCTCAGGCCCCATTGTGTAGAAGTCGACATGGACAACCACATGCTACGACCTCGAAAACAAACTCCCACGGGTTGTTTCCAGAATACACACACACACACACTGACTGTCACATATGCACACATCAGACATAAACACATAGACACACTTAACCCCACAGTGGCAGACAGACAGATTTAGTGAACACATCAGACAAACACATAGAAGTAGATTCACACACACCCACGTTATGGTCTGTCAATAGTCCTGATGTGTGTATAGCAGCTTAGTATATCACAGGCCTGTTTTATCAAAAGGAAAGTTTCAGGTATCAGAAGATAAATTTGAGGCTAATGACAGCGCTAACATTCACTGCTTATTTCTGAAACGTTTGTCTGTGTGTGTGTGTTTGTGAGGCAGCGTGTGGTTATGCGCAGACACACCTGTCAAAGTGCCGTAACAATCACAAGTGTGTCACACTGTGCTGTCAGTCAAGACTACACCCTCCAGCAGTGACTGATGCGGTTTGAGCCGAATTGGACAGATCCAATTTTAATCAAGTGGATTTTGGATGATGTCAATGCTGTGATTGAGTGGCTGGGATGCTTCACTTGAACTGACAGGTTGTGTATGGGGCTGTCCTTCCTGATTGTGTTGTTTTGGTCCTTAAGGTTTTTCTTTTTGTGTGTATATGTGTGTGTTTGTGTGTGTGTAGGTGCCCATGTGTCCTGTATGTCTAGCTCATTGACGTGTGTCTGAGTCTACCTCTTTTTTTGGAGTCAGTTGATGATTGCACCCTCTCTTCCTCCTCCATTTCATCAGCGGAGATAACTTGCACCATATAATAATATCATGTCAGATGCTGCTAGTCTGAGCGGTGTGGCTGACCCCGATAAGAGCCTGAGCCCCCTGCTCTCAGTTGCCTCAATCATTCCACATGGACCCTTCAGTCTGTTTCCATAACCGCCTGTCTGACAGCGATCTTTACCTCTGTGACCCTGTTTTAACACATCTGAGGAGTGTTTTGCTGATAGGTTAGCTGATACACTCGACCCGGACGAAACTGCAAAGCATAACTTTGAGTTTAAAGTGTGATTGTGTACAGAGTTGTGTGTGTGTGTGCATGTGCTTATATGTGTGCACTGATAGGCCCTAGAGTCAACAGCATATCAGTGCAATCTGAAATATGGAGTTTATCTCGTTGACAATTTTCTGATGAGATCGGCTTGAATGTGACACTACCAAGACCCTTTCTGTAAACTCTACACTCTTTCACTTCATCACTTTAGAGGCTGAAACTAGTTGTCGTTTCCTTTTCTATTCATAGGCCAATAATTTCCACATTTTTTTTCTGTAAAACCCCCAAACATTTGTGAAAATTGACAATCACACTGTATAAATGTGACATGACAGGATAATATGGCTCGAATCAATAGTCTATGTTGCAAAAGTAGTAAGTTTGCAATAGGGCTGGGATGATATGCTTTTCTACCGATTCGATTCCTCTACAATTTTTTTAGATACTGATTTGATTTAAATTGCAATTCTAGGATATTGTCAATTTTCTTGATTTTTAAGGTCCTTACACACCGGGAACCTTTTTATCGTGCGATTATTTCAGACGTCAATATTTTTTTTCGAACCCGTATCCTGTCAATACAAGCGTTCACATCGGCGACATTTTCCCGTCCTGCAATATTGCGGCATTTATTTTTTCAGATCATGGTCGATTTTTCCAAAGTTTCGCATACTGTGTGTCCACTTCTGACCAATCAGATTGCGTGTTGTTGCTTGCGACGTCAGATTCACCGGTATATCCAACATGGCCGACTGGCTGTTGTTTACATGTCGGAGAACAGAGTGCTTTTTGATAAAAGACACAAACATTACAAAGATAACGACCTGAAGAACAACTTGTGGAGAGTCATAGCGTCGGATCTCTCATATGACGATAGTTTGTGTGCTGTAACAGTTTGCTAAATGTCTTTGTTTTAACTTTTATCTGTGCTAACATGTGCTAACGGTTGTTACCATAGTTTCATGTGCTTATCTTATCGCCTCTGATTGGCTATAAGTGCTGACCGTTTGGCTTGAACGTGTGATGACGTTTCCAGCTTTTCTAGCCAATCAGAGGTGAAAAGTCTTCCCCAGGATACATCTTTCCCCCACTGGAAAGTCGGTGCTTGATGTGTATAGTCAGGCGTGTCAAAATTCACCTCTGAATATTTTGTAATTTTGCGTTCTATATTCGCGTCAGCCCCAGTGTGTAAGGACCTTTATTCTTAAATTTGGAGAAGAAAAAAAAGATTTTTGAACAAAAAAATTGATTTATAAATTGTAAAAACAAAAATTGAGATACTTAAATGAATGGATGTTTTCTCTCACCCCTAGTTTGCATTCATGCGAAACAAAAAAAAATCTAAATACCTTCAAATTTGACACATTTTAGAAAGAAATGTTCAAAGTATTTAAAACTTGTGAAACTAGGTTAAGTTTTGATTTGTTTTCTGCTTATTGACTTTTCAATCACTCCCTTGTTTCAGCTCTACTTCAATCTGAGATTATGTGTCTCATAGATAACCAATGGGTTCTTGTGTTGGGGCCTCTGGGTCCACTTTTATCCCTGCCTTTGTGTTTAAGTGCTGAAACTGTGACAACAACTTTAACAAACTGCTCAAAAAGAAAACTGCAGATAGGCAAGTCTAAAATAAACCTACTAAAACTCAAACACTCATCTGACAGTACGAAGAGGAACACTTACATATACCAATAGGTGCACAACCCCGTGTGATCATGAGCAACAATTTTACAGTAACCCGACAGGCTACACTACTCTGTTGTCTTCATGCAACTCAAGCATAAGTAGAGCAAAGCGTCCCTGAAGGCACCACAGAGACGGAGCCATAGTTTCAAACTTTTCATGTCTACAATAACTGCAGTACATTGACGCACAGCACGCTCAGAGCCCACAGCCATGCCCCAAAAAAAGTGTGGACAACTTTAACGAGCCAACTTACCAGCTCTCTTCCTCCTCCTTTCCCCCTCGAGAAGCCCCTCCTGCCCACCAAACTGTTGCTGCACTAAACTTCACTTTAACTTTCATCCAACAGGACAAAAGGTCGACGAAAATGTCCGCCAGGAGTCTCGCAGTTTGAATAACTTCATCGGAGATGGGTCGAAACTTCTTCTTTCCTCTCCCTTTCCTTCCCTTCCTCCTCCCCCTGCCTCCCCCCCCTCTCTCTACGGTCACGACAGAAGCCACTTCCGCGAACAAATGGCAACGTCATCTGGCCGCGGAGCCTGCCTGTGTGGGTCTGTGTGTGTGTGTGTGTGGGTGCGTGCACGTGTGAGTCATCGTTTGTGCGCGCGCGAGTTTGGCTATGCTGTGCACCTGGCCCAGTCACTGCATGTTGCGCAAAGAAAGAAATCCCGGATTACACGCCAAAAGTATTACTGTTACCTTAGATAAATAGGGAATGTTTTTTTCCTTCAGCTTTTGCAACAACAAAGATTAACACATCGCTGTATAAACAACACTTTTCATCATAACCAAACAGTGGACCTATACTTTAATTTCAATTTTATCTCTTTGCATTGCATTTCTTAGCAGCAATTACGTATTCTAATATATTTTTTCTTATTTGAATGTTATCTCCATAGAAATGAATATTTTCATTGTATTTTTGGCAATTTAAACAGCACACGGCTGCATGCTGTAAACAAAATTTGCCAGTTTGTTGAGTAGGCTTCTCATAGCCAAAAGTAAAGTAGCAGTCCGTACGCAACCAGTCCTCTATTTATGACAGAATTACTGTAAAGTTTGTGACACTATGTAAAATCTGAGGTTTTAACGGTTTATGTTTTTGATGTTATTTGGCCCACATCCTGTATGCAGGGGTACTAATGTGAAAGTGGTGGTAAAGATCTAGTACGGTAGCCCAATCTGTCAATGTAGGCCTACACTTCTTGTCAAAGCCTATGGTCCAAAGCCTTATTGGGGCCCTAAGCAAATTTTGATTTTGAGGCCCTCTATTTCTGCCAATAATATTGATTGTTGATCATTCACACACCTTCACAAATCTCTATGTTTAACAGTCCAAAACATGCCTTAATCTTGGCGTTTTTTTCTTGTCTTCCCCTCCTTTCTTTTCTCTGCTCCTGAAGAATATGCCCTTTTTTGGGACATTGTTTTGCCCCACAACTACCTGCGCTTTGGATGCTTAGTGCACATTGCACAGCAGGAGGCACATAACAGTAGCAGAGCTATAAGAATCATTGGCCTACATCAGCAGCAGCACTAAAATGCTTTCACTTTATTTTATTTTTACAATAATATATATTTGATCATACAGAAAGCATCACTCACACATGCAAAAAATAAAAAAATCTTTTTTTATTTTGATTGCTCTTGGGGCCCCCTATTGGCCACAGGGCCCTAGGCAGACACTCAGTTCGCTTAAGCCTTGGGCCGGCTCTGATCTCCATATAAATAAATGTTTTCATTGTATATTTGGCAATTTAAACAGCACACAGCTGCATGCTGCAAACAAACTTGCCAGTTTGTTGAGTATGCTTTGTATAGCCACAAGTAAAGTAGCAGTCCATACACAGCAATCTGGCAACCAGTCTTCTATTTATGACAGCATGACAGTGCATTTTGTGATACTGTGTTAAATCTGAGGTTTTAACGGTTTTGTGTTTTTGATGTTATTTTGCCCACATCCTGTTTGCGGGGGTACTAATGTGAAAGTGGTGGTAAGAAATTGAGGCAGAGGTTTTTGTCAACAAACTGCAAATCTAGAACTATGGCCCAATCTGTCAATGTAGGCCCACACTTTTTGTCAAAGCCTATGGCTAATATTGGTAAGCTGCTGAAAAGCTGCATGTCCTCCAGAAGAACTCTACAGTCATAGTTCGCTGGTGCTCCTCAGACCGGACTCAAAACTGAAAGAGACTGTGTTTAAGGATGTCACTCCTAAATAAAAGTGGTGGCTGTGGCTCAGTGGTTGAGGCAGTCGTCCCTTACTTAGATGGTTGGAGTTCTCAAATATGTGGCTCCCCTTACTTTATTAATAAAGTAAAAGAATATATAAGGATCACTTTCACTCCAGCAGTACACCACCAACACTTAAAAGACTTGAATAATAAGTTCAAAATTCATCTGTTTTATCACATCAACAAAAAAAGAAAGAAAATTGAGAGGCTTCTACATAGTAGAAATTGTTGAAGATCTGAAGATCTGTTGTGTTGGGTTGAAAAAGATTGCCCCTGTGTTCATAATGTTATAGCTGGTCAGCTGAATAGGTCTATCTTTACATTATAATAGTCTGTTTATACGAGACCATGAAAGGGAGAAATAACTGAACCAAACTTAACAAAGTAAGACTCTTATTGATACTTTATCTTTTACTTTTGTTTTATTTCTGATTTATTTGTTATTTGGATCATGTATTTTTACTTATTTGCAGGTCTACTGACTAAATAAGGGTTGTATAAACCACTATTTGCAAAAGTCTTTGATTGGACTACATACACAGGATGTTTCTTGGCACAGAAAAATGAAACCAATTTCCTTTAGGTTGTTATGGCGAATGACTTAATGTTAAAATGCATTTTAATGCCAATAAAAAATACAGGAAACAAGCAGTTGCATTGCTATGTTATTAATATTTAAAATAAATAAGAGGAATAATCACATCCACATGCGGTCTGCTGTTTGACTGGTACCTAAAAGCGCCACCCACAGGCATGTAATGTGACAGCTGCAGATAGTTCATAATGTGGTATTACTGATGATAATACACAGTGAGTTGATTTTTTGGTCCTCCAGCCACCAGGGGCAGCCGAGCTGTGTCATGACGTTGGAGCTACAAAATAAAACACCGTAGAAGAAGTCGTAGGTCTCAGCAGCTGTTGCCATTGTGCTCAGATACAATGATGGACAGTGTCCGCGCGAAGACAAATGACTGCTGTAAACCATTCGTTTTGATTATCCATGCATTATTTATTTGAGCCGAAGGAAATGTGGCGCTCTGTATCTCATTTTTCGAGGTATACCAGACCAGCTAGACAAGAACGACGCTGACTTACTTCCGTGTACATAAAAAGACTGACGATAAGTCCCGCCTCCGCACACGTAATTGGTTCGTTGCAGTTCCCAGAAAATCATTCTTGTTTGTGATTGGACGGCTGACGACAGGACTTTTGAATGGCATGTAGACAGAAACTGCTACGGATACGCATCGAGGGCATATGCGGCTAAAGAGTGAGTTTACCCGGTTTACGCGAGTTTGATCACCAAATTATGCTTGTTGCAGATGTTTCTTCTCATTGCCGCATGTGTACCTCAAGAAATCAGCGGGATGTCGAGAAAACAAGACACTACATAGGTGGGCTGAATGCTAATGCTTGTGCCCCCCGGCTCAGTGTTAAGTAACGTTAACGCAGCAAGGGGACATGTCAGGTTAAATAATGGCCAACATTTGACGTCTTCAAGGATAGGACGAAGTGAATGTACGAGGTTATTTCAGTATTTCATCAACGTGTGGTAACTTCCAGTGTTTTGCAATGCAAGAGTGCGGTCAGTACTTGTAGTGAGCAACTTTGACACCTATCAGACCTCTCTGTAGGATACAAACAAGGTTAGTCCCTCAGCTGCGAATCGGGTCACATTTTGCAATATCTGGTTATTCTGTACGTCGAAGGGACAAACCATACTTGTGAAGGGTCATTTCATAGCTCGAGTATCAAAGTAGTTTTTCAGCATGACTAGCCAAACGTTGTAGAGGGCGTATTTTATTACAGAAGTTTATAGGACTCTTAAAGTCCATTACAGCAGTGGTTCTCAACTGGTCTCACTCTGGGACCCACATTTTCCCATGGTCCTTAAGTCGTGACCCACTTTTATAGAATTCAAACCAAGCAAAGTTATTTGTTATATTATAAACCTTTAAAGACTCTAATCCTTAACATAAATTAACTTGTTTTATTTAGTAAAGTTCATTTCAGAGCACATGAAGGGGACAACATGAGGAGGACAACTTCTAAAGCTGCATATACAGAAAATATCAAATATCTAATAAATATCCCATTAAATATTTACTTTTTTGACCAGCTGTTCGTGACCATAGACAGGATATACTATGTACAACTTGGTTCCGCCTCCCGCCTGTATACAGATTTGAAGCCAAAAAGTTCTCAGTATTTCCAGGATTATTATTCATTTCATAAAAACCAGCGCTGCGAAGTAGCGTTGTGCGCATTATGTGGGTCACCCGGACGAGCTACGCAATCCCTGAATGCCAAAAGGCTGTATCAGGTGTCAATCAAAGAAAACATGAACCCAATAACTTTTAAAAACAGAGCTTCACAGAAAAAAGAGGACTTGAGCACAAACCAGTCTTACTGTAATTACATGTCAACATCGCAAGCATGGGGGAGAAAAATGTATTATCTGTGTAAGAAATTTCTTAAGTTTGTCCACAGCTCCATAGAGATTGCTGGAGGAGGTGGGATTTATGACCTATACTGCTGCATGTCACAAGAGGGTGCTGTTCTCAGAGTGGCTACACCCAGCGAGGAGTCGGACGCTGTCCATTCTATATGCAGTCTATGTTCGTGACCCATCCAGAACATGTCAGCCACCCACTTTTGGGTTGGGACCCACCAGTTGAGAACCACTGCATTACAGTACCCCTAGTACAAATGATCATGTATTTGTCTATTTTTAAAACTTTAACCCCTATCAGGATAGTCAGGAGCACCTTATTGGCCAAGTATGTGTGCACATAAGTTCATACAATGAGCTTTTGAATTTTCTGTGAATGTAAATTGGCAAGAAAACGTTTCATGTGTATGGACAAATTGCACACTTTCCCTTTCTTTACCTTGTCTTCTTTTGTCTCTTCCAAGATACTTCCATGTAGGTGACCAGGAGTTATTAAGGAGCGGGCCTGGGCTGTTTTGAAACACATGGGGAAATTCTGTATAGGTTCTTCATGTTGATGTAAGAGTCAAAACTTCAATTGGTCATCACTGAAGCAAAGCAAAATGTATGGAGAACAGTAACAAATCAATTGCCTTTTACTGCATACCATTACATTGTTACTGAAACAGATGTTTGCAGTTCATTGAGTTTAAGCATGCATGCAAAGAGAAAACAATGCTCATGAGAGGGGTTGTAAACTGTTCTTTTTTGTCTTTCAGCCTCGCTTTCACCAAACTGAGTAGAGCAACTGTGCGTGTGAGGAGACTGGCAGCCCATTTCTGCAAAGCAACCATGTCAACAGACCACCAGGGTTCCAGTCCATCCTCTGCAGGCAACGGGGACGCGCCCACTGCAGCCATTCTGATCATAGGAGATGAGATACTCAAGGTGATTTGAAATTGACAGATGTAATTCATGTGATTTTTAAAGCTGTGTTGAACCTTTTAGACGCATCCACACCAAGAACCTTTAAGATCATTAAGTTGTGAGAAAATCAGAATAGACTGTCATTATTTTTGTAATTGACCTTCACACTAAAAAGTGTGATTTTAAACATTTAGATATGGCACCCTAACTCATCAGTATGCCTAAGCTCACTGGACCGCCACAGTCAAGGATCTGCACGTCATATCCTCAGGAAATCCCTCTGATCATTATCTGAAGTGGCAGCGGAGCTCAGTTTTAAGATGACATGTTCACCACTATTTCTAGACGTGACATACTCATGATTTAAACACAAGACCTTTGATTTTGTCCAGTGTCATGTCTTACATGTGTAACAGGCTCACTGTGAGTTATTGAATTTCATCAGGCAAGACTTGGATTCATTCTTGAGGCCTTGAATGTAATATTGAAGTGAGTTTTTAAAAAAAAAAGGTTGTGACTGTCTTGAGTGTCTGTTTTTACTGTTGTGTTAGGGTCACACTGTGGACACCAACAGCACCTTTCTAACTAAAGCGCTCAGGAAGCTCGGAGTGTCTGTGCAGCGAATCACAGTCATACCAGATGTCCAGGAGCTCATTGCCAAAGAGGTGGCCCTCCTCTCACCTCAGTATACGCACCTCATTACCTCAGGAGGCATAGGCCCCACCCATGATGATGTCACATTTGAGAGCATCGCCATGGCGTTCAAAGAAGAGCTACATCCTCACCCTGAGCTGACCCGGCTGGTGGAGGAATTCTTCGGAGTGGTGGATAAAAACAGTGCTGCTATGAAGCTGGCCATGGTGCCACGCTCAGCCAAACTCAATTATGGGACCGACCCACAAACAGGACAACTGCTGCGCTACCCGCTGGTGAGTCCGCAGGCTGAAAGCGTTCTCGGTGTAGTTATTTAATTGATTGTCTCTTGTTTACTGTGAGGGATCATGTTGACATAAAACAATGAACTAGATCAAATTATATCCAACTAATTGAGGATCAGTCTCTGTCTTTTCTGACAGTTTTTTAAATCAGTGATGTTCCAGATATCCGCTGGGCTGTATCTGGTCTCTGTTTTCAGGCAAATAAAAAAGGTTTAAGCTGACACAACTTTCAGGAAGATGTTCTCCCACAGTCACATAATGTCTGTTCCATCCTGTTCTGGGGTTATTTTAGGAGACAGATTGCTGCATCATCTACAAAGCAGACATTGCCGGATCGTAGGCAGCTTCTCTCAGTGAGAAAAATCATTATATTAACCGTTTAGAGACTGAAGCAGAGTAAAGGATGTACATATGCAAATATTTGCCAGAGTGAAATCATTCAATGTTGCTATTTTCTCTATTTATCAAAGTGCTCTGTCCAACTTTGTGATTACTTGATCATGATTATACTGCTTAAAGTAGAGCCGCCAAACAGACATGTTATTATCTAAATAAAAGCAGTAAATAGAAGCATTAACGAAAGGATGTTGCTAAATTCATGTGTCATTTTGTTCTAGCCACAAAAAACTTTAAATATCACGACACACCCAGAACATATGAACCACAGCAGACCAGGCATTCCTTGATAAACTAGAGTAAAACTATGTGTTTGCAGGCAAATTAAATAGAATTAGTGATTTTGGACAGTTTAAAATCTGGAGTAAACTACTGGGTGTTGAATCCCATTTTCTACAAAGAAGAACCGTCACTTTTGGGATTTTTTCAGGACTTTCTGGGTCTAAAACTTGCAGCAATCCCTCTTTCATGCATGCTCCCCTCTTAGACTGTTCTGGGGGATTTTTAAGATGGCAGTCTGTATTTCTTTGACTATAATACTTTAAACAAAAGTTATCTAGGCTTGTATGAGCTAAAAACTATATAAGTAGAGTAAGTTCTTCAGTTTCTGGTGTATCTATCTCTCTCCTTCCTCTAGGTCAGTGTGCGTAATGTGTACATCTTTCCTGGGATCCCATCTCTACTAGAGAGAGCCTTCAATGGACTGGAGCACCTCTTTGCAAATTCACGGACCACATTTTATTCTCGTGAGGTAACACCGTGACCACAGCTGAAGTTATAAAATCCATCTGAGTTTTGTGTTTGGGATGTTTAAGGGCCTGTTTCCACTAACAGTATATATATTTTTTTAACTGGCAGCACCCGATACCAACATTTCAGAGCACTTTTCTCCACAGCGCACCAGTGCTAGGTTATGAAAGTTACTCGGTGACGCCTCCACTTCCCTTTGTTGTAACAGTGAAGTTTTTAAATCACTCTGTATGCTTCAGATCTGTTATTATGCAAGGACATTTAACAGAGAATATGTGAAAAATAGAGAACCCTGTCGTGGTGTTACCAGAAGCACTAGACTTGTAAATTGTGTCCTCAAAAGAAAGCAAGAATTAATTCCTTTTCACCCCTTAATGTGGATAAGGATGATAATGGAGGTCCTGAATCCTTTAATTTTGATAGTTTAGCGAAGAATGACTGTGGTGGTGTCCAAATGCTGAAATATTTTTACCTGAGAGCAGTGTGAAAGCAGCAGCAGCCACAACAAATTGCCTTTGCTAAGAGAGTTTTTGCACTTGGGACACCTAGCACTGAAAATGCTGAGCTGTATTGGTTTTGTGCAGAGAAATGGTGCTGCCATTGGCAAATAACACTGTTAGTGGAGACAGAGCTACAGCAAGTGAGTTAAAAAAAAATATTTTTTTCATCAGGTGTTTGTGGATGCAGACGAGGCAGAGATTGCCCCAGTGCTGACCAAACTGCAGGCTGGTTGGGGCAAGAAGGTAGCTCTTGGCTCTTACCCTGACTGGTTGAGCAACTACCACAGAGTCAGGCTGGTCCTGGACTCTGACAGCCAGGAGGAGGTGGAGAAAGCACGGACTCAGCTCCTAGAAGAGCTGCCCAAAGGAAGTGTGGTGCCCCTAGTGACTGACCCGGTGTCCATCGCCACTGCTGAGGTGTACACACTGGCCAACAATGGTGAGGGGGAGTCAGAGAGTTTGCAGAATGATAGTAAAACTCTGTCAAGTTAATACAAAGTGAATATTGCAGAGAACTCTTTGACTTTACTCTGGCTCTGGGGCCGATAAAGGAAGAAATTATTGGAGTAATTAAAGCTGTAAAATCATAGTTGGTTATAAAAAGAGATTAAAATCGGCATGAGACTGATAACCAACAAAATTTGACTCCATTCATTTTTAAACATCTTCCCACTGTGGTTTTCATTTCTCAAGGCACACCGCTGGGCGAGAAAGTTACGACTGCTCTGAAAACCATTGAAGCGGCACTGGATCAGTATTCGATGGAGGAGGTCTGTGTCGGCTTCAACGGAGGCAAAGACTGCACAGCGCTGCTCCATCTGTACTACGCCGCGCTGAAACGGTAGAATCTCATCAGAGGAGAAGAGAGGAGAAAGATCTGTTACAGTAGGGGACGGAATGATTTAACTAGGGCAAAACAAATGACCTGAGAGAGAAGAGCCGAACAGGAGATTCAGATTAAAAACATAATGATAGCACTTCAGTGTAGTGGGGCATCAGAGTGAGAAATAAGCAGAGGATAGAAAATGAGTCCGGCAGCAACCAGGGACAGCTCTAAGATGAGTTGGACTAATGTTTGAGCTTCTTTTTTTTTTAACCTGAATTGTAAAGATTGGAGAAGAGAATCATAAAAAAATAAACAGGAGTTTACTTTCCTCATTTCTCTTATTTTCTCTTTTTCTCTTTTGCCACTCTCAGGCGGTATCCAGAGGGTAAAGACAAACTGAAAGCACTGTATATACGTATCGTCTCTCCATTCCCAGAAATGGAAAGATTCCTTCAGGATACAATAAAAAGGTAGAGTGTGTATACTGTTAACACTTCTCACATAATATTGAAGGTGTTATAAGTACAAATAATTGTCTAATGCTTATTTTTCCAAAGAAGTGTATAGTTATTTTTAACAACTCGCTATTTTACACTGTGTTTCCTGTAGGTATGACTTGGATTTGTTCTCAGTGGAGGGAAGTATACGGCAGGCGCTGAGCGAGGTGCAGGAGAGGAAGCCGGAGCTGAAAGCCGTCCTGATGGGAACCAGAAGGAGCGACCCTTATTCTCACACACTCACAGCCATGTGTCCCACTGACCCTGGCTGGCCAGACTACATGAGAGTCAACCCATTACTAGTAAGCACAAAATAATACCATGTCTCAAAGGTCTGGGTTAGATCATCATTTTCTTAAGTTAAAAAAAAACTGTAACTGGTGGAGAAGTTGCACAATAAGCTTTACCTGACATGCTTTATATTTAACCTTAGGAACACCTGTGATCATTATTTATAAAAACAAGAACCGAGCAGACCTCCAGCTTCCTCTCATTATGGTGTTTCAGTCTGAACGGAGCTGCAGGTGAAACTGCTATTTGACTGCTAATACAAATCTGTTTTCGCTGCTCCGGCGAGGCAATTTCCCTTTGTTACACTTAATGTTATTTGTCATCTCCACTGAAGTTTCGTAGCTCAGATCTACAGGGTTTTAACAAAATATTTACAACACCTGCACAGTTTAATCCACTTCAGCAGCCCTGCAGGAATGCAGCATTCGTGAGGCTTAAAATGTTGTGATGAATATTATACAAGCACTATCAGCAGCTACACCTGCTCGGTGTTGTAGTTTCAAAACATTTTTGACACCAATTTAAAATCAAAAACTTCACATAATAAAAGTTATTAACAGTCATGCTGTGAGAGCCGCAGTGGAGAGTATGAGCCATCAGCAGTCGACTTCATTATATGACAACTGATGCGGCATAAATGCAGCTCAGAGGGATGATTACATACCAATAAAAACTGATGTCAACACTCACAGGACTGGACGTATCACGACATCTGGTCCTTCCTGAGGACGTTATACGTGCCCTACTGTATTCTCTATGACAAAGGGTAAGAAAACATTTGACATTTCCACTTTCTCTTCTCTGTTTTCTCTGCAACATTTCTTTTGAATAGCTGAATTCTAGTTTTTTAAAGTCCTCTTTTAACCTGCAGGTACACCTCCCTGGGCAGTATGGACAACACCAAACGAAATGCGGCCCTCCAGGTGGTGGATGAGAGGGGGGTGACGCGGTACAGACCTGCCTACCAGCTAGAGAACGAAGAAGAGGAGCGAAACTCCCGTGCCTGATGTAGCCTCACCTGTTGCTGATAGACCCAGATTCCTTTGTACACGCACAACATATGATGGACATTTTTACCACACCTTTATGTGAATAGTAGCAGTATGAGATTGTGAAGAAAGTGTGTGTGTGTGTGTGTGTGCGTGAGTGTGTGAGTTCTGTTTGTTCATACACGTGAGTTTCAGTCTGAAGTAACGGCTTTTAGTGCTGTTGAATAAAACATCAATCTGTGTCATCTTTTCCCTTTGTCATGTTACTATTTTAAGAGGACTCTCACAGACAGAGGCTGTCAGTATTTCTCTTGATTCATCATATGCAGGGATACATTTGTCTTGTTTCTTGATCCATTAAGAACACTCTGCCCAGCACAGCTTTAATCAAAATCTATTGGTAAATATTATATTAGATGGTTTGCTGATGGGGAGAAAAACAGGTTTTTGTTTTTTTTGGCTCTGTTGGTTTCATAGAAGGTTGAGCAGCAGGTTCACACTGATTCATCTGTGTCTATCATGATTATTCATTTCAGTTGTGGTTGTAGGGGAGAGTGGGGTAAGTTGACCCACCCCCTGTTGCTTGGAAATGGTAAAAGAAATTGATCATGTGACCACATTTTTAGGAGCTGGGCATCAATTCACGGCATAGTGGTGTAGTGGTTAGCACTGTCGCCTCACAGAAAGAAGGTCCTGGGTTCGAATCCGGGTCAGGGCGTTTCTGTGTGGAGTTTGCATGTTCCCCCTGTGTCTGCGTGGGTTAACTCCGGGTACTCCGGTTTCCTCCCACATTCTAAAAACATACAGAAGTGGAGTAAGGTTAACTGGTCACTCTCAAATTACCCATAGGTGTGAATGTGAGTTGTGTATGGTTGTTTATCTCTATATGTCAGCCCTGAGATGAACTGGTGACTTGTCCACGGTGTCCCCTGCCTTTGCCTGAAGATGCTGGGATAGGCTCTAGCCCCCCTGTGATCCCATGAAAGGAAATAAGCGGTA
This sequence comes from Xyrichtys novacula, assembly GCA_962446985.1. Lineage (NCBI taxonomy): Eukaryota > Metazoa > Chordata > Actinopteri > Labriformes > Labridae > Xyrichtys > Xyrichtys novacula. Next base: position 22,712,361 of record OY660871.1, read on the forward strand.
GAAAATGGATGGATGGATAGATGGGCATCAATTCATAAAGTCTGTGAAGGTTAGAAGCACATGGGTGAAGGGGTTAGACATTTCCAAAAATAAATTTTTCACTCTTGAAAGTGAATTTAGTCTGTCATAAGTTTTATTAGAATTGTGTTCAGACCAAAAAAGATCATAAATCTGTTTTATACATCAACTGTGGTATCTATGAGCTACAACATGAGGTCAAAAACCTAGAATAAAAGTCCACCATTTTAGCTTAGAGGACTAATAAAGTCATAATAGTAGTCCTGGGGTAAGTTGAGCCAGTGGCCTCAACTGAGAAAGTAAAGGAGTCTGATGAGAGGATCAGAGTTTCAGTTCAGATTGTTGAAATGTGTTAATTTTTCTTTTCAAAAATACAGATGTGAATGTTCTGAATCACTGAAAGTCATTCTCGTGTTAAAATATATATTTTTTAAAACAGCTTTTTTAACATTGTGTAATAATAATAATAAAAAGAATTATTCTACCAGTTGCATAGTGTAAAATAAATAAAAATATACATGAATGTGAAGAAGTGACTGTTATTTAGTGAGAGAGAAGGTGAGGGAGGGCTGGGGTGGAGAGTGGGGGGATCGTAGGGATACGGCTCAACTTACCCCGCTCCTGTGGTCAACTTACCCCGTGTATGGGGTAAGTTGACCATAGGAGAACACTTTTTTGGCATGCTATTTTATCAAAACAGTTATGTTTACACTCATTCTGTTGGTTTGCAGGGATGCACAACATCTTGAAATATATGCAGATTCACTAGTTAGAGACAAAACTATGATTGCCTTGATGTAGTGATCTGAAATATGAAAAATGTCTCATCTTGCCCCACTCTCCCCTACCTGAGCATCATTTCAGCGTTAATACAGTCACTATATTCACCGTCCTGGTAGTGTAGTTCCCTCTGCGCACCTCACGGGTGCGTTGTTACCACTTTTTCAATTATGCAGCCGTGATTACAGAAATTACCTCTTCTGTTTCCAGACATGATTGAATTCAAACCCCCCCTCCTCTTTCTCTGCCTAGAGATTAGTGAACGGCGCGCGTGGAGAGGATCGATACCAGCCTATCTAATAAAGCCGGTCGCTTACGAGGCAACCGCAGGGCTGCACACGCTGTTACACCGGCAATTACCGCCTCACCCCCTCCACCCAGACCCCTCCCCTGTAACTTATTTGTCCGGGTTTCACGGCTTGCTTGATTTATTAATAATAACAGTAATAAAGGAGGCAATGAACAGAAGGTTTATAATCATTGCAGAAATGAAACGGTGTAGGCTCTGCGATAAAACGCCGGGGTATTGTCTGGAATGATATTTGTGTGGAGGAAAATTATATTACGAAGATGTGGCTCAAGCTTACAATATCAAACTGATGGCCAAATAACCGTGCAGCCTATTTCTCACAGTTCACCTCAAATTCTTGTCTTATGAGGGTTATAACATCTTTCTCCTTCCTTTCTATCAACTTAGTTTTGTACAGTTAGACTCAGGAATTATTTATCCATATTGAGATTTATATATGCTCACTTAGAGAAGAGAATAAAGGGTCTATAATGTCCAAAAATAATGTCAAATTCTGATTTGTCAGACCACAGGACTGTTTTGTTTCTTGCCTCAGTCTATTTTAATCGGACAGGGCCTGAAAAGTCACCGATATGTCATTGATTTATGGAACTGATTTTGAGGCTATGAAGTGATTACCATAACAAATCTGTTTATGATGCACTGACTGCCATCTGAAGGCTGAATCACAACAATTTTTGTCTGGTCTTGTCTAATTTGCCCCATGCAGAGATTTCCTCAGATTATCTGAATTTTCTCTCATCTTTTTTCCATCTTCTGAGAAAAGTTTCACAGACTTCAAATTTGGAGAGAGCATACCTTTTTTTCCCCTTGAATTTCAATATCTTATAGATAGATAGATAGATAGATAGATAGATAGATTTCCAGACTCAGGGTCCATATAAATCTTGTGTTTTTTTTGTGCCCTTTTCTATTGAATGTAGGGTTTAAATGATTTGTTAATCATTAAGTTTTGTTCTTATAGTTACCCAACTTTTTTGGAATTTGGTTGTACAAGTAAAATGTTGAAGATGAAAAAGACATAAAAACAAACACTCAGTTTAAATACATGACTCATGTGCGTCATCATGATGGATGATAAATGAGATATAACACAAACTCCAGTCGTCAGTAGAGTAAGTTCAACAGCAACGATTCCCACAGCTTGATTAAATGCTGATGTGGCATATGATCTCGCCTTCTGGCATAAGTGAACCTCCTCCCTGTTGGCTGAAGTTTAAGCTCTGCATGAAGAGGATTGTGAGAGTCTTCAAGAAGAGATTTGAGATTTGCCAAGATCAGCGAGGATGATGCCAACAGTCTTTTTACAAAGTTTGATGATGCTTCCCATGATGTTTTTGAGAATAAGGGAGAGGCTGCCAAACTAACATGATGATCACAAAAGTTAAAATAGACCCACCAGAAGATAAATGAGATATTTCTCAAAGACGTCTTCCAACATTACACCCTCCTTCACTTCTTCTAGTGGAAAAGTCTCTGATTGGCTTTTCAATACTGGCTTCAAAGGGTCACTTTCAGGGACTGATTATTGGCCTTGGCTGATTATCTGTGTCAGTCTTTTGTTTCAGAGATGGATGATAAACATGGTTGATTAAAAAAGTGAGATTCTTTCATTTTTCTGTCTCTCAGGGTTTGTTTTTTTTCCAACACCTTGTCTCACCCAATGTCTCACCTCCCACAACACCTTCTGATTAGCTAGATGTCACATGAGGGTGTGATGTGACTTCACTGTAAGTGACCTGGGTGACTGTTCACTCTTGTATGTAATGTTGAAAGTTTCAGTTTTATTTAACATTTGCTGTAAATGCATCTAAGCCTTTAATTTCATATCCCAAATTCTAAAATTTAACACCGAGTTTTTATTTTTATTGTCAGTCCGTGTCAGTTATAAATATCTGACATTAATCTCATGAACAAGTATTAATCAGTATTGGTATCAGCTTTGAGAAAACAATATCAGTAGTCAGTTTATCATCAAGGATTCTAGTATTTGTGCTGAGTCACTGTCTTTGGGACTCTTCTGCAAGTGAAAGTTGATGCCTTGGCAGGTTTTCTTCATAAAATCAGTGAGTATGATATCTCTTTTGGACTTCTTGCGTTAAATTTTTGTCTTTGAGATGTTCCCCTTCTCCTTCTCCTATTTTAAGGTGCATGCCCAAGGGATGGTCAGGAATCTCATTCCAGGTGGTGACCCAGAACTCTAAACAATGATTGACCTCTTGCCTTGTTCATAGCAGGGCTAATCTTAAAATACAATTATTTGGGCTGTGTTGCAAAAGGGTACTGGTATTTTTCTTCACATATGCCACATTTTCTTTTGTTTTCACTCTAAATCCTGACTTTGTATGTACATCCATCTTTGAGTCCTTTGCTGGGAGAAGAATTTATTGGGAAGTTTAGTCTCTCAGTTTTGTTACTTTACAAGGTTAAAAATTTCAGACAGGAAAATCTAATTTGTAAATGTTTGAAGAGATTAATGGAGATAAAAAGGTAAATGAATGCCTGTCGTTTATAATTGTTCTTATCTGCTCAGTGCATACCCCTGTATGAGTTAGTGTCTTCGTTGGAGTACTGAAATCAAAAAGTCTGTACACACACCTGGGGCTACAAAAAACATCTTTATATATAAGGAAAGCAGCACAAACAAAGCTGTGCAGCATAATGGAGAATTTTAATTTTTTACCCTACTGAAACCTCGTGAAAATATATTGTTTAAATCAGTGGTTCTCATCTGGTCTCACTCTTGGACCCACATTTTCCCATGGTCCTTGAGTTGCGACCCACTTTTATGGAAAATTTAAATCAAGCAAATTTATTTTTTGTAAAAACAAAAGCCTTTAAAGACTCAAATCTTTAACGTAAATACACCCGTTTTATTGAGTAAAATGCATTTTAGAGCACATGAACTGAGAAGGACAACTACTGAAGTTTCATATACAGAAAGTATCAAATATCAAATTGCACAAAAGGGAGACCAGCAAATGACACATTTGACTTATATGCATTTCAAAATGAGCAATTTTTCAAAATAAAAGACATGTCAAACATCAGATGTGCATTAAATATTTATTTTTTTGACCAGCTGTTCGCGACTCATCCAGAACGTGTCCGCGACCCACTTTTGGGTCAGGACCCATCAGTTGAGAACCTTTGCTTTAAATAATGCGAAGAGGTTTGACAAAAGCTTTATTAAAGCCAGCTCTGTCTGGACTGGCCACAACAGCACGAAGCAGTAGGAGACCTGAACACTTCCTCCATCACCGCAGGCCTGCCTGAGATGCTAAATTGACACTGACATTTGTATGATGGCTTCCTAAAGTGTGTTACCTTTGTCCTCGTGTTCCCTCTCTTCAGTTGTCTCCCACTGTTTCATCTTCATCCTCTTTTCACTTGTCACTCCATCACGCTCACTTTCCTGTTTCATCCTTCATGTCTGTTTCAGCTTCACTACTGTATCCACCCACTATCTACTGTAGTCATCACTTCCTTCCCCACTGCCTTTGTAAGTCTGAATTTTTGTTCAGTCTTCTAAAAAACGGTTTGATTTGATTTGGTAGTCTGAAAAAATCTGGGTGACACATCTGGAGGAAATGGGTATTGACTAGGGGCCTAAAATACTTTTTAGTGTGTGCAGTGTTTGGTCCTTGACTGCATATTTATGAGTCTCTTATTTTTTCATATGAAACAGATTTGCTTTCAAAAGTACAAAACTGCAAACAAAACATTTTTGTAATTCTGAAGCTGAAACTTTTGCATCACTTGAGACAAAAAGGGACAAGCAGGAATTGAGAAAAAGTCCCATATTCCAACTCAACTGTTCCCCTAAAGACAGATTTTCTGGTGGTGGTATGATCACAGGAGCCACTTAAGGTGAAGCGAGGATAAAAGGAGGTACAGCCTCTGTATTAAGGCCCATAATTCCTCACTGCTCTGCTGGTTTGCTTCACTGTTTCTCCTCCAGTCTCCCAAATCAGGGTTTTAACAGAACTCTGTGTGTCTGTATGTGTGTGTATAAAATCGACTCAGCATGACTTAAGATCACTTACCCTCTTGGTGTGAAAAAAAAAAAAGAAACATGTGACAAGCTTTGATATCAGACTGAACTATCTGTTTCAGACCGTGATGCTTTTCTACCAAAGGAGTATGTTCCTAATCCAATTCCTCAACAGTTCCTGCAGTGTAAAACGAGACTTGAAGCAGCATGAGACAACAATTCAAGCACAGTCCTGGGAGAGATGCTTAACACAAACGATGAATAGACACTGCGTTGTCAGAAAGCATCAGGAGAGAAGGGGGAGACCTTTGAGTTTATGCAAATGCTCCTAACTGCGTGAAAAGCCAATCGACCAGAGCACGAGAAATAGGATGTTCGGTATCAAAGTGTTACACATTAAAAGTGGATAAAAGTGAGAGAGAAAAAGGAGGAGGAAAAGAAAGGAGGCTGTGTTGAGAAAGGGGGGCGTCTTTGCTTGCTGTCATGTGAAGTGTGACTGACTTTTTACTCGTTTGTGTCTGGTTCTGGTGTGTTCAAATCGAGAGCCGGGCTCATAATCCTGAGTTTGTCACAGCTCGCGGTCCGGTACTCACAACCAAGACCCCCTGCTTGTGGCTGAACACATGGGATGCATTCAAAAGTGAATGTTAGATGGGCTCGCTTTAATATAAAGGGGAAGTCTGTGAAGCTTCAAAATAAGAAAAAAAAGGCACTTTAGCTTGACTCAACTGGAGCTCATTTGCACTCAACTGCCGTAAGTTCAACATATTGCAGGCTGTTGGAGAAATGAGAGATGTTTGACTCTATAAAAGCTCAGCCAATGTGAAATGAGTCCTGTTTTTCAAGATTAGGACTGGATTTCAAGCATTCATGCTTCTTTCAAGGCCAATTTAGGGTTTAAATCAATGCAAAATATCTCAAATCAGGCATGGAGGTAATATTTATGTTTTCTTCTGTTATTTGACATCTGACTTTTTGTACTTTTTGTACTTTTTTTAAAGTTCAAAGTTAGTCCTTGCTGTATTTTCCATTGTGCTATGGTTGGGAATGAGAGATGAGGTATTTGTTGACATGCATTCTTGCTTGTCTAAGACTAAAACATCAAATGTGTATTATTCTTTCTTATTATAATGCGATCTGTCTCTGCGATAGAGGCTGCTTTGTGAACATATGGCATAAATACTGACACTCGTATTGTTGGCAATGCACAAACTTTTCTAAAACAAACAAACTCTTTCACACCTGAAGAGGGAAATAAGAATTCATTACAGTGAAATTAAACAGCACTTCTATTCATCAAGAACTACAAAAGCGTGATTCAATGACCATCCTCAAAGGCTTCTACATCCCAACATCTCGCACACAAACAAACATGAAGCAGCACATGGAATCTGATCGGCAACCATGTGTTTTTATGCCTTTAGCAGGACTCGTATTGTAAATGAAGCAGTAAATTACAATGCAAAAAGCAAATAGTGTTTTAAAGAGGAACAGATTGTTCGAAAGCTGGGGGTGTAGCGATGTGACATCTTCAGTAATGAATGTCTAGATGCAAATGTGTTATTTCAAATAGACTCATCCATTTAGAATTACTTTCTCTCTTGTGACATTTTAAATCTTTGATTTGATAAATGATCCACTAAGTGTGTTTTTTTTTTGGTAAGTTTTGACTTGTTCCAGACAAACATTTAAACTAGCTTTATTTATGATCATGATTTCTCAATAAATCAATATTTGACTGTGTATTTGTCTGGTACTGGTAACTGAAAAAGTGAAGGCTGTGTCTTTTATAACCGCAACTGTGTAGCTGCTGCTGTTTCAGTCTTGTACAAGAGTGAAGTGAGATTTAACTATTGATCAGCTGTGAGGGACACTGAAAATACTGCTCAGTGGGTTGGAGAAGTGAAGTGAAACATCCCAGAATAAATAAAGAGGATCTTCTTCTTCTTCTGGAGAATCTAAAGGCACTTAAATAGAAGGTCTGCTTGTTATAACCCACTTCACAGATTTAGCATCTTAAGTCAGATTTTCACTCTCCACATGAGGGGTCAAATATTCAGTCTGGGAAATAAAGTGTATATCGTATCGAATAATAAAGAGGTGAAAAAGTAGACGCAATATGTGCAAGAGATGTCAGGGGACTTTCTGCTGTTTGGAGAAGACTTCACTTGAGCCTTTTGGCTTGCTGTTGATAGTGGCTTTTATTTTGAAGGTTTTTGTGATACTACACACACAGCTAAGATTTTACTTTGAAGGGGAATTATACTTAAACTTTACCCTATCTAAATAATTTGATTAGACAAGAGGCATTTCACAAGAACTGATTTACCAACAAATGAAGAATCAGTCTAGAGATGTGCCGCTCTTCATCTGGTGTTCTGATTATTTTACTTCACAATTCAATAGTTACTAATTAAAGTTATTTTTCATAACCTTATCCAAAAAAAGTCAACTTTCATAGACTCTGTATTCATCAGGTATGAAGTGAGACATTTCAGGCCTTCTCTATTTGAGCTTTGATGGTTAAGAGCTCATGAAATGACTTGAAATGACTATTTCAAGATTTACTTTTATCAACAACAACAACAACAAAGGTTTTAAGATCCAAAAATGTCCTTCTTCTTAAAAGGATGTTCATGTAACTTGTCTGGGGCTCCTCTACCATGAATCACTGCATCAATGTGACCTGATTCAGAGGCCTTTGGCTCATTTGTGGTTTAGGGTTGAGTGTTCCTCATTTTATTGACAAACACTCCACAGGTACCATGTTGATATTGTATTGATATTCAGTTATTTTTTGGGCCTTTTCACCTTTTTTATTGAAAAGGAGAGCTAATGAAAGACAGGAAATGTGAAGAGTGAGGGAAACATGCCGTAAAGAGCCTCGGCCAGAGATTGAACTGGTGATCACTGCGACGAGGACTGTATCCTCTATTTGCTGAGCGCTCAGACAGCTGGACCATCAGTCCTCCATACATTAATGTGTTGATGTAAACATGAGTGTATAGACCCCACTCTGAAACCCTTTTCCCTGCTCAAAGAGAGAGTCTGCTTCTTCTTTATGCCACGTTATATCGCTCAGCTCCATACTGAGGGTTCAAGTTATTCAAACTGAAAAACAAGTTTTTAAAAATCAAGCAGAAACAAAACTTAATATTAGGCTACTAAGCTGAGTAGATCAGTATAACAGTGGGTGTGGAGGTTTAAAAAACCTCTGACTGGTTCTCCAGTCAATAAAATGGTTACCCAGCAGTGTTGAAGAAGACCGTCAAACTTTAGCAGCTGAAGAAATGAAGCCTCCATGTATTTTAATAAATCAGCATAACTTCTTATCAAAAGAAATCTTTTCTAGAAAATTACCTGATGAATTTACCTTTGGGGATCATCTACACGCCTACTTTTCTAACTGGTTTGATTCCACAACTTTGCTACAACACTTCTTTTGACCTCATTTAGGAGCTAAACTCACTCAGTATACTGTATTTTTAAGCTTTTGAAAATGAATTCTTCCACTTTTAGGTCTGTCCTTGAAATATATTTGTTTTTCTTCATACGGATACAACATTACAAAGCATTATTTCTTCTATTGATAGCCCAAGTTTCATATTTATGGCGATGTAATCAACACCAGCAATCCAAGCTTCAGCTAGGGTCCAATTAGAGTGAGGCCGACTTGGGGCAGCAGAATCGTCTGCGTTGAAATGCACCACAGTGTAATTACAGTGTCAGTGGTGCAATATGGATATGCAATAATGAGGATTTTTTTATTCCAGGACAGATAGTTAAAAACTAAATTCGTCATCCCGGGGATTGTTTATGATTGCAGTCGTTCCAGAAAGCCACGGAGGAGGAGGAGGCTTTGACGTGGGATTTTTATGATCTTCTAAATTTACAAGATTTATGGAAACATCCGTCCATAATTATGAAGTTTATTTTGGAGGGTGACTTTCGCTCCAGCTGTAGTGCACTGACACACAATAGACTTGTTCAAAACATCAACAATGATGTCCGCAGAGACGTTTATAATTGTTTGAGCACGTCCTCTTTGGGATTCTTAAAAACCTGGTTATCACACTTCCTCATAAAAGCTTTGGTTTGTGGATGCTTTAGTCGCAGTCAACAACACAGACACTGGCTCTGCGTTTTCACAGTGGGCTAAAAGTGTCCCCACTTTCCACTGATTCCACAATGCTTACTTCATCACTTACAATAGCAGCAGAATGAAAACAGCAGCTTTGGATTTTCCTACATGAAGGTCAGGATCAACAGCAGTTCATAACATGCCTCCTCAGTGACAAACATGTCATCAGAAAGGATCATAAACCATGAAATAGGAGCATTAGCTCCATTATCCAGGAAATTGCCTCCCTGGCTTCACAAGAGGCTCGACATCACAGGCTAACAGAAATGGAAATGCCTTTACAGCTTTATTTGGATGTACACTTCTATATGTAAAACACAAACATCCGCTTCTGCTCTGCATGAAGTGAGAATAAATACACTTCTGACTGCGAGGTCGATGTATCTGCAATGATGTTTCAGGGTTTATTTTTACAGTAGAGGGAGTCTATTGGGTATCTAAGGGTTATCAGGGCCGTAGATAAAAACTCAGCTCAATATTCCAGCTGGTTACTCACATTACACTGGCCTCTTACACCACAAGGTCATTTCAAGTCCCTGAAGCCTCCTTATCTCCGTGCTCCTGTGTATTACACTGCATGGGTGTGCTCCATGATAACAGATGTGAGTGTATATGTATGTGTGGGATGTCACGGAGACCTGCATCAGAGAAAAAATATCAATCCCATGAAAAGTCAAAAGATCATCAACTGGATGCCTTTGAATGCAATCAGATTTATTTTGTAGTCTCACCGTGTAAAAAAAAAAAGAAAAGGCTCAGATTGCAGCTGGCTCTTCACAGAAGAAGCGAACATACTTCACGAAAATGTGAACGCAGAACACACACATACAAGGAAATTAGACACAAATAACTGGTTGCACATGGTTGTAAAATTCTACATTGCTAATATTATTTTAACATTGGCGTTAACACCCGTTAGAAAACAACACTAAAAAAACAACAACAGCATGATCGGTGTGTTTTACAGGGTTACGACTGTCCTGGGGAAAATATATTAAGTGCTAACAATGTAGTTTTTTTTTTAAAGAAAGTAAATCTGTACAGTTAGACTTTAGATTCTCACTAAAATAATCTTTTGAACAATTATGTCATTTTATAAATTAATTTGAGGGAAAAATAGACTTTCTCAATTTTCAGTTTTAAAAAAATCAGAAATTTAACTGATTAGCTTATATACTTCGATTTATCATTTTAATTTCACTACGATGATTTGTTTAAAAATATAGGAAAATTTAAATTAAATCCACCCTTGGGTTATTAGATTTTTGTAACTACATTGTAGCAGAGAATGTAGAAAATTTAATAGAAAATACGTATAAATCCGGAGCAAAAATCAATGTTTGTGTACACCAAAAAGAGCCCTTTGACTATCAGGAATCACCTCCAACTAAAATATGAAATATTGCAGTTAATATATATGATTTTGCAAAATATATTAACTAAGTAAAGCCAGAAATTAAAGATCCTGTGTATAAAAAAACCTAAACAAACAACAACAACATCACAATCACAAAATAAGCTTGTGTGCATATCTACACGTTTTTTCCAACATGAGCATCCACCAATCAGCCTCCAAAGTGGTCTGCAATGTGTACAGAGGAGTGAGATGCTCTTTGTTTACCCATAAGCCCCTCTGCACTGTGCTTGGGTCCGAGGCAGAGAGGACAGAGGGGAGGCAGAACATTCGGGAGTCCAATCAGAGAGGACAAACTCAGTAAAAGGTCCCGTTACTGCCACAAAGCAGCAGAATCCAGTGTCCAGTTTCTAACCCACTCCAACTCCAGTTAAACCAGTTCAGTCCCAGTAGGGGGCGCAGCAGTCCTGCCTGACTTGTCTAGAAAATCCATATTTGCCTCCAAAAAGTCTTTTTTTCGTTACAGAATCTGAAAACAATCATGTTGGGATCAAAATTAGGCAGTCAAAAAATGTGTGGAAACTTATCTCCACCAGTGATCATCAAAAACAGTAAGTGACTGATCTGCAGCCTGACTCATCCAGCACAGCAGTGAGTGATCATTTGGTCACTTTTTAACCAGAGGGAGGTTCTTAGAAAAGTTTAAAAAAAATTTAAGTAAAAAATTACCATCGTGTGTGTAAAAAAAAAAGAAAGAAAGAAGGAGGAGGGAAACTTTTCAGGCGCTTGTGTTCCTCCAGCATCAGGCTTGGATATGAGTCTCATGACGTGTAATATTCTTCTCTTCTACTTACACAACACTTAGGAGAGGAAAATAACAAGAAATGAATCACTGTGATCCCACATGTCAGTCCCTGAGTCACTGTGGTTCTGTTCTGGCGAAAACACCTGATTCTTCCTGGATTTTTTATGGTAAACAGACACATGATGATGATGATGATGATGACGGTGGTGGCGTCTGTCTTTAGCAATAGCTTAGCATAGATTGCATTGTGTCATTCACTGTCTGAGTGTAGATTGCATCGTGTACTCTGAGTAGCGTTTCCTGGTCCTGCAGAGGACAGGTGGTGAGGTCAGCGGTGATGAGGTCTGTTCAGGAGGTCAGGTAATCAGCAGGAGGAGGACGAAGAGGAGGAGGAGGAGGAGAGGAGGTGAAGCTGTCCTCAGTGAGCAGACACTGTTTGATGGTGCAGTTTCTAACAGAGAGGAAAGAAACATTGTGAGTGAAATAATGGTTTCAAAACACTTTTTACAGGAGAAGTATGTAGAGACTTGTGACTTTAGCACCTTAAACTCTAAAAACCCTGATTCTACACAATTTCCAAGATGGCAGACGACTGTCAACCTGTGAGTATGACTCTCTGTCAGCCCTCTGTGAAAGGCGGGGTTTGTTTTTCTGGTCACTATTGCTAAACATTGTTCATACTGAGTGTCCGTCTTTCATCATGAGCAGGGAAGGGTTTGTTTAAAAGGAACATTTTTACCACTATCAAGCCTTACGTCATGTGCTGATGACACTATCGATACTATTTGGTAGAAAGAAAGAAAAATACACTTTTATCAGAAGAGGTTTAGCTTTAATAAATGACCTGACCTCGAACACATCATAATGTTATCTGATACCACTCAGTTTCTTTAGCTACCCTGCAGGTTTCAACTTTGATTTCGTTGATACGTTGATAAACGTTTTAACTCACACTGAAACTTGTGACAAAGTTTAGGTATCCTGATGTATTTTGCACGATGCTAATTTTGCTAAGCCATTGAGGTTGTGTTACCCGTTTGCAAATTCTTATTTTGTAACTTAAACTGCATTTTGCTTCCTCCGTATATTTTCCTTTAGTAAAATACAGCCAAACGTTAAACTTCCTCATAAGCAACTGACCAACAGATTTCCTATTTGCAGTGTTTCATGTCACTGTTGGCTGGAGTTTCAGAATTATTCAAAAACTCTATTAGATAATTGATTAATGTTTTAGCAACAGTGCTTCGATTTAAATGAGGTGACCCGACTTAAGATATGGCAATACCTGAGGGACAAAAAGGACTTTGTAGGAGAACAGAGAGTCTTAAAAGTTTGGAAAATTCTGATTTAAGGTTCTGAAAAACGCAGAACCAGGTGGCGAATAGAACTGGGTTTTGATTCCCAGCTCTCTCATCAGATAACACCCGTCGAGATCTAAAAATAAAAATTAATTTACAGGGTTGTATTTGAAGAAATGCACAAGGTCTCAGTTCTCTGACTTTTGGGTGTTGTTTCATGCAATTTGGAGATGAATTGTGATACCAACCACAACATGGCCGATTGTTATAAACTCCTGCAGCAAAGATTCAAAAACTGACCTTTTGCTTCCACAAGCTATTATTTTGTAACATGTGGGTCACGGTATACTCACATAACCATGTATACAGCCAATTATTCGAAATAATATTCACAGATAATAAAAATTTGTTTAAATTTTTCTTTTTTTTCGTGTTTTCTTGTGAGCATCTGCGGGGCGTCCTCGCTGTGTCTGTGTTTGGTTCTCATAAGCAGGATAGGAAAGTGTCTTTTGTAGACGTACATAAATGTTGATTATCTTTATTAAAACGATAAGTGCAGCAAGGGGTGACACACAGAGTGGTGAAATAAGGAAACAAGAGGGAGAGATTTTGAATTAAAACGGTCGTATTTTCATTTTTCTGTCTTCGCATCAAAGGCCGTAACTCATTAAAATGAGCGCTTTTCAATGTGAGACACAGACAAAAACAGAGATATTTCATATGCTCTTTAATACATGTACACTCAAAATGTCTTTTAATGATAAACCAAGTTGAAAATGTTTGATCTCACCTTGTATTTGTTTTGAGCCTTCAGATGCTGCAACAGAAGCGAGAAAAAAAAGAGAGAAGACTTAAGATAAAGTTGAGGCAAAGATACAAGTTGCTGATTAGTCATTTCTGCATGCTTAACTTTCTCATAAAGCTGCAGCTCAGTGGAACAAAAGAAGCCAGAAACAGACAAATGACCAGGGGGAGGTATTTACCATTACTCAAAGCCTTACGCCATGAAAAATGAGTACTGACTGGCTGTGCAACCCTAAATATGTCCCCTATGCAAATTCTCTTAAAGGTCGGATAAAAAAAGAGCTTGAGTAGCACGGCAACAGGAAAAGATAGTGTTATGGAAATTAGGAGGAGTAAGAGTGATCGTGATTATACAGGAAATGAAAAAGAAGGGGGAAAAGGAAAAACACTGGTGAAAATTTAAAACGACAGAGCGAAACCAAGAAGTGGACAGAGGATGAAAGGAAAGGCAGCGGAGACTTGAGTGAGAAAGTTGGGCGGAAAGAAAAAGAAGGTTGGAAAGATTGAAACAAGGTCAGACAGAGAGAAACAGGGAGGGAGAGAGAGGGAGACGGGATAGGGGGGTGTTTGTGTCTGGGCGTCACTTTCTCAGCAGGGGGCGGACTAAAAGGAAATAATGGAGGGCAGGATGGAAGGATGGCGGGATAAAGGAGGGGTAGGAGAGGAGAGGAGGTGAGGAGACATGGAAAAGGAAAAAAAAAAATTCAGGTAGCGAGACTAAAAAGCGGAAACGGTTAAAATCCCTGCTACAGAAAAGGCAACAGGGATGAGGCTGTGCAATTGTACCTGTCATTAAATCGACTTACAGCCTTGAACCTACCCCTGACACCACAACCCCACTGACTCTTTCACACACGCAAGCATGCACACACACGTTAAGACAAAGCGTGTATTGATGTCTCCGGGAAAACTACCACCTATCCACATCCCGCAGCGATTGACTGAGATTACGGGAGAGGAAATGGGACACTGGGAGCTCATCTGTTGCAGAGTCGCACAGCAGAGGGGGGAAAGGATTTATTAAATGAAGGCTTAGCGTGGAAACACAGTGTTTGCCTGTAATATCCGTCTTGTACCTACAGGTCCTGTGCAGCAACATGTCACTCCCACAGACGGACTAAATTACTCCCAGGATGTGTACAGCTAACGACCATCGAGGGGTTAACGAAGCATTAAATAGCACGCTGGGCCCGGGCTTCTCTCTGAGCTGCTGTGCGGGCCTGTGTGTGTGTGTCTTTGTGGGTGTAATTGTGATTGTTTGAGGGAAAAATCAAAGCAAACAGATAAAGAGCAGAACTCGTGTTCTACATAGTTTCATCTACGTACTCAAAACAGAAGAAAAGTCCTGCTGTTTTCTATTGAGGTGGAATTTTCTTATTAAAAACGTTGCTTTCAGATACCAGGCGGCAGGAAGTCTTAAAAATCAGAGGTTTGAAGTGTTTTGATTTAAGAACAAGTCCCTAGTAGGTCTTAAATGCTATCAATTAAGCCTTTTTTTAGTAAATTAAAAACACTTATTTCATAATTTATTAAAGATAACGTAAAGATTAACTTTTACAGTTTAGGAAGTTTTTAATGCAGACGCCTGAATGCTCCAAGTATATTAAATAACACATATTCTTCTGACTATCGAGGCCTTTCTTCGTCAGTCTTTGATTTCTCTTTTACAAATAATTAACCCTTTTCCCAACAGCATCCAAAAACGCCTCCTCTACGCCACGCCACAATCGAGAGCGAAAACTCCCTCTTGGTAAATGCCTCGTGTTTACCCGTCTGTGCCTGATCTCTATATTTTGATCCGTTCTTAATCAAATCATCATGAAAAAAAACTCTAGTACGGTCTCTGGTTTGTGTCAGCCTCATAATTTTGGTCATGGCGAGCTCTGCCACAAAATGGCGACCATGGCGGTGTGACTGTAAAAGAAAAAAAACAGTGCGGTCTCTGCACTGCAGTCAGGCACATGCAGCATGTGTGACTACACTTGCACAACCTTGGCTAAATGTGTGAGTGTGTCTGTGTGAGTGCAAACCAGTGTGAGTGTGTGTGTGAGAGAGTGTGTGTGTACGTCTCCAGTCGGCAGAACGCCCCACTGCAGAGACTGACACTGTTCCACCATCCCACCTCTCTACTTATGCCGCCATTTTATACAAGCAGAAGCTAACGCTAACCAAACCTTGAGGTTAAGCGGCGAAAGAATAAATAAAAGTAAAATGCGAGATAAGATAAAAAAGCGGCGAACAAAATCGCAATTTGACAAAAGCGGTTTAAACTCAAAGTACTGAGTTTGGAATCGGGGAGAGGTTGGTTTTGGTGGGCGCTGTGTGAGTGCGTGTCTGCTGCCTGCTTTTGAGTTTTGTCCTTGTGTGTCCTGAGTTCAGAGGGTACAAAGGTATTTGGGAGAGGGTGGAGGGGGTGGAGGGGAGCAGCGATGTAAGAAATTTCAAAAAAAAAAGAAAAAGGAAAAAAAAAAAAGGAAGAAAATAGCATGAAAAAAAAAGAAAGAAACTGTGGAAAATGGTGAAGCTCTGCAAACTGAAATGAATGCAATGGACTGCTCACAGCGGGAGGACGACAGAAAAGGAGGGAAGAGAGACAGAGAGAGGAAGGGAATCAATTAGACAGAGAGAGGGAAGTCGGTCTGTAATGGTTTCTCACAGTGGGACGGCTGCAAGAGAGAAAAGGCGGAGAAGGCAGAGCGGCAAAGAGAACAAGAGAGATAAACACAACAGGAGGAGTTTTAAGGAGAAGGTGTGTAGCCCAAAAAAAAAAAAAAAAAAGAGAGGTAAGTACAGAGTGAGAGGCGAAGCGAGATGGTGAAAGATGCACAGAGGGCTGCCGGCAGGGCGCAGGAGATTTCACATGACAACTGTCTGCTGATGCCAATTCAGAGCCTTGTTTTCTGATGCAACACCTTTCTGCTAAGCTCTTTCTCTGGCACGAGACTCGACAGCAGTGTGTTCAAATACACATCAAATCGTAGCGGAAAAAAACGAAATCGAACCCGAGAGAGGCAGAATTATTCTTTACTGTGCTGCGATCTACAAGCAGGATAGGTTCATTAAGAGCTTCCTGCGCCTCTGAGTGTGATGGTCTGTGTTCTCGGGTTAAATTAAGGTGATAAACACACAAGTTTTCACACACCAGAGAGGAGACAGAGGGACTGGTGAATGGTGGCTCACCTTGGAGCAATGACAGCATACCTGACGGACCCTCTCACTGTCAGCACTCTGTCCTTCAGACTAATGTGACAAAGGTGTGTGTGTGTGTGTGTGTGTGCGTGTGTGTGTCTTTTCTGGTAATTAATTCAAAGAGCTACAGCAGGGCATCCCCTCCTGGAACTACCCTTTAATCACACGGGCTTCTTCTGGGATGGGGGGAAAAAAAGTGTTATGGTAGAGAGGTGCGGGGTTTGAAGTTGGCACACCAGAAGAGATGTAGCTGAAGGACAAGAAAGGCTGCCATGACCAAAGGCCACACACACACACACATGCGCACGTACACACACACTAGCTCTGCTGCCATGCTACCTGTCAGATAAAAGGCAGTCTGAGCAGGAAGGAACCAGAGAGTATGTAAGGTGTTACCACAGGGAGCAACACAACAAGAGCTGTGGTAAACCACCACTAATGGACAGCCGAAGAGTGAAGGAGGAAAAAGACAGGAAGACCCTGCAACTCTCCTTCATCTCTTTCTTCATCTCATCCCCTCGCTCCGGCCTCATGCCTCCTCATCGCCACACACATACACACACACACACCACAGAGATGGAGCAGAGACTATTGTATAAATGGAGATACAAAAAAAGAGATAGAGAAGATAGGAAAGGTGGAGGAGCCTTGGGATGGTGTGTGTAGAGAGGGTGGGGGGGGACTGTGGATGGCACCTAGATTAGTTTTGCTCCAGTAGTGAAAGATCATAAAAAATGAGGAAGGGAGGAGAGAGCGGAGAAGACAGAGAGAAGGGGAGGATTAGTGCCACTTCAGGAATGACAGAAGACTAAAATAGAAAGAAAGAAAAAACTGGACGGAGGGTGGGATGGGGTGGGGGGGTGCGAAAGACAAGGACAGGGAGATCCTCAAATGTAGTCTGGATTAGTTTTGGTTAAAGAACAGGATGAGAAGGAGAGAAAAAAGACAAGAAAGGGAGACAGTAAATGGAAGGATGTGTGTCTTTGTGGGTTGAAATCTTCCTAATGTGGAGTAATGGGCTTAAACGGTGAAGTCAAGTGTGCATGTTTGTGTGTTTGCGCACGCATCTCTGTGTGTCGAGGCGAGTCCAGGTGATTTCAGATACTTTGATTTTTTTCTGGCTCCAATAATCTGATCAGGGAATTCTGTCAGAAGGTCAAGACGACATTAGCATTTGCTCGCTGAGAAACTATCTCTGGTATTTCTAATTAATAACAGCAGGATAATTAACATATAAAAAAAGTCATCAGCCTTCACTGTGGTAATAGTGCAGCAAATTAGTCCCCGTCTCGCACCGGAACAGTGATGGCATTTAGCAATTCATTTGAGACGGATGGGGCTCTTTCTTGTTCCAGTTTTTAATATTTTCTCTCCACTTTGCGTCATAAATCTAATCAAGGCGGCCATGATGGGAGGTGTTCGTTAAAAAACATGTCGGGATTTTAATGAATGGTTCACACACACACACATCCTCACGAGCAGTTGGTCTGTGTGTGTGTTCGTTCAGCCTGGGACGGCACGACAGGCCCCCCTGTAGATAGCACTGGGATGGGAACTGGGACAGACGTATCAGACATGCTTATGAGGTCGCACACACGCACGCACATTTGTATAAATGCAACCTCCAGAAAGGCTCACAGACTCATGCACAAAAACACAAAGTGCAAGGAACAAAAATGAATGGTCAGAGTTGTATAAATGCTCTCTCTCTTACACACACACACACACTCACACACACACTCCAACAACTGTACAGGGATTCCCACAGTGACTGGGCAACATTCCCAACCGGAATGGGCAGCTCACTGGACTGGAAGACTAACATTACTCCAGGCGCACTCTGGATTAGATCAACGCTGGGAATTTCACAGTGGGACGGAGAGATGGAGAGTGGGAGAATGAGGGAGACAAGCAGGTTAGAAAGAGAGGAGAGAGAGAGAGACAATGGAGGGAGGGGTGGAGGAGGGAGAAGAGAGGTGCACTTGAGCTTCAAAATATCCCCTCAAACCAGTTCGCCATACTGCTCAACTGCGCCGTGCTACAAGATGCTATCTGTCGTTTGCGCCGCTATCTAGCAAACGCAACATTTGAACCTTTATCATGCTACATGCACACATCCTCAAATGTAGCTTACAAACTTGCTAATGTAATGTAAGGCGGTGCTAGTTTATCTAGAACATGCTGGTATCAGCTGTGGAACAAAGGTAGCCAAACGGTCATGGAAGATGGGTCCAATTGGTGTCTAATTTAAGACAATCTTTTGTGCATTTTCCTCAGAGTTAAAGAGAGAAACACAATGTGGGATAATTTAATTTACAACCTGCAGCACAGCGTTATAAAAGCCTTTTAGCTTCCAACCTGAACCTGTTGTTAAAAGGAAATTTAACGCCATGTGTAAATGGTAAACTCAGCCAAAGGAGAGTGAAAAGTGAGATTCATGCGGTGATTTTTGAGAGAGATAAGTGTAATGTTTTTTCAAGCTGCAGTTAATGTAAGGATATAAAGAAGAGCTGCACTAATTTCCATTGATAAAAAGTGGAAGATTAAAGCAGCACTTGTTCAAAAAAGAAGGCAGAAAACAGAGGGAATAGTCGTGGAGATGAGTAGCAGTCTAAACATCTTGCTACGCTGCCTTGATAGTAAAGATGAGAGAGGCGAAGAGAGGAGGCACAGGGTGTGAAAAAAGGGTAAAGCATGAAAGGAAAAACAGATGAAAAGAGGAGTCTACTCACTAGGCTCGCAGCACACGGTGACACGCAACTTCATACATGGCAGAGGAGGGCCTTCATCTGTGGGCAGAGCTGGAAAGAACAAAAAGAAACAGAGCGATGGCTTTAAAAAACACTGCAAAATGCTAATATGTCAAATAAAAGAGAAATGTGTCGAAACTGAATTGAATTTTCCATTAAATCCACTTTTTGAGCGCTCTCTTGGTAATTTTGAAGGATTTACATGACCAGATCAGCGGTTGTTTCCCCGTTTCCATCACCTCAACGCCTCATTTTGGTACATACGAGTGACGAATGGCATCATATCTTTGTGTCGCCGAGACCGACATGTATCACACTTATCTGCACAACCAAATAAAAACAATATAACACAAAATGAAGAGTGCAGCCATAAAAGTCTGCAACTGCTCCGATATCAATACTGATCACAGCTCACAAGGGGAAACAGGCAAACATCAGCTGTATTACCTGTCAGCGGAGTATTGCTTTCATAAAACAAATCTGCCCAGAAACTGCACTTTAAAGGCTTTATATTAGAATTACTCACAAACAGATGCTTACTCAACAGGGACTCTCCACACAAGCTGAGTGCGTGATGGCAGGTAGTCTGTCTCACTTTGTATCTCTAATTTCAGCTGATAAGATACAGCACAGAATAACAGGAGGGAGGTGATAAGGCGCTATCTACAGTGGCTAAGAGGGCTCATCTCAGAAGGACAAAACCTCAGCAACAACAAGGAAAACGTCTCGAAATACTCGCAAGAACGTGTCGGATCGGAGATGAATTTCAGGAATCAGTGAGCAATTTCGGCGAAATGCAGAAAACTCGAGGGAAACTTTGAAAATTATACACTATAAATCAAATATGAGCGCCAACTCTGACAGAAATGTGATGCAATGTTCAAATTTCAGCGAATGATTATTTCAATTTGAAACAAAAATCGTACCCAAGGTCAACCTTGAGTTTTTTTTTTTTTCAGGATTGGATCTTAGACACTCAACTTAATTCTCCTCCATTTGAAAAAGTTTCGGTTGACGTGGCCTGTTATGAATTTCACACACAAGTCTGATGTGGGAACATAAACCCACAGAAAATGGACATTTAAAGGATGTAAGAGTCTACAGGCACTACCCCTAAGTGTGCGCACTGCAAATAGTCTCTCTACTTTTAAAACCCAACTGAAGACGCACGTGTTCACCTTAGCTTTTGACGGAGTATGATACTTGTATTGGTTATATATTTGTTTTTATTTACATTTATATGTTACATGTCTTTTGTTGCTGCTGTTTGTTGTGTATGACCTGCTTTTATTGCTACTGCTTCGTTATTGTAAAGCATTTTGGTAGGCCGCTGGCTGTTTAAATGTGCTATACAAATAAAATTGACATTGACATTGACTAAAGTCTAAAGTTAACGACAATAGCACATGTGAGCAAATTCCTTAAGATGGCAAAAAAGAAGAATATTTCTCAGGATACATGTGCTTCAAATTCAGATTCAAACCCAATTTAAAAGAAAAAGAACAACAGAAATGTTTGAATACACAAACGATTACAAAGATGGAGACTCCTCGACCCCGAGAATACAGGCTCTATTCGCAAAATAATTGGACTTTCTGGATTTGGTGGGTCTGCACACATTTTCTGGGTTTTGTTTTTCTCCCTTAAGGCTTCCAATATGTTTGTTTGTTTCCCTTCTGCAGCACTTTTTTAAATATGTAGTGTGTTTCGATTGTATTTAATAAGTTGTTGTTGCTCATGTCTTTAGTTGCAGCCTTTGTTAACATGTTTATTATTTGGGTGCTGTAGTAAAAGCATTCACTGTTAGCAGAGGATTTCAGAGTTTCTGTAAGCATGTACTGGATCCAGGGGCACCACAATAAAGTACATTAAGTCAGATTTCAGCAGGACTCAATAATCTTTTTAGCTGTAACATCCTGAGACCTGCATATTTGTGACATTACTTATGGCATACCATAACAAATAGGTTTTTAGTGTCCGTCAAACTTCAGTTGTGTGTCCGTTGGTCTGCGTTTATTAATTTCAGTGCGTTTCTTTGACCACAAGGTATTGTCAAATTGATATCTGAGTCTAGTTAACCAGCTTTAAGGGAATTACTTAAAAATAATGATCATAATAAATGATTTAAGGAGGAAAAATAATAATATTAATCTCTCGTCAGCTCAGCTCCATCTTTGTTCACTGAATTTTGTTTGTCCTGAGTTTGTACAGCTCCTTCGTTCCTTTCAAGTTTCCTTTCGAGCGGCAGTGACCTTGTCTCAGCCGCCCCCAGACCCTGCAGAGAGGGCTGGTTGATTGGGCGACCCCCTGCCAGTTTCTCAACCATCTTGAGCAACACACGGACCCGACAGGAGGGGGTTTGTTTGGGTGGTTGGAAGGTTTAATCATTTGGTCATTTAGTTTGTGTGTTAGTCATTTAGATTTCTGAGATTTATTTAGTAACGTAATCATCATATTTACCTTTTCCATTTTTTTAGTTTAATTAGTTGTTTTAAAAGTAATGAGGACGTGTTTTTGTGTTTCTGGAGTTTCATTTTTTTAACTAAGCTCTTCGTGTGATCACGACTCTCGGCGTTTCTCTGTCAGGATCAGCTGACTCTCACAGGAAGTAAAGGTGCTTCATGTTTGTGGGGATCCACACATGCAGTGGGCAGACACTCATGGATAGTATGCTGTCAGTGTCATAGCCTGTGGGAGCCACAGAGAGCAGCTGAGCCAACTAATGCCATTAGTGTTTCTAATACTATTGTACTGGTCTAATGCCATTATTCTGTCTCCAGTGCTGCGGGTCCATTCAGTACACAAACCCCAGAGCCAGACATTTGGACCAACTTTACGCCTTATCTTTGATGTGGACAAAACACACACAATCGTTCTGCCCCCGATGCGGTTCAACCTAGAGGGGGGCACCCATTGTTGCTTTTCTCTGAACTGGCCTGAGCAGCCACAATAGCCCAGTGTGTGTTTTGGTGTGTACATATATACATGTGTGTTGCTGTGTGTGTAAAAACCACTCTCTCATGCCCTTACAATGCTCCATTGTCCCCTGGACCCGCAACAGTAATTTATGTAAAGATTCTTTCTTTCCCTTCGACTGATCCATCCCTTTTGTTGCTCTCACTTTTCTTTCAGCAGATTCCTCTCATCTAACCCCCCCTCCCCCTTCCTGTACTGTTAGACTGTGTCCATCTTTTGCGATTTCTCTTTCTCTGTCACTCCTCCACGCTCCTCTACCTCTGCCTGCCTTTTTTTCTTCTCCCTCCTTGTCTTCTTGTATTGATCTCCATTTCTTCCCCCTTCACATTGCGGGTCCCTCTCTGTCACTTTGTTGTCACCCCTCCATACCCTGCTCTCACCTTGACTCTTTCATTCCCTGCCTTGTTTCGTGTCCTTCTCTTCCTCTTCCTCTTGGCAGGAGTGACACCAGGTGTTGTAAAAATTGAGAGCAAAAATAATCAACTAAACTATCTCCTGTCCCTCCAGAGCTTTGAAGGAAATGAGTGAAGGTAGAGGAGCACTGGAAAGTGTGATTGTAATGTAACATCCTACAGGTTTCAGAAAACACCAAATTAATGTCATTCACCGGGAATTTATGGAAAATGTTAATACTATAAGCTGCAGTTTGCCAACACTCAAAGGCTCATTAAACTGGCTGAAACTGCATCTTTCAACACGCCACTTTCTCCAACATGTCCTCGAATAGTCCTATGAATGGAAGCATTTACATGTTTTTCCTTTTTTCACTCTGTTTACTTTATCCAAACAAAAACGAGAACTAAAAAGAACTCTCTGTACTTAGTGAGAGCCATACCAACTATAGAGTTAAGATGATAACTTCTAAATCTGAAATGAAAGGAAAACTATCTCTGAGACTTCGGTAGTCAACTAGTAATTACTGATTAAAAGTCCTGCTAACACAGGGTTTTTATAGTTGTTACAGTTTAATTCCTGGGGTGAGGGTTACCTAAGGATAAAATGTTACACAATTTTAGCTCCTTTCAGAGCTCAGACTTTGATTTTCACTTACTGAGCCATGAATATGTAATAGGAGTTCAGCTTCTCAAGGGCTTAAAGTTATTTTGCAAGCAAAAATTCCCAACATCGCCGACTTATTCTAAAGTGAACATAGCATACTTGGGTAGTTTATCACTGGACAGAAAAATGATTCCCAACCATCAGTCTGAAAATGCAATCTTAGGATCATCTATAGGAAATGGTTACGGACACTTTTCACTTTTTTGTCATTGCATGTAGTCCATTGATTTTTTTTTAAATATTAATTTCATTAAACTGGTTTGCATCTTATGTCCCAAATATGACAGATAAGTTTCTGAATATGAAAAAAAGTGTTTAGTACTAAATTAGATAAGTAGTCAGATATTTTCTGATAAGACCACAGAAAAAAAAAACAAACAAAAAAAAAACATTTTTGCAGCTCCTCCTCAAGATTCCTGCTCCACCCACTGCCCATTACTTTGTGAGCACACATGCAGACCACTGACAGGACCACAGAGAGTTTGGATGTTACTATTGGAAGTTACTTGTACAAAGTGGGTGACGCAGGAAAAAAAAAAAAAAAAAATCGGGTCAACAGCTCACACTAGAAAAGTTTGGAAGTGTGTTGCTTCACACTTCTCCATGCAGGTGTTAGAGGGCTGGACCCACTGTGGTAGAAGTATGTAGTAGTTCTGAAAATTAAAGTGTAATTGTTTCATTTAAAATTTCAATTTGATAGAAGGTACATCAAAACACACTGAGTATATTCAGTGTAACTTCCTGTATTTTTCATGTTGCAGTAGGGGTGGGAATCACGAGTGGCCCCAACGATACGATATTATCACGATACGATATTATCACGATACGATATTATCACGATACGATTATCCCAATACGATATTATCACGATACGATATTATTGGGATTTTTAACATTTTGCAATACAGTGAGTATTGTGATACAATATATTGCGATTCATACAATTTTTCAACTCTTTAGCTAATTTAGCATTTGTCTTTCCTTAATGTTTGTTTTATTTACGCTGTATTTTATTTTCATGTGGTACATCTTGCAAACCTTTTATATAATTTGTTGTACAAACTTTCTCCTGCTCTATGATGTCACCTCTGCCAACCTCACTGGACAAACAGTTGATCTTATTTTTCTATTATCATAGATTTGACTTCATTTTAGCAATTATCTTGAAAAATCGATACTTGATAAATGAGACGATACAATATATCACCAGATAAAATATCGCGATACTATTCTGTATCAATTTTTTCTCCCACCCCTATGTTGCAGTAGCTTTTTTCCCTGTATTGTGCAGTCCTAGTGCATGAGTAAAAAGGATATAAGCAGAGATAAAAAGAGAGAATAATTCAATTCTAATTTATTCAATTATGACATCCTCTACTCACAGCTGTAGTAGTAATGTCGCCCTGGTAGAAACTCGAACCCCAGCGAAAATGGTGTAAACCTTTGGATCTTCTCAGAGAAGCGGACCGGTCCAAAGGGAGCGAAGGGGGTGTTACACTCCCACCTCTTGATGGATCTCCTGGTCTCCACGCAGCCCTGGAAGGAGGCTTCTGCCACCAGGTAGAGGGCCAGCGTCTCTGGCTGCCCATTCCCCACACTCCCCTTGTTTGGATAGTATGGGCAGTAAATGTCCAGGTAGTCATTCAGATTCACCTGGACGGACAGATCTCCTGCTGCTAACCTGTGAGGGAGGATGACGACTGCATTAATATTTGACAAAATGATTACACTGAGTGAGACATGACCGAAGGGGAAGAAGAGGAGGTGATTAATCCAAGACAGAGAGAGGAAGAAGACAGATGAGGAGTTTCTCATCATTCCTTTGTGCCTGGAGGAAAGTGGACGGTTACAGCAGATGGATAGTTCATCAATATCATACAAAACAATTACGCAGGGTGATAAAGCAAAGATTTGTGGAGTTGTTTTAGCAAAATATCAATGATAAAACCAAGATGGTACAACAATTCATATGCTAATGAAGACCACTGAGGGGAGTTGAGCATTAAACAAACTCAGCTTTCCACTTTCTCTCGACACGCTACAGATTTACAGGCGTGTACTGACTTATGCAGGCGTGCGTGTGCATTTACAACCCCCCTCTTCAGTCAGGGTTGACTGGCTTTAAGCATAACAACAACTCCGGACAAGACAGCATCATTAGAACAGAAGAGCTGCATTATGCATGCTCCTTCAGACTGTAGATCCTGACTTCCTGTCAGCTGCTGTATAAAGAGTTCCCCGTGTACGAGCTAATATGGAGGAGGAGAAGACAAGACAAAGTATGATCATACAACTTTGTGCGGAGTGTAACCCCACATGAAAAATCAGAGCAGAAGAGAGAAATGAGGAGTGAAATGTGTGACAAATGGAGGGAAGGAGTGGCAGTGACATGAGATGAGACTGAAGTGGAGGATGGATGAAAAGTGAGGTTATTGAGATGAGGCTGGAGCAGACAGGTGGAGCCGGAAAAATGAATAAAGAAACCAAAAGAAGAGGAAAAGTTGAGTGAACAGGTGAACTAACTTAACGGAGTAAAGGAAAAAAGAAAGTAAAGAGTTTTAATTAGTGACCCTGGAGAGTCTGAGTGCAGACACATGGAGAGGAGAAGAACAGCGGAGTGGAAGAAAGAGAGGAGACGGGCTTTAATTGGACTCCTCTTCACGTTGAGCGCAGGAGAGAAAAAAGGACGAGGGTCAGGATGCAGCTTGGGCAGAGGGTTCAGGTTCATCAGTGGGAGTCTTTATAGAGGGGTGACAGAGCGGAGGGGAGAGAGAGAGGAAAAAGGGAGTGCTGGGAGCCAGTCGAGGGGAACATGGGAGGGAAAAAGGAGCGTGGAGGAGGGAGGGGAGGGGATGGGAGGTGAGGGCGGCGCTGGGCAGCATGAGTAGTCTGAAGTTAAGTAGGCGGACAGAAAGGACAGCAAAAGAATAAATGAGAGGAAGAGAAGGGAAAGAGGAGAAGATAGAAGTCATGAAATG
Source organism: Xyrichtys novacula (assembly GCA_962446985.1). Classification (NCBI taxonomy): domain Eukaryota; kingdom Metazoa; phylum Chordata; class Actinopteri; order Labriformes; family Labridae; genus Xyrichtys; species Xyrichtys novacula. The sequence goes on from OY660871.1 coordinate 22,738,817, forward strand.
AAACAGATAGACATGACAAGAGGCAGCAGACTGAGGTGGTCCAAAGATGGATGGAGCGAGCAACGAGAGAAGAAATGACAAGAAACCGCCCGAGAGTAAAACTGAAATAGACATCCGCGCTTTCTGTTAACTTTGAGCTCGAATGTTGGTGCAGTGGTGCACGTTCCTGAGTGAGATAATGGAGCAGAAAGGCACTAAAGTGTGTGCGTGTGTGTGTGTGTGTGTGTGTGTGTCTGTGTGAGTGTGTTTCTGTGTGCGTGAAAAAGCAGGTGAGACCCTGGAGGCAGGTTTCACCAAAGCTGCTTCCTGCTCAATAGCTAGCGCACAGAATTGGCAATCTATCAGCGGGACAGGACGCCATCGATCTGGATTGCTTGCTCAGGACACACACACTCACACACACACGCACACACTCTCCACTGATCAATATCCTTTCTGTGGATGTCTCTGTAAGGGTGTGTGTCTGTAAGTGTGTGTGTGTGTTTGTGTCTGTAAGTGTGTGTGGCCAGGTCGGATATCTCTATTACCTGGATGTGCTAATTACAGATGAACAAAGGTACTCTATTGTCTGGTTAAAGGAACACCAAAGCACATAAGCCTTTTTAGCACGCACACACACACACACACACACACACACACATACGCACACACAGCAGCTAGTTTCTTGGCGCTACCTGTGGTGCTTTCCTGATGTACAGAAATGTTTTCTTGCTGTGGAAAAGTGTGTGTATGTGTAATAATTGATGTGTCCTGTGTCAACATGCAGCACCCTCTGCCACACGTCATTCACTCCAAGTTTCCTCTCCATCTCTCATCATGTCCTGTTTCCCCTTCACCCTCTTTCCCTCCTCTTTTGGGTGACACACACTCATCCAAAACCAACTGCTTCAGAGAGACCACCCCCCCTGCTCTCCCACCTATTTCTGACTCCGCTCCATCCTACATAACCCCTCCTCTTCAACAAGCCCCGGCCTCGTGCCATATGCACGCCGGCAATTACAGAGACAGTGTGCTTCACTGATGTCAAACTGTCATCTTTCCTTTTCTCTTCCCTTACTTCCTTCCTTTGCCTTCCTCTCTCTCTTCCTGGCCCTGGTAGGCTTGCTCATGCCCTAATTACACTCAGCAATCCCCCCTCCTCCCTCCTCTCTTTCTGCTCCTGCCAGCCACTGTGCACCCAAAGTGGTGACAGCACAGTGGCATCCTGGGAGAACCGGAGAGCTGTAGGTGTAAAAGAGAGGGGCGCTGGAGCAGCCTATCAGCGGGAGGATCGTCTGGAAGCAGCGGAGAGGATTGGTCTGGTGCTGTGATGAAGCAGAGGGGAGAGGACACACACACAAACACACACACTCACATACACATTTGTGTGTGTGTTTGGACATGAAAGTAATTTCAGGAGAATAAAACATGCTGTAACCCTCATGCCAGAGGGTGATCAGCGACACCCTTCTGAGGACTGGTGCAAGCTCTCCGTTGATAAAGAAAAATCTCACTGAGGAGCCGAATCAAAACGAACACGCTGCGCTCTTCAACGGACGACTTGAAAAGGCCAACATTTATCCTTTTTATGATTACAGGAAATCCCATTCAAAATTCAAAAATTGGACCTAACCGATGTCCTCCCAATGTGTTCAAGTGTGTGCACGCTTCACACATGGGTATTTGTGTGAGAATGTGTGTGAATGTGTGTGCGCGTACTTATAATGAAATGCAGGGGCTTGACTGTGCCGGAGACCTTTGATCCTTTAATATGAGAGAATAATTAAAGGAGCAACAATCCCACAACACAGCTTCAGGAATACAGAACAGATACTCCATCACGCACAGCAGCTGCACACTGTGCATACTGAATACACTTGGGCACTTAACGCAACTATTGCACAGAAACACAGGCAGATAATAATATTCCATTACAATGAAAATGCTAATTTCTTGCTTACATTTAACTACAGATCACCTGTGAAGGATTTATGTGCACGCTGCAGATACTGTTTTTTAAATAAACCTCCTTGTTCCTGTAATGACACGCTGACTAGCCCTCAGTCAGAGTCTGTTGAGCCTTGCGGTGATGATGGGAGGCTGAGTATGCTTGGTGGAAGGCCTCAGTTCTTCTAAAGCCAATCACAGCAGGCCGATGGCTAACTGGTCACTATTCTGACTGGGCACAGCATGCTGTGGTCACTGTGTCTTGGCTGAGCATAGCATGACACAGCTTCAGCCTTGATGGCAGCTGCTGAAGCAGCACTACGAGTAAGATGGTGAGTTTTTTCTCTCTTTCTTAGGGGAAGACTTTCTAAAACAGTATTCTTTATTTTTGATGCACTTGATGGGTGAGGTTGAGCAACATGAAGACAGATGAACAGATGATAGGTGAGTCACTGATCCCAATAAAAACAAAGGCATACAGTTTCACACAGGCTTATGCTGCGTTCCAGTTGTACTCTAAAGTCGTGATTCCCAGGATCAAAGTCAGAAACTCAGCTGGAACGCCCCCTTGAAGTCGGATTTCCGACTCAGAAAGTCGGACGATCCTCGCCAACCCGACTTGACACCAACGTCATAATTCAAGATGGCAGTGCAGTGCATCGACAGTAAAGAGTAACAGTGAAAGCTCTTGTAATGTATCATTTATTAGCACTTCTGTTCTGTTTTTGTGAAATTGAATAAGTGGTTTATGTTGTGCTGCCCAACGTCTACCTGTGAACTCAGTGATATGGTGTTTGTAGAGTAAAATACTATGTTGTGCATTGTTTACAACTGGTATCGCTAACAACAACTAACAACAACTGACAACGGCTAACGACAGCTGACAATTGTAAACAACAGCTAACAACAGGTTTTCCGACTTGTTAACTGGAACGCCGTCAACTCGAGTGTAGCGTCATTCCCAGCTCCAACATCTGACTTCCAAGGTAACTAAAACGCAGCATTACATACAAACTGGCTGAGTGAGTAGTCTTGGTGTCACACTTTGGTCATTTTGATAAATACTCTGATTAATCAATAACTCTTTTACATGCTTTCATTCAAGGGTAGTAAAATTAAACCCTGACACCTGCAGCAACAGACCTGAAAATTGTACTTTCAAAGACACGAGTTCAGCTAGCTCCTCTCGAATTGTTGTTGAAAGAGCTGATTTTAATCTCCCGCCCCTTCTTGATTTTGATTGGTCAGTGATGGACAGGTGATTTTGGCAGGCAGAGTACAGTTCCAAAACTTGGACTATTTTCAGCAGAAATTTGACCTTCATTGGAACTCTGGGAGAGAAGTTATCATTCAAGCTGTAACCTGGTCAATCTTGGCCCTCTTAATCTCAGTAAACTACAGTAAGGAGGCGCCACTGCAGGTAAATGTGGCAAATATTCAACCCTGTATGACTTTAGCAGGCCCCTCGTCAGAGGCTCATAAAAAGGCCATCACTGATAATATTACATATTTAAATGTACTTGGATATCTGATATTACTTCAAAGTTTACTTCTGAAAATCTGACAGGACAAACTGAAAGTGCTGTGAGCACAGAAACAAAAGGATACAAGGTTACGGATGCGAGAAAAAAAAATTCAGCGGACTCTCCTTACATAACTACGTAAGCTCACAAATCTGTAATTCATTTTAACCTCACTATGTCCCTAATGCTTTAGAGAAATGTGCAGACCTGAAGCAGTAGGTTTTAGTTGAATTTACACTGTGGTGAATACCTTAAACAGGTTTACATGGGGAACATGGACTGATGGTTTTTGATACAGGGTAATAGCATAACTAAGAGCAAGCTCTTTGAATGTAGTTCTCCGAATGTAAAGCACATAGAGATAAGGATGACTACCCTGAAAACATGATACATAATAGACTATCCTGTTAGCCTGATCTAGCATGGTACCTCACCACACGTTGTTGTTTGACACTGGGCCTTGCTCCCCAATCTCTTCACCCATCCCTTACTGTTCTGTCAAGTCATTATCTGAGGATATCTTCAGTCTTAAAACCAAGTTTTAGTCAAATCTAGTCTGACTAATGATGAATATGTTTGTTAATTAATTGATCTGGTGCTAAGTGATAAAAAAAGAGAGAGAAGTATGTTTGGTGAGTGAAAAGAGCTAGCTTTCATGAGAAAACGGACCTGTGCTGTTAGGAATGATTGGAGGGAAAGTATGAGGGAAGTTTGCGGAAAAAACAACACAGGGACAGTTCAGAGAAAAAGAACATTTCCTTAAAGTCTCAAAATCTTCCGAGTCCCCCTGCTCCTCAGGCTTTCCAATCGTTAGAGGAGGAAATGAAAGGAATCCTACAAATGTTGGGCTTTACTCATTTGTTGGTCAATCAGAGTCGAAAAAAGAAACTTCATCTACTCGATACTGAACATTTACCAAAGACTTTACATGATTCAAACCTTTTTGTTCCCTGTTTCCTCTCCTACTTAATCTCTCTCTCTGTGAAGATGCAAAACAGAGCAGAATCAGGACAACCCTCCCCATGATATCCCCTCTTTTCCTGTTCACCCCCCTCCACGCCCACACAAAGCCATGCTGAGTCCAGAGCCCGAACTCCAATGTTGTGTCTAACCTGGTGCTTACTCCCCTCAACGCGCACAAACAACGACTTCACCCCCCACCTCTGACCATCTGGGGCCCCCTACCTCCTCATCCCGCCTGCCCAGCTGGCTGAAAATCCCCTTACCACCCCCCAATCCAACCTCACACCCTTGAGACCTTGCAGACGCCATCTCTTTTGAATCATCGTTGCCGTCAAACTTTGGCCAAAGATGGTAATCAACCTTTCCTCACTCAAAGGAAAGAAGGACTTGAAGGGGAACAAGTTGTTGCTCTTATCTCTCTTTCCTGTTTGGTATGCCAACGTGAGAGTGTGTGTGCTTCTGTCAAGGTCAGCAGGAAGTGGATCTCTTCTGTACACCAGATCATATGCTGTCTTTTCAATAACTCCCAATCTCCATATGCCTATTGAACATGAACTTTAGAGCTTTTTTCTGCCCTTTTCTGTCTCTATCCGCATAAGTCTGTGCTTTTTTATATGCAAGTTCAATTGGTATGCAAAAGGACCTGAGCAGCTTACCACCTTGCGGAATAATTTCCTCGGGGATGCACTTTCCTTTCGCTAAAGGAAGTCAAAGCTTCTCCTTTTTCTTTATTGTCATTTTTGGTCATATTTCTGGGCATTTATGCCTTTATTCAGAGAGGATAGGACAGCAGGAAGAGGAGGAAACTGGGAGAGAGAGTGGGGGATACAGACCTCTGCACACGGGGCACAGCACTATACCACTAAGCCAAACTGCCGATCCTTCTTTATTGTCATTTATAGCAACAATCACTGCGGTTGTTTGTGTTTAGCTTTGATAGAGCGATTAGTTGCACCTTTCTTGCCTTGACAGCATCATTGAGTGACCAGTGCGTTTAAACTGCATGGATCAGCAGACCGACTCATACATCCACATCACTTACAGACAGATAAAACCCTCAGATATACACACAAGAACACACACCTGCTGCTGCTTCAAGCTCTAAAAGGCCTTTCAGCCTCAGGTTAAGACAGACCCTATTTTCTGCCTGTTATGGTAAAGGTTCTCCTATGTCCATTCTGTGGGACTCAGCAGCACAACAGGATGTATAGCTCCAGTCGCCAAGAGCTGAGGAAATTGCACGATTCAGGCCCACAGGACCCATCAGTATGGAAACCAATCCATCGGAACCATTTTGATACGGCTGCAGGTCTGCAGAAACCATCATCCCCCATTGTGGCAGAGCTCTGTCATGCATAAGCAGCGCTCTCCATGTGAGGTCTAGTCTGATCCTAAAATAAGCTTTCCAGTGACTTTTCCATGGGAGGTATGAAATTACCACAATATAACTGGACAAGAGTTGCAGCCTTGCAGTCCATGGCCCGTTTATATTTTCGCTGTTGGACCAAAGATATTCCAAGCCGAAATGTTGCCTCTGAATGACCACCAGCATGGCGGCAGCTAGAAATGTTACCTGACATGACCCTCACCTTGTCTGCATTGAGGTGGCCACACTTCAAAGAGGAGTGGTGGGGGGAAAAAGGAGTATGCAGGAGAATTTTCGCTCTGGAGCGGAGAAAAGTGACGAGAAAAAGTGTTCGGGAAAAAGAGAGGTGCAAGAGCGAGAACGGAGCCCACGTACAGCAAAGGGGTGTGCGAGGGGGTAAATAAGGTCAGACGTGCCGTTGCCAGGACAACAACCAATCCAAAGCTGGGATTGGAGCCAAGTCAACACCCCACCCATCCATCCTTCGCTCCATCCGTCTTTTTTTTCCCCTTGCATCCCACTGTCGGACAGCCTAAACCTCAGAGTAATGAGTGCTCTGCATGTTTCTGCAGTCTAAATGGAGCTGCAGTGTAAATACAGGCCTCATCTGTACAGGTGCCAGGCTCTTATACATAGACCTGAATAAAGCGACAGTACATCGACGCCTAGACATCAACAGGACGGATGAAGGCGGCAGAGGAGAGAGACAGTGACAGCCAAGATGGGTGGACGCAGAAAAAAACAGCATGACTCAAACTATTGATGAAATCTATCAAAGTGCATCGCTACAAAGTGGCAGCTGAGCCGGTCCACTGTGTCAACATCATTTGTCTCATGTTTATGTACTAACTTTGTCATTGGGGCCCTTAAGCTTTGCACACAGCGTCAGAGCAGATAAGTCCAGATAAACAGAGGGTGTGGACAAATTAATGTCAACTTTTGAAGTAAACACTACTTACACAAAGACTGGTCTTGTTGGGCTCATGCCAACGGGACAGATGGTGTACGGTTGAGCTGGAGCGGGACAGTTTTTACCAACTACTGGTTTGACCGAAGTATAAAATATAGTGTCTTAGTAAAAGCTGGATATCTATCTGCTTGTTCTGTAACACTGATGTCATCCTGAAGTTGTTTTCTTGAGGCTTAAAAAAAATTGGATTGGGTACAAAAAATATATCAATGGATAATTATTTAACGTTTCAATGAAAAAATACATAATACATGGTGAAAATTGAAACTTTTCTTTTTAAATTATTTCACCACAAACTAGAAATTTTGTCGCCGTTTTTTACACGACCTAACCATGAATTCGAGGACATATTAATTCTTATAAAAGATTACGGTGAATTGCGACCTTTCAGATTTATACTAAATGACGGAACAGCTTTCCTGTAATTGTCTACATGTTTGTATATTGATTATTTGAGTTTGTATTTCACATTAAAAGCACAAAGACTGTTTTATTTTTTATGAAGCTACCAAGTAAATCAATTCAACCTCTCTGGAGCTTTCGTTTGTGCTCGGTTTGCCACACTTCTATTATAGAAAATAAACACTTGAATAAAACCAAACAAAACTTTTTCATCGCAGCAACTCATCCACAAAGTGTATGATGGTATGTACTTTACATGAGGTACAGAGCATTATTAAACAATATACACTTTCCTAAATTTCTCTAAAAACAGGCACTTAGTACAGGGTTCTTACACAGTTGGAATTTCCATACTTTTCCATACCCTACTTTTTAAAATTATTTTCAAAAATACCTACTTTTCTTTTTTAGAAAACAGTATTTTAGAATTGTGGTAAAAGTCTGGAAACATAAATATTTTCCACACTTTATTTTTCATTTTCCATACTTTTTAAGACCTAGAAATCGATCAAATTTATTTCTATACTTTCCATACTTGCGTAGGAACCCTGTTTGTGACCCGTATGGCTCGTGTTGTATCAACCTGTCTATCCCAGGACCCCACCTGTGTAAGTGGGTTAAGGTGTACAAGTGAGCAATAGCCCTTAAAACACACACCGCACAGTCATTTACTGAGATCCACTCCTCGGTGTGGTGAAAAGGGCACTCGCAAAGCAAATACACGTAGCCAATAAATCAGCCTTGGCTTTGAGAATCCATCATGTACTAAGTGGGTCACACTTCTGATGCTGTAGACACTCTCCTTCTCACACTCACACTCCGGTTTTGTCTGTCTCACTCTGATGTGAAGGTCAGTGCTGGATAGGCAACATGAACTATTTATCCCAGGTGTGCATTCCCCCCCATGCACCTGTTTATTAGGCGGTTTGTAGAGAAATAGCCACACACTCACACAGACACACACTCTTTAGACATGTCAAGGAAACCTGCTCCAATACAGGCAACAGGCCTGAATTATTTAAAGAGAGTGAAGGAGAGGAAAGGAGAAGATGGAGGGAGAAAGATTGGGGAGGCACAAGAGGTAAGGAGTAAATAGAGTCCACTGGCCCCCCTTTCAGTCCCTCTGACTCCTGGTGAACTTATTTTAAAAACTTCTACACTCCGTTTCAGCTCCCATCTGCTTTCTTTCAGCCCATCTTCACCACTCTCATTTCCTCCCCCCTGTCAGCGTGCCTACACCTTCTCGTCCTCTTCTCTAGCACCACCATTTCACCCACTTCTCCCTCCCCTCCTTCCCCCTCGCTCCGTCTTCCTCTCTGTTTATCTAAGCACTTTCACGGTCACTGCTTTGGAATCCCAGGAGTCTAAACTGGCCCCTCTCTCTCTCTCTCTCTCTCTCTCTCCCTCTCACTCTCCCTCACTCTCTCTCACAGGCGATCCATGCCTCCCTCTCCTCCATCTCCATCTTTCTCCGTCACAACCGTTAAGATTCATATCGCTCGGTGCGTCGGGGGGTAAGGAAGGTCCCCTTTCTTTCCCCTCCAGGCAGCCAGCTTTGTCCTGCTCTAGTCACGCACAGCCACCCGGCCACCCCGCCCTGCCCTCTCACACACACAGACACACACACATTCACCCAAGAAGCATCACACTAATAACCATCGCCTCAAATTAAATTCCAGACATTTTTTGTTTTTAAACTTTTCTTTTTGGCTCCGAGCCTGCTGAATATATGTTCTTTTAAACCTGACTCCGTTTTATGAGTTTTCTTTACAGTGTGTGAAATCAAATTCATGCTTTAAACATTTAAGTAGATACCGTTCTCCGTCTCAAGGCCGGATGCCCGAGTTTCTTAGAAACGACCAGTTAAGTTCCACAACACCGATGAAGGGTTCAGACACAATAAGAGGGGAAAAGCAGGAGGTTGGAGGGGGGGTAGGAGCAAAGAGGAAGGAAGTGGCGAGGGTCAGGAGTAGTGGTGCAGACGGCGGTCTCACACAGGGGATAACAACAGCCTGACACTGGACCTGGATTAACTGATTAATTTAGGATTAAAAATGACTAGGCGCTACTTTAACTAATGAACCACTGTGACCTAAAATTACAAGATTAACACGCACAAGGTAGGTACAGTGTTTAATCCTGAAGTAGAATAAGTTCCAGTGTAAATTATAAAGCCACTTGTTTAGGCCGTCTTTTGATTAAGAACAACAGAGCAACAAACATCCATCAGGGAACCTCCTTTAATGATAAAAAAGCAGCCAGTAAGGGATTTTCTGACTTTCATGACTCGGCGTTTGTCACAGTATATTTTAAAGAGAGTGCATAGATTAATTCGACAATCATAAACACGGAGCGTCTGCTGCACTGTTTTGGGAAGCGCACTGCGTACAAGAACTCCATTTTCAGCTGAATAAGAGAGCAATGAGATTCATGAGTTCTGCTGCTACAAGGCCACAGCTATGGAGATTTGGGACGAGCCTATTTCCACCCCCTCCTCTTTCATTCAGTGCAAAAACACCAGCACTGCTCTGGATGCTCTCTGACTGAGAATTATAACCATCTGATCAGTTCTGATGAATATAGCAAAACACACTTTTGGACAGTGACAGGGGACAATTCATTTAAAAAATGACCGTTCCTGTTAAAATATACAGTTTGTAACTTTTCAATCAAATGCCAAAGACACGATTTAATCAGTTTAACCTGGAGGAAGTGTAGCTTTATTGTTTGTATAGTGTTTATCTCCCTGCTTTGCATACTAATGTGTCTGGGAAGCAAGTGTATACCCCTACAAGCTATCTTAGCAGCCTATAAAAAACAATGAAGCATCCCGAACACTGATACATCCAGAGGAGATTGAACAGATACTACTCAGCTCACCGCACAACTGCAGGATGTGATCACAGGGTTGATACAAAAAAAAAAAAAAGTCCACATTCCTTGTGCTCCATATGAAAGATTTGATTGGAACAAAATAATGAAAAAAGTCTAAAAGTAGAAAAAAAAGAACAAGGAAGCAGAGAGAAGAAATCAGAGTCAGAGTATCAGGAGACAGAGATCAAGCTGTGCATTACTGCATTACACAGCCGAAAATCATGTGGTACTGGTTAAAGCAACAGAAATAACACACACACACACACACACACACACACACACACACACACACACACACACACACACACACACACACACACACACAAATATATATCTCATCATCTCTCTGTAAGACTCAAACTTCTGGTCGCTGGTATGTTTGAATAAGAATTTGACACCAAATTCCATTCATATTTTTCATATTTCCCCCTTTTTTTTTTACAAAGGTTTAAGGTGCTCTGCCATGATTTCACAACCTCACTGTTACACACAAACACACAAAAAAAATCACACAACATCATCTTAATACCTGAAAAATCTGGATGCATGCATGTTTGATTAAGCATGAAACGCTCCAACACCCCATCTGCAGTTTTTATCATCTAATTATGCTCTATTGTGATGCTATCACTAAAACATGAATAACCCTACGCTTTATACTCCATCAACACAGAACCTGACGCAGACACACAGAAGCTATATGTAGGTCATCGTCCTCATCTACATCTAAGCAAAGACATAATTAAAATTAAATTGAAATTTTATTTTTGCTCAGGTTTAAGTATCCAACTGTGATTTAAATGCATTAGTAAGGGGTGGGACTCTCAGGTATAATACAATAAGAAATAAATTGCCCTTGTTATCATTTATATACCAGGCAATGACTGCTTAACCACAATGACATAATCAGGATGTCCAAATGAAACATAAAAAAAAACTGTCTCTCAAAGATAAAGTGAAGGATTGATGTCATCAGGGCCACCAGAAGGCATCATGAAGTAGAGATGTGGAGGAAAATCTGTTAAGGGTGCTGCTTTCATTTATACATTAAAATATTGACGAGTCAGGATAATGATATTTTAAACTGTTGTCCCATCCCTGACTGTGTACAGTCTGCTCAGTCGTCACAGGAAATTAACACTCAAAGTCTATCTCCTCATCTTACTGTGAGACTCAACTGTCTGCGCGCAGGTGTGTTTGGATAAGGACACCGAATTCCTTTCATATTTCATTTATATTTATTATCTGCAATATGCATAACCTCACGAGTGTGCTTGGTCAGCTCACAGACTGACACGCGAACTAGAAAGAGGTGTCTGTCAGTTATAAATGTGGTGTGATTCCTACTGGGGCTCTCCCCAGAGTCTGAGCCAAAGTGCGCATGTGTGTCTGAGTGTGTGTGTGTGTGCACAGGCAGGGCATTAGTGCTGTTGGTAGTGTGTGTGTGTGTGTGTGTGTGCGCATCACCTGTATAGCATCATACTGTGTGTGTGTGTGTGTGTGTAAAGTGGGAGGAGCAAAGAGAGAGGGAGAGAGAAAGAGACTGATGGAGGGAGGGTGGTGGTGGTGGTGGGGTACTCCTTAAGCCTGCTCGTGACAGTGATAGTAATACCTGCTGACATCCTTTCTTCCCTCTCTCCCTCTCCCTCTCTCTCTCTCACCTCATCCCTCCATCCCTGGGGGGCTTCCTGGGCTGTTTTGGGAGTTGAAATCTGTTGACTCTTTCCCCACCACCACCATCCTCTCCTTAACGCGTTCTCCATCCCTTGCTCTCTCCACTGCAGGTCTAATGTTTTTACAGTCTCTGGGGGGCTGACGGGAAGAAGGGAAGCTCAGAGGGAATATTCATATATGGTGATGGTGTGCATGTGTGTGTTTGAGTGAGTGTGTGTGAGTGTGTGTGTGGCATGCCAGCCTAAAATGAAACAGAAAGAGGAATGTGTGTGTTTCACATCAGTGGGGGGGCTGGAAAGTAGGCTGTGCTGCCATACTCATGAGGCAATGCCAAAAAAATATTAGTTTTTGTTCCACTGTGGAAAAGACACCCCCCATCCACCCACCCACTCCCATAAAAAAAAAAAAAAAACATACAGCATATGCAAAAACTTAATACAACATCTGTCATGTACAAAATAAAAGATAAACATTGTTTTTGGGATATTGGTGGGAAAAAGAGTTGGCTGGAGTTCTTCATTTCACTATAATTAAAGGTTCTTCTGATGAGTTAAAACATTGATTAAAAGGTGACGTACTTCAGGGTAAACACACCACAATAACACAAACAGACACACGCCAATTTAATCATTTCTACCTGTTTTTTTAACCTGCATGACGCGTAATGAAGCTGTGTGTTTCCAGCAGATTTACTAATTAAAAAGTCACACTTTCATTTTCTGTACACAAAACTTGTCAATACATGTGATTGAATTTAGCCTCATGAGCTAGCTGCCTATTGGTCAACGATGGCTGACTGTTTTGTCTAAACAAAATAATACAAGTTTTTTAACATGGTGACCTCAGGAATTTCATCACAAGACAAAAAAGTCAGATGAAGACATTATCAGTAAAAAAAAACAACAACTTTAATGTAGATCACCCCTTATGAGCCAGGTTAAGATTCTCAGAGTCACACAGTCGATGGTCATAACAAAGCCGGATAAAATTTTGTATTAAAAAAAAACAAAAAAAAAAACACAGATTGTCAATCGTCAAATTAAGCAAGAAGTTACTGCTTAATCCAAAAAGTACACAAAAACTTTGACAAACTGAGATTTCCACACATGAGCTGTAATGAAAACATATGTCACTCACATGACCACCTCTGAGAGCACTTCAACTTAAATTTAGCAACCAGTTTGACTAACTGGTTTGACTGGCAGAATAACTTTTGAACTCAAAACTAACAACCAACCATTGTCAAATTCTTTAAGCGCCTGCAGAGTTTTTACTTCTCTGCTGACAACAAGACTAATGCCACAGCAGGAAAGCATCACACACTCTCTATAAGTTCATATCAACTCAAGGTTTGTTGAAGAAAGTAGACTTTTACATCCCAGATCGAGCATTTTGCAGAGATTCTTGAAGCTAAATCCGGGTTTGCAGCACCGCTTTTACCGTAGGACTTTATCCGTGCCATCACAGAGACATTAAAAAGCACTTTTGGAGTGACTGTCCATGAGTGTCTTTGCAGACTATGGGGTAAGATGGCAAACATGTCTCTGTCCTCCTGACAGCCAGGGTTTTGTATGGTACAATAATCCAGGTTTCTGCTCCAGCCTTTTGCTCCGGCTGGGTCAATACTAATTCAATTTCTGTCTCAGGGAATTCCCAGGTTGCCTCTTGGCAGGATTTCTGAGCTGAGTGGAAGAGCATTATGTGAGGTTATGTGTACTTGAGAGAGTGTGTCTGCCTGTTTTTTCCTTTTGTGCGTTTGTGTGTGTGTGTGAAACTCTTCTGGCAGTTTGCGTTGTTTTGATTGAGCTTAAATTAGCGCCGTTTCCCACAATTGCAAGTTTACATATTCTCACGCCACAATTTAATAGCCGTTTTGTATGTCAAAGCAATACACAGTCGGCCTGACACTTCCAACAATGCCAGCTCATTGTGTGCCATGAATGGATGAATGAAAGTACCCCGGCTCCGAGCCCTTAACCACCATAACCGCCCTCTTCACACGCATACCACACTGCGGCCATTTTGTGCCAGAGCCAGGCCAGGCTGTGCCAACCGAGCGGCAGACGACACGACATTGAACCTCATTTTATTCCACAGCTGTTCCACCTCACTCGCAGACATTCATACAATACAACTTATTACAGCTTAACGCGGCCTAATATTGATGTATGTGTGTACACAGAGAAGCAGAGCGGCGGCGGTGGGGAGAGAGAAATTGGGAAAGGGACAGGTCCATATGCAGTCTAGCGATAATGCAAGAAGCTGATGATAATATCTGGGTGTAAAATTGGTATCGATTGACTAAATATCCTGACCAGGGGGAGAGAGCGGCCGTCCTTTCATGCTTGTACACCGTGTCCGCTCCGAGCTGCACTGTGACTATCTGATCCATTTTAATACAGACATCCTGACTGCTGCTAGGCCTCCAACCAAAACTCATTTTCAGCAGCGTGCGTGGCTTTCCTTGTGTTTGTGCATCTCTCCTTTTAATAAAGAGGAGTTTTTGTGCTGCTTTAGTGTTATCTTGGTTAGGTTACAAAACGCAGGATGACTGACTGAATTGAAGGTGCAGAGTTAGAGTCTCTAACTCGCTACCTTCTTCTTCTTTTAAGCCTCTCTTGAAAAATGTAACCCCGAGAAAAGGTGAGGTTGCACAATATTCTATCAGCTCATTCCTTTTAAAAAGCCTCCAAAGACAACAACACGCCTTTTTCCCTCCAACACTTTAGTCACACCTAAAATCAACTTATGAGTGGAAACAAAACAATGACCTATTTAGGCAGGAGGCCAGCGCACAGCGGTTGGTTAATGTTCTCACAGCCGCTTTCACTCCACTGCTGACCAGAGCTGAGGTTTTCTTTTCTAAAGCTACTTTCACTACTACTCACTGTGAGCAGAAGAAAAACCTAGATGAGAAAAAAAGAGAAGAAAACAAAGGAAATTTGCAAAAACATGAATCATGAATCAAATCCTTGAGTGTTGTGCACCCTTATACATTTCTGGGTTTTGTTTTTTCCCATAACTGAAATTTATCACCCTCCCATCTTTTCTCAAGGAAACAAAGAGTTCCTTTCTACGCAAAGCAGCAGGTCACTTCCACTCACGCACAAAACACACGCACCTACGAGAGCCATTGTTCCACACGAATCAACTTCAACCCACAACAATGCCCTCGAACGGCAATTCACGAGCGCGCAAATCAGTAAAATCACTGCCCCGCTTTGTTTTCCGACAGTGACGAAGAAGCTCAAGTGTACACACAGTTAACTCAACCACAGTTTGCCCTCCAGATAATACACTCAATAGCACAAACAAACAGACAAAGCACATTTACAAAGACAGATAAGGTACACAACCAGCAAACAAAACACACACACACACACACCTCTGGATCTACACAGGAACACAGCGCCACAGCCAGTTAGACAATAGGCGTTGACACAGAAAAGGGAGAGAGACACTGACACTGTGATGACAGATGAGGAGAGAGAGAGAGAGAGAGAGAGAGAGAGAGAGAGAGAGAGAGAGAGATTGCTTTGTTAGCAGGACAGGGAATAAAGTGGTAATTACCTCACTGTGGGTTTGTTGATTATAGTTCAGCCAGGTTCTCCATGTTAATCATTTACCAGGGGAAGACAGAGATTAGTGGAGAGACAGACACACAGAGGAGAGATAGCAGACAGTGCGAGAAAAATATTCATTTGCATGCACACACACACACACACACACACACAACAGAGAAGGAAGAGCCATAGACGCGACGGCTGCTAGAGGAGAAATAATACAAAGATATAAAACAAGAAATCGGTCTGGAAGTGCAATCATCTCCCTGACAAGCCCTAATTACAAACACTGTCTGCTTTCACTTTACTGTACACTGCATGTGTGAGGAGGTGTGGCGTGCAGACCGTGATTTACCTTGGTATTTAAACGAGATCATTCATGAGTGCACACAGAGGGAAATGATGCATAAACAGAGCAGAGATTACACAGTAGACTTATGAGGGCTGCTTTCAATAAAGATACAGAAAAACCAACACAAATATTCATCTCCACATGCACCGTTCAAACATGCCCCACTGGCTTGGAGTTTGTGCCAGAAGAGGGAGAGATAGAGAGGAAGAGAGTGAGTCCAGAAGGGTCTGAACTGGTCTGAGTGTTTGTTTTAAATTCGGTTTAAGAGTGTGTCCAAACTTGCAGGAAGCGCACAAGTATGAGCACGAGAGGACACAGGTAAGAGGAGTCGGTTGGAATACTCCTGTTCATGCATAATCTCTCCATGCAAATTCTTGAATCTGTTATTAACACCCAGCTAATCCACTGTTCTGCTGGAAAAGAAAAACAAAAAACAAGAGGAGTCAGGAAACAGGAGTCTAAATTTTGATCCAGATCCAGAGGAACTGCTGCAACAAGTCTGCCTCCTGCCATGTCGGATAAGAGAGGAGTGCAGTATGAGAGGTGTGAGCCAAGAACAAGGGTAAGTCAGGGGACAGGGAAATGGAGTAGCTTATTTAAGGTGCAGCTTTGGGTGACATTTATTCTTGTTAGAAGAGTGTGAGCAGCCCTTATATAGACTGTAAAACCCTCCTTCAAGTCATCTCTTGTGGAAGAAAAAAAAAAGAAAGAAAGGTAATTCAATCCGTGAAGTTTTGGAGCTCTGAGTAAACTTTCTGACACCTCCAGAGTGAATTTATGAGGATGAATGAAGCACAAGGAGCAGACACTGTTGGATCAGCAAATATGGCTAGTCAACTGACTTGGTCCAACAGGTTTTAAAGCACACCATGGTACAAAGAGGGGGCTTAATACACCTATAAACTAGTCTGAGCTCGCTACTCAAGGGAGCGCTGAGGTCTAGTGTCAGCACACACACAAAAACACATACTCAAGTTTAAAGCCCTCTGGTTATAATATTTTACTAACCTTTAACTGCTCCAGGAAGTAAAAAATAATTTCTCTTCTAATAAGGAGCTATCGCTCTGAGAGAAACGCTGTAATAAAAGCGAGAACGATCGTAAACTCTGTTCATAAAATCATAAAAGAGGGCAATCGAACCACTTGAGCCCCACAAAAGAGAAAGAGACCTGCGTATTTGAGTCTGCCATGTTCGACGCTGACCCTGCAGTCAGTCTATCACTTTCATTTCAAAGCTCCATTTTTCAATCTGGAGGGTGCTAAATGTGTGCCAGTTAAAGTGTGAGCCTTTGTTACAGTCGTATAAGCTGGCGAAGAACAGAGCAACAAGGCCCTTCAGTCTCCACTTCACTGCCCCCGCTTCATTAAAACCATAAATCTAGATGTCAAAAGAAAGGTGATGGCAAGAGAATGTCTTCAGTCTTTGTATTAAGAGGAGACGCTTTTCTCACCGGCTAGACCCGTGTTACATACGGGCACAACCTTTAATTTAACAAATGGGACTTTAGCTAGAGCTCCTCTGTCTCCTCAGCTGGTCCACAGTTTTTATGGATAATGTAGCCGTGACAACAGTGAGGTCTTAAATATACATAACATTAACAAGGAAACAACAGAAATTAGTAGAAGTACATCCAACCGAAAAAGATGTCCTGCCAACGACAGTTAAAGTGGGTAAAAAACAAACAAATAAATCTGTAATCTGTATCTGCTTGTATCCTGGGCACTTGTGAGTGGCTAGTTAACAGCTGCAGTGACTCACAAATTTCAAGTTGTACTAAAAGTCAAAATTTCACTCTCCATTGTTAGTCCTGTTTAAGTCTCCAAAAACTCTCTTTCTCGCTGTGCTCAGTGCTTCACTCGTTCATACTCTCTCTTTTTGTGATTCTGTGTAGACCAGGTAGCTAACTGTGGCTTTTTCACAGCACATTTTACCACAAACAAGGCATAAAAACAATTCAACTGGATAAAACAGTTCACCCAGCCAGCTGTCGAACCAAAACAATTGTCTGAAAGACGCTAAAATGCTCCATATAGCTTTAGGAACCAAATCCGTCTCATCCTCTGACTCCACTTCGATGTAAAAGCTGTATGAAACATTGTTTGTATCAGATTTATCCTCAAACTGCTTAAAAAAGGAGTCCTGAGCTTTCAGTGAGTTGAACAACATTTTAGACAATTAAACCTATGCCAAATTTTTTTTTTAGAGATATAAAGTGCCTTCTGGACCGTTTGCATCAAGCAGATTCTGGGACACTCAAGTGCATTACCAAGCCAACAGAAGTCTTCCTCTCCCCTCCTTGAGCTCCTCTTCCCTCCCCAGGCTACGTTTACAGGCCTCAAGACAACCTGGCTGGCTGGCAGCTAATAGAAAATATGGTATGGGAAAATGACTGAAGCTCAACTAATCACACCGCCAATATCCATCACCGGGCAGGAGGGAGCTGTGAGAGATAAAAGGACCAAGGAGGTGGGCGAGTGTGGAGGGGAAAAAAATGAAAAGGAGAGTGGGATGTAACAAGGGAGGTAATGAAGAGTAAGGATAGGAGAGGAGAGAGGAAAGGAGAGAGGAGAGAGGAGAAGGAAAGAGAGTCCTAGCTGTAAACCCGGGGGATTGTGGACCGGGTGCAACATCATGGCTCTGTTGATAGTTTTGTGATTGGGTGGTGTTGCTGATGAGAGTGATTCTCTGCCACAGTGGGTTACTACTGCGCCGTGATGCTGATGGCATTGTGATTGTGTGGTGTAGCAGCCGACTGTGTGGCCCTGCCACAGGCTGTGACCATTCATCCCTGAATCTCTCGGGGACAAGAAGGTGCTTCCTAATCCTCATGGCGTTCCTCCACAACACATTTCTGTTGGATCCCAATTACAAGACGGGGTTTTTTACCCGGCTGGGCACACAGAGCATAACCGCCACAGACTTGAGCACAGGATGAGTCCTGCAGACAAGACCCAGGAGTCTCCAGGGAAATTATTCCACCCAGGGGTCACATTTTCACCACAATTTGTGCATCCAGAAATGTAAAACACACAAAAATCTGTGATTTAAGAGGTGGCCTCTGTGGCCAACAGCTATAACGACAGAGGGTCATCCATCTTAAAGAGCGTTCAGGGAGTCAGGGCTCCGAGTAGAGTGAGAGTCTCTAAATAAGTAGGTGAGGGGACGGTGGATGTGTTATTTTGGGCAGTGGCCCTACTAGCCCTGCAGGTCCTGAACCTAAACCCTTCAATTAGGCAGACTGGAACACCTGGATCAGCAGGTGAGCCTGACTCCGACTCACTAATGGCCCCTATCAACCCATTATGCGCACACAAACACTCACACCATCCCATTACCCAACTACATATTAGCTTATATCCAGCAGCACTTTAGCCTTTAATATGCACCTGTGTGCTCAGAATACTATCTAGGACACTACTCAGAGAAGAAACCATCACTTCTGACACTCTATAAGTAGCATTATCAGCTGTGGACGGGTGAAAGCCAGGGTTGGTCATAATGATGAAGATAACTACCTGCACAGGAGGGTGACATCAGGCTCCTCTGTCCTAAATGAATCACTGTATCCCCACAGTTCAGGCTTAGGCCCTCTAAATTAACATTAAAAACCTGTCTCATAGCTCAAGGGTTAGTTCAGGTTTGAGATTATCATACCTGCCCTGCACCCCCCTTCAATTAAGTGCACGAGGACGTGATCTGCAGCATAGCAGAGATTCTTCAAGCAGACTAAAGCCTGACTCATTTAGGAGGAATTATTGTGCAACAGTAAGGCACTGCAAGTTCAGACCGGCTGTGTATGTTCTATGCAAAGTAAGTAGGAATGAACTGATTTTACCCTCTTAAATCAAGCCCCCCGTTTGAGTGTGAAGAAGCCCGGAGAGAAAAAAAATGTTATTTTGTGAGAAATGGAGCATCATTACGCGCATAGTTTCCTCACCTTGTGTTTGTTGAATTCCAATAAACGACGTGTCTCTTGGCCACAGCAGCTGAGATGATGTTACACAGGAAAATAGTTGCTTTCCAAGCAGGCACATTCACCGGGGTCCACATCCTGACCGCCGCAGGGGCCGCGGAGAGGGTTTACGCGCGGCTGAGAGTGGCGTGCAGATCAGGTGAGGAGACCCGACGGAGGAGAGGATCGCCGTGAACAACTTTTCCACCCTCACCAACTCATGGAACAAGTCAGATTTCTGCGTGATCTGCTGCTGCAAGTGTCACTGTCGCATGATGTCAGAAAGGTAAAGTCATAAAAGTCGTTCAGAAAGGGTTAAATCAGAGGCTGCGGGGAGGAAGGTGTGGACCTCCACAGCAGACAGTTCCTGGGTGTTTGTCCACAGCCCGCATGATGACTCTTTGAATCTTTTAAAGTGAAAAATACAAACCAAAAATAAAAAACACTGACTTAATCTGACTGCAGGGGTCACGGGTTCGAGTGTCGCCCACAGTTATGGGTCAGACTATCAATTGAAACTGCCAGCTGGTTTGGCAGCAACAGGCTGCGGGGTAGTGGAAGGGTGGATCCGCTGAGAAGAGGGCGGTGCCCGGGCAAACTTTGAGCCAATCAAGCACCAAGGGTGTGGTGACATATAGTACCGGAGTGCAAAGTTAAATCCTTGTGAGGTGCGCCGACTGGTGTGGGGAGACCGTCTGTCACTGTTCCAGTTTTCAGGGGGAGTCAGGGACCATCTGTCCTCTCCTCTCCCCTCTGGTATGACTGATCTGGAGCTGAGTAGTTAAATTAATATATAAATCCCAGCTCAAATAGACCTTGAGCTGCTTATTTAGGAGGTTTGCTCAAAGGTACTGCAGCAGTGAGGGGCTTTTTTAGCAGCTGGTTCAAGCAAACTTCTTACTTAATTCCCTGTTCATCCTCAATTTTGGCCTTTGAGCTTGTAGCCTAATTACTGTGTGTGGCAACGTGGTTTATAAATGTAGGCCAACCTGTGGGTAAATGATGTGTTCAGGTACACATCATGCAAGACTGTGAGAGACATGGAAACCACTCAACTCTTGTCACACACATTATGTGTTCATAAAATCCACATTGAGTTCTGCAACACTTTTTTATGGTGTGTGTGTGTGTGTGTGTGTGTGTGTGTGTGTGTGTGTGTGTGTGTGTGTGTGTGTGTGTGTGTGTGTGTGTGTGTTGATCAGTATTAATTCTCTGCCTGTTGTCAACCGCCCCCAGGGGAGGATGTAGTGACAGTAATCACTATGCCTCCATGGGCGAAAGCCACTGGTGGTCCTTTCTAATTATCTGATTCCCTAAGTGTGTGTATGTGTGTGTTTGTGTGTGTTTGTGTGCATGTAAAATCACTCTGCTATTGCCCCAGCACTATCACTCATGCACACAAAGTCACACCGATAGCCTGCTCGTACTGCACATTTGGCTATTCCCTTTCTGCAGGACCCCCCCTCTTTCTTGTACTTTCTGCGTCTTTAATCGAGTGTGTGTGTGGTTCATGGTCTACATGTGCGCGTGGCACTACCAGGACTCATTAGCTCACTTCCTGGAGGTCCTGATCATTAATTTCCCATGATGCCTCGATGCTCCTGTGTGGCTAATTTGTCCCCAGTGAGCTAGTTCTCCCTCTGCAGACATGGAGCAGAGCACGGAGGAGCAGCTCACTCTGCGGGGGTCTCCCCTCTCTCTCCCTCATTGTGATTGATCTGTAGCACCAGACAGTCCCTAATAAATTTTGTAAGTGCCAGCGGTTAATAATACTTTGAGAAAATTAATTCAATTCTTCATCTTTCCCTCTGAAAAAGGTCTCAAACTTTCAATTTGGAATTGTCTACAGAACATAACAGTTTAAGTATTCAGCGGCCCTGCAGCTAACTCTTCTGTCTGACACTATAAATTGACCAGTTTCCCCTCTTGACTCAGATTAGTCTGTGGAGAAAAGTGCTCTCATTTACCCCATGGGAGGACCATTTGAAATTTGCACTAAATTAAGAGCCATGTTGATTGCAAAGCTGATGTATTTTGCACGTACTCGTTGTAGGAAATAGAATTTTACAGCTTCTCCTTATCCGTCAACACGCCAACTCTTCCTCTTCTTCTCTTTTGTATTCACTGCACCTCTTGTGTGGCTGCTATCCATCATTATCAGCACTCTTTCCAAAATCTTTCCCTCTTTTTTTCTTTACTCTCTATCCATCATCCTTCCTAATCTTTCCTCTCATTGATCCGCTCATTACGGCTCAAATATGTTTTCCCCCCATCTCTTGGCGCCATTTATACCAGCAAACATTTCCTGTTACGCCACAAAGTCAACCTCTGTCCAGACTTCTCTTAGTCATCAAACACAAAGAATAGCAATTTAAAACTCCAACGCTCACTCAAACAAAACTCATGACTGTTTGGCGTTATCAAGTCAGATTTGATTGACAGGCGACAATCATGCAAAAAGCCTTTCAACTCTAGCACTACTTATTTTTTTAAATAAGCTGGTCCTTAAAGCTTATTTATTTAAACAAATATACTGTTTTTTTACAACAGATTATTAGGGCCACATTAAGAAAAAAAAATAAGACTTCAAAATTAAAGTCATTAACTTACCAGAATAAAGTTGTAATAAAATCATTACTCAAGAGAATAAAGTCATAATAAAATCAGTACTTATGAGATAAAGTCAGAATAAAGTCCTTATATTCTAACCTGCTGTTTAAGACGACAGTTGTTGGAAAGAGAGCCATGGAGCATTTTGTGAAAATGCACTTCAATATAGGTTTCTCAAGTAAGGAGATACTTCATCTTTTGGCACATCAGCACCAAATTATTATAGGTATCATAATGATTTTATTGCAACTTCATTCTTATTAGTAATGAATTTATTCTAGTAAGTTAATGACTTTAATCTCAAAGTTGTAATTTTTTTTTCTCTTAATGTGACCCTAATACTCCGTCTTAGATTTTGCATGAGTTGAACAAAAAGTTAGGATAAAATCTCAAACACAAAAAAATTATAGACTCCTTAAAGTTCTTGCAAATTGAGCAGAAAACCAGACCTCACTATCAAACTGTGGCTGGGGACTGATTTCCGTCCCCTAAGAGCAGTTCGAATGGTGCGAAAGATGATTCATGAAAATGTCACACCAATATCAATTTAGTCCAGATTTCTGTCACATGTTGAAAGTCAGAGATAATTCCTGCCATTTTGCTTTTGGTTTGAAAAGGAACATTTTTAATATTTAACATGCTTTCAAATCCATCTGTATTCAGGAATCAAGGCTAAGAGTCTAAGAAGTGCTCGGCTGTGTTATTTCCCCTCCATGTACAGTCCTTGTGTTGGTTTATAGTTGCCTTATTTGACAGGGACAGACTGTTTGAGTGGCAGCTAGCTTCCTGTACCTTAATGAGGAATGAGAAGAAACTTGAGCTGCACCATCATTTTTAAGCATGCAGGCGACTGGTGGCTCATCTGGTATCTCTCTTTACAAACAGCAGTAACATTTACACCAATCATTGACTAAATAACAGCTTTTTTTCTCCTTACATAAGGTTTTCATTCTAATGACTTTATTCCTGAAACACAATGACATTAATCTTGTAACAAAAGGGCGTATTCACTCATAACATAATGACTTAATGATTAGCATTAGAGCTGCTTGTGAGAAACTTTCGGTTAGAGTTGATATTGTTGGCAAAGTGGTTCCTCTCGTCTATAATCAAGTAGCGATAGAATGCAACACTCACTGTGACTATTTGCAGTGTAAAAAGTCAAAAAAGTGTTTTTTTTTCTGCCCGCTGTCAATCAGCTGGTCTGACATCCACGCCCCTTTAAAGTAAATTAAAGCATCAAAGATTACTACTGTGAGGTTATTTTTAAAACAGCATAAAGTCAATGCAAGCTTCCACACCGGCGGCGATTTTTCCACGGGGCGAAAAGCGTCTTTTATTTTTTCGCTCTTGTGTCGAATTTTTCGGAGATTTGCAGGCGAATATCTGGACCTGCTAGACCTCTGGCCAATCAAAAGTCATATTGTTGATGACGTCACAGACCCATGCGGCTGCAGTTCACACGACACACACCACCACTGGCACCAAGAGCAACGATGGGAGAGAGTGTGTACAACAGAGTGGTCGCCCAGTGTGTATAGGTGAAAGCGATTTTTCGGACCGGCGAATATTTTCGCATTTTCGTCTCGCTTTTTCGCTTCGCTCTGCAAATTCGCTGGTGTGTAAGGACCTTAAGACTTTTGAAGGACACAAAGAGGCATCAGTATCAATTTTAGTCTGTTTTTCATCCAGTGAAAAAAACTCCTCACAGTGCCTTTAATGTGTGTCTTTTGCTTGTTTCATTTGAATCATGAACACTGAACTGTAAGATACAAAAAAATCATACTGTAGATCGGCTTTTTTTTTCATTGTAATTATTTAATGAGGGCTCTTGTTTCCAGTCTTTGTATGATGTCATAAAAGTGTGTGCTACTCCTCATTTTTATATCACATTATGCCATCATCTCTTACTCACGGACTGCACCGCTAAAGTCACTGAGGTCCTGTGAGAACATTAGGATTGGGCTTTCGCAGCATGCAGTGGATGTCATGTTCACAGCCTCCCTATCCAACAAAGAAAAGTGAAAACAGCTAAGCCGTGTGACCGAGCCACTTTGGAAAAGTACTGGGTCGAAGCTCTGTAATATTTCTTGAAGGTTTCAGGAGAGCACATGTGAAAAGTACTTGTGTAATTTTTCATTTCCGGATTTCTTGTCGACATATAACATTGATTTAGTACTTGGAATTGAAATTCGTTTCTCAAACGTATTTTAAAACGTCTTTTCACTCTTCCTTTTGTAATTCATCCCTCCTTCTCCTCCTTTCTTTCTCTCCTCTCCTCAGCATCACTCCTTCCTCTCCTACCCTTTTGCAGTTGTGCGGTTGTGTTACTGGCCTCTAAATCCTGTTATCTCCACATGTACAGGCTGACACCAAGCCACTCACAGAATTGTAATCAACCACCATACACAACAAACAAACATGGCACACACACACACTCACACACAGCATGACACACTTCTTTCTCTGTATGACTCTGTAGTAAAAAAAGGCAAACACACGACCAGAACAGGACCGGCCTGATTCTTGTTTTCTTACCACTCCTGATATTTTTGGTGTCTCGTCGTTTTGATCGTCTGTATTCCTGCATGTTTCAGCACATCTTGTCCCGTCTATCACTCATCTTTGGAGAACTACTGCTTCTCGTAAGATTACTCTTCACCTGTCACTCCTCACTCCCTCTTTTCTCCAGATTTTCTTCTTCTTCTTCTTCTTCATCTTTTTGCTCTCTGTGTTTCTCTCTTAGGGCCCAGAAACTTAGAGATGTGTGTCTTTTATTTTTGCATAAAAATCAGTCAGGATTATTAAGTTTTTTTTTCTTTCTGTGATGGCTTCATAAATAAATGTACTCACTCCCTCACACAAACACTCACAAACACACCCCCTTGGCGACTTTCGCTTTCCTCTTTCTCATTTTCTACTTTCTGGAGCTGCTTATTTCCTTTCCTTTCTCCGTCCCGCCTACCACACCTATTAGCAGCAGTGCCAATTTGTAGGGGTCATCACTTTACTTGTGTGTTTTCTTCAGTCTCACCTTTTTCCTTTTGTAAAAAGCACATTGTGTGCGGCCCTTTTTTCCTCCCGTGTGCCTCTGCTCTTTTCCACCTCCTTTCTTTCTCACTGCGTCTCAGTTCTGTAATTACAGCTCTGGACTCAAGCAGTGATGGTAAATGCTTTTTCTATTCCCCTCTCTCCATCACTCCCCCGAATCTCCATCTTTCTCCTTTTCTTGCCAAGCAAATTACATCTCGGTTACTATAGAGACATGTTTATTGAATGCTTTTTACCGCACCTTCTTACCCCCACCTCCAAAGCCCCTTTTGCTTTCCTTCCTCTCCCTTTCCTCCTCCCCACCTGTTTTTCTCTGTGTTTGCTCTTTCTTGCGCTCTGGTGTATTGATGGTCATCTGTGTCTTTCTCCTGACTTCATTTTTTCTTTTTTGTTCAACTTCTGGAGTTGCCATTTGTAAAGAAAAGATGAGAATTGACCCTGTCGCATAGATTTTCAATGCAGCATTCTGGGCCATTGTTGTCGCCATGTACCTGAAAGCAGATAAAGCAACATGCTGTCTTGTAAGGCATGTGCTATCCATTACCATCGACTGTACAAGTGGCCCCCGTTGAATACAACACTCTGAGATGTGAGTCGTCTGATTGGGACTCTTTCTTCTCCTTGTCATTACAAAAACGCCGCCCAAACCACTCCCAGTCTTTCACTGTCTTCTTGAATCTTTTTCTTTGTTCACCTCTCTTCCAAAACCGCTGAAGCTAGTCCTCCGATGTTCCTCTTCTGTCTCAATTTTTTGTCTTTTCTAGTCTTGGGAATCA
The DNA here is from genome assembly GCA_962446985.1 of Xyrichtys novacula. NCBI lineage: Eukaryota > Metazoa > Chordata > Actinopteri > Labriformes > Labridae > Xyrichtys > Xyrichtys novacula. The sequence continues at coordinate 22,764,820 of OY660871.1, forward strand.
AACCTTAATGCTCCAAGTACGAATGACGTAAGTTATTCTTTGATTAGACTCTTACCTGCTGTGCGACGATGAAATCATGTCTGAGAGTGGTTGTAGTGGTCGCAAGTGATATAACAGTGGCGTGGATACAAAATAAGCATCTAGACCAAATGAGATTGTAGCAGCAAATATGGTCTTATTCTCCTAAAGGTGGGGTAGGCAGGATTCTGTTAAAGAAAAACATCATTTTTTTGTGGTGTATAAACAAAAAAGCATTTAATATCAGTCAGTAGCTATTAGTTATTGATGACATTTGGTAATAAAACAATATCGCTGTTTTTCTTTATGTCTGTGTAGTCAACATTTTAGAATTTTTGAGCGGCCCGCTCTTTCTAAATGTAAACAAAGCCGTTCTCCGCCTCCCCCAACCTGATTGGTTGTGAGGGAGATGCTGCGTCCTCGTGTTGTGAGGCACGCTCCACATCCTTGAATAATGTGCATGAGCCCAAACAAAGTTGGCGTGCTACAATGTCGGACTGTAGAAACTAACCAGAAAGTACGGAAAATTGTCTGAATCCTCCTTTAGCCACAACTGCCAACACAAGCGAGAAATTGAAGTAAATACCGGAGACTCTGATGGAATAACGGGCGCTTAAAAAGGAGGTAGACCACCCAGACAAGAGCTAAAAAGCTAGGTCAACATCAGTGAACGCTTCAGAATCTTACAGACCCTGTAACCTTTTTACTGGACAGGTAAACCGCTTTAACAAACTAAGTTAAGTGTCTGTAATAGAGCGGCGCTTCACAGTTTAGCTCGGGTCCTGGACTATGTCACTTTATCCTAGTTGTAGAAGTCCTGCAAACATTGTGTTTGCTGGTAGTCTGTTCACATCTACAGTAGCACCAATGCTTTTTACTTTCACGTTGACTGGGCCCCATTTGTAATTATCTAAAATATTTATCTGTATTATATCTCAATTTAATTTGAACGATCCGAGCGAGCAGGAGTGTCTGTTTGTGGGCAGGGCTTGCTGGAGCAGAGAGGGAGGGGAGAGGAGGAGCTGAGGGGAAAACTGTTTGGGAGGGGGAGTGTTTACATTCAAGATTTCTCCTAAGAACTGTCACTTCCTCAGATCCTGCCTACCCCACCTTTAACTCGTATTTGAAAGAAAAGAAAAAAAGAGTTTTGTGGTTGTAACTTTGATTGTTTAGCTTAAAATACAAAAATTAAACAAAGTTAGCACAGTAAAATAGAGAGCTGCTGTTTACAAAAGAAAAACTAATATATAGGCTTCTGCACCATCATCCAGTTTTGTCAGATCACTATTTACAATGTCAAGAAAATAGTTCCTCAGTACTGTTAAATAAACATCAGATTATCCAGAGTATGCTCAGAAAGATCTGTTTCTGAGCTCGTGAATGTAGGACATTTCAAAGATGAAAAGTTTTCATTGGACAGCAACATTTCAAAAATGACACCGAGCTGCTGTCTCATGGGTACTTGGCAGGAAAAGTTTACGATTGCAAAGGAATAAATCTTGTAATAAGAAACTTTAAGTTCATATAGAGTTTGTACAGTCAGTGTTTATGGTAAATGCCTGTTTCACAGCAGGTTTGTTGACCAGAGACAAATTCTTTCATCTCATATTGTTCTTCTTTCTCTTCCATCACTTTCTTCTTGTCTCAGTCCTCTCCCGATATTTGATGAAGTATTGAAGTCAGGTTTTAAAAAAGTGACACACACGTTCATCTCTGTAAATTCATCTGTCCTTCTTTGCCTTCAGTTCATTCTCTACTGCAGTCTCTTTGCTCTCTGCCAGCACCCATCCTCACCCTCCATCACCCCCACATTTCATCCTGTCCTCTCCCTGTCTGTCCCCCTACTGTACTGCCTCTCCCTCTGTTCCCCCCCTCTCCCCTCTCCTCTCCCCCTCCCAGATGGGCCACGTGAACCCTCTGTAGTAAAATTAACTTTGAGATGAACGAGGCTACGGCTGTTTGCGCATGCAGTCTGATATTCTGCCAAAAGCGCAGTGAAGGTTATGTCTTGATCTATTTACTGCCAAGACTCTTCTGTGACTCGCGGCATCTCGATTTATGCTCTGGTTACTAAAAAGAAACAATTCTTTCTCTTGCCAAAAAAGAGATTTCGAGGCAGCAGGGCAGTCTGGTGTTTGAAGTGACTTTGTCGTTTCAGCACATCAAAGTTTGAACCCCATCAAAGGATGCACCTGCTGGGTAATGTGGCTCCAAATGTGATAAAAGAATAATAGATACTTGCCTTTTTTTTAAACAGGCGGGTTTTGAGTAACCAACAAGCACTGAATTGTTACTGCGGGTGTTTTTTACTTTTCAAAAATAATTGTCCATGCTTGCATAGAAACCAACACTTTGGAGGAATCAAAGCTGGTACACACAATTGTTTCCCCACGCTGAAAGCACCAATTAGTTTTCTGTTATTTAACTTCTATATTCAATCACTTCTTTGCTTGTGGCTTTCCTCATTAGTTATATACACACTCAAGTGTTTCGCAGTTTGTGTCTCCGACTGTCGCTGTGTGTGTTTTTTATGTGCGGCAATCTGAAGGGGATTTGGCAGACATGCTTGTGCAGTAGGAACTAAAAGCAAGTTAATTGTTCCCTTAGGAAGCGTTCAAACAGGCCGGACCACTCAGAATTATGGGCCGAGGATAAAAATGCAGATTTTTTCCTCTTTTCCTGTCAATGACTTTTTTTTTTTTCTTCCCCTCATCAATGATTTTCACTGTGAGTTATTACCGCAGAAGCAGACCCTGTACTGTGTGAGTGTGTATGTGTGGATCCTCTGTCATTAAACCCCCTCTTCTCTTCTGTTCTTACATCACATGATTTGACAGTTTTACAATGAATACCTGCAAACATTTAATTAAATGGGAGATGCATACGTGCTCTCAATAATCCCACTTCATGCTTTGTAATTAACTCCACATTCACTCTCACTTAATTGTTTTTAGAGGAGATAAGATATTAAAAAACAAACAATATTTTTTTTTTTCTGCTATAGCTGTGAGACAACATTATAACCCTGACTAGACAGGTTGAGATCCAAGCAGACAGACAACAAAATGAACAGGAGTATAAAGGTTCTTCTTACAGGTTTTGTAGCTCCACGTGTCGATTTGTTGTCTGCCGGGTTGTGATTTGAATAATTAATTGCTACTTATTGTCTTATTGCTTCGAGGATGTGGATTCTCAGACGATGCGCTGTGGTGTTTTTCCCCCGCTCAGAAGACGAGGGAAAGTGATATCTCTCAATGATTGCCCTCTCGCTCTCTCTCTCACTGTCTTTCAGTAAATGAGGGAAAGTGATATGGTCCTCTAATGACCCGTGTGAATAATTGCCGTCTAAATAAAGGCTCTATTTGGTGCAAGAAATCGTCTGCTCTGTCTCTCAGTATTTCTCTCATTGACTCCCCAGTGGACCGTCTTCTGGTAACAACCCTCCTGCAGCCTTGTCACTTTTTGTTGATTTCACAACTTTGCTTCGGCTTTTTTCTCCTTAATCATCACTTAGTATCACACGGTCAGTCTGTCCAGTATGCTTGTGTGATATTTTCTAACAGGAAGTCTTTTCAGGATGTATTTCAAGTGTCAAACTTATTTTCAGTGTGCATCTTACCTGAGGAAAATGTTCGTAGCTTTTACGAACATGTAGAATGTAGAATTACAGTACCACTTAACTACTTAAAGTGTTCTCAGTGGTCTTTAAATTGTGATTATAAGGTTTTAACCCTAAATCCCGTTACCTGCGTCATTTTTTACTCAGAGAAGCAATTTCACATTTAGTTTTCGCATGATATGTCCTGTAGCATCAGAAAAATGCCAAATGAACATATTAAAAAAACAACAAGAAAAACCTGATTTTCATTGGAGTGGGTCTTTAAAGAATAGAGTCATCATCGTGTATTTGTGGAATCTTCAAGATTGGTAGGTCTGAGTGGTCACCAGAAGAAAAAATATCAGATAGAAGTTGGGAAAGCAGAGCAGGAAATTTGCAAGAGATCTGAAGCTGAGTGAAAGAGACATCAACCAAATTGAAGAAAACAGACGCAGAGGCTTTGGCAGTGGTGAAGCTGAGTGAGAAGAAAATGCAGAGGTCAAAGACACAAGTGCTGCTCTTCTCTGTATCTGTTAAAAATACCAACATAAAAAGACAAATGTTGGGACTTAACTGAGTAAAAATGTTAAGTTTACTGTTAATTCAATCTGTAAGAGTGCTGATAGCTACGTTTATCACGGCTATATTGTTGACCAACCATTGAAACTGAGGGACAGTTATAGCTGTATAAATAAACCTATTCTAAATCAATGGGATCAGCTCTAAATCAATACTTGGTGTCATCTCGTTTGTATATTTAGTAGGTTGCAGAGAAATAAGACGGATAATGTATTGTTGGCTGCCATTTGCACTCTATTTGCATAACCACCAGCTAATTTTAGATAACCCTTTGCATGATAAACCTCATGGTCTCTTTTGCTTTGTAGGTCATAAAGAGGCATCAGGGATAAATAAGTTTTATGTGACACAACTTTTGGTACCATGACTGTAAACGTATTATTTGTTCATAATATCAGGATGTAGCAGCAGGTTATTCCTTAACTTTGACAAGCAATAATAACAACTTTGTTCAGTCTTTAAGGTCGGCTATTTTGTGTCCGTACAGCATCAGGAGGTTTGTAGTGAGAAAATTATGGGAATTTTCCACTGATAACTCCTTCGCTGTCTTGCTGCAGTGTTGATTTGATTTCACACCTCTTACTCTCACTTTATCATCACATGGACAGGTATAAGATAGCTTTCCACAATGCAGTTTAAGACGTCCTACAACGACATTTAGTTTGCTAAACTGTGAAAATCAGTGTCACTACTGCTAATTATATTAAGTTATGTTTGGAAATGTGTATTTTAACAGATAAGGTCTTATTTGTCTTTATAGTTTGTAACTCTTTGCTGATTGTGTTTAATGATTAGTAATAATGTAAACTTTTAACGCATTGTTAAAGTTCATGTAAGGAGTTTTTTGACGTTGATGAAATTGAAATTTATATTGATGCCTTTTTATGATTTAAAAATGTAAATTTTAATGCCTGAAAACTGGTGTCATCTAAACATCTGAAGAAACAGTCGTATTTTGCTATGTCCACCTAAAATATTTGAAATTAACGATCTATTTGACTGTCTAAAGTCAGCAGGATGGGATTCTTTTGCTTAAGCATGTAGAAGACAAGATAAGCAATGACTGCACTGTCCTCAGGGGGCGCCAAACTTGACATAAACCGAAAGTTCCTCACAGGAGCTTTGGGTTTTGGAAAATGAAAGACTTAGTGCCATGATTGTGATAGCTCTTGATATCCTTCTATAAATGTAACTTATTAAGAGGTTGGTTGGCTCAGTGGTGTGAGTGCAGGCCGCAGGGGTTAGAGTCTTTATCACATTGGTTGACTTTAGCTGTCCCGTCTGATAAGGACAAAAATGCCAAGAGACTATAACTTAAAACCAGATATCATCCAAAAATGTTTCTTTACATCAAGCTAGTATTTTTCTGTCTTGAGCGGTGTAGGAAATTATTTCATTGTTATCGGTCAAACCAGCTTCTTCTAAAAACAACATAAAGCTCTGAAGTCCAAAGAGAATTGTGTGTTTTTTCACTCGGAAACCTTGGGATGAAAACACTATTGCAACCTTGTCCCTCGTTGTCGGTTTCACACTTCTGGCTTTACTTTTCTTGTCATCATCATTGGATCACATGGTCAGGATGCTCTCCCTCTTTCATCAGTGGTCCCTGGCTAAAGTCATATATTTTTTGGTGTCCTTCTTCCCGCTCCCTACAACCAGATGGTCCATTTTTCATGTGCTTGTCAGTTTCCACATCCCCAGTCCATTACAGCTGTTGGGAGCGTGCACGCATGTGTATTTTTCTCTGCACAGATCAGAGAGGAGCTCAAATTGACATCCATTTCGGGCTGCACGTTTAGCTTTTATATCCTCAGCCCGAATGAACGGTGAGAGGAACCGGAAGACATGAAAGAGTGGGAGAGTGCTGTGGAGATAAAAAGAAAAAGCACTAGAAAAACCTGGCTGTCCGTCCGCGCATTTATTTTGTGCTTACTAAAGTTCTTCTTCGCGCACATTCTCTCTCTCTCCATGTTCAAGGAGGAGCTGAGTTATTAAAACGCCAACCTTTCCAACAAGAGGCAATAAATCAAACTAAATATCTAGGGGAGAGAGGGAGAGAGAAGACAGGGATGGAAAAGGAGAGAGAAAGAGAGAGAACATGGAAATGAAAAATAGGGAATGGATAAGTCAAGAGGGGGATTTGATGAGCAGAAGGCTTGGGAAAGAGGGAGAGGAGAGCAATGAGAGGGCCGTATTATAAATTGATGTAGAGGATGAGAGAAGAATGTAGTGAGAAAAATAATGAGAGTCTAAAACTGGCCAGTCTGATGCCTGCCCTCGCTTCATTCACTTTGATTACAGACAGACAGGCCGGCCAATCAGGGTTAATTCACCATCACTGCAAACCAGTCAGTCAGCCAGCCAGCCAGCCAGCGAGTTCAAGGCAACCACAAATGTTTTTCCCAGTGTGTTAGGAGTGTAATGCAAACAGAAAAAAAACATGTAATTTTCTATATAAAAGTGGCTTCAGACGACTGACCATGAGAGTGTCTGGTCCTGCCTGAGGTTTCTGCCTGTTTCTCTGACACTGTAGCCTTGATGACTCATGTTGTATCTTTTATTCGTGGATTTGTTCTTTAGTCAAAGTCAATAATTGATTGACTGGCTCAAATTGGATGGATGTAGATTGAGAAAGACAGTCACAGACGGTGTGATAAAACTGTTGACAATAACATGGTCTTTGGAAACAGGAAAACAAAAGCAAATGAACTGTTGAACACAAGAGCTTAACAAAAATTCAAGGGAAAGGCAAGAAGCGTTTTTAACAACATATTCAAAAACCACAAAGTTTGGGGGACACTGGGGGTCCTGGAAACAAAGAGGAAACAAATACTGCTTTTCAGATCCATAAACAAAAGGTGTTATTTCTACTTAGAAAAAATGAAAAATAAAAGAATGAACTGAAATGTTCGTGACAAGATGTAATACATTTTCTTGTTTAATTTCTCACCAAATTAGCTTTGTATGAAGTTGTGAAAAAATCAGCTTCTCAGGGTTTTGGTTTTATACACTCTGGGTCAGTGTTGTTCTTAAGTAGCACACTCAGTAAAGTACTGTACTTACAGCATTGCACTTACTTAATCTCTTCTTTTCCTGGTATCAACAGACTATATTTACCTGTGAGTATATTTTCTGAGGACAAGTTTAATGACATGACAGTGCTGAAAACAGTTATTTAAACAAGACTATGACCTGGAATGAGAAAACAATCCAAAGAGTTGCAAAAGAAAGACGGATTAGACAGAAGTTTATTTTACAAAAATGTTTGTAGGCATTTGATGTTCTTGTCTTCCAGGTTTTCAAATTTCCTCTGCTCTAGTGTATTTCACGCCTCATTTATTCTTTCTTGGGGAATTTTACAATATCTTTAGACTGTCAGTCACAAACAACTAACATGTTCAAAGAGCTCCGAGACCTGATGACTTAAAAATGAACCAGAAGAAGAATTAAGAGTTTAATTTACCACTTAGTTGTTTTAGGTTCAGTGTGGCACTCACACCTGTCTTCTTTGTTATCAACTCCCAGAATTAAAACACTTACTGTCCATCATTTATGCACATTACTACTAAATGGCAACAAAGCAGCCATGAATCTGAGACAGAGGCAGCTCAGAGGAGACCCGGGACAGAGGAGGCAGTTTAAGCGTGACATTGAGAGCTCGGAGGTTAAGTGGTTCAATGGTCTAGGCCTCTTAAGTGTCTCCTTCATCCCTTGCTTCCTCTCTTTACACATTGGTCTTTATTGCCTAATTTGGAAGAGAGGCATCAATCAAAAGTCGGACACAAGAATACACTATAAGAGGCGCACACGTCCTAATTATTTCTACCAGCGTCCTGCATGTTACGTCAATTTCACAGTCAGAGTGTGTGTGTGTGTGTGTGTGTGTGTGCGTGTGTATGTGAATGTGGTTTTTTTGGGATACTTTCAGAGTAGTAGAGGGACTCAGGGAGCGTGAAAAAGAGATGGAGCAATAAAGAGTAACTCTCTAAATCTCACCCCCCCCACTGGACCATGAGATGAGGGGATTTCTCCACAAGCATTTTCAAAAGGAAGTAATAATTATCTGCCAAGTCTGAGTAGAATTATGTATTCTTTTGACGAGAAGTAATTTGTATTTTGAAATCATGTGATTTTTTTTTTTTGGTCTTTTGGGTAAGGATCAGACTGTAAAATGTGGCTGTAAAATCAGGCTGTTTCCCTGTGGATAATTATTATTTAAAAAAGAAAACACAGTATCCAGTTAATACAAAAGCCTTGTTTTTACAGGGAGGGGGAGATGATGTAAAAACACAAACGTGAATCCCTCTTTTGTTTAATGACTTGCTTTTTTAGGCTTTAGTTTGGTTGATTGTAATGATGATTAAGTTCTCAGTAATAACTTGTAAAATTAGATGTAGTATTATTCACTGTCATGAGAATCTGTAAGGTTCAGAGAAACTGACATTTAACTCATCGTGTAGTTTTGTTGTGGTTTTCTCTGTTGCCGTCGACACTTGCTTTTAAAATTCTGAGCAGCTCAAATCAGGAAAACTTTAGCTGCTGGTTCTATCACGACTGCACTTTTCTGGCTTCTGTTTGTGTGTTTAGACTCCGGGGTCTGAGAGTTGAGAGTTGACCCTTAGAAATGGACTTGAAAGGCGGTGGCATCATCTTATTTTGCTCCTAGCTTGAAAAACAACTGTGGGTGCATGAAAAACAAGACGATGAATAATGGAGAAGCAAACAGATCATTTGGGGAAAACATTAGCCTGAGACTATTGTTTGCTGTCTTATAGATTTTGTCGAATGTATTTTCTGTGTTTTGAAAAGGAAAATAGCATTTCTTGATGATCTTTTTCCTGTTAGAATTTGAATCTGGATGAACAGCTTTTAATATAACCTTTTATTATGTACGTACATCCTCAGGCTTTTATCTTGAGCTGATCCTTTTTTTTTTGCCTCTTTATGTTTGAGGAGCGTAAAGAGCTGAGGTAAAGCAGCATATATTCATAAACGGTTTAACATTAATGAATGGACCTACTCCAGCTCTGTACTTAAAATGCTCTCTCATACACGCACAAGCATGTCATCCATAGAAGGTATCTTGCACTATACGCTGCTGCTAATTGAATCACGTATTACATTTCCTGCAGGATTAGTTAAGCCTGAGAGACTGGCGACTGCACGGCCAGTTAGACAGTCAGTGTTTATGTGCGTGTGTGTGTGTTTATTGGGTTCGAGAGCCTTCGGATCAATTATTCATCTTGTGTGCTGCTCAATCAGATACTGAAGAATCCATCTCTGCCTCTCTCTCTCTCTCTCTCTCTCTCACCTGCAGGGATTACAGAGGTGTGGAGATGGGACACAGTGTGGTGGGTTCACAGTGAATTAACATGCCGCTGTTGTGCTGGCCGGGAGGAATCTGAATGTGTTTACTGGTGGGAGACTGACAGGTTCTCAAACTGGTTTAACTGGTGGCAATGAAGTCACAGGTGAGTGTAGATAGTAGACACAATTTCAACCTCCATGATCCTCGAGGAGGCACATAAATAATAAAAACTTATTCTTGATAGGCACTTGAAACTTCCAATGAAATATTGAACAATAATGCAAATTTCACTGAAAAGCACAAAGATTATCTGTTAACTCTGGACAACACTTTTTTTTGGGTACTTACAGGTTCTGCCCCTAAATTTTCCAGAGTTTCTTATTCATAAAAATTCATCACTGCATAATTGGGTGGGTGGGGGTGTGTAGGGAGTTTTAGTCCATCCAATAAGATGTTGCTTTTTTGTTGCGCAATAGAAAACATTAACAACCCTGCTTGCTCGAGGTGATTCTCTCGAATATTTCCTGTGGCATTCTTGTATCAGCTCACCAGACTTCTCTCAGAAATTTCTGGAGGCTGGCTGCAAAAGTTCCCTGTAAATTTGGGGGAAAACTCCAGCTGTTTGCAGCTCACTTTGAAATGAAGACAAACTTCTCCACGTTTTACGAGTTGTGCGTGTGTAGAGACGGTTAATTTTTCATGCGGATACATCAATAAAAGCTGTATCCACCAAACCACCTTGCACTTATTCAATTCTGTTTTGAGCCTTTTTGATGACTCACAAACAAGTCCTTCATGCCAGTGAGTCTGCAGCTCTTCCAAAAGAAATACAAGAAGCTTACAACGCAGTGAAAGTGATAGTTAAGCGAGTATTCTTGATGCTTATGGTCTGATCTTAGCTTGATAGCATGCATGGACTAGCACTAAATGTTTAGTCCTTTGTTATTTTATTTATTTGACCTTTATATAGCCAGGTAAGTCCCAATGAGATTAGGGATCTCGTTTTCAAAGGAGACCTGGCCATGAACGGCAGCAACACAAAATTTTAGCTACAAAACAATCACACAAATACAACATAACTAAAAAAAAAAGGCCATAATAAAACCAGCTAAAACAAGTGCATACAGAAAACCTGACTTCCAGACTTTTAACAAAAGACTTGAATACATACAGGTTTCCCAGTCTAAAATCAGTCTGCAGATTGTTCCAGGAAAGATACACAGGAAACCTAAAAGCTTTCTTTCATAACTCAGTTCAGACTTTGAGAACAACAAACTGCACGATGTCCAATAAACAAGGCTGTGAAATTTATCCTTCAGGGTTTAAAGGGAGGAAAGGAAGTCTGATATTTTGCCCAGAGTGGCTCTATAAATAAAGATATACCACTGACCAGGCCGGCGTGCACTCAAAGCAGTCCAACTGACTCTGGTGTATTAAGTACAATGGTGGGTGAGATAGCCACAGTTTGTAATAAATCTCAGTGTACCGTGATACATCAGGGACACTGAAATACTTTTTGGTGAGCTGCTAAACGCTTTACTTTTAATAATACTCTTTGGAGCAAAAACAACTGAGGCTGGCGAGCACAGCCTTAGTTTTTCAGGTATTTCTGTATGAACGAAATCATTGGACAAAAAAACAGAAAATGTACCTGATAATTTCTGATAATGGCTTTTCTGATTAATCACCAAATCAAAGTTTTAACAGATCATCCTCAATGGACAATGTTTTAGCAATTCAAAGCTGAGATTTTACAAATGTGTTGATTCTTCGATGACTTTAAAGGGATATTCTGGCGTAAAATTAATTTAGGGTCAAACACACCATAACACTGAGTTAGACACCCCCTTGAGAGATGAACTTTGCCGACCGCTTCTCTAGTTATACCAACAAAGTATAAAGAGACTAAACACAACTCACCTACTCTCTTCCAGCAGCTGCTTGTTTGTAGCGAGAACTCGGGACAGTCCATTATGGACTACAGTGGGGTGACGCAGCTCAAGGAAGAACATTTATGATCATTACTTTATCATTTCCTTGAAGTAATAATCATCATATTAATCATTTTACACTGCAGATGCAGTAGTTCTTCTGCCTTAGCGTCTTGGTCTGATTACATTTCCATGAAGTAATAATGTTCTCACTACAAACAAGCAGCTGCTGGAAGAGAGAAGGTGAGTTGTGTTTAGTCTGTTTGCTAAAGAAATCAGGCGAAGTTAAAAAGATGTTTGGTGGCTAGCTCTATGGTTAGGACCCTATATGTACTGTTGATGAAGTTAGGTGCTGTTCTGAGCATTATTTATGGCTATAGAGTGGCGTTTTGGTTGAGGTTTGTTCATGCCTCCTCAGACCGCTGTGTATTCCTATCCTGCGGTTGTTACTAAAGTTGGTATAACAAGAGAAGCAATTGGTCAGCAACATTCATCTTTCAAGGGGGTGTCTAACTCTGTGTTGCGGTGTGTTTGACTCTAAATAAATTTTACACCAGAATGTCCCTTTATAATGAAGTCAGGATTACCCAAGTAAAAACCATAAATGTCTATATTCAATGTAAATACTCAGAGAAGAGTGAGATATTTCACTTCAAGTAAAAAAAATAAATAAAAAATGAAAATGATAAATATGCACAAGAAGAAAAGTCATGTGATCACCAAAGTCATCGGTACATCCTCTGGGGAGCACGATCAAATGTACAGACAGAGTTATGTCTGGAAAGAAACACAGTCATAAAGGAGATTTCAGCCACTGTCAAAATGATGAACAGACAGACATCTGTTAAGAATACTGAAAATAGCATCTTTTAGATCAAGGAAGAATCTTCTCATTATTTCAGCTCGCCTCCGTCTCTTACAGATCAGCGGCCTCTCGGTTGCATCTGTTTTTCTTTTTCTTTCTTTAATGCTACAAATTAAAGAGTTACCCGCGCTGCATCACCATGCTGCAGGTGTTCTCAGGTCACCTCGACATGACAGTCAGGTAGACAGCAGCTTGTTAGCGGGCTTCAGCCTTGAGCGCACTGGAACAATTGAGAGCCCACTGCTCGGTACGTCTGTGACCCAGCAGCGAGAACTCCACACATTGTTCAGGTTGGGGTCAAAGGTCAAGGAGCAAAAGGTGGATGATAAATATTCACACATAGAGCCCCAGAGGAAAGAAATGAGATTGCTGAAAAACACTTTACAATATTTATGTTTGCTTGAGCTGTGTTGACTGATATTTTATCAGACAAAGGTAGAACCTCAGTCACCTACAAATAAAGAAGCAGTCTGTAGCTTTACTTGAATTCTCACTCTCATTTATAAACTACAGATCGCTTTTTGAAAGGCAGTAACAGATGCTTTCTGTTTTCTTCACGGAATAAAAAACAAACTGTGTATAATTTACAGAGTTTCTCAAGTGGGTGAGACCCTAAATCCTGAACGTATGTTCTTAAGTACCAAATTAAAAGTTCCCTAAATATTTTGTAAATGTTGTTCATAATTGTCACCTTCCTTGAATAAACAAGAAAACATCAATTGAATGAACTAGTATCAAGTTAAAAAAAAAAACTTTTCTTAAAGAGAATATCTACTTTTTAAATTCATATCATGAATTTATTTTATGTTTAATGGAGGTGTTTTTTTTTTTTAAGTTAATTTAAAACTCAATCCGAAGAGTGGCTTCCTCTGAATTCTGATTATACTGAAGCAGGGCCTCGTCTCTTTGTCAATTTTGTCCTGTATGTTTTTTTTTGTTGTCTCTGACAAAAAGCAAAAACAAAAATTGTTTTTCTGCTGTTTTTCAACTGCAAATAAAAATCTCCCTCTATTCATTTATAAATACTCTGTCTTGTTCAGCTGAAACTCTTACCTAATCCTTTTCAAACCTCAGTCTAGTCAGCAGCAACACTCAGTGCGTTGACATGTTTTCTTGCCGTAGTTCAGCTGAAACTTGCCTCTTTAAAAACCTGTAAACACATTAGTCTGACTAAACTCGCATTAATTGAACTTCTCATACTCAGACTGACATGCCTGGATGGATAATGAGGTTGGGGATAGATTTTCTCAGTCAGCTTGGTCAGACTGAAATTGGCCTTAGTATTCTCTGTATGCACAACAGGCTTTGAGCGGAACGTTAAATCATGTATGTGTGGATAATAATGGACGTGTAGCTTGGTAGCCAGGTAATAATGACAGTAAAAGGACATTTTTTTTCAGAATGTTCCCATTGTTCAAACAAAGTGACATTTTTGTCATTTGATGTACATCCCATTAGCCTCTTGCTAAAGCATTTTACCAACTGTTCCAATACAGAATACGGCAACCAGGAGATGACCAAATAGTAAGACATTGAAAGAGGCATGTCGTCACCTACTAGAGTGGAGGTGGACAAGCGTCTGTCAAGAATTCGTTTTTGCCTGGTGCTTGTAAACTGGGACAATGATAGTAGCCCAGTCAAAGTTCCTAATCAAGCTAGAACCATAGCTGAACTCAACTGTGCGTGTAAACATGCTGACTCATTATGCAAAAATTTTGACTACATATGCAAAATTTGTAGCTCAAATATCTTGGTTTGTTTCTCAGTGAGTATGAAAAGAGACACTCGCTATTCAGACCAAAGCTGCTTTTTGTTTCAGACGGTAAACAAGTTTATTTTTCCAAGAATTGGGTATTTTGACATGCGCAGTAACAACAACAGGTGTTGATGAGACTTCCTTGGTTTTCAGAGGCAGCTCCAAGTGGACACATGGGGGAACTGCAGTTTTTAGTACTTCAGCACATTGAATTTTTTAACAGGTGTCTGTCCTGTAGGAAACACATGTAAATCGAGAGTTGGCTCCTTGGCGTTTCTTTCTAGGTTTTCCTTTTTTTTTCTTTATTTTTGTATCATGTCTCATAGGAGTCTTAAGCCACAGTCTTTTCTGGAAATCCTTGTAGGCTCCTCTGGATCACTGCTGCAGACGTTTTGCTGCCGTGGTCCTGTCTGCTTCTTAGCTGCTTCAGCTACAGTACGTGCATCATCCTCTCCTCTGTCTGACTCTTTCTTTCTCCATCTCCCGCTCTCCTTTTTTTTAAACCCAATGCAGTAGTGGTAGAGGACTGTCTGACATAAGTCTGGTTCTGCTTGAGGTTTCTGCCTGTTAAAGGAAGTTTAACTTGATAAATGCCACAAAGTGCTACACTCATGTGGTTGAAGATGGGATGTGGGTCTGATCTTACATGACAGGGCTCTATCTTATCCCATCCTCACATCGGGCCTTTGTAAACAGAGTATAGTCTAGACCAGCTCTTTAAACGTCTTGTTTAACTGCAATGTCTAACCGTAATTGCGTTAAGAAAGCCTCCAAATCAGCTTTGAACCTCGGAAAGCTGATACCTCAGATTAAAACAGTATTACCTGCCAAAAGAGCCCTGTAAAAACAATTATCTGACATTTCTGATCCATTCTTAACAGCTTATTCTCGGATATGGTGACACAAAACAGATCAAATGACTCCATGTGGGATAAGTTTAATCTCTACAATGTCCTTTTAAAAACATTTTCATAAACTGTGAGGGCTAAACTTGTACATTATTGTGAATTCCTGGCTCATTTCAGGCCATTTTAACTATGATTTGCATTGTGACCAGACAGTGCATGTTTGCCTCCTGCTGTGTGTATGTATATGAATGCCAGGACAAGGACCAGTACTGGACCACCCTCAGCCAAACTTATCCCTCATTATTCCCTCCATCCCTGTGCTCTCATCAGGGGAGACAACAGTGACAGACTCCTCTGTTAGATCAGAGAGCGAGGGATGAGCCAGAGGAGGACGGAGAGACCATTAAGAGGACAACAGAAGCGCTTAGAGCCTATGTTTAAAAAGAGAGAGAGGGAGAGAAAAACAAGGGAGAAATCTGAATAAGAAAAGGTGAAAATGGTCTACAGTGTCTTGTATACTCTATGTAGGAGGAGCAGCATTGACTGGCTTGGAGAGACAATATAAATTGTGCTGACATGGCACCGTTCATGTGTGTGTGTGTTTGTCAGCATGTTACAGGGGGAAAGAGGAGGGGTGGAGATGAAATCCTCCCCAGAGTAGTGATAAAAAAAGGAATAAAGTGACAATAAAGAGAAGAAATCAAAGCGAAGGAGGGGAAATGCAGGCTGCTTCGATTACAATCCCACATGTTAAATTGCACCTATTTAGTTAACCGCTGATGGGATCAATAGGGAAAAGTGAGAAAGCAAAGGGGAAGATGGAGGGAGGGGGAAAAGTGGCAGAGGAGGGACAAGAGGCGGCAGGGGGAAGTGGGGGGAAAATATGGTCGCCATGCAGGAGCACTGGCAGCGCAGAACAGAGGTAAGGGAAGAGGGAAAGGAAGAGGGATGCAGGGTTGTGATGATGGATGTGCTGCTCTGGTTTTGTGCCCCCTAACGAAGACTCTAATTAGTGTTTGTGTAATTCCACACTGTCTCCTCCGCCTGCTCATCTTAATTAACTACATTCATCTTCCCCTCCCCTGCATCCATCCCTTTCTCTCACCCTCCCTCTGCCCTCCTAAAATAACACTCTGACTGTCTGAACCCCACCTGGACCAGACCTGCTTTTACTTACAACACTACCTCTTCCTCCCTCTCTGACACCCGTTTTTATTCCCCCTTTACCTCCACCCTTTTACTGCATGCTTTCTCTCTGTCTCGGCCCCCCTCCCCTTTCCTGACTCACCTTGAAAAAAACAACAAAAAAAAACCCTCCTCTTTTTTTGTCTCTGTAACAGCTGTACATGTAAGCTCTTGGCCCATATGAAAGCCCGCCCACCCCTGCGCCGTCTCCAGAGTCGTGTTTTGTGACGGCCCATTTAGTCATTCCAGTCATTAATTTCATCAACAGGCTCAAGAAGAAACAGAAATACACGGCCACTCCAAGTTAGTCATAGATTAAAGCCAAGTGACACCCACCGCTGAAACAAAAGCGGTAAATTCACCAGAAACTTTATGAGAAATTGAGGACAGAGAAGGCACGAGAAAACTCGAGGAAAAAGAAGCCGTGAAAATAATTTCTCTGAATCTGGCTCTACTTCACCTATAAAGGGCCAATTGGGTTTAGGGGACAGTTACAAAAGTGTTTGAGTGGCAGTCAGAGTAGGAGGAGAGATGAAGGGGGCTGTGTGAAGTGCATTTACCGATGGAGATGACAGGCCTGTTGATGACTGGTCTGTATTGTGTTATTGTAGCGAGCAGCGGATAGATCGGAGTACCTGCCATCATTTAGCCCCGCAGTCTGAAATGGCTTTTCCTGCTTTCAGCCTTTCAGCAGTCAGTCAGTGTGACAAAGGACTGCTGGGAGTCAGAGCCTCTGTTTCACAGCACCCCATCCCTGCGCAGACACACAAGCGCGCTCGCTCAGACACACACAAACGCTCATATACAGTCGTAAATATTCCACACACATGGGCGCCCATGCGCACACACCCAATCAGATGAGCTGCAGAGGAGGGCCCTTAGCGCTCACAGTTGCACAAATGAGGTGCCATTCAAAGCTGGTATAAGAGAGAAAAACATTTGTATTTGTGCCTTTAGTTGTGTTTATGTGTGTGAATGTGTGTGTGTGTGTAAGAGAGAGAGCATTATTCGTACATAAGGATGCTTTGGGTATAAGCTCCTGTTTGCTGAGAGTAGCAGAAATGCTTTTTCATCCTCTTTTGGCACCCACAAAACCCACTCACCCTGTAACACACCATCACAGCCCACAATGCATTTCACCAGTTAAATTGGCTGCTTTTTGCCAACACAGATAACCACCATACTGCCCAAACGGAGAGAGAATGTACACACAGATACACACTCAACCTACACTTACACAAATGCTGCATTGATAGCAATTACAAGCCAATCGGTGCCGCCTCCTGCTGAAGGGTCAAAGGTTAATCTAGCGAGGTTTCACCTGACAGCGCTTTCTCACAGGGAAGAGAGGGAGCGGGCAAATAGAGATAGAGCGAGGGGGAGAGGAAGCCAGGAGCAGGAGGGCGACAGAGATAGCGGCACAGACAGAAATGAGGGGATTGAGATAGAGTGACAAAGAGGAAGCCACAGGCGAAAGAGAAAGAAAGAAGGAAAGAAAGAAAGAACGAAGAAAGAGTGAGCAACAGAGATATAGCCAGAGAGGACACCGACCGGCAACAAATCACCATGGTCAAAACGGGCGAAAAGGAAAATCATCTCAGTGTCCTTTAGACTTCCTGCACAGATGTGATGTCACCATCAGATACTCTACGAAGCCGTCCTCGAGGGGGGAAACTGCCTTTAGGCATTGATCTCAGATCAGCTTATCCACTGGAATACCTAACCTTTAACAATAAAAAGAAAATGCAAATCTGACCTTAGATGACAGTCTGAGTTAAACCTCTTCCCTCGCTCCTAATCTCAGTACCCACTGGGCCTCGGCGTCACCTGTGCTGCTGCTGCTTCTGCTGATGAAATGTAGATGTTACAAAAAGGAGCGTGGCAGCTGGCTTCATCTACCTGCACCTGTTCCTTTAGCGTGTGTGTGTGCATGTGTGTGCGTCTGTCTGTGCGTCCAAAAGAGAGGGGCTGTTTTTTTGTCTGTCTTTCGGTCTGTCCGTCTGTCTGTGTGTACCTGCTGTCTTTAGTATTTCTGTCTTGTCTGCAGAAGTACACTCATGGGGGCTAATACAGAGCAGAGACTTGTGATGTATGAGGCTTCAGGAACATTTGTCTAAACAGCCCCAAAGCCCCACCAGCAGTACATGTACACAAATACACAGAAGTACGCACAGACACACATGTGCACGTCGTTCGAACTACTTAAGGGCCAGGAACTTTTCCTCTCCTGCTATTTCTGTAATTTGAACAAATGGATGACAAAATAAAAGGGGATTTGAAATAATGTGGACAAAGACAACTAAGATACCCCTCCAAAAGTATGTAATTGATAACTTAAATGAGAAATCAACACACTACAGGCCCTGGTGCATGTAAGACTTTAGTTTAAGGTATTAATAAGTCTTCCTGTTGGCAGCATTCTTGGCCCCATGAAACTAAAACATGAGTAATGTTGTGCATGCTTACAGTTAATCCAAGCTTTGTTACAGCAAGTGCAGATCTGAAATAATTTATGACTTTACTGTGGCAGCGTTTAAAGGTGACTTTAACATAATGATTTTAAGAGTTGTCAAACCATTCATTTTTAAATCTTGATAAGTGTCAAAAAGCATTTCACTTTTCTCTTTATGTTTTCAAACTAAACAATTTCAATTTCAAAATCACATTTTAATCCAATGTTTGAAATTGTATTTTTTGGTATTTTGTGAGGAACTTCTGGTTTCTGTCCATTTTGGCACCCCCAGTGGACAAAAATGTCTTTGCTAATCCTGTCCTTAAAATGCTTAAATTGTTCAATACAATGTACAATAAACTACAGTTTTTTTGTACATGGAAATTGTAAAACTGGGGCTGTTTCTTCAGCTGCTCAGCTGACACCCTCACACCAGTTTAAGGCATCTAAAATAACAATATAAACAGTGTCAATCTTGTTACTAATAATCTCGTATGTAATAAAAAGACATCAATATGAATTTTAGTCTGTTTAATAAACATAAAAAAACTCCTTACTTGAGCTTTAAAAACTGCTTCTAAGTCCATATTGACAGTCTAAGGCAGTTCTTGCTTCAAGAATAAAATGAAATATACTTTATGATCTTTACTTCTCAATTTATTTTACATATATATAAAGCACTGCTACATCAGTGTGACTCTTGACCATGACAAAGTGGTAAGGGATGATTCCAGAATTATTACTCTGTGAAATTAAATGCTTATTTTTTTAAACAATAACATCGCTACACATTGAGAAATATGTAGGAGTGTGTTTACAAATTTTGCAACTCTTTTTAATATTGTGCAAAACAAACACTCACAATTAACCCGACTCTCTGACTATGTTATCAGCTCCACCATCCAGCATATGCTGCAGTTAACTGTTTCATTTGCAGGTCTGCATCCATTTGCATTCCAAAAATAGTGTCAACAGTTGTGATGCAGTCACCCACTGACATCACTCTGATCATTACACCTGTACACCCAGCTCATTGGTGAAGCTAAAGGTACACAAGCACTTTGGTGACTCAGTCCAAAGGTTTGACACAAAGTGCTTATTGCTATTGACTTGTCAACTGAACTGTGTGGGATTTTTTTTTTAAGTGAAATGTGCCAGTCAAAGTGCAGTTGAGTTGTTATTTTCCATCATGGTGCAAACAAAAAGTAGCAAAATGCTGCAGCAGCTTAACAACAGAGTGCCAACAGGGACAAAAAAAAAGTACACTAATTAAAACAACATGCATTAAAATTGGGCCTTAATTGCATAACAACATTAACTCTGACAGCACTCATTTTTTCTCAGAACTTTTTACTTTTGCAGCCTTCATTTGAACACAAATACTCGATCTTTTGACAACATACATTTTTCAAAACAGGCTTGGTGCTACGTTTCAGTGCCTCCAAGAAAAATAGATTTATTTCATTTTTGCATCATTGTAGTCTACTTTTTAAAAACCGACTTCAACAATAGAATAGAATAGAAAATCATGCAGAAAAAAAAATCTGAAAATGCAAAGTAGATTTGAGAAAATACCATTAAGCAAACTCAACAGCAAAGAAGAAGCATATTAATGAAGACATTTGGGAGAACGTGTAACTATGTGTATGAAAGTGGACAGGCCGACCAGCCGATAACACCAGTGCAGATTCAGAGCAAGAACACCTTCCAAACAAATCTGCACAGTAGACAAAATTCAACTTCTAATTACTTCTGTATTTTTTTTTCTGTCATCCTGAAAACAATGAGGTTATAAAATGCTGTCAAATATAATAGGTTAGGGTTGAGCCGCAGGAACAGCTGATTTAAATGGCTCTCCTTTATTTCTTTGAGTTTAAGCCCTGTCTGTATTTTTTCCCTTTAACTTCAGCAAAGAGCTTTTTAAAGCTTTTCCTCGAGGAAGAATATGTACCTTGACACTTTGTCATTTTAATTTAAACTTTTTCTTGTCTAGATAACGCACTCAATTCACAGTTCATACAAAAAATTACAGACAAAACAGACAGAGTTTTGTTTGAGCTGATCAGAAACTTGGACTTATTGTGGATGATTGTCTTAAAGTAACACATACATTTCTGTCCTGCTTCACCACTAATCGACTGGGACTCTTAATGTTAGTACATTAAATTAGATTTCACAAGTTGAGTCACTTTATTGCTGTTTTGATAACTTGCTCTCCTTCTTCATGGCTCACTGCAGACACCTTAACAACATATTCAGTGTTGTTTTGTCTCACTTGAATTGATCACCTGTACACACTTAGTGGCATTATGTTGTGATTTATCACAATTTATCTTTATTTGAAGTGAGAATTTAAAATAAAACAGGATGACTTTTCATTTATAAAGCTGTAATATTACTGTTATTGAAGTGGTAAATTAAAAGTATGAACTATGAAATCATGTCAGACGTTTTGCTGTAGGTGAATAATCACCTCATTCAACAAAATTAACTGCTCATATTGCTCATTAATTAAGCCATTAATTACTTTTAGAAAGTGCTGTCATTTCATTTATTTTGCCAAAAATTAGCATTTTTCTCTATCAATACACCTTTGATTTACTTTCCAGAGAATTTAAAACTTTTTTAATGCTAATTATAAATGAGTAAGTCTAGTCCAGCTCAAGTTTCTACTGCATCCTTTCTTCTTCCTCGTCTATTTCCTCTTCATCTTCTGTAAATTCCTCTGCACTGTTACGCTCTGTCTGATTTGTGTCAAGTTCTTTGGTGAAGAAATGCAGAGACAGTGAATACAGGTCTTTGTGTGTGAGTGTGAATGTAAGATGGAGATAGAGGGAATAAAGAGAGATCTACAATTGTGCATCACTCTGTGTGTGAGTGAGTGTGTGAGTGATGCTACACTGATCTGTCACTGCGAGTGTTAAAAGGATACACCTTTCAGGCTTAGAGTGGGATTTCCTGCAGGGTTGTGCACTAAAAAGCACGTTCATTTATCCAGAAAGAGACATGAAATATGACTTTGACACTTTTTTGAAAATGAGGGAGGCAGCGGTGTTGACTCATCACCTTGATAGTAGTAACACAAAGATTCTTCCTAAACTTTTCCATCACTTTTGCTTAAACAAATCGCTCATGTCATGCCCTCGAAGATTTCTTGAAAGAATTTCCCTGCATTAAAAATAATGTCTAAAATGGGACACTCAGCAGATTCCATTTTTTTTCTTCTTTCTTGGACGAGTGCCGGTCTCCTCTCGTTGAAATTTAGGCTCGTCCTCCCTGACTGTCTGATATAGAAGTTGAATAAATAAAATCATTTCTCCATGGTAATTTTCGTCAAACCTGCCAAATGCAGCCTAAATATTTGACATGGAAGGAGAGAAGATCAGTGAGAAGAGAGATCAAAGGAGGGGGATGGGTGTGTGTGTGTGTGTGTGTGTGTGTGTGTGTGTGTGTGTGTGTGTGTGTGTGTGTGTGTGTGTGTGTGTGTGTGTGTGTGTGTGTGTGTGTGTGTGTGTGTGTTAGAAAAGTGATGAAATGTATTCTACTGTGTGATACTTTCAACACCACCAAATTCAGCTCCATCTCCTCCACACATGGGAGTAATCTAAACTCAAAGCAGCGTGGGGTGTGTGTGTCTGTGTGTGTGTGTGTGTGTGTGTGTGATGCTCTCCTGCCACCAGCAACTATTCTTCATATTCTTGTCACCTACTCTTCTTCTCTCTCATCTTCCACTGTCTCCAAAACAACTCTCTCTCTCTCTCTCCCTCGCTCTCTCTCTCACACACACACATGAAAAAAAAAAAACGATTGTATTTGTCTTTATCAGTCTCTCCATTTTGCTCGCCCCTCCTTGTGTTCGCTCTCCTTCGTTCAATATTTCATGCCGTTGAGAGCATATCTATTCTAAGCTCTCCCTCTCTCTCTCTCTCTTTTTCTCTCACTCTCTCTCATGCCCTCTTCCCTCTCTTCCTCTTTAAACCCCCCTCTCTACACACATCACTCTTGCTGTCCTCTCCCTCCTTCTACACCTCTATAAATCTCTCTCTCTCCACCCTCACTCTCTATATCTCATTGCACTCCTAATGTTCTGTGCCCCATCTAACTCTTTCTCCAAACTCTGACTTACACCCTCTCTTCCACTCTTTCGTTTCCTCTCCTCTGTTCTCCTCTCCTTCTCTCCATCCCCTTCGCGTGACTCTCTCAAGTATCAGCTCCCCTTCTCCTTCCCTTAACCCCTCGCTCTTCCTTTCTCCTCATTCCCCCTTGGGTTCCTCTCCAACCAAAACACAGAGAAAGCCCTGTTCTCTCTTTTTGCACCTCTTTTACTTTTTCTCTCTTTTTTTTGAATACTCCTCACCTCCCACATCCCCCCACCCCTCTTGCTGTTCTCCTTCCCATCCAGTCTTGGGAGCAGCACCTCTCCACCTCCTTCTCCTCCTCCTCCTTCTTCTTCTTCTCTCTCCCTCTGATGCTCTCTTGTACTCAGCTCCTTCTCCACCCTCCCTCTCTCCCTCCTTCCCTCCCCCCTCCTCCCTGGTCTCCTCTTCGCTCTTAGCCCCCGTACCAGTGTTGTTTTAAGGCACAGCAGTGAAAGGTAAACAGTGAGATTGAAAATTCGTGTCAGTCAGTCGGGTGAGAGAGGGACATGGAGGGAGGGAGAGCAAGAGAAGGTGGTGAGGGGAGCGAGAGGAGGCGGGGGGAGTGTCAGTACAATTTACTAACACAACAGTGAACAGCGAAGCAGGCCAAGACACAGAGCGAGCGAGTGAGAGGGAGGCGGAGTGAGAAAGAGACTTGCAGTTCAAGAATGCCATTGAAATGCAGCACACATACAAGTATACAAAAAAAGTGTTTACTGTATATTCACATGATGCTGATACATGCCACAGTCCTGCTGGATTCACATGTGCATTGTTCACTTCCCGTGGCACCAGAGAGGGATATGACTCCTATAGGGGGCTAATATCCAATTATCAGTGCTATGAGAAAGCTCCGATTAGATTTCGAGGTTGCAGAAAGGAGCACTTGACAGATGTGTTGCTGGACGGCTCTAGGTTGGAAATGTCATAAGAGCCTCAGTGTCACCGCATGCAGTCAGCCCCGAGGTCGTTTCTCATAATAACCCCAATACAAAAGTAATCCAATAGCAGCGCAACCCACGCCTGGAAAATCCAACCTGGATGATTAGAATTGACAGGGGCGTTAGCTGAAACAGAACATGTCAGCGTCTGTTTCAAAGGAACAAAAATGGAAAAGCGTGAAGTGGTATTTTTGTTATTCAAAAAAGGACTGAGTCCCTGCTTCCGTTGGTGTTCAGTGTCTAAAGTTTATCTTCTTGCCCCTGATTTAGAGTTTCCTTCAAGATGTAACCACACTGTAGATTTACAACCAACCCCCTGCAGTCTCTGGACAGTCAATCATTTATGCTCTGTAGGCTGAAGCTTGAAAGGTCAGTTCAACTAAATGGCAAAACCACATTTTTTTCTCCTTGTAGTTCAAGGGGAGTCTCTAAACAAATAGTTTTGAGTGAAGTTTCAGCCGTTATTGAGACCTTCCTGTAGACCAACAATACTCCGAGCTCCTTTTGTGGGAATTTTGATTTTTGTTGCCAGAACAGAAACTCTTATATTCTTGTGGAGTCAAGTAAATAAAAAAATCTCCCTCCTTTTTAAGAGATGAATATTTCACTTGTTGAGAGTCTTTGCTTAGGAAAGAGAAGGATAACTGCTAACTACTTTGTCGGACCACTACATGGCAATGGTTTTGGGCATGAAAAATAACTATATACAGTGGGAATGGGCTTGTTTGCTTTTTATAGCACATAGAGGCATCAATTATGATTTTAGTCTATTTAACAACCAGATTTAAACTCATACAAGCCTTCAGAAAGCTTTAAAAGTTCATCTCTCTTTAGTTCATTTCTGATTGTCTTTATCAGTAAATAAAATTTGCTTGTGTGCTTTAACATAGTCTCAGAACAGAAGACATTAGATGATAAAAGTAGCTAAAGGGTAGTGTTGTAGTTTTCGTTACACGTGAGCCATTGGGGAACAGAGGGTCAGCACTGTTTTTATGACCATGCATTAAAATTAGACCACTGATATGCAGCAGTTTGCTTAATTCAGCAGTTAGGACTACTGACAGGTGTTAGGGAGCTAATTTAGCAGTATTAGACCACTAACAGCTAAGTGACAGTTTGTTTAGCAACGTTGACCACTGACAAACAAGACTGACAAATGACAGTCAGCCTAGCTTTAGCATGAGGACTGAAAAGATTGGGAAACAGCTAAATGTTACTGTGAATGCAGCAGTTATTTGAACTTTATTTTGAAAGGATGTGGTTTTATTTTGTAGTGAAGCAAGCGGAAGTAGCTTTATGGATTACGATAGTTACGCAAAAAGGGTTTACTCTGTATTTTGCTCATTTCTCTGATTATTTTTCCACCACTGTTTTAAGTTTGTGTTTGATAAAGATTGATGTATGAAAATAGAAGAAACTGCCGTTGATTGCCTTGAAGCAGGCCAAATTGGTTTGTGTTGTGTACTTTGTTTGAAGTTGAAATTAGCATGAATGTCATTTATTGCTATTTTGCTGAAGCTCGTAAGCTAACGCTTTTACTTTGTTTGAATTTTAGTTCTACAGTGTTTTCCAACGGTGTAAGAGCTGAAAATGATGTCACACCTGAGTTCCCAGTGTTTCAGTTACCAAGTTGGAAAAAGTTCAATCGAAGGCGGAAACAAGTTGCCTACATCTACGAAAGTTATTTCAGCACTTGCCTTGTCCTTGTTATATTCCGATGAGGCAGATGAGGTTGCTGTTTTACTGGAGAAACTCCTCAGAAATGTTAGTGGGACTCTGAGGTTTTTTAAGTTAAACAGTCACTGAGCTGCATTTTTTACACAACTTACCTTAAAAACCAGGATGAGAGACACACTCACTGTTTTACAGTCATTTGTTTCTTAGTCTTTTAACACTTATTCTAATACTGGCTAAACTAAGTGGCTGCTAAACGGAGGTGAAGGCTGTATTAATCTTTGCATTAAACTCTTAGAAAGAAATCAAATAACATATTTGTTCATAAAATATCAATTTACCTTTAATGTTTGGCCCACCTAAGGTGAAACACTATTGGTAATGGCAGCAGAACAAACAAAACAAAACAAAACGTCTGCGAATTTACCATCATAAAATATGTATTTTAGTTTTTTGGGGTGAACCAACTGTTTAAGGACAGAAAGAAGCGAGCATGATTTATTTTTTCATGCACATGCGTATATCTTGGGATGCATATTTAATTGTACCAGCTGTTTGACTGAGCTGCCGTGATACTACACCATGCAGTGTGGTGATAAACAGATACAACATGGAGAAACTGAGGAGAAACGATAGACACAGAAAGAGGAGGCAAAAGAGGAGTGCTCATTAAAAAGTTACATGTCTGCTGTAGATAGAGAGAGGTACAGTCGGAGGAGACAGGTAGACCACCAGAGACAAAGTTAACAAAAGACGAAGGCAAAATAGCAGAGCCAGGTTTCAGAGACGGCAGAGAGGAAGAAAGTTTGCATCGAAAACGGAGGAGGTGAAGGAGGAGAGCAGACAGAGAGAAAGAGGCAGACAGACAGACAGACAGACAGAGAGGGGATTAAATGAACAACTGCTGAGAGAGAAAGAGAGAGAAAGGAAGACAGAGGGATTCCCCAATGGCATCTCATCTCTCTCTCTTTCTTGCTCTCCTTTTCCTTATTTCCCTCCTTTTTTTCTCCCAATAAATCATTCTGACTTCTCCTTAACCAACTCATTCCCAGCAGGCGGCAAGAAAACTGTAACAATCTTTCTCCTATCTGCTATCACTCTTTTTTTCTCACTCCCTCCTCCTTCTCCTCCTCCTCCTCCTCCTGTCTCTCTTCGTGTCTTGTCGTTCTGGCCTCTTCTTCTCTTTTTAGCACACTCACACACTTCGGGCGCACAGTTTGTGGCAGCAAAGGTGACGGGGCAAATTACTTGACATTTTTGTCTGTCACTGAGCATTCAGCTGTATGAGCCATAAAGATAACTCTGACTTTATTATCCTAGATGTGAAATAAGTTAATAATATTCATTTAAAAAGGGTAATAATAATAATAATAATACATTTAATTTGTTGAGACCATCAGACTGTATATAGTATGGACAGCGTCTGCCTCCTTGCTAGGTGAAGCCACCCTGAGAACAGCACCCTCTGGTGACGGGCTGCAGTATAGGTCATAAATCCCGCCTCCTCCAGCAATCCCTATGGAGCTGTGGACAAACTTTAGAAAATTAATTACACATTATATACATTTTTCCCCCCTGCTTGCAGTGTTGACATGTACATTCGTTATTGTAAGACTAGTTTGTGCTCTCCAAGTCCTCTTTTTTCTGTACCGTTTTTAAAAGGTATTAGGGGATTCATGTTTTCTATGATTGACACTTGATACAACCTATGGGCATACAAGGATTGCGGTAGGGGAAAGTCCTGTCTCCTTCGCCTCTGATTGGCTAGAAAAGCTGGGAACGTCATCACACACTCAAGCCAAACGTGGGCTGTTGGCTCTGTACATTGAACAGAACATTATAGAACATTATTGCACTTCTGAATCTCCTAACCCTAACCCTAACTCGACAGACGATGACGTTTCACAGCCATTAGGAATAACCAATCGGAGCCCAGCAATTCTAGCCAATCAGAGGCGAAAGAGGGCGGGACCTTCCCTTACCATCCAACAAACAAAAAAAAATCGCATCCAGGAGATGAGCTGTTTGGGCCGAGCGTCATCACGACTCTCGGTGACTCTCCTGCTGAATGCGTACAATGCTACTGCGCAATGTTGGTTTCAGGAAATGGAGAAAAAGCGCGGCATAACCAAGAGCTTTTTGGCTTCAAATCTGTATGCTAGCGGAAGGTGGAACCAAGTTGTCCATAGTATATAAAGTGTATGATTAGGGCACCTGTTAAGGCACTCAAGGTCGCCTTACAATATAAATAGAATACAGAACAAAAATAAAAGATTTAAACTTAAATAAGGTTAAAACCAAATACGATAGAATACATTAAAACATCATATAAAACATTACAATACATTAAATTAAAGGAGGGGATACAGTGCTGTAGGTTAGATGGAGTATGCAAGTGTGAACAGGTATGTTTTGAGTTGGGATTTGAACAAAAGTCACATAAGAGTTTTTGAAAACTTTAACAAACCTCTGGGACATCACAGTAATCATGCCTAACACACATTGTAAAGTCATCTTTATTTACTTTAAAGTGGAGATTAACATGCTTGTTTATATGCTGCAGCTTTAAGACGATTGTGCATGATGTTAGTGCTGTATTAAATTGACTTATGCTGTCTCGGGATCCATGCCATGAGGATTGATGTTAAGGGGACATGGTGAGTGCGTGCAGGAGGACAAGAAAGGTGTGTGTGTGTGCAGGGGGGGTAGCATTGATAAATAGACTGCAGATGGTGGCTGCAGACGTATCTGACAAAGGGAGGACTTAAAGCTTTCTACTTTTACGCCGGGAGAAAAAGAGGGGGTCGAACAGTTGACGAAAAGAAAAAAAAAAAAACTTCAAGTCGCAGTGATGCCTGATGTGCTGCGATTCGACCACTATATCGAAGGAATGCGCTTTTGTCGCTCGGAGGGGGTGGAGTTAGAAAGTGAACGAGTGCTGCCTACCAAACAGAGAGAGGAGGAGAAGGAGGAGAGGAAGAGAGAGGAGAGAGACGGGTGGGCAGGCTGCTCACCGTAAACGATGGTCTTGGGATAGAGTGTCTTGGAAGACCTCATGAAACTGGCCGGTTGAATTGTAGCGATTATTGATCCCGGCGTGCTTTGCATCCCACGGATCTTTGGAAGGAAGGAAAGACCTGCAACAAACAGCAGCAGCAGCAGCGCGTTGAATGAACACTTGAAAAAGAGGACTTGCTTTTTATTCATTATTTTTCACATTTTTTGTACAGTTTATTTGCTCCCATTGAGCAACTCTTTCCCAGTGGTGAGGGCCCTTTCATGCCCGGAGGTAGACCGACCCCACTCTTGGACCCGATACCGGCCCCCTGCACTCCTCTGGCGGGCTCAAGCGCAGCACTTCCCGGTGAGAAGAGAGGACTCCCAGAAAGACCCTTGTTGGATTTGTGCGGGAGGGAACAAGGGGAGGGTGAGGGGTACGCAGCTTGTGGTTTATGGGGGGGAAGTAGGGACCTCGGTAACTTAACCCCACAATAGACTCAGAGTTTTACAACACTTATTAACCACAAAGAGTCGTCTAGTCTTTGTATCGTTTGTATTGTTTGTATGCAGGCTTGAAGCTTTTTGCCCTTCCCCTCTCTCTCGTCTGTCTGGTAGGCATTTGCTGGGATGTTTGAGTCGCGTTGTTTGGTGGGGTGAAGGGACCGAGAGAGTGGCCGGAAAAAAGAGAGAGACCCCGAGGGACGGAGGGCCGAGAAAGGAGCCGGGAGCATGGCTCTGGTGGTGCTGTCTCTCTGGGCGCTAACGAGTCTCACCTGGGCGGACCTGAGCCAGGTGTCAGCCAACAGGCATTCCGTGTACTGGAACAGCTCCAACATACAGTAAGACCCCCACTCCTCCTGTGTTTCAGCGTGTGAAGATGTGCCTTTTTCCTTTGATCTCTCTATCCTCCACCTGTTAAAGGGGCTGGAAATGCCCCTAATCCCCCAGCTTTGGTTCACTCGTAGTTTTTATGTGATTAATGCAGTTTTAACCCAAACTTGGAGTATATTTCACTGTTTAGGAATTATATATATCTGCTAAAACTATTCAAAAATGGCCTCTCATGTTGCTCCGTAGGGTAAAGCTATTTTGAGTCTGCCCTGTCAGACCCCTGCTGTGCAGTCAAGGTGGCTTCAAACCATCTTTTCAACACCTCCACTTGCACAACATGCAGGACATATTGAGTTTCAGCTCCCCGGTCAAACGTGAATCCATGTAATTACTTCCCATTGTTTCTTTTGCGTACCTTTGCACTATATATTTTCAAGAATTAGAAAGAAACAGGATAGAGAATCACATGTGATTCCTCACTGTCCTCCCTCCTCTCTCTCTCTGTCATGTAACTCGTCCCTCTCAGTCTTTCTCTGTCTTCTCCTCTATCTGGTTCAATTAGGAGCACTTCTTCATCCTGACCCCATTGTGTTGGAGCAGTGTCACTATTCAATCTCTCCTTTGCGCTCCCTCTCCAGCTTGCTCTCTCCTTCTATCCCTCTCTAACCCCCTTTCTTGTTTACACTCAGTCCGTTGGCCTTTTTGTTATCCTCCTAATCCCTCGCTTCTCACCCCATCTTGATTCAAGTGAAAGCTTTTTTTTTTCTCTTCTCTTTTAATACTGTCCTCCTAAGTCCATAGCTCTGCTGCTGGATTCTTAGGAGTGAAGCATCACTCTGCAGCAGCACTCTGTAGGTTTATCTGTCTCCTTACAACCCCAGTGAAATCCTCTAAATTTATGTTTTATTAGCCGGGTTTCATCATGGCTTGAAATACGCATTAACTCACTTTCTTCTCAGTCCAAAATATGAATAAAAAGCAGTGCTAATTTGCCACTGAATAACACATTTGGAATGAAATATTTCCTAATTTTAAACATTTTATTCTAGTATGCAATCAGTAAGTTGTGCCACCCAATCAAACGCAATTGAATGAAAAATTCAACGATCAAACTAAATTGAAAATGATGAAGTACCCTTGAGCGCATGTCACACTCCTTCCTATTTTCTCTCCATGTTGCAGGGAATCCTGTCTGCTTTATTTCGGGTACTAGAGGCTTCTCAAAAGACTTGTGCTTCTGGTATTTACCTCTTTGGGAGGATTTAGTGGTCCCCTAAGAAGTGTAGTCTGATATAAAGCGGCACCGATTTTACGACTGCTTTTATTAAAGACGTAAACTACAGGAAAAGTCAGAAAAATACAGTTATTTTTGCAGGAGGATTGATGATTCATTTTCCGGCAGTGATTTTAGTTTACGGCTTGAAATAAAACTACGAAAGGCGAGCGAATATATTCCTCTCAAAAGAATAAGTAAACATGATGTTAAATAATAGCAGCCGAAAACATAAGGTTATTGGATGTTGTACAAGACTGTAAACAATATTAGTTTTCTGGAATATGAGGAAATCATTTCCACACACTGCTGAAAAACTAATACTGCATGCACAGTTACAGCTAATGCATTTTAGCTGTAATTTCTCTACAACTCTCACTTTGGAGAGTGCTCATTTTCAATTTCTTTGCTTTTTTGCTTTGTAATAATTCAGTAATGAATGCTAATGAAATTCTACCTTGGGTTTTCATATCACAGACAGAAGTTGATTTGGATAAATTGTGGAGAAACTGCTTGAAGGCATAAAGGCGAAGAAAAGGGGTGAACTTGTGCCCCTTGGTACAATGACTTTAACATAACACGAGTATTTTTAACCTTGGAAAAACGAAGCTTCACAGAGTGATTTATCAGCTCCTTTTAGAGATATTCGGACTGTTTATTGTTCAGTTGGAAAAGGAGAAAGCTGCTGTTGGCTTTTGGACACAGCAGTGGGAGGACTACAGAAGACTTGAACAGGCTAACCTTTAACCCGCCTGGTCGAGACCTTAGTGCTGCACAGCCTTGCAGAGTCTCCTCCTCTCTTCACATGTTCACTGCCAATAATTTCTTTTCCTGATCCCAGTTGCACAAGACTCTTAGCCCCTGCAGTGGGTCTTAGTGTGTGTGTCTTTTATAAAAGACTGTGGTTAATTAAAGAACACTGCATCTCAGTGGACCTGCTTCACTCCTGATCTTCCCTTCTCTTCCTCCCTCCCTCTCTCTCTCTCCTTCTCTTTCTCACTGCACACTGACACAATGACAATGTATGAGCTGTGAGAGGGATAACTTTTTCATTCAGCCTAGTCATTGAATTAAGAGACAAAAGGGACATGGACAGTAGCTCACAAAAGACAGACACACTGCAGGATAACCTGGCTAATCTA
This sequence comes from Xyrichtys novacula, assembly GCA_962446985.1. Lineage (NCBI taxonomy): Eukaryota > Metazoa > Chordata > Actinopteri > Labriformes > Labridae > Xyrichtys > Xyrichtys novacula. The sequence goes on from OY660871.1 coordinate 22,796,360, forward strand.
CTCTTTCATACACCTTTTTTTAATAGTTTTTCCCCCCCTACAGCAAACGATCCCATGTCCTCTATTTATTTTGATCTCTGTACACAATACCACAGCATTCGACGTTACTAGATTTGGGAGGCGTGCGAGTAGCCGTTGGCAGTGGGCGTCTCTGGAGTTTCTGTAACTGGCTGTGCAGTGTGGGGGTTTAGAAGGCCAATAATAAGCTGTAGTATAGCTGTCAGTTTGAGTGGTAAACACATTGTAAAGCCTCAGGACCCTGCAGTTTCTCAACCAGAGTCTGACCCCGAGCAACTCATCAACAACAAGAGACAGGCTAAAACTGTTACCATGGATTAACTGCTTCCAACACACACACAAACATACACACGCACGCACAAATCACACACAAATGCACATGTGGCTACGCTAGCATGCTCACATACATCTATGATTATGTCAGTGCACACACTCACACACACACACACGCACACACAGACATGTACACACACCTCCCTGCCTGTGTACTTTTTTGTAACTTCAAGAAGATGGATCATTTCCAGCTTTTGCGTCCTGCACAAAGGCGGTTGCCATTGCCTATCAGTCACTTGTCACTGATATCCCTGGGCATGAATGTGTGTAACACTGTCTATGTGTGTGTGTGTGTGTGTCTGAGAATGATTGTAAGTGTGTGTTTGCCCTGCTACAGATGTCTCTGCCCATCGATGGGTGACCGAAACAAAAACGAATCCATCAGTCCGTTAAATCACACATTATCTTCCACCACCTGGCAATTAACCACCACTGTGAGTGTGTGTGTGTGTGCACAAGTGTGTCTGTGTGTATGCATGTAATCTAATAACACAGCAGTTAACCGGTTTGCATAATGGATATCTGCTGATATCTCTTAATTTATCAGCTGTATATTTTTCCAGGCGATTTGGTTGTGCATAAACAAACGAATAAGCATTTCTAGCCGGTAGACTGTGTGTTTGCATATATTTGTGTGTGTGTGTCTGTGTGTGTGTGTGTAGCAATGACATTGTCACCTCAATGCATGCCACTGGAATGAAGCCAGCTATCGCAAGCAGAATTCGCTCCTCATATAAATGCACATGCGTACGTGTGGTAATCGATGCTGAGGTGGAACTTGTTTCATATTCATCTGGCTCGTCAGAGTGTGCAGAGACACGTCATGCAGGGTGGCAGAGAAATAATGCAAGACTGTGAGTATGGAGAAAGAGGGAGAGAGAGAGAGACAGTGAGAGAGATACTACAGGACGTGTTAGAGGAGAGAGGAAGTCGGGAATACAGATGTGCTGAATTATAACAGAGCGCAGGGACAGCACAGGGAGGAGGAGGGTCATCATAATAATGATGATAATGCTCGGCCAATGCCCTGATCCACGCTCTGAGCTCTCACTTTAGACACCACAGCGCAGACTGAGTTTGTGTGTTTGTGTGTGCGCACCAAGTAGAGAGTAAGAAGTGAGAGGGGGGAAAAATAGGCACAGACGAGAGGATTAAACAGGCCAATCAACCACCCCCTCGACAGCAACACAAACCTATCTGTCTCCCAGCCCCACTTAGGACAACAACATTTACATTTATGAATATGTACACAATGGAGAGTATTACTCACTCACTATCACAGGACACACGGCCCGCCTGTGTGTTTGCACTCGTATGTATGTGAGAGTGTGCGAATGTGTATACAACTCATCTATCATAGGCGTTTGTGCTGCCGCTTTGGACGCCAGATAACCAGTACACGCAAACGCTCAGACACGGGCTCAGTGATCATCATAACCGTCATAGAGACACGGATTGTTCATTAGTGGTGAATAATTCAGCCACATCGCGAACAGGTGAATGAGCGCTGGTGTGTGTTGCGATGTGTGCGTGTTAAAGAGTGTGTGTGTGTGTGTGGTGCGTAGACGTTTGCACAGAGACGTCATTAATTAAAAGCAATAGGGAACACCTTTGTGATGGATGACTTCTGTTTGCATAATAAGATCCAGTGGTCCCCCCCCTCCTGCTCTCTTTATGTGGGTGCGTTTTTCTGATTGGACAGCTATTGTCTGCTAGCTGAAGTGAGCAATAAGGGACGAGTACAAGAAGAGAGCAAAAGAAATGAATCATTTTCTCGTCCTCCATCATTTCCTTTCTCTTTGAGGATGAGCTAGATTTCAGGAGAGCGCTTCCACCACCTCTCTTTTTGCCTCTCATCCTCCAATTGCCTGATGGGAAAGCACTCTTGGGTGGAGATATTTTGGGAGCTCTGTAGTTTAATGTGAATGTTGTGAGACTCTGTCAAATTAGCTTGGACTGAATCTTTCCGGTGCTAGAAAAACGCGCCGGCTTTCTTTGAGCTCTAGTTTTCCTTCACCTCAGCTCACCTCTCCCAGGATTTCTTTTCGTTCCCCTTTCACCGCTTTACTTTGAGGTTTCGACTAAAGCCAACTCAACGCCTTGTGGTCCTTTAAATTGACGCATAGTCACACTTAACACTCATATTGATCTCGAGTTAAAGACGGGCCCGAGCCCACCGTGTTATCCCACATCTCCTTATTCTCTCTTTTATTTCCTCAGAGCTGTCTCGCTGGCGTGATCAACTAATCGGAGGCATTGCTGTGAAAATGGAGCGTTGATGTTAAGCATTGAGGCTCGCTTATTCTTGAATCAAGTGCTAAATGGTTTTTGTAATGGTTGAAACACAAAAGAAAGCAGATGGAAAGGTATTTCAGGGATGTACACGACCACGTCCAAGCTGAAACAAAGTCAGCCAAAGTTGAGCAAACTCTGATCTAACCTGATGCTAATAAAGGCATTCGGGGTGTAAATGGCTGGGAAGGATTGGCATCGATTTAGGTAACTGTGGAGTCTAAGCGGTGGTTAGTAGAGATGCTCTGCTGCATATATTTACTGAGCCATTACAGAAGACACGCTGGAAATGACTCTGAACGGTTGTGAGGAACAAATACTACTTTTACCTCAGAGCGCATAGAGGCAAAGTAGGACTTGTTTTTCAATGGTTAAGTATTATAATTATTTTTAGACAGTTTGATCGGATTTTCGATAGCAATTTTTTAGAGTTATATTGTGAAAAGGCCATACTCTAACATACCGTACGACTTCAGATGATATGACAAGATAGGATATGTCCTAAAATGGTTAAATAGGGCATGAAACAATAAGCTAAAGTAAAATATAGAATATTTCCATGATAAGACCCGATATGACAGAATTGCCATGATACAAAACAATATGATCTGATACCATATGACACAGTACGATGCAAAAGGGTATGCTATGACACAACATGCCACAGTATGTTCTGATATGATGCCATCTGATATGCTTTCGTAGCCTTTGGGAAATGTGTCCCAGACTCAAGAGCTCTGTTCATTCAGCTGTCTCCCCACTAGTCCTATGAAAGCCGTCCAAAAGGCTCTTAGTAACCCGAACAGCATCCAGAAACATCGTGCACAAGCAGGGTCACAAAAAAAAGTGCAAAGTTAACCTAACGTGAGACCCTTGTGTAAATACAACAAGTTTGCAAAGGAAGAATATAACAACAAACATATTGCATCACTGCTGGTGTTTGAGAAAATGTTCTTGAGAGTCAACCTCAGGGGAGGTTTAGGTGTCGTGTTGTGGGCAGAAGTAGATTCCTAAGCTAGGAACTGCTGCACTCAGTCAAGACGACATGTCTTTTTACTTTCTCCATATTTTCCAGTATTTTTGGAGGCTAAATATCTACAGAAGTGTGAAAAGATTTGGTTTTAATATTCTAAAACTATGGGCTTCATAATTAACTTTAATAAATGAGAAGCATTGACTAATATGACAACCTGTACTTCTTTTTTTGTGTGTCTGATGAACCCAACACAGTAATTTTAACAGCGTACATTCAACACTCTATGTGAGGCTCTTTTAATTGTGACAGACAGTTAAAATAATAACGTAGGTGATGTTTTGACACCGCTGTCAGCCTGTTTTAATGTTCGGCGCACGTCTGTGTCATTTGGCTTAAACTTCAAGGATAATGCATGCAGAGCCAATGTGTGTTGATAATGTGATATGGATTTATTTGGAATCTGTCCTTATCAATGCTGGGAACAGTAATTTATATTACTCCTGACAGTGACGAGTCTCTGAAAACCACAAGTTTACACGGCATGTTTCATTTTCATCATGTCTAATGGAAGGAAAATGGCGGGTTTTAGCATTCACAGCAGTTTTAACCTGTTACTGATATATTCCTTTTGAATGGCGTGTTTAAATGCAGCATCACGTCCTGTGCAAAGATCAGGCACAGGAAGCCTACTATCTGAACTCAGTAACTTTCTTTGTATATATTTTGTATATATTTTGTTGTCAGAAATCAAATGTTTGTAATACTATTTATTATAGCTCCACATCTGCACGAAGTGAGCGCGCATGTTTATCCTATCGTTTACCACCTGCTGGGAATCACAGCAGCTTAGAGCAGCTGCAGCTCAGCCAAATCCTGAGGCAGACAGACGGGATGACTTTCTCAGTTCAAAGAGATGATCAAGTGATTTAATCACGATGGCTAAAAGAATGATCAAATGTGTGTGGGCATTACACTGAGACTTTTGGGCCAGCTAGGTTTCCTTATTTAGAGATGCAAGGTTCGGTTGTTGTGTGGAGTTCCCTCCAGCATGTGTGTGGGTGATTCTCTTCACAGCAGCTTCTAACCACATTCACTCTGCTAGATTGGACATTCTTGTTTTAGTACCTGTTTAAAAAAAAAAACTATAATTGGATCCTCTATCTCTTACCTTCATATCTCCTAATCTTCGATCTACATTTCCACCACAGACATCCTTAAACAAAGCCAAGAGTGGTTAGCTAGTGATAACTGCATCAACTATGTCGCTTACTGTCTCACACAACACATAAACAAAGGAGCACATGTGTGTGTGTTGTCGATTGTGCACAGAGAAGAGTATCTGTCTGACATGTAAGCCCTACACCTGCTTCCTGTCCAGGTGTACATGAGTGTAAAAAAACATGCTGAGCTCTCGAGGTGGTGCCACTTCATTTTTGTCACTACCCTCTCATTGGTAACAGCAGTGTGTATATGTGTGTGTGTGTGTTTTAATCACTGTGACTCAACAACAACAACAAAATCATTAAAGATGCTTCTAAGGTCCTGTCTTCAGTACAGTATTTCATTTTCCGCAGCCTCTCTATTACTCTACCCTCCCATCTCAGCCTTTATGTTGTTCTTCCCTTCCTTCCTTTACTCTTCAGTGTCACTCCTGACTTTTGACATGATTTATGGGCTGTCAAATGTTTTTGAAGGGGTACATTTTAGCTGACAAACAGGCTACTCGTCTGTTGTTTTCTCTTTCACTCAAACTGTAAATGAGCTATAAAGAGGTCTGAGTGCTGAGCAACATGCCGTTGGCTCCTCCTATTGTGGAAAAAAGGACTCAGTTGACATATTGCGCTGGTGAAGTATAGTGTAGTGAGGCAAGCAATCTGGTAGGTGGAGCCGAGGATCTGATGTTGTGCCTGTTCTGTGGGCTGAAACACATTTCATTTAGTGATCAAAGATCGATAACAGGTTTTTGTGTTGGCTTCAGGCGGCTACTGAAGTGTGTGTCAAGTCCTTGACCCTTGTGTTAGAGTTTGTTTCATATCTTCACACTCGTTTCTTCTCTACTATGCTAATCTGGACCCGCACAACCACACAACAGCACATCCCCATCAGCTAACCCCAACTCATACTTGGAGAATATTTCAGCGTAGAGCCAAATGAAAAAGGAGAACCAACTCATTTATAGGAGGCAGCATGTAAACTGTGCGCCAAAGAGATCCATGTGAAATGAGGCAGCACATCAAATTTAAGGGGAAGTTAACATTAAGCTACCAAGCTGCTGCCCCTCCAGCACAGAGCTGAGCAGCTCATACCTCAGCCAACTGCCCAGAGTTTGTAAAGTCTTTGCCCGAGTCCCAAATACAACACTGAAGTGATGGACATGAACAGCTTACAGGTGCTGTTACACAGTATCAGGTTGAGGAGATGGTGGACAAACTGACATTCAGTCTGCGCTTCAGAAATATGACCAAACAAATGAATTAAAAGTCAAAGTCGAGGGTAAAACCTGTTGGAAATCCAACAGTCTAGGGTCCTCATGATCCAAGTCCAGCAAAAGATTGAAGTTTAACACATTATGTCCGTGATTACTTCAAATCTACAAAGTCCAGATAAACGTGCTCAAGTTGTCTGTGATCCGTGAGAGCAGAGTTTGTATCCTTTCTCGTTCTCATAAGCAACCTCAGCATAAATGCTGTGAGTGATGGTTAATCCGGCTGTTTTTAATGATTCAGGTCCAGAACCGACTCTTCTGTTCTGTATTTAAGAGCAGAGTCCTCCGCGACCAGCACATTCTTAGCTCACTGTCTGCAGTCACGGTGAAACATTCTTACAGTGAGGTCAAGTTATCCAACGTAGAAATTATGACCTTGAGGAAAACTGAAACAGATGTAAAAGGTTAAGTGATTATTTTTAAACAAACTCCCACATTTACATGTAAAGAGAATCAACACCAATATTAACTATTAATAGATATCAGACCTGTGCAATAATACTGCATACTGTTGTATTGAGCCGCAGTGAATCACTGCAGAGGAAATTCTCTCACCAACGGAGCTTCCCCTCCTTTTAATATCGAACAACTAAGAGTTAACTTCTCAAATCAACCAACACAAGAGTTTGAACCTTTTTTCATGATGGCAGCATGTTTGAGAAAATAATATTTGATTGTCTATTTTATGCCATGTTCCGATTTTAAGTGTAGATCATATGTGAGGGGGCTCCAAATATTTGGGTTTCACTTTAGGAAGTGTTTGTGCTCTTTCTTTTCATACACGCTATGTTGAACACTAACCGATGCACATCCCATACTTTCCGAGGACCGAAGCATTGATTTTGTTGTTGGCAAAAGGACAGAGATCTACTTTATATTGGAGTTAATTTACTTTTGATTTAACTAAGACGCAGGGGAGTTCTTATAGACTCGAGCACATCAATACCGGCTTCTTCAGCGGTGATTTCAGGCTGTTTGGTGCTCTGTGATCACTGTTCTGCATGAGCTCGAAGTTATTTCAGGACAGAGTCTCTATGAGGAGGAGGGAACAGAGCGGTAGAGCTCACAAATTAACTTAAATAGCGACAGTAAAGTGACACTAAAAAGATCTTTTCAGGGGAGTTTGGATCTTAACGATAAATTCCAAGAGTTCCTGCTGCAGTAACAAGAGCAGCTGTGTCAGAGCTGTGCTGTGTTTGTGCTGATTTAAGTTAAAGTGCTGCCGTCTGGGGCGGATGAATTGCTTTTTTTTTCCCCCTGACAGCCAAATTACGGAATGACCGTCTTCTCTTGTTATCTGTAGATTTTAGGGTGAAAATGTTGGGCGAAATATGAATTTATCTCTCCCACCCATGTGTTAAATTTGAACAAATTGTCCACAGAGAACACATCCTGCGGCGATGGGCCGGAGGCGGTGCACAAAAACACCCAAACATACACACACACACACACAAACTAGATGTTGTTGATATTAACATTATTCTCTGAGCTGATGCTTCCTAAGCTCCTGCAGTGTAATCAGGTGCTAATAACAAGGCTGTGATGTTTACAAGCTGTTTCAAAGCGCTTTATGCCCGTGCGTGTGTGTGTGTGTATTTGCCTGTGTGTGTGTGTGTGATGTCTACTCTTCTCCTTGCTACAGCTCTTGGGGCTTTGGTAAGGGGGGCTCTAATAATGCAGACTGTCAGCTCTCTCACACACTCACACACACACACCAGATGCTCATTTGGTGTGTTTGTGATGTGGCTAATGGTAGCAGCGTAGTGGCAATCTGAGGCCATATGCTGAGCTTGATCACAACAGAGCTAAGCGGCCGAGCATTAATAAACTCTACCGACATGACAATTAGAAATCCTCGGCATTAACACGAAACAGTCACACGTGAAAACGCAGTTTTTCTACCCAGCTCACACCAGGAATCAACTGTCCGAGCGGAGAGTATTGTGAGCGCTCGCCCGGCGGAAGTGACGCTAATTGTTGAACATTGGTTATGAATATTGCTCTTCATTCAGTTCTTAAAGAAATAAACAACTGAGTATTTCGATTGTGAGTGAATGGCCCATGTATTATCTGTCCATTCAATTATTCCAGCCAATATTTTGTTTATTTGTTTTTCTGTATAACCAAAAAATAAAAAAATAGTGTTTGTTTTCGTATTTTCAGCTTCAAACAGAATATAAAATAGAGAAGGAAACAAAAACAAAATAATAAATCTTATTTACAATTATTGATTTTGAGAGTGTCTGTTTTGAGCATACGTGCATGGAGGCTACACTGGCCTTCCCATGATCCTCAGCGACAGTTACCATGGCGAAAGATGCAACAGAACGGTTTGAGCGCCAAAATCTTACGTTGTAGCAGAGCTCTGGTTGTAATGTTTTCTACAGTCATATCTTCCTCCTTCAGCGTGACCCTCCTGGCGGCTTTGAATTATATGTAGGATGGTCCATCTCCATGACAACAGGTTAGCCTTTCTCTACCCCTCTGGCCTGGAGTTTTTGGTCCACGTCGTTGGCTACTTTGTTGCGCAGTGCGCATGTGCGAACAGTTGAAAGGCACCGTGGGAAATGGGGACATCAATGACCCGAAAATGAAAAGTAGATTTATTATTTTGTTTTTGTTTCCTTCTCTATTTTATATTCTGTTTTGAACTGAAAATACAAAAACAAACACTCATCTTTTATTTTTTGGTTATATAGAAAAACAAATGAACAAAATATTGACTCGTTTTTTCATTTTTCGTTTACTAGATTGAATGGAATAATTGAGTGGGCAGATCATACACAGACTGTGAATTATATACTTGCATGTTATTAGAAAATACTGATAGTGCAGTGACATTTTTCTTCTCCTCAGTCAGAAAAGTTTTATAAAAGATAAGATAAGCTAAGAGAAGAACTTTATCTCCGAGGGGAAATTCGAAAAAAGTCATTACCTTCTTAAAAGCTGTAAAAGGGTTTTAATTACCGCTTTCAGAACATTTAATGAATGAGGCCCAATATCAAACACGGTTCCTGTTATTACGACATGTGTCCCTGATTACAATATTTTTAATAAACGACCAGTCATTCTGAGGTGAGCTAGCTTGCACTTTATTTGACTGCAACAAAACAGTATGAACACATAAAACTTCCCATCAGGTAGACTGCTCACAAACTGAATGAGAAGGCATCAATCACGCAAATTAAAATATCATTCTTATTACAACAACTCCAGACTTTTCTAACGTGTGTGTTGTGAATGCTCGTATTAGAATAACAATGACATTATTGGATTTATTCTACAGCCGCAGCGCTCAGGAGTTTTACTCCGCAGCTAGCATCACTCTAACAGATTTTCATAAGAAGCAATCAGGGAGATATGAGAAACTCCTGATTATGAAGGTTTGATGAAGCCGAAAAAAGGAAAGGTAGGTTTCCTTCTCCACCAAACTGCAGAGGACCCAGAATTATGTTCGTTCCATCCCCAGAGCGAGCGTGCAGCAGAGAGAGGGAGAGAGTCTTTAATTGAGGTTTTATCCATTTAAGCTGTCACTAAGAGGCCAACTCTGAAACCTTTTAACCACTCTCCTCACAGTAATGACACAAATCAGAGAGGAAATGTGTTTGTGTTGGTGGAAACGCGTGTGTGCGAGGGTGCACGTGTACCCGCGCGTGTTAGTGCTCGTGAAGCAGGAGGGTAATTATGCGGAAATTGGGAAATGGCTAAGTGAATTATGACCTTGTTTCAGCAGAAGGCTTTAATCAGCCCCAGCCAGGCCACGTAGGGAGGCAGAAAATGTTCGCTTCACAAGCACTCTGCTCCTGATGGCCGCTGCAACCAGTCAGTAAAACTGTCAGCCAGTCTGATGTGTCAGTGCAAACCAGTCAGACCACCAATAATTCATACATTACTGCTTTTCCACTGTGTGTTGTATCTGCATGGAGGGTGTGGAGCGACGAGTGTGTGGGAGGGTAAAAATTCAAAATCATAAACAACGCTGACTTTTACTGCAATTTTGGGAAACAGAAAGATTGAGGGCAGCAGCCAGTCATTATTTTTGTTATCAATTCATTTCAGATTATTTTCCCAATTAATTGATTAATTGTTTGGTCACTTATTTGCTTGAAATGAGTGGAAATTGCCAATCACAACTCCCGGAGCACCATGGCGACCTCATCACACTGATTTAATTGCTTTTGTCCGACCCGACAGCTCTAAAACACAGAGTCGACAATCATAATGAAAAGGAAAAAAAAAAAAAGTTGAAAAATTCAGTTTTTAAAAAGCTGGAACCAGAGAATATTTGCTGAACAAATGACTTCAACAATGCCTCAGTGAAGGAAAATTCAGCTGATTAATTTTTAAAATTGCTTCATGTCTGGAGATCATCAAGTTTGAGTTTTTCATTAAGTCTGTAGTGAAGTGTAAAGCAAACAGTAACTTATGCTATAATATATCGGTTAATATCAAGATTTTGATTTTAATGTGCTCTGTGCAGCGACTGCCTTGCATGTCTGAATTTGTTCAACCACCTGATAGAAGATGAAGTTCAGGGGCTGTTTACTAGCTCGGGTCTGTTTGCTGCAGGAAGCTTCATGTCTGATGGCCAGAGTGCTCACAAATCATTGGGTTAATTATTAGCTAAGAGGAGTTACTTTTTGTCTCTATGGTCCCTGCTGGGGGATTTATGCTCGTGCATTTACATAAGTGCACACATTTACGTTAATGGCAAGAGCATAAATTGTCTCGCAACCCCACTTAGCCTGGTCGAAAGGCCGGTGTTGAGAAAGCTACTTTAAAAGCAGAGTTCTGCAAGCTACCAATTACTTCAAACCGGGGGGGAGTTAGACCTCATCAAAGCGACCTAAGAGCCAAACTAGGTTGGTTTACTAAGCTAGCTAGAGAAAAAATAGCCTCAGCTACTTTGTATGAAAATTGGCAATTAACATGTGATACAAAGATAAACGACTCTATCTCACTTTGTATTTACACGCCAGCAAAAATGCCAATTGATAAATCATAGTGAGCGAAGTGACGTCTAAAAATAGCGTGCAACTACCTCTTAGATGAACAGCAATAATCAATAGTTTCGACAGCTGCATTGCTTGAGTACGTCATCACAGCTGTTTAGAGGAAAGGAAAGACGGATCAAAAGACGCTCAGCGACTCCAGAGAAGAAAAGAGGAAATAAAACAGGGATTCCTTATCAGCCTAGAATCCTCTGTAGTTTTGAAAGTGAACCATACGTGGCAAAAAAAAGTTGAAACATGTTTTTATTAACAGAAAGCTTCTAATAAATTAAGTTCTAATGATGAAAAGCTTGTCAAGTTCAACTTATTTACAGCACGACTGACAAAAAAAAAAGAGGCGCAAGAATGAATGAACAGATGGGAACGTGAATCATCAGGTTCCTGTGTGACGTGTTATTCTCGTCTCACCTCAGCCCTACTGTCTGTAAAAACATAAACAGTTAATGTGTGTGTTGCCTGACTGTGTGTGGATGTAGAGCGTAAATGTTCTTTTTTAGTACATCTCCTGCTGTTCAGATGTGTGTACTATCAGCAGCACCATGGTGTCTCAGAATCCCTCTATGGGTTCTGGTCTAGTTGTCTATTTCTGTCAGTGTTGGATCGATGATGTCTTGCAGACACTGCACTCCTCTCCTGGATGTTTCAGCCTGTTCCCTCTCCTCTCTCTGTCTTTTTCCTTCTATCTGTTGCTTTTCCCTCCCTTTCCTCCCGTCTCTTCATCTCCTGTATTGGCTTGTCTTGTCTTGATCACTTCTTCTTCTACTTTTTATTGTCTTCCCCTGCATGACTGTACTACCATCCGGTGTCTGTCTTTGGATCAGACACTGAGCTCTGAGTTTGTGCGTGTGTGTTTGTGTACGTGGGGGCCCTGCTGCGGCTCATTTCTTGGCCAGCTTGTGTGATGTACCAAATTTCCAATTAAGAGACAGTTTTTGGTATATCAGAGATTTGGCCATCTTTGTACTTGTACAGTAAGGAGCCTGTGAGTGTGTGTGTAAGAGAGAGAGAGAGAGAGAGTGAATACAATTTGAATCAAACAATTCATTCATGGATAATGCCTTATCCCCAGGTTCTTGCTTCTTGGATGCGGAGACTTGATGCTTGTCCCGCTCTATGTATGGCTGTTGATTGTGTTCGAGTTTTTAACAAAAGAAGCTATTTTAATAGACTGCCTTGAGTTTTGCTGTATTTAAGTTTTTTTTTAAACTAAATATGATGTTTAATCGATTTTTTAAATTAAGTGTAATTTTTATTTGATTAAATATTGATCTCTTAGAGCTCCAGTGTGAGTAGAAAAAAGACGTCATTCTTGTTTCTTAGTAAACTGTATGCAGTTTGATTAAAAAAAAAAAACAAAAAAAAAAAAACTAGTTGATTTCTTAATAAGTCAATTATGACATGTTAAAAACGAATATTTTTCTGGGCTTTTTGCTTTTGTAAGCTGAGAAAGCTCCAGAGAGAGAGGAAATGCAAGGAGGAGAGAGAAGGGTAATGACAGGTGCTAAATCATGTCTCACTTAGAGTCAATCCTATTATCAGTGCATGACTGTACATGGGGCGCCCGCTTTACCACTGGAGCTTAACCAGAACTTAATATAAAAAAATGTTAAATCAATTTATAATTAAATCCTTTTCATGGCTAAAATGCTGAAACGGTCTTTTAAATGCTAGTATTAGCCATCACTTTGTTTTTAATTAGTCAGAAAATAGGCCAAATTTGAGTCATTGCTGTGCTCTGGTGAGTAATGATGGCACATACCAACTATTGAGACATTTACCAGCGATGGAAAAAAACACTACCTTTAAAAAAAAAACATCTCCAGGCAATATCAATTTAAAAGTCATAGAGAATAATTATCTGCTAGAGCGGGTATGTGAGGCTTAAAATTCTGCACACATGCACACCTCTGTCTCTCACTCGCTTCATTTGAGTCGTCTGACTTTCATTGCAGGAAATCCTGGACTTGAAAAATTTATGATGAATTTTTTTTTTTGAAGAACAACGGTGTTCAAACTTTGCAACACAGTTTTTTTAGAGTAGTCATTGTAAATTCACTTTATCAGTCATTTATAAATGAAAGAAATTGAAGTCTTATCAACAGAACTAAATCGAGGTGCTTCTTCACAGTTTTGCAATAATCCAATATTTCAATAAAACAGCCCCAGTAATTAATGTGCCAGGAAGTGTGTATCGACTCACATAATGCATTATCTATTCATTCGACATTATCTGTGTTTGTTGAGTGCAAGTGTGTATGTGTGCACGCTCATTAACGACCTCTGACATGCAATTTGGTGATAGTTTCTCATGTGCACACGCATTAGCATGTAGGACAGCTGCGTCTTTGTGTGTACTTGTGTGCACACTTTGCACCGAATCAATGGTTGTCAATGGAGGCAGATAGAGCAAGGATGGCTGAGAGCTGGAGAAGCTGGCTGGCCCCAACTGCTAAACACCCACGCTGTCTGTAGGCTCCGCTCTCTGCTCCTACGCTCCGAGGAACAGGAATGTGCTAGCTCTGCCGTAGTAAGAGCGCATATGAATGAGTATTTACTATCCCAGGCAGCTCCTCTTGTCGTGTTTTTAAGTCCAGCTTTGGTGCAGGAGGAGGATACTTACACTGTCTTTATTCCTCTTAAGTTACAGGGGGAAGGAATCTCATATATGAAGGTGTAGGGGGGAGGATATGAGGTTTGTGGGGTTTGTTGTAATGAATGTACTGCAGTTTAAAAGAATTCTGTGTCACTTCCCGGGAGAGAGAGAAATAAAGGTGGGGAAGGGGTGGGGGGGTGGGGGTGGAGGGAGCTGTGGGAGGAGATGTTGTGAAATAGGATGTGTTGTGTTGATGGAGCAGGAGTTCTTCTTCTTCCCAGCCAGGCAAACTCTCCTCCCATCCTAGCAAGGGCACAAATGTGTGTGTTTGAGTGTGTTTTTTTTTTTTTTTGTGGTGCAGAAAGGAGAGCAAAGAGGGAGGCATGTGAATGCCCCACAGCCTACAAGCATACCACCCACACACTTTACCCACATGCATTCGGCCCATACATATGCATACTCTTCACTCGCCACCTCCTCTACCTCTCTTCCCGTTTCTACCCCTAATGTTCTCCCCTCTTCTGTACATACACACCCACGCAATCTTTCGCTAACACACACACACACAGATGCATGCAGGGAAAACTCGTTTCACAGGGACAATCTCTGTCATTACCTCCCCCAGATTCCTCAAGGGAGAACATTGTTATTTTCTCCCAGCTATGATCAAATAAAGTGGAAAAAAACGCGCACACACACACACACACACACCCGTGTACACTTCTGTGTTTGCAAACCTGCGATTGGATGGAACCGAATGATGACACTAGTCCACCCACACCCCATGTGTGTTGTAAATTGTCGCTCACACCACAGGCTGAGTAATTTTTTCCCCCTGGAGGTGAATGGTAAATCCCAGCATATGTATTGCATCACGAGGTGCAATTTTCTACAGTATCAGCTCAGATAATCAAAGGCTGCTGAGATAGGAGCAGATAGGGAGAGGGAGGCCTGTTTAACTCTGTATCAGCCGTATCTGTTAGCCTTTGTTGCTGATGGAGGGGGAGAGAGAGAGAAAAAGGCAGAGCCGGCGCACAACAAGGAGAGCAGACAGAGGGAAAAAAAATCATTGATGGAGGGCGAAGGGGAAAGAGGGGAGGGCAGCGAAGAATAGAGGAAGGAGGGCCTTGCAGAACAGTACTGCCAAAACCGAGGTCAATTGTGATGAAAATGGCTGTTCACATGACCACAATAGCAGCTGAGTGACAGCACTAAAGCGGCATGGACGGGCTTATCCTGATCACTCAGGGCCTTGACTGGGGAAATCACAATGCCCCTGAGATCTGTCCTTTTTGGGCTTGGAGGATCACAGAGCGCCCACGGTCCCAAGCTCTGGCCCTGAAACGGCCCTGACATTAGCATATCAATACCACCCCGGCTACTTCGCCAAGGAGCTGGGCGGCTAGCGATAGTGCCCCCCAGTTAGCATCGCCCTGTGCCTTCACAAGGCTATTCAGCAGGGAGTCAATGCTAACTCAATGCTAAGTGTGAATGGGAAGAAGTGTAAGCTCACTCCTGTAGCGTGAACCCATGTCTGGCGGTTCATTCAGGCTGGTGTGTCTGTGAATATACGAGTCTCTCAGTGTCTCTCTCTCTGTCTCTGCTCGACTCTGCGTCTGTCTTATAATTTGTTCTCTAATATATGTTTCCTTTGGACTGCTTGTATATGTTTGATGCCGATCGAAGTGGATGAACACATCCAGAATATTAAAAGCCGCTGCTGAATGCTCGCTCGTAACTTGATCCCTGTGTCCATTCTGAATAATAATCCAGGCGATTTTGGACAGTTTTAATGCAAGCCAAGTTTCACTGCGACTATTAAATCAGTCTGTCTGGCACATTTCATTCGATATAGAAGAGAAATCTCCAGAGTAAAAATCCTTTTAATTCAATAAGGCGAAGGAATAAAGATGGAAAGCTGAACATCTACATGTCAAATTTACTGATAAAACTATCTTACAGTAAGAGTCAATCAACCGAGCAGAATGAACATCGGAACCTGGACTATAAGCTGTCAAGGAAGTCCGTTTGGAGGTTAATTCAGGTCCATCAGTTGCTTTCCTTAGCTTAAAACTTGATGGCCTGCACACACCACAGATAACTTTTTGACCTAATATGATTGAGATGGCGTTAAAATCTCGAAGCGGCATCATTAGCTTCAACAGCTAAGGTCTCAAGTAGAAAACGGCTAAAAGATGAGAGCTTGGCATCGTGCAAAAACAAAAGAGTATACAGTGAGAGAACAGGTTAAAACTCCTCGGTGTTGAGAGGATAATACATCACTTGACACTTGCAGTAGATGGCCTTTTATATCATTACAACGCAATTAGAGATATCACTCAGTAAGAGAACAAGCCACAATGCAGCGTTAACCTCATTATCACGCAGCGAGAAGGAAATGGATGATCTGGAGGAGAAGGCCTGGTTTTTAAAATGCTGCAGAGGGGACGGAGAGAGAGTGAGAGAGTGAGAGAGAGAGAGAAAGAGCAGAGGAAGAAAGGAGAAAATCGATGGCTAAAAGTAAAGAATGAGAAAGTAAAAGGGCAATGAAGAGAGGAAGATGAGGAAGACAGGTGAGATATTGGCTGTAAGACTTCTTGCTTTGTCATTGGAAATCAGAGCTGGAGGGCAGGACACCGTTTGATTTTGTTGCTCTTGTTTTAATCTGTCAGTCACACACACTTACACACACACACACACACACTTGTGGATAGCCTCCAGAGTGTCAGAGAGTATCGGCAGTGAGCTGAGAGGTTATCATGCGTCGTCTGGTGCCAGACCGACTCTTGGTAGCAGGTTTGTCATTTGTAATTAGAGTGTAATGGAGAGCTGGCTTGTTTTTTCTCACCTCCTCCTCCTCCTATTCTCCGTCTGAAGGCTGTCTCTGGGTATCGACAGACAAGTGACGGCGCACACACCCCACAAGCACACTCACAGATACATGCACTGACACATGTTTGATGGGCCAAGTTTGATTCCATTAAGTGGAGTTTGTCAGTTAGTCAGTGAGGTATTGGGTCTGAATGCTGATGGCCAAACAGAGCTGAACGGGATCTGAAGCAGACTGTTCAGACACTCACAACACAGAGGGTGACTGAGCAGTGGCAGGCCTAACTATGATTATTGTATGTCAGTCACACACACACACACACACATGCACACTATCTGGTGTTGTATGGCTATGTGGTCACGGTTCCATGCAGCTCTGAGTTCTTGTCACGGTTAAAAAGGCTTCCTTCGGAAAGAGGAGGAGGAGGGGGGAGAGCGGAGTCTTAAGATGGGGAGTACGAGGGGAGTAAGAGGAGCGGGAGATAATAGGAGAGGACTAACAGTGGGGGAGGAGGAGGGCTAGGATGGACCAAAGAGGGAGTGAAAAGGGGAAGATAGAGGCTGAAGGTGGGTTTTTCTCGAAGTATGAAAGCCTGCGTGCCTCCATTCCTGTGCCATTGATGTATTCTAATGCTAAGTGTGTAAGACTGGGCCTCGACTGGTCTCTGAGAGAGACGGCCCTTTGATAGACACGACCAAGCTCTGGGACCCGATCCCTCGCATGCCATTCATATGCATATTTTTCTCTGTGTGTGTGTATGTGTGCGCGCATGTACACACTTTTTTCTCTTGGCCATTTTAGTAACAGTTTTTAGCCATTTGTGCCACTGGTAGTTTGGTCTAATTTCCATATCAATGGGAGCATGTTTTTGGCTGTTTTGAGCATCGCACATGCTAATCCTAAATTACCCCCTAGGACCGAGCTGGTTGAGGTTTTTATGATGTGGCAGCAAATTATTCTGAGTGTGTGTGTGTGTGTGTGTTTGAATTTTCCAGGAGGGTGGCATTTGGACACAGTTGCTGCAGGACCAACACATGTATCAGAAATGTCAACTTTGAGCATGTTTATCAGTCGAGATGTGTCATGGCTGTTTTTGTCATTTAGCGCCCCAAAAAAAGATGATTTGTGGTCTTCACTGTGGTCAGAGAGCAAACAACAGTTACACAGCACTAGTGGAGAATGTGAAGATGGTTGGTGCTACACTTTTCAAAGCTGTGTCATGTTGAAAGTCAATGTTTGTGCAGCAGGTCTGAGGGGCTGTGAGCTGAGCTGCTGCTAATACAGCTCAGCTTATTTAAGGCTCCCATGAGAAACTTGAAGTCCTATTCTGATCGTTCTTTTTACTACTTCAAGTGTTATCGGTGGTCTTTAAATTTTGATGATGAAGTTTTAACCAAAATCACATTACCTGTGTCATTTTCAAGGGCTTTTCTTATGCAGAGCTCCAGTAGATCATTAACAGTTCGTTTCTGAGTAATGGACGGAGGCAGCGCTGCTCTGCACACTTGTCTTCACGTTAGCTTGCAGCCTAACATTGCCAGTGTAGTTTAAGTGGCAGGTAACATAGGAGCTATTCAGTTCTCAGACACTAATGTCTTTAGGGACACGATAAAAGCTAATATCATAATTAGCTTTCTTACGAGCATTGCTATCCACTAACGCACACGCTTGTTCCGCAGTGGTCCTCTGTGTTTGAACCTGCCAGAGATTCACAGTGATTTGGATGAAGAGATACTCAGAAAAGCAATTTTGCATTTAGTTTTTTTATTATGTGTCTTTAGCATCAGAAAAATGCCATATGAACATATAAAAAACAAGAAAAATGAGATTTTCATCAGAGTGGGTCTTTAAGGTTCATGTCCTCCATGCTTAAGTAGTGTCTTCTGACAAAAATCTCACACTGCTGACTTTTGCCCATCAAACTATTATTTATTATGAATATTTAATGTGAACGATGTGAACTCAGAGCTGTTTCTCCAGTAGTTTGATTGACGCCTATCCTCCCGCAGAGGTTTCAGGCATTAAAAATTACAATACATGAATCATCTGTTTTGTTTCTTATGTCCTTGTTTGCTTTTTATAACATTAAAAGGCATTCATATGAATCTCAGTTTAGTTTTCAGCCAGTATTTTTCAGTTTTTTATTTCAGTCAAAAAACTCCTCACTGGAGCTTTAAGGGTGTTTTAGGTAAGCACTCGTGGGTCATATGTTGTTCCTGAGGTTTTTAAAGTAGACCAGAGTGAACTATTGATGTCTCCAACTTGTCAACATGTACTCACCTGGTTAGATAAAAGCCAAAAAATCAGCTTCAAGTTAATGAATACCATCACTCGCACAGTCTTCAGTCAAAAACATCCTCTGCACTTAATTCTGGCCTTCTTGTGGATGTTCCTTTGAATTTTTGTTATCATTCCACCAAATCAAATAAAGGTCTGCAAAGGGGATACAAAAATGATAGCGTCCATATCAGGTTTTTGTACGCAGCTGTTACTTTTTAAGATTCTCTAGTCTCGGTATCTTTGGGATTAGTGCTTGACGTCAGTCAATTCCAGACTTGATTGGAAACAGAAAAGCAGAGGAAAAAAGTGTACCCAGTCTTTGCTGTAGAACTTTTTGTGTGTGGCCACATCTGATCATGTCATCAGCCATCTGCAGTGGAGGCCAAAGTTCACAGCCCCAAAGAGGACGGCGTCTCACAGTCCCTGCACTATACTGCTGCATGTGAGTCCTACCAGCTTTAAAAGCATGTGTGAGGAGATGGAGCGTCGTTGTGTGCGTTGCTTTGTTTGCCATGTGTTCCGGTCCCCAACCGATTAAAGCATGAAATTCCACACACATTGTAAAGCAAAAGGGTATCTCACATATGGAGGGAGACACACAAATGAGGGCACACACACACAATAACGCACTTAAAGCGAGGAGTCAGAGAGGCCTGTTAATGACTGTCGGGGGCAAGAAAGAGGAGCTGGGACTGTGGAGGTGTCAAGGCCTTTGTGACGGATGCAGGTTGTAAAATGCCTTGCTCACAGGTTTATTGTTGGGGAATAAAGTAACGATCAGATGCAACAAGATTGATGCCATTCCACTTTCTTTCGCTCTCACACACACAAATGCACACACCCACACACACGCAGACTTGCTCCTGATCCCCCTCTGAGCCCTGAAGAGTCTCCCCCATCAGTGACCCTCCCTCCACACCAGCACTGTGGATCCTTTCCCCTCCCTCCCTCCTCCTACTTGGATTTGCTCCTTAACTCTGACCTCCTCTTCAGCTTGTTCGTCTTACTTCACCTCCTCTCACCCGCACACTTCATGGACTTCTGTGTGTTTATTCCTGAATGAGTGTGTGTGTGTGTGTTTTTTTTTTCCAGAGGGGGGGTTGGTGTCTCATTTTTTATACCTTCATCACCTCTGTTTCTGCTCAGAAACATGATGGATGTCTTAAAACAGAGCTAAGCCAGAATATTACTGATGTTACTTTCACCCTTGACTCTGTGTGTGTTGTGTGTGTGTGTGTGTGTGTGTGTGTGTGTGCTCAGAGGCACAGGAGGTTATTTGATCTCATTGTGTTGTTGGAGAGGAGGCTGCTCTCTTGCTTTATGACCGGCGCTGTAGGGAGATATTCAGCTCCACCTGCCTCTCCTCGACGATCCATCATGCCTCTCTCAGCAGACAAATGCTCCTCCACTCATCTTATTACTTCCTCTCACACTCTCAGAAACATTTAAGACTTTCTCTAGCTTGCACTTGAACACACCGTAATGTATGCACCTGTACTCAGACTCTATTCCTGCCACAATTTGTCTCATAAACCAAGCAAAGCTGTCTACACGCTCGTCTTTAAAGCTGTATAAATGAGTGACGAAGCATATGCCTGCGTGTGTGTGTCATAACTCTTACTGTGTTTCTGTAAACTGAAAGCGAACGCGGCACCTTCGTTAAGACGTTAAATGTGTGGTTAACTGAATAGGGACGAAGACTCAGTTAATGACTGTTTCTGCACACTTCATCAGATTGCTCGGCCGCAATATTGCCTCATATCACTCGCCGGCACCATTGGCGCTTAATAGTGTGTGTACGTTTGATAGTGTTTGCGCGCATGTGTGCGTCAGATCACAATGTATATTGCTTTTGTAGAGCCATTACAGTTTAATAGGCGTGGTGGAATGCACGGAGCGTTAATGCTTCGGCAACATGAAGTAATGACACAATAAAACAATTAAATATGGTGGAGGGGAATTGCTTTTTTTTTTTTTTTTCTCGAGCCACACCTAGAAGCAATTTGGAGTGAGACGGGATAAACAGAAAGTACAGATCAGGCTTATTATGAGGAGAAAGGGAGCTCTCTTTCTCTCTCTCTCTTTCTCTCTCTCTCTCTCTCTCTTAATTGGCTTCTAAATCTCTGTCAGTACGGCTGTAAATCTGCTGATTCACAGACTGAAGAACCAGAGAAAATCTTCTCCGGTTTAGAGCGAGTTGATTTCTGAGTGATTATCCTTGTGTTTACGTGAGCCCTCCTGTAAAAGCAGGTAGTGTGTTGTTCCAGTGCATATCCCATGTCCTCTCAGACTGATTTAGAGGCTCTCCCTGTTATCGACCGGTCTGTAGATTAATTGGCGATTCTATGAGGTGTTCGAAAAATGTGAAAAATGGCAATCATGATTTCTGCGAGTCCAGGGCGATGTCTCCAGATTGATGTTTTTAATGAAAAGTCCAGCACACAAAGGGATTCAATTTAAACCGTGTGAAGAAGCAAACAGGAATCCTCCTTTTGGAGAAGCTGAAGCAAAACTGTGGAGCCTTTTTGCTGGAAGTTTAAAAGTTGTAATGAAATTATTTCTTGTGAAATCATTGCTGTAGTTCATCAGTGTGGAATTCTTCAGAGGGGGGGCCTTGGCTGCTCTGAGTCCCTCCAGCTGTAAACTATTAGCTGGAAACTGAAAATTGTGTCTCTAGTTAAACATGATGATATGTCCAGTCCATTCTGGGATTACATAAACCCCCTCCCCCCGAAGACACAAATGCATGACGGTTAAATGTTTTTTATTTTAATTTCAGTTGCTCCTAGTTTGCTCTTTTTAAGACCGTTTGGATTAATATACTTGTTAACCTTTTTTTTAGGACTCAAGGAACTTTTTTGTCATCCCCTTTTATAGTTTGTGGTTCGAAATTAGTACCCAGGTCTGTTTCCAAGACAAAATACAATAGAATACAAGAGCAATCATTAAAATGTAAGAGCAATAAAAAAAGCAAACACAAGAACAAAATGTAAACAAATGAAGTAAAGGCTGAAATTAGTCCTGTTGCACTCAATTTTCATGTTTTTATTTTTTAATTTTTACAATAAAGTAAATAAACTTTTGTCTACTCTGAAGCAGTGGCAGCTACCAGCCACTAGCCAGGACTGTAGCTCCCACTATTGGTCAACGCCGTAATGATGTCAAAAGAGCACCAATGGTATCTCAAAGCGGGCATGTCACGCTCTGCACGGCTGAAAATTCCTCTGAGGTGTAAAAACGCAAGAGGACCACATCTCATCAGATGGTTTAATCTGCCCACCCTGGCTTTATAAACAAGTTCAAACATTCCCCTGCCAGCCCCACACTGAAAAGCAGAGCTGACGTATTAGCAGGCAATAGCATGACATTTACGCCATGATGAGAGGGCCGAGTGATGCAGTTGTTTACATCGAGAGGATTTGACCGCTATAAGCTAACTAACTACTGTCCGCTTCTATATTGTTCTTATTTCTCTACTGTTGGGTTTGTATCATGGAAATGTGCTTTCACAGTATGATGGTTTTAACCTGAAAACAGTTACCGTAACAGAGGACTCTTTACATACTGCTCATTTACCTCCAGATGAAAACTTCCAGATGTGAGCACATCTGTCCGTGAAAGACTCCCATTGTGGTTGGAAAGTACCGTTGCCAGATACTTTTGAGTTATCTCTTAAATGTCAAGCGTCCATGTGTAAAATGAGCTGTAAGGAAAGAAGAGAAAAGTCTGAAAGTAAAGCTGTTTGTAGTGACTATGCTGACCTGGATTTTAGTCACCGTCTGAGTGAGGTGTTTTTGGTGCACTTCTAGTACAATCCGATGTCCAATCCAAGGTTGTTGTCGAGTTATATTCTGCCATTTATTGATTGAATGAAAAACGAACAAAAAAAGAGACAGATACGTCCAATTTACGATCATGGTGATGTTCGTGATGAGGATGAGAGTGGTTTCAGAGATTAGCGGTAAAAACAGCGTGCTGTTCCCATTCTCCAGATCACTGCTTCACCTGTGTCCCTTTGTAGCATTTACCTGCCCATTCACCCAACCGAAGCCCGAAAATAATATCCATAAAATGACTCACACACTGTTTAATCAGATAAAAGATGAAAACATTGTTGATTTTACTGTGAGTGTTATATTTATTCTGTACTATGGTATGGAAAAAATATGTTTTTTCATATAAAAGGACTTACTGTGTTTCATGTCTAGTTGGTAATGAGAAAAAGTTGCTCAGATTTAAAAGTGAAAAGTAACTTTTAGTCACTTTGATAAGTTGTGTGTGTGTGTGTGTGTGTGTGTGTGTGTGTGTGTGTGTGTGTGTGTGTGTGTGTGTGTGTGTGTGTGTGTGTGTGTGTGTGTGTGTGTGTGTGTGTGTGTGTGTGCATGGAGCGAGTCTTTAAAAAGGTGAGGCACCAGCTATGAAAAAGGTTAAAAAAAAAGGGTCCACTTCTCTCGCATTCAGTAATGACTTGCTTTTGTATTTCTTGACATTTAAAAAAATGTTGCAGGGCACTAATGAGAAGCATCATTTCCAAAGTTTGTCTGAAACACATCAAACGGTCTGGAGTCAATTTAAAGCAGAATAATGCCTCAAACAAGCATCGAGATTTGTTCCCAGAGTGTCGTTAAAATCTGGTCAGCAGCTAACAAAGAAAGAGATCATTTCGGGTCAGGCAGGCAGCCATGTTCAGTGTGGGCGACCACCATATGTGTGTATCTGTGTTTAAATGCTGGTTTGTTTATGTGTTCGTAGGTGTAGGAGTCAGTGTGACTGTAAATTCTCTGACTCATCGAGGAAACTGAGAAACCACTGGGAAATTCTGGGGCGATTTGTTACTTTTCATGTAGGTGTTTGTCTGCGAGTCTCCTCTTTCCTCTTCTCCATCTTCCTCTTTTTCCTCCTCTCTCGCTCTCGCTCTTTCTTTGTTTTCCCTCTCACATTTATGTCTTTATGTAATTGTCTATAGAGACCTGTTGAGAATTAGAGATCGAAAACCCATTTACAGAGGTTACTTACGTAAAGTCAGCCTATTTGTCTGCTGCGAAATCGAAACCTTACCCTCTGCTGCTCTCCCTCTTTCTCTCACTCCAGCTTCTCCTTTCTCAGACTGTCTCTCCCTTAACCTTGCTCTCCTGGGGGTCAAAACTCAACAATGGAGGAGCGATAAGAGGAGAGATACGGTGATTGGGGGAGAAATGAGGGAATTTGTTAAAGATAGAGGGATGGACTGAGAGGTTGTTAGCGAGGGATAAAGAAGAGGCACAGTTTTGGGGTGATGCCACATTTGATGAAGGAGGGAGAGCAGGGCCTCTTCAAAATAAAGGTGTGACCTTAGAATTTCTTTTTTGGGCTGTTTTCAAAAAAGGAGGATAAATTACCTGTGTCCAAACTTACTCCCCCAAAGGTTGCGGCATGCTCTGAAGCACCCAGTGTATTGTACTGTATTATGTCATATCATATTGTGTTGTATTGCACTGCTCTGTATCATTCTTTATTATGTTGTTCTGTATTAAAGGGATATTCCTGCGTAAAATTAAGTTAGGGTCAAACACACCGTAACACCGAGTTTGAAACCCCAGCGAGTAGGAAGATGTTTCGTAGCTAGCACTATGTACTGTTGGTGAAGTTAGATGCTGTTCTGAGCATTATTTGTGGTATTATGGTTGAGCACGTGGCTCCTCAGACTGCTGTGTATTGCTATCGTGCTGTCATTACTAAAGTTGGTATAACTAGAGAAGCAAGCGGTCGGCAACATTCATCTCTTGACGGGGTGTCTAACTTGGTGTTATGGTGTGTTTGACCCTAAATTAATTTTACACTGTAATATCCCTTTAATTTTACTTAGGGCAGCCCTTCTTTTACTTTATAGACCTGATTATGATTTTGTTGCAACATTTTTGCTTGTAAACACAGAGTGCATGAGTCTAGCTGAAGCTAGCACTCAAAGCCATGTTTACATGTGCGAAATTTCTTGATCTGATTAAAAATTTGAGGGTTCTGATAATTTGAATCTACTGTTTACATGGACACATAATCAAATAATTTGATCATGACACGCATATACATGCAACAATTTTTATTCAGATTAGAAGCATTTGGACATGCTCAGAGTTGTCTAATTTCATTTAAAAAATTGCAGAAGAAGAGTTGGATTTATGCTTGTGCTGTTAACAAACCAACAAAGGTGGTAGTGGCTCACTTCACCGAATTCAGGATTTTTCCCTCCACTCAGAACGAGCCTGATCTGGGTTCTGAAAGCGGTCGTAATGCTCCCAGCACATACGATCATCAAGCGAGTCGGGCAGCACATACTGATCCGATGTTACATTAAGCGACCAACAAGTGTCTGTGTCAGACATGGACCAATTGCTCTTAGATCCCACCATGTTTATGTCTTGTCACTAATGGCGGAAATGTGTCATGTTGACAGATGCGCAGTCAGGTTAGTTCTGCCCCTACAGAGAGTCACGATCTGAATGAGTGTTTATATGGATACAGTTCGGAATAACTACTCCTCTCAATAAGAATAGATTTCTTGCCTATTAGATGAGAATCTTCGGATCGACGTGTTTTCACATTTTTATCCTGAACGTGCCTTTATTTCAACTATTTGTGCCCATGTAAATGCAGCTACTGTAAACCTTAACATGGGACAGCAGCCTTGTATGTCCTCAGAAACCACGTATGTAAAGCCAAGTTTGTTGAATTGATCTGGACTGTTTTCCATAACAGAGGAGAGGTGGAGTTTTGTGTCAAACTGAGAGAAGAAGTTTTTACCACTAAGTTTCAGAAGGAAAAGTGTTGAAGGAAGGCTGTTTGACACAAACACTGAGTTTTCAAATATGTCTGCGTTAGTGTGACTAAACTGAACACTAGAGAGTGAAACAGGAAAAGATGAGCTACAATGTGTTATTAAATGATGTGTGGCGGCTGAAAGAGGGGCTGGTTTAGGGTTTTATGGTGAGAAATAGCATGATGTGCGTGAGAAAAGAGAGGAGGGTGGGGGGTGATGGAAAACAGGATTAGATGGACAACGCCAAGGGGAAGTGGTTCGGGCCTGTAGCGAGGAGATCTGTGTGAGGGAGAAAAATGAAGTGCGGTGGTTAAACTGAGGCTGGGTGAAGCAGGACAGAAGAGGTGGTGCTGAGATGGGACGGGGGGACGGTGACAAAAAGTCAGAGTAGCTGTAACAGAGTCTTGACACAGAGTTTCGACCCGAGCTAATAGCCCGTCTATTAATATCTCCTGCTAATGACTGCCACTCTCTGTCACAGAATGGCAGCGAGCGTCAGCCTTGTTCATCAGTTTTTAACTTTTACTTCCTGAATAATGATCCTAATAAAGTCTTTAAATATAGAGGAGAACAGAGTGACCTGCTCTGTGATATTCATTTTCAAATGACATGGAGCTACAGCAGCCAGGGTGCAGTGAGAAGTCTGGGTGGACTCTGGAAGGCTGCTGTTTTTTGGTCCGAAGACTAGCTTAAAACATTAAAAAGGATAGTATAAGAAGTTAAAAAACAACAGTGAGCTAAAAGTTTTATTTTTCTGAGATAAGAAGACAGATACCAGGCAAGCTTTATAATGACTGAATATGACGCTGTAGCTGTGAGATGGTCTGCTTAGCTTAGCAAAATCCTTCATCAGCAAACTAATGGCAATACTGGAGTCTCTGCAGGCAAGTGACAACATCAGAAATCTCCCACCCAGACTCCCTCTGTTCACCGCATTGTGTCCAATCAAGATGAACAATATTGAATTCTTGCTGATATTTTATACGGCAGTGTTTTTAAACTCATTTTGGCCGAAATCTATCCAAGTGCATCATGGTGGTAGCCTGAATCTTCCACTGTGCTAAAAGGATGGTTGTCAGGAACAGTGAGCTCAATGACTTTCTTGTTAAGCATCTTTCCTTTTGAGTGCTCCCTGCTTTTTTTTTTTTTCTTTTTTTTTAGCTTTGTTAAATTACCAAGGTAGAGGCTGCTGACAAGTTTTTGCTGGCACCAACGCTTTTCCGTTCTTACTTTTCACAAACTCTCGGTGCTTCAGAGTGATGGTTCTTTAGAGGTACACTTTAATTGGTTGTGTTTAAGGGGTGTTTTTTTATTCCTGCTCGCATCACCTGTGCTTTACTAGGATTGAAAAGGGTTATTTTGCTGTCTGTCTCTGACACTTGAAGAAACTGCTATGTAGCTGACATGTTGTTTGTCTTTGTAAGCTGTCATTGCATGCATGTATTTAATCCATCACCTTATTGGCTGTACATACTGATAGAAAATTCAAACGTTTTTCTTTTACCAGATGATATTCTTGCTCCTCATATCCCCATCCTAGTTCTTGACTCGGACCTGAAGACAGGAGAATGGGTTAGCATTAAGAACATAGACTGTATGTAGAATGGACAGCGTCTGCATCCTTGTTGGGTGAGACCACCCTGAGAACAGCACCCTCTGGTGACGGGCTGCAGTATAGTTCCTCCAGCAATCTCTATGGAGTAATGGACAAACTTTAGAAGTTAATTACACAGAATATAAATCCACCCCCTCCCCCGGTTGCAATGTTTACATGTAGTTACAGTAAGACTGGTTTGTGCTCAAGTCCTCTTTTTCCTGTACAGCTCCGTTTTTAAAAGTTATTAGGGGGTTCATGTTTTCTGCGATTGACACTTGATACAGTCTATGGGTGTACAAGGGATGATAGGGGAAAGTACCTTCACCTCTGATTGGCTAGAAAAGCTGGAAACGTCATCACATGCGTTCAAGCCAAACGCGGGCTGTCGGCTCTGTACATCGACCAGAACATTACAGAACATTATCGCACTTCTGGGACTCTCCTACAGATTGCATACAATGCTACTGCCCAATGTTGGTTTCAGGAAGTAGAGCAAAATGCTACTGCGCAATGTTGGTTTCAGGAAGTATACCAAGAGCTTTTCGGCTACAAATCCGTATACTGCTGAAAGGCAGAACCAAGTTGTCCATAATGTATACATTCTATGGTTGAGAAACAACATCAGAGGGTATAACTCTCTGCAGGTAATACATTTATATTGTTATTATTCATGTGGGTGTTCTATTCCCACTATAAATGAAAACCACAACACTTTGAAAAAAACTAAATTCAATTCTGCACTCACAGTTTCTGCAATTAATGCTGAGTGTGAAGAAAGATATTAATCTTAGCATAGAGATTAAAAAGATCATAAAAGAGCTAACTTGTGTGCAACATCTGATTAGATGCTAATCAGTTGTAATAAGCTGTAGCCTCTTTTGGACCATGCAAAACCACCTTTCTTTTACATTTGCAGGGTGTATTATTTGTGCTTAGTTAAGAAATGTGTGTCGTTTCGGCTTCAATAGAAGTACAAAAAGTTGTGTCAAAAGATGTGAAGCATCAGGTTCAAATTGGACGATATTATTCAATTTAGAAAACGATGTTCCCGTTTCCAGATGATGTTTACTGTGGAGGAAAAGATCGTCAAATTTAGCTCTCATTCCAGACGAGTCTGTGTGTTATTAGGTCTGTTTGTAAGAAAAAAAAAGAGTTGTTTTGATTTTTTACTATCCTAATTTTGGTCATAAGACAGCCTCACAGTCTCCCCTCACTCTGGTTTTATGTTTTCTTCCAATGTGTTTTTCTCACATCCTACATATTTTATCCCCTCACATTTAATCCCATTTTAATATGCATGGTTAAAGACATTTTTAAGTACTTCTTCCAACATCTCTCTGGCTCATTAATTCCCAGTCAATTACAAACAGCACAGAAAAGCCCAAGAGACATCTAATTCAGTGAAGGCAATCAGTCGGTGTGAATGAGGAGCCAATAATTGTTTTTTTTTTTTAAGTGTTGCATCAGCACGCTGGCTTCAAACTACGCAGATTTGCAAACAAGAAATTCAATTTAGCTTTTCATAAAAATGTAGATGTTTTGTGAGTGAAACACAACGCTGCAAAATCACTGTGGACCAGATATAAGTTTGCATTTCATTATTTGTCCGACTCCCACCCGTTGCTCTCTCGAAAGAGTGGTAGAACTCAATTGATTTTAGTGTCAAAGGCTGGAGGAAGGAAAACAAAGAGGGCAAAGATGCTTAAATTGAGAATCAGGCAAAAATAATCTCCTCTTTGTCTCTATAGACGTGGTAGAATCTGCTTTCTGTGAATCCCTGATGCATATGAGACAAATCTAAAGACAGTACATCAATTAGATGGGCATCGTACAGCTTTAAACAGGCGCCTCTCTATTGTAATATTTATTCAGTGTTTTTACATCAGGATATCAAAGCGTTGCCATTGAAAGAAAGAGAGAATATGTTCCACTGCATTCATTTATTCATTTGGCAGACACTTTTGTCCAAAGCCACTTTGATTTTCCCCCCACAAAAAAAATCACCCGTTCCACACAAATGAAAAACAATCCGGGGTTTGGCTTGTCGCTCAAAACCAGCCTGAAACCCGCAATCAACTGTTGCTATCACCTGACTGACTACCAGCTCTGTTACAAAAGGACTGGAAAGCAAGCAAAAGCACTGTGAAACAATGGGAAAGTTCTGATTTTCCACAGGGATTTCACTTTGATTTTAGCCAAGCGCTTTGTTACCAACAGATGCATGTTGTTGCACAGTTCAGCAGTATGAAAGTGGATGAAGGACTCAAGCATTTCTTACTGATAAGATAATTGTTAAACAATGTAAACCTTATTTCAGTTTCTACCTAAACTCCTTTGCGTACCTCTTATTTTCCATTTTTTCTACTTTTGATTTCATTCTTCCTTTTCTTTCCAGTTTTTCTGACTTACAAGGCCAGGGAGGGATGTGAAGCTAAAAAGCAAGGACACATGAGTCAGTACAATATACACTTGTTATGTGTTTGCCAGATGTGAATGTATGTGACATGAGTTACAGTCACGCCGTTGAGCAAGATTTCATCAGGCTTTATTGGAGAGCTTCACCCTGTAAGACTCGGCTGAAGTCCCCTTGAAAATCAAGGGTCTCGATGAATTTCAAGGGTTCAAGCTGGATGTTGAAGAGAGTGGCAGATGAAAAAACAAACCGTTCCCCTATTGATCCCACTTGGTGTCCAGACTGTCTCCCTCATATCTTCAGCTGGCTCTCCTTCAAACACCTTTCCATCACTTTGACGCACACAGCAACACACACGAGAACAAAGTACACAAAAGACACAACATACTGTCTCTCTAGCTGCCCCACTTTGCTCCATGCATCGTGGTTATGTAAGCGGACAAGAGTGTTTTACTGCCAGCACACTCGAAAGCAAAACAGCATACATACAGTTCCATTGTCACGTCAGGGTTAAATGGTGCGTTTAGCCCTTGAAGGGAGCCAGTAGATGTATAACGATATCATATAGGCGCAGTTAGACCAGGAGGACATGATGACGTGACATCACCGCTCCCAT
Source organism: Xyrichtys novacula (assembly GCA_962446985.1). NCBI lineage: Eukaryota > Metazoa > Chordata > Actinopteri > Labriformes > Labridae > Xyrichtys > Xyrichtys novacula. The sequence continues at coordinate 22,826,598 of OY660871.1, forward strand.
AACGACTGCACTGAGAGGTAGGGAGTGGATTGAGGGAGCAAGGTAGTGAATACGAGGAGAGGAAAATAAACAAGGAGAGAAAGATGGAAGCGAGAGACAAGGGGGTAATAAAAAGAAAGCAGAGGCATGAAGGCTGACACTGCACATTTGTACTCAGTGGGAGGTCCAAAGTGTTGTCTGTTTCTTACACCTCGGAAGTTTCTTTGTCTCATTTAGTCTTTCATAACACAACAGGAACGTGTGCTTACAGTAAGAGTTTGTGTGTGTGTGTGCTGCTTCTGCATTCCCCAACAAATAGTAAATGCATCAGAGTCTCCAGGGTTGAGATTGTCTTGACATTTTGTGAGCTCTAACACCTAGACAAGAGTCTACTGACTCCTCCTGGCCTGACTTGCGTGATACAATTGTTGCATCACTGGTGCAAAAAATCTGTAGTTTGGTCTGAAATTAATATTACTCTCTAGATAAGCTTCCCATCCAGTTTTGAACACCCGTCATGCCTTCATGACCCTTGACTGGGGTGCTGGTGATATTATTTTGTATTCTTCAATTAATCAGAAATTGTGATGGATAATCTTATGACTTGCTGTATCATGGTTTGTCATTGTCATGGCCAGTGTACTGGCTATATTATGGCATCATATCGTTTCATATTGTACTCTATCAAATCATAATCTTTTGTATCATGTTATATCATGGCATATTACATCATATTAGGTATTCATATTTTTTTGTGTTGTATCTTATCATATCATGTAGTATGTAGTAGTGCACCATATCATATTGTGTTGTATCATAGTATAAGGTATTGTGTGGTATAGTATGGTGTCCTATCTAGTCATATAAGTCTTATTGTTTTGGATCTCACTGCATCATATAACATTGTTTTGTCTTGTATTGTATCTTATCTTGTATGTTATCGTATCTTAGTGTGTCATATTCTATGAGATCGAGTCCTATGGTATTATATTGTATTTAATGATACTGTGTATGGTATCATATAGTATTGTATTTTAGTATACAGAGTCCTATGGTGTTGTACTGTATCTTATGGTATCGATCATGTACTGTTGAAGTACTTAATCTTATCCGATGGTATTGTATCAGATCTAGCATATTGTTTTATATCATATCCTATCAACACTGTCAGGATTGATGCCATTGTAGGATTTGGGAACACGGTCAGTAGCAGTAAACTTGTCAATACCAGTTTAGATATTGATATTGGTCCGATATCAGCAAAAAATCAGATTAAAGTCAGATTATATCGGCCTGCATCTAAAATCTCCGATATCGGCACTCAGATACAGGAAGTCCATTCCAGACTCCGCTTTGGCACCATCTATCTATCAGCACCTGGATCCAGCATGCAGAGCCCACGTGATCACAACAACAGTGTGTACGTGTGTATTTTCATTAAAGTCCAAAAAAGACATTGCAGCTGAGTGCAAAACTTGTCATGCACAAGTTTGTGCTTATATCGGAACAATATCAGTATTAGCCAGTATTGAATGCTACAATATCAGTATCGTATCGTAGGTAAAAAGGTTGTATCGGGACATCCTGTACTAGTATCAGTTTCAATGTCAGTACATCAGTGTAAGTACTGGTATTGGTATGGGTATCTGTATCAGTATCTGTATCAGTTGTATTAGAATACCGTTATAGGTGTCAGTATTGCTATCTGTATTGATATCAGTGTATTCTCTGTATTGGTAGAAGTGCTGATATTGGTACAACATGTTAATGAAGAGCAATCTGGACCTTGTTACAGCCAGTGGATTTGTTATAATTGAGTATTGCCTCTCTCTCTCCAGCTCTCGCTCTCTCTCTCTCTCACACACAAACACACACCCCTCCCCTTAATTTTCCCCCTGACCTCCTTGGCCTTTTGCTCTGTTTCTTTCTCCTTCCTGACCACCCTCACTTCTTCCCTCCATCCTCGGCTCCTTTGTTTCACACATCACTCACTCCTTTTTTTTTCTTTTTTTTTCGCCTGATTCGCCACCAGCATCTCCTCCCTCCCCTGCAAACACAGAAAAATTAGCTTCAGGTCCGTCTTTTTGCAATCATCCCAACAGATACAAAAATGCACTATGCAACGCCTTCTCCACACATAGACACACAACAAAAACAAGGATTTTAATTTGTGTGTTTATGCAAAGCCAGCATTTGCTATTCAAACCAGCCGACCAGAGCCAATTACAACCAATCCAATTACCTTCTACATGCAACACTTGATATCAAGAAAAGGGCGAACAATGCTGTGATTCAAACAGGCACATACAGAGGAATGTGCGTGTGTGTAGTTGTGTGCAAGCTGACCTGCAGGTTATTCCCTGGTTGGCTCATCGTCATGTTTGATTGGCTGCCTGCCGGTTTCATCACATTGCACCAGAGACAGAAGCAGACCTTGTGGCCTCTCACCCACAGGTCTCTCATTCTCCCTTACTCTCTCTCTTTCTCTCTCTCCGTTTGTGTCTCAGGCCGACTGAGGCGAGCTCAGAGCTCAGAGCCCGGCGTTGGCCGACTTTGGTTTTGCCTGGCAGGCCTAGCTGTAGGGAAGCGCTTTGATTGAGGAGACAGAACAAAAGCTCACACTGCCATCTTTGAAGCAGCTGTCCTGTGCATGACAGTGTCACACCAACTCAGTTAACAAACACATACAGAAATGTGCCAGAAAAATCCCTGTGGATACACACACACACACATACTCACAAACACACACACACACACACACATGCGCACACAAACACACACATTCTTGTAAGCATGGAGATGAGTCAGCCCACAGGTGCAGCTATGATACTTGTAAATGTATATGTAACCTGTCTGCTGCTCTCACATATTAACAATCATATTTCCCTTTCTGTTTCCTCGCCAGAGTACACACATCACATCACACGCCCGCACACACACACACACACACACACACCATCTGCTTATTATCCTTTTGTTAATGTTATGGGCATGGCAGCTTTACCTTAATTTGCTCCAGTTTTAAAAGGTGTTTTGGAACAACAGCTTTCACGGCAATCTGCTTGTTTCTGTAATGACTGCAAACAGTTTGGAGGAAGGTGTGATATAGCTAAAAAATTAGAGGAACAGCTAACTTGTCTTTTTATGTTTAGATTGAGACCTGATTATTCTTGTGTTTAAATAACTGATTCCTTGTTAGGAAGAATTAGAGTAGGACAGTACAGCAAGACCCTTACAATATCCAAGAGACCTTTTCTCCCACTTTAGATATCCCTTATATGATTACTCAGGTATAAGATGAAGAGAAACTGCTTTTGCTTACATCTCCAGATACACAATTTAAGGGCCTGTCTCCACTTGCAGCATTTTTGCACTAGCTGTGCCCACTACCTCATTTCAGAATGCTTCCTGCTGTACAGTTGCAGGATTATGAAAGCAGACACTGAACTGAAATGGTTTTGCATAGAAAACAGGTGCTGCTGGTTTAAAGGAAACAGTTTATGGACACAAGTCCTACATGCAATTAACAATAAAGTGTGAATGCAGACTGAACACGACACGATACATTATTATCACGATACTTGTGCCACAATCCAATATTATTGCGATTTTTTATATTTTGTAAAACAGTGAGTATTGCAATACAATATATTGCAATTTATATATTTTTTTCAACTGTTTAGCTAATTAAGCATTTGGCTTACCTTTGTGTTTGTCTTATTTACGCAGTGTTTTATTTTCATGTAGCACATCTTGCTAACCTTATATATATATTTGTTGTACTAATTTCCTCCTGCTCTTTGATGTCACCTCTGCTAACCTCACTGGACAAACAGTTGATTTTGTTTTTCCATTATCATAGATTTGACTTCATATCAGCAATTAATTTTAAAAAAATTGACACTTGGTAAATGAAAGGATACAATAAATCGCCAGACAAAATATCGCAATACTATGCTGTATCGGTTTTTTTCTCCTACCCCTATTGGCAAATTGCTAAAAAGATGAAATGACACCCTCTACAAAGGGCTAACTTATTACCAAAAACAAACAAACAGTTCCAATTGGCATTGAACTGGTATTAACAGCTCACTTAGGGCTCGAGTTATCATGAGAGTTAACATATTCACAGTAGAGTCAACACATTAACCTTCTTCCGCGATATTCCCATACCATGTTGTGGCTCGTGTTCGCTTCACGTCTGATTTTTTCATCCCTGTCTCTTTCACTCAGCCCCTTGTGTTGACATCCTTCACCAGTTCCTGCACTGTTTTGCTTCTTCTTGTCTTCATGTCTCTGCCGCTGACTCGTCAGCCATTAACCACCAATCTAAAGTTTGGTGCTGTCCAAACAGATTGAAAGAAATATCAAAAACTTCCTCCATGTTGTTCACTGGGGACACAGAAAGTAACGAAATACTGGATGTGTCATAACTTTTTTTATGTTTATGCAACTCCGAAAACGCCGTTACTCATGTATTGTTACACCTTAAAAAACATATCCAGATAAAGTTATGTGGCAACCAAACATTGGAGTCATTTTACTGTTCCTTGGCACAAGACAAGGAAAAAAGTGAAATTTCTCTCTTTCAGTAAGTTGTTTGGCAGACTGGAAAAAGACAAGGAAAAGGATGGGATAAACATGTTGAAGTAGAAAATGAGAGGAGGAGATTGGCAGTGAGTAGAAAAGATGGAGGTGCTGTAGGTGAGGGAGAAAGAGGGATACGACTGACAGCACACGGTAAGCTAAATTCAGGTGTGATGAAGCATTTAAAGCGAGCTAACAGCGCCTCTGTAAGACAAACTCAGTTCAGAGTTCAGACAGATGAGCGTGTGCAGGCAGGCTGCTGCTGCTGCTGCTTTGGCCTGGTGGAGATGATAAACATAAACGCAAACTAATGGACGGGCAAGTCGGCGGCTGCGGCCTCTGACGCCTCTTTATCTTCTCTCTGAACTCCTAACGCCAGATTACTCACAACCTCCACGGCCTCGCACAGGAAGGTGCGCTAAGCAAATCACCGACTGCACAGGCCGACAATAAAGCTCGGGTTTGAATTTCAATCAGCTGCTGACCGGGAGGGGGGATGGGAAGATGGACGCAGGAAGGCAGAAGGGAGAACTGATGAGAGGAGGCGAGATAGAAGGATGGAGGGAAGGACGGGAGAGATGAAGGGGTCAGGCCGGTGAGATTAGGGCGGGAGGGGAATGAGAAATGGACTATGAAAAGGAAAACAGATGGAGATATTTTACATAGAGGCAGATAGATGGATGACAGGAGAGTGCAACGAGGGGGACAGGGCGGAGAGATAATTACAAAGATAGAGAGAGGGGTAAACGACAGGAGGAAAGAAGAGAAGGGATTACAACTTTACACCAGGGCGGATAGATTAAGGGAGGACAGAGAGGTGCAGGAGACAAGGGAAACAGGTGATGTCAAACAGAGATGGAAAAGACGGAAAAGAAAGTGTGTTTGAAGGAGAGCGAGGACAGCCGGGGAGAAAGTCCTTGCCAGGGGGGACGAAGACGTCAGAAAGCAAACACTGTTGATTTATTTCTCTCTTGTGTTTTTTCTAATGCCAGCTGTGCCTGTTTGTGTTCTCTACTCACACGGCAAAAACACACACACACACACACACAACAATGGCCTCCCAAGACGAAACAGCCTCCTCTTATATTCCTAAAATTGGAGAAATCAAAGTGTCTTAAACAAGGGGAGAGTGTGTGTCAGTCAAGGAGTTCTGCAGCAGCAGGAGAGTAGGAGGCTCAACTTCTTTCAAAAGAATTTTTAAAATCTTAAACCAGTCCCCGAGTATTTCTGCATTCTCTGCTTGGCAGCACCCAGTTCACTGAGGGATACAGTAGGTGTAGCCACAAGAAGAAGAAGGAGGAGGAGGATGCTGATTAGCTACGAGGAATGAAGTTATGTTGTGTATGGCAAAGATGTGTAATCAAGCGTTGTCCTGTTGTTTCTCGGCTGTCTGTGTCGGGTGGTCCAGTGGTGAAAAACGTTGCTCTGTTTTCTTCCTCATCGGGCCGTAAATGCTCACGCTGACAGAGGTTATCCTGAGACTCAGGACCAGCTTTGGTCTACTTTGGAAACTGCACCACAGTTTCCAAAGTAGACCAAAGTGCTTGTCAGAATGACGAAGCATTCTGACTACCCTGGCTATTTCTCCATAGCAACAGCCGTTGACTCATCGGAAAAAGTACATTTTGCAGCATTTTACCGTCCCGGGTTGACAAAAAAAAGGACAATTTCTCATAAAAGAAGTTGAAATATGTGAAACCTTTGACCACAGGAACATAAATCTATACTTTTATTGAATCAGGGTTTGACCATGAAGAAAAATACTTTCTGTCCTTCAACATACAAAGGTGAATTAATACAGCTGCAGTCAGAACTTGGCAACAATGATTGAATTCCCCAAACTTTTCTTTCTATTGTAAAGGTTGTGATAAATTGGATGGTGGAAACACATTCTTGTTGCTTCTCAGACACCGAAAAGGCTTTTAGGCTGCGACGCAAATGAATGAGAGAGCAGCGCCAATGAGCAGACAGATGTGGACTTCACCTGCACTGATAAGTTTTAGAGGAAGTGGGTGGAGGGGGCGAGGGAAGAAGAAGGACTGGAGGAGATCAGATAAAGATGAGGCCCGTCTTGTAGCCGTCCTGTTTGCATGTGCGCCCGTCTCTGTCTGCATGGGTGATAGAATATGAAGCTGACTTCGTGTCTGACACATACTGACACGTACTGGAGATAGGAAGAGATTAGCGAGATGTGAGAGAGGAAGAGGAGGGAGGGAGGGAGAGAGAGGGAGAGGAGGGGATGGAGACGCAGAGATGAAAGATGACAAATATAAATTTAGATACAACGGTGCAAACCCTGTGGTGCTCTGTGTTTAAAGTTGTCATTACTCTTCAATTTTGGGGAATTACTACCCGTCCTCATCTTCATCCCTCACCTTCACTTCCTCATCCCTTCTTTCTTTTTTCTACTGCTCTGTTAACGGTTTCTCTCACTCTTTCTGCTGCTCTCTGTGGTGAAATCCTGCTGGCCATGAGTTGGGCCTTTTTTTGATTTAGTGTCAGTGTGACTTTGTCGCTCTCTCTCCCTTCTTTCTCTCTCTCTCTCTTTCTCTCTCTCTCTCTTTCTCTCGTTTTCTCTCGGAGTCTCATATTAAATTTTAATTCCCTGCAGTGGAGGGCCACAGAGCCTGATAGTGACAGAGCCTGACACAGGTGTGTTCAAGAAAATCTAGACAGAGTGACAGCTTTAAGGGTGACACGTGTGTGTGTGTGTGTGTGTGTGTGTGTGTGTGTGTGTGTGTGTGTGTGTGTGTGTGTGTGTGTATGTGTGTTTTACTGGGGCAAGTGTGTATTGGAAAAAGAGAGGCTCAAAGTCACATGTTCATCTCTCTGTGTGCAGACTTTTTCGCCACCGCTTTGTGTGACAGCTGTTGGTAATGCATTTAGATTAGGACTGGAAATTTTAAGCGAGCAAACGTACACAAATGTTAAATATCCTCCATTTCCTAAACTCATTTGCGTGTGTGTCTGTGGGAGCGCGCGCGAGCCCTCGCCTGTTACTGCGTGTGCACCGTCAGCAGAAAGTTGGCACTGAAACTGATAAACCATTATGCACGACGTGGGAGTGCATGTTTATGTGCCATTTTGTGTGTACGAGTGTGTGTGTGCCTTCGGCTGTGTGTTAGGTTTAATGATCTTTTTTGATGGTCTGCTGTAGCGGATATTGAGATGGATGGTCCATATGCTCTTTATGGTCCATGCATATTTCATATTCCAGCAGCAAAGCAGAGCCGAGCAGGCATTGCTTATACGGCCAGGATGTTGCACTGGGACGTGGGCTGACTTTATGAGCACTCATATACACATCCCACTGCTTTGTCCCCTTTGAATAAACGCCCGAGTTCGAACAAATACAACACATTTCATAACCCCCTTCAGAAAGACACCTACATATCCATAAAGTTTAATGTTGCACATGGAATATCAGGACTTGAAAGCACCCGCGTGGCCACCTGTTGTCTGAACGACTTCTGGGTGCATGTTTCTACGTCACTTAGGACAGAACTTTAGTCAAAGTAATAACCCGCAGTGTCTTTGTACGAATAAACGCTAACTTTGCTTCTCCCTTTTATAAACACAATGGTTGTTTCAGTCCATGCCTTTTTCATTTCCTGTTCTTTCTGGAGAGATACCCGTAGGCACGCAGAAAGCTGTCTTTTATGCTTCCGGCAGCGACGACAGCAGCAGCAGCTGTTTGTTTTGGAATAAACAGGTGAGGAGCTCAAGAGTTTAAATGAAGGAAATTTACAGAAACTCAAACCTCATCCAAAAAAGGTACAAAGAAAAGGACATGCCAGAGTTTTTATATTTTGGTGCAAGAATTTTATTAGCGGAGGGAAAACATCCCCTGAATGTAATGATATGTTAACAAAGGAGCTGTTGCCAAAATGATAAAACATAAAGAAGAGTCAGTGTGGACTCAAATTAAAGCAGTAGCCGACACAAAGTCCTCATGAATGCTCATTTTGCTGACCGCCGTGTGATGATTGACAGGTGGTCACCACATGTAGGCATATTGATTTCATGAGAAAGTGAGAATGAAAGAATAAGAGAAGGAGGGGCAGGGACGAGAGATTGACGGGCTGGCAGAGGAAGACGGAAAGGAAAGGGTGTCGTCAGAGGAGGAGTGAGAGGACGTCAAAAAGATTGAACCTGAAATGAAAAATTGAACGAGAGACGGATGGAAGGACAGTGATAAGGATAGAGAGACAGAGGAGGAGAGTAAGGCAGAGGGGATGATAGTGAAGGGGAGAAAAGAGAGGGGGGGAGAGAAAACGGGAGAGGGTTGTTTCACTGATGGACTGTCGAGTCTGACAGAGTCTTGCTCATGTTCAGTGGAGAGAGGCGGCCACATCATGAAGTACTGACATCCCCAAACACACACACACACAAACACACAAGCTTGTATCATAACCAGGATTTACACGTTAATAGTTTGCCAACAGTCTTTTCTTGTTTTACATCTCAGTTCAGGAAGAAAGTGAGTATGTCTGAGTTTTTGTCTTTGCTTCAACTACCCGTAAATAAGTTTCTTTGCAGATGACTCAGTTCAAGTTGTCATTAAGTAAATATAAGTTCCTTGCAAGCAGGTTGAGAATAGCCATAAGACAAGCTGAAAAGTTTATTTTTATACTTCTTCTAGCACTTTTTTTCCTGTAATTTTTCTTGGTTGTTGTAATTTCACCTCAGATATCTGTAGCTAAATAGAGATGTACTGACAGTGCAGCAGCGGGCAAAGATTTTGCAGTTAAGGGTGCTGACAGCATTTCCCACACATCAAGATTGACTGGGAGCCATGCCCAAATATATATAAGGGGTCAGCCAATTATCAGCTTTGGCCGATCCTCTGTATCAGCATTTTATTTTGCAGAGTGCCGATAAAATTAAATAATTAAAAAGTGCTCCACCGCCGCTAGAGCATCTTTCACCTGAGTCTGTTTTCACTCACCTCTCGATCTGACCTTATTCTCTTGTCCACAACCTCATCTGACTGGACATGCATTACACAAGTTTGCAATGTAATTTTACTGTAAGTGTAACAGGTTATAACTATTTTCTCCTGTATGTGATGTTAAAAGTCTCATTTTTAATTCTATATTTGCAAAAGTCTTGTACTGGGATTTGTAACATCCCAAATTGGGATGCAAATTGGTTCCAAATATTAGTCTTGGTTCTCATGAGCTACTGATAATCTGTAACCGTTTGTCCCTAAAATAACTAATTTTAGATTGACCCCTAGTTTATTGCCATCTTCCAGTGATAAACTACTGGATAATCCCTCTGTCTCTTCATGATGGGTTAATGTGATGCAGGTGGTGTCTACACCTGTTCTGCAGGTTAGAGCAGAAGAGCTTGTTTCTCCTGAGAGGGTGCTAATGCTGCGTTCCAGTTACCTCAGAAGTCAGACGTCGGAGCTGGGAATGACGTTACACCCGAGTTGACGGCGTTCCAGTAAACAAGTCGGAAAACCAAGATGGACGTCTACAGTTAGCCGTCGTTGTCAACTGTCAGCTGTTGTTAGCCATTGTCAGTTGTTGTTAGCCGTTGTCAGTTGATGTTAGCGGTTGCCAACTGTTGCAGGCCGTTGTCAGCTCTACCAGTTGTAAACAACGCACAACATAGTATTTTACTCTGACAAACACTGTAGCAACGTGTTTACGGTTGGATGCTGGGCAGTACAACATATACTTCTTATTTAATTTCACAAAAACAAAACAGAAGTGCTAATAAATAATACATTATGAGAACTTTCACTGATATTTTTACTGTTGATGCACTGCGCTGCCATCTTGGATAATCGGAAATCAGACTTCAGGGGGGCGTTCCAGATGAATTTCCGTCCTGGAGTTTGGAAATTCCGACCTCCAAATACAACTGTAATGCAGCACAAGACATTGTATAACTTAACTTTACGTCAGGACAACCTTTTCCTGCAGCATCGCCCGGGATGTATCGTATCGTGATGTATCCTATCCTATCCTATCCTATTGAATCTGTGTTGTGAGTTTAGTGTATTGCTTCAGCCCTACAATTCACTTACATTTTGCCAAAAGGCCACTGTTGTCTTCAGAGTCACAAAAAGGTTTCATCTCCTTACTCCGTCTCAAAGTGGTTCCCCCATTTCTACCTCTCCTTGGCAAAGATTGCTACTTCCAGTCTCTTTGTGAAGGCCGTTTTTTTCCATTAAAAAATATTTTGTTTTTTGTTTTTCCATTCACTGAGATTTTAAGCCCCGGGTTTGTAAAATGTCCTTGTATTTGCTTTTTTTATGAGCACCAAACAGTATTTAACACAGACACTAGACTTTTTTTGAAGCTATAGTCTGTAAACCAAGACAAGATTTTACATAATATCATGGATTTTATAACCAAATATCTTTCTCAGAGCATTTGGACATGTCTAAATGTTGTGTCAACAGTTCCCACATGCCTTTTCATTGTCTGCAGCACTTTTATGTCTACAAATACAAGTGGGGTTATAAAATAGCAGACAAACTTTTTCCAGCCAAATTCTCTCCTCTTTTCTGGACTCGCGGATGAACGCTCTGCACATCACAATGAATATCTTTCCTCCTGAGATCTGTATGTTTTTAATCATTTTTGCAGTTTTAATTTGATATTTCAAGTATCATTACTTTCCTCCCTCTGGAAATTGAGGTATAGGCTGGAAAGTATTTTCTTATTGTTCCAATTGTATGATAGAGTCCAAGTTCATCTTTTTACTGTATTGGCCTTCTCATTTATTTGTTGTTGTATATTTCATGGTGAACATACAACCTAAAATCAATGATTCCAGGTTTGCATTCGGGATCCAGGCTAGACCAGATAACTACTCTGAGAAGATTCGATTTTCATCATTTTCTCGCCACATTTTCATGTTTTTCTTTTTCTTGTATGTACTCTCTCGGGCCCTGCAGTGTTGTAAATCTCTGACAGGTAATTTACTGAACTGTGGGGGTGATATAAAGCTGCAGGCCGGACTTGGAGTGAGGGTTTTTGCTAGCTGTGGCAATGTTCTTCAGGCCTTGTTAGCAGGAATAATTGCAGACAGAAGAGCAAAGCGTTAGTTGTATCATTTAGAAACTTTTGAGTTTGAACACTCAATAGCAGTTTCCACTCAGAGTGCAGCTCTACTAGTCACTTGTACACCATTTGTGCTCAGAGTTAAAAGTGGCATTGATAGATTTTTCGGCTCATTCATTCCCTGACAAAATCTTTTTGTTTCTGTTATCACTTTGGCCTCTGCGCTGTGGAAGGTCTCAGCGCTGAAACATCTGTGCCGTGCTTGTCTTTTATGTTCAGCTTTGATAAAGGATAAAAATAGAAAGCTCTCCAGATGAAGTGAGCCTGAACATTGTATAATTTTTTTGGAGTGCAGGGCTTTCTTTTTATCCTCCCTTCATTGTTTTTGCTCCATTTATTCCATGCAGCAAAATAATTTCCTAAATGGGTAATTGAGCATTTATCGCTTAGATTAACACTGTGTCTCAATCTGCATGCCTTGATTTGAGGCCTTTGTGATCGTGTACATGCAAATACATTTAATTAATTCTCCATGTCACAGTGCATTAATATAACATCCATAATGCCAGAGACATTTAAGCTGAATATCATCCATCTGATAAGACTGGCCAGATGCATTTAAACACACACAGACTTCACGCTGGTGCCTTTTCATTGGGCTAAAACTACTATTTATCTCACTGCCCTTTAATGAGTGTGTGTGTGTGTGTGTGTGTGTGTGTGTGTGTGTGTGCGTGTGTGTGTGTGTGTTTATCCATCTGTTTTACCCTGAGAGTGTCTAAGCCTCTATTTGCACCTTAAATCCATCTGCTAGCTCTGTTTCTGGCCTTATTTCCTTGTGTTTTGTCTCTTTTTGAGCAAATTAAAAGCTTTGTGAGAGGAATGTTAAGAAGTTTGAACTTCAACTGAGGAATTTATCACCAGTGCTTCTCTTTTACACGATTTGGATGAATGCTGCATTGTCTGAACTGAACTCCAGTAACAGTCCTTTTTTTGTACACATAAAAAGTCGATGATCTCAGTCCGCCTTACAGGACGGGAAAAATCCACATTTTGCCAGAAGTCCTCGATAACACACTTCTGATCCCCCTTGCCTTAATTCTGTCTTCACTTCAGAGCCTTAAAAACATCTCCTCTTGTTCGAACCAGGATCTGCCACGGTAATAGCTGCTGATTTGTGATCATGTGGGTTGGTAACAAGTGGTCCTTAATTAGCCATTAGACAGAGGGAGAAAAGAGGTTGGATAAAGAGGGGATGGATGGGCTTTTCTGTGCAGACACTGAACCCCTGTAGCCCCCTTTTTTTTGCTACAGTAGCTCCATAGCTAAGGCTTCTCTTGTCGTCATGGAGACTAATGTTGAAAGCCAGCTGTGGTTTTGTCTTGGAAGCCCATTAGGCTGGAGCTCGGCTGGCACTCCTCTCTGTCTCGCTTTTCTTTCAGGCTTTAGCTCAGCGGACTCACAATGGGGCGAAAATATCCTCTCTGTGTTTAACTTGTCTGTGATATCAGACGTGGGGTCAAACAGCAGTTACAAATCATCCTGGACTTTTGTTTTGTTCCTCTTTGAAGAGGTTTCTTATTCTCACATTAGCCAAGTTGTCTAGGGTTTGACGAGAAAGAGTGAGTTTTTTTATCGTTCCCTTTAAGAAGCTGATTGCTCTTGTTAGGTAGACCCCACCCACCGTGGAGTTCAAGTAGGTTAAAACAAGTGCAAGCAGATTGAGAATAATTTGCTAAAACTATCTGGCCCTGTTGTGTTTGATGAATGGCACTACTTTTTATTCCACATTGTCCTTCTCCGTGGTCGAAACACTACTACTTGCCCTGGATTTCTTATTAAATTTGGCTCTGGAGAGGGATCTGAGTAATGTTGTTGTTGTTGTTGTTATTGTTGAGAATGACTTATCCCTCCATTGGAGCCTTTTTTTTTTCCCCTGCAGCCCTGATATTCAAGCCTCCAGACCCTGACCCAAACACATCAGTCAGCGGGACACACAGGGTGCCATGTGACTCGGCCAGGAAGCAGGCCGGGAGAATGATTGTTATGCAGTGGATTGATCAGGTTTCACAGGACACTGCCGAACTATCAATCTGTAGGACCGTACACATAGGCGAGCGGAGGAGTGTGTGTGTACATGTTTGTGTGTGTGTGTGTGTGTGCGGTTTTTGCACGGGCAGGGTCAGGGCCAGTGTTGTGTGTTTGGGAGGGCAGCGAATGTGGGAATCAATAGCTGGGTCAGAGGGTAATGTCTCACTGAGTGCTGAGTCTATACACAGCCATCAGACAGGATCACTATCAATCATCAGGAGAGCTTAGGGAACATACACTCTCTTTCTCTTCTTGCCTCGTGTCTGATGGGATCACTATTGCTCATGTAAGGGCTTTGGGAACACAGGGGGAAGACGATGTAGGGAAGGGAGAGGAGGGGTTGATGTGGCTAAAGTGATGGAGTAAGACCGAGGGCTTGTTTGGTATTGGCAGATATTTGGTGGATGACTCCTGGGGTTTGGAAAAGTAGAGGAAGCCCTAAAGTGAACCCCTTAGAGCGTAAAATAGGCTGGGTGGGGTGCTTGTAAAGTGGACGATAAATTAAAGTTGAAAACAAAATCAATAAACACACAAATTAGAGTAAAGACCACAACTCCCGGTCTTATCCGGGGGTTAAACAACATTTTTCTTAATCGAAGCGTTCTGTCTCTCCTCCTTCCACTTCTTGTCGTTCATCCTTCCATCCGCCCACTCCTCTGATCACCCCTCCTCTTGGCTTTCTTCTCCTCCTTTGTCTTCTTGTTCTGCATGTTTTTCGGCCCTGGGCTTCCTGCCATCTGTTGTTCATGCAGTTGTTCATTTTAATTTCCTCTCAGCCATCCATCTGTGTCATGTGTGCTCGGACTAAACCCACCACATACGGTTCGGTACGATTGATTGCAAAGAGAAACATGTATGTGCAGGATACATGTTGATTGTTGCTCCGTGTGAAAGCAGAGACAGCTCGGCGCAAGGGCCTAACACTAGCTGCCATCGGGATTTTGTGCGGCCTAAGCCCCCCTCTTTCACACCACATAGTCGATACAGGCGAGGAGAGGAAGACAGAAGGAGACAGTGATGGATGGATAGAGGAAAGAGAGGAAGAGGAGAGGAAAGAGTGAGACAAGAGCAGCAAAAAGAAGATGTAAGGAAGAGATGGAGAGAGATTTGCAGAGCGCTGCTCGTGTTAAGGGATCATGTCAGTGCTCCATATGAGGCAGCTTGGCAAGAAACCCTGTTAGCTGTAATACTTTGATCAATTACCAATGATGAACCATCGCTCTGCAGGGCAGGACTGTGTCTGAGTGTGAGTGTAAGTGTGTGTATGTGTTAGCGTGTGGTGGCCTTGAGAGGAGGCAGCATATTCCAGTCTGTTGGACACACTCTGGACAGGTATTGATTTCATCAAAGAATTTAGGACCTACTCAAGCACAACACCAGATCAGACACGCCCACACCCACCTACACCTGAGGCCCAGATGAGGGGGCTGCAGAAGATAAAAAAATAGAAAAACATGTTCGACTCTTTGTGTTCTTCTTCTGGAATAATACCGCTTATTTTTATTAGGGGTGAGAATCACCAGTGGACCCACGATATTATCACGATACTTGAGCCGATACAATATAATCATGATGCTTGGGCCAAGATACAATATTATCATGATACTTGGGCCAGGATATGATATTATCACGATACTTGGGCCACGATACGATATTATCACGATACTTGGGCCACGATACGATATTATCATGATACTTGGGCCACAATACAATATTATCATGATACTTGGGCCATGATACAATATTATCATGATACTTGGGCACGATATGATATAATCACGATACTTAGGCCACAATATGATATTATTGCGATTTTGAACATTTTGCAATACAGTGAGTATTGCGATACAATATTTTGCAATATATACTTTTTTAAAAACTGTTTAGCTAATTTAGTATCTGGCTTTTCTTTATGTTTGTCTTATTTACGCTGTATTTTATTTTCATGTAGCACATCTTGCAAACCTATTATATATTTGTTTTACTAACTTTCTCGTGCTCTATGATCTCGCCTCTGCCAACCTCAATGGACAAACAGTTGATTTTATTTTTCCTGTATAATAGATCTGACTTCATATTAGCAATTAATTTGAAAGATCGATACTTGGTAAATGAAAGGATGCGATGTATCACTGGACAAAATATCGCAATACTATGGTGTATCGATTTTTTTCTCCCACCCCTAATTTTTTGTAAAGTTAGATATTGTGCTCAAAGACAAAGGTGACTTCAACCTGACTGGAAACCAATCTATAAAGGCCACAGAGGAGGCAATGATCAAAATAATCAACGAATGGATATTTTCCTGGTTGGACAGGGTTAACATGAACAAGAAAACAAGAGTCCAGCAAACCGGTTTTTAGTTTGTATTTCAATTGTTACAGGAATGAAGAGGAGATGGGATTTTAATTCAGCAGCAGCAGAACACAGCATCACTGGGGGACATGTGTACATAAGAGTTTTATTTTCAACACTCTTGTCTGCATGCTGTCACTCTGGCAAAAACTAGACAGAAACCCAGCGAGAGGGAACAATTGAAGTAAGAACACAAAAATGAGAGAAAGGGAGAGTGAGAGAGAGTGAGAGAGAGAGAGAGAGGCAGGCAGAGCAGAGGGAGTGCGAGGAGGAGGATACACTAGGAAGGAGTCCTGTCTGTGTTCAATGAGGGCTGTATTGATGCCACACATCTCAGGGAGCCTTCATTCAGCAGGGGAGCCATTCAATTATACCTACCGCTCCGCTGGCTGATTGGAGTCCTCCCGTAACAATGTTAGCATCTCTGTACCGAAACAGAATCAGGATTAAGAATTCTGGCCTCGGGAGGCAGAGTGGCTTTTAAAGTCCTGATTGGAAATCATTTGTAACACCGCTGGACAGGTTTTAATCCAGCGCGGCCTTGTGCCCATCAGCGGTGTCTCCTTTGATTTCAGTAACCTTGATTTATCTCGGCGTGCATGTTATTTATTTATTTTTCTTTGCAGCTCCCTGTTGCTTTCACAGTTACGTACACGTACATTCTTGAAACCCAAAAAGCTACCTGTAATTTTCTCTCTTTTGATCTTTGAAGGCTTTGTGGTTAAAAATGAAAAGGAAAACTCGGATGGCCTCATTACTCTTGTGTTTCTGCGTGTGTCCTGTGAATCACATCCTCACGTGTTTCACGCAGACATGTCTGCAACGTTTCTATTGAACACTTTTTTCACGTTTCAGAAAACGTGAATTTTGGTATTCCCAAATGTGAACTTGCTACAATTGAGGCGACCTAAAATTGAAGCAGTTATTTTTCACAGCGGAAAGTTTGACTCATCATCATGAGAAAAGAAAAACACTCATAAAATGGCATAATATGGCTACAGTCAAGACCTGCTCTGTGAAATAAATGAAAACTGAAACATTTAACTGACTATCGAAATGATTTTCACTACTTTCAGTCCCGCTGTCTCACGTTGAACCAGCATCTGAAATACCTGATCATGGTAAACAATCGAAGCACGTGGGAAAAAAATTCTTCGCCTTCAGTCCGTCAAGGCTAACTGCTGATTATGGTGAAAGCCTTGAAAGTCAGCCACTGCTCTCAGGTTCAAGCACAGACAAAATATTTGAATCCAGGGATTTTTGAATAAATCCCGTTAAAATGTTTTAATCATGAAAAGTTCATACTTATTTTCAGGCAGTCAATGCCTTGCCCTGTGGTCTTCATTGGTTTTCTGCTTGACATTTTCAAGCAGTTTCATACCTGAGTTAAAACTCCTGTGAGGATATTTTATCTTGTCATGAAACAGACCAAATTTCTACTGATAAGTCATATCATTTATAAAAGCAAATGAGATCACTGGAGCTGAGATTGATAATTATTTTAAATGGATTTTTTGTAAGTTTCACACTCATAGACGAGTTCAAGAATAGCACACAACAAAAACAGCCTTTTTATCATCTTTGTCTAAGATTTATTGAAAGTTGCGTCACAGGCATTTAATTTGAAGAAACATTTGATTTTGGATCAAAATCAGCAAGAATTAAATGCTACAGTGCTATCACATCAAACAATGAGTGTTGTCTAGACCTGCTCTTTTTCTTTGGAAAGCTTTTTGGGATAATGCGCTGTATAAATAAAATTTGACTTGATTTGATTTGATCACGATGGGGACTGACATGTAATAGACAAGCCTTACAGCAGTCCTTTCAAATTTTAAATTGTACACAAGAAAGAAGCATTCATCACCCGGTAATGACTTCAGCAGGACCTTTAAGGAGACTGTTAGAAAACTCATTACAAACAGATTTGTTTGGCAAATAGACTTGAGATTGACTGACCATGTTAATCCTCCTCCTGTGTTAGGGTCTGCACTGACCCGTTTTTGATTTTAAATGCTTAAAAGAATCACATAAATTAGCTTTTTTTGCATCAAGACTTTTTGACTTTGTCCAGAACCTCTATTTCAACAAAATAAAAACGAAAAAAAAATAATTAATTGACTAAATTATAAAATGCTCTTATTAAAATTATGGCACTTGTCGTGTTAGGGTCGCCGTTGACCCAGTTAGATCAATATCTAATAATTAGAGCAAAAACTGAAATCATATGTTCACTGTCAGGCACCACACTGACAGTCAGATCCTCTTCCAATCATTTGAGATTTAGGAAATTCTCATTTTTCCATGTTTTTACCTGCACAAAAAACAACGTAAGGCATGTCCAGACATGTGAGATCACTTCAGTATAGAATTTATAATCTATAATGTAGTTCTGCCTTTTGCTCCGTTATTGTTATTTATAGCAAATTACCACATATTTTTGTAATGACATGGAAAAAATAAACATTTGAAGAGCCAAAAACTTTTGTTTGTTCTAGATAGGCCGGAGCAACAAAAATATCAGTTTTCAATCGCTGCATCCTGCACAAACTGCAGATTATATGAAGATTATAATAAATGTAAAAATATGAATTTATCGGTTATCGGTATCGGCCATGAGAAGAAGGAAATTATCGGTTATCGGTATCGGTTGAAATTTTTCATATCGTGCATCACTAGTATAGATGTCTTTGTGAGGGGACAAAGAAAGTCCCAGAGGCCGACAACAAAAACTATTATAAGCAATATTTTCCTGGATAATGAAGCCTAACAAGGTAACCTAGAGATGAGAACCAAACTGGATGATAGAGAAATGTTTTTAGTGTAATTTACAGCTGATTTAAGACACGGGTCAAAACCGACCCTCAACATGGTGGGTGCATGGGAAAAGCTAACACAGGAGGAAGGTTGATATTAGAGCTAGAGTTTATTGGGACCAGTCTAACGCTTGGATTACATTTTATTTAGGAATGCGGTGCTATGACTTGGCTGAAAGAAGACTCTGCGCCAAGATTAGCTGAAATTTTTCACTCACACACACACACACCTCTCTACAAAGTCTTATTAACAGAGAAGAGCGGCGTAAGCCTCTCCTTCAAGCTCTTGTTACAAAAAGGAATGATTGCTCTCACTGTCAAAGTGTTTTATGGAAGTACAGTGCTCCAACAGGCCGGGCACATAATAGGCAGGCGGGGGGTAACTCTGTGGCATTATGTTGCCTACCTCTGATTTATATAGGCAACATACTCTCCTCTGCTCTCTCCTGCACTCTCACACTCTCTGATGTGATTTTACAGTAGTGACATTGATCCAGGCCCACTTTGATCTTGCTCTTAGCTGTTGCTCCCTCTCGCTCCCCTCCCGCTATCACCCCTTCACTCCCTGGTGGCCAAACTCTGCAGCTTTTAACCCCGACTACCCCTCGTCTCATCCCATAAATCCTCCCATCTTTCTCTCCATCTTTCCATCACTCCGTCCCTGTGGTGCTTCTCTGTTGTAAGTGTTCCTCGGCTCTTGGAAGCCTCCCCTCTGCTCCTTGGAGTTGTTGTGTGTTGCTGATGAAACCTCCTACTGCATGATCTCCTCCTGCTATCAGCTCCAGCCAGTCGCGTATCACAGGAGAGAGGTTTTATGGTGAGCCGACACATAAGGCAAGGACGGCATCAGGGGAATACAGAGGCAGCACATCATGGTATTTCATGACTTACACTATTTTTTAGCTTTCGTATCTCTTCATCTCTCTCGAGTTGATTTTCAGGAAGCGTTACTCTGATAAAAACTCCAATTTAATAACAAAGAATAGAAATCCACCACACGTTTTGTTAGGTAATGTGTATTTTCTTCTAAAATTAAAACATTTATTATACTCGGTTTAGTCCCAGACTGAAGGAGAAACATAATCAGGGCTGGTTTGAGGCTGTCACTTCAAGTTTGCACAAAAGAAGGGGCACATTTCTCAGGAGACGTCTCATATCCAGCTGCTTCTTGGAATGACAAACATAAAACCTTCAGCTCAGCATTGGGTCAGTTTATGGATCTCTCCCTCTGCTGAATAAAATGGTCTTTTTATCATTGTTTGTAGAGTCTATTTGGTTATAAGATTAGTGTTATTTCATTCTCTCTCTGCACATCAGCATGTTTGATTCTAGAGGAAAAAATAAGGACTAAGGACATCTTCATTATGACATGCATGTAGCAAAGTTTTATACTAGAAGACATTCCAATAGATGTCACACATTTTTCCTCTAGAGTATGAAGGTCGAGATAAAATACGATGAGATAAGACAGGACTAATTTACTCTCAAGTGCATCTTAAGTGCCAGATTTCTGCAAAGTTACAACTTAAAGTGAAATATAAAAGCATAGACATAATTAAATCAAGTGTAAATAAAGGATGAATGTAAATAATATTCCCCAAATGGAAAAGTAACTAGTGCTGGAAGGTTTGAAAAGTAAGCAAAGTCAATTACATTATGATACATTTAGGACAGTATCGGCAGAAAAAAAAATCTCAGATTACATCAGATGATGAAAATTAAAAAAGCACATACTGATAAAAATTATTGTCATGACAGTCAACATTTTGTGGTCATTAGGGCTGTCATGATATCAGATTTTCACCGACTACTTTATTGTGGCTTTAAAATATTATTCTAATGATATTTTGAAACAATTTCAGAGAAAAGACAAGACAATATAATCTACGTATATGTTCATAAATATTAAAATTCCTCAAATTTTACTCATAAACACAATTAATTTAGATGTCATCATTCATTTGTGTTTAAAGCTTATTGGCTCATCACAGACTGTGTAACTGAAATTACTTCAGAAAATGCATAGCCTCACAAAATGATTGATATTTCGAGCTTTTTTCATATTCATTTCTGTATTGCATTTAGGTTGTTTTGTTTCCTACATTTTAGACCTATGCTTTTCTTATGATGTATAATCTTCTTTTGATGCATTGTAAGATATGAAACTGAATGGACATGGTTAGAAAGTATAAATGTTCATTTAATTAGTTATCAGAGGAGGCACAGGTTCCAACGCTGGATTTTGACTCACAAAATTTTTTAAAAAATCACAAGTTTCAGTTTTGAAAATTCCCAATAATCTCTAAACAAGCTGCTTTAAGCCAGCTATCAAAACAGTCAGTGTGGAGATTAACATTAAGAACCTCAGCTATGAACTCATAGTACTACAGTGTGCTTATTTTTAGCACATCAATAAAGATGGTTACCATCAATACCGGTGTATTGGGACAGCTTTTGTGGTCATATCAACATGACATAAAAAATTAATTCAATCCCTTCTCAAAAACTTGCAGAAAAGGTTGTTGCCGTAGACCAAATGTTCATCTGCAAGTGATGGGAAAAAGACCTGCACTGGTCTCAATCCTTTGATCAAGCTGCTCCTCCAGTTTTCTGCTCCTCTTGAGTCAATGTTTCTTCCAGAAGTGCTCTCCACAACATAAAACATGGCTGCAATCTCTCTGAACCCTAAATTTTACTCTGTTACGTTCAAAGTTGAAGGAAGGGAGAAGTACCTTTTTTCATTCAGCTGCTTCAGGCCCATTTCATCTAGTATGAATGTTTAACCGTATGTATCATTACTTAAACTATGACTAAAACATGACACCTTTATTGTTGTTGGATTGCTTTTTAAGGATTACAGCGTGTTTTGTAACACCGCTGTTTAAGAGTAGTTTTCAGTCAAAACTACGAGAACCGTTGGAGGGTCATTATTAGTGTAAGAATAGATCAAGTATCTCAATAGAAATTATTTTACAGTCTGTTTCAACAAATTATTCCACGACTTTTGTATTAAACTGATTTATATTGAAGGCTTTTTTTTTTCTTTTCGGGGGTATTTTTATGAACATGATTGTTTACAAATGAATTTTCAGAGCTTTAATGAGAAATCTTACATCCTTCACTTCAGCTCTAGTTCATGATCTCATGCACATGTCAGTGCTCAGTTATCTTCAGCCTGAATGTTCAAGTTTTTATTTCATGTATATTTGAGACGCCCATATCACTTTAACCTTTTTTGTCTCATGATCCAAAGATGTCACTCCGTATCAATACACTGTTAAGGTGAGGTGCTTTGATGTCTCACCCAGAAACACGAACACACACAAAACAACACACACACACTCACAAACACATACTCTGTACAAATGCTATAACCAGCTTTTATTTTGGCAGAGTGATTTACTTTCAGATTACTCCTGATACTCCAAGTTTCCCTCCCACTCATTTTTCTCTCCTTCTTTCTGCGATCACCCCTTCCTCTCAGAGGAGAACTTGCTTTTCTTCTGTAGTGTAAAACTCTCTAACCGCCTTTTTTAAATTTCCTGTCTGCTCAGATTCGCATCCTGTCCTTTTTTCTTTTCTTTTTTTTTCAATTTGCATTCACGTCTCCCCCAGTGGAACCCATACCCATCCCTCTCTCACTTGCTGTATCTCCCCCATTTTCTATCTCACTCTTTCTGTTTTGCATCCACTATAAATATAGTTCCCTTGAAGCGTTTTTGTGCTTTTTTTTTCTAACACTAATACCACAAGAAGTAAATCTGTTCTGCAGGGGAGTAAATGATGTAATGAGAGAGAGTGAGGAGGAGGAGGAGGAGGAGGAGGAGGAGGAGAGCAAAGGAGGGATGTTGGACAATTAATCTTCCGCTCATGTCACTCTGAAAGGAAGGGATGAGAGGAATGGTGAGAAGGGGGAGAAAGACAAATTCAGGATAGATTTGAAGAGCGAGGGAAGGAGTGATGGAGAGATGGAGACATGGGGAGCGGTGTTTCGATCTTCATTTAATAATTGAATAATAATCTCCCCAGAGACATGACCTAGAACTGGCAGAGAGGCAGCATCGGGCACAGCATGACACACTGCTGCCCCCTTGTGATTTTACCGTGTCACCACTATAACAGCCTGCAGAGTGTGTGAGCGAGCGAGTGTGAGCGCACATGCTCATCGGTGTGTGTATGATTTACAACTGCAACCTGTCTCTGTCACATAGATACGGGCCCGCGTCTGTGATGGAGAGAGAAAGAGGGCTTTTGGATGTCAGGAAAGAATCTATTTCACTTTGTCACACAAACTACACACACATCCACTCCCAGACACAGAATCAGACCTTATCTTCCTGTCAGGCTGAGTCTTTTTTAGGGTTGACGCTGATATATGAGCTTCTGGTTTGGGAGGGGGGATGGGGAGAGAACGGGGGGAGGTGAGAAACGTAGGCCAGGAAGTTGACGGCTGACGTGAGCGCAGCGTTGCGCTCAGGTTGATGTACGAGCGGTGGGGTTAGGGGACAACGCTGCGCTGACACCAGGAGAAGGAGCTGTGGCCCTGGGGCCTTCAGTCCATACTGAAGAGCCAGCTCCGCATTCTCTGCATGCAGCAGCGCTCAGCCACAAATACACACACACACGCACTTACACACACCTGCTTTGTGTTATTATTAACTGAATAATTCTTAAAGAAGAGTTGTTTGACCTTAGGTGAGCATTACACTGAGGCGCATGAATCTGAGAACACAGAGAAATGGACCGAGAACTGAGATGCGGGGTCTGCTTTCATCACGTGTGTGTCTCGGCTGTGTCACATACAAAAGCTGTGTCCCTAAAATGTTGATAACATGTGTGGACATTGGAGATTTTATAAGAAGTGCTTGTTATGGAAGAGTTAAAACCTGCAGCTACACTGTTTGGGTGTGCTGTTGTGTCAGTACTTAATTTAAAGCTAAACAAATTCAACAAAAAAAAAAAATGTGTCACTGTGATTTGTTCAAAAAGCGATTAACTTTCAGAATAAAAAGTCCACCTTTATTTGGCACAAAAGATGCTCTTTTATCCTACAGTTTTTATATGTTGTTTAATTCCTTGTGTGTTTTTATAGGCAGTTTAGACACTGGTGTAAAATCAGTCTGGATAATCAAAGTGTGTTTTTATTTCGCCAACAGTTTGGGGGAAACATTTTCTCTCACGTCTGATTACATTGTGCTGACTGTAGCACTTTTAAATTGGCTGTTTAAAAAAAAAATCATTAAACATCGAAATAAAACCTCTTTGATTAATGCACACCCGACAGGTTCAATGAGGTGTGATGTGTCTTTATTGTTTAACGTCTTAGTGACAGTGGCCCGCTCATTCTGATCTTTTTCTTGTGTTTTTTTTCCAGTCTGCGTAGGGAGGGCTACACGATGCAGGTGAACGTCAACGACTACCTGGACATCTACTGCCCTCATTACAACGACAGCCAGCGCATGGTGGGCACAGGAGAGCAGTACGTCCTCTACATGGTCAGTTACCGCGGTTACAGAAACTGCGACCCTCAGATGGGCTTCAAGAGGTGGGAGTGTAACCGTCCGCACGCCCCGCACGCTCCCATCAAGTTCTCGGAGAAGTTCCAGCGGTACAGCGCCTTTTCGCTGGGATACGAGTTCCACGTTGGACAGGAGTACTACTACATCTGTGAGTGAAATCAAACAAATAATCCATTTCTCTTTAACTATCAGATATTTGTACATGTCCTCAGGGTGTAAACAAAGCAGAAGCAGCCAGAGCCTTAATGCAAGAAACTGTACGATCAAACATGTTCTCGTTTTATTGTTAAATGGATTTGATGGTTACTCAGTTTGCAGTCAAAGTCCGTCCTTAGGTAATTTCAGGCAACAAATTGCTGTTTCAAATCTAATCAAATCACGCTATAGTCAAGTAGGCTCATCAATTTTCTTCAGAGCTAATCAAATTAACTCTCAGCACCTCATGCTGATATGACACTGTAGAAATAATGAACCTTTAGCTTGTCATCAAACCATTTTACACCAAATATTTCATCTCTACATTTAGTGTCTCATGCATTAAATGGGTAAATAATGAAGGCAGCGATCATTAAGACTGCAGCCGATGATGGGAGAAGTCTCGGGAAAGTTTTGTGCTACAGCATCAAAACTGAAAGCTGACGTGCTTCTCTGCAGATTCACACAAAGAGGGTTTTTGTTTTCTCTTCTCTCTCTTGATGGTCTTCCTCTGTTTTTTGACCCTATGTAGAAATGCAGGTTAGGTTGATCGCTCGCCATGAATCGTCCTTTTGTTCTAGATGTGTTTCTCTTGATGTCGATTTGGCGAATAACGGGCGATCTGCAACCAGAAATTTCAACAGGCAACATTTGACATTCACTTTTTTTGTTTTGCGATCAAACACGTCATGTCTAAAAAAGTTGAGCTGGTAGATTTTTAATATGATGTTTTTATAATGTAATGAGGTTAAAAAATAAACTCTATAATTCAACTAAGACCACAAAATGTGAAAACAAATCTTGTCTCAGAGCGATTCTAGTTTTTAAATACTCATGATGTTTATTTGTGCTGCTGTTCCACGCTTACACATGAAGTCATTCAGAGAAATTCGACCCGTGTTTTGGACTCCTAATGAGCTGCTTTTGTTCATCACATCCTGATTTCCCCTCATGTGGGTGTAAACCATCTGCGTGTGTGCTTTAATTCCCCCAAGCCTCCCCGACAGCGAGTCGTTGGCCTCACTACTGAACACATGAGCCGACGCCGGAGTGTTTCATGTTTTGCTTTTAGGCGGTGTTGTGTGTGTTTACACCGAAAATGAACTCGCTCAAAGTTCACAAAGATAAAAATGAACCAGTAGTGTGATCATAGTTTTTTTTTGTATTAATTTCATGGTCCCAAAAATTAACTAGATCACTTTAGTGTTCTTCTTTGGCTGCAATGGTTCAATTCCAGGACCTTCAATCACTGACATTTCCAAAACTAAATAGATAACTGTCTGCTAACATAGAAGAACACACAAAGATCAAGTTTAAAAGCCTGGTAGAAACCCCCTAACTTTGGTTCATCCACTTTTTAACACCTTGACGGACCAAAAAGCAACAGTGAGGGACGGCTCCTCTCTCTTTTCGCTGCAGGATGGAGAGATTCGGAAGATCTGTGTACCCACGGCCATCACACTTTGTAATTCTTCTATAAATAGTAGATTAGATGAGATTCCAGAAAACCAAATTCCCTTTTGGGGATCAATAAAGTTCTTGTAAATCGAAATAAGTACGCTTTTTTATTCACTTTGATTTTCTTCCTCCCTCACCTGTTCGCTGCTGAGATAGAGAAAAAAATCCAGCTTTGAAAACTCGGGGGGACACATTTGAATATGATTTCTTAGTATCTTTAATGCTGCAGAAATGTGAACCACACTGCAGAGGACTGACTCCTGCTGGTTATTACAGCTTAAGGTCAGAAACAGTCCTTGTGTAACATGAGTCCATCTTCATATATTCTTAAAAATACTAAAAACAACAGTAAGACACGCTGGTTTGGCTGAGTCTGGAGGTTTGTGGTTCAGGCCTCGACCTTATGCTGCAATTTTTTTTGACAATTAACCTGGGGAAGGGGAAGGGGTGATTATTGACGCCACTCTTTCCATAAAAAGTAAAAAGGTTTGATGATGCAGTGTTTGTGCTGGGACAGATGATGTTACCCAGATTTGTGTTTTACTTTTGATATTTCAAATACTGACTTTTAAAATCTTCGCAGCTACGAAACTCAAACTTGCTCAGACGCTTCGGGGACACCGCACATAAACAATAAGGAGATAAAAACATGCAAACACACATGAACTATTGTCCATTTGATATTTTTACAGCCACGCCAACCCATCATCACGGCCGCAGCTGTCTGAGACTACGAGTGTACGTCTGCTGCTCCACGGGTGAGTCCCCCCACACTGCGTGAATGAAAGGGAGCGAATGTGTGTTTGGTTTTCTGTGGGTGTGTAAGTGTGTGTGTGTTTGTGTGTGGTGTCTGACCCATTGTAATGTAATGCTTGGACCTGTTTGCAGACTGTATGTGCACCCATCTGCCTACTCTACCATCTGGCGGCCACCATGCTACCCAGGAACCCACACACATACACTAACACACAGACGTATTACTCTCTCGCTCTCGTACACACACACAGACACACACACACAGCAGCTGCATACAGATGTACACACACAATCTAAATACAGTCTGAAACGGGCAGAGCTATTAATACTCCTGCTGAGTTTCCCCTACAGCAGTTTCACTCACAGCACAGAGCCCGCTCTCTCTCTCTCTCTCTCTCTCTGCTCTTCTTCTTCTTCTTCTTCTTCTTCTCTCTCTTTTTCTGTCTCTGTCTTCTTCTTCCCCTTCCTGTTCAGCAGATAGGAGCAGCTCCAGCTTTGAAGGCCCCTCACCCCTGCCTCCCCCTGTCACCCCTCCTCTCTCGCTCCTTGTCAGAATCCATTTATTGCCGTGTGCGGTCAGTGGGTGGCTATGTATATGTAGTGTTAACCTCTCTGGCTCTCCTGCCTCCTTTCAGTCGCTGGACCCTCTCTCTCCCTCCCGCTCTCTCTCTCTCTCTCTCTATCACACACACACACGCACACACTTATACACACAGACTTTGATCCCTGTCCGGTCCTTTTAACTTCCACCGCCCTGTAGTATTAACCTCTCCTCCCTTTCACACCCCGGCTCCATCGCTCTCCTTCTCTTTTCACACACTGCCTCCCTTCAGCTTGATCTGCTTCCCTTCTTCTCTCCTCTCTACCCCCTCCCCTCCTCTCTCTCTCTCTCTCTCTCTCTCTCTCTCACTCTCTCCCCTGTTATGGCTTGTCAGTCTGTCTGCTCCGGGGGATATTTTTTAACCCTTACACCTTAGCCTTGCTGTTCCCTGAGCTGTTCTCTCAACATGTCGAGTTGAATGTAATTAAAATCCTTTGGGTTGGAGGAGCGATTTAACCCCTCCAACCTCCCCCTCTCCCTCGCTGGTTTTCTGTCTCACCTAATTTTTTTTTCCTCCTTGTCTTTCAGCCTCTGACGTGGATGATGAGCCAGAGCCCACAGAACCAGACTACACGCTTAGACCAGGCCTCAAAATCGATGATATTGGTGAGTCACACGTGCGCACACACGCCTTCTTTCAAAGTAAAGGTGGAGACGATCTACGAGGCCCTTCTGGACACATAAAACAGACATGAGCTCATCTCCATCAATCAGGTCACATTAGTCTCAAATCATGTGATTCACAGTCATGCTGCTGTAATGAAGTAAAGGTAGTTCAGCTGTTTTTTCTTATTTTAAAAGAGGCACTTAACCCTATCCTGAATTTAAATCAGCTTTTACAGTTTGTTTAAATTCCATTATGTTGTGTTTTTAAACTTTTCAATTAGATTTTAGATTATTTAAACACCTTCAAGTCTATATTACTGATGTAAAGTAATACCTGAGGATGTCACTTCCACCTGCAGTGAACTGTCACCCGTTTAGCAAGCGCTGTAGGTATCGTCTTCAATTTAGTTATCCACAGGTCTGAGGCGACTGACCCTTTCAAAGAGATGTTCTGCTGGCTGATATCAGTCTGATCAGCAGCAGCAGCAGCAGCACCAGAATCCTCAGCTCATAGGTGGACGCTGAAACTCAAAGGACTTTGGTGATATCTGATTCTGGGAGTTTTGAAAAGTAAATTGTACGATCACTTGGGATTTTCCCCGAGGGACAAAATAACACACAATCAGAAGAAACTTATGTGTTAATTTTGGACCAGTGAGCCCCATTTTCAGCAAATCACATCAGCTGAATAAAACCAAGTGCTACTCCGTATTGAGCTTTTATTTAAGAATAATTCTGTGGCCTCTTTCTAGCGTGTCGCTCCCCACTCTCTTCCTCTTTTTTCTGCTCTAACCCCTTTCATTACCGTTTTTGTAAATAAAGGCCAAAAAAAGCCTAAAAATAAACAGTCAGTCAGCGCATGCTTTACACCCATATTCATGGCAGAGCAATCAAAAACCCAGAGGGAACTTAACTTACAGAATATCAATGACAAAAATTACAGATGAATCTATTGGGAAAAAGAAAGAACAATATTTAAAAGTCTTTTAGGAAATGGAAATTCTCATCTTTTCTTTAGTTATCATTTAGTTTTTGGATTTTTTAAGAGACAATTCTTTTCAGCTTCTCACTTGTAATTATGACTTGAGTAATTTTTTCTGAATAATTTTTGTCAGGATTTGTTCAGTCCTCTAATCAGATAGGAGGATGGCCAACGTGTATCCAATAAGGAAGAATTGAGAACATATTGGTGATAAATCAACGGAATAATTTTTCTTCGTGTCTCAAAACTTTTTTAATTTGTCTTACTCCAAGCGTACACAGGCTGCAACAGACGAGACACAGGCCGAGTTGTTCTACCTGTACTCAGTGAAAATAACACACTTTTTTTTTCATCTAATTTCTTCAACGATTGCTGTGAAAACATCTAATAATTCACTGCAGATTTCTGGCTCTTAATTGGTCAGGATATATCCTTACCAATTAAAGGGACCTTTACAGATGTGACAGTTTAAGATGAACCTTCGCAGCACCAGCTGGCTGAGCACACCGCTGATCCTGCTGAACAAGTACATACATGCATATTCAGTTAACACTTACAGTCTCCACCCAGATGTTCAACCGTACAAAAAAAACAGAGTTTAATGGCCAGCACCAAAAAAAAAAAGATAATTTCTAAGAGGAGAAGCTTATCCTGGTTTCCTGTATTATGCCCTTTTTCTGGGCCTATCAGGATTACATAACAAGGAGAATCATGGGACTCGTGAATCATACTAAATCTGTCGGCTCTGGAACTGTCTGAAATTTGGCTGTGATTTCAGGGACAGGCTGAGCAGTATATTAATAAGAAAAATACTTAAAATAATCTCTCAGACGGTTATGTGGCTGTTTTCTTAACGTTATGGCAACATTCACACAAAGACAATATGCTCAGCTAGCATGACCTAGCTAGCTGCTACATGTTACACAAACAGCCGTAGAGACTGATCATCTTCCTGTCTGTTTTTTACACTCTTCTCCAAGGTAGCGTGTAAAGCGCTGTATGGTGCTGTGCTGTTGTTAATCTCCTTGTGTGTGCGCCTGCATGTGTGCACTTGTGTAATAAATCAGTCTGTTCTCATAACTGTCATAAGAAAACTCATCACCGACCCAAGCGAACGGCTGCAGGTCATATGAGTCGGTTGAGGCACCTCTCCCTCACTTCTTTTTTCTTTCAGCCATCTCTCTTTCATCTTATTTCTCTCTCCCTCTTCCTTCATCTCCTTTTCTTCATGCTCCTCTCATTCTCCCGCTCTTTAATTCTCCATCCAACATTTTCCTCCCAGAGCACAGGCAGGAACGCAGCAGAGAGGAAAGCCACAAGAACTCAGTTTATTCACCTTTTGATGTGTGAAATTGAGTTTTTCCCTGGTTTAATTTTTTTTTCCCCCCAAGACGATATTAATCTAAGGATTACGGTATGCATTTGTGCTATCACAGCAGTGTAAGCTATAGATCTGAATCAAGAAATAGTTTAATTCCAGTATAATCTTGTTTATTTTACCTGAGGTGAGGCACAGGTTAGAGTCTGTTAACTTTTACTTACATATTTGTTTCTCCAGCCTTGAGCAACGCTTCATCATCCTCATTAAGTTTCCCACACTGTGAACTTTTCTTTCTTTTTTTCCTTATAATTTTAATAGAAAGCAAAAACTGCTCATTATTTAACAAATATATTTCTGGCTTTGATTCAGTGTCAGGTTGTAATTTCCTCGGATGAATAGATGTTTTGGAAGAGCCAAGACTGATAAGGAACTACATGAAAATATTGTTAATATTTAGCAAATGGCTGACAATATAAAAGAGCACAAATTAGCTAAGCTCCTGTGGGTCAGCTTCACCTGTAGTGCTCTGTTGCCAATTAAATTAATAGGAAAACCCGAGTGGAGCAAAAAGGAAGTTAGGAAATCAGCAGGGAGCTGTGAAATGAACTGAAAACAAAGAAGCTGCACAGTTTCCTATTCCCTTCCCTCGTTTTCTTGCCTCCTAACTGCCAATTAGACTCATCACATCATAGTTTTAATTCCTGTTATTCAAAGTTCACAACAGCTCATTCACACAAACACACAAATCTGCCTGATTACCGTGTATGAAAACGCTTAAATGATCCGAATGTTGCAGAGTCATGTTGGAAACCTCCCTGCGTCCCTCTTTCCTTCACTGCTCACAGTTTATTTCCTGTACGCTGCCCCTTTCAATCAGTGTCCACAGCTTAACAGTGGTTCCCTCCTGAATGCGGCCTCAAGTATTAGATTTCATTTAGATCTCATTTACAACACAGATGGAACAGGGCGAGCAGCTCCCCATGCAGCCATGTGATTACTGATGGCTTTCAGTGGGAGGATACTCATTTAGCCGCCCTGTTGGCTCAGGTTTCTGCATCTGATGATCGGGTCAGGCCATTAGTGGAGAAAATCAGGAGCCTTTTCTTTAATGGGGTTTATTGTAGTAATTACCATGTCTTTAAGGGACACTGTGTTTTGGGTACTTCAGGTCAGGTGGAGCAGTTGCAAGACACTCAACTCTTTCAGTGACATTTGTAAAAACAGCTGTGTTTTATGTCGTGAAGTTTTTGAGTTTCAAAATGATAAAAAAGATATTCATATTTTGGATTCAAAGCTTTCAAACGTTGTGCAAATCTATGTTGTGTGACTCCTGTTTTGAAACCCTATATTGAAAACACTGGTGCACATCCAAGCATCTTGTTCTACTTCAGAGACCGTCGTCAAAAAAAAGAAGACAAGAAGAAGAAGCTAATTAACGCCAGGTGTGCACGCTGATTGCCCAGGTGCATCAATTAAATTAATGATGTCACAGCTCTAAAGTACTGCACATAACAACACACAACAACACAATGTTGTCTGTAGATGTTCCTGATAGAGATGTAAAAAATACTTTATATATTGACTCTACAAAACAGTATAAAAATGTGTCAATATGTGACTTGGAAATAAAATTTGAACACAGTATCAATTAAATATCAAATTCTTCTTTTTATTTGCATACTGTCATACGCAAGTGGGTCTCATTTAATTCAACCTGCAGCCTCTGATAGTGGAAAAAAAGGATGATGAGGCAGTTCTTTAAGTGTCCACTTGAGGCTTCAAAAGCCAAGGAAGTCCCATTAATGCCCACGCCTAAATGCCCGTCTTTAGAGCAGGAATAAATGTCTTTACAGTCTGGTACAAAAAGTCTAGATAGCTCATTTATTGACTCTTACACACTGTACATTTTTGTGTAACAAGTTTGAAGATATGAAGGTTAAGAGTTTCGCACAATAAGGCAGAATTTGAGGCATAGCTGGCTTGAATGGCTAAAAGCCCTCTTTTCCTTCTGCTAGATTGATTGAAAGTAAGGTTGAGTCAGCTTTTCCAATAAAGCGACCACCATTGTTGGGCTTCAAAATGAAAAGAAAACTGATTCAACCTGATTAAATCTAGGTTGAAAATGAATGAATCAATGAATTGGTAAACAGTGTAGGGCTGCATGGTGGTGAGGTGGAGTTTGAGTGATTTGACTTTGACTGTCATGATAGACTGACAACCAGTCTAAGGTGTACTTGACCACTCGCCCAGTGACAGCTAGTCTTGGTTCCAGCTCCTAGCAACCCCTAATAGAAGTGGTAAAGAATTTTCTGATCCTGCCTATTTACTAACGTAGATATTCTGATATTTCTGGCCCCCTATGTAACCGTAGACCCACAGAATCATCCTAAATTTTCTCTTCATACTCTGACTCTAGAATCAACTATACTTTTATTTAGCTCTGACAGAAACACAGTTTCATTTAATATGAACTGACAGACACCCACAAATAATCGCTCACCCACTCAAGCACACATAACCCCCCCACACACACACACACACCACACACACACACACCACATACATACACTCTAATAAACATGATCAGTAGATATCTTCTTGTGCTTGTCAACATGACATTCCATTTCAGAGACACCTCAAGGTGTCTGAGCTTTCTAATTATCGAGGAGAAACTGCCTGCTTTTCTGCTCCAAATGTGGCAGGCACCAACACCCACAGAGACACAACACACAGTAATACACACAGTTTTCTAATGTTAGTTGGTGCTCGGCTCAGGAACATGTCAGAAGGTCATGATGTACGTCACACGCCTCCCGCACAAACATCATGCCGAGAGTGTGAGCCAATAATTATGTTTGTGACAGGCAGTGAAAGACAGTGAGCATGTGTGCGAGGCGATTAGTCGAGCCACACTTTAGAACCGGTTTTGCAAGGATGCTCCACGGTCTGCTGTTTGTGTCTCCAAAGCCACGTTCCTATGTCAGTAATCGCCGGAGTATCAGCACCCTGACCTTTCAGCTGCATGCTCAGTTACAGAGCGGTCAAAGCATTTAACCTGAGCTCCACTGCTGCATGGACCTCATTAGACTGGCCGACAGTGCATACCAGAGGAGGCCATCTCTAAAACCAGGTGTCAGCCAGTCATTACTCTGCTGTCTGACCCACAGAGCAGCTGGAAATATTCCGGCGTCGAGTGGAAAAACTGAAAATGTCTGCCCATGCCATCAGGCCATGAACACAATAGTTCCTCATCAGCATCATTTGTGTAGAGACAGCAAATAATGCTGTCTGTCTGCTCTTCAGCCTCATTAATCGAGTGACTACAGCGGGCGTGTCTGGCCGCATGTCTGTCTCATGAATGCAGGCATGCAGCGAACTGTCTGGTGGATTGTGATCTTGAACATCGACTAGACATCAACACTCAGTGTGCAGCCCTCAGCAAAAGGAAGCCATCTATTTTTGGAACAGCACCAGGTGTACATGAAGCCAAGTTTACAGTATGCAGTGTGTCTGCGAGTTAAAGTATGTTATGGTGCGGCTGGGAATGTGTCACTTTATTAGAACAATAAGAGCTCTGTGATAACAGCTGCAGCAAACTGCAATGGCTCTGT
The DNA here is from genome assembly GCA_962446985.1 of Xyrichtys novacula. NCBI lineage: Eukaryota > Metazoa > Chordata > Actinopteri > Labriformes > Labridae > Xyrichtys > Xyrichtys novacula. The sequence goes on from OY660871.1 coordinate 22,860,497, forward strand.
TGTCTCTGCACCAGACTTGCCATGTTGTAGTGGGAGTAATGCTTTGTGTTGTATGATGCCTTTGTTCAGAGTCTGTTCCATTTAAAACATTAGTCACGAGTAAGTATTAAAATGTTCTGTCCAAGTCTGAGAACAACAACAACGCAGGAACAACTCTATATTTAAATGTTTTGTTCTGCATCACTTGTATTAAATATTGCTGATTAAAATTTCTTAGTCAATCAAGTTGGCACCTTGTGCTGTCAAGTCTCTTATTTCAAAAGACCACTTATTCAAATATACAGAAATATGCAAGAGACAGAGGTGCAAGTATACAGTAAAGTTTGGAAAAGCAAAAAAAGAAAAAAGTGTTTGATCACACATGAGCGTATTCAAAAGACTTTTAATGCATCCAGCTTATAACAATGTTCATAAAATGCTATAAGCATAGACTGTATGGACAACTTGGTTCTGCCTTCCGCCTGTATATGGATTTGATGCCAAAAAGCTCTCAGTATTTCCACGATTTTTCTCCACTTCCTGAAACCAACATTGTGCAGTAGCGTTATACGCACTCCACCACTTGTGCAGTAGTTTCGTACACATTTGGCAGGAGAGTTGCCAAGAGTCGCCGTGCTGATGCTCGGCTCAAACAGTGTATCCCACAGGTGAGCTACACAATCTTCGTACGCTCATAGGCTGTATCAGGTGTCAATCATAGAAAACATGAACTCCCTAATAACTTATAAAAACTGAGCTGTACAGAAAAAAAGAGGACTTGAGCACAAACCAGTCTTACAATAGCTTCATTGTTGTCTATATCGCAACCAGGGGGGTGAAAAATTTATATTCTGTGTAATAAATTTCTAAAGTTTGTCCACAGCTCCTTAAGGATGGCGGAAGAGGCGTGATTTATGACCTATACTGCAGCCTGTCACCAGAGGGTGCTGTTCTCAGGGTGGCTTCACCCTGTGAGGAGGCAGACGACGTCTATTCCATATACAGTCTATGGCTAAAAGTAGTGAGCATTGTGCCTCATAAAGATGCAGTTTATAATTCATTATACCTTCATGCAAAAGACAAAATAGCGTCTTTTAAATTTTGGGTTTAATAACTCATTAAAACCCTCACTACTTAAGTGGGTTATAAAGGATCATAAAAAACTCCCTTGTTAAGAAAAAAAGATAAAAATTCTATGATTCTCAATTTAGAAAACGTCTTATTCATACTCACATAATACACATAAATTTGATTTTGAGTGTTTTAAGTAAAGCGACAACACTGCATGAGGTTCTTAACAGTTTAATGTTTCTGTAACACACTTAAGAGACTTTATAAGCAGTATTTTTGTGTCTGTAAGTGACACGTCAGACAAAAATACTTAACAACTAAACACTTTAACAATTTTACCTCATAATACCTCATGAACATTTCTATAAGCTGTTTTTAATGCTCATCATCACTCAGGGTTGTTTAAAAGCTTTATAGATGCATTTATAAGGCTTTACACATGTGTTCATAATGCATTATAAGAAGTGGGTTACCAAATGTTTTAGTTGGCTGTGTTGACCTTACAAAATGCATATGAAAAAACTCAGAATCTGTTTTTGCTCATTACTGTTTGTTTCAAATGACACAATATCCCGCCTGCAGGACTATAGAGGTTGTGTGGTTACACTAAATACCAGCAAAGCTAACCTTATCTTGCTGCACACAGCGATGCTGATATCCTACACCACTACTCTTCCTCCTGTGCAATATTGCTCGGACAAATATCTTGCAGTGAAACAACACTGCTGGTACTGTAATGAAGGGATGTACAGACATTAATGTTTTCTAACTCTCCATGCTTCTTTTTCTCTGTGTCTACTTTTTTCAGATGAGTATAACCCTTTCGTTCCCAAGCTGGAGAAGAGCGTCAGCGGAAGCAGCCCGTCCAGGGATCGCCTTCTCCTCACAGTGACGATGCTCCTTCTGGCGGCTCTCTTCATCTCCTAGCAACGGCCATCCCATCGGCATTACCATGCCAACTAGCCTTGGGAGGGTGTGCAGTATCAGCGGGTGGGAGAGTGAAGGGAGAGCTTGGGAGAGAGGGGTTCTGGAGGAGAGCTACAGATACCACAAATGGAGTGGAAGTCAAGAGGAGCGAGAAATGAGAGTTTCTAGGCATCACAGTGTGACTGTGAGCGTGTGAGAGAGAGAGAGACTGTGTGTGTGTTCGTGTGTGTGTGTGTGTGTGTGTGTGTGTGTCAAAGGCTGTGAGTTTGGTAAGGTTAAGAGACCTCCAGGCACTGGGTGACACAAGATGAACTTTTGTTCAACTGCAGTCAGCCCGTACACACAGATGCAGGTGTGGTAGTCTGTGTGAGAGTGTGTCTGTGTCTGTGTGTGTTTGTGTGTCTGAACAGGCCACAGGCTGAGCATGTTGAATCATGCTCACCTCACAAAGCATTTCTAAAACAGGAGAGGCGGGGCTGATACCCTTATTAAAAGAAGATAAGCATCAAATCAACCCACCGTTTGAAAACCATTTGAGGACTTTCTCCTGGATATGATTGGCTGAAACACTTCTTAGGGCTAGTTGCCATAGTTCCTATTTGCAACAAGACATAAACTGAACTCAAATGAACTGACGCAAATAGATTTCAGCAGAACTGAACTTTAAAATGCCTTTTTTGTTGTCAATGTTGTCGATCTTGATCCTGGGAACTTGTCCTGGTCCACGGAGGAGAAAAAAAAAAGGTACCAGCTCAAGATCTGCACTGGTCCTGTGTAGGAGACTAGTCAAAGTAGCTTATAGTTCAAAAACACAACCTGGAACTCCAGTGCAGGTGTTTTAGTTGCCATCTTGTTTTCAACATCACTTCTCTAATGAAGGACACTAGGCTAGGTGGGGTTTGGGGGGGAGAATACAGAGCATTTAAACCATGATACATTCACTTTAATAAAAATTGTATTGGGGGAAGAAAGAGGAGGAGTTTGTTGTAGATGTGCCATTGACAGACTCTGTAAGGGTTTATTGATGTGATAAGTTGCTGTGTTTCTTTTTTGTCCTGGACCGGGTTGGTCCTCAATCATCTCCTTGGTTAACGGAGCACACAAACAGCTACGAAGCAGCCATGGATACCCGCGGCTTTGCTGTCCTCCTCTTAAAGGACTGCAAGCTGTTTGAAGAAAAAGAGGAAGGAGGGAGGACAGTCACCCGCACAAAGCATCTACATTATATCCGGGACAAAAGCAAGCTCAAATCTCATTTATCAGATGCCACATGTTAACATTTTCAGTTTCTGTACAAATGTGTGCTTGCAGGACAAAACATAAGTCTGAGTGAGTCATGTGTATGAGTGTTTAAGAGAGACAGAGACTATTTTAAATGGTACTAACAGCCTGATATACATCCACATACTGTACATCTTCTAAGTATAAAAATGCAAAATAAAAAAAAAATCAAAACACAACTAAAGCAACAAAGTAATACATACAAACCAAGTGCTTTGGTGGGGAGGTATGGCAGTCCAAAACTCGAACAACTGTACCAGTGGTTGCATCAGAATAGCGTTTCCATAGCAACTAGCACCTTATTCACCATGGTTACCCCACCCTGCCAGTTATGGACTGTAGTCAGGCATGGCTTACTGTAGTAACCAATAACAATGATGAAGGGTATAGTGGTCATATAGATGAGGAGGATAGTGATAGACTGCAAACCAGGTCACGCTGCCGATCACCCACCGGCATGAGAGATGTTCAAGTACTCATGTAAATGTCAGTAACGGACAAAGACTGGATTTACAATGTGTTGAAATTTGCCAAGGTGGAATGTGATGTAAGCATTTTTACAAACTTGAAGCTCAGTTTCCTTTTTTTTTATCATTGTTGCGTTGAGTTTACCATGGTGTATTTTTGGTCAGCTTAAGGGGAAATACGGGGTTAAAAGTTAGAAAACTGGGCGGGTTAAGCCATATGTAAACTTGGGTTTCAGTGTGTTCATCTCAAAAAAGGGAGAATGATCAACTTCAAGGTTTGGTTACCTTATAGAGTATGTTAACCTTTGTTCAACACTGACACACATTCATATATCTGTGGTTCCCTTATTTTTGGCTTTGCAACTCCTTTGAGAGTCATTCAACCAGCTATTCATAAAAAATGAATGAACTCAATCTTCGGTTTAGTGCTGATTAGATTAAGAAAAGTTGCATATGTCTTAAAAAAACAATTCAATCAGGATCACTTTGTCAAAATTCTGCTTGATCGTGCAAAGTTAAATCTACCGGTATAGTTCTGTTCTGGGTCCCTGCCCTTCCACGCGCTTGTGCAGAAGCCAGAGGCAGGAAGAGCCCTACCTGCCCTTCTTAAGCCATCATGAAAAGGCGATAGCAGGGAGCACACGCAAGGTTCTGTTCAGGGCCCCCCGAACAGAACCTCACGTAAGAGGCCAGCAGCAGGAACAACGGGGGGTAGAGCAGTGATGAACAGAACTTCCCCGGAACAGGAGCACTTCAAGGGTAGTGGAGCAGTTTAGCCGGCACAAGGGTGGAGCTGGGTTGCTGGTTGGCTGTCGAAGCAGAGGAAGAGGCTGAGTTAGGGCCGTTTTAAATAGGGCGCTCTAAAGGCATAGGACCAATAGGAGCTAGGAGGAAATAGCTGGGCCATCAGCTGGTTAAGGTGGCTACTTGCCATTGGCTGCGGATCAGCGCTTGACGTTGTGACCTGCCAGAACTAACGCTATGCTTTATTTAGTCATTTTTGATTTGACTTTATTCTGAACTTTCTTAATTTAAACACATCATTCAGTCTTTGAGCTTAAAGAGAAGAAACGTTCATGCAGAGATGGTCTTGCTTAAGATTTATGCGGTTTTATTCTGGGTTAATTTGATCAAGTGTTTCTGGAACTTAACTTAAAGTAGAATTATGTCCCACGCTGAAGTACCAATTTAAAGTAAAAGTTTGTGGATTTTCTCTTTCTGTCTAAGTTAGGTCAGATGAGGTCTCGGCCTAAAATTGTTGCTGATGTTTTTCTTTTCTTAAAAGTCCAGGATGAAATTGGAGCAGCTGAAAATCTGATATCCTTCTTGCCATTAGTACCATCAACAGCTCTCCGCTTACCACTTTCTGCTAGTGTAGCACATTTTGTTTAGCTTTCTATCATTTTGGTAGATTCCATTTACCATCAGCAGTGATTGAACAATCAAATAAATTGTGTCAAAACTGGGGCAGCAGTTTTTTAGTTTTAACTCCCTAGTTTCCTCTTCTGTTCTCTTTTCTGTTTCTAAATTAAGGCATTAAAAGGCAGATTAAAAAATTGGCAGAACTTCTTCAACTCTCTGGTTTGGTCAGCTATTTACTATTTCAAGAATAAGAGGAAAAGTTGAAGCTGATTTTGCATTAGAGTAGACGTATTGTATCACACATGGGTTGGGAACCACAAATATATAATTTTGTTGTGTTTTTGTTTCAAAAGGTGTGTGTCAGTGAAAGTATTTCCTCAACAAAACTTGAAATAGAGAGAGTCGCATTTATGGAATCCAACAAGGATTTTTATTGTTCAGCAGCACCGTGCATTAGTGCATTATGACAGCAGGTGGAAGAACCCAGGCGTATATATGGCTCTCAGTGGGAGGGCAGGGTCAGAGGGGTTGAAGAGCTGTGCAAGAGGGAAAATCACTCTTCAAGAAGTTGCACTTATGAATTTAGACACGAGAGCAAGAGAGAGAGAGAGTGTGTGTGTGTGTGATAAAGTTTGTATGTGTGAGAGAGAGAGAGAGAGAGAGGGAGGATGACTCAGAGCTCATATCTGTTAATCACTTCATGTCTGCGTACAGGAGTTTTAGCATGAGATGCTGTCTGTCTCTGTGTGCTGGTGTCAGTGTGTTAATGTGTGAGTGAGCAGCTCTTACGGTGTGAGTGTGTGTGTGTGTGTGTGTGTGTGTGTGTGTGTGTGTGTGTGTGTCTGCGAGAGAGCGTGAATGAGTGTTGTCTGGCAAAACAAAAAAAGCATTTATTAGTGTTGGAAACAACGATTACAATCATGTTTACCTTCGACTGGAATGACTTTAAATGAACTTGAAAATAAACTGTAAACTGAACAAACCATAACAGAGGTTATAACAATGATCATGATAACAAAATAATAAGCTTACAAATCTTACTTTTAACAACATGTGTGTTCGCCTCTTTTTTCCTTAAAGCCCCTCTTTGCCTTTCTTGCTTTCACTGTCTGAAGATGTGAGAAAAAGAGGGAACAAGCGTGCGGCTAATCAAAGACAACAGATGGAGGGGTTCCAAGGACATTTTTACCTGTGATAAATTCACTTCTCTGCAGATAAAGCTGTCTGGGAGCTCACAGATGTGATTTTCTATATCAGGGTTGGCGTGGCGACGCTCTCCCTCAGCAGTAATACCTTTACACGCTCCGATTAGATGAGATAAGCGCTTCAATCAGCAGCCACACATTTGAATGACAATAGGACAGTGTGTACCTGTGTGTGTGCGTGTAGCAGCTGATGAGAGGATAAAGCCACTACTGGTGTCAGAGTTTAGCCAGACTCGCTATCAGTGATCTTACGCGTACATGAGTCGCTCTGCTCTGACTCACAGAACAGCACAAGGTCACAGATGCACAGATAGAGGTCAGCGGGTTTCATGTGATTCACATATTTCAGGTTTTTATCTGGAGATCTACAAAGAGAGTTAAGAGTTGTTTTATGAAAGATAAAGTATCAAGTTTGTCTGTGGTCAGCAAAGTCCTAAAGTTTGTGTTTAGGTTGCAAACATAGAAAAACTTGTGTAGAACTGGTGTTAAAGTGATACTCTACAAACCTAGAGTACTTACTTACACTGAAGTGTTATACTTAAACACTCAGAAAGTCACAAATCAATCAGCCAAATAAGTCAGAGTTTGTTATTATTTCAAAGAGGAAATATTATGCTTTTCCAAACTTTATTAACGAAATGTACGTTAAAATGTTGGATACAAAATGCCAATTCTATGTCAGCACATCAATACTGACCCTCGGCAAAGTTTCAAAGTGTAAGAAAAATGGATGAAATGTCAGCTGGAGAGCAGAACCAAAACATTAGAGGGACATTAGACTTTCTCAATATGTGATGTCATCCATCGGTGAATCGCCTTATGAAAGCCTCATAAACAAACTAAACAGGAATGTCCTGCTCTGTTTTTTGTTGCAGGTGATTTTCTTGTTTTTCCCTTTTCAAAAATATGGTTGTATTTCATAATTCCTCATTCCAACTCATTGACTTTATATAGAATGGCTTATGTGTTGTCATTTCCACCCACTGGGAGATGCGAAGTCAAAATACCACCTTAATAGGCACTGACAAGGCATGTGCAGAAGCACCTCAACCAGAGCAGCTGCAGGACTGAAATGACAAACCACCTGCTCATCAAGACACGCATTTAACTCGACGTCAAAGATCCTCCAGGTGGGTACAATCTGAGCAGAAAAGGTTCTTGTGCTGATTTGAAGATGACAAGTCAAACTAGAGAATCATATAACCATTCCTCCTCAGATTTGCTAATGTGGTACAAACCACTACAGGAGCCCACAATTGTCAACAGAGCTACCAATCAATGCCCCTTTTAAAATCTGCTAACTTATCAAAACTTCACTCTTCAGAAAATGAACACTTAGAAGTAAACTAGTATTACAAAACCTAACTACAATGACAACGTGTTTGAGAAACATGTATTTGATGTGTGTTAAATGTTGAATTTGACCCATATTCCTTCTGTTATAATTGAGGGAGCAGGGTTTGTGACCTATACGACAGCCAGTCAACAGGGGGAGCTCTAAACCTTTTTGCCTCACGGACAGTAAATAAAGCATCCATGTTAGTTTACGGTCTGTTCTAAAAAAGAGTAACATCAGTTAACCGATGACAATGACTTGGTGGTGTGGAAACAGCTGAAGAGGCTTCTGAGAGCTGAATCAAATAAGTGGTTCAAACAGATGCTGTAATTCAAGAAATGAAGAGGTTTTTGAGTTTTAAATCATGTAAAGCTACTTCAGAAGTTATTTAGAGTAGTAGCAAAAAGCCTGAAAATGAGCATATTATCCTCCCTGTAACCATTGCAGTTATTTTTAAGCAGATAGCCAAAATGTCTCCTTTTCTGAGCTTTAAAATGAGGATTTCTCAATGTACTGTGTTTGGTTCAAGCCTCCATGAGGAGTTTTTTTGCTGCTAACAAAGCTGACTAAAATGACTACTGATGCCTCTTTATGACCTTCAAACACAAACTAGACTATTTGCGGGGGAATAATGTCAAACAAGACAATTCAGCTAAGGGTATTAAACAACTACTTTCTCATGTTTCAAACAGCAAAGTTTCCTTGTGAGCAATACGTGACTTTTGAGTGACATTTTTGTTAGAAAATACTACCTGTCGGACATGTACAGGACAATGAACAAAGAAAAATACAGCTTGTTACTTGTAAAAAGGTTTTCAGTGTACAGGCTGTAACGCTTGTACTGATGAATATAATCTCCCAATTACTCCATGGTTTTATGAAATACAACACTACTTCACAAGAGCGAAGTTTAGAAGACTGTGACCAGTTGTGTACTCAATTTCCAGGGAATCAGGTGAATCATCTCCTCAGGTTTTGCAACACCAAAAAATCCTCCTTTTTGACATTTTTCTGTGATTACCTTCAGAACAAACAGCCTTTCAAACCTCCACAGACTCTTTATCAGAGGAATGCAAGCTAGTCATACGGTGCTTATCATAAAAATGCATCTTTATTATTTCCATTTGGGGATAGACTCATCATCATCCCACTGTAAGAGGATCCAGGCGCTGAATCAGACGCAAGGGAGGTTTGAGAAGTAAACTTCAGGGATGAGTGCAATGACTGGCAGCAGATCATATTCCAGCAACTCTAAGTCTACTCTTCCCAGAATCACTGACTCACTTCAGGATGAAAACAAGCCCAAAGACATTTTACATAAAAATGTGAAACGGTCAAAAAAAAAACATCCCTTTTGTATTATTCATTGTTATTCTTCCATCCTTCCTGACCGAGGCCGGATAGTTGATACAGCTCACTCATGCTGAGGTTAAAGACACTCTGCTCACATACTCTCTATGTCTTACTGATAAGCCAAAAGCTCTGGACTCACCTGTTTTCTCTTCCATGCTGCAGTATACCAGGCTGACCACTTGGTGCCGCTGTTCAGTCACAGCTTCACAGAGGTGCTGCCTCCTGATGCCCCAGCTTTGTAATCCTTTATCAGAGAGCATAAATCCATTAAAGCCACAATGGGCATTGTGTAACAGTGTCGCAGGGATTAAACGTGCAGATTTATTTTACTGGGTTATGATATAACTGTTTATTTGCCACATTTTGTAGCTGCTGAGTGTACAGACAAGAGATGTTTTGACTCCCCAAAGATAACAAATGTATCCGTAGAGGGGCAAAGACATGCAATCACTCATACCAACCTGTTAAAAAATTATGCAACAACTATCCATCAGAGACCTCAGAGATCTGCTGTTGAAACTCGAGGTCTTCCAGTCACGAACACGCAGACAGCTTCTGACTGCGTTCATTTGTCACAATGAATTCAGAGAAACATCTCTGCTCTCCCCGACTGTGTTTGTTTTAGCGAGAAACTAATGTCATGCATGGTCAGGCTTGTGAATACAAAGCTGTTTACTTTGGACATTGTTCTACCATTATCTAACACATACACATGCATACACAGACGCACACGCACAGCTGTTGACAACTTTGCGAGGGGCTGTCAATGTTACAGCTAACTGCCTTCATCGCACAGCTGACCTTTAGTTACAACTTCTCCTAAAGTATAATGCATTTTTAATACTGATATAAAATGATTCTTTCATTACCATACCCATAATGCCTCAGATGCCCCACAACTTCAAATCACGCACACATATTGCTCTGAAGACGCCCCTTAAAAAGGTTCAAGTGGTTCATAGTTGTGATTCATAGTTTTTCATTTTTAAAAACTGACATTTTGTTTTTGTAAATTGGTCAGTGTGTTGTAGGAACTATTTTTTAAGGTGTTGTTCCAGTTTTGAATCTTGTCCTGGGTGAAATGTTATCATAACTAAAAAACGTGACTTGACCAACATAAATATGATTCATTAAACTCAGTTTTCATGAACATGTGTTTTTTATATTTACGAAAACATAAGCCTCCCCACACCCATCCGTCAGTAACACCCAAAGACGTTTCAGCAGAAAAACATCAACACACAAGAAACAGATGATGATGATCCCGTGTTGACACACGCCCTGCACCCTGTGCTCCCTGAGTCACGTCTGCGTGGTGATATGAGCTGTGAGAGCAGAGATGAGGCAAAGCAAAGCCCTCCAACTCTGCCTTATGGCTCCTGTTTGAAAAAAATAAGCTGCTCCTCGCCTTTCTGATGGTCTATGATTGATGAATGATGTCTGCTGCTCAGTCTGACGACATGCAATGGGCATAAGGACAAATGAGACAAGTGTTTTTTAGTGCCCACGTACTGTATGTGGTGGGGATGCTACATGTGCTACATGTGCTGTGATGGCACCTGCCTCTATGTTGTTCTGGTGGCCACACTGGTTTGTATGTGCTTCTTAAGAGGTGCCTGATGAACTCCAGTGTGGTGATATATTAGCTTGGTGGCCTTGCTCTCTCAGGCTTCCTCGCATTCACTCTTGACCAGCGTTGCACCATCGCCTAAGTTAGATCTCAGTTAGTGCACTCCTTAACACCCCTCACTACACCACGCTCACACACTCACATGCACACTACTGATCTTACAGACCCCATACACCTCATACTTTATCACTTTTTATCAGTTTATTTATCTTAATTTGTAAAAAAATGTTTTACCTACTTGTGTGTGTGTGTGTGTGTGTGTGTGTGTGTGTGTGTGTGTGTGTGTGTGTGTGTGTGTGTGTGTGTGTGTGTGTGTGTGTGTGTGTGTGCAAACTATAATCATCCCCTCAAACATTGTGAGACTACTAACTTTTAGGTATCTTAATTTACCATGAATCAACAAGTTTGGACACTTGTTGAGTGTATTTGTGCTAAAATTAAAGGGGCCATGGCATGAAAAACTGACTTTGTTAACGGGAGGGGGGTGCATATCAGGGATAGAAAACAGCTACAATCCCCCCAAGTTCGAAAAAATTCCATCCAGTCGTTTTTTAGTTATCTCTGTATTTAGGAACTGTGTGCTCAGAGCCGTTCTGAAAACTCCACTGACATGACGTCATGTCAGTGCTGGCGGGTTGATGGTTCTGCCCATGGAGCAGCCCACTGCCCTGCCCAAAAAATGATCAAAACAGCGCCATTACTTCCTGCCGCTCTCTCACATAGCTCCGGTTAGAACCATGGCGGAAGTACGATCTGAAAAAGAGGCAGCGTTTGCTCTGTTGTTGGCTGCACAAACGAGCACAAAACTCTTTTGAAAACTCCCTCGTTGGAGGATTTGAGGACTCAATGGATGGATTTTATATATAATGGGAATGTACCCGCGGCACTTCCAAAAGATCTGTATGTATGTGCGCACCATTTCACTTCGGACTGTTTTATCAACGAGGGACAGTTCAACGCTGGATTTGCTGGATGTCTGAAGATAAAGAATGGATCCGTCCGTACCAACTATCAGTGATCCTACTACAAACGTGGCATCTGTAAGTGTGAACGTTTTATTTTGACTTACTGTTTAGCCGGTATTCCCCCCGGTGCCTCAGCACGGCCACCACGCTTTGATAAACACACCGGATCCGCGCCGGTTTACCGGATCCTCCCGTATTTTAGCCGCTCGCTTCTTCCCCGACAACTCCGGCGGTGGGGGACAAATCCCCTTCCGGAGCAGCATGTAGCTTTAGCATTTACCCGTGCGGCGACGCACTTTTTTGGCTCAAATACGGGCCGTCCCGGCTAATGCTGGACGGTCGGCCATCCTATTAATTAGCAAAGGCTTCAGAGAAGTTTTAGAGCACCAAAATCTTACATTGTAGCAGAGCTCTGGTTGTAATTTTTTTACATTCATATCTTCCTCCCTAAGCGTGACCCTCCTGGCGGCTTTGAATAATACATAGGATGTGTCGACTAGGTCGCTTCAAGTCACGTTTGGTCTGAACGCGGCTAAGAGTTTCTTCTGGAGCCTCTCCCTCTGGGTCAGACTCTGGCTTAAACTGGTAGGGTTGTACGAGTGATCTTCTTGCAGCCATGACCGAGCCAGTGTAAACATTAGCACATGGCTATCGGAGCACAGCCACAGCCCCTTCCAGAGAGATGGGTGTAAAGTGGACGTGGCTTAGGTGCAGCTCATTTCATGAAAGAGACATGGCCCAAAACAGAGGATTTTGAGCAGAGCTGTTTTTAGCTCATAAAAAGAGCACTAAAATAATTGATCCAAATCGAATTTTGACCGAAGGACGTCACAGACATGCTTTTAACACACCAGGGGACTATTTTAAGTTGTGTGAAATTGGCATGCCATGGGACCTTTGAACCTTTAACCTATTCCGCTTTCAAATTCCTAAAAAAGAACGTGTTTTCCGATGATCTCCACTTATACCAAGTTTGTAATCCGGCTGTGTCCGGTTGACCCTTGAAACAGCTTTTACCAGGGTCTCAGAGGGATCATGGAGATTTTGAAGATGTAATATTACCACTGATGATTGTTCTATTGACTAACCTTAAGCAAAAAGATGATGTAATAATCCTATAAAAGCATTTCTGCACTTATAGTTCGATATTAAATCAACTCATAAGCGTTTACAGGAACACATTATGTCAGCGCTAACCTCAGACTTTTCTACGAAAAAGTCTGCCGTGAAACGAAAGTGATTTGTACCAATGTGTTCTTTTAAGTAAATGATGCAAAACCTAAAAAAAAAAGCTTTTTCTTGTGTTGTTATTTTGGTATGACTCATTTAAGGGTTAGGATTTGTCTGTAACATTTACAGCCTTTATATGCCGAAATCGTCACCCTATCAAAATCTAGTGGGACATATGTGAGAAAACAAGCTCAACTTTTCATCTTTATTCTAGTGGGAATGGTAAGAAAGCTCCAACTCTTATGCCTTCTAAACAATAAGATGATGATGCATCCCTACCTGACGAGCATGAAATAGTAGATTTTGTTTATCACTCTCTCTCCACTTCTCAACATGTATTATTGTCATCGGTTTCCCATCTGTGTTTAATCAACACGTTGTCCAGGTAGCTCTCGGGTAAGCTTCGCCGTCATAAAATGTGCCTTTTTTAGCTCTATAAAGTTACCAATGTCTAAAAACTTGCAGCGCCGCTCGCAGTTAGAGTCAGTTACCAAGCATGCAGTTCTGTGCCGAGAGCCAAAACAGCTTTAGTGAATACTTCAGAGGTATCCCAGCAGGTTTTATTGATGTATTATTGTTACCACTGATGACGATTGTTCCTTCTGATACTATCATGCTGAAAGCTGTTGTATGATCCGAATCACTTTGCTGTGAGTGCGTGTCTGCTTTTACTGATCAATATTAAATCATCCCATAACCTGTTTCTAGAACACATCATGCTTAATTTAACCTCAAACCTTTTTTAGTTAGAAAATCTTTTAATCTGAGGGGCCAGGACAATTTGTAAAAGGATGTTATGCATGTTGCATCATTTTGACGCAACTCATTTTCCGATATCCATTTGTCCTTTCTCTGTCGATATATGGGTCATTATTTAGCAATCTGCAAAGACCATAACATATTCTTGACTTTTCATCTCCATGTACTGTGTTAAAGCACGAAGACTCTTGTACCTCTCTGCCATATGATAATGTCTCCACCAAGCAAGTGCAAAACAGGAGATATCCTGAAAACTGCCTCTCAAATCTTCACAGTTCTCCATACTTACTCTCATCTGTTATTCAGTTTAGGCCTGTCGCAGCTTCTATACAGAAAAATAAACAATACATAAACTGAAGCAACCAACTCCTGCAGTCAACATCCTGCTATAACTGCCCTCAAGCAAGACACTGAACCTCAAGTTGCTCTTGGTTACAGGGGTGTATGAATGCATCTGAATTGGATTAGTTTGTACTGAATGGTCCACCACTAAGGTGTTTTCTATATCCTGTCTTTGCTGATATTATTCACCACAGCGTGTCAACATTTTCGGTATTTTTCCAGGCCAATCTTTTCATATAAGAAAATAACACGAAAGACAATACCTTCCTATTGAGTAAATAAACGGTACAAAGCTGTGAAAGTGTATGTGTTCTTATTATTCATCCTGCATCTCATTGTCTTCTTGCTAACGGGTTTAGTTGAACGTTATGATACCCAATACGCCATTTTGGAGACATCCTGATAGTAATGAGTGAGATTGCCACTTACCATGGCGGAGGGAGACATACTTCTGTCAAAGCCCAGTGCTTGGACTCTGGGACAAGGACAGTAGTCTGATTAAATCACCCAATCGAGCTATGAATTTAGTTTAACATCATTACGCATGTAGATGTACTGACTAATGTGTCAAAAGGTTGTTTTCCTGCTGAAAACTAGCTTCCTTGTTCCTCTCAAAACTGATCAATTTCCCTAATGTGCCCAGAGTGCTCTAGAGACATAATCAAAGGCTGTTTGTGAAAAAGGAAGTTATGTTGTTCTATATATATATATAAATACTTTTTTTAATTTGCCATTCTAATTTACAGTGAATATAAGAAATACAGGAATGTGGTGCTCATTGGCATGGTAAAGTTTGAGGACCCTTGGTTTAGCCAACAACGCCTGTAGCCCTGACTCAGCGTTATGACCATGTTGACTTTCACTAATTCTTCTCTTGACATGTATCCTGTCTTCCTTATTTGTACATTTCGACTCTCTATGCACCCCAACCCCCTACGTGGATGCAACGTGTTTGGCCCCATCACAACTTGACACTGCCTGCTTTGCCTTTCCACTGATTTTGCCATCCACCCATCAAACGGCTGCTCTGACGTTGGCAGTCGCCTCCAGGTTTCTGCTGGTGGTCTTAGTCACTGCCTGACATTCCCCCCCTTGTCCTCTCATTACATGTCCCCTCTTTTCTAAGTTAAGCTCCAGTCCTTTATTTCTGAGACAGCCTTTGTCCAGCCCTAACAGATGGGAGGGTTACATTTACACTTTCTACAGTACATATGTATTTTAATGCTCTACAGGCATCGGAAATACTCTTTCACAACGGTCTTGTGTTTACAGAGGGAGGTGTGATTGTGGAGGCAGTTGACCATGTGCAGCACTTGGATCTAAGACAAGTTTCATATGGCTTCTTATCGTAATGTATCACAAAATAATGAACTAATGCTTTAAATCATACCTTGGTAGACTGTCAAGTCATTAGTAAAATCCAGTACAAGGAAGCCTCCTCATTTATGTAACTGTGCACTGAGGTGCATCAGGGTAGTTTATCATGAAACTGTTACTACAGATGTGTCTGTCTTGACTGACTATGCATAAAAATAAGATTTGCATGACTGCATTCAGAAGTAGTTCAGTGTTTGTTCATCCTATCTTGGATCTGGTCTTAAGGTGTTATAACGTATCCAGATACACATAATGGATTTAACTCTAATTGATTTATCACAGCGTAGGTAGCATAGGAGATGTTTTGTTAAAGTGTGCCACTTCCCGCCAGCGTCCTGTCTCTTTATCCTCTAATCGTGGGATTATCTGATGGATTTCCGAAAGGACAGGCTCCAGTCTTGTCTTCATGCTAGTTTTTGTGTTTCCACCGTCAGCAACAACAACAACAACAACAACAACTTGTTTTGCCTGTTTAGGTGACGCAGGTGACATTATCTGTACCTGTATGACGCGTGTTGACAGATGTTCCCTGATGTGAGTGATGTACTGTTTCCAAAGAAAAGCTTATCTCTACTTTTACATGTCTCTGATCCAACTGTGTGTAGACACAAGACTAAAATCTGTACTCTTAAACTGAAAACCAAATGATATTGATAACAAGCAAAAGAGAGAAAAAAAAGATCAAACTGAGTCAGAGTTTTTTCAAGTACATTTTCATGCTAAAGAATTAATTCTAATACCTCTCATACTACAGCCTTTTAACATGACAATTTAAAAGTTCTACATTTTTAACTACATCAAATTATATTTTATATCATGTCATATCACTGACAAAATAGAGATTATTTAAAATCTCTTTTTGCTTTTAATGATTTTACAGGAAATAAAAGCAAATGCACGGCAACATGTTTATTAAGAAAAAAAGACTTGCTGAGGAGGACAAAAAAAACTCTGTCCAAGATGCACATAGAAAGGTAAGTGAAATACTTAAATAGTTGGTCATAACACTGATAACAAGCTGACAAATATACAAGCATGTCTTCACATAAACCGCATGGATGCCACAAGTATTCACAGACTGTAAAAACATAATTTTCAGAGCGCCCCCTACTGACTGGCTGCAGTAAGTCATAAACCCTACCACCCTAATTGGTCAAGCTATAAATTTGAAGTACACACACTGCATTAATTTTCAAACATGCTTTTGTTATCAAAGTTTATTCATACAATGCTAATGTAAGTTCTCAGATAAGATTAGATTCCACTACTACTAGATGTTGGAAGGATGGTTGACAAATGCAGGCTCCTGTATCACATTAGCAGGGATGAAGAGGAAGGCAACAACAGTAATGGAATTTCCTACAACTGTGACTATCTGCTTTAAATCAAAACATGATTATGTTCCGCTCATGGACTGTAAAATAAGTCAGTGTAGTGTTGTCACCCGTTTCTTTCTGAAATGGAGTTTTGACGCCTAACAGTAGTAATCGCAGTCGCCATATTGGTAATGCTGACTCAACACAACTTTTAGTTAGCCTGCCAGAGGCGGGCCTTTAGCTGTACAAATATCTACAGCAGGCCTCCTTGTCAGTCAGGTAAACTGTGCTTCTGATCCACCAATCTTATAGCTTTGAAACAAACGCTTTACAAATGTGTTTATTTTTGCTGTAAAAACGTGCTTTTCTTTCGGCTGTGTGTGTACTCTGCAGCCAGCCTCAAGGAAGCACTCAGGAAACTGCAGTTTTTAACACTTCATTTTTAAGACCAGAGGTTGCTGCTTGGTTCCACTCTGGACTGAGAGATCTGTGATGATTTGTTGTCAAGTTAAATGTCTTCTCTTGTGTGTCAAGTGAAAAAGGTTAATGCCAGTCCCATGACTCTATCAGCCAGATCCCTTCTGTGCATGCCTTATTGCAACACAATATGTCAGCACACACTGACACACACTGAACTGACAACAACACTGGAAACAAAGATTAGAAAAATATCAAATGAGACATCCTACTAACAAACACAGAGGGTCGACTGCAGTCTGAAATGATGTGTTTTTGTGTAAAAATAGCCCACATGACAGTAGTGGCAATAAGTGATGTGTAGTGGGTGAGACAAATATGACAAGATTTTCTGAATCACATATGTCGTCAATGTTGTGTCATCGAAATGTGCAGATATACACATGTTCACAGATTCACACACACAAACACACACACTCACTGTGCTGCAGTCTGGTTTGACATTATGGACTAATTGCTGTTGCATGATGGGTTTGTCTATGTGACGCACTTGTACACACATACAGTACAGCCACGTGTAACACATAGTGTGTCTGATATTTACCTCCGCCAAGGAGGTTATGTTTTCGGTAGCGTTGGTTTGTTTGTTTGTTTGTCTTTATGGAGAAAGTAACAGACGGATTGACCTGAAATTTTCACCAGAGGTGCGTCTCAGCCCCAGGAGGATCCCATTACATTTTGGTGGTGATCCAGACAAAATTCTGGATACTGTGATCCAGAACACACAAAAATAAGGGTGTCGTTGGAATTTTCAATGCTGAAAGATAAGAAATGGGCGGCACAGTGGTGTAGATAGGTGGCATAGTGGTGTAGTGGTTAGCACTGTCACATCACATCCAGAAGGTCCTGGGTTCAAATCCTGGTCAGGGCATTCCTCATAAAAGGGGGGACATGAGCTGCTTGGCGGAGTTTTGCGCTCTCCAAGTGCTTTTCCAGTTCATATTGGAACTTTACATTGATTATTCATCAAACACAAATGAAAAAGAGTTTACTCTTTACTTAAAGGCCAGGGTGAGAGAAATCATCTTGTGACTCAAAAGCTGCAGATACTCATCAGCATACGGCTCTTAATATGATGCATTTGTTGACTAACTGTGACATTTTCTATGTAGAGTATTTTAAATTGTCAACCAATTGACCTTCTGCAAAGCTTTACCAACATGAAATATGTTTTTTTAATTTCTTGCAGTATGAGGTCGTCATCACTTTTTAGTTGCTGCTCACATTTAAAAACCCACATGAATTAAATTTAAGTTGTAACTTTCCCAATTCTTGTTTGTTGTACGACTTCAGTTGCTCAACAGTCTGGGGTCTCTGTTGGGGTATTTTGGGCTCCATAATTTTGCCACACATTTTCAAAGGGAGACAGGTCTGGACTGCAGGCCGGTCAGTCTAGTACCCTATGAAGCCACGCTGTTTTAACACATGCAGAATGTTGGATCAATCTTGGCGTTGTCTTGCTGTAATAAGCAGGGACGTCCCTGAAAAAGATATGACTTGGATGGCAGCATATGTCGCTTCAAAACCTGTCTGTAGCGTTCAGCATTAATGCAGCCTTCGCGGATGTGACGGTGAGCCATGCCATGGGCACCAACACACCCCAATACCATCACAGATGCTGGCTTTTGAACTTTGCACTGATAAAAATCTGGATGGTCCCTTTGCTCTTTAGCCTGGAGGACACCATGTCCATGATTTCCGAAAACTTTTAAGAATGTGGACACCTCAGACCACAGCACACTTTTCCACTTTGCATCATTTCACCTTAGATGAACCCCAGAGAAGTTACTGCTGTTTCTGGGTGTTGTTGATATATGGCTTTGGCTTTGCATGGTAGAGTTTGAACTTGTACTTGTAGATGTTGAGACAAACTGTTGTTTGACATTGTTTTTTTGAACTGTTCCTGAGCCCATGTGGTAAAACCCTTTACAGAAAGATGTCAGATCAAAGGTCATGGGCATTCATAACTTGTTTAGTTTATCAGTTTGAACATCAGATATCCTGTCTTTGCAATGTATAAACTTAAATATTGGTCAATGTCCCAATTAAAACTGGGGCATGTATAATCAGTTAGCCCAAATTTCAGTTCTATTCAATGAAGCCCAGCAGGGATCCCAGCAGGTTTTAGGGATGTTTTATTACCACTGATGACGTTTGTTCCATTTGATACTGTCATGATGCAGTAATCTGGGTCATTTTTCTGTAAATGCATCTCTGCCTTTATTGTTCAATAGTAAATCATCTCATAACCTGTTTCTGGAGCACATTACCCTTAATGGGCCAAAGCTTTTCTTAAGTGGAAAATCTTCTTGCAAACAGGGAGGGATTAAGAACAACAAGTAAACAGAACAAAGCCGAAAATGATTGTTTTTATGTTGCATCATTTTGACCTAACTCATTTAAGGATTACCAGTTGTCCTTTTGAGCAAATATCTATGACATATTTTCATAATCTGCAGACATCTTCACTCTCTTAAAATCCACAAGGTAAGCACAAATATAAGAATTTATAGGTCGTTCCCAACAACGGCATCATTCATCTCCACCAAACGAGCACAAAACAGATGAAATTTTGACTACAAATCCACCCACTTCTCCACATTTTTCATACAACCTTATTCTCTTTTTCTCTAAAATACCCAGGAGATTCTGTGTAAATCCTCAGGGTATGGGAAGCAAGTCATTCATGTATTCACAGAGCAGTAAATTTCCTCAGACATTACCGTTTTACTGCATCTTGGTTTATCATAATCTGAGAAGACAATACAAAGCTGGTTTTGGGCCATATTTTGAAATTAAAGGTATAGTTTGGATTTTGAAGTGGGGTTGTGTGAGGCACTTGTCAATAGTAATTGTATTAACTCTCAAGAGATGCCAGTCAGCTCGGCCCTTTTGTTGAGAAACAGCATACTTCAGCTAATTTTCAGAAACGCCAACCCAAACACTTCTATCATTGTAAGTGTACTCTTTATCTAAAAAAGATTTACTGTGCCATCACAATGCTCATTTGTTTTTGCACTGTTCATGGACGCAACAGGGGGCTGCTACCCCTGCAGCGCATTCATCAGCAGTATGAGTCTGTAGGCTTTGAGAGAGGGAAAAACAACCCAACTAAAAAAAAAAGAGTGATTCTGTCTGTCAGCAACGATGACATGAGCTTTACTGTTGAATCAAAAGATGCTTTTATGAACAAGAGTTATCAGAGGGAGAACAAGACCCGACAGCAAAAGAAGAGAGGGCAGAAACGTATGTGCTAAACCAGAAAACTCCAAAAGTGGGACTTCCAGATCTTTCTGAATGAGAGGATTATTGCCCCACAAAAAAGGGTCAATATAAGAGAGACTTACATCCACAATATTTCATTGAAGTGAGCAAAAGTCCAATTATTTGTAGTGTTTTAGACTCGACCAGCTGATGAGTGTGCTGCTGGTGGAGGAAAAAGTGTCACATCCCCTGTTGCTGAAAAACCAAATGGGCGATCTGATGGTAATGTTCAGTTAAAATTATGTGCTGACTCCATCTGCAGCAGTTGAGAGCGTTGCTTCTATTCCAGCTCTCCGCCTGGTGTCTCAAAAAAAAAAAAAAGTAAAGACTGAACAGACCAGTATCCCCCGTAGGTATAAAATAATAACACTTACGCAGGTTTAAATCTGAGTTTGCTTTCAGATAACCTCTCAAAAAAAAATTCGGCTTTTATCAAAGAGATATAGAGGTTACTAGCTGTTCTTTACTGGTAGAGAAGGTTAAAATATGTGTTCTAACCCATTATCCTTCAAGATTTTACCAAGCCACAACCTTCACAAACACAAACCTTCCTCTGATCGTCCTTGTGTTGACCTGGTAACAAATTAAGCAGTCTAATGAATGCAAACACACAGATTGTTTCTTGCAACACAGGCACACAGGCTGCTTAAAACAAACATGCAAGTATTATGTTCCTCTGCGGTAACGGTAAATGTCATATTTTCATTTAACACCGAGAAAATTGTTTTTTCTACTTGGGGTCCATTCCTGAAGGGGGGTGTATTTGAATAAAGGAAGCACAGACACAAACTTTCGACTTATCATAGGATCAGAGGTAAATTTGTGCTCCAGGACACACGACACCCTCTGCTGGTGACTTTTGTTAACTGCAGAAATTGAATTTCCCTTCGGTTATCAATAAAGTTCTTTGTCAATATTCACTACGATTGATGTTTGACCAGAAGTTGAACATAAACACATCAAAACATTACATTTTGTGTACTCTGTTGTATCCAATGATAAACTTCATAAATATCAATTCAGGCTTAAAGTTTAGCATTCTCTGGTGTCAAAGACGACATTGCATTTGGCCCAACTCTTTTACCCGGGGATCCCACTGGATCCGGAGTGGCTCCACTGGATCCGGACCTGCAGGCGGATCAAATACGCAAGCATACAGCCCCCACCAGATCCGATCTGCCGCTGCCGCCATTGGAGGGAAAGCGCTCGCGAGATTACCGATATTTCTCGCGACTGGAGATCTCGCATGTTTCCCTGGGAGTCACAGTATGAGATCCGCCGATCGGTGTATATAAACACCCACATCCCTCAACCCTGGCTTCTCCTATTATCAAGTTAAGAACAGTTCAATGTATTGACTCTATTTTATTTTGAAAATTAACTGGATATTTTACTCTGTCACGGTATACAAGTTCCACTGCTGGCCCGCCGTGCTGGAGCGGAGCAGAGCCGTTCCGGATCCTGTGGGGTTTAGCTGTTACTTTATTTGCAATGTCATTATCCTGCCCTTCACAGTACCACACTCGTTGCTGACAAGGTTGCAACCTCTATATGGTTTAAACTGATGTTGGTGGAAAGAGCTACACAGGAGCACAGATTCTGCACATTGTGGACCTTGCTTAAAATGATGAAAGGAGAGAAAGACGCTGAAAACAGTAAAGATGGACTTTGTCTTACTCCAGTGTCTCTAATATCCTCAGTTTTGTGGTAACTGTTGAAAACTGTAAATCATCCATCTTTAATGCCTCGAAATCTGTTCATTTCCTGATTCACATAATGACGACAAATCCATGTGTACTTCTGAGAAGAAACTCATTCATGGCCCATTAAGGCTCTATGCTGTACTCTGTGGAAACTGAGCTTTGAAAATCCTCAGGGTGTAAAAGTCAGAAGTACAAGCCAGACTGAAGTGGTGTTGGATAATAGGCCATGAGGGCATATGGCGTGTTGTCATGTCCCCAGAACCCCTTTTAATCCCTCATGTGTCTCATTTGACTCTACTTTCTGTCTCGTACACAAAAACAAGCATCTTTTTCTACTCCAAGTGTCCCGTTTGTACTTTTATCCACAAGCCCAACGACTCTGGAACAAACCGCTGAGGCATCGGGCCAAAAAACACACACCAGCTGATGAGCACAACTGAAGCTGTGAGCACGCTGCAACATGCTGCCTCCTGCTTTGGCCAAATAGAGGAATTAATGAAGAAAAAATAACAGGCTGTCCTGGTGGGACACTGTCACAGAGTGTATGTGTTACAGAATCAGATCCAAAACAGCTGTTACACACCAACCAATGTGGATTGTGACCTGACATAAAATAAAATTCACCCCTTGGAGTATTTTCCACGGTGTTAAGCTTTTGAGCCGATGTCCTGCACTGTGATATGTTGGTTCTGAGTCGAGTGTAAGGTTATTGAACCCTCATGCTGTCCTACATTAACCTTGATCGAAAGTGATGAAGTCACCTGAAACTCTGACCTTTGTGTTCAGCGTCTTGTTGGAATTATGCTTATCTGGAATGATATCATGCTGCAAGTTCAACGGTAATAAAAAAAAAAAAAAAAGCTTTATAAACTTCTGCTAGAACTGAAACTGAACCAACAAACTGTCTTTGCACTGATATTAAGCTTTGTCTTTGGATTGCATTTGCAACATGCTTTTTAAAGAACCTCACATCGGAGTTGAATAAAAAATCTTATCAGCTTTTGTAGCGAGGAGTGATTTCACTTCCTCTATCACACATTTTTCTCCTCTTCACTTAATCTTAGTGTAATCCAGCAGACTTCAAATCCAAATACCAGCTTGTTTGTCAGTTTAGTCTTGAGGAGACAGATGAATATGTTGTCCTTTTGACAGTCATTCATCAACTTTTCCTCTTCGTCTTCTGATCTTCTTGGCGTCTCCTCGAATCTAAATCTTACTTCCTCTTTCCCTTGTTGTTCCATAAAAGAATAGGCTGCAGCTGAACTGGAAAATTACATCCACAGTCACAGCTCTGTCGCCAGTTCTTGTCTGTGTTTCACACACTAACACTCATGCAGACGCTGATTACTAAACATCTCTGAAGCTGACAATGTAGGTTGTTATGCATGTTAGGTAACAGGGATAAATGAACAAAAATAACATTGTGTTGACACGCCATTACAGGTGTACTTGTGCATCATGTGTTTTATTTATATGCTTGCACGTGTCGTTGTCAGCACATGTAAATGGCTCCAGTTTTCTGGCCACACAGCGCAGCGGCCCAGAGTGAGTGTGTCATCCAGTGTTTGAGGTTTTGCAAAGCTGCTCTTCTCATGTCCTGGACTCTTTTCGCTGTTGCCTCAGATCAACCCTCCAGTGCTAAATTTAAAATCTCCCCAGGATTTGAGGTTTATCTTGAGCGGTGTCACACATAATCTTTGGCCTTTGTGCATTTTGAAATAGAGTTGTACTGTCAGGGTCAAGATTCTGTCATGTTGGGATAAACGCCAGATGTTAGAAATCTAAAGATTACATTATGGAGATTTAATACTTGGACTGAGTTATTTTACAGACACTGAATCTCCTTGACGACATGCGTAAATCTGCTCACATGTTTATGCAAATTGCTCATCGTATTGAGATTCCATTGATGGTCTGCGGCTCATTATAGTCAAGTGGTTTTATAACTCAGCTTGTGGGCTGTTTCTCTCTGTGCTGACCCTTGACCTCACATCAATCGGATGCTATGAAAACACCAACTGTTTTGATAATGACAATGAGAAGCAGTGCATTATGAGAACCATTGTGTAACCATTGTTACTGTTATGTGATAAATCCTTGTCTGAACAGCAGTTGTGAGGTCTACAGCCGCGGGCGCTCTCCGGTCATAGCACTCGTAATATAGATCCTGTCAGTTCTGTCTCATTAAAGCAATGCGCCGTAGTATAGCGCCCTGACCCTAAGGTCGAAGGTACAGACATTATTTCCTGCAATAAACCGTCAGTAATGAAATACATACTGAGCCAATGCATTATGGGATGTTTGAGTATTCCATCTAATGTTCTTCCATGTGGAAAAAATGTCAAACCTAACCCCAATTTTGATCTTTTGTTCCCGGGCAGAGCCTCAGGTCCACTCACAGTTCTGTGAATGTGAATTTTGACTGAAACGTCAGGTGTAATTGTCTGTTTTCTAAACAGCTTGTTCACGAAATTGCTTTCCCAACAAGCCAATTTGAATAGGCAATCATAACTCACAATACTCACTGAAGCACCCATTCCATTTTGGGTCTTTAATTGTGATGGCTACATCTTCTGCTGTGTTAATGTCTTTTCTGCTCATGCATCATTTGCCCAGGATCAAAAGTTGTACTTTTGATGTTTGTTTGTATCTACTTCAAGCTTTGGGACTCTTTTTTTTTTTCATCGTTTACTGTGTTCACAATTGAACAGCTTTGTGAAGAAGCAACAGATCGAGGCGGAAACATATTCAAAAAATCTTTCACCAACAGATGCATGTACTTTGATAACACACAAGGCAATTCTTACTAATATTTCTTATCTACAGCTGCTGACAGTATGAGTAAAGACTCCCACTATCTAAGCAATTCAAAAGCAGCAGCTGAAGGACAGGTATTCATTCTGAATCTGCAGTCTCTGGTTCCTGAAGCATAGTGCTGTTTTTTTCTTATGTCAAGAGTTATTCTGGAGAAACCATGTTAAAAAAACAACCAAGAGTCAGTCCAGAATGATCTCTGGTTTAAAAAAACAAAGAAAAAAAAGAACCAAAAACAAAAAACACTTCAGCTGTTCAGTAGAGGAGGATTAAGCCACATTTCCAGATTATGCATTCATGTATTCGCTACCTGTGATGGTATAAATGTTGATATTATTGTGCAGGCTAATAAAACTTCTAATAATTCAAAGCAGCCTTTTTATCAAGTGTAATGTAAATCAAATACTGCATGCAGAAATAATAGAAAAAAAGAAAAAAAAATAACCCTGAATGTCTTTTTAACTTATAACAAAAGGGCCGACTTTGGGCGAATATGAGTTTAATATATCAAATGAAAGCTTTTGATCAGATCTTTTCAATGTCAAAAAGAACACAACTGAAATAATGACCCATAAGTAGTTATTAAACAAAAACTGAAAGGTGTAACATGAACGTGAGGGTTTTGTCAGCACAAAACAATGGATCATGAGTCGAGAATTTTCATGACTGAGGCCTAAAACTCAGAGGAGGATATGATCTAAGAGAAAAACTAAATTAATGCTTTCCTTAATCAGCTTCAGCATGCAAACAACCTGACTGTTATGTTTTTATTACGTTATCTCACTATAAGCCAGATGAAAATAAATTAATGTTCCCAATAAATCATGAGAGTGTTATATTCAAATTGTTGATGAAAAGTGTAATATGTGAACTAGCCAGAATATTGCATAAGCTACAGGCAGATTTTAAATGCTATAATGCATACCAAGCCCTTCATCCTACCTGTTGAGTAAAAGATACGCCGAAACACATTTTACATGAATCTAATTGAGGACCAGAAGAAGGAGCAAGGAGGAAATAATAACCAAGAGAGCTCGGAAAATAGAGACTGAAGAAAGTGAAGGGAGACAGAGAGAGCTCAGGATATGAAACCTCTGAAAAATTAGGGAGAAAATGAGAAATAAGGAAATAAAGGAGAGAGAGATTAGTAAAATGAGACTGAAGGAAATGATCGAGAAGGAGATTAAAAAAAGAGACTCAAGAAAAAGAAAAAGACGATGTAATTACCGATGTTGTGAAAACAGCAAGAAAGGCTTAGAGAGCTAAAGGAAACTTATGTAGAAGAGGACATCAAGACTGTTTACAGTAAGTATGATCTATCCAATTAGTTATTAGAAAATATTCTGGTGGCATAATAAGCAGCAAGAGTGACCTGAAGGTCAAAACACCACAGCCATACAAGACCTCCAGTCACAGCGAAAACAGAAACAGGAGGACGTTAAACTGTGCACCAAGGGTGGCATGTCATGGCTCTGTGAGTTTTATTTGATCTTTACTGTGTCAAACAGGTAACAACTAAAGACTAACATGATGAGATCATACACGGGTTTTTAGGGTTTTTAAAAGTGTTTAAAAGTAAAATCAGCATCGGTCGATTAGAAATTGCTTGTGCTAAAAAGGCGTAACTCACTTTTTTCTTTTTTGGTATTTTTCTAAACGGCTAATACTTTCTTCAAACTGTGATGTAGATTTTAAAGAGATGCTCAATATGAAAACACAAAAGTATAACATACTTTGTTTAGTATGTGGCAACAGCTTCTGATGAAAAATAGTTTTGGTTCTCCTGTAAAATGTGACATATTGCACTTATGCCCCTTTAGCTCTAAGCCTTTAATATGTATCTGCACACCTGGTTTCTATAAGGTATCATCTACTATTAAAATCATAATAAAAATGAGCCTGATTTCACTCAAAAACATTGTAATTGCTATTTCAGTGTTTTCAAGGAGAGGGATTTCAGAGTGGATACATGCTGAGTGGATACATTTTATATTTTTGGATCTATTTTTCTGTCCATTTTGAAATTGGACTGGCTGACTCTGAGTACATTCCCACAGCAATCTTTTATAATATCACGTAATATGTAGTGATCAAAATGTTATGACTATAACCATGCAGTCTTTCAATAATTTAATTGACTCTGTGTCTCTGTGTATGGACATCTGACAGTGATTTAGACATTCAAACATCTTTGGACTCAGTTTAATTTTCTGTCTTTTTTAGTTTTTGGCTGTGCTCACAGTGCTGAAAGTAGTTCAACTTTTGAGACTTCCCAACACTCCTCAGTATCACATTAGGCTGATTTCTATGGTTAGCATTTGAGACTTGGTTGTTTGCAGCTGATAAGTCATCATCTAGTCATCAAGCTTCTCAGATGATGATGTGTTAAGGTAGGGAAGACGAGAACAGCCATGGATTTTTCTTTTTTTTTAATGCACTGTATCATCATCATGCCAAATGTAATTTTCTCATGACAACAAATCACATAATAATGTGTCCGCCGTTGTTAATGTTGTTGTCCTCATGGCAGTTAATGTTCCCACATTGAAAGTGTAATATGCATGCGCAGAGTTGAGCGTGTTGTCAGCGTTTTCATTGAAAAAACTCAGCTTGCTGTTGACAACGTTGGCTGCGGCATTTCAGAACTAGAAAGGCACTCGGA
Organism: Xyrichtys novacula; assembly: GCA_962446985.1. Classification (NCBI taxonomy): domain Eukaryota; kingdom Metazoa; phylum Chordata; class Actinopteri; order Labriformes; family Labridae; genus Xyrichtys; species Xyrichtys novacula. Next base: position 22,888,017 of record OY660871.1, read on the forward strand.
GAGCGTAGACCTCCGCCAAGCAGCTCATGTCCCCACTTAAACAAGAAATACCCTGACCAGGATTCAAACCCAGGACCTTCTGGTTGTAAGGCGACAGTGCTAACCACTACACCACTGTGCCGCCGATCTACACCACTGTGTCGCCCATTTCTTATCTTTCAGCATTGAAAATTCCAACAACACCCTTATTTTTGTGTGTTCTGGATCACAGTATCCAGAATTTTGTCCGGATCACCACCAAAATGTAATGGGATCCTCCTGGGGCTGAGACGCACCTCTGGTGAAAATTTCAGGTCAATCTGTCTGTTACTTTCTCCGTAAAGTTGCTAACAGACAAACAAACCAATGCTACCGAAAACATAACCTCCCTGGCGGAGGTAAATATCTCACTCGGGAGAGTGAAAGTTACTGTTTTAGGTCGGTTAAATCGCCATTTCTGTTATCACAGGAAAATGAAATTTGCTATATCAAGATAATGAGATTATAAATGCGATAACAGTGCATAAAAAAAGAAGAATCCATGGCCGTTCTCATCTTCCATATGAAAGTGGAGTGTAATGGTGATGTTCAAATAATGACTGTTGTGTGAAACGGCCCACTGCTTCCTTCCTGAGATGTTTATCCCAAATCTGAGTGGTTTTCAAGAGGAAAAGAAACCCTAAGAGTAAGAAAACAAAGGAACTAACATTTTAGCGCATAATTAGTGGTTTTCTTTTGGCAGGTTCATCTGTGTCGTTATTGCTGAATGTCACTTCACTTTATAAGTAAACCAGTGCTGCAGTTGTGGTCATATAATAACTCCAGAGAAGAAAACTCACAAAGGGATTTTGTACTCTCTCTCCTTCTGCAGAGTCCAGCTTGCTCATTAAATAGATTTCTTAACTTTTAGCCTTGACACACACACACACACACGCACACACCATTTAATTTAGGTTTTCACACAAAGAACCAGTTCATTTAAAAGAGCTGCTCAATATGATTTAATACACAAGGGAAAATTTAAGACACATCTTGTCCGTTAGAATAAAAACACCTCATTATCACACATCCTGTGGGCTGTGCTTGATTCATTTAAGCATCACATGTCGATTGTGGGGTTTAACCATTCTAGTTTACAGGCTATAAATAAACTCCCTCCTGTTATACATAACAAGTACAAAAATATCACTCATTTCAGGAAAAAGATTAAATGTTTACAGCAATGGATGAACAAATACATAATGAAGACATGGCACAGGGGGAGGGAGGGGAGTGAGAGAAAAAAGCTAAGAGGTGGGGATTACACATATCAACAGCAGTAAGTCAGTGGGGCAGGACAGAAGGCAGGAGGATGATAGATGGAGAGAGAGAGAGAGAGAGAAAAAAGTAATAATCTGGGAACATCTGGACATGCCGCTACAGAAGTGCTGTTTTACACTGATAAACATGTCCTCATACAGTACACACACACTCACGCACACACCGAAAACATACAGTTTTTCAATCTTCTTGCAGGTCGACTGATATCATTATTGTATAACCCAGAAAAAGATCAGTTTTCCATTGACTCACCCCTTCCCCCATCACATATTCTCTTACACTTTTAACATTCCCTTTTACTTAGTCGTGCAACTTCTCTTGTCCTACATTTCCCAGAACCACTTTCACCATTTTCCCTCAAACAGGCCTGGACTTATCCAGCCATTGTTTATGAGTAGGTGTGAGCAACAATGGTAATAGTGGAGGTGATAATGACAGTAGCAGAAAGAGCAGAAAGAGCTCTCCTGTGAGGGAAAGTGAGAGAGCTTGTGTCCATTGCTCATAACTCAGCATGGTTTTGGTCTGGTTGTCTTAAAGGGATAGTCCGACGTAAAATTAATTGAGGGTCAAACACACCATAACACAAAGTTAGACACCTCCTCGAGAGATGAATGTGGCTGACCGTTTGCTTCTCTAGTTATACCAACTTTAGTAACGACTGCACAATAGCAGTACACAGCAGTTTCAGGAGCCATGTGCTCAACCAAAACGCCACTCTATAGCCACAAATAATGCTCAGAACTGCACCTAACTTCATCAACAGTACATATAGGGTCCGAGCCATAGGACTAGCCACCAAACATCTTTTTATCAAAGAGACTGAACATAACTCACCCACTCTCTTCCAGCAGCCGCTTGTTTGTACGGAGACCTTGGACGAGTCTATCAACTGCAGCGGGGTGACGCAGCTCAAGGAAGAACATTTATGATAATTTCTTCATGGAAATGTAATGGGTCCGAGACGCTAAGGCAGAAGAACTACCGTGTCTGCAGTGCAAAATGATTAATATGATGATTATTACTTTATGGAAATGATAAAGAAATGATCATAAATGTTCTTCCTTGAGCTGCATCCCCCTGCTGCAGTCGGTGATGGACTTGTCTGAGGTCTCCGTAAGAACCAGCAGCTGCTGGAAGAGAGTAGGTAAGTTGTGTTTATTCTCTTTGCTAAAGAAATTAGGCAAAGTTAAAAAGATGTTTGGTGGCTAGTGTTGTGGCTAGGACCCTATATGTCCTGTTGATGAAGTTAGGTGCTGAGTATTATTTGTGGCTATCGAGTGGCGTTTTGGTTGAGTGCATGGACCGCTGTGTATTGCTATCGTGCGGTCGTTACTAAAGTTGGTATAACTAGAAAAGTAAGCTGTTGGCAACATTCATCTCTTGACGGGCTTGTCTAACTGTGTGTTTGACTGTAACTTATATTTTCGCTGGAACATCCCTTTAAGCAGCTGTTGGTGTAGGAGTGTTGTTGCGTATAAAAGCAGCACATAAAGGTAGGTGGTGATCATTTTAAGTTTTTTATGACATTTTGAGTGAGTCTTCCATTTTTTATTTTGAGTCCTTAGTACTGAAGGCTACTCCTATTAGTCTGTCCTTTACATTATGCAGTGAAAGGCTTGATTAGCTCTGGGGGCCAGTTTAACAGTTGTCGAAATCACAGTAGCTACCACTACAACAAAGCTACTCATGGGGACTTTTATCATGTAGATTTTGATGGTAGTATTTTTGGCGAACAACTAGACTTTTTGTCTGTTTTCATCTGTTACATATGTAAATGTGCTCTATAATGAAGATTAATTCCACAGCTGTTTTAAATCTTCCAATTTAGCCCCTTATTGTAAAACTTTGCCATGGGATTTATGAGATAAATTATGTTTCAGCAGCATCGCTTTATCTAACACTGACCTGCTGATAGCAGCGGTCAAAAACTCCCCACTGACGGTTCAGTTTGCTTTTGTAGGTCACAGGGAGAGGTATCACTTTTAACATCAGTCTGTTTCATAACCAGTTTAAACCCCCTCATAGGAACTTTAAAGTAGGCTTTACCAGATGAACAGGTTTCCAGTTTAAAGACAGTCCAATTTGTGCAGTCACGTCATCTCAGTAGTGTGTGTGTGTGTGTGTGTGTTTCAGACTAACAGAAACTAAGTAAATCTATAGTTTTACAACGATTCTTGTGAAAAAATGCAGCATGTGTACCTGGTTTGTGCTGATAAAAAGTTTTGACATGGGAATCCTGCACTTGCTCCCTCATTTTCTCAAAATCACGAGTGAAGCTGCATACTAAAACACCATTCACATGTCAAACCAATCAAAATATTCATACAGGCATACAAAAATGTGATCTTATTAGTCTAAGCTAACCATGTTGGTCCCTTCTTGGAATAACAAACATTTAGCACACATAACTTTTGCAAGTTTCACAGTTAAACCTACAAAACACATTTTTACTACTTCCCCATAACCTGTCAGTCATTCTGGCTCATTTCGTACCCTCTGCATACCTGCACACCCCGGTGTCTGAAATCTGTCTACTCGAGTGTCGCAGTCAGGCGTGACAGTGTGACAGTCAGTCAGCATGCACAACAACAGGTCTTTACAAGAGAAGCAGCCTAACAGAATTCAGATAATGTTCATTTGAATGTGATGGCCTGTGCTTTTCTGCTGTCTGAGTGTGGCTACTGTAATGTAAACATTTGGAGTTTTTGCATTGAAAAAAGTATTTTTGGTTTGTTGAGAAAAATAGCAAAAAATGTCAACAAAGTATTTATTAGTTTTGAGTAATTCCATCAAATTTTTTTTGTTTTTTTCTCCATTAGAGCCAAAAAAATATGTAACAAGTTCTAACATATTGTTCATCTATGTTTTACCAAAAAGCATCTCTCTAAAATCTGTTCATATCTTCTTGCACTTGGCCCAGTTCGTGACCAATAGCCATTGTTCAGCCACTTCCAACTTGACAACTTCACCACTGAGTCACAGAGTTAGAAATAGATGGACAGATCACCTCTTTAGCAGTTTTTCCTCGTTATTTCAGAGTCATTTCTTCGTGAGCTTATGCAGCTGAAGCAACAAGACAGCACGATTAAAATGTCCTCCTGAGGAAACAGACAGAAATGATTGAACCGCATGGAAAAATGTCAGTGAAAAACAAAGCTAAATATTTATTCAAGCTTCTCTGGTGGTCTCGGGCTTTTTACCATCAAAGAAAGTCAATCTGGGCTTGAAGGCTGCAGACATAAATTACCGTGGCGAGGAACCAATAGCAATCACTTATTGCAGTCAATCTGACACTAACATGGTGTGAAAGTATCAGAGGAACCGACCAGCACAATCAGTCCCATTCTGTTAACATCATATGCATATCACTTGCAGTAACAGCCCATTTTTTCTCATGTTTGTCCACTTCTGTTTGTGTGTCTGCATCCACTGCAATACAGCGAATCCTGAAAGACAAGGATTTTCAAGCAACGAAAGTCATGAGTGAAGGTTTTGGAATCATTAAGCCCAAAGTGCCTTTTCTCCCATGTTTTCCGATTTAGAAATCAATCCCAAATCTCTCTACTTGTTTTGTTTTCTTTGTGTCTTGTTTGGTCCTGTCCAGGTTGTAACAAATGGTAGGTTAATGGGTTTGTTCAGCAAAGGCCTTGAATGCCTGCTCTGCTGACTTGAGTACACACACACACACCAACTCAAGCACAAAACACACAGACACATACACTGCTCTAATTGTTTCCCTTTGGACACAAACAGAATTGTGTTCAGATCCATCACTGAGCAGAGACAGACACAGATCTTACAGACACAGAGAGCTCTGTGGTACGAGGAAACGGCAGCGGAGTGAAACACTGATAGGGCCACTGATGATACCGAGGGATGTGAAGAGACGAGTAGTGCCCTTGATCTCTTCTGACCTAGAATGGAAAGCTGAGCCACGATAGTTCATGTGGTGTCTGACTTACAGTGCACAGATGTGGAACAACACCTGACAGTGCAAACGCTTTAAGATGACCCATCAAATTTCTATCTGATGAGACAGGCACAAATACACAAACACAGAGTGATGCAAATTTGAGAACACATGCAGAAGTCTGAACAAATGTAAGTCTAAAAATGTGCTACAAATGAAAAATTTGCAGAAACCATTACACACCTCTTTGAAAGTATGATGCATTGACTGGTGTTGTCCTTTTCATACGTGGTGCTGGACATCTTACATGACATAAACACAACAAGTCTTAATATTTTGCTTGTGAAAATTTAGCCGTTGCAATCTCATATCAGCTCACCCAAACAAGTCAGAGTGAATTTTTGGCTATTTGTGTTCACACGTGTAGCTCATTCTAAATTTTGAATACTTTTATGCATATGTGTAACCATAGCTTGAGTCTGGAGCAACTGAGTAGTACAATCCAAGCTTAAATCTACCCTAGCAACTCCCACCTGTATGACCACAGTGTTTGTTCCTGCCTAGTGTTACAAACCATTAGCAGCATGTCCGAGACTATTTTTAAACATGCCCGGCTATTTTCATAAACGGACATTTAATTGTCTCCGTTTACAAAAAAGACTGCGTGCACACCACTACATTTTCAGAAAAGTTTTCATTTACACCGACCTGTGTATGTATGCCATCAAGAGCGTATCGAACATGTGGGTGGCAGTGTAGCGAGCAGCTCAAGCTAGTTAGCCAATCAGAATCCCGCATAGCATCAACAACAACAACAACAACGTCCCTTCCTTCTGTCTTGCGCACAACCTGCTGTCCGCTACCCAAATCTGCGTTTTTCTCTGTGTACATGCAAATGTGCGAGTTTTCCAAAATCTCCTCTCTGGCCAGAGTTTTTAAAAAAGCATTATTTTCAGGGGCGAATTCTCTGTTTGGGTGCAAATGATGGTTAATGTCTCAATTTTTAAACATAAGCGAGTACATATAAATGGGACCCTAGACTTGCAAAAATCAACGCAGAGAGTAATTTTCTACAAAAGTCTTTTTTTCTTTTTCACTTTCACTAAGGTTTGCCGTGTGAAATGTTCTGTAACGCTCTGTAAAATGTCAAGCTATACAGCTACATGTTAGTGACCCTGACTTGGTTTTTCAATGTAAAATAAAGTCAGAAGTTTCAAAACAGTGATGGTGTGAGAAGAAGAGTACTTCTGTGCTGTTCAGAACCAAGTTATTCACTGTGGCCTTGACTATTATGTGGAAAAGATACAAGGTAATGAAAGAAAAACTGCCTTTCAGTGGATCTCAAAGCTACTCCCGCTTCAAAGATTTACTGCGGTTTTCTGTTTACTCCGTCTGCTTGGCTCCTGAAACCAAATAAATCATCCAATAACATGTCTAAGCTAACATGAACAGTCACTTCAACTAGCTCAATAGAGCGGTAACACTGAAAAGGTATCGCAGGCTCCAGCAATAATCAGGAGGTGTCAGGTTTCATTACCTGGAAAAAAAGCTGACCGCACCATGGCATCACACAAGAGCGAGCATTAGAGCACGTTAAATGTTGAGTCAGATGTAAGAACAGAGATGAGGTGGTGAGGTAGACAGGAGTAGTGTTTCTGGATGATGTAAATAGTGTAGTATCAGTAACACGCCTTACCAGCAAGTATGATATCACCTTGTTTAGTGTGTGATAAGATAAGTGTCCTCGTAGATCCTTGGCTGGTGGATGCTTCTATATTTCATTCTTTCCTTCCCTCTGAATTCCTTCCCTATTTGGAATTAATGTGAAGGGCTTCATTCGACATGTTTTAAATCAGAGATATTTCACTTTTTACAACTCGCTTCAGCTCATTAAAATGGAGATTTTTTATTGCTGTGTTTTTTCCTTTCCCTTTTTTTCAGTATTTTTCCATCGTTTTGCTCTCTTGACCTCACATTTTAATTTTTCATTGTGTTTTTTTAGTTGTCACTGTTTTTCTTGAGTGTTTAAGCTTTCTCTCTCTCTTTGTCTCACAGTTTCACATCAATACATGTTATTTTTTCAGTCTACAAAACCAAAAGTCCATGAGTCGCCTCTCCTTCAACATACTGGCATGCCATCATGCATGCATAAACTTACATGCTTATATACACTACCAGATGCCTTCCACACACTGGTGCACAGGGCAATAACTATGCACATGCATGCACAAACAGAGACAATGGTAGCCTGATGAAGGGACAATAGTGCCTGTGTAAGCCTGTGTAGCTTTGCTGTGCCTGTCTCTGTGGGAATTTAATGGATTCCTCTTCTATTGTGGCCTCAGACAGAAAACCTTCAGAGCTGAGTTTACAAAACAACCTAACTTACAAAGTCCAGTCTTTAGAAACAGGTGAACTTTGCACACATATTGCGAGATAAAAGTTTTATTGTTGAGATGATAAGAAGTGCACGAACGCTGGCTCGTCCTCTTTTATTTTATACCCTGTCTCTGTAACTTTATTATCTGCTGTAGAACGAGGTTCACACACACACCTAGGTAATAGTTCTCACAATAAAGGCTCGCCATGACCTCAAGCACGTACACCACACATGTGATTTAGTGTTACAATGTATCACGTTAACATCAGCGTGAAGCGTGTGATTCTTCACGTACAAGTTCGCTTGCATCGATCAGTCTTGGAGTGGTATAATCTATTTTCTTTCCTATATTGTCTGTGTTTGCAGCCTGTGTAGGAGAAAAGCACCAGCTCTACATCCCATAACACAGCCCAGCCGTGCCTGTTGTTGTCAGGGTTACCAGGACTGACTGGTCAATCTAAAGCAGAACATAATTATAATCCAGCTCTCTACACTCTCTCCGGTTCTCCACCCCTACATCCACCCTTCTCTGTCGGTATAACCCGCCAGATTTCGTTGTAGGCTTGACAGAAACAAGACAGTGTTGTCTTTAGATAGATATGCGAGACACTGTCTGTCTGCTCTTTCTGTCACTCAAGCATCTGTCAATTAAATCCAGTCGGTCTGAATCCTTCTGATCCTCCTGACCCCCTCAGAGACCAGGCAGTCCAATCCAGGTTTGGTCCCTCATTTGTGTCGACTCCAGTGGAGGAAATCAGGGCTGGTGTGTGGAAAAAAACTGCCCTTAATACTGTTTGTCCTCCGAGCTTTTTTCTTCTTAATTCACGCACGCAAATGCACAGCCTCCATCTCCTCTCACAGCTGTATTAACATCTGAACTAATGGCAGGAGACCTGGATCTGCTAAGCTTTACTAGGTGTCCGTAATGTCGTGTCATAAGTAGGGCTTAGCCTACTGTTAACTGTCTGAAACTGCGGACAGGAAGATGTAGGTCAGGGCAGTCCCCTTGGGTGGACACTGCCAAGTTGGATATGTTGTTTGACTTTACGCACCCCTGTGTTTTTCCATGAAATGTTTTCTTTTACTGGGTCAGGCAGACAAACTGACAAATTCTGGTCTCATTTAGACTCCTGTGCAGACACACATGAGGTCATTCCCTGCAGACAAGTCAACACCAGTCGTAATAAAACATGAACAGTGCCAGCAAGACAGATGTAGATCAACAAGAGTCAAACACATCATGGCTTGACACTACAGCACGCGCGCCCCACCCAAACACTCAATAACACACCGCCCAGGCCCCAGAGACCAGGCACGTCCAGATTTCTGCTGCACTGGGCGTATGCTGTGATTGCTTTGACTTGATGTTTGAACTGATAGAACCAGTTTCTCCATGTAAACATAATTAGGTTTTGATACAAGAGTTAAGTGGAGGGTGTTTTGTTGACAACCTCCACAATGAGAGTGAGACACAGAAGGTCATTGCTGAAAAGAGTGGTGGAGAAACATGCATATGCAACGAGGATGTCAGCAGCCTGGTGAGGACTGTTGGGGAACGTTTATCTAAGGCTGATGTCAGTGCATCAAGAGCCACCACGCAAAGGTGTCCTCAAGAAACTTCAGTTATCAATTTTACTAATATCAAGCAAACCATGCAGAGAGTTAGATAAGTAAATTGTGAATTTCATTTGGACATTAAGGTCCCAGATATTTCAAAAGAGTGGAAAGGCACATACCCCAAAGTAGTGATGGGCGGTATGAACAAAATCTTATATCACGGTATAAATAATTTCATATCACGGTAATGGTATTTTAGCCTGGCTGGGCCATCCTGTTGCGTGACACTTGCCGTTCCTTCACACAACAGTCTGGACTTCGGCCCATTGGGAGCGTGTATTAGCGCTTAGTGTATTCTGCAAAGTCGGCAGAAATCGTTTATATCCGGATCTAAATGATTTCTGCCGACTTTGCAAAGTCAACTGCAGCATTAACGGTGTTCTGAATGAACGATGCTTTGAAAAGTCCTGCAGCACGTGTTAGATGTCACCATCTACACATGGACCAATCAGAGGCTGTCTTTCCCTGTTGTCCGGGGAACAGTGGAAACACAGTCACTGATTGGCCCGGTTATTTTCTGATCGCTAATACACGCTCTCTATGGGCCGAAGTCCAGACTGTTGTGTGAAGGAACGGCAAGTGATTCACGCAACAGGATGGCCCAGCCAGGCTAACGGTATTTATCACGGTGTGTTTTTTTCCCCCTGTAAATTCAATTAATGGCTTAAAAATAACCATACTGTTGCATTTATTCATTTTCCTTTTATTTTTAAACTCAGATTTGTAAACAAATGCAAACAAAATGCCAAGCAGTCTGCTGGACACGCTGTGATTATGGGTAGCGCACTCAAACCTGACCAATCAAACGGAGCAAACAAACTCTGCACGACACGCTGGTGAATATACGGAAACGCACTCAAAAGGATGCGCTCCGGCTTTCCTGTTAGTGAGTCCAAACTACTACACACTGACCACAGAGATGCAGCAGACATCTGCTCTCTCTCTCTCCAGTATAATCGGTATAGCAAGATTTCTACTGGTAGACACTTTTATACCGTCACATGGTATATACTGTCATACCGCTCAACACTACCCCAAAGTGTTTTAAGTCTGGTGTGAAGTTTCCACAGTTATTTCACTTAAAAAGTCACAAATATAAAATATGAGTTAAGAATTGTCTCATTATATTTTGATTTATTAAGAGGCGTATCTTGTCTCTCATGACAATATCATGAACTTTTGTGCCCAGTCTACATATCCCCTCTCCTTCCCCCTCTCTTAAGTGCTCTTGAACCACGTAGTGACTCAGTGCTGTTTCTGTAACCTTCCAAAATAAAGTTGCTTCATTGGGACAGAGATCAGGTTACCTTCTCCTTTACCCTCACCCCATCCCTCTCCTTTCTCCTCCCTCTTTCTGTCCCTGTCTCTTTAAACCCCGTGTTTCCTTGTATCTTAACAAAAATATCCTCTGTTACCTGTTTCCAACGTTTTACTTCTCCCTCAAAATTCCCCCCTGTGCTCATTTCCTGCACTCCCTACTTCCCCTGTGGACTGGCGCACTGTAAAATGAATGGCATAATTAGAATTACACACTCTTAATTGGCTCTTTCCCAGCTCCATTCATAACAGCTCTATTTAAAATCACACCCCCTCTCAGGGTAGGTACGCCTGAGTGTATGTGTGTGTGTCACCGGAGACAAAAGTGTGAAATTAAGCTTGCCAAAATGCGGTGAAAGCACAGTGAGCCATGGACACATTTATGTGTGCGTTCCCAGTGTTATGTGTGTGGAGTGCACTCATTAGCCCATGTCCTCTAATGAGAGCCACGGGTGGTTTAACACCTCGGCCCTATAGACGGGGTCTGGTATGCCAGCCCGATTGTAATTATGGCAGTCAGTCTGAGCAGACCACAGTGCATTAAGTGCCCTCTCTTAGCTGCACTCTTTTCTGTAATTAGAAATGTAAGAGCTGACCTGGAGTGTATCTTTGTCCATTCCTGCGCCCTGCCTCAGCAGAGATGTACAAGACAAACAGCTGAAGAGGGAATTGAACTGGCAACGTTGTTGGCAGCCGGCTATAGTCAGGGAATAATTTCCTGTGCCGTCATGATGAAGTGGAGGCCAGAGAAGAGGTGATGCAAACCTGCAGGGATCACTGACCATGTCTGTGTTTGTGTGTGTGTGTGTTTGTGTTTAAGAGAAATAGAGAGTCATTTGAGCACAACCCTGAACCACAGTGAGCTCACCACAACGGAGGACTGTAATTAAGATTTTTCCCAGAATAGTGAGAAAACAGCAGAGAAAACATTCAACTTTTATACAGGCCGTGCAGCTTAGACAAACACACATCCTCACAGCAAGAGCCGCACTCTCTCCAGCCTTTTAAACATTAAAAAAATACCTCCTCAAGTGTCCCCGCACAATCTGAAATTGCAAATGTAGCTCGTTTATCAGCAGACATACCTTCCTGAAAATAACAACCTTGAGAGAGCACGATTTAGAAGCTTTTTCCGTGCCGTCAGGGTTCACTGATTAATTGGGCGTTCATATCTGCAACTAAGGTAATGAAATTTCAAGTTTCCAGCATTTTATTTATTTTAATTTTCTGCTCCCCAGACATAGTGCAGAGAGAAGGCCAGCAGGACGAATCAATTTGAGGGCTGACATTTTATTGAAATCCATATCAGTGTGTCTGAGTGGATCACTTGAATTACAAAAAAAACTGGGGCTGCAGGTGTTTGAGAAATCCTCTTAAGTCAAATATGCTAACAAAACACGGTCGCATCTTATTTTGGGAAGCAGGATGACATTTTCCCTCCACACAAAGTAAGGTAATATTACAAAATCCTCATACAATGACTGGGTAGAGCATGAATCGCATTCATGCATAACATGATATACACAACCTTCAAACCACGAGCATAAGAAAGAAACATGGGTAATAGCAGCGAGTGAAGCTGAAGTGTGTTTATGGGATGCATTAACAGAGACCGCACACTTGAAAATGTACGTCCTGAGGCGTGCCAGGACATTTATCTCACTGTCCACTTAAGAGAGCTAAATGTGCGCACAGACACACAAACAAAGATAAGATACGCAAAGACACTGATGCTTACCCACTTAAGTGCAATATCCAATAATGGGATTACATCCTTGATTCCACTGATGGAGTAGAAACGTGGTGAAAGGAGTAAGGAGTCTCACATGCACCAAGAAACCAGGATTGGTACTATGGGATTTAGTCTAATCGTAACATCTATACTGTTTTTGTACTTAAATCAGATGCAGAGGTACGATTTTATAATTCAAGTTCTGCTCAGACTCCATGACAAGCATTGAAGGTTTAAAGAAATGATTCATAGCACTTTAAAGCCCCCAGACCTTAACCATAAGTCCGTTATAACCAGACAAACTGAGCTTCCTCTTCATTCCACATCCCCCCGCACAGACGTGGACACAGTAATGGGATTTCCTTTAATCATATAAGAGTAACAATAGAGACTGAGGAGCTACGAGATCCTGTCCGGTACTGTTCCTTGGCTGTTCTTTGAGTCACCCCTGACCTGCCCTCTAAAAGAATCCCAAGATTACCTGACCTGAGGCAGCAGGGCTGGATTGGATTACATGCTTCCACCGTACGGACACTGTTGGCTAGACGGAGATTGGCTTCTAATGAAAGCGTCATTAAGGGATCTTTCACTTTGAAGTACACGTTAGATTAACAAAATAAATACTCTAGCGTTAGGTCATGTTACACCCAGTTTTTGTGCCTGTGAATCCACTTATCTGACAAACGCAATCCAGTGCAGATGGCAGTGATCAAAGCTAAATACGACTCGAAGTTTTATTTTTCATCCAACTTGGATTCTTTTTGGAGTTCACTTCCAATATGACTGTTTTTGTCAGAAATCAAGTTTGATGAGGGTTTATGTGTCCATACAAAACTTATTACAATGCATCAGATCAATGTTGAATTACATCAGTGACAAAGACACTTTGGTTTAGAGCATATACCCCATTAGCTGTATAAAAGCCCACATCAGAGGAGAACATTTTACTTGAATGACTACAGTCCCCACTGAAAAAACGTCTCCAAAAACAACCTCCCTTTGAATGATCCCTTGAACATCCCTCAGATCCCCATGAGCCTTTTTCCTTGCTGGATCAATGTGTGTTTGTGCGTGAGTCCAACTAATTCAGAGTATTTTATTCCATTAGTCCTTTCTGGTAGAGGACACCATCTGTTAGCTGTTAGGAGCTTGGGAGGAGACCACCGCCCCAACTGACATGTTGCGCACTGCCTGTTTTAACTCTCCCACTAACCTCTAAATTCTGACCTGACCTTTTCTCTACCCATCACCTGCTGTCATCCAAAAACTGGATACACAACCTGTCCACACATACTTGAATTATTTCTGTGTGAAAGATCGTCTGTACACGTGTGTGTGTGTGTGTGTGTGTGTGTGTGTGTGTGTGTGTGTGTGTGTGTGTGTGTGTTTTGGGAGGGTGTCTGTTTAGTATCATAAGAGTGAAATTTTGCGCCTTATTCACCCAGCATTTGAAAACAATTCAAACCTCGTGGAAATTCCATGTTTTGTTCTTGTTTTGTGTACTTCTGGGGACCTTGCAGACAGTCATTACCTTTTGAGGACATTTGGGTTTATGGGGACATTATTGCATGTTTTTAGACTTCATTTTTAACTGGCTATCTAAGCTTATAGACTTGAAACTTTGTTTCTTGTGAGTGAATTCTGTTGATTTACACAAACTTTGTCCCTTCCACAATGACTTCTGAAGGGCAGGAGGCCATTAAATACGACTTGATGTTCAAACAGGACCCAAAACTCACCACCGAAATGGAGGACTACATAATTGTTTTTTTCAAAAAAATTGGACATCCAAACATACTTCATCCAATAATAACAAAATTGGTCTGCTCTTACAAACTAGAGAGAACTGGTGTGTTTTATTGGACTTGAAGGGATATTTCTTCATGGAAATGCAATCAGACCGAGACGCTAAGGCAGAAGAACTACCGCGTCTGCAGTGCAAAATGATAAATATGGTGATTATTACTTCAAGAAAATGATAAAGTAATGATCATAAATGTTCTTCCTTGAGCTGCATCACCCCGCTATAGTCCATAATGGACTGGTCAAAGTCTCGCTACAAAAAAGCGGCTGCTGGAAGAGAGTAGGTGAGTTGTGTTTAGTCTCTTTGCTAAAGAAATCAGGCAATGCTAGAAAGATGTTTGGTGGCTAGTGCTGTGGTTGGGACCCTGTATGTACTGTTGATGAAGTTAGGTGCTGTTCTGAGCATTATTTATGGCTATAGAGTGGTATTTTGGTCGAGGTTTGTATTGCTACGTATTGCTATCGTGTGGTCGTTACTAAAGTTGGTATAACTAGAGAAGAGGTCGGCAACATTCATCTCTCGAGGGGGTGTCTAACTCGGTGTTACGGTGTGTTTGACCCTAAATTAATTTTACACCGGAACATCCCTTTGAAGTCCTTTTTGTGTCATTACAGATTTTCCATGAATGTTACTAAGAGGCTGACCTTTGAGTCCCCTAAAGCATCTCTGGCTCTGGTCTGATCTCTCGTGTTGCCCATCTGGACAGCTATAAACATATCCTCAGGGCTCCTTACCATCTTGGTGTATTAATTAGTACTATCTCCATCAATTTAATTTTCACAGCCAATTTTTTCAATGTAGAAGATCAAATAGAAGGAAAATAAGATAGCTGGATTAGACAGCGCTGTGCCCTAAACTGGGGGCTCAGTTTAGTGATCACTCTTAAACAAGAGGTGCACACACAAACTAATACCAATCCCCAGTTTGACTAGAGAGTGCATCAATTATTAATGGACTGCTCTCGCTAAATGCATTCCCAGGCTCTCATCAGACAATCTCCGTAAGGATCACATCTGTGCTCCCAAACTGAGTGACTGCCAGAGGAATCTATTGAAAATCTGCAACAAAGAGCTGCACATAAAATCTATCACACAGTCCAGCATTATTACTCTGGCTGTGTGTCTGAGTGGTTTAGTGTGGGTGGATCTGGCTGTGCATTATTGGAAGATGCTATCTGTAATTGCATCTACAGGTGTTTTTCTCGTTGCACATTAGTTATTTGCCACGCTCCAGCTCAACATGTGATAACACGACATGCAGAGATGATGGTCTGAATAGACACGGTGATTGATTCAGTGTGTGTGTGTGTGTGTGTGAGAGCTCCTGGGTCGGGATTGTTTGCACGTAGCCCCCCTGACCTGCAAGTGCTAGACAGAGCGTTCTTGATAATTAAGCGACTGTGTGATTATGCAATGAGCATGACCGTGCCAATGGAAGACAAAGAAAGAACAGACAGACACAACAGGAGGCAGAAAGAAAGAACAGCGTGACAACGTTGGACGAATAACTGAGAAAAGACAAGAAACACAACTGAGCGAGGATAAAGTCTTCCAAAGACTTATTTAAAGATAAAGTGTTAGCTTGGTTTGTTTTGGTGTTTTGCCAGAGTCAAATGAAAATTTGGTTTGATGGTTTTCGAGTTGAGATTTATGCAACTGGTGGAGAGCATGCAGTAAGTTATATTTGGAGGGGTCAGGCAATGTGTGTTTGCATTTAGAGAATGTTAACGTATCCATGACACACATACATGCACTTTGCCCTTGCACCTGTAACATTGTAACCTCAGCATAGTGCGAGTAGTTATGTGCGTGTTTGTGTTCATCGCGGGACCCAAAACTAAACTTGGTTAGCGGCAGGATTTTTACTGTTGGCTTTCTTTAACTTGTTGAGCTATCCAAAGATACGTTAAGCATAGCATGCATTCATGCTATGAATCTGAGGGTCACTTCACCTTAATAAATTCCATTCAGCCACAGGAACGACCGACGTCAACCACGAGACTTTGGTACATAGCTAGCATTCTTATTCATTCTGGAGATGTTGGGAAAGGTCGCAGCAGGACGTTCACCATTTTTAAATTTTTAAAAGTGAGAGGACAGTAAGAGAAAAGACTCAGACCACTCTCAGTATTTCTGACTCGCTTTAGCACAGAGGAACTAAAGCGAATTTATGGTTTATTTATCTTGTGCTTATAGGAGTGCCTGCACCAACATAGAACAACTTCTTTCAAATGGTATTGTACAATCCTTTTAAACTACAGCTGGAGTCTGCGAGAACTAAACAACATTGATGTTGACAGCTTTGGATTTACAGCACTTGGTAAATGGGTTTGAGTAATAATTTAGAGTCAGATTTAGTCTAAATGAATATATTTTTGTTTCACAGGGCCCATGGGCACAGTAATCTCTATAAGCAGAATTTCCATAAAATACAGAGTCTGTACATGGTGGACTGGACTTTAATTTGAGAGATATTCAAAATTACATTAGTAGTATTTTCAGAGTCAGGGTGGTACTGACCATTCATAGATCAGAAAGTTTGAATATGCATAACAACAACAACGACAACAACAACCTTTTAGAGGGCAAAAGAAGGCAGTGTGCAATCTGCCTTGACAACATACAGTCTACAGATATTGATAGTTATTTGACATTGATATATTTACATACATATCAGCATGCAAAGACAACTAACAATCTGTTCAGGTAAAGAAAAGAAAAAAAAAACGTTTTTTTGTGTTTTTTTTACCGGTGTATCGCAATTCCAAATTTTACATTTTCACATTCATATGCAGATACTGTGTGTGTGTAGGTTTCAAGTGCTTCATTGTTCATTTAAAAAAATTAAGTCAGTACACGTGTGCTAAATCTTCTCTTCAAACACACTGTACAGGAGGGGAATTCCTCCATTACTCACCAGTTTGAAGATGTGAAGGTTATGACTGTGAGTTTTGCATAATCAGGGGGATATCTGACTTCACTGACAGATGGGGACACTGTAGCAGTTAGAGAAAAAGCTAATGGCTCTTCGCCTCTTGCTTTGCCCACTTAGAGTTAAGTTGGATCAGTATTTCCAATCTGGAGACTGCTATCACTGGGCGCCAAAAGTCCTTGGTGAAAACCAGCGTCTGACATTGCTCAGATTATGTTTAATGGGAGAGGAGGCATCTGCACAGATGAGCACTTAGAACACTGTGTGCCTTGGAGTATTGGTCATTGCCTATTGATGCTCATCCATCATTGTGTCTTAGCTTTTGAGTCTAAAAGTTGTGAGCACAGAGACTTTGATTCTCACCCCAGGGAGTCCAGGAAAGTTGTGAGAACCTTAGTTTTATTTCTCAGATTTCTAAACTGATAATAAATAGCGAAAGATTTTACCAGATTTTGGTTATAGAAGTGTTTTCTACAAGGATTTCAGCGAGAATTGGCTGTAATCGGGTAAACTGTCCAAATGGAGAGCAAAAACATGATGCTTCATGAGGTTATACATCTGAGGTTGAATTAGCTCAAATTAGTTCATTTTAACAGATATATCTCAGAATCTGCTCTGAGATGATTCCCAACACCAGCTCCATCCTGGCTTTTTGAGTCAATCCTCAGAAGACCGTTCAGTATCGTCATAAAAAGTTGGCCCTCGAGGCTAAAATCATTTCCAGATGATAGCAGATGAGTGAGCAACATTTCTGTGGGGTTTCTGCAACAAAACACCTTAAATTGATTGGAATCTTGTTGCTGGGATACAGTCCCAAAGGTGTCAAAATCCAGTTATGGTCAATAACCAATATGACTGCACATGACAGACCTGTATGGCAAAGCTATTGTCCTTTATTACCGTGACAGGAAATCAATGTCCCAGTTTGACTCTATTGTTGGATTCATGAAAGACAGTCTGAAGAGATAAATATTATCATGCTAAGCATCAACCGCCGGGAGAGAAATAAGCATTGTCTTTCTAATTCATGCAATGCTGTCATGAGCACATGTACCCACACACATGTCAACACAGTCACATGCATATGTACACAGAAATGTGCACACATGTATCCAACAACCACCCACGCACACCCTTGGAAGAAACCACTCACACTTCGCCCCCATAGAGTACATGTCAGTCCATCTGGGATCATTAACACTATGGTAATGAATATAGGGCCAGGGCCAGGAGCATGTGAGGAGACGCGAGGAGAGAGAGAGAGAGAGACACAGAAAGAGATGGAGAGAGAGAGATAAAGAGGACAGAAGGTGGGAGGATGGAGGAGGATAATGGATTCTCTCCTAACAAATGCACTGCCCGAGGTAGTTGTGGGGGGAACATGGATAAGAAAAGACTGAAAGTGAGGGGAGGGGAGCGGCAGCGAGAAGAAGAAAACCAGACTACACCGAGTTGAGGTGAAGTAAGAACTGAAAGAGAGCAATAGAGCAGAAAGGAAAGTGAAGGGAAGGGATGATGCTCAAGAGCCAGTCAATGTGAAAGGAAAACGCTCAAAAGGCGAAGTAAGAAGGAAAAAGATGCACCAAGAACGATCTGGCCGGGGGCTGGTGAGGGCTCTGTGGAAATAACTGAACAGATGAAGAGAAGAAAGGGAAGGAAGGAAAGACAGCAGAGACGACAGATGAGCTGAGAGAACAGGCGGGGACAGACAAGGAGATACAGTATAACAAATGATGGCAGAGGCAATGCAAGCTGACTAGAGTGGTTAAATATTTCACTGGGGTTTGTTTGCTCTTTTGTGTTTCTGAATCTGTGTGTGTGTGTGTGTGTGTGTGTGTGAAGTGAGAGTCCCTGAGAGGCGGAAAGGAGGGCAGAGCAGGGCAGAGGAGAGAGCGAACGAGTGAAGTGTGCCTGTTGACTGGGCAAGTTAATGATTCCTCTGGGTTGAATAGTGACACAGTGTTGGTCCAGGAAGAGAGGGAGGGGGCTCATTTACCCCCTACTGACACACACATGCAACTTTGTTTAATGGGTTTGTGTATCTGTACTCATTTTGACCCCACGTTAGCTTGATTTGGAATATTCTTACCTCCTTTGCTCTAAGCAGATCCACCACCTCACCTAAAAGATAGTAGCAGCAAGAATGATGGTTTTACACCCCCAGTCGAGCAATACCTAAACACATGGAGCGCCATTAAGCATAAGTGTGCCTCCCTTCTGTGGGGGGACCACCTGTATGCAGATGAATGGGTATGAATAGGGGCTAGGGGACACATGCCTTTGTGGTGCAAGAGATGGAGCAGCTTGTCGGAGTGTGCCGCTATGAGCCAGAGGGCCAAGAGCCTGCAGGAGGCTTGGGGATAAAGGGACAGAGGGCAGCAGGGTGACAAGCTGTCCATGTGTGGACCAAACAATGCCAAGTGTTAACAAGGCTAAGCTAACGGTAATGACAGAGTTAGGGTGAACAAAAGGGGACTATTTGAAAAGCAATCCGAGGTTGACTGAAGTCATTTAGCAGCATATGACAGTGATTAACCCCTTCTTGTTGGATTATTATGTTGATTTTTCATATGACCTTTTTGTTCCATTGCTAGCTAACGCAAGTCTGTGGGAGAGGTAAGGGAGGAGAAGCACAAATGGCGCATTAGCTCCAGGGCAGAACGAGTGATGACGTGATAAAGCCAAGACAAAAGAAAGACACAAATATGATCATAACAGTTTCTAAAAGCAGCAACACAACCACAGCAGGGATTGGCGCACTCCTACACATCCTTAAACTGTAATAAAATGAAAAAACTGTGCAAGCACATGCCTGTGTATTGGGCAGATGGGTTCATACAGCCGCCGGAGGTGTTTTTTTTCACTATCATCCCTGCTTGGTCTCAGTTTCGTATCAGGTTGGCTGACTCACACTGTTTCCATGTGCCTTTTCACTGTAACACCCTACTTTTTCGAAGTTTCAGTCTCTCCTCTCACGCCTTTATCATGTTTGTGCGCATGTGTGCCTCGCAAAACCTTACCAAATCTTGAGACAGAGACCCCTGACCAGCTTTGATCCCTGCCTGAAGCCGAAAGGATGAGAGCCAAGAGGAAGAAGTGGAAGAGGGAAGCGAGGCTGGAAATTTAATGGTCTGAGGGGATTCTGTCTACCCCTTTTTTTTTTTAAATATCCGTCTCCCGAATATCTTTAACCCTTCTTATCAAAACATCTATTCAAGAGCTATGTTTCTTTTTGCTCTGACACCACCTGTTTTTCTTTTATTAATATCTTCACTTCCCGTAACTACCAGTCAAGTTCCTTGTCCAATAAAAATGTGTTGAGAGACTTATAAATAGACAATCAGGAATTGCCAGGTACAGGTGGCAGCACACTCTTCAGGTTTTTTCCCAACATAATTACTAATGTTATGTAAGTGTGGGGTTTCCAGGGTAGTAGTACTGCGTCTGCCGCCTAGAGACGAGCTCCACAAAATAAACACGCTACTTTCCTTGTACTGAGAGGTTTGTATGGCTGTCAGATCATCTACAGCTTCCTTTAATCCACTTTTAGAGCTGTCAGGCTCTCTTACACTATTCCTGTGAGCTCTCCTCTTTTGAGCCATCATGTGTTCTCTGCTTTACTGTCATTCCCAGAATCCTCGGTTTTTCCTTACTGTGCGTTTGGTTGTATGGGCTGTGGGAGGATTACGTCTCACTACATGAGAGTCATCCACGGCTTGTGCAGCAGTATCACAGGAGCCTGCAGAGAAGAAGAAAATACCGTCTTGCTTGTGTTTCTGTACATGTGTGAGAGGGGCGACCCCGGCAATCTGACTCTTGGCTGCAGCAGCACAGAGGAGGTGTATTTGTGGGTTGGGAATATTTAGCATTCTGTTTCAGACTTTCCACGCATTTGGTTATGTGTTCCATGAAGGCATCATGGGGAGATCCCATGTCTGCAGCGGAAGTCCTTTAGCAGTGAGGGACACCCTGATACTCACTGCATATGAAGAGGAGCTGCAGGATCCTGTTGCTGGTTGTCTAAGGCTCGTGAATCATTGACTGGTTTTGGAGCTACTAGGACAGTATTTGCATTTCAGCCATTCTTCAGAGGAAGTCAATATGCATGTGTGTTTAAAGTAGTGTCTGAACTTATCCAGACATTATGCATCAGTAGAATTATCATCAAACTGTGGTGTCAGAGGATATTAACCACTTGCACCCAATCAATCATGCACTGACTCACTTGACTCCAAGATTCCCCCACCCCCAGATTACCCCTCACATTTTGGGGAGACATTATAGAATGGAAAAGCACCCTCAGCAGTGATTAACACCCTACTGCCTACAGGATCTACAGTCTGTGCATGTGTGTGTGTGTGTGTGTGTGTGTGTGTGTGTGTGTGTGTGTGTGTGTGTGTGTGTGTGTGTGTGTGTGTGTTTGTGATCCTCTCAGAGTGCCAGGCGTGTATGTGCTTGCCCAGCCAAGCCTAGGGACAGTCAGACACTCAGCTTGTTTGTACACGCACATTCACACACACATACGCATACACACACACACACACACACTGTGCCCCCTCCTGTTTCCCTGCAGCTATGGAGTTCTGAACCAGCTAACCCAGGCCGGGCTCCATCCCTGCCTGAGGGAAGCCCCTCTCCTGCTGGAGCTACACTCCCGCTGACACCCTCCAGTCTGGACTTTATCCACTCCATCTGTGAGGTTGTTGTCTAAACGTACCTGTCTGGAGACGTGGCTACGCGGAGACCACAAGATCAGACTAACTGATAAGACAGTAATAATTCTTCACTATCTGACAAAGCATATCAGTACACAAGTGTACCTGCACAACAACAACCTGTAAGAATGCACACACCTCCTTGCACATGGTTTACAGACAAAAACACAACCAATGGAACAGCCAGAGCCCAAATTTCATCAATGTACAATATGCTCAGGGGTGAATTTTGCACTGAAATCATGACAAGTAATGCCACACATTTTAAAAACAACACAATTTAGAGAAATTGAATTTCCCTCTGGGATTAATAAAGTATCTATCTATCTATCTATCTATCTATCTATCTATCTATCTATCTATCTATCTAAGATGAAGTTAATTATATCAACATATAAACACATCAACACAATACAATTAAATACAACATACAATGTGTTACAAAGCTGTGCAACATCAACAGATATCTATGATACTTCACAACATCACAAAACAACAACAACAACAAAAAACTCAGCTGAAATCAAAGTAAGGATAAGAAGAACTTAATGTATCCCTGTAGGTACAAAAGATCTTCTGAATCTTTCTGTCCTGCAGCGTAAAGAGAGGATCCATCCACCACCACTGGCCCTTTGGTCCATCAAGGTGTTGTGAAGTGGGTAATCCATGTTCTTTAGAATAGTCTCCATCTTCCTCAGTGTAGTCGCACAGGAGTGAAAAAAAGAAGATATTTTGCTTGGAAAAAAAATAAAAAGTACATCTAAGGACAATAGCATCACATTGCTCAAGTGTCTCCACTATCAGAAGAGAAAATAACACTATTTTGAAGTTAAAGCTTCATTTAATCTTGGATTCTCAGATTAAATGTTGCATGTAACCAGTGAATAAAAGACACATTAGATTAAAACAATTCAAACCATTGTTCAAGTATTTGAATAACTGCTGTTCACAACATTAAATCACTCAAAGCCCTGGTTACATTTACAGAAAAGGTGAAATTATGTCACACTCTCAGCTTCTTCTAAATCCTGTTTTTTTATGGCCCCAATTCTCATTTATTGTTTTATATTACACTCGTACGATGTTCTGAGGTTGGTAGTAAAGTTGTTTTGGTGTCCCTCTGGTCTAAAGTGCCGGAGTAAAAAGTATGGGCGGGGCATAAAGATAAAATCTACTCCAATTGGCTGGAGGAATACTAGTGGGTGGAGCTACTCACTGACAAAACAGACAAGTTGCGCTTTGGAGAGTCAGTCAGGAGTTGCAACAGTGAGTAGAGACTTAAATCAACTATTGACTACGATTGGAGCGTGAAATACTCCCCACGGTTCTGCGCGCGTATTTACGCACATCCACCCACCCCGGCACTGATTTACTGAAGTCACCGCTGACCGCTTGAGTTTTCTGATCTTCCTGTGAAGAAAAAGGAGCCATGGATTTGATGTGTTTGGTGTGCTTGGCGCTGAGCATCGGCGTTTGGTTCGCTTCTGCAGAGAGACACAGCGTCTACTGGAACAGCTCGAACCCACTGTAAGTGCTCCATCTGTGCTTTAGTGCGTGTGTGTGTGTGTGTGTGAGAGAGAGAGAAAAAGCCTGCTGACTGGGAAGTTGTGTCCCGTGGATGTGCGGCTGTGTTTATTCCTGTTGTCTGAAAAGGCACGTGGAGGTAATTTTCTTCTTAGTTGAATTGTAAAGTCGTTGTTGTCTTAAAACCCTGAAGCTGCTCATGCGCTCGAACAACACTTGAGATGCTTGTCCATGTTTCCACCTTTGCAGTAGCCTAATTGAATGTTCACATGATGTGTGGGTCAGACTTGCACCGCATTTAAACTCGCCCTGAAGGCTGGAGCAGACTTTAACAGAAGCGCAGCATGGATGCCCAGACAGATGGACAGATTCACCACTATATTTAACCGCAACACACAGACACAGACTAGTCTAATAGCAGAAAATAGACTGACAAGTATGAACTTGGCCTCTGAGGCTGTCTGCGGGGTCTGCACCTGCGTGTGTGTCATGGAAAGACAATTAATGAGAATGATTCAGTGGGTTAATTTCATTATCAGACTTATCCACGGTTTGTTGAAGTGTGTCATTGGGTTGGATGGAGATAATAGGCTGAGTGTGTATCAGAGTGACACAGACAGAGAGAGAGAGGCACTCATTGCTGATTATTTAGTTCTGAGGTCAGAAATGTAATGCAATCCGACCACTCAGCTGGATCGATGGAGCTTGACAGACGCGGAATATCACAGCGCGATTTATTGAGCTTTTAGCGCGGAGCGAGTGATCCCGACGCTTGAAAGACAGTATTATTACTTTCTACCCGAGCTGAAACAGAAGGACAGTCCCCACATCGGTCGATTAAAATCCACAACAAGGGCAAGAGCTATTATGGTCTTTTAGTCGTGTCTTGGTTACATCATTGCTCTCTAATTGGCCTTTAACGGTGACAAAAGAAGGAGAAGAAGAAGAACCCCACAACAAGGAAAACAGTTGTCCCTATAATTGGATAAGGAGTCTGATGGAAAAGTCCTCACGTCATGAGGTGTGCTTGTGTCATGGGTTAGTCCATGTGTGACTCAACCCACCTGACTTCTGCACCTGAGTCATAACAGACACCCAGATGGGGGGACTCATGTGCAGGTGAGACAGGGAGACAGAGTAAACCGAAGGAGAAAAGGACAACAAGAGTCTTTTTTTGTCCTATCACTCGGAAATTGGAGCTTCCATATTTAGCACACGAAATAAAGGATGATAAAGTCAAAAAGATGTCAAAGACAGGAGGTGGTCTAATAGTTTAATCCGGCTCGAAACTATTTTTGCAGTTAAATGGGAGTTGTGTAACCAAAAGAAAACTCATAACACAACACTAATCCCCCC
Source organism: Xyrichtys novacula (assembly GCA_962446985.1). Lineage (NCBI taxonomy): Eukaryota > Metazoa > Chordata > Actinopteri > Labriformes > Labridae > Xyrichtys > Xyrichtys novacula. The sequence goes on from OY660871.1 coordinate 22,912,602, forward strand.
CCCCCCCCACTGGATGGCTTAACATAGACTCCGAAAAACAGGAAGAACTTCACACATCCACATCGCAAACAGCAGCTTTTCTCCCTCTTCGTTTTCATCTCAGTAATCTGTCAGGTTCAACTAGGACCACTTTTTCATCCCTCTGCTGCTCTTGAACTCAAATAATGACCACAAGGGAGAAAGAAAAACTTGTATGAAGAGGATAATGGCAGTTGAAAGCAAAAATGAAACCATAATCGTCTGACCCCCACATGCAACTCGTATTATATTTTTTCACCAGGTTTTTTTTATAGTCTAATCTCCATTGCTCCTCCATAATCCCTAATTCCCAGACGCCTACTCTTTCTCTCATCACTTTTCTCTCTGGTTTTCCCTGTAACTGTTATCTCTCTTCTTGACTGAAATCCCACCTGCTTCACCCCCACCCTCAATGATCAATCAGTCACCTGTGTGGTGGATTATACTAATCCATCTGAGCGTTTCCAGATAATTGATGCTAAGTGATTCTTGGTGGGATTGTGAGCGGCAGTGATTTGTCTTAGGTGGAGGAGGACAGTGACCAGATGGCAGCAGTCGGGCCATTCATTCATTCAGGGACAAGAGAAATGTGTGTTTGTGTGTGTGTGTGTTTTCACTAAACACAATGAATGTACGAGTGTGTTCCCTTTTCACCAACTTGTCAGAGCAATTGAATGATCACAGCTTAATCCTGTACTTCAGGTCCTGTAGGGATTTGGTACTCTGAGTGTGTGTGTGTGGAGGTTTTTACATGACAGGTGTGGAGACATGTTTTCCCAGGTCCGGTCCGGTCTTGTTTTTCACACTACGTGTCCCAGCCTGTGTCGCAAGTGTGTATGTGTGTGTGTTGAAGAGAGAGACTTATCACGGGTTAGTTTGAACCTGTGCTGCCCTCTGCTTTATCCAGGAAGTTTTTGTTTTTGTTGAAGACTGAGATTGCATGAAACTCGGGCAGCAACGTCAGAGTGATACAGAAAAAAAAAAACAGGAGTGGCCCTTACCGTAGACGGACTTACCGGGACGTTATAAATGTGTGACTCACACTCACACTGCTAAGGGGGGCAAGAGGGAGAACTTGGGTGTTAATATTAGCTACAGCCGGCATTCCAGCCTGCTGTTACTATACTAAACTCTGTCAGCTGTGTGTGTGTCTGTGTGTGTGAAAGTGTGTGTTTCTCTTACTGTACCTGCCTACTCCTCTCCCTCTCTTTAACAGATGGGATTCCTCCTTCCTTGTTCTTTTTCTCTCCGCTAAATTACACTCCAGATCTCGTCTTTTTTATTTATTTGCCCAGATTTGGATACCACTACACACAGCTTCTCACCGCCTCCTCTATATCACTGTGTTATTTGGCTGCTTTCATCCATCTAGAGTAGCCTGCACACGCTGTATCTGTGCAAATACCCTTATCAGGAGATTGTAATGTAATATTCTGTTTATCTCCTCCCTGTGTGTGTCTGTCTCCTAAGTATCCGAGGATGAGATGAACTCCTCCACCCTCTCTTCTCCTATCCTTACATTTACACATTTTTTTCTTTGTCTTTCTGTCTCTCCTCATCCACCCCTCCCAAGCCAGAGCCCCGTCTGGTTAGGGGTCTTTAATCCCGCTAGAATGAGAGCGCATACGCACTAACATAGATTACACATGGTTTGTAATCTGACCATCTGACCCACAGACAGTTCAGCGTCATCTCATACTTGAGAGTGTGATGTAACTTTCTGTCTGTATTGTTATGTCACCTATAGTCTGTAGGTATGTGTGTGTGCATATCTGGGTAGGTGGGTTATTGTGTAAGTGTTACAGTACGTATAAATCACCATAATCTGCTCGATAGAATCCAGGCTTCATCACAATAATCAATCCAAACTCAACAAGAAAATCTCCATTTGGCTCACACTGCATCCTGCACATTAGTGTCAGAGTGATTGTGTGACTTCTCCTATAGTGTAGCTGTCCTCTGTCCTCTGACCTAATAGGCTTATAAATATACAAAATGTACACGCAAACCCTCACGCATCACAGCACGCCAGTCTAGCTGCAGTATACATCAGAGTTAAGGTCCGCATGCATGCACCTCTGTTTTCTCCCCGCTCTTCCTCTCGCCCCCTTATCTACGGTCCAGACTTCCTCACCCCTCCCCTCACCACATCAGACCCCCCCCTTCTTTTTTTTTCTTCACAGACCTTCCTCTGTTTTTGCCCCCAGTAGTTTTCCACCCGAGAAGGACAGAAAGAGCACCTCTCAGCTCGGGCTCAGCTCACATCAGAGAGGCTCGCTTTTTTTCACCCAAGAGTTATCGTAGTATGAGTGGGCAGGCATGCATGCATGTGTACACTGCTCATTCACAGCATTTCAGACATACTTTAGCACCACTGACCACTCCGTAGCCCGCCATCGCCCCCTGAAGGGCTGAATTGGCAATCAATTTCTGTCAGATGGACTTTGTTTCTCTCAGTTAATTTAACAAAAGTTGAACATTTAAAGTGAGTTCTTGAAAGTTGCTGAACTTCTACTCTCTCTGTCTTCCTTACTGACACAGACAGACATAGGCACACAGATTAACTCTCCCTGACCCCCGAACATATTAAACCAAGCATGATACCATTTGGCCTTCCTCTATTCATCACAGACAGAATGGGGTGGCTACAAAGAGAAGGAGGCCGGGTGAAAAGATTTCAGGGGGCACAGAGGAGGAGGCGCAGGGTGAGAGAAGGGTGAGCTGGAGAAAGGGATTTGTGTTGAGAAATTAGCCTGGATGAAGAGCGCTGGTATATTATGTCAGCGTTAAGAGACAGGAGAAAATAGAGAAGAGGGAGAAGGGGGGGAAGGGCCGAGTTAAAGAATAAAGGAGAGGCAGACGGAGGGAGGAGAGAGTGGACAGTGATGGATGAAGGGAGGGGAGACGTTTTGGGATTGAATAAGTGAGAAATGGTGTAGCTGACAATTTAAAACACTTGTGAAGTGCTTGAGAGATTCTCTGCGTTGTAACGAAGCCAAGCGTACATTTAAAAGCACAGAAAGTTCGACCAAAAAAAAGTAAGTCTTGGGTTTTTAATCCAAGTCAAGACAGAAGATTGTATTGGTGCCTTGTGGAGAAAGAATCCCCCCTGGGTTTCTTGTTACAGCACAATGAGATGGAAGAAGAATGAAGGTAGATTACACTGGAAGCTAATACAAAGAGACTTTTCAGTGTATATTAGATTGGCTATAATAGAGGATCCCACTAGTGAGTGGCTAAACCTATTAGACTCACTAACAGCTCCTCAGCCGGTGTGAAAGGAGGTGTGAATTTGCTATACCACAGCAAATTAATAGGGTATTAAACGTACACCTCAAAGTGAAAGTGTAAGAGTGGGTGCGAGTGGAAATTTGATGAGTGTGAACGTAGTAAATCTGTCCAAACCGCAGCCCCCTGATGCAGCATTCCAGCACGTGCACGCTTACTACTGATTACCTGCAGAGCAAATGGTGGTGTGTGTGTGTGTGTGTGTGTGTGTGGGTGCATCTGCTGCTGACTTGCCTTGTGCGTGTGTGTGTGTGTGTGTGTGTGAACCACATCTTTACACTGCTGACTCAGACGCTCAGACTGTGTAGTGTGAGAAGTTGCGACCCTGAACTCTAACCCTGCGACCTAGGCTGCCAGTTTGAAACTCCCCCCAGAGAGATGGAGGAAGACAAGGGCTCCTGTGTCAGATGTTTGAGGGAAAACAGAGAGGGCCCAGGGGGACAAATGGAGGGACGGCGGGGTTGTCAGAGGGGGGAGAAATGTGAAATAAAAGAGAGAAGGATGGCAGGAAGAAAGACAAGAGAAGAGGTGGAAGTGCAGAGCAAGGACAAAGGGAAGACTTCAAAGATTACCAAGGGGGGCTAAGTGCTGAAGAAGAAGTCACCCACTTTCACTCAGAGACACATGCACCAAACTTTGTCCGCTGACGCAAAAGCTAGAGTAGCTCTTTGGTGAGAAATGACCTTTTCTGGCACAGAGGAAGATCTACAACCACCTTCAACCCTCCCTGTTTACCTGCGCCTCAGCCACATGCAAGACAACTCTCTTACACACACACGCTCCAAACACACAAGAGGCTTCAGGAGGCCTTGATAAACAGATGTGCTCATGAGCCCGCGGCATGAGACGCCCTGAATAAGGGTCTTTAGAGGATCCTTCTCGCTTAAAAACATGCACGTACGTACACAGGCAGAGGCAAACCCGCACACGCAGGAAGATGAAGCAGCGCGAAAAGTAGGGCTGCAGCGTCTCACACACCTGGCCCTTGCTCTCTCACACAGCTAGCTATCACGTTAATGTGACTCTCACCCTCCTGAGAACTGTCAGCTGGTGGAGGCGAGAGGAGACGCGGGGAGATACAAGAGTCTGCGGGAGAGAGGGGTCTGGTTGAGAGTTAGGACCCGTAGCAGGACATCAGCAAGAGCTTTTCTATTTACTTACGTGCAAATTAAGAAGATTAAACCCAAATAAAAAAGAAGGATGGGTAAATGAGAGCGTTTAAGAGCTAAAAATACTCCTACAGCCGTATTAGCACACATTTAGCATGCGTTCACCGCAGTTAGAGTAGTGAAAGCTCTGCAGGGGACAGGGCACAAAGGTTGCAGGGGGCCCTGTCTGTCTTTGGGGAGAGTATGGGTATAATTACACACTATTCATTCCCCTCCCCGCCTTTTCTAGAGAACACGTTGGCCCCAGACCCCTAACAGCTTTTAATTAGCCCAACCAATATGGCAGAGGACGAGGAGGAGGGGGAAATGAGGAGGATAAAAGGAGAGTTTTCTTAAAAGCATGAGTCGTGAATGAAATTAGCTACAGAATCAGTCTGTTTTTGTTAGTGTTTGACAAGCCCGTGTTTCTAAGGACACACTGTGAGAAATCCGCACCCTACACGATTCAAAGGTCTTTTTTTTTTTTTTTTACATCAGAGAGAGCGACTCGAGAACTCTAAGCTTTCTTGTTTTCTCCAACTCTCTCATTCTGCTCTGACTCAAAGACAACAAAGCAGAGAGGAACACGATGAGAGTAAAGATTATTTAGCCAATTAGGCTTCTACAGGCCGTGTCTCTTCTTTCAACGAAACACTTACGCTCACAAACACGCACAAACAAAGGCGCACGCACCTGTGCGGGAATGTGCAAACTTACAAAGAGCCTTTTCTGAAGAGAGAGAAAGCGGTGATTGTGAGTGGAGGATGGTGTTTAGCCTGTTAGCCCTGGATAACAAGTATAGAGCTGTGCTGCGCTAACAAAGCGTGTTTTGACAGGTAGGCTAGCACTAACTGATACACACTCTTACACACGCATACAGAGGGCAGGAAGGAGGGGTTAGAGGCCCACCTTTGGAGCCAGTGTGTCTGTGACTTGGCCAGGGGGGTCCTAACAGGAGCCACAACAACAAGAGGAGGGGGCCAGAGCCACCGTGTCCCGAGCTTTGATGCTGGGTACACACACTTTCAACACACATAAACAATGGCAGACACACAGGAGCTGTTTTCCTGTCACTTTCACTCACCACAAGACACAAAAAACAGGCTGTCACTCAGTTTCAACACTGATTTAATTTAAGGATTAGAGCCTGGTGGCCCCTGAGGTTGTAAATGGAGAACTACACAAGTATCAATCATTTGTCATTAGCAGTATTTACACGCAAGCTAGCTGCATGTCTCATGTTGCAGCACGCTTGAATCATGTCCACTTTTTCCTTTTTGGTTAAGTTGAAAGTGACCATGACTATTAAATTATTCCTCATTATGTTCGAGGTATACTGATGTCTATACTCGGCATAACTGGAAACCTCTGTCTGTGTTTTGACTGACTGTTGTTGGTGAAAATGAGTGTCTCCTGCCTCTATACACCAGGGTGGAGGACATGTCTAAGAAGTGAGCAAAGAGGAGACAGGGAGGCTGAAAATGAGCCATAAAACTAAATGGGGGGTAAAAGATGAAAAGACAGAAAGGGAGCGACAGTCTGACTGTCTCTACTTGGTGTCTTTGAAGCAACCAGAGAGAAATAGACACAGAAAGGTACAACAAATTAGTGTAAGAAGCCTCAAGACTGATAATCAAACATCCAGGTGAATAAAACAGTTCAAAAAGACTCAAAAGAAAAAGTTGAGGCAGCTCACAAGCGGACGAACACCAAAGGCAGGAAGATAGATTGCTCTGTGATAAGCTGTCATTTAAAATCTCATCTTCGTGTGAGCAGGTGAGGAGTAAATCTCCGCTGAAGGCAAAACGTTGGTTAGAGCAGGAAAAAGGTGTGTTAGTGGGGTGATGGTGGGGCTTTATGAGGTTCAGGGTGTGTTTTTTTTTTTTTGTACGTAAACAAAGTGAACTAGTCGGGCAAGATCTGTCTCTTTCTAAATCTGTCACAGTGACGGGTTTGAGCAAGTACTTTGCAAAAACAAATCAACAAAAACACCCTCACGTGGTTCCTGGATTGCGCCCAAGCAGCTTTACCTGTGCGGTTACGTGTGTGAGTAAATGTGTGTGTGTGAGTGTGTGATTAAGCCACATTATTTTTCTTGACACGCATGTTGTGTGAGCCAAGCTGTCTGGGTGTGTGCCGCACACGTGTCCAAAATCATAACGGATGTAATTCTCCTAAATTGGTTGTTTTCCTGCTCTCTGAAGACACTCATCACTAACCTCCTCCTTCCTTCTTTCTCCTTGCAGCTTCTTGTGGGATGACTACACAGTGGAAGTGCGTATCAATGACTATCTGGACATCGTCTGCCCCCACTACACCCACGGCGAGGTGTCACAGCATTCAGCCGAGCGCTACGTGCTCTACATGGTGGAGAAAGAGGACTACGATGTGTGCAAACCGCACTCCTTTGACCAGCTGCGTTGGGAGTGCTCACGGCCATTCGCTCTCCACGCCCCTGAGAAATTCTCGGAGAAGTTCCAGCGTTATACTCCCTTTACCTTGGGAAAAGAGTTCAGGCAGGGGGAAAGCTATTATTATATCTGTAAGTATCTCAAAAGCACAAGTAACTTTCGCAGCTTATTGTTAATCCTGCTGGTTTCGTGTTCTTAACCTCCCTCTCCTTTATTTCTCCTCACAGCAAAGCCAATGCATCATCATGGTCAGGACTGTCTTCGTCTGAAAGTGGACGTCGCTGGGCACAAAGGCTCCGGGAAGAACCATCAAGATAAACCCAAGGCTGATGATGCAGGAAAAAATATGGACGTAGGAAAAGTGAAGTTTCCTGCTTTAGGAGGAGTTCACAACCCCTCTAACCGACTCCCAGCAGGTGAGGATTCTTCAAACTATAATCCCAGACAGATACATAACAGTCACAGCGGTCAGCCCCATGTCTGAGAGGAGCTCAGCTGGGTGTGTTTACAAAGCCTGAATAATGAAATCTAATCCTTCTCTTTTTCTTCCCTTAGATGACCCTGCTGTGATGGAGCCAAATGTGCAGAGGAGCATCGGCAGTTCAGGAGCACAGCTGGTCTCCTTTTCGCTCTTCTTCACAATGATCCCCGTATTATTAGCGCTCATGTTACAATGAGGCTAACAACCACAGAGACAATACCGACTCAATGCTGGACATTGGGACCATGGACACTGAACAGACTTTTTTTATAAAGACTTTTTTTTATACAAGCATGGACAGTTTTGTGTGTGTGTGTTTGAGTGTTTGTGCGTGTGTTTGTGGGACGTGGATCGTTCCAAAAAAAGGACCTCAAAGATGTTTTTTATGACTTCATAATGAGGATGGAAGTTCTCATTTAAGGACACTTTTTTCCAGCCATGATGAACAAAAACTGCAAGCAAATGGATCAAAATGTTTCATGGATCAATATCATAGTGAATATAACAAGAGGATTACACTGTCTCTGTTATTCTGTATTGAGCCTCCCTGCACCATTGGTACAAATGTTCACTGTTCTCTTAATCTCCGTGTTTTTGTGTTATGAAAATGTTGTCAGCTACTGCCAAAATGGTTTACATTTTGTAGGATTTGTGTCTCGTTGTTGTGTAGCACTCAGCTCCCTGTTATATCTCCTCAAATCTGTACAAAGTAACAGTCATATTCAGGCTGACTTTATTTTACAAGAAATAATGCCGAAGCCCAACTCAATTGTTCTCAGTCTCTCCTCTCTTTGTGGCCTTTGAGCCTCAGATGCAGCACTCAATTCTACCCATACAGATCAGAGAGTGAAGAGTAGATATTTTTCTAGTTATTTATCTTAGTTTTTACATTTTGCAACAAATTGCCTTTGTCCTAGAGAACTATGTATTAACTTATTATGAAATCAAATCTTCATATGTTGTCTTCATATTGTCACGAGCTTGAAAGTCAATGATCAAGTGCAAAAAAAATCTTTGTAAACCAACAGGGCTTTCAGAGAGCTAAACTCCTCCAGGCCTATAATTATTTACCCGTTTCTACAGTCCCATCACTTTATGGTACAATGGCTGATGTGCAGATGTGATCCTCTCTTGCATTTTGTCAAACAACCTCAAACAACCCATAATTCTTTCACAGTTGTTTACTTGTTAAACATGCTTGTATTATTTTGTAAAATGTTTATATGTAAATTTGTAAATAGAGAAAACTATAAGAAACTGTTTTGAGATGTGAAAAATCTTTAGTGAATTAAAGAAATGTGATGTCATTAAAAAAAAAGTCTACCTGTTTTTTATTAGCTCTTGTGAAATATATTCTTGCACAAACCTCAGGATCTTGAAATCCCACTGACGTCAGTGAGATTTTGACTGATGTGACAATATTTTTGCAAGGCTATCTGTCTCCCATCCGATGAAATCTCTCCAGCACCCTCCATATTTCCACCCCCGGGTCTTTCCCAACTTCATTTTTCTCACCCCTTCATCTCTGCCCTCTTTGTCTTTCATCCCCCCGGTGACATGGCCCGGCCTGACTTAGATTTCACAGCCCTGAAAAACCAAACACGAGAGCCGGGAGGGGGAATGATGAAGGAGGCCTACAAGCAAACTGACAACCGGGTGTGAAGGTCTCACTCTCGCCTCTGCTCTCACACTCTTTCACTCCTTTTTCCTCCCCTTTTGCCCTTTATTTTACTGCTGTGTACATTCTCTGTAAAGGGAAAGCTGGACATCCTTCTGCACATGCCTCTGACCTGACTGAAAACTGTTATAAGTCACCATCACCTGTAAAACCACACAACATACACTTTCAAGACATGAACATGAAACTATAGTATTTGTCTTTCCATCATCACGTCATGGTTTAAATTCACTGAAGATGATCTCACCTCCTCAAAAGTCATGCTGTAATGTAGCACCTATGTTTCTGTAGGTTAATACAGGATGGACTTCACTTTAGCTGACTGAATACCAAACTTGGCAGTATTTGCCACAGCTTGGACCTGCTCCAGTATGAAACAACGTCATCCAAAAGTATGAAAACAAAGACCAAATGCAGGGTGCCCATTATCATCCAAGCTCATCAATAGAGAAAAGTACCATCAGACCCATGCAGAATATAAAGCAGTGTTGCTTTCTGCAATGTACTGGAATAAGGTCTAACACACCCAAAAAATATAAGCTTTCATTTCTGATTTTTAAAAAGGGAAATTTAACAGTGGATATCAATGTCTATATCTGATGGTTGTTGTTAATTGAAACACATAAATCTACACTGAAATGTATCGAAACATCTAGTTGAGACGTGGATTTATTTTGCATTAAAAAACACATTTCTTAACTCAGAAAACCCTTTAGCCAAAGATGAGTGCATAAATCATAAGAAGATATTGTCAAACATCTCTATAGAAAATACATTAAAAATAAAGACATAAAAAGTTAAGTGAAAAAAAATTAAATGTCAAACCCGTGGCGTGGACTCAAGAAAATGAAACAGACAAAGAGGGAAAATTATACATCAAAGACTGTTGTTAAAGGTCAAGTCTGAGAGGTTTCTTGAGAGAGAAAAGTTTCTGCGGAAAGAGCTTTTAAAGTGATGAGAGGGTGGGAGATAAGAATGAGGAAAATAAAGATAATGAGGACTCCTTGGAAAAGGTTAAATTCGCCTGAGCTTTGCTAAAATGGGAAGGTGGCGGAAGTTTAAAGTTTGGATTTAAAACACAGAGTATAAACCCTCACTTTTTTCAGTAAAACAATTTCCTACTGTTTTGCATCTCTTGTTGTTAGGGCACCTGCAGTTTACTGATGAAGTACAGAAAGCACAACCAGCCCCCATGAGGCTGTGCACACCTTCAAAACCTTGCTCTGTTATGGCTACTGAGATTACATGATCCAACTGTTTAGTTTTCCATTTATTAAACATCACAGATCAAGTTTGGTCAAAATGAAAACACATCTTTTACAAAAACCTCTGAATACCTACTGCTTTAAAATTCTGCACAATGTTACAATCCTGGTCCTTAAATAACATGCAATACTACTACATAGAAATTTGTGCTGAGATTTTTTTAAATCACGTGGGATTAAAATCACAATTACTGTTTTTTAATTTGGGCTTCATCTGTTTAGTAACTTGCATAACAACAAAGACATCGTACCTCAAGATTTAGAACTATCACTACATATGAACTGACGTGAAATCCTTACGGTGGCCGAGAACTGCCACTGCTGCAAATAAAAAAAGAAACAGTACAGATAAAAAAGCCACAACAGAAGTTAATGACGCAAAAAAAAGTAGCGATGGAAAAAAATGTTTGATACTGCGAAAATAAAAGGAAGCAAATAAAAAAAAGCCACAACAGAAATGAGCTGCCAGGGACCAATAATGATGATGCACCGGTGTTTTATGATCTAGGCACAGAAGACGACGGCGAAAAGACGAGCAAAGAAGTTAGTGGAAAGGTTATTGTTTAATTTCGCTTTGTGTGCTTTTCAATGGGTCATTTGTTTAGGCCATGTAACACCTGAGTCAATATGAAGTAAAACTGAAGCTAAAACTACACCGGCATCCTCCAGATCAATTTTATATTGACTTAGGTGCGACATGACCTAACCAAATGACACATTGAAAAGTTTACCAAGTAAAATTAAACAATAACCTTTCCACTTAATTCTTTTATGATCTTCTTGCCATCGTCTTCTGTGCCAAGATCATAAAACACTGGTGCATCATCATTATTGGTCCCTGACAGCTCACTTCCGTTGTGGCTTTTTTTATTTGCATCCTTTTATTTTTGCAGTGAGTACATTTCTTTTTCTTTTTTTTTTTCTTTTTCTTCCCCATTTTTTATTTTTATTTTTATTTGCAGCAGTGGCGGTCAGTGGCCACCTTAAATCCTGACTAAAAATGCAATAGGCTTATAAAACACCGTGATACTGTCTGAAAACAGACTCTTTTAAGGTAAACCCTCAAATATGTTGTGCAGGAATTAAACTTCCCTTTTTTTGCCTCTCTTTCACCGTGGTCATGTGCTGCAGCTCATTTCTAAACCTACTTCAGCACCTACTCATTCCAGGACACCGTCCAGGTCCCAAACTTTTTCAACGTAATGACGTCATGCGCGGCGTCTGTAAACGTTCTGAAACCTGGTTGGAGCGGCTCTACTCTTACAGCCAATCAGCGCGCAGAAACGCTGAGCACACTGATTGCAAACACGGAAATACAGTTCGAGAAGGAGGGCGTTACAGCGTGCTCTCTAGTTTCATCTTTAAGTCAATAAAATTAGAGCATCCGCGATCAAAAGAAGACGTCGTATGAAATTTGAAAAACCAAGTGGTTTGTATAGATATTTCTTCTCGGTCTATGGATTCGTTGCAGTTTCTGTCATGGGCCTGCACCGTGTTTACAGTCGGGATGTTCTCGACTGGACTGTAAGTTTAATTCCACAAACTAATGTTACTTTAAACTCTTATTTATCCAAACATTTCAAACGCCTGCATAGAATCTAAAAGATGTGAAATACATTTAGTGGATTTGCTTAATGGGTCACTTCTTTTCTGCTCCCCTGTCAGCTGCATGGACATATAGGACATTTATTTTTATCTCACCCGCTTGTTGCATATATGTGTGTGTGTGTATTTTTAGGACCGACCTAAAGAAGATGCGAGAATCCAAAAGTGCCGACAATATCCAGTTTCTACCTTTTCTCACCACGTGTCTTAAGTGAGTATTTGTGTGGCAGTGATCCTCCAAACTATGTGGTCAATTATTTCTCTCTAATGCTTGTGGTGTTTCCATAGTAACCTGGGCTGGCTGTACTATGGTATTCTGAAGAAAGACCAGACGATCATCCTGGTCAATGTAATTGGAGCTCTGCTGCAGATCTTGTACATTTTCATGTATCTCTACTACGCCAAACAAAAGGTCAGCTGAGCATAGCTATAACTTTATTTGAAGAGGTTGTTTGCACATCAGTCGCTCAGTGTGTGTGTGTGTGTGTGTGTGTGTCTTAGAGGCTGGTGATGTCCCAGACGCTGGTAGCAAGCGGAGTGTTGACTTGTGGCTGGTTCTACTTCACCAAGATTCTTCCTGAAGGAGAAGTTCGGCTCAACCAGCTTGGTCTCACCTGCAGCGTGGTCACCGTCAGCATGTACATGTCTCCGCTCACAGACCTGGTACAACATACATGCATGCAGACACACAACATAGAAACAGCATGAACACTACAAATTAAGTAGATTAAGTAGAAATGTGAAGATAGATTGTTTTAGTCATGGTTATCTTGAATTACCTGTTACAGTTAAAAGGATAGTCTAGTGTAAAATTAAGTTAGGGTCAAACACACCGTAACATCGAGTTAGACACCCCCTCAAAAGATGAATAGATGAAATGTTCTTCCTTGAGCTGCGTCACCCCGCTGCAGTCCGTAATGGGCTGGCCCAAGGTCTCGCTACAAACAAGTGGCTGCTGGAGGAGAGTTGGTGAGTTGTGTTTAGTCTCTTTGCTAAAGAAACTAGGCAAAGCTAAAAAGATGTTTGGTGGCTAGTGCTTTGACTTGGACCCTATATGTACTGTTGATGAAGTTAGGTGCTGTTGTGAGCATTATTTGTGGCTATAGAGTGGCTTTTTGGTTGAGGTTTGTTTATGGCTCCTCAGACCGCTGTGTATTGCTATCGTGCGGTTGTTACTAAAGTTGGTATAACTAGAGAAGCAAGCGGTCGGCAACATTCATCTCTGGAGGGGGTGTCTAACTCGGTGTTACGGTGGGTTTGACTCTAAATTAATTTTACGCCAGAATATACCTTCAAGGTAAAAGTAAATTTGGAAATAAAATGTTTTTACAAATGGATTTCACCCCTGGACGAACAAAAATACATTAATTAGAAGATGAGCACGAAAGGAGTAGTCATTGCTGTGCATTAAAACATTTGCATTGATTGACATTTTTGAAAGTAGAAACTTGACAGTTGTCATTGGAAGATCATACGTATCATGCATGGCAGATGCTTCTTGTCCACCAGTGGGAGGGCTGAGCATTTCAATCTGGAATTATTCTGCTAGATATTCCAAATATTTCCAGTTCTTCACACTGTACCCTTAAAATGGAAGTTCTAAATCCCTTTACCAAGAGAGACCTGTAGTGACAGGATAGTATTGTTCATGTGGTTAAACATTTACTATCACACATTCTTTTTTTAAACATGTCTAAATAAATATTTGGTGCAAAATTAGGGATCCCTCAGGCAAATAGTCATGTAATAAATGATGAAAGAGCCCTTTAGGATTAGTAGGATTAGATCCTGTCACTGCCTTTCCAGATCCTGCTTGACCTGTCAGGTTTCCTCGAAGAAAAACCCTCTAACTGCACATTATTCCTGAAATAGCTTCAGTTATTTATCAGACAAGAAGAAATTCAAATAGCTGACACTATCCTCTCATGTTACGTATCAAGCAGGAATCTTTGCTTGGATCCTTTCTTCTAAATATTAAAAAGAATTTGATTGTTGAGTCAGAGTTGATATGAAGGAGAAGTAAGAAATGAAAAACTTTGAACATCATCGTATTCATTACACGCCTAGAACACATCGAATTGATGATTTAGAGCAAGTAAGAGAAAGTCTTTTGATTTGAAGGTACTGATCCTTTATTCCTTCACTGATCTACTTTTGAAAGAGTCCTGGTTCACTCGCTCTTTCTTTTTTTTTTGATCACTGTGTCTGTTAAAAGAGACGAGTTTTGACATCAGTGAGTTATTGCTCCGCTCAAAGTGTAAACCATAGCTGTGTTTCCGCCCATTAAAGCCCAGTCAGTGGCTGCTGATTGCTTTTCCAAGTGCTGCATTAATACAGTGAGGTCCATTATCTCAAGAGTGCTGAAGTGAGCTGTTCATGCTTTGGAGCATTAGGAATAGATGGATGATAGGCACCACAGGTTTACTAATCTTATCGATTTTATTCAATTTTACATGCAAACCACTGACTCTACTGTTATTATCTCGAAGCACTGATGGTGTTTTCTGCATGTTCCACATTTCCAAAACCTTATAGTATTAGCTTTAACACCATATTAAGTTCATGCAATTGTAAACAGAACACCAAGTCCTCTCCTCTGAACTTATGCTTCACTGAGCAGACAGCATCTGTTCAGTCTAGTATCCTCAGCGCCTCATGGCAGCGCCACACGTGCAGATATTTGCTAATGAAGGAATGAATCTCAGTTCTTTCTATTTCCTCTAGCTTCTTTGTGTCATCTTGTTTCTCTGTCTGCTATCCTGTTTGTCTCCTTCTCTCCATCTGCTTCACAGCTCCGAATGACCCCTACTCTGCAGTTTCCTGCCTTTCTTTCTCTCATCTGTGCCTTCCTGTTATTGTCTGACTCATCCTCTTGGTTACATTCTGTTTCTTCCTTACAGTTTGTGTATCATTTTGTCGGCACTTACCACTATTGTTCACACATCACATTAAATGAGTAACAGTGAAACCATTCCTATTATGCTGCATTTACCTTCTTGATGTAGATGTCTTTTCAGTTTAGCTAACTTTTAGGGGGTTATACCTCCAAAAGTGTTTTTGAATTTTTCTGTTGTCCCTCATACTTTGGTTGACCTGAGGTTTGAGTCACTAGAAATGACCAAGTCATACCCAAGTGACTCTCTTATTGTTTTAGACATTGTTTCCCTGTTTTCAACAACTCTTGTATCTATGACAACCATAGACCCATTCTGATAAAAGGTACCAGATCACATGGACACAATCAGGAAGCTTGATTTGGCCGTCTTCCCAATCTAGCTTCTTGACTGTCAGCATTGTGGGAGCTCTGTAGTAAAAATATCGATAATCTGTTCAACTGATTATTTATTCTCTAGCCAGCTGATAAGGATCACAGCATTAAATCATTGATGTTGACACAGCCAAACTAACTAGAGAAGAAAAGTCTACTATCCAAGACCAGGTCACGACTAACTGCTGTGTTTACAGGGTCCTGAGTCGAGCTTGATTTTGATGATTGAATGGATGCAGAGCTGGCCCACGCCTCAATGGGGCTCTAAGCAAAATTAGATTTTAGGGCCCTCTATTTCTGCCAATAATATTGATTGTTGATCATTTACACACCTTCACAAATCTCTTTGATGAACATTCCATGACATGCAAACATACCTTTATCTTGCCGTTTTTTCTCTTCTTCCTCTTTCTTTTCTCTGCTCCTGAAGGATATGTCTTTTTTTGCGACATTGTTTTGCCCCACAACTACCCGCGCTTTGGATGCTCAGTGCATATTGCAGCACTAAAATGTTTTTACTTTATTTTATTTTTACAATAATATATATTTGATCATACAGAAAGCATCACTCATACATGCAAAATATAATTTTTTTATTAATATATTAATTTTTATAATATTAATAATATTATTATTATTTTTTAATTGCTCTTAGGGGCCCCCTATTGGCCGTGGGGTCCTAAACAGGTGCTTAGTTCGCTTATGCCTTGGGCCGGCTCTGAATGGACGACATAACAATTGAAGAGTGAACATCTTCACATTACAAAATTGATTCATAATGGATGTGAAAATATGTGTTAATGGGGTTTTACATTACATCGTTCTCTCTTCTGTTTTAGGTAGAGATTGTGCGACAAGGTGATGTGAAGCGCTTGTCCTTCCCTCTCACTGTAGCCACCTTCTTCACATCAACCTCTTGGGTCCTGTACGGCCTCCAGCTGGATGACTACTTTATTGTGGTAAGACGCAGTGAACTCAGACTTCAACATTGTTTTTTGAAGCTGGTTCCCTTAAAGCCCTCATGCCATCTCTTCTTCCTGTCCGTGCTCATTCCAGGTACCAAACACGCCTGGAATCTTCACCAGCCTCGTCAGGTTTTATCTGTTTAGAAAATTTGCGTCTGTCAATCAAGACTCACCTTCCTATAAGTCTATGCAGATGTGAAGATGTGAGGAAGAGCATATTTTGGACCGAGGATCAAAGCATCAAGGACAAAAACAAACTGGACAACACTACAGAGATGTTATAGCAAGGGCAAAAAAATGTAATCTTTGGTTGAGGTTATCAATTTTTTATCAATTATTCGCAGTTTATGTTAAAATTGTCGCCATGACCTTAAAGTGCCTTCTGCTTGATCATGTTTGCCGTTTAAACTCATTGGCCAACATGTCAGCAGACTTGATTGTTTGACAATTGTAACTCGTGGATTCTATTTTGATATCAATCATTTACAATTTCTCATGTCTGTGGTACTCATTTGTGGAGTAATAGAATATAGAGTTTCACATATACTTTATCTTATCATATGGTGAGGCAATGGTTATACCTCTGTGGAAATGGTACTAATGATTGTATAACCAATGCATATGGAATAATGAGTCATATCAGTGGCAGTGAATAAATATAGTTCATAATTGTTTTCTATGTATTTTATGCCTTTTTGATACAGAATATTTATGTTGGCGTATGTCCAATATCAAATATTGTATACGTATATTGCTATTTTTGTAAACCCTTGTTGATGGAATTAAATAAGAGAAGACTGTTAAATCTTGTTGCTGTCAACTCAAAAAAGACAATGTTTTGGTGGTTGTTTCGTTATTTTTTTACATATAACCCTGGAGTCTTAAAGGTGCCATCTAAATATATTTTACAGCAACTGTCAAACTTATTTTCTGAGCTTGTTGAACTTAAAACATGGGAGGCATCTATGTTTTTTGGAGGGTGTTAGAACAGGATCAAAAGCAGCACTTGACCTTTTGAAGTAATTTGTGCCGTAGTGTGGAGGTTTTGTTTAGGACACAGTAATGAGCTTACATGCAGATGTGTGGAGATAAGTTTGTGTGTGTATGTCAGTGTGTGTTTGATTAGGGTGATTGTGCGAGAAGAGACAAAAGCTTGTTTGATGGTGCAGCAGCGTGAATGAGCTTGTTTGTGTGAGTATGTTGATACAGAGAGGGCAGTGGTGGGAAAGGCCACGCCAGAGGTTCTCATCCCATGTGTGTATACGTGTGTGTGTGTTACATTGGCCTCTCTTCCTGAGCTCAAAGACTACCCCTGACAGAAAACACACAGACTCAACACTGTATTGTGCTGGAATTGAGTGTTATGAAGAAAGGCTAAGCTAAGAGGGCTGGAGGTGGGAGATGAATGAGCTAGAGTTGAAAGAGGGAACAAAAAAAGAAACAGGAATGTTTTTGAGACCAGATTAGAAAACAGAGGGACGAAATATAGAAACAAGACAGAGGTGGGAAATGGTGAAAGTGTTGTGACATGTCATAACAACAAAGTCAAACAGGCATGCTAGCAGCTAGCTGTGTAGCCTTCATCAAGCTAGATGTGTGCACCAGCAGCATGCTTACAGTGATAATGGTAGCATGCTACCTTTGTCTCATCTTTACTATCTTAATTTGTAAAATATAAGTTTTTTGAGAAATTTTATTTTGTAGATTTGTATTTTTTGTCAGATTAAGACAATGACAACACTTTTCAGTTAACTAGAGTACCGTTTGGAATAGCACAGATTACTATCAGGTAATCAGGTATTGTTTCCCACAGTGAAGTAATGTGTCTCTGTTAAGAGAGGCACTTCAGAATTAGAAAATAAACCACCGTAACACAAGTCCAAGCTTCAGGTTTTTCATATTTTATTATAGACCTTTTTCACAGTACGCGAAAGTTACCATTCTGCTCACTTCCGGTGTTAGCGTGTGGTGAAGCCACTTAGCATCGCCCATAGACGGCCATTCATTTTTCACGATATTAACAAGCTCGCGACTCGTTTTTTCGAAAGGTAATGTAAAATACTATGCTTTGTGCTGTTTTACTAACTCCTGTTCTTCATTATACTGGCCGGATTTTGTACTTTACTTTTCGGGAATTATGTTTAATAGGTCTGGAAATTTTCTGACCTATTTTTCACACGCTAACACCGGAAGTGAGCAGAATGCTAACTTTCGCGTACTGTGAAAAAGGTCTATAATAAAATATTAAAAACCTGAAGCTTGGACTTGTGTTACGGTGGTTTATTTTCTAATTCTGAAGTGCCTCTCTTAACAGAGATGGTAATAATTCATATTCAGTGTTTAGAGCATGGTAATGGTTAGGGTTGATGTTTTTAGCCAGCCTGAGCATGTTTCTGTGTTGTAGGCTGATTCATGGAGTCTCTGCCGGGGCTGGCCTTCAATCTTTGTAAAGATTTTGATCTCATATACCATGTAGTGTCATAGCCCTTTAGGACGCTCAAAATCACAGAAATGAAAAAACAAGAATTCATTTACTTGCTCCTAAAGATCCCATTTAGCAGAGAACTAAATTCCCAGTTTTGTCTTTTTACAGATAAAGTCATGAACATCAATATTGGATTTTTTTTCTCATGATAAAAGTTCAGGTGGTCACCAAAGCCATCATGCCCCTGGAGACCTGAACCTCAACCCAATTTCTAGCAGTTTAATTAAATTGCACTTTTTATGACATTCCTCTCTGAGGCCCGTCTTGATGGTGGCTCTCAGGAAAACACTGAAGTCTGCAGAATATATCACCTGAGAACCATGAATGTCTGGAAAATGTTGATGTTGACTTTATTATATTTTCCCCACAAAATCAGTTGATGTTGAGACATTTCCTGTGATAAAAGTCCTGCCCCAGCCAAACCACAGCCACCCTGATTAACAGGGTTTTCCTCTGGGGGCCTTGAATGTGATTGAGAGATTGGAAAACAGAGATTGGCATAATTTAGAAGACCTTAAAACTTGGGACAAATGGAGAATTTTATGGATTTGGCTGGTAAAAATCAGTTTGAAAAACAGAAATTCAATTCAAAAGTGTGAGTAGATTTTTGATTGTTGAAGACATAGGAACAAGATAGAGCAGACCACTGGGACTAGCAGCAATATAAACCAGCATGTCCTGATAAGGAACAAAGACACAAAGATAAAGTGGCCTTGTGGATAGACATGAGTTATTTAGGGCAGGGGAGTGGGGTTTTGGCAGTGGTAAAAAAAAAAAACCACAGTAAGTGATGAGTCCAGGAGAAGATAAGGAGGTATTGGGTGTTGTCTATTCTTCCAGTGAAAAGAGGTGGACTTCATTTTGGTTGGAAGGACAATGCGTGGAGTCGTATTGACTGGCCGTACACACCCTTCATTACAAACTGTGGCTTTACTGCGAAGAAATGGAAGCACAGCCTCTGATACTGATTTGGTCCACTGCCAAAAAGTAACACGGGACTTATGTTTTGAGTGTGTGTGTGTGTCTGTGGAGGAGTGGGGGTGCTGAGGAGGGTAATCAGCTGAACAATGAGTACAACTCACAAACAGGATCCCTCTGTTTCCTGTAGTAGAGACTGTCTCCTTCAACAACACACACACACACACACACACACACACACACACACACACACACACACACACACACACACACACACACACACTGACAGACTCTTGTACTTTTGCAAACGTCTCTTTAAACATAGAAACACACAGATTGTGTGTGCAGTGTGTTGTCTCTTACACAGACACTCCCAAAGTCTTCCCCCCCACAAACACCATGTGTGCATTCAGATGTCTATTTTTGTCATTATGGGCGAATCCTGATCTATGGGTTTTGTTTCCCCCTAGTAATTACACACAACTAACTCTCTGCTAAAACGCAGTCTGCAGCCAGACAGCATGCACACTCAGCATATAAACAAACACACAACACACGGGGGGGCAGTCAGCAGCTTGTGCACTTTTTACCATCAGTAAAAACACACCTGTCCCAGCTGCTGTTTTGAAGAGAAGAGGAGGGAGAGAAGGAATGTGCTTCTCTCAGTTTTCCTGTCAGCCCCTCACCCTTTATGTCAGCTCTGTCGCTGTCCTCTTTTGAATTCTCATCTAATTATGCCATTATTCCTCTTCCTCTCACAGTCCCATTTCTTTTTCTATGTTGTGCTTTTCCCAATTGTATCTCAAACTCAAATCTTTAAAAAAGTGTTTCATTTGTGGGTTTAAGCTTCTATTCAATTAGACTTCAGATTTGGGGAGAGTGAGTACGACATGCAGCTAAAGGCTGCAGGTTGGAATTAGATCCAGACTGCCCGTTGTGAGGACTGTAGCAGGATTGAGATGACTGTGCTTAACCTACCTTTTCTTGAAGATACGACTTCATTCTTGAAGTTTTCTCTATACTCTGGAATAAAGACGATCTGGTACCATATGTCCTCCATGTTACAAATCCCACTTAGACTTAAGGTGTGGTGCCAATTATCCCTCCAGAACCAGCCGAAATTATTGATACTGATCTCTAAAATTTTGCTAGCTTTGATCAGCCAGCTCCTCAGTGTTGCTGTAACCAAACTTTTAACTAATACAGAAACTAGCAAAGAGCCTGAGCTGAGGCCGAGGGAATAAGTCTTTTCTAATTGTACAGTTTTATCGATGTTACAAAAAAAGGTATCTTTAGTGCAGTTTCAACTGGGCCAAATAGACAAAAGTGTTTGCTGTACCAGTCTGTAAACTTGTCTCAATCTGCTGTCAAACTGGACGTTTTCATATCGACTCCTGTGGAGCCAGCCTGAAGCAGACACAACAGAAACTAAAGTTTATCACTCTTCTTTATGGCCTTCATTATTCCACCTCAAGGTTACAGCTTCATCTTCATGTGCTCATACTCCTGACACCTTTAGATTCTTGGGTAGATAATGTATCACATCATTGTCTATACGCAGCGTCTCCAAAAACAGATATCACTGCCAGTGTCAGTTCTGATAGTGGTATCAGTACCAGTGCTGGAATTTGTGTTGGAACAAGTGTACTCTGAAATACTTTGCGGTCTCTTCCCCCCTACAATTTAGAAATCCTCAAACACAGTCCTCTTCCATGTTTTGTACACTCACATCTTCCTCAGTGATAATCAGGTCTGCCTCATGAAACTGTCAGCCAAGATTTATTCAGGTTTTATAAGCAAAGTTAAGAAGAAAAAAGAAGACCTCTAGCTGTTTTGATATGCAGCAGATTTCAGACTTTAGAGCTACACATAAAAGTCCCCAATTAACATTTACACAGAAGCCCTCTGCCTTTTATTGCTGTGCATGTATATGCATGAACTCCCCTCTCTGTAAATCCAGTTGCTGCTATAGGTATTTACAGGGAACAGGAGAGCAAGTGCATTACTATTCCCAGTTTGACCACCTTCTCTACATTTGTTTTGATTTAAGAATCAGCGCTTTTGTCCTCAGAGGCAGCAGGATGAACAGCTGAGGGGCTCTCACAAGAACTTGCATACATTGTAAGTACATTTACACACAAAGACCACCTTCCTTTCCTTCGCACACACACACACGATCGCACGTGCAAAAATGTGGCTCCCCAGCGTTTTCACTAGAACCAGTTGGTGCTGAAAGACCTCTGCTCCACCTCCGCTATGGAAATAGATTTACAGGTGGCCCTCCGGTCTGTCCTGAGGGTTATAGTGTAGTTGAGCGTGTACAGTCTGGCTTGTTTTGCTCCCTCCTTCCTCCTCCACCTCCTCTTCCTTCTGCCTCTACTGCCCTTCAAAAATAAAAAACAGTGAGTGAAGTGATATGTGGACAGCTAGTCATTAACCTGTCAGAGAGCAACCTATGGACCAAAAACACTGTCAGTAAGGATGAACATTCACATTTCACCTCTGGTATAAATCATTTGTCGGGTATTTATCTGTTTTACCTGTTAGACCGAATGTGGATCCAGTTCCTGTGGTTGACACTCAACTAAAGCAGCAAGATGTGCTCCAAAATAAGGTTTCATTTCCCCCCCTATCAAAGCAAACCAAGTTTTTGTTTTAGATTCATCCTAAACTCACAGACATCTTCCTTTTACATGAACTATTCCTTTTGATCTAAGTCAAGCAACAAAGCAGAATGTATTTGTGAAGAAAGCGATTCAGCGTCAAGCCAAACAGGTGGTAAAGTATTCATAAGAACTTTATAAAGAGTTAATGTTTTTCCTGTGCAAAAATCACACACACTCACCCATAAATACTCAGCAGAGCCTGAGGAGGTTTGGTCCTGTCGTAGCATGTTCACTCTCTTTGGCATTCATCCAGAACACACACATGTGGCAGATTTGTGTGTGTGTGTAGGAGTCTTAGTGTGGATTTGGATGTGTTTTTGAATGACAACCATGTAAAGTGGATTTCATTGTGTGTGTGTGTGTTTGTGTCTGTGTACATTTCAGTACAGTTTGTGACAAATAAAGCTCTTCAAAAATCACAGTGGGTTCACAAATCTGTGCAAGTCGCACAAATCCATTTAGTCTGACAGTTTTACAGGCTGCTTTTTTTTTTCTTTCAGGGTTGACCATAGATGGAACTTGTGAAGCTGAAATGTTGTGTGTAGACTGAGAGTGTGTGCGAGACATTTATGTCTACTGTGTTGTGCAGAGGTGCTGAGAAAGACAGGAGACACAGCTGTTCAGGGGACGGGATCTGTGCTTGCATTTGCAAACTTTTCTGCAGATTTCTGCTCTGTGTGCACATTTAAAAGTTTGCTTGTGGGACCTTTTCTGCATGAAACTCAGCAGCTTTTACTCCAACACATGACAATTATATAATGACATTATTATTCTTTGTTTAATTAAAGGTTTGGTTGATGAATTTAATTAGTTTTACCCAAATAATGACCCATGGAGGACAAATTTAGCCAGTTACAGAGGAAACTTACCTTAAAAAATCATCTAAATTGCCTCAGGATCCTTAGGAATAAACATTTAAGGCAACCTACTTCAAATTATTGTTTCATTTCACCATTATATGTTTTCATCTGGCCCTCTGTACTTCCAAAACTTGCCGTTATTTGTACCTACTTGCACACTCATCTTATCTCCTCTGAAAGTCAGGCAAATAATCGACCGTCACTCAGGATATCTTGTAAAAATATATGTTGGAAATGATTCAAGAACAATAAAGTTTCCCAAGAAATGAGTTGAAAGTTCAGCTAAATTCACACCTCAACAGGCTTGCGTGCAAACAGTCAGACAGGACAGGTTTAACTCTAGAAGGGAGGTGCTCTGCTGGGTAAACATGAGTAAAGAAAACGTAGCTGTAACTAAGCAATGATGCAACCACAGTGGGACCAAAGCCAAGCAGAGGTGCAGTTTAAGCTTATTTTTATTAAGCTGATTTAGGGCCAGTGCGGTCTTGCTGCAGAAATACTCCCTTCTTTCTCGCTTTGTAAGAAATGTTCAAGAGTGTGTGTGATAATTGCAACATAGCTGTTGTTTGTGATACTGCTGTTGGAAACTGGTCAGTCTTTCAACCTTGAAGCTCATCTAGCAAAAGACAAAAACAGAAAAAGAATCAAAATAGACAAAAACAAAATCTTGAAGGATCTTGAATTCAGCAAATAGCAGAGACTGACTCAGAGGGACTAAACAAAAGCTGTAAACTTATCTAACCTGGTATCACAGACCTGGGACCAGACGAGTCAGTGTTGACACATTGTGCACCTGTTGCTCACAAACCTTTTCTTATTTTTTCTTTTTTTTACAAGGGACAGTGAATAACCGACAAAGCGCAAACAATGTCGCCCTCTTTTGGTGAGTTTTATCATTGCGCAGCCCTGCAGCAGACAGATCACACGTACTGCTCTGGACTGGTTGCAACACCTTCCTGTTGATGGACACAAATAATGACAAACATATGACAGTTGAGGTGTTACACAACACCTTGACTCTTTCACCTAGGAGTCATGTTTGTCACTCAGTCTGTCTGGATGATAATAACTTGTCTAGCAATGAACAAACTACCAGTCCAACTGGCTCACCAGCTGAACACCCACACTTCTGCTGTTGTTCCTCTGTATAAGGTGTCCTGTGAGGTGTGTCCTGGCACTGCACAGAATAAGATGATTATATTTAAGCCCCGTGGCACAATAGATCCTATTTGTATGTTCATGTAGCCCTGGCACACTCGGGTGATTAAAGGCACGCGTGTTGTTACACGCAGCGTACTCTCAATGAGACATCAGTTTTTCCATGACATTTGAACAAGGAGAGTCTGTTTTCATAATCACACAGAGGATATTGTTCCTGCTGTTGACAGTCAATAGCATGTGACAAATTTATGTGTCAATTTTACTGCTTAGTGTATTTTGGCAAAAACATAATCTGGCTGCAGGGTATCCAAATATTTCAAAACTGTTAATTTAAAAATTGAAGACTGCTGTCAATCAAAACAGCAAGTTTAATGTTATGATTGCTTGAATTTTAAAAGATGAGTTTTCTACGGTGCAGTATCGGCATTGTGTTGATGAGAAACTGAGTCGAATTAATGGTCATCCATCATTTATTTATTGTTTTCTTATATGACATCAAAGAAACATTCGGCCTGTGAGGCTAAGTCTAAATGAAGAGTCTGATTTCTGGGATGCTACAGTCTAATCTCATTCATGTGCTGAAACACAAGCAGAGGAGGTTAGACATGTCATTCAAGGCAGGAATCACACACAACTGAAAGCATCAAAGTCCCAGCCAGAGCCCACATACGCACACACACACATACACACACCAGAAAATCATATCTTATATCAAAATGCACACAGAGCAAGTAGATTCGAAAATATTGTGACGATTTCTTGCATTGAAACGATACAGAATTTTGCGGTTACATTCCCCAAAATTACCGTAAACCAGCTTAAGAGTCAATGAGCATCTGGGAGATTCAAAGTAAAGTCAAAAAGCTATAGAAAAAAATAAAGTGAAAGTCAACCAGAGCTCATCAAATAGACCTTTTTTCTCCACATATTACAGTGTGTACTTTCTGAAATGTCACATCTTATTATTATTATGTGCAAATTATTAAAACACCAAAGTTTAATGCCACACATGTAGGACATCGACTTTTTTGCTGCTCTTCACAAAAGGTAAAACAATGAACTGTAC
Source organism: Xyrichtys novacula (assembly GCA_962446985.1). NCBI lineage: Eukaryota > Metazoa > Chordata > Actinopteri > Labriformes > Labridae > Xyrichtys > Xyrichtys novacula. The sequence continues at coordinate 22,937,885 of OY660871.1, forward strand.
TTGCATGTTTCTGAGTCAAACAGCGTAATCAGACGTGATTCTTCTCCTCAAAAACGAGTCAACTGTAACGTTTCCTGTGAGTTTTCCCTTTCTGAAATACAAAACAACGACTCTATAAAAGCCACTCAGGACTGTTCAGACTCAGAGACATGTTATCCTGACATGAGCCAACAGTACTTTATGTTCACCATCTCCAGTTCCCACTTGGATACATACTGTGAACACTTTTGAGGCTACATAAAAAATTGAGGATATAAAATTGGACATACAGTACATTTGAGGTGCTTTTACAGAATGACAGTTATCTGCATTAAGAGTATATTAGTATGAATCCTAGCTTTGCTTGCATGCAATGCATGTTGCCCAGCAATTCTGCAACAAATCCAGACAACAGTAAAGGGAGGGCTTTCTTTTTTTTTTTCATTGCAAACTGACTTTTTTGAACCTTTTTAAAAGGCATTTGGCTCACCCTGTCAACAAAATTCTGCATAGTCTAAGATCACTCCAGCTACTCTTTTCTTAGGAGCACAGCAAAATCAAGGCAAAAAGCAGCTGGAATACATATTAGATTAAATAAAGCCAAAAAAGGAGAATTTGATATTTCCAGGCTAAGTGCAAATGCAAAGAAACGTCAGATTTTCATAGTCAGATTTCAAAAAATCACATTCAAAAGAAATCACATAACCATATTTAGCTGTGACAGTTCGATCAAGTTGAAGTTTGACAGGATCAAGGCAATTAACCACAAACTCAGATTATAGGTGGCAAATATAAACCACCTTTAACTCTACAGACATATTGAGTGAACAGTGCCTTCGGACTGTTGTTTATTTGCTGAGATTAGTTGCACGCGTTTGGATAGTCACCCTCCGAGGTGGCGGCTCCTCAATGATCCGATTGGCCACGAGGTCCTGAAGCTGCAGGGCCCCCCCGCCAATGAAGCAGAAGGCCGGACACACGGGAGCCGAACAATCCAAATGTCCCTCCCAGAGCATCCTCAACGAGTGGGCGTCATAGAAAGTGACACGTCCTTTGTCACAGTCTAGGCACACGCCGAGTCGAGGTGGGAGAGGAGCGGTGTAATGGTGAGGAAGGTTACTGTGGCTGCTACTGTGGGAGTGCAGGGCTCCCTCTGACTGGCTCTGACTGTGACTGTGTCCCTGAGGAAGCAGAATCTTGCCCATGCCTATTGTGAGGAAGCAGAAAGGGGGAGAGTGCTGGTCGTCTTCTGCTCCACTGTCATGGCCGCTGTCTGGGTCGCAGCTGAGTGGGAGAGAAGAAGAAAGTTAGTGAAGAGAAAAAACAATGCTACATGAATCTAAATGAAGTATTAATAATAAACAAAAACTTGAAAAGCCTAGAAATGGGAAAGAGCTATGATAGATTTCCATATTGCAGACAAGAGCATCTTTGATTGACACTTGCACACAAAAAAAAAAGATATGAAAGAAAAGTTTTGGGGAAAAAAACACAATTATACTTTGAAATAGAAAAATGTTCCAAATGTGACACCTTAAAATCAGACTTTTTGTGCCTGTGATCCTCCCTACACATGGATGAATTCTATATTTGCAGCAATTTTGAATGTTGGCAGTGATGGTTTTTCACATCATGCACAGCAGGGATACAGTGTGCAGTTTTATCTGTGATCATGGTGTAAGGAGACATTCAATATTTCTCAAAGATGAATAAAAGAAATACATGCATTTTTCTCATGTAAAAAAACCTGTTTGCAGAGTAAAACTAAACTTAGATGAGCGAGGCTTAAAGAAATGGCTTTCAGTGTATTTGTTATTCCAAAAAGAAGATGTTGGTAGCACGGCCAACATGAGTTTTCAGACTTTGAGCTGCACTAATTCATGTCTCCCATTAGATGTGAAACACAATCATAGTTCCTATTAACATTATCATTATTTTTTTATTGCTGTTATTATGATGATGATTAATATTATTATAAAATATTATGATATATATGTAAATCATTAGTGAAGAGACGGGGTGGGACTAGACTCTTTTTGAAAATGGAAAACTTTTTATCATTTTTTGTTGTATTCTTCACTTTTTTATAATTATCATTTTTTTAATATGTTCAAAATAAACTTAAATCATCAATCACATGCAGACAAATATCTACTGACCCTGCATTTCTCACTTTTGTTACTTTACTTCTTTGGCTAATTTTATCAGCTGTTGTTTATCATTAACTCTGTGGCAGCAGATTTTTCCAGGTGGTGTGTTCACAAGTTGTACTGCTGGCCGAGGAAGACCAAAAAGTGAACAGAAGATGTTTCTTTAAATAGAAAACAGCGATGGTAGTTCAGCTCCTAACTCTTTGTGTGAGTCTGGATAGCCAGATCTGCTAAAACATCAAGAATTATATCCCTGTGAAAAATTCCATTTATTTCCACGCTGTTGTTGCTTGGAATATCAATTACTGTCAAAAAATGGTTCAGCAGTTAAGCTGTGCATGCCATTTACAGGGGCGTGTTTGATGCTGATCCACTGTAATTATCCACTCTCTTTCCAGCTTCCTCCTCTGTCTCCTATCTTATCCTCTAAACAAGGCATACAAGACTCAAAACTTTAAAAAAAAAGCTTCAAACTTTTGGGAAAAAAATTAATCCTGACTTACCGGGGGCTTGTCATGTCCTGGGGGAGATGAAACCACTCTTGTAGCTTCACCTCTTGTCCTACTCCCACCTGAAAGATGGAGGGAAAAAGAGCCAAAAAGCTTTAGTCATGTCCGCTTTGACTCAGCGTGTTATATAAAGCTAGCTGTTGTGAAACCAGACCATCAATCTTTCTTCACCTAGCTTACCTTCACCAGGTAGGACCCAGGTTCCACCGAGCACGCCCAGTAGTGTCTGCCTTGAGTGACGGCTAAGTCAGCCACCAGCAGGTCAGAGGTCAAGTGGCAGGAAGTGAGAGTGCGGTCGGCAGCCTGCAGGAGGGAGAGGCCTGGCACACTGCGAGCGTAGGTTTGGCCTCTACCCAGCGCTAGCCTGTCAGCGTGTAGCCCCCAGCGTGAGTCCAAGGAGAAACTCAACACTGAGAGGACAGAAGGAGGAAAGGTGGAAAAAGGGAGAAGTACAAAAGAGGAAGGGATGGTGAGGAGGAAAATGGAAAGGAGTCAAGAAGGAGGAGGGGTTAGATCCTAAAGCAAGTCTGAACACCAAAGGGGAAAAGCTATCAAGGAATAGGAGGAGATCACATAATCAGGGAAAGAAAACGAGTGTAGATATACAAGATATAACAAATGCCTCGATTCAGAACTTTTTTTTTGAGGGGATGGACAACAGCGAGGAAATCAATGACGGGTAAGGAGGTTTTCTGAAGTGAAGAACAAACCTGAAGTAAGAAGGAAAGGTGTCGAAAGAGCCTGACTGGGATGAAACTGGAATGCCGAACAAAAAATGGAAAGTTTGATGCTGAAGCTAAAAATCAAAATCAAGTAGGAGGTGATGAAGGGATGGAGAGACAAAAAACAAACAAGATTAGTCAATTAATTGAAAAATGGCAATGTTGGAGAAATGTCCAAATGAAAACTTATGTCTGGATGAAAACCAATTTACAGATGAATGAAAAGTAGAAACGGACGTCTTAATGTTTGCCTCACCAGGTGCTGGTGGAGTGTGGAGGTAAACTTCTTCACTGTACTCTCCAAACCCCGCTTTGTTACAGCCTCTCACCCTGAGCACGTACACGCTGTCCATCTGCAGCCGATCGACCACGGCACTCGTCCCTCTTACTTCGTCCATGCGCAGCCATGGTGTCGTACTATTAGGGGATCCGATGCCTCCCCATGTGGCTGCAGCCCCTCCTGCTCGCCGCTGGTACTCCACAGAGAAATACCAAGCCTGGGCCGAGTCCTGGGGGAGGCGCCAGCACAGGAAGAGCTGGTCATAGGCAAGAGTCTTCTGTGTGTCAATGACTGGAGCCAGTGGGGCTGTGGTGAAGATGGAGAGAGGAAGTGTTAACGCACTTCAAATGAGAGTCAATCTCTCGATCTTTATCTATTTATATTTATCTCGGGTCTAGACGAAGATCGAACATAAGATCAAATTCATGATAAACTCAGGCTTCAGGAGTGCAAATGTTTGACTAATCTTGTAAATTCTTTTAACAAATTTTGAAAATTCAATTATTATTTGTGTAGGAGGCAAAATATATTTGTTTAGGATATGATTTATAGGTACGTCCAGGGTTTCGACACTGAGGGTGTGGTTTTGGGAAGTTTGGTTATTTAAATCTTGCAGGGTAGTCAGACAATGGCTGTGCTAAGCTCCGATAATTTTCTGTTTTTCATTGTTTTTCATTGTTCCACTCATCCTGTTTTAACCTCATTTCACAATATCTGCATGTGCTGCCGTTCTTGGCCAGGTCTCTGTTGCAAAAGAGATTGTGAATCTCAATGGCACAAACCTGGTTAAATAAAGGTTATAATAATAATAATAATAATAATAATAAAGATAATAGTAATAATATTAATAATAATAATAATAATAATAAAGATATTAATAACAACAACAACAATAATAACAATAAAGATAATAATAACAACAAAAACAATAATAATAATAACAACAACAACAATAATAATAATAATAATAATAATAATAAAATAATAATAATAATAAAAGCTGAATACAATTGAGCCTCATCTTGTACCATCAGACCCATTCATTCCCATCCCCACTTCATCCACATGATTGTAACACTTGACAAGTTACAGCTTCATGGAAAAAAACATCCTTTTTACAGGCAGAAACCTTGAGCAGAACCAGACTCAGATAAGACAGACATCTGATGCTACTGCGGTGTCTCAGGCTGAGTCAGACTGAGTCATTATGGACGCACACAACTCAAATAGTTTACTCTTTTTTTCTGACCACCTGCTGTTACGGTTAGTGATAGTAAGCAAAATGTTGTGTACGATAACATTATGCATTAATCATCATCAATAGTCTGTGTGTTATTGTGTTTTGGAAAATTGGATAAAAAATAATGTACCCTAGTCTATAACATGCTGTGATGGACTGTCATTATCTGCACTTTTGCACTATTTTCACCTTCATCTTAGAAACAAAGCAGCATACCACGTATGAACTCCAAGCCTTGGATGTGCTTGACCTCTTTGGCTGCATCAAGGTGAAAATGTCTGAAACAGGGATCAGCAGCGAGACAGAAACACTGAAGGTGTTCTATGGCCTTCACCAGCCTGTGGGGCAGAGAAATACACAGATACACCCAGATAAGAATGCAGAAGAGATACACGGGTGAAAAGTTTTAAACTGATAAAAAATAAGGCCTTCTGGGAGGCATATCTAATCAGTATTCCCTCTGAGTGTGTGTGTGTGTGTGCGTCGTGTGCACCTGTTGTGAGTGATTCTAGCAGCTTGCACAAAACAGGGCGCATCAGTCTCTTTCAGCAGTTCCTGTGTGTAAGCCATCAGCCCGGCATGCTCCAGCAGTCCTCGTCTCTCTGATACCTGGGCAGACAGGGCTTCCTCCCTCCTGCTGCGGGATCCCTCCAGGGCCAGCGCCAAAGCCCCCTGACGCTCCGCCACAGCTGCTCCCAGCTCCCGGATACAGTGTGTCAGCTGATGCAGAGCTACTGTGCTGTTAGCCTGGAGAGAGACAGAGAGGGGAATCCTGAGAGTGGAAAGAGCTGAAAGAAGAGTGCAAAGACAGTTCATGCTGACTGAAAATGACAGAAAAATATCAGTCTATTATGAGTGTGCCGTGGCAGTGGAACCAAAGGGTTCAAGAGGTCCCACAGTTGCAGCTGTAGTTGAAATAAATCGGCTGGTGAACAATTCCTATGATTTATTAAAACATTAATGATCAGAATGATCACTGATATATACTGAAACACCCTTATATAAAACCCATCTTCATACACATCACACAGCATTGAAAGCTTAGGGTAAACAGAATTGACTTTTTTACAACTACAAATAATTCAATCATTCAGTTTTTGAAGCAGGATGTTTAAAAAAACACTTTTAGATTTATCTGCTTCACATAAAGAAGAGGAAACTAGGGTCCTCAGGGTTGGTCGAAAATCTATAATCATTTAATCATCCTTACATGCTGTTACTTGTTTAAGCAAAGAGCTTTGAAGTCATTTCACTTGAGTATAAAATCTGTGCATAGTCCATAATAAAATACTGATGTTTAAAAAATTAAATCTCCTGCAAGGAACTTTCAGTTTGTGTCCAACTTGGCGCTCCCTCTGGACTAAGCAACCTTTGCTTATCATGTCCTCTACGTGTTTAAACTGTGTCTTCTGACACAAACCCCTTGCTGACTTTTGACATTAAAATGCATCATCAATTGTGAATATTTTATGTGGAAATAGTCAAAACAGGGTATTTTCTTGAGCGGCAAGGCTGACACCTACCATCATATAATTTTCAAACATTATCAGTGACAGTAAAAAAAAAATCAAGCACGTCACTGACGGTCTTGTTTACTTTTGCACATCATAAAAAAGGCATTAATATGATATGATTTCCGAAACACAAAACTCCTCACTGGAGCTTTAACTACATGTCCCAGTGTAATCACAATTAATTATCATTCCCCTTTAAAACTGCTTTGAGTATCAGTGTCAAAAATACCCGGAAAAGCCAGGCTCTAGTAATACTGTAAGTGCTACTTGCAGAAAATAAACATTAAATAGATTCATTTCCAAGTCAGCAGGCTGCATTCAACTTGTTTTACAAAATAAAAGTCATGATTGTTTTTCTGGCCCAAGGCGGTATTGACATCTAAGTGAAAGTATCCCTGCGAACCTCCTAATATGTCAAATTCAGTTGAACCCAACACACATAATGTCAGAGCCTCTTACAAATACTATTGCTCATGTTAAACGATACCATGTGGGATGACGGATACTCTGACAAAGCAGACCAACAAAACAAAACAGGACGCAAAAATTGCAGCACAGTAAAGATGCGTCACCTCCATCTGTTTGATGGCAGCTTCTAGCTGAGTGATCTGACTCTGTATCGTCTCCTGGTTGGCCAGAATGAAGTTCATTTCCTTGTTGACCTTATCCTATAAAAACAAAACAAAAGTTGACCTTTCAAAGCTGCTTACATCAGGGTCTTCTTGACTAAGTAGTTATAGACTTGAGGGCAAACTCACCTTGAGGGCCTGGTAAGCCTGTGCTATAGGCAGAACTTTGTGTCCATGGTGGACTCGGCGGAGCTTGCAAAGCGAGCACAGCAACCTCTGGCAGTTACGGCAGTACCACTGCATCCTTTCCTGCTCGTGCTCTGTGCATGTTAAGACCTAAAGCACCAAAAAGGATTAAGGTGCTAAAACAATACAGAGAAGTCACTGCATATGATCAAAAGCACAAAACCAGACAAACCTTTGGACGAAAGTTGTTGGTGGGTAGGATGTGTTCATGCTGGGCTCGAGGAGTTCCCCAGGGGTGATAGAGTTTGAAACATTCATTGCAGAAATTTGACTTGCAGTCGGCACAGCCCTTTGTGGCCTCTAGAGACTGAGGGGGCTTACAAAAACCACACATGATGGCTATGCTGCCCAGACTTACAGTGTGCCTGTACCTAAAGGGCAGACAGGGGGACAGAGCGATAAGGAAAGGGTTACAGCAAACCTGGCAGCAGAAAAAACGCAAAAAGTAGGAGCGCTTCAAACTTAAGTAAAGGAAGATTGAGCTCATCCTAACTTGCCCTGATTTCCTTTCAGTCGTGAGGGGTTGAAATTTTTAACAGCCTGACCTGGATACATCACCAGTAGCTGCCTTGTTAGTGCATCCTGCTCACTAAAACATGCACCGTCACACTTTCCTGACCAACAACACAACCACTGCCTGGGGAGGGAGCAGCTGCACTCATCAAACTGCTGCGTGTGAAACTGGGAAACTGCCTCTCCCCATCACTCTCCCTCCCCATCACTGTGCACCTTTTTTTCTTTTTTCAAAAGCAGCTCCGCTCGCTTTGATCTTCACTATTTGAACTGGTAAGAGAAGGGGATGATTAACATTAAAGGCTAGTGAGAAGTGTTTCACTTTTAAAGTTACACAACAAAAGTTTGGTGAAGCTGATCCAGATTTTTAGGAGTACACTGCAGCGTTTTTGAGCCGTCGCTGCAGTCTGCTCTCAGGTTTAGCCTTGGATCAGGACTAGAGGAAAGATTCATTTTCCAAAGTCATTCCAATAATTGATTTTCTGTCTTATATATAAGGAAGTATTGATCGCACACTTCATTTACTACATTTCCTTAATGCATGCATGACTGCTAAAAGGTATTTTCTGATTATTTTCTTGAATTACTGCTAGTGTGCTGTTTTTCTTTGTTTGCAGTTGTCTATTTAATCTGTGAATGTGTGTTACGGTGCATACCAAGTGTGTTTGTGCACATGTATACCTCTCCACGATGCGCTCCAGGGTGAGGTTACGGAGGCAGTCTGTCAGGCCTCTCTCTCCAAGCTCCACATCCTCCTGACAGGAAGGACACGGGAACAGCATGGGGGGAGGGGCGGCGTCCCTCCGTCTCCGCCCCGGGTATGTGCCGCACACTGGGAAAAGGGCACAGGTGTAGAGGAGTGGGAATGAGAAGTAAAACGAGACATGAATAGAGACAAGTAGGGAGGAAAAGGTAAGCATGGAGACACTGGAAAATGTAAAAAGGAGAATCCTAGGAAGCCTGTCTGACCTATTTATTTAACTGCCCGCCCCATGTACAGAGGCTGTAGCCCTCAAGCAGGTGGCACAGGTTCGATTCCAACCTGCGGGTTCTTTTACTTATGTCACTCTCTTCTGTCTCTCCTGGTTTTTACTCCATCCACTGTCACATCCTCATTCTTGATATCAATGACATCTGCAATGTAACAGACCTTTTTAGATATGTCATATTTGCAGATGATACCCATTTGTTTTGCTCTGGTGAGAATTTAAAGGAACTTTTGTGTTGTGTAGAAATGGAGCTGGAAAATCTCAAGACTTGGTTTGATGCCATTAAATTATCTTTAAATATTAAAAAAAAAAAAAAAAAAAATTGATGTTTTTTGGGAATCTAAATGAAAGTGATTGTAATGTTAAATTAAGAATCTGTAATGTTGACATTTAAAGAGTTACTGAGACTAAATTTCTTGGGGTTAATAGATCAAAAGTTAACATGGAAACAACACATTGAATACATTAAAGGGAAAATTTCAAAATCACTTGCAATCCTGTACAAATCTAGAAAAGTATTGAATTCAAAGGCTTTGCATTTGATCTACTACTCATTGATTGTTCCCTACATATCTAACTGTGTGGAACTGCGGGGCTCCACCTTTAAAACCACTATATATTCAATAATAAAACTGCAAAAATGAGCTATAAGACTGATTACTATGATCATACGGAGCCACTTTTTCTAAATTCTCATGTTATGAAATTTTATGATCTGTTTTATGATAAAATAATGCAAATTATATTTAGAGCAAAATCAAAAATGCTCCCTGACTCAATACAGAGGTTCTTTTCAATTCAGGACGGTCCACATAATCTCAGAGGTGTTTACAAATTTACTGAACAAAAAGCTAAAAAAGGTATGAAAAAGAGATGTGTCTCCATTACTGGAGTTAAACTCTGGAATGATGCCAACATAGATCTAAAAACATGTCATTCTTTTTTGTTTTTTAAGAAAATGGTTTGTAAAGCTATTTTTGAAGCTTATAAGTGCGATTAATTATCTGTTGTTGTGGTTTCTTTGCTTTTCTGGAGGTCGGTAGCCTAAAAAAGTTGACAATACAGGATAGGCTTTTATAAGCAGTCTGCTTCTGTCTATGCCTTTCCAGTCAATATTCAACACATGATTCTTGTCAATATTGTGTAAAATATTTGGTGTTGTCGTGACTGAATATTTGGTGTTGTCGTGACTGAATAAACAACAACTACTACTACAAAAAAAACATAAAAGCCCCATGATGAACGTCTAAAAGCAGAATTCTCTTTCTCTCTAACTTTTATTTATAAAAAGCTCAGACACATGTGAAGTGTGTTGTGGGAAAGACTATTGGATTGCAAACTCTAAAAATCTCACCTGCATAACAAATGCTCAAATCACTGACTCTGCCTGACCAGATTTGGCCCCTGCATGCGCTTGAATAAGTCATCAGATGAACTCATAAATCTGACTCATCAGTATAAGCTACATGCTATCATCTTATTCAATATATATGTATGATGTCACTTTTAGGTGACATATTGCTGAGCTCATTCAGATTCTCCTTGCTCACCTTTGCATATATTCATTCCCAAAACCCTCCTTACCTGTTCTGAGCACACGCTCCAAGCGGTCAGGGGTCCTGGGTGCCGGTCTTCGTGCCTGACGTGGAGAGCGGGAGTTGGGCGTTGAGGCAGGTGAGTTGGGCTCTGGAGGAAGGTCTGGAGGAGGATAACCTCTTTGTACCAACACCTCAGCTGCACACAGCAGACACACGCTGTGCTGGCAAGGCAGGAGGATAGGCTGCTTCACCATTTCATCACACACCGGGCAATGCAGCTCCTTTTCCATGCTCTTCATGTTGGACTGCAGAGGTTCAAGAAGAGAAGTGAGGAGTCAGAGCCGGTAAAGGCTGAGTCATTATAATAAACAAAAGATGCACTGCTTCTTTTTCTCTGAGCCTCCTGTGACCTAAAAATGTGTATGAGACGTGTAGGAGTCAGGAGCGAGTCTGGGAGCTGCAGGAGACAACCACATAGAGTTGGATACAGAGAATTTTCACCCGACCAAACATGTTTACGTGATTTTCATTATGTTGCGTTTGTCTGAGTATCATGGCTCCCTGGGTAGCTTCAGCATTGCCTTTGACATCTTTGAAGGCATATTTGTTTCCCTGATCCAAAACCTGCTTTTTCCTACAGGCACATGTTCGGATGATTTTCACCCAGCAATAGTGATAGAGGGTAAAGTAGGTTTGGGTGGATTTGATAGCTGCATATAGGGAATAAGGTCAGTAAGAGTGGTCCTGGAATTTGCATGCTATCTTTATTTTGTGCAGTGGTTATGAATAACTATCGCAAAGTAGTGATTTTTAAGAGAATTCATATGGTGATAAGAAATATTTTAGTCAGCTGGTCATTTTTACTCACTCAAAATATGCAATATTTTGGTTCTCTCTCCTGCAGCTGTTATTGTGCCAAGGACCCTGAGTCTTCACCAGGGAAGACTCACATGCTCCAGGAATGGGTGGAAAAGAAACTAACTTTACAGTTTATATATATACTTTTTTAATGAATTTTTTGTTCATGAATGCCTAATTTCAGTTATTTTGTTGCATTTTTATATTACCCCTCATGGCACTTTTTGTTCCTTCATTTGGACATTGCACAGTTAAAAATAAAAGGAAACTACTTTAATTTGTCATGTTTTGTCCTATTTTGATATATTTTGATGACAAGTACTTTTTCTTGGGTATATTATTTCGGGTAAAAATCACCCGGTGATAGTGATGGTGTTACTAATTTTAGTGTTCTAGGGTTAAATACTAATGCCCCTTTAGTTCAGGTGTTTGCTGGTCTTTCTCTCAGTAAAAATGGATTCCTCTAGCTTGAAACATAAGGGTGTAGAATTGGTTGCTCTAGCACAGGATGCCATCGTTTGCTAACCAGGTACCTTTCACACAGAGGGATGATGCATCTTAAAATCAATACAAATAAATAAATAGCTCTCATTTTTCCCAGTGTGTCAGCCTGTGGGCCTGGTTTTACAACAGTGGTACTGGTGGTGTAAACCCTTTTCCAGCTCCTCCAACCACTAAACGCAGCATCCCGTTTCTATGACAACGTGCATCATCTTTGCCTTCTCATCGTGTCCGGCCCGTGAAGCATTTTGAAGCTACAACAAGTCACTGTTGGCTAATATTAGCAGCCTATCTCGATTCATGACCATCAAGAGCCCCCCTGCTCTCTCTGCAACAGCGTTTGCCTCCTGTGTGAACACAATTTGTGGCCTAGCTTTTATGTCTACCAACGGTGCTCGAACCGCCAGCGTCCCTTTGATTCAATTCATGCCAAACCAATGTTGGGCAAATGGTAAAAGCTTTTGATTCCTGCATCACACGCGCAACCCCTATCAGATAGCTCGGGTAGAATATGGCAAATAATCCAAATGAAGGTGGAGTAAAGTGAAATAACCGGTGGAATGAAGATCACATGGTCGAAATAATATAATGAACGTCATACTTACACTAATGCGAACCAAAGCGTCCATGATAGAAGTAAAGGTTTGTAACTCCGATTCTGCCATGTCTCCTCGATGCCAGCCTGTCTCTACTAAAGCCCTCTATTCAGGGAAAAACAACCATTGGCCGGTGAACTGACGAAGACACGGGGGTTGTTTTCCCTGCTTGCTGTGTGTCGGTGCGCACACGCTGATTTTTTGCTGTCTCGAAGCTCCGTGTCCAGCCGTCGTAGAGAGAAAGGTGTGTGTGTGGGGGGGGGGGGTCGTTTCTGCAAAAGCAGTTAAAAATATCCCTTTAAATCATTTCTGTTTAATCTCAACAGCCAACACTATCAGTGATTCATTTTCTCACAGCAAACACCTCGGGTTTTAATTTCAAAGGTCCGAGTCTGCAAAGCTCCTTTTCCCCGTGCCGAATTGATTGTGGCCTAGTTTCGTTATCGCCGCAGGGTGGCAGTGTCGTATTACCAACACACTTACGGTCCTTCTTCATTTGTTGTCCATGTCCGGTGTTGTGCCGTAAAAGGCATCCCCTGCATCCCATCCTCTAATTAGCTTCTTAAAGTGGAAGAAAATTATCTCAAATGATAATAATAACACGAGTATTGTACCCTGACAACATGTCAAACGGAGCAGAAAACTTTCGTTCTGTTTGTATATGTCTCAATGACGCACATATAGAGGTGTACTTGGGTCTGTTAACTGTACAGTTAGCCATTAGCTATAGTTAATAGTAAAGATGGCTATATTCCGAATCAGAGGGCTATTGTTTTCGGCTTATCTGAATAGCCTGAATGAAGTCATTAAAGACACGAGCTTTTGAATCCACCCAACGCTAAGGAAAACTTGGATTATTTCGCCTTGTTATGTACTTTCAACCGCGCTCCCGTCAGGTGATGCATTCTACGGCACAACACCGGAACCTTAGTACACAGCCGTGGACGAAGCCGGTCTTAATTTCAGGCTGCACCTGGTGTCGTCGATTGTTGTAGCAACCACAAGGCGCAACAGCGAGAGATTTGTGACAGTAGTTGTCCATGTTCGCAAGTATCAGTCGAGATGACGAATTGGTCGCTTGAATCAATCTGTCCAAGTTTTAAATTCAGTATTTTCTGTTTGGGGATTAATTAGTTTGTTTATTTGCAGCAAAGCTAACGGCTAACTTAGCAAAACACGCACATTTAATTCGACTGAGCTGTCTCTCTCTCTTCTGATTTTTGCAGCCTTATTATTTTCAGCAGTACTGATCTGGTTATAAATAGAGTTACTTTACCATGTCTGCTGTTAACAGCCTTGTCCCTGCTCGTTTTTTGACGATCATAGCCCACCTTGTCATAGTTATCACGATCTTTTGGTCGAGGGTAAGTGACAGTGTTTATTTTTCCTACACCTTCTCATCATAAACATGCTTTATAATTACTGCATTTTGTTTGTGTCGTCCTGCTGGACTGTTTAAAATCTGTGTTTTGCAGGAAAATAATATTAAGGCTTGCTTGCCTTTGGAATATACACAGGAGCAGTATGAAGAGGAAGACAGAAAGTAAGAAAACACTCGACAAACACATAAACATGTAAAGTTTATAACTATACAAAGAGTTGGAATACATTAATCTAAGTTACTGTAATTGAGTAGTGTTTGCGTACTTGTACATTTTTGATAAATGTTTAAAATAAATCTGTACTGTCATTTAAGTATTCTCTATTGGAATTATTGTAGTTCTCTTCATGTTATATGGCATTGGTTACTAGGTTAAAAAAAATAGAAGGGGAGAGTAGGGTAAGTTGAGCCACCCTCTGTTGCTTGGAAATGGTCAAAGAAATTGATCATGTGACCAAATATTTAGGAGATGGGCATCAATTCATGGAGTCTGTGAAGGTAAGAAGCACATGGGTGAAGGGGTTAGACATTTATTTACAAAAAAAAAAAAAAAAAGAATTTCACTCTTGAAAGTGAATTTAGTCTGTCATAAGTTTTATTAGAATTGTGTTCAGATCAAAAAAGATCATGGCAGCCAGTTGATTGGGTGAGATCTTCACTTCTTCTACATTTCCTTTTGTCAAAAATCTAATTGTACTTCATATAAGCTTCTTTTACCATGCAGGTTGGAACATAATTGTTGTTTTCAAAAGATATATCGACCCAAAAACCATTTCTGACCTGAATGGCTTTGAAATACAGTATTCAAACTCACTTCACGCTGATGCTATTGGCTGTAGTTTGGGCAAATATGCTTTGACAAACTGAACAACTCAAGTACAATTCAAACACAGTACTTTTTACATTCGCTTGAGAAGAGCGGACTAGTAGTTTTATGCCTACTTAAGAAAAATGTCATAAGCAACTGTACTTTTGCATTTGTAGAACACATTATTTTGCTTTCCATGATCCCCTCTATGTCTGTCTTTGTCTCAGGTTGGTAGTGGCACTAGCAGTTACTCTGGGTCTGTTTGGAGTGGAGCTAGCTGGGTTCTTCTCAGGTGTCTCGATGTTCAACTGCAGCCAAGGTCTTCTGTGTATCCTTTTCCTGCAGAGTCTGGGGATCCCTCACTGATGGTTGTTAAAGAAATGCCATAGATAAGTTAAAGCTAAGAAATTGTTGTGGGGATCCCAACATAAGTGTGTGGTTTATGTTTGTATAGAATTGCTGATAGTCATCACCCCACATGGTATTTCACTATTGGCTGAAATATTTCTTTAGAACCCCTCTGAGTTTATCAAAATAATAAGAAAAAAATGTAGTTTTCAGTTACAGTTCCATGACCTAAACTTCAATATAGCAACAGGAGTCCACGCCAGTGCCTCAGTAGCACTGCTTTTCTTTCTTTTTGAGCAGTGGGACTGTGACATCTATTGGTGGATCCTTGCTGTTTGCAGGTTAGTTCCAATTTGCATGTGATGTTGTGTTGTTGTTTTCCTGAGATTATTTTTCCCTGACCTATATTGCACCCCAGCACTCGCTGTCCACTGCAGCGCATCTGTATCCTTGTCTCTCTTTGTGTCTGAGAAGTGGGAATGCTGGACATACTGGGTTATTTTTGCCACGTGCAGGTTGGTGTGTGGGTGTTGCTCTGAGTGCATGTAGTAATGTGGCTGTATCTCATGAGATCAGAGCAATAGAGTCTCTTTAAACAGCAAAGCATGGATTCTTTAAGACTTGTGTTTTTAATTGTTCTTCCTACATTTCTATCTCTCCTTCAGTGTTCTACCTGCTTTTGTGGAGATTCTTCTGTTTATAGCTGTTTTTGGAATGAAGAAAAAACACCTATGAAAGACAGATTTGATGTAAAATCCTCCAACAAGAGTGGATGTGGACATCAACGTATTAGATGGTGATAATGCATCCCCATGTTGGGATTTATTGGTGATGACAAAATACATTCCCCAGGCTCATTTTTGTACTAAATATCAACAGATTAAACACTTTGCTCTCAGTCTGTTTCTTTAACTCTTTTATAATATACATTTTGAATGATAGAGATGCAGAAAATGTAGTGTTGTGGTCTTTTTTATCAGGTGCTGTGCTAAGTTTAGACAAAATGTTACAGAAAATTATTATTTTTTGTTTGGTCTGTTATTTTTTCTGTTGAAAAGTCAGAAAACGTTTGTAAACTGAAATAAATTTTGTACCAGCTTTTTCTGAAACTTTCGTTGTTTATTCTATTCCTCTAAACTCTTGTGAACCTTGGGCTTTTTCTACCAAACAGTTAAGCTTTTCAAAGTGTGCTCCAAGTACATGTCATGTACCACCTATTTCACTAAAAGTGGACAGGGTTAATCAAGAATTACATAGAATGCCTGTAGTGCTTACATTTAGAAATATTAAAACGTTATTAGGAATGTTAGAACACTTCAAGAAAGTAGTTGTAAATAGTGACAAACTGATATTCTGGACAGTTTACCCTGTTACTGTGGAGCTCAAAGAAGAACATTTATGATCATTTCTTCATGGAAATGCAATCAGACCGAGATGCTAAGGCAGGAGAACTACCACGTCTGCAGTGCAAAATGATTAATATGAAGATTATTAATTCAAGGAAATGATTAAGAAATTATCATAAATGTTCTTCCTTGAGCTGTGTCACCCTGCTGTAGTCCATGGACTCAACCGGAGGTCTCCGTACAAACAAGCGGCTGCTGGGAGAGAGTAGGTGAGTTGTGTTTAGTCTCTGTGCTAAAGAAATTAGGCAAAGTTAAAAAGATGTTTGATGGCTAGTACTGAGGCTGGGATCCAATATATACTGTTGATGAAGTTAGGTGCTGTTCTGAGCATTATTTGTGGCTATAGAGTGGCGTTTTGGTTGAGCGGGTGAATCAAATAAGAATCAACATCATTGAAAAAAGAGTGATTTTCTACTTTAACAGTTCTAATTGCTTCAAAAAGTAAAACTAGAGACGCACAGCCGGTGCAGACAGGTACCACCCACAGAGTTAGCAGTTTAAGGAAAATAAAATCTTGTTTTTTGGAAGGAGTAAATTTACCAGGACGTCTGACGTTGCAGCTGAAATACATGACTCCGCCCACTGTTCCGACATGTAATTTTGACCGGGTCGTCAGGTTTTTTAGTTCCTAGAGAGCCTGGACTTTCAGCTGGCTCCACGAAGTTGTACCTACAAATTTTCACCCCTTTGGTCTTTGCAAAGGCTCCAGTTCATTTCGGAATCATGGGTATGTAAATGCAGGATCATTGTTTCATTCAAATTATATTTCCGAGCGAGACAGTGAGTGCAAAGCTGTCGTATGTTACTAGCGTCCATTTCCATGGAGAAGTTAGCTAGATGAAGGTTTTTTGTTTGAACACACAGTAATCTATAATGACAAAATCGGTCATTTTTACTATTATAAAACAACCAGTGTTTGTAAGTATTTCACAGTATTCTACAATATGTGTAGAGTGTTGTATTACTGCTGGTATAATTTCTTTAGCTTGAAGGCTAATGACAACATGTCGGAAGCGGTTTTGAATGAACACTGACGTGGCGTTACGTTCGCAGAGGAGGATGTTTTATTAGCTTCATTATTTTTAATGCACATGTTTTCAAAATAAGGTTGGCATTCACTAAATCTGTGGATGCAGCAGAGGCCTTGAGATTTACGCTTCTAGATATTCCTTGTTTTTATAAAGTCGACCCATGTTGGCTTCGTTTAGATACTTTCGTCTATACTCTATGCCTGTATCGCACTTATAATAATGCTGTAGCTATTGAATATATCTAATTGTGTTGAGATTGTGTATATTTAACTTATGTCAGTCAAGTTTTAAATGAAATGCTTCTTACTTTTGCTTTTAAACTGATGCTTTGAGGTGTACCTGTGCACTGCATTAATGCCAAGACCATCCTAGTCTACTACTTTTCTTAAAGACTCCAAAAACAGGCAACTGGACTGTGTAGAGTTGAGAAGATGTTTCGCCTCTTATCCAAGAAGCTTCTTCAGTTCTAAATATTGCTAGTGTGAGGAGCAGATATTTATCTTACTGGAGAAGGGGACACACAACTTCTCCAGTAAGATAAATATCTGCTCCTCACACTAGCAATATTTAGAACTGAAGAAGCTTCTTGGACAAGAGGCGAAACATCTTCTCAACTCTACACAGTCCAGTTGCCTGTTTTTGGAGTCTTTAAGAAAACCATGACCTGGATGAATGAGAATCTACATGGACCTAGTCTACTACCATCATGTCATGCCTGACTAGGGCTGGGTGATACGGGAAAAAGTTTATCAGAATATATATTTTTTTCATATAAGTTGATATCGATACATATCATGATACAAAAAATGAAATCTAACATTGCTTATTGGAAGCATGTCTTTTGCAATACAAGAAGCTACTGCATCTGTGGGGTCTTTGTGTCTCTCTGACGTTTTGCCGTAAGGCGTTGCGCTAGAGAAAGCGGACTGAATAGTCGGCTGTTTCGGCTGCGTAGGCGCCATAGGCTCCTTGCTCCGCTCAGGGTTTGTAACCTTTTGCGTTACACGTGCTCTTCCACATGGCACTACTTCAGTTGGTGAAAAAGATTTGAGGTGTACCCTGACTTTGCAAGAACATGTTCTTGACATAATTTCCGACTGCAAAAAAACAAAATACCTCCACACCACCGACGTTTTTTGCCAGTGTTGTCACCAATGTAACTCCCCTTTTCATTGGCTATTTGTATGGTCTAAAACATGGCAGAATGCAGACTATCGGAAAACATATTAGGGAAGTTGATTAATTTTATATATCTTAATCGTTTTATCGTCCAGCCCTATGCCTGGCCTTTGTGGAGGACTTTCATTTGTATTTGTATGAATTTATTCAATAAAGTTACTCTCTTTACTTCACAGCCGTGAACACGGGCACCTCTCTGGTGCTGTCCAGTCTGCTGTCAGTGCTGGTTTTTGCTGGGATGCAGATGTTCAGTAAGCAGCTGGGATCTACTGAGTGGCTCACCATCCTGGGAGGTTTCCTCGGCTCAGTCCTCTTCATCTGCTCCCTCACTGTATCCTATTTGCATTTCCTATTAGCTTGTTGTAGCTGCTTTAATAATCTCCGACCACAAAACTCTGAGTTACAGTAGTGTTTCACAGCAGCTTTTTATGTTATTGGTTATCTTTTTGTACACACTATGTTGCATCTCATTTTTTTGTCTCACCTGGGTTACCTGATTTCTTGTTTGTATTTGATGTTGTGATATCAATGAGGTTTGCTCACCTTGACAGTATTTCCAGGCATTTAATAATCTGGAAAACCTTGTTTTTGGGAAAGGATTTCAGGCCAAGATATTTCCAGAGAGTAAGTATTGTTTCTAATTTCTCTGTTTATTTTTATGAATAGCTGAATCAAGTGTCAGGTCAGCTCACATTGACATATGCTAACTCATTCACACTTATCCCAAAATAATTAAAGCAAGGGATTTTCCAAGAATTTTAAATTGAATTGATTGATTCTTACCTGTATTTTTCACTCTCTTATTTCCAGTCCTTTTGTGCCTCTTCCTGTCACTGTTTGCCTCTGGTCTAGTGCACCGCGTCTGTGTCACAACATGGTATGAGACAGTATCTCTGCACATCTGCCTGATTTACCCTCAAAACACAGTAAAAGAAGTTATCTGGAAATATTCTAATTTGTTTCGTCCTTATTCCCATTGCAGCTTGATATTTTCTCTCTTCGCCGTGTACTACATCAACAAAATATCTGCCACTCTCTACCAAGCAGCTGTTCCTGCGGTGACACCAGCCAAGGCTACCAGCAAGGGTAAAAGGAAGAACTGATGGACGGTGCAGTTCATTGCATTCAGTGAATCAGTCGATATCACCCAGGTGCTCATGACCACTGCAACATAGCACTTGCATATTTTTCACAATTTTTGTAAAAACAAACCCCCATGGTGTGCTTCTCCAGGGTTTTAAAAATGGTTTGGGAATATCACGTGGAGAAGGTTGAATTGAATCCAAATGTAAACTGAAGTAAAATGTTTCAAACATGTAAAAAAGAGAGAAAAAGTGAACATAGAATTGCAAACAAAGAAATTGCAGACAGAAAATAAACAAAATCAGTCCCAGTTCTCCAAACTTGTAGTTAGGTTGTTTTATTTTTTATTTTTATTTTAATTTTTCACATTTGACTCATGTAGAAATTCCCCCGGTATCAAACATTCCACTTATGACCTTTCTCTCTGCACTGTTTTTACACTACCAGCCACGAAGAGATACAAACATCCAATCTTTTTTTTTTATTATGTATTCATCAGTGCGTCATGTTGCTTTTTCTTCAATTCATTTTTGTAATTAAACTCTGTAAAAAACTTGGATCCAGTTGATGTGTGTTTGTGCTCTCACATTTTTCCAGTATAGGGATATCGGTGTGTTTGTTCAAGTGGGTGTGGTTGTATCCTAAAATCCTGAGCTGTTGGAAAGTGATGAAGGACTAGGAGGGGCGGGGAGAGAAGGCATTGCTTGGTTCTCAGGCGTGATTCAGTGTGAATATTTTAAAGGGAATATATGGGCTGAATAACATGCATTTGGGGAAAAATTTGACCCTTTAAACTGCAGTGAATTACAGGTGGCTCATCTTATTGTCTGTGTAGTCCAAAAATAAAAAAAATCATATACAGGGGGTTGAAGGCTGCACATCTGAAGCTGAATAAACCTCGAGGTGACTTTCACCACGGCAAACTTCTCAGATTTGAACGGGTTTGAAAGACGCAAAAACACTGTTTAAGGTACGTACAAGATAGGTGTGGTTATTTATCACAACGTTGAGGTAATGCAGCAACAAAGTGCATTTAAAGATTGAATTTATTGCATTATTGGACATTTTTGTCTAATAAAAGTTGTAGCTTTGTGAAACGCATGTAAAGGAAACAGATGTAGACTGGATCAGAAGTCACTAGAGCCTGCACAACCTTCCTGAGTGATCTTTTTCAGGAAACCTGTTGCCCAGACTCGCCCATGTGCTGCATTTCCCAACATCCTCTGTGATTCCATGTGTCATTTTAGGCGCTGCCACTCTTTTCTATGACTCAAGCTAAAAAATGGGGGAAGAACTTTGGCACTTCTTTCTGCAGATGACATCAAATTCCTCCATCAGCTCTGATCGATGAAAGAAAACAAGCTGTCACTGTAGAAATTCCTCACATCTCAAGCACAGACTGTAGGGAGATAAGAACAGAGATGGTATGTTTGCTCTGTTCTCTTTCTCTCTCTCCTCTGCTGTCTCAATATCCCACCCTCTCCCTCCCATCATCACAGGGCGTTGCCTAGCTAAGCTGACTATAACTCTACTGTAAACTCTCACTGATCTCATACACTCTTCATTGAGTCTTGTGTTTCAGTTCCTGTCTCTCTCTCTACGTCCTGGTAAGTTCAAATTTCACTAACTTTTTCTAACCTATTTCTCCTCTCGCTGTTTTCTCGCGTTTTTTGAAGTTGCGCGAGTTTGAACGAACATCCGATAAAGTCGTTTTTTAGGGAGATTAGTCTACAGATCTCGGTTTTTGTACTCTGTGTATCTCTATTCTCGCACTTTCGGTGTGGTCTCTTCAGCATGTATTCTCGGCGGACTTGGGCGTAGTTATTTACGCAGACTTTCCACTTGTGGCATGTGGAGACTGGTCCACTCCTATCTCCGCCTTGAGTTATGTTACCCTTAAGTACATCTCTGCATACATCGGTCTGTAGGTAATACATGAGAGGAGGATAAGGGGAGAGGCAGAGAGAGTACAACCCTTTAGATAAGGGTGTTTAGTTGTATGACAAAAAATGATGTGTGAGAGCTGAAGAATTTGCTTTGAGTGCCAGTAAAACCAACACCCACATCCTCATCGGACTGTATGTAAGTTAGTCTTGGGTGAAGTAGACTCAGTGCTTTAGGAACAGCTCAGACTCTTAAAACAAGCAATTACTGTATATAGTGAAGAAGAATATAGATATAGAAAATATAGAGTGCACATGCAACGTTAAGGAAGCAAAAGACACACTTGGGAGTAGTCCTCATCTGTGTTAAAACAAAAAATAGGTGTGTCCTTTTTGTTGATGATGCCTAGTAACCAAGATCAACAGAGACACTCAATGCGGTGGAGTAAAAGGTGCAGTTTTGACCAGTGGCACAACAATGTAATAAGTATAGTATAGCTGATAAGAAGCTGACTTTTTAACACAACAGCTTAATATATTGTGCTGTTATATTTAACTGTACTCAGTGATCCATTAGTATAAAGACTAACTCTGAAGAGAATTTTAAAGTTGAATTCACTTTTATGTAAAAGTGCATTATAATCTTAATTTGTGAGGCAAATAGTTAAAGAAAAAAAGCTTTAATCTATTTCTGAAACTTGAAATCTGTTCAGTATTTACTAACAGCTGTCATCTGAGGTTATGAAAAAGTATCTCCTTTGACTCTCTGTCTTTTATTCTTTCATTCAGTACCTGACTCTGCAGCCATGCCGAGTGAAATGGAATCATGCATCGAGTCCCTGATCGTCATTTTTCACCGCTATGCTGTTCAGGATGGTGACATCAAGACCTTAAGCAAGAAGGAACTGAAAAAATTGCTTGATAATGAGTTACCCGTCTTCACCAAAGTAAGTGTCTGTCATAATATTCACTCTCTACTCTCACTGTTTCTACAAAACTACATACTCTAATTTGACTTTGCACTGTTATCTGTCCTGCTTACACCATTTCAGGCCCAGAACAACCCCAAACTTGTGGATTACATCATGAAAGATTTGGACCTTAACAAGGACGACAAGTTAGACTTTCAGGAGTTCATCCCTCTGTTCACCGGCCTCTCCATGAATTGTGAGAAGATCTACAATATGAAGCAAAAGAAGTGCAAGAGTAAAGACCAGGGGAAACAATGAAGGCGAATTGTTAATGAAAAGCCTTTGTGGCACTATATGTGTGAGATTCCCAATTAAAGAGTACCTTTGAACAAACTTAACCGTCTGTTTTATCACTTCTTGAACATACTGTGCATGTAATTTTGCATGCTTTGTGACAGCCATGTGCATGAGGATGTTTAAATCAAGAGTTCTGTCCATGCAACAAAACACCCGACTTTAATTAAATCCATCCATATATATTCTCTGAGTTGTTTAACATGGAAATGTGCTGATTTTAAATGGGGCCTGAACTACAGTGCAGCACACACGCCCAGTGCACACGTTCATTCATGAGTCAGAGATTAGGAGCTTTCAGGTACACTGTGTTTTCAAGAGTTAGGGTGTTTCTAGTGTGAGCTTCCTATGTGCACTGCTTTTATTACACAGGCAGAATTTGCAAGCTTTTTATTTAAGATAACATGCATTAACATTCACTGAATTCTACACATTTTGATTGGTAAAATGCAAAAACAAGGTTAAAAACATTTGAAGTGCAGAGGAATGCAATGCTTGCAAAGCATCAGGCGATAAACAGATCATCAAATGAAAAACCTCTGGGAAATGATGATTGGAGTCATTGATATTCATCTTGCAGCAGGTGGTACTGTTGAATGAAGCTGCACATGGAAAACTTGGAGAGGTAGAAGAGGAAACATTTTTGATTTGTTGCAGAGGTGTGTCTGCCTCTGTGCTGTAGCGTAAATCATGGTTGTACTCTATCGAGATTGCCCGGTAAAGTAGATGTAGCACCATCAAAACCAAAGAATCTAAATGGAACCCAACCTAATAGTTTTACATTTAGACTACATAAATTTTGTTTTACCAATATGTACTTTATCAAACGTGCAATCTATAATTAACGTTGTAAATGCAGAAGGAAATGTGTGGGAGGACTGCAAAACTGGAAAGCAGTAGTAAACCAAAGATACTGGTGCGATGATTTAAAGAGGGAAACTTGCAGTAACTAAGTCAATAAACAAGTGATTCATGAAAACAATGGAAAAAGAGCCCCGCAGCAGCTATAGGTTAGCTGTAAGGAAGTGAAAAAAGCCAATGAAAACAAAGCAGCGCTCGTGTGACTCATGAGAGGTAAGGCATCAAGGACGTTTCACTGTGTCAGCCTAGAAGACAAACAGTCAGAAACAGCATGATTGTCGATAAAATTTGAGGCCTCTGTGAGAAACTGCAGGCAGTACTTGTGGACAAAACCAGATCTCTTACAAAAAAAAAAATAGGCGTTTTTTTCTTTCTTTCTTTTTTTTAAATCAAAAATTATCTCATCTTGTGTTCTTGAAACAGTCATATTTTTGCTCATGGACAATCTTTGTTATGGAAAATGTTAAAAAGGTTGTCTCTGCAATGTACTGTTGATAATTTATCTGACACCCCGCCCAGCACAGAGGTGGAAGTGGTCGATCTTGATGAGCTGATGATCTCGTGCTTTTTCTGTTTCACAACCAACCTAAAGCGGAAGTTTTCTTCTACATAGTTTTAGATGCCAACAAAGATGGGTCTGTGCTGTTTTTAATGGGCACAGATTTTCCCTTACATATTCCATTAGTATAGCCATTTCAGATTTTTTTTAAAAATGAAAATGGGTTTATATTCTTCACTAAGACACTGAGACTTTCCATTTCAAAAGTATACACTAAGCACCAAAAATATGCTGTGTGTGGAGAGAGGATGATCTCAGCTCGGCAAATATTTCAGCCTATGATAACAGGGATCCTTTAAAAACTCAGGAGACGATGCACTGACACTGAGCAACCACTAGATGTTGGTAAGACTCTCAGTGACTCTTCTCAGGGCCTCCACCTACTTCTTTTTCTGTGATATTTTATCTCCATTTTTCAAAATAAGCGATTTACAGTCCACACTTCTTCTGCTATAAAATGATATGCACACTCTCAAAGGTGAGGAGAAACAAAAACAAAAAACAGTACAAACAAGCATTTAAAAAATGGGAAGTACATTTCAATCACATTAAAAAACCATGAGCTCAACTTGACAATCAAACACAAGTGCTAGCAGGCAAAGCTAGAGGCAGTGTACAGGATGGTTTGAAACTGGTTTATGGACTCAGATGGAGTCCATTTAAAGGCGCTCGTTGTTTCTGACAGAAATAATAAAAGGATGATAGAAACTAATGTCGTTGATAGAGCAGGAGAAATTACGAATTCCTCATTGATGTGAAACTGACCAGCTGAAATGAGTGGTCAGTGAAGTTGAGTGATGAGAAAGGTTTGCCTACTCCCTTGTCTCCCTTGTATAAGTCAAAGTCACAGTTGCCTGAAAACTAAAAATTACAATAAAAATACAATACAATACGCTACATTACAATAAGATATGACACGATATGATTTAATATAATATGATACTTAGAAACAGTAAAATACTGGACTCCTCCACATGACATGTTATGACTCATCTCGACTTTACGTATCAAATCAAATGATATGACTTTAGTTAGGAAATGATACTCTACAGTATTGCACAATACATAACATTATGATGTACAATGAAATAACATTCAGCGTATGGTATATGATATAAGATGTAGTATAAAATGATGTGACCTGATATGATATATGATATGATATGATATGATATGATATATTTTAAAATCATATATATATATATATAGATATATGACATTACATGAC
Source organism: Xyrichtys novacula (assembly GCA_962446985.1). NCBI lineage: Eukaryota > Metazoa > Chordata > Actinopteri > Labriformes > Labridae > Xyrichtys > Xyrichtys novacula. The sequence continues at coordinate 22,963,121 of OY660871.1, forward strand.
ATGATATTATGTGAAATAATATGATATATATTTCAAGAAATAATATAATTTATGACATGGCTACATGATATGATACAGTATAATATGATATATAAAATGCTATGACTTGATACAGTGTGATATGATATGATTGCATATGATTGCATATGTTATTATTGCACATGATATACGATGTAATTCATTACTACATAAAACAGAATGATATGACACAACATTACACAATAAAATAACAGAATAAAGTGAGTTAGGATATGAAAATATTCGATCAGGTATGTCATGGTATAATACTACACAATGTGATACAATCACTATGAAGAGACAAATTTCATGTGTTATCTACATCTGTGGAAAAAAAAAAAACATGTTCATAGTCAAATTCTCTTCTTTGCTGCACTTTGATGAAACTGAGTCATCAATAAATATCAGGAAGTTCAAAGCTACTTCTACTTAATAACTTCCTTTATCTACAGAGTTGAAATACTCATGCAGAGATACCACCGCAGAGGTTCAAAACCTCTCCAGTGATGAAACTGTAACTCACACTTCCACCAGCAGAGTGTGGAAAGTTCTTTTTCTTTGTATTGGACACCACATGATCCTCCATCTCTGTTTCCTTTTCCTCTCCTGCAGGGAGAATCTGATAGCTTTCAATGAGTGAAAGTAATAGAGAAGCTCCTCCTGAACAGTTTGAACTGACCAATAAAAGAACCTGGTGGGAGGGCGAAGGAGGGAGAGGATAAGAGATGCTGCCAATCTGCTGCCTTGGAACAGACGGGCTGAAAGAGCAGTTTGGTTACATAACAAGTCAAATGAATGAATAGGCGGGCACCAGAATCAGACATGTTTACATACAGATGAAAATGTCTTTATTGATTCAGGGATCTCTGAGTGTTGCATACAGATATACTTATATTTTGTTTATATCTGTTTGATTCTTGACAGAAGTCCTTTTCAATGAGAACAAATCAGTATAAGTAAGTCATGCATGTGGATGTGTACAAAAATGTGTCATAATTCTTCAGAAATATAAAATACTTATTGAAAGATGTTACATTGACTGCATTTGCAAGTCTAGAGACAAATTACATTTGAGCAGAGACAGACTGGGACGTAAACGCACCATTTCTGGCAGGGATAAAACCTTCTTGTAACTTTCCAATGACTCTTTTTTTTTTTTCCAGGGGGCTCCACAGAGCAGCTACTCACTGAAAAGGATTGCCACACCTTGGATGAAATAGTACTCTGTTTGTCTGCAGAGACTCACAAACACACAGATATAAACACATTGTGAACAAATCCAACTACAAAACTTCACCCCACAGAAACAAATACAAAGTTTTCTTCAGGTAGTATTTCCACATGGTAAAGCTTGGGTACAGACGGTTGTGGTTCCTGGGTGGAGCGGGGCACATTTTCACTGCATGAATCACAGCTTGTGTGTGTGTGTGTGTGTGTGTGAGTGTGAGTGCATGTAAGTGGGTGAGCGTGTGTGTGTTGGTGCTACAGAGTGGGTGTGTTAGTGTGCCAAACAGCTTCTCTGCACTCTTTAAGAGGAGGCTTAAACCCGTCTGACAACAGGCACACTGCAGACGGCTGATTCGACGGACGTGATCTCTCTTTACCTCGTGGTCGACATCAACAAGGTGAGTAATGAACAAACAAGAAGCCAGGGAGGGCAGTTTGATGGAAAGATAGAAAAGAAACATACTTCTTCTAATTCAAAACAAAAGCATGATGAATGCTTAGAAATGGTGGAGTATTTTCTGCAAGCAGATCTTTTACAATCATTTTGACTTTGAAGTAATTTAAGGGCAGTGTTGCTTAAACCACAAAAGCTCAGAGCATACATCCACAACCTATAAATGGTTAAGATCCTAGGCTAAGTTCTACAAGTAAGATAAGATAAGATAAGATAAGATAAGAAGAACTTTATTTGTTTTTATTCATCCAAAAACTTGTGCCTCTAACTAATCGCTATTTCATTCATGCTGTTTGTGCTGCAACTGCATTTTCATAAAATACACACTCTTACTAACACATTTTCTCTGCAGTCTCAGCCATGGCTCGTCTGGAGCAGATCATTACAAACATCGTGGACATATTTTTGGAGTATTCCCAAGGCGAAGGCAAGAAAGGTCAGCTGAATAAAGATGAGCTCAAGAAGATGTTGGAGGAAGAAATCCAGAGCCCCGAGTTAAAAGTAAGAGACAGGACACTCTGTTCAAATGAACACACATCTATTCATCTTTTTTTATATCGCCCAGTTCTGCATTGGTCTGTTGTGTGCTCTAATGGAATCCTGAAAATAAATCTTACAGGGTACAATTAATGCAGCTGACATTGAGGAGGCCATGGAAATGCTGGATAAAAACCACGACGGGGAGGTCAACTTTCGAGAGTTCTGTCGATGTGTGACTGTCCTTGCTAAGTGCTACTACCAGTCAAAGAAGGGTGGCAAGAAAGGTAAAGGAAAAGGCCAGGACAAAGAGGCAACAAATCCTTGAAACAGATCCATGATGTTTTAAAAGTATTTCATTCATTTGCTACATGTAGCTCTGCTGATGGTACTGGTGTAAGACTAATATTTGTGTCTTACACCTGCATGAAAACTGTACAATTTATTATATTTCTAAAGCAGTATTGCAGAAACTTTACCTTAAATACCTCCTGACATAAATAAAAACCAAAGTTTCACAGTTGTTGTGAGTGTCTTCATCTGTGCTTGGAAACCAGTGTATGAGTCATTCTTGTGTATTTGTTGTCAGTGTTGTCAAAGGAAACACGCATGGGCTCATCAAACATTCATCAGACATTACTGAGAGTGTTCTGTGGAGCTCATATCATTACCGTCTGTTCTAATCTTTTGACGAAAGACCCCTGCACAACTTTAACTCTCCTCCTGCCTGAACACATTTACATCCTTGCATCAATTATACATGCATTTACATGAGACTGAATATTTATGTTGGTGTTGTAAGGCCATAAGGTGTTGGTTATGCACACAGGATGAAGGACTTCTCAGTGCCACACGAGCACAGTACCACAACGATGAGAAAAAAAAAACTTCAGACAAAAGTTCAAAATCGTCCCTGATTAGATTAGATTAGATTAGATTAGAGTAAAATCCAAATAATTTCAACTAAGATCCCAGGAAAACTCTATAAAAGAAATATTAAGGTTTTCGCAGTTCTTTAGTGACGCACATACTCGAGTGAAATCCACCTTGTTCTTCCTGCCAGTGTGCTTTCGGCTGTGCACACCAACTTACCAGCTGTACAGCTCTTTGCAAAGCTCAGCTGCACACTTCACCACCACAAAAACCACAATCAGCATCCTATCTCTCAGCTCTGTTTATGATTCAGCAGCGTTAACTCACCCACAAATAAATGGCCTGGGGATAGTTTTATTTAAAATGAAATGTATTAATGAAAATGCATATAAAGCAGATTCTCAACCTGCTTAATAGTTTGCATTCAGGGGATCTGAAACAACAACAAAGATATCCAGGTATGTATTGATACAAGTGCTTAATCAGTTTAAGTGTATGCTTCTTTTTGCCGCACATTTCCTGCCAAGTAGTTTGTACGTCGACCATTTTAATCTAAAACTGCATCCTCTTAACTGCCTGCCAGGTGGAGCAAGTCAACAAAGAATACTGTTAAGTTCAGATGAGGTGAAAACTCACTGCAAACTGTTGAACAAGTGTATCAGGTTACACACAGTGAGGTAAATCTTATGAAACCATTGACATTCATCTTTTTTCTGTCGAAGCCAAACCTTAGAGGATATAGAAGGCATGAAAAGAGACCATTAAATAAAAAATTAAAAAAGTGTTGCTGTAAATATATTCATACACAGAGACTTTGGGTTGTAAAATGTACTTTTGAAAGTCTATAAAACTCATGAATAAGATAACAGGCAAGTTAGGACTAAAAAAATGTCCATACCTCATGGTCAATTTAAAAAACTAGTTAATATAGTCAGAAGACAAAACAAGACAGTCAATATTTTTTTAAAGAAACAATCATTATGAAACAGTAAAAAATGAACAAAGAACTCTTCGTCAATAGGGGGCGCCAAAGTCAGTAAATCCATTTTCTTTCTCCCCATCAGTGTGAAGTAGCCCAAAAATAACAAAGAGACGAGCCAAAAGATTAAACTTTGTAGTTTAATTTTTTCTCAGACAACATGGAACAGACACTTTTTGAAGACTAACATTGTTGGTGTGAAAACAGCCTCAAGTGCATGGAATAGTGCTGTGGTATCACATGTGTGTCCGTTCTATAGATGATTTCACTTCTTATTATTTAGTTAGTTTCATCATCATCATCGTCATCATCATCACAATCATCTTTTCCTTTGAGGTTGCACATGACCTTCATTCTCACAAGACAAAAAAACTTCTGAGGGGTGAGCTTTCCATCACATCCCTCCCCCATCCCTTCACCTCCTCCTCGGCGTTTGGAGCGCTTCATCATTTTTTTCTGGGAGAATAATGAAAGATTTAGTGGCATAAAAAAAGTCAAGATGTTGGCTTAGAAAAAGAAAAAAAAACAACAACATTTATTATGTTTAAGTTAACATAATGACTGTGTCAGGTAAACTATGAGAGTTGAATTACCTGAAATTTAGGGCACTCCTTCAGCTTCTCGATCTCCTTCTTTAAAGACTCATCTTTTATGTCGCCATTTATGACTCCATTCCTGTAGAAGTCGGCAACGGTCTCAATGACCTTGTCAAAGGTCATAGGTTCTTTGAAAATAAAGAAGAAGGACAGATTATTTCATTATTGCCAAGATCTTTCTTGACACTGAAGTGTTAAAGTAACTACTTTAGCTTTGGACTGAATGCAATGCTTAACATTTAAAAAAATAAATGAATGAATAAATAAATAAATAAAAATTGATTTCGAGATTTCTATATCTCATCCTTTTTTCTCTTTTCTTTTTTTTTGGAATTGCAAAAAAATGAAAAAGATTCTGCTCTAGAAGACTCACCTGTCATTTTCTTTCAGGAAGTGAAGAGAGATATCCTCCGTGTCAACAGCTTGGTCCCAAGTGAGATTGTTGTCAGATTGAGGGGACCAACCTCCCTTTTATAAGAGCAGGGTACTATTGTAAAAAAAAAAAAAAAAAAAAACACTGAACAAAGAAACCAAACGTGATTCATGTCCTGAAAATCTGAACCCTTTCAAAAACCAGCTCCACTGGTTTTTTGTTTAAACAGAGGGATTATTGATGCTTCTTAAAAAAACATTCTATTTATGAATTTCTCACAACATACATTGGTGTTTTTTATTATCTGACAATTTTTGTATAGTTTTTGGTGTTTTTGTACAGGGTGGCTGTGCCTAAACATATGCACTGACGTATATTTTTCTTGAAGGAGGAGTACTTAACCCAAGGTGTGGAAGTCTTTGTTTTTAATGATAAGCTGTAAGGTTAGGCCTACTGTGGAGAAATATGTGGAGATGATAACTCAGAATGACTCAGCAGATTCATTGTGGCCTGTGTACATGTGTATTTATGTTAAGTGTGGCTCAATATTTACATGTTCATACATCCTCTAGAACCTGCAGAGCCTAACTACCTCTCTTGCCTGGAATGCCGGTGATAAGTACACATTACCTCCAGTTTGAAGTTTATCATTAGTGTTGGGTCAGGCTTGAACCTGCCCTTGGTTATGCTGCAATGGGCCCAATATACCTGTAGATTTGACCCACTGCCACTCTCTTGTCTGTCCTCCTCTGCTGTACACACTGATGACCCACCAATGCATGTTACAAACTATACCTCCTCCTCTTCTTGGAAGTTTATGAGCTCCCCTGTTTGTTGGGCTAGTTTCAGTACTCTCCGTGCACCATTTTTTTGATTCCAACTGATGCACCACCCTTTTTGTTCAGATAAAAGATTTGTAATGTAATGTTTTGTTAAGGTTGCAATGTAGTCCAGGACCAACCCAATCCTGTTCTACCAACAGGGAGTGTTTCAAAACAGGTTCTCAACCTGGATAAAAGTCTGCATTTAGGGGTTCTTCTGGATGCCCGAATAATGTTGTACCACCAAAGAAATTCAGCCATTCATCGATATTAGTGTGTCTCGTGGCGAAAGTCTTTAGCATCCTTTTCACTTCTGTCTTTTCTATCAAAACATCTCGAGTGCACAGTGTGTGATCAGGTTTCCAAGTTCATGCATCACAACACCTTGCTTGATCTCCATCTGTTTACTTTAGGTGGGGCCACTACACTTAAACTGCTCTTTAGTTTGCAATGGAATTGTTGTGTTTAACTTGAGCTGCTGGTCTGTCTGGATCTGCTTCTGCCTTTGACACAGTGAACCTTCACACTTACTGAACTTAGTGTCCCTGGATCTGCCCTTCAGTAGTTTGTGTCCCATACCTCAAATGGAGATCTTGAAGAGGATCATGGAGAGGAGAAGTGTTCAAACCACATTGCCGATCAACAGGGGTCCCTCAAAGATCAGTGCTTGGTCCCCTCCCTTTCTCTCCTTCTCTTAATTTAAACCATAACCCTCCATGCAATAATTCAATCTCATAGGTTCTCCCATCACAGATATGCAGATGATACCCTGCTCTTCCTATCATCCCCACAACTTTCCCAGCATGAATCTCATCACGCCTTGGTGATATTTCTAAATAGATGAAGGATTGCCACCTTCAGCTCAACCCTTCCAAAACTGAGTTTCTTGTCATTTCAGCCAGGCCCTCCTTACAACCACAGATCGAAATCCCACTTGGACCAAATGAAAGTGTCCCCACTCAGGATCTGGGTGCTTTGAGCTTCATATGGCCTCGGTTGCTCAGTCATGCAGTTTTGCCCTCTATATAACTTTAGGAGGATCAGAGTCTTCCTGACAGAGCACATGACTCAACTCCTGACACAGACTCTCATAATATCACAAATTGCAACTTCTCTGCAGTCAAACATTGCAGATGATCCAGAGCACAGCAGCCGGTCTGGTTTTCATCCAACAGGACATGTCACTAAGCTTTTCATTTCTCTTCACTGGCTCCCAGTAGCAACCTGCATTAAAAATAAAAAAAACTGTACTCTGCCAATGAAAAGCGCCTGGTGCTTCCATCACAATAAGGCCCCAAGTGACTAACCAAACTCTTCTCCTCTGTTGTCACTCAACTCTTTTAGATCCACAGAGTCCCCTTACATCTTTATGAAAAAGCTTCAGACTCAGCTCTTTAGGGAACACTTGCACACTTTAATTCAGCTCTCCTCCTCTGCAGTCCCCAGAGTAGAATGACTGATACAACTATTGTGATCCAAACAGTTCCTTACAACCTCTGAGAAACTTTTTGACCCAGCTCTTTGTGAACAACTCTAGCACTGCAAGACAACAAGACTCATCCACTCGGCTTGAAGCAGAACGTGGCACTTTCTCATATTGTTTCCTTCTGTCTGGATCTTTGCTTGTGTTGTTCTTATTCTCAAATGTTTGTCATTTAGGCGTTTTAGGCGTTAGAAGTTTCTGTTAAATAAAATTCTAACGTTGCAACATTTAACCACTTCATCAGGAGAAGCTTTGGTTTCTTCTTACTGCACATTTCCTGCCAAGTAGTTTGTATATTGACTACTGGTGGATACAAATATATAACTGCATTCTCCCAACTGTCTGCCAGGTGGAGCAAGTGGGTCAAAAATACTGTCAAGTTTGAATGAGATGAAAACCTGCAGCATACAGTTGAATAATTGGGTACATTAATATGAGTTAAACATTCTTAAATCACTCTGATTCATAAACTTGACATATTTAAAGCTAAACTTAAGAGGACGTATAAGGCATGAAAAGACACCATCACATACTCGGTTCACATGCTCATGTCTCTGCACATTTTTATTCAGCACTGAGTTGTGTAAAAGGCCCTATTATACCTGCTTTGCTTCTTTCTTAGCAATAATAAATTGAAAATTTTGGGCCTTGAACATGCCCAAAAATGTATGAAATTATATTGCAAAAAATGTTCTCCATAACAACCCCTGACATTTTCAAAAAGCTCTTCTCTTAGAGGTAGTTTTCAATAACATGTATGACCGTCACTGTGAACATTTGTTTCATCAAGCCCTACAAAAACTGTTCTGCATCCCTACCCTAAAACCAACAGGAAGGCAGCAAATTTCAGTTGAATGTCATAATTGACCCTATTTATATTGATTTTCAGGGTGTCTATTTGAAGTAACTTGTTCTTGTTTATTTCTTTTATCTATGAAAGGCAAAGAAAAAAAAACACAATAAAGGAGAGTGTAAATTTCTGTACAGTCCAATCAGTGTGGAGCAGCCCGTTAATAAGAAAGAGAAAAGCCAAAATACCAAACTTTGTAGTTTAATTTTTTTTCTCAGACAACATGGAACAGACACTTTTTGAAGACTAAAATTGTTGTTGTGAAAACAGCCTCAAGTGTACCTAACAGTGCTGTGGTAACTATCAGCATAGGCAGCACCGTGTGTGTCTGTTCTATAGATGGTTTCAAACATGTTGGGAGTAACTGAGTAGTTGAAGGAGAACTCTGTTATTTAGTTAGTGTCCTCATCGTCATCATCACCATCATCTTGCCCTTTGAAGTGACATCTGACCATCATTGCGACAAGGAACGAGTACTTCTTGATGTTGAATTTTCCATCACCTCCATCCAGCATCCCTTGGCCCCGTTGTCCCGCAATCATCCCTCTCAGGGGTCCTCTGGGGGGTCCACCGCGCTTCATTTTTTCCTGTAGGCATATCGTAAGCAGTTATTGTTGATTTAGAAAAAGTTAAAAAAATAAATGATTTGATGTGTTTAAAGGAAAACATTAACAGCGCCAGGTGAACTTTAATAGTTTATTACTTGAAATTTGGGGTTTTTCTTCAGCTCTTCAATCTTTTCCTTTAATTCTCCATCTTTGATCTTGCCATCTTGAACTTCTTGTTCATAGAAGTTCACAATGGTCGAGATGGCGTCGTTGACGCTCGCAAAAGGAACAGGAGCTGGGAAGAAAGAGGATAAACAGATTATTAAGACAAGATAAAATAAAATAAGATATACCTTTATCAGTCCCACAGGGGTAAATTCTAAAAATTACAGCAGCATAGATACAAATACAAAAGAGAAATCACAGGATAAAGAAAGTTAGAGTTTAAAAAAAAATCTGTTATTGCCAAGATTTTGCTGACACTGCAATGCCAAATCATATAGTGTTTGCACATAACATGAATATGCTTGACTACACCATCAGATTGAAACCTATTTAGGAGCAAAAGGATTCTTGTATTGCAATAAAACAAAATAAACCTCTTGTAAAAAGTAACTACTTAAGTATTGTCCAATCACAATAAAGAAAAAAAACTTTTAGTTTGCAAATAAAACCACTACAGTACTTGAATGTTTTATTCTCACCCATCAGGACTCACCCGTCATTTTCTTTCAGAAAGTGAAAAGAGATATCCTCAGAGTCAGCAGCCTGGTCCAAAGTGAGACTGGTGTCGGACTGAGGGGACTAACCTCCCTTTTATAAGAGCAGGGACACACAAAAAATACTGAAAAAATAAACCAAAGATGATTGATGTTCTGTAAAAATGACCCATCTTTCAAAAACTAGCTTCACTGGTGTCTTGTTTAAACAGAGGGCGTATGGATGCTTTGTATTATCTGTCAGTTTTTCTATAGGGGGCAGTGCCTAAACGTATGTACTAATGTATATTTTTCTTTAAGGAGGGGTACTCAGTCCAGGGTGTGGAAGACCTTGTTTTTAGAGCTGAGCTGTAAGGTATGTATGGAATAAATATGTGGAAATGATTATTCAATTATGTAAATGTAAATGTTCTTTATGTACAACAACCCTTTCGGCGAACCAAAGTGCTTTACAATAGAAAAAAAAATGAAGAAATAAAAACGATAAAAAGCAATAAAAAAAGAATAAAATACAATGCAATAAATTAAAGTGTCACCACACTACTGGGTATTAAAAGCCAGCATAAATAAGTATGTTTTCAATCGAGATTTCAAAAGGCCCAGGTCAGAAGTAAGTGTCATTTCAGTGGGGAGTTTATTCCAGAGCCTGGGACCAGCAACTGAAAAGGCTCGGTCACCCTAGAGCTTGTGTTTTGACCTGGGCACCTCCAGAAGAAGGTGATTTGACAACCTCAGAGCTCTAATGGTTAAAAGCTCAGTTAAATAGATGGGGGCGAGGCCATTAAGAGCTTTAAAAACAAACATTAAAAGTTTAAAATCAATCCTAAAAGAGACGGGAAGCCAATGAAGGGAGCTAAGGACAGGAGTGATGTGTTCACGTCTGTTAGTGTTAGTTAAAAGACAGGCAGCATTTAGCCTGTGTATATGTGTATCTACTATATGAAGTGTAGCTCAATGTAAACATGTTCATATATCCTCAAGAGCTTACAGAACCAAACTTCTCCTCTCACCTGGAATGCAGGCCTGCTTGTGATAACTATCTTAAAGTAGTATGGGAGTTAAAACTTTCTCTCCCTTCTTTAGTGTCATGTACAAGTCAGGGTCCAGGAGGTAAACACTATCCCTAGTTTTCAGAGCAGACTTAAAATTCTTCTCTTTCATTAAGTTTTTCATGAAGTGTTTGTTCAGACTTGAACCTTGGTTAGGCTGCAATGGGCCCAACCTAGTGGAGTACCTGACACACTGAGCTCTTGTTTGCACCCGTCTTTGTACTGCGTAGGAGAGGACATGAATGCAAAACTGCACCTGTCTGTTGGGTTAGTTTAAATCCCTGTTGTGTACCATCTGTCTGATTCCAACTGTGCACCACCCTTTATCTTTAAATACAAGTTTTGTAATATAGACCAGGACCCACCCAAAGCAGAAAGTATTTCAAAACTGCCTCTGGTTTAGTCAAATCTATATCTTACCTTTTAGCTTTGACTCATCATAATACATACATATATATATATTAAATTGTGTTTTTAAACTGTGAGGAGAAACAATTGTGTTTCTGTGTTTTGCTGCATCTGGATCTGTTTGTGGCTCGATCTAAATTTGTGTTTTGTCCCTTCCTCTCAATTGAACAAAATTAGAAACTATTTTTCCACCTTCAAAAAGATTCAATTTAATATACAAAGTCGTACTTAAATACATTTGTATCTCAAGGTTTTTTTTTCCTTTTTTTTTTTTTCTTTTCTTTTCTATATATTTTTTTAAATATTTTTTTTTTTTGCTGAGTCAGTCTGAGTCAGGGAATGCACACAAAAACACACAACAGTTAACCATTTGCCAACAAACATCCACCAACACAACACTAGTCAGTTAATTCAGAAGATAAAGAAATATACCAATTAAACTAAAAAAAAAAAACAGATTTGCACCATCATTTCTCTTTATTCATCAAACAACTGATGGACAGGTACTGTCTGAGTAACATCAGTTGAATTTTCAGGCTGCTGTTGATGAGACACCGCCTGTGGGTGGAGTCTTTCTAAGAGATTACAGTCATTTAAACAATCAAAGACTTCCACTCCCGGGATAAAGTGCTCAGCCTGAATGAACTATATTCGTTAATGCATATATAGAATCAATGCCACCATACAAACCGTTTCTCTACAATCAACACAAAGCATTAACAAGCTCTCTGTTTAAACAGATGACCAGCAGAACTGGTTTGTGGGACATAGGTCAGGTTTGCAGGACATGACTCATGTGTGGTTTCTGCACAGTATTTGTTTTGGAGAGAGACAACATATTTTTAGCATTGCACGTGAACACAACCTGTAATTGTATTTGTTTATTCCATTTACAAAACCTTTACACACATTTTGAGTTTTCAACCTTTGTAAAAAAAAAATCATGAGAAAAAAAAGGAACTTATAGAAAATTAGAAGTGAAACAAGTGAACTCTCAGGAAATTGCTTTGCGGTTAGTTTTACAGACATTTACTCTTTAGTCTGATACTTACACAAGGCTGTCAGTTTGTCTGTTTTTAATGCTCAGCTTAAGCTTCCCAGCCAGCCAGAGAAAGAAATGACTTTATCATGACTGACAGGGGCTCCAGAGAAAATCAGAACATGTGTGGGAGTGTCGGGGCCCATTATCTCTACAAGTGCCCACTGCAGTCAACCACAAGGCAGTCTCAGAAATAAAACAGGATTAAAATAAAAAGGCTGATTTTGTAGCTTTATTCGTAACATAAAGCTGAAGGAGTAGATTTCTGTGTGTCAAAAATGAGATCAGTAGAGTCAGATTATAAAAAGTGATTGGGAACACTTGTGATTTTTGCACCAAAAATTTAATTACATGGAGCTATAGCAAAAATTCAGTCAGGCAAAGTTGACTCTGTAAGCTGACTCATTGTTACTGTATTGTTTTCACTCCTATTTGCATGTTGACTCATATCTCCTGTGACCATCAGCTGTTTTCATCACCTGGTCATTTCTGTCCAATAGCACCGCAGCACACTCTCTTTATTAACCTATCACATTACTGCTGTCTTATGTCAATATGATTTTCTCTAACACCAGGTCATGCTATAGTTAGACTCAACCATCCACTTCCCAATCGCCACCCAGTCCCAGAGTTTCACTCTCAAGTGGGCCCTTTAAATGATGATGATACAAATGATGTAAAATAAAACAATAATATTAATACACTACAACCACAGCACCGTCAATTTTCAGCACCAGACCAGAGGTCGCTGCTTGAAACTGGAGTTTTAAAACACAACGGCATTCTCCAAACTGCCAGGAGCAAGTGGCTGTTCAGTTGAAAAAAGGAAAAAAAACTTGCTGCACACTGAAGAGAAGAGTATTGAAGATATTTTTTTATTACCATTACCTCCTGTTTTGATTGAGTACACCCCAATATGTTCCTCTTCTCTACAAACATTTAACAAACAGGATAATAGATGAAGAAGGGTATTTTTATACAGTCCACATACTATTGCACAGCAAGCGTCAGGCCACATCATTACAAGCTGAATAGCCTTAATTATATACTTAACTGCATTTTTATGGTCTTTGTTGGGTGTGTTTTGTAATTGCACCACAGTTTCAAGAGCACTCAGCATGCCACGGACGCCTTGAATTCATGTCTCTGACCTTTTCTGATTTTAAAAGGCTGCTTCCACCTCTTATATGATGTCTGCAATTCCAACAATGTCTCATCTCATGGGGTCACCCTGAGGAACTGGTAGCAAAGAAAATGTCTCTGTGACACTTTTTGTATGTATAAATAGTATATACATAACAATAGCTGTTCAAAAATGTCAAATTTTTGACATGCTGTCGTGACTTTGCCTCAAAAAGTAAACAGCCAAATTACTTCATAATACTTGTGAATGTAGTCTGACAGGCTCTTAGTTCAACTTTGTCTTCACTGAAAGCTGCAATGAACAAGGTGCAGTGTTTCAACAATACGTGCAGAGCAGGTTTAACTCAACTAAACCTGTTGGAGATGTTACTCTAAAATGATGGTTGCACCGACATTACTCTATTTTCATTTTATTCACACTTGTTCTTACATATTTTGTTTGCATTTCACTGATGTTGTTTGTTATAAAAAATGATTACCAAATTTAAATTGTGAGATTCACTCCAGTAGATGAATTAAGTTTCAATTAGTTATTCTAACATGGACAGTAATGGTGTGGGTGATGGGTAAAACAGGTGTCTAACAATATGCGAGTAAATCATAAACTCTGTTGAAAGCTGCAGCTAGGATACATTCAAATAAAAGATACCCAGATCTATGGTGTTCCTTATAAAATAAAGGATCTGCTGGATAAGACATATCTGCATTATGTGTATTGCTCATTTATTTTGCCATATCTGACACACTGTGCAGAGGTCAGGAAGGATGTATAAAACAAACAGATCCTTCAATCAAACTCCAGAAAAGAGCTTTTAAAAAGTTTAATATATCTCATGGCCACTAAGGCTTTGCATATTTGTAGACTGTATCTTTAAAAAGATTAGAAATACTTTTTTAAGATCAGAGTAAGAGTCCTCCTGCATCTAATATTGTTTTTATGAAGGAAAGGATGTTACAGTTAAAAATGGATGTAAAGATAGAGTCAACACAAAATATAGATGTATTTTCAGCTTAAGAGTCAAAATATAAATGGCCTCAGAGTTGTGTTGAAATTGTGTAGATCGTTGTAAATCGTTGGGTTTTGACCTGCTCTTTTTGGATTGTACAAATTCTATCGTGTGAAAATGTGTGGACATAAATTTTCTATGTTTTTTTAATTTTGTCAGTCAAATATTCACACACATTGCAAGCTTTAGTCCGTCTTCGATGAATGACTGAAATAAAATATCTGTTATTTTTGTCTCAGGTGTCATTTCTTTAAGATCCACCAGAGGCTGCTGTATACCCGCCCTCCTGGGTGGACGCAGACACTTGTTGCCATTAATCACCTCCAGTCTGAGTACAGTGTGAACCTCTCTGCTCTAACTTCAGGGCTGAACATGTCTCACTGAAACTCTCTGAAATGGTGTGTAACAGGTTTTTGTTTAGTGAGCGTGTCGGGGAGGAAGCAGTCAGCCCCAACACGGAGCCTGCACTGTCTTTACAGCATGTATAACATGCCACTCTTTTTTCTGCTGACTCAAGTTTTGCAACATTTTGTGAAGGCTGAATGTGACCCAGGACCCTGCCTTATTTTTTCCCAATCACCCATAAGAGAAGTTCACAATGTTTGCGGTTCAGTTTATGTTTGAATTTCTTTCACAACCTTTTGCCTCGTCTTGTCATCAGTTTAGTTTGAGACTGTTTGTCTCCTGTCTGCATTAAGGTCCCTTTCTGCCTCATATTTTTGTGAAAGTGGCATCCAATCTAATCTTTTCATAGTCTAATAAAGAAGTTTAGACTCTGTACAGCTTTATTTAATTCTTGTTACCTTATGCTCTGGAGCAAGTGGCATCTCAAGACTTTTCTGACTTACTCTTGGCTGACCTGCTTTTACAATTAGTCTGCATATAACATCAACCTGAATCAAATACTCTCACATTCAATGTTTAAAATGTATGTAAATGAAAAACAATCCAACAACACAGAGGAATTCGTCAATTTGGCATAAAAATTGAAAACACACTTTGTCTTTTATACATATCAAACAGTTTGTACGAGTAAATGTCTCCTCTCTGATGAAGCAATCTCAGGTGTGGTAATCTCAAGATTTTAATCCTTGTGCTTTCTTCTGGGTCCACTAGAGGTCTCTACCTGCCTCTCACCTGTAACC
Source organism: Xyrichtys novacula (assembly GCA_962446985.1). Classification (NCBI taxonomy): domain Eukaryota; kingdom Metazoa; phylum Chordata; class Actinopteri; order Labriformes; family Labridae; genus Xyrichtys; species Xyrichtys novacula. Next base: position 22,978,330 of record OY660871.1, read on the forward strand.
AGGGGCACTTTCAGTCTGAAAACAGTGCGCCAACATTTCTGCAACAGCTTCAGGACTGAACATGTTTCACTGAAACTGTGTGTACTGATGCGCAACAGGTGTGTTAGAGTTTGAAGCAGTCACCCTCAAGATGTGGCCTATGATGTATATACAATGTGAGACATAGTATATACAGCAGGGTTTTGAGATGCACCGCCCTTTTTGTTGAAGAAAAAAATACCTCATGTTTTTGAACAGAGTCCAGGACTTAAACCAGCCGGAGTATTTCAGACTAGTCTCTGTTTGTCTGTTCTAACTTCACTAAAAGTTTCTCCCTCAAATGTTATTGGGACTTTTTATAATGAAGTGTTTTTGGTTTATGGTTTGATCCCCTGATAAGCACTGGCCAAAGTGGATCTGTGAGGACAGACTGTCTTCCCCCTTGGGTCCCCTTTCTTGACCAGTTTCATTTTTGTGTTGTGTGCTTCTCATGAAACAACATTTCACCATCTTCTTGTGTGTATGATTGTGTGTTGAATATGCGGTTTAAGTGCACAGTTAAGTCAAGCTATGGTCAAAGCTTGATAAGGTAATTTAACTGGACCACCGTCCTTGTCCCAGTGTACTAGTGTACAGGCATTATTGACAGAGACATGTCCACCACCATGGTAGATGATGGCATGCCACCCTTCAGCTTGTTACAGCTTTGTACCCTTTGTCTGCACAATGGGAACATTTTGTCCTTTTTTTTATGCTCTTTTTTCATCTGTCAAGGTTTTTCAGCTACTCAGCTTTCAAGCAAAGGATTCATAATATTCAACTTCTGGCTCCAAGCCCAGTGTGTGAAAACTGAAGCATGCGCAGTACAGGGAAAATTGCATTTTTCAGGTATACTAGTCTGGCTATGAGAAGTTTGAGCTCGTGCAATTTTGATCAGACTTTACATAATTTTTAAAAAGCCAGATCTTGACTCACCTGGTCATAAGACAGTATGACCACATGCTCATTATCAGCACAATACGCTTTAAATCAAATCAGTTCATGTAAGGTGTTCAGCATTTTCATACAACATGATCTTAGCTCTGCCTGTTGACATTGTGGCGCTTTTAAGGACAGCAGGACATGGTATCAGACCTTCAACCTACCGCCTGAGAGATGACCAACCCTACCACTGAACCACATCCGCTCAGTGTTTAAAGGTTACATAACACATAAACAATGAGGGAGGTCAAAAGATAAGTGGAGCTGAACAAAGAGCCGTCAAACAAACTGAAGAAAACCGTGATAAGGGCTTTGGCAGCAGTAAAGGATTAGTATGTTGAAAGAAAGACCTATGTCACATCCATCAGTCTTTTTATGCGTCACTTCAAATGCCAACAAAAAAACACGAGTGAATTGATTTTGCCTTAAGCATAGGACAAGACCTAACTCATTTGCATTGGGATCCTGATCACCCTGTTTGTATTCCAATCCACAAAGCCATCTGCTTGTAATATATTATCTCTTACTTGACTTTTGGTGCAGGATGTCACCTACCATAAGTAGGAATCATATGTTTAGATGTTTTTATTTGCTCGAGGATTCCCTCTCAAAGGGTTTTATGCTAAACTGGTGAAATCTATGCACTACGCACTTTTTTAATCGTATTTCCAGCTTTATGTGCTCAGTATTCTCCTTGTGCTTGTGTGGGGTCTTCTCTGTGTTCACTAGTGTTTGTTCACTGAACTATCTATTGTAAGGCTGCAATTATGCCCAAGGTGGTCCTCCGGTTGTCACAGTGGGCTCAGCACCTGCCCACTGTGACAGAGATTGGATTCTGATCCCAACTTGTCCCAGACCACCAATTAGATTTTTTTCCAGACATGTACTTTAAGAGTCCATTGCATTAGATTTACAGTTATGTTATAGTTTGATGGTTTTCAAAGACATGTATCAAAGACTTCATTTGGGTTGATTGCTGACCAATCAGGTTTCACGTCCCCAGGCTTTATGGTGACATGACTTGGAGATGACAAATGGTGATCAAGAGATAAGATAACAGCGTTTTCACTTTTTTTTTTTTTTATCTCCCCTGCAAATCACTTTAGAAGAAGAGAATGTACCACAGTGTGCAAGTGCTGGGAGAGCAAAAGAGCTGACTTCATTTTTCTGTTTGTTTGAGGAGCACCAAACAGGTTTGAGTCGAAAGACCACGTAGTGATTTGTAAGTTGCAAATGAGAGGACCTGAAGATCCAGCTCCTTCTAAGTGACGCCATTGTCTGAGGGCTGCTTTTTTCCCTCCTTTTAAATTTATGTGACATATATAGGGCATAACAATAGGTGCTCCTACAGAGCTTCTATCAGATATCATCCAAGGGCTGTCTCACAGTAAGACACAGTAACATTATAAGTCAAGTATTGTAATACTTCTATTGTGCGAAACCCAATCTCCTCTCCCCACCCCGATATCAAATTATAAAATCATTTATCAACCTTATTCTTGAGTGATCTCATTTTTGTAGGATAACTTAGATCGCTACGTTTAACATATCCTATTTTGAATTAGCAACAAAACCAAATTGGTAAACTGAAGCATGCTCTTACATAATTAGTTAATATACATAATGTGTGTCACGAAAGACAGTCAATGCACACAGCATTTACATACAGGAAATGGCTTTGCAACTTCTTTCTTCATGAGCAGTGTCCTATGTATCCTGTTGTATTTCTAAAAGCGGTTTGCAGCCTTAAATGCAAAGTATCCAAAAGTTAAAGATGTACATAGCGCACGGGTTTATGGTCATTTTTATTTCCATTTTCAACCTTTTTCATTGTTGTTAGATAAGGGGGTAATACAAGTAACAATGATACAGTTTTATTGAGCAGTTTTGTTTGGGGTCCATAGCAGCGTACATGGAGAGTGAGTACAACACAAGCAAGGGTCAGTCTGGTGTTTTTTCAGCCTGACCTCTTAGTTAAGGGTTGGTCCTTGATGATCATCACAGACCTGAAAATTACACATATTTTCACCTATTATGAACCAACTTGAAGCTGGGAAGTAAAAAGAGAATTTTTCTGTCTGACATGTTTACTCCACCTGTTAACAGACCCTCTTGCCGCACACACATATGTACGCATGTAGTCCACATGTAGGCAATGTCAACAAATGCAAATGTTTTCTCTATAGGCACCACAAACATCAGTCTAGCCCCAAGGCACCATAATGGTCATTCTTTTGAGAAGTGCACGCTAAGACAGGTGCAGCAGGTTTGTGGGGAGAGGGGCAGGTTTACATGCATAACTCACCACATGACAAGTGTGTGTCTTTTTGTACATGTCTGTGCTCTTATGTCACAAAGCTGATGTCAGCTCCTATAAAAGGAGACCCTTCTTGGACTGACATCAGCCTCAGCTGGGACCAAACTGGTGACACAGACCTGATCTTTCTTCACCTGATAAACAGGAATTTAAAGGTGAGTCTTTACAGAGGAAGGGTTGTGGCAGCTGTTACATATCGATGGACTGAGCAGGACAAGTGTCTAAGAGCCCAATTTGGAAATGGCGATATAATTCTGGATGCTAATTTCTGTATTATATTGTTCATGAATGGCAACGTAAATTTGTTAACGCTTTAATTGGAGCTGAAGTTACAATGAAAATTTGTCAGCCTGTTGTATAGATTTGACTCTTTGACTCTAACATTGTTCATTCTTACCTTTAAAGTAGCTGAAAGTGCCTGTAATCTTACATTAGGAGATGATAAAAGTGTCTGTAGTTCTGGGGAAACTAATAGCGGTGTTTTCTTTCTCATTCTCCATCCTCAGCCCCAACTATGGCTCGTCTGGAGAATGCCATTACAGGCCTTGTGGAGCTGTTCAATGAGTACGCAGACTGTGATGGTTATATAGCCAAGGAAGACTTCAAGGACATGTTGGACAGAGAAATTTCAAACCCTGAAGTTAAGGTAAGAAACTAAACTCACTTGTGATGCAATACATTTCACAAAACACCTTTACTTACAACTATTTGGCATTTATTGTTGTTATGTGTGATCATCTCCAGGCTGAGGTCACTGAAGAAACACTGGACAAGGCCCTCGGAGCGCTGGATCGGGACAAGGATGGATACATCGACATCAAAGAGTTTACTTTGTGTGTGGGTTTCATGACCAGATGCCTCTATCACGTGGACAAAGTTGCATAAAAATCTTTTTTAACTAAGCAGATTGATCATAAAGCCTTAAAAGAAATACTAAAGTGCAATAAAGTGTACCCATATGTGCAACATTGTCTGTACTGACAAGAGAAAAATGCAATGTGATCTGAATTGTCCCATGTGAAATGAATTTAAGAATCGCTTCAATCCTTTCTGAGAATAAAAAACATCCAATCATAACTCAATTTGTGTTTCAGGGCACTTCTTTTAAAATGAAAGTTTTGCAGATTGTTTTTATGTCATTGTTGAGCATATCTAAAACTTTGTGAGCTCCTTAGCCTGTAGAGTATTTTTTATCTACTCTAAAATTACTCAAATCTTTCTCTCATAGCAGTTTTTCAAGCGGTTTGAGTAAAACCACATCTCTTCCTTTCTGCATTCATTTGTTTAAAAGCATTTGTTCACATAACTCCAGCTCAAGTGTACTTACTGTTATGAGTCTTAATGACATTACTTTGGAGAAATATTGTGGTTAAAAAAGTCTTAGCTAAGAGACTGGTGGTGGAGGAGGAGGAGGGTTACATAATCTTATGGAATGGCTAATCTGGAGGCAGAGAAAAAGCATCTTCAGTCGGGTGGGCAAACACTGAGGGTGTGGTGCGGTTCTGTTGGAGGCCTGTGACCAACTGAGAACAGCCAAAAACATGACACAATTTTTGCAAGACTTGGTCAACCCATTAGTCTACTCCAATCCACAAAGAAACTCAGTAAGTCTGAGAAATGGCACATTTGTTTGAAATGAGTTTCACGCATAACTGGGACACTCTCTCTTGAACCTGTCATGGGAGAATGTTTGAGCTCGTATGGGCCACCGCATAGATTGATAAAAGATAGATGATTCCAGAGAACATATCAAGTTGTCTAAATAAAACTCATCGTCTGAAGGATTACCAGAGCTGACCACATCCAAGACAGAAAAAAACATCCCTGTACCACACCCTTCTAATTCAACTCAGGGTGCTCCTCTGCCCATTCAGTTGAATCTACACCCGGTGTGTCGTGAATAATTCTAATAAATCAAAATGTAATATTAGACTAGCATTTTCTGATGCACATCTGACTGTTTTCACTTAATTTGTAGATTAAGTGCGGGTGGAAAGAAATATGAGCAAGAGAAAATAGGCAGCTCTGAAAAAAACAAACAAAATTCCTGCATTTAATTGGTGATCATTTTATTCATCATCTTATTCTCATGAATTAGATCATCATAGCAGCGTGAGAAACAGCCGAGGTAATACCCTGCATGTGTTTGAAACAAAGGACCACAATGTGCCTGCAGCAGGGCACGAGAACATTATCTTGTATTCCAGAAGAGCGTAAACATGAGCAGCCAAAAAAACAAGCTAACATATTAGATAAAACAAAATAGTTAAGAACAAATAAAAGCACAAAAGAAGATAGAGAGCAGTGTATGAATGTAGTCACGCTCAGCAAACTCGGACGTCTTTGTGCTGCACTGTAGGTCTCGTATTTCCTGCTTTGCATGGTTACTCATTGTTAACCCAGCTGAGGCATTATATTTGCTTAAACCACAGAGCTACACAGAAAACTCATTTGTTCTGTTGATCTGTCATTCCTCTGCAGCAATAAATTCTGCCAAACCATAGCACATAAACTATTATAAAGTCAAATTAACTGTTACGCAAGTGGAGCTGTTCAGCTCTGAGAGGGTCTTTTTTTTAATCTCCATCAAACATCTCTAACTGATTTCATATGATATCTTTGTCTTGCGTAAAACAGAAGAGAGTGATTTGCTCATACCATGTGTGGATCAAATAACTTGTTATAGTACACGAGTAAGAACAAAAGCGCTCACAAGCGAGAGGCCTTTACCGAAACTTGAAGAGAAGAGGGCAGAGAAGACATTCTTCCTCTCTTTGTCATCTTGTTTGATTTAGTGTTTTATACTGTAATTAAGCTGCTTCCTCTGTGAAAAAAACAACCCTCAGATAGAGGTAAACAAACATGTAGTTGTGCTCAAATACACACACACAACAGACCACAAGGATGTAGTGGAAAGTTTTTAGTTTTTTTTCTTTTTTTTCCTCCTTTTTATGGGTGGGTGGGTGGTGAGAGAGGCGGAGAGAAACCAGCTCACTACAGCAGCCTGTTTATCCAAAACAGAGAGGGCCTCTTTGAACACTTATAATAGCAATTACAGAGAAATTATATATGAACCTATTTTCAGTATATACACACAAAAGTTAACTAAACAGTAATCAGCAAAATTAAGACAGCTTAAGTTGCTGCAGGTGTAACAAAACATGAAGCTGCTGATAACAGTCCTTACGCCCATCTTAAAACACCAAATCTAAATTATAACTATATTAAATGCAGGTTTCACAAGAAGTCCAGTGGAATTGGAGGAACAATTTGATGACCTAGACCCTCAGACGCTCAGTAACAGCCTGATGAAGTGTCTCTTACTTTTGTGTTCATTTTACTCCAGTCAAATCCTTCTCCAGTGTTAAAAATGTGATAAGCCTGAGGCACCACCAGCTTCTCATTACTGCTGTGAGCTCCTAATGAAATAACCACTAAACATGTTGAAATAACTATCATAGTTTGGCCTGTTCACTGTTGAAGTATATTGAAGCCATCATGACATAACCCACTGGTTAGTCAGCTGTATTTTTAGACGTTGAGATTGGTATTTTGAAGACGCCACGTTGGTTTTTTAGTGATCAGAAAAGAGGGTAGCAAACTGCAGACTTTCAGAATGAAACCCGACTAAATCATCAGCAGGAGAATTAGATTTAGTTTTGTGTTATTGACTGAAGTGCCACATGAATAATGCCACGTTTTTATTACTGTCGGTCTAGAATAGCGGTGACACCAATACCTGCTGAGCAGTGTTAAAAAAATAATGATATGACACCAAAGCGCTTCTCACCAAAAACAACAGCAACACAAACTTCTCAGATGGTCTGTTTATACAATAAACCCTATAGGCGGCCATAATATGGGTATTTATAATATTTTCCCATGAAAAATCCCCCTCAAGGCACAAAAACAAAGAAAGAGTGAGAGAAAAAGCTGTGTTTATGTTGAGCAGACGGTTAGCATCATCTGTCTGTCACTTACACGGATCAAGAGGCTCACAACAACAAGTAAGCCCCTTACAATTAGTTGCAATGAATGAACAAAAATCCGGATTATTTCTGTTCTAATGTTTGACTGTATTTTCTCGTCACTCAAGGATTAGCTTAATTTCTTAGTCCTGGAGTTTACAGCTTGGTTCACTCAGAAACACAATTGCAAACGATAAGTCATTAGTTAGCTTGTGAGTTACTTGGGATTTAACCATGTATGAGGATTAGAGGTGAAAGTCATCTAAATGCAGATATTCAGAAAACACAACTTAGAACCAAAATGACTGAGTAACCAGCTATGTGGGTCGTATATGATCTGTTGGGCAGCATAAATACCTGTACAAACTGTGAGATTTGTCACTTGACATGAAAAAACTTTGAACAGACTCAAACATGGCAACAATCCATACAATTAGCTGTTTCAGTTCAGTCTTTTTCAGTAGAAATGACTAAGCGTGGTGGAAAAATGATCTAATCAGTTTTGATTTCATTGCTCTGACTCTGTCTCTCCCTTTCCCTCCATGGTAGTTGGCTTTCACCAATGAGTCTGACTGTTAAAAGGGAGTTTTCCCCGGTCATTGCGACCATAAGCTCGAGCTGCCAACTGTATGACTGACCAGAACTTATTCTGTCCCTCTTTAGAGAACTAAAGCCAGCATAAACAGACGACAAGATCCCCTGATACAGACTAAATTAGTATTGCATCCCTGCTTTTGTTGTTTTTTGTTTTTTTTTTCCACACAGTGATTTTGGGAAAGAGACAGCTCATGAGGAAAACTGTTGATAGTCGAACATTTCAGTATCAGATAACAAACAATGAAGCTGAAAAGGATGTCTGGCTAGTGCACAGAGGAGCCATAAAGAGAGGGCTGGTTTGCTTTGTTTTTCCTGATCCAGTCTCACAAAGAAGCGCTTAATTCTCATCACACTGCAGTTCAAAGGAAGAAAGAGATCACACTGGGATTTGATTGAGTTAGTTTCTTAGAACTCTAAACTTCCATTTAATTTGAGTGGTTTTTCTTCTCAGTCTGGACTAAGAAAGACGTTATGATCCAACATTGAAAAATGTGAAAAAGAAGCAAACACCGCATTGGGTGATAAAGTGTACAAAAGGAAAATGAAACGTGAGAAAGGATATTTGATTCGCTTGGATTTTTGAGTGAAAATGAAAGCTGGCAATATATCCTTTCAAAACTTTGAAGGCGTCTTGGTAATTTTATCTCCTTTCTCCTTCTTAAAATATGCCTCAGATGAGCACTTCTTATTTCTAACAGTGTGTCAGTAAGTGCTTTACAAAAAAAAAAACTTGGAGTTGTTTTGGGTCTGACTCTAAACTCTTTCTTATCAGAGCTCAATCAACTTTAATGGTACAGTTTGGACACATTAAGGCTGAAAGTCAGTAGAAAAGTATAGGTTCAGCTAATCTTTAGACTCTTAGACTGCAGACTGTAATTAAACAGATAATCCTAAAGAGCTGACCCACTCCCAGCTTTATATCATGTCGCATAAAGTCAATTTTCAGTACTTCAATATAACATAAAATGTAACTCTGGTGTTGTACATTACACTGGACCCTAGATTTGGATAAGAGAGGAACTCCAACTATAAAAAAAACATACAAACACAGGAGAATGTCAGGAGGAGTGACAGACAAGGGAACCCTCCCAGAATGAGCAGGTATGCAACACCAACAAGTTAAACACCGTAGAGCAACATATATTTAGATAGGCGTTGCACAGTACAGTATATCTGGCAAATGTTATGGATTGTGAAACATATGCATGGACTTGGGAGAACATCACCTCTGTGTCAAAATCCTGACTGAGAAAGAAAGCTCGAGAGTTTGGATGCAAAGTTAGATCTTCTAATGTGTATCTGTGTGTCTGGAAAGGGTGGCCCGAAAGAGGTAGGCATTAATCGGAGGCCCTAAGTAGATCAGAAATACAAGAATGTGTGTGTGTGTGTGTGTGTGTGTGTGTGTGTGTGTGTGTGTGTGTGTGTGTGTGTGTGTGTGTGTGTGTGTGTGTGTGTGTGTGTGTGTGTGCAACAGGATCATTTGCATAGTGTGGTTTATTTGAGCCTCGTTCGGTGTCCACAAACGTTTTCCACTCACGAGTCATGCTGTTCCTGACAACGCCCTTTTCTGTCTGAGCTGGTAACTTTGCATCTTATCCGTACCATATCCTCAGTGTGATGTTTCAGCTCACAGGTATTATGTTGGCAACATTACACAGTTGTGTAATTGTGTGTGTGAGTATTAACTCATTGTTTTTGTTGAGGCTCACTCTCATCTTCTGCCTTTAGGCTACAACTTTGCACATTTTAGTTTCTATTCCTCTCCAACGACACAGTTCTCTTCACAACGTGAGTAAAGGTGCCGACTCGTGGGACAAGTGCCATAAAAAAAAAAACGACATACTGTACATGCAGTTCTGACTTGTTTGAGTACTATTGAATCAGTGGTTCCATGTTGCCGTGGTGACTCTGCTTAACTGTGTGGTGCAGTGTTAGTCTGAGGAAAGGAAACCCCCTGAAACTCACCGTCAGAAACAGATCTTTCATGAAGGCTGAGTTTCAAATAATTTCCAGTGCTACTGATATCTATTTAACAATAGAACTCAATGTTCCCATGTATTTAAAGACTAGAAGAATATCATATTTATCTCCTATGACTTTTAGTTTTTCCAATAATGGTGTTACTGGTGCAACATGAGCCCTGCATTTGAGGGAAAGTAGGAAATAATTCATTCCAGCACTGAAATTTTGAAGTTATATAACATTTATTTGAATTGACAAGGGAAAGGGGAGGGAAGGGACGGGAAGGAAAAGGGAGGAAAACAGACTGGGAGGGACTTGGGTGTAGGATGTGTCAGCTTTTATATAAAAAAAGTTTGTGGCCATGATCTCCTTCAAATCCCACTTTGCCACTCGCTCTAGCTGCACAAGTTTCCATACAACTTTGGTAAGTAGAATTATATGTTAAAACTACTATTTAAATCACAGAGAAAACAGTTTTGAGCTCCATTAGTTCAGAGTAGATAACTTAATGCATATTGCTATGTTTTATTGCATGAAATACATGAATGAGAGTAGGGCGTGGTTGCTGTGTTGTGTAGAGTGCTGCATCTGAGTAAGACAAGGATGGCAATTCATGGCTGTGTATAAGATTACTAATATTCTGATTTCAATAACAAATAAGCTTTGAATTTGTGAGGGAGAAAAAGAAAAGGCAGTGCTTATAGAAGAAAACTATGTGTGCAAAAAGAGTTTATCAGCTGCTAATTCATCTTCTAATAATTGTATTAGAAATTCCAGTTATGCCCAATCCATGCATTACCATATTTTGTGATAAATAAAGTCCCATTGGATTACAAAGTAAAATGTATTTTCTCATTCCAGCCACCATGTCACAACTCTTTAAAAGTATTGATGGTCTTCGACAAATCTTTGTTCAATATGCTGGAGCTGATGGAAACAGCACCACTATGACCAAGAGTGAACTTGCGCAACTGCTCCGTAAAGAGTGCCTGTTGCAGAAGGTAAGTAGAAAAGATTTCGCACCATTGCAGCAGTGCCTCTTCGAAATTTTGATATTTGACCTCTTCTACTATGTCTCTTTCCTTGTCTTAGGTCACCAATGAAGATGCTGAAAAGTTCCTAAAAAGTATGGATTTTGACGGCGATAATGCTGTTAATTTTGCAGAGTTTTGCACTTTTGTAGCAGCCATCTCTGAGTTTGTCTGTGGAAAATAAAGACTTCGTCCACATGCCTTCAGGACTTTTGTTCCCTATTTACTTTGTACCAAATAAGAATTTCTCTAATATCAGCTTCACATTTATCAAAGACGGCCTGTTTTAACACACATAGATGGATGCGACTTTTTGCACGAGAAACTTCACATGTCTTCAAGAGTTAGAGTGCATGTCACATTTTAATTGGTTTATCTGTTAGAGGTGACTTATCTTCAATATCTTTTTTGTGTGTGTGTGACTGAGGAAATAAAATGTTGACGCATTATGATTTTTCATAGTATTTCTTGAGTATTTCGACTACAAATAAATTAAGTCTTCATGCCTTGTAATTCATCCTTTAAAAACTACTCTACCTTTCATAGGACATGTTAACTACAATGATAGGCTGTAAGCTCATCTTAAAGAGACCTATAGATAGAGATTAACCACACGAGACTGAGTTTTGGTGTCTGACATCCTAAAATAAAAGCTGTTTGGAAATCAATGTATTTTCATGAACTTCATATTTCTTCATGTTTCCTGCTGATCGAGAAAAGCTTAACTGCATAATCTAACACAGTTTATGACTTAAAGCTATGCCACACTGATTACCCTCATCTAAGGGAAAAGGAGACTGAGTTGTACTCTTGTTTTGACACTTATTAAGATTTCTAGACAAGGTAAGTTAATCTGTAAAGCACTGCTCATACATAGAGTATTCAAAGTGCTTCAATGAGTTACAAACAAACAATTACAACAGGAATAAAAAGAAACATCACATGAAGCATAGAGGAGAAGAAAGTACAAAAACAGTAAAGTCGGTTGATGCAAAAAGGTGTAGATGCATGCTCTCTGTTCAAATTCCTCTTTTCCATCAACCCAGAGATGTGAACATCAGTTTTAAGGTCACTTGGAAGCACTTTTGTATGTTTATCAGACAGAACAGCAGAAGGGAGACAAAAAACGCGAGGAGTAGAGAGAGGTGGATGACACGCAGTAACGGGTTGAGGCTGGGAGTCAAACCAGAGACCACTGCAATGAGGACTATGGTCTCTGAGATGAAAAGGAGGCTTGAACTTTGAAGCCAACTGGTGCCTCATGAATCGAAGAATGTCTCATACACAAACTCTTCGATACAGCATGATCACTCTTGCATCAGATTAGCCCTATAAGTGCTTCAAACTGATAACGGAGTAATGCTTGTCGTAAACTGCATTGATGTGTATTATTCTCACAATCACCACCTTATTTGTCTATTTGGCTGCATGATTTCCAGTCTTTCCCCATGATCTTTTGTTGAAACAGCTGCCCTGTGCCAATGCCACCTGGCCTCACCACTTCCTGGTATCCACCTGGAGGCCATGATTGTTGGAGGCTTAAAATATTACCTCATCACTCCTCAGGTTTCTGCTTGTACAATGGATCTGCAGAGAGCTGTGAGGGTGGAGCCTATAAACTCTAAACACAAACAAAGTTCTGCTGCTGCAGTAAAAACTCTTTAACCACTTGGATATTTATACTATATGAACAAACACAAAAGTAAGAAAATACAGTTGAAAACTCAGCCAAAGACAAACTCTTTTATTCATATTGTTCCAGTTGGTTATTTCAAAAGCATCTTTACATGTCAGTTCAAAGAGATTTCAGTCCCTGTTCCGGGTTCACTCATTGTCTTTGTTCTCCATGGAGTTTTTCCCAGCAGTCGCTCCCTCAGCTTCTCCAGGGCTGCCCCCCTGTGTTGAGATCTTGCACTCTGAAGTGTCCATACCATTTTTGCATTTTACCATCTTTTCTCTGAGCAGTGTTTCAGAGAATAAACAGAACTTGAAAAACATATGCAGCATATGGAAGTACTATGTTAACTAGTTTTGTGTGCTAAATTGCAGCTTTATGCAGGTAATGTTTATTCATCTTAATGTGTCATGATTGGTTCTTGTTTTACTTTTTCCTGATTTTGTTATCTAGATGTTTTTTCAGTGTATTTGTTCCTAGTGTTTCTATTCTCTATAGTTCCTGTTCCCCTGTGGCTATCATTCTTATATTCCTGTTGTGTTGCCTCTGTTTGGTCTTGTGGATAGTTTTTTGTCTCTTCTCTTTGTGAGGTTGCATGGTTAAGTTTGACTTCCTGTGTTTTTCCCTTCTCAGTGATAGTCTGCACCTGTGTCTTTGTGTCTCACCTGTCTTTCATTGCTCATTTGTGTATCTAGTCCCTGTGTAGACTCCCCTCTTGGTTGGTTCATTGTGTGTCTCTGTCAATGTGTCGATGTTGATGTCTTTTTTTTTCATTTTACAAGAACTTATTCCAAAAAAATACCAAAGAGGTTGATTACAGTTAATACCCTTAACTGGGGTAGGGAAAATGTCGTGACTTTAGGCGCTTCCCAATTTTTAATTTATGTTAATTTTAAGATTAAATTAAACTATCCACTTTCTCCAACTGAAAACTATAAAACTTAAGTCTAACAGTTCATTTTCATGTATGAACCCAGGATCCTCGGACTGGTAAGACTGGAATTATGATTGTTAAGGGGAATTTGGAAAGGCTGCATTCCAGCATGGCCATTTTAACACTAAGTACAAGGCTTAAACCTTGGGCTTTCACCAAAGGCCAGAAATGCAGTATTTCCCCTTGAGAGAGAGAGAAAATGTGACGGGCAACAGTCAAGCAGAACACAGAAAAACACGCTTTTATGTTGTAGTGCGGGTTCTTGATAGAGGGTAAAAAGGCTCTATCAATCAGAGGTGTGTGATGTTTGGCTGTTACATACTTCAACATGACAAGCTTTTCATCTAAATTCTTTCAGTGGGCGTTATAAAGCAAAGTCCATCCATTTTTTAAAACTTGAAAAAAAAAAAAAAAATCAAATAAACACCTGACAAGTTAGCCTTCAGCAGAGTCTTGAATGACTTCATTATGTGGACTTGATGCTTCTATCAAGTCCCATACCCTCATTGACAATAATGAACCCCCCTCTGAGAAGTTTTTATTATTCAACTATTGTGCTGTTAAACCAAACTTGGACAGACTTGGCAGCAGTGGCAGCCCATGTCCTCAATTTTAACCTCCTAAAAAAATTTCTCGAGCTACCCGAGGGAGATTGGGGTCATGGGATTCTAGTGGGGCACATTTAGATCCTCCTTTGTGAAAAAAGATACTTGAAGTTGAGGCTACATGTAAGATGAAGGCATGCCTTCATCTGCTTTCACTCTGATTACAACAGCCCTTTGACCAACAACAACAGAAAAGTCTTGGAATCAGTTTAAGATTGTACAAAACTCAGCCAATAGACTTTAAACCATCAGACCAGTGACCATTACACTCCTTTTTTATCACGGAAGCCTCCTTTGACCTGAGATATACTTGCTGTTGAGTCTGTATATGGTAATGCATGATGGCGTCCATGTGTCTTGATGACTCCTCTCCTCACAGCTTAACACAACCAACAAGTAGGCTCCAGTATCTTTGTATGTATGCAGAGGCAGATTGGAGGGGGGATATGCTTCACTGCTCTTAGGCTTTGCAGAAACAGAGTGGCTGTGATAGAGTTGGCAGCACTAGTGACACATATGCCTTTGTCTCATCTGTAGGCTGTATATTTTCCTAAATACAGTCAATTATCTCTTCAGGCTTAATCCAGTGAATTTATATACCAACTACATATCTGATACTATCACTTTGGGTTAGGGTTAGGGTCACTCACTAACTCCCATAATATTTGGGAATTGATATTACAACCATACAGCTGACCTGCAAGGCTGCTCATGGATTCTCTCCTTATGGTCACATATGAGCCAGTTCACAGCCTGATATTCTTGGGTAAATGTTTTTTGCTTTTCCCGATGCCCAAGTATTGAAGCTGTGAAACTCTGAAAAAGTTTGCCAGAAGAAAGCAGGTAAAACAAGACAGATCATGGGGGGATCCAGGGTGTGCCATACTTTATTTACACCAGTTTGTCAATGCCCTGTGCTCTGATTCCTAATTTTTTTACACTTTCAGCAGACACAAGTCGTCCTACACTTTTGGTTAGCCATTATATGTGTCTTGAAACTCTTGTGCAATATACGTGTTTATGAAAAACCAGGTCTTGAAATGCTGTTCATCCAGTATTTTAAATAGGGGGTTCTACAGTTGGCGTCAGATCTGTGAATTGTCTGATGTGCGTAAAATAAAAAAGTGAACTCTTGAGCAAAACAATATCTTCCTGTTTCAGCCACCATGTCAGATCTCAATGAGGCTATATCACTGCTTATAAGGACCTTTTACAAATATGCTCAAAAAATTTAACACAACCAACATGTACGGTGCAGTCTGTTTGCAAGTATGTGGAGGCAGATTGGAGTGGATATGCTTCTCTGCTCTTTGGCTTTGCAGAAACAGAGTGGCTGTGATAGAGTTGGCATCACTAGTGACGCATATGCCTTTGTCTCATCTGTAGGCTGTATATTATCCTATATACTGTCAATTATCCAATCTTTGGCCTTATATACTAACTACATAGCTGCTTCTGGCACTTAAGATCTGAGCATCAACATTAGAGTAACCTCATCAAGTGTTGCCATTTCTGTTGTTTACACCCCACACATCCATTATCAGTACATAATATCTGGACTTTATGGCATACTCTCTGGAAGCATCCTCCAACAACATGCAAAGTGCATTATCAAGTATGTACAATTACTCATGATACAGCCAGACCAGATGCGAAAGTACAGTTACATAGCAGTATGCCTCCAGCCTCCCATCACTAACTCCCATAATGTTTGAGAATTGTTATTAAAACCACACAGCTAACCTGCAAGGCTGCTCATGGATTCTCTCCTTATGGTCACATATGAGCCAGTTCACAGCCTGAAATTCTTCGGTCGATGTTTTTTGCTTCTGATGCCCAAGTATTCAAGCCCTGAAGCTCTGAAACAATTAACCAGAAGAAAGCAGGTAAAACAAGACAGAGAGTGGGTGGGATTTGGGGGTTGCCATACTTTATATATGCTGTTTTGTCGATGCTCTGCGCTCTGGTTCCTAATTTTCACACTTTCAGCAGACACAAGTCGTCCTACACTTTTGGTAAGTCATAATATGTATCTTGAAACTCTTGTGCAAAATACAATATTGAAAATTTTGCTGTCACTTTTGTGTCAAAAGTGAATGTTTGAGTGTGATTAGTGAGAGTGAGCATGTGTTGTTAGAGCATGAAATACTGTGTAAAAGAACTTTAGCGATGCCAATCTCAGTCACAGATCAGAGCCATTTTGATTAAAATTCTGATTAGCCATGGTGTACAGTACATCTGATTAAATTGACCTGATTTTTGACAATGCTGAGGCAATTCATGAAGGGGATTAATTTGCCTGTATGTGTATCCAGTTTGGAATGCTGTAGTATCATCAGTAATTGTCCATGTGTGATTTTTTTCTTCTGGTAAAAGAGAGAGCATCACAACGAGCAGAACTTGAGGGACAAATACTGTTTCAGTGCACAGTGAATCCATTCAGAAACAGGTGCTAGGGCGTGGTTGTGAAAACAAGGTCCTGAAATGCTGTTCATCCAGTATTTTAAATAGGGGGTTCTACAGTTGGCGTCAGATCTGTGAATTGTCTGATGTGTGTCAAATAAAAAAAAGTGAACTCTTGAGTAAAACAATATCTTCCTGTTTCAGCCACCATGTCAGATCTCAATGAGGCTGTATCACTGCTTAAGAAGACCTTTTACAAATATTCTCAAAAAGACGGAGACCCTGAGACTTTGTCCAAGAGAGAACTCACAGAACTGCTCCACAACGAGTTGGATCTTAAAGCAGTAAGTAGAAAAGATGTAGCACTGAAACCATGTTTGGCTGAAAATACCTCTGTCATAATGCAAATGGTTCGAGTTCAATAAATTTTCTGTCTTTTTCTACTTCTAGTGCTCACACGACGAAAAAGTGTGCAAGTTCTTCAGTACACTGGATTTTGATAAGGATGGTGTTATTGATTTCAAGGAATACGTCATCAGCGTTATAACCCTTGGTCTTCTGGCCTCTCAAGAATAAATACTTTGGTGGAATTCCTTTGAAAATTAAACGCCCAGAATTAAATTCTTGTCTCAGTTTGTGATTGTTTCTTTGTTTACAGCCTGATGATAGTTAGGCAGATTCAGGCTCCTTACTCTCTACTGCACATTTACTGGGCAAAGATGGCTTCTGATTTTCCAGCCTTTCAACCTTTACAAGTTTACAAGAAAATCTGGGAAGAGAAACTTCACCTATCCGGGTAACTGTCATGTTGAAATGTATATAAGATGGTAAACAAATATGTTCTATAAGTAGCTCTGTCTCCAAGCACTTACATGACAATCTCTGTCCATTTAAAATATTAGAAACTAATGACTGTTGTAATCTGGCTCGATCAATATACAAGTATAACTTGCAGATGAAGGACCCCAGTAGATCACTCTGTGGGAAAATTATCTTGAAAATTTGTACCAGAATGCATGAATTAATACATTCCAGTAACTTCTAAAGTAAGTTTTGCAAGTTTAATATCACTCCCTTCTACAAAAACACACAATCCAAATGTGATGCAACATGAAGGAGTCTAGTGTCCAATCCACTACATGATTTAATACATGGTCTATGGCTCCACATGCTTTAACTGACAAAATCTGGATGGGCCCTGTAAGTGTTTCACTGTAGTCTACAATAATTATTTCTGGAGAGGATACAGATGCTTTATTATGTGAGTCTGGGTAGGTATATCTATCATGCTCATAAACAAGGTTTCATGTGACTTTTTCTCTTCAGTCCTTTGATATCCTCCACTCTGCAGCTCATGCACATGATCTGAGCTCTTTCCAAGTGTGTCTACATGTCTTTGTTGCACTTTAACTGAAATCATGTACTTTTTTGTCTCAATCTGCACCACTATCTTGTTAGAAATAAAACAATTATTAACCTACAGCTAATTTTAGATGGAGTTATGTATAGACACTATAAAAGATATAACCTGCAAGTTGTACTTTTAAATAGTAGAAACCATGACTTTTGGTATTGGTGAGGGGTACTTTTTCTTTATGTTCGCATTTAAAAGACAGAAAGAATAATGTTATTTTGAATTAAACTGTCTAGTGTTTAAAGTAGGCTACTCTTGTATATTTAGGGGAGAGTGGGGTAAGCTGAGCCAAAGGGTAAGTTGAGCCACGCCCTGTTGCTTGAAAATTGTAAAAGAAATTAATCATGTGACCAAATATTTAGGAGATGGGCATCAATTCATGGAGTCTGTGAAGGTTAGAAGCACATGAGTGAAGAGGTTAGACATTTATTTAAAAAAAAAAAAATCATTTTTTATTCTTGAAAGTGAATTTTGTCCGCAAAGGTTTTATTAGAATTGTGTTCAGCCAAAAAAAAAAAAAAAAAACATTTTAAATTTGTTTTATACATCAACTGTGGTATCTATGAGCTACAACATGAGGTTGAAAACCTAGCATCAAAGTCCACCATTTTAGCTCAGAGTCATAATAAAGTCATAATAGTAGTTCTGGGGTAAGTTAGCAGCGTTACGGCTCAATTTACCCCACTCCTATAGTCAACTTACCCCATACACGGGGTAAGTTGACCGTGGAAGAACACTTTTTTTGGCATGCTCTATTATCAAGACAGTTATGTTTATACTCATTTTGTTGGTTTGCAGGGATGTACAAGATCTTGAAATATCTGAAGATACACTAGTTAGAGACAAAACTATGATTGCTATGATCCGAAACATGAAAAATGGCTCATCTTACCCCACTCTTACCCCTATATAGGATATAACTGGATAAGTGTAACTTATTTTCATTCAACACAATGAGGTGAAATACAAATCCTAAAAGAGAGACACATATTTCGCAACATTGCTGGTTTGATTTAAAAAAAAAAAAAAAAAAGAGATCCACTTTCCTGAGTGCATGTATGTGGCCTCGCAGGGGCACCCTTCATAAGGGGCTTGAGTGACCCGAATGGAACGCATCCGCGGTGGTCTCGTAAACAATCGGCTTCCTCCGGCTTTTTCCGGCGATTTCTGTCGGTTAGCTAGCTAAACTGATTAGCCTGCTACTGCCAGCTAATGTTTGTGGGATGTTTATTGTAAGCTGAACCGGAGTGGATGATACAAATAGAGTAGAAAAATGGCGGACGTAGAGGGACAAGGGATCTCCTCATCTGTCCCTCCGTTGTCTCACCCTTCGTCTCGTAACGGCTCCGGTAGCGGTAACGTTACACCGGGCACCGGCGACAGCTGCCAGGCGGCAACCACCGTTACTTCAGGCCCGCGGCTAGTCCGGATAGTGAAGTCTGACTCGGGCTATGGGTTTAATGTCCGGGGACAAGTTAGTGAAGGAGGGCAGCTACGGAGCATTAACGGGGAACTGTACGCTCCTCTGCAGCATGTTAGCGCTGTCTTACCGGGAGGCGCCGCCGACAGAGCCGGTATATCGAAGGGGGATAGAATCCTCGAAGTGTAAGTGGCTAATATATTGTTACTTACAGACAAACCACTGTGTCAAAACGTGTTTGAATGGAACAATATAGGAGAGCATGTGTGCATCATTTACCGTATCTTCATTAGTGTCAGTCACTAAAACCTCTCTGTGTGTGTTTGTCTGTGTAGCTTGATACTTGTCTAGCAAGACAGAATAGCTGTTGATCCCAATGAAAGGAGTGTCTGTGTGTGTCCGAGAGGAGAGATCCAGGGATCATTTTGTATTCTTGTCACATTGCAACCTATTCCTCTCATTCACAGCATACCACCTCTTCAGCACCTCACATCACTGTAACCAGGTGCATTGTGTAATCAAACTGCATTACATATTGTCTGAGTTTGTTTGCTTTACTTTCAGAAATCCTGAGAGTTAAGACAGACAAGTAGTATGACAAACATCACTGAAATTAGAAAATTAACCCCACATGGTCTTGATAACTGCAGCAGTGTGTATGTATGCTGCATGTAGGACAAACGTGGTCCCCAATGGCACCTTTTAGTATGCACAGAGATTGCTTGCTGATGTTAGGCTCTGTTGCTATGGAGAGGAAGACGCAGCATACAGCTCAGCATCAGCACTGGTCCTTCAGTGTGACTGTGACTGTTGAATAAGGTGATGCAGGAAAGGGGGGGATGCCATCAGTTCGATTCTGATTGGCTTCTGCCTGCAAAATTCAACATTTCATTGGCTGGATTTTGCACACTGCTTCCTTAATGCATGGCCTGCAGTAACCTGGCAGTTTGTTGACCCCATTATTCCGCTGTGCGTGTGTGCATGCATCTGATTTCACGTATGTGCAGTTGGCTTTTTAGAACTTCCGCTTGGCCATTTACAATCAATATGTCCGAGTATATTTTCAAATAGCCCCTGCATCTGAACTTGTGATGCACATTGATCCAAACAGTAAGACCCCTTTTTATTTGTTGATAGCGTTTGCTTTAACACTCAGTAACATAGCCCTTCTATCTTTTAATCGAATAGGAATCATTTTAGCTGATTTGCTTTGTCTTTTTATGTTTCGTGAATATTTTTCTCTGTGAGTGATGTACATCGTAAAACATCTTCCACTTAAGCAAATATGAAGACATTACATAAAACATCCCTGATTATTTTGAAATCAGGTGCAAAGGGATGAAAGATATGCCACATAAGGACTCTGTCTCTTAAAAACTGTTTATCATGTACAGAAGAGCTGATAGAGCAAGTGCAAAGGCCACCTCATCAGGTGCTTATTATGCAGCTGTAAATGTGCCAGGTTTGAAAAGCTGCCAGAATAGCTAGACTGTATTTTGTGTCCAGGTAGAAGTTTGTTCTTTCCCCACATTACTCCTGCAAAAAGATTGCTTTCCTGTCAGCTACTTTCTTCATACAATTTCTTCACAATTCTGCCTGTAGGTTCCAACTTTAATTAGTGAATCTATGTTCAGATTGTCCCCTTTTTCTTCTTTGCAAATTCATGGTAAAAGAACTGATACAGCAGTTCAGCCTTTTCTTCTATGTCTAACACATTGGTTTCTTCCAGCTCATTCTGGTGTGTTCCTTCTATGGCTTTTGATCTGTGATTTGAAACAAACACCAGATACTTTTGACCCAATGAAAAGTATAAGTGCTCAGGTAGAAACCCTTCTCACCCCCAATTGCATCTCCAACCCAGTATTTTTGTCCTGTTGCCAGGTTACATAGCCCGCTGTATGACCCTCAATGGCAAAAACTAAAAACAATCCATTGCACCTCTAACAGACCCAGACTTTGTCCATGCAAGGTCTGGCTATTGACCAAAAAAGTGAGTTATCATGTTTAATCCTTTTGCAAACAGTTCTATCCCTGTGGGATTTTGAAGGGATTTTGGTAGTAGTTTAGACAGTGCTGAAATAAAAGGCAGGGCACAGGTGGAAGCAAAAGTCAAGAACTGTGCCAGTGTTGTTCAAGTATTGCTTAAGCAGCATATTCAAGCATTATGTCTTGAAAAATGCTACCCAGAAAGCATTGTATTAGACAACCAGAGACAGTCTTGAAATAGCTACTTAATTCCCAGTGCAATTAAAGATTTTTCCCTGTTATTGACTGGGTTGCATTTAGCTTGTGAAATATGGTAATGCACGGCATTCAAGGACACTCTTGCTCCTGCAAAATTTGGAAGAATTTCAAGAAGTTGTGCTAACTTATGCATTCATCCCATTATTTCCAAGCCATTGTTTGAGTGGCAAAACTCATTACATTATCTCCATTCATAAGGCACAGACTATTACAGGATACTGATGTCAGTTTGGCATGGCTTAAATATTAACTCATCAGCCTTCTCACAAAATTAGGACGTGTTTTTAAATGTGTCAGAAACAGTTAGAGGTGCTAAAAGATGCTGCGGCTGCCTTTTTTGAGAGAACTTAACTACAGGTCAGGTCACTACAGTACTGTCATCAGCACCTCTGTCATGACTGTGACACATGCTGCCCAAAGGGCACACACCCCATGTTGCTCACAGTAAAGCTTGGTAACATAAAGCAACAGTCTGACTCCTATCTGTAGGAAGATAGAGATTTTACAACGGTCACTCATTTGCTTATACCCATTTACCATGCAAACGGATGCTGCTTTATCCAGTACCACTGTGTTGAACTGAGCAAAAGAGTTAGTTTCATTAAATAACAGATAATATATAACAGCAAAAGTAGGGCATACGTTTAAAAACCCAACCCCAAAAAAAGTTGAGAAGTTGCATAAAGCAAATTATATGTAATGACAGATAATTCAAACCTTGTTTTGCAAGTAATTTAAACCCCATACTTAACTGAAAATAGAAGTGAAAGGAAGAAAAAAAGTGATGAAACAGGTCCCAACTAGTTAGTCACATTCGCATTTTTAAAGACATATACTCATATATTCAGCAAGACAATGCCAAATCCGAGTGGGTGCTACACTGACCTGCCTGCAGTTCCAACTTCTCCCCCATTGAAACTATTTCATAGATAGATAGATAGATAGATAGAAAGATAGAAAGATAGAAAGAAAGAAAGATTATCGCAGTCCGACAAAATACAATAAAATAAAATAAATAAAATACAAGACAAGACAATGAAAAACAAGATATAAACAATATATACACATGAAACCTTCGATAGAATACCTAAATATAATGAATCTTAAATAGAATACTGGAATACTGTGGATATGTACATGTGCATACAGCGTGCAATATAACAATATATGCAATATAATATTTGAAACACTGAACTAGGGCTGCTTGTTTATGGCAAAAATCATAATCACAATTATTTTGACTGGTATTGAGAAAAGAGTGAGATTCTTTGATAAAATAAAATGACTTCTACAATCGATTGATTATTAATTGATTGGTTTAGGGCCTTTTTATCTTATCAGTTGTCTGTATATGAAAATTGACAGTCTGGGCCATTCAATGCACAGGCTTTTACCACCCAGGAGAAAAGTAGCTTCAGACACTCCTATGGTCCCTTTGAAAAAAAAGAAACTCACAATATGGTTATTTGATTTTAGTTGTAACACAAAGCTGTGCATAAAAGAAAAAGTGAACCAAACAATAGAGGGAAGCTTGTAAGAGTCTGACTGACATCTTCATCTGTTCCTCTATGTTTCAACAGTAACGGTGTGAATGTAGAAGGAGCCACCCACAAGCAGGTGGTGGACCTGATCCGGGCTGGAGAGAAGGAGCTGGTGTTAGCCGTGCTGTCGGTTCCACCTCAAGAGGCTGACTGCCTGGATCCAGGAGACGATATTTCAGCCCAGTCCTGCTATGATTACTCTGATAAACAGGCCGTCCCGATCTCTGTGCCGAGCTACAAACACACAGAGCTCAACCAGGAAAAGTTTGTGGTGGGTGCAGTTGTGAATGAATTCATAGATGGCTGATTAAGAAGAGGGAAAGGAGATGACAAAAAAAGTGGATGGCTTGAAAAATAAAAAGATGCCTACACTGAAATAACATGTAAAAATAACTGTGAAATTGTGACATTATTGTGAAATAATTAAATTAGTTTCATTACTCTTCCTCTCTTACAGGTGTATAACGTGTACATGGCTGGCAGACAACTTTGTTCCAAGCGTTACCGGGAATTCGTGATCCTACACCAAAATCTAAAAAGGGAATTTGCCAATTTTACATTCCCAAAGCTGCCCGGAAAGTGGCCTTTTTCCCTATCGGAGCAGCAGTTAGATGCACGACGTAGAGGCCTTGAAGAATACCTTGAGAAAGGTCAGTTTTCCACAGAGATTTTAAGCTTTAAGTGTTCATATATGCTCTTTAAAAAAGGTCTCCCCCTTAATGTCAGTTCTCTCTCATCTCCAGTGTGCTCTGTGCGGGTAATCGGAGAAAGTGACATCATGCAAGAGTTCCTGTCTGAATCAGATGAGGTAAAAAAGAAGGAGAAACCTCCATGAGTGTGCGTGTGTGTGTGTGTGTTTTTACGGCCCTCTGCCTGTGACTCATGGCACCGTCTGTCTTTCCTTCTCATGACCTAGAACTATAATGGCGTCTCAGACGTGGAGTTGAGAATAGCCATGCCAGACAAAACCACACTCACTGTTAGAGTCCGCAAAAACTGCACTACAGACCAAGTCTACCAGGTAAACACTTTCAAAGGCCTGTAAAATAAAATCACTTCTTCTGCTCAAATGTTCTTCAAGTCATATTGTAAATGCCTAATCTTGTTTTCCTGTTTTTTTCCCTCCTCCAGGCTGTGGTTACGAAGCTTGGGATGGACAGCGTAACAGCCAGCTACTTTGCTCTGTTTGAGGTCATCAACCACACCTTCGGTTAGTCAGAGAAAGTTCAGAGTTTTTGCTCTGAGTTTCACTTTTCTTGCTTCAGCCATTCTTTTCAAAATCATCCTGGTGAACACCTGAAGGCCACTGTACAAGAATAATGTTATTCATCATCACCTTGAATGGTCCTCACTTTTTCTAAGGCCAGCACAGTGCAAAGATGTCTTCATCTAATCTTTGTGTGCTCTTTAGTGAGATACTGTATGCCCTTGACCTATACAAGGGATAGTTCATTCTTTTAGACAGGACTATACAAGCTCCCTGTTACTACTAGGGGTGTTATCCACAAGGGACCCAGTCTGTTTGGCCTCTTTGATGAGAAACCAGACGGAGAAGTGGCACAGGAGCTAGGTTATACACCGCTGCAGACAGGGTCAGTTTTACAAAGTCATTTATTATCTCCCTTCTCTCTTTACCTCCTCTTTACACTCTGGTTCATTAGCGTCTCCTCTTGTACCCACAATAGATGACATGTCTATGTTATCATCAAATCCTAAGTTTTGGTATGGTTTTATAAAGTCTGCAGCTCAAACAGCTGATCTACAAATGGTGCAAAAACAAAGACGCTCTTTGAAAACTAAGTGTGTCTTTAAAAATTCTGAACATATATGATCAAACTGACCCTGTCTGCAGTGATCGATGGCCTGGCCTCTGTTGTTTTCTTAATGAAGGGTTCTTGCTGACTGGCATCTTTTGTGAACTATACATTTACTAATAAGTGCTCCGTACAACCGCATGAAATAAAAAAAACTATCCCTTTGGCCCTGTGCATCTGCTGGCTGCTTTCAGATTGGCTGGTCGCTCCTGCCAAATCTCTTGTACTCTGATATGCCAAAGAAAAATGGCCTAAATGGATGTCGCCTGTCATTATTTAAAGTCATTGCCTTGCTCTCATTACAGCACCTCTGTGTCCAACTCCTCCTTACAGCTTGATCCTATATCTAGGCGTCCCCACAGCTCCTATCTATAGATACAATATTTAACGGATTAAAAATAATCTTTTCCAGTTTTATGGATTATCAGTACATTATTGTAGGGATTGCGAAATAAAAAATAGCTAATTTTTTCTGGTTCTAAATTCTTAAATGGAAGAGTTCCCTCCTTTATTGTCATTTGATAAACAGCACATAATGAGGCCATTTGTTTTTGGACAGTAGGTGGAACTGAAGAACCAACTTGAGGATGTCACGTTAGGCTCTTTGGAATCATTTTTGGTGGAAAAAAAATCATCACGAATCCCTACAAACGCCCACATATCCATCAATCAGTTAATTCTTAAATGTTGGCGTTATTTTTTTAATAACTTTTGAATGTGGCTGTTAATTTAAAATAAAGAAAATTTCAACTTTAACTTCTTTTACACAAAGTTTCCTCTAACTTTGTCGTTTCACATTACCTGACTTTATGGCAGTGGATGCCGTGCTGCGGCAGTAAACAGCATCTCTGCTGAGGTGGGTAGTAGCCTTTGTGTTGTTGGCAAAGGACTGGCCTCAGAGAGCCCCCTCTCGTAAGCCAAAATGGGACTATGAAGAGCTGTTTTGAAGCTGAAAGCGCTGTTTCTTGCGGTGCCAAATGATCTGGATCGCTAAAAAGAGCCTAAATTCCCTTCATTTGGAGTGTCTATGCAGAGGTTGTCTACCTGAGATAGATGCATGCAATCCCTGCTCTAATGGGGTAGGACTGATCTCAGAAAACTTGAGAAAGATCAGACAGCTGGTGAAGATTTGCACTAAGTTGTAGCTTTGAAGTTATAATTGGATCTTAATGGATATAATTAATAATAATAATTATAATAATAATAATGAGTATAACTTTATTTTTATAGCACTTAAAAAAAGAGTTTACAAAGTGCTTTAACATGCAGGAAAAGATAAAAACAACAGAACAACAACAAGAGAACACTTGGAGGGAAAGAGCCTTGACAAGACTAAAACTCAGACTACATGATGACGTTATTGGCAACAAAGAAATAAAATAAAATAAAAATCGGTGGAAGATATAAAAGCTTAAATGAGCGTCACACGAGCCGAGCTTGTCAAACAGGTTTTATGTTAATGTTAAGTTTGAACAGAGGATTAACCTTGATCAAAGCCAAGTCTTTGTTAACATATGAAGTGGGTTAAATTTCTGATTTACTTTGCCTACCTCTAAACATGAACCTTTATCCTACTGAGGTGACATCCACCCACACATTTAGTGCATAGAGCACTTATCAGTTTTAATTAGCAGACTGAATCTAACCAATCATTTTAATATCCCTCTCTGCCAATGGGTGACCCAATGAAAGTTGTCTGGCAACTCAATTTGGGTCATGACCCTAAGTTTGGGATCACCAAAGTCAGCAGGTTTCAATCTTTGGGTGCTCTTCATTGCTTGGGGTGCTTTTTATATGCAGCCCGTCACTCTAACATCTCTCCATTAGTGCATTTTTGGAGGATTGTGTTTGTGCATTTAAGTCTTTCTGCCTAACGTGTGTAGCATGTTCAATGACGGAGTGAAAACATTGAATTTTCTCCTGGAGATAGGGGAAGCATATCTTCCTCCTTTCAGTTCATTAACCTTTCTTTTGTAAAGCAAAGTTACAGATATAATTGTTTCCTCTGAAAGATGCTCTGTGTTTTGTTTTATTGTGATAATGAAGTCTGTAAATTTACATCTGTCTGTTTAATGAGGCCATTCAACTCTTTTATTATTTCTGTCGATAACAACACGTTTGGAAAACCTGTAATTTGTCAAGACAGAAAATCACTCACTTTCTCAATCACTCGCCTTCTTTTTCCATCCCTTCCTCCCTTCTATTTGTCTCTTTCTTCTCCAGTACGCAAGCTGGCCCCAAATGAATTCCCCCACAAACTGTATGTACAGAATTATACCTCAGCCATCCCAGGAACCTGCCTCACATTGCGTAAGTGGCTCTTCACCACAGAAGAAGAGATTCTGCTGAATGAAAACCAGCTGGCAGTTAACTACTTCTTCCACCAGGTCTGTGCACAAGTCAGATCTCTTCACGTCTCTGAATGTATGAACGTTTTCGTCTTTTTTAACCGTAACTTCCCCTTTTTTTCTCTTGTGGTCCAATCTGTGCAGGCTGTGGAGGATGTGAAGAAAGGCTTCATTAAAGCAGAGCAAAAGTCCTACCAACTGCAGAAGCTGGCTGAGCAGAAGAAAATGTCAATGGTTAGTATTTCACATAAGAGCCGACACTCCACGACTACTTTACTACAGCTCTGAGTCACAGACACAGAAAGAAGAGTTCAGTTCATCTTATGTCATCTCGTCTCTCCCACCTGTTCGGTCTCCCTGCACCGCTTGTGATATAACAATAAGGAGCAGAGTCTTCTGGGAGTGGAGGTTGACTAACAGAAAGAGTGTAGTAATGTAGAGGAGGAAATGTGCATTTATACTTAATTCTGTTTTAAAACTACCAAATACTTTGGACAGATTAACCAAGTCTTTAGTTCCGATCAGGTTGTATCCGGTTGAATTTTGTCGTATGGCTGTAAAGCTAAAGGACATTTACACATCAAGTGGTGCTTCCCTCAAGTACACGTTGTAACACAGGGTAAAGAAAAACAAAAAAAAACCTTGTCTCATGTCTTCTGCCTCTACCTCTCTTAGTATCTGAGTTTGCTGAGGAGTTGTGAGGGCTACAACGAGATCATATTCCCCCACTGTTCCTGCGACTCCAGACGCAAAGGCCACGTCATCACAGCCATCAGCATTCACCACTTCAAGCTGCATGCCTGCACAGAGGAAGGGACTCTTGAGGTATCACAAAAAAAACTGTTTTTGTGTTTGTTTTCTTGCATTCATTTAAATATATGTTAAAGGGAGGAAACATGAACTGAAGTTTCAGTTTTGTTCCAGAACCAGGTAATTGCATTTGACTGGGGGGAGATGCAGAGATGGGACACGGATGAGGAGGGTATGGCCTTCTGCTTTGAATACGCCCGAGGAGAGAAGAAACCACGCTGGGTGAAGATTTTTACACCTTATGTGAGTATGAACCTGCACATTATAACACATGTGCCACAGTGCAGCAGGGAAAGTACAGATTTTAAATGATTACAAGGCAATTTGGAACAATAGTTTGAATTTGAAACTTTTAAAGAAAATACATTTTCAATTTAGGGAATGCCCAGACTTTGATATCCTTTTCTTATTGCCAGCAAAATTTATCAAGTCTTTCTTATTCTTAGGCTCAATTGAAATTTCCTAACCCATGTTTTTGTCTTTGCATTTTCTGTTTAGTTCAACTACATGCATGAGTGCTTCGAGAGAGTCTTCTGTGAGCTCAAGTGGAGGAAGGAAGTAAGAACCATTTACTGACAGACAATGCTGTTTTTGAACAGGCCGTTTTTATGTGTAGGTTTCTTAGACTCTTGTGTTTCCACAGGTGGAAGAGGAGGCCACAGACAAGGACAATAAGAACTGCAGTAAAGATGGTATGTGTGGCAAGGTAAGGCTTTGCCTGCCTCTGTCCATTCCATGATCAGTCATAGCCTGAGTGAATTTCACTGTATTCTGCCTCTGAGTTTGTCTCCGTCTGTGTTGCCGTCCCCGCTGCAGAATATTTTCCAGCTGCTGAGGCACAGAAGGGATGGAGGCACCTAGGAAGGGAGATCGTTACCTCTTAACTAGACACCGCCGTCACCGTCTCCGCTCAGTCCAGCCCTCGTTTAGCCCTCCAGCTATTAGCTACATGGTCATCTTATACACTACCAACAGCTACAACCTGAGAACCTTACCCTCTGTACATGCAAACCAACAAGCATCTGCAAATCAACAAAGTGGATAAACAGCAGGATAAGAAGCTTAAAACACATGAACTAGAAACTCTTAAATCGAGCACATCATAATCATGCATTTAGCAGTGCTCTGTCAAAAAGAATTGAGGCCTCTGTCGAATTACGGATCCATTTCAGCCTTCGTCTTGTCAGCAGCGACTTGAAGTGGAATGTTTCTTGCACACGAGGAGGCTTCGAGGAAAAATTTTTGGACTAACAAGGAAATCCGAAGCTGTAAGTGCTCAAAAGGGAAGATGAATAACACTGAACAGGGATACTGAAGGTTTGACTGCAGAAAGACACTGAGCAGATCAGAGCTGCAGTGTCTTTGCTCTTTTTCGCCAGGTGTGAAACATGCATGCAGTGTGTTAAGACATGGGAACAATGAGTGCAGCAGAGCCCTAAAATGAAAGAGGCCAAGCAGAGCTGGGTCCTTCGAATGTAAGTGCCCCTTGATTTGTGGCATATTATACATTTTCATTTGTTTGCTTCTAAGTTTGCTTTAAAAAATGACAACTATTAACATTTTAATGTGGAAAAGTAAGAGAAGGGAGAGAGAAAGGGATTATTATTAGTTAGGATTATCAAGACACATTTTTCAGTCAGTGAATGCAGCTGTGATGATGATGATGATGATGATGATTGATCATGAGTGGGAACATGTTTAAAAATGGACCAAAGTTGCACTTTATTCAACAGTATTAACAGCCTCCAAAATAACCTAAAATAATGGGAATAACACACGATCTAGTTTGTGCTTTGTTTACATCCGTTTTTGACTCACTAACAACAGTATGATTTTTTTAACTGCATTATAAGATGGCTTTTGCATCCTGCAGAGCCACGCATTAAACTTTTATGTATTAATAATATTACATGACACTCTGTTCTCCCCTGCAGCAGTGATGTTGGACACTGATCAGACATGCTGGAGTGTGCATTTCCCCTTTAAAACAGCAGGGGTCCTACTCACTCTGTTGTCTCTGCTGCTGCTGCAGCCGGTGATTGCTTTGTTTCTGAGAGCTCCCACTGGATTTATAACAAGCCTGTAATTCAAACTGCAGCACTATTTATCTCTGTAGCCGGTACTTCCTGTACCGTTAAACTGCTCGTGCATTCTGGATTCAGGTTAAGTAGGGAGAGGCTTTCTTAGCAAAACAGGCAGCTTGTACTCTTCATCAACATGATAGATATAAAGTGAAGTGTGCACATTCACTGCAGGCTGCGCAGCAACAGCAGTGCAATGTAATAAACAGTGTAATTTAATGTTCCTCGAAATGAGCCCAGTTAGTGTTCCTATTCCTGGTAAGCCATTATAATAAGGTTATATTAAACATATTACAGCATTATTATCTGATGATAAAATACTTCAGGTTGACAAATTGATGAAGAAATAATTGAATTACCGATCATTGCGTCATTCTAACTCTTAAACTCACATTAAATATTTATATTTGCTTAGTGCAATATTTTGATGCTACTTCTTTATGCTTCATTATCGCTTCAGTGCTTTATTAACTCATTTTGAAGGAGGATTTGCATGTGTTTTGAATTTTATTTTCTCTATCCAGAATTTTCACAAGATGCTGCCTCAGGTTAAAATGTTTCATTATCTCATTTGTGATGAGCTAATACTTGAAATTATTTGTATTCAAACATGGCTAATTTTTCCACCGTCATGTAAGGTAATTAAAGATTTTATTCACGCCAAAAGCAAAAACCAAAACAAGACATATAATTGAGTCAGTAGACTAAAAATTTCAGCTTTTTTCAAGCCATTAGTCTTACAAGGCGAATTGTGATGAGATCAATCGTTTTTGATCACTCTCAAGGAAGTAAAGAGTCAAAATTAGCAGTATTGGAAGAGTGCTTGTTCCAGTGATGGTGCTGCTCAGCCAGGCCATTTTTAATTGATTAATGAGCTCCAGCAGACCTCAGTCGGGGTGTAAAGGAGCTTTAATTGAATGTGTTTGAGTCTTAAATTGATTGGTTGGATGTGCAGTCCTAAAGGTGGAATGAATTTCCCAGGATTCTTGTCTGTGTACTGGACCATGTCTGACACGGTCGATTGTCCGCTCTGCCCACCTCCAACTGTTCTGCCCCCCCCCTTTCTTCTCTCTCTCTCTCTTTTCCTCTCTCATCCCGACATAAGTTCATTGTCACTAACGTTATTTATTTCAGTAAGATAAAATATAAAAATTTGTTATCTGTTAAGTTTTTCTCCTGATATGCTTTGGATTATAAAGAGTCAAACTAAGAAGAGGCTGGACATAAACAACCTGCAGGTTCTCTGACATGCTGAAATGTATAATTTAAGATGAAGTGTTTGGTTACACCGCTTACTGTAATAAATTGTAACATATTCTTTTGAATAAACAGTTTATTGATTCAAAGTTGGTCTTTTGTTTATGGAGTGTGTGTGTGTGTGGGAACCTTGGACAACAGCTGTAGGTGGGAGTTTAGAGCCGTGTCCTGCCAAAAGCCTGGAGCTATACACAAGCTTCTCCTTGAGCGGTGGGAGAATAATTCTATAAAGATAATTTCACTCTCCCTCTGTCTTTGTGTACCCACATCTGTTTCCTTTCTTCCTCTCTCATGCGTGGGCTTCTTCATCTCTTCCTAACTGCAACATCTTTTAATGAGATCTGGGAGACAATTACCCAACAGGCAGTGAAACAGCCACTCTGTATCGACCTGCATTGAGTGTCTGTGGCCAGTAATTAATGGCTATTGACTGTTGGTGCTGAGAAATATTATGTAGTAACATCTGAATTTTGAGATGGCAAATATGTCTTTTGGGGCAGAAAACAGTCTGGAGAGATGTCTTTCACCTGATGAGACCTGGGTGTTAACAGACATTACTCTCATAGTCATAGTCAGTTAACAAGGTTGAAGGATGGTTTAGTTTTCAAACTATTTTCCATTCAAAAAGCAGAATTTGTTGCTGAATTGCTGCAAAATTGACACTTTGTTACTGAAAGGAAAAGATTGAAGGTTTCCTAAAAGCGGGAAAAGCTGACTGGCCAGAAGAAAGAATATGATGACAGAAAATATTGCAAAGTCAGCACTCTGTCATTAGAAAATCTAATTCACTTCTCAGCATCTAATACAAACTGCTGCTCCCTTCACTTCCTTGGTTGTTTTTGTACACATGAGCAAACACTACGTAAGTACATGAGCACATATAGCAGTGTAGCTGTTTGATTCAAATGATGTAGCAGAAACTGTAGTCAAGTTTAGGAACACTGTTGACCTCTATAATTTGACAGTCTCTTTAGGTTTGTATTTGTGTTAAACTTATACAAAATCTCTGCCAAGAAAAACATAGACCTTATTTGCCAAGTGGGTGACGGTTTGAAAACAGTGAAGAGAGGAGAGTCCACATCCTACTGGAGAAACTTCACAAGCAAATGTCAGTGCTGATTAAAAAAAGTGCAAATGCATTGATTCATCAAATGTTGAGATTAAAACAGTTTATTGTTTAATAAAAATCATATAATCATATAGCCAATTGAAACCTGATCCTAGCAACATGTTTCGAAAAAGTACAAAAAAATGTTGTATGGTGTAAAAAAAACAGGTTAGAAACTTAGCTGGGTGTAAAATACGAAAGAGGATTAGGGCCACAAGAAGAGGAAAAAAATAATTGCAGGAGGGAGATTTTTTAATTTCTATTTCGAGATTTAAGTCAAAATTTAAAAAAGTCGAAATTTGGACTTTATTTATGTCAACTTCAATCTTGAAATTTCGACTTAATTCTCAAAATTATTATTTTTTTTTAATCCCTAATTCTGACATTAT
Organism: Xyrichtys novacula; assembly: GCA_962446985.1. NCBI lineage: Eukaryota > Metazoa > Chordata > Actinopteri > Labriformes > Labridae > Xyrichtys > Xyrichtys novacula. The sequence continues at coordinate 23,011,208 of OY660871.1, forward strand.
TCATGACATTTTGTAATCTCAGAATTTTTTTTTAATTCAAAATTTTGACTTTATTGACATAATTTGGATTTTTTTAATCCTGAAATTTTGACTTTAATCTCAAAATTTCGACTTTAATCTCCTTTCTGTAATTATTTTTTTCCCCTCACTTCGCCCTAGTCCACTTTTGTAGAACAAGAAGGCTGAGTCTGTCAGAAGATGGGTAACATTTCACCAGAGCAATTAATCCACCAGTGTCAGAATAATGTCCCAATAACTCAGAATTTCTACAGTATATGTGCAACAGTGACGAGGCTGATAACTCGCACAAAGTGGTTGAAATCTTTGGCTCTTTAGATGAAACTGCTTCAAAAAAGATACAACTCTGTAGTGGAAATCACTGCATGGGCTCAAAACGTATGGCATTGTGATCAAAAAGCATAGGTGAATGACATTGAGATGTTTAGGGTGGACTATGGGGAAAGTGTATGGAAGCTGCACCCTCTGCTCAAAAGAGGAGAGAGGCCGCTTGTTGGCTTGTTGTCAGAGCACAGTTAAATAACCAGCATTGAGACATCATTTATGATGAACAATAAAGGTTTTAGGGCAGCAAATGCTGTCATCCAGGCCATACCTTCTTTAGAGAAGACCAGAGACATTTCAGCAAAGCAACTCCAAACAACATTTTGCACTTTTAACAACAGCACAGCTCTACAGTTTAGGAGTTTAAATGCTAAATTGGCCTTCTTATCACAGCTTGCCACCCACTTTCAACATTTGGCACATTGTATAGGAAAATAAAGACTCAGGGGGCCACAAACTGTGGACCTGCTGAAAGCCTATAACAGGCAAAAACAGGACAACTTTTTATGACTACTTGGTTTCCTCAGATTCCAAAAAGAGATGATGTAACACAGAGGTTTTCATCCCCCCTCCCAACTTTTTCCATATCTGCTGCTGGCATCAAATTTTAAACGTGCACAACATGTTTCCATTTCAATGTTTGGTGCATTGTCTTTGCTCCGTTTTTAAGAAAATGAAGAGTTTTGATGAGTAATAATGTAAGTAATCCAAATATGCTTTTATTTTTAACATTTACAACCTTGTGTTTTTAAATAAAATAAAGGTAAAAGGAAAGAAGAACCTTTACATCTGAAAAACCATGGAGCTTTTTGTCAGAGATATCTCTCGGTAACTGCAGTGGACTTCTTTGACATATTCTAAAGTCTGTTGAAATACAGCACATGAAACCAACTTCCCTCTGTTATACTCTGTCTTTCTTTTTACACATGAGAAAACTCTGTACAGCAGTGACAGCTCTGCATCAGCACCAGTGCGTAGAATATGGAGAAATATGTGTGCTCGTGTCTCAGACTTCCTTTATGGTATAGTGGCAGCTTTAAGACTATGAGCGGTCCTTGTATTGGGTCTGCAGCATTTTTCTGGCCCTACCACTTTATGTGTGAGTGGGCTTCACGTGTCCTTAGATGTGGGTGCGACAGCTGCAGCCACACATTGCAGTGGCCCCCTTGATACGAAAGCCTGCATCCTACACTCCCGCTCTGCTTTGTATGACTCGGTGTGCTTCTGTGAGCTCTGCATGAGCTGTCCAAACAGAGCAGGTGGACGACTGAGTCACCGCAGGAGGAGGAGAGTACCTTAGATTTATTACCTGGGTTATATTGCACTGCTCAGCAGCCCCGGCAATCACAGAGACAAAAGGATCTCAGTAGGCCACTGAAGTGCTCTGTAAACTGCTCCGCCTGCTCATACTGTGCTGAGAGTGAAAGGGGTTTCAACCAAAGTAATGGCTCCGGATTAGAGAGTCCGACTACAGCCGTGCCAGGACAGCAATTAGCCAAATTCACCTGTCATAAAGTGTTTGCATTATTTCGCAGTCAATCATCTCAAAAGGGAAAACTTGCCAGCATCATTACCATAAATTCTCATAAAGACATCCTTTGCCAACTCAGAATATATGTCCAGTCACCCTTAAATGCTGCTCTAAGTACAGTTTAGCAGCAGCAGCATCCCAGAGGCGAATGATGGGGAGAAGAAGGAGGGGGTATCACCCTGCTCCACCTCCTCCTCCTTCTCTTCTCCCTCTCTCATTAATCACCAATCAGTTAAAAACTTTATTGGCCCCTATTTGCCATCTCAGCACGTTTTCCCCTCCCTTCTCTCTTCCTTTCAAGCGTGTAACCACCCTGTCCTTTCTGTGCTTTCTTTCAATCTGCTTCCTCTCTTTCTCTGCGCCTCTGCATAGCCCCCCCCATCCCTCTATCTCTCTATCTGCCATCTTCTTCCTTTTCCCCCTTTTTATTGCTGTGCTTCAATGCACTTATATTCCCTGATCTTATTTCCCTCCTATACTGCCTCCTTGACTTTTTCTTTCTTCTGTTTTTATGTCATCTTTTAAAACTTTGATTCCTAGAGAGGCGAGTCAGTGAACAGACTTCTTGATGCATGTCTAGAGAGTACAAAAGAAGAGTTTATTTCTCAATGTTCACAGCTCAGCCTGTTGCAGTGTATCGACATGTTAGTGTCCAACATTTCTGTAAAATTTTTGGGATTTTGAGTAGTAGGATATTTTAAAGTGGATAATTGAAGGGTGATGTGGCTTTTAAAAGTCTTGTAATATGACAAAGTGTTGTCTGAACCTCCTTTATTGATCCAAATCTTTAAAAAAGAAGCTAAATTTGGTTCCTAGAGTTGAAAAAAAAGGAACAAGTACATTTTCAAACTGTGCCAGCTAAGACTTAGTGTCTCTGCAGGGCTGACTTTGAGAGAAAGTGAACTATGACAGGAAAAGAAGAATCATTATGGCTGCATGAAGCAAATTTAAGTGTGCTTGTTAACTGCAGAAATGAATGACTGACTTTATCTTAAAGGGATATTCCAGCATAAAACTAATTTAGGGTCAAACACACTGTAATACCAAGTTAGACACCCCCTTGAGAGATGAATATGACCGACCGCTTGCTTCTCTAGTTATACCAACTTTAGTAACGACCACACGATAGCAATACACAGCGGTCTGAGGAGGCATAAACAAACCTCCACCAAACGCAGCTCTATAGCCACAAATAATGCTCAGAACAGCACCAACTTCATCAACAGTACATACAGGGTCCTAGACACAGCACTAACCACCAAACATCTTTTTAGCTTTGCCTGATTTCTTTAGCAAAGAGAATAAACACAACTCACCCACTCTCTTCCAGCAGCCACTTGTTTGTAGTGAGACCTCAGGCCAGTCCATTATGGACTACAGTGGGGTGCTGCAGCTCAAGGAAGAACATTTATGATCATTTCTTCATGGAAATGCAATCAGACCAAGATGCTAAGGCAGAAGAACTATTGCGTCTGCAGTGCAAAATGACTAATATGATGATTATTACTTCAAGGAAATGATAAAGTAATGATCATAAATGTTCTTCCTTGAGCTGCAGCACCCCGCTGTAGTCCATAATGGACTGTCCCGAGTTCTCACTACAAACAAGTGGCTGCTGGAAGAGAGTGGGTAAATTGTGTTTATTCTCTTTGCGAAAGAAATTAGGCAAAGCTAAAAAGATGTTTGGGGACTAGTGCTAAGGCTAGGGCCCTATATGTGCTGTTGATGAAGTTAGGTGCTGTTCTGAGCATTATTTGTGGCTATAGAGTGGTGTTTTGTTTATGGCTTCTCAGACTGCTGTGTATTGCTATCCTGCAGTCATTCCTAAAGTTGGTATAACTAGAGAAGCAAGCAGTCAGCAGCATTCATCTCTCGAGGGGGTGTCTAACTCTGTGTTAACTGTGTTTTTGACCCTAAACTAATTTTGCTCTGGAATATCCCTTTAATGTGTAGATGTCATTCAGGCTGTTTTACTCAGATAAGCTTGATTCATATACCGACAAAACTCTTGAGAAGTTCTTAGAAATCTCAGAAGAAGTCAAGTGAGCCAATGTAAAGATGCAGGGGAAAATAGTAGTGGGAATTCACTCACTCACTCACAATAGAAAGAATAGAACCATCCATGTTTGATGAAGGAGAATCATCTTCAAGAGATCAGCACTTGATAGCAGTAATCTATTCATTATATTCAAGAGAAAACAAAACAAAGCAGCACACAGAGATCCTGGTCTGTATTGTTTGGAGAAACCCTCACAAAATTCTCCACTACTAAATAATAAAAGGCACTAAACAGCAATAATAACAGAGCATGAAGGACCTGTGAGGAGTTCTTAGCTGGTGAAGAAACTGACTGACAATACTGATGCATTTACACGACGTACAAAAGCAATCAATGCGCTCACCTTGAAGACTTATTTCTATGTGGTTGTTTTTAATGCTTGTAAACACTGCTGCCAAGCTGATTGACAACATGTTCAGCAACAGTTTTCAAAGATAATCCTGCGCTGAAGATGGGTGGTGCGTTGGACATTTAAAATAATACAATATGGGATTTTTGAAAACACATCTTGTACATGTGCATGAAAAAAAACAGAAAAGAGATAAGAGGTGATGAACGAAGGTTAACAAAATCCAAAAGTTACTCACAGGAGCTTTAAAGAAACCCTTGGAGAATAAAATGTGAACTGGATCGTGCATGACCCCAAAAGCTCATGTGTGTTTTTACATGCAGCACAGCAGTTTTCTCTCCGATCATCTTCATGTTATGCTTAAAAACAGCAGTACGAAATTGTAATAAAAATTTTTAGAGCCATGCTTTCTGCTTTTTAGACAGATTTGGGGGTTAATTTCTTTCTAACTTTGTTGCATTGTTGTTGAACTTTTAATTAAGGTTTCAATTCACCGTTCATTAAAATATGGATTGTTTAAGATGAGGGTTTACGTGTCATTCCAGAAAGACAAACACACAGAAACAGGTGCAAAAGGATGAATAGCTTTAAATCTTCTGCTTTGTTCTCTGTCATAAAAACTCTCAAATTAAGAAAATAACTAAAATGTAAAGCTGCTCAGTCACGGTCCACTCCACCGTACCAACCAGGAATATTTTGCTGTTTTATGTCTCAGTGTAACGACAGCGATTGTGCTTCCAGCAAATCCCCACTCCCAAAAACCCTGTTCTCCTCTTCCTCGATTATCCTCTCTTTGTTCTGTCAGAGGAAGTCTTTTGATAATGCCTCTCCAAAGTTAGGTGCAGCCATGAGAATAGCAATGGTGCAGATGATGTTAAAAACACTGAACCCCACCAGGAACAAGCGGTCAATGACTGCAGCAGCAAATTGCCACTGCTCGGCCAGACTGAGCTGCCGGTCCTGCTCCCTGACTCGTTCCACTAAAAACTGCACCTCTGTCAGAAGAGCCTGCAGCTGGTTATCTACAGCAATTGATCGGGTCGTACTGCTGTGGTTATGTGAAGCCACCAATCTCCCCGCTCCACCCAAAGTATCCAAGCCGCAGGGTCCAGGGGAGGTAGTAGACGGGTCAGGATCTGGAGAAAGTGGAGTCTCCTGTGGGGGGCTCCCAAACTTTGAACATGGGAGGTGGTGATGGAGAGGTGTTTCCCCAGCCAGTCCTCCTCCTCCTCCTGCTGCTGCTGCACCCTCTCCCTCTCCACCACCCGGTCCACTGTGAACCCTCCCATGACTTGTAGTTCTGCTCCTCTGAACTGGGTCCAGCTCTGCAGACGTCTGGAGGCTCTGGAAGCCCATGTAAAGCAGGTGACCGTTGGGCTGTGGATGTGAACTGGGATCTCTGAAGCTGGGATTGGGGAGCACAGGAGCCTGGGAGCCCGAGGGGCGGTGTGTCAGCGGCTGGGGCAGGGGGTGGTTGAGCTGAGCCAGGCTGGCCTGCAGGGAGTTGAGGCTCTGCGGGAGGGTGGAGGGTAATGGCGTGTGGATGGTGGTGGTGGTGGTTGTGGTGGTGGTGGGAGAGGACAGGGTTTTGCTCTGACAGTCGGCCTGGCTGTTGGAGAGAATCGGTTCTGCTCCCTCTCCTGGGCGTTTCATCCTCAGAAACCACGGGACCCACTGCAGCAGAACCAAGTGCACCTGACACACACACACAACACACATCAGAACACACATGCACTCTTTATACCGCTGTAGCAGTTCCTAAAATAATAACTCACTTACTAAAAGATGTCTTTCTATGCTTACATTTTAAAAGTCTTTTCTGCATCTGTTAATCCCAGTAAATGGCTATGAATGAGTCTCATTCTGCTCAGGGTTGCTGGTTGAAATGAAAGTTTTAGTTGGTGCCGAATGTTTGTTCTGTATGGATTAGAAATACAACTTTCCTGTTAATCTTTCTGAGTAATAAATAAAGACCTCCTATCTACGGAGAGTGGCATGATATAACAGGCCTTAACAGCGACATTAATGGTGAGATTCTGCTGCAGGGCTAAAAACAAAGATACTACACCTTCCTACTTCTACACTGAACCCTGAAATGAAGTACAAATATTAGTGTGTCAGTGTATGACTTTATGTTGGGAAATGACGCTGCGTTGGGTGATGACATGGAAGCACCCTGACTCCTTCTCAACATTAAACATTGCCTGTGGTGTACCGCAAGGTTCAGTTTTAGGCCCGATTTTATTCGTTATTTATAGAGTATGCTGCCACTTAGCTAAATTACACTGTGCCACAAAGTCTACTGTTACTGCTATGCAGCCGACACAGAGAAATACTACCCTCTGAGACCTGAGGACCCTAGAGACTGTCAAAGTTATCTTCTTATTAGATTAGATAATATCTGTATTGTTAAAAGCCCAAAATGCTGATTTATGTTGCTTCTCAGCTGCAGTGTAACCAGTCACTACCAAACATTGCTGTTGCTCCTATGGTATGGTATGGTATGGTATGGTATGGTCTTTATTGTCATTGCAACTTTGCACAACGAAATTGCATTTACAGATAGGGAAAGTAAACACAAGAGGGAGGGAGAGGAGGAGGTAACAAAAGAAACTGCTCTCATTAATATGAGCCTGTGAGTGATTATTGCCACAATGCTGTTAGTTTTTTTCTACTGAGATGTAAACAAGCACAGATGATTGATGATAGCATGGTGCAGATTAGTAGTATTTTGATCTGAAAATGGAGATCAAATTTCATGTAGGCTGTGTTTGGTTTAAGTGGCACATGTCCCCTAAACAGGCACAATGCATAGCACTAGCATGCAGATGTCAACCATTACGGATGACTAGAGGCTGGTGGTGCTGACCCTGCAAATATTAGACATACTAAACAAACCAGTCTGACATCCTTCAGCTGCAGACTCTGAGGTTGCACGTTCTGCAATGTTACATAATTTGTGCTCAGCTGTTAATCCATTAGACAATACAGTAGCAAGTAGTATGTTTTTGTTGCTGTATTTTAATTTTTTTGAAGTCCTATCAAAATAAAGTATGAACTATTGAATGGTTGAGAGATTCAGAGTATACAGGGATAAACTGTCCCGACACTGGAGGGCAAAACTTGTCTGTTGTGTCTCCTCTTGATACACAAGAGTGAGCATGCTATAAAAGGACTGTCACACATCTGACACAAGTGGATGATTCTTCCATTACTGAGGTCAGTTACATGCCGCTGACTCAGCCGTGACCTTTTTAACTGTCATGTAAGGTTGACGAGGAAAAAGATCAGGCAATTTCAAATACTTACATTTATTACAAATCAAGCACACAATAAATGACCATTAAAAAAGCACTGCTTATGGTCTTCACTGGCCTTCTGATGATGTACAAGAACTTCAAAAATTATAGATTTTTTTATCATTTAGTACTATCTAAAAATAAAAAACGGTAACACTTCATTTGACGCCTATCTCTATAACGCATTATAAATATATTTATAATGTGTTATAATCATGTTATAGCACTGTACAACTATAGTTATAAACACTCATAAATGATCATAATGCTTTATAGCAAAAATCATAACACATTATAAAGCATTTTATCATGACTTACAAGATCATGATAAAAAACTGTTGTTAACAGTTATAACACATTATAATACCTGACCTTGTGAGTCATGATAAAATGCTTTATAATGTCTTATGATTGTTGCTATAGAATTATGGTCATTTATGAGCATTTATAACTATAGCTATACAGTGCTATAATTGGTTATAACACATTATATATATAGAGAGAGAGATAGGGGATACAGAGATAGGCGTCAAATAAAGTGTTACCAAACTTACAGCAAACTTATGAGGAAGGCAAATAAAACAAAGGAGGTAATTACAAATCTGAAAAGATGTAAAAACATTGGAGTGAGAATGAAAAGGTTTGTTCAAGTGTGTTTTGAGTGGCAGACGGACCAACTCAGATGTTCAAACACCAGGTGTTAGTAATTGAAAACTGGCTCTCAAAGACTTTTGTAGCTCTTAAGCTGTAAAGAAGCAGAAAAAGGTTTTTTAAATACTTTCTGGTACTTTTATCGTGCTTCGTAAGGCCACAGTTTTAAATCTTTGTTTAGCTTTTTATTCCAGATAAGATTTTAATCAATATGTCACAGTGCTTGCTTATTCTTGTTTCAATCAACCTGGAGAGATTTGACCTTGTACTTGACTGAAATCCTCACAAGCTTTTCTCACATTTTCACATCATTTCCCTGCATGTTCTATCTGTGACTAAAATTTCTATGGCAGGCTACAAACCCCAGCCCTGAGGCCATTAACAGGAACTTTAGTATGATATAAGACCTGCTCAATCTTCTCTATACAGTCAGTCTATCTGATCCTTTAAGACAGAATTAAAATGATTTACTGCAAACTTTGCATGAGCAGGCACAGAGCTAATTTACTGAACTATTAAATCCTTATGAGCGTCACACATTGCACTCAGCAACCTTTTGACTATCGCAAAGTCCAGTTAACAACCATGGGGATCAGGCTATTGTATAAAGAGTCTGAAATGACTTGCCTGAAAAAAATCCACTGGCCCCTGTCGAAATGCCTCTCACATCAATCCTGTTAAATGTTCCTCTTCTGTTATTTTCTCCTCCTTTTGTTTTCAGCCAGTATTTCAACCTGACCTTTTCTTGTTTTATATTGAATTTAATGTTTTTAGAAACTTACTGCAACGTTCTGATTTCTTGCAAAGTAGTATAAAATTTGCTCTTGTTTGGAGAAAAATGCTTCAAAAATACAGCGCATAATGTGTTATTTTCATAACTCACCCAGCGGGGCATTTGTCCATTGTGTGGACTGTGGTGATGAAACTGAAGGACAATGACTGTTGCTACCACAGACATCCCGACAATCACCATGGTGCTGGCAAAGTACTGACCTGCAAACCAACGGGAATTAAGCACATTTAATATGCATGCCATGAATGATGTATACAACCTCCTGAAACCATTACAACTCCCATACAGTTAAACGCATGTGCAAAGACTGCAAGAAACTGACCAATCAGAGGTACAGAATCTGAAGTAGCGGGCATAATCTCTGCAACCATCAGCATGAAGACAGTGAGAGAAAGCAGAACTGTGATGCCTGCAGGCAGACACAGGACACCAGGGAGAAGTGGGAGAAAAAGAAAAGAGAATCCATAAGAGAAGAAAGTACATTTTGTGAAAAAGTATATTTGGTATGTTGCACTTGACTCCTCGCCTCAGTCGTTTATCTCCGTGACACATAGAGGAAAGCTCATTCAATTTTCAGTCTCATCTTTCTTTTTCCTCATTCTGTTTTTTCTCTCTCTTTTTCAATCTTTCATCTCCTCCCTCTTGTCAAATACACTGCAATGCTGACTGAAAGTTTCCCAGTGATGTTTACTCAGATTGTAAGAGAAAGCACAAATGGAGTAAAATAAGATCATTCTGTCACTAGACTGCAGCAAAAGATACCTTTACCACCCCCTTGGTTTCCATTTTCTCATATTCAGCCTTTTTTAAATGTAACACCATCCTTCCTCTCTTATTATTCCTCACCTAAGCTGATCTTCTCCCCCGAGTTGGCAGGGAGCAGAAAGACCAGCAGGGTCATGGAGGAGAGGAGCACACATGGGATGAGCAGATTGAGAGCATAAAATAAAGTCCTTCTTCTTAATGTCACCACGAAGGTAACATCTGGGTAGGGCTCAGCACAGCAGTCATAGAAGACTTCATGACGACCTCCAGGAACCTCTGAGGGAAACAGAAAGAGAACAGTATTTATGGTGATATCTTGACCTTTTATGTACAAACTTAATTTTTCAAATCTTAACCCAAACATAATTATTGTCTAGCCAGTTATTTCTTAGAAAACACAATCCCACATTTTGCAGAAATTCACTTAAACTCTATCTTTACATACAGTATATTTGCCATTCCATATACAGTCTATGGTCACAGCCCACAGCTCATGACCATAGATGAGGGTTGGAATATTGATTGACTGCCGGAAAAGGGTGAACTGCTCTGTCTGGGTAAGGAGTAAGTCTCTGCCGCAAGTAAAGGATTTCAAGTATCTTGGGGTCTTGTTCACGAGTAAAATTGTGATTATGGGTTGTTGTGAATTTAATAAACATTGAGCCATCTCAGCTTGTTGATAATGTTGATCATGTTTTGTAGTTGTAGGATGTTGCCAAAGTCTTAGTCATGGTGTGATTGTTAATGTTTTTTAAGGGTTGATGATTTATCGGTTGTTATCATGAGCAGTGGTTGTTTCTGTACTTGGTGGGAGGTTTCAGGTGGTGTTTTTTGTGTTAGTATTGTGCTGTTAAGTTTTATTTATGACTTTCTTTTGTTTGGCTCTTTGGTTGGTGGGTTGGTTGGTTGTGTAATGAGATGGATTAGACTGCTGAGCAGCTCATTTTTAACCTGACTACTCTTTCAGTAGTCTTTGCATTCGACAGCTGTAACAAGTTCCATCCATCCCTCCAGTAACTTTATTGCTTATTCCCTCCAGAGTTATAAGGGGGGGATGGACCCTGCCCTTACTGTCACTGAGTGATACGCGTAGGTTATGATGTGTACCACACTTTAAGCGCCACTCTATTTTCAAAATCGTTAACATCAATTTGTAAAAAAGCACTCTGCCTGATTGTACACCCATAAAAACACATCAAATAAATCACATTATCTTTATAGGTCAGGTACAGCACCGGATGGCAGTTATATAAGGACCTTAACAAGGCAACACCATCAGTCACCCAGGGCTTCCACAGCTGTCCTTACCCAAAAGGTCCCACTCTCCGTTGGGCATGTACCCTGACACGTCTGCCTCCTTCATTTGGATGTCCAGCAGCCAACCATCAAAGGTCCAGGAGCCAAACTTGAGCTCACAGCGCTGGATGTCAAATGGAAACCATCTAACATCCACATTACATGTGCTGATAAATATTCCTTAAAACATGGAGGGGAAACAGAGAAGTTAACACCAAAAATATGAAAACCATCTTGGAGCCAAATGACGATTTTTTGCAGCCATCTGGAGTAAGTCAGAGGCAAATTTATTAATGGCAGTATGAATAACAGTTTGAATTTGAGGACAAAATGCTGATTTTTAAAAACATACCTGGAGGCAGATACTCACAGAAGCCACTGGAGTTTACCAGCACATTGGTCTTAAAGGTGGCATCGAACTTGTCATGAGCGCTGGAAGAGAGCATCCCAAGGGTGAGACTGAGTTAGGAGCAGCAGAGGTAGAGGCAACAGAGGATAGGGGTGCACACTTTGCTAGTCTTACCTGTTGTAGAGCAAAATATCTGGTGTCCAGACCTGATCGGGGGTGAAACGGAGGTTCTTGACACCAGGATACTCAGACTGGTTCCACTGAAGGTAATGGTCATACCAGTGCTGGGAGACACAAGCACAGCACTGGTTTTGCATGAGAACAATAATAAGGACAAAATGTAATTTATAAATGCTTGTGTTTGTTTACTCCATATGAAGCATACATTTCAAAAGTCTGTGTTATATGCAGTAAAGGTTGCAAATTTACAGCGTAACACAGTATGATGAATTCTCAGGATTTTCTAAAAAGATTAGCAGAAAAATAGAGAAACCTGCTCTGGATCTTTGAACATCCCCCTGTGAGAGGTGTCCATTATCATAAAACTGAAATCCATCATCTGGGGCATTGCTATTTAGCTGATCTTGCAAAAGACGGTGTGCATAAAATGAGATTTTACTTCTCAAGGATCAATATCTCTTTCATTAAGTTATCAGCTTGACTCACCATCTGCAGCCAGGCATTGGTGGTGATAATCTGGTTCTTTTCATCCTTGAAGAACACAGAACACAAAGGAGGAAAAAATGATTTATGATTTATGGAAAAGTGTATATTTTAACCCAACATCTACAGATTTATTGGTTGGGGAATTTGTACCAAGTTTAATATTATGAAGGAAAACTCACAACACGTACAAAACCTCATAAATGGCATTCACTGACATAAGATCACAGACGAGACATGATGCATCAGCCCAACAAGCCACATCTTTCTGAATTTATTGTGGTGCGGTTACTGGATTTATGAATATTTGTGAGCATGGCAGATTGAGTGTTAAAGCAACACCCACTAACCACACCTAAACCACTACCTATGGGGACATTGATGACACCAACAACTTTTAATCTTCAATCTATACATTAAAACCCATGGGATGAGCTCTTTCAAATCGACACTGGTGTATGGTTGTGTGGTGTTGGTCGGAGAGACCGTAGGCACAAATTGGCAGCCATGTTTCTGTCAGTCAGTCCCAGGGCAGCTGTGACTACCAAGGTAGTTTACCATCACCAGGGTGTGACTGTGTGAGCGAATGAATGATGTATCCAATGTAAAGCGCTTAGAGGTCACAGGTGAAAAGTGCTATAAAATCTGATGCATCATTATTATTATTATTATTATTATTATTACTATTATTAGTAGTATTATTATTATTGTTATCATGTGTTTGACCACATTTTTAAAACATGGTATAATGTTTGAAGCTTTTATAACATGGTAGTTTTCTCCTTGATAGGTATCCTGTGTTTAAAGAAAACAAGTAACACTAAAAGTCATACAATCTTTATTACACTTGGACTCTGAAACTAGGCTAAGCTTTTTCAGAAAATAAAACTGAAACTAAACAAATGACCTAGCATTAAGGAATAATTCAAACTGAAATTAGATTTTAAAAAAAGAAGAAAATCAAAGTGAAATAAATTCAAAACTAATTAAACTATGAATATGAATATTGGTTGATCTAAAGCCACTAGCTGGAGTCTGCATTTGTCCTCTACATAAGCTGTAACTATTAAGTTTTGGGAAATTTATCTTAAACAACATTGCCTGTAGTCTTAACATCTATGTGGACATATTTCTGAGTTGAGAACAAAGAATTCTCTCACTAATGTGAAGCCGTGTTATGTGATAACAGACTTCTTTTTTTTCCACTCTATGGATGACTGATTGTGTTTTTTTCCAGCCATACATACCACATCCATGACCTGAATCAGAGTGAAGGAGAACTGAACAGTAAGGGCCTGGGAATCATTGGCCACTGGCCTCTCCATGGGGTTGTAGTCTCTCAGCAGCTCCCGCAATAAAAAGCGCTGGTGAGGACCCTGCTCTGATACTAAGGAGGGGAGAAATAATGACATGGGGGAGATGGGGGAGTAGGATCAGAGGAATAGATTAAGTCAAAAAGTGACAGATGTAAAGCTGTGTCAGGAAAGACAAGAAGAAATCACTGAAGTGCACAGTTTGGTAGCAATGACAGAGAAGTGAGGTCAAAATTGTTGGCCAGGTAAGTCAACAATAAGGAAAGACTGAGAAAGAGAGAGAGTGGACATCCTCCGATGGAGTTCGAATGAAAAGTGGCCCTTTAGGATGAGTATGTGAAAAGGTGAAGTTTCAAAGATATGGTCACTATCTTTGAAGCAGCTCAGAGACGTATTGTAGAGGGGATTTCAAAGAACAAGATAAGAGAACACAGACAGAAAATGTATGAAAGGGAAGCAGAAGAAGAGAGAGAGTCCCGCTCCTGCTAATCAATTACATCTCTGATTGATCACCAGCAGACAGACGGAGTCTTTCCACAACCGTAAAAATGTCAGTTTCATTCTCTGCTGGAAAAAAGTGAGGCCATTAACCACAGAAACACCCCCTGACAGACACACACAGCACTCAGGACAATGAAAGCAGGCAAGTGTCTTTCTTTGCTCTGTAACTCCTTTGATTCACTCCTGATTCAATCACTTTGACACAGACGGAGAAGTCACTTGTGGGTCCCTGCGCAAGTTTAAAAACGACTTCACACTTTGAATGTCTGCACCGAGCCTTTTCTTTAGCCGACATAGCTTTTTAACCCTACATGCCATTTTATGAGATATACACTAAGCAAAAAAGGCTTTAGGATTTATGCTCTGAGTGTATAATGTCAGATCTATAATCCCTAACTAGACCTTGGTTATCATCAATATGGCTGCACAGTCAGTATAATTCAGATTAATAGCCCCTACTGTCATGTCCAATCATAATAAATTACCCAGATGAAGCCTCATTATCACCCTTCCCTTTCTTTTCAATTATCTATCTATCTATCTATCTATCTATCTATCTATCTATCTATCTATCTATCTATCTATCTATCTATCTATCTATCTATCTATCTAATTGAGCAGATTAAGCTTTAAAATCTGCAGCAAATTGATACATGACAAGTTTTTCTACCCACTAACAATCACTCTTTCTACCTAACAAGCTAACGTGAAGCTATTACAAAGTGATCAGATGCACTGTCATGCAAAGCACACACAGCAAATGCAGAAAACACACTTGTTAGACCACTAATATCAATGACAGTCACTCACCCTCTAGCAGAGTCGAAAGTATCAACAGCCAGAAAGCCACAGCCTGCCACATACTGCATTCCTCTCTATTCAGATAGAAAGTGTGAAAGACAGAGAAAAGGGAAGATATTATGATGCTGTTTCAGAAAAAAGGGGGAGACTGAGGTAGAGATCGGGCTCTGAAAAAAAGAAGGTAGGAAACAACTGGAGAGATACCAGCAGTGCCAGACAAGGGAAAGAGGAGAGAGGAAGAGGGAGAGAAGGAGAGAGAGAGGGAGGGAGGGGGAGAGTGAGAGAGTGGGTGAGAGATGCAGTGGAATGAATACTCCTCTGAAGAGGGAGACGCTGTGTGGCAGAGTCACCCTTCATGCTTCTCTGCTCAATGATCACTTCCTGCAGACTTTCTGATGTGTACTTATCTGTCTTCACATCCGTCATCTCACCTTGATTTGCTCACTGTTTTGGGTTGTTTCCTTCCCTCTAGCTGGGTAGTAAGCAGAAGAGGCTCAGAGCACTCTTGGGTTCAGTTTTTGGAAGTCAAATATCAGGGTGTTTGAACGCAAAGCTTGAGGAGTTCTTTACAAACACACACACACAAGCGAGCTACAAGGTAACATCGAACACAAAAACCAACAACTGAAACATAAATGAGTTTAGGCTACCCTGCCACTCAGTAATTAACACCAGCCTGTTTCATTGGACGCTGTTTCTGATAAAGTGGGAGTGGGTCTACTGTTGTCAAAGAGTAGCCTACTGCTGACACCCGCTGGACATGCTGGTAAAATGCAGAACAAGTCTTACCCAGTTCAGAGGAGGGGAGAGTGGGGTAAGTTGAGCCATTTTCCATATTTCAGATCACTACATCAAGGCAATCATAGTTTTGTCTCTAACTAGTGTAACTGCATATATTTCAAGATGTTGTGCATCCCTGCAAACCAACAGAATGAGTGTAAACATAACTGTCTTGATAATATAGCATGCCAAAAAAAGTGGTCTCCTATGTTCAACTTGCCCCGTGTATGGGCTAAGTTGAACATAGGAGCGGGGTAAGTTGAGCTGTATCCTTACTTATGACTTTATTTGTCCTCTAAGCTAAAATGGTGGACTTTTAGGGGTTTTGACCTGATATTGTAGCTCATAGATACCACAACTGATGTATGAAACAAATTTAAAATGATCTTTTTTGGTCTGAACACAATTCCAACAAAACTTATAACAGACTAAATTCACTTTCAAGAGTGATTTTTTTTTTTTTTTAAATAAATGTGTAACCCCTTCACCCATGTGCTTCTAACCTTCACAGACTCCATGAATTGATGCCCATCTCCTAAATATTTGGTCACTTTATTAATTTCTTTTACCATTTCCAAGCAACAGGGGCTGGCTCAACTTACCCTTTGGCTCAACTTACCCCACTCTCCCTTAGAGAAGAAATGCAAACACCAGTCGATCTATGTGAGTCTGAAATTATCCACCATGTTTTTTTAGAAGTAGGCCCCAAGGTACCTACAATATTAAATAGAAGTCATTAAATAAGATTTTTGTTTGTTTGTTTTAATGATGAATCATCTCTGTTTCTCTTAACTTGACAGCATTCTCACCCTGGACTGCATTCAACCCGCTCAATCCCTTCAAGTTAGAAAAACATAGAACTATAAAGTTAACCGCTCAGGTAGGAAGCTCCTAGCTTGCGAAGTGCACTCACGAAACATATTTGAACCTCGCCTATGTTTTTACGTCATCTGCGTGCGACTGTCTGCCTGTTGGTGTGTCTGTCGCAAGCTTTCCACGTGTCTCTCTCCCCGCACCAGTTCATTGATTGTTTGTATCGCTGCATTAAAATATTGCATAGCAACAACAGCCCTCTGTGGCGAAGCACTGCGAGGAAAGGTAACAGATGAGAATGATTGTTTCTCTCTTAATCGTTTTTTAAAGGTTGGTGTAGAGAGGATTGAGTGTAGATAAGTGTGTGTCTGTGCTGCAGGCGGTAAATAGAAATGGTGCAGTGCGAGTGCGGTGTAGCATGCTAGCTCCCGTTAGCTGAAGGAGGACAGATGTTCAGCGGTACTCTTCGCCCTTTATTGAGGGTTTACTGTAACAAACCGAGGCAGACGTTTCAAGAGGATTTAACATTTGTCTTTATGAATACCTCTGTTCAAGTTGTATCTTTGTGTTTATTCAGGAAATGTCAGAAAGCTTGTTCCATTCGCACCAGACAAAAGCGAAGATAACATTTCGGACTTTGACCTGTTGTCATGGAGATTGTGGATTAGTTTCACCCAGTAAAGAGATGTCTAAATTAAAACATTTACGACACTAAACTGCTTTATTGTCAGATGTAGAGGAAGGGTGGTTACAGAGAGGAAAACCTGTATTTCAGTCACTTAAATATCCTGTTAGAGTTTTGTCCTCTAGGTGTAGCATAGGGGGAAATTGTGCTGTTTCTGTACCATACAGCTAAGTGAAATATGTATTTTCACAAAAAAAATATGAAAATAACTTAAATTAATTTTGGATAATGACTTGAATAAACCAATTAACTTCAACATAAGTGGTTAAAAGTCCATGTTTCCGGTAAAATAACAGGCTAATGTTATATCTTGTGAAAGCCTTCCGCTTTATTGTGTCTTTTGTTTTTTTCAATGAGTCACAACACGTCTCAGTACTTCACTCAAGTATAATAGTGACCTTTTAACCATAGACTGTATATAGAGTAGTATATACAGTCTATGCCTTTAACTAATAGTACTCTCACGATCCTGATACAAGATCCCAACGTTGTGCTGTGATATTTGTATCTCCCCAAAATGTATTACATTACTATCAGTCGGTTTTATTTTTAATGTGAGAATCTGATCTGAGCACGTTTCCCCTGGAGAAACGGTAAGAGAATGTGTCCCGGTACCTCCACTGTAAAACTGGCACATTTAAGGTTTTAAACCATGTGGATATGTTTACAATTAGATACAAAAAAATTGAGTTTATTACTTTTTGATGTTTTATAGGTATGACCCGATTTTACCACCTGCTTCCTGCGCCTTTATAGGTCACGTGATCAAGAATGGAAACAAAACTTTTTGTCGGAAACGAAAACGAAACTTATCCAGCATCTTTTACTCCCTGTTTCCTTACACAAGTCATATTCAGGGATTTACTTAACTTTCGAGGTCACACATGTGTGACGCTGTTCTACACACCTGCATGCAACATTTATAAGGCAGCTACATCTCAGGTGTTTTTCACAAGCTGCTGAAAGGACATATCTCACCATCAGGAACACGGACGACCCCTCCGCAGAGGAAACAAACCGAGGCCGTTTAACATCACTGCTTCACGGAAAGTTAAACCTCTACCGCCGCTAACCCGCTTTCTTTAACTGCTAACTTGTTCGCTGTAAACTACGAGCTGTAAATCTCGGTTTTAGTCAAATAATGCGATTGGGAAGCTATAAAAACAGCGTCGTTTACCGCCAAGTTCTCCTCTCAGCTACCACTTTTAACACAACAACTATAGGTGAGACCTTGAACACTGTGAAACCTATGGTCCCTGTGCTTTATTTACATGTATTTACTTTTAACGTGTGAGAATATTGAATTTTTGAAAATGCTATACCCCTCCTTTTTTTAGTGCTGAGTTGTCTTTTTCTCTTTTTTTATATTTAACAAACTTTATTTAAAGCTTTGAACACATACAAATCAATTTACATTCCACATGATTGAATTGGATTAATTAATTTACCCAAACAGTACCCAATACATAATACATAAGCAGACTTCCAATAATATAAGTAGATCAGACAAACCAAGCTTTGTCCAAAAAAGGAGCTGTTTGACAAGTAAATGTTCTCAAACTAGATCTTTAGATTTGTATTTGTTGTTTTCTTGGATGATGTGTCCTGGCACAGCATTCCATATCACCATGGCCTTATACATGACCGTATTTAGTTATTACGTAGTTTGGTCGGGGATTTTCACAAGACATTTTTGTTTATGATATTTATACAGTTACTTTAAATAATGTCAATGCCAATGTCAGCTTTATTTATACAGCATGTTTAAAAACAGCCATTGACCTACCAAAGTGCTTTACAGTAAAATCGCCAGAAACAATAAAAAACTATAATAAACTATAATAAAAACATACAACAACAATATAGATAAACTTTACGAATAAATAAAAGACCCAATAAAAGAAGCTATACTTCTCCAAAAGCTAAAGTGAACAGGTGCGTCTTCAGAAGTGTTTTAAAAAGGATCGAGGAACGTCTAAAACCACCTGATTAGCTGACCTCAGGGCTCCGGAGGGCTGATGCAATTTAACAAGGTCAGACAGATAAATAAAATGTACATGAAAGAAAAAGACTTGGAAAATATATAGTATAGAAAGAGGCACTGCTAAACTGTCAGTGAACAGGGAGGGGTCACTTTGAACCTCAGTCTGTGCATTGGTGATATTCAGCTGCATCTTAACTTGAGAACAGAACTGTACGGCCACTAGATGTCAAGTAGATTGTCTTCCCAGTGTGACTGCACAGCCTCCTCCAGAAGCCTAATGACAGTGGATTCAGAAAAACTCAGTGACGTTATTCCATCCGTCAACTGTTGCCTTGCACGAGGGTCAAGATGAGTCAGCTCCAGCCCCGTCTAGCCCCTGGAAAGTCTGTCCTGTCAGGCCCTATTACAGTGATGTACCAACACTATGGTGTTCCCTATTAACGTGTTGGCGTTCGGGGCCTGCTCAGCTTTATGTGACAGACCTGTGATGCTGACTAAGGCAGAGGGATTGAAACCTGACTCAGTATTGGGTGTCCTCTTGTTTTCAGTCTCACTGGTATAGACATTATTGAGTGATGTCAGATATGACACTTGACGCAGAATCAATGTTTGTTAATACCAAATAAGGAAATTGAAATCCTGGATTATACTCTGGTCTGCAGTCCAACTCGTTTTTTTTATCTGTGTTTCTGTTTTTGATGGGAAGAATAAACCCGGCTCTGCAAATCCTACTCACTATCGTCCAAACTGTCAGCTAACATTTGCTTGGTTCTCAGTTCAGACCGCTTCAGTGACAGGCAGCCCAGAAACGTCTCTGTGTCCTTGAAGCTGTCCTTTTGGTCTGCATCAGTGTCTCACTTTCCCTCTCTGCTATGGATCCAGATCCAGCAATAATTTGTAAGGCTAGAAATAAAGCAGAATGGTCACAAGAAGGTCTGAATTATTAATCACCACCCTTTTACCCCGAGATTAAGTTTCAGTGTGACGGGAGGGACAGTATGTCACCTTTCAGTATCCTTGTGAGCTATAATCTGAAGGTGGACACAGAAAAGTTTGAAGAGTTGGCATTTGTTTGAGCCCATCCTACTCTGTTTACGCCGTTTTTAAAGGAAGGGTAGAGTGTTGGATCAAGTTATAAACTTCGTCCTTGAAGCTTGTACAGACTCACTGACGAACCCAAGGACACTTGAGCAGGTTGGAGGTTTGCCAGAGGTGTCTGAACTTGTGTTTTTGGCAGGAACAACAGTTTGTCTCACTGTCCTGATGTGCTGCTCATTAGCCAAAATTCATCGTCTTAGTGGTAATCATTTCTGTTGATTGATGTTCTCCTGACGTTGACCTTTGTTTGTGTTTCAGGTGCTTTGAATGTGCTGTAATCCTGACTCTCCGTCAGGGTCTGCTGTTTGTGCTTGAGGACATACATTCATAGCGAGCGGCACAGACAGCTGCACCGGCCCCCTCCACGCTCAACCCCTGCGCTATGAGCAGAGGTAGAGGAGGGCCTTCCAGAGACCACTACCGCAGGCAGCCTCCGCCGGACTTCCAGGCCAAGGATAGTTATTACAGACCTGGCCCCACCTCATCCCATCCTCGATCTGGCCCCCAGCAGAGTTCATATTCAAGCTACTACCCAGGCCGTCCAGTTGCTCCCATACAGCCCCAGGCTCCCAGCCCCTCTGCTCCACCCATACCAAGTCAGAGTAAAGGAGCACCTTCATCAGTGCCTTACGACCACTTATATAATCCCAATTACGGCCCCAGTTTTATTCCCAATTCATTCAGGCACCAGCAGATTGAATTCTTGAGAGGACAGAACAGTGAGGCGCCACAGTTCAGAGCCAGTCCACGTGGGAGTGGAGGTGGAGGTGGAGGTAGGGGCACCTATAGATATTCGAACCCTTGCAGCAGCCCAAGAGGTAGAGGAGGGTACAGTCAGGATCAGAATTTCCTGCAGCAGCAAAGCGTAAGAGTTCCCCGAGGATTCCCTGGCCCTCCACACCTGAATCAAAACCCCAACTATTATTCCAACAGACACTGGTGCGACCAAGCGGACTCTCTTTATGAAGAGTTTCAGGGTTTGTCTATTCATCGGGAGAGGCCTAACAGAGGAGCGGAGAGGTTTGACAGACATTCTGCATCCAGCAGCTCGGGAATCGTGAGTTACAAAAAAGGTACCATCACCCTCACTCCTGAAATTCAGGACCAGGTATACAGAGCTTTGGCAGCTTTGAAGCCGAGGGAAACAATTGCCGCAAAATCTTTAGCTAAAAAGCTGCACCTGCCCAAAAGCATAGTCAACAAGGCTCTCTATTCTTTAGGGCGCTCAAAGAAAGCTTCCAAGCAAGGGGAACTCCCTCCTGAGTGGAGTCTCTACATAGATCCTCTCAGAGGCAAGGACAATCAAAACCTTAAAGCACAAAGTCCACCTTTGCATCTCTATGTTGGCACAGAACAACCGCTAAAACCTGAAGTTGAGGTTGAGCCAAAAGCAACATCAGAATACGGGGAGTCAGTCAAAGAGGAGGACTCCGACACAGAATCCTCTTCTTCTCACTTCTCCTCTTTAGAGTCATCTGACTCTGAACTATCCCAGTCACCAGCCAAAGATCTGCGCCTGGAGAAACATCCCAGGACTACCAGCTCCCCCGACCAGGAACTTTGTCCTCCCGCCATGGCTGACCAGAAAGAGCTGGTTCTGCAGTACCTCTTGCTGTCAAGAGAAGCAACAGCTCTCGTCATAGCAAAGAATCTAGGTCTAAGGAATGCAAAGCAGGTCAACCCCACCCTCTATGCCCTGGAGAAGCAAGGTGAAATCATTAGGAATGGAGAGGTGAACCCTCCCACCTGGGAACTATCAGACCGCCGCAGAGAGAGGATGGAGAGGAGCCGTAAAGCTGCTCAGCATAACCCAGTTGAGGAGGTTCAGATGCTACTTGATGGTGAGAGGGAAGGAGGGTCCAGGATTCTGTCATCATCCCCGCTACCTACAATACCAGGCTTGGAGCTGCTGACACCATCAGAGAACTGGATATCTGAGCAAAGTGAAAGGGAAGTGGTAAGTCAAATTGAGCTCTGTTGTTTTTATATCTGCTTGTTGTTATCAGGTAAAGGTGAATAGAGAGGTTTTGAGGTTATGGTCAATTGAGTCGTCTCTTTCTCTAAAAAACAGTCTGAAAAAGGAACATTCCCACAAGTTGTCAACTTCAGTGAAGGTCACCACCTTTAGACTTCTATCCTAATCTTACTAACGTGCATTGTCAACCCCCTTTTTGCAGTCAAATTCCTCCTGCCCGCTCCCCTCCTCATCTCAAGATGAAGAGACCACTGAAGGACAGTGGGCGTCAGATGACATCCCGGAATTCCTCAACGCCATACGGAAGGAGACAGATGCAGAGAAACTCGCAGCAGAGAAAGCTGGCGCCGTAGGAAGTGTCGCTGTGTCACTTGCAGCTGCACCTCCACAGAACCTGTGGGCCAAGTTACAGGAGTTGAGGCTCAAGAACCCCGTCAGCGGCCTCATGGAGTATGCCCAGTATCTGGGCCAAAACTGTGAGTTCCTGCTCCTAGACCAATCAGGACCTTCTCATGATCCAAGGTCAGTGACTTTGTCTGTTCCCTTTTGTCAATGTAAGCTTCCCAGAAGAAAATACAGTGTGATCATTGTTTGTGTATTGATGCTGTGATGTTGAACTGTACAGAGGGCTGCACCAGGGCGAACTCTGACCTTATTAAGAGGATCATGTTTTAAACGATCAACATCAAGAACACATTTTCTTTGTCTTTGTTAAAGAGCTGCATAAATCCAGTCACACTCACACACAGCTTTCAGTGCCACAGTCATCCTCAGTTTGAGTTTACTAGTCTGCATAGAATGATGATCTAAATAGCTCCATGTAGATATAAAGATTCAAAGAAGAGACAGTGGAATAGTAGGGAGTAGGCCCAGTTTTATTGAACTTGATGGAAATATATAGAAAGGACTCAGACAGAACCTGTACATTTTAGTGCAGATCCTGATCTAACTAATTGAGAATGTATTGATAGAATTAAATAGGGTTGGGAGAAAAAATCGATATGGCATAGTATCGTGATAGTTTGTCTGGTGATGTATCGTATCGTCTCATTTACCAAGGGGGGGAGTTTGCTGTTACCCCTTCTCTCTTGCCGCTCATGGAGCTATGCTGTTGCGTTCACATTACATTACGTTACCCGTGCTACTCGCTATAAAGACAGTGTATAAGATTGAACGTTACCTTTCACATTAATGGAAGAGGGTTTGACAGGATTTGATGCGCTCTTTCAAGACTCAAAACAAGTTGAAAATAACGTTGTGTGTTGGTTGTGCTCACACAGTGCAAGTAGAAATCATTAATGGCACATTGATATTAGTGCTGCTAATGCTATCAATACTCCTCGCTATATAAACCGTGTGTAAGCTTGAACGTTACCATTCAGGTTGATAGAAGAGGGTCCAACAGGATTTGATGCGCTTGTTGATGACTTAAAACAAGCCGTAAATAACGTTGTGTGTTGTTGTGCTCACACAGTGTGAGTAGAAATCATTAGTGGCACATTAATATTAACAATCATGAAATTTCAGTAGCGGTGCAAGTAATTTAGCGACATGAAAATAAAATACAGTGTAAATAAGACAAACATAAAGGAAAGCAAAATACTAAATTAGCTTAGCAGTTGAAAAAATTAAATAAATCACAATATATTGTATCGCAATAATATTGTATCCTGGTCCAAGTATCATGATAATATCGTATCGTGGGGCCACTAGTGATTCCAACCCCTAGAATGAAATCAGTATAACACAAACAAATACAGCAGTTTTAAAGAAGGCTACCATGGAATTGAAAACAGAACGATTGTACTTGGCCTAAGTCGGCACCCTCAGAGTGACCCTCGAGTTTATTATGTGATGTGCACAAGTTTGTTTCGATTGTCCCTCCAGCATGTTTAATATCCTTAATACTCCCTGATGACCTACCAGGTGGAAGTAATCTGCCTTAATGAAGACGTATGATGCTGCTCCTCTACAGTTGAAATGACTTTGCTCATTACACAGCACAGTTTTAGAAAAAGATGTCGCTGCTCAATTAATCATGCATTGTGTCACTGCGTCTCCTCCAATCTCGTTTCACCGGGTTTTCAGGTTTCGTATGCAGGTGATGCTAAATGGCAGGCTGTTTCCGGCCGCAGAAGCCTCTAGTAAGAAGATTGCAAAAAAAGACGCGGCTGCAGCGACTCTGCGTGTTCTCATAGGGGAGATGCAAGGAGGTGCGAGCACGGGGGAGGTGGGCAATGCTGCCAGCATGGACCAAGTCATGGATCTACTCCCAGACACCAGTGTAAGTTTGTCTCTGATGTGTTGAAGTTATCTACCTCCAGCCAACTTAAGACTTGCTCCAAATGTTGCTTCAAATATCTGAGATTTGTCGTGCACTTCATACTTCATACTGAAATCTGAAATTGTTCATCAAACAAGCCAGAGAGGTGATAGAGGTGATAATTAGTCATCTTTCTACAGCCTCTGCAATTATCAGGATCATTTTAGTTCCTGTTTTAATTTCTAAAAGTTACATAAACAAAGAAAGCCTGAAATGAGAGGGTTTTTTTGTCTCCTCCACTTTGTATCAGGGGCCAACTGAAGGCTCGGGTGGGATTTGTGGGAGCAGTAGCGCCGAAGGGATGACAGAGGGGCCCCGCCAGCCCCTGTCACGCTCTCTTCCCGGTGGCAAGAATCCGGTGTCTGTCCTAATGGAGTACAGCCAGCGCAGCGGGAACTCCATCGAATTCATCATCACTAGGCAGGCGGGCCCACCACATGACCCAAGGTACCGGCTGCTTCACCTCCTTTTGATTCTGTCCTCTTGGATGTCGTTCTCCCCCACACAGCAAGTTTCTTTTTGGTTGTGTGTTCTTGAGATGAGAGGAGCAGCAGATCAGCAATCTGATCTTTGTACTGAACATCAGCTGACAAAGATACAATACTGTCTCTGTCCAACCACTCTTTAACACTCTTTCAGATTATAATTCACCACTTGTGGCCTCTGGCTGAGGGTAACAAGGCCTATTTCTGTCTCCCTCAGAAATACTCCATGTATCTCCAGTCATACTTACTCATAAAGTGTGTTAGCACTGTTGATGCCAGCTGAAAGAGTTAAATGAATATCTCTCTTCACCTTTTTCCACTCTCTCTCTTTGTCTCGTGTCAAGGTTTATGTACAGGGTGAAGGTCGGAGAGAGCTTGTTCCCAGAAGCCTCAGCTCCAAGCAAGAAAGCAGCCCGCCAGTTGGCTGCAGAAGAAGCTGTCAAGGAATTGATGGCTGATGGGAAACTGCAGCTCAGCAGGGTAAGGTTGGAATAAGTTGAGCCTTTCATTTGGGAGGGAAGAGCCAGGGATTGCGCTTTTTTAGAGACAACAGGCAACTCAGACTGAAGAACCCAATTTTCTTGCCGCTGTCACGCAGCTCCGCTCTGTCGGTTCGGTGCTATTCACGTCTCTGTTTTTCTCCTCTCCACCGCCTCCTCTGTTCTCCAGCCTCAGTTACCCCTGGGCTCCTTCAGTGAATGTGAAGGCAGTAATGTTGCGACCGTATGTCCCTCTCTGCCCCCGCTGACCGCTGATGAGCTGCGAGTCGCACATGAGGCAGGAGTCGGCGACCTCATCAACCACCTGAACAACAATGCAGTGTCAGGTCTTCTGGAGTACGCCAGAGCGCGAGGCTTTGCAGCTGAGATCCGATTGGTGGGTCAGTCTGGGCCTGCACATGAGCCTAAGTATGTCTGACGCAACCGCTGACAAAAATAATGTACTTACCAGATTTTTTTTTAGAAATCTCTTATTTTTAGCACAAGACATGTCAAAGTAAAGTCTGAACTCTGTGCTTGTTTTTTAAGCAACCTTGATGGTTTTGATCCTTGAGGCGAGAGAGTCCCGTCAAATCTAGTCTTATTGCCTATTTTCCCCTTCTGCCTAGATTCACCTACCAGGCTAAACTGGGCGGACGCTGGTTTCCCCCAGTGTGTGCATCCAACAAGAAGCAAGGGAAACAGGAAGCGGCAGACGCTGCTCTACGGGTTCTGATCGGGGAGGCTGAGAGGGCGGCTCGCACCGGAGAGCTTATTCCAGCTGAGGTTTTGATTTTTTCTTTTACGTTTTCACATTTTCTATCTGGAAATCTGAGCATGCACACACATCTCAAGAGCCCCGTCTGACTCAGCACAGAAATAAGGCAGTATGTAACAGGATTACAGAAGCAGCAGCAGCGGCAGCAAAGCCAAAGCTTTTGATTACCTCATTACCTGTGTTTAGAGGTTAAGCTGGGCTTAGTTAATGTCAATGCTTTTGTGTTTTAACAAAGAGCTTCAGGTGAGCAAAGCTGATTCAGTGACAAGATAAAAGCTTTAATATCCGTGTGCCAATTAGGAGTTACAATTGAGTCTATAAATAAACGATTTTTCAGGTTTACAGAACATTAAAGGGCTCTGTCTGTTAGAGGGCTTTTGTTTTGTTGTGGTTTTAAGATATGAAGCAGTTGAAAGGATATTAAACACTTAAGACTGCGTTTTTTCGTGCTTCCTAATATCAATCAAATTTTATTTAAACAGCGCCATTTCACAACAGTCATTATCCAAAGACGCTTTCTAAAGAAAAAGAGCAGGTCTAGACCAGGCTGATTGTTTGATGAATTATCAAGACCCAACCTTAAGATGGGACAGATTTGACCAACTTCATCTCACATGAGTGACAGTGGCGAGGAAAAACTTCCTTTTAAAAGGCAGAAACCTTGGGAAGGACCAGACCCATGCTAGACAACCTGATATCATGTCTTAAAGGCCATAATTACCTCCGCCAAGGAGGTTATGTTTTCGGTAGCGTTGGTTTGTTTGTTTGTGAGTTTGTTTTTCTGTTTGCAACTTTACGGAGAAAGTAACAGACGGATTGACCTGAGATTTTCACCAGAGGTGCGTCTCAGCCCCTGGAGGATCCCATTAAACTTTGGTGGTGATCCGGATCGTCCTCTGGATCCAGGAATTTTTTGAAGGATTCTTCATCATTGTGAGATAGGGCAAATTGTGGAATTTTTGCATTTAACTCTATAAAAATGTCCAGAGTCTTTAGTAAAAAAAATTACACGAAAGGATCTCAATGAGTTTTATGAGGTGTCAAAGGTTGATCCTGATCCAGACAAAATTCCGGATACTATGATCCAGAACACAAAAATAAGGGTGGTAACCAATGGGCGGCACAGTGGTGTAGATGGGCGCCACAGTGGTGTAGTGGTTAGCACTGTTGCCTCATAGCCAGAGGGTCCTGGGTTCAAATCCGCGTCAGGGCATTTCTTGTTTTAGGAACATTATGATCAGTGAACATACCAGTTAAAACACAAATAAAAGTTAATAAAAGACACGTAACAGTAAAAGTTTTGGTGTGAATCACAATATAAGGGGGGACATGAGCTGCTTGGCGGAGGTCTGCGCTCTCCGAGTGCTTTTCTAGTTTTTTACTGTGTTCATTTTTGGTGACTTAAACTTAATCTGAGTCCAAACTGATAGTAGCAGATACTTTTTAAATAGGTCTATAGAAATGCTCAAGAAAGAAAAGTTCACCGCTGTGTTAATAGTGCAAAATAACTAATTTAGGCAGACACTTAAAATAGTTTCCACAGCGTTGAGTTTGCATCAAATCTTTATTTTATTTTCTGTTTGCCTGTCCTGTCATGTAAACATCCTCCTCTCCAGCTTCCAGTGAGCGGCAGCACTTTGCACGACCAGATAGCGATGTTGAGCCACCAGCGTTTCAACTCCTTGACCACGCGCATCCAGCACAGCCTTCTGGGACGCAAGATTCTGGCCACCATTGTCATGAGGAGAGGCGAGGGCCTGGGGACTGTTGTCAGCCTGGGAACTGGTATATTCATACTCGAAGCATGTAACCTTTTAGAGTTAAGGGTGGTGGCAATAACAGGGCGTGTGTGCCGCCACATCGAAAATATGCCGCTGCACTTCTTCATGGTGTGACCAACCGAACTGGGTCACTGCAGGACCGAGAGGCGTTGCATTGTTGTGTTATTTGACATTGACTGTGTTTGTCATATTTTCTGCCAGGAAACCGCTGTGTAAAAGGGGAGGAGCTGAGCCTTAAAGGGGAGACGGTTAATGACTGTCATGCTGAGATCATCTCGAGACGGGGATTTATTCGGTAGACATAGTTTCTGTATTTTTTTAATCCACATTGTTCCCTCTGTTCTAAAAATACTTCCTCTTCCAGACCTTGCTCTGCCTGATGTTATTTTGAAGTCTAAGTCATCATTTCACTTCCTCTCAGGTTTCTGTACAGTGAGCTGATGAAACACTATGACGGCACAGAAGAAAGCATATTTGAGCCTGGGCAGAACAACAAACTCCAAATCAAAGCTGACATAACCTTTCACCTCTACATCAGGTGAGAGTGTCGGATGTTCTCTCTCCTTACTCACTTCCCCTCGTTATCTCCTCTTTCATTCCTGCCCTGCCCGTCACTCACATCCATCAGTGTTTCATGTTTGGATCAATATGATCCCTTCTCTTGTATACCTCAGGTCATTATGGTGAGTGTCATATCAGTATCTTAACGTCTCTTCTTTCTGTCTCACAATAGCACGGCACCTTGTGGGGACGGTGCTCTGTTTGACAAGTCCTGCAGTGAGACAGGGGATGACATCGAGGGTCATCAGCCTCTGTTTGAGAATAACAAGCAGGGTAAACTCCGGACCAAAGTGGAGAATGGTAAGAGATGGAAGTTTGCAGTGCTTGGGTGTCATTTTGTCTGTAGGCAGGACTTGTGGTTTTAACATTTTCGTGGCTCGTTTCAGGCGAGGGCACCATTCCAGTGGAGTCCAGTGACATCGTGCCCACCTGGGACGGCATCCAGCACGGCGAGAGACTTCGAACCATGAGCTGCAGTGACAAAATCCTGCGCTGGAACGTGTTGGGTCTGCAGGGGGCACTGCTCTCCCATTTCCTGAATCCCATCTACCTGAAGTCCATCACTCTGGGTAAGCTCACTCTCCTCCTAAAAGCAGAATATTTATGACAAGTTCTCCGATTCGTCCTTGCTACTTTGTCTCTTACAATCTGTCTTTACTGTCTTTAATCTGTCAGGCTATCTGTACAGCCACGGACACCTCACACGTGCTGTCTGCTGTCGGCTGGCCAGAGACGGTACGGCATTTACCCAAAGCCTCCCAGCTTCCTTCATGCTCAACCACCCAGAGGTAATAACACAAGTTTTGTCAATTTGACGTGCGGACATTAATCAGGAGTATTGAGGTCATCGCACTAATTTAATGAATTATGCTGCCAAGTCTCTTATTTGTGCCCGAACAACTGTTTCTTCACCGCTCGTCGTTGTTAAATTTGGCTCATCCATCAATTAACAACGAGCAGGTAAGGTCACTGTCACGTAGCCAATGAAGTCCCCGAGAAAAACAGTCGCTGGCAGACGAACAAAATTCAGCGTATTCTTTGTTGCAGCCATTTCTGAACGCTTTCTTGGCTGTTCACACATCAGTAGAGCTGGTTTCATACGACACTGACGGACACACATTGTGACACATGCGTTGCAGAACTTGTTTTTCATGTCCTGTCTGGAGTTGCTGACTCAGATTTTGCGGCTGAATTAGCATGATTGAGCAGACATGCTCTCCACCTCTCCTTTTGCTTTCTCCCACACCACCTGGCTGGACTGCAGGTGGGCAGGGTGAGCGTGTACGACTCCACCCGTCACATTGGCAAGACCAAGGAGTCCAGCGTGAACTGGAGCTTATACGACCAACACAGTGTGGAGGTGCTGGATGGGACCAAGGGGAAACTGGATGGGTACGTCACTGAACAAACACCTGTCGCTCCCGATGGAATCACACACTGTTTATTAATAGCCTCTGTTGTCAAATTAAGCATAATTGAAGTGGATGCTTTGTCCATAAAGGCTAACATCGGCTTTGTATAAACCCACCAGACTCCATTAAGTTATCAGCTGAAGTAGAAACTCAAACTGCACTGTTTAACGAAAAACTCCTTTATGCCTGTTGTAAGACTTCTTTATCACCCCTCTAGGAAAAAACTGAGCGTGTCCAGAGTGTCCAAGTCCAACCTCTTCTGTCTCTTCCAATCTCTGTGCCAGCGGTGTGGCCGCACAGACCTCCTCTCCCTGCCTTCATATTCCCAGGCCAAGATGTCAGCCATGTTCTTCCAGAAAGCCAAGCAGCAGTTCTTTCAAGCGCTCAGCAACCACGGTTACGGCGCCTGGATCGGCAAACCGCTTGAGGAGAAGAGCTTCGACACAGGGGAGGGGATCAGGAACAATGGGGTGGGTGTAGCTGTGGGATACGGCGGCAGTAGAAATGGAGGGGCAATGGAGATTAAGCAAGAGGAGGCGTAGAGAAGGTGTGAGTGGTATGAAGTAAATATGCATGGGGGGTGGGGGTGGGGTTGGGGTTTGACAGAGACAAATAATTGATTTTGATTTGCTTGGAAAAGTGTGATTGGTGGTCAGAATGATGTCCTCTAATGGAACATGCTTTAAGCCTGAGAGGAAAAGTGATGAAAAAGGACACGATAGATAAGAGGACGATGGCGAGGGCGAGGCCTAGGGGATGAGTGGGGTCAGAGAGATCTATGAAGAGGGCCACAGGATACACAAAACAAACACTACAAATAAAAAGGAAACAGTTTGAAATCAGTTAAGCGACATAGTAAACATTGCTGCAAACCTGGGTTACTGTGTATGTCTGCTTCCTTCATACCGTAAAGATATATCTGGGTTGGTTTAATCTTGTGATTCTCTATATTGTTTGGCATATTCTGCCGTGTTTTCCCACTCTTCCACTTGACTTGTGAACTCATTCTTGGACGCGTTTGATTTGGCCTCTTCAGACCACTGTTTACTGTCTAATTTTGCCACGAGAGCTCGAGTAGCTGACAAGCGCTGCTAAGTGACTCTGGACATCACATGGCCCCGGCTTAGCAGTGTTTGTTTTTGTGATTTAGGTTAATTTAGAGTTCAAGTCCTCTGCCATCAAGTGCTTTTTCATTTTTTTTTCCCCACTCTTTGTACACATGCATGGAAATACATGCAGCAAGAAGAAGCAGAGTTGCTCTCAGCAGGAATCTTGATTGCTGAAAATTGCACTC
This sequence comes from Xyrichtys novacula, assembly GCA_962446985.1. Taxonomy (NCBI): domain Eukaryota; kingdom Metazoa; phylum Chordata; class Actinopteri; order Labriformes; family Labridae; genus Xyrichtys; species Xyrichtys novacula. The sequence continues at coordinate 23,042,368 of OY660871.1, forward strand.
AGTTTGGTTCTATGTAAGAAGTAAGCAAGAGGCACAAGATTCTTTCACTGTACATAGCAAGAACATAAATGCAAACTGTTGCGCCGCTCTGCAACCAACCAATCATTCGTTCTTTAAAATACAAGGCTTTGGCATCCTGTACACACTCCGAAACCTTCATCCTGGCCCCTGTCTGTGTACGATTCAAACCTCCTTCCCCCTCTCAGCTTTCCCTGCACATGTTATTGCCATTGCTGTCATTAGAAAAGGTCCTCTGTCCAATTTCTCACCCTTTCTGTGCTACGTGCTTTTTAATACGATTTCTTATGACCCACAAGAGTTACTTTTCTGTGTTGTGTTCTTGTGTGTATTTTAGTATCTCATTATTTCAGCTCTCTAAAAGTTCCTCAGGAGCTAGCCGTGCTAGAGAGTCCCGTGAAGCCTCAACTCTCCTGCCTGCAGCCTGCCTGCACACTGTTTTATACATCTCCATCAGACAAAAAAAAAGGTTTCCGGGCTTTTCTCGCACGGCCAGCTCTTGAGGAATACAAAGTTATGTCAGTTGTGTTGTCCAAGGAGATAATGTAAGCTCTTCTTTGTTTGACGTAATGTCAACGGATGATGCAATATATACATCAGGTTTATGCATATACATGGACACAGATGCAGGGAGGGGTTCAAAAGCCTGAGTCCACTTCCAGATTTTTATTTAGGGGGGGAAGCTCTGAAAAGTGAGAAAAATATCTTGAAGTTCGATCGCTTCAGATTTTTCTTCCAGACGACTGTTGTGAGGAGAGATATTTTTGTAAAGCTTGAACACGAGTGAGACAACAGTTTGCTGCTTTTGTTTGAGGTCAGCTGAATCAAACAAGTTAGTGCTTCATATTTCTGCAGACAGTTTTGTGAAACTGATTAATGTTTGCAGCGATTGTGTTGCTGGGAAGTAAAAAGTTTTATGATATCCTTTCAGTAGAAATCGATACGTTCTTTGCTCTCTCACTACAGCCCCAGAGTTTATGTTTTTATAAAGGACCATATTGTCACCTGAAGTCATCAATAACTCTTTTTTTTAATCCTTGAGAAAGACTTGAAACTGTGACTTTTAAAACTAGACTTCAGAGTAAGTCCTTTGTCAAGTTACAGCAAGGTTGTTTGAACAGTTCGATGTGTTTCCTTGGAGATTGTTTTCAAGTGGATCTAGATATTTTTGAACAAGGAGCTTTAGAAGATGTGAGCGCAAGAGTTTGGGTTGTTTTAATCATTTAGACATACTTCTTGGTGTTGGACTCAGACTTTTGAACCCCACCAAATGCAAAACTACGTGATGTTCAACTTAAGTGTTGTAAATATCTGTGTGTATGTGTATGTGTGGGTTTAATGTATATACTTTGTAAATCATCTACAGTTGTTTTTTTTTTACATTCTTTCAATTGAACTGCAATGTACATGCTGTTTTTTACCAATAGAGTTTGGAGTTAAAATAAAAGAAGTAGCAGTGTTCCACTGGATTGGTATCAGGTTGTGTCTTTTTATTTTTTTTTTGTCAGAGTCTGCTTTACTCTTTACTCTCTGAAATTCAATCACACGCAGGTTCAGATGTGCGGATGATTCAGGAGAGGGAGGCAGGAGTAGTCAGGTTATGTTGCGACTGAAATCCTCAGCCTCTGACACTGAATATATTACAAAAGCACTTCTCTTTAAGTCAAGGTCTGAGTATGAGATTTTCTTTTTCAGCAGGGGTTCCTTATTGTCTGCTTCCATCTGCCTATTAGTACCTGCAGAGCCCGGTGCAATGCTCCAAAGGATCAGCAGATGGAAACATGTCCTCACCTTGAGGGTGGGAGGTTGTGACTGTGAGAGTGAGAGGGCATGTGGAGAAAGGCTTAAGATCAAAATCGGAGTAACTCTCATATAAAATAGATTTACACATCATAGCATGTTAGCTATTAGAAATTCATAAGGCTCCTGAAGAGAAGGTTTGTGAGCCAGCTGAAATTGGCAGATTCCTCTTTATGACCTATTAAATCAAACCCAACTATCAGCAGGTGAGTAATTAGTTTGGAAAGTATTTGGTACATCTGATTTTTTTTAAATCCCATCGCACATCAATTATGGATGCCTCCAATTCAATAAAAAAACATCCTAATTGCGTGTAGATACAATCAGTGAACATGCTGTATCTTAAGGGATCATTACACTATACAACACTGATCATGCTCACTGTGTCAGCTGAGTCTAAATGTGCTGCAATAACATTGAACATTTAAACAAGTCGTTTCAAGTCGTCGCTTGGTGTAAAGTCTCAATGGAAACAAAAAGTGACATTCAGCCTCTAGTTCTGAATCACCTCCACGAAGTGCCTGATCTGGTCTCAGGTTCTGTAGTAATTGTTTCTGTCAAGGGATAAAATGAAATAATGTTGGCAGCCAATCAGTGTAGTCTCTAAGAAGTACTTCTAGACCCCCAAACAGCCTGTTATATTAACAGTTTTGTGATATTACATGCTTGTATTGTCCAAATAGCCTGTCTTCAGCACTGAAAGCTTGTTTGAATCAGATCTCCACTCATCAACTTCTGCCCATGCTATCTCTCCTGTCAAGTTATCTGGTGGTGGGAGGGCAACACTAATGATGGAAGAAGGGGAGCAAAGCACGGCAGAGGGAAAAATGGGCGAGTTCAATGGGGCTGCATGGAGTGAAATATTAGTCCAGACAAAGAGCTTAAACCAACCAATCGATCCTCTCCAATGGAAATAAATGAGAGAGGGTAAAGAGGGAATACATGCCGGCTGAGTGAGAAGAGAAATGGCCTAGAAGTTAAGTTCAAAACAATCAAGATCAGGAGAACCTGTGGAGTCGGGTACAAATTTATACTGGTCAAATAAGGTGGGGCTGGTGGAACTGAGCCTCAAGTCTATAAAGCACTTAAGAGGGAAAGAGGGGCTCTGGTGAAAACAACATGGTGTGGGGGATATGAATGGGATTTCAGTTTAGTTCAGTTGTTACAGAAAACATCCACTTTTACTTCCAATCATGCCTGCTACGGTACAATAGCACAGACATGAACTAATAACATCACTGCCATTAATCGTACAGTCGTGTCCATGTCTGTAAATGGTACCCAGACAATATTTAGATTTTGGATGAAGCTGATTTCATGGATTGGTTTGAAGTTTTGTTGAAAGAGTTGTTATTCTTTTAAATAACTTACCTTTTGATATCTTTATACGTCGTTGCAATTGCTGCAGCAGTAGTCAACTTATGGCTGTTCTCAACAGCTCTGCTTCTGTTGTCTGGACTGCAGGACAGGGTCTTGCTCCACTTTCTCCTATCAGAGACAGTTTGGGCTAAGGTGACCAGACATCTCCAATTTCCTGGGACAGTCCCCATTTTGGATGACCTGTCCCCGGCTAAAGCTGTCCCCGGGAATGCCCCCGATTTACGGGTTTAATGAATGAGAACAAAAATGTTGCATGTAGACTAGAACAACGGTTATTACGATAGCCGAGTAGGTAGAAAGCATGAGTTAGCATGTTGCACGCAGTCCTGAACAACAGTTTTTACGGTAGGCGTGCGCTGCTACTAAGTAGTACCGAGATGTTGTGAAATATTGTCTGACATTTTTGCAACAGTGTCAACAGGCAGTGGTCAAATGTGTTGTTGCTTCCTCTGCAGATTGAACTGAAACGATGCGATAAGGTTTCCCTGAAATCACTTTTGCTTTTGAGAATTGATTTCCACCATAATGAGGTTTCCAATCAGGATTAAATGTCAAGTACAGATTAGTGATAGACCTTGTTCACATATCTAAAAATATGAGCAGGGGGCTTTAGCATTTAGCTAATGCTCTGCAACACTCTTTCGTCATATCCAGCAATTCCTGTAATAGTCAAGGAGACCTGTCCCTCCATAATGTGTATGTATACGTAATATTTCTTCACTAAAAAGGCACCAACACTCCGGTTTCCAATGGTGAGAATATAGAAATAAACTAAATGCTACAGTTATGTATTGTTATTGTATTTCCAGTAAATGACAATTTGGCCATAATAGTGATTGAAAGTGAGATTGTGCAGAACTGACTTGCCCATATAATGCTGCTTTTTAAAGAAATCAAGTGTCACAAAGAGTCTGGCAAGAATCAGGCAATGTCACTTAGCTGTGAGATGGAAGACAGCTGACTAAGGGAGACTGCAGCCTCTAAGAAACACACACACACACAAAAAACCCTCCATAAAACTTTACTATCATGCTGACACACTAAAACTGTAATTAGCCTGTAGACTTCTTTAGCACTTCTGAATGTTTGCATTCGGGCAGCTGCTCACACTTACAGACATATTTAGCCGATTGCCTCTTCAATCAAGCACAGCACATAAATACAATAAAGCATTCCTTTTGTCAGAGGGCTTCAGACCTTGACTCCTGACTGCAAGGGTATCAAAGAAGGCTTATATTTGACACGTCTGTAAACTACGGGGGCACAGAACCAGCCGCAGATTTCTCACTTGTCTTCCTTTCATTATGACAACAATCCCAGTCATTCCAACCAACAAAGGGCAGGATGGTGCTCCATGGTGTTCAGCTGTGGTGAGATTCAACAGAGGGATCAGAGGGGTGTGATTCCAGGGATCTGAATGGCTGTACGTCAGATTTGCTGAGTGATTCAAATGGCTCTGGTGTTGTGCCTACTGATGCCTGTTTATGTCATTTGACAGAAAAAAACAACAATTAGAGCTCAGACCGGCCCCAGTGGGTACACCAACTTAACATGACTACACATCTCTCATAAGACAATACTTATCCCACTAAGCATTTTTTGGTCTAAAAGAGGTCAAATAGACGTCTAGATGTGGCCTAGATGACTGGTCTAAAATCAGGCTACCACAGGTCTAAAAATGAAAGTTTTTTAGAAGTCTAGTTTAGACTAGCCGGCTAACAGAGCTATAGCTATACCACACTGTATATTGCTCAATGGCTATCAATAATCATTTTGGTTAAGCACTTTGAGATAGCAGGGCAGCACAGTGGTGTAGTGGTTAGCACTGTTGCCTTACAGCAAGAAGGTCCCAGGTTCAAATCCGGGTCAGGGCATCTCTGTGTGGCGTTTGCATGCTCTCCCTGTGTCTTCATGGGTTTACTCCAGTTTCCTCCTACATCTCAAAAACATGCAGAAGTGGGGTCAGGTTCATCGGCCACTTTAAAAGTGCCTATAGGTGTGAATGTGAGCATGGATGGTTGTTCATCTCTACATGTCAGCTCTGCAATGAACTGGCGACTTGTCCAGGGTGTCCCCTGCCTTCGCCCGAAGATGCTGGGATAGGCTCCAGCGACCCTGGGAACGGGGATTAGCGGTAGAAGATGGATAGATGGTTGGAAGTACTTGGAGATCAGTTGCTTTTTGCCTTTTTTGGGTTAAAGTGCAACGTCTAAAAATATACAGAATCTAGATGATTGAAATTAGGTCTAAAAAAAAACAGACGTCTAATAGCCGTCTAATACTGAGCCGTCTCTGCTCAGTGGGATGACCAAGGGTGCCTGCATCCTTGATTAGTATCCTCTCAATATGAAAAGCTATTGGGACTATTTCTGTGGTTTTGAGTTTTAAACATCATATTTTCAGCTGTTAAGTTAGATTATATGAGCATGGTGATCTACAAGATTTAATACTCTACACTTTTTACAGTTGTATGTTGGCGTCATTTTCCAGCACCAGAGGTTACCGCTTACTTAAAACCTACTGGTGCTATTTTCCTTTTTAAATTCAAAGTTGCAAAAGTTTCCTCTATCTTTTCTTACAGAGATTAAGAACACGGGACCTGACCTGCATCTACCTAGCCAGGCACCCGGCGTAAATCAGTTCAAGGGATTTAATGCGCTAATCTCCGAGTCAAATTTCTGTCTGCTATCTTTGTGTCAAATCTTTAATAAAGGCTTGAAATGATCAAGACACAACACCTCTTAGCTCACATCCTGAGCTGCTGCAAGAAGAACTTAAGTTTCCAAGAAAAATCATTCAGACTGGAAGCAAAGGATGAGGGACAAAGCAGAATACTAGACTCAAATTGGTACAAAGACATGAAACTAAAGGGTAATTAACGAGGACTGTCAATCTTGGGTTAGTCTCAATTTCAGTCTTTGTTACAGTTAAATCTGGGACAAAAAAAAGGAAAGCAGAGTAGATAAATACTCCTGTACATGTTTGATGTTTTGAGGCAGGACCATAGACTGTATGTAGAATATTTAGTATATATAGTCTATGGGCAGGACAGTTTTTTAAGGGTAAAGAAGTACCGGCCACAGTCAGAATTAGGTCAGAGAGTGACAACTGAGAAAGTGATGTGGCACTCAACTTTGGCTCTATGATAGGTGTCTGTTAAAAAAAATGACCCCTGCATTTGAAACCCTCTAGGAATGAAGGAAAAAGAAAACACTGTCCAGTTTCCAATCTTCCAACAACTCCCATGAAACCTCAGGGGGGGTGAAAAAGGACCTGAATTTTAACGCGACAGGAAGAGAGTTTATGAGAGGAAATCTGGCAGTGTCACCAATCTGCTGACGAAAGACTTTTGGTCAAACAGCGTCTGACAAAGACACATATCCAGAACATCAGTACCATCCTGGCATGAACTCTGCTATCATGCTGACACTTTGAAACTTGTGTCACCTTTTGAACTGCTCATACACTTTTGAATGTTCATCACATGACAGCTGCACAGTCTTGTTAGTACGCTGAACTAACAGACTGTTTGGTTTGTCAGCTCTTTCAAAGAGGGGATGTTTGTAGGCAATATGTTTCATACGACATTACCAATTGCCTTCTGCAAGCTTCACCAGCCACCACCACCACCACCACCCCTCTGAATCCCCCCGTCTCCATCCCTGTATTTGATTAGTCTCTTTCAGGCAGCAGGATAAGAGTGCTGTTTGCAGGGATCCATCTGCATACAAGCGGTCAGTTTTAGGCTGTGGGTTAGCCCACACAGCCTCTAGGCCCCTTAATGCAATCTGAGCCATTAGGATACAGAGGAGCCGGTGTAGAGCAGCAATTAGGACATGTCTGACAGAGTGGGTCAGATAGAGCTCAGTGGTTTATTGAGAAGACTTGTGCAGCTATGCAATACAGTCACTCATCACTAATATTTATCATCAACCCTGTTAACGACAGCATTTTGCAGCAACAGCAATGAAGTTTGATCTAATGTATACAACCAGAAAATGTGCAGTAGTCAAATTGATTCTTCTAGAAACACTTTTATCAATAAACTACATACATTCTTAATTAAAGCCAAAATAATTCATTAGATTCAGTGCTATCCAATTCAACAGTGATGTCTACAGAGGCACCACTCATTATCTCATTTATCTACATTTCTAAGTTTATCTAAACAGGAGTGGACCCAGAGGAAAGGACATGTGTGGCTAAGAACTCCTTGATTTCTGATTGACCGTCCTATGACGGTAAAGTTGTCTTGTCGGAGGAGAAGGTAAAGTGTCTATTGGACTGTTTGTGACAGGGTGCGAGCATTTTATTCTGTTAATTCTGTAAGTTGTTTGTGATGTATTTGATCGTGTTTGTTTGCAGATCTAGGGACAAGAAAGGACAGAACTGAGATCTCATTTGTATACTACAATGTTGGCATGGCAACTGTCGTCCCACTTTATTATTCCTCTTTGTACTCTATTATTCACTTTCTCGTTCACATATTTCTCTCAACATACATCTGACGTCTGCTGCTGCAGGGCAGGACTGTGGACTAACCTTTTCATTCAATGGACCCATCACTCCTCCTCTCTGTCACTTCCCCTCCTTTCACTGTTCTAAACTCTCCATCTTTCTTGGCTGCCCTCTAACCTCTGTCCACAATATTAAGGCTCCTGAATGATATACAGCGCACGCAGCCTGCCACTGTTTCTATTTTCTATCAGTCCTAATGTCCCCTCAGGCCTGCAGCCCCCTTTCTCCATTTTCTTTGCTTTATTGTATTCTATTGAGTTTGTCAAATCTCTTCTTTGCTCCTGCTCTCTCTCTCTCTTTCTCTCCCCACTGTGTTTTACTAACAGAGCAGCTGTGAAGAAACTGCTGCCAGAACATCAAAGTTTTAATGATTACTCTTTTGCATAAATGACTCGAGTCTTTTTATTTGTGCAGATAAAGAACAAAACACAAATGTGAGGAATATACAAGCTGTGCAGGTGAGAGCCACCCACATATTTGTGTTTTTGCATTCATTCCTTGAGGTACGAAGCTGATATTCATTTTGTGGATTGAGTTTTCTCTTTATTACATTTCCTTTGTGGCCCTTGGCAGCAGCTTTGAATGTTTTATTTTTCTGTTTAGTGCTTCAAGAAAAAAAATGCATATCTGACATTACATAGTTGGATTTTTTTTTCCATTTAAAAATAAATAAATAAATTGAAATATTGTCCATTTGTAGTATGGAGATGTAATGCGGCCCTATACGTACATACATCCAGTCCTGCTTCTTCCATTTTGTCTTTTACCGTTCCATTGTCCCCTATACATTTTGATTGCTGATGGTTCAGAGCTGACCTCTGACCTTTCTCCTGGCCTTTCAATGTAGAATTACCGCTTATTGAAGCAGCCACTCTCCATCACTGACCCATCACGAATACGCCCAGGGCAGAAACAACACATTACGTGTTTATTTTCTATTCATGAGGAAGGGAAAGTAGTCTGTTGGTAGATACAGAAGGATGCAGTTAGTGAGAGAGGGAAAAAAACACAGGAAAAGGACTGTAAATATGAAATTGAGGGTGAAACATATAGCAGAATGGCTTGTTTTCCCTCCTCTCACTGTAACCATGACATATGGGTTGTGATTTATAAATAATGCCAGAGATCAGTCTGAATATTATTATATTGATGTCTGTCCAGCTGGATAATCGCAGGATAAACTGACCTGCTAGGAGGAAACTGTCTAATCCGCTCCCACACGGAACCGCGTCAATGCTCATCCGATTAAGGGTGCCCATAACGCACATAGAGAACTATCATTTTAAAGCGATTAAACCAGGTAGAATAGCCTCATTATGTAGGATTATGTTGTATGGGCTCTCCAGAGTTATGAATTGATTAGTCTTTGAGGAATGAAATCAAAGAATCCCCCTAGTGACTTATGCAGCAGGGTTTTTTAGGTCTTTCAGTACTAAACATCATTGTTTAGTACTATAAAAGCTTTAACAGTGAAGTCAATTCATGTATTTCTGTTATCTATTACAGTTAACTGTCTTTAAGTTAAGCTAAAAAACTGTGTTCATAGAATTCATACAGAGAATTCTGTTGTTGACAGGTTCATATTTACATATTTTCAAGTTTAAATGCTTTTCTCTGCAGCTGTTTGTGAGGGTTAGCAGATTATGCAGAATGTGTTTCTGAGGTTCATTTACATTTATTTTGAGGTCCTAGCCTCTGATTGGTAAGTGCGGTGACATGTGATCAGGGTTGTCCAGGATATTAAGTTTTTGGTAGTGATGGACACGGCAGTTCTTTTAGATGTACTGAACCACTAGACTCAGTTTACTAAAAAGATTCGTTCAAAAGATTCATTAAAAAGATCCGTTCATGGACTCACCGAATCATTCAGTGTTTGGTTGGAGGAGCCTGTGACTCTGTCTGGGACTGGGAGACATGAGTGTTTGGCTGTGTTTCTATGACAAACAGGTTTGTAAAAATGAACTTGTTTATAAGTCATGATGTTTTAAGTGTACTCTGGTCTGCTCGGTAAATTGGGGTCAGTAAGTGATTTGTTCACTGAACATTTAGAAGAATTCACACTGAACATGCACCGTTCCCTAGCAAACCACTGCAATGATAGGATGCTGCGGGTTTTATGCATTCCTTGTTACATGCTGTGTCCAATTGTATGCAAGCTGTTGTAGTAAAAAATAAAAAAAGTTAGTTTTGTCCTACAAAAATGATTCCAGAGAGTGTAATTCAATGCGTGATTCTTTTACCAAGTGATTCAGACGTCGGTGCATGTGATCCCTCGTTCGCCGGCTGCTTGCCTGGCAATGCTGCGTGCTATAGCATCTGCCCTGCTGACAGCTTAACTGAAGTGAGAAACGAACGAATCACTTGAGGAAATGATTCGGTTCAGTACGTTCACTTAAAAGATTCGGTTCTTTTTAAGGAATCGTTTTTGAACGACACAACACTAGTTTTTGGGTTATGTTGTGGTTCATGACAAGATGACCGAACAGTAAAAGTGCTGTTAAGAAAGTTATCCGTCTCCATCCTGCTGTTTCTCATCATTTGAATTATCCAACCACCTTACATCCAACCCTCACGTTACAGTATTTTAATGGTAATTTAACGCAAAAGTCAAAATAGCTAGTGATTAAAAAAAACAACAACAACACGTTTTGACAGGGGGCTTATCAATCTGCCCATTTCATTTGATTCTAAAATAAAACAGTCATTGAAATAGCAAAACAGAAGTGTTTGGGTCTTTCGTGTACCCTCAGAGAAGCGCCCTTCCTGCTGCTTCCACACCCTCCTCCACGCCATGTGTTTTTATAAATCATAGATATTTTTTTTTTTTACCAGAAATTGTTCCACAAATGTATTCACTTTTTTAAACGTGAAAACTCCTCCCCAAATGACTTTTTTTCTCCACACTATGTTGCCAGTTTCAGCGTCTTTTACGCGCGTAACAGGTGATTTTAACCCACCGTAGTCTTCTTTATTCAGGCAGCAGTTTCACACGCTGTCTGCCAGAGCCACAGTGAAAAAAAAAAAAAAACAGCACACCCCGGGTACAAAAATTAGACATTTGTTTGGCAGCACCATCCTACAAATCCTGCCACCTGTTTTCAGCGCTGATTTCGCCTCTGTGATTCCGTCCAATGGGAATGAACGGCAGGACTGGAGGCGGAGAAAGAGGGAGAGAAGTTGGAGGAGAGAGTGAGAGACAGATCCGGTGAGACAGTGAGCTGTAGATTGAGTGGAAGTCGGTGGAGTCTCATACTATATGACAGGCTTCGCTGCTCATTTGTGGAGCGCAACTGGACATCCAGCCTTGTATTTTGTTTGTGTGTTTTTTTTTTTTTGCGCCTTCCTCTGACGGTTATGTTGCTGGGAATTTTTTGACGTGCAGCCACAGGTTGACCGATTTAATCCAGTCAACATGGATTACACCTCTTTATCTGGGGTCGGTTGTCACTGACTGGATTGAAATGGGCACCGTCGAGAGATCAGTGCTGAACGAGAAAGAAACAAACTGAGCTTATCAAGTGAGCGGACACGGAGGCAAACATCTGTGGGGGAAGCGACGCGCAATCTCGAGACAAGCGAGGACCTGTGGAGGGAACCTATGTGAGAGGAGGTGAAGCGAAAAGATGATGGAATGGCCGTGACAACATGAAAAAGAAAAAGTGTGGTGGTCTATTTTCATCCAGCCAGTGATTCAAGACAACTAACCTGGGGGACAGGGACTGAGAGAGAAGAGGTAGGAGGTAGGTAGAGAAACAGACAGGGAGGGGGGCGTGAAGGTGTCTGATTATGTCATACTGAAAGTAGGTTATTGTTTGGGATCAATCAAATGCATAAAAATACAGCCAACTAATGCTAAACTAAGGTATGCACACAAAGAGTACTTCCCCTGCTATCAAAATTGACCCATGTGGCACGATTACCCCCCCCAGTCTCTGTGCCTGATCTCATTTTCATGGTGTAAAGCCAGAGGATGTGCACCATCCTTCTGGCTAACAACAGTGTAACACAGATGACATTTTATGGCACAAATGGCTGGAAGCATTGTGGGATGTGAGAGAAGGAGAGGACACTGGGTAACAGAGACACAGAGCGCTGAGAGGGGCTGACTGGGCAGCTGACTCAAATGCGACTCAAGGAATAACATATTCCCCAATTATGGCTACTTTTCTTCACTCTGCTGCACCTCTTTGTCACATGTCTCCAGCTTTTGGAGTTCAGACTATTCCCTCACGTCTTTTAACTAACTGTTATCCATCACAAAGCTCCCCCACTCCTCCCTCAAGCCAATTTCTCCCTCTTCATTACTGCGCTCAATGATAAATAGTCTGTGCTCACTGTCATTTTTCTCCTCAGTCAGTCTTTATGAAGCTTCTCCTCTGTCTATGTCTGTCTATAGAAAGGTGCCTGGCCATAGCTGTGACCATGGAGCCTCCCCCCTCTCTGAGCCTGGCTCTGCTAGGAGGGAGCGAGGATGAGGACCAGCGCTTCCTTCTACCCCTGGGCAGCATAACCCATCCCTCCACCACTGGCAACCAGCCAGGATCAAACCACTCCAACCACATGGGAGGATCAAGCCTCGACCGTCTAAATGGCAGCACCCCGTCCCCATCTCCTGCCACGCCCAGCTTACCTCCAGCATCGCTCCCCAAGTTGCCCCTCTCATCCTCTGGAGGCCAGCCTCTGCCCCCACCCATCCCAAACGCATTGCACCCCACAAGCACCCCACTCTCCTCCTGCCTCGGCTCACAGCACAGCCTTAGCGGGGATAACTCACCGGTCTACAACGCCCTCTTTTACTCCTCCCACTCGCCATCTATGGAGCGGGAGAGGGACAGGGAGCATGACAGGGACAGGGACAGAGACAGAGACCGGGAGCGGGAGCGGGAAAGAGGGTGCAAACACAGACAGGCCAGCCCTCTGGTCCACCGCAGAGACAGTAACCCCTTCACAGAGATCGCCATGAGCTCCTGTAAGTACACAGGCGGGGTCATGAAGCCCCTGAGCCGCCTCAGCGCCTCCCGTAGAAACCTCATCGAATCAGACAGCAGCAGCGAAACCAAAGAGGCTGGCGTTTCAGCTGTTGCTGGGGCAACGGTCGCTGGTGGGCAGGACCGACAGCGAGAAGCCCCGCCTACCTCCTTGTCGGCCCAGTCTTCTACCAACCAACCCTTAATCCAGAGCCCACCAGAGATTGTGATATCATCCAAAGAAGACTCGCCATACCCTAGAGGAGGGTATGACATCACAGACTCCACATCCAATCAGATGTCCATCTACCACCAGAACCACGCGCTCGTGGAGAGCAGGAGGGCGCAAACGGGGAGGAGCAGCAGGCAAGGAGGGGTCGGGGCTGTAGGCACTGGGGCCAGAGGCAGCACCTCCAAGGCCCCCAAACGAAAGAACCAAAATATTGGCTATAAACTGGGGCATCGCAGGGCGCTGTTCGAGAAAAGGAAGAGGCTGAGTGACTACGCCCTCATTTTCGGGATGTTTGGCATCGTCGTCATGGTGATTGAGACAGAGCTGTCATGGGGCGTGTACACAAAGGTGAGGAAACAGGCCTACAGGGATGATACCACATGTGCACATAGACACCACTTATTTGGCTTTATAAGTTCTAGAGCACAGATAGGGAACTTGGGTCCCATGTCAACACCCCAACCCCAACCCCCCACCTACCTACCAAGACTGCACATTTAAAGACCCAAAAATGAAACCTTGTCACCCTTACTAGTGGACACCAGAATTACTCATTCATTAGAACAGCTGATAACGTTCTTTTCATGGTAGGCCTGTAAGTTCTGGTCATATGTTGTGTCCAAGCTTTAGCACAGCCACCTTCCACTAGCTAGGGCTGTAGCTCAAGTCACCCACAAATGCTGTCAGTCTATGATATTCTACTATCAGGATGTAAACAAGCACAGATGATTTATGGCATCTCAAAGCCTGGCATGGTTTTGGCAGTTTTTAGTTTCATTTGAAATTGGAAATAAAGTTGTATGTTGACTTAGCCCTCACTGAGTGACAGGTACAGGTACAGGTACAGGCACGGCGATGTGAACCTGCAGGGAGAAGCAAAGGCTGGCGGTGCTAGCTCTCTCTCTCTCACAATGCCTCAATCTGTTGCGCTATGATTTTAGGGGTATCCTGATACAACTTTTTTACTTCCGATACGATACCGATATTGTAGCCTTTAGTGTCGGCCGATACCAATATTGATCTGATGTTGGCACAAACTTGTGCATGACAAGTTTTGCACCAAGTTGCAATGTCTTTTTGGAGCTTTAACAAAAAATACTGCCACACAGTTGACATCACTCCTCCTCCTTGCTACTTTGTTTGTACCTTTGGTACACACTGTTGTTGTGATCACGTGGGGTCTACATGCTGGATCTGGGCGCTGCTAGCTAGAGGTGCCAGAGTGGAGTCTGAAAATGGTTGTATTGGAGTGCTAATATTGGAGATTTTAGATGCAGGCCGATATAATCAGATATTTGTTTTTTGGCTGATATCGGATCAATATCCGATATCAATATTGTATCGGGAGAGCCCTATATGATTTGACCATTTAGTCTTCTATCTACTCCTCATAACTGGCCCAAGTATATAAAATTTTAGTAGAGATTTCATGTATCTTGTCTAACCAAGGCTGCTTGTGTCTCAACCTGACTCCTTCCATTGTGGTTGCGGTGGTGTGCACAGGTGCTTCGTAAGTTAAGTTTGGTACCTCATAAAAATTTTCCAGGTCATTTAAGTTTAAGTTTTAGTAAGTAAAAGTGACAGGAAATATAGGAGGTACGGCATGAATGAAATGATGTGATGGAGGGCATTGAACGCAACAGACCGTGAACATGTCATCATCTCAAGTGTCGTGTTTTGGTTGAGATGGGGACTAGGTAACAAGAATCCACTTTCAGCTATTTATCACTGAATTGCATGACTGATTCATCCCACTCTGACCATCATGATGCCCATGTTGTATGAGGGTTGTGCACTGTAACGAGCAAACTTGACAGTTGCCGCTTCTGAATGATGTAATACAACAACGCAGAGGACATGGGGTGGGGTGGGGTTGGGGGGCAGATTATCGGTACGAGGCCAGGATCTCATTTGTCTGTGTAATGGGGAGTGTAATAAGCTGAATGGGCCCCTGGCTGCTTCTGTCTGTTTATTTCGGTTGTGTTTGTGTATATGCTTGTGTGTGTGCCAAAGAAACCCAGGGAGCCTTGGAACAATTGTGCTCACCTCATGATGCAGATACTTTCCCCCCTTCTTTCAGTCCTTTCACACAGCATTGCATTTCCTTTAAACTAATAAGGTGGACACACTTCTGGCTGTGATGCAGTTTTTCATACATGGCCAAGTTAGAGAGGAAATGACAGCATGAGAGCACAGCTTTACAGGTAGCTCATTAGAGAAGTCCAGCTCTGTGTGTCTCTGTCTGCATATCCCTCCATCTCCGTTCCTGTTTGTGCTCTGTGGTCTCAAGTCCACACTTTGTGTCTCTTTCAAGGTTGGGAAAGAAGAACCTGTTCTGTTTTACTGGCTGTACTTTTGCCAACTCATTACTTTACATAAAATTGTAGTTCTTGAGGCTATGGCTTTTCATAAAAGGGAAATCATATTTTAAATGTCTCTAAATTCCTCCTTGTCTTTGCCCCCACTCGGTCGACCTATTCGCCCGTTTGTAGAAGACAGAAGCCTCTTTATGTGCTCCTTTTTTCTCTTTTTTTCCCCTTTCAAATCCATGCCAATCCCCTTTCTTTCTTTCCTTTTTTCTTTCTTTCTTTCTTTCTTTCTTCCTTTCTTTCTTCCTTTTATGCACCCCCTCTCTTACTCTCGCTCCCTCTGCTCTCCTGTGCTCTTCCAGTGGGCGTCAAACTGGGGGAGTGTGATCGGAAGAGAGGAGAAGCGGCTGGGCGAGAAATGAAAGGCTTTAGAAGGAGAGAAAAAAGGAAAGGCGATAATACAAAGCCTGATTTAGGTCCTTGAGCCACAACTAATGCATTCTTCATTTTCAATCAGGAAACACTGTCCAGCAATGAAAAATGATGGACAGCTCTTAAGTTGAAGAAAGGTGCAAATGCTCTGATAACTGATTTGCTGTCAGCCCATTAAGATACCAAGTTAAGGACAGGAAGTTGGATTTAAGGTAGAACAAGGTGCCTTATTTCATAATTTCCTTCAGGCTAATGCTTTTGAGAAAGAATTTAGTCCCACAGCTGCGTCAGCAGCGCCTGATCAACATTCATTTTTACATGCAGAGTGCCAAGCTACATATTTTTTCAGTTTTTATGGTTGCAGTTTTGGTTTGCCTCCAACAGATACTGGAGTTCCATCAGACAGTTCAAGCCCTCACTTAGATAATTGAGGTGGAAAGAAGCTCGCTGGTTTGTTGTTGGAAAAAAAAAAAAAAAGGATGGAAATCATAAGGATGAAAGAGAAGGGAAAGGGAGATGGATGTGTGGATGGCAGAGTGAGATGAGCAGAGGTTCATGCAGTGCTTTAAAGCAGTCGAAGAGGAAAGCCTTGAATGATTTCTCCCATTGATTATTGATAATCTCTCACCCACACATGCACTGTCCACCCCGGCACACATGTGCTTTACACATTGAAAATGGATGCTGCCTCTCTCAGGGGCTGCTTAGTATTGACAGAGGTTCTTGATATGTAGTGTGAGCGCTTGTAGCAGAAATGTGATATGTGAAGATCATTTTTCATTTCTCTGTATGTAAACACACACACACACACACACACACAATACTCTTTATCACCCACACTTGTTTTAAATGATCTGTTTAAATTCTGCCTTTGGAAATAGAAAATGAGTTTGTACTCTTTGGAATATTAATTTTAACTGCAGTTGTTTTGTAGTTTGCAAAGCTTTTGAACTGGACTTTACATATAAACATAAAGAGGTGTTTCTGATATTTTTAAATACATAAGAGGGGGATATTATTTTTAGCACCTTTCAAAATAAAGCACTTCAGAAGAACACTACCACCCACTTTGACCTCAATTATACAGTAGAAATATTACCTTTTTGGAAACAGAAAATCATCTGCATCTCAATGTAAAAGCTGTTGGTATCGGATCATAATGCCAGTGTGTGTGTATGTGTGCATGTGTGTGTTTTTACCTAACCAGCTGCTCTATCTCTCCTCCAAAAATAGAGATGAAGAATAAGAATGGAACTAAACAGGGTGGGTTGTATGGTGCATGTGTGTGTGTGTGTGTGAGAGAGAGAGAGCGTGTGTCTGTTTTTATGTGTGAGGAAGAATAAAGAGAGAGGTTAACAGAGGAGGACATGGTGTTCGTGACTGTGGGTTCAGTGACTAAGCATATGTATATTCATGTGCAGAAACAGATTCAAACCCTGTCAGCACATTCTGTGGCTACAGCTGACATTTTCAATTCATTGTAACATAGCCTCCATCCTCAGTTTTTATCTTGTCCAAATCAGTCAGGTTCAAGACACAGTCCATGAACTAAGCCACTTATGAGATTACAAAGATACATTTGCAGGGAACAGAGCGGTATTTATGTTCGTTATTTCAACAGAGAAGGGAAATAAACAGTACACTTTCTTGTTATTTCAACTTGTGAGAAATTTAAAGGAATTTATGTTACTTTAGACTCCAAGTTGACCACATTTATGAATGTTGAGTTCTGTGCACCACGACATTTAAAGCTCTGATGAGGAGTTTTGTGTGCGCATTTGTTTTGTTGCCCCTTGTGGACAAACCTTTTTATGCTGATCTCGTCCTGTGCATTCAGAGGCAAAAAAGAAATCCTTCTACTGCCTCTTAACCGTCAAAGATATCAATTAGACTCAGTAATTACAGTAGAAATGTTGAGGAAGGCTGTTTCTTCCATGTGCTGCCAATCATCCTGTCTGACACCTACACCCTCACAGCAGTTATACATACATGAAAAATTACAATATGGAAAAAAAAAGTCTGATGGTCTCATTTACTTTTGTGTGTCTTATAAAAGACATCATTGCTGATATCAGTCTTCTTCGTGACTAGTTTATGTTTCCTCATGGGAGCTTTGAGTGGGAGCATCCTTCAAATTAGAGTACAGAATATTTCTTAGAGGCCTAATGTGTGGTGTATGTAACACCCTTATTGTGCTTAACAATGTCAGCTCTTAACTGCAAAAGAAAAATAGATTTATGATGATTTTATTTGATATACCAAAACAGAAAGTTGACAATTTTGCAGTGGAAAGAGAAGTATGAGAATGAATTCAGGATTATTTACAAGTTAAATAGAGAGAGCTTTGATGTTCAGCCCCTTACTGAGATCACATGGCTGCCCCCCAGGTTAAATTTAGCATTCAGCTGATTTCTACTTTTTGCACTTTGTTAGACAAACGGCAAAATATTTTCCTAAATACAAGGTTTGAACTCTGCAAAGGTGGAAAAGTCTAAGACGAAAGGATAAAGAGGATAGGTTGAAAGCTTACACAAGCTAATGTACAATATTGTTTCACTTTCACCAGCCACTTTTGTGCAGAACAAGGATTTGTCCTGTAATGATACTCGCATATCAAATTTCTCCTCAGGGATAAATAAAGTTCTTCTTATCTTATTTAATATAGTTCTGGATGCTAAACTTCATTTGTAAAGGAGTATTTTTTTGTATTCATGTTCTATATATTATTTCTACTTACTTAATGCATCTAAATATTTTATGCGCCATTGCTATTCAGTGCTCCTAGCAGGGTTGATGAATTCTTATACTGCAAATGTCAAATCCTAGTCGTCGAGCTGAGATATACTATATGCAAAGGGACCATTAAATGAAGAAATAATTCATGTATGTAAAATAGTTTCATTTACTCTCAGGCAGAATTGTGAGATTTTCCACCTAGAGCATCTAAGACAGGAGCCAGGTTGAGTCCTCCATGTTTCTGAATCTCCATGATTCATTTTTAAAGCGTCTGTATTTTTAACCCTTGTTTTTCAGGCCCCTTTTCCTAATAGATGCACCAGTTTGGCCGAGGACCTTGACACAGTTCATAGTTAACTGCGGTATAAGAACAGATCCTCTTCAAAACACTTTTTATGAGCTTCTATTATTGATTTTATTGGGAGAGGGTTAAAAGGGAGGAGGGCCTTGCCTGACATGTCTCTATCTGAGAATAACTGAGACCTTCGGACACCTGGGACCTTAGCATGTGGCCTGTCACTGTCAGATCGATAGATCATTTCACAAAGGCCCATGTGGCTCCTTGGGGGCCCCGGCTCCATGCCATGTTTCAGGCCTACCGTGGAGCACGGCTATTCTGAGAAGGCACACAGCTGCTGTCAACTTCACCTGTCACACTGTCAATACACTAACTTGACACCTATGGGTGTTATTTGTGCATGTGAGAGTTAAAGGGTTAGGTGTCATATGTGAGTGCAGACACACTTCCTGTCTCTTTTCTGTCACAAGTATCGATTACTTCATAGACAAGAAGCTGTGATTACTTCACCTGTTCCTTTTGTACCAGAGCCAGTATTGAAATTTCCTCTGATTCTACCAAAAATGGGCTATCTGGTATCAAGAACTGAGTTTAAGTTACATTTATAGCTCAAATATGCCGGTCAGTAAACCAATCAGGTACACTGACTGTATATAAAGATGTGCCTACACGACGTTGTGCAAAAGTAAAGCCAAAATCGCAGTGAGAGCTGGCATACTGCCCTGACGTTAATTAGAGTCTGAGTCCACACAGTCGGGACCCACTGGGTAAAGCCTGTTTGATCTCAGTAGGCCTTTCTGCCTCATAACGGACTCATGAGATGGTTTGAAGTGGACACCTGGGGTTGGGGAACATTTAATGAATCTTGTGTTAGTTTTTGTCATGTTTTCTTTCACCTTTCTTCCGATCTTTGGCTAATCCACTTCATGGAATGTTGCAGCAGCCATATTCATCATCAGACTTGTCGATCATGTCATCATACACCATTTAATAAAATCAAATATCTAACAAAAACCAAACCTCACTCAAGGTGGTGATGGCTAAGAGGTCTAAGCACCCCAAATATGGAGGCTTTAATCTTTAGCATTCTTCATACTACATTTGATCATATCAGGACTGCAAGTACAATAACCCTGAATTTCCACCGCATCCAGAACTGCGACGTCCCCCAATTCCTACCAGATCCGTTCGTGAGGCAAATTACGGACAGTGGGAATAGCGAGAACTCACAAGGACCTGCGGATTCACTTGCAATCGCGCGATAACGAGTTGTCTCTATAGCCACATAACCATATAAGCAGTAGATTGTTTCCTTCCAGAGGAGAAAATCCACTTCTACACTTTTAGAATCAGCATCTCCTCATCCATGGTGTCACCAGGGTGGAATGCTGTCTAAAAACCTTTAACTTGTTCATCCCCGCCCGTTTGCATGGTGTGAAATACAATCCGCCGGAGTGTTTTATCTTGAAAAGAAGCTGGATGTTTTATTTTGTGTCTCTGCACGAATTCCTTTCCAGCACGAGTTAATCTGTGCTGAATTTATCCGGCATGCTCCGGTGTCCATAAAAAATAGAACTTTTGTGATCAGCTTTGGAGTCCGGCGATCTGAAGCGGAACGGAAAGAAGCTGGTGGAATTAGACACATTAACTTGAATGGTTACGATCAGCTGCGATCGGCGGATACGGCCTTTTCGCAGCCGTTCCGTATGCGGTGGAAATTGCGGGTTAGCAGTTTGAATACAGCACAGAACTTTATTATATGACAATTTTATTTTATAACAACAACAGTGTGGCAAAGGTCCATAGTAGATTGTTAGTAGGTAAGAGCCGGCAGAGCAATAGTGATGGAATACAGAATAATGCAGACGTATTGTCTGATACACAAGGTCAGACATCAGCTTTGGTCAAAGAGAGACAAAGTTGTACTGTCAGATTTCTGCTTGCTGTATGCCTCCATGTCCTTCCTCCCTTTCTCCCTCCTTTCCTTCCTATCTTTCTCCCTCAGGCCTAGCGTTTACATCCCTCCCGCTGGTCTTAAATACAGCTCCATATCCCCAAAGGGTTCACTGCCATCCCAGCAGGCGTACAACATCAACCTCCCCCCTCGCTCCCCTATCTTTGACATTTCTGGCAGACATTTACTGGTTGACCTTTGCAGCCCTTTCTTTGCAAGGACACTTACAGTGGCTGCGTACCGCTGCTCAGACTGTACGAGGGGATCATCTGGGAATTAAACTCACCAACTGCCACCATATTCTATCAGCCATCTCAGCACTTCTGCAGAGCTCTCTCTCCGTCCCCCTTCCTCCTTCCTCCTCCTCCTCCCCCTCTTTTCCTCCACTCCCTTCCTCACTCTCTTCATCTTCTAGATCACAGGCTTCTAAAGGGATGGCAGGTCCCAGGGGTCTTGCTACTAACAGGTACAAATATGCTCATTTCTTTCAGTGTAACAAGGCTGGGCTAGCTGTCTCCGTATGTGTGAGTGTGTTGGTACACATGGGTGTGTTTAGACTTGCATCAGCCGGCAGTAACACAACATTCACGTCACTAAGTCAGTTCCTATGAGTATACACACCTATGGAGCGCGTGTCTTTATATCCCTGTCATAATGGTACACGTGGATGCACCTGCTATCTGTGTTTGTGCGAGTGTATGTGGATTCACATCTGCCTTTGTCCGGATTTAATGGAGTGTGTAGGGCAGTAATGGTGTGTCAATGTGCAGTCATGTGTGTGTGAGTGTGTGTTTATCCTGGTGAGGTGACATCTCTCCTCTGTCTACTGCCTGTTTCCCTGGAGACTGATTGCATGGAGGCATCACCTCGCAGGGAGAGACCCCCAAGGCTAACTCATTACAGACACACACACACACACACACACACACTTAAATGCATTACTGTCATGTGTATGGGTAACTTATCGCTTCAAGAGTAATGTGTTGTAAAGCAAAGTGTATTTGTTCTTACATCTGTGTCAATAAAGGTGAGATGGGGACAACTGGGGGAACCCTCATCTGGAAACCAACAGGTTTTGTTTTTATGTGCGTGTGGTGTGTATGTTTGTGTGTGTGAATGTCTGGGTTGTCTGGGAGTGTGTTTGCTTATGAGTAAGCAAGGTATTGACTGAGCAAGTTGGGATGAGGGTAAGAGTTGGGCAAATTCACATTTTTAGTCAATGTTCTGTCCCCAAAAAGTGGTGTGTGTGTGTGTGTGTGTGTGTGTGTGTGTGTGTGTGTGTGTGTGTGTGTGTGTGTGTGTGTGTGTGTGTGTGTGTGTGTGTGTGTGTGCTAATTGAACTTAAAGAAGCTTAAAAAGCTTGTTAGCTCTGCATGCTTCACACCAAGCCCTTAATCAATACACACTAATCATACACTTACGCACAGCGGGACAAAAAAGGGGAAACAGCACTCATACACATTTGACACATGTACATGCTGACACGTTTATATATCACATGTCAGGAATAGTTTGAAATTTGTCAGTATATGACTTGCTAAAGAATCTATCCACTAATAGGATTTCTTAGTTGGTGTATTTTGTAGATTGTTGATGCGCCATTGTTGATGTGTCTATTATTTAGTTCAGCATTTGTCAATGCCTAGAGTCTTAAGAGCAGAAAGAAGTTCAACTTTTGGATCATAACCCTTATCACTTTGGTTTCTGTTGCAATACTTTTAAATGAGAGTATTTGCACCAGTACTTTTACCTGTACACTTCTGGTTGCCGGGCAACTTCTGTGTATGGACAAGAACCCTGAAAGGTACTCCGGTTGTCTGTTTTTAGACAAAAGATAGTTACTCACTGAGTGTGTTTGTTGTTCAGAGAGAACTGAAGTCAAAGCCTGGCTGAGCTATAGTATAATCTCCACTGTGAAACCACAGCTTGTCATTAGCTGGATAGTCAACATGCAGACAAGAGAGTGGTATTGATCATCTTGTGTTGTGAGTCAGCATATTTGACTGAGTGAACACAGTTGGACATCAATGTAACGTCAGAGGAGCTGGAGTCTAGTTAGGACAGGTGTTGAATTCTGGTCTGAATGAATATTTGGTCGATGTGAAAACCAACATAGTTCAACATCAACAGAGGTTTAATTTTCAAAAAGTATTTGTTTTAATACTCCAAATCCCTTTTTTCACTGTAATTTTCAAAGTCTGATAGACCGCCCTAATGTGTTTGTCAAAGGCAGGATCTGTATTAAAATCAATAAAATGGACCGTGTTACAATAAAAACAATTTAATGAAAACACAAGCACGTCCAAAGCTCATGCTTGTGTGCATGTACAGAAATTGTACACAACAGCTCAAAACAATTTTTAAGCCGACAACTGTGTAGAAACTCACAGTGCTACTGTCATCCAAACAAGCCAATGATCAGAACCATGGACAGCAGCCATACAGAAAAACATTAAACTACACTAGTTTAACAGTCTGTCTAAAACAGCCTGATTTCTTTAAACTACATTACATCTGAAACAGCTGAATACCACAGGTGGCTCGCTTTGTACGTGTTGGCGAGCGTAAAACACACATCCAAAAGAAAAGCACAGGAGCTCAGACTCAACCAGGAAAAAGGCAAACAATTCAAGGGTGTGTGCTTGTCCCTCTTTAACCTCATTCACTGTGATCGTCGCTGCTTCTGGACTATTGTTTACTATTGTTTAAAGTTGTTTACTTTTATAGCTAGTCTATGATGAAGTTCCTGATAATGGTAGACAGACTTCGTAAATAAAGTTGGAAAGACAAAAGAGCAAAACTTTTCATCACATGAATAAAACATGTCAAAAGGATCTCCAAAATACAGATACAGTCAGTGAAGTACATGATCATATTCTTTATATTCTTCATACATCTATACAATACAGCACAGCAAAACAGCATATCAAAAAAGTTTCACCAACCATAGACTTTTTAGGAATTGTATTTTATTTTATTTTTTTCTAAAAAAGAAAAAAAAAAAAAACTATTTTTCTTCTTTTTTAATAAAATTTTGTAATATTTGGACACAATTCTTGACATTTTGACATTATTCTTCAAGTGAATCCATCAGAAAATATTTGCATCTCTCATTTTTTCCTCATCTCTTGCCCTCAAACTCCACTGTAGTCAGGGTGCTCATGTCAAAGATGAAAACTGAGGACATTTTCTGCATAATTTCGTCTCATTTGAGTTATTTTTGTAAACCCAGGATACGATTCTTTGCAAAGCCTTGTTTTTATTACAGTGAGCGATAATGTTTTTGACATGCTATGTTTAGTTTGTTTTTTATTTTTCATTTGTTTTTGTGAAACCATTTTAGTTTGTATAATAAATCACAGTAACCCACTCAGGACTGATCTTCACAACAGTTTCATAAATAACAGTGCGCTTAATGTCCAAAAGGTGTGAAAGAAGAATTTAATACCCAACTTTGTATATGCCCCTTATATACTGGCAAAGCATTATAGCAGCAGGAATAGTGTATATGTAAAATACAACTAGGAGAGTGTGCGTTAAAACAAATAAATCTCAGGATATAGCCGATTATGTTGCACAAGATCTTGCAAAAAAATGTCAGGGTCTTGTGAAACAGAAAAATATTTTGTCTCCTTTTCCCTTTAGGGGCTTTGTTGTTTTCTTGCTCAAATGTTAATTTGACAGAAAACCAACAGGAAATTAAGTTTTTTTTATTCACTGATGTCACAACCTTCATTCAACCAAACATCAATTTCCAGTGTTGCTCAGTGGTAGGTTCTCCCGTAATTTCCATATCTTTGCAGTTAAGCTGAAACACAAAAACATATAAAAGAATATTATGCGCTTCCCATCCAAAATAAAACAATATGTTGAGATGTCCCCATCATATGCAGTTTGTATGAAACCTTTTGTGCGTCTGCTCCTCTGATTTGAAATAAAAGCCATCCCTGTCTTTATTGAGGTATGAAAACAGCTTCAGCCTCTCTGTCGCTATATTTATCTAGGATTTCAGAACAGGTGCATCAATTTAATACAGCAAACATTGGTATAAGAGGTGTCCTGTTACTAGAAATACGTCAACCACTGCAAGCCAGCGAAAATACAGACTTTTCTCTGCTTATGATTTAAACAAGAGCGGTGATAAACAAAACCCAGGCATGAAAACACACCCATGCCCTTCACAGTTTTTACAATACAGGTAGATTAGACGGTGAGAACAGGCAGAAAAATGCTCTTGATTGTGTGTAGGATAGAATTTTTAAAATACCCAGACAGACATCAGGCAGAGGAGTTTGACTCTAAAAACCCCTAATTCAGCTCAACCCCACTACTCTGTCTTTCAGAGGGCTGAATTTTGAGGTTGTATTTTTCTCATTATTCAATGTTGGCTTCTCCTGCTCCTGGCTCGCTTCAGTGCGTACAAATGAGATGTTACAAAAGGAGGGAGGATACATGAGAAAGTGAGCAAATGAAGAGAAA
Source organism: Xyrichtys novacula (assembly GCA_962446985.1). Taxonomy (NCBI): domain Eukaryota; kingdom Metazoa; phylum Chordata; class Actinopteri; order Labriformes; family Labridae; genus Xyrichtys; species Xyrichtys novacula. Next base: position 23,067,491 of record OY660871.1, read on the forward strand.
AGCTTTAAAGCCGTGGGCAACTGATGGATGAAATCAGAGGAGAGCCAAAGCGAGATGGTAGTTTCCCAGTGTTGTGCAGTGGCCCTCGACCACAGTTATCTGAACAGCACTGCCTCAGTGTTCTCCTGGCATGTGTGTGTTTTTATATGTGTATGTCTGTGTGTGTGTTGGATGCTAGCAAAGGCGCTCAATCTAATATTTGATCCTCTCAGATTCTGAATAGAAGAAGAAGAAGAAATGCTCAGCAAAGGAGGATGTCTGGGAGGATTAACCATCTAGACTATGTGTGTGTATTTGTGTCTGTGTGTGTGCGTGATGTTGAATTAATACCATTAAGGCCATGAAGACTTTACACAGACCCTAAATAGACACACTAACACACTAACACACTAACACACTCTATTTTCCAGGAGGCTGACTTGCAATATATATTCATGAACCCAAAATGCAATGTAGATTGTGCTTAATAACATCATGGAGGAAAGGCAGAGTAATGTGTGTCTAAACTGGGAGTGCAGCCTCAGATAAAACAAGAGTGATTGGCGATGAATGCTTAATAAGATCCTACTTAACAGGCCAAATATCTGATAAGTGATGCTGCTGTCTTTAGGTAGCTCAACTCTTCCTCTTGAAGAGACAGCAGGCGGTTGTCTTCATCTTGCCCCCTCTGTGAACTCAAGTATGAATGCACTTCAGGGGTTTTCTGTTATAATCTTGCATTCACATTGTCCTTGAGTTGATATGGACAAAATGGATTGATTTGGTTAGTGTGGCTTTCAGAGTGAAAGAGACTGAAAGCTGTTAAAAAATACTCAAACTGGATGTTTTTTTCGACTGCTGATTTTTGACATTCTTTGTCTGTGTGCAGCTATTTTCACTTTATGGATTGGGAAGCCCCCGACACAAAGAGACACAAAGCCTTCAGTTCGCTATGAATGTATGACACCTCAAAACCTGGTTGACTACACTTAAAAAAAATATGTACCGGGGGCGCGCAGATGGCCGAGCAGGTTAGCGTGCCCCACATATGGGAACCACAGTCAGTCTGGCCCTGACCATGTGCTGCATGTCCTCCCCCATCTTTCTCTATCTCCCCATATTTCCAATCCGTCCTGTCAATAAAGGCACAAAAAAAAAGAAAAGAAAGTAGGAACTTTAAAAAAAAAAAAAAAAAAAGTACTGTCCTGGGTCCTGTTTTAAAAAAATTTATAAGTGTGGCAGTAATGAAAATTTTCCTTTTTACAGAGAATAAAAAAACAAAACAAACCCAACAGTGATTTTTTTTACCAGCATGTTTTAATTACTTAGCAAAATCCTTATATCTGATCTGGTCTTGATTGAACAGAATATCATCGTTCTTTTCATTTTTTCAATGCTTTTTTATGTTGTAGAGATTTTTTTTCCTTTTGAATTATATAGTAGTACTATGATTGTCTTGTGTTATCTTGGATTGACTTAGTTCCATATGTTTGAAAGCGTGCTATAGTTATGATAGTGTGAGACTTGAATAGATAAAAAAATAATGGTCCACAGGATCAAGAGTCCACAGCCAGACTGTAAGCCCTGTAATGCTGCACTTAGGCAAGTTAAGTGGTGCTTTGCAAAATGCTCACATCAGCACTTTAAAACGCATCCAGTGATAGTGCTTGCAATTTTAATTTCTTAGAAGGTAAAATATTAAAAATCCCCAGCTAAAGCTGATAGGCATATTAAGCTTAAAAGGCAATTGGTCATACACCAAGGTTTTTGAAAAATATCAATGTGTCGTAAATGCTTCATTAAATTTAAAAAACCAAGAAGGAGGGAAGCAAAACCCACACTCAAATTTAACAGGCTATAATCTTTTAAAATTATTAATTTATACAGTTTAAAAAAAATCACTCCACTTCCACAGCAACGCTTCTATGTCAGTGGATCCGTATGATCCTCCTAAGGAAATAACATTAAGTGAATATTTAAAATCACTGCAGTGATATTTAACTAAACATTTCCACTGAAGTCAGATGAACAAGGTGAAAGGAACTTCTGCAGGAATATTCATGTTGACGTCACTGTCCTCATTCAGCTCTCCTTCTTCTCAGTGATTTGCTGTTGACTCTTCTTTTTAACAAAATGAGGCAAAGACATAACTTTTAATATTGTCACTTAACACCGCCACTCGTGATTCAAGCTACTCTATAGTGATTGTCAGCTCAAAGATACACTCACTGGTTAAAGTCCAGCTGCTCATTATTTAATCTCTTTTTTTAAGGACCTGTCTGAGACAAGAACTGTTGTTTCTGCCTCTGTGTTTACAGATTTTGGATGCTACCAGACCAACGTGTCAGGCACATGGAAAAGCAAACTTGTTGTTGGACAGTTCACAGTTTGAAGCAGTTCTGAGCCAGCACCGATGCCACTCTGGCGGGAAAAGGTTACATGAGGGTGATTAGCCCCCATGCCCTCCCTCTGAGTACACTACTGGTGCTAAACTTCTTCAACCCTGACATTTAGGGATTTCTCAATACAACTTTTTTACTTCTGATACAATATCAATATTGTAGCCTTCAGTACTGGCCAATACTGATATTGATCTGATATTAGCACAAACTTGTGCACGACAAGTTTTGCACTCAGCTGCAACGTCTTTTTTGGACTTCAACAAAAAATACTGCCATATGGTCGGCATCACTCCTACTCCTTGTTACTTTGTTAGTACTGTAGTACACACTGTTGTTGTGATCACGTGGGCTCTACCTGCTGGACCCCTGCTGGATAGAGGTGCTGGAGCAAAGTCTGGAATGGATTGCTTGTATCTGAGTGCTGATATGGAAGATTTTAGGTGCAGACCGATATAATCCAATATTCTTTTTTTTTTTTGGCTGATATCGGACCGATATCCAATACCAATATTGAATCGGTACATCCCCACTGACATTGCCTTGGTTGTTTGGATTAATCACCAATTTTCAGGGGTTTTGACCTACCAGGATCAAGTATTTAACACAGTATGGTATTTTGAAAGGAAGATGAGTGATAATGATAGCTAAAAGATCACTAGACTGTAATTAAAGTGTGTAACAGTTTTCCCAGTTCATCCTATGAGACCCAAAACTCATCTACAAAAGTTTCATGGGAAAAGATTCAATATTTCCTTGGAAATGTTCATTAAAACCTAATATCTGCCTGCTGTTATCTTCAGTATAAGGTCAGTAAAATCACCCTACTAGAGACTCTGATTGTCTGTGCAAAAACGACGGAAAATGACATTAGGTATGCTGATGTTTAAAAGTTTTACAAAGTAATCTCAGGCTTTGATTTGCGAGTGCCAAGAATGAAAATCAGAAGATGGTTTACTTACATTCTCTGGAAACAATAAATATATGTCTGTGATTTACACAGAGTCATCATTTTACCAGAGTCAGGAGTTGAAACGTTGTATGTGATGCACACAACTACCCTCTTTCAAATAAATCTTGTGCTTCCATAAATATTTTCAGTGGTGGACCAAAGGAAAAGAAAATAACAAACAGAGCAGTCAACACAGACTAACACAGAGCCTCGAGCTGTACCTCATGCGTGGATAACAAGGTTTTCTGATGCATGACAGATTTGGATGAGGTGAAAGCAAAAAAAAACCGAGGTGAAGTGATGTAACAGATCCTCCACTGAATCTTGTTTTTGTTTGAATACCAGGAAGCTTCAAAGGGCATTAATTCACTCATGCCTCATGAACTCTCTCCTCCCAAATAAAAAGAGCGGTGGTTTTATACTTTCACGGTGTTCTTTCTTATTACTTCGACTTTTTTTTTGCCATGAATAACCTGTGATACTTGTTGGTCAGGTTAATTTTCCGTTCTAGCTTTTGCACATTTTGCATTCCTAAGTAAACAAATTTGTTATAAGTGAGTCCTGCAGAACAGCTCCTAAAAACAGTCAGTATTTTTCCATTTTTAAACCATCTCTCTAAAGGTACAACAGAGCGTTTCATGTGTTAACGAACTAATCTGGGAGCGTGTTTGTGTCTGAATGTGTGCACGTACCCGAGATGATTCGAGCTGAGCTGTTCTCTGAACATGTTACGTGATGGGGGTTAAGAAGCCGTCCAAGTGTTACAAGTTGTATTGATCGGAAGTTCCCCACTCCATTGATTATAAGTCCTATGAAACCAGACAAGCAGAGGATTTAAGGCCTGACTTCAGAGTGATATTGACGGGCAGAACACTGCCGCTCTACTTCTGGTCAGCTTTGAAGGTCTGTTGTGTAAATGTTTGCTCGTATTGTCTTAACTGAGCCACTGGTGCTGTAGTTCATGAACCATTAACTCGTTTTAAAACTGCCTTGAGTCGAGCCAAACTCCTGAAGAAAAGGTGAATGAAAACGACTCTTTTTAGGAGATCCCTTCAGAAATAACACGACTATGATGCATGTTACTAAGACTGTGTGTGTTTTTTCTCTCCTTACAGAGCTCGATGTATTCGCTGGCCCTGAAGTGTCTGATCAGTCTGTCCACCGTCATACTGCTGGGTCTCATCATAGCGTACCATGCACGGGAAGTTCAGGTAAAACACGCAACATCACACAAAGCCGATGAAGTTAAGGCTCTGGACTTTTTATTTTTACTCATTTCTGTCTTAGGTTTGATGTTAGTTTAAAAGAAGAGGATGAACACCTCTATAATATCTGTGAGTTTTGAAATGAAGAGCTGATGTCAGCCTGTTCTGGTCATGTGTCAGGTTGTCATTGATGATATTTTCAACCCATGGCGCCTCGTTTGAGTTTTGTGTCCAAGAATGTGAAGCACTAAAATCTAGGGCTGAAATGATTTCTCAAACAAATCTCGTAACTCGATGATTAAGCAACCTTGAGGCAGATTATTTGCCTCCAGGCTCTTGTAAATCTTTACAGCTATACTGCTCAATGTATTTAAAGAGGTTTGCAGAATTCTGACCATAACAACTATTGGATAGAAGTGCTGAAGCGCCTCACATGCTTAACCCAAATATACCCGCAATATGACACTATAACACTAATCCAGCAAATTAAATTAGCTACATTTTTAATTAATTAACTAATTGATTGAATTTTTAACATGATAAGATATCACATCAATATCAGCCGGCTGAGCTGAGAGTGAAAGAGGAAGGGAGAATCGTGAGATTATTTTTAAGGTGACCAGTGTTTACAGACATGTAGGGTTATCTAGTTATCCACTTTTTTATTTTATTTTCTATTTGTTTATTTTTATTTTTTAGAAAAGATAAATGTTTTCATTGTCTAAAAGCCCAAACACTCATTTCCTTTTAAATCCTCCTACCCCTCCTGTCACTCACTAATTTTCAGTGTTGTGCTCACACTCCTGTTTACCACTGCGCTGACACAAAAGTTGAGTTCAGCTAGTTCCTCTTATTCTTTTAAAATAAATGACTCCTTTTTCTTAATTTTGTTGAGTAAACTTGACAGTGTGTCAGTGCTCAGCTCCCAGTGGTTTTTCCCCATATAAGACTTTTTGCCTGAGGTGGCACAACTCAAGCACAGACATATGTGTGTGTGCACACTGCACTCTGGTTATTAGCATTTATCCTCTCTGTCTTCATTATTAAAACACTATCATCATTGATGTAAAAGTATAATACTTTGTGATTGTTGTAATGTACAAAACAAACTACGTTATATGGTATAGTATATTCAGTACGTAAATGTGCATTTGCAAGTAAAATGCTACACTATGTATATATTTTTTAAGGCTTAGCAATGAGCATGATTTTTTTAGGTGAGGGAAAAATTCAAAATAGTGATCTCACTATCAAAGCATGGAGATAATGGCGCCTCCTTAGGGAATGTTTACAATGAAAGCACAAGCCAAATGAAATAAAAATCAGCATTTCAGAATAATTCTCATCCATGTGTACCCCTGGTTGACTTTTAAAAAATGAATAGATAAATATAACAATGAGCCAGTTATTCAAAGAGCAATAAATCCCACTCTATTCCAGACCCATTCACCAACTTACACTGGTGTGGTGATGCCAAGCTGAATTCCCTGCTTTAATCTGGTCCAAAGTAGCTAGCTGGGTTTACATGGAGCCTAATATTCTGATTAGAATTGGGTTAGAAGCTCAAACTGAGTAAAAATGCCCCATATGAACACCCCAATTTAAAATGAACAGGCTGAAGCCAAATGGAATTTCAGTCGGCTTCACAGAGATAGAATATTTCTTTCCCAAACTGATTGAAAGTAAAGTTTTGTCATGTAGGTGGTGAAACGGAAAGTTGTCAGTCTGTGTTCTGTCTGTGCATGCTCCGTCTTGACGTAAATGCGCAGTGACGTTTACTCACTTGAAAATGTGGTGGCTTCCAAACAGAGCACATAGAACAGGTAGAATAGGTCACACAGAATAGGTCTGCGGCAAAGAGATTGTTTTTCATACCAACTCTCAAGGAACTAATCATTATAGCAACCATAGACAGCAGGAAATGAAATATTGAACTATTAAAAAAAAAAAACTCCTCTGTACGCATTCTCCTCTTCAGTACCAGAATGAAAAAAAGTCTGTGTGTAAACCTGACTATTGTGTGTGTGTGTGTGTGTGTGTGTGTGTGTGTGTGTGTGTGTGTGTGTGTGTGTGTGTGTGTGTGTGTGTGTGTGTGTGTGTACTCACTTAGTAACTAAATTGGCAATCTTGAATCTTTACATGTTGTCAAGAATAATAAATGTGCAGCTTCTTTTTCAAGCTTCCCATCTAACCATGTCAGCAGTGAAGGACTTCCCTTTCTTTTGGCTGCTCGTTGTTTCAAGTCCCACTATCGCCTTAACTGAATTGGAGTTGTGAGTTTTTCAGTACATGCATATATATATATCTGTTGATAGAGATTAATTAAAGGCTAGAGAGATTTTGAATTACATTTGATCCCCATTGATCTCAACAGTGACTGCTTTCCTGGCCAAGGTCTGCTGAAATGCTTATGGAAGATTGTCCTCTTAAGTGAAAGCAGAGCTTGGATCACATCAGATATCAAAAATATTTTCATGGCCTTCAGATTCTGAAACCTTACAAAGAATCTGTTCACCACTCTGGTAACCTTTACCTTTTGAAAGAGCTTATCTAGACTCAACATGCTCTAAATGTAGCTTGACGTTAAGTGCACATATTTGAAAGCGATATTGATCTTTTAGTCAGTCCTTGGCAAGACAGCATATTTCCTCAATTTCTTTAATGCTATCAGCTTTTTAAAGAGGAGTAATATAAGCAGAGGCACACCTCTGCCCACAGTGTCCCCTTGATGCTGTTTTCCCTCAAGCTTATGAAAAAGACTGAGGGACCCAGGTGTGCGTCCACCCCAACCAATTAATGACATTAATGACGGCTGAAGTGGGATCGACAAACCGGTCTGCACATCCCTGCATCGAGTGGATATGTACCAAATGTTAAATACACACTCAGCCAATAACAATCATGTCATTCACCAGATGAATAGAGAATTTGCACACGCACACACACAACAACAACACAGGCACGCAAAGAACACACAAAAGCAAGGCATCAACCTCTTCTAAGGCTGAAACAATCAATCAGAAACGCTTTCATGCTTCATGATATCTGCTTTGCTGTTTGTCATTTTGCTAATATAATGGTACCATGGTCATTTAGCTTGTGTTTTCATCTGAAGCCATTTGCAATCAATGCACATTGACTATTTATGGGAGCCTTGCGGGAATCAGACCCAATGAGTGCCCCCACACTGGCTATTACTCCTACCAGCAAAACCACAGAACAACACTCATCCATCTAACCACATATTAGTTTAATGCTGGGACTTTTTTTTTCATTACATCACAGCGTGAGTGGCTGGAAATGTCTATTGAAGTTACAGTGGGTCTTTGATAGAGACTCTGAAACCTTCTGCATGGAGGTTCTTGCTCTTTGCCTGCTCGGATCAATAACTAGATAGCCGTTGTGTATTCATTGTCATACCCAGAGACTGATAGACTGGTAACTAGTTTGTAAAAAGGGAGCTGCTGTGTACTGAGATTCACAAGGGAAAGGATCCAATTCAGCGGATGCACATGTGCTGCACGTGCATGACTGTGTTGGCGTATATTGTGAAGAATTCATTGATAAAAGATCTCCTGTCACCGCTCACAAGTTTGATGTCACATTCACACACGGAGTCAGTCATCCTCCCACACCCGCTGTGGCTGCCGCACGTGACAGGCACTCTAATGCCGACAAAGACGAAGAGAAGAGACGGGGAGCTACAGTAATGTTGAGAGAGAGAGGGGGAGAGATCAAATAGTCTTCTGCTAATCTCTTTGAGAAAAATTCCTTTTGATTAAATCAAGTTAGGGTGTGTGCTGTGAAAGGTATCAGTGGGAATCACAGCAGGGCGGGGGAGGTAAAGATGGTATAAAACCCCAAATCACTTTTCATAATAACTTGGGCGAGGATTGAGATCATTCATGAGCAGCAGGCAGCTTTAAAGGATAAACTTGATTTATCACAACTTGAATATTGTTTCTGTCATTTGTCTCGGCTAGAATAACACTGTACTCACTACACTACCTAAGTATGGGACCATCAGAACATCGTGGTCAGATTATCTACTGGATATAATAATTTCTTAAAATTTTGAAGATGTACAGAATGTAAGAGACCCCACACGACCAAAGATAAGGATGGATTTAACAGATTTGTTTTCATAATGTGCTGAGTGAAGTAATATGACCAGCAAACTACACCACAACGAGCAGCTTCTCTTCACAAACAACATAGTCACCCTATTCTCAAAACCAGAAATCCAGAAAAATCTCTTGCAGCTAAAAGTGACTATTAGGTCAAAAGTCATGGCTGAAGATGGTTACATCGTGTTTATATTACAATAGTGATTTCTGTACAATCATCCTTCTCATTAGTCTGAAATTTACACGTCATGTCGTATAAACCCTTGTTTCCACAAATCTTCTAACTTTACACTTTTACACATTTGTTATTGTCACCATAACTGCTTTATCCATTCATTGGCTTGCCTCTTGTTGATCATTATTTCGTTCCACGTGACCATCCTCAGCTGTTGTCGAGATTATCACAGGATATCTGATTGTTACTATTAAACATTTTCGACATGATTGATTTCAAATAAGTGCAACCACACTTCTTCTGAATAGACTGTGGGCGTAAAATCACTCTTAATGAACCTCACCCCCCAGGAAAATCTGACAAGATAAATTTTAAAAACAACTAAATATTAGGACTCGATCGACTTCATATTGGCATGAAACACCTAGCTGTGAACAGTCTCTTATTTTTTTTCCCCTGTGGTCATTGCATAGCGACATTTGCTTTTGGCCTCACAGTCCAACGTTTACCCTCTTGCTTTGTTTTGGCTCTCACTAACTCCGCCGTCTCTTGAGGAACAAATTGCTACCAAATGTTTACAAGTCAGTCCTTAATGGTGTTGCTGTCTGCTGTTCAGTGCTTAACAGGAAGTGCATTTTTGTTTTCTCTTACAAAACTAATGCCTGCTGCAAAAAACACTGGGGATTCAGTGAGACTGTCCAAAATAATTGCTGTCCAAAAACTGAAAAATGTAATGAAAAGCTCAGTTTAGCTAAGAGGAAATAAAAATGAGAAAATCTCTACATATTCTTCACTTTAAATTTTCTCTTCTATCTTCAAATATACATTTTTGCCAACACTGTAATGTCTGTACTAAGCAAGAATCTGTAGATTAAACTCTGCTGATAGAGGGTAAGGATTGCAGGGTAACTCATAGAACAATACTAGGATTTATATTGGATTTTTGCTGGTATTTGATATGCCGATACTTTCACATCCATTTTGGCTGAAACTGATATTAATACTGTAGGGCTGGGTGATATGGGGAAAATGTTATCACAATATATTTTTTTCATATCAGTCAATATCGATATAGCATGTCTTTTGCAGTACAATAAGCCGCTGCACCTGTGAGGTCTCCGTGTCTCTTCAACGTTTTGTCGTAAGGCGTTGCGCTAAAGAAAGCGGACTGAGTGGTCAGCTGTTTTGGCTGCACAGGCGCCACAGGCTTCTCAAAAAAATTTGAGGTATTCCCCGACTTTAAGAGAACATGAACTCGACATAATTTGAAGTGCACATTACTCTGCTTCATGTCCGACCTCAAAAAACCAAAATACCTCCACACCAACGACGTTTTTGTGCCAGTGTTGTCGACGATGTCATCATCTGTTGAGCCTTCATTTGCATTTCTGCCGGGGGTAGCACTCATTTTCTTTTTTTCTCACTAACAGTGCTGTCGGCTTCAAGTGTTAAAGTGCTATGGTTGCGTGTAGCTGCAGCCTGCTACTACGCAGTTGTTTGCTACTTGGTTCTAATTCAGCACATGATTGGTTCAGTGCGAAGCGGACCAAGAGCAACTCCCCTTTTCATTGGCTATTTGTATAGTCTACCAAAACATGTCAGAATGCCGACTATCGAAAAGCATATTGACCATGTTTTATATTGATATTAAGAGAAATTGATTTTCGATATATATATTGTTATTGTTTTATCCCCCAGCCCTACAAAACAATATATAAAAAATGTTTGTTTGTTTTTTTTATTGTAAAGAGCACCAAGTCAAAATTCAAAGTCTTTTACTCTTTAAATTTAAATCCAAATTTGTTTCTTTAGTTTTGATTTTGTATTTTTTTCAAAAGCAAACAATAAATTAGAGGACAAAATCACATGAATTATAAATATATTTTTAAAATGCAGACATTCAGTAATGCTCCTGCTGTCTGTTTTTAACACTTGAAAATATTGCTGTATATGAAAACATATTGGCAAAAATTGACATATACATTATGCCAATATGTAATTAACTTAACTTAAAATTATGCATCCATGAGATAAACCCAATGCCCATGATATCACAACAAAATTAAAACAGTTCAGCACCTTTGTGTGGATTGATTTAAGTAGCCATAAAATGAATTATCAATAACTGACGAAGTGAGGAATGCAAAATGCTTCTTAAAGATAAGATAGTCTCATCAGGCTCAGTCTCATCAGAACCTCAATGGGGAGTCATGAAATAGTGATGCAGTGAGTCAAATAAGAAATTTGTTCAGAGAGATGTATCATCTTGCATCGATGTTTGGCACCAGCAATATGATATCTATGAGTCGGGATGATGATATCATTATTTTGTCCCACCCCTACTTGCTCAGCATTTGCAGAGGGGGTGTTGTGCTCATTTTTAGGCTTTATATTGTTCCAGCTTTCATTCATTAACATCTCAAACACTGTCATTCTTAGGCTGGTGTCTTTGAAAATCCTCATTTCAAGTTCTGTCTGAAATGCTCAATTTTTATCTGCTGGCTCTCTAAGCCCACTTTCCTCCAACTGGCCAGCTCTCTGGAAGCCTCCTCTCTGCTCTGAAGTTGTCTTCCAGTTTCTATATTTGAAACGACAAATTATGAAATACGGCCATATGTCCCGGACCCTGAATCTGAGCTACAAAGTTTGGAAAGAGAACAACAAGAAAGTCCCCTGCAACAAAGACCAGAGCAGGACATCTCTGTTTGGGAAGTGTTGCATTTGTTACGCTCGGTGATGGCGACTCACGTGGTGACGTCACGTGGAGAAAATCCCGTGTCCCTCTCACATAATTCTTGTGACTTTTTGAACAAGCTGTTCAGAGCAGCTGTCAGTCTAACCCTCAAAATCTGAAGATCTGTCCACATTCAGTATTGACGTCCAAGGCTTTAACTTAGTCTTTAGTTTTGAAACATGAAACAAGCATAATTTCACCTCTCTAATTTGAGGATATGCAGAAAATGGTTCCAAGAGACTTAATGATTTGGTGTTTCCGGACCAAACAGTTCTGGGGACGTGTAGAAGCAGAACTATCCATTTGGGAGTTTCCCAAGAACTAAACACCATAGAGACTTTTTTTCTGTCTGTATTCACACCACTATGGTGACAGCTGATATGAACCATAAAGTGGTGGAAGCTAGCTAATGTTTTGTAGTGTATAGTCGCTGTAGAGAGCTGGCGGGAAATATTTTCAAAGATTGTGATTATTTCCCTGAGAGGTTGGACTTACTGTGAGAACTCAGGAAGTTCAACTACCTCAGGAGCTGCTGATCCATCTCTACACCGCCATCATTCAGTCTGTTCTCTGCGCATCCATCACTGTTTGGTTTGGGTTTGGGAACACACTTAAATGCACAATCAGGACTGCAGAAAAAACCTGCCCTCCATACAGGACTTATACCGGTTCAGGGTCAGGAAAAAGGCAGGTAACATCGCTGCAGACCCCTCACACCTGGGACACAAACGGTTCAAACCCCCTCCCCTCAGCCGACACAAAGACAGTTTCTTCCAACGAGGTGTTAGTCTGATGAACTCCTAACATTCAAAGAGCGACAGAAAGACCACTGTGACTTTTATAGCTGTTTAAACAGTTTATCTATAACCAGTCCTCTAATCTGACACATACCTCCACACGCTATTACCTAAAGGGGCCATGGCATGAAAAACTGACTTTGTTAACGGGAGGGGGGTGCATATCAGGGATAGAAAACCGCTACAATCCCCCCAAGTTCGAAAAAATTCCATCCAGTGTTTTTTTAGTTATCTCTGTATTCAGGAACTGTGTGCTCAGAGCCGTTCTGAAAACTCCACTGACATGACGTCATGTCAGTGCTGGCGGGTTGATGGTTCTGCCCACGGAGCCGCCCACTGCCCGCCCTAAAGATTATCTAAACACCGCCATTTTTCCCGGCCGCTCGCTCCCATAGCTCCGGTTAGAACCATGGCGGAAGTACGATCTGAAAAAGAGGAAGCGTTTGCTCTGTTGTTGGCTGCACAAACGAGCACAAAACTCTTTTGGAAACTCCCTCGTAGGAAGATTTGAGGACTCAGTGGGTGGATTTTATTTATAATGGGAATGTACCGGCGGCACTTCCAACATATCTGTATGTATGTCCGCACCATTTCACTTCGGACTGTTTTATCAACGAGGGACAGTTCAACGCTGGATTTGCTAGATGTCTGAAGATAAAGAATGGATCCGTACCAACTATCCGTGATCCTACTACAAACGTGGCATCTGTAAGTGTGAACGTTTTATTTTGACTTACTGTTTAGCCTAAATTCCCCCCGGTGCCTCAACACGGCCACCACGCTTTGATAAACACACCGGATCCGCGCCGGTTTACCGGATCCTCCCGTATTTTAGTCGCTCGCTTCTTCCCCGACAACTCCGGCGGCGGGGGACAAATCCCCTTCCGGAGCAGCATGTAGCTTTAGCATTTACCCGTGCGGCGACGCGCCTCTTTTGGCTGAAATACGGGACGTCCCGGCTAAGCGTGACCCTCCTGGCGGCTTTGAATAATACATAGGATGTGTCGACTAGGTCGCTTCAAGTCGCGTTTGGTCTGAACGCGGCTAAGCGTTTCTTCCGGAGCCTCTCCCTCTGGGTCAGACTCTGGCTCAAACTGGAAGGATGTACGAGCGATCTTCTTGCAGCCATGACCGAGCCAGTGTAAACATTAGCACATGGCTATCGGAGCACAACCACAGCCCCTTCCAGAGAGATGGGTGTAAAGTGGACGTAGCTTAGGTGCAGCTCATTCATTACAGAGACATGGTCCAAAACGGAGGATTTTGAGCGGAGCTGTTTTTAGCTGATAAAAAGAGCACTAAAATAATTGATCCAAATCGAATTTTGACCGAAGGACGTCACAGACATGCTTCTAACACACCAGGGGACTATTTTAAGTTGTGTGAAATTGGCATGCCATGGGACCTTTAATATTACTTACTTAACCTGACGCTTTCTGAAACTTTTTTACCTTTTCATCTGGCCTTCACCCATACTCAACAAGACAAAATGCCCATCTTCAGTTACCTTTCTTGTCATCAGTCAAATATCACTTTTAGAGGACCAAAACTATGGAATAATCTGGATGTATCTCTAAAATCAATATTATCATTTAAAATATAATTGAAATCTCATCTAATCATGTCTTAAACACGTCAGTATCTGTTATGTTCATGTTTTCTTTTCTTTTTATGTATACTTATAATTTCTTTATCTCTGGTTGGGCTGGGTGATGATTAGTCTTTGTTCTATTTATGACAATTTGTATATGTTTTGACCTTTCCCTACTCATCGTATATTTATAACCTGTCTATGTCCTAATTACTTTGTTGTTTGCACCCTATGCCTTTTACTTCGCTGATGGGAGTGGAACTCTGTATAAGTCTGTCAGCTTCGTTCCCTCCTTGCATTGTTTTTAATCTGTGCTAAATAAATAAAATAAAATAAATATTTATTTTTAATGCCAATACTGTAAAACAATTGTATATTTACTTCATGTACTATAATGACATGTATTTTTTCTCTCAACCACTCTCCACTTTCACAACACTCCACGTCATTGCACTATTGCACGACTGTAACTTATATATAAGTTTAATGTCTCATTTAAGCTCATAGATACTTGTAATCCTTATAGTAGTTTTTGTAATATTTCGTTTAATGTACATATGGAGGCAAAGTAATCTTATTCTAAGTAAATCTGATTCTGATTCATGTGTATTTAGGGAGAGATTTCTAGCCCTTCATTAAAATCCCTCCTCCAGATATCATTTTTGATGCTTTACACAACTTTTGCTAAGTAGAAAGCTACCTGCTACTGACGCTTGTTAGCACTGACATGCCAACAGCAATAAACAAGAAGCGGCGTAGGCAGTGTTGCGTGACTTGTTCTTTCCCAGTCCTTTCCCAGCAACAGTAAACAGCGAGCTTGTCTCCATCAGAATTCAATCAAGTTTGAACTTTAAGCTTCCCAATTAACTCTTTACATCCTCTTTTTTAATCATTGGATAAACAGAAGCCTATAAAACAAAGATTTGTTCTGGTCGATGGGGACAAATCTTGTTCTGTTTCTTGTGCAGCAGTGCGTGAACAAGACGTAAAAGTGCTTTCATCTACAGCATACGGGCTACACCTGAAACCATACATGTTGTATTACATGCATGTTAGGTTTATTAGTCAGTACCTGCCTGCTGGCGCCTGGCCTGTTTGCTCATATGCATGAGTTGCATCAGATGTGGCAGTTTGTTTGTGTCTTCCTCTGTCGCGTGGTCCATACACACAAACAGAAGAATAGTGCTTTGCAAAATGAAGGACATTGTTCAATGAAGATCTTTTTCTCTGATTGCAACACATCCTTCCCAGGGCAACAAAAGAGGATATTATGCACACATAGACACACAAACACAGCATATATGCATTTGCACAGAATTTTGAGGAGGCAGAGTCGTGCACAGATCTGAGTGATGTTATCTGATTTAGCAGACATAAATCCACCTTCTCTGCCTTTCTCTTCGACTGATATCCATTTTTCTCTCCTGTCTCGTGTCTTTTATCTCAAAGTACGTTTTGTTAACACCATCAGCGTGCTTCTCTTTTTCTTTCTTTTTTTTCTTCCTCTCTCTCCTTGCTTATCGGATTAGATCTGTCTCCCTCCTCTCCTCTGGGCTTCAATTCAATTTTGTTTTTGAGTTTCACATCCTTTTTCTTCTTCTTCACTCCTTTCTCTGCTTATAACTCAGCATTCAACTTCTCACCTCTTTACCCTTCCCCTGTTGTACTTTAACATTCGCCAGCATGACTCGACCTCTACAAAACCCTCACGCCCTCATTTTGCCTTTTGATCTCACCCCTGGTCCTCTTCCTCTTCTCTCTGCATCTTCACTGTCTCTTCTGATCTGTCATAGGATCCCCAAAACCTATTGTGCTCAGCATGAACTGAAGAAAAGCGATCAATCTAGACTTTTCTAAAATTCATCAGAGATTAAAATAAAATTGGATGAAAATTGAATGAATTGAATGAAAATTTGCCTTTTTATTAATTATTGATTATAATTAGTTTTTATGTGGAGGAGAAATAATTGAAGGTTGGTGTATCCATTATGATCAAGTATCAGAAAAGTTATTTTTATTGCTATAGTTTGGGTGACAATGGTGGGGGAAAGTAATATTTTACATAAGAACCAGTGCTTTGTTGCTGTGTAGAGGCACCATAGACTGTATATACTGTGGACAACTTGGTTCCGCCTTCAGCTAGTATACGGATTTAAAGCTGAAAAGTGCTCTGTTACTCCACATTTTTTCTCCATTTCCTGAAACCAACATTGCGCAGTAGATTTGTACGCACTTCACCACTTGTGCAGTAGCATTGTACGCATTTGGCGGGAGAGTCGCTGTGATGACGCTCGGCTCAAACAGTGTATCTCCCGGGCAAGCTACACAATCTTGTGTAGTGTCAATCATGGAAAACATGAACCCCCTGATAACTTGGAGCGTCACAGAAAAAAGAGGACTTGAGCACAAACCAGTCTGACAGTAACTACATGTCAACATCACAACCAGGGGGGAGAAAAATGTATATTCTATGTAATAAATTTCTAAAGTTTGTCCACAGCACTATGAGCTTTGCTGGAGGAGGCGGGATTTATGACCTATACTGCAGCCTGTCACCAGAGGGTGCTGTTCTCGGGGTGGTTTCACCCAGCAATGAGGCAGACGGCGTCTATTCTAGTCTAGTCTATGAGAGGCACGCTGATGCAGCTCAGTTATTTCTGCTTATTTTCAATAAAAACTCGACTTAAAAAATGACAATTCTTTCGCTGTAACAAACATTTTCGTATTACCAAACATTGCCAATCCCATTACACAGGGGCATTTTCTCTTAAAACCTTCAAATGTTAGATTTTCACCGTCTTTATTCCAATAGTTTTCTACCATAGCTATCTTGTCAACCTGTCAAGTCTGTTAGGTTCTCCTCAATGTTCTTCGACAGGTATTTGATCAACTAATCTAAAACTTCTTCCTTAAACTTGTACAAAATTCAGCCAGAGTCCCAACTGGAGCCGAACATATTGTTCCTCCAATACAGTCAGATTTTCATCATTCAATCACCGGGTTTAAAGACTTTTAAGTTTAATCAAGTTTTTGCATAACAGATTCACATTCAAACACTGACTGCATTAATCCTACATAAATATAAACCTTTGATTTAGAAGTTTTACTATCGCATTATAGATACATTATCAGTGTGTCTTTGTTTATTCTATCATAGTTACTGTTTTCTGGCAGTTTAACAGAAACCAAAAAAAAAGAGATACACTCCTCCTGTCTATTTTCTTTGGCTGACCAACTGCTGCCAGAAACCAGGCGCTACTTGATATTTTTTTTCCCAGAAATGTCATCCCAACACCCACGTCATGATATCAAAGAATAATTAAAACACGGGGGCTTTCATCAGTTGACTGAAATGTATTTAACTGAAACTCTTTAAACTCTGAAGTTGAATGGGACCAGTTTTTCTTTTGGCTTTTCCCTCTTTGACAGCTGCAATACTCAGCATTTCCTTGTCCTGATTATGGTTCACACTGAGGCAAAAAAGGAAAAAAAAAGCTGTTCTCAAGTACCTTTTCAGGTGGTTCCTGGTGGGTCATATCTGTTTTTTCCACCTCTGCTGTGCAATTTGCATTAAAGTACATGATTGGACTGCAAGTGGTCTTCGGACCCTGCTGGTTCCTGCTCAGTGAAAAATATATGACGTTTTATTCTAGGTCAGTCAGGGATACTTTCAGCTTTAAACAGAAAAGTTAGTGTCCACAGATTCACATTCTGTAGTGTGGTGTTTTATTAAGTATCTTAACACTCTTTCCTGAGTGTTTTTCCCCCATAAAAATCAGTGTATTATTCTTCTATTTAATGCTTTTTTTGTCACCTAAAGAGTGAGCTTTCCTCTCTATGCTGGTGCTAGGGCTGGGTGATAAAATGATAAAAATTAATTTCCCTTACTATCAATCTAAAACATGGTCAATATGCTTTTCGATAGTCAGCATTCTTAGTAGATTAAATGAATAGCCAATGAACAGGGGAGTTGCTCTGGGTCCACTTCACAATGAACCAATCATGAATTAGAACCAAGTAGCAAAGAACTGTGTAGTAGCAGGCTGTAACTACACACAACCATAGCACTTTAACACGTGAAGCCAACAGCACTGTCGATGAGAAAAAAGGAAAATGAGTGATGAAGATGAAGGTTCAACAGATGATGACATCGTCGTCAACAGTGGCAAGAAAATGTCGGTGGTGTGGAGGTATTTTGTTTTTTTGAGGTCAGACATGAAGCAGAGTAAATTATGTTGAGTTCATGTTCTTGCAAAGTCGGGAAATACCTCAAATCTTCTTCACCACCTAAAGCAGTGCCATGCGGCAGAGCACACACAGTGCAGAAGGTTACAAACCCCGAGCGGGGCAAGGAGCCCATGGCGCCTGTACAGCTGAAACAGCTGACCATACAGTCCGCTTTCTCTAGCGCAACGTCCATTGACAAAACATCGAAGAGACACGAAGACCTCACAGATGCAGTAGCTTATTGTACTGCAAAAAAAATGCTACCATTAAGCACTGTTTAATTTCATTTTTTATATCATGATATATATTGATATTGACTGATATGAATAAAATATATCGTGATAAACTTTTTACCATATTGCCCAGTCCTAGCTGATGCTATCAGTATACTAGTATAAAGTACAGAGAGGCTGTATTGTGTCACAGTATAACAACCCAGAAGATGGCGCCTAAAGAAGCAGGCTGCTGTTTTGGCCTATAGCAGTATCCCTTTGTTACTTTTCTGATACACTGTTCAGCACCACTACCTGCTCCTCTAAACATTTTCACTTAATGGTAACCTAGTCGAAGCAGCCGCCCTATAGAAATCCATGTGCAAAGAAAGCAGTGGGTCATAACACTGTGGCTACATTCATTGTTTGTGCAGTTTGTTTTTGTATGTTCTTCTCATAACAACCGTAAAATATTTTGGATGCTCATTTTTTTCCACCTCTGTCCTTGTCTCTGATTTTTTTTCTTTTTTTCACAACATTTTGATAACCAGTTATAAAACACTAAGGAGACGAGCCATTGTCATTACAATCAAGAGGGGACACACTTTAAAGCGGTTACCATGGTTACTTCCAATTTACCACCGTGCTGCTGGACTGTGACGGATCATTTAGTCAGTTATTGTACCTACTGTAGGAATCTTTGTGTCAGACAAGCTGGTGTGATTGAACTGAACATTCAATAAGAGTGAAATAGACTGAAAACCAGAGAAATCACGCATTGAGTGTTTTGGCACCCGATCTCTGACACAACATCGATCAATATTGTGCTTTTTTCTTTGCTGTCAGACTTTCATTACTGTCCTTTTGATCCTTCTTCTATTCTCTTTTATTTCTTAATTTCAGTCCGAGATTGCTCGATGAGTCACCTACAATTATCATTCCTTGTGACGGTCTTTTGAACAGTCCTATAAAAAAAAAAAAACTCTCATTGTTGAAAAGTAAAGCAGAGATTATTTTTCACCACATGAACACAGGAGGCGTTTAGAGATTGCTGTGATTGACTGTTCAATCTGTACACCATTAGTTTGAATTAACATTGATTGGTCAGGAATGATGGAAACCGAGGGTTGAATTATCAATGGTTTTGCCAATGATGGATCAAGAAAAACACTCGCTCCGAAGAGAGCTATCATGATGAACCGCAGTTTTAGTGGTTAATCAAAGGATAAATGATTCATCGATTCAAAAACCAGGCTGAATGTGTGCTCAAAAATCCCAGTATATCTCGAAGTACAGGCGGACAGCACCAACTTTGTGTGTGTTTCATGTAGTGTTCGGGGACGTCCATGACTCACTAATCTGCCATCATCACACATGTATGCAAACTTTTCATTTCCAAGCAACAAGAAACAGAGCAGTCAAAAAAGAAAGCTTTCTTTTTATCAAGTAAAGAAATGCAGACTCGAAAGCCACAAAAATTGAATTGTTTGAAATTAATCAAATAGAAACTCGGAGAGAGCGTGCGAGAAAGAGATATTTCTCCAGTCCATTAGTGCACTTTAAGCATTAGTGAACTGTGTTATTCAGTTACTTTGGGAGGATTTTTGCAGCAGTCCATTGATCAGGAAGACACCAGCTTGGCACTCACAGGCAGGCACACAATATTAGCAAAATAGAGCAAGTAGAAAGGGTTTTCTTCTTTAAGATCTGCGTGGATAACACTTGGACAGTCCTTTCATGATGTGTTTTGTTCTGCAGATTCTGCATAATGTACATCCGCCCAGAGAAAACACAGTGAGGAAAACCACAGCTTCCTCCCAAGACATGAAAGGAGCCTTTCACTCACTGTTTCCTGGAAATGTTAATTAATTATATGCGTTTTGTTCCATGCCAGCCTCTGGCATTTTTAAGTAGCCTAGTTTGTTTTTTCCTATTTGTTTTGAATGAGGGAGATCCCCGGTCTCTAGATACCAACGGTGGAATCCTCTCTTTACTCTGAGTTGCTGTTTTTAGACTTTTCTAGCAGAAAACTAGGCAACATCACACACACGCACACACACACACCAGAAAAACCCGTGAACCTTCCCTCATCTCACACACTTCCCAACACATCTATTTGCATCTTCTTACCTTCCTCCCCTGTCGACTGTAAAAAAAACGCCACAGGGGGTGTTCCCTTCATTTATGCATATTCTTGTATATCTAGGTGTGTGAGCCTGTGCTTGTGTGAGCGTTTGGCTCACCACACTCATTTTCTGCCAGAATTTCCATGCTGTATGACCCAGGCATTTGTATGTTCGGTCTTCGCTCTGTAACTGACTCCATCTCTGTCCCAGACTGGGCTTCAGTCTTTCTCCCTCCTTTGGGAAACGCCGACTTGAGGCTGATTTGGATGTATCTATTTTGTATTTAGAGGCTGGATTTGACAGGGCCTGATTGTGAGTGTGTGAATGTACAATCTCCCCCTGCATGTCCCACTTGCTTACTCGCCTGCTCAAACAGAGTCTGGCCAGCCCTGTGTCTGGTTTCCGTGATGAGAGACATCTGCAATCAGGGACTTAACATGATTACAGAGGTACGATGGCCGCGGGGATTGTGAGGGGTTGAAGAATGGATAGAGAGATGGCTGGCTCAGGAGGAGAGATGAGAGGTGACAAACTCTTGGAGCAGGTTGCAGATGTAGCAGATGGGGGGGTGCAAGGTGCAGAGTGTCCTCCCAGACCTCACACTTTCACCTGTGAGGTGACCTCACATCTTTGGGGCTGTCATTTTCACACATTTATCCTTTTCTGTTTTTTTCGGTCTCTCTTCTCTCCAGCTGTCCTGCTGTTTGTTTTTCCTCTTTCTCTCTCTCTCTCTCTCTCTCTCTCTCTCTCTCTTCTGCCCTCCTTCTGTCCTGTCCGCTCTCTGTCGCTGTTCCTTGTTCCTGCCCTCTGCCCTGCGATGCCACATTTAGTTAAAATTAAGAGAATAACAGAGGAGGATTTATTTTTCATGCCCTTGTTCATTTTTTCCCCTTCGGGCTCGTTTGCTGCGTCTAAGTTTGTTTAGCCTTGCTGTTCTCTGACCTCCCGTGTTCTGCCCTGATAGAGAGTGGATTTCTTCCTCTTCCTCTCCTTCTGGTCCATGTAGGGGCAGTGGCACTCACTCACTCCCATTGACAGATTACTCTCCTAATGGAATTTAATAATTTATCCCTTCCTCATGGCGATTTAGCCAGGAAAAGACCGGCAGCAGGAGCGCAGTAAAGGACAGGGCAAGGAGGAGAGGGAAGAAAAGTAGCAGAGGTAAACGAGGAAGAAGGGAGAGGCGCTTAACTGAATATGCTCAGTTTTGATTTGGGAAGATGTCATTCAAAAAGAGGAGGATAGAGAGTGAGGGATGTGTGGAGGGAGGGAACAGAGGATTAGAGAAACAGTGAGGAAAAAAAATGAATGAAGATAAACACAGTTTGGTGCCCTGCTCTGTGGCTGAATCGAACACACACAGAGGAACTAATGTTGGTGCATCCTGAGCACAATGAATCAACTGTAAGAGCTTAAATCTGACTTCACCCTGAACCATTATTTCTGAGTGTTCACTTATGAGAACAAACAATTTCTCCCCATAATGTGACGCCGTTTTTGACCTGAAAATACAAAAACTCACACCGAGCATCCTCCGAGTGCACGCAGGCAACACGAGTGTCAGTCATTTTCCTCTCTATACCGCTGTCACACACTCCTCTCTCTCTCTCTTTTCTCCTCTCCTTTCTGTCTTCCTCCCAACTCTTCTTGTATCTCTCTCTCTCTCTTTTTTGACTCTTTACCTCCTGCCTCTTCCTACTCTTCCCCTCACCTTCCTTCCCTCTTTCTTCCTCTCTCTCTCTCTCCTTCCCTCTCTCTCTCTCTCTCTCTCGCTGGGGATCCTAATTAAGCTCGGCTGCTCTTTGATGTTGTCGCCTTGGCAACAGTCACCATGACGAGGCTGGGTCTGCACACTCTTGCTGAAACTCGCTCAGGCATACACAAATACACAGGAGTACAGTACACACACACGCACACACACACACACACACACACACACACACACACACACACACAAACTTACTTGGTGAAATCATTAGATATTTTTACAGAATGACTCAGGTGTGTGCGTAGACTACATACGTGTGTGTCCACTTGTTGACCACATACGTGTCCACATGTTACAGTAGAAGAAAACGCGCATCCTGCTGAGCTGGATGTAGATAATGATGGAGAGAAATGTGTGTGTGTGTGTGTGTCCATAGGTGGTGGAGGACGCTTCTGTCTGCCTCCATCATGACAGCCGCCTGCCAGTGTTTGTTCTCATGCTTGACCTGTTGTGGAGTTTTTTTTTTTGTCACCCTAAATAAATGTTTGTGTGGGATAAAAGCCCTCGAGATGAATCATGTGGTTAAAGAGCGACGGTTAGCGCCAGCTGTTTCTGCAGGTGAAACTCTTCTGCATCTACTGCAGGGGGATTCCTCGTTTCTCTCTCTGTTTCAAGGCGCTGCTTTGGGATTTGAGATTTCATATTGAGACATGCAATCTCACTGCAAAATCTCACCACGCGTTGATAGAAAACACACTTTTGTTTTTAAAAGATGAGAGAATCTTTGTGCGAGGAAAAGACTCAGAAATCTCGCAGCGGTAGAAAATCCCCTCGCTCAGGAGTATCATTCTTCACCAGTTCAAATTGACCCAAAAGATTAAGAGTGTTTTTTTTGCAGTGTCCTCCTCTCCATGACATTTCTCTGTTCCTATCTTTATCTCTTCATTTCCTCTGCACTTCATCTATCTCCTTCCAAACCCCTCCAACCCACCACCACCACCTGCACCCCCACTCACGCTTAACACCCTCAGTTCCTGTCAGCACAGTCTGGAGGAGGGTCCCTGTAATGAAACCTGCTTTTACCACTTTCTTATAACAACAGCTTCGGGGACAATTTAAAGAGTAAATACAGCAATTAACGATACAAAACATCCACATGGAGGGAGGGGAAACTGCAATTTAAATAGCATTGTGTGGTTAAATACAGTGATCTTTTTATGGGGAAATATTGCGCTTATTATAACCAGGGACCTGTTTTTCTCAGGAGGAGAATCTTTGAAGTCGTTTCAGTTAAAAGTTTTACGTTACATGAAAACGAGCCACACCACAGTGACTGTCTGAATAGATTGCTGATTAGATGGTTGGTGTTTTACATCTCAGGAAAGAGACATTCACGCTAAATTGCTGCTGGTTCCTTTAATCATCCGTTGAGTCCGATATTGAGATGTGCCAGCAGAGATTCATGATGAGAAGTTTGCTCTTTGACGCTTTAAAACAAGTGTAACTCCTTTTCTATTTCAACCTCCTCTCATCTCCTTCCTGTCCCCGCAGCTGTTCGTCATCGACAACGGAGCCGACGACTGGCGCATCGCCATGACCATGGAGAGGGTTCTGCTCATCGCTCTGGAGCTGCTGGTGTCTGCGGTGCATCCTGTGCCGGGGGACTTTAAGTTCCAGTGGCGGGCGCGGCTTGCCTTCTCATACGCGCCGTCGCAAGCCGAGGCTGACCTGGACATGGTGCTAAGCGTGCCGATGTTCCTGCGCCTCTACCTCATTGCCAGAGTTATGCTTCTACACAGCAAACTCTTCACCGACGCCTCCTCCAGGAGTATAGGCGCCCTAAATAAGGTCAGAGAGGGTTTGCGTATGTGTAGTGTGCTTTCAGGATTGTGGTGGTTAAATCTTCAACCAGACAGAGAAGAGGGAGTTATTAAGGTCAAGGGCTCTCTGCTCTGAATTAAATCTGTGTCTGCCCGGTCCCTTTCATTCCTAACCTCTATCCCTCGAACAATCCTTCCTTCAGCTCCGTCCCTATACTCACCCTGTTTCTTTTCATCGACTAGTTCAAATCCCCTTCCTCCTCTTTTGTTGGGAGACTTAGATGTAAGCTTTTGGTGGATCTCTCATAATACAATACGAGATGGGAGCGTGAAATGAGAACAAGATATTGCGTACGGCTCAAATGGGCCATGAAAAGAGAGCACACAAGTGAGATTGCAGCACGAGTGCAGGGAGAAATGTCTACAAGCCGTGCAATAAATGATCGGAGGCAGGTTCGAAATGACTTCAAATGATAAATATTAGTGGAAAAGCAGAAAGTGAAGATGTACTGTGATGTAGGATGTCGGCAAACTATGAAGAGGAAGAGGACAGTGTGTGTTTGAAATGAGTTATAGAGAAGGTTGTGACTTTATCAGCGATAACACCACTCTGACCCTCAGGCTACAGTAACAGACAGAGAGGTGAAGTTACCATTATAGAGAAGCTCTAATATGACCACTCATTTTTCAGCTGCTTAACCCTTCCGGGGTCCCACTCATCCACCTGATAGAAGTTGAGGACAAATGAGCCCTGGACTCCAAAATAGGCCAATTACTCAAACACACTATAAAGCTTGACCTGTGTCGGAGGGCGAGCCCCGATCCTGACTCCAATTACGGTGGAAATTCACAGAGTGCTGTCGCTATCGGAGCTATCAGAAGCTTCTCTGAAGACTAATTAGTGAAACCTCAAATCTGTGTGGGAAACATCCTGTTACAGGATGAGGATTCAGAGCTAAAGCTTGAAATACTGTGATAAATGTGTCACTTAGCACTTCTGCTATACTGTGTGTGAGTATTTTACGTGTGTGTGTGTATTGCAGGTACATTTTAACACACGATTTGTAATGAAAACCCTCATGACTATCTGCCCCGGGACGGTGCTGCTGGTCTTCAGCATCTCTCTGTGGATCATCGCTGCCTGGACCGTACGAGTGTGTGAGAGGTCAGCAACCGAGCTGGGCGGGGGTCTGAAATGACAAACTAGCATATTACATACTCATACAACACATACTGCATACTGCCCAATAATCTGACAGATCACCAATAACGACATATTAATGCACGTCCTTTCCGTGTCATGTGACCTTATCAATCTTGTCGTATCTCTGGTTTGAGGTATGATGGCAAAGCTCGTGTGCAGTTGTTTGTTATGAAGCATACATACATAGTCATTCAAGTATTTGTTTGTACGTACACTGCTGGTTGCTGACTTTCAGACGGTTCGATTGCTCAAATAGCTGAAATGCATTTTGACATAGACTGTATATAAGATGGACAGCCTGGTTCCGCCTTCCGCCTGTATACAGATTTGAAGCCAAAAAGCTCTCCGTAATTCCGGGTTTTTCTCCACTTCCTTGAAACCAGAGCTGCGCAGTAGCGTTGTACGCAGACGTTTTGACCAAGAATAAGTAAGTTCCACTTCTCCTAATATAATGTGAAATGTGTCAGCGGTCATGTCACATGTCGGTTAACACAGTTTACTACAGAACAACTCATTTTTCCAATGCAACAAAAGAGAAAAACGATGGAAAAATTAAATCCTCTTCTCTGCTAGCAAACCTGATTGGTCTTGACGATGAACGGAAAAGAGCGACGCACAAGCGGCAAGTGCAAAGTGTAGAGAATGACGCAATTTCCTGTTTTTATAACTCCTAATAACTTTTTAAAATGGAGCTGCAGAGAGAAAAAAAGACCTGAACACAAACCAGTCTAATAATCACTATATGTCAACATCGCAGTCGGGGGTGAGAAAAGTGTATTTTCTGCGTAATTAATTTCTAAAGGCCATCCGCCGCTCCATTCACTTTGCTGGCAGAAGTGGGGTTTACGACTTGTACTGCAGCCAGGCTCTAGGGGGTGCTGTTCTCGGAGTGGCTTCACCCGGCGAGGAGACAGACGGCGTCCATCTTATATACAGTCTATCCATTTTGATCAAACATTTGGGCCAATCTGACATTCTTCCAGGCATTTCTCACATGTAGAAATGTTGCATATCATGTATTCAGAACATATTACATACTCAAAGTGATGCCGTTCTTGGTATGAATTGTATAAAAGTATGTGGTTTCAGACAGCCTCGGTTCATGGACCACATTCATGTGATAACCTGTTAGTTATAGTCCTATGACAGCTCATCGATAACGACAAATAGGCACCTGAGGAACTCATGCACGATTCTCATATCATCAATACAGGAAAGAGAAACGTCCCAAATCTAATGAGTAGATCCTGCAAAAAGTAATCAAGGAAATAACAGGAAGTGTTTTTCAGTTTTAACAAGCTTGATTAACCAATCAGTACCAGGCTGCTGGGAAATCATTGTTTGGTCAACATCCAAATTAAGTCGGCGATTCCTCTTCTCTCAAAACAGATTATCAGATGAAAAAATCTCATTAAATTTAGTTAAATCTCTTCAAACATGGTGCAAATTTTAAAATACTTGTCTTGGAAGGCATTTTAAACTATCGGTCTCCATGCAGATACATCTATTATTATGAACGTGGAACTTGGAAGCCAAACATTTCCAAAAATGTTATGTAGTGGCTTTTGAAGATTAAACTTTCTTCCAGAGGAGCACCAGGTTTGGTAACTATGGCAACAGTGTTGTGCATAGGGCTGGAATGATGGAGGCAGTTTTGTGTTTTGTTCTGTCATGAGAAATCAAAGCATGTTTGACGCTCCCATGTTTGCAGAAAGGAAACAGTGGGTCAGTTATGCAGCTTTTATACTGCCGTTGTTGTTCTCCAACCGTGTATTGACTCTATCCTCTGTTCACGCATATTCTTCAGGTATCATGATGCTCAGGATGTGACCAGTAATTTCCTAGGGGCGATGTGGCTTATCTCCATCACATTCTTGTCCATCGGCTATGGAGACATGGTCCCCCATACCTATTGTGGCAAAGGAGTTTGTCTACTCACAGGAATCATGGTCAGTATATTTATCTCCCCTCTCCTCCCCCATCTCTACCCCCATCCTCCCTCTCTCTCGGTGCTGTCCTCACTTCATCCAAAGGTCACCCGATTAGAGAGCTTGCTGTCATTTGCAGGAGAAATTCAGCCATTTGTGTGATTTGGGCAATCCTCCCTGAATTAGCCTGCATCTGTGCTTCTGTGTGTTTTGGGTGTGTAGGCGTGCAAACATGAGCATGCTACTTGTTTGTGTGTGTATGTGTGTGTGTGTGTGTGTGTTATTCCCTTGACTGTCCTCATTGCATAATGAAGGTCCCACCTTTCAGTGTGCCATGTCCTCCCACTCTCTGTTTCCCTCCCTTTCTCTCTCTGTATTTCATTTTCTTTATGTAGCACTAACTGCCTCTCTATCTCCCTCTATCCATCTCTCTCTCTCTCTCTCTCTCTTTCTCTCTGTCTGTCTCTCCATCCCTGAGGCCATGTGTTTGTTTCCCTTTAACGTCCATCTGTTAGTATCACTTTTTTACCCACCGACTGTTCCTCTTTTTGCTTCACTTCACAGGTGGTTTTTTACCTCTCTTTCCTTCTTTTGTGCTTGCACTCTTATTGCTGTCTTTCTTTTTGTCATAGTGACCTTTTTTTGTGCCTCAAATCAAGATGTCTTTTTGTTTTGAGCATCAACTTTAACATTCACCGCTCTGAATAATTGGGAGAAGTGAGTAACTTTTCAAATGCGAGTAAATTAGATCTGTAATTGCTCTGAATGTCAAGTAATCTCTAAATGTTGTAATAAGGATGACTACTTTGTAATAAGGTCAGGAAAAATGACTGGAAGTATTATGATAAAATGCCCCTTGAGAATTCTGCTCTTTATTTGCCGCATGTTTCTTGTCAAAGAAGAGGAGAGAATGGTGAATACTAAAAGGCTGCATTTGACAACAGAGCAAAAAGTCACGGCATGTCGAGCGCTCAGTGCTCACCTAATAATGCCATTTTCCAAACAAGTTACATAACGCTATGACTTTTCCAAATCCAAGACCCATCTGATGCACATAACCTCATTTTCAGCGTGTGTCATTCTTACAAAACAGTATTGTCACCCAGATGGTCACCACATTTGAAATATGTGTTTTATTTACTGACTGATGCCGAGGTCGCTTTTTATTATCTATTGGCAATAATATTCTTTAATATTTGTGTATGTTGGCCGCTGAAAGTAAATGAAACTGAAGCCATTGTGGTCATATAAATTATTGAAACATTAAACCCAAGCTCCAGCTGTTTTTACTTATAACTATCATGCTGAGAGTTGAATTATGGTTAATAGTTGGATGGAGTACAAGGCAATCGTTTCCAGGGCAACCACGCTGCCATCCTCTTATTAAACATGCCGGTCACCCTGGAATGAATTGAACAAGTAGTTTTCAGTGGAGGTGTAACTCAGTTTTGACCCCCTGTCAGGCACCCTGGGTTGGGTACTTCTCCATGTCTTCATTAACTCTGCAGTCAGAGTTTTGGTCCGACCAGATGGAAACCACTCAGGTACTTTACTTTGTGTTTTTTTAAACGGCCTGGTCACTGACTGTATTCGCAGACAGACTGCTGAGTGCTGCTCTGTTTTCCGCTCATTCTGGCATCACGTATCCTCAGCTTTCCCAGTTTTAATTAAGCTAGATTTTTCGTCCAATACATTTGGCAAGCTTTTGTAGGTGATTACCATTGTCAGGAAACGGCTAGGTTAAATGCATATCATAAAAAAGGGCTGATTGTTCAGGATGAGGCTTTTACATTCTATGGGCAACCTTCAAAAAGTCATGAAATCAGTTTGGTTACTCAGTATGATATGAAAAGAGTCGTGGTAAAAGGCACAGGCCACTGAATAGTTTTTTTCTAGACTACAATCTGCAAATAGTGCTTTTACTCTGAGCTGAGTGTGTTTTGTATAAGTGTGTAAAAGTCAAGCAGCAGCTGTGATGCTAAAGACAGAGTTAGTGTAGGGGAGACCGGGGCTGGTTGTCACACTTTTTACACTCATATATTTCCCAAAATCATTACATCATATATTATCAACATGTGTACCAGATAAAAGACCAAAGTCTCACGTACATATAAATAGTATTCATGTCATTTTCATATCTTGTGTCAGTGCAGAGTTATAAGCAATCAAATAGAGAGTGAGAACATGTGACATGTTGCCCCACCATCAGGTAAGTTGTCTCACTACATGGGGTAAGATGTCACAGTGGATTTAGCAGCTAATAAAACAAGGACAACATTATCGTTGTTCTCATTTATTTTACATGAAAAAGAACACCAAAGTCAGGCGCAGAAAATGTTTATCATTGAGCAAGAGAAAAAGTCATTGAACACAGCCATTGGTCGGCCATGTTGGATATACCGGTGAATCTGACGTCACAACGACACGAAATCTGACACACAGTATGCGAAAATCCGACTGTGATACGAAAAAATAAATGCCGCAATATCGGGACGGGAAAACATCACTGATGTGAACGCTTGTTTTGACAGGATATGGGTTTGAAAAAAGATATTGACATTCGAAATAATCGCACGAAAAAAACGCTCCCAGTGTGAAAGGACCTTAATTCCCACAATCGTCTCATTAGTTCTATTTTAGAAATGAACAAACAACAAAAACCTTTAATCAGTGTAGGAAACTGTGCCTTTAAAAGTTGCAGAAGTAGTCGTACTCATCCAACAGATGAATTAGGTGTCTGTAGTTCTGGCTAGTTACTTCCTCACAACTCTAAAACCTGTGTGTGTATTCTTTCATCCTCTCTGTCTGCTTCTCTGTTCTTGCCAGCTCACCTACTGTCTTTACTGTATAGTCCATTAAATGTGTGAATAAACACACACACCCACAAAGACACATACACACAAAGACCCTCGATTGTTGGGTGAATCATCCAATTGGTGTTTGAGACAGAGTACAACTCTCACTGTTATGTTATCACACACACACACACACATGCACACACAAACACACAAACAAACAAACAGCGGGTGGATACAGAACGTCCCAGGCCCACAGTTACAGACTGCATCCTCCACACAAACAGTGACACAGAGCTTGACATACACTCTCACTTTGACTCCCACACACACTCTTCTCTTCCATCACACACACACACACACACACACACTCACTTCAGAGAGTGTTCAGAGTAGTTTATTTTTGTTGATCATCAGAAAAGGAGCGAGGATGCAGGCAGAAAGAGCAAGGTTCAGCTTGTGATTGTGAGGAAGACGAGGCCCGGCAGGTCGTGGGAAAAGAAGCAGCGAAGATGTCAGAAAGGAAAGAAGAAGGGGGTTAAAAAAAGGGTGGGGACAGAGGAAAGGATCTGTTGTTTTTTTCCTTACTTGAAAATTATTATAATGAGTTCCTATAGGAGGAATTCTCTACATCGTTACTATGACAACACATAAAGGCCAACATTGTTGGAATATACCACTGCCCCGAGGCTAGCCGGGGGTGTGCCAGGTGTCGGTGTGTATATGTGTGTGTTTGTGTGTCCTGTGAGTGGGTGGATGGTGGCAGGGTAGACTAACATGTTGAAACCCAGTGAACTGTATGTTGTCTTTATATAAAAGCTGAAGGTTCATGCTTTACATAACAAATAACATCAAATTCTTCATTTGTGTGTATTTGCATTTCTTCATGTTGCTGTGCACTTTGCTTTAACCCCCGTAAGAAACATGTACAGCCACTTACTGTACGGATGGTATAATTGGTAGCATGCTGATAAAGTATATTTATGTAACTCCTCCTTTGGGCAACCATAAGTGAAGATTAGTTCATAAATATCTAATGAATGTGAACATAGTAAGTACTGTTTATTAATAACCACTCCACATGCCGTATATCTGCAAACAAACCAGATGCAGTACATTTTACAGAAGTGTCGCAGTATGCATGTATACTAGTGTTTGTGTGTGTTGCCATTTATCACAGGCTTTTGATGTACTGCAAGTAATAATAAGTAGTAATTGATTCCACTCGTAAGGAAACGTAAATGCGAGAGAGGGAAAGTAGATAATAAAAAGAGCAGGTTAATCAAACAAAACTAACAAAATACAACAAATGCAAGACTGAGTAATGAGACCTAGCAGGGAATTGAAAAAGGCACCTGAAGGTAAATCAAGAAAACATTAGATAAAACTAAATATCCAGGTGAGCATTGTCCTGTTGAAGAAGTCTTTAAAAGCAGCTGAGAGTACAGCTGATGCTCAGTCATGGTTCAAAAGAGATTTTTATTTACCGACATTTTGAAAACTTTGATGAAACCTTTATGCATCAGGAAATCTGCCTCTGTCAACAGATTCTTCACACATTTACACACAGAACAACAGACGTTTTTAAGTAGAGTTTTATTCACTTAGACTATGTTCACACTGCAGGTCAATTCAGATTTTTTAACCATATGTGACACATGTCTGATTTTTTTAAGGAAGTGTTAATTTTTTCAATTCTGACCCAGGCCTCGGATATGTGTCCGATGTGACGGCAGTCTGGTCGTGTTCATCCGACCTATACATCATCAGTATGCGTCAAACGTCACCATTGTTTGACAACACAAACAGACGCGGAAAGCAATTTGTGCACATGCGGGTCACTTCACGGACGCATTCTGTTCACATTAGATGCCGCATTCGTTGTTGTAATGTGAACGACCGCACAAAAAGATCGGATTTAACAAAAAATCTGAACTGTGCATTATATCCTGCAGTGTGAACGTAGCCTTAGAGAGTAAAATTATTGTATCTGCATTCACCATTAAAAATTATAAGTATAGACTGGTTTCAAACATGCATCAGCAGTGTTCAAACACACTCATTACTGTAAGCCACCTATACATTTTATGTTAAAGTTATTGATTTGTTATGAATTAGTTACATACGTTGGCACTTGGGTCATTTTGCTTTGATAGTCATGACTGCACAGACTCAGTACCAGCACATGTGCAGACTTTCTTCCTTAATGTATAAATTCAAGAATACACCCTCTTTTTACAGACTCAAAGAATCACTATCACAATAATCATATCTGTCTGCCTTTCAAGATACAGGAGGTCATCTGACAACAGTAAGCTTTTAACACAAAACACAGTAATATTTATTTATTTTTATTTATCTAGCCTCTGTTTAACCAGGTTGGTCCCATTAAGATTACAGATCTCTTTTACAAGGGAGACCTGGCCAAGAAGGCAGCAGCATAATTCCTTCAACAGATAAAATTCACAGCATCTCAACATTAAAACAATCTCACATAAAACATTAACACACGGATGAGGTAGATTGTAATGATTTCACTATAGTTTTAAATTCATTTAGTGTCACAAGAGCTTGAAGGCAAAGTTCAGGCTGTAGTTTATTCCGGGTATTAGGTGCTGAAAACCTAAAACCCTTCATGCCCAGTTCAGTTCTTACTTTAGGGACAACTAACTGTAGAACATCCATAAAACGGAGATTGTAAATGCAGTATGAACAGCAAGTGAAGCTTTTCACCTGTTCTTGTAGGCGTCAAATCAGAGCCAGCCCAAGACATAAGCGAACTAAGCGCCTGCTTAGGGACCCGCGGCCAGTAGGGGGCCCCCAAGAGCAAAAAAAAAAAAAGTAATATTTTTTATTTTTTGCATGTATGAGTGATGCTTTCAGTATGATCAGATATATATTGCTGTAAAAATAAAATAAAGTAAAAACATTTTAGTGCTGCTGCTGATGTAGGCCTATGATTCTTACTGCCAATATGTCAGAGCTCTGCTACCGTTATG
The DNA here is from genome assembly GCA_962446985.1 of Xyrichtys novacula. Lineage (NCBI taxonomy): Eukaryota > Metazoa > Chordata > Actinopteri > Labriformes > Labridae > Xyrichtys > Xyrichtys novacula. The sequence goes on from OY660871.1 coordinate 23,100,469, forward strand.
TGCCTCCTGCTGTGCAATGTGCACTGAGCATCCAAGCGCAGGTAGTTGTGGGGCAAAACAATATCACGAAAAAGGACATATCCTTCAAGAGCAGAGAAAAGAAAGAAGAAGAAGATGTTTGCATGTCAGGGAATGTTAATCATAGAGATTTGTGAAGGTGTGTGAATGATCAACAATCAGTATTATTGGCAGAAATAGAGGGCCCCAAAATCACATTGAGGCTTGGGCCAGCTCTGTGTCAAATGTCAACACTAACTTCAGTCTCGGTCCTGAAGTTGCTGGTCTAACTGCAGACATAAACAGTTGGTCGTTTAGCACCAACTGCTTCAGCTGACGATTAACTCCAGAGGTGTGATAGCCAACAGGTTTCAGCATCGAAAAGTTTAAACATTGTGATGCTAAATTAAAAAATGCAGAGCAGCCAAAATTCTCTTTGGGTTCATATTTTTAAAAAGCCTCAGAGAATCTCGGAGGTTATGAAAAATGTTAAAATGACAAAGAAGTTATGTAGGCTGATCCCAAACAATTACAAGCCTTGTTAGCAAGTAAACAAACTTTAAAATCAATCCTTAAAGATACTGGGAGCCATTGCATTTGGGTTAACAAGATGCAGAGTAGATGCTATTTCAAGCCCTTTCCGTGCTTTTGTTTGTCTCTGTGTACTGGGCACACTAATCACATTTACATTCTTTTATTTTTAACATCTCCCAGCCTTTCTTCTTCGGGCCCCTGCTGACCTGCTTGGTAAACTTCTTCCTCCTGTTTTTCTTTGAGACCCCCAAAAAAGTGCACTTTTATCACGAGTTTGCAGGAGTGGGTGATTCCCAATTTTTTCCGACAGCAGCGTTGATGGCTGCACTGAAAGGGAAACACCCAGGCGTACAAAACAAATCACAGCGCACAGCCATCACCAGCCGTGTCACTCTGTGGAGTTTGCAAAGAGGACCCTGCTGAAATCAAATGAGAGCAGGCGTATACACAAACAAACCCTCATGAGCGCACACCCACACCGAGATTTCACACACTTATAGCTTATCTTGACAAACCAATCAGCACCCTACTGTTTATGACCAAACAGGGCAATCCTGAGGACATACATGCGCACACTTCCATAGCTCTGTACATGTACACACTGTGCTGTTGTAACTCAGCACAGGCTCATTTTCCCCTCGATCACAGACATGTATGAAGGCTCTGAGGGTTTTCCATCGGCTCTCATCATATTTTATTCATACTTTGTGAATAAACACAAATAGAGTGGATGAGTGTATAGACGACGCGGGCACTAATGTCGTTTGTGCCTGTTTGTTACATTTTACTGACTCCAGCCAAAGTTATTTTAGGCGGAAGCTGCCTTATCGTTTCCAGTGCGTGCACGATGAAATCTTGGTTATTTCCCACATACGCTTTAAAATGTTGCATGCCTCTGTGCTCTTCCTCTTGACCTCACTTTTTCCTCTCCTCCTATATCTCTACATCTCCTCTTCTTGACTCTCCTGCTGTGAGATGCACACTCTTGCACGCATGAATTAAGGAACACTCATACATTTTCATTAAATACTCTTAATCTTAATTCATTGCTTATCAGAAGATATGACCTCATTAACATCGCCTTCTTCTCCGTCTTCCTCCAACCACTCCCTCAGTATTTTTTTATTTACCCATAACCCTTTGCTCTTTTTATCTTTTCCTCCCTTCTCCCTTTATTTTCCTTCCTACCTCTGTAGAGGACCCTGCGAGCACTCAAACCCCTGTTGAAAACAGTGTCTAATCTAAAAGTTAATTAAGTCTGTCTTCCTCCCTGTGTTCCTGCTCCTCTTCACTGTCTCTCATGCATGTCTTTCTGCTTGAGAGACCGCTGTCAGTCTCTCCCAAGTGACTGCACCATGTGTCCCATGTGGGCAGAGTTGGAAAAACACTAAAAAACGGCCCAGTCTTTTTTTACACTTTTACACTTTCTGCAGGCCTGGAGCCTCAGGTGACAGAAGACTGACACCATGTAATTCAGATTGACAGCATCTAATTAAATTAAATGAGGTGGTGTCAATCTTTGATGTGCCGTTTTCTCTTTAAGGGGCCTATTTTTTCAGCGTCATATAGAGGCGATATAGACGGGATCTCACACCAGATGGATTGGAAGTGAAAATAGACTTGGCTTGCCTCTCAACATGAGGAAATGTGGATCTGGAGCCGAGCTTTTCCTTCTTAATCCTCTCCTCCCTCCTCCATTCACTTCTCCTTCTGTTATGTGGCTTCCTTTCCTTATATTTGTCCTTTCTCCCTTCAATCATTCAGGCTAATTCCCCTGGACCAACAGCCACCGATTCTTTACTGACTCACTTATTGCTCTATTTTCTCCTCCTCCTTTCCTCTCTCTCTCTCTCTCTCTCTTTCACAGGGTGCTGGTTGTACGGCTCTGGTGGTTGCTGTGGTAGCCAGGAAGCTGGAGCTGACCAAGGCCGAGAAACACGTACACAACTTCATGATGGACACGCAGCTCACAAAAAGGGTGTGTAGGCTTGTTGGCCGTGTGAATGAGTGTGTCACGCATGAATAAAACAAAACTATAATTTGTAAAAGAAAGGTCACATTCTCTGCGAGACAGAACTGTGATTTATACAAGTACAGTTTTTATGTGCCATAGGGGATGTTGGTCTTTATTCTGGCATTACTTGAAGGTTGTACAGAAGGTGCTTGGCGTTCTGGTTTGTCCTTTTCCTGCCCCACCTTCAGGCACCCCAATTACTATCAGTCCGTATTGTTGTGACAGAGTGAGGTGTTATTTGAGTGAGTGAAGGGAATAAAAGGTCATCTCTTTCTCACTTTCTCTTCTCTGATCCTCTCTTCCTGTCTCTCCTTCTCTTCATCTCCGATCTTTTTCCTCCTTTGCACATTACCATCCCTCAACCCCCTGTCTTCTCTGACATTTGTCTCTCTTAAAGTAAACCCTTTCCTCTCTCTCTATTTTTCACATTCTCTTTTCTTTGCGGACTCCTTCCATTCATCCTCATGCCCCCCTCCCTGCCTCATTCCCTCTATCTCTCAATCCCCTTTTCTCCTCCGGTCCTTTTCAATTTTTCATAAAGTTGAAAGACCCAGGTTTCAGAAATAGCTCCCATATCAAATATGTAGGGTACATTATGTCAGTGGGGGTATCTGGGTGACTGAGAGGGGCAGGGTGATCAATGATTTCAGCGTTGATAAAATATCGACAGAGAGGATGAATTGACCCTCTGCTGCAGTCAGACTCACTCACTTCATCTTCCTGCAGGCTGTGTTCGGGTCAACCAGAGTGTTTTCACAAGGCATTTAACACCTTGACAGTGTGTTTGTATGTGTGTGTGTGTGCGCACATGTGTTTGTGCGTGGGAGAGTTTTTGCATGCAAAGGACTGGAAAGCTGCAATTCTTGTGACCCATTTGGACTAAATTGGTAGTGGTTGTTCTTCAGGGATGTAAACTGCATTCCCCATAACCAACATACAGCTCTTTCCAAGTTGTTTTGTAGAGGCGAGTGAATGAACACAGATCCTCTTTTTAATTCTACTGTTAAAGACCCACTCTGTTGAAAATCATGTTTTTCTTGTTGTCTACATGTTTATATGGCATTTTTCTGATGCTTGAGGACTCATCATGAGAAAAATAAGTGCAAAATGGTTTTTCAGAGTATTTCTTTATTCAGATTGCTGTGAACCTCTGGCAGACCCAAACGGCAGGTTCAGACCATAGACTGTATATACTATAGACAACTTGGTTCTGCCTTCCGCCAGTATACAGATTTGAAGCCGTATACTTAAGCTCTCGATAATTCTTCATTTTTTCTCCACTTCCTAAAACCAACATTGCGCAGTAGCATTGTGCGCATTCGGCGGGAGAGTCGCCGAGAGTCACTGTGATGACGCTCGGCTTAAACAGTGTATCTCCTGGGTGAGCTACGCAATCTTCGTACGCCCATAGGCTGTATTAAGTGTCAATCATAGAAAACATGAACCCCCTAATAACTTTTTAAAATGGAGCTGCACAGAAAAAAAGAGGACTTGAGCACAAACCAGTCTTACAATAACTAAATGTCAAAATCGCAAAGATTTATGTTCTGTGTAATAAATTAAGCTTTGCTGGATGAGGCAGGGTTTATGACCTTCACTGCAACCCGTCACCAGGGTGTGCTGTTCTTGGAGTGGCTTCACCCAGCAAGGAGGCAGACGCTGTCCATTCTACATATAGAGTCTATGGTTCAGACACAGTGGGATTTTCTACGTCACAATTTTAAGCTCCGCCCCCTGTGCCCCGCTCTGCAGGCCAGACTTCGAGAAGTAGAGAGGATGATTGCGGAACAAGCGTGTGTGTTAGCGGACTGCTGTGCTAGTAAGAAAGCTAATTATTATATAAGCTTTCCTCATCATACCCCTAAAAACATTAGTGTCCGAGAGCTGAATAACTCTGATAGTACTGCACCGGCAATGTTAGGCTACAAGTTAGCATGAAGAGGAGTGTGCAGAGCAGCTCTGTCTCCACCCACGACTCAGAGGTGAATTGCTAATGAACTACTGGAGCTCTGCAGAAGAAAAGCCCAGGTAACAGGTAACATGATTTTGGCAAAAAACTTCATAATCACAATTCAAAAAATGAAACTTTGAACAGCAAAAAAAAAAGTGGGACTTTAAAGACAACTTACTGTAGGATGCAGAGTGATTTAGATATGTGTCAGCTCATAGAGGTTTAATTAACTGTAGCTTATGTGATTAAAAAAAATTGCAAACTCTGATTTATTGGCCTACTGTGAGTAAGTTTATACAAGGAAACCAGACGTTCTGGTTTTGTGTTACCTATCACAGCTCAGGGGTCATTATGTGTGCGGCAGTGTCCAAGTAAGTTTCTAAATAACTTAAATATTTACTCGGTTTAACTTTTTTATCTCTGAGAGCGATGAAGGATGCACAGGCTGATGTAATGCTGAGAAACAGCAGCCTGCCAAGAATTATATGCAATTTGCTGGAGCACTTTCTGTCCAAAGATCCACAGCAATGTAAAGTTTAAAACTGATGTAGTTCTTATTTGTGGGGCTGAAAAGGGAAGAGAAATAACCTAAAATCTAAAGTCTATGATACTTCTTTTCATTTATTTTAAAAAGACCCATTAAAAAAGTGTTTTGTTTAATGTATGGCTGAAAAATGTAGTCCTTTGCAACTCAAAAACATCAAACTTTGGCAGATTTATTGAATTTTATAGTGCCACTAAGTGTTCGGGGTTATTTAAGCCCACATTATCATTCAGCAGATATCTACACTGAGAAGTAAAATGAACACAAGTTATTAACTGACATGCTCTGATGGAAATGCTACAGTGTGTGCATGCTGTGAGGCAGATTTGTGTTTGAATCAGATTATAAATTTGGAAATTCTCAATGTTATTTATTGACAAAGTTTCACAGTGTGTGCTGGAAATCATTGATAGCCGTCTCTCTTTACCGAATTCCTGGTTGTAGAGTTTCTTTGTAGAGAGCGCAGACCTCCGCCAAGCAGCTCATGTCCCCCCTTATATTGTGATTCACACCAAAACTTTTACTGTTTCGTGTCTTTTATGAACTTTTATTTGTGTTTAAACTGGTATGTTCACTGTTCGTAATGTTCCTAAAACAAGAAATGCCCTGACCCGGATTCAAACCCAGGACCTTCTTGCTGTGAGGCGACAGTGCTAACCACTACACCACTGTGCCGCCCATTGGTTATCTTTCAGCACTGAAAATTCCAACGACACCCTTATTTTTGTGTGTTCTGGATCACAGTATCCAGAATTTTGTCTGGATCAGGATCAACCTTTGACACCTCATAAAACTCATTGAGATCCTTTTGTGTAATTTTTTACTAAAGACTCTGGCCAAATTCCAAAATTTGCCCTATCTCACAATGATAAAGAATCCTTCCCTGGATCCAGAGGACGATCCGGATCACCACCAAAATTTAATGAGATCCTCCTGGGGCTGAGACGCACCTCTGGTGAAAATTTCAGGTCAATCCGTCTGTTACTTTATCCATAAAGTTGCAAACAGAAAAACAAACAAACCAACCAACAAACAAACCAACGCTACTGAAAACATAAGATGGAAAAAAGCAGAAGTGATCATATCTCATCAGCTGTAATGTAAAGAAGAAGATAATACTGTATATTTCTAGGTGGAGGTCCTCTAAATCCAATAAATCAAGTCTTAACAATGCCAGTCATCAGCTAAGGGAGGTGCCGTACAGCACTAAAATTCAACGTATTACAGCCTACCGCTGGGTGACATTTCCTTCAAAGGGTCTTGGGTTTATGTGGTGGTAATTGTCCCCCACCCTCTATTACTGAGAGAGTAATGATTGAAGCTGTTGTATGCACATTGATTTACATGGCAGGGGCCATTCTCTGCCATATCATTGTAACAAGGAAATACAATCACTCAAGGCTTCATCATGAATTATGCATTTATAGACCCTACATCCTGTCACCACCACATGTTCACACACAAACACACAGATGGACACAAAAAGCACACACACTGTCTTTTGAAATCAGTGTAATTGTGTCCCCCTCCATCGAACATATATTAATAAAATAGTCAGTGAAGCTCTTGGCAAGCGGACACTGTTGCATTAAATATATCGTCGTTTTCTATAAACATGTGAATAGGAAGTGTTGGCTGTTTTTGCTCACCAATACCTGTAGCTGTAAAACTGCAGGTGGAACATTTCTGTAGACATCTGTGTACCCCACATTTTATATTTATTCAGACAACTTGATGTTGGTGCTGACACTTGTGTGACACATTTTTGAACATACTTCAGACTGTCACTTTCTGTCCTCCTGAGGTTTTCTCGGCTTTCATCTTCAGATCCCATTTTTTGGACGGGTCTGACAAGGCTGAGGTTGAAGTCTTGTGAGGTGTGAAGTGAAAGCGGAAGACCTTTGAAATCTTATCGGGGAGGATCATTTGGTTTTGAAACTTGTAAAGTTTAATGCATAAGCTTAGTTTTCATTCAGTGTTCATGGAAGTGTTCTCACTTTTATTAGATTAACATGTATGTTAATTCGATTACACTTACAAAGCCTTTAAGTCTGCCATGTGTCGGGTATTTGAAGCGCTTATGTTTGAAGTCAGGACCAGTCTTAAATGTGTTTAAAAGATTGTGATTGCCACTGCAGACTATGGCTCTATGCTTTAAGTATTTAAGAAGACCTTTAATACTCCATGACTCACCTTTTCTTTGGTCAGTTTGAGGAGCTTTTCATGATTTTCAGCTGCTAAAAAGAAGTTTAAAAAAACAGGGTCGAATAGAGTTAAGGCTGGGATAACGCCCGGGGGATTTCTAAGAGTACAATCCAGTGAAAAGGGCTACTGAGGCAATTAGCCAGCTTACCACAAATATGACAACTAGAGTCAGTTTTTTATGTTTTTATTCATTTTCTCAACCTTATTAAGAGGTGGAAAAAACAGTTCTTCCTGTTAAGTCACACTCTGATTGTGTATTCTCCCTCCACCCTGGACCGGTGGTTAATTCAGAGTGCTTCCCAGGGTCCCTGTGGCATATTCAGTGCCTTGCCCTCTCTGAATATTCAGAGTACACCCTTGGCTTAAGCTAAGGAGGAGGTGCTGCTATGCCTTCCAATGTTTACAACACCAGCCAAATGACCCCCAAAGATTACTAATAAGCTAGTTTTTTTTTTGTTTTTTTTTGTATTCTTCACTGGAAAAAAAAACTCCACTAGCCTGATAATTTCCACCCCAGCAAGATAGATCCTTATTAGTGTGGATGCATTGTGACTGGGGCAAAAATCAATACAACATTCAATAGATGCTTTCATACTTCTCACTGATGTTTATTTCTTTTAACCAATTGAACCTGAGTGTGCTTTTCCCTTTTAAGAGCGCTGTCTGGATGTATCAAGCTTCAGCGTGTTTTGCTCCCACCTGTGGAATAAAATGTGCCAGATAAATAAAGATTGTCCTGCTTTCTCTGTATGCGGTGGGTGTCGACTACCAAAGGCATTCAGGAGAGTTTTAAAACTTGTAAAAGCACATTTTACATCATTTTGTCAAAGAGTCTTTGACACCTTAATTTGCTCGATGGAGTTTAGAAAAGAAGAAAACAATGACTGGTTATTGACTTTGTTTTGCAAGCAAATAACTGAAATGTGTCTTTATTTCTTATTAAAAAAAAGTCACATTATAAGAAGTTTAATTCCACATTGAGACAAGACAAATAAAGAAAAAGACTCTATCCAAAAGTGCAGCAGGGTCTACATGTAGACGACTTTGTTTTCATTAATGCGAGACCACTTATATGTGTGTGTCTGCCTTTGTGAGTGTGTGTGTTCAGTGTGCAACCTGACACCGTTCCTATAAGGGAAGGTCAGAGGAGGTAATGCTACATGTCACCATGGCTCACGCATGGGGTGGGAGGTTGTTGCCAAGTTACAAATACATACCGTGTTTGTTTACATTTTCAGCTCTTCTCCAAAACAGCTACAAATCCAGCACATAATTACTTCTTTGATGAATAGGTCATTAATTGTCTCCAGGGTCACAGGGGTCAGATGCCTCAGTGCCTCCTTTAATGTTAGAAAACGTCTCCATGGTGATGAAAAGACATAAAAACAAACCAGGAAATGATTCTTTGCTTTGTGTAAATTATAAGAAAACAGTGCAGGGTTCGTTTTTAATTTCTGATACAAGTATGCTAATGTACAAGATGCTTTACTGATATACTGTAATTAGTAGCGATTTTGTCAGTGGTGATGACATCCTTAAAATGTTTCTATTTATACTGATTGATTTATTCTCCACAATATGTCATCTAACACCCAACATGCTGAGGTGTGGGAACCCCTTGTTTAAACAGATTTCTCATGTACCTGCCATAAGGTGTGCTGTGTAGGAGAGCAGCCAGAACAGATCTTTGACCCTAACCAGCCATATGGCCCCACCATGGTTGCCCAACTACAGACCATATGGTCCAAAAATGGCTGCCGCTGCTGTCGTTTGGTTTCTCATGGAGTATTATTAGCGGTTCTGTACGAGTCCTTTTTGTTTTTTCTTTAATGGAGCTCCCGTCTTTGCAGTGTGATATTATCAGTCGCTGTTATTTGCATGTGGAGCGGTTCCCAAGATTTAAATGAAGGGTGAAGCTTAATTAAAAGGCCCTGGAGTAGCAGATCAGACTCCTTCTGCGCTGCTGGACTGATGTGGGAAGTTTGTGTGGAAACTTAAGAGTAAACCGTCAAGACAGGCACAACATGCCATCATTCATCATATTGCACTTATCCTGCAGTGATTAATCAGCTGATAAACATGATATGACGTATCAGTTTATTAATATGCTCTTCCGTATCACAGCTCATCATTAAAACTTGAGATTCTGAATTTGATGTAAACATAAACCTCTTCCCTAAAATGTCCTCTCTATCAGTGTGGGAACAGACTTTAAAATTTATATTAAAACACCATCTGAAGAAAAGGAACGTACCCATCAAGATAATAGCAGTGGTGTTGACATGAGCGCCGCAGGGCCAAAAAAACAGGATGCCTTATTTTGACAATTACTCTTAAGCGTCTTTGCAGCACTGTCACTGCGTGTCCTTGCAATATTTAGACGGGTGAGAGTTTTGTAATTCTATTCGAACACACCAGGAGAGAAAAACATGGGTTTACATCCAAATCTTAGGAGTCATTGCAGACTAAATTTACATATTTTTGATGTGTTTTCATGATAGGTAGGAGTGTGAATGAAATCAGAAGGCTAACCATCATCATACCAAAGGGACAATTTGACCATGTGACTAAATCTTCAAAAGGGGTCTCACATGTAATGTAGGGCATGTTGGATTAGCTCATTTTGGTGTGACTTCTTCTGTGTGATTGAAAACACATCTGCAAAGCCCAGATCCTTCTCCTCCTCCTCCTTCTTCTCCTCCTTCTCCTCCTCCTCTCCTTCTTCATCTACATCTGATACTGTGTTAGTCTTCATGCGTGTACATGTCAGCGTGTGTGTGTTTGTGTGCAGTCCTTGGCTGTGGCAGATAGGTGCTGATTAGCCAAGCTGCTGGGATCTTTTGTGCTCCTCAGACGGGGGTATAATTGTTCTTTGTTCAGTGCTCAGCATCTCTTTGATGTCTCTCCTTCAAATTATGTCCTTACAGATTCTCCCTCTCTTTTTCTTTCTCCATGGTATCCTCCTGCGCTCATTTTTCTTGTAGCCAGGTGTCAGACTCTGCTGTAATTACATGTCAACCTATAGAGATAAACACCATATGAAATACACTGGAGCATTTGAGGATACCATGTAGGAATTTCTCTTTATGACTAAAATTCCAAGAAGAAAAAAAAAAATCGGTATTTAATTAAATGGCAGAAATTTCCCATTTGGGAGCTACAACTAAAAAAAAAGAAATGACCGTTGTTCCATTAACTGTAATAGCTTTTAAGACTTCCATCTGTGAGCATCATTAGACACACTATTTCTCTAACATACCTTCTGCATGAATGGGGATTGTCTTTGTCAGCTAGTTTAAGAGCAGCCACTCATGCTATTTTGTTTTAATTCAGTTGCTTTCATAATTAAACGCTTTTAATGAACTACGGTGGTACTGTTGCGAATTAGCTCCAACCAGCCAAGATAATGCAGCCCATTTAAGTTGGTCTAGAATATAATGTGGCATAAAGACAGACTGAGAGAGAGAGAGAAGTGTGTGAGGGGGAGACTCCTGTTAGGTTCTCATTGCCAAATCTCCCTGAGGAGAGAGCTGTTTATGAAAAGCATTGGCAAGTGAGCTGGTGTGTGCAGAAAGAGAGAGAGAGACAGAGAGACAGAGAAAATGAGGGCAGCCTCAAAGATGAGAACCGTGGTTTGTTTGTTTGTTTTTTTCTTTTCAGGAAGATAATGGAAAAGGGTGAGGAAAGAGGGATAAACCTGTTGCCTAAACCAGTTGCCAAGGGCTACTTGTTGCTTATAATGCATGTTTGTAATGTGTGTGTTTTTTTTTCCTTTTCGTCTGGGTGCAGATAAAGAATGCAGCAGCTAATGTGCTAAGGGAAACCTGGCTCATCTACAAGCACACCAAGCTGATGAAGAAGATTGACCACTCCAGGGTCCGCAAGCACCAGAGGAAGTTCCTCCAGGCGATACATCAGTGAGGACGCACCTTATATGCACCCACACACACACACACACACACACACACAACCATGCCGCTGAGATCATAAAGCCTTTGAAATCAGCTGTACTTTCTGTCCACCCACTGGTTGAATCAACACTGATAATCAGATAAAGTGCATGATTCCACACACACACGCATATACTCAGAGGGACACACAAAATGATTCATAATCTCCTAAAGTACTAAAGGGCATGATCACTACAGGAAAATACAGTTGTGGGACTTAGTAATCAGTGCATTGTGTACTATTAGACACTCTCTAATCATTATCTTTATCCGTGCTTAGGAGTGTTGTTGATGCTGTTAATAGGGGAGACTGGGGAGAGCTGTAACAAGAGACAGCCACAATTAGTCCCGTTCCTCCGAAACTGCCAGAGAGGTGGCTCTCCTACTGCACATGCTTCGTTGGATTTTCCACCCACAGTGGATTAAAAGTCTCTAATTTACAGCTGAATTTATTGAAGAGAAAAAAAATCATTTAGAGGCATTAAGGTGTTTGTTTTCACATGTCCTGAACTTTTGTGCTAATTAGACAAAATAAACTTAACTTGAAAGTAAGAAAGGTGAGCATGCTTAGCTAGCTGGAAAAAAATGGAAAAAAGTGATCATTTTATTGTACAGTATGTTTTAAATGTACTTATTGGGACAAAAAGCAAACATTAGCGAGTGAATAAGTATTTTCAAGACTTTGCTACTGATGTCCTCCATCCAAACAAATGCTTTAGTATATTAATCTTATAATGAAAATAGTGTTACAGTTATCCCCTGTCTCCCCTACAAACAGCTGAAATTAATTCTAGTTTTCTACTATTTTTTTTCCTCTGTGCTCAGTTGTGTTTCATGATTGTATAAATAACTGCAGGGGTGACTGTCTCAAGGTATTTTACTTAAAGATTGTGTATTCTGCCTGGCATCGCAATTCAGAGCCCCTCTTTTATGTTGCCTGCCGCTTTGATCTTGAATGGTTCAGTCTAGACTTTAAGAACAAGTGTCTTCAAAAGACAGAGTCAAGGGACCAAAGACTCTTTTAATTGCGACATCGAAAAGGCTAATCCTGAAGCATGTGGACCAGCTGACTCTGCGCTCAAAGTGACAGAGTAAGAATCAGGCAATTATAAATGCTTTTACTGGTTCAAACTTGTAAAATTGAAATGTGGATGTCTTCATTAGAAAGGGAATTTAAAGTAGCCTGTAACCGATATATCTGCATTTGCATCAGATAGAAAACTTAACATGGGGGTGGCTTGTACTTGGATTATTATAATGAAAGTTAAAAACTGATTAAATTAAATTAAAAATGAACTTTAAAGGAAGTTATTTTGAATGCATCACAGTGATTCACTTGAGGCATATAGATTAACATTAAACATATTTCTACCCTCTTATACTATAATGAAGTTTAAATTCTGATATAGCATTTACACTGCATAATTTTTCTGTGTTTTTCAATCCTTTTCTTTCTCATAATTTTTATTCTAAAGCAAACTTTCTGAAACTGTCTGAATCCCACAACCTTCTTCATAACGAATCAGAAACTGTAATCCATGAACTTTTTTTGTCTGTTTCATGACTAAGACAGTTACGAATTAGTAGACGTGCCTGCCTGCAGTTGCTCCTTTTATCATTTGTATCTCTCCTCCTCCTCCTCCGTGCCAGACTAACTTCACAGGGTGAAAAAGAGAAAGTCTAAACTGAACTATGACTATTTTTTCAAGTGGAGGGTATGAGACACTCTAAGACACGAGGCTTTCTCTGCTGAGCTTTAAATGCCTCCTCCCTGATGCAAGGCAGTGATAGATGGCACCACCACTGGGGTAGTTTGCTGCGCGCGAGTAGAGAGATGAGGTCCATAATATCTGGCGAGTAACTTCAATAATGTAGACCATGTGAAATGACTTTCAGCTGGAGCTTTAGGGGGAAAATAGCACACAGTGAAAGAACAGTTCCCTGGCTATGAAACTCATGGACATTACAGAGATTTGACTGAAATGGAGTCATAAGTCCAGACAGTGAGTAAACCCAGCAGGAGAGAGACGAGGAACATGGCGGAGCTGCAGGGTTCAAACAGTACATGCTGCGTCATAACATTAGATTGGCTTTTTAAAATTTTGGACCCAACAAGTATATAAAAATGAGAAAGCATTCATGTATATCTCATTATCTAGCCCAAATCTGAATTCTTACTTTATCCTAGATGACCGGTCTAAAATCAGGCTACCACAGGTCGAAAAATGAACGTTTTTTAGACGTATAAATTTAGACTGAGTTTATCTGGGCTATATCTATACTACACTGAATATTGCTCAATGGCTATCTTTATTATTTTGGTTAAGTACTTGGAGATCAGTTATGCAACAAAGCATCAGTTATTAAATAATGGGTTAAAGTGCGACGTTTAAATTCTGTCTAAAAATATACAGAATCTAGACGGTTGAAATTAGGTTTAAAAAAAAACCTAGACGTCTAATAGCCGTCTGTTGCTCAGTGGGTTATTTAAATTAAGGCTCATCTTTATGCATACAAAGTTGTGTCCCAGTTGGATCATCCCAGTCACTGAAATGTTGACTTGCCCTTGTGTGGCATGAAATCACAGATTAGACCTATGGCTCATAATTATTTTGGGAGTTTTGAGAGTCATCCACTCCCTGTAGACGATGATTCATTTCATTTTATTTTATCTCATTTTATTTGCCTCAGTTTGTTTCTCTATTGGCCCCTTTTTCCTGCAGGTTCCAGACATTAAATATGATATAAAAAATGTTCTGTTACTTTTGGGTCTGCCGTCTCCATGTTGATAATCTCATTCGTATTTTCAGTTTTATTACAGAAATACTGGGTTTGATAGAGCACTGTGTTTTGGTTGTGTTTGGACATTAAAATCCACCTGCGCACCTCAGGTAGACATTAGGCTGGGGTAAGCAAGGTGACCCCTCCGCAGTGTTGTTGTCTGGACCCTAAGGGATCAAATCTCAGGGCCGACCACGGTGTGTTTACAGGGTTTCAACCTTTATGAGTGTGTACGTCTGTGTAATCTGTGTGTCTGTCTGTTTACAGATTACGCAGTGTGAAAATGGAGCAGAGGAAACTCAGTGACCAGGCCAACACGCTGGTGGACCTCTCAAAGGTAAGACACACTCACTCATCACACACTTTTAAGACGCTTGATAACGTGATCCTAAAATGCCTTCACCCCCCAAAAATATATCACCTCCCCTCTTCGAGCACTGACCGGCCCGCTTCTGTGGCTTTGCGTTTCCTAGCAACCAGAACAAGTGTTAAAACAGGGATGACTGAGTGAGAGAGCGAGGAGGATATGAGAGGAGAGAGGGAGGGGAGTGCTCATGTTTTTCTGTAACTGTGTGGGTGTCTGCGTGAGAATGTGAGTGCACACGTCTGTGAGTGTGCATGTGTGTGTGTGTGTGTGTGCGATTATCGAAAAATACTAGAAAGAGAGAGGGAGAAGAAGATCAAGAGGGTTTGCGTGCATCCGTGGTCTTCCATGGGGCGATGCCTTCAGCACCAAATATTTAGCAATTACGCCATTTCAATGACTTCATCTCGATTGGCCACTTGTGCATTTTGCCATGGTTACAGAGGCCAAGATGTGCAAGGCAGGGACACTCTGCTGCCTTCCTTTCATTCTCTCTCCTTTCTCTCTTTCTTCACACAACGTTATAACGCCCACACAGAGACTTCCCTCCAGCTTCTACTCCCTCTCCAACATTTTTCCTCTCGCTCACTCACTCCTCCCTCGCTGCACGACCAGCCCTCTTCATCACTGTAGTTTCTCGCTCTTACTAATCCCTGTCTTTTCGTTTCTTTTTCAATCCAAAAACAATATAATATCCTTAATAAAACAACCCTCATCGTTCTCGTGTTTATCCGTCTCTCTCGTTCAAAGTGTTCTGTGTGCACTGAGTCATCTTTTCTTCTCTCCTCGCAGATGCAGAGTGTCATGTATGAGCTCATGTCAGAGCTCAATGACCGCAGCGAGGACTTGGAGCGCCAGATGCTGTCCCTGGAGCAGCGGGTGGAACAGCTCACCGCCGGCTTCAACACCCTACCCGCACATCTCTCTGCTACCCTCAGCGCCCAGCACGCCGCCTTGGTCCACTTGCTGCGGGAAAGAGATGCAAGGGACGGTAGGGGAGGTGGTGGTGGGGATGGTGGTGGTTTAGGAACCGCTATGGTTCCTCTGTCCCCTGCTGCTTCTTTAACAAGTCCTCCACCTCCAGTTTCACCAGTCCAGGTCACATCTCCAGTTAGTCCCCCTTCCCAGGTTACTACTCTGGCCTTGGAGTCTCCCCTGTCACCTCCACCTGTGAGCCCTGAGGGCAGCCTGGAGGTCAGTCCCAACCCCAATACCTGCACTTCTAGCTGCTGAGGACGGCTCTGAGGACCAGGAGAGGACAAATATGAAGAGAGAACGAGGACGGAGGACTAGAGGCCAGGCTAGTCCTGTTACTTCAAACTAAAGGAAAGAAAATAAGAAGGGAGGAGGGGGAGAGAAATGAGAGGTGATCCTCTGGAGCCGGAGCGACGAAAACAGCACCATGAGGAGGGATAATAGGACTAAGATGGAGGGGCTGTGTGAATGATGAGACACGTTGGGGACTTTTGGGCGCTTTCCTTAACGAGGGAAGATGATAAAATGGAGACTCTAAAAGGTGTGAGGGGGAGGAAGGACGTCAAGAGGGTGAGAAATGGAGGAAGAGAGGATGAGGAGGGGGAAGTAGAGAGGGAGGAGAACTAACTAGGAATAATTATATGAACTCAGAGCTCCAATTACTGAAAAAGGCCTTTTATTCTCTCTCTATCTGTCTATCTCTCTCTTTCCTTCCCCCTCTCCCAATCTCTCTCCCCCTTCATCAGGAATTAATGACCATGACTTTTTATCCTTATGATGTATTTTCTATCTGAATGCTAATTGTGTGTTAACGAGCATCCCTTTAACAGAAGGTTCAATCAATATGACCAATATATATTTAAAAAAAAAAAAAACTAGTGGCATGCATCGCACACGCACTCACACATACACACACACACACACACACACACACATGCGCGCAACTAACTTTCTCCACGCAATACAAGTGAACACAGCACAAACCCTAATACACAATCTTTCACAATGCAGGCCCTAATTAAACCCACACAGAGGAATGAATGCAGAAAACCCACAAGATAATACTAAAGCCTATACTGCCAAGCACTCAATGCACTGTCAATCACAACACAGCACTGCCAAGTAATGTTGACGCACTGTAAAAAAAAAAAAATGTTCATCCGAATGAGCTCTCTTTTGTGGCTGTGAGCTATTGCAGTAGTTTAGATTTACAATGCATAGTTGTGACATTTTAATCACTCACTCGGGAGGATTGTAACCGTTCAGTGAACTACACAAATTACAGATCAAGTTGAAATAAGTAAGTATGACACCAAGGGATATGAGTCACTGCAACATCTGTTTGTGGTGCGGTGGAAGTAGCACATGAGAAAATAAACACAAATAACTACAGCAGGACTTAATTACAACATAAATTGAGTTAAAATGAACTGAATTTGCTTTACTAAAATAAGCTCTGAATATATTTTGTTTGATAAAATTCTGTCAAAGTCTTGGAAAATTATACATACAAATCACAGAAAATGAAAAATTTATAGTGTATGAATATGAGAATAGATGACAGTACAAAACAGACTGAGAATTTAAGAGATTTAAAGATGGAGTTTTATTTTTTTCCTTGTATGTCATTTAATTTACTTCGCCAAGAGGTCTGCTGGAGTCCGTCAAAATAAGAGCTAAAACACTCGCCATAAATTATAAATGATCTGTTTGTTCTTTTATTCTGAAGTCAGAGGATGACTAGGAGTGGCAATAAGCTGTATTGTTTTTGCTTAAACTCTCTGAAAGAAATGTGTAGTTAGAATAACGCAAATATTGCTTTATATTGGGAATTTAATTGACGGTAAAAATCAAACTTACTTTGATTGTTATTATGAGTTGATGTGGTTACATTTTTTCAGTGTATGGTTGTGTCCTCTGCACTCAAAAGGGAAGAAGAGGATTGTACTTACTGCCATTCTTATTTAAGCTTGCTGTCCCAAAACAACGCACTGTTATCATGAATGTATCCTGTGTAAAGAAATACACTCAAACACTCTCGCTTGCTAAGTCACTTAAACTGCCAAACAGAAGCAGGAATGGACACCCACACACATGCAGGCATACACCGATACACACACACATACACACACACACACACCTCGACAACCAAAGTGCTCTCTCTTAAATGGACTTCAATAATAGGCAGGGAACGCTGCTGTCTCTGGGGACAAAAGATAGCAGGGGGCGTTGCAGATATCTTGACAATATTTCTGAGGGAATAACTGTGAAAATCTGGGCATGGACTTGTTACAGAGCTGTACATGGACTGATCTTCACTGCTTTCAAATAGATCCTAGTGGACGACAGATGAACACAAACCAACCTTAACAAGGAGAAATGGCCATGGTGGGAGAGCTGTTTGTGAAATAAATCAAGCATAAAAAGAGAATAAGACACGTCTTAGAGGAATCATAGTGGTATGATGGGAAAAGAGACAAGCCTACCCTTGCATTGGAGACAATATCAAAAACTGTCTTTTAGCGACATGCTGTGGCCGGAATACTGAATTACATACGCTTGGAATATTGTATAGTATGCTGTTAACGAAACCTAGCTTTGTATTGCTTAGTCTTTTCTACCATTATGATTAAACGCAGTTATAGCTGATATCTAATATTACTAAACTATAGTATTCTTCTCATTCGTCATGACAATTATGATATATGTATTAACAATACGTTAAATAATTATGAACAAGGAAAGTGCCGTTTGAGGTTGAAATTATTTTGTAATTTTATTTTATCAGAGAGAATTAATAAAGTATATATCTATAACATTATAGCTCTCATGTTCTCTGAGTCACTGTTTTTACATCTGAAATATTTTCAATACTGTTTTTCTTCAATGGGGCAGGGGTAGATAAAGAAGCACAACTTTTGCAATTAATTCTTGTAATTTAGATTATGTGTTCTACCTTAAAAGATACATAAACATTCTGCTGTGATAGATACACACAATTACGACACGCTGCTTCAAACTTGTATTGGACTAACAGTAAGTAACTGTAATGCCTCTGTCATTTATAGGCCAACGAAAAAATAATTCTCTATGACTTCTGACAAGTCACTCAAAAATGACTTGTCAGAAGTTCCAAAAAATGCTTACTGAATTATTATGGAGCGAAGAATGGCAGACAGAGAAGAAAGGGGCAGAGCAGCAATATGTCAGGCGGAACAGAAAGAGCTAGAGCAGTAATATGCTGGGTGGAGCAGAAAGGGGTAGAGCAGCAATAGACAGCAGAGAGATGCAGAGCAGCAATATGCCAAGCGGAGCAAAAAGAGACAGAGCAGCAATATGCCAGGCAGATCAACAAGGGGCAGAGCAGCAATATGCCAGGCGAAACAGAAAGAGCTGGAGCAGTTATATGCTGGGTGGAGCAGAAAGGGGCAGAACAGCAACAAATGGCAGAAAGAGGCAGAGCAGCTACATGCTAGATGCAGCAGAGAGAGGCAGAGCAGCAACAAAGCAGCAGAGAAAAAGGTGTGGTGGAAAGAGGCTGAGCTTCCTAAGAAAGTGGTTAGATTTTCTGATTACTGAACAGAAACTTGAACAAGGGTTCAACAGCCTCCGGTGTGTTAAAAATACTGCTGCTAAGATTAAACTGAAATACATATACAGTGTGCTCATTTTTATTTCAACCTATTTTTGTGGTTTTTCAAAAGTGTTACTTTTTGAAAAACTAATTGATCACCAGCCACACAGTTGGTACAATAGCTTTCTTTTACACTCTACCCTGCTCCTCTTTTGTCCCTCTCATATTTCAGTCCCTCTCCATTTTTCTTGAAAACCATTTAATGTTTTCAGGATTGCTGTCTGGGCTGAGGACAGAGAAGGACCTAGAGAAAATGAAAATTGAAATGTTTTTAGTCCACTTCAACAGAAAGGATGCCAAGACTACTACTGCAGGAAAGTTTTAGAGTTTTTAACAGATGTGATGAAAAGCGAAGCAAGAGCTGTACAAACTGTAAAAACAGGGGAAAAAAAAACATTTTAACAATGCCTCAAATTTAGTTGAGATAGGAGGCATTGGAAAAAGAACAAAGCCTACATCAAAGCCTTCTTTTAATACACATGACATAACATGCAGCTGACCACTTTTCAAAGAAAAATGTGTGTGCCGAGTCACAAAAATGGGACGCTGACCGGCTCACCGGGCACAGTGGGTCAAGCTTATAATATATATTGTATTTTATTTTATTTCATTACACAGCTGTGTGAAGTATTTGATTCTGTTTCATGATCACACAGTCAGCTTAATCGGACTAAGCTCATAATTCATTTTTTTTTCACCAAATCGGACTTCTCTCCTTGTCTGTGCATACATGCAGCTGAGAAAATTGAATTATTGACGTGAACGTGTCCTCCTCCCCAAAACTAGGGGGCAATATGGGTCTTTTCAGCTGCACTGTTTCTGGACCTTTTTTGAAGATGTCTCCGTTCCTCGTTTGGACCGTCCGTATACTTTAAAATTTTCCATTTATTTTAGGAGGGAAAGCATAACAGTACTCTCCTCATCGTTCCAAAAGTGGACATTCTTACATGCTTCAGCCATGTTGCAGTTGCTTCTGAGTAGAAAGTTCTTTAAATGATAGTGCCACTTCTTCTCTGGTGTTTTTGTTGCAGGGTTACGGAGGCGTGGCGCACTCTGACTACACTGGTTGCATGGTAGAGAAAATCGAATTCCAATCGCATTATTTGGTTGTCTTAATCGGAGTTCTCCGACTCCAATTGGAGTTCTCAAACTCTGATTATAGTCGGACTAAGGTGTTTACATGCACTTCAGTTGTCCGGTCTTAATCGGAGTAAGGCAATAATTTTGTTTTCTCAAGTGTCATGTTAACGTACCTACTTAGACAGTAAAAGTCTTCTGCAGACCTTTAAAGACCAGACTCATAGTGGTGTTTATGGGAAATGGGCTCCAAAGGCCGAGCTGAGACAGCAATAGCAATGTGATCAGTATCATTTAATGCAAACCAGACAGCCCTTTAGTTGAGATGTGCTATACCGACTTAAACACATGTTCCGCTTTTATAAATCTTGTTTTGTGGGGGTTTTTTTTGTCCAACTTCAAGGATCCTCACATCTACTGATATTTTGTTAAAGACTTCCAGTTACATGTCGACTCCAATTTCAGTAAAGCTCTTACAAAGAGTTTTTTGATGTTCATGAAAGTAACTGAGAATCATGTTGGCGCCTTTGAATGATATACAAAAACAAAGAAGACCATCGGCAACAAGACCTACAATTTGTGTACCCTTATATTTGTTATCTGAACCCGGTGTGAGCCTTGCGCTGAAGAAACAGCTTTGTAAATTATTCATGAGTAATAGATTTGACAGTCAAAAGTCAACAAGATGAGGTTTGTTGTAATAAATCACCATTCTAGCATGTGTAGTGGACAAGGTAAGCAAAGACTGCTTTGTCCACAGGGGGCGCCAAGATTGACATAATCCAAAAGTTCCTTACAGGGGCTTTAAGTTGACATCTAATGATTATCAATCTAATCCTCTGCCTTGTCTTTACAGTTTCAAAACCTCACAAAAGGAAAGATTAGCTCGATATGTGTTACCTTTAGGACAGCTTGACAAGTGTCTGGGAATTATTCTGCTTTACTTTTGCTCCCTCTACATGGAGAGGTCCAGCTCATATTTCTGCTAAAAACAGACCTCCAAGTAAAGGAGGCAGACAGACAGATTCCAAAGGTTGGC
Organism: Xyrichtys novacula; assembly: GCA_962446985.1. Taxonomy (NCBI): domain Eukaryota; kingdom Metazoa; phylum Chordata; class Actinopteri; order Labriformes; family Labridae; genus Xyrichtys; species Xyrichtys novacula. The sequence goes on from OY660871.1 coordinate 23,121,534, forward strand.
CACCATCATGCACTAGTCCAGGATTATGTGGAACACCAGTCAGCCACCCTGTCACTATCATAATAAACCCTTTAAATATCACCTGGTTCTATCAGCAGGAGACTGTTCCCATCGCAACAACATCTTTGATCTCTTAACCTTGCTGCAGAAATGTTAAGTGTTGCTCTGGAAGCCTCTATTTATAAAATATGTGATTTTGTGCAATGAAAAGCTTGTCAGCACTCATTCAATAGAATGGCTGTGCATTCAACACAGAGTCAAGCAAAAGAAAATGTTCATTTCATGGTTGTAAAACCCTTCCTATGACTTCATCCATCACCAGGAAGTGAAGATCTTTGAACCCCTCGTTCCAATGCTTTATGTCCTGCTGTTTCCCTGGCAACCAAAGAGAGGATCCACCAGCACAGACAGGTGTTTGTATGTGTTCTTGCATGTAAGTTTAGAGAGAGGTAAGTTGAAGTATGTCTCTAAAAGGAATGTTTTGTGTGTGTGTGCGTACGTGCGTGCGTACGTGCGTGCGTGTGTGTGTGTGCTTTTTAAAACAGAAAGGTAGCATTGTGAGCAAGAATGCGACAGTTGTAGTAAATGGAAGTCTATTGTTTCCTCTGGTCAAGTATTCGCCCGTCGTCTTTGTCATCTTATTATTTCTCAGATGCACACAAAACTCAAAAAAACATTTTCGATCTCTGAGGTCTAAGATGATCAAGAAAACAACTGAAGATTCAGCCCTTTAAATGGGGGCTATACTGTAAAAGACCTCAACATTTTTATTCTATTAAGATAAATTTGAGGGCATGTGGTTGAGAGAGACATTTATGGTACAGTTCATTTACTCTTCAAAAATAGTCATGACAAATGTTGCACATACTCAGTTGCCTCCAAATGAACTTTAAAGGGATATTCCGGCATAAAATTGGTTTAGGGTCAAACACTGAAACACCACAAATAACACTCAGAACAGCACCTAACTGCATCAACAGACATATAGGGTCCCAGCCACAGCACTAGCCACCAAACATCTTCTTAACTTTGCGTAATTTCTTTAGCAAAGAGACTAAACACAACTCACCTACTCTTTTCCAGCAGCCACTTGTTTGTAGTGAGACCTCAAGCCAGTCCATTACAGACTACAATGGGGTGACGCAGCTCAAGGAAGAACATTCAGATAAACCATGGGCGGAGAAATTGACTCAAATGATACCTAGGGCAAAACTACTTGAAATAAAGTTATATTTCTAGTTTCTTGGTATCTGTTCCAATCCTGAGCTCTCCGAAATGCTACCATATGTGCTAACGTTGAATTATCTGTCCTTAAACTGGTTTAATTATTGATATCAATCATTCAAATGAGAAGTTTTCTTACATACCCGCCATTACTCTGATAGCTGCTTGGTGTCTAAACTGATGGAAGTACCTTAATCAAACTTGCTTAACATTATCTCTATTTTACATATTTGGCACTGGTAACAACAGCAACCTGACATCATGGAGAAAACATAACCATCTGCCACATATTTGTCACATGAATCACTCAGCAGTTACATTAAATCATCGCAGCAAATTCACACCGGGACCACTTTTGTGATCCAGTGTGCCCAGCAGTGTCTCAGCACCTTCAGCGCAGCACTTCTCTGGGCCTCAGTGCTTCTCACATTTGTGATGTGTCTGTGCCTGTGTTGCTGTTCTTGCATCCTGTCCAACTTGGCCAAAGTGACTATCCTACACTTACTTACTGCCAATCTATCCTTTTACAGACACCCATATAGACATTTTTATTTAATGGACCTGGATGGACACAGTAAACAGATTATGAGTTTAAGGTGGTATGATTCTGCATTTTCTCTTCAATTAAGTTCCCTTATGCTTAGTCCATTAGAGAGCTGATTGGATTAGTCGGCGATACAGCAAACACACGATCATGGGAGTAATGTTGTCATTCCATCAGCAGGTCTGAAAAAGAATATTGAGGCGTGCTTTTCTTGCTAACAGATCAGATTAGAGGCTCTTATATCTACCTGATACATTCATGCCAACATTAAAAGTGCAGTCAGCTGAAATCTAACACACCCTCACTGAACTCCACTCTTGTAGTCATTTCAAAAGTCAGTAAATTCACACAGCTGTTTGTGAAGTATTTCCAGAAAGTTTAGTGAATCGAGCAGAAAATTCTTAGAAAACAAGAGATCTAGTACTAAGTGTATTTTCTGTAAATATGAGTGTGAGCCGACCTTGTCCAGGACTTTCTTTTGTCCCCATCAGCACAGAAGAAGACCAGTACTGTATCTACTCCATGGCAACAGAAGCCGCCCACACTCCCCTCTGAGCGTGCAGGGGATGTTCCTGTGTGTGTCAGTGTGTTTGTGCGTGTTAAAGAGATGGAACAGAGAGAGAGAGAAGAAAAGAGTGAGAGAGCAAAGGTTGTTAATTGACCTATTTTTCAGGCTATTCAGTTGAATCAGGATGAAGAGGGAGACGATGGGGTTTTTAATGATGCCACAGGGGAGTGGTGCCTTGCTTCCTCCCCTGACAGGACTTCATCTGTTGCTGTTTCCTCTGACATAACTCGGCTACCTGTAACTCAACTACCTAAGACTCTACCAACAAACGGGGTCCGGTGTCATACATACATTTATTTTCAGGTTTGTTGTTCTTTTTCATTAATGGTTGTGTGTTTTTTCTTCCCTCTTACCTTCTCCGTATTTGTTTCTAAGGCATTGGCCCCTGTCAGACTCTCTCATTGTATATGAAGCAGGTCCCAAGTCAGGGCTCAAGTCAGCCAATTAGAGCCAGAGAAAGTCCACAGCATGCCAGGCATGCTCATTTCTAGTTGTTAGCACCCAGGAGAGACTTGAATTAAATGAGATATTTTTGCCCTGCCTCTACAGTTGTCTCTTTACATCATTACTTTGTGCATGTGTGCCGGTGTTTTTCCGCATTTAAAATCTTTATTTTCCCATCCAACTGCCATCTAAGAAGGAGAGGAGGAAGTTGGCTTTAGCTCCCCTGCTGCTCGCGCTTTGTCCCTCTTCCTCCTCCTCCTCCTCCTCCTCTTCCTTCTCCGTCTGGCCAAAACCCTATTCACAGTCTCAGCACCCAACAAGAAAAGCAAGTTTCTTCATTCAGTTTCATTTGCTCTGTTCTTTACTATCGTGCCTCCCTGCTGTTAGCTCCGTACCCTCTGCTTATCACATTTATGCATTCATACACAGATGCTGAGACTTGCAGGCACACACACACACACACACACACACATCAAGAAAAGAAGACAGGGGTGTGTGCATACACACGCCAACAAGAGAGGGTAATATTAGAATTTCATATTCATTTGAACTCTGTGCTTGCGCCAGCCTCCTTCTCTCTACTCCCTCCATCCCTCGCCTGTTACTTGCCTGAGAAGTGATTTTGGTTTCCATGCCAACTGTCTGTGTCTGTATTAGACAGGAGTTTCCTTACACGGACTAGAAAAAGGATGCCAAGGAAGGGGAGTCACAGAAACACACACACACACACACACACACACTCTCTCTCTCTCTCTCTCTCTCTCTCTCTTGCAGAACTGTTGATTAGTAATCAGCATGTCCTTCACATTCAGAACGAAAATGTTTGGGTGAATTTAACACTGATAGATGTGACGAGTACGTAAACGGAAAATGTAAGACACATTGATTTTGTGCCACATCATGTAATTTGAAAAACATACAGATATTATTATCATTATTATACCCACATATAACTCTACAGTATCATCGGCGATAACAGACACAGACACAGAGCAGCCTTTGGGATATTAGTGAGCGCTAAAGTGATTAAGTGTGCGTCACTGATTAATAAATCTGTGTATCAGTTTTGAGGAGGAAAGATTAGTGAATGCAGCAAATGCGGATCATTGCAGGTCGACCATTAAGCCACAGTATCATAATTAACAAAAAGACTGTCACAAATGTTGTGCTACATAATCATTTAGAGACATTACGATGATCCCTGACATGTTTCTCTTTTATATTATGCAGCTGTGACTCTCTCACTTTCCACAGGAATGTAGGTCAGCAGAATGGCAGACAGTAAATTGCCTTTTGTTATGAGAGTGTTCAGACACATTGATCCAGGCGTACCATGAACCTGAACGCATTTGTATGGTATAGTTCATGAATGGGGTGACAAATGCAGTGCGTTGTATAAATGGATGGATTCAACTGAGCTGTAAGCTCTTCATAAGACAGCCCAGGCATTGAGTTTAATTATTTCTCTGTTGTTTCCAGAGCAGCCTCCTCCCTAAATAATTGCTCTAATACAAAATTAATGTAATATTTGTCTAAACTAATATGAAATATGTATAAGTATGCGCCAAACTTTTTTTATTTATCATTATGATTTTGACCGAACCCTGCATGTAAACTGACTCATTAACAACTTGGCAAACAAAAAAAAAAATGAATGGCATCTTGCCGGTGGTAATGTATTTACATTTATGGGCCTCTCTCCCATGCTACTATTGACAACCGTCCTAACACATTATCTGCCTCCTCCATTAGGGACTAGGCTGCAATTAGCCAACACAAAGCAGTGTGCTCAAACACTGCAACAGCCTGTGTTTACGTCTCCTCTCTGCCATCCTGTTTCTCTCCCTCCAACTCAGGAAGATGATCTGATCAAATATTTTCATACTTTGTATCTTAAAGCTGCACAAAGATGATTTATCCCTGTATCCATCCTGCTGTTGATTTCTTCTCTTTTCTTGAGAACAAAGCTGTAGTTGAGAGGGTTTGACCAAAGGGGGGTGCAGTTAGATATCCCCATCTCCCCCTTAATGTCCCCTCGGACTCCTCTACATCACCCTAAATGTTCTTTCCCACAAGGTGCTGGCACACACACACATGTGCTCATATCAGCCTATTTAAGCTACATGGTCAGAATTATTAATGCAGGAAATTATCTCAGAAACAGGAATGATTAATTTCAAGCTGTGACAAACTGACATGACTGATTGTTTTCACCGGGTCGCCGAGCTTTTTATACTCACGGCCATTCAGGGAGAGCATCCATCACAGTGACCAGAACTCCTGTGTGTGTTGTTTGAGTGTGTGTGTTTGACAGTTTCTATGCGTGTGGGGATGCAAGGCAGTGTGTGTATGTGTGAAACTACATGTAGTGTATGATGGTGTCCTTAGGCGTAAGTAGGCTCATATTAACTATGATGCTCTGGAACTGAAGGGGAACCCAACTCTAAGGACGTCTGTGAGATGGTGAAATATGCGCATCAAAGTACATTCGCCCTTCGGATGTAATTATCGAACACACATGTACTCTTATATTTGGTTATATATATAGATTTATAGCCTGTAGGTAAAGAAGACATTAGACCTGTTATGTCTGAATATCTTTCGTTTCTGTCAGTCTCTCCTCAGGGTCTCCATACATAGCACAGTATAACTGAGGCAGACCAGGTTATACTGCTTCTCCCTCATAATTAATACAGTAACATTTTTGGCTCTTTTTTAGGGTCTTTTCAACATTACAGGCAGGATAATCCCTCACAGGGACAAATAGGGAGATAATGGAAAAGGCTTATTATGATACTGATCAACCAGAATCATCAAAGCCATTATTATTACAGTAATTACACTGAGTGCTGCAAATTATGTTTTTACCATCCTGTTATCTCCACCTGCTTTTGTATGGAGCTGTCAAAGGCATGCAGGCAACAGATTAGTAAATCAGAAAACTCCTTGAGTTGAGTTTAAATTTCACCCTGTACACTGGGGGGAAAAAAGCGAGTATAGCTACCCACAATCTTGAGAAATTAAGCCAACGTAGAAGTGTTAAAAACTGCATTTGCAGAGTCACTGGAAGCCGCATACACACCAATTTAGAAAAAAAGATCTTTGGAGCAAAAAAGTGTTTAATGTAGCCTGATACAAATAGTAAGACAAGGTATTAGGGCCACATTAATAAAATGTAAGACTTTGAGATTAAAGTCATTAATTTACAAGAATGAAGTCATTACTAACAAGAGTAAAGTTGTAATAAAGTAATTACTTTCAAGAATAAAGTTGTAATAAAATCATTACTAATTTACAAGAATAAAGTCATAATAAAGTAATTACTTACGAAAATAAAGCTGTAATAAAATCGTTACTTATTTACGAGAATAAAGTTGTAATAAAATCATTACTTATTTACAAGAATAAAGTCATAATAAAGTAATTACTTAAGAGAAAAAAGCTGTAATAAAATCGTTACTTATTTACGAGAATAAAGTTGTAATAAAGTCATTAATTATTTATGAGAATAAAGTCGTAATAAAGTAATTACAAGAACAAAATTGTAATAAAATCATGATACTTATGATAATTTGGTGCTGATGTGCCAAAAGCTGAAGTATCCCCTTGCTTGAAAAACCTATATTGAAGTACACTTTTACGAAATGCTCCATGACTCTCATTTTAACAACTGTTATCTTAAACAGCAGGTTAGCATATAAGGACTTTATTCTGACTTAACTCTGATTACTTTACTACAACTTTTGCATGTAACATGTATGCACACTGTAGCTGCTAGCTAGGAGGCTAAACGCCCGCCATAACTATACCTGTTGAGTAAGTGTTTGAAACATGGAGTCTGCTTTCAATGGGCTTCCAAAACCTTGCCTCAGTAACCACGGATAACATCACTGAGGTTTTTATGAAGTTAAGGATAGACCACTTTCACATGGCAGCCATTTTTCACTTATGTTGTACCGAGGATGGAAAGCTAACATGTTTCACTATGGCAGTGATTTTATGTTCCCAATCCACTCAGTTATTTGATCATTGTAATGTGGTCATTCCCTCCAGGGGGTTTGTTGGATAACCCGTTTAATAACTCCACGAGACAGTTCACATTGCTAGAAAAAAAAAAAAGTGTCCGGGAACAAAACTGCCTTTTGGCTGTTTTCTGGTACAAATAAGGCAAAACTTCTCATCATATTTCAAGTTTACACTGAATATTAACCCATTAACTACTGGTAATACTTATTACTGAAACGTTACATTATTGTCTGGTCGTTTTACATAAAACAATAGGTAAGGTTTAAATCCATGCAAACATATTTACTTTAGAAATAAATAAACCTTCCTTATGGCTAATATAATGTTAGCTTCAATAGTGTAATTTAGAAAAAAAACGACAATATTTGCTATTGTCCTAAGATAGCTGGTTGGTTAACAGTTGCATTGTTTTACTTTAAAATGTGGCTCTACTTTGACTATTATTATATTTTTTAGTTGCCTTTTTTAACCTGAAGAAATAAAGTGATACTAATAATTGTTGTGTGCCCTTCATTGGAACCTGTCTCTGCGGTCAACCGGAGAAGATGTCTCCAACAGAATATGCTAAATGGGATTTCCCCCCCCCCCCCAAACATACTGACACTGTTTGCTGTGACATCTGTGTGTTGTTGTGTTGTGTCGCAGAGATACCAGCCTCCCTGTGACCTGCTCTCTGTGTCCATGTGTGACAGGACACGGCTCTTCTCTGTGCTCAGAAGGTCCTGACAAGCAGCCCTGACTCTGGCTCTGGTTCTGCTAGAGGTCGTTTCCATGAAGACACAAGGGGTCAGCCAGATCTTACTCTTTCGAGATCAGTTCAGCTAATTGTGCACTAGATGCCAACGATGCATAATTGCTCTGCCCTTGGCCAAGTACTCCTAAAGAAAAGGCTGTGCATACATGTGTGTGTGTTTGTGTGTGTGTGCAGCCGACCAAGGTTTCTCTAATGTGCTGTATGTGTTTTCATCCTTGTACAGCAAAGGCCACACACTCCTCACCTCTCCTCTCCATCTTTCACACTGCTGTAACCTCTGAGCTGTGCTTCCTCTCCTATTTTAATCTTTTTATTCAGCACCTTTCATTTAATTAGATTTAAAGCTGAGATGAGAATACAAACTGCACAGATCAATACTGTAAAAACTCATCTGGCCATGTGTCTGAATGACTTTTCCTGCACCTCGCTATCGATCCTCCCGTCCAATCCTCCTCTCTTCCTCCCACTCGCAGATGACCTGGCACAGATGACTTCGGCGCTCAACAGACGGGTTTTGGTCTGCAGTACAATGAACCCAAGCAACACCTTCCTCTGTGACCACGCTTATGTGCATATCATTCCTGCAATCTCTGTATCTCTCCAGGCGTGATGCATCATAACTAGGCACCACACCAATGAGAAAGCAAACTGTCACTCAGGTGTAACAGCAGAGGCCGAGATCATTTTAAAAATCCAGAAAAATTTAGAGTTTCTGAATGAACAGGACTGTGTACTGGACCTCCATGTCATAACTCTTTGACCTTCAGCACTCCATTGTCAAAGAATTTCACATCACTGTGAAAAACAACAACAAAAAAATAGTCAGTGGTTGTCTTTTTGCTTTGAGAAATCAAATTATTCTACTCTAACTCTGACCTAAAGCTTTGAAATGCAGGAGAAACTTTCATCAGCCAGCATTTCACACATAATGCATGTCAATGAGACTAACAGCTCAAAGTGCCCTCTCCCAGAGTGCAAACCTAGCGCTTGAGCACCCCCTGCCTACACTTTCACAGATACCAGTCAGTGCTGAAAGTACCTTTACAAAAAAAACCTGTAACAAATAAAATGCCCAGTCTCTCAGTAACACTTGGCTTTGTAGAGTTGTTGTAGAGATGCAGTCTTTCAGAAGTAGCCTTTCAGCTCCTCTATGCTGAATCTATTTCAGAGATCTGCTAACAGCTTGTACATGACAGGATTTATAGTGTTGGTTTTTTTGGTAACACTTTATTTGAAGCCTATCTCTATAATGCATTATAAATATATGTATAATGCATTATAATCAGGTTATAGCACTGTATAACTATAGTTATAAACACTCATAAATGATCATAATGCTTTAAAGCAATAATCATAACACATAAAGCATTTTATCATGACTTACAAAAACAGGTATTATAATGTGTTATAACTGTTAACTACTCACTGACAATGCCAAGATAAATAGTGCATTATACATATATTTATGTGTTATAATTTGCTTATAAACTTGTATAACTATCATTATAAACATTCATTAATTATTATGAGGCTTTATAACAATAAACATAACACTTTATAATACCTGACCTTGTAAGTCATGATAAAATGCTTTATAATGTGTCATAATTATTGCTATAAATCATTATGATCATTTATGAGTGTTTACAACTGTAGTTATACAAGTTTATAAGCAAATTATAACACATCATAAATATATGTATAATGCACTATTTATTTTATTTTCTATAAACATATTTTTGATGGTTGTGAGAATTTTGGTATTGCATAGTAGAAATCTACAACCTCACAAATGCAACCTTGTCAGTTTATGGCTTATGCGAATAGCTATCAGTAATTACTGTGCTGACGATAGCAAAGAAGTGAAAATCATTTTAAGGATATTTTAAATTTAAAGCCTTCCCTCACCAAACTTTGACCATAAACACGTTATTAGAAAAAAGGATGGGAGTAGTTTTACTTTTATGTAAAGTATAAACTATGGATTCAAGTGTTTATTGTTAGAAATGGATGTAGTTAAACAAATGGTATTTTATCCTTTTATAGTGACTCAGCAACAAAAAGGCACACAGATTACGTTCCTGTTAATGATTTATTTGTAAACTCTGTCTAATTAACAAGACAAACTTCACAATAACAAAAATGAGTTGCCATCTGCCCCCATCCCAAGTTAAGCTCTATATTCAGTGTGCTTTCACGTAGACTGAGCAAATAGAATACCTGCTCACAACTTTAAGCAAAAGCAGTGATTGAACAATACGAGCGAAGAGTTTATAGTCCATTATCTTACAATTTTTATATTCCCACATTTGTGGATTTTAATTATTCCAACTCATTCAGAAATATTTAATCATTTTAACATGAAGCTTCCAAGCAAAGATAAAATCACAAACCAAAGCGTAACCAGTTGATGTCATTTTAAGTCATTGACACTCGAGCATAGTGAGTTGACTCTCCCTGAATCACCCACACCGAGACACACAACCCTGCAAAACATCCGTCTGCCTTAAGTGTTAACTTTACTCTGGTATTTGTTTGGCAGGTATACATGACATATGTTAGATGTGGATTTTATTGTAAGTTTGAATGCAGATCATTCAGCATCCATAAGGCAAAGTGCAAATTGTACATAGCAAAACTCTGTAGTAAAAGGTATTTTCATGTAATTTCACTAAAAGTCTCTTATTATGTAGAATTTACTGGTACAGAAATCGCTCAACAGAAGCCATATATCAGCACATTTGCAGGATACCAAAAGTCAGAGTATTAAAATCTACTTATTTATATCATCACAAGTTTAAAGGACCTGAGCGGACAAGTGCTTTAACCAGGCAAGTCACGTCTGAGAGTCAGAAGAAAGTGGAAGACAAACATGCAAGATTATTTTACCAAAAGAACGACCTAAGTTTATTGAGAGCAGAATTAATAGATAGATGTTAAAGGTGGGATCCCAACACCACCAAGCATTCCTTTGTGCTGATTGTGTAGATCGATTTCTTCTTTGACAGGGTTTGTAGTCATGCCATCCTTCTCCTAAAAGCTTCGGCAGCTCCATGGCAGTGTTGCTCCATTCACTCTCCTCCCCAGCTGTGTGTCATACTAATGCTGTTTCCTCCTGAATGAGCATCCTGGAGAAAGATACAGACAATTATGAGTGAGGTGATTTAAGCAAGGTGTAAAATTAACAATTAGCTGTCTAATAAGAAAAGTTTAAAGTTATATAGCAACTTATTTCAGTTTTACTTTCCTCTTAGAGACAGTGCTGACAATATTTGCTTCTTCCCCTCACATCATGATGTTGATTCTACAGACTTGAAACCAGTTCATTTGAGGCAAATAAGAAAATCTGTTTCTTTTTCAGACTCATCCTGCAGGAGTCAGCTAAAGTGGAGCCTCCATGTAACAAACTGACCTACTTCACACAGATCAAAAACTGCTACTGTATGGACGAAGGCATGACACGGCACCACAAGGACAAAAAAAAAGTCTCTTCTGGAAGTCCAACATCAGTAATCGAAAACTAGACCAGAGTTTCATGAAATCTGTGCACATCAAAACTATGTTTCCAAAAAATAAATAAATAAATAAACCACATTCCTGTTGGTCTTGTTCTCAGACTTGTTGTAGGCCATTAAGTCTCATCTGAATTAATTCTAGTCTGTTGTACTACCAATTAAAATTCCTCACAGGAACCTTTAATGTCTTTACAGTTAGTCCGAAAACAAAAAAAAAAAACACCTGAATGTCAGGGAAAGGTAGAAGAATGTCGACATTTCACAGGCCGATACCAGATCGTTTCTTTTTCTTTTCCAAAATGACAAAAAAAGGAATAGACACTCCAGATGCATCATTTCTATCCACTAATTGTTGCAGCTCTTTCAACGACAAACTAAAGCGCCGATGCATCCTCTAAATGCCATAGAATTGTTTGGCATTTACGAAAAAAAGCTATTTCTGATAGGACAGGCTTTTATGTATAAAGTGTATAAACTGACTCACGGCCAAGGATACAACAGAGAATGCTTGAACTAACATTATCTGCCTTTTGAAACTGAGTCACTTCTAAATAAGTGTGGTTCTGGAGCAAACAGTTGCAGCCGTACTCATAGTAACTCACAGCAGAGTGTGCTGAAAAGCCCTTCGTTACCACGGCAGCAGAGCACAGGATGGAGTGGGTGAGACAATAGGAGCGTCAGTGAGAACATACCTTGACCTCGAGCTCAACAATTCACCAAAATACTACCTACAGAGCATCATCGTTGCTACAATATACTCAGCCGGCTACAGCAATTCAGATACAACATCAGTGTAACACACATTTACGAGTTTGTGTTGTCTGCAGAGGTTTAGACAAACACCTGAACAGTAAGTATTTGTGCTTGCAAGTGATTGTGTAGAAATAAATCAATGATGAAGAATTTCTGTCACAACTGCAAGGTTACTGTATGCCTCAGTTGACACCCTGTTCATGAAGAAAACAATGAGAGGGCAACACAGAGGCAAATACACAAATGTCAGAGGTGTCATGTGCAGCACAGACCAGCAGGACATTTTTGCATTAAACTTAAGTATTCTCATTTTTAACAGTTTCAGTAATAATTGGGGGTCTTGCACTGTCACCCACTTATTTATTTTTTAGTTTTTAGTGCTGCTTTTGTACTGGCACTATACTGGGGCAGCTGCATACCTTTTTAGCACCTTACTTTTTATTTTTACATTTGCATTGAATGGACACTTTATCATGACTGCCACTTGTTTTACAGAACGCAAATAGTTTGTTATTCTCCAGTGCAGAGTCTTTACTTTTATTTATACAGCTGCTCTATTTCATTTAAGTTTGTTTGTTCAAGGTTTTCAAAAATATGATGAAGGTTCGGACAAATAGATAATAGTTATCTTGAAAGCCACACATGTAAGTTCTCAAATACTTTTTGAATTTTGTTTCTATCTGCTACAGAGGCTGAGATATCAGCTTTTTTATAAACCTCAATACTTCAGAAAACCTCAGGATCTGGGGGCCCTTCTCAAAATTGCCCTCAGGATTTCAGAGGCGTGTCTCAGACAGGGTTAAGGTCTTAATGTTTATGTAGAAATATGTGTCACATGGATGCTATACAACTTTATAAAAAAAAGTTGATGGAGAAAAGAGGTTACAACGTAAATACACAGCAGCAAAATAAAATAACGAATCAAGTTTATATTATATTTTGGTGGCGAAGATTCATGTATTTGCAAATCAATAACTAGAAAAATTCACACTCAACCAACAGAAATATTGGCACTAAGGAGCGTTACCTTCTGTAAGGCGAGCTTTTCCTCCTGTGGGCTGACAGAGGACCGTGGAGCAGCCGACACACAGCACAACAGTCTGAGCATGACTAAATACTGTAGTGATCTTGTAGCAACCTGCAGGAAAAGTCACACATGAAATCACAAGGCTAACATTCAAACTGAAACACTACATGCAACACCCAGCCAAACCTCACAATCATCTTGAATTACTGCTGTGTCCTGGCAACTGTTTGTGTAAAGAGTCACATGAAACTCATTACACAGACAAACAGTCACAAGTGTCGATGTATGCCTTAATTGACACCCTGGTCACCAGGAGAGCGATGAAAGGGCAACACATAAAGGCAAATATTTCTGATTAGGGGTGTCCTGATACAACTTTTTTACTTCTGATACGTTACCGATATTGTAGCCTTTAGTATCCGCTGATAGCGATATTGATCTGATATTGGCACAAACTTGTGCATGACAAGTTTTTCACTCATCTGCAACGTCTTTTTCGAACTTTAACGAAAAATACTGCCACACAGCCGACATCACTCCTACTCCATTCTACTTTGTTAGTACCTTAGTACACGCGGTTGTTGTGATCACATGGGCTCTGCGTGCTAGATCAGGGCGCTGCTAGCTGGAGGTGCCGGAGTGGAGTCTGGAATGGACTGCTCGTATCGGAGTGCTGATATCGGAGATTTTAGATGCAGGCCGATATAATCAAATATTTGTTTATTGGCTGATATCGGACCGATATCCGATATCAATATCGTATCAGGACAGCCCTATTTCTGATGTTATTATATTGTGGATATTGGAGCGGTGCCCTTATCCATTATATAGGAAACAAAAAATTCATAATGATTTACAAAACCCAATTCCACTGAAGTTGGGAAATTGTGAAAAACGTAAATAAAAACAGAATACCATGATTTGCAATCAGCCTGCTCACCTGTGGGATGTTTCAAATAGGTGTTTGATGACCATTCCTCAAATTTCTCAGTATTTTTTGCCACCTTTCCCAACTTTTTTGTCACGTGTTGCTGCCATCAAATTCTAAAGTTAATTATTATTTGCAAAAAATATATAAAGTTTATGAGTTTGAACATTAAATATCTTGTCTTTGTAGTGTACTCAATTTAATATAGGTTGAAAAGGATTTGCAAATCATTGTATTCTGTTTTTATTTACGTTTATCACAATTTCACAACTTCAATGGAATTGGGTTTTGTAGATTTATGGTAACAGTCCTGCATATGGATTTGAATTTCAATATCATTTAACTAAACAAAGTGAAGTTTGCCCATTATCAAATCTGAGGGCCCTGGTTGTCTTAGGTATAGTTGTATGACACTCTAGCAAGGTATTTTAGATAGCTATATTACTAAAAATATTTATCTTTTTTTTTTTTAAATTGCTAACATCCAGATATTTACCTGGTTGCTATAAAACATATAAACTAACCTGGACATTTGACATCCATAAAATAGGAGTTAGGACACTGGACAAGACGCTTTTTCTTGTGCCTCCTCTTTTCCTCCTCTGGGGTGGGGTGAAGCAGATCCTTTGCAAGCTGAAAAAAAATCATGGACAATAGTTAAGGTGATTTGTATTCTCACATTGAGATTGCAGCGTTAAAAACACAAACATTTACTTTAACAACTTTGAACGATGACAGGGAGCAAAGGTCGATGAATCTTTGAAGCCTTCAAAAGACAGGAAATAAGATTACGACCAAAAGCGAAAGTGATCTATCATCAACTTAGATCTCTTCGATTTATGATTCAATCATCAACTGGGACATCTACAGATGCAAGTTTTTGTCCCGTGAAAAGACATAAATTCTGCTGAGACTTGTGTTCCGAAAAGCTGCCGCGTGGACTGCTTTGTGTAACACGTGTCTCGCCATATTGCGACTGTTTTAACATCTTATTTTGCCCATAATAACAACAGAAAAACCGCTGACTCTAAAATAAAGACGGTGCTATTAAAACATCGCACAATGTCCTCCTCGTAGCGACACTTTTTAACAGTCAAGCCAAATATAAATGTCGTAGATGTACTCACTGGCATGTCTGCTGTCTGGGTGCTCACCGGAAAAACACACTGACGACGCACCGGAAACTTCGGACTGAGAGCAGAGACGAGGCGGAAGAAATTTCTTAAATAAATCAGATGTTTTAAAAGATGTCGGTTTTCTAATTTGATAGTTTTCGCACTTGAATAACTTTTATTTTTGATAGTACGAAAATTTCATTGAATCAGATTTACTTTACCCTGTCCTCTTAAACTATTTATGAAATCTTTCAGACTTTTGGTCAGCTGCATGCATGGGGGGAGGGGGGGGGGTCTATTTTGGTTAAATATCGCGAGATATCAGCTCCTGAAATACATAGTTTTAAATTGATAGTTTTCACATTTAGATAACTTCGGTTTTTGATAATATGAAAATTTTATTTCATCAGATTTATTTAACTATTTCCTAAACCACTTATGAAATCTTTAAGACTTTTGGTCAGCTGCATTAGGGGTTTATTTTGGTTAAATATCACGATATATTAGTTTCTCAAGTACATAGTTGTAAATTGATAGTTTTCACATTTAGATAACTTTTTTTTTGATAGTACGAAAATTTTATCGAATCATATTTACTTTTCCATTTCCTAAACCATTTATGAAATCTTTTAGACTTTTGGTCAGCTTCATTAGGGATTTAATTTGGTTAAATATCGCAATATATTAGCTTCTCAAGTACATTGTTGTAAATTGATAGTTTTCACATTTAGATAACTTTTTTTGATAGTACGAAAATTTTATCGAATCAGATTTCCTTTTCCATTTCCTAAACCATTTATGAAATATTTAGACTTTTGGTGAGCTTCATTAAGGGGTTTAATTTGGTTAAATATCACGAGATATTAGCTCTTAAAATACATAGTTTTAAATTGAAAGTTCATATATATATTTATATTATATATATATATATATATATATATATATATATATATTTATTTATTTATTTATTTATTTTTTATTTTTATTTTTATTTTTTTTGGGGGGGGGGGTAGTGCGAAATTTTATGGAAACAGATTTACTTTACCCTGTCTACTAAACTATTTTTTTTACTTTTGGTTAGTTGCATTGGGGGTTAATTTTTGAGAAATATCGCGAGATGTTAGCTCCTAAAATACATTTTAAACACATATGCTCGGTTTGCCTGATTTACAAACGTCCTTTTTCCCTTTAGTAACTTTATTTGCTGTTCACATGAAATTATCATGAGTAAAGAAGTTTAGTTTTTTCTAAGAGCAGAAATTGTGGATAATTGGTCGATTTATGCGAAACACTAGCAATAAGAAATAAAATTACACAGTCAATAAATGCTATCCCAATACCAAAGTCACCCAAAGTACTAGTTTACTGGTGAATTAAAAAGTTTTTTAATAAAATAGCGCCATCCTGTGGGTAACTGCGGCTAGTGTCGGAGCCGTTACTCCCGTGGAGACTCCCTGCGTGCGTAGCTTTTTCAGCGGATCTGGGATCTGTGCCGACGGCAAGTTTCGCTGGAGGCAGAAACACGTAGCCACTCTGGTACGTTTGCCAAAGGGAGCAATAAAGAGACTTTTGGAAATGGACTCGAAGCACAAATAACAATGAAGACTGGTCTGCTGTAGCCTGCTGCCCAACTTTGGATGGAGTTTATGTTTTTTTATCCAGCAAAGAGCACAGAAGCAAGGAGGGGGATCGGAATTTACCGGTGACAAGTCAGAGAGGAAGAAAAAAAGGAAAGGGGATACACTCCTTACATGAAGAAATCTTTTTAAACAGCTTTGTTTCACTCTGATTGTAGAGGTTTCCAATCTGAAAGTCGTTGAAAATCACTACCAGGAAGAGACAGCCCAAACTTTCCCCTCTTCCAACTGAGCTTTGACTTTGAGGGGAAAAAACTACAACCATGGCGAAAAAGTATGATTTCCTTTTCAAACTGTTGCTCATCGGGGACAGCGGAGTGGGCAAAACATGTCTGATTATCCGTTTCGCTGAGGACAATTTCAACTCCACATACATTTCCACGATCGGTATGTTCACACCACACTGACAAATATGTGCCGTGTAACCTCCATGTCTGCAGGAGCTGGTGATGAGAGACAAATGTTATGTTGACATGATTTCATTCTTTGATTTCAGCACCGCACCAACTGGTTTCACTGTGTTTTCATGTCTGAACTAGCCCATGTACTCTCAAAACTTTTCCTTTTTTTATTCACTCGCTCATCTTTCTTTCTTTCTTTCTTTTCCCCTGCCTCTGGATGTGTCTTTCCCCCTGACCCTATCTCCCCCATCTCTCCCTCAGATCTCATTCCTCTCACTTGGCTCTCAGAGGGTCCACCCACCCTCATTCCTATCTTTTTCACCATCTCTACGTTCCCAGAAGAATGGTTGGCTTTCTGGCCTGCAAAGGACAACCCCCCCTCCTCCTCGCCTTTGCCCTATCTGTCTGTCCATCCAGCAGGAAAAGAGAAAACAAAACTCATAGGGTTTTACGTCTTTCCTTTATGTCTGCTTGTGGACTGCACTGAGGGGGTCAAAATAACAGTGGGAGTGACCATGAATCCACCCCTATGAGGGTGACCTATATATCCTGCAGTGTGTGTATGTGTCTCTGTGTGTGTGTGTGTGCTTGGGTGTGTTTTTAGTTCATATCTGAGGTATTTAACTCATCATCCCCCTCCTCTCCGCTCTTTCCTGTCCTCTTGTTGTCTCTCAGGCATCGACTTTAAAGTAAAAACCATCGATGTGGATGGGAAGAAAGTGAAGCTACAAGTTTGGTAAGAGATGACAGTTGGTTGTGTGTCTAAAAATTCTTTGTTCTGTGATTTGGCAAGGCAGTCAATGCTGAATAATAAGAGTTAAAGAAAAGAGGAACCTCCCTGTTGTTCTTCAAATCATGTCAGGCTTCACTGCCGAGCAAACTGCTGCACATGGACATTAAACAGATCTGTGCCCGCAACATAAACTCACCTTCCTGCAGAAGCATAGAAAACACATACATGTATTCCTATCTTATTCCCTAATTTCAAGATCAGCTTTCTTTTCTCTTTTCAGTCATTTGCAGTTCTTGCAAGACAGGCATGCTTTGGTGCACTCTAAATGTGTGTGCTTTGTGCAGGGACACAGCAGGCCAAGAACGGTTCAAGACCATTACAACAGCTTACTACAGAGGAGCCATGGTGAGTTCAGGACCCCTGCAGAACAAATAGACCGGATTACAAGGCTGACATCACTGCTGACTCTCTTATGTCTGCATGTTTCTGTGTGTCAGGGCATTATCCTGGTGTACGACATCACAGATGAGAAGTCCTTCGAAAACATCCAGAACTGGATGAAGAGCATCAAAGAGGTGAGACACATCGCTATTAATCAGACTTCTTTACGCTGTTAGATTTGCAATGAAGTAAAAATGCAACACTCAAAGAGAAGAATACTGGGAGAAACAGTGGTTAATATTCAAGAAACAAACCAACTGCTTCGATCAATAGGCTCATGAGGTCCGGATTAAGTACCTGGATGGCAAAAGTTCTCCACCATTAGGTTTGAGCATAATCAGTAAGAAATGGGACACTCTTTCTATATAGAGAAACTTGGTTATTTAGTTTGTTTGTATTGTTCTTGTATTTGTTGTTTATTCAGCTGCATTTTGATTTGGTGGCAGCAGGAGATTTAGATGCACAAATCCTTAGACTGAAGAGGAACCAAAGAACTTCTCACACTGACTGTGAAATCTGTTCTATCTTATGTAAGTTTGGTTCGAAAAGTTCACAGTTAGGTGTGGGTCTTAAAAAGTAGAGAAGAGGCACAGAGGATGGCATGCAAAGTCCAACCAAGAATGCTGTCGCTGCAGAATATTAGGGAACTGACACAGAAATATTAGTAGAGAGAGTACTATCACTATAAGTCAGTGTGAAACGACACAACCAGCTAGGAACTCTCCTTTTTTCTTTTTCCATGTGTAAAAATAGTGGTTACTACCTGGTACCCTGTATCTCCTAAGTGCACTGTGTCAAAGCTAAAAGGGTTGAGGTGAAGCGCAGCAGACCAGACCATTGATTGGTCAGAGAACTGGACGCACTACAGCTGACAGTGCCCAACCATTCCCACCGCTCAGTGTTAGGAAGGGTTTATGCTGCTGTCTTCAAGTTTGTGTCAGCAGTCTGCAGCTGCAACTTTACCATGCATAAGTCAACACGAATAGTTAGACTACCACTGTATTTTGTTACATGGGTTTCTGTTATATACAAGAATGAAACAAGCCCCTGTCTTAAAGAGCATTAGTATCACTTTCTATTTAAAACTTCAGCTATAGCTGGCAGGTACTTTCTACAGTGGAAAACAAAAAAGTGAGTACTTGCATTTTCCAGTTGTACTGCGCTGAAACAACTGTCTAAGCTAACTTATGTGAACTAAAGGCTCAGTGACATCCCAGTTAGATTGAAATTAAATCATCACAAAGCTCTAGAAACCACATTGTAAACCAACTTTTCACCTGGAGGTCCTTAAATCAAAGCTAAACCTTTCTTTTTAATCAAAATGAAAATAAGAGAAATAATTTAAAGGAAATTTTAATGCATGGAGAGGAGCCCCTTTGCATAGTCAAAAACCTGCAATGAAACCTAGAAATATTCTTACTTTTATCCTGGACCTCAGCTGGATTAAAAACCAACAGACTGATTGCTGAAAATAAGCACCAAGTTGTCTAAATACCAGCTGTGACTATTGTTAAAGCATTGTGATGAGGTTAGCTCAATTTGAAGTAGTGAAAAAATGTCTCAGAGCTGGAATCGTCTGTTGAGTGCAGCTTCTTCTGCACCTTCAGTTTGAACCTCAGTGCGAGTATTGAAACATTTGGTTTATATGTAAGCTGTGCTGCCTTCACTGTCTTCTAGAAAGGGCTTTTCACCAGAGCAAAAATTCCTGAAGGCAAGAAGTCAACTTTCACTAATCAATTAACTGCTTTCCCTTTTCCCAGAATGCATCTGCTGGGGTCAGTCGGATGTTACTCGGAAATAAGTGTGACATTGAGTCTAAGCGGAAGGTTACCAAGGAGACAGGAGAAAAGGTGAGATGACCCAAACAGACACCTAGTCACAGAGCAATCTTTGTTTTTATTCTTGTGTGTCGTGTCAATTTGCAGTAGCGAATGTGCTGAGCATTGTTCAGAGCAGGCAAGTGTGGCACATGTTTTTTTTATTGCTGCCACCCTACATTTACTTAAGATAAGAAGCAGGTAGTGATTATCACCCATGTCCTGGCCTTCAGTCTAAAACTAGGTGTGTGTTTATTGTCCACAGTTGGCTAAAGATCACGGCATCAGGTTCTTTGAGACGAGTGCAAAGTCCAGCATTAACGTGGAGGAGGTAAACATGACTCCTCGTAAATCTTTTGCTCATGTGTGTGTTTATTTAACTAAAATGGTTTCACTTTTCATTTGTCTTTCTTTCTAAATTTCCCTCAGTCTTTTCTGTCTTTGGCACGAGACATTCTACAGAAATCCAGCAAGAAACCAGTAAGCCCAAAAAAAACTCCTCAAACCAAAAACAAACTTCTATTCCTGACTAAATTCAAGACTTCTTTTGCACCAGATACATCTCTAATACTCTGATTTTGTTCTTATGTTCTTGTTTGGCAGGGCCCCACAGGCCGAGAGGTGAAAATCACCAGCACGTCAGAGAAAAAAGCCTCCAAATGTGCTCTCCTCTAGGTGTTACTCTGGACCCCTCACACAAGTCTCCAAGCATAGTAGGAATGTTACTATGGAGAAATCTAGCACACAAGGTTCTTTGTCTCCATCTAGTGGCTATCATACAAAAATACAAACCTAAAAGGATGTTTTAAACCAAATTACTGGTGTATTGCTAATGTATTTTACTCCAAAAAGATTGTTTTGATATTTAGGGATTTATGGATATGAAACTTTGTATGCTCACTGAATACATCCACTCCAAGCCATCCGAAATATTATTTTTGTTGTGCCAATGTTAAAAAAATTGGGATTCCTATATAATAATTTTTTCCACGATTTCACAAAGCACACATTTCTGTTACTTCAGCCTATTATTTCCCCTAGCTGTCCTCATGTAATCATCCCTGCAGCTCTCACTGCTTACTGCCTTAAAATACCTTTTTAATGTCTTACTTTTGAGTGCACACTGATAGCTTTTAGTTGGTTGTCAGCAGAGGAGGAGACGGTTAGAAAGTGTTTTCATTCACACATCTTGACGTAAAGGAGCAACAAGCATCCAGTAGATTCTGTTGAATTAGTAAAATACTGGACACAAGTGGAATAAATAACTACATTTAAATCTTGAAATTCCCCCGTTCTGTAATGCACTTTTGCTTTTGTTTGTTTCCCATTTTAAATGAAAAATTTGATATAAATTTAGCAGTTCTCAAAATTCTGCTGTGCTGTTGTAGTAAAGAGGGAATACAGTTTAGGGCCACATAAACATATAACAGAGACACCACAGACTTTATGTAACACTTGATATCAAAGCATAGTACTTGATCAATTTCATTATGTTCATATTTGAACTATGTTTCAGTAGATTACAGTATTATACTTAATTCAACAGAATCTACCATAAAAAATTCTTTCTAATGTTGAGAAAGTCATTTTATGCTGCGTCCTTGAAGAAGATGAAAACAAGCTTCTTTGTGTTTATGATTTTTACTTGAATGGTATCGAATCAGAGACAAACAATGGTAAATTAAGCCTTGTTTTAACAGAAGGATGGATTGAGAAAGTGGAAGACGGGCGCAGAGATAAGTGCAATATGAGAAGCTGAGTGGAGAGATAAAAGAATGATGGATAATGCAAGTGAATGGACAGGATGTGAGGGAAGCTGCAGTACCCACTAGTACCCCTTTTTAATTGATTTAGTGGGTCTTGCTTTTATCTGAAGTGCCTGGTAAAAGTCTTACCAAACACTGTTGCACATTAGCTACATATGACATTACAGTCTTCTTGTTCAGGCAACCTCACCACATTCAAAAGAGAGTCTTTGTTATGAGTGCTCGACAGATATTGACAGATCAGCCGTATTTTTTGTGTCTCCTTTTTATGCGTTTCTGTCACAGTCTGTCTTGTAAACTTGCCTCACGACCTTGTATGTACTGAACAGAGCTGCTGCTTCCTGAATAAAAATGCAAAACAACATGTCTGTGTTGTCGTCTGAAGATTGTTCGTGGCTTTTGTAAATCTTGATTGCAAGAAAAAATCATTTATGTTTTATTTACTCAGCTAAAAAATTAATTCAAGGTGGCTGTGTAGCATGTGACACTCCTTTTATGTTGTATTTGGATACTTAATTAAAGAGACAGAAAGGAATGCCAGGGGTCACATAAGCAGAATTTCCCCTTGTCGAGGTCTACAGGGCTTATAGTTAGGTAAAATAAAGAACTAGTATTTGGGAAATCACAATTATTACAACCAATATTGCGACATATAGACTTTGCACAGTGTCTTTAAAATATATGAATCCTGCGAGGCTGAATGGGATGATTAAGTGCGTGAAATTTATTTATATATTGTGTTTTTCTCAAACATAAGCCACAAAGTGCTTTACATAAATGTTATGAGGCCATAGAGTTCTCACCAAGTATTGTGAGGCTTAAGGAAGGTGCACATTCTTCTAGTACCCAAGCAATATTGGTTTAAGGCATATATTAAATGCATATGGTGTTTACAGTTCCCTCTAAATATGGGATGTGTGTATTATTATTTTTTTTCATCCAGGGGATATTTTTGCCAAGTATTTCATTAATTTGACACTTATTTTGATGTGGCATGATACATTTTCTCCTCATTGTTTGAGAATTTACATCTTGTTTGAGATTTTTTCCTTCCACCCGAGAGTATAACAATAAAAATCATAATAAAAAAAATACAGTAATTCAAATAAAATTAAATTGTAAAATAATAGCAAGAAAAGTGCCTAGGCTACATGAGCCACAGCATGGTTCAGGTACTCAGGTAAGAGACCATGACTTATTGAAAGGAGTATTAACCAAATACCTGTCTGTACCTAAAACATTTACTTATTTTACATTTAGGGGGTTAAAATACAAGTTTAACGCTCAGATTTACAGCAAATTTATATCTTGAGCTCATTTATATATCAGTGAAAACCACTTTAAAATGGGAGGGTCGATCTGAGTTTAAAGGAAAGTAAAGAAAAATGAACAAAGTGCTGTTTAAAACATTTAGAGTGAGTCCAGTTCAAAGTAAAGAGCCTGTCTACAGGCTCTAAGACACCCTTATTAACACTCCCTGTCGACTTCTTCTTAACTTCTTTCTTTCCTGTAAAGCTAATAATGTTTTCATCTTCATTGCTGCAGTAGCGGAATAGGAGTTTGTTACTAAGCAACCACCCTCCCTCCCTCCCAGCATCAGCACCACAACGGAGCGCGCGCGCTATGCCGCATCCTCAAGTTGCCTGCACGTTCTTCTTCTTCTGCTGCGTGCCTTGTCATCACGCAGGGCAGGTTTCGGTTTGCAAATACGATACCGTCTGTTTTTTTTTCTCTCTTCCCAGCGCGAGAGCTTGGCTAAGGAACTGAGGAGAGGGCGCGAGGGCGGCACAGGGGAGGGGCCAGCTCATCTTAACGAACCTGGACGGATTAAAAACGTATATGTTGGTTTGGTTGTTGTATTCACGTGACGCCTGGTGGGAGACAGTGAGGTAAACGGACGGGATACATACACACACATATACACACATACACGGGTCTGAACGGGATGCCCGCGTGACTGCAGGGAGGAAAGAGGCGGCGGAGGAGGAGGAGGAGGAGGGGAGTCTAGGTGCGTGTGTGTGGACCACCGCAAAACCCCCGAGGTGGAGTTGTCAAAGATCGAAACCTGTGAGCAAACAGCCAGCCCGGCCCGGCTGATATTTTTGGTGCAGTTTGGAAGTGGAGGATGTTTATTTCCTGTTCATGTCGATGAAGGTGGTTAGTCTTTGCCTCCCGATGTGATCTTGTGGCTCTGATCTCTCCACGGTCTTTTTCTCTATCGTGACGGGATGAAGAGGACCTAAGAGAAGGTCGTAAGAGGAGGAGGAGGAGGGGGAGGAGGGCACTTGATCGTATGTTGTTCCTCAGGACTGAACACTCGGACTGACCAGCTTGTGTTATCTTTGCTGTGGCGTTGAGACGACGAGAGATCAGCTGCTTTCTTTGGGATGCTTCAAAATCTGCGGCCTGCTCGGGTCTCCAGTTACCGCAATGCCACTGGCGATTGGAGACAGAAGAGGAAGAGGAGGATGCAACGAAGAGCAAATTAGTATACAATATTGTTCAGCATGCACTGTGTATATATCATAGCGTTTTAACCTGTGAATGACTGACTTAGACAATGCTATAGACTTTTCCAGTGGCCTAGGGAGGAATGGACGTTGTGTTGACTGAAACTATCATGGCTGAAATGTCAAATGAGGTGAGTTCAGCGTCTGCAAGTCAATAGAAGCCGCCCAATTCACACTTTTCTGCTGACAAAGTTCTTGGACTCCTTTACTGGACCGACACCATGGGGTATTGCGCAGAACCCATGGCACTTGCCAGTGGAGAGCTTGGTGCATAATTTTGACAGAGAGGAGCCCTGAAGCCAGCATTTATGTCTCTCCCTCCTCTACTCTCCTGCACTTCTACCCACACAGCTGAACTTTGTTTATGAAGACTGGGTAAAATCTCTCTCAGCTTCCTCCTCAAACATGCCTTCACCGTCCGACTCCAGCAGTGTGGCTTCAGCCTCGGGGTCTCGAGGATGGTCAGACAGCCGCAGGGGCATGTCTGGTCGGGGGCCCGGTGGGGCTCGGCTGCTCCTGTACTTGGGGCTGTGCCACCTGGGCCTGGGGGCCATGGTCCTGGCCTTCTCTTTTACCAGTATGGCCTTCACCTCCTCAGCCCGTGTGAGGCAGTCGTGTCCTTTCTGGGCCGGCTTCTTTGTAAGTGTAAATCTGATTGACGACATTTAGAGTAACGAGATGCTAAAGAGGAGTTGTCTGACGGATGTGGTGTCTCTCTACAGGTGGTGGCATCAGGGATAGTCGGGATCATCTCATGGAGGAGACCTCTAACGTTAGTGGTACGTAAGAGGAACGCTCAAGTCTTCTCGATCGAATGGAAAATATTCACACAGCCGCCATTTTCCTCTGACCTCACAGTCAGGCGGAACACTGAAATCCAGCCATAATGTCATTGGCTACTGCATTGTTTCAGTCTATCAATTGGCCAGTCTAACAATTTTGTAGGAACTCCTATCTTAGCTTATCTGTTAGCTCAGAAACGGTTGAAAGAGCAGAATTGGATAACTGAAGAACTCTTAATCGTTCTATTGATCTTTTGATCATTAGCATGGTTCTCATCAATAGACAAAGTGGTTTTAGCCATCATGGAACTATAAATGTTCAAGTCCTCAGTGTTTCTGTGTGCTTCACTGTTATAAAGACCTAAGTATTGTATTTATATTATCACAAATGTTCCTTGCAATATCCTATCAAACTAAGTGACCAGAACCATAAACAGAATAATTTATGATGACTAAATTGGCTGTGACATGGTGGACAAAAAGCATGCAGAATTTAAATCCGTCCATAAGGCAAACAAGCTACTTTCTTGATTACTTTGTCTCCAAGCGGCAGGAGTATTTGCCAGTTAAGTAACCTGCCAATGTCTTTGGTTTGAGGAATAAATCTAGTCTGTACTCTCTTGGCTGGGCATGGCACGAGTTTTGACACCCTGTTCTAAATTAAACACGGCTCTGTCTTTGTGTGTGATCCTCCACAGGTGTCACTGTTCATGCTGCTGTCCGCAGTGTGTGTGATCCTCAGTCTGGCTGGCTCTATGCTCTCCTGTCAGAACGCACAGATGGTCAAGTCCATGCTCACCTGCCAGGTACAACCAGCAAGTTTTGTCTTCTGCCTCATGCTGAAATGTCCTTGTAGCCAGATGCATAAGGGAACATACCCCATATGAGTGTGAATATGTTTGTAGTGCAGTTCAGTGCTTTGAAACAATCCTTCCTTTATGTGTGTGTAGGTGGAGAATGGTCTGTGTGTGTGTTGTGCGCCCACTCACTCCTGCTCCATCACAGAAGAAGAGACCCTAGTCCTCTACCTGAACGCTGACTGTCATTCAGTCAGACATCAGCTGAAGGTGGGCAGGATGTGTTTTCCAGCTGGTGAATCAAATTATCCTTAAACACAAAGGATCTTCTAAATGTGCCAGAATTTCTTTGAACAGAAGCTGTGTTGAGAACACTGGAGCAGATAATTTCTTATAATCATACACCATCAAAGATCCGTAATGAACATCAGAAGTTCATCAAGCTCAGTAAAAAAGGACAAAATTAGCATCAACACTGTTATTTGTTTACAGTGTTTTTAAAGACTTCAACGTTTGCCTTGCAGAAAAATGCCTTTTTGGTGTCAGGTTGTAATTTTGTCAAACATTTTTCTCCACAGGACCTTTTGTTCAGTGCATGTGGTCTCAGCATTCTCTCCACCATCATCTGTACTCTATCCACTGTGACCTGCAGTATTCACATTTTCTCCCTGGACCTTGTGCACCTGGTGAGAGCGCACACAGCACATTTTACACCAGTGTGGCTTTTTTTTTTTTTGTGTTGAGAATGAAAAGTACTCAGCAATAAACTGCACTGCTGATTTCAGGTGTTAGGCTTGACAGATGATTACTGTCATTTCTTAAAATGAGCTTAAATGTGTTCCCTTCATACCAAGCTGGCCCCACATCGCTCTCGCTCAGTCAACCCAGAATGCACGACTCCTCAGGACGCCTTCCTGACTAACATCATGGACTTTGAGGAGTTTGTCCCACCCATCCCTCCGCCCCCGTACTACCCTCCAGAATACACCTGCAGCTCTGAAACAGACGCTCAGAGGTAACTCACCTGATAAGTGTTTTTATTCAGCGTTATAGCAGTGTACACTTTTAGAACACAAACACATTTGACTGAAAGTGAAAGGACATAATCAGTTCGATATCTTTCTTGACCTCATCCAGCATCACCTACAATGGTTCCATGGAGAGTCCTGTCCCTCTGTATCCCACTGACTGCCCCCCTCCTTATGAAGCCGTGATGGGACAAAGAGCTGCAAGCCAGGTGAGTCGGTGTGTTTAAGTTTGTGTAGGTGTGTGCTCTTGTGTGTTGTGCCCGCAGCCTGCGCTCAACCTTGTCCATTCTGACTTTCAAGGCCACAATGTATGATGCCCACGGCACTGAGCTGTCCGGAGAGAGGGGGACTTCTACCGCCTTCAGTGGAGAAGGTGGGAACAAGTTCATAACTTTATTTGTCTATCTGAGTGACTTATGAACAATATTATAGGGAAATATTAAAAGTACATTACAATAAAAAAACATTTCTTTAAAAACAAACAAGTAGTCAAACCAAAGGTGGCCTTGGCTAGTGCATATTTGCATACCAACTCAGTATAATATACCTAACTCTCCCTTTGAGTATTCCTCAATTTATACAAGTTATTTGCCAATTAAATGTGCCAAAAAGTATTCTGAATTAAAGGGATACTTCGTTTTTAAAAAGGGGTTGTATGAGGTACTTACTGTAAATACTGAGTGTATTAGCAGTAGGGATCCCAGTCAGCTCAACGCCTTTATTCAGAAAGATTGAACAGAAGCTCTAACCACTATACATAATTGAACTTATTTGAACATAATCTATCCAAAGCACTACTCTTAGGGCAGGGGTTTGCTCATAATTTTGAGCACCAAACGCCTACGATCGTCCAGCAGACACAGTGATGGCAGTAGAGTCTAATATTTCAGTCCAGTCTCCCCTTAAATTGCTAACACTGTGTCTTCTGATAAACATGAACATACTGTGCTGATCATAGGTTGCCACCGTGCAAGAAAAAACAAACACTGAGAGATGTGCGTCCACTTGGCTTTTCTGGTTATCTGATTTGATGTCTAGAAAAAAAAAAAAGCTCGGTATGTCAGGGGACTCTGGTTAGTGAGAAATGCAGACTGAAGCGGCTTCTGAATCCTGAAATACTGTTGGTAACAAGTCCCATGTGGGTTTATGGGCATATTTGGGATCTCTCCTGCTCTGCTGTTAGCACAGAACTTTCTACATTTTTTTCTTTAGTCCATTGAGTCCCATTCGTCCTCTGCCCCATTTTCTGGTTCATAACGGTGTCTCTGTGTCGCTATGTTAGTTAATTGCACCTCATTCTCCATGTGGGACATCAGGAGCTCTGTACATAGGGAATCTGTGATATAGAGGGTCTATGAGTTCACATGGTTGTAGGGAGGGTGTCAGAATCCATACTCCAAGGCTTTTAGACCTGACAGCTGATCAGTCTGCTTTAGGCGGAAGAACACGGAAAAAACGATGATCAAAAAGAGTGTAAGGTGCTGAAAATTTTCCATTAGAGCAAATACTCACACCAAGGAATATGCTTTGGTTGGAGTTTGAATTACATGGTAGAGTCATGGTTAAAAGGAACCAAACTGGGGTCCCTTTGGCTAATACTCCTAATATTAAAAGTTCCTCATATAACCCCACTTACAGAAAGAAACTTTACCTGTAAAAGTATAAATGCCACAATAAAATAGAAGTTATATTTCAAGTCCGGTAAAAGAACTATGAGCCTCATTGAACTTTTCATGGCACTTTACTTTTACACAGGAAGAGTCTTGTAAAGAAATTAAGGGATTTGGGGAGTCTGCTGGATCACCGGGGGACTCCTTTTAATGATTATATAAAGTTTTTGGGTTATTCTTGCAGTACTTTGCAGTAATGTCAGCTGAACGGGGGCATTGGTTTAACTCAGTGGTGAAAGCCTGCTCCCCATACACAGAGGCTGGGTGCAGATAAGTTTGAAGCTATTTTTTTCCCTCATAACAAATTATGTTTTTATTAGTGTCCATGGACAGTGGATCTCTTCTGATGTCAGAGATTGTGGACATACCTGATGATTCATCCCCCTCTGAGGATTCTTGTCTGATGGAGGTGGGGCTGAGGAACCATGGGGACAGGGGCACCAGAAGCGCTGGTGAGGGGGGAGACGGCGGAGAGGGTGGAGAGCACATCAGCTTCCGGGGTCTGCCTTCTCAAACCCCTGAGAGTCCTCTCGCAGGTGGGCCGAGAGCAAGGCGCTTTATCAGAGGAGAGAGGTCCAACTCCTGTTCTTCACCCAGCACAGCAACCAACACGTACAAGTGAGGACACACATGAATAATGACAGACATACACAGACACAGTTTGATATCACAGGCATGAGTTTTGTTCAAATGTAAGCTTGTGACAGACTCAACAACACAGAGAAATGTTGTTTTTTTCTGTTGATTTTCCCTGCAGGTCCCCAGTTTTGCATCGCCAGGCTATGCTAGCTAGTAGCTGCTCTCAGCTGGAAGCGATAGGCAACTCAACCTCTCAACAGCAATCCTCCATCACAGAGACACGAGGCCAGTCCTTTTCTCCATCACGCCAAGGGGCTGCCCTAGTCTCCTCTGTTCCTCCCATTTCACCCTCTGCAGTTGGCTGTGAGCAGATTGGTGGTCTGGGTAATGGACCACAGCTGCTTGGCCAACTCTTGTACCTGCGACGACTGGCTGGGAAGGGCGAGAAAGATGGAGAGAGTGTAAGACAGGATGCTGATGGACTCCTACGTCTTGTGAGATCTCACAGTGAGCCTGGTTTTGGCTCCTCCACTGATACAGGTCAGAAAGATACAAAAATATATCTTCACCTTCCCTTTTTTTAGTTTCTTAAATGTGTGTGTTGATCTTTACATCTGCAGTTGACTTTGGCTCTGGAGGAAGCAAAGGATCTACAGATACAGGTAAGAGCAAATTTCAGATTAAATATTAGGTTGTCATCAATCTCAATTTTTTTTAATTATTTCTGTGGGTCCAGAAAGAAAAAAAAATCCAAATACACTTTGAACTTTTCCACTTTCCCTCAAAGACATAGCCATCATTTATCAATCTCTATTGGATTTAAACAGTAGCGGCAACATCCAAATGTGTTGTTAATAGCAAGTAATTCATGAAACTCTGCCCTAGCAGCTTAATTAGCAGTGATTTAATTACATTTGATATTGAGCCACAGCATTTCCTTATTTGCCAATAATTTTCAAATGCTGGGCTCTGGTTTTATGAAATGAGGAATATATTCTGTTGTAAAATCATGAGCTCTTAAAATGGTGTTTCACTACATGAGGACTATCTGCTATCTTAAATGTAACAGCGCTTAAAAACTTGCAGATTTAGTTTATCCTTTCTAAGAATTGGGGTTGTAAATTTTCCAAGCAGAATTGAATCCGGATTTGACAGGAAAACAAATAAATAAACACAGATCATGATGAGATATTGAACTTTTTGGACATCTCACTGAACAGAGTAGTTACTGCTCTTGGCTGTCTTTAAATCCTTAACCCTTCCTTTAAATACAGGTCTAACAGCTGTGTGTTCTCTATGCACACAAATAATGTGGAGCCTTGGCTTCCTAAATAATGTGGCTATAATCAAAGCCTCTTATGACGACTCTACAATGAGTCAACACTGCGACATGCAAAACACTTTCCCATCTGCCTCTGATAATTACTTCCCCTAACACATGTCTGTGTGTTTGCTTTAATGGAACTTTTTCATCATATCAGTTAAAACTACCTCTTATATTGAGACTTACTTCCCCTTAGGCTGCAGATGCTCTAGTTTCAGACATTTCGGTGTAATTAGTAAGTTATAAGAGTAACGTCCCTGGCAGCGACAAAATTCCTTAAAAAGTTATGAGGGGTGTGTTTTGGTTTTTTGTTTGGCTGTTCAGTTTAAGCATTTTACCATGTCCTTAGCTCAGTGTCATGGAGTTCTGCAGAGGATGTCGATAAAACTAAAAGTCATGAATAACATTGTGATATTTTCTCTGTTTGGTCTCTTATTCAGTGTGTTTATTATTGTGTATTTGTCAGTCATGGTTGGTTTTGTTATTTTGGCCACAGCTTTTTGTGAAGTTGAATTTAAACAATCATTTCAGCTGATGCCCAAATTCTTCATCTGGCCCTCTGTGTATGTTTTTTGACATGACATTAATATTGATGAAAAGGGTGATATTTCCAAATAGTAAAAGACCTCCTGAATTTGTCTTTTTTCCTGATTCTATCTGTAAAAGGTCCATCCTCTGAGGCATGTTTGTTGGCACGCACCTCCTTGCCTCCTGCTGCAGCTCTACCTCGGAAAGGTAGTATAAAGTCAGCAGCAGCCACCGGGGTGCAGGTCCCCTCCAAAGCTCCCCCCACTTCACCTCTGCGTTTACCTAAAGATTGCAACCGTTCCCTTGGAGACCTAAAGGTTAGTCTGAACAATATTACTAAAACATGCAAATAAAACATTAACACATTGTGAAGCTATCACATCTTTCTCTTCACTTATCTTTTTACTCAACCTTCAGGTGACTCGGGTTTTGATGGCTCGCTTCCTGCAGCGCTCCAGACGGAACCTCTCGCCCTCCTCTGAGCATGCTGGGAACATAGGGCAGGGGCCAAAAAGGAGGACTGGGGCTGAGGGTGCTGCCACTAACCACCTGCCCTTAGAGCAAGTAGGACAAGACATTAAAGTCAAATCATTTTTCCATCACACCACTTTCAAATAGTTACAGGCTTCTGCAAGTAATCTGTTCTTTGCCTAAAGGTGTCCTTGCTAAAATCTCCAGGTTTTGAGGACCCCCTGGAACACAACCCGTGGATACCCCAATCATCACCCTCATCACCCCCATCGCCGTGGACACCACCATTCCCACAGTGACAGTCGACACAACCGGCATTACAGCAGCCGGGTGCCAGAAGGGATCCACCTGCGCAGCTGTGGGGATTTAAGCTCCTCCTCTGCATCGCTACGTCGATTAGTTACACCTCATCCTCCACATGGGTCGTCAGGAGCTCTATACTCAGAGTCTGCACTGTGATACAGGGGGTATATAAGCTCACAGGGTTGTAGTGAAGACAAAGATGGGAGTGAATAAGACAGAGTAATAAAAGGGAAGATCTACTGGAGACATTTAGTGATGAATTGTGAACAACTTTCTTCCTTTTCCTCCATGTCACCTGAAGCGAGCTGTGCAAATGGCCTTTTTCAGTGGTGCTCTTCATCTCTCTGAACGTCAACCTAGAGCTTGTACTCTTTCACCCCTCAGCATCGGTGAAACACCTCTGGGTGCTCGTGTTTTGAGAGTCTTGACCTTGTATTAACAGAATACACCCAGAACTAACCAAGACAACAAATATCTTCTCCGCTCAATCTTCGAGTCCTTCATCTGGACTCATCTGGAAATGTACTGTCCTCAAGGCTGCTACAACAGTCGCTGACTCACGTGTGCATTCAGTCTATTACATATATTTGGGTTGCAATATGCTTCTGACCCTTTTGTACATTGCTATTTATCCACAGGATCACTCTGGTGAAGTGATCTTGGAAATCCTTATTTTGTCTTCCATTTATGAGAGAAAATGCATCATGAGAGATAAGGTTGCATATGAGGACAAACACACTGAAAACTTCTACTGCGTTGCTGATTTTGTCTTTTTTTGTGATTAAGATTCACACTTTCTTCACGCCTGTCCACCTACACACCCGCCTTTGGAAAAAGGCAGCCAGCATTTTTCACATCTACCTTAATGCACGCCATAGACACATGCTCAGCCTTTGAAATGTATTCTCTGAGGGTGGTGCTTAAATGCAATGGTTTGATTTGCATATGTGCATGTTTTTTGCAACAGCCTCCCAAATACAGCAGGTACCCTGTGCATTGATCCTGACCGTCTGTGTAACTAAGTTAACACGTCTTCAGAATGTCTTTACCTGCATGTTTTGACAATGCTTCTTATGTTTTTTCCTCTTTTTCCTAAGAACTACAAAGAATGCCAATTGAAATGTTCGTGTTAATAGAAAGATGAAGGAGAAGGTCAGAGTCTAAGATGTGCAGTGCTCCCAGTTCGTATCAGACGGCTACAAATTGTGCCTCTGCATTCTAATTTCATTTTGATGGGGTTTGAAAATGTTGTAAGTGCACAGATATATTAGTGACACTGACTGAAACAGCCTGATCTTGTAAGATAAATAGGTATGAACTGTGACTCTGATGATGTGCAGAGTCTGTTGCAATAAATGTACAGACTAATTTGTGATGAGGTTTGTCTTCACACTATGTGTTGGCACAGTTCTCTTTGGACTTCAGAGCTCAAGGGTGTTGATAGTCCAGAAACAGGTAATTTTAATGTTCTGGATACTAAAATCTAAGTGTATCAACATCTTTGGCAGATTGGCAATTTTTTTTATTTGTCTTTGAAAGTTGTTATTGATGTGCTCACAGAGTCATAATATTGATTCCTTATGAGTAATGGCACATTTTGGATACACTCATTAATATGTAATTGAATAATTTAAAAAGACACAATTAGCCTGCACACAGGTACAGGCACACAGACATCCACATCTGCCCAAAAAGGCACTGAGCTGTATTTCTACCTCTCCTGTCTTGCATAAGATAATATTATCTATTTGGAAGGAAAAATGTATATCCATATGGCAGCCTTAACAGGATAGAGCCTTGAAACCTAAATATGAAATGTATCTAAATATGACAACTATTCCAAATTTTAAATGCTGTGTCAATGGCAAAAGTTTCAATGCAACCTATGTATTTCAAGGTATGAAATAAATGATAGACATCAAAGTAAAAAAAGGAAGTATATTGATGTTTTGTACATTTTATGAAGAGGAAAACTCCTTTGCTGTATTAAGAGGCAGAAAATATATTCATTTTGATATCAGTAATGTCATTTCTAATCTTTTACACTCTCACAGTAACACTATTTTTTGAAACATATTCAACAATTTACAAAACTTTCAATGGGAGACAAGTGCAATTCAGATGTACATCTTACTTTTACAGAACAACAGTGACGATATACATGAGG
This sequence comes from Xyrichtys novacula, assembly GCA_962446985.1. Classification (NCBI taxonomy): domain Eukaryota; kingdom Metazoa; phylum Chordata; class Actinopteri; order Labriformes; family Labridae; genus Xyrichtys; species Xyrichtys novacula. Next base: position 23,155,386 of record OY660871.1, read on the forward strand.
ACAACATAATGTAGAAAAGAAAGAAACACAAAACTTACAGCAAGGCCTGCCTTTGGAATTCAATTAATGATTCACTGAGTTACAACAGTACATATTTAGAGATATTATCACATAGGTTTTCTAGCTCTAGACTAGAGTCTTTAATTAGTGACAAGGAAGCAAGATAAGATTTAAGTTCTGTTTTAAACAATGCAAGGGATGGATTTTTATTTTGCCATTTACTTTTATGGATGTGGTATTTACCCATAATTGTTATTATATTGCAAATTTTGAAAAATTTGTTTGGCATGTTATAATTTCCATACAGCACTTGTTTCAATTTCAAGTGTGCAACTTTATCCATTTTAATTTTCAACTAGTTTACTAAATCATGCCAAAAGTTCTTAATTATGCTGCATGAGAAAAAAAAGATGTTTAACTGTTTCCTCTTCTTGCGAGCAGAAAACCTTGAAACATAACCTCTTTTTAAGGATTGTGTTGCTAACAGTAACACTATAATGGGCTCATCCTTACCTTCGTAAGCTTCCCCACTCCACACGCAAACCCCGCCTCTCCTTGATTCTTATTGGCCAGCGGGTGTAAAAGCCCATCCTGGTTCGATACTACAAGCAAATCAAAAGGCATAATGTCAAATCGAGCCTTCGAAATCTACACCCACACGCGATAGCCACATTGGATGCCGGGAAGTTTAGTTCTGCTGCCGTATAATAAAACGGGCAGTAGAGCCAACGTGAACTACAATGTGTACATCCTGGATTTTAGAGACGTTCACAGACTTCAGGTTAACAGCAAGAGATAGATAAAACAAGATTAACGATTTTGCTGTTTCTCGCAGGATAGTTTTGGATAAGACGGCAGTGTTATAATGGTATGTAAAGGCATGTGTATGGACAAAAAGATTTTAATTCGGCATCTTACTGCTGGTTTTGTCAACAGCCTGGATGTAGGGAAACGATGTAAGCTAACGTCAGCTAACGCTTCTTTTTACGACAGAGAAACTTGGTAGCTAATAATAGTGTAGTCCCCGCACTTGTTTACTTTAGCGTAGTCGGCTAGCTTTGAGTATGGAACAATGTAGATAATTAGCACGGATGTTTTCCACAACTGCATGAGGGTGTTACCGCCGGTGCAGTCCGATAAGGTTGACGCAGCTGTGAGGAAGGAGAGTTTACAATGAGACGTCTGCTGAGCTCGGTCCTAAACGGCTCGAAAATAATCCGAACAACTTGGCTATCTGACTCCCTGCTGAAATCAAGAAACAACTCTTTACCGCTGTGCACTTGGTCTTTTCAGGGGGACAATATATGCAATGGGTCGCAAAACAAAAAGGCGCTCCTGTCGGACCCTCAGCTGTTTGAGGACCAGTTTGAGGACCTGGTGACAGAGCTGTCAGAGCAGGACCTCACAGATCCAGCGCTTTCTGATGCTCTGCACAGACTAAGAGAGGTACATACTTCATGCTGTCTAATCTGTCCAAGATTTTCTTAAGCTTCACGCTTCAGTTTCAAGCGTCATCAATGTCCTTTTCTAGGTTTTGGTGTACAACTCCCCTGGAGGCAAGAGGAACAGAGGCCTATCTGTGATTGGCACACTGAGGGAGTTAATCCCGCCCACTCAGCTCACACAGGACACTGTGCAGAGGGCTCTCACCGTGGGGTGGTGCATTGAGTTGGTAAGGACATCTGACACTGAATATTAAAGGGTTATTCTAGCTTTGCCTGCATAGATCTTGTCATTAACAAATATCACTACAGTTTTGCCACTGTGGCTAAAGATGCATTGACTAATGTACTGAACCAATAAAAAAAGTTCCTATTGGGAGTATAATGAAGGGCTGAGCAATAAAACGATAACGATATATATGTAAAATGCATTTCCCTTTATCAATATAAAACATGGTCAATATCCTTTTCGGCATTCTGTCATGTTTTGGTAGACTATACGAATAGCCAATGAAAAGGGGAGTTGCTCTGGGTCCGCTTCGCGCTGAACCAATCGTGCTGAATTAGAACCATAGACTGTATATAGAATGGACGCCGTCTGCCTCCTCACTGTGTGAAGCCACTTCAAGAACAGCACACTCTCGCGGCGGACTGCAGTATAGGTCATAAATCCTGCCTCCGCCAGCAAAGCTTATGGGACTGTGGACAAATTTTAGAAATTTATTACGCAGAACATAATTTTTTTTCCCCCTGCTTGCGACATTGACATGTAGTTACAGTAAGACTGGTTTGTGCTCAAGTCCTCCTTTTTCTGTGAAGCTTCTGTGAAGCTTCTATGAAGCTCCGGGAGAGTCGCCAAGACTCACCCGTCGAATGCGCACAACGCTACTGCGCAGCGCTGGTTTCAGGAAATGGAGAAAAAACGTGGAATTACCGAGAGCTTTTTGGCTTCAAATCCATATACAGGTACAGGGAAGAACCAAGTTGTCCATAATATATACAGTCTATGATTAGAAACAAGTAGCAAACAATCCGCTCTCTCTCGCGCAACACCTTACGACAAAACGTGGAAGAGACACAAAGACCTCACAGATGCAGTAGCTTATTGTATTGCAAAAGAAATGCTACCAATAAGCACTGTTAAATTAAATTTTTTATATCGTGATATATATCAATATCGACTGATATGAAACAAAAATATTGTGATAAAATTTTTCCCATATCGCCCAGCCCTAGTATAATGAGGCGCCTCTTCGATGAAATGTGAAAAGCAGTGTTCTTTGAGTATGACCACTGAGGCTTGGGCTCACAGGAAGGCCACAAAATACTAATTTGCATTGTTTGATGTGGTCTTTTCAATAAATTTGTTGATGAAAAAAATAAAATAAAATCTGTCAGCTGTTTTAGCTCGTGGATCAGTGTATGTTTAATTCATTAGATTTTTACACAGAAGAAAATTGGTGATGGCACAAAGGCAGCTTTCATTAGAGCAGAGACAAAGTGGCTTAGTATGCCTCAGATAAAAAAAATAGCTCCAAGAGATTGAGGGCAGGCATTACAGAGCAAATGAATGTGAAAAGTAAACTGTGCCTCATCTCTTAAGTGCAGACTCATACTGACTGTTGTAATACAACGTTGCAGGGGTATTATGCTCTTTAAGTTATCTAATTAACAACTGTTGTTGTGTTTCTTACAGCTTCAGGCATTTTTCCTCGTGGCAGATGATATCATGGATGCATCTGTTACACGCAGAGGACAGCCTTGCTGGTACAAGAAGGTAGGAATCAAGATGTTTCAGGAAATAGTACTATAATTTTTGTGTTGTTCAGTCTTATTGTGCTATGATTAATTTTCAATGTTGACACCATGATTTGTTTCTCATGTGAATCTTGTCTGTTTCTAAGGATGGGATAGGCCTGGATGCCATCAATGACTCATTTCTCCTGGAAGGGTCAATCTACAGACTATTGCGTAGACACTGCAGAGATCAGCCCTACTATGTCCACCTACTGGAGCTATTCACTGAGGTTGGTCTCAGTCCTGGATTTTGAACATCCAGACACATAAACAGTATTCTTACTACAGCTCTGTTTGTTTCAGACAACGTTCCAGACTGAGCTTGGCCAAGCTTTGGACCTCATGACTGCTCCTCCTGGTCAGATCGATCTCAACAGATTCACTATGGAAAGGTAAGAGGAAGAGAATTCTGTAAAATGAATTTGCGGTGGATGATTTCATCAGCAAAGCCTATAGGTGAAACAATGTCTTTCTGTCTTTAGGTATAAAGCAATTGTGAAGTACAAGACCGCCTTTTACTCCTTTTACCTCCCTGTAGCTGCTGCAATGCACATGGTCAGTATTTATTTTTGCTTAATAAACATGACAGAATAGCCTCATGGGCATGATTATGATGACACTGAAATGATTAGATTCCAAGTTTGAAGAAAAGGTCTGGAAATCAACATAACAGAGAAATTTCCCACTCTTTGTTGCGACTGCTGTACCTCACCTTTACAGGCAGGAATAAATAGTGAAGAGGAGCACAATAATGCTAAACACATCCTGCTGGAGATGGGAGAGTTCTTTCAAATTCAGGTAATGTCTTTCATGTTATTCTACCTCCAAGGCTTCTATTATATAACATCCTATCGACTTACCGGAGTCACAAATCTGCATGTTTTGTGTGTAGGATGACTATCTTGACTGTTACGGAGACCCTGCTGTGACAGGAAAGATAGGTACCGACATCCAGGATAACAAATGCAGCTGGCTTGTTGTGAAAGCTCTGGAAGTCATGTCCCCTAAACAGAGAGCAGAGCTGGAGGTAAGACAACATATGACAGCCAGTTCTGTTTGAACACTCACAATAGTGTATCCTCTACATTTGTATTTAACAATGACTGCTTGACAGAGAATTTGAAGTTAGGAGACTTTTTGTTGAACGTGTAGGCAAACCAATAAATGTTCATTTTGTAATGTTATCAGACAATTTTCAGTGTTTTTTGTTCAAATCTTATCCCAGTGTTACAATCTTTTCTCCTCAAACAGATTTCCCTTTATCCTTAAAATCTGATGGGTCCACAAATTAAGTACCAGATCCAGTGCTTAAGCCCTAATGTCATTCTCTTCCTCCCCCCCAGGCGTGTTATGGACGACATGATGATGCGAGTGTTGAAAAAGTCAAAGCCCTCTACAACACTCTGGAGATGTCAATGCTGTACCACAACTATGAAGATGAGAGCTACCAGCGGCTACAGAAACTCATTGCATGTCACGCTCAAAACCTTCCTCACGCAGTCTTCCTCAACTTTGCCAAAAAAATCTACAAGAGGAACAAGTGAGAAAGGGTGAGGTGGGTTTACTGACAGTGTGAGGTGCATCAGCCAGGCTATGATAGAACTTTGATTATAACAAAATGATGCTCCACCCTCTCTAGAGAGAAAAGGTTCAACAGCATGATGCGAAGATGACTGTAATGTGTTAAAGTTTCTTAGCTTTGCAATGGTTTGTAGATATTTGGTTGTAAATGTCTTCAAATAGCCTGTATTATTAGCCACATGTTCTGTATTTATTAAAAAATCCAATGGATTTTATGAAGAAATGATTCACTGACAGTTAGTGCTTTCATAGCTGTCTGACTTGGAGAATACACACGACAAGACACAGATATAAATCCCACCAGGTCAGGTTATCAACAAAGGTGTGGTCTAATAGAAAAAAAAAATTTAACTATTAAAAAGAACAGAGCATGTGTGAAAACATGTTTCTAAACCATGGCAGGTTTAGAAATCTGACCTGCTTTTTAAATACATATATTTTTATACTGCTGCTAGAAAGTCTGTACAGGTCTGGATATGATGCTTTTAATAAATACTACATGACCAACATTTTTCTTTGTTTTCTTTTCATCTGGCTGTGGGGCACAATGAAAAAAATCTGATAAAAACAGCTTGAAAGAAAACTGTTTTCACTCAATTTTCAGAGAAAACAAAACCTTTAAAAAAAAAGCAAAAAATGACAAGTTTCATAATAGAAAATTTGTGAAATGTTTGTTTTAAAGCCTCGGAATGAAAAATGAGAGTTACAATATAGCATGGCAGAGAAAGTATTTCGATCCATTATTAAAGGGGAGTCATATATTTAGTATTGAACATAGCACACCAATAAGCCCTGTAATAGTGATGCTTTCGTTCTTTAATTTATTTATTTTTTATTTTATTTATTTATTTTTATTGTGATACTATTATATATTCGATATTAGATTTGTTAAGTTTATTTTTACTGTTTTGTTGATCAACTTGTGAGTGATTCATCATGGTTACCTCAACCAGTTGATTGAGATTTTTTTTTTTTAATTGTGAATGATGTTAATGACTCATGAAGAGGAGTTGTCATGTCCACTCTCCAAACCCCAAAATTATGAAAAATTAGATCCATAAATAAATAATAATAATTAATAAAGTACAAAATTACCTTAAGACACTCCAGTTCACGCTGCTGCTTCATAAATTGACTTAAAGAATATTAAATTAGATCACACATGACATAATAAGACTAGATATTTCAGCATTAACGAAAACATAAGGTGCTTTTTGACTACAGAAACTTTCTCCAGGAACCAGAGAGCAATGTCATTTACATTAGAAAACAGGGAACTTATATTAAATATAAAATACACAAACACAGAAGAGATTCTGGTAATATCCTATGTAACTTAATGTTATCTGCAGTAAAACTATATATAAACATGAATTTTGTCTCTATGTGTGTACATTCTCTCCCTCTCAGGGATGTTTTCAGGCATTTTGACAGTTTAAGGGATTAGTCTTATCAGGAAACAATACTGTTTACAATATGAGCCTGTGAACAGTTTTCACACAGACACTGGCTGAGCAGAGAGAAAGTTAAACAGGTAGAGGCACTAAATGAGCAAATATTTCAGTAATCCAAATACAGTTGACCTGCTGCCAACATATGTGACAGAAAATAAAAACAAACAAAAATGAAATACAGTCATGGCTGTATTTTCACTGTAACTCAAAACACAGGCCTGCAAAGCAATTGTATGAGGTCTGAAAATGACCAAAGTTAAATTGGATTTGAAGCTCAGGCAAACAAGGGGTGTGGTTTGGGGGTATTGTTGGATGCTCGCGCGAGAAGACAGATGCTGAGGCTGTTCCCGTCGTACAGACATTCACATTCACTCGGACTGGGATGTGAAGGAGCCCGATGAGATGGAGACCTTCATCCATCTTTACTTCAATCTGATCGTGAGTCGAGTCTTGTTTTAATTTTCTGCTGATAGATATTTTAGTCGTTTTGACATGAACGTGCTCTGACTGTGGGCTCTGCTCACTAAACCGTCTGATCACACACGGAGCCTGCGTAGATTTAGAAACATACAATCTTGTTATTTGCAGTGATTTTACCGGAATCTGAGGAAAATCTCCACTAATGCGTCTTTCAATCTGCGTCGAATTATCATGAGAAATAATGTAGTTATAACAGGGGCGGATGGGCCTATATATAAGGACGATGCGGTTGGAGGTACCCCCCTCCTCCCCTCTTCCTCCTCCTCCCATCCTCTCTGTCTCTACCAGCTCTGTGGGATCAATATGCAGGGGTATACACTGCACAGGACGAGTTAAATTACATGTGATGAAAGCCTGTTTTTCTATGTTTGCTTTAGTGTGCATTATAATGAAGGAAGGCCCAGTGAAGGAGAGAAAGGAGTCACTTGAGTGTTTAATATTCCTTAGTGATGTGAAGGGCACTGTGGAGGAATATGAGCAATAGCCCTCGGTATATATGCTTAAAAAAAGACACTGTGCTTCAGTCTCCCTGCATGATTATTTCATGCCCCAGTTAAAACTGCGTTATTTGCAGTTATTGCTCCAGGTACTGTGTTTCTTTGATGGCATTTTCTTTTCATGAAGATAGTCCTGCTGCCTGTTGTCAGATTGTGAGGATGGACTGGCACAGATGGGGACAGCTTGACTGCTGTACACTCATGAATATCAGAGCCCAGTGAGGCTCAACACAACGGAATCAGATAATGAGTGACAGTTATTTAGTTAGAAATTAGCTGACAATTATTGTCACAGGGAGGATTTCATGTAAAAGCTGTGTGGGTGAGTGCCTGAATTTCAATGGAGAATAGCACATCTGAAACACATGAAAATAGGACACCAGATAATAAAAGGTAGACAGAAATCTTGCAGAAAATCTACAGGCATTTTTCATGTGATAGGTGCATTATTGTTTTCATTTATGAGCCGATTTCTATGGTGTCCAGATGGTTCAGAGAAGATGCATGTCAGTATTTTGAATACTGTTTCAGAAATTTGTGCTGCAGCAACTTCCTACTGCATTACAGTAATTTAACAACAAACAAACAAACAACGGCTTTCTTAGAAGAGTCAGGTTTTGTCTGTACTATGTAAGAAAAATGATTTAACATTAATGTTTCCTAAGGCAGCAAGTCCAAGGTGATGTCCTTGGATGTGATGGTTTGTCTGATCTGAAGTCCAAAACTTAACTTTTGATTTATTATGATAAAAGACCAATCAAAAATTTTATTCAATAAGCTGGAACCAGTAAAGATTGCGTTGCATGCATATTTTTTTAGCTATATTTTTTCTTGTTTAGCAATACTCGATAATATCTTCAGTGAAGGACTCTGTGTGTGAGCCGATGTGTGTGTGTGTGTTCTTATCTCTCCTGTCTCCTCTCAGGACTCGCTCTTTGATAATTATAAAGCGGAAAGCCCAAAAGCAATTGGGACTTAATGAAAAGTCCAAAAGATAGGTTTAACTTCAAAGAGCTAGCCTAGAATGACACGTGTAGAGCAAGAATACAAGCTTAGAGGAACTGAATCTGCTCATAGTCATTATTTACTGTGTGTGTCTCCTTTGATGTTACAGGATCTTAGGATACAAGCCAAGATGTGACCGTCACGGCGCGTCATAGTTTGGAAATCTCCAGCCTTTACAACACTTGTTTCTATAGCAACACAAATAGCAGAGCATCCTAAATCGTCCCGTACCCAAAATGCAGTCCTCCTCTCAGTCTTCAAAGCCGCGGCGCTTTGATGTCAACAGACGGACCAACACTGCAGCCGGACCAAAGTCTCATGGCACTGGTTTTCAGAGAGAGGATAAAAACATGAACACAATCACCGCATCCTCTCCTCGCCGGGCAACGAAAGGCTCCACAGCGCCCACCAGGACTAGGGTGGGAGTGCAGCCTCGAGCACCAGTGAGCCAATCCAGGTTTAGCTCACAAAAAGCAGCTTCAGCCATCTCCAAAACAGCTAAACCCAAACCCAAGAGTGCTCGAGCATCCGCAGCAACCAAAAATGCACCGGCAGCAGCCCCTCCTCAGCTCCCCTCTGTGCTCCCTCTAGACCCGAACTGCAATGAGCCGAGCCTCCCATGTCTGTGCTGCGATGGACGCTCACCGCAGGATAACAACAGCATGTTCAACCATAACCATAACAACAACAACACTATCTCTATCAGACAACAATTGCAGCTACCACCTCCTCCACCAGCCCAATTATTGCCCCAGAGGCATGATGGGACTGGAGCCAAGGAGCAGCCGCAGCTTCCCTCTGAAGTGAAAGCCAAGATGGAGCCCTCTGCCTGCCCTGCTGCCAGTCTGGAAAATGAAGGCAAAAACACAGATGAAAGTACCACTCTTGACAACAAGAAACATGTCAAAGTTGTCGAAGAGGATGACGAGGAAGAGAGCAGCGGTGACATTGACATCGATGATGATGACGAGGCTGATAACGATGACGACGATGATGAAGACGATGATGAGGATGATGACACCCTGGTGCCATCATGCTGTGACTGCCCCCCCTCCCTCCTAGAGTTCTCCCTATCCTCCTCTACCTCATCATCCTCCACTTCTATCAGCTCTTGCTCTGATCTGGAGTCTGACTGTGCAGATCAATCCACCTCCATCAGCTCCTCTCACGACCAAGATGATCTGTCCATGGCTCTTTCCCCCAAAAAACAATCTCTTTCACAAGCTCCTGAATTCCAGCCCCCTTCTCGTTCACCCCCGGCCCTCCCTCTTAGCTGTAATCCTTTCACTTTAACATCACATTCCCAGAACTCTCCCTGCTCCCCAGATGAGGGCTACCCCTCTGCCCTGGACTCCCCTTCTCCTGACTACCTTGGAGTCAAGGGTGATTCAGAGGTTGCTAAACTAGGCCTGCTTGACTTTCTCGAGTCAGTTGGAGAATTTGGTAAGATGGAGCGCTTCAGCCAGGTGATCCAAGTTGCTCGGTGGGATCTGGAGGGGGAGCAACACTGGGATGTTCTGAGGGATCGGTTGGATCACTTGGATCGTCTGGAGAAGGTGAACAGGGAAGTAAAACTGGCCTACATTGCTAGGCTCCATGAGAAGGGGTTCGATCTCGGAGATCTGGAAGAGCAGGATCTGTCAGATGTCATGGATGAAATGGGGAACATCGACATTCCCTGGAAGTTGTATCGAAGTCGTGGAGGGATGATGGGGGAGTCTCAGGAGTTCTCAGATGCAGGGGTTGATCTCACTGCCCCGTCAGATTGTGAGGATCCTCTTGCTCCTGATTCACTCACTCCTTCCCCAGTTGAGCCACCACCCAGACCTCCTAAACCTCCAGTGCGACACGCCAGCGTGAGCTCCGACCTCCATACCTACATCAATATTAGCAGGGAGACCACCTCCATGGCCGTCTCCACCTCCCCTACGTTGTCTACCTTTTCTCCTAACTCCTCATCACCCACATTCACCACTTTTAGGTGCGAGAAACCCCTACCACCATCTCCACCATCTATCCCTCCTCTCCCTACCACTAAACCAGTCCCTTACCTCACCCTCTACACCACTCCTTCTCCACCTCCATCCATCCCCACCCCAACTCCTCCCATCCCTCCCCCTCGGAAGCGTCACCTTGCCAGAAAGGAGGCGCAACGGCTCGCTGCTCTCCAAGCTGAACAAGAAAAGACACCCCTCTCACTTCCCCCTCCGACCACGCGTCCCCCACCTCTTCCTCCTCCACCAGTTATCTCAGTATCCTCCTCATCTCCCCCTGCCATACCACCTCCACCTGCTCTACCTTCTCCCCCTTCCTTTCACGCACTTGATGTGGAGATCCGTAAACTGCTGATGCTTGCTGGATTGACCCAAGCAGAGCTTCTCAAGCTCAGCCCTGAGCTCGGAGTTTGTGTTGGAGGGTTGGAGGATGATGGAGATAGAGGCAATGTTTTCTCATCCAAGTCTGTTGAGTCACACGAGTTCCGACTAAAAGAGAGGGAGGAGGAGGAGAAATGTGACCCAGAGATGTTCACCAAAGATGCATGGAGCAGCAGAGAAAGAGCGGGAAGAGAAGATATCGTTGAAGAACACAGGAATAAACAGGAAATCAAGGATGCACAAAGAACCACCTCATTCACTGAGATGGCGAGGAGAAGGAAGAGGAATGGCGGTTTGACCTCCGATCATTACTACAGCACCAATCTTAGTAACACACATGACACTAAAACAAAGAACATGACCTTTGAGTCATTCAGGTATCCCACAGTGTTTCCAGATTCACCACCTCCACCTCCTCCTCCTCGTCCCTTACCCCCAATCCCCCCATCTCAACCAACCCTCAAAGTCAGCACTCTTCCCGCCAATTCGGCACAACCTGAGAAATTTGATTGGCTCATAGCGTTTACGCCTGAATGCGAAGGCCCCCCTAAGCATCACACCTTGGAAATGAAGAAATCTCTAAAGGAAGCTCCAAAGAAGCTCACCTCAACAGGCCCGTCTCCTCCTAAGACAACGACTTTTAAAGAGCTGCGCTTCCGTAACAAGAGCACCTCTCCACCAACAAAGGTGATCAGTGACCCAGAACCAGACCCCTCAGTTATCACTCCAGATCCAGACATACTCTACAACCTGAGGTGGAGAAGAGAGAAGGAGGGCGGCGACGGGCAGCAATGGGAGTACACCTCTCAGGCTCAAGCCTTCTTCATGCAGCCGCCACCGGCCCTCACCTCCATGGCGGCTCTGAAGGAGATGCTCCAGAGAGCGGACAAGGAAGGGGGACAGCTGGAGCTGTGTCCGTCTCAGAAGATTGGCAGCTCCATCAGTGACAGTAGCCTGTGGACCATGGGCAGAGAGTGGGAGTGTGAAGAAGCTAAGAGTGAGGAAAAGAAAGAGAAAGAGGAGGAGAAAGAGGAAGAGGTGGAGGTGAGGGGACGAGCTGATGGAGAGAGGACATTCGAGTCGAGAACTTCAGGTGAGTGCATTTCTGTGATGGTGCCATTGATATAAAGGAGGTAGATGCATTTGAAAACAGAGGGGCATGGGGTCTTCTTTTCCATGTGAGTGCTTCTCTTGTAGTAAAAAGGATCATGATGGCAGTGGGCACCTCTGATACTCATCAAAGTGGAGTATTTAATATCAGCAAATTTACTGGTGAATCTACCGCTCCGATACAGTGACTAATCAGCCTTCAAAAAGCCGACAGGTTTGAGGTAAAATCCCGTGTGAAAATAACACACAACATCCTGGCAGTGGGTGTAATGCAAGTCAAAGCTTTTAGTACTTTCGCACCAATATAACAACATTTTTTTACACATCACAACCAGAGAGATACTCTGGAATTGGTACTGTGAAGGAAAAGGTGGTATTTTAGCATCTCTTCAGCAAAACAGCCCTGTGTAATTTGGATGACATAATGAATCTGGGATGGACAGACAATAAAGACAAACAGAGGGAGAAAACAATAAATAGTCTGCTTGTTAACTTTATTTTCAGGGATGCACAAATACACAGCAGAAAAGACAAAGACAGAGAAGACCATGGGAGGAGAAATGTTGACTCATTTATGGAGATGATGTATGGAAGGAGAGCAGAGAGATGTGGGATGAGTGTGAGTCACAAAGAGGGATGATGCATGATACGATAGATAAATGACGACCGAGGAAAAGCAGGCGGGGGATGCTGGAGTTTGAACGTGAATAACAGTGAAAGATGGAGGGAGAAAGAAAGTGAAGGGAGTGTGGGTAATATGAGGAGAAATAGGGGGTTGGAAACTTTCCAGCCAGTATTTCCTGCACTGGTTGTCAGAGTGTGATGTCATCACTGCCTTATTCAATTATTCATCCACTCTTCAGACCAACGGGAGAGATAATGGAGCGCCCACTGAGCTCACAACCTCTTTCTTCCTTCTTTCATTTTAAGTCTTTTCTACTTTCTGCTTTCTTCTTTCTTTCGACCTATGTATCCTAAAACAGCTTCCTTTTCTCTTCCTCTCTGTTGTTCATTTTAGTTCCCTTTAAAGTCTCCTATACCCTCCACCCATCCCTAGAGTGGTACAGATAGCTAAGATCAAGTTACTCATCTAATGCAGTGCTGCTGCAGGCTCCACAGACACAGAGGATTCAAATGCTTATGTCCACCTACTGGAGGGTTTGGATTTAGTTTAGATGGTTAAAACTTCTCATTTTAGTTTAACTATTCATTTGGTAACACTTTACAATAATCATAACTTAGAAATGGTAAATAGACCATTTATAAATGTAAGCAGATAGTTTATTTATGTTTAATCATCATTTATAAATAGCACATATACCATTAATGAATTGTAAATTTTACAACTTTAAAAACCTAAGCCTAACCCTAACTTTACAATAACCATCAAAGAAATATTTATAGGTGGTTTAAAAAACAAATATTAACCATTTACAAAGTGCTACTGACACACATTAAACTATCTATTTGCCATTTATAAATTATGGTTATTGTAAAGTGTTACCATTTATTTTCTTTGATTGGAAAAATTTAAACTCAAACTTAGTTGTAATTTGCATGTAAAAAGCAGCACAAAGCCCTTCTTATAAAGACCATCAGATTATAAAAAAGCACATGTTGTGCCAGTAAAAAAAAAAAACGTGTTTTGAAAGAGCGGTAGAAAAAAGGCTGAAGCATTTAAGCTAAGAATAGTGATAAAAATATTAATAATTAAACTTCATTAAATACTGAAACAGAAGTAAATACTAAGATTTTGCCATTTTGATACCTAGAGGCAGTGAGTTAGATAGATAGATAGATAGATAGATAGATAGATAGATAGATAGATAGATAGATAGATAGATAGATAGATAGATAGATAGATAGATAGATAGATAGATAGATAGATAGATAGATAGATAGATAGATAGATAGATAGATAGATAGATAGATAGATAGATAGAATTTTATTGTCATTGTGACAAGCACCACGAAATGAAAAAGTGCCTCTACAGTCAGTGCATTAAAAAAGGGGCAATAAAACATTAGATAGTAAAACAGTACAATCCAGTGCAGAGTTAAAACTAGTAAAATAATTAAAACGACACCCATAAATAGTCCAGGGTATAAAAACAAAGAGGCCTCTGTCTTATATACTTACTTAAGTGTACATCTTTAATAGAAAGCAGACAAGGGAGTAGGTGGCTTTAAAGCCTGAACATTGAGTGAAGATCTCTATGCTGGAAAGATATAAAACTTTATTGACACAAAACCTTTAAAATGAATGATAAAAAGAGTGTGGTTATGTGTTAAATACTTTGACATTATCCCATGACTTTCTCTTCACTGTCTAATACTAAAAATCAAATGAATAAGAACTAAATCACATGCTGTGGGAAACCAGCCAGAAATAGGTGTGTACACCTTTAAGAGTCCGAGGGGAGGATCCTAGTAAATGAACCAATTGCTGAGAGCTTGTGTCAGAAAAATAGGAAGTGTCATGAGTTGGTTACAGTTCAAAGACAGCTCAAGTCTTACTAAGGTATGGTTGCTTTTTAGCTCTTTTCCGGCAGTTTGTCACAGGTAATGGAGTGAAATGAAAGCAGAGTCTTCACGGTCTCTCAGTCTTCACAGAGATAGACGCAGTGATTGAGCAGAAGTCTGTATATCTCTGTATCTGTTGACTGACTCAGCATTATACTGTATGCTGTACTGAAGGAGAGGAGAGGAGAGGGGAGGAAGGGAGAGGGGTTGAGAACGAAGGCAGAGAAGATAGAGAGAAAGAGAGAGAGAGAAAGAAGGTGATCCAGAGGTGATGAAGGCATGCACTGCAGTGAAGTACAAAAACTGTTAGATTGGCACTCACTGTTCTGTCCTATACTTTATATTTCAGGACAAGTTTGAGATGAAAGTGAAACCAGATGCCATAACCAAAACTCAGATCCTAATATGATTAATCTTTGGGATTGATGGTGGCATTTTAATTACGGAGTCATTGGTAAATGAGTGGCTGATTGACAGAGTAATAATTTAAAACTGTGCAGCGATGAAACTGCTGAGCGTTTACACTTTTATTGCAGCAGTGTCATTTCCTGTCGTGTCAGACCCTCTTAAGTAAAAGACTGTGGTTATCCCTCTTCATAAATCAACTCCATTGATTCTCATACACCATCTGTGTATCTGTCAATCAACCGTTTGACTGTTTAAATGATGCATTAGTGCATGATATGACATGATGAAGGAATACATTCATGAATGTGTATTTTTCTCTTGCAGACACTAACATTCTGCATTTCTCTCTCCTTCCCATTTTGTTGCTTCATTTTTTTTACTTCAATCTTCCTTTTTTTCTCAACTTTCCATCCCATTTTGTTGTTTCCACCGTCGTCCACTTTTCCACTTTTCTTCCTTATGCCACTTTGCTTGCTTGCGCACCCTCCCTTTGCCCTCCCTTAAATATTTAAAATCTCTCCCCCTTTTCAAATAAGCAGTTTCCACCCCCCCACTGTCTCTCTCCCAGTCCTCCCAACCCTACTTTCTTCACGCTGCCCTCCCTCCCTCTCACCCCAGCTTCTCTAACTGCCAGCCCTTTGCAGATCCCAGACCCAATAGCCATGCAGGCAGGGAGTCTACAGACAAACACTGCAACACACAGCAGGCCTCAGCTGACAGCTCAGCTTGTGTCCACAGAGATGATTCCAGCACTGATGCCGGCTCTAGGTTTAACTATGAATCCCTGGCTGATTTCGGTGTAGACTCCCCTTGTGAGGATGAGGATTTCCTTAACACACACAACAACTTTGAGTCTGACTCCATCTGTAATTTAGACTCTCTCTACTGCAGTGAGTCGGACACGCACTCTAAGGCAGACACAAATGTTAGCGGGACTGGAGACGTTCCAGGTTGTACTACTCCGTACAAGAACATCGATGTCATGATGACGTATTCAAACAGTATCAGTGCGATGGATTCACTCTTTTCAGAAAGACACACACATTCACACACAGACAAGGAAAGAACATCTAAAGAGCTTCCTCCTCTCCCCACATATTACCTCTACCACCCTAAAAACTGCCCTTTGCACAGGGGTGCCCCGCCCCGCCTCTCCCCTATCGGAGCCCTCTCCCCTCCTCTGCGCTCTGGAGCGCCCCCTCAGGGCTCTGCAGGCTCTAACCTCAGCTCCCCACTTTTCCCTCGCTCACACACCTTGCCTGCCCTTGCTGCTCCCCTCTACTATCCAAACCTCTACCCTCCTATTCCGCCCAGGGCGCCCCCCTTACCCCCAAAACTTTACCAGGCTCCTCCGCAGTTACACGTGGCGAGTAAGATTTTTCTCTCTGTTTCTGTCCATACATCTTACCCACTCTCTCTCTCTCTATCTATCTATCTCTATCTCTCTCTATCTATCTCTCTTTCTTGCTCACTTAATGTCTGTCTCTCGCTCTTAACCGTCTGTCTTTGTCCTCTGCTCTGGATGTGGTGGCCCTTTACAATTTTAGTCACCTCTCCAACCTGAATGGTTTGCAGATTTGAAAGAACAGTGTAACTCTAGATGGTTTATGTATCAGGAGTCAGCTCTCTGCTGGTGACCTGATACATCTTATCTGCAGAGTGCTGCTTTCAAATCTGCTAAAGCCTGGAGACGGGTAACAGCTGCTCTATCAGAGGGTATCTACAGTCACTCTCATCTCTCTTTCTCTCCTCTTAGTCTCCCTCCTTTTGTCTATCTTTGTGTCGGTCATTATGTTGTTTTTTTGATTTTGCATGAGGTGTTGAAATGGACATAAGCATTTCATGCCAGGCACACTGAAGAAGCTTGTTGATGGTGTTGTGATGTAAAGACTTCTGAGCTTTGTGTGTGGACATGTGGGGAAAACCAAAGCCACCGTAGTTCATTGCATTCTGCTGTAACTAGAATGTGTATTTATATAAGTGCATTATATAAATAAGTGTAAACAGTAGATCCCCTTTTACATCTTGTTGTGTATTTGTTTCTTACCTGACTGAAGTCATAGCTTACTACCTGTAGCTCTGCAGCTCCACTTGTGTACCTCTCTGCTTGCTTTCAGTACGTATGAGTTTCTTTGTGCATTTAAGTGTGAGTCAACAGTAATGCATGGGATCCTGTTCATCCCTGCTGCATACAGAAAATAGTCCTCTCAGATCCAGATGTTGAAAGCTGGTCACAGTAAACAAATGTTCACAGGATGTCCTTACACTCTGTTTGTTGTCAGTCGTACCATCTGCTTCTAACTGCCTTCTCCAAAGCTTCTCATTGCTTAATTGCTCCCTCTAATAACCCAAATATTTTATTTAAAGTAAAAACTGTCTGTGGTGATTAATATTCCCTCTCTTGAATTTCTGTTTTCTTCCATTTGGTAATTTCTCTTTTGCTCTCGCTGTCAGCTGTTCGCAGTGTCTCATTCGCCGGTTCTGTTCAGAGGACAGGGACTTCCTGGATGGGCGAAGATGTGAAGCATCCAATGAGAGGTCTGGGCCTGTCCTCCCTGTTCCTGCAGGAGAAAAAAGGTGAGAGTTTTGTCGGGTACAGCTGGGTTTTTTGGTTAATTGTATCTAGCTTTCACAGTGTGACAGTAGATGATTATTTTTCCTTCCAGCTCTGGTCAGTGCGGTCAGCGTGGCAGTGGAAGCCATCTTGGCGCAATTCAGTTCTTCACGGACCGTAGTTCAAAAGGTTAGTTTCTGCTGGATTAAGATTTGTGGTGTTTTAAATGTCTGTTTTTCACCTCACATCGCTCCATGTAACAACTCTTTGAATATATAACCTTTAGTTTTAAACAGCAGTAGAAATGATGAAACATGGAAACAAAACAGCTGAATTCTTCTGCAGCTGACTGACGCAGTCTTTTTGTAGATGGGAGAATTAAATGCAGTTTTTGATTTTGTAGTTTTTATTGTATTGTCCAATTTTTTTTGCCCAGATTGTTTGGGCTTACACTAAATATTCATACAGTCTAAGGTCAGAGCACACAACAAGTCAATATAACATAAGTATATGTTAACATACAGAGTAAGTATACCCTTGACCCTCTTGGCTTCTTTTCCAGACCTTTGAAACACAATTGGCAATCTTAAACTTCTTAAATTTAAAAAGCCGACCAACACAATATTTCAGGCTTTTACCAGTGATTTCATGACACAATAACCCTTTTAAGTCACCCCAGT
This sequence comes from Xyrichtys novacula, assembly GCA_962446985.1. Taxonomy (NCBI): domain Eukaryota; kingdom Metazoa; phylum Chordata; class Actinopteri; order Labriformes; family Labridae; genus Xyrichtys; species Xyrichtys novacula. Next base: position 23,173,292 of record OY660871.1, read on the forward strand.
TTGTACATTAAAAATAAAATCGGCCTCAATTTCCACTTCATCCAAATCTTACAACTCACACAGCAGCTTTCTTACTACTTACTTTCTTGTTTATTCTGTCCTCTGTCATTTTGACCAGTTGATTCCACCATTATTTAGTTATTTCACATTTTCTTTGTACAAACCCAGCTCTCCTTGTAATGAGGGCATAGTGGAAGGTGCAGTATACAGCATCCAGAGAGCGGGGGGTTGGAGTCATTCATCGTCACAAATCATCAGCGACAACAACTCACTACTACTACTAGTACTACTTATCCTAGCTGGTGGGGACAGAGCTCAGTTTGGAGAGGCAGAGTAATGTTTTTTGTTATATATATTATAATACGGGAGATTTACAGGAGAATATTAATATGGGAAAAGTTTGGGAAAGAGGAGAAAAATACAGTAGTTTCTCGGCCAAAACGGGTTTGGTATTCAGCTGTACAGCCTTACCTGGTGGGACTCAAACATGCTTCCTGCCCTCCATGTCTTCTTTCTAACACTCCCCTTCAGTTCATTATGGGTATTTTGTTTTTTGCTCTATTTTTTTCTGTTTGCTGATATTCTGGGATATCTTATAGTTTGTTTAGGAGAGGTATAAATCAGCCTTTGGGCTTCAGCCTGCTCCTTCTTTGGTTAGTGATTGTGTGAAATCAGAGAGAACATATATATTTGTTTTGTATTTTGTTTTTGGTAGTTTTAGATTCACACATATTGTAATGCTTTGTTGTCATAACATAATGTATAACCAAAATAAAATTCATTCATTCATTCATTTGAGGTGAAAACCAGTTCAGAGGAGGAGTTATAGGATCAAACAGAACTGTGTTTTATTTGTTGCTCGTCTCTAAAATGGTTTTCCATCACGCCTTTCTTGCTCTTGTCTTAACATGATGCATTCTTAAGGTAATAAAATATCTTTCCAGACAGCCCTGTTGTAGTATTAAGAAATACTGATGAACTCCATCCTCCCAACCCCCCAAAAAAATCATCTCTCATCACATCACACTGACCCTCATCACTCGCCGTTTGTGTCCCATTTTCTTCCCTCTGAATCTTCTCCTCTGATTCATTTCCTTGTCTCTGTTTCATTCTGCACAATTTTTTCCTCACTTTCTCCCATTTTCTCCTCTGTCTTTGCTCTTTTTTCTCATTCCCCTCAGGCCTTATCAGGAGACAGCACTATAAATCCATCCCTGGGCCGTCTGGTGCTGCAGTGCCTCTGCCCTGCCCTGCACAGCTTGCTGACTGATGGCTTGAAACCCCACCAGAGTGACCTGATTGCAGGCAGGAGGCCAAACTCTGCGTGGAGCTTGGTCCAGGCCTCCACACGGCCAGGTAGCATTCAAAGACTGTAGGAAAACTAGCAGTAATTAATCTGGGCACCAAAGGTCTAATATTAGGCTGTTTTTCTCCCTGGATGATATTGATAAACCCTGGACTTAGTCTTCCTGACGTTTTCCTACACATCAGCCAATACTTGTTGATTTCTGTGTCTAAAATGCTGAATTAAGCGAACAACAGGATGCAGATATTGATCGGCCTAGTAGTGCCAAGTTTCACTGCAATTTTTTGCTCATGGTAGTAAGATTTTCCATTGATCCCTTCTCTGTCTCTCTCTTTTTATAAATGCACATCCTGCTTTTTCTCACAACCCACTTTTCAAGGTCCAAAAACACAAGCCTTGTTCAACCTTCAAGTTCGAGTTGGAGAGCTGCCCCAGCTCAGGCAGAGCAAGCACAGGTTCAACGCATTTCTGCTCGGCCTCCTGAAGTAAGTTTGGTTGTTTTACATAGAGATATAAAGATGATACAAAAGCTAGTGTGGGTGTGGTAGAAATAGCATAAATAAAAAGATATAAACAAAGAATACGAACATAGAAATTCACAGTTCAAACCTAAACATCAGAAAAAAGGTAGAGAAAGAACAAAGAGGTAGAAGAAAGTGGTGTTGCTGTATAATGGCAGGATCAATAATGTTTTCAGCTGGTGTTCCTGAGTCAATGTTTTTATGGTTTGATGCAGAGAAATCGATTGAATAAGTGTTTTTATTTCACTAGATAGTTTCAAAATATGTGATTAAGCACTAACCAAACAATGACTCTTACAAAAGAAGAAAACCTTATTCTGTATTTGCAAAGTAGAGGCACAAAAAGTGCTTTAATCAGAAGTTAGAAATGAAACAACTTTCTTTCTTATTTTGATGTTCTCGCTCTTTTTCCTTCAGTACCAAGCGTCTTGATTTCTGGCTATCTCATCTTCAGTCCTGCAGCGGTAAGTTTTCCTCCCTCCAGTTTCATCTCATATTTGCGAGCGATACGTTAAAAGCCGTGATACTTTTTCCTCACAGATGTGCTGGAGACCTATTATCACCCAAACTCTTTCATGCGCCTGTCGCTGACCGCCTGCCAGCCCCTGTTTGAGGAGCTGCTCCTGGTGCTGCAGCCCCTCAGCCTGCTCACCTTCAACCTCGACCTGCTCTTCCAACACCACCATCTAGAGTCAGACAGTCACCGTCCACAGATCCCCAGTCCTCCTTCCCAGGATGCTGGGTCAACAGAGAGTTCACAATCCAAAACCACTGGCTGCAGGTATATTGAAACCCTGTCAGAGGTTAACTTTGAAAGTCCAGAACATGAGGCGACCAAAGAAAAACCTCCAGTTAGCCCAAAGACTGGAGGATCAGGGGAGTCGACACAGAGCAGCACTACACCCCTGAAGGGTGAGGTGTCTCTTGCACAAACAAGTCCTCAGCTGATGTGGGTGCAAGAGAAGGAGATCGGAGCATTACCTCCACCTGATGATGAGGAGGAAAGTCTCGCTCAGCAGGCAGGACAGGTACTGACCCAAGCTTGGTTATTCAGTTTGTTTACTCTAATGTGTTGTTTTATCCCTCATGACTGACTGTTTCTGTGAATAACAGGTCATCCAGCAGGGATGGGGGGCTGTGATGCGTTTGGGAGGCAGACTGAGCAGGAACCTGGCTGATCTGAGCCTGAAAAAAGAGGAGATGAAGGCGGATCTGCCAGGTCTTCAGATCCAGACAGGGAGTGACTTTGCCCCGGTCAGCAGTGGTGCTCTGGTTCCCTGGGGTCTGGGGCGGCTCTTTGGAGCCTCCAAAAGCCCCAACAGCCCACCAGGACACACACCACCAACCAGGTTGGCCTACAAAAATAGCACGATTAGCCTTTGCTTGAGAGAAAGAAACTGTATGAGAACAGAAAAATAAAGTTTTTTTTGGCAGTATCAAAAACAACAGAAACCTTGTTTGATCTGCTCCTCTGTCCTTGTTCTCTGTGTCTCTGCAGGCGTCCCTCTCAGTGGCTGGCTCCTGGTGTTTCTGCACTGACCCGAATGGTAAGCAGCAACTCCACTCCGGTCTTAAGGAGGGCCGCAGAGCCGCAGGGAGAGAGCGAACATGAGCCGGTGAAGGATGGGGATGTTCAAGAGATGAAGGACAAACCCAGACCACTCAGGTACAACAGACATCAAATAATGGTAGTGGGGGGTGGATATATGCTGGTACGGAGTGTAATGGTTAAGTATCGAAATCTCTCAAATCTGACCTGGAAGGGTAATAGATCGTGGCACTTTTTTTAAGCTTTAAAAAAAATAATCAAGTATTTAAATAGGATTTTTTTTTTTATCAATCTTAAAATCTCAGCTGGTAGTTGTCCATCTTGAAATAGCCACAAGGTGGCGCTTTGATCAGGAGTCCAAATGATTATTTATTTATTTTCAGTCTGGAGACAAAAAAAAACACAGTAGGAAAATACAATAGTAAACAAATCTGCTGTCCTCTGAAAGGCTTTTATCCAACCAGTGGATCGTAAAAGTCAAATCTGAAAAACATTTTCCACAGCAGAATGAAAATAAAGAGAGAAAAGGATGAGGACTGACTACTGCTAACATAAAGTCAGAACACAGGGTACAACCATAAAAAAACCCATGAGCCTATACTTCTTATCACAGTGACTGAACAGTATTTAGTATGCATCCAAAATTGTGAAAATATACCTATAAATATTCAAAAGAGTTAACTTTGAAAAACATTAAACAAATCAAACAAAAGGCATGAGCAGCAGGTTCGGTATGATAAGTTCTGTGCTGAGGTTGGATTTGTCTGGCACAGACACGGCATCATAAGAGGACCCAGAGTCAGTTTGTTTTTTTGAAATTGCAATCTAAACTCAGTTATGTTTTGGATAATTTCAGGGGAGAAACATTTTTAGTGAAATCTCAAACTTGAAATACATTATGACCTTATAAGATGATAGGGCCCAACATTAAAAGTCCGATCCGGGTGTATGGTGGAAAATTAAACTCCCATTTTCACTGAGATTAATGAAAGTGTTATAAAACTGCAGAAACTTTGATTTGTACTGCAGCTGTCTTTGGGATGTCATGTTATCTCCTTTTTGACATGTTTTCTTACCGTTCAAAGAGCTCACCGGGGAGTAGGAAGCACTCCAGTGTGTTTATTTATCTTTAAAGGATTGACTGGTGACTCACCAGCTTGACTTTGAACAATCCGGCGATGTGACTCATCAAAGATTTGGCTTCATCGTATGTGGAGGGTGATGTCATTGCTTGTGGCTGGTGTAGACGGGTTAATTTAGATTTTGGCTGAACGGCTCTCTGCTGTGTGTGTCCTCAGGTCAGTGCGGACGCTGTGTGACCACTCTGGAACAGGTTCAGAGCTCAGCTTCTGCAAGGGGGAAGAACTAGTGGTGTTAGGAGGAGTTGATCAAGACTGGATCCGCTGTCGTCAGGGAGACAAAGAGGGGCTGGTAGCTATTGGCTACACCTCCCTCATCATGTGACTTCAGCGCCTCAACTGCTGCACTCAGACAATACAGATAAATAAATAAATATAAATATAAATATATATATATTTAAGGCAAGTTTTGAGAGGTGACGGTGAGGCTCAGTTACTCCGAAAGAGATATTTCACACTGTCTTGGTTTAAGTTTGACTCGAGTGCAAACACCATCTGTTCTGCTTTATGTGCATCAGGAGCAGTCTGCAGCCTCTCTCCCTGTGCAAACATATGGGGGTTTTCTTCTCATCACGATCCATCCTGTTTGGTAGCATTAAACTAATGGATTTTAACAGCAGGAATGCGGCAGATGGTGTGAAATAATGACTCGAGTCAAACTCAGATCATTTCACACTGGAAGACCTTTGATCTCGGAGTGAAGTATCCCTTTTAAAATGTCCTTTTTCCTCAATTTCTGCCTCCCTTGTCAGCCACTGATCTGAAAATGATCACAGGGGAAAACTCTGCACTCTGTGTAATCAACCGCTAGCAGATTCAAGTGCTGTCAGATCAGCGGCTGCCTGTTGTGAGGAGGCGACAGCCTGGAAGTAGCCACTTTAATATCTCTTTCTCCCCGGCTGCAGATGCTCATGGCTCGCAGGTTGTTGGGTGGAGAAGGCACGTTGGAGTACTGGGCTGTAGCTCCTGTTGCATACTTCATAGTAATGTAGTGAATTGTAGCTGTGTAGATCTGTGTTCTATTGACCTTTCGCCCCTGTTGACCTCTCACCTTTATCGCCTGGTTCACGTGTGTTTGACATGTTTCTGCGACTATATTTGACTGTAAAAATATACATAAAAATATATATAAATATAAGTATATAAATTGAGATTGATATTACCAAGATAGATAGAAAGATAGATGAACAAAAGTAAGCAGCTTGTAAAACACAGAGAAGCAGTCGTGGCTGATTAAAAACAAATGGATTAATTCTTTATCTTCACGTATGTAATTGAACATGGCGTGGTTGTCATACATGCAAAAGAAAAAGGTAAATGTGTTTGTTTTGAGTATGAAATCCAGTATCTTCCTCATGTGTACTTCATGTATTGCCATTATCTTGACATCATAAAGTTATTAGATTTAGCCTCATACCTTTATGCATTGTAATGTGCCATGGATGCTTTGAATGAGAAAATATCTATATATCCAACTCTGTCATAGAAGATCACATCAGACAACAGCAATCTGTAGCTAATCTCTCCACCTTTTCATAACTTTGAAGGGGCTGCGCGTGTCGGAGCGGAAACTTAAGTATAATACTCTCAGCTCTTGTTCGAAACCATCGGACCTTAAATTAAATGCAGTGATAAAATCCCAGATGTCTGTAATCCATGAATGCTACTGTAAAGTCTGTAGGGTTGGTGGCTGGTCTTCACCTCATACCTCACCTTTGGATTTAACCTGCTGCCATGTTTGCTCATCGAAATCATTAATATTAATGATAGTGGTAGTATAAGTGGTCGTGGTGTTAAGTGATATGTTGATTTCAATGTTGCTCACATGAAACCCATTGCTGTTTGTCTTATATTTATTTGTTATTCTCTATATTATGTATTTATGACTATGCATATGTTAAATATACAAAGCCCTTTCTGTATGTTTTCATTTTGGTTTCATCTTTTGCCGTGAGTTGAGACCTTAAACCTAACAAAAAAGTACATTCTCAAAAGCATGATTTTTTTCCGGCGGATACTTTAGGACCTTTGCTAAATTCTGCAGAACAGTTTGAAGACCAGAAAAGCTCAGCTCTGCACGTTATCGTGTTGAGTCATTACGGCATCACTGTCTGGTTGCATCACCTTAAACCAGTTCATATGAAAACTCATATTAAGTAACCTATAAACATGATCAAATGCCACAAATGGATAATTCTAGGTGTTTACCATTTTGACCAAATAAAGACACAATAACAGTTAATCGAATGAAATGTCTTATTTCTGTTTGTTTAATATGTTTTGGAGTGTAATGTTTGAGTCTGCAAAATGCACTTAATTTATTTGATGTACTATTTATTGATCTAGAGGTCTCTGAAAGGAATAGCTCTATCTGACCCATCAAGAGTCTATCTATCTCGGTTCATTACATATGTGTGTGTGTGTGCGTGCGTGCGTGCGTGCGTGCGTGTGTGTGTAAGCGTGCACATAAATGGCAGTGAAAGCAGAGATGAGTGTCTGCACATCCTGCACTTTCACCTTCGTGTGTAAGTGTAACAATGAGTTCTGTACCTTCTTCTTTCCCTCCTCCTCCCCCTTTCTTTCTCTCTCTCTCTCTCTCTCTGGTGTCATGTAGCCTGTAGACATCTCTGTGTCCTACTATTGCATAGAGTTCAGTGCCCCTATAGTGTCAGTCACTGTCCACCTCCTGCATGTGCTTGTTTGTAAATACACCAAATAAAAAGATCAGTATGAACCAAACCTGTGCAGCTGTTTTGAGTCGTATTTCTGCGTTTAAAGCTCCAGTGAGAAACTTTTTGCGTTGATTCTGGAGACCCCAGTGAAAAAAAAAAGCAGTTACATTTATAATGTTGGTGGTTTTTTTTCCTGCATGAGTAGTGAAGGAACAACAAACTTCAACCTGCTGTCTTTTAATATACATGTAACTCACTGTGACTCTGGAAAATGTAAACAATAGGGTGACCATATTCTGACTTCCGACTACACAGGGGTGGAGTCACGGAGTTGCAGAAGTTAATTTTGAGAGTTTTTCGGGTCGGATTGAGTGTCTTTTATGTGCTTCTAACTTTGTAAGTCCACGTGACACAAAATCGAAACTCTTGTACGAAACCACAGACATTTGAAGGATTTTATAAACTTCCCTGGACAAGCCCGGACAGCCCCCCAAAATAGAGGACATGTCCGGGTAAAAGAGGACGTATGGTCACCCAAGTAAACAAGGTCTTTTAGACTTAGGCCATACAAGGGTAGCAATATTAATTTTAGTCAATCTAATAAAGGGTAAAAACTCCTTACTGGAGCTTTAATTTCACTTTGATTAACATAAACGTTTATCTCTTGGAGCTCATGTGCAACCACTAATGGAAAAAAAGTGATGCAACCACCTCATTATATCACATTACACTTCAAATACTTATCTTCCTACTCCTCTATCTACATTCACCTTTTTTTGCTCTTATATAAAGATCCCAGGACGTGTTCACGTGCTGCAAAGGGCAGAAAGAGGAGAACAAACCTCCAGAGAGAGCAGCGGCCCTCCCCCATCTTGTAACCGTGTTCCTCTGATAGCGTCCTCCATTGTGGGTCATTATGGAGGACAACATGAGTCGAGATATACGATCTAATACCACTAGATAGCACTGTTTGCCAAAGCTGATTAAAATCACTGCAGTAACCTCCAAAAATCACATCCGCACGCACCAACGAGCGCCGGGATTGAGGCCTCAAAGTGATAAATGAAGAGTCTGCAGCGTGAAGTACTAGTAGACATAAAATGCTTTTATTACTGTGGTTATAGAGGCAAAATTTTGAGCTGACATTCTATGGCGTTGGGTTATATCTGTTTTTGATGTTTTGTTTTTCAGATGCACGTTATCAGAGGCAACAGGCAAAGGTTACAAGTCATGCAAACTAGATAAATAACTCTTTAGGTGTACCTTTGCTATAAAGTTAATCATCCACTGGCAATAATGTAGTGCTCTTAGTTAAAAAAGGAAAGAGGAAAAATATACATACAGTATGTAAACAGTCAAAGAAATTGCACTTTCTTGGCTCGCTAATAGAAGCCACACTACTGAAAGAGAGCAGAAGTTTAACACTGGAAAAAACTAAGTCACTGTCACTGATTGTCTGACCAATATAAAAAAAAACAAAAAAGTACGCTCCGCTAAAAAAAGAGACAAATTAAGTCATCCTACAAAAAAATCATATACAATCATAGTCAATTTTAAGGAGGCTGAAATGACTGAAATATTGGTCAGCTTTATAATCTGATAAAAAATATTAGTAAAATGACAGGTTTGATTATTAGGTGTAAAGTATAATCACAATAGTATCGTCATGTATGGTTGTAATTTTACACGCTACTGCTGATAGAGAAAGCAGGTCTTTCTCTCTCTCTCTATGTACATTCACATGAAACTAAACGCTTATGGTTTCTTCCGCTGGCTTAGCCAAATGCTCCTAAAATGAGAACAATCTACTATGCAACTGTACATAAAAATAACCTCCAATCCTCAAATATTCACAACTGAAGAAAAAACAAAAACAAAACAAAAGAAATCCTTATATAGTCCTTATCAGAGGAGATATTGCTTTTAAAGACTGCATGAGTTCGCTTAGGTACATACACAAGACAACATGGCACTTCTACAGAGCATTTGGGGCAAATCAATTCAACTTTTCATTCCTTTTCCTCTCTCGTTTCTCCCCCTAGGACATTCTGATTGTCAATGCTCTGGAGCAAAACATTCTCAAAGGCAGTCCGAAGTAAACAAAACACTTTTTTTACCCCCTTCACCAGGAAGCAATACTGAAAATAGTCAACAATAAACATTCCTTTCTCGAATATACTTTGTCTATTTTTAAGCAGATAGTTACCAAGCTGTCGTTATTTTTTTTCAAAAATATCTTCTTTCTTAAAACCTCATTAGAAATTCTCTTGCAGCGATGCCAAAATTCCTATCACTAAGCCCACCCCTCCTCCTTCCCCCTTTCCCAGCCTATTCACTGGTACATAGCAGACACTGTCTTGGTTAAGTGAAGAAAACCCCTAACGCTGTCTCAACAGCTTTTTAACTGGTTCACTCCTCCTCATGTCTTTTTCCCAAGGTGCAGTGTGACTTTGAAAGCTAAACGATTAAATGAGGGTTCAATTTTGACCTACTTAGGGCTACATTTTTGTTCCCCCCAGGCTTTTTATGTGAACTCTTTGTCTCTTGGAAACTTCAGAGTCGAAATGCTGAGTACCATATATGTCCACTTTCAGTCTCCAAAGAGCAAAGTGTGAGTCTTTCCCAGTTTGCTTAAGGTGCCAATGTGAGCAATTAAAGTGTATGCGTGTGTTTTAAAGTGTATCCACTTTGCATACATACAGTCTTTAGTGTGCTTGTTTTCGTCCAGCACTAGTGCAAATTCCTTTCAGCTGGTCTGTTTCTTTCTTTTTCAACCGGGACAATCTATCTCTCATCATCCCTCGCCATTTGGACAAAGGATGTGTTGCCATGGTTTCATCCTTGGTGTGATGCCCTTCAGAGCGCGAGGTTCAACACACTCATCTGTCAGTGTGTGAGATGTCTTTCTTGCCTTTTCAGCCGCCATAATTCTCCAGCTCTCGTCTCCCTTTTTTTGTCACTTTGTTCTCTGAGGCACTACTACCAGTGATAGCAGTGTTGTGACATCATATCCTGTCCATCTGTCCTGCGGTGGGCCTGGTCCCTTTTTTCAGAGTGGTCCCACCTACACGAGAGCGAGATACCGTCAACTAAACCGTACATTTACTTGTCAGAGTTTGAATACAAGGCTCGACGTACCTTTCTCTGATAGCTTATGAGTGCTGCAGGGTCAAAAGCAAATCATTCAGCCGTTTCCGTCTCTGTTCTCTGCTGCAGACCTCTTCCTCCCCTCGTTTTTCTTCTTCCCCCTCCCCTCGTTTTTCTTCCTCTCCCTCCTTCTCCTCTTGTCTGTTCTGGGTTTTGGTAGACTGTGGTGGGTAAGTATGAACAAATAATTACATAAGCAGATTTTTATCCTTGTGGAAATTTGCATTCTTGAAGGAAAAAAAAAATCTTTCTCTTTTTCTTTTTGTTTTTACGTGGGTGCATTTGTTCACTCACACAGGAGCTGGCAGTGAGTAAGCTGGAGGTGTCCTGACTCTGATGGTGGGGGTCACTGCTGGTAACCGTCACCTCCACCCCCACTTGCTGGTCTGGGGGTCAGAGGTCAAACAGTTTTCTTAATGTTAGTAAAGACTACGCAGGGAGGAACGAAAGCAGCCCATCATTTCTTTCACAGATATATCTCGGTAATTACGCCTAATGTCATTTCCCTCCCTCGATTTCTATCCGTAATCAGCGAGGGAATCTCTGATGGAAACTGCGGTTTTGACTGCTAATGGAGAAAGTCAAAGCCTGCTTGGTTCTTGGACATCAGCAGAGGATGACAGAAATGGGGAAACATTTCTGCAGTCTGATATTCTGTGGTTGGAAAACCACTTATTTTGTGCTGCTGAGTATGATATGGACAGACAAGCCAAACATGAGGAGCACAGGGTGTAAGCAGAGCAAACACACACATTCAAAACACACACACACATGCACACATTAAGCTAAAGGACACAACACTAAAAGTGGAAAAGATCTGTAAAGATGTAGAGAAGAAATAAAGATGTAAAGAGCTCAACCACGTACACGTATGCATTCACAAACACCTACAGAAACAAAAACTAACACACACACTTGCTTCATGGACCTGACTTGATGTGGCTGTCGTCCCCATTGGCTCCATCATAGGACGGATGTGGACAGTCCCTCTCCTCTCCCTCTGGGTCTCTTTCCCTCTCCCGCTCTATCCTCAGTCGGATTTGTCTCTCTCTTACCAGCTCCCAGTTCCTAACAAGGAACACGTGCTGTTTCACCACAAAGCTCCTGGCCAGGGGCGCACAGGGAGAAACATCCACATTATATTGGCGTGTTTAAAATGCAAAGGGTAGTTGATTTAAATGCTGGATTTTTCATACCTCTCACTGCTGGTCAAAGGCTCCATGTCGAGGTGGGGAAACAGGCTGGTAATGTCACTCGAGCTCTCCTCCTGTGAAACACAAAGACAGTTAAGGGTTGTGTGCCAGTCTTTATAGTAGATAAAGAGGCCCTCTTCACTGCAAAGATACAACGTGTAACACATCAACGCACCGCTGTCTGGTTTGAGGATAAGGTCCTTTCCTTCAGCCGGCCTGATTGATGGAGGGAAAGAGAAAGAGATTAGACGATGCATGAAAGTATTGATCTGATGCATTGACTAAACCTGAGGAGGACATTTTACATTTTCACTTCACCGTACTTTGTAAGTGTTTATTCATTGTACAGTTCACTCTGGTTGTACAAAATCAGCTGCCCACACTCTAGTAGGGGAAAAGCAAAGCACACTGGGTACCCACTAGAAGAAGTGGTCTAGATTCATACCTAGTGCCGTCATGCTGTGAGGCAGCAGGACTAATCATAACAGTTTATATTCTTCAACGTCTAACCAGTACTTCCATGTCTGTAGTCTACACTCCAGTGGGAAGCAGCCAGCACACACTTAATTTATCATAGAAGGCATGGGCTGGATTTGAACCCTGAACCTGCTCATTGCAGTGTTTACCACCAAATCACCAGGTTTATATGCAGTCCAGTGCGGAGAATCAAGAGCTTTCTTTATTATATAATACCAGGAGAGTGTAGCACGATACAGAAGCTACTGTTCTGCACTGTAAACCACTGCACTCATGTGGTTCTAGACGAGCTTCGTTGTTTGGGTTTTCTACCTGTAGGTCAGGGCTTGACAGTGTCACCATTTCACTCGCATTTGCGACTAAAAATAGATGTGTGCGAACTGTAAAACGTATTTAGGGGCACATGTGCGCATAAAAAAAATCAGATGAGGTGACAAATGTTTTTCATGTAAGTACCGCGGTGAAGTTAGTTTTAGGTTCGATATCTGACGGATATTCACTGCGGATCTACCGGTGTCTTCTCACTCTCCATAACCACGAATAGCAACAGCAGCGCGGTTAAATCTACTCTGCATCCTCGCTGTCATCATCAGGTGTTGATTAAGGGACCATCAATAGATTATTGGTTGATGTTCTCAAATAAGGCTGTTTTCCTTTAATAGCTTCCATGTCACATGACCAATTGACCTAAAATTGATTTTAAATAATAGTACTAAGGTCGGACGATAAGACACACTCTTTATTTCCCTAACTTGTCCTCTAAAAATTTTTGTGTTAAATTTAAAGGCAATTTTGAACATTTTCTTCAATAGCTTCCATTACATGTGACCAATTAACCTAAAAATGATTTAAAATAATAATACTCAAGTCGACCAATAGGACACACGTTATTTGATCAGTTTTTATTGTGCCCCTAAAGTTCTTTGTGTGCTCCTTACTTTCTCAATTTAGGAGCACATGCGCTCTTTTCTGAAAAAAGTTAGTGTCAAGCCCTTCAGGTGCATTTTGGTTATTCAGGGGCATGGCGAGAGTGAATCATTTTCACATGGGATGACCCCTGTTCTGGTTCAAACCCAATAACACCTCTCTGTGCATCAGTGCTAACTGCACCCAAACATGCTGGTTTACAAGACCCACTTGTTCAAAAACTTGTTCAGAACACCATCAGTCCTCACAGAACAGGCCCAGCTAACATTCAAACCAAGAACTAGTGTACTGTGCTAATCACCAAACTAATGAGCCTCTTTGCAGGGCTTATCTGCTCTTGCTCTTTATTCGAAAGCACCTGCAATAGAAAGGCCACACACACAAGGCCAACACGATCCACAGCAGATTGGCAGAAAACCTTGATCTAACTTGCTGGTATTTCATGCCATCCTTTTACATTCTAAGTTGCTTCCTTCTTCCATTTAGAAAACTTGTTAAAACGTGTTTCCCCTGCCGACGCTCTCTCATTTCCCATTCCTGTTTTCTCTTTCCAATCCTGGTTTAGGTTTTTGGGAGGAAACATGGTACGCCAGCATTAGCCAAATGGCTTTTTAGGCCACAGTCAGATAAATCCTTCGGACAAAACCATTTAGCTGAGTAAATCAGAGTGAGGGATCTTATTTATTGACTGATTCAGATAAAGAGTTTAAGATAAGATGTTCCTTTAATAGTCCCACAGGGGGAAATTCCAATATTAGGTTTCTAAATTAGGTTTAGAACCACGTTATGTCATTTATTTGGGCAAAAATGCTTTATTTTTGATCTCAGACCCATCAAGGACCCCTTTCCTTCATTTGAGACCTTGGTAGTGAGTCTAGATGGGCTGAGAAAGATGTCTGATCAATCTGGTGGCAACCAATTAACAACTGTCAGAAATCATAACTCTGTGATATTTCAAACCCTGAAAGAGTTTATAACAGCATAATCAGTGGAAAAAATCCATCATGTAAATACAGCAACTCACAGTAACGTCGCTTTCTCTTCAATGGAACTGCGGGCTGCTTTTGAAGCTGCAACAATACAAAAGAAAATGTACTAGTTAATTCACAACACGCTAGATGAATGCTTTACCTTTCTGATGATCTACTCTGAAGATCTACTCTACCTTATTATGCTGCCAAAGCCACATGACATCATAAGGTAGCTGGAAATGAATCCGTTTCAGCCTAAGGTACTTTCCTGTCGGACACAAAGGGGGTTTGAATGAGCCCTCACAGCTGCAGCACAGTACAGCAGTGTTTCCATCTTGATATATACTCACCAACATGTATGGGAGCTGGTAAAAGGCTGTATTCACGCTCCTCTGCTGTGTACTCCATACTCTCTCTGCATGACTGCTGGGCAAGGGAGGGAGGACTGGAAAGGAGACATAAACTCGTGAACAAAAAAATATTGACAAGAAAAAAAAAGTTTGAATGGTTTTTCCATGATTTGAGTCGACTCACTCTGTGGTTTTGTAATCATCAGAGTAAAGACCTGCCCTCAGAAACTTTTTTCTGGGAGGACCATCTGCTCTCTCCTCTCTTTGTATGGTAACTGGCTGAGGTGGAGCCTGGTCGATCTCTGATTGGCTGAAATTGTCAGTAGGGATGTCGCACTCAGGTTTGTCCTCAATGACACTAAAAAGGGAGCATGAAGAGAGAGAGATAGAATGATAGAGAGGGAAAAGAGACAGAGAGAAAAGGCACTGGTTTAGCACACAGTGCTGAAAACGATGGGTTAATATAGCAGTAGTGAGTGGTTGTATTGAATTTTCAAGTCAACCAGCTCAGGTACTTCATAATATGGGTGTGATATTTTACCTTTGATGACAAGGAGAGTCACCGTGTTTCCTCTTTCGTCCTCTCTTCCTCTTAGCTTGGAGCTCCAACTCTGTCACCTGCTGCAGTGTATCGCTTACTTCATCTTTCTCTGGCCGTCTTTGTTCTTTTTTCCCACCCACTTCTCTCCCATCTCTGTTGTGGCTGTGTCCTAGCAAGAGGTCAGTCGATGACATGTGGGGAGCTGCAGAAGAGTGTGTGGGGGAAGATACAGTGGAAGGCAGTGGGTGCTTTCTTGGCCGTCCTGGCCCTCTTTTGTTTGTCCCTGCCACACTGTCTGGAGTTGGCACACTTTTTTGCTGCCCCCGGCTTCTTGAGTCACCTTGTAAACCTGCAGTCATTGAAAGAGAGACAGAGAGAGAGAGAGAGAGAGAGAGAGAGAGAGAGAGAGGGAGGGAAGAGTTTAGGCGAGAGGAGGCAGGAGAGAAGGGTGGGAGGTGGGGTGTAAGTGGTGGAAAGGAAATGAGACAGATGTGGATCAGTGATTGAGCCAGCAGGAGGTGTGAGGTGAGGCCAGTCGTGGCTGAGTCATGCGGATGGGCCACAGATTAGGTGAGTCACAACATTTCCTCCAACCAGATCACTTCTGGGAAATGCATTAGAAGGTGATTTATGCATACGCACACACACACACACTAACAAAAACATAATAAAAAACACAATAATGAACACAAACAATGTGCAGAGTGCAGACTTTTTCACATCAACATGCGAACTAGCCGTATTCGCAGTTAATGTGGAACGCCATCTGAAAAAGCTGAGCAGACAAAGACAGAAAAAAAAGGGTGCGAGTGCGCCGTGCCAATGTGTCGTTCCTCAGAACACATGTGGGTTTAGTTAGATGATGAGCTGATGTCAAATGTATTCCACCTCTTTCAAAAACAACATTTTCCCCTCACAGGCTCTCTCTGCTCCAATCCTGACCTCCATGCAATTCCTTCATCAATCACTTCTGTGGTCATTTATCTTTTTGCTCCATTTTCCACAGTCCCTGACAAGACTGACCACTCTTTCCTTATTGAATTTTTCCAAGTCAAATAGGCCCCGTTGGCCAGCATTGAGGGATAGGCCAGGCTTTAAATAGCCAATCTGGTGGTTAACTAATGACTGTGTTCACTGAGTAGCCCTGGCCTGAAACAGCATGTGGTTCGCTGAAAACCGAGGAAGATTTCAAAGATTTTCTGGAAGATTACCATCAAGATGTTGCCCTCCTGCTATAACACTTATAAAAACTTCCAACAGAGAGTGGCTGTTGAGTGGTTGCATATGTGTGTGCTGAGTGCGTGTGTGTGTGTATGACATGTTCCTTGCGCTGCAGAGCAGGACTGAAATTGGCTATAAAAAGAACAGAGTCTGATTTCTTCCCAAACACCCCCAGGCTTGATGCATGGCTCAACAACACCTGAGGAAAGGCAGCGCAGTCACTCCTCTTGGCAAACTACTCGATTCAATCTCGTCTCCTGAATGTTCAAATGTAAAAACCTGTCAGCCTGTGCGAGGAAAGATCCCCCTGGAATAAACACTTCACTGAGCTGTCATGATTTAGGCATTTCAGATACGTTTCTGTGATCAGTGGTAAACTGCTCTCAAAGTCCTTTACATTACATGTCACAGTCACCCTGTCACACACACACATTTATACACTCATTACAATGGCTGCCGTGCCAAGTGCCAAGCTGCTCATCACATTCAAAAACCCATGAACGAGTACACAACCTTGTAGACTTTGAAAGCCAGAGACCAAACTGTCAAACTACCAATTAGCCACAGACACTTAGATTTCTCACATAATTTAATGCCTTTACAGGATCTGTTGTATTCCACCTGTGCATGTTTTCCACTAAATGTACATTTAAGAGAGCCATGTGACACAACCTCATCCTCAAACATCAAGTCAAAGCACATCATCACCCACACCTTTACTTAGCAAACAGTTCATGAACGCTCACCTGTTTCTCTCCTCTCCGGCCATGACGGCTGATCTCTTCTCCAAGACCTGTCTCCACATCCTGGATTCCGAGCTCCCAGAGCACTCCTCAGACCTCTCCCTCCTGTTGCCATAGCAGCAGTTGTGAAAAGGTTGGTGTGTACCGGGGAAGGGGACCTCCTATACGGATGGGTCTCCTGATCATCCTCTCCATCCTCGTCTTCTCCGTCCGATTCAGCCAGTTGACCTTTGTGTTCTTCCCCGACTAAACCTCTCCAGCTTGGGTTGGAGTTTCCAAACACCGTCCTTCCCATGCCTCCAAATTTTGTCCAGCTCTGACCTATGCCACCCCAGCCCCCTCCGAATGAGGATAGGTGAGAGGAGCCCAAACCCAGTGAAGTGAGAGATGTGTGTTTGTACCTTTCTGCTGAAGAAGATGATGATGATGTGGCAGCGGTGGCAGAAGAAAAGGAATCGTTTCTCTTGTCACATAACCATGGTGATTCCTTAGACAGCATCCTCCCCATCCCTTTTGCCCCTTTCCTTCCTCCATCTCCTTGCCCCAAAATGAACCCTGACCTTGCTTTTGAACCCCCCAGCCCCTCTCTTTCCATTCCCTCTTCCTCCTCCTCATCACGTAGATCTTCCTCATTGTCCATGTCCCGCTCACAGTGCCTGTGACGGTGCTTATGCTTGTGTTTGTGTTCATTTCTCCCACAGCCACAGATGAGACTGGATGTAAACCCTGAGCTTAGGTGTTGACCTCCTCCACTTCCTCCCTCGATATCTCCATCAACCTCTCCCTCCCTGGGCAGCCTGCTTCTCCGCCTATGGAATCTGGCGGGGTTGAGGAAGAAATGGGCATGATGGGGCTGATGGGAAGTGTACTGGTGTGGAGTGGGAAGGGGGTAGGAGCTGGGCAGGTGGTGGTAAAGTGCAGTGGTAGGAGGGTAGCTGCTGTAAAAGCCCATGTTTTCAATGGTCTCCTGTAACTTTGAAGGGCAGCCACATTGCCTCCGCTCTGGCTTCCGACTACAATGCACAGGCTGGCAGGGGTAGAAAGGGTGAGGGGAGAAGGAAGGATTGGTTGGGTAAGACGATGGGTGAGGCGAGTAAAACCCATTCAGGTTGATCCTGAAGATGTTGGAGCGCAGAGAATGGGAAGAGGAGTGATGGCGTCTTCCTCCAGCAGAATTCCCACTCCCATCAAAGCCCTGCGCAAGTCCTGTTCTAACCCAACTACGGCGTCCGATATGAACCTCACTGAACTGCCCAATCAGATCCTCCAGTTCTGCCAGAAACTCTGGATCCTGCATGTGCAGCTGCTGGTGCTTCTTTTTATGTTTATTCTTTTGTCTCTTCAGTGCATTGTGCCCAAGACAAGGGTAAAAGTCTGAATGAGTGCATTTGTTGTGTCCTGGGCAGGGGCATGGGCACAGACAAGTACAGGAAGGGGAACAGTCGTAATCCCTCCGTCTGTGCCTGTGTCTGTGGCGCTCCAAAGCACTTGGATTGGTGAGTGGATTTGTTTGTCTTGGTATGTGAGAGAGAGGTGAAGAGACGGGAGACGGACGATCCACGAGAGAGGAGGGATGCCGTTGACCTCCCAGAAGCACTCCTGACCCATGACCCAATCTGAGCAGGCCTCTGGCTCCCCTCATTTCTCCTCGCTCAGAAACACTGTTGTTGTCTGTACCAATCCCACTGTCACTAGGCAGTGTCTCCTCACTGTGCGATTCACTCCTGGGGGAAGGTGTGGCCTCCTTAAGGTGGCCAGGGGAACCGGGTGTGTGATGCAGTGGAGGCGTGGGAGAGGAGAGCTTACAAGAAGACTGGTGGAAGGGAAAATGATGCCTCCCCTGACACGGACAACTCTTCTTTACGAAGGGAGAGAGGGATGATGATGAGGGTGGACGAGGAGAGGTACAGGAAGATGATGGGGAAGGGAGGGAGAAAGGATGGGGGAAAAGCAGGGAGGATGTCGGTTCTGTTAGGCTACCTTCACTATAAGGGCTCTGGGCCCCACTGGAGTGGGTAAGAGATGGGGAGGGAAACGGGTGAGAGTTGGGTTGGGTTGAGAAGAGAGATGTTTCTGAGGGATTGGTAAAGAGGCATGACTGAGTGGGGTTCTTGGAGTTAGCTTGGGTTGTTGGGTTGGTATGAGCCTTGGGCTTGCGTCCTCGCCTTTTTCCCATGTAGATGGTTCCTCTCTTGCTTACATTGATCTGAGGGCCCAGCTTACTCCCGAAGGAGGAGGACAGGGCTGAGAGCGTGTGTACTGTTGTTCCTTCAATTGATTTACACATTCTCAGAGAGGTCTCCCCATCTGGTGCCTCGCTGCCCCTTCCCTCCTTTCTACCATATCCAGACAGCATAACCTTATGAAGTCTCTTCTTTTTTCTTTTCTTCATCTCATTTATTAGCCTCCTGATTTTTAGCTGCCTGTTCCCTTTTTCAGGAGGATGAAAATCTTTACTTCTGTTCGTGACATCAGTGCGGTTCAGTGCATCTTCATTTTGGTCCTCTTGGAGGGGTCGTTTAGGCGGACGGCCACGCTTCCTGGGGCTCGCTATGGGCTGAGTGGCACACTGCAGAATGGAACTTGGCTCCAATATGGGGGCTTTTTCAACGCTGTCAGAGCTCAGCGGAGGCACCTCAGCTGGGAAAGTGTTAGGTGAAAGTCTTGGGGGAGGTTCGTCAAAGTTAGAGCTCTGGGATTTAGGGCGGCCCCTTTTCCGAGTAGGAGTAACTGGGCTTCTGGGCGTAGGTGGGCTTGGGTCTGATGTTGGGTGAGTCTGCTTTGGGGATGGAGGCTTGGTAGGGTATGAACTGTTGGTTAAGGAGCTGGCTGAAACTGAGTGTGACTCATCAGTCTGCTGTACGGTCTTGGCAGGAAGCAATGTCTTGGGGTTCTGGGGGGAATTTAATGGCGAATTAAACTGGGAATCTGAAGGGGCTTCCTGGTTTTCTACTCTCTGGACTCGGTGTACCAGCTTGGTCCAGCTGGGCCGCCTGGTTTTACGTTTCTTGAGCGGGCGGCTGTCCTGTTCTCGTGGGGAAGAAGAGGGAGATATGGGGGCACGGGTTGAAGGATTGGGCAGAGTGGGAGGGGCAGCAGTAGAGGGGTTGCTTGGAGGCACAGTCGAATGTCTTGGGATGTCTTGTTCTTTTGATTTACTGGTGTCACCTGTTGCTGGCTCAGCCTGTTTCACTGGCTTGCAAACGTCCTCTGCCTTGTTTATCTCATCTGGTCTGCCCGTATTCCCTAATTTACAGTTTTTAGCTAATTTACTGCCAACAACTGCTTCACCATTTGCATTATCATCTTCTATTCTTTGCCTTTCTGGGCTGAGCTTATCCCTCTTACTCTCAGACTTTCCTCTTTCAATATTTAGCTCATCCCTCCGAGTGTCATCAGTCTTATGTCTCTCATCCTTAACTTTACCACGTCTTGATTTCCCATCCTTCACTTTCTCCTTTTTTTTCTTCTTCCCTTCTTCTTTTCTGCTCTCACTTTTTGCTCTTTCGGTCGCCAATCTATCTCGTTTTGATTTTTTATCTCTCCTTTTCTCCCTCTTGGTTTTCCTCTCTTTCTCTCTCTTTTTCTCACCAGTGTGCTGTAATGAGGAATCCTGCTCTGGGGAATGGGCAGAGGAAGGATCGACAGCTGGAGAGGACTGTGGATTAGGGGTGACCGAGGCAAGAGAAGGAGAGTCTGGCCTGCTCTTACTGGACAGGCTAAGTTCTCTGTTGGTGCTGTTAGAGACTGGAGGTCTTGTCAAAAAGTTCACAGAAGAAACCAATGAGATGTCACTGGGTGGACTAACTTTCAATGAGGCAGATGTGCCAAGGGTGTCCGCAGAGGTTTTCCCATGGGATAATCCCTTTTGTTTTGATGCTTGCCCCAAACCGTTGTGTTTCTTGGAGCTCTTTCTCTCATTTTTGGTTTCTGATGCAGATGGAACTTGGCTGCATGGGCTGGAAGGAGTATTTGAAGTTGTCTGGTCTGCTGTTGGTGAAGACGATTTCTGCCCTGCAGGAACAGGCTGCCCATTGACACTAAGATGCTTCTCTTTCTTCACTTTCTCAGACGAGCCATTTGAATTTACCTCAGTCTTATCGGCCAGCTTGATAGGAACCTGGAGAATGCAAACATAAAACCTCCGTCATCAACAATGGCCAGGATGTCCATTCGTTTGCTTTTGACAACAGTGAAGGACAACGGAGAAAAGACAATAACCTAAATGCTTTTGTCTCTGTCCACCAATTAAAAGAGAGTGAGGACAAAATGACTCAATCAGGCAGAGAAAAGAGGGCAAACTGAGAAGAAGGAGAGGGTGAGGTGACAGAAATGGGAATGGGGTTGACACAGAAAGGAGAAATACAAAGGCAGAGAAACGGAGAGGAAGGGAGTGGGACAGGGACAGAGGGGGAGTGAAAGATAAATGAGAGCAGGTAGAGAGAAAAGAGGGGAAGTAAAAATAGAAGAGAGGGACAGATATAGAGAGCCAGGCAGAGACAGAACACGGTGAGAGAGAAAGCCATGCTATTGGTAGCTATAAATTGCCACTAATACAGATGAGAAGGCTTGACATTTCGTACTTGTCCTGTAATTTTGGTATGCTGCAGCTTGAGTGGTGTTTGTGCAGCTAAAGCAATAAGCTTCCCCTTGGGTGATTGTCATAGGGACTGATGGACCAATGTCTGTAATAGCTCCAAGTGGTTGCCGTGCTGTTGTCCTATTTATAGGTCTGTTTGTTTAAATGGGCTGCTTAGGTTTTGCTATTGAGACAATAGCTCATTTGACCTTATTACAACTGAGCACGAAAGCTTAGCAATTTTGCACCATGTAAACCTGTTTGGTGGTTCACTGCTTAAAAACAAAACAAGAACTGCAGCGCATATTTGTATTTAATAATGTACGCATACCTTTAGCAACTTTAAATCTTTGTTTTTTCCCAATTTATCGCTGGTTTATAGCTGGCTATTGACAAGGGTAGATCTGTATGTGTGTGTCCTTGTGTTGAGCTTACCTGTTTAGCAGACTTGGTCCCTTGACTGGTTATGGCAGGGCCTGAGGCTGGGGTAGAAGCTGTAGGTAATGTTGACGACAATGACAGTGACTGGGATGACGAAGACGATGATGATAATGATGCCAGCGGTGGCGAAGCAGCAGATGCTGTTTGTTTTGATGTGGTCTGGACAGAATCCAAGCCTGAGCGCTGATCTCTGGTTGCCTTGTCTGAAATAGAGCTGGTTTTGCTCTGCTGGCCCACTCCTCCCTCTCCATCCCCCTTCAGCAGGATCCCCTTGCCTTGTCTCTGATAGGTCCTGATAGTGGGTTTGCAGACGTAGCTCTCCAAGATCTTGGGCGGTTTCTTTGTGCGCTTGGCCTGGAGTCCAATCCGGAGTCGTACATTTCCCTCAGGGCAGCTTGTCTCCCTACTGGAGATCTGAAGCTGTTGCTGCCCCGCACTTCCACAGCGCCCCTCGATGAGCAACTCCAGCACTGCCCCCTTGTCTCCGTCCCTCTTTTTTCCTGCTCCTCTTTTTTCTCCCTCCTTTTCCCCTACGTCTCCATTCTCCCCCTCGCCTCTCCTCTTTTTCTCTGCCACATCGTCTCTTTTGGAGTCTTCAGGTGCAGAGGTGCGGTCTAGAGGGGAGTTTGTTGTTGGAGGGGTTCCCCCCTTCACTCTCTGGTCCATCAGAGAAGTTAGGGGGGAGTAGTAAGACGTTTTTGGGTTTCCAGTATAAGATACTTTCAAACGACCCTGGTGAAGTTGACAGGGTCAGGGGTGAACGGCAGGACGAAGGTGTTAATCAAGAGATTCCTGGTAGAATATCCTTTTACAGTCCATAAAACGTTAGACCCCTTCATCCAGCAAAGGAAGATCTCGCTTGTCTTTTAGGCTTGAAGTGAGTAGCAGTAAGTCTGAGGCAGAAAGAGAGGAAAGAGAAAACAGACAGAAAGACAGAAACGCCAGTGATTAGTCATTTCAGTGAGCTCAGATGCTGAGTAGTAGCTGTACAGGAATTGAGGGGGAAAGTCCCCTTCCTGCAGGCAGCTGTGGAGAGGTGCTAAAGTTTGTGTCCACGGAGATGATCTCATCATACAGAGAACCCAGGGGACCAATCAATGCTGCAGATTCCCTGAATGTTGGCACTTAACTGGACAAAAAAAAACTGCTCTCATTCTTCGATAACATCCTCGGATGGATCGCTTTTAACAGTCTGTAAACAACAGCAAATCTGAGAGACATCAGCAATCCCTGAACCTGTACGCTTTTACTTACGCTCTAATCCTTACTCTGCTTTTCCTCCTCAAATCAATATATCAATCAATCAGCTCCTGACTAATTCACACACTTGATCCAGTCTCCTCCCCTCCTCTCCCCGCTGTCTGTGCGCCTTCTGTTCTCAGCTACTCCCACAAGCACTTCTCCACCCACCCTTCCCTCTGCTGTACTTTCTTTTCTCTCTGAAAAAACTCCCCTTTTCATGTTTGGCAGAAAGCTTTTGCATGCATTCTCTATTAGTCCCATCCACCCTCTCTCTCTCGCTCGCTCGCTCTCTTTCTCTCTCTCCCTGTAGACCACACAGTAAAATGGTCAACTCATACACTGTATCCATGTTAATCAGAACCATATTTCCCCCTCCACTCTGTTCTTTTCCTCCTCTCAAACCTAAATCCCTCCATTCACTATCCAACCGTTCCCCTCCTCCCTCTTTCAGTAGTGGTAACACAAATCCGTAGGAAAGGGTAAAACTTATTTTTGGAAAGGAGCGCAAATTCCTCCTCCTCCCTTAGCTTCCTCTAAGTCAAGTAAGCTTTTCATTGACCCTATTGTAAATTGACTTTTAATGTGACATTACTGCTAGAAACACACCCTAAAATAACATTCTTCCCACTGAGAGGACTCTCACTCTCACTCACGCTTTGTTCAGTATTGTTATTATTTAACATATCGAAGCGAGCAGCATCTTCTGTCATGCTTCCCTCATTATACTCTCGCTCATTAAAAGAGACTCTCATCCATTTTCTAATAAAACACACCCTGCAAAGCATTCACGCATCTCTCTCCCCCGGGAGCCACTTCTGTAGAATAGTCTCTCGACACGTTGAACTGCCCCTCAAACTTAAAGGAGCATCTTGGTAAACGTTTTCATTTAAGAGCTCAGTGGGCTATCTCTCCTGCCTTTTGGTCCCTCCACACCCAAACTCTTTCCTTGAATCATACTGAGCTCAAATCAACATCTGTTCCAGTAACTGCTGTTATGTAACCGTTTTGCAAAGCATTTTTCCAAGGCCAAGCCTCCTTGAAATCCTTACAATGAATTGAAATGAACATAGAGACAGACAGTCGCTCTCTGAAAAACCGCTGCTGCTTTTATCATGACATATGGAGTTTTCTTGATATGCATATTAGCACTGATATTGGCCTTCAGAGCACCCTAAAATTTGAGTATGTATCGAAATCACTGGAGTGAAAACCGCAGTGTGGTGCTAGAAATGAATGAGCTTTATGCTAAAACTGGTAAAATGTCACTTTTTTAGTAATTTTGCATCATATCCATGCGGGTTATTTCCATCACGCTGATATCTATGGGGTAGCTGATACAGGCTAATACAAAAGTCTGATGATAAATGGTTTCTGATCATCTTCCATGACCTCTGACCTTGGGGCCATGAGGGGTATGGAGAAGAGCAACCCTGAGAGGACACATGACTGAGAGGAACACTGACTCACATCAGTTTCAATCTGCTCGAGCAAAGTGACTCGAAGACGAGCACGAAAGTGGCAGGTTTTCAAACTAAAAAGGGCAAGCCCATTCAACATCAGTCAAAGTGCATACTAATAGCTTTTTATACTCTCCAGAGCTATACCTCGCAGACATAACTCAAAATTATTCTAACATTAGAAGAGGAGCTATTTCCAGTGACAGGATGATGGGTGGGCTTGACACTAGAGTCAGTGTGGTTCCTCGGCAGCGCTGAGGCGACGATTAAATCAAGATAATACCCCACCATACTTCCAGCCATCATCACCAACCCATGACGGTGTACTTATCATCAATAACTACAACACCACCGTCGTCTGCCTGACAACAGCACGGGCACAGCAAGCTCACAGCTGGAAATTGAGGCTGCTGTGATGGCATCTCAAAATACTGAACCGTGGAGACTCAAAGTGTCAGTGCAGCTATGCTCCACGCACACTGGGAAGTTTCTCACGTGAGTCCCCCCCACACACGCAAACACACTTTCTCCTCGTATTAAAAGTGTGTTGGTCGTACATTGTGTACCCAGGTCGCAGCTGCGTAGGCTGACTGATGTTGCTACTGTAGATACAGTATGGGCAGTGGGGGTGTTACCGCACTGGAGCAACCTATCACTGGTTTAGTGAGGACGTCAACAGGGGCTTCCTTCTCCATAATGACTTTGCGCACCCCTGAAAACCACTATCCGCCTGATGCTGTCGCACTTACAAATTATACACACATGCACGTGTTGTTGTTGTCGTCACTCTATCTCAATAAGAGAAAATAAGCCACATTTCAGCCTCCTAAAACATACTCACACATAAGTCCAAACTCAATGTGCTACGTAGCATCAAAATGTGCCCGCATGTGGCGTTTCTGATGTAGATCAGACCCGATTCACCTTTTTTTCCTTCTTCTCTATCTGTCCTCTGCCAGCCCTTCTGCTGGTGTCAGCAACACTGAAATAAGAAATATCTCCATGCACGGAGAAACATACTCAGCAACAAGGGATAAAATTAGCGCAAAGCGGATGCACACAAATTCTCACCAGGCTACGGAGCTGCGAGCTGGTGATGTTGACAGGCCTGCGCACATTAATACAGGCTGCCATGAAAATCTGAAATAAGGCTACGTAGGCTACTTACCCGAGAGCGCGTCCCGGAGCCAACTGCGTTTAGGCAAGGAGGTTAAGGTGTTGCTGTCCTGCTCTTCCCCTTCCTCGCACCAACAGCGATCCGGAGCTTTTGGTGCATTAGATGTTGCTTTGATTACATAACTACGGCCAGCAGAGGTTAAAACACCTCCTGAAGCCGAGTTTTAGTCCCATCGGAGCGCGAAGCCTACTGTGCAACAACATTGGCGCGGGTGTTTTCATAATCATACAGTCGACAGATCTTCGTCGGCGCGTCTCCGCAGCTAGGTGGCGGACTGGTAACACATTGGATCGTATTTGCCCACTTCTCTCGGGGAAAGTTACGTCTCTCCCGCCAGTAATAATGGCTCGGATTGTGCTCTCATACGCACGCGGGCAGTGAACGTGTCAGCGAGAGAGGGTGAACGCTGCAGCAGCCGTGGCGTGTGTGGAGGGCTAAAGGCTGACAGGGTACAGGGGCTGGAGGAGGATGTGCGGGAATGCAACTGCGTGGCCATTTTCATGTGGCCAGAGGAGGAGATAAAACGTTGAACACGGCACTGGATCTCATTGCGGTTCATAACAGTCGGTTGGGGAGGGCTATTTAGACGTTTAATAAAATGGCGACGACTTGGCTAAAGTTAGCTCGTGGAGGGATTTGGAGAGCAGCCCGAAAGTTGTGTCGCGAGATGTTACATGGAGAACAGTTAGAGTGTTGACTCGAGGGCTGGGCTGAAGAAGTTGATATCAAAGGGGTTTTACATATTGTCACGACTCGGTTAAGGACATTTTAACCCCCAACCTCACTCCAGTTTGACATACAAACACATTTATGATATAGTACAAATACAATTTCCAATAATAGTATAACATTGCGTTGACTGTACTAATAAAGGTAGTGATAAAGATACAGGTTTTTTGTTGTTGTTATGGTGGAGTCGGCAAATATGCAAGTACTCTGAGGGGCCACTGTTGTTAAAGTCAATAGGCAGGGCTGAATTAACACATTTTTGACCCTTGAAAAGTAGGGGAGAGTGGGGTAAGTTGAGCCACCCCCTGTTGGTGTGAAATGGTAAAAGAAATTGATCATGTGACCTAATATTGTGTAAACAGTAGATCACTTTTTGGAGACATATTATGTGAGACAACAGACACTTGAATTGCTCTTTGGGGATTAATAAAGTTATTCTTATTCTTATGTTTAGGAGATGGGCATCAATTCATGGAGTCTGTGAAGGTTAGAAGCACATGTTGTAAAGGGGTCAGACATTTATTTCCAAAAAAACATTTTTCACTCTTTAAAGTGAATTTAGTCTGATATAAGTTTTATTAGAATTGTGTTCAGACCAAAAAGGATCATTTTAAATTTGTTTTATACATCAATTGCGGTATCTATGAGCTACAACATGAGGTCAAAAACCTAACATAAAAGTCCACCATTTTAGTTTAGAGGAATAATAAAGTCATAATAGTAGTTCTGGGGTAAGTTGAGCCAGTGGTTCAACTGAGAAAGTAAAGGAGTCTGATGAGAGGATCAGAGTTTAAGTTCAGATTGTTGAAATGTGTTACTTTTTCTTTTCAAAAATACAGCTGTGAATGTTCTGAATCACTTAAAGACATTCTCATGTTAAAATGGCCTTTTACAAAACAGCTTTTTACCAGTTATATGCAATAATAATAAAAAGAATGATTGTACCAGTTGAATAGTGTATAATAGATAAAAATACACATGAATGTGAAGAAGTGACTGTTATTTAGGGAGAGAGAAGGTGAGGGAGGGCTGGGGGGGAGAGTGGGGGGATAGTTGGGATACGGCTCAACTTGCCCTGCTCCTGTGGTCAACTTACCATATACACGGGGTAACCATAGGAGACCACTTTTTTCGGCATGCTATTTTATCAAGACAGTTACAGTACAGGCCAAAAGTTTGGACACACTTTCTCATTCAATGTCTTTTCTTTTTTTTTTATATGACTATTTACATTGTAGATTGTCACTGAAGGCATTAAAACTATGAATGAACACATGTAGAATTTTTTACTCATAAAAAAAGTGTGAAATAACCGAAAACATGTTTTATATTCTAGTTTCTTTAAAATAGCCACTCTTTGCTCTTGATGACAGAAGTACCTTGTCAGGGTTACTTCAGGCACTCCTGTGAAGTAAAAACCATTTCAGGTGACTACCCCATGAAGCTCATTGAGAGAACAGCGAAAGTTTGCAGCGCTATCAAAAAAGCAAAGAGTGGCTACTTTGAGAAATCTAAAATATAAAACATGTTTTCAGTTATTTCACACTTTTTTCTTAAGCACATGATTCCACATGTGTTCATTCATAGTTTTGAGAATCTACAATTTAAATAGTAATGAAAACAAAGAAAATGCATTGAATGAGAAGGTGTGTCCAAGCTTTTGGCCTGTACTGTATGTTTACACTCATTCTGTTGGTTTGCAGGGATGCACAACATCTTGAAATATATGCAGATACACTAGTTAGAGACAAAACTATGATTGCCTCGATGTAGTGATCCGAAATAGGAAAAATGGCTCATCTTAACCCACTCTCCTCTAACGGTGGAGTTGTCAAAGTTGGTCTGAACAGCTCATTGCTCTATCCACATTCATTACAGTGTGTTCATGACAGTGGTCTTCACACTGGTTGCCACACATCTTTAAATAGAAGATAGACGAAGAAGTAACAGGCCGCTAGCAAACTGAAGCAGCCCTCTTAGAAATAATTCTGCACTTCCTGAAATGTATATTCCAAGATATGTTGTGAATCCAAAAACAGGTTATTAATCAACTGAACATTGACACCTTATGTTATTTTAACAGTTGTCATTTAGTTCTGTAACCTCAGATTTACCGGAACTAGTATACTCATAAATAAAAGCAGGAAATAAAGCATCCTAAACACAAGACAGAAAAAATATTTGTTTAAAATAGCATGGCAAACAATAATTTATGTAGCAATGTATTACCCAAGGTCAGCTCAGTCACAAGGTTCGTATGTGGGGGGAATAAATCAACTTAGTTATCATAAATGAATGCTTTCATGTAGTTATTCCACAATCATCTCAATTATATAGTTATATTTTATGCCCACAATATCACGAGATGAAAAGCCCCATCGGAAACCATTCACTGACTTACTGGCTCACTGTAGTATCCAATTAATGATGAAGTTCATACTACAGACTACGCATAAAATTCAGCACTACTAAGAAAAAAGCACATGCCTGCTTGCCTTATGCTATTAGACCATTTGTACATTTTTAATATTGCAGGACTTTTTGTTTGTATGTCTTATATCAATCAAGCTGTTGAGGAAACATCTGCATTGGCTCCTCTCTGCTATCAGCAAATATTTAAGTATCCACCAAAATATCATATAAAATCACCAAAAAGGTTCCTGCTTCTTGGTCTTTTGCTTTAGAGTTGCATTTACTTATATCAATAAACTAAAAAATTTAAGATTGCAAAACAGGTACACAGTATCATATGACCTCTTGGGGCCCTGGTCATCTGCGGTTCAGAGCCAATCACATAGAAATATTGTTTGGGTGCCAATCCATCTGTGGCCATACAGTATTCACAAACAGTGCATGTTTTAAAATTCTTTTTTCTTTAGGTTAGATTGTTCTGTTTCAGCTACGTGTCAATTTTAAATTTTGGCAATTTGAGACATGCTTGGTAAAGGGGTTTCATCACCATAGCTCATGAAAAGGCCTGTAATGAGATAGATACAAATATTTTAATATTGATGGTCAAATGGTAATGATATTAGTAGAAAAAAACTGAGAAATGAGAAAAATGACTCTAGGTATCAGAATATATATATATATCTGAATGTTTTTAGACCTTGCTTCTTTCGGCAATACACATGGGACAAAGGCTTGATTAAGAGATTTCTCAAATATGCTAATGTTATGTTTGAACCTCACAGTATTTTACAGCAGGCCGTACATGCAATTGCATTAAAGGGATATTCTGACATAAAAGTAATTTAGTGTCAAACACCGAGTTAGACACCCCCTCGAGAGATGAATGTTGCTGACTTGCTTCTCTCGTTATACCAACTTTAGTAACAACCTCACGATAGCAATACACAGCGGTCTGAGAAGCCACACACAAACCTCAACCAAAATGCCACTCTATAGCCACAAATAATGCTCAGAACAGCACCTAACTTCATCAACAGTACATATAGGGTCCCAGCCATAGCACTAGCCACCAAACATCTTTTTAACTTTGCCTCATTTCTTTAGCAAAGAGAATAAACACAACTCACCCACTCTCTTCCAGCAGCCGCTTGTTTGAAGGGAGACCTCAGGCCAATCCATGACGGACTGTTGCGGGGTGACGCAGCTCAAGGAAGAACATTTATGGTAGTTCTTCTGCCTTAGCGTCTCGGTCTGATTGCATTTCCATGAAGTGATGGTGGCTAGCGCTATGGCTGGGACCCTATATGTACTGTTGATTAAGTTAGGTGCTGTTCTGAGCATTATTTGTGGCTATAAAGTGGCGTTTTGGTTGAGGTTTGTGTGTGGCTCCTCAGGCTGCTGTGTATTGCTATCGTGAGGTCATTACTAAAGTTGGTATAACGAGAGAAGCAAGTCAGCAACATTCATCTCTCGAGGGGGTGTCTAACTCAGTGTTACGGTGTGTTTGACCCTAAATTAATTTTACGTCGGAATATCCCAGTAACTTCAGTTGCAGGTAAAGTTCGTCTGAAATCTCTGTTTTTGTCGACCTGTGACGTCACCTCGTTGGCTTCGAGGACTTGGGGTGCTTTACGTCACTTCCTGCTACATGCTGCATGATGGCGGTGTCCATGACAGATCTGGCACATTGACTTCGCCTGGATGCTTGCAGTTTTTAACCTCCTCAAGAACTTTTCAAGGGAGATTTATCAGCAGTTTGACTAAACCAGAATCAGCCAACATTAGATGAAGTGAATCGCAGGTAAACCGCTCTCTGTCCTCATTCGCTAATGTTGCTGACATTAGCTGTGATACACTTGTCTGCTCAGATGCCACTGCTAGCTGTTAGCTACATGTTTACGCAAGGTTACATGCCATTTTTGTGTAACTACATCATACATTTCCCACTATTCAGGCTCTTACTATCCTCTAAATGTACCATATTTCACTCTTGTCTACAGATCATGGCGCTCTACAGACTGTCCTTCAGACTACGACACACGGTAGGATCTCTGTGAACAGCTGATTTAATATACAAAAACTATAACTGCATAACCAATGATCCCGCATTGACATTATTTATAATACTCTATAATAGTTTGCAAAGAGATACATGTGTGTCCAGATGTAGACTTCTGAAACCCAGTTTTAAAAAAACATGTTGATAAAGGTTATTTTTTAACATGGATTTAATCCTCCTGTATGAATAGTCTGAATACTTCCATTGTACTTCCAGAGGTGGACTGACAACAGAACAGAAATTGGCCACAAGAAGTCATGTTAATAAAAAATTTGACTCAGTAAACACACTCCACACATACTTTGTTGGCCACTTTAACTAAAAAAGGGATAAAAACTGATCCTAAGTCGTCTTATCGTCTTCTTAACTTAACAATGCTTCACCTTACATCTTCAATGAATGTTTCATGTAAACTGCTGTTCTCTTTTTAGCAGATGCTCTAATTAGTGGGCAAATTCTTGGTGTGTCACAACAAAAACAACCTGACCCTCCCTTAGCTCCACACATCAGTTCTGCTTAACTTGTCAAATACCCATGTGAATCAAATAATATTTATCTATTTATTTATTTAAACAACACAGGATTTTAAGCCATTTTTTACTGAACTTATTTTAACTTATTTATTTTAACTCTTGGCTTACTTATTAAACAAAAACAAAACTCATAAAATTGACCAGAATTTCTCTGATGGCAGCTACAGTATTGAGGTGGTTTATTTCCAATTAGTTGGGTTTCTACCTTATCTTATGCTTTGACAAATCAAGACAGAACTTCATCTTGTGTTATGATCATTATTCTGTCTTAACCGTACTCCTGGTATATCTCTGATTTTGCCTTACTTGTCCATCAGGGTTGGGCATTTGAAGACAAAACATTTGAATAAAAAAAAATGTCTGTGATCTGACTTTTGCAGGTTAACCATGCGAGGCCTCTTCATGTTAGTGGATGCGGGAAGCAGCAGGAGGCTGTGGTGGTAGAGTCAGAACCAGAGCCCCTCTCAGTTTTCAGAACACAGGAGAATGATCCGGTAAAGAGATCTCACCAAACCAGTCATTACACTATCGGGTATTAAGGTAATCATACTGTGCGAGTTAACTGTTTGTCCCTTCACAGGCATGCCAATCAGAGAAACACATCGGTCAGTATTTCACTCTGGACCCCGCACATACCCGCACTATTTTCCCTCATGGGCTTCCTAATCGCTTTCAACTTCAGGTATGTCTTTGTATCTGTGGTCATTAAATCTACTGATAAGGATTTTTTTATAACATTTTTCTTTTCAAGTATTGTAACATCTTCTTATTATGATTTCAGATGAAAACATTTAATGAAGCTTGTGTGATGGTGAGGCAACCAGCTCTGGAGGTCATCTCTTACCTGAAGAAAACAGACTTTAGCAAACCTCCTGTGCGGTATTTATTTTGTATCCTTTCATGCACCTGCTCGCACACACACACACACACACACACACACACACACACACACACACACACACAGTGAAACAGACTGGTCTTGTTCACCTTATCGAATTGTTCAGATGGGTTAAAGGGCAGTGGGAAGACGATGTCTCTCTGTCACACTGTCCACTTCTGCCACACACAAGGATGGCTGGTGCTGCATATTCCTGATGGTGAGACAAAGAGGATACGCTAAGTAGTACACTAACAGCTTTGCCACCGTCAGTACAGAGTTATAATGTCCCATTTTGTCTTTGCAGCTCACCTCTGGGTGAAGAACTGCAAGGAGCTGCTCCCCTCCTCTTTCAACCCCTCTCGCTTTGATCAGCCGTTACAAGCCGCCGAATGGTTACGAAACTTTAAGATTACCAGCGAGCCGTTCCTCTCAAAGGTAAAAACTATTAAGCAGTATCACCATCCAACAATATTTACATTGGCTAAAGTTTTAAGCCTCGGTTGTGTCTTTTCGTCATCTTCCTGCTGATAAAAAACACTGTGATTCAGCAAAATGTACTGCTGTATCAGGAATGGTATACACAGTTCATATGTCTGTCACAGCAGAAATAAAGCAGCATTATGGGAGTTTAATGGTTTTGGCTGAAGGGGATAGTTTACAATTAGAGTTTAATGCAGTGTGGATGGAAAGTCTTAAAGCACTCAGCCTGGCTCTTCCTTTGTAGGGAAGAAGAAGTGTTACAGGTAGTTGATGGAATAATATGATGGATTATATGCTGTTGAGTAATCATATTTGTGTAAAACTGATCATAGGGTGTTTTTTTGCTGAAGAAGCTCTTACAAAGACAGTTTATCTAAAAATCTCTATAATGACCTCAGGCTAAAAGGTTTTGAGACACGTACATGTTAGCTATGGTTTAGTGAACTGTTTTGATATATGGATACCTGGAGGGTTAAATAGAAGCTCACGGAAACATGTTTGGTGAATCTGTCTTGTGTGCTGTATTGGTAATGAGACTTTGCCGTCTCTCCTAGATCAAGACAAAACAGCGCTATGTGTGGACAAAGAGAGAGTACACTGAGGAGGGGAGTACACTAGCAGAGCTGGTGGATATGGTAAGTTTTCCAAAGTCCAAATAAGTAAAATTTTGTGTATCGTGCCCTCACCTCTTGAGTTTACTCGAGAGGTTTTTTATGTATGTGTTGGAAACATGTTTTATCCAACTCTTCAATCAGCTCGTATTTTTGTCTCCGTTAGGTGTTATTTCTTTCTGCATTTCCTCTTAAATGGGTCATCTTTTGCTTCGCTTGTCTTTATTGGTGATCAATAACCAAGAGACTCGCGTGGTGATGGATCAGTACAGAATTTTTGGATCTGACAAAGGCAGAGAAGAGCCACAGATTTATGTCCCAACTGTGAAAATACCATCTCTATGAATCATTCTGCTCTACCACTTAGAGCACCGTCTGCTGTATAATAATCTACTTTTTTTAAGACGCATTAGTGCTGCTTTGTTTTTACAGACTTGTTATGCAGTCTGAGTTTGAGTTCACAGTTGGAGGCGCTGTGAGCTTGCTGAAGGCTGTAATCAGATATGATATTAATTGCCAGTGTTTTGACAGCACTTTAAAGGAAAGGGAAAAAAATCAAAGAATTGTGATTGTGTGCCATTATGCAACACGGGGAAGGTGAATGAAATTTTAATGTGTCAAAGTCATCATGTGCTCCAGTGATATCCAACATTATGTATCATTTGTCACCCAGGAGCTACTGAAAGCCTTATACGACTTTTCCACATGTCTAGTATTTTTTTCTAAGACTTCTATACAATGTTCGTGGGTCAATATGATGGAGCCCCCCCCTTTTAATTCCTGCTGTGTAGGAAGGCATCATAGTTGGGTTGGTGTTTCTCTGCCGCAGGGCATATCTCGCGTCAAGAGCAGCAGTGATGTTGTGGGGGCGGTGATAAAGGAGCTGAGGCTGCAGAGCGGGCAGCCGGAGTCAAACTTCCGCTTGGCTGTGGCTGTGGACGGTGTCAATGCCCTGTGGGGAAGATCCACCATCAAAAAGGAGGACAAGAGTGCTGTATGAAAACACATCCACAGTGATTCAATTCTGGTTTTCATGCTTCTCTGTCCACAGCGTGTATATCTTATGCTTCTCTTTCTGTCCATCAGGTAGATCCAGACGAGCTCACTTTGGTTTATAACTTGAGGAAGCTGATGAGGAACGACTGGGTGAGTAGGAAACACTACAGCGCCATAGTTTTACTACATATTTGACTTTTTTTTTTTCTCAATAACATTCACTCTCTCTGTCTTAGACTGGAGGCGCCATCATCACAACTCTGTCTCAGACAGGGTCTCTCTACACTTCAAGAACTGACTATTTGCCTCAAGAGCTGCTGGGAGAGGTCAGAAGTCATGTCTTTATGTGCTTAATAATCTGCAGCAGAGCTTCCCTCGAGCTTTGACAGCAGATTAGCCTTTTCCTTATCTGTTCTAACCTCAGTCATTAGTCGGGAAATTGCAAACCTGCCCTTGAGAAAAGACTTCAGCTATTCTTTCCTCTTTCTTTGTTTCAAGCATCTCAACAACAAAACAGTCGATTATTTCCAGCAGTATTACAAGTGTATAGATTATGTGTGACATTTGTCAACAAAGGATGAGTCTCAGCCTTTGTTTTGTGTATAATTGCTTTCGTTTTGTACTGTCTGGACTGTTAAACGCGCAAGCAGTGTGTTTGTGGAACAGAAACTCTGCACCATTATATCCGTTCATGTGTCGGTTCCATGCTCACTCCGTCAGCTTTGTTTACGTCGTTTCGTGCCTGAAACTCTCTAGATTTGCAGCATCATACCTTGTGACCGTGTTGACCGTGCAGTGATAATATTTTTAATGTTGGTCCTTATCTGATGTCTGCATGTCACAAGATCCATTTTCTAATGGACCAATAAATCTACTCAGCCATCTCTGTCTTTTATGCGGCACAATAACTGAACTGTAAAAGTCAGTGTAGGATCTTATATCATTCTTGACACACCAAATACTAAAAATGGTTGATCTTATTTTGTAGAACAAAGTATTATAATGTTTTTCATTTAAAACATCTACACTCATTTGGCACATTTGTGTGAAATAAATCTGTGGACATCTTTGTATGTGTTTATGTTGACCTCTCTCTGGCTTGTGCTCATCAGAGGGGGTTTGACAAGATGGATCCATTCGTCCCGGTGTCAGTGCCCAACTACAGCGAGAAGGAGTTTGAGAGCTGTTACCTCTATTACATGGACCGCCACTGGCTGCAGCATCCACACAGTAAGTTACTCATCATTAGTCTTTGCTATTTTTGAAAATGAAATACAATTGATGCTTTTTTTGGTAACAGTGAATGTTATTTTTCTCTTATCAGGTCAAACTGAAGAAGGAAAGAAGGAAATAATCTTTCTGTGCAACCGAAACCCATCGCTTATGGAAAGATTTTGTGCAACTCACTGAAGTTACATGGATACGAACCATAAGTGGATATCAGTGTCTGAGAAATACAAAATCAAACATCCATGTCTGTAATATGTGACCCGCTGTAAATTATGATGCCTGTGTGTGACTTTGATAATAAAATCTTGACTAAAGTTTAAAAAAAATGTCTTCTATGAAAAAGGTCAGTTATTGTACACCAATGCAAATCCAATTAAACACTTTTTAACATAAATAAGAGTAAGAATAACTTTATTAATCCCCTAAGGGAAATTCAATTGTCTGTTGTCTCACAAAATATGTCTCTAAAAGTTATCTACTATTTACACAAGAGTTATAAAGCCTGATGGCTGTCGGTACAAAAGATCTTCTGAATCCTTCTGTCCTGCAGCGAAGAGAGAAGAGCCATCCACCACCATTTGCCCTTTGGTCCATCAAGGTGTTATGAAGTGGGTGATCCATGTTCTTTAGAATAGTCTCCACCTTCCTCAGTGTAGATCTCTCCAACACATCCTCCACTGAGTCCAGCTTGAGTCCAACCACAGAGCCAGCCTTTTTTACCAGTTTGTTAAGACGTTTTGCATCTTTGTGTTTGATGCTTCCTCCCCAGCAGACTGCAGCATAGAACAGAATACTGTAGACGCCACAGACTGATAAAACATCTGCAGCATCTTACTACAGATGTCTTCTCAGGCAGAAGAGGCGGCTCTGCCCCTGTCTGTAGATGAAGTCTCCATTCTTAGACCAGTCCAACTTATTATCCAGATGTACACCTAGGGATTTATATGATGTCACCACTTCAATGTCCACTCCACAGGTGTTCACTGGCTGAAGAGAGGGTTTGGATCTATGGAAGTCTATGACTATCTCCTTTGTCTTTGAGGTGTTGAGGAGGAGTCAGTTTTTGTGACTCCAGTCACTGAAGGCTCTTATCAGATCTCTGTATTCAGCTTCTTGTCTATTTCTGATACATGCCACAATAGCGGTGTCTAAAGACTAACTGGTCACACATTTGTTAGAAAACAAACAAATCTAAAACTAAAATGAGTTGTATATGAATCTAGGGGAATAATTTGAGACAAGCTGATGCTTTGAGTGATCTGTTTTTTAGTTGAATAAAGCTCATGTTGTCATTTTGTATTTACACAACTGTCATACAAAGATAATACTCCCAAAATGACTTCAGTTGTATGACGGCTTTCTCATCTTTACCTCATCTTTAATGAGCTCAGAGTCACCTGAGACCTGCTGCCTTCCTCATGGACTGGTCTATGGCGTAGCGCCC
This sequence comes from Xyrichtys novacula, assembly GCA_962446985.1. Classification (NCBI taxonomy): domain Eukaryota; kingdom Metazoa; phylum Chordata; class Actinopteri; order Labriformes; family Labridae; genus Xyrichtys; species Xyrichtys novacula. The sequence continues at coordinate 23,210,319 of OY660871.1, forward strand.
TCTTGCTGTAGCTTTTAGTATTATACTCAAGTTCACGTGACTGTTCCACAGAGTCACATGGCTGTCCAAAAGTCTCATTTGCTTGCAAAACACCAGTGACTGCTATAACGGAATGAACGCAGCTGAGGTGACAACATGGAGTGAATATTTGGATTAACCTGCAGGACATGATAGAGTTTGTGTCCGGATCCTGCGAGGTGAGATCATCCCCTGAATGTTTCTTTACTTTACACGACATTAAAATGCGTGTGAGGGGGGGCAGCCACATGACAGAAGCTGCTCCAAGAGCTTCCTGATACTGAAGTTGACCAGGTTTATGGGTTTAAAACACCAGATACTCTGTGTTTCTAGGTAAAATGGCGCTGTCGGTGCCATCGTTTGCACTCCTGGCCTTTGTTTTCCTCTCAGCTGAAGTGACCCTCTGTGCAGGTAACACAATAAAACAGGAAGACTGGGTTACATTCGTAGGGGAGAGTGGGGTAAGTTGAGCCAAAGGGTAAGTTGATCCACCCCCTGTTGCTTGGTAATGGTAAAAGAAATTGATCATGTGACCAAATATTTAGGAGATGGACATCAAATTATGGAGTCTGTGAAGGTTAGAAGCACACGAGTGAAGGGGTTAGACGTTTATTTCTAAAAAAAAAAAACATTTTTTACTCTTGAAAGTGAATTTAGTCTGTGATAAGTTTTATTAGAATTGTGTTCAGACCAAAAATGATCATTTTAAATTTGTTTTATACATCAATTGTGGTATCTATGAGCTACAACATGAGGTCAAAACCCAAACATAAAAGTCCACCATTTTAGCTTAGAGGGCTAATAAAGTCATAATAGTCGTTCTGTGACTCACCTGAGAAAGTAAAGGAGTCTGAGGAGAGGATCAGAGTTTCAGTTCAGATTGTTGAAATGTGTTACTTTTTTCTTTTCAAAAATACAGCTGTGAATGTTCTGGATCACTTAAAGACATTCTCATGTTAAAATGGCTTTTTACAAAACAACTTTTTTAGCAGTTATATGCAATAATAATAAAAAGAATTATTGTACCAGTTGAATTGTGTATAACAGATAAAAATACACATGAATGTGAAGAAGTGACTGTTATTTAGGGAGAGAGAAGGTGAGGGTGGGCTGGGGTGGAGAGTGGGGGAGTAGTAGGGATACGGCTCAACTTACCCAGCTCCTATGGTCAACTTACCCCATACACGGGGTAACCATAGGAGACCACATTTTTCAGCATGCTATATTATCAAGACAGTTATGTTTACACTCATTCTGTTAGTTTGCAACAAAATATAAAAAATGCCTCATCTTAGCCCACTCTCCTCCACATACATTACTTAACACATGAATGACATCATGTATCTAATCATGTTTCTCGGCCCTTTCTCTCTCCAGGAAGTGATAAATGTATCGCCAGACGCTTTGACCATGATTCTGTGGTGTGTGAGTGTAATTCCACTTACTGTGACAGTGTTGGGTCGGTCACTTTGCCTCCTCTGGGTCAGTACTCCTCTTATGTGAGCAGCATGGCAGGCAGCAGACTGGAGGCAGCCAAGGGTCAGGTCCAGCTTAACAGTACAGGGGCAGGTGAGTGATGAGTGATACTCCACTGTCATGTCTCTACTGCTGTAGCAGGTTTAGGGCATCTCCAATGTTTACTATGTGTGTCTTTCAGCTCTCAGGTTGACTATTGTTCCCTACCAGAAGTACCAGAGGATCAGGGGATTTGGAGGTGCTATGACAGACGCAGCAGCCATTAACATTCTGTCACTGTCTGCGGGTGCACAGGACCAGCTGCTGAGACAGTACTTTTCACCAGAAGGTACCCTGAAGTGGGCATCTGTTACCACTGTTAGCCATGTTTGAGAGAAAATATACATTTTGTGTGCATTATCAAGGTCATACATCATCGTGTGAAACATGACCGTTGATTGCAGAAAAATCAAGGATTGAGATACATCCCTTATTTCAAAAAAGCTGAGACAAAACATAAAATGTTGATAAAAACAGATTTAAATAGAGGATTACAGCAGCTCAACAATTTCATCTCATCTTTGTCCTGTTCTGTATTTGATGTCTTTGATGGATGACAGAGCAGGACTGCAGGCAGGCCAGTTAAGCATCTTAAACCATCTAGTACTGAACCATGCTGTCGTAATTCATACATACAGAATGGATTTCTCTTGCTGAAATGCACAAGGACATTTTAAAAAGTTACTGTCTGAATGGTAAAGTAGCATCTGCTTTATTCAACAAAAAGGCAGCTGGGGTTTAGGTGCGCTTGCATCTGTGACTCATTCAATTATCAGTCCAGTTTGAGTGTTAAAAGTGGTTTTATTGTTCCAAAAAAGAAAAGAAAACACACTGATGTGGGTCCAAAACTTACGCCTTCAAATGAAAAAGTGATATGATGAAATGAGGTTAGAACAGGATGAGTGAAACAGTTAACAGAAAATTATCAGAGCTTACCACAACCCATTGTCTGACTACACCGGTGAGATTTAAATAACCCGCCAAGAATCCCAAAACCACACCCTCAGTGACAGTCCTTGGAAGTGACGTACCTTGTAGAAATCATATTTTCAACAAATATATTTTGGCTCTTACAGGTAGCCTATGTTACCCACCATTACAGATACTGGCCTTGAATTGTGTGCTAATAACAAGCTGAGTGCTCCCTTTCTTTCTGGTGTAGAATATGTGAGGCCCAAGATGAGCAAAAATAATGTTAATCTTGATTTGTCAGCATTTAGGATGGTTTTCTACTTGCTTCAGTCCAGTAAGTGGGCTTATTGAACTAAACCAGATATATTTGGATAAAGCAAAAAACTATGACTGACACTGAATTTCTAAAGTGATTTTGAGCCCATGCTGTGATTTCTACTTTGACTATAAAGATCTAAGATATTTAGTATTGGTTTTTGGCCTTGACTCTTTTGTACAGACATTTTGCCAAGATTCTCAGACTTTTATACAGTATTATGTACTGAAGATGTTTTTTTGCAGTTTCAGGCCCAGGAACATTATTCTGACATTTGTGAACCATTTGTGCACCCAGTCTCTCCCAGAGTGGTGATCATCTTACCATCTCTACTTCTGAGAGACAGCCTCTTTAAAATGCCCTTTTTTTACCGAGTCATGTAACTAACCTGTTATTACACCTGAAAAGGTTGAGGGATGTCCTTCAGGATCTTTTTTTCTAGCTTTGTGCGTCTTTTTCAGTGTTTCATTGTCCATATCTGAACTTTTTTCTGTGTGCATCAAATTGAAATAAGTATATATTTTTCATAAAACAAACTTTTTTTTCTGTTGAAATATTTGACATGTGGTCCTTTCCCAATTTCAAGTTAATAAAGGTTTATAATGTTTTGCATTCCTGCTCCAACAAGATGAATAATACTTTTGACACACTACATGAGGTGTCTAAATGTACTGCTTATTTGTTCTTGCATCATCAGCTCCCTTAACGTTGATCAGCCTCTCTTGTACCAGTTATAATCGTCAAAGAGCATTTTTCAAACACTAGCATATTAAATATAGATTTACATATAAATATAAGTCTTTTCAGTTACATCTGCTGTGTCCCTGCTGCAGGTATCGGCTACAGTGTGGTCCGTGTCCCTATGGCCAGCTGTGACTTCTCCACCCATCTCTACACATACGCCGACACACCTGGAGACTACAGCCTGGATAATTTTACTCTGGCTCCCGAGGACGTCAATATGAAAGTCTGTTATTTCTACTGTTATCACTCATGCACATCTTCATCATTTCCTCTCTCTGATATCTCTTCCTCATTCTTGTCTTTCTCCTTTTTTTTTTTTTTCCAGATCCCTCTTCTGCTGCGTGCTCAAGCCTTGTCACCTCGCCCCTTGTCTCTGCTTGGTAGCGCTTGGAGCGCCCCCGCCTGGATGAAAACTAACGGTGCACTTATAGGAAAGGGATCCTTGAAAGGCCAGCCTGGGGGCAAGGAGTACAAAGCCTGGGCTCATTACCATGTTAGGTAACATGTGAGGCCTCACCTGAATGTAATGTTACACATTTGTGATGCTCATTAAAGAGAAAAGTCACTCTGCTGGTTGTTTTTCTTCTTTTCTCTCAGGTTCCTTGAGGAGTATGCTAAATATAACCTGACCTTTTGGGCCCTGACAACAGGGAACGAGCCCACTGCTGGAGAGATGACACACTACAGGTACGTTATTTCACACAGGATTAACCCTCATCATGGCTCTTAAATTTCAGACTAGAGAAGTATCTTTACTGCAGTTTCCAGGCTCTGGGCTTCACTCCTGAGCAGCAGAGGGACTGGGTGGCTCTGGACCTGGGTCCCGCTCTACACGCTTCATCACACCCCCAAACACACATCCTCATACTAGATGACAACCGCCTGCTGCTGCCGCACTGGGCGAAAGTGGTGAGTCCAAGGACAGATAGAGGGAGAGAAAGTCATGGTGAACTTTAATGTACCTTAGGCTACACTGGTGTTAAGTTTTGATTTGGGAATTAAAGCAGTTAAAGACTGGAAAAATAGATATAGTAGCATTGGGATAGAAAGTGTCCTCAACAGTTTATGCTGGAATAGAGAAGCTAAGAGGTAAGAAAAGGTGTTAAGATGCAGGGGTGTCCACTCTTTGTCTCCAAAATTTACAATTCATCAGACAGAAATCAACCTTGAAAGAATCATTTGTTTGTGTTGTATTTGCAGGAGATTTCTATTCACTTATACAATATAAAGACAATATTAGCAAAAAAAGAGTTAATCTGAAATCAGCTTTTTCTTCAGGGTAAAAAAAATGCTTTTTAGGTTTCTTTGAGTTTTTTCAGTACCACAGAAAACTATTCTTTCATCTATTTCACAATCAGATTGCCTACAGTTTCAAAATATGACAGAGATTTAGTAAACTAAGATTAATATTGACAGTCACAGAATTCATCAGGACTTCCCTGTAGTATACATTAACAGTTAAATTGCATAACAAGTTGTATGAATGCAGCCACATCCCAGATGACCAACATGAAAATGGATGAATGAATCTATTTATCTCAATCACATATTTGCTTGAGACAACACCAAAAAACGATGACACAATAAGCTTCCTGGCTCTGCCCACTATTGTCTTGTGGCTGACGGCGGTGAGAGGAGTGATGTTGCTGACTAAGTTCTTTTTGAAGGATTCATCATCCTCCTGCATGACGATCAACTGTCCTGTAAAACCTACTCAGAGTGGTCTGTTGTATATCGTCTCCTAACAGCTTTAAATAAGATACAAAATATTTTAAATCAACATTTCTGCACAATGAAAGCAAGAGAAAGATATTCCTTACTGTGTATAATTTTTGTTTTGTTTTGTTTTTCTTCTTTGAAGAAGCCATAGTAAATGATTTTAGACTTAAAGGGATATTCCGGCGTAAAATTAATTTGGGGTCAAACACACCGTAACACCGAGTTAGACACCCCCTCGAGAGATAAATGTTGCCGACCGCTTGCTTCTCTAGTTATACCAACTTCAATAACGACCGCACGCTAGCAATACACAGCAGTCTGAGGAGCCATAAACAAACCTCAACCAAAACGCCACTCTATAGCCACAAATAATGTTCAGAACAGCACCTAACTTCATCAACAGTACATATAGGGTCCTAGCCATAGTACTAGCCAGCTTTGCCTAATTTCTTGTCTAATGTTCTTCCTTGAGCTGCATCACCCTGCAGCAGTCTGTAATGGATTTGCCCGAGGTGTCGCTACAAACAAGCAGCTGCGGGAAGAGAGTTGGTGAGTTGGGTTAAGTCTCTTTGCTAAAGAAATGAGGCAAAGTTAAAAAGATGTTTGGTGGCCAGTGCTATGGCTGGGACCCAGTATGTACTGTGTGGCTCCTCAGACCACTGTGTATTGCTATCGTGCGGTCGTTACTAAAGTTGGTATAACTAGAGAAGTAAGTGATCAGCAAAATTCATCTCTCAAGGGGGTGTCTAACTCGGTGTTACGGTGTGTTTGACCCTAAATTAATTTTACACTGGATTAAGACCCTCTCAGAAGGTGATCCTGCAGCCTATCTTTTATACACTTTACATGGGCACTCAGTTTGACTCAGTACTTTCCTCTTGTCCTTCAGGTATTAAGTGATATTCATGCAGGAAGGTACATTCACGGTGTTGCAGTACACTGGTACATGGATGGCTTTGTTCCTCCTGAGATAAGCCTGGGTGTCACCCATCACCTGTACCCGGAGTATTACCTGTTCGGCACAGAGGCGTGTTCAGGCTGGAGCCCTCTGGACAGAGGGGTGAAGCTGGGTAGCTGGGACAGAGCTGAACAGTACGCACACGACATTTTAGAGGTGAGATAATCTCTGTTTATGCATGAAGGTTCAGCCTGTTCAGTCACATCCATTGTAACAGATGTGAGTTTGACAGGCTGGGAGCTGTAAGGTGAATCACCTCCCTCCATGCTGCAGTGCAGGTTTTCAAAGTCGCTCTCTGCTGCACAAAGTGCCTGAAGGCCAGCAAAGCATGCTGGAACTGGTGCCCGGTTTCTCCTGTCTTTGCTCTTAGGAAAGACTGTCTTATCCATTTTGAACGGGTGCATTCAGGTGCTTGAGAATCAGAGTGGATTTGTTTATGTAGATGTGTTGTCCTCCTGACATTTAAATGAAACAGCAGGCAGCAGTCCAGAGGATTCATTTAGAGAAAACAAAACCGCTTACAATAAAAGCTACAGACTAGACGCTAACCTGTGGGTGTCTCTTTCTCTATATGGCAGGACTTAAATCATTATGTGGTGGGTTGGACTGACTGGAATCTGGCATTGGACCAGACTGGTGGGCCAAACTGGGTGAAAAATTTCGTAGACAGCCCTGTAATAGTAGATGCAAAGCGAGACGTCTTCTATAAGCAGCCCAGCTTCTACAGCATGGCCCACTTCAGGTACAGACACTGGACCACAGACAAACTTTTCACAGCCATTAACTTTTTCCAAGCCTTCTTTGACCAAACAACTATTTTCACACACAGCAAGTTCCTGTCAGAGGGGTCTCAGAGAGTGGGTGTGTCCATCAGCGAGGGAACAAAACTTGAGTATTCAGCCTTCATCAGACCAGATGGCTCAGTGGTGCTCATTGTACTCAACAGGTAAGAAATGTAAGATGAGTAATCATGAGCGAATGAAAGAGAGATTTTTGATCGGATTGTTTTTTTGGGGTCTTTCTAGGTCATCAACAGTGATCCAGTTTGAAGTCTGGGACCCGACTGTGGGCTACATCCCGTCTGTTGCTCCTGCTCATTCAGTGCTTACACTTGCGTGGAATACACACTGATCAGTGCTCTGAGTCAGAAGCTTCTAACACTGAAGTGATTTTTTTTTTTTCTTTACAGCACTTGTTTGATATCAAACCAATCGGCTCCACATTTCCAATCTAATGCTGTGTTCAAGTTACCTCGGAAGTCAGATGTCGGAGCTGAAAATGACGTCACACCCGAGTTCCCAACATTTCAGTTACCAAGTCTGAAAAGAGCAGAATCGGAGGCCTGGAACAAGATGGCTACATCCACGAAAGATATTTTAGCGCTTGCATTATGTTCGGACAAGGCAAGCGCTGAAATAACTTTCATAGATGTAGCCATCTTGTTCCAGGCTTCCGATTTTGCCTTTTTCCGACTCGGGTGTGACGTCATTTTCAGCTTTTGATGGACTTTGACTGCACGGCTTCAGTAATTTCAATGTTCACTTAACCTCAACAAACCAGGAATAACCTCATTCATGTGATTTTGATTATTGTATGCACTGTTATCAGAAAGGTACCTCAGAGTGATGAATGTGTCAGTTCACCTGAAGGGGAACTGGTGCCTTGATTTGAAGTGTCCTCTCTATTTTCATAGAAATTAAACGCACATATATATATATGAGTTTGTACATAATTTGTAAATGAGTTGTGTTGCTATTTTAACCTTTTATTTTTAAATAAAAATTTTGAAGAATCCTGAATCATCTTGTGTTTTAAATGATCAGGTTGAGAACAAAAACGCCCAAACTGACAGTTTTTTTGTCAATTTATTAATACATCATAGACATTTTTTTCATATATATAATATACAGTTCGATAACCAGGTATTTCACATTTGTGTCTCCATTCTCAATGTTTTTTTTTCCTTTGCAAACCATAAATTGTTGGACTAAAATTATTTACATCATAAAGAAAAGGTGATAATGTGAAACAAAGGACAGTCTTAAACAGAAGAATAAAATGACAGAGGGATGCCATCTGTTTTCAATATATACACTAAGAGGAGCAGGTCTCATCAGGTTGAGATCTGGAGATTTTTTGTTTAGTTCCTTTATGACTCACTTTTTTTCTGGTGCTGGAGGGTGTGAAGAGTCCTTTGTTTTAAATCCATGTCACAGCTTCAGTTTGAGACCATTTAACAGCAGGGACCCGGAGCTCAATCTAAATATAACAAAATCTCCCAAAAGTTAAACATTATTCGACCCTTCACAAACGTTACATTTATTGCAGGTCTCTGTTAGGTCCATACCATGAGTTTAAGTAACCCTGACTGTGTTCTCCAGGGCTCAGTTGCAGAGTTTTAGCTTTTTTTTCCCAATCATGAGGGCATGGTGTATGATGTAAAGTCTGGCCTTTCCTCACAACGGAGTATTGCAGCAGTGCATTTCAGAAAAAAACTTAGACAGGAACTTGCTTGAGAGGTGGAACATGGGTTCGATTAGTTTCAATCTAGGCTGGTTTGATGCGGGGCTAAAAAAAAAAAAGAGAGAGAGATCCAGCAGACTTCAGGAGGCTGTAAAGACGTCTGTTGGGTGTTCTGTTTACATGGTTGAGGAGAAAAAAGGCATTAAAATAAAAAAAAAAAACTGAAATACAAAAAAATATCAGACTGAGATGATTATGACTGCAACAGAGATGAAGAGAGGAGAGTGAGAAGCGTGTTTTCGTCTTCTCTGAGTGTTGTTGGATTTGGGTGAGGAGAAGCGAGGGATGACAAAAGGTGGGTGTCTCAAAAGGACCATCTCTCCTGTGTGCGGGGGTCCATGGAGAGGGTGGGGGACTCTGAGGGAGGCTGGCTGCTGCTGTCTTCTCCGTTCAAACTCTTCCTACACACTGGACATGTGTCATGCTGTGAGGCCGCAGAGCAGAATACAGAGAGAGAGTTAGAGAGTTCGCTCAGGGCAGTTTTCTCACTAGACTTCTGAACAAGTAGATATCTTATTTGATATGAAACTCTGGTTGATCTTCACTTGGAATATCAAAAATGTCTCTCTAGTCGGTCACCGCTTATTTCCTGCATTTAGCTGTGAGCCACACAGGTTCAGTGGACAACCCGCGCCCTCATTTTAAATAAATGCAGCAGGTTTGTTTTATGTAACACAGCTATACCAAGAGATTACAGGTTTAAATGCTGAATCAATCTGATGGATTACAGCCCTTTTGATGGGTATTTTCACAATTTAAAAACTGGGACCTTTTCATCCTGTTCCTTTAAATTTGCTGTATAGAGAAAACAGGGCATGTGTTTCCTGGATTCTGTGCTGTGACTTACCATTTCCAGCCATGGTACTATACAGTCTGAATGAAAGAAGTGGTTACAGGGTAGCTGTCTGACTGGCTCTCCGACAGCAAAGTCGTCTTTGCACACGGGACATTCCATACAGCAGTCTACAGGAGAGAAGGTCCAGATGTGATTACTCGGAGAAACTTACAATTCAAACTTGTGCGGTTTCTTCAGATTTTCATTTTTTAAGATGGTTTTGGTAAGAGAACACAGGACTAGTGTTAGCAATTACACTTTGGTGCAGCTTAAAGGCAGAGTAGGAGACTAATTTAACAGCACCAAGCATGATTTTTACGACTACAGTGATAAGAGTTTTATGACCTAAGGAAAATGGTGCATGGATCATCAGTCCACATCCAACAGCTCTGCAAAATCTGTGCTAAATTACCACAGTTACGACTGAGAGGTAAAATGGGACAGAATTCAGAGGGGACAAAGTCAAAACGCAGAATAGATCCACTGAGAGACGTGGAGGAAAAACAGTGAAGGTGAAGGACCGGGGAGCCAAAGGACATCATCTCAGAATAACATACAGAGGAAACTGACGATACTTCTGAAGGTTAAAGGGCATTTCAACTCAAACAGACACACTTTTAGATGCTTTTCTTTGCAGGCAGCTACGGCAAGAAAACACAAGTGTCTGTGCAGGTTTTCTAACTGCATTAAACAGCATACAGTTAAAATTATCAACAGTGCAAGCTGATTTACACAACCATCTGGTGAAGGTCTTTTTTAACTTATCATATTGTAATGCCCAACTTTGAATATACAGGATCAGACTGACAGCTTCAACTAGTTAAGCAATATTATAAGTAGTTTTGTGGACGCAATATTGCAGTTAAAGCAACGGGGGTGAATCAGGAAAACTGTGGTGAGTGCCAGTGAAATGAAGAAATCAGAAGAGACACTGACCTGCTTGTTCCTGAGAAATATTGACGGTTGGGAGTGAAGAGATTTTCTCTTTCTCTGCTGGAGGAGGCCCTGTGTTCTCCAGCTGACCTAGTAACTACAACACAGGTAAACACAGGTGTAAACTGCAGATAGCCCAAAAGTTTACAGTGACGTTAAGCTCTACTGAGTTGGACTTACTTGTGTTATCACTGCGTCTAACCCCCCCTGTCCCCAAGCGTAATCCCCCGGGTTAGAGTGCAACATCCCCGTCCTGAGAAAGTCACAGAGAGAGAGAGACACAGAGACACCACAAATATATGAGACATAGCACCGACACTTTGATGCGAGCATCAACACTGTGCCATCATCCCTCACCATGACAGGGGAGGGGAGCCCGGGACTCCAGAGTTGGCAAAGAGGCCGGCAAGAAACTGTTGTACAATCCTGAGACAGAAAGAAAATACAGACCAGTTCATTTTAGAGCCAAAAATAAAAAGAGTGAAGAGCAAAAAAAAATGAGTGCAGTCATTATGACAAGTGAGAGAATACAAAACAGAGATGAGAGCCAAGAAGGCGAGACAGGAGCAGCTCAGCTCTTACTCACCCTTCAACAGCAGGTGAGCGGTCTGGTCTACTGCTACCTCTAGACCTGTATCTCCTCTGACTGTGCAGGCGAGGGGGGCGCCCTGGTCCCCAGTGTTCCCCGGCTCCTAGTAGACCCCCCATAGGTCCCCCTAGCCCTGCTGGGACTGACCCTCCGATTGGTCCCCCTCCTAAACCTCCCAAGTCACTCAGACTCCCCAAGCGGCCTCCGGGGAGCCGAGGTTCTGAGTCCGGTGTGTCCCCGTCTGTAGTGAAAGGCCGCTCCAGTAACAACAGGTGCCATAGCTACAGGGATGAAGGGGGGGAAAGGACACAGTTAATAGAAACATAAAATTACAGCCTTAATCTTTAACCCATTTACCCTCAGATCTCATCTCTTACCTCTGCAAACTGTGTGGCTGTGTCATCTAGGCCGTTGGCACCACCCTCTAGGAGACTGAGAAAAACAGCGAGACGGGGGAACAGAAACCACAACATTAATGACGTGGAAATGTGTCTCTCACACACATCACCAGAATTAAATAAGAGTGGGAAAACACTGAACAGCTAACGCGCTTGCCTTTGTTCCAGACTAACACTAATAGGCCTAAACAGCTCACCCGGTCTACAGACGTGGGATATGTACCTGGAATAATGTAAGCCTCTTACCTGGAGTCTTCTGTTACTTCTTCTATGAACCCTGATTCACACCTCGGACAAGTGTACTCCTGAAAGAGTCATCAGAAAGACTGAGTCAGACAGGTTAGTGGAAGTATTTCTCATTATTTCCTCAAACCCAGGCATTTTCTGTTTTTTTTTTTTTATTTGTAAAACCTGTAGCTCCAAGATGATTGATGCACAGAGGCTGAAATGTGTAATGATCTGTAATGCTCTTCTCTCTGGTCTACCAAAACGCACAATAAACCAGCTACAACTGATCCAAAACTCTGCTGCTAGAGTTTTGACCAGGACCAGGGGAAGAGCTCATATTATACCCATTTTAAAGTCTTTGCACTGGCTGCCTGTTAGTTTTCACATTGATTTTAAAATTCTTTTACTAGTTTATAAAGCTTTACATGGCCTGGCACCAGAATACCTTTCAAAGATGATTTTAATTCATGAACCAGGGAAGCCTCTCAGATCCTCTCAATCTTCTCTTTTAGTCGTTTCACAGAGCAGAGCAAAAAACTTTAGTGATGCTTCTTTTAGCTGCTACACTCCAAAACTGTGGAACAAACTTCAAAAGGGTCCGAGACAAGCTGCAAATATAGAAATCTTTAAACATAACCTAAAAACTCATCTATTTAGCCTGGCTTTTATGTAAAGCTTCATTATTTTCATTACTATTATAATTTATTTATTTTTTAGTATCACTTTTTACCTTATTTTATCAATAAATTTAAGTTCATGTTTTAGAAAATAAAATATGTTTTTTACTTTTTCTGGTACTTAAACTGTGTATATTGTATATAGTTTTATTTTATTTTATTCTCCCCTTTTTCCAAATTTTTTCTTCATTATAACAGTTATTTAAGTTCTTAATATTACGATTATTTTTATAACTGCATTTTTGCACTATCTTTGTCTGTGATGCTGCTGTGGCAAAAAAAATTTCCCCCATGGGGGACCAATAAAGGAATATTCTATTCTATTTTATTCTATTCTAGTCTATTTTAATAACTTTTATTTTTCTTGTCCTGGTGTAAAGCACTTTGAGCTGCAGTTTCATTTTTATGAACAGTGCTATAAAAATAAACTTTGATTGATTGAAGTAAGTATCTCCCTGCTTGTACTTCTCCACATTTACAGTGTTACAACTTGGAGTCCAAAAACACTGATTTGGCTTGTTACTGTTGGATTAAGTCGATCTGTTAACTTGCTTAGACCTGCACTCAGAAAACTCACAGAAAAGCACTCAAAGCTTCTCTTTTCTACTTGGAAAAAATATTGAATACCAAGTAATATTGCCTTTTCCTTTTTCCAAAAATATGGACTAGTTTTGAGTTTTCTCTGCGCTTTATAAACAACCCCTGAAAAAACATATCTTAATTTGCGGTTCTTGTATGACAACATATAAAAAAGGTCAATGAATGTGAGTCATTATGACACATTTAATGATATTTATATTGACAACTGAAAATGAGTTGATTTCTTGCTGCCAGGACTCTTAAGGTGAATCATGGAAACACTGTAAAAACATAGTTGTTGTCAACTGAACAAAATGCCGCCAGTTTCTCTCTTTGTGAGGATAATATCGGTTAGATTCGTCTGTCTGCTTGAGCTGTCTGAATGTAGCCCAAGAGGTAGAGCTGGTCTGCCAACCACACCTAACACACGCGCGCTGCGTTGTAGAGATCACTCGACAGAATGAGGAAGACATTACTGCCAGTGTGCACAGCTGGATCACATGTCTCCTGAATTAAAGCTAAAGTTTCTCAAGGACACAGGATTGGTGTGGGGTCTTTAAGACTCACAAAAGAGGGCTACGAGAGATTAGTCTAGTAGGTTTGTTTTATAACAGATGTGAAGAGTAAAGTAGGTCATGAAATAAGGGATCTTAAACCAGGGTCGTGGTCAGGAATGGTTGTGGGAAAACTGCTTCTGTGTCATATCTGTTGTTAAAACGGACACATGACTGAGAGGTGGTCTTGAGGACATACTGTAGTCGTGTGGGGGGATAAACCTAGGGGTGTTGCAGACAGTTGGCTCAGTGAAGACATGCCACAGGACTGAGTGTGTCTGAGACAAGCAGGCGAGTTTGGAGACCATGACAGGGCGGGCTGGAATTACCCTCAACCATGACATAAAAATAAGCTGACGACAAATTATTTGGTGGACCGGCTGACTGACAACATGACTGCTTGACATGATTTAAATCAGCAACACCCAAACGACAGTTTAAACAGTCGTCTTTTTAGCCTCATTTATGTTTTTATTATATAAGTTTTATCGTAAATAAATCTTGCCTTCACTCTTAGTTTACAAATGTTAATAATTAAATAGACAGGTCATTTATGTGATTAATAGATTAAATAAAACACAATACCACAACAGAAATCATGAAGTGGATGTGTTATTATATTTAAACCTACATTTTTCATAATCAAACCCAGTAAATGATCATATTTGGGATGTTGGGAACACTAGGCAGTGGTATAAATATATATTATGTTTACAGTTGTGATTGTATCTACTAAAGTGTCAGGTGGATGTGGTGAAATAAATATGGAGGACTAGAAAGTTGTTGGTCAAGATCACAAACTCTCACTTCTGACTTTAAAACTGAAAGTAAAACGACGAGAGAAGTCCAGAAAATTCCCCTGAACCATCCTGCCTGGATTATTTTTAAAAGGCAATAAAGTGAAAATGAAAATACCCACATAGTTTTTGTTAATCTTGCCTGTAAAATCAAATGACAGAGCACAAACACAGACACCTTCACCTCTCAGCCGTAAATGTTGTTTTGAGCAAAACACAAATCCCCAGGCTGTCACAGCAAGACGACAAGCAGAGTTGTTTTGGACAAACTGTTTCACACATACAGGCTTTTATCAACCCTGTCCATGTGTGAATTTTACATCCAATTATTTACCAGGACATTTGCGAGTGATACGATTTTATTTAGTGAGTTAACAACAACAAACGTCGCTAGCTGCTAACATGCTAGCTTGTGTTTAGCTGCAGCAGGCGAGCGGAATAAACCCAGTTTTTAAAGAAACGTCCAGTTGTCATCCGCTAATATTAGACAAAGAACTGCGACGGGCAGTGAGACAAATAAGCGTGGCTTACCGGGAGTTTTGGGTTGACTTCTCCCTTACAACAGTGACAGAAAAACCGATGCGGTGGAACAGCCGCAGCCTCCGCCATCTTCCCAGAGCAGCACAAACACTGACGTCGGTCCTCCACAAACTCAAGACAGCTGTCCGCCTCCGGCCCGGCATGCACCGCGGTGGCACAGCCGGGCACATCCAAGCAAGTTTATCCGGAAGTGGTCGTGTGTTGACAACGAGAAACAGCATGTGTTTGGAGGTAAATTTGGGGACTTTTTGAAAGGAAGGATCGTCCCTGTGGAGAAACGCATCAGTCAAAAAGGTTCGTGGCAGAGGTTGAAATGGACAAAGTGTTTTACCACATGTTCTCTGAGAGGTTTGTCATAGGCATACAGGTAAACTTAGAGCGTCTGATCCTTATGAACAAGTAAAGACATTTATTACCCAAATATTGACTTTTGCCATTCTTCTTATGAAGGAGTCTGATCAGACTGTCACCACCTCCTTCATTGGCAAACAGAGAAAGTGCTGTGTTATGTCTAGTAGGACTGGGACGATATTCTCCCGATTCGATTCTTCTACGATTATTTGGATGCCGATTCAGTTTAAATTGCGATTCTACGATATTGTCGATTTTCTCGATTTTTAATCTGCATTCTTAATTCCAGTGAAACAGTTGAATGATTATGATTGTCTACTGACTATTGCAGGAACCATATTTCCCCACAAAATACACATCACATGTAAGTCAGTTTTAAAAATGTATTCTTAAAAATATTCTTGATCTTAATTGAAAAAACAACAACACTTTTTTAAACATAAAACTCAATTTAAAAATTGTTATACAAAAAAATCGGGATACTTATCTGAATTGATTTTCCCTCCCAGCCCTAATGTCTAGCATTGTATTAATCTGACCAACATTAATGATCAGACCTTACTGTTTTGTATAGGTTTACTGATAATCAAAGTTTAGTCTGTATCATTACATCAAATTACCTAATTTTATTAACGAATTATACATACTGGGTAAGGTACTAGGTGTTGTTAGTATATATAACTCTACTTGTTAAAAAGCATTTTGCAAACTGAAAAACACAGATCTTAAATACGTGGCTAGATTGCATATCTAAAAAGCAGCGTGTCCTTTCATTACACTTATAGCAGTAAGTAGCGAGAAGAGGTTGATGGACAATGATGCAATAGAGCCTCTGAAAATGTAAACCAAGTCTTGCATCAGAACATGGAAAAACAGGGACTCCTTGTTTAGGCACTTTGACATTTCTGTAAAAAAAAAAAAGTAATAAAACTTTCAAATTGACTAAAGAGTTATAACTTTTTAGTCAATTTGAAAGTTATATTTAATTGATAAATTAAGACATCTCCAAATAGTTCCCACTAAATAAAAAACTATCAGAACACTTGGAACAAATTATGATGATCACTAAAAACTCGTCCTCCTAGGATATACAAGGACATGCAAAAACAAAATGCTCATCTGAAATTCATTTTCGCAATAATGAGATGCAAACCTATCCTCCTTTGTATACATTGTGTATTTCAGATAGGAGCTGTTAAGCACACAGCAACAGCAGTCCTCCAACATTTTCACACATTGTTGAAGAGATGATTATATCACTAAAAAAGGGTCTAATTTCTGAAATTGTGACACTTTGCTTTTTGTGAATATTGCCTCCTACAATGAGTGATTTTGTGTATTTTTCACTTATGCTCCAGTTTGTAAACTATTTGGCTCTTAAATGTTTAAATTGGTGCTTAATCAGACCATCTTTGTTTAATGTCAAAAGCAGATGTAGAGTTTTATTTGTAGTAGTTGTTTAAATTAATTTGCTTCATGAAATTTTCTGTGTTGGTACAGATGACTGCCCAAGAGGTTCGTTTGTGCGGTCTCCTGCTGCGAGAGCACTTTGGAGATGTGGTGGAGAGAGTTGGGACTCACCTGTTGAAAGGTGGAGCACAGAATTTAAGAACCATCATTCATGAGACTGGCATCTCACTGGACCTGGTACCTTTCCTCTTCTTTCTGCTGAGGCTGTAACTGTCTCTACCTTACATGATAAAAACCATATCATACATTCTGCACATATATCCTAACTATGAACCACTCAGGATTTGAGGATGACTGAATTGAATAGCAATCTTTGTTTCCTTTCTTTTCTACTGCAGATAAAAAAGTCCCTGTGTGTGCTTGTGCAGCACAGGATCTGCACGTTCAGCGCGGGCCGTAAAGGACCTGGTAGTCCCACAGAGTACCGGACCAGCTGTGATCACATTCTGAGGATTCTGCGATACCCACGCTACATCTACTCGGCCAAAACCCTGTACGGTGACACCGGAGAGTTGATCATAGAGGAGCTACTCCAGAGGGGTGAGATGACCATGAGCAGCATAGTGAAGACAGTGGCCGACCGGCTCACACAGAACATGGAGGGTCAGTATATCAACCTCAGTATCTGTTAGAGGCTGTAAAAAAGCTCTCATGCAAATATGCAAATATTGAGACTTTTAAACGTTAACTTAAGACCTCTCTCTTCAGTCTGGCTTTTATTAGTTTTGCTATGTGCTGTTTTTGGTTTATTCTAAACTATTTTAATTTTATTCTTAATCACTCATTTTTATTGCTAGCTTAGTGTTTTATTTATATATTTGACTACTTATCTTTAAGTCATTTTCACATATATATTATATATTTATATATCACATATTTGATGCTTTTCTTTTATGTTTTAACTTATTTCATCTCTTTTAATATTTTAATTCCACATATTTTACTTTCCATTGTGTGTATTAGTCTCTACCTATCCTGTTTTTTTCAGTTTAATTGTCCCATTTTCTGTCATTATTAATTTTATTTATGTTTTTATTCTTAGCTGTTTTGTTTTCAATCACTGTGAAGACTTGACTAGTACGAAAAGTTCAATATTAATAAGCTTGATTGATGATTGATTGATGTCTCTTGTAGTTGTGTGGAAGCATGTTTTTTTTTTCTTCTTTTCAAAAGAGCTTGTAACATGTCAGTTATTGTAGTATTTTGGTGATAGCTTATTGGTGTGCATGCTTTAATGTTTTATTTTTTCAGCTTACCTTTTTTTTTTCAAATTGAATAAACTAAATAAAAAATGAAATAAATTTCTCTCTGCTATCCTGAAAACACTATTTTCTCCTTGTCCTTCCTTTTGTTCCAGAGGGCCGCAGCATGGACTACAGTGAAGTCTCATCCGCTTTCTCCAAACTAGTAGAGACTCATTTTCTGCAGCGCTGCCCTCCGGTAGCAGGAGCCGGAACAAAGGAAAGTGCTACTCCTGCTAATACTGATAAACCAGCTGCCCCTGCTAACACAGCCCCGCCAACGGCAGAGAGCTTCCCAGACTGTTACAAGGTACCTCATGTGACACTCATAGGGCGAGGCAAACGCCAGCTCTCCCCTGAGGATGGAGAGGACCAAAGGAACGCAAAGAAGGCTAAAATGGATATAGAGGTTGGATGTTTTTTTGACACGTCGCCACATTTTAAAAAAGTTATGATTTCTTCTTCATGTCTCTTTTGTATGACCTTTCATCCCTGTATCTCTCTATGGTCTATGCTCAGACACATGGGGATGAGGGCATTCACTGGCAGGTGAATTTTGAGAGATTCCATCTCCACTTCAGAGACCAGGCCATCATCAGTGCCGTAGCCAACAAGCTGGACCAGGTCAGGTTTTCATACTGAAGCTTTTAATTGTTGTTTCAAGACTAATCACTTTAATACTCCCCTTTCACCCTTCTTTGAGGAACTTCTTCATTAGTATGTTTAATTTAGTGTATAATTAAGTCTTATCTGTATGAACTTGGAATGAGTCTTATACATCTAAAATAAAAAAATGAAGAGGGTTACCTTCCATGGGGGCAACCATCTTGCACTGCTATGTCTTTACAGTAGCACCAAATGAACAAACTAGGAAGGGCCACTGGTGTTTTATCTCATGGGTGGCTGCTGGTTGGAAGACAAAGAAGAAGAGAGGGATTTGTACTGATAGAAGTTTGTGACGAGGAAAACTTAGCAAAGGAGATCATACCTAATATGCATGACAGGAGCTTCGCTGCTAAAAGGAACTAGACTAATGGGAGGGTGAGCGAGAGAGGGTGTTAGACCATTATATTTCTATTTTTTTTACCTTCAGGGTCCTTAAAAACAGTTACATTTAGGTCCTCAGATGGACAAAAATGCCCATCTCCTAAAAGTGCTATAAAATAATATACATTAATATTTTTTTCCCACTTTTTTTTGCTTAAATCTTTTAATCAACTTCATTCCTGATCATATTTGTCAAATATTAATTCATTTGCAGAATTTTAACCCTTTAAATGCCAGTTTGACCATATGATGTCACTGTTATTTTTGATGGGAAAAAAGGAAATTTGGAGTTATTTTCCACATATTAGATGCTGGGCAGGAATTTCAACATTAATTTTAATGCACTATTATGTTTTGATGTGTTGATGTAAATGATCAACAAATGAAATGTTAAAAGTCGCCAAAAATGGTCAAAAATGTCCTAAGAGCCCCAGAGGGTTAAAATTGGTTTATAATTAAAAAGACATGCACTGTTATTGTTGAATCAGATACCCCAGCTATCAGCTGATTATTTCACAGGAGACAATAATCTCACAGTTATTGTTATGCTGCTTATGGCTGTCATTCTAAACTCTCATTTTTGTAACACAGACGAGCAGTGAGATAGTAAGGACCATGCTGAGGATGAGTGAAGTGACAACCCCGCCCACAGCCACCTACACGAAGCCCCTTTCAGCCAACGAGATCTTCAGGTCCCTCCCCACTAGCTACAGCATCCCCAGACCCATCCTAGACCAGTACCTCACACTACTGGTCGATGACCCGGTATGACATTTTGATTACACGTGTGCTTATTAACGAGTTTTGAATTTCTCTCTGGAAGGTTTCACCTGATCTCCTTTTCTTTTTCTTTGGTAGATGGAGTTTGTGGGAAAGGCTGGTGAAAGTGGAGGGGGGATGTATGTCGTCAGTATCCTTTTTCTTTAAAACCAAGACAGTCCTGGGCATGTGATGTGTTTGATCCATGAAAAAAAGTAGAGACGCTTTTCTTAACGTACATCTTAGATCTGCACAGAGCGCTGGCTAATCTGGCTCGGGCCACGCTTGAATCTGTAGTGCAGGAGAGGTAAACAAGTACATTTAAAAAAAATCTGTGTACTGCACATCAATTCAGTCATTGGAAAATTGATCTCATTTTTGTGTTATCTCTAGATTTGGCTCCCGCTCTGCACGCATCTTCCGCCTGTTGCTAAGGAAACGTCACCTGGAGCAGAAGCAGGTGGAGGATTTTGCGATGATTCCAGCTAAGGAGGCTAAAGACATGCTCTACACGCTACTGTCACAGAACCTGGTGCAACTGCAGGTATATGTGTGTAAATGCTTTCACGGTTGTCACCACAGTTTTATCAAACTCCGAACTTTTTAAGATTTTGATATACAAGTTTGATGACTCTCTTCGAAGCAACTGTCTGCAGAGTGGGAGTTCTACAAAAAAATCAGATCCAAAAACAAACTTAGAAAATTACTTGGCACGTTTTCTTAGATGCACTCGGTCAATGAGATATTTCTAAATCTGTACATGAACAGCTGAGCAGCCCAATCTGTGACAGTCATCTTTTTATGGTCAACAGTGCAGGGAAGGATTTTCATAAAGTGACCATTTGTTTCACTGGCAGCTTGAATGAGCACACTGGAGCAGCTCCAATTCCTGTTTTGTAATCTACCTACTCACTCTCTGAACAGTCATACTGTTTTTGTTTCACTCTCAGGAAATCCCAAAGACTCCTGACTACGCCCCCTCTCGCACCTTTTATCTTTACACCGTCAACCAACTCCCGACTGCGAGAATGCTGCTTCAAAACTGCTACAAGGTAAAACAAACAAGTGTAACAGACCAGAACGAGCCTAAGTGAGCTTTGTGTGTCCTCTGTGTTGTTTTGCCTTCAGTATTTTTCCATCATTGTGCATTTTTCTCTGTGCAGACTGTAGCCAACCTCATAGATCGACGCCTCTTTGAAACCAAAGACAGCAAGTGAGTTCATCCAGACGTTCACCCCCCCAATGCTCTTTGTCTTGTTACTTTAAACAACGCACTTAAAATTTTTCTGGCCCACACATTGGTTGATGGTTTTCTGCTTGTGTAACAGGCGTCTGCTGGAGAAATCTCAAAGGATCGAGGCCATTCTAGCGTCTCTGCAGGCCAGTGGAGCTGAGCCTGAGCAGCTGACGGAGGTGGAGGAGATGATCACTGCTCCTGAGAAGCAACAGCTGGAGACCCTCCGGCTTCATATCAACAAGTAGGACATGAAACAGACACTCTGTTTTTATTTTTTTTAACCTTTGTGCAACATGTGTGTTGAGTCATGCTTTTGGTGTTACAGTCTCTGATGTTGTTCTTTCACCCTGCAGGCTGGATTCAGCAGAGAACCAGGTGGATGAAACCATCTTTATTCTGGAGTCCTACGTCAACTCCACTGCCACAGCTGCAAGCTGATTCAGATATGCTTTTGCCTTTTTTTTGAGTGGATGCTGTAAAGTATGGCTGTTTTATTGTCTAAAGGAATGAATTGTTTCAGTTTGAAGTGGAATAAAATCTAAATACTGTGTTTTTTTTCTCCATGCTTCAACAAATAAATTGAGTGGAGGATTTTTTTTTATAAAGTTTTTATTCCATTTAAGAACAAACTCTAAACTGTAAGACAAACATCAGACAAAGTGATCATTTGAAATGAAAAAACCAAAGAGATGTCTGTATATTAAATAGAAGAATTGTGGTTTAATACACGTCCCTTAAAAAAAACAGAACAGGATTATTTACATAAGTGCTCCCAACCCTGGAAATCGTTGGTAGTGCATTTCTATTGGACCCGCGTGTTTCTCTCTTTGGTCCTGGAGGTCCCTATCGCATGTGATGGTTGAGTCCAGTCCCAGAGCTATCACTGTGCCTGGTAAGAGGCAGACTCAGTTAATGTGGTAGTCATCGTAGCCAATGACTGTTGTCATGGCAGCAGAATTCGGGCTCAGTCCTCGTGGTTCTCATCCTCTCCTCTGAGTTTGCGTGTGAAGAATCCCAGCTGTAGAGACATTAGAGGGTAAGTTATCGTGCTGTAAACAAAAAAAAAAAAGCAATTCTTTATTAATTGTAAATCAAACAATCTGGTGAAATACCTTCCATAGTATAAAAATTATCAGGGCCAGAAGCAGCAAACCACCAATGATGCTTCCAATTAAAATCCAAAGTGAGATGGGAATAGCTCTGCCCTTCAACACCTCCAGCACAGTCTACAGAACGAGACAGAAGTGAAGAGATTAGACAAAAAATGTCTTTTTCTTTAAAATTAAACCGAATATGAAAAATTAGAGAGAAAGACTGATGCTCTAAACCCCAAATCATTCATTACTTGACGAATACTGCATTTGTATGTTTAAAAGGGAGGCAAACTATTCATGACAAAGGTTTTCTGGACCATTTTGAATATTTTGATAATGGTTGTGACTTTTGGCATCACCATCATTTGTTTTGGTTCTTAAGCGAACGGCTTTATTCCTAATGTGTCTTATAAAGAACCCACTGAGCATTTTTCTGTCTAAAAGAGGTCTAATAGACATCTAAATGTAGTCTAGACGACTGGTCTAAAATCAGGCGACCACAGGTCTAAAAATGAAAGTTTTCAGACGTCTAAATTTAGACCAAGTTTAGACTAGCCAGCTAACAGAGGTCTACCAGTATGTTGCTCAACTGCTATCATAATTATTTTGGTTTAGTACTTGGAGATCAGTTATGCAACTCACAGTTGCGTTTTGAAATAAATACTTATCGAATAGCGGGTTAAAGTGTAACGTCTAAATTCCGTCTACAGATATACAGAATCTAGATTAGAAATTAGGTCGAAAAAATAACTAGATGTCTAATAGCTGTCTATTGCTCATTGGGAAGGAACAACATGCTGTAGTGGAATCTTATCCAAGTAAAAGACCTGAAAAAATAGAGGTCTGTTTTTGATTTTGCATTATTTTTGGGCTGTTTTATAGTTTTACAGAGTTTCTTTTTCTCCCTCAGGACAGCCTAAAACTAACATGGCAGTGAGTTCAGTCTTCTTACCTCCCTCCAGACTGTCCCTGTGCCCAGAGTGATGAGGTTCGTCTCCTGAGCGGCGAGGCGATAGGCACCTACTATCCTCACTGACTTATATTTGGCCTTAAAAAAAAGAGACACAGATGTGATGACCAGTGTTTGTGTCATAGGGCAGATGAGTGTGGACATTTCTGTTGCAGGACTCACTTTTCTGAAAAAATCATCATGAACTCTGCGGCTGACACGAATAATGGCGGCTTGGCCTTTTAGGAGCTGTTGGACTTCACACACCACCTCAGTACACCACGACCTGCTGCAGTTCTACACACACACACAAACAAATAGCATGTTAACGCACACACACACACACACACTAACGCTGCACAGTGCTCAGCAGCTGCTGTATCACCAGGGGGGCTCACCAGTATGTCATTCTGCATCATGTCTTCAGGATGAAGCAGGCGCATGTCTCTCTGCCTGGCCTTCAGCTGGGCAAGATCACTCTGCACGCTGCAGTTCACCCCTGTGGCCTGCGGGGGGAGGATTTAAATATGTCAGACATGATCTAAACAGGAGGGACAAACACTCTACGCAGCAGATGAACTCACGTTGTAGGAAAATACATCAGTGACAGTCATAAAGACTCGGTCTCCTGCTGCCACAGAGGGCAGATGCAGCCTGAGCTCAAGATTACTCACGGAGTAACAGCCGAGGTTCTGCAGCTACAAACACAAACAAAGACATGCCACCAATTTTAATCATTTTTCATGATGATTTCTGTTCTCACAAACAAGCACATAGTCATGATTTTACCCTGAGGTGTGTGTAGAACTCCGGTCCAATTGCCTCTGACACGGTGCGAGTGGGATGGACTTCATATCGGTTCAGATTAGAGTCACTGCGCAGAAAAAGACGATTTTAAAAATGTGTTTTGAACAGCGTGAATTTAGGTGAAAAGCTATGATTTCCTGCACACACATACCTGCTTACAAACAGATCTGGCTCATACTGAACAAACGTTTGCAGCTGAACACTGTTATCCCCCAAAGTGTCCTCTCTCTCCACACTGTCACTATGGGACATCCAGAAGGTAACACAAGGTCAATAAAAGACAGCACACTTTGGACCGTTTATTCCCAGATCTGATCTATTTGCTGTTGTGAACTACCTGGAGGCATGAAGCTTCATCTGCACTCGGCTGTGCAGAGACGTGCAGCTGAACTCAAACTCCAGCATGAAGTTAACCTGCAAACAAACACAAGAGAGAAGAGGCTGCTGGAGTGATACACGACACCTGGAGGGAGTGAAGTATGAGTGGGCTGAGTCAGGAGAGGGGTGGTTACTCCCTCAGCATGGATGTACTTTTGACTGGGAGCGGAATACTGGATAGCTGACGTTACATGAGTGGCTGTTGGCACCGAGCGCGGTACACTCGATCTTGAAGTGGGCATCCTCCTACGGCGGGAGAAAGTGAGAGACAGAAATACTGTGTCAGTTTGTCTACGCAGATCTGTGTGAAAAGTTTGACAGGAGTTTGATGTATATAGGAGTGTAATTTACCCTAATACTGAGGCTGGAGAAGTGGAGGTTGCGTGAGTAGTGGAGCGTCAAGCTTGTGTTGTAGGCGTTCTCCAGTCTGTTCTGAAGCTGCACCTCTACTGCCAGACGCCTACGAGGGCTCCGAATCACATAAGGCTTCTGTCTGCGGAGAAATCACAATGAGGACTCACTAGAAAACTTTACTGAGCAGCTTGTAGATCATTTCTATGGAAGCCAATTTCCGCCAGTCAAAAAAAAAAAAAAAGTCATAATTATGAGATTAAAAAGTCATAATTATGAGATTAAAAGTCATAATTATGAGATTAAAAATCGAAATTATGTGATAGTAAGTGCGCATGTTTTATGGCGCCGTCTTCAAGGTCTCAACGATGAATCACTGACAGCTGAAAGATATTGTCAAAATAACGTAATTTGTTTAGCAGCACGGACGGACTGATTAAATGAATAGTAATATTAAATATCTATCAAAGACACCTATAATACTTTCCTAATTTACTGATGAGTATCGTTTGCATGGTGCGTCCAGTGAGGTGAAGTAAGACCTTGAAGACGGCGCCATAAAACATGCGCACTTACTATCACATAATTTCGATTTTTAATCTCATAATTATGACTTTTTAATCTCATAATTATGACTTTTTAATCTCATAATTGTGACTTTTTATCTCATAATTCTGACTTTTTTATCTCATAATTATGACTTTTTAATCTCATAATTTGGACTTTTTATCTCATAATTATGACTTTTTATCTCATAATTTCGATTTTTTATCTCATAATTATGACTTTTTAATCTCATAATTATGACTTTTTAATCTCATAATTATGACTTTTTATCTCGTAATTTCGACTTTTTTTTTGACTGGCGGAAATGGGCTTCCATACATTTCTAATCCTCTATAAGAGAAGAAAACAGAGGAAATATCTGAAATCCGTACCTTGTCCCAGAGATGTCCATGTGGGCTTGCAGCACTAAGTCTGTGGTGCACACATCATCCTCGCCGCAGTCTTTAAAGAACTGGATCTGGAGCAGAGTAAGGGAGGTATGATTTATGGTGGGAAAATTAAAAAAAAAACAGGAAACCTTAAGCGGTCGGAAAATTGTCAAGAATGGGTCACTTACAGTTTTCTTAACAGTTGTTGGCCAGCCTTCATCCAGCACTGGGCCGCTCTCTGTACTGTTGATTTTAAAGCGCAGCGAGAAACTAATGGGACGGATGTAATCTGCTGTGTCCTAAAACAAAGACAAGCACTTGTGACGAACTGGATTCAGCGTTTTCATGTCTGAGTAGTGTCAAACATGTTTAGAGGAACTCTTACATAAACATGGAAGGGCAGTTTGTGGCAGACAGTCTTTCCTGTGTGGACTGGCACCACCAGCTGTGTCTGTCTGTGGGAGCTGTCGTCAAAAAGTGCCCTCGCAGACAACTTCCTGTCATCCAGCGTGGCTGACAACCACAGATCTGAGAAGGGAGCAGGTAGTTGGGACAGATGGAGAGTGTTGGAAAATTCCCATTTTAATCATTTGCCAAGTCACTGAATGTGCAGTCGCTTCAAGAAGTATAAAAGAGAGAGAGGGAGAGTCAAAATAAAGAGTGATACCAAAGCTGTTGCTGTGCGGTCCAGGGGAGCGGGAGACAGTTGTGAAGCAGGCGGTGGCATTGAGACACGCAGACTCCCTGCCTCCCCTCTGGCAGGTCTTCTGGATGACGTTGATGGAGTGCGGCTCAAAGGACAGACTCACATTGATCCGGACGATGCTGCGAGAACTGCACAGAGGACAGACGGTGGATGATAAAACAGGATTCATTTGTCAGCCGTGTGACTCCAAAGACCTGTAGGAGCCAGCTGCTGCTCTGAGATGATTTATTTCTTACGGTCACGGCTGATAGTAAGGACAACTAACTCGCTTTAGACAAGGCATTTAATATTTGGTTAAGCATAATTACCTCTAATTGACTGTGTGAATACTTAAATGAAGATTAATTATATGTATCCTTTGTCCCTCAGAGCCACAGAACCATTGGAACAAGACTGGCGATTTTTATATTGTAATTCTTAGTGTCTGAAACCGGTACGAGGAGGTAAGGTGTCAACTCTACTTTGACAACTTCCACTGAAAATATTCACGATAAATGAGACATTTGACAGTCAAAGTCTGCAAGGTGACATTTTTTTTCTCAAGAATGAGGACAAGATAAGTAAAAACTGTGTTGTCCACAGGGGGGCGCCAAAATTTACACAAACTAAAAGTTCCTCACAGGAGCTTTAAGTTGACTGAATTGTGTGTTTGCGTTCATTACATTTCCTCTCGCTGTTCCTTCTCCTCTTTATTTATCAAGTGAATGTTGCTCGATCTGCATTTGTCGACAGAGCTGTCAATCATCGTACCCCACCTCATTTGAAAGAATCAATGACTAATTCAGTCGTGCCAATTTATGGTATGAATCTACTTTAACTCAAAGTGCTCGCAGCCTTTCCTAGCAATGTCCTTCCCTTTCCTCTAAACTCGACCTACCTGAGCAGCACGGCGCTGCCCTGTGCTCCCACTGCCAAGTCTATCAGCTCATCTCCATCCAAGTCCAACCGGGCGCTCACACTGCGGCCAAAATACTGCAGGGAGGGGGAGAGCGATGACCCAGTAATACGCTGAGATGACAAGAGAGGCAGAAACAGAAATCAGTTTGGCTGAATCCTGGAGTACACAAGAAAATATCTCATCATAGCAACGACAAGTACCTGCTTATAATTATGAATGACATAAATGCCATTGCCGTGGTAGACATAGAGGGCGCCCCTGTGCTCATCCTCCAGTGGGGCCCCCACCAGCAGGTCAGTAAAGCCATCATGATTGAGATCCGGAGCTGCAGCAAGTGCGTAACCAAACCTGGAATCCTGAGACTTTTCCTCAGACTTGAGGGTACCGTTAGAGACAAACACCTCTTCCTGAGACAATATAGGGAAGTTTTAAGAGAGAGGAAACATAAGAAGTAAAAAAAAGCATCATTTCTAAATCGGATGATGTTCATGTTCTCATGCTGGTTGTATAATAGTTCACAAGGAGAAGAATGACGGTGCCACTGCTGCCCTACCCCGCTGACGGTGTAGATGTAGACTTTACCGGCCTCCTTGTTCCCTGAGCCGAGGTACATTGGTGCAGCAACCAGGAGAACGTCAGTGATGCCGTCCTGGTCAATATCCAGCCCACAAACCTCACTGCCATAGTAAGACCCGATCTGCACACAGACAGATGCTTTTCAAGTTGTCTGCCAGTAGGTGGAGCCCTTGCCTTAATCTGTGCAAACCTGCTGTTTTCTGCTCCAGTCAGTAAAAATAACTGCAGACTAAGAGTGAGATCATTCATAAAGAAAGCTTTACCTGTTCTCCATTGAGCGCCTGTGCGATTTTGACATCCCCCTCATCACTGAGTTCAAACAGGATGACTTTGCCTTTGTGTTTGAACCGAGGAGCCCCGGCGACGTAAAGCCTCCTCCAGTCTCCAACTATGACAGAGGATACTGTGTAACCTGGAAACACACACAGATACACATCATCAAACTCTGCAAATAACTGTGTCCTACAACTAAGAGTCAAAGAGTCACAGTGGGGTTTTTCTAACGTTTTAGTTCACCACAAACCAGGCGCACTTGGAGCACTGTGGTGGACTATTTTCTGCATGAACCAAGCAGCTCAGAGAAAACTCTACTTGAGTCAGTTTAAAGTTTCTGCTACGAGCTGCATTGTTTTCAATGTTTATGCAGTCATAAGTTAGGTCTGAATGTAAAATGATAGAAATCTATGACGTAATTTTTTCTAAAGTTAAACTAACCAATAAATTATGAGTGAGCAAAATCAACACTGCAAAAAAGGGGTTCTAAAAACAAGATAAAAACGCTAAATCTGAGGGGAAAAGGTAATAAAAACAAGTGAAATTATCCGTCCATGCAGCAAGATAATTTCACTTGACAAGATTTCTTAAATTAAGATTGTTAAATCTAGAGACAAGCGTGACTAGAAATGTGTTTGGAAGGCTTAAAGTAAGCCAAAAATGCTGATTTTAAAATCAGATTACTTCAAATGTAACTTTTACAGCCCCCAAAATAAGTTAAATATACTAAATATAAGCATAAAATAAGTATAAATTGCTGGTTTTAAGATCAGATTACTACTTTTACAGCCCTAAAATAAGCGAAATATACCAAATATAAGCAATTACATATTTTGTATTCTTACTTTTAGCAAATTAAGCTGAAGATTAGTTAAACAAAAACTAGAAATTTAGAGAAAAAATACCCAGTATTAGTGAAGAATGACTAAACTCTGTGTCAATCCAAGCAGGCTTATCTTGAAACAAGGCTTACTTAATCTTAAAACAAGATTCCTTCTGATGAAACTTTGGGAGACAGATGGAATAAAACTGATTTTAACCGTTTTTTTCCTCATTTTAAGATATTGTGCCTATTTGAGACAAAGTTAAACACTTAAAGTATGAAATTAAGTCTTAAAACAAGAGAAATTATCTAACACTTCTAAATCTAAGTTTTTTTGTCTTAGTAATAACCAAATAATTTGCAGTGAATGTTTTAAACAGTTGAATTATATCTCGGACGTTGCTACATCAATACCAAACACTGACACAATAATCTGTAATAGCGGTGCACTGAAATGCTAAACTACAAATGGGATCCATTGAAGATAATGTTCGGTGTGTGAATGTGTGAATACCTAAATAAGCAGCATGGTTTTTTAGCTCCAGTGGAAACTCGCTCTCAAACGCTTCTCTGGGCGGCATGATGCGCCCGTTGATCCCTTCCTTCAACACTCCGCCATCCCAGTCGTAAGCGCCCACCATCCCGAACAGAATGCCATCCTAAACAGTACCACACATTTACTGATTTGTTGTTGAGAAGTTACAGGTAAAAACACACACTTGGCTCAGAGATGAACGATTACTCACGTCCAGTGTGTGTGTTGAGAAGCCGATCTGAGACATCTCCATGTGGAACGAGCTCTGGTTGTATCCAAGCGTGCCTACAGGAGGAGATAGAGAGCAAAGTGTCTGGTTTTTTCTTCACACATCTCCTCCCTTCCTTCCTTGGCCTCTGAGGATCTGATCTAGACGGCATCAGCAAGTACTCCCACTCACTGGGAGGACCACAGGTGGCAGACATGCCTCACCCTTTCCTCTCCTCCTGTCTCTTCCTCTCTGATGTCCCTAAACATTTGCAGGGGTATCATCATGTTTCATCAGCCTTCTTCTCATGATAGCCGTGCACTCCCTCTAACTTCCTCTCCTCATTCTCGCTTCACATTGACCTGACGCCCATACCTTTTGTCCTATATCTTAACGTGCCACTTCTTCTTCTCTTTCTCAAATTCTTCTCACAGTGCCAGTATCTTCAGCTCGGCTCCTTCCTCCTTATTACAAACCTTCGAGAGTAAAGATGCGATCTCCAAGAGCATCCACAATGTCATTGAGCGCAGCTTCATCTGTAACGTTGAAAAAGTATTTGTCATCGGGGTCGCTGGCGATATACTTGATCTCACTGATGAACGTCTCTGGATCCTGCTGCCGGCGGATGTAATGACCAAGAACCTGGGTTAGACAAAAAATGAGAGTAAAGAGATATTCCTTTTAACTCGAGCTCAATTTAACATAAATTGGGGATTAAGCATGACGCAGAGAAATGTGTTGAAAGCAAAAATCACAGAGAGGACCGACTTAATACATAGGAGGGAAATCAATGAAGCATGTGTCTTTATGCTTCTTTTAGCAGTTTGTAGCTGAGTTTTGCACATCTCACCATAAGGAAAGCAAACGTAGAAAGAAGAAAGGATATAAGAGCATGCTTCAACTGTAAAAACTGACATTTCAGCCCCGTTGTGTTCCCATTAAAGTCTAATAAAGACCAACACCACCATGATGTACTCCCGTCATCACATCTAACTTTGAACTTGAGGATTTAACCATGAATTGAAATGAAAACAAACACACTTCACGGCCTGTGTCATTTACTTGTAATTACCTAAAAGCAACAAATTGACTGGAAAGCTCCGAGCTGAGGAAATAGTGGCCACCAGAGATTTGTAAATGAGGAGCGCAGGCCTCGCGGAGAGGTGAAGAGATGACTGATGCAGGAGATAGACTGTAGCAGCAGTGGTCTATGGCTTAATGCCTGAAGTACAAATGAGAAAATTCCATAAGAGAAACCAAACCCAAGAATCTCCCCCTGTGACTCCAGCTGCCAAGCAAACTAAGGAAATCCTCTGTTTTCAAAGGGTAGAAGGACGGAGAAGGGTGTAGTGTGTAACATGAAGACAGACCACATATAAATATCTACATTAAGAATTCAAAGAGGCTGAGAATTTCCTCTCCGGCTGCCAAATGTGTGAGGCTTTTACAAAATAATGAAAGGAGAGAAAGAGAAGACTCAATGCTTCAATTATAAAGTCCGTTCTCAGATGTGAAGGATTTTGGTTACACAATGTACATAAATATATGAAACAAGTGTTTCATACATGCATAGCTGAGCATCAATCTTTCCCAACAAACACACACTTGAAGCCCCTGACCTGCCATAATGCATAAAACACAGTCTGCAGTAAACGTGCTCTTGTTTTGGAGGCTCTGCCCTCCCCTGTGAGCCATTTTAACTGAACACACACAGACAGGCAGCGGTAAAAGGACGGCTGTTGTTACAAGAAGAACCCGCCTGTCATCACTCCTGTGATCAGGACTCACTCAAAAGTATGTTTATTTATTAATTTATTTAATTTTAAAATCTGATCTGCTGATATATTGACTCTGTCTCCGGATGTTTCCTTCTTTCTACTTATCCCTCTTCCTTTTGTTGACCTGATGTGTGCATGTGTAACTGCTGATACAAAGCCAGATTTAGTAACAAAAAAGCATTACGCACTGAAGTTTTTAAAGAGCAGCTTCAGCGATCAACAGACTAGAAATAACCATAGACTGTATATACAACGGACAACTTGGTTCTGCCTTCCGCCACTATACAGATTTGAAGCCAAAAAGTTCTCGGTATTTCCGCGATTTTTCTCCACTTCCTGGAACCAACATTGCACAGTAGCGTTTTACACATTCGGCGGGAGAGTCGCCAATAGTCGCTGTGATGACGCTCGGCTCAAACAGTGTATCCCCCGGTTGAGCTACGCAATCTTCATACTGTATCAAGCATCAATCATAGCGAACATGAACCCCCAATAACTGCTGCACAGAAAAAAGAGGACTTGAGCACAAACCAGTGTTACAGTAACTACATGTCAACATCGCAAGCCGGGGGGAGAAAAATGTATATTCTGTGTAATAAATTTCTGAAGTTTGTCCACAGCTCCATAGGGATTGCTGGAGGAGGCGGGATTTATGACCGATACTGCAGGCCGTCACCAGGGGGTGCTGTTCTTGGGGTGGCTTAACTCAACAGCAAAGGGCTACATTGTAATTTCCTTTCATTAGCTCTATCCTCTACTTTGTGTTTATGGTCAGTTACAGAATATTTACTTGATACTTCGCTGAACTAAAGATGACAGAGCTGTCCTACTCCTCAGGGTGATCTGCTTAAGTCTACATGTCCTTTAAATCATTCATAATCATTTAAAGTGTTATTATTTGGACTTCAGTTTTCATTATTCTCAGAGTTTTTCAGTTCAGCACTGGCTGGTGGAGGCCTGCTGTGGAGGTCCACACTCTGATTAGACGCAGCTGTCCCTCGTCAGCGACAATCAGCAGCTGCTCTCATGCTTCAGCTGCAGCTACTGCAAGCTGCCAGTTTGTACCCCAGCTTCACAGTGGTGTCCAGGCTATCGTGTGTGCTAGTTAGCAACTTTTCTAGGTTTTTCTAGAATTTTAAAAGGCTTTCATGGATAATAGATTATAAATGAATTCATTTTTGCAAGTTTTAACATGTAAGTGTGCTAACATGATTATGACTGTCAAAGTGCACAAATGTGGCTGTAGAATATTCATCTTTCTTGAAATATTACTTCATATCTTGGTCATCACAAACTGTATTTCTCTCACTTCTATTGTTTAACTGTGGAGGCAAAAAACCCCAACAACCTCAAACCAGAGCTCTAAAAATCTAGGAACACAATTAGAAAACTTTCCATTCATGGTGAGTAAATGCCACTGAAATTAAAGCTAAAAAAGGCTGTTAATTCCAGTAAAAATCATTTTGTCAGCCAACAAACATCAGGTCATCCGCTACCAGCTTTCAATCACAGCATTAACTTGACGAATTTAACCATGACTAAACCATCAGGAGTCATTATTTCCCATTAGAGTCACAGATAATCACTTTCCTGGAAGTCCATGAGCTCCATTATGTCGTAGATTAATCTGGATACCTTCAGCAAACTGTTGGTTGAAGCTGATTCAGCTAAGCGCATTAATCTCACCTCTGTCCATCTCTCTCTCTTTCCTCATCTCCCTCTCTCTTCTCTCCAAACCCAATGCAGAAGTGGCAGATGACTGTCTAACATGAGTCTGGTTCTGCTTAAGGTTTCTGCCTGTTAAAGGAAGTTTTCCTCACCACTGTAACTCGCCAAATGCTGCCAAGTGTCACACTCGTGGTTGGAGATAAGACAGGTCTGATGTTTTTTTTTCAGTTTCCCATCTTTACATGGGCGTCTTTGTCTAGACCAGCTTCTTTTTCAAAGAGTCTTGGGATAACACTTGTTGTGAATTGGTGCTATGTCAATAAAGATTGATTGTGACGAGGTGATGACTTCACTGAACCTCTCCTTTCGCAGATTAAAAGATATATCTGATCATCAACATCTCTTCTCCATGTTAGCCATGCTCTCTTCATCTGTGGTCTCAGTGGAGTCTGGAGGTTACCCGGCTCTCTGGGAAGGGAGGGGTCTGCAGCCTGTCGAGTCTGTCTGCTCCTCTGACACTCCAACCATGCCATTGATCAGTGTGTGTCTGTGTCAAAGGAGCAGGGTGGGGCCAGAAAGGAAGAGTTTTTGTTCCCAGTGGGCTATATTAGTCCACCAGAGGGGTTCATGTGGTAATTTGGAAATGTTATTTTGGGGGGAGTGGTAGTGGTGGTATTTTGTGGTTGCTTGAGGGTGTGTATGGTGGTGACCATACCATGTTTAAACAAAGAGTGAGGAATGAGGGATGCTTCATACACCCTACTGATAAGGGGGGTTAGTTTTTTGTGCATACCTTTAAATAGTTGACTTCTCTTGAGCAGTATGAAAAGATCAAACTTATGTCTTAAAAACCTTTATTTTAGGTTTCAGTTTTTAAAGCAGAGATGAGGTGTGGTTAGATGTACTTACAGCGATGGCATATCTCGTGATGTTTCTGTTCTCACACTCCATCAGAGCATCCGGTAGCTCCTCCCCATCATGTGACTCTCCGTCTGTCACGACAATCATCACTTTGGTGGCGCCATCTCTTGCGCCTCGCTCAGCACTGAATGCCTCGGTGCTTCAAAAAGAAGGGAGAGAATTGAAAATGAATTACTAGTTTGGTAAAACACTCAGCTGAGTTGTCGTGAATTTTGACGGAGAAAAGGAGGAAAATAAGAGATAAAGACAAGAAGGAGAGGAGGGGAGTCAGTCACTTGATCATCTAAAACCTCAAAGTAGTTTAAAATGCTTTCTTACGAAGACGCATGTCCAGTAAAACAAGACGAAAATGGATATAATTGCGTCAAATCATGACTGAACCTTTCAGCTAATTAGTCAACATGACTGCCAGTTGGCTCCGCTTGGTCATTGCATGCAGCATGTATGTGTCATGGCACACAGCAACCACATCTGTGCATTCCCATCCGGCTGAGCCATGATACAGAGAGGAAACCTAAGTGACAAACAGCATCAAATGGACCCCAGCCACACCCTGTTTGTCTGCAGGAAACCTGTCTTCAGCAAGACCTGCTTCAAGCAGTGAATAGAGTTGGTAAGCCTCAGACCAACACACACACAGACACACACACACACACGCACACATACACACACACAAATGCGGTAAACTGGGGAGAGTAGTCACTGCTAGCGAGCTCAGTCATTTTCAGGCCAAACTCCAGCCCTTGTCTAAATTTAACATCGTGGTCAGCCGCAAGAAACTCAAAGTTAAAAACAACCGATTCCCCCTATGCAGACTGCAAATTACATAGGGTGCGGAAAGAGAGAAAGGAGAGCAGAAAACAGAGAGGAGGAGAGGGAGAGAAATAACTGAGAGGAACTTAAATGAGTAAACTACAGGGGGACATGAAAAAGAGAGTAGAGAGGTAAATATTAGGCCAGAAAAGACAGAGGTTAAAAAAGAAGTTAAAAAAGGAGACAGTAAATTGCAGAGAGAAAACAAGAGAGAGCTGTTCAATTAAAACAGAACAATAAAAGATGGTTAAATTAGGACAAACTTCAAGTGCAAACTCTGCTCTGATGTGGGCTTGTAAATGTGTGGCAAAAACAATGAAACAAAAGTGGTTAGACAGAGTGAAGTGAGAGATATTAAACAAAAGGGAATGGACGTGGAAGAAAAGAAGCAAAATAGAAAAGCGACAGGACAGATATTTAGGCAAACAGGTGAGGAGGAAGGAAAGTTTAAAAAGGCAAAGGAACGTGGATGAGAAGAAAGAGAGGGGGCATGAAAGAGGAGAGAAAGTAAGAGATGCTAATTGGGAGGCCTGGTAGTTTTTACAACCCATTTTATGGAGTCACAGCAGTGTGGTAATGACACGGTGCAGCGGTCTGTGTGTGTGTGTGTGTGTTTGTGTGTGTGTAAGAGAGTGAGAGCATCCCAGACGGGTGGAGCAATCTAAAAATCAGAGTCTGATCCAATTGTAGAGGGTTGTTTGATGTTCATGCATCAATCTGTCATCTTCTCTAAATTCAAAGTGTCCTGCGTGTCGTCCATTACTATCATTTACACGGCCGTGTGTGGCTTCAAAGAGATTTCTTAACCCACCATAGTGAGTCTTTGTGTGGGAGCATCTGGGTGTCTGAGTGTTTTTTTTTCCCTTTTAAAATGTCTATAACACAGCTAAGACTTTGAGTTTGACACCAACTTGCATAGCTTGGCACAATGATAAGAAACAGGAAACAGGCAGCCTTGCTTTGTCCAATATGAAAACAATCAACACATCGGGACTAATTCACCAACTTGTGGCCTAAATCTGTTAAACAAACATAAATCAACATAAATCAGATAAATAAACAAACAAATAATGTGGCAGGTGGTCTCACATCATTAACAAGACTTCATGTGTGAATAATCCAACACTTTGGCAAAATCTACAAGCTGCTAACTTATCTAATATCACCTTTTTTCATCTGTTTTTATGGTGCAGAGTCTTTTCTTGGACTCAGATATTTTCCAAGAGTCGGTCCTCTAATGTAGAGGTCATTGTCAAGGTCTCTAATCTGCTTCATACATCAGCTAGTCGAGCTCATTCAGCCTCCATGTGCTTCTGTTTGTCATTTTTACTTTCCATTTGGAGATCTTGGAGTTCACTGACCCTTTTTACTGATTTTTTCTGTTGCATTGTTTTTTGTTTTCTCCATCATCATTACACTGCATGTCTTAGCTCTCCTGTGTTTCTCCTTAAAAAGCAGAAGGTCTGGCTGGTTTATTAATAGTAGCTTGTAACCAATTTGCAAACATTTATTTGTTCATCTAAGTTCTCATCGGTCAAGATCAAGTGAGTCTGGTCCAAGTCAATCCCTGTCATGTCAAAAAATCTGCATGACAGGGGTTATGTGTGGGCATGAACACAAGAATAAAACCATGAAAAGCCTCAAGGGCCAAGTATTTATAGTTATGTTAGCGAAGTGCTCTGGTTTAGGGTTAAGTTTATAATAAGGATGAGGTCAGGGTAAAGGTTAAAGGTCAACAATGCAGGGGAGAGGGTCAAAGTTGAGGTTAGGGCGAGCAAGGAATGAATGCAGTCAATGTCAGCCCGTGTAACTATAGCAAAATAATGTGTGTATGTGTATAAGTGCGAAGTGTAAGTCCTGAACATGTGACTGCATGTGTGTTGGATTCTGTGCATACTGTAAATGTCTGTGTATGTATTTTCACAGCTGCAAGAGCGCTACTTGGCTGACCAGACTGGGTCAGTGTGTGCCACACCTGCAGCCATGCTGAGCCAGCAGTCGACTAGTCCAGCTCAGCTAATCTCGTTGTTTTTCTGCCCCGTCACTTTCCTGCCTGGTGCCAGCGCTGCTATCTGCCAATCTGTGCAGTAACGTGTGTGAGAGAAGATTTTGCTTCCTAAATTTTACCTCAATATGAGCCATTTATTTCTTGTCCTGAAGAAAAGTGAGTAGAGTAAGCTCTTAACTGAGGAGTTTTGTGTTTATTTTCAAGTGGACTGATGAGTTTTCTGAATGTTCGCATCTTCTGACAGGGTGGGAAAGGTTGTGACAGTGAAAAGTAAATATGCAGCCGTGTCTGGATTTCCCGTCAGTGGGGTTTTAATGCCACAGTTACACTATTTTACTGGCTCCATTTTCCAGTCACTGCTTTTCAACTACCTTTTAAACGTTCCTCCTAAAAGTCTCAGACTTTCACCTTTGAATGTAGCAGAAAACAGGAACTCTCCAATTACCTGGATTCGTGTGCGCGAGTGTGTGTGTGTAGGTTGAGCAACTCTCCAAGATTTCCAAGGTACACATCCCAAAATGGAAGTGGTGGCCACACATCAGGTCTGGGTGTGGTGCTCTATGTGGGTTTGACTTTAATAAAGTAGGAATTTTATTTTGAAAAGGAAAGAGATATTTTAAGACTCAGAGGTTTTCATTAAGCCGCTGACCCTCATCCTATAGAATTGTTTCTTTAGACTTGGGTTACCAGCCGAAATATGTCCAGCACTTTTTAACAGATGAAGGCAGAACAAAGAAGAAGAAGTAAAAAAGATAATCAAGATATTGAGGCTGTACCCACAGCGTAGATGCTCTTCCACTGTGATAGGGTGACATTTTGGTAATTTAGCCTCGCTGTAAAGTATTTGTTTAGTTGACATGCAGGGTCTGATAGCCAAGTTTAGTACTCAGAACATCTTGGCATCAGACCAATGTCTTCCACAAGTTGATTTACCTTCAAAGGTGGGTTAGGCTGAACTCTTAAAGAAACATCTTTTTTTGTGTTATATAAAAACACAGGAAAAACCGCTCATTTTTGATAACTATATAAATGTTGCATAAATATTCCACAGAATGAAGGGAGTTAGTGACAGATCTTCACTGATAACAACTCTCTGTGCGCTGATATCCCATTACATACAGCAGGTGTCTCTCTTATACTCCTGCCCCTGGCCCTCAAACATCCTGACTACGCCACTGGTTCGGTTGAGCACTTGAGCTAAAGTAGCGCTGACTCGCTTCAAACAATAGTCTTTAAATAAAAAGTACAAAAACAGAAATACACAGAGAACAATCAACTAAAACAGCAAAAACCCTGCAACTCACAATAAACACATAGCTGCGACCACAGTGGTCAGCAGACTTGTTGTTTTTATTGTTGTATTTTAGGTTGCCATGACACCTGCTTGTTGTCATCTCTTTGACATTTCTATCAGCTGTTCTGATGCAAATAGATTTTATAAAAGCCTTCGAGGGTGTGTTTTTTAACCGTGCGGTCTGAGCTCACCCGGTTATTACCAATTTCTTTCGGTCGTTATAGCAACTGTGATACCAAAACAGTTGTTTTTGTTTTTTTTTTTCTTTCATTTTAAACAGTGTTTGTGTCCTACATCATAGCCTCTTCATATAGTTTGAGTCTATTTTCCACCACCTCCTCCTGATGGAAATGTCGGTCAATGCACCTGCTAAACAGTCCATTATTTTTTGTTCACTGACGTTGACGTTGAGTTTTTTGTAACACCAAAATAACGGCTGAAAGATGCTAAAAGAACTGTTACATATATGGATTATGTCAACATTATATCTTTGATGAGTTGATTCATTGTTCAAATTAAAATACTGAGTTCATCGGCTTTATATCAGTGTTTTAGTTGACTAAGTAATACAGTAACAATCCTGATTACAAAAGGATGCCCCTAACCACTTTTTAGGCTAATTTCTTGAAAAATAACACAAAATTATAACTGAGAAAAAAAGCATGAGAGTGCTTTTTGAGAATAGGCAGACACTTTCCAGTCATTGAGCCAAAAATTCATTGACTTTAAGTAGAGCGAACAACAGCCAGGAAGAGAGAGGTGTCAGTGATTGACAGGCTTACCAGGCCATGTGGATGGCATATGCAGTTCGTGTCTCCCGTCCCTCCTGTCTGCTGATGTTCTTGGCGGCCTCCACCACCTCCTGTGTGGTCTGGTAGTCCTTCAGAGACCATTCATGAACAGCTACCTCACCGTACTGCAGGATGCCAACCTAAATGCACACATGCATACACACAAAGATATGGTTAAGAGTATTATTAAAACGCCACATGTCTGGGTTGTGCAGGCACATAGCTGTGGAAAGACACATCTAAGACTTTCGTTTCTGTTGTGAACTATCTCTTTAAGTGCCGATTCTTTTCTCTACGCAAACAGTGCACTCGGGAATTTTTGAATTCATTCAGAAACCAGAAGTATTTCCTTTTCACCTCACGTTGCCTGCTACCCCGTACCCCCCACCCTCCCCTTTCAAAACCCAAGCCTTCGCTCTCTCCTTTTGTTGTGTCCCCATTCCTCCCTAAACCTCAAGCTAGCTGGGCTCATGTCCCTTTACATTACTAGAGCAATTCATTCTGGTCATATCTGCCAAAGCGGCTTTTTATACGTGTCACTCTGCGCATGTTTTCACTCAGGGTGCTGGCTTGTCTTTCTGTTCTGGGCAACAGCAAAGGGGATCCAGAGGTTTGATTTGGAGACTTAGTCAAGCTCTAACCCACAAGTTTCCATTACCGATGTAAACATTATTTACAGGCATCGCAAAAACACAACAACCCGGTAGTTTACCTGCATTTGATCTGAGCTGATGTGAAACTTGCTGAGGATGTTGCTGAGGAAGTTCTGGACCTCGTACCAGGGGTAGATACTGTTGGAACCATCAAGAACGATCACAATGTCCATGTATGTGGAGCACCCTGCCACATGTGGGGGTTTAAAAATATTTGGTTAGCTAACGTCGGCCTGCGCTGTGTGTTTCTCTGCCTAAGTGTGTTTGTGCAAATGTGTGGTTACTTTGCGCTGTTGGAGCGATGGTCTCTCTTGGTTCTAGGTCATCGCCGACAGAGGCACAGATGCCGGTGCTGAACATAGACGTACCACACTCCTGAGACCACAGAGGGGCACATGCCTGCCAAAACCACACAAAGACACACAACATCAACATCTGTCTCGAATGTTAGGCGATTTCAGGAGCAGCTAGAGTCAATTTGAGCACATAAAACTTTTAAGTGTTTAAGTTTTTATCATGTGAAGGTTGTAATTTTAGTTCTTATCAAAGAGTTTTAACATATGGACAAATGTGGATGGGTGACCCTTAAATGAACAGAAATAAAAGAGAAAATGAGATGTGAACAAAAATGAGACGTGGAACAAAAAGAAAACAAGTCATGAGAGGGAATAACTCATGGAAAAACTACAATAGTGTGGTTTGGGGGATAGAAAAATAAGGGAGAGGCAGAGAGAGAGAGAGAGACTATTGTTGACATGTTGGCAGTCACTGCTGTCATGAGTGGTTTTACAGAGCCAGAGCACCAGACCAGTGCGGCAATTTAAATCAGATTGTGTTAAATACAGGGGGGAGGGTGTGGGGTGGGAGGGCATCATATAAAAATATTTTAGTCTTCAAAGCATGCTGTTTATTTGGCTTTCATACCAAGAGGGAGCAATAAGGGGGAAAGTGCGGAAAGAGGAGATAAAAGAGAAACTCACAGCGGAGAGACAAAAGAGAGAGACCAAGAGTGGGGTGAAATATGGGTAAAATGAGAGAAAGAGAAACATCCCGGTTTTGTGCGCCCTGTCATTATGGACGGTTTCTCCTCAGGCGCACAGACAGGCAGAAAGAGAAAAAAAAAGATGGAGAGAGGGAGGAGAGAAAGGAAGGAGGGAGAAGATGGAGAAAAGTATGAGAGGTGCTTTGGCTTTTGGTAGGTCTGTCATTAACAAAGGGCCGGAGACGCATTCCGATCCTGTTTTAGACCTGACCACTGGGGTTGGGATAAACACACAGGGGCACACACACACACACACACACACACACACACACACACACACACACACACACACACACACACACACACACACACACACACACATTAAAATAGGCGAAGTTGGATTGGAGTCAGCGAACTGTATTCCACACCCGAAGCAGCGGTAAAAACCTGGCAGACACCAAAACACACAAGCCTACTCACTTGATTCAAACCCGTGTATACAGACAAATGAGACAAAGGGACATAAGCACAGGAACCAACACACAAACAATAGTACAGAAAATACAAAGGACACACATCTGCTTGCTGACACAGGTTACGAAAACAAGGACTTGAACTTCACTCTCAGATATGACCAAAATCCTGACCTGAAATCTGTTTCTGATCAGTTTGACAAGAATACATCTCACTGTTTATCCTGTTTACTACATTATCTATAATTACAGTGAGGATTCAGATGATCATTTATGTAACTGATTAAAGGACGTGTTTGTAAATGTGTGCATGAATCTCCTCACAGGTATCCAGGAAGTGTGCGGTCAGTGAACCTCACATGGTCCCCAGAGCTGACTCATTCATATTCTGTCAGGGCAAACATAACCTGGTCCCACCACATCCTCCCAGAATCCCACACATAAAACCCCCCATGATGTTACACAAATAAAAAAAGTGTTGTTTGTCCGTGTTGAAACAACATACCAGAAAGCCGTCGGGTGAGTCAGGAGTGAGTGTCATCCCAAGGTGAGAGTTCCTCAGGTTTTTAGAAACATTCTGGAGAGCAGACTCACCTGAAGTAGAAAGGAAAAGTGAACTTTACATGATAAGATTACTCACAATGAGAAAACTGTTCAAAAGTCAGATTTCTTTTACCTAAATTCACTTTGCTGCACTTTGAGTTCTTCTTCTTTCCCACAGTGCACTTGTACACATCTCCTTTCCGGTTGTTAGGTGGTCCATCCCAGGGAGCACCAACCAGCATCCTTCAATTAAAATGTGAAGCAGAAAGACATTTCTTTATTCCATGTTCTTTCTAGCTGGTGTCAACTTATTATCCACCTTTCTTTGACTGTCACAACACACTTACGATTTCTCTCCGTCTGCTTCATGTTGCAAAACAGAGAAGCCAAACAGAGCATCCTCTGGACCATCAAAGATACGCGGATGCTTTACATCTATGTTGAAACACTGACACAACTCTGAAAGACACAAAAAGAAAGGACTGTTACACCTCTGTGGGGACAAGTCTTACACATCTCCTATCTGTTTAATATGCATTGACAATCAGCAGCTTGTTAACTCAGTTCAGCATAAATTTGCAAACAAGATAAGGATGAGAAAGTGCAGCTTATTGGTTAAATGTGTCATGGTTGAATCCTTGTTAATAAGGAGGCTCTGTTAAAGTTTAAACTTCATCACCTTCATAAGAACAACACTTCCTCATTCCTTTTTCTCATGTGACTGAAATAACCAATCAAAGCTGAGGACACTTATCATGAGGGTTAATGTGGGAGAAACCACAGAAGCAATCGTTTAAAGGTACCAATGAAGATATTATAATGCGTAAATATATAAAGGGTGGAAGACAAAATCGATTCAGCAAAGTATCGCGATATTTTGTGTGGCGATATATCATATCGTCTCATTTACCAAGTATCGACTTTTTCAAATTAACTGCTAATATGGAGTTAAATCTATGAAAATGGAAAATAAAATCAACCGTTTGTCCAGTGAGGTTGGGAGAGGTGAAATAATAGAGCAGGAGAAAGTTAGTACAACAAATATATATATAAGGTTTGCAAGATGTGTTACATGAAAATAATATACAGCATAAATAAGACAAACACAATAGAAAGCAAAATGCTAAATTAGCTAAACAGTTGAAAAATTTTATAAAACGTAATATATTGTATCACAGTATTCACTGTATTGCAAAATGTCAAAAATCGCAATTATATCATATCGTGGCCCAAGTTCGTGATAATATGATATCGTGGGGCCACTAGTGATTCCAACTCTTAGTAAATACGTGTACAATAGATGAATGTGTAGTCCTTATTGTTTACTGTATTAAATTTTGAATTTATTTTTGTTCATAAAATATAAAAAACAGATTAACTTCACTTCTAAATCTTCAGTTAACACAATCTGACTACTTGTGTCCATGATATCATTACACAAAAGCAAAATACATACAAACCACAATGTTTAGTCACACAATATGTATCATAAACGTTTAAAAAGTATGCCAATCTTCCAACAAGCTCTTGAGATGACAAACTTATTACAAGTTACACGCTGGTGGAATACATGCAGACATGGAGAAGGAAACCATCTATACAGCATCTACAGTGCAGGGTCAGATTATTATTTTCCTTGTTGGCGTTAGGTGAGGAGACTGCTGGGGGAAACTGAGGCAGAGCTGAGGGGGGAAAAAAAGGATAAACAAATCGACTAAAGACAACCTCCAGGTAGAAAGGGAGTTCAGTCTGAGGAGAGAGTGGGCAAGGAGAGGGAAGAGACGAAGCAAGGCAGGGAAGGGTGTGGGTTAGAAAAACTATGTAGTATAGTAA
Source organism: Xyrichtys novacula (assembly GCA_962446985.1). Classification (NCBI taxonomy): domain Eukaryota; kingdom Metazoa; phylum Chordata; class Actinopteri; order Labriformes; family Labridae; genus Xyrichtys; species Xyrichtys novacula. The sequence continues at coordinate 23,253,549 of OY660871.1, forward strand.
GCCCCCTGTTATGACACACAAGCCTGCCCTTCATACAGAAAGAGACACACAGAAAAGCAGGAGAGCAACGCGATGGTAGGCAGACAGTTCACTGAGTTGTGAACATTTAGGTGAGAACTCACAGTGTTTACACCTAAACGGCAAAATGTAAGAGACACATCTTTATTTATCCCAAAGTCTGAAGGGAAACATTTAAATGTGTTTTTCTAACATTAAATTAAGCATATAATGTTACAGTAATACAAACTGCAGATAAAACACACCCTGCTTTACCGTTAATATAAACTAAACAGACAAAAAAGAGGATTTGTCTGAGGAACTTTTGGTTTGTGTCAATTTTGGCACTCCCTGTGCAAAGCAATCTTCACTTATTTTGTCCAGTACATGCTTAAGTAGTTATTTATGAAAACAGATCTCATACTGCTGACTTTTGACAGTCAAATATAGTATCTATTGTGCATATTATTGGTGGAAATTGTAAAAACAGAGCTGTTTCTCCAGTTGCAAGGCTTGAAACTACTCCCTTGCACGAATTTCAGACGATAGAAATAGTTTTGTCACTGATGGTCCTTCTTGATTTTATGCATTATAAATAGGCATCAAGATGAATTTCAATCTATTTCATATATGTCAAATAACTCCTACTGCTTTAACAAATTAAGAATAGTGGATGTAGCACAATAAGCTGCTGAGAGCTTGAGGCCTAATACCCCTATGATGGTATTTAGCAGATACTTGCTTCTAGGGTCATCAAAACTCTGCTATTACTTGACTTCTCTAATTTTTCTAACGGACTCTTGGGAATGTGAGAAACCCAAGTAATTTTGTTCATTTTGCAACCTCTATTGGCTTTTTCTGTTTCAGGAATTGAACAAGTCTGATCAGTGAACGCCAAAAGTAAAATCCATTCAGTGGCAAACACGACTGTTAACATGCTTCCGTGAAAACTAATTAATTTGTCTAAGAATAGACTGAATTGGCGATAAATGACCCCGACCACCTTCATCCTCATACAAAAATATGACCACTTCTGCGCCCCCCAGCTTCACTTTCAGGTTCTGTCATTACTGATGTCGTCGGGGCCAAAACAGGAAGCCAATTTCATGTCTCTTAGATTTTCAGCTCCACTCAAATTAAAGACTACTAAGAGGATCTTGATGTAGTATTCTCAGTTGAGTCTTGTAAGAAGTACACCACTCTTGACAGTTGGTATTTAACATGTCCTTTTTGTCTATCTACTGTATTTCATTTGAATCTGCGAGGAGCAGGGTGTGTTAAATGTGTTTTGTTTAAATAAATTTAACTTGACGTGTCATTCAGCAGCATCCAGGCCGTCCACCATGTACTGTACTACCTCTCGAGAGTCCAGGACGGGGAACAAGACAAGACCAGTGCAGCTGTGATTACACTCCAGCTACTCTTACAATTGCACAGAGATACTTTCCAGCAAATACACACTGACACACAAACATCAACTTTGGCCAAGCCAATCAGAGGGGGATTCCACTTGGTTTGGAGACAGAAACTAGATATGTCCACTGTTTCTCTTCCATCCCTGCTCCTGCATTTCTCATATTCAGTGATTTTTCCATCTTCTCTTTAGAACAGATGTTTTCAGTCTGTAATATAATTACATTTTCAAGTTTCCTCTCTTGTTCACTAGTTTACTCACTGGACATCTGTAGCTACAAAGATGTGGGTTGTAGTCAGACTTTGGGACGGGTATTATAACCCTGACATTTATTTGACCCGTTTGGTCCAGTCTAAGGAATTAAACAAGTACTTAATGATTCTCCAGAAACTTTAAGCATACAACTAAAAGGTTGTGCTTTGGTGATTTTATTGGTTATCTAACTTTTCCTCAAGTGAAAACAGTCAGCCAAAGTTTGTAATTATCTACTCAATAGAATAGCACAAGATCTGTTGTTCCCAGACTTAAAGGATCCCCAAAATTTTAGCCTTCATGAGGTTCACATTTGTGGTTTCAAGACCCCAGGACATTTGGATGAAGTCCAGGAATACGGTTCCCCTTTAAATAGGCTGTAATGATTTGGGTTTTTCTCTTACTTTTGAACACCATGATAAGATAAGATGAGATAAGATAAGATAAGATAAGTCGAGATTGAATAAGACATGATACTTCTTCATTAGTCCCACAAGGGTAAGTTTACAATTCATCCCTTCCAAGAAACATAAAGTAGACCGGCACATACAGGGAAACAGGAACAGGATAAATGATCATGTGGAAAAGCTTTTCTAAATAAAATTTCAAATTAAAAGGTCATGAGGATGAAGAAAAACTGGTTGTTCTTGCAAAAAGGAAGTCGTAATGGATGGTTTTGATGGTATAAAATTGTCAAATGGAGGAATATTTTTTATAATGCCTCGTGTCCTTGAAGGTCATCGTCCCTGAGCCATGAGCAGGGGAGCACTTCAAGCTGAAATCTGACTAATACCACTAAATATTCCTATTTCCACACACTGTACCTTTAACTAAAGTGAAGACCACTGTCAACGTTATTCCCTCTTAGCATAATTATATCAGTGTTGTCTTTTTGAGCCGGTTTAATTGCCAACATTTGCATTTCCCTTGGAGAACTGCAGTGTCTAAGCAGAGTCACACAAAGCTCCTGTTCAGCTGTAGACTCTAAATCCTGTTTCTGCTCATCCTGTAGATCTGTGCAAGCTTCCAATATCTCAAATCTGAAAACACCAGGGGGATTTGATCGAACCAACTGGACACAGATGTTTAATACACCTAGACAAGGAAAGTTATTCCTTTCATTTTCATGAACCTGAATGAACAAAACAACTGGGCCTGCTTGAAACAAGCTACTTTCTCCTGTCCCCTCTTATATGCAGTTAGTGTAGTAAACATTTCAGTCTTTTCTTGTGGCAACATCCCCCAACTTCTCCAAAACCAAGTTTCTTTCCACAAAAAGCCAAGCCTCTGATAACAACCCTCACTGTTCGTTTCATTGATGTCATTCTGACTGATGTCATTCTCCTATTTCACTCTTTTCCTCATAAACGTCTTTTTTTCTTTTACCCCTCTTCTATAACATACTCTAACACACATGTAAACACACACTGTAACTCTACCACAAGGCCCCCTCTCCCTGCCGAGCCCCTTCAACTCCCACAAAGCTGTACCATCATTTACTGTTTTCGCTCTCCTGTCTTCCCTCCCCATTTTCATTTGTGGCTTATATATGACACTGCACCACAGCCGGTCTGACCACCCATCGCCATGACAACTGGTGGCAAACATTTATCAAGCCAAACTGAGTCCAGATTCTCTCAACCACAAGGCTCTGGGCGCTACTGCTGCTGGATGAGCGCTGTAACAACTACAGAAACTGAACTCGCACTTCAGTGTTTGGTACTAAATAATACACCAGCACTTAAAGGGATATTCCGGCGTAAAATTAATTTAGGGTCAAGCACACCATAACACTGAGTTAGACACCCCCTCGAGAGATTAATGTTGCTGATTGCTTGCTTATCTAGTCATACCAACTTTAGACACAACAGCAGATAGCGATACACAGCGGTCTCAAGAGCCACACACAAACACAAACCAAAACGCCACTCTATAGCCACAAATAATGCTCAGAACAGCACCTAACTTCATCTACAGTACATATAGGGTCCTAGCCACAGCAGTAGCCACCAAACATCTTTTTAGCTTTGCCTAATTTCTTTAGCAAAGAGACTAAACACAACTCACCTACTCTCTTCCAGCAGCTGCTTGTTTGTAGGGAGACCTCAGGCCAGTCCATTACGGACTACAGCGGGTGACACAGCTCAAGGAAGAACATTTGTGATCATTACTTCATCATTTCCTTGAAGTAATTATCACCATATTAGTTATTTTGCACTGCAGATGTGGTAGTTCTTCTGCCTTGGCATCTTGGTCTGATTGCATTTCTATGACGAAATGATGATAAATGTTCTTCCTTGAGCTGTGGGTCACCCTGCAGCAGTTGATGGACTCGCCTGGAGGTCTCGCTACAAACAAGTGGCTGCTGGAAGAGAGTAGGTGAGTTGTGTTTAGTCTCTTTGTTAAAGAAATCAGGCAAAGTTAAAAAGATGTTTGGTGGCTATTACTATGGCTGGGACCCTATATGTACTGTTGATGAAGTTAGGTGCTGTTCTGAGCATTTATAGACACATTATTTGTATCTATAGAGTGGTGTTTTGGTTGAGGTTTGCTAATGGCTCCTCAGACTGCTGTGTATTGCTATCGTGCGGTTGTTACTAAAGTTGGTATAACTAGACAAGCAAGCGGTCAGCAACATTCATCTCTTAAAGGGGCTGTCTAACCCGGTGTTACATTGTGTTTGACCCTAATTTAATTTTACTCCGGAATATCCCTTTAACAGTAATATATTGCTGTAATATATCTGAGTTTATCTCTTTACTTTTCTCTTTTTTTTCTCTCTTTACTAAAAACCCCCTGACTTTTAGCACCTCTGTGAACAGCAGCGGAGCCGTCTCTGTTTCTGTCATCTTCATCTGACCGACTCATGTTTCCCAAACATCTCCCTCTTCACCTCCTATCACCCACTTTCACAGCTTTTCTATCCATTATCTCCTCCGTGTTCTGTTCTCATCTCTGTCACCCTCTCGTGGGGAATGGGGGTGGGAGATGAGGGGGAGTAGGAATGACAGTGAGCGAATGATGGGAGAGTAAAATAACAGAGGAAGTTAGCAGGGAGAATAGTGGCGTAAATTTATGAATGACCACTGGAACTGAGTCAAACACACACACACCTGTGTTCAACATCTCAGTAAAGCATAACAGAGTGTAACAGACATGGAGAGCCTGCTGGCTGCATCAGGGGAGCTCTGCTGAAACCATTAACATTACACACATACTCACTCACCTACATATTTACGTCTGACACATGAACGAGGTAGCACATGCAAGAACTGCTTCGCTGAAATCAAATAAGTTCGAGTGCAGATGAATCAAAGGTTACACAGTGGTGAAGTTACACCGTTTAGGCTCCATTTATACAGAAAATTAAAGGTAATGTGTCCCATCTAACCACAGGAATCATTTGGCACGTGTGTATATGCGTGTGTGTGTGTGTGCTGGGCGAGAAGCATTTTACATAGCATGGATAAGTAGTCTGCAGTTTGCATGTAAAAATTTGGCACAAATGTCAGAGAGCAGGAACAACTTAAACATGTTTTACTCGCACAACATAATATCTAATCTAAGGCTATTGATCTCGCTTTATGTCACGGCTATGTGCCACAAAGCAGCAATTAAACCAGCGCTTATCAGCTGCACAAACACTTATCCTTGCTAGACAACAAGAGTCTTTTTCTTTGGTTTCTCTCTGGTGGTCAGGGTCGGCTCAATGAGGTGTGTGAGGCCGCACTGCCACAGTGAACATGAGTAGGGAGTGAACACACATGGCACAGGCGCCTTTTTAGGGGACTGTAGACATGTAGTCTAAGCGATGAAAGAGGCTGATATGACCTGTGAGGTTGAGTTACGCTGCCGCACAGGTCAGGAGATGTGGGCTGTAAGCGGAGATGAACTAGTAACCTTTTGGCAGAGGATATATCAGCAAATATCTCCTTTTGCTTTAGATACCTTCTAACAGAGCTGGGAGTCACTAACAAGATTGAAATATTTCCTCAGGACTGACAAAATGGATAGATTTACTGGATTATCCGGCTTTAAAACCAGGAACCATTTCTTTGTTGGACTCATGCACAACTTCCTTTAACTTTGATCTGTTTGGCAAATGGAGAGCGGCCATATGTTTTAATGGGTCTGCTTCTCAACTCTCATGCACACAATCATGTTAGGAATGTTTCATGGTCAGTCGCTTACTATCACATAGAACAAAGCTCTCCGGGCCTTAAGGAGGCACACATGACAGGGTCATTCACATGTGTTGTCGGTTAAAGTGTGAAACGGTTGGTTAGTAGGGTCCATGTAATTGGATTTGACAGAGCTGAAGGACAGGGGGGCACCTGGGCAGTGAAGAAGCATCAATCATGAAAAAGAGGTTGTCATAATTTGCATAGTTCCCCAAGTTCACAAATCAAAGTTGTGATTGAAGTCCTACTCATACAAAAGATGCTTAAAAAGCCAGATACTTTAAAGCTCCTGTGAGTAACTTTCAGTCAGGGTAAATTTTGTTGCCCCCGGTGGACAAAGTAGTTTTTGCATATCTTGTCCTCTACATGTACCTTTTTCTCACAGAAAAATCTTATTCTGCTGCATTTTGACAGTCAAATGTGACATTAAAGGGATATTACGGCATAATATTATTTCAAACACACCCTACTCTCTTCCAGCAGCCGCTTGTTTGTAGCAAGACCTCAGGCCAGTACATTATGGATTGCTGTGGGGTGACGCAGCTCAAGGAAGAACATTTATGATCATTTCTTTATCATTTCCAAGTAATAATCACCATATTAATAATTTTGCACTGCAGACACGGTAGTTCTTCTGCCTTAGCGTCTTGGTCTGATTCCTAAAGCTGCGTCATCCCACTTTAGTCCATAATAGATAGGCCCTAGTTCTCACTACAAACAAACAGCTGCTGGATGAGAGTAGGCGAGTTGTGTTTCATCTCTTTGGTAAGATATTAGGCAAAGTTAAAAAGATGTTTGGTGATAGTGCTTTGACTAGGACCTTATATGTACTGTTGATGAAGTTAGGCGCTGTTCTGAGCATAATTTGTGGCTATCGAGTGATGTTTTGGTTGAGTGCATGGCTCCTGAGATCGCTGTGTATTGCTATCATGCGGTCGTTACTAAAGTTGGTATAACTAGAGAAGCAAGCGGTCGGACCCTAAATTAATTTTACACCGGAATATCCCTTTAAGGCCTTACAAATGACCAATGCTTTTGTCAGCATTGTTGTTCATGATCTTGTTAACTTCTGTTGGTCAAGAAGTGGCATCAGTCTGTTTGGTCATTATAAAAAAAAATTCTCACAGGAGCTTTAATCCTAAAAACTTGACTTAAAAATGGTCTTAAGCATAGATCTAAAAGCGGTGAGGTGGCTCTTACCTTTGAGAAGGAAGACAAACTCCAGGAACAACAGGTATTTCTGCAGCTCCATTTATGAAGCAGATTTTAAACCTATTTCTTTCTCAGAGTACTAAGTGGTTTCTCCTGAGTTCTTTAAAATGCAGTAAATCCTTCACACTTCCACACACATGAAGGAACACACGCGTGTGCTACGTCTTCAGCTCGCCCACTCCCCAAGAGATGCGTGAATTCCTCGCACACGGTGTGGCAGTCGCATATCTTCTGATCGTGAGGGGCCCAGGTCAGGTGATTAACAGAAGCAGTTGAACGCCTTTAAATACGACATAGAATAAATCAAACTTATGCTGTTTTGACGACTATTGAAGTCCGGACACCTCAGTTTGGAGTTATATTGAGCCGTTTGGATGCAGAGAAAAAACTTGACACTTCAATGACCCATGTTGTAGGCGCGAAAATCCTGCACCTGTCCCATCAAACAAGAGGCCACAGTTCAGAGTCACTAAACCATCACTAATGTTCAACACCTTCCCAAACAGTCAGTCCGCCGGCTCCACGCGTTTTCCCCCTGCTGACCCCGGAGCACGTCTTTGAAGATCAAACTCAGCTCATCGAGCCAAAACTTTGAGGTGAGCTGCTGTGCTTGTTATCCATGGTCCTCCCCGCTGGATCTCCAAGACTAGACATCTAAAAACAGCCGTTTCCAGTGAGCTCCTGTGCGTGGAAATATATGTGCCTCCAGTGACGGGTTTCTCTCACTTTGAAATGAAAGAGAGCATTTATCCTCAGAGCTGCCCTCCTTCTATCCGTCCTCCTCTGTACACTAGACTCCTCTCTGAGCAACTGCTTCACTTGACAAATCTCAAACCCCCCATCTCTCTCTCTCTCTCTCTCTCTCTCTCTCTTATTTTCTCTTCCAAAATCCTTCAGCTTGATCCTCAAACTTATTTCTTCAAGTAGGGGGAGAGTGGGGTAAGTTGAGCCAAAGGGTAAGTTGAGCCACCCCCTGTTGCTTGGAAATGGTAAAAGAAATTGATCATGTGACCAAATATTTAGGAGATGGGCATCAATTCATGGAGTCTGTGAAGGTTAGAAACACATGGGTGAAGGGGTTAGACATTTATTTCCAAAAAAAAATTTAAATGTAAAAAGTGAATTAAGTCTGTCATAAGTTTTATTAGAATTGTGTTCAGACCAAAAAAGATCATTTTAAATTTGTTTTATACATCAATTGTGGTATCTGTGAGCTACAACATGAGGTCAAAAACCTAGCATAAAAGTCCACCATTTTAGCTTAGAGGACTAATGAAGTCATAATAGTAGTTCTGGGGTAAGTTGAGCCAGTGGTTCAACTGAGAAAGTAAAGAAGTCTGATGAGAGGATCAGAGTTTCAGTTCATATTGTTGAAATGTGTCACTTTGGTCAACACGGGGTAAGTTGAACATAGGAGACCACTTTCTTTGTCATGCTATATTATCAAGACAGTTATGTTTACACTCATTCTGTTGGTTTGCAGGGATGCACAACATCTTGAAATATATGCAGATACACTAGTTAGAAACAAAACTATGATTGCCTTGATGGAGTGATCCGAAATATGAAAAATGGCTCATCTTACCCCACCCTCCCCTACCCCAAATACATAGACACACGCACTCCAACATTCAGAGACATAGAGCCGCTGCTTTCTAGGTCTCGTTTGTAGTGCTTAATGTATTTTTTTGTTTGTTGGATGTAAACCTGAGCGGAATGAATTTGCCTGTGGGATAATCTCTGAATCAATAGCCAACTGAGCTGCTCCAGCCTTTTCAGAAAAGTTGTATTTGACCTTTATGGTCCAAAATTTCATCTAATTGATGGATATCAGCCACTGCCATTCATTCACTTACTATAATTAAGATACAGAAGTGATAGGGCCTACAAGTCTAAACCCTGACATTTCTCTGTTCTACTGTTTGAAATTTGTTCACAAGCATTTGGTGTAACCAGTTAAGGGTGAGTTATTTCTGTACAGCTAGTAACTAGTTAAACTAAATGGCTGAACTGTACAATACAAATTGCTGGGGGAAAGACATCAGTTATTCTAGTGGTCCTTCCTCAGAGTCAAAATATCAGCTGTATCAAAGTGATTAAATGAACATGCATAAAAAAGTTTTGCCAATTGCACACAGGCAGGCCAATTGGACAGACTTTTGAGAGGAAAACAACAATTGATGATTCTAATGGGGCAAATGCAGAAAAAGGATTGTGTTTTCATCCTCATAGTCAAAAACATCATTGACTTAAATAGGGTGAATGGGAAACAAATGTTCTCTATATTGCTGAGCTGTTTTAATCTCACATCAAACTATTCCAGACAGGAAGGCTTTTCTTCCATGGTGACTATGTCCACATCCACAGAGTAGGCTACTTAATATCATAGGCACAGTTTGAACTTTTTGGTTGGGCATTTACGCATGAAATGTCAAAAAAAAAAGTTTGAAAAAGCTCTGCAAAACCACATCCATGTTCAATGTATTTTGTCTTGTCAAAACCATATTATAGACAATGTTTAGCAATGGACACAAACAACAGATAAATAAGAGAATTAAAATGGCACATTGGTAATGATATTGGACTACAGGAAAATACTTTTGTAAAGCCCTTTGGCGCCACCCTTAGGCTTCCACAGTAAATTACTGGCAATTTGGAGCAATGTGGCTTTCACTGTCTTGCCAAAGGACCTGCGGCCAATAGGGGGCCCCCTAGAGCAATCAAAATGTATATATATGTTTTTTTTTTGCATGTATGAGTGATGCTTTCTGTATGAACAAATATATAATATGGTAAAATTAAAATAAAGTAAAAATATTTTAGTGCTGCTGCTGATGTAGGCCTTACTTACTGTCTTATATGCCGATATGTCAAAGCTCTGCTACCATTATGTGCCTCCTGCTGTGAAAAAGATATGTTTGCATGTCATGGAATGTTAATCAAAGAGATTTGTGAAGGTGTGTGAAAGACCAACAATCAATATTACTGGCAGAAACAGAGGGCCCCAAAATCAAATTTTCCTTAGGGCCCCTTTTGAGGATTGGGCCGGCTCTGCCTAATAGCATAGTGATGTCCTGTCAGATTGTCTTGAATGCACCACAGAAAAACAGACTACCTTTAACATATCACAGTTTTTCTATTGGCTACTTGTAGCGCCGGGGCGGCCTCCGGACACACCGTCAAACGACGTGGTCGAACACGAGCTGTGGATTATCTGGTTCCCTCCAAAAAGTTGTAGTGCCTCCTGCCTTTATGCTAAATAGCACTATTTTCAATCAACGTATTGTTCAACACTAAATGCAAAGTGCATCTGTATTGTTTGTGTTGAGGCCGTCCCAAAGCAGATCAGTATGAAGTGATTTTTAAAGCGCATTGAAGCGATAAGGCCAATTCCTCCATAAACCCAATCCATAAATCCATCAAATGTGAGAGTCGAAGGACTAGTTAGCGACACGACAGTCGACTTCACCAGGCCTAATATCATGATTCATGGATGTAATGATGACATCTTACCTTATCAGTCACAGTCTGGACAAACACAAGACGTCTTCAGTGGAAACCAAAGCTGTGAAAGAAGAGTTCGTGGAGTGCGTGTGCCCCAGGTTCCCAGGCCCACCAAGGTAGAGACATGTTCATTTTCATTCTTTTAACACAGAGAACTGCCAGCATTACAACCGTAGGTCTATCTGCTCTGCTTCTCCGTTTGTGTGTTCATTAGAGGTAATATCGTGACACAATATCGGTATCGTGATACACCTTTGGTACACTATCCATACAGCTGCTGCACAAAAGTAGAACGTGGCTTTTCTTCCGCATTCAAAAATGTGGCGGTCTTACCTTTTTTCTTGAAATCTTCATTTTATAAATATGTCTTTGTGTGGCCTAAATCCTCTCAGACTGCTGGCCAAGCGATATCGATGTTTATTTTCCTTTTAGTACACTTCATTGATTCAAAAGCATGGTCCTGACCCAAGACCTTACTAGTTTAACATGAGTGGGACACTGCTGGATTATGAATGTAGGTCCTGTATGTTATCATTGCTAACTATGATCCAAAGGAGTACGCAGGATTTTCTTGTCCAGGTTCATCTTTATGGAGGATTTTGGTGTTTGAAATGCTTGCTCGGGCCCCCTGTGGTGAGATCCAGGAATTTCTAGCTCTACAAGGGAAGGCCCCTGCTGGGATCAGAATTCAGGGCCTATACTCGCTATGACCTGTCTGTGCCTACCCCCACTGTGGCCTTCAATACAGGACTTACTCATTCAGGCTTGATTAATTCCCAGTAGGGCCTAAATAATGGTAATTCAAGAACATGGTTTGGTTAAAGTATTGGGACCAAGTGAAATCTTGAGGACACGACTGGACAATTGTTTGTATTTTTACTAAATGTATTGGAGTTCTCATGGAAAATATGGTATTTAAACTAAAGATGGGATGTGGAGTGGGATAACGATGTAAAAAAGGGGGAAGCATATTATTTTGGGAGCAGGGACAGTTTACAGATGTTACATTTTGATTTTTTAGTATTGTGAGGGAATGTGTAATGCGTGTTGTAACCAACTAACAAATTTAGCGGTCTTGTCAGGATTTTTTCTCTTATTTAAAGATAAATTCATCCCTCTTTAGCTAATTTGTCCCTGCTTTAATTGTAGTGGAATAAAGCCATCCCATTGATACTTTCAGGATGACCAACCTGGGGTCTTGATAGTAGGAAGGTCTACTGCCATCATTTTCTGATGTGTAGTTTCTACTTTCTGTTATTTTCTCTGCAACTATTTCAGCTGGAACAATATTACAGTTTCCCCTAAAAATAGTTAACAAGATTTCTAATTAATATTCTTTTGTTTTAATCCAACATTAGCTTGTTTCTTTTTTGTACTTACGGTACACTCAGCATTAGATTCACAGAAGTAGTTTGCTGACAGACTCTTCAAATGCTGTTAGCTGCAGATATCCTTTAGAAAAGGTTTTGGTGTTACTATTTTATCAGTTGTTTCGGTTTCCTGCATTAGTGTTTATGTATCTTTACCTAGTTTATGATGTTTTTTATGGTTTCATCTATGTCTAAGGTTTAGTTCTGGAGCTGTTTGTGTTGTGTCTAAGTATTTTAGAGCTGTGTTGGAGCAGCAGATTGTTGAATTGTGCTGGTAATGCTTTTTTAACAGTTTCACATATGACCACTTGGTGCCGCTCTACTTCAACTTATGTTTCCTCTTAGCCTTGTTGGGATGCCTAATGGTGATCCTGAATGCACCAGCTGCTCAAAATCTTCTCCTTTTAATAGCAGACTGCAAAGCTCATCCTAAGCCAGTTTGTCTTCTGATTGTCAGTGCTTTGACTCGTGATGGTCAGCTGATGATGGATTCATATTATCGATAATTCTACTTTGAGAATATTTGTGTTGCTAAATGTTATTTTGTCGCTAATGTTGCTAAATGTTATTTTCTGTCTCTTGAAAATCTACTTACCTATTTACAGCAAATCATGTGGCAGGGGCTTTCTGCCAAGAACTGGACAGTGAGTTCATTGGGTTGGAGGGTGAACTCGTAAGTGGCGTACAAATCATGAAATGAGGGGGACTTCATTAGCTTTGATTTATAAATCCTCAGGGAAGAAGGTTATGATGAAGAGATAATTGACCCCTGTCTCTCCATCAGTGCTTTAGCACTTACTACCTCATCGACATTGGGCTCAGTCAGTGTCCTTGCCGTTATTGCCTTCCTCATTTTTGTCCTTATTTTCACTCTCGGTCTTCCAGCTTGAAGGCATGTTCATACAACACTTTCCACAACAACCTGAAGGAAAACACTCGCACCAAGAAGCAGACTTTATACATTTGCAGTGACCCACATTAGCCTTGTTTTTGGCAGGCTGCTGTAACTCGACTGGCAGTTTTATCGTGTTGTCTGGCAGCCGTTTGTCAGGTCATATGTGCGGGCTTTCATGCACCCAAACATCCCTGTACACAACCACAGATTCCTGCGCAGAGGTGGAGCTGGGGAAAGAGCCAAGAGACTCACTAAGACACGTACCCGTACAGACAGTTTCACACCAGTGGGAGCTATGCAAGAGCCCATTAACATCAGGCATTAAATCGAACTGTGCAAAGTCACGCTGCTGTAACAACACAACTTGAATTGGTGCAGAGTGGCGTTCTTTACAGACCACTGCTGCACCACGTAGTTGCATGCATGTTTAATTTCCCTTGTTTCACAGCCTCTTGTCGGGAAAATGAGTCGGACTCAAGTGTTTTAGAGTTGTTTTGTGAAAAATATTCGATGATTACTTCCAGTTGTTCATTTTGCATACGGTAAAGATAAGTACCACCAGGATACGTTCTGAACAGCAGCAGCAGAGATTGCATTTTCGAAATAACGTGCAATGCAAATCAAACACACATTTTGGAATCAGAAGGGAAAGGAATGCCTGCTGAGTGTGTTGGCATGTCCTTGAGATATTTTGCCAGTTGGATGATCAATACATCAGCGTCAGACATAAAGCTTGGCTCTATAGATGGATAGATGGAGGGAAGTTAGCGCTCTAACACCAGTGTGTTACATCTCATCATTGCAGTACAGTAGACGTGATTTGTGGGTAAGGTAGACAGTAGTGACAGTGTAGTGTGAGTAGACGAGCCTGTTTTCTGTCCGTCACTGGGTGCTCCTGCATCGTCACTCCTGTTTGGTTTGGCAGGAGCTGTGCCAAGATGTTGGGCCCCTGAGGTTATCATGATGATTTTCTGTCAGGGTGCCGTACTCCTTAGTCTGTTCCCATGAAGGGTGCACGCCTTTGCTGTTAAAGAAAACATAACTCTCGCACAGCAAGTTGTTGGAAACACTCTTGTTTTTTCTTTTCAGTCAAACACACGTTTAAGTGTGTGTGTGTGTGTGTGTGTGTCAACTTTTTTTTTTTGAAGAAGAAGAAGGTGTGCTTCCTCCACCCCTGCTTCCCAAATTAAAGCCCTCTGCAACCAGTCAAACAGCTCAGCCAGCTCTAACACTGTGTCCAGCAATGACATGCCTGTCTCCGGTATGCCAAGGCCTGCTCACAGTCTGGAGCTGTTCAAAAAGAGGAAAGAAATGCAGAGAGGGGGGGGATGAAAAGGAAGAGGGGTGATAAGTTAAACCTTATGTAGGGAGTAATCAAACCCAGGTTCTTAAAAGGCATCTCTCATATAATGCATCGGAATATTTTTCCCTTATGTATTTGTCGATTTTGCACCTCACAGATCACTCGAGATGTATTGGGTCCGACTTTCATGTAGAGATGGATTCACAGCTGCTGCACAGTGGCTGGATAAATTTACAGATGTATAATCCCTTTCTTTCTCTCCTCTTTGAGTATTATAATTCTTCGAATTTTTTAAATTTGTGAAAGTAGTTTTGGGGAGTGTCCTTTTAGTTTTGGACAGCAGTGTCCCCAGGCACAAAGCAGGGTCCACGCAGGAACGGTTACTTGAGTTTAGGGGTGCACCGATCACAATTTTCTGGCCAATCACTGATCTTTAAAAAGCTTGACCTGCTGATGCCCATTTTGGCCGATACCAATTTTTTTTTTTTATAACTGACAACACACCTTTAATGCTCCAATCTTATTTTAATGAAAAATATTGAACAATACTTGTGAAACAATACAAATTTTTTGTGTTTGTTTTAACTGCACATAAAATAATAATCTACAGGACAAACTAACAACTCAACTTAAACCCCCAATAAGCTGTCCTGAGTTTGAGGTTTCCTTGTCGTGGATTCAAAATGCTTGGTTGAACATGCTCTGTTGTTTGTGCGGCTGGCGCACGCGTGTTAGCACACGTGACCTGGTGGGCTGGCCTGTCATTCTGGCAAAGCAAAAAGCTACAGCTGACTCCCAGATCGTTGCTGAGGTAGATAAGATCGGAGGATAAAATTGGTTTCATATGTAAGGATCAGCCGATCACTGATCCCCCAAAATTGAGGAAATCTGCACCGATCGATCGGCTGGCTGATTTATCGGTGCATGTCTAGTTTTGGTTGGTCCCGCTGAGTAGAATGCCCCCAAATGCCCCCTTCAGAAAGTAAATCTCTTCATCCTGGTGAGGGAAGTCAGTGGAGGAGGGATAAGCTGTGGTTTGAGATGAAGTCTGAAAGTTACCATCAGTTACCACGACTGAAGCTGATTTTCAGGTGAACTGTGACCTAAACATAGATGTTGAATCGAATCCTGCGTATAGATGTAGAACAAACTTTCACTTTCAGACCATTTTCAACGTCGTTTCATCGGTGGTCGTGGCTGTTTTTTTCAGTGGCATATGAACAGAAATAACTCAGACATCTGGAGGGAACTCTGGAGCCTCTACATCTTTACATCCGAGGGAGCCATTTGAGATGTTTCAGGCAGTCGGACACCTTCCTTTGGGAGGTTTTCCAGGCAAGTTTAACTGGGGGAAAGGACCTATAGCTTGCTGGAGAGAGGGATTATTTATTCCACCTTACCCTCTAAAGGAATCCCTTAAGAT
This sequence comes from Xyrichtys novacula, assembly GCA_962446985.1. Taxonomy (NCBI): domain Eukaryota; kingdom Metazoa; phylum Chordata; class Actinopteri; order Labriformes; family Labridae; genus Xyrichtys; species Xyrichtys novacula. Next base: position 23,269,100 of record OY660871.1, read on the forward strand.
CCTTCTGAAGGAGCAGGAAAATGTTGCTAGAGAGGCTGACTTCCTTAGTCTGCCACCACTGTGACCTGTCCAGAGCTTGGTGGAAGTGGATGGATATCATCTTTTTCGTATAAAAAACATATTTTCCTGAAATCAGTTGTGTTTTTGCTCTGTGATGAGTTTCTGGTAGTATGGTACATGTTTACTTCATATTAAGGAGAGCAATTAAGATTCTGAGTTGTCATGTTTGTAAACTGGAAAGACAGAAAACTAACTAGCTCGGTTTTATAGTGCGTGTTTTTGGTTTGCAGTGTTTTGGAGAACACATATTTTGGCCGAGCAGAAACCCATTAACTTCTCCCACGCACCACCTCTTTCTCCTGTTCAGTCCTCTTACAGTATCTTCCATCTTTTCATCATCTCCCTCAGACTATCCAACGGTCACCATCAGAGCCTGTAATTAGATTTATGATTAAATCTTTCTTCTCTACAAAGACGCCTTTCAGCCCTGCTCTGGTACACTGTAAGATCATTGTTTTGGATTATATTGCTCATGCAGGGGCGATGATTAGTAAGCGTATCAGTTAAGGGATTCTCCCAACTGAACTGAGGGGTTTGTGGATTACATGATTAAACTTTTGGCCCCTTTTTGAATCATCTTTTTGTCAAATCGGACAAAGAAAACTACATGAAAGCTTTTGTCCCAACCTGACCCTTCTCTAGTTTCTGACTCATTGTCTCCATTTCAGTCCTCTTTGATTTTTATTTTCCTTAATGGAAGGATCCTCCGGCCAGACTTTGAAGAAGAGCGTTTTTATGAGAGCTGGTTTGAGTGTCCTGCGCGGCTCACAGCACCAAGGTGCCAGCCGTTTTCTGGTACTTTCCAAATTTCTTCCCATGACCTCTACAGAATATCTTCCCCACTCTCTAATGTCTTTCCTTTAGCTTATTAAGTCTGCTTCCTGACAGGGGAAAGAGGGGAAATGCACGATAATTTAAGTTGATATTTGAAACCCAATTACTGTATGTGTACAAAATTTAGTGTCAGAAAAGCCAGTGTGGTTTTAATGAATCCTTTTTTTCTAGCTGCGGTAAACATTCAGATTAAATGATGCAAGAGCTGCTCTGTCTGTGTGTGTGTGTGTGTGTGTTTATGTGTGTGTGTGTGTGTGTGTGTGGTATGCCCTCATGTGTACTATTCTTGACCAATGTTTTACAAGAGGCCTCAAAGGTTCCTGGGTGGTCTAATTGCATTTGCCACAGGAGATTGTTGCACTTTACGGTGGTGCGTGTGACTCTAAGGTGAGTGTATCACTTTGTGCATTCTTGCAGGTGTGTGTAGGTGTAAATCAATATCCTGAAAGGTGACAGTACAGTATGTGAGGGTGTTTAATGACACTCAACTGTCATCACACTGTCACATGCATGCTCTTTTCTACGCTATGAGTGTGTGCAGCAGCTACACATCATTGGACGAGGTATGGGGGCTCCTTTTTTTTCCCATCATGCCCTCCCCCCCCTGCAGGGCATTTTTCTAGTAGCCCTTCTACTTCTTTACAATCTTACCCAGAATGCACTTGACCTTCATGGCAATAATTGCGTCAACCAGATCACAAATCATCCATTTTGACTTTTGTGACACACTCTGAAGTTTGAAGTATGCAGACAAGTACATACACTGCACCCCTTTGCAATAAGTCATGTGTCAAACTACGATCTAACTCAGTCATGGCCGCCGGGCCCCTAAACTAACCCGCTCTCACACAATCAGCGACAAGTGATTGCTGATAGGTGTTTTTATATTTGTGGTAATTAATGAATGAATTTTCATTTTCTCTGTGTAGGAGTTTAGTATGATTGTTGCGATGTTTTGAAATGGCCCTCTGTTCCTTGTTACGATTTCTGCGAACTCGGCAACCCGCAGGGATAACGATGCACTCAGGATGCCAGCAGCAGAGGTAGCTTTTTCACTCGGTTCTTGTTTTTTAGACTTTTCCTCCCATGCTGTTTCTTTGAGGCCTTTTCACACGAGTTTGTGCTCTATGAAGTTTGTCCATTCACCTTTTGGGTGAGCCTCAACAGTGTTTTATGAGCTGTGTGTACAGTGTGAGTGTTTGATGGTATGTGTGAAGAGTTCCCAGAATGTGTGTTTTTAGTTTGGTATGTGAATGTGTGTATGTGTGTGTGTGTGTGTTTTTTCTTTTTACAGGGGTCCGGTGCTAGCCTGGCGTTTTGAAGGGGGCCAGACAGCTGCCTTTTACTGCCCCAGGGGGTAATAAACAGTGAGGGAGGGGTAGTTATTTACCCCTTTTATTAGGGCAGGAGGTAAAGGAGGGGACTTTATTGAGGTCACACTGTAACTACACACAGCTGCAGGCAAGAAGAGGAATAAGGAAAGGATGGTTTTAAATTAGAGATAATAAATGAATAAAACAGACATTTTAGCTTCTCCTAATTTCTCACCCGGGGACACCCTCCTCCTTTTTACTTGTATGACCGTATATGTGTGTGTGTGGAGGAGAGTGGGTCGTCTATCTTCCTTCTACGGTTTAATTTCCAGGTCCCTTAACAGCCCACTCCTTGTTAAGCACATCTGCTGTCAATAAGCTGTACCCTGTAATCCAACTGGCATTTCCTGCCGTTGGAGACATGCCCACTGACCCTGAGTCAGTGACCATTTGATTATTGGTCCGGCCATTTACTGTCCAAAATACTCCAACCAACCCAATCGGGGTGGATCGCCAAGTTCAGATGGTATCAGATGTGACATCAGGTGTTTCATAAATCAGGATGCTCAGAGGGACTGGTCAAAATGTCGGGTCCTCAGTTATTGACTGTCCTGCTCAGAGCGCAATAAGGTTGTTAATGCCGCTCTTTTGTATGTACCGTCACTATGGCAACTATTTAGCTAGAGCTAACTTTGACTTGAACAGGATGAAACTCCAAGTGTAGCTCTTTGAAAAGGTCAAACTCTCAGCTCTGCTACAGCTCACTTATGAACTCTTTGGATTGCTGCTTCTGACAAAATTCAGCCGTAAATATCAACATACATCATCTTTTGGGGGTTTTAATCTGGCTTTTATTTGACCATGTAAAAAAAAAAAGTTTGGTTCATAGTCTTGTGAAGCAGAGACTTCTTAAATTTGACGCTAAAATCGGGGATTAATTACTTTGCTTTACTCTTTTTCTCTTTGAATGTTGCTTCTGCTCTTTTCTCAAGCTAAACAAACAGTCTCATAGCTTTAGCTCTTGTTTCCTAAGTGGATATCATGTTTTACAAAACTCTGAACTCTTTCTTGAAGTAAAGCAGCCCTGAGAGACTTTCCACAGAAATGAGAATCAAATGTAACTCGCTAATTGAGATGGAAACATGTCAGGCTCTGGTTGTGGCAGTCCTGCAGCTGTCCCAGCGTTTGTTACACTTGAAGTGCTTAAAAGATGCAGGATGATCTGATCTGAGTGAAATGTATGATCAAACCGAGTAGATAGAAATAGGAAATGTTAGATGTCGTCATTTTGGCGTTTTAGAATAAAGATGGAGGATGAACTGGAGCATGAGGCTGAACGATAACTGACAGGGAGGGAGAGGTGGATGGATGGGGAGACAAAAAATTAAAGTGGGAGGGAGAAGGAGTGAAGGGGAGGGGACAGACAAGTTATTCTAGTTGCAGACAGCTGACAGAAAGCCTAAAATAAGATGGAGCCATCTACTGAGCACATATTCCACAGCTACACTCACAAACCATAAAGCATATGCGCAGTGAAATGCTAATGGTTTTCCAAACAGGAGGGCCAACATTTGATGCCAAGCTGAGTTTCTGTCATGCTTTATTGTTTTCCCATAGAAAGTGGACTTTCTCATGATCACATTTCATATAAAAGGGACACAAAGTAAAAACTTTAGCAGTACTGTATCAGACTCCTAGTGAGGTAATAAATATAAAATGTGGCTGTGAAATAGAAAAAGTTTTAAAGTCGTGGGGCTACAGAAACAAAGTGGAAGGACACATCAAAACTGACCTGAAATAGGAAGAGCTCATAGATTGGTTTACATATCTACAGATATAGTCTCACAGATACCCACATGCACACATACATGAACACACAATACAAAAGAATAGGCTGTTAGTCAGCAAATCCACCATACAACGCAACATCCGTGTTTTAAAACCCAGCTGGTCACCTTTGAAGCAGCTGCAGAGACAGGGAGGGAGCTAAGACTGTTGTGAAGATACAAAATGTGAAACTGTTACCGAACTATTAACAAAGTGAAGCTAAGAGACGGACTGAAACACAGCTACAGACTGCAGGTGATGCAAGTGGTGATGCAGGAGAGGAGGTCGGGCTGGAAAGACAAAAAGTGGGAGAAGTGCTCTTGTTCCTTTTAACTTCCTTGTCGTTCGTAGACTCTGGTGCATATCACATCGTCTGCTCTCATGGTCTGAAAAAAGAGGAGAAAGCTGGTGTTTAACGACAAGACTTGGACACACTCGGGCTAAATTACCGTCACAGTAAAAGTGTAATTTTGAATTTCATTGAAACACAAATTAAATTTAAACAAAAAAATGACTTCAACTAAATTTTACTGTGCCAAAGAGCTCAGAGGAGGTTGTTAAAGCAACACTGCCAGCACACAGACACTCAAAGTTACTGTTGTTCATTTTGTTGATACAAAGCACAAGAAGAGTGAAAGATTGAATCTACTGCTCATCCTCAGGACACCTGCACCATTTTTTATAAAAATCTTTTCAGTTAAAAACCGACTGTCAAGGATTCATATATCCAGCTGGACTGGTTTACAGATTGACGTGAGTCTAATGGAAACTTTTTGATGCTTGGCAAAATCTGTCCTGGTAAACCACAAAGTGTAAGCTGGGTTCTGCTCTATTTGGAATCATAATATCCACAGAGGAAACTCAAGGGCGAAACAAATCAATGCAAACTTGACCTGTTAAGTGGTTTGTTTGTTTGTTTGTTTGTTTGTTTGTTTGTTTGTTTGTTTGTTTGTTTGTTTGTTTGTGTCTGCCTCCACTTCACGCAGCACTTAGATGATAATTATTTGCTCTGTTTTGATTACGTCTTTAGAGACATTTTATTACTTTGAGCTGATGCCTTAACATGCATTTGTAGTCTTGACTGAGAAACTTTTGTCCTCTGCTAGTTAAATTCTTGGCATTACTTGAGGTACAATTATACTAAATAAAAGTTTAATCTTCCTGCATAAATGTTGTAGTAATAAAGTAAATGCAGGTTGCTGCTTGTGCTAAAGTTTCCGTACAAAAGAGGCAGAGAAAGCTAGTAAAAGTTAGCTATGTTAAAAATATGCACTTAACCAACACAGAACAATAGCAGCTAGCTGGGTGTTTGACGGTCTAATGGTGCATCTGCATGGTCCTTGTATTCAGGGCTCCATCTAACAGGCCAGATTTGTGCATGCATACAAAATGATTGTTCGTATTATCGCATGTCAGGAAGTTTTTCAGGATGCATTTACTGGAAAAAAGAAAAAATATTATTTAGCAGCCTTACTTCAAAACACTACACTGAAAATAGGGTGCTTTACCAGGATCAGTTTGCCGTCATTAGTGATCTCTCGGGTCCAGGACGTCTTTGGTCCTTCTCCTTTCTGCAGGGTCTGCTCACAGCTGATCTTGTTGTCAGTTTCCCAACGTGGAAAACTCTGAGAAGAGAGATGCAAATCATGAGAAGAATAATGCGCATTCTTGTACGTTAGGACAAATGTACGCACATAAAAGGGAGCAGGAAACAGCGAAGCGGCCAATAGAGAGCGAAAACAAGAACAGTGGAGCGAGGCAATCACTGAGAGGTGATAACTTGTGATGCTCTCATCGTTACTAGAGCAAAGAGCTGGCCGGTTGCGTATGTTTGCTTTGGAGACGGCCACACAGAGGCCATCTATGGGAAAACAGGGAAGCAACGGGGAGAATTAGGGAGGGACGGAGGGCAGGAAAGGGCAAGAGGGGGAACGAGGGGAAGACGGGAAGTTGAAAGAGGTCGTAAAGAGTGTGAAGGACGAAATGTAGCATGATAGGCCTTCAGAGACAGAGGGAGGGGTCAAGATATGCTATCAGACCAAATATGATGACAGCCAAATCAAACACATTGATGTAGTCCGCATGAGCCGGTTTCTTCTGGTGCTTGTGTGTATTTGTGTGCGCTCAGAGAAAACAGAAAGGAGTCAGCATAAATCTAAGTTTTGTGTACCGTGCAGGGATGCCCGTCCACCGTAGCCTCGTTGAACTCCTGCCCCACAGTGAAGGTGATGTTGGTGGTGCGGACTGTGGTCGACGTCTTAATGTTGAGCGTCTCTCCGTCCTGTTTTATCTCCACCAGAGGTTTGGACGCTGCCTTCACAGCAATCTTACGCAGCATCACGTTCACATCTACAAAAACAGAAACAAGAATATCATGACAAAACTGGAGTGTTTTTGTGCATCGTAACGGCAACCTCGAAAGATTTTCCACACACACCTTCAATCTCACCTCCTCAGTTCACATAAATCCAGTTTTATTTGAGTTTCAGCGCTGATTTAATTGGTTTCAGTCCTCAGAGGCAGGGCCCATTAAACCAGTTTTTGCTAAGTTATGCAAACCCACAAGCCTTGGGTTGTGAGTTTTTAACGTGTGTGTTTTCAAAGTGTGGTTTTGCTGTTTGTTCACAGCCTCCTCCTGCACACTCAGGGTAAAAGGAGCCACACAGCTCTGCCCAATAATGATGACAGAGGAAACAGTGAGGTCATATGATAAAGCATGCCCAGCACATCTGCATTCCCCCCACACTTGATCATCCCCTCACACACACACACACACACGCACGCACAGGGTGATTTATTTCTACAGTGTAATCAGCTTTATTCTGCTCTTCTAAACAGAGATAGCTCGCTCATACTTCCTCGGTGTCTTGTGGTAAATCTGGTGATCCAGTGTGGGAAAAGAGAGGGAAGCAGACCTGCTGTGTGGGAGCAGAAAGGAGGGGAGGAAGGGAGTGGGGGGGAGACTCGGCAGACAAGGGGCAGCAGTGGTCTGTGTCTGCGTGGTGTGTGAAGATCTCTGTCCAAGTGTGAGGGGAAGTGTGTGTACGTCTGCCAGTGGGTATCTGCTGCCGAGTTAGGTTTCGCACTTCTCACCTCTCACACATTCCCACCTGTCACCAAGGGTAAATATATACACACTGAGAAATGCACAGTCATTCAGTGTACACTGGGATGTCCAGGCTGCACACTGTAAATGCACTGTCTGCTGCACACAAACTGTACGGTGATGGTGCATTGTCATCGTCTAAGTCTGTGTCGTGTGAGCTGCATTTGGTATGGAGACATTCTGACCATTTGGGGGCAGCCGTTAGTCTTTTGTTGTGTTTTGCAAGCTTCAATTTTTAGACAAAACCAATGTCACTGATGTGTGCAGTCGACCTGAGTCATGTCTCAGTTTCTTTTATTCATGGACAGGTGTGGAGAGTAACCACATGCTCTCAGGTTCACAGTAAACCACTTCATTAAGTTTCAGGGTTGGCACAGACAAGTGAAGCCAAAGTTCTTTGTCAGACAGTTTTCCACCCATTTTCGGATATTTTGAAGAACAGTGGTAACACCTCTGCTCTTTGTAGGTTTATATTTTTTCCAATCATGGTCTCACTTTTCTCTTCTTTATGCAGTTTTTGCCATTTAAGCTACTGTGTCAAATTTGCACAAAGGAATTAAGCAGGTAAAACTAAACAAAAGCATTTTTCATCTCACCACAAACTGTGCAGAAATGTTCAAAATGGATCCATCATTTATTGGACAGATTTTCCCCTAAAATGCAAATTAATATTACATATGAATTCTCTCATGAGTGTTTACACCCATGATACATGTTTAAAGTAAGTCCTCTCTAGAATTATTTATTTCAGGCAACAAAAGGACCTGCAGACACTCACTGACCCCTGCGTCTCCAAGTCAGGCTCAGTGAGGAGTCAAGTGCTGGTCTCTGGACCATTTGGGAGCCATGGAGGGGGTCGAAGCTTCTCAAATAACCCCAAGTTCTTAGAAGTCAGAAATTACCTGAACAGACTTTTGGCGAACCTGTGACCAAAATGCTTGAATTTATACCGACCTGGTCATGTGAAGACACACACAGATGGACAGACGGTCAGGGTCAGATGTCAAAGAGCAGAGGGCAGAGGAAGCATTTGGGACACAGAGAGATGAGGGAAAAGGGGAGAGGACTAAGGGAGTGAGGAAAGGAGGAGCGGATGAAGGGACAGAGGAGGGTGCTGGGTGCTGACAGGCTGCATACAGCTGTGATGTGCCCCCCAGTGAGACCAGGGGCCATTCCTGTCTGTCAGCCATGCCAGTGCAACAGTAGGTTAGAGGAGCACATGCACTTATACGTGTCTGTGTGTGTGTGAGAGAGGGAGTTTTCCTTGGTGGCTTTTACCAACAAATCAAGCTGCATAAGTGTCTTCAAAGGACGCTGCCCTGGCCTCAAGCTGTGCCGTCTGTGCCTCCTTTAACGTCCCTCCATCCCTGTTAAATCCTGACGCACGAAACGCACAGGGAGACAGGTTCAGGCGGAGGAAACCGATTTGGAAACGCACCAAACACAAGTTGGATCTTGCCGTAATTCTTAGTGGTGATGTGTCCCTGTCTTCACAACATAAGTGGCACGTGACATCTATTTAAATATATCAATGTTTCCCCCTGTGTGTGTGTCTTCCTGAAAGAGAGAGGAGGTCAGGCGCTCTTTTCTGCAAGTGCGCATACATGATGGTATCTGATGGGAAATGGCTGCTTATAACAGACGGCCACACGCGCACACGCACGGGTACGCATTCAAACACAGCACACGCACACTCTGACGCCCAGCCAGACTCCAAATGCACCAGAGGAGTGTGAATCTCAGCAGCAGGTGTTTCTTTTTTTCTCTCGCACTGTCACTTCAGATAAAGATGTGACTGTCCGGCACTGTACCGTGCCATAACGGTTCTCTTTAGCGCACACGCGCGCGCGCTCTGAGGCTGACACAGACAGATGTGCCGCCGTTTGTCTCTATTGTGTTAGCATGGGAGGCCAAAGGGGGAGATGAGAGGAAGAGGGGTGAGGCTGGCGGTGGGCCAAACACTGAATTTTGGGTTCTGCAGAATGACAAAGACCCCCCACTATTGCGGGACAGGGGGTGAGCCTCGCTGGTGCATGGACACAGAGAAAGATTTGACCCATAATGTGCTGAGAAAGCTACAGTTTGAGCTGACACATGTGATCTGTGTCATTACACGGAAATAAAAAAGCTTTATAAGAAACCACTCTAGCGCGAGAAAAATCAGACGAGCTGCCTGGAGGCCACGGTGAGTTATTTTTCCCTTTTTACAAATCATGATGTGTCTCACTTACTGAGCTTCTTCAAGAGTTCCTCAAAGTTCTCAGAACTCTTCATCTCCCAGGTGCCAGCGAAGTCAGGGATTTTGCGCTCCATGTTAGGCTGCAGGTATTTTGCGGGGAGGTGTAGGTGAACCGTCAGGTCCAAGTGCGATGGGTGCGCTGCTGTCCGTGCGCGTCTTGCGTCAAAGGGGTCTCCAGTTGCCCTCTCTGAGAATGCTTCGAGTTGGAGGGCTCACCAGGTGGTCTGACTCAGGCTCTAACTTCTGCAGTCCTCTCAGAATAACTGACCGTCTGTCACAGTTCTGGTCCTACCTCTGTGCCGGTGCTCGATATGAGCTGTTGCGCTTCAAATGAATGGCACAGAAAGTAGAGGTACTTGTGTAGGGATGTTAACGCCCCTTTCCATACGAACACGCCCAACGGGCCGGGAGACTACACGCAGACGTCCACAGTGCCTCGACCTGGCCACTCCCCTGTGGGCATGGGCGCTTCAGAGACTCGCATGCAGCCAGCGTTTGGAGACGCCTCTTCTCCACGCGCGTCCCGAGTGAGCCGCAGTAACCGCGCCCTGACGGTGTTGTACCACAGAAGGCTTGCAAGTCAGATTTTACATTGAATTTTGAGATGTTTGGTATGTTTATTCTTTGATAATTCATTAGACGATTGCTGGGTCAAAGAAATGTGTCCAGAGCTGTAAAGTTTGTAGTGCAAACAGGGAGGATGTCAGACAAGCCGGTGTGTTGACAGAATATGTCGTCTTGGCAGGGCGGTGCAAGGGAAGAACCAGTCAACTGCCAGGGTGGCAGGCTGAATAGATGGCAGAGTTGGTGCGCGCGCGTGTGTGGGGGTGGTGGTGGGGGAGGTGTGTTCGTGAGGAAAGAGACTGCTAGGCCAAGTTCACCCCAAGTCTCTTGTGCGCCACGGCGCTGTGTCACATAAAAATAAAAGCGCTGGTAATGGGATACAGCTTCTGGCCTGGACCGGTGGGCTATCCTTTTAACAGGTTCTGCGTCAGAGGAAAAACACCCCGAACCCATGAGGGAAGGGGGGCACAGATTAAAATAAGAGGTGAGGTTGGCGCAGGTCGTCGGTGTCTTCTCAGAGATCCCCCCGCCTGCCTCCCCCCCTCCCTCCTCCCTGCTGCTGGGGCGGAAGAAAGGAGAGGGATGAGGAGGAGAAGGAGGAGACGCGGGGGCATTATTTGGAACAGCGCGCCAGACGGGCCAGTGGGGTGTAGGGTCAGGGGCCCGTGGGGTCGGAGTAAGTCCGCTTAGGAGCAGGCACACTCACACACTCTGTGTGCGCTCGCGCACGCACACGTTGATGATGGATGGCAATGGGACAAAGCCGACGTTAACTATTGACTCTTGATGGATGATCCCATCCGCTTCACTACACGGTGAATTAGGGAGAGGTAACCGGGAGGGAGGGAGGGGGGACTATGGAGCAGAATTAGTTACTTGTTCAAGCACCGACAGAGCTGAATATCAACCTTAGACTCATATTAGGTAACACGATATCAACTTTTACGCACAAGCCCGCGACCAAACAACGATTTGCATCAGGCCCAGCGGCCCTGTTTGAGATGAACAAAGCTCTCTTATATTGTTTCCTGCATCTCTCTCTCTCTCTCTCTTTCTCACACACACACACACACACACACACACACACACACACACACACACACACACACACACACACACACACACACACGCACATACACACACACACACACGCACTTCCTATTGGCCACACACCATGCCACGATCACAGCATGTTCTCACAAGTCACTCCCGGTCCTAACAACAGAGATGAGCCATTAGACAGCCATATCAGAGCTGTAATTTCCTCTCCCATCCTCTCTGTTTCTGTCCCGTCAATCACTCTGTGCAGCTGACTTGCAGTTGTTAACTCTTTAAGGGGGATTGCTTTGACAACTGGGAATACAAACAAAATAGAAAGTGTGAAAAAAAGTTAAAATTGTTCAAGATTTTACCAAAGAAGTAATAGTGAGGGTCTGTATCAGCCTGCCCTGCTGCGGCTATGGTGGTCTGTTGAACATGCTCGGTTCAGAAAAAGAGATATTGATCATGCCCCCAGTGTGAAAGTGACTGATGAAAACACAAAGGTTACAATGGAGAGCTGTCTGGAGTTGGGAAAATTCATCTTCAGCCTCACCGCAGGCCATTAGCATATTACCATGACACAACAAGAAACGCATCAAAGCCCACTGAATCGAACAGGCGGCCTGCAGTATAGCCCAGCCGCAGCCTCACCCACCGTGTGTGCGTGCTGTTCAGAGGGGGCTTGATAAAGAGCTCTGAAATGTTGTGTGTGATGCTGAATGTCAGCACGTGATGACAAAGCACCGCTCAGCATTCAGATGCGCTCGACCGTGCTGCTCTGCTCCTCTCAACCTTTCTCTCTCTGCTCATTCCTTCCCTTCATTCCCCCTTTTTTCCTTTTCTCTCCTTTACCTCATGCAACTTTCTCCCCCTTCATTTTCTCCTTCCTCCTCCTCCTCCTGTCAAGCTTTTGTTCTTTTGTGCTGCTCTGACACATTCCTCAAGCACGTTGAAGAGAGGGAGAAGGAGAAAACAGAAGAGGGGAGGATGGAGAGGAGAAGAAAGAAAGGGGGGAGAAAGTTAGTGAGAAAGTTAGAGACTAAAGTGGAGGTCATTTTTTACCTCATTGTTCTGGAGAAAAGGAGAGGCAGAGTGAGTCAGCAAAGAGATCAAAGGCAAACAGACAGTGACAGAGATGGAGAGGTTGAGAAACAGTGAAAGAATGAAGGCCGCAGAGATGGAGAGAGAGGCTCCTCTGTCTTAAAGAAGTATTTGTTTGCTCCACCGGTGCCAACTTTATTTCACTCATCTTCATTTCCTTATGATTCTTCCAACTATTATACCCCGGTATACTGTTCACGTCTTTTGTTCTGTCATCTTGTTCTTTCTGTGGTCCCTCTCCTGCCAAGAGCATTGTTTGTAACCGATACTGACAACTGACAACACAGGGATTCACAGGACGCCACGTGCAAAAAGCAGTGTGTCATAACTTGTTTACAGCAGAGTTTGACTCTCATCAGCCTGAGTTCACAGCAAAAAAAAGATCATTTAAAAACTCAGTGCTGAGAAGGACAGGGGTAAATTAGGGGATCAGTACAGACAACAAACGGCACACTGTGTTACTCATTCTGATTAAAACTATGATTTAGTTACACATCGACCGATGATTACCTGTTGTTAAATCAGATGAACTGGCCTCATTATTATGTAAACTGGGTGAACTGGTGCAGAGCCGCTCCCACCTCCAGAAGAGTTTCTCAGCATCCTGGATGAGGTTTTGACATGAACTCTGGTTACAGTGCCTCTATTGTTTAAGTGGCTTCAGCATGACATGGCCAAGAGGCGGCCTTTGCTTTATTGGTACAGGAGCCTCTGTTGGTGGACTCCTGTAGTGCAGGAAACCTTAAAGGTGGGGTAGGCTGGATTCCATTGAAGAGGCATCTTTTTTTTGTGATGTATATACAAAAAAAGCTCTTATTATCTGTCCATAGCGATTAGTTATTGGTGACATTTGGGATTATCACAGTATTGCAGTGTTTTATTATGTCTGTGTAGTCAACATTTTACATTTTTTTCTTTCTGACTGTAAACAAAACGCCTCCACCTCCCTCAACCGGATCGGTTGTGAGGCAGGCGCTGCTCCCTCGTGTTGTGAGGCACGCTCCACGTCCTCAAATAACGTTCACGAGTCCAAACAAAGTTAGCGAGTTACAACACCGGACAGTAAAAAAAACAACCAGAAAGTAAGGAAAACACAAGCAATAAAACGAAATAAATACCAGAGACTCTGGCGGAATAACAGGCACTTAAAACTGAGGTAGATTGGACAGGAGCTAAAAAGCAGGATCAACATCAGCATAAACAATGGCGGAGGCCTCGGGATCTTACAGACTCTGTAACCTTTCTGCTGGACAGGTAAACTGCTTTAACAAAGTAAGCCAAGTGTCTGTAACAGAAGTGTTTCTTGTCAAACAGGACCTGTTGCGTGTTGTAGCGCCACTAAACTGTTGACCTTGGGTCCCGGACTATGTCACTTAATCCCAGTTGTAGAAGTCCTGCAAACATTGTATTTGCTGGTCGTCTGTTGGCATCTACAGTAGCACCAATGCTTTTTACTTTCACGTTGACTGGGCCCCATACAGGAGGAACAATTCAGGTTCCATCTAGACATTGGAGCAGCAGACAAACTCTTTACTCTGGTAGAGCCGCTGGGTAATTTACTCAGATTTGCTCCTCCTGTCAACACATTCATATTAAGTGTTGTCCTCCACTAGAGCTGTCTCTTTCCTCCAATTAAGTCCCAACCAGCAGAGGTTGAGGGGACTGTCCATCATGGGGGCCCCATAATAATACCTGCTCTGTGCTGATGATATTCTTTTGGTGTATTAAGATGCAACTTTGAGTTGGCACTTAGTTGGCTGTAGACCAGGATGTAACAGTCAGGATGGGAGTCAGTGTCTGCAAGTGTGAGGCCTCTCGTCCTCTGCTGACAAATGGTGGATTGTTCCCTTGAGGTTTGGTACGATGGAGTTGAAGTATCATGGGGTCTTACTCACAACTGTGGATATAATGAGAGATCAGCACTTGGAATAATGCAGCATCAGCGGTGATAAGGTATCGCTGCAAGAAAATACCTTAGCTTTCAATGTGCCAGTTGATCTGTACTCTATGGTCATGAGCTTTAACTTTTAACTGACTGCATCAGGTTGTAGAAACTATTGTCCACTGTTTTACATGAAACAGGTGAGCCAGGTAAAGTTTAGTCTTGGACACGTCTCACTTCTCAAGGTTTTCCAAGCACCTCTAACTTAGAAAGACTGAACAAGAGCCCACGCCTTTGTGACACTTTTGGGGTTACAGTAAAGAGTTGGAAAATTTTATTGGGAGATGAAGAACTTACTGGCCTTGTATGCTAAAACTCAGAGCCTGCCCAAGCCTCAATGGGGCCCTGAGCAAAATTTGATTTTGGGGCCCTCTGTTTCTGTCATTAATATTGATTCATGATCATTTACACACCTTCACAAATCTCTTTAACATTCCATGACATGCAAACATACCTTCATCTTGGCGTTTTTTTCTCTTCTTCCTCTTTCTTTTCTCCTGGAGGATATGTCCTTTTTTGCGACATTGTTTTGCCCCACAACTTCCTGCACTTTGGATGCTCAGTGCACATTGCACAGCAGGAGGCACATAACGGTCGCAGAGCTTTGACATGTCAGCAGTGAGAATCAACATCAACAGCAGCACTAAAATGTTTTTACTTATTTTATTTTTACAGTGATATATATTTGATCAAACAGAAAGCATCACTCATACAGGCAAATAACAAAAAATATTTACTCTTTTTTTTTTTTATTGCTCTTGGGGGCCCCCTATTGGCCGCGGGGCCCCAAGCAGGCGCTTGGTTCGTTTAGGTTTTGGGTTAGTATTTATCCATTGATGTTCATCTTTATAGTTTTTAAAAAAAGCATTTTACTTTCCTCAGAAAACAGTCGTACAATAAGGTAAAGTATTTTCCTCCCCGTCTCTTTTTATTGTTGGAGTTCAGATCACAGTCTTATATCTTATATCAACATTCCCACTGGGGGAACCGGACAATATCTACTCTTTCACTTCCGTCTGTGCTGCTTATTGTTTCCTATTTCCTCTCCACATTCAAATGACACAGATTTGAACCATATCTGTGTAGCATCCAGACTGTCTACAGACCATTTATTGTCCCAAAGAGAGCTTATCTGAAGAATGGGAAACTCAGAAACTGCTCACTTAAGCTAACACTTCACGTGATACTTTTTGAATGTTAAGCTGAATTGTGTCCTTGTTGTGTTTCAATCTCAAGTTTTTAAAAGGACCTACTTGTCTGCACAAGTTCAAGCCTGTGCGTGTGAAAGTGTGTGTAATCAGACTGTGGTAAAGTCACACTTCAGTGGCATTCTCCACTTTATCATCCAGATGACCTCCAGTAAAAGCCGCTCACCCCAGTAACCCCTGTAATCCCAGATGTGAACTTGACCCTGTCCTTCCCAACTCCTGGAAGTCATTATCACTGACCTTTACCCTCAGAGGAAGCAACTGTGCAAGATGTACATACGCACGCAGTCTTAGTTGCCACAAATTACAGTAGTTTTCTCTTGTGATTTACTTTTGTGTCAGCGGGGGGGTTCAGGACCTCCCTGTGGGGTCGAGGATAAATCTTAAAGGTCCAGGAGATTAAGTGAGAAGGAAAAGAAAAGAAGAAATCTGACACTAAGTGGGTTTCTTTTTTTAATCCTTGCTTTTTTTCCTGTTGGATAGTTTTAAATTCACTGTCTGACACACGGGGATCACCTATAGTTCAAAGTCACAAACAGAAAGTTGCAAGAGATTTTTTTAAAGCTTATCAGACAGAAGTTTTTTGGAGCTACTCTGTTGTGCAGATCCCACACAAACAGCGAGCACAAAGCCAAAGGTGTGTGCAGCGCAGTGTACTGCTGGCATGCTGTCCCACCAAACCATGTGGGTTTGATTAGAGCAGAGGAGATGGCAGCGTTTAACAACCGTCATGGAAGTGAGAGGCAAAAACAGAGGGAGGCAAGAAGGCAGAGAGAAGATAAGCAAGAGGAAGTGAAAAGAGAGAGGAGACTGAAAGTGGAATACCAGAGAATGTCATATTACCATATCTCCCTGCTTGCCAAAATCCTACCAGGAAAATGTGGGTAAATGTCCTTAAAGGCAAGACCGGGCCAGCCTGTGTGAACGCTTGAATAAGAGAAGCCTCAGTTTGGCCTGTATGACTGTGTGTGTTGTGTGTGTGTTGTGTATGTATGTCAAAATGTTCCCCAGACATTTGTTAATCGTCTATTCTTCCTGGGTAAAGCTGCATTTTACTGGAATCTGGAGACACAAATCATGACTCAGAATCCTGCCAACACACATCCCTCCACCATGATGGGGATTTTTGTATTTACAGCATTTACAGGTTAAAGTGGTGTGTGTGTACGTCTGTGTGTGTGTGTGTGTGTCAGGCTTGTGTAGATGAGACTGAACCTCCAGATGCCTGGGCAGTTGCACTCAGACTCCTGTATTACTCACACTCTATTCCTTTTGTCCTTTAACTCCCCCCTCTCCCAACTCCTAAAAATCTCCCTTCCCTCCCCCTTAGAGTCTTTGTGGTTCTAATTATCGCGCTCATTTGTTATGAGTTCGTCTGGACAGAGAGAGAGTTGGAGTGGATAGCGGACGAGGAGAGAAACAAGCTGAAGATTAAAGGAGAAAGGAGAGGTCAAATATTCATAAATGGAGATGTTTTAAGAGGGAAGGAAAACTGGGGAAAACCAAGTCTTGGTTCTCATGCTAACACTTGATTCCTTCCAGCCAATTTATTTGCTCTGTTTAACCCTTTAATACCTGAAACCACAAATTATGGCCAAAAAAATACATATTTTTTTGGAGCTGAAATGTTTATTTCATTTACAACTGAAAACCAAAAGAATTAAAATGTCCTTAAAATTCAACAAATATGTTTATTTATCTCGTTTGATACATTAGATGATTTTGGAAACTGATAAACTACAAGAGGACATTTTTATAATTTATCATCACACTGTATTCAGGTGTTTTTTAGTAATTTGTTGATCATATTGATTTGATCGAAGTATATAAAAGCATGTGTCAAATATGATACAAAAGGCATTAAAGGGTTTTTTTTTCTTGAAACTCCTCAAAGTTCCATAAAAGTGAGGAGCTGTTTTATATTAGTTACTCTAACCTTCACCCGCCCTGGATCCCACCGCTCCGCTCCTCCACCCTTGCACCACCTCTCACTCCGCACTCATTCTTTTATTCCCTGTAGCCTTTCCTCTTTGACCCGAGTCAACGATTGTTGTTCGCTTTTACTTTTTCCTCAGCTGTGATTATGTGTCAGCGGGGTCAAGTGTGTGTTTACTGTACAGTTTTGTCTGGTGTGTGTGTGTGTGTGCGTGTGGGTGTGTGTGTCCCCGTGATGATGTCAGGGATTAGGAATGACCATGGTTTAATGCTTCAGTGGAGGTCAACCTCTGGTCACTGTTACTGTAACCAGACTGAATGGTAACATGTTTATGAGTCGTATTGTTTTTAAATTTACTGAATAGCACTTAGGAGACGTGTCACTCAGGCATCCAGGGCCGTTAGCCTGAAAACAGAAATGACCACCAAGTTTCCGTGTGCATGCTGTGATTTGTTTTGGCTTTTTTTCTTTGAGAAAATGAAAACAGAATGAAAAGACTCCAGAAATGTTCGTCTCTGTTCTGCAACAGGATCACACCAGCAACAGAGTAGAACAGGAAACTTGAGAAGTTTCACAAGATCACCCTTAAGGACAAAGACAAGATTTATCCTTAGATTTCTTCTGTAAACACACACAAACACAAAATTCTACAAAAAAAACATGTTCACAGCCACCTCGTCTGTAACTAAAACACCATCGTCCCTTTTTTTCTCTTGAGGCAGAATAACTTTTCTCAGGAATTTTGCTCGAACCGTCAGTGTCTTGGGATGCTTTCAAAGAACTCTCTGGATGAAATCACATTTTGGCGCAAAGTCAAAAAGAGCTTGACGTCTAATAAGTCCACAGCTGGTCAGATTTTAACTGATCACTCTGAGCAAATGTTTTTCAAATGTTATCACTTTTCAGAAATTTAATCTTTGTACATCAAAAAAGTTGATGTACAGACGGGCATGTCAGCTACAAAGATCAAGTTGTAGGTGTTTCTCAGAGCCGAAGCTGCAGTATTAGAACTCTTCTGCCACCTTGTGGGGGAAAAAGAGGCATGCAGTTATCTGGGAGACATCTGGACATTGTGCAGCTGAGGTGTTACTATTACTGTCTCAGTTTAAATAGTATAAAATAGTTTGTTTCAGTTCACTATAGATGACTCTGCACCTGTGTGGTTTGCTACATTTATTCAACCTCACTTCCAAACAGAAGGGACCCTGTGTAAGTTGATAAAAATAAAAAAAGGAATGAATGAAATGGTTTGCAAATTATTTCAACTCCATATTTCACTGAGGTCATATGTTGTCTTCGGGTGCACTAATCCAACGATAACATATGACCGCAGCGATGTGGAAAACTGTCCTGTGGTCTGACAAATCAAAATTTGGCAAAATTTTTGGAAGAACAACTCTCGTGTCCTTGACTCTAGAGAAGAGAGGGACCACCCAGCTTGAACTTGTTACTAGTGCAGTTTAAAGCCAGAATCCATGATGGTAAGAGGCTGGTTAAATATGGGCAAGTAACACGTGGTATTTAAGTGTTTTTGAGGTAACATGGTGTGCTGCCCATGCAGGCAATGCTTTTTTTTTTAAGGTTGACCTTGCATATTTTAGCAAGACGATGCTAAACAACATCCTGCTCTGTGGCCCGATGTAAAAGAGTGTGTGTGCTGAACTGGCCTGACCCAGATCATTTGCTGCATCAGACCCTTAATCATCAAGAGGGAGTATCAGGCAAGAGTGGGACAACATTTCATTTTAGAAAACCGAGTCTCCTCAGTTCCAAGTATGTGGAGTGTCTTGTCAAAAGAAGTAAAATATAAACTTTTTTGTTTTTTACAAGTTTGATATAAGAAATAAAGGACCGTCAACATTTGACTTGTGGACGATGTAAATTTCTACTTTTAGACCCCTCAGAGTTGTCACTTTTGACCGAACAATAAAAAAAAAGTCAGTTATTTGTTCAAATCAACACGCCCAGTTTTTCAGACAGGTCTTGTTTCAGTTGTCTTTTTTCAGTTTCTGTGGCTTTGCTCACATTAACGTGTCATGTGGAAGACAAACACAGGACCAGGATCTTCACATGTTTGCTTGAATCACTCTCTGTGTGTGTAAGTGTGAGTCACTCGTCTCCTGTTTGTAAGTGTTTGTGTTTCAGTGGTATGGGAGGACTCCTTCAGGTTTATATTTGAACAACTCATTTATCAGATTAGATTAGATCAGATTAGATTAAATAAAACTTCATTTATCCTTTTGGGAAGGTTACCTCAAGGAAATTAAAAAATCAATAAAAAAGAAAAGAAACAAAAGTACACTTTGGTAAAAAAAGTAGGTTTAAACGATTCAAGCACTGGGTACTGTAGAGCTACTGGAGAGGCAGCCGTCTCCAACAGCGCCATGGCAACTAACATTTGTATAATATGTGATTCCAGCATCTATGATAAATAAATCTAGGCATGCATTAGATTCATTCTAACATTGATTGTAGTTTAACTTTCCTGTCACTGTTTATTTTCATGTGTGTCGCTCTTTAGACTCAGGTATTTAATGATCTGTACCACATTTGATTTACTGAAAACAAAGTAGAGTATAAGAATCTGTCAATATATTCCAAAGCTTAGTGTTGAATGTATGAATAAATCCTGTCCTAAAAATGACACCATGAATGCAACAAAAATTTGAATACAATGAAATCCCTTTTAAAACTTTGGTTTATTTCTTCCCTTTCAAATACACACCACAGATCAAATCTGCAGCCTCAATGCCCAAATTTTCCCTTTACATTAAATCAGAACAATGTCCCTGTCGTGATCTCCCAGAGGTTCATACACTGGCACTTTACACAAGAAGATTTTGGTAGAAAAATACATTTCATTTATTTAACACTGTTATTTTGTTTATAACTTTATAAAATTCAAGACTTTGGGATATTTTGCTGAAATGTGTGCAAACTTGATGGCGTAAAATCAACGTCTCATCTAGTTTCTGAAATTGAAAACAAGCACAAGCAGAGCCAATAACAGCCAGAGCCAGGTTGTTCTCGTGCTGGGAGCGTCACCTTTAGGGTCTCCGCCCTGGCAGCCTTTGGCGTTGTTGTCTGGCTTGAAGTTCTCAGGGTTTCCCTCAAAGTGGACTGGCAGGCACTGATTGCTCAGCACCTCACAGGCCAGGATCAGATGTTTAGTTTCCTGCCGGATGCTCCTGATCCCACATGTCCCCGGCTCGCTCCTTACAGTTACAAAAGTGAAAGGCTCCCTGCTGATGCACAGGTTCTCCTTGAATCTTTTCCCTCCTTTATCTGTGCACACTTCATTCACCCTGTCCTGGTCTTTTGGGTGGAGGAAGGATTGAGTGGGTCTGTCACAGCCCCCGTTGTTCCTGATGTATTTTTCCCACTCATTCTGGTCCACAGATGTAGGAGTGCCATCGCGAATGTGGCGTCTGACGAAGGTACTGTAACCATTGTTCCATTTGGAGCGCTGGCAGGGTGCGTCGTTTTTAGCAAATGTTTGATGAGGCAGAAGTAGACAGACAGACAGAGTGAGGAAAGCCGTGAGAGCAGCCATTATCCAGCAGTCCCTTAGAAAAACAAGGTCATAGTGTGAATAAGCACAGAAAAAAGCTTTACAATTTAAAAAACAAAAGGTAATAATGTGAAGTTTTCGCAGTCTTCAAGGAGAGAGTCAGACTAGACGGCAGCTGTCTGACTGAGCACTATTTTTTTTACAGCATGGAAACTGCAAAGGAATTAGAAAACAGCTGCTCTGTGAGAGAACTTCCCTACCTGGTTTTGACAACAAAAAAGGATGTGAGGGAGAAGGGTCACTCAGAAGTTACAGACGTGAGGTTTTTTCTTCTTTTCTTCTTCACTTACAGTTCCACATTTCACTTCCTGTGAGAACGGGAGTGGCTGAAACAGCATGTGTCACTAGTGTCTGTCCACAGGGCGGTGCTTTGGTGCAGCCGCCACAGAGGAGTGTGATCCAGTTACGGCTAAAAATACCTCTTAAAGGTGCAGAACAAGATTTTGGGAGCTCTCTGTCTCTCTCTCTCCGTGAAGCTTGAATAGTGGTGTTTGTCAGATTAAATGAAGGTACTTTTTCTATATTTGACCTTATTTGGATGGGAAATGTCTTTTCTGTTCCTCTAAACTTCCACACAGTAATTCATTTAAGGGAGTATGAAGGAGCAGTACCAACTGTGTAATCATAGTTGATTCCTGAGATTTACTGTTAAAATTTAATTGATTTAGATATTTTTGCTTCAATATGTTTTTTTTTTTCAATATAGTTTTTCATCAATTTTTACTCTAAGATTTTTTTTATTTTTTATTTTATTTTAGGCTCTCTATTCAGTTTTTACATCATCTGTTATGAGTTTTCCGCTTGGTTGGCTTGTTCCCAAATACGGTACATTTGGTTCTACGAAAATCCAGAGGGAATTTATTTGAATCAAACTCACTCTCAAGTTTATTTAATTTATTACCAAGATCGTCAAACAGTTAACCAAGGTCTTCCTATAGCAAGGTACATTTATATTGCCAGAAAATAAAGTTTTTTTATAAATACATTATTAAAACGCAAAATAAACAACATTAGGGCCCAGTACTGAACTTTGTCTGAGTTACTGGTCATGAACTAGAAAGTAAACAAACAAAGCTGTATCCAGGTATGACAGTCATGTTTCTACACTATATTGATAGAGCCAAATAAAGCTCAAGCTTAACAAGCTACCCGTACATACATTTATATTAATTAAGTGATTAAAAAGGTTTTCATGTATTTTGAATATTTGATGGCGAGTTGAAAACACAAGTATTGTATTTATTGCTTCTTGTGAAGGGGCAATGGCATATATGCAAAAGTGGATCTTGTCCAAAAACTTTAACTAAAACTAATTTTCAAGAAAAACCTGGCACTCTGTAGTAATAGTGTGAAAATATAATATTACTTTTTTAAGTAATATTTTAAGGTTCAACAAAACAAACATGATCATATTTGTCATCCCACAAATGCTATTAAATTCATATTTCTCTAACCAGTTAATGAACCCGAGTTTGTTCTGTTTTTTTATTATCCAGTTAAGATTCTGGGTAATGAAACTGAGGTATGGAGTTCCACTTATAAAGCCTGATATCATGAAAAAGAGTACAACAATGAACGATACACTGCACAAAAGGTTGCCTCTCCAAAATCCAATTATTTATTCTATGCTTTTGCTTCTTTATTGTAATTTATTGTCACTTATTTAGAGCTTCAATGGGTTTATAGCCTTTTGTTGGATTACTTACATTAATTGAGAACACACCAAAGAAGACTTCAACTTGATTCAAGTATTTTATTGAGGTGCCCACTTTGACGAGTTATATACAGCAAAAAAATCAATCAGACAAACACGACATCTGAATCAAAGAATCATTTTTCAAGTAGAACAAACACATGTACATAAATATTACTGATTCATTTACAACATAATGTGCATAACGGGCTCTAGAGCCGTAATGATCAATTCATACATGACATGTAAATCCCTCAAGGCCTTCAGCAGCCACTCCTCCTCCCCCTCCAGTGTCTCATATTGTACAATTTGTGTCAGTGCTCTAAAATTGGTGCAAAAGAAAATCATATTTTTTTACACTCAGTACGAAATCATTTGTAAAACTTTCACAAGTCTATGACATTTCATACAATGCTGTGTGCGTGTGTTTCATGGCCGGAATAATAAGATTTAACAACAGTCGAAGAGGTGAACCAGAGAATCATATTTACATGAAGCAAACACATGACCCGGAGCCAAAACTCCAACATGCTTCAACCAAGTGCCTCTGTGCAAACGTCTGTTACCAAGAAAGCCCATATCTCTGGATTTAAGTGGAAAACAAACCAACAAAAACAGAGACGATTTCTCCTACATCCAGTTTACTTCTCATTCGATAAAATGTTTTTCCTCGTATAACGTTAACATGAGAAGTTGTCTTTCCTTCCTCCTAAGAGGTGGTGTGTATCATCGATAAAGACGGTTGGCGAGTATCTGGGCGAGAACAGCTGAATCTGACTGTGCTGTCGCCTAAGGTTCTGTTTGAGGGGAAGATGATGGCTCTTCTTTCTTTTCTCCTGCAGATGCTGAGTTCAGAGCCGTGTCTTGTTTGATCTCTTTTGCTTTTTCTGGGTCCTTCACCCTGTAACACGAAAAGCAAAAAGTTAGAGTCATCTCATTCACTCCATGTTAGCTGCCAGGTGGGGTTTTTATACGACGTCCAGCAGAGGTCCTCGTGTGTCAAGCAATGCATGGAAAGCTAAGGAAGTTGAGGGTTCTGGTAGCTCGTGGGTGGAGTTTTAGATGTTGAATTAAAAGCTGCTAGCCAGAAAATACATACACAATCAATTTAGGTTATTTATAAGTTTGATCAATTATTGTTATAAGAAACAAACAAAAGAGTTGTGTTAATGCTGTAGTGGAAACAGCCACTAAGCCTGCGTTAAGTGAACATTTGTGGCTGTACTGTATATGCACTGTTTGAAAAAGCAGCTGACAAAACTACAAGATTAAAGGATTGATCTGGTGACGTCTCACTGATGGTGTTGAAGAATGTTGAAGACAGCTAATTGTGTGAGATTTGCTGTAAGTATGTAATGTACATACGGTCCATACAGTCCACACAGTACATACATGTATAAAAGAACTCTCTTCTCAGTCAGAGGAATGTCTTTAAGCTCTAATAATCTAAGGGGGGTTAAAGTCTAGCTCAGAAGGATCAGTCACTATGAATGAGTGGTTAATGTAAAGAGAAGTGGTCAAGTGAAGGTTGAGGTCAAAGGTGATCATTTCGAACAGTAACCTTGGCATGGGAGCGGGCCGGTTATTGTGTAGGACATCCCAGCTAGAGGTAGAGCTGTCGCAGATCAGGAGACAAAATCACATGACCAAAACAGAGAGATTGAACATTTCAAAGAGAGGGTTTGCAATAATCAAAAAATCTTATTCCTACTGCTTCACGTCAAGGGTTCCCAAAGTAGGATGTAGAGTCCCCTGGAGATCTTAGTCTTTTTTTCCCACATTGGACAGTGAGAGCAAGATTTCTTGCGTATCTCACTTTGAAACCTCATTTAGTTTCAGTCCTCAATACTTAAGACTCAAAGATTTTGCACCATGGCTCAATTTTCATGTTTCAGGATCTTTGGGAACCCATGATCGAAGCAGTCGATTGAATCACTCAGGGAAAATCAAAACATATTTTTATTTAGGTGAGACAGTATGCAAAGAGAGTTAGGTAACAGCAATGTTACAGCAACAGAGGTAAGAGTATCAGATGATCCTAAGCGCTGATCTTAGAAGTTGCTTAAATGTCAATGTGGAAATCTTTCAAAGAGGATTACACATATACCAACTCTCTATAAGAGCCCAACCAACACTAAATCCTGGCCAGCACATGTTATATAATTAGATCTTTTTCACCTGACTGAGTTTGTCTGAATAAATGCACATTCGTCTAATTTAGATCATGTTTTCTTGTACACTAAGCTGAAGCATTCCCACTTTGTCAGTTCTCTTGTAGACACAGCGTACACCGACACGTGTAGATGTAATTAGATGTAACTTTTTCATATTGACTGGTACATATATAAATTTGTGGACCAAAAGCAGCCATCAACATTTAGGGCCTGTTTCCATTAATGCCTTTTTTTTCATTGGCAGTGTCTACTTTTCAGAACAAACTAATGTATTTTACCATCAACAGCAGTTAAAATCTCAAGTTCAAAAACAATCTCAGCATCACTTGCTCATTTTTTGTCATTGTCCTCTCATTTGAAAATAGTTCAACTTTTGGGACACTGTCTCTGTCTTCTACTTTATTACCAATCATTTCAAATCAAGGAGGGGTGACACTTCTAATATCAACTTTGTCAACAGTGAAGGTCAAGGTCCAACATGAGAGAAACTAACGACACTCGTAGTTGACCACGCACTTTTGAAGACTACTGCTGATGCTTCAACACAATTTCTCTACGAGTTGCTTTTAAAGGGGATATGTTACATTCATTTTCATCTTCGATTATGTCGGTCTGGGACACCTATATAAGTGTATATTTGTATAATTTGTTGCTCTAAAAACTCTTTATTTGACCATTATTTCAGCTATTACAGTGATATTAAGAAAGACACAAAATGACTCAAGTTAAACCTTTGCAAAAATTGTCTGAGGCTAGCCATTAGCACCAATTTAGCTTCCATTTCAAAGGTAAAGCACACAGAGCATTAGAACCAAATGACTAAGGGAAGTGGAAATGTCGTGGCAAAACCTTTGTAACCTAGCAACATTAAACTCCAGGAAGAGGTGCTCTGAAATAGATGCTGTAGATGCTACTAGCAAAACACGCTGTAAGTGGACACAGGCCCTTACCATACTAATGTTGATTAGACTTAGTCTCTGTGGTGTTTGACTTTAATCTATAATATTTCTATTTTAAATTTGACAACATAAGGTTCTTCTTCAGCCTTACTTCTTTGTTAATTTAAATAATGCAACATAATATTGACCCTTGATCAGCATTCAGGGATATTTGTGCAGCAAAAAAGGAACATTTCATTAAAAAACTGTCAGTAGTGAATTCACGCATCCTTGTCAGTTATGTTATCAGGTAAACCACCTGTTTACCGCGACTGTTTCGTTGTGGAGGATGGTAAAAAATCTGCCAAGATATGAAAGATAGAGGTCAAGAAGAGACGTTCAAAGTGAGAGTTACTCCAGGTCGCCCAGTAAAAACCAGAGAAGCAGAAGACTGGTGGCCAGACTCAGCTCCAGCCAACAGAAACAGAGCAGCAAACGGGCTGCTGATATGAATGCGTTTCAGCTTCTTACCGTATTGTCTTTACGATGAAGCGAACAATCACTGCCAGACCTACGCAGCCACACATCACTCCTATTACTATAGCTGTGACTTCACCTGCAGCAGGAAAATACACAGAGGTTACCAAGAAGAAGGAAAACTTTTAAAAGCATCAATTGCACGACTTTAATAATAGGATAATATGAAAGTGACAATCTTACCGGAGGAGAGCTCCTGCCCTGATTCTACAACAAAGAAAAATGAATTTGTTAGAAAATCACAGATTTCTGTTTTATCCTTCCTCCTCATAGCTGATGGACACTGATCTGTTGGTTTATGTCAGCAGAATCTGCAATCCAGCTGGTTGAAGATGTTATGTCAGGTCACCATTGCTGCTTTTGACAGCAGTGCTGATTTCACAGGCCTTCCAGTTCACTCACTCACCACAAAAGGCACTTTACACAAATTCCCTCTTCTTTGTCTTTGTCTACCACTCTGTCTCCCTCTATCACTCCTCTGTGTCTCCTCTTCCTCTCCCTCTTTCCTCAGTGAGACGTGCGAGCTAACAATGGAGTCAGTGTTCAGTTTTTGCAAATCCTCCTCTCTAATCAGCCCCCAAACAAACACAGCTCCTCGTGTTTTCCCACCAGTTGCCTTTATTTTTGACTTTCTGTCTGTCCTGTCAGGCTTAGATTTTTACCTCGGGCAAAGTTATAGGTAATCCTTCTTTTTTATGCATTCCACTTTCTGTGCTCTGCACGGGTGGTGCTTATTGCAAGCTTCAGTCTGCACCCTCTGGCTTGTAATGGTTTGCATTGTGAGCAGCAAGCTGGTGTTACATTCCAGCGGTGGACATGTTGTTTTTTAAGTAAAATACTGGTGATCACAGCAGTTATTCGTCAGCTTCACTATTACTAGAAATGCAGACTTCATTTAAAGCACAAACAGATATTACTCTCATCATGTGGTCTGTCTGACCTGCAGTGAAGGAGGCGAAGACGACCCTGTGGTTGAGCGGCTGCGTTGCACGGTAATTGTCCTGCAGCAGCATCCTGTCTGGCTCTTCAGATTTGCTTGAGTAAAGTAACGTCTCCATCCTCAGCAGCTGCAAAGGACGGGTGAAGAGAAAGAAGAGAGATGGATAATAGAATTAGGCCGGAGCTGTACCAAACTTCAAACAAAAGGTAAACTGAAGTAGAGAGGAGGCAGTGAAAAATCTACAGACTTAAATTACAGTGAATAGGAAAACCAAAGTTTAACATTGGCTCTGATACTGTAGCAACCAAATAATGTTTCAAAAAAGGCATGGCAGATGCATTTTTACCGCCGCTTCTCTTAACAACACTAAATGTAAATGTCTGGGACTGAGGAGACCTGTGTCTAGGGTCTCATTCTTGCCTGATACAGTCATCGCAAAGAAAAATTCATGCCGGGGTCTTTTTCAGGTTCAGTCTTCCACTCAAACTCACAAAATAGTGAAAGATAACAAAATATATTTAATGATACACTCTTCTAAATTTAAATTGGATCCAAACGTGATTATTAATGAGATTATTAGCATGTGTCGGTTGATATGGGTGAATAATTCAGTGATTGTTTTTCGAGTCTGTTTCTGAAACATCATTGCTGTGGGTTGTGGAAGAGAAGACGGTGAATAAGTACATCAACAGTTTGTGTTGGGCAAACTAAGGTAAATGTATCCAACCTCAGAAATATTAAAGCTTTGGATATCAAAGCATCTTGGATCCGTTTGGAGAACAGAAGAGTGCAAATGTGATCAGGTCTGACACGATCAATCAGTTTAGGTACATTGTGTCCACTTTAACAATCTCAGTGTTTCAGTCTTACCTGTGCCTTTGAGATTTGAACCCTCTCATGAAACAGAGACCAGATGACGCTCTGGTAACACGGCGGCGTGGTTAAGGAGCCGTTGTAGCGATAATAGCGCCCTAAATCCTTAGGGAGCAGAGACTTGACGTCAAAGGCTGGGATGTGAACTTTCTGATCTGCCAGGAGGTGTAAGAGGTGATACAGAGATTATCAGAGGTGGAAATTATCTCAGTGATCCCAAAATGAAAATGGCTAAATAGAAATACATTTTTATATGTTTTTGAATTCTCTGTAAAATAAACACTAAGTTTGTTTTAAAGAATTAAATATGATATACTTGCGTGTCTGATGCGGCTCAAATAGTTGAGGATGCTGTTGAATCCCGGATTGGTCTCTTCACCTGTCTGGGAAAACAAACTTTAGGCTAACAAGTTTGGGACAAGGTTACAGTCACTACTTATTCTTTAATGAAGTTATGTATCGCTTTAGTTTGTTCGCATTGTTTTATTACCACAATGAGAATCCCTAAAACAGCAAGGCCGTCTCTCTTTGTCAGGGCTGTGGACATGTTCGGATAGAGCTCAGAGTTGTAGTGAACCACATGCAGCTGGAGAAAGGAAGACAAAAAATCGGTAACCAAAAAGACATGCTGACTTCTCAGTCTTAAGATAGATAGCTGCGAGCACACCCAAATTGATTCACAGGAGCATGACTGAAGAAATGAAAGAGGGTTGAGGAGACTGATCTGGATGAAAAAGAGTTTAATTGTCTCATTATGTAACAAGACCACTCACGCAAGCCTGGTTTATTGTCCTCTCCCTTATTTTTCTCTCTATCATTTCATCAACTCTGCAGGAAGGCTGTTCTTTTAAAACCTCTCTGTCCTCCAACCCTCCAGGAAAAGGTGTGTTGGCAAGCTTGCACACCGACAGATGGGCAGGAACGGCAGCTCTGAGACAACTTACAGAAACATTTTTCTCTACATTATTTCTTTTTCTTTTCCTGATAAATCTAGACTTTATATTTTCCTCTTTCGTTAGTTCTTTTTTTGGCTTATTCTCAAAGTTCAGTACTGTTGATAGTGTTGCGATACACCAATTTAGAGCAGGAGCCAGGTCTAATCTAGTAATGGCAGGTTTTATAAACAGCGAATAGATCAGAAAGAAGGCCTCAAATCTTGTTACTTCAGAGTATGTAGATATATGTCCATTTAGAAGCAATGGTGATAGATGTGCTTATTTTATTCATTTAAAACCTTCACTTATTCTGTTTATTTCTCACAAGGTAAACAGTTCATCACATTTGAGCTGCTGTTTGCATTTCCATTAGAAAAATGACACTAACTGTAAAGTAGTATTATTATCATTCCAATAGCCTCATACACTCACAAGCCATTATATTAGGTACACTTTTGTAGTACCGGGTCGGACCCCTCATGCCTATAGAGCTGCCTTAATTGTTCGTGGCATTCTTTCATCTAGGTGTCAGAAACGTTTCTCTGAGATTTTTGTCCACGTGGACATGACAGCATCACGCAGGCGCTGCTGAAGTGTTGGCTGCACATCCATGATGTAAACCCCCCATTCCACCACATCCCAAAGGTGCTCGATTGGATTAAGATCTGGTGACTGTGGAGACCACTGGAGTACAGTCGACTCACTTTCATGTTCAAGAAACAAGTTTGAGATGATCTGAGTTTTGGGACATGTAGCGTTATCCTGCTGGAAGTAGCCATTAGAAGATGAATACACTGTGATGGACATGGACGGCAACAACATCCAGGTAGGCTGTGACTTTTAAACCATGCTGAGTTGGTACTAAGGAGACGCAAAGTGTGCCAAGAGAATTTTCCCCACACCATCACATCAATATCAGCAGCAGCCTGAACCGTGAAAATCCAGGTAGATCAGCAGTTCCTGAAATACTCAGACCACAACATTATCTTGACCACATCTACATACCTAAATGCTCACATGCTGCTATGTGATAAGCTATTTCTGTTAACAAGCAATTGAACAGGTGTACCTAATAAAGTGGCCGGTGGGTGTATGTTGTGAATATTTTATATTTTTTAATGTCATCAGGAGGTACAGCATCAACTTCCACAGCTATGCAGATGATACACAGCTTTATGTTTACAGGGCCTATTGACTCCCTTTTTAATTGTATTTTAGAGATC
Organism: Xyrichtys novacula; assembly: GCA_962446985.1. Lineage (NCBI taxonomy): Eukaryota > Metazoa > Chordata > Actinopteri > Labriformes > Labridae > Xyrichtys > Xyrichtys novacula. The sequence goes on from OY660871.1 coordinate 23,299,095, forward strand.
AAGTCATGGATGGCAGGGAACTTTTTACAACTCAAACTCTGGCTTTTAGTTGTCAGAGAAGGAGACTGGATACAAAACTTCAAGCACTGTCTTTTAATCCATGTGAGCAGGTGAAGAATCTTTGTGTGATATTTGATCAATACCAGCTCTTTATTATAACAGTCTGTATTACAGTTTTAAAAGCAAACTAAAGACCTTCCTTTTTGGTGTGGCTTTAACTGAGTGTTACCTTATTCAGGTGACTCTATTTATCAACTTATTTATTTATTTTATATTGTTTCTACCCTATATTTTTGTCTAATTTATTCACCCTTATCTTATACTTTTCTTATTTTAATTATCTATTTGTTTTATCTCAGGTTATTTATTTCTTAGCTGATCTGTGAGTGTCATCCTGTGTTTTTTTTATTATTATTTTTTATCTCTACAAATAAAGTCTAAGTGATTGATGTTGCAAGAGGTCAAAAATATTGAACTGCCTTTCATCCAGTCCACCATCATCTCACTTCTCACTGACCTCTGCATTGGCACTCTGTCCATTGATAGTGTGTTCACTGCCCCCGTGGCCCGGCCCGCCGCTGCCCCAGTGGAGGTGTAATTGCACCGCTGTGAAGAGCCATGGAAGCCCGCCGATACCCATCCACTCTGGCAGCTCAATCACCACTGAAGAAACATAAGGAGGAAAGATAGTCTGACGAGAAATATTACCCTGGGATATGAAGAAAGGTAAAAGAATATAAATGATAAGAAATATCGAATTTATTATAAGCAGAGTAAAAAGTTTGTTGCCAGGTGATATCTGAGGTTGATGCAGTAAAAACAGATCAACCATAACCCTGAAATAGATTTGAACACAGAGCTATAAATCCACTGGCCACCATAGTTACCTGTGTGTCCGTTATTGGAGAGAATAAAAGGCTTGTTTCCGTGTTGATCGTAGCCCAGAGGGTTCAAAGGGATCAAACTGGGGTCATATTTTGTCTGTGTGGTTACCACATCAACGGGAGACTGAGAAGAACCTCCACATTCGGGGAAATACTCTGACCACTCGGTCTGACCCACCAAGCCTTTGACAAGAGGGGAAAGACAAAAACAGTGATGTCACGAAATTACACAGCTCACCGGCTCCCAGTCATCCAGTAAAAAAGACTCCATTGATCAGACAGTAATTATGCAAGACAATTAATCCCCTATGTCTTCTCTAGTTTACAGCTTCATGGAGGTCCGCTTGAAAAACTTATGCTATGGTTTCATTGTCATTTTTCCAGGGACAGTTATGATTGCGTGATCTGTTATGTCAGCCACTTATAATCGGTTTCGTGATTGAAACATTTAGAAGATGAAGTGTTCTTTTTATAGTGCTGACAGTGCAGGACAAATCCAGACCCCTGTTCCTCAGACTGAATCAAAATTAATTAAACTATAACTTTATTTTGATATTTTAAAAAGCCAAAAGAGAAAAAAAGGAAATTTTTCTATGTCCTTAGTCAACGTTTCGACAACGTTTTCAGTGATGCTTGGTGGGGAATAGTTCTCTCTTTGCTATATACCGACTCAATAAGATTGCAACAAATTTTAATATCAGCTAAAACTCTTTGTTGTATTGAACGCTTAATAACGTAATGGTAGAAAAAAAAGGATATCGAGCTCGAAAGAAGAAAACATGCACATCACACCGACATGGTTACCCGCAAGCTCAAGGATAAAAGGGATCATTTTACAGTTCAAATCCCATAATTATAGAAATCTGTAAGCTTCCTCGAGTAAACAGTAGATTATTCTCTGATTTCATTATGTCATTTTGCTTTTCAAGAAATAAACACACCGGTTTGTTCACAGAGAATTCCTTTTAAAGTTGCAAAAATCACATTTTTGCAACTTTAAAAGGAATTTAAAGGAAAATTTTTATCCTGCAGCAAGATTATTTTGATCTATGACTGAATGCAGAAAATAGATTTGTAAAACAAAGGAAATTATTGAATAAGCATTACAGGTTTCTGTGGCGTTAACGTGCAAGATAAACTTCAAGTATTTTATTCAAACATGCGAAAGTAATGTTTGAAATTTCAAGTAGAATATACAGTTTTTCCAGTTTTTTAATCACTAATTATAAAATTAAAACATCATTAAAGCTTTATGAGAAAATAAACCAACTTACATTAAATGAAGAGATAAAAAAAATAGATTATGGCTGAAAATATTATTATATAGATATCACAAAATTAGTCTTTTGTTTTAAGGTGCGTTAACATGACATCTAGTGCTTTTATATTAGTCTTATAAAGGATGTGTACGTATGAACATTATGTGCATACTGTGTAAGCACTTTAAAATATGTCCCCTTTTACATTCCTAATTATATATAAATATAACAGTTTGTGTCCAAAAATAGTGTTTTTTATTTCAAACTGATAGGTAAATATTGACAATGTAACTGAGGGGAGAGGAGTGTAAATGAGGCCCTGGTCCTCTGAGGTAAAAAAAAAAACTCTCCCCACATTGCTTAATAAAAGACAGAAAAAAAGACTCTGAAAGAGAAAGAATGAGGAAAAGAATCTGAATTTCAATTGCAAAGGAGAGGAATGCTTTAGAAAACGGCACACCACTGACAAAAAATGTGTCAGCATGAGTGCGAGAAAAGGGATTCAGGACGAATCTCGCTATTTCAGGTTTTACAAATGTATGTAGTGAGCATGTTTACATTATCTAGCTGTGGAAAATGGTGAGTGTGATTTAACCCCGGACTGAATATAAGTCCTGTACCACCGTTAATAAGAATATTAGAGATGTAAACAACACATACCACACCTCCTCTCGTGCTGCCAGCAACCCCCACCTCTAATCTGTTCTCTGTCCCCAACCTTTCTCCACCCTCCACAGCAAAGCCCTGCACCAAGACACGACTTCAAAAGTCGGTCCTGTGGCCCCACCATCGGTCGTCATGGAAGTCTCCATGGTAACCCGAGGCTGAAAATCCTGACCCTTTGCGCTTGCTCTACCTCAGCCCTAGCATGTTACCCCTGCTCTGAATACAACACATAACAAAGACACACTCACACACACACACCTACGCATAGGCAGCTTCACTCAACCAGAGTGTGATGAGGCTACGGTGGAACGTGGGGTTGACCATCTTCAATGTCATGATGTCCTGAAGCTGTGCAACTCAGCTCTTTTGTGTGTGGAAGAACAATGTTGAGCCTCACAAAGGGACCGTTTCACTGCAGCTAACGAGCTCAAAAACAGCCACATCATGCAATAAGATGTCACACAACATGCCTGACACACACTCACACTTGAGCACGATGCAAACTGCGGATGAATCTCTGGACCACAAAGCACAAACTTCCCACAGCTCAAAATGAGTCTATCTCTGCAGGCGTGCACTTATGTTAAGTCTTCAGATTTCTCACCATTTTTCTGCACAATACACTCGCCCCCATATCATTCATTCAGAAAAGTTTGATTTTCGTCAATTTCAGTCCCCCCTGTGTGGACAAATTAGTACCTCTCCTCTCTTTTCTGATTTGTGCTGTTCATGTAAAAGGCTGTTTTTGTTCAGCAGTGTGAAGTTAACCACCTTGCACAACATCTATTCTACGGCAGCAGGTGTAAACATTCACAACTACTCTGTTCAAATCTTTCTTCTTCTGCTTTTGTGGCTCAAAATTAGGTATCTGTGTTGATTTCGTTCTGCTCTCTAACCAGCTAACAACTGCTTAAGAAGCTTTAATGCCTGATCTGCCTATAGATGTATTCTGTACGTGCGCCTCACATACATGACTCTCACACACTCAGATTTTGAGATTTAAACAATGCGCAAACTGTGAAAAGATCTTTGTGACTTTTCTTTTGCAAATTTTGAACCAAAAAACTCTAATTAGACCTTTCAGAATGAGAGACATCTTTGCCCATAAAATTTGACAACATACACAAGTTGCTTCTTCACAGTACACTTGTCTTTATATCTATTGTAATTATCCTTCAACAGTCTGTCTATAGCTACCAGTTAGCCCCAGGCACAGCCTCCATACTTTGCCATATGCACTGTTTATTGGTGTTGTCCTCTAGACTACATGCAGAGGGTAGCGGCCTGTGTGCCCCATTCATTCCCACAATGTCATTGTCCACAGCATAGTTCAGCCAGTGTACGTCCACCACACAATAAACACATAGGTTATTGTGCGCCGCAACAAGAGCACGATTCGGTATGCTTTTGCTTCATCCCGTCCCATCTCCCTCTCTCCATCAGACACCCTCGCCCTCGTGCACCTGCCTCCCTCCTCTGCCCGCCTCGCTCTATCTGCCTTTTTTTTTCTTGCTTTCTTCCTCCTCTATCTCCCTCCACCCCTTCATCATCTCTGTGTGAGTGCTGTGCTCACGCCAGCCTGTTGAGCTGTAACTAATACAGACAGAGAGGGAAGAAGGGAAAACAGAGGGAGAAGAAATGAAATGGGGGAGAGCACAAATCCCTTCAAACTCACACAAGCTTTCAAATAAGGTTAAATATGGAGAAAAAGTGAATTAAAGCCAAAGTTTAAACTGTTTTCAGGACAATGTCAGATTGGGATGTACTGATTTTTGATTTATTTGACATTAAACTCAGAAATATGAACCAACAGACTCAGTCAAAAAAAAACATGAACTTTTCACCTCATTGTTTCAAAAGTGACTTCAGGATTTGGTTCCTGGTCATTAAACTCTTATAAATGTAGCCACAGATTATACATTATATCCGGGTTACCATCTCCTCTGATGTTGTCTTTTTGTATTACTCTGCGCCTGACTTTAAATGGCTTTTGAATGAGATTTGCTGTACAAATAAACTTGAACTTACCTTTGTAGGTCCAAGTAATATCCTCTGGAAAGAAATAAAAGAAGACAAAAACTCTTAGTTTCGTCTTAGTTAAGTTAAGGTGTTATTTTCAAGTTCACAAAGCTCTAAGTTTGAAGAGTTAATTTGGTGTGATTTAATGATTTGATTATATCTTCTAATAATGAAAACTTTCATTTTAATCTTTGCTATTTTTGAACAATTCAAAAAGAACTGAGCATGTTTTGTCCTCAGAAACTATTCTTTCAGTAAAGTTATTACTCCTCAAGTATACACTAACCATCAAAAACAATCACAACATAAATATCAAAGCATAACAAAGCTCACAAAAATGCATATTATGACTTAAATCAGTCTTACCAGCGGCGTGGGCAGCTGTCCACTGGAAACACTGAAGCATTAGAAGGATAAAAAGACCAAAAGAGTCCATGTTAGCCCTCCTTGCCCATACACAGAAATGAATAATAACGGACGGAGTGATGAGAAGCAAGTGGAAGAGAGAGAGAGAGGGAGGGTGGGAGAGAGTGAGAGGGAAAGGAAAGCATGCAGGGGGTGGGAAGGGGGGCGATGGGGTCCAGCAATCCCACCTGCCACAGCTCTGTTTAACAGGCAGAGTGTGGATGTTACACACTGTTACACAGGTCTCCACATAATACAGATGGAGAGGAAACATGAAAAGATATGAGAGGAAGAGTCGGCAGAGGTGGTGGGACAAGACCGCCGGGAGGAGGGAGAGAGAACGAATTCGGTTTTAGCGTCTAGAATAAGAGGTGAGGGAAAGGGAACGTAGGGCTGAGAGGGGTTTACACTGAGGGACAAAAATGGCTGTTGAAGTAAATGAAAGTGAATAAAAGAGAGGGGAGGGTGTGATTCCACAGTGCAAACCAGAAGTCTTTGAATCCAAGAGGAGGCCTGTGAAAAGTTTCAAAAAATGTTCGAAGTGACTTGAGGTCTTCAGATTTTCAGATCTTATTTGCTGATTTTACTCCCCTCTGAAAAATGCTTGTTGTGAGACTGAGATACGAGGAGAGAGTGAAGAGCAGAGGTGAGTCACACTTGCGCACAAATTAATAGTGCTCTTGCTTTTCTAGTGAAGCTGAATTAACATGTTTTCCATTTCATGAAGGGCTTTGCTGCTTAAGTGGAGTGTGAACCCTCTCAAAAATGTAAAAGCAAGTCTTCTTCAGTAGGATCTGTGCAACATAGAGAATGAAAACTGTTACTTTTCTTTTATCTTTTATCTCTATCTTTTATCTCTTTTACCTCTATCTTATTTTGGCCTTACTGTCTTTTTAGCTTTTGTTATACTTGTACTCTTTTCTTAATTAACCTTTTAGGCCTTTTATTGTTTTATCTCTTGTTCATTTCTGTTGCTCTATTTTATCATTACTTTTATTATCAGGATTACCTGTTATTATTTTATTATCATTGTTGACATTGCATTTTTATATTTACTATTCTGTTCCTGCTTTCATCCTCCCTTTTAATTGCATTTTCCCTTTTTCTGAACTATTTTATGTTGCATGGTTCTTGTATTGTCTGGGTTCCTTATGACATGAAAATGGCCTTCAATTCTGTTTTTACTGAGTTTTTTGTTTTTATTTGTCTTTTCCCCATGTGCTCCATGACTACACGTCAAAGCACTTTGAAAACTTCTGTTTTTTAAAAATGCTATACAAATAAAGTTATTATTATTATTATTATTTTCAATACATCTTTAAATTAGCAGATGATGAAACAAAAAGCATTGACTCCATTGTCTTCATAGTTTATTGTGTTCTTAGACAATTTGCTTCTCTCCTCGCATGAAAGATTCAGTTCATGCTGCTGTATAGATCCTTACGAATCTGAATCATAATCAGAGAACAATAGATTTCAGAATTCAGGGACATGTCACTGTCCTTGTTTAGTTTTAACTTCACTGTATGTCACTTTATGTAACAGATACTTGTAGTTTTGTAAATGTTATTCTTCAGGAGTGAGCTAAAAAACAAATTCATATTTTGTTGATTAAGGCTATTACAAAAAAATATGTATGCTGTATGAGTATTTGTAATGTGATAAAGTACACCATACTTAATTCAGATCCTATAGAATAACTTTCCTATGTGTGTGGTATAATAACATACTTTTTTATATAAATGGTGTCCTTCTATGTTACAAGAAGAATGAAGCCCCTTTGAATAGAACACTCAAGTCCCAAGGTGTTCAGTTTCAGGGTTGGTAGTGGTACTTCTGATGCTGCTCACTGTCATGAAGGACCAGGACACGTGAAAGGAGAAGAGCTGACAAAGCTGGCAATTCCACCACTGAAACACAGTGATTGGTCCAACTTTTGGCGATAACCCTGATTGAAGTCGGTCTGAGATGGAATGTATCAGATGTATTATTTAGTCTTCATCAAAGGCTTTTATTTATTGAAGTGTACACTGCAGAAGCACATTTTATCTCCATATGAAAGGTTACATAAAGTGTACATGATGTACACATTGCAGGAGACCGAATTTCTTATTTTGAACACAAGAGGGAGCTCTCTCCTCGTGATATGCAGGATTTTGGGCAGAGTCTTAAAACTGAACCGTGCAAGCGAAAACTGAACTTGAATTGTATAATTTCTCCTTATATTCTTGTATAATCGCGGTTAATGCCCCTGAAGTGCTTCATTGGCAGTAAAAACCACACCGACTGCGGTGATTTTCAAGGGAAACAGTGATTCACAGCTTCAGACGTATCCCAAAACACTTGATGTAACACTCACGTGAGTCCATCTCTGCACTTGAACTGCACACTGCATGCTCGTTACATCACCCATTAAAGTTTGGGTGCACTGGTTTGTCTTCAAAAACTCCTTTATCGGAATATTAATCATGTGCAGTTAGAAGCAGATTTACATCTCATGGGTTATCTTGCAGAACCTAAAAATGTCAATATAAACAGGAAATGCAACATTATTACTGTGTGACTTTAAAATGAGAGGTAGATCTTTTGTTCACTGTCTGCAAATGATTTGAACTGTCTATTTAATTCTTATATTTTCATGTAATAATTCACTGATTGTTTGCATGTGATGTCTTTGTTTGCATCATTTTATATCAGACGTTCTTGTAACATCGCTGAGTGTATATTGTGTTATCTTGGTTATTAATGGATAGCAAACGTCAATACAATTTTCTATCCTCACGTTCATACGAGATCTGATCACAGAACTATATATGTAGGGCATAGCTGCTCATAACAGATGATTCAAGATGACCATTTGGAGTCATTTCTATTCAGTAGTAATGATTAATTCTCACATGAGCTCAGATTTCGGCCACTAAAGCCCCTTTTATTTATTCTCCACCTCTTCTGTCTGCCTCTCTGCTCTCCATCTTTTCACACTGTGTTCTGGCTCGCTTAAACGTGAAGCGCTTCAGCCAAATTATGCAACAGCGCTGGTCCCTGTCGGCCTACCATTGGCTGCTTCGCGTTCGATTAAGGGGGCGTGGTTAGAATGCTTTCACACGCTATTGGCCGCTGCCTCACAGGGGGCGTGTCTGTTGACTTCATTCACAAATCTAGCAGCGGAGTATCTCGCCGACATGTGAATTTGACTCTGCTCATAGTGGTGAACACATGTCCCGGCTACGCAAATGTGAGCGCTGCAGCAGCATCAGCAGACCAACCAACGTCTCCTGCGCTGAGTAAACGTTAATACCATCATGACTTAGGGGTTAATTACACCTAAGCATGTATCGGTTATCTTTTAAAACTGCATCCTAATGTGGGAGCAGGAATGGTCAGTGTACCAACCCATCTAAGCCAACACAGAATCTGGCCATCTAAAAAATGTAGCAGAAAGATAAAACCATTTTAAACATTTAACATTTAGATTAAGTGATAAAGCAATTCTTTCACTGTATTTGTCCTGATTTTAATGCTGTTAAATATAAAAGGCTCATGAAACTGCAAGAAAATAATGGTTACGTACATGACACTTCTTTTCCATAGTCAAATACTTCATTTCTGCTATCACAGTTATGTAAAATTCCTGTAGTTTAGAGGAGGGTAAGACTGGCAGACAGGTGCAGTGCAGAGAGGACACAGCAGCAGTAATTGTTCTCCAGCTGTTCTGGTTTCCAGGTGAAACGTGAGATAAGCCGCTCAGACTTTGGAGAGTGAAGACAGTTTGCACTTTAGTGTCTCTTTACGCCTCTGTTTTCCCTGAGGTAGATCAAGTGTCTGTTTTGGTGCCTTGCTCCCACCACACCTACTCCTGCATTTGGCCTTAAAAGAACTCCTGCATGTTTTTACAATGACTGTGATGGTGCAAGATGAACTTCATGACATATGCAACAAGCTTAATGCTTTTGTATATGTGTGTGTATATTTAAGCTCACCCTATGTGAACCAAAGGATTGGCTGCTGTACTAAAGCACTACTGGTGCATGTCATTTCAGGACACAAGCCTCAGCAGTGAAATCATTCACACCACATTGTTAGACTGTATATACTCAAGTGGCAACAACATTGAATTCCAGATGTCCTCAATCTTTACCTCAAATAACCTTTACCTCAAATAACCCAACAAGGTAGGGTTATTTTTGCAATACAATGGGCCAGTTTCATGCACTCCACCTCGATGCGTTTAAGTTCAAAATAGTAACCAACATTGAATTCTCAAACCTGTCAATACAAGTGATGATAGTGAGAAGAAAACGAGAAAAACACTGACGGGGGATGGGAGCAAAAGGGGGAAGGGAGATGGAGAGATGGAAATGATGGGGGTGGTCTTCAGCAACCATGAACTCAGAGGAGGTTCACTGGGTTCATGTGCTGCAGAGGAATGTGGTTGGGGGTTGTGAAGCTTTTTCTATTGACCTGGTCTCTGTAAGGTACGCGCAACATGACCTCTTCCCTGGTTTACTATATCTACAAGTTAACCATTATTCTGTTTTGACCTTAAAGGGAGTGGTGGGCCAACCTGGTGTTAAGGTTACTGGGTGATTGTCCTTAGTCACAACAGTCAAATTCAGGTATTGTCAGTCAAAAGAGGCCATTGCCTGTTGTGTGACATGAGGAGAAGGGTCGGTGGGTTCATGTGTACATTGAGTGGGGGATGGGCAGCCCCTTCCTCTCTTCACAGATACGTGCAAGGCGCTTAGGGGCACCCACCAGTCTTCATGCTTAAACCAGGCATTTCACATCTAAAAATACCAGTAAAGCCAACATAATAACCGACCTGCAATTAAAGACTTATGAGGAGAGAAAATACCAATCCATAGGATGAGTATGGGACAGCTGATCTGTTGAATGTGTGTGCGTGGTCTTTGCATTGTGGTATACTGCAGGGCAAGTTTCAAGAGGGGGTCATTGAGTTCACTTTGTAGTAACCTGAAAGTGGGGGGAAGCTCTGACATGACCATATATCATGAATCTCAACACTGACTGACTTGCTACATTGTGTTCAAAGCTCAATAAATCACATTTGATTGTATTTGTAATTGATTTATGACAACATCAATGCTCTACACACATATTGACATTTTTGATGAAAATATATTATTTTCTTTATTTTACACAGATTTTTCTTCTTATGCAGTTTTTCTTGTGGTGCATCCTGGGAAATGACAGTCATTTTTTATTTATCAGGGAATATTACAGTCGCAACACTGAGTATTTGAGTTGCAAAGAAGGCTTAGCAGTGAAACCGACAAGACATCTTCAAAAAAATAAATTAAAAGGAAATGAACCAAAGCTTTGAAGAAAATATGCAAGGCATGTATAAATAAAAACAATAAAACATTAAAAGTGACCATTATACAAGCCAATATGCAGCATGCCGAGGGAATTAGATAGAAAATCTAAATAATATACCGTAAAATATAAAAGATAAATTGATTTAGTTAAAATGATAAATTGGCAAGTGTCAAACAGATATTCCTTACTGGATTCTACTGAATCTTTCTGCTGACCAAGGTCAAGGAAAAGACAAGAAGGTGTATAGAAGTGGGCTATTGTTCAAAGTTGAATGTGTCATTGAAACCACCAGTGTTACTGATGTTGCTTGGCGACTGACTCTGTATCGCTTTTCACCTGTTACACAATAGTTCGATAAAAAATAGTGAAATAAAATGTGATGTTTGTCAGTTATTAAATATAATGGGCATTTCCCTGACAACCTTGATCTTAAAATCATTCTTTATGTACAAAATCAATATTAGAAATATAATGTAAATAAGTCTTATACGGTGTGTCCCAAATCGCATACTTCCAGTACTAAATACTTAAAATTTTGAGTATACTCAACGCAAAATGGAAAAAAGTATGGATAGTATGTGAAAATTGAGTAGGCAAAAGTACCCGGATGACGTACTCAAATCGGTCAAGATTGTGAGTATCCAACTGTGGACACTCGCCCACACTCATTTCATCAGTAAGAATGGCTGTGGACTGTTGTGGTGCCAGTGGGTCGAGCTTTGAACAGATGTAAGAAATAAGTTGCCCTTTACACATGTTCTTTCCACCAAGCACCACCAGCGTTTATTGTTTTGAGTATATTTGTGGTGTAACCTGGGTAAAAAGAAGATGAACGAGCACAGGCAAATGGTGGTGGTAATTAGCTGATGCAGAGCTAGCTATAGACAAATTGGCATAGAAGAAGAAATCGCGTCGTCATTTCTGGTGAGTGCGCTGCGCGGCAGTGAGGGATTTGGGACAACACTGCACCCTTGAAACTCAAGCACTGCACGATTGAGTACATAGTATGCTTAGAATACTCAATTGAGAAAAATCTAAGTATTTAGTATGGAAGTATGCGATCTGGGACACACTCTAGAGTTGTTTTTCTCCCTGATATATTTGATCTCAAAATCACTATTTATGTACAAATTCAAGATTAGTAGTGTAATGGAATGTGATGTAAATAAGTCTCATAGCATTGGTTTTCTCCCTGACATATTTGATCTTGTCAAGATGATATTACATGCCAGCATCTCTATTGTTCTAAAAATAGTGAAATGAAATGTGATGTTTGTCAGTCATTAAATATAATGGGCTGTTCCCTGACATAGTTGATCTTAAAATCATTCTTTATGTACAAATTCAAGATTAGAAATATAATTAATATAAAGTAAATAAGTCTCATCGAGTTGTTTTTCTCCCTGACATGTCTGATCTTGAAATCACACTTAATATTCAAATTTAAGATCAGAAATGTAAAGTAGTGTAATGTTAATAATTCTAATAGAGTAGCTTTTCCCCCTAATTCATTCTCTGTTAGACTTGAAGGATGAGATTACATGCCAGCATCTCTATTGTTCTTAATGCAGTTTTTTCTTTCTTGATAAAACTCTAATCTGTATGATGGACATGCTGAGTTGCATAAGGTATGCCACTCTGATATCCTGGCGGGCTCTGCGTGAGCGTGCCTCTGTTTTGGGGGTTGTGTGTTTGGGGGCGGGGCTCTTAAAACTGTATACATCAGATGCATAGAACATATTGTGCATCTCTTGGGCCGGCGTCGTTGTGCGTGCGTGTGTTTACCCCCGCCCGCTGTAGTAGAGCAGCTCTGCCCGACATCGTGCACACGGGCGACACATGAGTGGGCAGGACCCTGAGTGCCCGAGACGCAGCCCAATCAGCGGCGAGTACAGCAATCACTGGCTGGATGAATCGGCCAATGGCGTGCGCCGCCGCCGGGACGACAGCCAATAGAATACGCGCAAAACGTGGGCACGTGGATCCGCGCACATGTTGACGCTCGTAAACTGTCGAGAGAAAGAGCTAGCAAAGACACAAACCGATGAACCACCGGGTGGTACGTGTGTGTGTGTGTTAGAGAGAGATAGAGAGAGAGAGCTGTGGCTGGCCGCCCCGATGGTCCTCCAGCTCCGGATCGTGCATTGACGGAACCGTAAAGTCAAAGTAGGAGATAAAGGCGTCAACATTATCTTCTGGCAGCGGCTGCTTTTACCTCACTTTACCGAAAAGGTGAGTATTTCCTACGTTTTTCTGTTTGACGTCCAAGTTGGCGAGCTGGCCCGAAGGAATTTCCTGTCCCGCTATCCTGTTTGGAACAATTTGTTAAATCAGGCAAAGCAGAATTTCTGAACGCGGCTGTGCTCCATTTACCTCGTTAAATAATTTCTATTTTAATATGCCAGAACATTTGACCACCTTATTGAATTTCTGTGATGTTTGAATTATTATATTTTTATATCTATATATACGTAATATTCAGTCTTCTCTGACATGTAAAAATAGCAGAGCTTTGTTACAAGTCAACGGCACATTATGTAAATGCAGGGCTTGAGCTCATGTTGTGGGCATCGTGGTGGGCTGACACAGACAGGCGGGATACACCTGAGACGCAGCCCTATGATCCACGCGTACCTGTGCAGACTGTACCCACCACCATACACCATACACCGCCACCTCACACCTCACCTCCACCTCCACCTCATCCCATCCACTATATATACACACACACAAAGACAGACAGACGGTGAACTCAGTTATGCGGGGTTTTGGGATTGGATCATTGTGTTCTCCTGCTATTAGTTTCAGGTGACTCATTCAGGTGCATGTAAACAACAAGACATTTGCTCTTGGACAACAACTTGTCTGACTGGAAGCAAGCCGTTTGAGTCAAATAAAGCGTAAATGTCACAGCATGTTGTCTGTTTGAGAGGCTGAACATAGACACTAAACATCCTGTAGTCCTGAAATGAGGACATATTGTGTGGACTAGTGATTTGTTCTTGCTTTTCGTGTTGGCGTAATGAAAAAGTCTTAATTACTTTTTGCTTCATCTGCCAGTTATTGGACTTTTATGATAGTGGCAAAGGCTGTTCGAGTGTATTCTGGTGACTCCCAATTTCGCCCTGTGTTTTGGCTGGGATCAGAGACTGGTAGTCCGGCAGAAATGACAGAAAGCGAGCAAGAATAGGCGTGAGACAAGAGGAGCCACATGGCTATAGACAGAGAATGTGAGTAAGAGAGGAGGAAGAAGAGGAGTAGTTGGAGGGCTGGTCTGTGGAAGAGGAGAGAGGGAGAGAAGCACCAGGTTTGTGTGCATAGCAAACAGGATGAGCTGAAGAGAGAGAGGGAGAGAGAGATGAGAGGCATACAGAAATGCAGCCGTACAGGAGAGAAACGTTTCTGTGTGTGTGTGTGTGTGTGTGTGTGTGTGTGTGTGTATATGTGAATCCAAAGGGGGGGATGGAGAGCAAGCCCGAGACAGAGAGGAGGGGCTAGAGAGAGCACCGGAGGCAGTGGGATAGAGAGAGAGAGCGAGAGAGGAGAGAGACTGCCTATTCTGATTTCACTACTCTACAAGCCCCCATCCCCCTCACGTTTTACTCTTCTCTCTAGTCTCCCAATCTCCTCAATGGGAGCCAGACATTCACCACCATTGTGTGCCTACTGCCTACCCCCAGTCCCACTCTGCACCATGCTTAACTAGGGCACCAGTATACCCACCATTTTGAGTAATTGGGGTTATTATTTTTGGGAGGGAGATAAGAAAAAATGGTGCATTGCCAATTGGAAAGCAGTTGTCTGAAATGATTTGGTTTAAGCGCCTTTCACTCCTTGTCTGTCCTGCTTTTCACTCGTGTTACAACTTCAAACTTACAGCTTTGGAGTGTTCAGACATGCTGTTGTTTCTTTTTTTCTTCCTTTTTTTGTTTTGTGTGTCCATAATAAGCCTCTGCTGCTTCCTCCACAGAAATGCAGTCCCAGGGCAGCACTTCCTCCCAGCCCTCCTTTGATTCCCTCAGCTCCAGCGACAGCCTCTTATTCAGTGACTCGGAGCAAGCGGAGGACGACACAGACGTCTTCCTGACGGATGGCTCTTCCTCTGTCATCATCGGCAGTGTGGGCGGGTCAGCGTCCGGTGGAGACAGGGGTTCAGAGAGTCCCGGGTCCCAGTGGACGTGTGATGGCTTCACTGATAAAGAGGAAGAAGAGGAGTCGTACAGGTTGGAAGTTGGCAACGGAGGCAAGTCGGCTCGCATCAGCCTGGAGGAGACAGACCGTTCAAGCCCGAACCAAAAATCAGAGGGAGACCTGCTGTTTGCTCAAAAGGTACAGACTTTGAGAGCCCAGGAGCAGAGTGTGATGAAAGAGGGATGACAGGGCACAGAGGAAACCCAGCAGACTGGTTTAGACAGCAGAGCCCAACCCAAACTCTGTAGTAATTTATCTTCTTCTCTTTTCCTCTGTCAGTGTGCTGAGCTGCAGGGTTTTGTCAGGCCCCTGCTGGAGCTGCTGAATGGACTGAAGAGGGGCCGCTTTGACCGCGGTAAGCATCGTGACATCACTGCTTCCTCACAAGCACGTGTTGAGACTTGGAGCTGCAGCTGTAGATGCTGAACACAGGTTTATATGGCCTGTGTCCCATGCATTAGAGAGCGATCCTCTGTGAGAGTGTGTGTGGAGCAGTCTGTATTGACGCAGCCTATTGATGTAGTCCAAAGTGCAGAGTGTGTGTGTGTGAAGCGACAGTCTTCCCGCTGACTCATCGGCTCACAAGTGTGTACTGATATCACACAGTGAAGATGCTGTCTGAGATAAATAGAGCTCGTGCGTGTTCACATGTTTATGCCTGATTTTCTTTGACTATGATGCCTAGGAGTAGAAATGCTGACCGGGGATGACTTTGTGATTGACAGGTTTGAGTAGTTTCCAGCAGAGTGTTGCGATGGATCGAATCCAGAGGATCGTGGGGGTTTTACAGAGACCCAACAGCGGGTAAGATGTCAGCCACATTGTCTCTCTTCACCCTCAGATATATTATTTCTATGTTGCATCATTACTTGTAGATTACACAAGTTATAACTATTAAGGAGCAGCGGGTGAAGTCTTCCATTTCAAGCCTCACCCCTTGTGTCATATTTTATTAAACAGTCCTTGAGGCAGGTAGAGTTACATCATTCAGCAGAGGTGCAGGCAAACACCAAACTTTAGCAGAATTTGCTCCTAGATACATACACGAGACGTTAAACATCCAGATGTTTTACCAGACAGTCACATTGTATCATGCCATAATTTCCTCACTTCTAATAATCTTGTCACTCTTTGCAGGGAGAAGTACTTGAACACTCTTCTCCAGGTGGAGGTGATGTTGAAGCTTTGGTTTCCTCAGATCTCCACTCAGCCTGTGTCCACAGCCTCAAGCGTGGCCGCATCTCCCGCTCGCTCCCTCCAAGAAACCTCCACCCCACTGCACAAGCACAGGGATCAGTCTCATATTCCTGTTAAGGTGAGAAAGTATGCATTCCTGAGTGTACAGGAGTATACTTGTCCTAACACAAACAGCCACTCCATCTCCTTTCCCACAAACGTAGCTCTATTTTCACGTACACGTTTCTCTGCTCTTTACAGAAGCGCAGGCTCAGCTGGACTGGCAACGACTCCCCAACACCTTCCCCTATGCTTCTCAAGTGCCCTCGTATCAGTGTAGAAGAGAAGAGGGTGAAGCACAGCCGTGATGAAAGGGGCGGCCAACCTCTTACCATGTACTTGGCCTCTGATGTAGACCACAATTCACCAGATGTGGCCAGTAACAGCCAGCTCAACGAGGAAACAAAGGGAAAGGACAGTGACAGCGAAGAGCCAGGAAAACTGTCGAAATACAAAGCAGGTCAGAGCTCTGAGCCCAGCCTGACATGGGTTCACGTTGCCCCCATCCTTTCCCCACGAAAGGCTTGCCCCTCACATGAAGGCACAACAGGAGGTAACAACGAAAACCAGCCAGTCACTGCCGTCCCCCTGCCAACCAGGAGGGGCAGTCCGGCCATGCAAGACAGCGCCGTCTCTTCTACGACACCCTACAAGCACTCAAAAAATCCGAAGAAGCCTAACCGGTGCCAAAGCCAGCCTGTTGCTGGACAACAGAGTGAGACCACGGAGTCCTGTCAAGGTCCCAGTGTTACACTCAAGCCTTTGCCCAGTGTGTGCCCTGCCCCCTTAGAGACCTGATGCACTGAGGAGCAAAAAACAGGCAGCAATGCTTTGGTACATCAGTAGGCTACACGCTGCTGAGAGATGCTGAAAGGCCAACGATTAGAGATGTGTTTAAGAGAGGAAGGGAGAACGGATTGGAGGTGAAAAGAAGTGATGGATCACACACAACCATGCATTAATCACTTACTTAGATCCGGCATTGACAAAAACAGGACATAATGTGTTCAAATGAATCAGATGTCACAATTAGACAACAATCTAAGCATTTGCACAAGAGCAGTTGTGTGTAAGGTGAGTTAGGAAGAAAACCTGAAGCTTGAAGTCTATTTACAGCTTCCTGCTTTATGATCAATAGGAGGGAAATTAGGAAGAAGCCTGAGGAGCAAGTAATAGTTTCTCCTCAGCTTGAAAGCAATCAATATATTCAGAGATGACTGTTTTGGCAGGCATGTAACTCAAGGGACACAAGCTTGATATGAAATTAGAAAAGCTTTTGAGAATATTCAGACTGATGTTTCATAGTGAAGAGGTTGCTTTGGTTGAGATTTCAAACACAGTGTGAGCTGATTTGATTCCAGCCTTGTGGCAGGAGACACAAAAGACTTTTGCATTCACTTGTAGATAGAGTTGACGTGTCTGGCTTTAAAAGGAAATTGAAGTCTGAGGTCAATTAAAATCTCATCGCTCGCGACATGAGAAAAACACAATGTACAGAATGCAGCATTATGTGTGGTGTGATGGAGTCATTAGAAACATAGGAACAATGATGTCATCATCTCACGAATGTAATCCAAGAACTTTTTGGGGGGCATCAAGAGGAGGAGGAGCAGCAATCAGAGGTCATGTAAACTTCTGCCCAGTGCTCTGCTAAGCGCACAAGAAAACTGACGGGCAGCCAGTGTCATGTACCTCCAAGAAGAAGAAGAAAAGAAACAAGGACCACTTAAAGACATGTGACTCCAATGGTTAATTTATTCATGTGTAGATCGGACACTGCATTTATTTATTGTTTGTATTTATTTACTGGGCAGCTGAATATCGCCTTCTGTGCTCTTGCATAAGTTGGTCTATAATTTGTTTTGAGGAGTTCAAGAAGATGCTGTTGACAGTTTGTGGGTTTTTTATTACTATCACAAGGTTTAAAAAAAAAAAAAAGTAGAAGGAAAGGAAGTGAAATCTTATGATTGGAATATTGGGACTACTGTGCCTTTTAACCAAATAACAATAGGATGTGTTCACAAAAAGCATTTGGTGCTTTCAGTGCATTCATACTACGTTTTGATTGTGTTGCTTTGATTTCGAAAAAAATCAGTACACACATGCATTCAATCATGAAAGCCTACATGTAGTAATTTTCATCCTGCTTCTACACACAAACCAACAGTATCAGTTACTCTATCAAACACTCCACAATCCAGACGACTACAGTTATTCCAAACTGCCTAAAACTACAGCGGTGGTAACTTCTGGTCACATTATATTGAAGTGTAGCCTTCCTTTGTGTCAGCAGAGGAACAGACTTATCTGCATCTATTGCTCGTGCTCTCTAAAACTTGAAAGAATACAGAGGAAATATAAACGTGATGAGTAAAATCGTTTTGCACCACCCTCTACTGCTGCTATTGTTATTCTAATTCCAATTCTGTTAAGATGTATGATGGGAGGCTCTCTCTTGGGAATCACAATATTTCAAATGTGGTAGGGGGTTTCAGCGATATGATTGGATTTATCTTTATTGCAAAAAGTACTGTAAATATTGAGAAAAAGATATTTTTAAATTGCTATGAGTGCTTCATATACTATTTCGTCAGTAGAGAGGAGTGATATCTTCATGACAGACTCCTTCAACAAACAAAAAGCACCACATGTGAACACAGAGCCACTGGCAGCCTCCATGTTACTGCCTATGTTATGTTTGTGAGGGAAGGAGTATACAAACCCTCAGTCAGACCCAGAGTCGGATTGTCTCAGCCCAAACGTGACAGCGTGCGGTACCAGACACTGACTCTGGATCAGAGGCTGGGGGCATCCTTGGCTTCTTCCTCCTGTTTATAACGGTTGTGGTATGACAGAGAAACCAATTGCACTTATTTTTCATTGTCCTTTTTTCATGTATGTTTTCTACTGCAGTGACCACTGCTGATTGGTCAGGAATAATATGTCTCATTCTTTTTTTTTCTGGCTGCCTTTTTTCTTCCTAAACTGTAAAAGCTGACTGTAGTACCCCCCCCAGTCCTCCCCTCCCCCACTCTGCAGCATTCGTCTGCCCTTGCCCTCTCTCCTTCCGTCGTCTCTCTCAATCCTGTTAGTATCATTTCTTTCTAACTTAACTCTGTCTTTCTCTCTCTCCACTCATCTTAACATATTACTCTTCTGACTTTTTCAATAATGGTGGAAAAGAAAAAAAAAAGTCTTTTAATAAATGACACTTTTCGGAAGCTGAACTGTGGGCCTGTTTTCTTGTTCCTGTATTAAGGGTCTCTTATTTTAATTTTGATGTAATTTGTAGTGATCTAAAAACGACTGGTATTTTTGGAAAGCGGCTCTCACTGAACAGATGTGAGACTCAATGGGAAAGATTTAGAGAGTACATTTTGAAGTGGTGGTGGAGGGGAGATGAGGGGAAGGAGGGGCGGCAGGGTGTGAGACTCCAGCCTCGATAATCTGACTGGGAGTAGCAGGGGGGCCGGCTGATCCTCCAACCAGCTGCTACTATGGAGAACAAACATTACTGTGGATTATTATGTGTGTTCTTGTGGGATGGTTGTTTATTTTCGTAAGATCACAGTGAGTAAAAAACCTCCTGTGGGCAGAGGAGAGGAAGAGCTCTGCATGGTTTTGTCTGTGATGCGTTCATAGTACGGTTAAAGAATCAGCAAACTGGGGCTCAAGTGTGTTTGTGGCTCCTCCAAAAAAGAAAAAAAAACGAAAGGGTGAGAGTCAAGAGCTTACCTTGCTAATCATTACTCACCAGAGTGTCTTGTTGTCTCATTGAGGCCCTTCAAACATCCAAATAGGGGTGAATTATTCATTTTCTAAGAGATGTTATTTCATGATTTCTGCAACATTATCAGATAAAAATGTTCTTCAGCCAAACACACAAAGGGGGACTACTTCAGTGAAGATTATGTAACATTTTACAATATGTCCTACTTGCACTTTCTGCAAAACAAAGTTTTAAATCACAGAGAAAGCTGCAAGTAACACATGGTAATATTAAGTGAGAGATTAGTTGTTTTAATGACTTTTGAAAAACTGTTTTAATGATTATTGTTTCACCAAAGCCTCCCAGATTTACTGCTTCAAGCTTTTGTAAAGTGAATGTTTATAGATTTAGAGTTATGTTTAGATAAATGAAACAGAGAATTTAAAAGAATAATTAGATCTGATTCAATACAGATAAATCAGTTCATTAAATAGTTAAACTTAAAGCACAAATATAAAGATTGAGCATTTTTCTACCTCTGATTTGAGTATCAGTTACATCACTTGGATTAGCATACAGAAACATTCACCATGTTCTCTCCACTCCAGCAGCACATCCATGGAAACTGCGTGCGAGTGGGCACGAGACTGGTAAATTTGGAGAGGGTGTGGTTTGATTTCTCCCAGCTCAGGCGAGATGAAATCAGCCACACCACACGTACTCGCACACGCACACAAACATACCCAAAGTCAAAAACACTGATGCCCCTTACACCCCCCCCCCCCATGCTGTGACACACTGACTGGCTGATTTTGTGATGGGCCTGTCTCTGACACACTGACTGCGCTGCGTTACAACAACAGAGACCGCCCCTCCTCCCCACTCTCGCAGCCCCCCCTTGTATCCATGCAGTTTTTAGCAGAGAAGCCCTTGCCCTCGGTCTCCCTCCTCCTCCTCCTCCTCTTCCTCTTCGGGAGGACAGAAACGAGGGGCAGAAAGGAAGAGAATGGGAAGAGGATGTGTGGAGGGCACAGACAGGAGGACTTCACTTAGTTTTATATGGAGGATATTTCATATTTTGACCACTCCTTTTCAACCACCATACTCTTTTCCATTTCCAGTAGTCCTCTTTCTTTTTTCTTTGTAAAATTTTGTTTTGAAAAAGTTTTATACCCTCATACAGGAGAAGCACACTATAATTGTGATAATATATTATGAACCACACAGTCTGCAGTAGCTTGAGAACAATCAATGATTGTTATTGCATCATAAAAGCGCTCAGTTGTTTTCACTTCTCTCAGTATCCAGCCAGCTTGTGTTGGATTATTAGAGCACGTGTGGCCGTGCATCAATAGGATTGCACATAATGAACTTACTGCCCCTCTGATCCCACGGCGTGTAGGTTTTAATTGCGCTTTCACATTTCCTTATTGGTTTTAACAAGTTAATGGTTTAAGAGAGCATGTCTATTTCTGCTGCCTGTGCCATGATGTGCCAAATGAAGAGAATGACACAATGAGGTGCTTATTCACTTATTCTAAATTCCCCTCCCCCATTATTCATTCAGTGCACTCCAGCAAAACTCACGCGAGGGGAAGCCATGCTGTGACTTTACAACCACACACACACACTCGTTTGTGTGTTTGTGCAAAGACTCACACACTTGCTCTTACTCACCCCAAGTCCTCAGGGGTTTCAGTGTCGTCTAGTCCCAAAACAGCCTGGATGCTCATTAAAATTTCACAGTGGACAGCCCTGCTATGGAAATCTGAGCGACTTTGAACTAATTTCTGCCATGCTGGAGCTCACAGGGATGAGGATGATGATGGGCAGGAGTGTGTTTGGGGTTATGAAGGTGCTGCTCTGCCAACCATCTGTGGTCCCCATCACTGTGACGTCATCAACAGGGGATACGGTAAAGACAGAGGTACCAGGACTACATTTTCAAGGACGCACGTGTATCTCGTGACATTGAGTGTGTGTGTGATATTTGGGGCACAGCCGAGCTACAGGCAAATAACCATCCTCATCCGTTTTCTTTTGGCCTGAATGTGTTCTTGGGGAGCCTGCTTGTGATGACGCCATCTGACACGACTTCTCAATTATTCAACTGGAGAGAGTGAGAGGGAATCACCAGATAAAATATACAGAGGGCAGAAAAAGAGAAAAGAGGGGTGCCAAAAGACAGAGTTGAGGTTATGAATGAGGAAAAAAAAAAAAGGTGAGAAATGCAAGCTTATCTTCTGAGTGGATGACTGGGGTGTTGTAGATGCACGTGCACTCCACACTGAGGTCTCAGTAGCACATGTGTGAAGTAACGACAGCGGGGTCCCTTGAGATTGTATCTTCCAATATGATTTACGGCCGCTGTCAGATACAATGAAATAAAACTGGGTCAGCATGATGGAATATATCATACGAGCACACTTGATGAATCTAAAAGCAGTATGAAGAAACATAGAGAACATGTCCTAAAATGTCCCGTTCAGAACACAGATATAAATCATTCACTTATGTAACATATATGGCAAAGTATTAATACACATCAGTACAGCTATGTTTATTGAAATACACAACGGAAAATATTTAACAAATGAAATCAAAGACTGATTCATTGGTTGCTGTTTTGCTGATATTGAGATTGGAATAACAGCGCACTAAATGCCCTGCATTCCAGTAATATAATACATTAATTCATACAGCTCTCACCATGCGCCCCATGATGCTAGATGGAGTGGGCTTTAGCTGCACAGACAAGTGGAAGTCCCTGTGTGCCACTGTGTGCATGTGATCCTGTTTTCTCTGTGTATAGAAATATCTCTGTATTGTCATATTATGTGCTGAGGTGTCATTACATAATAGAGTCTGCTGGAGAGGGGGAGAGAAAGGGTGAGAGAGGGGAGGGGGCAGACAACACATGTGGGGTGCCAGGCAGGGGGAGTCAGGGTGATCTCGCCTGCTGGATGTGTTGGTATTGGAGATAGCTGGCTGGGTGCATTATGTGGGAAAATGGGGTGTTTACCGGCTGCTTATTATTTGATTAGAATCAGAAATGAAGGCGTTTTTTCTTGTAAAGCTGTTGATAGTATTTGATTCCATTCGTTCATGAGAATTACAGTAAAACAATGTGTAAATTACCGTCTGAAAGGATGAACTCTTTGGATTGATCCTGCAGTTCCTGAGGCACTGGTTTAGCTTATCTGGTAAAGTCATACTCAGAGACTTTAGTCATCTTCTTGGCCATGTCTCCTCCTCTCAAGATTTTCTCTCTTTAGCTGTCCAATCAAATTAAGGGCAAAACAGCTAAAATAAGTTAAAAAAATAAATAAAGAAAAAAAATGTTTCCGGATGAAGATCTTCAATGATCAACATTAGAAACATTTGTTTTTACAGTGTTTGAACCATTCATCCTGCAAAAAAAGGAAACGTTTCCTCGTTCCATCTCTTTAACTGTAATGATTTGCTGACATTTTGTAGTTTGCATACACTGCTAATTCTACTTATAGAATATCAGAAATTGAAATAGTTTATAAAGGTATGAATTATTTTCTGATAAAACAATAAATCAGTGGATGATTTATAAAGAAATAGCAAAGACTTTAAAGTTTGGTAGCTATTTGGTAACACTTCATGATGTCTGGTTTCCAAATATCTAAAATATTGAACTTTCCAAGGACAGGAGATAGAATAAGTGACTTTTTAAAAGAGCTGTTGATTATCTTTAAATCAATAAACACATGTTATAAACACACTGTCTCAGCCCTGGGTGTTATCTTAGCCCTTAGGAAGTTGGTCTGCTTTTTCCCCCACGTTTTTAACATTTTATTGGCCCCAACAAAATTAACAGTGACCACAATATTCACAATGAGTATATCGAATAGAAATAGTGTGCTAGCTTTGCAATGTAAACAATTAACTCAAATAAATATTAATAACTTAACTGAACAAAATGTCCAAGTTTAATTCATGTCTTAGCTGCACCATGCAGCAAAGGTGAAAGACTAAACTGGATCTGAAGCTCAGTTTCTAAACACATTCAGGCTTGTGGCAAACTAAGCTCACGTTTCAGCATAGAAATAGGAAACAAAGAAAGTTTCTCAAATTTCTGTGGCACTAAGAGGTTTTCTTTAAGCAGCCGTGTCCATACATGTACCAAAACTATGATGGCTGCTTGTAATTTGCATTGAATTAAGCTGTTAAGTGCATGCAGCTTTTGATATATGGATGAATGAGTGACAGCCAGATGATAAACTAAATATGAAAGGGTTGCTGATGTTTTTTTTAGGAACAATTCAATAGTGCTTTAATGTATGCCTCATTTTGACATAGTATAATATACAAAGTTTACACTGATGCACAATATTTACACTGTACGTACAAGCATGGACTTCACTTCTAACAAATGAGAGTGGAGGATCTAGCATACCAGTGCAGCCTAAGGCTCACTGCTGCATTCATGCTCACACTACACCAACTGTATTTGGTTGACCCACATCATATTAATACAGGAAAAAAAACAGAGAGGTTGAGCCCACAGGGGATGGGAGAGCAGAAATCAACTGATACCATACCAGGGATCAAGCTTCATGATTAGTCTGCATCTGTCGGGCAACAGTTTGACAATGTTGGAGTTGTTAAAAGCAGAAGTTTAAGGTAAGATTTTTATCACAAAGACCGTATGATAACCTCAGGGGAAGACATACCCATGCTTACATGGTCAATTTCAAAGCATTTGGTAAATCTGCTCTAAAATGTGGACCAAAAGTATTGTCTGTTTCAATAATAAGAATTACAGGTTTCTTTATATTGCGAAAATTCTTCCTCAATCATTAAGCAAAGCTAACGTTCACTGGCTTCGCAAAATGCAATACCTCACATTGAACCAAGTCATACCTGATTTCAATATGATGTTTGAAACTTTGATGCATAAAAACTCGAAAAGTCTTGTCATTCTGGTGCTTGTGTTTATGAAAGCAACCTTAACTCACTCATATGTTGTACTTGGGACTGTGTTAGTATTATAATATCATAAATATGACCAAATACGCTGACCAGCCTAAACATTATGAACACCTGGGCAATCTAATACAATCCAAAACAGCACTACCAATCATTCCACTCTCCAGAGGCTTCTAACTGCTTAGTTTTTGTTTACACAATCAGATAGGTGATTATAGTGCCCTATATGGATTACTGAGGATGGAGTGCGTAGTGGTGTAGCAGTACTAGAGTGTGTTATATTCAAAGCTGTCTCATACATAAAAGATCTTAATATTTGATTTTGATTTAATGTTAATACTGTATTTGAAACAAAATGTATATTTTTGTCATGTGCATAACCCACCTGTGATATAATGGCATGTATATTTTTTTCAATCACTCCACTGCACTCTTCATCATTGCACTATTGTCTTACATAAGTTAAATGTCTATCACTAGCTTGTACATACTTTGTAAGTTTTGGAACATTTCATGTTCAATGTTTGTACAAAGAGAGCAAGGTTTACCAAAGTCATATTCCTTGTATGTGTACAAATACTTGGCAAATAAAGCAAATCTGATGTCTTATCCTTTTTGGAGGGAAATTTAAAAGACAATGCGGTAAGTCTTTTCTTCTCCTCTTCAATATTTTATCAGTATCATTGCGAACACATAGAGCGGATTAATTGATTGTCAACTGTGTTGTCAACATATACATGGGAACTTGCTTTAAATGTTTTATTTACAAAAATGTAGATAAAGTATATAAAAACAGGAGTTCATTAAGGTCTTACAGTGACAGCTCTGAGGTCTGCAGTTAGCAAAAGGCCCTAAAATGCCCGAAATGTCAACTGTGTTACTCATCAGCAGTGACAGTGTTCGAAGTTTATTGCCACAATTTATGTTTATATTTGGAGACAAACATAATGATTTGTGTTTTAGGAAGATGGGTTTATCTGCTGCTGAGAAACAGCACCAGTACAGGGCTCTGTGTGCACATTAAGAGTTTATATCACAGAAACATCTAGTTCATTTATCAAAAAAGAATACTGATATTTTGAGTTTGTGGTTGACTTGAAATGTGCCCCTAATTGTAGAATGACTCAAGTTTTATAAAACCTGCCCTAAATTAGTATTTTTCAATGCGGCTTCTTATGTCAACAGCTGAATCAAAGTTAAAATGGCGTATATACGATTAATTTTCGCTTTAGTGTTCAGTAACTGGAAGAGATGAGGGCGGTTTTACCCTCTACTGACATTTCACTGAGGAATAACTGAGCAAAACCTCTTTTAATACCTCATTAATTCTCTTGTGTTGTTGTTTTTAAATAAAAATGTATAAATCTGGGTTTCACCACTGACCTTATAACATTTCATCACATTTAAGACAGAAACAAGAGTTACCTCAAACACAGAAAAACTCTTTCGTGCAGCTAGATGGAAACACCGACCGTTGACGCAATGTCTGAGCGCTAACGGTCAACGAAGAAGACACGTTACGCGTTTCCTCTTCCGGGTCACGTATTAGGAACGTCGTGTGAACGGCGCGACAAAACAGAAAGTTTTTTTCTCTAGAAATCAAACAGTTTAGTCTTTTACGGCTCTTAAATCCAAGTATTTTTGACGGAATCTTACAACTTGAGCGATCTCACAGAGGAAATAGAGACCAGACGAAGGTTTGTAAGTGCACTGAAGCTGTTGTTCGGTCATGTCAGGAGCATTAGTGTGCTAACAGTAACTAGCGGGCTATCAGGGAGTTTGGCGGATGTCGTTGATTTTAGTCTACATGTTGCCCATGAGCAGCACCTTTCTACCTAAAACACTGGGTGCAAATCTTAAAATAAATGCAAATTCGAACTGGTTGTAGACACTGATTTGTGTGCGTAAAATGGTGTGTTTGTGTGCGTCTTCGTTATTAGCTTAAAGTCAGACAGCGGGGTTGTGCACAGGTAGACCAGATCAGGACTTTCACATCATGTCCCAAATTAGTGCACTGCCTGAAGATACGAAGGTGTGTTGAAATCTCTGTGACATGTTTTCAGACGTGGGAGATGTCTCTTCCTAAACGGGAGGTGGAGGAGTTGAGGCCGTGGGTGGAGCGGACGGTGAAGAAGGTGCTGGGCTTCTCAGAGCCCACGGTCGTTACTGCCGCTCTGCACTGTGTTGGAAAAGGACTGGACAAAAGGAAAACCACAGGTAGATGATCTAGGACTATGTGACTCATAGCGTGTGTTGCTGCACCGAATTTAGCCAAGATCCCGAGAAATTCACATTTAAACCCTTTAACATGTCACTGTAATTCATGTTATCTTTTGGAAGATGCAACTATGAGTACTATCAAATGTTAAAATGATTGACTATGTCGTAAATCCAGGCAAGAAGATTACTATTAATGAGTCGACTGCATGATTTACAACATTTTCCAGATAATTAGCCAATAGTCAGTGTTTGTATGAGTTGTTATGCTTTACATGTAGAACATAGTCCATTCAATAGTCCTGATTCTAGTTGTTTAAGGATACATTAGTGATGACAAATATCAATCAATCAATAAATCAATCAGTCTTTATTTATATCGCACTTTTCATACACAACCATGTCGCACAAAGTGCTTTACTCAGAAAAAAATTAACTTATTTTATCTGTTTGTTTTGATAGTTTTATTTAGTATTAATGGCTGTGCAGTTCACCAGAGCCAACTGTGTGATAGTGACTTAGAAACTGCTTTAAGTTTACCAATTTTTATTCCAGGTTTTAGTTTTGTGTGATACATTTTGGAGCTCAAATACTAAAATGAAATCAAAGGCATATAAGGATGAGGTAAGAAGGACTTCTTTTAACCTGCCTCTACTATTTGTTTGACTTTGTCTCATCAAAGACCAGTTGCGGCCCTTTCTTGACGACTCTGCCGGAGGTTTTGTGGAGCGCCTTTTTGAAGCTCTAGAGGAAAGCCGCAGCGCCCGTGGTAATAAAGGATCAGGTGAAAAGAACCGCAAAAGAGAACTGAAGGTAAACAACATAGGGTTGCGTGTTTGACTTAGCAAAGTTTGTTCGTTTATGCATAATTACGACCATAAGCTAATCTTTGTAATTACTGGGGATAATAGTGAGCGCATTAACATGCACTCTAAGATTGTCGGGAAATCCACTCTGGATAAAGCCGGAAATAAATTTTCTTGAATGTCATAATCATATTGCGAGACTAAAGCTAAATATTAAGTCATATTACATGACTAGTATTAAAGCACTTATGTTTGGCTTAATGTTGGCATTTTATATTGATGTGAATGTTTTGGCTGCTTGGTTTCAGGATGTGTTTGGTGATGAAGCTGAAACGGGTGCAATGAGAGAAGCTTTCCAGTCAGAAGATGGGACCGTTGCAAAGAGGAAACGAGTCCCTCGGTTTGAAGAGGTTGAAGAGCCCGAGGTCATACCTGGACCTCCATCTGAGAGTCCTGGTATGCTCACCAAGATGCAGGTAAAGATTTTTTTCCCTTCTAGCTTAGTGAAGATTTTTATTAATAATTTGTTTTGATTTTTTGATGAACTTCCTTAATACTGCTCTTTTCCACTACAATTTTAGATAAAACAGATGATGGAGGCAGCCACGAAGCAGATAGAGGAGAGGAAGAAACAGCTGAGCTTTGCCTCCTCAGTCCCTTCTGCACAAGTGTGTAGCCTACTTTTATTTGAAAATAAAATTGATCCTCAAACTTTGGAAATAATGCATAAGGATGTCAGGCAGTGCATTAAAACTTTCTTCTTTTTTTCACATCACAGTCACAAATGGACTCCCCTCCAGTCTCTCGGCTTCTTGGCTCTCAGGCTTCCGCAGTTTCAGGTGGTGCGTCATCCATTGCCCCTTCCCAGGCGGCCAGCTTCATGAATGATGCCATCGAAAAGGCTCGCAAAGCTGCTGAGCTACAGGCCCGTATCCAGTCCCAGTTAGCCATGAAGCCCGGTATACTGGGAGCCTTGGGGAACACTGGGCCTCACAATCTAGTGGCTTTAGCCAATCTTCATGCAATGGGAATCGCCCCACCGTAAGTTATGCTTCAGTCTGTGAGACTGTGAAATCAAAGAGGAAAAAATCCTGGGATGATATCTGCGTTAACGTGGAATTGAGAAAAAATAAAAAACAGACAGAAATCTCTGTGTTTCAATTTACAGGAAGGTTGAAGTGAAAGAGGTGAACAAGCCAACACCTCTTATTCTAGATGACAAAGGAAGAACTGTAGATGCCAGTGGCAAGGAGGTTGAATTGACACACCGCATGCCCACTTTGAAAGGTACGTGTTCACAGATCTTCATCTTTACAGTTTTAGATACACAAGTTCAATCTCTCGTTTTAGTATTCCTTCAATGATTGTCCATCATCTGTGTAGCTAATATTAGGGCAGTGAAAAGGGAGCAGTTTCGTCAGCAGCTGAAGGAGAAACCTGGAGATGACTTGGAGTCAACATCCTACTTTGACCAACGTGTTAACATCACACCAGCTCAGCGCCCTCGCAGGGGCTTTAAGTTCCACGAACAGGGACGCTTTGAGAAGATCGCCCAGCGAATTAGAACAAAGGTGAGTTTCAACCCTGTCCATCATGTGTCCAAAGTAGTGGTTATTTCAGTATCATAACTGAATTTCTCCTCTGTGGATCAATAAAGTAATATCTTATCTAGAACAAGGTCAGGAATCACAGAGTAACTTATGATGCGCTGTCCTAGTACATGGACTAGGATAACTACAATATCACCGGTTTGGAGGGCAATCACATAATAATGCATCATATCTGATAAACTGAGGAACACAATGATAAACGTCAGGGTTAACATCATTTGCTCCACCACTGGGAGGCATAAATTGGTGATGCTATGTGTTGAATTGGAAGAGAAATGTGCAATAAGAAGCTTATATTTTCAAATTAAAATCCTGATAATATAAGAAGAACTTTGTTTATCCCCAAGAGGAAATTAAATAATTGGTGCATTTGACAATTACAGTGCAGAGTGCCAGCATATTGCTGTATAAATATTTTGTCCAACACCTCATCTGGTTTGGAATTGAAATCAAAACATGACTCAAGCACTAAAACTTTTCTGTCCTTTTTTCCAACCATCTTGGCCACAGTCCCAGCTGGAAAGGTTGCAGAATGAGATTGCCCAGGCTGCAAAGAAGACCGGAATCCAGGCATCCACCAAGCTTGCACTGATTGCCCCAAAGAAAGAAATTGGAGAGGGGGAGGTGCCTCGCATTGAGTGGTGGGACTCCTTCATCCTGCCCTCCAACGTAGACGCGTAAGAAAATGGTCGATTCAACACTTGATACAGTAGAGGGCAACCAAGCCCTGTGCTGCAGGCTCTCTTGTGAATCTTTTCTTACTCACTCTCTGAGCCACTTCTAAGTAACACTTAACACCCAAAAGGATTGTACAATCTATTGATTCTTATTAACTGAGATATTTTTTCCCCTCTTGTCTTATGAAGAACACCTAACTCAAAATTTGAAGAGTTTGAGCTGTTCGGTGTGACCAACCTGGTAGAACATCCTGCCCAAATTAGCCCCCCTGGTAAGTGAATGGAAAGTTTAAGTCTGCCTTATACTGAAGGTTCTCCAAAAGTACATGCCTAACATCTGTTAAGACATAACCACCCATGGAAGAATGTCCATGATGCTGAATTTTTTGCAGGTGTTGTCATCAATTCCAAATGATTCATGATCAAGATTTCTTAAAAATCTGAAAGATGCAAATTAAGGCACACATTAAGAAAGAAAAAGATGCAAATTAAGGCACACAATAAGAAAGAAAAAGATGCAAATATGTGGCAACAAAGGTGAATTTTCATGGACATTTACAATTGCTATCTATTAATGCTCAATATTTTTACATTTTTACTTCAGAAAGTGTTCTTTTATAAAAAGTGGTTAAAGCTCACAACAAAAGATGTGCACGTTTATATTAAAAAAAAAAAAAAAAAAAAAGGCAGTGAACAGGGGGTACTTTTTAATGTTATTCAGCATATGAAGTTGCCCTGTTGAAACCAGTACACTTTATTTTTGTCACTCAGACCTTGGTTCTGTAGTTCTGCCCTCCATGGAATAGTTTTTTTTAAGACTAAATGCATTATTATGCAGATGTGCAGCCGCTTCTCACAACAAACAGACTAAAAATACTCCCTGATTTATTGCCTTGTTTATTTTGTTTGTGATTAGTATGTGTTCCCTTATTTATCACAGTTGACACAGATAAGCCAGTAACACTGGGTGTATACCTGACAAAGAAAGAGCAGAAGAAACTGAGAAGGCAGACACGAAGAGAGGGGCAGAAAGAAGTTCAAGAGAAAGTTCGCCTGGGACTGATGCCTCCTCCAGAACCTAAAGGTATCCACACACAGTTTCAAGCATTTCAAACTGGTGCATTGAACAAAATTTAACAGAAGTTTCCTTTTTGCTTTTTTTCTCAGTTCGTATCTCAAACTTGATGAGAGTGCTTGGGACAGAGGCAGTCCAGGACCCAACAAAAGTGGAGGCCCATGTCAGAGCACAAATGGCCAAAAGACAGAAGTTAGTACTAAGATTAACCCCTGCACTGCTAGTTTGAATTTTCACTTTAACATTACACAATAATCTGTTGAAAAAACACCCTCATGAAGCATTTTCTGACTGTCCCCGCTCTCTTTCTTAGGGCCCACGAGGAGGCCAATGCAGCTCGCAAACTCACAGCAGAGCAGAGGAAAGAGAAGAAGGTCAAAAAGCTAAAAGAAGATCTCACTGATGGTGTTTATGTCGCAGTTTACAGGTATGGATTCGCAGGAAGAGAAAAGGACTCGTACTGTTTTTGAATATAATACACATCATGAAGTGTGTCTAATCTTGGCGCCTTATCTTGACCGTACAGGATCCGCAACCTGCAAAATCCAGCAAAGAAGTTCAAAGTGGAGGCCAATGCCAACCAGCTGTACTTGAGCGGCACAGTGGTTCTACACAAAGATGTCAACCTTGTAGTGGTGGAAGGAGGTAAAAGACAAAAGTTAAAGTGCCATGTCAAACCTATTAATGCTTTTCGAACAGCTGGTGCTGTAAAAGCACACGGTATTGAACAAACATTTGTGTTAATCTGCACCTTGCTGATAAAATGAAAAACAAACATAAGAACTACAGAAAACCTGAACTGGCAGTTTTATGAAGCGCCTCATGTGTATGACAGAGAGGCATGACTTAAATGAAATAGAGTGGTTCTCATTACTGTCACTGGACTTTCAGGAGAAGTGAGAGACAAGGAGCCAAAGTGTCAAAACACTTTGATGCATTAGAGCTCAAAGTTTTCAATCTGAGTCAAAGTCCTTTTATGTTTGTCAAGGTTTTAACATTTTGTGCCCTACAACTCTTGAGAGTGTTATGTAAGCATATTGCTAAGCTCACTGCAGAGATACACTCATGTTCATCTTAGAGTTGGTCCAGTAAGGTACTTGATTTTTGAAGTGTCGCTTCACTTTGACCATGCTGGATGTTATTTTCACTGCTGTGTTTTCTTTCCCCTGCTACTGTTGAAAAATAAAAAGAGAAACCTTAAAAGTCAGATTAAAAAATGAAAGTTATTTCTCCTTTTAGGTCCTAAATCACAGAAAAAGTTTAAGAGGCTGATGATGCACAGAATCAAGTGGGAGGAGCACAACAGTAAAAGAGATGGTGAGAGTGGCTTGACTTGATCAACGTTCTGGTTGTTATGGCATCATGCTTGTCCAAATGAAACAGAATCTTATTATCTTTGTTTTTCGACAAGATCCAGATGGTGATGATGATACAAAGAGAAACAACAAATGCTGGTTGATATGGGAGGTTAGTGTTCACACTAAGGCATCTGTTCCAAATAAATTGCCACTTCAGTGTTTGTGATCTCTCTAATGTGTATTATTTACCCTTGGTTCACTAGGGTACGGCCAAAGAGCGAAGTTTCGGGGATATGAAGTTCAAACAGTGCCCCACGGAAAGCATGGCCAGAGAACACTTCAAGAAACACGGCACAGAACACTACTGGGATCTAGCTCTCAGCCAAAGTGTGTTGGACTGCTCAGATGACTGAAACCCACCAAGAAAGACTTCTGCACACCTTCGTCAAAACCCCCACACCCAAGGCCTCAACAGCCACCCAGCTCATTACTGATGACTTGCTGCCTTCAGCTGGGGACAGATGGGCTTATCAAGAAGACATCAGAAACAGAGGAACAATTAACCTTTGTGAACATTTGAAAACTTCAGATGTGATATGTGAGAATGTGTAACAGATTAGGCCGTGTGTGTTAGCCTGCATAAATGTTCTTCTCTTTGGTAGCAGGCTATCCTGTCAGACCGTGTGTATTTAAGTACCTTCTGACAGACTACACTTTGTGATGTAAATCACTCACCTAAGGCTTTATGTGATGGCAAGAAATAGTGTCATATGATGTTGTTATTTCCCTGATGAAACCTCCATGTACGCTGATAATTCCTTTTTGAGTCAAGTGGTGAATAAAAGTAGGCCACGATTAAACGACTAGACCAGGGGTGTGCTAACATATCCTGGGATATTAATAAACATCATCCTAAGATTTACCTATGGCATAACAACACTTCAACAGATCCAATACATCAAAATCGTTTTTTCGCGTTGAATAAACTGCAATCTCACATGTAGCCATATTGCTCTGTTACTGCACAGCCACAGCCTTTAATAAACATCAGACAAACCAATTCATTTGTCTTTTTTTTACCTTTAGTTTGAGTTTACTCAACGGATAATGATGCCATTTTTTTTTTTTTACTTCTACTGGCCTATCTCTTGATGTGAGCAAACAGACCGCTGAAGCCGTTGATAATATGCTGTACAAGTCTGATGGAGAAATAGGATTCATTATATTAGGAAGTCAGTTCTGAGAACTCATATGAACATGGTGGTTTGAATTTTCTTGATTTTTCAGCCCTACATAATACCTTCAGAATAAATTGGATAAAACAATTTCTTAAAACCCATCCTCAACATGGAACTTTATCCCAGACTTCCTGTTTTTTAAACTCAGCGGCCTTAAATTTGTTTTACTTTGTAACTACAACATTGAAAAGACTCCTTTAAAGCTGTTTAATTTCCATAAACAGATGCTTCTTTCTTGGACCTTAATTTACAGGCACAATTTCTCACCTCACAGATACTACATCTGGAACAATAGAAATGTATTATACAGACAGAAATCTTTATTTTTGGATAAATTATTAGACCATGGTATCTATTTAGTCAAACAGCTTCTCAACTTTAATGTTATCTTCAAAGGAATATGCTATTGTTTTTGACGCTATTCTTTCCGGTGTTATTATGCCACTAACATTAAAAGCTCCATTACATCTTAACTGTCTTTTTTGGAATTAGAATTACTGATAATAACGCTGATAATAATGAACTAATAATAATGCTTGGTTTTCTATCGGAATACTGTGACCCCCTGGCATTATATTGTTCTTTGTTTTTTGTTTTGATGTAATTTCTACGGTGGCTGAAAACCACCACTGCTGCAAATAAAAATAATAATAATAAAATGCAAAAAAAAAAAAAAAGAAGTCACAACAGAAGTTACTGATGCAAAAAATATATTTGCAGCAGGCTTTGTTTTCAAAGGCTTTGCTGGTATGTTTTTCACAGTAACTTTTTTTTTTTTTTTTTTTTTGCATCACCACATTTTTTTGCATCATTAACTTCCATTGTGGCTTTTTTAAAAATCTGCACCGCCTCTTTTTTTATTTGCAGCAGGCTTTGGTTTCTTCTTTTTTTTAATCAGTAACTTCCATTGTGGCCTCGTTTTTTTGCATTCTTTTTTATTTGCAGCAGTGGCGGTTCTCGGCCACTGTATATTCCTGACGTGTCGATAAAGTTTGAGAGAAAAAAGACAAAAAAAACACTTTTTTATTTTAAATTATTGTGGGGGGGACTTAATTCCTGACAGTGAAACATGTAAGGGGAGGGGGGCGTGTTTCGAGCCGCCGTCTACTCTGCGATAGCTCCCTCATCCGGACCATCAACCAACGATCGGCAAAGTGAGCTGGAAAGATGGCGGCTGGTCCTGGAGCCGCAAGCGGCCACGGAGCCCGCAGCTCCAACGCTGCTCTGGAAGCGTCTTTGGACCGGCGGTTTCAAGGAATATCCAATACTATGGAGTCAATACAGGGACTGTCAACCTGGTGCATTGAAAATAAAAAGCACCACGGCCTTATAGTTCGCTACTGGATGAAGTGGCTCAAGAAATGTGAGTAACAAACGCTAGCTCAGCCAACCCCCCCAGCTAGCTTACTTTAGCTAATCCATATGCAATTTTTCGTTGACGTTATATAAAGTTGTCTAACCGAGCTGGGGCTTTTGGTTAACAACTCTGAGTGAGTTAAGCATAAGGGATTGTGGTGCATGAAATTAATTCTGGCCTATTAAAAGCAAGGGGTTTTATTCAGCTGCGTCTTAATAAGGCTTGCGTTGCCACCACTTCTTAAAATTGGCCGCGTATATGAGCTAGCTAGGCTAACCGTGGATGCTAACACTGTTTACAAGTGGGCCTCTCGAGGTTCATGTCTGGACCAGGTTGGACATTTCAGGATGAATGGCTTTGCTTCCATGTGCTCCAATAATTAAAATGGGATGTATAATTCTGTGCGTTACTCGCTTTTACTGTACATTCGTCGAAGAATATGTTTAAGTTCTGTTCTGGCGTAGTTTTTATACATTTTCAGTCTTTCATTAACGCTGTTTTCGTGTTGCTGATACCTCTTTATGAGTATACAGTTGAGCTTGTTTTTGATATGTTTCTTGTTATAATGGGTTTGAGGAAAAATGGTATACCAGGCCACATTTAACTAACACATGGTACAATTCGGATACTTTTAATTCAGCAGTAATTGAAAACTTTAATGATATTTCCTTCAGATTGGTTTCTTTTTATTTTATTACACCGACCAACCAAAGCAGTATACAACTGGGCAATCTATTGCAGTTCAAGCTCTACAGCAAACTCAACTTTCAGGAAGCTTCAGAATTTCCACTCTTTATTTCATGTTACTTCATGGATATGATTGAAGACCTGGGTAGTGATGGTATGCTGGAGTGTACAGTAGTTGAATGGGTTCCTTATATTTTGTCCACTGCATTATCAAACGTGAGAGGACGCCTCAGTTCACCACCATCACCTCCTATAACTTCAACAACGAATTTAAATAATTGTAATTACTTGTCTGATAATGTCAGCAAAAGCTGCAAATGCAGAAATCTTGTGAAAGCAATGATTTCGGGAGTGCTATTGAATTGGGTTGCATGACATTGCCCTAATATATGTATGTATTGCCATAAGGTTACAGCATTTCAGAGTACATTTCTACCTTTTTGCTGAAAGGGATATTTGGCGTAAAACTAATTTAGGGTCAAACACACCGTAACAACGATTTAGACACCGTCTTGATGAATGTTGCAGACCGCTTGCTTCTCTAGTTTTACCAACTTCAGTAACGACCACACTATAGCAATACAGAGAGCCACGCGCTCAACCAAAACGCCACTCTATAGCCCCAAATAATGCTCAGAACAGCACCTAACTTCATCAACAGTACATACAGTCATCTAGCCACAGCACTAGCCACCAAACATCTTTTTAGCTCTGCCTAATTTCTTTAGCAAAGAGACTAAACACAACTCGCCTACTCTCTTCCAGCAGCCTCTTGTTTGTAGCGAGACCTCAGGCCAGTCCATTACGGACTACAGTTGGGTGACGCAGCTCAAGGAAGAACATTAATGATCATTTCTTTATAATTTTCCTTGAAGTAATAATCACCATATTAGTCATTTTGCACTGCAGACGCGGTAGTTTTTCTGCGTTAGCGTCTCGGTCTGATTGCATTTTCATGAAGAAATGATCAGAAATGTTCTTCCTTGAGCTGCGTCACCCCGCTGTAGTCTGTAATGGACTGGCCTGAGGTCTCGCTACAAACAAGCGGCTGCTGGAAGAGAGTGGGTGAGTTGTGTTTAGTCTCTTTGCTAAATTAGGCAAAGTTTAAAAGATGTTTGGTGGCTAGTGCTGTGGCTGGGATCCTAAATGTCCTGTTGATGAAGTTAGGTGCTGTTCTGAGCATTATTTGTGCCCATAAAGTGGCGTTTTGGTTGAGGTTTGTGTGTGCCCTCCTCAGACCGGTGTGAATTGCTATCCTGCAGTTGTTACTTAAGTTAGTATAACTAGAGAAGCAAGCGGTCGGCGTTGGGTGTGTATGACCCTAACTTAATTTTACGCCGGAATATCCTTTTAAGTATTTTCTGGATATTCAGCAGTTTGCTGATCCAGATTGATTAAGCTAATTTTGTGTACATTTGTAAGAAATTAAGTGGTGGTGTTGATTGTCATAACAACGTAGAAACAAGGCAGAAGTTTTGAATGCATGTCCAAAGCAGACATTGGTCCGAAAGTGTTACTGGAGGGATTTCAGTGAGTGGGTGGTTATGCATTCCCCTCCAGTTTTTTCCAGACTCAACCATATTATTGCGCTTTGTCTCGACAGCTTGACTGAATACTACTGACAGTTGGGCGTATTGGCAACATGATACCAATCCTGCATAATGATCACTGCAGTGCTATACAAACATTGCACCACAGCACTCTGATTTCATCTTTCAACAACAACAAATATTGACAAATTTACTCTTTATAACTTAGGCCTCATTACAAGTCCAGCAAGGCCATTTGAAAAAGCAACGACATCTGACTCTCAGTATTAGACGCAGTCACAAGATTAATGTTTACGCATCAACTTTGCAGCATCTGTTTTCGTGGCTCTAAAGTCACAGACACCGTAGATGTTGTTAAATCGGGCTGGAGTTGGAGAAAATAGCGTAAAGAAGAGGCAAAGCCAGTTAACTGCTCTCGATTTTATATTGTTCTCTGAAGCTTTCATTACCAAGGTATTGATTTTTGTTGTCACTGTTCTGTTTTTGTGATCTTTTTCCCCCATAGGCCATTAGTTCTTTTTTTAGTGCTGGATCTCTGCAGACTCTGCTGTCTGACTTGTAATAGAAAAGCTTGTGGTGTTATTCTGAGTTTCCGCTGCATCCTGCTGCTATGAATCGAAGCATGAATTTAACTGTCTTTAAACAGGCTCAGATGGGTATTGGCTCTTTAGCATTTTTCATTTGTTTTGAAAAGGATTGTGTCGAACATAAGGACCAGACAGACATAATATGTTTTTGCTGGTATGTTTTTGTTTTTTCACTGCCATACTTTGTTGTAGGGATAACTGCAGAGGATGTTGGCATTTTAGATGAAGTCATATTTGTTTAAATGTGTGTATGGTTCATACATTTGTAAATTTTAGTCTTTGTTTGATGACTTATCCCAGTAACTCCTACAGGAATTTGCTTTTTTATCTGGTCAGTGAGAATTATTTCCTGCTTTAGCCAACACTCGTTTAAAATGTCCAATTAACATTACTTTAGGACCATTTTAAAGAGTATACTTTTGCAAATTCCACATGTTACATAATTTGCATGAGGCATGATTGGAATAGTTTTTTATAAGCTGTTATACAGAAGTGTTTGTTTACAGATATTTGAAATAGCTTCTTTGTCAGGGTTAGTAGAAATATTGAATTTGATTTGTTATATATTTTTTACAGGGTCTAAGTTTGTTGTTGATACACTAGATTCAAGGGAACGTTGTTCACCCAGTTAAACAGAAGGAATAAGTGTCAGTATCAGAACCCCTGTGAATTATATTGTACCTTGAAAAACGTATGGGATGCACACCCAGCAGAACTTGTTTTCACCTTCACCATCAATGTTGGAGATGTCTTCTCAGTAGGAGGTTGCTTTTGTAGCACTGAGTGTCCCAGGCAAATCATGTAGGCAAAGCTTTTGCTGACTTAAGATAGGGAGCTGTTGGGCTGCTTGGTTCTGTCCTTGTTTTCTTGTAGAGAGTGGTGCCAATTGACCAAGAGTCAGTCTGCAGACTGTCATTTGTAGTTGGATTTTAGCTGTGACATTTAAGCATGTAAAGCATTGTATCTGGATGAATTTGTAGGATTCTTCACAATACTCTACAGCTTTCTAGCCTCAGCTAATTTCAGTGCATATTCTTAGATGGGCATTATCAAACACACCCAACTCAACAGCAGGAACACAAAAAACACTACAAGCTCACATGCAGGAATTAAGTCTCTGAACTACTGAACCACATTTGCTGAACTCTTTTCTTGCCTTGCTGATATCTTCTGATTGGCTATTATTTCAGCATCATATTTTGCATCAGAAATTTTTTGACTTTAAAGGTGGAAATTATTGTGTTGTGTGTGAACACAATTTAGCTGAAGTCCAAAAGTTCAGTTTGATGGAGCCTGGATCAGGGCGGTGTATTATTTTTTTTTTAAACATGGGATTAACTCTTGCTCCAGTGACAGTTTGGAAATCTAACTGAAATAAAGGTAGTTAACTTTCAGTGTGGATACTTTGTTTGTTATCTCTCTGCAGATTTTCTATTTTAGGATACAGTAAACTGATCTCACGGTCATGCGTGACATATTTACACAATACCACAACAATGATCAATAAGTGCAGTGGCTGCATGAATTCAGTCATGCTATCATTTTGTCTGGGCAAGGTCTTAATCCAATTGAATGTACATCGTATTAAAGGGAAGGTGAACAGAAAATTTAAAACTCAACTCAACTCAACCTCATTTATAAAGGGCTTTAAAACAACCACAGCCAATACAAAGTGCTGTACATAAATGGACAAAAACAACTCAGACATAAAAACAATTTAAACAGTTAAAACAATAGATAAAGTAAAGCAGATAATAAAAGGAAAACAACATAAGACATTTGTTGAAGTGTTTTTTTCCTATTCCATTGTATGGATGCAAAGCTGAATGCATGCTATCATACCTCCACATGGTGGCATGCATTACACCACTTACTGTAAAAAGCAATTTTGAGCACTTAGACTGACAAAAAAACAACCCCTCAGAAATGCAGTTACTGTTTTGTTACAATCAAATTATTTGTACAAAATATCAGTAAAGCGGTTAAAAAAGGTGATTAAAGGAATCATTTCAAATTCTAGCAAGACTCTGTTTTAGCCCGTGTATAAAAGACTTTTTGTTGTTTTATCAAGCAAACGTCTTGACCTGAATGAACAGACATTAATCAATGACTTTATCACTTATTTTAAATCATTTGCTGAGAAGTTGATATCAGTTGACAGGCTCAGTGCTGGGTGATTCTGATATACTCAGCTGATATGTTGGTGCATCTCCTGGCACATTATGATATAATATTTATAGTAAAATTACACCCTTTTGGCACGCATTTTGATCAGCTGTCATCCTGTAAGAAAGAGAAATAGTGAGAAATTAGCTCAAATGCCTGGGCCCAAATTGAGATCTTTTTGAATTTAAGTTACAAACACAGGGAGCAGTTTGTACTTTTGTTAGTGTGATACCTGTTAGGATTTTAGCTTCTTAACACTGTGCATGTGTGTGAGTGCTTGTACATAAGAGGACTGCTTTGATTTAAGGAGTTATGATCAGTCCATATTTGAAGCCTGAGAAAATTCAAAAGGCTGTAACTTGAGTAATCCTTAAATTATTTCAGGAATCTTAATCACACAGTGATAAACTCAAATCAAACAGATGAATAAGCCCAGATAAGCCCCACTCTGCAGCTTTGTTCTGTTTCTTATTTTAAAAGTAAAATAATTCATGCGATCTGAAAAAGAAATAGTCTTTGTGTTCAGACAGGATTTATTGGGTCCGTGTAAATACTAACGGTTTTGGATAAAGTTGGTTTTATTTTATTTTTTTAACCTTTGCCTTTGTGAGTGATTGCTAGACTGAGACAACAAAGGCTATTTCTTTAATTACAGCAACTATCTGAAAATGAAAATACACTGAAAATACATTCAGCTACTTTCAGCATATAAGCAACAAATTCATTTTTTTAGTATACAGGAGTGTTTGAATCATCCTAAATTTAGGTGACAGCCTTTACAGCATCTATAGTGTAAAAGACTGTAAAGGATTTTAAATTTCTGGACTATCAACAGTGTAGGATGTTAAATTATGTGGTAGATGTTGTTTCATTTGAACTTACAGTAGGCCACATAGAACAAATTAATGCCAAAATTTATGTTTTTTTTCTTCTGCGTTATGTTGATGCAAACATAACAGCCTGATGGGGAGTCAAAATGGAGCCATTAAAATTCAGAAATTTACATATATTTATATTTTTACCTGAATATGGAAACCCTTGTTACTCTTTTTAGATTAAGAGTTTTGCATGATTTTCATGCTGCTTTTTACTCTGTATCTAGTATTCCTTAACATTGTGCTGATCTTGGTAAGCACAGATTTTCCAACTAAAAGCAAAGAGCATCAATCCTACACAAAATTAAAAACTTTAAATTAAAACTTCACACTTACCCTGGAACTCCTGATGAAGTTATGCCTGGAAACATATTTATTGATAAACATAATAGTCATACTTGTAGAAATGCTTCCCAAGGAATAATGTTGATACACATAGAAATATATGAGATAGTGCCTTATTAGATTTGTTTTTTTAAGCTTATTAAAAGTTGAAGATGGTTTATGTCTTCTCTGTTTATCAGTTATTTAATAAATCTGACCATCTTTATCTCGCATTTTCATGCAGTGCATTGACCATAACAGAATAATACCAATATATCTTTGTTCAGCTAAAACCAATCAATGATATTGATCTATTTAATTTGCAACTTTTCACTCATAATGAACTTTTATAAAGATATTTTTCTTCAGTCTTTGTAAAGGTGTGTTGATGTTGGAAATCAGTTTTTTAATGTTTTATTACCAGAAAGTATTTACCTCCATCAGTCACACATTATCATTAGAGTGAGTTCCTGTCAATTACCTGTAAGAATTTTTGTTGTAGGA
Source organism: Xyrichtys novacula (assembly GCA_962446985.1). Taxonomy (NCBI): domain Eukaryota; kingdom Metazoa; phylum Chordata; class Actinopteri; order Labriformes; family Labridae; genus Xyrichtys; species Xyrichtys novacula. The sequence continues at coordinate 23,340,734 of OY660871.1, forward strand.
CGTTTTGTTCGAAAGGCTTGGTCTAACACAAGTTCCTAAATCTCTGCATCCAAATCTTATCTTTGCTTCTTGCTGTTTTTTTGTTTCAGCTGACAACAACCACCGTTTGAATCTCTTCTATCTTGCCAATGATGTGATACAGAACTGCAAAAGAAGAAATGCCATTGTGTTTCGTTCTGCCTTTGCTGAAGTCCTTCCTAACGCCGCTCAGCTCATCAAGTGAGTACAGAGGCTTTTTTTTTTGTAGCACTGGATCAGTGTTCTGAGTGATTTCATCGACATAGTTGTTTAATGTTTGGTCTACAAGAATGAGTAGATACTGATGCTTTTCTGCTGTTACTGAGTGGTGCCCTGATGTTTTTTTTTCACCTTTGTCAGAGATGGAAAGGTCCGCAGATCAGTGGAAAGGATCTTTGTGATTTGGGAGGAGAGGAGTGTGTATCCTGAGGAGGTCATTGCGCAGTTCAAAGCCAATTTAAACAAGAAGGAGAAAGAGCGAGAGAAACAGAAGGAGAAAGAAAAAGAGAAAGAAAAGGAGAAAGTAAAAGAGAAGGAAAAGGAGGTCTCACCGGCGATTGGTGAGTGTGGCACTCTTATGTGCTCATGTTTCAAAAGTGAAAGGATTTTTCAAATTGGTGACAGTTTTGATTTCTTGCTGTTTAATTTCTATTTCCAGCTCCTGTCAACAAAGCTGCCCTCAAGTCCAAGATTTTAGAGGAGTTCACAGTAAGTCTGTGTCAGTTTGTTTACAGCGACAAAAGTGCTGCAACTTTGTTAATTTTGTTCATTTGGACTCTGCTTTCCCTTCCAGCCACACGCCCTTGTTGAACAGTTGTCTCGATATAAGCGAGCTGTTGCTGAAGAGGAGTTCAGGGAGAAGCAGCTGGCGGCTCTTAGGGTGGACGTTTGCAGCACAGAGGCTCTGAAGAGGCTTAAAGGTCAGATAAACGAATGAATTTCTACTTTTCTAAACATATTATTTTATGTAACACACACACACACCTACTTTCTCCTCATGCCTTGTCAAGAGTTATCTCCCCCTAAGCGGGGATGCAGCAGGAGTATTTGAAGTTATTACCATCGAAAAAGTTGACCCTTGAACTGCTGCTGTTGGTTTAGCTCTGTGTGCTCAGCTTTAGTTTTTAAAACAACAGGGTGTTAAGGGCGCACTCACTCTAGGAAATCTGTACCATCCTCTGGCATGTTTGACCCCTAAAGTCAAGTTTGTTTGGTTAGCGTGAGTGCTCTGTACTGCGCCCAGGCAGCACACACTTCCTTGGCCCTGGCCTGGTTGGGAGAGGTGGACTTCTGCACTGTACAGTCACCCGTGCAAATGCAGGAAAACGACGCAGTGAAGCACCTGGATTTTTTGCTTTCACACGAACTCCACATGTTACATCTGCAAAGCATCACGGATGAAACAGTTGGACCTGAATGCGAAGCGTGTGTCTGATGGTTGTTCAGCAAGACCAGAATTCTGTGATATTACCCAGAGCAGAAAACAAGTGCACCCTGAACTCTGCCACAAAGTCAGTCAACTTTGAGTCATGTTCTCTGTGATGCTGTCCCCTTCATAGTGCGTCTTTTAAATTGAGGACATTACATGGTGAAGGAAAATCATACATGTCTTTTAATGATGGGGGTAATCACGCCCAGCCCATTTTAAACCTGAAGCAGTATGAATGTTGGCCAGCAGGAGAGCAGTAGTATTTTGACACAGTACAGGGCAACTTAGCCTGTTGTGACTGATTCCTCTCTCAAAAACTTTCCTCTCTTGTTCTGAGGCCCTAAGATGAAAAAGATGTGACAAAATGAAATTACAGGAATCACCATCATGTATTACCAGTTGAATAAATCCAAAGTATTATTATCCAAGTTCAGCTTCTGAAGTAAGCCATGTGATTGTGTAGCTGTCCTTAGCACTAGTTAAATAAAAGCCCAATGATATGAATATTCACACACCACTTGATTTTAAAGTTTTTTCATTTACTTTGCCATCTATTTGTTTAAACTGTAAAAATTTTAGCTGCACTTTTTGATTTCCTTTTTTCTTTCTTTGTTATCTCTTTTATTTTTAGACAAAGCAGGAGGGAATAAGTTCGCCAAGGACTTTGAGGATGGAAGTCTGAAGCTGCAGGAGTTTGTCAGCTACCTTGATAAGGAGCTGAAAACAGGGCCTCCTCTGCTGGAAGCTTTGGGAAATGCAGACATTTTCTACGAGATGCAGTACAAGGAGGTTAAGATTGTGGCCAATGTGAGTGTCAAAGCAAATGATTTCCTCCGTTTTTACTGCTGCAATGAAACCTAAAAATCCAAAAATGTAAAAGACGAGGTTAAGTCTCTCTCTGATGCTCACGCTGTAACTTGTGTCTTTTAATTTGCTCCTCCACTCCACTCAGGCCTACAACGCCTTTGCCAACCGTGTGGCCAGTCTAAAAAGGAAATTGGATTCCCTCAAGTCGACTCTACCTGGACCTGAGGACTCTCCCATCCCCTCCCCCTCAGAGGACGCCCCCTCTCCCACTGGTTCTGACTCCCCCTTCCTCGGACTGGGGCCGAGCAGAGCCCAGGTGGACCCGGAGCTGGATGGCAAGGCCATGGATGAAGGAGAGCTACCCAATGACAACAGAGACATGGAGGACATGGATATGTCTGATGAAGAGGCCGAGGCTCTCACAGCAGGGGGTTAGTGACCACATAGGGTTTCAATGGGGTCACAGTGGTCAGTCCGTATTAGGCTGCCCTGTTGTTGTGTTTTCATGTTGATTTGAAAATGTATGAGCTCTTTGAATTATGTCACTAGCAGGTGAGAAGAAAGACAAGGCGTCTGCTGCTGTTGCCAAGACTACAAAGTCAGACACAGCATCAAGGACCCCAACCACACCGACTAAAACGTCCAAGAACAACACTATTGCTGCTGCCACAGCAAACCCCGTTGTCCCCAACTCTGCTGCTGCTCCGAGCACTCCAGCAACCCCTCTGGGAGTCAATCTGGAGAAGGTGGACCTGGGAAAGATCAGCTCCATTCTTAGCTCACTCACTTCTGCCATGAAAAATACAGGTATGTTCAGGGGGTAGGGGGAGATACACGAGCTGCTTTATGTCTGATGCTGATTACGTACCTGATTGGGTACTAACTTAAGTGTACATCAAAACATAGACCTCTGAGTTCCTTGGGCTAAATCATTAAGATTTTGTTTTGGATATTTATTTATGCTTTAAAACAATAAAAAAAGATGTTATCACTTTGACTTAGCAGTGAAATTACACTTCTTGCACAGAGATTGTTATCGTCATATCTTCCAAATTCTGGAAATGTGCTGTTTTGAATTGTAAAAAGTTTTTCGCAGCCTGTTCCCATACAGCTCAAGCAATGAATACAGGATTTTTGGGGTGGCCAGTCAGATTTTAACTGGGGCCCTGGATCTACCTCTGCCACCCAGCCAACATCACCTGAGCCTTTCAAGCTTATTGTGCAACAGGAGAATTTTTTATTTACTGACACCCAAATGCAACATTTAGTGATCGCAGTCGGGGTAAAGGGAAATCAGTGTCAGGTTTGCTCAACAACAGAAGCAGCAGGAAACCACATCTGCGGTGACTTTGAAAGAATGAGAGGAAACAAAATTGGTCTCTCTAGACCACAGTGCAGAAATACAAATAATTTTGAAAAAAAAAACAAAAGAGAAGAATATAATATGGTTGGAGAATAGTATATGTATGTCTGCATCTACGCTTGTGCCTACTTTGTCTATGCACATATACACCCCTCTTCACATGCTCCTTATACATACACATGCAAACCTAATGAGCATAAATTTTGTTACTATAGTTGATGTTAATGTGGTCATTACCCATTTTTATTCAAAGGGAAGTCTGTATATATGTCTATATATATATTTGGATGGCGCTGTTGTGATATTTAAAGGTGATTAAGGCCAACTTGAGAAAGTCAACTCACTTTCCCCCCTACAGTTTTTGCTTAATAAGTGTTTTTTGACCCATACAGCCTAAATTTCAATTAACAGATTACTCTTTAAGTATGGTGAAATATTCCTGACTAAAACCTTCACGCCAGGCTTTGACCTGGAGGCTAACTAACATAAATGAGTTGCTAGGAAACTGGGTAGGGAATAAAACCTTGACAGATGAGAAAAGGACACAAAAGAAGACTTAAGTTATTGCACAGATAAAAGGTATGGAGCTGTAAAAGTGATGGTTTATGTATCTTTCTTTGTGCATCTCGTTATTCACATACTAATGCATTGTTTTGGTACATTAAAGGTCAACTGGGAGACAAACGGGCCATGTCGCCACCTACTGTAGTAGAGGCAGCCATGCTTCTGATAATAACTTGATATTTGCCCAGAGCTAGTAAATCAGGACATAGTTGAACCCTAATGGTAGCTCGACTTAGCTCTTCATGTAAACATACTGACTGTTCAGATCACATTACTACGCTGGTCCATGACATTCTTGCGTCCTCTCTTCAAAGAGGCTGCATTGTAACACGTCCCTCTCTGTCTTTGAATTTCTCTCAGCAGCCAGCCCTGCTCGGCCATCTCCCATAACACCCACCATTCCCTCTGGCCAGTCAGCAGCCAAAGTGACCTCGACTAGCCCTGCGCTGGCCAGCATCCTGTCCCGGGTTGATATTACACCTGAAGGCATTCTCAATGCTCTGTCCAAAACAAACACAGCAGGTAAGATGTAAGCCACAATTTCAGATATAATATGTAGTTTATGAAATGGTATTAATCTTTTCTGCATGTTCTCCTTTTTTCTTTGATTGTACAGGTTTATCCTCTCTCCTGCAGAGTGTGTCAAACACATCCTCTACTCCCACCCGACCCTCCCCAGAATCATCAGCGGTAAAATCTCTCCTCAGCCCGACCACCCCGAAGCCCAAACTGACACTGGGGAACAGCCTCAAACGAGACACATCCGGGAGAAACAGAGACTGGGAGAAAGACAGACAGCTGTCTCCTCCCCCACCTCCTCCCCCACCTCCCCCTCGACCCTCTGCCCCCTCTGTCTCTCCCCCAAGCTTAGAATCAAAAATCAACAGTTTCTTGCAGGGTAATCCAGGATTTAGTCTGGCTTTGGGTGATGTCAGTCCTGATGGGGTTGATGGTACACCGGTGAGAGACGAGGCTGCTGGCACCCCCACCCAAGATGAGATCATGGACACCCCTGGCAGTGTCCCGGAATCTCTTGGGTCATCCGGTCATACCCTTTCCCCCACAGCATACCGCAGTGAACCCTGGGATGCTGTGATCACCCCGTCAGGAAGCAGCAGCAACGGGGACTTTCAGGGCTCTTCCTCCTCTTCCCGATTTGGAGGCGGAAAGAAGAGCAGCACGAAAATAAAAGAAGATGAAGGGATGAATGTGAGGAAGCAGGTTTCCACTTCCCCGAGTCATGATATGAAGAGTAAAAAAGATGGACCGCACACCCAGCTAAGGATGAAGGGAGAGAGAAGACTCTCATCGAGCTCTCGTAAGACAAGCACTGGCTCAGACGAAGGAGGTCTGAGTGGAAAAAGAGAGGATAAGCTCAAAGGTCAAGAGTCTCCGAGTGTAGGTGGAAAGGAAGGCCAGTATCATCGTATTGAGACGCTAGTGTCACCCTGCACTGAAGGGGCTCCCATCCAAACTCTCGGATACTCAAACCGGCCGCTTGCCGGAGAGCGCATCAAGACAGTAGAGAGCATCCGTGTGATTGGCCGAGGCTCCCGGAGAGGAGGAGCCAACAGTCGGCCAGGAGCAGCGATGTGGTATGAAGAAGAGGAATACATGGAAGCTCACCCTGTCTCACCAAACGCTGTCCCCCCTCCTCGTAATATTGGCCAAGGTGCCGCTGACGATATCAACCCCACCATGCCTCCCCCACATCTCCTACTCCCTCATCTCCACCCTCCCCCCTCCCTCTCTCATCCTCCTCCTCCTCCTCCGCAGGCTCAGTTCCAAATGCCTTACCACACAGACATGCAGACCCCTCCTCCATCACTCCTCCACCAGCTACCTCCTCCGACATCCCCTTTCTTCAGTACTCCTCCACCCATCCCTCGACCCCCTCCACCCCCTATTCCACAGGGCCTTTCCCCTCCACCTACTCACCCCCCTGTGCCCTCTGCAGTCATGGTGGGGGGAGTGTTGGTCCCTGTGGACCGTCCCCTTTCTCTTCCTCTCCCAGTCAGACCTGAAGGAGAGCGAGGTGGAGTAGGGCCCAGGGGAAACAAGTTAGGCCCTCCACCTCGCATGTCGTCATTACTAGGTGAGCCCCCAAAGCATCTCCGCCCTGGCACAGTTAAAGAGCCGTTTTCCCCCCGCCATGCCCCGCCTCTCCTTCGCCCAGGTGTTCCCCTACCTTTACTGGGCAGAGTGAAAGAACCCTTAAATCTACCTCTTCCTCCCCTTTCCCCCTCTCCCACATCCTCCACCGCCTCCCCCTCCACCCCTACCTCCCCGGCAGTTGACACAGTCCCCTCTCGCCTCTCCGCTCAGTCCTCCGCTCCTCCTCTTCACAAGACCCCCGCCAGCCCTCCAGCTCAGCCCCGCAACCAAACCTGTAACCCCGTACCCCTCCTTGCCCTCCCCACTACCCGACCCCCAATCCTCTCAAACCCAATCCAACAGAGACCCCTGATGCGAGGCCGAAACCACTCTCAGCACCGTAACCAAGATCTTCACTCGGGTGGGTTTCGAGGGGGCAAGCGGGCTGGTCCTCCATTCACAGGTGGTCCCTTCCACGCACAGAAGAGACCCTTCCTGCCCCCACGCTACTGAAGTGGTCATCCATGACATGCTGAACAAGAAGTGCAAGCACGCTGCGCTGAAAGGCAGAGTGTGTGTTAGCCCTGCTGGTATGAGCCCAGATATTTTTACTCTGTCAAATAGCTTGAATCGAAACTACCTTAGGTTTGTGTAAATAGCTGATTAAACTTAACGCTTCAGCTAATGTCTAGCCAGTCATCTCACACTGTACAGTACAGCTAACGAGGTTATCAGTGCTGAGTGGTGTGTAACAGACCTCAGTCCACAGGGTTTTTCTTTTCTCCGTACTCAATAGATTAGTGTTATAAAAGTGGCATCATTCTGAAGAAAACACAAAACAGTCGGTGACATCCGACGTAAATCAATCTTTTGTTGAGTTTACCCACTTTTGTAATGTTTAGGTTCCTTAACAAGAGAAGAGGAGCAGAGTAAAAAATAATGATTTCACAGGATACACTGCGAGGAAGGAAGCAACAGTTTGTTATTTGAGGAAATAAACTCATTTGTTTTTCTTCTTCTTCTTCTTCAGAATTTACTCTAAACATGAAACGAAAGCCAGCGCTGAAAAGCTTAACATAAAGACAGGAAACAGAGAGGCTAGTCTTCAACGAGCTGATGGTTCAACTAAAATAATCCACTGATTTGTATATATATCGGTTATTTCACAGAAATGACATGTTCAAGTTTTGCAAAGCTAAAGTGGCTTTATCAAGTCTCAGCCGGCTGGAGGACTTTGAATAGTCACTGATCGCTGTCACAAAATTCAGGTTACTTTTCTCATTCACTCTGAGAGAACCAGGCTAGCTGTTTACCCTGTTTCCAGTGTTTATGCCTAGCTAAAATAAGCTAACATTATTCTCTTTCCAAGCAGTGTTTTACTAGACATGAAGGGCAGCACTGATATTTCCCAAAACATCAAACTGTTCTTGTGAAACTATTTGAGTGCAGTGATGACTATAGGCTCCCAAGTAAGCTCTTCTTCAACGAGTGTGTGGGTGTGTGGGCCGCGTGTTTCCTGATAAGGTATTTCTCATTTGAAAGTAATGAGATTTGTGTGTTGCAGCTGAGGTTAACCCTTGTTCCTATTTCTTGAGTACCTGCTGTAAATAACATTCTGCTCTTGCTCAACCTTTTTCACCTTCTATCTGTCCACTGTATAATTCTTTAGCTTGTAAATATAAAAACTGAGATGATACAGCATTTTCTCTTCAAGCTCTTGTTTCTGTTAACGAGGACATTGATGAGCACTCACGCACCCGTACTTACTGTGATCGAGGCCTTGGATAAGCTTTAGCCCCAGAAGAAGTCCTCTACAGTATCTGTTGCACCTTTCTATTCTCCTCAAACCACCGTGCAGAAGAGGAGAAGGAAGATAATTATGTATTCTTATTTCCTACATAAATGTCAGCCTGTGCGCACTTGAACTTAGATTGAGTCATGAAGATACTCAGTAGTCGGGGGGGAAGTATTCAAGCTTGAACTGCGCTCACACTAGGCTTCAAAGTGTACTGACTTGAATAAAATCCAGAGTTTCAATTCAACCAGGGAGGAGGTATTTTATTTGATCATGATTAAAACTTCAATGGCGCCGTTGTAATTCATTTGCGCTGTTTAGCTGTTCTTTTTTTTTTTTTTTTAGGTTTTTCACAGAAATTTTTTTCAGATTTGAACACAGCTCCTGCCATTCATATCTCATTTTTATTAAACGCCTTGAATTTTCTCAATGTACTTACCCACTTGACTAAATCATCCATTTTTGCTTTATAGCAGCGCTCACAGATTGTATCAGGGGGGTCCAAAGCATTTCAGCTAATTAGGACTATTTTGAGTACTCCATTTGTTATGCCCCCTTCTCTTATTTTGTTTCTTTGCTAATTTCATGCTTTTTCCCTTCAAGCCTCTGTGATTACTGTATTCTCTCAGTTCATCAAGATGTACTGAGCACCTGCAAATGTTTCTGCATACAGTTGGTTAACAGGTTGTTCAAATGTAATAACAGTCAGTAGATTTTACACTTGGCACATCACCTATGTTTTATTGAATGTCATCGAGTCTGTCTCTAGCTTCTGTGATCTTTTTTCTTTCTCCTATTATTTTTAAGAGCTAAGCAGCAACCCAAAGCTCTGCAAGGAGAGAAAGCTGCTTTCATATGTATCAACATCCTCCTGCTTTACCAAGTACCTATCAAGATCACCATTAATGTGTCCCTGTATATAATCTCTCTCTCAGATTTCTCTTTACCTCTTCTTTGGCTGATTGAGTTTGAAATTGACTGAACGTGTGACATCTCTGATGGTCTGTGTACATTTATGACGTTGAATTGCTCTCAATGCTGTTCTCATCAATGATGCTATATCACTGGTCTTTGAGTGTCCAATCTTTTCTGGTGTGACAAACACACACACATGCTTTAATTGTCACAGTTAATATGCATACTGAAGGGAGGTATATATCATTTTAGTATACTGCAAAATCACAACAATGTACTCTTATATACTCATATCCATTTTCCCAACATAGTATTTGTACATTTATATTAGTGCCATTGACTATAGGCACATCCAGGGTGGTGACTTGCTGTTTTGTTACCTGTTTCATCTTACACAGACATGATCTCAAACCTTTCTCTTTTTTATTTTGCACAGTACAATGCACAGTTTTGTGGGCAATATCACATTCAAATGATGCAATTTCACAAATCTGTAAGTGATCCCTCAGACCACATTTGCATTGCTCACTTAAAACATTGTGACATGGGCTGACCCAGTTCCAGTGGACCAGCAATAACCCCAGTCAAACTGACGGCTGTACAGTTAGTTGCCATTTGCTCGCAAAGCTGTAAATTTCCATTGATATACTGCAGTAATATTTTGCAAGACTCTTCTCTGCTACAATGAGCACACAAAGGAAAGTTGTAATTTAGGCTTGTGCTATCCAGTTTGGAAGAATTGCAAAATTGTATTAGGTTTTCCTTGCACAGCCAACCTGTTAGGCTCTTAGTTATATAGCTTTAACCTGCATACATCTACCCAAGAACAACGCCATTTTGCAAACATGGAGCTTTGTTAAGCCATGCTTATTATTTGACCCAATTCCACTGTCGACAGTAAAACGAGCAATTAAGTTGGTACCATACTTAAAACTGGACGCAAGGGGTTTCCAGATGTTGAGACTATATGCAGTGAAAGGGGCCAAACTTGCCCCTGTTGACTAACATATCGCGATAGGTGAGACGACAAGTTATATCGGCCAACATCATTTACGAGATGCTGAAAAGCGCGTGTATCCTGAAATATGAGTTTCCAGAATACAGAGCAGATTCCTTTAAATAGTGTTGTGGCGCCCCCATGTGGCCGTTTTAGTGTACTTAGTCTCTATTGCTCCATCGCTCCATCATGTCCCTTTTCAGAAGAAAAGGTTGAGCTAAGTTCTTCGAAAACTTGGGTATCAGTGTTTCCCAAATGTAATACCTGTTGAAGTTATTTTTCTGCATTTGGTGAAATTTAGACATTAACACAAATGCTTACATTTGACACCTGCGGTATCCGTTCCCTGTAGAAGTAATCGTTTGTGTCGATTTTACGACCCTTGGCCCTAAAGAAAATAGTTTTGTGAAGTTAAATTATGACTTGTGTTTAATAAGATTTTTTTGCGTTAAGTGTGATTTTAAGGACACCCCTATTATGGCACTTAAATACGAAAATAATTAATTGGCCTCTAATACAAAGTATGGCAAGTAAGGTGAATATCGACCCCGCTTGTCTGCTAAAACTCGGTGTTTAGATGTGAAAGTACCCCTAAGCTCCTCACTACAGACGTACTGTAGCTGCTCTTATCTAGTTAGGGATGGGGGGTGTATTTTCCTTATATCATTAAGAGCTTCCTCGGTCATGTTTATACATGTTTAATAATCCTGTTTGAAGTCATTGTTTTCTAATGTGCCTCACTCTAACTGCTAACATTGAGAGGCAGTTACATGCTCGCGCCCCTGCAGCTGCGTACTTCACCGCGTGCATTGCTCCCTTTCGGATGCATTACACACGTTCTAGTGAGGATCTTCGCTCCTGTTGCGTAGCAGCGTCATGACGTCACAGCCCCTGTCCCTCTCCTGCGCTTCCGGTGTTATGGCCGCTCGCAGAGAGCTGTGGCTGTTAATGTGAGATATTTGGAGATGAAGCTGTGTGTTTAGGCGAGGTTGTTTAAGGATGGCGATGACACAGCTGTTCCGGCTGGTTGTCAGTGGGCCGACAGTCCGCGCGCACAGGAGGTACAGCAAGGTGCGCGAGCATGTGATTTCAGCAGGATAGGAACTTGAAGCTAACGTTAGCAGCCGGTTACTAAGTCCTCTGTCAGTGTCAGACCTGCAGCTGTCCGTGTGGACTCTTTCCTCTGTGTTTAACCTGAAGACTTCAACATATTTACTTCATTTAAATTTATCTAAAATATCTGCTAATTGTTCCACTGAAGAATATGCTTTACCCTGCTTTTACAGTTACATTTTTTTATTATAAACTGTAATATGTTTTGAAAATAAGGACTCAACTATAGCCTCCACCTTTCCTCTCTGCTGTCTTTCCCTCTCTCATGTTTGGGATCTTTTGTAGGAGACGAGAGCAAAAAAACTGGGTTAGGTTCATGAATGTTTGAATAATGAGTGTAAATTGGGGGTAAAATATATCTGAAGATATGTCAGACAGATTTGGAAGATTGTAATATATCACTTAAATAAAATAAGATGTTTAATAGCAATGCATATGCAGCCAAAGAGCTGAGGGAAATGAGGACTCAACTATAGCCTCCACCTTTTCTCCTTGCTGTCGTTCCCTCTCAGTGTGATTGTTTGGCTCTTTTGTTGGAGAAGAGAGCAAAAAAACTGGGTTAGGTTCATGAATGTTTAATGAATATTAAGTGTAAATTGGGGGTAAAATATATCTGAAGATAGGTCAGGCAGGTTTGGATGATTGTAATGTAAAACTAATTTGGATATCAATACTATCACTAAAATAAAATAAGATGTTTGATAGCATCTTCCCTCAGATGATACTGAAGTCTCACACCACCTTATCATAGTCAGGCAGATCAATATGGATCCAGTTTTGTCATGTTAATTCCAAACAGCCATTGCACATTTTACTGCTTTTGTAGAGTTTAGGTGTTGATGAATCACACTTTTTTTTTCCCTGTAGAGATTTTTGTGTAATACTTTTGTTTTAAATCATTCACTATCTCTCTGTCTCGCCGCAGGTCTGTCCAGCTGAGCGACTGCGAGTGTTCGAGTCCCTCTGGGAAAGGAGGGCCAATAGAAAAAGAGCTAAGGCTGCAGAAACACCTCTCAGTATCCGACTGGCTGACGGCCGAACTGTAACAGGAACAGCTGGTGTTACTACACCCCTCTTTGTTGCACAGAGCGTCCGGTAAATATGTAATGTATATGTGTATTCTTATTTCACTAGTTTGCTCTTCAGTAATACGATAAAGGTTTTTCATTGCAGAGTGAAAGGAGCACTGGTCAGTACAGTGAATGGGGAGTTGTGGGAGCTTGGACGGCCTTTAGAAACAGACTGTGAACTGCAACTTCTCGGGTTTGAAACACTCGAGGGAAAGCAGGTAATTTCACGTATACAGTGCTTTTTTTTTCTCCAATACATCTGAAATGTGCTGTTGGTGAATGTGATTTCTATATTCACATAGTTTCACATGGTGGCAGGGAATTGTGGTTTTGTTCCCAGTCACAATAAATTGACTTCAGCCAACAGCACTCTAAAGTTTTTGTTGAATTGTTGGAAGTAGTATATGGCCAAGGGCTGCATGATGGAAATAAACATGGGCCACTCGCTCACAGGACACTCAGGTTTAATCTGTTGGCCTCAACAACACCAAAAAGTTGGCAGTAATATACGAAAGGTAGAATTCAAACTAAGATGATTTTTTTTATCATCCTTAGCAATACTTCAGTATTAAGAGATTTTTTCATTTCCTGTGGTTTAAACAATCACAGGTACCTGGTCAACATAAAGACTTCCAACAACTGTTTAAAAAAAACCTAGATATTTATTTTAAACCTACCTTCTGCTATTGTCTCTGTTTTTAGGCAGCATGGAGAACAGGAGCGTGTGTCCTGGGTGCAGTGTTGGAGAAAGAATTTGGTGCCAAAGTGTACAGAGAGGGAGCGTCAGAGCATGGGCTTTACTGCGACCACCTACTGGACAACAGGTGAGAGCTTCATGTAATTTGATTCTGACACAGGAAAGTGTATTCAACAAACAACCAACATTTTTACCCCAGAGTGTAAAAAAATACCTCAGGTTCATCTGCTTCTGATTTATCCCAACGTGTCCTCCGCACACAGCTCCCTGCCTCTGAGTGATGTAGAGGACAGATGTAAACAGGCTGCAGCCCTCAAACTTCCTCTGTATGGACTAGAGCTGAATACAGATGAAGTCCGGGAACTCTTCCAGGTCAGCAGTAACAGTGTCTCTGTTATAACAATACACTCATGGTTGTGTCTGAAATCATTCATTCAGTCACTATTACCCCAATCCCCATTCATGAATTCTGTGTCGAGGACAGTACGGTGTGATAGCCCAAATGATTGATTGTGGAATCTTATTAAAGTGAATTTGCTGCATTTGTTGTTATTATTAAAACTGTGCTGTGCCTCTTGCTGATATTTTCTAGTGTCCCATTGTTATTTTATTGAGCTAAAGACAATTCTCATTATCCTGATGTCCATTTTAAAATATTCTTTGTTTTGATTATTGTCAAACTTTTAGGATAGTACGCTACGACTGCAGCTTCTGGAGGAGCAGATGAATGGCCCAACAGCCACAGTATACAGGCATGTATTAAGACACGCACTAATCTGATGCTGTTTTCCTCCAACGTCTGACACGATGATTTAATCAGTGTGATCTTTCTGATGTGATCTAGGTGTGGGGACAGTATTTCAGTCTGCAGTGGCCCTCTCCTCCCACACACCGGCCTCCTCAAGGTCTTCAAGATGCTCCAGGTGTGTATGTGTGTGTGGGGGGGGATTTTTTCTTTCTCATTGCTTTTTTTCTGCACAACTTCTCCAGAAATGTGTGGTGTTTGTTTACTTTCTGTTTACAAATTGGTTGATAGCCTCTTGAAAGCCAAACTGTGATTTATACCTCTTATGTTTTTGTGTGTTTGCCTTCTCAGCCTCTTTACAGACAATTTGAAAAGACATTTAAACGGTACTACTTAATAGCAAAGAGAGATGTGGGGTTAAGTTCATCTTATCACTACAAGTATGTTCTATTTGGACACATTTGTTATCTTCCACCCTAATGGGTACATGCTGGGTAAATGGAAATTCCCTCGTTTCGATCCAGCCAGAGAGATGAGCTTCCATACTGGGCTGTCAATGGGCAGACTGGGATTCCATGGCAGCCAGGCTGGAAATATCAGCAGCAGGATGTTGTGTTTGTCAGAGGCCAGATTCCTGTTCTCAGCCTTTACAAACACACTGCCATCCATCAGTCGTACTGCTGTCACCCCTTCCTCTTCTGGCCTCACTCTCCCTTTCTCTTCCTCCACCTCTTTGTGTGCTCATTATTATTCTCTCTGTCCCTTGTCTCCCCCCACTTATCTTCTGTTACATCCTAGCTGTCTGCAGTGACCCTGACCAATCAGACAGAGTCCTCGGGTTTAGCGCGTCTTCTTGGTGTGGCCTTTCCCGGAGAGAAGGACAAGGAGGTGTGGGAGAGGGAGCAAGAGGAGGCTAGGAGGAGGGACCACAGACGAATAGGGACGGTAAGACAAAGAGGTGCCTAAAATAAAATCAGATAAAAAAAAAAAAACAGTCTGTTAAAGGTGTGTTTTGTGGTCTTAAATGTGTACGTGGGTTTTCCAGGATCAGGAGCTGTTCTTCTTTAATGATGTGAGCCCGGGCAGCTGCTTTTTCCTGCCCAAAGGAGCCCACATTTACAACACCCTCACTGACTTCATCAAGGTAAAAAAACATACAAACACTTAATGCACCTTCACTGATATGGGCCACCAATAATCACTCCATCTACTCTGTGCTGGATGTAATGTTTTCATAATCTCAAACTTTGAGTGATATAGAACAGTCATCAGTCCGGAAATGAAGCTAATGAGAAAGTCTGAAACCTCTATAGCTGTGGGTCCCTCGTTTGGTGTACCTGGATATCACTGGACCTCTGAGTTTACGAGACTTGTACATTAATGATGCCAACAGCATATTACAGATTACAACTTCATAATAACTAGCGATACTCCACCTGCCTCCTATCTTTATTTCTTTTTGCCAGTGTGGTAAACTTAAGTGTCATTCAGCCAATTATGCAAAGTTACAATAAGTAACTGGTGACACAGGGGAGAGTTGCTGTTTTGCCATTAGAACATTAACAGTGATATCAGCTGTGTGACATACACAGTAAACCGAACCAAAACACCATCGCACCATTTGAAAGTCAAATTTAAGGCTTTATGAGACCTTGACGAATGAAATGAAACTTAAGACGTCAAAAGCATGAAACCGCCTTTGATAGAGGATAGGTCTGTATTTGTCACACCATAAAGTCATTTAGAAGCATGATCCACATCCCATAGCTGGGCCCAACTCCACTACTCTCTTTGTTCCTATTGTAAGAGCTCATCAAACTTCAAGTTAAAGTTAGGCCCATTGATTGGCAGAGAGATTGATGATGATGCTCAGATTTATCTACTTGGTACTTACTGGACATTCAAAGCAGGTTACTGTCAATAAAATTCAGAATCCTCATTATGAGGAGGTTTTCTTAACTTTATAATAAGAATAAGAGAGACAGAATTTCACTTTTTTTTTTTAACTTTTTGTGTTATTCAGAATAACTATATACTTTGCAGTTGCTGTTTCCAGAACTTAATCAAATCCTGTAAATGAGCCATGTTCATCGATATGTCTGCACCTCTTGGGTGAAAATGAGTTTCAATGTAAAACATCATACTTTAATAATTTAAAACATATACATCATGTTATACTATGGCTGTATATTGTTCTAGCAATAAACTCTTCAAATTGAATACCTGTGTGAAATTTCCAATAAATTAAAGAGAATTTATAACCCTATGTTTCCAGATTTGGATTAAATATATTTTTAAGGATCAACAGGAACCCTTTAAAACTTTACAACCCAGTAGTTTTTACTTGAATTTGCCAACCCTGGTACTATTTCCACAGTTAGTCTTAATTAGTTGTCAATTTTAAGACTACAGCATCCACTTAAAATAAACTAAAACCTCATAATCCAGTTAAGCTCTGCTTCTGTGTCTGAATTAACTGAACTCCAGTTCATTATGTTTGCTGCACATTTGAACTGAGCTCCATTCATGATGTTATAAATATAATATCGCCTAGCATCAGTCACACACACAAACTTGTGTATGAATTTACACACCAACTCATGTTCTTTGTAAATTGCATCCTGAGGGTGGGCATGTCTCGATCAGCTGTCAGGATATTGCTCTCGTTAGCTTTCAATTATTGTTCTGTTGTGACAGTCTGACCCCGCCCTGCCCTGTTTGTCACTCATATCCTTCCTTCCTGACGTCTCGCAGAGTGAATACCGAAGGCGAGGCTTCACTGAGGTTGTGACCCCGACTCTGTACAGCACCGCGTTATGGGAGCGCTCGGGCCACTGGGAGCACTACAGTGAGAACATGTTCACTGTGACATCAGAGGGCGCTCAGACCTACGCTCTCAAACCCATGAACTGTCCTGCGCACTGGTAAACACACACACTGCAGTACACACACTAACATTCCTGTCTTGTCCTGTGTGTCTTCGATAGACTAAACAGTGCCTCAGTCTCCTCTGTTGTGTTCAGTCTCATGTTTGAGCAGCGTGTTCGCTCGTGGAAGGAGCTCCCCCTGCGATGGGCCGACTTTGGGGCGCTGCATCGTAATGAGCTCTCTGGAGCGCTGGGAGGCCTCACCCGTGTGAGAAGGTTCTGTCAGGATGATGCCCACATCTTCTGCACACCTGAGCAGGTACACAAACCACATGCCAGCATTCGAACATAGCTGTGTTTTCAGCCTTTCCTTCTCTACCCTCCTGCATACCTCTGACGGTGCTGTAAGTGGGGTATGAACTGTGAATGGGACACATGTGGAACCATATTACAGTGATTAGATGGGCTGTTCAAATAACTCCTGAGACATTCCAGGAGGCCTCAGCCTGCATGAATGAAGGTCTTTGTCTTGTTCAAACATTACACCTCCGTATGTGCATCTCTGTGGCTCCACAGTCTCTGTAATCCAGAGTGCCTACCTACGACCTCTCCTCTCCTCTCCCTCCTTCTGTGAACTTCCTGTTTCAATCTAGATCAAAGTCACATGAAAATCATCACTCCATTTAAAATACTGATTAAATCTTCAGAGAGTACTGTAAATACATTTGTAGGTAACTTTGTATTTTCCCACCCCAGCTGGAATTTAAACCCCCTCTGTGGGTTTCTTATTGACATTATTTTGTCCCCTTGTTTCTCTTGGCTTCAGCTGTTTTTCATCCTGTCTTTCCAGCTGCAAGATGAGATTGTGGCGTGTTTGGACTTTGTGAGGCGCGTCTATCAAGTGTTTGGTTTTTCCTTCCAATGCCTCCTGTCCACACGTCCCACACCATGTCTTGGGGAGCCTGAGCAGTGGGATAATGCTGAGCAGGTAAACCCACAAACACACACACACTGACACTCACACATTACTGTATGCTGGAGTCAAAGGCTCCTTAATGCATGCACCCAGGCATGATTTATTAAAGCCATGGAAAATCTTCTTTGTACCAAATGAAATGCTGTACTTATGTCCACTTCATCAGGCTGTTTCATGAGCAGTACTTTAAAGCAGCAATCTGCTTCTTGTCGGGCTGCTGGGCAGATGTATATCTCTTAATCCCAGCGGAAGCCTTTTCAATAGCTGACACGGCGGCAATTTAAACTGATTCAATCGACTGTAATTGAACATTATGTCTCCAAGCTCCCTCAACTCCCTCACTGGCACAAAAAGACTGACATGACAGTTATAATGCACATTAAAATACTTACGTTATCTATAATGCCTACCTAATTAATGCTGTGTGTATGTGTGATTGTGTGTGTGTGAGCAGCAGTTGGAAAGAGGTCTGCAGCAGTTTGGGGAACACTGGGAGGTGAATCCAGGAGATGGAGCTTTCTATGGACCAAAGGTTAGTAGAAAAGGCGTTATGAAAGTGAAGAAAACTGATTTACACTCACAGGTGTACAGAGAGTTTATTTAAGGATAATGTTTAATGACAAGGTTTGTCTTGCCCTGCAGGGATTCAGATTTGCAGAACCACTTTTTCACCAAACATTTTTACCCAGATGCAAACTAAAGGCATAAACAAGTTGACACAAAATATTGACCTAAAGGTGATTCTATTGATTTGGTAATTACCATTACATGCTAAAAAACTGGTCTCATGTTAAGCCTCCATGTTATAAGTCTCTTTGTGGTACGTCGCATTAAATTGAAAATTTCAATCCACAGTGAAGATATGATATTAACCTGTTTATTTGTTATAAATTACACCAAACTGAACTTTTCCATTAGTGGTAACATTCGATTAGGTAAATGAAACTTCTGCTGGACTTTTTAAACTGACGTTTCTCTCTACATTCTGCTCCACTCTCTCTCTCTCTCTCTCTTTCTGGGCTCTGCAGTTGACACATTTTAAACCTGAATGTTTCAGGAGTCAGGATTTAAAACACTGATGCTGTTATCAGTGGAGCTCATGGTTAGAGGTACTTTGTAGAAGTTGTCAACGTAGAGATGCTCTTGCCAGCTCTGCTGCCGTTGCCTGGATTAAAAGACAGGATGTTGCTCGACTCTTTGCTGGTTGGGGCCCTGTAGCTCCTCTGGCTGCTTTCACATCCGTGCTGGTTAATACTTATTATTTTCCTACTTTTAACTCACAAATCTGCCTCAGGAGCAACAGGCAGTAGTTGTACGTGGTATACTCTGTGGCGTGATTTGATGTGTACGATCAGACTGACCCTGAAGTTGCTTTTGGTGTTGAAAAATAATTTAATGTGAGGACTTTTGATTAATCAGAATCAAATATATACATAACACCACTGCGGCAGGTTGAGCTTATAGACCAACACAAAGTAACACTCAAGCTATTTCCAAAAACTGTACCAAGACAGAAGGACAAAAGAGGAAAGCTGTTCTCCTTGTTTCACTCTGTATGATAAATAAGTGAAGTGGCTGCCAGCTTCAGCTTCAAAGTAAACAGTCAGACATGAGCTTGGTATCAAAGTTCTCACCTTACTTTAAGGTGGAAAAACACATCAGCATGTTTTCAAGTAGATAAACCATTAAAATGTTTCATATTTTTAACCATCCACTATCTTATTCTCCATCTTATCTCAGGAATTCCTCTGAAATCCATTTATGAGTGTAACTTCACAGATAAGAGAGCAACACAGAGCTCTTTGTTTTTTCTCTGGCTCTTAACAAATACATCTTTGAGCTCAAAGTGACACAGTTTTTCCTGCCCTAGACCGCAGGAGCAGTCATAAAAATAGCTGTTATACTCGTGCTTTATCATGCTAAGGAGTGGCTCAACATGATGATGACCTTAGTTTTCTTTGAGGTGATATAGTCAGTAAGCATCATGAGGAAGTCAGCGTCAGGCAGGCCTTACATGATCGAGCTCATGTGGATGTACAGAGAGTGGAGGTAGGTCAAATTCAGGGTGGGGCGAGGCGCACTTTTAACATGCACCATGAAACAAACAAACATTCCTCGCTGCCATCGAGCCAGGGTGTGTAAGCCACAATTAGCTGGATCAGCTTCTCTTGTAAACACTACCCGGAGCAATTCTGTCCACAAAAATGCAGTTTGTCCCCCAGCAGTGTCTTTGGCGTCAGAGCTCTGAATCACATTTGTAGATTTTGGCAGGAGGAGGGAGGTGAAGTCTCATGTAACACACTCCTGCGTGGTTTTTTCATAGATTGACATCCAGATAAAAGACGCCATTGGCAGACAACACCAGTGTGCCACGATCCAGCTGGACTTCCAGCTGCCAATCAGATTTGACCTTCAGTATGTTGGGTGAGTCATAAATTTCTGCTTTGGCTTTCAATCACTTTCTCATTCCTACATCTGCAGTGATTTAAATCTGCAGATTGGCACTTTAGCAACGTGTTCGCCTGTTCGATCAACCTCCATGCTTGCTTTGGATGATGATCTATAACCATCATGGAGATGACAGAAGTCTAACTTTATTATGAACTGATTTGATCATCAAAGCCTTGTCCTTTAGTTGAGTTTATTAGTTTAGGTGAGGACACTCAGTCTCCATGATGTCATGAATCTGATCTCTTTTCCATGTGAGATTTTGACCGTCAAACTCAGAACCAAGCAGAAAGGATCAAAACTTGCATCATTATTGAGCTATTTTTATATCACAACATTTAAATGTGTCACACTGTGGTAGATTTTCTGGGAAAGTAATAAAGGAATTGGTAATTTTCCATTAAATAACAACAGAACCAATTTTTCATCATCTCAAAGATATTAAAGGGTGGGGGGGTTCTGTGATTAAGTATTGGAACATCTGATCATCTGACACTATAACTGTCGGGTTGGAAGCAGCTCTAATCTCTGACTCATGGTGACTAACTCTTACCATGTTTGTCAGTCAGTCTGTTGACAGTGGAGCTAAAAACAAAAACAGAAGAGAGGACGTGATAAAAGCTACAAGACACAGGAGAAAATAACGCCTTGTGTGCCAGTATTGTTGAAATTGTGAAAAATCTTCTGTATGAGGTTAGGTCATTTATTTTGGACATCTGCACATGAATGAGTCTGGGACTGCGTTTGTATGTGCCCAGCTGTTTTCATTGACGGGCATTTAACCCTCTCCGTTTACAAAAAAAAATAATAACTTGTGCACACCACTACGTTTTCGGAAAAGTTTTCGTTTACTCTAACCTGTGTATATATGCCATCAAGAGTATATCATACGTTGGTGGCAGTGTTGCAAGAAGCTCAAGCCCATGTTAACCAATCAGAATCCCGCAGAGCAACAACAACAGCAACGTCCCTTTCTTCTTTTCTGCACACAATCTGCCATCGGCTACCCAAATCTCAGTTTTCCTCCATTTTTCTCTGTTTATATGCAAAGGAGTTTTCCGAAATCTCCACTATAGCCAGAGTTTTAAAAAAGCGACCTGTTTTAGGGGCGAATTCCCTGTTTGCGTCTGTATGAAGGGTGCAAACGATGGTTAATGTCTCTGTTTAAAAAAGTAACCGGGTACGTCTAAACGGGGCCTGAGTGACATAGAACTGATTTCATACTGAGAACAACATCGGCAGCCAGCTGAACCTAACGTTTTGAACAGCAGTACGAGAAGGTTCATATCTAACATGAGATTTTGCACCTAAACCAAGAGATTGTCAGGGTCTGATGAGAGATCCTCTGAATAACTGATCCCATTTGACGATCTCATGAGACTAAAAAAAGAAAGTGGTCAGCATTATGTTTATACTTGGGCCACCCACCAAGGTTTTGTCTGTGTATGAGAGACGTTGGCTGTACACGGTGGAGAAATAGTGCTGTGTTTTAATACTGAGATTGACAGCAATGAGGGAGAAAACATGTTTAATGGTGATTTATTTTTACACGGAGTCGTTCTATTCAGCTGTATCATCCCACACCCTATATTACCCCTTACTCCCCCAAACCATCGCTCTGTTGAAACCTTTTATTCATCAACTTTTCTTAAACTCTATCCCAGCCATGATGGGAAGCAGCACAGGCCAGTGATGATCCACAGAGCCGTGCTGGGATCTCTGGAGAGAATGATCGCTATACTGGCGGAAAACTTTGGAGGCAAATGGTGAGATGACGTTGATCATCGTGTAAATCATACATTTGGAAAGACTGTAAAACCACCGACACTCGTCTTTGTTGTTCTTTCCCTCAGGCCACTGTGGCTGTCTCCAGCACAGATCATGGTCATACCTGTAGGGGGCAACAGTGAGTCATACGGCCAACAGGTCAGTCAGTGATGAAGATTTCCTCCCATCAGCACACCAAGAGAACTTTCTGTCTGATTGTATTAATGTGCTCAAAGCTCCACAGTTATCATTTTAAAGACATGCCTGCTGTTCTTTTAAGGTGGTCCGACGGTTTCATGAAGCTGGCTTTACGGCCGATTTGAACAACGATCAGGGAGCCACCTTAAATAAGAAGATCCGCTCTGCTCAGCTGGCTCAGTATAACTACATATTTGGTAAGGATGAATAATAGGATGAAAACTGAAGCTGCACATAAAATAAATCCTGAAAGCCTGCTGCTGCTGCTTTCTTCTTAAAGAAATTCAAACTATAGTATGATGTCTCTGAACTCTGAACCTGATGGTGACTAAGACATGTTTGATTTCTGTGTGTTTTTCCAGTGGTGGGGGATAAAGAGAGAGAGAGTGAGATGGTTAGTGTAAGGACCAGAGGGGGTAAACAGCTGGGGAAAAGGCCGACAGAGGAGGTGCTGACGTCCCTAACACAGCTACGAGACTCCAGGAGCAACCTCGAAGAGTTTTAATAAAAAAACATCCTGGAAGTGATGGGTCACTGGTATAGTTTTTCTTGATTTTTTCCATGTCCAAGCTGTTGTACTCCAAGTATAACAGCTTATTATTTATAATAAAAGCGCAGAAAAAAACATTCCTCACTTGTTGACGTGTCTATCAATGTGATTAGCTGATAAATCTGTGTCCAAAAAAGTATGGGGAGGGGGATTTAAAGCTATTTCTGGATCTCTATCTGTCTTTAATCAGCACTCTGCTACAATTCGTTCACTAAAGCCCATTAAATATGTGAAGCTCCGGCTTACGTAAGTGTGTATCATGATGTCAGATCAGGAAACCAGGCATACCTTTAAAAGACTGGAAGAATAGGAGGATACAGAGGAGGATTTGACTAAAATAGGAGAGGGAATGGACCTGTCAGGGCTGTGTGTGTTTTCACGAGTGTTTAATGGAAACAGCCAAGTCAAGGCAGAGGTCAAAAGGATTGGACATTTTTCCTTTTTAATTGAGAGAGGGCAGCAGGATGGAAAAGACATCAGTCAAAACAGTGACACAGATGGTAAAGGAGAGAGGGGGGGTGTCTGCTCGGTGAGACTGGACAGACTCAAAAGAAGGTTGAGAAACAGGTGAACGGGGTTGTGTGTTTAGTCCAGCGTGGATCATAATAATGGGCTAAAGTGAAAGATGAGACACAAAGACAGAGACCGGCCATGTCAAATTAACTTCAAGTGTTTTTAAAGCTGATCTGGAATAAGACTTAATACAAGCGTTTGGATTCCACTTTCTGGTTCTCGTAAGACAAGACGTTTGTGTAGGGATAAAATGCTGCAAAATATTTCTTTATTTGTTGACAAGCGAGTGATCACAGCAGACCTGAGGCCAAACTTAAAGAGTTAAAGGGTTAGTTCACCCAAAATAACGATGAAGCGTTCGACTTAAAAGTCTTTCAGGCAAACACATGCTATACATTTGTGTTCATACAATAAAGTCTGGAGTTAATACACTCCTTGGATCAGATACATGTTAAACCAGGTAAACATGTTAAAATGATCAGCCTATGGCGCGTAGCCCAAATGTGGGAGGCTCGGTGAAATATTACTTGTAATGTTTTACCATAAATGTAAAGTTTAAGGGTAAATGTTATGTACCGTAAAAGTATTACATTACATAAGATTTACTCTAAAACAGGAGTGCAGAGATCAAAGTCAGGCCAGTGGCGTCCCCCAGCATGTGTCACTGCATATATATATTTTTTTTTATAAATATGCAGTGACACTTTTTTAACTCAAAGTTTCTTAATCTCTTAATTTTTCTCTTTCTGTACCTGTATTATGCTGCTGTAAATTTGGAATTTCCTCCCCACTATTAAAAAATCATCTTATCTTATCTTCTATGCCATTGTCAATTGGCTGGTTTTGCCACCACTCAAGAGTCGTAACTATTGACGATGCTGACCTTGCAATTTACTTCTGCCAGTTCAAAACTTTCATATTCTCAATTAACTCCGTGCAACACAACAGTTTGTCACACTTTAATGCGACCGGGCTAAATTGCATCATTTCAATCAAAGTAAATCCATTCAGATTTATATACTTTCTAATCAGAACTTTCCACCGATGCACAGCTGAGGCTCGTTAAAGTGTCAAGTTGTATTAATAGTAGTTGAACCTAAACCAAAGTATAAAACTGTGAAACTGAGCCAATGATGACAAGAGGAGGGAAAAGTGATCAGTCATCCTAAAGCTACTTGGATATAAATTATTTAACAGCTGTGATGGTAATCCATAAGACTTTCAGCTTTGAAGTAAAAAAATTACCTGCTGCTGGTGTTTGGGGGAAAAAGTCACATGGTTACCAACGTCTGGAATGTTTGCATAAATTTTAGGACAATAAAGCCGAGAGTTATTGAGATATTTAAGTCTCCAACATCCAACATTATAGGCATTCCCAGGAGTTATGAAGCTAGCATAGAAAAATGTACGATAGCAGCATCTGTGTGTATAGTCAATGTCTATTTCTGCACAGCTGAGGAGCTTTAAGTGGAAAAATAACGATAATTGCGTTGACGATTGTTCCCCAGAGGCTAATAAATAGCATTTTTGGAATTTCTAATAAGGGTATGTTTTCTTTAAAAAGGACCCACAGTCCTCTAATTCATTCTCGATGACGAACTATGTTAGTCTTTATAGAACAACTTAATGCAAGCCTGTGTTTTCTTTTTATCATTGGCTCTCTGTAAAAGGAGAAGATAAAATACAGTCCAGGCCACCAGCCAGCATTGCACAGTAGTTGCGTAGTGATGACATACACCATTAGCTCCGGTAAACACTGAAATCTTTACTTTATAGATAACGGAGTCAGGCCCCCTACGCCCTCTTCACTTCCCACTTATCCAGCCCTCTGTCCATACTATCTTTTCTTTAACTTCACACAGCAATCCTTTCTGCCGCTGGCGTGGAGTCGCTCAGAGTTCATAGGAAATTATTTTTAGCTGAAGGGGGTTACCGAAAAAGAAAGCTGATGTGGGGGCAGTAAAAAAAGCTTTTTTACTATGGTACAAAGAGAGACAGTATTAAGAGCTCATTCAAAGAGGGATAGATGGATATTTACAACTGTTAATATCAAGGACAGTGTGGGAAACCATAAAAAAACTGTCCATCAACTCAAGTTAAAAGCCTTGAGAAAGCATTTTTGGAAAAAGCCACTCATTGTCAGTGATTGTTTCCCACGATCACATTACTTTCTGTATCGCTTTTGATTATTCTCTGGTTTTCAGATTTCTGTTTCCACACTTCTCTCTGCTCCACTCGCTGTGTAGGCCAAAGGAAGGAGATGCCACCCACCTCAATGTTTACCTCAATGTAGAATAAAGTTTTAGCAACATTTGGAACATAATTGGATGAATTGTAAAGCCACCCAGAATTGTCATTTAAACAGTCTGCAGCTCTTTCCTCATTGGTGGTTTTGCTTATGAAATATCAGAAAACAGAGAAAGATGCCCCAAACTTTCCCTAAACCCGAGGTGGCATCTGAGAATCCTGTTGTTTGTTAGAACCATCAGGCCAAAACCAAAATAGGTTTGTACATTAAAGGGATATTCCGGAGTAAAATTAAAGTCAAACACACTGTAACACCCAGTTAGACACCCCATCAAGAGATAAATGCCACCGACTGCTTGCTTTTCTAGTTATACCAACTCATAAATGTTCTTCCTTGAGCTGCGTCACCCCGCTGAAGCCGATGGACTCGCCCGGAGGTCTACTTACAAACAGGTGGCTGCTGGAAGAGAGTGGGTGAGTTGTGTTTAGTCTCTTTGCAAAAGAAATTAGGCAAAGTTAAAAAGATGTTTGGTGGCTAGTGCTATGGCTGGGACCCTATATGTACTGTTGTTGAAGTTGGGTGCTGTTCTGAGCTTTATTTGTGGCTATAGAGTGGCGTTTTGGTTGGGCGTGTGGCTCTCTGTATTGTTATCTGCGGTCGTTACTAAAGTTGGTATAACTAGAGAAACAAGCGGTCAGCAATATTCATCTCTCGAAAGGGTGTCCAACTCAACGTTACGGTATATTTACGCCGGAATATCCCTTTAATCAAATTGATAGACATTAAAGCTACATATATAAACGGTTATATCTGATTGTCCGGTCATGAATTTATAAAAAGAGAAATATTTCAGTTTTGTTAAGTTTATTCTACCATAACACTACTGTACTGGATGAAGTGGTTGCAAATGACCAACTTTGTGATCACTGTTCTCCTGGAAGTCCACTTTTTCCTGGAGGGAGGCAGGGTGATGGTGACCCGGGGGGAAGGCAGAGCCGGGCAGGCTGGCCACAGGAAGATAAACAGGCTGCTCTGTATTGTTCTCCTGGTATCACTGAGAAACTGTCAGCCGGACTGATTGAAAGCTCAACCTTCCCCAAAATAGTCCCTGTGAGGCCGAGCTGACTCTCCCTTCCACCCTGTTATAAATAACCCCTGTGTGTGTGTGTGTTTGTGTGGGTGGGTCGGTGTGTGTGTGTGTGTTTGGGCATTTCGTGTGTGTGTGTTTTAGAGTAAGGGCAAGAAAGACAGCGTGTGTTTGCAGAGAGAGAGAGAGAGGGGAGAGAGAGTAATGTGATCAGTGCCAATGCAGCCTTAGAAAGTGAAGCCACCGAAAACAATAACAGGAGGTCTGCGGGGCTTAGAGCCAAACAGTGACAGAGACACTGCGGTCAAGACCCTCTGCTGACCTCTTCTCGAATATCCACACACACACACACAGACACACACACACTGATTTGGACTTCTCAATAATTGCAGTAATAGTACACTCCTCTCACTCTAGTATCCAGGCTGCTTGAGTCCAGCTCTTAAGTGCATGCACCCATGCTTTTGTGTGTTTAAGTCAATAACGTTTGGACAGGGGCTTGTAAATTACCACCTGAGGGAATATCACCGGATCATTCGTTCCACAGGTGTGCTGGGGTAAATGTTTTTCATGCAAATATACGGCAGTAGGTCACCAGTTGAACCAACATTAAAGCGCATATCTCTGCAGGTGGGTGGAGATTCCTGTGCTTGTTTGCGGCTCTCGGCAACAATTAAACACAACAATCTTTCCTTTTTAAATGCAGAATGAAGCTGTCAGAAAGTTTCAACCAAACTTCAACCCCAAAAACCTCAGCCCACCCGTGCTGCCTGGCCTCGCTCAGCTCTCATTCCCAGCCGCCAACTCCCCTCTCTTCTCCTCTTTCCTATTTCCCCTCACTCTACTGGGTGCACTAACTCCACTCAGCTCAGCCCAAACTCCCAGTTTATACAAAGAGTTTTTGGGCATGTTGCTTTTTGTTTGATCTGGCTGCTCTTTAGACGCGTCAGAAAGTCTCCACTTTGAATCCACGTGTCCAATGCTTCACCTCTGATTCAGACAGGCTCTTGCGCTCAACTTGAGATGAATTTAAAAGTGATAGATGTTCCTGCATGCTGAGCTGGTGGCTGTGCTGTGTGAAGTCCCACTCACAAAGACTCATAGATCAGTCAAAACTCTGCACAGTAGTGTACAGTCTCTGCTTGGCCTCAGTCTGCTCCCAAGTATGTCTGCTATGCTCTGCACTCTGCTGACCTGATTTTCTATCCTGCTCTCATCAGGAGCAGGATACCTCGAGAGAAGAGGGAGCAGATCGAGGCCACAGAGAGAGAAACTTTCTCCAATCAACAGCTTCGGTGTGACAGCGGTTTATTGTTCTAACCAACCTGTTGAATCGCTCTCGGGAGGGAGAAGTTTATGGGTTCAGGAGGAGGTCAGAGGTCATGTTTACTCTTTGACCACTTTAGTAATCGAGGAGAATAAACCAAACCCCTCTGTAAATTTACAAACATTTGCATTTGCTGCTCACTGTAAATTCTTTATGGTGAGTAGAGTGAAGAAAAAGAAGGCTTAGGGAGGCAAGCATCAGTTTTGAATTTACTTGCATGACTTTGTGCCAACCCATGTGGACGACGCCCATGCTCTGACATCCCATACTGCTGCTGCTCGAGTTGTTCAAATCACACAGGGTGCAAAAGAAGCAAGGCAGACTCAGGAAATCATTGCAATCGAACAGAAAACACAAGGGAAGGATATTTATCCAGACTGAGAATTTGAGGCTACTAGTGCCAGCAGCAAGACTTGATTTATTGTGCCAAATTCAAAAGATGTGGTATTTTATGAAACAATTATTAAGAAACCACTTTTGAATTCTGATAAACCATCTTATAAAGAGTTGTTATTGAAGATTCTTGCAGAATCTATTGATGAAATATGCTGTTGTAATAATTGAAGCCATGTGTAAACCATCTTAGGCGAGAAAGAGTTCAATCAATTTCAGCCCTGCATGGTCCTCTGTAGTGTTTATATCCAGTGCATGTTTAAAACCCAGTGACTCCCTTTTCTCTTCTTCATACTCTGTGTGGAAACTAGTGAAGCCTTAGGGAGTAAGAGGAGGAGAAGCTGACCTCAGGCTTTGACCTCAGGTTGTTTTCTGGATTCCTGCTTCTGGTGCGTAGTGTAACTTAAACCTGAGTGGAGGAAAGAGAGATGGACCGGTCAGTTCATACGAGGCGAAAGGATGAGAGGTAGTCAGCCAAATTATGAGGCTTTGTTGGATGTGTTGTGGTGGATTATGAAGAATGTTTCAGATCTGTTAGGGTGCAGGTAGTTTCAGGGATGTAGTTGCAAAATGTTTCAACAGTGATTTTATATTTGTGCATGCATTTGCCCCTTGCAGGGAGGGAAACATGCATCACTACTTTTCCTTAATGCCCACTTTATTATCATTTTCTAAGGTTTTATAACTTCATCTCTTGTTCTTCAAGAGTGTTCACTTAAGGGTATTTTCTTTACACAGCACTCACACTTCAGATAGTATTCAGGGAGGATTGTTTCTACAGAGGTTGGATTACAACCCAAGCATGGCAGTCTGCTGCCCCACAGTCCTGAATGCAGAGGGGCCCAGTTCACCCCAGGTTTACCTTGTCTCATTTGTTATTCACTAATTTGATTAAATGCAAATTAGTTGGGGCCTCTCTTTAAGTCCTGCATTATTATCCTGTCTTGTGTCTCCGCTGTGAGGGGATGTGGGCCCCTTCACATGACAGCGGTTTAGGAACTTAAAGAGCATTTCTAGCGTGGGTCTGCCAAAGTGTAACAATCTAGACAGGAATTTCATTTACATAGACGGATGTAAAGAAAGTTATTGTTTTGTCTCAGCATAGATATAAAATATCCACAGTTTAAGATGTTTAAGTGACATTTCACCAGTTTTGTAAACTTGTAATTCAGCTCAGGTTTCATTCTGTCATGAAATCAGGTGTTTTATATTTCTGGGTTTACAAAATGTTTTTTTTTAAAGATACAGCTACTAATGCCGCTGAGGTTTTGGCCCCTTAATTTTAACAGAACGTTTGTGTTAGAAAGTACAAACTTGGAACTTAAGACTGATTTATACGTGTTTGAGAGGTCAAGATGATAGAAAGAGTCAAAGTGTAGGAAAAAATGCCAGCTACATTTCTGAAGGTCAACTTACCCCATACACGGGGTAAGTTGACCATAGGAGACCACTTTTTTTTTGCATGCTATATTATCAAGACAGTTCTGTTTACACTCATTCTGTTGGTTTGCAGGGATGAACAACATCTTGAAATATATGCAGATACACTAGTTAGAGACAAAACTATGATTTACTTGATCACAGCCTCTCAATGCCCACAGAGTTAAAGTCTAATATCATGTCTGTGCCCCACATACAGCTCTGCAGTCTAAAAGTAACACAAACGTTACAGGTGGGTGTCAGGTCTGTCATCACTGACTGAGATCTCCATGACTGAACAGGACAGGAATTCATATCAGCAGTTAAATGAGAGGCGGGCTGTGATTAAGCACAGTACTGTATAACCAATCGACCATAAACATACCAAGGTACTTATTACCCAGCTGCATTGCTCTTCTCTGTCTTTTGTTGTACAGTGTCTGCCATGCCAAACCATACCACACAGGCCTGTCTACACAAACATAAACCTTATTGTTTGTTGTTGTTGCTTTGTGTACATTTTTGGCCCAGTGGCTCGTCTGAATGGGCAACAATTGCTCTTTGTCAGAATAATTGGAACAAGGTTATTTCAGCAGTTTTGTTAGCCAATTAAGGTCCAACCAAGCCGCCCTCGTCCTCTCCCTCTCATGTCCTGGTCTCGCCAGTGACGACTGTAACCCCTCATTAGAAAGCTCCGCCCATTTTCCCTCTTATCTCCCAGATTCACCCGATTTGAACCCTCTTCTTTTTGCTCTTATCCCCCCCCTGTAATGATCCTCCCACCTGAAGAGCATCAGTGTGTTTACGGGTTCACAGAACTTTAAACTGAAGTGCTTTTAGAGAGGAGGTATTTCTCAGCCACGTCCAGACCACACTGTAAAGATGTCAGCCGTTTTCAGAGCACACACGCCCTGCTTTGATCTGGACCCTGGCAGAGGATTGGTGGAATGGAGCAAATATTGACTCCATCTGAGCCAGACAAATCGCTCCCCCTTCCTGCGTTCCTTCTCTTTCAGTCTCCTTTACACTTGCTCAGTTCTCGTCTAATCTGCCATTACCTCTTTCTCCCACATTCCCTTTCATCCCCTTTCTGCTGCGGCCTTTCTTTTTGCTCCCTTTGTGTCCCCGTCTGTCAGTCCTCCCTGCCCTCCCCTCTCTACTACTCTGTCTGTGTAGCTGGAACAGTTGAGTACGTTCCCCTAGCTTCACTGCATGGATTTCTACATCTCAATGTGTAGCCAGTTTGGATTTCATGCTGTCCGAATCGATGTGTTTCGCCTTTATCTGCTGTATAAATTGAACTACATGCTTCAGCCTTAAGCCTGCATGAGGGAGTTTTCAAACATGCACAGGCAAAATGTGAAGATGTTAATAAGAGACATGCGCTGACATACTTTATGAAATGTTCACATACTGTATGTTACGGCCAACTGCCACAAATATGAAACCTGAATCGGTGTCTGTTTACAGAAAAAGACTAAAGGGATCTAGATTATATGTATCTGAATTTTGTAGGTGTTCCCACCAGCTCTGAAGTAGAACTGGAGTTTCCCCAAAAAGACCAAAGCTTAAGTTAAACCTCTGCAAAGATACTTGGCAATGTTTCTGTGAAACTACTCAGAGAGGAGAGTTATAGGCGACCAGAAGTTCATCTTGAGCGTCTGAAACATCAGGGAAGCACATTTGTTAATCCTATTCCTGTTGGCAGGTTTTGAAGTAGAGAAGAAAAACCCATAATGTTACATAAGTTACTTGCACAAAAACAAGCTCAGAGCCCACCAAATATCATCATCACAGCCTCACAGAAAGATGGCCGACTCTTTGGAGCTTCTGGTGTAACAATTTTGATGGTAATGTAAGACTTGATTTTCTGAATGTTACCTTTGTTGAAGCCTGATATTTGTAAGGCCTGAAAGGAGTTTGGAGACCAAATTGTTAGCTGAACTTTTGTGCAAACTTGTGCTTAAAAGCATTAAGTTAAAGATCATCACTGTGAGCTGAGGTGTTCAAGGACGGTATTGTACTGTGGTTTGCTCCTTGCTCTCTACATAGACTCCCCTCCTCCCACACACACTCTCCTATTACACACTGAAATGAAAGTAGACGACTCTACTCAAACTATGGACCAAAACCAGGACTCTTCTGATGCGGTCTCATTTCAACTTAGATAATGTGATGAACAGTTTCAGCCAAACTGCTGTAATTAAAGGGATATTCCGATGTAAAATGAAGTTCGGGTTAACACTGTAACACTGAGTTAGACACCCCGACTAGAGATGAATGTTGCCGACCGCTTTCTTCTCTAGTTATACCAACTTTAGTAACGACCATAGATAGCAATATAGAGAGACAACCAAAACGCCACTCTATAGCCACAAATAATGCTCAGAACAGCACCTAACTTCATCAACAGTACATATAAGGTCCCAGCCACAGCACTAGCCACTAAACATTTTTTTAACTTAACCAGCTTTAGCCTAATTTCTTTAGCAAAGAGACTAAACACAACTCACCTACTCTCTTTCAGCGGCCTCTTGTTTGTAAGGAGACCTCTGGGCGAGTCCATACAGACTACAGTGGGGTGACGCAGCTCAAGGAAGAACATTTATGATCATTTCTCCAAGGAAATGCAATCAGACAGAGACGCTAAGGCAGAAGAACTACCGTGTCTGCAGTGCAAAATGATTAATATGATGATTATTACGTCAAGGAAATTATAAAGAAATGATCATGAATGTTCTTCCTTGAGCTGCATCACCCCACTGTAGTCTGTATGGACTCACCCAGAGGTCTCCTTACAAACAAGCGACCGCTGGAAGAGAGTAGGTGACTTATGTTAAGTCTCTTCACTAAAGAAATCAGGCAAAGCTAAAAAGATGTTTGATGGCTAGTGCTGTAGCTGGGACCCTATATGTACTGTTGGCTTTTTAGTTGAGCGCGTGGCTCTCTGTATTGCTGTCTGCGGTTGTTACTAAAGTTGGTATAACAAGTGAAACAAGAGGTTGGCAACATTCATCTCTCGACAGGGTGTCTAACTCAGTGTTACGGTGTGTTTGACCCTAACTTGATTTTACGCTGGAATATCTGTTTGAGTTTTCTAGTTTATAGAGCTGAATGAAAAGTCATTTATTATCAGACTTTATCCTCAGAGGACCAAGAACAAAAGTTTGGTTTCAATTTCCAATTAACTAAGGAGATGTTAAGATGTGGGAACTTTGACTCGCTGAAAGTTCAAGAGGTCTTTTCAAGGAATCCCAAGTCAGCAAAGTACATCCTCTGGAAACCATGAGCTAACGTATGAACCATCTTGAAGAGAGCACATGAATTCTTGTTAAATCTTGACAAACTGTTTTATCTTCCGGAGTTTATAATGTCAGTAGAGATTTCAGGGGGATTAATTTGGACTTGTTGACTTATTTCAGTCTTGACCAAAGAGGTGGACAAACCAACTGACAACCTTATCAGCGTTACTTCACAGATGATGACACCCTCTCCTCCTTTATCACATACAGCCCTGACTCTCTTCTCTGTTGGTTGATGAGCTCTCCTCTTATCACCGCTGGAACAATAAATGACCTGAACAGGCGTTACTTTGGCCTGTGGTCTAAAATAGTTAGTGATAATCATCAAATAGGCCTTCATGCTGGTCCTGTCTTTGTAGGCTACTGCAGACGCCTGATCCCTGACCCCTCAGCTGGTCCAGAGAAGCCTGGAGGCCTCATTAACTCTGACTGTTCAGAAGTTTTTCACCTACTGTGTCTGGGCCTGAGGCTGGGGCGTGTTTATGTTTTCTGGAGGAAGGGGCCGTGAAAGCAAAAAGTTCCTCAAGTGGTATATCACTCCCTTGGGGGGCTGTGCTGCTCTGATATACGGCCACATTACTCAGATCAGCCATCCGAGACAAATGACAGATCTACTGCTACATGCAGACCACCCCCTCTTGATAAGCTTTGTGTGTTGTGGTTAGTAGTTAATACTGACATTTTGCTTATCAGGGTTGTGTGGTTGGTGGTGCATGCCGACAGACCAACACGTATGTTAGTGCTTCTTGAGATCCAAGGAGTGAGGAGAGAGTGGGAGGGAGAAGAAAGAGACAGGAGGGAGGAGAAGGGGAGTGTTCGGTTATAAGTAGTCACGGGCCACTGGTGGCCATGGCAATGACCTCTGGCTAATTGTAGTTACTGATAGACATGCTGCTTAGAAGTACAGAGATATCCATTACACTAATCACACATGAAACACACACACACACACACCCTGAGTGATTGCATGTGTGTCTATGTATGTGCGCAGACCTCTGGAATCCACCCTCGTCATTTTTCCTACGCCTTCACATTAACTTTTGTATTTTGACAGATCAGATCTTAAGCCCACTCTGTTATGTGGTTCAAGTCTTGAGTTTTGGGCTTTGAAGTCGCTAATCTCCGTCACCATCGATGCGCCCATGTTGTAGGACGCCGGTCCAAGAAAAGCAGCAGCCTGGCCCTGGGACATCTCAGAGTCCTGGGTGAGACCATAACTCACTGCACACCCACCCTCCGTTCCACTTAACGCTCTCGCTCTCTCACATTTCCACCATCTCGCCTCTCCTCTCACATGCTCTTCTCCGGGTGGGAAATGTTAATAAGGAGGTTCAAGAAGGATCAGAGGAGTCCCCCAAGACCGACCAACTGTAGCAGCGTTGTTATGTTGATGAGCAGGGCTGTGATCTCACATGGGATTGTAGTAAACAATGTTCTTCATATCCCAGCAGTACAAATATCCTTCCTTTTCCATCATTCATCCAATTTTTATCTCATTTTTCTTCCTCTCCTGTCTTCACTAATCATGACGGCTTTATCCTCTTGTTCTTTTTCATGAAGAAGACGATGTTTTGTATTAGTTACACGCTACTGCGTCCAAACCTCCTGGGTTCAAAGACACCACTGAGTAACAAAAACCAGATCCTGAATTCAGAGCATAGACATAAAGTGAAGCTACAAAGACTCCCAAATGAAAGAAAACAAATTTCAAGCTTGTTCAACACGTTTTTCATATTTTCATGTTTCCAGTTGTTTGCGGACTTTTACTGTCAGCTACTGAATAAACACAACAGCCAGATAATCAAACTCACCTTCTCTTTTTCTAGGAGAAATAATCATAAATGTTCTTCCTTGAGCTGTGTCTGAGGTCTCGCTACAAACAAGCGGCTGCTGGAAGAGAGTAGGTAAGTTGTGTTTAGTCTCTTTGCTAAAGAAATCAGGCAAAGCTAAAAAGATGTTTGGTGGCCAGTGCTAAGGCGGGGACCCTAAATATGCTGTACTTCTTTTTCTTTGAAAGCTGTTGAACTTCATTTCACAGTTTTGAGAAATGTTAAAGCATACATTTCTCTTTTTTTCCACCATTTTATAGAATTCTTAAATCATCTTATTACAGGAGAAAATGAAGTTGTTTCCATTATAAATAGAAAAGAATTCAACTCTGTTTCTTGAGCTTTTCGCAAGACTGCTTGAAACTCATGTCCTTTTTCAGTCTATATTTCAGAGACGTGTTTCTCCAAATATGGATGTAAAATTTTTCACATCTCACCAAAAGTTTTTCTTATCAGATTCCTTATATATCTGCCTCTCTCGACTCTGAGTACAAATCTTTATCCAGTTACTAATCTTATTTTTTCTTCTCCACCTCTGCCCGGCTTTTTACCCCCAGCTGTCCTCTGTGGGTCGTGTTTGGTCAGACTGAAAAACTACACAGACTGACTGGGAAAGTAGGTGGATAAACCCCGAATACATCAGACAGTTTTCACATCTGCTTCAAACCACAAGGAAGAAGAGATCACA
The DNA here is from genome assembly GCA_962446985.1 of Xyrichtys novacula. Lineage (NCBI taxonomy): Eukaryota > Metazoa > Chordata > Actinopteri > Labriformes > Labridae > Xyrichtys > Xyrichtys novacula. The sequence goes on from OY660871.1 coordinate 23,375,953, forward strand.
GCCCACATAAACATTTATACGTACACACACGCACACTTATCCACACAGAGATCTCATCCCCTCTCAGAAGTGTCATGTCTCTTGAGTGCACTTATAGGAGCAAGCTGAACTGGCAGAGCACATCTCTCTGCTGGTGTGAGTATGAGAAAACACAACCATGCTTATATCATTCAACCCTAACTCTTACAACACAACAATATACATGTTGCCAGTAAGTCAAGAACCATATTTCCTGCATGCAGACTTCAAAACAACCATTTTTCACTTTGCATTTTCTTTTTCCACTTTGCTGCAGGACAATTAGTGTTTGTATTGGCACAATGGTGAGCCCATAAAGCCCTGTACTTCCCCGACAAAGTGTCCCTGCTGCAGATGCTGCCAGCTCAGGGCTGTTTCCGACAATGAGCAGATCATTACTACTGATCAGTGTGACCCAGTACAATGGAGCATTCTTATGTCGGATTGTGCAACTAAGGAAAGCGGCTCTGAGAGTTATTATAGCTTAGTCAGGGCCCATAGTGGTGCGCGTATGTGTGTGTGTCCGTATATGTGTGCGAGAAAGAGACGGGTAGAGGGAGTGTATGCGTGTGAAAGAGAGAGGGAGAGTTGTGTAATCTGTTCATTTTGTGTCTCCTGTCTCCCCACCTCTCTCTCTCTCCCCCCTGGCCCCCTGGCTGCCAGGCGTCACACCAGTTTATAATAAGGATCCAAAAAAAAAAAAAAGAAAAGTTGTCGAGTGAACGGATTGAAAGGAGAGGAAAAAAAAAACGAAACCCTTCCCACTCTCCAAAAATCACGGGGAGTGACTGTGACAGGAGGAAGGGGACAGAGAGAGAGAGAGAGAAAGAGAGAGAGAGCTGAAGAAGCCTTCAGCAGGACTTCATCACGTTTCTTTCAGTACTGCGCGGACCAGAACGGACCACAAACCAAAACAAGACTGGACTGGTGATCAATCGCGGTGATTAGCAGCGGAGTGACTTCTTGGCGGAGAGTTTATTTCTCGAAGGAGCATGCGGCTTAGTTTACTCTTCAGGTAAGAAACTTTGATGACTGCTACAGCGACAACCTGTTGCTTCTCGTGGACTTGAGTGTACACAACCTCACATGTGGATGTCTGCATCCTTCTCTGTCAGCGGCTACGCTTGTTGAGGTTTTTTCCATAAAGTTGGCACTTCTGGCGGCGAAGTTTTTTGGCTTTTACGCACGAAGTCTTGTCGTTGCGCACTGGGCGCTGTTTAAGGATATATGATCGGAATTTAACCGAAGGCATCTGGGTTTAAAAAGAGGTCCCTCTTTCTCCTCAGGGCGGATTTTTGAGAGTTTCCCCCCCTCTTCTCTGCATATCTCCCTCTTCTCCTCTCCTCTCCTTCCCTCTATCTCCGCTGCTCTGAGTTTATCCTACAATGTGCCACTGTAGCGGCCAGGGAGAAACGTGGACCCGGGTAGGGGGTCGTTACTTCGGCCTGAGCAGCTCTGTTGTGTGGGACTGTGCGGGACCTTTGTCTGTGTTTTTCGGGGTAGTTATGTAGACTGGTGTGGGGAAGCTTCCAGAGACCACGGCGGTGCACCACAGTGGGAAGAAGGCAGCAATTATACTGACTACATGTGGCCTGCGGACTGCTGGTTGTGGTGATGGTTGGGTTCTCGTGGTGAGCGGTGAAATGTCCATCTTAGCGAAACGTTTAGTATCATGTTGAGGCTATTTTTCTTGGCAGATGCGGGGATGATATTCCACTTGTTCTCGATGCACTTGTCGCGGTGGTTTATGGAGATTTTTTGATAAACCCAACAAGAAAACAGCAGAGGAAATTTCAGTTTCACCTTAAAACATCCAAAATCTGTTATCTAAAAAGGAAGAAAAATACTTTAAAGCCTCGATATGAGATTAAAAACTTTTTTAACTGGACAGCTTTTGCACTGCACACTCTGTGGTTGTGTTTTATGCTTCCTTAAGTGGTTTCATGTCAAATTTAAAGACTCAAACCCCAAATTAAAGGCGACAGTCAACACCATCCTACACCAAAAACCACATCAATCCAGAAATAAAAAGTCCCTCACTGCACAAGATGACTTTGCTTGTTTTGCTTGATTATGCCTGTGTTGGCTGTTCTCTGTGTTAAAACCACATCCTTAGGGTGTGTTAAGTCCCAGAGAGAGAGAGAGGGAGGCCATGCATACTTGCTGTTTAAACCCATTAGTTTGTCAAGGCCTCCCAGGCTTCCCCAGATTGATTGAGTTTGCCTGTGAACCCTGAGGGGAGAAAGACACTTTTGTTCAAGCCCCCAGAGTCCCACCAGCACCTGTAATGGGAGAGAAAGTGGCATAAGTGGTCACGAATGTACACTTAGGTCACTGGAACATTTGAGAGGGAGTCCACTCAACACATTTGACATCAATTTTAAACAGTTTAGGAGGGAGGCATTCAAAAATAAAGACGATATATAAGAATAATGAAAGTCTGTGTGGGTTAAGACTGCATATAGAAACTTCAGCTTTAGGTCATGGAACCTTTTTGTGTTTTTATGAAAGGCTTCATTCAGTCTGCTGATGTTTAAAATCCTGTATATCTGCCACTTCTTTCAGCCTCTGGTCTTCTTTCCTTCAGGCTCTATGTGCTGTGGGGCTTTGTGGCGGTCACGACCTCTGTGACCAAGGCTGCCAAGAAGAAGGTGAGTCATCCGCTCTTTAAAAACAGAGAGATTCACAGACAACAGCATCACTATAGAGGAAGTGAAAAGTGAACATTTTTCAAGGCTGTCTTAAAACAATCCTGAAAGGGCTGTGTTAAAATTTAAGAGTTGTGTGACAGTATAAATGTCAACGCTGTCTAAGAAAACACAGAGAGAGAATTTTTCACTAAAAACATAGCAAAGCTGTAAAACAGCTTCTTAGATTTACCTTTTCAGTCTGCCAGATCCTCGTATCAGTTTCTGCTGAACTTTGGGAAGCATTTTGTCATAGATTTCAACATCCCTTTGTGAGGTGCTGTTAACAAAAACAGCCCTGTGTTCAGGTTTGTGTCTGTGCATTTTTCTGTTAATTTGATAAACTCTAAAAACATTTGCCGTGTGTCGAGCAGCTGAAATACATGTTTTTATAACAGCCATGTTATCTCTTGAACGCTTGAAAGTTTTCAGATTTCCAGATGTTTTGATTCACTATCATCACCCTCAAAGCTTGTGTCATCAGATGCCATTTTCATTTAAAAAAACGTAAACGTTAGGAGTCAAAGACTTATCTAATGGGTGGTGGAGACCAAACAGAGCTCAAAGGAGAGTTAATTGTGGGATTACTCTTATCAGTTGACTAGAATGTCTCTTCAAATCAATGGTAATGTTTCCAGTAAACATTGGCAGTCAGATTATAGACTGAAATGCTCCACTGCTCACCCCTCCAGTTTTTGCCTTGCGACCCTTTGCAGCCATTCAAATATATAAACACTTACAGTAAGTTACAAGTTTGTTTGTCCTTAATCAGATCACTAGAAGGCAACAAAACCAAAATAATTTTACATTCAAGTGATTTTGTTTAAATATACTTTCAAATATAATTTTCAATTTCTGTCAAAGCTGCTCTGCGAACTATTTCACTGTGTACTTTTAACTGCAAGATGTGTAGATGGTTAGTTACAACACATATATGAGGTGATTTTATGTCATTGACGCTGCTACAGCAGACTCTTACAGGCCCCTAGAGGTGAAAAAGGTTTATAAAAAAACGAGTTTCTTAGTCAGAGAAAGTGCAGAAGTTTGCTTTCATTTTTAAATATAATGACTGTGGACGGATGGTCTCCACTCTGTTAATTTTACCTTAATGGTTAAAACATTGAACACGAGAGTATTAAATCTGTTTGATACATAGATGTTAGTGGTTATAGTAGATGTGACAGAGAGGACAATTAAATGATATTTACCATTTTTATATGCACACATACTGAGTGTCTTGACTAAAACACTGCTCCAGCTTGGCCTCCCCAGTCAAAAAATCAAAGACACACCCCTAACCCAGTTGTACAATCTTTGAACCTTGAGGCTATTGTCTGACGATGATGATGGTCCAACTTTTCAGGTCAGGTCTTCTGGTGTAGCCATGTGGTTGACAATAAAGGTCTTCCAGCCAAGACTTTCTTTCTGTGCTGGGCTGTTGCTTGTAGTCAGATATTCAACTTTAGAAGTGAGGATGTGGCTGGTGTTGAGAATTGATGTCCAAGAGTGGAATTTTAGCTGCACTTGATTACAGATATCCGTTTAAAGACACTGATTAAAGCTGAACCGTTCCATGAGTTCCAGGATTTGCTCTCTGTGTGCCAAACCCTGTGGAAACGTTGTCTGGCTGAACTACTTCAAACAGAAACCAGAACACTTCAGATCCCAAAATCCCACCTCAAGCAGTCACAGATCTCTGCGTGCTACATGAAGAATATCCTGCACTTGAGTCTTCATTGGATCTTCTCTCTGGCCATTGTGTGTGACTGTTTTTGGTCATGGTTTGCTGTTAATGTGCTTACTGTACGTCCAGTATCATTGTGTAAACACTTCCTATTCCCTGAATTTTCTAAATCAGGTCTCTGATAAAGAATCTGTTATCAATGTAAAAAAAACAAAAACCCTCTAGATTTAGTTTCCTTATACTTTCAGTTTTAAGTCCCAGTACAGAGGGAAGGCATGGCAATTATAAACACAGCAAAAGTCCATTTATGTACAGGCATGTTAGTATTGTTTTAAGACAGAATTCAAAAAATGTGAACCTGACCTTCAAAGGGCCCCACAGCTGGAGAGGGCCCGCTCTCATACCAGAGGCATCATTTGTTCAAAAGGATGTGATAACAGTCGAGGCAGAATTCACAGCTTCAGTCCAGTCTGGTTTAGGTCTGGGGGTACAGTGTGTCGGATTTTAACCAGTAGCACCACAGGTCAGCAGTGGCTGCTGCAGGGTCACTGCACCCTGCTCATTAATGGTCCCAGTTATGTGGCAGCTGTGGGTTTGATGTCACCCATTACGACAGACCACACCTCACACACACATGCATGCACAGGCAGCCAGGGTCATTTGGGCTTGACTCAACACCTCCCTTCCTCTTTATATTTCCCTCACTCCTTTTTATTTCCTTCTCTCACACAAACCTCTTAGAGAAATGGACTCTTAATCTTGATTTGCACGCAGGGATACAGCTTACACCTGTCCTGTGCCTCCACACATCCACACACAGTTTGTACAGCATGTTTACCTGCATATTTCTACCATGTACACACACATTAACACACTCAGGGAGAAAGCGAGGGGGGGAGCAATAGAGCTCAGATTTATGTTTTGGTCCTCTCTGAATGGAAACTTTTGTTCAGCTCTCAAGTTTACGGACGTGCCAACCAGGCCGACGCTTCACTTATGACATGAGAGAAGAAACATTTATCTACAGCCGCAGAGGAAGACATCAAAGCCAGACCTGGCACTGATGTTCGAGCTCTCCAACATACAAACACACAGGCACAGCCAGATCAGCCACGATCTGGTCGTCTCTGCAGCGCTTTCATACAACACCAACTCCAGTGGTTTTATCCATCTGCTCATAAGCTGCTGGCAGGTGACCGAGTCCCCTCTAAACCCCTGTGAACTATGAGGAGTTCAGGATTTTTATTTTGGCCTCAGAGGAAGGAAACTCACGAGACTGCAGCTCATCAGTGGACTGTGAAGAAAAAAGTCCACACAGAGGTTTTTGATTTTGCAAAGGCAAAGATTTTGCTAAGTACTTCTGTAAAATATTGCCAAGGCTGGCAGTTTTCACCTCTTCTGCAGCAGAGTCATAAACACTTGTGACGTACTCCGACATTAGATCTAGAAGTGCCTTCTGAACAAGCTTGACTTTATTTATCCTATTTTATGTTACGGATAATGTTTAGTGAGCAAGTGGAAATGCAAATGAAAATCCAGAGCAAGACCTGAAACAAAGCAAAAGCAATTATCGTTACCTCCTGACACACACGACCAGTCTGAGACGGGAAACGGCATTGACAGGCAGAGGTGTTTTTTTGCTGTTGAGGAAGAACCGCTGTTGTTTTGGGGTTCTGTCCAATCAGAATCAAGTAAACACAGCCAGGCGTGAGCAACCAATGATTATTGAGGATGCTTCAAAATGAGCAGAGGACCAACTTTGGGGTTAACTTTTCTCGGAGGTGGATTCAGGAGTTCCTAAGTATGCGAACGTGAAGCTCAAAAAAATCAAAACGTCCCGAAAGGGTTCATTTCAGTTTAATTTAAAAAGTGAAACCTCCTATTGTTACAGATTCATCACACACAGAGTGAGATATTTTAAGACTTTTTATGTTTGAAGCTTGATGGTTACTGCTAACAGCTGACAAAAATTTAAAAAATCCATTATATCAGTATGTTAGAATAAAATACCGATCCGATTGTACAGAAATGTAGATCTTCTGGAAAATTATGTTCATTTATGAACTCAGGTTTTGGTCGGAGCTCCTGCGTGAATTCCTGCATCAGTGCATCGAGACATCTAGGTAATCAGTCTGTACCTCTGCTTGTAAACCCAGGTTGCTTCAATAGCGGTCTTCAGCCCCTCATTGTTGGCTTTGTTGTCTCTCGTCTTTCTCTTGATGATAACTCCAGAGATTCTTTGTGGGGTTCAGGTCAGGCGAGTTGGCTGGCCAATCAAGCACAATAATACTGTGGTCAGCAAATCAGTTTCTGGACATTTTGGCGTTGTGGGCAAGTGTCCCGTCCTGCTGGAAAAGGAAATCTGTGCCTCTACAGAGCTTCTCAGCAGCATGAAGTGCTCTTGAATCTCCTGGTAGACTTTATGTTGTGTCGACTCTGGGCTTGATGAAACACAGTAGGCCAACACCAGCAGATGACATGGCACCGCAAATCATTACAGACTGTAAAAACTGGACACTGGACTTCAAGCAGCTTGGATTCGAGGCCTCAACAGTCCTTATCCAGACTCTGGGACCTTGACTTTAAAATGATGCAGAACTGACTTTCATCTGAAAACAGGATGTTTGACTCTCAGCAATAGTCCGGTTCTTTTTCTTAGCCTTAGTGAAACACTCATGACATCGCCTCTTGTTCAGGAGCATCTTGACAGTAGAAACACAACACTTGTAGTCCATTTCTTTGACACGTCGGTGTTTAGTGGCTGTTGATGCGCCAACTCTAGACTCAGTCCACACCTTGTGAAGCTCCTGTAAGTTCTTGGATCTGCTTTGTTTGACAATCCTCTAAAGGCTTGACGACTGTCAGCAGTCTTACTCACGATTGTTGTTGCCTGTACTGAACCAGAGTGAGAGAATAAAGGCTCAGTAAACCTTTTCAGGTGTTGAGGTTTAAAAAGCAGATCAGGACTAAAATCACTGACAAGAAACTGGACTTTTCCACCATATTCCAACGTTTTAAGATAGTAGATTTTTGATTTCTGTGGGTTGAAATCGAGAGCATATGGAAGTTTCACTTTCTGAATCAAACTATGGAGGAAAAAAATAACTTTTAATTTTTTATTAACACATTATCTCTTTATAGTTTGATCCATTCTTCACTTCATTGGGTTGCTAAGCTAGAAAAAAAATAAGTTGTGCAGGTCCACGTAGTGACTTCTCACAGATGTCTTGTACTGCTGAGTGCTGAAAGGTGGTGATGATAGAGCGCTTACCTCAGGAACAGATGACCTTTTGTTAAATTACTCTATTTTGTTGTCAGGGGACTGACAGCGAGTGATGATGGGGAAATGTGGCATGAACAGATTTGGGGTAATTACCACAAAAATAGCCTCTAATAGCATGCATGGTTATCAAAGCTGACAGGATTTGTCGATGAGCTGATAAAAAAACACTGGTCAGAGTTTCTCCCATGTATGTATGCTCTGGTTTCTCAAACTTTATACATGTGCAAACAGAACAGTGAAGGTTTTACGGTGTCAGACCTCAGTAGAGTCTCTTGATGTGCTTCTTCTTATTTCTTTATTTGTGTGTTTTTGTTTACGATCCAGGTGGCAGGCCGGAGGTCCAGACAGGCATATGAGCCGGAGCCTGTTGAGGGGGTGTGGTCTGTCTGGGGGGAGTGGTCAGAGTGCAGTCAGACTTGTGGTGTTGGCGTCTCACAGAGGAGTAGGAAGTGTTTACCTCCTCCGCCTCCCCAAGCTCCTCCCATCTCCCACTCACCACCAAACTGGGCGGGTTATTTACCCGGAGGTGGAGGTGTTGGAGGTGTTGGAGGTGTCTCACCTTCTCGCCCCTTCTACCCTCAGCGCTACCCAGGGCAGCACGTGCCCTATCACCCCCCACAGATCCCCACAAATCGCAACCCAGGACTGCCGCTGTATCGGGACACTGACGGCGGTGGAGGAGGAGGAAGAGGAGGAGTTCCTGTGCCGGGACAGGCCAATCCAGCACTTCCTTTTTACCAGCCAGAGTTTTCCCCCACAAACCAAGACTTCCCGTCAGTCTATCGACCCCCATACCACCCTCCGTCACACAGCTACAACCAGCCGGCTCGCATCATCAGGAGGCCGACCAATCCAGGAGCAGCCAGGGCAGGGAGTAGGAGATCCATCTCCCCCAATCGGGAGGTGCCTGCAAGGAGGTGAGTGTGACTTGGGAATAAGGACACAAACCAACTCCCAGAGCTTTGTTTATCACAAATATGTCAGTATATTTTAAAATCCAACAATAGTGGTTACCTTGTTGAAAATGCTGACTCCACCTAAGGTTGGATTGAAAACACAAAAGGCAAAGAGGCGGCGTTGAGGCAGATCTTTAGTCTGTCAAGCTAGCTGCACCCCTGATTTTGCAAAACTTATAACCTTGCAAAAGTCATTAGCAGGTGCTAACATACCACCACTTAAGGTTGGGTGTAGGTGGAGATGTGGAGCATCAGTTTCAGAGGTGTTGTGTGTCTTTGCATGTCTGAGGATGTGTGGATGTGGCGCTTCCTTAGTTTGTTGACCAACCGTTCCCATCACATTCATGCAACAAGGCAATGCAACACTGAGACGACAACTTTACAACTTTTTAGGTGTGTGCAAGTACAAAGGTGTGATGATGTCATGATTAGAGTGCATAAGAAGATAGTTTACACTTTACCTCCCATGTCGTTTGCAAAAGAGAAAGAAGAGTTTAAGACTGAAATGTTTTTTAAATCAGGCAGTAAACATTTTATTTTTCTTTCAAAGGTGGGCTTTTGTGACCCCGTCTATATGGCCTCTGAGGCTCTTGGAGACTGCCCCAAGTGAAAACTCAAGGAACTGCAGTTTTTAACACTTCCCCCACTTCATTTCTCAACCTTTGTGTTTTTTTCCCTTAGATACAGAAACATTGACTCAGACAACTTCCAGTGAATTCAAACTCTACTTATGCTTTGCTCAGCATCCCCAATCTCTCTCTCTCTTTTTTTTTTCCCAAGAAATGACTTGAGGCCACAGGAAGTGAGTTTTACATCACTCTCAGTAGCAACAGCGGCTTGTTCAGAATAAACAGAAAAATGCAATTATAAGCAAAAGAGGTATAAGATCACCACAGGGACACACACAAAGCAGAGATTTGTACCTTAATTACCATCAGAGAGGTCACAAAAAAAGACAAAGTGCTGACTCTGCAGCTTTGAATTCATTTGGGTGATGTTGTTGGAGAAAGTGCTGACTTTGTTGAGGCCTCGGAGAGTTCTAATGGTTTGAGTATTTGGAGTTATGCCCATCTGTGCCTCTGGTATCTGCCGAGCCATTACATCATTACTTCTGGTTTTTGTCACACAAACAGGCACCGCATTGCTCGGCCCGCTCGCCACAGCCTGCTGGCTCCACGTCGGTCATAATTAAGTTGAACCGCTAACATAAGCTGTGTCTGAAAACCGTCCTGTATTTCTTCTTTATCTGTGTCACTGCTTCTGTGAATACTTGTCTCTTAATGCCCCTTGTGTCTTCATGTAGGTCCTCCAGCATCCGCCCTGGTCAGTTTGGGTACGGCAGAGTCCCGTTCTCCTTACCTCTTCATCGTCCCAACCGCCAGGCACGCCACACTGCTAATGGTACTGAAGATGCAACACAAGGACCCAGGCTCGATGAAGACACCACAGAGAACGTCAGGAGAGAGGAGGAGGAGGAGACGAGGAGTAATAGAGAAGACAGGGATAAAAGGAGGAGTGAGGAGGAGGAGGAGGAGATCACTGAGGGCCCTGCTGCTGAGGAATCTCCTACAATGACCACGACCACAACTGGCAACCCACACCGCCACGTTGCCAGACCCTCCCAGTCCAACTCACAGCACAGCAGAGTGAGGGAGAGAGCCCCATCCTCTCACTCCTTCTCCCGTTCTTCATCGCCTTCTCTCACATCCAGCCGCCAACGCTTTGATTGGCACTCTGTTACCGCTCCGCCTCCCCCCATCTCTCCCCTCTCCCGCCCCGCTGCTGCTGCTTCACCTTATTCCACTTCTCTCCACCGCTCTGCTACACCCGCTCATAGAGACAGAGAGCTGCACCCAGGCTTCAGCCCTCAGGTCCCACAAGCTGGAAACGTCTACCCACTACAGCATCCACACATCCCACACCTGGGGGTCGAACCAGGCAGGGATGGAGTGAGAGGAGCTCCACAGGTGTACAGATGCTCTGGGCCAGAGAAGGAGTACCGCAGGTGCTTCTCACAGGTAGGAAAACTCCTGAAACTACTGTCAAATATCATCTGATACACTGATGGAGCACAGTTTTAATAATCAGCTCACCTATTCTCTATTAAAGGGATATTCCGGCGTAAATTAAGTTAGGGTCAAACACACCGTAACACCAAGATAGACAGCCCCTCGAGAGATGAATGTTGCCGACCGCTTGCTTCTCTAGTTATACCAACTTTAGTAATGACTGCACGATAGCAATACACAGTGGTCTGAGGAGCCATTAACAAACCTCAACCAAAACGCCACTCTATAGCCACAGATAATGCTCAGAACAGCACCTAACTTCATCAACAGTACATATAAGGTCCCAGCCACAGCACTAGCCACCAAACATCTTTTTAACTTTGCCTAATTTCTTTCGCAAAGGGACTAAACATAACTCACCCACTCTCTTCCAGCATCCGCTTGTTTGTAGCGAGACCTCGGGCGAGTCCATTACGGACTACAGCGGGGCGATGCAGCTCAAGGAAGAACATTTATGATCATTTCTTCATGGAAATGCAATCAGACCGAGACGTTAAGTCAGAAGAACTACAGCGTCTGCAGTGCAAAATGATTAATATGGTGATCAGTACTTTAAGGAAATGAAAAAGTAATGATCATAAATGTTCTTCCTTGAGCTGCGTCACCCCGCTGTAGTTGGTAATGGACAGATCCAAGGTCTCACTAAGTGCTGTTCTGAGCATTATTTGTGGCGTTTTGTTTGAGGTTTGTGTGTGGCTCCCAAGACCGCTGTGCATTGCTATGCTATCCTGCGGTCGTTACTAAAGTTGGTATAACTAGAGAATCATGCAGCAACATTCATTTCTCGAGGGGGTGTCTAACTCGGTGTTACGGTCTGTTGACCCCAAATCAATTTTACGCCGGAATATCCCTTTAAACCTGGAGAATGGAGAAGTGAGGTGGCAATAAACAGAGAGGTTAAATGTCATCAGGGTGTACTCGATAGGTAGATCATTCCCTGACTCCAACAATGGCTGCTTGTCTATGAGCGCTCAGTTAGAAACTGACTGCAAGTGCCTCCAAAGTGCCCGTCCTGGTCCACAAACAGAGTCCTCATCTACCCTGTGAAGCCATACTTCTACATTTGCGTTCTGATTGCACACATGTGAAAGAGTATGAATGTGTATTGTTGTACCTGTGTGTGTGTATCGGTGTATCATCTGGCTTGCAGCCTGCAGTGACAATTGGGGTTGTAACCTGCTTTACGCCTCTCAGTGCGGATCAGTGTGAGCATGATCTGTAGCAGAGTTTGTGCTGCCAACAGGAACAGACAGGCCGATCCAATCAGATGTGAGCCTGAACACTCAGGTGAGACAGTGAAGTTGCCCTCGCAGTCACTCAGATTTCACCCAGACAAGAATTTCATGCTTGATTTGACTCAATGAAACGCTGGAATTAGGCTGAATCATGTGTATAAAGAGCTCAGACTGCAAAATGAGTTTTCAGGGTTTCAGATTATATAAGCATTGTTGTCAACGTAATGAATTGTTTACATTTAGTCTCTTTATTGTAAAGCTTTACATTTAGAGACATAAAAACAACCATTTTGAGCTGTCGCCATAATTCACATAATTCATCTCTCAGCTGTTTGAGTGTACAGTTTCACTCTTGGCCCAGCTGCACATTTTCCATATTTGCTCTGAGGAAGAGCCAGTTTTTGGGAGAAATCTTGAATGTAAACATTTCCCCTCCCAACCAGTTTTCCCCCCAACTCCTCCTCTCCCCTCCCTCTCTGCTCCAGCAAGCCCCGCCCACAAAAAGACGCTCCTGCTCGCTCGTATCGTTTCAATTAAATTCAGATATAATGCAGATAAAGATTTTAGATAATTACAAATGGGGCCCAGTCAACGTGAAAGTAAACAGCATTGGTGCTACTGTAGACGCCAACAGACTACCAGCAAACACAATGTTTGCAGGACTTCTACAACTAGGATAAAGTGACATAAACCAGGACCTGAGGTCAACAGTTCACCTCTGTACAACACGCCGCAGGTCCCGCTCGTGAACATAATTCAAGGAAGTGGAGCGTACCAATCAGGTTGGAGGAGGCGGAGAATGGCTTTGTTTACAGTCAGAAAGAGCGGGCCGCTCAAAAATCTTTAAATGTTGACTACACAGACAAAAAAAACACAGCGATATCGCGATATTCCTAAATGTCATCAATAACTAATAGCTATTGACTGATATTAAAAGTTTTTTTATTTATACACCATAATAAAAAGATGCTCCTTTAACTGAATCCTGCCTACCCCACCTTTAAGAATCTATGAATAAACTGTATTCTCCGGCATGATATCTAACATCTTCAACTACAGCATCTTCAAATGTGAACATTGAGTCATTTGGTAAAATATTGTGTCTCTGGAATATCATAAAGAAAAACAAAAAAACAGAGGGTGAATCACAGTCCACTTCTTGTAAATAAGACATCACATGTGACAGATGAATGGGCTGACGAATGAAAAAATAAACACAAGAAAACTGATCCATCGTCCCCCTTTTAGATCTGATCTTTGGGACCAGAATACTCAGAGCGACATGTGAGCAGGTTATTAATGCCAGCAGGCCACTTCAAGCTTTTTTTTAAGTGAGAGAGCAGGAGGAGATGATAAGGTTGAAGTGACACACTTTGACACACTTGTGCATTTTTTTTACTCTCTTGAGTTATTTCCACAACTTGCTCTTCGGCTGAGTGGAAGTAGACACTTCAAATCCAGAGTTGGGTTGGCACTCGGAGGCTCTTGACTTCTCTCTGTTAAGATAATTTGGCTGCCGCTCTCGCCCTCTTTCACCCCCTCTTCGCCCTTTCTTTCTGTGCCTGTGTGTGATCGTCCCCATGTTGAAACAGATTTAGCAGCTGGCAGAGAACTTGCTTTGTGTGTATGTGCATGCATGTGTGTGTTAGTAGTGCTAATAGCAGTCCTGTGATGGCTGAACCTGATTCATTGGATTACATATTTACCCGACATTAGTCTCTCCTGCAGCCTTGTTTGCTCCTGCAGAAGACTGTCGACACACATTTGCTTAAAAGTAGGTTCCGATGAATGCAAGACTTTGCCCAGGCTTGAATACGATGTATGTGTAAGTGTGTGAGAGTGTGTGTATATGTGCGTGTGTGTGATTGAGGGAGTGAGCCAGACTGAGTGTGACACATCCTGTTATCTGTGAGGTGTGTTTGTCATAACACACTTCGCCCGAGGCCCACCATAAGTGTGACTGGCTGTGTGTTCCTGTGTTTTGGAGTTGCACAGAAGCGAGTGGGGAACCAGGAGCTGGACAGAGGAAATGAGGAGGGCAAAAAGGGGAAGTGTGTGTGCGTGTGTAATGTGATGATGATGATGTGTGTAGGGGTGTAAAGGAAATGATGCAGTGAAATAGTAGTGAAAGAGAGCACTGTTTTTAGCCAAATCTGCACAGAGTAGTGGGAGGCTGTGCTAAAGGGTGAAGAGAGGGGAGAACAAATGGGGATGAAAGTTTGTGGGGATGAGTGTTGAGAGAGAGAAATAGAGAAGTGTAAGAGTCAGCAACAACAACAGGGAGTGATGGAGAGAAAGAGACTTTCAGGAAGTTTGTGTCAGAGGAACAGTAAGATTCATGGAAAAGCCTACGTGTGCGTGCCTGTGTGTGCGGAGCATAACAAGAGCAGAAGTTATTCTGTCAGAGGGAGAGAGGAGGAAAAACAAAACTGTAGAGACATCAGATTCAAGCAGACTTTTCATAAAAAGACCCAGTCCTCCTCCTTCCCTCTTTAAGATGACCTTCAAGTGTTTTTATCCCCTTTATATGTCCTCCTGCTGTAAATGTTGACCATGAATCACCAACAGTGAACGCTCATGCAGAGACAAGTAAGGTTGGATCAGAAGCACGAGGTTTTAAGATGCACTAAGGCAGCAGTTCACCACCACATTTTCATAGCCTGAGTCTAATAAATTAGATTACCAGCTCTCCTTCACAGGCTGTTTTCCTGCAGTTTGAAGCTTAAGGCAGAGAAAACGTTCAGCATTACACAATGTTAATGCTTCAGTTGTTCAGTTACAGTTGCAAACTTGTCATGAGCTTTATCTCAGTGTTGAACATTATAAATACTTGTATTCTGGTTTCTGATAACTGCTAAATCTACAGCTACAGTATCTTTTGATATAGTCAACTATATCAAACCTTAGCTAATCAATTGACCAAGATTCTGTCTATTTACCTCCAAAGGCTCAGCATCTGTTGCCCTTAGAAAACACAGCCATTTGCCATGGTGCACAGCAAGAGTCACGCCCAAGATTTTCTAAAATTTAAAGTTGCTGGATCAGAGACACTTCTTTAGTTTCACCAACATGTTCGTCTCGCCAATATGACACTTGGCTTGGACCGAGCCTGCACGGGTAGCAGGCAGCTATCAGAAATCAAGTGCCTCTGTGTAGACAGTATCCTATTTTCAGTCGCTTAATCCTTCAAATAGTGAAATTGCATTTCTCTAAACCAGGAGGAAGGCTTAAAGACCCATTCTGATGAAAATCAAGTTTTTCTTGTTTTTTTAATATGTTCGTATAGTATTTTTCTGATGCTGCAGGACATATCAGGAGAAAGCTAAATGCGAAATTACTTTTCTGAGTATTTCTTCATTCAAATCACTGTGAATCTCTGGCAGACCCAAACAGCAGGTTCAGAAACAGTGAGATTTCATATGTAATCAATCCAAGCTCCGCCCCCGGAGCCTCGCTACGTAGGCCACACTCTGCATGTAGAGAAGAAATACAGAGGACGAACGCGGAACAAGCGTGTGCGTTAGTGGATTGCAATGTCCCTAAGAAATCTAATTATGATATTAACTTTCATCGTGTTCCTAAAGACATTAGCGTCCGAGAGCTGAATAGCTCTTATGTTACCTGCCATTTCTACTACACCGGCAATGTTAGGCTGCAAGCTAACGTGAAGAGGAAGCTAACGTGAAGCAGCGCTGTCTCCGCCCACGACTCGGAGGCGAATTGCTAATGATCTACTTGAGCTCTGCAGAAGAAAAGCCCTTGAAAATAACACAAGTAATGCGTTTTTTGGAGGAAAAAAACAAAAAACTTATCACAATTTAAAGACCACTGAGAACACATTAAGTAGTAAAAATAAAAAAACGATTGGTGTGGGACTTAAACCCACAGTCTGAAGCGGGTAAATGGTGTTTACATGAACAAAGAGAACCCAGTCAAAAGGCAGGAAACTCGAGTCTATATATATGCCGTCTACGTAAGTCCTAGATGCACCCTTATGTTTTCACAGTCCCTGTTTATTGATTCTTGTGGTCTCTGTTGGTGAAGACTTTCAGGTACATCAAGAGTGCCTCGCTGTGGTTTTTGTTGACGTTGTGGTCACTGCATGTTTAATGAAATGCTATCTGTTACTGCAGAGGCAAAACCTGATCAGAGTCAGTTACAGCAGACAGAGATAAGCTGTGTTTTTCGATGCTTCAGGACGACACACTATCAAATCTGCTAGATCACTGTCAGTATTAATTATTCATGATAATTGATGACCAAAATAATGAAGAAACACTCATATTGTAATATCTCATAATGATCAGTTTGAGTGACAGAAAAGGATCAGCAGAAATTTGAAGCCAATGTGTTTTTTTTAATAACTGCAGTGTTAAATTAATAGTAAAAGATCCAGTTGTTTTTTCTGCTGATTAAATTATTGAGCCTGATATTAATACAGTACAGACTATACATGAGTGGGAGTTTGGTATGACAGGCTCTCTCCCCCACTGACAAAACTTATACATCCCATGTGATAAACATGACAGCAAAGATAACAGAATAAGTCATACCGAGAAGCTATCCAAGATTTGAATTCTGGTTATTGCACAGAAACCAATTTATGTTAAAAAAAAATCTGATTTTTGTAGAACTTAACACATACATCGTAAATGATTTTGTTGATGCAGCTGAAGCCTGAGGAGATTTTGTTGCACACTAACATTGATTCAGGTTGCTGCAGAGTAAAATCAGATGATCTAATCCCAGCGTGTCATTACTCTGGCATTGATGTAGAGGTAATATATCACTCCAACTCTCATCACCCAGCCACACTTCTCCGCTGTAATGAGTGTTTGCAGCCGTGCACTTTGTTGTTCTTGTGAAGTGACAAACAGGCCCAGATGTGTTCGTTTATTAGACTGACACACAACCAGCCACGCAGACTCGATCAGACCGATCTGTGCTTTAGTTGCTTTGGTGTTTTAACAAGCAGCGGTACCTGTTGCTGTACAGAAACCAGGTACCGCTGCTTGTTAAAGTCTGTTTAAATCAGCTCCTGTGTGATCTGAGGTCACATCAAATCCTGGCCTCGTGTTTTTCATCTCATGCGTCCCTTTTTCTCCCGCACTTTGGACTTTGACATGCAATTTCTATTGAACGGAAGAAAATGTAAATATACTTTTAATTCCTCACACGATTGTTTTCTCTCTGACGAAACTAAGCGGTTTGCTCAGTGTCTGAATCAAGGGAAAAAGCTTGCCTGTTTTTTTTTCTAAGGGTAATAAATTGAATCGTTAAAAGTAAGTGTTTGGATTGTCCATGAAATAGACAGTGAACATCTGCAAACCTACAAGACTTGTTTTTACCCTTCAGTTTCCAGATTTCAGACAAGGGTAAACTAATCAGCTCTTGGCTGCTGCCTTTTATTCAGTGGAATGGATACAAGCCTGGAATTGCTCTTCATTTTTTTTCCTCAGCAAGAAGTTTAACAAGTGTCCTAAATGCCAAACAACTTCTTGAACTAGAAAAGGCCCATTTTGATCAAAAAAATCTCTCCATTAGTGTGCCTGCCAGTATAAGGAGCAGGAGAGACAGTTTGGCCGTGAACACGAGACATGGCAAAAAAAGAAACTAACTGAAACGTGATCGAGAAGCATGGATTACATTTAAAATACACTCATAACAAAGCTCCTGACCTAGAAAGCAGCACCAACGACCCCTTACAACAACTAAAGAGCTTTCTAAATCCATCAAGATAAATAAGACTAAACTGAAATACTCTAAAACATCTGCACTCAGAGACCAGAGCACACAATTTCCAATTTTTGCAATTCCAGATCCACTTGCAGAAGATTTCCGGGCAGAGGAAACAGCATTACTGTAAACACTTAAAGCTCCTCTACATAGCTCAGTACAGGCTGATTTTTAAAAGGAGATCCTGGGAAAATGGAGCATTTCTGTTCACACTCCCTTTCCCTACTCCCCCACCCTGTGAGTATGTGTTATATTAAGATTAACAGGACATAAAATAACTGTGGTGTGTAGAAATATGTTTTGAGTTTATAAAAAAGCTGCTGTAGGGACAGGAGAACATGGAAAGCTGTCACTTTCAGAGGCTTTGAGCAGAGATGTGGTTTCATTTATTGATCTTGGGGTTGCAGTGTTTATCTTTTGTTATTTTCTTTCCATACAATGGCTTAACTGTTTTCAGGCCTAAACTCAAATATTTCCTTGCATTTTGTTTGGCACAGAGCGGGGCCTCCTGCTTTAGAAAGTTTGCTTGTCATTGATAGATGAGAAGTGTTTCCTCTAGGGGACTCCTGACGCCCCCTCACTCAGCCCCTCCAGGGGGTCAAGGCCGAGACCTGGGTGTTACTCTGCAAAGCACCGACACACGGCCTCGGCCACGAGATTAGCCCGAGAATGTTAATCACGGAGGACAAACACATACGTGACCGTATACACACATATTAACATATGTCGTGGATTTGTGTGTGTTGCATACAGTGATTAGTGCTGGCAGGTGGAGTGTGTTGATTTATGGCCGCAGGGGCCGGCGGTCACTTGCTTTGTCTGTGCAGTGTTGCAGTAATGCTTGAGGAATGACCGGCCAGCCTTAACCTGTATGTGTGAGTGAGGCGATGTGACCAGCTGTGTGCAGGCACAGGCCTGCAGAGAAAAAACTGAGTCTGAGAGCACCAAGGAGGGCCATGACGACATCACCTGGGCTTTCCCTGTGGAAATGCACATGTGGTTGAAGGTTCCCGCTTAACTCATAATCTCTCCCTCCTCAAAACTCATTAGTCCTGTCTGGGTCGCTCTGAGTGTTTGTGTTTCACGTCACAGTGTTATGCATGACCAGGACCTTGGCTTGTGTGTTTGTGTGTGTGTGGCATGAGTTTGTGTGTGTGTGTGCGTGTGAAGAACAAAGCTTCAAGCCTTCAGGCAGTAACCTCCCCCTGTTCTCCTCGTATATATTGTACAGAAACCTCCCCTCTCCTCCTCCCCCTCCCTGCTGGTTAAACACACCTATAACTTTCTCAGCTTCTGTAGAAAAACACCCACTGTCTTTCTTTCAGCAGCTGGATTCACTTTTCTTTCACCTGCTCTGTACTCAGATCCATCTTTCACTCTTTCACCCCGTCACTCAGCCACCACATAGCTGCCAGTTTTTATACCTTTCACTTCAGGCTTCTTTTACGTCTGCCTATGGATCAGCGGGCCTTTCAGCGGATCTGGTTGATAGAAAAATCTTGGTTCTATAGTACTTGGGTGTTCCAGTGAGTCATCTTATTGACAAAGAATTTGTGCCAATAAGCCTGACATTTTAATGGTTTGTCTTATTGTTTCGATGTCCTGATGAAGACTCAGTTAACTAAGGTTTTTCTTCTGTGTCAGTGTCCTTGGATTTTCACATTTTCAAACTTTCTGAAACTTAAAGGCGTGGTTGACGATTGGAGAAGCAGTTGAAAAAAACTGAGCCGTTGAGTCAGATTTGAAAAAAGCATCCCACCCCCCACCCACAAACCTCTCTCCTCTGTGCTCCATGATAACTCCCCCCTGAACCTGTATCGCCCTCCCCACGACACGCCTCCTCTGGCAGAGCAAGAAGCTGGCCAGCAGAAGATCCTACGCTGGCTTCAAATAGGATTCACAATGTCGGATTGCTAGTGACTACCGGCAGTAAACAGCAGCTCTGCTAGCGAACACCATCTGTTGACATTGCAGGGACTAATAAGAGTTATTTATGTAACATGTGTCACAATAAAAAGCTAAAATTACCTGTTCAATAAAAACTCTGCTGTCTCAGCGTCTGTTTTCAGGCCCAAATCCTGGCGGAGCTTTCTCCACCGCTCGAAGGATGACCCGATGTTCCTCACATTTCCTCTTCGTCTCTGCCCTTTATTTTTGTGTCCTTCTCCATCACAGCTCCTGTAGCTAAGCCGCTATGCTACTTTTGGCTGCTCAGAGCTCCGAGGAGGGCCGGGAGAGTGGGAGGGGACGAGTCAGAACTATGGGAAAGGGGCGTGTCGAATACAGCGAGGTGATTGGATGGAGAGGCGGGGCAGAAGATTGACCAATAGGAGCTGTCCGGGACGGATGGCTCACATTGGTCAATAGTTTTGCAGCCCTGCACCAGCTAGGGTGAACAGATTTTTTTCCATTCTTTTTTCTCTTCACTTTGTGGCGATCGCACTACAGGACCATGATCGACATATAAACGAGGTTAATAATAATTACCAATCTCTCCCATCGTCAACTGTGCCTTTAAAACTACAGAGCAGCAAACACAAGTGGATCACATGTTCACTCTGACTCCCTCCTTCAACTCTCATTTATAGTTTCCTATAAGCACTTTGTTCAGGATCACTCTCTTCAGGTAATCTGGCGAACTTGCTGACCTGCTTACTTCCTGTCTGACCACACGTGCCACTCGCCCCTTGTGAAGTGCAATCAAGGTGTTTCCAGGTATCGGTCATTATACGGCTTTATGTTATAGTCACTGATTGATTGCCAAGTGGAGTGTTAATGATTGCTAGAACTGCAAACACAAAGAGACGGTGATTTTCCTCAGTCTGAACCAAAAAGAAAGTGAACAAAGAGGAGAGTAAAAACACGACTGTACGACTGCTTATTGTGTAACCAAACTTCTGTCATGAAGGATCTGTGTCCACTAACACAGTTTATGGTTTTCTGTGTTATGACCTCACCAGCTGGCCTGACTTGGGGCTTATACAAAACCTCAGTCACAAAAGGTCAAAACAAAACTGTTTATTTTGGAGATTTTAAATGAGGACGATATAACAGAGGAGCTCTTGATCTAATTCTGGTCAGGGGCCTTGGTTATACCTCAGACTCCTTTCTAATATCCTGTCTGTTTCCCTTCGTGACGAAACAGATTTATGATTTAAAAACCTCTATGTCATGATGAATCCATGAAAACATCTAATAACCTGTATTTTCTTTGCTTACTTGCGTCAGAAGTGAATTTGTTGAGTTTTCAGCTCAGACTCATTTTTGCTCGCCCCCTCCTCACACCACCTCTCTCCCCCTCCCTCACCCCCACTTCTTCAACTATTTGCCCCCCCACTCGCCTTTTCAATACCTGTCACTCTCCCTTTCTCTTCCCCTCTGTCACCACTCCCACCCCTCTCCTCCCCTTCTGTTCATGACCCCCTCTCGCAGGTTATAGGGACCCACAGTAAACAAGGGAAAGAGAGAAGTATACCACTCCTTATAAAAATAACACTCACAGCTCTTTTCCAAAACTGTGAAACAGCAGCACTCCCACGTCACCTCCCCTCCCCTTTTTTTCCTCCATTCAGTCCATTAGCCTCCCTCTGTTTTTACATACCCTAAACTGTTTTTAGGAGAAGAAGCCCCTCACTCTTTTGTGGTCATACAATCACCAACACATGAAAGCACACTCTTGACTTTTTCTGTCTCCTTTCTTTTCATTTCAAATTCCTTCCTCTGACTTTATGAAAGCTTTTTCTTTTTTGTTTTGTCTAGTTACTTTGCCAAAGCGCCTCATGACTATCGCACCATTTTGTGCGTGTATTTAGGGTTGTTGTAAACTTGGTGTTTATAGTCCCGCAGACACACACAGTAAGATACACAAAAACTATCTAGTTTAAACTGGGGCTCAACATATTTATGTCCAGCAGAAATATTTACAACCATTACCAACCACATTTCACACATGCATCCGGGGCAGATTTACAGTGTTACTTAAAAACATCAGGTCACATACAGGCGCCCACGTGCACACAAAATCAGCGGATGTTGCCCAAACACACTCTTGTATAAGAGGCTTTAGCCGGCTTATAATGTAAACGCTCATAAACGACACAAAAATAAGTCTGTTTCAGCAGCGTGAAACTGTGAGGCGTAAAGTTTCATATGCTGGTTTCACACGTCTGTAAGGCAGAAACAGAAAATGATCCTTATGAGAGCCTTGTGACAGGATGGCCACATGCACTCCTTCACTCACTCACACACACACACACACATATAAAGTGCAGTGAAAGTGTGAAATTCAGTGCAAGCTATTTCGGTTTATCCATGAGAGTCTTTTAGTTACACTTTGTCGCAAAAAAAAATGGTTCACATGGGAAATGAAGATCTCTGTGTGCAAAAGTGAGTGGGTAAAATTGAGTTACTCCCGTTCTTTTGTCCTTGCAGAAGAGTGAAGAGGATCTTTCCAGCTGTTTGTGGCAGCTGTGAGAGTGAGAGATGTTCAGAAAGAAAGAATAACAAAAGAGAAACGAATCAAAGAAAGAGAGGAGTGAAAGACAAGAAGATTGCAGAGCTGACTAGGATAAGAGTGACGAGGAAATCTGAGAGCTCTGTTTGCCCCATCTGTCTGTCTGTCTGTGTGTGTAGATATACTTCAAAGAGTGGTACAGGATAGTTGTGGTTTCCAGTGCTACCTGATGAAGCTAATTGAGTGTACTCTAGTAAAAGTACAGTTAGAATAAATACTAAAACACTGTATCAATATCGCTTATTAAAATAATTCCCTAAAAAACAAAGTAAATCTGCAAAAGGTACTTTGAAGAGCCGTGTAACATCTATCCATTGCGTTGGAACAGATAGATTGCTAACAGTATGCTAGCAACTTGTTCTCTTGGCATAGCACCCTTGGCTCTGTCCAAAGGTTATGAAATCTGCCTACTGAAAACTGTAACAAGTAGATTAGTGAGCTTTAAAGACCTGGAATGTGGAGTTTGTGACTCTTGGACGCAGCTTGGCTATTTTTTTCTCGCCTGCTTTCAGTCTCTGTGATATGCTAAGCTGCCCGGCTGCTAGCAATAATTTCATAGCTTTATAGTTTGATGCCAAAGCAGTGGAACTGTAATCTCATAGTTGTACGGCAGCGAGTCGAACGGCGTACAGATATGGTAGTGCCAGCAACAGAACTTAATACAGATGTAGTTCTGTTTAGCAAATTGACTATCTTATCCAACCATGATAGCAAACTAGATTTTTGTAGTTAGGGCTTCAAATAATAAAGAATAACTGAGGAAATCCTTCAGAAGGAACCCTCTGAGCAATAGACGGCTATTAGACATATAGTTTATTTTAGACCTAATTTCAACCGTCTAGATTCTGTATATTTTTGGACAGAATTTAGACATTATTCGATAACTATTTATTTCAAAAAGCAACTGTGAGTTGCATAACTGATTTCCAAGTACTTAACCAAAATAATCAGACAGCTGTTAAGCAATATACAGTGTGGTTTAGATATAGCTCTGCTAACTTGCTAGTCTCAACTTGGTCTAAATTTAGATGTCTTAAAAACTTTCATTTCTAGACCTGTAATAGCCTGATTTTAGACCAGTTGTCTAGGCTACATCTAGTTGTCTATTAGACCTCTTTTAGATCAAAAAATGCTCAGTTGGTACTTAAAGGGATATTCCAGTGTAAGATTAATGTAGGGTCATGGAAATGCAATCAGACCGAGACGCCAAGGCACCATACCAGTACCGTACTACTTCAAGGAAATGATAAAGTAATGATCATAAATGTTCTTCCTTGAGCTGCGTCACCCCGCTGTAGTCCGTAATGGATTGGCCTTAGGTCTCACAATAAACAAGCGGCTGCTGGAAGAGAATAGGTGAGTTGTGTTTTGTCTCTTTGCTCTTTGTCTCTTTGTGCTATGGCTGGGACCCTATATGTACTGTTGATGAAGTTAGGTGCTGTTCTGAGCATTATTTGTGGCTATAGAGTGGCGTTTTGGTTGAGGTTTGTTTATGGCTCCTCAGACCGCTGTGTATCACTATCTGCGGTCGTTACTAAAGTTGGTAAAACTAGAAAAGAAAACGATCGGCAACATTCATCTCTCAAGGGGGTGTCTCGGTATTACAGTGTGTTTGACCCTAAATTAATTTCACACCAGAATATCCCTTTAATCTTTGGGTTTGAACAGAACTTTGTGGTTTATTGTGCAAAATCGCCAAACCTTTAACATCTGAGGATGTGATTCCTTATTGTAAAGGTATCCAGCTGTATCACAGACTGCACTAACCAGACAGACAGACTTTACAGTAGAGCCATACAATCACCGTGGCTTTAAGATTATATAACTTTCCTCTGAAGCTCAGTGAAGTATAAAATAGCATGAAATGGGAATACTACCTGGAGATTATACTACAGTGCAGCACTTGAGTAAGTCATATTTCCCTTTGTGTGTGTGTGTATTTGTGTTTATATGTCCCACAGGGCATGGGCAAAGCTCAGAGAGTTATAGTCAGTACAGTAGAATAAACCAGGAGCTGTGTGTCTGCCTGATGCTGCAGCTGTTGTTTAAGTGCAGGTATGCTTAAACTCTTTCCACTGAACAGCTCCTCAAGGACTCTGCTCCAAGAAGCACAGGCTGGACATGTGCACATAGACGCATGCATACATACGCATGCACGTGCTCGCACGGATGCGCGCGCACACACAGTCACAAACATTCTGCGGTCATGCACTAAAAGCCACGGTGGATTTACGAGAGGAGTCCTTTCCAAAAATCTATTATTTCCATATGGTTCTAATACACACTCGGACTGCCAAGAGCAGCACAGAGACTAAATGAATAGATGTGTGTTAGAGTGTGTATATCGGGCATGATTGCGTGTTTGCACTTACTCCAGGATCTCAAGTTAATTTTCTCGTCTTTATTAGCTGTTTTTCCTCAATTTTTCTTCACAGCATCCAACTCCACCCTCATTTCTCCTGGGACTTGGAGAAAAATATCCATCTGTGCTTAACAGCAGCTGATTTCGTATTGGATCAATGTGTGGCACCTCACTCTCACTTTCTATCTCTCACTCTCACTCTCTGCGTTTCTGTCCTGCAGGTGTGTGGAGGAGGTGCGTTGGACTCCAGAGCTGAGCAGTGTGCAGCGTTTAACACCCAGGAGTTCATGGGTCGCCTCTACAACTGGGAACCTTTCACTGAGGGTGAGGACTGAGTAAACACACACATTTTGCTGCACAGAGCTTCAATGTGATAATAGGCTTATAGTTTAAGAATTAAATGTTGAAAGAGGGAGGAAGCAGGAGGGGGGAACCATCTGTAAAATGTGTGTTTAAGTGAGTGAAATGTTGCTACGGTATTAGTGTGTTGGCAGGCCTCCACCGCCTGCCCAACCCTCCGCAACCCCTCCTCTCGGAGAGGTGGTGCGTGTGGTGTCAAGGGTGTTGAGAGTCGAGGGGAAAAGAGAATGACTGGAACTCAATCTGCTTTTTATTCTTTGCTCTAAATGCTCTCCTTCCTCTCTTTTTCCTCCCATTTGTCCAATGTCTCCCGTCCTCTCCTGCCAAATTTTCTCCTCCCTGCTCTGACTAAGCACTCAGATTCCTACTGAGTGAGACAAAGAGGGAGCGAGTGAGAGAGAGAGAAAGAGAGAGAGAGAGTCTGAAAAAAAGGGAGGTGAGAGGTGATGAGATGCGAGTGTTTTTGTCACATGACGGCTGGGAGCAAAGGGAGAAAACGTGGCTGTGTCTGTGTGCGTATCTGACTTTCTTTCTGAGTGCGTCCTTGTGTGGTTGAGTGTGTTTGTTTACTTTCTTGTTAAGAGTACAATGGTCCAACTGCATGGCGGAGATTGTGTCTATTTATCTTTGTTTTCCAATGCTGGGGGGGAAGTAGGGGACAGAGAGGAAAAACAGATATTTGAAGAATTTGGAAGAAAAGGGGGACAGTAAATAGAGAAAATATTGAAAACGTGGGGACTTAGGGAGTAAGAGAAGGAGGAGGGGAAGAGAAAGAAGCACAGCTGTTCGCTGATATCAACAGTACTTGGCATAAGAGTCGTATATACGGTGAAGATGCCTCTGTGTGTTTACAGTATGGGCTCGCTGGTATGTGTGCTTCTGCGGTAGAAGAACAGCTCAGTGGATCTGAGATAACATGTGGAAAAATGTTTGTGGATGTAAGTCTGTGTATGTGTCTGCCTGTGCACTGTATCTGCTGGCAGATGTTCCTAAACATAGAGCCAAAACACTAGAACAGCAACACAAATCAACGACGTTAATTCAGTCTTACTCCGTGTACAACAACACAAGCATAACAAGAACACTTGTTCAAGCATACTACTAAAACCAGACTAAAACTTTTGCTGAGACTGTAACATAAATAAGGTTTCATGACATTTTGAGAATATTTTGGTATGACCAGGTTACAGGCCTGTTTTGGAAAGTAAAAAAAGATTTTTGGCGATACTTTCTGCTTTTTCAAACAACAAAATGTCAGTAAATTTGCAAAGATGTCAGGTGTTTAAAACTTGCACACGTTGACTCTTCTGTGAACACCATCTCCTCATAAATAAAAACAGATATATTTTCACTGGCAGCAGAGTTTGTTTAAAAATGAGAAAAACAAGACAGATGATTTTACGTGTCTTTGCCAGACCACTAAACCACATCTTTTATCACTTTTCTGATTAAGTGGCCTTGATGAAAATTTTATGTTCCGTGTTAAATTGGACTTTAAAGTTGCTCCAATTAAGAAATACCCCAAAGGTAATGTTGTAACCTAAAGGAGTAAAGTGCTTATAACCCACCGAAAAATATCCCTCAACACCCCCACAGCTTTTTCCTACGGATCATTTTAGCGTCTTTTAGTCGGTTGTTTGAGTTTCACTTTCACCAACCTCACAGTCTTGGTTCCAGATGCAGCTGGCAGATGTTTTGAGTTAAAAAGCTCTGACAGAAAAAAAGCATTACGCTCTACCTGCTCAGCACTGAAATAACAAACAGACAAATACTTGATTAGACAGAAAGTGGGACATCCAAGCCGCTAAAGTGGAAAAGGTTTCCTGTTGTCTGAGAAAAAGGAGAAAAACATACAAGACAAGTGAAAATTGGACCCAGTTTCTTTGTGGTATTCAAGAAATTAACTCCAAATACATTTGCAGATACTTTGTGACTTCTAAAAACCCAAACTTCTTAGGTTTCATACTTAATGTGTTTCTGTTGAGACCCTTAAATGATACTTTAAAGCTGTCAAAACCAAAACACATAAAGCAGCTTTTAATGTATTTCTGTTTTATGTGCTCAAACACAACATGAACTGAGCTCCATGAATAAGCAAGAGTGACCCTTTGCTTCTTTTATTCTGTGTCATGCATGCGTTTGAAATTACCATAAAGCCCTTTAGGGCGTTTCGTTGGTGCAGCAGTCCTAGATTTGATTTATCCACCCAGATCCCGGCCTTTCTTTGCAGGCCTTGCATGTTTCCCTGATTCCTGAATGGATTTCCTTCTGCAAATCCAAAGACATGCTGGTTGGAGTGGACCATATGGACAAAATTATGGTGCCATTTTGTTTTGCAACCAAAAACTTTGTGATATAACATTTTTATTCATCTGGAAACTTTGAATCTGCAGGAGAAAAAAACTGATAAGAAAGTTGCCACTATGCAAACCCTGTCCCCTCAGTTGTGTCTGTGGTTGTGTTTGCCCTGTTGCCCCAGTTTGTGCTCAATATCCTCCTGTGTCCCCAGAGGATCTGCGGTTATAGATAATTGGTAGATTGCAAATTGCATTTACATTTCTAATATGAAAGGTCAGAGGCAGGTGTTTTCTTGTTAGAGAACTTCTGTTGATTTTGCTGACGTGTTGCGTCTTGTCAGAGCAGCCGATCAATTACGTAGATGCAGTCAGATCTAGACTCCATATGCCGTACATGTGCCTCAGAAGTCATCACGGGGGTATCAGCTGGAGTCTTGCTGTCTGCACAAACACAGGGGCTTTCCTTTCACCGACCACCCCCTGTTTTGTGTGTTTCAGGGAAAAGATAGAGATTACTGTATTTATCTGCTCTTAAATTCTTCATACCTGCTCTGCCTCCTTGCCCTTTTGCTGAGAGGGGAAGAAAAACAGACAGTTTCTGATGGGGAGGGGACCGGGGAATGTGAAACCATGAATATGTTGTTCGAAGCCACATTCTAGTCGAGTTAATGTGAGAATAATTTGGATGAAAGAAGCCACCAAATGGCTGATGTTGGATTTATAGGTTGACAGTAATACGAGAAGATATAAGGCTGTATTTGTCTGAAGGTTTTTCAGATGACGTCAGCCGGGTCACACACACTCCATCAGTGCTGGAGATGATCCTTTCCACTCTGCTAAGTAAACTGTATCACACTGTTTACTCCAGCCCGCTCCCATTGGCTGCAGCCCAATCCTTCATATCTAGTTTCCCATCAGCACACTGCAGGCTGCAGGAGTGTGCGTGTGCGTGCGTGATGTATTAGTCATTTATCTCCAGCTGCACTCATCTGTTTAGGACTTCATGTGGCACTGCATACATTTCCACTTTGTATTTATGTTTGACCCCGCAGTTAGCTTTTGCTACTTAGCATGTGATTTTTCTGCCCCAAAGGTGACAGCTGGGCTATGTATGTACTACAGAGTGTTGTGGCCTATGGTTTGAAACTGGATGCTTACACTGTAAAGCTGCCACTACAGCTGTAAACCACAGAAGTTATAGTCCTGATTCATTTCAGCGGTTTCCCCCCCCCGTCCACAAGCTGAGCTCTCAATAGCACTTCCTCTTAGTTTTGTTAACGCTGCACGTGCAGGTGTTGTTTTACTTGAATATTCCCTTTTTTCAGGCTTCATCCCCTCTCTGCGCACTCATCCTCTCCTCTTCCTGTCCCACTGCCTCTCTCTTTCTCTCTCCCTGTTGGAGTTTGTTTAGACGGAGAGATAGTGGGGAAGTATATTTAGACGACATATATTCCACTGTCTGAACACTAAGCTCAGAGAGAGAGATAAAGGGAGGGAGACAGTGGAAGAGAAAGAGAGGCGGAAAAAAAAGAGAGACAGAGAAGTAGTGAGAGACAAATAAAAGATAAAGCCAGGAAAGGAGGGAAAGAATTCAAGGTGACTGGGAGATGGAAGAGAGGGAAGAGGAGTGGCGAAGGAGACGAGGAAGGTGAACGCAGAGAGGGAGAGGCAGGGAGTGCATGAGTGGCAACACGTCTCCCACTTTTAGCTCTCCCTCTCTTTTCGGTCACTGTCTCCAGTCTCTAATCTCTTGGAGATAACCATGACAGGCTGATGGAGAGAACATGAGTGGAGAGAGAGAGCAGCAGGAAACTCTGCCTCCCTTTCTGTTTCTTTCTAAATATGTACTTTATATCTGCTTCCATGTCATTATCAGACGGTAGACAATTAATCTGCTCTCCTAAAGTAGCACAAGCTCTTACGTTGTTTTTGGATTCACAATAAGTCTTTGGATATCCGTTTTTAAAGTGGAAAGTGTTTCTCGAACTCACTACAACAGTACTGTATGAAAAATAATTATCTTATGGCTATAATTAATCATATAAATGGATCCATATATCTGTATAAAGTTCGCCAGAGGAACTGAGAGCTAGTCTGGTGAAATATGATCAGAGTAAAGCATATTGAGAGAAGAAACCAAGGCCAGAGTCATCTTCACATATAACCAAAACTTACATGTTGTTTTTTGTAAATGTTAAGTGACCCTTCTTTACTCACATTGGCACCACATATGCTGATGATACCTTGTTGTATGTTAGTGATCTTACATACTGAATGCTTTCTTTCACAAGTTGGTTCAAACATTGAAGAAATTACTGATTTTTAACAACAGGAAAATAAACTAATAAGTCTGCCTTAGTGCACACAAAAGAGCCGTGTACCTGACTTTGACATCTGCTGAAGCACCAGCACAACATATTTGAAGCATTTATAAGCCAAGTCATCCAGCCGGTGATGCAGTGACTAAATTCGCCTGCAAAGTTTTGGAAAGATAAACATCCAGCCGGGGTCAACTGTTTGGTGTGGAAAGCTTGCTGACCCACTTCTAAGCCACTACTACACACCTTAATGTCCCTAACATTCAGAATTTGGCAAACAAAGCCATGAATCAGGATCGATGACTCACAGATTATAAACACACACATGGAGTGAAGGTCGGAGTTTTTATTTTTAGGGAGTTTAACCGCAGAGAGTCCACCACATTTATTATTCAAGTGGCAACAATAACGTCATGACTTGGTTTTCCCTCTTTAATCTTACAACCCCTACATCTGGCCCTTCTCTTTAGGCTGGATGAGACTTGTGCACTTCTTACTTACACACTTAATAGAAAAGTTGTTTTAATTCAGCTCTGAGATTCAATGTGCTTTATTTGGATTTATGATTTTGTGCTCTCTATAGGACCCTCAAGCTCAAACCAAGGATCTGATGACCTTTCATCCATGTCCTCTCCTTTATCTCCTGTGAACCTCTTGCCTCTGAAAACAATAAGCTTTTGGCTATTTGCTGAAAGGACATTTTCCCATGGCTTAAACAGTCTTTAATATTATCATATGAAAATGTAGTGACAGTATAATATCAGAATCATTCCACGGTTTAATTAGATTTTCCTAAAGGAGGAACTGTTTCAAAGAAACGCCTAGTTCTCAAACCGCTCCAGGGACAGTACAATAAAACTGTACAATATTTTCTTCTGACCACTTTTTGGCAAGGTGTTCGAGTTATTCTGTGAATGTAAATGAAGTATCAGGTACATTTCTGTCTGAATTTGGCAGAGAAATAGGAAACCACAGTATAAGAAGTCATATATCCTGAAGGTCAGAATTTGTCCTTTTAACCCCTGAACCACCACAGACACACATACCTCTCCTCTATAGGTAACTAAACCTATAAGGCATTATTACCCATACCAGGATCTCAGGTTTGAACTCTGTTTGACACACGCACAACAGCTTTGCCCGAGCCCTTTAACCCTGTTGCACAACCTCAGTCTATAACCTTAAAGAAAACATGTAGCTGCTCAGTGCTCCTCTTTGTTCTCCAACATTGTCTGTCATGTAATAGGATAAGTTTAATATTTTTTCTTCTATTTGAGACAGTGATCCCTCCTCCTGTGTTAGGGTCTGCACCAACCCGTTTTTGATTTTAAATGCTTAAAAGAAACACATAAATTAGCTTTTTCGCATCAAGACTTTTTGACTTTGTCAGGAACCTCTATTTCAACAAAAAAAAAAAAAAATGAAATTGACTAAATTATAAAATGCTCTCATTAATATTATGGCACTTGTCGTGTTAGGGTCGCTGTTGACCTTGTTAGATCAATATCTAATAATTTGAGCAAAAATCATAAGTGTACTGTCAAGCACCACACTGACAGTCAGATCCTCTTCCAATCATGTGAGATTTAGGAAAGTCTTATTTTGCCTGTTTTTTCCCTGCACAAAAAACAACGTTGGGCATGTCCAGACATGTGAGATCAATTCAGTATAGATGTCTGTGTGAGGGGTATTCTGACAAAGAAAGGCCCGGCAGCACACAACAAAAACTATTATAAGCAATATTTTCATGGATAATGAAGCCAAACAAGGTAACCTAGAGATGAGAACCAAAGTGGATGACAGAGAATTGTTTTTAGTGTAATTTACAGCTGATTTAAGACACAGGTTGAGAGAGTTATTTTCAACTGTCTGTATCACAGTTATCAAAATATATATACATAATGGCAAATAAAAGTCATACGATTCATTTAAACTGTACATACTTCACCACAGTTCATTCAGAAGATCATACTTCAAATAAAGTAGTCGGGAAGTGACAGTAATAAAGATTACCAACTAACCAAAGACTGGAGAGCTCAGTTCTCTGCTCCCACCTTCTTAGGTAGGTTACCAACCTCTGCTGGGTGGTGACTGTACAATCAGTCTGTAAGGTCTAAAATTACTTCACTCAGTGGGCTCACAGGATGGATTAAAAAAAACACGGATGGCACAACAGCTACCCCATGTAAAGCTGAAAAGTTTAGAGCTCCCTCTGGTGACGTCTCCATAGTAACAGATGGGACATGGGAGATTACATGATTTCAGTTTAGAACAAAGAAACTGATTATTTGAGGTTTTAGTAAGAAGAGGTTACATGATGCAGCTAAAGCATACACCCAGACTGATATGCTGTCATACCGATAAAGGAGATGAGGATGTATTTTACTTCTAAGACAAACCCTTTTTGTATCTCCCTTTGTGTTCTCAACAGGCCTGTTTGTCGGCCTATTCTCTTGGTATCAAAGCACGCCGATTCCTGTCTTTCCCTTGAAGCTATCTCGTCTTTCTCTGAGCTTTCTTTCTCTTCTTTCTGTCCAGCTACATGCCTCCCTGTTGTGGGTGTCTGTTTGGTTCCTCTCATAAATCAAACCCTCCTCAGGCTCATGTTTTCACTGCTCTTCTGCTCTTCTGGGGAAGTTTCTCCAGGGAATGTGCAACAGAGAGTGCACTTTAAGCAGGGGGGAAATAATGAATTACTTTAGTGCTTCTTGACAGTCAGGGGTTAGATGGTCTTACCTCGGTTTCCTGACCACATGGAAAGATGTTCATCACCCAGCTGTGTCTTCTCAACACCAGGCAGAAATAAAAGAACAGGAGATCTATTTCACTTATGCAACTTACAAGCTGTGCTATAATCCACCTAATGTGTGTACGTGTTTATGCGTGTGTGTGTGTTTGTGTTGCAGTTGGTGCGGACAAGCAGTGTGAGCTGACCTGCAGACCAGCTGGCTACCGTTTTTATGTCCGTCAGGCTGAGCGGGTCAGAGATGGGACCCTGTGCTTCAACGTGAGCACAAATGACGTCTGTGTCGAAGGACGGTGTCTGGTGAGTGTGTTTAGATGTGAGTTTGTGTGTGTGATAAAATTTCACGTTCACATCAGCGAACTGAGCCCAAGACTCTGCTGTGCAGCCAAGGTTGAGAAAAACCAGAACCTGGCTCTCCAAGTCTCTCGTCTGGAGGCTGATTTAAGCATGGCATTCAAACTCAGGTTGTCTCCAGTCTTCTTTACTAGCTAGCCCCTGACCTTTTTCTCTGTGCTCCCCCTCTCTTTCTTTCATTTGGCCTTTTTGATTCACTTTCTAATTTTGCCCTTTTTAAATCACCTCTTTCTAGTAGGAATCTTGCCAGAAACAGTCCCCAATTCACACAAACACCGGTGAAATAAACACTGCCAATGGACACGAAATGTCAACAAGTTTCAAGCAGCTTTTTCCTGCCTCTCCTGCTTCTCTCTACTCCTTTCATTGTCCGTCCCATCATTCATGTCATTCCACCTTCTCTTGCCAGACGGAGGGCTGCGACGGTGTCCTTGGCTCCGGCTCTGTGATTGACAAGTGTGGAGTGTGCGGAGGGCAAGAAACCTCCTGCCGAAAGGTGACTGGAAGCTTCCAAAATGTCACCGTTCCCCTCGGTTACCACAAGATCCTGGACATCCCTCCTGGAGCGACATTTATCAATATTACAGAGAGACGAGCCAGTCCAAATTACCTGGGTAAGACCTTGTTTAAGACGAAAAACTGTTCTCACACACAAGCATTTGCAGATTTATTGGCGTGCTGGTTACAGTGTGAGTCGCAGAGGAAAATGCAGATGTTGCTGGCTTGGACTAAGGAGACTGCGGGTGTTGTGGCAAACTCAAAGCAGATAAATTCAGAGTTTTAACAGCTTATAAGGAACCGTTGAAGTGTGTGCATGTGTGCTTGTGAATGTTTGTCATCTCCCTGTGTAGTAAGGAGACAGCACTCCGAAGTCTGTGTTTGTCTTTCTGGAAGTGTATTTGAGCTCATGGGGTTATCCTCAGAACTCACTGCTTTGTAGACTAAACATGGTCAAAACAAGAGAAAGACAAAACTTGACCCAAATCTTCTCCATCTAACCCCCCACCACTCTCTTTCTTCAGCCATGAGAAGCGGCACTGGGGTGTCGGTGGTGAACGGGCGTTGGGCTGTGGATCCACCAGGGGAATACCAGGCTGGAGGGACCTCCTTCACCTACGCCCGACCTCGAGCACAGGTCGAGGGGGAGGAGGAGAAAGGAGAGTCCCTGAGGGCTCGAGGACCCACCACTGCCCAGCTGCAGCTATATGTGAGCACAGGAGCACAGGAAGGCTTTTAATTTAACCCTATAAGCAAACATGCACCGTGGAATGGCGAAATTAAGTTACCGATAAGAATCACATTCATACTCATAGACACATATGTGAACATACATCTCCATAACATTTTTCTAAGCCTAAGGCTACACATGCCTGCTCTGTGTCAAGATCCGCAAGATAGACTGCATTAAATTGGTATTACTGCAGGATAAAGACAGCTATACTAGAGCTTAACCTGAGCCACATCATCGTATCCAGAGCTCAATAATAACAACTCTAACCTCAGGCTAAGATCTTATTAAAGAACGGGAGTCATCTACAGCTTTGCATCCAGCAGCTTTGGAGCAGGAGGGGGTAAAAACAGCCAGGATCAGCCAGAGCCGGAGTTTGAACTCCTCTTGAATCGCTGGAATTTTTAAGACTCCGTGAGGTTTTGAAATAAGACACAAAAAGACTAAAAGTCAGTTACCACCCAAGTGGTTCTGCAAGGATGAAATTCTTATTACATGCTCTAAATAAACTCTTGATAATTGAAAAACAGAAAAACAAATCTGCTCTCAGTGGTCTGGGACAAGATTTACAGGTCTGTATCTGGTGTATGTCGCTGTAGAGGAAAGTCAATATAGAGTGTTTGTTGAAGTGTTTATAGCAAACATTCGCTCACACTATGAGTTTTTTTTTATCTTTAAATATAACTCAGAGCCACTGAGCATGATGCCATCAGATGTAAATAAAGATCAAAGTGTCTATCATTATGCAATAATTAAGTCAGGATGATAGTTATCATTAGATCCTGTCCAACAGTGTCAACATGTCCTCAGTTTGAGTTATTAATGTAGTGCCTTGTGTGCAGATGTACAGGTTTGTTAATTTGAAGAGTCCCTGATTGTGTCTGCAGTGTATAGAATATCAATACATGCACATAACTCATGCAGGGACCTGTATTTACTCTCTGCACTTGTAGGGGAATGAGGGAGAGGAATTGAATATGCCAGCTTCAGCCCAGTGTATTTTAGTCTAAAGGCTAAAATCTGCCATGCAAATATCAACATGCCAGCCTGCATGTGCACCTGGCTCTTAAAGGGAATGTGAGCAGGCATCCTGACTGCTTGTGCTTTACTTAGCACTGAGATTGTGCACCATTTAACCAGCAAATGTGGTGGATCATGTCCTAGTTCACGCTGCACTATGCGCCTTTAGACCGTGCATTTTAGATCAGTTACACAGCGCCATGAATCATTGCCGGATCAAAAAGAAAAGAGCATTTTTGGCTGTTGATCAAACTATATTTACATCATTTGAAAAAAAGTCAGTGTGGATAAAAGTTTTGCTGTCGTGCAACTGTAGTTTATGAAGTTTTGCGGGCATTGACTGTATAAGATCCCGTAGGAGGGGTCAGTATTAAGAGGAGGGACACATAATGACACACAGGCATCCTCAAGCAGTCTTTGTCAGTGTAGCTCTGTAGCTCACCTCGCCCTTTGACCCCCTGTGAGGGAGGAAAAAAGCTGTTTTAAGGGTGTTTTCCATCTCTGACTCTTCTTTAGCTTTGTTTCTCTCTCTCTTCTTTCCCTCTCCTCAGATCATTTTCCATAAGGAGAACCCAGGAATTGACTATGAGTTTTATGTCCCTGTGGAGAAGAAGGACGGAGAGAGGGAGCCACCCAGAGAAGCACCCAGAGAGGCACCCAGAGACAGGCCGAGGGAGCGAGAGCCAGGAAGGGCACCCCTTCGCAGTACGAAAATCCCTTAATCTTTTTAATTTTCTTTGTTTTTACGGTCAGCTGTGTTCTGTGCTTGTTCTTTAAGGTAACACAGAGACACCAGGTCGTATATGTACATCTGAAATGAATCTTAAATAGAGCGGAAGATCTTGAGATTCATTCTTTCCAAATTAGTCAGGGAAACACCACTCCAGCCCACATCCTTGGAGAATGATTGACGTGTTTATGGATCAGGACGGGTGTGGTTGTGGGCCAAGTAGGAGGGATTATTGTGTTTGTGTGTTTGTGTTTGACCTAGATGGGAGGCTATCTGGTCCACATGTTCGCTGTCATGAGACCCTGACCTCATCATGACATCATTAGCCTCTGACTCACTGCCTTCCTCCTATTTTAGATATTTCAACATTCAGCTCTTCCCTCTCTCTTTATCGCCTTTTCCTCTCCCTCCTCCTGTCTGTTTCCCAGTCTCTCCCCCTTTACCTCCAGTGTTTCCCATTTGTCTTTATGTCCACCTTTGTTTTTTCTACCATCACAGGTCCTCACTCCGTGTCAGTAGAAGACTCCCCTCCTGTTCCTCCTGTTTCACGCCCTTCTTTCCCCTCTCACTCGTCTGATCGTTGGGCGCTTGAGAGATCCCGTCCACGGGGCTCTGCACCCAACAGGAATGCCCGGATCCCCCCTCGCACTGACCTGCCACCTGACACTCATCCTCCATTTGTGTGGAGGAGAGGTGGACTCACAGAGTGTTCAGCTTCCTGTGGCAAAGGTCAGAACCAGATAAACCTTTTAGATCTTCATATTTATGTCATGCTTTGATAAACTCCCCTAAACACAAAATTCAACCTACATACATTGAGTGCTGTGACGTTGCCCTCCTCTGGCTGCAGGATGCAACTACATGAGTATGAGAAAAAGGGGTTTTGAGCACATATTCTTCTCTCTCTTTTTTTTCTGAAGGTTTCCAGCACAGAGTCATTCTATGTATAGATCGCCACAATGACGAGGAAGTCCCTGAGAGAAAATGTGACTCCGCCGCCAAACCTGTCCCTGAGGAGGAACCGTGTAACACACACCCCTGCCCACCATTGTGAGGAGATACACAGTCATATATCACACAGACAATTTAAAGATTTATATTCGGTTAAAAAACTTGAGTCCTCCAGGGATGCTTCCTGCATTTTTCACAGCTTGTAAGTCACTGCATAAAGACTGCACTACACTTACCCCCTTTTGCCTCTTTTAATCAATAAAGAAAACTATGACAGTTTATGAATGTCCAGAACAGAAAAAAAAGTCACAGATTTTTCTGGAGCAGCATATCTAGTAAAATGTGCCTTCATTCTGTCTCTCCTCGGTTCACTGTCTCTCTCAGCTGGGAGGCGAGTTCATGGTCAGAGTGCAGCGTGTCCTGTGGCCCCGGGGTGCAGCAGCGGCAGCTCCAGTGCAGGCAGAGCTTCGGAAATCGCTCCACCATGGTCCACCCGCAACGTTGTGCCAACCTCACCCCACCAGAGTCCACACAGGCGTGTCAGCTCACCCTCTGCTCCCACTGGGAGGTCAGCTCTGACTGGAGCTCGGTAGGTCAAAATCACCAGGACAATGAGTGCTACATGCACCACCTGATGGGCGAAAGTAGGCCAAATGATGCATTACATGATGTGTCAGTGAAAAAGAGGATTCATGGGTGGAGTGGTCTTTTAATAAATACCAAGGCTTTGGGAATGGAGTGTCTTTATATTGGGTGTGTTGCATGTTTAAAAACCATGTTCCTGTTGATTGAGTCACATGTTATGGATGATCTTAAAATCCCAAGACATCACAGATAAAACTAACAGGCGCCTGTAGCTTTAAATGACAAATTGAAACCACTAATTTTGTTCCTCTAGCAAAGATTTGATGTTTGTTTCACAGACTTTCCCCCTCAGTTTTCTTAGATACTAGTTAAATAGATTGTTTTTATTCATATTTGACAACTGTGAGAAGAATAATGGAGAAGTACTGACTTATATCTGATACCTGATCAGTCTCTGTTATTAACTGTAACTGATCAGCTTCCGTTTATTTAAGCTAAAGTGAGTGTTAACTGTATATGTCTTGATATCATGTTTTTTTAAAGCGCTCCTAATCATTCTCATGTTTCTCTCCTCTGTTTTTCACAGTGCTCAGTGGACTGCGGAGTTGGTAGAAGGACAAGGAGTGTGCGCTGCGTCAGCGATCAAGGGGCCGTTGTAAACGACAAGGAGTGCAACTCCAGAGCTCGGCCACAGGGGAGCGAGGAGTGCAACATGGGCCCGTGTGTAACAAACTGGTACTTTACTGGCTGGTCTAGTACTGTGAGTAACACACAAGCACAAGAACCAAAAGAACAAAAAACATTAACAGCAGCACTTAAGTGTAATCCTCAACATGATCTTCCACTTTGTCCCTCAGTGTTCAGCACAGTGTGGCCCCGGGGTGCAGAAGAGGGAGGTGGTGTGTCTGACTCGAGGTGGAGTGAGAGAGGGTGAGGGAGGAGGGGACTGTGTTGGGGAGAAACCAGCAGAGATGAAGGCCTGCAATGGTGGTCCCTGCGTGTCCACAACCATGTGGTACAGCAGCCCCTGGACACAGGTGGGATAATGGAAGGAGAGAAAAAGGAAAATATGAAGATTAATGAGGAAAAATTGAAGGACCTGTGTTTCTATTCCATTTTTTTGTGTGTAGTTAGTTTTTATGTGAAAGATGTTTGTTTGTCATTTTCTTGTTTGTTTTTTGACCTTACTTTTTTGATTTATTAAGTTAGAGACGTTCTCAGTAACGTGTTGTCTCTTGAATTTGAATTATTGCACTCTAAATCTAAGAAAAAAAGGTCACCACGATTCATTTTATAGGTTTATTGGTTTGTCACTTGGATTTCAGAAATAAATTTATCATGGTAGTTTTTCTGAAAACACATGATTCAAAATTTTTGTTGGTCTTTCAGTGTAACGTCCGCTGTGGGAACGGAACTCAGCGACGAGACATCATCTGTGTCCGGAAAACGGGGAATGATTTGACTGTCGTACCGGCCAGTGAGTGTGCTCATCTGGACAAACCTGCTGCGGTGCAACAGTGTGAGATGGGCGAGTGTCAGTCGCAGTGGTTCACAACAGAGTGGAGCGCAGTAAGACATGCAAAGACACGGTAACCATGAGTGGAAATGAACTTTTATTTCAAACCAGATTGTTAACGCTCCCTTTGCCTTTATTTTCAGTGCTCACGTTCATGTGGGAAAGGCTTACAAATGAGGGAGGTACGGTGTCTGACGCAGGACAAAAAGCACAGTCATGAATGTGATCCCAGCACAAAACCTGACCAGGAGCAAACATGCAACACGATACCCTGTAGTCCACAGGTTGCAGGTGAGTGTGAGACCATAGAGTTGTATTTTAATTCAGATGTTTGTTTTTCTCTGTATCAAATTTTCCTCCTTCTCTTTCCTGCTCATAGATGAGAACTGCAGAGACAGACGTCATAACTGTGTGACGGTGGTTCAGGCCAGGCTGTGTGTCTACTCCTACTACAAAACCGCCTGTTGTGCTTCCTGTACCCAGAGTGCTCAGCGCACCAAGAGGCACTGACCCACCAGTCAAAGACAGTCTGGGTATGCAAAAGACAGGGATTTTATTAAACGGACACATTAGATCTGAAAGAAACCGACAGCCCAGAGTAGGCCTAATCCCTGTGACAGTTTCGCTATTTTCTCCCGATTCTTCAGGGAAAACACTGTGAAAGCAGCCAGTTTCCTTTCCCAGTTCTCATTACGCTGTTTACATTCTCTTTTAGATTCACATCTTCCACCCAGCTTGCTTCTTTTTACTTTATGCAGTAGCCGTACATGTGTCACGCAGGTCTGAGTGATGCATTGGCTGTCATTACACATCTTTTCTTTGGCTAAGATATTGTAATGGAAGGTTCTCCTTGAGGACACAGCTGTGTTTCAGCAGCAAAAAAAGCCTTTTTAATATCCTCTCTAATGTACAAGGACTTAAACTAAATGAAACCAGACATGCAAACCACTAATTATGAAAAAAAAATGTGCTGAAAAATTAATTTGCATGTGTGCTAGTCAAACTGTGTAGTAACATGTGTGCTGAAGATCTGCTGGGATAGATCTACAGTGTTTCTGGGCACTGAAAATCTAGTGTCTTCCCCCCAACCAAGCTAGAAGGATTTCATTTTAAAATTGCTTTTCTTTATCTGTTCTGCCAAAAAAGAAAAAAAAGTGTTTTTATATTGATCACTTCAGTACTAGGATAAATGAACCAAAGGTGTGGGGCAATCATGGCAGTATATGACCAAATATATCAGAGCAGGAAGAGGTGAGATTCTGCTCATACAGAAGAATGGATTTTAAAGCCAGCAACATAGACTCTGAACACTCCTTCATCAATGTCGTGGCAGTCAAACACATCTGTAGACCTTTTGAAGGAGAGCTGCTGAAGCAAGCTTTATAAGACTACATACCTAATAAGACCTGTAAAAACATACTACACAGGTGATGTTTAACCCTTTTTTTTTTCATGTCAATATACCACAAAAAAAATCTTATGACTTCTTAGTCGTGTGTCTTGCACTAAGCCTTGAGCCCCAATTGCTCTTCCTTGTATTGGAAATCTCAGACAACGACAAAAAATTTAGTTTTTTTTTTAAATCTTCTGTTATTTTCTACAGCAGGAAACTGTATTTCTGAGCATTACTGAAACAAAACAAAAAAACCTTGCCTTTCTCTTGTTTGAGGGACTATTTTCAGCTGCGTATTAATACACAACCATGAGCACTAAATGTCACCAGGACTGGATTTGAGAGTAAGCAAAAGAAGAGCACATTCAGTGCAGATTTTAAAGCACAAATCCAGTGCAAAAGTGTGGCCCTTCAGTGTGTTTTTCATATTTTTTGGAAATATGGCTGCTCCAAAGCTTCATAAGCTAAATGGTTGTTTTTTTAATTTTTCCTGCATTGTCTTGACAAAAGAAAAATACCAAATAGACCCCCTGTAACTATGAACTCAGCAATGGACAGATTTGTAAAGGTGATTCACTCCTGGCTGACCTATATTTTCGTGATCACGTCACTGTTACACTGAAAAAAAGAACTTCACATCCTCCCTGTTTTAATACATCATCTCGATATAACTTTAATGTGGTTCCCTCATTCTCTTTTTGGGAGTGGATGATGAATCTGTCCTGTGAGAGTAGGTGAAGCCTGATTTAAAAAAAAAAAAAACTTGCTCTCTTACAACAGCTTTTTGATTGGGCAACTTGTTTTGCCGATCAATCCTTCTGACCCGAAAGTAAAAAATTCCCATTCTGAGATGTCAACCTTTGTACGTGTGTGAGTATGTTTTTGTTTTTGCCTTGTTTTGTTTTCTAAGGGCTGATTTTACTTTTCTTTTTTTCATACCTCTTTGAAAGTCACACTCACACAATCCTCCCGCCCTGTCAAAGGGGAGGAGTCTGTACATTTGTCAGATATGTTTTAATGTCTATATTTCTTTGAACATACCGTAGGCGCTTATGTTTTATAACTAAATAGAGTTATCAGAAGTTGTTGTAGACTGCATTTATTCATATCAAACTGTCATATTCTTATCGTATTTCACGTTTGGCAAGAGAATCAGTGGCTCTTATTGTGCTGAGTTTGCAGTGTGTGCATGTGTAATTTGTGTGTTTGAGTTGAGTATGATAGAGAGTGTGTGTTTTTTGACTGTGAGTGAATATGGTCAGGTGCTTTTGCTGTGAATGTGTCATTCTCGTTTCTAATCCCTCGTAGATTAAAAAACTCTTTTTATATAAAACAAACAAAAAAAGGATAGTAATTTATCTATTATCTAAAGAACATGTAATTTATTTTCGGTTTTAAAGAGCTGTAGCAAATTTTCTTTGTTACCACCAGAGTTTTATGAGATTGTTATTTCTGATACACAGACATTTTTTATCTTGCAAAAATACCTAAAAAGAAACAGTGTGGGAAAACTATTATCTCAAAGCTTCATTTTAAATAAAAAAAATGAAACAGGAATGAAGTGTCATGTTTTATTTTGTCCAGTGAGAGGGAAGTGTCCTCCAAAGGGTGGTGCTGTTGAGTCTTAGTTGTGAATGAACTGTCCTACCAAGGAAATCTCTGGTCTGTGAGGTAGATTTCCCATTTTGGTGCCAAGTCTGCTCTGTGACTGGTTGTTTGCTTGTTTGTTTTTGTCTCAATGAGGTTTCAATGACAAGCCTGGCTTGTTTATCCTAAGGATATTTGAATAATTTAAGGTATTTTCATGCCAACATGTCAACAATGTTTATTTTACATTTAAGTATTAATAAATGATCATGTGTTTCTACTCCTCTGTTGCGAAAGAAAGCTTACATTTTCTGTTCTTTCATAAAAATCGGCCCTAAAAACGCATCAGGTGCAGAAAAGTGAACATAAAACTTAAAGTACTCAGAAACAACACAGTGACTAAGGCACTCAAGATACAACTTTTAATATGGATGTGGACTCATAGCCCGACAGCAGCGTTCTGCGATCAACTTTATTGTGCAAATTATTTCTAGATATACGGCTAAATTATCATCTACAAAGTTAAATGACAACAGACTTAAAGCAAGAGAAAATACAAGAATTGCTTGAGTACGGGCACTGGTAGAACAAAGTGAAAGCAGAGAGATGAGAGACCTAACTTTTTTGAACTGTAATATGACTCTGTATTAAAGGATGTGCAATTTAATGACTTCCACTGGGAGCGTAGTTGTCCAAAGTCCTACTGCTTCTTTAAAACCTTATCTAGGCTATTGGTTAAACAATCCTAACACTAAAAACTGATAAGTTCAATGTGGTTCACCTTACTTTTCTCAATACACTTTTCAATTATTAGATCTCTATTATTTACTTTGATCCCAATCAAAAGTGTGCAGGTGTCACATGTAACTCTAAGTTCTTAAACCTTCACACACTGCAATAAGCTCTAGGTTCACATTACAGATGAGTGTCTAAGCCTGACAGTGCAGCTACTAATTGCCCTACCAGGATGCATTGGGCATTACATAATATTACCAGGCTGTGGTACTCTCAAGATAAGTTTAAATATAAGTAAACATGCATGTGAAGACAAGAGATGTTGAAAGGTCTTTTTTTTTTTTTTTTTTTTTTCAAAATTCTACAGAAATGTAGGCCAAACTTTGGCTTGGAAGATACTTTATAAGGTTTATTTTGGTAACATTTCTTTCTGGCATCCTTTCTGTTGGACTAATACCTCAAAGACACGCTTCCCCATCGTGTGGGGAGGCTTAACAAACAGCTCCCGTGGCGTGATGCCCTCTACTTTCCAGCACACTGTTCACACCTCCAGGCCGCAGGGAGCCTTGCGTGCTTCCTTCAAGAAGAAGAAGGAGACCCTTGGTTTGGTATTTATATGTACACGTGCGAATGTGTATGTGAGTTTCTATTTGGGGGGTGTATGTATGGTTAATATATGTCGAGGCGGGGGATGCTGGTTCACAAAGGGCACGAGGCAAGGCAGGCAGATGGTGACCTTTTGGAGTAAATTACCATGAACCCAATGACTCTCTCTTTTCACTCGAGCTGACTATCGGCGCGCGCAAACACACATTAAAGATACCAAAAAAGTGTCATCTGGAAGTGAGTTTGTTTAGCATGAACAAACAGAAGACTCTTTCCATATTCGAGTGAATTTGCCCAATGTCGGCCGGCTTTCCAAAGTACAGGCTGTAAAGTAGGCCAACTCCAACCCCGAGGTATCTCTCCTTCTGACTCTGTCACACATTTTACTCTGTGTGGGTGTGAGCGTGATTCCGAGCTCGGGCGTGAACAGCTGTAGTAGTCGTGACTGCGTGCACGTCATCGGCCGCGCGCTTCGGCTTCACGTCAGGAGGCATCGTTTCAGCACCAAGGCCAGGGCTCGCGGCTAGAACAATAGGCGGCTCCGCGCACAGCGTCGCCCAGGGAACGTCTACAAAGTTTCACCCGCAGTCCGAGGGTGAAGGAGGAGGGGAAGAGCATATTATATAGTAAAATTTCAGACACAACGTAGGTTTGATTCTTAGTGTGACAGGGGGCGTTGTAAATCTGAGAGAACAAGCGGAAGACGGTGTAGTTTATTTTCACGAGTGTACGTTGCGAATATTTACAGACGGTCCCCGGGAGTTACGTCACAAGCTAGCAACCGCTTTGGTCCGAGGAGGGGGAGGGAGAGAAAGAGAGTAGAGGAGGAGATACCGGTAACGACGTGAGAAGACATCCAGCCGGTGAACGGGTGAGACGTTACAAAAAATTAGGGAACCGCGACAACAGCAAAGAAAAAGCATCTCCCGGTAAAACAGCTGGAACTACAACGACACGGCTAGAAACGGCCGTTGTGAGCGTAACGGTCAGGTTTAAAAGCCTTTGAACGCAGCCGGTTCGCTCGTTATCACTTTGTAATTAAACAGAAATCAAGAGTGGGCTTTCGTGAAAGTGAAAACTACCAAGCTAAGGTCCACTAAGAGTCTATAGTGGTTTGGCTGAATCTCCAGTGGGAGCCCGGTGTCAAGCTGTGATCTGGACTCACCTGCTACATCCACTACTTCCAGACCTCCGGGGCAAGAAACACGGGGGGATTTTTAAAAAACACAGCCGAGCCTGTAGTATCTCCGTTCCGAAGAGGAGGAGGAGGAGGTGGTGGTGGAGGAGGAGGAGGAGGAGGAGAGCACGGCAGGCACAAAGAGCGGAGAGCATCCAGAGAGAGGGGAGGCAGGAGGACGGGACAACAACGGGGACCCAACAGAGAGCATCCCTATTTCACATCTGATCCACATCACTCTGCACACAGACACCATCTAAAAAACGGTGAGTGTTTTCATATATATATGTATCCTGTACATTTCCCTGTGTTGTTTTGCTCGGTGTGTGCGTGTGCGCGCGTGCGTGTGTATATGTGTATGTGTACATTGAGAGGGGGGGGATCGGACAAAGAGCAAGGGAGCCCCATGACATCCGTGCGTATGCTGTAACCTACAGCTGGCTAAACAAAGAAACCGCTCTGTTGCGATGATTTACCCCCAATCACGCCGTCTCTTCTCTTTTTCAGTGTGTAGGGATCCTGAGCGCTGTTTATACATCAAAAGGTAATGCACGCTTTTGGATATTTTCGATTTCTATCTATTTAATTAGAGAGAAATAAAAGTCACATGATTGGTTTT
Source organism: Xyrichtys novacula (assembly GCA_962446985.1). Classification (NCBI taxonomy): domain Eukaryota; kingdom Metazoa; phylum Chordata; class Actinopteri; order Labriformes; family Labridae; genus Xyrichtys; species Xyrichtys novacula. The sequence continues at coordinate 23,420,718 of OY660871.1, forward strand.
TGATTAGCTAATTAACATTTGCATAATTGTTTTAGCAAAAGCTACTGGAGCCCTTTGTCATCAGGCTAGGCGATAATTACTCACACTCTGATCTGTACATTTTCACACATTTAGGACAAGTATTAGGATATAAAATAAAGCATTTTGTTAAAAAAATTTGTTAAAATTTTTGTTATTTATTTTAGCCTTGCATCTATGAGTTTGATTAAATAAATGTAATACATGTCAAGCCAAAATATGCAAATATTAAGAAAAATAATGTGATAGTGTTGATGTATTAAACTGAAAAACTCTCCTATAAAAGTAATCAAAAATGATAACCTCGAATCAAACTGTTTCTTAGTAGTCTTTTTATTGTCCACTTCTTCAACTGCCGCCACTCATCCAGCTTCATTTGCTCCCTCCAGGGATACCTACTCCTGATCTGTCTGCCCCTTGGCCCCCGCAGTAACCAGTCGTCTTCTCCACACTGTCCCGATGAAGGAGGCCGACGCCATCAAGCTGTTTGTGGGGCAGATTCCCCGGAATCTGGAAGAGAAGGACCTCAAGCCTATCTTCGAGCAGTTTGGCAAAATCTATGAGCTAACTGTGATAAAGGACAAATACACTGGCATGCACAAAGGTGGGTCTCAGCCTTAAAACACAGGCTTTCCTTAGACAGAGAGCTGAAAACTAGATAGGTAGACGTGTGACATAAAGGCAGATAGATGGGTGGATTTTCCTTTGCTGAGTGTCACATATCACCATGGAAACTGTCACACCTCCTCCCGTCTACTTCTCCTGTTAACGCTTTGACATGAGAGCATGAAGACAAGCGAACAAACTCACTGACACAAATAGGAGTCAGAATTTACTACGAAAAGGAACCTGTGCAAAGCTGTGATGAAGAGCTTTGGACACCATGGTATGAAGACAGCAGAACTGAGAGCCTCCTAATGGTGTTAATGATTAGGTAGCTTGAAATAATGGCCCCCCTTCAACCAAAGATAGGTAATAAACAGTAGAAAACACATGCACACACTGTTTCCAACACACACATACACATACGCACACACGCGCGCACTGACCTGGGGGTCCTGTGTGTTATGAACAAGATTAGGCTGTATGCTCCAATCAGTGTAATGGCTCTGTAAGCCTGGGTGACACAGGGGAAAGAGTCTGTTGTTTTGAGAATCCCCACGGCCACAGTAAGCCCCTCTTAAAAGCAATGAGATGGACCATAAGATGTGTGTGTGTGTGTGTGTCCGTGTGTGTGTGTGTTGTGTATTTTCCCGTATGTCGAGTCATTCTTAGTTCTTCTGACGTACGTTTTGTGTGAATGTTTTCTTCCTAATCGTCAAATCTTCTCTTCTTTACTCTGGCTCTACATTAGTGTGTCTGGATGCTAACCTACTGCTAATCTTGTTGTCTTAGTGCTGGTGACAGGTGTAGTAAACAGCCCTGGCCAGCCAGCTCTGCTACCTACCCCTCCCTCACACACACAGACACAGGTACAGCACATAGGAGAAACAGAGGGAGTGTATTTGGAGTGATCGTGAGGCATGCATAGTGGTTGGTATAGGGAAGGAACTTGACTGTTCCCAGCCTGTGAGGCCTTGTTAGCCCCACGCACACGTCTGTGGTGCTGTCATGTGTGCTGACTCGTGCCGTGACGTTTCTGAAATGTGCCGTGCTGTGGAGTGTCCTTCTCTGCTCTAGAGTGCATCATCATGGTGTTGTCAAGTTTAGTTACAGTGCATGATTTTATATTTCTAAGCTCTCGCACAGTATTTCCACAGCAATAGCTTGAAGTAGTTTTGAAGTAAACAGGGACGGCATAAGAAAACAGGGACATTTAAATGATTTAAATTGCGTGTGACTGTGTGTGTGTGTTTTTGTAGGGGGTAATACAGAGACAGAGATAGAGAACGACAAATATTAGAGTTGCTTGCTGACCTTTTCTACCTTTACTTCTTTTTCTTTCTCTCTCTCTCTGTCTCTTTCTATCGGACAGGATGTGCGTTTCTGACGTACTGTGCCAGAGAGTCAGCGCTGAAAGCTCAGAGCGCTCTTCACGAGCAGAAAACACTACCAGGGGTAAGTACACACAAACACACATGTATGTATGTTTACACCGACACATCCTCAAACTTATGCAACAATGCACACAAGCACGCACATACGCTCAAATCACAAAAGCACCCCCCTCCTCACACACACTCAAATACACACAGATGCTGCCAACTACACACACGCGTACACAGAAGCGCTCAGATCAGTATGTGTGTGTGTTATTGGAAGTTCAGCTCCCATTAGTAACACTGTGACATAACTCAGCAGCCAGTAGGCGTCTTGCTGCTAAGGACAAACACTACCTCTCACAGGAGACACATAGGGTCTGCGGGCATTATCATCTCCATTTCTCTGTCGCTCTCTGTCTCTCCATCTCTCCGTCAGTCCCCTCTCCTGTTACCCTCCGGTGATAGCTCCCGCCTGGAGAGAGTGTGTAATTAATGTAGCCGTTCCCCTTTGTCTCATCTCAGTCTCCCTCAGTCTCTCCTGTGAGGGATCGTGTGCTGCGGCTGGGCTCGGGGTAGGACACTGTTCATTATGGATGGGGCACAGTGCAAGATTCGCGTCTGTCTCTTGGGCTGTACCTCTCTGTCGCTCTTTCTCTATTTTTTTCCCTCTCTGACCTGGTTTCCGCTGCACTCAGAGGCTGATATTTACAGTAACTGTTTTGGGAAATTGAGCGTTTCAACCTTTTTTTTTTTAACTCTTCTACTAAGCGTACAGAGGGTGCTTTGATAGTATGGGGTGTTTTGTAGGGATGAGGCTGACATTTTGCAGCAGTTGTAACAAAATGTACCTTCAATGTCTCTGTTGAGTATTTTCCATCTCGCTCTTTCTGTCGCCTTGCTATGATCAGAGTTTCAGTTTCTGCACCTTCTCTGCAAGCTGGGGTGTTGATAAGATCTCTGTGAGAAAATGGTTGGAAGAGTGCCTGAAAAGAAGGCTTTGGGGGAGGGGAAATGTTCTGAAACACTCCAACACAAATCCCCGCGTACATACATATTTCAATCACGCATGCTTCCCATGCTGCTGGAGCATGCTTCATACTAACGCAGCATGTTAATAATGACATTAATCCAATTAGGGCCCACTAAGGAGTCTGACCTTTCTACTGTCTACTGAGTCCCATTCCTCTTTCCTGCGCTGCCCTTTGTCCTTTGACTCATTCTCTAACATTATCCGCTGGCTTTTACTTCATCCTTTCCTGTTTGTGACATCAATAACAGGATCCTTGCAGGAGAAGATAGTTTGCAGCACACTTCCAGATTAATTGTGATAAATATTCTTGGAGACTTGGAGGAAACATTTGCGAGGAGCATACTCGTTAGCAGTAGAGATTTGCTTAAGAGCCAGCACACACACAATCAGAGGCCCCACTCCCTAGAGGAAGAATAGTGCTGAAATGAGGGTGTGGCGATTGTGTGCTGGTTTTTCAATAAGACTGGACTGTTAATGAGCAACATTATTGGCTTTTCTCGATTAGGAGTATCTTGCTTTTCTATTTGAGCCTTACAGAAGAGCAGTAGTATCCCTTACTCTGTTTGGAAGTCTTTGCAGTGAACAACTTGCAAAAATATAAACATTTATGGTTGATGAATGACAATAAATTGAGCACAGATGTGCACAAAGTCACACAGAATCATAGATTTTTTGACTCATTTTCCAAACAATGTAGTTACGATTTTAATTACCAGTTATTTTCGTGATTAAGCAATAAATCATTTAAGCACTAATTGTTAGAGATGTGAAAAATGGATTTTTCCCAATTTTGAAAATTGTTTTGTCAGGATATTCTCAGAAGTAAATGTGTTTTTAAATTGCCTCTTTTGTCTGGAAACCACAGACTTTTCATCAACTCTTATTAGAAACAAAGAAAAGAAGCAAACTCTCATATCACAGAGGAGGAAAACAGCAAATGTTTGGCTTTTATTACTTGGGAACGAACAGAAAAATTAATCGAGGAAAATAGATTTTATTCTTCTTTGATCTACAATTAATCTAGTAAAACAGTGCGGCTTAGAGGAACGAGACAGATCTTTTCTCCAAATATTTCCAAAGCAGTGTCTTTGTTTTAGCCTGAAGGCTGCCTCCTAGTCCTCCCCGTCTCTGCTGGAAAGTTTCACTCCGCTATCACTTACCTCTACCTGTCTATATCCACTCTCTAAGCTGAGCATCTTCTTTCTCCTCCCTTTTCTTGTCTTCAACCATTTTTGACAGGATTTAGAAATGACTTCAGACCGTTTCTTTTCCCTGTCACATGTCTACTCCATTGTCCAATTCTTTTCTTTCCCAAAGAATTGCTTTTTATCCCTCCTTTACGCCTCCTTTTCTTTTTTGTCCACTAACCCACTATGCTGTCCCTCTTTCTATTTTATCTCTTCTTCCCCTTCAAATCCCCTCTGTCCTCTGTTCAACTCCTCCCCTCACATCCCCCAGTTTCCTTGCACCAGTAAAATATTACAGAATGTTCTCTTCTCTACGCCCAGCCCTGTCATCGCTCGCTCCTCTTCCTCCCTAAAATCTCTTCATGGTATCCTTCTTTCATCCCCCCCTCTTCTCCTCCTACTGTCTTATACTCGTTTTTTTCCCTCACTGCACACTCACACTTCCTCCTCGGATTCTCATTTCACAGTCATTTATGGTAACCCTTCTTCTAAGTCCTCCTCTCGACGTCAGTCCTTTCTCGCGCTCTCTCCATCACCCTCCTCCCCCCCTCGCAGTTCCTCTACCCCTCGTCTCATTTCCCCTCCTCTTGATTAGTTGACCCTTTTGACCGTTTCACACCCCCATCTCCTCCCTCTCCTCCCTCTTCTTTCCCCGGCTCCACTTGTTAAGCTGCATGATTAGTTTCTCACAAACTCATTTTCATAGTCAGATCCCGGGCTTGCAATGGGGCAAGAGGGACACGGAGGTGTGTGTGCATGCATACATGTGTGCGTTTTTAATTGCAGATTCTGGTGAAACGTCAGGCGGCTCATACAATTTTAATGTGGCTGTAGCATCACACGCTCATACAGATGTGTTTCTCTTCCTATGCCGGTGACAAGTCTGATGCTGCAGAGCTCTTCTGCCGCTTCTGTCTGCCACTCACTGATGGGATTTAACGCTGATTTAACAGTTCCAACCAGCCAGTAGAGAAAAGAGACAAACACAGAGAACTTCAAAGAAACTATACCCCACTCAAAAACCCTGCTAGCTGCAGCAGGGGCAGTCGACTGTTAGGTCGGAAAATGAGGAAAAAGGGACAGAGGGATTGAGAGATAGAGCGAGAGAGAGAGATGAACAGATGGCCTTATCAGAGTGTCCTGTGCCTTGTGTTTAATTTGGACACAGAGAGGAAAGAGAAGCACAGAGGGAGCATGAGATGAAGCGAGGGAGAGGAAGAGACTTACATTATATTAGTCACAGTGGCAGAAATTCAACAGCGGAACCACAAGCAAGTCCCACTGTCGTGCACAGATGTTTCGGTGTATTAGATGTGGTGCTGTGATTCCCTCTGGGATGCATCCACATGAAAGAGCTCATGTTTTGCTGCCGCACATCAGTGCTAATTTGCACTTGGAAATTGAATTTTTTCATCCTTTTTTGCATGCAGGGTTCGCACTTAATGGAAATAATGAGGGAAATATCCTCTGAGATAAATTTTTTTTGCTGTCATAAATGTGTTTTGGGGGGCTTACCTTGTCGAGGCTAAAATAGTAGAAGTATGCATAATATTGTGAAATGAGTGTACAGGACACACAAGAACAAAAACAACACACGAAGGAGTGTGTGTTAGATTTGGTTGATTCAGTCACATTGGAAGATATGTTGCACCGCCGGCTATTGTCCTGCTAATTCAGAGGGTCGGTGGCAGGAGGCTGACGGCATGTGTCTGAGGTCAGAGGTCAGGGCTAACCGTTGAGTCTAATCGCTGAAAAACTTTCCGGGGACATTTAAAGGGACATCACCACTGCTTATACTGTTTGGACAACCTTTATGTGGCACAATACATCTGAAAGAAGGGTTTGGATTTGTCTACGATGAAAAATATAGAACCGTAATTAGTTTTAATGCATTTTTCAATAACTCAGGAGTAATTTCATTTGGGTAACAATTACCCAGGCAGAGTTGAATCCTCATAATCTAAGAAGCAGCTACAATAATCATCATTCACACCCTGAAAGGGGTTGAAGAAAACCCATGTACACCAAAGAATCACAATATTTTGTTTTGTGATACTGATGATTCTCAAAAAGATCGAATTGTAGTTCATGTACAATGATATTTTTTTCAGCCTTGTTTTTAGCCTTTTTCTTAGACTTCTTAAAAACAAGTTTTATATTGTTGGATATTACAGGGACTGATAAATACCACTGCAGACCCCAGTTTTCAGATTACAGATAAAAAGAGGATTAAATGGGAACCATTTGTGATGTATTTTTATTGTTTAGTTACTTTTACTCTTGCAGTTTTCTCTAATTAGATTCAGAAATTACTTTTCTTACAATATCACAAAATGTTCCAGTACCTTGGACAGTAACCCCTGTATCATAACACAAACTGACTCACCAGATTACAGCAGATAGGAACCTTTACCCAGAGCTCCTGCTGATGTTTTTAGGTAAAAAGCACTGACTAAAAAAATATTATTCTGATAACTTTTGGAAAACTTTAAGTTGTTTCAACCATTTGTAGTGTATTTTGTCATTTCTATCAAAATCATTTCTAAGGACTCTAACAGATCGGTGCAACAGAGATGCCAGAAAATGCAAATGCACACACAGAATTTGCTGTAATCAGTCATACAAAACTGTCCTTGCTTTATCCTAATCCCTCCAATCCATCCTTCCTCTTTCTCTCTCTCCCTCTGCTTGAATTTTAACCTGGTATCTCCCCCCCTCTCTTTTTATCACTCTATCTCTCCCAAGGCTACTACTGCTGTATTTCCTCCCTTATCTCCCCCCTTATCTTTTCCTTTTGTTCTTTGCTGTTGATATCTCTCTCTCCATTTAATCTGCACTCTCTTCTCCCAGCGTTTATCACTCCCTTCATCTTTGTTCTACTTCAAACACAACGTTGGCCGACACACAAACGCACTCACACACACTCATGTGGACACGATCGTACACACAAACACATTCGGGCACATCTGTTTGGTCACGCTAGCATCCGCAGATCTCAGTGTAGGTGAAATTAAAGTGTGATAAGCAGCTTACCAGGTGTGTGTTGTCATGCTCCACTGCTCTCCAGGCAGCACTCTGCTCCCTGTTCTTTGATTAGAGCCAAACTGCTTGCACACACACACACACAAACAAAACCACACACACAAACACACACACACTTATTTATGCACACATTGTTCTCCCCATGACCACTTGATGTCTAATGAATTATTAAAAACGCATGAAAAAGTGCCACGAGCAGTTAACAACAAATGTAGTAGCAGAAGATCAATACACTTATGAAAAATATAATAAAAGTTTGTTGTTGTGATATTGATTAAATGCATATGGTAGGACAGCGTTCCTCGGGCCATAAATTGGGATAATTCTATAGCTATTGCGAGCTCATGCAGAAGATGAATGCTTTTATATATTTTATTGAACCTGCTTGGAGAGGAGATACAGTAGATTCTTAATTTATGTTGGTGGCTGAAATGGCTCTGTTTGTTTACATGCACAGTTCAGACATGCGTTGACTCGGCTGGGTACTTCCCAGAGGCAACCCATTTACAATTAATGTGACATTAAAGACAATAGAGATTCATTTGCTTTGCAGCCGCAAAAAAAAAAAAAATATTGGAGCGTTGTTCACAAGCCTTTCTTTCAAGTACTCGGACCAAAGAACTCAGGGACCAAAGCTCTCTGTTGGTGCTGAACTTTTAGTGTTTCTGATGTCTTTTCTGACCTCACAGACAATATTTTAAAGGGTTACATGTGAAACTAGGGCTGAGAATCACCAGTGGCCCAATGATACAATATTTTCATGATACTTGGGCCACGATATGATATTATCATGATACTTGGGCCATGATATAAAATATTATCACGATACTTGGGCCACAATATGATATTATCATGATACTTGGGCCACGATATGATATTATCATGATACTTGGGCCACGATAAAAAATTTTATCATGATACTTGGGCCACAATATGATATTATCAGGATACTTGGGCCACGATATAAAATATTATCAGGATACTTGGGCCATGATATGATATTATCATGATACTTGGGCCACGATATGATATTATCATGATACTTGGGCCATGATACAAAGTTATCACGATACTTGGGCCACGATGCAATTTTTAACATTTTGCAAACAGTGAGTATTGCAATACAATGTATTGCGATTTATATAGTTTTTTTCAACTGTTTAGCTAATTTAGCATTTGTCTTTCCTTTATGTTTGCCTTATTTACGCAGTATTTTATTTTCATGTAGCACATCTTGCAAACCTTTTATATATTTGTTGTACTAACTTTCTCCTGCTCTATGATGTCACCTCTGCCAGCCTCAATGGACAAACAGTTGATTTTATTTTTCCGTTATCATAGATTTGACTTCATATTAGCAATTAATTTGAAAAATTGACGATACGATATATCACCAGACAAAATATTGCAATACTATGCTGTATCAATTTTTTCTCCCACCCCTATGTGAAACCATTAAAAAAATTTGTTACAGTTTTGAATTTGCTGAAGAAGGTGGAAAAAGTCCATGCCTGTTAATAAAATAACTTGACTTGACTAGGAGTCCCTCAGAAAAACTCATAGTGGGTCACCTTTGTTGTATAGAATCTTGTTTGAGATCAACTTGAGTAAAACCTCCAACATGATGCAATTTCATCTCGTTAGGTTGCCATGTCCGCTGTGTTTAATCTGGGAGGTTCCTCGCTGTCTCTTAACTTGTCTGTCATCCTGCGTTTGTTGTTGATGTGTATTAAAGCCCCTCAGGACTTGTGACGTGTGCATGTTGTGTATGTTCAGTGTGTGTTTCCATGTGGAATCTAAGATGCCTGGCAGGCATCCTCCCTGTGGGGCAAAGCTATGATGAGCAATTATCCACTAGGGCGACTTAGTAGGCTAATTTAGCATATTTATGTGGTCAGCAGCACTGTTTACTATTCCCCTTCACTGCTTACTGCTGCACTTTCAATTTAGAACAGACCCCAGCTTCCTCTCTCATTCACTCTCTCTCTCTGTCTCTCATTTTCTCTCCATCTCTTCCTCCTCTGCCATCCCTCTGCCTCTATCTCTCCCCGCCTGATGGGGTTTGTGATGTGTATCGCTCCCTCCTCCCCCGTGCTGTTTCTCTATTTTTATCCTCACTGTGTGTGGGATGGAAAGGGAGAAGAGGGACAGGTGTAGAATCAAGTGTGTGTGCATGTGTGTGCCAGCCGTAGATGGAAAGAGGGGGTGCCAGAGAGAGAGAGAGAGGAGAGGGGGAGAGAAAGATGGAGGGGGGTTTGCAGAGTAGAGGGGTGTTAGTGTTGGGTTGTGTACAGCTAAGACTGAGGGGGATTTAGCTTGTTTGTTTTTAAACTAAGTCTTTGCTTTGTGTGACTGTGTGTTGATACTTGCCATATATGTGTGTTCTTGTATGTGTGTGTGGGTATATGAGTGCACTTGTGCATGCAACATGAACAGAGAAAGAGTGCCTGCCTCATATTTCACCACAAAATTGAGGCAGAATCTAATCATAGCCTCATAAAAGCCTGACCCTGGAGAGGGCCTGCCTCTTTAAGGCCTGACACGCACACAAAGACACGCACACACACACACACACAGGGGGACATTTTGTATCTTTGCCAGTTTGAAAATGACGTTTGTGTGGACACATGAATACCAGGTTATGTGATTGTTCTCTGCCAAATCTCAATCTCTGTGACGCCGAGCTCTGAAGTCTCGCAAAGTTGACTTGAGTCCATTTCACACACCATCTGTTTTGTAAATCCAGCCAGCTACAGAAATCTGCAGGCAGTTTCCACGCTCATGCAATGAAATGGCTCTTAAGTTTTAATTATCATTCATCATTATTGCATCAGATGCTGGACTTACATGTGCAACTTAAAGCTGGCTTTAAACCTAGACTGAGGCACAGCATGGGCAGCTTTAGTGTGCCCATTTACAGTAAATCCTGGATTCACACATGGCTTACTGCAAGCTGCACGCTTAAGGTGTTGAATCCAGAAATCAAGGCACGTCCAGTGGAAATATATCTACATCTAAATTAGAGCCACACATCTACACTAACAGATAGTTTGATTAATTATCAGATACAAAAAAAAGGTGGTGTTTTGGTACGATGTACTTTTCACGAATAATCAAGGAATAGGACAAGAACCAATAAAAAAATTGTTTTCTTAAAAAAAAAAAAAAAAAAAATCAGTGACCGTAATGTGTACCCATGTCTTAGCATTTGCATTAAAGTATGTTTTTTATCAAATGGCAAATAGCAAAGTTGTACAAGACCTACAGCATTTCCCTCAGACACCTTGTCTTAGCATGTAAATTTATACATCTGCACTAAGCCGTATGTACGTAGAGCAAGATTCACATTGACTGAGAGTGTGAATGAAAGGGGGGCCAAGGGTGCTGATGGAGCAGGGCCATGAAGAGGGTCGGTATGAATAGGGTTGTATAGACAGGGAGGGGGCAGGGTGAGACAGGGGAGGAGCAGAGGAGGTCGGGTTAGAGAGAAGGAGGAAACAAGACAAAAGTTTGCCATAATGAGCGTGGAAGAAGGGGCAGGCGGGTGGTGTGCAGAAGAAAGGCCTTTTCTGGGTGGTGGAGGAGAGGGGGGGAGTCAGGGTGCACTTGTGTCAGTTTAAACAGAGACATCTGTCAGAGGGGGCCACCGTGTGTGTGTGTGTGAAAAAGAGAGAGTGTGTGTGTGTGTGTGTGTGTGTGTGTGTGTGTGTGTGTGTGTGTGTGTGTGTGTGTGTGTGTGTGTGTTTGTATGTGATTAGGCAGGCAAAGGCATGACAGGACTTTAGCTGCACCTGGGGTGTGACCTCCTCTTTGAGGTCTCCTCTCTAACCACACTTCAACCTGCTGTCTAAAGATAATGGCCTTTTCACACTGACCACAGGGCAAAGCTGGAGCTTTATTACACCAAATTACTCTGTTGTAGATCACCACACTTTACAATGCTCCGTCCAACAGCAGAAGAAGAGAGGAGAAAAGGACAACATGCCCTGTGTAGCCCTGTCCTCCCTGCTTCATTAAGGACTGATTTAGTCTTTTATTAATGACATACTTTAGGCATGTATGTGGGAACATGTATGTCCTGGGGGATATAGCCTTAAAACCAATATCACCATCAACTGAACATTTGCCTCATTTAGGATCTTGTTTTGTTTTTGTTGTTTTCCCCCTCATATTCATTGACTAGGTTCATTTATTTGTTTATGGTTTATTTGTTAGCGACAGATGCAATATAAATAGATAAACTAGGAGCAGCCTTCCACTGCAAGTATCTTAGAGTTAATGGCATATGTTTATTTGCAGCACCCGTCACCAGAAGGACTATAATGAAATAATGCAGATTTAACTGTGATGATTTTTTTTTAAGTGGTTCAACTGAATCCTTTTCATTCTGTGTAGGGTTTGTATGCACATGTGTTATTGACAGCTGCTTTGTGTAAGTGCTTGTTGCTAGGCAGGTGTCAGTCTCGCTAATTTCCTAAACCACTGTTCATTGATTGGTGGTATTACCATTGGTGATTGACTCGTGTTTGTTAAGTGTCTCTCGAAACAGTGGACACGATATTCTTCTTTGGTACAAGCTGCCTGAGTGGCTCAAGTCTTACAGTTCTCCTTCAGGGTCACATGACCACACACAGAGTAGTATTTTTAAGGGGACAATGCATCAGTGCACAAAGTGGAGAAATCATCAACCAAATGTAAGTATTAACAGACTTTAGAAAATAGCAAAAAAAGAAACAATTGACTTAAGCAAGATTTTGATTACTCTTCCATCAGTCGCCCAGCTCTTGTATATGCAGCGTCAAATGTCAAGATTTAGGTTCAGTTAGAATTTGTAGACCAGTCTGTTTATTTTTATGTTGGTTTTGAAGCATATTTTAAACAGTTGGATGCAAAATCGCGTTTCTTTTTTCTCTATCTAGTGAAGATTTTAATGATCGTAAGTGAGGTTGGTTCATTTTTAAAGGACTCATTGTAAAAACTCATGATAAAACTCATTTCTGACTTTTTATGAGCTCCCCTCAAATTCTAATGAAAGACAGTAAAGATGTAAAAGCAGACAGTCTGCCCCATTTAGCAGCAGGTGAATCAAACAACATTTACAGGACAAGCTTAGCATTTCTTGGATGGCTTAAGGTGTTAGAGAGATCTTAAAATACAGTCTTGGATCCGATCAGCGGAAAATTAGCACCCTCAGCAGTGACTGCAGGCCCACAAAGTATATATTAGGAGATGTAAGTATCTCTTATGAGTTGTCCTAAAATAAAAGAGAAGATACACTTCTTCAGAATATGCTAATATTAATCCATTTTAATGCTCAAAAGAAGTGAAAGTCAATACGAGGCCTTTTTTTTTTACTTTCCATTAAACCTTCATGAGAATTTGCAGCCATTTACATAATTTTATGAAATCCTTCCTGACGCTGTAACTATCTGAGCATCCCAAAAATGTGTCACTGCCGCTGTATTGAATGTAATCTCACATTTGCGATTTTTGCAATCATGAATTTGTAAGCCTTGGAGCAGCGTTTTAATTCACCAGCTCATTTCCCAAAGGACTTACACTCCCTAAAATAGAAAGAAGGTCCAAGTGCATAGGTCTAACAGTTATCCGCTATAGTGCTGCTGGATTATGTTGGACTAAATCCAAAGGATCAAATTTCAGTGAGTGCTCCACCGCTGCATGCAGAATGCTCTCATTGGGGTTTGACAAAAACAGCATAATATTATAGGGATCAACAAGGTAGTTAGTTCTGCTTTATGCATGGTTTGATGCCATTACTATGCAGAGTGATAAAGACAGACAGAGAGGGAGCGAAAGGAGAGAGCATGTTGGTAATCCATGCTCCAGTAGAGAGGCTGATGAAGGGTTAACTGCCAGATAATGTATTGAGTGGAGGAGAAGGAGGGCAGACTTCTCAGGTGTGAAGAATGGAATGAGAGAGACACTGAGAGAGAGAGAGGGAGGGATGAGAGAAGGGGGATGGGCCACTCACAAGCTTGTATTATGGTTGCAGGCCCCCCGTTGCCAGGCAACGGAGCAGAGCAAGATGCCAGGTTGCTAGGTAACCTGAGAGATGCAAAGCTTAGCTGGGTGTGATATAGTGAGACGAGACAGAGCAGAGGTGGGGTAGAGCTGTGCTGCTGGCTTGCTCCACCCTCACACCCACTCTCTCTCTCTGTGTTTCACATGTCAATGTCTAGATCCAGCTGTGGATCCGAACTGTAATGAAGTTTCATCAAGGAGACAGGGCGTGCTCCAGTGTGAGGGCCAGGTCTAATAAAATGTAAACACACTGACAAACACACAACAGCTTTTAGAGCCATTCTGGCACTGATGTTTAGATAAAGAAGAATCATTCATAAAACAGATGTAACATCAAATACTGCTCATTAAACTGGTTTTTATGACATGACACAGTTATGTGATGATAAAGGACTGAAACTGTTTATTCATATTTCTGGTACCAGTTTAACTCCTGATCATTTGATTTGCTTAAGTGTTATTTGTTTTAGCACAAGAGAAAAGGTTAATAGTAAAGCGTTGAATTGTCATTTTCAGTGCACACTGTGATTAACTTAACATATTTAAAACTAAAGGTTTTCACTATTCCATTGGTTGTGGTTGAAAATGTTAAAAGTACTAGTAAATATCAGCTGAGTGACAGAAATCAAATCTCTCTACAATCTCTCATTTATGTTCCACAATGAAATATGTATTTAAATTAAATATGTAATATAAATGTGTATATAAATTCTCTGAGCTCAATTTATTATTGGTGGAAAAATTCATTGATGTGACCCTGGTCCTGATTCTGGTTGCATTACTTCCATACAAATCCATATTTAATTGTCAATATCTTCTGAAAACACCAATAACCATACCCAAGGCTTATAAGACATCATGTCATAAGTTATCCTGCGACCCACATCCACGATAACATCAAAGTGATTCATTATTGATATTGTAGTTTTAAGTATTACTAGCATTAAAACGCCAGAGGGCAATTTCACTATTAATGGAGTGGAAACAATAGACCTCTTTATATTCATCATCTTTTTAATGATTGTGCATCCACTCTCATTGGTTCTTAGGTTCTGCACAGAGATTCTACCTTTTTCGACCCAGGAAATTATATGACACATGAATAAAGTTTTATGTGAAAAAAAATCTAACACGACAAAGGGGACATATATGGGTCATTACTCTTGCTACTTAGCTCGTTTAAGGTTTTTGCAAAGTCACCATGCTGGCTCACTCTAATGAGTTTGTACAGCATAAGCAATGATGGAGAATAAGGGCAAAGTGAAAGAGAAGGGGATAAAAACCGAGAAGGAAATGGATGGAAAACGATGAAAAAGCAGGGATGCCCATGTCATCGTCAGGAAGGGGATGGGGGGATTATGGAGCTGAGAGTGGAAAGAGGGGAAATCAAGGATGGAGTGGAGGGAAAAAGGGAGAGAGAGAAAGAGAGAGAGAGAGAGAGAGAGAGAGAGAGGGGAATAATGCTAGATCGTGGAAAGGGGATAAAAATAGTTTTCCTTTCTTGTGCACTCTGGAAAATGGACATCTGAAATTGTGTGGATGGAGTGTTCCAGAGGAAGATGAAGGGGGGAAGGGTGAGTGAGTGACTGAGTGAGTAAGTGAGTGAGTGAGTGAGGGGAAGAGATAAGAGAAAGTGACTGTACACACATGCACACACAATAGTCTTTTGTCACGCTAGAATTACTTTATATTTCTGTTTGCGTGAACATTTGTTAGTATTGCCCTCTGATGCTTCGATGTCATCAAAAAGGGATTGAAAGACCAAAAAGATAACATTGATTTAACACTGTACTTTAATCCATGTTCCAGATCGTGCATGTACACACACATTTACATACGCACACTTCCCCCTACCCTCATGATGTGGCGCAATGGTTTGTTCCACTGATTTTGTGTAGGTGGGGGAGGGGGGTGAATACGATTTGATTGGATAATCCAAGGATTTAATATCCCCTAATCCTGGCACAATCCTCTCTGCATTACTGCAGGGAGTAAGATTAACTGTATGTGTGTAGTATGTGTTTGTTTCTGCATGCGCGAAAAGGGCGGGCAGGGTGCTCTGGGAGCGAGGAAAAGTGTGGTGTACACTGTGTGATGAGTGCATGTGTGTGTGTGTGCATATGTGAGTGTCATATACTGTGTGTGTGTATTTGTGTTGGCACCACAGCATGCAAATGGAGCTGTGTTTGCATGCAGAGTCTGGTCAGGCGTGAGTACGAGTGGACGTGCCTCAGCCGAGCGTGAGTGGTCATGCAAGCTCACACAAGATCATATATCACATATCTGGCCCTCATGCATGGCTGAGCTGCTGCTGCTGCTGCTGCTGCTGCTTCTCACATATGAATCCTTGGTCCTCAGAGATACACAAACTCTCAGCAAAGGCTTCTTAGTATGCAGCAGGACAGATCAAACCATGCTACAGTATGAAGCCGGCTCCTTGTAGGAGCGCACGTTTGCAGATGGTTACTGTTGATTAAGTCTTAATTGGAACGTGAGTAATTAGAGGATAATTTGACTTGAAAGGAGCGTGAGGCTGTTCATGTGTGTTGGAGTATAGAAGGAGAGAAAAGACTGAGTAGAGTACAGTGTGACTGACTAGTAGGGACTGTACTTTATTTGCATTTTTCTCTCAAGGCTCAAGGGAATTTTAATTACTCTACTATAATATAGATTCAGTTCCCTCACCTTCTCCTTCTCCATGTCTTCGCTCAGAGCCAAATCACACTTATTCCTCCCTTCCCACATCTTATTCTCATAAATTTTCCGTCCCGTTCATTTTGTTCTCATACATTTTTACTAATACTCACGGCTCATTTGTCCCTGGAGATAAAGCGGGTTAAGAAAAGATAATGAAGAGGAGAGCACGGAGCCAGCAAAGCGCTCCTCCAGCATTAAATTCTTTGTTTACCCGAAGAGCACAGCAGTCGCCCTTGGCAACCAGCATCCTTGTTTACCTACCCAGTATGCCGTCATATGATTGCCATGACAACAAGCGGGTTGCCATGCCAATTTTCCGATGCCATTGTGTTGTCTTTGTAGTGGCAGTGTGCACCCTCACCTGCCATCTTGTGTTCAGACTCTCAGCTTTTTTTCTCCATCATCACCTGCTTCTTTTTTTTTTACAGCATAATATGAATTTTAGATCAGGTGGTTACCTTGTCAGAAACGCAAAGGTCATTGTAGTTCAAGCAAATACACACACTCTCACACACTCACAAACATTCTCAGAAACACACTGATCAGCTTTGATTGATAAGCCGTAGTTGGCAATCATTAGGTGCCCGTGTTCGTCCTGTTTTACGATCACAGGGATGAGCTTGAATAGGCCTAATGAGGGAAGAAATGGAAGAGGTGATGGATGGAGAGACGGGTAGAGAAAGGGTTAGTGGACACAAATCTCGCTACAATCAGCCCGCGCTACAACACGGCCCCGAATCAATGAACAAGACGGGACTGATCGATGAGTTGATAGCAGAAGATGGATGGCAGCGTGGATGGACAGCAATAGCACCAGATCTGGGATATGATGGATGGATGGATAGATAGATGGATGGATGGATAGATAGATGGATGGACGAGTGGACAGTGTTCAACTGAAAGGGTGGGTTGTGTGAATTTTCTGTACATTTTACTCTAACGCTGATAGCCCCTGTCAGTTCAGGTGTGTAAGTGGAAAAAATGAGCGCTCCTCCTGCAGCGGATCTTAGGTGTGTGATTCTCTTGTACTCTGAGTGTATGTGTGTCCGTATGATGGCCTTGCACGGATCAATTCCTCTGTGGTGACAGCTAAGAACTGATTAATCAAATGTATGGACCAGTCCCTCTCTGCTCTGCCCTCTCCTCAATTACCAGCTTCATTACATTGCCTTAACACCCCACTGGGACCTTTCTCCAGTCCTCCTCCTCCTCCTCATCCCCTCTTTGCACAGCCTCCCTCCTCCTCCTCCTCCTCCTCCTCCTGTTTGCCTTCTATCATCCTGTGTTCCTCCGTCTCAGTTTTTCTCCTCTGTGTCTTTGAATAACACTCGCAAAATACATCATATGTTGATGCAAATCAGTATCTGACTGGCTGCAAGACAAAGTGCATTTTTGTCTTTGTTGTGGGGAAGTTGAGGTTAAAACTGACACCCGATGATAACAGTGTTTATATGAAAGTAAAGAAATGCTGCTGAATGCTTAGAGAGGAAAATCAGTGTCAAATCAGTGTCCCTCCAGATCTCCTTCACCTTCCTTCTTGCTCCGTTTCATTTGTCTTCACTCAATTCCTCTCACCCCTTCCCTCTTTTCATCACCATCATACTGCAGCCCTTCTCCTCCCCCACCCCATCCCCCTGGCATTAACACTGTCTCATGGCTTCAGTACTATGACTAAGCAATGTGTGTGTGACCGTGTGCAGTATGCATTTGTGGCAAACCTGTGCGCCTGCAGATTTTACATGCACCGAGGGGCTTCTAAGAGCACACACATGCACAAGTTAGCAAAGATTTCTGTGGTCGTGACATTTTTTTTTTAGACAGTTGGAGTCACGACTGAATCACGCCCCTCTCCTCCCTCTCTTTCTCCCTCTCATGGTTCGTTTTGAATCATCCTCTCAGGGGCAGCTTTGCTTTCATCCTCCCACTCTCTGTCTCTCTGTCTCACTCCTCATTTAATGCCTCTTTTTCCATCCATCCCATTCACTCTCTCCGTTCCTCTTGGCCTTCCAACCTGCCCTTTCCAAGCGGCCGAAATCGGTCGGGGGTCCCCCAGGCTTCTCAATTTCTCTGTTCCTCGTTCTCCATCCTTTTATTTTTAGCTGACTGTGCCTGTTCCCTTCACACACTTGTCATATCATCCTACTACAATAACCCCCCCCCCACCCCCACCCCCACCCCCAACCCCACCCCCACTCTCTCACTCTACTCTCTATCTCAATCTACTCTTGTCCCTCATCTAATCCAAAGTTCTTGTGTAATCCAGATCAGCTGGCCTGCATTCTTAATCTCGTCACTTCTCAATCCCCCTTCTCCATTCTATGTGTATGTGTGTGTAAGTGTGTGTGTAAGTGTGTGTGCCAGAGTTAGACAGATAGTAAGATTGTGTGTTTTGACAAAGAAAGAGAGCAGCTTGGGACAGAGTTTGGACGCACCTGTCACCTGCTGACCTTGATTTATCAGTGGCGTAAAAACACACGGACAAACACACACACACACACACACACACACACACACACACACACACACACACACAGTATCTATATTGTTCAAGTTTGTAGATTTTCCTTATTTAAAATTTTGACTTGTTGCTTGAAAGATTTGGCAACAACACAACAAAAATAATTATCTTGTCGTAAATGCAGCGATACTTTTCAACGAAGAAAATAACCTTTTACTTTTTGGGATAAAAGATTTCTCTTCTTAATGGGAATGTGTTTTTTGTCATTTAATGCAAACAAAGTTGAAATCTGGTAATTTTACGACAGCCTATCTTAACGAAAATATTCAACTTTTTAAACTTTGATTTGAGTAAAAAACTTAAAGTTTGTTTTTGATGAAATCTACTGACATATTATTAATGATGGCATTAATTTCCAATTTTACAAACACAACATATCACCTGCCCTTGTGTGGCTTTATCAAAGACGGGCCTCTGCTCTATTGAAGTGATCTGTTCCATTCAGTCGAGACCTTTATTTGCATTTTATCAACTTTATGTTCAATCATTTTCCATAAAAAAACACAAAAAAGAAACGATCTGTTTTTATCTCGACCATGTGAAATAAAAACAATCATAATAAAGAAACACAAACCTCTTTGGAAAAGTTACATTCCTTTCATTATTTTCACACATTTTCCTTTTTAGAGGAAAACGAACCTCTGTCCAAAAGTGTCAGGGCCCTTATGTTTCTTTCTTCAAACATCAAAAACTTAATCGACTTGCCCGGATCACTTCTTGAT
Organism: Xyrichtys novacula; assembly: GCA_962446985.1. Taxonomy (NCBI): domain Eukaryota; kingdom Metazoa; phylum Chordata; class Actinopteri; order Labriformes; family Labridae; genus Xyrichtys; species Xyrichtys novacula. Next base: position 23,439,956 of record OY660871.1, read on the forward strand.
AGCTGAGTGATTTTCTGGTCCTCCGCCTCTGTCAATAGAAGAGATGTCCTGTGCTAAAGCAAATAGAGAGAACTGTTTGTGTCGACCATCTGTGTTTATGTTCCTTCTTGGTTGTCCCTCAGATGAATCGGCCAATCCAGGTGAAACCAGCCGACAGCGAGGGCAGAGGAGGTGAGACATGCACCTAAAAATAGCACACGCACAAACACACACACATTTCAGTGTGTCAGTGGTCAAAGCTGTTGACTTACTTGGACCTCTTCTTTAAGTAAATACACTCTCACGTACATGTTGAAATCACTATTCTCCACTCCCCTCCATTATCATTGACTGTGGTCAAGACTGCACCCTGCTGGACACAAATGGTAGCTTCCATCTAAAGACAGATCAACTTCTATTCACACTGACTCTATATTCTTATCAAATGAAATACGACCAGACATGAGGTAATAAAATTCATTTCATATCCTCCTTTCCTCTTTTTTTTTTTAAATTATGATTCTCAGAAGACAGAAAGTTGTTTGTGGGCATGCTGGGAAAGCAACAGAGTGACGAGGATGTCAGAAGGCTGTTTGAGCCTTTTGGAAGCATAGATGAGTGCACTGTGTTGAGAGGGCCCGATGGGACCAGCAAAGGTAAAAGACAACCTGCATGTAGATGAATTATCTTATTGCATTTAGCGCTACACTGTAATTTAACATTGTATGTGTGTGTGTGCTGAAAGTGACTTTGTTTCGTTTCAGGGTGTGCTTTTGTAAAATTCCAAGGACACGCTGAAGCCCAGGCTGCCATCAACAGCTTGCATGGAAGCCGCACAATGCCTGTAAGTTGCATGTATGGGATTACAAGTGATTTAAAACAGTCACACAAAGGGTGAGCACACATTACATAATGGTTATATGGCCTTCAAGGCTATGTACATAAAGTCACATGGCAGAATCTACTCCAGGATGACCTCACTATGATCATACAGAGGAAATTGAGGCAGAAGCTGCACAGAGACATTAAAACACGGAGGAGGAAAACACATTACTGCAGCTGAAACTTTGCATCTGTCTTCATCCTTTAACCACACAGGGAGCGTCGTCCAGTCTGGTGGTGAAGTTTGCAGACACAGAAAAGGAGCGGGGGCTGAGGAGGATGCAGCAGGTGGCTTCCCAGCTCGGCATCTTCAGTCCAATGACCCTCAACTTCCCCGCCTACAACGCATACACGCAGGCAGTCAACGCGCAGGCAAGCAGTGCACCAATGCATATACAAAACACTCACTGCCTCACACACACATGTACACACTAAGTTTTTAAGGGGAGTGCTGTGCTTATGAAAGGATGTAATAAGTTTGAAGAGGCTATCAGTGGTCTAATTGGGGATAATGTTATTACACAGACAACAGAACATACGTCATCTGGCATTAGCTTTCCCGCAACACACAACCATTAACCCACTGACTCAGGACATAATGGCCTTGTAATTAGATCTCTATTCATCTGTTCCTCCATCACTCCTTCTCCATGTCCCTCCCTCTCATTTTTCCCCCCCTTTTATGTCTCTCTCTCTCTTTTCCCCATGTCTACTTTACTGTTTTCTGTCTTACCCTCTTTTTTCCTCCATATTTTTCCTTCCTTCTGCCCCCCCCTGCTGTTCTTCCTCAATCCCCTTCCTCCCTATTTCTGTCTGTTTCCTTCCCTGTCTGCAGCTTGTCCAACAGCAGGCCCTGGTTGCCCAGTCAGCCTACTTGTCTCCTGTGGCAACAGTTGCCGCCGTACAGATGCAGCAGATGGCAGCGCTCAATGCCAACGGAATCATTGCCACACCCATTACACCCATCACACCGTCCTCGGGTAGGCTTACACATGCCGTGCATTCTCAGTTACACTTTTGAGTATTGTTATGTTTCTAAGGAGTATTTAATAGCTGTGAATTTGAACTGGAGTCACTGAACTAATAGAACTGCTTTAAGCATTTAAAAAAGAGTGCACAAGAGAGAAAGAGAGGCACTTACAGAAATTTAATATGTCACCTTTGTTTGTAGGTACAAACACTCCGCCAACTATCGCAGCAACACCTGTACCAGCTCTTCCTCCTCCCATGGGAGTGAATGGTTACAGCAGTGTGCCCGCTCCCACTAATGGACAGCAAGCAACAGAAGCACTATACACCAATGGTGTTCACCCATATCAGGGTAAGTTCCTAAACTCTCAGAAGCTTGCAGGTGCAGCTGTTGAAAAGTGGAGGATGTTTTATCTCATAAATAGTATTTTTCTTCTTTTTCTTTAGCTCAGAGTCCAGCAGCAGCCCTGGACCCTCTACAACAGGCATATGCAGGCATGCAACACTACACAGGTTGGTGTGTGGACAGATTCAAGCGCTGACCAGATGATGCAATTTTGCTCGAGTTCCTAAATCACTTCACATGAAGTAATGATATAAAGTAACGGAAGCAAAAGAAGCAAATGGATAGACAAAGAAATGGTTAAAAGAAAATAACTTTGTGAACAGGCATACAACCAAAATGTAAACAAGTGGAAAGAAAATGAAGCTCAGCTAATGACACCTTCTCACTGCCTCATGTTGCATGTTAATGTCCTCATTTAAGAGCACTTCATTTATCAAATTGCTTCACATACGCAGAAGAGACCCCATTTTTGCTGTGTTAATTACAACTGTCATTGACATTACACCTCATAAGCATTAAATATCATGTCTTAGTCAAATTAATATGCAGATGAGCAGACAGTTCATGTAATAGCTTAATTTACAACTCTTGGAAATGAGGACTAAGAAAGTCAAACTGTCGGATTTCAGTTTGACCGCCTTTTGTTGGAGGTTGGATTCGTCTGATTGAATTTCTGTGATTCACAAAGCACACAGTACTGTCTGGTGACAATGTTTAAAGGCTAATCACACATTGACACCATCAAGTCACACCTATGCATACAAAGGTCATTCCAGTGGACTTAAGGTGAACTATACTGCGTGGATACCAGACTTAGACCAACACTTATTGTTTAGACTCGCTCCATTTAACTGATACAGTTAATAGTTTTAACCTTCAGCAGGAGACGTCTCAGTTCAAGTGAAAAGGCTTGATTGGATGCTGCTGTGTTGCCACCTGTTGTTTTTACCCAATCACACTTTGTTACTGTCTCTCCCAATAGCAGCGTACCCTGCTGCCTACGGATTGGTCGGGCAGCCGTTCCCCCAGCAGCCAACACTGGTTGCCCAGCAACACCAGCAGCCCCAGCAACAGCAGCAAAGAGAAGGTGATGTGACTTCCTGTCTGTCTGGGGGCCACACCCCTCTCGCCAGTGATCCTGTTTAAAGTTGTTTATCAGAAGGGTTTCACTGCATGACATCATTTATCATACACTGCCTAATGTGTATATGTGCATGTGTGTGTCTCAGGTCCAGAGGGCTGTAACATCTTCATTTACCACCTGCCTCAGGAGTTCAGTGATTCTGAGATGCTGCAGATGTTCCTGCCCTTTGGCAATGTCATCTCGGCGAAGGTGTTTGTTGACCGAGCCACCAACCAGAGCAAATGCTTCGGTGAGACATGCAGACAGTGGGGGAGGGAAGACGGGGAGAAGTGGGGAGAGCAGATGTACTGGAGACTCAAAAGGACAAGGAAAACACAGGGGTGACTTTGTGTTCGATGAGATATTGCGTCAGTTTTATTATCCAGTCTTTAGTACATCGAGACAAAAGGACTGTGTGAAGAAAAACTTTGTCTGTTACAAAATGTACAAAGTTTTTTTTCCTCCCTCCCTAGGATTTGTAAGTTTTGACAACCCCGCCAGCGCTCAAGCTGCCATCCAGGCCATGAACGGCTTCCAGATCGGCATGAAGAGACTGAAAGTTCAGCTTAAAAGGCCCAAAGATGCCAACCGCCCATACTGAGTGACAACTGAGAGGATGAAGAAGTGATGAAATAGAGGTGAGAGTGTGGTGAACAGGTGATAAGTGTCATGTATAAAGAGAAGTGAGTTGTATGTTGGGGATAAGGAGGATGAAATTAGCTCAGTGAGAAAAAAAAGGGAAAAGGGCTGCATTAGGTTTTGCACTGAAATGCTAATTTATGGTACTACATTAGAAAGAGAAAGCTAAACATGACACAACAATGAATGAAAGTTGGGTAACTGGTGTAGAAAAACAACTTCATCAACCCAGGAAAAAAAATACTAAAATATTGTTTTCCTTTTTATTTTCTATCACAATCTTATTTATTTTCTTTCCTGCTGTTTTGATCTTTTCCTGAAACGGCAACTTACCTCACCCAAGAACCTTCCGTCCAATCATAATTCACGAGGACCCCATCGCTATGGCAATGGTTGCCTAGTGACTGATAAAGCCCCGACCCCCCCTTCCTCTCGCATTGTTGTAAGTTGATTGGTTGGCCTGTGTTTGGGTTGCTGTGGCGATTGATTGCCTGTGTTGGTTGCCCTTGGCAATTTTTGTTCTGTCACCTCGAGCAACCAGCCATGCGTTGACCTGCATGTCCTGTTGCTGTAGTGACCACAGACTGTGTTTGGTGCATTGTGACTTTATTTTGTATTGACCTGTGCACATACTGATCAATAACTGTCAATAGCCAGGACTGTCCTCAGAATCAATTGATTGAATTGGATCTTTGATACACTTAATCATTGTACAGTAATCTGATCAATTCTGTAGCAACGCTTGTTCCTTTTTTGCAGCTTTGTTTTTGATCAGTTTCTGTAGTGTTCTGTTTGGTGTCATTATTTTTTGATCAAATTGTTTGGGTAAAGTAGTGAGCGTGGGCATCTATGTGTACATATGTGTCTGTGTTACACTGTTAGTGTGTAATACAGGAGTGCATCATATTTACTGTTGTACTGGTGTCTGTACAGAGAGGTTATCAAGAGGTTTCCATAGAGGACTGGTGGAGGAATATAGACTACAGTGTACTGTAAAATGTGACATTTAATGAGTTTGGGGAAACTTTTAAAATGATTTTATGATACATACAACAGTGTCATGCCATGATGGACAAGAGGCCATGAAATAATTATGCCTTTAAAAATGGCCACAAACCGGACTATACATGCTAGGAGAGACAGGAACAGTAAAGGGCTAATGAAGCTTAATGACTGAAGCACACAATTTTGGGGAGAGCATGCATCTTGTTGAGCTGTACTCTGATAGGCTGAATTTATAGTCCTGGATTCTTAATAAATACACTGTTTTATGTGGCACTTCAGTTTTTTGCTCCTGTGTTTCTCTACCTCTGCGTTATTTTTCATCTTCTATCACTGCTTTTGTGGTGTTTCCTCCCTCCTCCCCTCACTACTTCCTTCCCCCTCCTCCTCCTCCTCCTCCAGTCTCCTTATCCCCTCCTAATTGTCCACCCCTTCTTTTGCTGTCAAAATCTTTCTTCTCTTCTCTTCATCCCAACCTCCTTTCTCTGTCCCTGTAGCTCGTGTTTTGAGGTAAAAGATATGTGGTTGTTATGGTGGAAAAACAAGTGCCTCTTGCTTATTGGAGAACAGCCTTCAACTATAGGAATTCTGGGAGAAATTAAACACATAGAAATGATCTTATAAATGTACGTAAATTCAATCCTCCAAAAACTCTAACCTTTACAAAGAGTAGCAAGTGTGTAGCTGCTGTCAGGTCGACGTGTGGACACAGTCACATGACAGCACACATTATAAATAAAGGATCCTGTTTCTATTTCCAGGCAAAGTTTTACATAACAAATCCTTGTGGATAATAGCAAGTAATCTGCAATCATTTCAATTATTTGAAGATGTTACTATCATATGATCACTTGAAACTGCTGTCAGCCAGATTAAGTTAATCACCCAGAATTTCTATACTGCCAATGCCAGAGAGTGATGCATGTCAGTAGTAGTGTTTGCTTGCCATGATCAAAGGCACACGAGCGCAGCACATGTTTATCAAGTTAAGCACACACATAGATGCAGATACCAGAGCTTTTGAAAGTACATACGCAAACCTTCAGACACACACTTTCAATCACACACGAGGGACTATGACAAACGGATTTTCACTGTATTGAGTTGCATGATACAGACACTGTGTATGTATATGTTCAAGCACCATGATTTATTGCTGTTGAGAGACGAGCTTTTCAACTGTGAATGATGTCTTCTTGTTTAACTCAGCAAAACGAAACTGAAAGAAACACATAAGCTAGGGGCATCCTGAGCTGCAGTTTGCTGCAAAATGTTGAGTGCAGTTTAAGTCATGTCTACAAGAGTTATTTATCTATTTATTTTTGTTTATTTACTTTTTGAAGGGGGCATGTTTGGCCAGTTGTACAGATGATACTGTAACATGAAGTTCTGTTGAGTTCATAAGTCTGATCTCTAACATCCGCCCTCCTCCTCTGTCCCCCTCTCTCTCTCTCTACCTCTGCACTCTCCCTCCCTTCACAGGTAACCTTTCAGAGGCCAGCTGAGGTGGAATCCCAGGGTTCATAGTGCTTTCAGACTGTCTGCTACCTTTGAGCATCCGGGGAGTGCAACCACACACACACAAACACACACAAACACACACTGATACACATAAATACACATGCACTCTCAACACTGAAGCTCAGTAGGTACAAGGCCGGTATACAAATGTACATAAAATGCACAATCACACACACACACACACACACACACATACACACACAAACACACACACAGTTGACACAAGTCAGTAATCTTACATTAACAGCCCAGAGCTTGGTTCAACCATGGCCTGTGTGCAGTTTGCCGACAGGGTGTTTAGTACAGTTAAGATGACTCTGACCAAGCATGTATGGAGGGTACTGATGAAAAATGCTGATATATCACTACAATAGACTTTAACATGTCTATACCATGTCTATTACTGACAAATATAAAGGGGCCGATGTTTCATAATAAAAAAAAAGACAGAAAGTACAAAAAAGACAATTAAATGAGTAGGTTAGAGAGACTTTGAAGAAAATCCTAATGATGTGTAAATAATTTAGTTTACAAAGAGCAGCATTTAAAAAACAAGAAAAAATGCAAAAAGAATACTACTTTAGATAAACACTGGACAGGACACAGCGACATTATTATTATTATGATTATTATTATTATTATTATCATTATTATTATTATTACCACTAGTAACATCATCATCCTCATAAAGGGATATTACATTCCAAAATGTAAAATGGGAAATCACTAACCTATTTTAAATTTCTACTTAGATTTTAGGTGAAACTTGGGGGAGGGGGGATTGCACTTTTATTCGGGAGGTTTTAATATTTGAGCTATTTTTTATTTATTTACTAATTTAACAATTATTTTGTTTATTGGGAGAAGGGGTTTGAGTGGGTTGCAATATTTTGATTTTAGAATTTTCTAGAGAAAAACCTTTTGAGGGCCTGTTTCTGTCAGACTCCTGCAATCGAGTAATTAAAATGTATGTATTAATTATTACAGCAATTATATTTATTTCTAATTTATTGAATCCTGTTTTTGATCCACTCTCTTTTTAAGTTAAAATAAAAAGTGTCATACGAAAATGTTCTTATGTGGTTTATTACGTGTGTTTGTGTTAGCAGGATTGTTATGTCAGTGAAGACAAAGAGTGAGAGAGAGAGAGGGGAAGGGAGAAAGAGCACATGCACCTTCTGACCAGAGGGGGGAGTCCATAGAGAGAGTGATACCTGAGAGCAAAAAGTGTTCACATCATGCTGGTGTGCCAAGCTTGTTATCTGCTGTAACAGTTTATTGGGAGTAGGCAGCTTTTTATCAGTGGAATTAAATGCTCTATTTGTTTTATCTTTGTGGGTAAACCGCTCTCCCGATGGGCCAGTATTACTCTTTATTTTCTCTCCTCGTTCAGGATATCTCAGTGGAGGGGAAGAACAAATTATTAGTCGTGACAAAAACTACCAGGCTTTATTAAGACATGATACACATTTGAAACCAGTGAATACATTTAAAGAAAAAAAAACTGTCACACCGTTTTTTTTCCTTTAAAGTTATGATCAATCCTAGCTCCCCTGTTACCTGTTGGGTATAATATACAGCGGTTCTATGTGGCACGTGTTTACATTGATGTGTTACGCTTTAAGATTCATGAAAAGTCAAGCACGGTTCAGGGAGCTTGCGAATACCATTCATCAGAGGAACAGATGCAGCCTCCCTGGCCTTGCCTGTTCAACCTGTCTCATGTGTGCACTTTTACCATCAGTTAAAATCTGTTTCTGTCTGGATTTAACTTTTTTACAGAACAGAGAGGGGTGACACCTTCATTTTAGGCCATATGTCAACTCATTATTCTCCACAGGTTTGTTTTACAGTAATTGGTCTCAATAAGGGACATAAGGGTACATACATTGCAAATATTACTGAAAATGAACATACTACCTTTTGCATGTTTTTTTTTTTATATATATATTTCAAAAATTTAGTATCAAGTGTACTAAGGGGATTATTTTTTACCCTCAGTGCAAAGATCATTAGGGTGGACCAGGGATGGTTGTAATACATTTTGCATTAGCACCTGTGACTGACAGATTTTTTAACCTGCATTCACTACAAAATAAACAAGTCCAATTCTCTGCAAGGATATCCTAAATCTCATACTCTGATGTCAAAACAGAGTGTTTTTTTTTTTTTTGTGCGTGTGTTTGTTTGATAACCTACCCTACTGGCAGAGTAGGTGGTCTCCTGTATTATAACATATGACAGGGGAGAGGGGGGTAAGATGAGCCAAAGGGTAAGTTGAGCCACCCCCTGTTGCTTGGAAATGGTAAAAGAAATTGATCATGTGACCAACTATTTAGGAGATGTGCATCAATTCATGGAGTCTGTGAAGGTTAGAAGCACATGGGTGAAGAGGTTAGACATTTATTTTAAAAAAACATTTTTTACTCTTGAAAGTGAATTTAGTCTGTCATAAGTTTTATAAGAACTGAGTTCAGACCAAAAGAGATCATTTTAAATTTGTTTTTTACATCAATTGTGGTATCTATGAGCTACAACATGAGGTCAAAAACCTAACACAAAAGGCAACTATTTTAGCTTAGAGGACAAATAAAGTCATAATAGTAGTTCTGGGGTAAGTTGAGCCAGTAGTTTAACTGAGAAAGTAAAGAAGTTTGATGAGAGGATCAGAGTTTCAGTTCAGATTGTTGAAATGTTTTACTTTTTCTTTTCACAAATACAGCTGTGAATGTTCTGAATCACTTAAAGACATTCTCATGTTAAAATGGCTTTTTACAAAACAACTTTTTAGCAGTTATATGCAATAATTACAGGAATTATTAAGAATTATTGTACAAGTTGAATAGCATATAATTGATAAAAATACACATGAATGTGAAGAAGTGACAGTTATTTAGGGAGAGAGAAGGTGAAGGAGAGCTGGGGTTGAGAGTGTGTGTGTTTGTGTGTATGGGGGGGGAGTAGGGATACGGCTCAACTTACCCCATACCCAGGTAAGTTGACCATAGAGAGACCACTTTTTTTGTCATGCTATATTGTCAAGACAGTTATGTTTACACTCATTTTGTTGGTTTGTAGGGATGCACAACATCTTGAAATATATGCAGACACACTAGTTAGAGACAAAACTATGATTGCCTTGATGTAGTGATCTGAAATATGAAAAATGGCTCATCTTACCCCACCCTCCCCTACTGCTGTTTCTTTGTGTTGTTAAATGGTTCTACTCGCATTTGTGGCAGTTCACTGTGAAAATGAATTTCTCCCGTGATCGATAACTAACTGAGTGATAACATACAATATTCATTCATGAAATCTGCACATAATAGCTGGTTGTGACTCTGGGATCAAAGGTCAGCCCCTGAGACACTGGGTCTAAAATCCTGTTCAAGAGTAGACCCTTGAGAAAAGCGTTTTTGTCTTGAATTAAAGAACTTCAAGAATGATTGAGTGATCTCAGGTTAAATAGATCAGAAATCATGGGTATGGCACTAGTTCATTGGGTTTATATCGGTAATAAGTGGGGGATGAAACTTTTCCCAGAGCGGAAACAAAATGCGGATGTGTGTGAGTGTGTGTCAGCCAAATGCTCTCTCTCTCATGTGCTTGGACGTCATCTGTGTCCCTCCCTCTCCGTTATCCCCTCACTCCTCCTCCTCCTCCCTCTGTCTGCTCCTCTCTCTCACTCAGTCAGCTCTCGTGCCGGCCCGACCTCCGCCTCTGCCAGGCCAGACGTCCACACAGACCCCGTGGACTCTCCTCGGACACTCAACAGAAGGGGGGAAATTCTCCGGGACACGACGAGAGGGAGGGGGAGGAAAAAAAGCGGAGCACTGGTGTCGAGAAAAGCTGCTGGTCGCATTGCAGCATCTCACATACTCTCCCATTATCTGTGGCCACCTTTTTTTGTTTTTACCCCCCATGAAGGCTGTCCTAGCGGAGAGACAAACTTTGTTATCCATGGAAACATGTAAAAATCCGCCCGGACACTAAACTTGGACACTTACTGCGCCCCTCTGAGTACACTCAACAGAACCGTTAGGTTTTCTTCTGTGCTAGCTCGCTAGGTGGGACCGGGACGTCTTTGTGGAGAACATTTTCTTCTGAATCTGCGGGCCGTGTTTTAGGCGACACTACGGGGGGAAAAAACACCAAAGTAAGTCCTGTTTTCACTATTTTCACTTTCATCCCCCCTCAAGCAAGTCGACGTTATTCGTTTATGTGCGCGTGAGGAGGGGCGCACGCTCCGCATCCTTCGCCTGGACGTCATTACGCATTCATAAAGGAATCAGTTAATTAAAAAAGAGGGGGGAAAATGGGGGGCCTGACGGTGTATATAACCTCTAAAATTGTGAGGCTGTGTTTATAATGTGTGTCCACTTTAAACCCCGTTATTATTTGTCGTCTGAAATGAGTACACGAGGGCTGCCTGGCGCGTGGCCCAATTGCGGGTCGGTTTCAGAAGTTTGCTAACTAGCAGCGAATTTTGCCACATTATCACTATTACTCCCCAACTACAGGCCACTGGAAACCCCCTCTATAAGTACAGAGAGGAATATGAGTAATATCACTCGTCTGCTCGTTTATATCGCGTTTATTTCAACTCAAACGTTATTTATTCTGTTTGGGACATCTTCTAGCTCCATTGAGGTCTTCACTTAGCCTTCTGCCTTTCCGTTTTGGGGGTAGCTACACTGAAGCTAGCATTCACACACACCACACAGACACCCTAGTTTAGCACTAGAAACCCACATTTTGGCACAAAGTAGGCGGTAAACTCGTCCTGGGAAATAGTTTTTCATGTTTTGTCTTTAAATGGGTTTTATTTACATGATGATAACACAATCTTTCTCAGTGTGAACCTATGACATGATAATGGAGAAGCACAGGCATTGACTGACTTAGTATTGAGCATCATATTAGTCATTGGGCAAAGTCACATTGAAGCCTTAGAGTAGTACCGAATCAATTACGCATCTGTGAGATGTAAATCAATCAGTTCATCAGTCTTTATTTATATAGTACTCTTCATACACAGAAAAAGGTATAAAAGAAACAAAAGAATATCCAAATCTACCCCAGTTCAGGACTAAAAGAATACCTAAATCTACCCTAATCCAGGAATGAAAGAATACCCAAATCTACCCCAATCCAGGACTAGAAGAATACCCAAATCTACCCCAATCCGGTAATAAAAGAATACCCAAATCTACCCTAACCCAACCCCTCATTCCCTCCCCATGATCTAAATGCAACAGAAACAGTATTAAAATGCATAAACTTAAACATAAGCTACATTATATATATGTGTGTGTTGGGGGTGCAGGGTTTGTATGAAAAAGAGAGCAGTGGTAAATGTGACTGTGACTCTCTCATTTAGGTCAAACATTATGTGAGTTCATGGGTGAAGTCTAAGAGGACTTGTCTAGAAGTAAAGCCACTCACTTTACATGTGCTAGTTTATGGTTTACCTGAAAAAAGCAGCATCAGCGTCCTTTGGTGAATGGACACACCTCCTACTTTTCCAGCTCTTAAACCTCTAATGTTGATCCTAACTTTGCACAGCAGGATGTCAGTGATGCTAAAGTTTGAGGATCATTGCCCTTTAGAGAAAGAATAGCCCCACGTGTGTCCAGAGGTTGGTCTAATTGCCCAGGCTAAGGTAACAGTACTTACTCAAAGGACAGCCATGTAAATCATCCAGCATCCAGTCTGAAGAGAATCAGCATGACAATATTACCCCCACACCTCCTGAAAGGGCCTATTCAAATCAGTGTGTGGACCGACTGAATCCCCTCATCAATAATTCATCAAGGCTGCAGATCAGTGTCAAAGGTATTGAAGTTGATGTCCTTGTGATCTCTATCTGAAACATGGATAACACTGATGAGACAGATCACCACAGACTGACTGTCTACCTTTGGGGTGAATTTAAATGTTCTCTTTCTTCAAGCATATCATTTCCTGGACTCTGTCTGCCTGACCACTGTATCTTGTACATCTATAAAATTACAACTTTTTTTCAGTCAAACTTAACTCCTCAGGAATTTCAAAAATGTAAGGGATGAGTCTGAGTCACTCTCAGAACCCTCTGGCTAAAAATGCCCGATGCATGACATGAGTTACAGCTAATGAACCATTTGAAGGGAACATGTGGGTTTTCTAAACTAACTGCAACTTCATCCCACAGTGCCTCAGCATTTTCCTCAAGTTTTTACTTTGGTCTACAAACATGAGGGATGACTGTACAGACTGTCTCTACTTAAACTGAAATCAATCATTTAACTCATGTTTGGTAGAGACACAACTTTGCACGAGTGCATTAAAATTACACATCACTATGGTCACATTCAAAAGTTGTTCAAATCGCATAGAAATCTCTCAATTTCATCAGCCTTATGATCATATTTTTGATCCAAATATGTTAGAAACAAGTGAAATGTTCACTTTGAAAAGTCTCACACAAGCAACATAGACCTATTCAAACAGTTTGACATATCAGACCAGCAGTCAGAACTTATAAGTAGCTGTACAAACTGTCCTCTCTGTAAGGATTGAAAAATCACCCAAATGGTTTTATCTTTAGTGAATACATACTAAACTAATGTCTGTTTGCGAGGTTATCAGCTGTGGTAGAAAAAAGCTAACTAATTTCATGATCTAAATGGCTGGGGGCGACTTTTACAAGATCCGAATTAATTAACAAAACAAACAGATTTATCAGTGAAACGAGCGCGTTATTGCAGGTTTACAGCCTGTTTTATTGTAGCTACTCTCAGGGAAATCTCATCAACGTATCAGTAATTGACTGCATTATTACAGTACTGTCTGCAACCATGGGCCAAATACTGTGTGTAGTAAATCAATATGTCGGACTTACAACTGGCTCTTATTTCAGAACTCAGGATACTGGAGCTAAAAATGTTACCTCGCCTACTGACAGCCAGTACACGTAACACTGTGCTGTGTATGAAACCTAATATGAGCCATTGTAACGCTCAGTACCGTGAAATAATCAAGGGACATTTTTGATCGAGTCAGTCTGACATATTTGTACTCTTGTCTCTTGGCCTTGTGTCAGATCTAGAGTAGTAGATGTACTCTTTATCTCTGACTTATCAGCCCTTCAGTTTGTTTTTAAAAGTTGTGCTTTGAATAATTCAGCTATCAGGGAACAGTCTAAGTAAAGGCAGATCTGAGTTAACGGGTAGCTATTTACATAGACGGTAAGTTGTCAGTGACTCACAGTCAGCATTTTTCTTCTGTCTTGTGACACATGTTCCTCTAGTCAACTCATGTCCTATCAGTCAGATAGACAAAGTATAACTGGTGGTAAAACTTCATTGGGTGTTAATCATGCATGGAGTGTGAGTGAAAAACACTCCCTCTGTATGATGGTAGTGTGTTTACATTCTTCAGATATTCCTGGACTCTGTACCAGGTTCCAGTCTGGTTGGTTAAGGTTTTTCCTCTGAGGCTGGTTCCCCTCATTTTATCCTTTCTCAACAAACTCCATCATGCGATTGTAAACTTGGCATATAGACATAGCAGGAACATCTACAGCTGTATTTGATGAGCCGAGAGCTGGATCTCTGTTTACAATCACCACATCCCTCTAATGTATATTCATAGTAAAGCAGACAATCAGAGAACTTCCTTTCTCCCTCCCCTAACAGAGGCATCCTTTACTTTTATTGGACCTTTGAAATGGTCAGAGTCTGGTCATGTGATTCAGCGGGCCAATGAGACGTGGTGTTGGGAAAGCTGTGAGGGGAAAATAGCTTTAACTTGCTGATTTCACTGTGAGATCTTAACCAGTCAGCCTAAATTTATCCTGAATTCTCCAACACAGCAGGAAGGACAGATATAGTCGGTTTTCAGTATTCAGATCGTTGTGTGTGGGGGGGTTTATGCATGTGTTAAAAGCATGTTGATCCAAACTACAGCTGATGCATTTATTAGTGACCAAATGCAGGTTGTTATTATTAGAAATCATTTATGTGTGCCACCTCTCTCAGCACTTCTGCTCATTGTACCATCTTTATTTTCCCGCAGAGGCTCATTCATTTGTTATCTGTTTTTTTGTGTGATTACTCTGCTCTTTATGGAGCCACAAACATGCTGTTCAGCAACATTTGTCAGGACACTCTGGAGGAGAAGTGAGGTCTGGTGCTACTGAAGTTGAAGGGTTGGCAAAATGACGGGCAAAAATGTGTCAGCCCTTCCCATCTACCACTACCTGTGCAGAGAGAGAGAGAAGGAAAGGGAGAGCGCAGAGAGAGGCCAGCAGTGCTTTTGCAACAGGAAACAGGGGGCCATGACTAAGATGACATGATGTGGAAAACAAGCGACTCACTGGACCATGACACGTCTCATGGACAGAGTCAGAGGGTGCAACTAGCAAGCCATGTGCTTCACCTACAGGACAGACCCCAAGCTCCTGAGAGGAGTTTAGAGCTTGTTATGAAACAAGCTGAAAGTAAAACTGATGCCTCTATGTGACCTACAAAAGCATAAAAGACCATCAGGCACAAGACTAATTATTTATATGGTATTGTACTTGTCTGTGTCAACCCTGCTGCTGGGGAGGCCTCACACTGGGCGATTAACGCGACCAAAGCAGCCTGTTTTTGATTGTCATTGTGGGTTGCATCATATCAGATACTTAAAATGAAACAGGATGAGACTTTTTGTCAGATAACACAATTTACAGAGGTACTGGAAAAGATCAAAAAACAGATAAGATTTACTTTTCCTGAAAGTGATGTAAGGTAATAGTTTGTCATAAAAGCTATAATAAAGGATGGTCTGTGTGTTAAAAACAGATGTGATCAAATTTTGTGTTATTCGAGGATACAGACTGAAATTTCAACGTGTGGTGCGGATTCATCCATAAAACTTTCAAACAAAAAGGGGAACATTGCTGAATCTGCGGTGCCTGTTTGTATGCCAGAAAACACCGATTTTAATAACATTTCCGCCAGTTTTAGCAAGTTTCACTCTCCTCATGTTCCTGTGAAACTAAAGACATGACTTCTTATCATGTCAGTCAATGAAAGTGTTTTATAAGCCATTATCTGTGCCAGTCTTTTTGTTAATTTTCTTCATATTTTTTGTCAGTTTTATATTTGCTGATCAATATTTTATAAAAATGTTGATGACACTTGACTCCCAATCAACACTCACAGCGCACCAGCTTTCTTCCATTTATAAGATGTCCCTTTGTCAAAGCTACATATCATTGTAGCATTTTAATGACAATATGTACAGTTGGGGGGTTGGTGATAGTAGCAGCAACTTAAACAAACTTGGTCTTGGATAACAAGGTGCAAAGGTTTGCAAATGAACTTGATTGCAAATTAGATTTGTGATAGTTGGTCCTTTTAAGACGTAACGATTGTAAGAAACTTGAATATACATCTTCCTCTTTCTTTGGGACACCCGTTTTTAAACAAGGAAATTAAAAAGTAAGGCTATTAGATGGGGTGCCCTATATGCCGAGTATACAGTTCACAAAGCAGGCAGCTGGGGCTCACTTTCAAACTGCAGCCCATTCTCCACTCTCTCCTCCCAGTTTCTTTCTCCATCCAGTGTCTTATCTATAAAAAGGCCAAAGAGCCCAAAATAAACTTTCAGAAAACTCATCTTCATTGTCAGTTTGTGAATCGTCTGCATGAAGCACATCAACTTCCAGTTTCAGCTGTTATTTTAAAGATAGCGAAGGGAGGGGGAGCATTACACACAGCTTTGGTGCTCTGGGCCAAAGGGGGAATCCGTCTTGATTCCTGGCAGGGATCAGCAGGGCGGGGATGGGAGTGGAAGTTAAGCAGTTACAGGGCTCAGACATTTACAGCTGCGCTGAGCGGGAGGGGAGTTAGTGTAGATCTCCAAGGGGACTCTAGAGATGGAGTATGTGGGGGCGCCCCCGCTGCTCCACACATATGGACCAATCATGACTCATGGTCCTCTGATGATACTTCTCCCTCACCACCACCCTTTTACTCTCTCTTTTAGCCACTCCCTCACTCCAGCAGAAGAAATATTCATCTCTGTACTCTCTGAATTAAACTCTTGCAGCTGTTGTCCGTTCAGGGGAGCACTGGTGGTGTGGAAAGGTTAAAAATTCAGTTGTTGGTCTGATTCCTCCTCCCTCACTCGGGCCTCTTGAGCTCCCTGCATGCAGTGTGTGCTCTGTTTAAGGCATTAGGAAAACCTTTACTGAGGTTTCCAGTAAGAGGGAGACATCTCTTCCTCTCTTAATTACACAGTACCAAACATTCCTAATTACAGATGTCCTCCTGTACATACAGCAGCCAGGCCCATATGGCTGCAGACTGTAAAGCTCCTATGAATGTTAAAATTGCTCCCATTCAACCTTGTGGGTTTTCTTCAGGGTGTGGATTCTGCTTTTAGGACAAGTGTATGTTTAGTCAAATAAGCTGCTATTAACAATCAAATAAGGAAATAGAGATGTTGCTGACTCCATGTGTGTCCCGTGTTGCAGGATGCTGTCGGGGCTGAGCGAGTGGTTCTGGCAAGAGCGGCTGTGGTTTCCAAAGGGCCTGGGCTGGGCTGACCTGGAGGATCGGGATGGACGGGTATATGCAAAAGCCCGTGACTTGTGGGTGGCGCTTCCCATCGCACTAGCATTCCTCATTATCCGTCAGATCTTTGAAAGGTCTGTCTAAGTTTTCTTCTAATCCTTTTACTGTATGTCTCTACATTTTCTCTTTGTGTTTGCTCATTATTAAACATTTGCATTTTTCATCCCCTCTGTCCAGCTTTGCTCTTATATTTTCCTCATTTGATTGACTCTTCTGTTATTTTTTCCCTTCAGGGACATTAGGGTACTCTCTCTTGATTTCTCCCAAACAGTTATTCAATAATTCATGTGCTGTGGCCACATCTTTTATAATGAAAGCGCCATCCTTTCAAGCGACTTATATTATCGTTCCATCAAGTACAATGTTCTGCTATCCAGTGGTTAAGCTTTTGGAAATCAGACAACCGTTACAGAGTCCACCTGTGCTGTCTGGCAAATGCCAAGAAGCTCCCGTGCTCATTAGTGGTTTTCATTCCTACCTCCCATCCAGCCACAGAGTGGAAACATTTTAAAACAGACTCGAGAAACAGTAGCAAGACATTTCGACTCGACACTGAGTGATACTCAGTGATATACTTTATAGATGTTTCAAGAAGGGAGTGCATGAGAAGTTGTTCTTGATTAAAAAAGCTGAACCATGTGTTTTTGCCCCCTTCATTTATTAAATTCAACAATATTTTTATTAGTTTTATACAGATACACACCGGAGACACATTACAAACACCCCCTTTCCCTCAAAACCCCGTCTACAGCTGGATATTTCTATTATTTTGTTTAAATAACAAATTGTGGAGCTATAACAAAAAATAGAAAAATAAATAAATAAATAAGTACATAAATATAAAATTAAATTAAAGTGCTGGAATTTGGCTTTTATAGATCTTGAAATACATGTTGAGAAATAAAAAGTAAAAAGAGAAAAAGTTAAATGAACTACTGTGCATTAAGAGAAATACAAATGTAGACAAGTCGCTGAAAACTGAAAAAGTACATAAAAGAGGTATTTATTTATTTATTAATACTAGAATAAACTTTATTCATACTTCTTAAACTGTATCATTGTCTTTACATTTAATCGCCTTTTAATGTCAACAACCTGTCTGTATGATTGCAGGACGGTGGCCACACCCCTAGCTTCTCTGCTCGGGGTCAAAGAGACAGTACGGCTCAAAGCTCCCCACAATCCCACACTGGAGTCCTACTACTGCAACATTACCAAACACCCTTCACAGGTACATGTCTATATGCAGACAGTGCATCGCTTTAAATTACAGACTTGTTGTCAGGAAGTACAGTTCTTGAGTTTCGCCTCTTTGTGCTGATTTCAGACTTCGATAGCAAGTCTCTGCAAACAGACGGGCTCCTCAGAAAGACAAGTGCAGCGATGGTTCAGGAGACGAAGGAACCAGGACAGACCGAGTTTGCTCAAAAAGTTTCGAGAGGCCAGGTAAAATCACACTGAGAAGCACTTTCACACAAACTCATAGACATCCTGTATATACATAGACTTATCTAGAGCTATGGGGCAGGTTGAAACAGCTGAACACCCTTGCGTTCCTCGGGCTATATGAGCACATTTCTGAGGGCAAAAGCAGCCCTCTATTTTTAACATGCACTCATTACAATGCCACTCTGCTGCTACCATGCCTACAGCCCCTAGTCCTCTCTCACGCACACAAATCCAACCATTCACATACTTATTAGCACCAAGGCCCCGGCAACAGGGCTCTGTCGACACTGTTGGTTATTGTCATGAGTGCAGGGAGCTAAACCAACAATATGTTAACCTGATAATACACAGCTGCTCAAACTAGCTAGTGGCAGCTGGCACGTTTCACACTCTGTCCAGATAACTAAAAATACAATTACCACAGAAATAATCTATAATAATGCAATTAACACCCACTCATAGCATTGTACTGTCAGCATCAGGGTGATAAAAGTACTATTATACCTTTATATTGTGGTTAATGTTTAGTTTCCCTAAAGACGCAGAACCCTCATGTCCTCTTGCTTCATTATCATGGCCATTATTCATGTTTGTCAACAGACCACTTATAGCTGTCCATGAGACTTAAAGGGTCAATTCACTCAAATGATAAGACACACACCTTTAATTGCTACTCTCCTTTGTTGCCACTTTGTGTAGAATAAATAGTTCAAATGAATTCACCTGGACTGAGTTTTAGTTGACAGGGAAAATGCAATTTCACACAGACCCAATAAGAGGAAGCTAATAACTATGGTACAATAAAAGCAGTTATTATATTATACAACGCACGAGTTCTTAACACCAATATAACGTAAAATATTAAAACACAATGAGATTAAAATGAGTGCAGCTCTTTTTTCCCCAGCCCTTAACCCTTGCTCAGATTTTTTTAAACTGGAATAGATTTTATTTCAGTGATTGATCAAGAAAGCGACATGTCCGAGATCTACAGTGTTTTTCACAGTTAGCATCGACCAGGCTTTCAGTTATTCTGTGACAGTCCTGTCTTTACCTGCAGAAAGGTTTTGAGGTGAGATTGTTTACACATTTGAAAACTATTTTAACAAATGCATAAAACTCTTAAATTAAGTATACTACACTTGAGTTGATGTAGAAAGTCTGAGCCCAAGACTTAGAAGCAGGAACTGCTCCAGAGCTTGTGACAGGATGGAAACATTTTCATGTTGTTGGAAAACATTATGTTCAAGTTGCTTCTTATGTCATGCAGCAGCGTGCAAAACATACTCCATGTACACATTAACACCAGACTATTGTTTCAGGGCAACATGAAAATACGAAGCCATTATTTAACACTTGTCTGTGAGTATTTTTCAACAATGGCAATTCTGTGATATCTAGACAGCTCCATCTTGTGATATGGTTTTTGGTACCAAATTTGAGTGAAATGACCCTTTAACTCTTATCTGTCACAGCTAAATCAGGCAGGTGTAGTGTATGTTTGAGTAAGAACATTATTAAACCTCCAGTGGATCGATGTTGATGCTGGTGTCAGTTTGTGTGGATGTGTATGTGGCTGTATGTTTGTCACTCGCCGCTCGTGGTGTGTCTTTCCTTGAGCGTGTTACGACATTTCTCCTCTGAATCAATCTATTGTTTATGTGCACACAACAGGCTTTCTGTGTCACTGCTTTATTTTCTCAGCTGTTCTCTCCTTTTTTTGTGTGTTCACCTTTCTCTTCTCTTTCTCTCTCATTGTGTGCTGTGTATTTTTTTGTGTGAAACGCCCTCTCTGCACCTGTATGAGACTCTATGGTGGGAATGATCCCTCACTGTCTCTGTTACAGGATATTAACAGGGAGGATACTGTCTGACAGCCCTCTTTGTGTGCTAGTGTGTGTGTGCTCGTGTGTATGTGCTCATGTGTGCGTGTCCTTATTTGACTCGCCAGAGTTTACCAGATATTTCCAGGCCCTTCATTTGATCCGTCTTTTTCTGTCCATGCTCTCTATATTTGCATCTGTAAGTGAGTTTGTTTGCAAATGTGCGTTTGTGTGTGAGTGATGCATTCATGCGTCAGCTGTTAGAAAATGTGTCTATTGTCCCTTCCTCATTAACTGAGTTGAAAGTGTGTTTGTGTGTGTGTGTGTGTGTGTGTTTGTGTGTGTGTTCTCTTACAGTTGGAGATTTACCTTTTACCTTCTTGCTTTCATTGCTGGCCTGGCCGCCCTCATCGATGTGAGTACTGCCACATTAATCTTCACTTCTCCTCCTTCTCCTTTTGTCTCCTCATGTAAACATTCTCATCAGTGGACCTGGTGAACTCATTGCCATGCTGACTCAGGTGATTTGAACTCACCTGTCTAACTCTGCGGCCCCATTCACATCCTCTCTCTCTCTGTCTCTCTCTCTCTCTCTCTCTCTGTCTCTCTCTCTCTCTCTCTCTCTCTCTCTGCAGAAACCCTGGCTGTACGACCTACAGGAGATGTGGCAGGGCTTTCCTGTGCTGGTACGTCCCTGGGATGTTTAGAAAAACATCTAGAAAAAAAGTTCATTTTCTGTCATTTATTTTGGTTCAGATCAGGTTAAAAGATTAGCTGTGTTACAACCCATTGTTCCTGTATACAACTAGTAATCAGTTTTGATATATTTAAATTAGGGATGCACTGATCCGATATTTGGATTGGATATCAGCTCCGATATTGACAAATTAACTGGATTGGATGAATGATGCTGATCCAGCGTTCCGATCCAGTCTTTTTTTTTTATTATTAATTTTTCTTTTAATACATGGAAGTCTTACTTCTTATTGTTGTGTGCTAATGTGCACTTTGTTATTGTTAACAAATAATATTAAGCAAATTTATATCTGTGTTAATGTCAAGCCTGATGCCTTCACTCACAGGGCAAGGTATACAGATCATTCATTCAACAGTAGTATTGGACCGGTATCAGCCCAGGTATAGGTATCAGATTGGATCAGAAAAAAAAGGTGCATCTCTAACTTAAATAACTGTTGGCACAACTGTAAACTGTTAACTGAAAAGTTTTATCTATTTTTGAGGGAGTAAAAAGTAAGATTTCACCTGATCATTGTTATCAAATACAACGATTGGTTCACCGTCTAACGTCAAAACCATTTAAATATAAATTTCAGATACTAAAAAAGCATTTAATACCTGTGAATTTGGTGTCTGTAAAAAAAAGAACATGAAAAGGATGTTTTTCACCGAAAAGTTGCTCAGCTGATGAAGAGAAAAACTGGTGTTGATTTTTTTTTATTTTTTTCTCTCTTTCAGACTCTCCTGCCATCTCAGTATTGGTACTACATGATTGAACTGGGTTTCTACAGCTCTCTGCTCTTTAGTGTGGCGTCTGATGTGAAACGCAAAGTGAGTGAAAACTATCAAAAAAAAAAAAAAACCTAAAAAAAAATTTGTTTTTCATTTTTATATAGTCAGGACATTTTTGTCTACTTCAAACAAAAGAGAGAAAATGTTCTGAGCCGTTCAGTTTGACATCTGGCTCGGACTCCGGGTGGACATTAGACTGTTGTTACACGTGTGAATGTGTGTGTGTGTGTGTGTGTGTGCGTGTGTGTGTGTGTGTGTGTATGTGTGGAAGTGTTTGGACTTTGCTCAACCTGGGTCAGCTGAGCACAGTGGGGAAAATCCTGCCAAAGAGGCACAGTGTGTTTCTCCAACACAAAACTCCAACCAAGTTGCCTTTTAAGAAGGATTTAACACGAAGCGCTCAGACTCACTCAAACATGAATAACGCACATTCCCAGCGTCTCCCCCTTTTCAGCGAACACACGATTAACGAGGCCGTGTCTTTCTGTTTTTAGGACTTCAAGGAGCAAATTGTTCATCATGTAGCCACCATCCTCCTCATCAGCTTCTCCTGGTGTGTAAATTACATCCGTGCTGGGACTCTCATCATGCTGGTGCACGACTCCTCTGATTACCTCCTTGAGGTAAAAGTCATCCCTGTTCGTTATATACACACACACACATAAAGAAACAGACTTAATCTACAGTACACATACCTGTACCCACAACCAGTGATCATACTGAAATATTGTACATTTACAGATATGAAAGAGGGAAATGATCACCTATCACTCATTTACAAATCAAATGATATTCAGATGTTTCAAACTGCATCCTGACTCTGTTTTAAGTGACGTTCAGACTCAGTGAAATAAGTGCTGTGGTGAATTCTGATGGAAACACACTGATAATACACTGCCACCTTGTGGGCAAAGCTATGATAGGTTATTTGAAGAGGGAAAAGGCCAAACTATTAAATGAACATGTAGCCGATCAGTTTAGAAAAGACCGCACAGACCGCCTCGTGATTTGGGCGTGCCCCATGAATACAGGGTGTCTTTCCTGCGTGTCGTTGCCTGTTCTCTCCTCTGTTTCCTGTGCTCCACACTCTTCTTCATCTGTCAATAAAGGCTGAAAAAAAGCCCAGAAATAAATGCTTTGAAAAACAATACCATTTTTGCAGTTGTTGCAAAAAAAAAGTCAAATTTTATGAAAGAGGATTTGAAAATGACCCAATTTCTCAGATGATTTATCATCTCAGTGAACAACTTCTCAATGCATGTGTGGTCCCAAGATTTCAATCACCGACAACATGTCAATGATGTAAATTATGGCTCTTTTATGAGTGAAGTAGCTGTTAAAGGAGGGTTGAGTTCAGGGTGTGAATACTTGTGGTTTACAAGTCATTACCACAGCAACCTTTCTACCAGCAAAGAGAATGCAGTGGCATTGTGTGAGTTTGGCAAGGTGTCATCAATTCTTGTTCAAAGTCTAAGAGCTCCATCAAACCTATTTCATGTTTCTGAGAAATACAGTATCTTTTTTATCAACAACTTCTCTATTTGAAAATTTCTTTGTCTTCCTCAGTCTGCAAAGATGTTCAACTATGCTGGATGGCGAAACGCCTGCAACTACATCTTCATCGTGTTTGCTGCAATTTTCATAATCACTCGCCTGGTCATCTTCCCCTTCAGGTAAACTGCATGAATGAATGAATGTTTTCATGTTTCATTAAAGCTGCTGCAGGTTATTTAAGAGGGCGTCACAGAAAGTCATTCTTGCATATTCTCCATGAAACTCCTCTCTCTCTGAGTGTCACACACTGTCTGTCCCTGGACTGTTTTTCATGTAGTAACTATAAGCTTCTCCACTACCTATAATAACATTCAACTGAGCAAAACTTCAATAATCGATTAGTGCAATACTGATAATTCATCGTTATCAAGCTACACTGTGCAGTACTCTATGATACAGTATAGTACTCTGTGCAATATCCTACAGTCAAATCCTACAATATCCTTCCTATTTGAATTTCCTTTTGGATTAATAAAGTATCTATCTGTCTGTCTGTCTGTTTTATCTATCTATCCATCTATCTATCTATCTATCTATCTATCTATCTATCTATCTATCTATCTATCTATCTATCTATCTATCTATCTATCTATCTATCTATCTATCTATCTATCTATCATGCAACGCTGCAAACTAGTTTTGCATACATGAGTTCCTGCTCTTTAAGCTTGCACGTAGTTTATTTCTTACACACTCTTCACTTTATAAATAGCTTTATTTCTAATATTCTGCACTCATTACTAACTGTTGCAATTTCTTAATTATTTATATTTTTCTACTACTTCTATTCTCCTTCTAATAATGTTTGTTTTTTCAAGAGCCGAATTTGCCCCCTGAAATTAATAAAATATTCTGATTGTGATCCTGATAGGTCCTAAATTTGAACTCTCTTGATTTCAGGATCATTTACTGCACGTGGGTATACCCAGTGACCATCTACGAGCCCTTTTTCGGCTACTACTTTTTCAACGGCCTTTTGATGACTCTGCAGTGTCTACATATCTTCTGGGCTGTCCTCATCATACGCATAGCGGTCCGCTTCCTCACCAACAATGTAAGAAAACAAAAAAAATTAAAGTTCAAGTGCAAGATTTTGTAAAAAAATCTCATATAAGTGGTTGAAGTGCCGATGTATTAATTATTCATGCCATAATAGAGGTCAAACATAAGAAGTCACTCAATAATACATAGCACATGAATTAATAATATTATGAAGCATATGCATGTATTGTCTGTGATGTTTTCCTTAACATAAGAAGTAGGATTATTAGCATTAGTGTCATTTTGGAGATATGTTTTTATGCATACAGTGAGACAGTTTTGGGTCAGACTGTTTCCTAAATGCAACAAATATGCAAACTCAATCCAGTGTACAAGCTCTCAGGTCAACATGGGTTTTAGAGATGCATTATCAACAGATACATCATACAACACAGCAGCTGGCTGCTCGGCCTAAAACGTTTTTAATACTGATGCAAAAGCAGATGCAGACTGTTTCACATCAGTGGTAACAGACTTTGCTTTTATAATGCCTTAACAGAATTTATTACAAATTGGTCCACGGTTGTGGCCTGACCTGAAAAAGGGCAAAAGAAATCTGTTTGAACAGGGAGACTGGGAGCATATACAGAAGAGTATAAATCATAAACTCGCAGATTCATCCGGCTTCAGGATGTGACAGTTTCAGTTAGTGTAGACAGTATCCAGAGCTCGCCAGCATTGTAAGTAGGGGGTCTGCTTGATTAATGACATGTTTAAAAGCCCTCTCTTTTTTTCTTCTTCTTATTTCCAGGAAAAGGTGGACGATGAAAGGAGTGACAAAGATGAAACAGATGAATCAGGAGAGGAGGAAGAAGAGGAGGAAGGGGTTAAAAAGAACACAAAGAAAAATGGGCCAGTGCTAAACGGTCACACAGTCCACAACAACAACCACAGCAAGACAGAGTGAAAGCAAACGAGTGTCAGGACACAGGAATGTGAGAAGGACTCATATCCCTCAGCAGAGCAGCAGAAGGGAGGGATGAAAAGAGGGAGAAAGAAGAAGAAAGAAGAAGAAGACGGGGTTTGGGCTAGGAAGAAGGGCACGTCATTCCCTAAAACACACAGCAGCAGGTTTATAGATAAAATGTGACACTGTTACTTCTGCACAACACACACACACACAAAAAAAACACTCTCACACACATTCTTTTGTACCTCTAGAGGGCACCGAGGTCCAGCAGATGATAGACACTACATTCATGTCTCAACGTCAGTGTGTGAAATCAATCCCCAAATTTCGAGGGGACGGGGGAGGAAACTGAGAGGAGCAAAGTGATGGGACTGAGGGAGGGAGGGGGGGAGGGAGATGCTGCTTCTACCTTAGCTTTCCTTGTTCAGTGTGCCTTAGAGCCATCTGATGGCTGTTAAAATGCCATGTTCTAATGTTATAGCTTTCTGCTTTGATCCTGTAATGTTTATGCTGTTCCCTTTTTTGTTTTCTACTAAAAGAACAAAAGAGAATGAAAGTAGATTTTATGAAAGTGAGATAATGGGGCATTTATTTCCCTAATTTTCTGTCTATGCAATTACGTAAATGTTCAGCTATTGCACCGCCTTTGCACAAACAAACCAGTGTCTCTTATGTACTGTGCAGTAGGAGTGTGTGCCTCTGCTCTCCAATGACGACTGTGCCATTGATTAAAAAAAAAAAAGTCTGCCTTGTAAGGTTTAAGGAGCAACTATGGCAACGCTTTGTTGAAACACTGCAAGAGAAATCTTGCTTTTAATTTCTTTTCATAATCAAGCATCACTCATTCATCGGAGTTTCTGCTTCCAAAAGAGAACATTGTCCTCCAATCTTTGCTTTTCAGCAGCCAGGAATACACAATAAATGTTCCTCTGCAATAAAGAAAAAAACTCAGCTTCTTGCCCGTGCCAGCAGAGCTGAATTTTTTCCCTCTCTGGTTTGGTTTGAGCTGTTTGATCCAGTTGAGTCACTCTGGCACTGCCTCACACTGAAAACCGATGAGTCTATAAAAAAACAATCATGGCGAAGGTGGATTGCTTTGAGGGGATACAAAAGTTTTACCAGAACAAATGGAATGTGACAGATGAACCATTTCCAGAGTTGACAAACCTGAACCAGATTTCCCCAATTCACTGCCTTGTAGCCTGGGAAATGTTTGCTAGCCCGGGTTGGAATTGAACTTTTTGATCTCAGTGAATGACTTTAAGTATGATTGTGTTTATGAAACGGGTTTCCAGGTATCTCTTTTGATGTAAAGGAGGTAAACGATAATGTAATCAATTTTTAGCAAATCAGTGTTTAGCTTTGAGATTTGGGAAGAGCTCATGGAAGGAGTGTTGCTGTTTCGTCTTCATGCTTTAAATCTATTTGTATGTTAAGTGCCTTATCTGTAATGTGTGGGGAAGCTCTCTCTCTCTCTCGACTTTGTGTCCTCTTGTTTTCTTTCCTCTCTCCCCCTCACATTAGACAGTAGTATCACCTCCTTCCCCGTATCATCCATCACTCACCTCTTTCCTCATCCTCATGAGTCACCTTATCCCCAGATTCAGCCTCATTCCACGACCCCATTGTTTTTTACTAACACAGGTCAACCAGCAGCCTCCTCTTCCCCGGTGATACAGAAGAAACAGCTGTGTCCTAATTACAGTGTTATTATTATTATATATTTTTTTGTATTTTTTTTTTAATAACTAAGTATTGTTATTAAAAATAAATGCAAAGATCATGAATCACAATGAGATCACTATGAAGTACTTTTTATTATTTATTTGTGCATTCTGGCTGCAAAGATGGTCACAATAATGCACAATGTATTATTTAGGATCATCAACTAAACATGAGATGCAGGGAAAATGCTGCTGAATTGATGTTTATGCTGTATTTGACTGCTTTAGCTGGGTTGATAATTGTTGATTACATTTAAGAGTGAAAACATTCAAACTCCAGAGTTCAAAATATCATTCTTTAGACATGTATGGCTGTAGTCCAAGTATTTTGATATTTCTTACAAGTACAGTACATCATGTACCATGTTACACTGCAGCGTCACCAAAAATGTTTAATTATGTTGGATATTATGACTTACTACACTAAAAAGTTTTACAAACACCCCAGGAAATTAGTCATCCCTTTGAATATTGTAACTATAACCATTGCGAGTTTAATTCATTGCAGCAACTGTATTTCTTCTTCCCATTTTACTCCAAATCTGACTGCTTTACATGCTGGTTTCTTTGCATCTTACAAAGACATAGTCATCTACTTACACAGATTGCTCTTTCATAGATTTAAGTAAGCATGTTTTTCCTGAAATGGTGAATCTGTATCTGTGTCCTGAAGGTAAGTGGCTTTAGTGGTTGTGGAGTGTTTGTGAGGTTCCAGAGGCTATTTGTAGTGCTTTCTTTGTCGTCCTGTTTTAGATGCTGCTCAGGGGGCTGCCGGTCCAGTCCAATGATTTTACATCTTAATTTAATGTGTTTGAAGAGGGGGTAGAGGTGTAGGCTACGTTGCACTGAGGCTGTTTTATTGAAGAGTGCCAGTTGATTGGAAAAGGCACGAGTGTAAGTGATTTTATAGAGTTCCCTCAAGAAAAAAAGATGTTGACATTTCAAGCAGTTGATGTAATTCTCAGCTTTGAATGCAAGTTTATTGTTGATAGTGATGCCAAATAATCAGTTCGCCTAAACCCTCTCAACTGACCGGCCTTGGACTTTTAGTGTGAGAACAATGAACTGTCTAAGGTGGGGGTCTATCAACAGCCTCTCTGTTTTGGAAGCACTGAGGTCTGTTGAGCTGTATCCCTACTACCCCCCACTTTCCACCCCAGCTCTCCCTCACCTTCTCTCGCCCTAAATAACAGTCACTTCTTCACATTCATGTGTATTTTTATCTATTATACACGATTCAACTGGTACAATAATTCTTTTTATCATTATTGCATATAACTGCTAAAAAGCTGTTTTGTAAAAAAGCCATTTTAACGAGAATGTCTTGAAGTGATTCAGAACATTCACAGCTGTATTTTTGAAAAGAAAATAATAATAATGCATTAGATTTCATATAGCGCTTTATCAGAGACCCTCAAAGCGCTTTTACATTAGATACATCATTCATTCGCTCACACAGTCACACCTTGGTGGTGGTGAACTACCTTAGCAGTCACAGCTGCCTTGGAGCAGACTGATGGAACCGTGAATGCCAGTTTGTGCCTATGGCCTCTCTGACCACCACCACACAACACTCACATTCATACACAAGTGGTGGACACACTGGGAGCAAGGTGGGTTAGGTGTCCTGCTCAAGGACTAAACAGGCAGACTTGACTTAACCTTCCGGTCATCAGACCATCGCTCTACCTCCTGAGCTACTGCCACACATTTCAACAATCTGAACTGAAACTCTGATCCTCTCATCAGACTCCTGTACTTTCTCAGTTCAGCCACTGGCTCAACTTACCCCAGAACTACTATTATAATTTTATTAGTCCTCTAAGCTAAAATGGTGGAGATTTTTGACCTCATGTTGTAGCTCATAGATACCACAGCTGATGTATAAAACAAATTTAAAATGATCTTTTTGGGTCTGAACACAATTCTAATAAAACTTGATAGACTAAATTCACTTTCAAGAGTGAAAAATGTTTTTATTTTTTAAATAAATGTCTAACCCCTTCACCCATGTGCTTCTAACCTTCACAGACTCCATGAATTGATGCCCATCTCCTAAATAATTGGTCACATGATCAACTTCTTTTGCCATTACCAAGCAACAGGGGCTGGCTCAACTTACCCCACTCTCCTCTATAGTGGAAAATGTCTCTGTTCATGAACCAGTTTTCCAGCTACACATGAATATGTATATTTATTCATCTCCATCTGCTCATCTTTGAAATGCACAAAGGCAAACGTGACCAGAACATAAATCATTTCAAGCCAACGACCTTGTAATGACAGTAATACGCTTGAGCTGCATAATCTGAAAACCAACAAATGGTTAAAGCCCGTAATGATCTGTATAAACCATAGAGGAGTGCAATATTTAGACTAAATCGTTGTGTTTCTGTTCAAATACCTTCAGCCCCTCCACAGCCACAGTGGGGCGGAGCACATCGTGGATTTCCCAACCTTCGTCATGAGTATCTGTCTTTGCTGAAGTCCAATAGAAAGAGGAGGAAAGAAAACACACACAGTAGACAGCTCGCACTCACTCCGCTCGCTGGAGCGCCATCTTAACCATAAAGGGGTTTTAAACCGGGAGACAACAGGAAAGAGGGACTCAAGAGGAGATAAAGAGTCTTCTTCTCAGCCGGCGGGTTGTTTTGGATTATTTAAGTCATGGCTTTGCGCGTTTATAACTCAAAGTAAAGGCGCGTACGTGAGGAAATCAGCTCTGCACTTGTTAGCCTTTAGCCAGCTAGCAGGGGGGAGGAAGGTGGGGGTTCGAGGATCTTTTTTTTTCCTCCGCAGCTGAAGTTGTTTGTTTATGTTATCCATCACAGACATGTCCTCTTCAAACCCAGGTAAAGTGATGTAAAAGTCGCAATGACAGCTTAACCGGACTATACTCTCTCACTTTCAATGTTTTTGTGTGGATTTTTTCACTCATCGCCAGGGCAGACACTTTCGTAAAGATAGCGTGACAGCATCAGCTAAATTAGCTTAGCATGTTGGCATGCTAGCCAGCTCATAGAGGCTAGATTAGCGACTAGCTAAAATAGACCTGTTGTGATAAACTTCGCCTTGCCAAAAGAGCCAAAGTGATTAAAAAGTGTACATTAGGTGTCTATCGACTAGAATTCGGTCTCATATGTGTTCATTTTAAGTTAATAATCCACATATTATACATATCTGGATGTAGCTTGATGGTAGCTACGATGAGTTGTTTTAGCTCACTCCAACCTGTCAACACGACACAAGAATATAAGATTTTTGAGCCGTATTTATGCCAAAATCCAGATTGCTACTTTCAAACATAATCATTTGAACGCATTTATGTCAATTTAAGCTCCGAAGAGGGCTTACTTTACATTTTCAGAGCCAGAGGCACAATAGGAAATCACCTGTCATATCTGCCACACTGTGCCTCACCATGCCTCTGTGTTTATTTATAGAGTTACCAGACCCTAATCTGGGTATGGGGGCGAGTGGGACCCAAGGGAGTGGAGGGGCTGTTGTACCAAAAGGGACCAACAAAAGAAGAGCTGGGTAAGTCTGATCGTGATTCAGATCAGGGAGGAAAAAGCAGAAATGCTAGGATCATGTAATGTGTAATTGCTGACTGTTTTACTTTTGCTTGAGAGCTGTGGTCGAAATTGTTGTAAGAGCAAAAGTATGAAGCTGCTGTTCACATGGCTCTCTTCTCCTTTTTGTAGGCCAGATTTTGATGATGATGAAGGGAGTAAGCTGTTCAGGTACGTTTATTTGTAAGATGAGGTGTTGCATTAAATATTTAAATGGTCATGGCAGCTTGACTGAAAAGACGTGTTTTTTTTATTTCTGTTTTCTTTCAGATGCGATGATGATACAGGAGGCTCCGGCAATGACAAAGAGCGCTTTGCCAGGTAGGAGGATGAATCGGGGAAATAACTGCGTGCAGAGGGTGTGAAGGGGAGCAATATTATCCCCCCATGAATCTGCTCTCCCTCCTCTCTCTGGGATTCCTTTGACACTTACTCGTCTTTTTATTTGGTAGTAAATTTTGGGCCTCGATTTTAGTGGGTTGGTTTCATTTCCAGGTTTTTGGAAGAAGATCAGAGTTTTGCAGATAAGGAAAAACTAGCCAGGTATGGCGTCTACCACTGTGGAAGGCTCCCTCTCCTGCTTGTATTCATATGTATATTGATTGCACTTATCAAATACTTTCCTGTCCTGCTGGGACTCCAGTGTATTGCCAGTACGACAGCACAAAGTTACAGGAATATTTCGCTGCTCTGTGCGTCTGTTTCGATGCTTGTCAGAATGTTATGCCTCTTTGCCCGAGACAGCTGATTGTCCCTCTCAGCCCACCATTGTGTTACGTGTCACTAACCGCTTTGCTGTGTGGGAGTCAGGAACATTTTTCTCTCTGGCAATACCTTACTTTTGAGCAACTTTCCTCTCTTTCTCTTTTGTCTCCTCCCTCTCAGGACACCTGAGGGTTTTTTCTCTTTCTGCACCTGCACTCTTTCTTCACACCTGCTGGCCTCAAAAGGCCGGACTCTCTTGCTTTCTGGCGATCATTTTTATAGACCATTGATTACACTTTTTTCACTTCTATTATTTCTCCCACCCAGTCATTCTCACTTTTTCTTCCCGATTGGCATACTTGCATTGCGGCATTAACTCTAAACTCTAACTCCATGTTGTCCACCTGCCCGTCTGTTTCCCCATCTCAATCCCTCCTATCCTCTCCACCTATGCCTCCCTCCCTCGCTTCTTAACTCCAGGGAGAACCACAGCGAGATTGAGAGGAGGAGGCGGAACAAGATGACCGCCTACATCACAGAATTGTCAGACATGGTGCCCACGTGCAGTGCACTAGCACGCAAACCTGACAAACTAACCATCCTCCGAATGGCTGTGTCTCATATGAAATCTCTGAGAGGAAGCGGAAATACCAACGCGGATGGATCCTACAAACCCTCCTTTCTCACTGATCAGGTATGAGGAACTCAGAGAGAGAAATGTAGAAAATTATGGGGAATAAGATTTGAATTAATTCCAACCACATTTATTAATCACTTTCTAGGAAATGTAGGAACTTTAATGAAAAGTTGGACAAAGATTTACTTCTTGTACAAGGTTTAATAAAGTCATTCAGTCGTTAAATTGGAAAAACAGGTTATAGTTCACACTGAAGCTCGCTGAGTTCAGTGGCAGCAGCATGCGATGAGAGTGAAAGTAGCACCCTTTAAGCCCGCAAGTGAATTTTCGCACATGTTGGCTGAAGGGCAGCTACTCTGACTGAGAGACTATCTTTGGCAGTGCTGGTCAAATCTAAATTTGCTTTGACTATATAGAGCCCCAATTCTTTACAGACACTTGGTGAACCTGTTAGTTCTTTGTGACTAAATTTTGTAAATGTGCAAAGACTGTGGTTCACTTGAATTAAGCTGTTGTGCTTCCTGCGCTTCCGACGAAGTTACCTGCTAACGGGCGACATTATTCTTTTGAAGCTATGTCAACATACACAACCTACACTACCTGCAAAGCAACAAAATAGACAGCAATGACAAGGAGCAAGATGCATGGGGAATTTGTGTATTCTCAGTTTAGGGAATTTGAAGAGTATTAATGTTGAGTACAGGGAAAGAGAGTTGTTTCTGCCTCGTGTTTAGTGTGCCTTTTGTGCCATCCGTCTGTAGGAACTGAAGCACCTCATACTCGAAGCAGCTGACGGCTTCCTTTTTGTGGTGTCTTGTGAGACCGGCCGCATCGTTTATGTCTCCGACTCCTTGACACCGGTTCTTAACCAGGCTCAGTCCGAATGGCTCGGCTCCTCTCTTTACGATCAGTTGCATCCAGATGACACAGAAAAGCTCAGGGAGCAGCTCTCTACTGCAGAGAATAACAACACAGGTAAAAATTATACGCAGACCTTTAGTTGATTCCTTTATTTAATTGTCACAATGGAAACATAGCATACTAGCTTCCTAATACTAGATCTTAACACTTTGGATATGAGCTGCTATGATCACCTCATTGCAACTTTAAATTCTGTTGATTCTGTCACTAAAGGGAGGATGTTGGACCTGAAGACGGGAACAGTAAAGAAGGAAGGCCAGCAATCATCCGCCCGAATGAGTATGGGCGCCCGCCGATCGTTCATCTGCAGAATGAGGTGTGATTCATATTGTAGTCGCCCATCCAGCTCAGTAACTGCATAGAAATGTGTGTCTAGATGCAATAAGTGTCGGAGTGGTAAAAGTTGTGTATTTTGCAGATGTGGCTCTTGTCCGGTGGAGCCTTTATCTATGAACAGACTGAACTTCCTCAGGAACAGAAACAGGTAATCAAGCTCAAACACTTTTTTCTTTTTGCGTTTGTTTTGTATTTTACTGTTGAAGTTGTTTTGGAGACAATAGTCATATCTCAAACAAAAGAGTCAAGACAGCAGAATACTCTTATCGGTATTGTTGTAAACATATTGATCTGAAGTTTTTGTAAACATTTCTTAACTTGTCTTCTAGGAATGGGCTGGGTACCGCCAAGGAGGGGGAGCCCCAGTATGTAGTGGTTCACTGTACAGGATACATCAAGTCCTGGCCACCTGCAGGTAAAATCAGTAAGCATATACAGTTCTTCCACATGTAAATACAGCTGAGGTTTTGAACCCTTTTATGAGTTATGTGTTTATATTGTATTTTGCATATTTGTGTGTTAGGAGTGTCTCTAACAGACGATGAAGCAGACAACACTCAGGGGAGCCGCTACTGTCTAGTTGCCATCGGGAGATTACAGGTATGACGGATATATCTTAAGGAGAGAAATGCAATATATCCTTGTGTGTAGAAGTTTATATCCGACCTGAGAGCTTGGTTTCTTCACTGACTAACTGCAACAAAATGTGGCCTTTTAAATAAGCAGTCTTCTCTTTACCTATGTTGTAAGCGACATGAAATCTTTTGAAACTGTAAATCTACCACAATGCAATACTTTATGGTCACAATCTGCAGTCTTATCTGAAGTGGATTGTATCAAATATTTGCACTATTACATTGTGTTTTGAAATCTGCTTATAAGTTGCTGATTGAAAGAGACTTGATACTGTTCAGACACAGTCAGGTACTTTTTACTCTGATGCTGATTTTGCTTCGTACTTTGCTGAATCAAACATACATGCAGTCTATTGACAAATTCATCAAGTGTGTGTATTTTGGGTTGGGCTGTTATTGTGGGGACAGTTCAGCATCCACTGTTGCCTTCTAACTGTGATAGCAGCTTGTTTAGCTGATTGTTATTTAATTACTTATTTGTTAAAACAGCTGGATCATTACGATCACTTGAAGCTCCTTGATTTACTTGCAAGCTGATAGATGTAGTATCAAGTCCCCCGGCAAGGAACAGCAAAATACATTCAATAGGTCACTTAGACAGGGGCGAAATATCTGATGATAATGTTCTTAATTGACTTCCAAAGATTATCAGGGTCCTCTGTGGGGCTGGGAAAGTGCCAATTCTCATTCATGAGGACTGTTGATGAAGTTTGAGCTGATGAAGTGTTGTGCAGCTGAAAACTTGACAGGTGTTTCCACATGCCACCTGTATTGTTGTTGAGTAAAGTTACATAATAAGTAAAGATAAAAGTAGAAAACTTATCACTTCTGGGAACTTGCATTCAGAGACACCACCGTAGTTGTGGTGGCTCTTTACTTCTGATCATTTGTTGGATTGTTCTGTAGATGGATGTGATAAGACACAATATGGTTTTGAGGACGTTAAACTCGTCTTGATCCAGGAGACATTGTGGTTTCAGCTTGCTTCCTGTAAACTTAAGTATTACAACTCATTTTTCGTTCTCTCCCCCTTGTAGGTGACTTGTTGCCCGGGTGACACAGACATCAACAGTATCAGTGTTCCAGCAGAGTTCATCTCACGCCATAACTGCCAGGGCATGTTCACCTTTGTTGATCATCGCTGTATGGCCGCTGTTGGCTACCAGCCACAGGTAAGACTGGCAGCTTAGGGACAGGGACTGTTTGTCCGACAGCATCCCTTTACAGCCTTTGAAGCTGGTTTTCATGTGTGTTAATGACAGTTACATCATATATTATGATTCACAGGATTTACTGGGGAAGAGTATACTGGAGCTCGCCCACCCAGAAGACCAGGGCTTACTCAGAGACAGCTTCCAACAGGTAGGACTTCCTGAGCATGTGATAATATTTAATACTTCTTCATATCTTGGTGAAGCTTTAGTGTTTTTCATACAACATTAAATGAGTTTACATTCACTTGTAAGATTACACCACCTACTTAGCATTTGAGTTTTAGATGAATCGCTGCAGCAGAACTTTGAAAATGATCGGTTTTTATTCAGTGTCTTCTTCCTGTTCAGGAAATAGTGATAACCGTACCCACAGTGCATTTGCTGCGTGACTCATGACTCAATATGTGATAGCTACATGACTCACGATAGTGATAATTTCACAAAATTACATACTGTGCTACGATAACAATGTGTAGCAAAACAAAAAAAAATTAACAGTACATAACAATATCTTGATAACTAAAGATTACAAAAGCCCATAATAACACAAGGTGTAGGATTAAAGGGATATTCTAGCGTAAAACTAATTTAGGGTCAAACACAACGTAACATTGAGTTAGACACCCCCCGAAAGATGAATGTTGCCATCCACTTGCTTCTCACTTAGTTATACCAACTTTAGTAACGACCGCACAATAGTGATACACAGCGGTCTCAGGAGCCATAAACAAACCTTTAAACCAAAATGCCACTCTATAGCCACAAATAATGCTCAGAACAGCACCTAACTTCATCAACAGTACATGTAGGGTCCTAGCCACAGCACTAGCCACGAAACATTATTTTAACTTTGCCTGATTTCTTTAGCAAAGAGACTAAACACAACTCACCTACTCTCTTCCAGCAGCCGCTTGTTTGTAGCGAGACCGCGGGCCAGTCCATTACAGACTGCAGCGGGATGACACAGCTCAAGGCAGAATATTTATGATAAGCAGTCTATGTGTCCCTAAAGTAATTTTACGCCGGAATATCCCTTTAATGCGTCTCTTTACTGCACTTTGGTTTGGTTTCACTGAGATGATTTTTGTCTGTCAGTTCAATTCACAGAGCCAAAAAACAACTGTAAAATCACTGGGGGAAAAAAAAATTATGAAAATCACATTTAGAAAAAATGTAAGGAAGTTTTTCCAAATTTTATACTTAAACTCTGAAAAAAGTTTTTTTTTGTGTTAACCTGATGTCATAAACCACAGCCTAATCTTTCAATTAACTGTCATTCCTCTTTAGCCTCAGCAAAACTTCTGCCATATGAGCACCACTCTGAGTTTTGTGCATCATGCTAGTTTGTTTTGCATACGGGTAAACTGCTCTCTCTTACCATCAAAGAGTCACCACAGCACTCATTCAGCCTGACGTTAACCACATAAACCATGTTAATCCTACTGATCAGAAAGACTCCAGATTCTGACTTTCGTTTTGCTGAACTTGTATCCACAGGTGGTTAAACTGAAGGGTCAGGTCTTGTCAGTGATGTTTCGGTTTCGCGCCAAATCCAGAGAGTGGATCTGGATGAGGACCAGCTCCTTCACTTTCCAGAACCCGTTTTCAGAAGAGATTGAGTATATTATTTGCACAAACGTCAATGTCAAGTGAGTAACACTCTGATTTTATCAATACCAACTATTATGTAACATGATTACACAATCAAACACAGAGCACAATGAAACGATTGAAGAGTTCAGATGTGACTGTTGTGAAAGATCCCTCAGTTTGAAAGCTTACCTATCACTCTCCATCCAACTTCCTCCTAAACCCTCACCACCACCCCTTTAACAAAGCACACACTGATCACTCTCTCCCTACACCTCTCCTCTGCACCCATCTGTGATTGTGGGGCAGTAGAAACTCGACTCAGGATCCCCTCACTCCAATCTCTTCCCCAGGGGGTTCACTGCCCCCTTCCCTGGGTCAAGGCAGTCCAAACTGCCCCCCGGTAGTGCTCAGTCCTGGGCAGATGACCGCCAGGTGAGACCAGGCCTCGCCTGACTATCCTCCCCCCTCATGGGAGAACAGGGGCTGCTGCTTCATGGGAGACTACTGCTGATTCCAGCAGTCCTTCTTCTTATTTTCATTTCCCACTTTTGGTGATTCCTCCCTTCATTGTAGTTTCTCTCTGTTCCTCTTGAGTGTTGGAAAGTAGTGTTGTTGTCTGATAAGGAGCATGTTTGTTTGTTACTAAAGGTGGAAGTGTCCAGGTCCAAAGAGATGTATTTATAACAAAGGTGGTGCCAGCATGTTGGTGTGGGTATTTTATATAACAGGTCTTCCTCTGCTGAACTGCGCTTCCGTCTCCTCTTCTCTCCTGGTTTTTCTTTATGTTGCCATGGTTACCGGTGGAGGGTCGACTGCTACTTTGTCAGCAGGTGTTTAGGGGTTCTCACTCAACAGTTGAGGACATGGAAATGAGGCTATTTTTGACCATCCCTCCCTTTCCTCCTCTCTCTTTTCAGGCAGTTACAGCAGCAGCAGCAGGCTGAGCTCGAGGGAGGCGGAGCCAGAGACAACATGTATGAGGCTGGACCAATCACAATGTCACAGGTTACGCCCCCTCCCACATACACACACATGAATATTGGGAGACATGAATGCAGTGAATACTTCAACCTGTTTTTCTTACTGTCGTGACTGATATGGTAGCTGTGGCAGGATATTGATTGTTTGCTCGGTAGAAAAGCAGAATCAGATAACAGGAATGGTGGATTATCAGAGCTGCCGGCACGCTTACATTGAGTGGAACACTTTCTGTGTAGGACTTGTGGATATAAAAAGATTTAAAGAAAAGAAATAGAGTTGGAACAGACCACCTTTGTACACAGAGCTGACGATCACGAGCCTTTTTTAAGTCATGAAACTATTTAAAGCTAAACCTCTTAGAAAGGGGAACAGTTGGGAATAATGCTGCATTCCAGTTACCTCGGAAGTTAGATGTCAGAGCTGGGAATGACGTTAAACCCGAGTTGATGGCGCTCCAGTTAACAAGTCAGAAAACCAAGATGGACGCCTACAGTTACCCTGGTTAGCTGTTCTATACATTTGTCAGCTGTTGTCAGCTGTTGTTAGTTGATGTTAGCGATACCAGTTGTAAACAACGCACAACACAGTATTTTACTCTTGCGAACACTATAGCACTGTATTCACAGTTAGACGTTGGGCGGTACAACATAAACCACTTTTTCAATTTCACAAAAAAAAATAGAAGTGCTAATAGATAATACATAACGAGAGCTTTTACTGTTACTCTTGTTACTCTTTACTGTTGATGCACTGTGCTGCCATTTTGAATTATGACGTCATCGTCAAGTTGGGGTTGGCGAGGATCATCTGACTTTCTGATTCGGAAATCCACCTTACGGGGGTGTTTGGGCTAAATTTCCAACTCAGAGCTCGGAAATCCCAACTTTCGAGTACAACTGGAATGCAGGATAAGTCAACATGATAAGAAATAACTATAAAGACAGAAATGATGTTTGAGGAAAAATCTATTTGACATTTATTTAAATTTTTTAGTTCGTCCAATGTCTCATCTGTTATTATGAAGGAGACTGAGTTTATGACCTTTTCTGCTGCCAGACAGTCTTATGGCTTTATAGTCAGTAAACAGTTACATCATTCATTATGATATGCAGTCTGTGTGTGCGGCAGTTAAAGTCAAACACAACTCTTAAAGGAAACACAGATGACCCTAAATAGATGTTCTAATTTATTTTTTGGACTAGAGTTGACTATGAACCATTCAAGTTATTATAACAACAGAAAATTTAGCTTTTCAATCAATGTAAATTATACGATTATATGATTGTGATCCCTGGGTTTTATTTTTTTGATCCTAGATGCCAGTGCAACCCGTGACAGCAGCCGGGCCAGACCACAGCAAGAGTCTTGACAAGCCAGAGCTCTATCCTGCCCTCTACCAAGGCCCAGACCAGACCAAGGGCCTGCCTCCAACTCCCAACCCCTCTGCACAGATCTACCCTCCAGCCAACAGCTTCCCTGCTGCCCGTACAAATGAGCCATACAGGTAGATCACTCAGTGTGCATACACGGTAGTGCAGGTGTTAACTTACATTCTAGATTTTAGATTTTAAAGCTGTGGGCAACACTTCTATCTGTTTAATGTCTTGGAGCACACTCAGTCAGTGACTGTGATTTACTACACAACTAATACAAAGCCTGGAGCTCTTACTTAGCCTGTTATCTTGAGATGTAATCCTATTAGATTATATTGTTAACTTGGGATAACAGTGTTTCAGCCAACAACATTATACTTAAGTTAAGATGCAAAAATAATGAGATTCTTATCCAGTGTTGGTTTTGACTTTATGAATACCTGCATTTGAGGCTAGCGTAGTGTCTAATGGACTCAACAACAGTATTTGTATATTTTGCGGCCACAGAGTCATAATTGTAAATCTGTGTCTTACTGTAGTTCATATGAAGGATAAAGAAAAACAAAGACCTCCTCTTGGGCTTTAAGTGGATGCAGATTTTGTCAGACAAGATTATGGTCCCTTTTGGATGGAGTGAACACAACCACACAGTTATACAGTTTGTCCCTATGCTACACAAGAAGTGAAACTATGTACACACCCGAAAACTTGAAACGCCCGTATCAACGACATGACTTCAAACTGCTCACCGCTAAGCACACTTCTACTAATGTCACTCATATATCTTTAAAAGTCTAACTTTAGATGGCACTCAAACTGATATATACCTGAAAACTTAATCAAATCTACACGCCATAGTTAATATTACATGATGTTTTTAATAATTGTATTTTGTGGATTTCTTTCTTCTTTCTTGGCATCTTTTAGAAGAGAAGAATGGGTTTGAGTGCTGCTTCATGTTGCACAGCTAAGTTTAAATGTGATTGATGTTTTTTAAGAGGACAAGGTTTAAATGTTTGTTTCCCCGCGTCAGGTCTTTTTGTGACTTCTAGACAGCAGAGCTCTCACTATTGCCACTTCATGTCCTCAGGCAAGTCAACATGACTCCACAGATGGCTCAGCCGTCTCACTCAGCAGGACAGATGCTGGCTCAGATGTCCCGCCAGAACGGAGCCCCTCACTCCGTTACTCCCGCCAGTACTGGCAGCCCCCTGCATGGAGGACCAGCAGGAGGATGGCCTGGAGCTGCGGCTGGAGTCAGACAACAGTTTAATAACCAGGTAAGACAGCACAACAATATTCACTGACTGTTGAGAGTTTTTCTTATTTAATATTGTGTTGTACAGACTGCTTCAATGTCTGTCCCAGTTTAAGATTTCATATCTGTTATTTCTGAGCAAATGAAGTTACTCTTGCTGTTCTAACCAGCAGGTGGCTCCCCAAGCAGCAAAGACGATGTCTCCGCAGTTTGCTCCCATGGGAGGATTTGGAGGTAGTTCTTCCAACTCTTTTGGCCAAATGCCTACAGGTGCTGCTCCCACCCCAACCAGTGGTGCAAACTACCAGCCAATCAATACACGTGCCAACCTCAACAGCAATGGTTATGGTAGGTTTAGGACACATACATTGAAATATTTCTTTGTTTTACCTCCACATTCTCTCACCCTTTTGTATTTCTCTCCAGATGGCTCCCAGTCTGGGGCTCAGTTCCCCCCTCGGGCAGCGGAGGCAGTGTGGCAACAGTGGCAGGGCCAGCAGCACTCGCAGAATAATGCAGAGCAACATCCTCATGCTCAGGGCAACCAACAAGACATGTTTCCTGTGAGTGATTCAAGCATTATCTCATCCTCTCAAGCACATTTTCCTATCTCTTTGCCACTCAAAATAAACCTCTTTGTCTCGCTGATCTGATTCAGGATGTGCTGTCTATGCTGGACCAGCCAACCAACTTCCAGCCCGAAGATTTTGAGATTCCAATCTACTCTTCCTTTAATGAGTGACCCGGTCGATACTTCTCCGCTGGTCTTTTAGACATTTTTTTTGCCCTCAGTCCGTCTCACATTCAGCTCTTCTGCTCCTCTTTTTGTCTTGCTCCTGGGAGAAGTAACCTCCCCTTGCTTTGCATGGCTTAAAATTGCACTGCCACAAGATGAAGGGAGAGATCTACCTGCAGATATAGAGGGGAGGAAAATCAAGGATTTGCAACTAAAAGATTATTTTAACAGTTTTCCAGCCATTGTAAGAGGACTCTTTAGCTAGCACTGCCCAAAGCTCAACAGCCTATGTTGTAGATATGTGAATTATATATATAAATATATAAATATATAAAACTGCACAATCACACAACCACACTTGAATAAACTGCACAAAACACTCTTAAAAAAAGCTCTGGTGAACAAACACCAGAACTGAACACACAAGACGACTCACAAAGGCCTTTTTGTCTCCTAGTTTTTCTCAGGCATTGATGGAGAGTGTGTTTTGAAGTTGTTGCCCTTTAGCATGTAGACAAATCACTCCAATCGTTGATTTAAACTCTCAGGAAATTGCAGGGATATTCTGCTTTGGTGACTTTCAAATTCTCAGCTGTCGCACGCAAACCACCACTGTCTGTGCTAACCTCCACAGCATGTTTCTGCATGTCGGCACTGCTTTCATGGAGCGCTTTTACAATATGTAGATCCATACAGGGTACAGTTTTCTATGTACACTGGTGGCGTCACCTTTACCTTTTAATTATTTTGTGTTTCCTCTTGGGGAATTGTCAAGGGTATTTTCTTGATAAGATGATGTTCTTCAACAACAGACAATGAGTGTTACAAAGGCTACACACTGTTCGTCAAGGTGACCGTAGGAAATGTAAACAATCAATTTTTCTTTGCCTACATATACTTGTATACTACAGTGTGCATGAGTGTATGTAAATGGATAAATATGGAACCATTATCATCTTCAAAACAATGATAGGGTTTCTTAATCGCTTAAAATTCTTCTTTCTGCCACCCTGCGTTGACCTGAACCAAGTATGAGCTTTTTGTACTTATTTTGTAAATGAAATTCGAAAGAAGTCACACAGCAATAATTAACAAGCAGGAAATGTGTTACTTTTAAAGCCATTCTTTAATGTTGTTAATAAATTTGTCCTTAATTAATGTTGTTTATTAAATGGAGAGATGTCAATTCAAATCAATTCAACACTTTATATGGACACAGAGGCAGTCCATAGAACAATAAAATAAACACACATACACATATACACAGAAAAGACAGATATTCCAAATATCACGTATTTACATACAAGCTTGAATGCATGTGAAAGTAATGTTTGATTTAATTCAAATGTTTTCCAGTATTTTCTTTTCTTTCAACTTTTGTTGACCTCTCCATTGAGCTTTTCTGATTACTATTCTACTAACGGTTTAATCAGGGTGCGAAGGATCGAAATGGAATTTAAAAAAACAATATGATCTCTGAATGAAAATGGACTGATCATCTTCAACCACCTGTATTTTACAATCATTTTTTTGTTGTATCATAGAATATTGTTTTGAGGTAAGATTCAACGCTTTTAAAATATTTTAATTCTAACAAGTAAATTCATTGAAATGATCCTTTTATTGCAAGATCTGCAAACAAAATGGTGAATAATGTAACTGTATGTGAACCCATGCTGATAATTGTCCATTTTTCATCTTCAAGAGGCTCGTATGTTGGTGACTGTGTTGTCTTTGTTATTGTTTAAAAAGTTTTTGGTTGCTCAGTATCCAGGTTTTTTCAATGATGTGAACTTTTATCATTTAGAAACACAGATATATATAAATATACTGTATATGTCTCCGAAATGTTAATCGAGAGAAAGAAATGTTTGGTTTTTGTATTAAAATGTTATATTGTTGAAAACAAAGGTGGACTGTGTTTTGGACTGCACACACTTATTTAATCCTGTATGGCAAAGTCAGCTGTTTCAAACCCTCATATCATCTGTTTTGTTCTGGACAGCTTTTCTCTGATGACACTCACGCATCAGCTGTTTTTAATTACATCCCTGGCTCTACTCAGTCCCCCTGATACAGTTTGTTCTGAACTGGTGAAGTAACAAAAACCAGCTTTGGTTTGGTTTGCCTGTATCTGTTTTCCTTCCTCACTCTGCTTCTCTAAAGACAAACAGATCCAAGGATCAGTTTCTATCACCTACTTTTCCAGCCTGGGGGTGAAAACAGAATTCATCCTGTTACAAGTCCAAGAAAGGTGAACATCGAATAAACCCTGTTTAGTTTGAACTTTGGATATCTAACATTCAACAGTGTTTGCTTCATCTACTCAACCCTAAAATTTCTCCCTCTAAATGTTTTCATTAAGATCCAGAGTTATTTGCATGGAGTCACTTTAACTTGAGGGTATCTCTGTAGTGGCATCCGAGTACACGCAATCTGCATTTTTTTGGTCAGGATCAGTTTCCAAACCCTCTCAAGTGGATTACCACGAAAGCGTCATATCCTCTTTCTCCTTCTCAACCTCTTCATTCACCTTTCAATACCTTGACCCCCTTTCGTGCGACCTTGGAAAACAGACACTATGCACATGTCAAAGTTATCACTTTCATATCAGAGCATCTATTTGATAAAAAAAGCTTAAACAACTCATGTAAGATTTTATTTATTTACTTATTCATTAATTAACCCATTTATTTCATAGACCATTCCCTGGTATCAAGGGTGCATTGTGAAGGTGTAACTTCTCGTAAGGGTCCCTCTCAAAATGAAGTGACCTAAGAAAGATGTCTGCATGTGCTAATCTCAGAAACAGCCTGATCGTCACCAAACTCCTCTTTAACTATTAATGGGGGCCACAGGTGCCAAATGTGGCTTCGTTTGTCTACAATCCAATTCTAGTGGAGGAGCACAAAAGGTGTCAATGTTTGTAGAAGAAAAAGCAACAAGAACATGGAAGAAGGTGTTGGTGATCATTAAAGGGATTTTTTTTTATTCTCCAATAGAAACTTTGGAGAAAAATATGGCTACAGCACATCTACACCTCTGGAGGAATTTGAGCATTTGTGGAACATCTTTGATGATGGAGTGAAGTAAACAGATAAGTAAAAAGCCGTATTTCCTTTTGGTCAACATGGATACCACAACCGTCCCTGCAGCCAGGTTCGAAGTGGACGTGGACCTTGGTTTTGCCCTCTTCTTTTTCATCATGCTCTGCTTTTTCCTCTTGGTGACCATTGTACGTTGCGCTCAGATGGTGCTGGA
The DNA here is from genome assembly GCA_962446985.1 of Xyrichtys novacula. Lineage (NCBI taxonomy): Eukaryota > Metazoa > Chordata > Actinopteri > Labriformes > Labridae > Xyrichtys > Xyrichtys novacula. Next base: position 23,484,274 of record OY660871.1, read on the forward strand.
CCCTTACAGTTCAATCTCTGTCTCTGTATACCAGGAGGAGCAAAGTGAAGACCCGTGAAATATGAAATCAATACAATTCAACCCCCGAAAGGAGCAATACCAACAGCATTAATTGTAGTTTAAAGCTTTTGCTATGATTGAGTCAGGTAGTGGAGTTGTTGCAGTTTCTACCAGAATTGATACATGTCCTATAACTAAAGAAGTCTACCTGCAGCAACCTAACATGAGGTGAGTAGTTCGAGACATCTGGGTTTATAACTAACACAAGCTGTTCATGGTTAAACGTGTAAGCAGGGACAAAGTTGTAAAAGTCCTCAAAGAGGTAGAATAAACTGGTTCAATAATGAATGATTCAAATGAACTGACTTTGTGGGCTGGACAAGGTGAAGACTGTGGATTTATCCACTTATTCTCTACAAAGCAAAATAATGAAACATCAACTCACATTTGTATCAAGACACATAATTACAAATAGCAACTAAGGCAAATGTCATTCTGCATGTCTAAATTTAGAAATTTAAACTTTTTTTTTGCAAATTCAACTTTTTCCTTTTTCTCTCAGAATTTTGACTTTAATCTTAGAATTCTTAGAATTAACTTACATCAATGAACTATGTATTTGCCATTTATAATTAGTCTATATCCTGTTTTTAAATGATGGTTAAACATTGATAAACTATCTATTTACCTTTTATATATTTGTAAATTATGGTTATTGTAAAGTGTTACCCAAAAATGCCCTAAAACTGTTTTCTTTACTCGACTTATTTACTATCCTAGAATAAGACCCTCACTTTCTCTTTTTTTTCATGTTCTCTTGTTAATCTAAAAAGCTGGTTCAACACTTTATACTAAGTATCATCAATGTGCCTTAATGTTTGTATTTTGATGAATAATAAAGGTTTAGGGATGAAAAAATCCAAAGAACAGGAGGTCACCATGATAGTGACAGTGAATGCAGCACAGTGGCAATTTTGGGCGCCCGTCGGTGAACGCTGTATCTGGTGCGCGCATTTCACTCACCTCGACGGCCCGAACAGGCGGAGCTTTCGTCTTTCACAGAACCAATAGGCGCTAAACGACACCGCCCACTTTGGATATGCCGGGACGCACAACATGGAGTCATTAATGTTTTGCTAGCCAGCCGGTAGCATTAGCCAGCTAGTTAGCTTTTCATAAACGAGCAGGTAGGATGGAAACCAGCGATGGGTGAGTGTTGAATACTATCTTTGAAAAAAAAATAAGTGTGTGACCTGTCTATGAGAGCAGCTCCAGTGAACAAAATGCAACAGTCTGTTCTGCAGACTCTCGCTTCAGTCATTCGGGAGATACGATATTCTCAGAGCTACAGTGCTAAGCTAAAATGCTAGCATGGTTTCACTGTTATCAAGCTTTGAATGTTGATGTCTGAACAGCCCCATGCTCCCCAGCACGAGTCTTATGAGAGTACGGACAGAGCTGTGCTGGACTGTTTCAGCATTTTCACTCTCTGCTGAGATCATATCGAGAGTTTTTCAGGTAGATTGGCAGAATCTGGACTTTAAAATAGTCTCTTATTGTGCTAGCCAGTAGTGGGCTAACGCGACCCTTCATCACAGACTCCTTCTGCTGCTGCAGGATGAAATGCACCAAAACAGTGATGTTTGGTGCATTTATGCTGTTTTATTATCAAATTTGCCTTCTGCATACACACCTCTGCACATTACAGAGGGAGCAAAGGCTCGCCCACATGTACCATTTGAATTAATGTTCAAGGTCTCATCTTCCTCTGCAGATGTTTTTACATGTACATATTACACTCACTGATTTTTTACACGTAGTGATCATTGTGTGTCTCGACTGCAGACCACCATCAATCTAACAGACTAGATCTGCTCTGTTTGTGTCAATGATATCCATCCGCAGACAAGATTACAAATCTGGTTACAATATTGTTTAAATGTTTTTGTACACAGTAAGTAATCACAAAGCAAACTCTAGTGTGAATGTATGAAAAAATAGGGTATAAATGTGTTATGTGGCCAACATAACAAAAAGCAGCAACAATCACTATCAAAAGGTTTTGGTAGAAAAGTAATGCTGAGTGCACCAAAAATAGAGGATTGGGTAGAGGTAATGATTGATATATAGAATTAAGATGCTGACTTTCTCATCTAGAATAAAAACAGATACTTTCAAAAACTACTGGAAAACCTGGGCTGATTTTGTGTCTCAACTGAGAGCAGACTTTGTGAAGAAGGGGCATTGTGTATTGTAGATTACCGATACTCTTGGTTCAGGCTACAAACTGGTTCATTGTTCATATGTTTATTATGTTTAACCTCCAACAGGAGAAAAGAGACAATGCAAGAGACGTACAAAAATAAGGACATGAGTGAAAAGTGTTTCATTTTACTACACAGTTATTCTACTGTAACTTTACATAAGAAGTTTATGTCTAACTATGTCTGTGCTCTGTGGTGGAGAAATATTATATACAGTTGGAAATGTGTTCAAATGTTGATGAAATATTGATATATGAAATCAATAAAAAAGAAAATAAAAAAAAAGAAAAAGTAATGCTGTGTTTTTTCACCTGACAGTGAAAGCACGATAACATAACGTTAAGCTCAGATGTCCCGTCTCTGTTATTTCTTCCTCAGAATGGAGGTAGATGGCTGGGACCCCGGTCTGGAGGAAGAGCTGGGCGTTTCTCTGGATGAGCTGAGGAAGTGGATTGAAGAAGCTGTGGAGAAGAGCGAAGCTGTGCAGAAGAAAAAAGCTCAGCTGACAGAGCTCAAACAATGGGTGGAGCAGAAAGAAGAGGAGGAAGCAAGAACGCAGATGCTTCTCAAAGATGCAAACCAGTAAGTTCGCACTTAACATTATCCAAGTGCTATTTAATAAATGTATTCAGCTTGTTTTATAAACAGTACATTTTTACAAGCACATACCTTTTTCTCCATCAGATTTTATTGTTATTATTATACTACTACTTACTTACTAGTACTGATTGGTTTCAACTCGGGTTCATTTTACAATTCACAGTAAAACAAAACAAAAAAAAGAAACATTTCACTGTTCTGAGTTATTTTGAATAATCACATTTCTCTTTCATTCCTTGTCATTTGTCAATTATTTGATGCTAATGATCAAGTCCATACTTCCTGCTGAACCAGTTGCAAAATGTAATGGTGTCAAGCCCATTGCACAAATGTGAGCTGTGTTGTTTGGGAAATTACCAGTGTACATATTTATTGGCTTTAGCACTGGGAGGACATTGATACCTGCAAATTCAAAATAACTCCTACCCTATCTGAAATCTTGAACCCATTTAGACCGGGATGGTATGCACACATTTCAACCTTCCAAGCCGGGAGCACTCATGCACATTTCTAAACATACGCACTTCAACCATAGACTGTATATAGAATGGACAGCATCTGCCTCCTCGCTGGCTGAAACCACTACAAGAACAGCACACGCTGGTGACTGGCTGCAGTATAAGTCATAAATCCCACCTCCTCCAGCCATTCTTATGGAGTTGTGGACAAACTTTAGAATTTTTCTCCCCTCTGCTTGCCATGTTGACGTAGTTTTTGCAAGACTGGTTTGTGCTCAAGTCCTCTTTTTCTGTACAGCTCCAGTTTTAAAAGTTATAAGGGGGGTTCATGTTTTCTATGATTGACACTCAAAGATTGCGTAGCTCATCCGGGGGATTCGCTGTTTGAGCCGAGCATTATCACAGTGACTCTCTGCAACTCTCCCGCCTGAATGCGTACAATGCTACTGCGCAAGTTGTGGAGTGTGTACAACGCTACTGCACAATGTTGGTTTCAGGAAGTGGAGAAAAAACGTGGAGTTACCAAGCGCTTTTCGGCTTCAAATCTGTATAACGGCGGAAGGCGGTACGTACATACAAAGACATACGTTTCACACATGCGCAGTACAAATCAGAGTTTTTACATTTTTATTATTATTATTATTTTGGGCAGTTTTCCGGGACGGATCGGGGGCAGCGTTTATTTTCTTAGTAAACAGACATCATGTACGGTTCTGAGCCACACCGGCTGCCTCTTTCTTCATCCTCCCAGTAAAATCATAAATCCAGCAACCATTACAGTGACAGGAGCTAAATTATACTTCTGATTGTTAGTGATTCCACCCGCCTTTGAACCCCTTTACTGTTTGACATGTTTCTGCACAATCAAGTCAAAGGTCAGCACAGAGAAAGATTTCCAACTTCAGTTTGATCTTTCCAAACCATGTCTTTTGTGTTTTTCATTTATTTATGTATTTATTTATTTATTTTGTCAGTAAGACAAAGGTGGACACATACGGAACTTTTATTTTTATTTTGTTTCCTCCTGCTCGGTTTTTGCTGGTGCACTACCTGCAAACCCCGTCGCGAGTGTGCATCGGTGCAGATTCGCATTTGAAGGGCTGAACGGTCCACTCGCCCTCCGCACTCTGTGGTTTGGGAAGGCCTTCAATATGGCGGAGCCTCCGCGGGGACGCGCAAACGGAGGGACAGTGGGCGAGTGTGTAGGGTGCGTGTGTGTAGGGATTTGGGATTGGGCCGGCGACTTTCCCGCCAAATGCGTACAATGCTACTGCGTAGGTAGTGGGGTGTACAACGCTACTGCGCTATGTTGGTTTCAGGAATTGGAGAAAAAACGCGGAGTTACTGAGAGCTTTTCGGCTTCAAATTCGTAAACTGACGGAAGGTGGAACCAAGTTCTCCATAGTTTATACAGTTGTAACATACTTTTCGTTGTAGCAGCTCTTAGTGGAGTTTAGGTAGGCACGGTTCAGGCCACAGGATGTGACGAGGTTTATTTTGAAGGAATACCGGAAGTAGTTGTTGTGGTTACCAGGTCTGGGTGATGAGGAATAAGAAAAATAAATTAAAAATTATATAGCAAAATAAAGAACTACACAAATGATAGTCTTCCGTGTTGGCAGCAGCATACGCTTGTTTTTAAAATCCGTTGTCTTTTTCTCATGAACTCTGACCCGGTAACCACAACAACCACTTCCGATATTCCTTCAAAATAAAACCCGGCACATCCTGTTTGCTGAACCATGCCTACATAAACTCCACTGAGAGCTGCTACAACAAAAAGTAGCTTGCAGCTTTCTTCCCTTCGAACCGGGAGCGCGAAAACGCCATTTTGTAGCAGTAGTTTCTCAATCGTTTCTGGAGTCGTGTCGAGTCAAATCATCACACCCGTCTGCCTCTGAAAGGCTAAAACAGCTTAACAAAGCGACCGGATTCATGCTCGGATCTTGCAACGTGCTTCGCGAGGAAAGTGAACAATGATGGAGGCAGAAAGCAGCTTCGGAGGAGAAGCATCCAGCTTTAGCGAAGGTAGTGATATCGACAGAAAAGACGAGGTTGACAATTCCTATTGTGAACCTTATGAGCCAGAAGATGAGGATTCGTGGATGAGAGAAGTGTCCTGTGACGAAGAAGACGAAGACGACAACAAAGAAGGAATTAAAGACTCCGCAACACAGTGGAAAACTGACGATTACCACCGTATTTTCACAAGCTCTTTCAACCGCAGACCGGGCGTAAAAGTTGATCTGCCTAAAGACTCAACTCCGATGGAGGCTTTTGCACATATTTTTACGGAAGAACTTTGGTCACACCTGGTCACCCAGACGAATATCTATGCATCCCAGACAACATGTAAAACACCGTCCAGGCCAAAGGCTGCGAAGTGGGCTCCTGTGACTCAGGCGGAAATGAAAACATTCATCGGACTTTGTATCGCCATGGGACTCATTCATCTGCCTGTACGGAGGGACTATTGGCGACATAAGAAAGATTTATTCCAGACGAGGATCTCCAAGTACATGTCCCGGGACAAATATCATCTTATATGGAGGTAAGAATAAATAAATATAATAAATAATATCAATGATGATAATAACAATAATAAAAATGATGATGATAGTGATAACAATAGGTCCTCCTTTCAACATGTATTGTTTTCACTCACAATTAGACTAATTATTTCAAATATATAAGTTTTTATTTTGTCTGATCTGTAGCTCTTTGAGATTGCTAAAATATAAAGTGCAATGTAAACAAATTGCATTATTACTATGACAATTGTAGGAAATGATGATGACACTAATTCTACATCCTACTTTTTCTAGTTTCATAGTAGTGTCTTTGTTTACAGTTTGATTTTATTGATAAGAAATGATGATTTTTATAGCAAGGAGGGGTTGATAAAGGGCATGATAATATATTATGTTATCATTTTTATATTTCAGATATCTTCACCTCCAGGACAACCGCGCAGCTGATGTCAACCGAAGTGACAAGCTGTGGAAAATGAGATGGTTCCTGAACTACCTCCATGTTAGGTTCCAATCACTCTACGAGGTTGATGGCACTGTGACTGTGGATGAGAGCATGATAAAGTTCAAGGGAAATCTCTCTTTCCGACAATATCTCCCCACGAAATCAACAAAATGGGGCATCAAGGTGTGGGTCATGGCGGAGAGCTCCACAGGCTATGTGTCAAACTTTCAGGTAAAATAAAAGAGAGAGTAAAATCAGTGGAGCAAGTAGCTTGTCTAAATAAAGATGCATTGTTGTATAACTACATGTAAAGTTATTGTTGTACAGTAATGTATTATTCCTCTCTCTTATTCTTACAAACCTCTAGGTGTACACGGGTCGTGAGGGAACTGAGGAGAAGGGACTTGGACACCGTGTGGTAATGGATTTAGCCAGGCCTTATTACGGCTCTCATTTGTCTATTTACATGGACAGCTTCTACACTGGGGTGGAGCTCTTCCGGGAAATGAAGACCTATGGTCTGAACGCCTGTGGTACTGTCCGTGCCAATAGGAAAGGACTCCCAAAGACCGACATGCTGACCAAAAGAGAATCCCCGAGAGGGCATGAATTTAGAGTGGCTCAAAAAGACGAGCTCACTTTCTGTATTTGGCAGGACACCAAAACTCTCATGGTACTCTCAAACCACCACGATCCCACCGCGACAGGGACAGTGACCCGGAAGAAAGAGGGAGCCGGCCAAACTGATGTGGTAGTACCAGCTTGCCTTGCTGACTACCAGAAACACATGAAAGGTTTGTTAGTTTTTATTGGCAAAATGCAAATATTTGCTCATTATTATGTATTGTATCTTTCAAGAGGATAAAACAAACAGAAGCTTGAGAGAGTATTCTTACTATGGTCCTGAGTGAAAATGTGTGCGTGTCATGTGTTTGTGCTAGGTGTGGATCTTCTTGATCAGATGGTCGGCTACTATGGGTTCCAGCATCGATCCAAAAAGTGGTGGAGGAGGGTTTTCTTTTACTTCTTGGGAGTGTCCTGCCACAATGCATATGTTGCTGCAAAGTCTGTTGGAGGAACAGCCTTCAAGAGGAAGTATACGACATACAAGAACTGGCTGGAGGACCTGGCAGAGCAACTCATAACACCAGTGTTAGCTAGATGCGCTCCTGAGTTTCCTCCTTCTCCCTCTCCTTCCCTTGCTCCAGTGGCCAGTAGAACCACAACTCCCCCAAAGCATGACTTCGGCAAGATTTTTCAGAAGAGGAAGGCCTGCAGGGAGTGTCAGCTTCTCCCTGAAAATGAGAGAGCTGGTGGACCTACAGTCTATGGCTGTAAGCAGTGTGAACAACCGCTTCATATAGAGTGCTTTGGCTCACACTATCGGCGTTTTTTGTGAGCGTTGCATGACTTTGGATGAGCTAAGAGATGAACACACTGTCACCCACTCATTTATGTATTTGTTGGTTTTTTTTTGGTTTAGTGCTGCTTTTTGTACTGGCACTACACAAGGGCAGCTGCATACCCTTTCAACATTTTTTTATGTTTACATTTGTATTGAATGGACACTTCATCGTGACTGCCATTGTTTTACAGAAAGCAAATTGTTTGTTATTCTCCGGTGCAGAGTCTTTACTTTTGTTTATACAGCCGCTTTATTTCATTTGAGTTTGTTTGTTCAAGGTTTTCACTAATGTGGGGAAGGTTCCGACAAATAAAGGAGTTTTCTTGAAAGCCATGTGTGTAAGCTCTCAACTACTTTTTGAATTGTGTTTCTATCTGCTACAGAGGCCGAGATATCAGCTTTTTTTTCAGGATCTGGGGGCCCTTCTCAAAAGTGCGTTCAGGATTTCAGAGGCATGTCTCAGACAGGGTTCAGGTCTTAATGGATTAATAGCCAGCTGTGTCTCATGAGTGCAGCACGAGTGGAATTGTATACATTGGTGAAGAAACTTAGATCGATCATAACATACAACCCACTTTATATTCGAATATATTGTGATATTTGACATGCACATCGTTCTTCGTTACTGCTGTGATGTAAATTCAGGCTAATCTTGTTTAAGTCTCACATGCTCAGACTTTTCTCTTATCCTGCAGGTCCATATTGGAGTGTGAGAAACTGGTGAAGGAAACGTATCAGAAGAATGGTCTGGTTTACCGTGAGAGCAGCTCAGAAGATGAGGGAGGTGGAGGAGGCCTGCTGTCCTCTGAAGTCATCGAGATAGATGATGACGACGATGATGATGTTATTGCCGTTGGCTGTTGTAAGTCCCTGTTTTATGAGAACAGACACCATATACGGCTACTACAACAGACAAACAGCCAAGTTTATTTTTTCAAATACCCACAAATCTTTGATTTGTCTCAACATTTCAGTGGTTCCCCCAAAGAAGCCAATCACCACGAGCAAAGATCCTCTGGTAAGAAGACCGTAAAACATCATCATGTTGCTAGTTTCCTTGTACTTAATTTTCAGGCTGATGACTCCGGCAGGTCTGAGGGTAGCTAACTTGTGTTCACTTTTTATCTCGACATTTCAATAACACTGAAACAACCAATACAAAGTCAGATGATTATGTCTTGAATTAGAAGTACAACTTTCAAAACTTGACCTGTGAATCCTTTAGACGTAAGACAAAACAAGAAATCAGCTTTGCATAATGTGCCCTCTTCACATGTTTTAACACAAAATGTCAGTTTCAGGGAAAAGACTTTTTGAACATTAACAAGATCAATTTTCTGTGTCTCTTGAGGGGCACTGATGGCGTGGCGGTCTTTGCAGATGCTGTGGTATTTGTCACAGTGGTTGCAAAAATGCCATATCATATGCCTGCCATATCTTCCTCCCCCAAAAAGAGTATAAAAAAAAACACTTGTTTGTCCTCAAGATAATCAATAATAAGTGACTAACAGTATATTTTTATGAGTATTGCATATATATAAACAAACAGGGATATCCATGTAGTGAAATGCAGTTTAATAGTTTAATTTATGTAAATGTGTTACTGATAGTGGGGAAAAAATGTTATCAAAACTGTTATTTTCAAAATTACATGTAGACAACAAACCTTTACCAACAGAAATTTTTTTTTTTCCAAGTGAAGTTTACTCAAAAAGAGAATGACCATCACTCTCTGAAATGTAGTTATTATAATTCAAAAAAAGTTTGCATCGAAAACCACACAAGAAAAATGATCTGTCCTGATTTCATCATGGACAGTTTGAAGGAAATGCTCCTCTGCTGTTTTCTGCTTCTCTGGACAAACTGCTGCACCAGAGGATTGTAGAAATGTGAATAAGGAAATAGAGATGTTTGCCATAAACCAACTATATCCACTCAAGTATTTATCTGTACACGTAGTTAATGATGTCCTCTGTATTGATTTCATCAGGTGAAAGACACCTCTGCAGCTATAGAAAAAACTTCACAGCAGGTTCAGAAGTTGGTCCACATGATCAGCAAACCCTCCACAGCAGCTTCATTAATTCGGTCTCCAACACAGCCTTCATCCCAAACAGGTGAACATTTGCAGTCCCTTAACTGCTTTACTCTCATTACACACATCCTAAGGTATATTACTCACTTGTTGTTCATATGGCTCTTGTATCCGTCAGGTATCCAGAGTGCTGCACCAGCAGTGTTTGTTTCCCAAGTTTCTTCTCATTCAATGACTCAGCCGAACCCGAATATCACAGAAGACGAGCTCCGAGTCGGGATGAACATTCTGGGGAAGAAGCGCACCAAGACGTGGCACAGAGGAGCCCTTGTTGCCATCAACCCTATTGGTTTGTGACAAGAATGTTGTTGGTGCTGCTTTTAGGACAACTTTTACAATAATATTTAACGTTCATCGTTTTGGATTTCCTGAATCTTTTCTTTTTATAATGTTAAATCTATGACATGCTCTCTTTAATGCGATGTATCCTTGGTCTAATTCCAGGAAACGGTGTATTCAAGTATAAGGTGAAGTTTGATAAAGGAAAGAGTCTGCTGTCTGGAAACCATGTGGCATTTGACTATAACCCCACCCTCGAGAGTCTGTTTGTTGGGGCTCGTGTGGTCGCCAAGTACAAGGACGGTAACCTGGTGTGGCTTTATGCGGGGATAGTGGCAGAGATGCCCAACAACAAGAACCGCATGAGGTGAGCTGATATGTTTGAATTTTGCTAATGAACTGTCTCAACCAAGATGAAAACTACAATGTAGTTCATAATTGATGTTTTGTTGTGTTTGATTCAGGTTTCTGATCTTCTTTGATGATGGTTATGCTTCTTATGTGACCCTACCTGAGCTCTTCCCTGTTTGCCGACCATGTAAGTTCCTGTTTTCCTTTTTTTTTTCTCCTTCTCTCTCTTACCCTTCAAAGCCTGATAAATGCCGCTCTAAATCGACTTGTTTTCACAGTGAAGCGTACCTGGGAGGACATAGAGGATGCATCATGTCGAGACTTCATTGAGGAGTACATCACTGCATATCCCAGCAGGCCTATGGTGCTTCTAAAGGTTGGACAGATCATTAAGACAGAGTGGGAAGGTACCTGGTGGAAGAGCAAAGTGGAGGAAGTGGACGGAAGCCTGGTCAAAATCCTCTTTCTGGTATGCGGTTTTAAAATGTCAAGTTTCAAACACTTTTTACAGCTTTCAGGAGAAACAAAGTTACAGTTGTGTGAAAAAGTGTTCGCCCCTTTCCTGATTTGTTATTTTTTTGCATGTTTGTCACACCTAATGTTAGTCAAAGAAGACACAAGTGAACACAAAATGCAGTTTTTAAATGGAGGTTTTTATTATTTAGGTAGAAAAAAATTCCAAACCCTACATTGCCCGGGGCAAAAAATTGATTGCCTGACAGAGTGAAGTAAGAGCTAGACATCATGCAGAGATCTAAAGAAATTCACAAACAAATGAGAAAGAAAGCAATTGAGCTCTATCAGTCTGGAAAAGGTTATAAAGCCATTTCTAAAGCTTTGGGACTCCAGAGAACCACAGTGAGGGCTAATATCCACAAATGGCAAAAACATGGAGCAGTGGTGAACCTTCCCAGGAGTGGCCAGCCAACCAAAATTACCCCATAAGTGCAGAGACTACTCATCCAAGAGGTCAAAAAAGACCCCACAACAACATCCGAAGAACTGCAGGCCTCACTTGCCTCAGTTAAGGTCAGTGTTTATGACGCCACTATAAGAATGACATTGGGCAAAAATAGCCTGCAAGACACAGTTCCCAGAAGAAAACCAATACTGAACAAAAAGAACATTAAAGCTCGTCTCAATTTTGCTGGAAAACGTCTTGATAATTCCCAAGAACTTTGGGAAAATACTCTGGGTCTGACGTAAAAGTAACGCCGCATTTCAGGAAAAGAACATCATACCAACAGTAAAATATGGTGGTGGTAATGTGATGGTTCTGAAACATATAAGTGTGACAAACATGCAAAAAAATAAGAAATCAGGAAGGGGCCAAACACTTTTTCACACCACTGTAGATCTAACTTGAGTGTAAAAAGGGTTAAAAGTGCTTTAACAGTGAATGTTTAATGACAGTGAGTACACTTTCTGTGCTTCTTCAGGATGATAAGAGGAGTGAGTGGATCTACAGAGGATCCACCAGGTTGGAGCCAATGTTTAACCTGAAGATGACTACGGCTAACACTCAGGAGAAGAAGCTGGCAGGGCAGCAGAGGACCCGACCTAATATGGGTAAACCTCAAGAGATTATTACTCAGAGATGTGATTCTTTTTCTCTGTTTTCTGCTCTGTAGATTGTGACTCTAAATGGACTTTTTTCAGATTTAGCCTTTATGTTCGAAGCCATGCTGTGTTACTAAATGTGGTTAAAGATTTATGCACATGCATGTAACATCTTGATGGTAATTTAATGATGGTAGTTGGACTGAAAATTATGGGTAGACTTAAAAAAAAAAGTGTAGATAAATGGCGTGAATGTGAGTATGTGTGTGCACGCAGACTTTATGCTTACATTGCACAGTCAGTGCATCAGTTTTGGTGCTCCATTCAGAATAGTCTGGATCCACCTGTTGCACATTTGTGTGCATAATATAACAACACAGCAGAATTGGTGTGAAAAACTAAAACCAGTGCACATCATAATGTAAAGTAAACATATTTTTACTCTGTAATATATTTGAACCATGAGGGATTTGACTTTGACTTGCAAAAAGTGACTTACATCCATCTCTAGCATGTACAAACATTCCCAAAAAGTTTAACCTTCACCTGCCACTGTAGTATTTAAGCAACACTTTTTAATCATTCACTACTTTTTATCTGTGGGTTTCAATCTCCAGGAGCGCTGAGGAGCAAAGGCCCAGTGGTTCAGTACACCAGCGATGGACACGTTGGAGCCACTCCTGTCAAAGCACCGCCGTCCTCTACAAGTCAACCCTCACAAACACCTCAACCTTCAGCCCGTCCTCAGCCCACAACGCCACAGCAAACCCCTCAGCCTCTGCAGCCCGCACAGACTCCACAACCTCTTCGTGTCGAGTGAGTGATCATTACTGAACATCCAGTACTCTTACTTTAAGAGAGTTTGCTGCGATGCATTCACTTAAATAATGGAGAAATTTTACTTTGATGCAACTAAATTACATTTTAGTCATTTTTGTAGAAAGATTAGCAAGGACTTAATTACTGACAGTTTTTTTAAAATATCTTAAAGCAATAAACATCAAATGGCAAAGAAGAGCACTTCTCCGTTTGTCCCCGGGGTGGGAGGAACTCACGCCTCCAAAGTCATGCAGTCTCTCACTACTAGTCCCAGCACCTTCACTGGGTGAGTCAGCTTCATTGTTGTGTTTACCGAGTCTTTGACACTGAAAAAGGATTGTTGACAGCGATATCTTTGTGTGTTCTTATATGCTGACCTTTCTATCTTTCTTTTACAGAGTACGAATAATACCTGCTCAAAATAGCCCTGCAGTCACTTTCACACAACCGTTTCAGAGGCAGCTGCCCATTGTTGCTTCAGTGCCCCCTCCTATCACCCATGCAACGGCCACAATCCCACACCAGCCTGCTTACCGTGCCCCGACTGACCGCATCTTCTACCTGGCACACACTTGTCAGCCTGCGTGTCTTAACAGGGTCCGACCTGGGAAATCAGACATGCATCGAGGCAAAAACCCCCTCCTCACGCCTTTACTGTACGATTTCAGACGTATGACTGGACGACGCAAAGTCAACCGCAAGGTGAAGTTGATAGACGAGTTCTGCCGTGGAAAACCTGCCTCAAACATGAAGAAGATTTGCCTTTTGATAACACTGAATTGATTGATTATTTTGTTCATCCTCTAGATGTCCTTCCATGTGATCTACAAGGCTCCTTGTGGTCTTTGCCTGCGTAACATGTCAGAGATCCAGCAATACCTCTTCCAGACTCGCTGTGACTTCATCTTCTTAGAGATGTTCTGTCTCGACCCCTACGTACTTGTGGACCGGCCGTTCCAGCCCCAGAGGCCTTTTTACTACATCCCTGATATCACGGGTGGAAAAGAGGACATCCCACTCTCCTGCGTCAATGAAATCGATTCCACCCCGCCTCCTAAAGTAGCTTACAGTAAGACTTGCACTGAGATCAGAACAAAGGAGAGATTAACTTGGGGCTGTGCCGGGATCAGACTACTTAATATTTTTTGTCTTACGAGAAGATCACTGCATCAGATTAGAGGTTCATCGAGTCTTAAAGGGGAACTTAAAAGATCTTCACATCCAAGACTGTGAGGTCCCTTATGGCGAGGCCTTCAGGGTTATTGTGCAGAAAGTTTTAAAAATAGAGAGAAATCAGAAAAGAGATCTTCATGCAGCTTCTTTTTCTTTCCACTGAAAAAGAGACTGATTGATCTTCTCTCCTCTCTTCAAGGTAAAGAGCGTATTCCCGAAGATGGAGTTTATATCAACACCAGTGCGGACTTCTTGGTCGGGTGTGATTGCACTGACGGCTGTCGAGACAAGTCAGTGGAGCTGCTCATAAATGACCCACCGTTTTATTAAATCCTCTCACTGTTGATATTCTGAGCACAGCTTTTTCTCTTTATTACAGGTCCAAGTGTTCGTGTCACCAGCTGACCCTGCAGGCCACAGGCTGCACGCCAGGGGGGCAGATCAACCCAAACGCTGGATACTCGTACAAACGACTAGAGGAGTGCCTCCCCACAGGGTCTGATATGAAACACACACCAAAGCACCTCCAACCCCACAAGAAGATAATTAAAATAATTGTTAAATTTCTGAAGGTATCATCCATCCTGCTCTCTGCCTGTTTTTCTTCCCTCTCAGGATCTACGAGTGTAATAAAAGGTGTAAATGCTGCTCTCAGATGTGCACGAATCGGTTGGTGCAGCACGGCCTGCAAGTCCGACTCCAGCTCTTTAAGACCCAGAACAAAGGCTGGGGTATCAGATGTCTTGACGATGTGGCTAAGGGTTCGTTTGTGTGCATCTATGCTGGTGAGAAACTGACTTATCATGGAGGGTTTATTAGGAGGGAATGAAAAAAATAAAGATCATGCAAGTGAAATCTAAACCTCTCTTTCAGGTAAAATCTTGACAGATGACTTTGCTGACAAAGAGGGTCTGGAAATGGGTGACGAGTATTTTGCTAACCTGGACCACATAGAGAGTGTGGAGAACTTCAAGGAAGGCTATGAGAGCGAGGCCCACTGCTCGGACAGTGAGGGGAGCGGTGTGGATGTGTCGAGGATGAAAATTCAACCATCAGCTTTAGTGTCCCAGAACTCCCGCGGGCCGACCAAAAAGAGTGAGTCCACTCCCAAATATGTTCTTTTGATCCCAGCTCCTCAGTCTCTATGTTGTTTTCACTCTTTCTCTCCCTGCCACAGCTCGAAGCGTGAGCTCCTCAGGGGACAGCAACGATGAGGATGACAAGGATTCAAAGAGCGAAGATGATAGTGACAGTTCGGATGACACTTTTGTGAAGGAGAACTACTTTAACTCCAGCTCTGTGTGGAGGAGTTACACCACACGAGGTCAAGTTAAAGGCAACAAAGAAGGTGAGCTACAGGAAGATCTTGACAGATTTTAACTGCGGAATAGTTCAAATTGTAAGTAAATGTGTTTAGTTTATATATTTTCTTTCATATACCAACATATCTATAAAACATCTGTAGTGTCCACATAAGACCTGGTGGCGGTTATACCTTTTTCAATTATTTAAATCGAATCACAATCATCTATTTGTAATCTGGTCTTATCAACATTCAAAAATAATTGAGTCAAATTTCAAGTCATAATTGAGTTAAAATGGACTGAGGTGGAAATACTGTCCTGTTGGCTGAAAAATCAAAATATAACATCTTTGTGGAAGTCATGGACACCACATCCTCTACTCTT
The DNA here is from genome assembly GCA_962446985.1 of Xyrichtys novacula. Lineage (NCBI taxonomy): Eukaryota > Metazoa > Chordata > Actinopteri > Labriformes > Labridae > Xyrichtys > Xyrichtys novacula. The sequence goes on from OY660871.1 coordinate 23,499,942, forward strand.
AAGAGGAGAGAGAGACGACCCAGATTGTTATCAGTGCAGTTAAAAATCAGCCTCCATGATGGTGTAAGGATGCATAAGTGCCCTTGACACTGGAAAGCCCTGTTAATGCTGAACAACATGTGCAGGATTTGAAGCAACATATGCTGCAAACGAGACAATGTCAAAAGACAAAGGTCTCTTACAGAGTAGACCTGACATATTTCAACAAGACAAGGCCACACCGTACTCTGCACAATAACAATAACAATATCATTGGCTCCATAGTAAAAGATTCAAAGTACATCTCCCTGGTCCCCACATTGAGGACACTTAAATGGATATTCTGGTGTAAATTAATTTAGGGTCAAACACATAACCACACATAAACCTCAACCAAAAAGTCACTCTATAGCCACCAATAATGCTCAGAACAGCACCTAACTTCACCAACAGTACATATAGGGTCCCAGCCACAGCACTTGCCACCAAACATCTTTTTAGCTTTGCCTGATTTCTTTAGCAAAGAGACTAAACATAACTCACCTACTCTCTTCCAGCAGCTGCTTGTTTACAGCGAGACCTTGGACTAGTCCATAACTCGGTGTTACGTTGTGTTTGACCTTAAATTAATTTTATGCCGGAATATCCCTTTAAGACATTGTAAAATGAAAACTAAGACAAAGGAAACCCTAAACTGTTCAGCAGCTGAAACCCTCGATCAGGCAAGAATGGGACACATTTTATTTACAACACTCTATAAACTGGTCTCCCTGGTCCCCAGTCATTAACAGAGGGTTGTTAAAGAGGATGTGATGGATGAACACAATGGCAAACGTGACTCTATCTAAACTTTTTTTAGATATTTTGCTGGTTTCTAATTAAAATTGAGTTTCAACATTGTATATCTTGTCTTTGCTATTTTCAATTATGTTTTTGTCAGTACATTATCCCACCTTTTTTATTGGAGTTGGTTTTTGAGTTGATTAAAACAACACTTTGACTTTTAGAGTGAATTGCAGTTCAGATTTTGTGGGATATCTCTCACGGTTAAGTTCTGATGTTATGAGGCAGTTTGTTAGTTTGACACACCTTTCTATTTCCTGTTTCAGAGAGTCAAGACAGTAAAGATGGATTGAGTACTTCAGTCAAAGAAACTGAGGAGGGCAAGCCCCCGTCCATGCCTGAGGAGTTGGGGAAGAGTAAGGTGGCTTTATGGCTCACTACCCAGGGACTGAAGAAGGTGACGAAAGAGACAATGTTTTATAATGAACGTTTTTCATCCCACTGCTCCTGCCCATCAGAAAATACAACTAAGACATTAAATTTTTTTACCAAAGCGGGCAACCTTGAAGGCAGCCCTTATATTGGAATATTTAGTTTGATGATTATTTTTTATAATACATAAAACTACTTTTTCTTTACAGGATTCTGGAGACAGTAAAAGGTGAGTTTTAGTTCAGTTTTTCTAAATTGTAATTTTGTTTTATTGGGCAAAAGTTTTCCTTTGCAAACGATCTCCTGATTTAAAGTTTGATCAGTGGTAAGAATAGTTTTGTGTTTCTTGCAGTCAAGTGAAGACGGACACAGGGAAGAAGCAGGATGTGATGACTCTTTCCGACAGCGATGATGTTCAGACCATCAGTTCAGGATCTGATGACAACAAGGAGAGAGAAAAAGTTACCCCAGGTGAGGAGGAGAAGAAGAGAAAACTCGAACTTTGATTTACACCACAGTGACTTTTGACTCTTAATTCATTTGTCTCCTTTCATTGCTGTTCTGGCTCAGGTGTGACAAAGAAACAGGTAGCTGTGAAATCAACTCGAGGCATCGCCCTGAAGGGCAGCCACGGGATGATGGTGAAATCAGGTCAACCCGGGGGTACAGGAGGGCAGGGGGGTCAGGGAGGCAAATCAGGACAGCAGGGACAGACGGGAGCAGGAGGTGAAAACGTTTCAAAAAACACACGTCTGTTCTTCGATGGCGAAGAGTCCTGTTACATCATCGATGCCAAGTTGGAAGGAAATCTTGGACGTTACCTCAATGTAAGTGTGTAATATTCTGATTTCATTGTATCTACTCTAATTCTCTTTCTTCAAACTTAATTATTCATCTTATCTGCTGTCTGCATTACAGCATAGCTGCAGCCCGAACCTTTTTGTCCAGAACGTGTTTGTGGACACACATGACCTGCGGTTTCCCTGGGTGGCATTCTTTGCCAGCAAGTGAGTTTTTTTCTTGGGGATTCTGAGTTTATCTTCTCTTGGGAAATGATGCAAAGCTAAATAATAAATGACGAGAAAATAGATCAGTTATTCAGGCATCAGTAGCTATTGAAACTACACAGAAAACATTGTGAGGCTGATAACTGTAATTACATCACGGCTTTAGCTTTATTTTATTCAGCCGCAGCTTTAGGTTCTAGTTTTTCCAGAAGATTCTGTTATTGATAACCGAAACCATGCAGACCACTTTTCTGTACTTATTACGGTCTCATTTCCTCTTTCAGGCGGATCCGAGCAGGCACAGAGCTGACCTGGGACTACAACTATGAGGTAGGCAGTGTGGAGGGAAAGGTGCTGCTCTGCTGCTGTGGATCCACTGAGTGCAGAGGAAGACTGCTGTGATTTTAATCCATCAACCTCATACCTTTTACTGCATTTATAGGATACTTAGAGGAGCCCTTCAACACTGTAACTGTGTGTTTTGTTTTTTTATGTCAATCCATTTGTTTTATTATATTGCAGCTGTTTATTTGCCTTTATTTTATATTAAAACATGTTCTTCTTTTGTTTTATTTTACCTATGCCGTGTTTCTGAATAAAACGATCTTTTTTCTTCACAGATCTATTTGTTCTGCATCTGCTCTTTTGTAATTCAGATTTAAGACCTTTGGAACTGAGTTTTCATCTTGACCTCATTAATGTTTTTATGATACGATTAAATAAAGAGTAAAATATTGTATAAGTCAACCAACAGCAGAGGCTTATTTCACAAAAACTTTAATTTCGTCAGATTATGAACGAAACGTGTATTTGTTGTCCTGATCTCGTTGATTGTGTGTAATTATAGTTACACTTAAAGATAGCAAAAGAAACACTTAAAACCCAATTTTATGATATTTTTATGTTATCATCGATTCATGTTATTTCTGCCTGTAACATTTAGTGGGAAAAAAACAGACTTTCTTTGAAGTCGCCATAAATCGGACTGACCAATCAGCTTTTCTCAAAGTCAAAACAATAAATTGAAGAATCTCATTTTGCCCGGAGACTGAACTGAATCCGCTTTAACGTCGACGTGCTGCGAAATTTCATCCTTTACACGGTCAGAAAATTCTACCTTTTTGATTTTTCTGATATTTTCGCTGAAATGTTTTACTACCCTCAAGTTTTACAGCGACACACTGGATGTTTTTCGACCATATGGTGAGTATTACACTCCTTATTTCGACGTTTAGCTTCAAAGTTCAGAGTTTGAAGCGGATTGAAGTTTGTATTCAGTATTTCATACGAGTGAGGATTTCTAAAAGCTTGAATAAGTGTAAACATAAGCACAGATCCTAAAGATTTCCTGAGGTTTAAGTATTAATCTGTGTAATTCACTTCGATATGTAATGTAAAAAAGGAGTCAGCAACATTTAAACACCATTTTACCGAAAGACTACTATAAAAAAGTTAATGATGTGAATGATTTATGACTCTCCATTATTTTGACTCTTCAGGTTTTACTCTTTTGGTGTGTGTCTGAGATTAGTTCCCCTTTATTAATACCAAGAAAGTTTTTAATATGGCCCTCATATAGATTTAACTTTAATTTCATGCTCCATGATTTTAAATCAATCTCTGGGGTCAGGACATGTAAGCACAGCTTAATAATATAGTAATGAAGTCATAATGTCCCTGAGTGAAGTGTTTGATGGATGTTTCACATGAATTTCGAGGGTTTAAATCCTTTTTAAAGATAATTTCTTTCAGACTTTTCCTGCATTAGAATTCTATTAAAGAAAAAGGTAGTAATGGATGTCCACAATAGCAAGTTTTAGCTTCGCGTTTTTGACAGTGAATAACCGTACAAAGGTTAGCTATTTTTTATTTGAAGTCAGGCATACTTCTTAAAGTGTTCATGTATATAAAAAAAGTCAGAGTGCAGGTGCATGAGGAAGAAAGAAAACAACCATATGAAGATGTAACACCGTCACCCCCACCCCGCCCCCAAATTAAGAGTGAGCCTTTGAAGTTTATTTTACAAAAAAACAACAGCTTTGAAGAAGAGATCAAGGTCAAACAAAAAGAGGCGGGAAAATGCAAAAGTTTTTTTTTTCCTCATTTGTCTCTGAAATCTACTGAGAGTAGTTTCTTTTTTTCGTTTATTCAATTCTGTTGAGGTTTTAACTTGAAAAGAGTTTTGTTGCCAGACAGAAAAAAGCTTACAGGATGAAAAATATAAAACACATATACACATGTATTCCTTTAATTCAGAATTAAGGTTTAAAGAAAAACTATAGTCAAGAAAAACCTACCGTGAGGACTAAACTCTAAAATTTCTGTATGGGAATCACAGGATTCTAATTAAAGGGATATTCCGGTGTGAAATTAATATAGGGTCAAACACACCGTAACGCCAAGTTAGACACCCCCTCAAGAGATGAATGTTGCCGACTGCTTGCTTCTCTAGTTATACCAACTTTAGTAACGACAGCACGATATCAATATACAGCGGTCTGAGGATGCAACCAAAACGTCACTCTATAGTCACAAATAATGCTCAGAACAGCACCTAACGTCATCAATAGTACATATGGGGTCCCAGCCATAGTACAGCCATATGTCTCCTTTGTTACTGCCTGCTGCACTGGTGGGGGATTGGATTGGTAAATGACCTAGTATCTGTGTCTCTTTTTCTCTTTATGGCCATATAATAAAACACCCCCATTACTCTCTGTACACGATCCAGGCTCGCTGCTACCAGAGGCATCAGAGTGACTCGCCGTGACTTTCTGAAGGTCAACGTCATCAGAACCTGGTAGGAAGTTATATTTGGTAACTGTCACATACAATCGTCTGAGCTCTGATCTGTCCACTTATCATAAAACTAATGTCCTGTGCAGTGACGACATCATGAACTACATCCTGGAGCGGATGCCACCACCGCTGCCTGATCTGCCCCGCCCTCGCTTCTCCCTCTACCTCTCCTCCCAGCTCCAGTATGGTGTCATCCTCGTTTACCACCGACAGTGTGCGATTCTCCTGGGTGAGAAATGATTGCTGTTATATCACCAAGAGAAACAGGCTCTGGTTCTTGACATTGCTCCTGTGTTCTTTTAGAGGAACTTCAGTCCATCGTGGGCCAGCTGGCAAAACAGAAGACACAGAAAATTGATATGGATGACCTCATCAGGTGAGAACAGGTGCTCAACATTTCTTAAATTGTCCTCCTCTTATAAACACTTTATGACTCTTGTTTCCTGTCGATGGACTTCCTGTTGTTGCTCAGACAAGCTCTGAACCTCCCTGATGCCCTGTCGTTCCTGGAGGAGGCAGAAAGAGCTCCAGACCCTTTATTTGGAGTGATGCACATGCTAGATGCAATGCCCAGTCCCAACACACTGATACAGGTACCTGAATATAAAGAAAGACAGGATTTGTAACAGTTTGCAGACTTTGAAAATGAAACTAGAGCTTGGTCAAATCTGAATAATAATGATGATACAAAAAGTGTCTATTTTGTGTCTCTCAGATGAGTCAGGGATTTCAGGGAGAAGCCTCTCCTGAGCCGTCTGAACAGACCAGATCTCCTGCTGCTGCAGATTTTGAAGGTGGGGAGATGACTGATGAAATAATGATCTCTTCAGGGCTTTGTAGTTATTGCAGCAACAGAAAATAAAAAGGAAAATAAAAGACAAAAGATAGCTCAATTGAGTTGATTGCAACAGAAATTAAAACATTAAATGCCTAAAAAAATGACTTAAAAACACCAAATTCTAGATTGCCCGAAATATATCAATCAATAAAAACAAAAAGAAATGTTGGCTTGAGATTGAACAGCACAATGGTATGACCCTATCCCCAGATTTACATCTCCTTGATTGAAGAGCTTGTCCTTATGCAGATTAAATCTAATGTGCCATCATGAGGCACTCATCTGATTCAGGAGAGCCCACCAAACATCAAAATGATTAGACTCATGGAGCGAAATTAGAGCAGCTATTTCTGTCAGATTCATGAGAAAAAACATTTTTTTTGTTTTTGTTTTTGTTTTGTGAACAACAGCAGTCTGATAAAGGTAACAGGTACATTGCAATCCAATAAAAAAATAAATTAAATGAAAAAAGGGCGACATAGGGGTGTAGTGGTTAGCACTGTCGCCTCACAGCAAGAAGGTCCAGGGTTTGAATCTGGGTCAGGGCGTTTCTTTGTGGAGTTTGCATGTCCTCCCTGTGTCTGCGTGGGTTTACTCCGGTTTCCTCCCACATCCCAAAAACATGCAAGAGTGGGGTTAGGTTAATTGGCCACTTTCAAATTGCCTGTAGGTGTGAATGTGAGAGTGGATGGTTGTTCGTCTCTATATGTCAGCCCTGTGATGAACTGGCGACTTGTCCAGGGTGTCCCCTGCCTTCGCCCGAAGATGCTGGGATAGGAATAATATCATCTGTTGATTTATGCTCTCTTTGTTTACATTTCAAAAATCTAAGTGCTTCATGAGGAATGCTCATCTAATATGAAAGAATACACAAGGCCTGCCCTCATTATTGAGTTTCCAGCTTCACTGAAATGCCATCACTATAGAGTGACGTCTAAAACGCGAGCAGTTATGTACAGTATGGCTGTTTCAGAGATATGCAGTGAAATACCAGCGGGTCATGGGGGGCAGAGATGCACACAGTAATACAGAGCAGCAGGGAGGTTCTGCAGGTCAGCACGGAGCAGTATATCTTCAACAGCATCCTCCTAATGAGCTGAGGCTGATGTTGCAGGGCAGGGGCATCTCCAGAGATTTTGGACTTGGCGAGAAAAAAAAAAATATCACAGAGCCTCACCAAACCTGAAAGACCACTCTGTTCAGACACGGAGACAACTGATGTTTTTTTAAATTATCTTTTCCATCAAAACATTTTACTTAAAAATTATATGAGCGTCAATTGAGGACTTCAGGTTAATTCAACTAAAATATAAATTGGTTTTTAAATCAAAGTAAAGTAAGTTTAAATATTCATACTTTTGCAACCAGTGCAGGCTGCACTGATTTGTTGTCGGCCAAAACAAGAAGGAAATAGATCATGTGTTTCTGTTTTTGAGTAACTTTGGTTATGTTGAGTTGGATTAAATGTTTCCTCTCCTGCTGTAGGTTTTTTATTTTAACAGCATCATTATTTTTTTAGGCATTACTGCATCTCCAGAAAGCATCACTCTGAGAGAGACAGAGCCGGTGGCTATTCCCGTCACAGAGGTCAGCCGTCAGAAGAAGCTCATACACATTTTATATATTATGTGTGCATTAGTGTGGAAGGTTTCACCTCTCCCCGCTTTCATCCATCAGTCCATTCTCTCTGTCTTCTTTCATCTAGTTTGAGGGTGTGGACCTCGTGGATCAGCATCCAGATACTATTGATCATCTCATGGCTCAACCAGACCATTTTCTGGAAGGTGGGTGTCAAAAACAGGAACTATTTTTTTATCTGAAGAATTCACAGTAAGGTTTTTGGAGACAGACAAAAAAGGGAGAATGAGCTCATTTGTATTTCAACATGAGATATGGAGATGCCGAGGGAGGCAGCGACCCCTGAAGAGCGAGAGAGGGAGATGGAAAGAGCTGAAGGAGCGGCAGACCTGGAGAGAGAGGGAGTGAGAGATCCCACAGCATCCACTGTTGAGTAAGTTACTCAGATTCACATGAAATAATCAAACAAATTCCCTCATGCACTGACGGTGTCTCTATCATTGCCAGATTACAGCCCACAACTACTCTCTCTGATGAGGAAGCCATGCTGTTGCCTCAGGAGGAGTCTGCAGAGAGACGTAGACCCCCCACAGACCAGACCACCCCGGTCTCTGTGCCCCCTCCTCCTTCTCCACCTCCTGCAGTGAGACCGGCTCTTGAGGTACAAGCTTGAATGGTTTTTGATTATAGACGTGGTGCGGTACCACTTTAAGAGGTGTAATGACCGATTAAACATTTATAAACGTTTGAATGATCCTTTAGTTTTGATGAATGAAGAGACATTTACAGAAGATTTATAAACAGCACTTCTAAACCCATAATTAAGTGTTCCTCTTTATGAAGTGGTACCCAGAATGCAGTTGGATGAAGCAGTGGTAACTTGTTTTTGTGTAACTCACTCATAGGAAGTTCCTCCTGCTGAAGAGAGGCAGAGGAGGAGGGGGAGAGGGAGGAGGCAGCTGATCTTCTTTGACCCTGAGACACAGATCCCACAGGAGGAACTGCAGCAGCAGATCAACACCCCCGGCTTGGAGACCAGAGCACCCAGTCACCCACCGCCCTCTTCTCTCAGGATGACCCCTGCTGCAGAGCTCTTCAACATGCCCTGCACCCGTCAGTAACAACACGCCAACTAGACCTCTTAAATACACCAGTTAAAGGCTGTGATCACCAACACACACATTCGCTGGACCCATAGATTGAACTTAAACAACGGAAACATCCACGCTATTGCCAATTAACTGTTATTAGTTGTGTGATGAATGAGGTCTGGGGAAGAAACAGGTGCCTGTAGTTCACTTATTAATGGTATGGACTCTGGTAATAGTAATAAACATGATAATTATAATAACTTTATTTTTATAGCACTTTTAAAAACACAAGTCTACAAAGTGGTTTGACAAACAGTCAAACAGCGCAGAACATCAGGACATGGAAACAAAAACAGTTAAAACAAGGCCTACGAAGTGAAGGCCAGTTTAATTGTCATAAGGAACCCAGACAATACAAGAACCTAACAAAATAAAATGAGACCAAAATAAAAACAAAAAATAGGTAATAAAAATAAATGTAATAAAAAAGGGGGGTTGAAAGCAGAAAACAGGTTTGTAAATGTAAAAAGACAATAGTAATAATGATAATAAAATAATAACGAAATAATAATGGTAATAATAGTAATGATAAAATAGAATAACAAAAATGAGCAAGAAAAAAACAATAAAATCAATAAAAAGGCCTAAAAGACAGTAAGCTGAAAAACGATTGAGGTAAAAGAGATAAAAGATGTAGTATCTTGAAATGAGACACATGAACTTAGTAAGTTAAATACTGCACTGAGGAAAACTGGGTGTTGGAACTAGAATCTACTTAGACCCTAATGTAAATGAAATTAAATCTGATCATATTGACAAATAAAGCACCTTTAGTGTAAAAGGTAAAGCTCTGCAGCATGAGCGTTACATCGATAGAAAAGCATAGAACGAGTCAAAAGATTTTATGACGCTCTTTAGTGTCACGCTGTGAGATATTTGACCTCAGCATGGTTCACATATTGACGAGCGATGTCAGTCTAAAGCCATGTTAGCAGCTTTATGACAAGACTTCCTGCTGTCAAACACAAAATACATCTGAGGTTGGTGGGAACGTCGGTCATTTCCAGTAACCAAATCATGAACCGTGTTTGATTCAGTGCTGCAGCTTATGTATTATGAAACAGGAGCAGAGAAAAACTATCTGACAGATTGACGCTGCCATGTGTTCAGCAATGCCACCAGAGTATCTAAATATACACTTTGAAATGCCGACACATTTATGGAGATTAATTCATTTAATTACTGAAAACAAATGGCTCAGATACTGGCACCAGGAGTATGTGATGTACAGCCGCTATGCCAGGTACTAATAAACTCTTACTAAGGACTGCATCAGTACAGACTTCAGGCTGTGGGTTGATGTTTTGTTTGGACAACAGCAGCCTGACAGTCATGATACACCACCCTGCTTTTCCTTGGGTCAAGCAATGACTAAGAGTGTCACCATAGATACCATAAACACTAGTAATCCACGAAATAATCCAATCAGACAGGAATACTATTATGTAATTGTGTTCCCATAAACACAGGAGAACACCCGTCTCCCTGTGTTACACTGTGAAAATGATTATTTGTGCCGTCAACTAATCCTGCAGATTTCCTGTTGACGGTGAAAAAGGTTGTTGATTTCTCAGTGATATAATTCGGTTATACGGAGATGATTGGCAGAGCAGCTATTTTTACACAACTTGTTTTCTGCACCCTTTTTTTGAAAAAATAATCCACAGAGCTATTTCTCCCCTGCAGCGTTGCCTCCAGAAGTGCTGTTACTATGGAGACGAGCTGCTACTGTCAGGTCTGTCTCAGGCTCAGACCTGCAGGTCGGGGAGAGAGGGCCAGAGTCCACCGACACTGAGAGAGAAGGACAGCCAGAGACGGTGGAGGCTGCTGAGACAGAGCAAGAGAGACTTGGACTCAGCCCCAGGGAGGTGCGCAATTGTGTGTTTGTTTGTGAGTCAAATATAGGGGTTGCAAAATTATGGGAATTTTCTAAGTTGGAAACCTTCCATGGGAATTAATGGGAATAAACCTGAAATTTACAAAATTGAAGGTTGGCCCTCAACAGGGAACTAAAATATAGTCGGGGAAAATAATCTTGGCGAAAACAACCAGATTTGTTGCAAGAACACTCCTCAATCACATAAACACAGCACACTGCTTTCTGCACTTTTGAGCCCACAGACTATATAAAGTCAAGTAAGTTTTGATGATATTATGGGGTAAATATATTTGATCTATAGTAGTATTAATAATTAACTTGCAAAAATTAAATAAAAATAGGTGCTAAATGTAAGCTAATTTTCATTTTATTGGCCATTTAAGGGGCTAGCTTATTATGGTGGTGGTACCTACCTCAAATGTAATGCTGTTCCTTCTGACTCCTGCAAGACGGTTTTCTTTAACCATACAATGATTTATATATCAATAATCAAATATTTTGAAGACCATTCCAGTTGTTTAGCCAACTATATTTCTGTTCATGCCATTGCATTAATGTTTTTACAAGTTTTTTTTGTTATCTTATTCTACAGAAAAATGCCAAGTTCACCATCTGATGTGTGTCATGTTTTTTAATTGTATTATTTTGCATGGATGTCTGCTTATGACAAAACAAAAATATTTACATTTATGTTTGGATATGATACAGTTTGTTTAAATTAACCCCAATTTCCAGTTAATTCCCATAAATTCCCATAATTCCCATGGAAAGTTTCCAACTTGGAATATTTCCAAAATTCCCCAGCTTCACTTCCCGTGGAAAATTTCTGCAAAATTTACCAGAAATTTTCCACCCCTTTGCGACCCTATAGTCAAATATGTAAATCCTTTAAGAAGAACCTGACTGTGTGTGTCTGTTTTTGAAAACAGGTCCCCAGAGACGCGGCAGAGTCAGAGATGTTTGATATTTCAGGTAAACTCCGGTATAAATAAAGAGAGAGTATTAACTTGGGAGCAGCTGGCTGAAGGTGACTGGTTGTCAATGTGTTCCTACTGCAGTTGCATTCAGCCAGGGTCAAAGGTCGGGGTTAGGCATGTATCGCTTATGGTTGAGGGTTAGGGCAAGCCTCTTGAGAATGAATATGAGTCGGTGGCTTCAAATGTGTGTGTGTGTGTCTGTGTGTGTGTGTGTGTGTGTGTGTGTTTTCAGCCCATGGTTCACTGCCACTGGAGATCTCTGATCAAAGAGAAATGTCTCGAGAAATTTCCCCGCTGTACACCTCTGAGAGAGAAGGGTATGTAGCTTACATATGGGAAGCTGTGTGAAGTATATGGTTTCCAGTGTTCTTATATAGATGTGTGTGTTGGCAGGAGCCCTGTCTCCAGGTCCGTCTCTGCACTACAGGACATCCCGGAGGTCCCGGATGAAGTGCATCAAAGAGCTACAGCAGAGTCTCCCGGGTAACACCAGTGAACGCCACATTAGAGCTAACCAGCTGAAACTCTGAACAGAAAAGTTATTGCTTCTATTTTTTAGAACAGTTGTCGAGGTTTTATGTGTGTCTGTGTGTGTCTGTAGATTGCTGCCGGAGTTGACCAGAGCGACACCTGTGCTTTTTCAGTCTCTTCTGCCGCCAGACTCTGACCGCCGAGCTGTCAGCAACATTTTTCAGAGGCTGCTGGGTGAGGCTTTAGTTTCAGTTATCGATGAACACTCCCGTCAGTCACGATGAAACTGTGTTAATGTTACAGCATCAACACCGCAGGAACGCTCAAAGCAATATGCAGTCTGTAGGCGTGAGTGGCTGTGAGTGTAGGAGAGAGTCAGGTCTATGACAACATTAACTGTCACTAATAGAAACTTTACTAGGGCGCCAAGTGATGAAGAGTAAGAAGGACCGATTACAAGCAGAGGGGTACTGGAACAAACTTTTCTCGTTGTTTTCCATCAGGTAGATTTAAGCTAAGTCTTCTTAAATTATCTACCTGGGTGGTGTTTTGACTTTAAAGCATAATTCGATGCAAACTAACTGCTTAAAGGTCCAGCATAGTCTCTCAGTGTAGGACTACAGCTGTGCAGTAACTTTCACTGTGGGGAGTTTGGGGGGTTACAAGACCCACCACTAACATCACAAAGGTTTTTGGACTTTTGATGGACATCACTCCACCTTTAATCCAAACAAAGACTGGTAGAAAGTCAATGCAGTGCCACTTAAAGGGATATTCCAGCATAAAATTAATTTAGGGTGAAACACACCGTAACACCGAGTTAGACACCCCCTCAAGAGATTAATGTTGAAAACTGCTTGCTTCTCTAATTATACCAACTTTCGTAACGACCACACGAAAGCAAATATCCCTTTAAGGTTTTCTTTCTGACACATGACTTTGTGGACATGCAGATTTTTCTCAATAAGAACCAATAAGTGGGCAAAAATCTGAACACTGCAAGTCAGAAATATTTTTTGTTCAGTTCCCTTCATGCAGTAATCTTAGATGTTATAGTTTGAGCCTCACTCTAAATGACTATTTGTGCACAGAGAATATTTTTGAGCCTGCTCTGCATGTTGATATTCAGGGTTTTAAACATTTGCATGCCTCTATATATTTTGTAGCTTTGCAACACACTCAGTTATAGCTATTATGATGCAGAAGCAAATTCAGGACTGAAGGAAAACAGCATGTTGTTGTCAGAGGAAAAATCTAGTTTTTTTTTTCAAACAGTAACTGATGATAAATCCCAACATTCCCAACGTGAATCACTGTAAATAGTTGGAATTGTCCTTCCCTGTTTTGAATGAAGCTAATTCAAACAATCTTAGCCACAGTTGTATTAACATTTTAACCACTACAGTGCCTTCAAAAAGTATTCATACCCCTTGAACTTTTTCACATTTGTCACTCTACAACCACAAACTTAAAAGTATTTTATTGAGATTTTTTGTCATAATAAAATCTCAATAAAATACTTTTTTAAGGCACTGTATGTAAATCACAGACGGGGTCTCAGTCGTGTTTATACTGGTTTCTATTAATAAAGGAAAAAAACGCATAAAGCATGTTTAAAGTTTTTCTCTACACTGAACTTTACGTGTTTCTTGTTTGTAGAAATGTTATCGGCCAATATGCTTCGTGTGGAGCAGAATGAGCCTTATGGTGACATATGGATTTTATCTGGACCCGGCTTTGAGGAAGCACTCCTGACTGGGATACAAACAAGGTCACCTCAGTCCCCATGAGCCTTCAAAACAAACATGAATGTTCAGTCTGATAAAGAAATGTTTGTTTTTTTTGACATTTTCTGTGTTGACGAAGACGTCATAAAAGTCGGATTAGTTTTTTTACCGAACACTCAAAGTGGCGTGTTTAAAACGATTGAGGTTATATAGATTTTAACTGTTTTTTCATGATGTTTTATGACATTTTTATTCCAGAATTCGTGTTTTATAGAAGTGGTTTATTTTCCTACAGGGACCAACAGACTTATGAACTGTTTGAGATTTCAGATTTGTATTTTAACTGTTTTATTGAGAAGTTTTTAAAGCGTTGTTCGTTATCCTGTGCTGAAAAAATTCACAGCTGTGTTTCAGGTATCTGTCCCTTTGAACATGAACTACAAAATAAAAGTTCTATAAAAATTCAGAAGGTTATTTCTGTCAGGAAAGCATGCGCCATATATTGAAAGGAATCTGTAACACGCCCAGGCAGACAGGTGTTTGAAAACATATTGCAAGGGTTAAGGAGGTGCAAGGAGGACAGTTTGTAAGTCAAGTGAAACTGGATCTTTCCTCCTTCTCTCCCCTCCGTCACTCCCCCGGTCCACATCTTGATTCTCCTCTGAAGACTTTCTCAGGGGGTTGTGACCAAAGTTTATTATTAGCGTGTGTCTCAGCTCTCTCTTTCACACTCTCTCTGTCTGTCCTCTCTCCTCCTGTCAGATCCTCTCGTCTCTTTTCTGTTTTTGTCTTCAGCTTTCTCCTGTTTTTTCACTCTTACTTCTCTTATAATTTTATTTCTTTAATTTTATTTATTGAAGTATTCTTCCCACTCTTAAGCCCTGCTCAGTTGTGTCTTTTATTCCCGACTAAACTTTGGTCTATTTGGTTTTGTTTGGTTTTGTTTTTTTACTTCATTACATGTCATTTCCTTCAGTCTTCTTTTGTGGTTTTATGAACCCGCCTCCATCCTCCTCTCTGGATTTTTTGGGTGACAGAATCAGTACCTGTCTCTGAGGCGTACCGTGTGTTATGGGAAAGACAGAACTGTACTCTCTCTTCAAAGCCTTCCTGGACTGTCTTTGCCTTTGCATCCCTGTGAGTATTCATCCTCTTTGCACGCGTCGGGTGTGTTTTTGCAAAAATAATTCCTTCATAGTGGATCTACCTGAAATCATCTGCACAGTGTAAGCTTACTTCTTGATGCTCCTTTAACCAATCACCTGTGGACAGTGAGTGTTTATATGTGTCACTTGCTTGTCTGTGTCCTGCAGTAAATGTCTCCTCAGCACTTGCTAAGCTTCTGATATTAATAACAGTCTCAGTATGTGGATAGAAATAGAGCCTCAGCTCTAAAGGGGCCAGAAGTCACTTGACGTTTCTTATTAACCTCCTTTAGAACAAGCTCAGGTCATCACACTCAACCTTGATATATAAGCATTCTTGCATCAGCAGGGTTGTGAAACGCAGCGTTAAAAAAAAGCGTTCCCTTTTGTTCCACTATTGGTTCTGTCACCGTTCTGCAGGTGAGTCTGAAGTCATCAAACTAGGTCCAGGATAAAACCAGCTGATTACTTTTTTGCCCCTCCGGAGATCAGAAGTCATGAAATCTGTCTGCATCTATAGTTTGATGGTAAAGGAGAGAAAAGAGGCAGATTGATCTCTGCCCAGATTCAGGGTTTTATTTATGTTCACAACTTACATCAACACAGGATGATCTGACCATGTTGCATTTCTGTCATCGATAAGTAGTTATATCCACACAAGGGACTGTAATAATCTCCCCAACAGTAGATTACCGATGTACAGTCCTGTTACTTATTTGATACCTGCTTCTGGAGCGGTGGGAGCACATGTTTGTGATGATGACCTTGTTAGAGATTGTTGGGTAACACTTCATGTGAACGCACCTCTTTTAATGCATCATTAGCACATTTATAAAGCCCTACAGATGCCCCATAGCCCTTTATAACAACCTTAATGTTATTTAAAAAGCATTTTTATCATATATAGAATGAGCTCTTTATGAGCCTTTATAATTGGGTAAAGTTGTGAGTATTATAATGTGTCATTAAACCCAGACTTCAACAGACACTTTTTTAAAGTTTTGCATTAATGTATAATATATTTTAAACTAGGGATGTCCAAATACACATATGCATCCGCATGCATAAAATGCCAAAATTGAATCAATATTGGTATTGGCCAATACCAAATGCTACAATATCGGTATAGCATTAGAATTTAAAAAATTGTATCGGGACACCCCTATTATAAACCATACCTTTATTTGGCATTTTGCTCACTGCTTCTGAGGCTTCATACATAAGTATAAAATGAGTTATTAGGAACGCTTATAATCACTTGTAAGGAGCTCTATAAAGGTGCATTTATAAGGCTTTATTAATGTGCTTATGGTGCATAATAAGAGGGGGATTCATACAAAGTGTGACCAACTGTTTTTTCCTCGAACAAAAATATGTCATGTTTGTGATGCATTAAAAGAATTATTCATCAATCACAAAAAAGTCCAATGAAACGGGCCATTGAACAGTTGAATTAATATTTTGAAGAGTATGAGGTAATATTCAGTTTAAGTCATGTACTTAAAATTTTTATTCAAGTAAAAGTACAAAAGTGTCAGCATCAAAATTCATTTTTAATATATTTACAATCTCAGATTACGAATGCTGTTATTTCATTGCTGTATGTTACTTTCACATACCAGCTTTATTTCAAACTGCAGGAGCACAGAGAGTAGTGAAAATAAACTCCAGACACATATTCCCACAAAGTGTAGAGATACTTGAGCAAAAAAGTTCTGTTTTCAGTCTCTTTAGTGTCTTTTTTTCATGTGGAAGCTGTTTAAAACAATGTTTCCTCTAATTATTCTTTTTTTTGCTTTGTCTTTCAGCTAGCTTATCTAATTTTACGCCTGATGAATTCAGTTTCATACTGATCCAGCAACAAAAGCCTTCTAATTAATGTGAAAAAAGAAAAAAAGAATGTGAGAAAGAAAATAGAAACGCACCAGTAAATATGTTCAAGAATGATAGAGAAAACTAAAAATGAATGTATCAACACTACCTGACTCATTCCCACCGTTACCCATGAGTCATAAATGTGTCTGATTTGGCTTGCAGTGGGGCAGGGATGAGGCTCTGGTTGAGAATGAGAGGGACACTGAGAGCGGCCACTTGATCTACAGAGGCGGGGACATCCTGGAGAGCAGATGTGAGTCCGGTTGAAGGGAAATTATTGGAATTGTTCAAAGTCTATAAAACAAATCAGCTAAAATTTCTCCTCTTTCTGTTTTAAGATGAGATAGTTGACACACTCGGTGAGGGAACTTTTGGAAAGGTGGTTCAGTGTTTTGACCACGGCAGGTAATGTTGATAATCTGACAATGATGCAGTGACCCCATGTACTGTCTTCATCACTTGAACTTAGTGTTTTCTTGTACAGAGGGGGGAGACCAGTCGCTCTGAAGATCATTAAAAACTTGGAGAAATACAGAGAAGCAGCTAAACTGGAAATACATGTGCTGGAGAAGATAACTGAGAGAGATCCAGACAATAAACAGTGAGTCCTTCAGTCCCTGTAGGAATAACACTACTCTGTATCTGTTTTATGCGTCTCATCCTTATGTTTTTTTTCCCATCAGTCACTGCGTGCAGATGCTTGAGTGGTTTAACTACTATGGCCACGTGTGCATCTCTTTTGAGCTGCTGTCTCTCAGCACTTTTGACTTCCAAAAGGCCAACAACTTCCTGCCTTATCCCATTAACCAGATTCGACACATGGCCCACCAGATATGCCACGCTGTCAGCTGTGAGTCCACTTTACTTTCTGTCTAGTTTCTCGAGGTCTGTGTCAGCGTTGACAGGAAGCAGATATGAAGAGTAAATGAGAGGGTGAATGTCACCAGAGGATGATGAGTCTTTCTGAGTTACATCCTTCAAAAGCTAAACCTGAATATTTAAGAGATCAATTATTTCTCAAAGTTGATATTTATTCTGTTTCTGATCACATTAAGAAAAGAAGAAAATGAACAAGGCAGGAACTTTTTTCTTACAAAGTCAGGAGACAAACTGATCTCATTTTGATGTTTTCAAGTCTGTTTAACCAACCAAAATGTTAACCAGATGAGGGCGTCTCTCTCCTGATAAAGCTAAATGAACCCCCCCTCTATTTCTATTGCAGTTCTCCATGACAACAAGCTGACTCACACCGACCTGAAGCCTGAAAACATCCTCTTTGTCAACTCAGACTTCTCGCTCGTACACAATGCTGAGAAGGTATGTTAGGACTGCAGGCGGGAAGGCTGGGACCTTTGGGGGTGAAAGAAAATCAGGATGTTAAATAGGCAGGGATTAACTGAGGCAGAACAGCTCTGGAGATTGCTTTGTGGTTGCCCATTTAGATGCAAATTTTTCTCAGCAGAAATCTTGAACCGACCACTTGGGATATGTTCAGTTTATGGCGCAAGTCCTTGAGGACTGTGAGTGGTGTAGCTGACTTCAGTCAGACAGTGTGAGGCACCCCTGAAGAGAGACATTTCTCTGTTTTTGGAACCCTTAAATAGTTGGCTGTCTACTTTATCTGTGATGAGAGCTTTACAGGAGTTTGATTAAGGCCAACTCAAAAATAAGACAAATTAAAAGTGAAACACAAGAAATTGGATTTGGATTGGATTTAGTATTTTATTTTGGTATAGTCTGACCGAAACTGTGTAGGCAGAAGCAATGCTTATAAAGAGCCACCCCTTATACCATAGATCGAGTACATTATACAGATACACTCTATTCATACAAACATCAACACCACAATATATATCCACTCTTCAAATCAGATAAGAACATGCTTTACACTTTACATTAATAATTTACAATAAATCAACAGTATTGAGAAATAACATTATTCTTGAAAGTCTCTTTAAGCTTACCAGAGTACTACATTTTCTAATTTCTACCAGACAGTCATTCCATATTTTCACCTCAATTTTTGACATTTGTTTGCGCTTTCGGTTTCTCAAATAATACACAGTCTCTTAGGTTGTAATTAGAGTCCCTCAGTTGAAACAGGTTCTGGACATGTTGTGTTAAGGCTAGGTTTTTGGCTTTGTACATAAGTTGTATTGTGATGACATAATCTACTAGGTCTTTGAATTTTGAAAAATTTAAGGAAGTAAACAGGGGATGAGTTGATTCACGGTAATGCTTATTGCAGATGATTCTTACAGCTCGCTTTTGTAAAAGAAATATTGGGTTTGTATTTGTTTTATAAGTGTTTCCCCAAATCTCAATGCAATAAGTCATGAACAGAGTTATCAGGGAATAACACAAATCAGGGAATAAAGACCAAGCGCAAATTTACACAAATTGTAAAATGAAAAAGCTGGATTTATTTCAGAGACACCTAAACTAAACCTTTACACCTAACAACACTTTATTTTACCTGGCTGTGAATTGTTGCATTAGCATAACTGTGTGTGTACTGGTTTATTTTGCTACAGGACAAATTACTAAAACTGGTGTGAAAACTTTCAGCTGTATCGTCAAATCAGAGGAAACAAATCTGAACAGTTTGAATATAAAGAAACAGTAAATGTAATGGAAGGTAAAACTATGAACACAAGACCCTACCTGAGACTAACTGGAGCCAACTTCTCAGTGCTGAGGATTCAGTTGTGTCATGTGTCTGCTTTCAGAAGTGCAGTGAGAAGAGAGTAAAAGACACCACAGTGCGGCTTATTGACTTCGGCAGCGCCACCTTTGACCACGAACACCACTCTACCGTCATCTCAACACGACACTACAGAGCTCCAGAGGTCATACTAGGTGAGCCTGAGACCAGGAGCTTCTCTGGGACTTCTCAGTGATGTGAAGTTGTTTCTCAACCTTTTTTCTCTTCTCTGTGCCGCAGAGTTGGGTTGGAGTCATCCGTGTGATGTGTGGAGTATCGGCTGCATCCTGTTTGAATACTACAAAGGCTCCACGCTCTACCAGGTCATAGATGTGTTTATACTTTAACCCTCCTCCTTTGTCAGGGTCTGCACCGACCCGTTTTTGTTTTAAAATGCTAAAAAGAACCACATAAATTGTCCATGTAGATTCTCATTCATCCAGGTCATGGTTTTTCTTAAAGACTCCAAAACAGGCAACTGGACTGTGTAGAGTTGAAAAGATGTTTCGCCTCTTATCCAAGAAGCTTCTTCAGTTCTAATATTGCTAGTGTGAGGAGCAGATATTTATCTTACTGGAGAAGGGGACAAACAACGACTGGGACGAGTTGGAAAGAATGGGTCGTAGAAACCCATCTCCGGGTGTTCCCTCCCTGAGGGTCGTTAACCTGAGGCTTTTGGGAATAAGTCCTTGCTGTCTGCATCTCAGGTTAAAGCGAAGGTGGTTTCTGTAATCCGCCATCTTCCTGCAAGTTTTCTCGTGCTCCCGGACCACATAAATTAGCTTTTTCGCATCAAGACTTTTTGACTTTGTCAGGAACCTCTATGTCAACGAAATTAAAAAAAAAAAAAAAAAGAATTGACTAAATTATAAAATGCTCTTATTTAAATTATGGCACTTGTTGTGTTTGGGTCGCTTTGACCCAGTTAGATTAATATCAAATAATTAGAGCAAAAACTAAAATCATAAGTACACTGTCAGGCACCACACTGACAGTCAGATCCTCTTTCAATCATGTTTTTACCTGCACAAAAAACAATGACGGGCATGTCCAGACATGTGAAATCAATTTAGTATAGATGTCTGTGTGAGGGGTATACTGACAAGTATGGACCATGGTATTACAAGCGACATTTTCATGGATAATGAAGCCTAACAAGGTAACCTAGAGATGAGAACCAAATTGGATAATAGAGAATTGTTTTTAGTGTAATTTGCAGCTGATTTAAGACACGGGTGAAACCAACCTGTTAACATAGTGGGTGCGAAGTAAAAGCTAATGCAGGAGGAAGGTTAAATGATCTGAAGAAGGATAAGTGTTGACATTAACATCTTGTGTGCGTCTCTCCTCTGTTTCAGACTCACGACAACAAAGAGCACTTGGCTATGATGGAGAGCGTACTGGGACCACTTCCTCAGAGAATGATACAAAGGAGCAGGTAACACACTCTTGCACACTGCTACACGCAAACACACTTGCTATTAAACTTTAATTACAAAGTTGATTTTCATTGACAGAAAGCAGAAGTATTTCCACCGGGGGCGCCTTGACTGGAATGAGAGCTCCAAGGCTGGACGCTACGTGAAAGCCAAATGCAAACCCCTGACGGTGAGCTGAAGCGAGGACTGAGTTTTAATACTTAAAACTAAGGACATTCAGATCCTGACACAACATTCCCTCTCTTTGTCTTTCCAGAAGTACTTGTTATCACATGGGACCGAACACCACCATTTTTTCAATCTCTTGGAGAAAATGCTAGAGTATGAACCTTCCAAACGCATCACTCTTCCGTCCGCACTCACTCACCCTTTCTTCGTCTATCAAGCACGCTCAAAAGTCTGGAGGAACAGTTGTGACATGAGCAGATGACCTTAGACCCCATAATGAGTATTGCAAATTTCAACAAGTCATCTGCAAATGACTGCAAATCACATTTTTTTTAACAAAAACATTTAATCAGAAAACAACAGCTGAGCAGGATAGAGAGAGAAAGAGCAAACAACAGGGAGAGTCAACTCTGGCAATAAGAACCCATTTTGGGATCAATCCAGTTCCATCTGATTTTGGACCGATGTGAACTTGAACGAGATTCTTGATGCAAAGACCGATAAACCAAAAAGACTACAGGGGGGCATGCAGTAACAGATTTATAGGAATGATGGGAAGTGATCAGCTATGGGGCAAATTGAAGATTAAAGGGATATTCCGGCATAGAATTTAGGGTTAAACACACCGTAACACCGAGTTAGACAACCCCTCGAGAGATGAATGTTGCCGATCGCTGCTTCTCTATTTATACCAACTTTAGTAACGACCACATGATAGCAATACACAGCGGTCTGAGGAGGGCACACATAAACCTCAACCGAAACGCCACTCTATAGCCACAAATAATGTTCAGAACGGCACCTAACTTCATCAACAGTACATATAGAGTCCTAGCCACAGTACTAGCCACCAAACATCTTTTTAACTTTGCCTAATTTCTTTAGCAAAGAGACTTAACACAACTCACCTACTCTCTTCCAGCAGCTGTTTGTTTACAGCGAGACCTTGGACTCGTCCATAACTCATTGTCCATAAGTCCATAACTTGCTATTGTGTGGTTGTTACTAAAGTTGGTATAACTGGAGAAGCAAGCTGTCAGCAACATTCATCTCTCGACTGGGTGTCTAACTTGGTCTTACAGTGTGTTTGACCCTAAATTAATTTTACGCCGGAATATCCCTTTAAATGTTCAGCCGATTGAGTAGTGAATTTAAAAGGAGGAAATCTCATATGATAAAGATATGAAGTGTCAAAATGATATTACTGGACATGGCATAAACATCTAGGAACAAATTTTTGCCACATAAGGAACTGGAAACAAACTGTGAACATAAATCTGGTGTGGCATCTAAAAGTGATTTCATGTACGTGTAAGAAAACAGTTGCCTGTTTACACACTTTGCAGATACAAGGCAACTTTGGAGTCGTGTTTCTGTCCATCTTTAGAAGCAGTCTGGAACTGTGGCCACATAAGTGGAGACTGAGTTAAAAAAGAAGCATATTATCAGTCGTCCAAACTTTCTTTTAAAAGTTTATTGTGGTATGTTTTTTTATTAGAGAAATGGGAGAGTGTACAAAATGAGACACTTGGAAGAGAGAAGATGGTATAACATGCAACTAGGACCTGTCTAGGCCTAGGGTGGTTAAACTGTAAGCCAAGCTGGTGCTCCGGCAAATAAATTTTTTGTTGACCATCAAAAACCTGGGACAAAGAAAATCCTTTTTTTCTGATCTTTTAAGGTAAATAAACTTGAAGCAGGGTAAAAAGGCATAACAACAAACTACTGGGACCTGGTAGATCAAATCTTTCTTAGATTGAAACACACAATAAAATTCAGTTATAAGAATAATCATTTATATTTTTTCTAATAAAGCTTGTATGAAATGACAGCGTAGCTCACTCCTTATGTTCTGTTGTTATCACACTGAGTACAGTCCATCTGTAAAGGTCTCACACACACACACACACTCTACTCTCATTACTGCCTTTCACTTACAGCTGGCCTCTGGCATGTTGATTGAGTGGGAGCAGCAGAGCAGAGAGCATGGCTACAAGGCTGAGCGAGAGTGAGCACTGGACAGCTCGACTCTAAGGCCTTGAAAGAGCCGGGAACATTTGTGATCAGATGTTTTGAGGGCATCGTTGGCTGAATGCGACCTGAAGTGCACACGTGTTAGTGAGGGAGTTTTATGAATTTGCATGCGCAGTATTTAAGCCGGGGTATGCAGGTATACACATCATCTTTGTTCTTGGCTGTTCTGAGTTAACTGAATTTTAGGTGGTCGATGAGCATAAATGATGTTTCTGTTTTTAGAGTTAATTCTGTGGCTTTATATCTTCTCATAATAAAAAAGGAAAGGGGAAAGAGCAGGAAAAGAGGAAGAGAGATGATGGGATGATGAGCAGCTGGAACCTACAGGTTATCAAGCCCAGCTGCCCACTCTGTTTTAAATATAAAGTATAATCAATTACTCATATTCACTTTCTTTACACTTGGCTTTCTCATCAATATCATCAACATTTACAAGCTTTTTAGAAACTTGTGTGTTTAAATCACACCATAAAACCAAGAAAAAAATCCCCCAAATTCAAAATCGGACTGTTAATTCAGTACAGCCTGGAGTTCAGTGTTTTTAAGAGTAGATTTAAAATAATCACAATTATCAGACAAGAAAAAGCTGGATCAAAGCTGCCAACTCCATATGGAAACAACACACAAACAGAGAAGAGGAGGAGGCTAAGGCTTCCACTAACGAGCTAAAATCCTCTGGTATAACATACTGGGTCTGCACCAGTGTTGGTCCAGAGGGTCTGGAGAATCCATGTAAGTGCAGAAATTTGATCAACTCGTCAATGTGTCGACAATAATCTGCAATAGACCTTACAAACTAGAGCCATGTGATATTTTGAATATGATTAAAAAATAAGGTAACACCTTACAATAACCATAACTTATAAATGGTAAATAGACCATTTATAAATAGTAAGCTGATAGTTTATTTATGTTTAATCATCATTTATAAATAGCATATTGACCATTAATAAATTGTAAATTTTAAAGTTTTAAAAACCTCAACCTAACCCTTACCCTAACTTTACAATGACCATCTGAGTAATGTTTATAGGTGGTTTAAAAACCAAATATTAACCATTCACAAAGTGCTACTGACACACATTTAAATCTAGATGTTTCACAACCAATGCTTAAACCCTATATAAACCTTTAATAAATAGTCTATTAATAATTAAAAATTATTAATCATAATTTCATTGCTCGTTGATGGTAAAGTAACTATTAACTTACATTAATAAATGATCTATTTGCCATTTATAAATTATGGTCATTGTTAAGTGTTACCAAAAATAATAAACAGTAACATTTCTGCCTCTTTGGTATGAGAGGTCTCTTTTGGTTGTTTTAGTATTGACAGAGATTCGTTGAACTTAATTTACCCGGTTTATTTAAAGCCACACTCTCTATTTTCTTATATTTGGTTCTTGCAAGCTTTAGTTTTCTCTGTTTAAGGACACAGTAATGGTTAAACTTTAGCTTCTGAACAAGACACACCTCTCAGCCCATGTGTGTATGACTTTGTGTCAGTGGCTTTGGGTCACGTGTCGGATACTTCCACCTGGGGATCCTTTAAGTGGTTCTTACTGGTGGGCTTGCATGGAAGCACTGGTTCAATGTCACACAACCAGACACAATACAGCGGATTTAACAAAGAGGGGATTGTCGTGAATAAGCAATGAAACGTGATTCACATCAGGTTTTTTAAAAATGATGCCTGATATTATCAATTAGAGGATAGAACTTAATTTCAGATGTGTGGTGGGTAAGGCGCTCTTTTTCTGTTTCTCTTTTATGCATGAATCTGATTCATACCTGCTGACACTGGTTCAGCTCAGCCTCGCTCTCCTGAGTTGTATCAGCCTTGGATGAGTAAACTGATCCTAGATATGTCAGCGAACACATGCTGGAGCAGGCGTGGCTTCCCTACGTAATCCCATTAAGGGATTTAGGAGTTCTCACCTGCCAGAAATCAAAGTGGTGGGCAACAGGGGGGAAAGAAGAGGAAGGGAACGAGGGGTTAAGGGTTTAAGTGGGCTAGTTAAGGTGTCCAGAAGGTGTGTGTGTCTGTGATGTCAAAGCCAAATAGGTTATTGGAGCAGGTTATAAAGGTGTGTTGTTTATTAACATCAAATATGCCATAAGAAAATCAGGAGAAAAAAATACTGAAAATCAACGTACTGATCTATTCTACTTATATATACAGTATATGACTTTCAAAAGAAAAATGTGTGTATGTTTCATCCCACAGTTACATAAGAAGGAAAAACAACTTTCTCACATAAAATGCAGAGACATAAACCAGCAACATATTGCAGCAGGGTACACTCCAACATTAAAATGACGATAAATATTAAACATACACAGATGATCACTATTGCCTTTAACAGAAAAAAGGAGCTTGAATGAGTTTTGTCCTCATGTCAAAAGAAAGAAAAAGATCTAATTTACTCTTACTCCTTAATAACACTCTTGAAATGATAATAAAGGAAAGGAAATCTGAGCGAAACTGAGTGGAAACTCCATATTACATGCAAAAATCTAAAAACTAATCTTGGATAAATTTGTGTCAGAGGCGATGACAATGAATTTTGATTTAAAAAGACTAGTCCAGACACTTCTCGGAGTAGGATTTAGCTGTTTTTTTTCTGACGCCCTATGAAACTATATATATACATATATTCAATAATATATAACATCTATACAATAAAACTGTCTGTATAAAAATGATGTTTGGTGTAACTGATGTTTTTACAAAAGCTGTTGGTTTAAATTTGTGTCATCAATTGGTTTCCTTTTACATGTTTAAATCTCGGAACTGTTGATTAATATAGGACCCAGTATGGAACCCTGTGGGACACCATTTTTATATTCAGAATAAATGGGAAAAAACATCAATTTAAGAATGATGCAACAAATAGTCAGTCACTGATTATTGATGAGAACTTCAAAGAAAAGTGTGAAGACCTTCAGTATAACAATGATAGAGCTGATAGAACAAATAGTCAGTCACTGATTATTGATGAGAACTTAAAAGGAATAATGTAAACACAACTTGTATATATTTCAGACTTACATATATTTCAGAGTTAATTAATAAAAATGTACAACTACAGCTAACTGAAAGAGGGGACTGGTACAAACAGGTAATGGATTTTAGAGTCAGTAGTAGTATTACAGATAATTTTCTCTGTGTCAACTTATACTTCTTTTTAAAAAGCTTTACACAAAAACATGTGGTTCAATCCTGCTATCAAAACATTGTAGTATTTTCTAATAGCATGCTAATGTCTAATACAAAAACTTACAGTAAGAGGGGTGTTAATATTTTTATTATTTCTCCCTGTTGTAATAGACAAATATTTTCACTGTTTTGAGAAACATTTTTTGTTTTTGTCAGATTTTTTTAATGTAACATCTGAAACAGTTTCATTTCTTCATTAAATTAATGGACCCACTAGATTTCTACAGTTTTAGCCTATAAATCCCTGTAATGCACTTAGTGTAAGTGACTCAAACAATGTAACATGATGTAAAGTTGCACTATTATTCGCACAGATAAAGAAAAATGGGTTCTGCATCTTTAATCAGCCTCAGGTTTTTACTGAGGGAGAATGACTTTCCTCTATTGGTTTTTTTTTTTTTTTTTTGTATTTTGTGCAGCTTTATTTTCCTTATCTGTCCACGACTCAGACACTGCAGACTAAGACCAGATTCTTTCCTCTGAGGTGTCCCTTTGTTTCATTTCCTGTCACCTCTTAAATCTATCCTTACCAGTGAATACCCGTGTGGGAAATTACAATGCACACAAAAACATCCACCTTGAGAACCAGCTCCTGCTATAGCTTTGCAGCCCTTTTAGAGCACAAATGTGAGTCTAAACATAGTAACATCGCTGATGTCAGAAGTGTGGATGTAGCATGTGTCACTCAACATGACATGAGCCAGCATCTGTAAATCTTGATCACAAACACGTGAGTCATTGGGGGCATTCCCTGCCATGGCTAACAGGATTCTGCTCATTAAGACTTAAGTGGTAATCTGCATAGAGGAGCTGGGAGGATTGAAGAAAGGAGTGAGTCTAGAGGAAGGAACCAGAAGAAGAGGCTGAAACCTGGACAAACTAGCAGCCCGTTTCCCTGTGAGGGACAATGAGCGCCAGCACTTAAGAGTGTGAAGCTTTTTGTACTTTGTTTTCTCTGATTTGGTCCAAAGCTTCAGGAGATTTTAAGGTTGCGGTTGAGGCCATCTGGTTGGAGCTTTACTGGGATTTTATGCTGTGAGCTTCTGGGACAGAGGTAAGAAACCACAGGTCTGTCAAACATGTCAGTGGAGTGTGTGTGGACAAATGCTGAGATACGCCGTGTCCAAATAACATGTTTGAGTCTGACTCTTCATCAATGCTTCTTCCCTTCATCCATTTTTGTTACTCTCTTCCCTTAAAAAATCCCCTTAATTCTGTTTAAACTGTTGTGTGACCACAGTGTCAGTATGTCTGAGCCTTGTCTGTGCGCTGTCATTGTCCTTCTTGCGTCTAAAACTCATTTATTTCCCCTCAGGACCTGAGACTGTGTGTGTCCTGAGTTTGCTACAACATGAGCGAAGGAGAAAACCATAGCATACTCCCCCGTTATCTGTCAGAGGAGTAGCCGAGTCATATTCTTCCATCTGTCCAGTCCGGTCCAGTCCTGAGAGCTTCAGACCATCATGGAGTCCGTGGTGAGGGTGAAGAAGACGATGAGGACGCCAATCAGGAAGCTGACCAGCTGTGTGTCAGGGGTGAAGGAAAGGAGGTTGTGTGCCAAACGCAGGAACAAGAGAGGCAGAGGTGGGGTAGGACGAGAAGGATGCAACAGGATGGGGAGGAGGACCCCACCTCCACGAAGCGGACACTACAAGGACCCTGCAGTCAGCCGATCGTATCAGGCAGACCTGGAGAAGGAGAGGCAAGTTAAATGATAATGTAGAAATGCTACATTAAAGCACAAAGGATAGTTGAAAAAAGCACAAAAGAGTCTCAGATTTCTCAGTGTAAATGAAACCTTTTATTGCCAGTGAATAAAAAATGATGAAGAACTTTATGTAGTTGGCCAAATTAAAGCTCATTTCATTAAGTATTTTTTTTAATCTATGATGCTGCATCAAAGTTCTAGAATTATATTCTTTTGGCATGAATCAGAAGTCTGAAGTGGCAAAAAATGACGATAATGAAGTGGATAATCAGAGTTGTTTTCTGGTGAAGTGCTCAAAGAATACAAATCACTTCAGACACATGCTGTGCTGTTTAGTAAAAATGGTGTGTCCAAACTAACTCATAGCATTCTCACCTTAAATGGAAGCAATCTTTTAAAAAAACATATTTAACTGACTTTTAATCTTGGCTGATAATATTACCATATCTATATCACTAATTTTTTTCTAATTAGGTCTTTTATCCGACATGTAATACAGTGAAATTATTTCATACACTTCCTATCGGTGATGTCTTCAAATGACACATTTTGAATGTTGGTACTTTCTTTTGATTCTCAATGTGAAAAGGCAGCTGAATGTAGTCAGGTCAACAGAACAATTTTGCTGAAGCAGTGATGTTTTATTTCAATGATTTTGTGTTTTCTTGGTTTGTTGTGTTTACAGAAGGCTGCGGGAAGCAATGAATGCTCAGAAGAATGCAGAGAGAGCAGCTATGAGAGCTCACTTCAGGAGAAAATATCAGCTTTCTGAGGTCAGTACTTCCAGTAATTCATCTGTTGTTCTCTGAATTTCTTAAAAACTGGCAAAAGAGAGTTGATATCTGGGGCTCACCCTTTGTTTTGGACTCGGTTAAAAGTTGAACTTTGTTTTATTTTGGTAATTTTCTTTTTCCATTGAGTTGTATGGAGCTCATGGCTAATACTGGAGCACAAAAAGATTTATATTCTCTGTAGAAATATCGTTTTAGACACCCACTGAGCATTTTTTGGTCTTAAAGAGGTCTAATAGACGTCTAAATGTAGCCTAGACGACTGGTCTAAAATCAGACTACCACAGGTCTAAAAATGACAGATTTTTAGATGTCTAAATTTAGGCCAAGTTTAGACCAAGTCTAAATCTGGGCTGTATCTATACGACACTGTATATTGCTCACTGACTATTATAATTATTTTAAGAACTTGGAGATCAGTTATGCAACTCACAGTTTATTTTTGAAATAAATAGTTATCGGTCTGTTGCTCAGTGGTAGGTCTTCACCCATGGTAAAAACAGCAAAATGGCCTTGACAAGATTTAATGATGATGCCAGCATGTGGATGCTTTACTGCTCTTTTAGGACATGAGGTTTTAAAATAGCTCACCAAAGTCTGCATCCAGCAAAAATTTGTCTTAAACAAAAATGGTGGTATTAAAAAGATCTGTATTCACTGTATCTACAACAAATAAAAGAGAAACACCTTTACAGCAGTGAGTCATTCCAGAGAGACAACATCTATTCCAGAGAGAATCAATCAACACAACATGAAAACTCTTCACAGTCCCTTTAACAAAATAGCTACAAACAGTCTGTAAAATCTATCACACTCTGTCAAACATCTTTTAAAAATGAGCTAAAAGGATCTTATACATGCTGTAGAAAGTTGTAAGCTTTACTGGATGTTGTTTCAGTTTGAGAATTAATTGTAAATTAGATCATTTGGATCTTAAAAAGTTATATTTTCTGGGCATTTTTTGCCTTCAATGAAAGGACAGCTGAAGAGAAACAGAAAATGTAAAGAGTGGAGATGCGGGGAGGACATGCGGTAAGGGTCAAGGCTGAGATTCAAACCAACAACTGCTGCCAAGAGGAATAGTCCTTCTATTTCTGGAGTTCACACTAAAACTGCTTTGATCGCATCCCCTTATTTGGATATTTAAGTTATATCTTATCATTTGTTGTCAATCCCCTCCTTCCTCTCGGTCCCTCCTCATCATTAGGACTCCAAAGACACAAACCACCTGAGGTCTGTCGGAGGGAAAGTGTCGCTCCCCCACGAGTTGTCCAAGATCATTCACCCTGACACCAAAACCAAGGACAGCAGCTTCAATTTGTTGAAGGCTTTCCAAGGCCTCAATCTGAGCACAGCAACGCTCACAGGGAGGAAACACAGCAAGACATCCACTCCTTTACTAGCCAGTGGGGACACTTGTAAAGTCATGTGATCAATAACTGATCACAGTGATGATCAGTACGCTGCCTTCTGATTGTACATGACAGCTGCTACCACATAAACTTTACTAATTCAGTCCACATTCAGACTTTGGAGACTTTGTTTATATCTATTTGTTGTCTTTCATGTAACAGTAATAACTCTGTATGTACAGTAAACCCAGACAATTTTATATCTTATGTAAAACAAAGTAGGTCTTATTTTCAGTGGGTCGATTAAACCTGTAAATGTAGTGAATAATCTGAAAATAACCTTAAAAAATAAACAAGTCAGTGAAAGTTACCTCACAGTGGGTGTTATACTCTGATTTAATAATAATTTTATTGATTTGTAGAAGGCTGATTTAAGTTGTTGTATTATTAAGAAACATACGACACCCTCGCTATTTGAACTTTACTGTGGAAGGATTTGATCCCATTTTCAAACCCCATTAAAAAAAACCCTGTTTTTAAATCTAGTTTTTATTCTTATTTCATTATTGTACATCATGAAGGAAATACCCTCGCTAGTTTCTTTCTAGAGATCCAACAGGATGAGCTTCACACAAGTTAGGACACTCAGGACAAGGTGTTCACATCATCAACAAATATCTGTTTGTGTTTTTTGACCGTTCTCTGGTCTGTGAATTTGGATGTACAAACAAAATCATTTCTGTTTTAAGTTGTCCAGTTACCCTCTTGCTACAGTCAAGCTAGCATTAGATATATGTAAAAAAAGATAAACCAAAGCAGGAACTCACTTTAGACTTTTGAAGTTACAAAGAGTTAATACTTAGTGTGTTTTTAATTTGTTCATTAGCTTGTAATAAAGACTTGTTTGCCTAGCTGGACTCCCTCTTCTTTCTGTGGAGTGTGTGACTGTGTGTGTTGACATTTGGGCTCTGTTTTGGTTCTCTTGAACTTTGGCGCTGTGATCCATAAATCCTCATGTGCTATCAGTTCATTTGAACGATGGAGCACATTCAAGGATCCGAGGCTGCTGATGGAGGAGGGAAACCAGTCAGTCCAGTGAAGACACCAGTGAGGACGGGTGACGGGTGTCAAATCTCCAACATATCCTTTCAATATCATGAGGAACATGTTCATCCGAGTGACGGTGTGTTTCAGAGCACAGGGCACCTTTGGGTCCAGGAATAGTTGTAGTGTCCATCCACGAAGATTTCTTTGTATGGCTGCAGCAGAGACGGTCGTAGCTGACAGTGCAGGAGCAAGAAGAAGAGGAGGCATGGAAAGACAAGTGAAGAGCTTTGAGGAGATCCCTCACACAGGTAAGAACAGCTGGGTAAACTTGGTGAAGTTCTGGAAAGAGGATCGTTTTCGGCATCTCCACAAACACATGGAAAAGACCTTCATCGCTCTGGGCCCCATTTACAGGTACAGCTCGATTAACCAATAACCAGCTTGAATATGAAAAATGTGGAAAATCAAAGTTTAACCCAATTGTGTTAAAAGCACATTTCTGTGTGTGTATGTGTGTGAAGGGAGCATGTGGGGACCCACAGCAGTGTAAACATCATGTTACCATCTGACATCGGGGAGCTGTTTCGCTCTGAGGGACTGCATCCTCGACGCATGACCTTGCAGCCCTGGACAACCCATAGAGAGACCCGCAAACACAGCAAGGGAGTCTTTCTCAAGTCAGTGGCACACCTGTTTGTATGCATGTGCACTGCTCATGGATATCTGTAAATTTAGGGACCAAACTAACTTTTGGGGATGAAGCACAAAGTCCCCACTTTGAGTATAAATCAAGTAAAAGATAGGTTTGTGTTTTTTGTTTGTTTGTCTGTTTTTTGGCATGTTGTGGTTTTTGTAAAGACAGTCTGGTGTTGTGTCAGTCTTCTCGCCTCCATCAGGGATGCGTCTTTTTTTTAAAGTCGCAAAATCGCATCACACTTGATGTGTATGGTCAGGCGCGTCAAAATTCACCTCGGAATATTTTGTAATTTTGTGTCGTATATTTGCGTCGTTCCTGGTCTGTAAGGACCTTTAGCCTCCAGATCATGAAGGCACAGATTTCATCCCAGCATTTATACATCTTTGATATGTCAGTCTACACGTGTGTTTAGTATGTGAAAGCTCTCACAGATGAGGTTAGGTTCAGTTTGGTGGTTATGTCTCAGTACATTTGAGTAAAAGTACTAAAAGATGAACTAATTGGATTTATGAGTACGATCGATACAGATTATACGGATGATTACAACCTGTACCTTAGAAAACATGAAGTACAGGAAGAGAACATTTTGTAAAGCTTCTTCTCTAACCCATTTTCTTTGCTTCACAGTCTCATGCCGTTTTCTCTCCACAGGAACGGCGAGGAGTGGCGGTCTGACCGTCTACTGCTTAACAAGGAGGTGATGATGACTTCGGCCGTGAAGCGCTTCCTCCCTCTGCTTGATGAGGTGGCGAGTGATTTCTGTCGAATGCTGCGGGCCAGAGTGGAGAGGGAGGGGAGAGGCAAGGAAGGGGAACGCTGTCTGACCATGGATCCAAGTGCTGACCTTTTTCGCTTTGCATTGGAAGGTCAGAAGTCGTCATTCCCGGTGGTTTTTCATCTCAGGTTTCCTCCAGTGGTCTCATGTTTGATTGGGCTGTTGAGTTAAAGTTTAATTTGGAGGACGTTAAACAAATTCTGCTTCTTCTGTGGAAGAGGGAGTGAAGTGTGAAGAGTGGGGTCTCCCACCTCTCACTGTTAAGTCTGGTTTTCATTCAGCTATAACAGACACTTCAGTCCTTTTTGAGGAGTAGGAAGGGGAGGTTATGGGTTGATGTCTCCGGGTTGACTCACAAAAGCTGACGTATGTTTGACACCGAATTACGTCAGAGAAATAAAACAATCCGCAGAAACATCCCTTTACATTTCCAAAGACACCTTTCCCAAGTTACATCTCTGCTTACGTCTTACCTTTTTACCCTGACATAAATCAACTCACAGGAGACTAATTCTCAATTTATCCGGGAACATGGATCTTTAAAAATAGAAACGCCAACAAAGAGGATAAAAGCATCAGCATTTTTTCACCACGCCGGCTCCTTTCTTGTGCCTATCTGCAGCCAGCCACACTCACAAGTGTGAAAGCTTGTGTGAGTCAGACTGCTGCACACTTATGTGGATTTGTGTGTTTGTGTGTGTGTCTGTGTGTGTGTATAGGGGGGGGGGGGGGGTGACTTTGAGTCATGCTGCTTTACTCTTAATGGACCACGACACACCAGGCCAGGTGCTAAGCCAGGATAGAAATAGGCTGCCAAGAAACTCTATTCCAGTCGGTGATGTGCAGTCAATATGACACAAATGGGTCTGATGGATGATGGATGTTTTCCTGGGTCCAGATCTTTGCATGTGTCCACTCCGCTGATTTGATTTCACTGTTTGTCGGGCATTATGGCATGAAACCGGATTTTTCGTCTGCTAGAAAGGTAATCAATCCAATAGGCTCAGCTGGGGGGGAGTTAATAATTAGCCAACCAGAGCCAAAGCTGGGATTTAATCCAGTATCCACTTCTTATTCAGTGAACAACAGGTTCTGTTTGATATCTGTTCGACGTCTTAATTTGTTGTGTTTGGTTGAAGAGGTGAATATTCTGCAAAAGCAGTTTGATTTTATGGCCATGTGTCGGCTAAGATGTCTGTGTGATGTGAATTAGTTGGAAAAAACAGGACCCCCTCCTGAGGAAGCCTTCATCAGGGTTCAAGCCTGTTTGACTTAAAGGTGGGGTAGGCAGGATTCTGTTAAAGAAACAAGCTTTTGATATCAGTCAATAGCTATTAGTTATTGATGACATTTGGTAATAAAACGATATCGCTGTGTTCTCTTATGTCTGTATGGTCAACATTTTAGAATTTTGGAGCGTCCTGCTCATTCTGACTGTAAACACAGCCATTCTCCACCTCCCCAACTTGATTGGTTGTGATGCGGATGCTGCTCCCTCGTGTTGTGGGGCATGCTCCACGTCCTCTAATAATGTTCACGAGCCCAAACAAAGTTAGCGTGCTACAACATCGGAAAGTAGAAACCAACCAGAAAATAAGGAAAACTGTCTGAATCCTCCTTTGGCCACGACTGCCAACACAAGCAAGAGAAAGAAGTAAACGCCAAAACTCTGGCAGGTAGAGCAGACAAAAGCTAAAAAGACGGGTCAACATCCATGGAGCTAGCATACACGATGGGGGTCGCTTCAGGATCTTACGGACCCTGTAACCTCTCTGCTGGACCGGTAAACTGCCTTTAGTAGGCAAAGTGTCTGTAACAGAAGTATTTCTTGTCAAACAGGATCTGCTGTAGCATGTTGTAGCGCTGCTAAACTGTTGACCTCGGGTCCTGGACTATGTCACTTTATCCTAGTTGTAGAAGTCCTGCAAACATTGTGTTTGTTGGTAGTCTGTTGGCATCTACAGTAGCACCAATGCTTTTTACTTTCACGTTGACTGGGCCCCATTTGTAATGATCTTAAGTATTTATCTGCATTATATCTGCAGTTAACTGGAACGATATGAGCTAGCAGGAGCGTCTGTTTGTGGGCGGGGCTTGTTGGAGCAGAGAGGGAAGCGGAAGGAGAGGAAGGGTAGTGTTTACATTCAAGATTTCCCCAAGTACTGGCATTTCCTCAGATCCTGCCTTCCTCACCTTTAATGCTAATTTAAAGTTAGGGATCCACCTGAAATTACAATTGTTATATCAGCTGCCTGTAAAAACATCCAGTCACCCCTTTCTGAGAGATTAAAACTCTATGCTAGGACTGTTGAGGACCTGTGTTTGGGACCTGTCCTCTAAGGCCCTGTGAACACGCTTTAGGCTCATATTGATGAGAATGAAAGTTTTAGGTACATTTTGAGATATTTTATAACCAGACTCAGACTTTGCCACAGACTCCGATGGAGGCAGCTCCTCTGAGACAGAGTGGAGTGTGCACTCTGAAAGCAAAATCAGCCGTCTGCTTTAGAGCTACATTTGAAAAAGCACAACATATTTTCTGGCTGTCACAGACACAGTTTTTGAGGGGGGTTATTTTAAGATATGTCAGCTCATAGTACTGTGTAATCCTCATATTTCAAGCTTGAAAATATGAGCCTCATGGAGTATGTTAATCTGCTTAGAAAACTGTCACCCTCTAGTTCATTTTCCTGTAAAGCCTTTTAGAGATCATTTGAAAGTAGTCTAAGCATTTTTAAGTATTTGGTCGATGACCTTGAAACTCTTGTCTCACCCTCATGCACCCTACCCTCCCTCCTTTTCTTCCTCCTTTCCTCCCCCCTTTCCCCTTGTCCTTTCCTCCCTCCTTTCAGCCAGTTGTCATGTGATCTACGGGGAGCGTATTGGCCTCTTTTCCTCGACTCCCTCAATGGAGTCACAAAAGTTTATCTGGGCCGTGGAGCGAATGTTGGCCACCACCCTTCCTCTCCTTTACCTGCCCCCTCGCCTGCTGCTCCGTATCGGTGCTCCCCTGTGGACACAGCACGCCAGTGCATGGGACCACATCTTCAGCCATGGTAGGAGGAGCCGCAGGCAAAGAATCATTTTCACTTACCTGTGGATTTTAGTTTATCTCCTCAGTGTTACTGTCCTGGTTTTCTTCCAGCAGAGGCAAGAATTCAGAGGGGGTACCAGCGGCTATCATCCTCGAAGAGGAAAGGGCCTGAGGCCGGAGCAGCTGAAGGCCAGTTCACCGGTGTTCTGGGGCAGCTTCTGGAGAAAGGCCAGCTATCTTTGGACCTCATCAAAGCCAACATCACTGAACTGATGGCTGGAGGGGTTGACACGGTGTTTGCACCTGTGATTTTCGGCTGTATTTAAAACTCATGTCTTTATGTGATTGACTCTGTGTAACCTCGTATTAATCCTCTCTGCAGACAGCGATTCCCCTGCAGTTTGCACTGTTTGAGCTCGGTCGAAATCCGGAGGTACAGGAGAAGGTGAGGCAGCAGGTGAGGACGTCATGGTCACAGGCTGGAGGGGATCCTCAGAAAGCCCTGCAGGGGGCGCCACTACTGAAAGGCATAGTGAAGGAGACTCTCAGGTACGAATCACTACAGAGGCATTATTAACCTATTTTTGTCACCCAGGGAGATTTCTGAACACTCACCACAAAGTCATCTCACCAACTCTACAAGGATATCAGAATTCATGATTTATGTTTTAAAAAAGCCATCTCGATTACATATGATCAAACTCCCTCAGCTGACTTGCAGTGCATTGGATACAAAGACCATCGAGAAGTTTAAGCTTCACTTTGTGAAACTTTACTTTGACTTGGAGCGTAAACATTTCACATGCCAGAGTGATGGATTAAAGAAGAGAAAAACAAGCTCTGCCTCTGGATCAATAGAAAAGGAAGATGTGCTCTGGGCTTTGGAACTGGAGTCCACAAGTCTGTTTCTGTTACAAATGTTCAAATATCACAAATGAGAATTGATTTCCAGTAATCCTGAGGTCTAAAAGGAGTCAGAAGAGAAAAGCTTGTTTTTGTTGTTTCAGGTTATATCCAGTGGGGATCACAGTGCAAAGATATCCTGTCAGGGATATTGTTCTTCAGAATTACCACATACCTGCTGGAGTAAGTGACCAGAATGAAACTCTCTCCTCAAATTCTTTCACATGCCAACATCGACGTACATCTGATGACACGTAACTCTCCCTCAGACGATGGTCCAGGCCTGTCTGTACCCCTTAGGCAGGAGTTCGCAGGTGTTCGAGGATCCACAGCGCTTTGACCCTGGCCGGTGGAGCAGCAGCAGCAGCAGAGAAGAAGGCCAGAGTGTGGAGGGGGCAGGCTTTCGCTCTTTGGCGTTTGGGTTCGGGGCGAGACAATGTGTCGGACGGAGGATTGCTGAGAATGAGATGCAGATTTTCCTAATGCATGTGAGTCACGGCAGATACGTGAAGGAGGATGAGGACTGAGATCAGACCTGATACGACTGGAAAGAAAAAAAAGTGTTCAAAGTGGTGTTGAGGGAAAAGATCAAAATGACAGATTTAAACGTCTTGTTAAGCAGTCATTAAGTATAATTCAAGCCGAAGTATCACAAACAATTACAAGTTTCTAAAGCTGACTTTAACAGGAATCTGCCTGTGTGTTGCATTTTAATACTCTAGTTTTATCTGTTAGGTGTCAGTGTTTCAGCATGCTGAGGTGGAGCACCCTTGAACTATTACGTACAGAGTTATGTAGTTTGTCCAGTGGTTACTGACCTGCAGGTCTCGGCCCCTCTAAAGAGCAGTAAAGGGCAGTAAGGTTATCAATCAGTGAGACAGAAAAAAAAAGTCAAACTTCACAATTCGTGTTTACTTTTGAGACTTTTCTGCAGTATTTTTTCTTTAATAGAAAACTGGACATTTCGACTGTTCGGGCCTCCAGCAGGGATTTAAATGGAACCATATAAGACATCCTGAGGGAGAACCTTTTTTTGTTCAGAAAGTTCTGTTGTAAGATTTCAGTAACACTTTATTTGACGCCTGTCTGTATAATGCATTATAAACATATGTATTATGTGTTATAATCAAGTTATAGCACTTTATTACTATAGTTATAAACACCAATAAATGATCATAATGCTTCATAGCAATAATCATAACACATTATAAAGCATTTTATCATGACTCACAAGATCAGGTATTATAATGTGTTATAACTGTTAACAACTCACATAGATGATGCAATGCAACTGTTGTTAACAGTTATAACACTTTATAATACCTGACCCTATGAGTCATGATGAAATGCTTTATAATGTGTTGTGATTATTGCTATAAATCATTATGATCATTTATGAGTGTTTATAACTGTAGTAACACAGTGCTATAACGTGATTATAACACATAATACCTATATTATACGTTATACAGACAGGCATCAAAGTGTTACCAAGATCTCAAATATAAAAGAAAAGGGGGATAATTTATGCTCATATTTCCAATCTGCAGAGTCACTTTTAACAGGATTTAACAGGATCTAAAGATCTACCAGAGCAGTAAAATGTCTCCCTGAATCAGTCGAGTGTAGAAGTATCACAGGTCACGTTTCGTTCTTAATATATTCAGATATCTTCTTGCACTGCTTTCAAGTAACACAGAACTATGATCCTTCTTAACATCAGCTCTACTTCTCCACTTCCTCTCCCCTCCTCCTTCCTCGCCTCCCTTTATCCTCCCTTCCTCTCTCTCCGCCCTCCTTGTCTAGATCCTGCTGAGCTTCCATCTCAGCGTGTCGTCCTCAGAGGACATCAAAACCACATACACCCTCATCCTCCAGCCTGAGATGCCACCAAGGATCACTTTCAGAAAGCTCTGATGCAAAACCACACACAGAGGGGTTCATGAAATTATCATTTTTCATAGTTGATTCTGACATTCAGCCTCTGTGTCTCTCCTAAACAGAAACCACCAGATCTCTTACAGTAACCTCTGCAGCTACCACAGAGCTTTTCTGCATCCTCACACACTTTGCATTTACCAAGAATAAATATGATGAATAAAGTCACATCTCCTCCTCCTGTTTTCTTCGTGACAAAACTTAGAAAAGCAACATTTAGACTTCTTTCCACCAGATGGCGGTAAAATTCACTCCAGGTCAGTAATTTGTGTTTGTAGAGTTCGTCCCTCCACACCTACACTTTATTAGACCCGCTCTGCTTCATGGATTCAACAGGTCTGTCTTTTACTTTCTAAAGATCAAACTTATTCACTTCCTTTCACTCTGAGACTGTGAGCTGTCTGTGAGTGCAGTAAGGCCAGACTCCTCAGACTGGACTGTCTTGTTCTTGGAAATGTTTAGTGGCTCTTTTTTCAGGTTTTCTTAAATTGCCGTTTGTTTCTGTCACTCTGCCACATATTGATCTCTCTGCTTTTTTCTTCTTTTTCCAGTTGATTGCTAACAAACTCTATCAAGTGGCTTAATTTTTTCCAGAAACAGCCAGCATACCCAGGGTTTGAAAAAAGTAGCTGATGTTGGGGGTTCAAAGCAAAAAACTTTACTGCTAGTGCTGTGTCTAAGTGCCTTTATTTAACTGTTTCTTAATGTCAAGTATGTCAAATTTAAGTTGTATATTATACTGCTGTACTCTGAGCTCTATGTGTAAAAGCGACCTTTACCCCAGTCTGGTAATAATAATTGCTGTGCTATTATACCATACTGGGTGTGTGCTGCACGAA
Organism: Xyrichtys novacula; assembly: GCA_962446985.1. Classification (NCBI taxonomy): domain Eukaryota; kingdom Metazoa; phylum Chordata; class Actinopteri; order Labriformes; family Labridae; genus Xyrichtys; species Xyrichtys novacula. Next base: position 23,539,235 of record OY660871.1, read on the forward strand.
GCCGAAGGCTGCAGGGTAGATTTGTCAGCTCAGGAGCAAAGGTCTGTTTGTCCTCCAGCTAACGATTTACACCCTCTGTCAACCCTCCTGGGTTCATGTGTGACGGCGCACACTGCACAGTCACTGACTGCACCAAAGAAGAGGATGCAGCTTCCTGGTTTGCAGAGTGAAGACTCTATGGAAGTCCCACATGCATTCTTATTCATGGCCAGCAGGGAGCAACTACACCAGTAGCTATATCTCGAACTAAGTTTAAAGCTGCTGCAAGGAACTTTTGGTTTGTTCCGGTTCTGCCACCCCCTGTGATACCACTTATCTCTAGTCTTGTACATGTAAAATTAATCTTCTCAGACAGAAACCTCATGCTGTTGTCTATTTACAGTGAAAATTATCATTCACTTTTAGTATTTGCAATATAATAAAATGTAAAGGTTTGAGCCTTTGCAACTAAGGCAACAGCACTCTTGGCAAAATATGGTCATTTTTGGCCCCAAAGAACCAAGATTCAGTGATTTAAAAGGCTTTTTATGGATTAACCAAAGATTTCAGGATGATCACAAACACTTATAATGGCAAAGACTTAACTCTCCAGATTGCAGCTCCAATGCTGGTCTTACACCATGTTTTCTCTAAACTTTTCCTACAAAGAGACTCCTTACCAATACGACACAAATGGTAAGAAGCTGTACCTGATGAAAAAGATATTGTGATATAAAGTTAATTATTTATAAATATAGTAGGAGACCGTAAATTGGTTTGCCAAGTTGAAGTTGATGTAGGAGATTATTTTCCCACTATGTAGTTCCTCTGATAGACTGTCCTCTGACCTCCTGCTTTCTGCCTCAGACCATGTGACCCAATATTAAGTCATGAATAACTCATTAACATCTTCAACCGCTGACTTGAACTGCTAGAGGAAGTGTTTATTAGTGAGTTATTAACATTCATTTCTACAGAGGATTTACTTCCTGTTGGTAAGACAAGGAGAACTTTAAAAAAATAAATGAAACCAACATTTCTGCACACACTTGCTCCTGAACATGCAATAATAAGAAAGAGGGGAAAAAAATTGGCAATTTTGCGAGGGAAGTCCCTGTAAAATCAAGAGGACCCTTTTTGTCAGAGGATCAATCATTATGTGACTGATAGTCTTGGCAAAGATTGAAACAGTGTTGAAATTCTGGCACAGATCCTTCCTTTCTATTTTTAACGGGGTCAACGTGTCAAACTCCAGGTTGGGATGACATAATCTGCAGTGATGCATCAAAATCAAATGTATGTCACTGTCCTATACTTTGCCCTAAAGGTGTCAAGTCAACATAAACTTTCAGAGTCTTTACATTTTTAAGTATCATCCTGGCTGAGTCATGCTTAGCTAATGATGCTTTGTCATCTAAAATCAAGTCTGTGTTGCAAGCAGTGGCCTTCCTCCGAGTGGTGCGAGTGGGAGGGAAGATGAGATGAAGGGGGGAGAAGAGGGGTCATAGGGTCACAATGAAAGGGAGAGGCTGAGCCATGCATGTTCAGGTGACATTACTCCAGGAGTCCACAACCTGAGCACGAGCAAGGATAAAACAAGGGACGAGACCTGCAGACTTCTCTTAATAGTCCTTTAAATTATTACCAATTACAGAGGGAGGAACTGCTCGACTGTGGATTTGTATCATAAGAAAAATGGATAAAAATATCAGAACTGGTAGGTGAATGAGTGATTTCCTTCTAGATTAAGAGCACAAAATAATTTTTGTGAACTATTGCAGAATTTGTGGAGCATTAATGAGCCAAAAGTGACTGTTTTTAATTATAACTGGTGAGAATTAAGAAGCTTTGTATCCTCCTTATTCCTGTGGCTGATCTTTCATTTTTCCCAAAGCTCTCACAATATGATTGCAAAGTATCTACTTACTTAAATCTATTAAATTCCTCAGTGTCTCATTTATTTAATTGGTCATATATTGATCTACTGTTCTGTGCTTTTGAACTTTAGTGCCGAGTCATAGTTTGAAAAAAAATCTGTTCCCCAATCGATTTCACTCACACACAAGCTGACCTGCAAATGTTCCTGCAGGAATGTGACCCTCTGCAAACGGGTCCCACCAATCAACCGGTTCACCTCTCTTATCAGTCATAAAAGTGTGCATGCATTGACACTGTGCAACTGTCTTTGACCTGACGTCTGCTTTATTTATAGCCAGCCTTCCAGTAACAGGTACCTGTACATGTGTGTGTGTGTGTGTGTGTGTGTGTGTGTGTGTGTGTGTGTGTGTGTGTGTGTGTGTGTGTGTGTGTGTGTGTGTGTGTGTGTGTGTGTGTGCACGCTGTGAGATGTGTCAGAGGAGGATCTCAGCGGGACACGTAATGATGTGTGCAGCAGTGAGGCAGAACTGGGTCACAGGGAGGTAGACAAAGAGAAAAAGACACAGAAAGCTACTAAATCCACAGGATGTAGGAGCGAGCCATTAACACGAACCTGTCTCCAGTTTCCCCTGCAGACATCAAGCTTTGATATATTTTCTATTTAGCGTGTCCTCTCACTAAAGAGTGCTTTGACTTTTTGGCAAACAGTTGTGATATTGAAGGCAAAAAGGTCTGACAGGAAGACAAAATCTTAAACAGTTGATGAAAAATTAACAAAAATGTTGTTGTTTTTTCAACCTCTTTGATTAATAGAAATCCTTGTTGCATTCCTCCTCACTCTCCAGTCTTCATCCTCTCCTCCTCTTCTGTCTTCATCCCTTCACACCTGTTGCTGTGACCTCCTCTCGTCCTCTCTTTCTCTGGTCAGTTCTCTGTCCTCTTCCCTGTGGGGGCAGAATTTGAAGGTGCATCCGACTGTGATATCCTCCAAAATACTTCCATTTGTCCTGGCTAGAAGTGTCCGCTCAGGTTTATTGCATCAGTACTGACATGTGTAATAGCACAGTACGATATACTGTCATCTGTAGCTGTATGATTCAGGATATAAAAGGTAAAAATGTGGACTTTTTTAAGTGGGCTATAATTTACTAGTTTCGAGAGACTTTGTTTTGGGTAGGGTTTGAAGATTGTTGATGAATTGATAGGAAACAGATAGATACATTAGTATTTTTAATAGAATAATGATTTTAACCCTCTGGGGTCCTTAAAAAAAGTTACGTTGGGGTCCTTCGGTGGACAAAAATGTCCATCGAAGGACCAAAACCTAACTTTAAAAAAAAAAAAACTGACAATACATAAAAATAATAATCCATAAAATTTAATGTTGTTGTTATTTCTTGACATATCACAGTCCTTGATTAAAAAAAAAATTTAAAAAAAGAAATTCCTGTCCAGCATCAAATATATGGAAAATGACTCCAAATTCCTTTTTTTCCCATTAAAAATGTAATCAAACTGGTATTTAAAGGGTTAAAATTCTGAACATAAATTAATATTTGATCGATATGATCAGGACTGAAGTTGATTAAAAGATTTAAGCAAAAGAAGTGGAAAAAAAATTATATAATATTTCTATAGCGCTTTTTTTTATCTCCATGTTTGATTCTTGATTCATCCTGTTCACACTGTTTTTCTTACCACTTCCTGCATGTAGCTGATTTGTATTCACAGGTGGTCTTGGCTGTGGAGCTTTATGGCCGCCTCAACCCCACTGACAGCATTTCTGTGTCTATCTAGCTCGCATCAGGCGCTACTCAGAGTTGATGACACTTCCAGACTCCTTCATTCAACGCCAGCAGTTGGACGCCAGCATGGCCGACACCTTCCTCGAGCACCTCTGTCTGCTGGACATCGACCAGGAGCCTATCACGGCACGCAACACCAGCATAATCTGCACCATTGGTGAGTGTGACCAGCGGGCACAGACAGTAAGTCTCAGATTCAAGTTTGTTTTCTGGCGTCTGATGTAAGTCGTCACTGGCAGCGTGTCAGACTGGGTGCTGGGTGGCCTCGAGTGTGTTGGCAGGGTTTGATTCTTGACTGTGGCTCATCGGAGCTTGGCCTGTTCTTCTTCTGCACAGAAAGAAAGAGAAAATAATTAGGAGAAGATACATGATTCAAATTTCTTTTCAGCCGCTCCAAGTTTCAGGATCTCCAGAAATCGCCTCTGCTGGAAAACACAGTTATTTCCTGACTGCCAGGTGAAAGACTTGTTTCCAAAATGTTCAAGTAGGAAATCTAAGTTCAAGCTTATATGACTGGTAGCCTTAACATCATTTATAATAATAATAATAACAACTTAGTTTTATATAGCGCCTTTCAAGTAACCCAAGGTCGCTTTACAAAAGGAGATGGGGCTAGGGGATAGAGGAGAGAGGAGGGGAGGGGGTAGAAGTGGGGGTGGGGGGCGGTGTGGTTAAGGACCATAGGCTTCAGTGAATAGATGTGATTTCAGATGCTTTTTGAACGTAGCCAGTGTGGGGGCCTGGCGGAGATGGAGGGGCAGACTGTTCCAAAGGGTGGGGGCAGCAACACAGAAGGCCCTGTCACCAAAGGTCCGTAGCCTGGTGTGGGGAATGACAAGCTGGTCCTTGCCAGAGGACCTCAGGGACCTTGATTGGGAGTAATGCTGGATGAGATCAGAGAGGTACTGGGGAGCAAGAGCATGGAGGGATTTGTATGTGAGGAGTAGGATTTTGTAGGTGATGCGTAGCTTCACTGGGAGTCAGTGAAGCTGCTTGACTTTGGGGGTAATGTCACCGCTTTGCACGTGTGAGGACCCTGGCAGCCGAGTTTTGGACATGCTGAAGTCTGTCCAGTGCTTTGGTGGGAAGACCAAAAAGGACACCGTTACAGTAGTCCAGACGGGAGGAGATGAAAGCATGGATCAGAGGATTTATTACTCTGTCAATATCTACCAGCCAGCCATTATATCAACGCCAAATAACGGCACAACCATCACAAAAACCAATACATACATCTGTTCCTTTTAGGCCCTGCATCCCGATCAGTTCCCAAACTTCAGGAGATGATCAAAGCAGGACTGAACATCGCCCGTCTCAATTTCTCTCATGGCTCACATGAAGTACGTTCACGACACGTGACTGTGTGTTTTATTTTCCATCACAATTCTTAGACACATCTATTGATTTGCTCTCTGTCTTGCTCTTTGCCTGTCAGTACCACGGTGAAACCATCAAAAACATCCGAGAGGCTGTGGAGACGATAACCCCTGACCCCTTGTATTATCGTGCAGTCGCCATCGCCTTGGATACAAAGGGTCCGGAGATCCGCACTGGGTTGGTCAAAGGGGTAAACGAAACATCTTTCATCAATCTGACAGAGTACATCCAGTCAAGCAGTGACATTCAGTCAGGTGTAAGAGGGCTGAAAATCTGCTGACGGCTTCATGTCAACATTTTGAACAGATTTTTACCCACAAGATCTTGAGCCTTTCTTTTGCTCCTACTTTATCTCGCAGTGATATCCTTTGTGTTGTTAATCCATTCTGTTTAACTAAACAAATAACTCCAAGCTGTTTGAAACCTCTTCATGCTTAGATTAGATTACAAATACTCGGCATGATGTATGAGATGCACTCTAATTCTTGCTTTTCATTTTCTCTCTTGTAGAGTCTGTTCAGCAGGTTTATGCAAATCAAACACGGACATGATAAAACTGTATTTTTAGCGTTTGTGATCTTGTTATTGTTTTCTCACCAAATAATTCTCATATTGCTGCCCTGAATGTCATGAACACTGAAGTCCTTCTTGCATGCTATAGCAAAAAATATAACCACACACTGGCACTCAGTCCTCTGATGTGAATTACCAGAAATAATAACTAACCACAAGCTTCTGTCATCAAAACTCTGAGGTTTGTGGAAGCTCTGGATTCGCATAAATCAAACATTCATAAATCTAATCTGCCTGTGGAGTTGAATCGAGCCACCCGGCTGACATGCAGGATGTGGATTAACGAAAACAAACAAACAGAGGAAGGATCTTTCTCTCTCTGTACTAGAAAGACAAATATTTGTTTGGGTTTGTTTTACTCACAGATACTAGTTCACTATATACAACACCAGCATGCTTCCACAGTGAAGGAACAGTGCTTTTGTTTTGCTATATTTTCAAGTAGTTTCTCCTGTATTTTGTTTTTAATTGAAGAGAGTCAGAAAATGTTTGGATGACAGAACCCACAGCTGCTGCAACAGGGACTGAAACTACTAGACATGGGGCTTGCACCTTTGAACACTGAGCTATACCAGTGCCTCGGTGTTAATATGAACTCAATATGTTTGTTTGGAGCTGCTGCATGATCCAGTTTTTGTTTCTTCTTTTGCCATTTTCCTACATGAAGCAGTTTGATTGAATGTCTATATCTTTGTGCAGACACAGCAGAGATGTTAGCTGCAGGGGTAGTTTCTTTGAAACAGCTGGTGAATCCACAGTCCTTTATAGGGGCCTGGGTTTTGGCCTTAGAATAAAATCTAAATTATGTAGTTATCTTAATAACTCATTTGTCGACTGACCTTAAAAAGTGCAAATAAAGTGTATGTAATGGTGGTGGTTATTGCGTTCCTTTCTCTCTCCTATTATGTGTAGAAAACCGAGGAGGAGGTGGAGCTGGTAAAGGGCAGCCATGTGCGTGTGGTGACAGCAGAGAGCGATAAAGACAATACAGATGGCAAGATTATCTGGGTGGACTATCCCAGCCTGCCCCAAGTTATGAAGAAGGGGGGCATAATCTACATCGATGATGGTCTCATTGGACTCAAAGTCCTGGAGACAGGTAAGACATGTCTGCTGCTCATTGGCCTTGAAATACGACTGATGATTCATTGTTTTCTTCTGTTTTGAGGGATAAATTCCTCTAATTTATCTAACAATAACAACTAATACATATATAATATCACAATCATGCATAAGCATACAGAAAACACTGAAACAAAGGTTATCATGAACACTAATGGTCTTTTCTTTCTACCATTATTATATTCTCCCTGCTGAGTCATTTTAACTTTTTTTCAAAGCCCTCACTGCAGTTTATACAAAGCCCCCTTTTTTAATTTTGCTGCCTCATTCATCGTCTAGCCAAAAAAATACCCAAAATGCCTCACTATTCAGTCACATAATGATCAACTGTCTTTTACTCTGAATAGGATTATTCTGAGAGGATAACCTTGCTTAGCTGAGTAACCTTTTTATGAAAAGACAGTTTTCTTGGAGCCTTTCAGTCCCCTGATAAAGTATGTTCCTCCTCTATTATGTTGCTAATGTAGTCGGGATCATATCTTTGGCTCTACAGGCTGCTGTAATCCTCAGCTCGCCTAATAAATAAACTAAAGGAACATCAAATTCATCCATACACGGTCCACCTGTAATTGCCAACAAAATTATACGATTTCTTTTTTGTTTTGGTCTTTAAAAATCTTTAAATTTGTTACTTTCTCCCAAAAGAAGAACTCTTTGTATGCTCATTTTTCATGCATGAACTTCACAGAGATTCACCACAGTTAAGGTTGAGTCTTCAGAGCATGACGATCAAGAGAAGTTGATTTGTTTGCCTTCCATACAACGACTCAGAATAATAACTCAGTGAACATGTTATTTTCTTCCTCCTCTCCTGCAGGCTCTGACTGGGTGGATACAGAGGTGGAGGCTGGCGGGATACTGTGCAGTCGTAAAGGTGTAAACCTTCCTGGCTGCGATCTGATTGGCCTGCAGGCTGTCAGTGAGCGAGATGAAGCTGATCTTCGGTTCGGAGTGGCCCAAGGCGTGGACATTGTATTTGCAAGCTTTATCCGCTCTGCCCAGGATGTCAAAGATGTGCGACGAGTTCTCGGAGCACACGGACGAGATATCAAAGTGATCAGTAAGGTGGAGAGCCGGCAGGGGGTTCAGAAGTGAGTATATAAAGGCAAATCTCCCTGAATGAAAACCATTTACACAGAGACATTTTAAAATAGCTAGAGGCTGTGAGAGGAATTACAAATGTAGCCCTGATGGTGATGGTCCCATCCTGTGGACAGCCAACTCTGAGTGATTGATGCACAGATGTCAGCCCAGGATGTCACACATCTATGATAAGCAATGTGTGCCTGTGATGTGGCAGTGTGAATTAGAGCTGCCACTCAATAAATCTGACTCAATTAATGTCACAGCTCTGTCATCCCCATTACTTACCTCTCACTCTCTCCTGATGCTCTCTGGCAGCTGACAGGGTTAAACTATGGCTCTTATTTAAATTGAATATTGTGGATTAGATTATCAAGATTGTGTCTAACACAGTAATAAAGCTGTAAACAAATCTCATTAATCAAAAGTCCTGTATGGTATTTACTGTGTAAGCACTCTTCCTTGAATGTGCATCTCTTTGTGCAGCATTTACAATGTCAGAACCCATCAGCTATGGTCTGACAACAGCAATTATTATTCATATAATTGTTGTCACAATAATGGCATTATGCCTCTAGGAGGAATGGCAGATTATTCCCATTGTAGGCAGTAGTTAGTAATAAATAAAGCCAAGTCTTTCTTTTCCATGCTCTGTATTTAACAATGCAATTACAAACTAGAAAAAATGACTATCTATTCAAGAGCAAAGTGAAATCCTCCATTCAGAGAGCCACATAATTAAACCCATTATTTCTTCATATGTTCCTGGTGAGTCTCAGTATCACTGTAAATAGTCACACAGAGTCCTTCCTTCAGCGGTATGGACCAGAAAAATAAATGTACATTTTTTGGTTGTTGCTGGTTTTTGTAAGAAAAAACTATGAGCTGCACTCATTTGCAGATATCGGTATCACGCCTATCTCTATAGTGCATTATAAACTTATGTATAATACGTTATAACCAGGTTACAGCACTGTATAACTACAGTTATAAACACTCATAAATGATCATAATGCTTTATAGCAATAATCATAACACATTATAAAGCATTTTATCATGACTTACAAGCTCAGATATTATAATGTGTTATAACTGTTAACAACTCACTGACAATGCCCACATAGATAATGCATTATACATATATTTATGATGTGTTATAATTTGCTTATAAGCTTGTATAACTATCATTATAAACTCTCATTAATTATCATAAGGCTCTATAGCAATAAGAATAACACATTATAATACCTGACTATATAAGTCAAGATAAAATGCTTTATAATGTGTTGTGATTATTGCTATAAAGCATTATGATCATTTATGAGTGTTTACAACTGTAGTTATACAGCACTATAACATGATTATGATGCATTATACATATATTTATAATGCTTAATAGAGATAGGCGTCAAGTGAAGTGTTACCCAGATATCTGTTAAATCATATTTGGATCTTCGGAGTTTCCAGCCAGGATGTTGTTGGGAAAGATGGTTCATCGTACACTTTTGCTCTTTGTATGCACTGTTTTCACTGCATATGACAAAGCCTGCTGGTTTGTGATTGGTCATTATTCCTCAGACAACAAACAACAAGAAGGCTTATCATTCTGCAACCCAGGCCCTCGGATACAGGTTCAACTTTTTGTGCAGAATCTGTGAATTCAGATGATAACATCTGTTACTGTTCACATGTATGCATGTGGCCTTACTTCAGGGGATGTAAAATTGGATCATCCTGTCTTTTCTATGGTATTTTTAGGCTCCAGAAGCTGAAAAAAACTCTATTTTTACAGATGAAAATCAGCATGTTTCCTGTATAAAGGAATGAACACAAAGAGAGAAACAGCGCTGTCATTGGTTTTGTCCTTCCTGTCTCAGCTTCCTCATTTTTGTTTCCAACTCCATCCTTTTTTTCCCCTCATTTAACTCTCAATCCTGCCTCATATATCCTCTCCATAATCTCTCTGTCAGTTTTGAGGAGATTTTGGCTGAGAGTGACGGCGTGATGGTTGCCAGAGGTGACCTGGGGATTGAGATCCCAGCAGAGAAGGTTTTCATCGCACAGAAGATGATGATTGGACGCTGCAACTCCGCCGGCAAGCCTGTCATCTGTGCCACACAGGTCAGGGGCGAACCCATACACAAGCATGCACCAACAAAAGCACACAGATAAAGGATGCTGATATGATAAAATATGCAAACACTGTCTCTCACAACAGTTTTATTTATTCTGATGTGGGTCCAAAAACAATGAAAGCTAACAGGCACACATTAACCTTGCGCCTATGCAAACACACACACACTGGACCTTTAAATGTATCATCAAAACACAGACACACACATATTTCCTCTCTTTCACACCCTTCTTTCATTGAACACACACACAAACACACACGAGCACACACGCTCCTGCAGCCATGTTGCGTCACTGTGCTATATTGTGTTTATGCTACAGCCCCCTGACTCAGAGTGACAGTGTTATAGCAGCTTTTCTGCCCAAGACCTGAGCTCACTAACAACGCCCACATACACACACATGCGCGTGTACACATAAACACACACACACTTAGCAGCATTAGCAGCAGCTTTTTAACTGCTACGAAATTTCAGTCTCTCACAATGCTGCCAGCTATCTCATTTCCCAACTGTCTGCCGAGCTTATTGACTCATAACACTGAGACTCAGACATGCCAATAATGATCACGCGCAGACATTGCCCGCTTCAGTCCAAATGATCTCTCCTCTTTTATTGTCTAACAGACCAAAAGACCATAACTCCCTCTGTTCTCTCCCTAAAGCCTGTTCAATTAAAAGATGACACACAGTAAGGATTGTTTTGTTTGGGGGGGTTGATACTATTATCTCAAGTGTCTCATGGAAACATGTTGGTTGTGATTAAATGTGAATTTAATGTGTAGTGCATGTTGTGTAGATGCTGGAGAGCATGGTAGCCCACCCACGGCCAACCAGAGCGGAGAGCAGTGACGTCGCCAACGCCGTGCTGGACGGAGCTGACTGTGTCATGTTATCTGGGGAGACTGCCAAGGGACAGTTTCCAGTGGAGGCGGTCGCAATGATGCACTCAGTGAGTGTGTGTGTGTGTGCTTTTTATGAGGTCCACCCTGTTACATATGACTTAGTGCTCTCTGATTTTCCCTCCCCTTTTCTTTCTTTCTCTCTTCTTGACTCTGTGTCACAGATCTGCAGAGAAGCAGAAGCAGCCATTTTTCACCAGCAGCTGTTCGAGGAGCTCCGTCGCCTCACTCCTCTCTCCTCTGACCCCACAGAGGTCACAGCTATTGGAGCTGTGGAGTCCTCCTTCAAATGCTGCGCTGGGGCCATCATAGTCCTGACGACCAGTGGCAAGTATGTATCAAAAAATAACAAGCAGACAAAAAGATATTGTTTTGGTTTTTATACTATCCTCATATGGGTCACTATTGCAACCCATAACTGCATGTCAAGTCTTTTTTGATTTGTGGAAATCCAACCAGGGGAACAGACTTACACAGGGGTGACAGGATACATGAGTGTGAATGTTCATGTAAATGAATATCATTAATTCATCTCTTCTGACTCCACTTAAATTGTTCAATTTTAAATTTATTTCTTCCAATTCTGTGAAGAATTTGTTTACTTAAAGACAACTGCATGGCACAATTTAATTCATCCATCCTTAAATCTTTGAGGGCTCAAAAAGGAGGCATTATAAGTCCAATGACTTACTATGAAAAGGAAATTTACTACATTGTGAAGTAAAGACAACTATTAGACTGTTACAGCACTGCCCAACTAGCTGATTATAGAAGAAGACTCGCCTATGACACATCAAATAACCAATCACATTTGAAGATTCTTGGGTGGCCAATCAAAGAGGGCTCGTACCACCCCTAGCTGCTGCTCTGGACATACCCCTGTAAAGGTCACATATTCACATCTTTTCAACACATTTACTGATGTTTGTGTAATTCGAGAAAAACAAAATGTCAAAAAGACCCCCAGGCAGACAGACAGGCTGTCTCACAGTGGGCGCTGTACTGTAGGCTGCCAGGCTTCTGCTTACAAGAGTAATTTTTTGGCTTTATTTATAAAGGATGTTAATAAAAAAGTGAATTTAAATTAAATATCTGTACCTGAATAACTACAGCCCCCTTCATGAAAGCCTGTTGCTTTTTCATACAAATCCACAACCCCACACTACTCTCCTACCTTCATCCTCTTTCCATTAAGAAAACACCTCAGTATTGGCAAGAGACAACAAAATAAAGAGTCGTGAAATAGACCTGAGTAAACAGACTCGTGTTTTCAGAGTTTCTCTTCCTCCCCATGGACAGACACACACACACTTCTTCGAGAAGTAACAGCTGTTATCTTCTATCCCTGAGCAAAGCTGCAGATTGAATATTACATGCCATCCCTGAATCCTCAGGGCAGGGTTTTATGTTGACTGTGATGTTTACTGTGTTCTGCTCGTGTTTTTTTCCTGCATTTCAACAGCTTGCTGTGTAAACTTGCTCCTCTACATTGCAATATAAGGCCTCTATTGTGCAAATAATTGTGTAAATAAACACAAAGACAAACATACAGGGAAAAAAAATGTACTAAAGGGTTACATAACATAAACATATAACATAAACTAAGTCCTGCAAGCATACATGGGTACTCCACTCAAAAATGATAAAGTTATTCTTATTCTTATTCTCAAGGGTAAATCAACAATACTGTATATGTAGGAACAAAAACATGCCAATCCTTTCATTGTGCTGTGCGCTGTGGCATGAGTGTAAAACCCTTGCAGATCCAATTTGATCCTTGCAGGAAAACAAGACAACATCAGTGTTCTGTGTTTATAGTAGCAAATCTGACTTCACAGGCAATTTTTCAAAAGGGAACAGTTAACTAAAGCGCCCTCAGCCCAACTAAAACTAAGGACCTTATCGGAGCTGAACAGAGGACATGGGAACATGTTTTAGGAGAGATGTAAAGTTTTTATGTGCCTACACTGATAACATATTTTCTTTTCATTCCCTCAGGTCGGCACACCTCTTGTCCAGGTATCGCCCCCGCTGTCCCATTATTGCCGTCACCAGAAGCCCCCAGGTACGGTCGCCTCAATAATCTGGCAGCAGTACAGTTCTGTTGCTCTAAACACGACTTTACTATCTATGAATCACATTTTTCAGAACTGAGGAAAACAGTCAGTATTTACTCTCAGTGACTGTGGTAAATGGTGACAGCTCTAAATATAACAGAACAGCCTGTCTGAGTGAATTTATGTGTGGTATTTAAATGGCGTGTATTATTGTTTTATGGGGGTTTCTGTTCAGGGACAGTAGTTCTTTAATTATTCACACAAAATGTACAAAACTAAATTGTGATTTCTTTTCCTTTTAAAGCCATCTAGAAGTAACTCGTACAAGATCAACATGCTAGAATAATTTAATAGTTATCTACTATTCTCAGAACGATAGATAATTGTGAGAGATGGGAGGTTTGGCTGTAAAGGCCCCAGTCATATTAAAGGCTTAAAACCTTTTAACACCGAGAACATAGATAATGTCGCTACACAACAGATCGTGTTTGTTACGATTAAAGGTTGGGTAAAAGCTTTTTTGTATATACACCACAAAAAAAAAGATGCTGCTTTAATGAAATCCTGCCTACCCCACCTTTAAGGTAAATCACACTTCAATGAAAATGTTTCAGCAAAGGTTTTTGCTTTGCTCAGTCATGAAAATACTTTTCCGTACAAGAAACTTTCAATCTCCCTTACTTTATATATTTTTTGTACAAAAGTGGAAACTTACAGATCTTACATTGTCACAAATCCTCAAAAAGAAACCATCTATGAGAGGTAATAACTCTTCGGTTGACCTAATTATGACATATTTGACTAACCATCACCTGAGACAAGGAGTCATAACTGAAAAAAGAATGAAAATAACTTGATAACATTTATAACAAGTCATTTGTCCCTTTAAGGTTCACACTCATATCAGCCTGAGAGTTTTAGAAATCTGTCAGCTCATGGTTTATTAGCTCACTTGTGAGCTGGCCCAGTAATATCAGGCTCCTGTTACATAACAGCACCTATTGGATCACTCTCCACTTTCGCTGTCTCTGTCCTCTCCCTCAGGTGGCCCGTCAGTCTCAGCTGTTAAGAGGAGTGTTCCCCGTCCTCTTCCACCCTCTGCCTGCTCCTGTCTGGGCCGACGATGTAGACAACAGGGTCGACTTTGGCATGGACATAGGTCAGTGTTTGAATGTGAGCTCACTCATTTATATCACATGATACTTTATTCCTCATACACTTTCCTCTTTTTTTCTTCCCCCTCCTCAGGGAAAGCAAGAGGGTTCTTCAAGTCAGGCGACATGGTGATTGTGGTGACAGGCTGGATCCCAGGGTCCGGTCATACTAACATTATGAGAGCAGTCAATGTCCCATAAAAAAAGCTTGATTTTAAATCTGACTGACATGCTGACCTACCCCAGTGTTTGAGCTTTTTTAAAACACAGATTCTGTCAATTTTGACCAAAACCTAAGAGGAACATTCAGCACAGTTGCAATGCATTACTGTCAAAGCATTACCAGTGTTATTGAAATTCAGAGTATGCCAGCTGAACATGTCTCATGGATGTAGAGTTTATGTTTATTGTGTCTTAAAATCAATGACTCCCTCATAATAAAACTTGAACTGTTAACTTTATAAGCTTCACTAACTGAGCTGTACAGTCTCTCTTTTTTATCTCTCATTTTAGAGGGTAATTTTAAATTGAAAATGAACAGCATCTCTGTCTGCCATTGTTGAATCTTATCATTATTGGATGCTGTAGAAGAATTAGCAGATATGGCTTTCGGTCCTGTCCTGAGCTTATCTCTGTGAGGGCAGGATCTTATTTCCTGTTATGAGCAGTGCTGGGAGAGGCCGAGATGATGGCGGGTAATGAACTTCAGTCATTTGTCCACAGAGATGATCCAGATGCTTGCATCTGACTGCTATTCTCCTTTAAACCAATTATATCTGTTCCTGTGTTGGGTTTTCTCTTTCTTGACAATCTTTAAAGTGATGGCTGTGTCTTTTTCCAACAGTCTTCTAACTTTTTCTGCTCTGATATTGACATTTTCCTCCTCCTGCTCTTATATTATCTGCCCTTAGATTCCTAGTTCTTACTGTCCTTAACATCCAGATTTGCATTCAGTAAAATTATCCTTCAAAATATAGTAACAAGTCAAATAATGCTTTTTTTTGCTTTATTTATACTTTCCTCATATCGGTCACTATTGCAGCCCATAACTGCATGTCAAGTCTTTTTTGATTTGTGGAAACCTAACTAAGGGAACAGACTTACACAGGGGTGGCAGGATACATGAGTGTGTATGTAAATATAAATGAATATCATTAATTCATCTCTTTTGACTTCACTTATATTGTTCAATTTTAAATTGATTTCTTCCAACTCTGTGGAGAATTGTTCACTTAAAAGTTCGGGCCCAGTCATGTGTGGCACCATTTAAGTCATCCATGCTTAAATCTTTGAGGACTCAAAAAGGAGTCATTATATCCAATGACTTACTATGAAAAGGAAATTTACTACTTTGTGAAGTAAAGACAGCTTATGTTTATTGTGTCTTAAAAACAATGACTCCCTCACAATAAAACTTGAACTTTTAACTTAACATCCAGATTTGCATTCAGTAAAAATATCCTTCAAAATATAGTATTAAGTCAAATATGTAACACTGAGGAGTGGACTGATAGAGAGTTTAAGAAGTGTCCACACCCTCTAGTTCAAAACCTGTGGAAATCTTGTAACCAGAAACATAATAAAAACGTACAAGTAAGTTAGTATGAGCAAAACACAGCATCCAAAGCAAAACAAATATGCTGAGGAGAACATACAGAAGTCAAATGAACAAGAATAAAGAACATATTCTCTGATAGTGTAGTGGAGTGCACACATACAGTAAATCCATATGTAGCTCCATGTTTTATTGATTCTCATATAGGAGCAAACGTAGACTGATACCATAAGACTGAGCTGTCAAGAATCACTGCAGGTTTTCCTGTGTCATTATCATAAAGCTATGATGAGGCAAAAAACTTTGAAACCATTTAATATCGTATGAAATGCAGCCAAACTGTTTATATCAACTCATGGTAACATATGTATGACACATTGAAATACATCCTTTGACTGTAGCTCGTTCACGCTGTTAAAACGTTTGCTCTTTCTCAATGTTTAAATAAAGTTTCGTCATCAATCTGTCCATCACGCGCTCCCTCGTGTTATTGGTGAGACAGGCTGACGCGCGGGCTGTACCTGTGAAGGATGCGTGCGTCTTGCCGGCCGGGCACGCCGCCTCTGGGGACGTATGATGGGGATGCGGATGCCATGGCAACAGGCCGATTGGCTCCAGACCTTTGTATGCACATTTATTTATTTAATATTTTATCTACATGCGCTGCGCGCCTCTGTGGACGAACCGGCTCGACCTCTGCGTGTCGAGTCTGAGCGAGGAGTTCAACCTCAGTGTCTGAGCCGAGTGTGAATGACAAACCACCTGAAACGCTCAACAAGTTGTTTTATCCTCCGAGGAGACAATTGGATTCTGTGGAGCGCACGGTTTCACCTCGGAGCAGCTCGTTCAGATGAAAAATCGAGTCTCCGCTTCTGTCCTCGGCGGCACAATGAGGAAAGGACACCGCTGTATTCGGACCCAATGTCATTGAAAGTCGGCAGAAGTGAGAATAAACGGCAGCTGCTGCAGATGGTGTCAATGTGCAGACTTTAAACATCTGGACAAGTTCATTCTTGCTTCGTTTTGACTGTGAAGCTCGTGCTGTAAAGCCGCTTTGCCTCTTCTCTGACTGTCTGAGCGCTTCAGTCACAGGCAGGCGCGCCTTCAATCATGAGGAATGTTTTTCCACTCGGAGACTGAACATGACAACATATCGTGGATTCTGTGCAACCATGGGGTAGATTGTGCGTATTTTCTCTTGTTTCCACCGCCTTGTGTGTCCCTGTCGCTCTACCTTTGTGTGTGCGTGGTTTTAGCGCGTGTCAGAATGAATCAGTGCGCCTCGGAGTGTGAGCGCCCGCGTGTGCCATTATGTGCGTCCCTTATGTCCATTATGTCCATTAACTACCCTTCCCTCCTTTCGAAGGATCAAGTGTCCTTGTCATTCACCCGAAGATGAATTCTCTCTGTCACCCAGCCGCTCAGATCATCTCTTGTATAATGAAATGTGTAGATAATATCAAAACTGGAGGAGCAGTCTGACCACAGGGGCGACACAGACAGGACACCGACGGCCAATGAGCGGCGAGCCCCGTTATCTACAAAAGACCGGGAACCTGGTGCCAGTATGACCGGCGTCAGAGCGCCGAGGGCGGCTGTTGAGAGGAGAGGGAGGGCCTCGGGGTGCGAGAAACGTTTCAAGGACGAGGAAGGAGGAATGGGAGAGAAACATCTGTAAGGACAAAAGAGACTGCTCAGAAAAAAGGGAAAGAAAATCTGCTGTCGTCACTCAGGCAGGGTGAAGGATTTCATGTCTGGATGGAGCGTTTTCCAAGGGCACTGAGGTAAGCATGGCCACATTCATGGAGAGAGGGCGGAGGTGGGAGTTGCCAGCTCCATCAGAATGACTTCAGACAGAGACCACTTTGCTGAAGCTCCTTCAGTTTCACATTGAGATTAACTCTGACTCACTCACTTATGTAAATAAACAGGTTTAGACCATAAAGAGTAGTTTTCCTGAGAGGGGAGTTACAGGTTTTCTTCTCCCTCCCTCCCCTCCTTCTCCCTCACTCTGAGCTGGGATGGATGGAGTTGCTGGAGGTGTGGGTGCCCCAAGTAGTGCGGGGGGGTCTGGGGGTGACAGCCTACCCAGACGAGGGGACTCAAAGCGACGCAGTAAAGGCAGCCTCCCTTCTCCAGGTTACAGGCTGTCCCAGGCCTCTCTGGAAGGGGAGAGGGGCTCCTTTGGGGCAGACAGTGCCTCCTTGGGTGGGCGTGGACGTCGTCTCTCTATCATGAGCTCCTCCACCAGAGATGGCCTACCTTTCCGCACAGCAGGCACCCCAACCACCCCGGGGCCCCTGCCACCTCCACCCGGCTCCGCCTCCTCTGCCCATCCTACCCCTCCTCGCTCAGTGGGTTTTGCCACCTCCCGTGCTGCCCTTGCCTCCACCTCCTCCACCGGGACTGGTGTGATGGTGGTGGCCACCGGCCCTGAGACTACCACCACTACGGCATGTAACACCACAGCAGCAGGGACCCCAGAGTTGATGGGTCAGTCTGCACTGGGTGGATTTGGCATGGGGTTGGACGGGGAGGACTACAGCGCTTCCAACCAAAGCACCTTCATTCAGAGACAGTTTGGAGCCATGCTGCAGCCGGGAGTCAACAAGTTCAGCCTGCGAATGTTTGGCTCCCACAAAGCTGTGGCCTTAGAGCAGGAGAGATTGAAATCAGCCGGGGCGTGGATCATACACCCCTACAGTGACTTCAGGTACAATGTCACACACACGCACACACACAACTTCCATTGCATTCAGCCCACCACACAGGCCACTTGTCGCGTAAATAAGACACATAATGTTCTTTCATTTAGAGTAGAGCTTATATAAGTGAGTGTACTTGAAGCATGATGATAAACACTTAAGTTGAGAGTGGAAGAAGATTAAAAAAGAAAGAGCCTGACTGGCAACAGGGTGAGACATGCAGCAGGGAAAATATATATTGCTGGGGGACCTAACAGAGGTTTAGTGATGTGAGAGGTATCAGGACATCGAAGATCCGATGGGAGACTGAGTCTCTGGAGGAAACAGAAGCAGAGGGTGTGTGACAGGCTAAAAGGCACATTGAAAAAAAAAAGGGAGTGGATGAGAAGTCCTCGGGGCACGATCAAGGCTGAGGGAGCAGTCTGGGAGACAATGCTTCATAAAACAAGACTAACCAACAGTACCAGATGTCCATTTATCAAATACTGTAAGCAAGAGGATTGATATCTCCTAATTATAGCCTTTTGTTTTGAGAGAAGATAGTTGTACAGTCAGGGGTGAGGATATGCAAATAGAGAGGACAGATATAGCTGCGAGGTGTTTGGCTAATGAGGGAGCTGCAGGATATGCCATCCATGTCAATTAGGGAAAATGTTAAGTTTGCTTTCATTCAATCAATCAGATGATGAGCCCACCACAGCCCCCTCTGCTGGTCACGCTACGACAACATTTGTCCTCTAGAATTAATCCAAGAAAAATTAATGACGCCTGAGGGGATAAAAAGAGTGAGATGTTTTATGTTAGAGATCTTTTATAAGTTATAATTAAGGAAAAACAACAAGACAGTCATTTCTCTTAGCTCCATTGGGTACCTTTCTTAAATCAGTGGTGATTACTGAAGGCCAACTTTATTAATAATTCTTAAGTACCAAAGGGCAATTTGCACACATCTACATGTACTTACATGTATCCTGGTCTTTACTGCCTGAATTGTGAAGTGCAAATGGGAACACTTGTATTTAAATGTATTTATTTGATAAAATGAATAAACTCTGAGGTGGACAGCTGAGGGAGGGACAGATCCATAATCTCCAGACAGACTGCAGCAACAATAGATGACTTGATCCCCAAGGCTCCTGGCCCACTTATATCTCATAAGAGACACGCGCACACACACACACACACACCGAGAGGACCGAGTTTTGTTTCGTCTGTCAATTTGATGATCACTCACAAGTGCTGCTTATGAGTCTGCTCACAGGAGGTGCACTGAATGAGGTCAGTGAAGGATGGAGGGGAGGTGGATGAAGGAGTGCATGGATGGATAGAAACCTTGAGGAATCTCAGTCCGTCCACCACTTATTGATATTCAAGACAGCTAAAGATGTTATTAGTCCTAATTATCCAGCCAGAGAATCACAATTGAATTTTCATTAATAATGTACAGCATGCCTAAATTATGCAGGTTGAGTATGCATTATGCATAATTCAGTCATCTAACTTTTCAGTTAAGCACCTGTACTTTGGAGCAGTGACTGATGAGGAGGAGGAACCTTGTGAGGCCAGGAGGAAGGAGGAGCTCCCTTCACGTGTTTTTATACCATTATTAACTTTAAGCACAAGCATGGCCATTTTGTATATGTACAACAAACAAAACAACAGAAAAATCAAATTATTTAGTTTGTTTGTCCTCAGATGAGAAGGTGGGGCTGGAAAAGAGCAAGAGTTTAGCAAACCCTGACTTATTTGCTACTCCTACGACTTGTCTGGATCATAAACTGCATATTTAATTCAGTAACTAGATATGTAATTTAATCTTTAGTGTCTTAAAAGTGAACACCAAACACTGAAAAAGGCATTGTGACAGCAGAAGATCATCATAAATATATGTCTAAAAGGATGTTCTACCCATCTCCAGTTTTTATCTAAACTGGGCCATAACAAAATTAAACTAATGCAGTATGAAAAAACATTCAAAAGTAGCTACTGACAGAATAAACACAAGTAAAATGTCCCCTGAACTGCAAGTCAAGTCAGAATTGCAGCATTGTTGTAACAAACCACTATATGAGAGGATATTTTTGGTCACCATGGAGTTGCAGTCTGCTGTATAATAAAACTGACTTTAGCTTAGTCATCTCACTTCACTTTCAGACCCTGAGGTCGTGTCCACATCTTGTAGTCATTCTCTGACCCATCATCCGTGGTCACAGTAACCTTAAACAGCCTCAAATGTTGTGTTTTCTATCCTAGTTATTACTAGAAATGCAGTTATTCCCTTTGAAGGAACGTAGTAGATCAGCATTTTTTAACACACCATTACCTACAACATTACTCAACAACTAATCCCCCCCCCCCACCCCCCAAGTGCCAGCCTCATTGCCTTTTACTTTTATTACCTCAAATCAAAACGTACCATTTAAATCTGCAATAATAAGGATGAGAAGAATAGTAGTAACACAATATAAGTAGAATGACTGTCATGTAAAATTGGGTTTCAATGCTGCAACCTGAAAGACGTTGTTATCTTATCTTATCATCAGTGATTTAAATTGGTTTAAATTAATATTCAGTGCAGACAGGCAGGTCAACCGTGAAAGTGACTCTTTAGTCCTGAACATTTACAAGCAACTAAGAGACATGTTTTCTTTACTTAATTTGTGGGCTCTGAAATATGGCAGTTATATTTGGGCATATCATACCTGTGTGTGTGTGTGTGTGTGTGTGTGTGTGTGTGTGTGTGTGTGTGTGTGTGTGTGTGTGTGTGTGTGTGTGTGTGTGTGTGTGTGTGTGTATGTGCGTGCGTGTGTGTGCAGTATTGAGTATGCTTGTGTGGTCTGTGATTAGGAAATCTCCTGATAAGCTCTTAAACCCTCCACTTCATTAAGACGTGTTGCTGATGCTGCTTTAGGAATACAAAAGCAGGGGTTATTATAAAAAAATCATACGTTGAAGCAGTGAGAGGCATGCAAAGTGGAGGGGAGGGGTAAAACTAGGCAGAAGAGCGCTCTGGCTGCAGATGAGTCGTGCACTCACAGGGTTGATGGCATAACGCATATAGGAACAGAGGTTTATTATATAATAGCCAGTTGCTTCTATGCTTGTTTGTCTGCATGTTTGCCAGGATGATGGGAGGAGACTCGCTCAGAACTGACATCTTGCCAACAGCGAGCAGGAAACCAATCAGACGCTGGAGACACCCACCCTCAATTAGGGCAGAATTAGTGTTTGGTTTGACAACAGCTGAGCAGGTAGATGCAGGTCAGTTCTCCCGCAGCACCTGTTTGTGTACGAAATGGAATACTGATGAGGCTGTGGAGAACCACTCTGATTGCATTTGCAATTCCTGTGTGTAAGGAGAGCCAAGTGTTGTATCAGTCTTCAGTTAGGAGACTGAACATCAGTATTTGTCAGGTACTTAGCCCAACATGATGTATCTGTGTGCACCTTTATTAGTTTGGATCTCACTTCTCTGCCTGCCTGTTTGGTGATAAATTGACCTTAAACTGGCTGTCAAATCTCAGTAACTACAGACAATTTTTCATAGTGAAGTGACAATTTTGCCACTAAAACATGTACCAATTTTACAAAGACGTGTTGTTAATATCAGCCTTAAATAAAGTTCTTATTATTATTTTTTTTAATAAGGCTGGTTCAGGCCTGGTTTTGACTACCTTGGGTACTGGCACATTGAGCACCTTTCCTTCCCTTCCCCATCCTCTTTCTTCTGTGTCATTAACTTTGAACCAGCATGTCTGTGCTCCTTCATACCATAGGTTCATCTAGAATCACTGCTGCAGACGGTTTGCTGCTGTGAACCAGTCTGTGCATTAAGTCCATTCATCTCACCTCTGCCCGTCTCTCTCTCTCTGCATCTCCCTCTATCCCCTCTCTAAACCCAATGCAGAAGCGGCAGGCGACTTTCTTACATGAGTCTGGTTCTGCTCAAGGTTTCTGCCTGATGCAAAATGTACAAGATTGAAGATGGGATGGGAGTGGGTCTGATCTTATAAGATGGGACTCAATCTTTTCCCAGCTTTACACTGGGTCTCTGTAAGCAGAGTATGGTCGAGACTAGCCTCTTTGTTAAGAGCCTTTGGATAACACTTGAATTGGTGCAAAACAAATAAAGATTGATTGATTGGTAGCAAAGTTTGAGAAGATTGGACAGTCCTCTAGAAAGTTAAGGGGTGCAATTTATTTCAGATAACTAATTAAATAAGTGGCTCTAAACTATACTTATACCAACAGTTCTGTTTAATGTCCAGTTTAAGAGAAATGTTTGTATTTCTTTAGAAGATAATTTTAGGTGATCAAAAGAGTAACATACTGTAACTGCTTAATCAAGAAATAAAGTATGTTATCATTTCAACTTTCGTACAAAATACTATAGCCAATATCAAAATTATTTACAAATCTGAAAGATATTTTGCGGTTTAACGTGCTGTGTCTGGTCCTGCTAAAACATCAAGTGTAAGATATTGTATTTTAGATATTTTATGTAATTTACTGACAGAGAGTAATACAATTAAATAAAATAAATTCATGTAGGGTGATGAATTATACAGAGTTGTTTCTCATAGAGCAAGTCCACTAAGTATGTCCTAAAGGTCAGCAGTAAAACATGCCGCCTTATTTCTACATCTACAGATCCTCGAAGTCCATGCTGTTGCATATGATACCTGTATTTATTACCAATGATTATGAGGTGATACATTTTCCAGTACGGGTGACAGTCAGGCTAAAGTGTGTATGTGTGTGTGTGTGTGTGTGTGTGTGTGTGTGTGTGTGTGTGTGTGTGTGTGTGTGTGTGTGTGTGTGTGTGTGTGTGTGTAGCAGTGATGACTCATACTTAATCTTCATCGGTCTAGCAGTAGCGTCACACCATGAGGTTGTGCTACTAAATTAGAGCTCAATAGCGATCGACCACAGAGCCAGAGTGTACTTTCACAGAGTGAGAGTGTGAGGAGAGAAAGAGAGAGGATGCAGGAAGAGCAGAGTCATCAATACAGGGTTGAGGTGATGGATAAAGATTAGGAGGATTTCGAGGAATGAGACAGAAAGATGACAGGAGTCGTCTTGAGATGATTTGATTGACTCTCCTGTCAAACATGAATCACACACAGCATCCTAATGACTGTGGCTACGTCATCCAATAATACCTTCCAGCATGAAACATATCCAAGGTTATTCTTATTCGCCTCCTTTTTGGTCTGTCTCCTCTCAATTCAATTTTGTTCAAGAGTGCTCTGCTTTTTTGGAATAAAACGGAGCATTGCCAGAGCATTTGAAAAAGATAATAACGTCTGAAGGGCAGCATTCATATATACCAGTACTACACTCAGACAAGCTGCAGAGGAAATTTTGCTCCTTGAAGAGCCCTGGATGATCCCCAAGTCATTAAATTCCAAGTCTGGCACAGGGGAATGGAACAAAGAGGAGACTATATATAGGAAAAATTTAACATTGTATTTTTTTTTTCTCAGGAAATGAGATATAAAAGGATTAACTGAAATAAATGAGGGGGCTATTTGCAATAATAAGTATGACTTTCAGGTCTTAGAAGAGTTTAAACGTTTGAATTTACCATAATGACCTTTTGAAGGGGCGCTCCATTAACTTTAAAAAAAAAAAGGGTCTGTGTAAAGTAGAGGAAAGATGTGTGGTCTCAGATTTCCACACCACATAAAACTTATCAATGCTCCAGATAAATTCAAATGATTAAAAAACATTAAAAAAATAAACAGTTACCTCTTCTCCGGGACGTGGGGGCGTGTCAATTTAGTGCACAAAGCACCCACCTACTGCTCTCAATTGTCAATCATCTCTACGGTCTGGTCTCAGATGGACCAGTCAATCTCAGTCCGATTCCACAAAATCCTGTCCAACAGATTTACTCACGAAGCACGACAGTGGCTGATCCTTTTTTTACCCGGAGTAGAATTCAGAGTCCATTTGTCTTAAACGTGACTGTGCTAAAGGGCAGCAGAGTGGAACAGCATGTAGAACACATGCTATGAGGATGATTTCCATACTATAGCAGCGATAAAAAAAGACCTGAACGTATGAGAGTTGAAGGGCCAGTTGGCAGCGCAGCAGTTTGTTGTCACCCTGAAGGGCATCTCATCATGTCAGCCACATGCTGGACAAACAAGAGGTCTTTGGAGAGTGGCCAGACTGTGAAATATGAGTTTGTAGAGTGCTTGTTTTCCACTATCCCAGAGACATACATTTGTTTTCACTTACCGAACTGCCCGGCCAATATTTGGCTAGTTCGGAAACAGCTTTACCTCCCTGTGCAGATTACTGTGTGTTTTTGAAATACTGAATTCAGACTCATTTTGCCCCAGATCCCAGGATAGGGGGTTGCATTGAAGTGCTGTATGTACATTCATGTCTGAGTGTGTGTCTGGAGCTCCCTCGGTGTGTTATCAAGCCATGCCTCTCATGCTCCTGCAACAATGTCAGGTGATGTGCAGTGACTCTCTGGGACACCAATATTACACCTTTTCAGGGTGCAGTGTGTGAGTACAAAGGCGTAATGATGGCTCAACTCTCCTCCAGCGCTGTGGCAGAATTACAGTAGGGGGCTACAAATACGCTATTGTTAGTGTTAGTCTTAAAAAACAAACAGGATTATGTTGTCAAGGTTGTCTCAGGTTGGACTAGATAGGTACTTTGAAAGAGGAACATCATTTTCTGACCTTGTCTCACTCCAGATGCCATAATTCAAACACCCTGGCCTCCGCTGCTCTAATATAGACCTTGGATTTATGTCTCACAACTTTACGGAGCATGATGATAATTCTTAGGAGACGAAATCACCTTTAAATTTCTTGGTTGTAATAAAAAAAAGCACAGTCACCATGAGTCCAGTTGTTTTTCTAAGCAAAAATCAAAATTTTGCTTGATCCTCGACAGGTTTTGAAAAACACTCCTTGTTAAAGTAGGAAAGCCCACAAACAACGACCATGCCTGTCTTTCTCTGTCTAGATTCTACTGGGACCTGTTGATGTTAATGTTGATGATGGGGAACTTGATCATCCTTCCAGTGGGAATCACTTTCTTTAGAGACGAGAACACGCCTTCATGGATCATCTTCAATGTGGTCTCTGACACGCTCTTCATGGTAGACCTGGTTCTAAACTTCAGGACCGGCATCATAAAGGAGGACAGCACCGAGATACTGCTGGACCCGAGGTGAGGCGAGATGTCTCTGCGTGTTTCAGTCTAACATGGCATGGGTGGAACATTGGTTATATGTCAGTAGTATTTATACTGTAGCTTTTGTTGACATGAATTTCAAGTTGCTCCTCTGGCCACCTGCTGGGTTTGTGTTCAGACAGAGAGGTGATGTGCAGCCACTGGTGGAGCTTTGTCCATGTCTCGGTTTTGTTCCTGTTGAATAATTATGCAAATTCTTCCATGCCAGCCAAATGTTGGAACATTCCCACAAAGCTTGCTCTCCAAATTACCAATGTCACTGGACCCCCATTCTTCCCTCACTCAGGGCAATCCGCCAGAACTACCTGAAAAGCTGGTTCCTTGTTGACTTTGTGTCATCCATCCCAGTGGACTACATCTTTCTCATGGTGGACAGTCTTGATTCTGAGGTCTACAGGACTGCCAGGGCACTGCGTATCGTCCGCTTTACCAAAATCTTGAGTCTTCTTCGACTACTCCGCCTGTCTAGACTCATCAGATATATCCACCAATGGGAAGAGGTGAGAAATCGACTAGAAAACAGAGACATTGGAAAGAGAAATTAAAGTTGACTTGATATTGAAGTTATGACTGAACAGAGGATTTTTTTTTTCTACAAATAACGTTTCCTTCATCATTCCCCTTCTTAGATCTTTCACATGACCTATGACCTCGCAAGTGCCATGGTGAGGATAGTTAACCTAATTGGTATGATGCTGCTGCTGTGCCACTGGGATGGCTGCCTCCAATTCTTGGTGCCCATGCTGCAAGACTTTCCACCTGACTGCTGGGTCTCCAAGAACCTCATGGTGGTAAGTCTCAAACTAATAATGGGCATTTTTGCAGATACTGTTTTTACACTTTTACAGTTTTTTGTTCCTCCATTTTTTCATCTGTTGGTCCAATTTATTTCCAGTGAATTCAAACAGACTCAGATATGAGGTTTTCTTGATTGGTTGGTCCAAAGTCCAGAGTCAAGCTTAAAAGATCGCTCGCTTTACTGTCCCCTTCTGCTTGAATAAATATCTCTCAGAAAACTAGTCCATCAAACAATCACATTCTCTGGTCCAATCTTATTCTGTTGGAAACTTGGGACTAGATTTCCACTGTAATCGCGGAGAACAAAAAGTACACAATGTTCAGTTTTGGTTGAATGAGATGCACACAGCACAATCTCAGTTGGTTTGAACGGGGTTCACAATATTTACTTCAGAGGAATACAAAGCAGCGATTCAGCTGGGCTTGGCATTTGGTAATCTGTGTGTGTTCAGACTGTTTATCAGATCCGACATTGTTTGCTGCCTGTCGGTGTTAATTGGCTCATGCAGCAACATGTCCAGTTGGAATTAAACTCACTTATCATCATCTTCATCATCATCATCATCACAGAAACATAAAAAGATTTTCCATTAAGACCTCAACAGAGATCAGGTGGAGGTGTGAACGTACGCAAACAGATGAAGGCCTGGGGACCTACTGGAGATTTGTCACGTGTGTGCAGCCACAAAGACTTGGACACAGATGAATGCACACAGATACACAGTTGTATGAATAGCTGAGTCATGTCTCTCAGCAGTTGTCTGGGCGACTGTTGCTAAGCAGCCTGATGCTGGGATCTTCCCCAGAGAAAGTCCTCTCATCTGTTGGACCATTAACATCTTAGTATAATTGCACTCACACGCAACGCAACCTATATCAGGAACACACACACACTCTTGTTCCTCTATTTATAGTCTTTTATTTTATTTTTTAAATAATGCATAATGACTACCCTTCACTTCCTGTGTGGTTTTTCACTCTCTGCTCTGACTTGCAGCAGGGGTTTGACAGTTAAATTGCTCTATTGCTACATGTTATGATCTCAGCTGTAATTTTTCTGAGGTGGTGTGGTGTAGCACCTCTGGAGGGAAACAGCTCCTTTTAACCCTAACTAAAATAAGACCAGTTCAATTTAACAGCACTTTTTAATTAACACTTGAAACTTGTTTTACTTGTCGTGTCACCCTCTCTCTCTCTCTCTCTCTGCCTCCCACACACAGAATGACACATGGGGCGTGCAGTACTCCTATGCTCTGTTCAAAGCCATGAGCCACATGTTGTGTATCGGCTACGGGGCCCAGGCTCCAGAAGGGATGACTGATGTTTGGCTGACCATGCTCAGTATGATCGTAGGTGCCACCTGCTACGCCATGTTCATTGGCCACGCCACTGCTCTCATCCAGTCACTAGACTCCTCGCGAAGACAGTACCAGGAGAAGGTGAAACATGATGTTCCTCCACCTGATCGATCTCTCCTTCAGCTTCTTAATCTTGGTGTTGCTGTTTTGTGTCAAGGGCTTTGACTAACGGTGACATTTATTCTGGATACAGTGGGTATTAACTTGATTTTTCACTCTATAAAAAGGTTCAGATAAAACCACAATCTCTCAAAACCCAGAATCAAAAAGATGTTCAAAACTTGAGCCAATTTAATTTTCCCCAATCTCTCTTTTTCTTTTAAAAATTAAACGAATAAAATCTTTGTAAACAAATTGTAAAAATACAGTAATTGTTAAAATATAAAATATTGAAGACAATCACTAAATTCTGTCAAGAAAACAATTCAAAAATCTCTTCAATATTTAGTGCTAATTATACAACCAGTTTTAAATAAGTTGCAAATTTCAGATACAGCTTGTCAATTTTCACAAAAGATCACATGAAAAAGTACAGTACACTAAAAAGATGGAGCCAGTTGACGTATTTTGTCAAAATTTTTCTTTAAAAGTTTGCAGATGACTGACTAATATGTGTGTGTCTTTATGTGTTATTACAGTACAAGCAGGTGGAGCAGTATATGTCGTTCCATAAACTTCCTGCAGATGTTCGACAAAAGATCCACGAGTACTACGAGCATCGCTTCCAGGGTAAAATGTTTGATGAGGAGAACATCCTGGGAGAGCTTAGTGAGCCACTGAAAGAGGTGAGACACTCACACAAAATCAATCTACACGAGTACATGTACAAACAATCAATATTCAGGGTAGCGATGGGTTGGCACTGTCCAGTCTTTCTTAGACCCATTTCCTCTGGATGGCCTTCAATTGAAGTTGATCCAGTCTCTTATCTTTTGTTCATTTGAAATTGTCTGGCAGGTTGTTTTTTTAAGTTTTGTTTTGTCTTAGATCTCAAGTTTTCACATGTTGGAGTTTTTTTCATTTTTGATGTCTCCTTGGTTGTAGAGCACCTTGAATAAAATCAGTTTTGTTTCAAATGTGTTTTATGAATATGACTTGACTCCACTCTTTCCAAAGCTTTTATTTCCTCTTCATATGATTTTCCTCTTTGTCTAGGAGATTGTCAGCTTTAACTGCCGCAGCTTGGTGGCTAACATGCCTCTGTTTGCCAACGCTGATCCCAACTTCGTGACTGCTGTGCTGACCAAGCTGCGCTTTGAAGTGTTTCAACCTGCAGATTTCATTATTCGCGAGGGCACTGTTGGAAGAAAGATGTACTTCATCCAACACGGACGAGTTAGTGTGCTGACCCGTGGCAACAAAGAAACCAAGCTGAGTGATGGCTCGTACTTTGGAGGTGAACATACTCAGAGACATCAGAATAGTTTAAGATTTGAGGAAAGGTGTGCGGGAAGTTCATAGGATAGTTCGTGTTTGTGCCTGTGTCTACCTAAGAGTAAGTTATTTCACAGCCTTTCTCACTTCTTGGTCTATCCCTTTTTTCCACTTTTCTCCAACTTTCAGAGATATGTTTGCTGACTCGAGGACGGAGGACAGCTAGTGTCCGAGCAGATACATATTGCCGCTTGTACTCCCTCAGCGTGGACAGCTTTAACGAGGTGCTGGAGGAACACCCCATGATGCGGCGCGCTTTTGAAACTGTTGCAGTTGATCGTTTGGACCGTATTGGTAGGAGCAGATGTCATCATCTCTTTCATGTCTCTTAACATCTTGTTTGATGTTGCTATTTTATTTTCAGTCTTTACTCTGCAATGACACAGCCCAAAATTTCCCATGATCCATCTATAGATATTTTTAGGCACAAGTTAAAGGTCAAACCAAATCTTTGGCTGCCTGTTTACCAAGAGTATCCAGCTCTTTTACTCACAGGCCCTTCTTTTCAAGGGACCATAAGGCCCCTCCTGCCATTTGTCATCTGTGTTTCCATCCAGTCCTTGGGTAATTTTTTGTCATCCTCTCTTTGCATCAACAGGCAGGAAGAACTCTGTGCTTCTGCGGAAGTCCTCCCAGGCTGGCTCTCTGGGGGGCAGTATGGGTCGTGGTGGAGGTAGGGGTGGAGGGGGTCCAGGAGCTGGAGGAGGCCTTGCAGCAGGCAGTCTTGGTTCATGTGACAGCATGCTGGTACAACAGATTGTCAAACACGACAGCATGCCCGCCATGCAAGATGCCATCGCAGCTGCTGCTGCTGCTGGAAGAGGTGGAGTCATTGGAGGAAGTGGCACTGTGTCTCCTAGGCCACGCCCTGTCATCTGGGCACCGTTGGTTCATGCCCCACTGCAGACAGCTGCCGCCACCAGTAATGTAGCCATTGCCCTTATGCACCAGCAGCAGCAACAGCAGCAGCAGCTCCAGCAATTGCAACAGCAGCATGCACTTGGAGGTGCTTTCTTTCTCCCCTCCCCTCTTATCTCTCCCTCTCCTTCCTCCTCTTTCCCCCTGTCTCCTCCTCGCGCTCCTGTGTTGCAGCCACTACGCCCCTCTGTGAGCTCTCTAATCGGGATGATGGCAATTGGAGGGATGGGTGGGATGGGTTGTTTGTCACCAAGAGGGTTTCCTGTCTCTCCCTCAGCCATGGGGCCACCTGGTGTGGTCACATCACCCCCTGTTGCTAAAACTCCTACCACACCAGCCTCCTCAGCTCCAACTACAGTCCAACAGGGAAGGACTCTCCATTACAATCTTCGCCTCCAGGCCGATGGTTCTTCAGTGATTGCTGGATCACTTGGAACTCCAACAAGTGGAGGGCCACTAAATCCGCCTATCCACAAGGTACCATCGACAAACCCTCCTGCTGCCCCTGGTGTCCCCTCAGATGGTAACACCTCTGTGGCAAGTCAGCAGGGAGCAAAAGAAGCTTTGTTACGTCATGGAGGAACCCCCTCTCAGGGTCTGCCAGCACTGGGTAGACTCACCCAGGAAGCCAGGCTGTTGTCGGCCTCACAGCCCACTCTGCCTCATCGCTCCTGGGCTGGAGTACAGCCTCACCCACCCCTGCACCGCAAGGCCTCTGGTGGGAATTTGCTGGCAGCTCCTTTTCTGGCGGGGCAGTTAGCTAGGGGGAGCAGTGCAGGGATGCTGACATCTAATGTTCCACTTCAGCTAGTGACAAATATGCCATTTAATGCACAAACACCACCACAGGCTGCAGTGTCGGTCCCACCCACTATAGCACAGGCTATCTCTTCAAACACTGCCACATTCACACAATGTTCCCCTTATACTGCCTCTGTGCCCATACCTTCAGCTGCACACCTGCCCCCTGCTGTTTCTTTGCCATCCTCCTCCCCTCCAAAGCAGACCTTATTATCCTCTGCCACCTCCTCCCCGGTGCCCACCCCCTCGTCTCTGACATCTATTCTCACCCAAACACCTCGCCCTAAACCAACCCCAATGACCCCATCAGGCTCCTCCTCTCCTCCTATCTGCTCTGCACCGCTTTCAACAGGAACAAACACACTGCTGCTGTCATCAACTCCACGTCCCAAACCTATTCCCCCATCTTCTTCTCGCTCATCCTCTCCCTCTCCCTCCTCCACACCACCTCCAACCTCTGTTTCTAGCCCTGTTCCACTACCTCAGACTTTTGGGTCCAAGTCATCTCTTGCCTCCTCTTCTCCACCGTCCTCCTTGACCACTTCTTCTCCACCACATCCCCAGAGCCTCCGAGCCAAAGCATCTAACACACCTCCTTCTGCTTCTCCATTATCTGGCTCCAGTCCTGCCCAGACCCCAATACCTTCTCCTATACCAACTCCAAATCCCCGCAGCCGTACTTCTACCCCTGCCCAAACTCCTACCCAAACCCCCACACCTGTTACTCCCACAAAAACAATCACCCCTACACCTGCCCCCTCTCCCATTCCTGTTACACCTGTCCCTTCCATGAGTAAATCCCAGAGTCCAACTACTTGCCTCCAACCCTCTACTTCTGGAGGACATACACTGAGCCAGATCCCAAAACAGGCCTTGCCCCCTACCCCAGCCCAAAGTGCATCTCCTACCCCAACACAAGCTAGCGCCAAAATTACTTTCTCGGTTCATCCTGTAAAACAAACTCTTGTTGTTGTTACTGCAAGCCCCTCTTCAGGATCATGCCATTCCACCCAGCCTACCACAGCAATAACCTCAACCACCCTAAGCCCAAACACAAGCTCATCCTATCCGTCATCTATTGGCTCTACCCCCTCCGCCGTCCCCACCTCTACGAGTATCAAATCTGCCTCTGCCAACCCCCCAAAACAAGTCCCAGCTACAACAGTTGCCCCTATCAACTCATCAAAACTCAAATCGCCTTCTACATCTGCCCAGATCTCTCAGGCATCCACCCCTACACCCACCCAGTCAGCACATCCAGCCACCCCTTCTAGTAACACATCCCCTAAAGGAGGGGAAAAGGACCCACAGCTGCCACTCACCAGAAAAGACTCAGAGGGACTAAGACACAAACTTCCTGCCAACATGTAAAGTCTATGAACAAACTTCATAGATTGTTGATGAGCCATGGAGATACAAAGTTTCACCAGACTTGGCCCCAGACATGAAATAATCTCATTTGGACAGGTGCATTTTTGTTGCATTCACTCTAGGATGTGATAGTTGTAGAAAATCAGGTGTTCATGTGACTCTTGACGAAGCCATCAATAAGAAGAAAGGCTGTAGGAACTGGTGTAGAGTCTAGAATGCATCAAAATGTATACATACACATTTGTATAAGTGATTGTTGGAGCAAGTAGGGGAGCTGAAGTGGAAACAACATGCAGAGAAATGGAACAGAAGCAATAGCTTTGGAGAGTCAGTAAAATACAAACGGAAAGCCTCCATTTTCTGGACAAAAAGCAATACATGCGAGACAATTGAAACTCTCATAATGTGACATAAAATGACCCTTACAGGGAGGATAAATATGGGACAATAATAATCTTGCTGTTGGGAGGAATCTATTGTGATAGTGGTTTGAAGCCTACACAACTGACCATATTCAAATGGCAGCCAGTACAGTACAGCAAACGATCCCTGGTTTCCAGCTCCAACTCCCTCTTGCCTCCTATTCTGCACCAAAGTGTAATATTAACTCATCAGAATAATGATTATATAAGTAGTCTAAACATCATTGTAAATTCAATACTCATATGAATTTGAATAATTAGGACCAGTCCACTGGTAGTTTTGTTGTCCCAGATGTGTGGTGTTTAGTTTTTCAACAACAAAACTTTAAAATTTATGTGCTCACTCTGACGACTTCTGTAAATTGTGTTTTTTGTGCAACACACACATACTGCCCTGCTGTCCACTGTGGTTTACTTGATTTTGTCCCTCTCATCTCCCTGTACTGTATTTATGTGCCTCTTTGTAGGTTTGTTGTATGCTTTTTCACCCTCAGCCTCTCTGTCTTTCATCTCTTCTCTGTCTCACTGCCTTTCATCTGATTTCACAGCTCTGGTGGCTAACTGTTTCTTTGACGCTCACAGCCTCTCTCCCTTTCTCTCGGTTTTCCCGACACTTTGCTCTTTGCTGCTATCAGCCTCATGTTCATTTTGCTCCTTCTTCTGTTGCTCTCCGATACTGTTTCAGTGCCATTTCCAGTGATGTTAGATGTTTTGTGTGGGTAGCAACAAGGCATTTTTGTCTTAACCCCTAATACCATGTTGCCTAGATGATATATATTAAAGGACCAAATGTTTTATTTTTTATTTATCACAGCTATAGCTTTTGAACCGGGAAAAAAAAAAGCTAACAATGCTGAAAGTCTCACCAGACACAGCGATGATGTTGAGTTTGATGTTCAGTGACCATGACTATGATGGTGATGACCATGCCTATGATGGTGGCCATGGCGGTGTTGATACGATGATGATGATGATGGTGGTGGTGGTGGTGTTTGTGGATGTAAAAATAAAGCAGGATTAGATTTCATCTTGTGGAGTATATTTAAGCGTGAGCTCATTACATACAATACATACTGTATACTTAAAATGCATCAACATTTTATACAAGTAGGATGTTAAGGAGAACAGTTACTAAGTAAAAAAACGTGATATTTTTATTCAGCTAAAATGTAAGTTTGCGTTGATGACTTGGACATTTTTTTATTTGCAGAGCAGATTTATTTTAGATGTGGAGGCTTTTGGAGTAGAGCACAAACAGTTGCAAAGAGACCATTCAACCACTTAACGGTCGATTAAAACACTTTGTTTGTCTGATTTTTTTGTAGTCACAGGTGGGCTACAAAAGAGCTACAAGGGCTACAAGGAGAAAATGTATGAAAGAAAAATGCAGGGCAAAAAAAGGTGGTCAATTATACAGAAAAAATAAAAAGGGCAACTTTTTAAAAATGATTAAACCTATGTAAATTATACTATTTTTATTCACTTTCATTTTTTTTCCTTTTCTTCTTTACAATTATTTTTTTGCAACTGTTTGCAGGTGAGGAAGTTGACAAACTTCTCTTATCTGACACAATTTTTTCACACACATATTTTTTAACTTACTTATGTACTAATGCTTTGCACATTATACAGTAGAACATAAACTCACTGACAAACTCTCTGTTAATAGGACCGAAACTTCTGTTCACTGAGCTGATTGCATCCTTACTAACTTGCATCATCCCCTAAAAGCCAAGCTTAGTAGAGACGTTATTGAAGTTAACGCATATTTTTGTACTTATAAAAGACAATGATTTTTTTGTCGGGCAAAGTGTTTGTAAGAAAGAATATAGAACTCACTTTTTTTACATAAAAAAGTGAGTTTCACTTTCTTTCCATTTGAAGCCTTTCAAAATAAATGCACCGCAAAATGTAAACTACACAATCTAAAGTAGATACCTTCAGAGTAGTGAAATACAAACAACAGGTTGTTTAAATCAATTAAATTAGCTTTTTTTTTTAAAAAGAAAAAAAAACAAAGTTCAATAAAACCCGTGAATTGTAGTGAAGCAGATAACTTTGTTATGTAGAATGAAAGTAGTCAACTCAAAATTTTCATTACTTGAATGGATTATTCACTCTAAATGCCATTTTGAAAACAGGTCAATGAAAATTGCTCAATTTGGACACAAACTCTGTGACGGACATTTAAACTTTGAAGATTTTGGACTTCAGAAGTTTTGTGACTTCACTTGTCTTAAACATTATTTAGCCCTACCATTATATTTGTTGTTATTCACAGAAGAAATTATTTTTCGTCTTTAATTTAGAACACATTTTTTTATTATTTTTTATCAATCTCTAATGTAAAAAAGGCTATAAAATACCTGTTTAACAGTTAAGATTTAGTCAATGTACCTCAGCCTCTGGATTCCCACATTTCCAACTTCTACTCCTTGATCCTCATCACTACTTCTGTCTCCTCAGCAGAGGGCAGACACGCTCACAAGACTAAGCTTGTACATATTTGGTTGCTTAAATCTTCCCCGCTCTCAAATAAAGCTGAATAGAAAATCCATCTCCAGGAGGGCAGCTTAAAGTCTCCCTTGATCCCCTTCTCTTCTGACACCTTAAGGATCCTGCATACATTAATTTTACCTCTTCTAACTCATTAACCTCCCTGGGGCTTTAGACAGCCCTTAAACCTTGTAGGTGGCAGCAGTAACAGAATTATTTTTTGCCTTTGGGAGTTAAGAGGCATTAACACATTGGATTTACACTTGTTATTAATTAGATACTGTGTGAAAAACATTCCCTGGTCTTCAGAACAGCACAGATACGTCCTAAAAGAGGATGACCGCCATGTAGGTATAAATATTGGTTTCTTCTTTTTTTAAATTAAAGATCACATTTCTGATCAGGAAAGAAACAGGCTTAAAACAAAATACAAACTTGAGTTGAAATGTCAAATTTTCATGTATTTAGATTGAAAATAGGTGTAAAGGTGCAGACAAAGTAGACAAGGCTTTAGTTGATTTGACGCTTTTGAATCATGCCCGCAGGTTTTACAGTGACCACAAGATGGCGATGCCACTTTAAAAATCAGACAAACACAAATGGAAGATGAGGGAGCACTTAGGTGTATTGGTAATAGCTCCATTTACAGTTAAAGTTTATTTTTCAGTAATATGAGAGGACATAGAGGCTGTGAGAAGTTTGAATGTAAAGAGGAAGGTTAATACTGTGGGGCAAATAGAGAGGAAGGGGAGGAAGGTTAATGATGACGGACCAGCCTGGATTACAATTCATGAATAGAGATGAAAGGGCAAACAGGACTTAATTGTGGCCTGTCATTCTGTCTCTGGCCTCTTAACTAACCTGAGTGAAAAGTCCTTGGCTGCATTAGATACAAACTAGATTGGCGGGCAGGTGTAAGACGCCTCCTGTAGTAGACCCACATATATATATATTTTTATTTCTGCAAGTCTAATCTCCTAGGCTTTATCATAAACCAACTGAAAGCCTTTACTTTTTCGATAATGAGGCTTTCAAACCTTTAAGTTTGGTGGCGCCTATAGGTCTACCTGCCTGCTTGTCACACAAAGAGGTGGAAGTGGTAGAAGTCCTCAAATCTTTTACCGATTAAAAAAAGTTAAGTAGTCAAAAAGGCAAACAATCAGAAATAAAAATAGCTTTTAAAAGTATCTAACTGCAGTACTTGGCTCCACCTGTCACAGGTAAAGTATTCTCATGCTTAACATCATACTCTCTTTAACAGTTTGCAGATCTTTAGGGATGAACTTTAATCTCGAATTTTATAGAAAAAGTGAATAACTTCTGTTACTTCAACTCATTAATTTTTATTTAACATTGATTTGATAACCTAATGACTCTTCAGGTTTAGTTTGTGACCCGTTTGGAGCTTTCAACCATCTTATCTTGAACCCTCTGCTTTGAAAGA
The DNA here is from genome assembly GCA_962446985.1 of Xyrichtys novacula. Classification (NCBI taxonomy): domain Eukaryota; kingdom Metazoa; phylum Chordata; class Actinopteri; order Labriformes; family Labridae; genus Xyrichtys; species Xyrichtys novacula. The sequence continues at coordinate 23,575,823 of OY660871.1, forward strand.
CACATGAACATGTGAAACATGTTGTACATATGAAATTCTGTGTCTTTGAGTGGTAGCAAAACCGCAAGCACAGATTTAAGGTTAGGGGGGCGGTAGGAGGTGGGCTGCCTAAGCTCACCACAAAATTATATATAGACTTCCTGCACCCTTACTTATGAACCCACCAACACAGACAGACACACTCAGACACACACGCTTCTGCAGCTCCAGCAGAAAAGGATGAGATTCAAACTTGAATCAGTGAGGTGATTCCCATCCCCAAAACCACTTCTAACAGCAGCAATGCACGCTTCTGTTCAGGGCTGAGTGTTATGTGGTGTAATGAGACTGTGTTCTATGTGCTTCTTGTGTCACTTTTTCATTCTCTGGAAAAACAGCATCATCAAGGCTACTGTGCACAGCAAAGGCCGTGTTGTTTGTACTTTATGTCTCTGCACTGATACTCCCATACTTTTAAAGTCATGTTAAAAAAGTCCCTGGTGTTGCCCTTTGCTGCTGCCCTCACACTGGATGTGACACATCCTCTTTCACGGTTTCATTTAGCACAAAAGCAGAGTTATGTGTCAAACTCAATTCTTGACCTTTTTGAAGCTGCAAGCGCAGGCTCCCCACCTGTCAATCAGCCCTCGGGGTCTTTAAAGGGAAAATGCTGAGTCATGAAGACAGAGAGGTGGGACGTTCAGCCTTTTTCGAACCAAAAATGCTTCTTCCTCATGTGACAAGTAGACGAAACATCATAAGATATCCTTCACTCAACCATGTAGGGGAGAGTGGGGTAAGCTGAGCCAAAGGGTAAGTTGAGCCACCCCCTGATGCTTGGAAATGGTAAAAGAAATTGATCATGTGAGCAAATATTTAGGAGATGGGCATCAATTCATGGAGTTTGTAAAGGTTAGAAGCACATGGGTGAAGGGGTTAGACATTTATTTACAAAAAGTCAAAAATTTAGTCTGTCAGAAGTTTCATTAGAATTGTGTTCAGACCAAAAAAGATCATTTTAAATCTGTTTTATACATCAACTGTGGTATCTATGAGCTACAACATGAAGTCAAAACCCTAACATAAAAAGTCCACCATTTTAGCTTAGAGGATTAATAAAGTCATAATAGTAGTTCTTGGTAAGTTGAGAAAGTAAAGAAGTCTGATGAGAGGATCAGAGTTTCAGTTCAGATTGTTGAAATGTGTTACTTTTTCTTTTCAAAAGTATAGCTGTGAATGTTCTGAATCACTTGAAGACATTCTCATGTTAAAATGGCTTTTTACAAAACAGCTTTTTAGCAGTACTATGCAATAATAATAAAAAAATTATTGTAGCAGTTGAATAGTGTATAATAGCTAAAAATACACATGTAATACACATAGAGAGACCACTTTTTTGTCATGCTATATTATCAAGACAGTTATGTTTACACTCATTCTGCTGGTTTGCAGGGATGCACAACATCCTGAAACATATGCAGATACACTAGTTAGAGACAAAACTATGATTGCTTTTATGTAGTGATCTGAAATATGAAAAACGGCTCATCTTACCCCACTCTCCCCTACCGTAGGCTAACTCTAATGCTGCCCAAAGGAGAAAGAGGAGGACCGGGGTCTGCAAACCTGCCCACCTTTCTCCTCCTCCTCCTCCCACCACCACCGGCACCGCGACAGACATCGTTTTTGGCCTATCGCACAAGAGCCAGACCCCCTCCTTCCCTCCCTCCCTCCCCCCTGTGCCCTGCCCACCCCGGCGGTCTTCTCTCCAGCCTTGCCAGAGCCAATCCACGGCTGGGCGTAAGTAGGGCAAGCCGCTTCCTGGTTCTCAGAAAGACAGGAGCAGGGAGTCGGAGTGGGCCGGCTGAGGCAGCGGACAGGGGGGGTCAGAGCAGTGCAGAGAGCCGGTCTGCAAGAAAGGTGGAGAGATAAAAGACGACGGAGAAGATTTAGCCCTCTGTGTGTTGTGGAGCTGAGGACAGCGGGAACAGCTATACCCACCACCAAGAAAGAAACGACAAGCGTGGGCGAAATAGAAGAAGAAGAAGTTAGAAAAAGTAGTGAGGGTGGGACGGAGTATCCAGGAAGTGTGGAGCCCGGTCAGGTGGGAGGCGACGGTCTGAACAGGTGACACACCGGCGCTCAGGTAACCACTCTACCTGTCTGCACACCTTTTCAATTAAACCCACTGCACGAATATACGGTTAATGTGATGTAAGGACACGTCTGTTTGCCATGATAACACTCTGCTCGCGTTAACCTACAGCCTCCCTCCTCCCGGTTTGAACGGGGTCACGGGAGGACAATCCCACGTCACGGGTGTTCGGTAACTCCCGTCGACATTTATTCCCCTCCACTATAGGCTAATGGAGCATTTTGAGCAGAGCTGTTTTATTAGATGAAACACAGTCGGGCTTGTATTTTTAGGAGCAGGTGCTGCGGCTTCTGTTTGATGTTGAGCGCCCAGGTGAGGAGAGAGACAGAGAGGGAGAGGAGGAGTGGGGTCGGCGGGTACGTTTCTGGAGACTGGGCTGCTAATTATAGTCGAGAACACCGGCTGACATCCAAAACCTAACCTGCTCTCACGCACATTACCTGCCTCTCCGCTTCCATGGGCACGCAGAGGAGAGCAGAACAGAGCTGTGCACCTATTGGATTTAACTTCTTGCACCCATCATGATGAAACCATGATCTACCCTTACACACACACACAAACACACACACACACCAGTGGTCTGTTAATCATCATCATCATCATCATCCTCTCCATGGCGCACCCTGTGTTTTATTTTAATCCTGCCACTATCCTGTGTTACAATAGGATGTGCTCAGGCTGTAATGTTAGGTTAAGGCCTCTCTCTCTCTTTGCTTGCCTCATGGGTGGGGAGGGCTGCCATGCCAGTGGGCTTTTTGTGTGTGTCACTTCAGTCTACGCTCCTGACTCGCCCCTCTGACGGACCGGCCTAACAAGCTCAACTGGCTTGGGTTTGGTTTCCCTGTCTTGGGCACAGCCTGTTTGGTTAAATCTTTAGCCGTCCATGCAGGTAGTTAATGCCTTCTGCCCTTCAGGCTCAGGTGTCTTCACGGCTCTTTCGGCTCGTTTCACGGTCTCTGAGGATCTGAATTTTTGTTATTTTTATGGGCTGTTTGGGAGTTAATCGCTGAAGATAAGAAGCCCCTCTCTGTCTGATCTAACAGTTCTTCTTCTTCCTGCGTGCCAGCATCCTTCACGTGAGTGGACGTGTTTTTAGTGCTCTCTTGTTCCCCACACATGGAAGAGCCATCAGGGTTTTGAAATAAATTCTTAATGCCAGCTCTATTTGCCCTATCCTGTCTGCAATATAATTGGACATCTGTGCCTCATCCCCTCGTTCCTGCCGTCCTGACATGACCTGCATCCTGCTCGCTTCTCCACAGGTCTTATTCTCGCAGCTGATGCTTCTGTCCGTGTCAGGGTTGTGTGTTTAGCCTCCTTTTCTATTTCTGAGTGTTTCTTAGAGAGCTGTTAATCATCACTTCTGTAAAGTATGCTGTCAATCGAATTCACACGAAAGACGTGCGTGTGTGCGTGGGGGTATAACTGTATGTGTGGGCTTTCCCACCTTTTCTGGCTGTTCGGGAACTTATTTCTAAAGAAGTCAAAGTAGGAAGCGGTTGGTTTCTATCTGCTTCTTTTTGTTTTTTTCATGCATCCATTTTTTTTTCAGTTGTATCATAAGAACCCCCCCACACACACACGCACACACACATGCAGACACACACTTGCTCCACCTTACTTACATCTGATGTATCATATGACTGCTTGTCTGTGTGTTTGTGATTATTCACATGCTCCGTGGTTTAATCTAAGTAATTACAAAAAAGAAACACATTTGGCTCAATTAGTCATTACTTTGTGATTTCATTATATCAGTTCACACCTATCATACGTTTGATAATATACCTGCTGAACGTGTGACTCGACTTCCTGAACTTTTCCCTCAGTTGTATGACCTCTGCTGACCTCTGAGCCAAAGAAGAGGGGGACGTGCAGGAGGAAGAAGAAAGCAGGCACCCTTCTTCTTCTGGGTTTATGGACTGGAGGTAGGAATAATTTGAATATTACTAGATATATAGTTTTATAAGTGCATCCTTAGTTTGTGTAAAGAGCTTTTGCAACATGTCTGACGGCAAAGACACTAATAACACCGGCATTTGAATTATTTTTATTTGTTGATAATGGAGTACAATTAACAAATAAATAATGATGTTGGATCCAGTGTAACTAAAGGAGAGTTAAATAACTACCTGTGTAGAGTAATTTTGATATTTCTACCTTGTAACTAATAAATGAAAGTTATGTGGGGGGGTGAGGAGTCTTGCGCTCTTTTAAAGTTTGCTCAAAGTGTCATGTGATGTGAGACCTCTACAAAACCTTTGGAGAGCAGCTAAAACTCATGATTTTCAAACAGTTGCAGTGAGTCAGTATTGAAGTAATCTCACGAGACACCAAGGGACTTAATTCTAAAAAGAAACTTGTTATCACACAGATAACAAGTTGAGTTGGACTGACAAAGAGGCAACTATATATTATTATTACTTTTTATTTGGAGCTTACAAAGCACAAAACAACTACAATTAACTACAAGTAAATTAAAATACATGGTAGAAATAAAAAGTGGCCGGGTTTCTGACTTGCTAATGCAGCCGCTAACATGAGCCTAAAGACAGATTGAAATACTTTATCTATGACGTGGATATCCTGTCAATGTTTTTTTTTTCTGTTTTACCTTTGTTTGTATGATCGCTCTTCCTCACATCTGTGCTTGTTTGGTCATTTTCTTCTGTATTTGCTCTTGTTAGTCCTGTTGCTTCACCCTTCAGCATGTCTTTTCCTGAATATTCAGACAGATTTTCCAGGATAATCTAGTGGCAGAAAGAAGTGCATAACACAATTGTGATTAGGATTCAGTTTTAACACTACTGATACCACTTTTCAAAAGTTTACTCATTGTACTGTCAAGGTTCACTTCATAATGATATGTCATAGTCAAATACTCCTCATTGCGACTGTAAGCGTCCGTGTTATCTGTATGTTTATTGCCATACCCTGCAGGCCCAAAAACGACCAATTTACACTGACTGACTGCTCCCACAGATAAGTTTAAGTCATTGCAAAAGATGATTAGAGTTAAAAGAATACAGCCCACATGATGTCTGAAAATCACAAATCAGCTACCTTACAAAATAATTATTTCCCTGTTATGACTTTCCAAAACATCGCATCTGTATCTGTCTACCTTTCCAGCTAGTTTGCAAGTTTATAAATGTTTGTCTTTGCATTGAATGTGGTCAAGCATTTAAATAATTTATAAACAACCTGGACATAAACTCCTCTGTAGTTTGGCAGTTCCGTCTGCTTTAACTCAGCATAATGCCAAATAAAAAAGTAGGTAGATGATTTAAATTGTTTTTGCTGTAGATTATTGTCACTACAACGGAATCCAGATTATAAAAAGAAACTGGAAAAAGTCAATCATTTCATATGATATTAAAAATCTGAAAAATGACATTTTATTAAACTTTAGGTCACTATAAACCTTTTAACCTGCGTTTAAAACCCAATTGGAAGGAAAACTTATTTTTCATTCTCATGTTAGTTTAAATGAATTTCTTTTGTGTGCCATTTTTTTTTATATCCAGCCTGTGGCCAATTTTTTATTTCTGTCTATAATAAGCGACATACACATACCACTTATCGGAGCTTATAACATTGTCTTAAATGTATTTTAAATCACCTCCTCATGGATGATGTACATTCATCAACCTTCAAGCAGACATTGTTCTCCTTGAATTAGCCAAAATAGCAGTTTTCACCAGTATAATTGTTCAGTATCGTCAGGTATCCAAGAATAGTTAAAATGATAACGCTTACCCAATAATAACACATGTTCAACATGCTTACACCTCATCAGGCTCAATTACCTACAAGTTTCAGGGGTTAAAAACAAGCAATGCGTACATACTGTGCAGTGTATTAATGATTTCTTTGCTTGTCTTCATAACTTTGGTGTGTGTTGTGTGTGTGTGTGTGTGTGCGTAAATGTGTGTGGTGGGCAAGCTGGTGTGGCACATCATGTGACCTTGGCTTTGCCTGGTGACAGGCATTAGTCTGCGAACTGATGGGTAGGGGGAAGTTGCAGTCAGTGGTCCATCAGGCGAGGAACTGACACACAGACACACAGTCACACACACAGTCGCAGACAGACACACAAAGCACAATCCAACATATGCATGAAGACACATGTGGACATGTATTTATTTTTAATGTTCATGCATGCACTCAGTTCCAGGAAATGCTTTAATTAGGACATGTGAGCCCATGTAAATTTCCCCTTTTTCAGACTCGGGTCTTTCAGTTTCATACAAACCTAGTGAGTGGGAGGAAGGTGGGGGTGGAGACAGAACTGGGGAGGGAGAACGGGAGTTGAAACAACTAATGGTTTTCTCTCTGACCCAAACATTTGAAGGTGTTTCTCAGGTCTTTTCTGCCCTGACCAACATGCAAATTCTTTCGATTCCAGGTTTTTTTTAGTTCGGCAAAAACTTTAAAAAAACTCTCACCTGACGTAAGATTTGGGGCTTTTCTCATCTGGAAAACTAGAAACAAAATAAATTCTAATAATTCATGGATAAGTCATGTTGATTGACTCATTGCTGTCAGAGTATAACTAGAAGTCTTCCTTTCCTTTTTGTTCAAACACCACATTTTCACCATATATGGCAGTTGTTTCTCAACATATAGAGGCAATAATGATGGGGGGTGACAACACAGTGTCCGTAATCCAGTCTGCGTCTACAACAGTCAAGTCTTGCCCCCACTCGATCTGTGTCAATAGAGGAAGTTCTGTATCTGCCATTTCCTCTTTTCAGTCATGAGTTTCTGTAGCATTTGACAGCCCTCCCTCGTTCTCGACCACCAGCTGCGCAGCCCACACCACCCCAGCGTTAACCAATCAGTGGGTGGCTGTGACTCTTCTTCTTCTTGTAAAGAGTTGGAGAAGAAAGAGAGAAACTGAACAAACAGAGCTTGAGAAAAGTGATCATGATTCAGCTCTTATGGTAACAGTGCAACTGTCTCTGTACGAATTGAGCGGGCGGTTATCATAAATAGGTACAGTGAGACAACATTTCAGGGAAAGTGAGAGTGAACACCCAAACATGAGCATGAGATGGGAGCTTAGACGTCCCCTTTTCATGTTTTATCTTCAGAGGGGGAACTCCAGCTGCAAATGGAGGCTCCAAAAAACAGCATTCCTTCCCGTTTGGGAAAAATGAAATCACCTTTTTCTCCGTTTACGTCTCTACAGCACTGGTGAGATTTGACGGAAGTTAGAGGCACATCAGGTCCAGAGAGTTAAGAGAACATAAACAAAAATATTTACTGCATTCAGTTAGTTTGGAGTCTTAAGTATTTCAAGCAAGGACATATTTCTTACATAAGAAGATACAACACTGGCATTTCCATACTTTGAATCCTACTTTTTTATATCTCACTGTTGAACCAAAGTTATGGAAAAACACCAAATCCCCAAAAATGTGTTTCCTATTTTAATAAGACCGGAAAAAGACCACCATTACTCTCTCGTGTTACTAGCCAGCATAACCTCAAGTCTGCCATTTTTTAAATACTTTAGCTTCCATTTGCATAATTATCTTTGAGTTAGACAGCTGGACACATATCAAGTCCTGTAAGAAAGTTATTTTCACGTTCTGGTATCATTCTGTGATTGCACTTACAGTAAAAACACCTCCTCCCCTCGCTCGATCACTGAACTTTCATAAGGCTGATTAATCAGGATGGTGACACATGCTTCACACATGTCCTCTGACTTTATTTTTCTGCCCATTCCTCCACAAAAACATCATATTTTGGCTCTGGGCTGAATTCCTCTCTGAGCCGTTTTTGCTTTTTTCATTGTGTCACTCTACCCTCGGTGTATCTCTCTATCTACTCAAGTGGTCGACCATCCTGACTGAGCACAGGAAGAGGAAACTGATCAGGATCTGTTGATCTGCCTGTTTTTGCAACATCTCTGTGCTGTACTGTGTGTGTGTGTGTGATAGTGTTTGTCTGATGCTTTTGCAATATCTTTCTCAGAAACAGGAGGTCATCAGTGGAGGAGAGCACCACTTGTTGAGACCCTCCCAGTGACGGGGTGACTGAGGTCAATGCAAGTGACACATCCACAGCAATATACAGTAGTTTAGTGTTAGGGGTCCGAGTAGATGTAGCTGTTCAGAACAGAAGTGTGCAGATCTTTTTACTTCCTCACCAGGTCGTCTAACCTAATAGCCAATCAGTTAAGACTACAACTTTATCATCACATAAGATCATCACTCTGTCTGCAAAACGTTTTCATTTATGGCCGAATCAATCCACCAAAATTAAAGTTACAAACATTTGTGTGTGATGTATATAATACAAAATGTCTGGACAAACCTTAAATAAGTTTTATTGTTTTTCAACACTCTGAATTTAGTTTGGCAAGTTTTTTTGCAATCAAAATTTAGTTTTTTAGAAATTTTACAAGAAATAAAAGGATGAAAAGAAAAACCAACTGCAACATATGAGAAAGTAAACGCACAGAGAACTGAAAGTAACCCCTGAAAATGAAAACACCGACATAAAAAAAAGAAGTGAACAATAAAGAAAGAAAAAGAGGCCACCGTACCGCCTGATATATGGGACTGCTGACCTGGTGACAGGTCCTCCATCAGCACATCGGAAAAATGATGTTAATTCAGGTCATACATCCACAGCATACAGAAGTGTACAACCACAAATATATACATCTCATTTTATTTAAAAAAAACCTTTAAATGTAACAGTCATTTTAAAATCATTTTTAAAGCTCTTTTGGTCGGTCAGCTGCAGAGCTTCAAATATGCAGATTAGACTCATTAACTGCATTAATGGCGGCAGTGACTAATTCCAATTAAGTCATTCAGAGTTGGTAGTTAAGGCATGAGGAGGTTTCTGTCTCACTATAATCGTATTTTTAGCAGCTGTCAGGTCGGCTTAATACAGTGTTTTTGTTACTCAGTGATGCTGAGCTTTGACCGTTCTAGCACAGTCACAGACACTGTTACTGGAAACCAATCCGAGAAGGTGGAAGCCACTTAAGTCCAGAACAGTGAACATGGTGGATAGTACCCCACCATGTAAAGAAAAGTTGAAGGAGCCTTCGTATTTGTATTTTTGTAATTTCATACAACAATGTTTACATAAATACGTCCTGTGAGGACAGTTAAAATGGATCTGTTGCTGATCAGGGTTTGGACAGGCCGGTTTTATACTTGATCAAACACCTTTACTGTAAACCAGAGCACCTCCACACTCTGTCTGTTAGTAAAGTTTATTTAATTTACTCTTTTTTTCTGTTATAGCTGTTGCAGTAATATTAAGAACATTTAACAAATGCTCAGCAGTTTTCAGAAAAAAAGTTGATATGAAATCTGTTTTTTAACTTATTATTTCATTAATTACTTTGAACATTTTATTCAAATCTAAAAACCAAACATTCAGCAAGTTGAGTAAAGTCTTAGCTCTACCATGTTATTGAATTTTTACTGCAGATAATCTCAATCAGACGTTACATTCATATTGTAAATGAACGTTTGATGAATGTTCACCATGTTTTTCCCTTAAATATTTTTATTAAGAAATGTTTTTAAGTTGTATTTTTTTTGTTTTCCTTATGAAAATGTCAAATGTCCTCACACGATAACCCCTTTGGATCAAGATTTGGCCTCCAGTTAGCCAAGATGAACACCTGCACAGTCCTTTTAATTGCCGTCTAACATTTTGAACTGCCGCTGAATGACAGGGAGTGTATACTGATAAACGACTGAATGTTTGACTGTAAGGACACTCTATCGCTCTTTCAACTTTTGCATCACAATTCGTCTCGTGCAGAGCGATCAACCCTCCATCTAGTATCGAATTCATCAACTGAGAGAGTTCAGAAATGTCATTTAAACCACATGAACTGAAATCAGGTCTCTCCAGCTCACAGGTTTTAGTCGATGCAGGTTGCAATAAGCGATTCGCCCACACGTGAACACAGTTGTGGAGTGTTTGGGGTAAGAAACTGCTGACCAGATAAAGAGGCATGAGAGTAAGAGAGCTAAGTGTGAAACCACTCTGTCAGCAGGCCTCTCTCACATCTGTGCATGTTCTCCTTCTTCGAGTAAAACTCCATTTTGGTGATGTTAATGATAGAGCTGCCTGCTACCACATCTCTCCCTCATACATCTGCACACACTCACACACCTGCAAGGACTCTGCTACTTCCTGTGGCTGCCTGCATGTGTTCACCTCTTGCTCTTTTTTTTTTTAATCTCCCAGTCGTCATGTCACTGCTCTCCACCCTCCTCTCTTTCTGTCTCCCCCTTCTTCTCCCCTTGTAACTTAACTCTGTCGACTCTTGTTTCATGTCTCCTCGCTAACACAGATTGTTCGAAGCAGGGACTAGATTTTCCTGTCTCAGCCTCCCCTCTTCTCTGCTTTATCTTTCAGAGTATCTCTACACCCACTCCCCGTTCACTCACTCTCATGTGTTCTCTTCCCCCGTACCCTCTTTCTTTTGTGTGATTTCTAAGAACATGTGTGTTTTTAGAAAACATGCCACCCTCATGTTTCCTTTGGTTGTCTCTCCTGAAATCTCGTACTGCTTTCCCTCTTTCTAACCTCACATTGATTTCTTTTCCTGCGCCGGCGAACTCCCCCATTCACAAAGAAAAACAAAATTATACACAATGATTTCACAATGATTTCTGACCAATAAAGATGAGCTCTTAGTGTTTCCCTTTACTTTCATAGGATTATCAATATGCGTCACCCATGTCCAAAAATTCACATCTTTACTTTGGAATTAAAAAAAAAAAAATCAACGAGGAAGAGTTAAAGGTTTTTAATTTTAAAACCTCAACAAAAAACCCAAAGTGATTCAATGGCACAACTTTTTTTTGTCTTAAATGCTATGGACATATTGCTTATAACTAAATATTGGCTTGAAACAAATTTTTACTTGAATCTTTCCAGTTTAAAAAAAAAAGAAAATTAGATGGTGGATATGTTACACTGCATACAAACTAGAGCATTTAAATATCTGCGTTGTATTCAGTAATTTCCTGGTATTAAAGGCTCATTTAAGATGAAATAATACTATTTATCATTTTTAAATTACAAACCCAAAAAATGTCTCCTAAAACAACCAAAAAAATTGGCTGATTGAACCCCTTTTGTTTATGTTGACCTCCATTATGACAATTGTTCAAGGATATTTACAGTAAATTTAGTCTTTATAAAAGGTGATAGTATGTTTGATTTGATCGTGATTATCTATGGAAACATGAGAAAATTATGTTTTAGACATAAAGACAGACAGCAGACTATTTTAGCTTCACCACATGCTGTTGTTTTATTAAGAATATTATAAAACGGCCAAACATGTATAAATCATCAAATTGTAAGTTGTATGTAGATAATTATCTCTTCCTGTGTCATGTCAGATAGTTTTTCTTTGGAAATTAGTTTTTGAGTGAAGTTATCTCTCAGGATAGTTCATGCCATAATCAAACCTCTCCGTTTGTTATTTTTGTCAGAAAAGCTCCTTAGATAACATATTGTGCCTTCAAACGCTCAAAGACACTGAAGTCCCCCCAGGTTTTTAAATTTAGTCATGAGAAAATATTCTCTTAAAAGCCCCACTCATGTTTAAAATAATCCTAATTGCAAATTATCACAGTCTAACTATAAAATGTTTAAGGTCTTTGTTGCCTTTCTGTTTTCTGAAGAGTTTTTTTAACTGTAAAAAAATAAATATTTTTATAAACTTTGGACCGGACCTCTATGTGCACCCAAATGCCTCGTCCCATGTGTTGATAAGCTGATAATCCTGCAGCAGATTCTTTCTGCTGTTCAGGTCTGGCATGCAAATGTACTGCTGTTGGAGCTCACAGTGGAGTGTTTGTGGTGTGGTAGGGCGAGGGGATAAGGGCCTCTGCTCTGCCAGCCAAATGAATAATGTAATGTGTTCTTGGAACTAAGACCACAATGTGCGCATGCGTCCACACACACACACACACACACACACACACACACACACACACACACACACACACACACCATAATGCCCCAGATACAGTAAGGACAGAGGGGGAGGGATTAGCTGCTGTGTCTTTTCTTGAATAAAAAAACAGAACAAACTTCTGCTGAGTAACATCATCTCAGCGGACTTCTCCTTTTTTTTTAATTCCCTCTCGAGTCATGACAGGGGTGCAATCATCACAATTATCATGATGGTGTCTCAGCTTTTGTCTTCGACAAATTCAAATGCTGATTCAAATTCTCCCTGGTTGCGCCTGTTTTTATATCTCCTGGTGGGATGCAAATGCTCAGTCTGGAGGGGACTTTTGGGATGCAGAGCAGGTGCAGCTTTATCTCCGAACAGGGATGAGCTGCATTATTAGAAGGCCTGAGCATGTCCACTTGAGTGTCGTTGGGTCTATTTTTTACTTTAAGTGTAAAAACTTTTGAACTCTCACAGCCTTAGGAGAGTGCTCTGCCTGCAAGAGTGCAGCTTTGGTTTGGCAGACGTGCGTGAACTCATCTCTTCTCATCCCCCCATTTCCTCCTCCCATACTCTTCCTCAGAGGTGTCCCAGTACCACACTGCTCTCACTACCCCAAATAAGTGAAGTGTAAAGAGGGGAAACTCTCTCTCTCTTTCTCTCTTTCTTTCTTTCTTTTGCTGTTTAAAATTGATCCGACACAGAGGAGTTGTAAGGGGAACACGAGTGTGTGGAGGAGAAACGGTATGAGCCTGCTTTTACTTTGACTGTGTTTGTCGATGTTGTTTTTCCGGCACAGTGGTAGTTTAGCATTACAATTTGTTATGTTGCGGTTATGAATACCTTTTCAATTGCTGGGTTTTGTTAACACTTGCAGTTGTGTTTATACGTGCGTGTGTGGTGTGTGTGTGTGTGTGTGTGTGTGTGTGGAGGAGTGTTTCACCAGCTGCTTTTTTTTTCAGGCTGAAACTGACGTCGTACAGCACAACACTTTGGCCTTTCAATATTTCTTAGAATCTTTTAAGGTCTCTTTTTTTTCCATGTTTAATTTTAACAAGACAAAGATGATGTTTATTCTTTCTCTGCAGTTTTTTAAGGACTAAGAGTACCGTGAAAGCCGTTACAACACATGCAACCAACCATGCATGCTCACTTTAACTAACACTCGCACACACACAGCTAGTCACAAACACACATACAGGCACTTTGGAAAACATCTGACATCAGAATTTATAAAAGCATGTCTCCCTCTCGTTCTCAGCCACAGTTTTCTGTGAATGGCATAAAGTCATACTTTCCCCCTTAGTGCTGGAGTCAATATAATTGAGGTGGACTGGGAAAACTTACAGCCTTTAACGGAAAATAAGACCCATAAAAATAATACTAACAGTTCTAGTTCCACTCATCACACACACATAGACACAGCGCGTATACAGAGGGATTTCATGATATAGAGGTGGAATACTTTAACCTCAATAACTCTGAAGAAAGAATCTTTGTGTGCAGGATTGGTCAATGCTGCTGCTGCCACTGTCATTTTCCTGGCTTCTAAGCGAATGTGTGTCAAAGTTTTTATATGACCCCAAGTTCTTTCTTTTTTTGCAATGGTTGAGTTAAGTTTCCATTTCCCCTTCACTATGAGACAAATACATGTTGTAGCCACTTTTTAGTACGTTTGATTAAATTATGGCTTTAATTTTTAGTTGGCTATACGACATATACCACCCATATAATATGTAGGTTTTTTGAAAGCTTTTGGAATCACTATGATTAAAACTTTCTAGTTCTTTCTGTATAATTAAATGTTATTACACCTTATTGTTCAGAGAAAGGAAGAGTGTACATAATGAAAGCGTCGGATGAGGAAACGGTAGCGTTGCAGAGGAGTAAAATTCCTCTACCGTCGTCAAAAGTGTAGGAGGTGAGACCAAAAAAAACACACAAAGATCGCCGAAAATATAATGCCTTAACGTGTTGCATTCAGTGCATAACAAGTCAAAAGATGACGAATATTTTTAACATGCATATTAGTTGAAATATTTTTGTAACAGAGACTTAGAGTGACACAGCAAACGCCGACACAAGTTATTTAACCTCACCGTATTCAACCCTAGTTAACACTAGATTCAGCAACTTATATGAGACATGCTTTTGGTAACAAACAAAAAATACAAGCAAGGTGACAAGTGACAAAACAAAGAGGGTTTGTGTATGTGTGTCATGTGTCTTTATAAGTGACTCACGGACAGATACTTGATAGGAATCAATGCAACTTCTTTGCAATCTAATTACTTTCCGAATACGCATGTCTTCTCAGGAATGTGCCAAAATAACAAATATGAACCACTCATGGTGTTGGTTTTTTTCTTTCATCCCCGTGCCGGAAATTAAATGTTTGGTTTTGTGTGCTCTTCGTAAACCCCTTTATGTCTCACCTTTCTGCACTTGTTTTATAATGACTATTCACATCTTGAGGACATTCAAAATATGAGCAAACAATATACAGTATATTGTAGCTACATTCTTCTGATACTGAAATCTGTGTTACTGTGGATGCACTAAATGATGATCACAGTATAAGGCGATCTTTAAAAAGGATGTGTAGGTTTGCTTGTCTTGCTAGAATGAGACAAGGGATGCGTTTGCACTTTGCTAAAAGAGGTTTGGTTGTTGAGTGTCCAGACAGGTTTTTTACTCATGTTTCATGTTCTCAGTATTCATCTTTGTATGGCCTAAGGAAGCAACTTGGCAGTTTGCATATCTATTTATCTACAAGTGTTAAAAATCACAGCGTCTACTATATAAGCTGACACTGTAAAATATCTAATTTCATTCCACCTGTTCTAAAGAACTAAAAGCAGATAATGTGTGGCATCTTGGACTTAAAAAAAGATTGGTCCATGATACTTGAAAAAGGGAAATTTTATGCATGTGCTTGCCGTGTGTGTGCATAACCCCTTGACTTCCTCACTCTTCTT
Organism: Xyrichtys novacula; assembly: GCA_962446985.1. Classification (NCBI taxonomy): domain Eukaryota; kingdom Metazoa; phylum Chordata; class Actinopteri; order Labriformes; family Labridae; genus Xyrichtys; species Xyrichtys novacula. The sequence continues at coordinate 23,590,896 of OY660871.1, forward strand.
TGTCAGTGTCGCCAGACTCACAGCAAACAACAAGAACCGACATGACGACTCTTATGAGAACGCTTTTCCTTTAAATATAACCGTAAATATCGGTCTTATTGTTGGTGATATTTTATGGCACGTACTCTGTGATGTTTAGACACTGGGGTTTCAAAGGAAGAGCATTTTGCACCAGTTTGACTTTGTGGTATGATGTAGTACGGTGTACCTCTCATATTGCACCTACCTTAGTGTTTGTTGCTGGGTGTATTATGACTCATAATGCCAATATGATTTTGGTTTTTACGTGATTGTTCAACTTTGACATTAAGTTGAGTAAAAATATAAAGTATTTCTGAAATGTTTTGGTTGAATTGAATGGATCTCTTCTTACCAAAGTAGTTGATTTAAAAGTTTTGATTTTACTCAGCTTCAGTCTATTTGTTGGTTTTTATTCTGTCATGGGAGGGGTCATCAAGGAGATCCTGTTTATCGGAAAGTGCTCGGAAAATAGGCCGTTGAGTTTTGGCAAAGAGGGGGCGCGTAGGCGACATTAGGGGGGAGGGGTATCTCTAAATCTACCTTCGTCACCATGCACCCTCTTTTGATACAACAGGAAGGAGAGCAAGTAACAGAATGTGCGAAAGAGGTAGACATCCCCAAGGATCAACGCTTTACGCTGACTTCTAACGACGAGGCGTACCTTCAAGTTGCATCGTACGGTTGAAAGGAAATAGAAAAAGTGGTTTTCGAGAGAGCGATAGCAAAAGTTAGGGAGAGGAGTTGAAAGAGCAGAAATATGGATGCCGTGAGACACATGCTGCCTCGCCTCCAGCTGACTGTACCCGTGCCCATGAAGACAGGGAAGGTAGGACGAACTGTCTAGGCTTCTGGTTCCTTCAGCACTTCCTCATTTTAACATTCTCAAGGCTCAGTGTAAACTGGGGTGATGGGAAGGATAAAAATTGTGCCAACAAGTTACAAAATACTTTCTTCATTGGCTGTACTTTCACATTTTTATCAATTAATAGGGTGGAGTACATCAATACATGCATGTGTTTAAAATGGGCTGGCATCGCGATTGTCACATAACAGGTTAATCGAACAATAGTGGGTGGGGGGAGCCACAGATTGGCACGCAATGTGTGTATGTGTGTATTTGTATTTTATACTTGTGTGTGCGCTCCGATGCCTCTGTGTGTGTACGTGTGTGCTTGTGTGTGTGTATTTAATAGGGTGTGTTTTGGAGCAGGTTAGTCAGGTGGATGTACCTTCGTTGTGCAAAGCCCTCTGGGCACTGTGTGAACACTGTTATTGGATGGCCAGGGGGCTGCCAGTTGCTATGGGAGGGAGATAAAGGACAGGGAGGGGGAATCTGTGGGGTGAGTTGTTTGTGGAAAATCTGGTCTGCTCAGGTGTGTTAAGAGACACCGTCGAGCAGGTATATTGTGGACAGGGTGAGGTGTGAGCTTAGGGAGTTGCTGGGTCTTACTAATGTCAGACCTTGTAATAACTCTCAGAGAGAAATTGAATTATTAGCCGAGCTTAACATCGTTTTATCTCCAGCAGGTTAAAATGTAAAGGTTTAGAACAAGCCAGAGGGTATCTAGATAATGAAATCTACTCACTTTCTTGACTGGATATGTTCAAGTATCGTAGTGTCATACTTTAATGGTGCAGGATGAATCTCGCCATTTTTTCCTTCCTCATTCTTTTGCTGGTACTCCCCCCTTTCACCCACTCTAGGCTGTCACTTCCTCCATCTCCCTCAGCTGCTATTTTTTCCTCTGTTCTCTCCTCATCAGTCCTCTTCTTTCTTCTTCAGGTATTTTAATTAACCAGCTAATGCTATAAAGGTTTCACACAGGAATTAACCTACTGCCTTTGGTTACAGCGCCTATAGCTCATTGCGTAATCCTTCATCCTTTCAAAGTCTTTATTACTGACCATTAGGTTTTGAGAACATATCTCTTCTTCTTCTTCTCTTGACTTTTTCACCTTCTCTTTACTGATATATTTTTTCCATTCTGCTGGCTCTTTCATCGCTAGTGTACTTGTCCTCGAACACCCCAACCCCCATCTCACTGGCCAAAATCACTGCCTCCTGATTTAGTAATCTGTGGAGAAAGTACTGAGGAGGTGGGGAGGGAAGGATAAGGGGGGAGAGTTGTTGCCAAGCTGGGTTTAAATTGTCCTTCACGTGAACAAACCTCCTTGTCTCAGTCACGCTACGGTAGATCTACTCTGAGGCACTTTTAAACGTATACTCAGCACTCTAAAAGGAAGAGGTATTGCCTTATTTTTAAAAAACTGCAGTTATATTTTTAATCACACTATCAATGGGGAAAGTAACTGGTTTAAATTAACAGACAAGCATTGAAGATAAAAGATAAGTTTACCATCTCTTCCTTCCTGATATCTAATATCTAATGGCTTGAATAAAGAGTTGGCCAAGACTCGATACAATAGTCTCTTACACTAAATCTTTTCTTGCACCACATTGTTGATGTAGTTATTTGTCACAGAATAAATTAACCTTAAAACACTTGATTAATTTTGGCAGGTTAATTAGTCTGGGAAAGGACTGGTGTAACGTTTGTCTCCTTCATTGATACCTGGCGTGGCTTTTGTCAGTATCAAAGGCTAACTCTGATATCAGCATCGAACAATTTGTGCAAATGGTCAGATGGACATCATCCCCTTTACTTACCATATCTTTCCCCTCTGTATCTCAGGTGGCAATGTCTCCAGGAGAGGACGGTCTAATTGGGATCCCCTTCCCGGACTACAGCAATGAGCTCCTGTCCCACCTGAATAACCAAAGAAGGGCAGGGCTCCTCTGTGACCTCACCCTGACATCTCGGGGGTCACACTACCAAACTCATCGCTCGGTCATGGCCGCCGTTAGTCTCTACTTCCGCAGGCTGTTTGGGGCAGAAGAGGGTGGTGGTGACGGGGGAGGAGGTTTCAGCGTATACCCGCTTGACTTTGTGGCACCTGATGCCCTGGATGCACTGCTGGAGTTTGCCTACACTGCCACCCTGACCATCCCCAGTTCTGGGATGAGAGACGTGCTGCAAGGGGCTCAGGTTCTGGGCATTCAGTGTGTTGCTGATGCATGCAGAGACATCCTAGGGGAGACAGCGGAGGCAGAAAGAGAGCCAGCAGAGGAGCTGAGAGACCACCACATAGCTACTGAGAGGATGGTGCAAGAACCGAGCAGGATAGCGAAAGGGTCCAGGAGAAAAACAGACAGGAAGAAGTTGAAAAATATGGGGCCACATCGCATTAGCTCATCCATTTTGAACCCATCACCCATTTCTCCTGGCTCACACTCGTCCCCTGCGTCCGACAGTCAGTCTACCCAACCTCCCAGCCCAGAACAAGGGGAGCACAAATTTGTCCAGAATGGAGATCCCAGGATGATCAGAGAGCCAGGAAGAGGGGCAGCGCTTAACGGAGGCCACCTGCACTGGCTACATGAGCGAGCCCTTTTAGCACATCCACCCCCTGTCCCAACCCCGGATGACAAGGAAGAAGACATCGAGGGTTGTGGTGATGATGCAATGCTGATTAGAACCACCTCTATATCTACCTCTGTGGCTGATCGAGGAGCGGCTGCATCTGCAGCAGGAGGCGGGAGAAAGAGAAAGTCTCAGACCCCCCAGCAATGCCCCGTTTGTCAGAAGATCATCCACGGAGCAGGAAAGCTGCCCCGACACATGAGGACCCACACTGGAGAAAAGCCTTTCCAGTGTTCTGCCTGCGGAGTCCGTTTTACACGGTACAGGAACTTCATAATCCTTTAATTCTTATGAGTATGATGCTAAATCTGAACAAATGTTTTTTCCAGGGTACTTTAGATAAAGGGTAGTTCTAGTAAGTAGGCAATACAGTATCATCAACATAGGTGCAATGTTTAAAAACTATCTAAAGTGTCCCTCTAACTGGCAGAAACCTTGAGCAGAACCAGACTTATTGATGGACAGCCATCTGTTTCAGCTGGGCCAAGGAATTGGGACAGAATGAGTTTGATTCTGAGACAGACAGCAGGTTAAACTTTCCTACATAGAGCTGAGCACAGAGAACTGATGTTTTCTCTTCTTTTCTTTCTTGCCTCTTCATTCCTTACTTGTCTGTACTTCAGGAATGATAAATTGAAGATCCACATGAGGAAACACACAGGCGAGCGCCCTTATCCCTGTCCACACTGCTCTGCCCGGTTCCTTCACTCATACGACCTCAAAAACCACCTGTCCCTCCACAGTGGTGCGAGGCCCTTCGAGTGCCCGCTCTGCCACAAGGCCTTTGCCCGAGAGGACCACCTTCAGCGCCATCGCAAGGGACACAGCTGTCTGGAGCTTCGCACACGCCGGCCCAGACATGGGCCCGAGCTTGTCGAGGATAGAGGTGTGGAAAGAGGTGGGAGGGAGCAATCCAACCAACTTGAGGCTCTTTCCCTACAGCCCCACTCCTCAGCGTTCCTCCCTCACACTTTAATGGATGGCAGGAGTGTGTCAGGTGCTGGCTCTCCTTTTATGTTTCCAGGTGATGTTGAGAGGCGATCTCTTGCTCTTCAGGCGTTGGCTCAACTTGGACCTCGCAGGCTGGCTGGATACCCACAGCTATTCCTGCGAGGTCCTGAGCTTCGAGGGGGCAGAGAGGCTGAGGAAGAAGACCCAGGGGGAACCCACTCACCCAGTGTCCAACATGATGGATGGGCTGATGAAGTGGAAGAGGAAATTGGAGAGGATGAAGCTGAAGAAGAAGAGGAAGAATAGTGAAAAGTGTGTGTGCATGTGTGTCTGTGTGGTATAGTATCCACAGTAAAAAAAATCTCACTCAGGTGGCTGGACTATTCCTGCTTCTCCCTTATAGAGAGCGCTTAAAAAAACAAACAAGTGAATGAAAATGAAAAAAAAAAAAAATGAAAACGGGTTTTCTGAGATATTTTAAACATTCGTCTTCTGACTCTTGGCTTTCAGTTCTTTTGTCTTTTGATTTTTTTTCTCTTTTGCTCTTTTTATGTATTTAATGTTTGAGCTGTGTGTTTTGATTTTCCAGCTTGAGATGTGTGATGAGTGTGTGTGGTTCCAGGGATGCTTTTCACTATGCAAATCTAAATCAAGAGCAGCAACATAAAGGGATATTTGAAAATGTTTATTTTGCTATGTGTACATATATATATATGTGTATATATATATACATATATGTATATATATATATATACATATATGTATATATATATATATTTGTTGTATTATTCAATCAGTAGTAATATCTACTTGATCAAGACAGGGTTTGGGTGTTATCCGTCCTCTGGTGGCTATCAGTGGAAATGCAGTCTAATTATTCAAGGTAACTTTTTTCTGTAAGTGATGAAAACTTTGCTTTAATTTGGTACATAAACCAAAGATTTTAGTTCATCTGTTTTCTTAAATCCTAAGGTGGAGAGAGGAGAATTGAAGCCAATGTTGGGTATGAAGAAGTTTCTTCCCAACCATTTTGAAAGCCATGAGAAAGAATCTACTTTTTAAATGCCTGACCAAAAGAGACAAAGTCTAAGTCAATGAGTTAATGCAACTTATGTTTAAGGTAATTCCGTTTTTCCTATTGAGGCTATAGATTGTAGTCTTCCATTGCACTCTTTTTGGTTCATTGTTTAAAAAAAACAATTTAAAAGGTGCAAGGTGAGTGAAGAAAAAAATCCCTTTTTTTCCTGTACTTATTTATTTATTGTTATTTATTACATCTCTTCTGCTGAAACTCCTCTTGAGACCAAATTCATGGTGGGACACAGTCCATTTCTGATTTAAGTTTAAAAGAAGCTGCGTAGCGCTTAAACTATTTTGGGCACAACATTTGCAACACCTTAATGCCTTTTTAAGGGAATACTTGTCTCTTATTTTGGCGATTCCTCTTTAAATGCATTCTTTGCACATATAACCCCGTCAGGTACTGCAATACTTCAGGCACATTCCATCCTCCGGGGTACAGATAAGGGAACTGAACTTGTCAGGGTTTAAAAACTTCCATATAACTGGAACACAAAATGATTGTTGTTTGACGTTCTCAGCATAGTTTTCTGTTGTTTATTCAACACGTACTGTATTGTATCACGTTATTACATGGCAGTTCACATAGATCAGTCACCGCGTATTTAAAGGGGCCATTAACTTTTGAGTTGATATCTTTGACCAAAAACCTTTTATAGTTTAATCATAAATCCTCTGGACCAGCACATTAATACCTTTAACAGGATCTAAGTGACAGCAGCTGTCTTTTTACTTCCAATCCTTGAAACCCATGTAGTCAGAACCTTATGTAGCAACTGTGCTAATCTGGCTTTTTGTGCACTATCCACTCCTTGTTGTTGTGTATTTTTATTTCCTGTTTATTTGCACTATGAGATTTGAGAATTCTGGGCCTTTTTGTTTGACCTTCAAATCTAATCCATTAACTCGCTTTGAGAATTAAGATTGTGATGAAATAGAAATATTTCTTAACAACCCAAATGAATTAAATATTCTTCCTCCTGCATAGTGCAGTATAGTACAGAGTTATCAATGTAATGTGTATCGGGATGACGTTGCCTTAGTTTGTTTTTTTTGTCTTTTTGTTTTTTTGTTTTGTGCTTCTACTATTCTCAGGAAACCTTGAGTAATGCACTAAGTGATTAAACAAAATATAAAGTGGGAAGAAATGGTCTGGTGCTGTGCAACGATCGACACCCTTCATGGAAGTGTAAGACTAGTTTCAAATAATTCATTTTTTATTGTTTTGACAAACAAACGAATCAAATGCAGGACACAAATGGGGAAATAATTGCGAAGAAGCTTGTGGCCTTACTGAACCAGTCCTACTGGAAAGACAGTATGACAGTTGGTATTGATCCTGAAGGGTGTTCAGAGCTTTGTGAAGGAATAAGGATTATCTGATGCCAGCTGTGAAGTGTGTCTCTATGTGAGCTCTTTGTTTTCTAGGCTTTGGTGAAGGGGCATGGGGTCCGGTCTGACGAGGGGCCCCGCTATCAGGGATACATTTTGTCTTTCAGTTTTTAGTGAAACCTTCTAAGAGACATGGATTAATTTTCCCATCATTTGTTTCAGTTAATGTAAAGAAAAATTAAAGATCTCTAAGCTTGCTACTTTCTGAGTTTCTTTTTTTTAATTTATATTGCATAAGAACTGTACACAAAACTGGCATTTTAAAAGTACGAGATTTTGGAGTACTGACATCTACATAGACTGTCAAAACCCAGTCCCCCAAATATATATATATATATATATATAAATATTTTATACATATCATTTTTTTTTTTATAATTTTGCAGTTTTAAAATGAACTTAGGGGTCTAAAAAGAAAAGAAGAAACAATCCTTTACAGGTGGGAGATACTACATTTGAAAACTACCCTGCATTGAAAAGGTAAATTGTGCTCTCTGGAGGACAAACTGTTAAAAATCACCATCAGTCCTGTACTTAATTTCTTAACTTCAAAAATAAAACTGCTCTTGACACATTTCCCCTCCCATTGACTAGGTTACTATTTCATAACTCTTTGCAGTGACAAGTCATTGCTTGCTAAAAAAAAATTAGGGGAATTTTGTATTAATCGCATCATTATGTGATTACCTTGTAATTTATCAGTTACCCAGAAACCTGCAGTTTTCTTATATCATAGCAGGTTGTTTTGACTTATCCAGCATTTATAATCCCTGCGGTTTAAAATATACTAATACACAGAAATGCATCAGTTGTAAATAAGTATCATGCCTGTGATTAATCACTCAAGCTAAATACCATCTTATATTGTATTATAATATTTGATCAGTCTGAATTCAGTAATTTCTGTATCCAAATTGGCAACAGCCTATAGCTTAAACAGGGGAAATAAACACTACTACTAAACCTCTGTTTTCCTACATAAATTACTCTATTACAAATGCCCCCCAGTGTCACCTGGATACCTGTGAATCTATGGCGCGCCCCTGTGGTAAAGCAGCACCTGTCCTGTGTCGTTCTTGAAGTTGAGGCAGGATCTGACGCACTACTTTAATCTTCTTAGTCTAATTAGGCTGGACCTGCAGACCCATACTGCACCTCCAGTCACAGCGGAGGTAACAGAAATAGGTGTTTGGGTTGATTTTAAAGTAAGCCAGAGACCCTGAAAGGAGCAGCAGCTGTACGGTTTTAAAAGTAACCAGGAGTTGAAGGGGACCTATCTTTAATCTACGGGTCCGTGCAGGATGCTGCCGCGGCGGATGTTGTGGGGCGCTGTGGTGCGTCAGGTCACTCCGCGTCTGACCTACAGCACTGCTGCACAGCCACAGGTAGGCCTACATTTACTACGCAGTACACCGTCTAAAGTAGGTACGGGCTAAATGTTTACCTAAGAGTGTCTACAAAATAATTTTCTCAAAGTTAAATCACATTTTTCAAGACAGACATATAGGCTACGCCAGTGGTTCTCAACTGATGGGTCCCGACCCAAACGTGGGTCGCAGACACGTTCTGGATGGGTCGCAATGAGCTGGTCAAAAAAGTAAATATTTCATGCGCATCTGATGTTTAACATGTCTTTTATTTTGAAAAATGGTTTATTTTGGAAGGCTAGCATTATGTCTTGTTCCTACTCAGTTTCTTATCAATGTGGCCTGAATGCAGTAAAATACTTTTTTTTTGTGCAATTTCATATTTTTATTTTCTGTATATGCAACTTTAGTAGTTGTCATCCTCAGTTCATGCACTTTACTCAATAAAATGGGTGTATTTATGTTAAAGATTTGAGTCTTTAAAGTTTTTTTTTATTTTTTTATAAAAAATAAATTTGCTTGGTTTGAATTTTATAAAAGTGGGTCGCAGCTTAAGGACCATGGGAAAATGTGGGTCCCAGGGTGAGATCAGTTGAGAACCACTGGACTACACAGTACCAATTCGTTATATACTAGTTAATGATGGCGAGTTTTATATTTTGTTGGCTATGATAAACTATTTTGATTGCGGCACAAAAGGGAAAGACAATAACATGGGTTTTCATCCCTGAAAATGTTACAGATGCATGTTTTATGACAAGAAATCATAAAAATATAATATAAAACAATATACCCTACAGCCCAGCTACACTTTTAATATGTTGCAACAAAACACTATGGACGATTAGCTACATGTAGCCTACTGTAAAACCCAATACACCAAGTGTTTTTCATTAGCTATGCATGAATTGCACAATTCCATACAAACTATTGTCAATATTCTGGACCAAAAATAATTGTGTTCTAGAAGGCATGAATATTAAATAAATAGGAATTTTATTAAAACCAGTTTAGTAAATTTTAAAGCAAAGGACATGCACTCAAAACAAGCAATAGTCCATGGACTGACATGTAAAACAAAGATTTTAATAATAGAGACAGGATCATTAGATGTGAAAATGCATTTTAGTTTTCACTATTATGTGTATATAACTGACTAAGAGCTGCAATAAGTCTGTGAATAGAATAGATAGTGAGTTGTTGTGCAATCATCCAAATAATGCAGCAAAAACTTAGTTTTATTTTAAATTATAAGCTTGCCCATTACAGTCTTTCTGATGTGAATATTTGATGCTTTTCTTTGACATTGATAAAATGAAATGGTATCTTAGGCTTTAGACTGTTGGTTGCAAAGAAAAAAATGAAGATGGCCAATGTGAGACTGTGATGGTCAAATAGGAGCTTTAATTATTTTCTGTGGACTTTAAGGAAGAATAAAAAGTTGAAATTATGTCTGGGAAATTCAACAAATGATTAACACATTGGCAACTCAATCATATGCTTATTTGCCCTCAATGCTTGTAGCTGTATTTACATTCATATTACCATTGTTGTTGTTCACAGTCATTTCTTCTTTTTTCCTTCTCACTTTAAGAAGGCAGGACCAAAAAAGACCAAGTTTGGCCCCCTTAGTGACCAAGATCGGATATTCACCAATTTATATGGCCGTCATGACTGGAGGTAAAAAGAGATAAAGCGAAATGATTCTGCCAACTGTCCTAAAAGTTCAAATTCAGTATACAAGTTATAAAGTTCAAATTCTTTCTGCCAGACTTAAGGGAGCACTCAAACGAGGGGACTGGTATAAGACTAAGGAGATCATCCTAAAGGGACAAGACTGGATCCTGAATGAGGTGAAGATTTCAGGGCTTCGAGGTAGAGGAGGGGCAGGCTTCCCAACAGGTATGAAGTGGAGCTTCATGAATAAACCAAGTGATGGAAGGTAGGAGCAAAACAGATTAAAAAAAAAAGATCTAGCAGAAATACTTAAAGGGAGCACTGCTGTCCGCACCACTAATGACACCCTAATGATGTATCAGTGTATGCCCTTTTCTACTGTCTTAGGCCCAAGTACCTGGTGGTGAATGCTGATGAGGGTGAGCCTGGGACCTGCAAAGACCGTGAGATAATGCGTCATGACCCTCATAAGCTGATAGAGGGTTGCCTTGTTGCAGGGACAGCCATGGGGGCTCGTGCTGCATATATCTACATAAGAGGAGAGTTTTACAATGAATCATCCAATCTACAGGTATATGAAAACATGTATGTGATTTTAAATTCCATACAGGATGTTTGACTTACACACTCTGTCTCTGTTTCTTTTCGTAAAACAGGTGGCTATCAATGAGGCGTATAAGGCCAAGCTGATTGGGAAGAACGCCTGTGGTTCTGGGTACGACTTTGATGTTTTTGTGATGCGAGGAGCAGGAGCTTATATCTGCGGGGAGGAGACGGCCCTCATTGAGTCTCTTGAAGGCAAACAAGGGAAACCTCGACTCAAACCTCCTTTCCCTGCAGACATAGGTGAGGTAGACGCCATCTTCACCCATTTCTTAATTTTATTTGACAGTGCGGAAATTAGGATTATTGCATTATTGATTGTCACTGCTTCTCTCTATCACTCTTAAGGGGTGTTTGGATGCCCCACAACAGTTTCCAATGTGGAGACAGTTGCTGTGGCGCCTGCGATCTGCCGTCGAGGTGGAGCTTGGTTTGCTAGCTTTGGGAGGGAAAGGAACTCAGGGACGAAGCTGTTCAACATCTCTGGCCATGTGAACACACCGTGCACTGTGGAAGAGGAGATGTCTGTTCCTCTAAGGGAGCTGATAGAGAGACATGCAGGTGTGTGTACGTGTGTCTCCGTTTACAGTCTGAGTGTGATGACGTTGGTTTACTCTGCGAGACGTCGGTGACTTCCTCTCTCATTTCATGTAATTGTTGCAGGAGGAGTGAGGGGCGGCTGGGATAATCTATTAGGAGTAATCCCAGGAGGGTCCTCCACCCCCATCATCCCTCGCCATGTGTGTGATGATGTGTTGATGGATTTTGATGACCTGGTCCGAGCAGAGACTGCGTTAGGAACTGCTGCAATCATCGTTATGGATAAATCAGTAAGCTGATGAGATACAGCGAACATTCAGACACTGTCAGTCTGTGAAGATGAGCTGAGAATCATGTTTGCTTTTTCCAGACTGATGTGATAAGAGCCATTGCACGTTTGGTTGAGTTCTATAAACATGAGAGCTGTGGACAGTGCACCCCCTGCAGAGAGGGTAAGGTACTGCATAATGCAATTGACAACAAAAAGGTCATGTAGCATTCTCTCTATCAAGCCATTTTGACTCTTCTAACAACCAAACAATGACACAAGTCAACAAAGTCAAAGCTTTAAGGGGGCGATAACTGTTGTCTTTAAGTTTTCAGATGGTTTTATGTCAGTACCTAATAGCTGTTTTACTCATCTTACTCTGTATCCTCTACCTCAGGAGTTGACTGGATGGATAAAATGATGTGGAGGTTTGTTCGAGGAGAAGCAGCAGTTTCAGAGATCGACATGATCTGGGAACTCAGCAAGCAGATCGAAGGACACACAATCTGTGCTCTGGGGGATGGGGCAGCCTGGCCTGTGCAGGTGGCAAATTCTGTTTTTTTTTTTTTTGTATGAGTTCTTTTCTGAAACATTTTAACAGTTGCTGGTTTCTATACAAACAAGCACTTTTGTCCTTTTTCACTTTCTGCTTCTCTTCTACAGGGACTGATCCGCCACTTCAGACCAGTCATGGAGAGCCGGATCGCTCAGTATAACCAGAAATACCCTCCAAGAGAGCCAGAGATTGAGATGATATGAAACTATGCACCACCCATTTTAGCCATCCCTAAATCTTAAATCTTACCATGCTATGCAGCGCTGCTCAATGTCAATTATTTTGTGACTCAGTCTTTAAGCATAAATGACAATGTTTACCATAGATTGCATGTGGTCCTATTTAAAAATTTTAAATTTCATTGGAAACAGTTCACAGAAAAAGTGCACTGCCACACTTTTAGGCATTAAGGATGTATTTCTATAAATTTAGTCCTCTTAATAAAGCCAGTTTGTTCTGTTAATCTACTTCTTATTAGGGCATACAGAGAAGCTGACAGATATTTGGCAGACGTGTCAGAAGAGCATTAAAAGGGATATTCCGGCGTAAAATTAATTTAGGGTCAAACACACTAACACCGAGTTGGACACCCTGTCAAGAGAGTTGTGGACCGCTTGCTTCTCTAGTTATACCTACTTTAGTAACAACTGTACAATAGCAATACGGAGAGCCATGCGCTCAACCAAAACGCTAATCTATAGCCAGTTCATCAACAGTACATATAGGGTCCTAGCCACAGCACTAGCCATAAAAAATCTTTTTAGCTTTGCCTAATTTCTTTAGCAGACTAAACACAACTCACCCACTCTCTTCCAGCAGCCGCTTGTTTGTGCGGAGACCTCCGGGTGAGTCTATCGACTGCAGCAGGGTGACTCAGCTCAAGGAAGAACATTCATGATCATTGCTTTATCATTTCCCTGAGGTAATAATCATGATATTACTCATTTTGCACTGCAGACGCGGTAGTTCTTCTGCCTTTGCGTCTCAGTCTGATTGGTCAGTGTTACGGTAATTTTACGCCGAAATATCCCTTTAATTGAGAAAATAGTTGTGATACAGACACATACGCCCAAACACAGCAATAAATTAAGTTTATTTATTTCATAAAAGCATGAAATAAGTTCCATATGTTTACTACATGTAAGTCCATTTCATCTGTACAAAAGACCCAAAAAGAAAAGGATAGAACCGCAGGCTTGGACAGGGAGGGTGTGACAAATTAGACTTTGGAAAATTAAAAATAGTGATGTTTGACATCATGGCCTTGTGATTTAATGTTCTCAGAGACACTATATTAAAATCCTTTTATAGGGACGAGTTTTTAATACCTTTCAAATAAATCTGGAGGCAGAATTTTGCACTCTAAACATCCACAAAGTAGTTTGGAGTATCAGTCTTTCAAATTTTCATCTTCAAACTATGATGTGTGCCCCAAAATACAAAGGAACAGGAGTTGACCAAATTGTTAGTATGTCCAATAGGACCAAAGTTCCTTAAGAGTCTTCAACGGGATAAACACAAAAAACAAAAAAAAGCAGGCTCAGTTATGGTGAAAATCTTGTAAGACTCGGCATATGGTACTGAGGGAGATCTTTCCTGTTTCAGGGTGCCATCCAGAAAGGCATAGACTGCTGTTGTGTTTGTGTTTTAGCACGAGGGGATGGTGGAGGAGGGCAACGATAGCCCTGCGTCCAGCCTGAGGAGGTGGAGGTAGGGGGAACTGCCCCAGGGTTACCTGGCCCTGAGGCTTTAGAGGTCGAGTGGTCTTCCTCTTCATCAGAGGAGTCACCTGTGTATGCCACCAAACCAGTTTTTAGTCTCTTCACCACGGGCTCTGAAAAAAGAAGAGGGGGAGGAAAGAAGAAAAAGAGAGAGGGGACACATTTGGGGAGGGGGAGGAATACGGAAGAAGAGAAACACCAGAGACAAAAAAAACAGCAGCAACAGCAGCATGTGTCACATTAGACAGGTAAAAGATAATCATACCAAACACGTATAGGGAGAAACAAATGGTTAATAGATTTAAATCATCATTTTTCAGCAGAGAGGAGGAGGGGGCAGCCATTAAAGAGAGCCATTGGTTGGTGGGGAGCGACAGTATTATGGCCATCCAATCGAGCAGAAGGACAGCATCACAGGGAGAGTCGTGCCCCACCCCCAATCAGAATCCAACATCACCCCCAGAGATACATGGAAGAGAAGAAAAACACAGAGAAAAAGAGAAAAACACAAAACAGGAGAGATTCTTGTTAGTGAAGGGCGACATCAAACTATGGACAAGCCAGACTGATGCTGTCATCAGAATGGGACGGTAAGGTGGACTAGACTATCCAGACTACTTTACAAAAGATCTGAGCGATGAACAACTGTTGTCATAGCTCCACCTCTCTATCTGGAGATTTCTCATCACAGCAGAAGAATCCTACAAGAACTGAAAAAAGTTTTAAAAAGGAGGTTGAGGCTGAGCGCGAGTCCAAGTAAAACTCATGACTGGCCACAGAAGCGGGGTCTTGTTGTCTAAAACCAGAAGAAATACAACTTTCGTGGGCCAATATGTGTCCTGATACATCCGCCTAGGATTCAAATTGTACCTATAAAGTTATCTACACCAGGAACTGACATCAGACACAGCCAAGTGGCCCAGATGAGGATTTAGATTTTGTTCTTTGCTGCTCTACATTGCGGTGATGAGCGGATCAAAGTTTACTCAAAGTGGCACAGTCCACTGGCAGTAACAGTGGATCTGGACGGGAATCTATCCAACCAACAGGCAAATTCCTTACCCACAGGGCCTGGTGGCGCCCTTCTCTCCTCCATCCTGGGTCTCACTACATTCACAGGCAACGTAGGTGGAGGCATTAGCTGCCTACTGTAAAACACAAGGAGAAAGCGTCTGAGTTCAGTGAATATCCAGTGACACACACTTTACTGTCTGTATTCATAAATGTAGTGCTGCAGCTAACATTAGACAAAAAACATTTACGGACATCGTCTTACTGCTCACAAACAGTTCTCAACTTTCCTTTTTTGTATACTTTAAGTACTAGACACCTATTTTAATTTGGGGCAGAATTTAACAACCAAGCTAACAGTCAAAGCCTAAATAAATAGAATTTATTATGGCAAAACTCTTAGCACCTGTCCCTCTCACTCGGTGGACCAGAGGAACTCGATGGTGGGGGTCCTGTAGTTTCTGGGCTGCCCACTGGGAGGCCTGCACCTAAATTAGTCATATGAATGGGTCCATGCTATGAGCAGAAAAACACACAAGTGCGATTAGCAGACATCCTCGACTAAACCCTGCCCTGACACTGCTCTACTGCTATGTAACTGATGGCTCAGTCAGTACAAACTGTGATTAGCTTACCACGGGTCTGATTAAACTAGTTCCTGAATCACTGTTAAAAAAAAGAAAAAAGCTAAAACTTATCTGTTTAAGTAATAGCTTTTTCTGAGAGTCCATATTACTAGGTTGACTGTAAGAGAGCAATAGGCAACTGCAAACAGTTCCTTCCTAACCTGTCCTAATAAAAAAGGAGAAAAGAAAAATATAAAATAAATCACAATGGAGTAAACGAGCAGATTTAGTCAGAGATGACATACTGTACATCTGACTGATGAAACTGTTTCACAAGAAAAAGCACCCGGGAGGCGTTCAGTTGTACAGAAAGAATAATTGTAGATATAAAGGCTGTAAGCATGGAAAAGCTCCTGAATACCTGGTACCCCAGTAGACCACTGTTTCTCTCATCTGGGACCTCCTCTGTGAAGCGTCTTTTCTGTGGTGGGTTAGCTGTGATGGCAGGAGGTGGGGCTTTGGGTGGAGCTGCAGCTGGTTGAGGAAAAGGTACAGAGGGAAGAGTCTGCAGAAAAGGAAGGAACACAGCATTACTGCTTTGCAAGTTTGACACATGAGGCTGAGATCCTTTAATTTGTTTTATTTCTTACCTGTGACACAGGTCCTGGAGCAGCAACTGGTGTAGGGGCCAGAGGTGGAGCTGGAACTGGGTTGGGTGCAGGGGTGGGAGCAGGGGAAGGGGTAGGGGGTAAGGAATACTGAAGAGGCACACCTGTGGGTGCTGTGGGAGGTATAGGAGGTGGGACGGTATAAGGCGGAGGAACAGGTTGTGGCTGTGGTGGCGGTACAGGTATGGGGTAACCTGGCTGGAATCCAGCAGGAGGGTAATAAGGAGGCTGTGGGGGCATCCCATTCACCACTGGGGGTTGTGTGAAGCCTAGTAGAGGGAGGAAAGTGAACAACTCTGGTTCACAAGCATCAAAGAATCATCCACTGAGAGAAGAAAATTTTATGGCTACGTTAGACCGTACCTTGCTGTGACGGCATCATTGAGCTCATCTGATTGAGGAATCGAGAATACTCAGCATGGACCTTGTGACAGAGAAGGATTTGAGGCTTGTTAAGAGGGAAAAGACACTAAGACACAAAAACGACACTTGCAGCTAATCGTATTAAGAATTACAAGATGTGAATGTATGACTGGGCTGAGGAGAAAAACACCAACTAATCATCCAAAAATAAGAACAATTCACTTTAAATAGGATTTTATGCTCTTTCCCATTCTGATGGCAACTTACTCCTTTTTCAACTTCAGTACTTTCGTTGAACTTGCTGCAAAAAGCCCATAGTACCCCTCAAACTTGTGGTTTCAAACAAAATCAAAAACAAAATCCAATAAAACGATGCACTATGGCTCACTGTGCCCAAATATTCTTACCCCGATAGAACATCTGTGAAGGTTATGACCAAAGATGCTCGTCACATTTCAAGAAGTGCATCCATTTTGAATGTTTTCACTTTATTGGCCTAGATGTCTGATAACATCAATTATTTTGAAAATAACTTATTGTGGTAACTAATCGGGCTTTTCCTCCAACTGATAAAAAAAATGCAATCAAAGCCAAATGTTTTAATACAGATGAATTCAGCATCCTTATTGACCTCATAACCAAGTCACTATTATTAAGTATTGTGTACTCTTATCTCTGTATTATCCCTGTATTTTTATATCTAATAATACAGGTTATTACTCACTGTCTGCAGCAGGTTCTCACACAGTGTCTTTGCTGCTGCTAGCCCCTCTGGTTTAGGATGACTAAAGAGACAATAAACAGAAAAAATATATATATTATTACACAAAAAGGAAACATCCGTGCAGAGGTTCTCAATCTGTCTCCAGCCCACCTGATGTAGATGTACATGGGTTCAAAGGCCTCTCGTCCAGATGCTGGTTCCAAACAGCCTGATCCTTTTCCTCTGAGGAAGACTTTAGCTCCAGTCTCAGCCTGGATATGCTGTAGGTACGAACAGCCAGGGCCTTCAACCCGCTCTTTGACTACGAACCCTGGGATAGCATGCTCCAGTCCAACAAAGACTTTGTCTTGAACATAATGCATCTGGGAATCGGATGGACAGACAACATGAGGTTATGATAAAACCATATGCAAGTCTATTAAAAAACATTTTACTACAAGAGGGATTTTGCAAGTAAACCCCTAGCGCCTTCCATTGAACACTATTGTAGGCTGTGTTTCAGCAGCAGTTAAACTCATTTAAAACAAACTGGAGCAATTTGGAAACTTAATTAAAGAGAAAGGACCAAGACAAGCAAAACAACACTTTGTTCATTGTAGCTTCTGATTGTAGCTGTCAATTTTGTGGGTGTATTGAGATTCCAAGAACGGTGTAATCTGAACACTCAGGACATAGAAGACAAAAAGAGTCTGCCTTACCCCTGACTGAAAGTGGGGTTTGTGGTGGGTTATGGGGGGAAGTGAAGAAGGAGGTGGGTTGTGCTGCTGGTAAACTGTGACTGCAGCCGCACTTGTAGAAAAGGTTGATGAAGATGATGACGCAGTTGCAGCCTTCACCACCCCGTTGGTGATGATCTCTTTGATTCTATTAACGGCCCCTTAAGACGGAGGGAAAACAAAACAATCAATTTAAGTCATCACATGGAAAACGACCTGGAATGACTGATTGAACATAAGCTGGTTTGAGTACTGACTGTCTACAAGATCTCGAGTCTGTCCTTGGACGTGCAAATACAGAGGTCGATCCCTGTGTGGAAAAGGCAGAAGATTTGTATTAACATAAAAATATTTAATTAATTTCTTAATCAGTCACAGAAAAAGAGAGTTTAGATAAGTCACCCTGGTAGAGCCTTGCCCTTCTCCTCTGTTGTCATGTAACGCCCTCTGGTTGAAACAGCAGCACCACTTACTTTGCTGATCTGCAGACCAAACAAAGTCCATTTCAGTCGACACTCTACCAAACATTTGATTACCTTAGCTTAAGAAACCCAACTGCCCACACTGCGACTGACCTCATCCTGTGTTTGCCCACGTGTCAAGAGGTTCCTACAGGTGATTGGGACGTCATTGATCTCAACCTCAGCAACGACAAGGTCATCCTTGGCCTTGTTTGGCACTGGAGGTTTTGTGATACCGACAACCTGGCAAGAGGCGAGAGGGAGGTAAAAACTGTGTCATATCAAATGAGTCAAACTGATGGTCACAAAGCTTACACAAACACTCTAACTGATATTCAGTGTTTCAAATTAAGACAAGACTGATTTCTTGCATACTGTTGTGGTTTGTATAACGGTCCATGTATAATATTCACCATTTCAGCTTGTAACTCATGAAAATCAGAAAGCCAGGATCTCAAATCATTAGCAGGTTTTATAAAATCAATCAAAAGAAGGATTTTCAATAAAAGGACATTCAACTTCTGAATAGTCTGTTAATTTCTGCACTAAGCACTCGGTTTAGGCTTCTTTTCGTCAGAGGAGTTGGCTAGCCACATCAACCACAGCAGTGTCATAGTCAGCTAACCATTTAGTAGTTCTGGCACTGTGGGCAGATGCTTAGTCCTCCTGGAAAAAGGGAATCAGTATCTCCATAAAGCTTGTCAGTAGATGGAAGCATGAAGAGCTCTAAAATCACCTGGTGGACAGCTGTGTTGACTCTGAATTTAATAAAACACAGTGGACCAGAACTAGCAACTGGCACGTAGCCCTAATAAACACAGACTACAGGAACTGCAGGACTTCAAACACCTTGGATTCTGCTCCTCTCCTCCACTCCCCCTGGTTTTAGGAGACTATGGGGAGAACCTGGGACTTTGATGAAATGCAAAATTTACTTTGAACTGAAAGAGGACTTGAGCACCAAGTAACAGTCCACTTCTTTTTGTCTCCTTAGCCCGGGTAAGATGCTTCTGTCATTGTCTCAGGTAGCTTTATATTAGAAAAGGGGCTCGAATGGTCGCACTTCTAAGGATGACTGTGCATGGTGGCTTTTGATGTGCTGACACCAGCCTGTCGTCTGATCCTTGTGAAGCTCTGCCAAGTTCCTTAATTGAATTTTCTTGAAAGTCTCCTCAACTTATCCTTATTGCTTGTGCACTTTTCTCTTTCACACAATTCCCTTCCAGTCAACTTTCCATTCTTCTTTTACAGCATTACACTGGCAGCCAGGTTTTTTAGCAATGACTGAAAATGAACTGTTCAAAATGAATATTCAAATCTTGTGATATTCGTTTGACTCAACCTGACTCATACAGGCCTGGAAAAGCCAGAGATGCAAAGATAGATCCATAAGAGTATAGACAGTAGAAACCCTGGTGGTATGGTTGGTAAACTGATACAGTTTCACACTACAGACTAACACAGTGGCTCTCCTGGCTGATATGCTCTGATAAGAAGGGCTGAGAGCATGATCTCTTCATCAGCTAATGACAAAACAAAAATACACAGTCTTCACCTTATCAGGCGGTCCCGGGGTTCCTATCTGTGAGGGTTTTAGTTTTCCTTTTGCTACCAGCATAGCGTTGATCTTGGCAGCCACAGCAGCTGCAGCATCCAGAGCCCCGGTGGGTGCAGCTTCAGCCTCCCCCATCCCACCAGAGCCTGAGCCGGGACCAGGCTGGTCCCATTTGCTGCGGCGGCTAGGGAGATAAAACAACAGAAAATAAACAAACCTTTAATCTAATTTGTAGTCCATTATTGTATATTTGAACATTAACCTTTGGTGACTCAACCTAGCCATGGTAAACCCGACATTGTACAGAGATATAGCTCATACTTTTGGCTTATTTATCGTTAATGTGCATATAAAGGGAGGAAATTCTGTAGAGTAGTAAATTTGTCTGCATAAACCTTACATAAGTGTCTACAGGGTAACTAGCTTGTTCCAGTGTAGCACGATAACAACCGCCATGATTACATAAACAGGCTACTGTTAGTTAGCTAGCTAGCTAGCTAGCCGGCTAGCCGACAGCATAAGGACGGCGGGTACAAACAGAAACACAGGCGTATTAAACTGTCGATTTTGACACACATACCCGCCGTTTTGGGTTCCACAAAATGACATCAATATCCCGTCAAAAGAAATTTGTGCTACTGAAGCTTTATTTGATGGGGAAAACCTCAATTCGCTTCACTCAGTGTCCCCTGAATCGCTCGCTTGCTGTTGCTCCGACATGTCTCTGTGTTTCCGCCTCCGGTAACGTTGTTTTCATGGGAGTTTCACCACAAGTAGGCGCCAGAAACCAACACTTTCCTCAGCTGACTGTTTAAATGGCCCAGACTGATACTGCTGCGGCACCTGTTCGGTCTAAACATCTCCATCCGTGAGTTTCTTCACCGGAGGCATCAACGTTTCCTGCGGGCAGAAAACCCTTCAGCCGCCGCTCCGACCTCAAGACCAACCCCGGGCATAAATCTAAGGTATGTCAGAGCTGGGTAAAGAGATTTTTACAATAATACCTACTGAAGCTTCGACTTTAACTTGTTTTTTATTTGATGGGGCTCTTAAACTTTTTGAAGGAGTAGTGTCCAAATACAACTAGCATTTAGCTCCATTCCCAAAACACAAAGAGGCCTACATGTAAAATCTTTGATTTAAAGCCGCTTTTCTCTTAAGTTTGAGATTAAAATAGTCTAACTAGCAGAAAAAGTTCAAATAGTAGCTTCTAATTTCTGTCCTACTTCTTTGCAGATATATATATTCACTGGCATGATATGTTCATTAACCCCAGAACACTATCTCTAAAATTAGTAACACCATCACTATCGCAGGGTGATTTTTTACCTGAAATAATATACCCAAGAAAAAGTACTTGCCATCAAAAGAGGAGGATACATGACAAATTAAAGTAGTTTTCTTTTATTTTTAACTTTACAATGTCCAAAGAGAGAGAGGAAAAAAAGTGCCATGAGGGGACCATATAAAAATGCAACAAAATAACTGAAATTAGGCCTTCATGAACAAAAAATTCATTAAAAAAAGTATATATAGAATCTGTAAACTTAGTTTCTTTTCCACCCATTCCTGGGGCACGTGAGTCCTCCCTGGTGAAGACCAGGGTCCTTGGCACAATAAAATGACCAGCTGACCAAAATATTTCTTATCACCATATGAATTCCCTTGAAAATCTCTACTTTGTGATAGTTATTCATAACCACTGCACTAAATAAAGATAGCATGCAAATTTCAGGACCACTCTTATCCGCCTACATGCAGCTATCAAATCCACCCAAACCTACTTTACCCTCTATCACTATTGCTGGGTGAAAATCACCTTGACACGTGCCTGTAGGAAAAAACAGGTTTTGGATCAGGGAAACAGATATGCCTTCAAAGATGTCAAAGGCAATGCTGAAGCTACCCAGGGAGCCATGATACTCAGACAAACACAACATCATGAAAATCACGTAAACATGTTTGGTCGGGTGAAAATCAACCGGTGATAGTGTTCCAGGGTTAACAAGTTTTATGGCATCAGAGACAAACATCAACCAGAAAAACATCTTTATCATGGGCTGAACTAACCCCCCAATACACACACAGACCACTGCATCATGCCCACAGTCTGCTCGGCCGTTCTCATGTCTTGGGTTATTCAGAGTCTCTCTGTCAGGTACAGGTGTTCAGTTTCTGACCACCCAGGAGCTCAGAGACATGTCCAGGAGGTGCAGGTTACTGTGGAAGGTGAGAACACCGTGTGGGGGTGACATGAATCAATAGATTGAACAAGCAGCAGCCCCTGCTGAATTTCCTTTGTCCCGTGTTGTGAGGTGTTGAAAACTGTCTGCAAAACAGGCTTTCTTGAGTGTGATCAGGACCAGGGTCTGTCAGGTGTATGGAAGAGCAAAGGACTTGCTTTGAAAAGGATGGTATTAGCTTTCAATCACAACTCTGCTCTTGCTCATCCATTTGCACAAAGGTTTCTTTGACTGTGTTTTAAAGTGGAGTAATGGATTACTTTCAGCAGCCAAATATATGTTGTTGTTTTTTTTAACAAAACTATTTGACCTGATATTTTCGCAGTATGTGATCTGCAAATTCAAAATGCCACGAAGTTTACTTGATAACTTGGTTTCTGTTTTTTGCATATTCCACATTTTGACTAAAATGGCACCACATTATCCCTCCCAACAGTGTGCAGATGCTTTTCCAGAGAAAAGTGTTAAAATTGTGTCAAAATATTAGTCCTAAGTTGTTCTCTGTATGTTGTTGAATTCAGTCATTATTTATTGCTCTTCTCTGGGTGAGTACAGGTTGTTGTGCTGAGTTGAGCTATTTAGACATGGCCTGTGGTGTCCTCCCCTCTGTGATGGGTCAGTTACTGAGTCTCCTGAACTAGAAGTTCTGTTGGGGAAAAGAGGGGAAGAACTTATGCTGCCATTTTATAGCTTTTGTAAGATCATGGATTGAATGATGAAGACATGTTGTTCTTGTACACCGACACTAGGGTCACACGGAACTTACCTTGTTTAAAAAATTATGAATGATGATGGAGAACAAGGATGTCTACACAGTTTCTATTGGCTTCAGAAGTGCAGACAAGACTCAGAAAAGCTGTGACGTAAATTGCATTAATGCAATCAGGGAAAATAACGTGATGCAGACATGGAGTTACTGTACATCAGGCAACACTGTAGGTATTTAGCAGATTAAACTAATGGTCAGTGTCTCCTTTGGGAGATGGTGCTCTGTAAACCAGTGGTGTTGTTAGGCTAGGGGTAAGGCAAATCCAAAGGGTATTTACTTATGATAAGTGTAAAACAATACAATATATAGAAGAAAAACAGAGCATTACTTACTTAAATGGAAGTGGATGTGAAATTATCATGAGGACAGGGGCAGTATGGGTTTTGTTTGGGTCCTTTATTTCACCTGCAGATGGCGCTCTTTATCCAAATGTGACCTAAACACCACCTGAACTCTTCAACCTCCTCATTTATGTAGAGACAAAACCAGTCAACTTAATACATAGAGGTGTTTGTTTCCATACTGTTTATCAAAGACTTTAACTCTGATGTCTGTCTTTCTTTAAACTACACTTTCAGTATAGTATACCAGTCCACCTCTGGGCAGATACAGTAGTTTAAAATGTATACAAGTACTGGTAATTAGGGCTACGTCCAGATCTTATTTTTCTTTATATTATGTTTTTTATTATTAGATTGTTTGAGAGGTCTACAATATAGGAGAGACTGGTCAAATATCTGCTAATATTTCTGAGTCTATTGTTTTGTATTTAACCGTCTTGTCTAAGCTGTAGGGCGCACCCCAAAATATTCAGTCTAGTCACACAGGGACAAAATAATTTAACTTGAAAACAACAACGACAACAAACGCATCGATCAACAGCAGTAAAATCATATATTAAACTGTTGCCAAAAACAAGACAATACAGAGGCTTTTGATGTCATAATTTATGTGAGTGACATGGATCCTGAGCCATGAACGTATGACAGAGATCAGATGAGTGAAGTGTCAGAGGGTCAGAGGTCAGGGGAGCCTTGACGCCTGAGTTGACAAGGATGACTGTTTACGGGCAGCTCGCCATGAGAAGGAGGTGGCGGAGGAAGAGAAGGAGTAGGAGGAGCCAGGAGAGAACAGAGAAATGGTGCAACCCAGATGGAGAGGGCGACGCGCCATATTTACTGTCTTTCCTAGTAAGAGCCCCAGTGTGAACCATAATGTGTGTGTCGGTTGATGTAACCTCCGGCCTTTCGGGCAGGCAAGCCTGGGCCTCGCATGATCCTGGCGGCTGACATGGAGGTGTGAAGTCAGGGGACATGATGGGGAGGAGGGCGCCTCATGGTGGGGCTGCCAGAGGTTGAACAAAGAAACACTGTGAGTGCTGAGGTTTCTGGGTTTGCTGTGAAACCAGCGATTACCAACTGTTTTCTTTAATACTGCGTTGGCTACATTAGCAGTATCATAAAACTTGGAAGAGTGTGTTTGATGGATGATGCAAGGATGGATCAGATGCTGAAAGCTGGTGAGAAGTGTTATTTCTCAATAAAAGTAACATTACATGAAAGAAAAGTTCTTCAGGAACCTTTTAGGTGCTGTAAGGCGATCCCATGCAGAAGGTGAGAGTGGTCAAAGAGAAAGCATTGAAAGAACAAAAAGGGATTGAGAAAGGGAAACCAGATGGGAAGACTGAATTTTCAAGAGGAGTGAAGGAGGAGTGCAAAGGGAATCTTTTTTGTGTATGTCTGGGGAGAATGGGAGCCTCTTATACACCTCACAGCGTGAATTTGGCGCAGGCTGCGGCCTCGTCTCGTCTACCCAGTGGGGTGCTTTCCTGAGCGGGCTGCCCAGGGGAGGGGCACCTGCAACAGCCTCGCACACTGGTCAAGAGGAGGGCCTGTCAGGGGGCTAGAACGGGGGTGACAGGGATGGAAAGATGCTTTGTGGTTCCAGGAAATGGACGTGCTGGATTTATGAAATCCTCAGGTAGAACAGAGCAACGCCCCCTAAAGATAATATTTGTCCTCGCGTTTTCCCTGCAGACTTTGATTTCAATTGCAGGATGAAACCAGGAGCTTCTTTCGCACATGAAGACAGAAGTTATGATTGGAGTGAGTGGGCCGCTGCTGGCATCAACCAACACAAACAACTCAGAGTTTTTGGATTGGCCAGGCTGCCATGTGAGATAATATTTTCCATTCACTTGTGTGAGCTGACCAAACAGCATGTATTTGAAGTTTATCAAACACTCAGTCATCCCAGTCGACTTGGGGGAGGACTTAATCATCAGATATATTGAGTTTTAGAGCACACAGACACCCGAAACCTGTACTCTATGCAGACTCGGAAAATTGAACAACAAGCCCTCTGTGCTTTAATATCCACATTGCTGCTTAAATGTCTTTTTTGGAAAGGTTTTATCTTTATTTAAGCTAAACCTTCCATCTTCTGTCATTATGGTATGACCCAGGGGTCCAAAAATCACCCACTCTCACACAAGGGCTTATGATATCAATCACAGAAGGAGCTGACTCTTTGTCTGCGTGAAATTCCTTTAAAATGGACAAATGTGCTGAGAAGGCCTTAGTTGTCTGTGAAAGTTGGATGGATATTGCATTAACTCCACAACAGAAGTGCCCCCTGTGGTGTGAGCGCACTGGGCTCCAGATAATAACAGCAGTGGGAACGTTTTGCTCAGAGGTAGCCGGGCCAGGTAACTCAAAACACATGGCAGGCAGCAGAGGCTACAGAGGGAATAATGGCATCATAGTGCAGAGAAATGCAGCAGCTCCCCTGACAAATGCTTTAGGTATGTGTCTTACTTCAACCTGTTGGTGTTACCGGTAAAAACCCCAGAGTGCTTCAGGGCTTCTCCTGTAGCCCTCAGGTTTTATTTTGCTCAGTTTATGAATGGCATGTGCGCTAGGGAAATTAACCAAATTTTTGTGCTGCTTTTATTATTAAATTCTAGTTTCATTTTCCATGAAATCACTCCAAGTATTTACCCAAAGATTATGTGCTCACAGTACATAATGAATGAATGTGGAGTCAAAACACAGCTGGTCGTTGGTCCATCTGAGGGATAAGGCTTCTCGAAGAAAAACACCAGATTCATTGAAACAGACGGGCTCTCAAAAATAAGTAATGACAAAGTTTAAAAAAAAAAAAATTATTTATCCAGAGCTATCTAAGAGTTTGAGTCAACATGTGGAGGTTTAAATTATTATGCATATGAACAGGTGTACCATTTTCTTTAAAGGACAGTCTTGGTGTATAAATGTCATTTTGATCATATTGGATACATTTGATAATTTTGCCATTTTCGCTTACAGTGTTGGATGTGTTTGTCTCATGTTGTTTCAATTATCATTAAGAAAATAATGATAATTTTTTGAAATATTGTGATCAAAGAAATTTTAGTTGTTTTTTTTTTTTCCACACATTTTTTTTTGTTTTAAAAGAGTTTCATACTGTATTAAGTCACGTTTTTCAGACTTAACACATGCCTAGTATAAACAGAATTTGATCCAGAATCAAGTGGAGATATAAAGCTCTCGTGTGACAGGTTACATTGAACCGATTTTGTGTTTAATGATGTGACTGACTTGTGACTGAAATATATTTTCAAGCCTTTGTCTTTATTAGAAGTTGGCAGCTCAGCAGAAGAAAAGGGAAAGTGAAAGGAAGGAGTTGACGTGTAAATAAAGTCTCCTATCAGAGCTAAACCAGGGACCCTTTAGTGACATGGTTACAACTTAAACCTCAACCACTCATCTCTAAAAAGAGAGAACGAGACCTTGTTTCCGACCACAGCACCACACTCATCAGTATGATACCAGCCTGCCTCTTCTGTCCCGTCATCTTCTCCACATCTTTCCTCCTTTTTGTCAAACAACAATATTTGCTCATCTGCGTCAAAGAGCAGCAGGGTCTGTGGTAGAGTACAGTGCAGCCTTTGAGTCAGAGACAGAGATGGGACGCTGCTGCAGGGAGACACAGAAACACCAGCCGGGGAATGTGTACACAAGAGCGGGGAAGACCCTGGAGGGACACGGACATGCTGACACAGACACACAAACTCAGGAATTAGTCTGCACTAAGCATCTTTGAATTTTTGGTCTTCTCTTTTTGCTTTTGACTTTGTTAACATCTGCATTTAATCCTCTTTTTGTAACAGATCTTTTTGGTTGTTTCTCAGGTTTGTCTCTAGTTTCACTTTTATGTTTGTAATGATCAAATTATCTTTTTTTTTATCAGGGTAATAGAGGCAACTCTGTCTTCTAATCAGCTGCTTTAAATTCAAACTACACAGTGTCTTACAGAAAGCATAATCTTTATTTCGGCTATATATTACATATTATAAACAATAGTTGATATCAACACAAGTCAAGGCCATGCAGAGCTTTGCATGAGTCAGAATAATAAGTACATTTTTATACCCAACATGCAGGTCACAATTATGCAAAACAAAAATCTGTTGTTTTAGATTTGTCAGGGTTCAGGGGGAGCAAACAAAAGACTGTTGACCCACTCAGACATTATTCAGTAAATCAACAAACAAAGTCTCAGAAAAATATCCCATAGAGGTCCAGAGCAGATACAACCAGCCTTTAAAAAACAAACATTTTCTTTGATAGTTGCTCTGAAAACAATCCAAGTGCATCAGGCTTTACTGGAAACAATTGTGCATGAGCTACATGCAGAATAACTCTCCTTTCAATCGAGTACAGAGAGACAAATATAAACTTTGTCCACTAAATAAACCATCCCTTTTCCTTTTAATCTGTTGTTTGGTTAAGTGACTTTCACATTTAGTTGCTGCAGTAACCACTTTTCCATTGTCACAAATATAACACTGTATAAAAAAGCATCATAAATTAGTCTGCAGTAATTAAATACCATTAACATACGGGTTTGCAGAAAAAGCATTAGTTGAATTGCAGCAACTGTCTGTTTGATTGTCAGACAATATTACATATCTATCAAAGTGCTTTCATTGGTTCATTGGTTTCGTATTGCTCTGTTTCACTAGTTTACAGATTATAAAAAACAGTTTTTGGTGTCTTTTTAAGGAACTCACAAAGCCCTCATGATCAGTACTTTTCACATCATCGAGGGCTCGCTCACTGTGGACTGCTCTTACGGCAGAGCTGATTTGCTGATGTCAACGTTTGTCTGTTGCGTCTTCGTTTTCCAGTCAACAGAGTGTAGAAAAATGGATTCACACACGAGTTCCCGTAGGTGAGCCCTGTGAGGATTCGATTCACGGTCACCTGAGTCCCTACTGGAACTGTCTGAAGCATGTCGGGCTGGTAGAGGGGCAGCAGCTGCCAAATCCAGAAAGGAAGGAAGCAGGCCCAGAAAGCCAGGACGATGCCAAGGATCAGGAGCAGGACTTTGGGTTTTGGGGCGCGGGGTGGACAAGCAGTGCTGCTCCCAGTGGCCCAGGCCGGCCTGGTTTGAGACACCCAATACAGTCTGCCTAGAGTAGCATAAAGCCCTCCGATGGCAAGCCCCGGGCCGAGGATGCTGGTGCAGAAAAGCACGCTCAGGTAGGCTTTTGAACTCTGCTCGTCCCATGCAGGTACACAAAGCTGGCCCTCCTGGTTCTCCCCGTCCTCCAGGTGCAGCGTGATCATCATGGGCAGACTGAGAGCCACTGCCAGCCCCCAGGCCAGGCCAACCCGCAGCAGGCCTGAGGAGTTAGAAGAGGAGGTGTGCAGGGGATGAGCCACAGCACGGTAGCGGTCCAGACTCATGGCAGTCAGGGTGAAGATGGAGGCATGCATGGTGAGGAGATCCAGGCTCAGGAGGAGGCGGCAGCCCAGCTCACCGAAGGCCCAGCCAGACGCTAGACTGTCGTACACAATGAAGGGGGCAGTGAATAGATAAAGCAGGTCAGCAAGAGCGAGGCTCAGCACCTGTAGGTGAAGAGAGGAGGAGGAAGAGGAGGTGGGAGAGGAAGGAGAGGAGCTGCTTGCAAGGCAGGATGGTACAGGTATTCTCAGTAGGCAGCAGGTCAGTCCTGCTCCACATCTCCTCCTGCCCCTCCTGCGCTTCAGAACGAGGCCCAGAGTGTACAGGTTTCCTGTGATGCCCAGCAGAGAGAGGAGAGAGAGGAAGGAGCAGAAGAGAGCTGTGGACGCGAGGCTGGGTGAGGGAGAGACGGAGGGAGAGGAAGAGGGTATGGAGATATTTGGGATAACAGGGAGGGTGTATGGGGAAGGTGGTGGCAAAGAGCCTGAGAAGTCCATGATGTCAGTTATGAAATTCTTGGAACTGGAGCAGGAATTAGAAATTTTGTAATTCTGATTTTGATCCAGAGAAAGAGTCAAAGAAAGAGGAGAGAGGTGAGATAGGTTGTGTCAAAAAGAAGAGAACAAAAGAATACTTCATTAGTTTCCATCCGATCATGTGCTGCTAGTTATTTTGTAGTTCTGGATATATGATTCGTTCAACACAGTTCAAGGACAACAAAACTAATACAAATTTGGACCCCTCTAACAAAGAGATTCATATACCCATGAATACTGACCGCAGAACAGATCATAAAAGTCATATAAACATAGTAGAAATAAAATGTCAGCAAAACCATGATGGTTTATGTTCTCGCAGAAACCTGCGCTGGTTGGCACTGCCTCTCAGTTTTACAGCTTCACGGGGAGTCAGGCTAGCCTGTCATGGTTTTAGTAAAATAATTGGATTTTCAAAGTAGGAGGGCTCCATCCGAAGACTGTAAATCTCAGCTGAAACCACCACAGCCTGCTCCTCCTAAAGGTCAGCAGTTGGGCAACAATTAGGCTGAGTGGGACATGAATACTCGTAAAAGAGCGGGCATGACTTAGAAGTTTCTAAAGCAAAGAAATACTGCAGTATTTTTAAACAATATTATTTAATCTTGTTACTGTCATGAAAGTGTGCACATTTGCAGGTTTGCATGTATATAAGGCTGAAAGCATGTAGTGAATGTTAAGTGCTGTGCAATGACAATGAAAGATTCTGTTTTATTCTGTCTTAGATGAGTTTTGGGGGGTTTCTGTTGCACATTTTTACGCATTGGTGGTTTGGATGTGGAGCTGTGCATGAAAATCTGCAGAGTCAGTAGACAGCGCAATGAGGCGGACATGACTGACCATTTTTATAAAACGTTTTTCAGTTTTAGTGTCGAAACAGAACTTTTGCACGGATACAGAAAAAGAGTTTTAACTCTTTACACCGTTTCTTTTGTGACATTATCGTGTGTTAGTGAGGCAAAACTTTATATCTTTCTATTTATTGATTGATGATGTTCTGGAGAAATGTAATCTGCAGCAACATCAAAGCAGCCACAGGGAGCCTGACAGGGCCAGCCTGTGTGACACATGGTGACCCGGTCTGCTCCAAGGTTAAGAGCTTCTGTTGAACTGCAGAGGAGCAGCCAAACCCCTGCAGAGCTGCACGCCTCCGAACCTCACTGGCTCACCGCGTTAAATAACAACTGGGTTAAATCTATTATAGGAGCCGTCCAATCAGAAAATACAGCAGCAGAAGAGTAGTTTCGTGTATTTCTATTTAATTTCAACTGTAATCTTGGAGGTAAATATGTGTGCATTTAAGTTTTCTCTCATTTTAAAATCTATTTGAAACTAAACTTGTCAGGAGATGACTCTGGTTGTACATATTTTAAGACCACACTCCGAGCAACAACGTAATTATGTACTTTTAACTTTATTTATAAATGAAATTGAGACATTTCTTCCTTGAAAGAAGAGACTATATCAATAGATACAACCTTCTAAATGGTGGGGCTCAGAAAAGACTACAGTGTAAACCATACAGCATTTAATGATAGTTAGTTACAGAGTTATTCAGCAGATTTAGTTTCCGTAAACTTACCTTAAAACAAATTGATCCCAGCTGTTTTAAAATTAATAGTCCTCGAAAATGTCTGTAGAAAAATCTCTGTTCCCATTTTGAGTCTTTAGGTTAAAGATCAGGATTCTCTCTCTTCAGCTGTGCGACCAGGTGAAGGCCAAAGTAACTTTCAAGTCTGATCTGTGCAGCTTAGAGTAGCTCTGTGTTTGATGATTGAGTCTAGCAGAGACGAGTGTGTGTGAGTCCAGGGGAGAGGAGTGTGTGAGAGTGGGAAGGGGGTGGGACGGGATGCTGAGTGAGGGGGCTCATCCTGTGGAGAACTGAATATTTAGTATTGGTTGGTCCTGAAGGACAGCAACAGAAAACGAAGCAGTGATCTTTACGATATGTTGCATTTTCTAGTCGTTCACAATCAGGTCCAAAGTAATCGTAAAGGTATTTGAATAATCTGTTCCACAGTATCCAGTGGGGGTTGTGGTTAAAATACTCAAACACTGTCGGGTAACATGTCTCACCATAAAAACACTGACGTATGGCCAAGGCTGGCCTATTTTCAGCGGCTTTAAATTATTACTGATGAAGAGTACTGAGTAATCCAGCTGCACCAAGTGGTGCTATGATAATCTAAACTACAGACTAAGTAAAAATATGTTTTAATGCTGTTTTAGGGAGGGCTTTTACAGTAATCTTTTGTTTGGTTTACTGACTCTAATGGTTTCAATACCTTTGAGCGAGGCATAAATCTCAGGGTGAGCTTGCTACAAAGACGTTCAATGAGAAATCAGTCCATAAATGGTATCCCAACATCATATTTTTGGCAAATAATCCAGTGCTGAATGAATCATGGGTAAGGTCATGATATTAACTACTTTCGCTGAATCTGTATGTGGATAGATTTATAAAACCTTAGTTTATTCGGAAGAAACACTTCAAAGCCTAATTTATGTTTGCATATAAAACAACAATGGAAAGTAGTGAGAAAAAAATATTAAATATTCTCTCAAGTCTTGATGTTTTACTGTTTTTATGGTTGACCTTTAGTTTTCAGCAATAAAGAAACCTTGTGGTTTTAATGCCAACAGAGCTGGAAAATGGTGCATTCAGGGCCAAAACCTTTAGATCTAAACCGCGATTAAAAAATAATTTAGCTATCCCTCAAGTACGGCGAACAAAGGTAAGAGAGGACGTAAAATGTGAAGGCTTGAATAGCACTAACAGGAAGAGGATGGCAAGTTAACGGCGGTTTCTGTAACTCACTTTATTGTGTCTAAACAGACTTAACTTGGGAAAATACACAGTGGATTTGTGGAGATCTTGTTTTTTTTTTTTTCCTTAGCAAAAACTAGTCAAGCAGAAACTTTGTTGATTTGAACACAATTTTCTTTCATTTTTCTATTTAGCATTAAGTAAATTTATCTGATTCTTCTAGTACAGTTGAATCTGCCTGTGTGAAATTTAGACTGTGGGACGAGCAAAGAGACAAACTCGCTGAATTGATGTTATTTCATGATGATCTGCAATAACTGATGTACTTTAACTCTGACCTAATGTCAATACCACATCAGCTCATGCTCAAACACATGATGCCTCACACACACATGCGTACACACACACACACACACATGTTAGATTTATACGATGATTTGGTGCTCGAGTTATAGAGGAAATTAATTGTCCAGGATCCTGGCCTGTATCAACATTTTTCCATGTCAGAGAAAAGTTGAACCAGTGGATCTAATAAGTGGCCTTTGACAAGATCACAGAATAAACAGCTCTTTCTTTTGGCAGTTATCAAAAGCAGCTCACAGTCGCCTGTTATCCACCAAGTTGTTTTTGGCCCGGCTGGCGTCTTACCCACAGCTGTGGTTTGCCAGCTCCAAGAGGCTGAACAAGTTGGAAATGATTTAGTTGTGACTAGGCAGTTAAATGTGTAGGCTGTACGCCTCATGTTGGCCGCTTCATACATGCGCTGGCGTACATAAGATAGACAGAGACAGGCAGTAAAGAGCAGAGGGACGGGTGGAAGAGGGGGGGACATACCTATCCCCGCGGGGTGTGAGGAATTTGAACAAATACCTGGCACAGGCATGCCAAAATAGGAGAGGGGGGAGATGATCCTGGAAGCCCGAGAGGATCAGGCGACTTTGTATGAGAGGAAAGACAGGTAGAAGTACTTATTATGTGGATGGGAATTATCAGAGGAAAGTCTGTGGTGTCTATAAGTTTAATGATGTTATATCAGGATCTGTCTGTGTGGAAAAAAGAAGAGGGAGAAATTATATACTTTAAATCCAGGCATAGCAATGCTTAACTCAAGCATACAAACCAGGAAAAAAGTACTGTGGTTGGGGTGCTGAGAGGGTCTGAGTACTCTTCTGTTTATTCATCTCTGTCAGGACTCATCAATTTGAGTCTATGCAGACACATTATATAATATCTAATTACATTTACCTGAGCTGTTGGCTTCGTTCTACTGATGTGACCTGCGCTGCTCGTGTTTCCATTGTTAATTAGTCTACAGCCTTTTCAATATGCAAATCCAGGCAGTGCAAGGATGAAGTCCAAGAAGAAAGCTTTCCTGTGCTTTTCCTTGGAGTGATGCTGTGAAATGAAGGCTGGGACCGTTACTGCGGTGTTATTTGAAGATTTTTAGTGTATTGAACATTATTTAACTAATAAATGAGGATTCTTTGGGTTGCATTTCCTTCTGCCAGTAGTCACCTTTAAGATAGCGTAGAGTCAAATAAGATTTGTCATCAAGTTTGGTACAGACAGTTCTATATGTTCGCTTTCAGATACATCCAAAGGAACAATATTTTAATTTATCAATCAATCAATCAAATTTGATTTATATAGCGCCAATTCACAACAGTCGTCATCCCAAGACGCTTTTCAAGGAATAAGAGCAGGTCTGGACCACGCTCATTGTTTGATGAATTATCAAGAACCAACCTAAGATGGGTTTTGGCCCATCTCATCTAACATGAGTAACAGTGGCAAGGAAAAACTTCCTTTTAACAGGCAGAAACCTTGAGCAGGACCAGACTCATGCCAGACAGCCACCATGCCGCTGCTTCATTTATCCAGTAATGATTTGTGAAGACAAACAAGGTTGAACCTCACATTTTTCTTAACAGTAAAGCCACTTAGGACACATCATTTCTATGACTTTAAAAGACAATTTGACCCCCAAAAAATCCAAGTACAATAATTTTAGGTTTTCTTCTCAATCAAGTCACCTTTTGGGTTGAAGCTTAGACTAACGATGAACTGAGTATTTTGAAAAAACTCAAAATAATCAATCATATCTAGAGTTTTATCAAAATATAAATCAGGTAACTTTCATAGAGCATGGCAAGGGCAGTGGGTGGATGACATTAACTTCTAGTTTGAATATGACTGCTCATATATTATACTAACTGTCTGCGCATCACAGAAATGTCCTCCAACTTTTTTTTATTATTTCCACATCCCAAGTGTTCAGGCATCATGGAGCCCCAAGGAGTCTCTGTGCGACTGTGAGTTCACAAAAGGTCAAGCTTGTGAAAACAGAATGAAGCCTGGGATCACAGTCACACTTCCTAAAACAACACTCTTTATTATTCTGTATGTCTTCATGTATTTATGCAGCACAGCCAAATGAAGGGGCTGTAACATGTCCAATCAGTGGGCAGTCAATGCTTGACAAATGGCCGGCGCGTAAACATCATCAGCTCTCTAACCCCGTTCCTGGCTGTCCTTGCTTTCTCCATTCATTTCACTAATTAGCTTCAGTGTTTTCTGAGCAAACTGACTGATGCCTGCTGCTCCACTGTCCTTAGTATCGTCGTCTTGATTAAATGGGCGGACGTTTGCTCGTGTGTGACAAATGGTTGTTGGAGCAGGCTGATTCACAACTTGTGATGAGTTATTGAGCTGCCCACACCCTCCCCTTCTGCCGGTCGGTCTTTACAGTAACACATCAAATTTCTCCCTTTGCCTCAATAGGACGCTGAACACATGGACTGTGTGAGGATTCAGGACAGTTCTGCACAGAGATTTCACTCTTTTTTTCTGGGCATACATTTTTTTATATGTGCCCATCTACTTTTACACAAGTTTATGACAGACGGTGGAACTGAAGTTATTAATTGATAGATAAACTATTTTATATAAATCATTTCCACATGTGCGTCTGTATATATGTGTTCCCTATAGATTAGCATGATAGTAAACAGAATACAATTGGGTTTCAGACTATTATTTGGACTAAACATGACTAGACTGAGACTTCTTATCTAAAAGAGTAAAAAATCTCTGTATTAATAGGCCATAAATGTTACCACAGAGCCAGCAGTATTCTTGACATGATAGGATCTGCTTACCTATGAATACTAGAAACTCAGTATTTAGTTTCCATGTGGTCTATCGTCACCTGTGTATTATGTGTAAGGGCTCTTTCTTCCGTGTATGTCCCTGAAGTAAGTCTGCAGGAGGTACAGACACACACTGAACCGATCTACGCTTAAACCTGAAATCACAGAGTATCAGATTTGTGACAGAATATGGAACCTGTTAGAGGGCGCAGAGCCTGAATTTGGCGCTCCATCTGTAGAATCAGATAGGCTTTTGAGCAGGTACACATGTTAAGTTGGTAAAATAGCAAACAGCTAACAAGTCAGCAAGAAACTAGCTTTTTGCTAACTGAGAAAAGTTGTCGTAAAGAGGTCTTTTGAATTTATTTACATTGGCAGCAACAAACAATGATTGTGTTTTACCACACAAGAGTAAAATCCCTGCTTATAAAAGTTCATTTTGACAATATAAAAGATCTCATAGTGCAGAGGGCTGTTGCTATAGTAAAGTAGTATTTTAGTGGGTCTTAATTGTGTCTAATTGTGAGTGTATTTGGCTAAAACGTCCAAGATATCAGCCACAAACTAAGGCCTGAACTGTCCGTAATGAGTGACAATATCAACAAGCAATTTTTGGATAACTTTTTTGAAATAACCCTATTAAAAAAAAAAAAAAAAAAAACTAGTAAAAAAATGGAATGCACATTACAAGCAATGAAGGCCCTGTCTTTGGCTGAATATATCAAAGTCCTATTCACACAAAAATCACCTTTTTCAATGTGAAATCTCAAATAAGGAAAATTTAAGTTTCAAGGAGCATTAATTTGGTGACATACCAGTCTTTTACCTGTACCACACAGTTGTACCTGCTCTGGTGCTACAAACAGCTTGCTACCTCTAAGTGAATTGTGTACGCCCAGAGTAGATATTGTCTCTCTGGTGTTGCTGCTGTTTAGCCTCTTTCAGCTCATAAAACACCTCAAGGTGTGAAGCTGTTCAACTTTAGTGTCTGCACAGCTGCTCATCTGAAATCTTGGCTTGTCATTAGTCAGACCAGGTGTGTAGCCCCTGGTCAATCTGCAGCCCCTAGTCTAATCAGCTAATCACTGGTTTACTCTAAAAACTTTAAAGGTAATAATCTGAAGTACAGATCTTTATTAACTGCAGACTCACTGATGGATGCAAAAACTGTTTCAATCTGCCCACTGGTGGCTAAGAGTCATCACTGCATCCCTGCATGCTTATACAATGTTGGCAGTGAGCTAACAACAGCGCGTCATACTTTAGAGCAAAAATTAGCTCTGAATTATTTTGAAAAAATAGAAGAAAAATCATCTCAGACTGGTTAATACCACTCAAAGAAAGATGCCAACCACTGGAGGTAAATAGTGGAAATGTTGACTCACTGTTGAGCTCTTGCTGTGCTTTATTACAAACCAAGTGAAACATTTTTTCTTTTTTTTCTCCTTGAAACGTATTCTCCTTTTCTTTGTTTTGGGCTGAGAAGGCTGCAGCAGATAAACGTAGGTTAAACCTCATTTTACACAGCTGAGAAAGTCCAGAAGTCCTAGTTAACGTTAAAAGTTTTGATAAGGCATTTTTAAGAGGAGATTTTTAGGGAGATTGTGAGAAGAAATGAACAGATAAGGGAGATTCTGTGTACTTGGCTTTTAAAGAGGGGGTATCATGCATTATTTCAGACGCTATACTTTGATACCTTAGCTTTATATGGTTTTCAGATCAAAGTAAGACTTCAGTTTCTCACTCTGGTACATTAAAATACCAATTTTAGCCTACGTATAAAACATTTCATTTTAGCTGCTGACTATTTTGGCCTCATCCCTTCTAGTGTGGTTAATCAGTAGAGAAGCATTACTCCACTCAGCTGTTGGAGGCAGGCTGCTCCATTAGTAATGAGAGCCACTTGCAATGGTGCACTCATTTTAGTGAGTCTTGCGTTTTCTCGCAAGGTCCCGTTTTGAGCAGTTTACATCTATTCTCGAGGATTTTAACAACATATGTTTACCTTGTGATTTAAAACTTTGCATACATCTAGTACTGACACCAAACATTGTAACTTTGCATTTTTTTTGTTGTAAATATGGAAAAGCATAATCCCTCCTCATTCATTATAAATACTGATAGCTCGGCTGTATATAGACAAGGATGCCAGTTACTGTTTTAGAAATGCTGAAACAATCTTATTCTCCTAACTCACTGAAACAAATGGGAATTTAAAAAATTGGACCTAACAGGATCTCCTTGGCTTTTTTAGCAAGCCTTAAGTAGACATCCTTGGCAGACACAGGCAGCACTTTGCACTGGGTTTATTTTCAGTACCTGGAGTTGCCCCCTGAGCACACACCAGTTTAAAAATAACAACCTGTCACCACTAAGCCACCAGGGCAGTCCCGGTGCAAAAACCCGTTAGCATAAAAAAGATATGAAGGGGTTTTCAGTCCCAGAATAAAACCTTTTTAAACCGTTTTTAAAAAGTAGTTTCTCCCCTGCCATGTCATTGTTTTTACAGTTTTTCTCAGTGTGATCTTCATTGAGTACATCACTGTGTACTTTTTAAAATCAACACAAAGTGCTGCATCATTGTGCCCTCCCTGTCACTTTCTCGCTGTCCTCCCCTCCCGCACACATTTCCATGGGTCAATTACAATTAGGCGAGTGTTTTTACAGAAACACTTATGCAATTTAAAATGACTGAGGGTGCCCAGTTGCATTTATAATCAATGTAACTTTGACTAAGTTTATTGCAATGTCAACATATATCAAATCAACAGATGTAGAATATCAACAGCGGACACTGATGCTGATAGTTTAGTAATATAATTTACTTACAGGTAATAGCAGTGTATTTAAGAAAAAAGATTATAAGCCATTTAAAACATCTCTATTTTAGATCAAAATGATGGGAAGTTCAATCAGCTGCACAAGAAAAATTTAAAAACCAGCTTAACTCTGGATTCTGTAGTTTTTTACTTAAACATATTATTGTCATGCTGATTTGAACTTGAGTTTCACTAAGTTTTAGAGGGAAATCTTACAAATTTACAGAACAATTGTTGTCAAAAGATCTGTTCCTTTATCTTGGCGGATTTGGCAAATTATAATTATATACAAACTATATAACAAATTTGATATCAAAAGTCGGTATAGGTGGCCTGTCACCTGCCTCTTCCTTTCTCCTCAACAATATTTGACATGGCAGCGTTGCTCAACCTTCGGAGAAGTCAGCGAGATCTTGTTTCTTAGTTACCCTATAAATGATGATTGATACTGTATCCTAAATGTGACAAAAGGCCTATTTGTCATCAATATGCTGCCCCCATGTGGATGAAATTCATTTTTATGCAGGTAAGGAAAAAAAACAAACACACAAAAAATGGTCATTGTTCATGTTTATTTAAATTATTTATGGTCAGTCTCTTCAATCAGATCATGTGATTGAAACAGTGATCGAGATTATGTGTCGGTGCAGCTTTCTCATCTTCCAGATGTTTACATGTTTATGTTGTTGGATGTTGTGGCTGAGTTACACTGCTTGTCTCTGTCCACCATTAGTTGTTTTCAATCTGGTCCTTATCTCCAAAGAATGACAGAGCTCATGACATCATAGGTCACGTCTCGGGCGCCTTGACTGGGATTAAATCAGATTAAGTATTAGTAAGTATTAGTAAACACACACTGTGGCTTTCTCTCCTCTCTCTCTCGCTCTTTCTGTCTTTCTCTCCCTCTCAAACACACACACTAGGGGGGTATTACTCCACCTGCCCATGATGTCTGAAAAAATGATGAGGAGGTGCCCCTTCAGTGCTCCTGTAGTGAGTAAAACATTATGAAATGCCCTCCTTGGCACCCTCTCCTTGAGAAATGCTTCAGTAGCTGCTCTCCAAAGTATAAAATATTGAAAACTTCTCTCTGGATGCCCTGCCAGTGGATAATATGCAAAATAATAGTGCCCTCTGGATGCAAGCCAACTTTGATACTCCAGAAAGTCTTTTTTTAAACTTCAATCCTAAATCAATTTAGTCTGTCATTTGATTTACATGTAGCTATAATCTTTTTGAATTAAATATGTGAGAAACAATAAATTAGATATTTCATAAAGTGAGCTTCATTTGGGAAATAATAGGAATTTTCTGTTAATTTTGTATTTTTCTTTTACACTATTATATTTCACCCACTAAATGTTGCATAATTATTCACCAGATTTCAGCAAAAGTGGTTTTAGATGCTCCAAATTTCCTGGGGTAGGACGTCACTATTTATATCTGCATATGTAAAATGGGTAATAATGGAGATTTAACAATAAAAGAGCTATTTCTCATCCCCATAATGAGCAAAGCAAGCTATGTAGGCTACCATCTACTGTAATTAGGCGACTCATAATCAAGCTTTCAACTTCTGAATATTATCATCTATAAAACGAAACATACTTTTTAGTTTATTAGTCGTTGTAGCTCTATGTGGTTTCGGTAACACTTTACAGTAACCATAATTTAATGGTAAATAGGTTGTTTATTAATGTTCAATCATCATTTAAAAACAGCATATAGACCAATTTTAAATGGCAAATAGATAGTTTATTAATAGTTAATAGTTACTTTACCATTAACAAGCAGTGAAATTATGATTAATCATTTTCATTAATTATTACTGGACTATTTATTAAAGGTTTATATAGGGTTTAGATATTGGTTGTAAAACATTTAGATTAAAATGTGTGTCAATAGCACTTTGTAAATGATTAATATACTTGTTTTTTAAACCATCTATAAACATTACTTAGATGGTATTGTAAAGTTGTAACTGATGTTTGTAATACTTTGTAAATGATTAGTAAGTGGTTTATAAACCACCTATAAATATTACTTTGATGGTTATTGTCAGGTTAGTGTGAGGGTTAGGTTGTTAAAATTGTCAAATTTACAATTCATTAGTGCTCTGTATGCTATTCATAAATGATGATTAAACATTAATAAACTATCTGCTTACCATTTATTAATGATCTATTTACCATTTCTAAGTTATGGTTATTTTAAAGTGTTACCGTGGTTTCGTACTTAAGGAATCTTTTGTGCAAATGAAAGTAATTTCCTTTAAATAGATTGAATGACTGATCCCGGATCAATAATTAGTTGGTATGGCAGATCTAAACTGTGATCTATTGGTGGATTGAGACACAGTGGTGTGACAAGGTCATACTGGTAGCTCGGAGTGGCGCGTGCGTGCTTGCCTTTGATTGGGGACAGTCAACTTGGTGTCGTGATGTGAGCGCGCTCATCCGCCACCTGAGAGCGCGCGGACAAGGGAAAGGACTATACCACAACTGGACGGCTCGCGCAGGGTCTGGAAATTGACAAATGACCCGTAATGTTCGGTAAATGGAGGAAATAAACGAACTTTCACAATGTACACAGTATATCCAGGAGGATAACATCGGCTTTGGGTAAGTGCTGGGAGAATTTTACCATTCAAGAAGTTTCGAAAAGACTACTTTTTTATTTTAAACAATGTTGTGTTCATCACTACCGCTATCACTCCATCTACACTATCACTACATGAGAGCTGAAGTTGACGTTTTCTGTAGGTTGAATGCAAAAGTTTCAGTAGCTAACGTGATAAACAGCAGGAAGTAGTGACATTGCCTCAAACCTTTTACACTGACTCTGGTAAAACTGTTTCTAAATCTTACGAATTGCCCATCACTTTTGTCGTTTGTAGGGTTGCTTTTGG
Organism: Xyrichtys novacula; assembly: GCA_962446985.1. Classification (NCBI taxonomy): domain Eukaryota; kingdom Metazoa; phylum Chordata; class Actinopteri; order Labriformes; family Labridae; genus Xyrichtys; species Xyrichtys novacula. The sequence continues at coordinate 23,631,560 of OY660871.1, forward strand.
AGATATGAGAATGTAATAAAATCTTATCATAGGGTTTAATAGACCAAAGCTGCTGCTGAAACAGGTTTCCCTTGTGTTTAAAAATTACTTGTGTAGCTACAAAGTCAATCCTAAAAGCCTCCAAAAACATAATTTGTTGAAAGGACATGCCTTTAGAAAAAAGTTAAACCTTCAGATAAGAGTGTGCAGTGAATAAACTACATTGTACCAAAAGCAGGCCAAAGAGCTTTGTGTGTGCTGATGATTAAACTTTAATCTCTACTTTTTTTGTTGAGGAGAAGTGATAGAAAACACAGCTGTATTTTCAGGTTTAATACACAGAAATGATTTAGACAAGGGGGAAAACCACTTGAAATCAAGTGCAGTGGACATGCAATGTGATGCCGTTACAATTTGTACATTAGGAAACATGCGCAATATGTCCTAAAATATTTCTTCAATTTAGATACCAGTTCATAAAGCAAATTTACATCAATTGGCAATCTAGCTTATTTTTTTCTGGGATATGCATAGAATAAAGAAATAGGTCCAGGGTAGTATGAGCTGGTTTTCCTACAAGAGTTACTAGTGTTTTCATTTTGTAAGGCTTGATTTTAGTTGGTAATAATGCTTCAATCATTAAAACTGTCATTCAATCTATTTTAGTTTAAACTTGCCAAAAAGACAATACATTTTTAACAGCTGTCATTGTTTTATAATTTAGCCAGAGCAAGAGGTAAGATAAAAAGTATGACAAAATTATGTAAATAAGTTTTTCTGACTCAGAAATGATTTAACACCACCTAAATTTAGTTTTATTATACATTTGTCCTTGTAAACAGGTTGATTTAACTGCTTTTAACTGTATGTTTTTGATTTTTTCCCTAATAACTGTTGAATATGCAAATTATGAAAATGCAAAACAGTGATGTGGAAATTAAAGCCCCGTTTTTCCTCCCCCTCAAGACCTTTAAATGATGATGATCAACTAAGTGCACTCACTGGTTTTAATAACTGTTATGTGCCGCATTTTTAAAGCTATCATAACGCCCCATAGCATAGAACAGCATAGTCCTGTTCTTGGGCAGGTTAAATGGGACGTGCAGGTGTAGGCTAAAATGCATGGCATTCTTGCAATAGCAGGGAGCACCATTAAATTTCAATTTTCAGCCAACAGCATTTAATTACTATTTACAAGGATAAAAATCTCAGTTCACTAAATTTCAATAAGTGATAAATACTGGGAAGGAAAGTTTTATTTTGATCTTTTTAAAAACGGTTAGTGTAGTTGTGACCTGTGGTTGTGCATTGAGTTTAAAACCACATGAAAAAAAATTATAAAACACATGATTAAACATGTCAAAAAGTTGTTAAAGCAAATTTACTTGCAGGCAGGACTAAATCTGATGACTTCTAAAAGGAAGTTAAGTGTGTAAAAAGATTAAAAATGTTTCATTCAATGAAATAAAATCTTTCTTCTCCTGGTGACGTAGTTCTCGATTCTGAGAATTTTGCTGATTAAACAGGAAGAGTTTTTTGGAGTTTAAACACACACTGCAACCTGCAACTTCTTAACTCTGCAGATTAACATTCAGCCGTCATCATACAATGACCTCGATCACTGCACACAGCTGAGGGAGGGATGGTGGCAGAAAAGACTCAATTAGTTGGGATAAGGCCCAGTGCCAAAAAGACTTCACGACTGTGTCTATCATCTGTGCATGCATGCGTGCACGTGTGTATGTGTGTGTGCTGCTCATCACATCAGAGTTCTGGGTATTTGACTACAACTAACCAACAAACACTAACCATACATGACCATGATGTCCAGGCAGATGCCTCTTGTTATACAGTAACTTTGTATATGTAGGTGTAAGTGATAAATCTAACTGCGTATTACTTACTAAAGACAAACTTTTTGTTGGTTCAGTTCAGGCCATAAAATGTTGATAAAATTGTGCGTTAGTGTTTCCCATCCCAGCGTACTTTAAAACCTTCAATTGTTTTGTGATGTTCACAAGCCATATGATTTACCCTTAATCCTAAATTGATTAACTAACTACACCTAATTTAATTCAATTTGATGAATTACTTTTCATTTCAATGTCCTATGGTGCATTGCAGCACAGCTGACTGAGTTAGTGTAGAGGTTATTTAACCTCACAAAAAAATCTATGCTGCTTTTCAGTAAATTTGTTAGTTAAAGACAAGCATCCATGACTCTGTAAGTGTCCTTTAAACTTCGACTTTATTGATTACAATAATAGATGCAGGTGTTTGAAAGTTAAGCAGCAATTTCATGAAAATTTCAGCATCTGTGAAAAAATGATTTAATGTTCAGCTTGATTTCACTTTTATCTGTGTCCCTTTTTCATGCTCTAATGCTCTGACTGATGCCACCAAATCAACACTTCCCCAGCACGGTATTGATCTGATCAGTCAAAGGTCGAAGTGGTGTTGTTATGTCACCATTCATATGTTTGATATTTTTAGGCATCCCTGTTGCCCCAGTTGCAGTAGCCCTCTTAAAAGTCTGTAAAGTAAAATCAGTTATTAGTCTCTAAACAATAAATATATGTTGGAATTGAGTTCTTGTAATCACTTGAAAAGACTGAGGACTATGTTTAGGTGAATTGTTATTTTTCAGATCATCACACAGGCTCTTTTGGATTTTAGTTCGAGTCTTTCTTTTTTTTTTTTCAGGCCAAATAGGGAGTTTGATGTTGCACTGGGGTTCCTTGGCATAATCCCCCATAGTACTACAATCATATAAAACTTTCAAGCACTCCAAAACCTTTGCTTCTCAATGTCAGCCATATATTTGGCACTTTTGCTTGCTAGCCATGCATTTGATACGTGAGTGTCTTACCTGTATGCCAGAATTGTCGTATGTTACTTTTCCTGTTTAGCCAGGTCAGGGGTGCCAAACTTATTTCAAACCAAGATAAACGTTTGAGTTACTAGTGTGCCAAATCCAGCCCAGCTTTAGCATTACAAACATGCACAAATTTGAGCCTACTTAAGGAGCCATAGCTATTACTCAAAGCCCACTGCAGAAATCTATCTTATTCACCAGTAGTGCTTTTCTACCAGCTGACAAGTGTCATTGCACTCATTCTCTTCAGTGAACAAGACTTCCTCCTCCTAATGATGACCTAGAAATTATAAATATCCATACATGAAGTCTAGCAAAATCACTTTGACTTTTTTTTATTTATTTATTTTGGTAAAAATAAGGAGTGAAATCAGTCTGGGGCTGTAATCCCCTTGCAGTCAGGCTGAGCTTCAAGGGAGTATGCACAGTGGACTATCTATTTATTAGCGGCTTTTTTTACACAAATAAACACCACAATAAAATGGTAAGGTCACAAATAAGGGGCCCAGCCTTTTGGAGTGAACAATACTAGTTATTTATTTGAGGATTCATGGTGAACACATCCATCAGTCATCAGAGAAGTCAGGCATATAAAGGCCTAATAATGGCAGCTCTCTAAATTTGAACATTGAACTAATGTCTCTCTCTACTTTAGGGGACCTCTGGCACACAGAGACTGAGACTTCATAGGGGCCTATTTCACAACTTGAACCTTTATAAGACTTCTTGTGTTTAGCCAGAATCTGACTCAGGTGATAAGTTGCTGTTATTTCATTCGTATTGTTGGGTCTGGTGAAAATTGACTGCTGCACTGCAAGCAGAGAAATCAGTCTTGTTGCACCCATGCCCTGTCTTGAAATGCTACCCAAAATTTCTTACTTCTAGAAGGCTACATTCACATGACAGATGTGGACGAGTAAAGAAAGAATTAATCCTCTTCTCGCTCTGTGTGAAAATGATATGCTGTTACTGTCTTAGAATTAGCCACTTAAAAAGCCACTCAAATATTATAATTTGGTTACTAAATGATCAACAGACTGGCCTGGCAGCTACCTGCTGGTGATCAAACCTATGCCTTGAAGGGGTCATGGTGTGTTGTAAGGCATGCTGTAGAGATGATTGACACTTAAGAATGGTTGGTGGGTGTTGTTTCCACACACTTACCCAACATATGTATGAAAATAGAGATCACTGCTCAAACCTATCGTTTGTAATCATTTCATTTTGGCTGAGTGGCAGATAACACATTTCTCTGTGTTGTGACAACCTCAGAAACAATTTTCTTTATTGACCACAGACTTTAAACATGAAATAACCAGCTTTGTTTGGTGAATAGACATTGAGTCAGAAAAATAGGGCTGATCCACAAAGACATGTGACTGTGCGAGAGAGAAGCAGCCTGTGCCCTGGTTTGTGACAATCACAGATCAATAGTATGCATTGACGTCTCTGTATTTTCATTGTGTTGTACAATGTAGAGTTTTTCTCAGTCACTGTGTGTAAATGTCTGATATAGCTACATGCGACAAAACTATGCAGTCTTATTTTGCCAAAAATAAAACCCTTTGTGGATCAGCATGATCTTTTAAAGATCGTCTTTGGGACATGAAAACATTGAATACAGCAGAGACCATACGTGACTAAAGGGACGAGACGAGTGACAGAGCAGAATGAAGAGCATAAATCATTCTGAACGTCTTTCAATGACGATCAAATCATACTCCCTGCAATCCTAATCTTGCCACATAACACCTTAATATGGTCAGATAATCTGGATAAAAAACAGGGCAGGGGAGGTGCTACAATGAGAGCGACTACAATATGACAGATCGACAATGAAAAAAAGAAAAAGATAGGTGATGTTGTGGATTAATGTGGTCTTTCAGGAGAATCATAAATGTGTAACTGTACATCTCTGTGGCTCATGAAAGACTCATAATTCTTACTAAATCAAACAGACAATACCAAAACAGTGATTTCCATAACAAACAATCCCCTGGAGCGGCTTCTGTTTGACTTAGACAAGAGGCAGTTTTAGAATAACACAGGACCACAAAGCTGACGTTATATTTGGTGTTATATTTGAGTGAAGGCTGATAAAGTTATTAAATGTATGTTGAAATGGATGATAATTATTTCAGCTTTGTCCCTTGGAAGCATAAAAACATGAGGAAGAGTTGCTTTCAGTGTAACACAACCAACCTATTCTTATTGTCCATCCATTTTCTATAGGTTATAAAATCTTGACGCGTCTAGTACTTTGTTAAACTGTTTCCTTTAAATAAATCGACTCAGGATGACGGCTCTAGAATGACTCATCCGTGATTGTGTTTAAATGTCAAATAGTTTGAACTGTCCTAGCAAAGCAAGATTTTAAATGACATGAAAACGAAATTGAATGGGAGCTTCACTGGCTTTACCATCTACGTGCACCCCATGACAGAGGTTATAATCTTAACCCAGATTGGTCCTGTCCTCTCAAAACTACAGGCAAAACCCTTCAAAATAAATCTGAATCAAGTAACTAAATGTGATCATGAGGATTGTATGAGCAGTTGAGGAAACGTTCATCCACTGTTTAGCTTTAAAGACACTTTGCACAGGGCATTATGGTCTAGTGGTTGAGTCATACCTTATTGGCAAAGCCCTTGGATTGGGGTTTGGTTTTGGACTGTGGCCCTTTTCCCACAGTCCACTCTCCTATCCTTTCATAATGGAGGCATAAAAGCCAGAAAATATAACTTAAAAAGAGGCTTTGCACATCCATTACAGGTTATGTTCTGTGTGACTTTGTAATGAGTTGTTAAATTTTGTTATGAGTATGTTTCATTGAAGGAACCACTAAGATTAGCCCTCCCATCATGTCTCAGCTTATCATGTAAGGCTGCTCAAATGCTGCTCTAGGGGTCCGGACAGTGTTAACTTCACATGGACAACTTTCCCAGACACTCCTGCCTGAATGTTCTTACATGAGAAGTTATTTGAGACTTATGCCACCTCACTGTGATAAGGTCAGTCAGTACAGGACACGTGTTCTCACATGGCCCGTGCTCACACACACACACACACACACACACACTCGCATTAACACAGACACACAAACCCAAACACGCCTATCCAGCTACTGATGTTAGTTGTCCGGTGACACTTCAACCCAATCTCAGAGATAGCAGACGTGAGAACGTGTTCATTAGCTGGTGTTGGCAGCAACAGCGTTTAAGGCCTCAAGGTCAGGACTGTCTCTTCACCCAGAGCAGTTCAAGTTAGAGCAACCTATCTCAATCGCTCTGGAGAAATGAAAAACTAGACAGACTATCGCAAAAAGTTCTTAATATGTTGATGGATTTGGTTTGCAGCTTCATGGTTTGAGAACATGCAGCAGCTGAGGAATAACTTGTGGATGTGGGACAGATGTCTAAGAGGATCTAATGAATGAAATCAATATGATTTACCCCCTCTGCCACAAGCTGACCAAATAATCTTTGCATGGTTATACAACACATCAGGGGACGAGTATGAAGTTTGGGTTTGATGGTTAATTGCTGAGGAAGTAACTATTCAGTAATTGATGACTTAATATTAATAGCAAGTGAAAACAGACCGGTGTCTTCACCTCAAGTTGTACCTTAATTTCACAATTACGATGGTATATCTGTGACAGTGTTCCCAACCAAGCACCAGGAAAATGAAGCAGACATATTTACATATTCTCTCAAAAGGATGCAAATATTTATATATTCTTGCCATTTTCTATAAAAGCAGTGACTCGTAAATAAATCCTTGAGATTAGAAAAACCACTGGTCAGGTTACCACAGTCACAATCACAGCTGTAATCCACAGCATTTCACCATCTCCACAGTAAAACATATTACCTCTTAACCCCCGATTGACACCAAGTCCCAGTTTAGCCTAGTCCTCCATAAGGGTCACAATCCCAGTGTAACCTTTGCCAATCAAAATCCCTTTTCCCCATCTATTGGCTCTAATCCACTGCTGCTTATTTATCAAAGATTACTCATCATGAACCTCTTGTTGTCACAAACCCAAATATGATCCTGTGCTTTAGATGGTTAAACTTGTTAGAGGCTCCGTCAGAATCAGATAACCCACTGATCAAAAAGTTCTGTGGCCATCATCATTAAATAGAAACACATCTGTGAGTATGAGCTCCACTCAAGAATTTGTCCCACTGTACTTTGTGTAAAATATTCTATCTCTCTGTCTCTCTGTTTCTGTTCACAGACTTCATCCTTCTCTAGGTTAATTCTTATCCTGGTGAGGTTTATCCAGACATCACTTCTTCCGCTCAGAGCTGTTTTTGGGAAGACCTTGGCATGACCGATAAAGACATTTGATAACAACCAAAGTAATGGAAGAGAGAAACTCTTGGATTCCTCTGCAAAGGTTGGTTTGCTCATCACTCTGCGTAGCTTTTCATCTGCATAGTTTAAGTTTGAATTGATATGAATCATGAATATATTACTCGATACCCTTTTTGTGTGATGGAAAAGCTGAACAAGTAACATCAGTTTTTGCATCTGTCTTCTTTGTTCTTGTGTCTTTTCAAGTATGGAAATGAATTAAACCAGAAGAGCTGAGTAAAGGGATACAAATCAGACAACCAACAAAGAGAGCTGAAAAATCGTCAGACTCTTTCTTCTCTCTACTCCTGAGTCTTTTTCCTCAAAGCACACCACCTCAACCGACTATGCATCAGAGAGAGAAGTCAACACACAAGCAAAGATGAACCCTTACGTCACTTCACACTTCAGGAGGGATCTTTTCCCCCATTTTTATTTGTTGTAGACTTTTGTCTGTCATGCCATTGGAAAAATGGCTTTTACTGTGTAAGTTCAGTTGTAGGGGTAGCCTTTGTTATTTGTTTTACAGTTATTTTTGTGTTTGCTGAAGATTTGATTCTCTTTACTGTTGCATTTAGACTGGATGTGCATACTCTCAGATACTCTAATCCTGATTTTGTCAGGATTCAGTTATAGAGTTCTCTGGAAAGGTTCGGCAAGGTAAATACTTACAGTACAAGCACACATTTTATTGCTAGTGATATACACAGTTATCTCCCTTTTTTATGGCTTTTTAGATGTTTAATTTCTACCTTTTAAATGCTTGAGTATTTCTACCTATTAAGGAAGTCTGCATGCCTGTGCAAGCTCTGTAGTCGTTATTTATGGGGCACTTAAAGTTTCTCACGTATCAGCGTGAGATAATCTTTTATTTTTGTATGCCAAAACTTTCTGTCATGTTCAGGTAGCCTTTGGGATCTTGCCACTATCTTCAAACCCTGTTTGACTCTCAGCATCTGTACTTCTCAGCAGTACACCTGATCAAACCACTTTGGCGCCTGTCTTCTGGAAAGTGTAGAGAACTTTCTCAGGTGACCTGTGTGCTTACCTTTACTCCCCTTTATTCCTGACATTTTAAACTAATGATATGAGTAAGGTCAGAGTTGGATCAAAGTAATCTGTGTTGTTTTCTTTCTTTCTTGTCTTTTGTTAGGTATTGATGATTTGTCAGCCGTAATAATGATCTGTAACGAGGTATGTCTGCTCTAAAAGGCTAACTGTTCAAGTGATTGCAAACAGCAGTGTAATTGAGGTCAATTTTATCCACACCATAGTCAGTACACAAAACAAGTGCTGACCAGATTGACAATGGCCCTCAAACGTATTAGCAGACCCTTGGAAAGGAAATGTGCAGTTGTTAAAGCAGTAACATGAGTGAAATGAAAGTGATAATCTAAAAGGTTTTATTTATTTATTTGTTGGGCAAAAGTGAAGTTTCTTTACTTGTGAAGATGACTTCAACCAAGTCATGAATTGAGTTCATTCCTGCTTAAAGAGATAAAGCTGCTTACTTAATTGATGTGCTGAAAGTACTGTATTCTGTTTCCTCATGCCCATGCCAAGAGGTTGTGAACCCGGAAGATCGTAAGATTTAGCATGATTTATTTTTCTGTTTTAGCTGCATGATGATCTTATCATATTGTTCAATTTAGATTTGTTTATCCTGTTTGCATCTTGTCACAATATTTTGTGGGGTACCCTGCAATGAGTTGTACATCCTTTACAAGTTTATATTTGAGTCCCACAGTCCTATTATATATTCATTGTATAGTTTCAATCAACTGCTTGAGGCTTCCCTCTTTTCTTTTGGACTGAACAAAAACAACCCTGCATGCTCTTGTGATGATGTTCAACTCCGATCCCACCCTGTCAGTCCTTGCTAAACTTCTGTCAGACTGGGTGTCACAGAAATAGACTCCTTTGGTTTCCCCCAAACCACCTTCTTTGAAGTCTGTTTTACACTACTTCTGTGAGTTTCATTTAAGGGAAAGGATTGTTTCATGATTGTGTCTCTGGGACAAATTCAAGAAAGCACACCTTTTGTAGAGGAAGGCATTGAAAAGATGGCCTGTCCTAAAAATCAACACTGAAAGCTTGTGAAAGAACAAACAACCAAGCAGTTGTCTTGAAGACAGCTATCACCAGCCAGTTGGACCTGGAATTGTCTCTTTATTAACAAGAACTAAAAGACTCTGATTAAACACAACATTTGACTGTATTCCAGTCAAATCAAGGAATACTGAGGAAAACCAGGGACTATCTTCACCAAGGCTGGCAAGACTTTAAAGTGCATGATGGGAGCGGCACGTGTTAAACGCCGCTTCAGCGCAGTGGTGGATGGGCCAGTGGAGGAAGAGGAGGTCATGAGGCTGGCACAGAGTGCTGCAGACACGGCTGGGGCAGGGGGGAGCCCAACAGGGTCTGGAACCCCAACAAGCCCCTCCCTGACCCATGCCTTGAACGGCAAAACTTTGCCTCTCCAGACCAACACCAACAATGCACGGAGGCAAAGTGCAATTGGAGAGTCAGTAAAGGGTGATGCAGGAGAAGGCGGGGTGACAGCAATGGGAATGTGCTCTGGAGTAAGAAAAGGCAATAATGTAGGAGGAAGAGGGAAAGGCCGGTCATCATCGGATCAGGATTCTCTCTCTTCCCCCTCCACTACCAGCCGCCGGCGCAACAGGCGCTCAAACCGCCGGCCCCGGCAACGCTTTGTGGGCAAGGACGGACGCTGCAACGTCACCTTTGTCAACATGAGCGAGAGGGGCCAGCGTTACCTCAGTGACCTTTTTACCACTTGTGTGGACATCCGCTGGCGCTGGATGCTGGTCATCTTCACCCTCTCCTTTCTTCTCTCCTGGCTGCTCTTTGGATTTGCTTTCTGGCTCATTGCCTCTGCGCATGGAGACCTCTCCATCCGACTTACCCCAACCTCGGATTCCTCTCTTGGGTCAGGAGAGACCGGGTCTGGTGCAGAGTCTGATAGAAAGGCTGTTGTTCAGGAGCCATGCTTCCAACAGGTGAACAGCTTCATGGCAGCCTTTCTCTTCTCATTGGAGACACAGACATCCATCGGTTACGGATTTAGAAGCGTGACCGAAGAATGTCCCCTGGCGGTGGTGGCGGTCGTTTTGCAGTGCATTGTGGGCTGCATTATTGACGCCTTCATCATTGGGGCAGTAATGGCAAAGATTGCCAAGCCCAAGAAGCGCAACGAGACTTTGGTGTTCTCTGACACAGCTGTAGTGGCATTAAGGGATGGAAAACTCTGCATGATGTGGAGAGTTGGAAACCTACGCAAGAGCCACCTGGTAGAGGCACATGTACGAGCACAACTGCTGAAGGTAAGTCAAAGATGTTAGATGATGGCCTTTGTTTAGTGAAGGTAGACGACAGAAAGCATTGCAGTTATAAAGATATGCCTTTAAAAACACCAAAGAGATGACTGACACATGGTAAAACAAAGTGGGAATGATAACATATTTCCCCAAAAAGTGTACTGAGTGACAAGAGCTCAACTGTGAGTGACAGCAGTAGAAGGGAAAAGGTTGCTGTGGTGAGAGAGAGACAGAGGGAGAGAGTGAGACCATCTGGCTTGTATTCTTTGGATCGTAGTTAATGAGATCTTGTTTTATTTTCCCTCCGGGGTTAGGAAGATTTACTATGGATTAACTTGCCCACAATTCTTTAACTGAAAACCATTGTCCTTCATCATCTCATTTTCCCTCGTTCGCACTGTATGTGTGCTGTGTGATTGTACTATATGTGTGTTGATGTGAACTTGACTGTCTGGACTTGTGGGTAGGTCCAAACACGATCCCTTATTTGACAGCATTCAGTGTCCAGAAGGGAAAAGTCTGGAACATTAGGGCCATGGCACAAAAAAGGTGATCACTCTTATAAATGCATAACCATTACTAAATTCAGACGAGGCAGATGAAATTATGTTTGCAAAGATCAAACAAATACTTATCTAAAATCAGATGCTGGATTCTTTCAAACTGTGAAGACTGAGTGAATGGTGAGCCTACACAAGGGTAGAACGAATAAAGACTTGCACAGCCAAACTCAACTGACCATAGGAAATACTAAGCTGTGGTTCAGGGTGAGACATTCATTTTTCATTGTTCTGTGTCAAATGTATTTAAAATGACTGATGAATTCACACTATTCCATACCATGCTTTTATAGGCAGAGTGAAATAATCTCATTTATTTGATCATGTCAAACCTATCCTGTTGCTTGTTACATAATTGAAAATCGCCTTTAGTCCTCATGTACAACATTTTCTTCTGGGTGAAAATCAGTTTTGTAACATAAATCCCATGTTGTAAGATGAAAATACTAAATAGTAGTTACCATTTTTCTCTTTCTCTCTTTTCTCAACTTCAGCCCAGGGTGACTGAAGAGGGAGAATTTCTCCCACTGGACAATGCTGACATCAACGTGGGTTTTGACACTGGTACAGACCGTATATTTTTGGTTTCTCCAGTGACAATCGTTCACGAAATCAATGATGAATCACCCTTCTTTGAGATCGACCAAAAGACCCTGGAGAATGACTCTGAGCTGGAGGTGGTGGTCATACTTGAGGGCATGGTGGAGGCCACAGCCATGACAACACAATGCCGTAGCTCCTATCTAGCATCTGAAATTCTCTGGGGACATCGATTCGAACCAGTGCTCTTCGAGCGGAAAGACTGCTACCAGGTTAGACAGGAAAGGCATACTGAAGATTTTTGGACACTTTCCTCACTAAAATGCTTTATGTGAAGTGGTTTCCATTGCTTTTCTGGCTGCTCAAGGAGTGACAATGGCTATTTAATTAGGTTTAACGATTTGATTCCAAGTTGAAAAACCTCAACCATATTGTCCTATCATACAAAATATGTGACATAAATTTATCTTTGGGTTAATCAACTGTAAGTTGAAAGTCACATGTGCCACAGTCCCAAATACACTTGACAAAAAAATACCAGGTAAAAAAAGGATTTGGAAAGGATGTTAACCTACATTACCAAATAGTTCCATATATTATCAACATGGCAATGAATATATCAGTGTACTAGAAAATAATTTAACCAAAGAGAAAAGAATAGTTGAGTTGAAACCAATATGGAGCTAAGTGTAGGGGACACCACACTTACATTTTAGGGTTTTATTCCTGTAAGTTTCAAAAACAGTTCTTACTGAAAGTGTTAATGCTATGTGCCCTGGTTACCAACGTGCTTCTTTAAAGTATGTGATGGTCCAGTGTCCAAAGCTGTTGTCAAGACAATAAACTGTCATGAAGAAAATAATGATCCAAAGATAGTTTCATTGATTTCAAATTCATATACTGTATGTGCAGATTGAAAAAATAAAGTCACAGTAGTGCTACCATAACTGCAGATTCTATCCTCTCGTCCACTCTTGCAGCATGAATAAACATCAAAACTAATATTCTAATGAGCAGTCAAGTTGACACAGTGTTATTTTATACAGCAATCATTTAACTAACATTTCTACTAAAGATTATATTAAGAAGGTAAAGGAGAGTTTTGCAAGAACGTTTTTAGCCCTTCTCATTTGTTATTTATATTAACTGTTTGCACTGAATGTTTCATTAGACAAGGTAAACATGTTGACTTTTGTCCTCTTGAAGCCCTTTTCCCAGAAGCTTTGCAGTTGACACATTTAAAACTAAATGAGGCAAAAGTCACAACACTGCCACTGTTATCTTTACACACAACTACATAATATGTATAAGAAATGGGTAATAATAATCTCTAATTTGTGATCTTACCTCATCATATCTCAGCATCTTCTGACAAAATTGGTGAGGCATGGATGCAAAGCTTCACAGTTCCCCAAAAAAACTAATAATGGTCCAAGTCAGTCATCAGGACTCATATCAAAAGTAGCGTCCCAGCAATAGTTAAAACTCTTTGAAACATTATGATCTGCAAAAATGTCAATTACTTTAGACACATGTAAACTAAGCGACATTACCTCAGCTTTGGTTGTTATCCTTACACTGGCAACCCCATAGCTGTAGAGTCTTTGCCTGACATCAGACAAATAGTCTTTAATTTTGAAAGAAAACTTGTACTCAGAATGTTTTCTTCTGCCTTTTTTTAGGTGGACTACTCATTCTTCCATCGGACTTATGAAATTCCAAACACACCTTCATGCAGTGCTAAAGAGTTGGCTGAGCAGAAATACATTGAAAGTTCACGTTCATCATTCTGCTATGAAAACGAAGTGGCTCTGCAACTTGCTTCCCCTGCTGATGAGGCTGACCAAGACCCAGAGCGAGCTTCCCCTCCAACACGAAGGCCATCTTTGGCAGAACATCTTCATTACAACTAAACCTGTGAGATAGAAGGCTTTAGGGAAAACAGACAGGAAGTTAAACGGTTTAGGTGAAGCACAGGCATCAAGAAAAGGACAGAAAGGTAAGAATGAATTGACAGAAAGACATTATAAAAATTGGTTTGGGACATGAGGGTGTCAGTATCAGGAAGTAGGACAGGAACAGACATGGGGAACCATGATTATATGGTAAATAGAGAAAAAACTCAGTTGGGAACAAGTCAAGAGAGCGGATATAAATTTGTGTGCAAATCTCAATATACAGACAGTATTGAAGAGAGTAGATGAGAAATAGAAACGGAAAAACAGGAGGAGGTTTTGGTCGGTCTAAACAGGGGAGCAACTAGTTGTCTGATTGGTCCTGGTAGTCTTTCAGAATTATTAAAAGATTGTCTGCTCATCTGGCCCATCACCACTACAACATGCTGCTCCCTCTTCGAAGCCTGACTGGCAGAACATGCAACAGCACCCCTTAGTGACTTTAATCTGCAACTGCACAATCAGATTAATGATCTGTGGGACTTCTTGAACTCTCTTTGGGGGAGATTATTTACGAAATGAATGGTGTTGTACCTGCTGCCGTATAACTCAGGAATGTATTCCACTCTAAGGCTGATTTATCATTTCATTTTAATGCTTTATTTTCTTATGGTAAGTATGGATAGTGCACATTTTTGATACTTGGGTGTCTGATCAGAATGTAGTTGGTCAATATTGGACAAGGCTATGTTTCGAGCCAAAACAGAGCAACAGTGACACAAAGAAACAGCTGAAAACTAGCAGCAGTTTTCAGCAGTTTCTTTTCATTGTTATGTGTTGTATGTTGTTTGTTTTTTGGCTTTTCTGTTGTGCAGAAATATGTTCACAGATTGTAACACTTGCTTTATTTAACATATTGTGTTGAGCTGAATGCCACTTGATCAAAGAGAGCATTGTAGTTGTAGTCATTTTCCAACCACTGCAGGAGAGGAAGGTTATATCCAGACCAGTCAAATACCAAACACCGTGCTACCAGTGACAGTTTTTTCTCATGTTCTGTGTAGCTAAAATCAGCAGAACTCTTTCTCTCTCTCTTTTTTTTTGTTGCATTGTTCAATTTTGAGTCTTGCATCTGATCTATATTTTGATTTTTTTCAAGAGTCCTTGTACTTGGACTTTGTTTTTATATAGGACTTTTTCTAGTCTTCTGACGACTTAAAGTGCTACTTGAAGGGCCCTGACAGTATAGGATGAGTTACAAGTAATTGGTTTGTGTTCACATAAACTTTGCAAATGCAACGGAGGCCTGTTGGCACCTCCAACACTGACTTTCATGGAAAATTCTGGTCTTTTTGCACATACATCTTTCTCTAATTCGGATGTTTTACAGCTGGTTTCTCTCACAAGTTGCAAGAACAGTGTAGTTAGTAGTGCCTTCATGACAACCAGAGTCCCTGCAACTTCATTTTCGACATGTAATTTCAGGCTTATACTAATAACAGTCCTAATACAATTAGTTTTCAATCAGTTCAACATTTGCAGTATGTTACAAGTAAACAAACATTGTATACAGATAAATTTCAGGGGATCTGCTTGTGTAGTGAGAAGCATCAGTGTCGGTGTGAACATGCTCTGATTAAAAAATGATGTTTTTAGCTGAATTGTATGTAATAGCTGCACTTTGTACTTATATTGAAAGACACCTGGAATGTTCTTGTCTGTTTGAAATCTTGTTGCAGTAAATTATGCCACCTGAGTATTCAAGTGTTTGATTATAGAAGGTGTTAGCAAAGGCAATATAGCGCGATGATAGTAACGAAGCATAGTACTACATGCTAATCTATAACCTACCTCAAGTATTTTGCACGTTAGTTAAAAGGAATTACTATTGAAGCTCCACAGCTGAACAGTAGTATTTCAGGGTCAGTATAGGTAACGTTGATGCATTGGTCTTGTTGTTTCACAGCTGAAAAACATGAGGTCAAAGGTACTCACAACATATTATCTGTTACAAAAAGTATTAATACTGTTTAAGTGTTTGTTTGTGTCCTCCGTTACATTTCCCCTTCATGACCACCATGTTCTATTTATGGGCTACATGGCGGGTCATGTTGTTCTCCCTGCCTCCACACTTCCATGAAATGTAACTTGAATACACAGCACCAACACTTTACCTATGAAGGGATTTCACTGAACAACGAAACAATTAGACTGGGTCTACAGATAATCTCACCAGTCAGCAAGGATACCCCATATATTTTTGAAACAGAGGTTTTCATAATATAACATAAAAGCTGTATATCGTATACCACAGTTACTTCTCTTAAGAGAAAGGGAAACCGGTCTGTTTAACAATAACGTCAGAGCTGCCCTGAACACAGAATATTTCTGAATGAAACTGAGGCATTACATAGCGTCTAGACCAAATAAACCATCTGCCGCTTTACAGCCTATGTAATTCAAAATTATATTGTTTGAATATTATTCTTCATTATATGCAGTATTACTTTACTAATGCGGACATGAACACTCAGAGATTTAAAGAAATTATGTGGGGTAAGGAGATGAAAATTTAAAAATTTTTCTTCCTGTATTATTTTTTTTCTATTTTAACATTTCACTGTTAAACACTGTCACAGCACAGTTAAAGTCTGGAGATAGTCATTAAACAGACAAACAGATTTTTTTAGGAGAATATCTAAACCTATGAAATAAAATCTGCAAATATTACACAAAGAATGAAATATGACACAGGCAGAAAAAAGTAGTAAAATTAATTATCAACGTTTGGATTTCTCTTTATTATGTTTTAAAAATTAAGAGTTGGGAATAAAATAAAACACCCCCTAAAAATATATAATAAAAAATAATTAAAGTTCATGTGATATTGACAAACATACTGAAGATGTTCATTAAATAGTGGATAGTTTTGAATGTATATTTTAATGTCTTAATTCCTGCCCAGTTCGTTTTGAGCAGCTTTAGAGGCTTGATACTACTCTGTCACTGTTATTACTTCCGATAGTCGCAATAGGATTGAATAAGGATTTATAAATAGATCCTATGATAAAGTCCTCTTACTTGTTTTTGGCAGGACTTTGAACAGCAGCTAAAAGTGTCCATCAGACTGTAAAACTTCCATTGTGGAGCTCGTTATATTCGAAAATTCATCACCATATATAATTCTCGATAAAGTATATTTTAAAGCATGTTTTAAGACTCAGCTATGACTCGTGAGATTAAATAAGTACTTCCATTGCTTTTGGTGAAGATGTATCCACAGCTACGTAACCCCGGTACCTCGGGTTCAGTCGGATTTTCTAGGATGATGTGACTCTCTCGCTTGGTATCATGTAATTCCAGGAGAACCGTCTCTTGTATTTGACTGAGGAGTCACAGAAATCTGATCCAGGATCTGTGTCTGCAGACGCTCGCCGCCGCCGCTGCTGCTGAGTGGTAAACAAAGGGCGCGCAAATCTCCAAGCTTTAGCGCGAGAGTGCCGCACAGGCACCTGCTGCAGCGCTCCCATTGGGCGTTTTACCTGTCAATCACTTTTTACCCCGCCTTTTGAGTGTTACTATTGGCTAATCCCTGTGCCTCTTCAGCTATCGTTAACGCCATTGGCCACCGCAGCCGTTTCATGCCAGCTTTGGGGCGGAAAGTTCCCGTCGTATTGAGAAGGCGGGTGTAGCGTTCAGTTGTAGATTTTCATTGGAGTTATGTCTTTTTGATGCTTGACTGAAAACCGTCCTCTCGTTTGTGGTTGGTTTTCCTAGCAGGAAGCCCGTCTCCGCGTCTGAAGCCGCCGCCTTGCCCTCCTCACTGCTCTGCTGTGTCTATTTTATTCTCACCGTGAGTGCGGCTCCGTAGAGAGAGAGCGGTGCAATGATAAAAGCCGCATATGCGGTAGGCTACACACCTATTAGGCAGGAAAATACCAAAGAAACAACCCCACTCCGTCTCTCTTCGCACCACAGCCTTACACACCAACAAGAGCGGAACCTTAAGGTGAGAGATTTAATTGCCTTTACTCTAATCCAACTCGTAAATAGCCGGTGTAATATCCTGAACGTATCATATTTCAGTGTAGCAGGCTAACCTCGCTAGGTTTGACTAGTTACGGTGGAGAATGAAACGCTGTTGTGACCAGTCTTTTATTTTGGTTTTTAAATTTATATTCGCCTGAAAAGAGAGGCTTACATCGAGACAGACTAAAGGGAAAATTGTGGGTTTGTAGTATTTGTATTATAAGGGATTTCCAACCATTTAATAATAGAGTCCAGGCCTTTCTGTGATCTGTATTTTATTCTAATAAGAGTAAATTTGTCCCTTGTAAGGACGGCTTAGTTTCATGGCTGCCAAATGCATGAGTCAATCTAAAGGCTGGGGCCCATGTGATTGTTCATGTCTTATGTTCAAGGTGTGGTTGCCCTCACCAGTTTAGTGCTGGAGCCACAGCACCCTAAAAATGCAGGTAATTTCTAAAGGGCCCACGGTGCAGCTGGAACACTGATCTGTAACTAATTATCACAGCCAGTGGCTTCATAATGTCACCCCCTCCTCCTCACTGTCCGCTCAAGTGCGCAGATGCCACAATATCATCACCGATGCAATGCCACTTCGCATGAAAGCTGAGGAAAAAAGGCGTCTCCACTTCTGCTTCCCCCTACCACCACCCGTTTATCACACGCACAATCACGCATCCACATTAATTACACACACACACACACACAGTGGAGTGTACCCCCCGCAGTGAGTGACCTCAGTTAAAACTCAGGGTGCATTGTCTGCTCAGTGTTCAGGGTGTTGCTATGGAGGAGAGCAGAGGCAGGTTTTGGCAACTCCAGCTGCTGCAGGACGAGTTTGATGGTCAGTCCAGAGGGTGTACTGCGCCAACCTGTGAGGTCCCTGTCTTCTTTGTGTGTGAAGACTTTGCTTTAGTGGCATCATTAGCATCGATGGAAACCAGCAGCAGCATCACACACTGCAGCTATTGTGTCAGTGTTTTCAGTCTCTCTCTGTGATCACTGTTTTAGGTGATTTCAAAATGTGGGTGTGTTGCAAGAAGGATCAAATGCTCATGAGAAAGATAGTTGGTAAAGGAAAATGGTTTATGGTGGATCAGATGTTTTACCAGTGCCAGTCTTTAGAGGTTATATCTCTAGACAGTGGTACTGTTTCTCTAAGGACTGTAATTCATATTTTAAGGAGAAGGCTGCCTGAGTTCTATATTTATCTAACCTGTACACCCAAAAAAAGACCAAACTAATGAATACTGATTTTTATGTTTTAAATGTCATCTGTACAGCCAAGACATTATGAATACTCCTTGTCCTTGTGTCATGAATCCATAGTATGACCTGAACATCCCACTGAACAATAGACGGCTATTAGACATCTAGTTATTTTTTAGACCTAATTTCAACCGTCTAGATTCTGTGTATCTGTAGACGGAATTTGCACTTTAACCCGCTATTCGATAACTATTTCTTTCAAACCAAAATAATTATGATAGACGTTGAGCAATATACTGGTAGATCTCTGTTAGCTGGCTAGTCTAAACTCGGTCTAAATTTAGACGTCTAAAAACTTTTATTTTTCGACCTGTATTAGCCTGATTTTAGACCAGTCGTCTAGGGTACATTTAGACGTCTATTAGACCTCTTTTAGACCAAAACATGCTCAGTGGGATCCTTTATTCGAATCTCTAATTTGCTGCTAATGCTCCTAAACCGATGAAGGTTTTACTTTAGAGGTAGTATTGTGAGCTAAAAACGACACTCTTGGTAAAGATGTCTGTAGGCCATGGAGCTGAGTGCCAGACAGGGAAGAGAAGTCTGAGAGATCTGAAAGACAGACAATACTGGTTTTGGTCTTTTCATTTGTTGACAATACACAAAATAGTGACAACACCAACCTATTAATAACAGATGCACAGCTGTTTTCTGCCACCAAGGGATCACATAGTTTCCATACTGAGTGGCTGGGTGGTGGCAGCTCTTTTGTCATCATGTCAGCTCCACACCCAGAGTCTTATTGGAGTAACAGGTATGGTTAAGGCAGGGTTGGGGACTAGGTCCTGTCGTGAACAGACAGAGCAGAAAAAAACTGAGACGGCAGGAATCAGGCCAGATGACATACCTGCTGAGGCATGGAGACGCCTAACAGTTAACACACACACTAACCACACAGGTAATAGCCTTACCTGTCTGATCAGAGTTGACTTTGCTCAAATGACAGTGCGTTTTATCGCTGTCCTAGAAAAATAAAACAGGATACAGAAACTCAGGAGTCATTTGGTTTTGTTTTAATAATGATACTCCAAGACTGAGTGCTTTTTGATACCAAAAAGAAAAATGAGAGATTTTGAAATCAATCATTCACTTATGTGGCTAAAATGTTATCAGTCAATTCTATTAAGACAGTGAACTGCTTGACTATCAGTGAACTCAGGCTAACATTAAATGAGCTAATAATGTTTAAGCTGCAGCTAATAGTTTCAGAATTGATTCACCTCTTTTCTCAAGTGTTTGGTCTGCAGCCAGTCAACATCTTGATCCCTCATTTGTCTCTCTTAAATCCAAACTGTTTCTGTGTGCTGTAACAGACAATAAGGGAAAGACAATACATTAAAACAAGTTTTTACACCTTTCAGTCAAACAACTCGAGTGTTTCATAAACCTAACCTAACCCCAGTCTGACTCATGCTGCGGAGCGCTGAGGTTAAACCTTAGTTCTCCAGGGCAATATGCAAGAAATCTAAAAAAAACCATCAACCCTTTAAGATTTTTAGATTGTTCCTGTTTGGTTGAAGTAATGTCAGATATGTCCACTCAGCATTTAGGATTTCTTACCCAAAGAAACTGTCGTCAGCATTTTTAACACTTCTTGTGTGATGTAGGGATTTGTACGTTTTTATAAATCCTTGGATTTTAGGTTAAGGCTCATGACAAATTTGTGCCTTTTTTACATTTTAACAACTGAAACAGGTTTAACTTTACTATTTTTAAATAATCAAATTTAACCATCAAATTCTCGCTGATGTGTCTCAACCAAGCCCTAACAGAGCAGCGAGCCATCCCGTCTGAAACAGTGTCAGTCTTGGTTGCCTCAATGAGAAGTTGAAGTATCTCCTCCACTGAGAGAACTTTTCCCGCTTCTGCACGTTA
This sequence comes from Xyrichtys novacula, assembly GCA_962446985.1. Lineage (NCBI taxonomy): Eukaryota > Metazoa > Chordata > Actinopteri > Labriformes > Labridae > Xyrichtys > Xyrichtys novacula. The sequence goes on from OY660871.1 coordinate 23,652,279, forward strand.
ATTCTGAGATGTCAGAGCGAATCTCACACATCCTGCTGGAGTTACTACGACTGCTCTGACTGGAGATGCTCTTCATGTTGTAGAGTAGTAACTACTTTGAAGCCTCTGTCACCTCATCTTTCACAGGATTCTGACTCTTGTGTTTTGGCCGCTCTTGATCTCAGTGAGTCCTACGGCCTGTAGTCGAAGGATTCTGTATTTCCTCTCAGTTCACTCGAGATTCAGTCCATGCCAATCCTTCCTTCTCCATGCTTTTCTTCCCTTGTTTCCTCTTCCCTCCCTCCACTTCTAACTGTCATGACCGTTTATTTTGATGCGTCTCACTGTCCTCTCCACCCTTCCACCCACCGATCTCCCTGTCATTCTTCCTCCTTTTCTTCTCCTTCATTTGCTCTGTCTTTCAATTAGGCCATCCCTGACCCAATCTTAGCCTGCATGCTTCTCGCGTGCAGCCACTTCTTTTCCTTTTCTTTTCTTTTTTTGTGTGTGTGTGTGTGTGTGTGTGTGTGTGTGTGTGTGTGTGTGTGTGTGTGTGTGTGTGTGTGTGTGTGTGTGTGTGTGTGTGTGTGTGTGTATCTTGAAACAGAACCACATCAATGTCACTGTCAACCCCTCCTTCACATCATCTTCAGCACTCTAGTTCAAGAGAAGCTCACGTCTCCTTCTTTTTGTCTCCTGTTCTTTTCTCTCTCAGTGCTAGAAGAACCATGACTAAGCCACTGGGGGGCAGTGCCAATGATGTCACCCGCTTCCTATCATCAGGGGCGGGGCCAGGACCCGGGTCTCCCACTTCTAACTCTGTGTTCTCCGCCGCCAGCCAGGCTGACTGGGCGGCAAAGCGGCTGGTGTGGGTGCCGTCAGAGAAGCACGGCTTTGAGGTGAGCAGGAATTGTTAAACGTTACCATCAGGTGATCAAAAACACACAAATAAGTGAACGTTAAAAGCGTACACATAGTGAATATCATGACTCAATCCAATAAATGTTAAAACTGTTTTCCCATCCCAGTTCCCTCATTATCTCCATATTAGTCCTCTGGTAAATAATTAGCCCCTTTAACTTGAAGGTGTGTCAAACAGGTAAGGCAGAGCTGCGAAGGGTGTGAGTGGATCTTTGTAAGAGTTCAGAGTGACACTTTATAAGGTTCTACTTTTGCACCACTTCCTCATATTGCGGTTATTTTCTTTAAATAATCTGATACAGTGATCGTAAGGCTCTTTTAATAATACTAATAAGTTCCGCGTTTTTGTTTTCAGTATAAATAGATTCATAAGTTTTCATTGGCGCGCAGCACACTGTAGGATGTGACATATGAATTAGATGTCCTATCTCTGAGTCTCTCTCTCTCTGCTGGACTGCTTTCATAGAGCGCTCTATGAATAGAACAATACCCTCCTTCAGCCTCCTAATGTTAAAGAGGCCGTTGTAGAGACACTGACTTCATTTTACACTCAAGATCAGAGAACAGCAATTTTGGACAAACACACACAAATATTCACACTCACATTCACAAAACACAGATTTCTTCTAGTTTAGTAGTCTGAGCATGTAAATCAGTATGTGACTAATACACTCCCACATTATACAAACGCAGACACAAACATATTTTGTGTGTCGTGTGTGTCAAGTGGCAGAGAATGAAGTCGAGCAGAGTTGTGTGACCTGGTAAGACCCAGAGTTCACCACTTCCTGTCCAGCAGCATGACAAGACAGCTCCCCTCCTCCATTTTAAGTCAGCAGCTATTCCTGTCAGCTGTCAGAAACAATGAATACTCCGATTCAAAAGCTTGAAGAGATTCCTCCTAACATTTCCACTCACATATTTTCACTCTGTACTTTCTGCTTTGTTAAATGTAGGCTAGCTGGTTACTGTGGATTTCAAGGAGTAAACAAGAGATTTTAAGTGTGTCAGAGTAGGGCTGTGAATCACAAGAGGCAAAGGAATATCGTATTATTACACTAACTTTGTCACTCATGATAGCTGATTAAAAATAGCAGTATAACAAAAACAAACTGTTCAAATTTGATGTTCCAAAGCAAATTTCACAACCAAATCAAACATTCTCTTCTTCATTCAGTAAGATAATTTTTTAGTTAATTCATGTCAAATCAGTTTCTTTTTTACTGCAGCAATCAAAAAGACCACCTAACCATATCATAAAACCTCCCCAAAGAGATCTACATAGCTGACAAACTGAGCTTGGATTACATGGTTCTACACAGCAAGACTTAGCTGACTGTAAATGTGTGTACACAGCCGTTCTTTTACAAGTATTCCCCTAACAATGTGAAAAAATAGATAAAAGTAACATAACTCATCTGAAAATGTTGTACATAAGCACCCGTGTCAGTCCTAGTTAGTGATCAGATTTCTACCAATTGCATTTGCTAATCTCTAATAAAAATATTTTACTTGTTTTTGAAATATAACCTTTATGACTTTGTAAATAAAGGTTAAAATTTGTATCCTTCCTCTCTTTTGTGTTACATCCTATAACCTCCAACGAGTTAGAACTCTGTGAAAGGATTTCCCCGATAATATAAATCTCCTCTGAATTTATGTTCTCCAGTTTCTCTGCTAAACCTCTATCTTCCTCACTTCCCAGTCGGCCAGCATCCGTGAAGAGCGCGGCGATGAGGTGGAGGTTGAGCTCACAGACAGCCAGCGGAAGGTCACCCTGTCCAGGGAGGAGGTGCAGCGGATGAACCCCCCGCGTTTCAGTAAAGTGGAGGACATGGCCGACCTCACCTGCCTCAACGAAGCCTCTGTGCTGCACAACCTGAGAGAGAGATACTACTCCGGTCTGATCTATGTGAGTGCACTAAATAGTAAACAGGAACACTTTCAGCTTATAGAGACCTCAGTGTACATATTTGCACACCAACACAGTACAGTACATGCATGTGTTCGCAGTCAGCTCACCCGTCTCTCCTGTGTAACTGATAGGGGTTGGTATAAGAGGTGAGGAGTCAGTTTACAGAGTTATCTGTGAGTGAGTGGTGGCAGTGGGAGGCATCTCCAGTTTCTCTCATAGAAAAGATGTGAGTGGGATGAAACTGACAGGAATGGAAGTCGTGACGTCAGTCAGTGATAAGTGACACATCCAGGAAGCATACCTGGTGTTTCATGCATGATTAAGGTTGAATAATAAAAAGTAGTTGAGGATGAAGCTGAGAGGGCAGATTATAAAAATGGGAGAGAGGGGAGCTGGCAGAAATAGCTGAAATAGCTTTGAGAGGCGTATTACAATCCAAGATAAGATAAAAAGGGTTAGCTATCATTCATGACTTTCTCTGCAGTTGGAATGCATTGTAACTGCACTGGTGTCTGGGTGTGGATGGACACTAAAAACACAAAATATGACAAACACGCCGCATTTCCAGGACCACATTTTGAATCAAACTATAATTCAAACACCAGGGCATTCGAGTGCTATCTCTGATTATGTGAATGTTCAGTTCAAGCCTGGTTTATTTGCATTACAGTTAGTTATCAGGGGGAAATTTGCACACTGGGGCAGTGCACTTTAAATCACATGAAGAAGAACTGTACTGAGCGCTTCATGTCTTTTTGGCTTTGCTGAAGCGATCACATATTCATAATGTACTCCATCTGTAGGGGTCAGGCCCCCACAGATAGTCAACTATAATAAATGAAGGACAAAACACTCGACTAAACGTGTGAAAACAGTTGTTGATGAAAAAGGGTTTGAGGAAGTTTGAATAGATTTGTCTGAAATGCTCCTGAATGTGTAGAAAATCTTCATGTGAATCCCTCTGCTGTGTGTTTTTCAGACATATTCAGGACTCTTCTGTGTTGTGGTGAATCCTTACAAGAACCTGCCCATCTACACAGAGTCCATTGTGGAGATGTACAAGGGTAAAAAACGTCACGAGATGCCCCCACACATCTACGCCATATCAGAGGCAGCCTATCGCAGCATGCTACAAGGTAATCAACGCTATCTCTGACCTCTTACCTCACACTGACTTTGACACTACACTAAACCGCACACATCTGCCATTAGCTCAGCTGGAACTCGCGTCTGATCTGTGATCTTTGCCCACTGAGCCACACCGTGAGGACTGCTGAAGGTGTGGCGTTACGTTCTGAAACGTGGCTGTTATCAAAAGCCTTTAAAAGTGAAAACAAACAGGCAGGACAGAAGTTTGTGTGGCAGATTTTTTAGGCGTGGCACTCCTTGTTACAAATAGTTTCAGTGATATAGTGTGTTTGTTGTGGTGATGATAGTAACCACATATTAAAGTCGTGACTACAACGCATGGCAGTCATTTTTTTAAGGTCCTGCCCGTCACGTCGAGTTCATGAGATGAGGTAGAGAGAATTCCCAGCAATCATTTAAAAAGCCGTTAAGGCCCGATTGAGCAATGTCTCTGCCCCAGGGTGTCGTCATGAGATAACAGGAGAGGACAGATGAGGCTGCGTCAGTGTATTTGTCACCCCCTCCACCCCCCTCAGGGTTTGTTGTAGGTGTGTTTCCACAGTGATTTAAACCTGCAGGACCAGTATGAATTCTTCCAGACTGAACGTGTGGGAACCTTTGAAGCCATATGCAAGTTATGTTGCAAACAATGTACAACAGTTGAAAGCCGGTGTTGTGCGGTTTAGCAGCCTACAAAGAGAGAGAGAGAGACCAGTTCAGCTGGTACCCTGCTTCTCTGTACTCTGTAAATTACTTAGAGGGGGGCTGACAAGCTCACAGAGAGCGGCTGTGAGTCCAGCTGTACACATATATTATGTTTTAAAACGTGAAGTGTGCCCTTCATACCTGAAAAGTCGGGTTGGAGACTCAGTGTAAAGTAACACGAGTGAACTGGCGGCCCAGAGCTCTCCCATGCAGTCTGTTTTTTAAGGACTCATGTGTCACTGCCAGTGTTTGTTGCCTTTTAAGGAGAGATGTCATCATTGTAGCTGTTTGCTATTGACTTTATTTAACCCCATGTTTAACCAGTTGCTGAAAATTTTCATAACGTCTAACCTTCAAGGCCTCTAATACTGCAACTCTGTGAGGCCTAAAGCTTAGTTTGTCTCGAACAGTTCATATACTTCACAAGGAAGAAGTTCATTGATCCCCGAGGAGTATGTTTTATAGTGTTGGGCAGATAAAAAATAAAGATAAACATTGTCAAATATACTCTGTTGGTTGTAAATAAAGCTTGAGAGGACCAGGTTGAGCAGATAGTGAGTCTACCAGTCGTTTCAGACATCTGTATTTCCTGTGACATGATTAAAAAGTGTTGAGAGATTCGCCTTCTGTCATTTGTGCTCATATTTGTTTTTCTTCCACAGACAGAGAAGATCAGTCAATCCTTTGCACGTGAGTAGCCCTCTGTAGGACGCCAGCGTGTCTGTGAGCGTGTCTGTGAGTGACTGTCATTTGTCAAGTGGAAAACCATTTGGAGGTTATCAGGAGAACGGCTGTCTCTGTTGTCGAGTGTGTGCATGCTTTCTGTGTCCGCACTTGCGTGTTTTATAGCTTGCGAGCTCATTTGCATGTTATTTTAAGGTAACAGGTAAAATCAAATTCTGTGTCTCTTTTTGTTGGTTGAACAATCATTTTATTAAAAAAAGTGAACACTGTTGGGTAAAATAATTAATTATCTGTATCAATGTCCATGTTGATGTGTGTTGTGGGCGATTATCAAACACATTTAAAGAGTCAGAACAGTCAGATCACATCCTAACAATAAAGTCCGCCCCAGAATGAGACTGCATCCTCCTGACTCTTTGCACCCATGCTTGTTTACCCATCTGCTTGCCTGAGGGTCTGCCATCCCTCTCTCTGTCATCTTGTCTTCCTGCCAGACACTTCCTGTCATTGTCAAGAATCTTCTTAAATCAGAGTGTTTGGGACGAGTATCTGCTTCTTTTAGATCTTTGCAGCGTCTATTTTTACTCCATTCTCCTTCGTTTTTCTCCAAAGACAACAGCACTGACACCGCCAGTATCCTCCACACCTGCTTTCTGTTTAGATCTGTGGCTTTGAGCGCTCTGCATGGGCTCTGAGTTTATTACTGTGATGAATGTGGGGTTGGTCACTTTTTCCTGTGTGTTCCCTCTCATTAAAGGCTTTTTATGTACCGTTGACAATTTCATCCATATGTGTTCAGGATGGAGTGCGAACAGTGTTGTGTGTTTTTTGTGTCCTTCAGAGGTGAATCTGGAGCTGGAAAAACAGAGAACACAAAGAAAGTCATCCAGTATTTGGCTCATGTCGCCTCCTCCCATAAGGGCGGCACACTGGGCAGGAACAAGGAAGCTATACAGGTAAGATGCTTTACAGATACCACAGGCCGCACAATGAAAAAGCTGCTGGAAGAACAAGATTGAAGGAGACAAAGACACTTTCTGGTCTTGTAGCAGTACTGATTTGATTTCCTCCTATCCTCTGCACTCGCTGTCTTTATGAGGTTTCATGCTTGTACCATCAACTGTATCTTCACCTTGGAGCGGGTTATCTAAGTCCTCTTTTCCTACATACAATACCCTCTTTCCTTCCTTCCTTCCTGCCCTTCATTCTCCTCTTTCTGCTTTGTCCTTCTCCTCTTTTTCCTGCATGTTAAGATGGATGGCTCTCGGTCCTTAACAAGAGGCAGTACTTTGGTGAACAGGGTGAGTTATCTCTATCCTGCATCCCTCTCCTGTGTTTTTTTTTTTCGTCCTGCTCTTTTTCCTGCTTAATGAACTCCAGACTGATAACAAACTAACCAAGAGAATGATGTTTAACCTGTTATTGTCAGTAATGACTCTTCATAACCTTGTTCACTATATTTGATTTTGCTTCTTTGTATTTCTTTGTTTGTTTGTTGTTGTTGATGTTATTATTGTCTTATTTGTGTTTTTTCGTTTGTTTATCTCATCCATATGTTCACCCATTCTCTTCCCCATAACTCCTCATTGTTTCCCTACAATTCGTCAGAGTATGCAATATGTGAGTATCAAAGTATTTAGACAACTTTGGGTGAAATCATGGGGGGGTGAAAGTTTTGTAGTTGAAGAAAATTTACCAGAGCTGATGTGAATCTCCTGTTACATAAAGATATTCACATGCTCTGTTCATAGTGCTTTACTTTTTGACATATCTGGTCTTGGTCTTTAGCTATGGGCACATTTCTTTCTCTCTCTGTAGTCTTAGGGATGACTTAATGCCCACTGACTCATAAATGCCAATGGTCTTTAGGTTCTCATTGAACTTTGAGGCATTTCTGCTAAGGTCATCACCTGCTGAATGATTGCATATGTGGCTGTGGGAGTGGGAGTGGATGTGTCAGTGTGTTTGCAGCCATGCGTATGTGTGTGTGTGTGTGTGTGTGTGTGTGTGTGTGTGTTTGTGTGGCAAGGAAACACACAATTAGATACAAGAACCTGTCTGTGTATGAACAGTACACAATCAGAAGCACTGACCTTTTGCCCCGTGTGTTTGTGTGTCTGCTTTTGGTGTTGGCGAGCAAGCATTTCCCAGCAGTTTACAGTAAACCACCTCCTTTAAGTCAGTAACTCATGCTCACTGGCTGCTGCTGCTGCCGCTGCTACTGCTGCATCAACAGCTGCTGCACTGGCAATGCGACAGCCGCAGTCATACATTGCAGCAAGCTAGAATCAGCCTCAAGTGTTAGCATCCAAGCTGCAGCTTCCCTCTGCCCTTCCTCTTCTGCAATGGTTCTCCACTGACTCGTGTTAGTTGATGTCTGGAGATTGCCTTTTAATAATGTAGGAGATGAATAAATTAAATTGTTGCTCTTCTTATTGATTGCCTGACAAATGATGTAGAGAGTGATTTGTTCCTGGGTAAAGGGATGGTGTGTGTTGGAGATGCTATTTAAGGCCCTAAAATGCACCGTTTTGTGTCAGTGCTTGTCAAATATGAGTCATGTGTTATTTTGTTTTATATAACAGATCAGTAGATACTCTAAAGAAGCAGAACAAAATGGTGCATTTTAGTGAAAAGGCCCAGTGGAAATCTTGTTTGTAAGCTGTCAGATTTACAGGATGATACATGTGATCTGACTTCTCCCGTCTTCCTCAGGGAGAGCTGGAGAGACAGCTTCTGCAGGCGAACCCCATACTGGAGGCCTTCGGCAACGCAAAGACGGTCAAGAACGACAACTCCTCAAGATTTGTAAGAGCAAACCAGACGGATCATGGTTATGTTTGTCACCACCAGAAAACTGTATCATTACAGTCATCTGTGTAATAATTAAACAACCTTTTCTTCTACTTTAGGGAAAATTCATTCGCATCAATTTTGATGTGGCGGGGTACATCGTTGGTGCCAACATTGAGACCTGTATCCTTTTACATATCTCCAGCTTTTAAAGCTGTCCCAGTTAACTGTTTTGTTTACGTCAAGTATGAAGTCCACTTATTGTAACCCATTCATTGATTATGATGGCATAAAAGGAGAATTACTGTCACATTTGTTTTTTTCTTGAGTGAAAGTGGCATACACAGAATTTTTGAAAGTCTATATATCTAAAGTACATCTTTCTCTCAGTAGGTAAAGAATAAATCACAGCATGTAGATCAGCTCTTAAGAATAACTACTCTTGCGTGCACGTGTCCATGACCATATGAATTCAGACCTCCTTGAAAAGTCCCGGGCCACCCGTCAGGCCAAAGACGAGAGGACTTTCCACATCTTCTATCAGCTGCTGTGTGGTGCTACAGAGCAAACAAGAGGTGAGTGAAAGATAAATGTAAGCGCAGTAATGAGATACTTTGAGGCCACAGTTCAATATGTGCATTTTTTGGTGGTAATTCATCATTCTTTAACATCTACCTCACTGTCTCACCTTTTGTGCTCCCATCTTTAGCTGACCTTCTTCTGGGAACTGCTGATGAGTACCGTTTTCTCAGCGGAGGCTCTATTCCCGTTCCTGGTCAGAGCGATTCAGAAAACTTCACTCAGACCATGGACTCCATGGCCATTATGGGCTTCACCCCTGAGGAGTCACTGTGTAAGAGAGGGAGGACAGAGTAAAGTTCAGTCTGCTTGCTGAGTAAATGATCCTTTCCGGACTCTTAAACCAGCTTTCTCCTGTCCTCTCTTACTTCTCTGCAGCGATGCTGAAGGTGATCTCCGCCGTGCTCCAGTTTGGGAACATTTCCTTCATGAAGGAGAAGAACCACGACCAGGCCTCCATGCCAGACAACACAGCTGCTCAGAAACTTTGCCATCTGCTGGGCATTAATGTGCTGGAGTTCACCCGGGCCATCCTCACTCCCAGGATCAAAGTGGGCCGAGAGTACGTGCAGAAGGCCCAGACGAAGGAGCAGGTAACATTAATGTTCCTCCTTGTAGATGAACAGAAGTGTCCCTTTTGAAGTGTTTCCTAACACTCTGTCCTTTTTAAACAGGCTGACTTTGCTATCGAGGCCTTAGGGAAGGCCACGTATGAGCGTCTGTTCAGGTGGCTGGTGCACAGGATCAACAGAGCTTTGGACCGCAGACAGAGACAGGGCGCTTCCTTCATCGGCATCCTTGATATCGCTGGATTTGAAATCTTCCAGGTAAGTCATAGAGAAGGACACTGAAACTTGTAGATTCTGACAGGCTTCACTGATACTGTATGTAGGGATGTGAATGATGGTCTAACATAGAAATAAGTGCCTGTTCCTCCATAGGTTGTGTTGTATAAACTATTGCTTACCTTCCTGAATCTCTCCTCTGCAGCTCAACTCCTTTGAGCAGTTGTGTATCAACTACACCAACGAGAAGCTGCAGCAGCTCTTCAACCACACCATGTTCATCCTGGAGCAGGAGGAGTACCAGCGCGAGGGCATCGAGTGGAACTTCATCGACTTTGGCCTGGATTTGCAGCCTTGTATTGACCTCATCGAGAGACCAGTATGAACTCACAAACAGTCCACATTTCAGAGTTCATAATAAGTGAATGAAAATACTAAACATGCAGGCACAAACACACCGCTTTGGTTTCTCTTCAAATATAAACTAATGTTTCCCTTAAAGTGAAATTTGTTTTGCTTGTCCCTGTCAGACTCACCCACCTGGTGTTCTGGCCCTGCTGGATGAAGAGTGCTGGTTCCCCCGGGCTACAGACCGCTCATTTGTGGAGAAGCTCTCTGCCGAGCAAGGCACTCATCCAAAATTCTTCCGATCAAAGCAGCCGCGTGGAGAGGCAGACTTCTCCATCATCCACTACGCTGGAAAGGTATCTCCACGTTTCCTCTTCATCATCTTCCATGGCTGTCATGTTTCCCAATTAAAGGAATAAAGTCATAAATCCCCTCTCTGTGCCCTGGGTGATGTCTCTTAGGTGGACTACAAAGCTGATGATTGGCTCGTGAAGAACATGGATCCTCTGAACGACAACGTTGCATCTCTTCTGCACCAGTCATCTGATCATTTTGTGTCTGAACTTTGGAAAGAGGGTGAGACTCCTGTTTCTTCTCTTGGCGTGCACACTTCACCTTTATTGATTTCACACCTGTATAAGTGGAAACAAAATGAGAGTAATTTCTGAAACGCTTGTTGTGCCAACCAATCAAATACTGAGGTGACCTGGTGCAAACTGTACTGACGGTTTTTCTCTCTCCTCTCTGCTTCTCTATCACCTCTTTGTTCTTCCATCTCATTCTTTCCTGTGTCCTCCTCGCTCCTGCTCCAATTTCTTCCTGTTCCTTCCTCTCTCCTCTCCGCTAATTTGGTGCTTGCTTTCCTCACGTTCCTCTCATCCTTCTCCCTCCCTTCTCCCTGCATCAGATATTCAAACTCTTCCTCGTGTCTACTTCTTTGACTCCTATGCCACAATACAGGCCAATGGCTCTGACAGTAGGTTCCGCTCCTCCTCTGCTTGTCACCGCCTGACTCCGACCTTTGCTTGTTACTCCTTTGTTTCCTGTCTGCCTTGTTTTGTTTGGACCGTGTTTTAGTCTTTGTGTTGATGTCCGTGCTGTAGTTTTGTAAGTGAGTCCACGACGTGACTGTGCTACTAACCTAGCTGTGTCTGTTCACTCTTTCACAGAGTTTTAGCTTGTAGTGACAGTGCTGTGCTGAGTGTTGTGGCTTTTTTCTTTTTAGAGTAGGCATTTAATCGTAGTTTTGATAGAAATCCAACAGTCACAACTAACTGAGGATCACATAGCTGTTCTCCATAATCCCACCATAAGGAAAACCAACTACATGCGGACAAAAATGTGATCCTGATTGAGCTCTGGAGATGCATCATATATGAAGAAGACTGAAAAATCTTAAAGGGGTAGTCCGACGTAAAATTCATTTAGAGTCAAACACACCGTAACACCGAATTAGACACCCCCTCGAGAGATGAATGTTGCCGATCGCTTACTTCTCTAGTTATACCAACTGCTTGTTTGTAGCGAGACCTTAGGCCAGTCCATTACGGACTGCTGCGGGATGACGCAGCTCAAGGAAGAACATTTATGATCATTTCTTTATCATTTCCTTGAGCTGCTTCACCCCGCAGCAGTCCATAATGGACTGGCCTAAGGTCTCGCCACAAACAAGCAGCTGCTGGAAGAAAGTAGGTGAGTTGTGTTTAGTCTCTTTGCTAAAGAAATTAGGCAAAGTTAAAAAGATGTTTGGTGGCTAGGACCCTATATGTACTGTTGATGAAGTTAGGTGCTGTTCTGAGCGTTATTTGTAGCTATAGAGTGGCGTTTTGGTTAAGGTTTGTTCTTGGCTCTTCAGACCGCTGTGTATTGCTATCCTGTGGTTGTTACTAAAGTTGGTATAACTGGAGAAGCAAGCGGTCAGCAACATTCATCTCTCGAGGGGGTGTCTAACTTGGTGTTTCAGTGTGTTTGACCCTAAATTAATTTTACGCCGGAATATCCCTTTAACTTAAAAGCCTCAGAATTAGTCTGATTTGGTGTTTTTACATTTCTGAGGTATGTGCAAATTTGTCAAAAATTCCCACGAGTATATTAGTCAAATGAGGGGTTGAATAGGTTATCTTGTTCTCATGTTTCTTCAAAGAACAGCCAGACACACCTGTAGTTATCCACGTCGAGACTTGTTCAAGATTCAGCCAGAAAACCTGTTATTCACCGGCACACAACTAAACAAACACAAAAGCTGAGTGTGCGATAGAGGCTGGTTTAAGTGAGCTCATATGTTTTTTTTTACTTTGACAGTATATGATTGCATCTCTGATGAGTTGGAAATCCATTGTTTACCATCTGATATCATCCGTCCAAAGCTTGATAACAGATGTGAAAGCAGGCATGAAATCCTCCCACAATGGCATTAGTGTGGCGTTCACACTGATATCCCCACGCTGGTTCAAGTTTGATAAACCCCCTTTTTTCACCAATGAGTCAGTACTTGAGGTCTAATTGTCTTTGTTTGTTTTTTGTGTAGTGGACAGAATTGTTGGTCTGGACCAAGTGTCTTCTGGGGAGAACAGTGGACCAGTCACATTTGGGGCTGCAGGTCTGAAGACGAAAAAGGGAATGTTCAGGACTGTGGGTCAGCTTTACAAAGAGTCTCTCACCAAGCTGATGGCCACCCTGAGGAACACCAACCCCAACTTCCTGCGCTGCATCATCCCCAACCATGAGAAAAGGGTGAGACAGGGGGCAAAATTAACTAAACAGCTGAAGGAGAAGGATGAAAGGTCTGAATTAAATGTTCTGTTCTTTTCTGGTCTCTCTCTTAGGCCGGGAAGCTAGCCCCCAATCTGGTTTTAGACCAGCTGAGGTGTAATGGGGTTCTGGAGGGGATCCGTATCTGCAGACAGGGCTTCCCAAACCGCATCCCATTCCAGGAGTTCAGACAGCGGTATGTGTTTGTGTGTGTGTAACCACCTCTCAAAGCCTCCTGTGCTCCTCTCTCTCTCATCGACACTGAATGCTCCTTCTATCTTTCTGAACTAATGAGTTTTGTCTAGACATCCTCAAATTCACGTCTTTTGCTCAAACAAACAGTAAAAAAGTCACATTTTTATTCCAGATATGAGATCCTGACTCCTAACGCCATCCCTCGCACCTTCATGGACGGCAAGCAGGCATCAGAGCTCATGGTGAGTAACTCTGCAGTATGTTTTCAGACATAACATTCATCTGATTGAAATCTACATGCACTCTTTGAACCGAATGCTGCCTGTCCATCCAGATCAAAGCCTTGGAACTGGATCACAACCTCTTCAGGGTGGGTCAGAGTAAAGTCTTCTTCAGAGCCGGGGTCCTCGCTCACCTGGAAGAAGAGCGAGACCTGAAGATCACCGACACCATCATACGTTTCCAGAGCGCTGCCAGAGGCTTCCTCGCACGCAAGTAAGAGTTAACTTAGTTCAGTGAGCATAAAGATATAGAGATGTTTATCTAGTTTGAACAGACTACCTCACCTTTGTTTGTTTGTTTGTTTTTCATACCTTCACACTCATCTTGTTGCTCATCTTGACCATTTCCATGTTTTTTCTACACATGAACCACCTTGATTACACTTTAAAACTAATCTACTCAATCAAACTTAGGAAAACATTTCACTCTGAGGCAGTTTTTTTTTTTTTTGCGCTCTTGAAGCAGCATCAATTTTTAATCTTCTTCCAGTCCCTATCAGTTGCTGGGGAACTGCCAACACATTGACAGGTTTTTGGCACAGTGTACTGAAACCGTTAAAAAGCATAAGTGATAAATAGATTCTCAGTTATTTGTGTGGCACATTTCATACATCAGGGTAAAGCAAGGTAATCAAGGTAATGCGCTAACATCAAAGAAGAAAACACCATAAAACATCTGTATGAAACGAAGCGTCCTTGATGATGTCCTCACTTACACAGATGCATTTTCATTTGAATTTTTGATTAACTATAAATTATTTGTCAAAGTAGTTTGTGTGTTAGATCTGCCTGTTAATGAGCAGTATCGGGAAAAAATGGACAAAAGAGAAGTGGGAAAAATCCTAGAAACTCAAGTCCTTATTATTCATAACTAAAACAATTCTGCCAGAGCAAATAGACACAGGTATGACTCATTCTTCGAGGTCACAGTCCAGCTAATAATGCCTGCGATCAACCATTTGCATCGAATGCAGAGTTTTCCGACACACGCTCATATATATTCTCCCTCTCCTCAGAGCCTTCCTGAAGAAGCAGCAGCAGCTGAGCGCCCTGAGGGTGATGCAGAGGAACTGTGCTGCCTACCTCAAACTCAGGAACTGGCAGTGGTGGCGGCTGTTTACAAAGGTACCGAACACAAAACTACCGACAATGCACATGAAATATACAATAGATGATTTCTAAGGTAATGTGCTGATAAACAAAACTTAAGTAAGAGTTTATTTTATAAAGGTAGGAGAAAATGACTGATTCAGTAAATTAGAGCATGTTGTAGGGACTTCCTTCGAAATAACCTCTGACTCTTGTTCTGTCTCTTCTAGGTCAAGCCTCTGCTACAGGTGACCCGGCAAGATGAGGAGATCCAGGCCAGAGAGGCCCAGCTCCAGAAGGCCAAAGACAACCTCACCAAAGTGGAGCAGGACTACACAGAGCTGAACCAGAAACATACTCAGGTAAAAAGAAAATACAAAACTCTGCTTCATCCGCCTCTGTTCCCGCACCTGTCTCTCACTCCTCCTCCTCCTCATCTTCCTCTCTATCTTTGTCACGGTGTCTAGCTGATGGAGGAGAAGGCAGTGCTAACAGACCAGCTGCAGGCAGAGGCAGAGCTGTTTGCAGAGGCGGAGGAGATGAGAGCCAGGTTGGCCTCTCGCAAACAGGAGCTGGAGGAGGTGCTGGGCGAGCTGGAGAGCCGGCTGGAGGAGGAGGAGGAGAGGGGCGTGCAGCTGACCAATGAGAAGAAAAAGATGCAGCAGAACATACAGGTCAGGAGCTGAAGTTACTGTAAATACAAACTAACGTTCAGTCGTTTATCAGTCTGGAACAATACACACACGTCAATAAAAGCCCCCTCCCCTCACTGCATACGTCAAAATGTCCCTACTTTGTCAGGACTTAGAGGATCAGCTGGAGGAGGAGGAAAGTGCACGACAGCGCCTCCTGCTGGAGAAGGTGACATTGGAGACGAAAGTGAAGAGTCTAGAAACTGATCTGATGAATGCGGTGGAGCAAAGAGAACGACTCAGCAAGGTGGGCACTGCGATCAAACTTTACTTTAGAAGTTTGATAAAACACTTTTCCACAATTACTGCAGAGATTGTAACAATTAATAAATAATGTTGGCTCCTTATATGGTCAAAGGGAACATATACCTTTTATGTTTCCTATGAATGTCTCTTAGTCTGTGTTGTCTTTTTATTTTTCTCTGAGCAGGAGAAGAAACAGTTCGAGGAGCGTCTAAATGAAGTGAATGACCAGGTCACCGAGGAAGAGGAGAAAACCAAAAGTCTGAACAAACTCAAGAACAAGCAGGAAGCGATCATCGCTGACCTGGAAGGTGTGTGCATAACAGCAAATGGACCTAACAGGCAACATACACATGTGAGAGTGTCTTTGTAGTGATCAAGCCTTTTGATTTGGCTTTAAAACGATGTATTTCAGTTAAAGTGAAGATTCTGCTGCGTAAAAACTTATATTTGAACAAAGTTTTAGAGTCACAAACGATTCAAGTGTTTCTGCTGTAACAATGCTCAGATATATAACCTGATTCTTCACTGATTGTACTCAGAGCGTTTGAAGCGTGAGGAGCAGGGTCGCCTGGAACAGGAGAAATGGAGGAGGAGGATGGAGAATGAGTCTGTGGAGGCCCAGGAGCAACTGTCCGATCTGGGTATGATGTCTGCCGAGCTGAGGGGCAGTCTGACGCAGAAAGAGAAGGAAATTACCATCCTGCAGGGCCGGTGAGACACAAATAATACTGCACAGGCAAAGGAGCATGTGTGAAGGCTTTACAAATTTAATTCATTCTACATTTGTTCTTGTTCTTTCTTTGTTTGTGTCAGGTTGGAGGAAGAAGGTGCACGTCGTGCAGAAGCGCAGAGATCGCTGAGGGAGGCCATGTCTCAGGTGTCGGAGCTGAAGGAGGAGGTGGAGAATGAGCGAGGGATGAGAGAAAGGGCTGAGAAACAGAGGAGGGACCTGGGAGAGGAGCTGGAGGCTTTGAGGACTGAACTGGAGGACACTCTCGATACCACAGCTGCTCAGCAAGAGCTGCGGTACAGAACAGAAATTCAAACTCAACCTTTCAGTTCATTTTCTGTCATTAGATGAGATTTTTTTCACTCAACCCTCATCTTCTGCTCAGGTCCCGTCGTGAGGCAGAGTTGAACGACCTGCAGCGGGGTGTTGAAGAGGAAACTCGTCGCCATGAAGCTCAGCTGTCAGAACTCAGAGTCAAACACAGCGCCGCCATAGACAACCTGCAGGAACAGCTGGACAACAGCAAGAGAGTAAGACAAACTCTCTCACTCAGAAACACTCAGAATCACGTAAACATGCGCCGCCACTCATCCATGTTCTCTTTCAGGCACGCCAGTCACTAGAGAAGGCCAAGACAATGCTGGAGGAGGAGAGGCAGAATCTAACCTCAGAGATTAAGAGCCTCCAGGGGAATCGCACCGAGAGCGAGAGAGGACGTAAAAGGGCTGAAAGTCAACTACAGGAGCTCAGCGCCCGAATGTCTCAGGCGGACAGAGAGAAGGAGGAGAGGGAGGAGCGAATGCACAAGCTTCAGGTGCGAATGGGTGTAGACTCACTTCATTTTTCTTGATCTCTGATTATTTCTCTTCATGAACTTTAGAAAATCTAAGCTTTGTGCCTCAGCCTCTGATAAACTGACCTTAATTTGTCTTTTTCCAGTGCGAGCTTGAATCCATCTCCGGCAGTCTATCCTCCTCTGACACCAAATCCCTCCGACTCTCAAAAGAGGTCAACAGCTTGGAGAGTCAGCTGAATGATGCAAAGGTAACAAAATACAACAACCACAGACACAATAAACACTTTCTCTGATAACTGAGAGAGGAAGATGAAGGAAGATCACTCTTGAATTATGTAATGTAAAGGAGTTAGCTCATGGACTGTCTTGTGGCACTGGTTGACACTCCTCTTACGTTTTCTCGTCTCCCAGGAGCAACTGCAGGATGAGACTCGTCAAAAGATGGCTCTGAGCACGAGGGTGCGAGCGCTGGAGGAGGAGAAGAACGGACTGATGGAAAGACTGGAGGAAGAGGAGGAGAGAGCCAAAGAGCTGACTCGGCAGATTCAGACTCATACCCAGCAGGTAAATTTAGCAGGTCATCCAGGTTTTAATGTGACTGTGGAACAGCTGATCCTTAAAGTAAAGGTCAATAGATTCATCCACAAGACTTCAGTGACAACATCTCTGGTATCTTTGAACCCCGTAGCTGGCAGAGCTCCGTAAGCAGTCCGAGGAGGTGAACACAGCAGTGGAGGCCGGGGAGGAGACACGCAGGAAACTCCAGAGAGAACTAGACGGCACCATGCAGAGGGAGAAGCAGAAGGAGGAGGAGAAGGACAGAGTGGAGAGACAGAGAGAAAGACTGCGGGAGGAGATCGAGGACTTGGCGCTCGCCCTGCAGAGAGAAAGACAGAACTGCATGGCCCTGGAGAAGAGGCAGAAGAAGTTTGACCAGGTTAGAAATTTTTACTTTACTTACATTAGTCTGAATGAAGACTCTTGAGATGTCTCAATCTGACCTTAAACTTTTCTTCCACCTCCTCCAGCTTTTAGCCGAGGAGAAGGCAGTGAGCTCTCGGCTGGCAGAGGAGAGGGACAGAGCAGAGGCAGACAGCCGAGAGAAGGAGACGAGATGTCTGACACTGACCCGAGCCCTGGATGTAAGTTCACTGAGAGCAGACTGTGCAGGAGTGTCAGATATGTGTGTTTTTTGGTCACGGTGGTGATTCTGCTCCTGTGTCTGTGTGTAGGATACCAATGACCAGATGCAAGAGCTTGAGAGATCCAACAAACAGCTCCGCTTGGAAATGGAACAGCTCGTGAACCAGCAGGATGACGTTGGCAAGAATGTAAGAATCTCAGCCACAAGGGTCTTTGCTATACTTTTCTTTTTCTCAGGTTTCAGCGAGTCACTGCCTCCTATCTCCTATCAGGTCCATGAGCTCGAGCGAACCAGAAGATCCTTGGAAACAGAAGCTCAGAGCCTGAGGGTTCAGACACAGGAGCTGGAGGAGGAGCTGTCGGAGGCGGAGAACTCGCGGCTGAGGCTGGAGGTCACCCTGCAGGCGCTCAAGGCCCAGTTCGAGAGAGAGATCAGCTCAAGTGAGGAGAAGGGAGAGGAGAAGAGGAGGGCGCTCAGCAAACAGGTAGAGAGTGGGAGGAAGAAATCATATACGGTTTTATTGGTTTTGTTTTTTTCATCTCACTCAGTCTGTACTTTACCCTCCTTTGTCAGGTGAAAGAGTTGGAGATCCAGCTCGAGGAGGAGCGGAGTCAGCGCTCACAGGCTATGTCGTCTAAAAAGCAGCTTGATGTAGAACTGCAGGACTACGAGGCCCAAGTGGAAACACTGAGCCGGGGCAAAGAGGAGGCTGTGAAGCAAATGAAAAGGCTGCAGGTAAAAAAAGATCACGGAAACTTACTGTGATTAAAAATACAAACAGCATTTCAAGAGACACCGTCAAAGTTAAATAATAAATAAATTGGCTGAAGTTTTTGACAATGTTTTGCCTCTTGAAAGTCTTTTTCTGTCTGACTGAGAACCTTCACAGACAAAACATAAAACTGATCTTCTAAATTTTAGGGGGAAAACACATTGATCTAAAAAAAAACTTGACATTTTCTTGCATTTAAAAATATAAATCATGTCTCACTTTGTCTCACTTTGTCTCAGGGTCAAATGAAAGAAGCTCTGCGTGAGCTGGAAGAGACCAAGCTGTCTCGAGAGGAGGTGATCGCACAGATGAAAGACAACGATAAGAAGATCCAGACACTGGAGGCAGAAGTCCTGCAGTACACTGAGGTGCGCTTTACTCCCTGAACCCCTGCTGAATTATCTTACGCTCTTTAAATCGGTTTGGAGTGACGATTAAACCCTGTTTGTTTGTCCACGCAGGAGCTCGCTGTGTCCGAGAGACAGAAGAGACAGGCCCAACAGGAGAGAGATGAAATGGCTGACGAGATGGTCAACAGCAGCTCTGGAAAGTTAGTATCACTTTATTATTACATGTTAATGATATTAGTGAGAGTGTGTTGGTTTATGTGTCTAACATTGTGTGTTTGTTCAGGAATGCTCTGTTCGAGGAGAAGAGGAGGTTAGAGGCTCGGGTCAGTCAGCTGGAGGAGGAGCTGGAGGAGGAGCAGACGAACTCTGAGCTGGTAGCAGACAGACAGAGGAAGACTGCTCTGCAGGTACTGTAGCTTGACGGACACTCTCTGTCTCCTCATGATCGGTTAGAAGTGAGACATCTCTGCACTGAAAAAAAAAACGCAGAGTTAACCCTCAATAACTACAAATCCTGCTTCATAGTATATCCCCCCCTGCACTCACTCACTTTAAACCCTCTTCACAAACAGCATGTGGGAATAAAGTCCTGGTTTCTGCTTTTTGCCGTGCCCCTCAGATGGAGACCATGACTGTGCAGCTGCAGGGAGAGAGGACTCTGGCTCAGAAGGCGGAGGCGGCTCGGGAGCAGCTCGACAGGCAGAACAAGGAGCTGAAGGTCCGGCTGGCAGAGATGGAGGGAGCAGTGAGGGGCAAACACAGACTCAGCGTCGCCGCCCTGGAGGCCAAGATAGAGTCGATGGAGGAGCAGATGGAACAGGAGAGACAGTAAGACAAACACACACATATACACACAAAACACTCTCCAGAACGAAACCTGAATTATTTATTACATCGACTCTCCTCTCTGCACTTGTGATGAACTCGGTTTATGTTGCCCCCTGTGGATAAAGTACCAGACTAATCCCTTTGCTGTTGTTGTCCTGTGAATTGTTTCCTGACCGAAAATCTCATCCCGTTTTCAGTGAAATATAGCAAATCACTTACTGAAAATTAAGCTTTAAGTACCTTTTACACATCGAGTATTTACACTGTGTGGTCAGTTCCCAGGCCTCACACCTACACCTCACAGTGGTTAAAAAAAGTTAATATTGAAACTTTCAATATTTTTGTTAAAGATCTGGTTTCCTTTTTTAGGCCATCAAAAGAATCTGTTAATTTCAGTCTGTTTCTAAACCAGCTAAAAACTCCTCATAGGAGTTTCAAGTGTTTGATTCAGAGAAATTGGAGAAGAGCAGAAGAATAAAACAAGTTATTAAGGAAATGAAACAATGAGCAGTTAAACCATAAGGCATAAAAGTAACACTTCAGATATGGTTAATTCTTTTTTTTTTATCCATTTCCCTAAGTAGATAAATCAAAGAAACCTTAAAATTAAATTCAAGTTGATTTAAATTTGTGAAAGTACTCCACACTTTGTTCAAATCATGACTTTATTGAGCTGTTCAGTGTAATATCACCTGTCTGCCTCATCTGAATTTAAAGAACTGAAACTTCACATTAATTTTAGGTCACAAAAATAAAAAAGACTTATTTTCTCTTTATTCACATCATTTAGCTTACTCAATTATTACAGCACATACTGCTGATTAAATTTACTATTAAGGAACACTTCGAATCACGAGATTTTAATTGATTCAAAATTAAACCAATCGTCTACAGTCCATGTACAGCACACCTGGTAGAGTAGAGTTAAAGCAGAGACTCATGCAGGATGTGTTCGATGTTTTTGTGCAACATATGGCTAACAGTGAACTTCACTTCCCTTCAGGGAACGAGCGATTGCCAACAAGCTGGTGAGAAAGACGGAGAAGAAACTGAAGGAGGTGATGATGCAGGCAGAAGACGAGAGGAGACATGCAGACCAGTACAGAGAACAGGTACAAAAACACTCAATATAAACCCTGAAGACCCTGAGGAGACACATGAAGAAGAAGGACAGTGTAATTTATATGATTTGCTGTCATCATGTACCAGTTAGTGCAGCTCTAATTATGCCCACGGCCATTAGAGAGTGTTGAAAAAATCTGCCTCAAATGAGTGATTTTATGCGGCTCAATCCAGCCTAATCCTAATCCCGCCCTGGCATCTGTGTGTTCATTGGTGAGGTAGAACGCAGGCCACACTAGAAAAAAACAAATCCCTGAACCTCAGCGGAGACACTGACTCTCCTCCCAAAACATCATCAGTGATAATCTACCAGGTTTAATCTGACTCCTGATCCCTATCAGTCCCACTCAGACTAATCTCTCTTTTTATACATCGCTCTTCTTCTTTCTCTCCTTCCTCCCCTCTTACCGTCCTCCTGCAGCTGGATAAGTCGATGGTGCGTCTGAAGCAGCTGAAGAGGCAGCTGGAGGAGGTGGAAGAGGAGAACTCGCGCTCCAACGCTCAGAAGAGGAAGCTGCAGAGGGAGCTGGAGGAGATCACCGACAGCAGCCAGACCATGACCAGAGAGATCACATCCCTCCGCAACCAGCTCAGGTAACCACATCTGTGTGTGTGTGATAAAGTGTGTAACCATTTGTGTTAAAGTGTGTGTTTGTGTGTGATTTTATGTTTCCGTCATCATCATGTGTTGTTGTTTCGTTTTTAACCCACATTAACTTGATATGATTTGTTTTCCTTTTGCTCTTTTGTTTCTTTCGTTTGTGTTCATCTAACACTGACAAACTGTCCACCTGTCTCCATCACAACAACACTCAGCGTCCCAGAGTGGAGGGCAGACCAGTAGGTCACTGTGTGTGTCATTTTATTTTATCATATATGGGTGTTTTTGTGTTTAAAGGTGGAGGTTCAATGTCAAATTCACCAAGTATTTGCATGTATGTTGTTGTTAAACTGACATCTTTAGTGACCTAACCTTTTCCGTTAAGGTTATTGTTAAAAAGTCCTTGTAACAAACTTCTCAACAGTGAGAAAGACTTGTCTGTTTGACTTTTATTTTGATTTAACACAACTAAAAAGTGTTTAAAAGGAAGGTCAAGTTTTAAATCATGATTTCGTGTTATGTTTGATCAAACACGATCATTTCTAGAAGTCATTTCGCACCCGACCACTCCACATCTGGGCGTGCTCTTAGTCGCTCTTTCTCTTGTTGTTCAGGCGTGCGCCATTGCCCCTGTCGATGCGTGGACGCAGAGCTCTGGTTGACGACCTCTCGTATGAGAACTCTGACTCAGAGGAGCCCCCCGCCTCCCCGACCCCCTCCTCCGGACTCCCAGGGACCCCGACTCCCTCCTCTGAACACAGCCTGGACCCTCCACCACCCTACAGCGTCAACAACACCGAGTGATGCATCAGTAGACTCTTTAGACACGCGTACAAACACACACACACACACTCACACACACAATGACCTGTCACCACCTCAACTTCTCAGGGGTTAATGAGTGACACAAACACACACACAATACAAACACACACTATTTTATCAAGTCGTATAGGATGTAAAGATCGGGGCGCTTTAACCTCAGTGATAACCAATAAAATTGTTAAAATTAGATTTTTCAAAAGAGGGAAGTGGAATTAATTTGGTTTTGTAACAAACTCTGACTTAAAATGGAAATAACAGACTGGAAATTTCTACATCTCTGTGATGAACTTTTGAGAAACTGATAACGTCCTGCAGAGATTATTTGGAAAAGGGAATTGTTTTCGAGTAATTTCATGATGCTGTACAGTTATTATCAGGACGCAGAAACATTATAACAGTGACATCTTTTACACAAGGAGGTATTTTACATCTAAGCCATGTCTAAACTCTGTGATAAGGGTTGATTATTAACAAAACCTGATTTTAAAACAGGTTGAAACTACTTCTTAAAGGTGTTTAGACAATCTGTACACGTAACAAGAAGTCATCAACGAGAAAAGTCTGGGACGTCGATGAAGCGTAGATATGTGAGTCTGTTTTTAACGAAGCATACATGAGAAACTTTGAATAAAATGAGAATTCGGAAGATAAAACTGGAAAACAGCCTAAAGGAGGGTAATCAGACTTACTAAAGTGACTCAGCAATAGAGAAAGAGCAACTGGTGAAACATTTTCAGTAACGTTTTGATCTCATTTGTGTCTCATTGTTGGGACACAAACAGCTGATCGTAAACAGCAGCCTGGATGCAGTTCAGCTGCATGAAAGCTGTATTAAGTGGTAAATCCTTTTACTGTAGATTAGAATCAGTTTGTCGTCAGGTACCGCAGTAGGTAGTATTAGATAGTTTCTTAACTAAAGTCTTAACATATTGCTCCATAAAATTTGTATAATTTATATCCAGCGTGAACTTAAGTTATTGAGCACAGGTTCTTCTCTGTGTGATGTGTGTTGGTCAGTTAATTTGGGCCTGAACTGGGTCGCCTCATGGCTCAGACGTGTTTCAGTCAGCGTCACAGCACCAGATCTCAAAGGTCAAGTTACAAAGAAGGCGTTTGTGGATGAAAAACTATTTTAATGGTTAGGAAACAAGTCGAGATTTGTGGATTTTCTCCCATAGCAGCATAAGTAGAAATAATAACCCTCGGAGGGAGAACCTTATAAATTCATTTTTTTAATTTGAATCTGGACGGATTTTGACAGCGGATCTTTTTCTGTATCAGACTGACAAACACATCGCATTTTATTTTGACAAGCATCTTGTACATTGTAATTTTTACTGAGTAACTTTGTAAATTATTGATCATCAAAGCTTTTTTTGTTTAACCAAAACGGTAGGCGTATGGATGAGAAAAAGGGACTTAAATAAGTAGTGAGCGTAGAGTAGCTGTAGAATAAAATAGATGACAGGAGCGGAGGCCGGAGTCGGACAAACTCCGCCTCCGCTCGCTGTTCAAGTAGAAAAAGTAGAAAAACTGAGCATGAGACTCGAAGCATTTTTAGATACTAGCTGAGTCAAAAATGAGGCACTGAGGAATGAATTTTTATGAAACAAATACCAAGTAGAACTAAAAGTAGATTTATTTTACCCTAGCTGTCAGCCCTATAAGACGTGTGTGTGTGTGTGCTGTATTAACCAGACACACACACTCACACACACACACACACACAGCTCAGTGACCCTGCTGTGTAACAAATGATGTTTAACGGGAAGTTTTTTTGTGTTTCAGTGGAATTTCTTCATCTTCATCTCATTTATTGTTTTATGTGTAATGGTCCTTTTTTTAAGTATATTTTATATCCGTCTTTAGCACCTGTTTGCCTGTCCGGGAACTTCTTATAATGTCTGTTTTTTTTTTTTTGTACACAGACATAATTGCAATGTGTTAAAGGAATAGTTAGACATTTTATGAAATGCTTTAAGACTGACACCAGTCTGAAGTGAATTAAGCTCGGCTTAACATAAAAACTGAAATAAGGTGAAAAGCTTGTCTTTAACAGAATCAGTACCTCTGAGTATCACTGATTTACTGTCATGTTCAGATCACATGAGAAAAAAGAGAGCTTCAGAAATGCTGCATGATGGATTTTGTCATTTTCACACGAGTTGTTCACACCTTGTTCCAGTCTCTGTGATAAGCACTGATGAGGTCATTTGGCCGTAACTTCATGTGAGTTATCTTAGCGTCCGTCGCTACAGAAAAAGTCTTCAAAGGTATTTCTTAAAAACACAAAACTGTCCTTCCAAGTTAGAAAGAATGTCACTGGTGCTTTAACTTTAAATTGGAACTAAAGGAAGATAAAGATTGTGTAAAAGGAAATCAAATATGTTTTTCTGTATTTCCATGAATGTTTTCTTTTTCAGGTTTTGGTTTTATTAACTCGTAATATGTGTTAAGAAATGATTGTGTTGGTGTGGACGGCTGCTCACACACCAAACCGCTTCAGTAATTTCTGGTAAACAGGGTCCTCATGACTACTCCTTCTTCCCTCTTTTTTTATGTTGATTAAAATACAAAGCTCACATCCTCTCCAATCAAAGACTAATCATCATCGTTATGTTTTATGTGTTTTCATATTTCCTGATTTTAAGCTTTGTTTTTGCCATATCAAGTTCACCCTGATAACCATTCAACCACGTCAGGGTGAAGAAAGCTCAAACCACCCGGGTCAAGAAAGAGTTCTGATGATGTATGTTTATCGCCCTGATAAAGGGCTGTGTTGTTTTTTGTTTTCTGAATGTACAATTCTTTTATCTTAGCAATATGCAAAGGATTTTGTTCAAAGCTTTGTTTTTTAACTACAGTGTAAAAGCTGCACTTTACACATTTACAAGTGGAGATAAACACAGGTGGATGTTATCAAGACACATGCTGCTCTGTGGGGTGGTGATTTATCTCAAAGAGGCTGACAGCATTAAGCCAAACGAGCTAACATCATACGCCCTCACTCTGAATATTCACATCAACGTTGTTATCTCTAAAATGTCATATCAACATTCGAACGTGGCGGCTGTGTTCACATCTTTAAAGACCAAAATCTGAGAACATGTGGATTGAAACTGCTGAAGAGTTCCGTTCATGTGTAGCAAGAGACGAGGCTGGTGCTTCTCTGAGGTGTTATTTTTCTCTCTGCGTTTGTTTATGGCTGTTGTGGAACTTGAAACATTTTGAAAAGATGTGTTTTATTGTTTTAGCCTTTTTGTTAATGATGCTGTTATTATAAAACATCTGACTGGGGTCAACTTTAATATATGTCGTTGGTTTTGATCTTCTTGTTTCGGAGTGTTTTTAAGATGCACACACTGACCGGGCACACAGAATTATCCGTGATGAGTTAACAAGTTTTGAAGGTCATCTTCTGCAGTGAGGACTTTCTCCTTGTAACGGTACAAATTACCTTCATAAAGCTATCATCATCTGACAATATGTGATCCATTTTTTTTTTAAATAAACCATAAACCTTCACCTGCATTAGTAATAATAGTGACAATAATCCAAAAACTAATAACGCTGCTGTTTTATTTCATATTACAAGTTTCTTATAATCAAGACATGAAGTTTTTTTTTTATGCAGGTTTCATCTTCATACGGCTTAAAATTACATTTTTACTCACTGTCAAACGATATTTCTCAGAATTACTACAGCTTTTACACCGTTTCGTTATTTAGATGTAACTTATTTTATTCTCACTTCTTGGCAGCAAAACCACAGCAGGTACATCACAGATGGAGAGACACTCACACTCAGCAAATATAACACAAACACACACGGAAAAGGTTTAGCGTGTAAAGGGGGAATGTGTAAGCACTGCAAGACAAATGTGTTGAACCTCATAGCCAACCCATCTTGTCCTTTTTTGTCATCTGTGCACACCCTGGTATGGCGGTACTTTGTTGACATAACCGTTCTAGTGCTCGTGTTCAAAACAAGAAAAAAAATCCACATTTTGAAAAGGCGATTTTTAGTGATTGGAGAAAGTATAAATTTATCTCATCATGGCTTAAATTTTTTGATGTACCGTGCTTTCGCTGACTTCTGGACCTCTCTCTGCGGCTGGGCCCTAGAAAGCTTTCCCCTCCTCACCCCTGTATAAGGCAGCCTTGCTCACAAATACACATCCTGAAAGATCCTCAGATTCAGAGTTAGATTCAGACAACTTTATTAATCCCCGAAGGGCAATTCACTTCACAGTAACCCGCCTTGTTGTTACATGATCAACGGACAGACAAATAACAGACATTCACAGCAGCATATGGCCCAAACATTCTCCTGTCAGCACCACAAATCAGCAATAAATAAACAACTAGATAATAAATACAGGTGAAAATATGTTCACAGTGGAATGACTGAAATGCAATAAAAAAAAGATGCAATAAAAAGAGTAAAATAAGAACCAAAACAATCCTGAGACCTCGATTTCAGCACCCCAAAATCCAACACAGGCCACCAATCCGCAACTTCTCAGCGTTTGGAGTTGGAGTATCTATTTGTTCTTAGGAGGGCATAGTAGCGCCTCCCAGAGGGCATAAGAGTGTGGACAAAAAATAAAACATTTAAGCCTTATTGAAATCCATGCACATCAGTATTAGGATCCAGAGTAAAACCAGAAAAGACACAGAAGAACACTGTGAATATTTACACTGCACAAACAGACTTCCACTACCCGACAAATTGCACACTGCCCGTTATAAAAATTGGTTAATACAACAGTCTACACACCCGACTCTATAGAACCGTTCCTGATTCAAAGCCGGTTCATTCTTGCTCTCTTGAAATGAGGTGGACAAGATGTGTCACACTCCGATCACCTTCACCCTCACCGTCCACAGCAGACATAATCCATGCATCACTTTTAAGAGGAGGCATATTTTCTTGGCACTCCGGTGACTTCAAGATATCAGTGAACAGCCAGTCGTCTTCATGTGGTGGTGTTGGTATTGGACGGTCCTCAGGGTTGTGAGGTGGGACAGAAAATGATTGGGCAACCCCTTCAAACGGTGTGAAGTTTTCACAATTTATCGGCGCACAGGAAGTGTCTTGGTTGGAGTGCTGGCACATCTGCAGCTCTGAGGGGATGTAGTTGTAGTTGGTAGAAGTAGGGAGCTGGTTGTGGATGATGTAAGTATCTTGGGAGGGCTGAAAATCGTTAAATTGTGTCTCTGGAATATCTTTGTTTTGTCTGATAGCCAATCCCTGATCCTCACTGCAAAAGTATCCATACTCATACCTATAATCACCTGTCTCAGTCTGCAAATCCTTCACTCCAGATCTGTCACTGCAGACTCTTCTACAACCATCTGACTGGTCTGAAAATGCCACACCTTCATCACGGCCTCCCTGTCCGCCGTCACCTTGATAAACACAGATGCTTTCGAGGTAAGCCTCCACATCCATGCAGACTTCTAAATCCCTACTGCCAGCACTGAAGAGATCCATGAAATCTGTCCACTGACCCTCAGAAATGTCTGCCATGTTTTTCTGGGTCAGTATGTCTTTGAATATTTGCATCGAGAAGTCACAAGAGTCAAGAGACGATGGAGAGAGTTCTGGAGAAACAGAAGAAGAGACGTCTACATTTTGGCCAAACGTGAAGAAACTGGTGTCCTGTGGAAGTGTTGGCGAGTCTTCCTCAAAGAAGTGGGCTGATACTGGCTGATTTGGTTTTGACCTGTGGTGTCCATCTTCACCATTTTGAAAGCTTACAGATGTGACATCCTCCAGTTTGTGATCCAGAGTCTCCGTTCTCTGCCTCCCTTTGCTCTGGTTGCTCTGTCTGGCACTGCAGGTTGTGTTTTGTGATTTGGGGTGCCGTTTCCAAAGATGTCCCGTCTCCTTCTGCTGCTTCTCTCTGATTTCAGTTTCCTGTGATCCAGTCCTGGACTTAGCCATGTCATCTACTTCTGCATGATGGCTGTAGTGATCTTGATCTTGAAGATCAACATCTACAGAAGGAACATCTGACTTATCAAGAATATCTGGCTTCCTTGATGGCAGAGCCAACATGTTTTTCTCCTTTTCATTATTATCTAGTGCAGGGGCCAGTTTGTGATTTGCTGCTTCTATGTCTGCAAGCTTTCTGATGAGAGAGACAAACAAGGAGAAAAGGGACAAATGTACGATCAGTAGTTTTGGTTGAAAAAAGGAATTACATTTTTAATACCTCAAAAAATCTTACACAAAAAGATAGCCAGCTAACTTGTGCAGAAATGGATCAAAAGAAAATTATTTCTTTGGAGTCTGTGAAGCTACAACAGGCAGCGGCTCAGCTTTGCTTGGCTCAGAGACTGTACCAGGGAGAGCGAGTTCTCTTGACTCTGCTACAAACACAAAGTCTGGCTTTAGGCTGTTTTGGTCTTTGTGCTAATTGATAAGATTAAATTATGGCAACTACTTTCTTTCTTAAATCACTGCAAAGTAAATTTCTGAAAACTTTCCTGTGAAATGAAACAACTTCATGACCTGGCATGTAAAAAGCCAGCCAGGAAAGGAAGACTTTTAAGACTTCTTGAGCTCTCAAGGGCTCAAACCTGGCCCTGTTCAAAATATTGACAATTTGAAGAAATGAAAATAGTGTTAAAGATTTATGCTAATGGTGAAACCAGGACTGGGAATGTCTCTAATGCTACTTTAAAGCTCCTGTGAGGAACTTTTGGTTTGAGTCCATTTTGGCGATAAGCAGAGACAAAGCAGTCTCTGCTTATCTTGTCCTCTACATGTAGGAGTCGTGACTTTTGACAGTCAAATGTGTTATACACATGATGATACAAAATCATCCGTCTTGTTTGATTTCAAATATCATTAAAAGGCATAAATATGACTTTGAGTCTATTTCATTAATGTAAAAAACCTCCCCACAGGAGCTTTAAGCATTTACATACACCTACCTCTGAATCATGTTGTGCAGGAACCGGCGGTGGTTGACCTGCCGTTTGGATGGTCTGTTCTTTCTGGGTTTCTGAAGAGTCCTCATCATGTGACCTGCCGCTGAAGTTACAAAGGTGTAGAGGTCACGACCCCAGGGGACCCCTCGCTCTAACCCAGGTTCCAGAGATGGATGCATGGCTGTTAGAGAGAGAGTGGGAGAGAGGTGTCTGAAGTGAACAGGTAGTGAGACGAAGGTCGGGGTGTACCTGCTTTAAAAGTTAGTGATTTTAATTTCATTTAAAAGGCATTTAAAGGAGTTTTATTTTCCACAGATTGCAAACATATTTTTCTCTGTAGTTTTTTGAATATTACTACCTTGTTAGACAATGAACTTATACACTTTTAATTAAGTACTGCACTCAACTACATTGTAAGGTACTTTATTCTGACAAATACAAATTTGTACAATTCAGTTTCTGTGAAGTAAAAGTCACACAGAGAATTTAAGACTAAAAAACATCAGTGGGCACATTTTTTTGCAGCGCAATGAGACACTTCTTTCAAAATTAAATTCTCAATATTGATGTACTTTTACATAAACTGGATGATTCAAGATCGAAGCTATTTATTTGTGTGTCTCGTACTACAATTTACTCACAAGAGTCACTTTTCTCATACAACTTCATTCTAAGAATCAAGAATGAACATATAACATTATGGGTATAATCTGTGTGGATTGTTTATTGAAATGTATATTTGCCTTATACTGTCTATACAATGTTTCAGTTATCACTCACATATTATATCCTGTCTCAGTCATGAAGACAAATGCTTTTCTTGACTGAGCGATTCCATTAAATGACAGACTTTTGTCTGTTAATGTAGCTAATTTACTTTAATTTTTTTGCTTATGTTTACTTTAAGACTATTGCGTGTTTCTCAGTTGAAAATAGCCCAACCTTATAAAAACATGTATACCTGCTTTAAATGAAGATTGACACTCAATATGTTATTTTTGTGTATTACATACAGTATATCAAAGGTAAAATTCCTGACAGTGAACCGGAGAAAGTTACACATTTCTGTGATGACATTAGGACTTAAAATCACCATGTCACAGAGTTTGCTGGGTTCACAGATGTGAATGTTCTTGGTCTGCCAAATATAAGAGTAAGATCAGTTTATGATCAAGCCGTCCTCCTGACAGCGAGAGGCTCCAACCAAGAACATGGTAAATAACTACGAGACATTCAGCTTGCTGTGTCATGTAGAAAAGGTTAAAAAAAAAAAGTACAACCACTTTTCTGCAATTTTGACATAAATATGCAACTTTTGTAATATTTGCACAAGAATAAATTATTGCCACGATAGAAATGGATCTACTTTCCAATTTACTTTTAGTCATTCATTTGAAAAATATCACGTTCTCTGTCTCTCAAGATTACAAGATCATCTCATACAGTAGGTAAATCACTTCTTATGTGGGTTTTTCTATGCAATAACAGCAAGACAGTTTTTCCAGCGGTAGCAAACTCATAATAATCATTATGCACATCTATTAAAAATGCTTGATCTGAATTTACTTCTTTATATAGTTCTTGTAATTTGTTACTTTACAAAATGTATGTTTTGCAAACAAAACAAATTTATATAGATCTTGTATCTGCATTTGACTTACAAAATTCAAATGAAAGATTCAAACATTTAGAGAAATCTTTCTGCATCTTTTCCAAATAAGAAGCAAAATAAAATATAAACCACATTTACCTTATTCTTCCTCAGGCTGATGTCTTCTCTCCTTCTTCTTCCTACAAACTGCTCTGAAGACTGTCAGAGGCCGGCTGCTTCAGGAGAAGAGGTGTGGTAATTTCTCTGTTTACGTACGTCAGTGTAAGTATTGTCTGCATGCAGCAAATTAAGTGAAGTGACATAAGAGCTCCATGCAAATGCTGAAATGTCCTTTTTTCTTAAACAGCTTGAATAGAAGCCGACTTGACAAATTGATGGAGGCAGAGGAAGTGGGAAGTTGAGAGCCTCTGAAAAGAAGAGGCAATTATCTGAGAAGTCAACCTCTGGTGGAGGTGTGTGCGCACGTGTCCATTGTATGCCACATGAAAAGCAGCTTGTTAAATACTAAGAGACACAAATGCACCATTTGAGGCAGTTAACAAGCCCTTAATTGATCAGCTTAAACTCTTGGCCTCATTATCACATTCTCTGAGGGAAGAGATAGCATGGTTGCTAGTGGCTTTAATTGACCTTCACTGCTCGACCGCATTGCTTCCAAGAACAGCATTTTACATATCTTTGGCAGAGGGTGGATGAATGCAGGCCGTCCTTTTTACAAAAATGAAAGACAATTAAAGACAAGGAATTAGACTATTTTTTAAATGTCCATCTTTAATGTTTTGTTTTGTCATTTTCACGTCTTAAAAAACCTTTAAACTTGTTCTTTAAGATTTAGGTTTATAGTCTTGTGTTTCAGGGTAACTAAATTCTGGAGCAAACATTTCCATTGATTTTAATTTTCTTTCCACCTATTTACGAGTTAGATCACATATAATAAGTCTGTAACTCTCACTGGATGGGATAGCTTTTTTGGCACATTTTCACGACATTATCACAGTGTCTTTT
Organism: Xyrichtys novacula; assembly: GCA_962446985.1. Lineage (NCBI taxonomy): Eukaryota > Metazoa > Chordata > Actinopteri > Labriformes > Labridae > Xyrichtys > Xyrichtys novacula. The sequence continues at coordinate 23,684,097 of OY660871.1, forward strand.
TATCTGAAGAATGGACTCTACTTCAGTTTTTTTTTCCTTTGCTTAAAACAGATCTCTTCGTTAAATTAGCATGAGAAAATGCAGCATGTAGTCATTTCTCACATGAGACAGATCACTAAATACAGATAATTGTGTGCAATAAGTCTCCTTGCTATTCAAAATTTGTATCTGACTCTCCTTTATATAATTTTCTCTTTCAGGATCTAATCTAACAGTTGATGCCATAACAAGTTTTCTTAAGTGTTAAAGTTTAATTTAAAGGGAAGAGAAAGAAAAAAACTGCAAAATTTAGGAGGAGTTTCAGCAGAGGATAATAAACATGAAAATGGTCAAATTTGCAAATGTTTACAGCCTTTGTTCTCCAGATGAAACAAAGACTGAATGCATCTTGAGGCGTCTCACTCAAAACAGGGAAGCATTTTAGCAAGAGTGACGACTATTTTTAGAGACACCACACACCGCACATGTGCTTCTGACCAGAGAGCTGCTGCTGCACACTTAGCTTCATTCTGTGGTCTCAGTTTTAACATGTAAGGAAGTGAGACAAATCTGTGGTAAGTCACTACTAGATCTACGCAGACATCAGGACAAATGGGGTAAAAGGTATTCAATCAGGCTGCATTTTAAGAGTCTACCTACAAAGTGTGTTGGTTCGTAACTTCTCTGGATATCCTGCGCATTACTGCTTTGTCGTTGACCATTCCTCACATGTGCTGTTTTCTCAGATTCCTCTCCAGCAGACGATAAAGCTCTTATCACACAGTCTTTGGAACAGAGGAGGAACTTTGACCTGGTTAGAAGGAAAACCTCCCTCACTTTGCCGTGTGGCCCAGGCACCAGATCATCTCACTACCTCCCACTCTTTACCAAACAGGAGCAATCAGGAAAAAGCTGGAGTCTTTTTTTCTGCTTTTCAGCTTAATAGAACAGGGTGAGAAAAGCTGAACTGAAAGGTAGGTTTCACTTCTTTGGTAACATGCCCAGCAAACGCAGCAATTTTCATTTCAGGGTAAAGTTTAGATGGTTGGTGTTTGTCCTTAAAAGCATTTCTCCTCCCAAATGTGTCACCCATGCAGTCTCATTCAGTGTTGTTATTGCAAATTCATTTTGCTTAAATCCTCTGTCTGATCAGGTTCGTCACCATGAACCGAGCCTGGGCTGCATTCAAAGCTCACCCGTACATCAGTAACGTCCTGGGATACACAACACTGTTTGCCTCCGCTGACCTCATACAGCAGAGTGTGCTGGGAGGCAAACAATCCACAGCCCAGGACTCAGCCACCATCGACTGGTCTCAGACAGCTCGGGTGGCAACTGTTGGCTTCTGTTTCCATGCCAACTTCAACTACCACTGGCTAAGAGGGCTGGAGAGGATGTTGCCGGGAGGTGGAGTAAAAGCAGTGGCAGGGAAAGTTGTGGTAGATCAGCTGATTGCAGCTCCTCTCACCATCAGTGCGTTCTATATCGGTAAGATGGAATCAAAACGCATTTAGATAATTTGTTGTTCCTTTATATTTCTATGTTCTATGCATCATTTTAAAAATCAAGTCTCAGTTATGCATCAGTGATAAGAAACCTTTCATCTTTTTTTGCCAAAACACATTTAAACACATTCAAAAAACCTCCGTACAGAAAGTTGTTTGGTGTTTGTGTGATGTTAAATCTTTTGGCACATGTTTGATTTAGACGGCTCTGTTTTTCAGGTTTGAGTTTGCTAGAAAAGCAAGATGACCCACTTGAAGTCTGGAGACAGAAATTTTGGACTTCTTACAAGGTACCATTCAGTTAACCCACCATCTTATTGGTTGGTTTTGACCTTTGTCTTAAATCAGCTGTAAATTACACTTAAAACAATTCTCTATCATCCAATTTGGTGGTTAAGAAAAAAGAGATCTGTAAATCACATCGTTTGTCTCTTTTTTAGGCTGGAGTGGTGTTTTGGTCAACAATGCAGGTGAAATACTCTTTGATTATTTGATATTTCACTTAACCATAAGGCTGCACTCACAACCTCTAAGACACATAGAATTACTGTTTTTTCATGTTGTTCTCCATCATCAGGCAGTGAACTTTGCGCTGGTCCCACCTGTGGCGCGAACAACTTTTCTTGGAGGTATTGCTCTGGCTTTCACCATCTTCCTGTGTCACCTCAGGCAGCAGCCTGACCAAAAGCTCAAGTAAACCCGAGATCCTTCACCCCATGATGCAAGTTTCTCTGAGGAAAGACTTTTTCTTTGAGGAATATTTGACAATGCCAGATAGTTACATCAAATAAAAGAGCGGAATATTGTTGCTGAGTCTCTGGGTTTACTGAGGAAACATGTAACAATGAAAAGTTGACTGAGTTCAACCCTACAGCCACATGTTCATGGAAGTATTTTCTCAGCGATGAACAGAGCTGTGTGTGTTTTTTTAACTGCTACACTGTCTCACAATGTCACATAAGGGAATATTTTTGTTGATGATGCCATAAATTTTGTAACAAACAAATACAAATAAACTGTGTTTTCATATGATGTGTTTTTTTTTACATTGTTTCAAGGATAATAAGTTGGACTGGTCTAAGAAGGGGCAGAGCCGCCTCTTTTGCCTGAGAAGACTCTGATTAATAGACATCTGTCGTAAGATGTTGCAGATGTTTTATCAGTCTGTGGTGGCAAGTGTTCTGTTCTACACTGCAGTCTGCTGGGGAGGAAGCATCAAACACAAAGATGCAAGACATCTGAACAACAGACATCTGAATTTCCCCTCTGGGATTTATAAAATTATTCTTAAGGATCTTATTTGATTAAACATCAATATAATAGTTCAAATTGTTTGCCACATATCTATAGCTATCTGAGAAATTAAAATAGTTTAATTTTAAATGTGTTGCAAATACATACGTACATATGTTTTTCTTATTTGTCTCTTACTTAACATTGAGTAAAATCAACACAAACTGTATGAATGAAAAGACCGCTCAGCCGCTGGAGGCAGTGTCCTTCAGAGCGACTTGTTCTGAAGCTACCAAACCATACCGGAAACGCGAGCTCCTTAGCCAATCGGAGGCCCGAGAATCCATCGCACTGTTTATCGCGAGAGCTCGGCTCTTCCTTTTCCCTTTTCGCTTAGAGTCCAAGATGGTAGGTGTCGTCAATAGAAATCTTACCTTTCGATAAGTTGGCTATCCACGATCATCCTCTGAAATAAAGCGTCTCATCTTCTTGATAGCATACAGAATAGTTGCTTACACTTTATATGATACAGATCTGTCATGATTTTGTGATAACTGATCATCTATATCCAACTAGCTAACCCTCTTTGGTGCCATAGTAGTGCTGTCCGGGGAGATAGCTTCGTGTTCTGGTGATGATCGGGTGTAGGCTTAGAAGTAGCTTTAAATGCGGTATATTAACAATTTAGATTTTTCAGATATTCAATAATGTTTTTAAATGGCAAACTGGGGAATATATATTTACGGGACTCTCTGCTATGCTGTCTGTAACAGCAGCTAGCTGTGTAGTGTAAACGTGTGAACCGGCCTGTGCTAACATGCTAGGAGCTGATCATGTTGAATATTGTAGAATGATGAGACACAGTGAGAAACTAGGATTGTAGAATTAGAATTGTTGTTGAGGCCTAGTATGTGAAATTACACTATAACATAGGCTATGGAGGCTGGGCAGTGTTATTCTCAGCAGATTTCCATGTGCTGATTGTTGATAGTTTTAGTAAAATGTTCTTGTTTCCACTTTACAGGGAGTTGACATCAGGCACAACAAGGACCGTAAGGTGCACAGGAAAGAACCAAAGAGCCAGGATATCTATCTGAGGCTCCTGGTCAAAGTAAGTCCTGTTTTCTCATCTGCAAATTATCACCTGTTGCAAAAAGCTCTCAGGTGTTCACGTTGGTGTTTTATCATTTTAATTAACTTTAAAACAGTTTCATTTTGCTTCATATTAACCGTTCTGTTTGGCTCTCTCAGCTGTACAGGTTCCTGGCCCGTCGCTCTAATGCTCCCTTCAACAAGGTGGTCCTGAGGAGGCTCTTCATGAGCAGGACCAACAGGCCCCCCATCTCCATCTCTCGTCTGGTCAGTCTCAACAATCTCTCCTTTCTGTCCTCAATGAAAGAGTCCTGCTTTTTACTTGTGTAAAATGTTATACCCTGAGGCTGTGTTTATAAAGAGTAGGTTATTACTCTTTTTGTCACTGAAATGCATTATTTAACCTAACTCATGGTCAGTGTTAGGATCACAATGATATCTAAAAATGTGATGTGGTTGTTTTGATAAATTTAAAAATCTGGTTACTGGGGTCAGTATTAAAGCTGATTTTAGCCTTCAATAAAAAGTTATTTTTACATGTTTTGATACTCTTATGGCCAAGAGTAATATCCAGAGGAAGGGTCTACGTGTATGTTTAGATTTACGTGTTAATAAGTACAACATTTTGGTGACAACTCTTGCTTTTTGCTACTGAATTGTTCACCCAGCATAAAGCTTTGTAATAGGTAACTTTATAGCTTTTACATTTACTTTGATTATAGCATTTTTAAGGATTGTGATCTAAAGAGAAGATATTTATTAAATATGGCTGTCTGAGCTTTTTTACATGCCTTGACAATGTCAACCTGTATTTGGAAAATGAAGATTGAATTTGTCTGCAGGTATGCCTTTTTTGAAAATTTAGTTTGTCAGATGCAAAGAGCAGACCCAGAAAAATTCTCTAGATCTTTCTTTTCTTGCTCATCATGAGTGATACCCAAACTATAATTTCTGTTACAATAATACCTTTTTTTCCATCTCATGCAGACAAAGTCTACTGTTGTGATAATGTTTTATCACAACAGTATATCTCCATTTTTCAGTCTTGTATAGAAATGATCTATTGAGCTCTGTGTGCTTGGGTGACAAGAATTTAGAATCTGTGAAGAAAAAAACCCTTGCATCAAATCAGTACAACTAGATCTCATTATTTTTTACTGGCCTCATTAAATACTTTTGGATTTGACCTTTTTCAATGTTAAGGCCGTGTTCAATGTTGAGGTGCTGTATGTGTCTTGAATGTTTAACATGTATGAACCTTGTTGGCTCTTTAGATGTATGATTAAGCATGCAGAAGTTTCTGACTGAGCTCTCATTGCATCCAGATCCGTAAGATGAAGATGCCCGGCCGTGAGAACAGAACTGCTGTTGTGGTGGGAACTGTCACTGATGATGTCAGGATTCAGGATATCCCCAAGCTCAAGGTAAGTCTTCTTCTTCTTTTTTAAGAATGGCAAAGTTCATCTGTGTTTTTTTTTTTCCTCAAACTTACTCCTGTAATGTCGCTAGTATTGACAGGCTGAGAGGTAACCCAAACACCCTGTTTGTTGTCACACAGATCTGTGCTCTGAGGGTAACTGACGGTGCCCGCCGCAGGATTCTGAAGGCAGGTGGTAAGGTGTTGACCTTTGACCAGCTGGCTATGTCTGCCCCCAAAGGACAGGGCACAGTGCTGCTGTCAGGTAAATACACTTGTGGATTTATAACCAATAATCAACAAAATGATCCAATTTGAGTTGATGGCAGCCATTATCTTGCTGGTTCTCGACACCTCGACTATCAAATGGGCACTACGCCAAAGTCATTATGTTTGTATTAGTGTGGTCATTTTGGCTTGATGGGAGAAATTGAAAACAGAACTTAGCTGTGTCTCTGTAACCTGTATGGAAAGTGATTTTTTTTGTTTGTTTGTTTTTTAAGAGCTCATATCTCGTTATTTCACATCTGTGTCTTAGTAAACTTAATACTTGGCTGGAATTTGTTTTTTGGTGCTTCAGTAAATAAGAAATCCAGCTATGAGCCAAAAAGGGGATTGTAACTATAATTGGGCCTGATGATAACCAATAATTTGCTTTATCTGCATTTTTAACAGGCATGGTGGTCTTACCTATGTTTTTTTGTGTGTATTTATGAAATGATTTTCAAACTTTTGGCCTTGCAAAATATAAAACTAGCCTCATCAAAGGGTTCCTTTTTTGTGAAGGTTGAGGTGCTTGCATATAGCAAAGGCAGAGACACCCTTGCTTTTGTGTGTCTGACCATTGTTTCTAGACTGCTTGGTCAACTTTCAGAACAAGTTTTGGTATTAAGATATGCAAATTAGCTTAATAGAAGATGCTGTATAATGTGTAACTATAAATATTTTTTAATTTATAACCTGTTTTGCTCCTTAGGACCCCGTAAAGGCAGAGAGGTGTACAGACACTTTGGAAAGGCCCCTGGAACTCCTCACAGCCACACCAAGTATGTGTACAGTCAGTGTGTTTGTTCTGTTGTCAAGCACGCATGGATGTCAGTGAATATAACACACATTTCAAAAGTACCATTGATAGTATTAATAGTATCAAAAAGATTTCGTAGGACAGGATGTTTTACAAATAGTTAAAATCATTTGTCTTTTATGTCAAGAAAAAAGACAAATGTGTGATAACTATACACTAAAGATAAAAAACAGTACATTTAACACAGTAAAAAGCCTCAACTATGTAAATGTACCTGTAAGCATAATTTGAGGTCTCTGACACCCTGTTAACTCTGAGGCAGGTTAGCACCTAAGTCAGGGGACAATCAGTAGTATTGAGTTGATTGCCTTTTTTAGTTGGGTGAAATACCAGGTCATGTTTGAATGGTTTTGGTTTTATGGTGCCATCAGTTTGATATAAACTCTTCATTTTTCTTCTTTAGGCCCTACATCCGCTCCAAGGGCAGGAAGTTCGAGAGAGCTCGCGGTCGCAGAGCCAGCCGTGGCTACAAGAACTAGTCTGTGTTTTTGTTTTCCATGCGATCTGATAATAAAAGATTGACTGTACAAAATGAGTTGTCTCTTGTATTTTGTTGGGTACCTTATACACCACTATCCAGTTAACAAGTCACAGATGGTTTCACCCAGTTCATTAACAAGAGAAGAAAACACTGCTAGATATTACACCAGTTCACTCACATAAATACATTTACAACCACTTCCAGCTTCTACATCCTTGTTTTCACAGCCTGGGCCTGCACCTGGGTTTGCAGGTGTATTTTGCGTCATAAATGTGTTGATCTGCATGGATAGGAACTGACTGTAAGAAAACATGACTTGGCCAGGAAGTGGTGGGCTGTCAATGATTGGAGAATGTCGGTGGGTGTTGCAATGTTTTCCTTATCGCGATTGGATTTCCTCTCCGCCGCTCAAAGCTGCTGCTCCTGCGTCTCCAGGCACTTCCTGCACAGAGGCACAGTTTACAGGACAGGCAGGAGACGACTGCCAGAGAGCCAAGATGAGGTAAGTTAGTCCCTTCTGCTGTGATCAATTTTAATTTTTTTTTCTCTGGTGCCGACAAAAGACAACTTATTTACCCATTTTCATTTGACTCTACTTGACGGAACGATATTTTGACGCCTCTTTGCTAACGTTGCCATCTGCTGTTATCTGCGCTAACTTGGATACCCCGTTAAAACTAATCGATAAATGAGATGTCGAATGTCAGACGGGGTTATTCTGTTTGCCCATGACCACAGATGATGATTTCAGGTTGGTTTGAGTTTAAATTGTGTCAAATGTAAGCTCAAACTTGGGCTACATGTTGGGTAGCAACCCGCTAGCTGCCGCTAACTGACACCGATGTGTTGTTGCGCTCGCCAGGCAGCAGTTTACAGTAGGTACTGTAATCATAACACAAGCTAGCGTTTGCCAACTATTCGACTTAACGTTGGGGTTTTTATCCCATGTGCAACTTTAATCGCTTTCTTCATAGTGATAAGTAATACACGGGCCAGACTTGGTGAAAATAGCTCCCCAGCTTGTAGATAAGTGCCAAACTACAGCGAGAATCAAGTTAGTCAGCTGGCTAACAGCCTTTCAACCTGCTAGCTAGCGTTGAGGTGGATGCCAACGGTTAAGTATAACGGTCGGACAGCTTCTACTTTATATCGTCGGGGTGATCAGTCAAGCTGTTATCACTACTGATAAATGTCGAAAGGGACGTCTAAACAGCTTTTGGGATCAAAGTATGAGCTAACTGAAAGTTGCCGAAATTTCCCCCGAAGTCGCCCAACAACAGCAGACTCATTGTTTCGGAGACGAAATTAGCTCGCTGACATTAGTTTGTGGGTGTCCCCGCCCTGCCTTTCACCTAAGATGCAACAATGGGCATCAGTAAGGTCCTGCTTTACTGAGATTTATTATCAACACCGGACATCAGCCAGGTATTGATTTTGTCTGCTCCACAGCTTGCACAATATTTCCTGACTGTTATAAAACTTCAAAGAGAAGATGTGATATGTTAAAGTTGTTCAGAACTTTGGGGTTAAAAGGCCCTCCCCACTGAGCATTTTTGGTCCAATAGACTACCACAGGTCTAAAAATTAAAGTTTTTAGACGTCTAAATTTAGACCAAGTTTAGACTAGCCGGCTATACTATACTACATTGTATATTGCTCAACAGCTATCATAATTATTTTGGTTAAGTTCTTGGAGATCAGCTATGCAACTCAGAGTTGCTTTTAGAAATAAATAGTTATTGAATAATGGGTTTAAGTGCAAAGTCTTGATTCTGTCTAAAATTATACAGAATCTAGGCGGTTGAAATTAGGCCTAAAAAAACTAGACATCTAATAGCCGTCTATTGCTCAGTGGGTCCTTACTTCCAGCTTTGCAATCATTGTGAGATGGTACATTTATACATAGAAAATGTAAACTAATGATAGTTGGTACCTAATTGTAAAGAACATTACATTAAAGGGCCACATCTCAAACATTTCAAGTGCCAAAAATAATCATTCAGTTTGTGAAATGATTTAAAACTTATTCAGTATTTTCAATCATGGAGCTACTTAGTTGTTTGGGTTTTTTAGGAGGGGGATGTTTTTCTCCAAAGCTCCACATTCCAGTGCCCATTCAGGTCAAAAATATGCAGACTTAAAATCTTAGACTCAAATTGTGCAATGCTGTTTCCCCAAATCTTGTTCGACAAAAGCCCTTCACGTGAAAATACCAACCACATATGGTCATTATTCTCATGCAACCTTTCATCCATAGCAATGTGTTTTCTCAGCAAGGCAGTTGAGGATGTGTGATTGTGAGTCATTGTGTGCCGAGACATGCACCCTAGGTCAAGGGGCATAATAGATCTTTTATTGCTTCACACTGTAACCCTAATCTCTTCCTCTTATCATGGTGGTTCTGCCCTGTCCTTGTTCCTCTCTTGTTCTGAAAATGTGATAGAAATATTAACCTTTGCACTGGTGAATTCTGGCTGAATTTCAGACCCAAACATTGTCTGTTATTTGGCCCAGCGTTCTTCCATTTTTGATGCTAACTTCAGAACTTTTTGTGTTATAAACTTGCTTTTTCCTGCTTTTTACAACTGGCTTTTGTCTACATCTCCATTTTTTTCTTGATCCAGGAACAGAGATCTTTGGGCAGGAACGTGAGATGTGACTCAAGGACTTTACAATGACATAAACTAAGGACCCTACTGGAACTGTCTTCTTGTGTGTCTTTTCTTTTGTTTTATTTTTTTGTTTTTTTTTTGGGTTGTTCTGATGTCCGTCTGTCTTACCTTGTGTTTACCCGCTCCCTATGAAGAAAGAAAAGAAAGTAATGCAGGATTATTAGCTTGCATGAAGCTCTTAGATGTAATACACTACTGTCTTGGAGTTTGGCTGTGATATTCCTCTTGTCTGCCTCATTTAGATCACTGAGATTAAGATAGCAATATAGGTTTCAAAGGTCTTGGAAAAAGAAGCACTTATATCTTTGTGGCATTTCTTTGATGCACTTTTCAGTCAACATACTCGACAGAATTCTTAACGTAAGCATATCTTTTATTTAATTGTGATAGCCTCCTTGTGAAAACAAGGTGTGTTTGTCTTATTCTTACTTCATTGATCCTCAAATTTCAGTTTTGTCCTTTTGTGTAATTATTTAAGATTTGTTGTAAATGTTGAGTAGCTGCTCAGCTGCCTTGTAATGGTATCATTGTAGGTGGCTGTAAGTTGAAACAGACCTCTTTTTTTTTATTAATGAAATGTTTGTGAAGAAGAACACTTGTCAGGACATTTGATCTCATAGTGAAAACATACATCAGTGTTGTGTTGTCTTTGAATATGTTGAAGTATTTTTGGAACTAAACTGTAGAAGCAAACAACTCTCCAGATCAAACTGTGGTGGGAGCTTTCAAACTGTGACACAAAGACTGGTTTTACCAGATCCCACCTTCACTGGATAAATACTCTAAGAAGAAGAACGCTGAAACTGGAAGGTGAACTTTTTTTTCCCCCCAAATGAAGATAAACTTCTTTCACGTACAGACATGAACAAGCAACTCTTGTGACTTTTTGAATTCAAGCACTGAAGAGGAGGAACAGTTTTAGAAAGATTTCAGGGATTAAGTCCACTGACTGATGTTCACATATGTTTTGATTCCCCCTGAAGATCTGGAAGAGCTCCTGAACTCCACTCTTCAAGCTTTGAAACATAGAAGATATTTCAGTAAACACTACAGTCAAGCTTGATATACTGACAGCTGCTTGATAAGGCCAGGATGCGGTCTCCAGAACCTTCTTCACCCTGTACAGCAGAAGCCCTTCTTCATGGCCAGTTTGCTAGCTGGGGGTCTGGCAGTAACAGCAACAATAACAGCTGCCCCAATAGTCCTGGTGGTCCAGGGGGACTCTCCCCAGCTGCCTCCCCTACTCCGGCTCAGGCCTCCAACTATGCCTTGACACTCACCCACACCCACATCCACATCCAGCGTCTGTCACCTCGACCTGGTAAGGAAACCCGTCTTCTGCTGCCTCTGTCAGAACTAGTGGGATGCAGCTGCCCTCGTGCCCCTGCGCCCCCTCTGCTCGTTCTTTACTGGTACCCACCAGGCAAACGGCGGAAAGGGGTGTCTCGACGCAGGCAGGTGAGGGCGTACTTGGCAGAAAGCAGGCCTGAAGCTGAGAGGTGGTCAGCTGCTGTGCAATGTATACTCAGAGATGTGATCGTCACTGCTGACACAGGTGAGTGTGTGTTACAACAGCCTTTCTTTTTCTTCTTTTTCAGGTTTAATGATGGAAGAGAAACATTCTTAAATGTTGCTGAATCACAGTGGACAATAAAGTTAGGGTTGTGGTACGAGGTGTTTGCAAGTATGCAAGTCCATTAAATGATTAGATACCAGAACTGATGGGCTTGTAAAGTGATAAGGCTTAGTATCGTCTGACGAAAACAACAATTAAACATTGAAGGCAGAGATCACAGAGTTCATCAAAGTGTAACTGAACTCCATCAATCAGTGTTTTACCACCAACATTGGTGGCATGAATTACAAAATGTTTGGACTCTCGGAAAAATAAAAATTTAACGTGAGCACAATGAAGCAGGATTCCTTCACCCTTGATATGATGGATTTCATGTTATTTACATGCAGAGTTTAAGAGCTCTAGATTAGCATTACGGCAGGTTTATTACTGCTAAATATTTTATTTAACTTGAACATTGGATTCTCAAATAATACTTTAATTCCTCTTGTTTACTTCATTAAAAATACTGATTGGTACCTTATGCTGTCTTGATTTTAGCCTGCTTGGTAAATTCTTGCCAATGATAGCTCTATGTCACATTGACCATGGACCTTCCTGTTTAAATGATGACACATTTTATCCCTATCCAAATAATCAAAGTGAAAGTTGACACTGATACAGCCACAAAGGATAAAGCATTTATTTTACTGAGCTCCAATTTTAATTGATTTTATCGTGTTTATCGACTTAAATTGTCTAATACTTCCTTCTTGTTTTTGCCCTTATCTGTTCTGCACACATGGTCTGTATCATTCAATGTTAATGTAGAGACAGAAGGGGTGGGGCTGCTGCAGTTTACCGCCCCTTCCCATGCACCGTATCCCCCCAGTCTAAATAATCAAACAGATAGCAAGACCTTGCAGGTTGTTTACTTTCACTGTGTGCCCCAGCATCCTTTCCTGTCTCCTTCCTCCACTTCAGACTTAATCTTGAACCTTTCATTCATTTAATCTCTCTGTCACTGATTTATCTCAGTACATACCTATCACACCGCTGCCCTCTTCCCTAACAGTGATAAAGCTGTCATTCATTTTTAATTCCTACCACTCCTCTCTTTGTCTTTTGTCTGCACCTTCTTCATTCATACTCTGCTGCAGTATTTTCACTCCGTTTTTCCCTGCCTGATGCTTGACCCTTTGTTGCTGTTCCACTGCTCACTTAGCCTTGATTCTCTTACCCAGCCGCTCTGTTTGCGAATCACTGGCTTGTGTTGATTCGGTCAGTTTTTACGCCTGTGGACATAATAACCCTGGGTGCCAAGAAGTTATGTTGATTTGCTTTAGTGTAGTTAGTTGCATAACCCAAGAGTGCTTAAGAGTGCAGTCATTCCATTGCCTCTCTTGCGTCACTGGCAGCCATCTTTACCCTGCCAAAAGGTATTACATATTTTCAGAAGATCATTGATTATTTATACCTGATCAGATGGCAAAATAGAGAAGAGATGTCACTGTTTTTGTCGATAAAAGGATTTTCTCCTGTTTTTACAGCCGTGTTTAGTACAGTTCCACTCCTGAGAATGTTACTCATGTTTTTGAATACAACTGATGAAAAGTCACAGTCTGGAGTGGCAGCATTACACACTCTTAATTGAACTCTAAGAGGTGAAATAAAGAGGCTCAAAGGGTTGACTGCACTCAAAGTCAGTGGTTTGGTGACACTAAAATAACAGCTCCCAGTTAGCTAGAAAGTGCAGTGAACCTTAAGTTCCTGTGTTTGTTCAAGACAAAGAACTGAATCTCTTCTAATGTTCCAATCATCTTCTTTTATTTTGAAACAGAATTTTCAAGAAGTCTCCTACCTCGTCCCAGGCGACTACTGTTACTGGTCAATCCTTTTAGTGGAAGAGGCCAGGCAATGCAGTGGTGTCAGACCCACATTTTGCCAATGATCAGAGAGGCCAACATCAGCTATAACCTCATACAGACAGGTGACACATGACAGCATGAAAAGAGCACCAGATAATAAGCAGATTATACACATAAATGAGTGTCTGTGATGTTAACTTAAAAAAATCTGTTTCAGAACGTCAGAACCATGCCAGAGAGCTCATCAGAGAGATATCACTGCCAGAGTGGGATGGCATCATCATCATCTCTGGAGATGGCCTTCTGCATGAGGTATGAAATAGCTAAGCAGAGAAACAATATAATACATGTAAAAGGTATTTATCTTGTGTTTTTGTTCTGTATGTTCAACTCTTGACTTTTGGGATGTGTTCTTGCAGGTTATCAATGGGCTGATGGAGCGCCCAGACTGGGAACAAGCAATAAAAACACCTGTCGGCATTCTGCCCTGTGGTTCTGGGAATGCACTAGCAGGCTCCATCAACCATAATGCAGGGTGAGCATATATCCTGTTCATAGCCAGAACAATGTTTAATTTTTTTTTTCAGCTGAACCTTGAATATTCAGCCCAGAGGGCACAAAAAACTGAAGTTAAGTCTAATCCAAGATCAAAATCTCAGTGATATTAAATCTCACTCTGCATTTCTCCTTCTGTTTGCTAATAATCTGTGCTCTTATTGTACACCAGCTTAAAAGCATCTTATAAACTTTTCTGTGCTTCATGTTTCCAATGCCAAAAGCTGCTCAGATCAAATACAACGCTGGGACTTTGGGTTCTGACAGGTTTTCATGATACTGAGCCTTGAAGAACCTGCTGTAGTTATTGGATTGGGCTCCTGAAAAACAGCATATCAAGTCATTGTCATGGAATTAGGGTTAATGGATTATTATGCTATTACATGTTGTACCTTGGAAGAAGAGCTAAAAATGTGATTCGGCCCATAAAACTAAAAACTAGTCATACTAGGGGAAAAGAAAACAAAGTCACTGTGGTGCTGAAAGGCTCACATGACTATCTAAAGCTTTTTGAAGGGGTGTTTTCTCCCTGCATTAGTTGAGGTATGAATCATCTCAATCTCAACTCACACCATATGTTATCAGCTCACTTAGATGATATACCTCCTGTAGTGATAGGATCATCAGAGATTAAAAATGTTCATAAAATACAACCTGAGTGCAATTATTCCCACTTTAGGTGGAAAGTAAGAAAACGTGACTTTAACTGTGTTGATGCTTATAATTTTATTGAGGATTGGAAAAAATGTGCCTTTTTTAACCTCAATATGTAAACAATGAGTGAAATGTACTTTTCAGTGTCTGCCTAAATAATGTACCATCAGATGAGATTAGTGCTGTAATCATAAGCTGTAGTGTTATATCAAAACAAAGGAGCACAGTGTTTATTCTTTATCTGTACCTGCTTATCTGTAATGTGATATCTCTGAAAGCTGAAGGACTCTGGATTTGGCTTTTATCTTGTACAGTTCTCTTCTTATCTGTGCACAAAGAACTTGTGGCCCTTTTTTAAAAAAGAAAAAAATGTCCCTCAGGTATGATATGTGCCTTCGAGAGCCGCTCCTTTTGAACTGCTGCTTCTTGCTTTGCCGTGGTGGTGTCCAGCCTATGGACCTGGTCTCTGTGACAACAAGCCCTGCTCCCTCCAATAACAGTCGTACCGCAGCACCCAGGAGACTGTTTTCTTTCCTTTCTGTTGCCTGGGGCTTTGTGTCTGATGTGGACATAGAGAGTGAGAGGTGGGTGTTTCCTTGCTTAGACTCTAGGAGCATACACAGCAAAACTTCACTTGTTGTGCAATAACACCTGTTGAAAACGAAAAGGTAGTTTTACACCTAAATCCATTATTTTTTGGTTCAGGTATCGTGGCCTGGGCTCAGCTCGCTTCACCCTTGGCACCTTGGTGCGCATTGCTTCCCTCCGATCCTACAAGGGTCGTCTGTCTTATCTGCCTCCCTCCATTTGCACCACGTCACCAGATGCCACACCCCCTCCGCCAAGGAGACCCCTCTCCCGCAGTATCACCGAAGGCCTGGAGGGGTTCTGCAGAACTCCCATTCATCGCACCTGCTCTGACATGGGCATCAGTGAACAAAGAAGTCTGCGTAAGGGTGAGGGAGAGAGGGAAAAAGAGGAGAGGCAAAGGGAAAGGGAGAGGAGAAGGGAGAGGGCCAGGGGAGGAGGAACAGGAGTGGTGAGGGCAAGCAGTCTGGCAGAAGACAGAGAGAGGGAGCGAGAGGGAGAGGTGGAGATGGAAGCAGAAGAGGAGAGGTCAGGGACATGTTCAGAGAGGTCGGGGACGAGTTCAGAATCAAATGAAAGGGATGACTGTAATATAAGAAAGGAAAGGCTGGAGGAGATCAAGGATGAAAGGGAAGACGAAGGAGGAGTTGAGCAAGACTCCAGTGAGATGGAGGAAGAGGAGAAGGAGAAAGATGGGCAAGGGAGTGGGGGCTCTTTAGAGGAGAGGAGAGAAGGCCGTGGGGTGGACATGGGGCGAGATACAAACGAAGAACCAGAGGGTTGTTTCTCTTACCAAGATAACCTTCAGGAAGCAAGACAGACCCTCAGAAAGAATTCTGCCCCTTCCAGCCAGATAGCCGACACTCTTTTCGGTCAGACTCTCAGTCAGGAGGCTGATGCAAACTCTAGCACCTCATATGAAGTAGAGGACGTGGATCTGAATGGAACCTACTACCAGAAAGAGCCCTACCCACTGGACGTGGCCCGAGAACGGTCACTCACCATTTCCTCTCCCTTCCGTCACTCTCCTTTCTCTTACAAACCCAAGACTCTGGACCAAAACCAAAACGCTTCCCGGCCAAGGCCCCTCTCCCTCCTCCAACACTCCCACTCAAACTCTCTGCCCCCAAAACTCCCCTCCCTCTCACTTTCGCTTTCTCCTACACCTCCGTCATCACCCTCATGTGCCTCCCCACACTCCTCATCCTACCTCGTCCCACGTCCCAACACCCCAAACTCCACCTCCCCCTCACCCTCTCTACGCACACCGTCGTCTTCTTTTAACTTTGACATTGCCGAGCCAGCTGGACCCCAAAAGAACCGTCCCTTTGTCTCACTGCCTTTAAATCTCCCGAGGGATGACTTGTTACCTCCCCTAGACCAACCCCTTCCCACCAGAGACTGGGTCACCGTTGAAGGGGACTTTGTCTTGGTCCTAGCCCTTTACCAGACCCACCTTGGGGCAGACCTTTATGCTGCACCCCAGGCTAGGTTTGACGATGGGCTGATCCACCTGTGCTTTGTGCGAGCGGGGATCTCCAGAGCTACTCTGCTGAGACTGTTCTTTGCCATGGAAAGAGGAACCCACCACTCCGTCAGCTCGCCATATGTGAGCCATGTGTCCTGCAGAGCCTTCAGACTGCAGCCTCTGTCCTCGCGGGGGACACTCACAGTGGATGGAGAGCTGGTGCCCTATGGGCCTCTTCAAGCACAGGTCAGAAAGGGGATGGGGGGGTAATTTTTCTCGCTGTAGTGAATGCATGCATGCCTTGAAGCGCTATAATGTGAGTGTGGGAGACGTAGATAATTGGATTTGACAACATCTAAATCTGCAAACACATAATGCTCATGTAGCTGTAATGTGCTCTGCCAGATTGTGCCGTTGTAATTCCATTATAGCCAATCAGAATGAAGCAAAAACATAAATACAATACTTTACCATCGTGCTCATTTGTACACTACAATAATGTTATTGTTGCTACCAAATATAGATATTTTGGTCTGAAAAATGATATGATCCTAACAGATCTCTTAATTTCTCTTACAACATCTCTTCTTTATGAGTCCTCCTGGCATTAGCGCAAGCAAAGATTTGCTTCCTTGTGATACCAAAACATTATAGGCAATGTTTTAGTGAATGTATTATAAAGATACATGTTCTATCGTATTCCATAATGTCAAACCGTGACGTATCGGAAGTAACCCTGTAATTCACACCTCTAGGGTCCCATCCTAATTTCCATTCTTTATAAAAGGGAGTTTTCACCTCAGAAATGTGTTTTTATCTGCTGCAGTGGCTATAAACAGGCAGAAAAAGAGGTGGTTTGAGCTTAGACTTAGACTTAGTACTGCTGTGGTGTTAAGAAATTACTGTAGGCACAGTATTAACTTTATTTTTTGTCCTGTCAAAATTTCACAGGTTCATCCCTCCTTGGCTCGTCTCATCGTTGGTAACTGTGGAATACAGATCACCAGATTCTAATCAGAGGGTGTTTGTGCTGACCGACATATACAACACTTTACTGAATTATGTAATCTGTGCTGCCATCTTTTCTCTGAAGGGGGGGGGGTGTCTGAGAGACTTAAAATAGCCTGGATTGCAGGAACTGCTTTTCTGGGTTTTAATGAAAGGGATAACCCACCGAGCCACGCATCATTGGAGCATGACTGCAGGGATTAATAGCGAATTTTAAAATGGATAAAAAATGCGCCTCATTGCACAGCTGTTGGATTACATTCAACTTACCCTGAGAAGCATGAAAACTGCACAGCCCGGGATAATAAGAGGGAAGAACAATCGAATGTTAATGGAGTTTTTTGTGCAGATAGTGCATGTATTGGATGTATACATATTAGTATGCATGCAGATAAGCACTACCTGATTGTTGCCTTTCAGTGAGATAGAAAGAGATCAGATTAAATTTAGAGACAGTTGTTCTTAAACTTGGAAAGTTATAAAAAAAAAAAATCAATTTAAATTCAATGGGGCCAGCTTTCTAACAAAACCGGCTCCAACCCTTAATCTTCTGCCTGCTCCAATGTACAACTGTTAGATTATAAGAACCTCCGTCCCTGATAGCATTGCCTTATCTGACACTGGACAGTACAGCCGTACCTTTGCTCTTACATACTTATGTAAGGCAGAAAGTTTTTCTTAGTCTCTGTTCACTTTCTTAGAATTTCCGTCCACTACATGAAACAAAGCTGTACTTCTATATTTGCAGTAGACATGTTTGTAGGCCCATCTACTTACTGTTATCGTTGTGCAGCTCATCACCATTGGTGAGGATCAGTGGAGAAAAAATGTGGAGAAATTTACTGTTCAGTGACTTCAGTCCATGCAAGACTCAACACCGAGCAGCTAGATGGAGCTTTTCAGCATCATATCATTTGTGGGAGCAATGGAACCGTTGAACGGTGACCATTCCTGACGTTTTTACATAATCTGCCAGTTTTTCTTAGCCAGTGGGTGCATGAACATGAGCATATTGAGCATAAAAAATTTGTGAACAAAGCAAGCTTCTTTGTCAGTTGTTTAAGACTGTTAATTTCAAGAATTGTACCAGAATGACACAGAGTTGCCCTTAGCACTGCTTTATATCACTATCTTTGAGTAATCATCTTTGGAAGCCTAGAGGACATATCAAGCCTCTGTTAAATAACAAGTAGTGCATTTGTTTTGCACAATAACTGGAGCACAGAAAATCACAAAAACTAGATTGCATAGTAATCTTTAGACACGTCTAACACATAATCAGATGTTCTAGAAAAGGATGCACTAGTATTAATAGTCTATTTCAGATTCTATAACAAATAGATAAAATGACATTCCTATACTGAAATGAATTGAATGGCTCTGTTTAAACACTCATAGCTTTGGAAAGGTATGACCAACTGATTATATAATCACTTAGATACTTTCTGCTGCAGAGAGAAACAAGGGCACCAGCAGCTCCGTGTTGCCATGTCAGATTTATTAATCTTGATACGAATCAGATGAAGGGAAATCTGTGTTCGGCGTTGGAAATGATCCAGCAGCATAGCCATCCGAGTAATTTATAGGTTTGGTCTTATATGTACAATATCTAGAGAGTATCACAACTTCCACGTGATGACTTGCTCCTCTGTGAAATGAAACAGCATACCTTAGAGCCCTACTATGAACTGTTGTGTTTTATAAATAATATTTGAAATGTTGTAATAGAAACCTGCTGATATATTTGGTCTGGACAAAGGATGAATCATTAGCATGTGCAGTGTATCAATCACTAAGATCATGTGCCAACTGCCTGGGTCATCAACATACTGTATATGTCTGGGCTCATGCCTGGACAAATGAATGCCTTTGTATAATTAGCCTGTAAATTCTGGCTGTTGATCATGAACTGTTTAAACCTGACTGCAGAAAATGGAGTAAAAGTCTTTGCTCACCAGAATGTTCTTGTTCCTCCTTTGCTTTATGCATTTTGCAACTAGATTACTACAGCGACACAGTGTTTGAACAGCTCTTGTATGTTTGTTGAACATTTTGAGTCAAGGCTTTCATCTGTACCCAATAGAAGAACCAAAAAGAAAGGATATTTTTTTCTTTCACCAAAATGTTGACTGTCGACCAGTTTAGAGCATTTTTGACAATTTTAAGATTTAAACCCTCAGATGATAATGCCATTTAGATATATGTAGTGAAATTACAATTAGCCAAAATGCTATATAAAATATAATGACATATATAAGTGAGTGTGTGTTTATGTTTAAGGCAAATCTGCTGCGCTATTGTAACATTGATGCATCTCATTTATCAAACTCACAGGGGCATCACCATGAATCCAGGGCCTGTAGGAGATATCACACTGGGCCCCACCACCACAAAGAAAAAACACAGATACGAGTGTGGGTCAATCAAAAGTAATCGAAGTGACATTCTTTTTAAAGTTTGAGGAAAGATTTGAAAAAGCTGCTTTCTCTAAATTAGTCATGTCTTTTGCTGAATACAGTTGTGCCAAAAAGAATTTTCAAATAAGGCAACAACAAAGCCATTTGTCATGTTTGTTGTCTGTACATGATTTATTATCGCTGGCAAGCGGCAATGTTTTAAGATTTACCAAGGAAACATAGTCCGTAAATGCATCATATGAGGGCAAAAACAACATAGAAGTCTATGTATGCTAAACCATTTATAATATTAGATTTTTCTTTTAAATGTCCAGGGCCAGGTAACTTTGTTAAATTTTCAAAATGCATGTTGTGACAAATTTGGAGCACAGGCAAATATAAATAATGTAATCCTTCTCAGCATTCTCAAGAAAAAGTACCTTATGTTGCTGTTTGTATATAAGGGATGTAAATTAATTTCTAAAAAGTATCATTTAAAGTTTATCAATTGATTAATGTCCCATTGATGCTCTCTCGAAGAAGTGTGCTGACAGTTGTACTTCTAAATCTTGATACAGAATGAAGTGTTACGTATTTTCAGAAAAACAAACAACTAACACCAGGCACAGCAAAAAGTGTTTGTTAACAGCTTAAAGTCTTGTAATATATTATTTTGGATCACTACATCAAGGCGATCATAGTTTTGTTTCTAACTAGTGTATCTGCATATATTTCAAGATGTTGTGCATCCCTGCAAACAAACGCAATGAGTGTAAACATAACTGTCTTCATAATATAGGACGCCAAAAAAAGTGGTCTCCTATGGTCAACTTACCCCGTGTATACGCAGTATCACTACCACCCCCCATAAAACATTTTTTTTTTGTTTTTTTTTGTCATGTTTTTTTTTTTGGTTTTCAAGGGTGAAAAAAGTTTTTTATGGAAATAAATGTCTAACCCCTTCACCAATTTGCCTCTAACCGTCATCATTTCTTTTACTTTTACCAGTTCCAAGCAACAGGAGGTGGCTTAACTTACCCCACTCTCCCCTATAGTAAAACGTCAATTTCCAACGTTTGGATCAATGTGCTTGTATTTTGAAAATCGACTGACCGGAAGTAATCAACTCGACAGTCTGACATCGCTTCCGGTGTCGCCACCTTCTTTGTCTCCGGCCCAACATTTCGACACCAGGGGTTGTCTTTTTTTCTTCTTTAGTTTTAAGGATATATTTACACATATATCCCAATTTTTCTGACATTGAATGACAGTCAACTCTGAAATATTTATGCCTAAAAGTAAAGCGCCAAAAATGGATGACCTGGACTACAGTAAGTGATGTTTGATCAGCTTTGTGCTCAGACTCCCGTCAGCTAACTGCAGCTCAGCCAGATTTCATAGCAGCCTCATACACAGAGAAGTCCGATTAAAATGATCTGATTTGGACTCTATGGAAAACATTTTACCTGCTTATCTGAGTACGTGTCGCGTTTTAGTCCAGCACATGTTAATAAAGTGAAACCCCACAGCCGCAGTAGCTTAGCCTTACGGCAGCTACATATTGATTATTTCACCGGAGCTAACCCCTCAGCCAGCTCCGATTGGCCACCGGGCTTTCTCGGTTTCTTTTTTGGTGATTAGGGTTAGATAAAACTCTACCAGCTATCACTTCATGCAGTACCCAGCTGTAGTGTGAATCAAAGTGTACAGTTAATCCAGACTGTGGGCGTGGTTGGTCTGTTTCACAGCAGCTGTTTGTTTTTCTGAATAAACGCTCCGAGTCTCGTGAGGGTTTGATCACAAGCTGCTACTCTGAGCTCTAAATCTGTATGTTTTTGGCCAAATAAATCATCACGGGGTGCAAAAATATGGAAATGTGACTGTTATTATTGCACTTTCATACATAGTATGAAGTTGTCAGAGTATTATGTATACCAGAGGAAAGATAGTTGAGTGTGAGACCCCCCAACTATGTTTGAGTGTTTTGAAAGTTTGCGCAATAATGATGATTTGTTGATGGTTAAAATCTCTAGAGAAATCCTCACAGTGATTTGGTGAAAGATGGATCTTAAAGCCTTTCATTGTAATGCATTAAAAATATCTTCAGTAGGGGAGAGTAGGGTAAGATGAGCCATTTTTTCATATTTCAGATCACTACATCAAGTCAATCATAGTTTTGTCTCTAACTAGTGTATCTGCATATATTTCAAGATGTTGTGCATCCGTGCAAACCAACAGAATGAGTGTAAACATAACTGTCTTGATAATATAGCATGCAAAACAAGTGGTCTCCTATGGTCAACCTACTCCGTGTATGGGGTAAGTTGACCATAGGAGCGGGGTAAGTTGAGCCGTATCCCTACTACCCCCCCACTCTCCACCCCGGCCCTCCCTCACCTTCTCTCTCCCTAAATAACAGTCACTTCTTCACATTCATGTGTATTTTTATCTATTGTACACTATTCAACAGACCAATCATTCTTTTTATTATTATTGCATATAACTGCTAAAAAGCTGTTTTGTAAAAAGCCATTTTAACATGAGAATGTCTTTAAGTGATTCAAAACATTCACAGCTGTATTTTTAAAAATAAAAAGTAAAACATTTCAACAATCTGAACTGAAACTCTGATCCTCTCATCAGACTTATTTACTTTCTCAGTTGAGTCACTGGATCAACTTACCCCAGAACTACTATGATGGCTTTATTAGTCCTCTAAGCTAAAATGGTGGACTTTTATTCTAGGTTTTTGACCTCATGTCTAAAACAAATTTAAAATAAAAACATTTTTTGGTCTGAACACAATTCTAATAAAACTTATGACAGACTAAATTCACTTTCAAGAGTGAAAAACCTTTTTTAAGGAAATAAATGTCTAACCCCTTCACCCATGAGCTTCTAACCTTCACAGACTCCATGAATTGATGCCCATCTCCTAAATATTTGGTCACATGATCAATTTCTTTTACCATTTCCAAGCAACAGGGGGTGGCTCAACTTACCCCACTCTCCCCTATGCCATGCCTTGGACATGGAAATCATCTCACTCAGTTCTTTTGCCAACAGCAGCTACACACATCTGTTGCTATTTTACCTGTTGATGTCTTCATGTATTTCTGAGTGGTGAAGCATTGATATTCAGTCTGATGACAAGTGCAGTTTTTTTTCTCTCGAAGCTGAGTTTTTGGTCAATTTCTCAATCATAGATGTGTATTTGTGGGTCGATTATCCTTCATGTGTGACTCCAAGATGTACTTCTGTCTGTGTTGGAGTCTGCTGACTTTGTTCAGTATTTCCTGCCAAAGTGGGCAACAATATTAATACTTTTAAAGGTTACATTGCAGTGAAGGAGCATGAGTAAGCTTATCTGCAGTATTTTTTTCACAGGTATTACTCACTGATTCCAGCAAGGAGAGAAAAGTGAAGGAGGAAGGACAAAGGGCTCTATTTAAACTCAACAATTGGGCAATTACGGTGCTTTTATTTAGAATTTGGGCTTCGCATCCAAACAATAGAAACCAAAACACTCAAGCAACCTCACCCTTTGCTTTTCTTAGCAAATATCAACTTCCCTCTCTCCTACATCATCCCTAATTTCAGCAACAATGTGTTGTTAAAAATAGTTTGGATTTTTGATGTGACCAACAAGCCTTTGTTGAGATATATGGGTACACTGTGACTTTTGGTAATATTAGCAGCGGCAGCAGAAACTGACTCATTCTTCTCTTCTTTCCTTACAGTCCCAGTAGACCTGAGCCCAGAGGAGCGCTCTGAGCTGGAGGACATCCGTAGGAGGAAGGGTGTCCTCCTGCAGGAGATCCAGAGGCTCAGGGAGGAATTGAGAGAGGCAATTCTGGAGGTGGAAGGGCTTGAGACCAGCACAGAGGGCAGGTAAGGCAAAGATAAACAATGACATTGCATCCCAGCTCTAGACAACATCAGCTTTTATGTTTATTTTCTACCCAGGTGAAATGACAGGAGTAGACATCAATCACTGCAGTTTGCAATGAGTCATTCACTATTTCCAAGTGCATAGCGTCTGTTTTTAGTCTGTTTCGACCTGTTTATGGTTTAGATCTTGTCGTCCTCCTTCTCTCCTTTTGAATGTCTTGTTTGTAACATTTAAACCAACAATCACTCTGACTGCATTTGCTCAAATTACCACACTCACTCGCGGTCAAACAACATTTACAAACACATCAGATTTTATTTTAACTTCAGTTTGCTGCTGTTGTTGCACACATGCACAAGTGAGGTTGTGATTGGCCTATTTGAAGCTGCTAGTGGTGGTTATTATTATTTTACAAATAAGGATATTAATTATTGCTATATAAGAGTAATTTATCTTTTCATGACATATAAACAGTAACTTTTAATCTGTGATCTTCAGTGATATAATGTCAGCAAGTCTAATGTAAAGGGGCTGTAACCTGACTGCTGTGTGGCTCATTCTTTTACATTCTCCATGTTTTCTTCTCACAGTAAAACCCTACAGAAAAGCAGGCATGTGGCGATGGGAAGGAAGAAATTCAACATGGACCCCAAAAAGGTAAAAAGTTTCGCTGTTACACATTTCTACTCAGCTGTCATATCACTCTTCTATGGCGCTGGGCTGACACGCTCTTCTACCCGTTCAGGGCATCGTGTTTCTGGTGGAGAACGAGCTGCTCAGACACACTCCAGAGGACATCGCTCAGTTCCTCTACAAAGGAGAGGGCCTCAACAAGACCGCCATTGGAGATTACCTCGGAGAAAGGTGAGTTAGATGGAAAAATATACCCACCCTCGATCTCTTTCTTATCTCGGCTGTTTGTAGCTAAGATCTCTTTGTCGTTCTACAGGGATGACTTCAACATCAAAGTGCTTCAGGCTTTTGTTGACCTTCATGAGTTCACAGATCTCAACCTCGTCCAGGCCCTCAGGTAAATGCTCTCTTTGTTGTGTTCTTGGTTTTGTACAAAGGAAATACTCAAGTCTTTTCATTACATGTCTTGGCGTAAACAAATCATCCCCCGAGTGGAAAGTTCTGCTCTCATTGCCACATTGTCTGAAGATGCGGGAATGACTCTGTAGCTCTACCTTGGTTGAAGAATTGGTTCTTGTTCTTCTTTCTTTCTTGCCCTTCACTTCAACCCGTGTCATGCAGGCAGTTCCTGTGGAGTTTCCGTTTGCCCGGTGAAGCTCAGAAGATCGACAGAATGATGGAGGCTTTCGCACAGAGATACTGTCACTGTAACCCCGGCGTCTTCCAGAGCACCGGTAAACATGTTTATGGTTACAGTTTAAATATGTGTCATCTAGGGGGTATACTTATGGTGCCTGATGGAGGATGTTTTGTCTTCTGTATGAGTTTAAGAGCTGTTCTTTTAAAACAATCTTTATTTTCCTGGATCACAGGAAATGGGATTTTTCAGAAAGTGTGCAGTTACACATACAGTGAGCTTCGTACCAGAAATGACCTGATACGTGAGCCAACAGAGTCTGCCAATTTGTAAACACAGTCCATTTGGATTTTTTGGTAGTCATTTCCTTTAATTGTTCGGGATAGAGTAAAGTACCTTGACACACTTCTGTTTAAAGAAAGTGAAAGTTCTGAAATTTCCCAAAGGATCAATTAAGTATCTGTCTGTCTGTTCGTAGTAAGGGATATCTTTTAAATTCTTGATTTAATTCTTTGTGAGGACTCAAACCCAGCATCACTGACCCCTCTGCTTGTCTTTTTTCTTCACAGATACATGTTACGTGCTGTCATTTGCCATCATTATGTTAAATACAAGTCTCCATAATCCGAATGTGAGGGACAAACCTGGAGTGGACCGTTTTATCTCCATGAACCGAGGCATCAATGAGGGAGGGGACCTGCCTGAGGACCTTCTGCGAGTATGATGTCCTCGTTTTCATCAGACAAGTAAAATGACCTCATTAAGAGTTTCTCTTTGAGTTAATTTTACCCAACTGTCTGTTATTACAGAATCTCTATGAAAGCATTAAGAATGAACCCTTTAAGATTCCCGAGGATGACGGCAATGACCTGACACACACCTTCTTCAACCCGGACAGAGAGGGCTGGCTTCTTAAACTTGGTGAGATGACGCTAGTGCAGCTTTTCTGTGGAGTGTTTTTACCACACATATTGGCTTCAACACAGATCTCACATGGTTAACCAAATCCAGCATATCCTAATGAAGTCAGATTACAGGAGTGAACATGTCTTACATGAGAAAGTGAAATGTTTTTGAAGCTGTTGTTCTTTTTTAAATCTTCTCTGATGAACCTGAACCCTCTTGTCTGTGGCGTTTGCTGGCTCTTCGCCTTCATTTAGATCGTCTGTGTTGTGGCATTAGAGTACTGCCACAGCATGACGGTGACCAACACTTACTCTCTTGTGCCACGGCAGTCTAAAAATCTGATTGTTTTCTTTTGCATGGCGGGGCCTGTGATCTCTGTGTCACTAATATAATCTCCCTTTTTTCCTCGTTCTCCTCCCCCGTCTGTCTCTCACTCTCTTTCTCCGTTTGACCTCTAAATCCTCTTGTCTCTTTTTCTCTCTGCTTCATCCCTGCGATTTCCACCCTCTACTGCTGCTGCTTGTTTTCTCAGGAGGTATGTACTTACACCGTTGACTTAGTTTGACGTTTTGGAAGAATTAGACATGTAGTTAGTTGAAAGCATGTAGAGGTTGTAGTATTTCATCGTTGATATTCATAGGACGGTCTTTTTCCTTGTCTTTGACTCACAGTTCTGTTTATTTGTGTTTCAGGGGGAAGGGTGAAAACCTGGAAGAGGCGATGGTTCATTCTCACAGACAACTGCCTTTATTACTTTGAATACACCACCGTAAGTTCATGTATCTATCATTCTCAGGAGTTTACATTCCTTGTGGATTCATTTGTAATGTCTGAATTTGCATTAATCTCTTAGAGAAACATTATTGTACTGGGGATTTGGATCCATGTGTTATTTTGTAATAGGATGTAGCATTGTGTAGGCTTTGCAAAGCCTCTCAAAAACAATGAGCAGTTCTTTATTGTGTCTACAATTCAGTCTGGTGACTTAATTTGAGGATTAGATACATAACTGTATTAATCCCCAGACAACAAAAGCGGGTTTAGTCGCCCATGCAGATATACACAAAGGTGACAGATCAGAAGAGATTATAAAGCAAAGACGTACTATCACCATAGTAACACAAATATACAAAACTAACACATGTTCTCAGCTGTAACTCTTCCTGCACTGAGATTATTATTAACCTTTATTTAAGCCTCGAAAATCATTGAGGTTTCCCTCAATTACAATGATGTCGAGATACATGATTTACATTAAACAGAAAAAAACAACAACAAAAATGACAGTAATCATTTAAAACAGTTAAACATGACAGGAAAATGGTTTGTTAACAACATCTTGAATTGTTCAAGAGAAACAGAAGAGTCAATTTTGAGACTTTGTTGCAAATAATTCCACATTTTAGGAGCATCAAAGCTAAAAGCAAATTTTCCAAATTTAGGAAAAAAACTGAAATAAAAATATGCTATGCTAAAATATGTTGTTTTGTTTGTCTCTGTCCAACAGGATAAGGAGCCACGAGGCATCATTCCTTTGGAAAACCTCAGTATCAGAGAGGTGGAAGACCCCAGAAAACCTGTAAGTTTACACTTTACAATTAGACATGTAATACAGCAACACTACAGTTCAAGTTTAGTTGTACAGCTGATCAGAATCAGAATGCCTCATTTATTCTGGGGGGAATTCATTAACTAATTCGTTAAATAATTTGTGAAATAATGATGATGGTGAGTGATGTTCTTCACTCCTCCACTAACAGAACTGTTTTGAGCTTTACATCCCCAACAACCGGGGTCAGCTGATTAAAGCCTGCAAGACAGAGGCCGACGGCAGAGTGGTGGAGGGAAACCACATGGTGTATCGTATCTCAGCCCCCACACCTGAGGAGAAGGACGAGTGGATCCACAGCATCAAGTATGTAAATAACAAATGAGGTCAAAGGGGACACTGGGGGACGGGGAGACCTCTAAGAAACTTGGTCTGAACCCTTGACAGCTTCTGGTCTTACAGCCTGATACAAACTCCTTCATTCTGCCACACTCAACGCTGTTTCTCTTGTCACCCATACAGATCTGCTGTCAGTGTTGACCCCTTCTATGAAATGCTCGCTGCCAGGAAGAAACGTATATCGCTGAAGAAGAAGGAGGAACAACCGTAGATTGTTCTTGTCGTTCTCCTGTCTTCCCTCTTTCTCCTCATCTCTCCCTCTTCTATGGACACATTTGCTTCTCTGTCCCCTGCTCCGTCTTCATGAATTTTACCTCTTTCTTCTTCCCTCTCTCCAACATGGGGACTTGCTATCATGTCTACCAGACTCTTGAAAGCCTCTGTCAGAGGAAGAGCTCGTCTGCAGCTGCCCTGTCTTCTGATCTCTTTTCTCAAACTTATGCTGTTATACACAAACCACTACACTGTCGATCATCTCTTAAGCCACATTCCTCTGAAGCTCAACTCAAGTGAACTGTGAAACGTGTCTGAGACTGTTATCACACTGATGTTTCTCATTGGCCTTCCATCCACACTTTGCCATGCTCACAAATTGATAACGAATTTGCAAACAAAGAAAAAAGAGAAGTTAAAGAAAGCTGTGATTGTCATAATCTCGGACTCTTGCAGAGTTGCTCCGTAAACCGAGAACAATATTTGAAAAAGAAACAGAAATAAGTAAGTGTTTGGCCATTGAGGCTTTTGCATACTTTCTACATTTTGCTTTGGTGTTTCAAGGCATGGTGAGCAGACTGACTTAGCTCGTGTGGATTGCCATCTTCCAAATAGGTACCTTTGGTGTGAATACGGTCTTATCCAGGGTAGCAAGCAACATCAGTTATTGTGATTTTTTTTTTTCTTCACATTTCTAAAAGTATGAAATTGCCTTTCTTGATTTTTCATGCCCAGAAAATATGTGAATTCACTATTCAGACACTAATAATGGTTGAACCATCTGAAGTCAAAGATTACTGAGAGGTGCATGTTGCTTCCTGTAGTATTCGTTATGGCTTTAATATACACTACAACACGTTGATACTGTAAATATTTCATGAGCACAACGCTCAAGTTAATGTAAATCTTCGAGTATGATTTGGTCTTGAGTAGGACTGGGCGATTTGGCCAAAAAGATGATCACGATATACTTTGTCATATCGTCCGATCTCAATTATTATCACGATTTTTTTTTTAACCACCAGTTTTAAAGCATCTGTACTTAAAACTAAAAAATGAATAGATAAATACTAAAAAAGACGTTAAATAACTTTTCTTCTCAACAATAACATCTTTGGAGGATCATGGCTGACATCTATTTTACTGCCCTCAGCTCCACGTTCGGTTACTCTGTTTACTTGTCCAGCAACTTACAGAAGTGAGCAGGAAAAGCTCAACTCTGATTGGCTGTTGTGATGCACATTTTTGCCAAGTTTGATCGAGTAAATAAGCTCACATCTGATCACCGTGATCGGACTGAAATTTATCACGATAGTTAATCCCGATCATATAATCGCCCAGTCCTAGTCTTGAGGCACCAAAGTTGATAATTTTGCTGAATTAACCGAGACAAAGACATGAAGCTTGTCTCTGAGCAGACGGATGCTTGTTTTAGCTCACAGAGACATTATATACTGTATGTCCTTATGCCTGTTTCTTATCATGTCTGAGCGATAGCAGAGAAAAATGTAGTTTATGTCTGAAGGCCTGTTAACAAATCCTGTCTATGACACTAAACTGAGCAACATGTCCTCTCAGATGTAATACTCCAGCATGCCTCGAACCTCCTCTGCCCCTGAAACACAACGAAATCTTCTCTCAGACGTTGTTCCTCTGTGAGACATTAACTGTTAGAGCCTGAACTGTCCACTATGGTTACCTTCACAAAAACCGCAAAGGCAGCTCATTACAATGTATACTTCTTTGTAAATAGATGTTAGCATATTTGTTTACGATACACATAGAAATGATTTAATTTATTCTTTATCTTTTGTTAAAACCTGATTTTTGTACGAGCTACTGTAGGACCGCATGTTGTCAAACTGAGGCATCAGTCTAGGTGCTGATGCGTTGCTGATCATACTAGTGCACTGATTGAAAAAGTGTTAGTGTTCCCTGTTGACTTAGAAAAATAGCATTTAATATGGAGAATTATTTGTGATTAAAGTAAGTCAGTCTTAATTTTTGTTTTTTGATTATAAGAAGATGGATATAAAGACATTTAGGCGATGTTTAGTAGTCGGGTTTAACTCTTGACCACTCGCTGGTTCTGAGAGTAAATCAGACTCTGTTAAAGCACAAGCCAGTCTCACGTTTTATAAAACTAACATCCACTCTTAAGTTTCAGTGGCTGCTCAGTCCGCTTCAAGTGTTATAAATATATTCAAATGCAGAAATTGGGATTTTGCATCATACCACAGTGTTAAAAATGAAGAGACAGCAAAACAAGGAACACTAACAAAGTTTTGATTCATTATATTATGGGAAAATTATTCAGACATAATGAATCAGTAACAAGTTATAGATTTGTGTACAGTGATAGAATTGCTTGACATCCAGTTCATAAACTTATTTCTGGTAGTTTATTGGATTGGCATTTTTAGATGGTAGTGAATATAACTGTATACTGCACTTTATCAATTGTTAGCATTTTGGAGAAAATGCTGTTACTTTGACTGACATCACTTCATTACTCTGTAGCACCCTCTGCTGGTGATCACACATACTGCAATATGCTGAAGGATGAACCATGAACTGTGTAGGGACACTGTACAATGCCACTGCCTGGTTAGTACCAGCTACAGCAACAACAGTTTCAGACCAACCTGTGATGTATTTTATGTTCATAATTCTTCCGCCTGATAAAAAAAAAAAAAAATCCCGTTGTTTATTTTTTTTCTCTTTGATTTGAACATTTGGACTTCCTGCTGAAGACACGGCAGGTGAAAAAATCAGATCTTGGATTGCCTTCAACTCACTTTCATCAAACTGACCAAAGCCTAACTAGACTTCTCCATGTACGTGCTTCTACACATTACATGGACTGTCTGCAGGCCTCACCTTCTGGGTATTCTTGATGTGCAAAGTTGCCAAAAAAAGTCATGTTGGAAGAGCAGATGTTTTGATTGGAACAAATGAATGAACAAAGAATTGATCAGATTGAAACTGGGCCTCCGGTCCTGACTCCTGTGACCCCAGAACCACCTCTTTCATAAAAATGTGTTAATTTTGTATTTATTTATTTTTATTGACTGTGAGGTGAAGATGAATAGATCATCTGTAAATGTAGCAAATGGAAAACCACAATACACTGGTGCCAGTAAACTACTGTGTAACAATAAAAAGTAAACAGAGACAGTGGATTGATTTGTGTTTTTATTTCTTACAGAGTTTTTTCTCAGAATCTTCTGCAGACGGTAACTAAATTTAGTTTTAACATTCTTTCATGTTTATTATATCATTGGTAACACTTCACAATAACCATAACTTTTAAATGGTAAACAGATAGTTTATTCATGTTTAATCATTTATAAATCTATAGACCATTAATAAATTGTAAATCTTACAATCTAAGTAATGTTTACAGGTGGTTTCAACTGACACATTTAAATCTAGATGTTTTACATCCAATATTTAAACCCTATATAAACCTTTAATAAATTGTCCATTTATAATCAATGAAAACTATTTATCATAATTTAATTTCTTGTTTATGTTAAAGTAACATTAATAAACTATTTGCCATTCATAATTGGTCTATATTCTGTTTTTAAAAGATGATTAAACATTAATAAACTATGTAATTGCCATTTATAAATTATTGTTATTGTAAAGTGTTACCATATCATTAATTATAACATAAATCAAGCTTAATTTGAGACCAATGAGGAAGTCAAGCCAACCTCTCCATGTGTTCAGAGTTGGTTCTCCTCTGTCATGGATGATTCTGTAGCAGAGGCATGTTTAGAGGGTCAGTTTTAGGGTGGCGCAGGGCCCTGTTGAAATCTGAATGACAACCCCATGTGTGACCCAACATCCTACACTATGATTCGCTGTGAATGAAAACCTACTATTTGGGCTTGTTGCTTTCTTCAACATTTTCTTATGTGGGTACTTTAAAAACAAAGTACCTTACACATATTTCTGTTTGGAAAGGTTTGTCTGAGAGGAGTCCTGCTTTAAAAAAAAATCAAGCAATCCTTTCCGTATTGTATTACTGTCAAAATTATCTTTGATCTATCAGAAACATTTTGGTGCCGTAATTTAGATGTTGTCAATAAACAGCTCTGAGATTACAGAAAATTTGCCATCACTGTGAAATACCACCGTCTGAGGAGCACATCAATCGCTGTGTTAATTTGCCAGATGATGGTCAGAACTGTCAGGATTACAGATTAGCTGTTAACTCGCTGCCAGAGGACAGGTAATGCGCGGATTTGGCAGGGTTCCACTTTGTTTTTGTGCTCCTGAATCACAGATAAACCTCACCACTGTATAGTCCACACTGCATTACTTTTGTACTTATGTGTGTCACTGAATTGAATCTGTTAATGCAAATTTATAGATCACTTCTGAAAACCTATGGCTGGTAAATGCAGCATTAATGTTTTTTCACAGTCTGAACACTTTTGTTTGTAATGCAAACAATGAAATCACGGACAGGGAACTTTTTTTTTCTTTTTTTCTTTTTTACTCTTTTACTCGCACTGTTAGAACATAAAAAAAACAAACAAAATTCATACATAACATGAAAGAAAAATCAAATATATGACCTGGCCTGAATTCCTTGAACTATTTGCAAAATCATAACAAGTATATGGGCAGGGCCAGGTCGTTCAAAAAAAAATTTAGTGCAACAGTTTGATGACACAAATTGTCAGAATTGAAAAAGATAAACACAACAACTGTTAAAAAAATATTCACAGAACAAACAGATGCAGAGTATAAAACACATCCTAAAATCTTTTTGCTATACTTTTAAAGCAGCAACGCTTTTTGACAGTATTACTCCAAGAGTCCATTAAGTCAATGAAAAATCAGTAAAGGCTGCTGTACTGAATTCCCTCTGAGAGACGTGTGTCCCGAAACAAAACACCAACTTATCTATTACTGTGACAGTATTAGAATAACAAACAATAACACAAATCAATCCTACCTTGTCTTTGGTCAATTAGCTGTATTTGTTGTGGAAACCCTTTTTTAAAAAAAGGCATCCAGATTAAAATTTGCTTCATCAGCACATTTCTAAAACTAAGAAACCATACAGTTTATCATTCAACCCAAACACAACCAAGATAAGGTCTGCTAATTCTTTACAGACAATCCTGTCTTACAAACAAAATGACAATGTGTCACACACACCACTTCTCTGTGTAAAGTACATCATTAGTTAGTGGTTACACTACAGGCCAAAATCATAGTCCCTACCAAGTGTCTGTAAACACACATCAGACTTATAGGTGCTTTTCTTTTTTAAGACGAAGAAGTCACTGAAGAAGTTTAAAGGAAGGCAGTGATTCCAAGTGGTGGTCATCCTAAAAATGACTGAAAGTCAAAGGAAGTTCTGTGAAATCCTGAATTCTTAATCCATCAAATGTGCTCTCAGTACGTTCAGAGAAATCCTCATGTTCTTCTGATGTCACAGCCTCTCAATGACAGGGATCAAAGGGGTATTTGGAGACGCCGCCATGAAGCTCCAGCTCTGTTTCAGACCAAGCGAGGACATCTCCTCTGAGATGACTGCCGCAGGACGCCAGGCTGTAAATATCACTCGCACTCAGGACATGTGACCACATGTGCAGGTCTGACATCTCACCAACGAATGACTGAGTGGCGTCAAAACGGCCTCCCAAAGTGTCCTGAAGATGAAGGAGAAACAAACGAATGAATATCTAAAAAAGAATTGGTTAAACTATACTTTTAGTAATCTTCTTCTACTTTTAGTAATCTGTTCAGTTTTCATCCATTATCTGACACATGTTGTTTATTCATAAGCAGAACGCTATTAAGATAGAATTGATAGTGGATGTATAGACAAGAGCCAGATGAGTGGAAGAAAATGACTTTACTTCTTTTTTTAGACTGCATTTGCAGAGGGCAATTACTAAGACTGACTCATCCACTTTACCTGTTCCTGTCCCAGGATAAATACACCTCCAGGTTTGATAGGATGCCATGGGGAGAGATTCATGCCAGATCCCCTCTGGACTCCATCCTGGTACACCTCCCACTGTCCGTCCCTTGTCGCCCAGGTCACACAAACATGATGCCACTTGCCATCTCTCAGGGACAAGGGGAGTGTCACAGCCTGTGGACAGGACAACAAATTAGTGAGAAGTGAGACTAAGCACAGATATCTTTGTGAGCTCTGTTCAGTTTAACAAAAATCCTGCAGAGTTGGTGTTTTGTTTCCCTCACCTTGTCATTGATCAGCAGCTCCATGGGGTTGTTTCCCCACTCAATCAGAACCAGTTCATTGGCCTGTCCTGGTGCAGAGTAAGAGAAGGGTGTCCCCAGACTTGGCCCAACACCGGCCTTGATCCAAAGGCACAAAGTTAGAGCAAAGATCTCCTGCATCAGGGTCTTCTTCATCCGCCCGTACATGTAGTTGGTTCTCATGGGGAAGCTGATCTGGAAGGCATCAGGACTTTTGAATTTCTTCCTGCTGGAACCTGTTTAGTGAGAAATAAAAATATAGCCCTTTAGTTTAAGTCCTCCATGTGGCGACTGCTGTGATCTGCAGTTTTCAGTTGTGATAGCCTATATAAGATTTCTTAACGGAGCCGTTTATCATCCTTTATAATATAGATGTCCAAATTGTCTTGTCTTGATCAGCAATTGAGGTAAAAGCAACTTTTCTGATAGCTTAAAAAAAAGGTTATTATTGGTCTTAAAACAGCAGTTAAGGAAATGATCACAGCTCTCCAATGTCATTCAGTGAATGCACAATAATGCTGTTATACCACCAGAGTTGTGTCATCTTTACCATCAAGTATAGACTTTCTGCATTAATTAATTAATAGTTAAATTATGCTGATTTAACTACTTTTTAGACTCTGTAATATTCTGGAGCTTAAGAATATGTATTTTATATAACTTCCTCTTAAACTAAAGTTGGTTCATTAATGGTGAAACACTATATATGATAAATACATGATACTGTCTAGTTGCTACAGTGGTCGTGTACCTGTGAGGTGCAGCTGGTTGAGCATGGTCTCCAGTTTGTTTGTGTGGAAACTGCCGCGTGGACCTGGTATTCTGTATGCCGTGTGTGAAAGGTAACTGTGACTGTCTGCTTCATTATCATGGTGTTCATCATCATCCTCTTCCTCATGGTGGACGCCATCATGGTCATTATGGTCATCATGGTCACGATGGTCATCATGGTCACGATGGTCATCATGGTCACGATGGTCATCATGGTCGTGATGGTCATCCCCAGTGTCATGGTGGTCACTACTGTGGCTGTCATCGTGATGGTCGGTGTCATCCCCACTGGTACTGTGACTTCTGTCATTATGGTCGTCCTTGTGGTCATTGGGGTGTCCATTGTCGTCATGGTGATGATCATCATCATCGTGGTGACCTCCATCGTTTTTGTGGCCGGCGTCGTCTTCATCGTGGTGAGCGTTTGTGCTGCTGAGAGTGGCGGTGTTGTGATGCAGCTGCTGCTCCAGAGCGTTGATCTTCCTCTGAAGGAGGTCTTTCAGAGAGCTGGAGTAAGTGATAGACGTGTTCCTCTTCTGCATGGAGGAGGGAAAAACACATGTGAGGTCATGATGACAAAAAAGACTTCCTGTTTCTTAATCCCTTGGCTTCGTTTTAGGAGCCCGAAAGGATCACGCAAGCTTCTGCAAACCTGCGGTCTACAAACCCAAGTGTGTTTTGGACATCATAATCCCACTATTAGAATTCACTACAAATGTAACTATGTTGAAAACAACAGTCAGGTGTGGTGTTAGTCTGAATGTCTCCCTGTATCTGCCTCTCTACCTCTCAGGTAATCCTGGCTTTGTTCTGGTACATGCCCTGATTACCAGTCTGTCAAGGGAGATCACAATAATTACAGCTGATGCTAGACTCATGCAGCACTCCCCCCGACCACCATAAACTCGCAGCAGCTCCTGACATCTGTCTATGAGGTTGAGGGCAGATAAATATTCGGGCATGTTTGAAAAAAAAAAATCTCTGGCATGTCCAGCCAGATTTTAACCTTGTTAAAGAGTATCTTAAACCAGTGACGTCCAACTCTGAGCCAATTGCTGCTCCTGCTTTGATTTCCTCTTACGGACATCAAAGTGACCCTGTTGCCGCTGTAGTGAGCGGCTTTATGGGATTAGGTAACTCATTGTTAACTCAGATTCTAAATGGAAATACTACTTTGGGACACTGATGACAACAGCATTAATGTGCTTAAACAAGGAAAAGCCATATATGGGCACCCGGCAAATCACCTGAGGCAGACATTTAACTAGTTATGTTTTTTAACTTTCATGTTCTTCTCCCCAGTTTAATAATATCCTCATTGACAGATAGTTGGAAAAGTTTGCTCACCTGCAGGTTCTCCAGCCTCTCCTTCAGGGCCTGCAGCATCCTCTCCATGTGCTCAGGTGATGAAGTGATGTCCCCTCTTGCCACATGTTTATCCTTCCCCTGGCTGCTGCTGCTGCTGCTGCTGTGCCCTCCATCAGATCGTTGCCCCCCCGCAGAGGGGTACAGCAGTGAGTCCGGAACGAGGTTACTGTTTCCATGGTGACTATGATGGTTGCTATAGTGCCCGTTGTCTGCAAACGTGTGGTGGCCGGCCAGCCCTGTGTGATGCAAGCGCGAGGCTATTCCATGATGCTCTTCATGAGATGCAGGGCCCCGTGCGAGGCCCTCACACAGAGCGAGCTTGGCCGTCAGCTCCCTAATGGTCTCCCTCTGGTCCAGGATGGTCTCTTTCTGCTGGACCAAGCTCTCCCTGAGGTGTAGGATGGTGGCTTTGGCCTCCTCGCTTGCCCCCCACCAGCCAGCAGGGGGTGCACTTTGATGACTCTGTCCGCTGGGCCCTGTAGCCCCTACACTTGGACCTGCAGCGGGGGAACAGGCAGGGTCTGCGTTTACAGGGATAGGAGTGCAAATAAAGCGTGGGTGGGCTCCAAAGTCATAGTCAGATCCTGAAGTGGCAGACGCAGGACAGATAAGGAGGGGGAGTACAGAAATGGGAAGAAGGAACAGATGTAGAGACTTGTAGTTCCTCATGATCTTCATCCCAAGTTCAGCCAGTTAGACTAAGGAGCTTGGCGTCGCTTCAAAATGTGAGCTGCCAGTTGACACAGAGGTTGAGTTGACTTTTGCACTGTGGTGTAAGAGACATCAGGGAGCTCAGAAACAAAAATATTTGTCCATAAAGTATCCACTTATCAATCAGATGATTTCAAAATGTATCTTCTTTGTCGCTTGTCTTTGGAGCTTCACACTTTCTGTCTCTTTCCTTCCTGAGGACTGGAACAAACCTGCAAACCAAAAACATCAGATGCTGAATTAATCTCCTTTTCTGGCATCCAGTCAGTTTTTGTTTGTTGCTCTTGTATCAATTTTCCCAACACAAAGAAACACTCCTAGACCTGCCTGACTGAACATCAAGATCTCCAGTCCTAAGCTTTACTTTATGAGATGCTGGATGAGAACCTCAGGCTGACACTTCAGACCTGAGTGAGCTTTACTTTGTCTGACCAGTAAGTTTGTGCAGACGGCAGTATACGCATGCGCCAGAAGAACCAGAGCATGTCCAGACGAGGATTAGTCCAAATCAGAGTTGTGACATCCTGACCGATCTAGCCAACAAGACTTCAGCTTAAGGTTAAAGAAGAAGTGGTTCATATGACAAACAAATCAAAACAGAAAAAGTTCCAAAGCAGATTTTTTACATCTTTGACCCTTTGCATTACAGTAAAAAAGATAAATTTGCTTCTGTTTAAACTCAGGACCTCTAAATGGAGCTGAATTCATGTGTTATATATATATATATATATATATATATATATATATATATTTGACTCTTTGTGTCTGTATCATAAAGGCTTGCTGACCCCTCTGAGCACTTTAACATGTCCTTTATTATACAGGGTCGGCATTTAGAAATGGCAAACACGTGAGGTGACTGCTAAACCTCCTGACCACCTGTTGCTCACAGTGACCGGCCTTTAAAATGTGTGTGTATGTGTCTACGTGTGTTTGTGTGTGTGTTTCTGCCAGAACTTCATACAATATTTACTGTATTTAATCAATAATGTAACAGAGTCAAGACATACGTAGAATATAGTCTGTTTCAGGGCAAAGTTCATGTTTACACTCATGAAAGTGTTCTCAAAGCAAATTCAAAATTAAATAATGAAGCCACAGAAACGTTCCTTTACTAATTCAAGATTTCATTTTCTCAGTGCACATTATAAATGATCAATACAACCTTTAAACTTGAACATGTTTTTTCTCTGCACCTCTAGTTGTGTTTAACGCAGCTTACTAGAGAGACAGATGGTCGAGGCAGAGAAGCATGTCACACCCAATCTCCACAGTTTAGCCTTAAGTTTATTAACTCCCACAGGTCACTTCATTAACCTAATTGCAAGCAGTTTGTCGGCTACCTTAGCCAGAGATAAGTGGGCTTCGTGTGTGTGTGTGTGTGTGTGTGTGTGTGTGTGTGTGTGTGTGTGTGTGTGTGTGTGTGTGTGTGTGTGTGTGTGTGTGCTCGCGTGCATGCGTGGTAATCCATGTTGAACACCAGGGTCGAGCACCATCCTTGTACCATATGGTCAAGGTGGATATTTAAGTAGTACGATTAGTTCCCAATTAAAAACTGACATCTGCACTTAGACCTTTGATTAAAAGGCAGTTGACACTTCTAAAGAAGTCACTCTTTATTTGTAAACAGGGACATAAAGAGGATGGCGTTAAATCTTTCATCAGCCCAGTACCTTACAAGATCACCAAGATCACCAAGATCACGTCGACCTTGTTGTCTGGCTGATAATTCTTCCGCAACACTCAGAGACACAAAGTGTAACAAAATCTTCTGTAGCTCAAATCTCATCTCTGTTTTTTACAGTCCTCTTTCTCATGTCTTGTGTTTAATTCATGGCTGCATGCTGTGAGGACATGTCTGAACTAAAACCAACAACAAAACAACCCCAATTAAAGTTCAAATGTAATCAAACAAGATTTTTTTGGGTCGTATATTTCTATGGCAAACTAATTTTGCATCATCTTTAATGCATTTAATCATTCAACAAAATAATATCTATAAGTACAATTTGCCACTGTGATACATAACTTGAAAAACAAACCATTTAAAAATACATTTTGAGGCAAGTTTGTTAATCTAACTTGTTGAATTGTCTTTTAAAATGTGTGCTTATCCAAGTAACTTTAATGAGGGTGCAACAGTTGTCAAGTTTCAGTGTTGTTCTTTAACCTTTTCTCCTCACTTAAATGTCGAGGTCCTTGAACTCAAAACCTCAATACTTTAGTGAATACAAATTTTATAACTCCATGCAATAATCTATCATCCCTCTACTTTTTACAAAAAGTATTTTGTGTAATGCAGTTCAGTCACAGGTGTTTGTCAGCTGCATCACAGAGGTCATGCAGATAAAAAATAAAGTTATATAAACCTAAACATGTTTTTTGAATGTCATGCAGGTATATCTGTGTTTCCAACAAGGCCTAAGTAGTTTGATATCATATTAAAATGATCAACAAATTTTCATTACAAACCTTTTTAGATTTCCAAAGTCACTCTTCCTGTGAAAAGATTGTCTTTCCTCCACTAAAAGGTTGCAAAACCATGTTAGGCTCTTTTAAAATCTTCAGACTGATACAAAGCAACAATAAGAGACGGCAGCAAACAGAAAACAGAAAATAAAGTTCTTACCTTGCTGTCTTTTTGAATGCAGCTTGTGTGTCCGCACTGTGAACTTGAAGTGACTTAGTCCCCTTCACACACTGATGAGATTGAGAGAGATTTAGCTGGATGTGTCTATCCCTTCTTTATTGTCTCTTCTTCTCTTCCCTCCCCTCCATCAGCTCTGTCATGTTTTTCTTAGAAGACCACACCTCTTTTCCTGTCCCACTGTTTTGGATTTCTCTATTTTCTCATCTTATTCTAACTCCACCGTCTTAATTAATACTGTGGAAATTTCCTATGATTTAAGATCTGGTGCAGATGCATAAAAAATCTGAATCTTTAGAAATTGACCACTAATTGATTGATTTTCCTCAGGCCTATCTCAGCACCTCCGGTACGACGTCAAACAGCTCACCTAGATCTCTACATGTGAGTAATTGGCCTGATTAGTCCCTTGTCTCCTCCCGTCTGACTGACAGCCAGAGCAGCAGTGGCGGGACAGCAGATGGTTCCTTTAAGGTCAGAGAACATCTCATCACACACAAACAATGGAGTAGGCATTTTGATTATAGGATCAGGCATGTATACTTACACATTAACATTAGGTAACAGGTCCAGACACGTTGACATATGTCAGCCTCTGACACTGCGTTGCATCAAGACCGGATGCCTTATTTAAAGCTCAGTACTATCAGATGTAATCTCCTGACCAAGCAGAACGATAAAGGAGAGATTGTTAGACGTCATGAATTCATATTTTATTTTTAATATCTCAAAAGTACAGCGTTTAGGAATATAAATATTAAATGAAATCCAAATGCAGATTATAGATTGAAACACTGCCCTCCTGTTGGTGAAGTGACGGTGGCCTCTGAGGAAAAGAAACCCCCTGCAGTGCATGATAAGTATGATCAAAAAAACATCATTTCACATTTTGTGCACTACAGACACTTTCTCTTTTGTCTTTCAGCTGGTGCTTTTTTCAGTGGCCACTCCCCAAAATCAAAAACATGTTTGGCTTAAAGTTTGTGTGGTCTGTGCTACAGTCGGAACATGGCGGTGCAAGATGGCAGCTTCAGCGGAAGGGGGTCCACACCCACTGTAGATATCAAAGACTCATTCTCATTGTTTTATTCAGGTGATTATACACTTAATTAAACACACAAGTTTTACAATGCTTCAATTGACAAACATTCCACCTTTACTCAACACAACTCAACTTTATTTATAGAGCACTTCAAATACAACCAAAGCTGACACAAAGTGCCGTACATAGTAAAACATAAAAACATAAAACAACAATAAATATATATTTTTCAAAATATAATAAAAAGATATAAAAAAGCAATAAAACAAATGCCGTCTCATGCTGGGTCAAGGGCCAAGGAATAAAACAATACACTTTAAAGTGTACATACAATGAATAAGAACAAGAATAACTTTATTAATCCCCGAAGGGAAATTCAATGATTTGTGTATGATGGTGTACATACAAGAACAAGAACAACACAAGCAAAGATCTAGACAAGAGGAAACAAGATCAGTAAGAGCAACAATTGTTTCAAGTCTATTTGGACTCAGGTACTGCCAGGCTGTGTAAAAGGCAATGCCCGACGGTAAATGAGAATTTTTATTTGGCAGAATGGAAAAAGTGTTTACAGGTACTTTTTATTTAAGCTGTTCAACCTCTTTTTTAGTAGCTGTCTGCTGTAAAGACATGTTTAGAAAACACTGGACCTCTGAGGCATTTGCCCATCTCTGTTGTTTTGCGTAAACTTTCCAAACTGAAGAGAAATGAAGCTCATTTTTAAAGAAGTCCAGAAGACTATAATCACCTTTTATAGAGAGTTCGATGTAAACGTAGGTTGCTGTTGATGGATTATCAGTCTGATATTCTGTCTCAGGGCACCTGTAGCTCACATGGCAGACACAGAGTTGAATAACTGGGCTGGTCAGGAGACATCATACAGAGACCCACTTTGCCGTTACACTTGTCAGCTCTCCTAATTTTTGACCTTTTTTGGCTTAAATAAATATTTCAGCTCAAGTTTTCAACTTCTCTTGGACTCCTTCTTTCAAATGATGAGTTTATTCAAGTTATTCCATATCGACTATCAAAGATGTGAGTGCTGAAGAAAAAACTTTACACTATGGTTCATGAGCAGGATATTCATCCCAACCACATTCAGACACAGATTCAAAGAACACGAAGCAAAATTCACCTTTGTGATATACTTACAGGTAAACACAATCCAGTGATGCAGGTCTGCTTCACTGCTGTGTCCAGTGAAGTCTGCGTGACAGGCAAAGGATGCCCGGATTGAGGAGGTGTGTACATGAGCCATGTTTATTGTTTAGGTCAGTGTGGGCCAAGTTCTTCTGTCTTTCAATCTTCTTATCTGGAGTAAATTAGGCCTGGAGGAAGTGAAGCGTCACAAACAGCTTTACGGATCAGGCTCAGGGAAACAAGACCACAGACGAGTCAATTGTTCCCTACGCACTGAAGAAAATGACCCGGAACCCAACAAAGCTCAGCCCACTGCTCTGTCATGGCTGCCAAACTGGAGGCTGCTGGGATAATGGAAAAAGATGACATCATATCTTCTAAACAGAAAGATGATGAAGCTGAAGGGAAACAGCTTAATTTTACGGAGTAAATATACCTTTATCTCTCTTTTTTCCATCATGTAGTTTAGATTTGTTCTTATTCAGTGGTAGAAAATATTTCCAGTGTGTTTTGTTGTGTTTTAGTAATGTGGAGGGGTAATATGCTGCAGTGATGAGGTAAAATTTGAACAACATTAAATAAAAAAAAACAAAAACAACTAAGACAAAGAAACTAAAAAAACTAAGACAAAGAGGATTAACACTAAAGCTGAGCTTAAAAATCTTTGAATATGTAAAATTTGTCATCAGTATTCTGTTCGCTTCTGTAAATAAATAAAATTATGAGTTTGCAATCAGCATCCTGAATGACACAGATTTAAGGAGTCTAACCCTCCAACAACTCAGTATAAATCTGAGGAAGTGCAGCAGGAAAGTGGCTTCACACTTCCGCCACCTCGAGGTCTAAACCTGATACTGCAGACTTCCAGCAGGCAGTCCAGGAGAGAGTGTCCAGAGGTCCCACTTTAGTTAAAACAAGTCCTGGATTGTTTTTTCAATGAGCTCTCTTTAAATTTAAATATCATCATAGTTGATCAAATAAGACTGTATTTTATGATTTATCAATCAGGGATAAATCTGTTAGCTGTATTTACATTAGTCGTAATCATAGGTGCCAGAGGTCAAACCTTCAGACATTTTTTTCTTTTTCCTTGCATTAATTTTAAAATTGAAAATAAAATCACGAAATAATTACTGTTCAAGTTATACAATATTGTATGGTTTAATAGATGTTGTTTCTTTGTCATTTTTGCTTGTTTAAATTGTATGTAAGTATTTTAATTCATAGGATATTTTTTAGGATGGGTTGTACAATAACCTGAGTTTGTCGAGGTGCTAAACTTGTAAGAAAACTATCTCTGTTTAAAAATACTCCAAAATATTCATCAAGTTTTTACTCAAATACAAAAATGTGGTTAGTTAGTCTTCTCACTGCCTGCAGGTGTTAACTCCCAGCAACCATCACAAAGCTGATGTTTCAGTGTTCTTGTGCCCTCTAGAGGTCAAATGAGACAAGCTTGAGCAGCTTTATCATCCATAAAGGCCATTTCCTGTAGAAAAGCTCCATTCCGTGTAACGTTATATGAGCAACATGGTCTGAAAATTGTGAATAAGATATTTACACTTAAGTGTGGTGGTATTGGAATGATTTGGAGCTGCACTGAGTATTTTTACTGATTTTTACTGACATGTTAGATTTCGGTCAGATGTTTTTGAGTGATGCTGGGCTTGAGTTCTCATAACCACCTATCTTACATACAGCCTACAGAAAAACACATCAAACTTGTACTTGAGTTAATGATTTACATTAACTCTTAACTACATTGTAGTAGAACTGGGCTACAACCAATGGTTCACATAAAAGTAATGGTGC
This sequence comes from Xyrichtys novacula, assembly GCA_962446985.1. Lineage (NCBI taxonomy): Eukaryota > Metazoa > Chordata > Actinopteri > Labriformes > Labridae > Xyrichtys > Xyrichtys novacula. The sequence goes on from OY660871.1 coordinate 23,727,627, forward strand.
CAGATTTTAATAATAGTCAGTAAAAAAAGAGATGTTAAAAATTTACTCTGGCACCAAATGTTTAAGTATCTATTAAGAAAAGTAAAGGTAAAATGAATTTAAAAAAATTAAAGCATCTTCTAAAAACAAAAGTTTCAGAATAGTGTTTATCACTAGGTTTTAAATCTAAATGTTTAACCGTAACTTTAACATTACACCTGTAAACTTCATTTAAATGGCTGTGTGTACCCTCAGTTAGAGCTATGTCCTTAAAGCTCCCTTGCCAACATTTTGCTGGCCTCGAGGGACAAAGGCAGACCCCACTCCTGTGTTGATCTTTTCTAGCACATGCATAAGTAGAGTTTTCTGGGGGGAAAAAAGTCATATCCTGGTTTCTTTGAGAAATTAATTGACTATTTGTCTTGAGTATTAAAGGGAAAGTCTAGCGTAAAATTAATTAATTTTCATATAGAGTGGCGTTTTGGTTGAGGTTTGTTTATTGCTCCTCAGACTGCTGTGTATTGCTATCGTGCTGTTGTTACTAAAGTTGGTATAACTGGAGAAGCAAGCGGTCGGCAACATTCATCTCTCGAGGGGGTGTCTAACTCGGTGTTAAAGCATGTTTAACCCTAAATTAATTTTACACCGGAATATTCCTTTAACTGGGGGGAAAGTGGCTCTGTTGTTGGTGTGTCTGTAGTGTCATCTGACACCCGTGGCAGTGGTTACAGAGATCAAAAATTACTCTATTGAAATCGTCCCTTTTGTCTCTGATGGTCTTGTTTACTTTGGTAGCTGCATTTCACTTTGTCATGGCAAGATAAAACAAATTCTCACAGGAGCTTTAACACTATTTATATATGATTTATAAACACTGTCATTTCCTAATACTTGGATCGATAGAAGTTTAGAACAGAATGTGTAATAAACTACTTTCTTTTGAAATTGTAGGGTTATTGAGAAAACACAAGAGCAGTTTAAGGACTGGAACTTTTTGTTGAACACTTGATTTTTTAAATTCACTCACTATTAAAAAATATCAAAAGTCTTAGTGGACTTCCCCTCCTCTCCTCTCTCAGTCACTTCTAATGTTTCCCTTTTGCATAAAACATAACCAGCAGTAAATGAATCTATCTATAGTAGTTAATGAAGACCCTCCTCCTCTTTCCCCCCTCTGAAAATGGGGAGCAGGAACATGGTGATGGTCTGGGTGTATGTAGGCCAGTGATGGGCCTTTGCCTGTGCTTTGGCTTAAAAAGTTCAAGTCATTATTCTTCTCCTGCTTCTATTCAGACGGGGTCCCGTTGGCTCATTGTTATTCTGCCCGAGTGACAGAGAGAGAGGCAGAGGGAGGCGGACACTGAGCATGAGGCTGACTGCTCTGGGAGCTGCTTGTTCTGGGCGGGGGTTTCTAGTCGGTGGTCGGTTTTTCTGCGGGCGTGAAGGCATGTTGGTAATCGGCTCAGTAATGAGGAGAGGTACAGAACGGCACCAAATATCTGACCCCGATTCCTGGGAGTAAAGAGGGGCAGAAAGAGGGAGGAAGTGTGTGAGAGAGAGGAGAGAGAGAGAGAGAGGCAGAGAGAGAGAGAGAGGGCCATGTGAAAAAGGGGTGGAGGGGAGGCTGAGATTTAGTGCTCTGCTGGATGAAACAACCCCCCACTAACTAACAGAGAGGGAAAGTAGCCTAATAGGAAGAAAGGAGGGGGTGTTGTACTCTTCATTTAACACTCAAAGACGCACAGGAAGCCTTTATCGTTCCCCACAATGACATCTGAAAAGGTATGTAACTTTTTATTGGAAAATAGCTGAATTATATGTTGCACTTGTACAAAGGGAGTTCAACAGGTAGCTGCTGCTGTGGACTGTTGGAGCAAATGGCCGGGTGCTTTTTGACACAGAGGGAAACATCCACTGTGAAACTTATCATCCGTCTATTTACAAAAAGGGGTTCACTTATCCTCTTTTTTGTTATTTCAACAACCCTATTTGATGTATTTAGTGAAACTGACTGTAATGTTGTTTAAGAAAGACTCAGTTAGCATTGGAGTTCAATTTGAGCTGCATTTCAACACTGTTAACTGTTTTACTGACTTTTGATTTGTGTAAAAACCAAAATTGTACATCATAACAAGTGAAGAGCAAAATAGTTTTGTTGTCCTGATTTTTTGGAGTCCTTTGAAACTTGAGGGATAAAGTACATAGCGGTGTCATTAAGACTGCAACTATTAAATGTCAGGAAATGGATGTAAATGTCAAACGGCACAAAACATGTTATATTTATAACAGAAAAACAAGAAAGTTAAATCCCACTAATTTAAGATTATTAGGGAGCAGAAGTTTGGGATGTTTAATTAAATTAGACGTGGAATAAAAAGGCTTAATACACTTTATATATAATATATTTTTTTAACCTATCTGAGGCTCATTCAAGTGGCAGTTATGTTTTAATCTGTTTGGGGAAAATTGCGTCGCCCAAACCACATGAATGCACCTTCTGTATCAGTTCTCCAACCACCTGCAGACTTTTCTCCTGCTTCCAGAAAACAAACACTTTATTTATCAGAATAAAACCACACAGAACTGCGAATATAAATGCAGAGATGCTGCATCCATCTTCAGCATTTCACCGAATCTTTCAAACAACATGCTATAAAGCTTTTAACATCATTTGTAATGTAGCGTCCGAACAGTACACTGTTGTAGCTCCTCGGTTAAATTACAGACTACACCAGGGTGGCCCTAATGAGCAAGAGTCTGGAAATGTTTTCTTTGTGTCATATACCATTAGTTGATCTGGGTCACTGTTTTCTCTGTAATCTCGCTGTGATAACAAAGGAGGGTTGCTCAGGGAAAACAGGGAACAGGGATTTTGCCATCAAATCCAGACTGGAAAGCCTTTGACCCTGGATCAGTCCCCCCTTGATCATCCCCTCGGCTGAGGAAACATCATTGTCGCATGTTTATTCAGCACTTTGACACCTGTGACTCGCTCTGGAGGAGCCCATTGTTCTTATCTGAAATGGTATAACTCGCCTGGCCCTCAAATCTTGGGGAAATATTTGGGTTGCCGAAATGTTGCGAGGTGATAATGTAGAAACTGGCAGGCTTAGACACAGTAGAGCCGTGTGAAAATAACAGCGCCGCCCTTAGACAAATCCCAAGACGGTCTGACATCCTCATCACTTGTTGTGGTGGTGGATGGCCTTAAAAGTCCCCTGGCGGTCTCGAATGCTGATCTCACGCTTTATAATGTCTCAAATAGGGGTGAAAAGAGTCGTTTTAGTCGTGATGCTTACTGTTTGTTGTCTTTAAACAGTAAAATTTTCCTTTAGAGAAGAAAGTGACATCTTCAAATTCCTTGTTTCTGTCAAAAAGTCAAATGTTTGCATTTTAATTTCAGTTCCTTTTAATGAAGGCAGCACATTTAGGCACATAAAGGTTGTGTTTGGTATTTCTAATCATTTAATACCTGTAAATTCATTCCAATGGTCTAACCCGTGTGCAGTAAAATCAAATGAGCGGGAGCACCTTTGGTCACAGTGACCTTTCTTGAGTATTGTACCTCTTTCTTTTCCCTGTCTTCCTCTTTATTGCTGAACTTTCAGAAAAAGGTCAAAGTGCCCCAAAAGTATGTCAAGAGAGAGAGAATTAGAAAAAAATGCTTTGACTTTTGGAAATGAAGATTGAAACACTTCAGTTTGTCCTTTGTTCCCATTTTCATTTCAGAGTCATTGGGATTTCTCGTCACTCACTTGCAGTATCTTTTTACCTTTTCTCTTTTAGTGGATCTTTGTTTTCTGTAAAGACTAGGACCCAGAAGAATATAAATAAAAAACAATACAAATATACTAAGTGGCTGGTCCTAACAAGAAGAAGAAAAATGTCCCGAACAGAAGAAGTCAACAAGATGACAGAAAATGTCTACAAGGTAGGACTCATTTAGACGTCTTCATCACAAACCAAATCTCACACAGTACAACCGGTTGTGAAATGGTAGGAAATATCCTCATACTGTTGCCAACAGGGGATTCTGGACCAGTTTAATCCCAGTCTGAAGAACTTTGTGACTATGGGGAAACACTACGAGAGAGCACTGACAGGTTAGCCAAACACAGGCTTATCATTTTGTCCTCTGTTTTGAGTTTTTCCATCGCTGAACAGGATATTTCTCCTAACATGAACTCTCTTCTTCAGGAGTAACTGTGGCTGCCAAAGGCTACTTCGACGCTCTGGTGAAACTGGGAGAACTGGCGAGCGACAGCCAAGGCTCTAAAGAGCTCGGTGCGTGAGTGGGGAAAGTGGGGGGGGAGAACATAAGAATAAATCTGCAATGGCACCTAATAAAGTGAAGAGAGTCGACTTGACAGCTGCAGGAGAAGATGAAAACAGTCTGCTTGCATGTGTCGTTGAAGGAGGAGAGGAAGACATGAGTGGAAGAGTAAATGTAGAGAGAGAGAGAGACGGAGAGAGAACAGAGGGAAAGGGAGAGAGTAGGGTCATTGTTGGGAGATTAACAACACCACATGATCTCATTGTAATGCTGAAAACAGCGGGGGAGGCAGGCAGGAGAGTTGGAGGGCGAGATGCCAGCCACCACATACTAGAGCGCTGTGTGACTGAGGGAGGCACTCACAGCTGACTGCCGCTTTGTAAATGAGAGGCTGTGTGAAAACCGAAAGTTTAAAGGCATTTTCACTCATGCCTCCTCTCCATGTATGTGTGGATGCTGATTTTGCTTTATGATGGTCATAATCAGAAACTAAATCACTTTAAAAGCTGCTTATTTTTGTATCTATATCATACTTAATGTTTCTTTACAGGAGACACACTGTTTCAGATGGCTGAGGTGCACAGACAAATTCAGGTGCAGCTAGAAGACGTGGTAAGAATGAATCATCTCCACATGTTAGTCAATACTATTCCCTCTAGATGACCACAAAGATCAACATTAGAGTTTTTAGTTTAGTCCAATATTGGTATTGTTGGATACATTATGTTGAGGCTTCATTTTGCAGTCATCCTAACAGTAAACTTATATCTCATCGCTAAGTTTTGATGTTTTTATCAACAGTTGAAGCTGTTTCACTCTGAGCTACTTGCCCAGTTGGAGCAGAAGCTGGAACTGGATATCAAATACCTCACGGTAAGATGACGTTCTGGCTAAATTACTTGATTTATTAGCAACAAAACTTGCAGTTGAATTTATAGGTTTTTTTGTGTGTAAAATACTTTTTGTGATTATTATTAAAAATAAGCCATCACAAAGTCCATTAACCTTGTTTCACTCGGACAAGAGGCATTTCATTATGGAGTACAATGGCACTGAAACTAAAACTAAATTGTTCTACTTCATGGCAATTGTTCTGGATACTGTCTCTAAAAATCGTTCTGGATACTGTCTCTAAAATTCACAGCAAATAGTCATTGTCTAAATTTGAGCAAACTTGTGCTTAAAATGCATTAATTTCCTCAAAGTGAAATTGTAGACACGCTGAAAGTTACAAGTGAGCAGAATTTAATTGTAGTGTTTGGCAGCAGTCCATTTTCCATTAATTTGTCAAACCAAAGGAGCCACTTGGGTGATAAAAAGTTAGAATAGGTTGTTTTCTTTTGACGGTTTACTTTTTACTGTTAAGTAACGTCTGTTTCTTGTAGAACTCTTGTATAAAAAGAAACACCACACAAGAGGTTGTGCTGTTGTTCTGGATATAAGCACAGCTGTGGTTATCTCCAACAGTGTCACGACTGTCACGGTCCTGACTGAAAACAAAATGAAAGATGACAAAAATTAATTTATTTAAAAGGAACTAAAATAAAAGCAACATAAATTGTCAAAAATCCAAAATCCAACAACGACAATGGGGGGGAAAAAAAACACATGGAGACATCGAAGTCATACAGAGGCATTGACATACAACATACAACATACAACATACAACATACAACATACAACATACAACACAAATTCACAATGAACCAACAAAGAAACAGGGGAAAGCAAGGACTATATATATACACACAGGGAAACGAGCAACGAGAGGCAGGTGAGACACTGAGACACAGGTGCAGACAATCACAGAGGAGGGAAACTGAGGAAGTAAAACAAGACTAGAAACACAGGGAATATACTACTACAAAATAAAACAGGAAACTCTGATATCAGGAATAAAACACTGAAAACATGAGGGAACCGGGGTCAGACACAAACTGAAAACTTACAAGACAGGACTACAGGGGAACAGAAACAATAGGGAACAGAAACATTAGGAAGCACACAGAAAATAAACTCAGATAACCAAAACCAGGGGACACTAAATACCCGAACATACCATGACAGAAAGTGTGATCATCATCAAGCTAATCCTGTAACACAACAGCTCTCCACCTCTGTGCTATCACCTAATGGTGTGAATCTTCTGCTTTTCTCTCAGGCCACTCTGAAGAAGTATCAGAGTGAGCGGAGGTCTAAATCTGAGTCTATCGAGCGCTGCCAGTCCCAGCTGAAGAAACTCCGCAGGAAGAGCCAAGGAAGTCGACACCCAAACAAATACGGGGACAGAGAGATGCAGGTAAGAGAGAGTCAGAGCTGAGAAATACACGTGAAAAAACACACACACACATGCACACATTGGCTTAAGTTTGACTGTTTTCATTTTGGGAAACAAAAATCCTCCCAACAAATGGATCGTGTCACTCAGTATTACAGCTGATTAAAATCCAGGGTTATGTGAGTGTTGGAGTAAGAAATAGGCCCGTGTGAATAAGATTAAAGAACAATCTGCCTCAGCTGATTTTTAAGAAAACAAGCAACTTTGTGCACGAACATATTCCTGAAGGAACGAGGAATGACATAAGAGGATGAACCGATTTAACCACTCGGAAGGTGAGAAATAAAGGGTGAGCTTGAGGGTAATGTGAGAGGAAAAGGTCAGCAGGTCATTTGATGGTGCTCCTCCATTAGTTTCATCAGGATGTCGTGTCACATACTCTCTCAGGTGTTTTTTTTATTTCTGTCTTAGAATTTAAAACTCACGTATTTGACCTTTTCCTCAGTTTGTGGAGTTAATGAGCCGTCGTCAAGGTGAGCTGGACGCGCTGGTTGCCACAGGTTACAAGTCTGCTCTCACCGAGGAAAGGAGACGATACTGCTTCCTGGTTGACAGACAGTGTTGTGTAACCAAACTGCTTATCAGCTACCACTCCAAGGTGATGTACCCACATTTACTCATTCGTTTAATCTGACGGCTTTTTAGCTTTCCTGTGTTCAAATATGAAAATCCAGATAATAGTTACCTTAATAATAATCCTACTAATGAGTAGAATTAACTTTAAGTAAAATCCTGATCGAGACGCTTCCTCTGCCTGGAAAAAGTTTATATTTCTCTTGAACACATTTATAATCAGCCCCACTGTTAAACTTGTGGAAATGTTCCTTCACTAAATAAACAAAAGTACAGTATTGTCTAGAAATAGAATCCAAAATTTTACCTTTTCTTCTTCTTCTTTTTTTTTTTTTTCCGGGAAACTTTAGTGCCCAAGTGTTTCAAGAAGTGTAGGGCTTTTTGTAAAATGAATAAAAAATAGTATTTTTGAGATTTATGTTCCTGATAAACATGTTCAGTTGGCATGAATGAGATTGACTTGAGAGCCACAGGCACAAAAGGGAAGCTGTATTGAGAAATCTGTTCTTGTAAGGGAAAATTTGATAAAAGCAGCAGTAGCTCAGGAGGTAGAGCGGTCGTCCAATAACCAGAAGCGGTTCGATTCCCCCCAATCCTGAGTCTGTCGGTTGTGTCCTTGGGCAGGACACTTAACCCACTTTGCTCCCAGTGTGTGTCCTCCACTGGTGTGTGATTGTGAGTGTTGTGTGGTGGTGGTTGGACGGGCCGTAGGCGCAAACTGGCAGCCACATTTCCGTCACTCTGCTCCAGGGCAGCTGTGACTACCAAGGTACTTGACCGCCACCAAGGTATGAATGTGCGAGCGAATGAATGACGTATCTAATGTAAAGCGCTTTGAGGGTCTCTGATAAAGCTCTATATGAAATCTGATGCATTATTTAATTAATTAAAAGTAAAAGGATAAAATATCTTAAAACCCATCCTGAAACAGTGTTGCGGTCTCTTCATTTGTGTGTTTTTTATGTCTCATCCAGGTGAGAGAACTCCTGTCACAGAAACTCTCTTCATGGCAGCTGTCTTGCTCTCAGCCCACAAAACTACCTGAGCGCGCTCTGAACCTGCTGCGTCATACTGCCCCTCAAAGCTCAGGGGCCGCTGGGATAGCCGAGGTCCTCCGCCACACCAAGCTGGGCTCCGCTCAGCCTGAACAGGTCAGATGACTTTTTGTTTTTATTGGGTTTTTATTTGGTCAGACATTTACTCCGGTTTGAGTCGAGCATTTTTAGGTGTCTAAGTTCATAATCCCTGCTTCTCTATTGTTGTTTGCATAATACGATTATGTCACGGGTTGATATTTTGAAACCCTTTCCAAACTTCACTGGATTAACTCAGACATCCATTGTTGTAGGCAGGTGCAAAACAAGTCTGTTGAGACATAAGTGTAAGTCTGTTAGATTATTGACTAAGAAGAAACATTTGTGCTGATAAAATCCTGAAATTAAAGTCAAACTTAAAGTAAATAAATAGAACTTTTACTTTTTTCAGAGGCTCTCTCTTCTGGAGATCCCCACCATGCTGAATGGAGACTCCAGCCGCTCCCAACAGCAGCGTCAGCTCCCTCCTTCCTCCCAGAGTGACACCTGTCCTCCTCAGGGTTCTCCCCAGACTTTCTGCTCTCTCTCCTCTGGAGGGGCTGCCGGAGGTTCCTCACAGGGGGCGTCTCCTCAGCACAGCAGCTCTCCTCTTAATGCATCAGTCAGCCTCCTCCCTGAAAGCGGCACCAGTGGCAGCCCCAGCCCCTCTGCATCGACTCCCACCCCGTCCAGCACCTCTGCCTTGCAAGGCCCTCTCCTCCTGACCACCAACACCTCCAACCTCTCTCCAAGTCTCATCCCCTCCACTGTGATGTCGCTCAGCCAGATCTCCCCACCCAGCAGCTCCCTGCAGGGCATGACCCTGCCCATCACCCACAGTGCTCCTCACAGTCCTCCACTGCCTCACAGTGCCCCTCTCTCCAGGGCCATGACTCCTGTGCAGCTCCTGCACCAGCAGGTGGGTCCAGGAGGGAGCAACACTTCATCACCATCCCATAACCCTTGGTTGATGAAGACGTCTGACATGAATACAACAGCAACACTGCCTCTGCCAAGGAGACCCATCAGTGAAATGAGGCTGGGGGGCTTTCAGGGTAAGATGTGATGATTTGAAAATTCTAAGTAAGTAAGTAAAGTTGATTTATAGAGCACTTTTCACAGATAATCATCAAAAGCGCTGTACATAAAAGAAGTGCAGTTAGATAAACAGAAAACAGTACAAAAAAGATAAGTACACATACACACACAAATACATATACAGTACAACGAATATGGAAATAAGTGCAGATATAAAAGATAAGTAAAAGAGACAAACAAAACCCTGTTAATTAAAAACTCGTCTAAATGAAATAGTTTTCAACTGCTTTTTAAAAGTATCCACTGAGTCGATCAAACGGAGGGAGAGGGGCAGATCGTTCCAGAAACTGGGGGCTACGTCTTTAAAGCTCGGTCTCCACGAGTTTTAAAACGGGTCTTTGGCACCATTAGGGTGTTCTGGCCTGATGACCAAAGGGTGTGCCCTGGGGAGTAGGGGCACAACAAATCAGAAATATATTGGGGGGTCTGACCGTGCAGCGACCGGAAAGTCAGAACTAAAATTTTAAAATGAATATAGAAATTGACCGGTAGTCAGTGAGGATGTGAGACGACAGGGGTGATGTGAGCAGATTTGGGTCAGAAGTCTGGCAGCTGAGTCTCTTTATCATCGCCTTATTAAAACAGATGAACACAGAATTACAGTAATCAATAATGATCAATTGTAGTCTTTTCTGACTTATGCAGGATTTGGTTCATGTGAGAATGAGGACAAACACTTATGGAGTGTCTACTTAGTCAAAATTCAACAGGAGAGCAGCTTTTCTTTCAATTTAACACTTATAACCAGCGTCTGATTTCATCCTTTAAATTCATAAGTAATTTTTAACAACTAGAGCAGAGAAGAGTTTGGAAGATCAGCAAGTTCCCTCGCTGATAGATAGAGCTGTGGCAGCCAGAGCGTGTCAATGCCAAGGTTTGTCTTTCCCAACTATGCCCTGAAATGTTTACAAATGATCTGCTGATGAAAACAGCTTTTATTGTCGAGCAGCTGCAGCAGGAAACTATGTGTTTGCATTAGCAGTAAGTTGATACAGTGCTAATACAGCTGTTCTAGAGTAAACACTGAACTGTTACGATGAAGATCATGCGTGCATCATCTCAAATCCTCCCATGCAGACTCGCAATTCAAGTCCTTCCTGTGTCTGGGAGACTCTGCAAATAAACAATGAGAGCTACTCTGCACAGAGACACTCACTCAATATGAAAATAGTGATAATAGTGCATTAACATTTTATCCCTTTACGTCTACCCAGGCTCCACTCTCCCCAGGATCATGCCTTTATCTGGACCAACTCGTGTGGAGGCCTTGTTTGCCCACTCTCCTGGGGAGTTAGAGGGCAGTGGAGGGGGTGGAGGAGGAGCCTGTTTACTGCACTTCCAGCAAGGTGACAGCATCGCTCTGCTCATCTCCGAGCCTAGAGACGGGTGGCATTATGGTCAAAATGAGCGAACTGGACGGTATGTATTCAGAGGGAAGAATGAAGAATTTACTGACACAGGAGAGAGTGAACAAAATGCAAAAAACAAAAGAGGGATGTCACTCCTGTTTAACTTTGTTCCTTTTTTTCTCACCGTAAGAGTTTTATTTTCCCGACATTGAACTTGTTTTTTGTTCTTATGCTGTGTTCACATAAAGTAATACCTTTCTTAACAGGAAAGGCTGGTTCCCTTTCTCTTACACTCAGCCACAGCACAGTGTGATGGATCACCTCGAGAGGTCAGTGAAGAAAGAAACTTGGCATTTGAAGTGGTTGATAAACTTTTGCGCTCCCATATTATCGTGAAGCTAACTTATGACTCGGTAGGACTTAAGCAGGACGTCATAGCATTCACTGACTCGAAAAAATAGTGGGTTTATTTTTCCTTGAATTGCACTCCTTTCTTCTCCGTCCACATTCTCAATAATTTAAAGCATCTTCCAAGCAAAAACTCACAAAAGGTGAAGAAAAGCTCAGAGACAGCAGAGTGATCCTTTCAGCTGATGAAATACCACAAGTTCATATTGTGAATTCACGTTTCCTTTGTCTCTTGTCCTCTATGCTCTTTTATTACCCACTCTATCTGTAAACCTTTGCTTTAGCTCCCTATTCCTCTCTAAGGCTAACAGCACAAGTACAGGCCAGCTCGACAAGCTGGGCCTCCAGGCCACCACAGCCCTCACCCCAGACTCAGAGGAGGAGCGCGCTCTGCCCCCACAGAGGGTCAGCACCTTCCGCCCACGTCCGTACAGCATGGCTGACACCAACAAGGTGAGAAACCTAAAGCCTTTCAGGAGGTCCTCATGGTTTTCTGAGAATTAGTCCAACTGGACATCAAGATCAATGAAAGAGAAAGAGATGAGTTGTGATAATTGAAATCAAACAAAGTCTTCTTCACGTTACAGATCTCTGCAGCACTGGCCTCTCCACCACCTTCTCCAACCAGGTAACTTCAGTCGAGCACACAGGCTCTCTGTGTGTCTTTACAGGGACAGGTTTGATCATTTGATCTTTGGCTTGACTTTGGCGATATGTTTTTTTCTTAAAGTTGTAAGTTAAATAAAAGATAGATAATATGACATTTTAGCATTTCCTGATCGATGAGCCACAACAACGACAACAGGTATTGAAAATCCAGATGTTCCTCTTAAGTAAAACAACATTTCACCATCAAACACAAGTTAGTATAATAATTCAGCCACTTCCTAGCACACAGTATATCACCCTCAACCAAAAAATGTCTTTCCTTTTGAAAATGTGATACAAAATTGCAAAAAAAGTTATCATGTTTGATATGAAAATAATCAATGTAATTGGTTGTCATGAAATTGGTGTCGCATTTTTGTCCTTTAGGGATGAAATCTTAAAACGCTGTCTATCCCTGAGTCCTATAATCTAACATTTTGACCCATGGCACTACATTCAAACTTATGATGTTTCTATCAGCCTCAGCTATTCTCTGTTTCTGTGCTGACTAAGAAATCTTACCATGATCAGCTCATTGTTGGTATGCCTAGTAAGCATGTTGGCCATCTGATTTCAATGTTAATTCATGTCCAAAACATAAGAGACAAAAAAAGGTGACCTGCCCCATAAATGTGACATACCTGTAATTACTTTCTTCCTCACAGGATCAATCCATTTGCCCACATCCGACTCAGAAAAACTGTGACCAATGACCGCTCTGCTCCCATCATTGAGTAAGCCTTTAATCCACACCGCAGCACTCCTATTTTCTTGGGTTTCTCAGTTCTTCGAACCTCAGGTTGAATCCTGGAAACAAACAAACCCATTGGTTTATGTTACGTTTTTGTTGTTGTCAATTTCTTTTTTGATTTGTTTTTGTTTTCCATCAAATTAATCAAATACAGATTGTGTTTCTTTAAAAAAGTGTTAAATCAAATTTTAAAGGTTTATGTGTACAGATCTGTTATACATGTGATTTCAGTCCATTCAGTTTGGAAAATATAAAAAACACAATAATGTCTGAGTACATCTGAGAGAAAAAATTATAGGCAAGATTTTGAGACAGAATTTGAGATATTTTGCTGTACTAAGTTTAGAGTGAGATTTCATTTGTTCAGGATAACTAACATTTTCAGGTTTTCACTGGGATATGGAAAATGCCTCTGACTTCTCTCACTGTGCAATTCAACAGAACTTTTGATGTAGATTTTTGGTTGTTTTTGTGCCATATTATTCAACTCTGTTTTCTTCATGTGGTTGATCGAAGGACTGGTTCCTAACAGCGGGTTGTGAACTTTTACTGTAACAAAGTGTTATGGGAAGAGGACAGGCTCCTACTCTAAAAGTGCTATTAAGATGTTATATTCTTAGACATGCTGCCAGATTGATGAATTTTCTCAGTTTTGATGAAGTTTAAGTTTTACATTTATTCCCAGTGTCTTTTCAAGTACAAAAGTGTTTTTTTGTTTAAGAAGGACTTGGTATATGTCAATGAAATTGGCCATAAAATGTTATTTTTGAGTGATTGCTACTGAGGATTTACTGAGCATGGGCAAAGCTGTTCATATTTTCGGTCCCTGTTGGCTCTATCTATTTGTTGATTCCTGGTAACACGACATATTCTGCTGCTGTAACTTCACATTTAAGTGTTTTATGTATCTACTTTTTCTTTTATTAATTTAAGTCTTAACTTGGCCTCAAAACGTTTTGTGACAACAAATCCTACCTTTACTTTTTGGAATAATTGATCTATGATATTTTTAGGTTTTTAGAAGACTTTTATTTTTCAGAGCAAGTCCAACAATAAAGCCTCTGAGCTCCACAGACACAAACTGTGAGAATTAATAGATGAATGTTAAGTTGGTGGTATGTTGACAGAAGTGTTTATTTCAGAAAGTTGTATGTTGTTGAAGGTTCAAAGTGTTGAGTATGAAGGATTTTCCTGATTAGTCTTTGGGTCTGATGTCTTCTTGGTTCCTTTACAGTCCCAAATCTAAAGCTAGAAAACATATAGGCTAGCTGTTTGTAGCTGTATGTTTACCAGTCAGACTGAGCAGAATCTTTAAGGACCCATGCTTGGATTCTCTGGAAGGGGAAATGTGTTTATGAAAGTGAGGACGAAAGTGTACCAGAAAGTTGACCAATGTCTGAGCAAGTGTTTATGCTAAACTAGAAATATCCAAAGTACGACCCTTTATTTCCGTAGTTTCCTTTAGAAAAGTATGACTCAATGATAAAACTCTGTATCTGTAAAAACTGGAACTTTTATGTTGATGTTTTTGTCGTAATTACTGTGATCTTGTAGCACCTTGAAGATTTGAAATATTGCCCAAAAGGGTTGTAGGAAAAAAAAAATTCTAACAGCATTGATCTTACTTTGAGTAGTCCTGCATCATTTTTAAAGATGACAGCTAAATGATAGAGCTAATGCTTATCCATGCTTGTTCATAGTGCAAAAATGTGTGATTGTATGACTTTTATTTAACTTCTTTTGTCAATAATATTTCCCTTTGGTAGAACATTTGGACTTTGCTGATGCAGTCAACACCAAGAAGTCATGTTGAACTGAAAATAAGGCCTCTTAGACAGTGACAGAGTGAAAATGCACAGTGATGTTTTTTCATCTACATTAGGTCTGAATGTGTTTTTGACAAACACTATCGATTAATCAAGACTTAATTTAAGAGTGACTGGTGGCTGTTGTAGTTAGCCATACTGAGCAGAGTGAAACATAAACTGAGTTTGGTGCTGGTGTCTTTACAGTATCAATAATAGGACAACAGAAATATGATTATTTCTGCAGTAAATGTAAAACAGAAATCAATCTTTTTTTTTTTTTACAAAAGCAGAATAACATACTGAATAAATCTATTAATGTTACAAACATTTAACAAGATAATGAATGGCAAAATCACACATTAATAGCTTATCCTCATACTATTGTTTACCTGTATATTAAGTATGTGTATTATCAGTGCAATGTCACCATTCTCCTCATAACAGCTCCAGACTGAGACACTGTATGTACAAAGCTGTTTGTGGCTATTTGATTACGGGAGAACTGGCACAAAAAAAAACAGACAAACAACCAAAGTCCAAAACTCCTCTACCAGAGCGAAATATTGTTTCTATATTGCACACCTGTTGTACACAGTTCAATTATTCTGTGAAATAAAAATAAAACTGTAAATGGACGGTCAGTCTGTTCTACATCGGACTACATGTAGTCTGAACTACATCGACATGAAATCCTGCTGACTGCAGAAGATATTTTACTATGGTGGTGAACACTGCTGAAGACTTTCTTCATCTGAAAAACTGCATATTGATGTGATGTGAAATAAAAGTTCTATGGAAAAAATGTTTGCCTTGTTTTTATTACAAAGAAAACTAAAGTTTTCCAGTGAAATATAGTTTTTTAGTTCTGTTTAACAGAGCAATCCATCTGAATTCAAAGTGTGCAGCTCCAGTTGTATCAGCCCTTCAGTTTTCAGGGGTTGCAGTACAGCTCCACATAGTTTGCTGCCTCTGTTTTTCATGCAAGCAGATTAATGAAGGTATGAAACAAGGTATTCAGTCCAGCTTTGCCAAGATAAGCCTCTTTAGAGGGATCAGGGTTGTACCGAAGCTTAGTTTCAAAACTCTCTTGATCTGCTCTGTAAAATCAAACTGAAGTCCTGATGCTGAGTTACGATGTCCAACAGAAAAACTTGATTTGTTTCACATGAGTGTCTGGAGATGTTGGTTTACTAATTTGGAATTTATGAGTGTAAATTTAAGTTAAGCTTGTTTGAAAAGGATGTTTATCTTTGCCACAGAAGTGAGGCACATTTCATTGGATATGAAATTGTCACTGTTCCTAAGTTCTTTCAGAATTTATACGCAGACAAAATCCCAAAACATTGACTCAAAATTGGCCATTAGATCAAAGTTGTAATGTGCTTCAGTAGCTTCAGTCTTTGAGTATTTAATATGTCTCAATAAAACAATGCAACAGAAAAGTTGAATTAAATAGAGAATCTTTATTTTGGGACACATTGAGCATTAACATGGAAACATATGAACAAGAGAACAGCATAGGTGTGGGCTGAGAGATTTGTAAATTTACAGGTCTCTTAGCCAGGCCAAGTTGTCTCCACTAGGTTTACAAGGATGTTCTGGGACATCAGGCAAGTTTCCATCATCTCGCACCGGGACTGCGGAGGGGACAATGGAAAAAGAAATGTAGCTTTAATCACAATTCTATTTACATTTCACTTATGAGATGGTTAATTATACAAAATGGTGTAACAAAATCAATCCAAAAACCAAAACAGTTAATGGCTGTAGTTATGAAAGAACAATGTTCCAACAAAAAGGTAAATATCAGTTCAAACAAAGGCTACACACATGTAAAACAAAGCTAATGGCAAAGAAAGAGAAACGTTAGAGAGCACCCCATAATACTGTTTGTAAAGTTATAGGAAAATAACCTGAAGTGGACAGACCATCTTATGTAATTGTTTATTTCTGTTTTGAGTGAGGGGCAGGTAAAATAAGCTTTGTCTTCTACCTGCTCCGTTCTGGTCATGTGCTGTGCTACATTTGTTAAATGACTTTTGTATTTATGGAAATACTTAAAAATGGCCATGAGTGGAACAAAGAAAAAACAAAACGAAACAGCAAAATAATGATTTAACCATAAAAACACAGACTTAAACAGTACAGGTGAATAATACAAAGCTGTTTAATGTGTCAGTCTAGTGTAGCATCTTTACACAGTCTGCTTTTAAATAATCAGCACTGGAGTTTACCTGGGTAGTTGTAAGGCACAGCTGCATTGATCATCGCCGTGTACTTTGTCATGGGGCTGATGAATGGAAGAACGAGGCCTAACGAGGAAAAAACAGATTTATTTACATAGATCATATTAAATATATTTCTCACACTTCGTAATAGCCTAAGTAGGATACCCTCAACCGCTATTCTCAAGTGTGGTACTTGTACAACCAAGTAAATACTCTCAGTAACATGTATTATTTTGCATGGGACTATACTGAAGTAAGTCATAATGTACAAAGCAATGCAAATGTATGAGGTAATATAACTGCAATACTCTCTCATACCCTCGAGTTTGCGCCAATGGCTCTGTCAATTTTTACACTATTTCCAAAACAATTATGCAAAATGAAGCAAAACTAACCAGCCAGTCCAATAACACACGATGTCAGGATAACAGGCTCCTTGTTCCAAGCATTTTTTAGGAAAGCTGCCACTCCTGCAGGTAAAATAGCACAACAGGTAAATATCAACCAACATCAACGACGTGCTAAGCATAGACTGTATAGAGATGAGTACATAGTACAGTCTATTGTGCTAAGGTTAGCTTCAGTTAGCAACACATCCAAGGTCACGATTTACGTTTAGATTAAAATGGATTATACTGTATTTAGGTAGATATAAGACCATGTTAGCAGCATTGAATGCGCTTAAATTTTAAATATGTGATGTCGAGGCTTCTCATCGATCTCTGTTTCACATAAAAGATATATGAAAGGTGGCAAAATGTTCACGTACCCGCCATGTTGACTTGTGTAGTTTCCAACAGCGCGCTCATGGGATACGTAGTATAAAGAAAGATGACGTTTATTTTCAGCGCCCGTCGCACAAAAACATTACATGAAGCAGAAGAATGATAGAGGGGAAACCTGACGCACTACATTGATTAAATTTTCAGTATAGTTTTATTCAGCGGTGTGAAGATCTTGTACAGTATATCTACAGCATACAACGACCTTATGCAGCATTTTGTTGTGCGGATTTTCGATAGATTTAGCGGCTGCTGAGCCGACGTCTGTGTTTTTTTCAATCATTTTTTAATTAAATGTGAGTAAAGAAGGACCTACCTTCGAAGATGGACAACAAATCGCCTCTAATGATAGTCTATATCTGTGTCTAGCGGTCATATTTCAAGACTTATAAACAGGATATTAATATTCAGGAGTTTTCCCAGTCAAATTCATTCCTCAAACCACTAAGGTGAAGAGTTGTAATGAGATCATCTTCGTTTTTGTTTTCAGATGATGGAGGATTTCTCTGGGTTGGCTCTTCCCCCTCTGTTTGGAGGACACATCCTGGAGGCAGAGCTGGAGCCTGGTGGTGTGGAGCTGGGTCCCGGAGAGGTAACCTTAAAGATCATGCAAAAGGCCAGATCGATATTAGGGTATTGAAAGCTTCTGTTTGAATGTAAAGACTGTTAAATTTGTTGATATTGCGTTCAAATCTAGAAAAGAAAGAAAAAAATCAAAATTGATAAAAGGAAAATCCCTAGAAAAAAATCTTTGGCCTCGTTCAGTTGTTTCATGAGGGGCCAGAAACCCGTGATCCCTTTAAAAAGACACGGCTAAATGTACAGCAGAGCTATAATAGAGATGGTAAGGCAAGTGTAGTGCACAAAGCAGTAATAAGACAGCTACTAGATATGTAAACAATGTGTATATGGCTGATAACAGATGAGGAAAGTGGTCATAGTGTGTGTGAAATATTGATAGAAACAGTAAATATGTATGTTACCTGCTGTGCAAAAATAGGCTTGAATTACAGATTAAGACCAGGTATTGATGCTTTAATTAGAAGATTGGGTGCTCCATTGGGCAGTAAGTGCCAGCACTTTACTGAAGTTATCAGGCGGGCATCTTTATTCTCTAGCACTTAGTTGAGTTAGGTCCACAACACGTAAAAAGGCTCAACAGTTAGTGCTGGCATCTCTGAGTTACCACCCACAACCCATCCTATCCACAAGCAGGCCCTCTTTGTGTTACAAAACAAACCCATCAGCATTGCCATGTTCAACAGAACCAGCTTCAGTTTGCAATATTCATGCTACCTACCCTACTACATAGCCCCTAAAGACCCCTACGACCTAAAAGCAATCAAAGACATGAGCCTGTGGAGGGTTGTTTGACAGTGAACAGGGTAGGAGAAAGCCTGTTTTGGTCAGAGGTTACTCATGCTGGGTTAAGCTGTATCTTCTACTTACCCCCGTCCTTTTTTAAGGGATAAGTGGAGAGGGAGGTGATAAACAGCTTTATCTTGTTGTTTTGGCTCCCCACTGACATTGTTTCTTCCCAGTCAAGTAGAGCTGGATGAAAAGAAATACACATTTTAATCTAGCATTAATTCATATTAGATATCACAAAGTTGTTGTACTAGAATCAGCAACAGAAATGATCTTTTTGTAAAACTATGTTGGATGACCTAGATAGCCAGATAGAAGGAAAATTCAGGTGTTTCATGACTTCCAGGTGGAGCTGGGTCCAGGGGGCAATGAGCTGCTGGAGACTACAACACAAGAGGATGAAGAGAGAAGAGCTCTTGATAAGAGAAAATATCTGGCTCTGAACAGGAGATGTAAAGAAATTGAGCAGGTTTGTGCAAGCTTTAACATGCGTCAGGAAATGTGTGGTTCATAAAATGTATCTGGATTTTTTTTTATTAACTTCCTGATTGCTCACAGATTTTCCCTGATTGTTTTTTTTAACCAACAATGGTTTCTAAAGTATTGGTATCCATATCAGCTGATTCAGTTTTAGAAGTGCACATGCAGGGCAGACCACATTTCATAACTACTTTTTTAGGTATATTAATTCAGAAGAATATTCAGTCGATTTCATTAAACATTGAGATGGTGGACCTGTGTTGATAATACTGTTTCTGACAGTTAACTCATTATCTCTTCATATTTGTCTTTTCAGGTGAATCAGAAGATCCTTGGTCGTCTTCACCAGGTGCAAAGAATCACACGCCGTTTGAAGAAAGAAAGACGGTATGAAACTGTTTGACGCTTATTTACATCTTTCTCAGAGACGTTTCCTTCTTGATCATCAATTTTGAGATGATGTTGATGTTTCAGGTTTCTCATGAAGACTTTAGATGCTCATGGAGATGACTTCAGAAACGCCCAACTCACCATACTTCTAGAGGTGAAATTATATCAACTCATGTGACCTTTTGGCAAATCTCATTATGAAGCGATGTAATAATTTTTCTCACCACCCATGCCATTTTATTACCACAAGCTCATGTTTGACAAATGCACCATGTGAAAAATACCCAGATTTCACAGGTTAGGGGCAGCTACTATAAAGGCTAGATCACCCTTGGAGGCCTGGAGCACAGGTGATATAGTTTTTCTTTCCTGTTAGGAGGTGAGCAGCAGCTTTTTAAACGGGCCGTAGGTGCTGAAAAAATGACTCCTCTAAGCTCACATGCAAAGATTTGCAAGAGTCTTGATGAGATGTAACAAAAGAAAGTATTATCCTTTCAAACTCTGTAGCAGGGAGAGAAACCCTTTGCATTGACTATCAGTCTCAACAGAAGGAAGCTGGACTTCTGCCTGTCAAGTTTCAAAGCGCTGTCAAAACAAACACCAAAGCTCTTAACAAAAGAACGAATACTATCTACACAACAGCTGAACGTGCTTTCATTTAAGTGTTCGCTGTGTCCAAACAAAATGACGTCAGTTTTATTCTCACTTAGTTGAAGATTCAACATCTTATAGACAATCAAGAAATTGCTGCATTCAGCTTCTACTTTTCAGTTTTAAAGGCAAGTGTTTTTGCACACCATTGGCAAAGAAGTGCAAAAAGACATTGTATTTTTAGCAAAACAGGCCCCTGGGCCGCATATATAGAGAAAATAGGATTCAAAACAGACTCTTAAGAGAAATCACAAGTGAGAGGAGCTGTCTCAGAGACAAGAGGACTGTGTGATCAACAGTGTTAGAAGCCGCTGTGAGGTCCAAAAGTATAAGAATAGCTGAGTCTCCAGAATCAACATCTAAACTCTCATCATTAAAAACTCTCAAATTTGTATTTTTAGTTTTGTTTATAACCAGACTGAAACTTTTCACAGACAGCATGTCATGACTAAAAAATGTCTGCAGCTGGCTGCAAAACAACTCACTCCAGAATTTTACACAAAAGATAGTTTAGAAAAAGGCTCGAAGTTCGAGAGAGCTGAAGGATCAAGATTTTTTTTTTTTGGCTGTACAATTACAAGTTTAAAAGCTACTGAAACACCATCAGAAACAAGGCAAATATTTGTCAGTGTAACAACATTTGGTCCATGAGTGTCAAATACTTCCTCTAAGAGATAAATGGGAATGCTCTTGAAGATATTTTGTGGTTTTACATAATTACAGAAAGCATAAGAAAGTCTGACATAAGCTGAGCAAAAGTTACGCGTTTCATTTTAGTTTTTCAGTATTTTCTGCTGATGGAGTACAGGCTGTCTTTTTATTAAATCATTAAATTGAGATCCAATTAAATTATAATGTAAAGTACATATCAATTTAATCTTGAATATTGACCATAAGTGAATGAATCTGTGAGGAGTGTTTATTTACGCAGTTGTTATCTTATATTCAGAGCTTGACTGAAATGACCAAGAATCTGCAGCTACTGTGATGCTTGAATTTGAATGATAGAAACCCAGCCTGTCTGCTTTTTATGTTTCTGTTACTTTTTAAATATTATTATAGAAATACTCAAGTTCCCTCACCGCATGCTAGAAATTGTCTGCTCTGTTTGTTCCAGGAAGAGTCAGGAGCACATTTAGATCCCGCAGCTGGAGCTGAGGACGACCGGCTCAATGGTGTGTCTGGTTCTGCTTCTTCTACATCTTTGCACCATACTACAGGACCAAAAAAGAGGAGGCACAGAATTCCCCGGCAAGACAAAGATAAAGATCAGGTATATTCATGCTCCAGTTTTTCTGTTGGACACAATTTGCACTGTACCTTGTCTTGAAATGGTGTTTTGAAATGTCTATACAGTCTATGTCAGTTATGTGACAACGCAGATTAACGATTTTCTGTCAACTTGTTTTCTGCTCTCTTTTCCAGTCTGAAGCTGATATGTCCGTGTTGGCAGACACACAGTTTGGAGAAATGCCCAGTCCAACCTCACTGTCTCACTGATTGTTGCACCTCCTTGAATGTGATGATGACAAAACGATCACAGCACCAAATTTCTGTAATTTTTCAAAAGACACACAATCTCCTTTATTCTGCCGGGTTTTGCACTGTGTGTAATTTTACTTGAATGTTATGAGCTCATTGAATTAACTTACAGTAAAATGTAATTTACTGGTACATTTATACATATATTTCAAATACATTAGTTTCTAACTTCATGTTTTTTACTGACAACATATAATTATGACCAGTAATAAATCATACATGTTCATGGACATTTTTTCTTAGGTTTTTATCTACCCAGACAGTGCAGTTATACAAGGATACCAGCGCTTTAATAATTTCTTTACAATAGATGTTAACAAATATTTGATGGTTTATTATTTTAGGCAAAGGGAGTCTTGACCAACATTTGAGAAGGATCATTCACACCCCTTCACAAATCTCTTTGATTAACATTCTGTGACATGCAAACACCTTTATCTTGGAGTTTTTCCTCTTCTTCCTCTTTCTTCCTCTTTCTTTTCTCTGCTCATGAAGGATATGTCCTTTTTTTGTGACACACAACTACCTGCACATCGCACAGTAGAAGGCACATAACGGTAGCGGAGCTTTGACATGTCGGCAGTAAGAATCATAGGCCTACGTCAGCAGCAGCACTAAAATGTTTTTACTTTATTTTTTTTATTTTGAAAATAATATATATTTGATCACACAGAAAGCATCGCTCATACATACAAAGAATAAAAATATTGAAATTATTATTTTTTTGATTGCTCTTCGAGGGGCCCCCCTGTTGGCCGCTGGGCCCTAAACAGGCGCTTAGTTCGTTTATGCCTTGGGTCGGCTCTGCATTGATACATAAGAGTATATCAACAGAAGACAGTGAAAAGGGCACTTTTAATAATAAAAAAAAACTATATATTTAAGTTTCAAGCAGCAACATAATAACACATAACACTGCTTTCATTGAGATACATTTATGAATCCTAAATGAATTAATAATCTGTGTTGGAAAAAATATCTGTCACCCTTTAAACAACGATGTTTCAGCTGCCTGAGATACCACCACAGACAGTCTATGGATAACTACACATGGAAATATTCCAGTAAGTGATATTTCAGATTTTCGGAGCTCTCCTGGATTTGCTCTCAGTTCATCTGACGCCTGAGCCAATTGTCGGATCTTACTCAAGCGGATGTCTCCACGTAACGGGCGTGAGTCGTTTCCAATCAGATCCCGCAGATTAGATTTAGGGCGGGGCCTCCGGGCGGAGGTGGGATTTTAGCTACCGTCCATCTTCAGCTACATTACAGTGAGCGAGCTTGTCGAAAAGAAAACACAATTTGGAAGTGAAGAAGACTTTCTGGAATAAGTTTTGGCTCTATTTGATAAAAGACAAACGAAAGCCCATATCCTAGGTAAATGTCGTGATCCAGTATAAATCTAGATTGTCGGGTTGACCCAGTTTCCCTTTTTCCTAAATTTGGCTAGCTGGCTAGCTAAGCTGCTAGCTAGCATTTTATGCATTAGCTAGCCAGACATTTAGCAATATTAGCTTGCAGGGTAACGATTAAAATGGATTCTGATATATTGTGCCTCTAAAATGCAAAACCACAATATAAAAGCTGTACTGAACCCTGGAATAATTATGCATGAATATGATAATTATAACAATGAACACGCTTCGTGGTGCTTGTTTTGAAACGGGCCAGTTAGTCACCGAGCGAGCTGTTGGAGCTAGTGTTCACGTTAGCGGGCTAGGTGGCTCATTTTAGCTGACAATCATGTCACTAACAGGGAGATCGGACACGTTAACTATGATTTAAAGAAACTAGACCCGGTTTCCAAAATTCTGTGTTCAAATCACTTTAATATTTGAGGTTATATTTTCATGCAGCCACCGTGAAGTGAAGAGTTAACTGGAGTTTCCGTCTGAGCCTCTCAGGACACAGGAGGACTGATGGCTCCTTTGAATGAATTTGTGTTTTGTTTGAAAGACACACTGATGCACTTTTCTTTGTTCAGCTTACTTTGTGACAGACGGAATGTGGACATTGTCGTAGTCAGGGCCATGGCTGACAAGAGAAAACTTCAAGGTAAGAGTCCTGATGGAAGGAAAGGTGCACAGGATCTCCATCAGACTCTGGACCAAGTTTTATCAGATTTCTAACTGCATCATTATCCCCTCAGGTGAGATCGATAGATGCTTGAAAAAAGTAGCAGAAGGTGTAGAGCAGTTTGAAGACATTTGGCAAAAGGTGAGCGAATAGTTTAATGTGGATGTGTTTGACTTCAGTTTGTTTTTAGTCATTAAACTAATATATATCTTTTTCTTAATGTTTTCAATAGCTTCACAATGCAGCCAATGCAAACCAGAAGGAAAAATACGAGGCTGACCTCAAGAAAGAGATTAAAAAACTACAGGTAAAACACTTTACGAATGCGTTCATTTTTACTACAATCTTTTCCAACATGTTCTCCTGTAAACCTTGGTGATGTTGTGCTCATTCACGCCTTGTGTTCTTTTTTCAGCGATTGAGAGATCAGATAAAAACATGGGTGGCCTCAAACGAAATCAAAGACAAAAGGCAGCTAGTCGAGAACCGCAAACTCATAGAGACAGTAGGATTCTCTTGAATTTCTCCAGAATGACATGATGTGTTTGCAATCTCGTATTTACCAAAACACGGTTCATGTGATTTTTGTTTTCTTCTTTAGCAAATGGAGCGGTTTAAAGTAGTGGAACGGGAAACAAAAACAAAAGCGTACTCTAAAGAAGGCCTGGGGCTCGCTCAGAAAGTCGATCCAGCTCAGAGGGAAAAGGAGGAAACGGGACAGTGGCTAACAGTAAGACATCATCTTTTTTTCTTTACATTTGTCACATCTCAGTGGATAATTTTGTCATTTTCTGTCTTTATCTCAAATATGAAAAAGAGCTTTTAAAAAAGATAACTTTATTTTGAGGAAATTTAAAAAAACAAACATTGTGGTTCAAACAATATCAGGAAGAAGTTTTGATCAGTTCCATTTACATTGATATTGTGTTTTTGCCTCCTCAGAATACGATAGACACTCTGAATATGCAGGTGGATCAGTTTGAAAGTGAAGTGGAATCTCTCTCTGTTCAAACGAGGAAGAAAAAGGGCGATAAAGAGGTAAGAATTCTATCACAATACATTTTATTGAGAGGATCTGTAATTGCCATGCATATCCATTGTTGTGCAGTCCAATGTAACATCGTAAAGATTATCAGAAACCACTATCTTATCATCTCTTTTTCATGTAGAAACAGGATCGTATCGAGGAGCTCAAGAGGTTGATTGAGAGGCATCGATTCCACATTCGGATGTTGGAGACCATTTTACGAATGCTGGACAATGACTCGATAGCAGTGGACGCAATACAGAAGATCAAGGATGATGTAGAATACTACATCGACTCTTCCCAAGACCCAGATTTTGAGGAGAATGAGTTCTTGTATGACGACTTGGACTTGGAAGACATCCGTGAGTAAAGCTCTGTGGGCGTTTTTGACCCTTGAATTTATAAAGTAGACATCGGAGAGTCAATAAGGAAAACATGCGACACTTTTCTCTGTCCTGTCTGTCTCTCACAGCTGCAGCTTTAGTTGCGACTTCTCCATCAGGTCAGGGAAATGTGGAAGATGAGCTGTATCTCCACTCCAGCAGCACTCCCACTTCCACCACCTCTTCTTCACCCATCCCTCCATCCCCAGCTACTTGCACTGCTGTAAGTTTTTCTCTTTTATATTATCACACTTTGACACTTTGGGTGTTTAAGGGGATGCTGGGTAGAAAAGTACATTCTGTCACAATGCATTGAGTTCAACAACACCAGCTGTTTAATCCACTGACCAGTTTGCTGATTTAACATTTGAAAAAGTGGATTGTCATATCAAGGTATCTCCTCCTATAGGAGAACTCAGAGGACGATAAGAAAAGGGGACGGTCGACAGACAGTGAAGTTAGTCAGGTGAGAGGCTCTCATCTGTGCTGTGCAAGTAGATGAACAGTTTAGTGCAGCTCTCTTCACCCTTGGTCCTGAAGAGTCTTGGTGGCTGAAGGGGTTTGGCCTCTCAAGCACTGAAAAGGATCAAGCTCTGTCTCTGTGGGACCATGGTGGGAGACTCCTGATGTAGTTTGTACCATCTCCTGCTTAAATGGGCTTTTTTTAGTTCACAGTAAACTTTGGTCCTCCTACACTTCTTACAGCTGAAGCTGCCCTCTGCACTGTTAAGTTGAAAATCTTTTTTTTTTTCTGGTGCTCTGTCATTTTCAGTCACCTGTGAAGAACGGCACCCCATCCTTGCTATCTTCCTTCTCTTCCTCTACCACATCTGGGTCCTCCTCATCTTCCTCCCTGGTGTCCATGGCAAGCGTAGTCGGAGGCATTTCAGCAGTTCCAACAAGCAGCAGTCTCATAGGCAGCTTCAGCAGCGCGGTGCAGCAACACCAGCATCCACCTGCACAGCAGCAGCAACAACCTCAGCCACCGAACCAACCGCAGCTGCAGCAACAGCAGCAGCCACCTCAGACAAAACCCTCTGTCCCGTCAAATAACACCCCCAGCCCACCCAGCAACCCCCTACTCCCTGCCTCAACTGCCCCTGCTCTTCCCACACCCAGCACGCCCATCTCATCAGCACCCAACTCTCAGCCTCAGCCCACATCAGGGCCCACACCTACATCCAGTTTGGGACTCGGGCTGGGGCTAGGGTTAAGCAAAGGTGGCTTGACGGGGACCAGCAGCGCCAGCCAAATGTCCAGTTTAGGTCTGGGTGGCCACCCCACTCCTCTAAACACAATAGCAGGGCTCATTTCAGGCTCCACACCTGCCCCTTATGCTCAGGCAGCAGCAACTGGAGGCTTGGGTCTGAACAGCACCACACAGTCCAGCATTTCAGTGGACAGCAGCACTTCCATTCCCACCTCCGGCTCCAGTGGAGTCACCACCAACGGGGCGGGGACAGGGCTTGGTCTGCTGGGTTCCAGCCCAGCTCACAGCTCTTTGAGTGGGAGTATTCTCGGGCTGGTTCCTGGGCAAAATGTAGCCCCCGGTGCTTCTCAGGTGCCACCAAGTTCTGTTAGCAGTACCCCCGGGGTGGTTGGCATGATGGGAGGCAATGGAGGGAGTGTTGGCGTGGTTGGAGGAGTTGGGGTTAATGCTGCCCCTGCAAGACCACCCAGTGGACTGAAGCAAAATGGAAGCACAAGTATGTTACCTCAATGAGCATGTGTGGCTCTCAATGTTTGAACATTTCCTTTTCTTATACAGCCTAACCTCTTGTGTACTGGTCCACAGGTTACAGTGCTGTGGTGGCAGAGAGCTCCACAGAATCAGCTCTAAGCACACCAAGCCAGTCACAAAGCAGCCAACCGTCATCTCTCAGTTCTTCAACCAGTCAGCCGTGAGTCACTGTTTTCATTCGTTTGTTTGATCTGAGTCCAAAAGCATTTCTTTTTTTTTTTCACAAACTCGTTCTGAACTTTTTTTTGTCCCTTCTCAACTTTTTGCAGGATGGACAACGGCCCAAGTTTAATCAGCTCCATCACCCTGCCACCCAGCTCTCCGTCCCCCTCGTTCTCAGACAGCACACCTGGAGGAGGTAGTCTTCTCAATGGGCCTCATTCCTACACACAGGCCTCTGAGGGCCTCAAGGTGAGACGACAAAGCATGGAGCCTTATACTGGGTCATGTGAACCAACAAGATCACAAAGAGTTAATATTGCTGCTGCTCAACAAGGTTGTGATTATCAGGCAAATGACAAACTGTGGACTTAGAAGATTACTTTCAACAAATTATACTTGACTTTTTCAAGTTATGTGACCTAATATTGAGATATCATTGTTTCCTTAAGGCCGTTACACTTCCAGTAGTGACTAATGATGATACGGAAAAGGAATAAATATCTATGAGGGTGGATGACCAAGTGATAAAATCAGAATTGGTGGTTGTGTAGGTTCTTTAGATCACTATAGTAGGGAATCAGTTTTAAATTTAGTTTAGTTTTTTAGTTGTAAATCAATTCTTGAAAGTATTTCCGTCTGGTTATGATCGTTTGTACAGGGATTTAATAAAACTGCCTGTCTGTCACAACTCTACTAATACATCTATGAATTTTGAATTTACTATTCGTCAGTCAATCCAGCTGAAATTTCACTCATGAAATCTTCATACACTGCCCTGTCACTCTTTTATGATCTAAACTGTGATTACTCTACTCTCACTCTTTCCTATCAATCAGCCTCCTTGGTCTGATCTTGTCTCCGTCTTTTCCCCACGTCAGGCCCCAGAGCCCCTCAGCTCTCTGAAGGCGATGGCTGAGAGAGCCGCCCTGGGATCAGGCCTGGATGGAGAGATTCCCAACGTGCACCTAACAGACAGAGGTCAGAACAGTCAGATACTTTCTGTTGTGATTTGTTGGGACATAAAAAGCTTAGAAATACACACCTGCGACCTTCTTTTACATACACATAACCACTGCACAACTCTGTGCATTAGATGGCCTTTGAAAACAGTTTTTAACCCAAAGTGGACTATGCTCAGTCAATACACTCATAGTTGTGTTGTGGTGTTTTAACCAGAAGATGGTGCATGTGCTGCCATGACTTCAAGTGCAACTGTCATCATCACATGGAAAATTGGAAATTTGCACCTTTTCATCTATATATTGTTGGTGACTATGCTACACAAAGCATATATTTGGGCAGCACAGTCCTGGCCAGTAACACTGATTTTTAACAACTTTCTTCCCATGTCACCTTGCCATATTCATGCATGTAAGAGAATCTGTGGTGTAGTTTTTAGTCAGGAACTGTTATGAAGGACTGTTTTTATCGATATACCGAAGTATAATGACAGTACTTGTAGCTAGCAGGAATGCTGATTCCATATGCTGTAAAATAAAAGGTTCGAGAATAAGATACACAGACTGTATGTTGTGAATTTGAAATCACAAAAAGACGATTGAAACCTTTTCCCTACTTAGTTTTCAAATCTGCATAGTTGTGATGACATGATTAATGTCATTTATCTTTCTCGCCTCGTCTCTTTCCCGCAGATATCTTTTCTGGCTCCTCTGCGGCGCCTGGGACACCTGCCGCTCCTCAGCCGTCCGTGTCAGAGGTCAGCATCCCCCCTTCGCTCGGGGTCTGTCCACTTGGCCCCACCCCTCTACCTAAGGACCAGCTGTACCAGCAGGCCATGCAGGAGTCTGCGTGGACACACATGCCACACCCCTCCGACTCTGAGAGGATAAGGTGAGGGCGCCTTTTATCGCAGAGGTTTAAATGTATTCAACAGTAATTCCACACACTTTACATTGAGGGTCTTCTGTACAAAATTAAAGTCCCAGCTTTAATGGTTTTCTTTTTTAATGTGAATTCAGTTCAGCCAACTCAAAAAAGAAAGAAAATATATTTATTTTTCATATTCACAGAAACAAAGATATTAACAGACTGAACCACAAATCAAGTCTAACTCTGGTTTGATGGAGGTTCATCATTTTCCAAAATCTGTGAAAAAACATAAATGCTGTTTTTATATGTGGACAGCTGTATGAGTTATTAACAACAGCATTTAAGAGTTTTAATTTAATTTGAAGCTAATCATTGTTTCTAATTTATCATGGATCTGGTTGGTTTAAAAGAATCTGTTCTTTATTTTCATTTCATTGTTACATGAAATCACCTCTCTGTTTTCACTCCTTTGTTCCTGTGGCTCACTATCTTTGCTTCCATCCCACAGGCAATACCTGATGAGGAATCCATGTCCCACTTTGCCCTTCCATCATCAGGTACCGCCACACCATTCTGACTCCATAGAGTTCTACCAGAGACTGTCCACAGAGACACTCTTCTTCATCTTCTACTACCTGGAGGTAAGAAAAAGATGCGCTCCCACCAAGCTATGTCTTCTGGTCTGGCTCTGTGGTCTTACTGGTTTGTTTCTGCTGCCGCTTTTAGGGCACCAAGGCTCAGTATCTGTCTGCCAAGGCTCTTAAGAAGCAGTCATGGAGGTTTCACACCAAGTACATGATGTGGTTCCAGAGACACGAGGAGCCCAAGACTATCACTGATGAGTTTGAACAGGTGCAGACTCAACACGCTTCACATAACTTCTTAAACTCAAAGTATTAGGACTTGTGGTGTCAGCTGTTGTGTTTGGAGTCGTTGATTGATTGTTTCCACTCTTCTATCCATGCAGGGCACTTACATTTACTTTGACTATGAGAAATGGGGCCAGAGGAAGAAGGAGGGGTTCACCTTCGAGTACAGGTACCTGGAAGACCGAGACCTGCAGTGACACACAGAGCGGACGCAAGAGGATGGAGAGAGACAAAACGTGCTGCTGTTGACATTCCGAGACTGAACTTCAAACTGTGGATAGAGATTGTGATGTGTAGTAGAAACCCTCTCCTGGAATGGAGACTGGTGTCTGTATAGGCTGCATCTCGACGTGACACCCTCGCTCCTCGTGCAGCGCTTTGCTTTTGACAAAAACTGCCCCGTGGGACTGATGAAAGGCACAGTGCTGCACGAGTTGGGGGGGCTCTCACTAGAGATCTGCGTTTGTGCCTGTCTGTGTGCACACTCAGTATGTGGCATTAGGAAAGCCTACCCCATGCATGTTTCTCATGTTTTTGTTTTCTTTTCTCCGTTTCAACAAGATTCTCTGTACCACCTACCCGACATGAGCCTGGAAGCCTTTGACTTGACACAAAACAAACCTTGGATTTGATTGTTGAGTAAACTGCCCTACTTGTATTTACTGTAATTTGGTGGTTTAGAATGGGGAGGTACAGCGGACATTTAGTCATGGTGTGTAGGACTGGCTTCTTTTAAGACCCTACGATGCCTGTTGAATATGGTCACTATTAGAGATAGTGAGCGTTTATCAATAGTTTTATTGATATTGTCTTGGTCGATTTAAAACGCTGATTGAGAGTGACCACAGGGCCTCTCCGTGTGACAGGGAAAGAGTCCTTATTGGACATGGATTAAATTGCTATGCAATTGAACTGGTCTCTGACTCCCTCTCTTTACAAATAAAATGTTTTTAAGTTAACATGTCAAAGAAAATGCATTATTATGGCGCATTCATGTTTGTGACAAATTAATAAACTTGTAAAAGAAATCTGAAAAATAGGGTTTGAGACATTAATTTACTTGATGTTTGATACTCTTGCCATTGAGGGATTTTCATCAACCTCAGTGCAAAGAGTCATGCTAAGCGTAGTGAATGTACCTGCACCCAAATCACCTCTTAATTACTCTGGAGATACACAGCATCAGATAATGAATCTGAGTTTGCTTTGAGTCGAACTTCCCACCTTTAGTTGAGGTTTTATTCTCTTCTGTTGATGTTTCTTCATCTTAAGAGCCACTGTGTTCAATTTACCACCTGATATTTAAGTGGAACCCCTATACAGTGAATGTGCACTGATTACTTGTTTACATGTAAAATGAAAACACAGAAATCCTGAAATTCTGGTGGTAGATTAAACGTGTGGATTTGAGAAAGCCATGTCTCATCTCTGCTGTGGTTGTTTATGTGCTACCCTGAAGAAGAAAAACAAGGTTGAATCTGGTTCTGGATCTGGTGCGGGACAGATCCAGCTGTTTATTCGAAGTATGGGGAGGGTATTAAAGTAAATCAAAAATTTTCCATTTAAAGCAACCACGAAAACTCCTGTACTGCAGCTAAACTTTATGTTGTGTGTGATTAGTTTTCAGGCTTTTTGGGAGGGAGTGGGGGGGGTGAGGAAGGTATTAAAAATGGAAAATAAAACAAAGTTATGAGAGATTTGCCTTTTATAGATTCTATTTTTGGGGCTTTTAAAGGTTTTCAGAAAGGGAAGGTCCGTTAAGAAATTAATAAAATGTGAATTTCAAGACATTTACAATTTTTTCTCATCACAGTTCTGCATGGGAGATGTCATAAAACGGGGTTATAACAGGATTGTAAAATTTCAATAAATACTTTTAAGAAAGTACAAGTTAGTGTGGTGTACAGTCCTGTTATTCTTTCATGGGATATCGATTCATGTTTGCTTTGCTTCTTTAATGAATGTGACTGAAACTCTTCTGGTAAACCGATGGGTTTATTTTTAAAACATTACTAATGTGGTAGTTTAATATCTATTTTTTTAAGAGAACAAACGAGACCTTTTTGAAAGCAGAGAGGATGCAGTTAAAACTTGTACATATTTTATTCAGATGGCAAAAAAAGATCAAGCAGTAAAACAAAATAAAAAACAAATATTCTAGATGAATTTAACCAACACTCTGCAGCAACTTTGTATGTACAGTGAGCCAAGTGTGTGTGTGTGCGCATGTGTTCACATCTTAGCATCCTTCTTGACTTTGAGAAACTCGGCCATGTTGGAGAAATATTTCTGGTTGGCTTCAGCCACCTTTTTCTCGGCAGCCTGCGGGTTCACGATCTCCAGGCCCTGGAGATTAAGAGAGAATCATGTTTTAACTGGAATACATCTTCACACAGCGGAGGAGAAGATTTCAGACAGAGGGGACTTTTATTTACCTGCAGAGGAGTGAACGCCACGCTGGAGCTTGTTCCTGAGGAGCGGTCTCTGACGGTGGACTTGCCTCCGTATGTCATGCTCTGCTTCTGCAGCGTTCTCTGTTGAGGATGAAAATAATTAGAGACTTAAGAGGCTGGAAAGAATCCAGCTGCGCAGTGATCATAGGGCAGATAAGCTGAATGAGTTTACCTGGAGAGATTTGGAGATTCTGGCCTTGGTGGCCTCGTTGACCTGAGCCTGCCTGACACGCCCGCTGCCGCTCTTCCCCAGCTGACCCAGGCTGAAGCCCAGGTCCTCCTGATATGCATCGTCTTCGATCTGCAACAAAAGACAGCAGGCATTTAGCTGAGAGCTGCACTGCCTGGGCTTCTTTCACTTCAATAAAATGCTTGTCATGAAAATGGAGAGAGCGACTCAAACTCTCGCTCAGTCATGACTTCTCTGTCTTGGAGCTTTGCATCAGACTCTTAAACTGAGGGATTTCTCTCACTAACAAATAATATAGACACTTCTACCAGTCATCAGTTTCTTTTTCTATTCCCGTCACTTTCAGGAGCAAGTGTTACCGAAATGGCTTAGCTGTAAACAATAAGAGTGAGTCTGCCTCAGCTGAAATACAACACAACACTGTCCCATAGTTGCCACATCTGTTTTACGGTTGGAGTACCATGGCTACTGTCAGCCACCGTCATTCTCACCAGAGTCACAGTTTAAACCTGAGGTGAGCGACATGATCTACACTTTAATCTGTGTGTTCGTATCAAGACGCTTTGGGAGGGAAGAACATCCAATCTGATCATCAGTGTTGTTTTTTTCAGCGTATGTCATTTAAACCCCTTTTGTCTCATTCCTCACTTGCAGGCCACGTGGTTTACAGAACCAGAACCAAGCATTATACTGCAGTTAAAATAAATAACTTTGGGTTGAACCGAGTTTAAACCTGCTGGAAGCACAGGTGAGCAAACAAAAGATGAGAAAAGGAAGCATATAGACATGGACCAAAATATCTGACCTCTGCAAAGGTCATCCTGTTGGCATGTTTCCGGATTTCAGTCAGCCCGAGACGCTCCTTCATCTTTCGGTACCTTTAGGAACAGAGACAGGAGCAGCAGAGCGGTTACACTGAATATATATTTAGACATGATGCTGTATTCTAAACTTGGCAGTACACATTATGTAAGCTTCTCGTCGTTCTCAAACATGCAGTGTAGTTTACAGCTTTGTCTTGCTTTAACACTCCTTAAAGATAAAACTGTTCCTGTAGTTCAAGAATCTTCTTAATTTTTCCTGATTACATGTAAATCTGTAAAGAAGCCGAGAAGTCCCATACCTTCTTCCCCCTCTTTTCTTCCGCTGTCCGTCCAGCGGGGCCGGCAGGGGTTTGACCTGCTTTACAGGTGGAGGTTCCTGCCATTTATCAAACTTCCTCTCTATTTCCTCTTTGAGATCATAGCCAACCTGAAAAATAAAACAGCATATTGTGGTAAATGTCAGTTAAATCAGATTGTAATTCAACATTTCTTTCAAGTTACTGAAAGGTTAAACGTTAAACTTAATCTGAGTTTCAATTTCAACAAACTAAAATGGCAGATGCAGTAGTTTTGAATTGGTGCTTGACTTTGTACTGCTGTAAAGTTTCTCTGCTCCTCCATAAATGAGAATGAGGCCCAGAAATTAAACTGGTTTTACAGGACTTATATTAAACATCTTGCCAAAAAACTCATTAATAATCTGTGGATCCTGGATCTCAACCTTGCCATCTGGGCTCTCATGAAAACTGTCCACCCGAGACGCCAGAGTGCATTTTGCAGCCACCAGGCGAGCTGCTTTCCTCCTGAGGTCCTGAAGACAAAGAGATGACGGGTGTTGTCAGCAACAAGGTCCTCCAGTTGAATTACACTCAGGGACATAGACTATGTTTATGTAAATAAAAAGTTTACTGACAGGTGGGAGCGACTGCACGACATCACAGTGATAGATGAAGCCGGTGTGGGGCAGCAGGGACGTGCTGCTGAAGCCGGACAGAGTTCTCCTCTGAGCTCCCAGCAGCATCAGGTTACAAGCAGGCATCTTGGAGAGGTTAGTGAGGCCGCCAGCGATACCTGCAGTCAGAGAGGAAAACAAATGATAACATTATCTGTTTGGCTGAGCTGAGAAATATCTTACAGCATTCTAATAATCTAATTCTATCCTTTTTGATCTCATACCCATGATCTTGGCTGCTGTCGATGCTCCAACAATGATGGACAGATTTGGGGCGATGAAGGACATTCTGGACTCTACATATTCATATATTCTGTGTTTGGACTGGTTCAGCTCCAGAGCCATGTCACATGCATCCTCCAGCTGCTTCAGTTCCTCCTCACTCAGCTGTGAACTAAGACCATTCGAACACAAACACAGTCAGGGTATTGATCAGCTGTTAAATGGTGCTGTTGCTCTCAGCAGTGGCAGTGAGGATGATGTGCTTGTGGATGGGAGTGAATTAAATCAATTGACCAAACAGGTCGGTGAACTCACCCCTGTGTGGTGGAGGCCGTGACACTGACGACCATGATGGTGGCATTAGTGAGGATCTGCTGCAGAGTTTCGTTGTTCTTGCACTTTTCCAGGTTGTTTCCTAATTCCTGAACAAAAATCCCAAGAGGAAAATATGATGCTAAAACCCCAAAAATTCAATAAAATGGAAAAAGCAAACTAGATATTCATGATACTCTATAGAGATTTGTTTTAAATGTATATGAACTCATTGGTCAGTATTGTAGCTAAAGTTGTGACTCTGGATTCCTTACTCTCATTTTGGCTTTCAAACATTTCAAACCATCTTACCTTGACTGTTCGTATGTAATCTAGAGAATCGGGCACCAGAGACTCAAGCTCCGGGAACCTCTTGGAGTACTTGTCCCGAGTAAACTTATGAATGATGTCTGAAACAAAGTCAAAAAGGCACAGGTTATAGAGAGAAGAGCAACATTTTGATGTTTTCATTCACAAATGGTCAGGGGAGGACTCACTGAGCTCATTGTCGATCTCAACTGTGAGGTTATTGGCCGCTACAATCAGTCTATATTCTGGGTCAGCCTCAACCGGCCCCGAGACTAAAGAAAGACAAAAGACAAAACAAATAGACATGGTCATCAAGCTCTGGTTTTCATTTGAAATAAATGAAGAGTTATCAAAACCCCAAATTAAAAAAAACAAAAACACGGAAATGTGCCACTCACCCTCTGAGTTTTTGCGCTGCTTCCCAACATACCCCGAAATTTTATCCATAATCTCTGAAAACTTCAGACAGATGTCAAGATTAAGTGGGAACAACCAAAACAGGCACATAAGTATAAATATCACACAGAGTTGTGGGGAAAAACTCACCTGTTTACTGTTGCGAAGTTTGGCAATTGACCCAACATTCTCAGCCTTACTGTAATCCACTTCCATCTCCTCTGGGATGTCTTCAAGCCCTCCCTCTGTCCTTCCTTGTGTCATCTCTCCATCACTCTCCCCCTCCTCTCCCTCTGGATACAACCCATCCTCCCCCTCATCTCCGGCCTCCTCCAGGTCCGCCAGGAGCTCATCCGCCAGGGACATCTACAATCAACAGCAGAGGTTACAGAAAGTACATTTCAGCTGCTTAATAAGATTAAATTCCAAAGACAGTCAGTGATTTGGAGGTTGAATTACAATGCCAGGCTTACAACTGTAGAACAGCTGATTTATTTGATAAGGTTATGGAAATGGTTAGAAGACATGTACCTCTATAAATCTGCTCTAGTTTCTCCGACCACTCGAAGTGCTCTTGCACACAGCATTCACACACTGATGGCAGGGGATGCTACAGCAGGGACTGTCAGTTTAACAAACCCAATCTACTCACCACTGACTGGGAGCAACTAAAGGTTCAGTGTCCTGTGAAATAGTGAGTTGGCATGTGAAATACCTAAACTACAGGAATACCTTTTGAAATCATCAACCAGCAGTCCAATTCAATCAAATGTAATCCAATACAACACTGATCTTTAAATGATTGTGGGTTATGGTGGTGTGCTGGAGTGCCTCATCATAAAAAGGTGTTTTTGATATTTTGTCCCCCTCAATTATTCAAACTGGACAAAATGTAAAAGGAACCCCCGTCAAAATTACTAAAGATGCAGTGATCCATTTTTTT
This sequence comes from Xyrichtys novacula, assembly GCA_962446985.1. NCBI lineage: Eukaryota > Metazoa > Chordata > Actinopteri > Labriformes > Labridae > Xyrichtys > Xyrichtys novacula. Next base: position 23,764,055 of record OY660871.1, read on the forward strand.
CCGATCCAATCCAACATCGATACCTGGGCTGAGTGTAACGGCCAATATCCGATACCAATCCAATACTACTGTTGAATGAATGAACTGTATACCTTGCCCTGTGAGTGTAGGCATCAGACTTGACATAAGCCTTGTTAAAAAAAAAGGTAACAAATTAACACAGATATAACTTACGTAATATTTTTATTAACAAATAACAAATTGCACATTAGCACACAGCAAAAAGAAGTAAGACTTCCATGTATTTCAAGAAAAATTAATTAAAAGAAAAAAAATGGATCGGAATGCTGGATCGGCATCATTCATCCGATATCCGATCAAGTTAAATTGTCAATATCGGAGCCGGTATCCAATCCAAATATCGGATCGGTGCATCCCTGTAGTTTAACATGCAAATCTCTGTCCTAGCCGCTTAGCCAATATGTTTATCACAATCTAAGAAATTACAACTGCTTAAGGATCATAACTTTGTTCAAATTAAAGATAGGATGTTGATTTATTTTACATGAAGCAACTGACTGTGCTGCGTTTGTAGTACAAGGTAAACATGTCTCCTTAAGCTGTTAATCTTTACAGTTAATAACATGAACGCCCTCCTTTTAAACCAAAATACAGATCAACACTATAAACCATGATAATTCATAGTCTTGGATGCTGGTTCATCTCTTTTAAAATGTTATGGTCTTTTATTGGCACATGATCACTTAGATATAAGGGGCTATTTAATACTTAATATACCAGATATTTAAGTCCAGCTTAGACTTTTTACACTCCTCTATAAATACAACACGCAATGATTTCTTTGTGAAGACAAAAAGCTGAATAACTGGCCACATTTAAACTCTCTGGTTTCATCATTCATTAATGTGGCGTTTTGTTGCTGTATTAGCATCTCGTTAGCCTACGTTGGCTAAACGTTGCCGGTTAGGTATACCAACGGTTGCAAAATGAACTTACCTTTGAGCTGAAACTGGGGTCGCCAACAGAGGAGGAAACAAATGAATGTGGATGTTATTAAGATTTCAAGTTTTTTGCTCTCCGGTATATCACACGCTGCAAGAGTTTGCTACGGTTTACTGTTGTAAACGCTTGTCGCGGGCTAAATACGTAATCGCTTTCGCGTGGCATTCTGGGGGATGGAGTCAATACAATGACCATCTAATTATGCAGGCGATGCAGAGGATAGAAACGGAGCGTGTTGTAGTGTTTTGTCGTTCACGAACGGTTCGTTCAAAAGAACTGAATCTTTTAGGTGACGTACTGAACCGAATCACTCGTTTCTCACTTAAGTTGAGCTCGCGTGATGCCAGTCGAGCAGCCACAAATGAGGGACAGCATGCACCGACACCTGAATCACTTGGTGAACGATTAGGCATTGAACTACACTCTGGAATCATTTTTGTGAGACAAAACTACTTTTTTTTTTTTTTTACTGCTAAATGCCCACCACAACAACTTGCATACAATAGGACACAGTACGTAGCAAGTGGTGCATTAAGTCTGCAGCATCCTATCATTGCAGCGGTTTGGGAGGGAAAGGTGCATGTTCAGAGTGAAATCTTCTAAACGTTCAGTGAACAAATCACTCACTGAGCCCAATTAACCGAGCAGACCTGATAACTAGTATACCATAAGACAGAGCACTTAAAACATCATCACTTACAAACAAGTTCATTTTTACAAGCCTGTTTGCCAAAGCAACACTCAAACACTCGTGTCTCCCAGCCCCAGAAGCTATGAATTAAACTGAATCCTGAAACGTTCAGCTGTGCATCAGTTCAGGAGTTCGGAGTTGCAGGCTTTTCCTGCCAAACGCTACATGATTCAATGATTTGGTGAACAAATCTTTTAAGTGAATTGATTCTAGTGATTCAGTTCATCTAAAAGAACTGCCATGCCCATCACTAGCGTGTTGGGATAGAGGAAAAAATACAATTCCTTATCATGAAAAAGTTCAATCAGAGGTCCACATTTTGAAGTTTTTATTTCCCCTCATCTGTACATTATCCCTTGAAAACCATTCTTTAAACAATACAGGTTTTAAACCAACATTTAAACAGACTAAACAAATCGACTAGTTGGACCTGAACTGCATGATGGGCTCTTATTAGTAGAAAATGGGAAAAATGAAGAGATACACTAACAAATGGAGTTATTTACTGATGAAAGGCTTCGGTTTTTCATGCTAAGCTACATTAACTGTCCTTAAACAAGGAAAAAAATGACAAGACGGCTAAAAATTCATAGACATTGGAAAAAATGACACATTACAGGACATAGTTCCATACAGATTGGCATATATTAACAAGTAAAATTATACAAAATACTTTTTTTTAGCAATTAAGACGTTTGGGAAAATATTTTGATTTATTTGTTATGAAGATCTTAGATAAGGTATAACTTAGATGCATTCTGCCCCAAACAAATTATAGCTAAGTATATATTTGTGTTAACTAGAGAGAAGCAAATAAATAAATTAAAAAATAATAAATAAATTAGGGAATAAATAAAGATGTAATAAAATATCGCATGGAATTGGCTTTACATGAATAAAATAATATAACCAATATAAAATGCTAGTTATAAAGTAATATAGTTCTTCAGAATTAAAAAGTAAAGAAGCATAGCTCGTTTAATTTTTCGTGCAGTCTAAGAATACATCTAAAGTAAACAGCTCTAAAATGATATTGTATACACTTGTCTCATGGTATTTGTACAAATGCATATGAGTATTCTCAAATACAGAAGCCAAGTGATTTCTGTTCCAAACTGCTGTCTACATGAACAACTGACCGCCGACTGCAATGAAAAACATCTGTAGTAAAGAGAGGACTGGAATCCAAGAGTTTACATAGACTGATTAATGACCAACCAAAGTGCATCCCTGCTCATCTGGGGAACGATACGAGAAAATGACGCAGAAAAAGAGAAGGTTAGCTGGTACACAGCAAGACTCCCACTGCATAGCTGTCAGATCTGTTTCTGATTTTACAAAGCTCCAGGCTCCTCCTCTCCTAACATATGCCGTTTTTTTTTTATTTCCAAAGACTTCTGTACCCCGGCTATGAATAAACTCTGTAAATAGATGCAGGCAGGAGCAGAACAACCTCTGTCACACAAAATCCTGTCGCTGGTAAAACCTGGAATGTGTCCAGCTTTTAGATCGGGAGTCTCGTTCTTTCAGTTGCCTCATCAATAAAAAAATAGCCTCTGGGTGGATGGCTGGTTGTTGGGATCAAGTCCAAGTCCTAGAGGGTTCGACGCTAAAGGTCCCCGTGTTGACATTTAACATCACACCAAGTGGGGGTCGTTGGCAGGGCTGACAGTGAAACGGGATGATGTCACTGGATTTGCCCCCATAGGCGACCTTGGTTTGATTGATAAATCCTCTTTTCTCTTTGAGTCTTTGCTCTTGATGTTTGACCCTGGTAGAGAGAAAAAAGACAATTGAGTACACAGCCTTGTGTGGGAAAGTCTGGCACTTGTCCTTTCGATGTGGTCATACATCAAAAACTTGGGTTCACAGGGTTAAGGGAACACTGGGAAAAAGCATCTGATTGAAGTGACAGTAAGAATATCTCGTAGGAACCACAGATCTACTGTATGTACTGGTTACACTTTCTAGTATAAGAAATAGTGGTAACGCTTTCTTTTACGGTACACTTATTACCAGGTAATTAACAGGTAATTACCTAGTAACAACTAACTCAATACTGTCTAGTTTTTCTTTTTTTCTTTTTTCTGTGCAGCTCCATTTTCAAAAGCTATTTGGGGTTCTTATTTTCTATGATTGACACTTGATACAGCCTATGGGCGTGCGAAGATTGCGTAGCGATACGCTGTTTGAGCCGAGCATTATCACAGCGACTCACCCGCCAATGCTACTGCGCAAGTGGTGGTTCCAGGAAGCGGAGAAAATTCTGGAAATACCAGAGCAATTCAGCTTCAAATCTATATGATGATGGAAGGTTACCTACCTGGTAGCTAGACTAGTATTGACTTAGTAGTTATCATGTAATTACTAGATAATTTCATGTTGTTACTAGGTAATTACCTGTTAATTACCTGTTAATAAGTCGACCGTAACAGAAAGCGTTACCAAAATAATTTATGTTGAGCATCTGTTTAATTGTATCATATTGGATATCTTTCATAATCACTTCCTTTTTATTACAGCTGCACAGAAAATTAAAGCTAATGCAATACTAAATCCAACTACACTAAGAGACAGTGCAACAATCAGGACTACCGCTTCATATCTAGTGTGACACACAAACTCATGCTGAGGTTTAGTTTTCCAACCATCAGTATTGTGTCTCTCTGTGACAGGTAAAACTGGGAGCATTCAAAATGTCTGTGCCCCAAGGTCCATTTATGACTGATACACATGTGGCTTCAAAACTGCTAACACATACTGTGAGATTTTAGCAACAAGCCAAATACAAGTTGGGAAATAAACTAACAATCCTCATCTATTAATATAATCATACTGATGCAATACAAAAAAAGAGTTTGGTTAAAAATAACTCAAAAAGAAAACAGCATCTTCTCACAGGACTCTGAAGTTTCAACTCTAAAGGCAATGAAAGATCACAAAAGCATCTAATTTTGGTGTTTCTGCAACTGTGTCAGTGTGTGTGTGTATTTGTGTGTTTACAGCCTAAAGGAAACTCTGAACTCAAACTTTCATTATTCTGTGAAATGAGGTGATCAGAGTACAAGATGGAGAGAGGAAGTCAAGAGAGCGAGTGAAAATGTGTTGGGGAACACAGCTTAGGCCGGCATTGTTGAGCACAGGATTTATGTCTCTGCTCCGTTCCACATGTCAGAGTGTCGAGAGGGATAATTATAGAAGATTAATTCTGGCTGCATATTTGGAGAGGAGATGGTTGAAATTAGAGTTTTTCATTTAAGTGGGCGGGGATGAGTTAGAGACTGCAGGAATCTGTGACATCATTCTCCTGCTCAAGGTGAAGACAGAAACAGACTTAATGCAGGTGAACTTGAGGATGTCTTTGGCTCGCTGCCAATTACAACTCTGTGTCTGATACAGCAATAAGAAGTTGTTGGTAAGCCTTCTTGAGGCTATACTTGAGTTTTTCTGAAAAAAAAAAAGGTTGATAACTCATCCTGCATCCACTGCATACACTGTCTATTTCCCTCCCCCAAGACACTCTAGACAGTCAAATTAGTTTGTAGTTATTGTTTACCACTATGAGGCCACTGCAATCACTATTCAATGACTCTAAACAGGCCCTTCCTAAATGTGAGCTTTATGAGAAACATGTGAGAGTGAGAAATCATTAGCCCACTGTTATGTGTTTTATGATACTCTGAACAGGTATAACCCAGCATCTTGAGCCCTATTCAGTTAATGGTGATGATAATGATATTCAAGCCCCTAAGTTCTTGTCTTCTGCTGCAGAAGTGTTGCAGAGTCTGTGCCAGTATTGGAGGAAGTCACAGAGGTGTTATAGAAGCCAGATGGGGTCACTGTGAGCGGAGCAGGTCTGATGTGTACGTTTGCATGTGTATGTGGGACTCCTGCTGTGTTCACCTCCTGTGCTTATGCATCGCTGTAACACAATGTGAAATTACACACTGGGAAACCGACACTGCGAGCACCATGAAAGTACAGAGACGTGATAACGGCGGAGCTTCCTTTGAGCACTGTTGCATACACATAATGAGAAAAGAGCTTTTCAGTAGGCAGGGTAGCATGCTAGCATGAGCTGGATTGATCAATATAGCAAGTCCTGATGGATGTGTCAATAGTTTAACCTCAATGAGGAGTTCAAGAGGTAAATCTGTCAAATTTGCCATGTGGTGACTGGTTAAACAAAACCTATTGGCAAGTTTTCCACAAGACCAGCTGATAGCCTGACTGATATTGACGTTCACATAGCCATACTGCTAGTTAGTGCAAACACGTCACTGTCCTCTGGAGGTGGGATGTTTTATCTTACCACGTAAATCCAGCTTGGTACTTTTGACGGACACTGGGGCTGGAGTAGTGGGCGCTGAAGTGCTCAACTCATTTGTTGGAGTCTCCTGTTAAATTGAGACATAAAAGTCATAGGTACTTTAGATATTACCGACATAATCGATCATAAGTTAGTCATAAAAGTCTTGAAAATACCTGATCAAATAGATAAATTGTGACATCATCAAAAAAGGACACATTTCTCCCTCTATCCCTCTCTCTGTCCATCGGCTCCTTCGGTGACTTCAGCAGACTCCTCAGCCCCACACGTTTGTCTACATCTGTTTCCGTGACAACAATCACTCTCCGAGAACTTTCATCTTCCGGTTCATCCTCCTCCTCCTCATCTTGGTCGCTTCCCGTAGACAGGCCTCTCCGTCTTCCAATCCGACTCCCAATCGATCCATCCCCAAACCCCCCTTTACCAGACGTGGTGAGGGGGAGAGTCAGAGCGAGAGGAGGAAGAGCGAGAGAGAGGCGAGCAAGTTTTGCTGTGTGAGGGAAAACAAAAGCATGAGGGACTTTACATGCAGTTCAGACCTACAGTGTAGATTTCATTACACTAGATGATGTCTCACTAAATATTATCCCAGATAAAAACACACACGTACAGTGTCTGTTGTTTTGAGCTGGAGTGTTTGTTTCATTTGTATTCAGTTCAATTCTGTATGTGTCTTACTGTATTCATAATGCAAAACTCAACACAGATAATTTCCCGCAGTTTGTTTATCATGATCACAGACTGTTAACGATATGAGCTAGATCTGGGCACCTTTCATAGCCTGGTTTGTGGTGGGCTGAGGGGTTGTGACCTCAGGTTGTTCAATCACAGTGAAAGGCTCAGCTTTAGTATCATCAGACTCAGCGTTCGCCTGCTTGGTTGGTGAACTTTCTTGCTCCTTGTGGCTGTAACAAAAAAAAGTACAGATAAACAGACAAATTAAAATATGAAAGACCACTGAGAACTCTTGATGTAGTAAAAAAATTAATAAAAATCGGAGTGGGACTTTAACCAGTTTTCTTGTGGATTGATAGATCCTTATAACATGATCTCTGTTATGTTATCCCAAAAATTATTTCACAGTAAGAACATTTTTTTTACCTTTCACTCTCCTTTTGTTCTTCCACAGGAACCAGCTCGCTGCTATTTTCTGTGATCTGCTCCCCCCAGGGCCGAAGTGTCACCGTGTCTTTAACAGTTGTTCCCCAAAGCACATTTGTTTTCACATTTTCACTGAGGGAAAACTGCAGCCTCTCTTCACACACCTGAAACCACGGAGCAAAACAACAAAAGGTGGTAAATAAACTGAGAAAGATGATAAAAAAGCAATCTCACAACAGGTCCCAAAAATCTGCCCACCTGCATCATGAGGCCATTCTTTGTTGTCAACTTGGAGAGAGATCCCTGGTCTTTGACTTCCGATGCTTGTACAGGAGGTCTCTGGCCTCCATTCCTTTCCTCTTGAGGAGACAGTTTGTTCTGTGAATCCAGGATGACATCTGGCACAGGCTCTGCCAATTTATCAGAGTTATCGGACATTCTGTCCTCTGTCAAATCCATCACACCCCCCTCGGGAGTAGAGGCAAAACATACCTCCTCAGTTGTATCATTTTCAGCTACACTAGCAATTTTCTGATCAGGTGTTTTCTTTAAAGACTCGAGGAGCTCCAAATTCCCCAGAAAAAGGTCACCTAGAGAGTCATCCTCATCTCCAGATATGCAACAAAGTTGCTCCAATTTTTCAAAATCCTCCAAGGGCTCCTCATCCAAATCTTTCCATTCAGAAATGAGTAATTCTGGGAGATTGTTGAGAGGAACTTGGGGTAAAGATGAGTTGGCAGATGAAGTTTCCTGCATCAGTTCATTTTGTTCATCCTGCCTCTTTGTGTTTGATGCACGGTTGCTATCATCATCCACTGTTACATGCTCACAAGAGAGGCTGAGATTGGCTGAGATCCCTGCACTCTGAGTTAAAGCAGGTGAATCTGAGATTTGTGGGTCGTGAGCAGGAGAAATACACGGCTCTGCCTCGGTAGGAGCAATAAAGTCTTCCAGATTAATGTGACTAATAAACTCCTCTGACTCTGTAACAGATGGAGGTGGACTAGGAAAAGAGTCGTCTAAACTCTCCAATTTATCATCCTGCACATCAAGGTCTATGCTCGGTGGAGGACTTGGAAAATCCACTGAGCTGAAATTGTCTACCAGAGGATCTGAATGATCTACCTCCTCCTGCACATCAAGGTCACTTGGACAAGAGCTGGGATTGGAGGAAAGAGGCATTTCTCTGTAATCCCCCTCGACACTCCTAATGCTTACTCTATCTTCTGTGCACTGCTGCTTAGCTGGCCATGCTCTTCTCCCTGCCTCTGAGTCTAAGCCTGATTCATCATTTTCCTGGTCTAAAGAGTTCACAGCAGAAACCTCACTAATGCAAACAGATGTACTTGTTTTGTTCTGTGAAGTGTGACTGAGGTGGTTCTCATGATTTGAACTTGTGCCGTTGTCAGTATGCTCAGCTGATGTTTGCTCCTCTTTTTGCATGTCGCAGAGGTGATCCTGAGGCCATCTGTTAAAATTTTGATTCTCCCCTGTCTCTGTGGAGTCTGATAGACCTTCCCCTTCACTGACTGCCTCTGTGTAGGACAAAATTTGTCTCTTTCTGTGCTCCGAGGTCTCTTGCTCTGGGATTTCTTTATTTTCTATGTCAGCGTCTCTTTTCAGGTTTTGGTTAAAGCTGCCAGTTTCCCCGAGGTTCTCGATGTTTTCCTCCTGCTGGACCATGTGCTGGTTATCTTCTGTAACGTCCCATTTTTCCTTAATGGCGACGCCACAGTTAAGTCCTTGTGTTTCATCGTTCCACGTTTCTTCACAGCCTTCCAAGACCGCAGGGTGAGGCTCACTTCCTGCAAGCTCGTCATTTTCTTCAGTCTCCCAAAACTCCTGACCAACGACGAGCCTCTCCCCTACCTCCCAGGCCTTGTTGCAGAACCCAGAGAAAAACTCAGATCTGAGGTCAGGGTCCTGGCTCCTCCTCTCCGGAGAGGCCCACTGGTCATTTTCATCTGGCCATAAGTGCAGGTCTCTTGACTGTGAAAAACGGTGGCAGTCAAACTCTCCTTTGACAACACCAGCTTGTGTATGTTCCTCCTCCTTCTCCATGGTGCTCCACAACTCTCTGGTCTTCATCTCTAGACCTTCAGAGGAGTCTTCGTCCACATTGTTAGCAGAATCCATCCAGCTTTTTGCTGCTCTGAGAGGGGACTTTTCCTTCATGGCGTTCCTCAGCTCTGCAGCAGCCAGCTGTTTATCCGTCTCCGTGGTGAAATGTTTGCCCTCGCTGCCATCTGAGCAATGCAGGTTTCTCAGGCCCAGCTCGTTGTGATCTATACCGGGCCTTTCGTCATGTCTCCCCAGCTCTTCAACAACCTCCACAGCCCAAGTAGGACACATCAGGTCGGTCTCTTTATCAGAGGCAGACTTCCCATCATCACATGGCTCGATTATTAACGGGATCTCTCCACCTCTTTGGATGCAGTGCAGTTTAGATAATCTTGACTCCTTGTCATCAGCTTGGGATGGTGTCACAGATTCCACAGTGTCATTTCCACATTTGTGGGAGTCCAGCGTAGAGAGGAGATCGATATCTGTCTTTGTAATGCTTGTGTAATCATTATTTCTTGGCCTTGACACGCAATCCTTTGACTGGCTGCCAGAAACAGAGTCGATCAAAGTATTAGTCTGAGCGAGGGTCCTAGAATGAAGGTTTACATCGTTTTCTTTGGAGTCTTGATATTTGTAATCTGCTACTTTAAAGATGATTCCATCTGTGTGGTGGTTGTCAATATACCCACTGCAGTTTGGGAGCCCTTTCTCATCGTCTAAATCTGAGAACAACCTATCAATTAAATCAACGCAGTCTTTGACCTGCAGATCATCCCCAGGCATCGCTGAGTTTAAGCTTTCGTTGTGAAAAATGCCTGAATCATCTCTCTGTGTTAACTCCAGCCCTTTGTTCAGAACGTCTTTGTCGTTGCCTAAATGAGATACAGCATTTTCTGGACCGCTTTGATTCACAGTACTTGTTTCATCACTTATTTTAATGGTCGTCTTTTCAACTGTTTCTCTCCTCTTATCCAGCGCCTGTACATTATTTCTCAAAGGGCTCTTGTCTCCCATCTCTCCCTCCTCTTCAGTTTTTTCCTCTATCCCTGTCAGTGTTCCCCGATCCCCTCCTCGGCTGCTGCTCGGCCTCGAGGCCACCAGTCCATCACCGCTCCTTCGGTTTATCAGATCGCCCTCCCAGTCACTATCTGAGAAGTAGGCAGAGTCTCGATGGGGTGTCTCATTTCCCAGGGCTCGCCAACCCCCGTTTCCCACTCCTCCTCCTCCTCCCGTACTTGTCCATGAGTCGCTGGGTGTGAGGCAGTCGGCTGAGCTGGAGGTCATAGGTGACAGGACGGAGTCAGTGGGGGTGATGAGGGAAACATCAGTTGAAGGGTCCCAGTCTGGAGTGGTTGGAGTGGCAGCAGGAGTAGCTGCTTTTTGGACGCTGTGACTGTGTTTTGCATCATTGTGTGTCTGTAAATTTTCTCTTTTCATCTCTGCAAAGCTTTTGTTATCATTTTGACAACCAAGATTTTTGGCATTCTGCAAGTCATTAGATGCTGTGATGTGCTTGGACTCTACTGCGAAATCTCTCTTGTTATTTAGGTGCTTTTCTTTGTCATTATCATATAACGTACTACCTGTCATTTCACATGTCTGGTCATCTCTTTTAGGGCTGCTGGCCTGCAGATCTTTCATTATCTCACCGTTTCCTATGACAGCAGGCTTTTGAGAGCCTGTTTCATCTGTTATCAAGGATTTGTTGTCGTGGAGTAGCACAGTGTTGGATTCATTAACTCTCTCTGTGGATTTGGTCGGAGAGTGCTCGAGGAGGTCTGGATGCTCTCCTCTGGCAGGTAGAGCTGGACCATCTGCACACTCCTCCTCCTCTTTTTGACGATCGAGTGATTGGTTGTGTAGGAGACCATTTTTGGGCATGATCTCTGAAAACACATACTCGCTGGATTGGCAGTGGTCTGCATCGCTGTCAGCTTTTTGAGACTCTTTGTTCGATCCTATATGAAGGATCGGGATCCCAGGTCTCATGGATACCTTGATCTCACTCTTTTTAGCACGCTTGGTCACTTGGGCATAGATTGCTTCAGTTTGAGTGTCACTTTTCCCTTTGCTGGATGCTCGTATGGAGCTCTCTGACTGAAACCTGATGGTCTGAGCAGAGTTTGGGTCGATGCATATGGACTCGTATTCAGGAGACAGAGGAGTAGGGGAGTAAGAGGAGTCTGCCTCCTTTTTGTTGGCAGCAGCATTTTGTCTTGATATGATTTCGGTCAAGAAGGTCTCTGCTGATTGGATCTCCTTCAGGAACTCCTCCCTGGTCATTTCTGTCTTTCGGGGCTCCTTCTCAGGCTGCTGCACTTCTGACTCCTGCTTCCCAATGGTGATCTCAGAGAGGAGAGAGCGGGACCTCCTTATACCCTTTGAATAGGCCTCTTCGGCCTCTGTGTACGAGGGAAGGCCCGGGGCACAGACATAGGGGCGTAGTCTGGATCCTGCTGGATAGAGGTATTTGACTGGATCAGGCTCTGATCCTCCCTCTAGATCTGTTTCCATCCTTCCTGTGTCGATCTCTGTGAGGAAAAGATCCCCCTGGAATGATTCTGTGGTGCCTGGATTTTCCTCCTTCGCTCCTGTGTTGTTGTGTTTTTCTGGCCCCCATGAATGAGTTGCAGACCCCAACTCTGTGATCAGCGACTGGGAGCGGCGCATGCCTCTGTTAGGGAGGAGAAAGTTCCCCCATCTCTCTCCATCTCTTTTCTCCACCTTCTCTCCTTCCCATGAGGAGTCCTTCTTGGACTCACTGGATTCTGTCACACTGGATATCTCAGTCAGGAACAGATGCATAGGGGATTTCTTGGCAGCTGCAACGCGTTCTGCTTGAAGTTCAGCATCTTCTCTCCAAATAGTGGGCAGGATGGTGTCGAGGCGTGACTGAGTCCTTTTCATCCCCCTGGAGAAGAGCTCTGCACAGGCTGGGTCTGCATCTTCAGATAGGCTAGAGTGAGTGACAGTAGTCCCGCCGCTTTGTCTCTCAGGGGACATAAAGGGAGAGTCATCCTCATCCGAGTAGGTGGGACTGGATGAGGACTGTCTTTCAATCTGGGGGTTTGTTGGCTGGGGGCGGGGCAAATTGCGATAAATGGGGCGCAGTGGGTTTTCTCGACGAATCGGGGACTCAAAGTCTTTCACGCGACAGTGAGAGGTCTCCCTAGAATTGTGCAATGATACTGAGGGCCTGGTACCCCCCTCTCTGTCAGACAAGTCACAGGAGAGCGGGTCTCTATGACATCTCTGCATCTGCGGCTTACTGTATCTGGAATAAGTCTCTGCTGTGTTGTAGCTGGGGCAGCTTCTTTGTGGTTTGGAGTGGGGGGGAAGAGGTGGGGGACACATTTGGGGGGGTTGGGGGTAGATAGGATGGCTCGATGGGGGAAGAGAGGGGGAGAGAGAAGGGGATGGGGGAAGAGTCTGTCGGGCCCTGTGGAGCCCCAGGTGGTCGAAGGTGGAGGGTGGGCAGCTGCTCATATGATGCGGGTCTGTTTCAATTTTTCCACCGACAGTGTAGTGAGGCAGTCCTCTGTATCCCAGCGGAGGGGCGGGAAGGGGGCGTGAGTGAAGGTGGTTGGCTGATGACATTGACATGGAGCGGGGCTTAGGAGGGAGGACTGGGGCTTGGGAACTCGACGCTTTTTTATCAGCATCGCTGCTCTTCTTCCTCTCCTCTTCATCATCATCTCCTAAATCCACTATGGAGAAGTCGGTCACTCTACTCGAAGTGTCTCTGAACTCAGCCACACCTGTGTTTGGCACTTGGAGTTGAACCTCACTTGATTTGACAGTCTGGAGGCCCTTCCCACACTTCTCAGAGGAACAATAAGGGACTCGCTCCTTTCCAAGCAGTCCACTACGAATCTCCACCAGCTCCAGATCTCCATGGCACATCGAGTCCGAGCGGAAAGATGACTGGGTCTTTCCTTTAAGGGTTGGCGACTTGTCCTGGGGAGTGTGCTCCTCTAGTCTGATGTAGTACTCACTAGCGAGGGAAGGGCTGCGAGCACTTATCACTGGGACCACAGTGGGTGTGTCCAAAGACTGTCTGTGGTTATTGTTGACAGTTGGGATCGGCTGAGGGGGAGGAAGAGGTTTGTAACCTCGTCTGGCGTGAGCTTTCTCCCAGAAATACTCAAAGTTCAAGCCTTTGCTGGTTTCAGTGACTGTTAGGATGTCATCCAATTCAGAGGAGGTGGGGGTGATACAGTTCCCCACAGGGTCCAGCAGGGGGTAAGAGTTGTCTCTGTCGTCCCTTCCATAGTCTCTCTCCCTGAGTCGCTCATTTGCTGCAGTCTGAAATGCAGGTGGACGAAGTAAGTCCCAGCGTCTTTCAAACGACTCCTCACTCTCCCCTCTTCTTCCTCTGCCATCCTCATACTCCTCGTCCTCTTCATCTTCTTCCCCAACACTCCCTCTCGCCATTCCTCGCTCAGCAGCCAAGAGGGAGGAGAGGAGGAGGAATATTTCTGCAACAGAGGGGCGTTGAGATGGAGGTAACCAGCAGGACTGCATGATCTCATACCTGCAGACAAGGGAGAAAGACGGGAAGGTCAGTTTGGAGAGACACAATGAGGACTTGATTCCTTTTTCTTTAGATCACCATCATTTCTGCATTATACACTTGGATGGGTACTGACCAGTAGTCTGCATGAGAAAGCTTAAGTCTGGGCTGGGCCAGAGTGATCTGTCTCTCCCGAATGACGAAGGTCAGCACTTCTTCATCACTCAGATGTCTGTGGGGCTGAGACCCAAACTCAAACAGCTCCCATATCACCACCCCCAAGGACCTGGAAGAGAAAAACCGATGAAGAGAAGGTGTAAGACTAATCTCCAAAGACATTTGAGTTCCTTGTTATGTAATGCTTTTACAGCAACACCTTTCATGGATCTCCACTCTCAAGCAAGAGAAAACAGTTTTAGCTTTGTAAATGAAACAACTTGTTTAGAGAAGAACTAGGATAGTAAATATCCTCAAATTCACAGACATCTTTTCTGCTGTGCATGCAAAGACTAGTCTTTCTTTCCATGTTTGTTTTGATCCCAGAATATTTTCTCACTGGCTCAGTCAAAGCAGGAGGTGATGGTTAAATTTGGTCAAAACATGTACTTAAACTGCTTCCCCTTATGTGGAAATAATGCCAGATTTTTATCAAACAGGACACGAAGACTGTAACCACACTGATTCGTTTAAAAGCTACTTTTTCCACCAGCACGGTACACAAACAACTGTGATCGCACAAAAACATACCACACATTGCTGGTTTTTGTTTGGTCTGTAACAATCAGAGATCCTCTGTACTCCTCCAGCAGCTCCGGAGCAATCCAGCGCAGTGGGATCCAAAGCTTGTCTGGAGTAAGGTAATAGTCCTCCTTGACGAAAACACACATAGGGTAAATTGAGATTATTTCATTGCTCAAGAACTCAAATTAGGAAGGGTTATGGTTCCTCAGATTAAAAAGAAGGGTTGAAGTAAGATCCACAAACCTTGTAATGGTTGTGTGAGAGGCCGTAGTCACCTATCCTGACAGTGAGGTCTGAGGTCAGCAGGCAGTTTCTTAAAGCAAGATCACTGTAGGGAGCAGAGCACAACCTCAGAAATACAGCCACAGTACAAAGACATATATCAACTCGGGGTACAATCTTGTTTCTAACACTTAAATCCATAAGAAAGCCATGACTGACCTGTGGATGTAGTTGTTCTCATGAAGATGGAGCAGACCAGAGGTGATCTCAAAAGCCATTCTCTGAAGAGTCAGGAGGTCTCGAATCGGCAGGTCAGGGGTCATCCCGTCTGCCTTGCGCTGGGCTCTCAGATACCTCTTCAGGTCACCCTAGTTGTACGATAAAGACAAAATGTATGCAGTTACTGGCACACGGACACGGAGAGAGGTTGAGTTAGTGCCAGGTTGACTTAAGTTCTTGTGCTTCTCTGCTAAAAGAGGAACAAAACTTACAGGATACATCCTATAGGCAAAGGGGATTTTGGTGACTTCTGCAGTAAATTTGTCTCCTTTGAGGTGTTTTCCATCTCAGGGCTCAAAAGCACCCAGGGAATTGGTAATGAGCTGGCAGCCTTTATTCGTCATTTATGCCTCGAGAAGGGCAAGGAAATAAAATGGAGCCTATTTAAGGGGGTTGAGAATCATCTGAGAGGGAAGGGACAATAGGAGACTTTATCAACAAGGGTGATAGCAGTCTGTGAGGTCCCCAGTGTTGTTTGGCTTCCCTCAATGTGTTGCTGTAATTGATCTGCTTGTGTCTTTGTTTGGCCTGAGAGTCGACTTGCACTGATTTCTCAATCAGTCAGTGATTAAGCCAGCTTAGCAAAGGAAAACAAACTGATTGAAGGGATGTAAAACCAATTTCAGTGACCCTGGAACATCCATGGCTTTTCTAGAATATAGCTACAACCCAGTACTTGTAATTTACTTCTGTCGAGTGTCTAAATATGGCTGATTTACACTCACCAGCTGACAGAACTCCATAACCAGGAGGAAGGGGATGCTCTCACTGCACTGCCCCAAACACTGAAGGATGTTGGGATGTTTAAGACTCCTGGAAAGAAGAGGAAGAAAACACAGAAAAAAGATTTGGACAGAAAAGTGAATTAGTGAAAATTTTGGTCTTGCCAGTAGTCAATAAGACTTCATGGGTAAAATGGGATAAAGACGAGGAAGCACTCATGCATATCCCAGCAACAAAGCTAAGTTAAGTGTGACATAAAGTTGGACAAATGAAATGAAGCATATCAGTGCTTTTGCTTTTCATCGAGCGTATGAAATGTGTTTTCAGCTGACACAAACTGAGCGTGACAAGGGAAGGGTTCGTGCAACAGAAAGAGCATAAAAATCAGGAGACGTAAAATGCACAAAAATGTTGTTTTAAAATGACTATTTAGGTGTTTAGGTTTGTAAAAGTGTAAAAGAGAAGAAAGGCAGCCTTTGTTTCTGGTTGAGATAGATTTTGCCCAAAGAAAGGAGTAGAGAAAGAAACAGACAACCCTGTCCTTGAAAGCTTCCTCTGAGTAAGTGTGTGTGTGTGTGTGTGTGTGTGTGTGTGTGTGTGTGTGTGTGTGTGTGTGTGTGTGTGTGTGTGTGTGTGTGTGTGTGTGTTAAAGAGAGAGGACAGCCAAAACATAACTCAGATTCAGAGTCAAGCACAGATAACACATCGGTTCAGCTGTCACTGTAAAAACCAGGTTGTTCCCATATACCCAACATAAAAATACCAGTCCAAGAAAACATGAAAGTTTGCTTTTCCAGTGACTGCAGACAGTAAACAAGTTCATGAAGTTGCGACTTAAAAGATTTTCATGTAGGCTACCTTTGTCATCTTAAAACTAAACACTGCGTCATACTCAATACGGTTAGCTCTTTGCTACCATTATGGCTAATGTTAGCTAAGGGTGGACACAAAATAATAATCGTTCTCTCTCCGTTTAAGGTGTTTTTGGACCAACATGTCTAGTACTTCATGTTGATGAAGGCCAGCTTTAATTGGCTTACACTGAGAATGAAATATCAAAAGACTTTTCTTGGTTTAACACTGAGCTAATGCCAGCTAACAGACTCACGAAAATCGTTCCAGTGACAGGAATCACTTCACTACTTTTGCTACTCTTACACTACATTTATGTTTTTTCATAAGAGTCATGAAGTTTCTATGTTCCTGAAAGCCCATGTTTACCTAAATGTAATAGATAAGTACAGCATTTTGAATTTAACCTTTAAACAGAATAACAGGTGACATAATTGCGCTCCCTGTAAAACTATAGCGTTGCATTTAGCACCAAAATGGCTGCTACAGTCTCAGTAATTCCCTCACCTGTATGGCTCAGACTCGGCCAAGAACTTCCTCTGCTCCAAGGGGCTGGCACTGACGCGCAGCTCCTTCACTACAGCCTGTGAGGAGCTGCAGTCACACAGCACTTCAGCCAGGATCACCTGGAAGAGATCGATGGACAATGTTATGGAGGAGTGCTCGAGAGGGAGACAGTAAGAGAACTATTTTGAGTGAGGACTCCTGATCTGGTTGCTAGCCAGTAAAAAACATAACAGAGGATATATGTTTTCGGATGTATTTTATATGAAAACACAATGATACTTGAATATAAGAGGCGTTCATCCTACCTTTCCAAACCAGCCATTTCCTATCTCCTGAAGGTAGTTTAAAGTGTGTCTTTTGAAGCACTGAGACTTGGAGTCTGTAGCAAAGGAGAAAAATAACATCAGGGTCAGTCACACATCAGCATTTTTAAGAATGACATCATATCTCAACAGGAACAAAAAGTCCCTTTTAGAAAAACCATCATTTGCAGCTCATTGGTGGTACAAAACAAAAAGCCACTGCCATCAGCATACATTAAAGAGCAGCCCTAAACATACTTCAAGACATAAAAGTTCTCTTTGAATCAGGAACATCTAAACGTCTAATGACTGTGAGCAAACATATCATCAGCATAGTCTTCATAAGAAATCAGAAGAAGATGTAGATTATACTAAAGTTTAACTGGAAGAGACATGGCATCACTTTTTGCTGTGGAGTTTATTTTAGTGGAAACGTGGAAATTTCGCATCTCAGCACCTCATTTGTTCAAACTTCATATTGGTCTGTACATGACCCTCAAAAGATATAAAATAAAGCGTTTGTAATCACACCTCTTTAAAGCTTTAATGAACGTTTGCGGTTGAGGGTCTCTAAATCAAAACAACAATAAAAGTCATAGCCTGGTGATTATGAGGATTTACTCTCATGGTGGGAGTTGTAGACTTTGCTAATAAACATGAGCAAATGCAGATGATAGTTTAACCTCAGAAACTTGTGTTGATGGATAAAGAATAAAAAGAAACATTTAATGTTTAACTTTTGGTTAGAAAAGGTGATTCTTGTGAGGAAACAGTCGCTGGTAATCATTAACCCACATGTACAAATACTCATCTTCATGTGTTTTGTTCTTTTAAATTATTCACTAGAGGATTTACACATTGTAACTAGACTCCTGGTGTCAAACTAAACACATAAATTACCCTCCACAATGAAGACCAAATATCTTAATCAGGTCAAATGCATCCGAGAGTGAAGAGGGGCTTTGATAAATGACACAATACCCTTTTTTGGACATAACTGCATCTACTGCATTCCAAAGCTGTGCTGATATCATCCTTGTCTGTCATCAAATTTCATGCTTTTTCTGCTTGTAAGAAGACCAGTCATAGAATTTCCTCAGATCATAGTTTCCACTCCATTGACATTCCGCATCTGGTTATACATCCAGTTTGAGACCTTCGATGGATCCGCATCAGCGACTCAGGCAACAGACCATAAGCAGGGTCAGTGCAGAACAGAAATTCAGCCCCTCCTCAGAGGGATTTGGGCTTAAACAAGAGTCAAGCAAAGGAGGAGGCATTTGGGGTTGTTACCTGCTCCATCCTGCAGGGCGGGGCAGTTGGACCTGTCTCTGACTGGCAGGGTGTAGACCTCAGGGAGGGATGGACATGATGACAGGCTGTCCTCCTGGATGGGACTGGAACCCCCAGAGCACTCCTCTCCGTCTGCATTGTCAAACTCCTGGTTCAGCCAAACAACACAGAAAAATCACAAAGCTGGCATAAACAGAAATTGAAACTGTGCTTTTTTCTTAATAACAGGGTTAACATTAAGCTTTAACTATCAAGACAGACAATGAGAAAGCAGCCACTCTGAACTAATGATACCCTGTCTGCACACCACACAGCAATACAATCAGGTCAAAAGACACGCGCTTAGTCTGAGAGATCAGTCTGACACATGATTATTGACCATTTCTACTTCATTACATCTGAATTATTGACTTCTTTCTTCCATTTCCATACAGTTTTTCGAAGCATGCTTACTTTTTTAAGCGTACCAACATGCAAAAGTTAAGTGTGAAAACTCAAAGAAAGCAGAGAGAGGTGAATAAATCTCTTACATGTGGAAGACTTACATTGAACCCCACTCCTCCTCTCTTACAGCACAGGCAGGTCAGGAGCAGCAGAACAAAAGAGACGAGCCCCGAGCAAGAGATGAGGATGACAACGTAAGGTGGAGGAGAGAGGGAAGCAGCCCTGGTCTGAGATACTGAGAGGAAGACAGGGAGATATATACAAAGGAGGAAAAATTGAAGAGGGAAATTCAGGGTATTAGTGCTAATATGAGGATGGCACAATATTAGGTTTGAGTCAGTGAGAGAGAGAAGAGAATTCATTGAATTGGAAAAGTGTAAAATCTTGTTACATAGGTGGATTGTTTAGAGGGAAACCATTGGAGCGTTTTCTTAGCGGCAGGTTTGGGTCACAGTGGAGAACCCCAATGGACAGCTTGCATCAGGAGGTTTAGGGGCAAAGCAGGAAAGAAACTAAGTTGAATTTAAATTTGAAAAAAAACATTTGTACAACTAAATAAGATAGAGACTGGAATCAATATTAAAAGTGGGATAATAGACCATTCCAGTAAGGAAGAAAGCATAGGGAAAGGGGAAGTATCAGAAACGGCATTCCACTCAGGAAACACAGTTAAGAAGCAGGAAGGGGTGGCTGGAGTGTCACTTGGGTAAAAAAAGGAGCGCGACTCAGGAGGGGTTGGAAAGAATTACTTAAATCAGGAAGGTTGACTACTCAGGTGAAAGAGGGAAGGATCGGGTCATTTGATTTTTGTACCTCAAAGTAGTCGATTGTGGGAAGTGAACCATCTGTAGAAAAGAAAAGGGGCAGGGCAGGGTGGTTAAATACCCTTCAGGTACTAGCTATCTCAATACTGAAGCCAAAACATTACATCACTCATGACATAAGAGTTACAGGAAAGAGCAGTAGTGATACCTCAAAAACACAGTCGATGGGTTGAAAGGGTGCAGGACTTTTATCTCAAATATAAACATTAATATTTAAACAATGCCTGGGAACACATGATTCAGCCTGTTGTTTCTAAAGATGAACAAAGGTAGATGTTGTAACATGAGCGAGATAGTTAGCAAGGATTTCACCATTTGCCTTTATAGCTACTAAAAAATCACAAGGAAGCATGAATTGAAATTATACGACAGGGCACTTATTTTTTTAAATATGTGTCAAATAACTGTAAACATATGAAATAATAACAATCCATGGGTAAGGAGAATATCAAAATAAAATGAGCTATATGAATATCAACTGTGAGACTGCCATTAAATTTATGACTTGGCTTTTTGTTTCTAAGTCTGTCGCGTCTTAAAATATCTCAATTTCTTTCTGCATCCTCGCACAGATCCAAAAATACATTCATTCATAAGGTCATGATATTATAAACACTGCATACATGAATCCCAAAGTGCATTTAATAATTTACTGACTTTGTGAATATTTCAAAAAGAGAATCATCATTCTGCTAAAGACATGAGATGATGCTTGTTTTATTTACAAGGTAAATATACCAGCCTTGTTTTGATAGCATTGTCATAGCTTTGTTTTTCTTGGATTTATCAAGTGTTTCACTGGATTCATATGCTCAACAAATGTAAGTTAGGACGTAAACACAGCTTAGGGTTTATGCCAGGAGGGTCCACTTTAACTAGTACTCTGAGTTGCAATATATCTAGATAGTCAGTATTACATTAGTTGTTGCTCATAAAACAGAAGACAAAAGCTAATTCTTGATTCCAATCACAGCACATGCAACACAGGGACTAAATGAGAAAACTAAATGACCTTTTTGGGAGCGAGCCCCCCTAAACATGCTCCCAATCATACAACTCCAGTCTTGATAGACAATTCCTGTGCAGTGCTATTCTTTCATCTTTCCCTAGACAGATGTCCAGACAGACACTGCATATAAATAGGAAGCTAACACAAGGCCTTTTCCACCAGCTATGGTGCCAGCAGCTCTTATCAAAACAATACACCACAATACAATGACTGCACAAACACAACACTCTGCCAGATCTTGGGGGTATGAGAAGGTATATTCAGATGGAGAAATATAAGGATGCCAGCAGTGGTTAATAGGCTAAATCATCACCAATGACCAGCAGAGGCTATTTATAGACTAAATGGTCGACGATTTTTGCCTGCTATCCAAACAGTAGTTGCTGTTTTAAATGCCATCGATGTGAGGAGGCCCGAGACCGAGACACCCCCAAATATTTTCATCACGGTATGCAAATATGGTACCCTACCCATCTCAAAATCAGCCTCGCTCCTGTTTTCATTAAGTCAGCCACGTAGGCTACGGCAGTGATCATTCGCATTATGCCTCAGCCACACTGGCTAATAATACAGTATCACCCCCCAATGTATAGAGAGGCCTTTTCATAACTGACTACATCCCCCCCTCTTGACTCCTTTCTCCAGCATCACTGACAGGTTTTAACACCCCCCTCCCCTCCTCCTCCTCCATCACCCCCTCCGACTCCGCTC
Organism: Xyrichtys novacula; assembly: GCA_962446985.1. Taxonomy (NCBI): domain Eukaryota; kingdom Metazoa; phylum Chordata; class Actinopteri; order Labriformes; family Labridae; genus Xyrichtys; species Xyrichtys novacula. The sequence goes on from OY660871.1 coordinate 23,785,624, forward strand.
ACCTTCCCTCTGCGGGGCCCCGAGCGCTCTCTCCGGGCTCAGGTACGACATGATCCCCGCCAGCGCTACCATCACCCAGCAGTGTGGCCGCATCGTCGCCGCGTCCGGAGCAACAACAACAACAGCATCCGAGCGACGCTGCCGACTGTCAGTGTCGGTGTCCTCCTCTATCCGTTCCCTCCCGCCACGGTCTGTGCCGTCTCCGGGCTCGCTCGCGCTGTCTCAGTCTCTCTCCCCCCTCCTCTCCGCTTTTTCTCCTAATAATAAAAGAGCGTCTCCTTGCCTTCCTTGTTGTGCCCCCTCCTCCTCCCTCTCTTTCCTCCTCCTCCCCCTTTCCTCTAATCCGCAATTAAACACGGTGTGAGAGATGCTCTATTGTGCAGCATGCTCCCGACACCGTCTGTGTTGAGCTCCGGTGAAAACGACCGTCCGCTGTTTCTTCTCTTATATATAAATAAATAAATGAATATGAGTCGTTCGTTCGCCCCCTCTTTCCCCTCCTCACTCTCCAAGTGTTTGAGGGTCGTCTGTGTTTTTCTCCTCCGACTGCCTACGTCAGACTCACACGGCGCGCATTGTCATGGTCCAGCTCTATCATCATAATGGTACCCAGAAAAAAAAGAGAGAAAAGATCCGTGGTAATATTCCCACAGGGAGCTAATGGTGTCTGTAGTGGGTTTATATTGATCCCAAATTGGATTTTTAATCCTTTCAAGTATTCATTTGAGGTACCATCTGAAATAATAAAAATTAGAGGTTACTAATGGCCACTCTCTTTGGGATTTTAGATATGTCACGGGGTTATATTGACCCCCATAACTGCGCAATAAATATAAATATACAAAACAAAATGAATAAATGAATGAAAACAATAGTTATTTTTTAAAACAGTAGGGGAGAGTGGGGTAAGTTGAGTCACCCCCTGTTGCTTGAAAATTGTAAAAGAAACTGATCATGTGACCAAATATTTAGGAGATGGGCATCAATTCATGGAGTCTGTGAAGGTTAGAAGCACATGGGTGAAGGGGTTAGACATTTATCTCCCAAAAAAACATTTTTCACTCTTGAAAGTGAATTTAGTCTGTCATAAGTTTTATTAGAATTGTGTTCAGACCAAAAAAAAAATCATTTTAAATCTGTTTTATACATCAATTGTGGTATCTATGGCTGTGTCCGAAATGAATCACTCAATCCCGAACCCCTAAACCCCATATGAGATTTCACAACATCTTGAAAATATATGCAGATTCACTAGTTAGAGACAAAACTATGATTGCTTTTATGTAGTGATCTGAAATATGAAAAATGGCTCATCTTACCTCACTCTCCCCTAAATAAGGCAGACTTAGACACTGACGACAGCAAACCACAGGTTTCAAGATCAAATGGAGATTATTAAAGTAGCGGGTATATGGAGTAATGATTTCAGAGGATGTTTTATTACAACATATATTTTTTAAATAATTTGCAGCGATTAAAAAAAACTCAAGTAATTTCAATTTATACAGCTCAATGATTTTTGCATAAGGTGCATGGTTTTTACCACTGTGGTCACAGTTAATTTCCCCTAACTGTATATTGTGGCGTGTCAAAATGCTTTCTATGAAAATCCTGTGGTTTCTAGTCTCCTAAGTGAGTAGGGTCAAGTGTGAGACTTCCTAATACAGTTTGAACCTTGATGTCTTTCAGTCTAACCACTAAATTTAAATTAGACATGAACTTTTTCAACCCACCTCAGCCTCTAATAAAATGCCTTGGAATAAAAATCATATAGAGACATTTTAAATCTTTAAGTCCAGTGGGACATTTTTAATTTGATGACTTAAGTACCAACAACAGTCTTAAATGGTTGAAATAAAAACAGCAGGTATCACAACAAAAGTCTCTGATCTTTATATCTGACAAGCTTGGCACTTGACTAGTTGGCAATTTTGCAAAAAATTTGCATATTTATTAACTTTCTTTTGAACAGCATATTGATAAATTAAACAATACTTTCAAAACTTTGTGTAATGTCTGGACTGTAATACTGGTTTATTAGCTGATTGCAGGTTTCTACTCACCTTATAATCTTTTTTGCCCCAGTATAAACAATTCCAACAGCTGCCACCGAGCGTTTTCTTCACCAACAGCCTGAGCTTCAAGCCCCCCTGTGAGGGAACCACCTGCCCTGCTGACGTGATCATGAGCGAACCCTGCACAAGCTGAGGAAACAAAGACTGAACCTGACCTCCTAATTTCTAGCCAGGGCAGCTCTTTCTGGATGAAAAAAAAGGAATAAATGACAATTGATCAAGTTGAAAGGTACATTGTACGGCCCATGAGTCACTATCAGTCTTCCATGTGTCCTTCTTACTTTTGGGCCTTTATAAATTGCTGCATTACAAACACTATGGTGACAATAAATGTCTGCTGACTATGCATGACAGAGGACGTCAGTAATACAGCCATAAATAAATATAGTTCATGATTTAAGTATTTCATCTCTCCAGCTGTCTCGATCCCTTCTTTGACGCTTTCGAGCCAGCTCTGGGAAGTATGCACTGTTGTAAGGTCTCTCTCTTTCCATGACCTCCTTTGTTTGCTCTTTTCCTTTGCCATTCCTCTGGTCGAGCAGGGACTGTGCTCTTCTCCTTTCTTCTGCCTCCCTCTGTAAACGCTCAGCACGTAGCCTTTCTATGGAGCTGGACAAAAACAGAAGAATCAGATTATTTATATAAATCTTTTAATACCAGAATTTTTAAAAAATTGATCAAATGATGAACAACAATGCTTTCTGCTGTTGCTTGTGATACAAAATGTCAAGGTCAATGTTTTAGGGATTAGACTTGTTCAGTTTCTGGCCATGGGTCAGATTGTAAGATTAATACAACTCTTACACCTGGACTGTAAATTTGAGACCACAGCCAGAGGCTTGTAAGCTTCGCATGGAGTTTGGAAGCATGACAAAGCAGCTTGCTTGGTTTTGTCTGGAGTGGGCTGTCACCACACTCTGAATATTGTCAGTTTAATCAGAGTTGGATGTTCAATACAAATAAAAGCTTCTCCCTAAACTGACAATTTTATAATGCAGAACAAGAAAATCTGACTTTACCTCTCTCCACTGCTCCTCTTCTCCCCCCGGTCTCTTTTTTCTGATTTCTTGCTCTTGTGGTGTTTTCTCTCCTTAACAGCCAGTGCTTTCTTCATGTCATTCAGTGGATCCAAACTATCTTTCAACCTCCGATCTTTCTTTTCTCTCTCCTCTTCACTTACTCCCTTTCTTTTTTCTTTTTCTTTCTTTTCTTCTTGATCTTTTCTCTCTTCTTTTTCTTTTTCTTTTCCTGTTTTCATGTACCAAGGTGTGACCTCAGTCCCTGGTTGGGGTCCAAGAGATACCAGCAAACCGATTGCTCGCTCCTGTTTTTCCTGGGAAAAAAGTGTGAAAGTTTTAGAAAATGCTTGAAACTTTGGAGATGGAGGAAGAGGAAGCTGGATTATTTACTTGCCATCTGGCTACTATAAGTAACAATTTAAGATTTTCTGAAGTTAAGTTTTTCCAAGATATATATGTAGCACTTTTTCATATTTTGACATTATGTCTTGTAGAAGCACTAAATTGCAAAAAAATTTGCAGGGCAAATAAAAAGTCAACACATTTCTATACAGAAGGATGGCCAATCCGATAAGACTCAGTTGCTGTAAGGCAGTCAAATATGTACAGTCAAAACCAGTGAGGATTTTTGATGAGTATCTGCCAAGCATGCAAACTGAATGACATTGCAATCATCGTGGGAGTGACAAAACAGACAAAGGGTTATAACAGAGAAGAAGTTCTACTCTTATTGGTTGACTGTGAAGCCAGAAATATAATCAAACCAGAATCTAGGAAAACATACATCAGAGAGGAGCGGGCATAATCACCTTTTCATCTTTCTTTTCTTTAAGATATTCTTCATTCCCCTTCTTTTCTGAAGACTCCTCCAAGGGGAAAAGATTGAGATGCTCCAAGGTCCCACTTCCTCTACTTTGTCCTTCATCCTCATCATACTGACCTCCTTCTGACTGGAGAGCAGCTCGGGACTTTCTTCTCAGATACTCTGTACGTGCCTGTGGGAAAAAAAATAAGTTGTCAGTCTAAATAAATAAAACCAAGCAAGTATTAAATGAGCATTGGACTTTTGGAAAGAAGTATTGATAACAACTTGTTTTCCAAAGGTACAAAAATTTGAGTGGACAACCAATGATAGCTTGCTCCTTTTTGACTAAGCTTAAAGGGATATTCTGGCGTAAATTTGATTTAGGGTCAAACACACCATGACACCGAGTTAGACACCCCCTCGAGAAATTATCATAAATGTTCTTCCTTGAGCTGCGTCACCCCGCAGCAGTCCGTAATGGACTGGCCCCAGGTCTCTACAGACAAGCGGCTGCTGGAGGACAGTGGGTGAGTTGTGTTTAGTCTCTTTCCTAAAGAAATTATGCAAAGTTAAAAAGATGTGTGGTGGCTAGTGCTGTGGCTGGGACCCTATACTGCTGATGAAGTTAGGCAAGCGGTCGGCCACATTCATCTCTCGACGGGGTGTCTAACTCGGTGTGTTTGACCCTACATTAATTTAACGTCAGAATATCCCTTTAAATAAAAAAGTGGTTATGGAGGGGAAAAGAAAAAAATAGAGCGTTTGATAATGTTGTCAGTACAAGATTGAAGTGAATGTATTTTTGCACTGTGAAGTATAACACACTTGACAGCAAAACTCTATACTATGAAGGTACACCACGGCTTCATCTGGCTCACCTCTTGTTCGGCACGTTCCACGCGACGCTTGGCCTCGCGCTCCTCCTCTGCTGCTTGGGCTTCGTCCCTCCGTACACGCGCGACGTTGTCCTTATTGCGAACGTGCCAGCTTTTCTTCGGAAGGATGTTCATTGTTGCCTTGGCGACTGTTGCTAATATCCGTTAAGGCTCGGCTCACCGAACGAGGACTCGCGTCGAAGTACAAGTACGACACAGTTAAAGTGTCGCTATGTTGTAAAACGACTCTGACCGCAATGACAAAAAGTCACAAATACCCCAACCTCCAACCTAAGTGTTACCTCTACTTGTTTGCCTTGTAGCAATTAAGCTAACGCTCCTCGGGGCTTAGTACTTTCTACCTCAACGCATCCCATCGTGACATTTGTGACATTTTACCTGCTCCATCCCAACAAACTTATAATTTGGAATATTTTGCATTCAAAACGGTTTGGAAATGCTGTTAATGACTCGTTGTCAGACGAGTTGCTCTTTCTGGTGACTGCTGAGTGGCTCACAGGAACAAGAAAACACTAACAGGAAGTAATCGTAACTCAGGTTTGGTAATAGGACAGCTCTGACACCAGGGGGCGCTATAACTCATAGTTTTATTCAGTACAATGAATAGAAACATACAGCACTATATTTGTGATAAGAATTACAATAAAGCACATTTAAACGGACTTTTGAGCTTTCGCCATTCTACTCTATACTGAAAAACTAAGATTGTTAAAAACAAATATGTCTTGTTGATGGCATCAATTAATGGAGTCTGTGAAGGTTAGAAGCACATGGGTGAAGGGGTTAGACATTTATAAAAAACACTTTTAACCCTTGAAAGTGAATTTAGTCTGTCATTAGTTTTATTAGAATTGTGTTCAGACCAAAAAAGATCTTCTTTAATTTGTTTTATACATCAATTGTGGTATCTATGAACTACAACATGAGGTCAAAAACCTAGCATAAAAGTCCACCATTGTAGCTTAGAGGACTAATAAAGTCATAATAGTAGTTCTGGGGTAAGTAAAGGAGTCCGATGAGAGGATCAGAGTTTCAGTTCAGATTGTTGAAATGTTTTACTTTTTCTTTTCAAAAATACAGCTGTGAATGTTCTGAATCACTTAAAGACATTCTCATGTTAAAACGACTTTTTACAAAACAGCTTTTTATCAGTTATATGCAATAATAATAATAAAAGGAATTATTGTAGCAGTTGAATAGTGTATAACAGATTAAAATACACATGAATGTGAAGAAGTGACTGTTATTTAAGGAGAGAGAAAGTGAGGGAGAGCTGGGGTGCAGAGTGAGGGGGATAGTAGGGATATGGATCAACTTACCCCGCTCCTATGGTCAACTTACCCCATACACGGGGTGAGTTGAATAGGTGATTAGGTGAATAGGTGACCACTTTTTTTGGCATGCTATATTATCAAGACAGTTATGTTTACACTCATTCTGTTGGTTTGCAGGAATGCACAATATCTTGAAATATCTGCAGATACACTAGTTAGAGACAAAACTATGACTGTCTTGATGTAGTGATCCAAAATGTGAAATATCCTCCCCTATAGTTAGAAAATACAAAAACACCATACTTAATATTGATGCAAGATTGTCTGTTAAACCCCAGCCAGCATCATATGACACATTATTTACTTTGGTTGCATTTATTCCTTTAGGGTTTTTTATCATAATGTTATTTTTCAGAAGTTTGTCATGGTCCTTATGATGTGTTTAGTCCCGGACTCCTGCAGCGTGAGTTGGTATCTGAAGCTTTCGACTCAGCTCCTCAATCTGTCTGACCAAGAACTGTTTGTCACGACCCTCCTGTAAGCCACAGATACACCATTGTATTAATAAAACTGGGTGCTTGAGGGTATCGAGAAATACCATAGTTAACCCTGAATAGCATCAAAACCAAAAACTACAAGTCTACCTTACAGTACAGGTTAAGGGTTATTCATCAAGATACCTGTTTGAGCTGTTTTTTTAGCAGGGCAACACTTTTCCCATAAACAGATGCCAGAGCCACAAAGTAGCACATCACCACACTGCAAAGGAGAACAGAGTCATTAAAACATGTCATTCAAATGATATATATAACTAATATATATACAATATGTAAGAAATTAAAATATGGCATCAACTTACTTACCATATTAACACAAACAGAGGGATGGAGAATGCTTGGGAACCAATGAAGAAGAGAAACTCTTGTGTTGTTTTAGAAAGGTTTGAGAAAGAGGCTGGAACAACTGACCACATGCTGGGGAAGAAACGGAAAGGACCACAGCCATAAGAAGGATGGATCCTGGGTAGAGAAACGAGAACGTCACAATTTTATAAAACATTGGGGAAAAAAATCCAATACTTTCCAGCAGTAACCTTACTATTTCCTCCTACATATCAACAATAATTGCCATTTCACTATAATTATCTGTCAGTGCCAGAGCTAAAAATACTGCTGTTATGATTGTTACTGGGAGGAAAAGGAGGCAGCTGCAAACAGCACTCACACAGCAAGACTGTAAACCATGACAGCTGTGGCTAGGCCCCCACCAAATAGGAGCACCACCAGGAAGAAGAAGGTGGAGGCTGTAGAGCGAAAAGTTTTCAGCGCTGGCCGACAGTTTTGGAAGAGCGTGAGCTGAGGGAGAAAGGACAATGACGACACATACACAAGGTGAGGACCATACTGGAATAGTGAAGAACAATCCTCAATGTGCAGAACGTGTGCTGAGTTTGAAGCAACATCTTCACCTTCTTGGTGTAGAATAGGATGACAAACTTGATGGTGTTGATGAATGGCAACAAGGGGCAAAAAAGAGCTCCAGTCCACACCACTGTCTGACTATAAACCAGTTCAAGCACGTTGGAGGAAACCACAAACTCCTGCCGACCCACCTTCTGAGCCAGCTTATTTGACCAGTTGTCCACCACCATCCTGACACACACACACACACAAAACACAGTAAAAATCACACAACTGATTGAGCTTCATAATTTTCATAATGACCGTCTCATCTAATGTAAACAATTTTTTAAATTATGATTTTTACCTGCGTGGAAACTCCACCAAGAAGAGCATGGCGATGTTTATGAGGAGGTCAAACAGAGTCAGCTTGTACATCTCCTGCCCTACCCGAGTTTCCCAGCACTACATGACACAACAAATAAGACCAAATATTTTTATAAAGAATTACATCCCTCCATGTATTGATCCTGTATATGAAGAAGAAGCATCTTTGAACTATATGCGTAAGCATAAAATTACTGGATAGAGGTCATGGTTGTATCCGCATAGTAGACAGTCTCCGTGGTTTTTGTTCCCATCACAGGTGATCTGGCCCCAAAGGGTGAAGATGAGGACACTAAGACTCACTAAGCGGAGAACCACAGCCCTTTACATAGAGGAGAAATAAGGAATCATAATCAAAAAACTGGGAAGAGAGAATAGGAAGTGACGCGCTGCAAAGGGTTCAGAGTTGGATTTCTATAGATCTATCTTCTTTGAGGGTTATATCCTCAGTACCTGGGCCACTGATCTAACCACGATGCAAAACTGGCACCCCAAAAAATCAAAACAAAGGCAATTTTATTTCTGAAATGTACTTTGTAAAGCAGAATATTGACTGTGGTATTATTATAGAGTACTGTTGGTAATTTTTACTTTAGTGAAGGTTTAAAGTTGTGCTTCCAGCTCTAGATTACATAGACAACAAAAACAGATATTATGTAGATACTTAGAAATAGAAATCAGTGCAAACCTCAATAGTGCCAGAATGACAGTGAGACTGGGGGAATATCGCTCTATTAAGGCAATCTGGTCACACAGTAGAGGCACCAAGAAATTTGCAGTGGTGATGACAATGGAAGGCAGATACTCAAAAATCAAACCAAGGACCCCTTCTTGCTCACTCCTACCCTGTTTTTAAGAGACAGGAGTCAGAATATCACTAAAGATTTAATACTGAATCACAGTCACTGTCATTACTGTCTTGACATCATTTACCTGGCTAAAGTTTGTAGCCTCAAAGATGCCATAACCGGCTGCTGCAATGAGTCCTGATGTAATGAGAAACATCAAAACACGGAGAGAGTATAACATGACTTTTTGGGTTAAAGTAAGTGAGGCTTTCCTTTTCTTTATGTTCTCCTCCTCCAGATCCACCTGCCAGAGAAAGAGCACAAAGAGACATCAGGGAAGATCGGATATCCTTATATACAGAGAGATTATGAAATACTACCACATGATCATCATCACTCAAACTAGGACACATCCCTCCTGACCTGTAGCCTGTAGTGGATATTTTTCTGCTTCAACTTGGTAGCTCTGTCTCCCAGACAACCATAGTCCCAGCTGGTGAACACTATCTTGCTGTAGTTGCCCACAGTGCTGCCTCCTGTTGCCACAGCAACTCGTGCTGCAATCCCCATGCTGTTACATGAGCAGCCAGTCAGGGGAGAGATAGAGATGTGGGTCAAGGTTACTTGAACCCTAAACTCAAGCCTTTTCGTGCCATCATCTCTACTTGAATTATCGATAATATTGTGAAACTCACCGGGCCATGATACAAATGAAGCAAAAGATGAAATAAAAGACAACAGTTAAGAGGTAAGCCAATGGGATGTTGTAAGAGAAGCTGTCATCCATCTCTGTGTTGCTGTAGTAGCCGTAAAACAAGTAGGAGTACTCCAGAAAGCCCTGGATAAAAGAGAGAAGACAGTCTCAGAGCCTGTATGATTTCCTCGGCATGTTACTTTCATACAACTTTTTTTTTTACTTTTACAGTCCTCATTAACTTTTTAAATGTAGCTTTCATACACTCTTTCTGCTATTTAAAGGCATACGATATATACAATTAGAGTTAATTTACTTTTGTGTAAGTCGATTTCAAGAGAAATACAGAGTTAAAACAGAACATATAGCAGTTTAATCACTCTTAGGTTCTGTCTTCGCATAAAGGCCAGAAAGATGGGAAAACAGGCAGCCACTTGAGGCTCTAGAAAAATTTGGAGGTAGTTCTGTACTATGCAGTGATTCACACTCTTGAATTATTTCTGTTTTTAATTATGTGTTGTTTTTGATGGCTTTGTTCTTTTTGAAGTGATATCTCAACAGTCTGAATCTTTTGATGATATTGTGCATTATGGATGAGGAAATGCTCCAGTTTCTTTCAGCTTTAGACTGAGGTGCATTATTTTAAAATTGATGAACTATGTGCTGTCTTCTATAGAGTGGAGACCGCCTCGCTAGATCTACTTCTAAGATACTCAGTCTCTCTGGAATCCCCTTTTTTATGCCCAGTCATGTTTCAACCTGTTGCAAATGAAGTTGGAAATGTTCCCACAGGCGTGCTGTTCAAGTTTTTCTAAGTTAAAATAATCCTGAACACAAAAATCTGTTTTGATTAACATTTCAAAAGAAATTGGGGGTTAAAACCATCAAAACGTGTGGAATCATAATGTCTGAGTCACAAAAACAATCGTGTGTTTTGAAAATGTTCTGCAAGGCTCGTATCTGTGAAGGTCACTGTGATGCAGCAGTTTCTCACCGTTCCTGAAAGTACATCGAGGAAGTAATTATAGAACAACCCCAAGCCTACAGGATTAGGGTCATACTGCAAACAATCCTGTGGACCTGAAAAACACCAAGAGTTAAGCTTTTCTGATCTCTCTATGTATTCTGTATGTATTTTCTGAGATTACTGTACTTAAGCAGGTTAACACTATGAATGTAAAGGTCACTCTAACAGAGAAAGAGAGGAGGAAAAGGGAAAGTTGCGGTGGTTCATTTGATAACAAAGCCAAAGGCTCTTAACCCCTGCACTGTCATCCAGATAAAGCTTCCTCCCATAGTCTTCAAAAAATTAAAGGCTTATGTCAGATGAAATGAGGTGTTCGTCATAATAAAGAACATCAAGAATATTCAGGAAGAATAACCGATCTTGAATAACAGCACCAAATTGAGGCCTGAGACCTGGTTCAGCAATATTTAAAGGTCTTGGTTTTGCATGATAAAACGCCTTATCCACATATCTTATATTTCTGATGCATAAAGGAAAACCTCAAGGGATGAAATCCTTACTTAGATTGAATCTAGAAATAGAAATTTTACACCATTGAACATTTCATTACTGTAAATTTATCTTGTGTACATTTACCCAAATCTGGCGCCCACTGCCTCCAAACTAATGCTCTAAACAGTTGGAAGGTTTCACAGTATTATACAGGACTGCATTATATCATCACAATGAAGGAAACATAAAAACATTAAAACTCGACATACCAGTGGAAGGCGGTAAAAATGATTCCTGAACTGTGATGTTAACACCACTGTCCCCAACAGATCTGAAGACGATGCTGGGGATGAAGACAAAAGCTGCAATCAGTGAAAAGGAAACAAAATTGAGCACCACCAAGAATCGCAGGAAGAAAAAATAAGACTGGACGCCTCCGCCAAAGTTCCCTGTGGAGAAAAAAAGGACAATGAATGTATTAAAGTTGCAAAAACAGAATGGAAATGACAGGTTATGCATACTCTGTTGTCTGGGGTTAAATAGCAACAGCTCTACATGATCAGCTGACATTCACGTCAAGGATTTACCTCCAATCTTTTGCAGTGACTTGTTCCACAGGGCAAAAATGTAGATGAATTCTCTGGCATTGTCTTTGAGATTACGCAAATACTTGGTCCTTTTCCGTTTCCAGGAATCCCTCTCAGACACCACAGGCAGCTGCATCTCCTGCACCTGTCTGGAACAGAAAGGAAGGGACATAGCACCAAATTCAGGGCCCTGTACACTCTCAGTAACAGTGGGCCCCTATGTATGCCAGTGCATGAGGCACCTGAGCAAAATTTTAAAAAAAACAGGATTTTGGTGGGCCCCTCTCCCTACACGGGCCCTGGGCAGTCAGGTCCACTTTCCCCCCCACTACCACACCCATGCAGAAAGGTTATACTATGGTGACTGTAACAGTAATCGTCTATTTCATATCTTGGTTATCTTTGTTAAGTAATTTCCAGGACATTTCAATAGCAGTCACATGTTGTGTGGTTGTTTCTAAATAAATATCTATACCACTACCTATATCATCTATAATCATTATTATCATTATTGTATCAGAGGTTGTGAGGGGCTCCCAGCTAAAATGTATACTAAGTTTGGACATCGTGCTGAAGGAGAATTTGAAACTAGATCAAGATAAAATAAATTCAAAGCTGAATATTTTTCATATTTTTGTACCTGAGAGGGTTTCTCATCAGAGAGGATGCAAGAGTTAAAACACCATCTAACAATCAGAAACAGGTTTGATACCTCACAGCTCTCTTCAGTGCCATCGGCAGGGGGCTGCTTCTGAGATCCTGGGGCAGACCACCACTGGGCTCCTCATCTGCTGGGTTGGAGCCCCAGGCAAACTGAGGATAATTCTGATTAGACATCTGAGATGGAAAACGACGTAACCGCAGTGACTGCTGATCAGCTGTGTAACCATTTCCTGTGAGCAGTTAAGAAAAGAAAGAGGGACAGATTACACAGTTAGACAGAAACAAAAGGAGGCTTTTATGCTACAGCAGCATTATTTACTTATTTGGCTCTGATACTGCCAAAAAGAACCATGGAAATTTGCTAAGCTGTAAAAACAGACGCACCTTCGTCGTGGTCATATACCCTCCTCATGTCTCGTCGTGGTGGGTTTCTGTCCATTTCTTGGTCGCTTTTTAACACAAAGAGCCTCAAACAAGTTCCTCTGTAAACACACTTAAGACTTCACCAGCTGCTTCTTTATTGAACCAGCTCTTCGTGAAGTGACGCTTCAAATCCAGGAATCTCTTTCCTTCTGTCTCCTGGACTTTGCCCCCGCAGTAATAACCACACAGGTACTTCCTTGTGTGATTTAACCCATTTATAGGGAGGTAGTGACAAAGTTTAATACAAAGACAGGAGGAAGAGCAGCAGGAAAATAAGTCCAGCTGAAGATTCTTGTGTAAAGGGGTTCACTAAAGTGTCTTTAAGTAAATTTAAGAAAAGATTTTGCTGAATTTTAATGGTGGACAGGGATGGGGCTTAAACAAACAAACCATATTAATGTCAATATTATGATTTAAGCTGCTAAGTTCAATTTAGAGTGCTTTCTTAAAACCTGCCTATGTATATTCTCGGCTAACCTGAACATTAAGCATTGTTGAGAGGTAGCTTTGTGGGCGTTTGAGTTCATAGATGCCAGAGTTGATCATTTTCCCATCTCCACTACAGCATTCATCTTTACCATACAAATACATCAAGTATAAACTCGTGAAAAATGAACAAAAACTCACAGAAAATCAAACCAAGAAGACAAAAAGAGCCATGTGGGTTATGTTTACAAGGGAATGCTGATATGTATTTGACAACTGTTACAAAGCTGGGAGTGTTACAGTCGCTGAGGTATGAAAAGCTGGGGGAAAAAAGGACAAGACTGAAATGAATTATGATAAGGAGTAAACAGAGGGGCTAATACCACAATCATCACAGTACAATATTAAAATCAGTGAAACAGAGGGTTGTTTTGGGGTTTGCAATTCAAATTATATTTGTAACTGTGAAGACCAGCTGAGGGGAAAAGACTTTCAGTTCTAAGGTCAGACAATCTCATTCAAAACAGAGACGCAGCAAAGTTGTCACAGTTTGACACAGTAGCAAAAGACCATTTTTCCACAATCACGCATTTATTTCTGTCGTCAGAGCTCGGCGATAATTCAAAACTACCATTTATGAACTGTTGGCATCAGCCTCTCTTAATAAAAAGTCATCATTCTAAAAATTCTGCCAAACATGCTTTGACAGACTTTTACAAATAGTAGGGTATGTGGTTCCTTTTGTTTGTTTCACTGCAGGATAATGGAAAACTACAGCATTACATGACGTTTGGCTGAAATTTGTGATGATGATTTTTATGTCGCCCAGCTCCACCTGTGCTGCTATTTATGAACGACATTGGCAGCTTGTAGTTCTGTAGCGGAAATGACAAAGTCTTGTTATCAAATGTTTGGTCCTGACCCTGAAATGTCCGTGATGGCAGTACAGAGAGACATTTTGGCAGTGAATGGACTGTTGCTCTTCCACATTTAACTCTGCTACAGAGATGACAGTGTTTATGTTCCTGGTGTGATCTGATTTGCTCAAAAATACAGGCAGAGGACAAAAAAAAAAAAGTTGAATTCACTGGATCACAAACGGAAATACAAATAAATGTGGAAGATTCTTGAGGTAAGTAGAAAAAAAATACAAACTGTTTGATAAATATAAACAGAAAAAGATACAAATCTTGTCTGGACCTTGATTGAACCTTAAAATCTGAATATAGTTGAGTTCCAGAAAACCCAGTGCTGCTTGATTTAATGCATCAATTAAATGAATGTAACAGGCCTCATTTGCATGTCGTAGTTATTTGACAAGCAAATTACTCCTTAAGTCAAACTGTTGTGATAAGCATAGTGTGTGGATTGAATTTGTGCTATGAATGTTAAAGAGCTGGTAAACGTTTGAAAACGCTCTCACACAGGCGCATACAAATACCCTCGCTATGTTTTCACTCTGCACTCCAGCGTTAATGTACTATTTCACATTAATGATTGCTGCTGAAATGTTTCATTACTTACGAAAACTCATCCAATCAAATCGAATTAAACATGCCCCCATTTTAATTATCTTTAAGTCCATAACGAGGTCTAATGTTGGACTTGACCTGCTACTCAGCATCTTGACATTTCAATAACCTGATTTTAACCTCAAGTGGCTCATTCAACTATTTCCGCCTGGGAATGTTAAGCATGTAATAAGCGCACATACTGTACTGGCAGACACGGAGATGAGGAGGGTTCATAACTATTCACACTCCAGTCTCCATCCATACTATAAAAAGTGACATTCATCAAGCTCAAACATTCCTCTCCTAGTGTTCACATTATTTTTACATGAACACAAATTGTTTTTACACGTCTCACTTTCATCTAATTACACGTATTTTAAAATCTGTTTGGATGTTTGTGACATTTTCTGCATGAAAGCTGAGTGTTGATGCAATCACTGAAAGTTTATGATGATGCAAGTCCTCTCACATCTGAAAATAGTTTCCACTCAGTCTGTTTTCTCTCCTGTTTTCTCTTTCACACTCTCCCTCTTCTCCCCCTCCTGCTCTCTTTTCCTCCCCGCCCCTTTCCCTCCTTTCAGGATCCTGCCAACAATTATACAGCAAACAGCAATGATGTGCATGATGAAGTAGATGGACGTCCAGTAGTTGACGGTGTCGGATGCCTTCAGGAGCACAAAGCCCATGCACATGTAGTCATATGCCCTCATCTTTAAGAACCAGTGGACCCAGTCGAAGATGTTCTGTCCTCGAGGGCCCAGCTTTGATCGGACCGAGGCCTCCATGGCAGACTCAGCAGCAATGCACAGGGGGATGGTGAGGAAGGAGAGGTAGTATCCTGCGTGAAGTCCATGCCAGTATGCGCTGATGAACATGGTCCAGCCAGCCCTGAGGGTTACAAACACAAAAACCGAGGTCGTTCACATCATAAGGGTTTCTGGTTTCTGCCAAATGAAGAAATTTAAGGGGAAAATGGAGTGCTGGCTCTGGGAGAAGTCATTTTCTACACAAACATTGAGCTTTTTACTCTTTAGCCACACACTTTCATTATTGTCCAAAATTAAAACCCTGAAATTTACACATTGGTTACGCTGTTTGAGACATTTCCACCATCCTGCTTCTATATAGACTCACTAAAGAACCAAATCAGTCCAAAAAAGATGTTTTTTTTCCTTCAAGCAGCAGTCTCCACATTGGTTTGTTAGGATTCATTTATCAGACTGTGACCCTTTTCATACATTTACATATCAGGAGAAGAGAAGAGGAAGTAGTAAAGGGTTGACAAAGATTCCACAGTACTGTTAGTTTGTATGTTTCCTCCTATCTTCGATTTTATCTCGTTGCACAGATCCAACAATCATTTGCATTTTGATGCAGAGACACAGCACACAGAGGTGCCTTACCTGAGCGTGTAGGCTTTAAAGGGAGAATTGGGGTAGATGTAGTGATGCAGCCACCACTGCACTGTCATGTTCCAGTAACGCATGCCGTGCCGGACCTTGACACAGAAGTCAGTGTTGTAACAGTCGATGTTCTGGATGGTCTTGAAGTCGTATTTCTCTTCGGTGGAGGGATCAGGACTGACCAAAAGGAAGAATAACACCACAGAGGCCGAGATGTCAGAGAGCAATTACTGATGTCTTCTCTTTTACTACACTTGATGTGCTGGTGGTAATGTACCTGTAGTTGACAGTGGGCCCTCCTCCAGGTTTGGACAGGGCTTTCTCTGGATAACAGCCCAGACCTGCACTGATACAGCCGGCCTCAGCTCCGCACCAGGCAGCATAGAAACGCATCCGAAACACAAAGAACACAACTACCATGTAGAAGAACCTGTTCACAGGAAGACAGAGGACGAATACAATCATTGTGTTTGACCCTAAATTAATTTTACACCAGAATATCCCTTTAAGCTTCTATGACTCTTCATTTTTAGGTTAATGAACAGCCTAAAAAAAAAATTTATTGTAAAAAGATGTCAATGTTCTCCTACAGTAACGTCACATTTGAAACTTTGATGCTTTTTTTGCAGTAAATCTGTTTTTAATTTAGATAAGTCTCTGAAATCGATATTTTCTTCTAATAACACTTATGGGTATTGAACGCTTTCATTTTATGCTCTTTTTCTAAATGTCTTACAGGAAATAAAACAAGATTAATTTCTGCAATGAGACTATAATAAATCTATCTTTACTTTTCTTTGATGACAGTTTAACAGCATTTATTAATTGTTACAGTACCTAAAGAAATAGTTTCGATCCAGGAATTCCTCCGTGCGAACGTAAGCCAGGGGAAAGACAGAGTTCACAGCCAGGAAAAGAGCGCCGTAGACAGGAACCAGCTTCAGACGCTGCAGGCACGGCTCCCAGCCGGGCAAGGTCTGTGGGCTGGGCTGCTTCAGCCAGTCAGAGTACGTTTGGAAGCGAAAGAAGGGACCTTCAGGAAAATGAAGGGATGACATAAGGGAATAAAGACAAGCGTTGATAAGACAGTGATTGACAAAAAATGGATTTATGGGGCGATGCAAGACACAAAGAGGGCCAGAGGAGGGCAGTATGGTTCAATAGAAGAGAAGGTGTTGTGGGTAGGGGAGATGAGTAAAAAAAAGCAAAAAGAGAAGTATAAGAAAAGCCGATGTAATAATACTGAAACAATATGGACTCACACAATATTGGATAGTAGCGGCGAGTGAGACAAAGAGAGACAACAGTTAAAAATCATGCAAACACAAACAAGCATCAACAACAACAACAACACGCATGATTATAAGACAACACAAACTGATCAAGCTGAGACGTTTGGACAGACTTACCGGTCATTATACCGACATAACAATAGCTATAGGACAGGATATCATAGAGTGAGGGCTCCTGGGACAGACCGTCAACGACAGGAGACTTGGCAAAGTTGCTCACTTCCTTCTTCTTCTCAATGTGGAAGCTGTGCACCTCGTTTGCTAGACTCACCATCTACAACAAAAATCACAGAATGGACAGTTAAAACGTTAACATGGACATATAAAGTGCAAAATTGCAGTTTCATCCCCAGGTGAGATTTCTGTACCTTGAGAGTGAGAAGTAGTTGGACAGCGTTGGAAAAAGGAGTTGGTGATGGCAGTCCAAACCAGGTGACCAGCCGAAAGAAGAGGAGGTAGAGGAAGGTCCAGCTGAGACTGAGCGCCGGTGCATGCCTTGTTAAAGGAAAAATGCATGTTACAAGTGAGTGAGTGTTACACAGGAAACTTTGACAGGAGAGTAATCACATTTCTATTAAAAGTTTTCAATCCACCACAACTTTACCAATAATTTCATCATCAAGACTTTAAAAAAAAGCATGACCAGAAATCAAATAAATTCATTTGTATATTGAATGTTTTTGGGATTTATTCTGGTGGTAAAACAAATCAAGCAATTTCCATTTCCTGAGGGGAAGTTTTTCTAGTTTTCTGACATTTCATGGACTTAATTAAATGAAAATAATTGTTTACCTAGATTCATGCATACTGTTCTGTTTTTTTACTAACACTGTGTATTATTCTATGAAATAAGTCTGTTAAAGAGTCCATGTTTTCCCTCACCGCCAGCTGCTCTTTATAATGATCCATGTTCCAATCACTGTCACCAGAGAGTGGAGAGTGTGGACGTTACAGGTGGCGATAGTGATAGTGAGACCCAGTAGAAGAGCTGCTCCCTGCTTCACCGGAGGGCCTGAAGAGAAAACCAAGTAAAACAGTTTGTTAATTTGTCAAAACCATCCAGCAGAGGGAGTACACACACCGGGGAAAGCAGCAGAGATCAGCAACAAGAGAGTTTGTCATAAACACTAAGTTTCTCTCAGAGGCCCGAACAGAGCTAATAAAACCTTTGCTCAAGTTATGACATGTGAATCAACAAAAGTTGTGGCCAAAGACATAAAGTGTGAAACTGAAAAGGAAGTGGGCAGACCAGGCTTCTATTATGAACAACGGAAATGATCACAGACCGATGCAACGCACCGAACTGTCAGGTCAGGCAAGTGGAAGTGATGTGAAGAGTAGAAAATATCTCGGATTGTAATTAGGGTTGCACAACAAATCACAAATTTCAAAAGAGTTTGCATGAACCATTTTGCAAAATTTATAACTATAAATAAGACAATGATTTCATGTTTAAGTTGCACTCAATGTTTTCTCTCCCAGCATGAAAAAAAAGATGTGTCACGGATTCAGGAGAGAAATGTTGCAAACATACACAATCTAAAGAACATAATGAAACCATATAGACATCACAAACTGCTCGTTATTTCAGCTCATATATATTCTTAAGTATTTTTTTAATCCATTTCTTGTTAATATTAAGCAATGTAACTACACACTTCAGTTTGTTTTACATATCATGCAGGCCAAGTGTCAGATTTGCTGGTCTGAAAGTGTATTTAAAGAAAGTAACAAAGTCAACCAGCAAAAGTGATTTGTCACTTCAGCACTTTTCAGAAGTATACAGGTCACAGTACAGAGAGCGATTCATGTGACATTTCTGTGCATAATGTTCGTTGACACTCAAAAAGCAGCAGCTTGCAATACGAGCTTGCAAATTATCCGTGTGAACAAACTAAGTCCTGTTTTCTGATCATTTTCTGTCTCACAACACAAAACTTGAGAATGACGCAGCAAAATTTTAGTGGACATACATAAAGACAGTTCATTTCACACATTAATTTACAGAGCTATCAAACCAGCAATGTGTACAAATAAAAAACTCATTTTTCCAAATATAAAATATAATCTATATGCAGGTTCAAAGAGCAACCTAGCTGAAATACTCACTGAGGTAACGGAATAGAAATCCTACAGGGATGGAAGCAGCAAGGACTCCCAAGTACACCAGCTCATCAGGAGACATTGTTCTGCTGGCACAAACACAAAGATCAGATCAGAGCTCCAGATCCACCAAAGACGTTTATACAGAACAAAAACATGAAAGAAGACAACCAGTTGGAAACGGACATGCCGGTATCTTGCATCAAACACAATTTGGTAAAGCTGATCATTTTGAGCATCAAAGACTTTGAATCCTATCGTAGCTTTTCAGGATGTTTTTGGTTATGGATTGCAATCTTTCACTCCGTGAATCGGAAAAATATTTATTTATTATTCGCTTATTTATTATCAAATATGTAAAAAGAACATTATAATCCAAACATGTAAAAAAAAATACAAATACACCCCTATGCCTGAGAGGTTTTGCATATCTGACCGAAAAGGTGAAAGTAAGTTCTAGAAATTACATAAACTTGAGTTATACAGAGTAGCTTTTTGTTTACGTTCACTTTTTCAAAAATTTTTTTTTAATCATTGCTTTTACTTTCAAGATATTTCAAGCCATTTATTACTTTTTCCTTGAAGTCAGTATTACATTTCATCAAGAAATGTATTCTTGATGCCTTTGGAGCCTTTTTTCTCCCTCATAACAATCCATTAACTGTGAATTTTTGCCTTTTATAACAAGCAGATGTGTCACCACGTGTGTTAAGGCAGTGGTTCTCAAATCCAGTCCTCGAGGCCCACTGTCCTGCATGTTTTGGATGTTTCCCTGCTCCAACACACCCGATTCAAATGAACAGCTCGTTATTAAGCCATTACAGAGCTTGATAACGAGCTGATCATTTGAATCAGGTGTGTTGGAGAAGGGAAACATCCAAAACAGTGGGCCTCGAGGACTGGACTTGAGAACCACTGTGTTAAGGAGCCATCTACAAAGTACCATCCTGACAAAGGATGCTACAATTTTTTTTACATTTCCCCCAGAATAATCACAGAGTCAAAATGACCTCACACGTTAATGTTGTTGGTAAAAAAAGCTTAAGGGTTCCACTGTTTCCAGCACCATGGGATTAAAAGTAAGAAATCAGTGCTTGGTACTTCAGGTACTTTAAAAGTGAAGTACTTTTGACTTTTACTTAAGTAGATTATATAGACTGCCAGTTTTACTTCATAGGTACAGTATTTTTGTACTTTTCAACCCCTGTTAATAAGAAAGGCTGCATTAAGATCTGCATTAAGTTTTCCCATCTCAAGTTTGTGGATCTGTTTTTCATTTTAGTTTGATGTTACTTTGCTTTCAGGTGACCTTTGTCTTTATATTCCATTTTCAAGTGATCAGATCAGGTTGTGTTTCTCCCATCCTACTCCTGGAGTAAAAATCTTCATATTTAATGTGATTTCCTGATAATTTCAGGTAAGAACCTCCTGTAACACCTTGCTGCATTATTCGGCAGGTATGGCGCTTTGAGAGGATGGTATAGTGCCATTACGTCTTAAAATGAAACATCTTAATAATGTAGGATATTAATGAATGGTATCGTTGGTCAAAGTGACAGAAAACACGACTGAGTAAAGCAGAAAGAAGTAGAAATCCTTTTCACCATCATCCTGTTGCATTTCTAAACCTACTTCCCTGTGACTGAGTTTAAGCGACAACATTAGCCGACGGCAACTTCACCTCAGAACTGATATTATACAAACATTAAAGAGTTTTACTTTAAAGAAAAAACAGCTGTAATCAATGTCAAATAAGAAGCAGGATTAAACCACTAAACCATGACTGACTTTAGCGCTATCAGTCTGAGCAAATGTTAGCATTGTTGAAACTGAACACAATCACTTCGCTGCTAACGCGTTCACAGGCTATTATATCAACACGCATTAGTGGGAGAAAGTTGTCATTTACTTACATTTGGAACAATGAATTCACTAGTGTTGAACTACTGCAGTCTCTGGTCGAGCCCTGCGTACACAGATCCTCATTCACACAGTTGCTTCATGGCTAACACACGGATACTCGCTGCTTCCTGGTAGGTGACGACATACGCCCACTCCTGGTGGTTTCAGACCGTACCATTCGAGCTCCGAGGGGTGTGGGTCGTACCATTTTCACCACAGAGACAAAAACGCACTAGCTTCTTCTTTTGCCTTTCAAGAACTTTAGCACCTCCTTATTTAACCGTTTATTTATGACAAAATGTATTAATGTCAGGTACATCTCATTAGGATGTATTTGTTCTCACATTTCCATTTTAAGCAATAGAAGTTAAAAAAATAAATAAAAACTAGACTGAGATGTCATCAGTTTCTGTCGACTAAAACTAGGCATAAAATAGTCATGGGTTGTTCTGACTAAAGCGCTCAGTTTTAGTCGACTAAAATTGGCTAAACAAAAATGAGTTTGGACGTGACTAAAACAAACATAAACTTAAAATGAAAGTTTGACAAAGACTAGACTAAAACTAAAATTAAAACAAAACAACACTCATTTGAATGTGTTTCTTTTGTATTTATCATATTATGTAACCCCGCTGATGTCTAACTCTTTTATGAAAATTAAGAAAAAATTTGAATTTATAAATTAATTGGTGTTTAGTGTTTAAAAAAAACTCTACTTACTGCAACTCTTGTTTTCTTCACAATACCTGAATTTAAGGACAGAAATCTGCTGCATAATTAGAGCTATGAAGGTTTATCTAAGATGCAGGAATGTTTGATGCACTTTCAAAAGGAGAGGAAAACAGTGTTCAACCAGTAGGTGACACTATTACTCTTAAAAAGCTTATAGTAATGGACCAGTTTCTGACAACAACCATCAACCCTGTAACATTGAAAGCACAGTGTTGAGTATTTAGAAAAAAAAAACGTTTCTCCTGAGAAAGAAAGAGAAGAGAACAATGAAGGGCACAGTTTTACTATGAGCTAAAATGGGTTTGTGTGTAAACCGTGTCCAAAAGAGATGAAAAATGCCCATGTTTCACGGTGGGACAAGTAACATCATCTTTGACAGTGTGATGACACATTGGTTCAATTTCCAGTTGTTATAGTCAGTACTCTGGCTGTTGGTGTGTGGTGTGCTGTGTTGGCCCTGTCCTTACCCACCACATATGATAACACCAACCAACCAACCAAGAACAACCAACAACCACTAACAACCACCAACAACAACAACCAACAACAACAGACAACAACCCACAACCACCAACAACAACCAACAACCACTAACAACAACCATTACAGACAACAACCAACAACCACCGACAACAATCACCAACAACAACCACTAACAATCAACAATAACAACCAACAAAAACCAACAACAACCAACAATCAAAAACAACAACCAACAACCACCACCAACCAACAACCACCGACAACAACTAACAACACCAACCAACAACAACAACAACAACGAAGTGCTTTCCATAAAATTGCTGTACAGGCAGTAAAAGCAAACAGAGTAAAATACAATTGTAGTGCCTGGCAACTCAAATTGTGAGTACGCGTGCAACTATGCGTGATGATGTCAGAGTACGTGACAGGTATGGAAGAGGGAAGAGAAGTTATTAAAGAGTGCGATGACTGTTGGAGTGAGTTCAAGAATTAAAGTTAAGAAGAAGTGAGAAACATTACAACAATAATGACACATGGCAAAGGTTAAACAAGTGGATCTTGAGCTTTGCTTTAAAAGCATCCACAGAACATTCTAGTCTTATTTCCACAGGAAAATTACCTTCATCTTAGCTGACAATCGGGGTGTTAGGTGTTTAGGATATCCCAGTCTTTAGTTGACCTGTCCCAACTTTTTGGGAACACGTTGCAGGCATCAAACTCAAAATGAATGAATCTTTTAAAAAAGCAATAAAGATTATCAGTTTCAACATTGATAGACTGAACAAATTGAATGTCTTGTCTCTGTAATACATCAAATAGAAAATAGGTGGAAAAGGATTTGCAAATCATTGTATTCTGTTTTTATTCTTGTTTTGCACAACATTCCAGCTTCATTGGAATTTTTTTGTTGGTTTTTTTAGCATTTTATGACCCTTTTGGGCTGGTATTCCAGTGATGTAAAGTTAGACACAGTAAAAGGTGTTACTTCTTACTCAGCTAGGCCGACACAAAATGACCTGAAAGTTGTGCCTTTATAAAAAATGTTTGGGGCTAGCTGTTAGCACCCACTGAGCCCACCTCCCTGAAAAAGACATGGTCTGGATGGCAGCACATGTTGCTCCTAAACCTTTATGTACCATAGACTGTATGTATCATGGACAACTTTGCTCCGCCTTCCGTCACTATGCGAATTTTAATCCAAAATGCTCTTGCTCGCCCATAGGCTAAATCGAGTGTCAATCATACAAAACATGAACCCCTAATAACTTTTAAAAATGGAGCTGCACAGGAAAAAGAGGACTTGAGCACAAACCAGTCTTACAATCACTTAATGTCAATATCGCAACCAGGGAGGAGAACAATTTGTAGTCTGTGTAATTAATTTCTCAAGTTTGTCTACAACACCATAAGGATTGCTGGAGGAAGCAGGGTTTATGACCTATACTGCAACCAGTCACCAGGGGGTGCTGTTCTCGCAGAGGTTAATAACATACACAGTGCTTCTCAACCATTTTTAAATCACATTTCACAAATTATGTTCACATTACCTCATTAAGTCTCACAGCAATGGTCAGTTTTGACATTTACAACTTTAAAAATGGTGGATAAACACTGAGTTTTTGGCAGAAGCAGCAGATCTGTAGAAGCAGCCCTTAGATTTGATGTTTTAAAAGTTTTACACTTGTGTTACTTTATCTCCCTTTTCCCTTTTGTATCTTTTATACTTGATATATGAAATATGATATGTGATATGAGATGATACTCTCCAGAACTGCACTGATAAAAGAAGCATGTTTGTCCACATCTACTCAGCCCAAATAAACATGAGCAGAAAAACCGGAATAGTTGTTGGTGGTAGGTGGTTCAACATCCTCACAGTAAAAAAAGCAGGAGGAGAGAAAACTGCCACCACACCCTGCACACATCTCGGTGTCTAAGCCTCAGGTTTTCAGTGATGGCGCGCAAAAGTTTAGAGATTCTGAAATTTATTTGTTTGATCACATGGACCATTATATGTGTCGTAGTTTTATGGGGAGTTTTCTCAGAAAACTTGAGGTAAGTTCTTTTTGTAATCAGAGAATGTGCTTATTCCATCTATGATCTTTTCTAGCATGTTTATTGCACTTTCTGCCAGATAAACCTCTGTGTAAGCAGATTTAAGGGTTTTTAACCAAAGGGAAACACCCGCACACTGTTCAACTTGCAGAGAGAGGAACAATTTATTTGCAACTTACTATACCTTCATCAGGCAAATCATAGATGCGTGATGTTACCTCTCCGAGGGTATTTTAACCCACATTGTCTTGTTCAGCTACCCTTCCTCCCCAGAATACAAGTACAAAGCTCTATTGAAGGCGTTGAATGCAAGAGTCGACTTGATATCACAACTTGACGGGTTTGATGCAACAACAGTCGGAGCCACCTCACCTGATGCTGAGACTCCCATGCCTCCTCTCGACATCGAGTCATTCACAAAGTATCCTGTTTGGGATTTTGAGGACATCTATAACCAGGATGCTCCCCCCAGAAAGACAGTAAGCATGATGAACAAGGACTGAGTTGTTTTAAAGGGTTTAACAGTGTGGGAGTGGATAATCATAGCTGCTGCTTATTTGCACAGTGTTCGGTTGTTTTCCTTCATGGTTGTTAAAACTTGTTCTACAGACAGTTTGCACGAATATTTTGGTGATTGTCAATCTTTAATCCCTCGTGTCTTTCCCTCTGTTTTGATAATGCTACTGTCAACCCCCTTTAATAAGTAAACCTTCCCTTGATCTGAATAAGTCATTTCAGTCCAATCTCAAAGTTCATGTTTTTAGCAAGTTCTGATGTACACGGTTAGAATCAAATCTTCAACTTTGCTTTTTGTTTTAAAAAATTAATATGTTATTTTACATCTCAGACCTGTGTCCAGTCTCTGCGAAACTCCCAGGATGAGAGCTTCAAGAAGGCTTTCCTTCCCAACATCCGGCTGTATCTCCACAAAGACAACTTCAACATGAGCGAGTGGAACCGGTTCTCACACTTTAACAGTCCATTTGGTTTTATGAGTTACGAATATAAAGGTAATATAGCTTTGTTTGTATTATAACCTTAACTTGATCTTTACAGATATTTTCAGAAAATGTTATGAGACATAAGCTGTCAAGTGCTAACAAGATCCATGGAGGTCATGAAGGTTCTTGTTGTAAGTTGTTTGATTATTGTGTCTTCATTTAGCATGTTTTTGTTCCTGTTTTGGTTTGCAGATGTGATAGAGGCGATTAAGTTGATTCCAGAACCAAAAGAGCCACTATTCCCCCCAAAGCTAGGAGGTGATGGGTGTGTGCGATGTGCTGTGGTGGGCACAGGGGGAATCCTGAACGGCTCCAAAAAGGGGAAAGAAATCGATGATCATGATTATGTTATCCGGTAAGTAATGAGAAGAGAATCATTTCTGCTTATTAGGGGCTATTTTGCTGAAAAAAGGCTTCAAACCATTTTATTATTTGGATCAGTTTTTGTTGGTTTAGTGCCAGTCTGTGAGAAATATTATCTCAAGACACTTTTGTTTGTTATTCACAAACCATAACAAAGAACTCATTCACATTTCCAGCTATCAGTGACAACTACATGCGGACGAAAAACTTATCAGCATGTAGAAGTCAACTATGAAGTAGGCCAGTATGGTACGGTTTGTTTTTTTTGCCTCCCTCGATTTCACTGTGTCATTTTTACTCTCCTGGAAGTACAACAGAGTAAACCGCTCAGAAAATCTCCAATTGAAGCTGATGATACTTGAAATGTTGATCTGTGGGGAAAGCTCTTATATTTAAACGTGTTTCTGTTTCAGGATGAATGGTGCGCTCACTAAGAATCACGAGGAGGATGTAGGAAACAGAACTTCTGTGTATGTTCACACAGCTCACGCCATCACCGGTTCTAGGTATTTACTGGGCAAGTACGGATATACAAATGCCCCTGCTGACAAGGTATCTGAACTTTGATGAAAACAGCAAAATACTTAAATTGTCTTAACTCCTGCACTCATCCTTCATCATTTTACTTTGGCAGGGAATAAAATATGTGATGATTCCTGAGGATATGAGGGATTTTCAATGGCTCACCGGTCTTCTTAAAAGAGAGAGGGTTGCTGCTGGACAGTATCGTAACTATAAGTGAGTATCAGCTCTTAAAATATTATCAGATTGTGCACACACCAAAACATGCTTCTTGTCTCTCATGTTGGGGACTTATTGGATTGTCATCTTGTTTATGGAAAAGTTAAATAGCTGCACTTTCTTCAGGTAGAAATCTTCTATCCACTGAGTAAGAACATAGGGGTTTGGCAGTCTGCTCACGCTCAGGTCCTCAAGTAATACGCCCTGTCTCAAAGAGTCACCTCACATATTCAGAATTTTTACTTTGTTCTTCTTACATAATATATGAAACGAACTGAGGGCTGTGCCTTTCCACAAATATATGAATGTCTCATTTCTAAAATTAGTTTAAAGACATCTCTTGATTTTTGTTTTCGAACCCTCCAGGCCATGGACATACTACAGCAACCAATTCAACGAAAGCCACTTTTACGTTCTGCACCCGGACTTCCTCAGATACGTGCGAAACAGGTTAAGTTCTTGATCATCACACTCAACTTTTTTTATGGTTTGTATCAGTGTTAGTGTAAGAAGTTGAAAAAGATAAACAAAACTAATCAGGTATCCTACATTAAATGCATTATTTTCTGTGTTTAATTCCCATAGATTTTTAAAGTCTCCTAATCTGAACAAGGATTTCTGGAGGTTAGTCAGACCAACCAACGGGGCTTTTGCTCTCTTCGTGGCTCTACATACATGTGACATCGTAAGCTATCCCCAGTTTCTAATTTCTTTTTACTCCTCATACACTTTTAAATGTTGTTCTGAAAACTCTTTTGTGTCATGTGAAATGTTTTTTAAGGTAGATCTGTTTTTGTCATCCCCAGGTGTCCGCATACGGGTTCATAACTGACGACCACAGCAAGTACAACAACTACTACTATGATGATGGAGGCACCAAAACCCATATCATTTTTTATATCAACCATGACTACAACTTGGAGAAGGATGCCTGGAAAAAGCTGCACAACACCAAAATAATGAAGCTTTATCAAAATGTGTGACAGTGACGGACCTTCTGGATGCTCATGATCAATAAATATCTGTCCACAAATTATCTCTCTGTAGTTTACAAATCCAACATTGATTATATCTTGTTTTGCAGTTGGTTGTTTATGAGTTATTGCTGTTCAATCTGTTTGCAAACCGTTCAAAATTTATATCATCTAAGAGTGCAATACTAACTAGGCCCGGCTGCTCTGCAGCTGGCTCGGGCCCTAATCAAAACACAGTTCTTAGGTCAGACCCAAAAGTTTTATTGAAACTTTGACAGAACAGGAGCACAACACCACACTCCTTGAACATCATCCTTCTTAATCCTCCTCCTCATCGTCAGCTCCTCCAGCTCCACCCTGGCCCTTCTTGGCGTTCTTTCTCTTGACGCGGCCTGGGCGTCCACCACCGTATGGAGATCTCAGGGAGAAGTCAATGTGTTTCTGGCTGTCCAGGCGAACCACAAAGGAGGGAATGTTCACTACCTGCTTACGAACACTATAGGAGAGAAAAAAAAACATTACTTTATCATTTCACAATTCAACTTTATTTCTAACCAAGAGTCATCTCCTATTTTAACTTCAGGCTTCATTGACGAGGAATTCTTGACACCACAGAAAATCTGAAACTTTTACTTAAATCATCAGCCTGAGTAATACAGCATGTAAACAACTGCTCCATTGCCCGAGGTGCAATCCCCCATACCTTACCTGACAGCCACAAAACCCAAGTGGCACAGTCCAAGCCCTCAGTGGCAGGATTGGCTCTGGGCAATGTCTACTGACAAGGTATACGGTTTTGATACCGAATTGACCTTGCTGAAAAGTTAAACTGATCTCAGCGGTGATAGTTACAAGCTGATGATCCTCTGAGGGGAGAGGAAGCATTGAGTGATTCTCATGAGTCCCTCCTCAGACTTGTGACCCCTCCTCCCTTCATTATGTTTATTTTTCTTAAGAATGAGATCTTACCGGATGTGCCTCTGGCGGATAAGGACGCGGGCATGGTGAATGCTCTTGGCAAGTCCGAGCTTGAAGACCTGCGTCTGCAGCCTCCTCTCCAAGAAATCTTCTACTTTCAGACCCAGGATGTAATCGAGCTTCATCTTACCCTCATCCAGCACACCAATCCTCACCAGACGCCTGAGCAAAGCATTACCTAGAAAACCACACAGTAGTTACAAAGTTGAAGGGGCTTTAAGTAGACTTTTGAGTAGAGTGTGCGACAATTTTGGCCTCATTGACGAGGAATTCATGACACCATTGTTGAGTCTGACAAGTTGATATTTAAATCATCGGCCAGTAAAATTGTCACAATTACTGGATTTGTTCAAAATACCTTCAAACAGACGCTTGGGATCTTTCTCATCAAGAGTGAGCAGCTCTCTGGCAGCTTTACGAATCTTTGCAAGGGTGAACTTGACCCTCCACACCTCACGCTTGTTCCTCAGTCCATACTCACCTGAAATAGGAAGGTGATATTGTTTTAGATTCAACGGATATAGAGGAAATCCAGAAAGAGCAAACAGTAAGTATGAGGTTGAAACATACCAATGAGTTTCAACTCCTGGTCGAGACGGGACTTCTCGAAGGGACGACGGGGGGTGACATAAGTCTTGCGACAAACCCAACTCCTGGCAACGGGCATGGCGGCTTAGAGGTGCCTGCAACATCAGACATGAGGTTTTTTTTAGTTGGTAAATTAAAGTCATAAAAATAGATATCAAAAACAGGACGAACAACAAAATACTGTCTGGTTGATTTAATTAAGAGCACATAGGAATCACAGGCACCGTAGCTTGTACAGTTTTTAATTTTATTTTTTGATTGCCATCTATTTATTTACTTTTATTAATCCCATGTTCAGCACTTCGTTTGCTGTATCTGAAAGGTGCTTTATAAATAAACATTGACTTGACTTGATAAGGCAGTCGTGTTTGTTCCTTTATTACAGACTTCATTTTGTAGTAAATGGGAAGCTTTTACAATAAAATGCCTTCAAATTTGTTAAAACTGCTCATTATCTTTATCGAGTGTATAACATGCCTTTTTAATTGATGAAATCCCTTTACGCAGCGTACACCGATGCTAACGTTTCAGTTAGCAGAGGTAACACTCTTTTAGCAATTATGGTATTGAATAATAAAATATACAACACCGATACAACAACGTGAATCCGTGACTACATTTGCAAAAACATAGATCACAAAACATCGGTGTTGTAAGCTGCAAACTTCAGTCAAACAACTAGGCCGCAGCCGAACCGCACCACGTTGCTCGGTGAAACATGCTCAGAGCTAGCATACATAGCTTTCTATTTCAACAGTTCGTAAGACACGACACTTAACGTTTTTAAATAATATTTCTTATGTAAAACCGTTATCTCTAATGGTCTTCAAACCCTTGTCCATTTAAAGCCGTAAATACCACAAACATCCTCTGATATGTCTGACAAAGCTAACATCAGTACCTGTCTCGCTCAGGCTCGCGCAGTAAAGAGGACGTTAAAGGAAGTTCCCATTGACTTATAGGGCCAGAGCCTGCACTACATATCCCATCATGCATGTCGGTCTGAACGGAAGTGGGAAGATGAAATTGGCGCACTCTGTTGGGCAAATGCTAAACAACGGGTGAAAATGCTAAACTACAAACTAAAAATAATCAGGGTTTTGTCAGCTAACTCTTTTTGTTTATGTCCAGGTTTGAGATTCAGTAAACAGACATTAATAACACAAATGTTTGCGAGTGTGGGGAACAGTTATTCAATTAAACTGGGGCTCAGGATCATTAACATTGCATTATGGCCTACATTATTTGGGTTTTAATATATTTTTTTATTTTTTCATCAAACCACAATGAAATAGGTCATTATTACAACTGTGTACAAGCAGTAAGATGTCTTGCATGTCAAAGACTAAAGGTGGTAAGGTGGTAAACTCAGAGAGGACATGGGTGACTATTTATATAACTCTGAAATGGGACCCTGAGAGCATGTGTTTCTGTCTGTCAGGCTGCATGATCAACGGATGGACACACAGAAGCTCACTTGCTTTCTGTTTCACTGCTCTATATCCTGTCTTTTCAGGGCAGGATCTCGATTGATTTGTGGATTTTTTTTGTTTGCTTGTTTGACATCTCTGCAGGCTTACAGAGTCTTACACTTCCTCCCTGTGACCCTCTTGGATTTTATTTTTTCTACTGTCAGGATTTTTTTCTTCTGATTTTTCCTCTTTTCCTCAGCCTGGCAGCCTGTCCTTTGTGCATATCAACCTTTCCCCTGCTGTCTTTTTCCTTTTCCTCTTATTATCCTACGTTCCTGGTCTCCTTGTTTGTGGTTTTTGGGCTATGCTCTCCTCACCCACTGTGATTCTCCAACCTTATGGACTCCCTGTCTACCCACAGACAACCACATGCTACCCAAGCATAGTCCAGGTAACGTGTCTCTCATATCTGAGGGGTGAATTCCCAAGTAAACATGTTGAAAAGTGTTTTTCAGTTTAACCAATTTCAATTTGCCAAAGGAAAAAAAACAACCACCGGAAACTAAAATAGGAAATAACTTGTTACAACAACAGGATTGGATCTATAGCTACACAAATGTTATTCTTAAGCATTTTCTGGTTGTGTAAAATGTAAAAACTGAACTAATCATGATACTTTTCCCTACTGATTCATTGATTCTGTCCGCCATAAATTAATCTTATCGGGAAGAAGAAATCAATTTATGTTCAGCAAAAAAAAAACCTTAACAAAACTTTCTGATCATGATCATTTTACACACTTGGAAGAAGCAGAAAGATCCCGATCTTATCAATTAAATACTAAATTTTAAATCATATTACAGTTAGTGATTTAAAAATATAGAAAAATATGTACATGGGTCTTAATAGATTGAACTGAGAAAAAGGTTTAAGTGTGTCAACAGCAGAAAGTCCAGATGGAGAGAGGTGAAGTAAACAAGGATTGAAAGTTATTTATTTTAAAATAAGGACACATTAGACGTGTCAGTGATGCCACCGGTGGTTATGCATGTGTGTGCGTATGTAAGTGTCCCTGACATACCATTAGTGCCACAGTGCATCTGGTATGTGTCTACCTTGCCTCTGTGCTTCACACCAGCTGTATTTTTAGCCCTCCTCCTCTAGGCAGATAATCACTAGAGGAGATTCTGTCACCTATCTTGTTGCCTGCAGTAAACTCTACTTAAAATAGGTGTGAAATCTGCCTGTTGTGCATCTAAATGCTGACTGTGTCAGCTGTTATTTAATATTGATCCCAAATTTTTGGTTATTTGAGGAAAATCACAGGGCTACTTAGAGCAAACAGGTATAATCAAAGGTGATGAAACATCCCAGCATGTGTTAAACTTTTGACTTCTTTAAAATGTTGTATTTCAAGTACTCTGGACTGCCTCAGGTTTTTATGACCCAGGTATGACTGAAGCAGAATTTACTTGAGGGGTGTTGTTTTGAAATCTGGTCTCCTGGGACTGTGTCAAAGGTCAATTTCTGCTTTCTGTCTCTGTCATCTTAACCTTCTCTGTGCTATCAGCTATCTGATGAAGGATATATTTATGTCTCCAAACATGATTAAAAGAACAATCACAATAAATAGAAAGTTGTAGAAAGTAAACTTGCAGGACAAAGAAATCTTTTGCATCACTGAATCAAGCGAGGTGTCAGCTAGCACTTTAAAACTCGGTGGTCAGCTCTCACAGGACACATCTGCAGTAAGTATCACTGCCTGTGTGTGTAAATCCTGGGACAGCTGTCCCAGCAGGCACCTGGCTCTGAGCCGTTGACCTCTAACCCTGAGCTGACAGCTGAGGAAGGAGACGAGAGAAAGAGGGAACAAATGGATATCAAAAAAAGCCTGTAAGGAGGAGCGAGGGGACACATTGTATCTGCCGGCTGACGCTGTGATACTGAGTCAGACATGTTGGCTGATAGTTACAGACTGTGAGAATGTAAACCTGGAGGAGAAGTGATATCTTCTGGATAAGTTTATCTTCACTCGCCTGTTCCTTAATTATGTGTCTGGGGGGCAGAGAAAGTCAGACATTGTTATTTTGATACAGACATGTTGGTTTGATGTGTTTGGAAAACTGGTCCAGCATGAGACTGTGGTTTATACCGCCATAAATAAATGGACGGACTTTGATCAGAGTCACAACCACAGAGATTCCAGTTCATACTCCACAATTAAAAAGAATGACAACAAAAAAGATAAATGCTGCCATCTGAAGTATTTCAGATTTCACGTCTGTCTTGAACTGTATTACAAAAAACAAACATACTTTTTTGCCATACTTGCACTGTAGCCAACAACACGGAAAGATAGCAGGTTCTCTGTTTATTTTTTTATGTTGTAAAGTTTCACATCAACCTCCATACTGATAGGAAAAGTTTTTTGTGAAGATTCAAGTCTTCCTCAGGTTGAATTACAAAACTTGATTAGTCCTCTAGCCTTCATGTAGTGCTATCATCAGGCCGAGATACTTAAGTTTATTAACAAATACATGATAATTGTATTACTTTTCTCCTCCCTTACTTAGGCTTGAGTGATTAGCTGTGCTTTGCATATTAACATACTCCAGTACTGCCAACTAGACCTCATCAGTGGTTTCAGACCTTGACCTGTATCATTATTTTTGTCTCCAATTCTTTCTTAATTGTAAAATCTGTGTCTACATAGCTCTAATTTCACACCTCCAGGCGTAGCATCTAAGTTTCAATCAAAGTAGACCCTTCTAAATCCCAAAGTTGGGTGAGAAACTTGTGGCATTTTGCTCATATAGAAATGCATGGGTATATGTTTATCAATCTGTTTGGGGGACCGATGGAGGGACATCTATAAGCCCTTCGTTAGATGAATACATGAACACTAAATGATGTGGTGTGTTCCCTTTAGAGACATTCATTTTGGAGTGCTTCTTAGCTGTGTTTATTGTGGTTAGGTAACCAAAGTTGTCTTAGTTCACTTTCACTTACCACCAAATATTTACTTTATTTGATGGAATTATACAAACTGAATATTAAAAAAGTGACAAGAAATGTAGCATTAACAGCAGTAGACCTATTTCTAGATGAGGGGGATGTACCAATGGCAGTGTTTAAAAAATGAACTATTTTGAGCTGATAGCATCACAAAAACGCTGTTAGTGGACACAGGACCCGGGGCTTTGAAGTAAACTCCTTGTCATTAGGTTACCTATAGTGTAGATAATCTTTGAAAATGTAGGTGTGAAAGCAAGCCGAAGTTGCTTTTGCTAGTCTTCATGGAAAGCTAAGCTAATGAATCTGACCTCTGCTTATAACTTTATTTGAACTATAGGCTATTTAAATGCAGTTTAATGTTCGAAATGTTGCAGGTGGATTTCACCTATATAACTGGGAGAAATAAAACTTTTAACTAAACTTGCAACAAACAGAAACCCAAAATTCCTGTTTCGATTGAAAGTCAACCAGACGTCTTTCACTTAGTTTAAGGGAAGTAGGCTGAGATATATTGATTGATTAATGTTCCAGTAAAAGTAATAAAACCATGTTGGCCTCTCAATGTGATATTCTTAGAGTCGACCTTTAGCATGATGTACAGACATGCAACTGAAGGAGCATTTACATTCATAAATACCTCATCCTGAGCTCTATCTGCCATATGGGCTGAGTGTGTGTGCGTGTCTGTATGTGTGTTAGTGAGTGTTTAAGGAGGAGGCAGTTAGTGTGATTGACAGTTACAGATGACCACAGCTGGTGTGGCCCCCCTTGTCTTTTTACTCTGGCAATCATTTGGTGTGATTGGTGGAGGAGAAGAACTTATGGTGCGGTAGGCGGGTGGTCAGCTGGCATTAAAACATGCTGCAGTTGTTGGACAATGCTGCAGAGATCCAGGAATGCAGTGAGGGGGTAAGACAATGCATTGGTTCTTAACTAGATAGTTTACTTATGTCAAGTTTACTCTAGTTTACTGTATGCGATTGTTTCCGCCTGTTTATGTGCAGCAAAGATCTGATGTGATTTGACTGAGTTCGGCTGTTTTAAAGATATTTTAAAGTTTTTAAGTCATAATTTCTGTTAATCCAACAGAAACTTATTTGATAGCTGTCAGGGAGATGCTAAAGGATTTGTCTTCATAAGAAATGTTTTTTTCTTAATGTCATCAATTCTCTCGAATGTCAGAAAATAGTTTGTAAAGTTGGTCAAGATTTGCCAGAGTTCTGACTCTTTGCGGTGACTTTCTTGCTTCAAAACAATTGAAACAAACAAACAAAAAAAAAGCCATGCTGTTCATTCAAATGAAATGAAGTGACCAATTGTTTTTGTCACATAACTGTTTGAAAAAGAAATAAATAATATTCTTTACCTTTGACGAATCACAGATAAGTAACTTTACCACATTGCGGATATACTGTAACCAGTAAAAGTTTTCAACATTTTATATGAAG
Organism: Xyrichtys novacula; assembly: GCA_962446985.1. Taxonomy (NCBI): domain Eukaryota; kingdom Metazoa; phylum Chordata; class Actinopteri; order Labriformes; family Labridae; genus Xyrichtys; species Xyrichtys novacula. The sequence goes on from OY660871.1 coordinate 23,820,524, forward strand.
TACTAAAAGTTAAAGTTCACATTATGCTGAAAAATAAGTGTTTAAGTCATGCTCTGTACTTCATATTATTGGAGTTGGGTTACAGATGCATAAACGTGTTTCTGACCTTGAAGTTATCGGGGTTGAGTTCTGTTTTCATGCTTTTACATTCTGGTATCTGTATGCTTGAGTTGATCTATAAGGTTTATTTCATGAATCTGCAGCATAATCTGAGAAATTTAATTCATGCTGGATATTTGAAGAAGAAATCTCGAATATTTTTACTCAGACAGTCATGTTGACTTCCATGCTGCGTACACATTCATGTCAATCACAGCAATTCATTCTAGTAAAAGAAGTTAAACGCGGTGGTTTGTTTGTTTACACCTCAGACGTCTGATGCTGTATCTGTCATCAGTGGCTGATCTCTCTCTCTCTCTCTCTCTCTCTCTCTCTCTCTCTTTTTATCCACAGGGAGGCCCCACACAGGAGACGGGGCCTGGCAGCGGCGACCCTGCCCTGCCACAGGTCTATGCCCCTCCTCCCTCCTACCCCCCACCAGGTCAAGGCCCGCCAACATCTGCAGGCAGACTACCACCACTTGACTTTAGCTCTGCACATGCCACTTCAGAGTACGCTGAACACCCACAGCTCAGAGTCTATCAGGGTACGCAGCACGATGGGACTGAAGCTCTGACATCCAGTAACACGGTAAGAAAAAAAAAACCCAACATGAGAAATTCATGCCCCAGTAAAACATGATCTTCTCTAAGTTAATGTGACTAGAGGCCCTGCTGCCATGGGTTGATCATCTATAGGTCCTATCAAAGAAACACGGCCAGATAGAGTTTCCTTCTATATTTAGAGCCACACTCCCACTTTGAGGTCCATGTACGGGAATGCAGCTCACACTACAACACAGGGGGGAGAAGCAGCTGAGAGGGGATTTGTTGATGAAAATAAATCCCCACTTTCCTTTTCCCCAGTGTCTTATTTAGCCACCAATAAAACAGATAACCTTTCAAGATGATAGACGTGTAGTATTGAGTTTGTTAAGTGTGTTGTGGATATAAACAACATAACATCCAGGCTGTATATGATGTTTTTATGATTAGTGCAACTGTAAAGTTAAGTAAAGCTTATTTATAAAAACAAAACAAAAGCACTTGTACCTTAAATAAAAAAAATTAAGTCTAATTGATATTTTTAAGTCATAATTTTTAAAAAATTCACCATCCTTGTAGTTTGTAAATGTAACAACAGCCTTGCTATCAGTCTGTTAAGTTGAGTGTTAAAATGTATTATTATTATTATTATTATTATTATTATTATTATTATTATTATTATTATTATTATTATGTTTTAAAGGGTAAACATCCGCTACAGCTGTGAGATTATTACAACCTGTTTTAGATAAAATTGACCCCAAAGTGTTTTCCTCTCAAGCCTGCATTAATTGCTTATATTGGACTCTGTATATTAGTCCAATTTTGCTTTGAGAGCTTTGTGCAGTTGCTTTAAGAACTGCAGCTCTCATGGAGACACACATTTTGTCATTTGATGATCCTTTGACTTCTTGGGGGCTTCTGTAAGGTCAAATTTTCAGCACAATATAAGCTCACACTACTTTAAAATAGGGAAGAGCATCTTTGCTAACATGTCAAAAACTGAAATTGTATGACTTGCCAACTTTCAACATGGAAAACTATGTTAATATGCTAAGGTTAGCATTTAGCTGATCAAGACCTCCAGTGCAGCTTTACAGAGCTGCTCGCACGACTTTAGACCTCCAGAAAACTCTTTGGGGAAGCGGCTGCATTTGAAAACAGGTTGAAATACTCTGTCAGCAGATTAATCTAAACACCGAAATAAAGCAACTCTCTTGTCGTGTTTTTAATCTTTGACAAACACCTGTCGTATCTCCTTCAGGCAGCACAAGGACAGAGGTGTTTAAGTGAGCTTTGAAGCAGGCCAGCTCTTTGTCCTGCTGCTACACATCTCTTTACCTCCTCTTATAAATGGTCTTTTGTGGCCCCATCTATATATTCTATTACTAGAGCCCCTGACAAACTCGGGTCCAAGCTGATTTTCGTGTGGGGAAAGTTGAGACGGCGCCATGGAGGGAGGGGGTCAAAGGGGGAGGCTGACCAGATGACCCCCTTTCCCCCTCTGAAATATCGCTCAGGTCTAGAAACACTATTCTGCATCGTGACATGACACCACCACCCAACCCCACCCTCTCCCCCCTGTCTCCCCTCCACTGTGGCCTGTCTGTGGTGTGTGTGTGTGTGTGTGTGTGTGCGTGGATGTGACAGTCTGCTGTCTTCAGTACTGAGCTGCAGCAAGCCAGTGTAGTGTAATCCAACGGCCTGTGTGAGTTGTGTGTGTAAATTACTCCTCTCCACGAATGTGTCTCTTTTTCTGTCTACCCCAAACTTATTAATTATGCCCCTTGACAGATGACCTTTAACCCTTGGCAGAAAAGCAGCACCGTGACCCCCGACTGACCCTCTTGAAACATTTAGTTTTGATCTATGCCCCCTGTGCCTTCCTCCCAATCACCCTTTTCAAGCTTTTTGCGCACCTTATTTGCCTTGTTTTTTTCATTTGATTTCACTTTTCACTGCTGCATCGAGGCCTTTCAGATTTCTGCCTCTTGGTACTAGAATGCTAATAATCAAGTCTTCACTCCTGCAAAACAAAACTACAATTTTCTGGCACATGTCAACATTTTCCCAGTAATTTTCCTCTGCTTTTTTTTTTTTGATGTTCATTTTTCTTTCCAATGCACTTCGCTCATTTTTCTCTTTTTTGCTCTCACTGCTGAAGCTTATTGTACTTTTTTTCCCTTGCAGACCTTTTCACTCTAATTTCCTTGTTTGGACTCATTCTTTTGTCTTAAAAAAACATTTCTTTAACATTTCGATTCTTGCACCGGTTGACCAACACATTTACATGCACATACACATACATATACACATGCACACAATAGCATCGTGGTGCATTGTGGGTCAGTGAATGTTTTGGGTTTGGCACTTTAGGCCTTGATTTTTTTTTTCTGCATGGGTAATTTCTGATAAGCAATATTTAAAGAGTTTTATGTGTATTTACAGAAAATCACAACTACTTCAAAATTGTGAGTAATTATAGGCAAACTAGTAAGTCACAGTCTTTCTGCTCTTCTTCTGAGGGGGTGCTCAACTTGACTTAATCTCTTTGCAACAGCTTGAGTGAGTTGTAGTGTTAGTTTCAGATGTTTTAATATAATAAAATGTTATGGCACAGTGTCTGAGAGGGATCACTGGTTGCTGAATGCTCTTTGGTTTGAATCACTTTACTCTATGACAATGATCCTTATCTAATCATGTGATGCTTTCAGAAGTTTTCACAGAGTTTAAGACACACTTTTCTGAATTCACTGTATCATCCTCTCCATCTTCATCTTTTCTTCTCCACTGATGCCCTCTCTCTTCTTCTGTCTTCACTTCTACTCTGTTCATTCACTCTATTCTTTCTTTTTCTATCTTTGTTTTCCATCCTTCTGTTTTTGTTTGTTCTCTCACGTCCACTTCCTTTCTCGTCCGCTCTTCTTCTATCAACATGCATGCATCCTCTCTATCTCCTCCCTCTGTTTCCACACCTTCTTACTGTCAGGAGGATGTTTTGGCCCCTGTGACCTCTGACCCCCAGTCCCTGAGTGTGTCGGTGTCATCAGGGGGTGGAGCAGGAAGTGGGAGCGAGGAGGAGGGGCCAGGTAAGGCCCAGCCAAAACGCCTCCACGTCTCCAACATCCCGTTTCGCTTCAGAGACCCAGACCTCCGCCAGATGTTTGGGGTATGTATTTTTTTTAATATCTATCTGAGGCACGACCCATCATGAATCGAACCGACTTGACATTGACTACTTTTCTGACATTTCCAGCAATTTGGAAAGATCCTTGACGTGGAAATTATCTTCAATGAGAGGGGTTCAAAGGTTAGCATCACAGACATTTAACCATTTCCTTAGATTTTAAAAACAGAATAAAGAACAAAACTGTGTGAACTTGCAGGGCTTTGGGTTCGTGACCTTTGAAAGTGCGACTGAGGCTGACCGAGCAAGAGAGAAACTGAACGGGACAATCGTGGAAGGGAGAAAGATTGAGGTAAGGAAGAATTTGAAGATCATATGAGACCTTCTCCTCTACTCATGATTATCCCTAATCCTGGCTTTTTGTCTCGCTCTCTGTCAGGTCAACAATGCAACTGCAAGAGTGGTCACCAAGAAGCCCCAGACGCCCCTCGTGAACGGTGAACTTTCAAGTACGACTCTCTTACTTTTTTTTCAATCCAAATAGTTACTGCAGTAACTCAAACAGGTCCAGCAGATCTGTGCGACTGAGAACCCTCACAGATATGAAACCTACTTTTGTTTGTGCAGCTTCAGGGTGGAAGATCAACCCTGTGATGGGGGCTATGTATGCACCTGAGCTCTACACAGGTAAGATCCTCTCTGATTTGTTAACATTAAACCACAGTCTTTTTCATCCCATTTGTTTGAAGAGTGTTTTTCCTCCCTCCTACTCCTTAGTCGCCAGTTTCCCATATCCTGTAGCAACTCCCACCTTGGCCTACCGGGGCTCTGCTCTGCGCGGTCGTGGCCGAGCTGTGTACAACACGATCCGCTCAGCTGCAGCTACACCTGCTGCTGTACCTGCCTACCCCGGGTAAGACTCTGCTACCAAGTCTGTTTTATCTGCCTCATTTTACTCAGTACTTAATGGTTTGATGTTGTATTTGCTCTCTTTTATCAGGGTTGTATATCAGGATGGACTGTATGGAGCAGAAGTCTATGTAAGTCTCACTCCTAACTGTTACTCCTGAGTTCATTTGAAGTGTTGCATCCTTATTTATGTCATTTGTTTTTTTGTTTGGCACAGGGGGGATATCCTGCGGCTTACAGAGTGGCCCAGTCAGCATCAGCTGCAACAGCAACTTACAGTGATGGGTAGGCAACTCTCTCAGTCCTTGCATGTATTTCTCACAACTTACTTGTGACCTGTAGACAGGACAATATTGAAGCAGAAGAACTATTTGTACAAACCGCACTTCTAATGAATTGGGAAGCATTAAAAAAAAAAAAACTTCTAAGCAGTCAAATTAAAGCTTCTCTGAGGAGTTTTTAGTTGGTTATAAAACAGACTGACATCAATGCTGATCATGTGTAAGACCAACAAAAGCAAAGACAATATTGTTTTGTAGGTATTTGCATGTCTAAATTGTCACAGGGAGGAGGTTAAAAATAATAACGTTATATGTATAGCGCTTTTAAAAACAGAAGTTTACAAAGTGCTTTAACATATAGTCATAGAGCACGTGGAAAAAGACAAATAAAAACAAAAAGCTCAGTTAAAACAGAATTGAAGGTCATTTTCATACATATGGAACCCAGATAATAAACATAAAATAAGACCATGAGGACCAAAATAAAAACATAAAATGGTTCAGAAAAAAGAAAATGCAATTAAAAGAGGGGTCAAAAGAGGTAAAAGGGGTCAAAGTGGAAACAGTATAGTAAATATGAAAGGCAATGTCAACAATGATAATAAAATAATAACAGGTAATACTGATAATAAAAGTAATGATAAAATAGAGCAACAGAAATGAACAAGAGACAAAACAATAAAAGGTCTAAAGGGTTAGTTAAGAAAAGAGTACAAGTATAAAAAAGGCAAAAAAGACAGTAAAGCTGAAATAAGACCGAGGTAAAAGAGATAAGAGATGACAGATAAAAGATAAAAGATGGCATCACATAAAAGCAAGTCTGTAAAAATCTCCTGCTTATGTTTGTGTGCAGATACGGACGGGTCTACGCCACAGCTGCTGATCCTTATCACCACTCAGTTGGACCAACAACAACATACGGAGTTGGTACGATGGTGAGTACAAACACACGCACACACACACACACACGCCCGTGTTGGAAGCGATAGTGTTACATGCACTACAGTCTCTGCTTCTGTCAACAGGCCAGTTTGTATAGAGGAGGATATAACCGCTTCACCCCGTACTGAGGCGCCTCTCAGGGGTGGGGATAACATCTCTTTTGGACTCTGGGACTGGCTGATCCATGGACACTGCAGGACAGATGATGAGATCCTTAAAGTTTGTAAATGTGGGAATAGTTTTACCTCCTGTCTCAATCTCACCCTCTCTCCGAGAGACTGAATTGTAAATACTGAAGGACTCTGATCACTAGCACCTGGAGTAGGATGTTATATAAGACAGTTGCTTAAAACCCTTTTGAGGATTTTTGTTGTCTGATGTTTGCTCAAACTACAGGAGGGGTAGTAGATGGTGAATACTGTAAATTGCTTTTTTCTGAGTACTATCTGGGATTTTTCAAGTTTCACGGGTCAAACTGTACAAAAAAGCATTTGCACAGTTCAGCTTCAGTGTGTGTGGGTGTGTATATTTATGTGTGCGTGTGTGTGAGTGTGAGTGAAGTCATGTATCAACACTGTTCATTGACTGACTGAGAGACAGCTGTGACTCTGGTATCAATATTACAATCTCAGAACTAATGTTTGTCTGGACTTAGCTGCGAATTTTTGTTTTTTAGCATTTCTAACAATCTACCTCTCATACATTTATAGCTTTACAAACAGCCATCTTGATCGATCCTGTAGCCTTAATTTTTGACTGCAGAGCTTTCTTTAACTTTCACTTTTTGTTTTTCCTTTTTCAATCCTCACTAACCCGCATTTTTCTGTTGCTTTCTTTTGTACCTCATCAATTTTCTGAGCTGCGTTGACCCCTCGTTTTTACATTCAAATGTTCCTGTTGCCTTTAATTTAATACACTGGGGGTTAAAGGCCCTGCCCCAAAAACTGCCTCCCTCGTCTTTACACCCCAAATAGAGCTGTGCCTAAGATCACTTTTTCTTTAGCACTCTTTTTCTCTCTAATGTCGCCTTATTTCACTCTAAACTGTCATCCTATCTGTATTTTTTCTGTTTTCACTCAGAGCTGCTGAATGCCTTCTCCCTGATCATTTCTTCTCAGCCTTTCTTTGTTTTTCTCTCTTCTGGTGTGCTTGATGTTTACCTTTGAATAAAACCTATTTTCTCTCCTCCCCTCGCCTGTCCTCAATTGATTCATAACATTTTCCAGGCTTTAGTCACTCGGTGTCTAAACAGCTTTTTTCTCAGCCTTGACTTGTGACTGATTAAACTTTCTCCTGTCTTATATTTCTTTTTTGTATTTAATCTCTTTTTCTACATCTACATCATTCTTTTTATTTCACTTCTCTCTTACTTCCTTTTCTGCATTACTTTAGAAAACACATTTACGGTAATTGAAACATAGCTTTGGTGTGTCTTCTCTTCTTTTTCTTCTGTTTTCTACTGCTTTCACCATCTTCTTTAGTAATTGTAGGTGTAATTGTACAAGTATAAGACTCGTACTGGCTTCTCTTTTTCTTGTTTCTTTCTGATTAACAGTAAACTTTACTTTTGACTTTTTCCTCTTTGCATGATATATTTTAATTATTTCTATTTTCTATCCCTTTTGCTTTTTTCCTGCACTTTTAATTTCCACCCGTAAAGCTCTGGTGAGATTTTTTTGAGAGCAGATTGTAATAAATACTGACATACTGACATTATGACCTACTAAAGAAGCACTCCTCAGCAAAGTGAATGATTATTTCTTTATTGTTTGTTTATATGCCTGTCATATGAAGAGGATTCCATCAATCAAGTCATTAAATTCAATCAATTCAATTCGATTTAATTCATCAAGCTGCAGAGAAACTTTTTAAACATTTTGAACTTGTATCACAGTGCTAAAAATTGTTATAAAAGTTTCATTTCTGCTTCTCACAACAGAAACAAATATTTAGAATTTCTTTTTTGACTAAAGAAATTTATGTCAGAAACCTCTACTTAGTGGACAAGATCAGATTCCACTTTCCCAACAGGAGGTGCAAAATTCCACACAACTCCTAAAGTCCCTCACATGAGCTTTATGTAGCTTTTTCTCTTTGCCTTGTAGTTTTTAGTTTTCTGCTTTTCTCTCTTTATACAATTCTGACTGTAGTTTCTTAATTTAGTTCCTCTCTCTTTCATCAGTAGTATTTGTTCTGCTTTAATAGTCTTCTTAGTAGTTTCTTTTGCTCTTACCAAACAGCCTGGCTATGTTTCATAAAAGAGTTTTCTCAGTTTGATTTTTCTTTTGGTTCATTAGATAATTTTAGGAGGGTTCTTTGTGGGCTTTAGCTTAGTTTTTCTTTTCTCTGAGATTTTCTTTCCTGTATTCTGGTGATTTTTCTTTTTTTTTCCCCCATCAGTTTCTTACATCTGTGGGTTATTCTACCTGTCATTTTATCTCATCTATTGTTTCCCCCTTTGCTTTGCATTCAGCTCTGGCCTTTACGTTTCTTTGTTTCATGCTTTCTTTTCTTTCTAACCGTCAGTCTTTCTTTTCTAACTTTAACGCATGCACTACTTTCCTTGCTCTACTACTTCGTTCTACACCAAGTTGTTTTTCCTTTTTTCCAAATTCTCCAAAGATTTTTCCATCCTTAGTCTCTTTTACAAGCACTCAGTTAAATTTAATGACACCTCTATCTTGAATAAAGTGGCTGAATTAAGAGTGAAAAAGAGCTGCATCTATGAAAAGTCAAAGGACATGCATTTGTATGTAATCACACCTTTTTTAAAGTCACAGGTGCCTCTCACTTGGTATTTCAAATAAAAAGTCTATGTAAAACTTGACTCCACAGTTCTGATACTTGTTTCTATAACCCCAATTCATTTACTGTGTTCAATATTGTTAATCCTTTAATGCCTTTTGTATCATATTTGATACATAATTTTATACACTTCTATCAAATCAATATGATCAACAAATTACTAAAAAAAACACCTGAATACAGTCCGATAAATGATAAAAATGTCCTCGATATGTCCTTGACGAGATCAATATATTTGTTAAATTTTAAGGACATTTGTTTTTTTTTGTTTTTTTGGGGGGGAGGGGTTCAGTAGTAAATGAAATAAAAATTTCAGCTCTAAAAAAATCTGAATTTTCGGGCCATAATTTGTGGTATCAGGCATTAAAGGACTATAAGCAAGTTTTTAGTTTTAATCGTTAATAGTTTTAATCCAATACTGAAATGAAAACTGAACAACGATAACATATCAAACGTCATTCTGTTTTCTGAAAACTATGAAGGATCAGTTTGAATGTCAAGTTAGAAACAAATGAAAAAAAAAAATCCTCCTGGACCAGAACGACACAAACACTGAAAAAGTTGAGTAATGCTTAAAACAGCAACAACAAAATCCTCTGTACGATCATCCCCCTAAAAGTTCATTTCCAACAAGCTAGTTTTATGGCTGTGCATTCCAGAGAGGCAGAATCTCAAGAAACTGAATGAGACAATTGTTCAACAGAATCCTGTTCATGTTTTGGGGATGTCATCATCCACAGGACACTACGTCACCAAAGGAGTCAGAAAATCTGGAGAAACCCCTCTACAAAACTGGATAAGATCATACACTAATGTTGGATGGCCATTATCTTAGAGCCCTCAGACATGAATCACTGTCTGTGAATTCAGTTCAACACCTAACAGGTTAAAACTACCATCGCAGTAACAAACATGATTCAGAAACTCTGAAGACTTCTGTGCCCGGGCCCGTTGGGGTTCAGCTAAGTAAAGTGGAAAATTGTCCCGTGCTCTGATGATTCATAGACACTGTATCCTCCTCTCCAGAGAAAAAGGGACAACCCAACTTTTCTGCACGTAGTTCAAAAGCCTGAATCAAGAAAGGGGCATCACACTTCCAAATTCCCAGATTAGTCTCTTTTTATTCCCAAAAGTGGTCTTCTAGGTCAGTGGTTCTGAAGTCCAGTCCTCGAGGCCCACTTTGGATGTTTCCCTGCTCCAACACACCTGATTCAAATGATCAGCTCGTTATTAAGCCATTACAGAGCTTGATAACGAGCTGATCATTTGAATCAGGTGTGTTGGAGCAGGGAAACATCAAAAACATGCAGGACAGTGGGCCTCGAGGACTGGACTTGAGAACCACTGCTTTAGACTAATGAACAGTTTTCAGAAATCACTTTGTTACAAGCCAAAACTGAATGCTTATACTTGAATTTTATTAGATTTGTTCAAAATGTACACAGTATTTACAAAATGGCAGTTTTTCATCTCAGATCTGTAGAGTGAGGATGAGAATAGGATGGAGGAATTGCAGATAAACCTTCAGCTTTAGTTGTTAGTGGGCTGCAACACAAACTATTAAAGCTTAGCAGAGGAAACACAATACTTACTAGTGATTGTGACTACTTGCACAGGCGGCAAACAGTCACAAACATATTTAACATCAAACAAAAAGAGAAGAATGAGAAGAGAAGTGATACTTGTTAGAGATTTGAGAGGGAGGAGAGGAGAGCATGCAGGCAGGTGTAATGTGGGAAAGTGAGGAAAGACAAAAGATGAAGACGATTCAAAAAACAAAACAGAAACAAAGACGCAGCAGGAAATGAGAGGGGTTGAAGAGCGAGGCCTTGGAGCTGTTCTAGTGTCAAATAGGAAGGAGTTACAAAGACTGATGGAGGGATACAGTAACATGGGAGCAAAACAATTCTGAAAATAAATCAGGCATTGAAAGGGGAAAAATACAAATGCATCTAAAATAAAAGTGTTTTGTTAGTTGTCTGGAGCGACATTTCTACTACAAAAATAAATCTGACATTCTGGGCTCATTTAATGCTTAAAACCTGAGACATCGAATATAAAGAAGCATCAGTGAAAATCATCACATTTGAAGAGGCTAAAGAGTCTTTTCTTGGTGTGGGCACATACACCAGCAATTTAAAAAATAAACTTTGCCTTAAAAAAAAAAAAAAAAAAAAGACTGGATATGAACTGTATATTAGGAATATGAAGATGAGCTCTCATGTTCTGTATGTCCAGACACATTTTCAAGTGATAAGGGATCACACTTATTACAAGGTGTTCGTATGAGATCTGGGAAACTAGGATACCGTCAAGTGATGGCCTTCATTAGCATTATTAAAAAAAATGCAAAACTAACCCTTGGTGTCTCAATAAAACTTAATTAAATGCATCTGGACAAACAGAAGATGACGTGTTAATTTAATCAATCTTTCAACATTGTATTCAATACAACAGGTATCAGGAGACACAGAAAAAAACTCTTGAAATATTTGGGTTAGCAGCAAAATCAGATTAGCAGCAGATCAACACTTTGCACATTTCATTGGATAAAACTCCCATGTATTTTATCAGCTGTATGGCTTCAACTTCAGTGGGTCAAACCAAGACTTGGATTGCTCACAATTCACTCTCCTTGGTTGGCTTCTGGAGGTGGTTGTTAGCCCACTTATCACTCCTGTTTGCTCCTGCAATGCAGCAGTACAACACGCTGAAGAATGAGAGGTCTGAAGGTGTAAGAGAAGGAAGGTGTGGGGAACTGAGGGGGGGAGGAATCAGCAATAAGGACAGGGGGTGAGGTAAATGAAAGTGGGAAGAAAGAAAACATGTTCAGATCATTGTCATTACAAGGTTTGGCTGAAATATCAACAATGAGCATTTCGGAAAAAACAAATCTTAGATCAAGGTTTACAAAAGCGTTTTGTCAGCTTGTAGGAGCCATCTACTTTCCTTGATGGCATTGATACTGAATTGGATCTCTGAGACCTACTTTTTATCAAGTCCGAGTCTCCACGTATTGTGTTGAAGCTTAACATGAAACCAACAGGCGAGTGACTCCATTGACTTTGCCTGACAAGACAATTTTCATGACAAAACTGTACATTGTAGTAGAAATTTAGATTCAGGCAGACACTAGGTTCAAATGCCTTTCCTGAAATATTTAGGCTTTACGAGGAGAAATAATGAAACTGACTACTTTCAACCTCACCACTACATCCTGCAATTCTGTTCACACAATCACAAATAGTCTTAAAAAAAAAAAAAAAGAAAAGAAAATCACACTTACCCATGTGTGAACTAAAAAAAAAGTGCTACCTTATGCACCAATTAAAAAGAAACCACATCAATATCATACAATATTTACAAAAATATACTGGGCAGACATGTAAACATGTTGATTGTACTGCAAGCCTGCCTGCACTCTTGTTCTGTTAAATCACTCTGAATCTACCGGGCTCCACGTCTGACGGGGTCATTTAACACTGTGTGAGTGAAAAAGAGCTGCAGTGGATTACAATGCCAACCTGCACTATCATTTTAAGCGAAGATGAACAAATAGTGGCGTGTGGTCATTGAGTCAACAACCTTTTTTTTTTTCTTTTTTAGAGCTGGCGAGTCAGTTTTTTGGAAACTGTTGGAACTTTCTCACAGAACTGTTCATCTTAGACATGTGTGCACTGCCATAGTAGACAGACTACACTCAAACTCCTCAGCCTCTTTGATAAAGTCCTGATTTGAAGATTGAGTACTACTTGACTTCGGCCACAACAGAAGCTTAATTTCTAGAGAATTTTACCACATATTTGAATAAACGTACAGCGCCTGTCTTTACTCAACCAGTATTTACCTCTTTATTTCATTACTTCCTACATCAGTATAAAACTCATGTTATAATTTAAATACTTATTTAGAGAAGCAGCATTTATCTGAGCAGAAACATCTCTGGGATCTCATGGACTCAGTTTTTTTGTATTTTAGGAGTGTCAATTTCTTTATTCTTCATTCATTTATGTAATTTCTGTCTCTTCATTTGCATTAAAATCACCTTAGCATTCTCATTATTGTTTATAATTTTAACAAGAGAAAGCTGTACTGTGGTCCACATGACACAAAAGATTTAACACACAAGAAATGAGAAAACACTTGAGTTAGCCAATCATCCACCTCCTCCAGAAAAGTCCCTTTCTCTTACCAGCCCTGCAAACGCCAGAACCACAGCATACAAACCACTTGTTGCTCCCTCTTTCATTCCTTCCCGAAGCAGCAGCAGCAGCAGGTTTCTCAGTGATGCTCCAAACACAAAGGATTCACCTTCCGTTGATCTTCGTGTTTCTCAAGAACTATAGCTGGTGAAGATTACACTGCCGACATGGATGAAGGGTGGACGTCATCAATGCTTTGGCGTAGGATCAGGGGTTGCTGGATTCCAGGTGCTGGCAGATCGTCTACCAGAGGGTGATGGAGGTAGATTTCCTCTCTGCCTCCAAGTGCTTGGATTCTGAAGATAATATATCTCAGCGTGGAAGACTCGGAGGAATAAGGGGATCAACTTGATGAAGAAAACTTGCCTGTACTCCTTTCTAAACAGTCAATTACTATCAAGGGCCAACCGACGGCTGGACAACCATTTCATGACTGTGACCAGTGAAAAAGTTCTTCTTTTTAAAAGCAGGAAAAAGGCTTGAGACTTAAGTCCACTGCATTCAAGGCCAGTGCAAACACAGCTGAGCGGCAGGACATACAAACCACCAACTCTTCTTTTAGACAAACTGCAGACATCTTCTCACCTTGTCGTTTCACAGTCTCTGAGGCATTGTTAGCGTCGACCTGATTCTGTTTGCTTTGCTTTGCACCAGAGACAGCTGATGGAGAACAGCTTTTTACATTCCCTTTTGCTTGACAAGGCTTGGGACTTCAGGTCTTGGAGCTGTTGACTTGAGGAAGGAAAAACACATGACAGAACACTGTTAGCTTTGACATCTGATGGTGGTAAAGGAACAGGAACCATAACGTGTGTGCGCCTCTCTGATCTGCTTCTGTGACTTCTTGGCCTTCAAGTACTGAGACTGAATAATAATCCTGGATCTGAACTGGTCCCTCACCTCTCTGTCTTGTAAGTGTGGTAATGTGATGGGAGTTCAGATGCTTTGAAATATCTGTATGACAGTAGGTGCACCCCGTGTTTAAAACAGAACATCGATGACAAAATTACATCGGCCTTCTGAAATGTGAATCTTGCAATGGATTAATGTAGCAGGTGTCTTTCTGGATGTGTTTCCCTTAGTTCTTGGATTGCCATCTACTCTGAACTGGCTGAGGTGTCTCAAGTGCAGTGCATTGTGAATGTCAAGATCCCTTTCTATATGGCTCTACCCACAACCCCCTCTCAGGAAGCAGCCAAAGCGGCTGTGCTGACTTTGCAGTCTATCTTATTTGGATCAGATGGGGTAAAGGTGACACCTAGCCCAGTAAGAAATGCCATACAGGTCTCTAAACAAGGGAAGCCTAGATTGGACTGCACATACTGCACCGGCACATCGGGCCTGAACCTGTGGACAGAAGAAATGTTTGAGGGAGATTAGCAAATAGGCTTTAAACAGAGAGCCTTTGCAACCACATATTTCACCACCCCATCTTACGTTTTGACTATGGCCCGAAGTGCAGCCTTTCTTTCTCTCTCTACAAACTTGTCAATGAGGTACGAGGCCATGCGTGGGGCTTCCTGGTATAGCTTAAAGAATCTGCGGTAGTTTCCTAGTGCCCAGGCAGCACGGAGAGAAAGTGCATGAGCCACGCACACATCTTCCCGTAGCGCGGGGGTCAAGTATACCAACTCAGTGGTCAGATCTGGAGCGAAGAGTAAATGGTCAAAGTTAGTGTGCTGATAACGCATCTGAACGCTTTTTCTGATGACTCAACAAAAATGAATGCAAGAATACCTCCAGAGTTTTTGGTAAAGATGTAATACATCAATCTATATGCTGTAAACTCGCCAATATTTTCTGAGGGATTGTCCTTATACAGAGCTTTTAGCTGCGTCTGGCACTGGTTGAACTCTTCATGGTCTCCCTGAAGACAAAAATGTGCAGTCAGTGTTGAAAAAAAAAGGAGTGTCATCACTTTATTTCGGACAAAGAGATATGCTCACCTTCTCTAAAGCAATGCGTGCATGACATTCGTACACTTCCACTGTGAACTCAGTACGAACTCCCTGGACCTGGATAAATACAGAAATAATAAACATTAATCCAAATACAGGAAAAAAAAAACAAAAATAAATAAAGCCCAGCTGAGATGGAAATGTACATTACAAAAAGACAAATAAGAACAAGTCAACATATATGAAGATGTCCTACCGTGAGGTCCTGCCTTATGGACTTCATCTGCTCACATGCATAAGCATAGTCCTGGTGGGTTTTCCAGTGGGTTTTTACAGCCTGCATAGATTTTCTCAAGACCTGGTTAGGAAAAAGTTACAATGTAGGTCACATTCAGGTCACCACAGAGAGACGTTGATATGCCAAGGCATTGCATCACATGCATTTCTGTTCCTGTCATGGTTTTTGACAATCTACGTTGTATCAAGTAAAGTCACAAATTTAAACTCATTAAAAACCCATCTATTCTGTAACTGTCCAAACTCTGAAAACAACTGTTTCCAAAAGCTCCACAACTGCCTAACAACAGTACACTGAAAGGCTGTTTAAACAACTCTACTTACAGGCACAGGGCGGACAGTGGAGGGGTCTGGGGCACAGGTCAGCCTCAGGTATGGCTTGGTGATGTCCTGACATGTCCCCACGATGGGGCAGTCCTCCCAGCTGAGGCCCTCCTGAGTTCCGTCGGGAAGGTCCAGGGAATGGATGGAGAGAACCAAGGGCTCTGAGCGAAGCTGTTTGTGAAAACGAGCTGCTCTGCTCTGCTTCTTGGCTTCTCTGTTGGGATCGTGGAAATCCAAACCAGCATTGCCTCCTTTCCTTTTCTTTCCAACACCTGAATTGGCGTCTTCCATATTTCTGAGGAAGAGGATAATAGGTTACTTATGAGCTGTCCTGACACATAGTGTGGTACCAAAAACCATAGATCAGCCCTTAATGTGGCCTCTTCATCAGAACAATGATTAATAAAAAAAAGTCGGTCTTACAAGACAGTTAATATTTTCTTACAACAAAACTAATAGTGTACCTTCTTCCTCTGTTGGCCTTTCCTCCTCTTCCCCGCCCTCTCTCTCCACCTCCGCGTCCTCTTTCTCTGTCATTACCACGACCACGGGCTCCTCTCTGGCTTCGTCTTGACAGCTGAGGTCGAAGATCACTGGAGATACTGCTATCTGACTGCGAGCCAGAATCACTGAGATCACAGAGACAGGAAACATTTTAAAAAGGACATAAAGATGTAGTTGGTAACTAAGGTAAAAAATCCAAAGGAAAAAGCATCTCACCTGCGTCTGTGCCTTTGGTTACTTCTGTCCCTGTGTCGACTGTGAGACGGGGATGGGGAGCGGGAGGAAGAACGGGAGGAACTAGAGGATGGACTTCTTTGAGAAAATATATTTCTGTAATTGCCCAGTCTGTGTCCACCCCTGCCTCTTGAAGCTGCAGCTGCTGTACTTCCACCACGGCTAATTGAGCCATCTGACGCCCTCTGGGGTTGAATGGCTTCCCAACGAGATTGTTTGACTTTTAGTCTAGAGGAAATAAATAAAAAGATCCAAATGTATATTTGTCAGTTCAAACTGCAGGTAACACAAAGTCACAAAACCAAAGAAAATGGTGAAAATTATTCCTGCTCATCTAAAAATGTCTTTACAGGAGCAATGCCTTGTCCAAGTTAGTGTACATATACATACTCTTGACAAAAATTGATAATAATAATTGACTTACTCTGGCAAAGGTTCCCTGGTCCAGTCAATGGTGTAAGCAGAGCCATCCTTTAAGCGGTCCTGCAGAACTTCTTTCAGGACCTTCTCTGTGCGATCTTTGTCCTCTTCGGTCTCACAGGCTGTAAAACAGCGCTGCACATATTCTTTCATAGCTTGGGGCCAGTCCTGGGGCCTGGGAGGAAAGAGTGTAAGGATATAATAAATATATTTGTAAAGAATAAAGTAATAGAAGAAGATATTAGAATCAGATAAAATAAAATGGAAATTTAAAAAAGAAAGGGAAAATCTGTTAAGACAGACAAGTTCTCACCGTGTCTGAGCACCTCCAGGTGCTGCTGTGGCACTAGCTGGTGAGGAAGGAGCTGGATTTAACCCTGAGGGCTGCTCGCCTGGAGGGAAACTCTGGTTGGAAACTGGACCACACTGAACCTGATAGGGTCTCTTGGAAATATTGAACTTAACTGAAGCTGTCCCAGGTGCTTCTGTGAGAAGAAAATACAAGAGAAAAACTACCATTAAATAAAAACAATAAATGCTACCGGTGCTGTATATAGACAGAACTGACACCTGGTCTAAATCACAAAAGAACCTGGAGTTCTAAGTTTGATCTGAAAAAAAGTTCTTTGAGATGCGCTTATGTTGATGATCTTTAACTTTTTGGTTCAAGTTAAAACAAAAACACACTGAACAAAAATCCTGAAGGTCTGATACATTTAACACATGTAAAGAACATGTATTATTATGAACACCTGGGCAATCTAATGCAGCTCAACTCAACCATAAAGGTTGTAGCTTCAATATAATAATACTAACAATGCATTTTATTTTATTTTCATGTACAATTGTTGTTGACATGGTCAGACAGGTGATAATGGTTCTTAAAATTGACAGTTAAAGTCGAAGCTGGTGCTAGTGGTGTACGGGAGTGGGTTGTGCTGAAAAGTGTTCCTTGTAATTTGCATGTTTCATGTTTTTCTTGATAGTGGAGAAAATGTAGGGGACACAAATATAACATATACCACCACTCACTATGTCCTCAATATTAATTTAAGTACAATAAACACCAATGTGCTGGGGCCAATAAAAACTGAAAATTTAGCAATTACTGGGAGTAGAATTAGTGTTACAGCTGTTGTATTGGATTGCATTAGATTAAATTACATTGGATGATTGAGGTGTTTGTCATGCTATGGATGGTTGATGTGAATGTGAGCTGTGTCTGTGAAATACTGCGCTAACTCTATCAAACCATGTAGAAAAATTTTACATATTAGCAACATCATAAGTAAATCTTACGTTTCATGCGGTGCCACAGTTGCTGTCCTTGTTTCTGGTTTTTATTTTTATTGGCCTCTCCTCTACCAAGCCCTGGCATATACTGGCCTGGCTGCTGCTGGTGCTGTGGGGTATTCTGAGCGGGCTGATAATTGTTTGGGGCCTGGAAACCTTGTCCATAGTTGGGCCTCCCCTGGGAATGATTGTACATTTGCATTTGGTTGGGGTCACCGGGTGGGTATGGCATGGAGTTATTGGCACTATAGGAATTTGGAGAAGGTGGAGGGGGGTACTGGGAGTTAGGTGGGGGAGGGATAGGAGGGGGTGGAGGAGGAGGGGGTTTGTCTGAGGTAGTTGGGCTCTGGGGTGGTTGGGGTGTAGCGGGAGGTGGAGGTTGTGGTTGGGGTGGGTAGCTGGGGGACTGATCCTCCATTCCTGGCACTGGGGGAGGCTGAGAAAAAAATTGATAAAAAATGAATGTATTTAGAGATCGAGTTTTATCAAGTCATTTGTAAAAGAGCATGAGAATAGATTTAGCCTTTCTACCATCATGTCTAAAAATATGCACAAATCTCCAAACCAAGGTCTTGCATGTACCTGTCCATTAGAGGTTGGAGGTCCTGGGTAAGGTCCTGGAGGTACACCATACTGATTTGGTGGATAAGCAGCCCCATACTGAGAATTCAGAGAAAAATATATTTGAGAGCCTTTTCCAAAATCACTCTTACAACCAATGTTAATGCAGCATACCAAGCTAAAGCTGACATAAGTGCCTTCCAGCTTGTCATGTTAGAAAGCAGTTAATATCCTGGTAAACAAATACATGTTGTTACAGTAACATGAGAACAACATTCATCTCTGTACTTACTGGACCCATTGGGTAATAATAGTTGTAGGGGTATGTGTATCCAGGATAATGCTGCTGAGTTTGCTGGTACCAAGGATAGTATTGCTGTTGTTGCTGAATGGCAGTAGAGTCAGACACTGCTGGCTGAAACTGACCGGCCTAAAATAGCAACAGTACAAAAACAAGGCTTTAAACTCAAAGCAGAAGGGAACGCATCTTAAAGGGACAAAACAGGAAACTAATAAACAAACAGACTAACTTTTACAAAATGCATCACCTCCCAACATTCCATACAGGATTTTAAAAAATTTTATAGTCACTAACTTGCAAAACCTTTTGGCCCTTAGCTATCCCTGGGTAAAGCTTGATGCTGGGTTTACAGGTCTTTTAAAGCATTAATATATCTCAGTCATTTTCCACATGACCTTAAAAAGTTTAATTACAACATAAGATCTACAGATTGACAAGGAAGGAATTTCAGAGTAGAGAAACAGGTTAAAGCACACCTCTGCTGTAGTCCGGTTGGCTTGTGCAGTCTTCGCAGAGCTCTGACTCTTGCTGATGGACGCTAGTGCCTGTCTTGCTTTCTCCCATTCTGGATTTTCATGAACCTGGGCGTCTCCAGCTCCACCGTAAGACCTAAGATTAACACAAGAATTTAATTCAACCACATAAATTAATTGTTTCAAGATTCTGATCATGCGTGACATGAATTCTCGAACCGTTTTGACTCAAGATAAAACCATACGCAGCTTTCCAATTAAGGGATTACATTGAGAGGCAAGTCTGATCTTCTTATATAGCTGTACAAGATAGTGGAAGTTAACGTGTCCTAGTTTTTCAATACTTGTGAATGAACTTCACATTTCCTATCTCTCAGATAAAAATATCTACGTTATCACCATAAACGTCAGCCAGCTTTCGTGCTAGCTTCCCCTGAACACACCATTAGCCTATACCAGGCTAGCAGGGCGTGAAAACATCCGTCACTTTAGATCGTGGCGAGACATTCAACCATATCACACAGCATCTGAGAGTAACAGTGATGATAGACGCGATAACCACCTTTCACTGTTTATTTCGTGAACCCCAGAGCAGAGAAAGTAGGACCTACCAGTTGGTCGAAGGAGTTGCTTGTGCCGTGTTGGCCGCCATTTTGCCACAGTGTTGCTAGCTAAGCTAGCTAGCAAAAAAACTCGGCCGACCGTTGGCGTTAGCTATCCTGCTAAAGCAAAAGATAAACAAGATAAAGTCTGACACTTTACAACAAAAGAAAAACCCAAAACCGACCGCAAACGTCACTTCCTACGAGAAGAAGTCAACCTGCACCATAGTTTGAGTCAAGATACAATTAAAACAATAACGGGAATTCCTGAATATTCGCTTTCCCTGTCGTTGACGACCAACTTCGTCTAACCGGACACCGGAGACACAAAATGGCAGAAACGAGCGTTTGGCCAAGTCGAGTGACGTTCTGCTGCGTATGTTTCATAAGCCCTGAACAAATTCTTACAGGACTAAATTACTCGGCTACTCCCACTGTTAATACTGTCTCCACAAATCAAATGTTTGGATTAAGTTAAGGTCAGAAGAACGTTTAGTCCCTAGATTGTCAATCATAATAAATGGGCGGGCTTGTTATGCCTGAGACACCAGACCCAGGGTAAATTAAGTCTTAGATTGGAACGTTCCTATAGTCTATCATTAATCTAAACATTATATAAACCAGTTAATATGTTTATGTAGTGTTTTTCAAGACCTAACACAAACACACATAGTCATATATATATATATATATATATATATATATATATATATATATATATCTTCCTCTCTCTCTCTCTCTCTCTCTCTCTCTCTCTCTCTCACACACACACACACACACACACACACACACACACACTTAAGTTTAGCCTTTACTTTTTCTCTTTTTTCCCTCAGAAGCACACAGCTGCAGGATGTGTGAATGTTTGACCTGAGTGTGTATATCACAAAGAAGGGAGTCATTTCCTGTCAATCTCCCCCCAGTTCTTGAACCTCTATTTCATCTGAGCCTCTGAGTTTCCATTGAGTGCAAATGATATTTTTAGCCATTGTTCTGAAACATAATTAGTTAACATGAGCTATAGTTGAATCAAGATAGTTTTGGTCGAGATGGTTTTTGATAGTCTCCCCTTTTCACTATTTCACTCATATAAATACCACAGAGTTAAAGTCTAGACCACCCTTCATCTTCTATTAAATGTATTTGTTTATTTGTTAGGGGCATTGTCTTCTTTGAGATCACGTTGCACAACTTTCCAATAAGATACTGTATTGAGTGTAATTTCCAGCCCATTTCCCACACTGAATGATGCACTACTGCTGCTGTTACTGAATGAATAATTTGCTTCAATTGTCTTGTCGGTTACATCATCACACAAATATGCTGAGCATTTGAGACAAGATCTCACAAACAATGACTCAAGAGCCAGCGCCATTGTGTTTGTACCTGCTGTTTAGCTTTGCTTAAGTCTTTAACCCATGGGAGGAAGCTGGATTTTATGAACTCTTAAATTACATTTCTCCCCAGCTCTTGTTGTTGATTGAAATTCAAGTTATATCCATATTAATCCAGTACTCTAGAGTAGAATTTCTGGTATATTGGTATGTGTGGTGAACTGTGGGTTCACAGATTGACAGACTGTCGTCAGAGGTGCAACAGTCTGCATAAGGGTTTACTTCACTGACTGCATTCCACTGTAATTGCAGGCAACTGTAAGTCAAACCCTTCATAAATGTTTTAGAGTGAAACACTGGCCATGTATATTGGTGCAGTGAGCTCTGCTTTAGCCTGAGAAAATATAATTCTATCTCTCTTAACTCTTGAGGATTTATGTTTAACAGCAAAAAAAGTTTCACATAATCAAGACTCATTAAACATTCTTTTTGTAAATATTTTTAGCCACTTACAAATACATATTGTTTTTGTAGATGAGACTTGAAACCCTGGCTTTAATCATAAAAAACGGAGTATCTGAAAATCATTCTTGGGTTGCCAGAACACTGTTCTATTGACAAAAAAGTGCACATTGAGTGGATTATTCCCCTGGTGAAAATAGTCCCAAACTAGGCTGTGACTCTTTTTAGTTTTAAGTACCTGGCTTTAAGAAATGTTTTATTTTATTTTGCAGATCTGCACCTCTAGGCAGAATTAATTGGCAAGGAGGAACATTTCTCAAAAGTAGGCCTTTAAGTTGAAAAGTATAGGCCCTATGGCTTTTTGTCTTCTTGAAACTTGTTAACAATAATCAAAAACGAGTTTTGCTAGCCAGATATGATTTTCATAAATTTACATCTTACTGTATAAGTTAAGTTTGATGATAAAAACAATCATAAAGGCAAAGGTAAGTCATGTATGTGCCTCACAGAGGTTCAAAAGTAGCAAATTTAACAAATGTTGGGTTTAGGAAAAATGTAATATTAAAGAGGGTGTTGCAGGATTGCATTTATAAATCTTAACAGCCTGATTTTCTCATTGTTGACATCATAACATTAAAATGAACATCATATTTTTCAACTTGTTAGACTATCTAAATGTATATTTATGGACCTCCTTTTGTACAAACTCCCTTTTTTAAATGAATAAAGTAAAGCTAATAAATACAACAGGCTTTAATGAACGCCTCCACAGTCAAGGATTAATCTCCCCTGTATTAGACGCTGCCTGGTAAAGTCGACATCATCTTTGATCCAGCTTAAACCAATAAGTGTCGCGTCACTTCCTCGCCCCATGCCCATCCCTTTGGAAAGAAAAAGAAAACTCACACAGACAAACGACGGCGAGAAAAAAGAGCGAGGGAAAAGTCGAGAGGGAAGCGAAAGCCAAAAGCCAGATGAAAGAGTTGGAAACTTGCGAGGGAGCCGATCAAAGACCAGAATATTATCTTTAAAGTAAGTTTTCACTGTTTTGTTTCGGTGACTCTCAGTCAGGTCTATTGATAAGTTTTACATTGATCCGATCGGGGCTCTTTGCCCTGAAGTGTAGACCTCGCGTCCTTTCCGTATGGCTGTAAATTACTCATGAAATTCTGTCCTCAGCCATGTGTCATTACAATTATTGAAACGTTTTCAGGTTAAAAGGAAGGCCTTAAAGCCCCCTCCCCTATCAAATCTTTATCCCACATTCATTGACATATCAAAATGATTTCCTCTCTGTTATTTCTGATTTCAAGTTGGGCCTATAAAATGTTGTGAAAGGAGTTGTTGGTAACCTCAGTCAGCCTGTTAATTATTATCAGATTATTGGGGTAATATTTGCTTTCGTGACCAATAGTAAGGATTTACTCTAAGGAGGCTTTTCTTAGGGGAGTTTTATCATGTTAAATTTTGGATATAAAGTTCATCAAAGCAGTAAGCCTACAGCTCTGTGGCTTATTGGTGTCAAAAGATGAAGGTTTTTCTTTTAGAGAAAGTTACTGTCTTGTTTTTGTCCACATACAGCCCTGAGGGGAGTGAAAAGTATGTGCTAGCGTTGCATGAGTGTGTTTCAAGTACAAGTCTCAGCATGGCCTTCACAGCCGCACAGTGCCAAAATGCTCATCGCTTTCCTCCAACATTGCACAACATGGTGGAGTACGGACGCCGTTCTGCCTTATCAGGGGGCTAGGGGCTGTGGGCCAGGATTCAGATACTTTCTGCTCATTTTTCTGTTACACTGTCTTATCTTGTTTTTTTCAGCTCATTACATCTGTCATTTACACTCTGCCGGCATTTAGAAGTAAGAATTCACCCACTCCCTGCTCTGTCCTTTTCTTTTTTTCTACAGTCATGCCACTGCACAAATCATCCCGGGCCCCTCGCCTGGACCCCACCATGATTTCAGCTCCGTTGGGTGACTTTCGCCACACCATGCACATCGGCAGGGGAGGTGATGCCTTCGGTGACACCTCTTTCCTGTCCACACTTGGTCCTGGCCAGGCCAACAATGACCCAGGGAGTACAGGAGATGCAGCTCAGCCTGAGGTGATGGTCAGCCACGGTGATCATTACACAGATGCTTCTGGAAGCCCACAGAACAATGAACTCCAGCACTCTGAGTCAGTGTCTTCATTCGACCTGGACTTGGATCTGGGCCCGTCCATGTTGGGGGATGTTCTAGGAGTAATGGATGGTTTGGGGCTCGACTCCAATGAGGAGGATGTGTTCAGTCCCAAAAACGGTCCCTCCTCAGCGGGCTCAAAGCAGGGGAAAGGTCCCATTGAATCGCCTGTGAACATGCAGAATGAGCTCAATGGGAAGGACTTGGTTGGTTTGGATGGAAACCAGGTGGGAGACAGCAGGATACCAGATGGGAATGGGATCAAGCCAAAGGGTTTACGGCCAAAAGTGAGATTCAGTGACAAACGAGAGGAGATCATTCGCCACGCATCTGAAGAGGAAGAGGGTCAAGAGTTTGAGTTCCCGGATGAGGATCAGCTGGAGTGTCGAAGTCCTACTAGAGGTGAGGGCAAAGGAGATGAGAGTGTAGGAGGTGGAGGTGAAACTGAGTTCACCAATCACAGAGTGGACCTTCCACCCAGTCCCGCCTCATCTCACAGCTCAGAGTATGAAGGAGTGACCTCATTGGACAGGAGGAGGGTTGACAGCTGCCACTCAGAGACTGATTCAGAGGAGGAAGAGGAGGGGGAAGGACGGGGCTACACATTTGAAGATGAGTTTGATGACGAAATTGGTCTATAGGGGACAGGTATATTCCCACCTTGAAAACAAATCTTTGCTGTCGAATAAATCGAGCATACTGTATTGTACTCGTCATTACTTCAGTATCGTTGAAATTGGAGACTCAAAAAGAATGCAAGCTGGATTTTCAAGACTCAGGAAGATCCAGTTTGACGATGTTCCTCTACTGCAAGAGACATTTTTGTTTTAACTGCAGGGGTAACAGATTTGTAAAAGACAGTTTCATGTGTTATTTAGGTAACAAAAATGAAAGTTTTGCAGCACTTTGATTTATTTTGTTCATCTGGATGCTTTACTATAAAGCTGAAAAGTCAATTTCAGTGTAATTAGTAACGCTTGCTTTGTAAAGTCTAATGTCTTAAATTTGCTGGGCACACAACACGTGTTGTGAGCTTTACATTTAGTGCCTTTTATAGAGCTGTATGCTTTCATTAATGTACCTTGTGCCTTACTCATGTCTCTATAGTTATATCTCATATGCATGTTTATTACAGTCGTCATGCCTTCTCCATGTTTAAGCTTTACAAATGGTTTTCAGAGACTTTGAGATAATAAAGTTATCCTGTGTTAAATTAAATACTGTGAATCTGTCACATTCCAGATCTGACAGGGAGACTGCCACTTGTTCACAACAAATCAGATCTTATTTTTTTCTTACTGACGTTATTTAGCATGTTTTAATGTACCAAAGAGTTTCTTTTTGCTTTGGGGCTTGTACTTAAATGCACAGACAATCATGGGAAATTTAAAAGGTCAAATGTAATTCAGAAACAAAAGTGTATTTTTATACATGTCTCTTGCTTTTACACTGCTCCTTACTGAAAAGTATTTTTAAACACAATGCTGTAAGGGAGAAACCATTGTGCTCATCTGATGAAAATGCTGGTTTGAACTTTTTTAATCCTGTGCTTTCACGAGGATTAAAGTGAGAACAATAAAACAGTTATTGGGATTTTAAATATTCAGCCTTTGGTCTGACTCTTTCTTTAAAAATGTCTACAGGGCAGGACTGAAGCACAAAGGAAACTTATTTAGAGTGTCTGAGAATCCCTAGGTCTGGAATATTTTTTAAAACCACTTCCTGGAATAAGCCATTTTCTGCTTTCCTCTATTACAAGGACAGCAAAGAGCAAAAGACTTTCCTTTTGAAATCAGACATACAAAAACAAACCTGGATTTAAACATTTTATTTTAAGAATAAAGTAGTGAATTCCTAAAATATTTCAAACATCTGTAAAACATACAGAAAGAAACAATGACAATTCTAACACCTCATGGCACGCTGTTGGCCAAGAAATGTCAAAGAGGGAAATTAGTAACTACACAGCTCAGTTATATACATTGAACACACTGAGAATTGCAGCTTATAACACGTACACATATGATGTGTAGTACTCCAACGAACGCAAAAATCACACATGCTACACAGATATCGTCCTGAACACATTGAACCCTGACAGAGCCGTGGAGATCATCACTCCAGGGATCTGCGGGTGCCAGTGGATCTCCTTGATCTCTGACTGACCCTGGTGCAGGAACAGCAGCTGAGGGGGTAAGTCCTTCACCCCTTCCACCCTGGCACCTGCATCACATGACTCCACAGAGAGATCCCACTGGCTGATGACATCATCTGCACCAGAGGCAGCAAACACGCTCGAGTCCACGGGGCTCCACTCCACTGACGTGATGGGAGCACCATGTTGTTTGAAGTTTGCCACAGGCCGCCCGGTCTACAGTAACAGATGAAACCAGAACTTTTAGGTGGGGCAGCTTTTTTCAAGACACAAAACTATTCTTTTCCTAAATGAGTCAACTCTTTAATTAGCAAATTCTGTTTCTGTTTGACGGTGACCTGCTTCAGTATCTTGTTTTCAATCTAAATATAAAATAGGTTCCTGTATGAAGACTAAAGTGGGTGCAGTGACAACACACCACAGTGTTACACACACAAAGTAGAACAAATGTTAATAGGTGGAGCTGCCTTACTGTGGAGGTATTTGATTAAGTGATGGCGTAATGCAAAAAGGGCTTAGCTCTGTTTGTCTTGCAGCTTTAATGGAGGGTTATTACATTGTGATGCCACCTATTGACAAAACAGTCACATCCTCACTCTCTGTCAGACATTTACAAGCTATGAGTCAGAGTTGTACGGATACAAATCACCTACTTTGAATGAATTACATAATCAAGAGCGAGGCCACTTTGAAGAGACTAATCAGACCTTACCTTAAACTGACGCAGGTCCCAGACTTTCAGAAGCCCATCGTCCCCTCCTGACAGGAGAAATGGTTCACTCCTGTTCCAGCTGATCACATTGACATCTGATGAGTGGGCCTCACTGGCTGAAAGCATTGAGTTTGGCGGAGCTCGAACATCCCAGATCCGAATGGACTGATCCACTGAACATGATGCAAAAACCTTAAGCAAACAAGCGTGAACTGTATAAGAAATTGAGATCCATATTATATAATGTTATATATTATATAATGCAATGTTGTTTTAGTGTTTTGTAGGAGTGTTTTAGACTTTGAACATAAAATCTGTGCCTAATGCTGTTGGTTATCACTGCAGCACTCATTAAAACAAAACATCAGTTAGGTTGCACAGGTGAGCATAACAAAAAGCAGATGTTGTGCACTCATATGAGGAAAAAGTTAACAATGAACAACCAGGCCTTAGAGTTCCGCACCTCATACCATGAACTAGTTTGGTGAGAAAATAGCTTCAGCATGAAGACATCATATAACTGTAATGTTTTAGTCTGTGATTGCAGACAGTGGCAGTGTGAACAGCTGGTGTTCTAACACAGTCTAGTTTTATTCATTCCGATCATTCATTCCTCCTCACACACCCCCCTCTTCCATCCAAACACCAGTGCAGCACAAGTGGGCAAAGAAGCTCAGTCTGACATTATTAATCCTGGTGAAGCATTTTGTGCTCTTCATTTGAAACATCCCATCTTAATGCATCGTTTTGATCTGTGGGATAGGGGACATACAGTGGGTGTGTTTGATTTTACTAACACATGCTAACAGTTCGTGTGCAGCCCTTGTTTACTTGAAACAGTGCCTCAGTCTGACCACTGATGTCATTATTTTACTAAGAGCATACCGTAGCTTCAGTGGGTGACCACTGCAGATCCTCAACAGACTTGCTGTGGGAGCTAAAAGGTCGTTGGTCGATCTGCCACGAAGTCCCGCCCTCTCCTGGCTCCCAGACATGGATGTTCTTGTTGCAGTCCCCACTGACAAGACGACCTGAAGTTGAAAATATGCAAAGCGCATTCAAAACATTTTTAAAATACCCAGTATAATGAATGCTTCCTTGTCCACTCTACTGTTCTGCTCTAACATCTCAAGACCACACTGTCATAGTAACGAAAATATCTCTAACCTGCTTCGCCTAGGGCTGCACGATTTTGCCAAAAAATAAAATAGTTTTTTTCTCTGAAAACTCGATTTTCGATTTTGATTTGTTATTCAGTTATCATATTTGTTATTCAGGATTTATGCATTCTCTGATCCATTTTTATCAAGTATCGTTTGCTGTCATCCAAAATGCTGTTCCTGTGTGGATGAAACGCCAATACGACACAAAAAACTTGAGTTTACTCCAGAATTCATTTTCATGTGGACGGGTTTATACTGACTTCAGACAGACTTTGCAGCAGGGAGTGGTTTACTCATCATTTGAAACTGCAAAGCCGTATGAATACCACACAAATAATCCGATAATGATTTAAAATCCATTAATCGTGCAACCCTAGATTCACCCAAATTTTTTCTCTCGCCTCAGTTAGCACAATTCATTACTTTTACTTGTTTGTTGAGTATCTAGCATTTCCAGCAGAAAAACCCGGGATAGTTTCAGGGACAGTTGGAAAAAATAAAAGATGACTCCATGGACTAAGTGAAGTATGTGTTTCAGGCAGATCTGAACTCAAGTGCTGTTAAATGACACTAAAAGCAGGACAATTTCTGGCTGTTGAGCATTTCATTAACAGGCTCAATGGTTTTTAAACAACAATGTTTTGATAAAATAATACTCGGTCATAAATAGCATGAGATTGTTACAGCTTTAAATTTTACACACAAATCTCTGATGCAGCAGTGACAGAGTGACGGACATGTACACCGGGCACACACAGTTCTTCTCAGGTTATTTTCACTTTACAAATTTGGCCTGAGGCCTGTGCTATGCAGCGAGTTTCACATACCCAGGACATCTCTTCATTCTCTGGCTTGACTAAAAGATCATGCTAAGTGGTCACATGACAGCTGTTATTAACTCTGTAGGTCAACCTGAGGCTTCCTCATCCAGCCATAGGCCTGTTAATGTAAGAAAGGCGCCGTTTTCAGCCATGATGAACGACAAAAAGAAATTTTGCTATTACACGACCAGGACAAATTACATTTGTTTTAGAACTTAGGTAAAATAGTTGCAATTTAATGTATAACGGACAGCTGTCAAAAAGAGTCATTACTGTGTGAATGCATTTGCTTAAGTTCTTCCAAAGATACTGCCACATCTTTGGGGTAAAAATAAACTACAATCACTTCTTTTACTATGAAGATATTATGTTGCCCAAGTATTTGTGTCTTTTACAAACTTTTAGACTTATTCTTTTAGCAGAATCAAGCAGAGGACTGCTTTCATATGCTTACAGTGAGAAAAGTTTAAAGCTTTTAAGTTTAGGTCGATATCATTATGCGAAAGAATATCGCTCAAATAAAAAAAAATCTGAAGATGTCTGATATTCATTATTACTTTTGAAAGACTTTGCTACTATTTAAACTTTCTCCCCTCATACTTACCCATGAAGATACTGATTTGTTATCAGATAATATGCTCTTAAGCAGGTGAGATGTGCATGACCCACGTATGTCATGCAGACAAAGCCATTAAGTTTTTTTTTTTGCATTACAGATGAAGCCCTGACTCACCTGGCACTGTTGGTGACCAATCAATCGCAAAGCCTTCAGTCATGTGTCCTGAGAAACTGAAGAGAGCTGTAGCTTCCTTCTGCTGACTGATAAAAGCTGCCATGGCAGCAGAGCTGTTGACAGCCTCCAGCTGAGGTTGGAGGTCAAATATCTCCACCTGTCCCTTCTCTGACCAGACAGCAGCCAGTGTCTGTTTTCCACGCTGAGTCACCTGGAGACATGGAAAGAAAATCAGTGTTCTGGAACTTTTCCACAAAGGCTTGTTGCTTAAAAGACAAGATATCTGATATTGGAAAAATGATACACAACATACTCTGACTCTATTAATCCCTCCATAGTGAGGCATCATGGCCAGTTCCATCTGTGGTTTCTTATCTTCATCTTCCTCCTCGTCACTTTCTTCATCACTGCTTTCTTCACCCTCCTTTTCTTTTTCTGTTCCATGAAGGTTGTGCATGCGCATGACAATAAGCCTGAGAGAAAGTATGAATTTAGAGAGGATGTGGATAACAAACTTGCACTTCTTTCCAAGTGTAGTACTGCTTTCAGACTGTTACCTTAGGATATGCAGAAGATAGTAAACCATCTATGAGAGAAGCATCTTACATGGAAATCTCATCTAATCATGTCATAAACACATCACTATCTGTCATGTTCATGTTTCTTTTCTTTTCTTTTTATGTATACTTATATTGTCTCTATCCCTGGTTGGGCTGGTTGATGATTAGTCTATATTGTATTTATGACAATTTGTATATGTTTTGGCCTTTCCCTACTAATTGTATAATTATAACCTGTCTATGTCCTAATTACTTTGTTGTTTGTACCCCTATACTTCACTGCCCTGATGGGAGTGGAACTCTGTATAAGCCTATTGGCTTCATTCCCTCCTTGCACTGTTTTTAATCTGTGCTTGATAAATAAATAGAAAATAGACACCCATCTCTTTCTGCCTTTCCATCAGATGACACACCTAGCATGGCTCATATCTAAAATGATAATTGTGTTATATTACTTTCCTTCAAAAATATATGTGTATGTAGTAAGGACTGTATCTCGAGTCTCCTGAATGCTTTTTGCACAGACGTCATTTTTATAACCTGTTTGCAGTAAGGAGGTGAATATATACCTGTTACTCATTGCTGTGTCCGCCTGGGTGCCTGCACACAGCAGCATGGAGAGAGGGAACTGCTCCCTACCTTCTCCGTCTCCATCCCTCAACACATCGAAGCTCAGGCATGGAGCACCTAAAAACAAACAAACAAAAAAAGTTAATTGCTGGATTCTCACAGCATCTCTTGTATAATGTCAGAAGACCTGTCATCCA
Organism: Xyrichtys novacula; assembly: GCA_962446985.1. NCBI lineage: Eukaryota > Metazoa > Chordata > Actinopteri > Labriformes > Labridae > Xyrichtys > Xyrichtys novacula. Next base: position 23,851,227 of record OY660871.1, read on the forward strand.
TCTTTTTCACAAATGCTGGAAGAACTTCAAAATATACCTGAATAACTTCTCACGGATAACTAGATGAGTACTGTCAATGGTGTGGTGGTGGGGGTTGTTAGTTGTAGCACATCTGCAGGAGTAGCAGTGCTTTTCCATTGTCAATGTCTTGACCTTTGCTGCATGCATTTTGCTATGATTTATTTTATTTTATTTACTTAATTATTTAACTATTTTTTATTTATTATTTGAACTATTATAATTGTTATTATTATTAATAATTTAGTTTATCCTTCTATTTATTTACATTTATATTTTCTTTTATTATTATTCCATTACTGTAACTATTTTTTAGGGATGTAAGAGTTAGTCTATGAGGTTTGATCTGGGAGGGAGCGGGTTTGGGTGAAGTTTGTAGTTCTTCTGATGTTATGGAAGTTGTTTACTGTTTATGAAAAATGTTAATGAATAAATTGTTTAAAAAAGAAGACCTGTCGTGCTCTTACTTGCCTGTTTGACACTCGTGGTACATGCGGTAAGCGGACCGGTCCATCTCCAGCTCCTCTCCGGGCTGAAGCGGCTCGATCCCGGGGACGTAAACCTTCTTCTCCCCGTCTCCGCCTGCTCCTTCCTCCTCCATTTCTACTCCTTCATCTTCATCGCTACCTACTTCGTCCATCATCTCCTCCGCGGCTGCTTCCTCGGGAAACGTGTCTTCATCGGGCGCAGACATGTTGGAAGAGTTTGCTTACTTCCGGTATGCTGAGCGGCCACGTGGTTTAAACATCCTGCTCCCTCTCCCCCTCCCTCCTTCACTCCCTCCCTCTTTCCTTCCCTGTCCAGCTCCCCATTTACAGGAATTCAGCTGGCTTACTCTACGCGTGGACCCGGCTGCCAGGAAAAATCGAACATACAAATAGGAAATTGCACAAACTACAACTCTGTAAGATAAATATTAACCTAGCCAGACATCCGGGGAGTGAAGTAGATGTTCAGGATTGTCTTCCCGCCCTGGAGAACAAAATGTCTTTAAGGAATCACTTAAATCATTAAAGGGGCTATGCGGTGGCCCAAGACAAGATATCCCACTTTCGAAAATTGGGGTGGTTATTGATCTAATTTTAAGCAAGCCCAACATTTGTCAGAGGTGTAGTGAAGTCTGGAACTGACCAGTAGCCCTGATAAATGTGACTTTTGTAACTGCAGCTAAAGGCGAGGATCAGCTATACAATGAGTTAAGCCCATTTTCTACTTACTTTATAACTACAATGTAAAAGAGATCTGCCAGACAGTTGAAAAGCACTAACATTGTGCCTGATTACCAGAGGCGGAATCAGAGGGTGGCCAGGGAGAGCCCCCGCCCTCAGACATCTGATTGGCCTCTCAATGTGCCAACCTCCAAATCCTAAACTATGATTCTTTCTGCCTTTTCAGAGGCGGGACTTATATTAAAACAAACGGTTTCCCCTGGTGCTGGGACCAATGCTGCATTCCAGTCATCTTGGAAGTCGGGTGTCAGAGCTGGGAATGACGCTACACCCAAGTTGACGGCATTCCAGTAGGCAAGTTGGAAAACCAAGATGTCAGCCATTGTTAGCTGTTGTTTACAATTGTCAGCTGTCGTTGGCCATTAGTTGTTAACCGTTGCGAGTTGTTGTTAGCGGTTGTCAACTGTTATTAGCGGTTGTCAGCTGTTGTTAGTTGTTGTTAGCTATACCAGTTGTAAACCACACATAACACAGTATTTTACTCTTACAAACACCATAGCATCTTGTTCACAGTTAGGCATTGGGCAGTACAACATATAGCACTAATTTCACAAAAACAAAACAGAAGTGCTAATAAATAATACATTGCGAGAGCTTTCACTGTTACTCTTTACTGTTGATGCACTGCACTGCCATCTTGGATTATGACGTTGTCGTCAAGTCAAGGTTGGTGAGGATCGTCCGACTTTCCGAGTCCAAATCCAATATCAGGGAAGAGTTCCAGATGAATTTCCGACTCTTAGCTTGGAAATTCCGTCTTCTGAGTAGAACTGGGATGCAGTAAATTGCTTCTTGTGGGTTCGAGACCATGTGAATGCAGGAAGTTAATTTATATTTTTAAATTAATACACCACAGTAACCTCTGGAGTCATTATTGCTGGTTCCACTTTACTTCAGCACTAGAAATACACAACCAGGTATGACACAACAATTGGGAGTCTCAATTAACCCTCATCATTAATAGATATGGCTCTAACTGCTAGCTTTGTCCATATAGAGGAAGAAAATGCTTTTCATCTGCTGCCTAAAGATCACAAGCCTACTGACCTGTCAGAAGTCAGAGAGAGCAGGAATTGGCAGGATTAAGAGTTCAGGAGCAATCAGACCCAGTGGAGGATCATACAGTTGTGATACTGAGTGATTAACATTACCATATGTAACACTGTGTTCATACCACAGTTTGCTAATTTATGGTAACATTGTGAAGTGAGTGAAATTACAGAGAGGAGCAAAGCGGAAGAGGCACAGGAAGAGAGAATGGTGACAGTGTCCTAATACTTTATCTTATAGATCAGAAAAGTCAGCCCATACTTTCGGTCTTGCACTCCTGCACCTTGAGCAGAGGCAGATCAAGAAAGCCCAAGTCCCTGACGTGGTGCAATATGATGGGATATTAAAAAACAAAAGTGGCTTTTAGCAGCATAATTGAAAATGGTCGCCTTGTCCTCAAAATTTGCAGCTCTATATAACATATAAAACTATTTATGAACTTTCTCAGCAACAGCCAGCAAAGCAGACAAAGTTGTGCTCTACTAATAAAAAAAACTGCAAGCTGAACTTTACGACATACATTCTTTGTAAATCATTAAAAAGTTAAGACAATTTGTATTTTGTTATCTTCATTGTGTTGCTTTTAAAAGTTAAAAAATACATATAGCCATGCAACAATCCTGAAGATACTTTTCAGGATGCATAAAATAGAAATGATTGGTGAAGACAGACAGGGCAAGTAAGTCCAATGTACATTTAAGAGTACAGAAAAACCACAAGCCACCCCTGCATAAATCAAAGCCCAAGTCAGGCCACCCCAGGCAAAAAAAAGTCTGTATCTGCCCCTGCTTGACAGTGGAATGATTTTGTAGGATGTTTTCTTTCTTAGTTTCTTTGAATCAATCTGTTAGTACAATGATGATCTAACTCTTGCAATTTGAGTTTGTGCTTCAGCACACTGAATCATCCTCTCTAATTTTGACATGAATCCTGTGGAATCAATGGAGATCGAAGTGAAGGCCAAAACTCTGTTCCCATTCCGGCCTGAGCAAAATGTCTGGAGCTGTGTTTTCAGGATTATGAAACTTGCAGGAGGATCCAGAGAGGACAATGGTGCACATAACATGCGTGGGCGTTTACAAGCAGGGGCAAGTGTGAGCAGCAAATGGTTCCCTTTTATTCCTCGTACAGATCTTGACAGAAGTCAGAACATCCCTGGAGTCCTTTTTCCATCCAGAGTGCATTCCTCTCTCATCTGCAACCCATCTTTCACTGTTTATCAAAGTTACAAAATAGTTGTGAAGGATTTGAATGTTTAAAATGACTCATTAAAAAGACAGCAGTGATTTCTGAGCTCACATGACTCCAGTACAAACTTTGGGTGCTGTTACTGGAATGCGAAAGTGATTAACTTAACATAGTCTACTGTTGCAGAGGAGAATAAAATACAAATATTTAAGAAACCATACTGGCAAACACACGCACACAAAAAACTACTTGTGTCTTTTATGAGTGTTTAAAAAAGTGAAAGACTGTTGAGAGTCAAAGTCCAGCAATAAAAACTACACTTAGGTATAAAAGTTTAAGTAAATATAAATACTTAAATGCTTTTAAACTATAAAAAACGAGCACTGTGTGTTGTCCCTTTGATAGCATGCCACAGTTATAGTTAGTGGAAGTTTTGGGTTAAGGATTTAGTTCATACCTGTGCATCAAGCAAACCTCTCTGCAATGTTAAGAGTTGTCAGTAGACTATAAGAAGCATGATAAAAGTAGCTCAAAATCACACCTCAGGGCTGTATTTGAGTCAATTAAATTTCCACCACTGAAAACAAACAGCAAAGACCACAACAAAGCTTTAACCACCCAACCATAATTACTGTACACATGTATATCTAAATGTCTTTAATTTACAATTATGTACAAAAGTAAACACCCATAGACTGTAATATCTTACATTTACATAAAATTCATTGTAAACAGTGATAAATTCCACATCAATAGAAGATGGCTTATGTGCATTGGCTTTATCTGTACGTGTTAGCATATAGAGCATAGCTAGCTTTAGCTCGTCGCCCGCTCCAGCGACGGTGGCTTCTTAATAGGTATGTGTGTACGATATCATTTATTTGTTACAGAGCACTTCTGGGCAGTGAACGTAGCTATGTGGACTAGCTTTGGACATAAATGCACCCTGTGCATGTCACTTCAAAAAAAAGCTTACTGCATTCAAACACAGAGACACAAATATAAGAAAACAAACATTCAGTGCCAGGAAATGTCTTTGCATTTTGTGTGCAGCATTAAAAAAGATCCTTTTAGTAATCATGGCAACAGCCACCAGTAGAGTCTGAATAGCAGGGGGCTCCAGACGGAGGCGTAATATGTTGAGGATGTTTGAGGCCCACCGCTGGACGGCAGCTGTGTATTGTCTATCATCATGTCAGGCCGAGCGACCTCCTCACTGCTTATAGCTCGGGTGGTCAACAGTCTGGCCCTCGAGGGACCGTAATCCTTCCTCTCGACAGAGGGGGGCAACGTGGGTAAGGCACACGTCTCGATCTCAGACGAGCAGCTGACACTGATCCACCGAGTGAGAAAAGCTGATGTTAGTTTAAGGAGTTCTTCAGGAGGGGAGGATAATGTGGGGAAGTGGCCCAGGTCGGTCTCCTCCTGGAACCTCTGGGACAAGGGAAGAAAGAAGCTATTTAGGATTTCCACTGTACGGTGATATGCCTTTAAAAATACTTTTTTTTATATACATTAACTAGATCTGTAGACACCACAAATTATGGCCAGAAAATTCAACTTTTTTTAGGAGCTGAAATGTTTGTTTCACTTACTACTGAAAACCAAAATAAATAAAAATGTCCTTAAGATTTAACAAACATGTTTATTTATCACGTTTGATACATTAGATGTTTTTGGAAACTAATAAACTTGGGTGCTTTTTTTTTTTTAGTAATTTGTTAATCATATTGATTTGATAGAAGTAAAAGTATGTTTTAAATATGATACAAAAGGCATTAAAGGGTTAAAAACACCTTTAAACATAGCACATCAAAATGTAAAGCCAACCTTCCTTTTTTAACTTTGTTAAACAGAGTGAAGAAATGAACCCCTAAAAGGTCACATAGATTCAAATGAAAATCTAACCTCTGTATTCTTGTTCCTCTTTATGATTTTTTCCAGTGTCTGCTTCAGATCCAGGATCAGAGAGTGATTTAGGTGCTCATCCCAGAGGTTTCTAAGGAGCACATGCCAGGAGTCCAGGAGGACCACTGCAGCAGGGAACACACAGCACTGCAGGGAAATAGTCAGTCAACATTACCCTTAAGTTAAGTTTAGCAAACAAAACGTGTGAAAAAACACCACTAAAACCACATTACTGGCAAGGTTGGGGCAACATGAAACAGCAATCTTTTGCATAACACAGCAAATCAGAAGACATCATTGAGGAGCAGCTAAAAATAAAGTTAATGTGCCTTAAATGGCTGAAGTCTGGAAAATTAAAACTACTTTTTACTACTAAGATTCGTGATAGTTTTCATCTGATAATACACTCACCGAACTAGTGTTGCACAGCATGCTTTCTCTGTAGTGATGCACAACATAGTAATCTTTTGGAAATACTTTTCGCTAAAAAGAAAAAAAAAACAAGGGAAAAGATGAGACTAAACCCTCAAATGATTCAATAAATTAGCATTTAGACAAACATGAAAAGTGTAATCATAAATACATTTAAAAATGTGGCAATGGGAGAACTTTACAGGTTATCAGATAACAGCTAATGATCATCATATCAACAGTTTTTTCACTCACATCATCTTTCATAAAACCTAAATAAACTCAGGACATGGTTGTGCTGTTGAAAGGATTGCAGATTTTTTAAAATGATATAAATTTATCACTGTCACAGGGTAGAGAGAGGATTATGCTCCCTCAAGAAGCACCATATGGTCTACATAAAATCATAAACAGTGTCAAAGGTTCTCAACTTACAAATCCAGTCGGATTAGAGTCGATGGTTGATTTAATGTTTTTCACTCCTTCCTGGTCAAAGTCACATTCACCACCACATTGGACAGTCAAGAGTGATAGCAACAGCAAAACTGTTAGAGGCATGAGTGATCAGAGAATAGAGACAGCGCACATTCAGATAATTGATGGAAACTTTCTGTGGTTTTGAAGCTAGTTCACACCGCATACCTACTAAGAAACATTACATCACATCCTGCCATAATTAGGTATTTCTGTAGAAAAAAAAATGTCATGAAATGTTGCCTGTTGTTGCAACAGCTCTGATTGAATAAGAACACAGGAAATGCTCAAGTAAGAGTCCAAAAACCAGGTTAAATTCAGCTTTTACTCCTGGCCAAAGTGCGACTAGTTCTCATTATCAAATATTTCCTATTTTACTTTCAGAACAAAGTTTGCAAAGAGCATTGACATGCACTTCATTTACTTTCTCACCTGGAAGTGACATCCTTTTTATCTTTCTAAGAGGGAACACTTCTCCATGTCTTCTTGTTGACGGCAGCCACTCTGCAGACGGGGGTTTCTGTGTCAGTCTGTGAAAGGCAAAGTTTCCTCCTCTGTCTTCTCGTTAGGTCTTTGACACTGAGTGCGCTGCTCTGTCTCCTCTTTTCTCCTTGTTGACATCCCTTATGCACTCCGTCCTTTTGAGTTCCTTTGGTACTTTCCACAAAAATGCCTCATTTATCCTCTCACGCCATCCTGCTCTCTCACTTTGGATTTTCCCACTTAAGCCAGAGTGGCTGCAGCCTTTTCCCTATGAAAGCTTTTGTTGTTTTGTCCTTTTTTGTTCCTATATCTCTTTCCCTTTCCCTTCCCTCTCACCACTGACCTAGAATCTTCCTGAACAGCCTAATTTGAATCACCCCCCTCTCTCTCAGCTGGTCAATGGATGAAGCGGGAGAGACTCTGGCCTTCTCTTCCCCTCTCTCTCTTTCCCTCGAGCCACCCTGTGTATCCTCACTCAGCTCAAAGTGAAAGTGCTTGGCTGGATTGCTAGTCTGCTCCCTTTAAGTCTCGGCCACTCCCACCACCACACGTTTTACCTCACTATTGACTGACCCGGCCCCCTCCCCCCCCTCTGCTCCCCACATTCCCTCTTACCCCCATCTTCCTCCCCTCCTTCCCCTCCTCCAAACCAGGCTGAAGGAGGCTTAGTCATGCAGTTGGAGCGTATGTTTTTCATTTGGACTCTCCCCCACACCTCTGCGCCCTCGGATCCCCTGCTCTTTATCCATCCTGTTTAATCATCACATGATCTTTCTTTCTGTTTTTTAATAGATCACATTCCTTAACAAGTAGGGTTGCAACACTACATTGTCAGAACTTGCAAGTCATGCCATGTATGACAGCTCTCTACAGTCATTACTGGTAAAGTAGGCTGCACAGAGGTGGTTGGTGTTGATTGTGAGGTCTGATATTGTGCACAGCTGTCATCACATTGAGCCCTCAGGTGAAATGAAGCCACATTATGTTTTGGTTTTCCTTTAGATGTGCGGGGAGGCGTAAATTACCTTTGAAAGTTCAATCTTCAAGTCAAAGAATTGTTCTTCTGTGTCCTTTTTTGAGTACAAGCCAAAGACAGCAAGATGGTTTCCTGAAGTCCCCTCACTGCTCAAGACAAAAAGGAAACAAGCGAGCTGCGGTGAGATTAATGCTCCCCGAGGCGTCATCATCTCGAAACCTTTTCACCTACACTTTCTTTTAATGGCAGGTATAAATATCCAGTCACCATGCCTTCTTCCTGTTTCACGTGACTTGCATATTGAGGAAAGTAAATGTGTAACTCATTTGTGGTTCTGCTACATGTTGTGTTTGTGCTTCTATTTGTGCAACTTGCAGAATGAAATCCAGATTTGAGTTACAGAAAACCATAACAATAAAAAGGAAAATTTATGAGGACTATGTCTAGGAAATTTTTATTGTAAGAAAACTTGGAGTCTGAATGGTTAGTTACTCCCTTAATTTAGATCACAGTGGTTGTTTTTACCTCAGCACTCCATAGGAAGGGGTCAAGATGATAAAGTTAAACAAAGCCGTATGTTGTTGAGTTTTATTGACTGAAGTCTGCATGCTTCAGCAAAACAGAAAGCTCAAATAACTAAGGTATGAAAAAACCCTGCTTTATAGTGGATCAGTGTGTGACTGGCTCATTAAGAAGCCAAAATCCTGCTCATGGTCTGCTGTGCTGGAGCAAGGCTGTGTTATGCAACCGTTTTGTACATTTCAGAACAGAAGAAAGCCTCAGAAAAGTGTTGTCTTACACCACTTGAGGCTTGTTGGCTGAAGGCCACTCAAACAAGTGAGTGCAAACAGGCGGAGAAAAACTGCTCTGCTCCCCTTCACCACTTTTACTCTCTCTTTATTTCTCCTGTTTGCCACAAGATGGAGCCAAGTGTGGAATGTAAAACAAAAAGATGCCAGCGACTGTTCACATTCATTTATTAAACATGAAATATCAGCAAAAAACGTCTACAAAGTGCATAGTCTGTTTAATAAGTTAAAAATACATGTTAGTTTTAAAAGGCCCTCTACATTAATTCCCTTTTTCAAACAAAAGCAGACATTTTCTTAACTGGCTGTTAATCTGAGCAGCAGAGTAATTGGCATTATCAACAGTTGATTTCAATTGGAAATACCCAGCAGCCCAAAGCAGACCTCCGGACCTCTATTCATCTGTTTCTTTCACTCTACAAAAAGTCCCGAGAATACAAAACAATTGGTGTTGATAAGATCCCCACTTTCACTTTCCCTTCTTTAGAATTACCCCTGTTTTCAGCCCCTCTTTCTGAACTCCTCTGCCTCCTCGCTTTCTCACTGACTGGGGCTCCTCTCTCCTCCTCGCACGGCCGTCATCAGATGACTTTTGTAGGTTTTACTGAGTCCGGTCATCCAGAACTTGAGCAGCCTGACATTGTCCTCCTCCCCTGGCCCTGTGGCCCCAAGGAGGGCTAGAACTTTCTGAGTGTCCTCCCTTCCCCGTCCATCCACTTTGGAGAACTTGAACAGCACTTTGACCTTACTGAAAGACATGGAATTAACTTTGAGATGGCAGAATCTCACTAAAACCCAGGTGGTCTTCTTCCAAGAATAAATAAAGAGTACTCACTTCATCCACTCCTCCTTCAGACACAACAGGCAGTGAGATACAACGTCCACAGACAAGTTCTCGTTAGACAGGGCAACCTCGAGCTTGTTCAGTAACGTGGGACCTGGAACCAGATGGTTTAAGGGTTAATTTAATCAAAATTCTTTTGCCATGATGTATTACACAGGGAGCTATAATGAAGTGCAAAAAAAAAACTCAAAATGACAAAGAGAGTACAGAGCAACAACTTCAGTAAAACATCTCTTTGTGCCAAGGGAGTCTAGAGGTTTGAACACAAAGTGTGGGCTGTGTCTAGTCAAGTATCTCATCTTATCTAAAATGTTTCATCTCTCAGATTTTTTTCCTTAAGGTGTCAGGCACGTAGAATAACAATCCAAGCCCATCAGTAACAAAATCAAGTACTTTCGATTGATGTGCTTTGATCAGGTACATTTGCCTCCAAGAAACAAGTGGTAACCTTTGCCAGTTGTATTGCCGCTGCCAAAAGAAGCTGTTTGTTAGAGCATTCCCTTAACTTTCTCTATCAAAAACCTCAAAGTATGTACTAAAAAAAAAAAAAGCCTTAGATTTACAATCACTGTTTCCTTCCAATTCCTAAAAGAAGCAGGTGTTGGCTTTTGAATGAGACTTGTAGGGAAGATTTGCCTATTCCCTGGAATCAGATCCTGGGAACCTTAACACAGAACATGTCTAGACATTTCCCATTCACACGTGTTTTTGCTCTGCCTTTAAAAATGTCATCCGTTTGAGCATTATGATGTGGATTCAGATCCAAACACAGTTAAAACATCTAAAATATATCCTGTCATTAAATCAAAAAGTTTATTTGGGGAAATGAGTTCCACATTAGCAACAATTAGCACTTTTTCTTCTTTAGGTTTAACTTGGCGCCAAAGGACTGTTTGTGCTTTTTTCTGACACTGATAGTTGAATCAAATGTACTTTGACTATTTAAAGACTTGGGTATGTGCACTCACCCCTGTCTGTAGGCTGTGTGTTGGCACTGCTGATCGTGAACTGATAAAGTGAGGCGATGTCGTCTTCACCTACAGCTGAATTCTGGCAGCTCCTGTCTGAACTGACATCTACCAGCACTGAAAACTCTACAGGATAAACAAACAGGAGATAAAATCAACAACAAAAATATCTTCAAGCACAAAGCTTAAACATGTAAGAGCAACTTTTCACAGTAAGAGTTCAAAGACTCTTGTACCTGAGGAGCTGACATGTGTCGGGATGGGTACATCTGGGCTCAAACCCAAGAAATTGCATTTGTAGGCCTCCTCATACTGGGCACTGTATGGAACAGAACGCACGCAGCCCACTGGGAGCAAAGACTGATGGGAAACAGTGAGGAAACTTTAGTTTTAAATGAGTATGCATGTTAATGGCAGATCTCGTTCACAGATGAAACTATGACTCATAACAGCAGAGGAATTAAATGACAGCTGAATTCACTTTAGCCTTTTGATATACTGTCGTGACTTACTTTAGCACTTTAAAAGACCTAAGATAATTCAGGGAGTTTAACAAATGATTTTTGTATAATAGTGGTTAAAAGTATGAATTATGTCTGGGGCAAAGGGAAGTAAAAAGTATACAAAAAGGAAAAACTTTAAATCCATAAGAGTTACTAACGTACGATTGAAGATCTCAACAAAATGGTTTAGGTTTCTATTTTAGTTACATGCTCTGTCTTGTTTTTATTTTTTTGCATTCATTGTTTAAGAAAGCATGTACAGGCAAGAAAAAAAATCAAGCCGTTTAGGTGTGCTGTGAAAATAAATACTTCTGGGGTGACTTCAGGTAAAAGTTATCAGAAAGCAATGAGCAACAACTTTCGCTTTAAAAGTAATTACAACTTGCTGAAATTTTCCACAAAGTTTATGTCTCATCAAATAACGATACGAGAGGGTTAAAGTTTTTTCTTTTAATTTATCACAAAACTTTTGAACCTCGACAACATCTGTGTAACATGAGGGACCTAACCAGTCTAAAGAGAAAAGTGGAGCACCTTGAGCACTATAAAAGCTGACTGGATGAGTCCTGGGTCTGCGCCTCTCCATATGACCTGATTTCCCATGAGCACATGCCACACAAGCTGACGAAACTCAACCGCCCCGAGGACCTGCAGAACCAACCAGACTGTGATATACATCCAACAAACAGGATACACGACTTGCTGTGGAGAGCATAAAACTGAGATTATTTAATAAATGAAAACGTTTGTGTGCCAATATATAGAAATTATTGCAATGTTATGTTTTTATGTAATACCATAAAAGGAGAATATCAAACAATTTTACCACACAAAGGTAATCTATGTAATTGTGCACTTGATATACACCCCTTCAATTCACCTGTCTCAAATGCCTAAGTGATCTGAACTTGGGCCCAGGTAGTTCATCCAATTTCCAATCATCACACAGGAAGTCATGGACCAGCTCTCTTCCGGATTGGATACGCTGAGGTTTAGGACCGCCGCCTTCTGCACCCTCCCAGCAGCTCATTTCTTCCTCTTGTTCTGTTGGAAACAGAGAATGACATTAAACAAAAAAACAAAACAGTAATGAGAGAATACTGCATGAATGTGGGGGATTCCACAGGAAGTTATTACTAAGATCTGTCTAGATATCATATGCTATACACAGCCTGAACATGACGTCAACTGTTGAGTATTTCCAAAACAAAGCCAGCCGTGTAGAACTGACCCTATTTTATAACTGATAGTTTAAATCAGCTATTTATCTGTACTGGCGCAATGTAACTAATTGAAAATGTTTTAATTATTTTTTTGTCATGTGCATTAGTATAACCTCTTGGAATTGTGATTTGAAGAAAATGCAATGAAATTAAAGATAAAGACCCAAATGATACCATCAGGGGACTAGAGATTACTATTCCACACCCTGGAAACTGAGTTTTACTTGGAATCTTCATCACTTTCGAAATCTTTGTGCCAGTATGAGGCATTGTATGTATTGTAACCACAATAGTTTACTTAATCACGATACCTTCCTGTACAGACAGTCTCTCAGTAACTGACCCAATAATCTAAACTTTCACAGCAACTGTTCAAACAGATGATAAAACCACGACACACTGTGCAAACAAATGACATCTGTTGATTTGATCCTTTATCAGGAAGACTAACCTTCCCTGGAAGGCAGCAAATGTTGATTCATCACTCAGATATTGAGGTTAATATTTGTCCCAATTTACATCAGTTCAACACACTTCAGTTCGATTTGAGTCAATGTTATCATATTAGATTTAAAGGTTTGATTTGGATGAAGGTTTTAGATCAAAGAGTAAAACCACATACTGATTAAATATTCAAACAATAAAAAAAAACATATACCATAAAGTTAAACACATTGTGTTACGGTATTGTTTACAGTATTAAACTACATAGAAATCATACATGTCAACATAGTAGCATGTATTTCCATTTCTGTGTATTGATAAACTCTCAAAGTTTATCACCCTTTTATTCACTAAATGCTTTCCTGTTGGAGGAAGAGTATTTCTGTCTCAACTTCTATAATAATACCAAGGGTTTCTGATGTTTTTGGTTGGTTAGTTTGTTTCTTTTTAAAGCTCAAGTTTGAAGTCACTTATGCTGAAAATCACTTTATGCTTTATATCACTGACGGCAGGAAAATATCATGCCAACTAATGATCTCTTTTTGTAAAGCTTGATCTATACTGACAGAGAGGAAAATCAGTCAGTTACACACGGCAGCAGATATGTTTTTTTGACTGCAAAGACAAGAGACCCTTCCCATGTGGATTTGGCACAAATTTTCTACCAGCATAATGGTGGCAACAACATTAAGAGGGATTCTTCTTAATAAAAGGATTGACTTGGGGCACCATTAGCTGAGGGATCTGGGACCCATCTACAGGGGTTATGCCTCAAGAGAAGACCACAAGTTCAACTCCAGTCTGTAAGTTCTTTCCTGCATGTCAATCCTCACTCTCCCTATCCACTGTTCTATCCACTTCAATAAGGGCTTTAAAGTTTGACTGTGGTAGATCTAATGCTTTCACCCAGTTACAGACTGGACCAGCATTGGATGGTCGATTACCAACGTTTGCTTTACCTGTCTGTCTCTCTATGAGCACCAGCGTGTCTTCTGTGGGGGCTCCCTCCAGCAGCTTCTCAGTCAGACGACTACCACAGGCCTTCAGCAGCCTGGAGAAGAAGTTAAAACATAAATGTGTATCGTGAGCGGTTAAAAAAGACAACGGCTTGAGATTGCTGATAGTACTTTGACTCACCAGCTGAAAGAGGAGTGGAGACTGGCCCACAGGTTTGGATGTTGGGTTAGAGAAGTTAGTGATCTGGCTGCATTTCCGCTTCTTTGATGGGGGAAAACCGCAGGTGAGAAGACGCTGTTCATCCTCACCGCTCGCTGGGGACACACTCCTTGTTCACTATCAAAGACCTAATGGAGATCACAGTAACAAGAAATTATACAGCCAAACAGATACTTGGATACTACATTATTTGAGACTCAAAATACAGCAGAAAAGAAGCAGAACATTGGTTAGACAATAAAACCAGGAAAAGAAGATAAGTAAACCAAAATACCAAAAGAGATAAAAAATGACACAGAGATATAAAAATCTAACACAAAAAAGTAAAAGCAACAAAAGATAAAGCAGGTACGATTCAGAGTAATAATAAAGGCATGTAATGGTCTTGTGTGTATCCTACCTTGAGGGCTGTGCTTTGTAAGCTTTGTATAGTGAGTCTAAGATGGCGTAACAGGAAAGGCCAGGAGTTGATGAGGTAGATCCTGTCCATTGCCACCATAACAATACTGTACCAGCGCTGGAAGCCCCTGGCCAGACTGTCTTTAATAAAGAAAGTGTGTGAGAACACAAATCCATGCTGCTCATCCCCAAAGAAAATTGGCCCTTCACGTCCAGGACATACCTAAGGAAACACAAATGAAAGCAGAGCAATTTGCAGCAAGTAGTGAATTGTATGCAGGGGTTGCGTTTTGTGTTTGTGTGGCATCAGTGAATCTAATCATGACAGACATTCAGACGTACGTCACTGTTTACCTCACAGCTGAGGCTGCGTACACAGGCCTGGCGGACCACGCTAAAAAGCTGTGGCTGCCTGGGATGCTGGTGGCTCAGGAAGCGTATTCCTGTTTCATCATCGATGCTCATAAAACCCGGGTGAGACGCAGGAAGAGATCGACATCCCTGTGTGGCAAGCAAAGGGAGATAAAAATCAATAATTGAGGTACAATTCACAATACTCTCCTGTATTGTAAAGCTGTTTCTACTGAAGTACAATGAAGAAGAAATGAGTATAGAGAGGGGTGCATTTTTCTGATAAGGTCCACTCACGTCACACATCTCTCCTCTCTGTGTAGCTGAGCTGTTGGCCCTCATGGTCAACCCTTCACCCTCCCGGTCACCGTCTCGGTCCCTGTCACCGGGTACCGGGGCACCAGCCTGTGATGAAGGGGATGGGGATGGAGGGTGCAGGGCTTCAGTGCAAAACAACGTCCGAGGGCCATGGAGCTCACAGAAGTGACAGAGAGCAACCAGGGCGTTCATCTGGAGAGCAGACACAAGATTATGTACGTTTTATGGTTAATGCTGTTGTTTTTGAGTCTGATACCAACAGTAATACTAATAACAGTAACAGTATCAGTCCATAAGTATAAGTTATGAATTGCTAACTTCGCCAGGGTGAAAATAAGGTCACATCAGTGGGTCTTACCTTCAGCACAAGTTCAACAAATGACTGTACTTATGCTGCCTCACAAAGAGAGTCCAAACAGCCGTCACATTATAAAGCAGCACGTTAAACAAGAGCTTAAAAAACTCGATTCTTGATAAAGTCCGTGTTTCAGAAAAGCATGGTCCCCTGTAGCTCACATTTATTTATTTATTTATCTTTTTTCTTCATCTACCTTCTCTCTGTCTCCCTTGCAGCTGCTAGGTGGCAATAACACATCATGTCACATGACTCAGAGTCACGCGCTCGTGCTTAATGACGTACGGCAGTTGGTTACGTTTGTATTCCTCGAATTTAACCGTAAAATCAGAAATATTCGACTTCCTGTCTTAACTGAAAGAAAGATGGCGATCTACTAATGCGTTTTCTTGTAAACGGTTTCACGAAATATTTTCCACTTAGTCATTATGAGACAAAAATATTAAAAACGTCATTACCCATAATCCCCTTTAGACAGAAACGGGGTCAAAGGGCGAAAAAGTCGAACTCGTTCAGGTTTGTATTAGTATATTAAAGATGAATGAAAATGATTCAAAAATGAGCTTCAATTTGTTATTTCGAATTTTAAACATGTTTTATCATTTTGAAGATTTTTTATTTTTTTTTCTTACTCAATCTTGAAAGATTTGTAAAACCATTTCCGCGTTAGTCAGAGTCGCGTGGAGAACTGAATTTCCAGTTTGTGGAGTGCTAGGTGTTTATTTGATTTGTGTTTGGAAAAACGCCGGAGTGACTCGTCAAATTTGTTCTGGAGTAACCCTGACTTTTAAATTTCTGGTTTAGTCATGGCGTCAGACGGTTCAGAGATGCCCCCAGTCTCACCGGAGGACCAGAGAGACACAGAGGAGGGGGGTCCCGGTGACCCTGAGAGTGGCAAAGACATACTGAAACCCTCAGCAGGTAAATCAGACATTTCATGTTTATACATCATTTTACGTTGTTTTAAGTTTTTTAAGTAAAATACCCTGACTGTGGACTTGATCTGGTAAGTGATAGAAGACTCATTTACATTGGAGAAATGCTTTAAAACCATACAGATACATATATTACATATCTATCATATCTCTCTCATTTAACCCACTCTGAACACCCTTCCCCCAAATGTGAGTCATTTGAGGTGTGGTAAGATCTTAGTTTTGTTATCATGTGGCTGAAGCCTCTTATCTTAAGGTAGATTAATAAGATAGTGGACTACTATATTTTCACTTCATGCCTTACTCTTCTACTAGACATGTTTCAGGAGCTAGGAAGTGAGTCATAATCCATGAGTACTGATTCTAAGCCTTCCAAAGACTTTTACTCCCACTCCCACCTGTGGGAGTTGGTTTCTATCCAGATTAACTTTAGGAGGATTGTTATTTCACCCAATTACTTCCAGTAACTTGAATAGAGATCCGATGTCTGGAAGCATTTGGAAGATTCACTCATTTTCTCTGATGTCCCAAACTACCTGAGCCACTCGGTGCTCTCGCAGAGGGAAGGGGGATGTTACAGCAAATAATTAAACAGTCTGGACCATGAGTCATATCCAGTTCTGCTGTCTAGAAATAGCATTACGGGGTGTGTGGTATGTGTTTGAGTTTACAGGCAACCACATCACATCTTACTTGGCTGACATTTGAGCCTCTGGAACAAGTCATTGCCACCTGCTACAGGATTCACACTCTCAGGAAGTGTATCAGAGAGGAAATCAAGTGTTAAATCTGTGTTTCCAAGAGTCAGCGTTCTCTTAGGGATAAACCACCAATATATTCAGACTTGCTTAACAGGAGAATCACAAAAAATATTTAAAAATATTTCAACCTATGACCCTCTGCCAGATGCATCTCACTCTATTCTCTGTCTTTTTCTTAAATAAGACATAAAAGCAAGATCAATCTCTAAAAAGTAAATTTGGAAGGAGATCATGTCAGACATTTTTCATGGACCCTGAACTCTTTGACCACAAAGTGACCACAAGCAAATCAGAGCAGAATAAGGGTTGTGGGCAACACAAATGTGAAATCAGGTGTAATCACCTCAATCTGAAGCTATTGCTCTGTGACTTTGATATCATGTTAATTCAGATGCGTACCTTTTATTTAAAAGGATAAACTACATGTTACATTAAACTCTAATTACATGTCTGTCTTTCTAACTTTGGGTCGCCAGCTCCTGTTTTTATTGAGTCTCAAGGTCTTTGCATTATATATGGGTTTAGAGGATGGTCCATGTTTTACAATTTACAATTAAAGCTTGATTGATTGATTTCTCTTTGCCTCTTTTACTGACAGAGTCAACAGGACAGGTGGAGAAGGAAATCAACGTGTGCGCGTTTTTCCTGAGGGGGAGATGTCACTTTGGACAGAGATGTCGTTTGTCTCACAGGTCTGCTCACTACAGTTATCAGCTCCAAGATAGAGAATAACTGCCATAATTTGATAAGAGTAAAAACAGCATCAAACGAGTATGTAATTAAGTGTTAAAAGATGTCAGAGGTGACCTTTTTAATGTTAGAGGATACTTTCCATGTGAAAGTGACGGTTTTAGCCACAGTCACTCTTTATTCATGTAGACATGAGAGTGTTGTTTTAATATAGATTTGAAAAAATTGACATATTACCCTGATATTACTAAACTCTACCTGGATATAAAGAATTCTTAAAAAGCATCCTATGTTACTTCATTTTTTTTCCTTTTCATTTAGCTAAAATACTTCGAATGCTGTGTGCTGTTTCAGTCCAGCTATAAACACTAAATCATTTCCTTGACATCTAGTTCCTATTACTCTGCTCTTGTGGTTAGAACGTATCTATAAGGAATTTGAGAAATGCAGTCTGTTTTTTCGTTGGAATTTCTGATTAATTTCACTCACTGTTCATACTGTTAACCAAATGGGCAGGGATATTAAGCCATGACTAAATATGAGTAATATTTTTGTTTCAGTGTTTTTTTAAAATCTATATTTAAACATGGTACTGCTTTTGTTGCCCTCTCTTCTCAGTGAACCTTCAGTAGATGACTCAGGCGCTGCATCTCCTGACCAGGATGACAAACCAAATCTAGAGAAGGATGAAAAACCCATGAAGAAAGTGAACAAACAAAAACAGCCAAAATATGATGCAAAAGGTCACACCATCTGTAGCTGGTTTCCTATATCATGTGCTGATGACATCACATTCTCAAGAGGTCAATGAGACCTTATTTTACTATGACTCACTTTTTCCCCCCATTAATCCGTCCAAACATTTTTTTCCTTATTATCCCCACGCAGAAGTGAACAAAAAGCCCCGCATGCGCACAGCAGATGATGTTATCTCCCGCATCCTGTGGGACCCCTTGGTGGACTCATCAGAATTTGTGGTGGGCTACGTTGATCGCTTCCTGGGAGTGCTCGAGCGTCCCTTTGATGACTTCAACTGGGACACCAACCCTTGTGACTGTGATTACACCACTGAGCTGGCTCTCCCCAGACACAGGATCCAGTACTTCACTTACAGAGGGCACCGCGTGTGGGACCGCCACACCAGGACAGACAGGGTGTTTGGATCTACTGGTCAATCTCTGGCTCCCCCCTTTGGAGGGGAGGGGGAAGTAAAGGGTAAGAAAGGATCTGTGATAGCTCACATATAGAAATTTTACAAAAAAAAAGCACATGTTTTAGAGTTAACTCTGACCAAACATGATCAATTGTTTTACAAGAAATAAACATGGAAGACCAGGAAAACCAGCAAGAGTGCTTTGAAACACCAGAGGATCAGCCACCTGCTGTCTGTAGGCAGGAAGAGAGGGAAACAGATGAGTGTATTCATACCCAGGACACACATCTGGATGAGGAGAAGCAGAGGGAGATGAATATTCACACCCCTGACTCAACAGCAGCGGCACCACAGTGCGGAAGAGACACTTCTCAGGAACAACAGGAAGCACAAGGAGCATGTGTTACCGAGGAGGCTGATAAAAGGTCTGCTGTTCATCTTCATACATTTATTTAAACTGAAAGACAACAACACCTGATAGAACAAATATCATTTTAATACCTTCATGTTCCTCACACCATCTGCTCAGAAGAAACATAAACTTCACTTTACACTCAGAGAAGGAGGACAGCACATTGGTTTATGAAGTGACAACAAACTTACTGACCGGAAAATAATCCACTAAAAGTTTAAAGTTAAAGTATAAATGCAACCTCATTTCTGTCTCCATATTTTCTTTTCAAAATAAAAGCTTTACTCTCAGTTTGTGAGGGACCGAGCAATCAGGCAAAGGACAAAGGTGTGGAAAAAGATCTTGTTCCTTTATTTACTTGGAAAAATAGATCAAATCACAACAAATGTTCAACTTAATTTGGTAGAGCAAAAAAAGAAACAAAACCTGGGCCCATTCTAAAAGAGGTCAACTCAGCAAAAACAACTAATCCTACCACCTAACATAATCAAACAGACCTAACTAAAGTGAGACCTGCTGGGGGTTTAAATAGACAAAGGACTAGTCCAACAGAAACACAAGGGGGAAACTAAATGTGACTCCAAACTAAACATTTAACAAACTCAGAAAAATAGCTTCAAATCATCAAAACAAACTATTTACAGAATAAACTAAATTGCCTTTACAAACTGAAAAGAACACAAACAGAAGATTGGAGATGAAATAAAAGTCCATGCTGCCCCTGTGTTCCCCCTTCATGGTCTCTCCCACTTCCTGTGGGCAGGGCTTAAAAGGCCATCTTTGATCAGCAGACAGCCCTTTGCCAGGAAACTCAAACAAAAGAAAACAGGAGTAAGTATAACTTGAGATTACAGCATGATGTGGAAAATCAACCATGTGACAGTTTGTTAACTAAATTGTGTGCACCCAAATTAGAAAACAACTGCCATACATGTAATTAAAGTGATTTTATTTCAACAGAAAGGTGTGTAATGTGCTCTTTTTAAACTACAAACAAAACTGGTGTTAAAACCCAAAGAAAAAGAAATACTAACACGAGGTAGTGGCAGTTTAGGCCACCACAATGGTCATGAGCTGGATTTGAGGGTTGGGACAGCTTATCAGTGCACCCCTACTCTCTGAGAAGAAAAAGTTAAGATGTGCATATTTATGATATTAACACATTAACTGGCACACCGCAACACACATCACAATATATGTGGTCAACTTTTCAAATGAACTCTGCATCTTACAAAAAAAGATCTGTACTGTAAATTTATGTAGCTGTTTGCAGCTGAACTTATAAAGCACTCTTTCTCGATGCTCATTCACCTCTTTAACGATTTACCCCACTTGATGTCATTTCAGACTGAGGCCTTCAGCAGACCAGATGTCTTCATCATGTCAGAAAGAAGAGGACGGTATAAAAGAGGAGACTGCGGAGGACACTCCGGCTGGGTGGCAAGAGAGCTGGGAAGGGAATGCAGATACTTTGGTTGGTACTGCCCCTCACTCTTTCATACATCCTTCTGCTTATTACAGCACATGTTTGACACAGTGACCTTTGTCTGACACAGAGTCATCTAGCATCCCTGAACATCACCCAGAATCCATCAGCACCTCTAGAGCAGAGGGAGGAGAAACGAGGTGGTCGACCCCCTAAAAAACGACCCACACACTTCATCACCTTTAGAGCCAACACTCCTGCTGTCCTCTCCTGTTTCCAGCAGCTGCAGGAGGAGGTCACCTCCCTCCTCCCCGCCTCTGCCCCTCACTGGATGACTGCCTCCAGCCTCCATGTCACCATGTGCCTCCTGGTGCTGCCGGGCCCTGCTGAGGTAGCTACCGCCAAGGAGATCCTCCGACAGTTTGCCCATTTGGATCGAAACCCTCCTGTGGCTTTGACCTTTCCCGTGAAGCTGAAGCATTTCAACGGGAAGGTGCTGTACCTGAGCCCCCAGCCTCAGCTCCACCTCCAGCAGCTCAACAACGGCCTGCAGGAGGCCTACAGGAAAGAGGGTTTGCTCCACAGGGACTCCTACAATCCGCGCTACCACCTCACGCTGGCTAAGGTAGAGGACAAGGAGGGGGAGAGAATATTTGAAGGGATTTGGGACCTCAAGGCGGGGAAGGGGTTAAACTTTGGTCGTCTGCCTGTGAACACCTTATACCTTTGTTCCATGGGTGTCTCCGAAGTAGATGGTTTTTATGACACTGTGTGCACGGTAACTCTCAGATGATACAAGAGCTACTTTTTACGTGTACACACAGCATACATGTGCGCTGATACTTGAGATATTTGAGTAAGTGCAATACTGACGTTTGCAGGGTTCATGTGGCCTTACAAACCAAATCTGAAACGGTGGAAGTTGATAAATTATTATTGAATTGTTTCCATTACGAATTGTTAGATGCACTTTTAAGAAGTTGGGTGGGACATTTAAAAAGGAGGGCCTGAGGAGAGTCAAATAACTTTATGCAGGGCTGCACAATTGCGTACGCACAATGTCAGGTTAAACTTTGTCTACATGCAAACATTACTCTCGTACAACCACTAAAATCTTATGAGAGGTTTAATGAAAATGAATGTTTCTGTCTTGATGAATGAATTTAAATCGAACATGGATGTAAGTTTTGAGTCACTTACATTTCTACTTAAAGAAATGAAGTTTAAATGTTAGGTTAAAGCTGCTACACTACATCCATGACTTAGTGCAGGTGTAAACGGCTGAAAAGAAGAATGTCAATCAAATATAACTCAATGTAGACTTAAAACAGACAAAGGCATGTCCATTAAGTTACGTTTACAGAAAATGTGAGTTTGTTTACAGTTGTTTCTACTATCTCTAACATTTTTTGTAGACTAAAGTCAAATGATCTCAACACATATATTCAAAACAGATAAATCTTATCCCAATAAAACACTAGATGCTGCATGAGTCAAACTGGAAACTGTCGACTAAATCACAAACTACAGTGCCGTTAGTTTTAAAGGCCTTATCAGCCGCTTTCCTGCCTATAAAAGTGAGTGAAAATGCAGATTTGAGAACTTATTTTCCTGAAATATAAAATGCCTTCAGCAGAAAAGAAAATACTTGATAATCTGGATCGTGAGGCCATCCTTTGTGCACAGGCTCGGCTTCATTCATGCTTCACTCTGATTTACAGCTACACAGACACCACAGATGCACCTGCCATAAAGACTCATGTAGCGAACATGAATTGTTTACAAGAGGAGATCATATTTTCTAACTGACTACAAATGAACCTGAATGGATGTAATCTGCAGCTCTTAAATCCACCTTTATACTTCCCCGTTTTCTATGAATACTGTATGGAGCACTCTTAAAAGCACCTTTGTATTCGTCTACAGTGTAAGATAACTACTATATTGTAGAAGATATTAAATATTGAATTGGCTGTTGGAATCCTGTGTGTTGTGATGTTATTCTCATAGCAGTGATGGACGGCCTGGATGCGGTGCTGTTGCTGTTGTCTCCCATTCAAACAGACAGAGAGAGGCTGCGTGTATGCTCCCTGAGCAGCTCTTGCATACATAACATAATATTCTGTCATCTTGGCCTTCTTCTCCACAGATACATCCACTATACATAGTCTGTATTAGTCAGTGAGTATGCTCTCTGGCTCTCTACCGTTTGCTCCCTCACTCGCATTATCTCCCAGCCTCCCTTCCCCCACACTCTCTCAGTGACACAGAAAAACTAACGCCGCCCCCTCCCTCTCTGCTCACTCACTTGCTTCTGCCCCCCTTTCTCTACTGGCAGACAAACACCATACTCTTTTTATTCCCTTTTCTGCCATTACAGCTCAAATCTGCAGAAAAAAAATCACGCTTGGAGCATCTCAGTCAGCGCCCTCTCATCACTTTTGCAGCATGTCTCCTCAGCCTCCTGGTCCCTGAATCAGTGCTGATGCTTTTCTGCGGTTGCCGCTGAAAACCGCTTTTGCCTTAAAAAAAAAAATCCATTGCATGCCGCTTTCCCCCTTCTCTATTCATTGTTCACTCCATCTCACTCCCCCTCCCTTTTTTCTCAGCATCCCTCCATGGGAACCCACTTTTTTTTTCCTCCTTAATGCTGCTTCTCCCTGCATCTCCCACTCCTCTTAATTATCTATGTGTGTTGATTCTGGCGGTATGTTATCTCTTACATATATTAGTTTCAAACACATCCCCACCTGGCTGTGCTGTTACAACAGGAGTTAAATAATTCCCATCCATCATATGAATGGATTTCTAATCAGACCTCTTTGCACAATTATTTAGCACACACACTTGGCTGGCAGGTCCGCATTTTTTTTTTTTTACCCCTTCTCACAGTAATCTGGTCAAGGTTCAGGCTGAAAGTCTGGGCACAGATTGGTCAGGTTGATGGGAGTGTGAGTGTGAGTGTGGATGTTGGTGGGGGTTGTCGGTAAAAGTGTGCCTCTGGTATCTCGGTATGAAGTGAGAATGGGGTTGGACCTCCGCTAATCCCTGTTAACAGATTAATTATCTTTGGGCAATATCGCGTTGTTGCTGTGTTGTGAAGTTTCATGGACGTTAAGCTACGAAGAGCTACAATGCGATGTATAAAGGGTCCCTTAGGGGTGTCTCCTCAATCTTAATCCCTCTCTCTCTCTCTTTCCCTCTCTCTCTCTCTCTCTCTCTCTCACTCTCTCTCTCTCTTTTGCTCCCTGACTCTCTCACTCACTCGCTCTCACTGAGAGCTCCTCTCCTATCCATCACCACAAGCACCTCTCCACTGCCACCAGACAACCATACAATTATTGGCTATTTAATATTTCAATCACCGCAAGAATTATTGGTTATTTTTCAGCTCCTACATTTTGACCTATTTTTGGCATGTCACCAAGCCATTTTTTCAGGATGATGTTTTTTCAAGAGCATCAAGCGCTGATGGCTGGCAGTATACCTCTTTGAGTGGGTAAATATTTCACGGACACCGGTGAAGAGAAGAGACAGAAGGAGAGAGAAACCTCCCAACGCAGCCGATAGAGGTAAGAGACTCATTTTTCCTCATTGTTACTTTTTTTCTGTGGTTGCCTCAATTATCCTAAACCCAGCAAATCAAATTATATCAATGCAGTGCTGCTATTTTTGCATTGTTGCATTATTTTAATAAATCCTCAAGGGTGTCCATGAAACCATCAAAATGGACTCATGCACATCTTTTCAACTCACATCTAATGGATGCATGTCTTTTCATGCAGAAATAGAGAAATTGTCACACGATGCTGTGATGATTTGATTGCATCCCATCATTTCCCTCCAAGATGAATCCATCTTTTTTTTCTTTAAATACCTAAGGACTCTTTGTTTAAAATGCACTGTGATGGAATATTTGGGTCTGTGCAGGCTATGGTCAGTAGAGTGGAAGCGTTTTGTCACCATCAACTTGTCATGCTGGACTCTTGCACACACCACAGCACTGATTCGCTTTGACTTACTGACTATAAGCTCCACTTACTTACCTTCGGTCAGCTGCACTCACTTCCAGGTTTCACTGTTGCAGCTGAGCATCAATTTTGCACGTGAATGTCAAGTGAAATTGAATTTTAATTTTCTTCCTCTTGTCCTGGTTTCTAGAGGCAGAAGTTAAATGTAACTTAGCGCCCTTCATAAAGATGCTAATGGTTTTCTCCTGGCTGGTATAGAGTGTCATAGAGCTGTAATCTTCTGCCATAAATTACACTCATTAAGGCTGTTGTTAAGAGGCTGTCAGACAGATACTTTGGCTTTAATGTGCATCGTTACAGACCTTGTGAGGCAAAATGCAATAATCCAGCAGCAACAGAACCACATAAATTACATCATTTCATCAAGTGAGTCCAACTGTGATAAAAAAGATGAAGGTGGAGATGATGCCCCCATGCTGAGGATGATCCTAAATTCAGCTGACAGAGATGCCTTATCCTTGCTCTCATTAGCTGCCTCACAAAATGGCCCTGTACTTTACATTCAGACATCATGGAGTCTCATCTCATGCAACTCATTTCATTCTCACTGTCGTCTCAAGCTCTGCGCAGACTGAAAACAAACAAGGGGATTTTTTTTTCTGTCTTTAGAGAGTCTTCTCTTGAGGGTGAGAGCTGGTGGTTTTCTCCAGCATCTCTCTTCTCTTTTTGCTTTTCCCTCTCCGCCGCCGTCTGAGCTCAGAAATCATATTTATTTGGCTTCACTTATGCAATGGTCACAGGCATGATAACAAGCTGGCAGGAGACATCAAATCAACTTGAAGATTCAGATCTGTGACAACTGCTGAGTAACTGCTGCTCCTGGACAGTACCCCCCCACCCCCCCTTCACTTCCATCTGTGCATCATTAGGTCGCCTGAATAAGTGCCAGCATGAATATCCCACCTAAACTTTGACCTCATGTGCTCTATCACTCTTTATTTCCTCCTTGATAGGCATTGACAGAATAGTTTTGTGCACAAATCAACACCACAAAAGGACAGACCATCTGCTGTCAGCCTTTAATGCTCCCTAATAGGTTTTTGAAGGTGTGAACAACTTGTTTCACCTTTAATCAAAAATGTAATGATACTTTTTTGATTACCTTTTTGATGGCTGTCCAAATTCTTCTGAGGAACTTTTAGGTTCTGCTGCTTTTGGTGCCCCGTGCAGACAAAGTGTAAATCTTCTGTATGGTGGTCCTGAAGGTCAACTTGACTAACATTTCATGACACAAACATGACCATCAAACACAAAAATATTTTTAAGAATGCCATAATATTTCAAGAAAACACAAACAATTTATGAAACTTGAAAACTTTTTACAAAACACAAAAACATTTAACTGAACACAAAAATGTTTCACCAAAGAAAATTTTCACAAAACAGAAAAATTTTAAACAAAAATCCTTTAAAACGCTAACTTATTTTGTGTGTTGTGAAAAGGTTTTCTGTTACATTACATACAAGAAAGTTTATGCACAGTCAAATGTTTTTGTAGTTAGCCTAACTAGCATCTCAGTTTTCAAGTTAAGTTTTTTTAGTTGAGACGTTTTGCTGTTTCAGGATATGATTTTAGTGCTTTATGAAAATTCTGTTTTATGAAATGCTTTGGTGTGAAAAGTTTTCTTTGTTTGTGTTCGATGAAATACTTTCGTGTTTTGTGTGGGATTTGACATTTTTCAGGTTCAGTAATTTGGTTTAAGTATCAAAATAGGTTTTTGCATTCAGATAAATGCCTGTGTAGTTGACCTTAGGGCCATTGTATTTCTCTCTTTGCTGGTCTCTCATTGCATATGTGTAAATACATTTTTTTTTTTTAACATAAAATCTCATCCTTCTTCATTTTGAATATCTATCATTCAACCATCAATGACTCTCTGGTATGGAAAAATCTAGATAAAGTTGTTGTGGAATTGAGCTGTTAATCAACTCGTCTAAAACCAACCAGTAACAGGGCCAATAGAAGTTCAGAATAACCATGGAAATCTTCTCTGCTGTTTGGTGATTGGCTGGTGGATTTAGGTCCTTAGGTAATAATTTCAGTGTGTTTCATCACCTGCTGAAAACTTCTCACTGGAGCTTTAAACTCTATACAACACAGGACAAAACACCTTGATTGTTGACATGCATGTAAGTCTCTGCAGTCACCTCTCTGTTGTTCTCATTGTCACTCTTCAATTCCCCTGAAAACTATTGATACTTTGGGATAACTTGATTATATCTATTTACGTTTTTAACTTATTTTTTAAAGTTTATTTTATTACTCTGTTCCCATTTTTATCAGTACATGATGTCGCAGTTTGACAGAATTGCGCCTTGTTAATAGTATCAGCATCAGGAAACCCCGTCCTCAGTGGAAATCATTATCTCGCAGTAACATCATCCATCAAAAGATATGCTTTTCTATACTGACCCACTTTATTGGTTGTGGTGAACACAACAGGTAGCCTGATTCTCCTTTGATCGAGGAATTATTCCCTTACTCGATTATTACGCCACTCAAACTGCTTTTATCCTCTCCAAACTCTGATGAATGCGCCTCATAGACCTGTCAAACAGCTCCTTATATACATCTAATCCAATAAATTCAGTCAAGATGAACGATGATGAGGGAATACCATAACACCAGAGTACAGTCTGTTTACAGTGCTGATATGCAGTGGCTGGATGCAGCTCTCCCAGCGTGTGAACCATTATGTTCGGCACAGTTTTAATAAGGGAAATGGAGTGCTGGCAGTGATTCGATTTGTGACAGTTGGGCTGCTGGAACCATTAAGGTGAACCAGCTTATTGTAATGGGCTTAGAGCAGCAGTCCTGTCTGGCCTGTGGGTAAGCTGTTAACTTGTTCTGGGCCATAACCTCCCCAAATGTGAAAGGGAAACTGTTTGGCACCAAACGTGACATGTGGGTATGTCCAAAGTTTTATCATGCGTGGCTTTAATAGGCCATAGTTTGGATCAATAGGGGAGTAAAAGGCCTGGGCAGTGTAGAATAATGCACCGTTATAAAGTTGAGTTGAATACATAACAGCTGCATGAAGAAAAAACAATAAAACAAGCCTTTAATTCAGAATCTATCAAACTGTATTTGACTCAAACACAGGACTGTATCTGCCTGTAAAATCAGCATTGAGCTCAGCTTTGTACCTCTTTGTGTTGAGGCATCACTGCTGCTGTTGTGAATGGTCCTCTCTCCCCGAGCTGTCATAATAAAACTCTTTTCTTAAACACTAAAGCTCGTCTGGTCTCTTAATCTGGGCAGCCAGTATCAGGACCCTACCAGGCCGTCGTCTCACCCTCCGTCCCCCCTCTGCTCCGTCATTGTAATAAGGATTGCAGTGTATGTTTTGGATAAACGGATTTGCCTTTTGTATTTACCCTACTTTCTCCCCCTTGGCCGGCTTTAGCGAGTGAACCGGGGGTTGATGTTTGAGTCAAATATAGCAGCCTTTGTGTCTTCTTGTTGCCTTGTGTAGTTTTCTTTTGCTGCATATGCCCAACCATGAAGACTTCAAAGACCCCCATACATCCCTTATATAATCCATACTGCTCCCATTAGACACACCCTTCCTCATAAGGTTAGGAAGACGGTTTGTGTATCGCAGTCAGTCTTTAGACAAGGTCACGCAATCTCCACGGAAACCCGCCCTGAATTTTATTTATTTGTATTATTATTCAATCTGCTGATGGTTTTGACTCATTGAAAAGTTATTTGGGCTAAAAAGTAAATTAAAAAAAGAAAAAAGAAATGGAAGGAGAGAGTTTCCAGAGCCTGCATGATTATACTTGGACTCATCTTCTGTTTATCTGCCGAGCAGTCCAGAGTCTTTCAAATGCCGCATATGGTTACCAGATCTGTTATTTATGGCGTGGCTTGTCACTTGTTTGAAGAAGTGTTTGGGCTGTCAATAATACTGTTTTTTTTTCCATTTGAGATGTGTCCAAAAAAATTTAAAGGAGGCATTAAAAGCCTCCTGTGAATTTTATTTAACTGGTTGTAAAAGACGTAATCGTAATCTAGATGCCTCTGTATGACCTACAAAAGAAAACAAGACCATAGGCTCAAGGTTTGGTTGTTTCAATGTGGCTGTTTTTGATTTCTGTAACTTTCGCTAAGGGGGAAGGTGTCAGACCAAGACCAAGACCGCCCCCGGCGGATATTTCCGCCGGGGGCACTAAAACCAACATCATCTATAAATTTGCAACAGAAACTTCAAGTGATGTAATGGAGTTTCTGAACTTCAAAAAGTAATGAGATTGACATTAAAACCCTCACCCACTCTTAAAACTTTAAATATAATTCAAAACATCTATGACAGGATTAAAGTTTAATATAATCCACACCCGCACGCCCAGCTGAGAGGAACTCCAAATGAGAGGAATCACATTTATTTTTATTAGTACAAACTTGTTTGAGAAAAGTGTTAATTTTTTTCTTTGTTCCTCTCATTTAGTCCTCTTAATGTTTGACCTTCCTGCTGGTAGAAAGAATAGCAAATTTGCAAAAAGACAAGATCAGGACAGATAAGAGCTCAATAAATATCTTTTGATTATAGCTTAATGTGTTAAGTGTTGCGTTTTTAGCAACTAAGATAGTCCAGAGAAGAAAAAAAGCACATCATACTACTGTTTGTAGCTCTGACTGAGATGTTTGCTCTGATTTTTACTCCCTCGAGCCTGTTTCAGGTAACTATGGGTGACATCTTGACCTGTATCTTCTCAGCTGATCTTTGGTCATAAATTGTCTCCTCTGTGCAGGCATTCAGGGGTTGTGTTGGGCTTGCGGTGACTTCTTGCCCTTCTGTGCTTGGTTTGCCCTTCACCTCCTCCTCACCTCCTCTCCTCCGCTCTAACTCCGCATCCCTGCTTTCTCTGACCTCTCTCTCTCTCTCTCTCTCTCTCTTTTCCCCCTCCCTCTCTTTCTCTCTCTGTGTCTCTTGCAGGGTTGGAGGAGGGGGACCAGCAGCAGTAGAGAAAATGGCTGCCATGACAACGGTGCCCAGCTATACCCCTTCACTGTGGGTGAGAGTGTGTCACGCCCTCCCACGGCTGGACCTCAGCATGCAGATGAAGGACAACATCTTTGTCCCCGACAGCTGGGAGTACCAGCAGGTAACGGACACCTGCCACAACTGTTCGTAATGTACCACACTGTAACCACATGTTCAGGCTGAGGTGCCTCGTTGCATAACAATTACAACCCTGTCGCTCAGTTTCAGTGCACAGGAATGCTGTTTTACAATTGGGCAGCCAGATTATGAGCAGTTTTCTTCATGGAGCACAATAAAGTGCAGCTGAAGTCCCTCAAAAATAGTGGCAATCTGCAAAGCTTCAAAAGACATCTGTAGTTCATTTAAACACATTTTGATGCTGAATTTTTCTCCCAATTTTTGGTAGCAGAGACGCTCTGGACTCAATAAAGAGCTCCTTCATTCAGATGAACTTCTTCCATTTTCTTCATACTTTCATATGCCAATATTTTGCACTTTGCTCTCTGCAGGATTCATTTGCAGGCTTCCCCTCACTGTTATTGTCTGCACTGAGCTGCATAGTTTTGCTGATGCAAAACTGCAAAGGTGCCATCCTTCTTCTTCTTCCCCAACATGCTCCCTCTCATACAAAAAAAAAAAAAACTAAACTGCTCCAGCTTCTCTCAGTGCGTGTTTGTGACTTCTCTGCGGTACAAAGAAAAGAAGGGAGGAGGGGACGCAAATTATCCTGCAGAACAGAAAGACAAAAGAGAGTGAAAGTGCTCGGAGAGGGAAAATGAGAGAGGGAATGAGTAATACGAGGAGGTTGCTGAACAGAAGACCGGGCACACACAGAAAAAGAGAGAGAAGCGAGTGAGAGAGTGGGAGTGAGAGAGAAAACGAGAGAGAGAGAGAGAAAGAGAGAGAGAGTGGCAGTGAATGTATTTAAGTAGGTCACAGATTATTAATAGAGATTCAGCGGTGTGGATAGAAAGAAAGAGAGGGGAAAGAGAGTGGGGGAGAAGAAGAGTGTGAGAGCGCGGGGAAAGGAGGGAAGGGTGGAGTGGGGGGCGGTGGGGAGGGGCTTCAGAGAACAGGAGGTGAGATAGGGAGAAGGTGGAGGAGCGAGGAGTGACAGACGGGCAGATGGATGAAGGATAATGCTGCAGATATGTGTGGGAGCGAAATGCATTTCAGTAATGTTGACTTTATGACATGGAGCCTGATCAGAAGCAAAGTCTGATGGCTTAGTGACATTAATATCTCTCTGCTGTAAAGGCAAATCAGGGATTGAAGGGTTAAAGCCCTTGAATGAAATATAAACACTCAGGAATCACCTCAGATGGTTTGTAACTCCATCTCTCTCTAATGTATGTTTGCACAAGGTGTGTAGTTGTTTTTCCTTTTTCCTTTTCTTAACACGAAGTTGGTATTCTTCTACATTTCAATCACGAGCTCCTGCTGCTATGGAGGCGGGACACTATGACAAGTTATGAAGTTAAAGAGGATCACTTGATATTTTATTCTCTCAAATTGCTCCTCTTCACTTGTAAAAATGAAATTAAACCCTCATTTTTCTCACTCACTGACTCATCTCCTCATTGCTGACTTCTCCTCTCCCCCTCCTCTTCCTCCCCTGTCTTCCAGACTCTGCTGGTTTTGTCCAGCTTATCAGCCATCGCTCTCGTTATCTCGCTCCTGGTGGTTCTCTCCTTCCTCATACATTACTGCTGCTGTCACCGTGGCGACCGGGGCGAAGGATCGGAGGAGGAGGAGGAGGATGAGGATGGCAGCACAGGTCACGGTTACAGCGGGAAGAAGGGGAGGGGCATCTGTTGTGTCACATGGGTGGCGGTGGCGGCTGTCACGCTGTGCTGGTGAGGAGGAAGATCCGGGCATCATTTTTGACCTCTTGTCTGTCATATTTGATGAAAACACCCACACACACAACACATGTCATCTTTAGTCAGGGTCAGACGGAGTATTTACATCCTTTTCTGAAGTACCACGCAACAGTGTGAAAACATTCTGTCTGTTTAATAGTCCTGAAATAATGTAGAAGTAAGAGTCTGATCACCGAATATGAAGAATTAAAACACACTGGTGGATAAGTGGCTCTACTTTACACATCCTGACTTTAAATATTAGACTTGGTATGCACCTATGTTATATGATACATACCTATAGTTATCACAGCTGTCAACAAAGCCTAAAAACACCCAGTAAATATCAGTACATCTACAATAACGACATGGTAACAAAACAAATATCTCACTTATAGGATCAGTAAGTATGAAAACCTGCGTTAATGTTTTGGTGGCATTGCTGCTTTTGTAGATTGAATACTATATTTTTAAAACTAATTCATTATTTAATCACCAGAAGTTTATCGTTATATCTGCAAGAAGTTTAGCTACTGTAAGTTGTTTGGCCCGTTGTTTTATAATACAGAGCTCTGAGGAGTTGTGGTATAATTAACAGAAGAGAGGAAAGTGCTCAGAGGAAATAATCCCCTTCTCCTTCGAGCTTGAAATTTGGATTTGAGTGCATTTTTTTTGCAGTGTTTGTGGAAATATTAACTTCCTGAAAACAAATTTAAAAATTAATACCAACCATGTTAGTATGATAACTGAGAATACACGGACACAACATACTTGTGCCCAAATGAAAAGTGAAAGCGCTCTGTTCAAAATCCCATCCACGTCTTCATCCTAATATTTATGCTCTACTGACAAGTTACATAACCTGCCATATGGCCCCTGATGTCCCTCAGCACCCAAACATGAAGATGTACGGGATCAGATGGGCAGCGAGAACCAGCATCTCCGTAGTTATCAAGTGAACGCCTTCTTTCACCACTGATTCATCAAGTTAGGCCCACGGCGCCCTGGATAGGCTCAGCAGATAGCTCCAGCATCCTGGAGCCATCCCCCCACCGTGGTAGCTCTCACCTCCCACCTTACCCAGACTCCAAAATAGAAAAGAAAAGACCAGCGAGGAAAGAGTGTGAAGAGAAGTTACAGAGAGGACAGAGTCATGGCAGGACGCCTGTTTAAAACGCTGCCAGATTAGGCTGCCATGAAGGAAGAGAGGGGAAAAATGGAGACAGAGAGGCAGTTTGAACCAGAGGCTGGTTGGCTTAGCTTATCTTAGCTTAGCTCATCAGACCTGTGAGATGGAGAATGTGCCAACCTCACTTTCTCTTCAACAAACAAAATCAATCTACTAACTGTATTTCATTTTGTTACCTCCATACTCCTCTCACTTTTGAGAGCCTTTATGCTAAACAAACGCTAAGACGCTGCTCTATTTACCTCATCGCCTTGAATGTTGCACCTCCTCATTTCACTCTCAGTAGGAAGGCAAAGTTTATTCCCAAAAATGGTGAACTATTCCTTTAAACGAAACCATCTGTCAAGGAAACTGAAGAAGAACTCATAAATATCTGAAATGTGGCAAGAAGCCTGGAGTAGACGGCTGATTAATATTTAAAAGTTTAATTTAAAAACAGTTTGACCAAATGCTCTTAGTTCTGTCATGTCGCTGCCTGGAAGGTGGAGCAGCATGGAGGCTGTGAATCACACGCTGTCAGCCTCTATCGTCATGTGCTTTTTAGTCTCCCACACAGTCACCAATGTCACTGGAAAGGACAGGAGGCCTGGGTGACAGCTGACGGTCATGTTGGGTTGCTGTTTACCAAACACAGGCCTATGACAGCAGTGTGTGTGTGAGTGTGTGTATTTCAGTAATTCCCCATCACTTTGTGTGTGTGTGTGTGTGTGTGTGTGTGTGTGTGTGTGTGTGTGTGTGTGTGTGTGTGTGTGTGTGAAGAGGATCTCAGCACGCCCACTTATAGTACAGTCACTTACCCACCAGTGTTCCCCCTTTAGATCTGGTGAACATGCAGTCATCAATGCTGCTGCTGCTGCATTGTCTCTGCTGTACATTATGGAAATGCTGCTTGACATCTGTCCAACACACTCTGGTGTAGAGGAAGCACGACTCAGCTGCCCATCAGACCTTTTTAAATGCGCGCTAAGAGCCCAGCTGTGTGCTGTAATAAAATTATACTGCAATTTAATGGTTCAGTAGTGCTTGTTATTGTATTCCAGTCCTTTCCCAGAGCATTCATATGTACTGAGACTGAGTTTTTATCTCACAGGACAAAATGTACTGTGGATTAGATATCAAGTGTCATAATGTTGACGTCTTATACCCACTATAGGTTTCTGTGGTTCACGTCCCTTATGGAATTTGATGTAAAGTCATGGAGTCTCCGCTGTGATGCTCTCTAGAGGAGCTCTTTGTGCCTGATAGGATGAAAAAATAATGCGGCATTTAACGTCTTGAAATTATTTAATGTGACACCCTTTTGCTCCAGATGGTGGCCTTTTGTCACAAAAACAACATTGTGTCATCTGAAGTGCAGCCACATTACACTGCGTTCACATTTGGCAGCTTGAAATGCAAAGCACACACAGACGCAGACACACATTCCTCCTTTTTCCCCCCTGCTTTCTAATCTGGGTCACATACTTTGTGGGAGATTGGGTCATACCATTCCTCTCGGGTTTGAGGGGATTTGACGAACATCTGGCTTAAGCCTTAATCTGAATATTTGAATAACAGATAGATGTGTAAACACATTGCTATGTTAAACATTTTGAATGTTTTCCTTGCTAAAGCTTAACTGTTTTGTGCCAGGAGTCAGCTTTTGTTCCCACCCATCATCTGCTTATTTCTTCCCCTGCACTGCACTGTTGGTACGCTCACATAGAGCGCACACATCCCATCCTCTTCAGCTCTATCTGCTTGTGTCACATTCATTTAAAATGTACATACACACTGAATTAAACATTACATTTATGCCTCTGCTGCCCCCCCCGCACACACACACACGCGCACATATTCATCCTCCCACAATGTTTTCATGTCTCCTTTTTTTTCCCTTTGCAGTGTTGCCATAGGCATCGGTTTCTATGGCAACAGCGAGGCTAATGATGGGATGTATCAGTTGACCTCGTCTCTTCTCACAGCCAATTATACGCTAGCTTCCATCGATCTGCTGGTGAGTTCTGCTCTCCACAACTTAACTGTCATGCAGAGTATCTACCCTGTTTGTGTGTGTGAGTGTGTGTAAGTGTGTGTGTGTGAGTGGGGGGGGGGGGGGTTATGCTTGTATGTGGTCTACTGAGAGCCAAAGACAATCAGATACAAACTTCGGTTGTATTGATCCCCCTGTGTTTAGACAGTGGTTTGAGTCACACTGATGAATGATCTCCTTCTGCTGAGCTCTGTGGAAGATGCAGGTCAGAAAAACACAAAAACAGAGCTAAATATCTTTGAAAGTGGGGCAAAAAAACCCACACGAGTGTATTGTAATAATGATATAATGTCATGTGATGTAAACTTATGGCATGTAAAGCAGAAGACTCAGTGAAAGTGTGAGAAAGTGACTCTCAAAAGTACGCTCTGAGCCTCAACTTTTGAGAAATAAGGGAAAAGTTCACTGAAAAAGAACAAAAATGTGTGTTTTCTTTTATTTAGTGTTAGTAATGTTTATGTAAATTTGCAGATGAATCTATGTTTAGGTTATGTAGAGGCATCAATATGAACTTTGAACTTACTTTGTTTTTATGTTCAAATGTTAAGACTTATTCTCTATCATCCATCATTGTAGCATTTTATGACCTACTTACATGTAACATCTTGATTTGGATTTTTCCTTCTTCCTCTACTCCCTCCCCTTTTGTCAGGACATGTTTATTGAACATCTAACCATCCTCTAATATTGTGCTCCTCTCTGTCCACGAATACTTTCCCTTGAGCCTGAAATCCAGTAAATGTCCCATGTCTGGTCTGCATAAGAATGTCCAATCAGAGCGAAGGATTCACACAAGCACTTCCAAAGAAAAGCATGCCCACTTCCTAAGTAGTCCCACCTGTTTCCACACAAACGACCTGAAAACATAAGGGATTCTTAACAGCTGTAAAAACATCTAATTATATTAATACTGAAATTATAAAGTAAGGAATATGAAGTTATTTAAATATAAATAAAAGATTTGCTTTATATATTAGTGTCTTTGTAACTCAGTGAAAAAAGAACTCAGAAGTTGAAATACAGACTTCATATACTCTAAAAGTAGTGGTCATGATATTAGTGTTGGTACATTGGCCTTTTTCAGCTGCTGATAGCTTTCCTCTAAGATACAGGAGGCATAGTTATGTCTTTTCATCCATGTTTTCCTCTAATGACACATTAGAAATTATATTTACTAAATATCAAGAAATTTCAAGTGTGAAAAATAGGAAGAATAAGAAGGAGAATTAACAAAAAAGTTGCATCATCTTTGGCTCATCCTGAGGGCACAGCAGTGACTTGCGAAATGAACAAAGTATATGAATTATGTAGGTGTAGTATAGAAAGACACATATACTCAAAGTAAAACCTCATATATTCCTTACCCTCTGGTTACATGTTAGAAGAGAAATTTTAGCCGATGACTCCTGCTGTCTTATATTGTTATGATGCTGCAAGCTGCTTTATTGAAACTGAATAGAATTACACGCAGCAATAGCTAAATTAGATTTATACATGCATACATCACATTAATAGTTAGCCAAGATGATAATAAGAAAGTGGAGGCTTTGCAACAAAAAAAAAGTTGCAAGTAACTGGCTTCAAACCATCCTGTTCTGCACTAGGCAGATCACAAATAATTCATCATGATGACACAGGCAGTTTAAAACATGCCCCGAAAAGCCTGCACTCTCATGTTTCTCTGCACTACTGCCATCTATCATGTTGTTGTTATAGCCTGATAATCTTCAAATATCTGCAAGTGGAGAGTGAAAGTGAAGTCCAGAGTTTTACATGACACAGTTTGGTCAAACTCTAACCA
The DNA here is from genome assembly GCA_962446985.1 of Xyrichtys novacula. Lineage (NCBI taxonomy): Eukaryota > Metazoa > Chordata > Actinopteri > Labriformes > Labridae > Xyrichtys > Xyrichtys novacula. The sequence continues at coordinate 23,887,637 of OY660871.1, forward strand.
GCTTATTATGATAGATTCTGAAGTACATGCATTAGACAGCTGCGGCATCAAACTGCTCAGCATCTTCAATCGTCCATGTCTTTAAAACAACCACAATGGCTTTATGGGTATCGTGCTCTCTTCTCTGTGGTTTCCGGTCCACTTATCTCCCCTCAAATTCTTCCTCCTCTTTCAGATTTCAGACACAATTTCTGGGCTGCAGCTGTCCATCTCTGGCCCTCTCACCTCAATGGAGGAGCTTTTTACCGGCAGTAAACCGTTCCTGGTTTCGACGCGGAACTGTCGGAGGTTATCGGAGAACGTGATCAACCTCCTCTCCTCCATCTCACTGGCCCGTTCCAGTGTGGACACAGGCCTTGGTAACGACAGTAGTGTGAGCGGGGCATCCATCATTCCTCTGACCCCGGTACCACCTTCTGTGGCCCCGACGGTGGTGCCCACCAGCAGCTTACTGCCCAACCCCTTTTCACCAGGCTGGGCGGCCAACACACTAATGGTCAATGAAGACTACAGGTGAGGCTGTGGTCCAGAAAGGGCAGGAAAGGTGATGACTAAAAGTTTTCTTTTTTTGGTATCAATTTAAAAAAGTTCAGTATGACAGTGCAGCACTGACAGGCAAGATAAGACACACAAAAGATGGTCTTATACAATGAACAAAACAACAAAACATGTATACACAATGACAGCATGATGTCTGTGAAGCACTGAGGACTTCTCAAGTCAGATACCCTAGAGTGGGGGGTGCGTTTTATTGAACACGATGATATATTAATACCCAATGTTTTACACTTAAGTCTTTTACATTTATCCAGAATTTATTCAGAATTTATCCAGAATTTATCCAGAATTTATCCAGAATTGACAGTTCCGGTTGTCCCACAGTCACACCAGAAAAATCCTCTTCAGTCTCTGTGGGCTCATTTATGTCCTCCACAGAATCCTCATTTGGATTTCCTCTGAAATTCCTCACATATTTTGATGGATAGTTTGAACAGCTCAGTATTTTTTTCTACTTCTCTATTGTGAGAGGTAAAACCAGATATTTCTCCCACTGTCTAGATGTGTCTAGTAGATACAGGGAAATCTAAAATAGCACGACACAGCCATTCACACAGCTCTGTCAGTGGTTGCATCTCTTATTTGATTAGTGGTGGTTCTCTTATTACCCAGAAGGATGCTGCTGAGTTAAACCAAATATACGATTTATTCTGATGCTGTCTTTTGCATTGGTCATGAAAAAGATGCACTGCACTTCAAGGGTGTTTGTAGTTTTGGTTTAAGCTGCAGATTAGTCCCTGAGTTCCTGAACTGTTCAGCCCATGACCTATGAAATTGCAATACTAGAAACTGGTGACCCTCTCTGTCCCACAAGGTGGATATTTTAAGATTGCTTGCAGCGATTCTTGAGCACCAACAAGCTGATCTATCAGGTCAAAATGTGAAATTATAAGTAGTTATTTTGTATTGCTTTTATTGGATAAAATATTGGTTTTTAATGGAGTTCAAAATGTTACTTTTCTTTTTTTTTTTTTTTTGGAAGGCATCAGTCTGTGACTCTCAATCAGGGAAGCACAGATTTTGGCAACACTTAATTGTCTGGGTCTGTAGTCTCTAAATAAAAGAACTGCAAAGTCAAAGCTTTTCAGAGTTGACTTAGAAAATGAGCTCCAACTGGGAAAATAATAAAACACGTTTAAAAGGTTTACAGGCAGCTAACAAATCGACATTCTGGATTTGAAGAATTAAGGTTTATGGTTTTGAATGCTAAGAAACCAGATCCAGACCCCCCAAAAAAATCAGACTAAACATTATGATGTTTAATTATGCCATATATTATTCATTAACAAATCTATCTAGAGTTGGTCATTTGATCTTTACTTACATATTAAGTGAATAAATCTGAATAAATTCCTACAAACTGTGATGTATTATGTTAAAGCAGCAGCAGCAGTGGTAAATATTGGCAATGATAACCTGCTTTCTGGGAATAAGAAAAACACGATTCAGAACATAAACTTATTTTACAGCCTTTCTCCTTGAAAGCGTTTGTTTGTCCTGTTCATTGCGCAAGAGCTGAGACTACAACTCCAAATCAAGCCAAAAAAGTGTCTCACTAAAGGAGGTGGCGCATTCCTTTGAAGTTCATTTCTTCTCAGCGAATCACCTGAATCTCTGCTCCTCTGGTTTATAAAACTTTGTCATCACTGACACAGATTTGTCTGCGTATCACACGTAACGCACCAACTCAAGGTGCATTTTGTGGCAACTGGAGTAAAAGCTCACTTATTTTCCCCTAAGGATTTTATCACTCTGCATCATGTGCTGTGTATTGTGTAACATCAAACTTTAACTTCTTCATATTTATCAATCATTCTCTTCATTTTGAAAGCTGCAAAACTTTGCAAGAATCAGCTCCTCCTAAAACTGCTTCTTTTTGACAAGTTGATGTAACAAAAAAAAAAAACAGATGGAAGCATTTGGAGAAGAATGCACATAAACCCTTAGGATTGCACAGATTTCAACATGTGCAGACTGTTTATCAATACTGCCAGACCCCTGCTCTCAGTTTAAAGAGGTGATGGGGAAACTTTTCTGACCAGCATTCATAAATGTTGCCTGTTTATCAAGATTATCAGCATTTGTTGAGGTTATACGATGGAAATAAACTAGCCCTGCACAATATGTGGTGATGCCTCTATAACCTCCATATTCCATCTCTCTTAATGAGCCTCCATAAACTGTTTAGAAAACGTCTATAACTATGATGTTAGTATTGATTGATAATGTTAGCAGTTACAATAATGTGAAAGTGCTGCCTCCCATAAACAAAACCACACACAGCAGACTCACAGGATGTCATTCATCAGTCGCTGTAGACAGTGAGAGGTTAAATAGGGTTCAGCTCCCTCGTGACTTCACCGCTCTCCCTGTCTTACTGCATCTTTTTTCTATTAGCACTTGAAACTATTTGAGCCGACCACAGGCACACGTTGAGTGAATAACTCATTTTTTCTGCAGAACGTCGACAGAAATACTCAAATAATCTTATTACGCTTGTCAGTCGTTTTTATTCTGGGAAAAGCGTAAAAAGAGAAAGTTTTAATCCGGGATCAGATGAAAAAAAAAGCTGAATGAGTGGTGTACGGTTTGTTTGTCACACATCACAACAAAAACAATCACTATGAGGGAAATCTGAACTAATATGCTTTTTCAAAAGCAAGAAATACAAGAGGGGTTCTTACAACTGAGAAAGAGAGATTGGACAGTGAACTGACCTCGTGTTTGTTAAAGCAGCTGTTCTGTGGATGCAGGTTTAGCACAGCTGGTAGAGCCTCTCTCTCTCGCTCTCTCTCTCTCTCTCTCTCTCTCTCTCTCTTCCTCACAGTTGTAGCTCATCTGTCAATGAAGGCAAAAGGCCAAAACAAGAAATTAAAACCGTTTCTCTACCTTCGATGCTCTCGAGCGTAAATTTAACAACGTTTTAAGAACACAAACAAGTGAATTAACACCTTAAGTCACATAACCTCTGCACTGCTATCAATTTTAACACCCTTTTTATTGTTCAAAAGTATACAGCAAACAATCAGGTAGATACCTTTTATTTCCCTCTAACATATCCATAGAAATATAACATACTGGGGCACCTGTCGAGCTCATCATGTGCTCCATGCACTACAAAGGTCCTTTAAATCATGTTCAAATACCATCAGTGGTCCTCTGTTGCCCTACATCCCCTACTCTATACACCATCTTATCGCTAGAAATCAAACAACACTGAAGCTAAAACCCGAAAATCAACAATAGAAAACAAACTCCTGCACAACATATTACTATCAAAGATACATTTATGACTACATTTTTGTAGCATGACACAACCACTTACACAGGTTGGTTTGAAATACAAATAGTTTAATTCTCACTTCATGGGGCAAAAGAAAATTTGATATAACTCATTCACTTAAGAGAAATTGAGGTTATGAGATTTAAAAAAAAAAATCTATTTAAAGGCACAGCTGACTTAACTGACAAGTGGGCACAAGTGAAGCAGTTAGCAAGGAGGCCTAAGCCCACCTTAATTTCCCTTCTTTGCCTCTTTCTATGTCGACCAAATGTCAGGATGATGTCAGTGAGTCTTTGTCCATGTTTTAAACATCTTATGTAGGAGGAAGAAAAAGTAAATGAAAAATCGTCATTTTTGTGCGTATCCACATAATTCATTCCCGCTCTGCATGATCTAGTCCACCCCGATCAAAAAAGCTCGGATATGCTCCTGCATCAGATGAAAGCACATGCAAATGGACTCTGAATCAAGACTTCCAGCTCAAAGAAGTTGTTTTCAGATCAAGATTATCATTGCAAACGTCATATTTACATCAGTTTTGTTATGTAATAGAACCTTCTTATATGAGGTTTGTGTGTTTCTGTCACAGGTGGCTATCATACGTGTTGTTACTGCTGCTTGACCTCATAGTGTGTCTGTTCATCTTGCTGGGATTGGCCAAGCAGGCTCGCTGGCTGCTTATCTTGTAAGTGAACACCCACACACACACACACCTGCACATGCACATGCAAACTTATTTCTTTAAACAATGTCAGGTTGTCCTCTTTGCTGAGAAGTAAGTGTGTGCTTCCCTCCCCCACAGGATGACCGTGCTGGCCTGGCTGGCTCTCTTCCTCAGCTGGGGCTCCCTGGGTTTGGAGACGGCCACAGTAGTGGTGAGTGAACCTGAGAGGAGTGCTCTGCTGAGTGGAGGGAGGAGGGTTGGAGAGAGTGGGGGGATGAAGAACTGGAGGAATAGGAAGTGAATGAGTCTGTCATTGGAGGAATTGGCTGGCTACAGCTGAGGACAGAGAGCTATAGGAGGCTGACCCATGATGGCAGGCCAAAGCTGTGTGGATATGTGAGTGTGCTTGTGTGTGTGTGTTTGTGTGTGTGTGTTTGATCTCTGTACCCGTTGTGCTAAACTGTGAAAAGACCTGCCTCCTAGGGAACGCTGCAGCCGTGGCAGAGGACCAAAAAGGCTGGAAAATGGGGCAGAGATTAAAGATTCAATGTGCGTGTGCACATTTGTGAACAAAGTGTGTTTGTGCGAAAAGTGCGTGTTTTTCCATGTGAGTGTGTTTGTAAGTGTGTGGGCGTTTGGCGCGGTGAAGAGAAGATGGAAGTTGAGGAGAAGCGCTTACAGAAGAGGAAGAGGAGGAGAGTGCATCTTCAGTTTAGAGAGAGAGAGAGAGAGAGAGAGAGAGAAACCATCAGCTCGCCATCAGCTGTGTACGGCTCTAAGATGGATCTGTGCCTCTCTTCCTGAGGCTTCAGGATGTTGATGTTAGGAGGTATGGGTGTAAGTCGAATCCTGTGACAGTAAAATTCACAAACATGATCGCCAGACAACATTCCTGCTGTCTTCCAGTGCCTAAACATGATAACACAACAAGAGTGCTGTGATATACAAGCAGAAGTACGGGCCCTCTCAAAGGCAGAGACATAACAAAACACGAATGTTTTCACAAATGGAGCAGTGTCCTATTTTCCCTTTGCGCCATGAAGTTTGGTCCTGCTCTCTGAAGGGGACACTGTTTTGGGGCTTTTTGAAGTGGGTAAAATGTGGCTGTTTTTCTGCACTGCTGCCCACTTTAAAAGTCCCAGTGTCATGTGGAGCTGGCAGGAGATGTCCCAAGTCCTGTGGGTCCGAACAGAGCCGCTCTGTCCCTGACCACTGACAGGGAAACAATGGCCCAGCTGTGGGTCTGCCCACTTTATTCTGTCCATGGTCATTGCTTTTCCCGTCAGCCCCTTGGTGCTCTGTGTGTGTGTCTCTCACTCCCTCTTCTGGTGGGGGGATCTCATACTGGGCATGTTTGTGGGTGAACTGTGTCTGAAAGTAGGCCGGATTTACAGGAACGTATGGAGATGAAGCGGAAAAAGAGGTTAACACAGGGGAGGATATGGTTCACGAGCCAATGGAAAGTAAACTTGAGGTTAGATTGCAGAGCAGGTTTGTTCAGGACATGTGATGCATCAGATCAATATCCACTGCTGTAGTGTGAGCTGCTGTCAGATATCTAAAGAGGTAAGTATGTCAGTCGGTCAGTGTGTCTACTAACTTTTCCCTTATGATCATTTTCTCTTTTGCCCTCCATCTTTTGCCTCATCTGTCCCTCCTCCCTGCTGCTTTTCTCCCCTGTCATTCTCTCTAACTCTCCCTGTCACTCTTCCTGCACGGTCAGGCTCTCAGCGACTTCTGCTCAGATCCAAACATGTTTGTCCTCAACTCCACACAGTTCAACTCTGGGACCAGCTCAGGTACGGTATTTAATCTGCCCCTGCACAAACAACACAGTGTGAAAGTGCTGGTTGTTCTGTGACTCTGCAGTAAACTTGATTTACCTCCAAGCTGTGCTCCTGTCAGCACAATCTAACTTATATACACTGTTTTCCATTGTCCTCTGCTGTTTTGTCCCCCATTCAGATGTGTTGGATTATTACCTGACCTGCAGCAGGCGCATGAACAGTCCGTTCCAGCAGGTAATGTGACCTCACATATATTCAACACAGCACATAGCAGGCATTCAGCTGACACTCTCACCCTCATTGACTTAAAGTAAGTGAGCAGGCTGCACGTCAGGCTGGCTCAAGGCCGGTTAAGGACAAACCCTGTGAGGATGGGAGGCGCAGCTGTTACTGTGTGTCCTTTTCCTTACATGATGTCTTCTACATGCACAGCATATTAATGGTGTATTTCAGCCAAAAATGCTAAATTAAAGTTCTTACTTCCACTGACTTGTTGGCTTCAGCTGCTGACCCAGTCGCAGAGGGCACTGTCCAACATTCACACACATCTCTCCAGTCTGGACAGAAATGCTCTGACACAGTTCCCCAAAGCCGAGGTATGTTTGTGTTTGTGTAGGAAAGCAGCTCTAAACAAAAAAATATACTTTGCTTTTTGGTCCCGTTTCTAAGTTTTGGTCTTGTTCTGGCTGCGGTAGAAATCACTCAGGGAGGTTCAGCAGATACTCAACTCCACAGAGGGAAACTTCCATCAGCTGGTGGCTCTGCTGAACTGCCGAGGTCTGAATAAGGTAATAACATGCAGTGTGGACCTGTCCTTCGACAAAAACATACATAACCAAATCACCGCCTCTTCATTTCCATTGATTTTCCCTCTTTTTTTTTTTTTACAGGACTACATTGACTCTTTAAAAGGCCTGTGTTATGATGGGATGGAGGGATTGCTCTACCTCTCCCTTTACTCTTTCCTCTCTGCTCTGGCCTTCACTGCAATCCTCTGCTCCCTGCCCGGTGCCTGGAGGAGCTTCCCCAGGTAAAAGAGTGGGAATATGTGTGTGGTGTGCAGCTTTTATATTGCAGCAGTAATAGTAGTAATTAAAAAGCACAAAAAATCTCATAAAAACAAGGACAAGTAGCATAAACACTGTTTAAATAGAGTTTTAAAAAATGGTAATACAAGCCAGCAAAAACTGTTTTTGGATAGAAGTTTCCCTGGAAGCAGTAAATCCACAGAGTCGAGGAGGAGGAGGAGGATAAAAACTCCCCTGCTGAAACATTAATAAGAAGTGGTGTGCAAATATCCAGGATGAGTTCATCTTGACAATACAAAGAGAAATATTAAAGCGTATTAGAGACAACCTGGAAATGTTTCATGTGTAACTTGGGATATGCAAAACGTATCCAGAGAAAAACACACCAGTGGTAGCTGGAAGTCTGGATCTACTTCAATGTTTTTATGAGCTCTTTTATTTTGTCGAATATCCACATATCAAGAGTGACGTAGGTAGGTGAGTGACAGATTTTCTTAATGTACTGAAAGACAAAATGGTGAGGGTAGTTTTCCTGAGAATGCACACGGGGTCATTGTGAGTATTAAACATGGCGGGTGATATAGTTTGTAGTTGGTCCTTCAATTTCTGTATCCTTTCTGCTGGCACTGTTTGCACAGGTTACTTTTCCTGAATATCTAACCTATAATTAGCAGTTACTAAGGGAATCATGAAGCTATCATATGAGCGAAAGAGCTGTTTATTGAAATTGTGTGTACAAAAACACACATCACTCCCCTACTCACACGTGCCCCTCTGTCTGTGTGTCTTTCAATGATGACTGCAGTGAATCCGAGGAGTACGAAGACTCAGACAGCGAGAGTGAGGACCCCTTCACCTCCCATCAGGCACGTAGACCTCAGGCCTCGGGGTCTCAACGAGGGGCCATGGCCCCCTTCTATAATTACCCGGGGGCCGGGTGGACACCCCCCTTTTCTAGTGCGCCGCCCCTCCCGTGAGTAACACAGACACACAGACACGCAGACAGACAGACAGACAGAACGGCATAGATATCTCAGGCAGGGAAGGATGTTGCTCTTAGATAGTTTCTGCATCAGGCATGTGATTCTGCAGTAGATTTGTACTTATGGGCAAATTTAATTCTAAAGCCCCCCAGATCAGGGATTGTACATAATCCAGACCATAATATGACAACACAGAGTATGCTAAAACAACACAAACAGACTGCTCGATCTAGATGTTCGATGCAGACACAGTGATTTTGGTATCAAGCATTCTTGATGTTTGCAGGTTTCTCCATAAAGACCATTTATCTCTGTTAATAATAACACACATTAAAAATGAAACACACCCACCTTTACAAGAGAGTAGTGTAAGTGTAGTACAGTCAGCTAGGTCAACACACTTTTCTCTATTTTAGCGTAAGCCCACAGTCAGGTCAAGCACATGCATTGCAGACAGACACACAGACAGGTCAATATGGACTCCAGTGTAGGCAGAGAAACAGACACAACTCCAGAGGTCTGTCTGTCTGTCTGTGTGTCTGTCTATCCGTCTGTTGAGTGTTTCAGGACAGACGATATATAGGCCGCTCGCTCAATTCACAGACCTTGTCTCAAATGGCGTCCTGTCTCCTAAACAGCAGCAGAGTACTGCTGTGTTGGGGGGAGGGTGTCATTGACGAGGCCGCGCTCGTAAAAACTCCGGCGATGTGAGGCTCAGGTTGACTATAGGTAACCCCCCTCAACCACCCACCCACCCACCCACCCACTGCCAAAACACTCCTGCATCTCTCTCATCCATCTCCTTACTGTGGTGTCCCAGTCTCTCCGGGTATTTCTCTTACTTCTTGCTTTTGCTCCCCCCTGCTTTCTTTTTTAGTTTTCCTTTTTCTCACTACCAGTTTTTTTTACGATTGTTTTCTCCTCCCTTTCACACTCAATGGTGTTTCAAGCTTAGTAAGCGCTCTGAGAAACCTTAACGTGGACTTTTTAACTTTCTGTGCTAATGCCAGCTGCTTTCATATCTAATTTTAAGACAAAAACAAACAGATCCTGACTGGATTGAACTGTTTAGGCTCAGAAAGTCAGCCAGCACTAAAAATACAGTCCACTCTTTTAAGATGGAATCTGCTCGGGATCGCTTTAAAGCTCTCTGGGTTTTTTCATGCAGATACTCATGCTGAGATGGGACTGATGAGTCACACTCAGAATTAAATGCATGTTGTAGGTGATTACTTTATGAATCCTGCACTCAGGAGTGGACTGTATGGTGCTCCCAGGGCTTGATTAATCACTGGTATAAATTTATATTATACTAGGTGCTGTGTTTTCCACACTATATCTCTAACCGCTCTCTCTCCTTCTTTCCTGTTACCTGTCCTTGGGTCCTGTCACCCTGCGGCCTCTCCCTCCCTACGTCCCCTCTGTCTTTCTCAATGTGTCTCACCCCTGTTTCCCTTTCTTCTTCATCCTCCACTCCTCCTCTCCCTCTCTCTTCTGTCCTTGTCTCTCTCTATCTCTATACAGGACTCCAAACGTTTCCTCCAATGGCAACCCTGGCTATGAGAGCCTTCCCTTGACTGACAGGCAGTCCCCACCCCCCTCTGTGAGTTCCTCCTTCCTGTACTTGTGACACCATCACAATCTCTGCCATTAAAAACGTAGCTGTTAGCGCATACGCTCGCATTAATTTTCAGTAGTAAACGGACTAACATAGTGGCGAGGGTTCGACCTTGCAGGACCCAGTAGGCTTGCCTTTGTTGACAGAAATCACATATTTTATCACCAACGATGAACTTGGACATCACTGCTTCTGTCTCACTCTCTGACCATTTCACAGAGGACCTTACCTTGACCACAGCAACCTTTAATGAGCCTGAAAGTGATTCACATTTGATACTGAAGTTAATTCCTGACTATGAAAGTAGGATTTGAAAGAGGGGGTATTAGTCTTATTTTTTTGGGCTTTATATTGTCCCTCCGATCACTTCTTAGCAGCTTTACAGTTCAACATATTTCAGACTCCTTTCTTCCAAAACCCTCATTTCAGCCTCTGAGACACTCCATTCAAGCCATTGTATCTTTATGGCCCCCCCAGCTTTCCTGAACCCGGCAGTCTTGAAGTCTCCTTCACTGTTGCCATGCAGCAAAGTTGTGTTTCTTTTTATAAAATGATAAATTTGCCCTTTTAAGGAGAATTACTGTCTGGTGATGTCTTGTTGATTTGAGCAAACCTTATCTTCTCATCGAATTCTTGTGTGACTTTTTGAACAAGCCAGTCAGAGCGCCCTGTGGTCCCATCTAGGGATTACTTTAACTCACACTAACAATCTGAAACAATCTGCAACCCGAAACTATGTTCATGTAAAGAACTGACATCCAACATTTTAACTTAACATTTGTTTTCAAAATATGAAAAAGGATAAAATCTCTCAAACCAATAAAATGAAAGGTACTCCCACTCCTCCCCTTGAAATCTGAGCAGCCCATGCCACTCCTGGCCAAATAAGCAGAGGGGTGGCCAAGGGTGGCATGGGCTTCCCTTGAAATCTGAGTGGTCATAACATTTGCCACTCCAAAATCCTGAACCATAATTTGCCATTTCTCTTGTCAGGGGTGGGACTAGTGCTTCTGGTCCACTACTTCAACTCGGTTTTGCAGCTTTCTTTGTATCCAAATGTGGCACAATTTCTCTTATTGTTACTAAATATACTTTAATATTCCAGTTAGTCGGTGGGCACCCCAGACCTATTGATTGAGAGATGATCAACCCTCCCAATACAAAAAGATGATCAATAATAATAGTAATAATCTTTATTTATAGAGCACTTTACAAAATCTATATTAAAAAGCAATTTATGGAGGCAAATGTAAAAGCAATTGTCAGTGGTGTCAACCAGCGTGGACTATCACTGAGCTTCAGCTGCCCCACCCCTCTAGCGGTGAAAGAATTTCTTATGAAAACAGAGAGAGAAAAAAAAACTGCTTTAAATAAATATCTTTACAGATGTGGATATAGCCTAAGACACGGTTTGTGGAAATAGGAAGGAAATAACCTTCACATACTTCATGCCACCCATGCAGGAGTCTGACTTTTCAGGCTGAGTTGGCCTTCCTTGGGCCAACTCAGCCTGAAAAGTCTGGACGCACCCCTGTATGAAACATACCACATGTTGCTGTGTTTCTAAATCTCCATGCCAACTTACCAAATTTCATTTTGCTGGACAATGAGAAGCAATTATGTTGTCAAAATAATCTTCACGGGTGCCTTTAAAATGTTGACTTTTGAGGGGTGGAAGTGGGAAATCATGATATGAAATAAAAGCCCTTCAAATCCAGTAATCATACTTATTCTTCTGTCTATTTTGGACAACAAAAATAGAAGTTTGAAACACAACAAAAATTCATATGGTCCACTCACATGGTTTTTCCAGTGTTTTCAGTCATATCCTGTGGTTTCTTCTGGCAAGTGAAGTCTGAGGTTGCATTTCCCTGTAACCATGAATTAATCACACAGCACAGCGCTCAGTATTATGAAGCAAATTCAGTGAGCTTGATTCATAAAAAATGAGCAATCTCTTTTTCTACGGAAGAACAGGAGCTGCAGCTGAAATCTGGGACACTCTTCAGGATAGCTTTTCTTAACTGATCACGAAATTTCCCTTTTACATCCATGTATGAAAGTTTTGAATAAATGTAAATATGATAGTGAGCAAAACATCCCATCTGCCTCCCCTCCTGAATGTAATCTTTCTCATGTAAATAACAAATCTCTTTCTCTTCTCTTTCACTTCCTCTGGATCCACCTTTGGACCATGTCTACCTCTCTTCTGTTGCCTCTCATCACCTTCTCTGGAAGTACAGTATTCTCCCAGCATGCTGACTGGTTATGGGGGAAGTCAATCACACCCCAACCCTGCCCATTCGCGGAACCTGTATTCACGTTGATTATAATTTTTTTGTTAGGAAATGTATAGAAAAAATGTTTAGTTTTCATATGAATGGACACTTTACTGAAATGAAAAAGAAACTAATCTAAATAAAATGAATGCTATGTGTCAATTAAAAGTGCGTAACGTCAGTACCACTGAGCATTATCATAATTAGATGCACTTAAAGAAGCAGGTTTAAAGGGACTGTTGATGTAACCGACAGGGTCTGTGCTGGTTGAGCAAAGCTTTGAACCAAGTCTGCTTGGTCTAAATTCTTTCCCCTTGTCTGTCCAATCTCTGTGTAAACTGTGAACAGTGGTGAGGCAAGTCAGAATGGTATTGACGTTACAACGTTGTAGTTTTATATTCTTAAATGTATCAGTACCACCGATTTATTTTTAAGTTTTTATATAAATATTGTTGTAGAAAAGCACTGGCACGTAGCAACACGACACATTTTTTTCTGTGAATGGTTATGCAGTTTCCTCACTTGGTATCATTTTTATTTTTTTTTTTTACTTTTTATAGGTGGCAATTCTGTATTTTCCTTGTATTACCTTATGGTATTCTGTATATCTAACTGTCTATAACATCTGAATAATCATGAACCTTTACTCTTAAAAAATACTTGAGGGCTGCCAAGACCCTGTTTTAAAGATTGGAGAACTACAACTGCCTCTCAAGTCCTGAGAGTGGAAAACTACAAATCCCATGCAATGACAGCAGGTACATAGCAATATGATTCTTGCTACTGGTGCTGCAGTAGCCCTACCGTAACTAGCAATAATGACTATGTATAGCATTGGGTTTCTGAGACTTCTCCATCATGTTTTGTGTATATATAAGATATGGTTTGTTGGAGATTTCATTGAATCCCCCGTCCCTGCCAACTGACCTTGTTAACCCTTGAATTGAGTTTGTATGGTTATCAATGCTCCTTTTGAATGGCATCCTTTTACACTCAAAGAGTCTAATATAAATAAAAATAACTTCAATAACCTTCATATGGTCTGCATTGTGTCTACAAGTCAAAGCAAAGAAAATCAACACACACTGTGCTTTACAACAGATTCATACTTAAAACAGGAGTTCAAACTTTAATATAAATAAGCTTCCATAAGTTTATATGTGAGCAGGTCACCAGTGTGTACCAGAGTGTTCCTATCTTTTTGGATATGCATAGATCAAAAAGGAAAGACAAAGTTGAACATAAAAGTTACATCAACAGTCAAAGAATCAAGTGTTTTTGCATGTTTGACCCATCGAACACATCCACAATTGTGTATTTTTCTGTAATTCTTCCTTTTAGATTTCAGAGAAAGTGCAGGATTTTATTTATGGCTGAGCTGTTTGAAAGCAAACCTGTGGAGACTTGAAATGTGGTAGAAACAGATAATCAAACCTATCTTGCTGCCTTTTATATTGGCAAAGCTTCATTAGTGTTTTAATTCAGCAGCATTATCACAACTTAACTTTGATTTTGCCGTGTGATTATCGATCTCCACAGGTTGATTGTTTTTCTGCTGAAGTTTCATAAAAAGAAAAATGATCACTGCCTCGAAGAAACCAAGCACTTTAAAATCCAAAGCTAAGGAGAGCTGTGAATAACGTATTAAAGGTTGTAGTGAATGGATGAAAACATGCAAAGACACTGGCTGTTCTACAATACTTCATCATATGATGCCTTCACATTACCTGAGTCTATATGGACTCACACAAACACACGAACTAGCTAAATAAATCTAACTCTGCAGTGCATAGTAGGTTCAAAACTAAGGTGTTGGGAAGTGATAGTGCGTTTGGCTGCTGCTCAATAACTAATCTAATGGGTTTTACCATCCTGAATGTAAAGAAAACACTGTTCTTAATTTGGCAAACCTGGACGTAAAAATCTAGGACAAGGCTATCTAAGGTGGAGATTTCATTTACAATGATGTTCATCTTAGTTGAAGTCACCAAAGTAGCTCAGTTAACTTTTTTGCAGATGGTTTATCATGCACTAACACTGCAGCTATCCTACTAATAAACAGGGAGATCAGTCATGTCGCAATCCACCCATCATCAAACTAGTATACATTTAGCTCCAACCATATTAGCTTCAATGCACCCTCCCAGTGTCGGACAATGTACCATAGCAGGACATCGGTCACATCCCAGCATTAGCTTTGATAGCTGTTACAATCGAAACCGTTCTTCGTGTCAGGAGTAAACAAATGTCTCTGCTTCTCTTTGGAATTTCCTCTGTGAGTCTGAGTGTAGAAATTAAATGGATTTTAGTGCATTCCCTGAAGAGGTTTCTGTCATGAGGTGTTTGTTTTGTAACAAAAAAATGTCTTATTTTCCCAGAGGAGTTTTTTTTCCTTTCCCATGCTTTGTCCTGTCACCAAAAGAAATTACTTCTTGAGGCTGTCAGAGTTCAGCCACGAGCCATCCTCCTCCACCTCCCGCCGCACCACCAGGAGCATCTCGGCCACATCCTGAGAGAGCTGTTCACTGAGAAACGTGCTGAAGGAGAAACAAAAGCATGACACAAGAAGAGAGTTTAGAAAACTCTGGACAGAGACAGAGGGCAGTTTGCTAAACTGAAGCATTCTGACACAAACAAGCAGTGAGGTAAGCCCCATGTGACTGCTCATATGGGGTGAGTCACTGGCTGAGACAAGAGTCGAAGCAGAATACAACAGCCAAGATTTGATGTAACTCAAAGCAAACCCACACACATGCAGATTACACATCTGCTACATGGAGCTCCAAATGATGTAAATACACCCTTACCGTAATTCTGCTTCTCCTCCAATACAGGCAGGACTCTTCAGTTTGGAGTCCAGGTTATAATACTGTCCGTTAACTTGTCGTACTGCAAGCCAATGCCGCCGTCGGAGTGGGAGGGACACAATTCCCAGCGATACTCGTGATGGGACATTAAGAATGAAACCCTGGACCTTTGACATGCAAAGGCTCTGAACCGTCCTGTTTTAATAAAAAATGGAGAGAAATTCAACATTTACTTCTCCATCCAATGTTTTTTTCTACTTTCAGAACATAACAGGGATTTGATTTAGTAGTTTAACCATTTGACTGCTTCCTGGCTCTCATACTTTTGATGCATTATATTTTCCAAAGTAAGATGTGTGGCTATGTGGGAGATGGTTAAAAGTGTGATATAAAGTGAAAAGTTCAGAGATCTAGTAAGGCACTCGGTGTCTGTCTGCAAGTCAAAAAAGATATGTGTCTTTGCTGATTGCCAAAAGAACAGAAAAAAACATTGTCCTTTGCCACTTGAGCATAAAAATCAGACTTTACAAGATGACCCCATAAATGCTTCTATGTACAAACATGTTGGAGCAGTAAAATACAGTTTTGTGGTCTCACAAGAATCCGTGTGTCTCTCTCACCTGCGTTTGTCCCACCACACAGCAGCCAGTTCTCTGCTCTGTAGTGCCGCCATGATGACGTTGACGTCATAGTTGCCCGTGCCTAACACTGAGCGATGAGGGTTCACCACACACTGTGGAGCAAGCCTGCAAAGATGATTCATCAGAGTAAAAGAGACTTAAAGAGGCATTCATCTCACACTGGGTACAGCTCTGTTTTGTATTGGCCGTGGGTAGAGAGGCCTTTCTCAGTTGTGATTTCTAGAAACAGGATGTTTCTCAGGTTTTGTATGTGCTATGATGCTGCTATATAATGCTATGTATGTGAAAAAGGCTGCTCCGTGGTTGGATTCAAGAGGATGTGGTGAAGAGATCTACACTGAGTATAGAGACTATCCTGCCCTCCTGTAGTAACTCATGCATGGGATAGGGAGACTGTTTTTTGACGCACTCTTATAAACAATTGTCCACATGATGATCCATGTTCGGGTGATGTTCCCATTCAATGATCGCCAATTCACACCAAAACAAAAGGATTAAACTGATGCAAAATAACTGATAATGTGACGAGGTGATGCTGCTGGAAAACAAAAAAGGTGAGGTGAGTAATCCTGGCGAGCGGTAAAAACCGCATGACCTTCACCTGGTTACCTGCCCCCTGTGCCTATATAGAAAATGCTGCACTGCCAGCAGTGGAGACCTGACGTAACCCATGACGGACAAACGAACAGATGAGGCTCCTATACTGAGTAATGTGGAGAGTATTCTCAAAAACATGGATCACCCCCTTCACAACACCTTAATGGACCAAAGGGCCAATGGTGGTGGACGGATCCTCTCTTTTTGCTGCAGGACAGAAAGATTCAGAAGATCTTTTGTACCCACAGCCATCAGACTTTATAACTCTTCTGTAAATAGTAGATAACTTTTAGAGACTTGACAAATGAGACGACAGACAATTTAATTTCCCTTCGGGGATCAATGAAGTTCTTCTTATTATTATGATTTTCTAAATTAGTACTACTATTAGTACTATGAGTACTACCAGTGGACAGCCCACTTTTTTCTCTTAGGGTGTTTCGTATATTTAGTCTGTATTTATTGTATATATTTAGTCTGTATTGTACATACTTCTTGTTATATTTAATGTTATTTTGTGTTTTTATTGCTGTTGTAACGTAGGAATTTCCCAGTTTGGGATTAATAAAGTCTATCTATCTATCTATCTATCTATCTATCTATCTATCTATCTATCTATCTATCTATCTAAATGAGCCTCTACACGCCTTTAGATTATCTGTCAAGCTATACAACCACAATAACAATATTGTTTATAAGAAAGTTTGTATTTTTGTTATTTTCTGAACACACTGTTATCAGAAATCAGACCAGGGTGTGAGCAACAACCTGAGGATTCAGTCAAACAGAAATAACTGTGAAGGAAAATCTGTCATGTCCTGCTTTTTATCAGCCAGGACAAGAAACAGCTATTGGTGGGATCACAGAGATCATGTCATTGGTGTAAAAACAGTAACGAAAAAATAAATGAAAGACAGAAATAAAACGTATGAAGCACTGAGGTCACAAATAGGTCTTGGAGACAAGGGTCAGACTTTAGCTGAGAAACATCCCAGTTGTAGTCTAACAGAAGTTTAAAGAATTAAAGCATGATATTTGTTGACTTGTTTCTTTATATTATAAACTGCTATATAATAACATAGACTTACCGTTTACAGATGTCATCAGCTGTCTCTTTGGTGAACACGCGCTCCTGAAGCACGTTGTTGAGTGCATGAATCGCGCACAGCTCCAGTCGTTGCTTCTCATGAAACACTTCTCCTTCGCTCATACTAACGCTTCATTACAACACAGAGGCACAGAGAAGAAAAAATGCGTTTACAAAGGTAAACATTAGCTACCAGACGAGCACAGTTTATAGGACATTCAGCAGGACTATAACTTCTCTGACTATGCTGGCTAGCTAACGCTGCTGCTGAGGGCGGCTAAAACTGTAAACACTGATTCTCCTCCGTCTTTGGTAGCTGACAGTTTTAGAAATAAACTGCGAACTGAACGATCAACAATCAACAAGAGCTAAATGAAGCTGCTGACCTGCTGATGAAACAATTTCCCGATCTAACGATGCTGGAGTCACATCCAGCCACATCCAGAACCCCGGAAGCAGTTCCGTTGTTTTCATTCTGTTGTTCTTGCGCGACGGCCACGCCCATTTCGGCGTTTACTTTATCACTATGCAACATCGGCTTTTTTTTATATGCTTATGAATTCCCATAAAAATCTAAATATATCTTACTGAATCTTTGTGAAGAACTAATTGTTTACGCGGATATTATGGATACACTCACCTCACTGCAACCACCGGTCTTCCATAGTTTAGCACGTGATGTCAAAGCGCCCTCTAGTGTTGAGACAGGAAATAGACGGGTAAGATGATGGTAGGATGAAATACACTATGAAATAAACTATGAGATGTGTTTGCAGGGAAATATTGCAACCCACTGTAGCTACAAAAATGACAAGTCTTGATCTTGTTAACCCCTTGAATTTAGTTTATGAATGGAATTGGACTCGTATCCTTTAACTCCTGGAGAGTTTAATACTGAGGGACCTCATAAGCATTAAGTGTTGTAGGGAGAGTGGGGCAAGATGAGCCATTTTTCACATTTTGGATCTCTACATCAAGGCAATCATAGTTTTGTCTCTAACTAGTGTATCTGCATATATTTCAAGATGTTGTGCATCCCTGCAAACCAACAGAATGAGTGTAAACAGAACTGTCCTGATAATATAGCATGCCAGAAAAAAGTGGTCTCCTATGGTCGACTTACCCCCAGCCCTCCCTCACCTTCTCTCTCCCTAAATAACAGTCACTTCTTCACATTTATGTGTATTTTTATCTATTATACGCTATTCAACTGGTACAATAATTATTTTTATTATTACTGCATATAACTGCTAAAAAGCTCTTTTTTAAAAAGCCATTTTAACATGAGAATGTCTTTAAGTGATTCAGAACATTCACAGCAGTATTTTTGAAAAGAAAAAGTAATAAATTTAAACAATCTGAACTGAAACTCTGATCTTCTCATCATACTTCTTTACTTTCTCAGTTAAGCCACTGACTCAACTAATCCCTAGCCAAATGGCTCAACTTTCCCCAAAACTACTATAATGACTTTATTAGTCCTCTAAGCTAAAATGGTGGACTTTTATGCTCAGTTTTTGACCTCATGTTGCAGCTCATAGATACCACAATTGATGTATAAAATCTAAAAAATGATCTTTTTTGGTTTGAACACAATTCTAATAAAACTTATGACAGACTAAATTCACTTTCAAGAGTGAAAAAAGTTTTTTTTTTTTGTAAATAAATGTCTAACCCCTTCACTCATGTGCTTCTCACCTTCACAGACTCCATGAATTGATGCCCATCTCCTAAATATTTGGCCTCATGATCAATTTCTTTTACAGTTTCCAAACAACAGGGGGTGGCTCAACTTACCTCACTCTCCCCTATTCAGCTGCAGTCTTGGACTAGTTTTTATCATTCGTTGTACTTGGTGACATCCGTAGTCAAAAGTGTGTAGATGTCTAACACAAGACGAATGGGACGAGTGCTGTATCCTATTGTACTAGCTTCATCTGCACATATGTCTTCAGGCTATGGACAATTTATGTGCAGACTGGACACTTGAAAAAAGGAATTCAGTTTCATAAGACTATGCCCTTTTAAAAGTTTGTTGACAGTGTGAATATCATCAGTTATTATGATTGTATTTGCTCCCTTTTCCCCTCCACGATGAATATACAGTGTAGATTTTGATAAAGGGTTATTGCAACGTCCCACTGACTCAAAACTACTGGCTTACACACATCTACAATCATATTTGAAAATATTATTGGCATAGCATGGTTATCTGTTATATTTTCTGTAGCTGAATTATATTAACTCATAGTAATGTCAACTGAAATTAACAAAACAGAGTTTTTCTTTTGACTTTTGTTGCCTTTGTTGGTTGTATTTGATTTAAAATTTCGGACGTTTCATGGGGGATGTGAGTTTTTTAAACGATCCAATGACAGCAAAGTATTAGTAATGTTTTCCGCTCTGCGTGGTTGATTGGGTTTCGGATGACAATACGGCGTCCACACTGCGCTTTGATTGGCTGATATTTTCTGACGTGTCAGACCACTTAGATGCCCATTGGTCCATGGCGGTAGGTTAAACAGAAGATCATATTTTTGTTCCTGTGTCAACGAAAAGAAGAAAAGAAGAGTCGCCAGTGAGACCCTAGATAAGTTTACATCAAAGATAGTTTTCCAAACATAACGGAAAAGTCTCATCATATCTGACACTAGCCAAACATCCACCGCTTTAGCAGAACTCATTTTGAAAATGGTAAGTCGTTTGACCGAGCTTATTGCTAATAGGTGTAAGCAGCAACTGCTAGCTTGATTCAGTTTTTAGCCGTCGCCAGCCGTCGAGCTTTAAATTCGGTTACGACTACTTGCTGGACTCGCTAACATTAACATAGAAGCATCATCTATCATTACCATAACAATAGTTTTAAATTTAAGTCTCTATTATGAATTTTAGGACTGCTTGCAGCTTTATTATTTGCGTTACCATCTTGAGGATAAGCTAGCTATGCTAGCGCTAATGATAAATGAACGTAACGTCGACATTGAAGTTACGTCGAGAAAGAAATGATCAGCTAAAAACAGGAATATCAGAAGGAGCCTGTCAAAGTATATAACACGTTTTTATTGTGAAAATAATCTTTACATTTCTTTGGCTTTTGTTGGTAACTTTGGTGCTCAAGAGGTTTGTTGTCAGCTTCCGTTTCTTTTTAATTTTCAGACTTAGGTTTATAATATGACGGTTTCTAGAGAACATTTCACATTAACATCATTGTGCGTGCACATAAACAAGATTAAGGATTTATGAGCCCCATGAATATTCCAGTTTTATATATTTTTTTTTTAAAAAGTGGAATTTCATCACAATGCCGTACCGGTGTTTCATATGTTGAAGTATCATTACTTAAAATAGGGTAAATGCAAAATACACCGTCCAGCCATGACTTTAAGAACACAAGAGCTATCTGATGCAAGCAAACAACTATTCCATCCCCATTATCCCACAAAGCTTCTACATCCTCAGTGTGTGTGGACATGGTCAGACAGTTGGGTTAATCTTCCATAAGTTAAATTATTTAAGTTATGGTGATTACTGAGGGGCATTAAATGTAAAGATGTTCATAATCTTCTCCCCTCATGTTTGCAAATCAATTGTCTGATTATGTCAGTAAAAACAAAAATTTTTAAGGCTTCCTGAAAGTAAAGTGTATGTTAGGCCTGTTGTATTCGATTGCACAAATGTTCATAATGTTGCTGGTTAGTGTTTAGGCGTTCAGAAACGCAGTGAGGTGACCAGTTTTTTACATTACTTACCAGCTTGATACCAGCTACTGTCATTATTTACAAGTAACATGTAATTGCTTCACAGCCATTCTTACAGATATAACACCAGTGTATTTTCTACATTTATTTGCCTGTAAGAATAAGAATCACTTTATTTTATCTTCAAAGGGAAATTCAGTTATGTATTATATCAACATTGTATTATATCAACATTCAATAAGATTACTTACCATCAGTGTATGTGAATGCTTACAAATTTGATGTGGCATCAGATTTGTGGTCTATAAACTGAAATAAGACATTAACAATTGCAAGGAATGAAAAGCTGCATGAAGTTATTTTAGGTTCCAATACAAGACACAAATAGACAGATACATTTCTGTTTAAGTTGAGATGTGTAAATCTATTCACAAATTATCTGTTGATCTATTTTTACTTATAGGTTGTGTATGTGTCTGTGCATATGCACAACCCTAACTGGTTGAACTGTCTTCCTCCAGAACTCCAATGTGGAGAATTTGCCTCCTCATGTTCTTCGTCTGGTCTACAAAGAGGTTTCAGCTTTAGCAGCAGACCCACCTGAAGGCATCAAGATTTATCCCAGTGAGGAAGACATAACTGAACTGCATACAGCCATTGAAGGACCAGGTACGGATTGCAATATTGATTTAATCAAATGTATACTGACCATAGTGGGAAAAATGAAAAGGTTAATTAAATATTAAAGTGAGTAAAGTCATTGCTGAGGTAGAAATGAATCACTTTAAATTTCCTATGACAGCTTTGTCTTGTATAACACCATTTTTTTTTTTTTTACAAACATTTGTATGCATTCCTTTAATTACATTTTTTGATAAACAAATCTGTGTCTGATGAGCTTATGCCTATCCCCAAACTCGGTAAAATATTTCATAAACTGTTTTGCACTAAAGAGAGATCCTATCATCATGTTAAGGTAACAACACCCCTGACCGTTTTTTTTTTTTTTTTTTCAATGCAGCAGTCAATAGGTAGAAAGTATTCCTAGTCATGCCTCTATAATTATTGTACAAAGAACTTTAATGGTTGTCGAGATGCTGCTTCATGCTGTAAGACTCATAAGCCACTCCAGCCACATGTCTGTCATTGTCCATTGTGTCTCTCTTTTCTAGAGGCTCATTGCTGAAACCCTTGTTGTTTTTAAGTACGCCTTGAAGAACCAGACACTTTTCCTCTTCCTTTCACTCCTCCACAGTGAAGCCTCTGTGCATCAGTGTCCTTTACTGGCTCCAGATACATATTGCTCTCCTCAGTGATTATGTTTCAAGTGGAAATATAGTATTTTTGGTAACTTCCTATGTGTATTTGTAGCGACACAGATGAAGGATCTTCTGTGTTTCTGTTTGTAGACTCACTTGTCACATAGTGTCCCTCTTCTTTTCCTGGAGTTTGGCACAGTCAAGACATACTGTTCATAAGATGAATTCTTTATGCTTTGACAGAGGGAACTCCATTTGCTGGTGGCATTTTCCGAATGCGTCTTGTCCTCGGAAAGGACTTCCCTGCGGTTCCACCTAAGGGGTATTTCCTGACCAAGATTTTTCACCCCAATGTGGGCCACAAGGGAGAGATCTGTGTCAACGTGTTGAAGAGGGACTGGAAGGCAGAACTCGGACTCCGACATGTTTTACTTGTAAGGAGAATAATCAGTCTAAGTTGTTTTTCAGCTTCGCTGATCCCACAAGTTTGTTTTTACATTTCCATCTCCTCTTTTTTTTCCCTCAGACAATCAAGTGTCTTCTCATCCATCCAAATCCTGAGTCGGCCCTAAATGAAGAGGCTGGGCGTTTGCTGTTAGAAGACTATGCAGAATATGAGTCCCGAGCTCGTCTGCTCACAGAAATCCACGCCATGGGCGGGCCCGGTGGGACTTCTGGGGCACCCCAGGACCCTAATGATGGCCCACAGCCTAAAAAGCATGCAGGCGACCCTACAAAGAGAGCAGGGCCCAGTGCAGCAGCTGTACCGGCAGCTCTGGGTAACGGAGCTAACGGAGCCAGCACCACCAGCAGTAATAGTAACAGTTCTAGTAACACTAACAATGTAGCAGGGAAAAAGAAAGCAGACAAAAAGCGTGCATTGAGGCGACTTTAATACCTCATTGAAACCCTCAGTGTGTGAGTGTAAGTGTGTGAGTGAGAGATTGTGTAAATATGAATATTGAAGTGTGACGATAATGTTTTTGTTCCCTTTTTCTGACTATTTCTACCACCTACCCAGACTGTCCACTTTGTACTCATATCTGAAGTTTGTCCTGTTGGCGTTAGAGGTGTGTCTATTTCCAAGATATGATGAAATATATTTGTTAGACTTTTAACAGAAAAGGACAACACTTTCAGAGCCAAGATCATACCATTAGGTGTTGTTTTTTTCTCTGGTATGTGTGAATGAACAATACAGGAGTTGGAATTTACTGTTAAAAACATTGCCTCTTATATCTGCCTGTTAATGAGACCTGACTAGTTTCATCCATGACTTGGCGTCAGCTCCTTTTCTAAAATTACTCTTGGTAAAAGCTGCTGTGATGGTACCGTGTACTGCTCAGCCAGACTGACTTGTGAGTTTAAACCAGAACAGTACTTGAAGGAAATAATGGAAGGAACGATGGAAGTTTGTTAATAATTATGTGGAAAAGGAAGCAGAGTCACATCTGAGAGAAATAATGTTACACAGTTATCATAATCCAGCTGAGGCAAAGGTATAAAAAGAGTTAAAAGTGGATTTCAAGAGGTCTGTTATTCTCTTTGTGGAGTCACAACCCCTTTTTAGGTTTTATTTTTCTAAAATAGTTTCACTGTCCAGTATTTTCAAAAATTGTTTATAATTGACATGTTCATATTCAGCTGTCTTGTGGTTTTGTGTGAAGACCTAGATCAGTGGCTTTAAGGGAACAGGGTAGGTTGCCAGACCACTTTATAAAAATCCATTATTTTAACGTTTATCTCGGCTCCCTTACAAAGCAGTTTAGTGCTCTCATGTACCCAACTCCAGACAAGCCATGTGGGTATCATAGGAGCGATCAGCAAGAAAACCTCCATGTTTGATAAAATTTGTCTCCCCACTTGTCGCACTGGCTGGTTCCCTGGGCAGGTTTTCTCTCTTTTCTAAATGCATGCTGGGCCTACATTTCCCAAGGAAACACACTGAAGCTTTTGTGTAAATTTGGATGGAAAATGTGCCTCTGGAACTCCTGTCACTGTGCAGACTGTTGGCTGGATATTTTATGTCCATTTTAAATTATTTAAATTAATAAAACTTTGAAATACCAGAAGTGAAACGAAAAATGACTCATATTTGTTCTTTTTTGAGTGGCATTTAGTATGGTAATTGTTAATCTGGGTTAAGAGCTGTGCAATAATAGGTGTGTGTATGTCTTCCCATCAGAATAGCTGCTAAGAAAGAAGCTTTTACTGTTGAGTGACATGTAATATCCCTTCATTTTGTTTATAGTGCTCTCCTGTTCTCCAGTGATGGAATAACCATTATGAGGGGGAAATCAGTAATTGCATCCACCCCAGCAAACCAGTGAGTGAAAGTGCACCCGGTAGAGCGTCATTGGATCGTCTAATGAAGGGCTCCACTAGCCACTGCTGCAGACATGCAGCAGCCCACCCACCTGTGTAGAAATAGCAGCCTGCCATGCAGGTAATAATCAGGCCTTTCTTGGACACCTGGGCTCCACAAAACCCTTTACATCTTCCCAAACCTCATCTTAGATGTGCTTACCTCCTTTCAATCTTGCCCTCACCTCCTTTATTTTTGCTCTCATCCTGAAGTAATATTAAAAAAAAAAATACATATCTCTGATCTGTTGCAATTTGGGCCAGGAGTTTAGGGAAAGGTACGCTTGTTTCCATGTGTGAAAGACCAGATAATGGAGATTCTGTAGGCTTAATGTGTAATTTCTATTCATGCATCAGACTCCTCGTAAACAGTTTTACTGGAAAAACCTAAATGGTTTCATTCATGTGCTGCTGATCTGAAGCCTGTGAGGTGGCAGTTACGGTTTGAAGACACACTGGAGCCAACTCCATCTCTCACAAACCTCACATTGTGTCTCCCTCACTCTGCTTGATGTATTTTCTTTCACAGATCTTGAATTTATCCCTGCTTTTCTACCTAAACTTGGAGGAATCTTTGAATTGGTAGAGCAGGTCCGGATCTAATCGACAGTTTCGTTCACACTTCAGTGTTAAAGCTTTTGCGCCAATCCTCTCCCCTTCCCCGTTTTCATTGCTTTCATAATTGCCACCAACATAATGACACAGTTGCTGTGGCAACCATGTCTCTCTTTTCCTCTCTCCCTCACACACATACAAAGAAAAAGAAACATAGACACACATTGCATCTCGAAGGACTTCTTCTTTTGTGAATTTGCCGCCTGCTTTTATTCTGTATATTCCACTCATTTATATAGCTTGTATGTTTCATCCCTGTCTGTGACTTCCTGCCAGACCAGGGCAGCTGGATCCCTGACCGATATTTCTGTTTTTTTGCCAGAGTCAGTGAATTGTAAGCCTTCAGGGTCATTCAATTACAGAGGGGAATGAATTGGAGGGGAAACATGAACGCCACCAGTTGAATGGGCTTAATGACCAGCAGCAGCAGCAGCAGCAGCAGCATCATCATCATCATCAGCAGCAGCAGCAGCGCGAGCTGAGACTCTCATCAGCACTAGACTGAGCGACCAATCACAGCGCTCCCCCACCGGCGGACCTCCGTCAGGCCAGTCGCAGTCAGGCGGTGTAACCTATATCTCACTTGGAAATTATGGAGGCAGCCAGCTTCAGTCTGTTCTAACAGGAAAGTTCAATTAGGGAGAATTGTTCTTGTTTTTTTGCGGCACTTAACCCACGCTCATTTTCTTCTTGGTTTCAAGGAGAGTTCCTCCGTAACTTCTGCTGTACAATAATTTTCTTTCTAGAGAATACTTTGTCACATGTGTCAGAATTTCACAGAACATCTTGTTATGGACACTGACTCTCGGTCTGCTGCTTGCGTCTTTTTTCTTTCTGTCGCAATAATGGAATAACACGCCGGATGGAGACAAATCAGGAGGAGCGACAGAGATCTTCGGTATACTGAGGAGAAAAAAACCCGTTTTTTTTTTTAAACAGGTGGCAAATCCGGCAACAGTTCACGCTGTCCCAATCATCCTCTGCAACAATAACAGGCTGCCATCTGAGAGACATCCAGTGCGCAGGCTCTCCCAGCGCTGTTCTTCAGTATCAAACCCCAGAGCAACGCACAGGTAAGACACGACATTATGCACCTTTCATTAGCGCAACATCAGGCGCAGAATTACAGGAAAAACTCTTTCGTGCCTTCATTGTGTGGTTGTTTCTGTGTGTAAATGAAGTTTGGCTTCTGTTTGGACGCATCTGCCGAGCCCGAGGCTCTTAAACAAAACACTTGGATGAAAGCTGCGCCACAGAAAAAAAAAAAAACATTTCCACAGGGGATTTGTGCGCCGCTGACATGTTCTTCATCACTTGAACACTTTAATTTACAACTACCTGCACATAAGGGCATGAAGAACATATTGATATTAAGACACACACACGCACAAACTGACACATCCAGCCGGACTATACACACACACACACACACACACACCGGCACGGATACACCCACGCTCTTTTAGCCTACTGATACTTGCAAGTCATGTCCATAACCCGTACGCTTGTTCATAGCAACTTATTAACCTAATGAATGGAAGAGTCTGAGGAGTCTTGGTGCTAATTATGATGCGAAGTTACTGCGTATTTATTTCACTGAGAACACCAAAGCAAACGCTGTTCCCTTTTTCTTGTTAAGTCATGAGCATGGCTTTAGGAAGGCTTTTTTCTCTCAATTGATTCCCATTGCAGTGCGTGTTTTTTTTTTTTGCAGCAGCGTTTCCAAAGAAAAAAAAGGAGCCATTTTGTTTCATTTCCAACAAACACCTGTTGAAATTGTTGCACGCTCAGACCGTCTGCAGAGCTGCTCGACTGCAAGGCATAAAGTAAGGGCGCCGCTTGCTTCATTTGCTTTGATAGGATTGCCAAAGTCTGCGGTTAGGGTTTGCTCTACCCCCAGTGACCACGGAACTCAGAGACGCATCTTCACAGCTCAGAATCTGTGCCCTTCACCCTTTGGTTCCTAGCCGCGCCCCCCCCTCCACCCCCCTCTCTCTGCTGCATTGCCTCAACAGCACAGTATAGAAATTCCTTCAAGAAAACATGGCTTATTTTGTATGTTGAGTCACTTTGCATGAAAGATATGGTTTGAGACCAAAAGCTCTTGGTTGCAGGATGACCGAAGCTCCACATTTTGAATTAACACCCAGACATGTCATATACCAGATCTTGTTCTTTTTTAAATAAAGCTGTTATTGCACATGTACTGTGAAGAGATTTGTGTATTTGTCCAGAAAACCTGAATCTGAGCAAAATTTGCTTAAGTGAGTTGGGAGGAAGCACAAGGTATTGGTGTTATCTTTTTTTTCCAACCCAGAGATGTGCAGCAGATGTGACTTTGAAATCTGGTTGGTCTAATGGGTGTAGATTTGATTCTGCCTCCCTTCTCTTTCAATGCCTCTTTCTCTCACACACACAGACAGAGCTGCAGTGCTATTCTGAGAGAGTTAGCTGCCTCAACCCACGCACAGAATCTGAGAAAGAGAGAGAAAGGCAGAAAGAGGGAGAAAAGAGGAAAAGGAGAAGGGGAAGGGGAAGAGCGAGGAGAAGTCCAAAAGGAGGTTTAACAAGTGCATAATTCAGTCTGTCACATGCAGAATTGCACACATATGCAAAGACTTTCTTTCGGTTGAGCGTTTCCTCCTTTAACTGATCAAACAGCTGCTGATTAACGGTCTTTATTGGCACTCTTCTTGTGTGTGGCATTGACTGTATTAGCAGCTCTGTTTGGTGGTGCTGTTTGTGTGATGTTGTATTGGTAAGTGCTGGGAGAAATGTACTTGATTCTGTGCCACCCACACACGCCGCCCTCCCACTCACGGTCGTCTCTGCACATCTATACCTCTGGCTCTTCCCCGCTCGCCACAATCTCCTTTTGCTCATTTAAATCCCTACCCTGCATTTATTCCTCTGCTTGCTCTCTTTCTCTTTTTCCTCCTGCAACCAAACAGGCACACTAACACACTATCTGCCTTGCAGAATACACACGTATTCGCGTAATGTAATTGATAAAAATGACTGAACATGTGAACCTCAAATGTGCACACACGGGTTGCAGAGCTAGTTTCTAAACATGCCTCTCTTCTGTGTTGCAGTGGATGTTCCAGGTTTGATTTTCATCATGCATACCCTGAAGATGATTTTGGAGATCAAGCAGCACGTATAGATTCAACGGAGGAGAAATTCTACTTTTTTCAAACATTACTCAGTGCTTTGTCACTCTTGTTTTTCCACTGCTGAACTCTCCTTAGAAGGTCACAGGAGCATGTAACTGAAACAAGCGGAGCCCTTGGTGATTTCAGTGTTCTGTCTCCCCCCCATCTGTGCCTACATTCTCTGCCACAGATAGGGACGTTTTTGATAATTACATGTAATTATAATTTCTGTGGGAGACAGATCTGCTTCTGTCTATTATTGCCAACACCTCCAACACAATAACTTCACACATTTACATATTTCTCAACAAAAGTGATATTCTTTGAACCTCCGAGACTAATCAGGAATAATTTTACTTAGAGAGACATGTCACAGGGAGAAGCCATTCAGTTCATGTCTAATTAGAGCTACAGTTGAATGACAGGGGCAACTTTTTGTGCCTAGAAGCTGAATACAGAGCATTTAAAATCCATCACATTTGCCTCCATTTTGCAATAGGCTGGTTTATGCTTAGCCTTAATTTTCCGCTGTTACTGTCTTCTCGCACTTAAGCCGAGCCTCCCTCATTATCACCCCCTTCCCAATCGCAGTAACAGTCTGTGCCAGCTGAGTACTGATGCCCAAAAATCCAGCAGAAAACATAGAGTATATGGTGTCTCTATAGATGTGCTGAGTGCCCACGTCAGGTTAACATGAAATTACAGAGTAATTTGGCACCATTAACAGACAGCTATCATTAACCGTACTGTCTCTTGATTTAATTCGATTGTTTACAATGCCAAAAATCACCAAATTTCTAAAAATAATTAAAGATTTCATACACTTTTCCAGGAAGGATTCGCTAACGGTTTAAATAAGTGCCAATTCTGACTGTAAAAAGTGCCGTACTAAATGAGTCATCCAGGAATGAACTGACCAGATAAAACTGTTTACATTTGATCAAACATAGGCCATATACTATTGTCCAAGTGCCATGATCAGCGCAGGAATGTACGGGGCTGCCATATTTTAATGAAAACATTGATAGAACGTAATGCTAACTGGTCTTTGAGGATACAAAAACAGAATCTCCTCCAGCATTGAGCCAGATATTTATTCTTTTCATGCAGGTGGACATGTAGGACAAGGCATTAAGGACTAAAAGCAAGAAGATTGTTGTTTTTAATTTGTCCTTTCTGCAAAGATGCGCAGTGTTCTAGACTTGAGAGGTGTTTTTGGAGGGCAGAAGATGAAGTCATTACACATTCAGAGTTCCTCTCTAGCAGTAAATTAAAATCATTTTAACACCATTATCAGCAATTATTGAAAACGTACCAAAAAGATTCTGACAGTGTTGGTCCTTCTCTGTTTTACTGTTCCTGTGCTTTTCTAATATTACACAGAGTAGACAGAGTTCCTGAGAAAACACAGAAGCAGGCTTCAGATTTCATCATCCCAAATACAGCTATACATCATCAGATCCTAGCAGGTCGTACATGCTACTTGAAGGTTTCTCATGCCGTTTTAGCGGGTTAAACAGTAAAACGAATACCTTATTGTAACTGCATTGACTCAACAACAGAAAATAGATCTCTTAGTCATGTAAAAATGACGCCCACCACCAATCTCAGAGTCTTCGCCGTCTCCTTACTCTCCCTTCTTGCTGCCCCCCTCACCACTGCTCTGGACACCTCTGCGTCTCCCCCTCCCCCTCAACATGCCAACCGCTCAGGAAGTCTGTTCACTGAGCAGCCTCAGACCGACCCCAGCCCCTCTCTGCTGTCCCTACCAGCGCAGGCCAACATCAGACCTGCTGCCCTGCAGAGCCGGAAGAAACCCCCTGAGAAACTTCCAGAATCCTCAGAAGGAGTCATAGAGATGCCTCCAAGACCCCTTCCCCAGGTCATGTTCCCCAAAAATGTGACATCAGCAGAGGCCCTTGCCCCTCCCTTAGGTGCGGCCCAGGTGGCGCCCATCCGACCCCGCATGATGGATATATGGATGGATGTATGTCGAGGTTATTATGACGTCATGGGACACTTTGACAGTGCTTTCAACTGCTCCAAGGACACCTTCGTCTACTGTTGCGGGACCTGCCACTACCGCTTCTGCTGTCCAGAGCGAAGCCGGCAGCTGGACCAGGACAGCTGCAAAAACTATGACTCCCCAGACTGGGCCAAGCCGCAGACAGATTCCATGATCATCTCCGAGGAACTAGGTCCTGACCCGGGTTTTGATCCCCTGAAGCAGCAGAGCCACAACACAGGCTTCATCATTGGAGGTGTGGTCATATTCATGGTGGCTGTTGCTGTGGGCATCAAGGTAGCCTTCAACAAGGTGCAGCAGGAAGCCAATCAAAGGGACCTCAACATGCCCAGGTGAGGCTATTTCTTTCATCATATTCCATTGATTGATTCATAACTTCACTTCATGATTCGATATTTCATCACATGTATGAATCCTGTAATCAAACTGGGTTTTCAGGCCTCCATGAATGGCCCAGATTCATCATCCTGGCCTCAGAAAATTGTCATTAGTCATCCTCTGAAACATATTTGATCTTCGTCAAGTGGCTTCTGTGGAATTCACGGCTGTTTTGATTCCTCTGGGCTTCTTATCTCATAAACAACGAGTAGTTTTTGCAATAGATTATTTTATAATTTTGTTTATTTTTTCGCTTTTTAATTTTTTAATATCATTTTCCCCCTTCGGACACAGTATTAGATAAAGATGGCTGTAGACAGATACTGAGTATTGACAGTCTTTAAAAGAATGTGATTACAGTTTTTTTTTCATTATTGTACTTCAAAAAATGGAAAAGATTAGGGCTATTTTATTTATATTTTTAACACAGGAAATATTTAGAGAAAAAATTGAATCTAGGTTCCAATATAATCTGAAAAACCTTAAACCCCACATGAACAATGAATTAAGCTGATTTATTTCATGTTAAATATGAACAAGTCACTTTTTAAAATGGTACAAAATAACTAATATTTATATGGAAAAGAAAAAAAAATCAGTACAAAAGTGCCAGCCATAGAGCAAAGACTGCCGAGTGTAATGACTTAAAGGTGCCAGACATGTTTGTCACTTTGAATTCTACGTGATAGTCTGCCATTGGCCAATAGATCACTCTCATTATTATTTCTTTTCTCCTTTTCGCTTGTGTTTGTGGCATCCTCAGAGCCCTGGTGGACATGTTGCGGCACCAGTCGAGCCCAGTCCAGCAGGATGAGAGAAACAACAGCGTGGCTCTGACTGTAGGCGATGGAACGGGCACACTGGGGAGAGCTCCAAAAAATCTGTACGCCCCAGGCCTACCCAGCAAGGACAACAGATGTGAGTGTCTCCGGCTTTTATTGCATTAGTGAATAGCAGACTCGGAGGCACAATCAGAGCTTTTGTAACTGCATCCTCTGTATGCCGAGGCACATCGTATTTGTCACGTCTGCATGTGAAAGCAGGTTTTTTTTTTTTTCTCTTATTCCCACCCCCAAGATTTCTTTGTAACCATGTGGCATTATGGGAGAAAAATACTCAATGGTGGTGTGCAACAAATTTCTAATTTTTGTCTCAGTATTTTCTCCCCATTTACCGTGGATGCAAAAGACAAAACAAGAAAAAAACAGTTTTTTCTTGTATCATTTAGATTTCAATTTACAGTTAAAAGAAAATGTAAAAGACTCCGGAAGTAAGGGTTTTTAAAATGTGAATAATTCTCACAATCGTGTTTAGAAGCTCTGTGCATGAAGATGATCTGATTTGATCTTTTCCTTGTGAAAAAATCACTTAACTGGAAAGTGCCTGACTAGCACTCTAAGCTGATTTCCTCATGTTCTTTTGACTTACAGTGGGCAATCTGCAACACAATTTCATCCACTCATCAGGCTCCAGCCCCAAACACACTGCAACTATCGGTAAGACAGCTCCTACATGAATTGCATGTGAATACCACATACTTTATTTAGTTCAATGAATTTTAAAGACTAGACTCATTTTTCCCACACTAATAACTATTTGAATAGCCAATTTTGTGTGCTGGTGCTGAATGCAAGTTAAAATCTGTCAGCTTTGATGGCGTTGTTACATCCACATAGTGCTATGTGCAGTGCTCTATATCCAGAGGAGCAAATCTCATTTAACACACGGCTGTTTTCTCCCCATGGTCTCTGCAGAGCGCACGCCTCGTATGAACAATGCTCAGCTGGCGGCTGGAGGCACCCTGCTCTCCAGTAAGCACAACAACACCAAATCCCAGCCCTCCTTCCACCATTCCCTGCACAACCTGGCTCAGCTGCCTCCCTCCTATGAGAGCGCCACCAAGCCTGAGCTCAACAGATACTCCTCTCTCAAACGCCTCGGTAAGTACCTGCATGTTTGAGAAATGTCTGCCCTTCGCTCTTTCACTGCAGCCGTTCCATGAGCGCTGAAACTCGGTGACACTCTTGACACTGCAGCAAAGAGTGCAGGATGCGTCATTATGTGCTGATGCTTTTGCTGTGGTGATAAACAATTCAGAGAAATTTTCTTTGGCTTCCAGAGAAAGGTCTCGATGAGTACTCTTCTGGTTACTGCACCACCAAACGCCGGCCTCACACAGCCCAGCCGGCCCTCCAGTCATCCCAGCACCACCTCCACTGGGGAGGGGACTACACCCTCAGTGGGAGAGGAACCCTTCCTAGGCATGCAGCCCGGCCCTGGATCCCTCCACCGCCTTCTGGCATGCCCGCCTCACCCACCCCCAATCCCTATCCTCTGGATCCCCCTGAGCCACAGTACAACCCCAACTACGACACTCTGTCTAAGCCCCCAAGGAAAGTCAAGTCCACTGACCAGCTGCTCAACATGGGTGACGTCCCTGGTAACACAGGGACACTTTCCAGGCTGTCCAAGAACCAGCAGCACCAGTACTACAAAGCCATGGCTGCCTCCAACAAGAACTCCAACACGCAGACGCTCACCAGGAAGACCCAAGACAGGAGAGAGGAGAGGCAAGAGCGGCTCCTCATGTCGCCTGACCATTTGGAAGAGAGGATGGGCCCACCCGGGATGGGGGTGGTCGATCCGTACGCCCACACACCTGGAGGGATCGTCCCCACGCTGCCTCGCCAGCAGAAAGCTCAGTCCCAGCAGAATGTGTGTGCCACGCCCTCCCTTGACCGGCACCACATGATCAAGATGAACTCGCACCCCACGTCCGGGCGGGAGCAGGAGAGGAACACACCCATGACGGGGCACATGAGCGGGAACATAGGCTGGGCAGGGGAGCCACCTGCGCAAGGGGTAGTCATGGGAACGGGAACGCTAGGAGGCCACAGTGCCAGGAGGATGGCTTTTGCGACAAAGAGGCAGAACACCATTGAGCAGCTACATTTCATACCAGGAGGGGGAGGCGGAGGGTCAGGAGGAGGAAGTGGGGGTGGGAGTCAGGGAATTAGGACGGGGAGTAAAAATGAGGTGACGGTGTGAGGTTAGTGCCTAAAATAGAGTTTACTCTCATTAAAGATATGGGAATAGATCATCCTTCTGCATTTAGCTCTTAGATATACAACTAAAAATAAAACTAGCAGTACAAAGTTTAGTAACAGTATAATGTGCTTAGGCTATTCGAATTAGTGTGATCTTGTTATTAAATAGCTTAAATAATATACTTCAAGAAAATCTGGGCGGGGATTATCTGTTCCAGTTACGTGATAGCCTACATCAGCCATATTTTGTAAGACAGTTTGCCATATTGCCATAAACAGCAGTGCCATTACTAGCAGAAAGACTGACTCAGAAGGTGGAACAAAACCAACAGAAGTGTCGTTCATGATTTTGTTTTTTATACGTTTTTTCCAAAAGTACTCAGGAGCCATATTAGATAGGAATCGATAAGATAAGTAGATGTATATATTTTAAAAACGAGCTTCTAAAGAGGAGGGCATTGAGGGATGTTGTATCACAAGATCTAATAGAGATTTGACCTGACTACCTGCTGGACTGTCAGCCTGATTTATTACACTGACTCTCATATGATAGAGCTCAACGGACCAGATGAGTCTGCATGAACCGTGTGCCTGATGACGGTTTTCTGAAGATCTGAAACTCTCACTAACCCAACTCATGCTGACACAAGGAGGCAGAACTGTCTTTTGCTTCCCATGTTGACGGCTGAATGAGGTGGGGGCTGTTTTCTGACAGGGACTCAGCAGCCTGATACCATTGGCAGGACTCCGCGCCCGATTTAAACTTGGGGACGTACCCACATTACCGATCTGACGCCTGGGTTGCCTAGTTTTCCATGTGACCTTAGATAAAACCCCCACAGGGACTCACACTCTGATCACTGCTACGCTACAGAGTTGTTTACTGATGTTTGATTACATTAAGATTATTTTTCCCTTACTTTCCTATCTTTAGATCAGGACCTGACTGTAAGAACAATGGGCTACCAAATAAAATAGAGCCATCTGTTCCTAAAAAGTCTTGACATTAACATTGACGAGTCAAGAGCTAAGAGAACAGACATGTGTGTTTAGTTTACTAATAAAAGGGCAACTTTCTTATTTGTAGGCTGTGTACGGAGAGCAAAAAGTTTTTCAACAGAGCACAAATGAATAGACCGTGACGCAGAGGTTGCACTTACACAACTGTCCTTCAAAAGCCATTTACGGAGATACAAAGAAAATACCACAGAGGAAGCTGGTCTGACAATCACCATTTTATTTTTTCTCTCCAGTTGACAAATCACACAAGTCAGTGATATTTTGTACAGTCAAAGAAATCGGCTTCAGAGAAAGCCAAAAAAAACCCCTCTGAGTCAGGAGACCTGAGGCCTTCTCCTGCGTGGCTCTGTAAGCCATGAGAGACTCGGATGGTTAGGAAGCCCTGCCCGTCCTCAAGACTAAGATCTTGCTGTATCATATCGCACTTCAGCCAGTATGAGAAAAAAAAACACAGAAAAGAGAAAAAAAAAAATCTTCATCAATAACAATGCTTATCAATACTAAGGGCTATCCTATCCTATACTGTAGTATGTGATATCTGTGGTCCATATACAATGCTATCTCTTTCTCTTGATTTTGTGTTGATATTGTCATGATGTATTAAGTATTAACGTGTACAAAAAACAAAGAGCAATTTAAGCACAGTTCAAAGAGAAACACAGAGACAAAACTTTGCACAAACCTCTCCCCTGATATTTGCACCAGATACAAACATACTTTGTATCAAGTCCTCAAGGTTTACATTCTGTATTAGCACAGCTAGAAGTGTGACGGCTCAACGGGAGGTTTTATATCGAGAGAGGATTTTTTTTTAAATCAACAGAGGGAAATCCAAGAAGGAACTCACCACTGCTGTTGTTGTTCAGTCATGCGAAAGGATACAGAGAAAAGAAACTGACAAACAGAAATTTTATTCGGACAATCTTCCTTTACACAGTGCTAAATGTAGTTGTTCTGAATATGATGGAGTGTTATTATTAATAATTATTATAACTGTTATGGTTATTATTAACAATTATCTTATGATGTGATGTTCTTTTACTTGATGGGATTTAAGTGTTTATTGTTTTTAGATAACTAGCATTCTCATGACTGGTTGTTTTTTTCATACATCTGGTCGTAAATTCAAGTTTTTAAAAACATTCAGAAATCTTGATGCATGCCAGCTCCATTTCATTTAGCGGCGTTTGGAGTCCGCCAGGATATTTAAGGTCACCCACGCATAGATATGGCCGATTTTCCAGCTGTACGTACTGTGCCTAGACATTGGCCTTATGACTTCTTAATCTCAAGTGATTACTTTGGTTTCCACTCGGGTACAAAACCATCTATTGAAAAAATCTGCAGCCTTCTAAATGTATGTGAAGACGATGGTGTTTGGGTGAAGGGTAGATGTGACTGGGACAGGCCGGATGTTGTGAAAGCCACTGACCCAATAAGTTATTATGGGAGGTACACACTGAACCCTCGATGCCATAATGTATGTGTGCTGGGATGAATGTTGGAGAGACACAGAGGTGTAACAGAAACCCGAGCGCAGTGTCTCTTTCAGGGAAAAAGGACAGGTGACATACAGTAGTATTAGATTTTTTTAATAGAGCCACAAAAGGTCTGTAGCAAAGTCTGTAAAATCTCACAAGCCATATCCATCGAATCTCATGACCACAATTTTATAAATGGTTACTCTAATTTGTGCAAGTATTGTATTTTGTATAGCTAGTACAATCAGAATATTTTGAGTGACATTAATTTGAGGATTCAAAAATGACGTGTTAGTATTTAATGAATTGTACAGTGCCAAACTCATAACATTTTGTTGTCTTTTTATTGTCAGAACCCCCCTAGGAGATGACGGGGTCAATTCTTTTACGCAGCTGAGAACTTAACACACAGACGAGTAAGCTACAGAGCTAGTTCCGAGACAGAAATGAATGAATATGGTGTGTGTTTTTACCATTATGAATTCATTTAGAAAGAGAGGATGTTAATGCCCACCTGAAATGTGAAAATATATGAACAGTATATTGTGTGGATAGGGACCGTGTCCACAAAAGAAATTTATTTTCATGCCTACAAACTTCAAAACGACCCTTTTGTTATTGTTTAACGCACTGTTCCCCTTGGATACAACAGTGACTTATACAAAAAATTTGTATAATAAAGTTGGTGGAAAAAAGTTTTGTCTCCCCTCATAGAGTGTGATGTTTGTCGCATCAGTGTTCCTAGCTTTTTACCATAAAATGTCTTACTAACCTTTTTGTGACACCTTTTTATTTTGATTTGATCTGCCCGGGACACCCTGAACCTCGACACTTATCTCCATTTTTCTGGCACATTCTTATCAATGTTACCAAATACAAATTGTTAGCTACACAAGATTTCTTCCTTACCTATGTAAAACAAGCTGACATTTCGCACCTTTTCCCGCAACTACAGTCTAAACTGGCCAAATGCCTTATAATTGTGTAGGAAGTTACCTTTTTCAATGAATTTGGGAGAAAAAAGGTTTTCTCTGCATTTTGAAGGACTATTATCCACAAACACTATCATGTATTAGTCTGCACAACCTTCAGGCAAGATTATATGAGATTTCATCAAAAAAGGCTTGTTCTTGTTGGCCATAGGGTGAAAGCTTTTTTAGTGAAATCAGTTATAATGCCATTTTGATTTAAAGCTAGTCAAAAATGTCTATATTTAAAAAAAGTAGAAAGTTAACAAACAAAAAGTGTCATTTGTTATACTTTACACTGCAGTATACCTTATCACAGGATAATAGTTTATGTAAGAAATCAATTATATGTTTGTTTATCTGTTCATTTTTAAATAGCTCTTAATTTTACACTTCTGCGGACAACTGTTGTTACTTTTTAAATTACACTACTTTGCATTTTAAAAAGGAGATTTTAAAGCCATATTCATGATGTAAAGCAATCTTTATCAGCCTTTTTCGGGGATCTTTTTCTTTACCTGCTAATCTCTAATGATCCTATGTTAATGTGACGGCATTTGCATTCCGCAGAAGTCTTGGTTTGTTTGCTTTCTCTGCTTCATACAGGTCCTGTAAAAATGTTCCCTGCGATGGTAAAGCTTGAAACTGAAGCCCAAGAGAACTGAACCATAGGTCTGTGGCAAATCTAAAATAGTTGCCTGCTGACGGTCTGTTTGACTTGCACCTGTGTGCTAAAGCTTGTAGGTGGGAGCTCAAACTCGATGTACTGATATATTTTGATTCTAGTTGACACAAAGAGCAGATAAGTTTTGACTTGCCACATTTATACTGGGGATACCATAAGCTTTTACACTTGTACACACAGGCTAGATAAATTAGGCAAACAAAATGTAAAAAAATGTATGTATTTTTTTAACCAGACACATTGTGTGTAGAACAAAATTCAAAGAGTAATTGGAGTAAACAGGCTCAAAATGAAGGTACACAAATAAAAACTTGCATGGCAGAATGATCAGGTTTTCATCACTGGTTGAACAGAGATTTTCCAACAACAGAACTACATTGTCATCTGAGGCATGGCCCAAGGCAAGAGAACATCATTGCCAAAATGTCTCTCCTGTGAAAGATAAAAAGCAGAGCTGAGACTCTTCTGTCGTATTCAATATGAGACAGACTACAGACAAACCTGTCTGAGCAAGCAGCCAGTTTCAAGACAAGAGGCTTTATCAAAAGGAAATATGTTACAAAATTCTGAATTTAAAAATAAGCGCCAGACAAATTAGTGTTTTGTAAGGGGTCAAAACAGAAGCAACAGCCCCATTTAAATAAAAGGCTTTTTAGTCTTCAGTAGGTCAGTGTGCACATAAAGTGGGTCTCTGATAAAATCCCACATCAGGTATTGTATAAGCCACAGTAAAGATGTGCAATGCCAGTGGGAGTGGAAGACTGTACTCTAAATGAAATGAAAAGGTGAAATTGTCTTCACATAATTCACATCTCTGGGCCGTCTGAGTGCAGAGTTATATCATACTGTTCCAGCAGCATCCTCACTGTGAGGTAAGGGCTTTCAAGCTCATATTTAAAACCCCCAGTGAATACATTTATTGCTCTGCAATGTAGGAAGGCCTAAATGAAAGAGCAGATGGCGGCATTGTCCTGATACAGACATTATTTTTTGCAGGAGGTACACAAAGTGATTCAAGCATGGACAACCTCTGATGCTCTACAATCATTGTAATTTACACATTTCACCACCAGGAGGTTCAGTAGGTCCTCTGCTTGCAGACAAAACCAGTACATACTACATTATTTCAATGTAATGAGTATAAAATAAGTCTTTTAAAAATAACCATTAAAGAGGCATTTCAGATGGATGAAGTGCCCACACTGCCCAACACATGTCAGCATGCATATTAATACATAACATTTATGCGACGTGAAATGAAACCCCATTTCTCACAAGTTTTGCTCAGATTATGCCGCTGACTGTGACTGAGAAAAACTACAAATTGCAAGAAAATATAAATTAATATTCAAGTGTGTGTGTGTTTGTGTGTGAGTGTGTGTGTGATTCAAGGCTTTCAGTTTCCTCTGATGATGATGATGAGTAAAAGATACCCAGGCAGCATGATTACCATCTTTACAAATCAGAAAGGAAATGATTCACATCACTGTGATTCAAGTGACTGAATCAGATCCAAGATGTGTGCCATGATGAAATGATGATTTTGCCCGAGGTTTAGTTCCTGAGCCTCCTGTGACAGTCTTCAAAGCTTTGGAAAAACACAAGTCATGTCTCATACCAGTCTCTCTTAAACTTATTTATCTGGTGAGTGAAATTCTTTAATTTCACTGGATCAGGTTTTAGCAAACTCAATAATATAAATCTGCTATAAATCTAAGAAAAGAGGACACAGGTTTTTCCTTTGAAATTCATTATGAAATGTGTGTTTGTTCTCAAAGCCCCATCAGTTATTAACGAAATTAACTCTTGGTTTCCGATCCACCTTTTGCTAATATTTCTTTATTATAAGCTCTTTGTGGTTTATTGAAGCTCATGTCAAGAGTTTTTCACTGGTTGTGAAACAGACTGAAATTAAACCATAAAAAACACACAGACAATCAGCAGCAAGACCGTCCGTCTGTCTATATTTTAGTTTCTAATTCCTGACTTTATGTGAATGCGTGTGTGTGCATGTGTGTGTGTGTTGAGGTGGTGTTGTCAGTTCAGACGACTGACAACATGCCAAAGGAAAAGCCTTTCTTAACACTTTCAACAGCAATTACTCACAATGACTGTCACTTTTGACTGGAAAAAAAAGGTATCAGAATGAGATTTTTTGTTAAAGGACTTAAGATGTGCAGGAAAAGGTGAAAGATGTGCATCTCTATTTTAAAGCCCAGGGAAACATTAGGTTAAATGATGTAGATTATTTTATGGTGGGAAACCAAGAAAAGAGGTGGAAGCAGTGGAAAAAGGCAGGAGAAGTTTAAGAAACAAAATCTGTAACCTGCAGGAGAGGAACCTGTGAAACTGAAAGTGAACCTAAAATAATGCATTTGGGGACATGGTGGCGTATATAAATTCAAATTAACTTTATTTGTGTGGCACTTTACACACTGAGGATAACAAAAGTAAAAGAAATAAACAAACAGAAATTCTGAGAGAGGTAAAAAAAAAACAGGGGTTATAAAGCAGTAAAATAAGATTTATAGTGACAAAAACAAGAAATACTGACAAGGATAATAATAGTTATCAAAGGGATTGCACAAGTCAACCCATTTATATATAATCCTATTTGTTAATAATGATAATAATAATAATAATAATATTAATAATCACGGCTAAAAATGTGCTCGAAACTGACTTCAATCAATCAATTAAATCAATTAAAGGAGAAGACTGAATGGTGGGGAACAAAATTTCACAGTCTCGGGGCACAGATAAAGAAACTCATGTCCTCGTAACACTATTATGGTATAAATACTAAATCAATTTTCAGTTTTATGAATGTTACCCTGTTGTAAGAGATGTTCAGTATGATGTGAGTAGTGAAAGACAAGTTTATTTATTATAAGAAAGAAGAAGCCACAACTTCTAACACAGTTCACATTGAATGCATCTGACCACAGTGAGAAGAGAATAAAATATAAAACTGGTTCATCTTTGATAAGCAGGAATGTGTCTGAATCTTGCTCATCCAGTTTGGTGTTGTTTAACTCCTTTATTTAGTTTACCCAAACTTATAATTTATGAAGGATTTTGGTCTTATCCTTAGATAAATAGTGGGGCTTGGGTCTCCCCACTTAAAGACTCGGCTACCTATTAAAAAACAGAGATAAAGCCTATGTGTGCATCAAATGTTCTGAAGCCGATTTTCAAGCAGTTATGGAGTTATAACATTTATAGCAGGCCTATTAAGTAGCGGAGAGAACATCCCTTTACTCCTCCTGAAGCTAGATTTGATATATCTGGACAAAGGGTTGTGGAATTCGATTAGTGATCAAGTAGTAAGCGGTGTTTGGTGACACGGCAGACCCCTTTACCAAACGCTGGATCCGTTGTAAGCCCTATTCAACGGCCCGAGAGCCCCGCTAGTGCTACCCGGAAATATTACAAGGGCCGGAAAGGACCAATGTTAAGAGAGCACACGTCACTCACTTTTACCCAAAAATATTATCACCGACCACCCCAATTTCTCTCGGTCGTCGAACTCTTTCGCTAAAGCTGCCTTCCGGCTCAAACTGTCGGTGCCAAGCGGAAAAGAAGGCGGCGGCGTTGATTTGTTGGGGGTACGGTGTAAGCTTTCACCCCGCTCAGCATCAGTGAAAATGGCACTGGCTAACGACTGGAAAACAGCACGCAGAAATGGAAGCGGACGATAGCTAGCAAGGCGGCAAGAAGAAGGCGTGACAGGCCTCATCCATCTGCAACTGTGCTCTGCAACTGGATGCGTAAGTAAACATTTGCTGAATATAGGTTACACAGATGTTTATGCTAACGCTAGCATGGTAACGTTAACAGCGGTTGCTGTGCTTTTAATACGGTTTGGGGAGGTTGCTAACATTAGCAACAGTGGCTGTGCGGTTTTATAGACTGCGTGTGGCATCGAATTGC
The DNA here is from genome assembly GCA_962446985.1 of Xyrichtys novacula. Lineage (NCBI taxonomy): Eukaryota > Metazoa > Chordata > Actinopteri > Labriformes > Labridae > Xyrichtys > Xyrichtys novacula. Next base: position 23,929,598 of record OY660871.1, read on the forward strand.
TAAACACGCTGAGCCAGAGCAAAATGTGATAGTAATGTGAACCGTGAACTTTTGCATGCAAGCGTGTCCGATATTTCCTTTTTCCTCCAAATGCTAACTATTCCTATTACAGGATGCTACCTCGAGTGCATCCGTTATTACTTGCGCCTATAAGGTTCAGCTGATGTTTACATTGTGCAGCAAGTGAGTTTCTGCTGCTAATATGTGCATTTCTGTCCTTCTCCACAGGATTGCTGATTTACATTAAAATGAGCGGCAGTCAAACATGCGATAGATTATCTCCCTTGATTGCCAGGGGGACTGACTTCCCTCTACTTTTATTGCATCGATTAGAGGAAATGGTAAGATTATACAAGGTGAGCAAAACGACACTCCTGTTGAGATATTCTACTTTAGCCAGTCTACTGTTGCCTGCCTTTAAGGGGATCAATGAAACATTTCAACCTAGACATTTCAGTAGTGTAACTAAACATTTTGCATGATACACATGCGCAAAGGTTTTAACTTCCTTTTGCTGAACACAGTTAAACTTACTTGCTTTTGATTATATGAATGTTTTGTATGATTGATGATTGTATGGTTTGGAATGGATTATTGATATGTCCTCTTACATGGTGGGTTCAGTTATGTCAAAAATGTTTCAGTCTTCCACCAGGTTTGTGAAAACTGGTATTAAAATGTAAACGAGATTAATTTAGTTTATGGGATGAATTTTAACCTATGCACTTCACAAAGAAATTATACAGATTATTAACATGCCAGTCATATTCTTGGCCCTCTCTAGGGTATCACACAGCACTTAATACTGTTGAGTTGCTGTTATTACTCCTACTTAGTTTATATTTCATAGCTAACAGTACTTTTAATTCTATAAATCCATTCAATATCCACATTTTTTCATTTACTGATTAAAACTAATAAATGAGACTACAAGTTGTTTATTGGACAGACTACATGTATGCTATGTGATGACCCAGTGAAAGCCAAACTAACAGTGTTTTGAAAAAGGTTGATTCAAGAACTGCAAACTTCTGTGATGAAAAATGTGATCACTTAATTTAATAAGGAGCAACTGGAAATCACTTTCCAACCAGTTGTGCAGTGTTAGAATACATAGCACTACGTTAAGTGAAGTTATTGCAATCAGCCACCTGCAGCATCAGCCATCTCTGCCTGTACCTGTTCTCCAAAAACACTATCCCTCATCACATCTGAGTGGATAGAAATGTGAGCTACTGTACACCATGAAACTGCAACAGATTAACAGGGTAGGTAAGCCATATATGGTGAAGTGTAATGACTTGGGTCAATTCTGTTTAGTAGCTAGGTTTATTAATTAGTGTTTACTGTCTTTCACCTCTGTCTTTTTGGAAGATGTCTTTTAATAAAAGCTATATGCATAGACAGTAAAAATGTTGACAATATTTTTGCCTTTTAGAGTGCTTTTTTTTTTTTTTAGAGTGTATTGATTAAAAAAATTGTATTCATGCAAAATTCTGTTTGTGGTACAATGTAGCAGTGCCATATCATGGTAAGTAGTCGGAAATGTGGAAGATTTTTTAAAGTGAATGAAGTTGACCAAGTAGCCGTAAATGTGTGACTACATAGAACAAAATAGCTTGAGTTGTTTATTCATTGTATGTTTTTCAGTAGTAAAAGAAAATGTGATGTTAAAGCAGTGTAAGTAAAGGTTAAAATGTTTATTGGTCACATTTATCACATAAACTTAGGTGTGCTGGCACATGACCGCTTATAATACTAATTTAAAAACCTGCGATAGCTGAAACCTTGTTCATGAAGTATTACCCCCTAGTATGCAATCTAATAGATATTCCGGATAAAAATGGACAGCTCATACCCAACACCTTTGCTTTTTTTCCACATGTTCCTCATCTGACTACATGTTGTGGCTATTTATTTAAAGTAATGTATTAGTTTGATGTATCACCTCACAGTGTGGGATACATCTTGACATGACGTGTGACATGTGAAATATAGTCCTGGTACTCTCTATGGCTTTCATGCCCTTTTGAATTTTTTTTCCTTTTTTTCTTTTTCAGCTCAAGGAACTTCTTGGCTGAACAAGGATGAGGAAACTTGCTTAGATGAAGAAAACCGCTTTAACTCTCAAGGGAAAAAAGAAGTCATATCCAGCTTCTTCTTTAAAACTCTTGAATCAGTTTTGAACTTAGATGGAACTCTTTACCTGTCTTAAAGACATTTTTACCCTTTGATTATTAACTCATCTGACTACCCCACTCATTTTGGAAGTGGGGTGTGGATTTTCAACAAGAAGTAACAACACCAGAAGTAATCATCTGGAGAGAAAAACTAAAGATTTGAGACTTTCAAGTAAATCTTGAAAATTGTATAACCTCATTAAGAGTAAAGTGTGTCTTTCAACAGCCGGTGGGATCATTATTGCTGCTCCTGGTGTTGGAGGTTTGGCCCTATACCCCCATGTGCCAGTGAGTGGGAAATGTTCCAATTTGGAAAATACAATCTGGACATTATAGAGATGTTAAGTGGGCACCAGGCCCACCAATTCAAAGGCCTTGGTTTAGATCGACAACTACAACATCAACAGCAAGTGCAACTTCACCAGCATCAACTCCAGCAGCAGCAGCAGCAGCAGGCTGAGTCTTCTGGAGCTCTTCTGTCTGGACTTGGCTTGGGCCCCCTGCAGGGGTCAAGAGGTAACGCCTTTTCTGATTCTGCCTCCATTTTTGCCAAGATGAGTGCCCCTCCTCCCCCACCTTTACAACAACAGCCTTCCTCATCTCAGAGTTCTCGTTCAAAGTCAAGCAAGATGAGCAGCAGCAGCTCAAGTCACTCTTCAGGCTACCCACAGTTCCTGCGCTCTTTCCACCCGTCTGAGGCAGCACTAGCACAGGAGCAGCTACACCCAAGTGTAGGCCGCTTTGAGCACTTTGCTGGGGGCAGTAACAGTAGTGGGAGTGCTGGGGGATTAGGAGGATTAGTAACATCAGCACCTCCACCCCCTCCTCCTCTACATCCTGGCCTCTCTGTCCCCCAAGCATCATCTGGTCCTCCCTCCTCTTCTCCTTCCCCTTCAACGTCTGTGTCAACCTCTAATAACCCTTCTAGCAGCAGCGCAGTCAGCTCATTGGGACACCAGTTGGTCGGGGCCCAGTCTGATGCACGCAGCCTTCACCAACAATTTAGTTGCATGTTAGCCGCCAATCAGTATTTCCTGTCTGGTGTTCCTGCTAATGCTAGTTTAGAGCAATTTCTTGTGCAACAGGGAACCCATAACCACTTAGGGATTGGTCTAAGTCAGACAGGTGGGGAGCCTAGTACAAGTCTTGCTCCACCTCCTGCTTTGCACTCTTCTCACTCACATGGCCACTCCACTCCCCAGCCACAGCAGCCTCCCCAGCAGCCTCCCCAGCAGCAACAACTTCCGCCTCACACCCTCTCCCATCCTCACTCTCATTCTCATCCTCACCACCCACTTCACCCAGGCTCCCAGCCTTCATCGCTGGGTGGCTTTGACTTCCAGGGTATCCCTGTACTGTCATCAAATCAGATAGCTTCTTTGATGCAGCAAGAAGCAGGTTTGCCTCTCCCTCTGCCTCTTCATTTATCCTTGTCTAAGGATGATGGCAAAGGGGAAAGCAGTGGAGGTGGCAGTAGTAGCGGTGGTAGCAGTAGCAGCAGAAGGAAGAAAGCTATGGCTGGATATTTGCCACAAAGAAAATCTGACACTAGTAGTAATAGCACTAGTAACCATGGACACAGCAACCACAGTGGTAATCCCAGCACTAGTAATAATGGTGCAGGTTTAGGTCACGGTCAACCCCCAGCTTTAATTGGGAGTGGGGTTGGTATGTCAAATATGGGTGGTGACCCATCATCCCTTCTTGCCTCATCATCTTCATCCTCATCAGTAGTTTCTTCTTCCTCCTCTGCTCCCTCTTCCACTGCTGCCTCAGTACTAGTTACTAATGATTCTCACCTTTCTAAATCTGATAACCAGAGCTCAATGCAACCTAACCCCACAGGTTCTGATTCAGAGCCTGTTTATAGTTGTGTAGAATGCGGCAAAAGCTTCCCGCAACTTTCAAGCCTTCGCAGGCATATGCGCATGCATGAGCCAACCACAGCAGGTACTAGCAATACTTCCACTACTGGCCCAAATCCTATTCATATAAAAACACAGCCTGACCCAAGCCTTCCCCATTCAACCCAAGAAACCCCCCAACCCTCATCTAATTCCTGTCCTAGCCCAGACAAAATATTTCATTGCCCAGATTGTGGCAAAGGCTTTAAGAAAAAAGGGCATCTCCTGCAACATGGTGTTATACACTCTTCAGCCCGCCCATATGGCTGCTCCACCTGCTCACGGGCTTTTAATCGTAGAGAGTCACTGACACGCCATGAGAAGATACATGAGGAAAAGCCATTCCGATGTCCCGCCTGTGGCCGTGCCTTCCGTGAGAGCACCTCTCTACTCAACCATGCTGCCTCAGGCACCTGCGGCAAGCCAGGTAGGGGACCCAAACAAAGGGGCTGCAAGACAGGAACTGATGGTGAGGACAGAGTCGGGGGAGGGGGCGGAGGAGGTAATGGAGGAGGGGGAACTTATCAAAGCAATAGAGGGGTCATTTATAGGAAAACTGAGGAAGAAGATGGTGTAATCATTGTTGGGGAAGGAGAACCAAAATCAAGTTTAGGATGTGATGGTCTATTTCAGTCTGGAAGGGGAGGGAATTCAAATGACAGGGACAGAACAGATGCTAAATACCCCACTGACTACTCTCGGAATCGTTACACAGGCTACCATGATGATCACCGTTCTCAAGGTAATCCATCTCCATGCTACTCTGGTGCCTCCCCCTGTGGAAGTGGGATGGCGGGCCCAGCTCTGAGAAAGGCACCCTTGGCCCCAACACTGCATCCACACTCACAGGGCCACAACCAGCACCACCATCCGCAGCAACAGCCCCACCTGCCCCTTTCATCTTTACTGGATGACTCAGAGGATGATGTTACTAGCTCTGTCAATAATGCAATCTCAGCTATAACTGCAGCTAGTAACAGTGGAAATAGAGGGGATGATAGGGGAGACATCATAGGAGGTCTGCTAGGTGGTCTTGGTTTAGGTCCTCTGGGCTCACCCTCATCAACATCTGGTTTGGATAAGAATTTCAGAGGTGGTGGGAGCCAGGAGACTATGAGCAGCAATCCACAGAATCCTACTGTCAAACCAAAACGTCCCCGCAAACCTAGAGCTAAGAAAGATCCTGCAGTGGCTGGACAGCCCCCCAAACGTAGACAATACACTCCCAGAATGGGGCCCAGCGGGCTCCCACGCACTCACCTCTGCAGTGTCTGTGGTAAGGGATTTGCACGTCGTGAGACGTTACGCCGACATGACCGCATCCATACTGGGGAAAAGCCCCATCACTGTAATGTTTGTGGAAAATACTTTAGAGAGGCTTTTCATCTTAGCAAGCATCAAACAGTCCACTCGGGGGCAAAGAATTACAAATGCAGCATCTGTGGGAAAGAGTTTGGATACTCCCAGAGCCTTAGGAGGCACAGCAAACTCCATCAGAAAGGGGAGCTGGAAGAGGTTCCCACCACACCAGCTCCTGAGAGCCTAAACAGCTTTAACCCAAACCCTCAATGTAGCGTGGCCCAAGACAGAAGCCAGAGCCAAGCACCAAGCACCTCCTCCTACTATTCCTACGCCCAAGACGTGAAGCCTCAAGACACCAACCCCCAGCAACAGCCTCCACCGCCACCTCAGCCACAGCCACCCCCTCCGCCTCGACTGTACACCTGTGCTATTTGTTGGAAGTCATTCCGCCACCACTTTCATCTGACTGCCCATCACCAGACAGTTCATGAAGGTGGGAGTGAGAAGCTTTTCTGCTGTGAGGTATGTGGGAAAGCATTTGCTTACTCTAATAGTCTCACCCGACATAGGCAGTCACAGCATGGAATGACACGCAGTGAGTCGTCCAACCCCCAAGAAGGCAGCAGTGGGTCTGGAGACAACAGGGGAGGGAGTGATGTCAGTCAGTCAGCCTCAGAAAGTGAAGCCGCCACAAATGCCCTTCTCCAAATGGATCCTTCCTCAGAAGGTCATGGAGGGCAGAGTCTCAGTGTTGTCACTCATAGCCACCAACAGCCACCTCCACAACCACCAGCTGGCTACTCACCCCTCTTTTATGATGCGGCTCATTCTTCAGCCACTAATGCTCTATCATATTCACAGCCTCTGCCTCCAAACTCAACAATAATGGCCCCCCAGCATCCACATTCCCCAGCTGGGGTGAAAGGAGAGCATATATATCCAGCTGGATCCCGTAGCCGTACACTGCACACCACAGCCCCTTTTCAGCCCCTCACGGAACTGCCCTCCACTGAACATCATCATCTGCATCACCATCATCATCACTCCCAACATCATCCTCATCATCAGTCAGGTGCCCAGTCCCACCAACACCTTGACTGCAGCAACCAGTTGTCACATGATGACGTGAGACGAAACAAGAAGAAAAAAAAAAAGTCCAAACAGAGAGATTGGAGGGAAAATAAGAGGGAATCCCACAATGTAGTCAGATTGGATGGAAGCAAAAGGAAGAAGATAAGTTGTACTATAAGGGGGCAGGTATCTAAAAAACAAGGCTCTCTCCGTTTGACAATTCGACGAGGAGGTGGATCAGGTGGTGGTGGCTATAAGCTTGTCAACACTGGGGGCATGAAGGTGCAGATTCTGTCCTCTCTCAAAGTCCCTGTGAAACGTTTTGGTTGTCCAAAATGCCCCAATTCTGTGTTCTCTCGCAAAGCAGGACTGCTAGTCCACATGTCAGTTAAGCACAGACAAAAAGGCTCGACCACTCTGGAGCGACTAAGGTGCAGTGTATGTGGGAAGCAATCTCACAGGGCTTTGGCAGCCTTCATCCACAGGGCCTCCCATCGTGCCAGAGGGACTTTCTCCTGCCGACGCTGTTCCACTTGCTTCTGGAATGCTATACTTCTCAAACGGCACAAGATCTCTTGCCACCGTAGGGCCAAAGGACTGCAGCGAGGAGATGCTAATAGGCTGAAGCTTTCAAAGAGATCTGGAGAGAGACAGATCCATGAGGGTCAGGAGGAGATGCCATTCCTACAGGGACCATACAGATACTGAGCATCCTGGTATTTGGCACAGGTGGCATACATGAGGGATATTTCAGTCCTTAAATAGGAAGGTTATGAAAAAGGGACTTGAGCAGGCTTATGCTGCCTTCATGAGAATTTGCTTCATGTCTCAGTTGACATTTACTCTGCTGACTATTAGAATGAGTGTTAACAACTACTGTAGAGCATTGTATAAGATATCACCAGAAATTCTTCCAGATTATATTGGAATATGTTTTCAAAGACGTGACTGTTTCCATAGGTTCATTAACCCCTTAAGTGCATTGACACTATGCTTGGCTGACACTGTGCAGTTACTAGACAAGTTTAGGTGAAATGACCTGCTAATGTATCCCTCCCCTAGAATCCCTGCTACACCTCTTGCTGTATGATAAACGTCTCTGCTGTGTACTTTGTCTTGTTGTTGTTCACTTAGAGGCTCTGGGGATTTTTTAATAATGTAAAGTGCATTTAATAGGAATAGGGATATTGGGACAAAGACCTTTGTTGATAGTTTGTCAGTGCATGTATGTTCTCTGGTCAAGTTTTTTGCTGAGGTTGTGAAATCACTCCTACAGTATGTGATGGTTTATTCAGTATATCCCCAGAAGTTTGTAGTGTTAATCATGATTTGAAGGTTGCTCTATATTCCCTAGTGATTTAATCACGTATAGATTAAATGTCAAGTTGCTGGTAATTAGCGTTAAAATGATCCCTCTCCTGCCAAAACAAAGAAACTTACAAAAGCCTTGCTTAATATGTTCACTTAACTTCATTTATTTGAGATATTCCTAGCTTTTATACCAAGATTGAAACAGGTTAAACAAGTGGACTGTAACACATGTTTATCTTGTGTTATTTGTATGCTCTTTTTAGCAGTGATTATTTCTACAGTAATTCACAGTGTGTTTAAGACAAGGACCTATCACAATAGAAACAAATGTAATATTCCATGTATTTATGTGTGTAATCCAATCAGTCTTCTTGCCAATCTTATACTTAACCCTTCAATGTTTTATTTTTTGCTGAGTTGCAATCATATTCTTACTGTTACGCTTTGTTTTTTCTTTCTATGTTTGAAGTACATCTTGTCACTTTATTCACATATGACATGTTCAAACCCCCGTCAAGCCTTTTTTTCTTCTAAAGAAAAATAATAGTTTTAGTAGAATTTTTATCACATTATTTACTGAGAAGTCTGTAGTTGATTATATTTCAGCAATGAATAAACCTTAAGTGTAATCAGTCATTTTCTTTCAATGTGTCATCTCAGATACTTTTCTACAACATGAAGTTTTACAGTAATTGTGTAATTGAAGTACTACAGTAAAATTTTGCATTATGTTCTGTATTAAATACAAATTAACTTATCATAGAAGATCTTGGGCTCACTAGTTTTACCAATGTTGCACAATACACCAGAGTAATGAATTATCAGTGCTTAAAAATGGTAGCGTATCAGTGGTGGACATAAAAGTGTTAAACTTATGTTTACCAGCTCCACTAGATGGCAGTAAGCAACTCATTTATACTGTACTCTTGTGCTGGTGTGTATGTAGCAGTCACATGGACTTTGCACTGATAGGGGGTGGACTAGAGTGGCTGAGTGTTAAAATTACTGTTTGTATTATGTGCCTTTCTGCCATTAACTACACAATTTATGCCACAAAGTAAAATATTTCAGCAATACATGGATGTCAGTTCACACCAATGAATGAGGGAAAATTCTATAGATGTAACTGTGCACATGTGAGCAACTAAATTGCAGCAGGAATAAATGAAATATGTCACCTAATACGTGATATTAATGTTGTATGATAAGTCTGCCCCAGTGAGGTCTAAATACTTGTTCCCGTGGCTGACTGAGTTGGTAGTATTTTAAAGCAATTCATTTAAAAGTGAATACATTTGCATTTAAGCCTGTAATTATAATCCATTTCTCTGTCTTGCAAACTAAAAATATGTCTTCTACACTTTGTAATTTAATATGTGGTGACAGAAGGTCAAGGGGAGGCTGCTAGAGAAAACTTCTCTTGGATTGTTGTGATTTTAAGAAACATTGGGGTCTTGGTTCGATGTGCTGAATGGACCCTCATACTAACACTTGACAGCAAAGTATTATTCAGTATACATTTAATTAAGTGTATTAGACTTGTGGGTTTAAACTCTTCAGTCATGCATCGAGCTGGTTGTAAATCGGAGTCTATCAGCTCCATATTTGTCAACCTTTGCATGTAAAGAACATGAGGTGAAATCCCGCTGCGCGTTGTTTTTTGCATGTGCTGTGAAATAGTACAGTAGGCAAGACAGCCCTCGCGCTTTTTGTGTTTCGAACTGGTCTCACGCGGCAGTGGCATGCATGAGGGGAATCCGAGCGGGCGGGTTTATTCGACCTAATTCTGTCCAATAGGCGTCCGCTGTGGGCGGAGTGACGAATTTCTAGAGCCAATCAGACACAGTGCCGCGAGCAGAATAGCCTGGTGTCCCCGTGCTTGATACACGTGTGCTGGAACAGCTATTGTACGCCGGGAGGCAACGTGCTAAAGCGTTCCTTTCGCCTGAAAAAACGGCATACTCACGTTTTGCGAGGATTACTATGTGACTGGAAAAGCCATGCTGGTCTACCTGATTATTTTAAGAGGCCAAAACACTTCTATAGTAGAAAAAGATAAAGTTTACAGTCAGGAACACCGATCATCTATAAATTAGTAATTTGAGATGGCCAACTTGTGTGAATACACCATAGTTTCAGTCTTAATGTTTCAGTTTGAACTGATATTCGTCTTTTTTTGTTTTAGCATAAACAAACCGGGAAGAGTCACAGTTCTTGTACCTGTCAGACAAAACAAACTCAATGTTCTCCTCGATGTGCGGCACGAGGGTAGGTGTGCCTCATAAATAATAACCGAGCTTAGAGAGGGCTCTTAAACTCGCGCCACGCCCCCCTCGCGCCTTCGCTCGTTTATTCCTCGAGGTGTGACGTCACGTGAACTGCCCGTGTCAGTTCCAGCTGAGAGAAAAGGAGAGAGAGGACAGTCGGACGTGTACGTCGCTCGGCCCAAACACAGACCGAAAACCCGTGCGCCCGTGACTAGATCCACCGGATGCAAAATAGTACAGACAGAGAAAGAGGAAACGACCCCTCCTCCCCCCACGAGGGACAGCAAAGCGCGACAGCACAGGAGAGAAACACCAATGCAACTTGTCATCTGACCAACAGCCACTGCCCTGTCGCTGTGTGTATGTTTCATACACACTGTTCCCTGTCGGTTGTTTTGGTTTGACGGAGGTTTACTTTGCAACTATTTTGGAGTCGTTTTTCGATCGCCGGACGATTTACTCGGATTATTGCTCTTCATTTTTCTAACAGATTTTTTAAACCGGTTCGTGGGTGTGTTAGCGGATTTCATTGTCGTTTTCGTGTTTTTTGAATTTTATTATGGACAGTATTCCCACTCAGATGGTCTGACTGTCCCTCCCACACCGATCCTCAGAGAATAGAAATTGTCTTTTCAGAACACTTTATCAGCAATTTACAGCGATGGAATATTTTGATGAAAACATTTTTGCCAGAGTCTAAGAGACGCGATCGGAACTACAACTGTAAGGTAAAAGTTGCATGTGTTTTCTGACTTAACCTTCAAAGTTAGACTAAAATTATACTATGTCATTAATACTCTTAATTCATTACAACGATGTCTTTGTTCTGCTTGGAAACATCTTAGAACTATCTCTGTGTACTCTCCCTGCTCTGCACCCCCCCCCCCCCTCCCCCCCCTTCCACTCTCGTGCATACTCACGCATACTCATCCTGCAAACTTGTCCCATTGGTAGGTACTCGGGTCAGTTTGCCACGCCTCTTCAAGTGCCCCAGGTGTCTCTTTGCGACCCCGTCTGGTCCAGAATGTCCAGGCAGCTCTCCCAGCTTCCGACCCCCGACCTCCCAGCTGGCGCAAGCCCACAGTTTGGAAGTTGTACTCAGCCTGCAGGCTCCCTCACAGGGGGGCATCTGAACTCCATGACAGGTCTTAAGTCCCTCCTGCAGCATCCCATGAAGGGAGACCAGCGTCTAAAAAGCCCATTGGATGCAAAAGGTGGGAATTGCTCCCTTGATATGACTTCAACCATGTCACAGTGTTGTTTTTTGTTCTTGAAACTGTCCATCCCCAATATGTGCAAAGGCAAGCCATGAATAAATCATACCAGTCTGTTCCAACCACTGCTGCTGTTATTCTGATACAAATGAGTAACATTATAATGCAACAAACATTATATTTTTCATATTAAATGGCACAAAATATCACGTTTAAGTCAATGCTCCATCACACATGATCATGATGGCTCTCATGTGACCTGACTGAGTATTCACCTGGATTATAATTCCTGCTGTGACCACAAATTAGGAACCGGATTACAATGACTGCTAACGGGTTTTGGTTTAGCTGAAATGCTAAGCAGGCGTTCGTTGTTGGTGCCTACTATGCTGAACCATGCCTACAGCCATTGTGAGATTCACCTAAGAATCTTTGCATGTGTTATGAAAACAAATAGGTTTTGCCTCTTCATGCTGCAGTTCAGTTACCATCTGTTCCATTTGTATGTGCTCATGTTTTTGTGCTCTGCAGACACATAATTACATTTGTTGATTGCATTTTGTTTATACACCAAACAAAACAGTACCAAACCATTTGTTTTAGACAAATATTCAGAGTTGATGCTAACAACCATTCAAAGGTGATAGGACATCCTGGTGTGCCTAGATTCAGTACTGTTATTCATTGACTGCATTCTGCACCAATACTGATTGCACTCTTCTGTCTCTGGCAGACAAAGACAGATTGGACCTTGATGAGGACTCACTGGGAGTCTGCTCCATGAGGAATGGTGGTGGGATTGGCAGCAGTAACAGTAGTACTGGCTGTGGAGGAGGAAATGGAGGAGGAAATTTCAACCAGTTCTTGGGGCCTCTCTTATGGGATCGCACCCTGCCTGCAGACGGGGGCCTCTTCCAGCTTCAGTACATGGACTTGGAGGAGTTTCTGACCGAAAATGGAATGGGCAGCATGCATAATAATAACAGCTCCAGTTCAGCCCAAATCCCCTCACAGAGCTCCCAGTCAGCTGTACCCAACCAGAGCTCCCAGTGCCTACCACCTTCATCCCCACCTGGCTCATCGTCTTCATCGCCCTCTTCCTCTTCTTCACCATCACTCCTTGGCCTGGAGGTAGCTCAGCCTCAGAGCCTTGGAGGGGGATCTGACTGTCTTCATGGTGAGTTGGCTAAGATACCAAACAACACTAAAAAAACAATATGATAGAATACCATATCTTAGAGTCAGCATAATATTATGAATACTCTACAATATTAAAGGAAGGGACACAGATGGACACACTTTGATATAATACAAGTCAATATGACAGAGACTTAACAACAATGCAGGACAATGCCATGAGTATCACAGTAGGAAAATTGTCATGGACATGAGTACTGCATGTGTTTAGCAGTCTTGTAATGGTGCTAATTGACATAAGACAAATTAAACATCAAACAATTCATTTGTAAACAGACTAGAATATACAGTGTCAGTTACAACCACTGACACAAAGCATTGGTTCTTAAATAAATACACAGACTATGTACCAGAGGGTAAAAACGAACAAGGTCAGTTCATTCTCCAAGGTTTGTCTATATCAGCTCAACACCGCAGTATCAAGAAAGAGGGTTCTGCAAACTTTGCAGAGTTGACAAGCTGAGGGAGACACATTGTCCCCAGCCACTGATATGAGACCAGTTCAACCCCTACAATACAGTTGTGGTTGTGATGCAATGAAGGTTATTTGTTGTGCTTAATAACGTTTCCCCCGGCTTGTGATTCAGCACTTTTTACTGTCATTTGAGTTTATAGAGAATACCATGGTGACCAAGCATTTTTAAGTCCCACAGGGGTAAACTGAAAGCAGCAGGAGGAGTCACATGGCCTTTTATTTTAAAGTCAACTTCAAAGAGAGAGCACAAATAAGGATTGGCTGCTGAACAATGACAAATGTGTACTTTTCATTTGAAGCAAAGTGCAGGGTTACAGCCGCTCAAGGGAGATAGTGAGATGTGGAGAAAAATGTCAAAGAAAGGTGAAGGATTTCGGAGAAAGAGGTGTAGTCGAAGAAAAGAAGTCCTGAGCTTTTTGATGAGTCAACCTCGTAGCAATGACAGGGAGGATTTGGTTGATTTTGGCATGTGATGTGTGTACTGCAGAGTAGAACACAATCAGCATTCAGTCCCAGCCAATTATTAATGTGCAGCAGGGTCAAAACATTACTAAGCGAGGGAGAGAGAGGGAGAAGTGTGTGGAGTGTTTGCGGTTGCGTGTCTTTAAATCTCTCCCCACTTCACACGCCACAGCCATGTGTACGCGTCAGTACACGTGCCGAGGCTGAGAGTACTGGAGTGAGAGAACTAGAGGCAGGGCCAGCAGACACGGAGGAGGAGCCCACAGGGGGAGGGACAGACAGAGCAACAGGAAGAGTTTCCCTGAGATGCCAGACTTTAAATGAAGCATTTCATTAACAATGAATGGCATGTGGTCCACTAGTATCCACAAGAGAAATAATACTGAGTGGAAGATTAACACAAGATTTTCACTCCTGATCTTAAAGGGAAACATCCATGTGAATAAAATCTCATAAATGAAATGAAAGCCATAAATATGTATTTTTTTAAAACTGTGATTTTTATTACAAATAATTCGATGAAACATAATTTTCTTTGAAATAAAAGTCTTATGTCTTATTATATAATTTAGATTATGCTAAAGTTGGGTTAATCATTCTAACCAACACTTCTGAGAGGTGCTTTGTCTTAATCAGCAGTATCAAAGAGGTATCCAACCAACAGCTGCTTCATGAATAATGAATTGAACAACACCTGACAACAAATGGCTATATTAGGTACCTAAACAGAGGCCGAGTCACGGTTTATTTGTACTACAAATTCAGGCCTTCATGGAATGCAGTAGTACAAGTCCTCCAATGTGTTTAGTCACATATTGAAACATTATATGCTGAGTGAAAGCCTCCTGTTCTCTCACAGTGTTTACACGTGGTCAATGTTCTGAAAACTAGGGATGCACCACAGGAGGGCTGGGCATTTGAAGGTTTTCTGCCAGACACCACACCACACCTGGTGGTTGTGCTGAATATTTCTTGCTGTTTGGCTTTAGCTGAGCAGCTCTCCAGTTTTTTTTAAGACAGAAGAGTGCTGTGTTTTCCGGCCTCCCCCTGCTAAAATTTAGTGCTGCTCATAAATGCTGCTTGTGTGTCGTGGGACATGCTCAGGTGTCTTTGACGGCACTCTGGTTCATTTTGCTGTCTTATGGAGAAGTTGAAGCTGAAGGAGTTGGAACGTGGGAACATCATGAGGGAACACTTTGCACCTTAGGGTGCACCTTATACACCCATTACTCATGTGATAGCTGCTCATATATTTCAGATCCCCAGACAACATGTTGAACAGCTGGCAGCACATGCCACAGACTGAAGGGCTAGTTTATTTAAGTTGTCCTGAGACCTCTTACATATTTCCCTGCTGTAAATTGACCACGTGTGGGTTTGTTTTGGCCATGCAAACAAATGGTGTTAATAATTTTTTTTTTACTTGTAGTGTTTACACTTAGTAGTCCTGTGCGCTTTTGTTGGGGGCTGTGTACATGCAGCTTTGTGCTGAATTTGAGGGATGCAGTTTTTCTGGATAGTTACCCCCACCTTATGGAGTCTTTTTAAGTTTCTTTTAGATTCACCCCTGTTAAGCATAAACTCACACTCAGCAAACTGTTGTGCAGTCAAAGTAGAAAGTCCTCCCATACACATGTCCCTTTTAGGTGCTATTGATTTAATGATAATTTTCCTGTTCTGAGCTGTTGTGATACTTCGAAAATGTAGCAGCAGTCAATTGAGTTTGGTGCACTGGGCCTTAAAGGGGGTGGGTGAGGTATAGCCCCATACTGGCCCCACTTAAAGAAACTGGTTTCAAGGGGAGGAGTAGAGAGTTATATAACATTTCCACTTTTAGAACTCCCCTTCAGAATTTGAGTTCTAGATGTTGGTTTTGGTCTAATTTAGTAAATGATTTTAGTTTATAATACAGGCTGATGACTAAATACATTACATTTGGTTATATATGTGCTTTACATTGAGTCCAGGACCCCTAGAAGTTTGTCTGTCCTTTATTCTAGCAGTAGAGCCCAGAATGAGAGATTCATGATCAATATGTTGACAAGGTTTTTTTTTATTTTTAATAAAAACTTTTAATTATGTACAGAACATTAATAGTTTTTATGTGGAGCTTTGCAAAGACAAGTATTTCTTACTATACAAGCCTGCAGCTCCATTTTGTCCGTCGATCTGTAGAGTAAAATGGTCTGTATTATGTAATCACTTGTTTTGCAGAGTCTATTCACATAATACTCTTATTTAGTTGTTTCTCAAAGCCTTTTAGTTTTAGTGTCCATGAAAGCTGATTGAAAAATGTTCTCAGTATTCTCAGTGCTGAGTCTGTAAAGAGCTGAAGAATGTTGTTTGTTGTTTACGCCACTAAGAAAATAGCTCTCTGCTTCCACCTGGTGGCTGTGGGGATGTACAACTTCATGTTTTGCAATTGTTTTTTGACTTGACTGCTGTGATCAGCCTCTTTAATGTTGAAAAAAATGGCTATATGTAAAGAGTATTAATCAGTTTTCTCCCCTGTTTTGATTTCAGGGAGTCAGACGAGTATGAATGACTCCTGTGAGTCACCCTGCTCCTCCTCTTCGTCCTCATGTCCACCTCTTCTGACGCCCACAGACAGCGGGCCTGATGGAGTTGGAATGTTTGACATGGACGCCGCTGACATGTCCAGCTCCTCAAGCCAGCAGAACTTTGACCCCAGGAGGCATTCGTTCAGCGAAGAGGAGCTCAAGCCACAGCCAATGATCAAGAAGGCTCGCAAGATCCTGGTGCCAGATAACATGAAGGTAAGGGCTCTCCAAAGTGCAGAATACTCTGAGTAGGCGTGGTTGATTTGAGAGGTATTTTAAACACAACAGGAGCAACTGAAGGCTAATATTACTTATTATTTTTGACAAAAATGTTGATCATAGTTTTCTTTTAAGAAATTAATTTGTTAAATATGTGAGAAAAGACTTGAAAATAGATTAGAGAACAAACAACGTCATTCATTTCTGTAGCCAAGAGCAAAGAAAATCTCCACATTGGGAGAGCTGGAACCAGAGGTTTATTTTTCCCTCTATCCGCTCAGTAGGACTAAAGTGGAGGGAAAAAAACACATGTTGAAGTCATACATTGGTTCAGTTTTATAATGTTTGTATATTTTACATGATTTATGCATGTAATAGTTTTCAAACAGCACCAGAATGTGAGTTAGGTGTAAGTTTATCTGTAACAGTGTATCTACAGGAGAGGCCAGTGATAGTTGAGGATCTGTTCTGTTGTTGAAAGGGTAGAACATGTCCCACAGTAGCTATTACGGAGTATTTAAAGCTGAGTGTTATTCCTGCAGCAGTGGGGTGTGGGAAATGGAGGATTTAAGCATAGTTTATCCCCTCTCAGGGACTTGCACAGTCCAGACCAAACTCTAAGGATGAAGTAACATGTCCCACACTTATTCATGGCCAAACACCCACATTTACACATCAGTAACAGGATACAAGAACACTACACACTTCTAAAGAAACACGTCTGACCATTCATTGATTATTTTATTGAAGAGCTTCTGCTCGGTGATAAATAACATCAAAAGGATCAAATGGGCAGAAATAAACCGTGTGTTCTGTTTCTGTCTGTCCTCTCTCAGGATGAGAAGTACTGGACCAGAAGGTACAAAAACAACGAGGCAGCAAAGCGTTCCCGAGATGCTCGCCGTCTAAAAGAGAACCAAATCTCGGTGCGCGCTGCCTACCTGGAGAGGGAGAACGCCGCCCTACGGCAGGAAGTTGCTGAGATCCGGAAGGAACTCGGTCGCTGTCGCAACATCCTTAGCAAATATGAGAACCGCCTTGCCGACCAGTGATAACGGTTCTGAAGCAAAAATCAGGAAGAGGAGGAATTTAAGCTGGATCTAATAAAGACTTTGAATTATTGGAAATGGCATGATGGACAGAACTGGGTGAAGAAATGATGATGATGAGGAGGAAGAAGAAGCTGATGATTCTGATGATGAATGTATAAGACAAGGAGAAGGTCTGTGTTTTGAAGCTCAGGTGTCTTGTTTTGTTGAGGTGTCAGCTCTTAAAAGTAAAGATGGAGAGAATAATTTAACAGATGAGAGACGTGACTTTTAAGAGTTTTGTTATTGGAGAATTGTATATTTTTATAATACTTCAGAAAAATTAGCGAGAGAGCAAATTTGGAGAATAATTTTGTATATTTTCTACATGACAGGGGACATAGAGGAAAGCTAGGGTAAATCTTTTCTTATTCTAGGTGAGTCTGGAGATGTTTAACAGGTGTCAGCCATCGATGGGTATTTTTTTGACATGATTATTTTAGTCAGGATGCAGCAGCGGGGGCGAGGACACATGTAATAATTGTAATATAGAGAGCAAAAATGATCTTATAATCGTATAGTTCAACATTTTTGTGGATTTTACTCAAGCACTTAATTCTTTTCCTGTTATGTTTCTGTCACTGGGAATGGACATGTTAGGTGAGAGATGAATTGAGAGTCAAGATGAGACACCGTGTAAACAGACCAGCGCTAACTTCAACACTCGTCTTGTGCGTTCTTTATTAAAAGAACTTCACCCTTTTGATTGACCTCCCAAACAATATTAGTTTTTGTACTTTGAGCTTGACTTTGCACTCTTCCTCAGTCCATACTCGTATTGTTGACTTCCCTTTTTTATCCCAGTTGAGTGCTTTAATCGGCTCTGGTGTTTGGTATCTTACCTAAGCGGGTGAAAACCTGCTGTTGTGATGCCCCCCAGGTAACTCTGCTCCTCTTCATCTTCTCTTTGAATCGTTGGGATATTTCTCTTTCTCTGTTTCTATTTCTGTCTGCTCGCACTTGCAGCCAATCTCCTTGCAGCTATGTGCAAACTCTTCCTCTTACATTTTGTCCTTGTGTCTCTCTTGTACCTCTGCGGTGCATAGAGTAGTTAAATCTCAGTGTTGTATTCTGGAATAGTAATCAATCTTCCCAGCTCAAAGCACTCGTTACTTTACTGTACTTAATGAACACACTTTAATCAGCATTATTACAGAGGGAGAAATGTGTATATTGGAAAAGCCTATGCTATTTTGTGTGTTTGATGTATTCCAGGAGATGTGTTGAGAAACCATTGAGTGGAATGGTGTTAATTTCTCAGATTTCTGGGACAAATAAAAGCCAAAATTTCCTATTGTTGATCCACAAATCTTGTTACTATTTAGTGCTTTTATTCAGTACTGCTCCTTTACTGTTTACTTCTGTTTTTACTTTAAACTGTATCTTTAAACTTCTCTGTGTACCCACAACACCTACACAGGTACACTATGTTATGTTCCTTGGGGAGGGATGACTAGTAATAGCGTGTGACTTTAATCCCCCCGATGACCATTACTGCTATTATTATTGTTATGATTATAATAATTATCCCTCTTCTTGTTGTTGCTGTTCTATATTATTGAATGATTTTCTTTCTTTGGATGAACATGATCTGTTGCACCTTGAAACATCTTTGATCTTCAGTGTTCCTCAGAAAGACTATTCACATGGAAACCACCCTCTCTGTTTGCAATTTGCATCCTGTCTCACACCTCCAGACATTACTCACTTCTGCAAAGGATCCTGCTGCCACTTTGGTTTTTCTCACCACGGATTCACAAGCATGGCTCAAAACTCAGAACATAATGTCCATGCAGACTTTCCTTTCTTGATGATCTCCTCTGTTCCCAGCGGTGTACGGACTATGCACACTATCAATATTTGCTCCATGTTGGTTTATTTCCGCCTTTATCACCTCAATCAGTGATTGTTTGCTCCTCCATCAGGATTAAGTCTCTAATATCCTCACAGATGTGGTTGGTTAATCTTCTAGTGACTCTAATTGAACTACAACTGCCCTGCTGCATCAGTGGTGTCCTTGGTGCCCAGCCCACACAATGCTGGTTATTTGGATGTAGTCGAGATTTTTCCAAAAACACCAATAAAAGATTGTTCTCATTCATGACTCCATCTCTTTTATCAGCTGTTTTCTCACATTTAATGACTCTAAACACTTCTCTTGAGCTTTATGTGCTTGCATCTTTTAATATAACCCAGGGAAAATAGTCAACATGAGCCTGGATTTCTAACTTCTTTATTTACTTAAACATGACAACCAAATTCTAATATGCAGTGAAATTCCGTAAGACTGCTTGATTTAAAACACTCAATACTTTCTGCCCTACTTTCTTTAATAGGAAAAGCCATTCAAAAATACATTCTTACTCAACAGAGGCAATGTTTCTAGAGTATTTTCTTATTTCCTCATTTAATGCGACCTTTATTTACAAGGACAAAGTGCAGACAAATGGTATTTATTTGGCTGAGGTAAAACATTAAGTTTATAAGTGGGGATAATTTCAAAATAAAAGCACTAATACTGGCTTCAAATGATTTATCAAAGATAGAAGCCTCACACGGCTGCATGGTTGAATGTGGAGAAGAACAAATGTTCCCTCTCAGGTGACGTCTGCAGATTTCCTCTGTTCCCATCTGTTTACTCCTGTTTGTTTACTTTGTGTGGAAACAACAGCCGTGCCATCCCCTTTATCTGCTGTCTCAACAAAAATGGGTGAAAGGTCCCTCAGTGTGGGCTTTTTTTTCTTTTCAACCAATTCTCCCCTCCTCAACGCAAACCAGATGTGTGCTCCAGAGCTGTGCCCTCTCCCTCTCCCCCTCTCTCCCTATCTCTCCCCCTTCACACCCCGACTCCCCCTCCTACCACCCTTTGTTCCCCTCTTCTTTAAAGGTGCTGTGTGTGCGCGCCTCCCTCATATTGTCTGAGGCCCCGGCTGTAAGGATGGACTGTGCACTGCTGCTGCTGTCCCTGTGGGCTCTGGCTGGAACGGTATCCCTGCAGACTCCACGTAAGACCCCTGACTGCGCTCATCTCACACGCACACACACACATACACACACCTAAGGGAACACTGAGCCCTGATTACATGACAGACACAGCTAGATTATAATTATTAAGTGAGGCTGCATGTAGAAAGAGGAAGTATTTACCTGGACTTTACTCTGCATGTGTTGTTGAAGGCTCGGAACTTTGCAACTTTGCTGTAGTACGGCTGAATCTGTATAATTAATGCTGGGCTTATATGCATGAATTTGCATGATTGTTGAGTACAACAGACTGAGTTAAAAAAAAAGAAAAAGAAAGAAGAATCATCGGTGTTCAACTGTTTTTAAATTTGTTATCCATAAAGGGATTGCAAATTTCTCTAATGTGTTGGATTTGTTTTTACATGCCAACAATACTCGCTCTGTATATTTCTGTGAATGTGTTTACTGTGATCTCCTCTAAACTTCTGACTGAGTCCAACTCTGCCATGATACCTGTCTTGTATGCAATATTTATATAGACTTTGATCATCTTAGCTGATACATGTATGCTTTGTACACCATGTCTCTGTGCTCTCCTGGCATGATCATGTGTGCATTAGCCTAGAACATGTGTGTTTTTGGTCACATGTGCTGTGGGCAGAGTGGATATAGTAGCACACATGTTTTCATTCTGAGAAATGAAAAATGGGGAACCCTGTCCGACGCCCCCTCTTCCTCCCCCCTGCTCTCCCCCTCAAATGTTCTGAACATGGAGGGTGTGTCGCTGCTGGTGTGCAATGAAGTGAAGGATTCAGGTTTTTTTATTGCTTCATTTGTGATGGATTACTTGTAGAGGAAGAAGGGAAAGGAGGAGGTGTGCACTGGGTAGTGGATTATACTCCTTAAGACTGGTCCTGTCTACTCCACCGAGACATCAAACTAGTCACCAAAAAAAGTCAACAAGTCTCACTTTTCCATAAAAACAGAATGACAGATGAAAGGCAACAAGTAATCAATCCTGCCATCTATGAATTAGTCATCTGGCAACCTTGGTGGCAAATGTTTACCCGGCCACCCACACCGACTTTACTTCCCTCCAAACAGAAAACAAAGCAGAACTTACAAACAAAATCTCAATTACGGCCCTAAAAGGCTACTTTTACGAGGGGTTGTGAATGGAGTTCAAGCAAACAAAAGGACAATTACAGTGATGGTGTGATTGTGTGTCTGTGTTTGTGGGGTTAGGTGCCGACACAGGGTCGTGTGCTCCAAGACTCCTGGTAGATGAGAGGAGGAAGTCGTGTCCTCGGCCATGCAAGACTGATAAAGACTGCGGGAACAAGCGACAGTGCCTTTGTGATGGCCAGTGTGGGCTCAGCTGTGTGGCTCCAGGTAACTATTTGTGTGCATGCGTGCCCTCAGTACGTGCTCAGTCATTAGAAGTGTTTGTGTGTGTAGCAGCTGTGCCATCATACAACTGTGTGTATTTTACTCCGGAAAATAACATAAAATCCTTGTTCCTGCTCAACATCTGGGCTGAAAATCCACCCTCTCTGAGAGCAGAACACAAGCTTTTTATTATGCATTGTTAAATAGGGCACTGCCAGGATCCAGTCTGGTTATACAACCTCATTAGTGCCATTTTAAAAGTGTTCAGTTTGGGTTAATTGTTTTGTTTGTCTTGCATAAGAAAAAATCTAGTACACTCTTAAATTGGATTTGTTCCCTCTCTCTCGCCCTCTGTCATGCTTTTACCCTCAGGTCGGACTTGTCCCTGGCCTCTGCCCCCTAGTGACAACTCAGAAGCTAGTCTCCTCCATCCCACAAGCTCCTTCGATGCCCTGCTCGAAGTACGCTGCAAGCCAGGGTTCACGCTTCCTAATGGCCTTGATGTAGCTATGAGACGTTGCCAAGGTGACCGGCAGTGGAGCGGGGATGTTCCTGTCTGCACAGGTACGTTTAAGTGCCACCATCAAATGTTATCTGTTATGAAATGAACATGCCACTTTTTTTTCAGATTGAATGTGCCTCATTTACTGACTGCACCAGCCAAACAACATGTGAACAGTTTACTTTGAGGTCAAAGATCTGCTACAAATGTTGACTTGATTGTGAAACATTATGACATGTTAAACAAGAGAGAGACAGAGACAGAGACAGAGAGAGGGAACAATTTTCAGCAATGAAGCCCCTCTGTGATTGTGTTCACTGAGATATTGCACAACTGGGGCTTCTCATATCACCATAGCAACCAGAGCTTCACTTCTGTTCTTACTGGCTGCTGTAAGATTTCATTGTTGAACTGTTGATGAGTTTAAAAGAGGAGAGTGTGAATAAAATCATGCTGAAACATCTTTGAGCTAGTGCCACAGAAAAACAATCTTTTCCTGACTAATCTAAACATGCACAGAGTATGAGAACAGTCAGTATTTTGCTATTGTTAGTGGTTTGCATTATGAAGTCTCATTGTAGACAATATTGCATGATATTTTGAAGAACAGACAAAATGAAATTTAAAGCATAACTATGAAAAATAAATTGACTCAGGATGATTTAAGGGTGAACATTGTGGCAATCTAGAAATAACACCGAAGCATCAAGATTCCCTGCTATTTTTTTAAACTTAATTCATGTCGGGTTTGATGTCAAGACATGAACGAGCAGTTGCACTCAGCACTGCGACAGAATACTAAAACTTTACAGCCGTCGATACTCATGCAATAAAATCTTTGTACTCTCTGTAGTCTAAACATGGAACAAAGACAAGATGGATCTGGAAAGTGGCTCATAAAAGATGAAATTTATCATGCTGCTGCATCTGCATAACTTCCTCTGCACAGCTGTGCTTGAAGCAAAGCTATCAATACTCCAAAATATCTTCACACATCCCATCATCATACCACACTTGGAAATATGCCTCTGCTCATTGTTTGTGACAACTCAACAGCTCTGACAAAAAAGCCACACAAAGTCAGCTTTAAAGGTCGACCCCTGCTGCGTTAATCACACACCTGCAGCTACAGAAAACATGCTTTCTTAGGAATCCTCAAACCCTGCTGGGTCCTGGTGTCAGCCAGAGAGAGTTTTTTTTTTTTTAATCTTTTCTTAGATGTGAAACAAGGATACGGTTCTGGGCTCTAAAGTAGAGTTTCCTCCTGCTGTGAGACGGGCAGAAGGTAGGTGGGTTTTAAACGTGTGAGAGTGCTCGTATTGTGCATCCTTTTGCATGTGTGTTAGAGTGTGAGTCGAGCTGCCTCATGCCTGTTGAGAGGCAGTGGGCGGCAGATCACTGTCAAAGTGGCACATGGAGATGTGTGCGCACAGTGTGAGTGCATGTGTGTGTGTCTATCAGAGAGGTAGAGTTTTCTCTGTATACATTAGATGTGTAGGGGGAGGCTTGCAGATGTGTTACAGTTTGTGTGTATGTGTGTGTGTGTTTGTGTGTGTGTGTGTGTGTGTGTGTGGGCGACAGATCCCAGTCAGAGGAGTCAGAGAGCTCTCTTTTGCTCATGCTGCTGCAGGCCTTTCTGTTCCCTGCTCTCCTCTCTCATCCTCTCTTCCTCTCATCTTTTTCTTCTCTCATCCTCTTCTATCCGAGACCTCTGATAAGGTCTCTCTATTTACAATGGGAGCCAAGGACATGCATGCAACTCAGGGCTATGCAGATTATCAAGATTTGTGAGCATGCATCTGCTCATGAAAAAAAGAACATACTCTATTAAAACCACAGCCTTTTTTCAACCTTGATCTTAATAAGATTTAATATATTCAGGGCTGTGGTTCCTTCAAAAAACATTTTTGCTTTGAAAAGATGAATTTTTCTCTACCGGTTTAAGAGCAGTTTGCTGCTGCAGCCTGTGTGGGTGGCAGCAGTACAAGGCAGAAGAAGGGCAATATATGAAAACAGAAACTGGGCTCTGGGCTCTCATCTGCAGCCAAACAGACTCGTAACTCTTCCTCTCCCATAGGTGCCTTTACATTCTTATATTAACGTTTCTCACCCTCAGATACCTAAGACAGCCCTCAGGCGAGAGCTGTCTCTGCCTTTCAAAGCAGCGCACAGCTCCAAAACCTTGCGCTTGATGGAGCTCAGGTCGCTACAGCCTCCCTCCAAGCACCACTCTTGATATTTATATTTCCATGAGCGTGAGGTACTCAAATGTCCAGGAACGAGCGCTGCAAGGTGTTATACAACCACAGATATAGCTGTGAGCTTGGAGAAGTGTTTCACCTACTCATCGAACTTTGATTTCTTACCTAAGAAGGGCTATTTCATCTTAAATAGAACAAGTCATCAGGTGAAACGCCTCTGTGGGTCACAAACTAAACACAAACCTTGAAAACCTTGGTAAATACAAGTCAAACGAGGTAGCATAATGGATGTCCCCTTTCCTACTCATCTCTTTTTCTCTCCTGCAGCACTTGTTTCATCTTCCCACTTTACTTGCTGTTCTTTGTTTGTTAATGGAGTTATCTAAAACATTATAGCCACAAATATCTCTATAACAGACTTAAACAATCTCTTGTTTTTGTGCAGGTTATTGTGAACATATTTTGGGGTGGTGTTTACTCCTCTGCTGTTTTATTTCTCCCTAAAGAGATTCACATACTAAACAAATCACTGACACAGCTGGACAGTAGCTAATAAAGAATTCATTTTTTTTCTCAATGAGATGTAATTAGACTGCACATCTGACCTTTTAAATGAATCTCCATGACACTTTATATGAACCCAGTCACAAGCACATTAACAAAGCCTTAAAAATGCATCTGTAAAGCTTTGTGGCAACCCTTTGAAGTGGTTATAAGTATTTAAAACTGCTTATATAAATGTATTTTAAGTGTCATAAGCAGTAGGCAATATGTCCTATGAAGGTATGGTTTATCATGAAAAATAATTCAATGCAAAAGAAAACATGAGGTATGAGGTTATTTACAGTTATATGTTCTTATATCACATTTATAAGAAGTACTTTGTGGCTGTAGGTAAAGTGACATATCTATAAGCTGTTATGAATGCTTATTATCACTTATAAGGGTTGTCATAAAGCCTTATTGATGAATCTATCAGGCTTTGCAAATGTGCTTATAATGCATGATAAAAGGTGGGTTCATATAAAGTGTTACAAACATCTCCTTTGGTAAAAATCAAGTAAAGATGTATTTAAATGTATTAAAACTGGGTTTTAATTCCCTTTGCAAAACTTCAGGATTTGGCTTTAGAACCTGAGGTTCACCTGTTGAAGTCTGATTGTGTCCCAACTGTAGTCTGGTGATTGGGACTGGTTTCTGGAGAGGCACTGGACCCCTAACTGCTCTGGGGTCTCATTTGTGTGCAGCCTCTTCACTCTGTCTCTTATTGCATGTCCGTAAAATCCTCAGAATCCTGTTTTCGCATGTTTGTGTGTTTCAGCCCATGTGTGCCGCATATCCAGGAACAGAGTGTAAAAATTTAATTTCCTCTTGGGCATAAATGAAACATGACTTTTTATTTTTTTAAAAGCACACAAAAGACCTTTAGTAACCTTACTTTGAGTCCTTTTATTTAGCACATAGAGGCAATTTGTGATTATTTAGTTAATGGTTTTTGAGGCACAAGGTTTTAGTTGTCAGCAGATTCAAGTGTAAATAAGTCCCTGTGTGGCCTGTGTATGACAGATATTGATCAACCTTATGATATATGTACTGAAAGGAGTTCATTTGAAGCTCTAAATTATGTATTCTAAAGGCTTTGTTTCATACATGTAGATCAGTACAGAATTTAAATGTGCTCAGGCAAATTACAACGATATAAACTGTCTCCTCTGCTGTAGGATTGTAATAAAAGCAACTGAAGTCTCCTTTAACTGCTGGTTTGTTTTTTTTTCCGTTTCATGTAAGATCTTTCATTGTCAGCGAATATTGCTACATTATTGTACTGACACTTTTGCTTGGATTTAGTGCCTGACAATAAAGTCTTTAACCTTCTGTTTTCTTAACTTTCAGCGTCACTCCAACCCACCACTTCCCAAAGCTGCCCTCTGCCTGAGGAAGTCACCAACACCTTCAGCATCCACGGCAACGCCACAGTCGGAACATCCATCCGCTACAGCTGCCTGTCTGGGTGAGAAAGAGGGGGAGAAAATGGGAGACTAAGGTTGTGTGTGCGTGGGCTGAAAATGTGAGAAACCTGTAATGATGATAAGGTAGAAATGGAGGAAGTGAGAAGACGGGGATGGAGTGTGAAGAAGAAGAGGGAGGGGGGAGGAGGGAGGGCTTGATCATAAGGAGAGGTGTTGGGGAAGGACGGAAGATGAGCGACGAATGGCCGGGAATTCATTTTGATCTTCCAGCTGACGATTCCTCTATTGAGCTAACTAGGTCATTACAGTCTAATCTTGTGTTGACTCCCTTCTACACACTGACTCATCCACAGGAAAGGATGAGCCCAAGTGGATGTGCCAGCCAAAACTGTGCACACACAAAATGTAGACTCTCTGAGAGACAGAGTGGGAAAAGGAACCATTTACACCTTTTTTTCAGCACTTTTATTTAGATGAGGCCCATTAGGTGTCAATAATGTAAATGTCACACCACCACCTGCCTCCATCACTTGCCTCTTTCTCCTCTGCAGGGCGGATATAGTGGGGAGCAGTGAAAATTTCTGCCAGGATAATCAGACCTGGCAGTACCCCCATCCCATCTGTAAAGGTCAGTGTGCTCTGGCTACATGTGTGAGTGACTGACTGACTGACTGACTGACTGAGGGGGGCATTTGTCTTCCTCTTAACCGCCACTCTTTCTGGGTTAGCAGGAGGAAATGAATGGTTCCTGATGTGAGGCTGAATGGACTAATAGACCGCATGACTGTTTTATAGGCATGTACTTTTATGTGTTGTGTACTTGTGCCAATATGCATAAAAGACTGAATCAAAAAAGGAGGAAGATAAGCACATAAAATCCTTCCAGCTGAAGTCCCCGAGTAAGACCTACCGCTCTGTTCCACAGTGCATTTCTGTCATCTTGTGGACAAACCTGGTATTGCACAGTCTGGCAGCAGATCTGTGATCTTAGTTCTGAACAGGGAACATTTTGGGGAAAAAAAGAAAAAAAAATCTTTCCTTTTTTTGTTGTGTAAGTTTAAGTTAACATATGGAGGTTTCTTCCTACATTAGAATGGGGTGGTGTTTACATCTCAACAGTGTTAAATGTTGTATATAACACTTTTCTTTCTAAAGTTCAGCCCTCTTAAAGTCCATCTGCTTAAACAGCATGTTGATCTTAAGCTTAAACAAAAGACATTTTCTTGGTAAATAATTCAAAGGTTGTTTAAGAGCTGATTTTTGGACCTTGGTCGCTGGTTGAACAGGACTGTCTTAAAGGATGCTTTCTGCACCATGCTAACAGGACTATGACCCACCCTGGCTTTTGTTAAAGCAAAACCAATACAAGTTAAGATAAAGAAAAAACAGAAACACAGAGGGTCAGGCTTTTTAGGTAGCTTTCTTCTTAGATTAGATAAATCCCCTGAACACTACACACTGACTTTCTGCTGTCTCGCTCTTTTAGAGGTTTACTGCCAGCCACCTCGTGAAGTGGAGCAGGGTTATGTGGTGGCCGTCCAGAAGACTGAGTATGAAGTGGGCTTTGACATCCACTACCTCTGCAGGAGGAACTTCCTGTTGGATGGACCCCAGAAGGTCACCTGTCTGCCCAATGGCAGCTGGAGTGCAGCGCCCCCACACTGCAGAGGTACAAAAATGTGTAAATGGTTACACTAGATGCAAGCTGAACACAAAGGCAAAGTTTTACTAAAGATAGTTATCATAAAAATAACTTAGCTTTCATCAGATTCTTATGGAAGGAAACTTTCTTTGTATGCAGATAAACTGGTTTGCATTAATTTACAGAGTCAGACATAAATAAATGCATCAGCAGTGAGTTAATGATGCAGATTTTATACAGTCATACCTTGTTGATTGTCTCCCCCAGCTCGCTGTCTGATCCCTGCTGAGAGGAGCCGTGTTGTGATTGGTGGAGTGAAGCGCTGGCCGTTTGATGTTACAGACGCCATGGTTTCTCATGGGGAAGACGTCACGTTCTATTGCAAACATCCTCGCAAGCAGTGCAGCTTCACTGCAACCAAGACCTGCTTTGATGGAGAGCTGCAGCCACCAGCCTGCTACCTTGGTAAACCTGCACCACCTTTTCTTACCTGCATTCATGGTCACCCATGAGAGATGTGTGAGGTTGGATTGATTCATTACTGGTGGTTGATCTTGTCTTTCAGAGCCCACATGGCTGCAGTACAAACTCTTCCCCCACCGGCTGGTCTCAGAGATTGAAGCGTGCGAGCCCGGCGATGTGGAGTGATGACCTGCATGTCTGACCTCAACCCTGCCAACCCTCATGACACTGTCACAATAAGAGCACCTTCACCTGACTCACACCAGCACCCATCATCTAGGGCAGGCAGTTTTCACCCTTTAGCTGTGCTTCTGTGATCAGTACTATGATTATGATCTGTTAGACACTGAAATATTACTCACTTCTCTTCTGGATCAGCGGGTTAAGCTGTCTGTCTTGAATTGTGGGTTTCATGGCCTCCGTCACCTTTCTCTGCATGCATCCTGCATCACCATTACACTTGAGGCGTAATTATACTCTGAAAAAGTATTACTTAGATTTTCCTCAAGCTTGAGCTCATGCATACTGTAGCTGCAACCCATAGGCTTCCATTATGATGTATATATAAAGCATTATTACATCAGTTATGCCTGTGATGATACCTTAACGTAGCCTTACTCATAAAGACTCTGTGATATCTCACTGTGTGACCTGTCTTTCCTCTGTTGAGCATGACGCATCAAGTCTTGAGGCTTGTAAGTGTTATTGATTTGAAATAAAGTTATGTGAAAACAGTCCGTGGCACACTTCTGGTCCAAGTATGTGAGTTCTGGTCCACATTTCTCTCTGCTTTCAGCGTCTGTCTTGCTCTGTCTCCCTGCTCTTTGACTGCCAGGCACACTGGGAGCCTTTCTTCGCAGGCTGCAGGTTCAATCGTACTCATAGGCTGAAATGGCTACTGGTCGGACCCGGTAGGCTGCGACACCATAGCAACTCCCCTTGACCCCTCCCTCCCTCGGCATTCGCAGCATCACCCTTTACACTGCACAGTCATATTTGGTCCTCCGGAAATATCCACAGCACGGGTAAGCCAGTCCCTTTGCCGCGAGAGTATGGGTGGAGTATAGTTCAAAATACAGTTTTAAATGTATCGAAAGGGAGTCCGGCGCGTGCTCCGCCGGCTGTGACAGCACGGCGGGAAGAAATGACAGCGCGCGGGGAAAGTTTGTCCTAAAAGCTGCCGGGCTGCGCTCGCGCTGTCTCGAACCCTCGGCTCTAAAATGGCTGGCTGTAGGTCCGAGGAAGCTCAGGAAAGGAAAGGATCTGCTCCACACCGAAAATGTCTGTAAATATCCACGCTTCTATACTCCGGCTATCGACGTGATGGCGCTGTCCCAGGTCCGAGAGCTGTCAAAGCGCACCCGCACTATAATAAAAAATACAGGGATTTCGGACCTAGGACTGTGCGTAATGGCGTCCTCCACGGGCACTGCTCCTCGATTTATCCACAGAAAAATATTTGGAACAAGCTCGTCTCCGTGAACCAAACGGAATATAAACGTAATTCCAGAGTGAATGGAAATGAAACGTTTTATTGTTTGTGTTGCATGTTGACGGTAGAAGTCAGGAGGGGGGGAAATGTTTCGCTCACATCTGCCAGACTCGGTGCATTTTTGAGAGAGAAGCGACCCATCTTGTCAGACAGTCGCTGAGACAGAATTTGGATCACACAAGGTATCCAAAATAATTTTCTGGAGGGTTTGATGAGGAGGAGGAAGAGCAGGAGAGGGTCAAATGAGTCGCTCATCATGCCGCCGCAGGGAGTTGGGGGCTCAGTCTGCTTCTTATTCAGACTGTCAGTGCTGTCACAGACTGTGTGACTTTTAGCTTTTGAACTAAACCTGACCCCAATAATCACATTTAAGACATTAACTTTGTACAATCAAATCCCAGTCTAGCTTATTTACTAAACCAACCTATTCCACCATGAGATTTGTAATCTTGTTTATCCACTCTGAGTCATTAATTCATATTTTTTTTTGCATTTTGTAGATATATAAATGGGTATGCCCCAAAATGGATTCTCAGCTGGCTTCAGTCCTGACCAGTGGCAGCCTGGATGTCCAAAATGGCAGCCAGTGTGCAGAGGGATCAGGGCCAGTGACAGAGATTTTTTTGGACTCAAAGGAAAAACCCTCACCCAGTGCTGTACCAGGTAACCTACAGCCGTGCCCTGTCACAGCAGCAGTGACCATCAGGAGGAGAGATGCTCCATCAATCAATGGGAAAAAGCCAGATGTGGGCGGGACTTGTGAGCCGGCCTTTCAGGAAACAAGAAGTGAGATGGCTGGGTTGAAACAGCCAATTAGAGTCAAGACTGGAGTGCCGGTGGTGCGCAGCCAACCAATCACACTGAAAATTGTTGTTCCCCCACGGTGCAAGAGGCCAATCACAAACCCTGCCATCAGCCCCACCAAAGACCTCACTCACTCACATTTTAGAAGACCAGTTCCTGTGTCTGTTGAAGAAAAAAACAGAAATAACATCCAAAACTCTGCTCTTAAGAATGAAAGAGAAATCCCGGAAGTTGGCTATCAAAGGACAGAGGAAGCTGAAACAGAATCATTCCTCAAGACTGATGCAGAGAAAGAGAAACCTGTTTTTTGTACTAAAATCATCCAAAATGTTGGGTTGGAGACTCCTGTCATCCCCTGCCCTACGACAATAAAGATAGTGACCCAGAAAAGGATTAAAGAGGAAACGGCCGAGCGGAAAGTTGAGAATGTTCCTTTCATTTTACAAGAAATGGATTTAAAGTCCTGCTTGACGTTTGAAAAGTTAGTAATGGATGAACAAACGGAGCCACTGGATCTGAGCATGCCCAAGAAAAGGGAAAATCGAGAGAGGAGGTGTGGACGCTTCCTGGATGATTCGGGCTGTGAGAGCTCACTGATCATGGAGGTGGATGAATACGAGGGAGAAGGAGACAGAGATATAGTAGAAGAGGATGATGAGGGGATAGACGAAAACTCTGTACTTTACATGGATGGGACACATGCGCTCCAAGACTCCCTCCTGTCCCCGTCTTTCTTTTCTAACTCGGTGTTTAGCTCCCTCACCTCGGTGGACTGTGACACAGAAAACCTCCTTCTTATAGACGACCAGGGAATCCCGTATACTCTCAGTCCAGACGGACTCAAAGTGCCGCAAGTTGATGTTTCCACGTCAGAGGATCCTCAGTCAGATCAGACTAGTTCAGCAGAAGTAGAAGGAACAAACTCGTCACAATTAGCAGATCCCAGCATCAGCCAAAGGTTCGATAATGCACTAAATGCACCTTCTGATGATCTGTTCCCCTCACCAGCCTCTGGTACAGATCCTCTAACTCCGTCTGTTGATCAGACGGTGACAAAAAAAGAAGTCTTCACAAGGTCGAACCCTAACTCAGGCCCACCTGAAGTTAGTGTCCAGTCTGTTCAGGAGTCCAGTGCTGTTCTGTCAGCTTCCTCTGGGATATCACTCCCCACACAGCCCATTCAGATCCTCACTAACCCTTCTACCAACACTCCTATTCTCCTCCTCTCAGCCCCCTCCTCCTCCACTCAGCTCTCTTCTGCGCCTGTGAGTCTCTCACTCCCCCTGTCAGTCACCCAGACCTCCCCTGGTACTTCTGCCCCAATGTTCCTACTCCTTTCTTCTGTACCCACTGCTTCCTCTGCAGATTCCGCCTCTACCTCCACTCCAATCACCGTCCTTGACCCCACCACTGGTCAGTTGTCGCAGATCACAGCAGCCACAGCCCCGACGGTTTCCCTGCCCTTGCCCTCTGGTCAGCTAGGATCACCTCTGACTACGCTGTCTCACCCTGTCATCAGACTGAGCCCCAATAACCCTCCTGTCATTCTTTCAGGGGTGAATAATGTCAACCCCGGCTCAGTTCTCACCTCTCTTACCATGCAGTCGCCCTCTCCTGTTCCTCAAAACGACATCCACAGCACAAATGCACTTCTTCACTCTCAAATCAGCTCTTCCGAGTCAAACCTAGGAAGCAAAGCCATATCTACTGAAGAAGTCTCAAATGAAAACAAGAAGCCATCAACTTCAGAATCCTCTGCCACTTCAACCTTTGACCCCTTGGCTCAGCTCAGCTCAGAGGCCCAATCACCTTCCTCAGAGCCCAGATATGACTCCTCAGACCTGCACTCACAACACTTACCTCTGGATGACCATCTTTATTTCTCCAACGCTGCTGCTCCTCCCTCCCCTCCCATTGGATCCATATTCTCCTCTGGTAATATCGAGCCCCTCGACCCGCTGGATCCCCTTTCTTCGGAGGAGTCACCCAACAGCATGGGCGCCCGCAGGGTGCTGTACTGCCAGCTGTGCCCACGGGTCTTCTTTTACCTCTCCGACCTCGAGCGACACGCCATCACTCACTCGCAGAAGAAACCTCACGTCTGTCAGCAGTGTGGGAAAGCCTTCAAACGCTCCAGCCATTTGCAGGTAAGAGCTAGATAATGACAAAGAATGATTTCATGGGCTCTATAAGAAAATAATCAACCACAGATGACACAAATCTTGCATTTTTCATCAGCTTTAAGTCAATACCTCAACAAATTATTGCTCATTTACACAGATGGCAGATATAGAGCAGTATTAGCATTTATTAGGTATTTTTGGCCACTCAATGAAAATGTTCTGTGCTCCTCTTTAACTCTGGCTTTGTTTACTCTTGATTCCCAAGGGAGATATCTGCCTCCTTAGTTGCTATATACTCTGCTGTGTACACCAGCTTGTTGCTAATTGTGTGTGTCTGATGTTTGGTGTTGTGAGGGTACTGTATCGCAGCTGTTTAGAGCTTTATAGCTTTGAAACTGCTACCTGCTAGTGCCTGTTATGACAATATTACAGCTGTAAAAGGTTGCCAAGACTTTAAAGATGCTGGGGATGCAGAGCTCAGTTTTGGTGAATTTTATAAATTGTGTTATTTGTCTGTATTGAAAAAAATCTAACAATCAAGCACTCAGTTTTATTCATATATCACTGTCACTTCACAGTGCATGATAAACTGTCTTTTAACAACAGGCAGAATCCTCAGGGAGAACCAGATTAATTGGTGGACAGCCATCTACCGTCAATGGTTAATGAGACAGAAGCTGAGTGAAAGTCAGGCAGATGACAGATGTATGTATGGTGCAGTTATGGTGCAGGTGGGCACACAGAGAATTGCATGGATTTAGCTAACCCTAAATTCAATCCATACTAGGTTCTAAAACAATTATGCTAACTACAATATGACGTTACAAACACTTGCCTGAATGCAGATCCTTTTCATTATAAATGTCATGTCACAGGTCAAGTTACAGGAGTTGACAGGTACATTAGTAGAAAGGCAGAGCCTCTTTATATGCATACAAACAGCTGACAGACACAACGGTATCAGTATCAAGTGCTTGAATATGATCTACTAAGAAGCCTTTGATTCAGTGGGCATGAGTGTCACAAGGTTAGGCCCAAGCACACCTAGACTAGCACACAGCTACAGGGATTACAGGCATATTGCAGCAGTGCAAAAAAGAGTAAAATGTTTATCTGTTTAGTGTAAAATCTTTATTCTTTCCCTTTCAGAGACACAAGCACATCCACACAGGCCAGAGGAACTTTGTGTGCCCCATCTGCTCCAAACGATTCAGGGAGGCAGGTGAGCTGCAGCGCCACCAAAGGGTCCACACCGGAGAGAAACCGTACCAGTGCCAACTCTGCCACACTCGCTTTGCTGAGCGCAACACGTTACGCCGACATACCAAACGCAAACACCCTTACCACCAAGTAGCCATGGAGATGCTGAATGAAAGGAGGACGGGCAGCCGAGTAGATGGCGGAGGAGGGGAAGGATCTGGAATGCATGAGGAAGAGGAGTGTGCTGAATGGTACAACTCCACTGTGTCTCATCTGGAAAACTCTGAGTCTGAGGTGGAAAGCTAAAAAGTTGTGTGCACACACTGAGTCCAAAGTGAAGAGGGAGATAAGCAGGGTGAGAAAGTGCAAGACACTAAACTTTCCTCATTAGTGAAAAGTCGAAGTAGGGAGCACTTGCAATATTTATTTTAATGCTTTTGAAGTAATTTATTTATGAGGATATATATTTAAATATATATTTCCAATTCCATTTAATGGTCCAAAAGTTCAGCCTTTTAAATCACTCCGACTTCAATACAATAGCATTTGGAAAAAAGTTGGGTCATTTTAAAGGCGGACTCTGACTTGAAATTCTGTCTTTTGTTCCAGTTAAAGATGTTAATTAGATTGCAAACATGAGGTTGCATTCCAACACAATCTGTAAGAAAAACCCTCAAGTGCTCAGAAAAGAAAAAACCTATTTACTGTAAAAATCCTTTGCTCTGTCTGTAAATATATTTAAAGAGAACTATTTGTAAGAGCTGCACTTCTGCACTATCTTATATGAAAGATGTAATCTATCTTTCTCACCGTCAGAGACACTGTGAGTCATTTGCACATGTTCATTTTAAAGAAATATTCATTTTTTTACATTGTGAAGAAAAATTCTAACATTCGCTGTTAATGTCGCAACTTTTTATTTTATATATTTTATTCATATCTTGTCAGAGTTTGACCAAATGTATTGATTTATTCTCACATGAATACAGAATTCAGATATTTTTGTTTGTTGTCAACTATGTTAACTTATTTGAATTAAACTGTCAATTTAACAAAGTTTTTTTTTCACAGTTTTGTTTGTTCTTCCACTATATATGCAGATGATGAAAGATTTGAAGTTCATTTAATGTGGTTTTACACGAAAGATAGGTTCAGGTTGGACTTAATGTTGCTTGGCAATGAAGACTAAGGCCTGCGCCTTTTTATCTCCTTTGATTAAACTGATCCTCACAGTCAGTTTTCTTTTCTTCATTAATAAACCAGGATGAGAGCGGACCACACATTGATCTTTGTAAAGGAAAAAAGGAGGAAAAACGAAGAAGAGAAATATACCTGATTTATATCCGCTGGACTGCCTCCAAGGAGTAATTGAGTTTGTAAGACAGTCCTCTGTTTTTTTGCACACTCCCAATTTTCTGCTCCATTTACGCCACTGAGCCTAACAGAGCTCAGCTCAAGATAAGTTATTAAACGCTGTATCGCTCAAATGACCCAACTGGGTCCTCAAAGCGGTCCCATACGCTAACCATTGTGTGAGATACTTCTATATACTGAGAGGCCCAGGTTAAGCTTCATCGTATTTTACTCTGGCAGGCTAACTATCACAGAGGGTCAGAGGAAGGAGAGAGGTGTGGAGGAGCAAAGGTTAACTGAGGAGTTTCTCTGAGAATGCAGACTGTGCTGCAGGGAGATACTCTGCTTTTAGAGATAGTATTTGCCCTTGTAAAACTTTAATACACACCTTACCTTCAGTGTTTCACCTTTTGTTGAATATATAACCTGCAAATCATACGAGGGAGTCTTTCTCAACAACAGAGACCATCAGGGTCTCACTGAGTCATAGGTAGCACAGCAAAAAATATAACACTTTTATTGGTGTTTACTTATTTCAGAGTCTTCGATGGATACTGAAGACATCATATTGAAATATCAGTTTGCTCCTCTTGTCCATACTGATTGTAGCAGGACTCCTTCCTATCACTGAATGTGTAAAATGAGAGACAAAACCCTCAAAATTCCCCTAATCTCCTCAAATTTCACTTTCAGCCATTCTGAATTTTGAGCATGCTGAGATTATGTGAATTTATTTATGCTTTTCAAATTTTCTAATAATGATAAAACTGCTGCAAATAAAGTATGTGGTTTGTAAAAGTTTGTGACATGTTGAGGAGAAAATAATTCAGGGAGCAGAGCTAAAGAAAGGCTGAAGAAATGTCTGCCTCCCTCCTGGGTGAAGCCACTCCGAGAACAGCACCCTCTGTTGATGGGCTGTAGTAGAGGTCTTAAATCCAGCCTCCGCCAGCAAAGTTTATGGAGCTGTAGACAAACTTTAGAAATGTATTACACAGAACATAACCCCCTCCCGTGTGATGTTGACATGTAGTTACAGTAAGACTGGTTTGTGCTCAAGTCCTACTATTCTATTTTTGCTCCGTTTTTAAAAGTTATCAGGGGGTTTAAGTTTTCTATGATTGACACCTGATACAGGCAATGGGCGTACGAAGATTCCGTAGCTCTCCCGGGGGATACGCTGTTAGAGCCGAGCGTCATCACAGCGACTCTCGGTGACCGCGCGCATCGCTACTGCGCGGCACTGGTTTCAGGAAATGAACAAAAATCCCGGAAATACCGAGTGCTATTTGGCTTCAAATCCGTATACAGGCGGTAGGTGAAACCAAGTTGTCCTTAGTATATACAGTCTATGAGAAATATGAAAAAGTATTCAGTGAACATTTAGATAACTATAAGGTGAACTTTTTCCGCACTATATCTAGCTGTGCGAGGCCGGTGTTGTGCCGTAGAATGCACCCCCTGCATTCCATCCACTCGTTAGCTTCTTAAAGTGGAAGAAAATGATCTCATATTTTTAAAACTACGAGTAGTTGATCGTGACAACTTTCGTTCGGTTTTTATGTGTCTCAAAAATGCACATACGGAGGTGTGCTTGGGTATATAAATTGTACAGTAAGCTGTCAAGCTAGCGAACATTATATTTTCGGGACAGCAAATATTCCGAATCAGAGGGCTATTTTTTCGGCTTATCTGAATAGCCTGAATGAAATTATTAAAGGCACACGCTTATGAATTCGTCCAATGGTAAGGAAAACTTGGATTATTTTCGCCTTAAGTACTTTCAACCGCGCTCCTGTCGGAGGTGCATCCTACGGCACAACACCTGTCCAGGTGACAAACTCCATGAGCAGGTTTGTTTTTGCATCAGTACAATGAAATACCTTAAGGTAGGGAGGCTCACACATCAGTTTATCTGTCTCTTTTTATCAGAATGCACTGTATTACTTATTTTAAGCGATAACTCTGCTCCAACAAGCCTAATTTACATCAGCGTGATTCTAACTTATTTTTACAGCCGCCATGAACATTAAAATGTAGAAAAAATCGACTCAAATGTACCCCTTCAGGTTCCTGTGAGGCAATTTTAGCTGGTAACCAAAACACTGGAAACAGAATGAAATTAACTTTGAAATTAGCTTGTCTCTTCGCAATGTATAAATGAATTATGTAACCATAGATAAACATAATAAGAGTGTTTAAAAAACATTCTAACTACTTAGACAACTTCATGGGGCAAAAAAAAAAAAAAAAAATTCACATCAGCTTATTCTGACAAAAGGGCTCTTTCTCTGTATGTCGATTCAATGTTATAACATGAAACGCTCATCAATAAAAGATTAACTGTAATTAGCACATAAATCAAATGATTCCCTGGGATGAAATTCAAAATGAACATGACTTAATTTATTTCAGTCACACTTACAGTAAGCCTCTCTTCATCATCCGCCTTATAAGAGACAAGAGCCTGAGCTAACCTTGTTGTAGAGAGGCTTATTGAGGTGGTGCGTACATATTGTTAAGGTCACGGTGAGGGGTCAGCTGTTAAATCAATGTCGCTCTGTCAGTTATTAAAAATAGAATAAATTAAAAACACACTCTGGTGCCTAATTGACACCGCTGGGCTGCTGCACCGCTGAGTGCTCAAGGTTCTCAGTGTGATGATGATGAATATTCAATCCGGTGTGTAAGATCAGCAGTCCAGCTGGAGATGTGTGTGTATACAGTACAATATGTGTGTGTGTGTGTGTGTGTGTGTATGGCTATCCAGATTGCAGAGAGCTTCAAAGTGCAGTGACTGACAGACAGGTGGATGACAGACAGAGAGAGGGAAGAAATCTGTGAGGTCTGCAGAGGTGTGTGTGTGTGTGTGTGTGTGTGTGTGTGTTGGAAATCTGCCCCTTCCCCTCTCTCTCTCTCCATGTGAGTGTGTATGTGCGTGAAGTGGAACGGGCAGCAGGCCCTCTGAGTGGCACACGGCACATGGCCAAGTGATTGAAGTGATAAAGGTATGGGAGGAGAGGAGCCAGGGAGGAGAATGGGTGCAGTGATGAATGAGCAGGCAGAAGCTGCTCCATGAGGTGTGTTAGACAGGCCGGTGTGTGTCCCTGCCTTTTTATTCTCTGTAATACACCCTGCACCTCTATTTGCTTGTTAGTATTCTGCTCTGTTGTCCCATTATTCCTTTTTGAGAGCCAAAATAATAGGAAGCTAAACTTCCACGCATTGGTTTTTGTTTCTGTTTTTTTAAATCTGTCATGCATGGCTGTTGTTGCATCCTTCAGCCATGTGAGGGCACTATAACACCTGGTTCATATTCTCCATGCTGTTTTTCAGCTCTCTGTCATGGTGGAGGAAGACTTTTACCAGTGTGCATAGCAGAAAAGAGTGATCCTGATTTACAGTTCACTCAAACTCTGCAGATTCAGCAGTTAAGAACACAAATATGGTAAAGACATCAAATCAGCGTTAAGATTTCTTTCACTCTTCACGCTGCATGATGTAGCTTAGCATGCAGTGAGTGCAGACTTTCACAGGGAAATATGATATTTGACAAGGGAAAGGTTAAGAGTGTGAAAGCCTTATCCCTCACTAGACACAGCGCAGGATTAACACAGTGAAGTGTGTGTTTTTGTGTGAAAGGGAGCGAGATAGAGAGAGAGAAGGAGTGTAACAGGTGCTAATCAGAAAGTCCAGGCTTTAGAGGAGAGTGTGTGGAGGGCGACCAGAGAGAGAGAGAAGCAATTACATCACCTTCCTCTCAATAATGTGCCATGTTGTCAGTGAAGTCACCGTTCATGTATGTGTGTGTGTGTACTGTGTGTTTGTGTAAAATGCATTAACAGGGCAGAAGGGAAAAAGCCGTCAAAGGTGAGATTCTCTAATGTCGAGAAAAAACTCTGCCATGCTGCGCAAATAGTATCTGAAAGAGCTGTCCGTCTGTGACCACGTATTAAAGTAAAGTTCCCATTCATTTTGTGTTCCATTAGTTGTTCCATTTTGTGTCATGGTAACCCTAATTGGCTCATGCAGTGCTATTTCAGCTGTGCACTTTTCTGATTAGTGCGTCCCTACATCGCTGCATTTATTCTACGCCCGATGAAAACGCCAACAACTGTATTTTCTCCCCTTCCTCTTTCTCAGGCTCTCTTCCTGTATTTGTGGAAAAGACTTCCCTGGTGTCCCCCTCCCTTACTCCCAACCTTTTCCCTCCCCCTCCCTCTGGCTCACCCACTCTGCCTCCCTCATTTGTCACCCCCTCTGTGACCTGCTGAACCAGCACACACACCAACCTGTCTGTCAAATCGACAGAACAGGTGCTGCAGCTACGACCTCACTTCCCCCACTTATTTCCCCCCCTCTCTGCAGCCTAAAGACACACACACACACACACACACACACACAAACAAGCACATACACATGTAGAGACCATGTGCACACACACACACACACTCTCCTACATGTTGGACCAAAGTTACTCCAGAGGCTTGAGGTGAAGCTCTGATGATTTTGCTACAGACTGTACACTTCATGCTGACTGACTCTAACTCACTGACCTGAGACTTTGTGATACCTCACACACACGTACACATGTACACACATGCACACTTGCATGCTAACAGTACTAAATCACTTTAAGAGGGTGACCCAAAGGTGTCCTGACAGGTACATTTGAGCCTGGAGTCCTGCTGCAGCTCATGATTTGATGTGAGTCCAAATCACTCCTGGGCTTTTCTCGCTGCCTTGTAATAAAGTGACTTTCACTTTTTATTTTTCACACTCTTAAGTAACCTTTAACAAAGTTCACCGAGGAGTACTGTGGGCGAAAACAAACACACAATAAGTGATTATTGTCTGTGATAGTGCACATGGTGGGAGCTGTTCAGTGAGAGGGGGAGAGAAGGGGGGTTGAGGTCATGGAGGGGGGGTGGGGTAAAGTTTGACAGTCGCTCACAGTTGGCACCAAAGATCCAGGATGCTTTGGGGCGGATAGGGAGAGGGGGCAGAGAGAGTGAGGCAGAGGTAGAGAGGCTGAATTTCAATCGTAAGGGTGACGAAGGAAGCACAAGTCCTTTTTCCTCCTTGCAGCTCACCTGCAAGAGCTAAAAAAGAAAAACGCAAGAAAGTAAGAGGAAGGAGCGAGCGGAGGATAAAAAAAGGATATGAAAAGAACATGAAAGAAAGACATCGTCATTAGACGCACCACAAAGTTCTCTCTTTCCCCTGTCTTCCTCCATCTTGCACTTCTCTCAATTTAATCTTAAATCCACTCCAATTTCCCTCAAGGGACGTGATTCTCTCTCTTCCTGTAAGTATTCTCTTTCATTCTCTGACTTTTATTCTCTCTGTGTTTTCAGTGCCTGCTTGTGTCCCACTGTGAAATAATGCCTGAGCAGGAGCCGAAATCTCAATCAATTTCCTCGTGTTTGATTGTATTCACAAGCTAGAGGCCTTCCTTTAGACACTTAGGATTGTAAACAAGTGAGGTGTGTGTGCATTTGTGGGATTGTGACTGAGCTGATTCAGTATGCAACACGTCAGCTTTTGCAAAGAACGTGTGTGTATGTGTATGTGTGTGTTTGTCTGATCCCTTCAAACAGGCTTCCTTTGGGTGTTCTGTGGCCGGCCGGTCCAAATCAATATTGTTAATAGGTTGTGTGACTGTGTATGTGTGTGTCTGCATATGTGCACTAATGCAGCTTATGTAGATTCACAGCTTTCATTGTTTGCTTCTTTTTGTGCATGACACATTTTGTGGTCTTCCTGTTTTGTACAATGCTGTGTGAGTTCATGTTTGTCCAGCAAAATCAGAGTCTCTCTGGCTCCAACTAAATATTTCCAGGGGGATCTGTCTCACTCATGCAAGCTTCTCTCACCCCTTCCCTCTTTTTCTTCCTCTCCTCTCAAAGCACCCTCATCTAATTCTCTGTGTCGTTTGTTGTGTGTCTGTGGGTGGTTCTTTGTGACTCAATGTATGATTATGACAGACTGTCTATTGGGAGGCCCGAGCAGCTCTCTGCAGTCTGCCTGTAGGTCTTTGCGTCTCTAGTTCCCCCTCAATCTATCTCCACTGTGCTTTGTGTGTCTCTATCAATATCGGCTGGTGTCTATCAGTGGATTAACAAGCATCTGTCCCCCTCTCTCCCCTGTTTCCTCCTCTGCTCCTCCCAACAGTGAGAGACAGAAGGAGAGGGGTCCATTCCTCCTGGCAGAGCGACACCAGGAAATTCCTCTCTCTCTCTATCTCTCTCTCGCTCTCTCTCGCTCTCTCTCTGCATCAGCTTCTCCATCCTCTCCTCCGCCATGACACTGCTGGCCTCCGAGAGGTCTCTCCTCATCCGGAACAAGTTCCGCTCAGGTGAGGCTCCTTCAGGTCTTGAGTTGCACCAATTAAAGAAAGAAGGATTTGTTTTCGCACAATGGTGGCTTTACATCTTCTCAATAATTGGCAACATTAGCATCAATATGTTAAGGTGAGGTGTTGAAGGTTATTGGCTGCTCAGTCAAGTTGTCTCTCATATAATCGATAGTTATTGATCATGGAGAATGGATTAAGTGATTGCTACTCTTCAGATGGGGATGTTTTGAATATATGTGGAGACAGTTGAGCCAGAAGCTAAAGATCTTTGCATGTGACTGTGTGACGCTGGTTTGTTGATACACATGTTAAAAAAGACAGATGACCTCTAGGTTGAGGTTAATTTAAAACCTCCCAGAGAGGGAAAGATAGTTGGGACGAGAAGAGATCATGCAACAAATAAAAAGCACAAAATCACAAAAGACGCTCCAAAACAGGACAGCAGATTTAGACCATGAACTCTAATATAAAAAACAACAGGAGTCAACCATGAGCGAGTGCGGATAGAGGGAGATAAAAGAGGATATGTGTGCTGATATCAACCTTAAAGAAAAACCAGACAGGTAAAAAAGAAAATTCACATTTGTGAATTTAAAATTTGCATCTTAAAAAAGGAACCCAAGCAAAAATCTGTAGGTATGTGATTTTCCCTGATTTCCACACTTAAAACGCAACAACTAGAAATGTTCAAGTAATTTTATAATTTTATAACAAAAGTGCTTTAAATGTAAAGCAGACAGTCCTTTGAGAACCTAAAGTCAGAACAACCAAAGAGTAGCTCGTCAGAGAGTTTGACAAACTACTTCCAGGAGACAACCAGCTAGCTGCTACAAACAGGAACCACTGGGACTGCTGCATAATGTACGTTTCCCTACAAGTCGTAGCGTCTGCTCTTGTGTTCCCACGCAGCTGTCGTAAATGACTGGTAAAATAGAGTGGCAAGGAAACGACATGGAGACAGCCCCCTAAGGTGCTCCAACACCTGCTGGAAAACGTGATTCTTCAGGGCAGCTGCTCTGTTTGAGTTTGTGTTTGTATGCAACAGGGGAACGTTTCAGTCAAACTCATGGTCATACTTTGTGCAGACACTTTGTTTCCATTTTGTTCTTTATCAATTTATAATTGATTCGTGTTTTTGTTGACCGCTGACATGACATTTGGACTTAATCAAAGAAAAAATATGCATCGTGTTACAAGGTCAGTGTCAACAAAATGTGGCACTCCTATAAAAACAGTGATGAGGCACCTCAGAATAGACAGTGTACTTTGAAAGCCTCATTATAGCTTGTATGTGTCGATGAATATAATTAGAATATCCTTCTAGATCGCTAAATTTGATCTATTAAAAAGTTGTAATTAATTGCTCTTGTTTCCTTTTGGTTTATTTTATTTAATCCTGTTAATCCTTCAAAGATGCCTCTCAGATTTGTTGAAGGGTTGACCCTCAGGTTGGGAACCACCATGTTATGTAATGTATGTAATATGATTTAAGGCAGGGCTTAGGACTTGAGCTGGACCTGCAGTTTAAACAAAAACAGTCTACTGTAGACACTCCCTCACTCTCGAATACACACACACAGACACACACACCCAACAGATGCATCAAAGTGACCAACACTGTTTCTCAAAGTTTCATGGTGACAGACTCAGTCTGCCTTCTTGGATCCTGATTTTGTCAACATCCAACTTTTGTTTTGTATGGTCGAACAGGCAGCAGAGCAGGAAGAGTATAGTTAGCGACACAAATGCAGATGACGTGAGGCGGCTTGTGGAGAGAGCGGGACAGCTGATGGGGGGATGGGACCACAGAAATAGACATACTGAGAGATAAATAGTTCCTGCCCTCCCTGCCCCCCCTTTGCTGTCTACCCCCCTCTCCTCCTCTTGCCAGGTCTCAAAACTCACCGAAATGTATCATGGGAGGGAGAAGGGCACACGGTGTGACAAGTCCAGTTCTACCCAACTTTACCTTTTTGTACACTGAATGTTCATGTATGTGCGCATGCATACCTGTGGCGTGAAGGTGTGTGTTCAGGCATGCAAGAGGATATGTAATCTAACACCGAAGAGTCATGAGGTGATATATAGGTTACAGTTTCAGATCATTTCACAGGTATCAGGTTGTCCTGTATTTCTGACCTGATACCTTCTCTACATCAGCGTCACTCTTTTTTTGTCTCAGATAGTTCCTCCTTCATTGAGAAATCAAACTAAGCTCCTGTTTCATCAGTGAAACTTGTGTTATTTCATCGTTTTTAACACAGTGAACTCGATCTCTGCTCTTGTCTTTCAGTGCTGCAGTTGAGGATTCAGAACCGAAGGCAGAGTGAGATCAATGCAGACCCTGGTTAGTCTTTGACAATCATTTACATTGTGATTGATTAGCTACACAACAAGGCTAGGCTACATTTCATAAAAATGATCTTCAGATCACCTTATTTCACTCCAGATGATTGACTATTGATCTGGAAATGCCTTTGTAGGTTGATCATATTGACCAGATAAAACTTCCTTTAGATTTTATAATCCGAGTCATCATTGTGTCTTACAGTAGTCTTTAAACGCCAATTAAGCATGCTGTTATATTTCATTATCCAAAGAAAATATTAGATATGATAATTGCTCAGATGTCATGGATAAATGGACGGCACTGGGCGCACAATTGTGCACAGTATTAAAAATGAACAAGTCTGCTAAGAGCCACACACACAGCAGCTATTAGAGGTGGGGTTTTTTTCATTAAAACACAGTTTCATTTTGAAAGGCTGCTCATAATTAGGAGAATTTTTAAAATTTGGATAAGAGTAAATGCATAAATATAATCACATGAAATATAACAACACATTTTTGATAATTGGCTTTTTCTGATGATAAAAGTGTAAGTAGATATGTCATTGACAAAAATGACAAAGAAGTTGTTCT
The DNA here is from genome assembly GCA_962446985.1 of Xyrichtys novacula. Classification (NCBI taxonomy): domain Eukaryota; kingdom Metazoa; phylum Chordata; class Actinopteri; order Labriformes; family Labridae; genus Xyrichtys; species Xyrichtys novacula. The sequence goes on from OY660871.1 coordinate 23,974,228, forward strand.
GACAGTAGAGGGATTGATGTGTCATGGAGGGCCGAGTTAAAGGCTAAAAGGGTCTTCTTGATGCACTGGATTTTTAAAGTTGCTCTTTATTATAAAAAAGCAGTTAAAAATAAAAGATAGAAGCGTTAAAATGACGGTCCTGGTTTAAAAAAATAATCACGTCTTGTTTGTCTTCATAGGGTTGAAGTCAACTTGTACCGGTCAAAAAACAGAGAAAGACCAGAGTGAAGTAAGTGTCATCATCTTTAAAAGAAGCTCATAACGGTGCAGTTAACTTGGCTGTGAGAAAAACTCGATATACTGTAGATCACAATGTTCAATATGCAGAAGGTCAGTGTTTCCCCAGCATCTGGTGAGTTAGGACCAACATATGTGACTGATTTTAGAGGTAAATCCTCTGAACACAGGACCTTACAGTTGTTCTGATGTAGGTTTAATGAGGCAGCATTAGCGCTAAAGTACGCTTATGTTTGATCTTCTAATTATTGGGTTGAATTAAAACGGCCATGGCTGTTGGCTTGACCTGCTGTTTTCTGATGCAGCGTCTAACTGATGACGGTGCCGCTCAGAAGTTGCCCCCTAGTGGTCTCAACACTGAAACTACATCAGGTAATGCCTTGCCCTTAGACATACTGCTGTCTTCTTCCTGCTTTACCCCGAATGCTCCTGGCAAAATGCATTGCAACACATTTCTCTGCCTCTCTCACCTTCTTTATGCTTGTACTTTATCTGATCTGCGCTGCTTTCTGCCTCCTCTTGTGTAGTGGTTGTGCAAGGAAATGAAGCATGAAAATCTGGCAGTGGGCTCGGTGTTTCATCAGCTGTCAGTTAAACAGAAATGTGACCTTGTTGTACACTCTAACTGCATTTTAAGCAGTCTGCAAACATATCAGTGATTGACAGCACATGATAAACCTGCCCATCCGAGGATCAGAGTCATCATTTTCTGCCGTCGCTGACATCTTTCTCTCTAATCTGCCGTTCTCTCTTTATCTCTGCCTTCCCTCTCAACAGCCTCTAACCTTGCTTTTAATTTGAAAAGATTACTAGTATCTGTCTTTTCAAATTGTCTGATCCCCCAGACAACCCTTTTCTGCTCTTTAGAAAATATGATGTGAGGTGTGCCTATGTGTTAAATATCCAGGGGAATATGTCTCCCAATGGGCCGTCTGTTTACCATTTTTTGATGCTGCCGCTGGTTTGAATTGGGACTGATTGCCTGTGGCGTGCACGCTCACATCACATATGTTCGGACTCCTGTTGCTTCTCTCTCTCCAATTTCCTCCTCTCTCTTTCTGCTGATCTCCCATCTGTCTCCTTCTTTCTTACTTATCTGCACCACCCTCTTCCCCTCCTGCCCACAGAGAAGACTGTGTGTGGCGCCCAGAGGCACAAGAAGGCTCGCCAGGCGCAGGACCTTGCTGACAGGATCCAACGTTTGCCCGGGCCTGTTCAGCAACCACAGGAAAAACCTACACTGCCTCTGGAGAACCGTGAGTCAACACACATCCTGGCACACAGAATTACACACAGTCCTTCTTATTTCCCACCCTCCAATCTTCCTCTGCTCCTTCTTTGACCTCACCTTCTTTCTCTCTTCATTTCCTCAGGCTCGGCCTCTTTCCCCCTACCTGCTGGTGTCTTCGAAGATGACATCTCCTGCTCCTCCTCCTCCTCTCCCACTGAGCAACATGGCCTCCACCAGTCCACAGCCTTTTCTTCACTGCCGGGGCTCTCAGGTGACCAGTTACTGAGTGACTTCTCAGCTGTGGCTCCCCCTCTTAACCACAGTCCTGCTCAAACTCAGGTGAGGCAATGCAATCGAAGTTTGAGCCTCCTCTTATATCTCACTCTGTGCATTCTTGATGTCTTTCCTTCCCTCTTTTCCTCGCAGCATTTTTTAGTTTAATGTATTGTGTCATCTCTGTCAGACAGGATGAAAAATCAGTGATTCAAGCACAGATGCAAGATCTTATATAAAAAACACGCAGGTGAAAATGATTCAACAACTTCATCAAAGGGAAGGGAAAAGTCAAAGCTGTAAAACACACAGTTATTAAAAAATGTTCCACCATGACGTGAGGAACAGTTTCACCTGTGGACTGTTTCCATTTGAAGTATTTCATCCCTAGTTTAATCTTTTGGACCCTAGCATACACTTAACATTCTGCTGTTTAAATAACAAAGAAGGTGAAAAACATTTAAATCAATTTTGCCCAAATATATAGATGGGAAATATTATGTGTCTGAATTGGCTCTGAAGAAGTCGCCACTTTCTTGCCACTTTGTCAGCACTTTGTCACCACTGCTTCAGTGTTGACAGTCTCCCTTTTCCATGTTTTGTTTATCAATCAATCAATCAATCAATCAATCAATCAATCAATCAATCAATCAATCAATCTTTATTTTTAAAGCACTTTTCATACATAGAATGTAGCACAAAGTGCTGTCCATTCGCACACGAAATTAAAAAACAATGAAATAAAATAAATGAAAATACAAATACCAAACCCAACCCATCCTCCCAACCCCAATTCAACACATACAGCACTCACACGCTCACAAACAGATGCATATACAAAAGACCGGGTGAGGACTCTTCAACTTGCCACAGATGACTGAGGAAACGCTATCTTGAGTTAAAAAAATGGGGAAACACTTGATCTAGGATTAAAATGATAAAACAATGATAAAATATAATAAAGGTGATAGAGCATTAAAAGTTAATTAAGTAAAACAGTCTTTAAATCAGACAATAACCAAAAGTAAATTAATAAAGAGGTAAAACACAAAATAGTTACTCTAGGACTAAAATAGGGTAAAATCACGTAACGCAGATTAAAAGATTAAAACAAAATTCAACTAAAAGCCAGACTGTTTAATACACTTAAAGTTTGAAATTAGTCACATCCTGCCCGGATACACAGATGAAGTGCCTTTCCCTTTTTTTGGAAGTTGTATTTTTGGTCCTTTACCTTCATTTAGAGACATAACAGTGTATATAGTTGGAAATCAGGGGAGAGTCTGTGTGGGCGCCCCAGAAAGGGCCCTCTTTAAATGAGTCCTATCCAATAAGGTTCAAACTGGCCTTGATGTGTCCTGAAGATGCAAAATAAAATAACAATTTTCTTTCAATAGACATTTACTGCAAACGTAGTTATAAGTTGGCAGACCCATTAAAAGTACAAAAATATGTGCAGCTATTATGAATCTTCTCAAATCCTTGCATGGATGCTGGGATATTTGTGGGGCAACATTAATAAAATGCCAAATTTGTACGTGGGGGGTCAAGTTTTAAATGCCCATAGTGAAGTGTGTGAACAGTGCAGCTGAAGTCGACTGCCTTGTAGGTGTTGCTCCATTAAAGCTTTAGTGACAGTACTGTTTTAGAAAAGAGGGTAGAGGTATTAATGCCAATATGTAAGAGGCTAATTTTAAAAAATGACAGAAAAATACATAATCATGACATAAAACAGTGTCTTTAATTATTTTTATTTTAAGGTATATTTAAAATTTATATTATGTTTCATGGAAGGCTTAAAAAACCTCTTATGGCTTTTCTTTCCTGGAGGAAGGAAGAAAAAAAAGAACATAAAAAGAGAAACAGAGAAAAGAGAAAAGCCCTCAGGTTCTGTGATACAGTCATGTATCACACGATGCTAGCAGCAACAAGGAAGCCTGTTAAATTAATTCTCACCAGTAACCTCTGATTAACACATTAAAGTGAATATTAACAGACTGAAGAGTTTATAAATAGCCTCCTCTGCCAACTCTGATAATCTGATATTCTGCTTTCAGTCTGGTTTGGCGTTGCTCCCGGCAACCGAGGGCATCAGACAGCCGCTGAGTGTAACACTGAGTGAATCAAACTCCATGGCAACCACTGGGAGACTGAACGGGATGTATGTGACCTCTCAGACCACACCACTGCTGCCAAAGGTAATGTGGGGTTACTGGATACTAATAAAACCCCACTGTGGTCACTTAAGTCTCATGTTTTGGCTCATTTAAATTTTATGAGGATCCGTTTTAGTTTTAATCTTTTCACAGCTTTTCCACATAAAACTTTGATCAAGAATGCAAGCTCAACAACAGAGTAATAAAACAATTTATCCAGACAAATAATGCAGAGATTGTGTATGCTGAAGTGACTGCTTTGGCGACAGACCCAGCAGGTGTACACCTGAAACGATAAAAGAGCATTAACCTAACAGGACGGTCACTCCTCTGTTTTGTCACACACAGCGCACAACTCTGTGCTGTTCTGCATTCATTACTGTCAATTTACACTTCTGGGGGAGCTCAGTACTTGCCCCGTAGGTTAACACATTCACACACAAGCAGCATGCTGTATGTCAGCCAACCAGCACATGCTGTCATCTGGAGATTTGTGAGGCATTTGTACAATTTCATGTTAGAGTCTAACCTTGACACGGGGCAAATGCTGTCAAACAACGTGAAATGACTTGATGCTTTGTACATGCTTTTCCATATGCTTAGAGTTACACACCAGCTCCTCAGTTTGGTTACAGAATTATAAAACATGAGCAAAACATATGTTCACAGACAGCTCGGCCTCCCAGCCCCACCACCCCCTCCACTCTGCCCTCCACCCTCAACTTCACCCATCTCCCTCGCCCACGGAAACCGCGGGACACCAAACCTAAAATGAGGACACTCACGTATCACCAGTACATTCCTCCAGATCAGAGAGGAGGGTCTGGGACGGGAGGTAATCTACGTGTAAACGATAATCTAATGCTTAAATTTTCAGCACTACTCAAAAACTCTTTTTACTCGTTCAGTCCAGGTTAACTCTGTTATTATTTTTACAGGGACCAAACAGAAGAGCCCTACTCCGACTTTAGACCCAGCCTATTCCAATCTCCTGAAGCAGCAGCAGGTCATCCTCCAGCTGCAAATCCTACAGAACCAGCAGCAACAACAACAGCAACACCAACAGCCACAACAGCAAGTCATGGTTGTGCCCAGGTATGCAATCAGATCGATTGTATTGATAGCACTAGCTCATTCAAATGGAGCCTGTTCTCTCTGCGATGTTCTGGGAGGTTAATTTGTCTGTCATTTCTCCAGTGTAGATCACAATGATCTAGTTAAGTCCTCTGGAGCCATGCCCCTAAATCCCCAACCTGTTCCTGCTACGACAAACCAAACACCAACGGACACAAACTCTGCTGCCAAACCTGAACCTCTACCTGCAAATCTTGTCGATCTAACTGTAAGAAAAGCATGAAAGCACTCAAAGAGAAATACTCTTCACAATTCATGTTCACAGCTTAAATATAACACCTGCTTTCCTCTTTCCTAAGGTGTCAGAGTTGAGACAGCACCTTCGAAAGCGTGGCCTCCCTGTCTCTGGCACTAAACCTACTCTACTGCAACGTCTCCGCCCCTTCCAGCTCCCCCACTCAAGCCCCACCCCTGCTCCTCTTTGCCAGCTGGGTACCAGCCTGGAGCCCCTTACCCCCTACCTCCCACTGCCACCCAGCCAGAGCCCCAGCTCAAGCTCCAGCTCTGGACTAGACTCACCCAACAGGAGTCCAAACCAACAGATTTACATCCTGGACAGGGGAATTCCTAATGGGATTCTCAGTGACACTCCAAATGGAGCTCCTGATGGAATTCTGAACACGGTGTCAAACGGTTTCCCAGCGGGTGAAAACAGTAGTCTTACCAACACTGTCTTCTTAGCTCCTGCTAGCACAGCCTCAGGAACCCCAAGTCCCAGTCTACCCATGTCATCGTCTTCGACCCTGCAGTGCGGGACTTCATGGAGAACCGAGAACGAGAAGCAGCAGCAACAGCAGCAGGAGCTGAGTGTGGAGCTGGAGATGAGGGAGAGGTTAAGGAGCAGGCCCAGGGACCGCTCCACTAACACCAGTAAAGAGGTGAGCAAACATGGGCAGGTAGCTTTGGTTGACTAGTTGCAGGAGAAAAGCTCATGTAACAAAGATTACTACAGTCATAATAATTCTTCTTATTTTCTTCTTACTCCTCCAGTCCTGTGGAGGATCTCTTCATCCTTTCCTGCAACAGGACCCCGGATGCTCCAGAGGCAAGAAAGAAACAGATGCACAGGCAGAGGTGCTGTACACACAGGTAAACACACAAGCAACACAGCCATATCCCATATAATCCCTTTGCAAGGCTGCGCTACACCACCTTCAATCTGGTAAACTGTTCAAACATGTGAGCACAACACCCGCCAACCAATTTATCTCTGCCTTCCAATCAGGTTTTTTGCTGCCAACCCTGCGATGTGATTGGCCAGGATTTTGAGCTGCCAGTGCAGATTACAGCAAGCCCTGTTCAAACCTCGCCCGGTGTTCGCAGCTTGGAGGAAGAACTTCAAGAGGCCATCCAGAGAGCACAGGTTAGAGACTGCAGGATTTAGGATAAGCTCCCCAAAGTTAATCCAGGCGCTGCCTTCCTGAACATGTTGGGACATGACCTGATGATGCTGCTTTTTTGAGAACAAGCAAAAGTTGAAGTGTGTGTTTTAAACTTCCCCCCTCTCCTCTTCAAAGATGGACCCTCGGCAGTCCATAGACGACATCTTGGATGAGTCGATTACTTGTATTGGTTAGTATGTTCCACAAGTATAGTAAAACAGTTTGGATAACTGATAACAATACCTGTGTCAAATCCCTTTCACTACCTCTCCTACAGGCTCTGACGGTGTCTCTGATCATAAATCCCCTGCCCAGACAGTCCCTGGACCCTCTCCTCCTCCTCCTCCTCCTCTTCCTCAGCCTGATCAGTCACAAGCCTCCCAGCAGCACAATAAGGATGACAGCTTTCTGCCCTCACCTCTTTGCTCATCCCTCCTGCTGGAGCTCCCTCCGTCTCCAGCTGTAATAAACCCAAACCAGGTGATCCCAGCTCCTCCTCCACCCCCTATCTGCACATCTCCTTTGTCATCTACTGGGAAGTCTAGAAAGCGACGAGCTCCGACACTGTTTGATGCTGCTGACTGGCTTGAAACGATGACGTCTGGTCTTCATCCTCTTACTCCACCAGCTCCATTTGTTGAGCCAGACTTCAGTCTGGATTCAGATCTAAATGTCAGTCGAGTGTTGGATCTAATGATAGAGCAGTGGTGAGGACTTGTGTGTGTGTGCATTTCTGTTTGTTACTCCGTATGTAAAGTAGATGAAAATATTTTTTTGATTTTGAATGGAGCAAAACATTTGCATCCAACAGAGGGCACAAGATTGTGAATCACTGAAAGGCTGTCAGTCACTAGCTCCACGCAATGTCGAGAGCTGGATTTATTGCTGGCTCTGATGGGGCATTGAGAGCGCAAACAAATGCACACACGTTTGCACACAAACACGCCACTGAGGGCTGTTTCAAAGAACTTTGGCTCATCTAGAAATGGCAAATGGGCAACACATCTGTGGGCTGACACTCTCCACTGCACAATGTTTGCCGTAATGAACAAAAGAAAACCTGGTGGCAAATTAATTTAAACATGCTTCCTGGCTGCGCCGGGAGAATGTTGTTTCTGACTTATCTCCAAAAACCGTTGTAGGATTGGGTTGAGTGTGGCCCCCGGTGTTGACTCAGTCATTGAGACCCAGCCATTCATAAAACCCTTTCGAAGTGTGTAAAAGCCAGGCAGAGCACACAGCTTGTGTGTGGCTCCAGACCTTAACCTCTGTGCCAGACACACAGTCGGCATGCAGAGAGAGAAAGCTGGCAGAGGCTACAAGCAAGCTGAGTGTGTGTGTGGCCATGAGGACGTGCAAGCGGGATGTATGTGTAAGCTTTTGTGTAAATATGTCAAGTATGTGTGTCTTTTAAAAGTCCGACTGTGTACGACTGTGCACATGAGGCTGCTTCTGTTTGCATGTGTCAACAGCCGAATGCTTTCATGTATATTAATAAGCGTTAATGTCAGATGCACTTGTATTTATCTGTTTGCTTGTAATTAAGTGTTTCTGTACGTGTGTGGTGTGATTGATCTATGAGAGGACACGTGTGTGAGACAGAAAAGAAGACATGGGTTTCTGTGTCCACATTTCAGACCAGACATTTCATTGTAGTCTCAATGCCAGCAGGCAGTAACCCCAGTGTGGTTATCCAGTCTAATCATTAGAACAACCACATTACCTTGTTCAAGTCGCTGTTCTCCAAGAGAGCAATCAGGCAACCACCCCAAAAATAGTCCCCGTACAAATGCCCCAATCAGGCGAGTGAGAGTTTCCTCATCGCATTGCAAAAACAGGTGGTCATTTTGTTCCCTGATTAACCCCCAACAGTGTCTGGCCTGCTGCTCAGTGCTTACTCTGCTTCTAGAAAACCCAGATTTAGCATAATTTATAACCCAAATCCCCAGGCCACACCTGTTCATGTAGTATAAATTAATTTGTTTAAATGTTTCATTTAAAAAATTTAAAGTCTTTGCAGTCTCCAAATGACCATTCGTATTAAAAGAAAATGCACTGTAGATTTAGCACATGTAATCTGTCAACCTGTCACATGACCAGAGGTGAGCTTGTCAGCCGAAGCTGCACATTTTCTTAATGGTGACAGTGATATTGCTTTTATTTTAAGCGTGATTTACTGATCATGCAAAATGGGTACATTATTTGTTTGCATAATATACTTCCAGTGAGTTATGTCCATACTTAATCCCACTTAACATAATGACATTAATGATTAAAAAAATGACAGAGGTTGGCTGCTGTTAACCTCCTGTGAGAGATTTATGGAATTTAGATACATGATCTCATCTACATGGACTTTTTTCCTAACCTCAACAGGCTTCAGTTCTCATCAATCATTTTGAGAGGGCTGATTGGCTTATTTATATTGGAGAGATTTATGTGATTCAATAACCAACTGAAATTCCTTTGGTGAGACCACTTTATTTTGAAAATATGAGGTTTTGTTTCCTCCTCAGTCTCTGAAATAAAGGTTATGTGCTGAGTACAATATCAGGGTGCATAAACTGGCAGATCTGCAGTCATTGTATGTTTTTGTGATTTTCTTTTTGTATGTATGCCAACTCCTCAGTGTTGCAGTCTGCCAGAGTCTTGTTCTGATCGTTTGCCTTTTTTTAAGAGAGACCATCTGGGTAAATTGTTAGGAGGAGATTTCCGTGCTATCATTTAACACGTAGCTTTACGTTCATGCAATTCCTGTACAGCTTTCATTACAAAGACTAGGAAATATGCAGTTACATGTAGATTGCTATGAAAATCATGGTGGTCATTAAGCATGGCCTGCTGCATGGAAAAAAAAAAGAGAAAAAAGAGAGAAAAAACTGGCAGGAGAGTAAGATGCTACCTCCTGTGACTTCCAATGCTTTAGAATCAACACCAGTGTTTTCCTTGTTTCTTATTTAATTTCCTAACACTGGTGCAGAGTCAACCAGAGAACGTTTGACAGGTTTGATTCAACCTCAGGCTTAATACTTCAGTATTAAACTGGGTTTGACTGACCCAGCCTGATTTTAAAGCTGGATGGGACAGACATCAACCCCAAACTCTCACTTTTAGACTCTATAGGCCACGTCTGCTGCTATAAATGCCTTGAAAATGAATATTTGCTTTTATTTATTATGTAAATTATTCAACCACTGTTAAAAATGTATTGAAAAACGTAAAGAAAATTAAAGTCTTAATAGATTTTTGTATGTTGTTTCTGTCAGTGTTTATTTCAGATGAGGTGAGCATACATGATATTGCTGTGTTATTGGAAAATGAAAGGGTGAACAAAAATCATCAGCACAAAGCAAATTGTAGTTAATCTTTCTGATAGGCTTCCAAGACATCAATTTAAAAAACATTTACTTTCACTTGGCTCAATGATAAATCTCCAAAACGACAGAATTGACTTTGGAAAAAATAGTTGAAATTAAGTTTTTTGGACCATGAAATCCAATGAGTTATTATCATTAAGTAACATCATACATAAACCTAAAGAGATTTGATTTCTGGAGAACATTTTTTACTACATTAAATCAAAATGATTAAAGAAGGAGTATGTGATATCTACTAAATACAGCTATAAATAACCTCAATAAGCCTCTCTCTTTAGGCACTATGGCAGTGGTTCTCAAGTCCAGTCTTCGAGCCCCCCGTCCTGCATGTTTTGGATGTTTCCCTGCTCCGACACACCTGATTCAAATGATCAGCTCGTTATCAAGCTCTAAAATGGCTTAATAACGAGCTAATCATTTGAATCAGGTGTGTTGGAGCAGGGAAACATCCAAAACATGCTCACTTGCCTGACACCAGGCAAGTGAGCAACTGATACACCTGGAACTGATTCAACCCGACCTAGAGACTTGAGTGTGGCAAAGGTGGCAAAACTCGTATTAAGTTTAAATGAAGAGTTTTAAGTTAAAGCGCAGGGAGGTTTTAGGGCCTGGACACTTTTCTCCTGACCAAATAAGCAGACAGCTAACAAGTAAGCAAGGGGGGGGGGGTCTCCAATGTTTCGAGTGTGGACTGTAATACCTGTTTTCAAACACCAGGGTGTCCCAAACTACATTCTGCTCCTTTAGGCTAGCCTGCACTCACTGATCAGAAGTTTATCCAGTTGGTCTTGCACTCAGAAGATTCTGTGGGAGTTCTGTTTCAGCTCAAGTTTCTGGCTCTGCTGCTCCCTAATGACAGATTGCCAATCCACGTAGACTGTCTTGCCTGAGACTGATTCTCAAATATCTTGTGATTTTATCAGCTCAACACTCACCCTCGACATTCTTCCTGTTTTGAGCTCTAAAAATCCTGCAGATAACTACTCATCTGATTATTTTAGATCTCTTAATATATAAAGTTTGATTGATTGATTGATTTACAAGAACAGGGTATGTAGATATGGCATTAGGGTTAAGGTTATTGGGTTAGGATTAGCAATACTTTGGGGTTAGAGTTAAAATCACTGTTTAGGACCTTTTTCAGGATGTTTAAGACCATTTTGAATCAATGCCTACAAAAAAAATGTCAAAAAATGTTAAAGTTATGGTTAGGGTAATGGGTTTAGGGTGAGGGTTGGGGCTAAGGTTAGGGTTAGGGTTAAGACTACGGTTGGGGTTAGGGTTAGGGTTGGGGCTAGGGTTAGACTTTAGGCTAGGGTTAGGGTTAAGGTTGGACTAGGGTAAGGGTTAAGACTAGGGTTGGGGTTAAGGTTGGGGCTAAGGTTAGAGTTGAGGCTATGGTTAGGGTTGGACTAGGGTTAGGGGTTGGGCTAGGGTTAGGGTTAGGGTTGAGGCTAGGGTAAGGGTTGGGACTAGGGTTAGGGTAAGGATTAGGGTTAGAGTTGAGACTAGGGTTAGGGTTAGGTTTGTGTTAGAGATACAGTGATTGCCCCCGCGTTTGACACTTGACTTGGCGGTTTGGGGTAGGCATATTAAGGGCTTGCACTGGCCGTCGCATGTTGATATGGCACTTGTTCCCAGTCATGAGACTCTGAGCTCAATCTGTGTGTAGATAAACATTTATGTGTGCGTAGTAAGTTATAACCGCTCAGCTCAATTGGTATGCTATGCTATCTATCAATTTGACGATGTGTTTGTAGATAAATTGTTTGTTTTTTTTTGTTTTGTTTTTTTGGGTGGGGGGGTTGTTAAGAATTGGAATGGGTGTAGTTTTAATAATTTTATTTTAATAAGTAAAGTTAGTATTTATTGAAGGGAATAGGTGATGTTAGTAGGGAGGGTAAAGGGTGAAGTTTGTCTACAGGAGTAAGTTTTCAGAGTGAGTTAGTGTAAAGTCTCAGAGGATGGGGGAGGGAAACAGGTGATCAGATTGCAATCATTCTGCTTCCAAAGGGATTTGAGTGATAGAAAGAGAATAGATCTTGCCACAGTGACTGGCCAGAGAAACTCTCCTCGCCTGTTGTTTTTCATCCTCTGATACAAAAAAAGGAGGGTGAGGGGTTGGTTAAGCTATGAAAGAGGTTACTGAGGTTAGGGTTAGGGTTAGAGTTAGGGCTGGGGCTAGGGTTAGGGTTAGGGTTGGAGCTAGGGTTAGGATTAGGGTTAGGGTTGGAGCTAGGGTTAGGGTTAGGGTTAGGGTTGGAGCAAGGGTTAGAGTTAGGGTTGGGGTTGGAGCTAAGGTTAGGGTTGGAGCTAGGGTTAGGGTTAGGGTTAGGGTTGGAGCTAGGGTTAGGGTTAGGTTTGGGGTTGGAGCTAGGGTTAGGGTTAGGGTTGGGGATGGAGCTAGGGATAGGGTTAGGGTTAGGGTTGGAGCTAGGGTTAGTGTTAGGGTTGGAGCTAGGGTTAGGGTTAGGGTTAGGGTTGGGGTTGGAGCTAAGGTTAGGGTTTGGGTTAGGGTTGGAGCTAGGGTTGGGGTTAGGGTTGGGGTTGGAGCTAGGGTTAGGGTTAGGGTTGGAGCTAAGGTTAGGGGTAGGGTTGGGGTTGGAGGTAGTGTTAGGGTTGGAGCTAGGGTTAGGGTTAGGGTTAAGGTTGGAGCTAGGGTTAGGGTTAGGGTTAGGGTTAGGGTTGGAGCTAGGGTTAGGGTTAGGGTTAGGGTTGGAGCTAGGGTTAGGGTTAGGGTTAAGGTTGGAGCTAGGGTTAGGGTTAGGGTTAGGGTTGGAGCTAGGGTTAGGGTTATGGTTAAGGTTGGAGCTAGGGTTAGGGTTAGGGTTAGGGTTGGAGCTAGGGTTAGGGTTAGGGTTAGGGTTGGAGCTAGGGTTAGGGTTAGGGTTAGGGTTGGAGTTAGGGTTAGTGTTGGAGCTAGGGTTAGGGTTGGGCTTGGAGCTAGGATTTTTCTGAGTGCAATGAACCAACTCCCGAGTCTCTAGGACGTTCCTAAAAAAATTGATTTTTTCCCATAGGAATGCATGGGTTAGGGTTAGGGTTAGGGTTGGAGCTAGGGTTAGGGTTAGGGTTAGGGTTGGAGTTAGGGTTAGTGTTGGAGCTAGGGTTAGGGTTGGGCTTGGAGCTACGATTTTTCTGAGTGCAATGAACCAACTCCCGAGTCTCTAGGACGTTCCCGAAAAAAATTTGATTTTTTTCCCATAGGAATGCATGGGTTAGGGTTAGGGTTAGGGTTGGAGCTAGGGTTAGGGTTAGGGTTAGGGTTGGAGTTAGGGTTAGTGTTGGAGCTAGGGTTAGGGTTGGGCTTGGAGCTAGGATTTTTCTGAGTGCAATGAACCAACTCCCGAGTCTCTAGGACGTTCCTAAAAAAATTTGATTTTTTCCCATAGGAATGCATGGGTTAGGGTTAGGGTTAGGGTTGGAGCTAGGGTTAGGGTTAGGGTTAGGGTTGGAGTTAGGGTTAGTGTTGGAGCTAGGGTTAGGGTTGGGCTTGGAGCTAGGATTTTTCTGAGTGCAATGAACCAACTCCCGAGTCTCTAGGACGTTCCTAAAAAAATTTGATTTTTTCCCATAGGAATGCATGGGTTAGGGTTAGGGTTAGGGTTGGAGCTAGGGTTAGGGTTAGGGTTAGGGTTGGAGTTAGGGTTAGTGTTGGAGCTAGGGTTAGGGTTGGGCTTGGAGCTAGGATTTTTCTGAGTGCAATGAACCAACTCCCGAGTCTCTAGGACGTTCCTAAAAAAATTTGATTTTTTCCCATAGGAATGCATGGGTTAGGGTTAGGGTTAGGGTTGGAGCTAGGGTTAGGGTTAGGGTTAGGGTTGGAGTTAGGGTTAGTGTTGGAGCTAGGGTTAGGGTTGGGCTTGGAGCTAGGATTTTTCTGAGTGCAATGAACCAACTCCTGAGTCTCTAGGACGTTCCTAAAAAAATTTGATTTTTTCCCATAGGAATGCATGGGTTAGGGTTAGGGTTAGGGTTGGAGCTAGGGTTAGGGTTAGGGTTAGGGTTGGAGTTAGGGTTAGTGTTGGAGCTAGGGTTAGGGTTGGGCTTGGAGCTAGGATTTTTCTGAGTGCAATGAACCAACTCCTGAGTCTCTAGGACGTTCCTAAAAAAATTTGATTTTTTCCCATAGGAATGCTTGGGTTAGGGTTAGGGTTAGGGTTAGGGTTGGAGCTAGGGTAAGGGTTAGGGTTAGGGTTGGAGTTAGGGTTAGTGTTGGAGCTAGGGTTAGGGTTGGGCTTGGAGCTAGGATTTTTCTGAGTGCAATGAACCAACTCCCGAGTCTCTAGGACGTTCCTAAAAAAATTTGATTTTTTCCCATAGGAATGCATGGGTTAGGGTTAGGGTTAGGGTTAGGGTTGGAGCTAGGGTTAGGGTTAGGGTTAGGGTTGGAGTTAGGGTTAGTGTTGGAGCTAGGGTTAGGGTTGGGCTTGGAGCTAGGATTTTTCTGAGTGCAATGAACCAACTCCCGAGTCTCTAGGACGTTCCTAAAAAATTTGATTTTTTCCCATAGGAATGCATGGGTTAGGGTTAGGGTTAGGGTTGGAGCTAGGGTTAGGGTTAGGGTTGGAGTTAGGGTTAGTGTTGGAGCTAGGGTTAGGGTTGGGCTTGGAGCTAGGATTTTTCTGAGTGCAATGAACCAACTCCCGAGTCTCTAGGACGTTCCTAAAAAAATTTGATTTTTTCCCATAGGAATGCATGGGTTAGGGTTAGGGTTAGGGTTGGAGCTAGGGTTAGGGTTAGGGTTGGAGTTAGGGTTAGTGTTGGAGCTAGGGTTAGGGTTGGGCTTGGAGCTAGGATTTTTCTGAGTGCACTGAACCAACTCCCGAGTCTCTAGGACATTCCTAAAAAAATTTGATTTTTTCCCATAGGAATGCATGGGTTAGGGTTATGGTTAGGGTTAGGGTTGGAGCTAGGGTTAGGGTTAGGGTTAGGGTTGGAGTTAGGGTTAGTGTTGGGCTTGGAGCTAGGATTTTTCTGAGTGCAATGAACCAACTCCCGAGTCTCTAGGACGTTCCTAAAAAAATTTGATTTTTTCCCATAGGAATGCATGGGTTAGGGTTAGGGTTAGGGTTGGAGCTAGGGTTAGGGTTAGGGTTAGGGTTGGAGTTAGGGTTAGTGTTGGAGCTAGGGTTAGGGTTGGGCTTGGAGCTAGGATTTTTCTGAGTGCACTGAACCAACTCCCGAGTCTCTAGGACGTTCCTAAAAAAATTTGATTTTTTCCCATAGGAATGCATGGGTTAGGGTTAGGGTTAGGGTTGGAGCTAGGGTTAGGGTTAGGGTTAGGGTTGGAGTTAGGGTTAGTGTTGGAGCTAGGGTTAGGGTTGGGCTTGGAGCTAGGATTTTTCTGAGTGCAATGAACCAACTCCCGAGTCTCTAGGACGTTCCTAAAAAAAATTGATTTTTTCCCATAGGAATGCATGGGTTAGGGTTAGGGTTAGGGTTGGAGCTAGGGTTAGGGTTAGGGTTAGGGTTGGAGTTAGGGTTAGTGTTGGAGCTAGGGTTAGGGTTGGGCTTGGAGCTAGGATTTTTCTGAGTGCAATGAACCAACTCCCGAGTCTCTAGGACATTCCTAAAAAAATTTGATTTTTTCCCATAGGAATGCATGGGTTAGGGTTAGGGTTAGGGTTGGAGCTAGGGATAGGGTTAGGGTTAGGGTTGGAGTTAGGGTTAGTGTTGGAGCTAGGGTTAGGGTTGGGCTTGGAGCTAGGATTTTTCTGAGTGCAATGAACCAACTCCCGAGTCTCTAGGACGTTCCTAAAAAAATTTGATTTTTTCCCATAGGAATGCATGGGTTAGGGTTAGGGTTAGGGTTGGAGCTAGGGTAAGGGTTAGGGTTAGGGTTGGAGTTAGGGTTAGTGTTGGAGCTAGGGTTAGGGTTGGGCTTGGAGCTAGGATTTTTCTGAGTGCAATGAACCAACTCCCGAGTCTCTAGGACGTTCCTAAAAAAATTTGATTTTTTCCCATAGGAATGCATGGGTTAGGGTTAGGGTTAGGGTTAGGGTTGGAGCTAGGGTTAGGGTTAGGGTTAGGGTTGGAGTTAGGGTTAGTGTTGGAGCTAGGGTTAGGGTTGGGCTTGGAGCTAGGATTTTTCTGAGTGCAATGAACCAACTCCCGAGTCTCTAGGACGTTCCTAAAAAAATTTGATTTTTTCCCATAGGAATGCATGGGTTAGGGTTAGGGTTAGGGTTAGGGTTGGAGCTAGGGTAAGGGTTAGGGTTAGGGTTGGAGTTAGGGTTAGTGTTGGAGCTAGGGTTAGGGTTGGGCTTGGAGCTAGGATTTTTCTGAGTGCAATGAACCAACTCCCGAGTCTCTAGGACGTTCCTAAAAAAAATTTGATTTTTTCCCATAGGAATGCATGGGTTAGGGTTAGGGTTAGGGTTGGAGCTAGGGTTAGGGTTAGGGTTAGGGTTGGAGTTAGGGTTAGTGTTGGAGCTAGGGTTAGGGTTGGGCTTGGAGCTAGGACTTTTCTGAGTGCAATGAACCAACTCCCGAGTCTCTAGGACGTTCCTAAAAAAATTTGATTTTTTCCCATAGGAATGCATGGGTTAGGGTTAGGGTTAGGGTTGGAGCTAGGGTTAGGGTTAGGGTTGGAGTTAGGGTTAGTGTTGGAGCTAGGGTTAGGGTTGGGCTTGGAGCTAGGATTTTTCTGAGTGCAATGAACCAACTCCCGAGTCTCTAGGACGTTCCTAAAAAAATTTGATTTTTTCCCATAGGAATGCATGGCTTAGGGTTAGGGTTAGGGTTGGAGCTAGGGTTAGGGTTGGAGTTAGGGTTAGTGTTGGAGCTAGGGTTAGGGTTGGGCTTGGAGCTAGGATTTTTCTGAGTGCACTGAACCAACTCCCGAGTCTCTAGGACGTTCCTAAAAAAATTTGATTTTTTCCCATAGGAATGCATGGGTTAGGGTTAGGGTTAGGGTTGGAGCTAGGGTTAGGGTTAGGGTTAGGGTTGGAGTTAGGGTTAGTGTTGGAGCTAGGGTTAGGGTTGGGCTTGGAGCTAGGATTTTTCTGAGTGCAATGAACCAACTCCCGAGTCTCTAGGACGTTCCTAAAAAAATTTGATTTTTTCCCATAGGAATGCATGGGTTAGGGTTAGGGTTAGGGTTGGAGCTAGGGTTAGGGTTAGGGTTAGGGTTGGAGTTAGGGTTAGTGTTGGAGCTAGGGTTAGGGTTGGGCTTGGAGCTAGGATTTTTCTGAGTGCAATGAACCAACTCCCGAGTCTCTAGGACGTTCCTAAAAAAATTTGATTTTTTTCCCATAGGAATGCATGGGTTAGGGTTAGGGTTAGGGTTGGAGCTAGGGTTAGGGTTAGGGTTGGAGTTAGGGTTAGTGTTGGAGCTAGGGTTAGGGTTGGGCTTGGAGCTAGGATTTTTCTGAGTGCACTGAACCAACTCCCGAGTCTCTAGGACATTCCTAAAAAAATTTGATTTTTTCCCATAGGAATGCATGGGTTAGGGTTAGGGTTAGGGTTGGAGCTAGGGTTAGGGTTAGGGTTAGGGTTGGAGTTAGGGTTAGTGTTGGAGCTAGGGTTAGGGTTGGGCTTGGAGCTAGGACTTTTCTGAGTGCAATGAACCAACTCCCGAGTCTCTAGGACGTTCCTAAAAAAATGTGATTTTTTCCCATAGGAATGCATGGGTTAGGGTTAGGGTTAGGGTTGGAGCTAGGGTTAGGGTTAGGGTTAGGGTTGGAGTTAGGGTTAGTGTTGGAGCTAGGGTTAGGGTTGGGCTTGGAGCTAGGATTTTTCTGAGTGCACTGAACCAACTCCCGAGTCTCTAGGACATTCCTAAAAAAATTTGATTTTTTCCCATAGGAATGCATGGGTTAGGGTTATGGTTAGGGTTAGGGTTGGAGCTAGGGTTAGGGTTAGGGTTAGGGTTGGAGTTAGGGTTAGTGTTGGAGCTAGGGTTAGGGTTGGGCTTGGAGCTAGGATTTTTCTGAGTGCAATGAACCAACTCCCGAGTCTCTAGGACATTCCTAAAAAAATCTGATTTTTTTCCCATAGGAATGCATGGGTTAGGGTTATGGTTAGGGTTAGGGTTGGAGCTAGGGTTAGGGTTAGGGTTAGGGTTGGAGTTAGGGTTAGTGTTGGAGCTAGGGTTAGGGTTGGGCTTGGAGCTAGGATTTTTCTGAGTGCACTGAACCAACTCCCGAGTCTCTAGGACATTCCTAAAAAAATTTGATATTTTCCCATAGGAATGCATGGGTTAGGGTTAGGGTTAGGGTTGGAGCTAGGGTTAGGGTTAGGGTTAGGGTTGGAGTTAGGGTTAGTGTTGGAGCTAGGGTTAGGGTTGGGCTTGGAGCTAGGATTTTTCTGAGTGCACTGAACCAACTCCCGAGTCTCTAGGACATTCCTAAAAAAATTTGATTTTTTTCCCATAGGAATGCATGGGTTAGGGTTAGGGTTAGGGTTGGAGCTAGGGTTAGGGTTAGGGTTAGGGTTGGAGTTAGGGTTAGTGTTGGAGCTAGGGTTAGGGTTGGGCTTGGAGCTAGGATTTTTCTGAGTGCACTGAACCAACTCCCGAGTCTCTAGGACATTCCTAAAAAAATTTGATTTTTTTCCCATAGGAATGCATGGTTTAGGGTTAGGGTTAGGGTTGGAGCTAGGGTTAGGGTCAGGGTTAGGGTTGGAGTTAGGGTTAGTGTTGGAGCTAGGGTTAGGGTTGGGCTTGGAGCTAGGATTTTTCTGAGTGCACTGAACCAACTCCCGAGTCTCTAGGACATTCCTAAAAAAATGTGATTTTTTTCCCATAGGAATGCATGGGTTAGGGTTATGGTTAGGGTTAGGGTTGGAGCTAGGGTTAGGGTTAGGGTTAGGGTTGGAGTTAGGGTTAGTGTTGGAGCTAGGGTTAGGGTTGGGCTTGGAGCTAGGACTTTTCTGAGTGCAATGAACCAACTCCCGAGTCTCTAGGACGTTCCCTAAAAAAATTTGATTTTTTCCCATAGGAATGCATGGGTTAGGGTTAGGGTTAGGGTTGGAGCTAGGGTTAGGGTTAGGGTTAGGGTTGGAGTTAGGGTTAGTGTTGGAGCTAGGGTTAGGGTTGGGCTTGGAGCTAGGATTTTTCTGAGTGCACTGAACCAACTCCCGAGTCTCTAGGACATTCCTAAAAAAATTTGATTTTTTCCCATAGGAATGCATGGGTTAGGGTTATGGTTAGGGTTAGGGTTGGAGCTAGGGTTAGGGTTGGAGTTAGGGTTAGTGTTGGAGCTAGGGTTAGGGTTGGGCTTGGAGCTAGGATTTTTCTGAGTGCAATGAACCAACTCCCGAGTCTCTAGGACGTTCCTAAAAAAATTTGATTTTTTTCCCATAGGAATGCATGGGTTAGGGTTATGGTTAGGGTTAGGGTTGGAGCTAGGGTTAGGGTTAGGGTTAGGGTTGGAGTTAGGGTTAGTGTTGGAGCTAGGGTTAGGGTTGGGCTTGGAGCTAGGACTTTTCTGAGTGCAATGAACCAACTCCCGAGTCTCTAGGACGTTCCTAAAAAAATTTGATTTTTTCCCATAGGAATGCATGGGTTAGGGTTAGGGTTAGGGTTGGAGCTAGGGTTAGGGTTAGGGTTAGGGTTGGAGTTAGGGTTAGTGTTGGAGCTAGGGTTAGGGTTGGGCTTGGAGCTAGGATTTTTCTGAGTGCAATGAACCAACTCCCGAGTCTCTAGGACATTCCTAAAAAAATCTGATTTTTTCCCATAGGAATGCATGGGTTAGGGTTATGGTTAGGGTTAGGGTTGGAGCTAGGGTTAGGGTTAGGGTTAGGGTTGGAGTTAGGGTTAGTGTTGGAGCTAGGGTTAGGGTTGGGCTTGGAGCTAGGATTTTTCTGAGTGCACTGAACCAACTCCCGAGTCTCTAGGACATTCCTAAAAAAAATTGATTTTTTCCCATAGGAATGCATGGGTTAGGGTTAGGGTTAGGGTTGGAGCTAGGGTTAGGGTTAGGGTTAGGGTTGGAGTTTGGGTTAGTGTTGGAGCTAGGGTTAGGGTTGGGCTTGGAGCTAGGATTTTTCTGAGTGCACTGAACCAACTCCCGAGTCTCTAGGACATTCCTAAAAAAATTTGATTTTTTCCCATAGGAATGCATGGGTTAGGGTTAGGGTTAGGGTTGGAGCTAGGGTTAGGGTTAGGGTTAGGGTTGGAGTTAGGGTTAGTGTTGGAGCTAGGGTTAGGGTTGGGCTTGGAGCTAGGATTTTTCTGAGTGCACTGAACAAACTCCCGAGTCTCTAGGACATTCCTAAAAAAATGTGATTTTTTTCCCATAGGAATGCATGGGTTAGGGTTATGGTTAGGGTTAGGGTTGGAGCTAGGGTTAGGGTTAGGGTTAGGGTTGGAGTTAGGGTTAGTGTTGGAGCTAGGGTTAGGGTTGGGCTTGGAGCTAGGACTTTTCTGAGTGCAATGAACCAACTCCCGAGTCTCTAGGACGTTCCCTAAAAAAATTTGATTTTTTCCCATAGGAATGCATGGGTTAGGGTTAGGGTTAGGGTTGGAGCTAGGGTTAGGGTTAGGGTTAGGGTTGGAGTTAGGGTTAGTGTTGGAGCTAGGGTTAGGGTTGGGCTTGGAGCTAGGATTTTTCTGAGTGCACTGAACCAACTCCCGAGTCTCTAGGACATTCCTAAAAAAATTTGATTTTTTCCCATAGGAATGCATGGGTTAGGGTTATGGTTAGGGTTAGGGTTGGAGCTAGGGTTAGGGTTAGGGTTAGGGTTGGAGTTAGGGTTAGTGTTGGAGCTAGGGTTAGGGTTGGGCTTGGAGCTAGGATTTTTCTGAGTGCACTGAACCAACTCCCGAGTCTCTAGGACATTCCTAAAAAAATTTGATTTTTTCCCATAGGAATGCATGGGTTAGGGTTATGGTTAGGGTTAGGGTTGGAGCTAGGGTTAGGGTTAGGGTTAGGGTTGGAGTTAGGGTTAGTGTTGGAGCTAGGGTTAGGGTTGGGCTTGGAGCTAGGATTTTTCTGAGTGCAATGAACCAACTCCCGAGTCTCTAGGACGTTCCTAAAAAAATTTGATTTTTTCCCCATAGGAATGCATGGGTTAGGGTTATGGTTAGGGTTAGGGTTGGAGCTAGGGTTAGGGTTAGGGTTAGGGTTGGAGTTAGGGTTAGTGTTGGAGCTAGGGTTAGGGTTGGGCTTGGAGCTAGGATTTTTCTGAGTGCACTGAACCAACTGCCGAGTCTCTAGGACATTCCTAAAAAAATTTGATTTTTTCCCATAGGAATGCATGGGTTAGGGTTAGGGTTAGGGTTGGAGCTAGGGTTAGGGTTAGGGTTAGGGTTGGAGTTAGGGTTAGTGTTGGAGCTAGGGTTAGGGTTGGGCTTGGAGCTAGGATTTTTCTGAGTGCACTGAACCAACTCCCGAGTCTCTAGGACATTCCTAAAAAAAATAGATTTTTTCCCATAGGAATGCATGGGTTAGGGTTAGGGTTAGGGTTGGAGCTAGGGTTAGGGTTAGGGTTAGGGTTGGAGTTAGGGTTAGTGTTGGAGCTAGGGTTAGGGTTGGGCTTGGAGCTAGGATTTTTCTGAGTGCACTGAACCAACTCCTGAGTCTCTAGGACATTCCTAAAAAAATTTGTTTTTTTCCCATAGGAATGCATTGGTTAGGGTTATGGTTAGGGTTAGGGTTGGAGCTAGGGTTAGGGTTAGGGTTAGGGTTGGAGTTAGGGTTAGTGTTGGAGCTAGGGTTAGGGTTGGGCTTGGAGCTAGGATTTTTCTGAGTGCACTGAACCAACTCCCGAGTCTCTAGGACATTCCTAAAAAAATTTGATTTTTTCCCATAGGAATGCATGGGTTAGGGTTAGGGTTAGGGTTGGAGCTAGGGTTAGGGTTAGGGTTAGGGTTGGAGTTAGGGTTAGTGTTGGAGCTAGGGTTAGGGTTGGGCTTGGAGCTAGGATTTTTCTGAGTGCACTGAACCAACTCCCGAGTCTCTAGGACATTCCTAAAAAAATTTGATTTTTTCCCATAGGAATGCATGGGTTAGGGTTAGGGTTAGGGTTGGAGCTAGGGTTAGGGTTAGGGTTAGGGTTGGAGTTAGGGTTAGTGTTGGAGCTAGGGTTAGGGTTGGGCTTGGAGCTAGGATTTTTCTGAGTGCACTGAACCAACTCCCGAGTCTCTAGGACATTCCTAAAAAAATGTGATTTTTTTCCCATAGGAATGCATGGGTTAGGGTTATGGTTAGGGTTAGGGTTGGAGCTAGGGTTAGGGTTAGGGTTAGGGTTGGAGTTAGGGTTAGTGTTGGAGCTAGGGTTAGGGTTAGGCTTGGAGCTAGGACTTTTCTGAGTGCAATGAACCAACTCCCGAGTCTCTAGGACGTTCCCTAAAAAAATTTGATTTTTTCCCATAGGAATGCATGGGTTAGGGTTAGGGTTAGGGTTGGAGCTAGGGTTAGGGTTAGGGTTAGGGTTGGAGTTAGGGTTAGTGTTGGAGCTAGGGTTAGGGTTGGGCTTGGAGCTAGGATTTTTCTGAGTGCACTGAACCAACTGCCGAGTCTCTAGGACATTCCTAAAAAAATTTGATTTTTTCCCATAGGAATGCATGGGTTAGGGTTAGGGTTAGGGTTGGAGCTAGGGTTAGGGTTAGGGTTAGGGTTGGAGTTAGGGTTAGTGTTGGAGCTAGGGTTAGGGTTGGGCTTGGAGCTAGGATTTTTCTGAGTGCACTGAACCAACTCCCGAGTCTCTTGGACATTCCTAAAAAAATTTGATTTTTTCCCATAGGAATGCATGGGTTAGGGTTAGGGTTAGGGTTGGAGCTAGGGTTAGGGTTAGGGTTAGGGTTGGAGTTAGGGTTAGTGTTGGAGCTAGGGTTAGGGTTGGGCTTGGAGCTAGGATTTTTCTGAGTGCACTGAACCAACTCCCGAGTCTCTAGGACATTCCTAAAAAAATGTGATTTTTTTCCCATAGGAATGCATTGGTTAGGGTTATGGTTAGGGTTAGGGTTGGAGCTAGGGTTAGGGTTAGGGTTAGGGTTGGAGTTAGGGTTAGTGTTGGAGCTAGGGTTAGGGTTGGGCTTGGAGCTAGGACTTTTCTGAGTGCAATGAACCAACTCCCGAGTCTCTAGGACGTTCCCTAAAAAAATTTGATTTTTTCCCATAGGAATGCATTGGTTAGGGTTAGGGTTAGGGTTGGAGCTAGGGTTAGGGTTAGGGTTAGGGTTGGAGTTAGGGTTAGTGTTGGAGCTAGGGTTAGGGTTGGGCTTGGAGCTAGGATTTTTCTGAGTGCACTGAACCAACTCCCGAGTCTCTAGGACATTCCTAAAAAAATTTGATTTTTTCCCATAGGAATGCATGGGTTAGGGTTAGGGTTAGGGTTGGAGCTAGGGTTAGGGTTAGGGTTAGGGTTGGAGGTAGGGTTAGTGTTGGAGCTAGGGTTAGGGTTGGGCTTGGAGCTAGGATTTTTCTAAGTGCAATGAACCAACTCCAGAGTCTCTAGGACGTTCCTAAAAAAATTTGATTTTTTTCCCATAGGAATGCATGGGTTAGGGTTATGGTTAGGGTTAGGGTTGGAGCTAGGGTTAGGGTTAGGGTTAGGGTTGGAGTTAGGGTTAGTGTTGGAGCTAGGGTTAGGGTTGGGCTTGGAGCTAGGATTTTTCTGAGTGCACTGAACCAACTGCCGAGTCTCTAGGACATTCCTAAAAAAATTTGATTTTTTCCCATAGGAATGCATGGGTTAGGCTTAGGGTTAGGGTTGGAGCTAGGGTTAGGGTTAGGGTTAGGGTTGGAGTTAGGGTTAGTGTTGGAGCTAGGGTTAGGGTTGGGCTTGGAGCTAGGATTTTTCTGAGTGCACTGAACCAACTCCCGAGTCTCTAGGACATTCCTAAAAAAAATTGATTTTTTCCCATAGGAATGCATGGGTTAGGGTTAGGGTTAGGGTTGGAGCTAGGGTTAGGGTTAGGGTTAGGGTTGGAGTTAGGGTTAGTGTTGGAGCTAGGGTTAGGGTTGGGCTTGGAGCTAGGATTTTTCTGAGTGCACTGAACCAACTCCCGAGTCTCTAGGACATTCCTAAAAAAAATTGATTTTTTCCCATAGGAATGCATTGGTTTGGGTTATGGTTAGGGTTAGGGTTGGAGCTAGGGTTAGGGTTAGGGTTAGGGTTGGAGTTAGGGTTAGTGTTGGAGCTAGGGTTAGGGTTGGGCTTGGAGCTAGGATTTTTCTGAGTGCAATGAACCAACTCCCGAGTCTCTAGGACGTTCCTAAAAAAATTTGATTTTTTCCCATAGGAATGCATGGGTTAGGGTTAGGGTTAGGGTTGGAGCTAGGGTTAGGGTTAGGGTTAGGGTTGGAGTTAGGGATAGTGTTGGAGCTAGGGTTAGGGTTGGGCTTGGAGCTAGGATTTTTCTGAGTGCAATGAACCAACTCCCGAGTCTCTAGGACGTTCCTAAAAAAATTTGATTTTTTCCCATAGGAATGCATGGGTTAGGGTTAGGGTTAGGGTTGGAGCTAGGGTTTGGGTTAGGGTTAGGGTTAGGGTTGGAGTTAGGGTTAGTGTTGGAGCTAGGGTTTGGGTTGGGCTTGGAGCTAGGATTTTTCTGAGTGCACTGAACCAACTCCCGAGTCTCTAGGACATTCCCAAAATAATTTGATTTTTTCCCATAGGAATGCATGGGTTAGGGTTAGGGTTAGGGTTGGAGCTAGGGTTAGGGTTAGGGTTAGGGTTGGAGTTAGGGTTAGTGTTGGAGCTAGGGTTAGGGTTGGGCTTGGAGCTAGGATTTTTCTGAGTGCACTGAACCAACTCCCGAGTCTCTAGGACATTCCTAAAAAAATTTGATTTTTTCCCATAGGAATGCATGGGTTAGGGTTATGGTTAGGGTTAGGGTTGGAGCTAGGGTTAGGGTTAGGGTTAGGGTTGGAGTTAGGGTTAGTGTTGGAGCTAGGGTTAGGGTTGGGCTTGGAGCTAGGATTTTTCTGAGTGCACTGAACCAACTCCCGAGTCTCTAGGACGTTCCTAAAAAAATTTGATTTTTTCCCATAGGAATGCATGGGTTAGGGTTAGGGTTAGGGTTGGAGCTAGGGTTAGGGTTAGGGTTAGGGTTGGAGTTTGGGTTAGTGTTGGAGCTAGGGTTAGGGTTGGGCTTGGAGCTAGGATTTTTCTGAGTGCACTGAACCAACTCCCGAGTCTCTAGGACATTCCTAAAAAAATTTGATTTTTTCCCATAGGAATGCATGGGTTAGGGTTATGGTTAGGGTTAGGGTTGGAGCTAGGGTTAGGGTTAGTGTTAGGGTTGGAGTTAGGGTTAGTGTTGGAGCTAGGGTTAGGGTTGGGCTTGGAGCTAGGACTTTTCTGAGTGCAATGAACCAACTCCCGAGTCTCTAGGACGTTCCTAAAAAAATTTGATTTTTTCCCATAGGAATGCATGGGTTAGGGTTAGGGTTAGGGTTGGAGCTAGGGTTAGGGTTAGGGTTAGGGTTGGAGTTAGGGTTAGGGTTAGGGTTAGGGTTAGGGTTGGGCTTGGAGCTAGGATTTTTCTGAGTGCACTGAACCAACTCCCGAGTCTCTAGGACATTCCTAAAAAAATTTGATTTTTTCCCATAGGAATGCATGGGTTAGGGTTATGGTTAGGGTTAGGGTTGGAGCTAGGGTTAGGGTTAGGGTTAGGGTTGGAGTTAGGGTTAGTGTTGGAGCTAGGGTTAGGGTTGGGCTTGGAGCTAGGATTTTTCTGAGTGCACTGAACCAACTCCCGAGTCTCTTGGACATTCCTAAAAAAATTTGATTTTTTCCCATAGGAATGCATGGGTTAGGGTTAGGGTTAGGGTTGGAGCTAGGGTTAGGGTTAGGGTTAGGGTTGGAGTTAGGGTTAGTGTTGGAGCTAGGGTTAGGGTTGGGCTTGGAGCTAGGATTTTTCTGAGTGCACTGAACCAACTCCCGAGTCTCTAGGACATTCCTAAAAAAATGTGATTTTTTTCCCATAGGAATGCATGGGTTAGGGTTATGGTTAGGGTTAGGGTTGGAGCTAGGGTTAGGGTTAGGGTTAGGGTTGGAGTTAGGGTTAGTGTTGGAGCTAGGGTTAGGGTTGGGCTTGGAGCTAGGATTTTTCTGAGTGCACTGAACCAACTCCCGAGTCTCTAGGACGTTCCTAAAAAAATTTGATTTTTTCCCATAGGAATGCATGGGTTAGGGTTATGGTTAGGGTTAGGGTTGGAGCTAGGGTTAGGGTTAGGGTTAGGGTTGGAGTTAGGGTTAGTGTTGGAGCTAGGGTTAGGGTTGGGCTTGGAGCTAGGATTTTTCTGAGTGCAATGAACCAACTCCCAAGTCTCTAGGACGTTCCTAAAAAAATTTGATTTTTTCCCATAGGAATGCATGGGTTAGGGTTAGGGTTAGGGTTGGAGCTAGGGTTAGGGTTAGGGTTAGGGTTGGAGTTAGGGTTAGTGTTGGAGCTAGGGTTAGGGTTGGGCTTGGAGCTAGGATTTTTCTGAGTGCAATGAACCAACTCCCGAGTCTCTAGGACGTTCCTAAAAAAATTTGATTTTTTCCCATAGGAATGCATGGGTTAGGGTTATGGTTAGGGTTAGGGT
The DNA here is from genome assembly GCA_962446985.1 of Xyrichtys novacula. Lineage (NCBI taxonomy): Eukaryota > Metazoa > Chordata > Actinopteri > Labriformes > Labridae > Xyrichtys > Xyrichtys novacula. The sequence continues at coordinate 24,000,502 of OY660871.1, forward strand.
TGGAGCTAGGGTTAGGGTTAGGGTTAGGGTTGGAGTTAGGGTTAGTGTTGGCGCTAGGGTTAGGGTTGGGCTTGGAGCTAGGATTTTTCTGAGTGCAATGAACCAACTCCCGAGTCTCTAGGACGTTCCTAAAAAAATTTGATTTTTTCCCATAGGAATGCATGGGTTAGGGTTAGGGTTAGGGTTGGAGCTAGGGTTAGGGTTAGGGTTAGGATTAGGGTGGAGCTAGGGTTAGGGTTAGGGTTAGAGCTAGGGTTAGGGTTGGGGCTAGTGTTAGGGTTAGGGTTGGAGTTAGGGTTAGTGTTGGAGCTAGGGTTAGGGTTGGGCTTGGAGCTAGGATTTTTCTGAGTGCAATGAACCAACTCCCGTGTCTCTAGGACGTTCCTTAAAAAAATTTGAGGGTTAGGGTTAGGGTTGGAGTTAGGGTTAGTGTTGGAGCTAGGGTTAGGGTTAGGGCTTGGAGCTAGGATTTTTCTGAGTGCAATGAACCAACTCCCGAGTTTCTAGGACGTTCCTAAAAAAATTTGATTTTTTTTCCATAGGAATGCATCGGGAAAAAAAATTTCTAAGTGCCAACCTAATTCTGGGGGAAGTTTTTTGAAAAGTTTACTTAGGGTTTGGGTTAGGGTTAGGGTTGGAGCTAGGGTTAGGGTTAGGGTTAAGGTTGGAGCTAGGGTTAGGGTTAGGGTTAGGATTAGGGTGGAGCTAGGGTTAGGGTTAGGGTTAGAGCTAGGGTTAGGGTTGGGGCTAGGGTTAGGGTTAGGGTTAGGGTTAAGGTTGGAGCTAGGGTTAGGGTTAGGTTCTATAGACTCCCCGTGCCCTGAAACGTGCTCCTAACACAATTCTGGAAGGTGAAAAATTGGGTTGGCACTTAAAAAATTTTTCAATTTTTTTTTTCCATGCATTCCTATGGAAAAAAATAATTTTTTTTAGGAACGTCCTAGAGACTCGGGAGTTGGTTCATTGCACTCAGAAAAATCCTAGCTCCAAGCCCAACCCTAACCCTAGCTCCAACACTAACCCTAACTCCAGCCCTAACCCTAACCCTAACCCTAGCTCCAACCCTAACCCTAACCCTAACCCATGCATTCCTATGGGAAAAAATCAAATTTTTTTAGGAACGTCCTAGAGACTCGGGAGTTGGTTCATTGCACTCAGAAAAATCCTAGCTCCAAGCCCAACCCTAACCCTAGCTCCAACACTAACCCTAACTCCAGCCCTAACCCTAACCCTAGCTCCAACCCTAACCCTAACCCTAACCCATGCATTCCTATGGGAAAAAATCAAATTTTTTTAGGAACGTCCTAGAGACTCGGGAGTTGGTTCATTGCACTCAGAAAAATCCTAGCTCCAAGCCCAACCCTAACCCTAGCTCCAACACTAACCCTAACTCCGACCCTAACCCTAACCCTAACTCTAGCTCCAACCCTAACCCTAACCCTAACCCATGCATTCCTATGGAAAAAAATCAATTTTTTTTAGGAATGTCCTAGAGACTCGGGAGTTGGTTCATTGCACTCAGAAAAATCCTAGCTCCAAGCCCAACCCTAACCCTAGCTCCAACACTAACCCTAACTCCAACCCTAACCCTAACCCTAACCCTAGCTCCAACCCTAACCCTAACCCTAACCCATGCATTCCTATGGGAAAAAATCAAATTTTTTTAGGAACGTCCTAGAGACTCGGGAGTTGGTTCATTGCACTCAGAAAAATCCTAGCTCCAAGCCCAACCCTAACCCTAGCTCCAACACTAACCCTAACTCCAACCCTAACCCTAACCCTAACCCTAGCTCCAACCCTAACCCTAACCCTAACCCATGCATTCCTATGGGAAAAAATCAATTTTTTTAGGAACGTCCTAGAGACTCGGGAGTTGGTTCATTGCACTCAGAAAAATCCTAGATCCAAGCCCAACCCTAACCCTAGCTCCAACACTAACCCTAACTCCAACCCTAACCCTAACCCTAACCCTAGCTCCAACCCTAACCCTAACCCTAACATTAGCCCCAACCCTAACCCTAGCTCTAACCCTAACCCTAACCCTAGCTCCACCCTAATCCTAACCCTAACCCTAACCCTAGCTCCAACCTTAGCCCTAACCCTAACCCTAGCTCCAACCCTAACCCTAACCCTAACCCATGCATTCCTATGGGAAAAAAGGGTTAACCCTAGGGTTAGGGTTAGGGTTAGGGTTGGAGTTAGGGTTAGGGTTAGGGTTAGGGTTGGAGCTAGGGTTAGGGTTAGGGTTAGGGTTTGAGGTAGGGTTAATTTTGGAGCTAGGGTTAGGGTTGGGCTTGGAGCTAGGATTTTTCTGAGTGCAATGAACCAACTCCTGAGTCTCTAGGACGTTCCTAAAAAAATTTGATTTTTTCCCATAGGAATGCATGGGTTAGGGTTAGGGTTAGGGTTGGAGCTAGGGTTAGGGTTAGGGTTAGGGTTGGAGTTAGGGTTAGTGTTGGAGCTAGGGTTAGGGTTGGGCTTGGAGCTAGGATTTTTCTGAGTGCAATGAACCAACTCCCGAGTCTCTAGGACGTTCCTAAAAAAATTTTGATTTTTTCCCATAGGAATGCATGGGTTAGGGTTAGGGTTAGGGTTGGAGCTAGGGTTAGGGTTAGGGTTAGGGTTGGAGCTAGGGTTAGGTTTAGGGTTAGGGTTAGGGTTGGGCTTGGAGCTAGGATTTTTCTGAGTGCAATGAACCAACTCCCGAGTCTCTAGGACGTTCCTAAAAAAATTTGATTTTTTTCCATAGGAATGCATGTGAAGTGCCAACCCAATTTTTCAGCTAGGGTTAGGGTTAGGGTTAGGGTTAGGGTTAGGGTTGGAGCTAGGGTTAGGGTTAGGGTTAGAGCTAGGGTTAGGGTTAGGGTTGGAGCTAGGGTTAGGGTTAGGGTTAAGGTTGGAGCTAGGTTTAGGGTTAGGGTTAGGGTTGGGCTTGGAGCTAGGATTTTTCTGAGTGCAATGAACCAACTCCCGAGTCTCTAGGACGTTCCTAAAAAAATTTGATTTTTTTCCATAGGAATGCATGTGAAGTGCCAACCCAATTTTTCAGCTAGGGTTAGGGTTAGGGTTAGGGTTAGGGTTAGGGTTGGAGCTAGGGTTAGGGTTAAGGTTGGAGCTAGGGTTAGGGTTAGGGTTGGAGCTAGGGTTAGGGTTAGGGTTAAGGTTGGGGTTGGAGCTAGGTTAGGGTTAGGGTTAGGGTTGGAGCTAGGGTTAGGGTTAGAAACCTTTTGTTAGAATATTTTAGGGGTAAGTCATATTTGCACTTGACTATAATATATCGATTGAAACAACTGAGAAAATGTTGCACACAGAACATTTACAAATACATACAGGCTGACAGGTTGATTGGCAGGTACATCATCCAATTATTTCACTCCATCCTTGACAACCTTTTGGGCAAACTTATCACCACCCTGCAGCCACCACAGACGTCTAAGTTTTTTTTTTCTTTTTATTAATAGAGCATTATTATTGAGACTTGCAACCAGAATGTAATAAACTTGTCAGCAGCTACGACCAAAACAGCAACAACAGATAACCTCCCATGGGATGCTTACTCACTAACAGGCTATTTACTTCATTTCAGTAGCATGTAATTTTCAGGTGGGGTTGTATGATTCACATGAACTTGTTTATATAGTTTTAACCCATTTATATCTGAGGAATGTTATCCTGTTAAAGAAATTGAAAGTTTGTTATGACAAACAAATTTATAGATATAACTCGCATCCTCCTGATGGCTACAGGTAAATCCTGTGGTTTCTATTTATCTTTACAGAAGGGTATTTCCTTGCATTGGATACTGGAGGTATCCAGCCATTTATTTATAGATTTATAAACAACAGTCACATATGTAAAAAAAATTGAGGCATTAGCTTACAGATTCAGTCAGGGTCTTCTGCCTGTACTCTGTGTTCTCTCTATTTTTCTGCATGACCTAGAAGATTATGGATACAGATCCATGTTTTAGTGCCACTGGAAGTCATTGGGGCAGTGTCAAGCAGTGTGGCAAGCAGTTAGACACAAAACACAACAAACAATGATGTTTATATTGTTTCATATGCATGTGTTTGTTCATACACCAAGGCAGCATAAATAAGCCTTCACAAGAGCAACATCAACCTGAAATCAGTCATAATAGGACGGCAATAGACATATCTACCAGAGCAAATAAAGAAACATCCACTTATTAAATCACAATGTCCTCATGCTACCAAATAATGTAGAAGTAGCAATCCAAAGTGATGTTAGTTAAATGGCTAATGATGTGTTGAAAAGTTTGCCTTAAAATGAGTTTTTTGCTCTTGCTTATTGTGATACTGATGAATCCTACTCTTTATAATCCATGTGTTTTTGCATTCGTCAGTGTTTCTGCACACTGCCCTCACTGTAAACTGCGTCTCTTAATGAATGGAGCATCTTACAGTTTTTCTCAGTCGCTTTGGTACATTTCTCAGATCAGAATTGAAATTCTCAAAACTACGTGTTCAATTTTCACATCATTGTGCCACTTGTGCACATCAAAAAAGCAGTTTCTCATTTCTTTGAACAACTTGCAAATGCTTTGGTACATCCATGCAAATGATTATGTACAATTTTCTGCTGTTTTCTACATTATCAATTGCTTATGTCATGTTGATCAAAATGTATTATAATGGGTCTCTGTTGAATAGTCTCACCTCCCTCAACATTTAGGCATTAGTTCATTGCATAAGTCTTTACATGCAAAATGGTTGAACAAGCTGTCATAATATGTCAAGCATATTTCTATACATTTCCATCAGACGTTTCTGAATCTGTCCTGAATTGGTAAATTGCTCCCAGGTGAATCTTGACTTTCTCTAACGGTGGGAAATGTGTGAAGCATTAGATCAACCAATGATCAACCACTTTTCTGAAATAGCTCAAAGGTGCATCTCATGAACCATCAACTGGCAAGTGTATATATTGCCGGAGCACAACACAATGTTACAATGTCTGACAATGGAAGGACAAGGAATTGGACGGGGTCAACAGCCAGAGAGAAGAAGAGGAAGAGGAGTGAGGCTGCGTGGCGGAGGAGTTGGGAGGCAAAACAGAGGAAGAGGCAGAATAGGCAGAGGACATATGCGCGTTCCTGATGAGATAAGAGCTACACTTGTAGACCACATTCTCAATCATGGGCTTACAATGGCTGAGGCTGGCCGAAGGGTGCAGCCAAATGTTGGGAGAACAACTGTGTCCTCAATCATTCAGACTTTTCGTTGACAGAACAGGTATGTAATCTAACAATAGGCACTGTAATGTAATACTGTATACTTTCTGTGATGCTTCATACAATATTGCAGTATTCGACTTTCATTTTACAATATACAGTAAGTATACTATATACAGTGACATTGTAGGTGTAGGAAGACTGTACTGTAATTCCTACAGCACTGCATTTCCAGTTTTCCCTAAGGAAATTGTCGTATGTTCACATTTCTACTTTTTTTATTTTTTATTGTGCTCTGCAGTGCTGTCTTTTTCTTTTCTGTATCGCAATGACATGGTCTGTCATCAAATTACAGTCTCTTGCAATCAATCTCCCACATACACTGAGGTGTAACTTCCAATTTACAATGATTGTCATCAAAACTTTAGCCATAGTTTACATCAGAACATCCCTCCAGAGTACACTGTTATACTGACAACATGACTAAGCAATTTGACTGTCTTATCCGTGCACAATGACACAAGGACTTGTCATTCTGATGGCACTGACATGTTCATTGACACAGATATTTACTTTTGAGAGATGTACTAAGGATTTTGAGCAAGAGACTGGCTTTTGCAGCTAATCCATGGTGTTTTGCTAGTTGTACAAATTGTTTTGAGAAAAGGACTTACTGTTTTGCAAATGTCGAGGATGATTCGAGAAATGTACCAAAGCGACTGAGAAAAACTGTAATAGGTCCACGTGTATCTGATGGATGAGTCAGGATGTTTTTCTTCTCTGATGTTGTGCCAAACAACTAAAATTGCTCTGCAATGCAATGCATGAATATGCCTTAAGCCAGTCTGTCTTTTCCTTAACAGGCTTGATGACTTCACAGTCCTCTGCAGTAGATATTAAGGCACTGTTGCCATAAATGAGCTATCTAAATAAAAGCAGCCAGCACCATTAATTGATTGACTGATCACAGACCAAGATGTGTTGCAAGGAGCCATCTCAGTTCCATTCAAAGGCAGGAATTTAAAGCGATGAAAGTGTTTTTGCTGTAACTTAATTACTGCTCAGAGAGACCTCAACCAGCCTGTCAGTTGGTTCTTCTGCCAGCTAAAGCAGCTTGGTTGATGAGTTTAACCCTTACCTGTTCAGGGAGCAGACACAAAGGCAAGACATGAAATAAGACAATCTACTGTCTTTGACTTATCCACCCAGAAGAGAGAGCGTGTTTTCACAGGGGTAATACTCTGAAGCTGTGACCAGGGTGTAATGAAGGATTCCATGTAATGGCCCCTCTAGCTGTTCCACATCGCTTCCTCCTCATCCCTTCCTCGCTCTATAACCACTTCCTCCGTGATTTCATGGGAATTAAGGGGAGAAAGGTGTGTTTCATATGTAAAGCAGGTAGCTTGTGCTAAGATGTGAGCTGGTTTGTGTGCCCCCCCACCCCCTGGTTTTTGTCTCTTGGGTCGTGGATGGAATGGGTGTTGGGAGGTTGGTCGACGTAGGCTTTGATCACTGGCAGAGGGTCGCTATGGTTCAATTTCTATGGTGCTCCTCTGAGAGGTGAGCTCTGCAATTACAAACCATGTGAGAGACGACGAAGGGATGTTAATTTCTCAGCTGCTAGCCCATGTGTCAGTTAGCCAACAGAGGACATGAATCACATTTACGGTATGAGGCAGAAAGGCCCTTGGCAGCACCGTAACCAGGACATGAGATGTAAAATCCATTGAATAATCTCCTCACTATGTAAGCTGTGTGGTTGTAAGAAACTCAGTGAAGCACCACAAAAGCATGAGACCTTGACCTCATGCTGTCTCACAGTTTAAAGCCTCATTTACTTACTTTCGTTTATTAATTTTGACCAATGGTATCTGAATTTTGGCCATTTCAAGGCAAAATTATGTGTATTTAAATTTTTTTGAAGGCTAGTAACAGAGTAAGTTGGGTATCCATGCATAAATCATGTTTTCAGGTCAGAGACAAGCTCTTTTGTCTTTTAACCCTTCTCCAGTGTTAGCTTGTACTATGCACTCACTATGTTAAGGGTCGGTTTCAACCCGTGTCTTAAATCAGCTTTAAATTACACTAAAAACATTTCTCTATCATCCAATTTGGTTCTCATCTCTAGGTTACCTTGTTAGGCTTCATTATCCATGAAAATATTGCTTATGATTTTAGTTTTTGCTCTAATTTTTAGATATTAATCTAAACCGGGTCAACAGTGACCCAAACATGACAAGTGTCATAATTTTAACAAGAGCATTTTATAATTTCGTCAGTTTAATTTTTTTATTTGTTATTTTGTTGAAATAGAGGTTCCTGACAAAGTCAAAAAGTCTTGATGCAAATTAACTAATCTAAGTGGTTCTTTTAAGCATTTAAAAACAAAAACGGGTTGGTGCAGACCCTAACATAGGACGGGGGTTAACAGTCAAACTTTTTATGTAAGTTAAATCTTTTCTGTGAAAAAACACTGCTTTAGCAGTGTGCAGTAGATGATTTTGTATGCTCAATAGCAGAGCTGTCAGGCAGTGGTAATATGTGCAAAGATCTCAAAGAAACACTAAGGCAATGTGGAGCTGAGAGCAGAAGCTTTGTTTGTAGTTATAAGTTTGCTGGCCAGGAAAGGCGACCCCCTGCTACATGGTTTTGAAGTAATGTTGTATGACAATAATTTTCTGGCAAAATAAAGCTGTCAGTTTAAACACATTAAATAAATAATGCTAGTTTATATTATCCTTTCATCCGACCAAAACAGCATCAACAATATAAACAGACAATGATCTGATGTCTGATCTGAGGGTGGACTCATTAGAAGGTGAGCTTGTCATGGTGATGACCCAGTCAGAGGTTCACAGCCTGGTCAGTATGCTGACATAACTCACCTTGAGAAAATATAGAGAAAAACCAATTTTAGTCCTCCAAGAGTTTCTCCTGTGCTTGTTTTTGTGTGATCAAAGAAACACATAAACCTGAACGATCTTCTGTCACTTCATTTCTACCACCTTCTCAATCATTTCTTGTTCAAAAAATGTAACTAGCTGCACACTCAAGGGCAACATGTAGAGCTTTTTACTGTCAGACTAAAGCTATGAGCTGGTGGTGATCAAAGAGCTGAAAAGCTTTTCTACAGTTACATCTAACAAGCCAGAGTATTACAAACAGAGAGGGAAATTCCAGATCAGATGATCATGTCTTTACCCAGACCAGATACTTTAGCCATAAAAAAAAAATCACACAAACAGCATAGAGGCAAAGGATGTTATTTGTTCTGTATGATCAAAGTAACACAGGTTTACAGACTTCAGGCTTACACCCATGACCCACAAAGACTCTCTAACACACCTGTCAAGAGCAATGAAAGAAAAATAACCTTCAGACTGCACAGTTTAAAGCCTTTATTCTTGTATGAAAACCCTGATACGGCTCTAAATACATATAAAAACTTTCAGCATAAACTCAGATGATTTATGGAGAGTTTGAAAATGTCTGACTTTCAGCTGTGGTACAGAAAAATTCTCAGATGCAGGTAACGTATTCTGCGGGAACAGATTTGACTTGGGCACGCTGAGGAGCTAAAAGCATATATTCACACGGTCATTGGTCAAAAACTGGTCATTAATTAGCTACATCAGTGATATTGAATAGCAACAAATTGTTGCTTTAAAAACCAATTTTTCTGACATTTTTAAAAGAAAGAAACTGATAGAAACAGAAAAAGTCCTGACTTTAAATTTTAATGTAGGTTATATCTGGATCACAGTGAGAGGCCTGGATAAAAGTCTGTTTTCCTTTAATCAGTGCCTTTGACCAACCCCAATGAATCTATAAAGAGTAAATAAAAGCATCAGATTTAATTATTGAATTATTCCCTCTTGGGATCCAAAACATGGGAACTCTTTGGAACCACAACAGAAATTTTACTTTCTGCTGAAATAAATGGGTGAATTATTCCTGCTGCTCTGCCCCGAGGAGGAAATATTAAACAAATTCAAATGTTGTCCTTTGACATTGTTTCATTCACTGTTTAGTAGAAAAATGTGACATGTGAAAGCTACGTAAATGTACATCATTGCATGGCATATAAATGAATCTTATTTGTGTTCACAGAAGGGAAAAAAACAGTGGGTTGATTCATCTTGATAAACTGCTTCTTTAAAGGAATGATTAATTATTCTTCTTGTGTTCAGAATAACTGATTTCAAAGACGCTCTTTGTTGAACTGTATCTTACTGGTTCATTTACACCTCCTCATGAAATCTGTTATCACACAGCACAAGCGACCAAAATGGAACGTGCCCTTCAGCTTTGCAAATCATGAAATTACTGCAGTGGGAATTTTACCTTCACACTGCAGTCTGCCTCGTACAGCACACAACCATGTTCCTGTGAAAAAAAAGAAAACACTCCAAAGGAACGCACACATAATATTTCAAAAGACGTGTTAGGGTGTAGTTCTATCCTGTGAAGCAAGGATGCCCTGGAACTGTTTAAAGAGGCCTGTGTCTGCGTCTGAAACTAGAAGCCTTTCCAGCGCTGCAGCACATCAAACTGTGAGGCTGGTTAGGCTGAGCAGAGCTGCTGCTCGTCTTTGTTTAAAACTGCATGAGATGAGGAAGGCTAATTGGACTAATTAGCCACAAAACAAGGCTTGACTGAGCAGTCTTTCTGTACCACAGATGTTTTGCCTCTCTTTAGTTAAAAAAAAAGATGGCAGGAAGAACAGCCTGATAATCAAAGCTTACCCACAGTGGCATTATTAGGCCCAGTGCTGTCACAAAGCAGACAGGCAGACGTGTTTATGATGAATTGGAGCTTTAACTGACCTTTGCCACAATATCTGGACGCCAACCTTGCTTCTTGACAGTCAGTGGTTTAGGCGACGGCCCCATGGTATGAAAGCCAAACTAACTTTTCTCTTTTCTTTTGAACTGTTTACGTTTCGGATGAAGTATAACACTAAAAATGTTAAACTTAGCTAACTTTATTCCCAATCCCTGAGGCTTCATGGGAAGTTTGGAAATTGTAAAAAACCTTTCTTGATTCAGAAGCATATGACCCGCGATACCTCAAATCTTTTTAACATTAAGCCATTTCTATTTACAGTTTGAATGTGATGGTTACTCTGTATTACATAACACTGCATATTTTAGTTGGAGAATTTGAGGATCATCTGGAGATTTAAATCATTAGTTAATTCACTTTTTCTTAGCTGGAAATAATGCCTTACCCCAACGAAAAAAGCAAAGTTTCCCTGAGGGTTTTTGGTAAGTTTCAATATTTTGTAATTTTACATGCATGCTGTAGGCTGAGTGCAGGACAAAAAGAGACGAATTTTCCTTGAGACTGGTCGATAATAAAAAAAAAGACTGCTGTGGGTGCAATCTTAGCTCTGTTGGTAGTACAGGCACCCCATGTATAGAGGCTACAGTCCTTGCTGCACTGGTTGAAGGATTGGTTCGAGGCTGCTATGCCCTATCCCCCCAGATTCAAAGTATTCATGCACAATTGTATGACTTTCATTGAATGACTTTAAACAGAAAACATTAGGAAGTGAAAATAACTGCACATAAAGCAAAAAGGTTCTTGTGGGGGGAGTGTTCGGGTCAACAAATGCAGGACTCTTACTGGCTTTAATGATTTTGATCAATTTTTGTTAAACTTCACCTTTAACTTTTTAAAGTTCAGTAGTTTACCTTATTTAAGTTGATCTATTTCAAATAAGTAATAGAAGAAGTTTTGGTGCTTGGGCTTGATGTTTGGGCGGTGATACAGAAAATTATGGCGAGAGCTTACATGTGAAAAATGAGAGCAGTTTGCCTTGTAACAAAATATGATCTTAGTTGATAACATACTTTTCTTGAGAAATGAAGCAGGCATCAAGTGAGAGGTTGGCTGTATCAGTCTGAGATTTTACTGTGAATACTCAGATGCTTTTCTATAAGAAATCCATTATCTGTTAATATTTGCTGAATGTATTTCTGTGCATTTACATCCCTATCCTCTGGGATGTGCAGGCGTATTGTACACTCTTTCATAAGCATCTTAAATCTCCCAATAAGACAGAAGCGTTATCACCCAGTGATAAGAATTTAGAGGCATTTCAAATCATGTGAAAAAGGCCCAAATCTCTTTAAACCCACGAGACAGAAAGTCAATAGGCAGAGGGACCAAAGACGAGTAATGTGATTTTTGGATTTAACAATTTTTTTTTTGTAATATGTGTGGAGTCACCTGTCAGGAGGATAAAAAGCAAGTTAACCAAAGCTAGAACAAACAGGAGGTGAATTTTGTTTCCAAACAAACAAACAAACAAGGAGGGACATTTTTATTTAATTTGAGCCGAGCTGACAGGAAGAGAAGTGACAAAATCACAGCATAAATTAACACTTCATACTGCACATCTTCAAAGGTGACTCTACCTTCATTTCCATGTTGAGTTTCTTCTTGTCAAAGTTACTCTGCATAACAATGATGTTAATTTTAGAAGCCTGACCATGAGTGTCGATTTGGTCCAAATTGAAATTGAAATTTCATAAAGCAGGTTTTTATCTTTATAATAACCAGGAAATATTCAGCAAAAATCATCAGAAACCATATTAGGGAGAGTTCAGAAACTACTTTAACTCAGACGTGAGAGTGTGTGCACCAGCAGGTACGTACTTGCCTCCCTATTTAACTGTAGATGTAGGATAACATGCTCATTATAAAAGGGCTAAAAAGGCAACAGATGTTTTTTTTCATATGAATGTGTGCATGTTAATTTTATTTATTTATTTATTATTGGGATATGTCATATTTTGCCTCCATGGATGGAAATGTATGATGCCCTATGTATGAATTTTTTAATGGGGAAGAGCTTGGTATAATTTTTTTTAATGAAAGTTTTTGTGGCCCGATTTATAATCATTATTCATTTTGTACTTTGTCATCTCCACCTCACTGTATTTTTCTGTTTGCCAATCAGTGTTGTAAACCTGTTTGTCTTTCGTGATTATTTTATGTAAATCATAACATGTAAAATATGTGTGCGATTTAAGATAAGCAAACTTTTAGTGGCTGTTACTGTGTTGTAGTTATCAGACACTGCACAAGCTGTAATTTGTTCAGAACATGACATAAACAGTTCCTCTGACTTTGGACTCTCTTAGACTGCCTGCCCCTGTGCTGTAGCTACATCCTCTTGAGAGTTATCGTCTTGTTGAAGCAAGATTACAGCCAAATCAGATAAAACAAAGCCTGTGCCACGAGCATATCTGTGTGTTTCTATGTGTGTGTATCCGTGTGTGAAAAGGGAAAAGTTCCAGAGCAGGATAGAGTTCACCCCTCACTGCTCCCTCTCTGCTCCCTGCTGGGTCTCTTCTGTACTCCTCAGTAACGACTCATGTTTGAGGCCGAGTGTCAATGACAGCCCACCTCCGGCACTCAGCCTCTGTACAGCTGCAGGATAACACAGCCCAACCTTGCCTCCAGCTGGCTGCATTGTAATAATGAAAAATAGATGCTGCACCGTATTATGCACACCTGGCTGCTCGTCTGAGTGTGCACGTATGCATGCGCGTTTGTGTACAAGTGTTACCTCCTTTATTAGTTTGCAGGAACACCAGAGTGTGCCGTTAGATGTGTTCACCCTGTGGCTTCATTCACCGTGCTTCATCCATGTTAATGAGGATATAAGGGCTCCCCATCCCTCCAAGGTCATATGCACTGTAGAAGTACTGTAGGGATTAGCCACCCCATGCACCCTTATTCCATATGTTCTGAATACCAACATAGACACTCATAGATTAGATTGACCTCCCCACATATGTGGGTTACATGTCTAAGGTATACATGTAGTAACCCACATGTGTGCTCAAGGTTCCTGAACCCTGCAACTATGACCATCAGCAGCGCTAGAGGAAAAACACAGCTGATCTTAAGGTGGTATGGATTATTTTGGTTCCATGAATGGTATATAAAAACAGGGAATAAGCTCAGATTGGACCAAACATAATAGTACAAACTTCAGATATAAGTCCTGTTAAGATGGGACTGTATAAAAATGGATGTCATGACAACTCATAAAAAGTGAGGACAAATTTTGAAGAGCTTCCCCGATAACTGGCTGTGGTACAGATCATGAAGTCTGCCTCCTCCTGTTTAACAGATGGGTAGTGGGTCGGGCTAGAAAATCATAGTACACCTAAAAAAACATTCAAGCAAACTTTCTACGGTGACATTAGTTTTCATCATAGTGATTTACATAAAGGAATTTATTTTTTAACTTTACCGGGTCACTGTTTCAACCTTAGACCGTATGAATGAAAGAATGGACGTCATCTACCTGCAAGAACAGCACCCTCTGGTGACGGGCTGCAGTATAGGTCATAAATCCCTCCTCCTCCAGCAAACTTAATGGAGCTGTGGACAACTTTAGAAATTAACTACACAGGATGTACACAGAAAATATATTTTCTCCTCCCTGGTTATGATGTTGACATGAAGTTATTGTAAGACTGGTTTGTGCTCAAGTCCTCTTTTTTTCTGTGCGGCTCAATTTATAAAAGTTATTAGGGGGTTCATGATTTCTATGATTGACACTTGATACAGCCTATGTGCGTACAAAAGCTTTTTAACAGCTTTTATTATGCTCGTACTCTTCATCTAAAGAAGACCAATAGGTCAAAATATTGTGATCCAATAATTATGACACAAATACTGTCATGTGTGATGATAAAACAATGGTGAGGACCCAAGTGTTGACCAAGAGTTTAAACGACAAAAACTATACTGTGAAACGAATGTCCAACTCAAAATCCAACAAAACCAGAGGAGACCAACAAGTCATGGGGAGGGTGAATTGAAGATCAAGATTTAAACACAGAAACACAGAGGAAAAGACACAGTGAGCGGACTCAGGAGGAATGAAACACAGAGTGAATACTGACGGGGTCAAACAGACACAGGGATGACATAAGACCCCCCATTTGTTCAGGTCAGGAGAGGTCACACAATCATGATGGAGGGAAATCACACAAAGGCAGGAAGTAAAACTTGAAAAGTTTAGATGGAGACAACACTTAAAAAAGAAAACCTGAAACACCAAGGGAACCGAGAAACAGGAAGCAACACAACCAAATATAAACAAAATACTTCCCTGTGTTTTAGTCCTCTAAAATGATGTCTCCTTAATCCTTGGTGCTCAACTAAACCAGAAGTACAGACCAGCATCGTAAGGTAGTGTCCCATGGCTAGTAGTGTTGTGGATTGGAAGAGAGGATTGAGTAGAGAAGAAGGAAATCAGAGAAACAACAGACAGTCAGTAATTTGCTAGAATAAAAGTGTTTGACCTGTGTATGGAAAACTAAATTTTGATTGTCACTCTTATAGAATCAATAAAACAGAGTATCTCTTCAAAGTATTATATCTTATTTGTTTTCTGATTTGAAATCACAAGGATGACAGTATTATTTTCTTTGCATCATCAGCCATTTCTCTAACATCTGACAACACTAATTAGTTTACGTTTACTGTCATGTCAGTTTTATACCATGCACAAGGCTGTCATTGAAACTACTTCATGACTCACTTTTGACCAACTTATCACAGACGGGAGGTATAACAAGACATAAAACCCGAGGCAGAACTACAAAATAAAATAGGAAACTCGTGATATTTTACCCTGTAGAAATGTCAGGTTGAATTTTTTAAAGTCTGGCTTTCCAGCTGGAGGCAAAGATGAGCTTTTCAGGATTAGGGCGCCAGTAGGTGAGATGTTGGTGAGACCCACATTTGCCAACTCTTTTGCTTCATATCTGTCTTCGTCTCTCAGTCTTATTGAAACTCTGGAGTTCAAATTGTTGTGTGAGCTGAAATGAATCACAGGCTGGAAACCTGTCCCAGCTTTGGAAATGTTTTTACATTAAGCTCTTTTGGTGTGTTTTATTCAAGACTAACAGAGCCAGGCTGTCCCCCCACATGCTTACTGCTGGTGCTGGTGGCTTCAAACCATCACTGGTGATACACTGGGAGGGAATTTTTCATTAAACTCCTAAAAGTAGGTGTACTTCCCTGCATATTAAAGTAGTTCTTGAAGCAACAGACTCCCACAGTCGTGTGACGGTATTGCTATGCAGCATTTAATTGTCAATTCTCTGTCTGTGTTAAAAAAAAAACATGGCACAGCTCTGTCCTCTCCCACGGCGGTGTTGCAGCTCTGTGGCTGCCTCTTTCAGCCCTCCAGAAAGCATCCAAAGAGAGATTTCCATGCTTGAGCTAATCTCAGAACCCAGAACCAAATCTTGCTCTGTTGAAAGCTACTGGTTGCCTGTCAGGAGAGATTCTGCTCTCTCTACCTTAACAAACCAAGCCAACCAAGCATGACCCCCTTTCCTTCACTGCAAGACCCATATATGCCAACTCTCCTGCCTCATGTCTGTCTTTGTCATTCGGTCTCCTTCAAAGTGTCTGGAGTCCAAATTGATAGGAGGGATGGGAGATGCAACATGAGCCATAAGCTCAAATCCTATTTCAGCATTTGTTTTTCCACAAAGCTCTCTTGGTTTCTTACAGGTGTAGAGTCGGCTAAACAAGTGCGGAGCTGCTGTCAAAGCTGTTTGATGTCCAGCTAAAACTGAAGGTCCTACGAGTCCACTTCCTGACTGGTTTCTACTACAGGGTGTTTGTTAGATCTGGTTTGTTTGGGAGCACTGTCGAGATGCTTTTTAAGTTCAATCATATAACCCAGGGACACTTCAGCTGCACACGCTCTGTGCGTTAGCTTGAGTGTCATATTAGGAGGAACTAGATATCTTTGCACAGAAGCTGGTCCACCTTTATTTATATTGTTAAGATAAGGTGAGCACAGGGCAGAGGTCTGAAAAGAAGTTGCCTGTCTGGGGCGAAAAAGCAGGATTTGTGGGCATTGAACCTACAAATTAAAATAACATCGAACAATAACTACCTTAAACCACTTTAAATGTGTATATGACACCTGCTCACATCATTCTAATATGTTTACCTATGAGTAACAACATTTCAACACTGCAGATTATTACTGTCATCTTGAGTTAGTTTAACAGCTAACTTCTATTACTGCCTGACAGAAAGCCTACCTGACGGCACAAAGCACAACTGCAGTAAAATAAGCTAGACTCGCTATGCAACAGTTCGTGTTGCCATGTATGGACAAAAAAGTGATGATCTTTGACTCGTGGTGCATCGAGGAGGATATTTTTTTTTAAACGGCAAAAGCCTCAGCAACAACCTGGAATTAAAATACATACAGTCAAACAGAGTGTTGCAGAGATGGTGCTTTGTTTTGGTATTTCTGGTTAAAAAGCTAGGTCTTCTTAGACATATAGATATATGTTGGGACTGAGGACACAGAGCCTGAAAATGGGATTGTCCTGATCAAATCAGGATGTACAGTCACCCTACGTGAGCAGGATCTAGGATTGCGAATCGTTGGACTTGCTCTCTCACAGTTCGAGCTTGTTTCCGGGCTCAGGAAACATGTTGCATGTAAATGGGACCAGAAATGAGGTTCATAAATGGTCCCACTGTGCTCATATGACTGAGAATATGGAGTTACGGATGCAGACATTCACTTTAAAGCCTCCAGATGAATTCATTCATATATCCAGTAAAAGGGGTGCAGGAGAGTGAGGACTGCATGCAGAGAAGTTATAGGACCACCATCATTTCTCAGTGCTGGAGCCTATTTCATATAAATGGACCTCCGGTAGGGAGTAACAGGCCCTGCAAAAATGCACGTTATGTGAATCAAAAACTCGAGACTTTCTTCATACTCACAATATTCACACACTGCTGATGCCCTTCGATACCACAGCATTTATTTCTCCATCCGTCTCATACGACTCGAGCACGGCTCACTTTTCCTCACCTCCCTCCATTCGCCCTATCATCAGTGTAAAATACCTCACCCCTGCAGACAGAGACAGATGGAGGGAGCAGCACCAGCCCCCTGCTCGGCTCCAATGATTTATGCCACGGTAGCACAGATCCCCCCCACACACACTTGCATTCACACATATAGCATGCATGTGATCATACATCAGCCGATGAGATCCATGCATAAATACGCAAGGACTCGCTTGTGACACAGAGCTGAATGCATGACGGCACCTGTCTTGTGTTAATGTTAAATGCCAGAGCTCGAGGGCTTTTTAAAAGGACATGTGCATCTTTGAAGCTGTAGCAACAGGGTCTGACATCATTTGTCCCTTTCCATGACAGGTAAAGAGGAACAGGCGCAGGGGGAAATTCTTCCTCCCTGTTCCAGCTGACTGAGGTGTCAGGCGTAAGAAACGCTGCATTATACTCAGCTGCAATACTACGCCACAAGACTGAATTATGGGATGCATACTATAGCACATGCCTACCATGCAAACGGAGAGTTTTTTAGAGGGGAGATGATGAGCGTACAAAACTGCTCCTGAAAAAGAGAGCAAAAAGAAGCAGTTGGAAGCCATGTGTATGTGGGTGTTAAGAGAGTGTGTGTGTTTGTTTCTTGGGCTCTGGTGCAACAAGGACATGCTTGCTGTACACGAGGCAACGGTTTGTGAGTAAGGTCATTGTACACACTATCCTCCTCTCGTCACCCTCCCCCCTCTAACCAAACCCACCAACACACATTTTAATATTCAGTCTGTAGTGTAAATGGGTTTGAGGCAGCGAATGTAGGATGTGTAGAAACAAACAGCTATTAAAGAAGAGAGGACAGCTGAGTGAGGGGTGGAGAGAGGGATGAAGGTAGAAAAGAATAGAAAACAAGGGAGGTAGGCCATGGTGGAGGGGAAATCGTTTATCCTGCAGCCCAGGTAAGGGTGACCTGTTTGTCTCTGTCGGCCTCTGTTACTCCCCTGACGTCTCTATAATAGGCCTGTGAGGCAGGTAGACACGACAGCACACAGCAGCGGCCCACGGTAACAGAGGCTCACAGGCGCTTAAGCTTCATTCCACCCCAGTAACTTTAGGGAATTCACAGAAATTTCACTTAATGAATTAAATAGCACCATCCGTTATTTACAATGACTTGTTTTTAACAAATGTGGCTTAAAGGGAAAAAAGACAGAAGAAAACAAGCTCCTCTGGACAGCTTTTGTAGATGCAGACGGCATTTCTGAGTCACTTTTGTTGTTCAGTGAAGCTTTTTATCCATACCACCGTCGTGGCATCGATGTCAGTGATGATAAGTTTGTTTGAATGGTTGGTTGGTGGATTATTTATGCCAAGAAAGAAATATCTATCACATGTATTGTTTAGAAACAGTATTAATTTTGGCAGCTGTTTTAGAGTGTGTCCTGGGGTAATTTTATCACATTTTGTTTTATTTTTACTGTCTATAGTTTTACATTTAAGTCATTGCTTTTAGTCAAAATGTTTGTACTTGCTGTGGTGGAAGCCCATCAGCTCTGCCCTTTTTACAAAAAACTCCAAGGAGAACAGGCACGCAAGCTAGGCTATAGTTTTCTGCAGATGAGCCCAAATCTACCACATGATTCAATGAAATTTAAGAGGCTCCTCTTGGTTTAAGTGTGCCCCCTACTGAGGAATATTTCAGCACTCTGCCATCAGAAAAGCTGTGAGGTTTCACTGTGTTTACAGCCACAATACATGTAAGTATTCTTTTGCCTGCAGCACTAAAATGTTAGTCTTGTGTTTTCTGGTTATTAAAACCTGTTGTCAGAGTTTTTATCAACAGTATTAGACTTTTAGCTTAACAATGTCCTTTTTTTGTCACAAAAAAATTTGTAATCAATAAAATATCTTGTAAAGGTTTATTTTTCTCAGAGGATTGGCAGAATTTGGCTTTAATCGTGACACGTGTGAAGTTTTACTTCTGATTTTGAGTAAAATGTCTAAATAATTATTGAAGAGACAATCATTAATGTTGCATCAGCCTCAGGAGGAGGAAGTTTGAAACCTGTTTCCTGGTGCCATTTCAAAATAAAAATTTGTAATCTTCCTTTATCAAACCTTTTTGTGTCAAACACTATTTGACATACAATCTCAAGTGTACTAACTGTATATTAGCAAATGTTAGCATGCAAACATGCCGACAGGAGAAGATGCAAATTAATATGTCTTGCTTAACATCACTCTGTTGTGACTGTGAGTATTTTAGCATGCAAACTAAAGCATTTACTGTAAAGCAAAGTGGTGCAAAGCCTAAGCTTTAAAGAATGTGTCTTGAATTTTTATGTAGTTCAACAGGAAAACCCTTTGCTGGTTGAATGTTGCCATGGCACCTCCGAAAGTAAGAATAAGAGCTAGCACGATGTGTGATTCTGCACCACTGTTCATCACACGGGGAAAATCCATTGTAGAGTAAAAGTGTCAACAGTACATGACGAACGAACCCCGACAACCCACCACGCACCACAGACGGATGACTTATAACACTGTAAGAGTATTCAACAGTGGATTTTACCCAGGGCAGTAACTATAGATCTGACGAGAACTTCAAATAAAACTAAGCCAAGCAGCCGGATCTCTTTGATTTGTGTCTCTGCTCACTTACTTCTCCTGTTTTTATTTCATTCACTGTCCTCTGCATGATGCCATAACGGCAGCTCCTTCATCCTCTTGCTACAGAATCACCTTAGTGAGGATCCGTTTCATTACTTTTATTTGGAAATAAAACAGTGCAGAGCAAAGTTAGAAATGAGCACAGATGAGGGGGAGAGACAGAGGGTGAAAAAAGAGAAGAGACGAGAGACAATCTTGGCCTGGAGCTATGGAAAGTTGTAATAGATGTTATGTGAGCAGCAGGAGAATAAAAAGCATGTGGGCGTTTATTATGAAATTAATACTTTTGGTAGCTTTTACCATATTGTCTTAGACCTCTCACTTTCCCACAGTGATGCGTTGGTTTTTCTCAAATCACATCCTTATATAATACACAGAATAACAATTACAAGAGTTTAAACGGTGACTTATGAAGCACGAAATACAGAAGCATGGAAGCAACAGTACTCTTGTTTTGGATACAGTAAACCATGACAGTAAATGAGCATTATTTTAGGGAATATGTGCTCTACTTTCATGCTAGTTTAATGAATAAGTTGTTTAGACTTCATAGATATATGCGGTACATTGCCCAGGAGAAACAAGAAAACGCACACCAGCACACCAAAATGCCTGTTCACTACAAAATTGTGTTCATTGTTCGGATTCATAAAGCAAATGACAAACATATTATTGAATGAGTAATGAACAGTCTCAGAGCAAAGAGTCTGGATAGCCTTTTAGAATACCAAGCCATAGAAGTCAGCAGAGAAATAGGTCGAAGTGAATAGAGACGACAGTGCGCCTCACAGCTTCCAAATAAAAGAACCAAACTCTTTGTTTACAAGCCCAGAAAATACAAAGACAAGGAGCTACAAAGTGTAAATTACAGAAGGAACTAAAGTGACAGGTGAGGCAGGAGGAATGAAAGGATCCTTCTGCTCCAGTGTGCAGGTCCACTGACATCTCACTGTCATCCTTGAACTGTCACTGAGCAACAATCATCTGTTGAGATGTATTTGTCTGTTTCCCTCCGTACAGTCAGCCATGAGCATGACCTGCAAGTCACACACTAGACTCTGCATAAAAAGTAAGATATTGCACATTTCTGTCTATTTCCAGTACAACAGGAACCTACCTGGCCAGGCATTTGATTTTCACGGGTGATCAAAGCCACCATTTAAAATCTTCTAAAATCCAACAACAGATTCACTTTAAATTAATCAATATGTATCACCGATAAAAAAAAGAAAAGATTTATTTTCAGTCCTCAAACATAATTTTCTCTTAAGAAGCAGACAAGAACCCATTACATTCACTGTACAACATACAGCCCTGTGATCCAGCGGCAAAGAATACGCAGGCTAAATGAAGACTGGCAGTCTACCTTTCTTTGACATTGGTTATCATTGGATCCTGACCGGTATTGCCAGTGTGTTCTGAATTTTAAAGAACTGATGTCACTTCATAGCAGTGCCTTCTACATAATTGTACATGTCTGTTAAGTCTCTCTTCATGTGTGCCAATGAGACTGTGTCAGGGGGGCATAACATCAATCCATGCATGCACCACCTTCACCATGTCTGTGCAGCCAGTCTTAAATGGGCTCTTAAGGAACTGCAGTATTCAGCACTTCTGCAATGGCTTTATTTTAAGACTGGTTGGTTGCCACAGTGTGACAGTTGCATCAGCACCATGGACAGCAACTGCAAGTTGAAGTGATGGTGGTAGTTGCACTTAGACTGATTTGGCTACTGCCAGTTTACAAAGTACTTGGGGCAGAGAGGTTAAGAGTTCCAAGATGTGTCGGCATTGTGTTGCATTGTGTTGGTGGGGTTTAGTCCTGCTACGGATAATTTGAAGTTCAAGTCTGCAAAGGTTAGGAGAGGAAATAGAAAACATGAGGTAAAGGCATCTCTTGGACACATAAAGATTATAGGGAACATGCAATGGGACATGGTAGCTTAGGGCTGAGTTCAAGGAGGCCATTGTTGAGGAAAGAGGGACTTAAAGAGAGAAGGAAGGTGGAAGTGGAGTAGGTATGCCGGGTAAATCATCAGGCCAAGAAGGGAGATGGCTTACATGAGTTAGATGAAGTGGAAAACTATTGACAAGAGGAAGCTTGGCTGAATTAACTTGTTTGAAGGCAAGTCATTAGATTACTGTTAGGGGCTAGATACAATATGCTTCCACCACCCCAGAACCTGAAACACTGGATGGGTCATTACCATTGTGTGCAAAGATAGAGAGAGATGCAAGGTTAGCCTGTTACAGGGTCACCATAGAGGGTCTATAGGGTATAATAAAGAGGGCATATGGGGTATAGAGTAGGGTACAGAATATAGGGTATATAGGGTCGGAATATTCAACACCTGGCATAACCAGGTGTTAAAATGCTTAGTGGTAGCAGTGCAAAGAAAATATGTTTTTAAACAAGCGAGTAAGGCCACTTCAGGGGTGGATTTATGATAAAAACTTGTTGCTCCCCGGGACATAGTCTGCACAAACTCAAGGTCCAACATAGTACCATGGTCAATCAGTCAAAGGAAAGTGAATTTCATTGACCTAACTCAGTGCAGGGGGCATATGAAAGGAAAAAGCTTAGATATGCAGAGTTGGCAGCAGAAGCCAAACAGTAAAGATGGAAACTTAGGGTTTGTTCAGTTGAGGTACGATATAAAGGGCTGGTAGCATAAACAACTCTCAAATTACTAGGAGAAATGGGAGCAGATAGACAGAGTTTGTAAGAGACCACAAACGAGATATCAGTGGATTTGGGTGAGGAGAAGTAATGTCAGCCGGGAGCCAAAACAAAGGTTGTGGAAAACTGGGAGGGGTGGGGGCTAACCTGGCAGCGGTGAACTCCAGCCCAGACAGACTTCTTGCTCTAGCTCTTTTCTGTGTTTTGGGTTGTGGGGGGGCCAATAGGGTGTTGTCATGACCTGGACTTGCATGGATGAGCACAGGTCTGTTGAATGTGGCCATGCTGTTTGGGTTGTGTTGTTACATAAAGAGGTTCTGCTTGTGAATATGATGGATGGAGGGAGCTGTTATGGAGGGAGATGGCTTTCGCATGCCAGAGCTACTGCTAAGCCTCCCTGAGGTGGTGTGGGCCTAATTTAGCGAAACACTGATGGAGGTAGGTGATCACTTGATAACCCCAGTGATGTACCGGCTCTCACCCCCCGTCTAACCCATCTATCTCATTTAGAAATATGTGCTGGGCTATACAACTTATCAACAGAGAATACTGGCATGATAGGATGGGTATCCTCACTTAGTACTAATGCTATTGCATATAAGATTTTCATCCATTTGAATTACTTGGATTTTATATAAATAGGCCAATAAACTTTATGTGCTGCATATTTGTCTGTCAAATATAAATGAAACAATTCAGAATTAGATTTATGTATTAATGAAACCAATGTGTTTTGAGCAAACAATGACAGATTTATGTATTCATCATTGATAAATCCAATTTGTCTCTGTCTCATAAATTTGAACTAAATGAATCTTGGTTGATCGAATCTTAGTTGATCGACAGCTTGTCATATTTTAACTATATTTATATGTTTTAACTGATTAAATTTAATTGTTTTCACAATTAACAGATTCATGCAGATTTTAAGATATTTGACTAAGTAAATTCTAAAAAATATTATAATTTAAATACAATCAAATAGATGTAAATACCTTAAAATAAACTATGCCATGATTTATTTTTCTGAGTGTATTAGGTACAAGTACAATCCTCTATGCATGTATTTCCCAGTAGATAAACAGTATGGTGTGGTGCCCCTATGCAGCCTCTGGAGTATCTTTTGTTTCACAGACGTATGGCACTCAGTGATTACAGCTAAAGTATCTCTTGTTTTAGAGTAATCTTGTTACCTACACATTAGCAGCAACACTGTCCCTCCAGCCTCCCAGCGTATCCAAGCATTTATTCATTGTTGTTCTATGGAGCTCATAATAAAATAGCTGTTGTTTGGGTGTGCATCCTGGAGGGGAAATGTACCGCCACTTTTGTAGATCAATAAAAACATTTGTATTTTAATGTATTCCACTCACTGTTCTTGTTCATCCTCCTCCATTCGCAAACATATGGGCAAGACTACCTGCATTAGCTGTAATTAATAGCACTCACATGGCAATTAAAATCAGGAGGCTTCACCGTGTAACTGATGAAAATATTTAAAGCATGAGGTGCCAGAGGCTTTAATTTTGCTGCAACTTTCTGCAGATATTCTTTTTGGTTCCTTTCACTTTTTATCCCCTTAAGTGAAGAATGAGGTCTGCCTTTGTGTTTGTGTCTGTATATATGTGAGTACAAGCTAAAGAACGGTTTTTACAATTATCCTTGACTTTACCAGCACGTAATTAATTGCTGCCCAGAATATCCCAGAATAGCAGCCCTGGGATCAGCTGCTAAGGAAATGAAAACACATCAGTGTGGATGCAAAGCCAGCTGACTCTGGCTGTGTTGCTGCTCGGCACTCTGAGACCCTGCACCGCCATCCATTTGCAATGACAATCATTACGGCGTGAAAGCACTGGTCTCCAACTCTATTCCACAGGGGGATGTGTGTGTTCACGGTCCCTCAGTAATCCATATTCACTTCTTTAATTGGTTCAATTAGTTTTCTCAGATACTGTATGAATTTTACACTCTGTCTGTCCCCAGATAAAGTCCAGTTAACGTATTAATAGGGAGAGGTTACAAATTGGGATCCCAGCGGTGAGGCTTAATTCACACAGGATTTGAAGTCATTTATGTGGTTGAGTGGGCTAAAATCTGTATTGCTGACATTATAATGAGGGGACACAAGCATGTTGGCCTCACCGTTTAGTCTAATGCAAGACTTACACTTGTGGGAATTCAATCACAGGCACAGACAGACAGACAGACAGACAGACAGACACACACACACACACACACACACACACACACACACACACACACACACACACACACACACACACACACACACACACCATATTGGAACCAGATAACCACACAATGGGTCATACGTATGCATTCAATATTCTATAATCAGGTTAATGGCACTGAGAGGACCTTTAATTTTCTCAAAACTGTTTCTATAAGGACACAAACACTTTTAATCCTAGTTATATCACAAACTGGACTATTATGCCATAGGCAGATATATTTTATGTAAGCAATTGCTTTTAAAAGCGCTGTAAATTCCCTGCATGACCCACATTATTTATTCAATGCTAATTTAAATAAAGCAGTTTCCCATGTCAGTGTGCTTTTTTGCAGCTGATGGCAAAGAAAGGTATGACACATTTACACTAAAACAACCAAATCTAGTTGTGACTTAACTCCATTTTGGTGTCACTAAAAATGAAAAATTGATCAACAGCTTCCTGATAGATTTAACGTGGAACTCGAAGCCCACTTCTTCAACAACAAGGATCATACAAAGATCAAATATATCTATGACATGGGACAACATTGCAAAACACACTGACCTTTGCACTTGTTCACCTCCACTTGATCAAAACGTGTGCTTCCAGGGTCATTCAAGGACACAACGCATCACATCTGGGACTCCATGTTGTACATTTGGGTTGAACCCTCTGCAGGTCAGATTGTGTGTGCAGGGACATCCTTAATACTGGTCAGCTCTTTCCTAAACAAAGATAACACCCGTCAAATGTATATATTATAATAGCTTATTCTTATAAAACAACTATGTTACACAATCAAGGTAAGGAGCTCTGTATGCTTTTTACAGCATATAAAAGACAATGAAATAACAGATGTGAGGTGTCAAACAAAAAATTATCTGGACAACAGAATTTCAGTCGTTAGTTTTCATTAATTGCCATTTCAATGATGATGTGAAACAATCAGTTTGATTGTTTTGATTTATTCCTATGACCTTTTCATGCCAAAGACCTTCAGTGTTACTGTTCATTAAACTTCATTTTACAAAGTAGATTTCTTCCAATAAATCAATTTCCTGTCTTTGTGGGGACTGAAGGTTTTCAGTAAAATGGTTTTGAGGTCCAACTCCAGAGAGTGACTCTACATTTGAGTTAAAATGGAGGTACTTTTCAACACTGTATTCTGAGCTGTGCTTTTGAGCTTCCTCAGTCAAAAGGCAGATTAAAAGACTAAAGAAAGCTGTGGTGAAGACTGCTGCCTCTTGATGAATAGATTCTAGATTCAGATCCTACATCAGATCCTTCACATATAGTCTGTGCTGTGATCTTGAACTTCCATGGTTAAATGGTGGGATCATAGACTGTATATAGAATGAACGCCGTCTGCCTCCTCGCTGGGTGAGGGGTCAGAACCGCACAGGAAAACAGTATCAAACAGTTAAAGATGGCCACAGGAGTTTCGAAAGAAGGTTGTTCTTTAAAGTACCAGAAACTGACTAGTAAATGTAGCCTCGATTTTTTTAAGCTACATTTAAGCAGCAGTCTTTACAATGTTGGTGGTCTTTGCAGTTATCATAGCTATGGTACTCTCCCTACAGTATTTCCTTGTTCATTAATGACACAATTATGTGTTGAGTTATTTCTCTTTTAATAAGGAATATTCACAATCCCCATACAGTACTCCTATTTTCAAGCATCCCTGCACTTGTATCACAGGTTCCCTCTCAGAGTTTACACTGAATGATGGCAGTCATTTAGTTTCAACACATTGAGAATTGACTTGTTTAACATGCTGATAGAGTAATGCGAAAACTTGTTTCATAACCTCTCAAGTAATCGGCATCAATACACTTTCACTGGCCAGATAATGAAAATTTATGTCACAGCAGCAGAAAGTCAGATTAAAACTTTTCTCATTATGTCAGGCTTTGTTTTCAACCTCAGTCAGAATAAGCTCTGCAGCTTTCTTTAAAAGAGGCATTTTTACACTTTAATGAAATGTTTATGAAGAGGATTAAAAGGTTATGACTTTACTGTGGCTCAGTGGAAAAGTTGGTCATCTCTCAGTCAAAAGGTCAGGGGGTTTGGTTCCAGGTCCCTCTGTCGGGTGGAGCGCACTTGGGCAAGACATTTAACAGCCTCTTCCATCAGTGAATGAATGTGGTGTGAATGGGTGAGTGTAATTCAAAAGTGCTTCGGGTGGTCATACGATTAGAGAAAGCGATGTAAAGACTGTGGTCCTTTTTTTGCCTGGGTATTTCATACACGTGTTTGTTGTTCCACGCTTTAGTGGAGAGAATATTGTCCTTTTGTAGCACCCAACAGTTTTTGTAACAGAATAAAGAGACTTTCAAAGTTTCAAATATTCTCAGTTTCTTTTTCTCAGAGCAAATAATTGTTATGTGTTTTCCAGTATGTGCAGCTGCATTATCTTTTGTAAAAAATGCGTAAGTTTGTCAGTCTCTATTATCTGTTGCTTTATTGCCAGTTAGTAGTACAGATAGACAGATTAGTTGGCTGGCTGATTAATCGGGCTGGTTATTGGCTTTTTTTTATACTAGGCATCATATCAGTATCAGCCCTCACAAGGCCAATATCACTATTATATTCTCTAAATTCATTACTAATCTATCTTGAATATGTTAATGGCTAAGAAAACTTTGAATGCTTGATCTTACATTTTTTAAAATAATGTAGTTTTATGAGTCCTGTTTTTTAATTTTAATCGCATTATTTATCTTAAATTTTAATGTTTTTTAAAATGTTTCAGGATGGCTGGACAGACATTCAGAACTCCTTCGTATCAATCACATATAGGAACTCTTTGGATATTTCAGATTTGAAGAAGCAGTCGCATGAGTTGAATAACTAAAGATAAATAGATAAGTAAAAAATGCAACTGTCCTTCAAAAACACTCTGAGGTATAGTGTGGTACTAGTGTAGGGTTAAAATGCCTTAATCTGTTTAAACTAAAACATCTTACAAACAGCTGGGACCCTGCTTAGAGATTCACCATCATGAGTGGAACGGGAGGATTGTTGTCCTTGAATGTGCAGACCCTAACCCTTATTGTTTTTGTAATTTTTTAATCAAAAGGGATAATATATCATGAAAGGGTTGAATTAAATACTCTTGTACACATTAAAATCAATTCAGGCAAACAAACTAAGAATGACAGTAAATTTCACTCTAGCTGGTAAAAGATTTTCTGAACTTTGATTGAAATACAGACATAGATTCTCTCAAATGTATTTGTTCAAACGTCTTTTACAAAGTAACAAAATAAAATATATGATCCACCAGAGCAGTTGGCCTTTACTGCATCATCTGGGCTCAAAAATAAGTCTGACTGTTAACTGTTAAGGATTGGTGTCTACCAGAGTATACAAAATATTTTACAATCCTCACCACACAGGAGTCCAATTGTTTGCTGAGCTGATGAAAATGTTTGGAAACACAGCGACCTGCATAATGTGCAGCAAACACTGAGTAATCAGGGCTCTAATTATGTCTGGGAAGCTCTGAGTTTAACACACAAATTTGTGCTCCTAAGCAGACTTAATTCACTGCATGTTGTTTCAAAATCAGTGCAGCTACACATGTTCGTTCATAACACACCAGCAGTGATATTTTTAGATGAGTTAGATCACAAACATAATAACGATCTCAGCGTGACTGCAGAAATTTCAATATCAGTCAGAGTTACAGGATATCTAGAATATTTTTATGGTTCCAGCTCCTCATGTGAACAAAAATATTATGTTGAGAAATATAAGTTAACAGCATACAGGATATTTTAGGTTTATTGTTTATGGCTGACCAGTTAAAGATGGAAAAACAGCACAAAAGGAGCTAAAATAAGAGAAATATTGGCCAAACTGAAGAACAGACACAAGCAACCACAAAAACACGAAACAGTATTGGCTTTAGCAGTGTCACAGGAGGGGCTGAGAGCAAAGTTAGGGAGAAGAGGACCATATATAGGTGCTGCTGTTATTTTCTGGATCTATTAACCCTTACATACTGTTTGGGTTAAATTTGACCCGTTTTGACTTTTAACAGCAGTAAAAATACCCTAAACGTCATTCTTACAGCCTGAAACTTGATGACTTTTCCTGAAGTTGCCCAAAATACATGAAATTAATTTTAAAATATTCATGTGTATTTTTGTTTATGTGCTACAAATTTTTCCCCTCTAAGGCTGTTACGGGTCAAATTTGACCCGTAGCCTATCTATTTAGATGGATTTTAGATCTAACAGTGTGGGACAAGTGACAAGCAGTAACAGCAGTGTTCAATATAAGGTTTGTTGTTCAAAAAGATGTACTCAAATCATTATGAAACTATCACCACCTTGACAGAAACACACACACACACACACACACACACACACACACACACGCACGCACGCACGCACGCACGCACGCACGCACACACACAGACATACAGTCACACAGACACACCTAGACAGAGGTCAAGATGACCTAACCAGTTACAAGAACTTTCTGTGAGAGAAAGCTGCTCTTTGAACTCTTTGAAGGGGCAGGGGGACTTAAAACATAGAAATAGTAAACAAACAACACATGAGTGATCAAAGATGGAGTACAAAGGGATCAGAAGTCATCCGGAGGTCAGAGTGTGCTTTGACACAGATGTAACATGTGCACCTGCTCCTGCAATATAATGTACAAAGTAACTAATTGGAATCTGTTTTGATTAGGAGGAAGGCGGTGGGAGTCGTAACATTGAGAGTAGAGAGAGCGTCCATTTCAGCGTCAAACACATGTGCAAGATCCACTCATGTGAAGTGTCCTACCTTTGCTTTGAATGCAGAGACTAGCAGTGAGGACAGTGACAAACAGTGAGAACAGTGTTCAATATGAAGTTTGTTGTTCAAAAAATATATTCAAACATTATGACTTTTATATTTTTATGTCTTACATAATATTAGATGATATCATGTTTACGACGTTGACGTTTATACTGATGACGTTTATACTGATTTTATACTTTTTTCTCCTTTTTCTCTATTCTATTTTAATTTTTGCTCAGCTGCTGTTTTTCAATGACCCCTAGGGGATGAATAAAGCTTAACTGAATTGAATTGAATTATCCTATGTAATAGATGTTCTTCTCCAAAATATATATTTAACCAAAAAACGAGTGGTGTTAAAACTGAAAAAATACACTTTCCCTGCTCTTTAAAACATTTAGGAAGGACTAATCAATAATTTTTTTGAAGTAGCATAGGTCATTTAAACGTTATGAACAGGTTTGGGGTTAGAACTTTGGTGAAAATACTTGCTACATGGGCAATTCTTGGTCCGGGTCAATTTTGACCCGGAACATACTGTGAGGGTACAGGATTTGAACAGTATGTGAGGGTTAAAATACCACTAGAAAAACCATGAGTGAAGGAACTTAAAGATGCACTCACCAGTTCTGCTGCTTGAACTGCAGGACAGGATCTTTCTGCAGTTTTCCCAGTCAGTGATGTACCCAGAAGCTTCTCAGGCTGCTCTCACATCTCTGCCCGCAAACTGTCATTATTTCCTCACCAGGGCGCCAGATGGGGACAGAGTGAGGACTGTTCTTAGGACCCACGACTGTCAGAGGCTCAAACATTTGTACATTTGTGGCACTGAAGTGGTGAGGCCTACAGTTTAAATAGTTTAAATATTTTCATTTGTTTTTATTTCTTTTTAATTATGGCTTTTGTTTGAGTTTTTCATCTCGTTGAATACTTGGCCCTATAACATCATCTTATTCAGCAATTTTCCTTGTTAGAGACAAAACTTGTTAAACGTGTTAAAATTAGCTATATGGTAGTGCTGCAACCAACTGTTATTTTTTTGTCGACTAATCTATCGACTAGTCGTCCGATTAATCACGATTAATCACTATCTTCTTTATTTATAAACACCTATTTCCGGGGTGTCGGCGTTTCAGGTGCTCATGCATCGCCGTGGTGCTGCCATGGTAGGAAAGCTGAGCTTTGATCAACGTGTTTTTTTGGTTTGTTCTCCGTAAAATGTTCCCAAACTTTTGAAGTTTTGGGTCGGAGTTTTGGAGCGTCTTTTTCAGTTTGTTCTGCCATAATGTGTGTACTCTTCTTCTGTGTTTGCTCGCGGGATGTAAACAGCGATCGCTACTGCCCCCCAGGACATCCTGTAGTGCACTGCAGTTATAGATGAGCATGAGGCGCCGGCATGTGATTCTTAACAACAGTAACACGACGCTTCGTTTTCGTGTCGATGAATTTGTCTTGTCGACGTAATCGATTACGTCGACTAATCGTTGCAGCACTACTATATGGCCTCTGTTACAACACAGATACTAAGTGCATTGTATCTGTAAGTGTTATCCTTTTCTTCATCTGAGGAACTCGCACTGGTAAAATGTATTTATTTGGATTTATTCGAATTTAAGGAAAATGTTCAAATAAAAAGTGCATTTCTGTGTGTAGGCTATGTGTGTGTAGGTTATGATTTTCAATAGATCTTAAATATGTTTCGTCTCAAGCGTCCAGTGCTAATTAGGTATCCTATATATGCACAGACAAACACACACATACACACACGCTCACAAACACACTATTTGAAACCTCATAAGCACTGTTGGCATGTGGAGTAAGCCATTAAATTAGTGATACGCTTAACTGTGTGACTTATTGGTCACTAGACTTTAACAGCTGATTTAAAGATATGGCAGAGTGAAGTGAAAGTCACTGACACACACACTCACTCACTCACTCACACACACACACCGTCAAACAAATGAGGCAGTTGCATTACTGTCTGTCTGGTGAATGGAGAGCATGTATTGATCTGGAGGAGAGGCTTGTACATCAGTGTGGTTAGGCAAAATGCCATTAAGGTGGAGGCAAGATGATGTGGAGAGACACACACAAACACACAGAGAGACACTTTCGCTCCCTGCTTTAGAAGAACAAACTGAATGAGGCTCAACTTCCTGCCTTTTAAGCCGTCTAACACTCGAAATTAGATTCCTAATAGTCTGTTATGTTTTTTTTATTTAATCTTGTCCTTTGCTATTTTATCCCCCCCCCTTTCTCTCTCCAGTGTTCTTTCTCTCCTTCTCTTGTGCGCCCATAGGTGGTTCGCTCAAGGTTTTACATGGCAGCATCTGCACAGCAGAGCACAGGGCAGGGGACAGCGCTGCAGCTCTGGAGAGTGTCCCGTCTATTTGTGGGGTCTGACGGGCGATCTGGGAATAGCCAGATGATTCAGCACTATAGGGTCAGGATCTATGATAATGCACCGTAGGGAACATTTCCATATAATGAACACAGTACATCTTCTTTAGAGGCCCTCTTGAGGAACAAAGATGAGGACATGCAGAAGAGAAGGTGGGAAAGAGGGAGATCGAGGGATATTTCGAGAATGAGAGAGAAAGAACAAAGGAAGAAATGCGAGTGGAAGGGAAAGGAGCAGTGATGGCAATAACTAGAGTGAAAATTTAATGGGAGAGACAAAGAAGTAAAAAGGAAGGAGGTAATGTTAATGCAGTGCAGCCAGCAGTTTGTACTCCCTCTGCAGTACTTGTGAGCACTCCTGGCTGTGTTGAGAGCTTGCTCTTTTATATCAACCTCCTGCTGCTACTGTAAGGAGGGGCATTGAGATAAAGAGTTTTGTGTGCATGTATTCGTACATTTATGTGTGTGTGGATGTACGTCTGCAAGCCGTATGTTGGGGAACTAATAAAGAGGTTCTCGCTGGCTCTTGATTTGTAGAGATAAAAGAAGCCATAATGAGCCCCACGATGTGAGCTTTTAGTGCTGCATTTGAAGCCAGCTGCCGTGTCTGTCAGTCAAAGGAACCTGCATGTCTCTCCATGAAAAGTCTGGACTTTTGCCCTCAAACCCTGAACAATAAAGCCTGACAGGGTTGACAGATGTGCACGCATGCCTGGCTCACAAACTTGCATCTGTTAAACATTCATTATTTCATTCATTCAAATGCCTTTGTGTTGCAGAGAAAAAAGAAACGCCGAGAATAATATGTGGACCAAGTGTCTGCCACTCTTCATGTGCTCTGCTGCTGCTGAAGCCAGTTCCACAAGGCACACAAGTGTAAAATTGGTGAGCAGATTACATGTGAGCGCTGTGATGTGCCAGCAGCTGGTTCATCTTTGCAGGTCAATACTGATCAAACATGGCTGATAATATGTGCACAGAGTCCATTTTTTCACTTATCCAGGGAGATATCGAGGCATCCACTCACTTGAATGAAATTGTATTTATTCGTATAAATCAATTACAAAACACTTTTCAGTGTGATTTGATCATACATTCTCAACTTGATTATTTTATACTTCATTAACACAAAAGGGTTTTTATAAATAAGCCAACAGGAAACTTCAAATTTCACTGTTGCTTTTGTTAATCCCTGATGAGAACCCATTCTCCACTAAATATCTATACAAATTTAAGATAATAGTCTTATAAATGCTCACATTATCGACTTATAATTGAAGTTCATCCCTTTCTTCACCCATATGCAGCTCTCAGCTAAGCGATCAAGGAACCAATACAATGCCTCACTGCCCATCTGTCAATAGAGCAGGCCTGACCTATTGGCTGAGGTGGAGATGGGAGCCAATCTATAGCATTGACAGTCTCCATCGTTCTCCTCTGCTTTCTCATTAGATCCACTCTATTAAACTCCTTATGCATCTGTCTGTAGGCTGCTGGCTGGGGGCTGAGAAACAATCGAGAGCCCTGCTGGTGGTCGGCGAGCTCCTCTGTGGCCGGGGAGTTGAGAGAGAAGAGAGCGCTGAAATGCTCCGAGTGTAGAGGCTTTTGAGGACACTGGAAGGATTTTTAAAGGGCAAATGTAGAAATTGTTTTGAGCAGGTACTTTGCGTGTGAGTATTTGTGTGACTTTAACATGCTGTACAAAAACTTCATGTGCGTAGAAGACATAAATAATTCTGCAGTACTTTTAGAGAATTTGGGCGAATTTAACTTAGATGATGGATTATAGGTCAATATTGCTTTAATACAAGTATGGTAAATGTGGAATTAGTGGGCCTATCTTAGCACAACTTAAAAAGAAATGTATTCA
The DNA here is from genome assembly GCA_962446985.1 of Xyrichtys novacula. NCBI lineage: Eukaryota > Metazoa > Chordata > Actinopteri > Labriformes > Labridae > Xyrichtys > Xyrichtys novacula. Next base: position 24,034,214 of record OY660871.1, read on the forward strand.
TCTATTTATAAAGAGTGGAAACAGGTGAAAAAGCAAGCCTGGCTCTGTCAAATGCTTCTAAAATCCACCTGAAAGTATACCTAAAGATCAAATATTTATATAGCATATCTCAAAGCCTATTAACATCCAACCAGTTTCAACATAAAAGTAGAAAATCCCTCCAACAAAAAATATATTCTTGTCCAGAAATTAATTAAAGGCCCTTCAAAGTGAACTCCAGAATCTTAGCAGAAAGACTTTTTTCCTTTGCACAAAACTAACCGAGCTGTTTCTCTGTTTGCAGTCGTTATGAAAGTTTCAGCCAACTTGCCAACAGCTGTGGCCTTATAGAGGGTATGCACTGTTGTCTCTGTCCCTGTAGGAAATCTGCCCTTAGTTGAACTGAGTAGCAAAACATCCCTAGCTGTGGCAGGGGAAACAATGAAAGCCAAAGTGAAACAGGCAAATAACTGCTTACATTAAGGCCAAATGGGCTCAGCAGAGAAATCCTCCTTTAACAAAGGGACAGTAATCTGTGAACGTAGACATGTGGACATAAACAGCTACTCTGACATTTATATGGACCTGATTTATACGGTGGTAAAGTACATAAAGCAGTGCCTGCAGACAGCTTAGTGTTATTTCAAAAATTAATATTAGCTTCAACTGTTATTGCCGCCCATTTATTTGACAACTACATACAACTCATAACCCTTAATGACTTTACACATGATTACAGCGGTCTGTAATCAAGTCGTATACTTTAAAGGAAAGAAGAATACGCAGACATGCCAGTAATATTTGGTCATGAGGTCATGTTAAATTAATGATTTGATGTTAACTGTGATAAATACTGACAGACTTATATCTGAATTGAACAGGTAAAAACGAAAGATGGAGACTGGAGCTTATATTGTATCCATAATGATAAATAAAGTATGTGCTAATGTAACTGCGTGGCTTCATTCTGTCACTCGACTGGCTTGTCCTGACGGTATTAAATGTTTCTATATAATTACAATTAGGGGTGTTCCAATCTGATATTGATATAGTATATCAGTCCGATATCAGCAAAAAAAAACAAATATCAGATTATGTCGGCCTGCATCTAAAATCTCTGATATCAGCTCTCTGATAAAACAAGCAGACCATTCCAGACCTCTATCTAACAGCGCCCAGATCCAGCATGCAGAGCCCATGTAATCACAACAACAGTGTGTACTGAGGTACAAACAAAGACGCAAGGGGTGGGTGTGATGTTGGCCATGAGGCAATATTTTTCGCTTAAGTCCGAAAAAGATGTTGCACCTGAGTGCAAAACTTATCATGCACAATTTAGTGCCAATATTGCATCAATATCAGTATCGTATCAGTATTAAAAAAGTTGTTTCAGAACACCCCTAATTACAAGTGTAGCCTACAATGCCTCGATGAACATCATCATGTCAGCGCTTTTAAAACTCCATAACATTACCAGGTCTTGACCGGGTTCACTTTAATAAGTATGTTAGTATGATGATTTAACAAGGTTTAAGGAGAGCCAGTCTTGAGACACAGATAGCTCTGACTTACAAACTATCTTTACCTTCAATCTTGCTTTGTAGGAAACCCTTCAGCCTTTGAACAAAGTCTTTTTGTGTATTAGCAGCATTCGGACTTGAAGCTAACACTGCTCCTCACTGCTAACAGTGCTTACAGTGAATTAGGTCACTTTGTGAATTGCCGTAACTCCACCTACTGCGACGTCATGTACATGCCCTCTATATTTAAGGGATACGCCGGCATAAGTTTAAGTCATGGTCAAACACACCGTAACACCAAGTTAACCCACGCACTCTCCTCTAGCAGCAGCTTGTTTGTGGGGGAGGCCTGACGAGCCGATCACAGAGTGCAGCGGATATCTGCAGCACAAAGAAGAAAATGTATGATTATTTCTTTATGGAAATGCAATCAGACCGAGACGCTAAGGCAGAAGACCTATCACATCTGCAGTGCAAAATGAATAATATGATGATTATTACTTCATGGAAATTATTGCATTTCCATGAAGTAATATTTATAAATTTTGTTTCTTGAACTGCAGAACTCCGCTGCACTCGGTGATCGACTCGTCAGGGCTCCCCCACAAACTGATGTTCGATGGCTAGTTCTACGTGCTAGGACTGTTGATGGAGTGAGGTGCTGTTCTGAGCATTATTTGTGGCTACAGGTGGCTTATTGGTTGCGGTTTGCACATGTAGACATAGACCGCTGTGTATTGCTATCGTGCAGTCTTTGCTGAAGTTGGTATAACTAGAGAAGCAAAATTCCTCTCTTGAGGGGGCGTCTAACTTGGTGTTATGGTGTGTTTGACCGTGACTTAAACTTGCACCAGGATACCCCTTTAAACAGATATAAAATTAAAGTGTAATTAAGTTTTCTTCTTTCTCACCCTAAAGGGGTGTTTTCCTCCATATTGGGTGGTTTTAATATCCCTGTTTGTGTGTTTTGTTGATGTTAGAGAGAAACATCCTGTGACTCTGGTGAATTTGGACGTTGATTTGTGTGTACAGTAAACATGTCTATGTGTGGTTGAGGTTGTTTGAGGTCCTATTCAGGGGTGGAGTTGAGGCGGATAGGACTTTGTGGCCCAGAGGAGGTAGAGGGGTCAGACATGTTCGCTGTCGTCACTCCCATCTTCTTCAGGGATCGTTCATCTGTCACTGAGATGGAGCGAGAGAACACAGGACGAGGGGCAGCAGACTGGCCTAAAAAAGATGGATAGAAAGAGAGACAACACTAATGCATTTCATGTACCGTACTAGAAAGTTATGAGACTAAGAAATGAAAAAAGAAAGAGTAAAGGACGGACTACGACATGAAAGAGCCAACGAGTAAAAGATAAAAGAGGAAGAAAAAAGCCAAAGAGGCACTAAGCCGGAGAGGAACAGAGGGACTCTGTGTTTGAGTTTTCAATTAATAAGAGTATGCTTAAGATCTGTGTCGTACACTTAGATGCACATTATCTAAATCCCTTATTGGTATTCACCTCACACACACCCCACTTTTTATTAGACTCTCTGGAGTAAATGACATCCATTTACTTTTATTACAGCAGATGAATGAAATGAATGAAAACTGCGAGTAGGGCTGTGCAGAGATTAGGGCACTAGCAGCTTTTGGCCTGTAGGGGGTCATGGCAGTGCAGCGAGCTGCAGCAGGTTGAGCAATGACTGCAGATTTGTTGCAGCTTGATATCTCTCATCATCACACATGGAGGGAGGGAGGAAGAGAGAGAGAGCGAGAGAGAGAGAGTGAGCAGGCAGCTTGGCGCTACAAGCCATACTCACAATTCTACCTTTGATATCTCTCCCACCCAGCCGAGGTTCACCAGACCAGCCAGTAGGGGGCAGGGTGACCACGTACACACACACACACACATGCATACACATATACAACACACACACACAACACATATGCCCAGACACAGACCCCCACCAGGGTTGACATTTGCAGCTAAGTGCTGCAATGAATGGTTATTTATGTTGAGAGGGATGGTGATGGGGAGAGTTCAGCAGGTGGCTGCATTACACTGTTTATCAGAGCGACGCAGTGGCATTATCACCTCATGAGCAAGCCTTCAACCCTTTCCTACAACCCCCCACCCCCACATTCTACCCACCCCCCCATACTCCACCACTACCACATCTGTCTCTTTCTCGTCCTTTTTTTTTTGGGCTCACACCCTCTGCCTCTCTCTCCTTGCAGCTTCTTGTGTATTGAAATGCCTCCTAACTACTCTCCCCTTTCATCCCCCCCTCACAGATGTATGCCAGCCATCTGGGTACTTGGGGGGCACAGTTATGGTGCTAGTGGTGCAACTCTGATCAAGCCTGTTAGCATCAGCAGGGAACCCGCTCATAGTTTTCTGCACACTGTGGACAGAAGTGACACAGTGACACAGAGAGCTGAACAAACACAAAAAACAAAATACCTGCTCAGACTGATTCTTGATTATTGTACAATGAGCTGAAAGATGTAAAACAGCTTTTTTTTTAGCCTCTCTGTTCCTCTTCTGAGCATCTCTACTCCTCATTATGCTAAAATTAGAAACAAGACTAACAGCAAAAATATACATTTCAAAACCAACAATCCTTTTCATCCTCACTCTCCCTGTTTTCTCCTCTCTATACCTTCAAATCTCTCGCTTCAAGCTGTATCCGCTCCTCTACCCACCCTCACACACTCTCTCCTGCCCCCACCCCCCCCCCACCCCACCCCTTGGTATTTCAGTACAGTGCAGGTCAGGAGCTGCAAACTCACCTGTGTTGTTCTGGCTGGATTTGACTTTGCTGTTGGTCTTCTCTTGCATCGCTCGCTCGTACTCTCTCACCTCCTCCAAGCTCAAGCCTGTGGGGAGAGGAAGGTACACACACACACACACACACACACACACACACACACACACACACACACACACACACACACACACACACACACACACACACACACACACACACACACACACGCACACACACCCAGCATCAGAAAAAAAAAAGGATGAAATATGAATTCACTTTCACTGAGCGTACACTGAGGCTACAGTCTTATTAAGAGTTCAACTCAGTACAACAGTGTTGCTCTGAAGATTTCTGCAATATGTACAAACTTGCAGTGTGACTCTTGAACCCACCGTGCCATTCATCTATCCACGCTACGGCTTGTCTGTGGCCAACCAGAAGGATGTCTTGAATGTTCTGAAATTGAACCAAAAACAAACATATTGCAGAAAAAAAGGAACAAAAGGCTTCATGTTGCATTTGAAAGTACGTGTATAATAGATTCAGCATTATGTAACAGTATGTTGTCAAATTAATGGTGAAACCTTGGTCAAAATACTTTCTCTTATCTCAGTAGTGTTAAGTGAAACCCTCCTGCTAACAGTAACAATGTTAGAAAAAAGGCGTTGCCCGTTCTGCCCGGGGCGTTCTTGCATTTCTTGATAACACGTTACATTTACTGTAAACATGCCATCAAACCGTCTTTTCACATGTTTATCTTGTTCCATCTCCGTCTCCTGAAACCTGTTTTTGTGTGCTAGAAGAAAGGGTGTGTTACTGTATTGTAGCATAAAACAATGCAGTGACTCCCCTATTAATTCTAACCTAATGGTGGATCCCATAAAACCAAGTGCAGAGGTCATCTGAGGCGAACAGCCTCCTTGGCAGTAATCTTGGTAATTATACTTCTGTCTGGGAATTAATGCGCTAATGATTTATGAGCGTCAAAATTCGACTCACAGTACACTCAGTTTACCAATCATGATTGATTTAGACCATCGTTTTACTGTCAACATTACCTACAAAATTAAAGGGGAACTCACAGAAATCGCTGTTTCAAAAAGGAGGTGCACTTTATCAAATTCAATTAGCGGTAAATTCAATTTTGTACACCTTGCAGTTCTTCTCTTAGGGTTCCTGACATTAATAACAGATAATATCTTTATCCAGCCTCCCCCATATTAGGGAGAAGGCATGATGGGAAAAAAAGCTCTATCTCACTCTGTGAATGAATTCCTCCGTCCTGGTCTGGAAGCCGTACACCTCAAAGCTGCACTGCACCCTCTTATAGGAGCACATAATGGGCTTGTGGTCGTCCTTCCAGCCCCTCTCCAGAGGCCCCCGACCAGTTTTACTCGACTGCCAGCGACTCAGGTCCTGCACAGAGTGAAAATCAGGTCTATATGTTTTTTGCTGAATCTGCAGAAATTTTTGGCCCTATGAGGCTTCTTCTGGGAGAAGCTATAGATGTTTACTGTATCTCCGTGTGTGTGTGTGTGTGTGTGTGTGTGTGTGTGTGTGTGTGTGAGCAAATGTGCCAATATCTGTGTTGAGGTGCAAGCAGATTGTTGCTCAACACAGCCCATAAGAGAAAAGTGTGATAACATGCATTATTCATCTGTGACCAAAGGATGATTGGAAAGTGTTTGTGATTTTATGTTCACACTGTGGCGCTAACGCTAACAGATCGGTGTGTTTGCCATTTTTTGCTGTTGTTTGTGTGTGCACGAGTGTGTATTTGCCTCTATTTTGATGTGCACTTGTCTGCGTTTTTCTCTGTCTGGCCTATGAATCGACCTTTTTCTCTGAGGGCTTCAAGGGAGTAAGGGAATGAACACAGGCAGATTTTAAAAGGGAGGCATGTGGGTGTTTTACTGATTCATGCGCTGTTCAGCAGCAAAACACAAAGCAGGAGTGTGGGTTTTCTGCACCTGTATGTCATCATTTGTGCATTCATATGTGTTCAGTGTGAACAACTGTGTTTATATCTGGCATTTTAAAAGTAGCTCTTTGTTTTCTTATGATGAGATGATTTGTTAAACACTACAGCTGTTTGAAATGAAGCTATGGCCTGAAGGTTAAGAATAAACCAAGAAAAAAGGCTTAAAAACAGACAGCCTGACTCACTCCCAAGTTTGGAAAATTAAATCCAACATTTAAGAAACTAGCACACCATAACCTTTTTTCAAACACCTGTTTCCAAAACACTTGATAAAATAAGTGCAGATTTTAGGTGGTACAGGCTCTGCTTGTCTACAGATGGTGACCTCCTTTAAAAAACAGAGACAGTATAAACATGGTTGTTGTACGAGTGATATCATCCAGTGGTTTCTGAAGAGATGTTATGAAACCCAATGAGAGCGGTCGCCATATTGGAGATGTTTACTCCGCCTACCTCGCACACAACTGAGAACTAGACAAAGACGAAGAGCTGCTGCAGGCTTTTGGCTTACTCGTGAGCAATTACAATACACCCACCGGTCAACTCAGCCCATAATTATGAAAATATACTGTAAGCAGGGCCTTTAGCCATCCGAAAGACACACTGGGTACAAGCAAAGAAATTACGATCAGTAAACTTAGGTCAAGCTAATAGCTTAATTGGGTGATTCAAGTGGACTGCTGTTGACCCAGTGTACTTCATGTACCAAACAATCGACAAGCATGTTGGTAAGAGACTGACAGGGTGTTTGTTAAACAATGAAAACACTATTCAACTAAGCGTGAACTCTGGAGCATGTGCAGAAAACTTAGGCCAGTTTCAGTGCGATTGAAACTTGATATGTGGGAAGGAGACAATCGATCTCCGACTGCTTTATCCAGGTGTGTTAGTCCGAGTTTGAGAAGTTTGATTTAGTGTGATTTCGGTTAAGTGTTAACATGTATTTTAAGAGCATGTGATTGTACTGAGTGTATGCAAATAAAGAAATAAGACAACCACACAAACAGCTGTTTTTCTTGAACCCGGCTGTAAATATATTGGATTGTGATGTTACATCGAGCATGTAAACATGAGTGTTAATGGGTATTCCTTGGCTTTTACAGCCAGTCTCAAGTGGACATGCAAGGAACTGCAGGTACTTTTTTGCACTTCTGTGTTTTTAGCTTGGTAGAAGCACAACTCTTGAGCTGTTATCCAAGAGATTTAGAGGAACTGGCTAGTGAAGTTTAAATTTCTGAACCTGGTTCTGGTTTTTATGCTAAGCGAGGCCACCCATCTTTAAATATGAGCTTAATACTCAAAAGCAGACAAGTTTTATCATCACTGAACTCTTAACTGTAACTTCAGAACTGTAAAAGTATTCCTTAAATCTTTTCACATACATCGTCAGAGCCTTGAGCTCAAAAATCATTTGTTTTTGTTTGTTCTGATAGCACATGCACACGTTTGTTTACTTATTACAGTATAGTATGTACCTCTGACTCTCTGTAATGCTTCTCCGGGATGGGGTCACTCAGGATGTCCAGGAAACTCACATTTTTTTCAGGGGTTGGAGTGTCCCCGAACACCTGAATCCAAACAGATGGGGGAGGTCATACAGTATAATGAGCCCAGACACACAAACACGCTGAAAAATAGTCTCACGAACACACAGTCACTCACTCAGTGGAGAGAGTAGATGAGTAACTATGTAGAAAACTGAGGTCACACACCATAACACCCCTCACTATATCCCACCCTGAGGCCCTTGGAGCAAATCACACCAGAGCAAAGAGAGTAGAGTACAGACAGAGAGAGGAGAGAAGGGAGAGATGAGGAGGGAAAAAGCAAGGACGCACGGGGGATATTAAAGAGAAAAGAAGAGTTATGAGAGCAGAATACACTTTTCCTTGAGAGAGAATGGAGGGAAGTCTGAGAGAGTGCACTTTTATTTGACCTTGTTTAAAATATGCTCTAAAGCCACGCTGAAGTTGTTCATTTCACAGTTGAAGACTAACAAATAAGAAAAACGCTCCATTAGATAACAACACACCACACTCCCATGGTCTGATTTCTGGTCTGTGTCTACCCAAGGTCCAGCTTCCTCTTATGGACCGTGTTGCACCATATGTATGCAATGTGTTGCTTTTCACTTTGTGTTCAGGGCATGACGCTCTCGTGTTTTCCTCATTTTTGTCTCTCATTGTGACCTCTGTCGCAATTCAAACTGAGAAGACAAAGACAGTGTCCACAGTAGTGCAGATGGATTCATACTACGTTTGTTAAAGGAAATATATTACACTGTACAGACTTCATTAAAAGTAATACAAATCCATTGGAAGTGTCTTTTAAAAAATAGCTGGTGGTGAAATAAAAGCTGTCTGAAATTTAACAAATCCAGGCCAGTTTTAAATACAGCCTGGGGACAAACAAGGGTGGTTAAACTCTTGGTGGCTTTTCTATTACATGCAGTAAATTCAAGAATATCATTACGTTGCTTTTAGTATTAATTGTACGGGATTACCCACTTGGTCTTATTACTGTTGGGTCACTGCAGGTGTCTATGTGTTAATGTGTCAGAAAAACTGTATTTCGAGAGATTGCACACAAATCCCAGACAGCAGCAGCTAAAAATCTGAGTACTGAATGGGAAGAGTGATGACTGAATTTTGCCCCACCATTACGTCCTTGTACATAACACATTGCAAACATGGGTGATGAAGGCGTAAATATGGTCATTAATTTAGAGCCCCATAGTTTTAAAGCAAGATGTTTTATAGGTTTATATTACTCCAATTGAAGAATAAATAATGACTGTTGCTATAAAAAACTGGGGTAAAAATACTATATTTTCAGATCTGAGTTTAAGTATTCTCTACCTCTGGGCCCACAGGTGTTTATGATGAGTTACTACATCATGTATGAACGTGTGTTTGTTTGGAGTAAACTTATGTAACACGTAACCGTCCGACATGAAACAAGACTCACCAGATTTTTCTCCAACAGCCGATTTCCGTATTGTGACATGTTGATTCTTGTTGCCTCACTCTCTCTTAATAACACACATACGAAGGGGCCAAACACAGTTTCAAGCCCGTGTGAATCTCCTCATATGTGCATATGTGTGTCGCTTGCCTTGGATAAAATGCAAAACGGCAGCTGTGCTGAAGGCTGCAGCATGTGTGCTTAATAGAACTGCCAAAAATGCATTACTTGCTTTCCCTATTTTCCTTGTAATGGGAACATCAATTGGATGTGCATTTTTTGTGCTGCAGAGAAAATTGCAATTTTTCTCTTCCCCCTCTTGTCTAATCACTCCATCTCTTGCACTTCACACTCTCAACTCGCCTTACTCACATTGCTGTTACTGCCGTTGTTGTTCTCAAATCTTGTCTCAATACGGATGCTGAATTTGGGGAGGAATGATACCTGCAGGGGTACAAGGAGAAAAACGGGTTGAGGGTACAGATAGAGAGAGGAAGCAAGCTGCAAATTAGATCCACTGATTCTGATAAGAGATGAGCTCTGTTGCATTCATGTACAGGAAATAATGTGTGAGAATACTTACTGAGTACTCTGCAGCACCAAGGGTGTTCAATGTGGATAGGAAAAAAATATAACATTAGTTCCTCATACATGCATGAGCACGCAATTACTCTGGCACACACACATACGCCACAAGGGAGTGCATGCAAACATAATAATAAATATTTGATGCCACTTGGAGAAGCAGCTGGTAAAAGTAAATAAGTTTTGTATAATGCATTGAGGTGAAAGTAACCTGATGTTTAACACAAACACAAGCACTCGAATGCACACCTGTGATGGTGTAAGGGTAGAAGTTCCAGGCCTTTTCTGTCACGTAAAAGAAACGTGGGACAAAGGCTTTCGCCCAGGACGGCAGTTTACTGAAAAGCAATAAAACAAGAAGAAAGAAGAACTGCAGTCAGAGAGAGAAGAAGAAGAAGAATAGGAGGGGAGGGAGGGGGTTATGGAGGGAGACGTCGAGATCCTAAGTGGTTTTTGTGCCATTTATAGCCAGATTACCTGTAGGCTACTCTCACCACTGCGTTCATTTGTATGACTCATTCCCAATTACACCTGTGGTGATAGATTGTTACTGTAGCTTCTAGGTCACATGTCAGAGCATGATTGAAGGAGAATACATTCAGCTCTCCCTGTACTTATGTATGTGTGGTAAGTGTATGTGTGTGTGTGTGTGTTGCAGCATATCTTTACTAATGAGGACCAAATGTCCCACAAGCACAGAAAGATTAGGAAAATCCTCCACAGTGCGAACATTTCTTAACTTCTCTAAGAGTTTATTTTAGGATTAGGCCTTGGGTTTATAGTGGTGATTAGAATACGAGTTGAGGTTACATTAGGGTAATGATTGAGGTTAGCTTAGGGTTAAGAAATAAATTTAGAGCAAACGAGAATTTCCTTTTTTTTTGTTCTTTGACCGGGTTTTTGCTAAAACCACAATTCATTGATGAATAGATCGTCACCCTTTGCACAAAGAAACACACATTTTTACACAGTAGCACAAGAACTGCAGCCTCACATTTCTTTGCATTGCTGCAGTTAAACAATGATTTCAACTTTTCAGTAATCACACTTCTTTCACCCTTCTCTGATTTTTTAATGACAAAAGTTCTCTTGGTGTTTTAAAATCATTTTTAATTAAACATTTTACTGTGAAAAATAAATAAATTGGAAAACAGCCTCTTTTTATAGCCTCTATATCTTAGCGTTATAGCAGATAATCTCTAAAAACCTAGATCACAGTTCATCAGAACCTAAAATAAAGTTAAACATTAATATAAACAGGTACTATGAGGAGTTTTGAGTTGGTTAAGAAACTGACACTAAAAAAATGATACTAATAACTCTTTTTGGCCTTCAAATGCAAAATAGGCTATCAACAACCAGGCTGATCATTTCTCATGTTGTTGAAGCTTGAAACCACTGAGGGGTTAGGTGTCAGATGAGATGATTGAAGGTAGGCTTAAAAAACTTTTTTCCAGTGAGCAGTATAAGGATCCAAAACGACTGCTTTATGTAAACAGGACAAGTTAAACGAAGTATCACTTTGACCACAAGGGGCACCAAAACCAACTTAAGCCAAAAGTTCCTCATAGCAGCTTTAGAAATGTAGCAGTACAACACTCATAAAACTATTTATTGTTGTACCACAGGTGAAAAAATGTATATAATAAATGTATGTAAATTCTTATATCTACATACAAGCATATAATGAAGTTTCATAAATCAAACCCACCCTAATGTTTATATGCAACATGCGATACATGATGTCAAAGTGTAACTTGAACTGAACTCGAATACAAAAATAAGATTTTTTTGTGGAATCACTTTGTTGTCGAGTAACATCAGAGCGGTGTCACCAACAAGAGGAACATCTGAGCCTTCAATGTTCCCACCTATCCTTTACTCGCAGTGACGATGACATGTTTGTCTGAGCTGTAAGTCAACCATAACACTTGCAGGATTTACTAGAGGATGAGCTCATGGGAAGATAACAGGTCTTCTGTACAAGCTTCAACATGTTTGAGACCGTGTACCTGGACTTTGGATGCAGGCGGGCTACTTTGCACTGTGTCACTGAGCTGGAATTACTTTTTATAGCTTGTCAGTCAGATCTGCCTGTAGTATCTATAGGAGGCAAAGCTGTGCAGTGACGTCAGCGGTCAAAGATCAAGCCCCATCAGTTATCATAATAATAGAGCTGACGACGTGAGGATGTGGCTCAGGGTGCAAACAGCTCAAATTATTCCTTTAAGTACACCCTAAGTATGACTCCATTACCTGCTGAGGTAGATTCTCTTCTCGGTCAGCTGTCCTGGGCCATACTGGGGATGAGTGTCTTTCTCATTCCTCACCACCTCCACCCCTTCTCCTCCACCGCTCTGTTCACAGCTGTGCTTGCTGATCATATACAGCTGTCCGATCCTGTACTGGAGCCCGAGGAGAGGTTTAGGATCAGGGTAAGTGGTGAGAATGAGGATTGGACAAAGAAAGAGAGAGAGAGAAAAAAATCTATGTGAGGAGACACAGAGCACAAAGCAAACTAACATACCTTATTCTCAACGTGCATTTAAAAGTGACACAATTTAAATGTGTTTATTTCATGAGTAAAGAATTGGTTAATGTAAGTCATTCATACAGCTGAATTTAAATTCCACTGTTGACTCCAAATTAAATATATTGCCACAACGCAGACAGTGAGCAGATGGGACAGAAAAGTTTAGTCCCTCAAACTTGGAGTCAGAGTCAACACATTTGGGCACAAACATTGTGGAACCGAGTGGTAAGACATTATAAGTAACCTTGCTGTTATTTTGGGGGTAAGAAGTGAGAGCTGGTGATCAAGTAACCAACACTGATGTGGCTCTTCTGGTCACATGGCTTAGACATAATTACAGACAAGATACATCTTTTGTGTGTTTTACAGAGGCATGTAAATAAGTGAAAGTTTCTTCCACATTTCACATGCCAGACACAGAGGGAATGCTTCGTGAAGAATGAAAAGTCAATGGATCACTCTCTAATCTGCTGAAATGATGGAAAGCCTTCAGATTTTTCCATCAATAAAAGAAAAAGTCAAAGACAAAACATATTTGGGTAACATGATCTGTGGGTCATACATGGTTTGAAAGCAGTTGTTTTGAAGCCATCACTTTCTGACTACCTAAGGGAATGAAGTGAGCATATTTGGATGAAAAGGTGGGAACAATTGTTACACTTTGGTAGCTATTTTGCAATCACGGTGGCATCGACCTTAACATATCCTGCTCTTTTGTCTATTTTACTCTGACTTAGAATACTTGAAACTTGAGGGAAAGGCTGTAAACTTGTCAAGACTTCCTGTTGTACAAAGTCAAGTCAGCTGATTTCCTATTCACTCCCATGCCAGTGGATGTTTTTTCAACCAGCTGAGTTGCTCCTGCAGGTTTGAAGGTTTACTATGTGGGTGGTGCATTTATTTAAGCTAATGGAAGCTAATACTAACTAAAGCTTTAAACTGCAGTTGGTGAATGACTGTCTCTGAGTTCTTCTTTTACAAATTTAAGCATAAACCAGCCCATGAGCCAGTGGTTGTTGTCACCACAACAGCAAATATTCAGTAAAGGCGCCTTATCTGGATAAAACTTTTGGTGCTTATATTTAAGCCCACAAAGGATGCTGGGTACCTCCTTAGCTGCTCTTTAAGAGCTTTCTTTCTTTTTTTCTGTTAAGTAGTTAAGTAGTTTTCTTGTTATGAGTAGATGTCTGAAGACACAGTTCAGTGTATGCTGTGCATTCTTTAAAGCTTGTTGATGCAAATTTGTGATATAAGAGTGCATAAGTGAGGGGACTCACTTAACTCAAAATTTAAGAAGAGTTTTAAATTAAGAGACATCCCAAAAGATTTGGCTAAAAGGGAAGAAGGGATTTGTGGGACTTCAATAACGAAAAATCCAGTCTGGTCTTATCAATAAGCTGCACACTCCATTGAGGGAACGATTACAACCACCCACCGCAGTCGCTGAGCAGAAGTATCTGGTGAGAGTGAGGACAGAGAAATCGGCAGGCTGCATGTTCAGCATTAGTTAGTCCAAACTTCCTGTATTTGCTCAGAATAGCTGTTCGCTGTGTACAAAGATTAACCTCAAGTAACCATATCAGACGTCAGATTCTAATTTAGCCAGTGTGTGGGAATGCATGGTGTCTAAATTAGGGGGGATTTGTTTTTCTGCGGCAGCCCCACTCTGTGGTCTATGCTGATGAGGCGGGATAAAAAATTTCTAAAGAGGACGAGGCCTTTGGGCATGTGGATGAGCTCAGCCTGACAGAATCCCTTTTTTTCTTTCAAACAATGCACAAATCAGATGCTGTACACAATAAGACTGCAATATTTGCCCTGACTGCTATTCTTTGAATTTTCCTCCATAACACCATGTCCATGTACACTTGTTTTTGTTGCCTCTAATTGCAAACTGCTCGGTGAACTTAGCTTTTCACGTTATTAAGAAAAGTAATAAAATGGCATTGCAAAGAACTGAACCGCTCTGCTGTGGCCACCACAATGTAATCCATTCTGTTGGCCTACATTGTTTTAATTAAAAGCAGAAACAGAGAAAGATGGGGAGGAAGAGAGAAAGAGGAGGGCAGATTTTAATTTGCTATCGTTCACTGTACTCTGCTGACATCAATGTGACACTCCTCCTTCTTGTTCCCATTACTGTAGAATGTCAACATTCAATATTTACTTATTGGGTATTCATAGGGCTTAATTAATCAAAGCGATGGGTGCTTAACAGACTACAAACACTGAGTCACTCACTCACTCACGCACACATACACACACACACACACTCAGAGGTTGTGAATCCTCCTCACTTTCAAACAATCAATCTAACCAGGAAGAAGAAGAGACGTATCGCTCCTTTAAATCACCATTCTGTAGGCCCGCTGGTGAATGGCTGTGGTGAGTGATGTGTTTTAGGCTCGTTTTAGACATGTTTGACATGCATTTCCTCCTCCTGTTTTTAAATAGAAGGCAAGAATGAGTTTACAAGCAGTGAGTTTGTCACAAATTCCAAAGAGGTGTAAATATAACTCTTCATTGTGAGGTGGAGGCTGCAGATGGAGTCAAAATGAAGGCAGCAAAAAATGAGAGAATCAGTGATTAAAAGAAGTTCGACTCGAAGCCACCGTTGTCTTTACCAGTGATAAAATGAGAAGAACAAACATAGTAGTTACGTAACACTAGATCTGTCTACCAACAACAAAAATAAAACTGTTCTGCAAATACAGACCGAATATTTGAAATTGATTTTTGTTCTCGACTCAACAAACATGATCTTTGGCCCCACTCCTAAATTAAAACCCTCACAGATCAAGCACTTCAAGTGATGAGGCACAGCGCCAAAAAAAGTTTCAACAACCTCACACTTCAAAGCCTCACAACACTGAATCAAGTTAGATTAAATGAGTTTTATTTCTTTCCTACCAACTGACAGAGAGAGAAAGGGTCCAAAGTTTGAAGGGCAGGCTGCTGGACTTGCTTACGTCTTATTTTATAACCAGCACTGCACCAGTGGACAGCATATAGCCAAAGTAAAGGGGGATTTAAACTTGCATTTATAAATGTACAGTATATAAATATATGTATATGAGGATTTTAAATGAGGAGTTCTGTTTGTAAGTGTAAAAAGTCCTATACAGCCACGCGTTTGGCAGTTTTTAGACAATACTGCCCATTGTGTTTATGTTGCCCTTTTTGGGGGTGTAATTGGATTTTTTGTGTATAATAATAATAATAATAATAATAAAAAAAAAAAACTTTGACTTGCTTTAATGGGGTGATGAATTATAATAATGAGGGCTGTCCCAATATACAGCTACACATGAAAACTTTCTTCTTAAAAAGACCAACTATTGAGATTGTGCTAAAAACGGGCATATGGTAACATCTCGAAACTAGCCGATTCAGTGCGTTTACAAGCTGTTAAAAAAATCAATTTGTTGCTTTAGTCTGACTGAAACTGCACTTTTAAAAACATGTTCACACATTAGTCTAAAATCACACTAAATCGAACCTCTCACTATCAGACTAACATACCTGGATAATGGTGGAGGGGATTGATTTTCTCTGGTATCGAACTGAAACGGAACTAAGTGTTCTACTCATACTCCAGTGTTTGCACGCTGGGCTTTGAACTGGAAGCTAAATAGCATGGATGCGTTGCTAGGAAGCCAGGTAGTAAACAAAACCTCCACAGACATGAATAATGGTGGACATGCTTCTGCTTCTAATTTGATTTTTACCCAGTGCATGTAAACTGTGACAAGGGTAGTAGTCCAGTTCAATTGCCTTACTAACCTATAACTGTAGCTTGACTTCACTGTGCATGTAAACTTACTGACTGACAGCTGGGAGCAGTGGTAATTCTTTAAGCCATTTGACACTGACCATAAAACAGAGGGAAGATGAAGAAGCAGCAGCACCGGGAGAGGAAGAGGTCAACTTAGTGACCAGCTAGTGATATAACCTTTGCAGCAGTGCATCGTTACCACTGCAGTGTATGTAACATGGGGGAGATGACAGATGAAGTTACTCTACCCACACCCATGAATAGTTAGTCCTGAAGCCAGCCTTGGAAGGTTTTAAGAAAGCCACGATTTATGTGGACACTCTTGTTTGCAGGAAATGCAGAATATCACTGGGGTAGTACCCCCGATGTGCTGACCCATCTTTCGTATCGCTAACATCCTGCAGATTTAATCACTATAGAAAGAGTAAGCTGTTTTTAGTTTGGGAGTCTCAGGACAGGAAATGTTTCAGCAAGTTATTTGTTGTATTGTTAAAATAAAGTATCATAGTGCCAAATTGAACAGTCTGGAGTTAACCATCAACTTAAAGACAGTGTATGTTTTTATCCAAGTTTTCCATTTACAGTATTTGAGGTGGAAATGTTACAGCCCAGTAACTAAAGTAGAAACTCAGTTATCCTTCTAGTTCGCACTCACTTATTGTCAGGACCGGCATCAAATGTCTACATTTTAGTTTTGTCATTTATATCTTGGAGTCCGATCACACTGGTCACTTTGCTATAACAAAACTTTACTAGTTTACACTCAGATTGTTTTGAAACTTAATACTATTTTCCGGATTCAATATTCCTGCAGAATTTCCCCACCATTACTCTGCCTGCTTGGTCTAAATAATGAGTGATTTACAGGTTATCTTGATGTACACATTGTTAAGTTTCTATAAGATAGTTAACTCACATACTGACTAGTCTGAAAGCTCAGACTACAGAGCTTAAGCGTCAGGTATAAGACACCCTGCTCACAAAGCACAGGCCATGGAAAAAGAGCTGAAGTCTGGCAAGCAGACAACAGAACCATCCTCAGCAGCTTCCATGTAAACATGGTGGATCAGGCTCAGAGACGTAGGTAGGTTCGACGACAGAAAATGAATTCTAGAGGTGAAGTACAGCAGTTACCACCAGGTCTCTGACTACAGGGATGAAGATGTCTTGGTTATTGCAGGATTAATCCAGTCCTGGCAAGAAATCCAACTCAGAACAATGGCTCTGTCATGTTAATGTGGGATGATGGGAAAAGCTTGAAGTGCCTTTAAATATTTCCTCCAGTGTTTTGTGTGTACATATGTTTTTTTTAAAAAAACATACAGACCAGTATCTTATTCAGACAGTTCAACTGTTGCATGTTAAGGTTCAGTGATTGAAATCTCCACCAGCAACCCGCTCATACACCTGAATAACGGCCTTCACCTGCCAGCTTTTCCCACAGCAGCACACAATGAACATTCCGTTCCACAGCCAGGCTGTATTGTGTTACAGAGCTACTGCTGGATATTTTTCACTTGAAAGTCAACACTATTTACTTTTGAGAATGAAGTGAGAGTAGGGACATTGTTAATGGCTTGGGCTGAGGTAAGAGTCCTGATTTGATTTTGTCTTAAATAAGCCGCACTTAAACTTGCATTACATTCAGTGAAAGAGGATTTGCTGTGTGCTCAAGTTTCTGTCTGCTGGGTACTGATACTGTAAATCCTATTTTGGACTGCTATTTGTCACTGTCATTGTTGTGGTAACAGGTAGAAATGAAGGGAGGGGGGAGGATGGTACAGGAGGTGATGAGGACATTCCTCCTGAAGGGCACTTTGGTGCATATCTCCCTAGTCCGTCTGCCTCTTCTCTGCAGCTAGATCTCCTTTGTTTACTAGCCTGCAGGCCGCATGCCTCTGTTTGACTCTATGTCCTGCAAAGCCGTAACCAGTCTGACTAGTTATGCTAGGAGTGCTTAAACACCCGAGAAAACATGGGAGCAAACAGATGGGGGTATAATTTAAACACAGCACATGCACACATGTGCTGTGCTGTGGTGTTGCTGCTGTTGGCCAGGTGTTGCTGGTTGGCTCAGTCGGATCGGCCCTGAGCTCGTTGTTGCAGAACATTCCTCGCTGCCCAGCATGCCAGAGCTCCCACTGAGACACAGCGGGAGGTCTCTGCGCCCTGTTTGCACTTTTCTTATCAGCATGTTAACACTTTCAAGAATACAAGTCTCGAGCGTTCACATTGTAAACAAAACCTTTTCAATTTAAAGCTGTAACTGTCTGTGTATGTGTGTGTGTGTGTGGGAAAGACAAATACACTTACCTCATCCACAGTCAGTGGCATACATATGCGGTACTCTTTCATCAACATGGTGCTGTAGCACAGAGGACTGTCTTTATGAACTGAGTGTGTTTGTGTCTTTCTAGCTCAGTGGTCTTGGTTGCATTGTAGACAAGCTCAGGCAGGCTTCACTACTGCTGGACCGCAGTGACCTCTTTTTTTTCTTTTTTATCTGACGCTCCTCGTCCTTTGTTTTGCTGATGTCAGTAATCCATGGCGTTAAGTCCAGTCCTCTCTGTCAATGAGTATCTGCTGCTTTCTTACTTTCCACCCCTCGCTTTCTCCTTACAGCCTCGTCTTTCTACTTTATTTGTTTCTCTTTCTCAATCAATCCCCGGGAGCTGTTTTTTTTTAACTTCTGTCTCTTTTTCTTGTTACTTCTGCTTTCTCTTCTCCCGCCTTCTTCCCTTCCCCGCTCTGTTAGCCGTTTTCTCTGACTTAGTTTCTGTTTGCTTTTCCTTCACCACAGTGAGGAGGTAGTAATTAGCCGTGAGGTAAACGTGAAACCCAACCAACTCTACCTGTTCCCTCTCTCTCCTGCACTCGGTTTTCTTTGTTTGATACCTTACACAGACTTTTCATGTGTAACCTCCTGTCGTCTGACACTGCGTCTTCCTCTCCCCTCAGCTGCCCTCAACTGCTTTCAGTTCCTCACAAATTCCTCCGTCTGTTCCCTCCTTATCTCCTTTTTTCTCTCCCTCCCTCCTTCTCTCCCTCCCATAGTATCCACTCCCCGCCCACTGTGCTTTACTACCTCCTCACCTGTGTCACCCCGTCCTTTTCTCCCTCCCTCCCTCCCTCTGATCTTTATCTGTTCTTTCTTCTCTGTCGCCAGCACTGTTTTCAACAACAACACCTTCTATCATCTTTCTATATCTGGCAGCATTAAGTAACACGCTTTGTTAACTTGAGTCAGTGAATTTAGAGCACGTTTTCTCCCCACACTCAGGTTATGACAGCACTCAGGGGGAAATAAATGGCTGACACACAAGGGTGGTCAGAGTGGGCTGTTGGATTAAATATTACCAAAGCCATGAGAACTTCCATTAAGCACCGTGCCAGACTTGCTCATATTGCATTACCTCATGACCTTCAGCCTGGTCTAATTGAATCCATGTTTAGTCAATGAGCAGTGGGTTCGAAGCAGTCATAATTCCTCGCCCGTGTGTGCCCTTGAGTCACGGGACGACTCTCTTTTTGTTAAGTTGATGGGTGGGCTGTGCCAAGCACGTATTGTTGCCTCACCATCAAGTAAGAGAAGCAGATGTTTGGTTTTTTTGGGGGTCAGTGTGACAGGGCCAGAACCAATAACTGCCTCTGGGTTTTCTTCCTCTCTGGTGGAATTCACTTTCTTTTCTTAGACAGGGGCCAAAGTGGGTCTCTTCTCTGCGTGCCTCCACTATCATCAGCTCTGAAAACAAATTCCTGGTGGGGTTGGCTCCTATCTTATCAGATCAGTGTTTAGAGAAGTGAAGCCACTTCAGAGAGCTGAGGTGTGCTTTGCTTGTCTCTCCCTGGACTCGGCGCTCACAGAGCTCTGGCAGCGCATACATCACATCGGTTTACAGGGTGATTGACTTGGATGTGTTTTCAGCAGTTGATCGACTCATGAATTACCTTGATTGATTGTTTAATTGTTGACTGGGTAACCATGGTGAGAAATGGCAGGGCTCCTGGCTGACTGATCTGGCAAATTATGGAGCTGATCAATGGATTGGTTTCTCTCTGCTTGATTGATTATTGCAGGATGGAAATGTTTACTGTTGTTACCTCCGCCAAGGAGGTTATGTTTTCGGTAGCGTTGGTTGTCTGTTAGCAACTTTACAGAGAAAGTTACAGTCGGATTGACCTGAAATCTTCACCAGAGGTGCGTCTCAGCCCCAGGAGGATCCCATTACATTTTGGTGGTGATCCGGATCGCCTTCTGGATCCAGGAATTTTTTAAACGATTCTTTATCATTGTGAGATAGGGCAAATTTTGGAATTTTTGCATTTAACTCTATAAAAATGTCCAGAGTCTTTAGTAAAAAAATTACACAAAAGGATCTCAATGAGTTTTATGAGGTGTCAAAGGTTGATCCTGATCCAGACAAAATTCCGGATACTGTGATCCAGAACACAGAAACATAAGGGTGTCGTTGGAATTTTCAGTGCTGAAAGATAACCAATGGGCGGCACAGTGGTGTAGATGTTATGTAGGATTTACATAAGTTAGAAGTTGGATCTATTTTGATCCTAAATTAAATTACATGCTTCCTGTTTCCTCTGGTTGCTGCTCCTTTTCGTTCTGTTCTTGCTTTGCTTTTACTTTGGAATGCTCAGCTAGTCAAACCTACTCGTTACATACTGAGTACCTAAACTAATTTTGGTAAAACATGAGTAAGTAGGATAGGCATCAACAAGCTTTGAGCTTCTGCCTATTCCTTTTGATCAACTAACAGGGTGTTACAGACTGCTTTTCATGAAGCATGATTCTGTATATGTATGATTGTATTTGACACTGTGATGATGATCAAATAAACTAAACTAAACTAAACTGTTGCCTCACAGCAAGAAGGATCTGGGTTTGAATCCAGGTCAGGGCATTTCTTGTTTTAGGAACATTATGAACAGTGAACATACCAGTTTAAATACAAATAAAAGTTAATAAAAGACACGTAACAGTAAAAGTTTTGGTGTGAATCACAATATAAGGGGGGACATGAGCTGCTTGGCGGAGGTCTGCGCTCTCAGAGTGCTTTTCTAGTTTAAAATGCTTCGGTCTTTTACATTAGTCATGGATGGAGGAAATATCTATGTATTTTCACTCTAACTGGAGATGACATGAGGTAGGCAACAGGAAAGTGAGGGGAGATAGTTGGGTAAAAAATCCTTTCAGGCTCCATTTCTATCTTATATTAACATGAGATCAGTGTCAAGATACATTATCTGGATATTAACATTTCATCAAGGGGACCTGATATTAATGAGCAATCTCATAACCTTGATTTGTGACACTGTGATCAGATCTGAGAATGAAAATTAGTCAGTGATAGTAGACATTAATTAAAGGAACAGAAGAAAACCTTTTAGTAAAACAATCTTCATGCATGCTCCAGTGGGAACCTGAGAAAACAGAGAAAGAGCCTGCTAGGTTTGGTTTTGCATGACCAAGCAATTTTTGAAGGGGGGATGAACACACTCTATATACTGCAAGTAAAATACTCAAAATCCACCTCAGTGGGATGCTTGGTGGTAGTGGGTTAAAATTTTCAGTCAGACTCAAACTGAGGATTTAGCAGGATGCCACACTTTGGCACCAGAGCATCACGTACTCTACTGTTGTACTCTCACAGCTTCCCCTCTCCACAAACTAAAACTTTTCCAGGCATCAATGAAGACATTACCTACATTACTTTCTCTAAATAATCTGGATATGAAGAACTACCTACAATTCAGAGCATATACTGCAGTCAGCCAGCAGGGGGAGCTCTACATGTCTTAGCCTCAAGCTTGGACGGATACTTGAGGTGGTGGAGGAGGCTTACGGTTTACACTGCAGCCTGTCACCTGAGGAAGCTTTGAAGGTGTCTGTATGTGTTTGTGTCTGTGTTTTTTATGCACACCAGCTATCCGTTGAGAAGAGTAACATCAATACCTGTGTTCATGTTAGAGTCTCTAAACTCCAGAAAAAGTCACTAGATTTATCGCTAGGCGCTTTTTTGAAAATAACTCACTAGTGGGGGTCTGAAAAGTCGCCAAATCTAGCTACAAAGTCGCGAGGTTGGCAACACTGCCATAGTTCCACATTGTAAGAGGATAAATTGTACTTTGTTGCATCTACAGCTTGCTTTGTTCCAAACACTGCACTGTTATTAGTTAGGTTTATGCCCTGTAGCCCAAGCGCGGCAAGTCTTGAGCTGAAAATGTGCCAGAATTCAAACTCTACTCTGCATGACTTCATTTTCATACAAACAACTCTTAATTTGGTGATTTATTCAATTATTCCTCGAAAATGAAATTAAAAATTTTCTCACTTTGTAAAACCTGTAAGTTATAAAACTATGATTGATGTGTACAATAAAAAAATTCACTTCTGGAGTGTAACAGCTGAATGTATTAGTTTAGTAATGAACTACATAATTCATCTTTCGACGCTGACTAAAATTCAGCTGAGGAAGCAGAGCTGTACTCTAACCTGATTGAAACATTTTCAAACTCCGCCTGGTCAGAGCTGCCCGTCCTTATTTCGTGCTCTGCAGGAAGGAAGAAGCGGGTGGTGATAGGATTGGAGGGGACTTCATCACGGTGCTTACACCTATCACATCCCCTCACATCATTAAATGAAAAATGAATGGGTGCACTTAGAAAACTGGTGAGGCGTTCTTTGACCTCTATGTTTCCTGTCCTGACCGTTCATGGGGCTGTGAATGTTTGGTGGAAAGACACTGTGTGTGTAAGTGTGTGTGTGTGTGTGTGTGTGTGTGTGAAGGTGGCAGTCCTGCAATAGTAGAGAGCAGTATGGATCTGTATTAAGCTTGAAAAAAGGAAAAAAGATCATTAACTAGTGGGCCGGCTGCCATCCCTGCATTACCAGCTCTTCCATCTCAAGGTGTTGTCACAAGCCAAGGTTAAAGGTTCTCTGGTGTCCCCTCCAAGTGTGTGAATGATGGACCCCCACCCCCAACCAGGCTTGGATTAGCACTGGCTTGGTGGAGGGCACACATACAGCTGCAGCTTTTTCATCTCATGGAAAGGTGAAAGGTAATGCTTGGAGTAAGATTTAAGATCATGAATTCAGCAGTATGTGGGATCAGGTTTGGCTGGTTTATGGGCTCTATGTCGTACACTTCGTTTGAAGAATAGTAAGAACCTGCATCTCAGTGTAAGTGTGTCCAGATCCACTGCCTCCCTTCCTTTACACTCCACTATCACCACAAGCCCCCTGGATGCCTCTGATCTCTGTTTTGGTCCGATCATCAAAAACCTGAAGTATTTAGGTCAGACTTTAGCCGTGAAAGAGAGACACAAGAGGGGAGGAAGAATAACAGTGAGAGAAAGAGAAAAGTACACATTCCGTTATTATGCTCTTTTCCTGGAGTGTCTTAAGACTCAAATGTGCCAGAAGCGGCCCCCAAAAAAGGCTGGATGTTAATCTCAGATCTCTATGTGGTGTGCTGTGTAAATGTGTGTGTGTGTGTGTGGGGGGGGGGGGGGTCTTTTGTATGTATCCTTGTGTGGCTGGCTCCTTTGTGTTAAGATGTAAGCTTAGTGTTAATCTCCTTGTAGTTGAGTATCAGGCTTGTGCTAAGACATTGATTGGACCAGCTTCTTAATTGATACCACTGGCCCGCCAGGGGGGAGAAGTGGTTTCTATGTGTGTATGTGTGCTTTTTTGGTGTGTTAGAAGTTCGAAGTGAATCCCCCAGTGATTGGGATGAAACAGAGCGTTCACTTATCCTTATCGAATCCCAATCTCTTGTTGTCAAGCTATGTCCCACTGGGAAAAGCACGCACGCCAGCAAGGAGGATGGGGTCTTAGCTGACATTGTTAGGGGGCCTCCAGACAAGCCAAACAGAGCGGCAACACAACATGACAACTTATCCAGAGGAAAAGTGTAACTACAGTCATTAGGTCTTTTAAATGAACACACAAACACATGCACACACACACACACGGTGCACTCCACATGTGCAGTAATGCTGACACACTCACACAGGCTTCTTGCTTTGGTGTTTAAGTCCTGAGACTCCAGTTATAAAAAAGAATAATTCATTTGACACTTTTTTCATATTCATGAGCTCCGCAATATAGACCGAATTCTACTCATTGTTGAACGTATGTTCCCGGATGAATTATAGATGTTATTGGAAATTGTTCAGTGTTCGTAAATGTCATCATTAATCTGAACAAGGAACAACTACGTTGGCTCGTCTCCTAAGAGGAGAATAAAAATGTGTTTGTGTCTCTACAGAGTTTGTGCATGCAAAGAAAAAGATAAAGGATCCAGATCTGCTCTATAGCTTGTTTTATTCCTTTGTGTATTTGTGAGTCTGCAAGAGAGAGAGAGAGAGAGGAGAGAGGGAGTGGAGGGTGAGAGAAGGAGAGAGAGTCCTTATGTGCATTGGAGGGAGCCAGAAGCCAGTGTGTATCTAAAGGCGTTCAGAGCAGAGATGATCAGAGGGTGTGAGCCCAACACATTCATCAGGGCTCTCCGCCGGGACAGCAGTTGAGGCGCACCATGGAGACGAATAAAAATGCTGTGGACCAAAAAGAAATGAAATAATTTATTCCAGGAGTAGAGAGTGGTGGAGGGGATTTAGAGACAAGTATGTGTGGAAGAAGGGGAAGGGCAGAGGAATGGATTAAGGTTGCGTTCAGTGTCTGTGTGAGATAGAGGCTAGCACTGTGGCCCTGAACTTTTTCCCATTCCACACACCACTGCTGAAAGGAAATTCAATTGCCTCTTTCCTTCACTTTCTGCCCAGTGTGTGAGAGCTGGAGGAAAAAGGGAGAGAGAGATAGACTCCGAGGCTGAATGCAAAGTAAATGCACACATATGGCACAGAATGCAAGGCGAGGAATTTCAAGAAAGTTGAAAAGGCATCTCTGGTTCTTTTAAAAACTTGGCAGCACCCTATGGCCCCTCACTATTCGGCACTGAACTCCCTCCATGCTCTCTGTCTGCATATCGACTCGCCTTATGTCAAATCCTCATGTCTCTACTGCTAATACCAAAGAGTCAATTTAGGATCAGAGAGTTATCCGAATCGCCTTAAGCCCAGTTTTATTTTACAGAAAGAAATAACATTTTGTGAGTTCACAAACATTTCTTAAATGGAGCATCATGTTGAAATTTCAGTTTATTCCCCAGAGCCTTAGGGCTCTTTGTTGAACGTCATCCATGCCAGACAGAGGATCGTGTAATTGGTAGTGAAAAGATACAACAAAACCGGACATTTAAAATAAAAATGCCTGTCATTGAACTAGAAGATGGGATATATTTCAACAAGTAAAGGGGAGCAGCCGCCACACGCTGCAGCCATCAAAGCCAAATGTGTGACTTTAAACCGTCATTTGGCCTGTGGGAACATGCCAAATTCAATTTCAGGGAGAGTATACAGCTGGTCTGACACCACTCCTCTGAGACACCTGAAGCCTCCTCACAACCTCTCACTCCTCTTTCTGCTGTCTTTTTGTGTTTCACTGGGACCTGACAAAGGCACGGCGGAAAATAAAAGGGGGAGAGTTAAAAGGTTACTGAGGTTAAAGCATGATAAATATTTAAAGTAGTGAATATAA
Organism: Xyrichtys novacula; assembly: GCA_962446985.1. Classification (NCBI taxonomy): domain Eukaryota; kingdom Metazoa; phylum Chordata; class Actinopteri; order Labriformes; family Labridae; genus Xyrichtys; species Xyrichtys novacula. Next base: position 24,059,924 of record OY660871.1, read on the forward strand.
ATAAACCCAGCGTGCTGTAAATATCAGTTCATACAGTAAAATTAGTATTTTTGTGGTTTTAAACGTTCACCACCTGTGACAGTGAGTGGGCTGAAAATGTTTTTGTCAGGCTCTCGTCTCTCCTGCCTCTCCCTGATTTCACTTGTCATTATTTTGTTGGAACACTGAGCCTTACCAATCCAGAATATTCACATTTCATTTCAATCAATTGTGATAAACAACTCATGTATGAACGTGTACTTTTATCACTTAATCATATTGTGAGAAGTAAAAGTCTTATTATACCTGCATAGTTAAAGAGTTGACTGTTAAAGCTTCAGGCTATCTTTTTGATTTGACTAAACTGAATATTTCAGTCGAACAAAAGGTGAAAACAAAGCTGTAAAGCAGCAAACATGCAGGTCACACATGGTGGGTTTTTAAAATAACGCATGAGAAATATCTTCAAACTTTAATCGAGTCAGCGTAGCGATACCACGCAGGAAAATATTCAACTGAAAGCGAGTATTTTTGATAATTCATAAAGAATCATTGCACAACAACAACCCTGTTTCGTCCATGACTCTCTTTTGAGGGTTGAGCTTAAAGTGATATTAACCACATGCTGTTGGCTTGTTGATCTTGACAACCTAAATAACAGGTCAGCAGTAAATGTTGCTCCTGATGAGGAGTTTTCAGCTGATAATGAAATTAACTACAATTAGTGTTGAAAGCATTTGATGAGCTACAAAAGCAAAAATAGACCAACAGCATACAGAATGATCATTTTCATAGAATTATTCATGACGAGGACATGTAATTAAAACAAAACTAAGGGCACGAATGCAAATAAAACTGGATTTTAACTCTGAATTATATATGACATCTTACTTAAGTTGGTCAATTCAAAAATCCTCCCCAGGAAAGTAGGCTTTGTGAATTGTGTGATTACGATAAAGTGCAAACAGAGTTTCATTTTCTTTTACACTATAAAAAATATGACCTGAGAAAGATAGTGTTTTATGAAGTTGTTCGCCAAAGGCCGGAAATAACATAGTGGACTGTTGAGTTCAAAGTTGCTAATTTTGTCTCAGAGGCCTAGAAAAGAAGACAAGATATCCTCCTTAGATAGTAAATGTTTATAAATCATTTTTTAAATTTAATTTATTCCTTCTCTCAAAGTTGAGACAGTCCTGTTCTGTGCTCTCACCCTGGGTTGTATAAATCAATAGTACGATGTAAGCCCACGTGGGTTGGACACATATGTATATACATATGACACATATAATAAAATGAAAACTTCTTTAATGTCTGAACAACAAGGGGTAACTAAGAGATGCTTTCCCCACTTCTGTTGCCTGGATTGCAGGACGAGATTTGGCCCTTTTTCCCTATCAGAGACGATGTCGCCCAGCTGCTCCTCAGGTTGCTCTCACATGTGCCAGAAGACTGTTAACATCCTGACTCAAGACTAGTCTGGGATAGAAACTCACATTTTGGCCACAGTGTCAACAGACAGAGGTGAAGTGAGCTTGAATGTTTTAAGCTGGTTGATTTAATGTGACATGAATAATCTGCAGGTTCTTGGCATTGATTTTTGCTGTTGTGGATTAATTGCTGATTCTGCAGGTTATTGTCTAATCAGAATCAAGTATTTAACACTGTTGGCTAAACTTTTACCTGCGGCCTGCTCTTCTCTTCTGCCTTTCACAATAGAACTACATCAGACTATGTGTTGGCTGTTTTTCAAGGTGTGTGTGAGACATTTGGTTTCGGTTTTGGTTATTTGATTGCCTTTTAATTAAACATTTTGCAAGCATAAAGACTGTAAATATGGAGCACCGAGGCGTTGTTAAATAGAGAACAGCCCTTTTGTTTTCCTACAATTTTTCTTCTGTTTATAGGTTGAAGGTTTAGTTATAGGACGAAATAAATAACTTGCACCACTGTATTTTGAGCATCAGGAGAGCTTCAGCTGGAAAAAAAAGGTTGCCATCTATTCTGTTTGCTGTAGGGAAGCTATTTTCATTTTTAAACAACACAAAGTTACAGGAAATATTTCATCTTTTGCAAACTCTCTCCCCCTATGCAGCCTTTTCACTGCTCAGCTGATGACTGTGTGTGAACTAAGGGCCCATTTATGAACCTACAACAGCTTTTAACACCCAGAAGCATTTCCTGAGTTTAGCATAAATGCACATCAAACAGAATCCTAATCCTTTAAAGTGCATAAGCTGACTAATCAAATAAAATCAGGTGAGAAGAGGTATGATTCAGGACAATCTTTTCCTTCCCCTCCTCTTTCTCAATCATTACAGTTTAGTGTTGGATCCGTAGAAACTGTAATTGACGTAAAATTACTAGATAATGTTGATATTGATTTGAGGACGTCACCTCAGCACAGTCTCTAATGCATGACTTTTACTTGAAGCAGAGAAGTTTTACTGATAGTACTCCTGCTTAAATAATGGTTATTCTGTAATTGCCTCTCTGCGGGATTATTATACATGTATAATTTAGCGAATTTGGCTGATTTACATTTACTTCTTTTCTAAAAAGAACATGCAAACAAAAATGAAAAAGAGAAAAACTGCATATAGAAATGCTGTCATATAGTCCCAAATTCCATGTGATGCCTTGTGTTTTTGTGCACCAGTGTGTTTGTGTGTGTGTGTGCGTGTGTGTGTGTGCTGGAGAGAGAACCTTATTGTTTGTCTGTTAGCTCAGAGCTAAACAGATGCGTAAATAGAGATAGGAGAGCCAAGCCACATCAGATTAGACCAAACAAGAAAAAAATCAAACTGTCTCTCTCACTCACACACTCTCTAACTCTCTCTCACACACACACATATACACACACTCACAGACAAAAAGTAACACAAGGAAAACAAACAGATATCAGCAGAGCAATGTGCCTCAATCACACGTCCAACCTTTATCCTACACAACAGGAAAACTCACTCCTGAGCTCTAACTAACATGTAAATATATTCAGCTAGTGTGTGTGTGATACAAAAGCATACCGACACGCACTGTGGAGAAAATACTGTGATGACGCATACCATCACATGCCTCATAAAGCCTAATGTTGCCATTCCAATATCTCCATAGGCCCCAGGCTAAACAGAGGTTGCCATAAAGATGGGAATATGGGGGTGGGGGTGGGGGTTGGAGGGGTGATGATGAATTGATTGATGAATCTAAATGAAGATGAATGCACATGGCAAATACAGATAACAAGAGGAGTATGAAGAGTAGAGCAGCTGCTTCACCTTTCCACATAGCAGAAAATATGAATAGCTGATGTGTATCTAGCCTATTAATACAGCAGCAGCCGCGACAGTGAACGCACCACTGAAGCAGATATGGATCCCTTATCACAAATTGTACGGCACAGAATTAGTGGCCACCGCTCTTTCTGTACCATATGGAGGCTTATCAGTGAGCCGGCACGCACTGATCAGACTAATGGCCCAACATCTTAACCTTTACTGCCATATGGGCTGTATCCTTAAACTGACCACAGATCAGTGTACACAAAGACTATCAGCACTCTGACTTCTTAATTGTTTTGAAAGCATTTCGTCACAACACATGCTGAGTCAGACCATCTTTATAACAAACTGACAGTTCACTCCATTTTATTTGAACAATCTTAACACACTCTTTTGTTTATGGCGTTTTCTTCCCAAAGTGAATATTTTGGGGTTTGGGGTGTTAGTCCTCCAAAACAAGATTGCCCCCCTTTTCTCTTTCTCTACTTTTAAACTGACCTACTTCATCTAGAAAATATACTAATGAAGTCATCAATAATGAATGTTACTCTAGATGCTGCTAAAGTTACAATGTTTGTAATTGCACTTACAAATGTCTAGTGCTGCCTGTGCCCACTAGAGGTCTTCACAGGTATACCTGCACCCAGGACCTGACACCCCACAAACACAGATTTTGGTCAACATTTCGTTGTCGTCATTCAGCTCCTTTTTGGGCTTTCATCTATAATCACAAGTCACAACGGTAGCGTAGATTAAGTATGTTCCGTTCACATAGATCCACACATCTGAGGCTAGCCAATCCACATATGCAAAGAGTCAGGTCTGTTATCCTGGTCAAAACAGTCTGGATTTTTTATTTCTCAAAATTATCAGGGTAAATCTGAACTTCTGAAGAAATTTTGAAGTCCATATGGTTTGGCTCTGTCATTTTAAACCCAATTATATCCAGAAACAGAAAAATGACATAGTTTAATGCTCTCACAATGACAGAGGATGACGTCTCAGAGTTCTTAAATAAGAGAAAACACCTCCTGAAGCCAAAACGTATCTGCATAACACTAATTTTGGGTGAATGGCCATTCAAAAAATGTTAGAAACAAAAAAAGTATTGTGGTTGACACACACAGACACACACGCAAAATCACACAAACCGTGAGTGACCTGGCGGCATATTGGGCATAATGATGACTGTGTTTGGGAGAGTGATGCAGGAGTCAGGACAGATCTTTCAAAGTCTGATAAAGGGGACGTCGCCTCGAGGCATTGATCCAAGTTAAGACACACACACACACACACACACACACACACACACACACACACACACACACACACAAACAAAATACTTGTTTATGTCCTCTGCAGCGTGTGTATGTGCCTTGAAGTCAGTCTCATATTGATGATTGTTCAATTAGATGGAACTGATGTGTGCGTCCATCATTTACCAAACCTCTGGGGGATGACACATTTCTATCAATACAGAGAGACCTTTGCCCCACTGCCTCTAAAGCTGCAGCTGCACTGAAACACTCTATCCATATATATATATATATATGTGTGTGTGTGTGTGTGTGTGTGTGTGTGTGTGTGTGTGTGCGTGTACTTGTGCTGAGAAGGTTAAACTCCAATCATAAGATCATTTAGTGTAAACCGGTTTACAGTCTGCAGATGCTCTCAGGGTAACTATGACTTCATTGATTAGAGCTGATCTCAGATCACACACAGAGAAGAAAAAAGAAATGAAAAGGGATGAGTGAAGGGAAGATTACAACGCATTTCACATTCGAAATCCTTTTACACATTCTGCATCCCCTAGAGATCCACCTTAGGATGATAAAAGAGCGTAAACAACATAAAATTCTTCTCTATTCTTCAACAGATGGTTTTTAAAAAGTTACTTCAACATAAATATTTCACTCCAGCTCTGAAACCAAACATGAGGAGTTCACCAACTCCGCCGCAGTGTTATGAAGCCTGCATGTTCCCTCAGCTCTCCACAAGCTGCTCACACATGGTCACTGACATGCTACTGTGGTATAGATTTCTCGTCCGCGCGCACTCGCATGCACACAGACGCACACACACATACACACATATATACACACGCTGCAGCTCTCTATGCATAGACGCACTGCCGGCAGGGTGACACTCACATGTGGATCCACAGACGCTGGTGTGGTGTGGTGTGGCGCCTCCGTTTTGCTTGGAGAAGCAGAAAGAGGCGATATGAGGGAGGCAGGAGGGAAAAAAAGGCAGGACGGCGAGGGAGGGAGCAAGGGATGGATGGATGGATGGATGGATGGATGGAGGGGAGGAAGAGAGGGAGGGGAAATGCGGAGGGACGCAAGGGAAAGAGGGGAAGCGGGAAGGAGGGGTGGATGGGGAGGCAATGAGAGGGCTGAGTGGGTCTAGTAAATATTTATATTGCAGCATGATACGCGGGAGTGAAAGAGAGGGGAGAGAGGGAGAGAAAGGGGGGGATATAGAGCGTCCATCCTTTTATTAATTTTATTCCGGACCACTAAGTTTAGCATTCAACACGTGTCGCCAGTGATGGAGAGAGGGAGGGAGGGAAAGAGGGAGGAGGAAACGACAGAGAGAGAGGGAGAGAGAGAGAGGTTGACGGTTGCTAGGTGACGGGGCGCATATACTGAATTTTAACAAAAGAACAGGGAAAGAGGGAGAGGGAGAGAGAGAGTGTGTGAGAGAGAGTGGAGAGGAGAGAGGGAGGGAGAGAGGTGAAGAGAGAGATCGGAGAAATTGAATACATGTAGAAGATATATATATTTTGAGATATATTTTCCCCGCGTGCGTGTCCGTGTGTGTGTGTGTGAGTGTGTGTGTGGTGGCGGCGGCAGTGGCGGCGGTGTTTGTGGTGGTTGAGGGGGGGAACACCCGCAAAACGGATACCTCAAAAAGGAAGGATGTGAAAAAGGATGGAGGGACGCAGGAAAAGAGGGGGGAAAGGCTGGTGAAAAACAGTAAGTACATTTATTTGAATGGCATTTGCAGTGCGGAGGCATTTCACCCCGCGCACACATTGACTCTGTACTGCTTAGATGAATTGCGGCTTGGGCAGTGAGCGAGTGCTCCGCGTCATTGAGACAGGCAGAAGGGGCTCGGGTGTCGGCATCTGGACGGCCGCTGGTGATGGAGAGATGGATGGCAGGGGACGGAGAGGTGGAAACGGCCGGCGCACGGGGGCTTTGACCCCTCTGTCATTGCTGCGCCTGAAAACTCACGAGCCTCTTCTTAGCTTCTTTACGCATAGGTTTCTCACGGCAACCGGCACAGATATCCAAACCAAACACACACTCATTTTACCGGCAGTCCAATTAGTCATATAGACTAAAGCTTTAGGCTGTGATTTTGTCTGCCAGGAATTTTCCATGCATTATTAATAAAGACAGAGTTTGGGTTCCGTTTAAGTCTTCAAACACCGGCGCTGGCTGCAGTTTCCTCCTCACTCTGCTGCGGATGTATTAATTGAGGTGATCATATCTGTTGATGCTCATTTTCTCAGGCTGCGTGGTCATTGTTAGTGCCCGAGTGTGCGTGTGTAGGTTATGTGTGACAGCTTATGTAGCCACAGCTAAACCCGCAAGATTGCCGATCAGTTTTTCCCCCCTCTTGATCTATTTATATCCCGATACGCTAAATATTTGGGCGTATGGCGGTACACTGCTATCCCTCTGCTGCCACCGAGGAATCTTCCCCAACGGACTGACTTGCCTGAAACACTCTCAGACAGCTGGAACAGGCGGTGTGTTTTTTTTCTTTGCAGCTGCATGGGTGAAGGAGTGTGTGAGAGACTTCACTCTGTAGGTAGATTCCGAAATTTACATTCCCTTCGGGTCCTCAGATAACTTTTGTTTTTGCCTTGCAGTAATTTGATTGAAGAGAAGTGAATGCAGGAGCAAATACACACCAGCGGCATCACCAGCAGCAAAAAACACACACACACACACACACATACACAGACAGACACACACACATACACAGACAGACACTCACACACAAACACGAAATAAGGCCTTGGACCATGAGACCACCAAGGAGGAAGATGCTGCTGTTGGCATGCTGAATGCAAAAGCACAGTGTTGCTTCTCTTGCAGATTTGCTGCAGAGTGCAGGATCAAATACACTGGCCTGCATTGTGAGGCCAGTCACCCAGATGGAAACTGGAATTAATGTGTTATTTGTTTTTTCATTTCTGTGGGTCCTCTCAGCTGAATTCTCAAGCTGATATCCATTTCAATCAGCGCTTTCACCCACAGGTGATGCTCCAAGAGCAGTTCATGATTTTCTGTGCATTTCCCACACAGGCCAATACTGCAGCAGTTTCCTGCATGCACTGCTGCCCGTAAAGCGCTGCCTTCAGTGTCAGCAGAGCTGATCCATCGTGTAGTTGCCCACAGAGATCTGTACTGTACCAGCTGTGAGTAGGGGTAAGACAGGAGGGGAGGGGGGAGGTGATGAGAAAGACAGAAGGTGTGGAGGAAAGAGAGATAAGAGAAGGTGTGAGGAGGAAGACGAGGAGAAGGAGGAGGTGGAGAGAAGGCATGAGGAGAAGGCTGGGGTGAGAGAGTGGAGAAGCAGCATAACCAAGAGGAGAGTAAAAAGAAGGCTGGAATTGAATATCAGAGGGGGGACATGGTTGGAAGGCTCAGGAGCCCAGATGAGAGGGAATAGAGTCAACATTTGTGCGCCTGTTGTCTCCAACCCCCCTGCTCTTCATCAATTTCACCTCATTGATTCATCGACGTTTGCAGAGAAAACCTTCAAGCTTAGCTCACCCCCCCACCTCTGCTTGTCTCTCTTTTCTTCTGCCAATCCCCCTGTTTCTTCCCGCCTCAATCCTTCCCGTTTCTTCTCTCACCCCTGCAACCTGTGACTTCCTCTGCACTGTTTCCTCTTCCCTCTCTTTTGCCCGCCTCCCCTTTCATCATGTGTTTGATGCAACATTAGCGGATAGTTTCCTCGATCCTGCCGCCCACCGAAAAGCCCCTTTACCACCCTGTGCACCCACTGTTCTTTTTAATACCACTAATTAAGGTAAAGCTCGTTAACACAGAAACATCAATTAGTGTTTAACAAGATCAGAGTCTGGAGTTTTGGAGCGATCACAGTGCTCCCCTCACCCAACATTACTCTCTGTCTTTGCACACACCATGTTGTATTGATGACTGTGTTGCATATTCACTTTGGCCTGCAGCACTGGCCTGCCAAGAGGTGTGCAGGCAGGCAGGCTGGTGTCATAAGAGGTTTGGGTAGTTAGCTTAATGTATGTCATGTAAAAACCTTAAAAGAGTTCCTCATAGCAAAAGAATTTAAGAATAATTTATACAAAGCTATATTTTCTCTGGTAGTGTCTCTAAAGCGTTGCTCATTAGGTAAATTGTTGTGATTTCAGAATAAAATGCCCCCCGTTTAAATCAGCAGGGGACTCAGACGATCAAATTGCCTGTTTCCAAAATTAAGCGCCATAGTCTAAATTGGGTATGTAAGTATAATTTAATTCATGGCTTGACTTTAGTTTATAAAAGCCTGATCACTCAGAAACAAATGACAGTAAACATCAATCAAGCGCAGTTCAGTTTCATCCTAAAACGTCACTTTTATCAGCGAGTGCAAGTCTTTCACACATTCAAGAAAAGAGAAAGTTTGGAATAAATATGAAATATTGTCAGATTTGAAAGTTTGTCCGTAGACTTTTATAGACTGAAAATAAATCAAACTGTGGGAATTCAGGCTGATCTGCTGAGACAGGCAGAAATGTTTGATTTCTGTTTGTCAGGTTAATCAGATCTTGTGGGCTCTAGGAGCTGATGGATTGATTAGATAGGTGACAGAAAATTGATCAGCAATGATATGATTTAAAAAAAACCTATAGATGTTGTTAAAGCGAGATCAGTGATGGATGATGAATCGTTTTCAGCGGGGTTCATGTGTTCCTGTGCGAGAAGTTTCTGCTGTTCTGTTTGACACGTTTGTAAACTGGAAATCTTTGGTCTGTTTCTCATTCAGAATAAAAACAGTGAGGAGTTTTGACTGTTTTTGACATTTCATGTACTTAACAGAATACCGAATTATCCACAGATTCATCAAAATGGACTACACGTCAATGAAAAATAAGACTTCTTCAAAAGGATTCTTGGACTTCTTTGTTCACCACATTAATTTAGTTACCAAGTAAAGGTAACAGCAATCCAAGGAAACGCTGTGAATACGTTCAGTACTGATATCTGCTCGACAACATTAGAAATAGACACTTTTTCTTCCAGACTGGTTCAGCTTTGGTTATCTTTAGCTGATGTGTTTTTATGGCTGCCAGGCTCTGAGCGATGACTCAAAGAATCTAACACACGTAAGACGCAATGGTTACATCGTGACAAGTTAGATATGAATAGAAAGAGAAAAAACATTTGTTTGAGATGGGAATCTGAGCATCATTTGAGAAGTTATGAGAGTCCTGTGTCGCTACAAACCGAGATCTTTAATTTCAGTCTGAACTACCAGAGCTAACTGCTGGGTCATGGCAGATGGCCGTCACAGATGAGTCCAGTGCTGCTGGAGTTTCTGCCTGTAATGACCAGGGGTTGGAGGAGCACTACAAGAATTATACTACATTTGTTTGAGATTTACTTTAAATACTGAGAGCTTATAAATGGGATAAGTAAGACATGACCCCCAAATAATTAAAAGCTATTTTTTAAGCTTAAGGATAACTTGAATATCCAAAGTGGAGTTAGTGAATATTTTTTTTATTGCGCCCCCTTTTCTGTGTTTGTAAAGATTCTGTCTGAAGTAGAGACTCCTGTAAACTGTCCAGGAGAGCTTATACTACAATGATCAGGTTGTAGCTCACAGCCTGTCCTGCTGTTGTTGGGAAGAGGAGTTCATTTTGTAAAAGCAATGTTCTGCTGATGACTTATTGACCTGGGAAGATCAAATCTGTTGGTATCTTTCTAAATTTATTTAAGTCTTTCTTGTTGTGATCTTAGCACAGAAATCCGTTTTTTTTTCTCACTTACACTCATGCGTCAGTTCGACTGCCAATCAAGTGGTAGACATGCGGCAAACAGCTGGCAGTCATACTGTTGATAGAAATCCTTTTCTCTTTTCAGTTTTTCTCCACGGTAATAGATGCAATGAACAATGAAGTGGAGTACAACAGTCCTCACTGAAAATACTGAAGTAGAATCACTGATTTCAAAATTTCACAATAAAGTACGAGTGAACAAAAAGCTACCTAAGTACAGAAACATGAGCACATAGTTACTGGTGGTTGCTAATGTGGATTTATGTTGGATCCCTTAATACTATTAGCTTGGTGTCGACCAGCTCGAAACTACAATGAGGTAACTATTGTGATTTAGTGCTATATAAATAAAAACTGATTGAATGAGTAACAGGTTTATGTTTTAGGTGTGATAGAGGATGTTTTTATCAACTAAGCATTATGCAGTGTTTCAAAACAAAATGTTGTGCTGTAGATATCTAAAAATCACCAAAGCATCCTCACGGTGTTTTGTAAGGTGGCAGCTGCTTTGGTGAGGCAACCCCTGAGGTGCTGCCCCAGGTCTCAACACAACCCAACTGTAGACCAGGACCAGCAAAGACCATAAAACACACAGTGCAGGTGCAAAGGCAGAAAGTAATTTAACAAACAGGTGGGGACAGAGGGACGGCTGGCAGACAGATTCACAGACAAAAACACAAACAGGCATGAACCTGCACATAACAGTAAGAGAGAATTTAGCCTGCACACCCTGCACATAGTCACTATCAAACAGGTGTACACACACACAAACACGCACACTCAAAAACCTGAGCCAAAGCCCTGCGGGTTGTTTTGGGAATACAAGTCTGGAGGCAGCTAGCAGGCACACAGCTTCACATGGCTGCATGCAATACACAGTCGCACACACTCGGAGAAAGCACATTCAGGCAAATACCCAAGGGTATGCAGACACACACACACACACACACACACACACACACACACACACACACACACACACACACACTGTGAATGGTATAGAGCACATAAACACCAGTCACAGTTTTAAGCGAGAGAGGACCTTGGAACCTAATCTATGAGAGTCACACACTTGCAGACGTTATACCGGATCTGCACAATTAGGAGTTGACAGGCACAGAGGACATAAGGAAGTAATGAAAGATCACGGCAAGGTGCGCAAGGAGGTTTTGCGCCACACAGCATTTTGCAGTGCTGCAGCCGTAATGACAGATGGGGCAGGAAGTGACAGTATAAGTGGTTATTAATATGAGGAAATGGGGACATTTATAAAACTATGTTAACCTGTGTCGGTGGCCCATGTTGCATGTCATCCAGGGCTGCTGTGTCATGCCCGTGTAAGACATGATCTGTAAGACTGAATGTAGAGGAGGCTTTGTTACAAGCTTTTATCATTTCTCTTCTCAGAGAACCCAGCAGCTGGCATTTACGGAAAGCTTTGTACTGGAGTGACTTTGCCTGATTTATGTGTGCGGGTTTGGGTGCAAAGTTGAACCTGTTTTACCTCCTTATCGCTACATGTAAAAACAGCTTTGACTGTATTTTCTTTCGAGTTTAAATGTGAAATTCCCACATAAACAGGTGCTGACTTTACAGCTGTCACTAATGCAAATATGTGCGTTTGCACCTGAATGGAATTTGCACAGTGTGTTATCTACGGTGAAGCAAGAAGGGGAAGACAAGAGAGGAAGAGGGAATGTCAGCACAGAGATGGAAGAAAGCCTCAGATGGAGATAGTTTGATGTTTCCGGGCTCTTCTTAATGTGCTTCATCTTTGCATGTAAATAGCTCCAGCTTCTTAAACAGGCCCTGTGATTCGAGGCAGTCTCACAGATCCTCTCCTGGTTTTTTGACAGTGAAAAGAACGAAATGTACAATATGCTTGGAATGCAGGTATTCTGACTCAGGGTCGGGATTAATTTGTTCTCAATTCGCCTTGTGAGGTTTCATTATTCAAATTGAACATTTTTTCACATCCAAGTCTTCTTTAGTCTATCTCCTGAAAGGTGATTAGGAATGACTGCTCTCTTTTCAATTATGTAATAGCAGTTTCAATCCTTTTTTTTTTTTTTTTTGAATGAGGCAATAAATGTCCTCAACCTTGGCTTGGTGCGATGTGCTTCATGTTATCTGAGGCGTATTCTCTGACAAAGGCTTTAGCTTTGTGGAATAAAGACACTCAAGTTTTACGCTGAGTAGTGTTGGAAGGAAGCAAGGACAACAGTCGCTGATGGAGGGTGCTCTGTGTCATCCATGCCCAGAAGTTAAGACTGCTGATTACAGCACATAATGTTCAATAAGTGGTGTCACTGTGAAAATGAATCAAACTCATCTTTTTGGTCTTGTGTGTGTACTTTCATGTATCATACTCATTTGTGCTGTCTTCCCTTTGGTGTGATTTCACAGCCTTAACAGTGTTGACTCATCGTTGAAGTGCTAGTGCACCGCTAACGAAAATCCCGGCATATTGGCCGAGTGGTAAAAACAGGAAACCTCCCATCATCCCAACTCTGAACATCACAAAGACATTTTGAGTCACTGCCAAAAATAGAATTAACACTAAAGGAGCTTATTGTGCTACAAAAATAAGCGTTTGTTTTTTACACGCTAATCATCAGTGAACTGCATTTGTTTACAAGCTATTGTTGGTCAGTGCTATCAGAGGGTTTGATTTCATTAAAACTGCTGTTTAGGGCGTGTGTCGACAGTTCAGCATTATCTACAGTCAGTGAGGTGGTGTATTCCTGTGTCATTTCTACTTTGAAAGTAACTTAGAGGCAACAGCAAATACTATCAACTGAACTTTTTATGGACCTGAAAAGATGTTTGTTCACAATCACAAGTGTTGAAGAAAAGACTATCCTGAATTTAAATGCAAAAGAGACTCGTCCACTGGCCTGCAAAACAGCTCAATTGTGGATTTCAATCATAGACTATACATACTATGGACATCTTGTTTCCACGTTCTGCCTGTATAAGGATTTGAAGCCGAAAAGCTCTCGGTAATTCTGAGATTTTTCTCCATTTCCTGAAACTACCATTGGGCAGTAGCATTGTACACATTCAGCAGAAGAGTCGCCGTGAGTCGCTGTAATGTCGGTTGGCGCGGATAGCATACTCCCCAGTTGAGCTACGCAATCTTCGTACACCCATAGGCTGTATTAAGTGTCAATCATAGAAAACATGAACCCCCTAATAACTTTTAAAAATGGAGCTGTACAGAAAAAAAAGGACTTGAGCACAAACCAGTCTTACAATAACTACATGTCAACATCACAAGCAGGGGGAGAAAAATTTATATTGTGTAATAAATTCAGTTTGTCCACAGTTCCATAAGGATGGCTGGTGGAGGCAGGATTTATGACCTAGACTGCAGCCCGTCACCAGAGGGTGCTGTTCTCAGAGTGGCTTCACCCGATGAGGAGGCAGATGTTATCCATTCTATATACAGTCTATGATTTCAACACATTGCCCACTTCTAATCAGGCAAATATCCAATCATAGTTCAGATCACTTTGGTTGCCAATCACATTTCAAGAGGGTTAAGGCTACTCCTGGCCACCCTTGGACTTGCCCCTGCTTTACAGCTGTTTTATCACCCTTCCTTCTGTTGTTGTTGAGCTGTCTAATTTCTGATATCCCATTATGTGTACATTGCTCCCTCCTGGCTCCCTGCAGTCTTTGATGAGATAGGCCTACTATTTCGTCATGTGTCAAGACATGGGGAGAAAAACCTGACTTAGATTTCTGTTCATTTATTCTTGCTGTGAAACAAACATCACTGGAGTAGTAGGTTTCTTAATTTGTCTGAGTGCAGACCACACAGCGGGGGTTTTGACATTCCTCTCACTAACCTCTCACCACCCTGTACTCTAGAGAATCCTCCTTGGCTCAATTATAAACCCCCTATACAATCCTTTCCCCTGTTGGGTCTTTGTCCACACAGGAGTGAGTTTCCTGAGCCAAACTGATCCATCAACATTCATGAGATGGGCTGACAGAAGTGTTTTTAACACCTTTGGTTATGAGCAGAGGCAGCGCCAGATGTGCTGTGAACGCAGCTCAAACCTGAACACAACGTGGTAACATTACGGCGTGGTAATTTTTTGAGCAGAGAGAACTCGGCTCCACATCAGCAACATGTGGCACCTGCTTTTTAAGGAGCTAACGTACCTTTTCTGTCTTATTCAATGTGTCGTCACGCGTGGGTGTGTGTATGTTTCAGTGTGACAGGCTCTGAACACATCCCTGCATATGTGTAATGTTTGTATATCTGCTCGTGTGCGTGTACCTACCTGTGTGCGACCTTGTGCAAAAGTGTGATAGGTATCAGTGAAGGTTTCCCACACCAGTTTAATCTGTTTATCCTCTGAATAAGATTGTGAATCATTACAATGCAGAGCTAGCTGCTTCTATCTGCCGGGAGACTTCAGCTGCTTCCCAGTTTGTTACAGAATGTTTCACCTTACGGGTCCTGGAGGGCTGCGGTGTCGGCTGCTTTTCATCTTGCTCTTTTAATTAGTGACTGATTCAGATCTGGCTAGGTGATCCCAGTGTCTGGCCAATCAATGAGGGAATTAATGGAAGCGCTGGTGCGGGCAGAGTCAAGCAGCATGGTGGCTTTGCGACTACTGGCTCAAGATGGGATGAGAAAATAATCCAGTAAATGTTACTGTGTAAAAAAAAACTAACAACGCAGTAATTGTTCTGTGCCTTAACAGGATTCTGCTAAATTCTGAATATTCCCAGACTTATTTCAACTGTCGCATCACATCTGCTGGGAATTTTCCATCCAATTTGTACCTGATTTTAATCTCAATGCCCGTTTGAAAAAAAATAACCATGAGCCGAGCGTTTCATTCATGAATATACAGTATATTATGTAAATGCACGGCATGAATGCAGGTTTGTTCTCGATGATTGCACTGCACTGATAGCGCTGTAATATTGAAGCTATTTTCCCCAAACCACAAAGACTTCACAGTTTCTGGATGCCTGTCTAAAGGTTGAGCTGTGAGAAATTATTCCTTTTAAAACAAACATAATAAGATAATCCCTCCAGTCGTGCATTATAAGGACAGCTTGACAGAGGGTTCAGGAAGGAAAAGCAACAATGGAAAACAATTTACATGTACATTAGATCCAGTAAATTACGTGGTATTATAGTCAGCCAGAGAGCAGAGGGGGCTGGCTGGGGAGCAGCGCATCAGACCTCTGCTCCTCGCTCTATTAGATGTCAGGTGGTTGAGCTGGAGAAATGAAATATTCCCTCTCCTTGGCCAACCTTAAAGAAAGCACTTCTATTATAAAAGCATTGGCAGTGGCCATACAAACTGTGTAGTCTCCTTACCAAACCATTCCTTTTCATTCAAGCTGAGTTAGTGTAGGCCAGTTAGCTTGCTGAAATAATACCCTGCACTATGTTAGCTGAATTTCTAATGCGAGATCTCCAGACACCAGCCTTTCCACGTGAAAGCATATGACCTTACTGATATTTATGTCTGAGCTCTCATGAGGGTAGTAAACTGTTTGTAGCGGATCTTTTCTGAATGGATGTGTGTTTGTGTGTGTGTGTGTGTTTACATGTGTGTGGGAAGGAGAAGATTAAATACAGTCAGTGGTGAAATATTGTTGTTTATGCACTCTCCCTATCGCTGAAAGTATCCTGTATGTGTGAGTTCGCAATGTCCAGAGGATTAAATGAATGACAGGAGGTTGAGAGATAACATATACATACTCACGCGCACATGCACACACACACATACACACACACACACACACACAAAGTGAATTATCAAAGAAGCCCAGACTGAGTTACAAAGCAAAGAGAAACAACTGACAGGCTTTTTATTCCTAACAGCTGATTTTTCTCTCAGGTTATACAAGTTCATTTTTAAGCATTACTGTAATTACTAGACATGTGTGAGATGATATAAACACATTCTCTGTTAAAGTAATTATACACCCTGAGCTAAAAGCACTGACTTAAGAGATGAGATGTAAAAACGTCAAATAATTCACTGCCGATCATCTATAAAGGATATGATTTCCCATCATTGCTTTTCATGTCTGGTGCACCAGAAACCACAGAGGGTTTACCACTGAAACATTTTCTTTTTTGTGAAAAATGAGGTCAGAGAGTTGTCAGCGCTACACTGATGCAGGGTCCAGGGTCAGCTTCATCTCATTTCTATCAATCCATAGAGGCAAGAGAAACAAGGAGTGTCCTCCCATTCAAGTAATGACATTTATCTCCTGAATGTACGGAAGTCAAGTCCAATTAATTGACAGTGTCTCTTGGCAGAAGCGTTTAATCCAAACCCATGAAGAAATATTTGAATCAAAGGCGAGATACTTTGAACCTTGGAGTGAAGCGCGCTTTGTGTGACCGCATGGAAATTAAAGGGACTTGAAATGTCAGAGTAAAAAATGCCGTTTTGCTGTGAAGAAACATCAAAGTGAGACGTCAAGGTGACTGTTTGGGTTTGCTCTTGTGAAAGGTTACAGAATACAGAGAGGACAAATGCAGACTGAAATCAGATGTCATGTAAAGTCAATAGGGGTTTCACTTTCCTCTCTCCTGTAACACGGCGCTTTAAACAAAGTAATAATCTAGATTTTTTTGCGGCCTGGAGGTGCAATGACATTTCATTTTAAAACCTTCTGGCACATTTACATGTTCAGAATAACTGAAAGAAAAGCATCTGTTTTAATCTTCTTGGATAAAGTAAACATCCCATCGGATATTTATTTGCCCCTGTGCAAATGTCTCATATTTGTAAACCATAATTTATTTTTCATACTCGCTATCAGCAAGCCCCTCAAATTTAACTGTTCCACATAAAAAACGGTGTCACTTTATGAAAGCGACCAGCTCTGATCTGGCTATCAGCCTGTGGCATGTGTAATCTATGAATACTGTGTGTTGCATTTCCCTGTGAAGTATCGGTGTCACAAGGTTTGATAGATGGCTCAGACTCTGCCACCAGAAGGGCTTATGATGACCGTGGCTATCAAGTCCAAGAGAGGCAGCAGAAGCAGCAGGCTTTACTACCGCTGTTTACAGCCATGCAGTAAAAAACACACAGTACTGTATGTCCTGCTGCTGCACGCTGCGCTGCTTGCCGATCACTCTGCACACTCTGCACAATGGGAACAAGAGCCGCTGCCTGCCTGGTGGCTCTTCTTCTCGACAGGGATCAAAGAAATAGAAAGTGAGAGATAGAGAGAGAGAGAGAGAGAGAAATGAGAGGGAGGAAGTAAGGGAGGGGAGGAAGCAGAGAATGAAAGAAGTGCAGGACAAAGACTTGTGTGAAGGGACAGAGTTGGGGAGGGCTGGGGAAGAATAGGCATGGAGTTGTGAAAGAAAAAGAGAGGATAGTTAGTGAAAGTGAGATAGTGAACAAATAAATGAATGAATGAATGAAAGGATGAATAAAACGAGTGACCGAATCAAATGAGTGGGACAGACTGAGTGAAGGAGTGTGTCTGAAAGTGTTCTCGCGTCTGTGTGTATGTGCGTGTGTAAGTCATGTGTGAGTGTGTCAGCGAGTGGATGAGTGGCTGAACAAGTACAGCAGGACAGAGTAGAAGAGAGAGAGAGGGAGAGAGAGAGAGAGAGGGAGAGACAGTGAGATTGGGAGAGAGGGAAAGAGAGGGAGAGAGGATATGTTCCGTCAGAGAGGACACACTCCAGTGGCTGTGATTGAAGTATGGGCCAATTAACACGAGGAGCATTGAGCTCCAGCTGCACTCTTCTCTTCATTCCTCCGCTCCCCCACACGGCCATATTACCCCGCACGACACACACACACACACACACACACCCCTGCACACACATAGACATTGATACATTCACATATATGCTCACAGTGGGCACCACACTGTGCTGGCACTTTATCTTATCTCTCGCTATGGTGCAGCTATGGAACCAAGGAAATTACAGAGGCTACATGAAGCAGTGTTCTCACACTGCGGTCTTAGATGTGGACAAATGCAGGGGAAAAAAGAAGAAGAACGGAAAGTCTTCTCTTTCAGAGGAATGTTTTTTTCCTCTGTACTTACAGAGACTCAAAGAAGCACAGCAATGTCTTCTATTGTTGTACAGTACACTACATATTAGCATGCATATTTCAGATGTTCTGTTTAGCGTGGAAAACTGAACTGGGCTGATTCAGTACAGCTGGTGCCACAGGCAGCAGGCAGCAGGTCCATCTCTCTGCATGACTGACTGGAATGAAGCAGCAGAGCTCGGATGTGGAGCAAAACACAACCTCTGAACACAACACGTCCACAACTTCCACACTCCAGACTCCACAGACCCTGTCCCCATTCACATCTCCCCAGCAGAGCTGATGCAGCACAAGGCCTGGCACACTGCCTCCATTAGAGTTCAGTGGGAGAGAGGGCTCAGAGGTGTGGATGCCAGCAACGGGCTCACTCCTCTTCGCAACTCGCTTTTCCAGAGTCACCGCGGGCGCTCGACGCAGCTGTAGCAAGTAAAGTCAATGGAGCAGAGGGGATCTGAAACTCTAAAACACTGGGGTTGTTTTTCTACCATCACACTGACAAAAAGAATCAATTTTTCATATTTTGTTTAGAGGCTATACAAGTTTTTTTTTTGATTGCCTCTGTGGTGTTTGCAGGCTTCACCATAATCCTCTATAGAGAAATATACCTTCAAAGTGGTTGATTTGCCTTCAGCAACGCTAAACTTCAAGCCTGTTTTAAATTTTAAAAAAGTGAAGGAGCTGTCGCAGAAGCGGTACCCCGTGTAAGCATTAATTACTACAGGTAATAATTTGGAATCACACTGAGCTCATTATGCGCCGTAAATGAAACGTTAAAGCAGCGATATGATGAGATGTTTTCTGATTGAAAAGTGCTGGCAATTTTGGACGAGAAAAAGGAGGCTGGCTCGTCTGCCTGAATGTTTTCTCTCTCATCTTTTTGATTAGCTGTCTCTGTCAGCGGGAGAATATTCCTGCTCTTAAGTGCTCAGTAAATATTCCTCAAGGTGTTTTTAGTTTGCTTCTAACAGTCACTGGCATGAACGCCAGCTTTTGTGCTGCTGTAAATGCCACTTTCTTTGCTTAAGATGACAAACTAAACAGGCTCAGCAGAAAACTAATTGTCCTGCAGATGCAGGGAGATTCTCCTCAACAATGAAGCCCACAATACAAATACTTTGGTGGAAATGTTAATTAAATTTAACGATTTAGACAGTAAATTATTGTTAAAGGTTCCTCAAGGTAAATTCAAAGCTTATAAGTTTTAAAGAACTCCAACAAAATACTCTGATTAAAATGTTAACTTTCAATCCAGTGACATAAAGAAAAGTAAAATGAATTTCAGAAAATATACATCTATGTTAACGTATTAAATATAATATATATATAAACACCTCAGCTGTCACAGGGGCTGAAACAAGCACTGACAGCTTATGGTTTTTAGCTAACACCTTTCTTCGAGTGCCCTTTGAGCTCAGAGTCAACCTAAAAACATTTGGGTCGCTCTGTTGTGAGCGCTGCAGTGATCGCTTGGAACAAGTCTTGCACAACGGCAGCTTTTGCTTGTGAAGAAATTGATGGAATAACTTCAGCACTGAAATATAATATCCCAACTCAGTCACCATTAATATATGTTTAAACCATGGGATCTCAACAGCTGAATATGATCAGAGATCCAATGGTTTCCAAACACCCGTAGCTGTAATCACTTTGGCTCACTCAGAATTACAAGAAAAAGCTTGTTTGGATCCCAAAGAGGAGTTGTGATGGAAACAAGATGATTTTTCCCTAGTTGCAGTGATAATCATGTCTGTGTAATACCATTTCAAATGCATTAGCAAGTTGGACATGTTGCCAGAAATGTACTGAGTTACTTCTGAACAATGTCAGCACGCTATTTGTCTTATCCCTTTGTCTTTGTGTATTGTTGTAATCCACTGGGGAAACATGAGATCTTGATAATAGCGGGGGATCTTTCCACTCCTCTCTCTCTCTCTCTTTTTTATTTTTGTGGTGGCGACCATGACAGCAGCTGTATGGGTGGTATGTTGTCTGGTCTGTGTGGGAACTTCGCACCTACATTATGCCCAAAGTCCTCCATCTGCTGCTCCAGAGTTTTACCATGGATTCAATTGGTGATATACAGTATACCATGATAACAACTGCACACACACACAACTGCGCACACACACACACACACACACACACACACACACACACACACACACACACACACACACACACACACACACACACACACACAAATCTCTAAGGCTATTCTTAACAATAAGGCTACTCAAACTGACAGCACAACCCAACAATAATATATGCTCCACAGCAGCACAAAGTTCTCCCAGGACACTCGCATTTAACACCCCACGGCACGCGCACACACACACACACACACACACACACACAGACATACACACCTGTTGCTGGGCTTGGCCTCTTGCGCCCGTCAATTTTTCTTTATGAAGCCTCCTTGTAGCAGGCTCAGAAACATCTTTAATTCATTGTTCTGTGGGGTGTACACACAGTCCATTTTTACAGTAACAAGCTTTTAGCTTTCCTACACACCAGAAAACTGAACTTTTCATCCTTTATGCCTGGCTAAATGGTGCTTTCTATCCTGTCATCAACCTGTTTCATTATCCGACCAGTTGGAAGGTCACTTACGTATGGGAGCAGCCGCTGAAACTGCATCCCATATCTGTGTCGTATCCTCAACCTGATGGAGACCCCAAATAGCATGTAGATGCGCTACCAACCACATTAGCTCTGCTTTAATTGTTGTTCAAGAAATGATTCCGAAGTTATAAACAACAACAACAAAAATCAACTGTTACTGTCAGCTTGTATGGCGGGGCGACACCTGGTCCTAGTTTGCAGAATATTTGGAACAGCACCACAAACTAGGGCTGTCAACAAATATTCTAAATTCAAATATATTAAAAAATACGAGATTCGAATGTGAAAATTAATATTTGAATATTAAATAAACCGCAGGAAAAAACTGAGTGGGAAAAAAATGAAAAACAAAACAAAAAAACCCCAAAACAAATTAAAACAGCAGCTGCTTTGCGAGTAAGCGCACTGTAACAACAGGTCAGGGACAGGTCACAGGAGCTGCACCTGCAGTGAGACTCGACAAAAACCGTCTGTGGCACATGCAGAGAGAGATGGTGGGATGTTCGGAGCCAAGCTTGGAGAGAGTGGTCTGGACTCCAATGAACTTTAGAAGCTCTGTTTGGAAATTTTTCAAATTTAGGGCAGCAGACATGGTAGACAGAAAACATGCTGAGTGAAATCAAGTTATATGCAAGGCAAGCTGTGTAAGCTAGATATTCAAATATGATTGAACCTATGTGTTATTATTAAAACAAATATTTGAACGTCATTTTGGAGCAATTTTGACAGCCCTACCACACACTGAGGCTGTATTTGTTGTGTTTGGATCAAAGCTTACACTTATAGTCACATCTAAATGAAAATGGAGACGTTATAACAACAACAACAAAAAAAAAACTGAACAGAAGTAAAGGATTAAGTGAATGATCCCCAGCTGGGCAGAATCAGTGCGGTGTGAATTTGTGCATCTTTACACCCCTGCAACCATGTTATACCCCATATATCTATCTCCTAAATAATTCAGTACTACGGGATGGTTAGACCCTGAACACGAGCCTAAAGCACACATTTTTAGAAACAACAACTCACACCTCCAACTGATTCCTCTAACACCAATTCTGTTATGAGAATACAACCTCTGTAGCCCATCTGACTAATTGATCTCAGTTTAAACATTCCCTGGGTTGTTGGAAGCCCCTTGACAAATATATATGCAGTATACACTGAATTGAATCAGCAGCTGGCACAAAGATGGGATCATTTGTAAAGCTAGAAGGGAGAAAAATACACTTAAATTTGAACATTTGCATTTTAACAAAAGACTCATTTATAGTAGGAAATCAAATGAAACTGTAATCTTTTCTCTGTTTCCCATCCTCCTCTCCCTTCACTGTGGGTTTGCTCACTGTAAGCCCCCTCACTGCACACTTTTCATGACTCGGTTTGCAGAATTGGACTACACAATGACTTATAAAGTATATGTAGATGAGGTTTTCATAATGATTTACTTGCATGTTGCTGTACTGCAGCATGCCTCAGCAAGATGTTGCATTTGTGTGTTGGATTACAGGCAGATTGACTCGCTGCAGGGAAAGTGGGTACTGTATACTTTAATACACTGTGTTCATAGTTCCCACAAGGCTCACTGTGATGGAAGGACACAACGTAAACACCTCATGAGAGTGAAATACAGTGACAGGCCAAACAGTAAATGGCTCAATGCTCAGCACCGTAGAAAACAGCTCCAAATGATACAATGTTTCGTATTCCTGCAGCCTCGTTTCTCTCTCATTTTCTCTCTCCCTGTCTCTGTTTCTGTGTCCTCCTCATTCCTTCCTGCCACATCTTCCTTGCCTTAAAGAAAACAAAAAAAAAACAACAAAGCTAGTTTTTTCTCTCCTCTCCCCTTCATTATTACCTTCTCTTTTCTCCTCTCTCCTACTAACAGGTCTGTCTCTCCCTATCTCTCCACACCTCCATCTCTCTTTTTTTTTTACCCGTATCTATCCGCCTCCCCTCATTCGCCCTCTCATTCGCCCTCTCATTCCACTGCTCTCTCCTTTTTTCTCTCTGACGACCACCACATCACACACACATCACACACACACACACACACACACACACACACACACATACACACACACACACACACACACACACACCTTGTCCCGTCACTCAAAACAGGAGGTTGGGCAGTGTATTTGTTTAGGCCAAACACGTATACACACCCTTGTAATCAATATTTCTTTTCCTGCTCCTCTACTCACATATTTTGCACCATCTCCCAACATCCCTACCCACTTTGTCCTCTCCTTTTCTCCTTGTCTCCTTCTTTCTTACCTCTTTACTTCAAACCATCGGCGAGTCAATCACAAGTCATATCAACTATACTTGGAGAGCCTTTTTATTTTGTTCATTTAACAGCATTCTCCTTCCTTGCTCCGTTCTCTCATCCCTCCCCTGACATTTCTCTTCTCCCCTCTCTCCTCTTTTTTCTTTCTTAACCTAAATGACTCATAAGAGGCAAAGAACTGACGAACTATGACAAAGAAAAGCAATCCTGGATGAAGATGTAAACAGAGGGACAGGAAAACAGAAGCACAGTAAGGTAGATTGACTTCAGAGGGAATATTATGTCAGCGGGCCACTGTTAATCAATACGATTGTGTTTGGTACCTGGAGCCATGAAAATTGGGAGGAGAGATGAGGAATATGAAAAGCCGGAGCCGAGAGATGGAGCGAGGAGAAAGTGAGAAGGAAATGGAGAGAGGGAGGGAGGGCAGTTGGCACCAGAAGTAAATTGAAAATGATGTGCTGTGTTTTTGTGTGTGTGTGGTTCACATATTAACCCTGCTATCTCCCAGGTAGTCATTATCTTCCTGTTGGGTTGTTTGTGCGAGTGTGTGCGTCTAAGTTTGTGCTTTCTGCATTAACCCTCAGAGCTCTCAATCATTGAGCTGCACTCTGGGTGAGGTGTTCTCAGGCATTCATCGGGAGGCATGTATGTATATTCAAACGCTTGCATGCATTTGTCTGTGCGCTGCTGCAGCTGTGTGAGGGCGAGTGTGTTTACAGTGATCTTAATTGTTGTTATCATTCATGCAGCACAATAACCACCTCCGCCCCCATCTTTGTCTCTGTCTGCTATTAACTCTCTCTCCCTCTTGCCCTCCTTTCCTCTAACGGCCGGTTTCTATTTTTCCTCATATTGTTCTTTTTCAGCCCGCAGCCTAAATAGCACCCATTTCATCTTCTCACTGTCTTGCTTTCTTTTCCTTCTCTCTATTGTTTTCTTCACACTGTTTCTCTAAACTCATCGTCCAGTATTTTCTCCAACCAAGCTAACTTTTATTACCCGATGATTGAATTCAGAAGTCATTATCATCTTGCCTGTATGCAGTTCCTGATGCGTTTCTGTCTTCTCTTTCTCGAGCTCTATCTAAAAACTCTATTTTCGCTTTCTTGCTACCTCTTCACCTCGTTCTCTTCTTAATCATTCTTGATTTGATTTGATGTCCTCTGTTCTGGACACCTAAGAAAAAAAATAAGTCTAACTAAATTTTCCTGCTTCTCTTTCACCTCCTTCTGCTATTCTTTTCTGTCTCTTTTTTTTTTTAGGCACCCTCTCTTAGTGCGATATATGTCCGCCTCCCCCCCTCGGCAGGTTGCCATGGTCGCCATACCTACTCTCTCTCTCCTATTGGTCCTGGCAGAGTGGGCAGGTCTGGTGGACGCCTCCCCCCACCTCCTGCTCCGGCCCAGCCCACGGGAGCGAGATGCGGGGGCCATGATGAACTTCAACATTGCCGTGATCCACGCCGGCGCTACGGTGCAGGCAGAGGCGGCAGTGGCGGGCCCTGGGGGAAGGGTGCTCTACCCCGGCTTTGGTCGGGTGTACGGCTCCCTGGGGGAGAGCGTGGTCACCCAGTGGGGCTCTGCTAATGTCATCTGGCTACAGGTTGGACAGTACCTCCTTAACCTCCTGTTCATTCAGCCTGACTTAGAGAACAGAATTACTATGATTGTCCATTATTCACTCTCATTTTCATCACTGGAGCTGAATGGGCAGTACTGCCGAATAAAGCGGGCGTCTAGCTCTGCCCTCTGACCACAGCTCGTATTGTTCACTGGATATGTCATACAGATACCCTCCATATGAATTATGGCGAGTCAATACTCTGCCCTCAATTCTTTTTGTCTCTCTTTTTCCTCTCTCTCTCTCTTTATTATTTCCCAGGTGAACGACAGTAGTCCTAAGACTGTTCTGTCCCAGCTGTGTGAGCTGCTGGCGGCGCGGCCCCTGCAGGGTCTGGTTTACGAAGAGGAAAGGCCCCCTCGGACGGCCTGGGGTCCTTTGGCCCCCATGCTGGAGTTTGTCTCTGCGCAAACAGGACTGCCTATAGTGGCTGTAGGAGGGGGAGCGGGGCTAGGGAGGATGCCACAGGTAGGAGTTGGGAGGTGGGGATCTGGGTGGAAGTGTGAACAGTGTGTGTAATTCTGAGTGTTTGTGTGTGACTGGTGGAGAAAAAAAAAATCAGAGGAATAGAACGTAAATGATCAAGATGTGTGACGGCTAAGGTTTTAATATCAATATAGTAAGAGGTAGGGATGGGAATTGATAAAATTTTATCGATATCGATGCCATTACCGATTCTGCTTATTGATTTGATTCCCTTTACGATCCCCTTATCAATAACTTTCTTTGATTTGAAAAAAAAAAAAAAGTAGACTATAGGTTTTCACCATTAACCCCAAATTTATTGAGTCTCTGATAACAGGAAAAGATGTATGACACCTTCAGTGAGAATCTAAAAATGATCAGACAAAAATGCTATGTGTACAGCATTTCTGGCATGCATTGTGCTCATGTTAACACAGGACATACGTTAGGGTGACCATAATCTAAATCCCCAAAAATAGGGCATTACTATGCGGGGCGGACTTGTATGCGAAACTCTGAGGGTTTTTTTGGGTCAGGTCGAGTGTTTTTTATGCACTTCTAACTCAGTTAAAGGCATATTCTGAATTCCCAAAGACAGTGCATGTATGCGTGCATCACGTCAGTGCCTTTGCTTAGAAGTGGGCAGAGCTGCAGAGAGCACTGATGCGCCGCACTGTTTTATAATGAATGAATACATGTTCCGGACATTTGAAGGATTTTACAAACTCCCCCCGGACAGCCCCCCGAAAGAGGACATGTCAGGGTGTATGGAGGATGTATGGTCACCCTAACATTCGTACCTTCCATGCTGTGCTGAGATGGAGCAAAGGCAGCTGACAACCCTCAGAAAGCATTAAATACATGTGACTCCTTATATTTGATGCCGTGCCCCTTGACAAATGTTTCAGCATGTTGCTGTTGTTTCTACCTTTGCATGTTATCACTGCTCGATCAACGTTGCACTGTTAACGTCTTTCTTAGTAAAATCAAGCCACGCTTTAGATCGTTTTTGCATACTTTTCGTACCATCCGCCATGTTTTATTCTCTGTCTCTGTTCCCGTACACTGGCACTCGCGAGAGCGTTTTTTAAAGCACCCGGAAGAAAGGAATCGTTAAGATAAAATGTAAATGATGTTGATGGATTGAACCATTTGGAACTGGTTTTCAACAAGAACCGGTTCTCGATTCCCATCCTTATTAAGAGAAACGGCGCTGATAAGTGTGTACTGTATATCAAAGCGGTGTTTTAACTGCACTTTAAGCAACGTAGAAGTAAAGTGCAAAAGGTTAGCTGCTTATACTGCCATAACAACTTACAATGTCACAATGTCATGCATTCCTTCTGTGAAGAAAAGGTTTGGGGAAGTGCCGGTGGGACGGAAGGGAAGTTGAAGGTCAGGGTCGCCGATCTGCTGAAACTCTGCAGTGTTTGATCTGTAAATGGCACCAACTGGGGCTGTCGCTCTGCCTCTGATGTTCCTTGGGGGAGGCAATGAGCAGACATGGGTGTGTGTGTGTGTGTGTGTGTGTGTGTGTGTGTGTGTATGACTGAATAAGGATGCTCTGTTTGTGTGCAAGTGTGTATGCACCAGAGAAACGAGTGTCACATGCTTTTCACCACCAAAAGAGGGAAAAACAGAAACAAAAAGCGTTGCATTTTGTGCTTACAAATAACTGTTTTCACCATTTACTCTTGAGGAATTAAATTGTAGCACTTTGATGAACTTCCTTTGAAGATGTACCCTCGCCGTCTTCATCCCCCTCCCCATCCCCAGAACAGACTTTTAGAAACACTCCCCTCTGGACGTCATAGGAGAATTTGTGCAACAATCCTAGTTGTTTTAGCCCTGCAGCTGCACAAGTGCTGCTTCTCTACAAAAACTTCAAGCCCCATGATGCCTCTTTGTTGTGCATAAAGATGCAGCAGTCTTAGAGAAAATGCTTTTTGTTACTTACTTCCTCACTGTATTGTATTTGCATTTAAGACACAACAACAACGCAGGCCGACTAAATGTGAGGTTTGACGCCCAATCTGCTGCTCTCTTTCCCTAATCAGGAATCAGGTTCCATCTTTCTCCAGTTCAGCTCCTCTACTGCCCTCCAATTAGAGGTCATCTTTGAGGTGCTGGAAGAGTACGACTGGACAGCCTTTTCTGTGGTGTCCACACGTCACCATGGCTACCAGGACTTCCTGTCCGTGGTGGAGGGCCTGACGGACGGCTCGTTCATCGGCTGGGAGAAGAAGAGTGTGGTGATCCTGAACGTGACTGACGACCCTGGGGGGGCACGCACGCGCAGGCTGCTGAAGGAGAACGAGGCGCAGGTGAGAAAGGGGGGAGGGAGGGGGGAGAGGGGGGAGGAAAGGGGAGGAAGTGCTGCAAGTCTAATTGGGGGCCCCCTTGACAAACAGGTGGCTTCCCAGCTTTTTCCTTCCTTCTTCGTCTCTCCCTCTGTCCCCCCGCATCTCTCTCCCCTCTCTCCTCTATCCCTCTGTTCTTCTCTTCCCCTCCCATCTGCCAAAGGCATAAAGAGTTCAACGGTACAACCGAAAAACCACGAGTCAACCTGTTGTGCTGGCTGGTTTTTTATGCCGCACTAAATGAAGAGCTCTGTTCAACCTGCTACAAAAGTTATCCACTTAATATATCGGTTCTCAATTTGGCATTGAAGCAGCGCGAAGGTGGAAACTTTTCAACAACCGCTTTCTCACATTTATGGATGGCAGGCTGCTGTCAAAAAGACAAACTCAGCCTTGAACAAACAATGAAACAAAAATCTATATCGATCCCTGTTTGAACTAGAAACCTGATCTTGGCTCCGGTGGTGAAAGAGAATAAAAACACCCAGTTGTATTAACCATTAAGCTATTTTTTAAACTAACAGATATCACAACAAGAATACCGAATGAGTGTTTGTTTGTAACCCTCCAGAGTCTTAAAGCTGTCTCAATCAAGTGAGCTCCCGCTGGAGGTTCACTTTTGTTTAACCTCGATTATTAGACCTTGTGAAATATTCATGGCCACATTATTCCATCAAATAATAACAACCAAATTATTTTTTAACAATTATTTGATGCATCTGTGGCCAATTTTGGCTCAGTTGGCGTAATTTGAAAACTCTGGGAGCTTCCCTGAAAACAGAAGTCTATCAGTCCAGAAACATTTTGGCTCCATGATATTTGTCGGTTATCAGCTGTCTCACAAAGATGAAGACTGAACATCAGAAACGATAACAAAGAACTCCAAGCGAACCCTCTGCCTTTATATGCATTAAAAAAAATAAGAAATAGAAATGTGCATAAGGCGAGCCTGCTTGGTTCATTCTGTTTTGGAGACTTAGCTGTGTTATTTTCAAGGCTTGACATCCAGGTCCAAATGTTCTACCAAAACAAGTTTGCCCTTTACACTTTTCTGCAAGTGTGCCATAGAGGGTTGTGATTTGTTTAAACAGATACAAACAAATAGGAGAGTTTTTCCCTTACTGCAGGGTTATGTGTTGAAGACCTGTGTCTGGCAGCTCTGAGAATTTTGAAGTATGGGTCAGGCTGTTCAGGATTAGTGATGAATGACCTGCTGGTACTGTTAGGCCTCTGCTTATTAGAAATGTGCCACTCCTTTTTCAGTCATATCCAACAACTCCCTCTTTTCTCTTTCTGCGTATCTATCTTTCCATCAAAGGATTTGTTAACATGATCTATTATTCTCAGATTATTTGTGTGGTAAAAACACAGATTTAAATCGACATTATTCTGACCAGAATGACTTGTGGTTTTAGCTTGTACCTCTAGTGTGTTTCATTCTTACATACTGTATGCTTGATCCTTCTCCTACCCCTTTAGCCTGCTTCCCCTCCTTTCCCAACGTCTCTCCAACTTCCCTACTCACTTCCATACCCACTTCCCTTGTCTCATCTTTCTCCCCTCAACACTTTCTGTATCTTTTCTTACCCAGTCATCCTCCCTTTAACCCCCTCTTTGACCTCCTGATCCTACAGCTCAATTTTTCACTCACCTCTGTATCTTTAGACTCTCATACTCCACTCCCTCCTTTCCTCCCCTCTCTGCCTCTCCCCCCCTCCTGCATTTCTTTGCCTGGAGACAAGCTCACTCTCCTCTGCTGCTTTCCTGTTAACCTCCATCTCTGTTGGCTATCTTTCATTCCTCCGCTCCATTCGTCCATTTCTCTCGCTGAATGTCTTACCGGCCACAGTCTCTGCTCTTTGCTGGCTCGGTTTAGTTTGGGTCTCAATGTCATCACTTATGTCCCAGCATGGCCACTGCAGCTCTGTGTGTGTGTGTGTGAGAGAGAGAAAGTGTGTGTTTTTGTATGTGTAAGTGTGCGCATGTGTATTGGATTCCTTAGACTCTACTCTGCTAGTGTCACTGTTAATGTAACACACTGCCTGCAGCGGGTTGCCTATTTGCAGTGCTCGCTTTCTAACCTTCTTGCTTTTCACAACAGTTCCCTTCTTTAGCATTTCTCCTCCTGCAGGGCTAATAAATGCTTCTGATTGCTTAGTGATGTAGTGTATGTTTGCATTACATGCCTTCTCTCTTTCTTTCTCTCTTGCTCTCTGCCACATACGGTAATGCTCGGGTCTCTGGGTCAATTCCTTCTCAAATCTCTCACTGCCTATCTTTTGTTCCATTCCTCCTCCAGCTTCTGCCGTGTCAGTATTTCTTCTGCTCTCTCTGTCTCCATTTCCCGTCTTTGGATATCATGTGTGTGTTTATAACTCTGATTCTCTTCTCCCCTCTTTAATTCGGTCTCCCTTTCTGTCTGTTGCCCTCGTCCTTCCCTCATTCCTCCTCCTCCTCCTCCTCCCTCTGTCACTCTCATTCCCTGGCTAATTCACTGGAGGTTTATTGGCACACAGGCAGGATTGTTTTGCCAAGCCATTACAGTTCAAAATTCAATGAATTCTCAAAATGTGCTTTCAGTCTGTTTCTTCGACTCCCTGTTCTCCTCTTCTTCCACAAACGGGTTATCTTTGTCTTGTTGTTATTCGACTCCTCTTCGCTTCTTTCTCCACCGTGTCCTTTTAATGTCTTTTCTATCATTTTTAATTCTCTCACTCACTTTCTTTGTGGGTATTTGTCAGCATTTAACTCTCTCCATCGCTCTTTCTGTTCTATCTTTTCTTGTCGATCCATTTCCACTCTAACCCTTTAAAACCCTTCAGTCCATTTCCACACTCCCTGCTCCTCTTGCAGCTAAAAAGCTCACACTGTCACCGCTCTGTATTCTTCTCTGTTTTCTTTTCTCTCTTAATTTTTTTCTTCCTTCTCCTCCTCTCCTTCTAAACTGACTCTAGTACCCAACCCCTTCCTTCTTTAAAAAATCTCTCTTCTCTTCCCAGGCCTGATTTCACCACGTCACCCTTTGCTTTCCTCTGTCACTCCTCCTCCTTTTCTATACACTCCCTTCCATTTTTCACCTCTAATTACCTCTCTACATCTGCTCATTTCACCCCTTCCCGTCTCCCGGTGTCTTCAGGTTTTTTCTCCACCCTGATTTAATAACATATGTCAGAGTTTAACCTCTCCCCCCTTGTTTTCCCTTGGGTGTTTTTTGTCTTTAAACCCCTCTCTCCATTTCCCTGCTCTGCTATTTTCTCTCATTTCCTTTCCCCTTCTCGTTTCGCTCCTGTTTTCATTATTCATAACTGTTTCTTGTAAATTGCCCGAGCTCATTAAACGGTGACCCGTATTGCCTCCCTCCACCCCTGGTTAGCACACATTACATTCAACCATACAGTGGAGTTCTCTCCCTGAACCATTTGCCCCACTCCTATGAGCCTTATCACATCAGCTTACAGCTATCTGTTCTCTTTCCTCCATGTTTCCTCTTGATACAGCCTTTTTCATCCAACCTCTCCCCCTCTCTGTTCAGGTGCACCTCTGCTCCAGCTCTATCTGTCTCCCCTTACTTCTCCCACCCTCTGTCTCTTTCCTCCACGTCTCCCCTGTCCCCTCCTTATCTCACTAGCGTGTATGTGTGTGTGTGTCTCCCCTCGTCCCTGTTCCCTCCCTGCCTTCCTACTGTACCTCCAGGTACGTTTGCTGTACTGCTCCCAGGAGGAGGCCGAGCTGGTTTTCCGAGCTGCCTGGGCTGCAGGTCAGGCCGGAGCCTCGCACATGTGGTTTGCCGTGGGGCCGGCTCTCTCAGGTTTGGGCATGGAGAGCCTGCCTCGGGCTCTTTTTGCAGTGCGGCCCCAGGGGTGGAGAGATGAGCCTCGCCGGAGGATTGCTCGGGGTGTGTCTGTGCTGACTCACGGGGCAGTGGCCATGCGAAAGGATTACGGGACCACAGGAGGGCCAAACTTTGTCACTAACTGCATGACCGACGCCAATCAGACCCAGAGACTGCGAGGCAGGATGAGGTGAGAGGGAGGAGAAAGGCTTTGGAAGAGAAGGATGAATGGAAATAAAGGGGGGGAAAAAACGAATAGAGACAGAATAAGGTGTATTCCATTAAATGAGCTGGTTCTGAGCCAGAGCGAACTGCGAGGTTTATGGGTGGAGTCGGTTGATACTGTGTCAGAGAGCAGGCACAGAGGGGATATCTGAATTTGGAGCTGGCTATCATCCATGCAAAATAGATGTTGTTGGTGCGTGTAGTTGTGAGTTGGCAAAATTACCCCAGCATCTGTAGCAAGCGGACCATGTCTCATGTATATTAATGAGCCGGCCTTAATATATTCCTTGTAGGCTGTGCAAACAGGCAGCAGCTTACTCTAACAGGTAGCACAAGTGATTCTGGTAATTATCTTGGTTTATTTTCTACACCAGTCATTCTTGACTCACATACACACCATAGACATTCGAATAAATAAAAAAGACAACACCGAGGTTAGTCGGTTTGTAAATGAGCTTAACTCAAAGAAGTCTGCTGTAGTTTTTAGTAAATGGAGCACAGCACAAACAGAGAGCATGTTTAAGGGAAATACTGAATGTGCACTTCCTTCTTTGTCGATGAACTATCTCAAGAAACAGAGGGGGAAGATGTTTTCATTTGCATTTTTTTGCACTGCTACCTGCTGTTCACTGTCTGTAACTACAAGCTG
This sequence comes from Xyrichtys novacula, assembly GCA_962446985.1. Classification (NCBI taxonomy): domain Eukaryota; kingdom Metazoa; phylum Chordata; class Actinopteri; order Labriformes; family Labridae; genus Xyrichtys; species Xyrichtys novacula. The sequence continues at coordinate 24,092,361 of OY660871.1, forward strand.
CTGTTCCATATAAGACTCCCTCCCTCCCTGTCATAGAAAAAAACATCAAGTTTTGGGTTTTGAAGCCAACAAGATGAAACAAGGAGACAATCAGAGGGTCTGTCCTGTGTGATAATCAAACTGTAGAGCTCACAGCTGATTCAAAGAGCAGCAGTTGTTCGACTTCAAAGGACCTGACATCTTTACGTGTCTGATCATTTGTCTGTAGATATGATTAACAGACAAGCCCCTCGCCGTCACCAAAGATGTGCTGTGACTTTGTTTCAAGTGGAAAATACAACAAAACAGGCTTTCTGTTGAATCAAAACAACCATATGATTTCCATTCGTTCCCCCTAGAATACACAGCTTACTGTCTGCTATAACTTGACACTTACTGTCTTTATTCTTCCTCGGTCTCCTCCATTGCCATGCAGATATTTCAGCAACATCACGCTCGGTGGCCGAGACTACTCCTTCAATGCTGATGGTTATCTGTCCAACCCCTTTCTGGACGTGATTTCCTGGACACCTGGACGCGGATGGGAAGATGTAAGGACATGAGATTAGTTCTTTATTTCTTATAGTGCACTCTTCTGATTTTTATGAATGGTTTCTGATTAGCATTACACAATTGCTTTTTTACACCTCTAATAGTGTATTCACCTACAAGCGTCATTTTGTCCTCTCTGAGCGAGAGCAAGGACAGAAGTGCCAGAAGCAATTGAACCTAGAGCGGCTTTTTATGCTGACTTGAGCAACATTATTGGGTCTTCACCTCTTCATGTGAGCTAGAGAGGCAAATTTCTGCTGCACCAGGATCTGAAACAAGCATATGAACCTGACAGTGAGGAGAGTTAGATCCCATGGCTGTCTTTTTTCATGTAAAGTTCAGTGTGGCTCTCGGTGCCTGAGGCAGAGAAAAATAGCTGACTGTTGACCGCTTGACCGTACTTTGTCTGCTCCTTCTGTACTGATCAGGTTCTGCTGTCTCTTTATATCTGTGCTTTACAGGTTATAGCACACTCACAAAATACCACAAAAGCACACAGACATCAATATCTGCGATGTCTCACAGATTTTACAAACTGTTTAAAGATTTGTATAATTCTTTTTCATTCCATTGAGTATATACAAGTTTGTGAGGACAATGTCAATCTGGCTGAATGAGTAATTGTAAGGCTTGACCAAGTGCCCAAATACACTACAATGAAGCAATAATTAAAATATATCTATATATAAAATCAAAGACTAAAGGGTCACATCTTTTCAGGTCTGTGCTACTTTGCAAGATGTGCTACATGAAAATAAAATACAGTGTAAATAAGACAAACATGAAGGAAAGACAAATGCTAAATAAGCAAAACGGTAGAAAAAATATATAAATCGCAATATATCGCATCGCAATACTCACTGTATTGCACAATGTTAAAAATCGCAATAATAATGTATCCTGATAATATTGTATCGTGGGGCCACTAGGATTCCCACCCCTAACATCTATAATGTGTTAGTTCCTGAAGGCTCCAGTTATAAAGCATTACCATCATTTGTTTGATTCCATATTTATCAATGTGACAGTAAAGTGGGGTTGCTGCACAGGTTTTAAAAGAAGATATCAGACTTTTTTAAGACTTTAATGCAGGGCTTGACAGTGCGACCGTTTCATTCGAATTTGCGACAAAAAAAATCAGCCGAGTTCTTTTCAAATAATAGTACTTAAGTTAACCAATAAGACACACCTCTTTATTTCCCTAATTTGTCCTCTAAAAATTTTTGTGTTAAATTTAAAAGCAAATTTTAAAAATTTTCTTCAATAGCGTCCATTACATGTGGGGCCACTTGGGAAATTGATTTCAAACAATAGTACTGACCAATAGGACACACATTATTTGATCAATTTTCATGTGCCCCTAAAGTTCTTTGCGTGCTCCTTACTTTTTCAACTTCGGAGCACATGTGCTCCTTGTGAAAAACGTTAGTGTCAAGCCCTGCTTTAATGAGACCCAAACAAAGACACTGTCATAGCAATGTTGCCCTTTACTTAACTGTGGCATTTTTAACTACAAATCAACATTTAAAAACTTTTTTCGCATCTTGCAAGTTGCCGATAATTCTGGTTTTGTCCAACATTTCCCTTTTTATTTCATCTTGACCCAAAATTCCCTTAAACCTGCACTTTGTGAATGCATACCAAATATGCTGCAGTCAACACTTATAAGTGTCATATGAACAATAAATTCCACGAAAATAAATTAAATGAAATCTAAATGCAAACTTGACGGTGTGCATTTGTTCTAGTTTTCAGAGATGTGTCAGCCAAAGAGCGATCTGAAGTTTAAGACCTCACTCAAGGAAAAAAAAGATAAATAAATAAAAAAAACCTCTGAGACATTTTATGAACTTGAATTTTAAAAACCTAATTTGAGGCCCTTCACAGGAACCATGAAAAGCTGGGAGCTCACAGTTCAAGTTGTTCAAATCAAAAGGCGATCCTTTCAAGCTCCTGTGAGGAGTTTTTTTGACATTTATGAAATAGACTGAAATTCATGTTGATGCCTTTTCATGATATCCAAAGGCAAATAAGTCCATCAGCAACAAGACTGATGTTTTTATTTTCTTATTATTATTAATGCCTGAAAAACTGATGCGAGGGGGTAGGTGTCAGCCAAGCAGCTCGAGAAACAACGCTAGATATTTACTCTAAATAACACAATTGACAATCCAAAGTCAGCAGGATGAGTTCTTTTTTTGTCAAAAATCACTCTTGGAAGTCTTTACAAATCAGAGTTGTTTTCTAGATTTGTTACTGCTAAAAAAAAAAAAACCGTGATCTAACCATGAAGAAAGAGAAGCATAAATAATAGTATGTGTGTCATAGAAAATCAACATAGATCTAATTCTGACAATGTTTTTCAGGTGATAATTTCATGACTAGATGACTGTGTGTTTCTTAAAAGTGGGACAGCTGTCAGGGTATTGCTACATTTCTGAATTTCTTTACATAAAGTGACAGGGAGCAAAAGGAGGACTGGATTCCAAGAGAGTGTCTTCATGATAAGGGTTTCATTTTTGAGAAAATCACTGGCTACTAATCGTTCATATCTGTGAGACTTTTTGTGCTGTTCATTCAGGGAGGAAACAAAGCGGTGTTTCATTTTTGTCAAATTAAACATTTTGTCTTTGTTGTTAAACTGTAGCATAAGGAGATAATAAAACTGGTCTCAATTATAATTCCTGAGGAACTCCATAATTCATTCTTGAGTGAGGGAAAACATGCTCTTCCACAGACATTGAAAAAAACAACTTTTGATCAGTCAAAAACGTATAATTTCAAAGTTACCTCGGATTTACCGACCCAGTGCTGCAGCCTCTCAATCTCAGTTTTATAACCAGCTGTATCAGATGCTACAATTAAATCCAGCAGCACAAAAAAACTGCAAACACCAGTGTTAGCTACACTCACATATTCTCAAAAGACCACTGGCCTCGCTCTCAGCACAGTCTCAGCTCATTTCTTTGCTAATTTGTACATGACTTTGAAGAGGTGACTGTGGCTTAATCCCCCCCATCATTGAATGATTCAAGTGATGGTCAGTGTCAGGTGAAGGGATTCTTTATGCTTCCTGTGCACATGTTGGTAAATAATAATTGTTATTTGACAGACTATAAATATGTAAATCTATCACTGAATCAGTAAGGAAAGTAATCAATTGCTGCAGCCCTGTAGTCATGTAGCTCGCAGCTCATACATTTTATTATTAGTAATTTTGCAGAAAGCGGTGTTTTGGATTTGCTCTGTTGATCAGAAGTTGCTGATTTGCTGCCTGTGTTGGGAGGCTTTTATCTGTAAAATGAAATGCAGATTTAAACAGCGCTGCAGATTTGTGGATGTTATTACCATCTGGTTGTCGACCATTGTTTTGCGCGTTTGAGTGTCTTGTCTGCATAACCATATGCACAGTCTAGCAAGCACGAGTACCCCTGGCACGTCATGCATATTCTGTAAAGCTGTGATAAATCTGTAGTATGAAGCCTTGTCACCTGTTGGAGATGTTTCTTTTTCTTTAATACGCCAGGATTGCACCCCTGTCAGGGTCAGAGGAGAAAGCGATCCTCATTTTCTCAAGCACACAGCAGTACCTCAACACCCCACAGTACATGCATCCTCGTATACACTACAACTGCACATAATCACCAACGTCGCACAAATACAAATACAGATGCACTCCCACATTAGATCACACACAAATACACACACTGGTGGTTCTCAGCCTCCTGCTGTTTTTAACAGCCCACCAGAGTCCAGTCTCAGCGTGGCGTAACATGCTGACTCCTGCCATATCCCTCAAATCCCTTTCAATTAGAAGCTCCTGTGCTGGTCCTTCGACTATGAGCAAACCAAGGGTAAAAAACCCGCCCACGTCCACGCAAACACACAAACAGCTCTAACCTCCGCAGACATCGACACGTGTGCGCACAAATTAGGACACATACTTTACGCTTGCACATAGATACATAACACTCTTCTTGCATAAACCTTATTGCAGGCACACACAACACAATGAGGATAAGACGCCTGTATCTGCCTATTATGCACATCCACGCTGTTGGCTCTCCCTGAATATTTAATGTTCTCTTTACAATGACTGCACCATTACCAAGAGCCTGGGAGCACCCAGCTTAGCTTACTGAAACACTGCAGACTTGTGCTTAAGGTTGTACAGCATGAGCACGGCTTGTTTCAGCAATAGATCCAGCCAACTGAGGTGGAAATTTCAGGATATTACTGGAAATTATTGAACATGTATTAATGGTGCCCACAGCTGATAAAGGATAACATTTGGTTTAAAGTTGTTACCAGTAATAAAACTTTTGCTCCACAGCAGAATCCTCTCTCTGCCTGGAAAATACACCAGCAATTAAAAAACTGTGACGCTGTAGTTTTTGGCTGTTCTTTTTCAGACATCTGTGTGGTTCTCGGTTAGTGTTTTTTCTCTGGCTACTGGTTGGATAGTTAGTTGGGTGTTCTTTTGTAAGCGCTATCTGTTTCCTGTCTGTATTTTCCCTGAATGTGGTGTGACTGAATGTCTGTTGCAAAGCTGCTGCGGTCGAAGCGCAGTCGAAAATCCTGTCATTGTTGCCACCTCCTCTTCTTAACTCTGCCAGCACTTGCACTACTCTGACAGGCAGGCTGCAGGAGGCTGCCAACTTTACTTTACTTTACTGACCTGCTTAAGCTGCATTTGCATTCTTGTGTGTTTATTTTGACTGTATGTTTTCATATGTTTATATATGGTTTTCTATAAGTATACAGTTTTTAAGCACATTTTCTATTGTGCGTATTGACTCTGAGACGCTTGTCAGCATACTTAGACAAGACTTTTATTGGGTGATCATGCCAAGATGTGTCGAGTTGTGCTTTTGGAGGAAAGCTGACAAAACACGACTGGCATTAAATCTCTATGGGTGTGGTTAAGCCTCATGCTGCTTTCAAATTGTCTGACAATGCCAGGCGCCAATACCCAACACATGCAGAGTGCATATTAACAACGTAGAGAGAATATGAAAACAATGATACCGCCAAAGGGATCCTTGACAGACATTTTCAGGCCAGCAGTGGACACAGAGCAACGCTGTCTCAGGGCATCATCCCAAAACAGATTTTACTGATCATACATAAAGGGCATTTGAAGCCATGGCTACTCTCTCTGAGTGTGTGCCTATCCAATCATTAAAATCCTCCAAAAATGTATTTTCATGCGAGGCTTTGAGACCCCGCAGAACTGCATCTATCGCCACAGCTCCCCCAGTCAAGCCTATTGTTTTGTGGGCCATAAATCTATAAGTTGTTTGCTTTCATCACACTCAAAGCCATATGTAAATTATTATTTTGTTCAAAGAGCGATATGACACCAGGGTAAATTAGTAGCGCAAACATATCTGGAGAACCGCAGTAACCCCATCAATCAGTCCACAAATACATCAGGTAAAGCTTCCAGCTGACATTACGATGAATATTCAGAAGATGGAGTTAAAAAAAAAAGCAAACAGAAAGTGGGAATAGTTGTCTGTATAATGCCTGTACATTATAATGCAATGTGTAACCACAGCCCTGCAGGAAATGGAACCTTTATGAAGCTTTATATCAGAAGTTCTGCTTTTATTGTGACAACCAAAAGATGTGAATTCATCTTTGTAGTTTGTTCCCCCTCAGAGAAATGAAGGGCGGACATATTTAGTAGTTTAAAAGACAGATTTCTGCTGTGCATCTTTGTTGAATAGTATTTAAAGTATATGTTCAGGGCCATTGCACTGTCAGTGTGAAGCAATAGAGAAAGCTTTTTAGGCTGCAGCTTTAAGTTTGTCTGTAACTACTTATCTGTTTAGATTTTGTACCTTATTTAGTAACTTCACATAATCCTTTTGTAAATGTTTATTTACTTCAAAGTGTTTGGTCCACATTAAGAGGTCAATGGTAAATCGGTGATAGTCAATGATGGCAATAGCTAAATTTCAAATGAAAACCCCCATTACAGTGATTATTTATGTCAACTTGGACCGTTTTAAGTATTGCTTGACTAATGCCATTTGGATTTGTGTCTATGGGCTATGCAAAACACATGACTGACAGCCTTTCTGTCACTTTTTATGTCCATGCTATGGCAGCTCTCACATTAATGTGCAACCAGTGTCAATAGTGACAGTGGTGGTGGTTCATTCTGTAGATGTCTTTGCTTATACAGAGCCAGTTAAGGAAAAGTAACTCGAGTTCAGGGGGGATGAGAGGGGATCCCCCCCTGAAATGAAAATAGTGAAAATCACCCCCTTTCTAAAACGGTCATCACAACTTTCCATTGAGCCACTTGAGCCAATTTTTGTCAATGAATGTGGAAATATTACTATTACTATAACATTAGAAATATTGCCGCCACTTTAACTTTTCGCGGGTGTGACGGAGCGGCGTCCTCAGTGCATGGAGCCACACGCACACGCACACACACACACCAAACATTTCCCTCCCCGCCAGCGTCGCTAATTCCCCACCAAACAGCGCTGCTTTTCCTTGGATAGGGTACTCTAGGGTGCACATTTAGAGCTCTCTCAGTTAACTTAAACATACATTCACATAGATAGTCATCCCTCCACTTACTTGCAGGGCGTCCATCCACGCCATCATGTCGGCTCAAGTTTCCAAATGTGGAAACAGATCGCGTGATTTCCGGGTGTGAAATAGGTGTGTATGGAGGGTCAAAGTGGTCACATGACACAAGAACTATTAATTCCGTTGTAGCTTGCCATGTTATCCCTAAAAGACTAATGCTCCATTGATTTGTGTAAAAACTTAGTAAAAATGGTTAAAACTTACAGAAAAAGGTCTAAAGTTTAAAAATTGTAAAAATGGTTTAAATGTGGGGGAAAAAAAAATCCCAAACTTATGTAATTAAAAACGCCCACTGGGAGGGGCTTAAAACAAGGCCTCCTGGGCCTTTCAAACAGACTTTTGTATTGCTGCTGTTTTTTTTTGTTTGTTTGTTTGTTTTTTTGTCTCTTGAGTGAGAATCTTGAGTTAGAATGGAACTCTTGCCCTGTTGGCATTTTCATCTTTGCCTTGTACATTTTGTAAATAGAAATTGACCTTTTTCTTTTTTTACCTTTGTTGATATTTTTGCATTGCACCTTGGAAGGCCGGCTGTAAATACTTTTTTTCCTTTTTAAAAAAAAAAATGGCAGCAAGGAGCAGCGCTAGTGATGCTGTTGCGATAAATCAGTATCATGGCCAAGAGACAAGGACCGCTCAATCTGAGGGATTATGTAATATAATAATTATCTTTGTGCTTTAGTAAAAATAAAATGGGTACACAGTTGGTTTCCCACCATGTGCACCGTCATCAGAACAAAATACCTGTCCGAAACAACAAAATCCACCATCCCCCCTGATTAATTTTCACAACTCAACTACTGGTTACTCCAATATTATTTTGACATTATCATTGTGTCTGAAGACTTTTAATGTTCACTCGGTACCAAAACTATCTTAAAGTCACTGACTCAAAGCTTAAAACAATAGCTTTTTAAGAACCTTATAGCCATCATGCCAACGGACACCTCTTCCTGATTTAACATGCTAGCAATTTGAGGCCATAGATAAACTTGCTGTGTTGCCTGGAGTTTGCGTTTGCGTATTTAGCAGCATGTGAATCTTCAATTTAAAGGAGAAAAATGTAAAGTTTTAAGTTGCACATTTACCTTTAGCTGCTACCTCGCTGCACTCCAGATAGCTTCACTGAGGACGCCGGTTGTGATCACATGGACAACAGCGGTGTTTGTCTTCACACAGCAGGTTAAACAACCAAACAAAACAAGCACAAAACCGAGTGGTTTGCTGTCATTGTCTTGTCGGTTTTGAGCCGAAAACCTCAGGAAATAATGTTGGGTTTGAGTTACAGGTGGCAGCTTGCTCTCCTGACACATCTGAGACCGACCGTAGCACTCCTAAGAGAAAAAAAATTCATGTCTTCATCCCCACCCTGGAATAGATTTTAAATTATTTTCATGAAAATATGTATTTTTCTGCTCGTCACCTGGCTAACAACTTACTTGAATTGATGTAAATGAAGTTATAAAGCAACAATGTAAGTCCCGCAGCTAAAATAGGAGTCTTATCAACATTATGGGAGCATTTTCCTTCACATCGCAGTCTTAACATTTTCCTGCCTCACTATAATAAATCACTCTTAACATTTACATTCACTGTAAAGCTTTTATACCAGCTTTTTTTTTCAAATGAAATTCTCATAAGATGCAGAAAATAACAGCAGCACCTGCATAAAGTCCTTTTCTCTGTTTCTTTTCTGTTGGCATTTTCTCTCCACTCACTCACCCAGTCCAGTACTGTCAAAGCCTATACCATGTTTCTGTTTTTGTGGTTTCTCTGTGTCTCGTTCACTCTGCTCCTTGTCTGTTCAAACATGCCTCGCCAAAACTGATGTTTTTATTTCTGATCCACCTACTTCTAATATATCTTTTGCCTGTTTCATCAGGTAGGCTGGTGGGAGAATGGTGTTCTCAGGCTTCGGTATCCAGCCTGGTCCCGCTATGGGCCGTTCCTTAAACCACCCGATGACGCCCAGCACCTGAGAGTTGTCACACTGGAGGAAAGGCCATTTGTCATTGTGGAGCTTGCAGACCCTGCATCTGGGACTTGCATCCGTGACTCAGTGCCCTGCCGACGACCCCTTAATGCCAGGTTTGAATTGTTTTGAATGTTAGATATTTTTCCAGAATTACAGTTTTAATTAGTGAAACTTGAGGATACCTTTTTGAGAAATGTAAAACAAACAAACAAAAAAAATGTTTCCATGAGGTATTAGTGGAGATCCTGCGCTCTCATGATGCCATCCTATTGAGGAGACATCAATCACCTATCAGAACTGTGGTTTCTTCATCTCTCGACCATAATCAATAACAGACTGCTCTCTAGAGGATCAGCAGAATGACTCAGGGGTCTGGAATCAGATACGACCACAGTGGAGCTTTATGGTTCATCAGCTTCTGAAGGGATGACAGCAACTATCCTACACTGGTCGATCAAAACTGTCACAGAGGGCTCGGCCACAGAGCTCCTTTCTGTGACCATTTTCTCCTCTTTAGCTAGCTGCCCCTTTCGTTTTGTTCTTTTCCTGTCCTCTCATAATTCATCCAGTTAAAAAAAAATTTAAATATCAATCAATTTTTTTAATTGTTCACCTCAGAAGTGCCAGGACCCATAAATGTCTGCAGCTTTAAATTTTATAATTTTTTTTTCATATCTTTCATCTAATTGTCTGCAGTGCCATCCATGAGGGTGTGGCTCCCATGAAGCAGTGCTGCAAGGGCTTCTGTATTGACATCCTAAAGAGATTGGCCAAGATTGTGGGCTTCACCTATGACCTTTACCTCGTGACCAACGGAAAACACGGGAAGAAAATTGACGGGGTTTGGAACGGCATGATCGGAGAGGCAAGTCATTGTTTATGTGTGTGTTGGAGTGTGGGATGGGTTATTGCTGCCTGCGGTTCCGCCTGTCTTCATTTGTGAGCAATGTGTTCCCGATATTAGTCCTGTGTCACTTTCCTATGTGTGAAATGTGTTTTTGTGTGCCGTTATTTTTTTGTGCCTCTTCATGCTTGTGTTGCATTTTCAGTCAACAAGCTGCGATGTAGCATTCCCCAGCCTGTGCTCCAGCATCCTGGGTGACCAGTTAAACACTATGTGTCACATCAATCGCTGTGAGAGTTATGGCCACTTAAGCACTGCCAGCAATCGGGCAGCTGTCATTTATTACACACATACTCAAACGTCTGAACACACACACATACACACACAAATGTACAGATACAAATGTAGATAATAAAAGAGGGAAGAAACCCAGAGTTACTCACATTTAATGGATTTTTTCATTTTGTTTGTCCATTTGTGTTCGTTAAATGCTACCCTGCTAACCTTTAAAACCAGTATGTTTATTTGTTGACACGTCCTCATTCACATAAACACTCAGAAGTACAAAGACACATTAGCACACATTGTCAGACACCCCCTGGCTGCTTGTGATTAGTCCTTGATATTTTCTTGGCAACACTCTCTGACATCTGTAATGCCATATCAAGAGAGACACAGAAATGCTGGCAGAAAGAGAATATGAACACACACAGACACACACACACACAAAATGACAAGTGTACACATGCTCACAGACATACCAAGATCGATACAAGTGCTGCTGTTTCATTGAAGCGCCCCGCTGTTTCTATCTTTGTCCCAAAGGGAACTTGCTGAATGCCAGTTGTCACAGGTTCCAAAACAGTTCCTCTGAGCTCTCCTGCTCAATCATTTATAGCTTGAGCCCAGGCCAGATCTGTCTGTCAAATCTATTTTCACATGCAAAAGGCCAAGTGAATTTTGTTTTCTCACACTAATGTGCGGTCTTTTGATCAGATGCTCCAAGCCTGCCATTCTTTGATCAGGTAATCCAGAGGCTTGGCAGGATTGAGGGGAGGGGTGCTTTGCTTTCCACTTCACTTCATTTTTCTGCTGATTTGCTCTGAAGAGTGGATGTGCCATGTCTAATGTAGATTAACATTTCACTTGTACAATCAGCAGACACAGCGGTTTTCAGGTTTGCTAGATGGTGGTAAAGAGGAGACATGCCGGAGCTCATTTTGTATGCTAAAGAGATGCACAAGAGACAAGTGTTCCATATTTGTACCAGATTCAATCCTTGGCCTCTCTCATTTAGCCACGTTAGAGAGCGTACAGAGAGGTCAGGGGCCAGAAATGTCGCCTTTTCACCTGGAAATTAATCTATGCGGACTGTAAAACTTTGCCTCTGTTCATTATAACTGCTTCAAGAATTACACATAATTATATACCTCCCTAACCACTTATTCTTATCCCCTTTAGGTGGTGTACAAGCGGGCCGACATGGCCATTGGCTCGCTGACTATCAATGAGGAGAGATCAGAGGTTGTGGATTTCTCGGTCCCTTTTGTGGAGACGGGAATCAGTGTAATGGTCTCCCGTAGCAACGGAACTGTCTCACCATCCGCTTTCTTAGGTAAGAGGCTGTGTTTATGTGAGGCTGCTAGCTGATGTACAGAATCTAATCTAATTGTAAAGTGTTGACTTTGCATAAAAAGCCCCAGTCTTTTGCTGCTGGTCCTTACATCTAGATTAGCTGTTGCCTTTTTTCTGAGCTGCTTGCGTCTTCTCAACTCAGAGTTTCACTCCGTCAGCAGACTCAAGGCTCCAGCGGGAGAACTCTGTTATTGGCCTATAGACTGCATTGAGATGATTGTAAAAAAGAGAGAGTGTTTATGGACTTCTAGAGAATATTTGTGCTCTATTGGCTTCTGTCTCCACTGTGCACAAGGGTCATCTCTGTTTACGGAGAGCACCATGTGCCAAGAAGCTTACCTGTTTTTGGATTAGAAAATTATTATACTCTTAGTGAATAATTAAAGCAGTGCACTGCTGTTTAAGATTTCCTTATGTATTGTGCCAATTCTAATCTCCTGTCTTTTTTCTGAAGAGCCCTACAGTCCAGCTGTGTGGGTGATGATGTTCGTCATGTGCCTGACCGTGGTTGCTGTGACCGTCTTCATTTTTGAGTTCTTCAGCCCTGTGGGCTACAACCGCAGCCTCCAGACTGGCAAGAGTGAGTGTTGGGTCTAAGCTGTGGGTCTTTCTCAGCCTGTGTGTACAGTCTTTAGCTGGATAAACACTTAACTCACTTCTGGATGGTATTTAAAAATATCAAAAGGACTTTTTCTCACATTCAGAATCAGTTTTGTTTCTTTCTAATTCATTTTTTCGCTGTGCTGCTGGTCAGCTGTCACACTAAAAAATGTGTTTCTGGGCATTTTTACTTATAGACACTCTGAATGTGCTGCTCTGAATCTTTAACTGTGGGTTCGGGGAAGAGGAAATGGTACCTCCAGCATGTTGAACTGCGTCCAAATATCCTGGATATTGAAGTAGCCATTTATTATTCAACAGCATAGTTTGTACCCCTGTGATATTCTGTATGCCTGATGCCTCGGTCCAATACCCACCCCGACTCGCCTCTTTTACTGCATGATTGCTGCGCTCTACATAATTTTACCTCTCTGTCATCCTCCCATATATCCCTCTCATTCACTCTCATCTCCCTCCTTCCTTTCTCCTGTACTGCTGTCCTATAAAGGCAGAAGAGTTCGAGTCCTCTGAACGGTGATTTGTACTGGGCGGTTTAATTATTTGTGAGATCACGCAGCAGCTGAATTGAGAACTGTCATCCTCTAAATGTATAGTCACTACCTTATGAGCTTTGGTGTCAAAAAGCCTGCCGGGCATTTTCATATATTGCAGAGGTATTTTACAGATCATTCTAGGAAGTTTAATTTGAATCGTCTGCTTCGTCTGCAGTCAGACACTGCTGAATACACTGTTGTGTTATGTATAGGCTGGATTGCTGTCTCTTTCTGAATCTTTTTACATTTTCCTGTTTTGTCCAGAATCTGGAGGATCTACTTTTACAATAGGGAAGTCTGTATGGCTTTTGTGGGCCATTGTCTTCAACAACTCAGTGCCAGTGGAGAACCCCAGAGGAACCACCAGCAAGATCATGGTGCTGATCTGGGCCTTCTTTGCTGTCATCTTTCTTGCCTCTTACACTGCTAACCTGGCTGCCTTCATGATCCAGGAGGAGTACATTGACACAGTGTCAGGCCTCTCGGACAAAAAGGTACCTCGCCACTTGAATACTGATTAAGTGGGAAAAGCAGGAAGAGAATTAAAGTCTTAGTCTGAGCCAAATCCTGTGCATTTGAGTGTTTAAATTGATTCAAGCACCGGAAATTAGAAAAGAATCAAATCTTGTTTAACGTTACCCCATTACCACACTTCTCAAATACTTAAAAAAGGCGTTTAAGTCCACAGGCTTTTCTCTTTTAAAGATTTGACTGTGTACGGAGTGTCGTAAGTTAGTCTGAAATGTGGACAGAAATAGGTCAGACAGATTGGTGCACAGCCTGCTGTGTCTCATGCCCCTTCTGTCTCCCTCCCTTGCTACCCTTTGCTCCACTAGTTTCAGCATCCCGAGGAGCAGTATCCACCTCTGAAGTTTGGCACGGTGCCAAACGGGAGCACAGAAAAAAACATCCGCTCCAACTACCCAGACATGCACCAGTACATGGGCAAATACAACCAGAGAGGAGTGGAGGATGCCATACTAAACCTCAAGACCGGGTATGTGTGCCAGAACACAACTTTGTTCATTAACTCACATTTACATTTATCTTTGTCACCCACCACATCTCTCTTTTATTTTCCAGTGGCTGGTTTTCCATTAAGGCGCGCTTTACAGATTATTGTGTGATAAATTAAGGAAGTTGTTAAAGTCGCTCAAACTTTCCTCAGGCAATATAAAACGGCATTGTGCTTTGGTTGGCACTATTATTATGCGCACAACACAATTAAGAGCATAACTAAGATGCTCATGTGACAAATTATTAAGTACAGATTTATAAAGAACAGGAAAAGACTCAATTTACAAAACAAGTTGCCCTGCCATGTAGAACGTAGAACATTTGGGTTTGGAAATAGCTTTATAAAGGCAAATAAAAAAGACATCCACCAGTAAAATGTTCAATCAAAGTGTTGCCTCTCCAAACCCAATAAAGTGCAGTGATTCTTTAGATTAGATTTTTTTAACAAATACTTCTCTCAGAAGGTGATTTATGGGTGAAATGATGATTATACCTTTATCACTTTAATGATTAAAAACTGAAATTAAAAATGACACTAAATTCTGGAAACTTTCATTTTTCTTGAAAATCAAAGTATCCATCCAAATCCATAAAGCTCAAGTGTATGCAAGGCCAATCAATGATAGAGGGATATTTTTTTTGCGTTGTCTGCTGATGAAATATGATGAAACTAAAAACTCTGACCACAGGCCAAATTAAAATCAGATTTCGACATTGGTCTGCAATACAATCTCACCCCACCAAGTCACTCTGTAAATGTGTGGGAGTGATTGTATCACACAATCTACTTAGAGTAGATAAGGTTGCCCGGTTCTTATAGAGTTGTAGATGTTTATTCCTTCTGATTACGCAAGGGAAGGATTTCTTTCCTCAAGTAGGATTGCTGAAATGCTAACCTTCTGTAATTAGCAGTTGACAATACAATCGAGATTGATCGTGGAGAACGTATTAACTGCATGTCCATTAATCTGTCTAATGAAAATACAGCGTTTGCCATGGTAAATATAATATTTACTATGATTTTATTCGTGTTCTCGTTCTGTCACCAGCAGGCCATCACACACAGGGGCATTCTTTTCAAGTCTGAATAACATTTCACATCTTCTGTCACACTTTTTGCCTTTGCTGCAGTGATTCTCCTCACCTTTTACTCCTTCTCTCTCCTTACACCTTCACTGTTATCTCCCCCCACCCACCTAGTGCAGGCAGCGTTTCCCTCTCCAGTATTTCAGTGGAATCTCTATCACCCGTCATGTGTTGGATAATCCCAGTTTACTTCATCCTAAGCTTCTGTCACCGTGTCTCCCTCCCCGTTGCCTCGACACCACAATTACAACCAAATGTTAGCATGCACAAAAATATAAAAAACTCCTGCTTTGGTCTTGTTGCCCTCTCTCTTCTTATCTTTCTTTTCCTGTTGGTCCTCATCTGTCCTCTTATCTTGCCATTTCTGTCTTTTGTTCTCTTCTTTTTTTGTCCATTCATTCCCCTTCTCACTGTGCCACCTCGGTGTGTCTGTATTTAAACTTTATAATCCACATCACTCTCTGGCTCTATCCCATGTCTTTTCCCCCTGAAGTGTGTAAATCTCCCCCCACCCCTCTCTCTCTCCCTGTCACTGCACTCTCTGCACAGTATAAATCCCCATCCCCCTCCTCCCTCTCCCTCCACCCTCCTGCTCCCTCTTACTCACACATCTTTCCCTGATATCTGCCTTATTTTATTCTCCTTGTGTTTTCCCTCTTTCTTCAAAACCTGTTTTACTATTCCACCCTTCTTCTCTTCTCTTGTTATGATTTAACTTTTCATGCCCTCTCTATCATTCTCTGCGCCTGTCAGCCCTCTTTTTTTTTTTTGCACCTCAACTCTGTTCCCAGGTACATCACAGAAATCCACCTTCATACCTCCTCCCGTCTCGGCCGCTCCCTCCATCCTTCTGTTCCCTCTCCCCCTTTAAATGATGAATGAATTCTCCCTTCGTCCCTTTACAGGAAACTAGATGCTTTTATTTATGATGCTGCAGTATTGAACTATATGGCCAGGAAGGACGAAGGTTGTAAGGTAAGGACTAACTCACACGGGCACTCTTGCTCACACACTCGGATCAATATATGTTTGCCTCTTGGTTAGTTTCTTTAATATCTGCACACTGTCCTTTCTCCAAGGTGATGACCATAGGCTCGGGGAAGGTTTTTGCCACCACAGGCTACGGTATCGCCCTGCACAAAAACTCACGTTGGAAACGTCCTCTTGACCTGGCGCTGCTGCAGCTGGTGGGAGATGGTGAGAACTGTGGGAAGGGGAGGGGAGGGAGGGAGGGAAATAATTAGGACAACAAGGGGCAAAGAGAAGGTTATGGATAATATGGCAGGAGAAAAAAGCGACAGAGAAGACCAAGGGTGGGGGGTGAATGGAGGACACAGGGGGTAGATGAATAAGAGGATCTGAAGTGGTGGATAGGGGCTATTTAAGGTGAACCCAGGGATGGCTGTAAGGTGTTTTGATTGTGACAGAGGGAACGACAGTGTGTTGGAGAGTGCTGATGGTGATACTTAAGGGCTTTGAAGGTCTCTTTATTGGCGACAAGATAGGAGGGTAAATAAAAGCAGTGGTGGGATGCATGGGAATAATATTTGTTTATCTCAAGTATTGCAAAAATGGCTCTGTTGATGAAAGTACTTCAACAGAACTCCTTCCCGGTTTTCACTCCTCACAATCCATCTGACTTCCTCTCTTCTTCTTCCTATGCTGCGCCTGTTAAGAAGAAAAAAAGGATTTAGATTTGTGAGTCAGTGCTGTAAAAAAAGAGGGTCTTCACAACTTGTGCTATGACAGATTTACACTCATTACAGATTAGCAGAGACCGGCTCACACAAAGAGCGTGAGGAAGCGCGAGGAAAAAATAACCGAGGAGAAATGCCTGGAAATACCCTGAACGTGAGATGCAGGAAGGGTACGCAGGAGTGAAAACAGACGTTAAAAAAAAGATATGATAATTGAAAAACTGATATTTATGAGAGCTTTATTAGTTTGTCAGCCTCAAACACTTGTGTTAAGGATTAATGCGTAAGAAGAGAGTTTCAGAGAGGATCTGTTTTTAGCACCAGTTGTCACAACACTAATTCTTGATTGTCATTTTACACAGTCCGCCACACACATTTATTGTCTCAATCGGATGCTGCTTGTTTGGCTTTTTCTCCTTTTTTAAATCAGCTTTGCTTATGGCGTGGCGGACAAAGCCCTTTAGCTGTTTCTGGCGCGCAGACACTTTAGCTGCTTACACACTGATAATGCCAATTTGGTGCCAAGATCTATTAAATAAGGCTGGCGTCTGGAGCTGAATTGTTGGACCTGAGGAAGGGTGTGTGTGTGTGTGTGTGAGTGAATGTGTGTTTGTGCAGCAAAAAACAAGTGAGCCAGGACAGCCTTGACATGCCATGCTTGTTGTTTCGTTAAATTCTCGGTGTATGCCCTTGTCCTTGCGTCTGCTCTATGCAGCACCAGCCCTCAACATCAGCCGCGTACAGGGGGGGCTAGATCTAGAGAAAGGGTGGTTTTGAATGCCGAGGGGTCTAGTCTCAGGCAGGCATTATTTGAGTGGATTACTAAGGAAGAGGATTAGTTTGTTTGGATGTGGAGGGAGGGAGGAAGAGAGGAAAGGAGAGAAGGGGCGAAGTGTGTCCTCAGAGGCTACATCTCAACAACTGCCCTGCGGCTCAAGAACCCGGTGTCACACCTTCAGCCGGGCCCATCGTGTCACTGTGTTACATCAGTTTTGTACCTTGCAGTGTTGAGTCATATCACTTTACAACCGCATTAAGGGGGCACTAGAGATGTCCGGCATTGCTTTATTTTGTTCTCCCCGTTGCAGTCTCTGGTGATTCATACCAAAGCTTAAAGACACGCTCCATTGATCTCACTACAACTGCTTTTTTGATAAGGGCAGAACTGCTGAGTTGCAAGATTTTCCTTTTCCCTTTTATCAGAGCCTCTTCTATTTTTTGCACAGTATCAGGATTTTGATTCCAAGAATATATTATTCAGTGAGCAGATATTAAAATAATGTGAGAAGCTGGCTTTGCAGCTTTGGGCTGGCAGACTGTTTTTCAGAAATCTCGCAATGAATGCTTTGAGAGGTTTGTCATGTTGTGATAAAAGGAGGAGATTGTACAGGTCATGGTTTACTGCTCAACAACAACAACTGTGAAGCTCGGTGTCTCTGGACATCTCTGGCTTCTCGCCACATCTGGCACATTGCAAAACCCAGAACATGCACACAGACACTTGCAAATTTGCATATGCAGGCACACATGGAGACACACAAACAGTTTCTTTCATTGAATAATGTCTTTGTGGTGAATGCCAGCTCTGTGTTTGAAGCGTGCCAGCTTTACCTGACCTGACCTGGCAGAGGCGACAAAGGTGGAGTGTGGATTTGACACACCTGTCAGATTTGGCAGGCCTGAGCTGGCTGTGACTGAGAGGTAGAGACAACCGCCATCACAAAGGTCTAAGAGAAGCTAGAAACAGGCGCTGTGAGAAAGAGTCAGGTAGTAAAAGAGGGAGCACAGGATGAATCACTGGGAGTCAAATGGCAGGGAAGCCAGGAGATGAGACTTAGAGCTTAGAGAAGGGATTCAACTACGGCTTGTGAAGTCGACTCCAGACATGAGACTTCCCGTTTATCTTTGGCCGCCTGGAAGATACCTGTAGTTTTCACATCAGATCACATCAGTGGACACGGAGCAGCTGTTGAAGGGCAGTCCTGCCAATAAACATACTCCGGTTGGGGTAATACTCTGGTGGGAAAAAGGGACCTTTATGTCTCTGAGTTTCTGAGTGTGAAACTGTGACAGGGGTTGAGACCTGATTTTGCCAGTGGGCTGCAGCACAGTGTGCATCTGTTGCTTTAGCTGGGGGCCTCAGCTGATTGGCTAATGATGTTCTACAGGAGACACATTAGCTGGATCGCACAGATGACTGAGTCGGCCTCGTCTTAGTTATGCAAGCACAGCTAATGATGGCACAAATTAAAAGCCGGAGCTGGAGTTTGTAGAGCGGTGTAGTGCTGTGAGTGGATGTGCAACTTGTCAGTTTCGGCCATCAGAGCCTGTGGTGTGCAGGTAATAATTGCAGCGCTGCTCTTCCCGCTTAAGCTCTAATTGTGACAGGAAGCTCTTATTACATGTAGCGTTGGAGAATACTTCCTTTTAATTCCATCATGAATCATACGCTTTGTCTTCTGGGTATCAATCACTATGGTTACACCAGCAACCCTTGTAGCCAGTTACATGTTCAGTTGGACAGCTTGGATTCATTAGGCCTTGAGATCCTCCACGGAAGACAAAATAGTTAGCAAAGCCGTTTGCCTGGTTCCTGGTAGGTTAACAGATGGGAATCTCAAATCCCTCCGAGCTGAGCACCTTGATGGAGATTCTGACCATCCCTCCAGCACAATTAAATGATTATGATCTCCTCCCTCTGCCTCAGTCTATACTCTGTTCCATCCTACCCTATCACTTCTCTTTATTTTCACATTTTCCCTTCTCTTTCTCTTCTCTCATCCTCTTCAAGATGAGGAGTGTTCCTGCTGTTAGTCATAATGACACAATCTCAGCCTCTTGTCCTCCATCTCTGCTCTCCTGGTTGCAGCTTCCTCTAACTCTGTGTCTCTGTGTCAGTCTCATTTCCCCTGACGTGCTTGTGGACACAGAGAATGCTGCTCCTTCTCCGTCTTTGCAAAATATTCTCTCCAACTCTCTCATTACCTCTCTCCCTTTCTTCAGTGCTTGTTCAACCCATCCCACCATCTCACTGAGGCTCCTTGTATCCCTTTCTCCTCCTCTCCTCATTTACTCGAGGTTACAATGTTGAGATTAGGCTGTCGGTGCCATTTTACTTCTCAGTGCAACTTCATTGTTTCAGACTCTCACCCGCTGTCTCAGTCCCCTTTCTCTTTGTTGCTCTGGACACGGTGCTGCTATTTGTATTCTGACCTTTGACCTCAAGAAGTCACCTTGAATAAAGGGCAATACTGTAGACCTGAACTTGGCTGCTTATTATTAGCCTTTCAGTCTGCTTGTGTGTCACCTGTCGCCACCTATTGTCCCTTCTATCTATCTATCTATCTATCTATCTATCTATCTATCTATCTATCTATCTATCTATCTATCTATCTATCTATCTAGTTTGACTTTCTCTTTATATAACATTATTTCTTTCTTCTCTCATTCACCGTCCACTTTTTGCCTATTTTTCTCTTTCTACTGTATTTCTCCACTCTAACCTCATCCCTTTCCTTCCGTCTCCTCCTTCTCCCTCCAATACCCTTCCTCCTTTCTCCAGATGAGATTGAGATGCTGGAGCGCCTCTGGCTGTCAGGTATCTGCCATAATGACAAAATTGAGGTGATGAGCAGTAAACTGGATATCGACAACATGGCTGGAGTCTTCTATATGTTGCTGGTGGCTATGGGCCTCAGTTTGCTGGTGTTTGCCTGGGAACACTTGGTCTACTGGAAGCTTCGACATTGCATGGCCACCAGTTCTGGCAAATTGGACTTTCTCCTGGCAATCAGCAGGGTAAGTGTTTTTGTCTGTGTGCGCGCAATGCTTTCTGGACTTTTGAGCGCAAGTCTGGCTGTTTTATAGCCATTCTGAAAAGTGTTTTAGGGGCGAAAAAGCCCATATCCATATTTTCTCCAGTAACTGGGAGCATGAGATTATGCAGCACTTCTACACGAGGATGATACTGGAACTGGAATGCTTTGCTCAGAATCTGATAAACACACATACGTGAGCATGCGTGCGCCCTTATCTGTTACTGATAGTAAGCGTTCGAAAGTGTGAGGTCTGGGGTCAATTCAATTCCACTCAGTCAATTTAGGAGATTAATTGAAATTCAATTCAGCGCACATCCTGGATATCCTGTTCCTTTGACAGTGACCTTGACAGAAGCAGGCTACACCATATGCATGTGATTACTGTAGCTTCACTTAAAGTAATTTATGCCATTTTAGCACTGTCATAGTCTATGCAGTTGCATATACATTTAAAAAAAATCAAACAGTATGCGTTTTTACTTTAAGTACAAATGGATGTTTATCTAAAAAACAGCAATCTCGCAGTTCTTTTAAAAACTGGAACTTATTAGATTGCTGTTGTATGATTTTCATTATTGTTCGCTCTAATCTCATTTCAGCCTCTAACTGCTTCTCAAGCACATACAGTAATGCAGTTTTCTCTGTAGAGTGTTGCATAAAATCTTTAGCCCGCTGCCTCTGTAGACATCTGTGTTTTTCCTTTTTGCCAATGTTAATCTGCATATTTGTCCACAATTTTGTGCATAATCCTTTTTTTTTTTTACCCCAGGAAATACACTTACCCTCTTTCTTTGTATGTAACTCTGAGTTGTGATTCTAGTTTTTTCCTTGTGGTTTTTTTCAGGGCATGTATAGCTGCTGTAGCTTTGAAGATGAAACAGCGCCAGGTGGAACTAAAACTTTGCCGACTCATCATACTGCGATGGTTACTGTCCCATCACAGCCACATGTTGTCTCAACATCTATGACCAACCCAGCCATCGCCATGGCGCAACAGCAACAGCAACCACAGCAACAGCAACCACAGCCCGTCTACAAAACACCTCTACCGGGCTCTCCTCCCACCGTGGTGCATTCTGGGACAGCACTGGGTCCCCCCAACACCCCCATTTCTGGTGCACCCCTCCCTTGCTCCACCTTCCTGCCCCGACCAGACCGCAGACTGGCCGTGGTGGATCGCTGGAGGCTGCCCAAATCTGCAACAGCCACCAACCCAATGGCTGTAAGGGGAGCCATCACTGACATGGGACCCTTTGCACAGAAAGTCCCACCAAATTGGGCTTCAACTGCTGGAGGGGGTGGGGGACTTGATGGTTATAAGAGATACTATGGTCCCATTGACCCTGAGGGACTGGGGCCCTGCATGGAGCAGCAAGCAGGGTCTCAGACCCCCAAGACTATGCCTAGGGGCCACCCTCAGCCTCCTCCAGCCAGTGTGGCCTTCTACTCAGAGAAGGGCATGGACCACGGGGTGGGGAAGAGGGTAGTGGGAGGTGGCAGTGGAAGTCAGGGGAAAGGGGCCGGTAAATCTCTGGGCACTCCTAGACTGCCTCCTAAGAGTCAGGCCCCTCTGCCTCCTACACCCCCACTGCCACATCCCTCTCCCC
Organism: Xyrichtys novacula; assembly: GCA_962446985.1. Lineage (NCBI taxonomy): Eukaryota > Metazoa > Chordata > Actinopteri > Labriformes > Labridae > Xyrichtys > Xyrichtys novacula. Next base: position 24,114,334 of record OY660871.1, read on the forward strand.
CTCTCCCTTCATCCTTTTGGAGGAAGCGAAGGCCCAAGAAGCCCAAAGAGCCTGGGGGGCCGCTGTACGAGAACATTCTACCCCTGGGGCGGAGGGGAGGAGCACGAGAGGGAGTGAGGGAGGGAGGAGGGAGGAGGGCACGCCCCTTCTCTCCCCCACTCTCACTCCCTGTGCCAGTACCCCTCAGCCCCTCTTATACCCCTCCATCCCCTTCTGCGTCCTTGCACTACACTTCTTCGTCCTCTTCGACGACCACTTCATCCACATCCACGTCCTCATCTGCCTCGTCTTCTCGCTCCACCTCTCCCACCTACTCTTACAGTTCCTCCAGGAGCACACGGGACAGGACTGGAGGATTAGATGGAGAGGATGATGATGACGATGAGGAGCTGACAGAGGAGTCAAGCCTCCTTCTCGGCAGGGGGAGGGAAAGGGAACGCTCAATCATCCGGCCTCGTTCCCTCAGCCACGGGCGCCTGCCGCCACCCATACCCCCCAGAAAACCACGCACATCCTGGGGTGACAGAGAGAGGGAGCGGGAGAGGGACAGAGGGGGCAGCCAACTGTCCCAGCTCCAAGAGTGGTGGGCAAGCTGGAGTGAAAGGGAGAGGAGTGGAGCAGGTGGAGAGAGTGAGAGGCATAAAAGGGAAAAGAAAAGGAGGAAAGAGAAGGAAAAAGAGAAGAAGAAAAAGAAAAAGAATAAAAAGAGGAAAAAGAGAGAAGAAAGGGAAAGGGAGCGAGAGAGGGAAAGGAAACGGCAAAAGTTGAAAAAGAAAAAGAAGAAAGCGCTTAAGACAAAGAAAAGAAAGAAATCAATCGGGGGAAGGCGGTCTGAGCCAGAGGAGGGAGACGTAGAGCAAGAGAGGGAAGGAGAGGCAGAGGGAGAGAGGGAAGGAGGAATACAAGACTATTCTTCCTTCTCTACCCAATATCGAAGCACACTTGGAGAGAAAGGCAGGGATTCATGGGAAGGAGACAGAGGTAGACGAGAAGGAGGAGACGAGGGAAATGACAGGGAACAGGAAGACAGCAGCAGAAGCAGGGAGAGGCGTCCGAAATCCTCACGGTCTCATTCAAGACATCATACCCCAAGTAAGCGCTACCCCAACCTCAATAAACTCCCTGCATCAGTCAAATTTTGGGTAAATGGGAGGGGAGGTGATTCTAACACTCCGCCGACATCCCTCCATCCACTTCTTCCATCCTCCAAGAGGAGGAGAAGTGGAGGGACGGACAGAGATGACAGTGGTAGACTTGGAGAGCGGCGTCCTTTATTAATGCATTATGACAAAGAGAAAGCACAGACAAGAGAAGGGCTGTCTTTCCATGAGTGGGACTCTGAGGATGACGAGGATGATGAGGAAGAGGAGGAGGAGGAAGAAAGGGACAGAGTAAGAGAGCGGGTGGAAGATAGAGGAAGGAGAGCAGGTCGGGGAGCAGTTTCTGAGTCAGAGAGAGACAGGGCCAGAGCAGAAGATAGCTATTCAGATGAGGGCTCATCAGGGGAGTTTGGACGCTTTGAGAGATACTGGGAAGGAGGTGCAGGGGGGAGCAGCACTGGGATAGGAGGCATAGGCGGAGGCGGCTGGTTCTTTGGTACCTACCCCTCCAGAGAGAAGGGGGGCAGTATTAACAGCCGGGATGATTCCTTACTGGGGACTCGGGCAGAGGGATGGATCGGTGCTGATTTCTGGGGTTCAGGGCCAGGAGTAGGTTGGGGATCAGGGGGAGGGAGTGGAGGACTTGGCTCACAGTGGCCCCCACCCCCTGCAGCCTTCCCCCCTCCCAGGAGGTACTGGTCTATGGACAAGATCCCTGTGAAGGGAGATAAAAAGTGGAAGAGTGGAGGGGGGAAGTCCAAGGGGCGAGCGAGGGACAGAGGGGAGGAAGCAGGACGGCCCATCTTGTGCTCCTGTAGCCTTTACCCCCAACCACATCCTTACCCACACCCCCACAGCCGCTCGCACACCTCCCACTCGAAGAGGGGAGCCACAGTGCTTTCCCATAGCCAGGAAGAGCTTCTCCCCCACTGCCACAGCTTCAGTGGGGGTTCACGCCCAAAACCTCTGCCCCCCAAACCGGATCCCAGTCAGGGGAAATCAGGCAGCCAATCTAACCTCAGCCTCAGCACACAGCCCACAGACCACCCACCACAGCCCTCACCGTCGCCCCCACAGCAGCCCTCCATGTCTCCAACCGCCCTCCCGATGCCCATCCCACCTCCGCCCTCCTCATCCTCCGTCTCACCACCAGCAGGGGTAGGGATGGCAGGCCAGGGCCAGGCTCAGGCTTCATCCAGTGCCAAACTCCAGTATCAGAGACTACGCTCTGTGCCACAGCCAAGGAGGTTCTACTCCCCCCACCTGCCACTCAAAGCCAAGAGCCTCTGCTCACGCCGAGGTTCGGCCCACTTCTCCAGCCTGGAGAGTGAGGTATGACAGGGGGAGAGGAGAGAGGGAGACGTGGGAGCGAGCACCACTGCTTTTGAAAGCCATGGTACCACGGCAGCCGGAGACAAGGATGACAGCAGAGAACTGGCTGCCCTGGTGTCCATAGGTAATCAATTAGCGACCATCACTGCGGGAACTAACATGGACAGCAGTTCTAATGCTAACACCACTCCGTGTGAGAGCAACGCCAACGCCACACGCTCCATTGTCCGCGTTCTAGTGAAGGCGACAGTGAGACGCCACACAAGGGTGAGTTACATCCGTTTGGATGGTTCCCGTGAAGACGAGAGTGAAGGTGAGTCTGCATCAGTGGGGATCGCAGCACCTGAACTTCTTCTCCGCTCAGAAATGAGCTTTGTGATGTCATCTTCGGTTCTCCTCCCCTCCCCGAGTCACAACTACGGATAAGAGTAGTCTCCAACCTGTGAGTAATGATGTCATATTTGTACACGCACAGTACACACAGCGTTAACACACATATACAAACAGACACACAGACACACACAGATATATGCTCTTAACGTCTCCCTCCCTCTGGCTTTGAGAACACACCTCGGTGGGAAGAGGAGAGACCCACCTACTCCCAAAAAGAGACCAGTGTTTGGTCAACAGACTCTGGCCCCCTGTCCACATTGGCTGTTGGCTTTTGAACTGATTGGGTGACTGCTTCTTGGGTTTCGGAGAGACTGCCCCCTTTTCCCCTTTTGTAAAATCAGTTGATATGAAAAGCAATGCAGTCAGCTCTCACATGCACTCACTGGGCAGCGAGGACAGCGCTGTTTATTAGCCCACAGTGACCTCATGACACCATCAGACCCATCTAGCTCTACCCCAGGACCATCTACGTGATGTCATGTTTTGCTAGAAAACCCTTTTAACCAGTCAGACTTAACAGGAAATCCTTCTCGTTGGAGCTTGTCATGTCAGCTCTGGTCCAACCAGAGTTCAAACACAGTTTAATTATTTAAGAACAAACTGAACTTTAAAAGAGAAATAACAATAAGAACAAAAAAAAAACATGTAGCAGATTTTCTTTAATGTCTGTCTTTTCTTTGTTATTCAGACTTTTCTCCCCATAACCTCTTTTTTATTCTATCAATATATTTCTCTCACTGTGTTAGTGTTTTAATCATGAGGAGGCTGGATGTGGCTAGTATTGGAAGTGGGAATGACTGAATCGCAGTGCCAATTTTCCACTCAAGAGCTTTTAAGCTAGATTCAAGTAATTTATTTTAGATAAAGCCCTGTCATCACTCCCCACATGTGAGCATTGCATAAATCACCATCATGTAAGTGAATGAAGGGGATGATTGGTGCAATATCTGTAATTGGCACTAGATGGCTGCATAATATTTAAATAAGCTTTGGAGACATTAGTGCTAGAGGCTTCTGGTGAGTTTAATAATTGTAGCTATGTGGTGCAGAGGAAGCGGCGTGCAGCTATAACCTTTATTATTTTTATGAAAGTGGCCAGTCAGTATTTATTCTCGGGAAGTAAGGGAATTAAAACAAAGAGCAGTGTAATATAAAAGCTCTCCAAGGATATCATTGAATATCACTATTATATTTTACCTTGGCAGAGTTTGTACGTTTTAGATGGTATGAAGCACAATTATTTATTGTATTTTTCAGACATTTGTGCCACAGTGTAGCTGCACAATCCACAGGAAACATTTTCGGTATTATAGAGAGAAAACTGCTGATTTTGTATTAACTCATGTTGCTATTATTGAAAAAAAAATTGCTGTAACCAAGTTCGAACCACAAAGTACCGCAGACACTTGTGTGGAGGAAATGATCGTCTGCATTTAGTATTCCCCTTGGGCAGATAAGACTGAACAATATACTGCAAAAGTTTCAACTTTTGAGGTGCATACAGTAGCTGAGACTTCACTGAAAGCAGTCAGTAATAACTCCTTTTATCAAGGTTATCAGATGACTGTTTGTCTTTGAGCAATATTCCCACCTTCAATGTGAAAGGGATGCAATGGCACGTCTGTTTGCTGTTTGCATTGTAATTGTTTTTCCTCCAGTTTAAAACGAGGTCATATGTTTCAGCCAGACACAGATGCACCACATCTTCAATGATTTCGCTGTAGGTGCAACAGGCTCCATCTAATTCGGTTGGATGTGATTATAATAAATGAGCCTAAGTCCACAGCACCTGTCCCTGGCTGACCAATATGAATAAAAAATGCTATGCGTTCAAAAGAGAGTGGTGAACTGTAGCATTGTACCTCTCGTGAGCTGTGCCAAAAGCCATTTACTGTGTAAACTGTGCCAATGTTGCCAACATTGCAATGCATATGCCCTCCATTTTCATAAGGTCAACATATCCACCTCATTTCTCACACTAAGACCAGCCACAGCCCAGCTCTTCTTCTATTGTAGTTGAATGTAGCTTTGACATGATGTAGCAAAAGAACACCTACTTTTAGACTTTGTAGCTTTTTGGATGCTATTGATAATGGCTAGAAGAAGGGGGGGTTGACCTGCTATGTGAGGGACTGTGCGTGGTGTTTGTGCATGTTGTCACAGATCGAAGAGTTAGTCGACCTTCTCAATTCCCCTTTTAACTCCTTTTGCCTTTAAGTTAAGGCAGACTGTACTTTTATCTGCACATGGATTGCTTTCTTTCTAGGTCTACGTGGGGCTATTTTTAAAACAACCTGTGATTTTAGAGAAATGCTTTTTGCCTTTACCCATCTTTTGGAAAGCCCCAGAACCATTGCATGTTTAGCTGAATGAAACCTCAAAGATTTGTGGTGGGAGGGTTGTGTAGTTCAATTGTAGCAAATGCTTAGGACCCAGGGCAGCCACTCTACAGTGTGGTAGTACGCTTGCTCTACTCTGCACCCCAACAGTGGAAACCACGGCAACAGTTTGACTGCTTTCTGTGTAGTTGAACAGTCATTTTCAACCAATCAACAGGGCTTAAACCTGGTATGTCATTGAGCATTTTTGATTTCAATTGAGGCGCTAATACTTAAGTCTGTGACTGCATGAACAGAAGTGACTCTTAAAAACCCTCTGGCTTATTTTGTTTAACTATTTTTATTTAATGCTGAGAAAAAAAGAATATATTAAAATATACTATGTTTTTGAGAATGTACCATGTTATACTGTGATTTAACTGAGATATTTTATTGTATTCAATTATCATTTAAATTCTATTATTTATCTATAAAGAAATATATATGTACAAATAAATATATACATATATATACATACAGGTATATATATATATTAGTTAAGTTTGGTATATTTGGAGGAAGTGTTAGATGAAATAGTTTTAAATGTTTTAGCTTTGTAGCGATTCTAGACACTGAAATCATTTTTGAATTTCGATTCCTCCTATATGACTGTGAAGACATTAGTGCCTGTGACAAAAAAGACAAGTAAAAGTCTAAACTCTCTAATCATCTGTATCTACTATAGCTATCAGTCTGTCACTCCTCTCAAACTACCTAACATCACGTTTTTGTCCGTCGCTGCTTTAACACAGCAGTATGTTTCTCTCACACAGTCTGCTGTCTCTTCTGCTTTCTCCTCCTCAGTTCTGTCTCCTGGTTTTTCTTTATTTTAATGAGCTTATGATCATTCTCCACCTCTCCCTTTTTGAAGAGTTATCATATTTTTGATCACATCTCTGTTAATTAACCCACATCCATTATACCTTTGCTTTTTCCCTTTGATCACTTTCTTTTTCAATCAGCTCATTTCTCTGTCCGTCTCACTTAGCAAAAAACAGAGACCAGTAGATACTGTGTTCTTGCTCCTTTTGACTGATTGTTGATGATGATGATGATGATCAATTAATTGATTGATGAAATAATTAATGAACAATGTTACTATAACTGATGTGACTGAAGTGTGTATCTGACGACCATGCCACTGTAGCAAGTCTGGGCTGTACCACACCACCAGCGAGCAAATTAGGCCACAGTTGCTATGGTGTTGCCATGGCACTTTTACAGTGTTACCATGGTGTCCTCCGCACCACCACCACCTGGTGCCTGCTGGGTAATATAGTATAATGTTCTTCACTTTTCTCAAAGCAGTGGTCAAAGATCTGCTCTGCTCCCCTCTGCTCAGCCCTGATCTTAATCAGTGGGAGGTGAAATATTTAAAAGCTCCTCTGCTGAGGGAGCAACATGATGGTGAAGAGTCTGCTGATCTAGACTGGACTGGTTTGGCTTGAAGTGGTCATGATCAAGTATTGATGTTATGCTTATCACATTATCTTATCATTTGTTTATGCTGCCTGCATGCCATCCAAAAAGAAACAGGCTTCATATCACTCACTGATAGCCTCCAACCAGTCAGCAGAGACATGGTTTATGTGTGTCCATGAATGTGTATGTCTTATGGTTTATATTGAGAAGGTAAATGTATGTGTATTGCATGCGCATTGTTCATGCAAAAGCCACTGCGGCATGATTCTGTATTGCTCTCTGCTATCCTCCTGTTTTTCAGAATAACACACGCTCATTTCGCCGTGCATGCATATTTAACACACCGCGTACATCATTCAGCCAATGATCCTCATCTTCCTCTAGCCCTCAGTAAGCTGCAATCTAAAGCATCACTTTAAGTAGTCTGATCATCCCACACAGGCATATGTGTGGCTTTGCAAACATACACAGACACACGCACACACACACACACACACACACACACACACACACACACCAATGTGATTTACTTAGAGTGCATTCGTTGTATGTAATTTACATTTATCTTCCTTTTGACTTCAGTTCATGCACAGTGACTGTTTTGCTTGAGGTAACTGTCTGTCTCCAGTATTGTCCCGCACTCTGTCTTGCACTGTCCTGTCTCCTCTAATCTATCAGAACCTGTTTGTTGTAGCCCCATTCAATTTGTTTGATTGTACTGTGTTGCTCCTCTTTTGATTTACCTTGTTGTCATAATCTGCTTTGGTTTATTAGATTTACTGTCTGGTCAGATATGAATGAACAGTGAGTTGAATAGTCCAGTCCAGCCTAGTGCAGCGCGCTCCAGGCTGGTCTAGTGCCTGAGACCCTTTTGCAGCCTCAAGTGTATCTCCCTTCTCTGTCGACCCATTTACCTGGGAAGCAATGCGTGTGGTGCTCCAGAATTCAAACAGGGTCTTCATTGGCTGTATCGGCCATGAATTATATCAAGGAAACACAGGAGCGCCACACGTTGCACTCACCAGGTTCGGGGTCTGCATGTTGCACCATGAAAAACTTATCCCACCACAATGACAGGGCACATATACCCACAGAAACCAGTGTGTGTTTTCAGCATTGTACAAGGCCCAGTTCTGCCCTAGTAACCTCGCCAACTATAGGCCTACTTATCGGTTGCTAAGGCTGGTTGCTAGTAGGGTGATGTTGCTCCTAGCCCAGACTGGTTTGGTCTATGCCCTAATTTAAATGTGTTAGTTTATTTGACATTGTCTGTCTGGGGTGGGGCTGGAGGGTCAGTGCTGCACTTACTTCCTGAGAATTGCTTCATAAAATCTGATTCTCTTTAATTAATGTCAGTGGTGCTGTGTTTCCTTCCAATTCTTCTGTCACAAACGTGATAATGAAATAAGGGGCTTTGAGACACATCTGTTTGGAGTGCGCTTGTGTATTTTAGAGATTTTTTGACGCCATTCTGTGCCCATTACAGATTCTGACATAGACTTGAATATTTGCTGAAGCAGATCAACCATCCTGTGGCTTTTAAAAGATATACATTATATACAACAACACAGATTTCAGACAGTGTGCTAGCTTTGACTTAGCACTTCAGTTCCTGCTATTAAAGCACCACAATGTCATTTGATACAGTCACATGATAAATTACCTGAAAGCAGCTTTTTAAGGGTTAATTAGTTCTGATACCAAATGCAGGAATTGATATCAGAACAACTATAGTGTATCTGTGTGTATTTTCTCCTCCTACATCCTTTTTTAAACAAGCCATTACACAGTCAAATCTCCTTCAAAGTAAATTTATGGAGAGCTCAAAGAGTAGTTTCTTTGGCTTTCTGACAAGCAGTCCTCTGCCAAAATGTGTGTATATATATGTGTGTGTGTGTATGTGTGTGTGCGTACATGTGCGTGCTTGCTTGAATATATTTCTTCGAGCTTCCTCGGCTCTTGTCAGACTTTTACTTTGATCTGGCCAGAGCTGACCTAACATAATCCACTTCATTCACCCTCAAAGAGAGAAATACACCTAACACTCTGCCTCAACTCTCAACCTCTGCCAAAAGCAGCCAAGTCCGAGCTGCCTGACCAGCCGCCCTGTAGCCACTACAACAAACACATCTGGTTTTTGCTGATCGGAACAGAATTTTAAACAGAGATGGCCCTGATGCAGCCTGATGGGAAGTCATCCACACAGCTTGAATAAAACGTCCATCACTGACTCTTTTTCCAAATGTAAACTATTGCTTTGTTTAAACATGTAGATTCAACAAACCGGAGTTATTATGTTAGGAATAAATTATGTAAAACAAGGTTGAAAAACAGATAGGTGAATCTGAATTTTACTGTCCTTTAATAAAAATCTTTTACCTGTTTCACAGAGCTAGCTTTCAATGTACTCAGAGATACAGCCATTTCTCCAAAATGCTGCCCTGCCAAGCAGTAAACCTCTAAACATCACCTGACACATGATATTCTGTGAGAGTGTTGATGGGGATATTAAATATGTTTTGTTCTGCTCCCTGTGTGCCTGCGATCAGCTAATTAGCCATGCTTTGTCAGTGTGATGGGCTAATGGCTAATTGCATTGTGAGGCCTCTGTGTGTACATGCAGTAATGACTTAACGCTCTAATAAGATCGAGTTACAGGCAGTTGGATCATGTTGTCCCAAAACACTGATCTGAGGTCAGTGTTGTGCTTTTCTCTCTAATGGCTATGGTGGGAGGGTTGAGGGATAAACTGATCCTTTATCTCTCACATGGGATTTCTATCACTTGAATTTTTTTCTATCGTTTATCTCGACCCTCAGTTAGATGCCAGCAGTGATGCTGCTCTCTTTCTTTCTTTCTAAGTGACTGTAAGGATATCAAATACAGAAATGCAACATTGATTCAATTAAAAATGCATTACCTCTGTGAATGCTTCTCAGCTATGCTTTTATCTTGACATTTTAAAATATATGTATGCTCTTTATTGGTCAGTTGATAAATATCTTTTCCCTGCACTGTTTTCTGTTTCTGTTTAATCCTGCCTACCCCCACCTGCTCCGTTCCCTCTCCACCTTCTCCATTCTCCTCCACAACAGCACCTCCCCATCTTCAGTCATTCCTGTTCCAGCTCCACGGTCACACACATACACAGGCATTTGCACACATACAGTAAACAGTGACACACACTCTTGAGCTGCGTGTGGGAATGGAAGGAGTGCGCCGCGTCCCTGCTGAGGTGCAGCAGATTGATCCTGTACTGATCTGCCACCGGGTCCCTGGGGATTTGTAACGCATGTCTGCAGCGCAAGGCTTAACACTTTCTCTCACTTTCTTTCTGTCTTTGTCTCTTTCTCCTTCTGTCGTTCTCCTGCAACACGAGCAATGTCTCTCACTATGCAGTGCAGTGGCCCCCACGCTACAACACCCTCATCCTCCATCTTAATCAGTATTTCTCTTCTCTTTTTTTTTCAATTTTCAATTCTATTTTCCTCTGACTATCTCGGTTGTTTCATTTACTCTCATCTCTGCCCTTCCTTAAAGCCACTCTTGCCCCTGTGTATTTCCATTACTACAGCTGATAATTTCTTTCACTTATCTGACAGTGTCCTGCTCATGTTCAGAGGAATGTGTATCCTCTTACTTGGCGGCTAAATCCATACGTTCATCTAGCGCTCTATTCTTCCACACTTACAGTACATGGCAGGACAGCAGTGTTTCATTATGTGTGCGGAGCCGCAGGGCTCTACAACTCATCAGCTTGATCTCTGGAGTTGAAAAAAACGCCCAAGCACCCTTTCATCCCATGCCTTTCTTTCTTTCTTTCTTTCTTTCTTTCTTTCTTTCTTTCTTTCTTCCCTCTATCCTTCCTTCCATCCTTCCATCCTTCCTTCCTTCCACATTCCTTCCTTCCTTCCTTTCTTCCACATTCCTTCCTTCCCTTTCTTCTTCCATTCTTCCTTCCTTCCTTCCACATTCCTTCCTTTCTTCCTTCCTTCAACATTCCTTCTTTTCTTCCTTTCTTCCTTCCTTCCTTCCCTCCTTCCTTCCTTCCACATTCCTTCCTTCCTTCCTTTCTTCCTTCCTTCCACATTCCTTCCTTCCTTCCTTTCTTCCTTCCTTCAACATTCCTTCTTTTCTTCCTTTCTTCCTTCCTTCCTTCCCTCCTTCCTTCCTTCCACATTCCTTCCTTCCTTCCTTCCTTCCACATTCCTTCCTTCCTTCAACATTCCTTCCTTTCTTCCACATTCCTTTCTTCCTTCCTTCCTTCCTTCCTTCCTTCCTTCCTTCCTGTTGTTGAAGTTAAACAAGCAATTTCTCACTTTCTCTATTTCCACATGAACCACACTGGACTACAACCAAGCACAAATAAGCTAACTGACCCACGCCTTAATCCACACTCTGTGTGCGTGTGTGTGTGTGTCTGTGTGTGTGTCTGTGTGTGTGTCTGTGAGGACATGTATTCTTTAATTTAATCTGTTTTGGATACTGTTGCTTGTGTTTTTATGTGTTTTCATGCTTTTGACAGTTTAAGGACTGGCAGCTTTAATTTGGCTGAATGGGATCTTTTAACTAAAGCAATACTGGTGCAGATGTTGCTTTTTTTGTTCTGCATTATGCTAATGCTGTATAATGCCAATTTTAAGTGGTTCACGCCTCATCCGCCATCCAACAGGGGGAGAAAATATAAGATTTTTTTTATTTTATCTCATTTTTGGATCATTAAAATGTATTAAACAAGAAGTAAAGCATTCATATACAGTTCTGACTCTTTAAAAATGGTCATCACATTTCCCAGAGCCTGAGCCAGGGTCATTTGAGTGTTCATCCTATAGAGAAAGTATAGAAGATATAAAGCAGATAAAAGCCGTCTGAAATGTATTGAAGTCGTTTTTTTCTAGCGAAAAAAGAAACTCAGCTCTTCTCAAAACACTGGCGGGTGAGTTACACTTCATATATAAATCTGCTGTGCACACTTCCAGTTTGTTTAGTGCTCAAAGTATGATACAAAAGGATTTCTTTGTCTCTACTCTCATCGCCAGAGCTTTATGTGCAGAAAAGGCTTTATGTGCTTGGAGATTTTAAGATAAAGCAGTACACCAACAGAAACAGGAGTTTGCTGCATGCAGGTTCAAAGCAATTTCACCACCACATCTAGGACACAATAATTATTCATACCATATTCCTGTTTGTGTGTGTGTGTGCGCACATGTAATGCCACCAGCCCAAAGGGAATTCATCTTAGAAAACTGGGATAAAGATTAAGATATCCTCAGACTTTACCTTGTTCTCCCCTCGCCTCATTATCCAATCGTCCCTCTTACCCTGATTCTCCTGCCCTCTCGCTTTTATCCTTCCCCTTGAGCACATTTGGTAACAGCCTCCTCTTCCTGCCTGCAGCGGTTTGAAAGCTTTTCCTGCCTACAGCTGACGCCTTGAGTTCTTGTTAGTATTTTGCACATACTGTGAATAGTAATACCTTCAGCTCACATGCCTGTTGTGTTCATGTTGGTAGATGATCTATTGGCTTGGCCACGTTCCCAATCTAATTATACTCCGGGCCTGTAACTTTACCTGCAGTACAATCTGCATCCATGAATCATGAATGTTGCATCACCTCGGTCAGAAATAATGAAACCACTGAGAAATGCTGATGTATATTAAGACCCAGAGAAACCCACAATTATTAACGATAATGTCCTTATCTCATTAAAGCAGCTCCTATCCACATTTTAATGCTAATAATGAACTGCATGGGCGCTCGCATGTGAAAGGGATCACTTATACTGATGGGTCCACAGACAGTTATCTACTGTAAAGGTCTATGGAGCATTTTAATGTCTTTCACTTATTATTTGGGGTTTTACAGCTGGTAATTTTATTGTTTTTGATTTACTCTCATTGCTCTATTAGCGTGTACAATTTGGTGGTCTTTTTTAAGACCCTATCTACTAAGCACCAAAAACAGACCCACACAATTAGCAATTAGTTGCTGAACATAGTGGAGCATTTAGAAGCTAAAGAGCCGGATATTTCCCTCAGGAGTTAGTAGAAAAATACAGAGATAAAAGGGAAGTGATTATTGAGCCTAATTTATCAAGTGGCCAGGAACACAAGGCTAAAGTAATGATAGTCTTCCTGTGTAACTGTTGGATAAATAGGCAACTATTCCTGAAAATGATACGATATCAGTGACCAGTTTGCAACTTGTTTTTACCTCGTATAAAGCAAAGATAAATTCCCAACAAACACTCAGCGTAATACATCTTTCTTTTTTTTTTGGCCAAGGAGACAAGCTTAATGCAGAGGCCCAAAACAATGCGTAAGAGACAATGTGGTGCCTCTCCTGCAACAATCTCCCTTTTAGAGATAAATACTCAAATCTATCAATTCCACAAACAAACAAGCTAAATTTAAATAGACAGAGACCGATAAAACTAATGGAAAACACATGCATATCCAGTGACTGCAGCCAATGTTTCAAGACTTGGAGGACCATTAAGTGAAGTAGCTAAAATTTCACTTTGTTAATAGATATTAAGAATGTGAAAGAAAGTTATCTACTGCTACTGCATTGGGTTTAGAGAGGGGATAGAAGCGGGTGAGACTGATGCACATAGTTCCTGGAAAGACAGGCAGGTCCATGGCAGTAAAACGTCTGCAGCAGTGATTCAGAGGAACCTACAGCGTGATGGAGCACAGGGACTCTCTCAAAGTTAATAACAAGAATAGATAGAGGATAGAGAAGGAGAGAAAGGTGCTTAATGTGCCAGTACTCCTGGAAGTCTTAACCTATAGCAGCATAACCAAGGGCTGATCCAAGCCAGAACTTGAGACTATACGCTTTATCACTCAGTCTGATATATTTGACTGGACATGCTGTATAAACATTCCTGTTACCACAAATCAACAAGTTGGTCCTTCATTTCTAAAATCCGTCCATTTAAGTTTTCGTTGTAATCCTTCTTCGTTCTGCCTCGGTAATTGTTTCATTCCGTATGAGAGTATCTGCTTGGCTGTCCTGAGGGTTTTCCCATGCACAACCGGATAAGTAATTATAACTGTAATTATTGAACTTGTTTGATATGTGAAATATTAAATCAGTGCTGCCCCAATTTTTGAAGCAGATCTGGGGAAGGGAGATGACTCTTAATATCCCTCTCACCACGGGAAAATTTGGCAAAATAATCTTGAAAATATTAAAAAAAAACAGGACTTTGCAGACTTTTTGTCAGAAAGGGGGAAATGTGTCCAAAAATCTGTCTGATTCTCTTGTCGTGTGTACCCATCAGTGTGATAGATTCTAAGTACCAGTTTTGATCAATTTTCTGTTTTAGGTCCAAGAATTAAGTCCAAGAAAGACACACACTGAGTGTTTCTTAGTTAGGGTCTCACTGACTTCTCTGCCAAAGCATAAATTCACAGTTAGCAGAAAATGAATAACTTTCTCATAACTTTGGGAAAATTGAACATGGTATCACTGCTGCTTTGTGTAAATGTATCAGCAAGTTTGCTTAGGTGGTCTTTACACGAGTACGAATTTGTAAGACTCCGGTAAAATAAACTATCGATCTGGTGATATTGACACACGGAGACGCGTATTTGTCCATGACTCTGCATCTTTTTTGAAAACCGGTCTGCAAGGTGGATATCTGGGTATTCGTCTCCATGCCGTAGTTGGTGTAAATAGATAAGTCCGGAAAAGACGGTGACCTCATAGCACCCCTCTTCCTCCTCCCCGCCCCCCAACCCACGTTGTCACACACAGCATGTATGAATGTATGCACATGCGCATTCTCTGTTTTTGGTGCTTTGTGGCAATTTCACAGTGTCACCTTTAGGCCGGGTGTATGTACTACAGGATTTTGCGTGGATTTTGCGTTGTCATGTAAATGCACTAAGCCTATGTACAATATGATGTGTAAACAGCGATACATATTTTGGTGCTGACGCCAAGACAATACAGGGTCGTCCTTGTGTGAGGAGGGCCTTAGTTAGCCAACCAGCTAGCAATACTGTTACCTGGAGGTTTAAGGGTTTACAGTTTTAACCCCTACAGGAGTCCCAGGAAGCGCCAGTTTATCAAGGCTGGGGCAAAGGTGGGCTCTGTGAAATTGTTGTGAAAGCTTGACAACAGGAAGCAGTATGAGTCAGCATGAGTAACAGGAGCCAGGAGATTTACACCTCCAGAGCCTAAGCTGGAGGTAATGGAGAAGTTCAGTCCCAGGCTTTATATCGACCAAAAAAAAAAAGAAAAAACTAGGCACTGTATTCCCTGTCCTCAAATGGTCTGGTTTTGGCTGACGTTTGCATGGACAAAGCAAATCTCTGTTAATCTATCAGTAGACTTTGGTTTTTCAAGCTTCACCTTCAAGTCCTGTATGAGTGTGCGAGGCACCTTCTCAGAGGACAGACATGAGTGATACTTTTGGTGCCCTTCCTTACTCACATGAAAGACGTGCAGACCCATTATAATGATTAACAGACTGGACTGAACTGAACAGAACTCCCTGGGGGTAAAACGGCTGTATCAGAACAAGATCTCAGTCATTACAGGTTTGAAGTTGAATACTCTCTGTAAAAAGCTTTATGTGCATCTATCTCAACTATGAACAGATTTATCTATCTTACTTGTCAGTATGTTTCTTTGGAGCATCTGTTTTGGTCGTGAGTGGCAGGTCAGCAGTTAAATAAATATGGAAAGCAGGCTTATTTCCTTCAGTACTTGGGTTTGTAGGCCATGTTGATGGGCATCAGCCGCCTGCCAAATGTCTCATCTGACTGGCATGGAGGCTTGTTGCTCTCTTCCAAAAACACAGCGGACCACTCTTCATTAAAAAGCAAATAGAAGCACACCCCAACAGAAAACCAATACAGGCAAAAGCAGCCAGTTGGTCCTGGAGAAAGACGTTTAACTGGCAGATATGATTACCTCAGACACCACTTCCCCCCACCGATTCCACAAACAACAGTTAGGCAAGTCAATTTACCTTAATTTCATTGGAAGAGAAAGAAAGCCAGCAAGCCAGCCAGGTTGAAGCCGGTGCTTGATGCGAGTGAGCGCTCATTAGATGATAATGGATGCGTGTAATTGGTGAAGTGCTGATTGCTCCCCCAAAAAAGATTCCATCGCAGGAGAATTTTCTGTTTCATTAAGCCATGGTCAGAAATAATAAGATAGCCATCTGTAGAGAGAGAGAGAGACAAGAAGAAGGTAGAGGGCTGTTTATGGAAAGTACCCATGATGAGAGACGGTAGCAACAGTTTGGTATACTGACATATAACAGTAGTTATTGTAAAGATGGCGAGGATTAAGAGAGAAGTCGTGTCTTTTGGGACTATCTTCACTATGGATCAATCCTCCTTTTTTCAGTTTTTATGTTTTTTCATGTCATACAGATGTTTTTCTTTTATCTCCCATTCTGGCTGTGTTTATTCTATTGTTTCTCTGCTCTTAATCATGCAGCTGAATATATGTGTTTTTCATCCTGCTGCGTGTGTGTGTGTCTCCTTGGTTTACGGCTGTAATGTTTCATTCTCTGGCTGCACACCAGCTCTTTTTTATGGCCCAGAATCAAACACTGTAAAGCATGCACTGAAAGGCATGTGAACGCACACTGATACAGACACTGTAGAGCCACAAGTGCTTACTCATCACACCGCATGGAGGGGTTGTGAGCCATTTATGTGCTTTGTTTTTCAATGGCCTGGTTACAGACAAGTGCAGGATCTATAGTTCATATTTGTGTGCCCAATTCTTTCTTTCTTTCTTTCTTTCTTTCTTTCTTTCTTTCTTTCTTTCTATTTGTAACAACAGAACAACAAGATGACTCATCTTAGATAAGATGTATAAAGGGAGTTTCATATGGGCCACAACATGAAGACAGGAATGGCAGTCTTGTAGAAAATGCTCAGTTTGGTTCGAAGGAAAGCACCCTTTCATTTTCAATCAGCTGCTTGTTCTGCATGACTAATGCTGAAATGACATATATCATTGTCAGATAGGGTATGCTCACACAGCTGTTTTTTTTTTGTTAAACACACATAATCATGACAGCCTCCAGCACACACACATATACACATGCTCATTTGTGCACACTAGCTTGCTCTTATCTTGCTGGCTGACACCATTTTGCTCTCTAACAATCTTGCTAATTATAATTGTTAATTAATTCTCTGCCAGTGTCCTCATCAGGAGACTAATAACCTACATTTCCATTAATTAGACCTTCAACCCTTCGCTCCCTCTCCCAGTCTCTCCGTCCCACTCCAATCCACCCCTTCGTCCCCTGCCTGCCTGAAACTCTTCTCTCGCCTGCTGCTCCCATCGCCCAAGGTTGTCCATATAGCATGTGCACACATGCAGAGTGATTAATCGTGTGTGAATGGACAAACTTGTATTACTTGTTGGGACAAGCACTTAACTCAGCCACACTTGTGTGGACTAAACGTACAAGGCTAGCCGGTTGATCCCGCACACAAATAGTCAGTGTTTAAGGTCATTTTTAAACTTTTATTTTATTTCGCTAGGATTTGACCTGCAACGATAATGTCAGACTCAAAATCCTACAGCTAATACAAAGCTGTCATCAGCAAATGGTTGGCTAGCTTAGCATGAACACTACAAACAAGGGAAAACAGCTAGCCTGGCTCTGTACAAAGGTGAAAATAAATCAGTCTACTAGCACCCGTTAAGCCCACTAATTAACACGTTAGAGTAGTCCAAGTCTCTGTTGGTTGCCTGGCAACTGGTTTCAGCCAAGAAATAGTCTGGCACATCTCCTCTGAAAAAGAGCAAATTGTTGTTTTCACCAGAAACAGGGTGTAACGTATTAATCGGTGCCTCTGACAGAGCAAGGGATGCAATTGCTCCAGTTTGCTATCTTGCATATCCATATTCCTGCTACATTTACCAGTCTGCAGACGCGAGAGTCATTTTATTCATTTTGCAAGAAAGCAAAGAAATGTTTTAGACCTGTTTGACTTTCATGAATAAATGCAAGACAAAGTAGTGTGCTCCTTAGTGACAAAACTGGGTTCTTCGTGTGTGTGCGTGTGTGTGTGTGTGCGGCCTTGACAGTATGTGGGCAATCAATGGACAAATAGCCCCTCTCTCTTGGAAACTACTCTTCCCATCAGGCTCAGCTGACCTGGTTTCCGTGCACAGTGGAGCCGTGTTATCATTTCACCACTTGCTCTGATCTCAGAACAAATTGGAAATGCAGTGAACATACTGTTAACTGTTGCAGAAAAGATTAACAGAGTTGTTCATTTTACAGGCCTGTTGATCCCTCAGTCATCTGGATCTGCTGCAAACTCCTCGATTCTTAACAGTTTCTTTCCCGTTTTAGCGCTGCTTAACAAGCCATTTGTCAACTCCTCTGAAGCTTTTGTTCTTTTCTTCCAGACTTCGAACTTTCTGTCTTTTTTTTTTTTTGTTTCCTCTCGCCTTCTGGCACCAGAGGAAGTGAGGGACAGTTGGTGCTTGCTTGTCCATACTGTATTTGTGTTGGCAAAATGGCAGCTTCTGTCTTAACCGTCCTTCTTCCTCTCACCCTCTCCTGAGAGAAGTAACCCAGATTTCCAAATGAATCGCTGCCTATTCCCCTCAATCTCTCTCTCTCTCTCTCTCTCTCTCTCTCTCTCTCTCTCTCTTTCTCACTCTCTCTCTCCATCTCTAGTCCTCTACTTGGTAAAAAGAGAACAAATCTTGGAAAGACAATACCACCTCTCTATCTCGTCCTCCTCCTCACCCTGCCTCTGGGTTAACGGATATACCACTTCACTCTTCTATCTTTGGTTCCTAGACAGCTTGAATCTCGCCAAAAGCTTGTTGCTTTCTTTTTCCTTGTAATTGTTTTTTTTTTTCTTTTCATATTTTAGACTCATTCTTTCATCTTTATCTGCCTCAGCCCCCGCCGCCGCTGCTGCTGCCTTTTCTTTCCCTCTGTCTTTTTTTTATTTTTGAGGTGACCAGCTACAGGTGTGAGACCTTAGCCTTTTCCTTTGAAGTGAGCCAAACGAGGAGAAGAGAGGGAGAGAGGAAGAGAAGAAAGCTATCCTGTAGTTGCAGCTTTCCTCCAAAGTCACAGAGTATTCAGGTACTGTATCTTCTATCCTCTCTGCTGTGTGGGTCTGTGCATTTTTAGTATAGACTTCTTCTTTAAACTGATTTTAAACTAATTTTAGAGTTATTTACCATTAATCTTAGCTTTCCTCGCTTTTGACCTTTTGATTGATTTCCTCCCTGCTTCTTTGCGGAGACACCATTGTTTCATCACATTTTCAACATGTTTTTCGCTAAGGGCTTATTTATTTATTCATTAAATCTCTGTTGGTGTTTCATTTATCATTTAGTGGCACACAATACTTGAGCTACAGGCTCTATCAGCTAATGTTTGCGATTTTTCACACAGACTAAGTCAGTAGGTTTTATTCTTGTCTCAACTTTACTCCAGAAATGGGACTCATTGCTAATAAGGGCAGGGAGGAAGTCAGGAGAGGATACACACTCTAATATTGGAGCAGGTGGTGGGGGTGTTGTTGACATGGCAACAGGAGGTACAGTTGACATGACGACTAGGGGGCAGGGGGTTTGGTATTCATAGCTGCAAGGGTTGTGGAGATAGAAGGGGCACAATGGACGGGCAGTATGTGGGACACAACATGAGTTGCACTAAGAGTGAAGTGTCTCAGGGTCTCTTAGGAGAGTTCTGTCTCCGTACATGAATTAACCTCAATGTCTCTGTTACACCACTCTTTCTCTTTCAGCATACCAGCTCTCCTTTCTTCTTCCTCTGCACTTCTCGTTCATTCTCCCTTCTTTCGATCTTTCTCTTCATCACGTCACATCACCACTGCCTCCCGCCCTCTGTCCCATTGATACAACTTCTGTCTCAACCATGACCCGATGCACTCCCCACCCCACCTCCTCATCTCCCTCCCGTCCCTGCTCCCTCCACTCTTCTCTCTCGTGTGTTCAAGGTCTTTCACCACTGCAGCTCTACACTCTCCTTACCTACGCTAATCAATCTCTCCATCCCTTCCTCTCCGCTGTATCCTCCAGGCATCATGTCCACCCCGGTTTCCCCTCCCCCCTCCCTCACGCCGCTGACACTGGCCTCCCCTACAGTGGCGACCTCCCCCGGTGTCTCCCCTCTGCCCTCGCCGCTCTCCCCTCCACCAAGGGTGCCCGTGTTCCAGAGGAAGGGCGCGCTCAAACACAAGAGGATTGTGGAGGTGAAAGATCATCAGTTCACAGCCCGTTTCTTCAAACAGCCCACCTTCTGCAGCCACTGCACCGACTTTATCTGGTAACACACACTCACAAACACTCACACACACACACACTCTCACACAGACACTGCGGATTCACACAGAAACCAACACCGTCAGTTCATAAACCGCCTCCTCAGGCATCCCACTACTCCATCTGACTCTTACTTTCTTTGCACGTTCCTTTTTCTTCCACCGACTCCAGCTTCCTGCTAAAGAAGCAGCCTACACTCTGTAGCCACCACACTGACCCCATCACATAACCTCACCTCCACATGCAGCCCACACCACACAGAAATTAATTTGGGAACTTTGTATGCCCGAACACATACCCATGTGAAAATAACACATACAGTGCACAAGTTTTTGGGCTTTTCTTGTATGGCATGCACAAACACACAGAGGCAGCAATGGAGGAGGAACTGTTCAGGCCTTAAAATGGTTCTCCATCTACTTAGCTGTTGGAGGTACACATGGGGGACATAAGGTAATAAGAACGGTCAATATTGACTGTAATGACCAGACATGCAATCTAGTATTGGAGAAGCTTCTCATCCCAGATCGCCCGAGTGTAGTAATGCTACAAGGTTACAACCATCGATAAAACTCGCCACTCTGACTTAAGGAGGGGTCATTTTGCAGCATTTTCAATATTCCCCTGGAGACACAAATGTTATAGAACCATTGTCACCAGCTAATACTGCTTTTCCTTTTGAGTAAGCTGGACTCTCACTGTAAAATCAGTGGGTCTAAAGTAGTGTGTCAGAGTCAATAATTTTCAAAAGTGCTGCAGAAATGTGGACTTTTAAAAAAGCCGCTCAATAGAACTTACTTGGGTATAAACAGTTCTCACTCTGAAATGTGATTTCTTGTTCATAACTGGTGTTTACAGCGTTCACATTGTGGCAGGATTTTCCACCACGCTAAATTTTCATGATTCAATCTGAGGAATTAGAGTTGAATCTATTGCAGGTTTGGGAAATTTCTTATATCTTAGGACATTTAAACAGTTTATAAATAATGGTTTACATCCCAACAGAAATAAAAAAGGGAGGTTAAAAAAGACAGTGTGACAAAGCTGAAAATAGGGTTGCTGCATGGATTATATGTTCTCCACTAATCTTAATCTTTGTAGTTGATGCATTGGAAATGATGCTCTGAAAAACAGCTGAGATGGAGCGTTAGAGATGAAATGAAGAGAAAAACACCCATTGTAGAGTCAGTCATGCATTGAGCTTGTTTTATCCAGTAAAGTCTTCGCAGCATATCTGTGTCTTTTGCTTTGTGCAGTGAGAGTGAATCTGCATGTGTTTGGACATATGGTGGGGGTGTATGTCGGATGCAGGGTGGCAAATGTGCCAGCAGCCTCTGGGTAGCTTTCAGGACATTTCTCCAACTGGCTGCTGTCTCGGCCACAGTGGCAGCACTTAGCTAAGGGTGAAATCTCCTTTCCTTCATGCACGATTTCAACCTGGGTGTCGAAGCCCCTGTGGGAATTAACAGATTAATTAAAGACTGGGGAATGATAGCTGAAACATAGATATCTTAAGTCAGGCACCAAAAGGAGAATTGATTGTTTCTTGTTAGGTTTTTTCCGGAATAAGTTGAGTGAAATAGTCTAAAGAAATTGATATCATTGTCCCATTTGAATGTAATTTGTGGACAACTATAAGATAACTACTATATGATAAAGAGGGTTTTTATTCACATATATTAATTTTATTTTTACTTTTGGTGTCTGAAAACTTTCCCAGTTATTGTATAGAATTAGACTTAGATACATTCAGGTATTCATCAGAATGATAAAGCATTTCATTGAAACTTTGGTGACAGGAAAAACTGAATACTGGCAGCTATTGTTTTTTGGTGTTGCGAGTATGTTGACTATGAAAGGCAGTTGATCTATATCTGGTGGCAGGTGTGTGGTATTGGTGGGATTTATGGCTGTAATAATGTAACATCAGCCAATACTACACTTGAGCTGTCGTTTAAGTTTAGGGATGTCCCAATCTGATATTGATATTGGATATCGGTCTGATATCCGCCAAAGAAACAAATATCCCATTATATCAGTCTAAATTTTAAATTTCAGATATAAACACATCGATACTAGCAGTCCATTCCAGACTCTACTCCAGCCCCTATGTCTAGCAGAGCCCACGTGATCACAACAACAGTGTGTACTAAGGTTACAAACAAAGTAGCAAGGAGTAGGAGTGATGTCTACCATGAGGCAGTATTTTTCGTTTAAGTCCGAGAAGAATGTTGCAGCTGTGTGCGAAATATGTCGTGCACAAGTTTGTGCCAATATTGGATCAATATCGGTATTGGCCAATACTGAAGGCTCCAGTATTGGGATCGTATAAGAAGTAAAAAAGTTGTATCGGGACACACCTATTTAAGATTGCATGTACAACTGAGCTTTGAGGACAAACAGAGGGCTCCTCAGCTAACCTCTAACTATGACATGGACGTCAAAGACTTTGTGCCTCACCATCCACTGATCACATGAAGTTATTAGTTTATAGATGACAGACCTCATGCTCCATCATCTGGTTAGGAATCAGACAAAACAAATATACTGTAAGACTGATTTTCACTCAATGTCACATGAGCAAACACAATTTTCTGCTCATTACAAATAATCCTCTCCCACATTATTTTGTGCATGCTTAATAGAGCTCTCGAGTGTTAAACGTATTGTGAGGCTTTGAAGATCCCAATTAAAAATATCTGTTTTAAGACTGAATAAATCTCTGAATAGGATTATGTAATGGTGCACTATAAAGGACATTGGGTATGTCTGGATTTATCATTATAGGACGGGAACAGGCGTTACTTATCATGTTAATAATGGATCTGTTCTATTCAAGTGTCTCAGTGAGCCATGACAGTGTGACAGTGAGTCAGCATGCACCATATCAGAGCCCTGAGTCTGAGGCAGCCAAATGGTGTCCTGCCATCATTAATTTGGTCATTAACACGCCGTGTCATGTCAGACTATGTAACTGCAGTGAAATAGTCCCATTGCAGAGAAATGGATTAAGAGAGTGTATTTTCTTCTTTTTCCGGTAACAATTTGTCGATTATTATCAACCCTGTGTGGTTGATGATGTGTCAAGGATTCATTTTCATACGACAGGATTTTTCTGATGTCACCTGTTTATTTAACGGCCTGTGTTAGATGTTTCTTTGCATCATTAGATTTGAAATGCAATGAATTCCTTGTGATTTCTGGCCAGACAGCATCACTGCTGTTTCTCTGTGAACCCATCTTTGGTTCTCTAATGCTCTCTGCTGGTCAAAAATATACATACACCTTTTCTTGTCTTCAGAGGACTCTGTTGAATGCTGATCAAGGATCAGATTACCCTCTGTAACCTTCTCCTTAATTATTACCAAGCCAGATGGTGAACTGATTTTAGATCAGTGATTATGGTCAGTTTCCTATGAACCCCTGGGCCTCTCCAGGATGATTGTGGAGGAGCTCTCAGCAGCGTCTCGTTCATCTTCTCTTTCTAAACCTCCTAATCAAAACTTGATTCACAGCAGGCAGGCCGCTGAGTGGACTCTTTACTCAATCAATGGCTTTAATTATTCAATTAAAGCTCTGAGGAGATACTGGAAACCAGCCAACACCGCAGCTCTGGAAACAGGAGAATTGTGTTTATGCCTCTGTTTTCTGTCTGTGTGTGAGTGTGTTTGTGTGTGACTGTAATTGAAACTGCACCACTTGACCTGGTCAGCAGTGTGGTTCATTGGTAAAGATACTCAAACTCCACACATAATGACTTTGTTTATCAAGTCTACACAGGTAGTGGAGTTAGTTTTTTGATTAGAGGGAGTTAATTCTCTGTCTGTGTCTGCATGTGTTGGTTTAAATACAAAATAGAATTACGCAGCAGCAGCTCTATCTTGGTCTTGGCAGCATTATCTGTACTTTTCTGGCTGAGAAACTGTCTCACAAGCAAAATATTTCACCTTAAAGAGAAGCAGAGAAGATTATATTCATCTCTTAATCCATGTGCTTTTTTTTTCTCAGGGGCATTGGCAAACAGGGATTCCAATGTCAAGGTAAAGATAAACCCTGCTATTGTATTTCTCGGCCCTGTTTAATCTTTCTTGGATAGTTTTCTCAATGTGACTGATTCATTTTTAAGCATATTTTTCTCTCTTCTCTCCAGTTTGCAGTTTTGTGGTCCACAAAAGATGTCATGAGTTTGTGACTTTCACATGTCCCGGCTCTGTGACGGGCCCAACGCCAGATGTGAGCAGATGTGTCAGCCATTACAGACCTTATTTCATCCCTCTTTTCTTTTTTTGTGTCACATTTTAGTCATTATTTGCCCTACTGTCATATTAAGCTGTCAGCTAGCT
The DNA here is from genome assembly GCA_962446985.1 of Xyrichtys novacula. Taxonomy (NCBI): domain Eukaryota; kingdom Metazoa; phylum Chordata; class Actinopteri; order Labriformes; family Labridae; genus Xyrichtys; species Xyrichtys novacula. The sequence goes on from OY660871.1 coordinate 24,138,608, forward strand.
GCCTGTAACACGTGTGCCTGACTCATCCATTAGTCCATACATCCTTGGAATCGTGCAGCCTTGTCCCACGTGTGACGTCTGCGCTCATGTCATGTCATGCTACAAGGCCTTTGAGAATAGGGAACAGGAGATAGCGAGAGGGGGAAGATGCAGGTGGAGGGTGGGTGGGACTGATAAGACGGGAGATTTACAGGGGGGAGAGGGAAACACACTGTCTCAGTCCTCCTCTCCACGGCTTTTGAGGATTTCAGAGAGATTTTTCCTTTCCTCACTTTTTTTCCCCTGCTGTTCAAATAAACTGCTGTAGAAATGAGGTCAAGGGGGACATGTGAGTGCATGGGACTGTGCGAGTGTGTGAAGAAGGATGAAAGTGAGAGAAACACGCACAAGGAAGATAAACAGGGTGGCAGATTTTAGAAATAGCAACTCAGAAGGACAGGGTGGAAAAACAGTTTGGGAGAAGGTGTAGTGTGCAGTCCGATGCGCTTAAGAGAGATAAAAATGATTCATCCCTCTCTGCACAGATATACACACACATACACACACTTATACACACACTGCCTCGCAATGCTGCACACTCATTTATATGACCTCTCCCAGTGGAGAAATCTAATTGGCTTGTCCATGAATACCCCACTCAACATCCCTACACTCATCATACTCTGCATGCCTGTGTGTGTTCACAGACTCTTTCACGGTTACTTTGTGTGTATTTGTGTGTGTGTGTGCTTGAGTGTGTATTTGCATGATAGTTCTAAATCCAGATTGTTTCTGCTGTATTTTTAGGACCTGAAGAGTCGACACACATTTAAGGTCCACACTTACTCCAGTCCCACCTTCTGTGATCACTGCGGCTCACTGCTGTACGGACTCATACACCAGGGCATGAAATGTGCCTGTGAGTTTCTCCACGTGAGATAATCTCCTCCTAAAATCTCAAGAAAACATCAGAACAGTCCACCTCTGAAATATTACAGAGCTGTCATTTACTCACCGAGCAATTTAAAGGGCTTGTGTGTTGGAGAGGAATCAGTCCATTAAAAACTGTGAGCAGACCATTGCGCACTGTCAAACTGTCAAATAAAAGCATAAGTACATTGTGTTACCAAGTGTTGCTGGAAAGTGTCTTTTAAGGACATTTAAAACTTTTTAAATGTGATAAATACCTTTTTATTTGTTCTTAAAGCTCCAGTGGAGAACTTTTGGCATGGGTCAATTTTGGCGCCCCCTGTGGACAAAGCAGTCTTCTCGTCTAAAAGCTAATGTGGTTCCAATTGACAAACAAATTTCATCCTGCTGACTTTTGACAACAGAATGCGTCATTTAATGTAAATATTTAAAGCAGAAAATATCAAAACAGGGCTCTGTCTTCAGAAGCTCAGCTGACACCTACCACCTCATACTGGTCCTAGGAATTTTAAGATATTCCATTAAAATTACTGAAGGTCATGTTTGCTTTTATATGTTGTCAAAAGGCATTAATGTGAATTTTCTGTCTATTTCATGAACTTAAAAAATTCCTCCCATGAAATTTGAAAAATTGTGCTATGAAGATGTTGCCACTGTGAGTTTTATACACAGACATATAACATCTTATTATATTTTAATATTAGTAATCAAGCTAGATTTGATTAGAGGAAACAGAAAAGGTAGAAAAAATATATTTCATTTATAAGTGGGTGCACATGTGCCATCCCTGAATAAACCTGTGCTTCAGTTGGGCCACACCAATTCTGCTCAGGAAGCAGGACATAATGTAAAATGGACTACAGAGTCAGCAAATAGAGACTCTATGAATGCAGCATTTCACATTCAGTATTCTAAATTAAAAAAAAAATATTGTTCATACTATTCTAGCTCCTCTGCAGGCATTGATCTTGTTGTATTTTTTTCTTTTTTCTTTGAGGCTGTGACATGAATGTCCATCGAAGGTGTGAGACGAGTGTTCCCAGTCTCTGCGGTCAGGACCACACAGAGAAGAGAGGGAGGATCCACCTGACCATCAAAGGGGAGTCAGAGGATGTCTATGTCACAGGTTAGGAGAACAAATACATGATGGGAAATGTCTGAAAACAAAAGACTGGTATTAAAGGATTTCCTTGTCCCTTTTCTGTCTGCTGTCCTCCTTTTTTCCCAGTGCGAGAGGCTCGTAACCTGATGCCCATGGATCCAAATGGCCTCTCAGACCCATATGTTAAGCTGAAATTGATTCCAGATCCAAAGAGCCACAGCAAACAGAAGACCAAGACCATCCGCTCAACTCTTAATCCTGTCTGGAATGAGAGTTTCACCTTGTGAGTCTTTGTGAACTTCATTCTAAAAGTTCACTTGGGTCTAGGACACAACGTGCTTCAGGCAAAATAATGTGTCCCAGATAATGGAAATACTGAGTCATAAAAAGCACCCTGCAAGATGAAGAGTGGACCATTGAATCTATGTTTGATAGTCCCTGAATACATGGAGCCTTTTTTTTCATAACTAGTGTTACAATTTCACCCTTCTCTGCCTTTAAATTAAGGGTTGAGATATCAGGAAATTGCCTAAAAACCTACAGAGATAGTCATTTCCTATTGGGTGTCTATGCATTGGTGTTTGCAAGCATGATAAGTAAAAACTCCTCTGTGATTTAGGCTGTTTGTGTCTGTCTCTTCAGCTCAGTGCGGGGTCACCAGTGGGACAGGCGGCTGTCAGTGGAGGTGTGGGACTGGGACCGCACGTCCAGGAACGACTTCATGGGAGCGTTGTCGTTTGGAGTGAGTGAGATCTTCAGGCGTCCCATCAGTGGCTGGTTCAAACTGCTGGCTCAGGATGAGGGAGAGTACTACAACATCCCTGTGCCAGACCCAGACCTGCAGGTAGGAACGGAGCTCCAAGAATTAGCCCTCAGTTGGGACTAAAGAAAAGTTAGTGGTGATATTTATACTCGTATCAACCAAAGTGGAGCAGGCTTTTATTTTGTACCTTGAGCTGACCATTTATTCCAAAGCCCTGGCAGAGTCTTTATCTGTTTATAATTCCAGCTACACCCAATAAACAACCGCTGCCACTGCTCACACTCGGTCAGGTCAGGAGGATGTTTAACTTACAATTCTATCCGTTGGTATGAAAAATACAAGAAGATCAATGCCTGCTGTTGCAGCTAGATAATTAGATAATAAATTATAGAGAACCCCCTCACACACACACACACGCACCCCCTTCACTGGTACCTGCAGTCTCCAGCAGGGCGCAGGATTGTTCTGCCTGACTCTAATTCGAAATCAGGGGTAGGAAGTTTGTGTGTGTGTGTTGGTAAGGCTGTTTTTTGTGTGAATCTTGGTGTGTATCCCACCATTTATCTCTGAACCGCCTTCGTTCTTCAGGAGCCTATGCCAGATGCCACAAGCCCCTCTTTGCCTCAGCCGATACCTTCCCCGTTGTCTGAAGGCTTCCCTGTGGCCCTGTCCCCGACTCCTGTGCCATCCGGCCCGCCTGTCCACGCACCAGGCCCTGCCAACGTAAAAGTGGGCATCCACGACTTCAACTTCCTCATGGTGCTTGGCAAAGGCAGCTTTGGCAAGGTAAATGCAGCAGATACTGAAGCCAAATGTCATCTATTCTACTCTCAATCAGCACCTTTTATCCAACAGCTGTAAGTGAAATCAAAGAGGCCATTCATGCTTGAGACAACCAAGATTATTTCTGGCTTTCAATGATTTCCTCTATTGATGGACTTGACCTTCAAGTGGCATTTCATAGAGAAGCTCCTGGGCAGAGCAAAGCAGAGAAAAAAAAATCATGTCTAACTAACATTCTTATTGTCTCTCCAACAAATGATTCACTTAACCCTTAGCTTTTTTAGTGCTGTCAGCAGTCGTGAGCTCAGGCTGGCTTCCTACATGCCACACAGGCGGGCACAGACAGTCCTCCTGGAGGTGTTCATTTCAAGCAAGCCTCTGCTCTCCATTTTCTCTTTAATTCCCCAGCAGATGAGGCATAATGAAGAGACTGGAGTCTCAAGTCCTCCTTCTTCCTCTTCTGAAATCCCCCAGTGCTGTTTCATAACTGTCAGAAGAGTCTACAGAGGACAGGAGAAATAGACTCGACTTACGTAAGATGTGAGGAAAAAAAAAGGACCCAAGAAAGGAGAGACAGACCCCAGGGCTGCTGACTGAGGGGAAGTGAGGAAGAGAGATGGAGAGAAAGAGAAAAAGGATTACTGTGCAGCAGAAAGTGACAAAATGACCAAAAGGAAATGGGATAACATGAGCGGAAAAAGAGGAGACAGTACATGTGACTGTGTTCGTGAGGTCTGTAATAATCTGAAGGGTGAAGTAGCCCACTTTTTTTGTGAGGAAGTCTGAGACCACGAGGAAGAGCAGGAGACACAGAGGACAGCAAGGTTTCTGTCAGTGACTGGCAGCTCCTCAATACATGCACATACACGCACACGCACACACACAGCCTCTTTCATAAGCACCTTTATGCTGAAAAATGGAAATGTGTAATATTCTGTACTGTTCAACGCTATTTGAAAGTAAAATGAGATCTCCCGGAGAGAAAGTGACCATTACAGCACTGAGCTTGGCTGGACGGGCGACTTGAAACTGTGGTTGTCAGCAGTTTCCATTTCTCTTTACTGTATTTACCATGCATGCACCTTTTGCCACGGTCAAACCCGAGTTATATGGCCCCTATTAAAGATAATGACAGCATTATTATGGGCAGTTGCCCTTATATGTATGATATTCAGTTTTTATAGCAGCACTGTATCACTTATGACAACAACATTTGTGGAAAGCTTTAAACTTTGCTGGTGTGCACCATGAATGTGCAGACTGAACTTTCTAAAACACTTATCCATATCAAATGCTAAAACTTGTGCACAGTTTTGACCGTTTTTACAAAGTGCCTTTGGTTAACAGTTTTTTTTTTATCAAGGTTGGAAGCATTTTTAATACTGCGGTCAAAATTGTCATTTCAAATCAGGTGTTAATGAGTATTCCTCAGCTTTTGCAGCCAGCACAGAGCAGAGCTGCTTTTTTAGCACATCTGTGATGGCTTCAGGTTGAACCTCTGGAGGTTGCTGCATGAGCATGACAACAAAAAGCCATCACCATTTGTTGGCCCTGCCCCTGCAGAGAACAGGATGGTTAGTTTCTGCAGAAGATTGAGTGGCAGTCGTCATCTTAACCTCAAAACAGCCTTCAAAAGGAGTGTTTTCAAACGGAGACAGCCACTGGCTCTGACTACCAATGGTGCAGCTACAGAAAATTCCCCTCACCCTCTAAAGCCCATGTCTTCGCAATAACCATGTAAAAATCGTGAAGATTAATTGGAGTACCCTATGTTGAAGCGAAGAAATGAATAATTGGATCATTATAACATTATATTTCATTTGATTTTAACATTTAATTTCTTGATAGGCTAATTAAACTAGGACTATATTGACCTTCCTGAACTAGATTCAGCAGAAACAGCCTCTCAGCTAAACCATCTACGCTTAATATCCAACATTTCTTTTTTTCTGTCTTAAACATCCTGGAGAAATTACTAGAAGAAAATAATCAGCTCTGTGACTTTATTCAACACTAAAGTATAAGTGACATATTTAGTCAGAGTTTGGAGTCTGCTTAAGCGCTAAGACATGTGCTGCTGAAAGGAGAGACAAACTGATGGCTTAAGACAGTATCTGCACTGTCAGATCTGCATTTGATCAAACTGACCATCACATCCTGTTACAGAGACTAGAACAACCAACCTGACCTACAGAAACCACTTTAACTTTGGCTGAAAACACATTTATCACATCAATCTCAATTTGTACCTGTTAGGGAAAAGTCCAATGAGCACATCAAGGTGAGTCATGGCGCTCCACAAGGGTCAATGTTCGTACCTTTCCTTTAATTTTATTTATGCTATTTTATTTAAGAGATAATGTGAACTTTGTTACTCTCAGGATGATGTAGAAAAACTAGTCCATGACCCTTTTGCCTTCAAAGTAGTAATACTTATTAATTAAGGGGAGTGAAAAGCAGGGGTAGGCCCAAAGCAGCTGAATAATGAGTCCTGAGTGTCAATCACAAAATCAGCAAAATATTGCACTTTTAGCCTCAAAAGTGCGAGTTCTTCACAAGACATCAAAACTGGTGTTCTCCTAACTAGAGCAGCTTGTCACTCATAACACAATGACCTAAAAAATGTTCAGTACAGGGAGAGTTACAGTACAGTACAGGGATAATTCTATCTGGAGTTCGAACAAAAGCTGGAGTGACAGGAACTCTGTTGATTTGAAATGCACTTTGTGTCAAAGAAATGTAAAAGAGTATCTCTGCAGTCTGATGAACAGACTGCGGTTCTGCTAACTCTGAGGATTTTTAAGAAGGGATTTTAAAAAAGGCTTTTCTTGCTGTTGCTGTCGTCATCAGCGTCCTCTCTCCATGCCAGACAGTTGGCGTAGAGTTGTCTATAAATAAACTTTGTGATTATTTATAGTTTTTAAGTACATGCTGAGACTCTTTTTATAATTCTTGTTTTTTATTTTTTGTTACAGTAACTTTCTCTCCAATTTTGTTTCTGTGCAGGTGCTGCTGGCAGAGGAGCGAGGCAGCGAGCGTCTGTTTGCAGTCAAAGTGTTGAAGAAAGATGTTCTCTTCCAGGACGAGGACACAGAGAGCGCCCTGGTAGAGAGGAGGGTTCTGGCTCTTGCCTCTCGCCCTCACTTCCTCACATCGCTCTACTGCGCTTTCCAGACTGAGGTGTGTGTGGACGGTAGACTGAGATATCTTTCATTAAATTGTCCATAAACCTGCCTGACATTTTGGCTGCGTGGTCCTCCCATGAGTTCAGTTTTCATTTATAAAATTCAATAATTAGCTTGCTTTGTATAACAAGGCCCTCAGTCCTGGAGGAGAGGTTTGAACAAATTGCTTTTTAATATGGACACAGAGGTGATTATGTATGGAGAGTGTGTATGTCTGTCTGCTTTTTCTGCAGGACCGTCTCTATTACGTGATGGAGTATGTCAACGGTGGAGACCTGATGTTCCACATTCAGATAGTCGGCAAGTTCAAAGAGCCTCACGCAGCGTATGTAGTTGAAAAGCTTCTTTCTGTTGACTTTAATCAAACTCCTCATCTGCAGCCTCTCATTTCCTGCCGCTCTTGTATTCTCTGTTCCTTTGCATACACACTCGTCTCTTTGCTTTGTTCATTATACACAATGACGCATAAAAAGTCATCAACTCAAGTACCAGCACTCCTCCTTTTTCCCCCCCCGACTTTCTCCGCCCACTAATTTCATCTTTTCATCCATATTGTCCCTCCCTTTGGCTGTTCATCTGATCAATAATCTTTGATCAATCATCTCTAACTAATTCCTACCCTGTTGCTCATTTCCAGATCTCTTTCTTCATCATCCTGCCTTTCATCTATTTGGTTACTCTCCCTTTCATCACCCCCTTCAGATTCACTCTCCTCTTCACTGGCTGAAAACCTTAGCCAATTTTCTGAAAGATAAAGCAACTAGTTATGATCCTCCCCTCCTCCTCTCCCTCATCTCCTCTCTCTCTCTTTCTCTCCAGGTTCTATGCAGCAGAGATAGCCGTCGGCCTCTTCTTCCTTCACAGTAAAGGCATCATCTACAGGTAGAGAAGACGGTTGCTCATTTAACACGGCCTGGTTTGCTGCTGTCACTTCCCGGTCAATAGACATGGCACCGATTTATCATGTCTGTTATAAAGAGGGTTTCTCTCAAAATGATTCATACCTGTGGGATCCGTTTCCTTCTTTCTCAGGGACCTGAAGCTCGATAATGTTCTGCTCGACAGTGAGGGCCACATTAAAATAGCTGACTTTGGGATGTGCAGGGAGGGCATGTTTGAAGGCGACACCACACGTACCTTCTGCGGCACCCCAGACTACATCGCTCCTGAGGTACCCTCACTCGCACTTCATGGTCCAGACTAACTCCTGAACTAGCCTCATTTGTTCCCCATTTCCTACTATTTCCCCTTTTTATGTGCTTGACCTGTTTTAAATCATTGTAAGACGGCGAGTTGCTTCACTGCAGATCTTCTCCTCTGTCCTCTCTGACCTTGTCAGCATTTTTGAATAATTAACTTCCCATGATTCTATTAGGAGCAGTGTGTGTGCTTGTGCTATCTCAGTGTTGTATAGTAATCCCCATTGTCCTTCAGAGACCTTGCTTTTGCAATTTTTGTCTAATTTCAGATGAATAACCACACTGAGAGCAACACAGACCACAACAAACTAACATAGAATGTAGAGTTTTTGCTTTCTGACACACAAAATGTTATTTTATACTTGGAAATATCTATGTCTGTGTTTCCACAGATAGTAAAATCCAGTGAAAGAGAAAAGGAGATAATCATCCTTTTGTTTGTGCTAACTGGTGTAAGACAGGCATAGTAAAAAAGAAAATGGAAAAAATAGAGAGAGAAGATTCGATGTGTTGTGCACATCTTTGAAAGTGTCAGCCTTGCTGTGGCACCCCTGGGTATTGACTCTCTTATGTAAACACCCATTGATTCTCCTGCATCTGCCATTTTGGAAGAGATACAATATATTTCCCCAAGGGCCGGGAATTGTTCCCCCATCCTCACCTCACACCGGTAGTACACTCACGCAGACAGACACCAAGTAAACAAATGAGCACAAGAATACGAAGTCATTTGCTGATTATTATGAGCTCAATTCTACATTATCCTTCTCTAATGCCATACTCGTCTTTCTCCTCTCTCTCTCTCTCTGTGCTTTTCTGGTAGCTGCATATCATCCAGGCCCTGCTTTTTCTAAATCTGCTCGTCTACTTTTACTTTCTTATCTCTGCACTGCCACTCTCCTCCTGTATCTCCTCACCTTTCCTCTCCACCCTTTTTCAGATTGTGGCATATCAGCCCTACGATAAAGCTGTAGACTGGTGGTCCTATGGAGTGCTGCTTTATGAAATGCTAGCAGGACAGGTAACCCTCAGCTTAATCCTAAGGATAGAGCCATGTGCACTGACACTTACGCCTGCAGCACTTGTCCTTTGTAATGACTTCACAAGACTTCTGAATGCATTTTATTTCAATATATTCCCTTAATTTGCTCTCAGGTCTTCACTGTTACTTCTTCTCCTCCTATCTATGTCTTCTCCTCTCCAGCCACCGTTTGATGGTATAGACGAGGAGGAGCTGTTTCAGTCCATCATGGAGCAGTGTGTCTCTTACCCTAAAAGTCTCTCTCGTGAAGCCGTCGCTATCTGCAAGGGCGTAAGTAACGGCTTAATTATTTCTAACCCATAAAACTTGTAGCCGAGAGTCAATTATGATCAAATTAAATAAAATTCCTCATATTACATTTCTGAAATAAATATTTAAATGTAAATCAAAAGACAGCAAAGCTTAGCCCTGCTCACTGTGGGCTTTGAAGAAATAGTTGAGCAGTCTAGGAATTCACTTATTTGCTCTCTTCTGAAAGTTGGGAAAGTGAAACAACCCGCATATCTTTCTATTAGAAATTAAGACAGACCGAGAAGCCATTAACCAAGCTTCACTTACGTAAGTAGCATATACTTATTATATAAACTAATTCATCTACCTTGTGCGAAATAAAACATTTAGGAGGGTCTTCAAACACGTGTTAAAGGGATATTCCGGCACAAGTTTAAGTCATGGTCAAACACACCGTAACACCGAGTTAGACTGCCCCTCGAGAGATGAATTTTGCAAAACCGCTTGCTTATCTAGTTCCACCAACTTCAGCAAAGAATGCATGATAGCAATACACGGTGGTGTATGTCTCCACGCGCAAATCACGACCAAAAAGCCACTTGTAGCCACAAATAATGCTCAGAACAGCACCTAACTTCATCAACAGTACATATAGGGTCCCAGCACATAGTACTAGCCATCAAACAACTTTTTAGCTTTGCCTGATTTCTTTGGCAAAGAGACCAAACACAACTCACCCACACACTCCTCAAGCAGCCGTTTGTTTGTGCAGGAGCCCTGACGAGTCGATTACCGAGTGCAACGGAATTCCGCAGCTCAAGGAAGAACATTTATGATCATTACTTCATGGAAATGCAATCAGAATTCTGAGTCTGAGTCTCAAGTACACAATGTGGAAACGTCTGAGTCAAGGCACTGTGACCAAAAATCTCAAGTCCAAGTTAAATCCCCATGACTTGAGACTGTGTCAGTGTTAGGTTCATATTACCCAAAATGAAGTCGCCTTTACCTGATTTGCGAAGAACTCTGTTTGGTTGATTGTGGAGACTTTTGTATGTGTAGAAATTACATCTGGAGATTTGAATCATCAGTGAAGTCACCATGCAGAAGTGCACACTCTCAGGCCTCGAACAAACTCAAAAATACCTGCAGCCCGCTCACTATCAATCAGAATTTGAACTGAGAAAAAAACAGAACAAAAATAAAAACATCTGTGCCTCACTGGTCATGTCACTGTTGACGTTAACAAAGTAGCTCATCCATCTCATGGTCTTTTCTGGGTCAATCCCGCGAGAGTCAGTCTAGATTTAAGTTTGTCCCTGTCTTCGTCTTATCGAACATGTTGCCCTTCTTTTAAAACCCATAAAAGCAAAAGAACAACAACAGAATAAAATAAGTAATGTAGCTACAACAAAGCTCACCATGAAAACTGTTGACTACACCAGCAGTGCCAAACAAAAACAGACATCGGTCAACTGTATCTCATGCATGATTATAATTATTCATTCCTTTTCTCCTTGTCTGTTTTCCCCCAAGCTCCTGACCAAGCACCCTGCCAAGCGTATGGGTGGAGGACTAGATGCAGAAAGAGAGATCAGGGAACATCCTTTCTTCCGCTGGATTGACTGGGACCGTCTGGAGAGACTGGAACTCCCGCCACCCTTCAAACCCAGAACTGTCAGTAAAACAGATGGACTACACACTTTACTTTCCCTTCTTCTCTTTTTTGTTTGTTCTCTCTTTCGTCACTCTCCTGTCTGTTCCCCTGTCGCTGTCTCTTCTTGTAAACTTTAAGGAAATCGAAGCTGTCACTTTATTTCATCTGTCTCTCAAATTGCCACTCTCTTTAATTTCCCAGCATGCTCCCTCTCTCAGCCGTCCACAGTGTGTTGGCCTTTTCATCCTCTATCCTTTCTCGGTTTAAACGGCGCTGTACCTCCCTCCCGCTCTCTCAATCCTCTCCCTTTCACCTCTTCTTGTGCTTCCAAGAGACATAGCAGTCATAATAGACAGGACCCTGTGGCCTTTGAGTCTTGCCTACTCCTCCCATATGCTAATGTATGTCTTCATTAGCCCGCCACACACCAGTTTGCGGCCCTGTTGGCCAATGGGGGAGTGAGCTGAGTGTGCTCAGGGGTTAGAGGCCAGGCCCATTAGCCAAATGAGGTTCATATCATCCAGCAGAACGGCTGTCATCCACTGAGAGAGAGCAGGAAGAGAGAAATGAGCAGCTTTCTTTCTACAGTAGGTGTGGTGGAGAGAGATCCTGGGAGAGCAAACGAGGGTGTGGGTGAGAGAGAAAAACACGGAGGTGCAGTCTTTTTATAGTTCAGCTCTTTTTATGTTACTCAGGTGGGAGGTAATGGTGTATACAATCAGTATCAGTGTGTGAATATGCTTGTTAATCTTCTCTTCTTGTTCTTCAGGGCGGGAAAAAGGGTGAAAATTTTGACAAGTTCTTCACAGCAGCTCCGTCTGCGCTCACCCCCTCTGACCCGGACATACTAGCAGCTATGAACCAAGAAGACTTTGAGGGCTTCTCCTTCCAGAACCCAGACTATGCTCCTTCACCTCTCACAGCGGTTTGAAAACGGCTCCAAAATGCTCCAGATGCACCTGAACCACAGTGTTGTCTCCTCAATAGTAGTTTTATAACAGAGAATCTGAACAAAACACCTCTCATAACCAAATTCTGTTTACATGACAATGCCAAGACACCTTTCTATTCATGCACTCTCTTTGATGTACGTATTTTATCTTGATAGTCACAGAAGATGTTGCAAACAAAGCCAGTATTATTATGTAGATTTGCATTCTAGAGTTTTTTTGTAAGACATCCTAACTTGATAGAGTGGTTGAAGAGTACTGTAGTATGAACCTGGTTTATGAATCTCTTTGCATGCAATGTTTGTAGAATGAAATGCTCTGACACACTAGATTTCTATAGCCTAGAGTATCCAACAAGATAGAAATATATCATTAGACAACCAATTTATTCAAAACTCTTCACTTTAAACCCCTGGGAGTCGTTTTTTAATCATTTTGCAGCTAAAACACATGACCGACGAATGTTTCCGAGCAGGGTTATTCCAGTCTAACATTGGATTTGTACACAGTAGAGTGATTCACCATCAACCAAGTCAGTTAGTAGCCTCTTTTTTTATTTACTTTTTTTTTTTTTTCAGGCGAGCAGCTCAGTCACGTTTCTCTGGCCTGGTCTGACCTCTTCTTTTATAACGTCACACCAGTGACTCCAGCTGACCCGCTGAGAGCCTGAAACAACAATGGCCTGCACAGTTAATGTGACAGTTAGTGTAGGCTGCAGTGCTGCCCCCCAGCTCAGGCTCACTCTGCTACACTCTATTACCACATTACTGCCTCAGACTGAGCTGCATCTTTTAATTCACGTGTTACTATTCTCTCTATAGTTCTTCAGCAAGCTGTGAAATTGTATCCACGTTGCACCGAGCTGAAATAGCGCCCTGTATATAAGTCCTAGAATATTTTTCTGCAGCCTTTAGTAAGTACGCCTCTTAATGATGTATCTCCAGCTAAAAGGAGTGTGCAGGAATTTTATCATTCTTTTTGTTGGATACAATAAAGCTTTTTGCTGTGTAATGACAAACTCACAGCATTGATTGCGGGTAATTAAAAGTGAGGCTCACTGGGACTGTTCAATACATGGAAAAAATAGCAGCGCCGTCATTAAACATTATCTGAGCAGCGCAGGTGGCTGCAAACGTCCACTTTAATAATCCCCTTTTAGCGCTCCTATCTCACCAACCAGCCACAGAAACATGTTCGATTTTCTGCAAAGCATCTATATGATTTGTTTTCTTTGTAATTTTTTGTTAACTTAGTATTTATTTCTCGTCTAGAGGAGCAAAATGATTCATTGTCTTTTTGTGTGTGTGTCCCTCTAACAGCAGCCAAGAGTAAAGGTCAGATCAGTTCATCCGTATAGGCCTCAAAAGGCCACAACACCTGATACAATAGGTAATACGATCAATGATAGATACTACAATAGATAATTTATGCATTCATGTGTTTGTTACTTGAGATAACTTTCTGTTTTCATGTGCTGGAAAAAAAAACAAGCAATCGAAATAAACTACTGAAAAAATCATGAAACAGCGACATCCAAAGTGTTTTTGTGTGAAGCTGCTGAGAATCAAACAAACAAAAAAAAAAAGAACAGCCTCTTGCTTTGTCTCCTCCCCACGCTCTTCTCTGTCACGCTCGCTCTCCCTCACTTTCACACAAAATGCTACAAAGTGCAAACATGTGCACACGCTAACACACACACACACACACACACGCACAGAAGATGCTGACCCCTCTATTTACTCTGCTACTGTAGTTGTCGAACCAGCAAAACCACCTCTCAGGCATCTCACTTTCACTCCCTCCTCCTCCCCTCCTCACCCTCTCCTTCTCCCGCCCTCCCCCAGCATCATGATGGGACTACTATCCCCACAGAGATCTCAGTTATAACAAGTTGACCTTCACATTAAAATCTCATCAACTCTTCTCTACCTCCCTCCCGCTCTATCTGTCCTTCATCTCTCTTCCTCTTCTTCATCATCTCTGTTTGTCTTTTCCTGTTAGTGCCACACTCTAAGTCCTTTACTGCATTGTTTTATGTCATTATCCATAAATCATAATGTCAGGATTTACTGCGGTTGCTATTATCTCCCTGATAAAACCCCCTGCTGGTGTCTGTTGATAAGACTATCATGCCTTGTTTTGTTGTGGCCTCTGCTTCAGTATTATGATGTATTGTATGCTCATATTTGTATTTGTATCACATTGATATTTTTATGTCTGCTGACAGCGTTCAGCATATGAACATGTTGAAGGGATATAATGAAGGTCAAACACTCCTCAGCTGTTTTCTACCTCTTACTTCAAGAAAATTCACCTTTACTTCCCAAATACAGCAAGATTCAATCAAGCATATGTAATGACTCATGTAGAGAAAATGATTTAAATACTTGATTAGTTTCATTTAGTCCCTGCAAAAAGTAATATAAATGCATTTTTAAATGTCAGATGAGGCCATTAAAGGCACCCAAGATTGATCATTCATGTCCTAAAATAGGATATCATCAGAAAATAGAACATGAAACGCCACATTTTCAATTACATCTTTGTTGGTTTGTTTACTCTCTTGACACAATGTCAACCTCTGTCAATTTCCAGATCTTAAACTCTGCTCCAGCTTTACTTCAACCTTGACAGCATCTGACGTTTGTGTAACTGAACCACCACAGCTCCTTGTTCAGAGAGTGTGTGTGTGTACTCCATCACTCACTGTCTCTTTGACACGATATCATCTCTCTTCCTCACTGCGGCCTCCTCTTCCTCTTTCTCTCCCAACTGTCTCATTCAGATCATCCCTCCCTCCCTCTTTCGCTCTCTCTCGTTCCCTCTCTCTTGCCCTGAGGTCAGAGTGTGCTGTAGACTATTGATATCGTTACTAAAAATATAGGATCCCTTCACCAGCTGGCTAAAAATAGATCGAGGGACATGGACCACAGGAGACAAAGGAGGAGGGGGGGGAAGAGGAAGGGAAGAGAAAAAGAAGTCAGCGAGGTTTCTATCTGTGCCATTTTACTGCCATTCATTTCACTGCACTAGTACAGTACAGTTGAGAGAAACACGGATGTCAAACTTGTATGAACTCCATCTATGAGACAACATGCATCTATCTTATCCTCCTCTGGTTATACTGATTTACAGTTTGTCAGTAGTTTTTCAACATTAAAAATCTTGTTTCCACCTCACATGGATGACAAATTAATACTAACTTTATTATCGTAATCATATATAAGAACAAGGCTCGATGTCAGCAGAGGTACATTTTTTGTAAAATGATAGGAAATGTATATTTTAAGTTTTTAATAACAAAGATAAAAGTTTTGCAGTAAGTTAGTGCATTTTTCCTTCATAAACAATATAACTGGCAGACTGATTCAATCATGCATCTATTTGACTCTTCCAAACTAGAGATGCACCGATCAATTTTTTCCCGATATCAATACCTGAGCTGAGCGTATCAACCGATATCCAATACCTATCCAATACTACTGTTGAATGAATGAACTGTATAGCTTGCCCTGTGATTGAAGGCATCAAGCTTCACATTAGCCTTGTTAAGAAAAAAAAGTAACAAATTAACACAGATATAAAGTTACTTAATGTTTTTATTAACCAATAACAAATTCATGTATTATAAGAAAAATTAATTTACAAAAAAAAAGGCTGGATCGGAGTCATTCATCAGATATCCAATTCAGTTAATTTGTCAATATCGGAGCCCATATCCGATCCAAATATCGGATCGGTGCATCCCGATTCCAAACTCCAAACTATGATTTAATAATGCACGACACGGAACTACTGTGTGCGCACTGTTAATAGTGTCCAACGTATAATACAAACACATAATGCAAAATAATTGATAATGTTAGTTCGGCATTACCCCTCCTTCTCTCTCTATCTCTCTCTCTCCCTCCCTTTCTCCCTCCCTCCCTCCCTCTCTCTCTCTCTCTCCCTCCTCGCTCTGCCTCTCTTGTAGCCAGAGTAGCTCGCTGAAACCGATCCTCCGCAGTGCCTGGGACAGATTGAGTGAAAGAAAGAGGAGAGTGAGGGATTTAGAGGATGGGTAGGGGGGCTTGAGGGAGAATACAAAGGAGAGAGAGAGAGTAAGAGAGCGAGAGAGGGAGTGTGAGGGAGAGAGCAAAACCCAGCGAGCCTCCTGCTGTGAGCTTTCTTGGCTACTGACGTGTGCGCACGACTCTCGTGGCAGGGTGAGTAATTTCCCATTTTAATAACTATTGTTTGTTTCTTGGCTTTTACTGCACCAATGACGCCTTTCCAACCTGAGTCAGTCATTTATAAGTGTTAGGAGAATGTGTGTGTTGGTGTGTGTGTATGTGTGTGTGTGTGAAGACAGCTTATGAAAAAAGCAGCATTCACAATAACGTGTCTTCTCAGGTCGTGTTAGCGTAAAGACCGCCGCTCCGTCTCCGTCCAACATCTTCATTAGCATGTTACCTGACAGCAGAAGTCTTCGTTTTCTCCAAAATAATCAACGCATTTGTGTTTCGTATGAGTCGCTCACATGTTCCCTTCTCTGTTTATCATCTCCAAACTCCGCGTGCGAGTGTGTGTGACAGTAAAAGGGGGGCTTCCACACAACCCAATGCGCACATCACCGCCTCAGTCAGTCAGTCAGTCAGTCAGTCAGCCCCGTGAGGGTGAGGGAGGATGCAGTTTCACATACATGTAGTTTACTGAAAAATCTGAATGTCTGTGTATCAGCTCGGCCCTGTGAAAAACCCGTTGGAGTTGTGTCTGCGCAGCTAAAATGCGCTCAGAAATCACGAGCAAACCCACCCATTGAGTCATGATATTCACGTTAGTCGTTATGAAGTCATTTATTTCCAACTGAGTGACTCCTCTGTCCTCTCAGGCTCGGTTTTGGAGGTGCTGCACTGTTGAGGTTGAGTAGTTTAGCACAGCTGTGGGTATACACACGTCCTGCTCGTCCATGTTGGGGACTCTTCACTTTTTGGGCCAAGGTCTTTCCCTACATACCATCCTACTTCTTTTCCTACCTTCCTTCCTTCCTTCATTCCACTTTCTTTCTCGCCTGTGTAGCCCAGAGGAGATGTCAGCCTCTAGATTGTGACAGATTACACGGAATTAAACCTTTTGTCCCCCTTGTGGCTCCTATCTAACCCGTCCGATTGGCTCATTATTTTCTGGGTGAGGGAGCTGAGGGGCCTGTCTCAGAGCACTAAATTGGGATTGTTATCACCATCTATCAGGCAAACTGATTTCTACTCGCTTAATCTCAATCCTGAGTCCCTTCCTGAAATGGCAACAGCTCTTTGGAGGACTTCTTTAGCACAAAGAGTTGCATTTGTTACACTCACTTGAGTCCAACATCATTTTTTAACCAGCAGCGTGTTTTACATCTCTGTTCCTGTGTTTCCTGCTTGATGGGCAGCTTCTGAGCGAGATGAGGGTGCTGTCCGTGGTGCTGAACAAGTCTGCAAGAGCCACTCAACCACATCCACTCATTTCTGCTGCGCTGCTACTCCATTTGATTCACACTCTTTCCTGATATCTCCAGCAGCTTCTCCAGCTACTGTGAGGTGCGACTGTTCATCTCCTCTCCTCTCCTCCTCCCTGCTCCCTCCTTATCTTCGTATCCTCCCTCCACTCCGCGCCCTCAGTCATTTCGCTGAGTTGTTTTTGATTTTTCTGAGACTCCTTCAAACTCACTCAATCAGACGGTATCAAACTCTTATCCACCAACAGCCCAGAAGTGTCAGCAGCAGCAGTAGAAATGGCCACTTCTGGGCTGGTCACAACCTCTGATTAGACAAGAAAAAAGAATGGAAATTGAAAACCGAGCAGCCACAGGCTGAATACAAATTTCCAGTTGCTTCCTAGTGTGTCTGAATTTGGTGCCAGATTGTATCCGTCTATCTCACCCATAGTCTGTGTGTTTCTTCAGCCTTAACATGACCCAACTTTTCACTTGTAAAAGGATTTTTTTCTGACTTGTAACCCTCTGACTCCAACCAGATGCTCTCTTAGTAACACACCTCTCTCTGAACTCTTATTCACTCCGGCTTCCTCACAGAAACTTGTGGTCGTGTTTTGTGCAGAAGCAGATTAGAAGAGGCCGAGCTAAATCTCAATATCTTATCCCTTTATCCTGAATATGTGTTAAACTACAGATCTGACTGTGAGGATAATGATACTCAGATTATCATAATGCAAAATTCAAAACTTCTCATGTTTGAGGCTTTTTTTTCCCCTCATAAACGACTAATATATGACCAGCTTGGAATTAAGAAGTCTGATGATGCCTTTCACCCTAATTCGGTAAGAAACGAACAGAGAAGCAAAGCCCAAAAGTTGAGTGTTGGTTACATTAGAACAAAATGCCTGGAGATCCTGAATATTCAGAGAATAATGAAACGAGAACCAGCACAGTGTCTGGTTACTTAACAATGACAACCAGCAGGCCACAAGTATGCAGATAGCAGTGCTGCACACAGTGGCATGCAGAGGTAACATGCTCAAGCACACACATACACACACCTTTCCAACCTTGCAGCAGCTGTGTTACATCAGCAGAAGAACATGCCCGATTTCACTCGTGTCAGCGACTGTAAGGAGGAGGCGGTGAAGCCTGAGTAGTAATATGATCACTGCAACCGGACAAGCAAGATAAAAAAAAATTCTTCCACTGCAACAAATAGCACCGACTATGGGTCAGACTTCAGAGTAAAGGCGTACTCTCTCTTGTCCTCAGTGCAGGCTGTTGGCAGCACAGTCTGGATGTGTTAATGGTGGAAAAGTTGAATTGCTGCTCGCTTTGACAAACGTTGTAGTTTTGAATGATGGAGGATTGACTTTCAGTGTGTTTGTTGCAAAGATAGCACATTGCTTCATTTTCATAACTGGGCCTCTCTGACAGTTTTTATGTCCTCACATTTCTTGAAAGTGGATTTGACGTAGTTTAAAGAGCTGCGTACGCTGATATATAAGGAGTTTGTCACCTGTGGACCTGGCCCCTTCTAAAATAATGGAGAATGGTCCTTCTGTCCTTAATTCAAGAAGGACCAGGATTACAAAAGATGCATAAGCTGTGGTTCGAAAGTGAGAGTTAGAGTGAAAGTGAGCAGAGGCTGAGTGTGTTTGAGTATAAATAATAAAAATTAGTACAGAGGAGATCTGTCTTACATGGACACAAACAAAACACCCAAACAGCAGATGAAAAAGTAAAGGTTATTATGTTGCAGAGGAGGTGTAGTGAACTTCTAACGCAGCGTCTAGGGTAAAGGAAGCAGAGAGGAAAATCCATAAAGATGGCACAGAGCTGCACAAAACATGACTTTTGCATTAGTTTCTAAGGTCAGGATCATCTAAATATAACTACTGACTACATTCGACACACATTTTGTAATGATTTACATGACACTACATGACAATCAGAATTACGAACAAGACATTTCTTTCTTGCTACAAATATTAGTATACCAGTTATTTGATGCAAGACGTCTTAACAAACTGGTGAAAAAGGCTGGCTCTGTGGTTGAACTCAAGCTGGACTCAGTGGAGGATGTGGTGGAGAGATCTACACTGAAGAAGGTGGAGAGTATTCTCAAGAACATGGATCACCCACTTCATAACACCTTGATGGACCAAAGGGCCAATGGTGGTGGACGGCTCCTCTCTCTTTGCTGCAGGACAGAAAGATTCAGAAGATCTTTTGTACCAACAGCCATCAGGCTTTGTAACTCTTGTGTAAATAGTAGATAACTTTTAGAGACATATTATGTGAGACAACAGATGATTGAATTTCCCTTTCGGGGATTAATAAAGTTCGTCTCATTCTTATTCTTATTTAAATTCATGTTCATAGATGTCTTTTATTTTGGTGAGTTTAGGTTGCAGCTGCTGCAGACCATCTTAACTTGATGTAATGCACAGTAAACTGCATAAACACCAAACAGCTCTGCATTTTATCAACCCTTTGTTGGTTTGGTCCAAGTTACGCAAAAGCTGGTTCCTAAACAATCACACAAACGTATGCATAGAGAACTAACTGTAGCATGCAGTCAGCACGCTCAAATGATTCGCAACGGAGTCTTTCCCAGTCAACCAGAACTAAGTCCTAAGAAAGACCACGTGTGAGTCACACAGGACCCCTTCACCCAGTCCCAATCAAACGCATGTGTGTGCGTTTTGTGTGTGTATGTGCGATTATGATCCCTGTCTTAGTTCAGTTGAAGTCTCGCTGCTCGTTATGAAATCATCATTTATTGCTCCTCTCTAACCTTTCAGAGGATTGGTTGCTACTGGATGTGTCACTCACGTCTCTTAGCGGTGTGTTGCCGCAGATCACGTTTCTATCTGTATTTCCCCGTTTCTCTGACCTCCCTCTGTGACCCCTTCCAATTTTACCCACACCTCTTTCTCTGCAGTTTCTCACGTGTTATTCCTCTTCTCTTTTTACCCCTCACTTCCTCCGTCCCTCGCGCTCTGCCCTCCAGATGAGTTCGTGCAGCAGCCGTGCGTTGACCATCCTGTCCACGGTGTTTGGAGCCTGTGGGCTGCTGCTGGTAGGGGTGGCCGTGTCCACAGACTACTGGCTGATTATGGTGGAGGGCATCATCCTGCAACAGAACCAGAGCATGGAGGTGAAGATGGCGCTGCACTCTGGTCTCTGGAGAGTTTGCTTCGTGGCTGGTAGGAAAACTCAACAACTTGTGAATATTTTAAGCAAAAGGGGATCCTCAAAGTTTAACTGCACACACATACAAACAGTTCTGCTGTTTTGTGAGTGTTTTTGTGCTCAAATTCACACACAAACACAATAAAGCAGCCAGGTGAAAGAGCAGTGAGGAGAGGAAAGAGAGAAAGCAGGAATCCTAGCTGTCATAAAACATGACTGTTACCTGTGAGCAGGACCACACAGATCCTCTTCCTCTCTCTCTCTCTCTTTTGTATGTTTTGTTTCTTCATGCACCACTGAGTCTGATCCTGCAGCAAAGCCCAACAGTTCATCCTTATCTGTCTATGCGTGTGTGTTTGTCTTCACAGGATCAGAAAACGGGAGATGTGTTGCGTCAGAGTACTTCACTGAACCCGAAATAGAGATCACCACGGAAAACACTGCAAACATCCTCAGTGAGTAAAACATGTTACAGCACATCAACTCTTGTGTGAGAGCCTGCAGCTCAGAGGACCTGCACGGTCCCCCTGCTGACGAACTCTGGGAACTGTAGTCTGAACAAGATACTGAGCTGCAAATACTACTCTTAAGATACCTGCAACTCTTTTGTTATCAAGTCATGTTTTCAAGGAAAAGTGCAAAAATGATGCCATAGTCTCTTGACTGTGAGGATTTCATGTTTTTGATCTTTTTGTTTAACTGTGTTTCAAACGTACATTGATTTTGCACTTTGATTTCTGAGGTTTTATTGTCCATTATTATTAATGTGACAGATAATGTCGATAGTTCCCTTGAAGAATCACATGAACTGTGTTTAAGTGAGGTACAAACTCTGGACTTTGCCCATTAAAGTTCTGTTTCTGAGTAAATGAGCTGGAGAATTTCAATAACGAGGTTCATTTTGAGCTAAAAATGTTTAAAAAGAGATAAAAATGATTTAATTAACCAGTAATTTATTTAGTTCCAACTTAAATTGAGGAACGGGAAAAATCCTCTTCAGAGTTTCATTGTTACATTTGAAGTTTCTTTACTGATTATAATTATAGTACTTTATTGCGACCCAAAGGTCTGTATGAGCTTAGCAATAAAGCGTATAAATTAGAAAACATAAATACATAAGTCTCTCGTCTGCATCATCTATATCTTATCATAAATATTACTAGCAGCATACATACTTTTAGTCAAGTTTTCATCATATCTTCTTCATACTTTTGTCCTTGTGTTTGCACTTCAGGAAACTTATAAAATAATCATTAAAAATACAGACCTTGTTTCTCTGCGAGTGTACAGGTTTACAGCCATGTTGCTTTCCATTGCATCATATAAGCTGATTGAAATGGAGTTAAAAAGTAACAAGATGCTCCATCGAATATGGCAAATCATGTTGAAATGTGTCCAAATATTGGGAAAGCAGACCATGACAGGAGGTGGATGCTGCAGAAAAATTCAAATTACAGAGTCTTGTCTTCACATGAGGCATTAAAGGGGCACAGTCAGACATCACTGAATGATCAATCTCCATCATTTTTGTGTGACACTCTGACCTCCCCCTCTTCACAGAGATGGTGCGGACGGCCACACCCTTCCCCATGGTGTCACTCCTTTTTGTCTTCACCGCCTTCGTCATCAGTAATATCGGACACATCCGGCCGCAGCGCACCATCCTGGCCTTTGTTTCCGGGATCTTCTTCATCCTCTCAGGTAGGGGTCATTAGTCATGTCTTGCTGTCACTCTGTGATTGATTACAGTGTCCTGATGTGTCCTGTGTCACATGTAGAGTCACTCCATCATAGCGCTATTTTTAGTGTTTGACTCTAAAGTCAGGAAGGCGTTAAGCTGAGGTATCAAGGTTGTAATGAGCGAGTTTTCTGACCTTTGATTTTGCGTTTCTTCCTTCAAACCTGAACATTGTTTATTACTCTTACGTGTATTTAATTGTACAAAAAACTCAGGCGATAAACTCTACAGACCTCCAGGCAGGTTTCCAGCGTGTTTTCCTTCACTGATGCAGTTAACCTCCTTGAACAGCAGGTGGCTGTAAAGCTCCCGTTTCTGCCCTCATTGCTGACTGTGGAGAGCCAAGCCCGAGCTCCTTTTCTCTGAAGGCGTTTTCACAGACAAGTTTTGAGAGGGAAGCAGCGCTGCAGAGCTCAAAGGAAACATCAAACAGACTCTGCTGCGACGGCTCTGACTTGATGTGGCGGGGACCTGCCAATAAAGGGTGTAGCAGTATAATAAGTGTTACGTAATACGAGGGGTGGGGGTTATGTAATGTTTGTGGCCGGTGCTGAAATTGTTGCAGTGTTTCACTTTATGAGGTATTTTGATAATAGGGTGATAACAAGAGGCAAGGGTATCAAATTGCTTTTCTGCGGTTGTATATTCTGCTGCGCTAAGCCCCTCTCTCGCTCCAAACGCTGTTTCACACACGCCCTCTCCCCATAACTCCCCTCTGTCTGTTTTCTCTTACTCCCCCCTCTTTATAGCCATCCTCCAAATTTACTAACTTGCTCCTGTATATAGATTCTCTCTCACTTATCTGTGAATCTTTTTGGGTGATTTTTGGACCACTCTGGTATTACTGAAACTGTGATTTTTTGATTCGGTAGCTTAAGTCGCTCATGTTACGGTTAATATTACAAAGTTCAAAGAAACAGCTAATATTTATGCACTTTGAGGTGCACCACATCCCCTTTTTTCCTCGTTTGGCACACTGCACATTTTCTCTTCCTCCTCTCTTCTTCATGTGCACGTGTGCTTCTCCTTTTTACTAATTAAACAAAGATGTACCTCCACTCTATGACTGACAGCAGCATGGTTTCTGCATCATGTGTGCTTATCAATTTTAAAATCAACATCATGGCTCTGTGGTGCACTTGAATGTTGCAGAGGAAGCTAAAAATAACCATAGATGCTGCTTAAGGCATGCTGCATTGCTTGAATATTGATTTTTCGATGTTGGCCATATGTTGAGGTCATGCATTTAACATTTCCAAGCAGCACTAAAACATGTGCATGTACTTAGAAGAGGGAGGTTTTAATGTCGTTTGTGTAAAAAAGAGGTTTTCTTTTGGTGACTTTCACAATAACAATGTTATTGCGATATTTAGGGGTGTCCCGATACGATACTGATATTGGATATCAGGATATTATATCAGCCTACATCTAAAATCTCCAATATCAGAACTCCAATACAAGCAGTCCATTCCAGACTCTGCTCCGGCACCTCTATCTAGTAGCGCCCTGATCCAGCATGCAGAGCCCACAAACTCACAACAACAGTGTGTACTAAGGTACTAAGATATGGTATGGCAGTATTTTTTGTTTAAGTCCGAAAAAGACATTGCAGCTGAGTGAAATACTTATGCACAATTTTGTGCCAAAATCAGTTCAATATCGGTACGGTCAATATTGAAGGCTACAATATCGGTATCGTATCAGAAGTCAAAAAGTTGTATCGGGAGACCTCCTTGTGATATTCATAGAGAAGTTTTAAAAAAAACACAACACTATCAGTCAAACTGAGGACCGGCACTCAACCAAAAACTCAATTATGTTAGTACATGTCATCATGTGATTTTTCTTTAATGAAGAACCAGAGTACATGAACAAGCTTGTTTGGTTAATGGAAAGAAGAAGGTGACAAGTACATGTCAGTCAGTCAGCTCATACTGTACCACTGTATCAATGCAGCAGCATCTAAGCTCCAGACCTCATCACTCCTGGCTTTTTAACCTAACATGTAGGGATTAAAGAGTGATGAGATAAATAAAATATCTTAAACCCCTGGAGCTGAAGTTTGCAATTAGATGCAGAGCAGAGCCAGAGACCAGATATCTTTCTGCTTGTATATTCAGTCTTCTGTAACTGGGAGTATAAGTTTGTCAGGTGGTTGTGATAATGCCACACACGACAGATGTGGAGTTGGTGCAGCTTGAGTTGCAAGAACTAGCTAATAGGAGTCACTCCATTGAAGCTTTAAGTGTATCTGCAGCCCTGTCATCTACAAAGTACCCAGACTTCAAAGTCCTCTGGGGTGAACATTTTTATCTTCTGTGCACAAGTTAATATCTTCTTAGCATAAGTGTTAATCTTGAGCACACAAGTCAATAACTTGTGCCCTCAAATTAATAACTCTGCCCCACAAGTTAAATATCTTATGCACACAAGGGAACAAGTCAACTCGTGTGCTAAACTTTGTTCACTTGTTCGCGTAGCTGACTGATCTAGCTGTTTGTACTCTTTCTACCCTTTGCAAATGCAGCAGTGGTGACAATCACACTTGCCATTATTTGCCTTTTTTCCATTATGTCAATCCCTTTTTTGTATTCCTCCTAGTAAGTAATTTCTTGCTCCCACAGCACACATAGAGGTTGTAGTTTTAGTCAATGATTCATCAAGCCAGTGGTTACTTAAAGCATGGGACAGGATGAGAAGTGTTGACGTTGAATTAACTTAGCATGCGCCACTGCTTCTGACGCTCTGAAGTAATATTTACGACTAAAGAAAACCAGGGCTGAGATTTGGCTTCCCTCAAAACTTACTTTGGCAAAACAAAAGGGTAATCTTAAATGTTATTTTGCGTAAGACATTATTGCTCCAGGGACGGCTGGAGGCCAAGACACTTAGACAATCTTTCCATTTAACAAACATAAGAAGGGTGAAGAAAGGCAGACAAATTATTACACTAGAAGCTCAGAGTTATTGCTCTCTTGAAGAAATCATGTTTCAGAAATTAGTGTGTTTCCTTGTTTGTGCTAAATGTCATCCTAACTTGATTTTGGTCTATCAAGTATGTTTTCTTTTCTATGAGTCACCCACATTTGTTTCTTTCTCTCTCATCGTGTACGAACTCCCCTCTCTACCTTTCCTCCCTCTTTCTGATCACGCTCCCTGGGAACACTGCAGCAGTCAAATCTGGATTTTACATCCTCACTTGATTCTGTGTTTTTCTCTGTTCGTCCCTCTCTGTTTTATTACCCTGCTGTATACAGGCCTCAGTCTGGTGGTGGGGCTGGTGCTCTACATCTCCAGTATTAACGATGAAGTGATGAACCGACCCAGAGAGCCCGAGCAGTTCTTCAACTACCACTACGGCTGGTCCTTCGCCTTTGCTGCCTCCTCCTTCTTGCTCAAAGAGGTCAGTCTGAGGGACATCTGAAGGTTGTTCGTGCGTTCATGATTATTCAAAATATCGATGTGTTTTCATGTCTATAGCTCGAGTGTTTTTTCCCCTCATGTTTTACATGCTGAGTGTGCAAGCAAGCCCTGTAATTATGCAATAGACTGAGGTATCAGTGGCTGTGATGCAGAACTGCAGGGTGTGTGCGTGTTAGTGTATGCGCCCATGCGTGCTGCAGTATCATGTGAATCCTCCACTCATCTCCCCCTCCTCCCTCCATGGCTCCTTCTGCCTCTTTCCCCTCATCAGCAGCTCTGCTCTTAATGTGGTGCAGTGGGCAGTTCAGTGTTAACTCCCCCTCCTCTTTACTCTCCTTGTCTCCCTCTTTGCCTTTTCTTTTCCTTTTAATCTTTTTCATATGAGCTTCAAAGAATTCATTACTTTCTTCTTTCTTAATCCTCACTGATCAAAAGCACCTACTTACACCTCTCCACCTTGTACTTTCTTTTAAACACTTCTGGCTTATCAGTCTTTTTTTGTCTGATTTCCCCTGCCATCACTTGGATCTTTTTTTTCAAATATTTGTTTCACTTTTTGACGCATCTTATCTCCACTGCATCTTTTCCCTTTCTATCTCAGGGGGCCGGTGTGTTGTCAGTCTATCTGTTCATGAAGCGCTATGCTGAGGAGGAGATGTACCGCCCCCACCCTGCACTCTACCGCCCCCGCCTGTCAGAGAGCAGCGACTACAGCGGCCAGTTCCTCCACCCAGAATCCTCTTGGCCCCCGCCGAAGCGAGGTCGCAGCACCTCAGAAGCCTCCAGCGACATCTCCATTCAGCTCAACCAAGCGCCGCCAGCTCCACCCAAAAGCAACCTCCAGAAGGGCGGCCAGGGCAGCCCTCCGTCCGGGTCTTCCTCCGCAGGGAGCTACCCGCAGTCCAGCGGGTACCCCTCCACCCACACCCTGCCCAGGTCGCACTCCTCACACCCACAAGGCCAGGCTCTCCCCATGGCCATGCCTCCATCGCCTGTACCTCCACCTCACTATCACGCGCACATGCACATGAGCGCCTCCCCCTGTTAGGAAGGGTGAGACGCGGACTCCTCATAATCATGTAGTCTGTACATTTGGATGATGGATGGACTTTGAGCACAGATCACATGAGATACAGAGAAAGGAGAGGAGATCAAACATAGGAAAAAAATGTAGCTGCAGATCAATGAGAGAAGATCGAAGAGATTTGGAAGACACTGTGATGGACAGAAAATAAAAACTAAAGACAAAAGAAAAAGAGGGATTTAACCAATGAGAAACGGGGAAGAAAGTATTTCCTAGAAAGACTCAAGTGGGGAGGTTGAGTGACACAGGAGATTTAAGGGGGGAGAGTGAGGCAGGGGCGAGCGAGGTAGTGCGGTATAAAACCAAGATGCTGCAGTGCTGCGGGAAATTTGTATGCACACTGATCACTGAAGACTGAGGATGCACATAGTTTTGTACATCCATAATTCATGCCATTACATTGACTATGCTTCTTTTTACCAAAGGGTAAATGGGTCAAAATATATTCTTGTCTTCTCTGAATTTCTTACATCATCAATCCAGTTTCATAACTTGCAATGTCAAAGTAGTATTATTGATATAAATGACTAAATATAAGAACACTATAGTAATTCTTAAGTGAGGACATTGTCTGTGAATGTTGTTAGACAGAGGTGGATGATATTCTGTGATATCACTAAAGACAATGATGTTTTACATATTTGTTTTAGAGACAGATTTTTATCTATTCCTGTACATAAAGCTGCACATGAGGACTTGTGTATATCTGTTGTATATTATGAATGAAGCTCTGGCACAAGTCACATCAATAAACCGACTTATTCTGCTTTTGACAAAAAAATCTGCAGCAAGCAAACTACAACAAACGATAACACTACCCTGGATGCAGCTGCACACCGGTTTAGAGGGGGGACCAGCCGATACTGATGTAGGGGTCTGATGCCCCCTACTGGCCACTGATCTGCACTGACCCGCGACGAGGCCTGACCTGCACTTTGCTGGTTGATGGTGCAGCACAGATGAGCAGAGAAAAGGGAATGATGGTGAATTTCAAGAGGTTGGAGGATGTTAGATTTGAAGACTGGCTCAAGTTGTATTTTTCAGGGATGGGGGTGTTTTGGGATCTGGAAACAGTAATAAATGCAAACATTACATTTGCACTTGGAGCTCAAAGTTCATCACCCCATCTGTGAAGGTCAGGCCCCCAGTTTAACAGCCAACAAAGCTGCTTCATTCTCATGTTAGGTGCAACACACAGGAGTTTCTCAAGTATCTGGAGTATCTGAATAATGATGGTCTTGTGCAAAATCGTGTTCAGCTCCCCTGTTTTTCAGGCTGCAATTGTATCCCACTGAGCAATAGGCGGCTATTAGACACCTAGAGGTTTTTTTTTTAGACCTAATTTCAACCATCTAGATTCTGTATATTTTAGACAGAATTTAGACGTTGCACTTTAAGCTATTATTCCATAACTATTTATTTAAAAAAGCAACTGTGAGTCGCATAATTGAACTCCAAGTACTTCACCAAAATAAATATGATAGCCGTTGAGCTATATTCAGTGTGGCATGGATATAGCCCAGATTTAGACTTGGTCTAAACTTGGTCTAAATTTAGATGTCTAAAAAACTTTAATTTTTTGACCTGTGGTAGCCTGATTTTAGACCAGTCATCTAGACTACATTTAGACGTCTATTAGACCTCTTTCAGACCAAAAAATGCTCAGTGGGATGTGTCTGCATTTCCTTTTTATCCTCCTTTAATTTTTCATGTTTAACATGTTTGGAAATATTTTCACGCCAAATATTACGTCACATGCCTCAAGATGAGGTATTCAAAATCTGTAAGAACTGTGACAAGGTATTCAGCAGTTTTAACATAAGTCCCAAAGAAAGGCATCAAATCGACAAACTCGAGCTGGAGCCGAAAAATGACCAATTTACCAAAAAAGTGGTAAATAGTGCAGATTAATTTAAGCCTTTTATTCCTTATTTGTCACAATTTCAATCTGGATGTGTTATCCTTTTCTGTAATCTGTCATACAGTAAAAGGTTCAATCTGCAATAGTATCTGAAATGAGAAAGTCTTTAATTCTAGTAAATGCTGCAGCAGGTATCAGGTGGATCAAAATAGCACCTCTCCCAAACAAATAATGTAGCAGTTTGCATATTTCAGGATATTTGAGCTGACTTTCATGCACCTTACGCAATAATAACATTTTCAGATGCTCCAGAAACTGAAGATCCCCCTGTGAAAGTACTCTGAAGTACTGTTAAGTTACTGAAAGTTGCAGAATAGCGCTCTTGCCAAGCCAACACCAAACATCCGTCATGTCAACTTACATTTCTGTTGTTGTTTTTGTATGTATTAAAAGCACATCATGCTCAGAGATATGTCAGTGTGATATATCACTGAAATTAGTTCTAAACCACAAAGCCATTGTACAATAGCTGGTTTTCATTATCACTGTGATGCTGGAGAGAAGTAAACACACTAATGTGGGATGAAACTCATGGAGACTTACAGGGTGAATTTAGCGTGATGTCGTGCAGATATCATTTTTTCAGGCAGGGTTTTTGTCGAGCAAGCATGTCTTGTGTTGTTTGATGTTTTTGTTTATGCACTCATATTTAAGGTGAGGCCCAGTGTAGCTGCAGCCTTCATTTCGGGCTCTGCAGTTACATTTAGGGGGATAAGTGCCTTGCTCAACGGCACCTCGACAGTGGCTGTTGAAGAAGAATCCCCAAACTGATGATTATCAATCTGCTTCCATCTCTGTAACTTTAAAGACTTCTGCTGACTCTTTCTCCACCAGCTTAAATCTTTCACTTTGTTTCTTCTCTGCATTTCCAAAAATCATTTGGTGCCTCTAAAACTGCAGTAATCTTTTTTTCCCCTTTCTCTTTCCCTGTACCTCTTCTTTTTCCTCGCTACCCTCAGCGTCACTCCTTTGTCTGTACATGATTATATAAAAGGTTGTAGCTGCGCTTGTTTCTGCATAAAAAATTGACTCTTGCACATGATCCCCAGCAACACCTTTGTAAAAAAAAAAAAAGCAAAACAAATGCTTTTTCAATGCTTCAATGGAACTGATGCAGTGTATAATCTTGAGTTAAATAATCAAATAGCGATTGTGATAAGATCACTGTTCTGGAAAGTGCTGATACTTGTGTCGCACTTTCCTCTGAAAATAAATAAAACTTTTCAACATGCCATATTTCACCTTGTTTGCCCTTACCTTGTACTCAGTTTACATCAGCTTACTTTTGGAGCTCCTATTTCATTTGTGTTTAATATTGTGAGTTTTCTTATGAGGAGATTTGCGTCGTAAGGCCAGAATTGGAAAATAATCCCTCCTTTTTGACTTGTGATACTGCTGTTTTCTGGCTGGAACATAATAAGTGGATGCACACACTGCACTGCGGTGAACCACTGGGTGTTAACCAGCTCCCTCCTCAGTCACAGAGAGCCACCACAGCCTGAGGCCAAGCATTGATCAGAGTGTATACGTGTCTATGCATTTGTGTGTATGACTGCTTTTGTTGTCACAGAAATCAAGCCTCGTACTCTAAAACAGCACAAGAACAATGAGGCTATTTTGTCTTGTAAAGTTTCTAAATTTGATGTCTACTTTTTTGTCAAAAAAAAGAATAAAGAGCAGGTGACCAGGTAAGATTGTAAGCTAAATGAAACCTGAATCAAAGCTTTACTAATCACTGTGATTACCATGAGAGGTGTTAATCACAACCAAACAAAACCTCAAATCAAACAGACAAAGATATAAATAGTCAGCAATGATACGTGTGTGTATGTGTGTGTGTGTCTGTTGGTGAGAGTTGTGAGAGAGAGAGAGAGAGAGAGAGAGGTGTTTCATCCGGAAATCAAACATCCACAGGTCAATAACAATAAAAAGCAAAAGCCTGAGCTCTCTGCTGTCTTACATCCAGGACTGAGGTGTGTGTGTGTGTGTGTGTGTGTGTGTGTGTGCCTCTCCTGATGAATGAAACCCGACTGCTTCAATAGAGTAAACAGTTAAGATTAAACTGAGACTTGTGGTTGTTCTGTGGACACTTTCCTTGCTTTTAACTTGTGTTTGTGTGTGTGCCTGTGCGTGTGTGTATGTGTTTGCCTCTGCTTCCTCCTTTTGTTTGTACGCAGTGTATGTGTGTATTTGACTCTTGATATGTGTGTATGTCAGTGTGGGTTGAGTGGATCTCTCTTTTCACCATCACCATTACTGCATGAAAGACCTGTCACTCTGTATTAGCTCTGTGCAGCTCTCCCTCACCCTGCTCTGTGTGTGTGAGTGAGTGAGTGAGAGAGAGAGAGAGAGAGAGAGAGAGAGAGAGAGAGAGAGAGAGAGAGAGAGAGAGAGAGAGGTGAAATGGGCAGTAAAGCCACTTTTAAAGCTATTGAAGGTCATTGTCTGCTTAGTTTTGTGCAACCTGACTGCTGTGTACCACCAGCAGCTCCTAGCTCCATTTTTATAGATCTGATGACGTCATTCGGTCCATATAACACACGCTCATCTATAAAGTTATCGCGATAAATAAATAAGGCAATTATGGTCAATTAGCACAATTATTCCTCAATCTCCCTCAATGAAGACACATAAATATTGACCTGTGGATATCTGACTCCGTGATTTAACCCCCCCCCCCCCCCCGCTCTCTCTCTCTCTCTCTCTCTCTCTCTCTCTCTCTCTCTCTCTCTCTGCAGGGCTGCGCTTGTGCTGCATTTCCCAGAACTACCAGCGCGGCCATCATCATCATCATCATCACCACCACCACCACCGTAGAGCAAACGTGTCCCACTGGCGCTCTATCGATGGCCCCTCGTGCTCAAAGTAACATATACATCCGCATCAATAACACACGCGCGCATGCATACACTCTCACGCGCACATACTGCATGTACATAACCTGGTCATGGCTAATAAGCTACTTACAAACGCACAGCCCCCTGCGCGCGCGGCACACGCTCCAATAAGCACATCCAGACCAATTCCCTCAATACGCGAGAGAGAGAGAAAGGGGGAGAAAAGGGGAGGGGAGGTGGGTGAGGGTTTCAACCTTCCTCGTGATCTCGCAGAGCAACATATTGTAGAAGATTTCATGTCGTTTCTGACATTATTCGTCGAGAAGCTTCTTTTGGTGGGATGCGACAAGTTGCTTGCGTCGCGCGCTCCGTGTGGGAGAAATATAGATAGAGGAGCAGACAGGCGCGAGCGCTCGTCCAACCGGAGGGGAGGGGAGGGGAGGTGGGGAGGAGGGGACGCATTCTCCCCGAGTACACACAAGCAGCGGCCACATCCTCTATAGACAAATCCGTGTTCAGTGACGTGTTTTCTATTAGCCTGGTTTTTAATGCACGTCCAAGCCTCTGCCATAAGTGGCTGATTTGGATCTTTTATCACTGAGAACCCACTCCCTCGCGTGCTTTTTACTG
The DNA here is from genome assembly GCA_962446985.1 of Xyrichtys novacula. Taxonomy (NCBI): domain Eukaryota; kingdom Metazoa; phylum Chordata; class Actinopteri; order Labriformes; family Labridae; genus Xyrichtys; species Xyrichtys novacula. The sequence continues at coordinate 24,170,718 of OY660871.1, forward strand.
CCATCATCTCCCATCATCCCTTTTCCTATTTATTTATTTTTTTTGTGCCTCGATCGACCCGTTATTCAGCCCATCCACCGTCCACCCCCTATCTTCTTTTTTTTCCCTCCATCTCCTCCTCTATGGGAGTGCGACGCGCTGCGAATCTGAGCTAAAAGAGCCTGCAGGTAAGACCTCCACCAGCCTGTTTTGTTTCTAATGATCATAATTACACTGTGTCACTGTTGTTTGGACTTTGCTGCTTTAACGGAATTCTCCGTTCATCCTGTGTAATTTACACGCCACATTGATCTGTTTCACGTTGCCTGTAACTTAGCCCACTACTGACAGTGTGGACTGGAGAACTAAATGAAGAGAAATAATAACAATCCCCAGTCTCGTGCCTCCTCTCTGATTAAACACTGACTGATTATTTTCCACCTATTTTCCGCGGGCCTATAATTAGCGTCTGCAACGTCTATTATGCAAATGAAAGCCTTATAATAGCTCGGTTGGAGCTTTTTCCTGCACTCTTAATGCAGCTGGGACTCAAATGATGTTGTATGGAATGAAATGGTCCCACAGCCAGGACTCATTGTTGTGACTGTGTGTTTGATCTGTGTCCCACTCCATTGAGTTTCTCTGTACCGGCCGCTTGATGCTAGGCGTCCATTTTCCACCGTGTAGCCTCTGCAGGCAGGCTGATGTGTGTAGCTTCCTCTATTAATGAATGCACCGCAGTCTGCATCACTATACTCGAGCCCTGCATGCGCTCAGCCCCTGATCCCTGAGCCTGTATGTCTGCACAGCTTCTGCTTCTCTGCTGATGAGGCCAACATCTTAGCTTCACGTTGGACCTGAGCCACATCATCATCACCATCATCATCATCATGTCATCTTATGAGTGTCAGTCTCTATTCAGCCCACTGTCTCCTCTCATCTGCAAACCTGAGAGTCCTGCGCTCTTGCACAACCAGAGGTAAAAGGGCACCGAACATCTGGCGCCCAAATCAATCATTCATTTTTCCTCACAGCTCAGATCACAGCTGGGCCAAAGTTGGAATGAGATGTGTTGAAATGCTAAGGAAGTGAGGACTGCAGCATCCAGGAGTTAGCCAACCTGTGCAGTGAGTGAGTTATAGCCGCTCTCACTCAGGCTGCAGCCTACGACGAATACAACTCTGAATGTTTCCCTCCTAATTTCAATCATCCGATTCTTAAAACAAAGCATGGTAGCTTACAGTCGGAGATGCTCCCTCCTCTGAGCTCAGCCTTTTATTTCACGGCTGTCTCCCCCTTTTGTAAAGAAGCACAAGTGTCCGTCAGCACCTGCTCCTTTGTGAGTATGATGCAGGTTTGTTTGGCTGTTAGCGGGATGTGGGCAGCACCGAAGGAATGATGTTGAACTTTTGTTGTTTACATCACTTATGAGTCAAGAGCTGACTTTACTATGCAGGTTAGGACAGAGACTGAAAAGCAGCTCTTGTTCGTTTCACTGTGAACAGATACCATGAGTGATTACAATCATTTAACTATACACAACTCAGCAGATGCACTGCAAAAGTGAGAGTTCACTTGAAGTTTGCTTACACAATGTTGCATCCTCTAGGTTGTGAAAAGTTACGTTTTATGTTTGACCAGGAGGCATCCGAGTACATCTCACTTCACCATCAGTGAATCCTTCATGGAGGTGTGTCTGCCCCCTCCATCTGTTGACCACGCCCCCTCAGTCCCCCTCCTCCCGCTTAGTAAACACCGTCTGTACTATGTGTGTGATGTGTGCTTGGCCTTGATGGTCGTCTCACTAGAGTTTGGAATATTTTCAAAAGCCCCTCAGCCGGCGCTGAGATCTGCTGTTTACGCTGTAAGGTGACTCATTGCAGTCAATACTGGTGCGAGGCCCACACAGGCTGTGGTTGTTTTTTCGAGCGGTCCAAATAATAATCTTCTAATAGACACGGGCAGTCCAGGATTATCAGACACGAACTTCCTAATGTTTCTGTTTGTTGAGCTATTTTACTCTTAATTTGGCGGTCAGCTCTGTTCTCCTCCCTCTCAATCTTTGTCTCTTTGAAGAGAGGCAGTTCTGCCAACCTCATCATGTCTCTCATGTAACTATTGTTCTGAGAATCAATGGCTTTGTTGCAGACGTCTTGATGGTTCACGTTTTGGCTTTGCAATGTGCCTTCCGCTCTTCAGATGTTGCTGAGAGGACAGCGCAGCATTAAATTAAGAGGAAAAAATGTAATAAACTATGATTGACACTGGGCAGATAAACTAAATACCTCAGTTAAATCCAGCACCTAAGCGCTGTTGGATGTCTGCACCTGTATTAGGAAAAAAAAACAGATCTTTGCTGATTCAATGTCAGTAAACACATTGCATATGATTCCTGGGAGCAAAGCTTTTATCCAAAGCTCTCTAATTGACTCCTGTCTCAGTGGCTGTGACCCCCTGCATCAATTAACCTCAAGCTTTGGTGTTTTTAAGTGCTTCACTCAAGCAAGCACAGCCTCTGAGAGCCGGCGTGCGAGAGCCTGCGATTGAACTGTACAGTGTCAGTGATATATTGGAGGTAATGTGTCTGTGCAGAGGCGTGCAGTGTAAACATACAGCAGAGCACAGGGGTGTAATGTCTGAGTGTGCTCGCTGGACTGGAGGTATAAATGGGAGATCTGTGACCAAAACCTCTTCAGTCATCACAACAGGCTGGAGGTGTGTGTGGGAGACAGGGTCAGATAAGTAAACAGTATGAAGAACTGATTGATCAGGTCTTCTCATCAACACCGCTTTCATACTCAGGAAATGGTCCAAATAAATACTTTGTCTGAGATCCAAATTTGGGTCTTAGATGCTTCAGAGAACGTAATAGTGTAGGGATCTGATCATCTGTATCACCTGCACAAATGCGAGTTGTGATCTACCTGTGAACTTCACTGCTGTCACTATCGGGTCACATTCACACCAAAGCTGTTTGGTCCACTTTAAACAAATGCTGATCCGTGTCCAGAGATAGTTCAGTACATTTAGAGCGTTCTGGTGTGGACTCAATAAGTGAACTTATCAGCTTTAAAAGAGGAATCTTGGTTCACTTCTGACGAGAATTGTTTGAGATGTGAAAGCAAAGCAGACCCACTTATGGACCAAAGGAAGGAAGTGGGATCATTGGGTATGGTAGTGCTTCCTCTGCCACCGCTTGGCATGGGTAGTAAGCCACTAGGTGAACACACAAATTTGTCATTGTTGATGAGTAAAGACAGCAAAGTCAACACACAGTCTTATCCTTTTTTTTATCTATCCATCTTTGGCACATAACCTAAGATACTTCCACTCAGCGCTCCTCAGATGTTCTGATGTCATGGTTGTCCTCTCAGCTTGGCTTTGCTGGCCCATGTGCTCAATTTTTGTTGAAAAGCATTGGTGTATTCGTTTGCTGAGGTCAAGACTGCACAGATTGGCAAGGTTACAATGAGAGCACCCTCTTCTGGGTCATATGGCAAGCTCCTTCAGGCAGCCTGATTGTTGGTATTAGGGCTGGGCGATAAAATGATAATGATATATATATATCAAAAATTAATTTCAGGTCAACTCCAGGTCCGCTTCGCGTTACTCATGTGCTGAATTAGGACCAAGTAGCAAACAACTGCATAGTGGCAGGTTCCAGCTACACGCAACCATAGCACTTAAACATGTGAAACCGACAGCACTGTTGGTGAGAAAAATTTGTGCTACCCCCGGCAGAAATGCAGATGAAGGCTCAACAGATGATGAAATCGTCGACAACACTGGCACAAAAACGTCGTTGGTGTGGAAGTATTTTGGTTTTTTTTTAGGTCGGACATGAAGCAGAGTAATGTGCACTGCAAATCATGTTGACTACATGTTCTCGCAAAGTCCGGGAGTATCTCAAATCTTTTTCACCACCTGAAGCTGTGCTATGCGGCAGAGCATGCACAATGCAAAAGGTTACAAACCCCGAGCGGAGCAAGGAGCCCATGGCGCCTGAGCAGCTGAAACAGCCGACCATTCAGTCCGCTTTCTCTAGTGCAATGCCGTACGACAAAACATCAAAGAGAAACAAAGACCTCACAGGCGAAGTAGCTTATTGTATTGCAAAACACATGCTACCAATAAGCACTGTTAAATTTCATTTTTTGTATCTTGATATATATCGATATTGACCGATATGAAAAAAATATATTGTGATATAACTTTTTACCATATCGCCCAGCCCTATTTGGTATACTATTTAAATGTGAGTTTGAACGGCTCTCATATTTTTGTTTTTTTACACTAGCTGTAGATTATCATCTCATCATAGTTCTTTGTCATGCTTTATAGATCATTTTGTTGCAGATAGTCAGTAAGCGGCAGGTGACAGAAGTTAATTTCAGCTGCTAGTCCAGAGGAAATCTACAATGCGTGTCAGCACTTTAACACCCCATTAAAAGAAGAGCTTTACAATGATAGGCCTAATGGAGTAAAAAAAAACTCCAACCAAACAATAATACACCTCAATTATAAACAAGCACGTTTTAATGTATGGATTAGTTTGGACCCAAAATGAAAAAATGAGAGAAATTTATTTTAGTTCATTGACAATAGACAAAAAAACAAAAGGACAAATAGAAATCTCTCCTTTTCCAAAGTAACTGAATGGGTGTAGGCAGAAGTAAGAGCTTATTTACACCCACCCTCTCTTTCATAAAAACATATCCATCACCAAAGCTTACTTTTTTAAGATAGCACTATTATAACTTAGCACACATAAGCATTCATCTTCTCAGAAAGAATTTATCAAATTCATTCATAAATATTAAAAATCAGCCAGTTGTTCTGGGTTTTTGTTTTAAACGTGGACAGCTCATGCATTAGCTGAATCATTATAAAGCAATGCTGAAAAACATCTACTGGGTCCAGCTCTGCAGATTTTTGCTTTGCCTATTATCAAGGAAAGAAGTGCAGCGCAGTAGAGACAAAACAACACAGCTCTGCCTGTATGAAATTGTGCACATTAAGCGTCATCAAATGTCACAGAAGACTTTATTTGCAAAAGAGTAAACTCATGTGCTACTGTGGTGTTTTTAAGCATATGTTCAAGGGTCCATGAGCATCAGGTCATCCACAGGCACTATTTCAGGAGCCTCTTAGACCAAGGTGTTTCTGTCACATCCTCCTCCAGCTGCTCTGCTTAGATGGGCAGAGAAGTGGAGACAGGCAGTGTGAGGATCTTGTTGGACTCCTCACATGGTCTTAATGGAAATTCTGCTACACTTAGAAGTGCCTTTTTTAAAATGACCTACTTTATGATTTTATAGTCATCACTTTGACAGTTGTTGGGGTTTGAGGCTGCACATGTGCTTTCATGCCAAGGGTTTTTTAGTTGCGTGTGGAAGTTTTTCACTGCACCTGCTTGTGTGTCTGTGCTGGCATGCATGTAAATATGTAGAGATGCACGTGTGTGTGTGTGAGTGTGTGTGTGTGTACACGCCAGCTGTGGGATCTCAGCGATGAGCTCAGGTGTGCAGCTATCTCTCATTATTAAGGACAGGAATCATCTTGGCTAGCAAGATTCACTGTTCTGGATGTTCAGCCATGTTTTTCTTAATGTTGACGGCTGCCATCGAGCACTCAGAATAGAATACGCTGCATGTATTTTTAGAACTGTCATCATAAGTAGGCCCAGTGCACTTTTTTTTTTCCTCCTTCTGGTCAAGCATTAGCTCATGTCATTATCACTCCACTTTCTCTCCAGGACATCCAAAAGTTACAGATGTTTTTTTCTTTTTGTGAATCTAACCCTGAGAATATTCCCACATGCCCACACAGGACCCCTGCTTCCTAAATGTGTGGAAAAACTTATTAAGGGATATCATCATTTATTCAAGAAGCAGTTTGGTCGCTGATTTATGCAATGAATAGCTAATGGAGTAGCTGCTACAAAATTCAAATCTCCTGTGTGATTTATGGCTGCTTATTGGAGCCACAGCTCAATGGGTGAGTGTATGTTTTATATGAGGTGTTCTGTCATGCTGTGAATGAGTCACGCAGGTAGATCTAATTACAGCTGAAGCTTTCTGACAAGTAAAGGCCCGCTCTTGTGATAGGCTCTGCTAACAGTTTGCTCCTAAAGCTTAGCTCTGGCCTTTGTTGATGCAGTACATCCTGCTGCAGCTATTTAGCCTCTGGCTGACTCAGAGTCATACGACTGTTGCAAACATACAATAATGCTATCACAGTGCGGGTTAGTTAACTGTGAGAAACTCCATAAGTAGGAATTTATATATCTATCTTTGTATATGTATAAAAGCATACCTAAACCTTGATATATTTCTTAAACTCATCTGTAACTAAATCAATAATTATTACATATTTCTGGCAGGACCTGTCAGGTCTGTTGCCATTTGAGGCTGAACGACAATTACTGAGGCAGTGAGGGGTAATGAACCTTAGTTTTTCATTTATGAAAAACACACAACAAACACTCTCCACAGCGCTTTTGAAGAGTGCCACACATACTTAACGGTACTCCTTTCACACTGTCAGACTAAATCTGGACAGCTTAATAAAATAATCAAATTCAATCCAGTGGAACCAAAGGTTGTTTTTTTAAATTCCTAACATTACTCTTCCTTACCTGACTGCTGGCTGCAGATTCTGAGATGTTCAGTGGCATCAGAAGAGCAAATTGATGACGAAATTAGTTCCTGACAAATCTAATTGTTGATAGTCAGTTATATCGTCATGGGTGTTTCACATGCCCAGAGTGGGTGTAACCTGGTTTAACAGAGGTGAGCTGCAGAGGAATGAGCCATCTCACATCCTTGCTGGCTGACGAGGTTTGCACATGCAAAAAAGGCAACTGGGAAGTGACAGGTAGACAAATGCAGCAACACCACTATGGCCTAATGCTTTAAAGGTCCAGGAGTATTCTGGACCTTTAAAATTTACCAACATGCTTCCATGAAAGTAATGCACAGGAACAAAATAAAACCATCATCATTCATAATCTGTGTATACTATGGACATCTTGGTTCCGCCATCCGTCAGTATACTGACTTGAAGCCCTGAATAACTTTTAAAAACGGAGCTGTACAGAAAAAGGAGGACTTGAGCACAAACCAGTCTAACAATAACTACATATCAACATCGTAAGCAGGGGGGAGAAAAAATTATATTCTGTGTAATCCACAGCTCCATAAGCTTTGCTGGCGGAGGCGGGATTTATGACCTATACTGCAGCCCGTCACCAGAGGGTGCTGTTCTCGGGGAGGCTTCACCCAGCGAGGAGGCGGACAGCGTCCATTCTACATACAGTCTATGTCATCATTACATTAACACATGGACCATTCTGATCTTCTCGCCAAAGTATTAAACTCATTTCATAGAAACAGTCTACTGAACAGCATCCCTCACAGCTATGCAAGTAACTTTATCATCCAGCTTTTCACTGCAAGTTGATCACTTTTCTCTGGCCTTTACTGCTACAGTCAGAGTGAGAAACTGTTTTAATTTCATCGATTCAGTTTCTGATTTCAGAACTGCTTATCTACACCGCAGCTTACAGCTTCTTAAATAAGATTTCTGTATACTTGAAGAGGGGGGAAAAAAATCATGAACAACGTCTTTATTGTTGAGAAATTAAGGTTCTCTAAAGTAAACTGTTGACTTCGACAAATAATTGTCACTGTCCTTCTTATAAGTACAGATCGCATAAAAAGTTACAAGCCAAAAATAATCAACGACAGAAAATATAACTAAGAATGTAACACAAGATTAAAATACTTAATGCATTTTGCAAACCTAAACCCTGGTGACTCAACAGAGGCTAAAAAGTATAAATCATTCACCACAAACGGTGATATTCCTCCATTTTTACTTTGCTCTTTGTCCCCAAAGTGAGCTGACTTTGTTGGAGACAGACGTTACTCTGAGTAACTCTCTAAACTTGAATCTAGCAAAAGTCAAATCAAAGTATTTGTAGACATGATTTGTTCGATCTTGATGTGAACGTGTGCTTAATTGTGTTTTGTACCTGAGTGGGATGAGACTGTATCACAGCTTCTACTCGCTGTGGTCAGGCGTTTTTGTGAACAGGAAGCTGCAGCACATTGAGTACAGTGCATTCCCTCAAATTCACACTGTGTGGAGCCAATTCTGTTATTACATTGAATTGAATCAATCGCTCACTGCTGTCCACCATGATCCTCTCCTAATAACTTTGTTTATGTACTGCATCACAAGTGATATAATATTCCACTGACACATTTAATCCGATGAGTAAAACTGTATGAGGACTGCAAAGTTCTCACTGAGGTTTAATCCTGAAAGATTCATGTTGCAATCAGGAACCAAAAAGTGGAACATAAACTCACATGCTCTGTTGAATTCACAAATCTCTGAAAGTTGGAACCAGTTCTCGATAGCCAAGCCTAGCTACGGTCTCCTGGCTATCATCTTCATGTTACAAATGATTGCATGGGGGGAAAGCAGCTGCTATCATAGCTTCAGAAAAAGAAACACTCCACCAGCTTATTCTTGGTAACTTCTACATCTACCATGAAGCATCACTCGGATAGTGATGAACTTTATCTAATGTTTTGTCACCTCACGCCCTGAAACTTGGTGAGTTTTGTACCCTATCTGGTCTGCCATGATAACAAAAATGTTTGTCCTCTTCTTGTTTTTAGCTGTTTTAATTTACTACTTCTTCTTTCATTAACCAGATCTCCACCTTTATATTTCAAAATAAAAGCACAGATTTTACCAAGGCTGAAAAGAAGCAATACATGCTTAATACAGTAAAATGTCAATTCAAAGCTTTGGTGCTTTAAATCCAATCTTTAACAACAATCTTTGATTGCTTTGTCTATTAGTATTGCCATGGCTTCATAGTCGGACGGCTCTTTAAGTGATCTCAATCTTTTATGATAAAAACCTCGTCTTCAGCCATATACAGATGCGGTGCCCTCTGTTCAGTTTTTATTATTAATGATGACACTTTATATTTTAGCTCTTGTGTATAATTTATTGTGTGTATGTTACTGTGTTTTACTTATGTTATTTTTCATGTACAAGCTGCTCCATACAAGTTGCCCCTGGTGGGTTTGATAAGCACATAAAGGCCCAGGAGGTTTGCCCGATAGGTTGTTTTGTGGAGTTTTGCTGCTGCTCCCCCTGCATTGGCTTTTCATGTATGCAAATGAAACAGAGGGAAGGTGTAGCAATCCATGTACTCACATGGAAGGGCCAACAGCTCTCAGAATAAAGCTATGCCTGCAACATGAGGTGATGGTCATAGACGAATGGCACTAAAATGGGCCTCAGGATCTTGTCATAGTATCGAATGAACTGCAGTCAGGTCAAGAGCATGTAAATGAGCTTCCCTGAGACAGTTTCTGACAGTTTGTGCAGAAATTCTTTGTTGCAGCAGCTGTCCGGGTGGCTTGTCTTAGACTATCTTGGAGGTGAAGATGCTGGATGCGGTGGTCCTGGGCTGGTGTGGTTTAAGGTTGTCAAAGAATATTCTAAATTCAAATATATATTCAAATACTTTAAAATAACATGATTCGAATGTGAAAATCAAGTATCAAATAGACAGTGAGGAAAAACTGAGTAGGAAAAAACAAAAATCAGAAAAAAAACAAACAGCGGCTGCTTTGCGAGTGAGCGCACTGTAACGGCAAGTCAGGAAAAGGTTACAGGAGCCACACCTGTAGTGAGACTCGAAAAAAACGGTCCGTGGCACATGCAGAGAGAGATGGCAGGATGTTCGGAGCTAAACTCTGAGACAGTGGTCTGGACTCCAACAAACTTTAGAAGCTCTGTTTGAAAATTCTTCGGATTTTGAGCAGACACAGTAGACAGAAAAAATGCTGAGCGAGATAAAGTTATACACAAGCTGTGTAAACTAGAATTAGCTTATCATTCCACCCAATCCATATACTAAAAAACCTTATGTTAATCTTAGTACAACATTTGCTTCAATCACTGACTGAAGCCTGTCTATACAGACAAGAGTCAGGACCTTTAATTGCTCTCACAAGTTGTGGGGCGGGGGGATATAGATGTTCGAAGTTGTTCAAACCCATGTGTTATTCTTAGAACGAATATTCGAACGTCAGTTTAAAGCAATTTTGACAGCCCTAGTGTGGTTACAGGTGGTTTGCGGTCGTGAGATTGGTCAGATGTACTGCCAAATTCTATGAAACGCCTTTGGAGATGGTTTATGGTAGAGTAATGAATATTCAATTCACAGGCAACAGCTCTGGTGGACATTCCTGCAGTTAGCATGCCAATTGCACGCTCCCTCAAAACGTGTGCTGTGAGATGAAACTGCACATTGGCCTTTAATTGGCACACCGGTGCAATAATCATGCTGTCTAATCAGCATCTTGACATGCCAAACCTGTGAGGCGGATGGATTATCTGGGCAAAGGAAAAGTGCTCACTAACACAGATTGAGACAAATTTGAGAACAATATTTGAGATAAATCGGCCTTTTGTGTACATAAACAAAGTCTTTGATCTTTAAAGTCAGCTCATGAAAAATGGGGGCAAAAACAAAAGTGTTGTGTTTATATTTTTGTTCAGTGTAACTTACTATCTGCTGATACCAGGACCAGATCTGATACTTGTATTTGTCAAAACAAGTGACCTGAAAACCATTTTATGTTGTAGTTTTCTACTAAAAAATATCTCCAGGAAACTAAATTAAAGATGTCTTTATCTTATTCTCTAACTGTTTTCAAACTCAATTGTAATCTGCTTTATATGCTCAGCTGTATGAGACCCACAAAACTGCAGTGCATGTCATACTGCAGGCTTAGAATCAAAGCATTGCTGCCTTGGAAGTGTGAGAGTCACAATGGTGATGGCTACTAGACCAAGGACATAATATTGAACATGAACCCTGCTTTCTTATTTTTCCCCCTTTCCATTTTTCACAAATTGGATTTCAATACCAATGGATCTGGATCACTTAAAACCGTGAAGTGGAGAAACCAATCCTGCACAGAGAAGGCCAAAAATGGCATGGGACAAACATCAGAGCTATAAATGTTTGCTTTAAAACTAACAGCAGTCACATCATGTTTTAATTCAGCTCCTAAACGGCAGGACTTACTTTCACTCTCTGACATGGAGATGGGCTGTTGATCCAAAGCAATGAATTCAACCACTTTCTATGTAATCTTTACGACAAAGTTCATCGATTTTTTCTTTCAAGTCCAGAGTTTGTTGCTATGACAGCAGCTGTAAAGAACTGGTCATGTAAAGTTTTTAGGTGTAGTATTAAATTGGTAGTACTGAAAACAGCTGAATGATCTTATTGCATATGCACAGGCTATTTTCTCTATCAGGTTTAAAATTTTCCCATACTGCTGATATTCCAGCCTTAGGCTTGCTAATGCTGATGTAACAGACTGTCCTGTGTTTACGCCTCACATCTGTCCCTCAAGAGTTATGTAGGCTGCTGTATAGCAGTTCTTGTTGTTGTAATCTGGCAGGCAGTGCATATGTTCATTCATGCAATATAGTTTAAGTCCTATCTGGATTGACACTTTAATGTTTCATTCATTATTTTCAGGGTTTCCCCTACATGCGATTGATCGTGGCGCACCGCCATGTAGGGCTGGGCGATAAACCGAAAATTTACTGATACCAAAATTTACGACAATAACCAACGTCTTTTTGCCCATATCAGTAGCTATATTTGGTGTCACTAAGCATTAGCATCAGGCGATCAGGACAATTCTTGATCACTGGTCAATAAGAAACTGTGAATATCAGCTCATATTAGAATGTGTGGATTTCAAATGGGGCATCTGCAGCTTAGCGATACAGTCGGTCGTCTCCCAACAGGAGGTCAGGTTCGATCCCAGGTCCTGCTGTCCACATACCCAAGCATCCTTAAGATAAGGCACTTGACCCTCTGCCATTAGTGTGTGAATGTGGTGTGAACAGGTGAATGTGATGTAGTGCAAAAACACTTTGAGTGGTCAGGCTAAAGAAAGTGCAATGTAAACATGGTCCATTCACATCCTGAAAGCAAATAACTTTTCTGTTGATTTCTTTGGCCCTGATAGAAATGTTTTTTTTTTAGAACACAAATGATGCAATACAAAGAGATTTTGCTTTGACATGAATTCATAATGGATGGCCACTAGATAGCAGCTTTATTGACTTATGTGCATTAGTTAAATCTAGTGGTGTCCCGATACGATATTGATATCAGTCCGATATCAACAAAAAATCAAATATCGGATTATATCAGCCTGCATCTAAAATGTCCGATATCAGCACTCCAATACAAGCAGTACATTCGAGGCTCCACTCCAGCACCTATATCTAGCAGCACCCGGATCCAGCCTGTAGAGCCCATGTGATCACACCAACAGTGTGTACTCAGGTACTAACAAAGTACCAAGGAGTAGGAGTGATGTCAGCAGTGTGGCAGTATTTTTCATGAAAGTCCAAAAAAGACATTGCAGCTGAGTGCAAAACTTTTCATGCCCAAGTTTGTGCTAGTATCAGATTGGTATCGGCCAATACTAAAGGCTACTTTATCGGTGTCGTATCAGAGGTAAAAAGTTGTATCGGGACACCCCTGGTTAAAACATTTGATCTTGCCAAATGATCTTATGTAAGTTGTTTGTGATACATGGAAGAGCAGGGTTTGAATCCTTCTCCTTTCTCAGGTAAGCAGCTGTGTAAGTGCTCCAAGTGATGGGAAGTCTGATCCTTTTTAGTGAACCAGCTCATTTGGTTACGCATGAACCAGATCTCTTTGGTCCAAAAGGCTCCTAGAGTCAGATTTTAGAACCATTTCTTTTGTGAGCAATTCATATCTCCCACCTCAGCATACATGCATAGATGCGTCCTCATTGTAGTGTTTCTGCAGACAAGTAATATGAAAGTGATCATGTTGTAGCAAACTCAGGAGGAAGTAATAGGTTTTAATGGTCATCTTTAAAATTAATGACCACTTTAAGTCAAGAGCAACACCAATTATAAACCGTTAAGACATAAATTAACCCATGCAATAATATCATATACTGCATTAGTGAGCCACCCTGAATCACTGCAGGAAAAACTCCCTCACTGTGACAGCTCTAAATCAAGGACTTTTTAGCTGGTAGTGAAAAAAATGGATACTAATATTATTTGCCTCTTGAAGACCAGCATAAGCAAACAAGAGCATCAGTGACAACATTCATAACATGAGATTTTTTCACTACAGCTTACACATGTACTAGACAAGATCAGCAAGATGGTTAAAGTTCATGCTTTGTCTACTGAGGGCCACAGAAAGTTCCTCACGGTATTTTGTGCACGGTCTGTGAGCCCCAGACAGCTCATAAAACTAAGTTTAAACAAAGGTGGAAAAAGAGAGAGATGACAAGTAAATGATGAGGGACATAATATTCTATAATATACTTCATACATTACAAATTCAATTGTTGAAAGCTGCACACCAAAACTGCATGATTTAACCTGGCCCGTATAAAACATGGACCTGGTCTCAATGATGTTACAATGATGTCTCTGGAGACGTGTTTTGAAAGCAGATGATGGCGTTTACCAAAGCAGACTCTAGCTAGCATTAAGTCTGCCTTAAAACAGACATAGGGGTGGAGTTGAACAGGGTCTTTGGCCTCCAGGTCTGAAAAGTAGGTTGAGCCTGTCAGTCAGTCAACTCAGCCGCGCCCCTAATTATGCAAATCTTTGTATAACCCTGAGCTGTAATATCTTCAAATGGAAAAGTTTAAAAAAGAAATCAACCCCCGTGCAGTTTTTAAGAAATAAGACAGAAGTTGGTGGCTGAGACCTATTTTTGTACCAAGCTGTAAACATGTTTAATTCTGCTGTGAAAACGGGTGTTTGGACAGGGGACCTAACAGACCTCTTCACAGACTATCTTTGCAAAACTACGCACACGTTTTGGAAGCAGTGTTTAACTCCGTTCATCCAGACGTGTTAGCAAGCTTTAAAACGTTGACCAAAACAATTTAACACCAAAATCCCTCTGGCGTACGTGGCTGTAGGCGATTGAACACCCTCATTGTATCCAAAAAAGTTCATACAAACTGCCGAAATTCTGGACACGATTTTCCCCGTAGGTGACGTCAAAGTAGGTTTTGTGCAGTAACTATGACTAAACCGAGACAGTCAGACTATTAGGACTCATTACAGAGAAGTGTTGGAATAACAGTCGTATTCACTACCACTCTCAGTCCAAATACTGATCCACAAAGACCTCGTGTATTGCTGCTTGAACACACAGAAATTAATGTCTCGTTACATTTTGACAAGAAACACTTCTACTGCAGCAAATCCTCACGATTGAACACATTCGTCTGTAAGCGACTGACTATTTTGCGATGGAGAGTTGAAAGGCAACTGTAAAAAGGAAATGTTAAAACCCCTCTCTGTTCACAAAAAGTCTTTCTATCACTGTAACCCATCTTCCCCACTCTCTTTTCCCCCCTCATCATTTTCGTCAAACTCCTTTGTTTCCCTGTTAGTTAAACTCTCTCCTTTTTCTTCTTGCCCTTTCTCGTTCCTTCATGCTCTCCTGCGCTCGCTCCAGTTGTTCCCCTCTTTCTTAATTATTGGTGGAAAATAGAAATTACAGATAATTAAAGGACAATTATGATCTCCCACACAGGGGAGTTTTTGCTAGGGGGAATAACTTAGTAGGGTATTGTTAAGGTCATTCATTAAATACTGGAGTCAAAGAGCAAACACGCACAACCGCACACTAAGACACGCACAGACGCACACACACGGCTATGTTTTAGGCCTTGGAGATAACGTAATCCCTTCTGGACCTGTATTTTCCTCTCCGGGAAAGACAGTATGTTGATAGGGTTGGAAGGTCACTCTACACACACACATACGCAGGCACACACATGCATGATCACATCCACTAGCTTCTCTGCGCATATGAACCCACAATGTGTAAATAAGCCACACTGCTGTGGTGTCGTTGACAGTTTACATAATAAGGAGCCTGAATGCAGAGATTCAAGGCTGACTGTCTAACTGAGGGGAGCTGAGAGGAACATTACTGGGATTCAATAAGATCGGACTAGACCCATCCTCAGATGCACTTGAAAGGAAATCAGCACACACACTTAAAACACAAATACACTCAACACACACCGTTCCTCTTCTATCCCTTTTTCTGTCTCTGAGGCGGCTCTGTTTTGGTTCCCACAATGCAAACAGGATGTAACCTATTTTGATCACGGTGCCATATTGCATCATCAAATATTAACAAACTTGACTGCGCTGCATTATGTCTGCTTAATAATGTTTGTTGAGTAATCTGTGCAGCTTTATCGTATCCTCGTGTTCCTCTTTCAGTCGAGAAAAAGCAGCAAAAGAGAGCCTACTTCTCATACGCTTTCCCATCACTGCTCCCATGATTCATGTTTGCATTTGTGTGACTGGGAGCATCTGTGTCCCTGTAGTCACATACAGATCCATTGATAGAGCGTGACCTCACTGGTCTGTCAGTCAGTCTGTCTGTCCATCAGTGAGTCTGTCTGTGTTTCAGAGTCGACACTCCTGCTCCTGATTTGAAATATTCCTCCTCATTTCTCTCCCATCTTCTCTCTCTTCTCTGCTTTGCTCTCTGCCTCTTCCTCCCTCTATCTCTTGCCTGCCCCTCTCCTCCCCCCTTTCCTCCCTCCCTCTCTCGCTCTACACTGATCCAGACTTTGGAATTCAATGTTGCTATGGTAACAATGTCGGGTTGGTCCTCTCTGCCTCCCCCTCTTGCTCCTCTTATACAGGCTGGATACAGCGCAACTCGCTTTGGAATCAGTCAGTCTTTAGTCTGCAATACTGTCACTTCTGTAATGACTCTAATCTGTATTAACTCTGTTGTTGTTACAGCCTTTGAATGAAGCATCTGCAGATTGGAACAATTATTACACTCGACTGACAGAAAATGTATCTGGAACTATTTTGAAATAAATAGATCTGTTTTAAGCTGCAAGATTTAGAGACAGGGGCGCTACCAGGGTTTTTTAAGGCCCTCTGAGAAGTTTTACACTTGGCCCCACCACCTGTTTTGAGGGCCCCTGTCAGAGTACTGAGCTCTTTGACCCAACCTTACTTTGCTCCACCAGACAGTGCCCCTGCATAAAGTGATGCTAGCAGTTATCCGCAGAATGCTAACATGTGCATATGCTGCGTACGAGTTACCTCGGAAGTTAGAAGTCCGAACTGAAAATGACGTCACACCCGAGTTACCAGCGTTTCAGTCACCAAATCGGAAAAAAGCTAAATCAGAGGCGGACACAAGATGGCTACATCTACGAAAGTTATTTTAGCGCTCGCCTTGTCTGAATATAAGGCAAGCGCTAAAATAACATTCGTAGATGTAGCTATCTTGTTTACGGCCTCCGATTTAGCTTTTTTCCGACTTGGTGACTGAAACGCTGTAAACTTTGGTGTGATGATATTTTCAGCTTCGACATCAGACTTCCGAGGTAACTCGAACACAGCATTATTACTTGTGCTTGTGTAATGCAAGGCAGTTCTTTGGTTCGTTTGTAAACAATGGCTGGTAGATCGTTCTTATCTGGTGATAGTGAATGCTGTAGACGTACCCAATTCCGAGTAATTTTTAGTGCTAGCATAAGAATTTTATTGTATACAACAAGACTATGTGGCCATTTGGGACCATGACCATGTGGGGAACGACTTAGCCAGCCACATTCAGCAGCCTAAGAACCTACCTTTTTAGCTAGGGATGTCCCAATACAATATTAATATCGGATGTCGGTCCGATACCAGAAAAAAAAACAAATATCGGATTATCAGCCTGCATCTAAAATCTCCAATATCAGCACTCCAATACAAGCAGTCCATTTCAGACTCCCTTCCAGCACCTCTATCTAGCAGCACCTGGATCCAGCATGCAGAGCCCACGTGATCACAACAACAGTGTGTACTAAGGTACTAACAAAGTAGCAAGGAGTAGGAGTGATGTCGGCCGTGTGGCTGTATTTTTTAACTCCAAAAAGATGTTGCAGCTGAGTGAAAAACTTGCCATGCACAAGTTTTTGCCAATATCGGAAAAAAATCGGTATTGGCCAATACTGAAGGCTTCAATATCGGTATCATCTCAGAAGTAAAAAAGTTGTATCGGGGCACCCCTACTTTTAGCAATCATTCATTGAGTTATTCTGGCTTTAGTACTTTCATCTGTATTTTGGCTTTGACTACATAAATCAACTAATATTCCTCTTTCTTCTGATATACTTTCTGTAGGTGCAAAGAAGTCACCATGTTGCCAGTTTCCTGCTAACACTGGACTGACGGAGAGTGGGACAACCGTCTGAGCTGCAGCCCCTTCCAACGACAGCCTTTCAGAGAGAAAGAGAGAAAGAGAAAAAGAAGTCAAAGAGAGAAAAACTTGTACAAGGAGGAGAGGGGGGAGCAGGTGAAAACAGTCGATGGATGCTGTCCGGATTGAGGGGACAGCAAGTTCTTCACTGACGAGGAAAAGAAAGATTTCAAAATTGAGTCGAAGGATAGAAACTCGCCGTCAGGTTAGTGAATCTCCTGACAACAAATCTTTAGCTGCTTTTAACACATGATCAAATTGGATTATTTGATTTAATCTATGATGGGGGCAAGTTGCTGTGAAGGCTGGGGGGAGGGGTTCATTCTTGTTATGATTAGACATGATAGTGAAAGAGGCAGGGGATATATGGGCAGACGAGTGTTGGGGGAGACTTGCAGCAAAGAGACTGTTGTGACAAGGACTACAGCCTTTGTCTTTGGGGCACACGCCAAAACTGCTAGGCCAACTGGAGCCCGGAAACCATTTGATTTAAGGCCCATGCTTCCAACCACCCCTATAAACTATTGCCTTTTAGAGCCTACATTTTTGAGTGTTGGGATTTTCCGCAGTAAGATTAATGGAGCTTTTGTAGCGCATACTTTCTCTGCTATAACTGCAATGTTGTTCCCACAGTTGCAGCTAATCATTGTCTGCGTTGTGTACTTGGCAGTTTCAGAGGCAAATCTGACACTGGTATCATAGTCCAAACAGCTCTACTCATAAGCACTGAGTAATCTCGTTTTAGATCTATAGTGTGTGTAAGGTGTTTGTGTATTCATCTCAAGCTCTGCTGATTCTCAGGGGGAATAGTGTCAGGGTCATGAATATGGAGTATATATTGAGATTGGAAGGGTGTGATCTATTGTGTTTCACATCAATTCAGTCTTGTTAAGCGGAGTCAGCAGAGTCATCAAACTCTCCTCCAAGGACACATCACACAGCGACTTATGCACCTCCCACGTCCGCCTCTTCCTCCCTCTCTGCCTCATCTCTTCTTGCCCCTCATCATATCACCTGAGTGTTCACTGTCTATACCAATACACTGCACTTTTTAGATGATTGTGAACACATCTGCTCGGTTAATTTATTCATTCTTGGACTTGAACTCCAAGATAAACGTTTGTTTTTCACTCTCTCTCTCCCCTTCGCACCTAATGCCTGTCCTTTCCCTCCTCTTTCTCCCTCCCTCCCTCCTCCTCTTATCTTTACCTCTAAAGGCATGGTGTGTGAGAAGGGGATCCAGATCCTCCTCACCACCGTGGGGGCATTCGCTGCCTTCGGCCTGATGACGGTGGCAATAGGGACGGACTACTGGCTGTACTCCCGTGCCCTCATCTGCAACAGCACAGCCAATGTCACCCAGGATGATCCCCATAACAAGGACAAGAAGGATCCTGGGGCGCTCACACATTCTGGACTGTGGAGGATATGCTGCCTGGAGGGTAAGGTGGAAGATGTTGGAGGAGATTCATGTTTATTGCTGGGATTTGGACTGATTGGTTTGCTCTGGTTAAGTACAAAGGGTGTAGTTAAGTCAGAAATATGGTGCATCACTCTGGTTACAATTTACCTATGAGAGATTTAGACATCCAAATATAGTCAGGCTAGGTTTTTTGTTTCAAGTCTTAAAAGGGCCTGAGGTTAGAGGTAAAGAATAAAACTAAATACTGATGCACTGACTAAAGACTGGTGTCGTAAATATGAAGCCAATGCCAGCCTGCAGCTAGTTTATCCTGGCAATAAAACGATCAAGAAGAAACAGTGAGACTAGCCAGTAAGAAGCAAATGTTTGCCAACACCTCTAAAGCTAACTTAAGAACACATCATGGGCCTTTGTCTCTTTCTCTTCACCAAAACTGAAGTGTAAAAACATAAATAAATTATTGGATGACAAATTCCAAGCTGTTGAGGACAGTGAACTAGCTAGCTGCTTCCTCAGTTTCCAGTTTTGTGCTAAACTAATCAACTGATGTTTCTTCATGTTTACAATACAGATATGAAGACGGTTTGATGATGAGCTTCCTATATGTTTTTTGTATCATTTATTAATGTAGAGACCTTATAACTCTTTCACTCATCACCAAAACAGAACTAAACTCTTAAGCCTGAAGTGAAAATCTTAAATCTATTAACTACTTCTTAGATTTCAAGGTGAAACATACTTCATGTCAGCCTTTAGTTTAACTGTTCAAAACTTTGCCAAGTAGATTTCAGCTTTTCTGTGATATACGTTATGCCTTTCAGCTTCATACACTAACCACTGTATCTATAAGACCATGACAGTGATACTGCAGCATGACGCTCATTCAAAATAATCCATTCATCACTGTCTGATTGTAGCTGTGGTCATTTAATTCAGAGGCTGAAACAAAAGGCTCATGTTGACTCACACTCCTGTCACTCCAACTGGCAGGAAACCACAGAAACTGGCAGTGGCCATCTTTCGATCCTCGGTTTGTCACTGCAACACAAGCTGCTAATTCATTATACATTACACTGCCTGGCTGACACTCCACAGTAAAGGCTGGGATGGAGTTAACAGCTAAGCAGCTACAGCCGAAGGGGTGGTGCGAGTTAGCGATCTGTGCCTTTGCTTACATTCAGACTTCAGTCTCCAGGAAAACCTCTTGGCTCTCCTCATAAAGCATTCAGGCCCATCCTGTGCTTGGTCATTGTACAAAGCTAATTTGTCCTCATCTCCAAGCTTCCTGATAGCAAAGCAGCCAATTAGAGATAAGCTCCAGCCCTTGCAGCACTGCTGCAGTGCACCCCCACCCTCCATTGCCTCACTCCTTCATTCTCCCACTTGCTGCCCCTCCATCTCACTCCCCCCTAACATTTAATCTTTCTTTGGCTTCTCTCCTTCTTCCCCTCCTCGTGGCTTCCTTTCTTTCAGTCTTTTCTCTCCCACTGTGCTGCAGCAAAGCTGATGTCAGTGTCTTGGCATGGCTTAGAGGTCAAGTATCCTTGATGTCTTTGGAGTATTGGGCTCAGAAAGATGCTCAGTAGCCGTGCAGTGATGCGGTGAGGTGTAGCTAGGGTGGAAATGCAGGACATGCTAGCTCTGAAAGATTTATGCCCGTGGGTGGGTGGCATATTATGGGAGATACATCCTGTCCTCCACTCTAGCTCCGCTGCAAGTTTAGTGAAGGTAGGGCCACTGTGAATAACCTGTCAAAGATTTTATTTGCAGGATTTTTGTTCATATACAGTTGACGAAAGACTTTTGTATGTATATGGTGATTTTTGTTTGATACGATTCATTTTTAAAAGATAATTCAATAAGCTTCCACAAAACTGATACCTGTATAAGGTTGCTATTAATTTCACAGTCAAACTAACACAACTTCAAATGGCAGAGACCCAATTATGTTCCCTTGACAGCTGACAGTCAGCTTCAAAAGAAATGTTTCAATAAGTTTTTGCTTTCTGTTCCACATTTTATCACTTAATACTTTGATTAAGGGCTGGGCGATAAAACGATAACGATATATATTAAAAATTTATTTCCCTTAATATCAATTTAAAACATGGTCAATATGCTTTTCGATAGTCGGCATTCTGCCATGTTTTGGTAGAATATTTGAATAGCTAATGAAAAAGGGAGTTGCTCCTGGTCCACTTCGAGCTGAACCAATCATGTGCTGAATTAGAACCAAGTAGCAAACAACTGCATAGTAGCAGGCGGCAGCTACACGCAACCATAGCACTTTAACACGTGAAGCCAACAGCACTGTCGGTGAGAAAAAAAGAAAATGAGTGCTACACCCAGCAGAAATGCAGATGAAGGCTCGGCAGATAATGACATCGTCAACAACACTGGCACAAAAACGGTGGTGGTGTGTCGATATTTTGTTTTTTTGAGGTCAGACATGAAGCAGAGTAATGTGCACTCAAAATTATGTCGAGTTCATGTTCTCTTAAAGTCGGGGAATACCTCAAATCTTTTTCACCACCTGAAGCAGTGCCACACGGCAGAGCATGTGCAATGCAAACGGTTACAAACCTGGAGCGGAGCAAGGAGCCCATGGCGCCTGTGCAGCCGACCATTCAGTCTGCTTTCTTTAGCGCAACACCTTACAACAAAACTGGGAAGAGACACAAAGACCTCACAGATACAGTAGCTTATTGTGTTGCAAAAGACATGCTACCATTAAGCACTGTTAAATTTCCTTTTTTATATCATGATACATCGATATTGACTGATATGAAAAAATATATCGTGATAAACTTTTTCCCATATCGTCCAGCCCTACTTTGATTGATTGTTTTGGTTCCTCAAGGACTGTCTAAAACCATCCACAATTCAAGCATTTTCTAGAGATGAACTGACTGGTAAAACCAGGGCTATTAGCACTACTGACTTTTGAAATAACTGTTAGTTGATCACCAAATCTGATAACAATGTGCTTTCATTACCTCTTTGAAATTCCTCATGCCTATTTTTTCTGATGTTCAACTACTATAACTGGTGCATCAATGCATTTTTCTTTCCATTACATGCAGCTTACTCTGCCAGCTTGTTTACTTTTTAGTTCCTCAGATGTGACTAGGATACATTATAGTTGACACGTTTGTGTACTTTTATACTTCCTCTCTTCCTATATCTTGTGCACTGATGTAGCACATAAGTTGAGAAGAAAACATAGAACAAGCTACCTTATATGTCCTCTCGGTAAACTCTATGTACTTGATAAAGTTGTCCTTGCTTAAACTTGGCGCAAAGCTGAGCTCAGCACCTTCTAAGTGTTATAGCTATTCTGAACAGGTGCAGTTCTTTTTTTCACGCCCTTACACTGTGTAAGAAGCAAATTTAGTTATTCTGATCTTAGCACATATGGGTGTGTTTGTCTTGAGATCAGGTGCGACTGGGCCTGAAAGCAGCATTGCTTTCTTAAGATTGCAAGAAAGTGTAAGCAACATTGTGATGGTCTAAATTACTGTCGATCTGGTCTGTGAGGAGTGAATTATTGGAAACAAGGATGCAGCTATGTGAGGTTCATGTGGAAATTTGCATCTGTTTGTTATACATAGATGCACAGCAACTCTCCTCCTTTCCAGGTAAATATTAGCGTTTTTCTGTTATACAGACTGGTGACCCATGGCAGGTGAGTTTATATTATGGCTTAAACCTGCTACATAAACAGCAGTGAGCCAAAATGCAGGCATACTTCGTTCAGAATAGGAGGTGATACTTGTATTAGTTTGTTTTATCTTTCTCTGATTATTGATAGACACCTATCAATAATCAGGGGGATTAATATAACCCCTTTGGCATCTGTGTAAGACTTTCTGCCCATGTGGCTGTTTAGATGACAGAAACTAGTTTGCATGATCAAAATAAACTTGCACCATGTCCTTGGTCCAACATGGTTTTACATGCAGAAAGTCATTGCACGGATAATACGTGAACGTGTGCATGCAAAACAAGAGAAAACCTTCCAAAAATACAACTCTTACTAACACTTTGAATGTATTTCCTCCAACTGAGACAGTGTGAAGTTTGTTGAGCCTTTCTCTTGCCAATAACACTGATCCCTGTGGCTCAACTGATGTCCCCCCTCCTCTGTACCTCCATATGTTTCTTTACAGACCAACCTGTGGAGTTTTAAGAGCTGTGAGAAAGAGACCAGCTCACCCCACATCTGTCCGTCTCTCCCTCCATCTGTGTCTCTTCATTCCATCACTTCCATCCATCTCTCTCACAGTCCATCCATCAACAACAGTGGTGTGCTGTCATCATCGTGCGTGCACCCCTCCGTTCGTCTGTCTGTCTACATGCAAGACCTGTCGGGTAGTTATCCGTCTGCCTGTGTGTCTACATACATGTTTCTTTCTACATGTGTATGTGTGCTCTACGTATGTGTTGTTACTAACATGAATGTGGAAGAACTGTTCAAATCAGTCATGTCTCTGTTAGTTTTCTGAAGTCTGTCTTCTGAAGCATATGCTAACATTCAGAACGGGATTTTCTAACAAAGACATGCCTGCATTCAAGCATCAGTCAGTTTTTCCCTCAGGAGGATTTTTGCTGCTCTCTTTTGTTGTTATATTTTTGAGTTCTTGACTTTTGTTGTGTCTGGTCACCCCTATTTTTCTTCTCATATCCCAGGAGTAAAGAGAGGAGTCTGTTCTCAGATCAACCACTTCCCAGAGGATGCAGACTTTGACCATGACGGGGCAGAGTACGTCCTACGTAAGTCAATATAAGCACTCCATGGCATGTATGATGAATGGGAGAGAAGTCTGATCATGTTTAAAAGAGAAAAGGCGTAAGTAAAGTTGTCCAAAAAGTGTAAAAAAAAAAAAACCTTCTATTACTTTTCAAACTTGATGTTTTTATTGCCAATTCCTCACAAGACTATGCAAGAAACAAACATGTGATAGTGTGTTGCAGAAAATGAGGAGAGCTGGGGTGTCCTAGTTTGTGCTCAGTGCCCTGCAGTGATATCTTTCTGCTCTATGATAGGCTTCATGTGTGCCTGTGCATACATAAAGAAAGACTGCTTTCTGTTAATTATGGTGCAGAGGCATTTTGTTGGCATTTAGGTGGCATTTTCTCTCCTGTGGCCTAGTTGTTGTAGATGAGAGCCGTTAAAAGAGCGTTAAAATGTGCGTCCATGTGTGTTTATGTGCATGCATGGTAGACGTCCTGGTGAAAGCACTGAGGGTCACACGTGTGGAAAAGAATTCACTGTGTATATAATTTTCTTGCAAGGACTTCTGTCTTATTTCTAAAATTAGAAGCTTTAACTGCTTTTACTTTATTACTTTCTTTCTTTCTTACTGTCGGAGCTCAAGTGCAGTCATATAAGATCATAATTTTGTGTTTGTTGGCCGACTTACTGACTGTTTCTTCAATTAATGATCTTTGAAATCCTTGCAGGCAGTAGCAGAGCCAAAAATTTGTGATTGAGAAATCTTTGTGGGGATTTATTGGTCACAGCAGGGCTATGATTTCTTATGCAACAAATTAATCATCGTGCTGAAATAAAAAAGACTTATGTACCCCAAGTACTAAACTTATATGCATGTAATTGAACATACAAAGCAAGCAGTAAATCTTGTGCATCGAAAAAAAATCAAACGACAATAAAAGGCACTTGAAAAAAAACTTTGAGGAGTCATAAATCCAAACCACAACACAATTTAACTGTAGATTTGCCAATAGTTTTGCTCCGAACAACACTTTGATAGAAAACTTTATAGTGAAGCAGATTTGTTTTCAGCACAGTGGAACAACTTTAACAAACATTTCATTGTATAGCAGTACTCCAGATGTCAGTGAGCATTGTGAGAGGTATTTAACCTCACTTTCTTACAACTAGACAAAAGACACACATTGTCCACAGGACCTCCATGGGTTCAAGGGCTTCCACTTTTTCCAGGCCCCCCACCCATACACAGCCTTTGCAAGCGTCATTAGGACTCTATTCACTATGCAAAACAGTAGACATGCTTTATTTGCATTTAATAATCCATCTGCAATCACCAATAAATGGCTAGAGTGTAACTTTAGATACTTGTCAAGTCATGATATATAACCATTATTGATATGTAAACATCCAGCCTATTGAACTCAGACACTGCATCACCAAAAGGCAGCCCACCATCCTGGCTCACTGCAGGCCATAATTAATATCTTTTGCACATAATGCACACATTTGTGCACAAACTACATGCACAGGCATGTCTTATGCTAAATACATACATCTATACAGCAATATAAAGCAATTGAGAGTGAATGCCTTGCCTCACAAATTCAACTGTCAGTGTCACTAAATCTGACCCCAGACCAAACCTGAGGCCACCATAAAGGGGAGTACCAATATCTCACAGTGAAGCACATAAACACACAACGTGTGGGCATAAGAATATTGCATCGTTATCCGCATTTGAGTGCACTCTTACCTTACTCCTGACTTTATCTTCAACAAAGCAGTGACTTTCAGCCTTCCAAGCAGGTCATTCTCCGTGGATCTCCAGAATTACAGAGCTGGGTGTTTCATGAACGCAGTATATTCTCCAGAATCCCAGTTTTGGGGGAAAGCGCTCCTTAAAGTTACCCAGTGACACGATAGTAAAGTAAATCCACGAAGTTATCCATGTTTGGAAAAACTGATGACGGTCTCATCTTCCAGGTGAGTTTAAGCTGCTAGGCTAACATTGAAACAGCACATTTAGCAGCGAAACTGCGGCCACGGAGCAGCTGAGCTAATATAACTAGCTTAGCCAGTATTAATGTTAGCGTTCGTAATGTGATGCTTGGTAACTTGGACAGTGACTTAACTCAATTCCCGCCAGTCTTAATGTCTCTCTACGGCAACCAGTAGTACTTCCGCCGGTGTCTCCCCCGGTCTCACACCTGCAAGCGGCTTATTCCTAGCCAATGTGCCCGTCATAGCAGCCAGTAGGGGCTCGTTAGCTGTGGTCACTCGTCGGCTGCCGTTTCAGGCGTTGCTATCACGGCTTGTAGTTTTTAAAGTACCCTGTAAGCTTGAGTGTTTTCCCTGGATGTGCTTCCCAATGTTGGATTCACAAAGTCGGTTTCATTTTTGAGCTTCACGCCGCCTTTTCCCCAAACATTTTTAAATGTACCACAACTTCCCGCTGCCAGTCAATAGTTCGGAGACCGACGTCATGGCGGCCATCTTGCTATGGGAAGCTCGCCCATTCATAACATTACAGTCGACGGTGCATGTAGCATTTTTAAAGCCATAGATTGATTGATTTTAGACCGATTTTCGAACGGTTTGGTTTGTAACAAACCTCAGAGTTTTATTTATTTTCCTGCATACTCAAGAATAATTTTAACCATGAATTTTTATAAATAAACATTATGCAGATCGGTAGAGCAATAGCCATGGACCTACACACACAAGGCAGTTATATTAAATCATTTATATATAAAACATTTAATCATTCCATGTATGTTATATGAGCAATATTTATATGATTTTAAAAAAAGGCTGTCATACAAAAAATTTCAATTTCAATTGTGGTCTCAGCATTGACAACTCGCGCAAAGCGACTCAAAGGTTTGGCCTTGCGTGCAAATAGCCGTGAAACAACTGTGCTGCACGATTGTCTTTTTTTCTTAAAGAAAAGCTGCCATTTCAATATGTCCAAGCATCCCGACCCATAGCCACGTTATTAAGGTCTGTAATAAACAAAACCGTTTGTAAATCTGTCAAGATATCAGTGAGTTAAGAGGCTGTCGTGTAGGGAGGCCGGTGACTCCACCTCGAGTCATCTAGCCTTTCATATCTGTGGTTCTCCTGCCCTCCTTCCTGAGCACACAATCAGACACACACACACACACCAGTCAGAAGTAGCCTACCATAGAAGTGTCTGAAGAAATGTTTCTTCTGAGTTTTCCTGGGTGGTAAAAGCCTGTGCCTTAAACAGCCCAGACTTTAAATTTTTATACACAGACACACTGTAATAATGATTAAAAAGGTCCTTACCTAATCAATAACCAATCAATCAACTGTAGAAGTCACTATATTCTATCAAAACAATCTTGCTCTGATCTCAAAACCTGGTCAAAAAACTTAAAGGCCTATTTTAACTTTTACCAGAAACTTTTAGACTTTTAGAGCAAAGTGTGTTTGTGTTACCTCACACATTCAAGTGGACATGAACAAAAAAAATCCCAGTTTAAAATGTATATCAAAACTAATGTAAGAATATGTTAAAAAAAATTAAAACCTTTTCGATATTAAATGCATTTTATGCCTTCTAGAAAACTTTCAACAAAACTGTAAAAAGTGTAGAAAGAATTGAGAATTTGGGTTATGATTTCATGAGAATCCAAAGGATTATAACTGAAAAACTGTTTCCCTGTGATCACATAAATCTCTTGTGATTCTGAACCTTCCCAAACTTAATACCCTTTACTGTTTACTTTATCTTGTTCCATGTGTAGGGGTTGTCAGGGCTTCCAACATCTTCCCAATCCTCAGTGCCATCCTGCTGCTGATGGGAGGGGTCTGTATTGCTGCTAGTCGTTTCTATAAAAGTAAAAGGAACATCATCCTGGGGGCGGGAATTCTCTTTGTGGCTGCAGGTAAAGTGGAAATCTGTACACTTTCTTGAACACTCTGAGGTGCATGTCTGCATTTGGTCTGGAGAATATTACTCACCCAGTAGTTCAGATGTTGTGTTTGGCAGTGTCTGGTTGTGTTTGGACTGTTCTCTTACTTTAATGGAGGTTATTTAAGTGTCACAAACCATCATGTCAGGCAGATTTGTTTATTAGTACTGCACATTGGTCTGTCTGGGTGTATTTATCTCTTTTGTAAATACCGTTTTTTTCTGTGCTTTCTCAGGTCTGAGTAACATAATTGGTGTGATTGTGTATATCTCTGCTGCGCTGGGGGACATCTCTCCTAAGAAGGACGAGGATAAGAAGTGGCAGTACTCCTACGGTTGGTCCTTTTATTTTGGAGGCCTGTCCTTCATCATGGCTGAGATGGTGGGGGTTCTGGCTGTCAACATCTACATCGAGAAGAACAAGGAGCTGCGCTGCCGATCCCGCACCGACATTTTCAAGAGCACCACACACGCCATGCTCCGCCTGCCCAGCTACCGCTTCCGTCGTCGCTCCCGCTCCTCATCCAGGTCCACGGATCCCTCCCGCTCCCGAGACCCCTCACCCGTGGGCGGGGGCAAGAACTTTGGCCTGCCTCCCTCTGCACTCCTCTCCCAGGGCCCCATCTCAGTTTCCACTTTACCCAACCCCCACTCTCGCTCGCACACGGCCCTTGCAGGAGGCGACATCTCCCTGTACACATTGTCCCGAGATCCCAAACTGGGGGGTTTGCCGCCCATGTATGGAACGGTTGACAGGGCCACACTCTACCAGCTCCACAACTGCTTCCCAAAGGATGGAGGTGGAGGTGGGGTGATGATGAGCGGTACACTGCCTTCGCTAAAGTCGCACAACCCCTCCAATTCTTCCAACTCCAACGCGCAGATGCCCAACTCGGTGGGCTCAGGCCCTCCACCCTTCACCTCATCCACAGTAGACAGAGAGCGAGGGATGGGGACTCTGGACAGGCTGAAAGGAGACAGGGAGAGTAACTCTAACACCCTCAATAGGAAGACAACGCCTGTGTAGAGAGAGGGGAAAAGAAAAAGAAGAGAAGGAAAGTGGGTAGGAATCAAAAAGAGGAGATAGAGTGGAGCTCTGTGTTCGTGAAGATCAACACAAAGTAGCAATGAAAAGCTAAAGCTCTCCCTCCATCTTCACTGTTATTTAGTCGACTCAACTTCACAGAGAGCAAAAAGAAGAGTAATAACAGAGTGATAATAACAACAACAATGAACTTTAACAATAAAACTATTTTGATATTTTAATGTGCTAGAAAGGATTTATTTTGTTAATGATCAAACGCAATTAACCTTGGGCTACTCTGAAAATGTTTCGCATACCTTCTTTTGTGCAATATAACTGCTAATTAACCAGATCATCATCAGTGTTAAATTGTTGTTGTGATTATTCTTAGTGTTATTACGAGCTAGCCGTATTCGCAAACTCCAGAGTTTGGAATCAAAATCAGTTTTCTTGTTTTTGTTTTTTTCACTCTGGCTTTAGATCTCGACGACTTTACTGTGAACTTCTTCCATGCAGAGCCGCTGGGACTGTCAGTGAGCTGTGTGTAACTGTGTCAAGCATGAGTGATGAGTGTGCACAATCTGTGGGAGAATGAGGGTCTGTATTATTACTCTTTTTTAACCCCATATGATATGATTTCCATTTGTAACATGAAGTCAGATTTGAATACTGTAAATTGTCTTCCAATATTGATACTGAAAGAAATGCAACAATAATATGCGTGACTGAGACAAACTGTCAAACTTCATTGTTATTATGAGTCTGAGTTTTTCTATGGGCCTCTGTTAGTCTTCTTTCCATTCTACTCAGTGTTAACAGTAGTACTTGTAGCTATAGTCGTGTTGAAGATGTTTGTTCTTGGGCATTAACAGAAACCTCTGACAGGAGGATGCAGAAAAAAGATGACATGGAATAACTCATTTGTACAGATTCAGGTTCAAGTTATTGCCTGAGCCAAAAAAAAAAAAAAAAACAAGAACTTCATCAACCTTTTTCTATGAAGAGTCCCAAAGTGAGACATGCAGCTCATCATTTTCAATGGCAAAAAATAAAATATGTCTATGTGGGTTCTAAGGGTTTAAAAAAACATTGCAAAGAGAAACTTTTGAAAACATACATGTACATTGTAATTTACGCATACATATATTTGTAAAGTCTGGAAATGTTTTTCGGGACCACTGTTTAGATGCATTTTGGGGCGGGTTCAGACAACATGTTATGATCCTTCCTGGACTCTTGTCGGGTGGTTTCATCCGCCGTGCCATCATTACAACCCCAGCCTCCCCAATTCCCCCCACCACCACCCTTCTCCTAAACCTGCCTTTATTTGGTCACATGTTCGGCGCTACCCTCCTTTATCACTCGACCGACAAAAGATCAACCACAGAGACAACATCGTAACCTCCCCAAAGATTCTTTTCACTGTGCTTCCCCTCCTGTGACCGCTGAGTCTGAACTGATCTGTTTATGTTGATGAGAATGTAAACACATGTAAAGAGCCCCACACCCATACCCCTCTTCTGAGCCGTCCCGTGAGATTGCAGATCCAGGTGGAAACCGTGGACAGACAGCTACATGAAACAATGAAGAAACAAAACAAAACCAGACGCTTCCAGATTCTCTACTTTTTTCATTCTTTGATTTCATTTGAGAAAAAGAATAATGTGATCAAACTGCACACAGATAGCATTTATGTGGGCAATATGAATAGTATGTAGTTGAGAATAGATATATCTAGATAAATGATTATGGTTTATCTAAATGTGTGATAAACTTAAACACTGTATTGCACGAAGTTTATAAAAAAAAACAATAACAGACATGTTCACAGACTGCTGTCTTTTCTTTCCTCTTTGCTGATAAGGAAGAGTGGGAATAAACCTGTGTTCAAGCATCAGAGCAGAGCTGCCGTAAGTGGTTATACTATCACTGCATTGCACTTTAAGACAATTTTCATGTAGATTTCAAGGGTAAGTTCCAGGTCACGGTTGAGCTTCAAGGGGAACGTGTCTCCTCCTTTTCCACAGAAAGCTGCTTGCTGCATGTCTTCAGGTGTAGCAGGCGGATACTGACAAACATAAACTTCCTGAAAACCTACTGTACTGTATACTACCTTCTCCAAACCAAACAGAAATACTCAGCTAGAATGTAGCTGGCGAACCTAACAACAAATCTCTGAAATTAACAATGAGGTCTCTTTATGATCTACAAAAGCAAACAGGGCCAGTAGTAATAAGACTGAAAATTCCTGTATGGAATCACTTCATGCCTGTAGATGTTATTGGGAAGGGATTGGTGTCAGACATAATTAAGATCCAGGTGAAAGGAAAAGCTCTCTTTTAGTGTTTATACGGTGCATATTGAGAGAGACATTTGATTGTTGAAAAGGGCTGTCGAGGTGATGTGTTTGTCTGAAAACACAACTTAAACTTGTACAGTAGAAAATCAGCAAAGACAGGAGGTATAAGTTAGTCCTTAGGGGCATCAACACATACATAAAGTTCCTCACACAAGCTTTAAATTGATCAGTTGGATGGAAAAAAGTCAAACAGAAGTATTGGACTGTGCAGATAATCCAAGAAGTCCCACATTAAATCTTTTACTTTAAATTCCCCTCTATGTGTTCAATATGTTTCTTGGTTATTTAATCTTCACTTTGCAGAGAAGAGTTAGAGCTGTGCTGAAAGAGTGAAACCTTTCTAGAGTCACGGTTAGGCTTTGTCAAAACAAATTCATGGTTATAAGTGTGAAACTGTCAACGCACGAATACTAACACAGTAAAGTAGCAGACTCTGTGTAAAGTGATTGTTATAAGGTGATGTCTTCTTACTACAGTCCAGTAGCTTCTTTCATAGCTCCCAATCAGCATTAAAAAAAGAAATCGTAACAATACCAGAGAAGATTTACTCAGAGAAGGGATCACCAGACAAAAGTTTTAAATACCTCTTGTTTAAAAAATATCACTATACCAGTAACATGCAGAACCAAGCAGAGCTGTTACGATATCAAAATCATCCTGGTGGAGGAAGTGGCATTTATGTGCACACGTTCATAGCATACTCATCCTCAACCAGGAGGCTGACCTTGAAGAGAACCATAATTAATGATCCAAGCAACAAGGAACAAGACACCAAATCCTTGATTAATTAAGCGCACTAAATGAAACGTGTATTAATCAAGTTAAGTAGATCCTCGCATTAGCGGACAACCAACAGAATGATAAATGAAGGAGTTTTCTACCTGACTGACAAAGCGGTGCCCTTTCACAATGTCCTACACTTCAATGAACACAGTTAACTTAATTTACTAATAAGTTACTGATACTGATAAGACACTGAGAAGTTAGCAATCTTATTTTTTTTAAAAGCATGCAAAATCTTTAAGAAGTCACATACATTTTCTTAAGCTTTTAAAGGAATATTCCGGTGTAAAATTAAGTTAGGGTCAAACACACAATAACATCGAGTTAGACAACCTGTTAAGAGATGAATGTTGCAGATCGCTTGCTTCTTTAGTTATACCAACTTTAGTAACAAACGCACGATAGCAGTACAGAGAGCCATGCGCTCAAACAAAACGCCACTCTATAGCCATAAATAATGCTCAGAACAGCACCTAACTTCATCAACAGTACATATAGGGTCCCAGCCATAGTACTAACCACCAAACATCTTTGGGCCAGTCCATTGACTGCTGCGGGGTGACGCAGCTCAAGGAAGAACATTTATGATCATTTCTTTATCATTTCCTTGAAGTAATAATCACCATATTAATCATTTGCATCATCATCTGCATAATCATCTGCAGACACGGTAGTTCTTCTGCCTTAGCGTCTTGGTCTGATTGCGTTATGTTTGGTCTCTTTGCTAAAGAAATTAGGCAAAACTAAAAAGATGTTTGGTGGCTAGTGCTGTGGCTGGGACCCTATATGTACTGTTGATGAAGTAAGGTGCTGTTCTGAGTGTTATTTGTGGCTGTAGAGTGGCTTTTTGGTTGAGTGCGTGGCTCTCTGTATTGCTATCGTCTGGTCGTTACTAAGGTTGGTATAATTAGAGAAGCGAGCGGTCGGCAACATTCATCTCTCAACAGGGTGCCTAACTGGGTGTTACAGTGTGTTTGACCCTAACTTAATTTTACGCCGGAATATCCCTGAGATGTTGCAGAACTTGAGCAACTGTGTTAAGTTCTCCAGCAGTATAAGAAAAAGCAAACATTGGTCGCAGAAGTTCCTCCAGTTCAAGGTCTCTCAGTCCATCTTTACCGTCCCGCGATCCTAAAAAGCCTTCGACCTTCACTGTCAGAGCCTGCGCTCATTATGTTTGCAAATATGTGTGTGGTGCCAGATGGGAGGTTTCTGCCAAACAGGATAATGAGAAGAGCAACTGAAAATTAATTCAGTAAACTTTTCTGTGACCAACACAGCACCTGGACACATTTTGTCTTTTTTGTTCAGGTGGGACCATCCAGGACCTCCTGCATGTTTTTGAGCAAAATCTTAATTTTTCCAGTAAGGGTCAAGCAGACGGAGTCCTTCTAGAGGTAGGAAGTAATACTTCTAATGCATAACAGCTGATGAAAGCAGCATCCGATCCCTGACAAGCAGCCTAAGATTCCTCACAGAGCTCCTGGACCCTGAAGATTAGCACTTAGCAGTGTTTTACTCCGCCACAATCTTCAGTGATACAGCAGTGAGAGACTGATGTTGGCCACTCAGCAAGCACTGTTATAAATCAGTTTAAGGTATCAAATATAAAACCTTCATATCCTGACAAGTATTTCTTTTCCTCTTGTGGGAGCTTGTATCCGAAATTCCTGTAAGTCCATGTCCGCTCACAAACATGCAGTGGTCACACAGCACTTTGAAAACAGTCTCAGTAGAACTATTAACAGCTAAATATACAACCAGGATAGTGTGTCATGTGGATTCAGTTTCAGCCCACTGAGAGTTAAAAGCATCTGTGTGTATTTGTGTAGAGTGTGTTAGTGCGTGTTTGTTCATGCAGGTGGTCATGTGAGTGTATCTGACTGTCTGGATGCCGCTCGGTCCCAAGTGGATTGTGTTTGGGAGCAGTTATTGGGCCATCTCTGATACGAACCGGCACTTGTCTTTCTGCGTGCATGCGCGTGTGTGTGTGAGCATGAATGCAGAGTGGGGCAGGTGGAGGTGGAGGTGGGACCGCTGCCCTCCACATGGAGACAGCAGGGGGAGTGACGCACAGAGGTCAGGGGTGGAGAAGCAGAGTAGAGGGCACAGAGGTATGAGGATGGGCCGCTGGGGCACATAGTTAAAATTCAAGGATAAGGTTTCTGAACCTCTGCAGTGAAATGCATTACGATGAGCTCGGGTTTAATTATAGAGAGGAGGGTTAGGGGGCTGGCAGAGGGGTTAGGAGTCACACTTCGGCAGGGGGGGTAGGTGGAAATGGGTGAATGTCAAGTTTGAGAGCAAGCTGGATGTTATGTCAGCAAATGAAAATGACTCAACTATTTAACAGTACATCCATTTAATGAAAGGGTCGTGAACACATATGTGTGTCTCTGCAGACATATTGTACACTGTTACTAAAGTGAGTGGAGAAAACAATACAATGAAACAGTGACCATACATAAGTATAAAATCATCAACAACATCCAGTTTGTGTACAAAGCTGAGCTTATAAAGACAGCTCAAACAGTTCTCTGATATAAAAAATGTTTTTTATTCATTATTTTTTTCATTTTTCACAGTTTGATTTCATTCAACATACGCACATTCATCCTTTGTAGTGACTTCACACATTAGTTGTACAACACATATACAGTAAGAAATAAATAATAACAGTTAAAGCTTCTTATTTATGAGCACGAATATAAAGAATACACATTCACTCCATTCATGAGGCAACACAAAGCATAAACGACAAGTTACACAATCAGGACCTCCTGCAAACTGTCCTTGACTGTTTTAAAATGATTTTTATTAATATGACTTTTGCAGCTTTGAGAAACAGAAATCCATTTCTGCCCTATAAAAAATTAGAAGAATAAGGATATTCTTAGTATGCCATCATTTTGAGATTGATGGCTCAGCTTTCAAACTTGGTGTTTATCATCTTGTCGTGTGAGCTCAGCTTTCAAGCCTCATCATTTTTGTTTTCGTGGAGACTTTGAGCTGATTGATAGCGTCTGTCATTTTCAGGAGGAGCACCAAAAGATAACAAGCCCTCCATCATTCATATCAGTCATTGGTGTAACAATGGCATCATCACATTAGCCATGTTTGATCAAGTCATGATCTCGCCTGATTTTAGCCAAATTTCAGCGATAGTAGGATCAAAAAGTGGCCGCACTGTATGCTGGTAGATCACTAACAGATGCCTTTAGTTATGCATCATGTCTTTTGTCTTTAGACCAGTGTGCTAGTCCTTTCACTCGTACACCACCGATTCACTACTGCACATTTTTTCTCTTTATGTATTAATTTCTTTCATTGTTGTGTGGTGATACAAATCTTATTTTAAAGCCTAAGCTGGTGGCTGGTCTGTTAGACGAACCACAATAACCAGCCAGATTAATTTAACATTTTATAAAATTGGACCTACTTTATATCATTATATGCAGATCAACGTCTATCCTAATCCCGAAATTGTCCATAAACATAACAAATGGTTAATGTGAAGGTTGCTAAGATGTGGGATCACAGTCTGTCCAATACTGGTCACACTGACTGGCAGGTTAGCGTAATTACTTTTGTGTCACTGAAAGATGGACTGTAGAAATTTGATACTTACTGTAGTGTCATTTTTGTTGACAATAAGGACACAAGTGGTACAACACTGAGGGGACCAGCATACCAATCTAGCTACTGTACCTGTGGCATGCAACTGAACTTCCTGCACATGGTGTGCTACTTAGTGGCATGCTGTTAGCCACTTTTCAATATAAACACAGCTGCTTTTTTTTTTTTTTAACGTTTACCCAAGTTAACAGTATTCCTTGGTTATATCATATCATATCGAACATTTCTGATTAATAATTTCATTGAAAAATTGTGCCATCTTGCCGTTCAGATTTAAGGACAGTTTCTAATAAAGTTCTTGAAGTCATAGATAAACAAAATATTCATTATAAATTTCAACTTTTCAAAGCTTTTTATGGCAGAACTGGGCAGTACAAATGTCCTATTCAAAAGTCTCTAGGTTACTTTCTTAACAGAAAGACTAGACTTTGGGGTGGCTGTGCAGCAGGCTAGCAAGGCTTTATGGGACATGTATAAGTTGACACAACAGAGAGCTCAAAAATCAATATCACTGTCGCTCCTTATCTCTACTTCGACTAAAAAAACACACACAAAAAAAAATTCAGGAACAAAAACATATTTCAGAGGCCTGACAAGAGAATTTGTTGGCTTCTGTTCAAACATTAAGACCTTGTTGTTGCAAGTTGTATCACAGCCCTCAGGATATGGACTAATGTACTTGCTCCCGAACACGACATTAACAATACTGTATCTACATTTTAGTAATTGTGTGCTAGGTGGCGCTATTCTTGTGTGGAAAGCATTTCTGCCAAGGGCTGAAAGGAAGGGAGAGGAGAATAAAGAGGAAACCTCCTAGAATAAGTATCCCCCCTGCCGAGCCCACACAGGCCACAGACCAGGACATCTCGTGA
This sequence comes from Xyrichtys novacula, assembly GCA_962446985.1. Taxonomy (NCBI): domain Eukaryota; kingdom Metazoa; phylum Chordata; class Actinopteri; order Labriformes; family Labridae; genus Xyrichtys; species Xyrichtys novacula. Next base: position 24,206,828 of record OY660871.1, read on the forward strand.
TGAAGAGGAACAGAGTGATCACTGGACAGCAGGGCCAACACGGACTGATGGAAAACCAGGACGGAGAGGAGGACCAGCACACCTGCACAGACACAGAGGAGAATTAAAAGCCAAAAAGCAAAACGTGCAATCCATCCAACTATGTTTTGTGAATTTGTAGCACAGCAAAGTGAGGGGGAACCTGAAAGGATGAAGCAGAAGGAGGCTGGTTTGAGGAAAAATGGCACTCCTTTGCTGAGTGACATGGCGATGCAGATAGAGCCCATTACCATCAGAGTCAGACTTAAAAGGGCCAAGATAGCTGCTGCTAGATTCAGATCTGTGAAAGGAAGCAGAAAGAAAGTTAAACAGTGTAACTATCTGATTTATATGTTCAGAAACTGTGTAGTTATAGTTACATTTTTGTCATTTCCTGTCCAAGAGAAATTTACCAGAGATGAGATGGGCCTTTGGTAGAATCAGAGAAAGTTTGACTCACAAGGTTGTTCTGTGATTATAATCAGTTACTGTGGGAAAGTTCAGACCCAGTCTGAATAGTGTCACTTCCCACATTGGCTCCCTTTAAAACAGAGTTTCTGGCACTGCGAACCTGAGCAGGTGCACCCCAGAAATCTAATAAATGTTTTACAGCAGTACGTGCCAGCTTTGTGTTTGTTTGATTCTCCATCACACAGAAATTATCATTCATTCATTAAAATACAACAAATACGGCCTTTCAGGATGGCTTTTGTTACAGAGGGGAGTGGGTGCCAAAAAACGGTGAGACAACCCAGACACACACACACAAAAGGCTATCAGGTATTTTATTTTTGTCCAGCTACCCTCTTTCATGCTTTTTCATCATCCTGCATTGTAGATATTTGGGTTAGTGTGTCTCCATCAGATGTTTTAAACAAACCTGCAGAGTTAAACCCCCTGATATGACTCAGTCCTCAAAGAAGAGACCATGTAAGTGTTAAAAGTTGTGTAATTTTGTTCATGTAGTTTCACATTTACAACAAAGATGGAAAACAAAACTGATGAGCAGAAGCCATGCAGCAGCTTGGTTGAGTTCTGAAAACACATATGCTGATGTACTGACAGTGACACTATTTTAAAGCGATGTAATGAAACCATGATAATGTTAGATTAGTGATATAGTATGCTAGCTAAAATAGACTGAAAAACTGTGTAGTCATTCTGTCTTCCTTTTGTACAACCAGAGGAGATATGTAGGGGCACATCATCCATCTATGTGTATAAGAATCATGAATATCTGTATATCTGAATATCTAAAGCAATTTATCCAACACTAGAGACTGTATAACAGCAAGAACAGCACAACAGCTATCCTGAGTGAAGCCAAAACATTTGAAAACCCGCCTCCTCTATCAAAACAGTTAGAAATGATTGTTTTAGTAATTTATCTGATGTTTAAAGAGGATTGACAGCTGTGGTTCCTGCATTGTTCTATACCAGATTAGCAGAGTGGAAGGGGAACGGTGACGCAAAACACAACAAACAGTCACATGTGAATCATTGAAACTGCTATGGTGTGTCCAATTAAAATCAACATGGTACCATCCTGAGGGATCCTTAACATTACATACAAGCTGAATGAAAAGTGCTGTTTTGTTAGTTCTGTGGCGTGGCCAGCCAACCAGCTCTTGTGTATGCTGTCAGCTTCACCAGTATATCATATCAATGCACATCAAGGCAGGTTTTTCAATGCTCTTCTATTTATGGGTGGAGATGTAGGCTTGCTGTACACATTAATAAATAGCTAATGTCGTGTACTAGGGATGGGTGGTCTCAGTTTACTAAATCTGTAAACCAAGTTTTGTTCTGTACACACCTGCAGCATACTAAATGACAGTAAAAATCTATCAATGTCTAAGAATTTGGTACTGTTATGGGTACTCAACGAATTCTGTTGGCACTATGGAGTACCGTTTTTACATAAAATCAAATGGCACCATGTTTCAGTACCTAAACACATCCTTGTGACTGTGAGGGATTAGAGGAGTATGTGATTTTCCATGCCAGACATGAACACAGCATTGCACACACAAGACCATAATGACTTCAGTAGCGGCGGGTTCAGTTAACAAAGCAAGCATGGCTGATAGAAAGTGCTCGAAAGTATGGCCTGTACCAATTCCCAGGTACCAGGCATCAGTGCCGTATCAGTATAAATGTGAAAGTTACCAATTCCTATCTAATACAGTTGAATTTGCAAATGTTGACTGAAGTGGTTGACTATCCCACAATTGGACATTACCAATGTCCATCAACTACACTGCTTGTCAGGCTAACTTACATTTACTCATATATTGTGTATGACGCAACAATGTTGGATATCCACCCTAAACCTCAGCAAAGTTTTAATAACATAGGGACATAACCCCTGCTTTCCATGTAATCCGAGCAGCTCATTTCCAAGAATGGCCCCAACCTGTCATCAGATTTTGTGGTATTTTTAGAACAATGGAAAAGGACAAGCCCACCCAGTAGCTTTGTCAAAGATTTGCTCAATGAGACGCTGAAAAGTCTCTTTCACCGCTTGCCTTTTTCCTCAATGCTGCACGTAGTTGATTCAAGATGTCTCAGAAAATTGTTCATCACTGTTCTTTTGGTTTTTAAGGAAAGTCACAGCTATTTATTACAGATGGTTTGCATTTCATATGTTTCTAAAGCTCTTCAATCTATAATGACCTGCTGAAAAGACTCAGAACCACAATATAAATAACATTATGTCGGCATCTAATGTAACAATAGCAAACATTTGAAAACATAGCGAAATATTGAGCTAAATGAGAGCTAACAGCTTGCCTCAAAGGTTTTCTGTAATGGCATAACTTTTGGGTCAGTTTGTGGCTACAAAGCTGTTGAAAACGTAACCCCCACAAGCTGCTTTTGACCTCATATCAGTGGAAAAGTGCTGAAATGAGGATTTTCATGGGTGCCATGTATGAAATAGATGAGGCCTTTTTGAGCTACACATCCTGCAAACAATAAAAATATTTGCAGGACATAATAAAAAGTGAAAATTAGTCTAATAGGGCTCCTTTACACATATCTTCTACCACCGTTTTCTCGCTGTTTGTCTTACAATTGCAATTCTTTCTTGCAACTCCTTTGTACTAAATGTCTGAACTAACTGTTTGAAACTTTCAACTAAAAAGTAAAGTTGTATTTGCTCAGCCAGCTAAACTTCAAACTGCACTTGGCAATGAAGTAAACACATTCATCAGTCTGATAGTGGATGATTTACTCTAAAAAAAGGGGGTGTCAGTGGAAGTTAATGGGCTGAAACATGCAAAAACCAGCAGCAGCAAAAGTGTGGTCCTCTGAGCTCCCAGTGAACGTCTAAATTGATGAAAGCTATAGTGTAACTGTGGATGTGTATCTCTGCGTTGAAGGGGGCAGTGTAATGTCTCACTTTTATTCGTTGTCTTCTTAAATATGACTGCGTTCTCCCCGGAGGTGAAGAATTTGAAATAGGTGCAGTTGGAATCTGAGAATAAAGACAAAGAGAGAGAGAGATCAGACACACACATGTGAACGCACACTTGCAGAAAAATACACTCCTATGGATGTCTGCTGGCCTCCTGCAAAGCGCCTCCTATGCATCCATGCACCCTGTCCTTCCAGGCATCATTCCTATTTATATCCAAGTGTTGAGCATTAGCTGGAATACACACACACACACACACACACACACACACACACACACACACACACACACACACACACACACACACACACACACACACACACACACACCGCACTGCCCAGCATACTGCGCATATGGTGCTTTCAGAGAGGGTGAGAGATGGCAATTCACTAAAGGTGGATGTCAGGGGAGAAGGGGCAGATGGGGAATAAAAACAGAGGAAGAAGATGACGAAGATGGAGGATATGTGGGGTGAGGGGATGATGAAGGGGGATGCAGGGAATATGAAATGAATCTCAAAGGATGAGAGAGGGAGGGGGGAAAGATGGGGTAAGTCAGGGGCAGATGGAGGGGTAGCAAGTGAAGGGGAAGAGAGACACAGATGGAGAAGGAGGTGAGGGGAGCAGGAGATGTCAAAGGGGGGAAGAAACACAGAGGGCTTGGTTAATACTGCATTAGACACACACTCTCCCTAGGTCCCTGTCTGTCCCCCTCCTCTCTCTATATTTAGACAAAAACTGTGAAGTAGTCAGATTCCACTCGGCTTCACAGGCGCATAGTGATGACTCTCACCCACTGAATGTTTTGTGGTCCAAGACGGCCTGCACGCTCACACAACCTCGCACACAAATATGTTTGTGTCTGAGTGAATTTGCAAACATGATTTTTTTTGGAGCAAACACATCATTCATCAGCCTACTAATCCTTTTAACACATTATGCTATCCCAGTTTTTTTTTTTTTTTTCACTCTCGCTGTCCCTGCCGAGGTTACAATCATTGAGCTGTCATGTTCCTCTCTAGCAGACGCAGAAGATGGATCACTGGTCTTGAGATGACAGCGCGGCCAGCATCAGCAGCGGGCAGCGTTTTAGTTTGGGACGGGAGCCAGAGGCGAGTAAACAGGGATGTGATAACAGAGACACAGAGATGGCAAAAACAGTCGTTTTTCTCCGAACATGACGAGCCCACGGCCATCTGCGACAGGCGGCGTGGGCCAACAGTGAGAGGACGAGCGAGGGAAGATTATCAAAAGCATACTGGCTGCTCTCACACACCAACAAAACCATCCCGAAGGCACAGATTGATACTGCTATGACAGGGAGATGAATTAGTGCTGGATGCTTGGGTGGAAAAAAAACTGTGTTTAAATGATTATTTTCTTATGTGGTGTATTTAAGTCGCCAGCAGTGATTTCTTGAGGAAGTCCCTCTTGAGCCTACCCTCTTCCAATACCTGCCTACTCTCCATCTTTACACTCTCTTTCAGACAGAAATGGGTCATTGTGCAGATAATCAACACTCTCTAGAGACTCTCACTGCGGTCAAGTTGAATAAAGAGCTTTACGAATGGAGCAGTCAGGAATCTAAACATACATATTCATCACTGTAATATAACTGTGCTCTGCCCTTTACTGCCTGTCTGAACTGTGCGCGCATATCAGAGGACGAGTCGGTAAAAAGTTAAGAGAAAACCTGGGAGAAAAACATACAAACTTCACAGCTGATTGGAGCTTATGTCAGTGTTGTCCTTATAAATACAACAGCATACAAATGAAACAACATGGAGTACGGTAAACGGTGATACTGCACAGCATGATCAAAGTAACAAAAGGCATAAAAGTGCAGTGTGCAAAAAATAACTTCAATGTCATGAATCAAGCCTTAAACTGAAGTGGAATGCTCCTTTATGCTGACAATGTAGTGATTTACAAAGATAATGTCTTTCGGTGCAACATGTGCAGAGCCTGCCTGCTACTGTGTGCAGTAACAAAAGCACAAATACTGAGAAAGACTTACTGTGATCCTGCAGCACGTGCCACGATTCACAGCATCCTATTTCTTTAATGATTCAATTTGCACATTATCTGTAGGATGACCTAGATACATATGTATGCAGGGACACACACACACACACACACACACACACACACACACACACACACACACACACACACACACACACACACACACACACACACACACACACACACACACAGCTATCCTCTCTCGATCCTTTTCCAAGATAATACAGGATGCACATAAACACATGCAAAATGGCTTTAAATGTCGTTAAAAAATCATATATGTTGATCAAATATCTAAAGATTGTGAGGGGGATGATTTTTTTATGTATATGAAGTGTTTGTATGGCTTTCCAAAGTCCCATATGAGCTTAGATTAAAGACCTACAGATGTTTGCATATTCCCAGAGGGGGATATTTGTCATGTTAGTTAAGCCTGCTCCTTCTGTTTTCACATCGGTGGTAATAGCAAAGAAAAATCACATGATGACTAATTGTTCAAGAGTTTAACTCAACAACTTGCAACCTATCAAATTTAACCTTTTGACCCTCTTCTATCACGCTTATTTTAATACCGCTGCAAGATCTGCGGTATGTCGGCAGCCCTAAAGCTGTCTAGCATGGACAGGTGATGTATTTTGCAGAGAGGCAGACAAGAGAAGCAAAACAGACCCATCCCCTCAAGAAAGCTCACCTGCTCACCTCCCAGACAGCACAGAGAGCAGGCAGACAGATGAACACAAACACACACAGACACACAGCAGCCAGAAGTCTCACCTCCAGGTAGTTCAGCTGGGCCGCAGCTTGTCCTCTCCGGGTCTATGTCAGCCACCCACAGGGTGCGGATGCAGCCCTTCCACAGGCCATAATGGGCCATCTGGCAGGTCTGGTTGCCACTGAAATTCTTGGGTTGGGCCAGCTCCACCCAAAACTCTGTCCCCATGCCTAACACTGTAAGGGTAACGCCAACGATGGCAACAAAAAAGGCCAGCTTTATCTTCCCCTCTTGACTGTCACTCATCTTGTGGGTCCGTCTCTGTCCTCTTACACCCTTCATTCCCCCTAAACCACCAGCTTGTCCAACCCCGGCCACCCCGATGCGTCCATCCTCATCCTGCTGGACAAAGAAGTTGGACCACATGCTGATATCAAAATGTCAGGTCCAAACAAGAGAAGGGGAAAGGATTGGGAACTTTGGTTTGAGATTGGAGGGGGGAATGATGGATCAAAAGTTTAAAGGAATTTGGGGGAAGGGGGCAACTTTAGAAGTTTTAAAAACAGTTATAAAGAATAGACTCTCAGCTGTCAAATACCCAGTGATGGATGGACAACCTGAGTTAAAAATTCTCAAAGTAAACAAAAGACTGAGAAAAAATGAGGAGGCTGATTAATGAAATCAGACAGAGATGTGAATAGAGCTACAGTGAATAAGGGGTAGATGAAGGTGGGATGACGTGGAGAGGCTGATGTCTCTTCTCCGTCTCGTCCTGTACAAAAGGGAGAAGAAACACAAAGATGAAAGAGCAGCCAGCACATGCTTCACACTTTCAAAACCCTTTTATTAGCAGCGTAATGTTTGATTTCTAACAGCTTCATCGGCATCTACAGTTATCCCTCCACAAGAGCCACATGACGAACTCTCAGCCAACAATAGAGAAGCCGTATGTTGTTTCTTTGAAAGGCTGCGCAGAAACAACTGGTCTGGATGAACGGGTGGAGCTGGTGGGTGTGGGGTCAAGGTGAGGGATAACACGACAGCGCCAGACTGGAGCACCCGCCCTCTGTTTTCCCAGAGGTGTTTGCAGCAGAGCTCATCTTCGAGCAGGTACACTCTCAGCAGCTTTAACACAGATCCCCTTTGATCTGAGGGGGATAACATGATGCCACAAATACCTCCCAGCATGCATTACGTCAACCAACAAACACTTTGTCTGTAGCCGTGACTGTCTCTTATAAAGCCAGGATGTGTGTGTGTGTCTGTGTGTGTGTTTGTGCTCTCCAAACTGTGAGTGAGGGGCCTTCTGGTGCCCGGTGCAGAGTACATGAGAGGTGATAATTCATGTCTGGACCCTCTGACAGACAGACAGACGGGTGAGGGAGGGGGGGGTCCTGCAGTATTTAACTCTGCTGTGCAGTCCAACAGGTCAGACAGTGGAGCCTGGACAGTGAGGACTGCAGCAGCAGCAGTTGGTGGATCACTTAATTCAGAGCTTTGCACTGACAGCATCAGAGGTTTTATATATAGGCAACACACCATGTGAACCCACTGTGTGCAGGACTATTGTGTGCAGTATTTTGTAATAAATATAAAGAGTATGAAGGAAATACAATTAGGGTTTAAGACTGTGTGGATAATCCCATCGAGACAGCTGATCAGAAAGCATTAATGCAAAAAGACACACAAAACTAGAGTGCAGGTTTAGCTGAGCAGTTAAGGTAACAGAGGATCTGGTTCTTGACACAGCTATCGCTAACCTTGAGCATTTAGCATGTCAGCCTCTTCTCTTTCCAACACTTAGTTCCTGTTTCTCTCTCCAGTTGTCTACTTATTCAAAGGCCCAACATCCCCAAAAACATCTCTGCTGGTAGAAAATACCACTGAAAACCGAAAAAGTTAAATGGGCTGGAGACTGACTTTCATTTGCTTTGATACTTGATTCATCAACCGGTTCATCAAAGGCATAAACTATGATCTGGTTCAGCTGTCTGCACAGTTGGAGTTTTTGTGTTTCTTCTGTTTTATGAATTGTTAATGTCTGGATTTTGGAGCACTGGGCTGACAAGAGAAGAAATTTACAGTCTTTACCTTAAAGCCAGAATGGTCAACATTAAAAGAAAATAAGAGAGAACAACAAAGCTTTGAACCTGTTTATGCCACTCCCTAAAACAAAATGCTTTGCCTGACGCTACAAACAAACGGTTGCTGTAAGAGAGTAGGTGAGTTGTGTTTAGTCTCTTTCCTAAAGAAATCAGGCAAAGTTAAAAAGATGTTTGATGGCTAGTACTATGGCTGGGACCCTATATGTACTGTAGGTGAAGTTAGGTGCTGTTCTGAGCATTATTTGTGGCTATAGAGTGGCGTTTGGTTGAGGTTTGTTCATGGCTCCTCAGACAGCTGTGTATTGCTATCGTGCGGTGTTACTAAAGTTGGTACAACTAGAGAAGAAAACGGTCGGCAACATTCATCTCTCGAGGGGGTGTCTAACTCTGTGTTAAGGTGTGTTTGACCCAAAATTAATTTTACACCGGAATATCCCTTTAATGTCTGCTATTCTTTGTCACAGCTTCATCAAAATCAAGAAGTGATGGGACTTCTGATACTTCTTCATGTCTTCAACGACAATGGTAAAGGTTCAACAACAGTAAGTGCTGGTGAGAGGCATGAGTCAGCTCTTCCCTGCTGAAACTGAGTTTATGGGCACTGCCAGTGCAGAAAATGGTGTTGATGGACACAGGCCTGTACAGTCAAGAATCCATCGAAAAGTAAGAATAAGGGAGAGGTAAATCAAGCATACAGCTGTCAATGTTAGCGAAATCTCGCAACTTTTCATTGCTTTTCTTTTGCACAGTTGACTTTAAGTCATGTTAGAGTTCTCAAAGACTTTAGTCTGTCTTTCAGAGAAAAGAGCTGCCTGGTTGCTGGAAAATATCAGACAATACTGATTCATTACTTGACAAAATAATCTGCAGATTCTTCATGATTGCTGTATTTTGTAAACAAAGCTTAAATTATTGCACAGTGACACGCCACTACTCCACAATCAAGTCAGGTGAGTTTAAAAGGATCTATAAAAGCACACTAAATCAGCCAAGGAGGAATGTGTGATCGGAAGCTCCTGAAGAGTAATAAAACTGTGTCTTAGGTGAGGTCATTTCACAGCTACTTTTAGACTCAAATCCTGATGTTGTTATTCCCCCTGAGAATGTTGTACCATAGAGACCAACATTTATTTACGACCGGTGCTTTTTAAAGTTAAGAGTCTCTTGGGGACCAAAGGTTTGCAAAAGCACTCATGCATTAAAATACGTCTCCATCTTGAACTATAACCTAAAGTATCAAGGCTGTAGCTGCTGACAGTCGTATTTATGGTCACAGAAATACAAACCTTGATCACATTACATCCAAATTAACCACGGCATCAAAAGAGGAGTCAAAACACAGCAGGACCAATGCTCATGCTTTATTACCGGAGAGTACAAAGCCGTCTCTGATGAAATGGTTGTTTTTGAGTTAGGCAGTGCGGTAAAAACTTTGGTGCAAGTTTTGCAGCAGCTGAGCGCATTACCAGCTTTGACATATGGGTGCGTTTTTATGTTGTATAAGTGAGGAGCTCTCTACTATTCACCACAAACAGCCTCTGGCTCATTCTGTGAGACATGTTGGCATTGAACAAAAGCAACAAGCAGATTATGCACTTGAGTGAGAAAGAAGAATAAATCTGACCTGTTATGGTGTGTGTTGCTCAGTTCAGGAGTGAGAGAAGCTTGAAACTTAATAGAGGGGGAAAGCGATGATGGGAGAGTGAGAGAGAGAGAGAGAGAGAGAGAGAGGGGGAAGGGGTGAGAGGGAGGTACATGTACAGATTTATGGAAAGTGAGCGTAACAAGGGTGGGGGCTGCAGTCTGGTTGGTCAGCACAGTTGATAGTTAAATGTATTTTTCCCTCAAGGCTTTACCTGCAGCTCATGCACGATCTCCCCTGTCCTGATTCACATGTTTAATTTTGAATCAATGATCCGAGGTGCAGCAGGGCGGTCTGTGCACTCGATTCCTCAGGCCTGCCAACATGATTAAAAACGCGCCTGTATCTGCGGCCGCCTTGCTGTGTGTGTATGTCTATTTTAGACAGCCACCTGTTAATGACATTAAGGAGGAGCTTGTGTTCATAAGTGAGGGGCCAGGATAGTGTTTAACAGCAACACAAGATACTGTGAGGAAATCTGACACGGAGACAGAGTGAAGTGAAGACAAGGAGAAGTGCAAGAAAATGAAATAAAAGGGGAACAAAAAGTTCAATAAACACTTTTTTGGGGGGCAGAAGAACCTGCTGAAAGTAAAAAGAGAGGAAAGTGCAGCCCCTCATTTCATTCCTCAGTGAACACGGTCTGGAGAGATTTCAGCCTGGTCTTGTGGAAAGCTTTAGTCGTAGCCCAGCCCTCTGCTCAGCTCCTGCACAGTTTGGGTTACATACGTGGCACAGTGAGAGAGTGAGAGAGAGGAAAAGGAAGAGCGAGTGAGTGAGCAGAGAGGGAGTGAGTTTCAGACGGATGAGGTGGAAAGGGACGAACCAGGCTGCAGGCTGTGACAGGAAATTAAACACCTACAATGTCAAAAACAGTCAAGTTCTGTTTCATTTTCAGGGGATTTTGTGTAAAAAGTACGGCGCAGACTGCAGATGGACTCACTCAGAGAAAGAAAAAGAAACATAATGAGCTTATGACAACCCTGATTAACTTATAAATGTGGAGGAGAGCTATCTGTTTTAAGGAACATATGCATGCCTGTCCTTTAAAGAAATGACTTACCTCTAATTAAACAGTCTCTCTCTGCTCCTCCATCAAATGAGATTAATACAAAGTGTCTGCACACGGTGGGAAGTCATCAATAATCTACAGTATGCTGATGTGAAATATCTTGTCTCCACATCACTCAAGTGGCTCTGTCAGCACTGCAGATTTATGCTTGAAATCACTCATCTGCACATATGTACAAGGGCAGCCATGCATGCACTGACCACACTGGTGCACACCAACAGCTGCAGCCATCTTTGACTCGAATCACTCTTCGCATATTCTTTTTATACCAAATCCACAACTTTAACTTTGGTGCAACAAATCCACAGCAGGAATTAACCATTGTTATTGTGCAGTTTACGCCTGTTAAAGTAACGTCTGATGAAGAAAGATACGACGCCCAGCTGGATCACTAAATCTGGAGATAAACTGCACATTTACATATACAGAGAGGCATGTTTCTAACTTTCCTGGGATATTATCAGACATGCTTTATCAACTGCTTTGGAAACTAATGTCAGTCATTTTTAACCTTACATCTAAATATGTCTCAGGAAGAGAAATTATCTTGTTACAGACCAAATATAAAACATTTTAACATAATAAACGTTTATGAAAATATATTGAGTGTATATATTCAGTCTCCGTTTGGATAATCTGACATTTGAAGTGCTGATTGATGGTCTGATTTTAACGACAGCTCTTTTGATTCGTCAAAGCGAGAGCAGCCTTCATCTTCTCTTTCTACTGTCCTCAAAAATGCAGTAGTGAGCCAAAAGGAGCTGCATCCATTTTATTTTCTCTCTGTGCTTTACCTGATATGACACACCTGAACTGTCCTCTCTGTACCAGTGTTTTTGTTTTTTTTTCTCTCATAGGTTGTCTACTCCTGTGAGGTGTTTATACAGCTTACCGTCACCACAGTGAATACCATAGGTACACAAAATGCTGCATCCATCCTATCACTGCTGCAGTGTTCTATCTTTCTGAATGAGGATCAATGGGGAAGCACTGCCCAGAATGACAATGACCATCACCACAGCTTTACATCCACCACTAGAGGGGGGTAATGTATTTACAGCGTTCACTGCAGCATGGGGCCTTCAGAGGGCTGCTGTAATAACATTTAATGGGTCTCATGTTAGTCGGCCTATAGTAGAAGAAGCAGGGTCAGATGCATATGTTTCCTCTGCTGGACTCGGCCTCAGCAGCCTGTATGAGCTGCTGTTTTATCTGAGCCCTCAGGGAGCGACAGGGTGGAGAGTGCTGCATCAGTGTGGCCCTGCTGCGGGGGGTGTGTGTGTGTGCAGCAGGGTGCAGCGATGCAGATGGAGACGGGCAGCAGAGAGCTGACACAGGACATTATTTCATGTCAGAGATTTGTTGCTTTTCTATTACAGTTTTCCCCGTCGCTCCCCGTTGGATAAATCCCAGGTGGACACAGTTTGTAGCTTTTATTGCTGCTGACCGAGACCGTGCGCTCGTGGGGACTGACTGGAATACCAAAGAAAAGGCCGGGTGAAGTCATTTCAGCAGATTTCTGGATGAATTATGTTGGTGCAAGTATGGATGCTACTCAAACTTGAGGAGGAGAAAGACACTCATGCCTCACAGGTTGGGGGATAATACAGATAGGTGTCTACTTTTTGATCTGATGTAACAAATTACAGCCTAACTGAGTCTAGATTAGCCTATTTATAATTTTGACACACATTTAAGGGCAAACATTTGGAATATATGTAATTTCTGGATATGTTAGGTTTGTTTTAACTCTCAAACGGAGAGTTTTAATGAAAGAAAACTTGGAGAAAGTTGGGATTTGATGCATTCATGACCACGTGTTTGAGTCTGAGATAGTGTTGATTACCACATACATACAAAATACACTTTATAAGGACTTCATGAATGTCTTATGTCTTCACAAACAGATAGAATATGATTTAAAATGTACATTTTTGGTTCTAAGAACAATAAAAAAATGGTTGCAGTGATGTTAAGATATATTAAAAGGTTTACGTCATACCATCCAATAATATTATAAACACTACAACTTTTACATCAGATCCACTAGCGTAGACCTCATGGTGGTGAAAAAAAAAAGATTGTATTTGGATATGAAAGGGCTCCATCGCTCGGATATTACAATTAACTACAGCTCTGGATAAACTATGCCATCAGCTGAATGAAAGACTGGCCGTGGCCCCAGTCTACTCCGTTTCCATAATTAACCGAGAATGACGTCACGCTCTGGATTGGAAAAAAAGAAAAAAAAAGCCTGTGCTGCAGCGAGGTGGGCGTGCATAACAGAAGAAGCAAAAAATAGAAAGGCTTCATGTAAATTCAGTTTTTAATCAACATTTCAAAACAAATTGGACAAATGAAAGACTGTTTTGCTTTTATAAACTAGATGTGTTTTTTTAGGGTTTTAAGTCATTTAAGAAATCACATTTTTCCAAGAGAGAGAGAGAGAAAAAAAGGAAAATAAATGACAGTGACACTGAGAAAGCAGGTTTCAGAAAGTAAGGAGTAACATCTCATAAGTGTTATCAACGCCACAGTCTGTCTTCAGTGCCATTTAAACAACCAAAGTATCAAATAAAAGCAGCCTGTACAGTGTGAACATGTGGTCCTCGGAGAATCAGGGGCAGAAGGTGAGAGAGATGAGAGAAAAGCAGGTTTCGATTCAGACAGACTACCACCTCGAGTAGCTACACTCAATAAGATCATGAAAATGAACATTTCTCTGTGAAGTGCTTCCACTCATTTGAGTGAATAAACTTCATTCTTTGCCTTCAGGCTTTCATTTATTCATTAATCTCTGAAACAAGCTTTCACTGTATTGGGTTCAGTTGTAATCCTTTTGTGTGGACAAGACATCACACTTTTTATGTAGATTATTTTCAAACAAATTAGAGCGGATTTGTGTGGTTTTGGTTTTACTCTGCAGTACACAATGAGCCGTGGGTATTAGTCACTTGTTTATTTGGTCTTGTCAAAGAGGTGAGACGTTGCACAGAAAAATAACCATGTCCGACACATCTTAAATCCCCAAGTCTGCTGGGAAACAAGGACAAACGAAAAGTGGTGATGCAAGGTTTAGGTACAAGAGAGAAACATCTATGAACACACAGACATCATTAATGACGGAGGGGCAAGCCAAATGTTTCTGTTTTTTTGTCAGTAGTTTGACGTGAAATAGCATTAAGGCTTTTGGGCAGGGAAGATAAAAAAATCTCCTTTTAATACCAATCTGTCTGCTTCCCCGTGTTCTCCGGTTAATTAGCTCTTGAGTGACACCGGGACTGAACCGCTGAGACAAATCAATCTCACCTGTTAAAAGCTGTGCACAGAAGATGGACGTTAAGAAAGTAAAAGAAGGAAAAACAAACCAAAAAAAATAAAGAAAAGAAAAAAAAAACCTAACAGGCATTATTGAAAACGTTCTTCCCTGCAGTTCATGTTACTCTGCGACTGAATACAGGTTGATTTTACAGCTCAAATCAGTGAAGCTACACACAGCACGGGGGACATTTACAGTTAACATTCAGAGTCCAATTAAACAACAGATCCTCTGACAATCGCTCTGAGGGGAGGGGAGGGGGGGGGCTGCAGACTGATGGAAATGTGAAGAGAAACAACCAAGTCCAAATATGAAGCAAAAACTCAAGTGAGGCGTCTCCTCTTGCTTTTCTAATGACAACAGCAAAACTGAAGTGGATGTTACAGCTACCGTATATCTACATTGGATGGTCAAATAAAAAGGCCCTCATCTTCCTGTCCTTCTCCCCCACGCCGCTCCCATCACAAATAAACTCTCCTGTTTTCTCATCCCTCTCCTCACAGTCCAGTTTGTTCCCTCCTGTGACTCCTCCCTAGTTACTTAAAACAGGCTACCTCCATTTAAATACAAACCTTAAAGTGTACCCCCCTCCCACCCTTAAAGGACATCCCTGTCTCACAAAGTATAAAAAATGTTGACCCCACCCTGGACCTTTTATTACACACATTTCTCAGAAATCTTTAGCTCTCTGACCTGAGCTACACCCTCACCATCCCAAACCAAGCCCCCTCAGTTATAGCTCTGAATATAGACCCTCTTTGTTCGTCTTCTTTTTCAATCAGCAGCAAAGATTTTAACTGCTCGACGACTTATTTCACAAACTGTATGTTCGATGTTGCAAAAATAAGCAATACTTTCAGATCTACAAGAATTGTTGTCCTGCCAAATCAATGAGGGGGCTGGTTTGGAAATTGGCCGGTTCATGTTCC
This sequence comes from Xyrichtys novacula, assembly GCA_962446985.1. NCBI lineage: Eukaryota > Metazoa > Chordata > Actinopteri > Labriformes > Labridae > Xyrichtys > Xyrichtys novacula. Next base: position 24,222,067 of record OY660871.1, read on the forward strand.
CACCCTCTCCCTCCCTCCCTTCCTCCCCCCTCCCCTCTTCTCTGCATGCCTCCTCTACCAGAAGTCTCGGCGGTGATAAGCGTCTGGGTCGCAGTATTTGGTCACCACCACCCTGTTGGCAAACTTCCTTCCTGTCAGCCCCTGCATGGCCTTCTGGGAGTCAAAGACTGACATGAACTCGACAAAGATCTAAAAGAGAAGAAAAACAAAACAATAACGTCACCTTTGAAAACTTATGACTCAAACTGGTGGCGTTTAGGATACAGAGAAATTATGACAGTTCCTACCTTGCCGGTTCCGGGCACCTCCAGGCCGTCCACAGGGCGAGGTATCTCGATGCTTTTCACTTGGCCGTACTTGCTGCACTCGTCCCTGACGTCCTCAACGATTTCCTCATATTCTTCATCATCCAGCAGCTCCTCTGGTGCCACCATGTTCATCAGACACAGCACTTCAGTGGGCAGGCCACCCATCTGAGTCACTGAGCTGTTCAGACCCGGCACCTGCAGTGTCACTGGGGTCTGGTTTATACTTGTCTGTGGGTGGACACAAAGGTTTGGAGATGGTTATTATTTACAGAAGAACTATCTGCAAGACATCCTCATCCTCCTGTAATGCAGGCCAGAATGATTCCTTTAACTTACAGGTGTGGTTAATGGATTTCACAAAGTTCACAAAGTGTAAAATAATTATTAAAGCCACAAGTATTACATATGCATCGTCAGCTTGAGAGTGTGTCAGTTAAACCAATACTGTAGATGCGTCTTCATCCGACCTCCCACCACTCTGCTGTCATCTGTCCAGCTGTTGGACACTTACCAGGGTGGCGTTCTTGGATCCCACGCTGGCTCTCTGCACCAGCAGCTTCTTGTCTCCCAGCTGCATACCGTTCAGCCCAGCAATAGCCTGAAACGATATTAAAGGTTTAAGTTACACTTGAGGTCTGTGACCATCACAGTTACTCCTCTGCTTTGGTATCAGCTACACCATAATGATGTGATCTGATCCTGCGTTGACATCCTCTTTTCTTAATGTGAGAAGGAGACTGATGATTATGCTTTGGCCACATCAGGCTTTGGTCGTGCGCTTTTTTTCTCCAACTTATCTACAAATATTTACCAACAAGTTCAATTTCCTCATTTCAGATTTTAACTCTATTGCATTTTACAAAAGTTTGACAGCAGTAGCAACCAAATGCATACTCTCCTGCACAGTGTGTGTTTATGAGCTGCAGGTTATCAGATGCAGAAACAGAGGGCAAAAACAGATCATTTAAATCATTGCTATCAGATTATCATCTCTTATTTTCGATAAGCTGCAGGCTTTTCTCATCCAAAACAATAAATCCAAGAACCTTCTGAACTAGCTGACCAACTGTCAAACATCACTCTGAAGTTCTTTGCTTTGTTTTAGCTCTTGTTTTGATTTGCAAGCTACTAAGATCTATAAAACTTGAGCTTCGGGCGTATGCAAGTTGCCATCTATGTTTTTGGAAAAACTAGTTTAAAATATGGCCTCTGTAGCTGGCTGACTTCATGCTACATCAGCTTCCTGTTGAGCAAAATGCACACACCTACTGGCGCTGAAGATGTAGGACAAACCCGGTTACTGTAAAAACTGAATAGCTGATAGCATAGATCTGCCCTGTCGACCAGCCCAATGGTACAGGGTGGATCTAGTTTTCTTAGCTCAGAGCCTGTCCACTATCAGGATCAGATCAGTACCTCCCTAATAGTGGATTTTCATATTAAAAGTATCGTATTAAGACCGTGACTGCGCATTTATCTGATGAGATCATATGTCCCACAAAACACTTTTTGCTGTTTGCTGTTTTACCTGGTCATTGAGGTTGACATCAACATATTCACAGAAGGCGTATCCTTTAGATAAGCCTGTAGCACTGTCCTTCACCAGGTTGAAAGCCTTCAGGGGGCCGAATGATGTCAGCAGCTCCTTCACCTGAGACACACGAGACAAAGAGGGTCACCTCAAAACAACGGGGTTTCCAAACATCTCAACAATGTAAACGACTTATATTCATGTTCAGTGTTTCTTCTGAAGATGAAACTATTATAGTGCAGCTTTCAAGAATAACATGAGCTGTTCTCTCTTATCATTTCCCTTTAGCGCCTGAGCTGTCACTTTGTCCTGTTTGAATACAGGCTGATGTTTGAAAATGCCTAAAATCTGAGGCTCAGCAGTGAACAGTTCTATAAAGTCATCAACAACAACAAGGACATAGCAGGTTACTCGAGGTGGACTATTTAAACTACAAACTGAGCCCCCCTGAGGGTAGATTATACTCAATAGGGTAAAAGACGTGTATTTTACATTAAAACTCCTGAGTCCAGTTTGAAGGTGAAGCTGAAACATAAACCAACCTGGTCATCGTTCAGGTAATTCGGCAAGCCGCCAATGAAGAGTTTGTGAGCGGAGTCAGGTACCACTGTAGAGACCACACCTACACCAGGCGCAGAAAAGGACAGGACCAAACATAAACTGAGAAGCACAAAGAGCTCACTGCTGTAGGAAGGTAATAAGTGATGACTTATGAATTATGCCACAAGTACATAAGAGTTAAAAACCATTAATTGTCTGTGTACCAGGCACATAGACACTGGGGTTCTCGCTCATGCCCGGCAGAGGCTGGTAATCATGGGGACGACGGATCTTGAGACTCTGGCCTTGAAATATGATGCCATCAAAGGCCATGGCTTGAGTCGTTTCATCCACTGAACGAAACTAGAGACACAGTCACAGATGATGTTATTGAAAACTACAAAAATAAAACATTTTCAAAAAAGTCAACTCCTGAAAACAAGTTGTGCACACAGAATAAAAAGTCATTATAAATAAGCAGATTTTTTTTTTACCTCAAGGAAGGCAAAATTCTTGTCCTGATTGATCTGTACTGCAAGGACAGGGTTTCCGGGGGCCTGAGTAAGACCACCCAAACGCATCTGGGCATTGAAGAAGTCCATCATGGACTCCTACACAGCACAAAAAAAGAAGCAGGATTTTTGGATTAATGATTAGAAATGTCACTTTTATATGCAAATCTTAAATACTAGTTAAAAAAGTTTGAACTTCAAATAAAAAGAGCCGGATGAGGTCCTGTTCCTCACCTCTGTGATCCCAAATGGGATGTTGCCCACATAGAGCCGACGAGCCTGCCGAGTCATCTGGCTACCCACGACCGGTACAGGAGTGGGGGTAACTGCCAGACCATCTGGGGTCATGGTTGGTAGGAGGGCTGTGGCTGGGATCTGGCCTGCAGCTGTGAGCCGAGCCAAGGATAGGAAACAGTTAATACATTTATCAACTTTGTATTGCAGCTTCATTCATATATCACTAGTGGACTGCTTTTAAGTAAAGGTTTCAACAACAACTGATGCTCCTTCAAAAATGAATCGGATAAAACGCTCACCTTGCATGGCTTTGTACTGCATGGGAGTGATGTGTTCAAAACCAGGTGGAGGGACATCCCAGTACTTCTTGACCTTCTTCTTCTTCTCACGGTGTGGAGAACGGCTGTTAAAGGCAGCAGGAGACGGGCTGAATGAATGTGGAGCAGTCAAGATGAACAGGTAAAATGTCTCTGATTGATCAGCAGCAAGCTCACAGATCTGATGATTGATTTCAAAATTTTAAATCATGATGGTAAAGGGAACAGAGGGAATAAAACACCCATCTCTGGTAGGTATTTACACAATGAGCCAAAAGTCTAAGAAATACAGAGAATCAGAAGGAGGTCATAGAATTGCAGTTGTTGCACTGATGCACAAACTGGCTTAGTGTTAGTTTGCTGTATTACCTTCCAGCATTGTCCTGGGGGTAGCTGGTTGGTGAGCTGAAATGACATTGGAAGGGTTTCACATTTCTCTCAAATCAACCATGACATTCACCAAATATTACCACTTCACACAATCAAAACCTCAATTTCTATGAAATACAGAACACTATCAGGATTATATCAGGGGGAATATGGTTTTCTAAAGCGGTAAGTCCCTTAAAGTTCATAAGACAAACCGCTGCACTCAGAAAGCCTCATCGATGACATGCCATACCGCTCATGCAACTAAGCAACTAAGGATGATGGGAAACCAGAAAGAAAATCCTAAATAAATAAAATACAGCAGCTGCAAACCAGAGGACGTGACTCTTACATCTGCTATCCAAGTGCTTCTACTGAGTGAACACCAGACACATATTTCAAAATGCACAGATAGAAAAGGAGCACAAGTCAAGCTGTAGGTCAAAGAGTATGATTTATCAAAAGCTTAAAAAAGGGAGGATCAGAAATGACATTGCAAACAATCAAAACAATCAAAGAAACCAATGACTCAAATCTGTAAAAATCTTAACCATAGATTCACTAAACGCAGTATCTAAAACACTTCAGGCCAGCATGTTTCCTTGAAAACAAACAGGCTTGTCACCTTAAAGAGTGCTGATAAACAAATACTGAAAACGTTCTTGGAAAGGTGCAGCTGTTAAGAAAGCTTTTCTCAGCCACGAGCCTCAACACATTTGATCAAACAGGCACGAACATCCTGCATGGCTGCATGTGTCAATGACATTTGAGGTAGTACATAAACCTGGTGTAAAATGACAACATGTTTGTTTTTGCTCCTCTATTTTTATCACACTGTTTGTTTTTACTTGAGGGAGGGATCTGAAATCGTTTATATAATTATTCATAAGGTACTTTCTTTTTTTCTATGTTACACTATTCAGAATCTTAAAGAGGCTGCAGCAACTGTTTTTTTGTGTATTCAAAGGTTTGACTCACAAGCGTGAGATAAAACTACAACTGTGTCATTAACAAGTATGAAAGAAGGCTTTGGGGCAGAGATAAAAATAACATCCTCGAAAATAGACAATATGGAAGGCAGATTGTTGAAGAAACAACACTTCTGCTCTGATGGATACTATGTTAAGACTACAGTCTGTTGCTGTTTATTTGAATGACTATCCCATCTACATTCAATCTAAATCAATCGCTGTGACTCAACACTTCACAGTCTCAGCCTCCTGTGAGCACAAAAACACTGCTGCTCAGGCTTGAATCTTTCTACGAGCTGAAGGATGAGATCCAACTATGATATTGAAGAAATGGTGGTAGGATTTTTGGATTATGAACATCCGGATGAATCAGAATATGTTTGTTTTTATTTGGATTTGCACACTATACAGTACAGACCAAACGTTTTGACACACCTTCTCATTCAATGTCTTTTCTTTATTTTTTTATATGACTATTTACATTGTAGATGATCACTGAAGGCATCAAAACTATGAATGAACACATGTAAAATTTTGTACTTGAAAAAAAAAGAGAAATAACTGAAAACATGTTTTATATTCTAGTTTCTTTAAAATAGCCACCCTTTGCTCTTGATGACAGAGGTAACCATGACAAGGCACACCTGTGAAGTAAAAACCATTTCAGGGTGACTACCTCATGAAGCTCATTGAGAGAACAGCAAAAGTGTGCAGCGCTATCAAAACAGCAAAGGGTGGCTACTTTATGAAATCTAAAATATAAAACATGTTTTCAGTTATTTCACACTTTTTTCTTAAGCACATGATTCCACATGTTCATTCATAGTTTTGATGCCTTAACTGAGAATCTACAATTTAAATAGTAATGAGAATAAAGAAAATGCATTGAATGAGAAGGTGTGTCTAAACTTTTTGATGACTGTTGCACATTAAGACCAGGACAACCTGCTGACACATAAGTGAGTACACTCAGGGATGATAACTCTCAGAAATGTGCTTGTTTCTATGTATGTATCCACATTTGTTCTCAGGATGATATGATCTGATCTATAAAAGATTGCTCCTGTAGTTTCTTCTGTGGTCAAAACAATTCAAAGATGGGGATATAATACAGAGAAACACATCGTTTTTACCCTTTAATAACTCTAAGGATGTTAGAGCTGATATTTTTTACATTACTCATATTTTAGTGGTCCGGGTGTAGTTGTGAAGAGGCACCAACCTGCGTCTATGTCTGCGCTCCTTACTGTCCCCGCGGCGATCCCTGCTGCGCCTGTCCCTGTCTCTGCTCCTCCTTTTCCTCTCTCTGCTACGGCTGCGGGAGGAGGACCGGCGGTGGTGGCGGTTCTCTTTGTCCCTTTCAGCTGCAGCAAAATAGAGAGGTTGTAAACATACAGCAAATTACACTACAGTATGATAAAATGAACAGTCAGAAGATACATGAAAAAAAAGACAGTAAAACAGTACAATGTATGTGAATTCTTCTATTATTTTTAGGTTGACATAGCAATAATGAAGCAACTTGAGGAAATTATATAAAAAGAAACGGCTTGCTTTGAGAAACAGTGAGTATTGAGTTCAGAGAGAGCTCATTGAAGGCCATGGGAAGTGGCTGTGTTTGGTTTCAGTACCAGTGAGGTGTGAGATAACTAATGGACATGGTGAGTAAAGGCTGTGGATACGTTTACTGGACACAACAGCTGCACAGAATGAACGCTGGCTGCTCAAGGCATCAAGTCAGAGGTACTGTCTGGAGGACCACCATAAAATAGCCATCTCCGGTCAAGAAGAAAATTCAAGATTCACTCAAAATTACACATTAAAGGTTGTTGACGGGACACAAAAATCGCGTTTCTTCCACTACAACATCTGACAAGCAACTGCATCGCATATCAAATTATTTAATACAAGGGGAGGATACTTAAGCTGACAGTGTTTCAGTAATTAGACGTATCCACAGTGGACTAAAATTATGGCGACAATTACGCAAAAAGTACCGGATAATGTTCGCGTTAAGTGAGCAGACTTGGTTTCTTTACCTTGTTTGTTTTCAGATAGCTGTCTTTCGAATTCGTCAAAGTCCGACATCTCTGAGGGTCGAGGGCTGCGACGCTTTCGGAGACTGCGTTGTTCAGTCGGCGACGGCTAGCTCCTCAAGCTAGCAACAAAGTGAACACTCCTAAAAACAACTCCCTCACCGATGTAGCTGCAGTTAAGTTTGCTTGACCTAGAGAGCTACTCTAAAACAGAATTTCCGATGTGTGTGAACAGCGCAGACATCAGCTGTGTGGTCTTTATTTACCAGGTAACAGACGAAATCATTAAGAAAGAAAACGTGTTCGCATGCGTTAGCCCGCTAATGCTGCTTAGCTGGTAGCAAAGTCCAGGAGAAAAGGCCGCTGCTGCTCCGGTTAGCAGAGAGCTAGCACGAAAGACGAATGAATGAGAGCCTTTTTAAAGCGTAAGCAAATCCAACGGTGCCAACGACAATCGCTGCGCAATTCTTTAACTTAATGCATCAAACGAATACGTTTTTCAGAGTCTAGAAACAAACGAATCCAATAAGGTTTCGGTGTGCCCGCTTTTTTTGCTCCGTCTCCCAGGTACCCCGTGACACCGGAAGTTGATGAATGACAGCGTTCCGGGAGAGAAAAAAAAAGACGCGAGGAAGAAGACAAAAAGAGCACAATCATTTTCCTTCTTATTTATCTTTGTCTCATTTTATTGGTCATCTTAGCTTGGCTTTGTATTTTATTTTCATCAATCTCCTGGCGCTTTTTATCTTTATTTGTTTATCTGTCCATTGTTCTTTTTTGTACGACTTATTTTAACACCCTTGTTGAATGTATCAAAATTTAATGTATTGAGTGACTGAATGTAATTTGCGAAACGATGTGATAGCGCACCGTCGTAATTCATGAGGTTTTTATTTTTCCAAAATGTCAGCATAAAGTGGGTCTATCAAAACAAAACATATGTACTGAGCCAGAGCCGGCCCAAGCCTCAATGGGGCCCTGAGCAAAATTTGACTTTGGGGCTCTCTATTTCTGTCATTAATATTGATTGTTGATCATTCACACACCTTGACAAATCTCCTTGATAAACATTCCATGACATGCAAACACCTTTATCTTGGCGTTTTTTCTCTTCTTCCTCTTTCTTTTCTTTGCTCCTGAAGGATATGTCCTTTTTTGCAACATTGTTTCGCCCCACAACTACCTGCGCTTTGGATGCTTAGTGCACTTTGCACAGCAGGAGGCACATAACGGTGGCGGAGCTATGACATATTGGCAGTAAGAATCATAGGCCTACATCAGCAGCAGCACTAAAATGTTTTCACTTTATTTTATTTATACAAGAATATATGTTTGATCAAACAGAAAGCGTCACTCATACATGCAAAAAATTAAAAAAATTAAAAAAAAATTTTGATTGCTCTTGGGGCCCCCATTGACCGCGGGGCCCTAAGCAGGCACTTAGTTCGCTTAAATGCCTTGGGCCAGCTCTGTATTGAGCAATGAATAAACTGACTTTTGTCTCTGAGGATGAGTTTTGACTTATTAAAATAGAGAAAGATGTTTTTCACATGTTCTACTCGATTTTGATTCTTAAAAAATGGCAACACCTGTATTAATAAAGTATTTGGGAGAAATCTACCTCGAAGCCCTGCCCTGTGTATTTTGGGCATAAAAACAGAGGGGATAGAGTTGTCACTCCCACAAACTCTATGGTGTAGATTCGACCTTAATACCGGGTGTAGGATTGCAAAACAAGAAATATTATACAATTTAAGATATGTTTGGAAGAAATGAATAAGATAACTGATTCTTTGACTGAACAATGGGGAGATTTTCCTGAAACTATGGAATCCCTACATGAGACTTATGCGAGATGAATATAGGAGGGTCAGTGGGGATGAGCTCTTATGTGGACAGGAGCTGTATCTTGTCTGGGACAGAAATCTGATATGTTGTGGGGTAGTGACCATGAGGATGAGGGAGTCAAGAAGGATGATGGAGGTGTAAACCCTGTGCATGTAGATATATGTAATAATAATAATAATAAAAAAATATATATATTTTTTCTGTTATGTTATGTTCTTGTTACTGTTCACATTCATGCATGTTGATCTTTGTGTTGTACTGTTAAAAAGCAATAAAAAGTAAATTACAAACAGTAGCAACACCGTTCTGAAAGCATATGGAAAACAAATCTTATATCAGAAAATGAAAAGCAATATTATTATTATTGTTTTTTTTTATTCAAACAAATAGTATTGGTACAGTCCTTTGTAGGATAATAGATTAATGGCACAGTATTTATGCAAAAACTGGTTCAAACAGAACAAGTGTTATTATTATAATGACTAGTTGAACATACAACATTATAAACATTTGTTTGTCTTTCTTTGATTTTTCACTAAAATCAAGGGTCTGTTTTTGCCAGACTTATGTTACTGTCAGACAAGCGTCTTTATGGGTGCCAGTCAACCTAGTGGTTTGACAGTTTGCCTTATATACAGAGGCTACAGCCCACAGCGCAGTGGTCACTGGTTCATCTCACAGCCACGGCCCAATGGTGTGTCCCCCTCCACTTTACTTCAATTATTTCCTGTCTTCAGCTGTCCTGTAAAATACAGCCAAAGATGTCAGAAAATAACTTCTAAAAGTAAAGTATTTGGACCATATAGTGTTGGACTAGTCTTTACTATGGGCCATTTATGATCCTCTTTTGAAGTGCATCCCTCTTTTAGGACCACAAGGAATGCAAACCAAAATCAGAGCCATTCACTCAGTTTTAAGAGAGTGAGTGACCCAAAACTATTACATCTTTCAGCTGGTAATCCACAAAAAAAAGGCATTAAGGCAAGGAAAATGATTTTGGGAAAAATGACAATGACATACTGCAATAAAAACACTAAGAGCACATTTAACGAAACTGATTGGCTTACAAAAGTAATTCTAAAAAAGTGTGCAACATAATTTTGACACAGACACTGTGATTGAAGGTACATTAATTTTGTGATTGTTAAAAATATGCACAGAAGACTGCTGAGATAACAGAGGAACCAGAATGATCCAGACAATCAATTTATAAAATACTGACCACCAGCTGATTTAGATGCTCAGGGCAGAAAAGCTTATCATGTCTCAGCGAACCCCACAGCTGAAACATGAATGAGCTGAATTGGTTGCACTCATTTAATAATCCCTAAAACATTATCTTAAAGCAAAGACACATTGGGATTCAAACAGACGTGCAATTTGTGCTCAGGAAAAAACATGTCTTTGCCCTTTTAGCTGCAGCAGGCAGATCCTTACCATCACTATACACATAGTCAGGATTTACAGAAAACACTGATAATCCTGCACAACAACTTGATGATAAAAATGCTAAGTGAAATGTTTTCTTTTTTTTCCTGAAAAGCAAAGAGTGTTATACACAGTTTACATGGTCAGATCTAGGACACCGAAATACAAAATAAATCCTTCAGCCTGTAGACTGATCTGTGGCTTGAATGGAGCCGACCTGGTGCTGCAGTACCCAGTTGACCCATTTTTTTAAACAAGTTCCCAACAATCACTACAACTCAGTCCTCCTTTAGTGTCTAAACCTGTAGGAAATGGGGAGTAGCAGGTTATTCTTTTTCAGGGCCTGCACCCTGTTTAGTGTCTCCTCATCCAAAGCAGTGTAGCAACGTCGAGCATAGTCCAACAGCTTCTCCTTTGATGGGTCAAACTCACCCACTTCTACCACCTTCTCTGGGGCTACTAGCAGCAACTCAGCTATAGGTGTTGTAGAAGCCACTGTGTTGCGATCCACACCATGGATTTGGAAGGCTTTAGACATATTTTTCAACCGCTGGTATGTAAGCAGGATCTTTTTGTAGCGAAACAGCACCCCGGCAGCATCTTTCACTGATAAACAAACATGTACAAGAGAGTTAGCCATAACACTCCTTTTGACATAGCAGGGTATAATGAAACTGACTTTACAATTCTGTTTTCTTTCTCACCTCTCTGCCGCTCTCTTGGGACTCTGAGGATACGCCTCCTCTTTAATTGGTGTCTGTTGCTGTTTATGGTTTCTGACATTACATCTCCTCCTGATATCATTTCCTCCTCCTCAAGAAAGCCGTCCTGCTCCAGGTACTCATCAGATTCTTCCACAAGTGAAAGTGAATCTGGGAAGAATGTAAAATATCATTAAGGCCAACCAGACAAAAAGATAGGCACCATCTCTGCCTAATTTTACAAAAAAAAAAAAGTACAATTACAATAGTAGAAAGTTATGTGTTGTTCCAACTACCTTGCTCCATGTTATGTCCACCCATTTCATTAATGGATGACATTGAAGCATTGTTGTTGGTTCCACTGCTGCTCCCTGCTGTGGTGCTGGGAGTGCCCGGGTTATGGCTTTGTAGGAGACCCTGGGATTGTGTGGGGTTGAACAAAACATTTATGGAGGCAAGCTGGCTGTTGAGTGGATTGGGCATGTGGTTTTTGGAGGGAACCATGGTCAGTGGACCAGGCCTTCGTTGGATAAATGGGCGTGGAGAGAAGTGCTGTGAATTGGTCTTCTGTTGCTCTATAAGGAGAAGAAAGTGACAGTAATTGAAACAGTTGTAGTTGTACAGTTCACTGCACAAAGCTGCACTTAAGCACAGCTGTATTTCATGTCTGATTATGATTTAGCTCTCAAGTTTTACCTGCTGAAGGAACTTCCTCTCTCCTAGCCCTCCAGCTGAATCTTCTAGGTTCATAACCTGTAAAATACAAAGACGCCAGAATTACCATCCTCAGAGACTTGCTTTGAATAGTTCTGTCTCTAATCAAACTGTACCCCAAGTCTTGGATGGGATATCAGTGCACACCTGCCACCTGTTCTCACCATTGCTATAATGGCTATGCCTCCGTTCTTGTCCCGGGCTCTTGGTGGAAAAGATGAAGCGATCTAGCTGACATCGGAGGAAGTCCCTCTCTTCTTCTAAGTCCTCGATTCTTTTCTGCAGCCAAGAGTTTTTCTCCAAGGAGATCTGCAGCTGGGTCCGAAGGTTGGTGATCACCATGTAGGAGTTGTTGACTGGAGCAGAGGCACTTGTTTGGGGTGACTCTGGGGGTTACAAACAAGGGTAATGATAAGACTTTACCCGTTGCTCTGAAAGAGTGAATTGTATTCTCTAATACTCACCATCAAAATTCTGATCACTCTGACTGAAAAATCCTTGTTGTTCAAAGTTGCCCTCTTCATATGGAATTGCAATTTCAAAGGTGTCCTCGTTTTTTGGAGCTGAAAAGTTAAAACAAGTACAGTATTACTTGTGATGTATAACAAGTGGTGTAAAAATCACATTTATTTGTAGTTTTGGAGGAACCTCACTCTGCAGGTGAAGTGAACCTGCGTGGCTCTTGGATGTGGAGGCAGCATCAGCCCCATTTCCGTCCTCCATCTCAATCTTAAATAAACAAAAGGAGTTATGATCAATGTCATGTTTTCAAAAATTTCACTGAGTTGTGCTAGGACTGATGCTTTACACATAAACATCCCATATATAATCCCCCTTTTTCCCATTACTTGGAAAATATTCAGCTCTCAGGATGGATTTCATTCTGTAGTCTGTCGTATTTTATGCAATCAGGTCAAATACTCTTATAGATGCAACGAAGATGTGACACAGTCAAACTGCACATGTTACTTATGGATAACTTCGCAGCGGCCTGGTAATATGGGGGCTACATCTTTAGCTCTGCGCTGTTAGGGTGGCTAAACGTTAGCAAGATCGCAGCTACGATGATATATAAAATTACACTTTCATCATCACGTGACACTTAAATAGCCAGCTATGTCGTTCTGATTTGTAAGAACCTTATGTTAACGCCGTATTCTGAAGAAACTGGTACATACCACTCTGCGTTTGTAATAACTTAATCGTGCACGTGTAATAAGACGTTATTACTCTGTCATATCCCCATTGACGAGTTAGTCTGTTAGCTAACAAGCTAACAATAACAATTACATCTGTTTTATTTCCTAGTACTGCCTGACGTCATTTCCGGGTGCGATGATACTGGATTTTAGTAGAATAGTTTTGGAAAAATAAACACTCATTACATTTTGTATTTAACGTTTTAGGGTATGAGAGCGTCGAGTGTTTTATTTCAACGTAAAACAATCAAAATGTAAAAATGTTTTTTTTTCTTTTTCTTCTATTGTTCTGGACCTTTTGGTTAATGCGCTAGATAAAGTTACTCGATAAAGAGTTACTGGTCAGTCAGTTTGATTCAGCGATAAAATGTGAACAAAATTAGACATATTTTAGACTTTGAATCATTGTGATTTGAGCGGTTCAAAAACTGCAAGACAGGTCGAGCAGGTGACATAGAGGTGTCGGGTTTCAGTGTTGACTCGTGGATTCAGAGACTCGATCCCGAGAGACTCAAAACGCGTGATTTTCAGGTTCAAATTTCAAATACTCAGCAAACTAGCAAAATAAAGGTGAGTGTTTGCCATTTATTCTTTTTCTAATTAATAATTTATAAGGATTTCTGTAAAAAGGAGAACTATCTGTTTATGAAACAAAACTCCTCAAACGTAGAGGACAGGTGTGGCACCTGTTTTGACTGTACATGCAGGACAAGAGTGGAGAGTGCAAGACAAATGATGCCAACTTATGTGAAGCTTAAACTTCTCCTAGTTGCTGTTTTGTTTTGAAATGAGTTCAGGTTTTTATTGTAATGGGAAAATATTGATCTGAACTAGTTTGTGATACCTTTCTCTGTGAAATTTATGATATAAAAACTAAAATGTCAACATTGCACCATTGCTCCTTTTACAGTGCAGCCATGGCACCCAAATATGAGGGCTTGTCCCATTGTAAACTGGCCCTTGTGTTTGCTGTGGTGCTGGACCTGCTGGGTGTAATATCCCTGCTGCTTGGAGTCTTTGCATCATTAGAAATTAAAGGCAGAGACTTTGGGGATCTGCTGGTGTACACAGGAGCCCTGCTGGTGCTTATGTCCCTAGCAGGCTGGGTCATGTGGTACAGTGGCAATATTGAAGGTCTGACCTCCAAAAAGGAGTTAGGAGGAGCTGTTGGTGGAGCTGTGGACCGCCTTGCTCGCTCCCTAAGCCGCAGGATACGGATCCCAAGGACTCACAGCAGCCCAACCTAGGAGGAGAGCCCAAAGAGACCACAACAGATTTGAAAAGACTGTTGTAACATGAAGAGCTGTCCTTTACCAGATGGCATGTCAAGCTGCCTGAAGCCCAGGAGTACCATGATAGCTTTATGTTTCTTTACTATCTGTTCTGTTAAGGGTTTGACTAACATATTATGCTGTTGAAATATCTGTATCATTTTTAATGTTTTATTAAAAACCTGTATGAATTTGTGTCCTCTGTATAAGAAGCTGCATGTGGACTACTTAGGATTGTAATTTAGGCAGACAATAGAATCAAGTATGTGAGGATTACAAAGATTAATTCAGAAATGGTTTCTTTTGAAGGCAATTATTCCTTTTTCACTTACAGCTCTTGTAGAAATACCACCCAGAAAGAAGTTACATTTTCCACTGAATACATTTTAATTGATGTGTGCAAATGTGTACCTGCACTTAAATACTGCATTGAAAAGATTTTTCTTCCCTAATTTACAAAAGATACAGAAATCAAATGAAAAACATCAAACAAGTCAGATAAAGGAGAAAAACTGATTGAGAAAATAAATAATTTCTTAAGACAGGCACTCATAGTTGTCACTTAAAAGATGAAATATCAGATATTTGTAGACAGACACTTAAAATAAGCATTTTTTTTAGTTTACACCACATTTAATGTGGAAGGGAAGAGTTTAGAGATGAACTAAAAAATAATCATTCAAAAGTAATTATGCCCAACCTTAACACAGCATCTAGAGATGATGGGTGTCAGATTTCTGTGCCGAGTTATGACCAATACCTGTTTCCAGTTCACAGTAAACACTGAAGTATGTATACAGGAGCTACATTATCAAGTTACACTAACTGATCAAAAAAGTACGATAGAAAGACCTGATGCCACCTTGGAGGAATGAAAGTATTCTCTTTTTATAACAAGGACACTTAATGTTTTTCAGTGCAAAGGAAATAAGATTTTAAAAATCAGGCATCTCAATCCCTGACCAATTCTACAGAAACAATATGTTTAATGAGATGACTGCACAGAGCAAGAGCATCCACTCAAAAGACAGACTTACAGTTTGAATGAGGTAAACAAAGATGAAACCGTTTGTGTCATGGAAAGTCTTTAGAGGACGTTTATTGCTGCCACGCTGAGACGACGGCTCGCTCAGTTCTGTTAAAGCGTCATTTCCAGAGTCATATCAGGCTCTGCTGGTGTCCCGTACTTGTCTGCTCCAACTTTAGCTTCTTTAAAAAGTGCAGGTCAGTGCTGTCAGAGGGATGGGTTGGGCACTGAGGGTGAGGGGTTCTGCCAGATGATCATGTGACTGCGTTCAGACCGTTGAGGTGTAGTTTGAGACAGTTCTGCTGATCCCTCACCTGCGTCATCACCTTCAAAAGAGCATGGTTTGGTTATGCTTCAACACTACACATAGAGCCATTATATTAGACACTTAAATTTTATAGTGGTATTTTCCTTTAACTCACCCATTCGGAAGTTGATGTAGCCCTCTCCTCCACAGAGGATAAGCTGAGAGGTAGTGACAGTGTTGCTGCCAGGAGAGGTGATCAAGCAACCTGCAGGGGCGGAGATGATTTTGTTACTAAACACACCATGAATAAAAAAAAGTGATAAAAAAAAAATCAACATATTTTATATTAATTCTTACCAGGAGCAGCAAAGATGAACCTGACAGCTTGTCTGTGTCCATGGTAGCACAGCTGGGCTGATGCAGTGGAGCAATATGGGATAGACACATCCTCTGATGCTGGAGATAGTCAATAAAACAGTATATTATACGACATAGTGGAACTGCACGATAATGATAAAAACTAATATGGCGACTTTTTTCCTATCTGTATTATATTTCTGATATGAAAAAATACAGGAATTTACAGCAGATAAATGCCTTATATTTGAAGTGTTCAGAAAATAAATAAAAAAATTCAGTAACACAATTGTAATAACTAATTAAAATTTAGATCTGTGAAACAGTTTTTTTGCTTTTGTATCAAAACTCTTCTCCACTTATATTACAGCCCTCAGACAGCAGTTCTGATATCCACACGCAGAGGTAGAGACACAAGAGGAGGAGCTGGTACAGAAGGAGCGACGCATTGTTACATAAACTTTACTAAGTTCATTTACTCATTTCTGACAGTCTTAAAAACCATGCTTAATCCATGTCTCATTTTATTTATGAAAACTCTCTGTCTTCTCACTGCATATTTTTCCACATTACTATGATGCACGTGCACTGTAGGTGCTGGCGCTAAAAGTAAAGACTCTGTGATCCAATAAGTTCAGTAGCCTGTGTGTGCCCCCAACATTGATGAGCTCCAAGACAACAGGAAAACACTGTCTGACAGTAGAGAATATCTTTGATGGTAGAAGAATTGCAACAGACATGTGTGTGTGAATTCAATGGTCATGTGACACAGATATAAACACTGCCTGTACAACACTCAGTTTCTCTCTGTGTTTAAATAAAGAGCTGCATTAAAGTGATTTCAGACAAACATCATAGATTAACCCCGAAAAACAAGAAAGTAGAAACAGATTGACACCTTCAGCTCAATCGACTGACATCACACATCTTGGGAAGTGAGTATTGCGCATGCACGCATCTTTTTTACAATGTTCAAACAATACATCGTTCATCACCACAACGTTGTGTGTCTCTGACAATATTAAATGCAGGAAGCTTGTACTTGCAGTCTAAATTAACTCACTTATGGATAATGGGATGGAGAAAATGGCACCACCTCCTGTGCCCACCCACAGACGACCAGAGATGACTGCAAGAGATGAGATCTGGAGAGGGGAGAGTGACAGGAAGGCTGGGCCTACAGAGGGAGACAGAAACACATAAGCACATCTGCAGGAAAGATTGAGAGAAACAAAAAAGAACAATGTTTGAAAACACATACAGCATTTCTAGTCAGTTAGCAGAGATTCTCTTTCCTTTGCTTAATAAATGTTCCTTTTTTAAATCTGTATTTAACTCTTTATGTAATTCTAACACAGCCATCAAAAAGTAGCACACAGTCACAAAAGATCCCTAAATTAAAAAACTGCACAAAACATCAAAAATATTATTGAATACACAAAGATGGTATTTGCTCCAAAGTAAAAAGTAATCTCTTTGTGAGGTTGAGCTGTGTTTCTTTACATCAGAGGACATAACCATATCATGATGACACAAACTTTGGATTTCAGAGCTAATAAGAAAGCTGCGTCAAATCAAATGTGTTTTTTCATTTCACATAGATCTAAAAACAAACAAAACACAACTTAAGTACCTAATGTTTTAGTGACCAAGGAGGTTAAATCCACTTCCTGCAGTGGCCGTCCTGTGGACCAGTCAAACAGTCTGAGCATTGGATCAAGGCGGCAGGATGTCCACACACCACTCCCACCAGCAGACAGAAAACGAACCTGCTGCTCACTGCGCTCTGACACTGAGAAAGTTTGCTGCAAAGGCAGATAGACAATAATACTTATTAGAAAGTGTCGATATGAAACAGTGTATGGAAGGTTCGTCCACTGTATCGTACCTCAACCTTCTTGTTGCCAATGTCAACCACATGGACTTTATTCCAGTATCCCACCCACAGCAAGCTTCCTTTTGCGAGGCAGCAACGAATGGGCTGCAGAGGGTTTGATCCAAGAGGCATCGTGAAGTGTGATTGTAGATTCCAGCCACCTGTCGATCACAGCATTCATTATTGACACAGCTAATCATTAAGCTTTGTGACGCTAAAAAGGAAACAGAGAGCCATTACCTGAACTGTGCGAGAAAAATGCTAAAGTCCCATCAGCTAAACCTGCAATGACTTGACCCTGGGAATATCTGTCAGATTGAGTAGCAACAAGATAGCTTATTGTCAGAGTTTTCTCAATAAAGTAACAAAAAGACTACGGTTAAAGGCGATCTCTAAAAAACCAACTCACGTGAGTGAATGAACGCTCTCAGTGAGGGAAACTGACTGCAGACAGCGTCTTCGACCAGCAGAGGCAGAGTGTACCTGTATACTGTAGGGGTGAGAGAAAGCCAGGGAAGAAAGTTAAGAGGACTGGTTAGAGTGCTTTGCCAAGTTTTTGACTCAAAGAGTGAGTTATCCAGTGAAGTGAGATGCTTATTCAGCAGAGACCTTCCTTCCTGAGTTCCAATCCACACGGTTCCTGCCGAGTCACCTAAAATAACAAGACCAGAGAGATTGTTTTAAAAAAGAAAAGGCTCAAAAAGCAGCGCTGATTTCAGAGTGAAACTATGAAACTATGACTACAGTTTGAGGGGATAGTATGAGAACATATTAGATCAGAGAGGGTGTTTGAAGGCAGCCTCTGCAGCCCTTTGTGCTGGCACTGACCTATGGGAGGTACAGCACAGATGCAGAGGACGGGAGCAGTGGGAGGGAGGCTGAACTGATCCAGAACTGTGTTGGAACGGGCTGGATCAATCACTGTAATATCACTGCAGGAGGCGGGGCCAGAAACTACCCACACTGAACACTGGCAGAGAAGGACGGATATGGAGTGTGAGGAGATGAGCGGCATGAAACAACTTGATCCTAGGTCAGCGTTAGTCATGGATGAATGGAATTGTACATGATAATTAGGGTATGAAGATTTGTGCTGGTTGACAAGGATAATAACAGACTTACTGTGGCTTCGCCTGAGATCTCAGGTGTGACAGCAACAGCACAGTTCAGCTGAGGAGAAAAGAGGTCTAATGTAAACGCTGTAAGGTTCTTTTTTTCATTTTTTTTTTAAAAGTAGGTGGACTTACTTTTGCTGTGGAGTCTCTTTGATCTAATAGTCTGAGCCGCATCAGAACAGGCACATCTTTAGGTTCAGGGACTGGTTCTTGGGATTCCTACGGATGACAGTTGTACATGTTTGGGCAAGTTCAAGTCTTTGTAGCAGCTTTGTCCTTACAATCCAGTTGAATGTCTGGGTCAGCTTCTCTTAAATAAATGTCTCCTCCCCCTTAAAGGGATATTCAGGTGTAAAATTAAGTTAGGGTCAGACACACCATAACACTGAGTTAGACACCCCCTCGAGAGACGAATGTTGCCGACTGCTTGCTTCTCTAGTTATACCAACTTTAGTGACAACTGCACAATAGCAATAAAGAGAGCCATGCGCTCAACCAAAACGCCACTCTATAGCCACAAATAATGCTCAGAACAGCACCTAACTTCATCAGAGAGTAAACGCAGCTCACCTACTCTTTTCCAGCAGCTGCTTGTTTGTACGGAGACCTCCGGGCGAGTCTATCGACTGCAGCAGGGTGACACAGCTCAAGGAAGAACATTTATGATCTTTGCTAAAGAAATTAGGCAAAGCTAAAAAGATGTTTGGTGGCTAGTACTGTGGCTGGGACTCTATATGTACTGTTGATGAAGTTAGGTGCTGTTCTGAGCATTATTTGTGACTACAGAGTGACGTTTTGGTTGAGGTTTGTGTGTGGTTCCATAGACCCCTGTGTATTGCTATCCTGCGGTCGTTACTAAAGTTGGTAAAACTAGAGAAGCAAGCGGTCAGCAACATCCATCGCTCAAGGGGGTGTCTAACTTGGTGTGTTTGACCCTAAATTAATTTTACGCTGGAATAACCTTTTAAATCAGACTTGGTTTATGATAGTTTTACTAAGAGCTCCTCCACTTCACCTCTCAGATTGCCATATATCTTGCATTGATGTTTCTCCCACCTGTGTGTTAGCCAATGGTGTGCTCCAGCCGTGGATCTGCCGTTTTCCAAGTGACCCCCAAATGTGTGAGCGGATTTCCCTGTAGAGTTCTCTTTTCCTGACACGGGGGGAAAGAGCAGCAGGAGAGGCAGATCTACAGAGAGTGCTTCTGCTGTTAATCATCTTGATTGAGATTTCAGTGGTGATTCAATTTTGATGGAAAGAGTGTAAATTTTGGATCAGAGGAATTCATTCAAGAGTGAACAGAAACAAAAACACAAGCTTACTCCGCATGAGTCGGAGTGGCAGGTGGTGGTTGTGGAGGCCTCAGAGGAGCGCGGGCCAGCGAAGGAGACATGGGCCGGGGATATGAAGAAGCAGGAGGTGGGATTAAGGGTGACTTGGTCAGACCCAACAAGCGGTTGAACCTTAAATGATAAAAAGACATCAATAATTTATACATGAAATATCTGATTTGGGCATTATACCAACCACATAATTAATTAAAGCTCCAGTGGGGAACATGTGGCACCTCTTGTGGACAAAGCGATACCTCTTTTCCACTCTGATCTTTACATGTAAATGTGTGAGATGTGTTTTCTGGCAAAAAAGACAAAAATCTCACACTGCTTTCTTTTATTAGTCAAATAAATCAGTGCTCATGAATAACAGCTGTGGTAAAAGTAAGAGGGAAGGTTTACTTTATGTCGCTGAAAATAGCCCTGTCTTGACACCTACCTCTCTGCAGCATTTTTATGCATTAAAAGCTACGTTATAGAAAATGTCAGTCTTTTTAGTAAAGATCTTGTTTGCTCCTGTAGACCACAAAGAAGCATCTGTGTTCATTTTTCCTCATATGAACTTTAATAGACCAGTCTGTCTTAATTGTTACTTATTTTATCAAAGTGTAACCGGTGTTGTCACTGACAGTCCAAAAGCTCTAGCCCCTCTTTTGTTTTGTTCTCCTCTTCAAACCCCTGAAACGCTCAGTTTCCTTGAATTATCATGAGATCAAGTTGCACGTGTAGCTATCATAAGCACCAGTATCTGTATGTTTAATACCTGAAACCACACAAACCCTAAAACAGCATTTTGATTTGGGGATTAATTTAGAAACATGGTGCTTCTTGCTGTTTTATCAACAGAAGATTAAGGTCACTTGAGAACAACATATCTTGGTATTACAATTTTTTATCAAGCGTATTCTTTCATAATTTTTGTTTTTTAAGGGATTCAATAGTAATATTGTTTCTGCATCACCAGAGCCTGCTTAGTCTTCTGTTACACACCTGTCTGTTGACTATTACTCATATTACTTACTTTCTCCAAACACTTGACCTTCTGTCCTCTGTTACCCTCTCCTCTTTTGAAGCTCTACAGAAGAAATACAGGAAAAACATAAATAAGGCCGGAGGAACAAGAACCTTGAACATAGTCACCTTTTATTAAGCCAAAAACAGACAACCAAACAAATAAATACAATAAAAATGTCTTTGAAATTAGCACACAGCAATGACATCTATCAGCTGATGCAGTGGCAAAGTTACCTGAGCGTCTGGCTGTGTCTCATTGCCTCCTGAAGCTCAAACAGTCGCTGCTTGTACTGGTTTTTCTCCATCACCACACGGGCCATTTCAGAACGAGAAAACTGTCGCATGGCTGTGGGTAAAGCTGCCTGTGTGGAGAAAATCATCCTGCTTCACTGGAGTGTAGCATTAGAGTCTGACAAAGTAACAACCAATAAAAACTGTCTGGTTTCAGAAACATGGTTTACCACTGAAATGCTACTGTAACACTACATCTTTATGATACACTATATAAGAGTCTGAATATGAGAAAGTCTCCTTACATCAGGATCTTCAGATTGCCAGGTGTCCAGTTCTTTCCGAAGTCTGAGAAAGAGTGAATTAAAAAAAAAAACTTAAACACAAAAGTACTGTCATAGCAGTGCATGAAAAATAAAGAAGTAAAAAAGAAATTAAAGAATTGAAAACAATATAAGTGGGTGGAAAAAGTGTAAAATAATCTTCCTCACCTCTTAGTTTCCTCCTCCTTCTCCTTCATTCGCCCCTCTAGACGTGAGACTGTTTCCTGGAGAGAGGACACTTCCAACTGAAGAGCTGAACGGTCATCAGTCAGCTCCACCACTCGAGATATCAAAGCCTTTCGGGCAGCATCGACTAACTCACTGAAATCAGAGGGTAAAAATGAAAATGAGGAATTCAATGTTTTGAAGTGGCCACCAATAATTTTGGTGATGAGGCTTTACAGAGCCGGAACTGAATGATTGCAAAATCCTATTTTTTTCATATACAATCCCTTTACAGTCAAACAACCAAATAGTGAAAGTGAGAACAAGGTCAGAGAAATTAAATATAGCACTCACTGGGTGACTTTTAGTTCCTCATACTGAGAAAGAATCTCCTCAAACTGGTCTGTGCTCCCTACAAAGAGAAAAGAAACACACACACAAAAAAAATCAGACTCATGTAACAGATTTAAGAAAAGCTCTTATTTAACCTGTCTTCAAATAAAAAAAGAAGATCACATGGTAAATACACAGTATTAAAACAGGAAATAAAAAGTGATGAAATGTAAATTGATAGATCTCTTGTCACTGATGCACTTTACTTCATGTTTACAGGATATAAATAGTTTCCCACCAATGCTAGATCATTTTCAGGAAGCACGCCTCTTTAATTTACACTGTCTGTGCTGACCGACTTTCTGTTTCAGTTCTGCTGGTGAATGAAAAGCACAGATACCTGATTAAGGTTCAGACCCTCTAACTAGCTATTTCTTGATCAGCACCTTACTGTCATATTAACCATCAATTAAACGTTCGGTCATTATGAAGAGAATACATCAACCATATTTCTGTTTTTGGAGAAGTGTTTACCTCTAACATTGGCCCCTTGGTCGACACTCTCCACATAATCCCGACTCAGCTCCGACAGCTCAGAGAACACCGAGTCAGTGTTGCGCAGCTCCCACTCCAGACTGTCATCTTCATCCCCCTCTCCGTCCTGGTCCTCCTCTTTTCCCTGCCTCTCTTCTCTCACCTCCTCTTCTGCTTTGGGCTCTTTCTCCTCCACCTCTCCTATCTCATCCTCTAAGCTCTTCTCTGATTGATCTGTTGTTGGCTCTTTGGTATGGGGTTTGGTTACTGGAGTGCTGAGGATGGTGCAAATAAAAAAGAAGAAGAGATGGGAGAAGATTGACATGTTAATGGCGTACTCTGTGTCCACAAACATATCCATGAACTATAGAAACCTTAGATTCAGTGAATGATTGCAAACACTCCTCAAACTAAAAAGAATAAAATAAAATTACCACCTCGCATCCAAGCAGCAGTGAAACTGTCCGAGCTCAGGAGTGGAGCTTATAATGTCGCTGATAAAACGATCAGGAGGTTTTTCTGCAACATCAGTCACATTTACATCCTTGCCTACAAGACTGTCCAAAGTGGGGGGACCAGAATTTGAATGTGGTCTCTGTATCATCTGCAAACGAGAAACAACATGAACTCCTTTGGAAAAGTCTTCAATTGAAATGGATTTAGATGTGCAAAGATGTGAACAGTGAGGTTATATTTACCTTTTCAGGAACAGGGGATTCGCAAACTTGGTTGGATGAAAATTCAGCATTCTTGGGACGCAGGTGATTCCTAAAACCAACATGCAGTTGCACGAGAGAATAAACAGATTCAGTCTGTACACCTTTCTTATGTTTTTGTACCACTTTCTTACAGCACTTTTTGCCATAACCTGGATGAAATATAATTATTTTTAGACTATGATTTAGTTGTGTGTGAGAAAGATGCTTACTGCTCTGAAATAAAGAATGTTGCGGATAAAAGATTTTTCAGTAACCTGAGAGGAGAATCCCGCTCTGAATCTCTTCTCTTTTCCAAAAAATCTCGATATGTATGAGCCAACTAAAGGAGAAGACATCAGCTGGTCAGACGCAGAGCAATGACAAATAAATGCTTAATCTCATGATAAAATATGTGGAAACACATCAACACTGAGGTCCTAAATAAAAGCTGTGATCTGACCTTGTTGTGAGTGTGCTTAAGCGTGCTCAGCTCTCTACCCAGATTTGTCTTCTGCTCCTCCAAAGCCACCACTGCAGGAGGAGATGAGACGTAACTTTATTTGGTAAATATGTAGAAGCTTAAGTTTGAAACACTAACGGCCAATGTTACTATTTCCATACTCACACTGATCTGCTTGCTCTCTTGCTTTCTTCTCCAGCTGTCTCTGTCGTCGTTCCCTCTCCATCTCTCTTCCCTTCATGGCTCTCCTCTCTTGTTCAATTTGGTCGTCTAGCTCTAGATACCGCTGAAGAAGACACACGGTTTTAACAGCTCTGACTTTCACAGTTTTTATGGAAACACATCATTGTAAAGCACAAACCATCAACACTTTCTGAGGTACCCACCTCTTGACTCTCTTTTCTGAGCGCTCTCTCTGCTTGGTACCTCTCCAGTAACTCTTCTCTGTCAGCTTTCTCCCTCTCTGCCTCCTCCTCTTTTTCCCGCAGTTGAGCTTTGCAAGTGGCCAGCCCCTCGAGGACCCATACAAATATGGGCACCAAGGACTCCACCACACCTTCGCCATGGGTCTCTATAACCGTCTGCGGAGTAGTGAGGAGACACAGTGCAAAACCAGGTACAACAAGTGCAAATCTACACATGGTTTGATGAATGAAGATAAAAAAGAGAAACATGTTGAGCTGCTTTACCTGTAGTTCGGAATACAGTTTTCCTGCCTCTTCACTCACAATGTTGGGGTCCAGCTCCACCTCCCCGGATGCGCAAAGCACTCTCTCACCACACTCCATCATCTGCTGTTTTCATCTGTCGTGTCACTTGTTGAAATTGTTTCCCTAACTCAACACCTCAGGTAAAATTCTCTTACGAAGTTGCTCTCTTAATTTTTCTCCCTAACTAACTAATATAACTTGTTTATCTAGCTTTAGGACATTTCTGCAGACACCAGCACCACCCATCCTTCACAAATTAGGTTCCTCTTTGTTGTTGTTGTGGATGGTTGCATCCTCTACTGCACTCACTCTGTTTCTATACTGTAAGCTTATCTAATATCAGGGGGAGTTTCAGTGTCCATCCTGGAAAAAAAGGGGAAACGTTACAATGAGAAACAATGTTAATCAGCCGCTCCTACACTTGAGCTAATTTTAATCCTGAAAGGAAAGTCGGCTATTCATCTGTAACACTCAAGTATAGACATGCATTTTTCTACTTGCCATGAGCTTATGAATGGTCTGACATGGTCATGTGGATTTCTAGCGATATAATCTGTGACTGACTGGGTTTATTTAACAGGAAACCAAAGACAAAGTAACTACTCAGTGAGGATGAAATCTGAATTCAGGCGGTGGGTTTTTAAATCAGAGTATCCACTTAATCATGCAATTGAAATTACACTCAATTTAACCAGGTTTCAAGTTTTAACGTTTGTTGTTGGACTCGCTCAGGCGTTTGTTTAATTGTTTTGGGGGCTGCTATGACTGTTTAATGTTGAAGTCTTGGCCTTTTAATTTGTGTGTACTGTACATTTTTATTTTTGTCTATAAGAAGCACTTTGTGACTCTTTTGTCTGTGAAAAGTGCTACAAATATAAAGTTTACTTACTTACTTACTTCTCACATCTTCAGCAACATTATCAAGGGAGCCGAATCATTTGATCAAATGGCAACCAGATAAATTCAAACATTTTCTGACTGCTGTTGTTTGTATCACGGACTGAATTTCACTTGTTTTTGAACTGTTAGTCAGACTATTAACATTTACGTTCATTTCTTCACCTTTTACTTCCTCAAATATTCTTTTGTAATCAGTATTAAACATTAAAGGGATGCAAAGAGGAGAAAATAACGTGTTTGAATTGCTTTTCTTTCACCCAACAGTTCATCAAGCGTACTAACAAAAACAGGGAGAGGACAAAACCGGTGAACACGGTTTGTTTTCTCCTGAAAACTGCATCAAATGATTCATTGATTTTTAGATAAGCTGATTTTTTTTTGTCTCAAGTCACCCTTCAAAATGGAAAGGGACCTTTGATATTCATCTATCTCCTGACTGGTTGTAGAATAAAAGTAAACACTGGTTGTAATTTTAATCATGATCACATAATTGGCAGGGAGTCTGAGAAAAAGGGTGCAGCTTCCAAGTTAGGCTTAACAGTCATGGTAATGTGCTTTAAAGACCCTGACATTTAACCTACATGTTACAGACACAGAGATCATCTGTCAAATATTTGAGTGTATCTACTAAAGGGTTATGTAATGTGAAGCATGCTCAGACAAACCGAACGAGTACAGTTTTGTTTTTGTGTGTGTAGCACCAAAAATAGCTTACAAAAGTTCAAATGGTCAAATGTAAACACACGAATTTGACATCTCAAAAAACAGCAACAACTCATGAGAGCCATTGATGAGGCTATAGAGTCATATTGATCAGCTTATAATGCAAAGCTTGGAAACTGAATTGACTGTCTTACTTTACAGCATAAATAAGTAACTTGACTGACAGTGGACACCTTGTGATATCTTGGCAAGTTCACAGAGTCTTAACGTCGCTGAAAACAAGCCGAGTTGTCACGTTGTTGTCCGCCGTCATTAAAAACTCACCTCAGCGGCTTACTCCCGAGTAACTTTCCTTTATTTCCTCTAAAATTGTAGGAATCTGGAGGTTTTTTCTTGAGTATGGATTCAATTACACAGAAACGAGTTTAAAGAAGGGGGTGTTGTTTGATTCTGACGAACGCAGAAATGTTTTCAGTCTATCCAATCAGAACACTTAGAGTATACGCTCCAACCAATAGGTGGGGTTAAGAGGCGGGACTAAAGCAGTTCTGTTTTCAGATGGGGAAAAAAAAAGTTTCCTGAAACTTGAACGGTGACACGTGACCAAGAAGGTTGGTGCTGGCTGTCAGGTGACTCGAGCAACAGACGTCCATACCTGACGAAATACCTTACATACCTGAGAAGGAGCAAGTGTATTTTCCGAGCTGATAATGCATGAATAGTATCGAAGACTAACATGTTTGTAGTATGAGAGACGTTCATAGTAAAGGTTGTGGAGGGGTCAAGATGAGAACGTGATAGGGACACAATAACACGGAATAAAGAGGGGAAAAGTCATTTTGTAGAGCACCATTGTCGCTGTTTAATAAAATTATGCTATTGTAAATCTGCAAAGAAAATATAAGGGGTGTGAATGACACACAGTAAAGTGCAGTAAATCCTGGCAGGGGGTAAACCCACAGACAGTCTGTGGGGAAACCACACAGTGTGATGTAAAGTTCGTTTTAATTCCAGCAGATGGAGGTAAGGACACATAACTTCAAGCTGCCTTGGTGAAAGGTCTGTGTCTCTTTTGGTAATTGGATATTACATTTGGAAACAGATATCAAAAACACAGAAAAAAAATGGTTGATTATTTGATTTTTGTTTTCAAATAGAAAAACCAAACTTGAAATACAGCTTGATCTCATTATGAATATTTTCCACTGAAAATATTCATAATGAGAGATACATTTAACTATTTAAAAAAAGCAGGATGGGTTTTATTTTTGTCAGGAAGCATTTATTATACATGTGGTGGAATAGATCAGCAGTTAAAGAAGATAGGTCCATCATGTTGTCCACAGGAGGCGCCAAAACCAACATAAAATTGTTCCAAACACTCAAGAGCGGGCACACATATTTATTTATTTAATTATTTATTATAGCAAGCAATACTTTCAGCATGCATTATGAATCAAAATAACTGACTCGCTAGCAGGAACCTGATCAGGAATAGAAACCAAAGCACCTTCTTCTACATATATATTTTTTTTATTTAAATTGTGGATCATCAAAGCAACATGTACATTGAAAGCTAATAAAATGGTAAAGAGCTGTAAAAAGTTTTTTTTATAATAGGCTGAAAAAAACTCTTAAAAAATGGAGGGACTACATCACATTTCCTTGGAAAATATACAAGACTTATTCAGTTTATGCATAAAAATCAAGGAGAGAGCAGTAAGAGTAATGTAATATTATGTTGACATTGAGTCAACATGAGAAAAGGGAAAATAAAATAAAAGAAATGCTCTTTTCTGTCTTTAAGGTTGTTTTTTATTATATCTTTGATAATGCTTTAGAAAAACCCATTCTTTAGGCCTTATGAATACATCACCAAGGCTTTATATCAATCCTTTTAAGTGATTTTAAGTATTTACAACAGCTAATAGCAATGTGTTATAATCAGTGAGCATAATACCCTATGAAGGTATTATTTGAAAACAATTTTCAGTTTTCTATGATTCTCAGGCAGTATGTTGTGAATGTAAGTCAAATGACAAACAAGAATATTTCATAACTTTAACACATCTTTAAAATAAAACATATTTCTTGTTGCATTAAGGTTCAATACAGTATAATCTATACACCATAAAGCATTATTCTCACTGCTTATAACGTTTCATAAACATTGCTCTGAGCTGTTATGAATTCTTGCAATTACTCATGAGGGTTGTTATGAAGCCATATAGATGTATTTATAAGGCTGTATAAATTTGCTTATAATGGGTTATAAAATGTGGATCCATGTGAAGTGTGACCAAATCTTTTTATGTTTGTCATTAAACTGTGACTTTTTTACAGACCCTCCCACTCTCAACAAGAACTTCATTTCCATCCTCTCTTTCCTCTCGTGTCATCTCTCTCCTCTTCTTCGTCAGGAGGTGATAAGCCAACACACTTCCCACCACCAAAAGACTGAGAGCAAGAATAACAAATCCCAGTGACAGCAGGTGAGAGGTTCCCTCTATAGACTGGTTCAGTTGGTCCCACAGCCCCACGGCAAGACAACTGAAGCCAATGAGAGTCCCCCAGAAACCAAAGGCCAGCATGCACGACCCACAAGACAGCTCAGTCCCGCCAGTCACCACGGTGATGCCCGCCAGTGAAACGACACCTCCTGGTAAAGTCACTGTGTTAGATTTAGGGTCGTAGGTGACAGTTGCCGGGGCATCTGATAGAGCTGAGGGATCGAGTGTCTCCATCTTGGTCGCCATTGTTGGTTTTATAGCCTCTGGATGATCAAAAGGGGTTTGACATTCACTTTCTTCTTTGTCACTCCTACAACAGTACACAAAGTTCAGTTTTTATTTCCTCTTACGAAGTTACACAACTAAGAATTGATTGGGTTGTTTACAGTTTGAAGTGTTTACTATCTTTGGCAACCTTTAATCGATTGGTCATCTGGGTTAACCTGTGATAATTATGATAATAATAAAATCCTTTAAATTTAGAAAAGTGTATACAGCTCCTTGGGTAATTACTTGTGTAAGATACAAAGCAAGTGATTCAATATACTAGATTCCAGAGGATATGAGAGAGAAGGATGGTTGCCAACATCGTAAAATCAGGCAGATCTATGTGTTATTGAGAATGAAAGCACTGTTATTGATTCAGTGATAAATTTGAGTATTTCTTACCTCAGTGCTGAACCCGGAGCTTGGACATCAGTGGAAATGGCGTAAAGAAAAGGTCATTAAAACGTAAAAATGTCCTTTAATTTTCTGACTAAGTGAAGGCGAAAAAGTGCTGCTGACTTTCTCTTAGCCACGGTTGGTGAAGAAATGGGAACAGGCTGCTCAAGAGCTGGTACCTTTATCAGACACGTCACAACATGAGGCCTCACAAGATGGTGGACTCAATTGTCAGGACTGTTGTCATGGTTTGTTTGTTAGTTCCCCTCTTTCCTTGTGTTCAGAAGGAAGCTCTTGTCTGTCATTAAGCCTCATTATAACCCATTACCAGATATTTATCTAGGAGCTACTCCCTTCCTCTTTCCCTCTCTCCTTCAGCCTTAAGTTTGGACTTGTCCCCACCAAAGTGTTGTTTTGGCTGCGAGTGGATTTTTCTTTTTCAGAGTATTTTCCTGTTTGAGGGTCCAATGACACTGAGAGTGAAGTGAAAATTTGATCAGGAACGCCCTCACTTCTAAAACTATTGGACTGTTTAGTGACATTTTATTTTTGTTTAGTTTGGAGGACGGATCCAGAGTTTGTCCCTGTTGTTAAAGAATCATGTTGCTAAAATGTTAGTTATAGCACACAGTTAAAAAGACTTAAATTATCATTAACTTTATTTTGTTTGAGCATTTATCTCATAGTTTCAATGGATTGTCTTTTATTGAGCTATTTTGGTGCTCTTATTTTTGTATCTTTAGTATCATTTTTATTTATCATTTCTTCAGTTTCATTTTACGTCACTTTGTCTTTAGATTTTATCCCAGCCTCCAGTGTTTCCTCATCTTGAATTTTAATATGGTGTTTCCTCAGTGCACATATTTCATTTTTTATTAAAAAGCTCTTTTTAAGTTAATGCGTTTTAAAACTTGCTTCTGTTGTGCTTGGATTCTGGGACGAGGATTCTGGGACGGAGATTGGGTGGGGAAGAGTCAGGTATTCTTTCTTCTTTTTTCTTCTTCTGTGTAAAACACCTAGCGCTACATTGCCTTTTATGAAAAGTGTTGTAAAAATAAAGATTGTATGATTGAATGAATGAATTACAATCAAGATCTTTGGACTCTCATTCCCTTACATGGATGACTTGGCCTGGTTTTATTTGTTTACACTGAGTGGGGCAGATTTGCAGTATATATGTCAGGATGATGTGGCGTTGGCTTCTAGGTTGACGTTTGAACACAGGAGAGATTTATTCAGCCACTTAATAGGCTATCATGCTGCCCTGCCAACTGGGATGCTGCCAGGAGTTGATTGGTGACTTAAGAGCAGCTTTTCTGAGTGGTGACTTCTATTTGCAAACCCCCACTTGTTGCTGCGCTGCTTCACACTTTACTACCAGTGAAAATAATGAACATATGATGCAAGGCGAAGTGATAGCTGCTGTAAAGAACTGATAATTTATTGTTTTCATTTTACTCCCTGGATGTCATTAATATGCTTTAATGCTCCAGACTGTGCTCAGATATCCTGGTTATATGACTTCTCAATTCTGCAACAAGCAGAAAAACATTCTCCAAGGGACAACAAATCCTTGCTTGCCCCAGCTCTAGCAATTAGTTGAGCCCGGAGTGTAGGTCATATGTCAAGGATTCTTTTGTGGAGAGGAGGGGCTAATTCTATTGGCTATGACTTTCCCAGGATGAAGATGATGCTAATTGGCTA
The DNA here is from genome assembly GCA_962446985.1 of Xyrichtys novacula. NCBI lineage: Eukaryota > Metazoa > Chordata > Actinopteri > Labriformes > Labridae > Xyrichtys > Xyrichtys novacula. The sequence goes on from OY660871.1 coordinate 24,252,913, forward strand.
AGTGTTGGATTGGGTGGGACAGGGCGGGGCATTCGTAATCCAATAGATTGACTCATTGGGCATATTTATGGAACAAAGACAACCCTGGTGCACAGACAGGACATGGATGTAATCATATGCTGTAACCAACAGCACGTACATGAGAAATACTTTGAACGCTCTTATCATACATCCTTCTTTCCTCTGCTTCACTGCACACATCCTTATGCACAGAAAATCCGTACACCCCTCACCCTGCATGCTAATGGTGAAACAACAGTTAAGACAATCAAGATAATACTTTAAGTCAAGCAGACACAAAGACATCCCTCATGACTTAAATGTGTCTGTCCAAGTACCATGAAGGTAATTTGATGGGCCAATTACTTGGGTTTATTGGGTGATGGCAGGTGACAATAGGTGGAGAAAAAAACAAGAGAAAGAACCAAAGGATTAGGGCTGTGTGACAAGAAGTGGGGGAAGATAAAATAAAGCAGGAAAAACAGAAAGCAAAGTCATGACTTTGCATGTCTGTATGAGTTGGTTTGTTAATCAGAGACTTAAGTTAATTCGATAGTCCAAGACGCCGTCAAGCCAGAAAAAAAGAAGAAAATTTAAAGAGCCTGACTTGACTTTTCTTGAAAACAAATAGGCCTTAATATAACAGATTTGACAGGAAGGAGGTCATGCAACAAGAAGACTGACAGTAAAGATGATGCCAGGGGGCATGCTGTCGGTGGGATTGAAGGTTGAGGTGGGTGGGAGCAGGAAGTTTAACGACCTGGACAGATGGTAGACTGGAATTAGATGTCAGTGGTCAACTAAACCCATTGAAAGGCCAGTACTGAAATAGCAAGGGTACTGGTGGAGAAGCTAATGCTAGCCTTTGAAACACATGTAGAGCCACTTTCCAAGAAGTATGTCTACTAATCTGTCAAAATGATGTTTGGGTTGTTATGATTGATTAGCCTTCATACTCATCATTTAAGTCAGGGGGCTGTGCTGAAAGATATAAGAGTAAAGCACTTTACCAAAGCTGATGGAATAGAATTGAATTATTAGTTAATTATGAAAGATACACTTCCACAGCACGTCATAATTTCAATTATTCAACAGATGAGTTACGCCAGCGTGGTCATACTTTGTGATCTGTCTGTTCTTCATAACCCAATAGAGGAAATTAGTATTGGGGGTTCATTTTAGTCTAAAGCTCAGCCACCTTAAATCCCGCATTAACAGAATTACCCCGGTCATCCTTTGTAGGAGTGTGTTTTGCCCAGCCTCCTTATCCTTCACAGTCTCACCGCCCAGATTCAATTCTCCAGCCTTCATCTGCCCTTGCAGCACACAGGTGAGTCGTCCTGACACTCTTGGTCATCCTGACAATGTGATTTACTTTGCAATATCAACTAATTGTCACAAATGAACTCCTCCATGTGTGTAACTTTACTCTTTTCTCTAATCGCTTACAGGATCCTGTCTGGCACAAACAGAGGAGATCAAACTGGTGACCACATATTTTGATCAAAGGGGAAGCGCAGGTGGCACAAGAGAAGAAAAAAACTCAGGTGGCAAATATTTGCCAGTGGGTTAGCCAGAACTGACGTACTGCTAAGACACTTAGAGAAACTACAATGGGAAATACCACCAGTAGCGCACTATCAAAGGAGATCCTTGAGGACCTGAAGCTCAGCACTAAATTCACTGAAAACGAGATCAGCCAGTGGTACGAAAACTTCCAGAAGCAGTGCCCAACAGGCCGCATTTCACCAGAAGAGTTTGAGCAGATTTACACACGCTTCTTTCCAGACAGCGATGCCAAAAGCTATGCACGACATGTGTTTCGCTCCTTCGACACCAATGACGACGGCACACTGGACTTCAAGGAGTACATCATTGCACTCCACATGACCTCTACTGGGAAGACCACCCGAAAACTGGAGTGGGCCTTCTCGCTGTTTGATGTAGACAAGAACGGATACATCAACAAGACAGAAGTGACGGAGATCTGCCAGGTGAGGAGGGAGTGTGCAGTGGTGTGGAGGGTAGTGGTGAAAATGATGAAAGGATGAGGTGTTGTGTTGAGGCAGAAAGCCCATCGTAATATTTACAATACTGGAATTATTTATCATGTGCTAAACATTCATCTTTCTCAGTCAGAGATTCATCTGTAAACACAAAACTTTTCTGATGAGTGCGTTACCAAAGTGTTGACAAGGTGAATCAAAGAAGACTGTTTGTTTCAACCTTTATGATCACCTTTTTTGCTGCTGGAGCTGTTATGCTGCTCATATTCCTCCGAGAAAAGCTCTATAGTACTTTGTCAAAGCTTCAACTGGAAAAGACAAAATAATAGGATTACTTGACATCACCAATCCACTCAGATTGTGATTAAGCGAGTGCTACTTTTCTGTCATAATTGTGCTAATTCTTGAATTTGTGGTCATTTTTGAAATATTAAGTGAACTTTTAAGTCATTTTTGAGGCAGATGTTTGGAGCATTAGGAAACCCCCCATAAGGTTTTCCTGGTAGTTTGCTCACCTCCTCCTCAGTCATTACTAAAAAGCAAGCGGCTGTGTTATGTAAAGCTGTCGTCCCCTCTACTGGTATCTAGGTCTGGCTGCTAATTGGAGTCACAATTAGCAAGTCTATCTGAGCCTTGACCTCCTGATAATCTGTGTGATAACAGGTTTAGCTCTTAGACAATACAGGCAGTGACACACACTCTTGAGCAAGTCTGCCTTTTTTATTTTCTTTTTCAGCAGGAGGAGCTGCTCATCTTTTTTTTTTTAAAGTTAAATCCATGTTTCCATGAGTCATCTGGCTGCAGCTAAACAGTTAGTTTGATTTGTGCTAATTTCTGTCTTTTTGTCACATGATCAAAACTCAGGCTGATGCAGTGTCTGTAGTTTCTTATCTTTTTGCTTCATGCTCGGTGATATTGTATTGTAAGAGGGTTAAACAGATCAGCTCAGCATTCAGCCGGCATCATAATGGGATTTAAATCCTGGCCAACTGGTCTTTGTTCATATCCACCATGTTTGCTGTCGCTGCACAAAGTGGCTCCATTTGAAAGCCAAGAGGTCAACAACAAATGATTCAAATCAGACATAGTGGAGGGAGAAAGATAAAAACCTGATGTTGTACATTAACAAAACATCAGTCTGACCAAAAAGTGAGTTTGAAACGAGAAACAAGCGGGTGGAGAAAAGGAGGTTGTGTTATGTGCTGCAGCCCCATGCTGGTTTTCTGTAAGGAGCATGTGCTAACTGTGCGTCTTTTGAGTTTCCACATCTGCATGCAGCTACTTAATCTACTTTTCATAAACAATCTGTAACTAATTTTCCTCTCAGAGCTCACTCTGTAAACTCTATAACCCACCAGATCAGAGAGAGGCCAAGATGGAGGGACAGCACAGGCAGGCATAGAGGAAGGAGAAGCCATCTTGGTGTTTGGCTTGAGGCCTGAGTCCTGGTTCTAATCCATGTTAATCTAGGTGTCTTAAATGTGGGAGATGAGTGCTTCCTCTGTAAGTGGGACACACTTAAAGACCTGAACCCAAAGTGCACAGTCATTTACAATCTGTTTGATTCCAAGTGGCCCATTGAAGATTAACTCTCCCTGCACATTCAAGCCTGTGTGCCATTTTTCAGTCCCGGGTTGCTGAATTATTCATCATGACACAACCTAACCTGTTAATCTTTAATTCGGATTGCTCAGTCTTTAATTGTGATGACAAAGCTCTGAAGGAGTGCTCGTGTGGCTGCATTTACCTTCCAGATCCGCTTGGCACTTTTATGTGAGTGATTTAGTTGCAGGCTCCTACTCTAAATTTACTACATTCATCCAAGCTCTATGTTGTGTTGCTTCATAAAAAACCTCTACACACTAATCACTAATGGACTTGTATGTGAATTAGTGACTGGCTCACATTAAGAAAATAAACTATGAGCTTACAAAGTTGTCCTCCTTTAGATTAACTGTGTCTTGGTTTACATTTTCTGTATGTGCCACATTGATGTTCCATACATTATTATGTGTGACAGAAATGATGCAGCATCACCACTTATCTTATCCCCTCCCACTCCCCTCCCAGGCCATATTCAAGCTGATCCCCAAGGAGGAGCAAAGCAAACTACCGGAGGATGAGAACACACCCGAGAAGAGAGCCAACAAGCTGTGGTCTTACTTTGAGAAGAAAGACAACGGTGAGGAAAACAACACACGTAACACACATGACACACATGTGTGAACAGGCTGTGCCCTGCGGTGCATGACAGGGCAATAGGTTCTTACCCCTGTGTACTTATGTCAGAGGGAGATAAAGTCAGTATAAGCTCTCTCTCTCTACCTTTCCTCAGCAGCTGTTCTTACATCCTTCAGCCAAGATTACATTTCACAATCAGCTGTTTTGGGCTTAATAACAATACAAGCATTAAATCCACCTGAAGCGGCATCCCCAGTTACAGCATCACTGTTTGTCGTGACATCTAGCTTTGTTATGTATGTAGCAGCAATGAAACCTTGGGTAACTCTCCTGCATCGCATGCCACTCTTACACTCGAACACCCACATGGGAGATAAGAGAGGATTTCCGAGATAATAGTCATCAACCTCATCTTCTGGATGACTGATTTATCATCTTTCTTCCCACTGTAACATGTCTCCTTTTCTATTTTCCTTCACAGAGCGATTGGCTGAAGGAGAGTTCATCAAAGGAGTGATTGAAAATGAGAATGCAATGCGACTCATCCACTATGAACCACTCAAGCAATAAAGTCAATCCTGTTTTATCCCCCACTCCTTTTTTCTCTCATTAGACTCTTTTCTCTCTCTTAACCAGCTGTTTTTCTTCGCTCCCTCTCTTCTAATCCACTCCCCCTTCTGTGTAAATACTCCTTTCTGCAGAATATTGGTTGAAGCTATTGTTAATCTAATGTTTGTTAATAAATTTATATCAAATAGAGGTTTAGAGAGGCTAATATTTCAGCAGTGTTTTAAATGTGTGCAGCTACAAGCAAGGACAGTATAGCGGTGACTGTATTAAGGCAGTAAATACAATATATGTATCAGGAGTTTAAATGATAAATACTGTCATTAACCACCTTTGGAAACATCGGAAGAAATGTATAACAACCAGGAAGTACTACAACAGTTGTTTGAGTTTAAAGTGTTTGTTTTTTTACAGACTTGTAAATTCCTTAATAGAGTTTGTAGCTCACAAGTGTTCAACTTTATTTACTTTACAATAAATAAAAGGATTTCTAATACATCTGTGCTTTGAAAATCCATTCTTTTATGATTCCCAAAATAAGAAGAAACATGCGTTTGACCCAAAAACATACTTAATAATATAATGCTAAAAAAAATGGCTGCTGTTGCTGGTAATGTTTCGATTGTGTTTATCCCTGACGGTAAATCCAGGATTATCCCAAATGTTGAACCTACAGGCAGTTAGGGTAAACGCATAATACACCAATTTTTTGCTGAAAGAAATTACTTATTTAAAAGAGATAAGTTTGATTTAATAAATTACAGTCTATAACATCAAATGGTTGTTTCCCTGAAACTTTCGCGCGCTGTCTCTAAATGTGGACAGCCTGTGGGTGTGCTCCTCGCTCCCCCACTCCAACCTCTCCATCCACATGGCTGCAGTCTCTCCTCACCCTTATTCCTCCTCCTTCCCATCCAACTCGGGATTACTGGTTTACACATAATCTTCTGTTCAACATCAGAGAGCAGACTTTTCAAAATCTCTGTAATCTTTCTTTCTCTATGTGTCTATCTTATGGGTTTGTCTCCGCATCTGCAGAGAGAGACGCTGTTTGTTGAAGATCAGGTTTTGATTTGATTTGAAATGCTGTCAGTGTCAGAATGCCGACACAAGACAGATAAGATTTGGATAGTGGAAACATGATGATTGTTCTGCTGAGATAAATGAAAGTACATCTTGATTTTTTCTCTAAAGGGACAGGCTGTTCAGGCAAAAACATCCTTCCTGTCTATGTAATTAAACGGTTGTTGCAATGTAATGCCTACATAATACAGGTATATAAAGGTAAATATTCATTTACAAGAAGAGATTATTGTTTAAAACCATGAGGCACTGAGAAACACCCACACAACGAGCAGTCTTGCATGTGAGTGTGATCTCTACGTACATCGTAGTCCTTAGCTGTGATATGTGTGGATTTCACCGGACCTCCAGTGTGATAAGCTGCTCCCAAATTCAGTGAAAGTGAAGTCACTGAAAGAGGAAAAAAAGAAGAAAATGACCTGATTGCTCCCATGATCCTTCCCCTAGAGGATGAAAATGTCTTCCCTTTAAAGTTTTTCTCCTTTCTGGATAAAGATGATCCCCTAACAAGGTGAGTCAACCCGGTCCATGGCCTCCTCCATCTCGTCCATCTCCCTCTCACAGTCTTCACATCCTTCTGGCCCACAGCCTCCCACTAAAACCAGTGTTGGTACATCCCCATTTCCCACTCCAACCATGCTTCCATTCGGGGCCCACGCCACATCGATCATACCCTCTGGACACTGCAAAAGGCCGCTCACAGAGTAAAGCCCACCTCCTGGAACCACCTCGTCATAAGCCGGAGCGTGAGTGGCGGCTCTTGCTTCCTCCAAACGCAGCCTCTGTCTGCGGCGGAGCTCGATGATGGTTTTTGTGTAGGAGTTGAGTGTGACCACGGCAGCACCCATACAGCAACTGAAGGACACCCAGGCAAGACTAGGAGGAGGCAGAAGAGAGGCATCATCATACATTTTCTTTCTCTGTTATTGTGTAGAAGCTTGACTAACACAGGTTTGTACACCCTGAAGAGGAGCCACCTACGCAAATGACCAGCCGTAGTCCCAAGACTGAGGCCTCCAGTCTTTCGGTCCCACAATGACTGTCATCTGAAATACTGTGGTGTACATCATGTGGGCCACCATCCCAAGTAAACCTACATGAAGAATGAAATGAACAAAAAACAGTTTAGTTTAACAAAAACTAGACAACAGGATCATTTCTTCAAAGCTGGTTGTGTTTTTAATTGAAGGAAAGTCTTTTTTTTGTTTACCTGATAACACAGTACAGATGGCTGCATAGGCATTGATTTTTAGCGAGTGCATCTCTTTATGCGAGCACAAGACTTCCAACCACATGAGTAAGAAGCCCATCCCAAGCAGGCCAATGTATGTAAACTCTGAAACCACTGACAGCCAGAGAACTCCTGCAGCAGACACAAACACACAAGAACATTTAAAAGCAAACTCAAAATGTACCTTATTAGTCTTGCTTTTAATTAAATTTGATATCATTAACTTTGTTGAAGTGTTTTAGCATTTATCTCTTTTTAGTTATGACAGGATCGTCTTTTATTTGGTGCTCTTATTTCAGTATCTTTCACTGTTGTTTTTATTTCATTCTACATCATTTTTGTATGAAAAGTGCTATACAAATAAAGACTGATTGATTGATTGATTGATATGTAAAAACTCTGTACGCCAGAAATGATCTTTTAATGATTTTAGAGTGGTGCACAACTCACCTTGTGTCTCCCCAGGTGCTAGATCTATAAAACTTCGACATTTCTCTCCTGTGGACACAATGGACAGATATTGTGATTCACCAGAATACATCCATCCTAGTACAACTGTAACTGTGAGCAGCTGTGTGTAATTGTGATTGTGCTTTGTGGTCTCACCGTCGTTGTGCTTCTCACAGCTTTCCCAGAATCCTGTGTGGAAGTATCTGAAAGCAAACTTGTCTTCTCCGGTTTCCCAGATGTAGTGCACCGCGTTGGCCAGCTGCCTCTGTCTGATTTTGGCCAGCTCGTCCCTCCTGGCGGGAGATAGGGTGCGGTTGAAGGGGTTCTGAGTGGGACTCTCTGTGTGACAATGAGATATGGATAACAGAGATGGTAGCAGGATCATTTTGACACCACTGACGGCACAGACTCCAATGTCATCATGCTCACAAATCCAGACTTGAATTTATCCAAATGTGTCACTACCAATCACAGCACTTTCTGTGAAGTTTCAGCTTTAACAACTAATCTATGAAAATCTCAAATGTGCAGCAAATGCATGAACAGCTGAGTTAACATCAAAACACATTTGAGAGACCCAAGAGTTCAGGGAGATGCAAAAGTAATAAAAACAGTAATAAAAACCAAACACACTACATGCATGTGTGTGTCAGCACAGAATTGCTAGAGTTCTAGTGAAAGGGATTGAAAAAGCAACTACTTCCCAACCCATTTGTGTTTGTCAATCTGAATTTGGAACATACGGAAAAGTTAATTTAGCCACAGTAAAGTTGGATCCCTCTGGACAAGTACTAAAGGTCCACGTAGAGATCAAAGAGGAGTCCTCTATTCGGGGGAGAGCTGTTAATCTCAGTGTGGATTAAGTGTATCTGTTGAGAAATTAAAACCAGGCAGCAGGCAATGTAACCCTCTCCTCAGAGGGGGAATAAACCTTTGGTAGGGACTCTCACACCCCACAGATTAATACTGAGCCAAAAGCAAGTTCACTCCAGGACTAAGGTATGGGCAAAAAGGGATTAAAAACACAAAGACCAAGGACAATCAGTTACTAGCAGGTGGAGAAGCCTGTCATATCATCCAGCCAGATTATTTTTAGGCATTGGTTTTACACAGCGTCACAGTTCAAAAATAAAAGATAATAAGTACTTTTGTAACGAGGTTCAGAAGTCAAGGCCAAAGTTAAGCTGGAAAACAACAAGTGAATATTTGATGAAACAGTAAATGCAAATGACCTATCGGCAGGCCTCAAACGAGGACATGTAACCTGATATAATAGCATCAGTTTTGTCCGATACACCTCACCATTGTTTGGATTTACCTCAATCAGTCTCAAGGTCATTTCTTGATTTTAAAATGGACCGTATTTGTTCATTCTTTATGACCTGAATGACTTAAAGGTGTAGAAATCTCATATAAATTCTGCAGCAGAAATCCAATAACAGCAAATTCAACCACAAGTGTTTATTTTTACCACGGACTGGCTCACACTGTTATCCGTCACTGCTGGCAGCATTAATGGAAGAATCTTCATTAAAAAAAACTTGTTTTGCAAAATCCTTTTCTTCACCAGAAACAGCAGAATATCACTCTGCATCAGAGGCTCCAAGCCACCAGACTCTATTTTAATTTACAGAGGGAGGGAGTTACTGGTGAGGAGTTTTCTGATGTTTAAAAAGTAGACTCAAATTCACATTGATGTGTATTTATGAAAATAAAAGCAAACAAGATTATTAGCGCCTCGGTTCGCCTCGACTGATGGTTGGTATACCTCAAACCTGTGTTAGGTGTTTGCTCAGCAGCTCAAGAAACAGCCCTGTTTTTGCTAATTCTACTTCAATAATTCACAATGAATGACATATTTTTCTGCCAAAAGACAGAGGGTTGAGATTTTTGTAAAATCATGCATGCAGAGGATACGATGAGTAAAGACTGCCTTGTCCACAGGGGGGCGCCAGAATGAATACAAAGCAAAAGTTCTCTACAAGAGCTTTAACTGAAACACACTGACAAGACAACTCTCAGCAAAGCTAATATTTTAGGAGTCTATGAATTTAGCAATATATCATCTGTTTCCTGTGTAAAACAAACAAGTTAACCCCAACAAAATGATCTCTGTAGGGACTGATTCTGTGATACTGGTTGATTCTTCAAATTAGAATCTGAGTTTGTAAAATTGCTGCCAAAACAAATGCATATCCAATCTGTGGAAGATTTTCTAAACTTTTTGTACTTCTTAGGCATGAAGAAAGGTAGAAAGAATGAACAGTATATTATTCACGATTCACAGGGAAGAATTTGTTTTTCTCTATGCACAAAGTCTCATTCTACCTCATTCTTTAAGTCTACCTAATGCAACATCATTTATATACTGTATATAGACATTAAAGTCTGCTGATGTAGACTAAGAGCTAAAAACTCTGAACTAGACCTTCAGTCATATCTATTTTTTTCCAAACAACTTCGACTTTGTCATTTTTTTTAAAAAGCGCACAAATGATACAAAGACAAAAGTGATTGTTGCTTTACAGAGACAAAGTTCCTGGCCTGACAAGGGCCAGAGTGTGTGCAGGTTACTTATTTTAAATCACGCACATGTAGGTTTTAAAGACATACTCTAAAGGTCAATTGTTGAATCAATATTACCTGTAGCTGTAAGTATGAATAGAGGGTGTTTTTGTATTTTAACGCTGTGACTGACTGGCAGCCTGTTCAAGGTTTACAGTTTACTGTTGATTTGAGAAATGGAAACATCTAGGCCCATCTATTCCCATACCTAAAAGGAGGAAGCTGCTATGGAAGGTAAAGGTAAAGGTGAAGTTCAGCTCAAAAAGTGAATATTTAGCTAAAGAAACCACAGTTTAGCTGCATGTCAAGAGAGATTAAACACAATAGCTGTACCTGTGGTGTAAGGCTCGCTGTTGTTCTGACCACAGTTCTTCATTTTGACAGGCGACAGGCAGAGCGGCTTCACCACCTTGTGTGTTCCCTCACACCAATAAGAGGTGCAGAGAGCCAGGATGGACAGGGCCAGAGCCAGAGTGGTCAAAGTCAGAGACAGCAGGGAGCGAGAGCGACGGGACATACTCTCCAGCATGGCCAGGCAGGAGACGATGGAGGCAGGGGGAGGCCAGAGACAGAGACACAGAGAGCGTGTAGGGACAGAGGTTAGGCAAAGAGAGGGGCAAAGAGCACGTGTGGATGGGACAAACAGGACAGAAGGTCTGAGAGCCGTCACAGATGGGGCAGAGAGGGCAGAACAGATGCTTTGGGGAGGTTTTAAGGGGCGATGAGCTGCCAGGTTGAAATAGAAAACAAAGATAAAAGTGACGTAACTGTGCTAGATGAAGATGACTAAACACATCTGACAAAGCAATGCTGTAATGCAGTGTGATTGAAACAGAGATAAATGGAGTGAGAGAAGAGGGAGAGTTTAGGACAAGATGCTCTGAAGTTGATACACGTGGGAAAATAAAATAAGAGCACATGGAATTTAAAAATGAACAAAAAGAGGAGACTCAGGTGGGTGATGGTTGACGCTGGGAGGGAAGGTATGCTGGCCAATCAGTCTCAGGGTGATATCCTGCTGTCATCCCTATGGTGAATGGTGTAGCCAGACACAAACCCTCGGTGTGCGTTCTTAGAGCGGTTTGGCTACACAGGAACCACATGAGGTCTTTTAAAAATACCTGAATTTTTCTGTGAGAGCTGCATATCTGAGAGGGAGATGGAGGACATCCTTAAACTGGTGAGTAGGACACACAAAGGTGAAAACCAGTGTCCATAAGGTCAAATCGAACTCTTTTTTTTAAAGGTTTTGTAAGTCGAGTGGAGTCATAAAACTTCCTGAAGTCCTCCAGCTATGTGTAAAAAAAGGGGGGGCAAGAAAAAATGAAGACATGCATGCTGTCCCGTGAACAAGGCGAATAACTCCCTGCTTCCTAAACAACACACTCAGGCCTGACCCCGCACATCACGAGCTCTGCTGCTGGACCCTCTGCAGGAGACAAACTGGAGATGAAAGCAAAAACAAGAGATTACTCCTCTGATGAAATTATGGATAGAACACAAAACCAATGCAATGTTTTATGCACATAATCCCTGATAATCTGCTTTCATCTGTTTGTGTTAGGTGAGTTGTAGTGTGAAGTGCATCCTGACCATGTCTGCTGTCTGCCACACTTTCTGTCACACGCTCTCATGCTGTGTCAGCCGACAGCCCCTAAAATACAACAGAGCTCCGATAAAGTAAGTGGAACTAGCTCAATCCCTAATCATGGGAGCAGATCACAGGTGATCTCTGCCGTTTGGGTGTAAAATACATTAGGAGACAACTCTGGAGAAGGGAATGAGTAAGAGCTAATATATGTGTTGAGCGAAACTACGGATGCGACTTAATGTCAGAATCATCACAGTGAAGTAAGACAGAAATAAATATCTACATTTCTAAACATACTGTTTTAATACGATGTGAATTTTTACAAATCAAGAACATTTTCTTTCTCAATCCAGGAAATATTTCTCCACCTCACTGTCAATGATAATATATAAAACACATCCAGCATAATAAAAACCTGACCTAAAAAACCTACATTTTGATCAAACATACTTTTTGAAATCAGTATCAAAATAATAAAATTGCAAAATATATTTTGTTTGAAAGTAAAAAAAAATAAAAAAATCAGTTCATGATAATATGAGAGGAGAAATTTCTCATCTAAAATGAACTGGAATAAGCAACCGCTATTTTCTCATTGATACAAAATAATCTATAATAAAGTAGAGACTGATTAATTTCCAGAGCAGTATCTAACCATCTCAGCTGTAGTTCTTTCTGTAATAATATCTGATAAGTACCTGTCCAGGTTCTCTTCCTCTTCTCTTGTGGTTCTCCAGGTCAAACACGAAGTCACTGTGACAGAAAAACAACACTTTTCTCCTCCTGCGCTCCTCCAATCTTTCAATCCTGGGTTATCTCTTCCTTCTTCAAGAGCTCTAAATCAAAAAGCTCCTTAAGAACTTGATTTTAGTCGCTCCATCTTGATTCCCCGTGTCATTCCCCTCTTCATCTGTCTCGTCTGAGTCCGTCAGCAGTATGCCTCCCCCTGGATGACCATCAGTGACCCTTACCTTCGCAGCCACTCTCCCTCATTTATTCTCCATCCGGTTGTTAGTCGCAGACACTCGTCCGATGGAGTGGCCGGCTGTCTGTGTCCATGCCACTCTCTACTCTGTTTTCTGTCTTTCTTGGGAATTTATGTCACAAACCCATTCTGAATCGTGTAATCCCTCTAAGTCCATCTGTTCCTGCACTGCCTCCTCTCTTCCTGTGTCTGTCTCTTTTTAGAGGTGGCGCTTCCTCAGCCTCCAAAGACCAAAACTTCCCTTTCAACGGCAGTTTCAGCTCACCTCACAAACTCAACTTTTATCAGTTATTGAATTAATACGCTTAGAGGGTGGAGAAAACTGAACCAAATATAAATCCCCTCCCTCTCCTAAGGATTTGGCTTTACACCCGCGCTGCGTAAAGCCAAATCCTGTGCCCAGTAAGTTAATTGTTTATATTTGGGTGCCAAATCTGGTGCCTTGAAAAACAGAGCGAAGACCTTCACAGAGTCACAAAAATTTATTTACAAAACGTATGTACAGACAATCAGAAAATGGCAAAAACAAACAAACATTAAGTGTATGTTCAGAGAAGAATTTTAAGGGAGAAGGAGTGGTCAAAAATTGTGTATTAGAAGAAAGCAGTTCAACCCCAGGCTTGAGATTTACAGTAATGTAGAACCAATTTGCCATCACTGCCAAAACACTGAAAAAGAGACACAGAAAGGAAACATTTCATCCAAGTTTAATTATTGCGTTTTATTCACTAGATGAAAAACCGTATGAAGGGACATAATCAAAAGGAGACTCTGGACTTTGAGGTCTTTGCAGCTTCTTATTAAGACTTTAATCAGTGACCAAAAACTGCAAAGTGCAGCCTCTCTGTTATTGCGCCCTCTGCTGGTCAACGCTTCACATGACAAATTTGTTTCTATGGCCAAATCCCAATCTGGAGTTCAAAGCCTGACTACTGACTTCAGAGGCAACAAATGAGCGGTGACTTTGAGCGACTAATTTCGCTCAAAGACAAACTTTTGGGTTTTTTTATTTCATCCTGGCCTTGCTTTTTTCTGTATAGTTAGTCCAGTTTTATTGTATTCTTCTTGGTCAAACTTTGTGGAATACTCTTTAGATTAAAAGAATATTTGTTTACATGTTGTGCAAGGCTGGACAAAAATGTTCTTTGCATTGACAAGTTACAAAGTCTGTAGGTATGTGGACACATGAAAACTATTCAACTTGGCCCAGGAAAGGAATCATAAGCATCTATACGCTCAATGAAATTATGCATTTAAGTCTTTGAGAGTGAAAATTGCACAAATGCACTGGGCAGTATGGATTTAGAAAATAAACAGGGTATTTCATGAAAAGATTAAACTAAACCAACATACAGAGTAGTTTGAGAGCGGTGTGTATCTGGTTACAGAGTTAATGTTTTACTAAAAAGACCTCCAAGCTTCAGTATCTATGTGTGTTCAAGTTCAGAGCCCCTTTTTTTTCTTCCTTCCCCGTAACCCTTCTTAACCCCTTCTTGTTGTTAGCGGTGACATGAATAAACTTCTTCCTTGTGCGTTTATGTGCAGCAGTTGTATCTGGACGCATGTTTGACATTTTTGTAGAAGATATTCCTTTTTTTCTACTTCAACTAAGTCTCATTATTGCAGTGAATTGAATATTTTTTATCAAAGGATGATGGTGAATACTCAGAGAAGTTAACTCAAGTCAACTTTCATTGTCATGTTTTGTTAAGCCACCAAATACAACACATTAGAATGTTAATCTACTGTTCTGTTTAAAATCGCTGTGTGATAACAGCCCACTGCAGATACGGCATTGAATGTCTACTTACATCAAAGAGGACTCCTACATCCTGATCAGGTGAAGGGGCAAAAGACTGGTTTACATAAATAAACTGAAAAACAAAAAAGCAGAGAAATGCAGTTAAATTTGAAAAAATAAAAAGGAATAAACAAATAAATGAAGTTCCTTAAAGGGATATCCCAGCGTAAAATTAATTTAGGGTCAAACACACCGTAACACCGAGTTAGACACCCCCTCGAGAGATGAATGTTGCCGACCGCTTTAGTAACAAATGCAGAAAGCAATACAGACAGCCACACGCTAAACCAAAAAGCCACTCTATAGCCACAAATAATGCTCAGAACAGCACCTAACTTCATCAACAGAACATATAGGGTCCCAGCCATAGCACTAGCCACCAAACATCTTTTTTACTTTGCCTAATTTCTTTAAAAAAGCGACCTTACACAACTCACTCTCTCTCTTCCAGCAGCCACTTGTTTGTACAGAGATCTCTGGGTGAATCCATCGACCGCTGCGGGGTGACGCAGCTCAAGGAAGAACATTTATGATCATTTCTTCATGGAAATACAATCAGCCTGAGATGCTAAGGCAGAAGAACTACCGCGTCTGCAGTGCAAAATGATCAATATGATGATTATTAAAGATGTTTGCTGGCTAGTGCTATGGCTGGGACCCTGTATGTACTGTTGATGAAGTTAGGTGCTGTTCTGAGCATTATTTGTGGCTAGGAGTGGCGTTTTGGTTGAGCGTGTGGCTGTCTGTATTGCTATCCTGCAGTCATTACTAAAGTTGGTATAACTAGAGAAGCAAGCGGTCGGCAACATTCATCTCTCGAGGGGGTGTCTAATTCGGTGTTACGGTGTGTTTGACCCTAAATTTATTTTCTGCTGGAATATCCCTTTAAGTACGACAAGCTAGTTAACAAATCTCATCCTTACCAGTTGTTCATTTGCATCAAGTTTGAGGAAGCGAGAGATGAATTGGGACAGAGACTGTACAGTCCTCCCCCTGTCTACTGCCCACTTCTTAGTTTTCATTATAGGAGTGTCTCCAACAGCCTTCAGCAACACATCAACTACAGAAAGAGAGAGAACAGAAAGTGCTGAAACTGCCATTAAGATTTCATCATTATCATCACTATTATCATAATCATCATCATCATTATTATTATTATTATTATTATTATTATTATTATCATTATTTTGTGCAGCAACTACAGTATTGGAGTATGTACCACAGGATTATGTCAGGATAAAGTAAGAAAGGCCAGACTGGAGCTAGTTTTCATCATGGCCCTCATTTCCTCCACAGTGATATATTTCCCTACATATACTACACAACTGAAAGCTTACAAATTGTTTGTTGTACGGTATGCATATAAAATGGTACAGTAAGACTGGCTTAATACTGTGGGCTGTGTGCTGTGAATGTCAAGTTAACAGTCGGCAAACTTTTCTAAAACTCCCAATTTTGAAACACCATATGAGATGACACTTCACAGTTTCAAGCTAATGCTTAGCTTTTTCCTTTGTTTACATGCACTCAACGTGTAGCTGCTACTGACAGTCTAAAGTACATCTAGTATGAATAGAATAAAAACAGTTCCGTGAAGAAAATATAAACGTAATCTCGGAAAAACAAGAATGTTTCCCACATAAACATTAGCTTTGCTTTAGCTTCTCTCCAACCAAGAGGTACCCCATTTCAAAGCTAAACGTTCATTGGCCAAAAGAGATGAAAACAGACTTTCCATTGGCCAGAATTTATGTCAATCGCCCACAAGCCGGAACTGTTACCCTACCAGACTGACAACATTCCTCCTAAACACGCTGAAAATATTCAACAACCCATTGAAATATACGATATGTTTCACCGTCGTACTTTTCTTCTTCTCTTCATTTGTTGACGAGTCGTCTGACGGTGGCTGGGATTCCTCTTTTGGTGTTTCTGTCGGGGACTCTGCATTGTCAGACATCTTCAGATGACTGCTCTTAACGCTATTTGTTCCCACCCACCTAAGCTAGTTGGGCGAGTAGGAACAAAGATAGGCTGCTATTGGCTTAGCGGAACGTCAATCTCTTAAACACATATTCCATTGGTCAATAACCTACTGGACAACTACAGCGTTAGGTAAGGAAATGCAGCTAAACTTGTATTCTTCACAACACACAGATTTTATTGGCTTTTGCAATGACAACTTATACTGTTTATGCAAATTTTGCTTAGAAGTTAGTGCTCTGTGTGCAAAATTGGTAAAAGGTGACATTTCTATTTTTTTACAGTCACGCGGGAGGCGTTCCACAGAAAGTAATTGTTTAACTGGGCAGGTGAACTTTCCACGCTGTAGTTGTACCTGTCACCTTGTCTTCACCCTCTCGACCGGACACTGCAGGCGCTGACAGTAAGTTCATGCTTTCATAATTAAATTATCCAATAATCTGCATGATTTTCGACCTCCTCTGTTGTGCTCAGTCACGATCACAACACATAAAAGTCTCCGCAGGAGTCCTTTCAGCTTGTGAGCGACTCCATCATGAAGCTTCTGATATATAAACACTTTACCGTCTGTTTAGTGAATGTATTTTAACATGACTGTCTCATTTTTCGTTGTGATCTTGCTCATGCAGTGGCAAGCCTCGGCAGGCTCAGCTCGAAGGATGCAGTGCTCCTCCTGTGTGACATGCAGGAGAAGTTCAGACCAAACATCTTCCAGTTCAACAATATTGTCAGCAACGCAGCCAGACTGCTCCAGGTTACAGATCCTCAATAACACACAGATTATCTGAGAGGGATATTCCAGGGTCAAACACACTGTAACACCGAGTTAGACATCCCCTCGAGGGATGAATGTTGCCGGCCGCTCGCTTCTCGAGTTATACCAACTATAGTAACGACCGCAGATAGCAATACACAGTGGTGTGGGGTGACGCAGCCCAAGGAAGAACATTTATGATCATTTCTTCATGGAAATGCAATCAGACTGAGACGCTAAGGCAGAAGAACTACTGTGTCTGCAGTGCAAAATGATTAATATGGTGATTATTACTTCAAGGAAATGATAAATTAATGATCATAAATGTTCTTCCTTGAGCTGTGTCGCCCCACAGCAGTCCATAATGGACTGGCCTGAGGTCTCGCTACGAACAAGCAGCTGCTGGAGGAGAGTGGGTGAGCTGTGGCAAAGTTAAAAAGATGTTTTGGTGACTGGTGCTGTGGCTGGGACCCTATTTGTACTGTTGATGAAGTTAGGTGCTGTTCTGAGCATTATTTGTGGCTATAGAGTGGCGTTTTGGTTGAGGTTTGTGTGTGGTTCCATAGACCACTGTGTATTGCTATCCTGCAGTTATTACATAAGCTGGTATAACTAGAGAAGCAAGCAGTCAGCAACATTCATCTCTCGACAGGTGTCTAACTAGGGTTTACGGTGTGTTTGACCCTTACTTACTTTTAAATCAGCCTTTGTAATTGTTTAGTATAAACATTTGAATGATCTGGTCAAACCTGCCTGCTCTCATTCTTCTCTCAGGCCAGTCGAGTCCTGGGCATCCCCCCAATTGTAACAGAACAGTACCCTAAAGGTTTGGGACCCACAGTACCAGAGCTGGGAGCAGCAGATCTGAAGACTTATGCTAAAACTTCTTTCACCATGATGATAGACGAGGTCAGTAAGGAGCTGGAGGCCCTGGGGAACCCCAAACAAGCTATTCTGTGTGGAATAGAGGCACATGCCTGTATCGCAGTAAGTCCACAACACTGATGATGCTGTATTGAATAATGAAATATTAGCAAAAGCAGAAATATTTATTTGTATAATATTCAAGTAAGATGGAATATAGAGATTGAAGTTGTTCCAAACACTGAGAGTGAGTTCGTTGATATAACAGAGTTTTCTCTGATTTATTGCTTCTCCACAGTGCACAGCTTTTGACCTGCTTGAAAAAGGGATGGAGGTTCATATTGTAGCTGATGCTGTCTCTGCCAGAAGGTATCCCAACATTAAGGCATTGTTCTCACCTGTATTCATTCAATATTTGTTTTTGTGTGCCTGGAAAGAGTTTTCATGTGTGTTTCAATTTCTGCATCCTCCTCCACAGTCAGACGGATCGTCTGTTTGCTCTCTCTCGACTGAAGCAGAGCGGGGCTTTCCTCACCACTACAGAGGCTGTTCTGCTGCAGCTGGTTCAAGATGCTAAACATCCAAAGTTCAAGGAGGTGCTTACTACAGCTGCACTGTCAAATTGCTTTGCTTCTTTTATCACCCCCCAAAAAAGTTGTTTTGTCATTTCCTGAGAGTGCTCCCAAAAATAGTGCAGCAAAAAGATAGCTTTTTTTGTACTTTTTTAAAACTCTTAGTTTGTCTTAGTTTATTTAAATACATATTTAGTTTTTTTAAGTGGGGTTAGATGCGGTACTTGTCAATAGTAAGTGTATTACACATAGCTGGTGCCACCCAGCTCAGTTTATTTGTTGAAAAACAGGTCAGAGAACCAACACTGAGACAACGCCATCAACCTCTGCATACAAGATCAACTCTACCATGTAATTTAGCTGATTCTAAGTCTGACCTGAAGATGAATGTCTGTGTAGGTACTGGCTCTGTTTTCAGTTTGACCAGTGCAGACAATTTTCTAGAAATAGAGAGTGCGCTCTCACCAAAATCAGTGTTGATTGCAGTGTCTTAAAATTAGCTAAATTATATGGTGGAACTGACCCTGTCTGCACCTCCAGTCACTTTTTCAGCACTTAAATACATCCGGTTCAGCCGTTTATTGCTCCTCTAGCCCAAGTTATTTAGCATCTGTCTCTTATTCTGTGTTTTATATTGTGTTTATACCTTTGCATTTATGAACAAGGCTGTACTTCGGTACCGAACTGGCTACTAACATTTGTTTTTTAATTTGTCTGATAGATCCAGAAGCTCATGCTCCACCCATCTCCTGACACCGGCCTCCTCGCCTTCTTCAGCTCCATGTAGAAAACAGTCTGTTCCTCAGATGCTGTACAGAATATCTTTGTTTCTCTGCTGCCTTCAGGCGCTTTATTGAAGTGCTTCAATAAAAGGATGATGCTCCTTTAAACGTGTATCTTGTGCTTTTTCATGTTCATGTTTTGAAAGGTGAATCTTTCATATTGTTGATAATATAATGAAGCCACAGCTTTAGCAAGTTTTTCTCCCAGCTGTAGCAGACCTTAGAGGTGGGATCAGTTCACGGAGGCGGGTGTACAGAGTGATGTCACACAGGGGGAGGAGTAGGTGACGTTATTCTGGTGTAGTCAGAAAGGGAGGGAGGGAGAGAAAAAGGAAGCTCCTCGATAAGTTTTCTGTGTATATTTCTCCAAAGTTACACAAACTTTTAGGAAACAAAGGTGTGAGTGGAGGCCCTGAAGGGATCAACATGCAGAAGAGGGAGATTTGAAGGGAAGGACGGACACCAGCTTGTCTGTAGTTCTGCACAACTGATGACAACATCAAATATTAACACTTTTTAAGGCCTTGGGCCTCGAGTGACTATAGAGAGGTAAGCAAGCCACTTTTCTTCCTGAGGAGATAGAAGCTGGGGGTAGAATTTGTACACTTATACTCTGCCAAGTTTATGCAGTTTTTATGCTTGTATATGTAAAGTTTTCACAGCAGCACAAAGTGTCTGTGTGTGTACTCAGTGGTCGGAAACTGGCGCTGCTTCTGAGTAACAGGAACACAAGTGTTGACAGTGTTGCATGACGGGCAGAGGGGGGATCCATTATCGTTTGTCTCTGTGTTTGAGGTTTTTCAAAGTAAGCAAAAGTGAAAGGTGATGTTGATCCCACACTTCCTCTACTGTTCCCTCAGATCCTGGACGCAGAAACAGGAAGACAATGTCCTCTGAGTTGGACTCCAGTCTCACCAGTATTGACTGGCTGCCTCAGCTGGGAATCAGCAGCTTGCGCTCGGGGAGGGAGAGAGGAGGTGGAGGGGAGAGGGATAAGAAGAAAGACAGAGGGAGGGAGAGAGGAGATTTCCTCCCCTCCGTGCCGGACCCCTCCCCTTCTAACTCAAAGGGGAAACCCCCTCACAGCTACGCTACTCTCATTGCCATGGCAATCGCGGCTGCACCAGAGAGGAAGTTGAGTTTGAATGACATCTACACCTGGATCAGTGACACTTTCCCCTACTATAGCCGGGCAGGTCGAGGATGGAAAGTAAGATTTAATGTAGAGTTACAACACATTATCAGTTTAATGGTAATTTAGTAATAAAGTATCTTTAACTATTTCCATTTCCAGTCAGTTGACTGCTAATTTTCTTCTTTATGTGGCTGTATGTCCTTCACAGAACTCCATTCGACACAATTTGTCCCTAAATAAATGCTTCAGGAAAGTTCCCCGGCCGCAGAACGACCCCGGCAAGGTTCGTTTATACTTTGATACAAAAATCATTAATATGCTTTTGTAGAAGTTTTCATGGGGTGAAAATTGAGAAATGATTGTCTGAAAGAAATTTAAACTCAAAACCCCAGGGTTCCTATTGGACAATGGATGGACCTGCAGATTCAAACCAAGGGAGGGCCCTCAAACGTCCGTATCCAGAGGAGGAGGAGGAGAAGAAGCCGAATGTAAGATGTTCAGACATGAACACTCATTTCATTTTAAAGTTATAAAAACAAAAACCAACCAAAGGTGCTAAAGCACAAATACAAGCTGAGGGAAAAGTTTACAATTTTATTATTCAATGAATTCATCTTGACTTTTCACTCGTTATTGTGTAACTGAACATGTGATTACTCTTATTTCAATCATCATTGTCACTGGGGTTTGAATAGTGAAAACTTGGTGCTTGATATTGAAGGGCCCAGTTACTTTAAACATGCCCCCTTAGCCCCTCTTGTTATTTTGCCATGCAGAAGCTTGTCATGATTGTTTTTAAAAACTAGCATCAGGACACAATAGTTTCTCCCAATTATCTGTAGATTATCATGCCAACACCTGAAAAGAGATAACTTTCTGTGTGTGTTTAGAAACTGGCTCTTGTGATTGTAATATGCTAGAGATAGAAACTAAGACCCGAGGAAACCAAAAAGTATTTTTGTACTTTCAGGATGCATTTTTCATTGTTTCATTTTTTTTTTGCCTTGGGGGTCAAACCGAGGCTCTGAATTTGCTGGGGTGGCATGATGTATTTGTTCACACAGTATTGAATAAATGAATACCCCTTTCTAGACCAACCACTTTACTTTTATGACATATGTTTAGGTATTCAAAAGATATATTTCTGTTTATAATGATATAAATTTCTTAGGTAACTAATATTTCTAATAGTATCAATTGGCTGATTTCCAAATTGTTTATCTTTGCAAAAAAAATTGCAATACCGCACTGTCAGTGTACTCATATGTTGTAAATAAGGATCAATATTTTGCCTTTGACCCTTTAAAAATGTGTCTATTATATGTGTGGAGAACCTTAAGAGAGTTAGTCCTGCCTTTATTAGTTGTTATAGGACATTAGAACCTTTTCCGTCAGCTCATCTCCATGCTGTTTCAGGCTCTTCAAGTAGAGGGGTCGCAGGCAGATAGAGGACCTTCCCCTCATCAGCCACAGCCAGCTTCCCACACAGACCACCAGCTTTTACACACCGAGCCTCTTGGAGCCAATCAGCAACAGTCACCCTGTCCTGCCTCCCTTTCTCCTCCCCCGTGCAAGGTAAAGACACTTCACCACATTCAGGCGACGCTCCGTTTTAAATCATTATTATTTTTGTTAAACAGAAATGCCATTATGTTTTTTTCTACAGCAACCATCACCCTACATGCCAAGCCCCTTGTCCACTCTATCCATCTCTCCATCACCTGCTACTCCACCTGCTGGGCTACCACTAACTGCTCCGATCACCTCCATCAATTCTTTCCCGTCTCCTCATCCTCCTGCCTCAACTTATTCCCTCCCTGCTGCCTCTGCTACACCCCTGTCTGCTTCTCCAGCTGCTCCCTCTTTCTCTGATTCCTCTCTGTCTTTTCCTGCTGTCTCAGGGCCCGTCTCAGTCCCTGTCTTCTCCTGCAGCCCCAGCACAACTCATGCGCCTGTTTCCACTGTATCCGGGCCTCCTCACCCCTCTGTATCTGTCACCTCTGCATCTGTCACTGCCCCACCTGTCGGCCCCCTGAACTCCTCCACGGATCCACTGCTGCGCTTTACCTTTGATGAGCTGAACTTACCAGACTTGTATGCATCTTTCAAGTCTATCTTTAAGACCATGCGGGACCGGGGAGGCTCTCAGTGTAAGTGTTGTTTATGTGCAGGTGTCATAAAATAGATTTTACATGCATACCAGCTCATGAATAATCATTGTCCTTCTTTTCAGCGGAAATTACTCCCCTGACTGCTCTGACCAGTGACACTACTCCTCTACACACTCCAACACTTCTACCTTTATCTCCTCACCCTGCACCTGCTCCACATGCAGCACCTGCACAAGCTGTACCACCTCCACCGCCTGCACACCCTCCTGAGACGGAGCGCAACCCACAATACAGTAAGTCTTAAAGGGATATTCCAGCGTAAAAGTAAATTAAGGG
This sequence comes from Xyrichtys novacula, assembly GCA_962446985.1. Taxonomy (NCBI): domain Eukaryota; kingdom Metazoa; phylum Chordata; class Actinopteri; order Labriformes; family Labridae; genus Xyrichtys; species Xyrichtys novacula. Next base: position 24,275,910 of record OY660871.1, read on the forward strand.
TCAAACACGCCGTAACACGAGTTAAACACCCCCTCGAGAGATGAATGTTGCCGACCGCTTGCTTTTCTAGTTATACTAACTCTAGTAGCAACCGCACAAAAGCAATACACAGCGGTCTTAGAAGCCATAAACAAATTTCAACCAAAACGCCACTCTGTAGCCAAAACTGATGCTCAGAACAGCACCTAACTTCATCAACAGTACATTTTGGGTCCCAGCCACAGCACTAGCCACCAAACATCTTTCTAGCTTTGCCTAATTTCTTTCAAAAGAGACTTAACACAACTCACCTACTCTCTTCCAGCAGCCGCTTGTTTGTAGCGAGACCTCAGGCCAGTCCATTACGGACTGCTGTGGGGTGACACAGCTCAAGGAAGAACATTTATGATCATTTCTTCATGGAAATAAAATCAGACTGAGACGCTACGGCAGAAGATCGTTAATGTGTATTGCTATCCTGCGGTCGTTCCTAAAGTTGGTAAAACTAGAGAAGCAAGCGGCTGGCAACATTCATCTCTCGAGGGGGTGTCTAATTCGATGTTACGGTGTGTTTGACCCTAAATTAATTTTACGCCAGAATATCCCTTTGAATTACCTGATCAACGCTTCTTCACATTTGGAGTACAATATAACCAGCAACATGGCTGCCTTTTAAAGTTCACTTTCTTTCCAGCCGTGCCAGCCGACTGGTTGAGTAACCCAGATTCTTTGAAGGAGAGCTGCCGTATCGCCAGCAACCTCGACTGGGCAAACATAGACCTCTCAGGTCACCCAGGTCTGTGCTTTTAAACCTGTCTAGTGGGGAATCACACTCAAATCACACAAAGGCCTGTTTTTTATATTTACTGCTGTGGCTGCATAAGATGTTGGTGGAAAAACTGGTTTGACAAAAGTTATCAAATGACATGTAGTTATGAAGCCAGTGGTTGTGCAATGGTATGAATAATAATCATGTTAGTCATCATAAATAATCAAAATAAGTGGCTGAAAACCATCGTACTGGATGGTATTATAAACAAGACTACATGCCTTCATGAAAGGTCCCCATAAATGCAGGGGCTCCAGCGCTAGGACTGGCTGCACCACAGATATTTCCACCAGCAGTCTAGATTTTTTGCTTTTCTCATAACAGCAAGCCAACAAACCCTTCCTTTGGCTTTTCTGACTGATATTTTGTCAATAAAAAAAACTGATCTGATCTGTTATGATGGCACAAGGCACTTCTCAGGCGAATAATCCTACAGCAAAGTCCTTTAAGACTCTCTGTCTCTTTTTTCAGACTTGCTGGAGAGCATGCGCCAGGCAGAGCTCTGTGACTGGGCCTTGGACCCAGCGCTCTTCACCTCCCTCTGCGACTCGCTGAACCGCTTCTTCACCCAGAAAGGAATGATCACCTCTGGGAGTAATTCCCCTCTGGCCATTGGTGTGCCTCACCCCCTGCAGGTCCCACCCTTCACCTCCAATCAACCTCCCACCCTCGCTAGCCTCACTCACCCCTCACCTCTCCCCTACTGCGCCATACTCCCTCCTGCCGGCGGAGCACAGCCGCCCAGGAGGCCTCTGCAGGGACAGGGACTTCAAAGACCTCAGCTTACACAACCTGCAAACACGACCGGTGAGGCACTGCAGAAAGAATATGTACAATGTTTTACTTTGACTCCTTAAAGGGATATTCAGGCATAAAATTAATGTAGGGTCAAACACACCGTAACACCGAGTTAGTCCCCCCCTTGAGAGATGAATGTTGCAGACCGCTTGCTTCTCTAGTTATACCAACTTTAGTAACGACCACACGATAGCAATACACAGCGGTCTGAGGAGCCATAAACAAACCTCAACCAAAATGCCACTCTATAGCCACAAATAATGCTCAGAACAGCACCTAACTTCATCAGCAATACACATAGGGTCCTATATGGGCCCTACATTAATTTTACGCGGAAATATCCCTTTAAGGGTAGTTTTTGTCTTAATTCATCGCTAACTTTAAATATTTATTTTAAGCGTTAAACAAGTGTTAAATTTATACATATAGTTTGTTAAAATACATAAATATAAAAAAAAAATCAAGGTGCTGCACACAAATATATAGCGATCAATTCATCATTACATAAAATGCATAAAAATAATATGGGTGGCACTGAAACACAACCAAAGCAACAGCCAAATAAGCTGAACCAAAGTCCTGTCTCTGATTAGACTGATAACTAATCATATATTAAAATTGTAGGGTGGCCAGTAATATTTGAAAGGGGGTCATGCCACCCCTGGAGACCCTGCGGACACACCCCTGCATTCTCATTGCAATAGTAACTTGAGCTGAAATCATTTGTGCAGTCTGAAGAAAATAGTTCTGAAGGGGATTTGGGAAAAATCTTATGAGTAAAAATGCTTTTAAAAAATTTGCAGTCATCAGTAGTTGCATGTTTTAGCAATAATCCACTTTTTTGTACCAACACTCTATGAATGCTATTGCACTCCACAGCTTTAATCTCACATTGCCTTTTCTGTCTCTCAGCTGGTTTGCAGCATCAGTCCATGACCCCACGGCAGCGTCCTCCGCTGAGAAACCTCCACAGCAACAGTGAAGAGATCCAGGATGACTTTGACTGGGACTCTCTGCTCGCTTAACCCTTACTGACAGTGTGGAGAAATGGTTAAATTGAACATTTCAGAGAAACAGGACTCATCATCACGGCTCGTCTGCTCAAAACTCAGCGCAGAAACTCATCTTGAAGCCTCTCTGAGATCGAGTCTGGGATTAAGCTTGTCATTTATAACAGAATGCTGTACTTTTAAGTCTTCACCTTCAGTCAGATTCATATGCTGTAGTATTTTTCATCAATGTATCTTTTTCAGGTTGTTTTTCATGTTAGGTTGTAGAATTACAAACAAGAAAATTAACATATTATTGTCATAAACTGTAAAAGCAGGAGTAAAACAAAGAATGAGTTACATAAAGCAAAAAACAGCGCAAGACGAAACCAGCCAAACACAGATCATGTGTTTTTGTTTTATTTCATAAATTCCTTTTGATTTTTTCCATTTTGCGTTTCAAATGTGAATGTTCACAGTCATCACCACACAAAATTCAACCTGACCCGATAAAAGAGATATTTTTTTCTTGTTGATATAAAATAACAATAAATTCATCAAACTAAATTAAAAGAACAGCATGGAGCATGTTGTCAAGTCCCCGTTTTCTTTTCTTTCATTCATTGAGTAATTGTCTTTTTTTTTTTTAAAGAAGCATCAGTATCAGTCTCCCTCCCTGGACGCACAGAGGGATGAAACACAGGACAATGGTTCTCTGGGAAACCTGTACACCAGGGCTCCCGTATGAAATGTGTGATTGAGCAACAACCAAAAGAAACTAACGCTTCTGATTGATCAAAATATAGGATTGGCAGAGAAATGCGTGACCCTTATAATACCTCATCTGAAATCCCAACATTACATAGTATGATACAAGTGACAATTTTTAAAAACAAAAATATTGGATGTCATTTCTTTCTGTCTGATTCACTGAAATAAGATCGGACACAGGAAATGGAGACAGGTATTAATACATTTACACAGAAACAGGCATTTGCACTATTGCATACTTGCACTCACAAATGAGCATTCTCATTCACACACGCTCGCATTCAACGATACATCCCATCATTTTTCCCCATCGGACCACAGATGTCAGAGCTCTCTACAACAATCAGAAAGAAAAAATAAGCATTTGATTTAAATGGCATCATCGTGGGATTCTTTCTTGTTTATTTGTTCCCAAAAATTGGAAAAAAATAAATTACATTTAACATTAAATTAAATTAAAAGTGAATAAGATGAAATAATTTGACCACATTGTGCCTGTAATGTAATGCAGGTGTTTCAGTCCGTATCTCAGTCTGGAGTTCAGTAAAAATTATCCTTCATGCACTGGTTTCATTTCAGAGATTCAGTGTTTGACTTCATTCTTTAGGGAGAAAAGAGGAAGAGGCAGGACCGACAGTTTCTCTGTTCAGTTTGTTAGTGGCTATAATCCCCTCTCCCTCCATCTGGCTCTCAGTGCAGTCATGTTAGAACAGAGTAGAGTAACACTACTGAAAAAAGCCTCCCACTCTCACAGACTTACCTTCATCTCAAGACAGGACTGAAGAAAAAAACACAACATGACGTACAATACAGAACAAAAGAGAATTAAAACAAAATAAATAGATCTCTATTTCCCACCCACAAACAACCCAAACTGAAATGAAAGGAACTAAAAGTGAAAAATTATTTTGAAATGAAATAATGCTTTTGAAGGAAAAGATAAACATAATTTTTGACTTTTTGTTTTTTTCTTTAAATATAGAGATGTACACATTTTTCTTTTTGGACACAAAATGTGTTGGGGGTGGATGAATAAAGGGGGCAGCAGGTACGACAGAAGAGGTCAAAACAGGTGAGCAAAGTAGTGGTGACACTTCCTCAAAGAAGAAAAGGGTTGGTGCTTGCACCCGTCGTTCCTGCGCCTCCCACTGATCCTCCAGCCCCCATCACTCCTCCTGCTCCGGCAGGCCCACCCAAAATCAGCTGTGGAGGTGCTGCACCTCCCGACCCCAGCAGAGCTGAGCCTGGGGGTGCCATTGGTGAGAGGCTGCTGTAGGGGAGGCCCATGGGGCTGGCCTGCATCATGCCCATCATTCCTGGAGCCCCCATCCCCACTCCCATTGGGCCCATGCCCAGTCCTGGTTGCACCATGCTTAGCATAGGATTGGGAGGCACAGGACTGGAGCGAAGGCCGCTCAGACCCAGTGAAGAGGGCTGAGGTGAGATGGAGGTCAGGGGTGGAGCCACCCCGAAAGGGTTAGAGGAGGCAGGTGTCGGTGAAACCCCCCTACTTGAAATGGTGCTGCCTGGAGTCACCGCCATGCCAGGAGCAGGTGATGAGCCTGGGGGCCGGAAACAAAGAGGCAGAGCTTAAAACAAGAACAGTCATTCGGTGTCTGCTCACTCAAATTTAAAAAAGAAGATTTAACGGTATATGAAATGAACTGACACTAACAGTGATGCCTCATAGTCACCTACAAGGGCAAATGAGACCATCATACTCAAATGAACACCACATGGTTATACTTGACAGCTGCACCAATGTGAGGGTGAAGGTGTCAGACAAGCACACGATAGAAACAGTCTTAGTTTACATTTTCTACTGCAGATATTCACAGTGAGTAACACATTATTATACTGTTAAAAATAGCAGATGAAAAAAGAGACACACATGTACAAGGACAAGATCAGCAAAGAAATAAAAGATACCGCTCCTCACATACTTTCATTAGTTTCAGGTTTACCAGAAATTCTACACAGAAATTACACATGACTGAGAGCTGGAACTGACTGACATGGGAATAAAATCACCACAAAGGCGCTTGTTTGGTTGAGTTGATGCGAGAACACACTGATTCATAAGCCTTATAACTGTTGCACTGCAACCCTGCAGAGTTTTCCAGAATGACCTGTCCGTAATGTCGGTCACTACTAGATATTCATCGTCCCAGAAAGTCTTCAGTCAAGTGTAACTCCAGGACACAGTATCGTTCACTTCAAGGTCATCACAGAGCCTTCAGTTGGTTTTGTCTGCTTTAACACTGTAAACAGACTTCAGTCGACCTCATTTCTCTCATGAGCTGAAGGTGGAATATGACGGTACGAGGTAGGGTTGGTGGAAAAAATTGATTCATGAAATATCCATCACAAAGAAATACTTTGATGGATTGAGAGCCTTGCTAAATTTGACAGTTGCCAAGTGATGCTTTGGGCAGCTTTGGATCTCTGTTCACCGTGCAGCTAGTGGTGCTATAAGCTACTTGATGTCAGGTTCAGAGTATGAGGATGTGTTGTTTACTTCTCTAACAACCACAGGTGGCCGGGACCCTAGTGATCAGGCCCAGGACATGAGGTACTGGCTGGGAGAGTGGTGCGGTTTATGAAAAGGGAGTCAATTTTCAGTCGCTGGAGTATCTCAAAGTTACTTTAAGTAGGTTGGGAGGAATGTTAAAGTTTGCTAATGACTACTAATGAAGCCAGTCACCATCTATCTAACTAATGAATAAAACCAACTTTTTCGATTGTTAATACTGCGGCCAAGAGATTTGATCCAATGGCTGTTTTGTATCGACAGACCTGCACCCCTACAAGTCAACAATGTTCGAGGTTTCTCCATTGGTAGGGAAATTGTGTCAGCTCAGCAGATTTTCCGACCACAGAGCACAGTTTTTTTCTCTAACGACAAAAAGTCAAAGTTCGACCTGAATATTATTGTGTGATCTCAAAAAAATCATAAAACATATGGAAAAAGTTTGATAACACTTTTTTTTGCAAAAGTCGATGCAGAGTCACATGGTTTAAATGTCCTTTTTTCCCCCATTCTGTGTAACCTGAGAGAATGGTTTCAGATCTCATTAACATTCATTTTTATTTAACTTACATAATTTTTGATTAAGTGGACTTTTTTGTGAGCTGGGTGTTCTGGTCAACATGAAGTTGAGAATGTCTCTGAGAAAGTGCAGGTACAGAGTTGATATGATGTCCATAACTCACCTGTGTTTTGTAAGAAGGGGTTATGTGCGGAGGAGGAAGAGATAGAGGGCGGTGGCGGCTGTTTGGGTTTAGGTTTGGATGACACGAGAGAATCCAGGTCTACCAGCGCTGCATTGGGGCCGAGGAAAGACTCTGGAGTTTTACGAACCGGAAGTGATGAACCAAGAGATGACAGGTCAAAGGGCACCGGTGAGCCTGTACTGTCACAGCCCAGTGCCGGGGACCCTCGTCGCTCTGGGTCTCCTGAGGGGGCAGGAACAGAAATATGAAATGAGTCATTCAAAATAAAAACAACAAACAAAACAAAAAAAGGAATACATTACCACACAAATCGAGGGGGGATGAAATGTAAGACCAGACAACTGCTGTGTCCACGAAGCTAAACTTCTGTGTGCATTACTCAGTATGACACCTCCTAAAAGTGTGCACCACTACCTCAGTGACTGTGAGACCATGTAGCCTCAGGTGCGAATGTACCTGTGCCGTTAGTGTGTTGGGCGGTGCCACTCCAGATGTCGGAGGTGATAGGGTCAGAGGCAGGGACAGTCCCGTCCCCTGCCCAAGGGTCTACAGGCCCCCCCGAGGAGGAAGTGCTGGGTGGCACCGGGGGGCCCCAGGGGTCGGCACTGGGGGGGGTCACGGCTACAGGGGAGGGGAGGAGACGCAGGGGAGGGGAGGGTTAACACAACACATTACAGGTACAATCCACAACAAGGAGGGAGCAGGAAACTTGGCTGGGTTCCAACACTGGTGTGTCTCTCCTTGACCTCTGCAGACTCACTCACTCCAAAAGTGACAGGTGAGGATCACCATATTACTTTTTATGTCTTATCTGACGCTCAGTGGAGGTAAAGGAGAGATAATAGAAACTACCTCACACATAATAAAGGCACAAAAGGGCAGAGGAGAAGACAGCGTTGGTTGAGACACAGCCACAGTCAGTCCTGAGTAGAAACAAGAGGATAAAAAATCCCTGATTTAGACACAGAGGGACAATGGATTTAGCATGCTAGCTTTCCTTGTTACAAACTGAAAGCAAGTGAGTTGATGAGCAGACATGGTGACATGACAGGAAATTGAAACAGGGCTGTTCTGACGAGAAGAAATGCAACAGAGTAGTGAAGAGGAATCAGGTATGACCGATGTCTACGTCCTCTTTCATCCACAGAGCTGGACTCACTTCTCCTTCGATACTCAGCCATGAGTACGAGCATCTCCACCCACCTGAGTTCACCTGTGATTGGCCGTGTTTCTGCTTACCTGAACTTGCCCAGGGGTCCACGTTGTTAACTCTGTTGGACGTCTCCCCCCAAGGGTCTGGAGGAGGAGCTATAGTTGGCGGGGCTCCGCCACCCCAGGGATCAGAGCTTGTTGGAGATGTGGGCGAGGCTACCCCCCATGGGTCTGGGGCGGCGGTGGTGCCCCATGGACCTGAGGGGGGAGGGACTGTGGGTGGAGGCGAGGGGCCCGCAGAGCCCACAGTGGTGGTGGCGGCAGCAGGTGCGCCCCAGGGGTCCACAGCACTCAGTTCCATCAAAGCACTCTGCAAGAGAATATGTAATGGGTTTATGTTTCCACGGCTACACTCAGGAGAGTGAATGTATCAAGAGTGTATTAAGCCACAGATGCTCAGGTCAGGTTCTTCACAGTTCTTCAATAAATGGACAGAGGAAGACAAAGATCTGAAGACCAGACAGAGAAACATTTTCTCACAGCTGACTCTAAATACTGATCAGTTATAGGTTTCTGATTATTTGATCTTTATAGATCACAACTCTGAGTTCAGCCGTGACAAAGGCAGCAGTTCAGAGTCACAGACACTCATATTTGGGGTTACTGTTGGAACAGAGTTATCTTTAAATATGACCCACTATAATCTTGAAAAGGTACACTCTGTTATCTGGATTAAATTGGTATTTGAATCATTAGCCAGAACATCAAATATTGATCTAAAAAAGTGTTAAAACACAGGGTGACAGATAACACCCAGCTAGTTGTTGGCTCATTCAATCTCTCTGGTTTTATACATTCAAGAAAAGCGATGCAGTAATCATCCGAAAATCTGTCTGGATGTAAAATCATCTGCATTTCTTTCACAATGGAAATGTCTGTTATTTTATAGAGAACATCTGATGTATTCACTTAAGACTACGATCCTCGGATCTTTTTTTTTTTAGTTGTAAGTTGTTTTTGATTTTATGTTAAATCTGGGTTTTGTGTGATATTCCTAAATGTATTTCATGACACACAGAGGACGTACCTCCTCAGGTTTTGCCTTCTCTCTCTTGCTCTCCTCAATGGCCATCTGCAGTCTCAGGTCATCCCCTCTGCGCAGTCGCTCCTCCTGTCAATCACACACATTGTAAAGTCAGCAACCTGACACACACGTCCTCAGAAAAAACACCACAGGTACAAATTAGGAGGTCCATTATTTACATATCTGGAAGTCTGTCTTATTTCTGCTGATTTTTGCTAATAAAACACAGACAAACTGAGAGCTGTTGCGGCAAAGAGGTTTAGACATGGATGGGATGTGAATCCTACTTTAATCAAAACACTGAGGTTTAAGTGCAGATACCACCACAGCCGCTTTGAAGAGGCAGAGACAGCTGCAGAAGCAGCTGTGGTTACTTTTCTTGTTGTTACACGCTGTCCCTGTGATTACTTCATGGGAACTGCTGATTGAATTTAATCTGAAAGAGCTGCTTCTGGTTCACAAAACTGAAGAAGAAAGTGAAAGTCTTTGGCTTGGCATAGTGGAGTTTCTTTATCATCTAGCCTTTGGGAAAATCTGCCTTAAAACCTTTCCTGCAGATCTTTCAAAAGAAGTCTGCTAACTGCCTCCTGGTCTAGCCTCTTTGTCTCACCTCAGGATCAGAGCACAGCAGCTCATCTTCTAATACTGTAAACACTTTATTCAACTTTTGATGTTTTAAATGTGCTCAAAATAAAAACTGGATTTTGGATTTAGATTATCAAAAAGCAATGGCGACTGAACAGCAGGACACAGACTTGTCCATGAGATAAAACAGATGAAACCAAGCAAGCCCATTTGTAAAAAGGTGGTTTTTTTACGTTTGCATTTGATAAAAGAATACAGAATAATCAGACCATTGCACCACAGACCAAGTCCAGGAATCTCACAAGTCGTATCCAACAAACAAACATGTGTTTCACTCACAGTACATTTAAAGAAAAGACCGACAGCAGAAGATGAACAAGAGGGGAATTAAAGAGTGTATCAGGTCCAGAGTCCAGCTAAAAGCATGCTACCAGAGAAAGAAACATGCAAGGAGGAAAGAGAATCATCACCTGAACACCTTCAGCATAATTCAGTATATTATGATCTATAAATAAAAATGCAATGCCATGCAAATTCAAAAGTTTCATAAGAATTAGTCCGTTCTTTGGGTGCGACCTTTTATTGAATTTTGACACAAATTGGTGAGGATCTTAAAAGCACCTACTTCATCATCTTTCATGGGTGTAAGCACTCTGAAGTGCTTCACCACAGCATACTACAATATCTCAACAGCATTCTGATGCAAATTTTTCTTCAAGAAAATGATCCAAGATTATTTCAAGTTAAGATTAATATACTTGATTGATTGATGCTTGGTGTGCGTCAGAAAAAAATCCAATTGAGAGAAAGACACAGATAGTTGGTGACTGGCTGGCCAGTCTGCCGAGCACACTCCCTGGCCCTGACCTTTTGTTGCGACTCTTTGCTCAGAGTGAGTGCAAAGCGGAGCTCTGCATCCTCCAGAGGGTCCGCGCTAGTCTGGAGAAGGTCAAGTGTCAAATGGTGAAAGAAAAGCTAGGTGTGTGCAGTAAACAACACGACAAACAAACCTTCAAACTTGAGTAATAGTTGTGATTTGAAAGGAAAAAATTCGGCATGTTGACCTCATTGGATTAAAACTGTTATCTATTATAAGTATGCAATACAAAACACGATAGACTTCTACGTTTTGAGAAATTTTGAAAAACAAATTCCCTTGTGTAAGTGAAGAGGACAAAATAATGGAGAAGTTTTCTTCAATGTGGATCAAAATGAAAATCTGAGAGATGAGGAGTGGAGCTGAAATGATGGTACCTGTACTGCCATTCAATGCCGACTCTTGAATAGATTGATCCTGTCAATAGTGAATGGCTCTAAGCAAAGCTGTTCACACCTGGCCAAATTGTGTGTTTCCAAATGTGTCTGCAGTGATCACACACAGATTTATGTCTGAAACCTCTTCTTACTATGATGCTGATAAACCACTTGCGAGTCACATCTCCTGCTCTTGTTATCTAAAGCATGTGGAGACATAGTTTAAACATAACCAACTTCATGTCTATTTCAATACAGAATACAGATGTTTCTGAGGAGAGAGGAGCAGATATGAAGCTGGGGAGTCTGTTTTTCATGTTCTGTCTTTGTACTTTCACTTCATAAATGCTGCCATCCCTTTTCCGCCTCTCTTAAACTGGCATTGTGGGGCAATACGGGTACGATTCAGGTTACACATCAAAATTAAAACGGCACAACATACGTCACCCACACTAGGAACCTTTCGGGAATCGTCACTTGACATCACAGTGTTGTCACTTTTTTCAGGTTTTCTCAAAATGTAGTAGTCGATTGTGTTTTGAACAGACACATAAAAGGTAAAAATGTTAATCCAATAAGGTCAGCATGTCGGTCACCTGTTTCTCTCTCTATTCTGGGGTTGTTGCTGTTTTGTGTTACCTGCTCGGCTTCTTCTTTACTCATGGCCAAAGCCAGCTGAAGTTGCAGGTCTTCCTCTCCAGAGCTCTGTGGCCACGCCTGCTCAGGGTCTGCCCCTCCTGAGTGGGAGCCCACTGAGAGGCTGCCCCCGAGGCTGGGTGCTGATGGAGCTGAGGAGGCTGAAGGAAAGAAAATACAAATAAATATACGTGCATAAGAGGATGACTGGGGTTATCAACAAGTGAGTGATAAAAGGTCCCATATGCTGTCGTGAGGAGGCCTTTTCTTCAACTTTGACTTTGTTTAAATGAGCTATCTCACCACTGGAGGTCTGTGCCATCTTCTCTTTGGTTTTGAGGGCATGGATTCTCTCTTCTCTTAGTCTCTCTTCATCTTTCAGCAGCGTCACCAGCTGTTTGGCTTTCTCTCGCACATTCACCCCCTAACAAATACAAAGAGTGTAATTACAATGCTGACAATGAGCACTTCACTAAATATTAAGAATTACACAAACAAAAAAAAAAATTCAATCACTAATAAAGTTTGTTACTTAGCACTTATAGTGACGCAGCGCTTTATAGTTACAGCACTTTTAGTTCTCATCAAACTATAAAAGCTTCAAAGTTGACCTGGAGAGGTCAAAGTGTCCCTGGATAAACATTGCGCGGTATGTGCCACAAAAGAGCAAGACAGGTCCTCAAAGACGGTCCTTTCTCAACAATCACTTCAACATTATAAACAGCTTAGTGGACATAGGTGTGTCTGTGTACCTGGTCTTTGCCATCTCTGTCTATGTACTGAAAGTCCTTAAGGGTCTGGACTGCGTATATGTTCTCTCGGCACTGTTGGGCAACACGTTCTGAACCTGTCTTGATGAGGTACTCCATAAGAGTCATAGCCTGGTGGAAAAAAAACAAACACACAAACACAATCAACTATGTATTTAACTTCTTGTACTGTGTATGAAAGCAGACTAGGACAGTGAGAATGTGTCGGGGGTGGGCAGCCCTTCTGTTGGTTCTCGAATGAACCTGCTTCCACAGTTCCTTTACTTATTTCAATCATCACCATTTGGGGGAACCTTCTCTATTTACACGGCAAAGTATTTTTACGCAGCCCAAATAGACTTTAAGTTTACTGGTGTGCTGAGGACTAAAAATCAAAATGGAAAAATTTGCTCAAACAATCAGATACTGTAACTCGATTTATAACCAACCCTGTGGTTTAAGTTGGTACTAAAATATAAACAAAAAAAAAAATGATATTTTACCTCGGGTAACCCTTGACAAGCGGTTTTAAAAACAGAGTCTATGTTAGAGGTAAATTTTTGACCATCATGCAGCTGTGTTGGAAAAATTGTGGGTCGAAAGATGTAGATCATTCACATGTGTTTTGACAAAGTCCTGGAATTGTTCATATATTACAGAGAGCGGTTAACCTACGGGGCAAGAGGGTTCAGAGCTCAAGAAGAAAAATGGCGGTGTATGTCAGCAATGAGAGGAAGAAGAAAAAAACAGCATTAAAAACTTTAATTTCTACATTTAAAAGCAGGAACATTGAGGCGTTGTCTAAAACAATGTCTCTGTCTCAAACATTGAGTCTTTTTAAGTGAACACTCATCAGTTTCCTTGAGAGTGAACACTTTAGATTCAGATATTTCTACATCTTCACTGACTGAGATTTCAACAAGTTTATTTGCTAAAGAATGACTTCAACAAAATATAACTTCAACAATCATAGTTTTGACTGCAGAGCACTTCTAGAGCAACAAACTGTAAATACAGAACAATTTCAGACAGATCCTGTTTAGAGGATATCCTAACTCAGTTGTGCAAACACGTTACTCTAATATTTGTTGAACAGTTATCCCCATTGACAACACACACACGCACACACACAAACCTTGTACACATGTCTCCAGTTCTTGCCGTGATCATTGAGGCGTTTCCACACCATACTCATGATTTCTGAGAAGGCCACTACATTGTAGGTCAGATCAGCGATCTCTGACATCAGAGAGCTGCTGGGGCCCCACGGGTCATTGGATGTTGCCTCTCTTACCTAAACAACACAGCAGGAATCAAACTTCTGTTATCCTTCATTCAGACAGCCAGTGACAGGAATAATTCAAGAGCAGATACTTCATGATAAAACTGTACGCACTTTGCTCAGATAAGCGACGCTAACTCAATCGTGACATGGGCCAGAGAGGGGCAATATAAGAAATGAATAATATGATTAAATCATTATATGTAATGAGGGGAAAGGGTAAGGAGGTGCTTTGCAGGAATATTAGATTATTAGCATTTACATTGCGTCATCGTGTCATATCTGCCCTGTGGAGATTCATGAGCTACACTTAAGCCACGGACATATGGAGAGTGTGGGTGTAGAGAGGGAGAAAAGCCGAATGAGCAGAGGGACACACAACCTTGATTTCAGCCTCTGAATAGTTGTGGACGATGTTCTTTACTTGTCGCCGTAGCGATGAGGTCGACATGGCAACGGTCTGGCCGTCGAGTTCTGTTGCAATCTGAACAGCAGATGGAGAAGACCGGTTGTAAATTATAGTTAGTACAAACAAAACCGTGGCGGGGCAAAGCACATTGTTATTTCAGACATAGACAAATGAAAATGGCTTAATACTGTTATCATTACACATGATACGGAGTTAAAAAGACAAGAGATGATGTACATGAGTCTGAATGAAAGCCGGGGGGAGACCTTGAGCAGAACAATCAATGTGAAACATGGCGTCTTCACCAGGAATCAATCTTAAATCATGTGACAACTTGAGCACACCTGTTACACAAGAATGATGCAGAATAAAGGTCTCTCCTTTTGGTGTAGCTTTGCTTGTTTCGGGCGTGTGAGCCACTCATTCACAGAGTGCTATGTCTCAGTTTGTCTCTTCCTTCCCGTGGCAACATTGGGTCCAAAACCACAGGCGCAAGGAGACGAAAACTAAAGAGAGAGATGGAGATTAATATTTAAGAAAGGAGTCAGGCCCACTGAGAAGATTACGCTGAATCATATCAAACAGAAGAAGTGAAAGCTCAGTGCTGGTGATAATTTTCAACAGCAACTGTAAAATAAAGACAAAGCACATATTCAGCAACAGAAATCACATGGTTTGCTGCTGATCCCCACATGGCTACCAAACAGAGATACAGTATATGATTTATTTATCCCATCTCCCAAAGTCGAGGCTCTTTGAATTACGAGAATATGAGCTTTTCACTCCTTAAGACCAGGAGATAAATCTTTTTTATCATGTTAGAGCCGGGAGGTACGTCAGACAGTCAATCCTGAGCCAATACGAGCATGACGATGGAAAAATTGTGCCTTTTGTAGATTTACTTCAAAAATATTCTCAGCCTAAATTATAATACTTCAGAAAACACTCTCCGATGAAAGTTTTCATTTTAAGGAGTACGTTTGACAAGTTTGATGAGTGTGAGGAAGCCAAACATTGGACGAAAAGCACACGGTTAAGTACAGTAACGCTTTCAAATCTGCAACACTTTCTCATAAATCGAACCTTACAGCCTGTCTCCAACATAACATCCCTTCCTTGTGGTTAACCCAATATTTCTCTTTATAACACCAACAACACTATTAACTATTAAAGCTGAAGCTACTGAATTAATTATGGACTTTCATCACCATCTGATTTTTATGAGTCAAGAGGATAAAAGTCTCTTGATGCAGATTCTTAAACTTTATATTTAGACTTTTTATTTCTTAAACACATTTTTGTTTTTTTATCTCCCTAAGACTGTAAGATGAATTCATTAATGAACACAGAAGTTAATCAGGCAGTCAAGTTCTGAGTGCATCATCCAAAGAGTATCTTTTCTCCATTTCTTAGTCATTTCATTAAACAAACAGCTACTCCAACTATAAAAAAACGATCAATCATGTTAGTTTATAAGAAATACAGGAGGTAGATGTGTCCCTACAAAATGATGCATCCGGGAGTTTCAAAATTTGATTAAATGAATAATTAAAATAACAACAACAACAGACAATACTCTAATCTACAGCATACGAGGCCAAGAGATCTGTATAAGCATGAAATAACCAGCAAATTTCAAAGTTGCTCAGTCAACTATCAGTGAGGAGTTGATTGTACAGTGAGGATAAAAGTGGTCAATTTTGTGAGGAAATAAAAACTCATCAGTGCAATACGTTTTGCCAAACTGGTAACAGATTTTGACAAACATAACAAACAGATCCCAGGTGTTAATGCTGTCGATGCTGTTGAGCGCATACTGGCATCCAGAGAATGATTTTGTGGCACAATATCGAATCCCTCGGTACCTACCAAGCATTGTTTGTATTTGATTGCTTGCACAGCAGCATGAAATGTTGCTGACCATCTGATCCTTTCACTGTCACAATTTGTATTTTCTCACCGATTACACACTCCCTGTGGGTAAATGACACAGAGCGAGTGAGGTAAAAACTATCACTTCATTTTCAGACTTAATTTTGATGTTCTCCAATGGTTTTAAGATACTCCTGTGGTTAAAAAAGGTCACTATCTATTAACTCTAGAGTTCCTTGATAACACTGAACTTTAAGTGGATTATTGCTTGTGGGACAAGTGACACATGTTCTTCACTACAACACTAAAAGATATGTTTGAGATCTTTTTTGAACGCTGAATGCTTGGACACTCTCTAAACCGCCATCTGCGACAAAAAAAATCATGAAAGACCCGAGAAGTATGTGAATATCACAATTTTAAGCTTAAAAATGATCATAACTAAAACAAAATTATTACTTTGACATTGAAATACTTAGACAACTACTACAAGTCTGTACAGCACAGCCGAAATAGCTTATGTATTTTAATTTATGCATTAAAATACATGCATTGTGCTACTTTTTACTGTAAAATCTTGATATGAATAAATCCAATCAACATTTGATCTATAAGGATACGATGAAATGTGTTGTTATGTACAAAGGTCTCAATAGAAATCACCTACATCAACTGTAAAATCAGATGAATGCATTGTTTTGGCAGAGGTAGTGCTGTTACTTCAGAGTCCTATTGCTATTTTATCTAAATTCGACATTTTGGAATAATTCATCTAACATTTTCCGACAACATGTAGTGCTGCTTGGTACAACAGTTTTTTCAGAGATATTACAAAGGTTGATTTATGGATGGCTTATAGTTCTAACATTTGGGTTTTACTTTAGAAACCAAAAACAAAGTTTTCCTATCTATTAACTCAAGTATTCCTTGATAACACTGCACTTTAGGTGGATTATTGCTTGTGGGACAAGTGACACATGTTCTTCACTTCAACACTAAAAGACATGTTTGAGATCATGTCTGAGATCTTTTTTGAACGCTGAATGCTTGGACACTCCCTAAACTGCCATCTGCAAAAAAATGAAAGTAAAAAAGCACAATCTCCCTCTGAGGAAAATGATAAATGAATCCCACCCAGAGCATGAACTTTCTCTCGGGTCAGATACAAAGGGCACTGGTGGGCTGCCTTCTCCATTTCCCCATGCTTCTTGCAAAGTTTAATCATAAACATGAACATATTTCTTTTACGCAAAAAATCTGTGAGTTCAAAGATGATTTTCGAGACTCATTTCTTACCACCTTTAAACAAACAATAACTTCCTCCATGCCAAAGGGTTGTTATCAGCATTTAGAGCACTCATAAATCGTGTGTAAAACTGATCCTATGCATAAATTCAAGAGGCTTATTGGTCATAACAAATGGTTCAGGTGTGTTCATTCTGGCAAACTTAGTATATATTTTAGAAAATATATTTATGCAGCAGACACAACTGTTAAGTATACTTCTGAAGCACCATATGGAAAATCAATTCATATACCATGGCATACTTTTTTCAATTAGTAGGTCAAGCAAATATGACACCATGTTGTACAACATAGCATTGAGCAATCATTGCAAAACTCGCTTCAGACACTCCTGAATCTCTGTACCAAAGTTCAGACGACTAATCACAGACTTGTGTTTGATAAGAGACCTAACATGCTTCTTCAGGGTCCAACCTCCACAAAGTAAATGCTGTTCAAAAAAAAAAAACCACACAATAACCGTGTCAAGTACAATGACAGACCGTTATCTCACGTAGATTAGCATGCAGCTCGATGTTAATGACCTGTTTTAAGTTTAAAAATGAAAGATTAGCACGCCACAGTGAGGAGAAGAGCTGCCATCAAAGTTCAGCTAAGTCTGAACACAGACGAGGTTGACAGCCCCGAGGAGAAGTTAACCCCACACCCTGTGAACCCACGCACAGATAAGGTTCACAAACTACCCAGTCAGCCGCAGCACCTACCAAGTAAGCTAACACAAATCCAGAGACAAAACATTTTATCTAAGATATTACAGCTCATCGTCAACTTACTCTGTCCGAGTCACATTAAAGAGAGCCTCAAATTGTACAACAGCTGCAACAAGAGCACTGAGAGAGGGTGTCAGAAAGTCTCTATAACTTTAAGAGCAACACCTACTGAAGCTTATCCGCCGACTAATGTTAGCTGTGATATCTGGCTGTAGGAGCAGACTGTCCCATACTCATTAAAAGCTGATGAAAACAGTTTGTCAGCACTTTGACAGCAGGGTTTAGGTGAAGTCTGGCTAAAGTGTATTCAGGAGTACAGGAGGGTGTAGCTAGCAGCGAACTGGTGTTCAAACTTACTTAACGTCAACCAAAAGGTGATTTTCTTGTCGTAACATTAACTCACAACAGACTATGAGCGTTATTTAAAATGACCCGCTGGTTTAAAAGAAAAAGGAAAATTAACTTGCTGCTCTGTTGCTGCTGCTGCTAGGAAAGATTAGCCAGCTAGCTTTAAAGATAGCTGTTAGCTCGTTAGCTTCTGCCAGTTAGTTCGCACCTGATAACATGACTGAGAGAGAGTACAAGCTCAAGCGAAGACACGCCCGAGGTCAGGACAGTGTTGACATTATAGGTTTATTTCAAGAGCCAAAATGTCAGAAGATAATGAGCACAAAGAGCGATATAGATACAAATGAAGTGTGTACTGACCCTGTTGTAGCCTGAATGTACGAGGAGATGGCCGAATTTCCGCTTCCGTTCTCGACTCCAGGAAAGACCGCACCCCCCTGTAGCTTTGTTTTCCTGGGATGGTAGTAACAGGCTCATGAATAAGTGAGCGACTATTTAACTAACAACATTTAAGTTCATGACTATAGCTGTATAAAACAACGTTTTTAAAGCCGTCCAGACAGAGATTAGGACATGACTTTTGAGTCGCTGTTTGGCTTAATTCCTCAATTTTGCCAACACTGCACAGCCCACTGTTGTTGTAAGGGGAAGTACACACATCCCCTTTTCCAGCTGTAGTATTGCAAAAGTCATTCCTTCAAATCTTATATAGGGGAGAGTGGGGTAAGATGAGCCATATTTTATATTTCGGATCACTACATTAAGGAAATCATAGATAAATGCATGTAGGTGATTTCTACACCGTGGATTTTAAATTCACCATAAATAATGGATAAATAATGGATTTAAAGTTTTCTAGTATGCATGGTTTAGTCGACATGATATTTGCATTTGAATTTATTATGATCAAAGCCACAGGAATTTTTGACTGATTATGTATCAGACTGAAATAAACAGTAGTGCCTCTGTATAACATACAACAGTGAATAAGATTGACAACAACAAAGTCATTCATTTCTATATTGTAAATTTTAATGTCTGTAACCCCTGTGAGGGGTAGGTGGCAGCTAAGATGATTTACAGTATACTAAACAAACAACCTTGTGCTCTCTCTCCAGCAAATGTCCACAGTAAATGATATTTTTGACTGTAAAAAGAAAGCAAGTTTTTTTTTTTTTTAAAGTGTAAACACAACTTGCATATCTAAGACTAAATCAGCAAAGATGTAAGAGCTTTAATCACAAGGGACACAAGAATTGACACAAACACAGTGTTTCTCATAGGAGCTTTTTTATACCGTAACTTGTTCAGGTAATATGGTGCCCAAAGTAAAAATGAGACATAATCACCTTCATTTATGTTTGGAAAAAAACTGTAATTCTATGATTCAGATATATAACTCTGACATGTTCAAAGCGATCAGCCAAACAGTTTTGAAAACTTCATACACACAGGGCTCTTTTCTTCTTCATGTTTGCCAGTTGGTCAGTGGAGAAAAGGGATAAAAATGGACTTTTCTCCCACATGAACCATTAAGATCACATCAAAGTTCATCACAGAGACTTTCAACATGACGCTTTCACTGTGATTTTTGTCTCTTCTCAGTCATGCAATAGCACACAGGGTCCACAGAGAGGCAATGTTGAACTTCGTCCACAATAAAGCGAGACCAGAACAGCCTCCCACAGTGGAATCATAAATAAAACATGGTAAGACCCATAGCTGAGAACAACAGTAACAGCTGGCATACATGTGTGGTACAAGCTCCCCTTTTATCCAACATCCCTTTATCCGTTTATCTTCGTCCTCTCCCCAGTGAGTGAATCAGTGCAGGATGACTCAAACTAACTATATAGGTGTAATGTACTGTTGCACAGCTTTGGAAACTCTAATCTCATGAAGATGAACAAAGACATGCAGGAGATTATAACAAGCATAAAAGCTATTTTGACAGGTGCTGTTCCCCTGTTATGTCACAGTGCTCATATCGCCTTGCTCATTGCTGCTACACGTGTAGTGGATAGTAGTTTAGGGGCATATGAATTAAGGAAGCATGAGCATCAAAACAAAACAAATAACCACAATCAGATCTTACAAATTGTAAAAAGTCATCAAAAAAATCTATCTTTGTGATTCTGTATACTCAGTTTACTTCACCTTTCACTAGTTAGAACTCAAAGTGTTTAACTTTCTAACCTCAATAATACTGTATGTTACTAATGATAGATCTCTTTATTCTGTTTCTTATCTTTTCAGCCTGAGAAATAGACTGCCGAGCACAAAACAGATACATTGGACAAGAAGACATATCATTGGTTTGAAATAAACTAAAAGTCTCACTGGTTTCATTTTACCTCATCGCAACTCGAAACGTGTCGTTACACTTAGTACACAGTTAGTCACAACAGCCTGGTTTGATTGATAGTAATGACTGAAAATGCAGCAGGTAAAATTTTCTTGATAAGTTTCCCAAAAACATGATGAAGTATTTATTTTAAGAAATGTTTAAACCAGAAATCAGAGAAATGAACTCTAAAGGAATTGAGCTTTTTGCGGTGTAACAGGTGACTCTTGACACTCAAGGTTTAATTTGCAAGCAAGATGGAAAAATAAAGTTTTACCATAATTTTAAAGAAGTTAAGGGTGTGTAAAACTTTACTTTTAAAACATGCAGTCTTCTTTGATTCCTTTATTTCACCCTGTGACCTGGGAAATTGAAGCATCATGTGTCCTCTGCAACTATACTCTGTTAAAAAAAAAACCCTTCATATCTTCAGTGTGTATTTCTCTCATACGTAGTCAAAATATCTCATTACATACAGTTTAAGCCACACTGGCCTAACGTGTCTGGATGTGTATCTTATTTCAAGAGTAAACAAGTTAAAAATAATCATCAAATTAATTCTAAGAAGTTAAGATGGCTGACGATGCAGCAATCAATTTGTCTAAAAGTTCCTTAAAACACGCTATTATAGTGATTTCAAGAAAAGCTGTGCTTGCTGAATTGGCAGCTGCTTTTATTGCCAGTCAATTACTCCCATTTTCTAACAATATGTCAAATAAGATTCAATTCTGTTTAACAAGTGTAATTTGATATTTTGACCATGAATAAGATAAGTGCACATGTTTAGATAACATATGTTGTGAAAGACAACCCTGTTGGGGGAAAAAAAGGTTTCATTGTCTTCCCAGTAAATACTTGATCGTTGTTTAACACAAATACCTATTATAAATTACATATTTCAGATTTAAAAAGTGAAGACATCTCATCCTTTCATTGACAACTTCTATTTATAGAAGTTCAAATGTGTGATATTCTACACACTGTATGGAGGTGTAACTGTATAGCAAAGATGAATATTATGTAACTTTAAGCAAGTCAGCAGAGACATCCTGCCTATATGTTAGAGTGCATGTAAGCAGGACCCATATGTAGTACATATCTGCATGTGTAGTATGTACAGTATGTGTGTGTGAGTGTTAGTTAAGCCGTATTTGTGAATGAAAGTGACACTATCTTGGCAAACGAGTCGTTCAAAGTGCTGAAAGTTGTGTTTTGGTGGTGGAGTTGTTACAGCAGGGGGCTTAGGGACCCAGCTGTGTGAGCACAAACATGGAAGAAAGTGTTGGTCTATGGCTGGCCGCCCGATCACTGCCATGGTTTGTAACCGGAGCAGCCGTTGTGATAGCAGCCAGTGTTTGTGTTACATAACCCACAAGCCATCAGGCTCGTAGCAATAATAAGCCTGTAGTATGTAGTACCAGGGGAAATGTATACGAGTAGACAGAATGAGGAGGAGGGTGTCGAGACGAGGTGGAGGAGGAGGAGAGACTCGACCTACAGATGGTGTTAAGTGGGAAACAGAGCTGGCATGCAGACAGTAAAGTACAGAATGAAGGAATTTAACAAGGTGAAGCTTCAGCTGTTAAATACGTCAGTCTTAGATGTGAAGACATAATATACAACTGAGAAGATGTAAAGACCAAAGAGCGGAAGATAAGAGGAAAGTTTGTCTGCTGACGGTGGGAGAAATAACCCTCATTATATCTAAAACAAGAGAATTAAGGATAAAACTGGAGAAAGAAACAACAGGGTATATTGAAACTGCATGGCTAAGATATACTAAAATAAAGTGAGGATAACAGAAGAAAGGACAATGATTCTTGAAATTAAAAGGGACCATGAGAGGCATGCTGAACTGTACTTTGTTATCCCAGTTAGAGTTAGGGATCATGGGAACAGCTTGTTGGCCTTTTCCGATCATCCCTGCATACCTGTTGATTAAAGAGGAATCTTATACTCAGGGGGTCGGCAAGGGGATTCACTGACACAGACAAGCTGAGAGGGTGAGAAAGACATGGAAAGAAAAGGGGAGGGGGGGTTGTATTTGTGAAAGAAAATGAGTGACAGCTGGGAAGAGACGAAGCCGGGTGAGAGACGGGTTAATGTGGTGAGGCTGACTGACAGTTTTAAAACAGAGGGATATTAACACTGCTGTACAGTGGGAGAGGAGGGTGAGGGAGAGGGGTGGGGGTGGGAGAGAGAAAGAGAGAGAGGTTTCACATGCCTCATAGCTGGTGTGTGCGTATTTGCCAGCATAGCAGAGGGAGAGAGCGATAGAGGGGGAGAGAGAGAGAGAGAGAGAGTTGGCACAAGAATAGGAAAAGAGAGGGGGAGAGTTCAGCGTGTGTCTCCTGGGGAGAAGCACACAGTCAATATCCAGGTCTCCAGTAAACATCTATTAGTCTCTCCCTATAAAACAGCTGCTGAGCTATTGCATGGAACCTCGGGGCAAAGACGAAATTAAGAACTTTAATTTCAGCTAAATTATCAGTCTGACCGAGGACACTGTTGAGCTCCAGCACGTTAGCTTGCTGCAGAACTTGCAAGGAGTTTAAGTCTTTAGATGCTGAAAAGAACCAAGACACAGTGATCAGAGGTCAACCAACTGAACTGAAAATGACAGTGAGTATTTCTCTGCATTTGCAAAAACACACAACCTCAAGCAAACCTCTTTGTTTGTACTCATGAGCCTCACAAGTGGACTAATACAGTCATCATTGTGCAGCAAAATACAAACGGGAGAAATGGTAACATGCATTAATGCAATTATGTATATGCACAAGGTTGAGTGTGAAATCTGTTGTATTGCCATGTGTCTTTTTTATATTATGTGATGAGCTAACATGCAGGCACTATAAATTCATTGCCTGCTGTCATTGCAAAATTACTCTAATGCTCCAAATGTTAAGTAGACTAAGTAATGGAGAGGATTTTCAGCTTGTAATGTTGAGCACTTGTGCAGCACTTCAAATTTGTTAATAATGTTAGCTCATGCAGAGCCCTCATTAGAATCTCAGATCACTTGTCGCTTAAAGTGGCATTTATAAATAGAGTTGAATAAATAATCGCCTCCGTTTAAAGGGACAAGTAAGATATCAGGATATAACACAAGTTATGGATGGGTCCAAGATAAGCGATGAGTTACTGCATCCATAATTCAACTGTTGAGAGGGATCAAACTCAATGGTATGACTTTCTGAAATTGTAATAAATTGTATTCATTTCCTAATGGCGTGTGTGGAATGAAGGGTAGCTGGAGAATGTCCTAATGCGATAACCCGAACATGTGTTAACAACTGTGTGAAGGGAACCCCACTGACATTAGGATTCAAGAGTTTCAAATTGTACATTAAGTTTAATCTGAGGAAACATGTAGACAAAATACATGGATGGTACACTGTACACCCCTATTTTACCATGCTACCTGTTACAACCCTTTTCCCCGCAGGGTTTTCACAGAATTACAATCCCTCCCTGTTCAAAAATCTTGCAGATAAATAGCTTCAAATGAAGCCTTTAATCTTCAGTCATCTTTGGATCCAAAGAGTTGATATTCTGGAGATAAAACTGGTGCACCATTACTGTAAAGTATTCACCAATAGAGCAACATCCATCATTACACCATTAACTTTGAAGCAGCCTATCATTTGCTTGATTTGAAATACAGCTGTCTTGGTCACATCTGTGCCAAACACCCGTGTCGAACAGGCTGAAACCTGCTGTCTTATTTTTGGCTGCACATCAGATCAGTTATTTATTATTACTGACATTTGTTCATTTTGCAATATGATGTTGTGACCCAGCTCAGGTGTCTTGTGGCACCGTTTGACCTGCGCCATCAGAGATATGTTAAAAAAATTCCCCTGGCACTAACCAGGCTTATTAGCGCAATGCAAATGACTGACAACAGTACATTAACCGCCAGAGAGAGAGATCGCATTTCTTCTGGGAGGTGTAATTTAATTAAAATTAATGTGGTTGCCTACAAAGCCCAGTTACGTAACTTATGGAAGGTCAGAAGTAAAAATATGTTATCTCTTTATCTTTTGTTTGGTAACAGTTCACAGCCTCACTAATTGGTGGAGTTATGCGGCAGGGATCCACTTCAAAGGAGTCTTTATGATTGTAACAGAAGAAGATTGAATGACAGCGCCAAATGTTCTGATTGTCCTGATAAGACATAAGCCTGATGCCTGAAGTTTATTCCATCTATAGGACGACTGATGATTAGCAAAAAACACATATGTTCCATGAGCTGGATAGGTTATCATGTGGTTGAGAACTTCTGACCCCTCAAGAGAATAGTAAGAAGACCACATATCTGTTAAATTAATGAGATACATGAGAGTTAAAGTTGCAAGGTGCTCTTTGAGAAGCAGGTTCAGGTGGCACGTCAGCATGTTTGGCCATAGATTCAAACTTCTGTCTGTGGAGATATCTATCAGGAGCATCAACACATACCACTGAGGCTGTGGATCTCCTTTCAGTTGACTCCACCAGGCCAATCATCATCTGTAGGTATCATGCTATGGTAGTAAATATGGGTTTGTGCATGTTTGTGTGTGACAGGCTGCAGCGGCTCAAGAACTTGACGAGCGATGTTTCCTGTCGGCGCAGTCCATGCCAAGTCTGAAGGTTTCCGAGCACTTCCAGGTGGTGAAGCTCCTGGGAGAGGGATCCTACGGAAAGGTCATGTTAGCCGTACACAAAAAGAGAGGTTAGTCCAAGACATGAGGTCAAAGGTTGAAGCCTCGTGAATCTGTCTCTTCTTTTACATCTTACTGTCACTAGTCTTTACGATCGTTTCAAATTTCCACTCCCATTTTTATTTTCATCTACCTTGAAACACTATATCTACACATCAGCAGATTTTTCGTAGACCTCAGGTTTCTCGATGAGGAAACTAGACTGTGGCTGGGCGGGGTGGAGCTTGTAGTTAAGTGAAGAAAGATCTGTCTTTTCCTAGTGTTCACTTAACCTTTTGAGCCTCTGCTGCTGTACTAGAGTGCTTCGGTACATTCTCAAAGATAAAGTTGCGACAACTGGGGTGCAGCGGTGAAACAGAGTCAGCCCAAGGGAGAAGTTATATTTGTTCACAGTGTCAGTGATGGCCAGCACTCACATACCATTAATGATGACAGCTTTTTGCCAACATCTCATTAGAGGTTGTAGCATTCAGCATATGTTCCTCTGCTTCCTTTCCTCCAGGAAATCCTATGGCTCTGAAGTTCTTTCCTCGTCGGTCTACGTCCCTGACATCTTTCCTGCGTGAATACAATCTCTCTCTTTCTTACTGCACACATCCTTCTCTGACCCGGGCCCTGGGGATCTTCTTTTCCACGCCATCTTACTATGTCTTTGCTCAGCAAGCTGGTCTATACGGTGACCTCTACAGTGTGATAGTGTCTGAGGTCAGTTAAGCTTGTCTACGGCATGAAAGCATTGCTAATACCTCGCATGGTATGTCCAGCACAGCTTTTAACATACTTTCACTCAGGGTGTGTCCTCTACTTTCAACCAAAGACGCCACCTTGTTTATATTTATTTTCAACAATTAAAGGACAGTTTTTGTTGAATAAATCCATCCAGTTGCAGAACTTGCAAATGGATCTGCTTTTGCTGCAATATCTGCACTACAGTATCCTCACCTAGCAACACATGCACAACGAATTATTTTGTGGTACTGTTTATTTGCTCATAACAGTTGGTTAAAGTTAGGGAAAGATTATGACAGAAGGAACATTTAATGAAGACCAGAATCTTATCCTAAACCTCATGCAAAAGAGCTCTACGATGTAAAAACCTGCAATATAAAATCTAGGCACCAGAATATAGTAATAAAAGTCATTTCAGGAAGTTGCAGATTAGCGCCGGCATCCCTTACTAATCTAATTTAAATGCTTCGAACCATTCAAAAGACTAATTTCTGCAGTGTGGCTCTCTGCATGGAAACTGAACCTGCTGACCGTGTCCTTTTGAGCTTTCATTCCCATCAGCAAAAACTCGAGACCTGCTTGATAAGAGGTTCCAGCTCGCTCTATGTATGCCTATGTCACTGCCAGTAACATAATAGAGTGGTGATAAGAGTAAGTGGGAGTACATGAAGTAAAGCAGGGGTTTCCAAGAGCGTCGCCAAAATGCGTAATGGCTGAGATGTAACACCAACTATGTTGTAACCAGATTAGTTTCCAGTGCTAACAAGCTAGTAAGCGAAGCATTAATCCAGACTACCTGTGTGTTCCAGGTTGGAGTGGATGAAGAATGTGTCCAGAGGGTGATGTCTCAGCTGAGCGGTGCAGTTACACATCTCCACTCCCTGGGCTTTGTCCACCGAGACATCAAACCTGAGAACATCTTCCTGTGTGACAGATCCTGCCGCTGGGTCAAACTGGGGGATTTCGGCCTCACCCGGGCCATCGGCTCCACAGTTCGTGCCGTCTGGTACGAGTCGCCCTTCTGCACCCCTGAGGTAGAGCCTGCAAAGGAGGCTGAGAAGGAGATGGAGAGGAGGATACAGGAGGGGACAGAAGATGAGATGGAGGACATTTGGATGACAGTAGAGCCTTGTATTGACAGCTGGGCCCTCGGCGTGCTCGTCTACTGCCTCTTAACTGGCTGCTTCCCTTGGGAGGAGAGCACCCATGATGATCGCGGCTTCTGTAGGTACAAAAAGTGGTTCGACCGTGAGGCCGAAAAGGAGGAAATAGACAGTTACATGATCCTGAAAGAGAACCGAAGGGACAATCCTCTTCCTTCACAGTTTGAGGGCCTGAGCTCGCTAGTTTTGACTCTTTTTAAGGAACTGCTCAACCCTGAACCCAAGCTGCGGGGAAGCCCAGAAGAGATCCTGAGTTACCTTGGAGGGCCATGGTTGATGGAGACAGAAAGGGAGGAAAGGAGAAAGGCAGAGGAGGCGCAGAAAGAGGCCAAAAAAATAAGCGAAGGGACAGGGGTAGCAGAGGAGCTGGTGAGGGAGGGAAGAGGAGAAAGATAAGCTTTATTTCTATAATAATGTATTTTAGACTGTATGCAGTACAAATGTATACACTTTAAGGTGCTGTTTTTTAAATAATTTACAAAAAGTCAAGTTATCTTTTTCTTCCTTTGATGTACATATTCCAGTGTGTGTGCCTTGAGACGATTTAGTGAAAAGAAGCTTTAGATAAAGAAAAGTCTGATGTTTTAAATACAAGTTGTATCATAGTGAAAACCTGTTCTTGAATTGTCATCCAAAAAAATAAAGTCCTTTTATTTTATTATCTTCTTAGTGAATGAGTTTCAAAATGAGTGTCAAATTACAAGAAGCTGAATTCATACAGTTGTACACTTGTTTGTTAGATCACAATAGAGATAATGGCATTTTTTATACTGAAGAGGATCCCCTCACTGTATGTCTCCATAACATCAGTTTACACAGAAACTTAATCTGACCTCTGGGTTTCTGTTGCAGGTCGGAGAAAAATCACGAAACATTTTAATCTAGTGAATATAGATCTACCATCAATAGTGCTTGACTTGTTTACTGGTGGACACAGTATCATTTTAGGAGATATGTCCTGATAAGGATATGACTGATGAGTTTTCTAAGTGCCTAAATGCAAAAAGACCCCAGTTTAAGACATGATAAGAAGCAGCAGAGAGCAAGGATGACAGTGATCTCTTGTCAGTTGATCATAAAGTTCGAATATTTCAACTTTTGGGTCTCCTATGCATCAATATCATTTTGTCGCTCCCTAAATGACAATTCAAAACCAAAGAGGTGCTGCACTTTGGACAAATCCATCAACCCCAAACTTGACTTGTCTTTTTAGGGTAGAATTTTCAGGTCTACAGCTTTTGCTGCTGCCAGGACACAAATATTTTCAAATGTGTTTGTTATTTGTAAAATGATCTTGAATTGAAGCAAATACAAAGCACACAGAGCAATTTTTAAACAGACGGATAGTTCAGCAGCGGTGGAGTAAGAGGGAGCGATCGCCACCCCAAAAATCTGACCGGCCAGCTCAGTTACCACCCTGAAATCCTAAGCCATGATTGGCTATTTGCTAGCTTTGCATTACCAGACCAAGGTACTTTGGTGAGTGGGTCAACTTTCGTATATCACTTTATGTAACCCAACAGTAAGAGCCGGTGAGAAGAGTTGTAAGACTGAGGTTGTGTGCACAACCAGCACAGAGAAAAACGTTTCAGCATAAAACAAGCCCTGACTTTTCTTAATGTCACAGATTTATTCCAACACTGCCAAAAAGACTAATAAATGTGACCTGTTGTGTCCAAGTTCAGAACTGCTGCCACTGTGTGACCTACAAATGTGAGTGTCACTATCAGCATGAAGATTAATGTATCTGCATCTTTATTTTTAATGCCTGTCACCACTGCCACCAGGTCAGATTCCCTTAAAACCATTTACAGTATGTCAACTGAGGAAGTCTGTGTGTATATCTGCCTCAGCAGAGTTGTATAGTATAGTGAATAGAAAGTAAGGAAATAGAGGTTATAATGGACTTAAATCTTTCTTAAAGAGAACTAAACCTTAAAAGACAGGATTAGCATGAGGCAATACTTTCTGTCAAAACAAACACTAAATATTCTCTTCATTGAGTTAAAGTGTAGTAGCAACTTTGGATCAGAAAATTAGTCATGAGCCACTTCGAGCTCCTGTGAGGAGTTTTTAATCTTCTGATAAAGCAGACGGACCTGTATAGTGGTGCTTTTTTATAACCTACATAAACAAACTAAACATCAGCGCCAGGATTAGTTATTTTGGAGTCATCAGTGTCAGTGGAGTTGAATATTTACAAAAAGCCATGATTGAGATTATAGTAGATTTTGGTGATAGAACCGCACAGGTTGTTAAATGTATGACAGAAAACATGAAATAAATCAGATATATTTTGTGAAGTACAGATAGTCATCTGATTACTTTATCTGTCTGTTTTTATCCAACCCTTTAATAAAAACAGAAAAACAGACATTTTGTTCAATATGAGACATAAACCTGATTATTAAAAAAAAACTTCATGTGAAATTGATAAAGTCAGTTATTTTTAGATATAGAGAACTTATGAAACCGTTATATCAGACTCCAGGAAAATAAACCTGTGGAAAGAAATGACATCTTTGATGTGAGGCAGCAACAGGTGCTGCAGGACACAAGACACACATCTAAAATTGGACTGAACAATACAACCTGATAGTGATACCAGTGTGATCTTCTTCCAAGTTTGAGTGATGCAAACTCCGGGCGCGCTACCTGATGCAGGATATACTGGTTATCTACATACAGCCAACAGGCTTTAAAACCCTTTATTAGAATATATGGCTCTGCACTGGGACACATCCTTCATGGGCACGTTGACATTGAAACAAACCTCATGTGATTTCTGCACACAGACTATAGCCTCAGTCCTCTGTTTGTGGGGGTGAGGGTTGTCCTAAATCTGTCAGAGAGGAAATAGCTCCTTGAAAAATCACCTTTATTCCTGTCTCCTAAAAGAATGCTTTGGTATTGCTCAGAGCACTTTTGGCCAGGACTGAATCGTGCAATGATTTTAGCATGTGTCTTCAAAAGTACAAGAAGGTGCAAAGAAAGCAGCAAAGGAAGTTAAATAAATCTTTAAAAGCGACATTTCTTTGCATTACATGGAGCTGAGTTTGCGCTCACTCTAATTGGTACAAGGACTTATAAATGCACCACATAAAATCTAATCCTCAGCTTTCATTTTTGCATTGCACTGTGCTCAAATCTCAGTTTCAACTTGGAGAGGATCCCTGTTGGTAGCGAGCTGCTAATGTGCAGTGCGGTGTGTGTGTTTGTCAGTTGCGGCTGTGCTAACCCCTGCTAAGGGCCACTCCAGATGGATTTATAAATAGATCCCAGACCCATCTATTTACAAACCATGCACATCATCACCTCCCTCTGACTATCTGCAATCCGCCGCCCTCTAAATGCAAAAGTCAGGCTGCCTTGGCGCCTGTGGGCCTTAAACAGCACAAACTAATGGAACACTGTGACCCATCTTGCCCAATAGCTGATTACTTTTCCCTTTCTTCTCTTGTGCCACCTTGGGCATCACTTTCCCCTTCATCCTCTCTGCTCAAATATACCCTGTGCAACCTTCTGGGCCTTCTCTCTTTCCACTCACCACCTGGACCTCCTCATGACACATGTCACATGAACCAAGGATTAACTTCTTCATTCCTATAGCACAGTTAGTGTACATTAAAACACCTCATATCTCCTTCGGCAACAGCTGATTTCCAGGCAACACAAACACAAGCTCATGTAACATTTTGGTAGGGGGTTAATGGAGGACCAAAGCTTGATGAATAGAAACACATGGTAAG
Organism: Xyrichtys novacula; assembly: GCA_962446985.1. Taxonomy (NCBI): domain Eukaryota; kingdom Metazoa; phylum Chordata; class Actinopteri; order Labriformes; family Labridae; genus Xyrichtys; species Xyrichtys novacula. Next base: position 24,306,587 of record OY660871.1, read on the forward strand.
GACCATGGAGGCAATGCAGTGCCAACACAGAGGTGCAAATCTGTACGAGGTCCATGAGGACAGATAGGATGAATGATGAAAACAGGAGAAACAAGGACAGCCTGGTGCTCAATAAAATCCAGGTTCAAAGCCGTGAGATGCAGCTTTGAACCCTGTCACTACTTCCAAGTCACGAGTGACTTTTCAACACTTTAAATGATGAAAGGCGCCTCCTTCCCAGAAACCCAAATCTTTTCGGCAATACAAATCCAGATTTGTATCAGTAGCAAGAGTTAGATTTCAATCAGCCAAGTGTTGAGTAAAAATTCCTACAAGTTTAAATATTTCAACCAAACATAAAAGTCGTCATGGTGTCACAAACATATACATTCATCACCTTGAGATTGTTTAAATTTATCCTTTCACATAAGCTGCAGAGACAAAGGCTACAGAGAGAACCAGCTGTCGAATGAAAATAGATGTAAGTATACCAAGATGGATTGACTGTCGTGGTACTGAAAGTTGCAAAAGCAGATACTGATATGAGAGCTGGATTGATGGTCAGAGAGGACCAGATAAAGAGTTCATATAGCCGAATGTCTGAAATGAATCCTCACAGTGAAGCATGGGTCATCGTGGCTTTATTTTCCCCTTACACTCGCAACCTTGTCCATCACCTGGCTGCTTCTGAAAGTTCATCTTCGTTAATCGCTTAAACAGGAGCCAGAGTGGCGACTTTGATTTGACAAAAGAGACACAAATGATCACTTTCGCTGAAAGAGAAGCCCTGAGAAGAAACAGGATCTAGCTTGACGCACGTAACGAATCCAGTTAAATAATAAATCTGATGTGTTAATGAGAGAATTTAATTCGCTTTTTTATGTGCTTTTGTGCAAGTGTGTTTGTGAGTCTGAGTGTGTGTGATTGTCCGGGGAATGACTGAAGCACTGATTGAAATATTTAAGACAACATTTCAAGGCTCTCGGTAAGTGTTTATATTGGGTTGTGATTATCAAGGATTAGGGTCAGGTTTGGGGTTACAGTTAGGGCTAGGATTTTAAGAAAAGGTACTCAAATGTTTTAAAAACCAAAAAAAGAGAAAGAGTGAAAGTGTGTGTGTGTGTGTGTGTGTGTGTGTGTGTGTGTGTGTGTGTGTGTGTGTGTGTGTGTATGTGTGTGTATTTGCGCTTGCCTTGCTATAATTGTGGAGACCATAGCTTCATTTTACGATAGTGGGGACCTTCTGACCACTTTGCAGTACTGAAAGGATTGTTACACTTCAGCTCTTCAAAACTGTTTTTTTAGAGTGAGGGCACTATAGGAAGAGTGTTTCTTTGGGTTTAACACATCACTGGTGATAATACACCAACCACCTATAACATTACAAACACCTAGGCAATCAAATCCAACCCAGTACAACAGTCCAACCTCAAACTCTCCTCTCAGTGAGCTTCTGAATTTTCAGCAGTTGTTCACATGATCAGAAATTTGATAACTGTTCTTTATATTTATTATTGAAGACACAATGGGTGGTAGATTAAAATGTGCTTCTCATATTTTGTCCATTCCATTAACAAACATGAGGAGAGCAAAATTTTGGTAACACCTGTTAATATAATGCACTTACACTACAACCTCAACAACAAGAAGTGACAAGGTAACTTTTGTGAGTGAACTGCAGACACATTTTAAGAAGTCTGTTAATTTAACTGCAACTGAAATAACCCTTCTACTTCTTTATACCTTCATATAGTTTATTGACGGGCAAATATTAAAGGCCTTTAAAAAAATCTGGGATTTCTGATTCCCAGTAGAACACAAAGTTATATCTATTTAAAGCTTTATAAGTCCTAAATGCAAGAGAAAAAGTGATGAAAGCCTTCGAATGGAGTCCTCTTAAATCCAGTATATCTTTTCATAGAGCTCAGAAGTCCTGGCAACACCTTTGCCTCTGCTCGCCTCCTTCAGCCTCTTTGTACTCAAATTCATATTGACTGAAGATACACTGATTTACCCTTGAGCTTTGACAAAAAAAGCCATCTGATGCTGCTCTTGTGCCATTTGTTAGCCACTTAAAATGGTAAAAAGTTCAAGATTACAACATTAACTCTGCTAAGAATTAAAACATGAGTGGTCTTGGATGGGCTGTGGCCCTGCAGGGTGGAATGAAGCCAGGACTCACAGACTAAGTTATGAAACAAAAAGTAGGCTTGTTCAAATTACAATAAGGTTAGGGTGAGGGAGTCCCTCTGCAAGTTGTTATCACAAATAAAAAAAGTGAAAAGCATGATGTGTGTCAGCATGTGTAAGTGTGTGTAGGAATGTGTGAACATGTATTCTCTTATCAAACCCTGCAGTCCAGAAAAAATGTACAATATGTTTGAAATCCAGACAGTAAGAGAGACAGAGAATAAGGCACGAGTGTGTTGAGGTGAGAAGGAGGTCAGTGAGAGAGTATGTATTGCAGAGCTGGCATGTCCAAGCAATGGCATCCAACTAATAAACAAGTCGAGATATTATCATGTGTTTACTATCTGGTATGTTTGCCTTAACCGTTCTGCATCGCTTTCCTGCTCTCCCAACACCTGCCTCTTTTTCTCCACTCATTTCATCTCTTTTTTCAGTCTTTGCTTCTTTTAGCTCTACTTTCCCCTTATGCCTGTGCAGCGCGCACAAAGTGACACGTTAATGTGTTCAAAGGATTGATTGTCCCTCTTGGCTCTCCCGCTCGTCTCTTTTGCTTACACTGCCCCCATAAGTCAAGCTGTCATCGAGCTCGCCCAGTTGACCTTGTTAGGGACAGCCTACCGACGCTCACCCTGAAGTCCATGTAGCCCTGATATGTCAAGGGGATGATGAGTGTCTCCCTCTTGAGCTGACCGGGCCTACCACTGGGTGAGAGCCAGTGAGAGTTTTGTTGTCCGTGCCTTCAGGGGAATGTGTAGCAACATTTATATTAGTTGAGTCCATTGAGGCCAATGAAGAGTCAAGTTGCCCTTCCAGAGCAGCTTCAGCGGCCTGAATAAAAAATGATCCTCTGAACAAAAAGAGCATCTGGGACAAAGGCTCAGGAGGTATGGCCTTTGTAGTCAGTGCATCCAGTATTTGTATGCTGATGAATATGTGGAGACAATGTGGTGTGAATGGGTCAAAGGACCAACGAGACCACTATATAAAAACACTGTCCATGCACCATTTATCAGTTTAGGCTGTGGCCCTATCACCTTCTTTAGCTCAGAAGAAGTTTGTAGCAGCACCAATTTGCGATGGTAAAAATTAAACATGTTCAGTTTTTAGTATCAAATACCCTGTTGTGTGGGGAACACTTAGGACAGCTGAGCCCACACCCCACTGACTGTTATGCAGTATGAAATGTTAGCCAACCGAGAAGCAAGTTGGCCGAAGAAGGAAGTTCAACAAACACAGCCATGGCCACATCGGTGAACATGACGCACAAAGTCAGATGGACGTTAGAAATGGACCAACTTGTTGATTTGTCACAGTAACATAAGTATTTATACAGCATGTTCTGTAAAACACACCACAAACAAACTTGGAAGGAGAGAAGTTGAACAGAATCCACTACCACATTTGAACTGGATTACTAAGAAGGTAGCGACATTAAGCTTGACAACCATCCCGCTCTAAGCCTTGTTTGTTAACTGTAAAGTCAAGTCTGGCCGTGAAACTTTGTGGTATTACCAGCTTTGAGAGCCTCTGGTAGTTCATGGGAGGAATTTGTTGGTGTGTGGTGTGTTATTTCGGCCATATCATTGCTCTCAGCACACAAGAAGAAAGCTTTGAAATCTGCTTTTATTTGCCTGTAAGTGTGAATCGGGCTTTAGTCAGAGCCAGCATTTCAGGTATTATATTCAGGCTTTAAAGCCTCTTTTCAGAAACCAGTGAGAAATGTCACAGACCACAACCCTGTTTTATAAACTCAAGGGTTAAATCACACAGGATATAATTCGTTGCAAAGTCATTTTTTGAGTAGATATGGCTCCATATCAGTTACTGTTCTGTTGATATATAAATTCAGAGTAGAGCCAACTAACTTGATGCCAGAGGAGAGGTCAGAATACCACGGACTTATCATGGATCACTAACTTTTTTAGGCTCCACGTGCTGATGGTTCTTTCCAGAACGAGGTCAAACAAGCAGATGTATTTGTTGAAAGATGTTTGATGATGTAGGTTTTGTTCCCTGTCATTATTATCTTGACTATGCTTCAACTTCTCTACTCAACTGACCTTTTTTTATTGATTTCCCTTTTGTCACTTTACATTTATTACACACTGTGTTTTTGTCTTTTACATCTATTTGCTGCTCTTCTGTGTTTGTCTTGTCTTATCAATATTGTTATAGATCCATCACCAGTAAATGTAAATAAATAAGGGAAAACTAAAGATACAAATATCACCCTGTAACAGCAGTAACAAAGTGTTCTGGTTAAAACCACTATAACCCCTCTAAGCTAAAGGTGATCTTTTAAAAGACCCCTTCTTTTCCCCTATGAAAAACCACAACCCTAAGCACCTCATTTTGGCTGAATTATTGATGATTTAAACCAGCACTAAAGCAAACAAACAAACTGTAGTGAGGGGAACGGTCAGAATGTGCAGCAGATGACTTGATGATGTGGAAAATATGACTGTCACTGATTAGCAGTACAGAAGAGCGGGGTCAGGGCGGTCACTGCTGACTACCTTACATGACATGAGTCTAAGAGAGAATCAATGATATGAATCAACTCATTTGAGAATATAGGTTTGATTGTTTCACTTGCTTTTTTCACTGACCCCTGCATTAACTGTATGTAGATGTAAGGCACACTTTGCATGCACACTGCTCCACCTGCTGGTTGTATTAAATAGTGCCACAGTTGAACTATGGTCCTGATTTGTTTGGTGCTCTTGTTGACTTGAGTCTTTTATTTCATATGAGAACAAACCTGGTGAAACATGACTTGTTTATTTGATTATTTTAGTTAAGTTGTTGTATTCTCTGTTACTGCATTCGCATGTGTTATTTATAAAAATCCCCTGTCAACTGTATGCTTTTATTTTTGAACAATGGCAATTTTCCTCAACTATGAATGATGGAAATGCAAGTTTTGCATATGAGGTAAAGATACTGTGAAACATTAAAAGAGTAAGATGCAGGAATGTCTGCATAAGAGATGTGTGTGAAAGGGGAAAATATCTTTACCTAGCAGACATGATATTGCAGCTGCATGCTAGTTTTTCTTTCTCTCTTTTTTTTAACCAGATTAGGGCAGAGAAAAAAGAAAACTATGATGGTAAGAAGAACAGGGGGAGGAGGAGGAGGAGCAGGGAGAAGGAGGAGAAAGAAGAGAAGACAAAAGATTCATAAAACTTAAGCAGTTGTGGACGACAGCAAAAGTTGTGAGTATGACTTTATTCTGCTTCTTTTTTGCCTGATTTAGCGTATGCTGGAGAAATGCGCAGAGGTGCGTGTGAGGATGTGGAATATTTACAATCTAAAGATAGGACAGGAGAAATACTAAAAGGATGAAGATATGAAATGTAAAAAGTTGAGGCTCGACAGATATCTTCACTTAAGAATTGATAGTTCTGTGATAGGTAGTTGCACTGAAAGTTCTACAAGTATAACCGGTATTAAACATGTTAGTCTCATGAACAGAGCAGCAGAGGTATGCGAAGAGCTGAAGCAGGAGGTTCCAGCTTTGTAATTGTAAATGTGTGACTGACTCTGGAACAACTGGAGCAGAAAATGCACCAGTTGTGGCAAAACCTACAGGGGCTAGTGATGATTGTACAGTCGTAATATGTTCTATGAAAAGAAAGTTGGAGAAGAATGTGCGAGTGTAATAGAGGAGGGGCGGAGGGGTGTTCGGATAGGGCACAAAAAACACATTCTTGAGAGAGAACTCACGTCTTGGACTGCAAAGTTACACTGACACATCACAAGAGGAATGATGCAGGGCGGGAGAGAAGGAGAGGAGAAAGAGTAAAAAAAAGTTTAGGAGAAGGAAGGAAAAACATATCATAAAGGTTGTGGTAATTAAAAGTGTTTTCACATAGTTCCTCATCGGCTGCTTTCTGCCTGTCTTTACAAGCTGTGCAGAGTATGCAAGAATTTGCCACCAAGCAGAATATTCCAGGGTTAAATGACATCGCTCCAATAAAGATGACAACTTATCCAAAACACAGCAGCACTCTGTGTGTTTTCAGCCGGGGCCAAGCTGTAGGGAAAACATTACAGTGGCCCGGAACATCCTGAGCATTTATATGAAACATGATTAAAGGAAACATAAACAGCACAAAAATCCTGAGTGAGGATATTGAACAGTTCCACTCTGTGAAATCACCCCGACTCTCTTCCTCTTCGGTTTCCTCCAGCTCGTAAAGTTTTTACCCCTCACAAGTTGAAGGAATGGGCAGCCTTCCAGTGGTCCTGCTCCTCTGCAGTTTCCATGGTAATGCTGCCAAACAGAACACACAAATCATCTTGTTTAATTACGGTTGAGTCGCTGTGTGTTTGTTTTTATGCTGCGAAACACTCCCCTCATGTGGTTTCTGTTCCACAGCACTCACAGCTGTCGCCCAAGCCCAGCAGGCTGGTAATGCTCACACTTTGAGATCAGTTATATGATGCACTACATCTGTCAGTCTGTGAGTCACTGAGATGGGTCAGGGGTGAGATGTTTTCCTAATCTGGTTGAGTTTTCTTTCCTTGTTTCCAGATGCCAGTAAGACACCTGCAGCCACCTTACCACCAAGTGAGTGACAGCAGACTGCAGATGACCTTTGACCTGCAACCTTAGAGGCCACATGAACCTCTGACACAATATCTCTTTGTGCTTCATCTTGTGATCCATAAATTTCAGGAGGTCATTCATTCTCTGTGTTTGCAGGCTGCAGAGAGGAGATGTATCCTTGCACCAGGATGTACTCTGTTCACCGGCCTATCAAGAGATGTATTGGTGGTATTTGTATCTACAGGTAATTTAAAACTATTGTATCAACATCAGAAGTGAAGTGAGTACTTTTACAAAAATACTTCTGACAAGTAAAAATCCTTTCTTTGTGGTTTGACTGAAAACAAGTTTTGGGTTAAAATGCTGGATGCCAGCTCTAAAGGTGGGCAACATTTCAAACAGTGAGGTAATCTTGTGCTGGGGTTATACTGGGATGAGATCAGAGGATGCTCTGAACAGCCTGTTCAAGTTTCAAGACAATTACATGAGAGGGATGCTAGACTGTCTGGAATAGTGAAATCACCAATTGGAGTTAGATGCTCGTTTTCTTTTTATTAAATCTTTTAAAAATATTTTTTTGAGTCAGAATTGGGGTCCAAAATATATTTCACAATTTCGCATTTTAAATAGAAAAACACCAGTTGGCCAATTTGGGGCATGGCAACAGTGGATGAGGTTTCCACTGTGCTGGGATTTGGGGAGTTTGGGCAGTGGGGCATTCAAATTTCAGATGACGCTGGTGCCTGGACACAGTGTACAATGACATTTGTGTCGATATACACTAAAACAACATTGGACCTGATGAATAATATGTATCTCCAGGCTTCAGGTGTTGGCATTGTCTACTATGATGGGTGTGTTTCCTATAACTTATGAGTCGTAGATTTATGGTCATCATTTGGACACACACAAAGCTACAAGTGTTTGTGTTGCTTACAGTCCAGTTCTAGCACAGAGGGTGTATTTGTTGTGTTGGTGGAATCAATGAAAGATTAAATTAAAAAATCTTATTTGTTTTGTTAATCTAATATATGCCCTCAGCAGAACTATTGTGTTAAAGCAGTATAACACAAGAGGTAGTGCTGTTATACCAACTATCAGCATGACTATGACTACACCCTGATTATACAAAACCTGCAAACACTTGTCTGTGACTAAATCTGGTGATGTTTTCTTATTGAACAACTGCTCTCTGTAAATGTCCCATTGTTTGTGATGCTCATGTTATCTTCTGTTTTCACACTACAGCCTTCCTCGCGTCTATGTGATTAACAATGAGATCTGTGTGAGGACAGTTTGTGCACATGATGAGTATCTGAAAGGTGAGGCATTCAAGTAATAAGTATAACATGTGGTACGCACTGTGCTTCAACATTTGCATTTGTTGCACCCTACAGCTGAACTGTGCAGAGAGTTGTCCGGGTGGCCCAGGCGCGTTGAGAGGTCAACTTATAAGAAACGCTGTCGCAATCGTCGTGGCAACCCCAAAAACTGGGCCTAAACAGCACCCAGGTTGGCATAATCAGGAGTAGTTAGGATGGATCCCCATAGAGACGCACACCAGGAATGTTGTTATAAAGGCAGCCCGTAACACCATAAATCCACCACTCAACAGCTGGGGGTCTCCTCCTTTCTCTTTACATATACACACGAGTGATGAGTCATATCTATGTTCATGTATTAGTCTTTTGTGGGTGAATTCTGAAGGTTTGCTCATTTCAGCTGTGTGTTGTTGGACACAGATCATGTCTTCCATGGTTTACGATCCATTTAAGGTACTGTAGTAATGGGCCTATAGCAGCACTGAGTCATTTCATTGTACAAAGAAAGACCCTCTCTTTCCTGGATTGTAAGGTACCCATTCACAACCCAGTCTTATCTGCACTATTGTAACCAAATATAAAACTATTTACACCCTTAACATGAAGATATGTGTGTTTCTTCTATCAGCCTCTTTTATTGTTGTTCTATTTAAAAGGCAAAACAACCAAACCAAAGTTATGGTCATCAAGTTATGGTCATCTTTATATTTTTCTTTGCATATTCATTTTCCATATACATTTCCATACACATATACAGATTGGATAACAAGTAACATTTGGGAAGGATACAGAGAAGTTCAACCATGAAACAAACACAGAAAAACATTATTACACTCATACAACTTCTGTGCTCTTAGGTGTTTCTTTACTGGTTAATGTTTGTTACTTGGTTAACAAGTTCTTGAGTTGTTCCAGTATACAAAAATACCCCCTAAAGTTTTAAAATGGCTTTCTGAGAGCCCAGAAGTGATGTCTTCCATTGTTTATACTCTTTTACCAAGAGCTGAAAACCAAAAGACTTTCACAAAGGAAGGAAGAAGAAAAGCAAGCCCTTTCATTTCACCAGCAGATTTGGATCATTTTGGCTTGAATCATTACAGAAATCATCAAGTATCGATCGAAACAATTTTCAATTTTACGACTTTCAATTAAAGAAAAGATAAACATTTCAAAACTGTTCAGATCCAAATAATATCTGTCATTTCACACACGTTTGTATGTCATAACATACAGTACGTGCATATGATATCAAAGCAACATAATCTGTCTCTGTCAGGATATTTCACAATAACACTCCATCTAACACTGACAAGCTTGGTCTCACGTTGAAATTGTCTGAATCAGAATACCTTACCTTATAATATTACACCTTAACATGGCATCAAAGTTCACAGTTATACCTAATTTGTACAGTACAACATGCTGCTGTTGAGGTCTATGGCCCATTCACCTTAAAAAAGAACACACAAAAAAAAGCTAGAGCTCTTCTATCAAAAAGCCAAGTATGGCATTAATATGTATATGCAAAACTGTGGTTCTGAATCTGCAGCTGCCGACTCTGCCATCGTGATATTCAATTATGGCAGTCATTTTTCATAGCAAGTATCTCAAGATCCCTGGTTGGTTGGTTGGTTGTTTCTTGGTCGCCTGGTACTGGACTTGTATTTGTTTTTAAACCTGTTTCAGTTCATTTTGTTACAACAAGACTGGTTACAATCAAGTTATCAAAGAAGTGTTGTGTTTTTTTCAGAGAGGTTGGTCCTCTATTTAAACAATGAAGATAAACACAAGGCATGAAGTAACTACACACTTTACTTCTGTCTCAAATTGGTTTGAATAAAGTCTGATTTATTTTTCTTGATGCAACAATTCAGCTAAAATTAGGTGCTAAATTTGTGCTGAGGCATTGCACTCTGACACGGCACCAATGATTTCTGAAATAATTTACAGTAATGAACATTTGGTTAACTCATGATAACAAGTCAGATATCTATCTTGTATTATCAAGATGGCAAAAATATAATTGAGATCTCAAGATATCAACACAAAAAAAGATAACTGCCGGCATCTCCTTCTCGATTTCTATACTCCCAAGACTGAGAGGATGGTGGAGAAACACAGACTCATTCATTGAGCAGAGGAGAGGTCATGACCTGAATGACTCACCAGTCACAGCTTTAACAGCTGTGCTAAGTACAGATGACATAACATGGACTAAATCATCTCAGTTTCCCCCTGGGACGAAGATAAAAGCACTTGATGCTTTTGTAACACACTCGAGCATCTAACCTCTTCCTGATTTCCCATCAATGAGTACTGATCTACTGTAGAATTGATGAGAATCATGCCCAGGACGTAGACCCAGTGAAACAACAGCTGTAGCTGGATCAGACATCTCTTTCAAAGAAGAATGCTGTAGTGCCAAAATAGCCCAGCAGAGAGCGCTATACTCATCTATACCACAGAAGAGCCACAGTTTTAAAGTTTGTATTTTCAAGTAAATCATTCAGTGGTAAACTTCACACTGGCCGACATTTAGGTTTTGAGTGATCTCTGCTTTCAATGTATTACTAACTATGTAGACAGAGCAGACTGCCAGTCAGTGCATATAGTCAGTCCCACTGCTGGGGACTTAGGAGAAGAAAAACTACAGTACTTACAAGTGACAACACCACATACTATATTTACCTACTACTTTACCTACTAGTATATACACATGGAAAATAAATATTCTCTGTACATAAAATTAATCTGATAATATATTTAAATACACCTCATGGGATGTCCCCCATGTTCATGTTTCTACTGAAGATGAGCAAATAGAACATTTAGAGAGGAAGAAAGAGGGAAGGACAGAAAGAAGAAAACAGCAGAGCTAAAGAGGACTTACAGAAGAGAGCAGAGCTCCCTTAGAAGAATGAGGACAGACGGATGGAAATGTTCTTAATTATTTTGATTAAGACTTAACTGTGAGGTGTAGATGGATATGGCTAGGCACAAAGCCACAGGGAACTAAACTAAACCAAAATTAACCTCGTTTGGGACATTACCCTGCTTGGCAGAGAGAGATACAGGACCCCATAATGGGGAAATCAAAGATGCAAAAAGAGCTGCATAAATTTACAGAGAAACAGGAGGGAGAAAAACAAAATTCATCTCTCCTCACTTTGGGGTTACAGAGTCAAAGTCTCCCCACAGGTCAGAGCTGGCTGTAGTGGTGGTGGTGGTGGGGTTGAATGGATCTGCTGAGTTAGAGTTGCTGGAGTCCAGGTCTAGTAAACAACCTGGTGGTCAAAAGAGCAGAATAAAACAAAATGAAAAGTGAGGAAAAAAAACAAGATTGCTGACGTGTTTCTTATTGTTTGAAATTGGTCTGGGAGTACAGTCATTTAAGACTGAAAGTCACGCAGACAGGAAAATCTTTTTTACAAGAATAATTTTACTTGTTAAGATTTGAAAATTTGACTGATGAAGTCTCATATAATGACTATTCTTTATGGATGTCTCAACAACCTCACCTAAACCTGTGATTAGACGATAACAGATGTTTTTCATTCTATATTGTGACTCTCCCTGTTATGAGAAAACAAACTAGAGGCCTTGATAACAGCAGGCAAATAACCTCCTCAGTGGTCCACAGTATAATGCTACTGATACCTACCAGTGTCACTTCCTCCTGCAGGTGGTTGTTGTTGTTGTGTGTTATGATTAGTAGATCTGGATGAAGGAGGTGGGGCTAACTTGCCCCCGGGAGGAGGTGGGAGAAGCCCAAAGCCACCTGAACTCTGTGGACGAGACCTGTCCTTCTTTTTTGATTGCTGAAAAGTAAAAACAGAAGACTGGGTTGGTGTTGGTGTTCATACAGTAAAGTCACAGACGTCGCAATATAGAGATCAAACAAATTAGGTCAATGGAGAAACATTTAACAGCACTATGTGATCGTGGACCAAAGAGCTTTGGGGACTCCCTCAGAGAAACTGCCCACTTGGGAATTCCCCTGAGGACTTTGAAGGACATACCTTCAAAGGCTTTTCCTTAATTACATTTTTATTTGCGCCGCTGCAGTGACGTAAGCTGACCACAGTTGGTATAGCAACACCACATACAACAAGATGATAGAGTTTACTGTGGTCAGGGCAGTGTGATAGTTTGGTGTCATGGAATGATGATAATGATGGAGTTGGAAAGAAGATGTGAGAATATGGACTTTGCCACAAATCCATTTTGCCTTATTTGGTTCAGTTTTTGTGGATACTATAATAAGTTATTCACACAGTTGTTTTTTAAAGCATAGGATAATCTCTTTTACCAGTCATCATGGGATGACATCTGAAAAGAGCACTATAAATTGTGTCGCTCATGGTGCACCTTATCTACATTGAGAGCTTAAAGTCTCTCTGATTGGTGTAAGAATTAACTCAGTTTATTGTGAGCACAAGAAAAGGGGAAGGGTCTTCCAACTCATTATAAAGCTAAGTCCCTTTGTTTTAAAAAGACTGTCCATACTGTATCTTGCTTTCAAAAGACTTTCAGTGTAGATTATTTTGATATTTTTCCAACTGTCAAGACTCAAAAACACATGGAGGTGGTGAATATGAACGAGATTCGAATACATGGTTACCCCAATATTGAGAGTAATGGTCTGTCCTTCTTTGAAGCCAAGGTCCAGTTTAGGAGTGATATCCGGAGCCTGTGCCTGCTTAGAAAATTCATCTTCCTGTTTCACCCACCTGGATGAGATGATACAGAAATGCAAAACAGATACAGACAGTTGTATAGGCAGTATATAAGTGATCTGTTTTGTTTTATGACACAATATGAAGCAGATGCATACTTGAAGTGGTCCTGAAGGGCAACGTTGAAGTCAAAGGCATCGCCTCGGTCTCCAAACCCAATGCCAATAAACGCACTGCGGCCTGTAGAGGAAAAAAACACGCAACTTCACAGGAGATGTTTCACATAAAAGGAAACAAAACCTCAAACTTTCATTAGAATAACATTTACACACAGCAATGAAAGAAAAATGAATACTGGTGCTTCTGGAAAGTTTGCTCTGACTTATCCAATGTGTTGTCCTCTAAATCATTGACACATCCACAAATATTTATGGTTCATGCTACAAAATTGTTTACCCACCATTGTCATCCTGGATTCGGAGCACAAAGTAACGGCTTGAGTCACTAACTGTTTCCACTGCAATGCCAGGGTACTCTTCCACTGGTGCTTGGGCAAATAGCTCCCCTGTAGGACAGAGCAAAAGGATCATGTTTGCAACCTTATCTATTCTGTTAAATGGGCCAAAAATAAAACAGATGGATGTTTTACTCAACAAGACCTCACGTCTGGGATTCATATTATATCAGAATGGCTATAATTTGAGTGAGAATTTCTGCTGGAAATATACTGAGAAATACAGACAGAGAATATCAGCTTGTTTGGTTCAAAATAAAATGCCTGCTGGACGTGGGCTGGGTCACCTTGGAATAGATGAGTAACAGAGAGGGGGGTGGCAAGCAGGAGACTACACAGTGAAATGATTTACAACAGCAGGAGTGCCAGTAAACAATGACAGTGGTCTGTCTGCTTTGTCCGCTGCCTCACCAGAGATTTTGTCTTCCAATTTTACGTAGGCCACTTTGCCGCGGGCAGTCACACGCATACGTCCTGTCCAGTCAGGAGCATCTAGCTTCCAATCAGCTGCCCTGGGACACAAACACACAGGCAGTCAGGGAGATGGTGTTATTTAGATGGAGGGATGACAAGGCAAGGAGACAGGAGACAAGATAGGAGATCTGTGTTTAGCGCGCGGCTGTATGCAGTGTTTCTTATTGTTGTGATTGGTTCAACACAGACATTCACTGTAGCTCTTTGTTTTTATATGTAAAAGGAACGTGACTAAGACATCAGTCAAGCCCTTCACTGAGACCTTAGGCTGAAATATTACATCATCACCCTTACTCACCATGCATATGGTCACTGGTTAACCAATCATGAGTCTCATGAGAGTTAGGCCTATGCTACTGTTTGGCTGGTGTGATATCCACTCAGACGCAGCTGTAACGGGTCAAAATAAAGCACCAGCCAATGAAAAATGGGGTAAACAATTCGATGTCACCCTCCTAAACACTACTGTACTTATCCAGAATGGTCACTTGAAAGAATGTGAAAGATGTTAGACAACAATGTCTTGCAGTTATCAAATAGATTAAACCCCGCTTCAATGTCCTTGAGCCACACTTCTTCAAAGCTTCAGGGATGCTGCCCTCCATACAACCAAAAGCACTACGGTCTGACAAACAAACTGAGGATATTTTGACCAAATAGGGTGTCGATGCAGTCAGAGTTGGCTTCCTCAAAAATAGCACACACACTTTTTAATGGATGTAATTATCTCCTGGCATCTCCTCTAACAGTGATAGCGGTGTTGTCAATCCAAACCAATCCAATCTGTTTAATGAGCTAATGGAGTGCAGGTGCAAACAGCCACCGTTAGACGCGTATTTTCCACAGTGACCTTGTAAAATCACCGCAAACACAACAGAAACACTACGGCCGCAGTTGCCCCGGGCTGCGTGATAAGGGGATGAGCTCGATAGGTTTGGGTCGCCGAGGCAACGGCCCGCAACGGCTCTAGCTCGCGGATGCTGGGTCAGGAAACTAGCCGTCAGGCCCCTGCCTCCCCCTCCTCACCTGATGGCCCGGTTGGATGCTCTCGGTGGGATTCGGTAAACGTTGACTTCAGGTTTGACACAGAGGATCGACTCGTACTCAGACTGACCCTCGGTCGCCATCTTGACTTTTACTTAGTCGGTGCACGCCGGTGGTGATGGTGGTGACGACGGTGAGTGGTATGTCCGTGCGGCTTTAACGGCTACGTGACCGTAATAGACGGTGTATTTGCGCACAACCACACGTTCCCATTGAAATGCAATGGTTTCAGGGATCCTTCAGTTTGGTACATGGGGTAAACTGTCATAGAGGATAGAGTTATGAGTCTGGTTAAGGACTAAGAAAAAAACTAAACAAAATCTTAACAGAGAATCAGGTGCTTGGGCTCATTTTCTAGTCAGATAGAGCAAATAATAAACGAAATATGTTGATATTTGACCACAGTGCAACTTGCTGTTTAAAGGGATATTCCGGCGTAAAATTAATTTTGGGTTAAACACACCGTAACACCGAGTTTGACACCCCCTCGAGAGATGAATGTTGCCGCTTGCTTCTCTAGTTTTACCAACTTTAATAGCGATCGCAGGATAGCAATACACAGCGGTCTGAGGAGCCACATACAAACTTCAACCAAAAAGCCACTCTATAGCCAAAAATAATGATCAGAACAGCACCTAATTTCATCAACAGTACACATAGAGTCCTAGCCACAGCACTAGCCACCAAACATCTTTTTAGCTTTGCCTAATTTCTTTAGCAAAGAGAGTAAACACAACTCACCTACTCTCCTAGCTTGTTTGTAGCGAGACCTCGGGCGAGTCCATTACGGACTGCAGCGGGGTGACGCAGCTCAAGGAAGAACATTCATGATCATTACTTTATCATTTCCTTGAAGTAATAATCACCACATCAATCATTTTGCACTGCAGACACGGTAGTTCTACTGCCTTAGCATGACGGTCCTATTTTATTTCTATGGAAAAATGATGATAAATGTTCTTCCTTGAGCTGCGCGACCCCGCTGCAGTCCGTAATGGACTGGCCCGAGGTCTCTACAAACAAGTGACTGCTGGAGGAGAGTAGGTGAGTTGTGTTTAGTCTCTTTGCTAAAGAAATCAGGCAAAGTTAAAAAAAGATGTTTGGTGGCTAGGACCCTATATGTACTGTTGATGAAGTTAGTTGCTGTTCTGAGCATTATTTGTGGCTATAGAGTGGCGTTTTGGTTGAGGTTTGTGTGTGGAGCCATAGACCGCTGTGTATTACTATCCTGTGGTCATTACTAAAGTTGGTAAAACGAAAGAATCAACAAATATGACAGTCATGGCCTAATTTTAGAAAGGATTACCTTAGCAAGGATAACTACAGTCCTTGCAAGCTAACATGAGCACTAAACAAACACATAAGTAAAGAATGACATTAGACATAATTTACTTTAAGGCAATATTGCTTTATTTAACATGGCAGCGGAAACAGCTAGCAGTGCATATAGTGACAGGCCTTGCTCAAACTTGAAAGCAGTTTCATCAGTTTTTCCCCCCTCAGTCTATCTAATTCTCAGTTTAACAGTTGTAGTGATGTAGCAACACCAACTTGTCTTTTCCCCCCTCACATTAATGACTAACTGGTAACAACAGAGAGGTCACAGGTGTGTTTCACAGTCCAAGAAGCTTAAAGGCGTCTCTCAGATCTTCTGTTTCACATGGCTGATAAAGAAAACAAGAAAATACATTAGGAATTTCAAGTAAATCACAATTGGTTTGACCTTATCTCACCAGTGTAAGTAAAACATGGAACAAGGTAAGTCTACCTGGAGGATGCGGTTGAGTTTTCGGGCAAGGCGGACAGAATTTTGGTGAAGTCCTTCCCATGCCTTAAAGTTGCTCTGCTTCCGAGCAACAAATGTGTGCCAGCAGTAAAAAAAATCTGAAAAGACAGAGAGAAAAATAATCCTTTCACTGGACAGGTGGAGAATAATCATGAGAGGGGGGAATGTAGCTTTTCAGCAGGCTAGTCTTTCCTAACTTTATGCCGGAATAACCTTGTAAATTTCTGTTGCCTATCTCTACCACTTACAGTACATTTTCGAGCACTCTTATGCCCTCACCTTTGTAACTCATGACTGAGATCCGAACCCCAGCTTTTTTCAGCAATCTGAGGCCCTCTCTTTCCCGGCTATCCTCCATGTCACAGAAGTAAAGTCGAGAAACAAAGATCCTAAGGCGGAGATTGGGTGTCTTTGTGAGGAACTGGGCCAGTCTGATGGAGCAGTTGGCACAGGGAGACCAAGAACAGAACCAGGTAATGGAGTAGCTGAGCCTCTTGTCTCCAGTGCCTCCATACCCCCACAGACCAGGGCACAAGGCCCCCAGGTAGCGTAGGAAAAGCAGCTTGTTAGAGAAAATGACATGGGTGCATCAGTGTTATTTTCTGCTTCTGCAGTGAACAGGCTCTTTTCATTTGTGGCTCTGGCCCCAGCAGAATTTAGCCCTTACCTCTACATGGCAGCCATTGCGGTTGCGAAGGTGACCAAAGTCAAAGGTTAAGGTGTCTGGTCCCACTCGTCTCTTGATTACAAAGCAGAGGTATGTCTCACACCGACCCTTTGCCCAGCGCATGTTCTTGAAATGGTAGATGAACTTCTTTCGTGGTAAAAGCACACTAAGGGAAATTAAGAGGGTGTATTTATTAAGTGTTATATGTTGGTGGTACAACAGCAAGCCCACAGTACAGTTCACTGATTTTCCCTTTTTTGAAAAATTTTAGACATTTATAAAACGGGTGCTCAAAGATACACCTGTTAACATTTCATCAGTTATAATGATAGTCTGAAGTGTTGCTGTTATTTTTAAACCCATAACCGCGAAAAATGATCAAAGGCAATGCCGGGAAAGTCTCAAACAAAATCTATCAGAGAGCTCATTAGAGTACTTTAAGCTTGTTATTCACATGACTCACTTATGAATTCAAGTTTGAATACAGTAAGGTAGCAAGTTTAAGACATGTAAAATTTGTGGTTAAAAAATGTGAGTGATGGACAGTCAGAAAACAACTTACACTCACTGCTTTCTTCTTTCTCTCAGTTTCACTAATGTTTGCGAAACCAGCACAGTTGTTCATTGCTCATTAATACTCAAACCACAAATGATACTGCTCATAGTGAAATAGTTATGAATAAAAAATCTTGTCCGGCAAATCAAGAATATCTCATCTCGGATTCGATTATTACGATTATTATAATTTTTGATGATTATTTCTGTAGTGTGTGCATAATCTGTGTAAACCCAAGTCAAAGAGAAAGATATATTCGGTATGTGTAGGATATATTGATTTTGCTCACCTGTCTAGCTTTGTGATCATTTTGAAAGACGCGCCTCTGCTTTGTCACTCGGCTTGCGCCAGTGTGAAATGAAGGTAAATGAGAAAGAGTGAAAGTGTGTGTGTGTGTGTGTGTGTGTGTGTGTGTGTGTGTGTGTGTGTGTGTGTGTGTGTGTGTGTGTGTGTGTGTGTGTGTGTGTGTGTGTGTGTGTGTGTGTGTGTGTGTGTGTGTGAGAGAGAGTATTTTAAGGGTTAAAGGAGGGAACTGAAAACATATACCCCTAAACATAAACATCCTGTACACAACAAAGGCAGCTTCTGGTTGGACAGAGAGATTTTTCAAAGCGCATTCAGGGGGCGTTAAACAAAAAAGAGAAGACTGGATCACGTTGTGCTGCAGCTAAGCAATTAAAGCCATGAATAATCTTCTCCTCTGCTGTTATTGTGAATGGCATTACTCATTTAAATTAGAATAGGCTCATATTATGATTAAAGCAGAAGCATTTTGTTGACCCATGCAATTAAAGAAGTTTATTGTGGAGGCAGAGTACACAACAAAGATTTCACTGAATACTCTAAGTGACCACACATGAAAGGACGAGTGTTTGACGTGATTTGCAACCTCTGGAAGTTTTCATAGACGTCAATAAACTAAGCCAACTAGCTGGAACTTTCCAAACACTCTAGACTGATCCAGTCAGAGGTGACCTTCACTTAGGTTTTCCCAGATCATAAAAATAAAACTTCCAGATACCTCCTTACCTTGATCCACAAAGGGATCCTCACCGATTCCTCCTGCTATTCAACCTTTCCACCGTGCAAGTCAAACCACCTCCTCCAGGGCCCCCAGATTTGGTGGAACCCTACAGGCGTTCCCAGACTTTGAAGGCCCTGACACCTTCTTCTTTCTCTGATCTGGGTTTTCCCAAACTGTGTCAGTCCGGAAGCAGGACTGTAATCGACCTCCTTCACCCTACGTGTCTGCTCGAATGTCCAGCCAGCTGACCGACCACAGTGTGTGTGTGGATAAATCTCTCTCATAAGCCTTTGAACCTTCATATGCTGTCATCCATCCTTGTGGAATCAAGATGTGTATTATTCTGCTTTCGTCTTTACTTTATTCTGTCTGTTTTTGCTCGGGCTGAGCCTACTCACCCAGTGGCAATGCATGCAGGCATCCTGCTTTCCCATGACTCCCCTCACCCTCTCATGCACTCTGTGGTTTGGGGAATTCACCGTTCCCAGGGTAGCTGTTTTTGGAGCTCATCTGTGTGTGTGCGCTAGACATCTGTATGAGCATATCATTAACACAGTCTATATGTTTTACATCATCTGGAACTAATTTATCTAATATATCCTATGATTGTACTGTGCCCCAAAATTCAAAATGATTTATGCGTGTGTGTGAGCATGCTCTCAGTGACCTCACATCATATTGCATTACTCTGACGGTGCACAAAGCCTGCACATTTGATCCTGTGCATGTGCCTTTTTTTTTTACTTCAAGGGGCTGATCAAATGATGCCAGATTACATATGTAGCCACTTCCCACCCAGCTCTCTGGGTTGACCACAGTTGACCAAGGTCATCTCCTATGCACTACCACTCAACTGTCTGTATGTGAGAGTTGTGGAGTAGTACAGTATGTCCAGAAATGTCAGTGCATTTAACCCGTAGTCAGGGGCAGAAACCGGGTGTAGGAAATGCCAAGTCATACTTTCCGAAACCCACCCGCCCACACCCTGCACACGCGCACACAAACACTCACACACCGCCATACCGTGCAGACACACGAGACCACAGTCACAAACAGACTTTCTTTCCAGTGTGTGAACTCACATCTGTTTCCTGACAACAATAATAGCTACAGATCAGTCGGGTAGAGGCCCAGCTAACAGGTGTCTGGTCTTTAATAGTCATGAAGAAAAAGCTTGATGACCAAGAAGTGTCACAAGGACAAATACAGTTTTCACAAGGTGAAAATGGCTTGACCACACACTCACTCGTGCATGTTACAACACTGTTTGCTTACTGGATGTCTCGGCTTTTTCGTCATAGTTAATTAAAGGACAGTGATTTTCCACTACAGCTCACATGATTACGAGTTTGCAGTACAGTGTAGGCCTTTATTTGTCTTAGGATCAGGTGAGATATGCTTCTTTCCCACACACATTCACATTGTACAAACATCCTGTGGTGTTAAACTGTGGCTGGCTATACTGACACTGTCTGAGGTTAGCAGGGGGTAGATGCGCAATGCAAGCGTGAGGGCTGCTAACCATAATAAGGTTAGCCTCAGACTGAGGCAGTGTGCTTAGTCACATAAACTGACATTCACCTGCAAACCACACAAAGTTGAGTCAGAATACCTATGCATATCGAATGTATTTAAGTTTCACTGAAGATCATTTTTGAAGGACAAATTAAAGACCAAGTAGATTTAAGTTTTAAATTCAGATTGCTCTTTTAATTCAGTATTTTTGAACTGCAACCAGGATACTGTCAATGTAAAGTAACCCATTTTTTTATTAAGAAAGTAAAAGAAGCTGTTTTCAAAGATAAATGTAATATCCTAAGTTTAGTTTTATAAGTTTTTTTAGGTAATAGTATGAAAACTCTGACACTGACAGATTCTAGCTTCAGTATGTGTCTTCCTTTGACACAATAAAAAACATTAACACCTTCATAGTGGCTTAAGATCAAATTGTCATTGATTGATTTCTGGTTGATAACTTATTAAACTGCAAAGGATTGCAAAAAATGCATGGTAAAAATAGTTAAATCAACAAAGACCATAGTGAGCCAAAATACAATGCGCAGTTTGATATTCCCATTGTTCATTTAAGAAAAACAATTTTAAAAAAATGAAATGAAAGGATAAGAAAATCAAAGCAAAGTAAGGTAGAGATGTTTCTGCAGACTCATGATTCCATACTGTCACTTGCAGCAATCGCACCCAAGGTGCACAGAGAGATAAAAGTGAAAAGTTTCTGCAGATACGCATAAACCACACACACTTCCTATACAGTAACTGTACATCCCCCTACACATTGTCGAGTTGGTCTGTTGCACATTCACCAACACATACTTACACACTCACATACCTTATACTGTGGTTGATTATATGAGAATAGAAGCATACAGACACATACTTAGAAATAAAAACCTTTAAACATAAATATTTTAATGAGTTACAAAAGATAGGAGAGAAGCATGATGGTGAGGCTTTATGATGTGACTTTGAAAACTTTAAATAATACATAAAATAAGGGGGAAATGGTACCTCTTTGACACAAAGATAGACAATATAGCTTAAACACACTGCAACACAAAAACAACTGTATATAAATAGCAGTATAAATAACAAAAAAGTTCAATAAATAACTGTTTCAAACAAAAATCCCAGCATGTCGCAGTGATACTTTAAGCAGAGATTCACAGCTTGTCTTCTTTTCTTTAAAACATTCCTCTGCTCCTTTCTCTCCATGAGTCCATCACTAACCAATCACAGGTCTTTGTAGAACACCTTGGTGAGTGGGTATCCAATAAAGCCTCTCTCTGGTGTCTCCAGCTTCCCCTCATGACTATCTTCTTCATCAGGCTCCTCACCAAGCTGTACATAGCCCAGCTTTCTGAAGAAGGCCTCTGCCACCTTTGAAGGATAGGGGACATGTGCATAAACTCGGTGTGTGCCAGTCTCTCTCTCTCTCTGCTCCAGACTCTGGACAAGCAGCCTGGCCAGGCCCTCCCTCCGGTACCAGCAGCCTGTCACCAACCTGCAGATCCTCCTGATGTATTTTTGTTCCTCACTTTCCCGGAAGATGCATCCAACTATTTCACCCTCACAGTCTGCTACCCAGACCTGTCCTGCTGCCTGCTCCCTATCTGGGTCGATCTTCTCCGCTGATGCATCTTTGTCTTTGAGTCCGATTCTGCGTCGTGGCTGAGAAACAAGAAAAAAAGTTTACAGCTGCAACATTCAGTTGCTATTATCAAGTTTTAAAGGCTTGTCATTTCTCACTTAAAAGTAGACTTACTTTTTTAGTTACTGGTGTCTTGCCACTTATTCTACCATAAGGATTTGGCAGTGTCTCATCTTGTGTCCCTCTGTAGCTACTACCCACATAGTCCCAATAAGGGAGGCTACTGCCCAGAACCCCTGAGGACCGTGGCATGGTGATCTTGAGATAGATAATCAGCAGGAAGACAGGGATAGCAAGTGCCAGGATGAAAGAATGGATAAGGCAGCGCAAGACTGAGGAGAAAACAGCCAGGATGAAGAGGCAGAGTGGACGAGTGAGGATGTGGAGGATGAGTCGGTTCTCTGTGCCCTCACAGCCCTCCTGAAGAAACATTATTGACAGCCAATAGTTAGTTAAGTTTATAAAAGCAGATTCAAATGAGACAGGAGTCAGAATCTTGACCTATTTACTGTACAAACCTTGATGAGGGCTTTGACTGCCTCTATGTCATCCTCCTTCATCCTCCTCATCACCACCTGGTCCAGCTCCAGCCTCACCATGTTTGGGCTTTATGTTCTCATCCAGTGTGCACACTGAGCCTGAAACACGCATTGAAAGTACATGTAGAGAAGAAGATTGACACGTGTGACAGTGATATACATTATGCAGGCTTGATTGATCATTGTGCTGCTAACTTCAACTGTTTAAAGCAGAAATGTTTTGGGTAAATGGGTCAGTATATTTCCTATGATTGTATTATGCAATGTAGTGGCCAACAGTGAGCCAGCAGTTACAATGTACCATCACTCCCACGCTGAATCCAAACAACAAAGACAGATACGGATTATGAAGGATTTGTATGTGTCACCATCGTTGTGTGCTTGGGTCATGCACGTCATTCAAGATTAATTTGCACGTTTAATGTTGGTCAGGACACGGACACAATGTCAAGCGAAAAGATTTCGTTTACAATCTTCTAGTATGGTTATTCCAAAGTACTGCGGTCGCTCCTGAAACGAACAGACCCCACTGCTCCTGCTCCAAAACTCCCACTTCCGCTTACCATTCAGCGCTATCCCACTTTTGCTGATACGAAAATGCAAAATACAGAAAAACACAAAGCATATTTACCTCTTAGTTTGATATTAATCCCATGCAGGCTTGGCATATATGATTGAATGGCAACAACTGTGCTTTTGGCGTAGAGGAGGAATTCTGGATACCATCCTGCTCCATTTTACGTCACGTCCTGTGTTGTCAACGTCCCCACGTACGCTATTTGCGTACGAGCAATACGCAATGCACGACGAAGAGTGCGTAATTGCCCAACACGAAGCTGCGTAAATGGCGTTGAAATGAAGTAGGCTGTTAAAAGTCTAGATAGTTAATAAGTTAATAGTTAATAAGGTTAAAGAAGTCAAAGTAAAAGACAAACTGAGAGAAAATCCGATGAGGAAATGTATTAAGATATTTATTTATAGTTACTATTGACAGTCGAGAAAACAGGCTATGTACAACATTCATATACACAAAATGTATTTACTTGATAAACAAACTGCCAATGACAGTATCGTTTAAACTGATATATCTGAGAATATTCAAGGGTCCATGAATAGCCTATTTGAATGTATAACATTTCTAGTATGTGGCACCATGGGATTACAACACATTTACTTGTATGTTCTTCCTCAGTACAAGGAGAACTCAATTTGACTAAAGTGCTAACAAACTGAGCCCACAGATAGAAAGACACTCTCATACACACCAGTTTTAACTAGAAAACTGCACCTCCTTAGAGTTCGGTAAAGGCCCATTTCTTCTCGTTTCTTCACTTGAAGTCTGTACCTCTGTGTTGTCTGTAGAGCCCAATGACTTATCCTTGGCCTCTGCTGTTACGCCCTCATATTTGACCTCACTGCTTTGTGAGATCTCTCCATCTCCTCCTCTCTCCATTCTTCCTTCTCTTAACCCACTGGTGCTAACCTCAATTATGACGATTTCCTCTCCACCCTCCAGCTGAAATAAACGATCCATGGCTCCACCACCCTCTGCAACCCCAGCACTTGCAGTATTGCAACCTGCCCCTTCTTCTCCAATCATCCCCCCTTCACCTTCTATAAGGGCTATCATCTGCATACCCCCCTCAGTTTCGTGCTCCATCTTGGTCTCACCCCCAAGTTCAAACACCACCTCCTGCCCATTGAGGGGCACCAAACTTTGGGTGGGTGTGCAGGAAAGCTGTAGGCTGGTTTCCTGCCCTTGGCTGAAGGTATTACTGGACTGGCTGCTCCCCTGTGCCTCTGTGTGAAAACGCAGGACATAAGACTCTTCCTGATTGCTCTCTCCTGTCTGTGCATCCACTTGCTTGTCTCCCGCCCACTCATGCAGGAGTGACATCACCCCTCCCTTATCTCCCCCCTTTTCACCCTCACCGTCTCCATCTGTCTTGAACTGCAACACAAGTGATTTTCCTCCCCCACTCATTCCTCCACCCTCACCTGATCCATCCCCTTGAAACTGTAACACATAGGATCCCCCTCCCTCTTCAATATTTATCCCCTCCTTTGCCTGCCCCTCTTTATCAAAACACAACACAAACTGTTTGCCCGACACAGTCCCCTCTGTCCTTGCTGGCTCCACAGAAGGGAGAGGTTTACTTTCCAGAGTATCAAGGGCAGGAGGACAAACTGATGTTGTGGTTGCTGTTGTTGCTGGTGTAATTGTGGTACCAGTCGATGGGGGTCCTGAGGTATCCACTGTTTGGGCTACAGAGGTGGGTAATGAGAGAACTGGGACAGTAGTGCAAGTTGTGGACAGAGGAGATGATGGTGATGGTTGTGACTCTGTTATAGTGTTAGCAGCACTCACAGTCTGTGTAACGTTGGTCATGATATTGTTGGTTCCTGACTGGGCTACACCTGCAGCCTCACTGACTGGTACTGATGCAGTTTTCTGAAGAGCAGCTTTGGGTTTACGTCCCCGTCTGCCCCGTGCAGTCCGGGTACTTTTCCCCAATATTGGCTTGGTTAGTAGGGAACTGGATAGAAGACTGTGAGTTGGCGTGGCAACATGAGTGTTTGCATTGTTATTATTGTTAGTGATGATGATCCTGGTCTGCTGCTGCTGCTGTGATATGGTCTGAATCTGGGGGATCTGGGTCTGGGTTTGGTTTAGGACAGGCTGGAGTGTTTGAAAAGACTGAAGCACAGGGAGGGTCTGAGCCTCTGGAGCTGGTGGAGGGTTGTTCGCCGCAGGGACGAGGATCAAGCTGGACTGACTGCCATTGTTGGAGGGGCACTGTACAAGAAAGAAATTTTGGGGTTGGGATAGAGGGGGTGGTGGAGGAGGAGGAGGTGGGGGGGCTGGTGTTGGAGATGACAGAGGAATGAGCTGTAGGCCGCTAACTGTTTGAATCATAAAGTAGTTCTGGGAGGTGTTAGGGGGAATATTAAGTGCTGGCTGGGACACAATCAGGCTGCCGTGGTTTCCTGAGGTTTCCAATGTGATGGGGTTGAGCAGGGTCGTGGTGGTAGTTACTCCTCCAACACTGGCTTTAACAGTCACTCCATCTCTACCTCCACCATTCGGGCAGGGCAGGGGAACACTGCTGCCATGAGTGCGTATGTGCCTCTGCAGGTAGGAGTGCATGACAAACTCCTTTGAGCAGTATGGACATTTGAAGTCCTTGCTTGAGGAGTGTGTGCGAAGGTGGAGCTGGAGGTTGGAGGAGTGTGTGAAGCTTTTATTGCAATGGGTGCACTGGAAGGGTCTCTCTCCAGAGTGGGTGCGCTCATGCTGCTCACAGAAAAGTAAGAATAAAAAAGGAAAAAAACATAAAAGGTTTATAAGATAAGAGCCCAACTGAAATTAAATCATCAAAACAAAAGTGCACAGGCTGTACTGACCTGTTTGAGGTTCGAAGTTTGTGAGAAAGACTTGGAGCAGATGGAGCAGGTATGAGGCCGCAGTCCAGAGTGCATTTGACTATGTCGTCGCAGGCAGCTGGTGTTTTTAAAGGACTTGCCACACTCCTTACACACATACGGCCTCTCGCCTGTGTGCTGCCGTAAGTGGTACTGGTAGTGTGAGCTCCATTTGAAAGTGAGAGGGCAGTGGGGGCACTGGAATGCCCTGACGCCTGTGTGAACCTGGGTATGATAGAAGTGGAAAGAATTTTAATGTGCACTTTCTACAGCTGTATTTATAGCACAAAAACCAAAGACTTTCTGCAGGGCAGTTTGTGGTTGTTATTTGATATGAAGACATAATTCTGAAAGTGTTAATTGCTACAAGAACAACTTAAAGTGCAGTGAAATCTATTTCTCCAACTTTTTTATACCTCAATGCAGCTCTTCAGTGCCAAGCAGGAAAATGTTTGAATGATGCAATCAAAGTTATTGCTGATACAATTTAAGTGTTGTGGGATATCAGCCACATAGTCACAGGAGAGTTTGAACCTCAAAGCGTGTTATTGCGTTGTATGGATTTTTTTTTTTTATTGCTTTTTCTATTCATCTGTTGTGGATTGCATTCATCCGCAGGGTGTGAACCACCCTACACAGCTGCAGTCCTTGTGAACTAGAGAAATCATAAATTCTAAGGTGACATAAATCATAAAATTAAGATCCCATATGAGAGATCTTTCATCTGGAAAATGAACTTGTGTGTTCACTTATGCAACAGAGGAATGAGTGAGTCTTACCCTCTGATGGATTGAAAGCAGTGATGACCTCTTAAAGCTCTTTCCACACTCTGTGCAGCGGTAGGGCCTTTCCCCTGTGTGATCCCTCATGTGGTACTTCAGCCCTGATGAGCCTTTGAAGGCTTTTCCGCATTCTGAGCAGCGGTATGGCCTCTCTGTGTTTAGAAATGTGGAAAATTAAAGATAATAAATGGCATATAAAACCATATCCCAACCATATCATGTGAGACGGCACAAGCACGTTGCTTTGTTTGTTGTTACAGCTGTGTGATCAAATCTCTTTTGTTGCCATGTAAAAGGCAGTGTTGTAAAAATGTCTACCTCCAGTGGGAGTACTCTTGCTGGCTCCTGTCTTTTTGGGGGCTTTGGTTGGTTTTGTAGGTTGTTCTTCCTGCTCCTCAGCGACGGTAATGATGTCGACATGGATTTCCCTCTGACCCTCCTGCTGCTTGTCAGCTTGGCTGGGAGAGGAGGGAAGGGGGAGAGACAGGGAAAGAGAAGGAGGGCACACTATCTCAGCCTCGGCCTCGGCCAGGAGTCTTTGCTCGGGAGTGTGGGAGTGCTGATGGGTTAGGAGGGAAGACAGAAGGGGGAAGGAGCGGTCGCAGGCGGAGCAGCTGAACTGGGAACGGGACTGTGATGACAGAGAGTGCATCTGCACAGGAAAAGAGTTATACACTTGAGACAAAGATAATTTCAACACACAAATCTCGATTAGTTTTTCTGGTAAAGATAGTAGAAATCAGCTATAAAAGGCATTCTCACCAGTGAAACATGTCTGTTGAGGCCTCCGCTGGTTTTGAAGGTCTTGTTGCAATAGCCACATGACAGCCCTGCCCATGTAGTTCTGGCCTCTGGCTGAACGGTCTCTGAGCTCTGAGTCACTTCGGTGAAGCTCTGCAGCAGGTCAAACTGAGCCTGGGTGGTGGCTACACTCTGAGGAAAAACAGAAAGAAGTCATGCATATCAAAACAAAACATCTCCTCAGATAAATGTTAAATACTTTGAAGGGTGGGAAAAAAACTTTTCTTGATCAACTTCAATTATAAAACACAAACAGAAGGGGTTCTTGGAGATTATTGTCACTGTGCACCAAACATACTACAGACAGTACTTAACTTCTCACATTAGCACCTTACTCAAAAAAACTTGACATTTCTCACTGTTTGTGTATTTAGCATCAGAGTTTCATTGTTAGCTGGTGTTATAATAATGGTTGTTTCTCTTTAGCTGCTTGTAGTTCTGATCACTTACTGTACTTCCTCCATCTGCTCCCTCTGTCAGGCCAAGAAGCACCTCTGTCGGGTGTCCATTTTCCCCAACTGTGGTTGTCTCCACCACCTCCTCAAAATCAGCCAACAGGTGTCCAGC
Source organism: Xyrichtys novacula (assembly GCA_962446985.1). Classification (NCBI taxonomy): domain Eukaryota; kingdom Metazoa; phylum Chordata; class Actinopteri; order Labriformes; family Labridae; genus Xyrichtys; species Xyrichtys novacula. The sequence goes on from OY660871.1 coordinate 24,334,649, forward strand.
TCCCACCAGTCCATCCCCAACCTCCATCCCTGCCCCAGGCCCCGCCTCCACACTGGTTCTCTGTTCTCCTGGAGTCATATGGATGGCCTGATGTTCCTCTAGCTCTGTCCGTGTACCAAATGTGTGGTTACAGCTTCCACAGCTGTACAGCAGCACACTGGCCCCTGTGTCTGTGCTCAGGTGAACCTCTGTCCCAATGGCCCTTGATGCACACACATTCTCTCCAGAGGAGGTAAGAGTAAGCTGGGGTAGAAGGCTTGGATTTTGACCAGATGAGGTGGTTGACAGGAACACTTCTTCCATACCTACCCCAACTCCATCACTTCCTTCCTGACTGACAAATCCTACCATGTCTGTCAACATGGATGATGTCACTTCTTCCGTCCCTACCACCACCTCCACTATCTCATTTCCCTTACTAGGATCTTCCCCCCTCTTTCCCTCCTTTGCTCCTGCATTGAGATTGGAGTGTGAGTTCTTGTGCAGCGCCAGGTTGGATGAATGCGTGAAGCTGCGTCCACACTCGCCGCAGATGTAGGGCCTCTCACCAGTGTGTATCCTCATGTGCTGCCTCAAGTTGGTGGACTGAGTGAAGGATTTGTTGCACACTGAGCAGGTGTAAGGCTTGAGACCAAGGTGGACATTTTTGTGTCTCCGCAGACTACTCGAATTCTTGAAGGCCTTGGGACAGGTGTCACAGGGGTATGGACACTCTCCAGTGTGCTGACGTAGGTGATACTGGTAATGAGAACTCCACTTAAAGGTCAGAGGGCAGTAGGGGCACAAAAAGGTACGGACTCCGGTGTGGACACTCTGGTGGACCTAGAGATATACAACAACAGGGATAAGAAATCTGTCTCTAATTTATATGAAATCCTGTCCAGTGTTTCCCCCAGGATGGGAATCTAACTGTGGTGGTGAGTTAATGGAGGCTGGGGGGTAATGAATCAGCAGTGACACCGTCGACAATAAATCCTAATACAAGGCGCATGCACGTATGTATACCAATGCATATGAGTCCAAGATAGAGCCACGAAAGAAAACACCTCATTTTAAAGGTGTGGCGGCTTTTATTTAGCTGTGGCGGTGTGCCACGTTCAATTGCATGTAGGGGAAACCCTGCTGTCCTTGTAAAAAAAGAAAAAAAAAATCCTAGTCTTTTTAACAACCTTGTTTTTGATGGCTCACCTGTAGCAGAGAAGAGCGTTTAAAGGCTTTACCACAGTCCTTACACTTGTAAGGCTTCTCCCCTGAGTGAGACCTGCAAAACAAACGTTACAATTCAAAAGATGGCAAATACGTAATAGACATACTGTTTGTAAATGCAGATGTGCTATATGTTGTAAAATTATGTTGCAAAACTTTTCATTTAACTGCTTTTATTCAAGATATCAGAGCTTGGCCAGTCGGGGACTATTAAACCAATACCAACAACCATTTTAAGTGGACAATTACAGCACAGTTCTGATATGGTGGCCACCACAGTGATATCTCTTTTTGGACTGAACAATGCTTGGCAAAGGTATATCATTCTAAAACCAGTGTGCTCTGCTAGTATAACATTATATATATAATTATAATACTGCACTTCAGGCATGAACATAAAGATAAAGCATCTTCTGTGCAAACATAAACGCTGATACAGAAGATACCTTTGGGAATTTTTGAGTGGACATAAAATAGACATGTGCAGTGGTATGACTATGGATTAAAACTGCTTCATCAACAAACAACTCTGGTGCAGAGGACCATGTACTCTGCTTTGATGATCTGCTGCAGAATGTGTTCAAAGTGCTGTTGTAGGTTATGAAGTGATGCTGGGATTTCATTGGAAATATTAAAAACTGACACCATTTATACAAATGCACAGGTATTACATTATCCTTTATATGTTTGGTAACAAAAAGTTTTATATCTACACATTTTAGAAAATGCTACTTGAGCTCTACTTAAAATTTGATGGATGCTATTTAAGATTTTATTGGTAATACCGTTGGTGGTACAGCAGTGCAGAGGAGCCCTTGAAGGCCTTGGGACAGAGGTTGCAACGGTACGGCCTCTCATTGTTGTGGCTCCGCTGATGGTGGGTCAGCCTGGAGGACCACCTGAAACTCTTCCCACAGTCCATGCACTGAAAGGGATGGTCTGACTGCTCCGCCTGCTGGGCTGGCCCCGACACAGACGAAGACACCATGTCCAGAACCACCTCTTCTCCACCCTCCACTACTCCCTTGTCGCCCTCTGTCAGTTCCGCTCTCTCCCCATCATCCTCAGCATCCTCCCCTGAACCGAGGAGGGAAGGGAACGGAGACAGGGAGGTGGTTGACTGAGGTGGTAGAAGTTCAGCTTGGACCACCAAGGCCACTGAGTTGGCCATTAGAGAAGTACAGATGAGGGGATTCCTTAGCAGCAGTTGTGGGTCAGTTTTGGTGCAGTCAGTGTCATGGTTTCTCTTTCATCTCTTCATGTTTATATGTTGTAGATCTGGATGTCTCTGCTGTCCTCTCAGGATGGGTCTGACAAACTGAAATGGTAATAAATACATCATTTACTAAGACTGTCCCCTTTAAATTCCCTCCTCTGTCTCCCCCTCCCTCTTGTCTATGAAGCAACCCCCCCACCCTCACCCTCACCACCCCCGCCCCCGCACTTTGCTGTCTTTCCTCTAGCCGTCAGTCCGGCTCTGTCCGTCCCCGCAGTGCGGTGCTTACCATCGATGTACACACAGAGGTACAAGCTAAGTTACACATTCAATTTCTTTTTAAGTGCACAAACGGGCTGATAAGCTCTGCAGGCCGACAGGAAATAGACACAGACAGAAAATGAGTCTTTACATTGTCTCCAAAAGCAGACACTGGCCTTCATTTAAAGCTAATCTGTCCTCACCAATGCCGAATAGCGTCGTTAAACTGCTAAATGCGGATGTGCAGTAATACAGGCGGAAGCAGTACTCACCGCGTATCTTTAACTCATCTTAAAGCTATATTGTTGATATTTTGAAAAGGAACTGTGTACCGCAGTGCTAATCCACACAACCTTAACAATAAACACAGCGCAAACTAACAGCAGTTCTCCACCCGATGCCGCCTACTAAGAACGGCAACGGCGATTGGCTGTTGGCCACTGTAGACGCGTTACTTCGATTGGTTAGGCACTTCAACAGACAGATTGATGTCTGCAAACCGTTTCTAATATTTTTTCAAAAATCTAACCATAACCAAAATCACATTTAAGATTTTTAATGTGAACACTGAGGTTGTATAAACATTTTGACACATTTTCACGACGGGTATTTGTCATTTCTAATCAGACTACAACGTAAAGACTTCTGGGTAACGTAGTACCGGTGTCTTGCTGCCTTAACTCCAGGCTGAACACAGATGGCTTTGCCTGTTATGTGGATGATAAAAATCAGGGGTGTCAAATTCAACCACAGCAAGGACCATAATCTGGATTTAGGTTTAACCCGAGGGCCAAACAGGGTCAACATTTCACCCAAACTGTCAACCTCCTTTTCAAAAAGGCAATCTGAGATTGAAAAAATCTTTTATTTTTATTCTATTTTTTATTATTTCAAAAGATCAGAGCATGATATTAAAAATAGAAAAATAAGGCTTTTAAAGAGCAAATACATGAGCAGAACATTGAAAGGTCAAAATGTGACGTAAAATTTAAAATTAGAATCTAAAGTATAAAAATGACACAGGTCTAAATACTGAGTTAAACCAAATAGAAGCATGAAATAAAAAATCCAATCATGTTTGACTTGTAATCTTGAAATGCAAAATTGAAAACATGAAATAAAACACCAAATATTTCTTCCCTTACATTCTTGACTACTTATCAAATCTCCCTTACTCTCAATTTCCTAAATTTTCATGGCTTATTAAGGACATTTTAAATAATGGTGCTAACGTTTACAATATTATACTGGAGGAAATCTGCAGACTTCATACCGGTGGGCCAATGATAATACAAATATGATATGATCTTGTGGGCTAGATATAATTGTTCCACGGGCCAGATTTGGCCCCCGGGCCTTGAGTTTGACACATGTGATAAAAATTTACTGAAGATAAACTCAAATCCATTGTGCACATTCTGTAGTATTTATTTCACCAAGGCACATATTTCACATTGAGGCCAATCAGTGTGTGGAAGAGGCATCTTGATGTAACAAAAATAATTTAACATGATGGTGTAATAATAATAATATTAATAATAGTAGATAAGAATAAAAACTGTATAAAAGTACAAAAGATAGGAGGCTTGCTCCACCAACACAAAATAAATAGTTCCACCAAGTTACTTAAATAAATAGTCAATACTGTAACAAATACTAGAATAGAAATGAACAAAAATTAATAGTGATAAAGTTGGTAAAGTAATCTATGTTATATTGTAGAAAACAACATAATACACAAAAGTGTTGTATACAACAATTTACATTCTTGTACACTTATGTACACCTGTACAGAACATAGTGTCACAATACATAGTATTTTAAGGCTTTGGGTTTTATGCTAAAAATAAAACTACCTTTTCTACCCAAAAGCACAGGTTCAAAATCAGCCCTCTCACTCATCCAAGAGGCTAATCCCAACAAGTTTGTGCAAAGAATCTAATCAGGTCCATCAGTGCTCGGCAACAGGGCACATTCATTCAACTTTACCACAATGTTAAATATGCCTCCTCATGCAGAATGCAAAAAAAACAGGCATTAACAAAAGAAATTTTACCTGTGTTACAAAGAACAGCACTTCTCTTTGGCTACTTTTGTTTGTTTGTTTGTTTTCAGATAAATGTAAATGCAAATTGAAATCATAGTCTATCAGCTGATACATTAAGACGTGGCACATTTTGAACATTAACAAGATATGTTTACTTTAAGGACACTGTACGTGTAGAGTTACAGAAAACCTTGGCGGTCTGAAATGTTTGCTACATCTACTGGAAGAGTATTTGCTAGAGAAATACACAAATGCAAAGTAGATTAAGTCCATTTACACAAAAAGAAATAATCAGAGCGATAGGTTCAGGAAGTGCTACTGTGTTTTTCTTGAGGGTCAGTGATACACCAGACAAAAATAAAGATTACAGAGATGTGGGCAAATAAATTCACGTAAATACAGATAACAGGAGAGAGTGAAACATTACAACTTCAAATAAATAAAATTAAATAAATTACTAACAACAATAAATAAATAAATACATAAATAACATGGTCACGAACAAGGCCTTTAGAGGAGAGTTTGGGGAGTTGTGTGATCACTGTAGTCAAATTGGCAGTCTGCATTAATGGTTTTAACTGTCTGCAGTGTAGTGCATCCTTATTGGCTCTAATGGAAAGACACATTCTTCAACACACATGTCACTGGTTGATGTTCAGGCCGATTAAGGCATGCTATTGACTACAGCGCACACTGACATGGTCCTGATTCCCCTTTGGCTGAGGCGGGACTCTCTTTATCCTCCCTCACTGGCTCTGCTGTGGAGCAGTTGTAAGGAAAAGGATAAATGAGCTGAGATCATCATTGAACTGCAGAGGCTTTGGGCTTGAGGGTGAGGAATGCTCTGTACGCCCAGTCACAGAAGAGCTTGAAGTGTTGAAGTAGCTCATGGCTGGACTGCAGGACATCAAACTGGTAGGTCAGGTGAGGGGGGAGGGAAGGCGTCGCTGGGGGTAACCTGGGTGCTTCAACTCGCAGCATCTACAGGCGTAAAAACAGGGAGACAGATTGATTAGAAAAACAGCTTTTCAGGGTAAATTTGTATCGATGTGACGTCACACACTGGAGACAATTTAGAGTCAGATGTAGAAATTGAGCTTTGTACCTGACGGTGCAGCAGGTTAATGAGAGATTTCATTTCTCTGATCATCTCCACCAGTTTGGGCACAGCAGGGTGGTGGTGCTTCTTTGAAACTTTGTTGAGCCACTCAAAGTGGTGCTCGTACAGCTTCAGGTCAGCATGCAGCTGAGAGAGTGTGGGCTTCAGCTGGAAAATACACAGACATACTTTAGAGACTTAGCACGGGTGTGGCAAGATGTAACAGTATGGCTAGAAACAGGGCAGACAGACAGCACGCACGCACACACACACTCACACACATACACAAACACATTTACACACAGTTACATTATCAGAGCATTACCTCAAGATTGCTGAGGTCATTGGCTGATCTGTTGCTCATTTCTGGCAGAGACCTGAACCTGTGTGGCTCCACGTCTGAGTCAAACGCATGCTCCCTCTGAAAGAGAAAACAAGACACAGAGCGGCCCGTCAGTAATTTGCATCAACACAATTTAACCCATCCTGAGACAAGTCACGGCAACATGAGGAAAGTATTAGTGCAGCACCTTGCTTGGGTGACTGTTTTCTGTGCTTAGAGACAGTAGCTCTTACTGAAGGGAGTGCGGTTGATCGGGTCAGTGTGAGTTCACCCACATTTAGCCACCCCAAATGTCAACAATGAGAGCAAATGACCTGAACCCACAGGATGTTTTCTACAGGGAGCGAGGATAACAACATATGCAGTGACTAAGAAAGCTCAGGGTGCAACAGACAACACAAGGCTGTAGGGAAACTCCAGGGTCACAGCTATAAAAAGATGGAATGACGCAGTACAGCTGCCCAGCCAGAGTTGTGTGTTGTAAACTAAGTCTAGACAGCAGATGTAGTGCCTGTCACAGCCACTAGAGGGGGACAAAGAACCTGATTGCAGGCCTGTAGGCTTCTACCTTTACAACTGCAACAGCTCTCATCAGTAGTTTAGAACTAAAGAGGTGCATCAGAGTCAATAATGAATGGGGATGAAGATGAGTGATGTGGTGTGCGTCATTTCTAATCAGTAGAGGAACAAAACAGCAAAAGGACGATAATTGCTGACAATTTTTTTGGTAAACAGGTTGTGTGTGCTTAATGCTTCCTTAACCTGTTTTTCAGTGAGTTCCTTGCACCGCTCTTTATCTCCGATTGTTTATGTTGTTGTTTTTTAGTGATGAATGTGCTGCTTTGTCTTCCTACGTCTTTCCATCAGCCTCCATAAGAGCTACCTTATGTTTGTGGTCTGATGTTTTGTCTCTGTATCTTTTGTCCCCTTCTGTCCCCTACCCTCGTCTCTCTTCCCCCCCTTCTCTTCTCTCCTTTCTCTCCCTCTCAAACCAGGTGCACAAGCACATCCAACGTCACACGCACACGTGCATGCATGCACACAAATACACCGCTGGCTTGTCATCTAGTTGGCCCTCTGATCTCTTCATCTCTTGTGGTTTTCGCTCCCTCTTTCTCAGCCTTTAATTCTCCCTCTTATCCTTTCTTTTCTTGCTCTCTCTCCATCACAGATCATGACCTCACCCGACAGAACTCAGCATCCAGCCTTTTTTCTTCCTGAATGCAAATAATGGAATGTGATAAATCTTTTCTGATTTTTATCAAGCCACTTTGCTGTGGAGACCAAAGGTAAAACACTAAACACCACACTTACACAAACATGACTATTTACAGAACCCTCACAGCACACAACACACTGCCACAAAAATGCATACACAGAAATGCATGCACACATATACACATTTGCACAGATACTGTATGCACTTAAACACTTACTCACACGTACAAAGTGGCTTCGGAAAACTTATACAGACCTATGTGTGTAAACAGACTCACACACACGTTTCTCTCTCTCTATAAAGCATCAGTTTCATTGCTTTTTTGCAGGGACTTTCCATGGATTCCTATTCTATTTATCTTTCCTAATTTTGACCTCTTTTTAGTGGAAATCCACACAGTATGGAAAAAAGAATTAAAAATACATCTTCTATGTTTTTTAAACACTGTCTAATACTGTTCCAGACTCTCTTTGATAGTGCTGGTTTGTTCGCATACAGTTCAAAAGTCTGACTTCTGCTTCACTAAAGTCTTTAACATTGTTTTAAAGCAACAAACACACACTCACTCACACATACACACACATTTTGACCATTATCTACTAGCTGAGACTAGAGAGAGTATGCAGCTATTTTTGATTTTATCTCCTGAACAAAAGGGTTTCAAGATTTGCATAATGCAAAAATAGAATCTGGATCGGTCATGTGTAACCAAAGATGCTGAGATAAGATCCCGCTTTCTTTTCACCTGTTAAAATACACTGTGGACACACAATCACAGGCTGGAGCTAAAGTCTCTTCTTGCTTAAGGTCTCATTTAGGATTTTTCCACTCCAGTGCCTGTCACAAATGAAGATTTCAGGCCAAAGTTATCAGTGCAAGTGGATCTCATTCCATCATGAGGGGCTCAAACTTCATCCTTACTTTTCCAACAGCAGAGCATTAACTTATTTTTATGGAAGCAGGTGTTTGATAGACATGCTGGGCGGTGTGGCAAAAGTTGATGCGTACTTTATAGTTTGTGTTTCCCCTTCTGCATAACATTGCTCAAACCTTGACATGTAATCTTCACTATTCTGGATAAAGGCACTACCCTTGCCAACAACCTCTGCTACCTTCACAAGCAGCCAGGTGACCAGGCAGACCAGCAGGCTGCTGAGTCAGACCTCCCCTCCGTCCGTTCCGAGTCTAGTTTGGATTAAAAGTGAGATCACCCAGTCAAATCCCCCCTCGAGGCTTTTGGTGCCCTGATCTAAGCATACAGATGGACTCCAGCCAGTCTGTCATCAATGAAAGCTGCTTATGTCAAACTGTGGCCTGAGCGAATGTAACATAGCTCAGCCAAGAAGACTTTCCACGACAGTGATCTGAGCAAGTCGGTGTGATTGTACCTTTCATTTAGGTAACATCAACATCCAATTAGGGAAAGGTCAATCAATGACGAGCCTCCTACCCCTCCCTCTCACTAATAATTCAGTTAGCAAAGGCCTCATCAGCATCTCCTCCAATCAATAGCTCCATCATCACTTACCAGCAGATCTTGGGTGAGCTTCATTAGATTTTTGGTCTGATTGGACAGTTTATCCATGTCAGAAGGCCGCCGCTGGGGCACAGGAGAGGCCAACGTAAACACGGGCAGCTGGGCCAATAGCAGCGAGAAGAGGAGCGATGAGGAGGAGTCGAGCAGCACTGCAGGGGGAAGAACAAAACGGAAGCAATTAGTGGAAAGGCGCTGTCATCTCGCCATAATGATAACAACCTCAGGCCACGGCTGTCAGCTGAAAGGGGGAGATATTGCACCATAACATAAACAATGGCTCCAGACTTGGCTGAGGAATCCAGTGTCAGAGTCATGTTGTCACAGGCTGGGATGCAAATAATTAAATCATTAAAAAACAGCCGGGCTTTGACACTGAATATCACCTTCACTCCTTCACCGTAAGCAACGCAATGAATGCCGCTGATTGTCACACCTGCAACTGGATAGGTAGGTGAGCTGGTGGTATAAATTATATAGAGGCAGCCAAGTCAACTCTCTAACAGTAAGCTCATTCATTCTTTTCCTTTCAAGTTGAAATACAAGGTAGACTAAGTATTAAAAGGGAACCACAGTGGTGTTGAAATGATGAATGCTTGATAATTACAGGTGAACCACAAGAATCAGAGCCAAAATAACACTGCAGGAGCATCTAAGCCCAAGTGCTGTCCTTGTGTTAACTTTAACACTTGCATAGTGGAGTCCAAAGTGAAGTTCATGTTAAGTAAGAAGGCAGAGTTTTATCATTTAAAAAGGCAGGTTAAATTCATTAGGTCTGTTACAAACATTAAGATTTTGGCGTTTAAAAAATAAAGTAAAAGTTGCAAGAGAAAAAGCAATATTAAAAATTAAAACAATTATGAATTAAAAATACACAAACACTTACATTTCATATTGTTTCAGGTCCGAGAGAAACAAAAAAACACGAAGATAAATAAATAAATAGAAAATTAATAAATAATTTGAACTCCGGAAATTGTCACGTGCTCCGGTTTCTTCTTCGCGCTCGTCAGTCAGAGCGACGAGGAAAGTTGTCAAGAGAGGAGAGGATAAATGAGACAGGGTACAGTGATGCCAGGACCACTCAGAGTGAAAAAACAGGAGAGAAAGAAAAAAAGAAGTCAAACTTTGAGTCAGTAGCAAAGTTTGAGATGAGCCCCTGTAGTCTTTATGGAGTGCTGAAGGTACAGAGACACTAGGTTTGGAGAGAGAGAGGAGGCAACAGGAGTGCAGAGAGAGGGATGCGAGTGTGGTAAGTCCAAATTTTGCGCGCAGTGAAGTGTTTAGGCTTGTTTAAAACTTCCTTTATAAAGACGTCGGGCCTATGACACATCGGCAGTGACTCACTTCATTCATAAAAACACACACACACAGACACACGCTCCCTCTCCCTCTCCCTCTCTCTCTCTCTCTCTCCCTCTCTCTCCCCCTCTCTCTTTCCTCCTCCCCTCCCTGCAGCCTGTCTCCCTTTGCGAAACTTTAAAAAATGTTCCGTTGTTTTTTTTTCTTTCCTCTATCACTTTCTCTCGTCCTGTCTGCTATCTCCAGCACTTCCTCCGTCGCATCCCGCTATACCTGCGCCAATCAGTCCCATCTACCACTTTATCTTTCCATCTCCAAATCTCTTCCCCTCTCTGTCTTTCTCTCTCTCTCTGTCACTGCAGACGTTTTAAAAAGCCCATTGTTTTCACGTGTATCAGCATATCTCATGTAACAGTGTATCTTTTTTAGAGCCTCTCTAGTTTGACCTGCCCTGGCTGGTGTTTAGTGTCACAGAAAGAGCATTCTTGTTTGTGTTTTTAAATTTATAACCGGGTCCCTTTAGACTAAACATGCCACTTTCCCTGTATTATAACTAATACACACAGCAAACACCTTTCTATTCCATATTTCTCTCCCTCCTTTCTCACCCCTTTCTCTTTTTTCAGAGCCCCTCCTGAGACAGCAGCCTGTTATTTCCACTGCACCCCCCCACCCACCTCCTCTTTTTTTTTCTCTCCTTCTCTCCCTCTCCAGGGTGAAGGAAAGAGTGAGGAGTGAGGGACGGATAGAAGCAGGAGAGAGGTGTTGTTCAGACCAGAAGGGGCCTCTGAAAGTGTTGCATAGAAACAGTGAGTGGACACACACATACACACACCACAGGACATTAATACAGACATACGCTTAAGGTGTAAGGGGTGATTGAAGGGGTCAGCACGGCAGACACACACACACAACATGCACATGGATGCACATGAACATTAGTGTCATAGAGAAAATATTCAGCCCTGAAAACCACCCAAAAGTCATTTTTCGAGTGCAGAAACACATTCAGACACATGCAGAAACATTAGAGCCTACTGTACAACATAATTTCTCACACTCTAACCTTCTCACACATTAAAATACACACTCAGAGCGGGGCAGTCTGGAAACACTCTGTCAGGTGCAGTAAAGCGTGGCCTACAACTGTAAAGGGCAAGAACGAGTTTCCAGTGATCATACAGGGACAGTTGATGCATCATGTTGTAAACATACTGTACATCAAAATAGGGTCAATAGGTTCGTTTCCAGCGGTGTGCTGCTTTTAGTTTTTCAAGTTCTGCAGTGAACACAAAAGTGAATCCAACTGGGAATGTTTTAAAATGAAATGAAAAGTTATGTACTGATAAAACCAACATGCAAAAGTGTGCAGCAGAAACAGACTCAGCACACGCTTTCAATGTACATTTGACCTAAAACCGGGAACAGTGTGGACCCTTTACACTCTGTATGGGCCCTCCATTCTCATAAGTGAGTCCCTCTTGCTTGATGACTCTGTGTGCTCAGTCCCTTTTACACAAAATCTGATCCCCACACCCCCCGGTGAACTTCTTCTGTGTGCGAAGTTGTGTGAAACAGCCTCAATTCGAACATAAACCAAACCTTACTAACAGTAACTTCTGATGTCGAGGCCAAAGCAGTAGTGCCAAATACTGCAGTTCCTTAAGTGTCCACTTGAGGGTGGCTCCAACAGGCCACTAGGTCCCATTAACACCCGTGTTTAATGCTGCGTTCCAGTTGTACTCGGAAGGCGGGATTTCCGAATTCACCCGGAACGCCCCCCCAAAGTCAGATTTTCGATTCAGGAAGTTGGATGATCCTCACCAACCCTAGCTTGACGACAATGTCATATATCAAGATGGCAGCGCAGTGAATCGACAGTAAAAAGTGACAGTAAAGCTCTCGTAATGTATTATTTATTAGCACTTCTGTTTTGTTTTTGTGAAATTAAATAAGTGGTATATGTTGTACTGCCCAATGTCTAAATGTGAACACGGTGCTATGGTGTTTGTAAGAGTAAAATACTGTGTTGTGTGTTGTTAACAACTGGTATCGCTAACAACAGCTCACAATCGCTAACAACGACTGACAGCAGCCAATGACAGCAGACAACAGGTAACTGTAGGTGTCTACCTTGGTTTTCCCACTTGTTTACTGGATCGCCGTCAACAGGGTGTAACGTCATTTCCTGCTCCGACTTCTGAGGTAACTGGAATGCAGCACAAGTTCCACCATGAACAACAAAATAAAATTTGTTGAAAATCTGGTGTAAAAATTATGTGGCCCAGATTTCTTTTCAGTCAAATTTTACTTCTTAGAACTCGACTGACACGAGGGCACATTGTGGCTGATAGCCAGGAAGCTAAAGGACTGCCTCACCTCCACGTCTTTGTTTCTTGCTAGTTTGACCCAAAGTTAAGTTGAGTCAACATTTCCAAATCGGTAAAAACCATCGTTGGGCTTCAAAACTCTGTTTCAAAAACCATTGGATGAAGTCACAAAGATCACGTTTAGGTTTTAAGTCTACGGTCATACTTGTGCTTTTCTGATAGTGTTGCCCTGGTATACCCTTTTCTTCGGCAACATTATAATTAATTGGAGCTGACTTGAAGTTCAGCGCCATGTGCGGCCGACCGAAATGAAACCACCAAGATACACACAATACTAATGGATGGTAAATTGGGTATATTTTAATGGTTTTCTGAGATTGTAAAGATTTTTGCCATACTTGGATTGGGATACATAAAGTCACTAACAAAGGGAGAGAGGTAGAGACCAGCAAGAGGGAAGAAAGCGTTTTTTGAGTCTGGGTGTGAGATTAGGAGACCCTCATTCACAGACATACACTCATGCTGTGGTTAGAAAATAATTAGTGGTGGGCCTTGTATGGGCACACTCGCACACTCATACACATATACACACAGAGTTGCCAGTCCAGTGGTGGGCCTACACAGACAAACAAACACCCTCCAAATGATGAGGGCCCGTTGGCAGTTAGTGGGTGGTGGACTTGTTGTGGTTAGAAGGGGTCATACTCTGTTTTCTTGGGTCAACAGTAGAGAAGAAAAGCCTGGTGAGGAGGAGCGAAGGAGCAGAAGGAGAGGAAATAGATGAGTGCGGTTGGATGTAGGGAGATATTGACACACTCGCTCTTTTTAATTTCCCACATCAAAGGGCCGTTTGAAGACACAGCTGGGGAGAGAAGAAAAGAAAAAGTGAAGTTAGTCACTCTCCCTCATTCCCTCTCTGGGCTGCGTCTCATGATGGGGGTCTCCTGGGTGGTTCTGAGGCACACAGTCTTCTGTTAGGCCATCCGCCAGCACTGATCACTCACACACTATGACACCGAGTGGGTGCCCTTTAAGTGTGTGTGTGTATATGTGTGTGTGTCTGTGGAAATGTGTATGTGAAAGTGCAGGGATGTCAGTGGGAAAAGTAAAAAGGGTTATGCATCTCTGTTTAGACTTTTGTTTTTGTGTGTGAGAGAGAAAACACAACGGCGGCGGCGCATGCTTGTTGGAAAAGGGGGAATCCAGGGTTTGTGTAAATGGGTGTGCATACAGTATATGTGTGTAATTATGGGTATGTGGTGGTATAAGTGCGGTGTCTGTATACCGTGCATGAGCATCAGTGTTTGTGTGCGTGTCTGCTTGTGTGTGTGTGTTTGTGTGTGGCCTTCATATGCTACCCATTACATCACCAATCTGTGTAAACCACCATAGGAGGAGAAACAGAGTGAGACACTCAGACTACAACCTCAAAGACATCAGAGAGGAAGGGGAACCTGTGACAGGGCCTGCCAGGCCCCACTGCCAGACAAACTTTACTCACACAAGCTACACTCAATTTCTTCATGCTTTACACTGGGTTTCCTGTGTGCCATGGCATGTATTCACACATTATTACGCCGGCTTTAAAACATCTGAATGCCTCACAGTCTTTGCTCACCTTCTGCTGGGTTCTTAATCCAAACAGTTGTGCAAGCCAAATGGTATTTGCCAAAGGCACTCAGGAAACTCCTATTTAACCAAATCCATGTTGAATATCAGCGTATTCTTCTTGTCCGTTTTTTTATTTGACAGGGAAGTGCTCAAGCAAGGATAGTTGTTCATACATCCAAGGCTTTTGTTACCTTTGTGTGATTAGGGTTATCGTCAGATTATGAGAACAAACGAGTCTGTTCCGGTTATGTGGAGTTTCCCAAAAGTGTTTGTCTACGGGTGTTATTAACCATGTTCAGGTAAATCATAAAGTAGTCTTGTGGATTTTAGGGTTAAGTCCCGTGTTCTGATTACCTCAGTGCCTACAGTGCAAACAGTGCAGAGGCTGGCCATGACGCAACGCTACTCCGATGGTAAAAAGGATTATGGGAGGAGGAATAGTAATAAATTCATCATTTTTGTGCTGCATCCTTATTTCCTCCTGGGGATTCCAAAGGGGCTTAAATAAACAAATGTTACGATTACTCTCAAAGGGAAACCAGAAGTCCGGCCTTTTACTGTTAATATTTACTCTCCTATAACAGGACACTTTTAAGTTTCCCCATGACCTTCTCCACCTCCTGTCTTCTTCCTCTCTACTTCGTCACTCTGCCCCTCTTTCATTCTCTCCAGCTCACTGCCAAGTGCGTGATTCTGGCGGGGTATCCTATCTGGGGAATCGTCATGGTGATCTACCTCAACTTGTTACTCGTCGCCATCGGACCCCCCCCCTTGTTCCCTCCTCCTGCTTCTTACTTAAACCTACGTCAGAGAACGAGTGAGTGTGTTAATAGTTCAGGGGGTCGGGAGAGAGAAATAGTGACACACAGGAGGGGGGCTGCAATCATTGGGCCATAAAGTGACGTCTCAGCCTCTCTCTTTTTCTCACTGTCAGTGATCAGTGTTCGAGAACTCTTGTCCTCTTTTGAATAGATATATGACATGAGACCCTCCTCCTAAGCCTCCCCTCCTTGAGATTCTTTTCTCAAGAAAACTCCCCACGGACGTGATCTGCAAATTATGCGTGCCAATTGCTTGCTTCCTTTTTTTTCATGGGAGCTGGCCACTGGGGGTAGATATGGCTGTTGCGCATCTGTTGCTTTGCCTTTTTTATTAGACTATTAAAAGGAGACATTAACCAGCATCATTATTGCAGGTTTCCTCCACTGGCTCAGCTCACAGTGCAGCACAGAGGGCAGGATGCAGGGATGAAAGGGAGAGCATGAGACAAACGGCTCTCCCTGCAGAAACTGTGGGAGCAAAATCTTTCAATCAGCTCTCTATTAAACACACATTTACAAGGCTCATTTTGTTTAAAAGCTATACTCCGTGCTAAAACACAGTGTACGTGCGTGTACACATATGTGTATGTGCGTGCATGTGAGTCAGCCGAAACTCCGGCCGTCGCTGACTCTGTATTGCTCACCTGCTCACGTTTCCTCTCACTCTCACTGCGCCCGAAAAGTTTTACATCTGCCAGTGAGGAAATCTGTGAATGAACTGGTTGAAGCAATAGGTCACAGACAGAGTGTGAGAAGGAGAAGAGGAAGGAGGAGGGAGGGTGGGGGGGGTACACCGGGAAGCAAGCAACCCACGCAAGAGGAACTTTTTACTGTGCAAACACTCTTTCCATCTCCCCTGCTTGCTCCCTCCATCTCAGACTGGTGTTAATACACTGGAGAGCCCAGGCCTGTCTCAGAGCTCCCGCTCTCTCCTCCGGTTCTCCCCCCGTACTCCTCTCACCGCCATTCTCAGTCGCCCTAAACATTCTTTCCTCCCTTGTCATTGCGTGTCCTGTCTGCATCCCTCTTTCTCCGTCCTCATCTCTTCCTCATTTCGAAGTGCTTCCTCTCAGCTCCCTCTTACTTTCTCTTTTACACACACTCTTTTGCTTCAACTTCACATCCCACACTGCCTGTGCTCTTTTTTTCCCCCCGTTTGCAGTCTGGTGCACGGGAGGATCAATGAAATGTAAACAGTATAAGTTTTCAACAATCAAAGTGAATGTGCGGCTGACTCCCAGCTGCGATATCTCTTTGCTACACGACTAAAAAGTGGAAAGTCGAAATGAGGTTCCTCTTTTTGATGCATTCCACAGCATGTAGGATAGTTATCCTGGAGACATTACTTGTGCATTTTTTTCCCTTTTGTTCGCCTTGTCCCGTTTCTGTGGTGAGCTACTACGTTTGTGTTTCTGTGTTTGTCTTTGAGTGATGTATACTGTATCAGAGCTGACCGCTACTTGCCGGCGCGCCTCACGCCTGCGTCAGCCAAATACTGAGCCTGTTGTCGTGTTATTCTACGGAAGCTGAGAGTTGCTGACAAACTCAGGGGAAACCGGGAAGGAGGGGGGCTTACTGTGTGTAGTTGCGTGTGTTTGTGTGTGTAAGAGGGCAGCGGGGACTGGAGAGACGACGGGAAAAAAAGAGTAAGGGGAGAGGGAAGACAAAAGGAAGAGGACTTGTGTGACGTCGCAGTTTGTCCTACAGAGTGACTTTGTCAATATGAAGTGACCTCAGTCACATGAAAGAAGGGGGAAGGGGGGGTGGGACAGATGAACACACACACACAGTGACTCAAAGAAACATACATGTGCTTACGTCTATCCACTCAAGCTTTAGACAGTTCACTTTAGCATTTAAAACAATTTATAACCCACTGCCCCCTTTAACCTGACATGGCCTGGCTGCTTCTGTCAACGCTGACGCACATCAGGCCTCTCAATCACTTGCCTTTCATTAAATTAACGCTTGTTACACGCTGACACTCATAAATCAACCACCCACAACAATGATAGCAGATAACACAACTTATAACAGAGCACACAAGCAGCTGTATTGATTCTACCACCATTTAACTGACCACTTCCTGTGCGTCAGCCATGCAGAGTGTGTAAATTTCATCCTAACTACGAGCAAACAAGGGAAAGGAAATTTCATATCCGTGCGCTATCACTATTTATGTTTTGAAATACCATCCGGACAGGGGCTGGGAAGCGCGGGACAACAGATTGGAGGCAGAGTGCGTGTAAAATATGTTTGGAAATCAAAAAGGGCTTCTCTCCACATTCAGTGGGCTGTGCTTTGACCGCACAGGGAGGGGAGGCATACTTCAAGTTCACTGAAATGTCAACTTTGGTTTGAAGTGACTCTGAAAACATGGCACAGAAGATACACTGTCTTCTTTTTTGGGAATGAAATTTTGCACAGATGTCATATCGCAGTTTGCTTTTCACGCATTCTCCTGTGGAAAGAAAACATTTTACCGTAACTGTTTACATAAACTGCGAACCATCTATCCCTCATTCCTCTCAGACTTACTATCTTATCTCTGCAGTATTGAAAGACAGATATGGAAGTAATGTGTTTGCGTGCATTCTTCCTAACCACCATTATCATTATCTCCCGCTGACAAGACTAAATGTGACAGCCATCTTTTCCTTGTACATCTGCACAACCTGTCACAACCCCGGCCTCTGTTTTATTTTCTTGACCTTTGTTCATTGTGGGAATTTACAAAGCCTTTGTTTAGTGCACAGTTAGAAGACCACCTTTTTCCTTGAAGGGCTCTGACTAAGAGGAATGACATGAAAGTTATTCTAATCTCTCTATTCTTATGCCCAATGTTTATGTGCACTTTGACCCTGTGCTGTTCCCAATTAGCCACAAAGTACTCAGATGGGAGATATTTAAATGCCTAACATGTCTTCTTTTATCAATAACAGTCTGTGAGTCAAGGTCTTAGAAATGAAAGCTATCCAGAATTTTCTATTTTTGGCACCAAGTTCACACACATAAACCATCAGGCCCCGGCACCATTGCCTTTAATAGTCCGCCCCTCTCCTTTTTCTCCCTGACTCCTCATCCTCTCGCTGTTCATCAATCACATCATGCATTCACATCAGAAGATCCCCGCCACCGGTTGTCTAAATGGTGTAAGTCGGTCCAAGTGTCTGCCTAGTATTACAGACGCCCTCGCGTTTGGCTGGACCCCCGGTAGTGCCAGGAAGCATGCCAGGAATGCAAAGAATGGCCCAGTGAATGATAAGAAGGAAATTTCCCGCAGCAGACTGGACTGAAAGCCTAGAAACAACAGCCACATGGACAATTACCGGGGACCAATGAAAGCAATGACGACAAAGCCTAGGATAGGAGGAGATGAAACAGGATGCCTGAGCAGTCATAGGTCTCACAGTGGCTATTCCAAAGAACTGAGAGAGATGGCGTGAATGGGATGGTGACAAATGAAAACAAATGAGAAACAAAACAATTGAATGAGGTGGTACTAGATTAGTTAATTACATTGGAAATGTGGAAAATTAGCCAAAGGACTGTATTCACCCATTAGTCACGTAATGCCAAAGCTTAGATATTGCTGTGGTGTCGTTGAGCTCTGGCCAAAGTTGTAAATCAAATCATTTTATTTTGTTGCATGGTAAGCATGAAAGACTCAACATCTTGAATTGAGTATTTAACCATCACCTTACTTAGTATAGTGACATAGAGATGCAAGCCTTTCTTATCATTTCATGTCGCACTTTCCAAAGGTCCATCAATCCATCCATCTATTCATCCATTGTCTTCTGTTTTTTGGGCTGGGCTATTGTGGCAGCTAAGCAAGTCAACCTTCTCATTTCCTGGCGATGTTCCCAAGCTGGTGTGCTCTGTGGTCTTCAGGTGCTTGGACCACTTCAACTAGCTCCTCTTAAGAAGAAGTAGCCACCTTTTGGGAAGAAACTCTTGACCATTGAAAAGTTGGGCAGTGTAAACAGATTGATCAGAAGCTTTAACCCCTGGCTTGGTGGCCTCTCCATCTCCTCCCAGAGATGTGAAGTCAAAATACCGCTTTGATGGTAGCTGATATTTTGCACCGTTTAAGCCAAGGTATCTGCAAGCGATCTGGTAGGTGGAGCCACCAGACACAAGTCACTGTCGATCTGATAGTCCCAACACACATTTGACTAACCAATAAAACACACAGAGATGGTTTCATTCTCTGATCAGTTTTGTGCTTCAGAGTACTTTCATGTGATTTCAAGTCAGAAACAAGCATGTATAAGACGTCTGCCAATAGAATACAATAAGAATGAGTGTGTACACGCCTGTTCGATTGAAAAACAAAAGGGATACACACCCATTTTTTTCCAGAAAAATTGAATCTGCAGTTTATTCTGATTGGTTCTGATGAGTCACTTAATTCCAATTGGGCAATTTTTCCAGTTTTAATCTGAGTAGAAGTGGTCATGTAAACCCGACTAATGATGGTTAGGGAAAGTTTAATGACTCATGTCAATGTTCGTTTCGTTTTCTCTCATTATACCTTCGGTTCTCTGCCAAGTGAATGAAGAAGCCCACATTTTTCAACAAGGCTGTCAGTCGGTCATCAATATAAGATGACTGACTTATATCTTAGAAAGCAGTCTTCTGTTTTCTGTCAGAGAACCGTGGCCTGTGACTTACAGGTCCTGACTCTTATCTGGAGCTTTATGGGTCCACCACCTGCAGGAATAGGTTGGGTGTGTTGTGAACAGGGGCTTTGGGTTGCCAATCCCTGCTATTGTGACTTTCAAAAGGTCATGTTTTTAGCCGCTACCACAATGTTAGACATTTCCTAGATGATTACATCAACAAGGAAAGGCTTTAGGTTAACATTAGCTTGTGTATGATGTTCGCTAAGGGAGTTATCGAATATTTGGTTGTAACTGGTACAGCCCAAAATCCTTCTGCATTGTACTTTATGTTGCTAAACAGTCTTGAAGTTGTCCATTTTCATGAGTTCATACAGCTTTCAAGCCTAAAAATAAAACACTAACAGCATTTGGGCTTCCCGCCCTGAGCATGATGTCATAGGAAAATGGCCGCCATGTGATTATGGTAAATGACAAGTGATAGAGCAGAGATTAGGACAAACAAAGTGATGCCATAGACGAGAACAACAGAGATAGCAAAGGTAAAGACGTAAGACAGGTTATCGCTCATCGAAAGGGTGTTGGAGAGAGAATGAGGGCCAACACATGGACAGGAAGGAGGCACAGAGATAGAGGCTCGTCAGAGGAAAGACAAACCTTTTTAATCAGTGGGGTGACACTAAGTGGAAAGAAGAGGTCAAGCGCACATGCTTCACAGGCATACATCTTGCCGTGGGTTTGAATGACAGCACTTCTTCATGACTCTCTGACCTGGCTTTTCACTGTCTCCCACACTGTGCCATCTGCAAAGCCTTTCAAGTTCACAATGAATGGTGAATGCCGCGTTGCCAAACCCTGATCCAGATTAGCTTCACCTGCGTAGTGACCTACTAAATCTGACTTTACATCACTGTCTACTCACAAGTCGAGTCTACATTGAATTTGTCTGGCTGTTGCTGATTCGGGGGCAGCACGTGGATAATTGTTTTTGAGCTCACAAATTGCACTTAAGGGGATTGGATTACATACCACCGGGGTAGTTTCCCGGTCTTGTTTCCTTGTTTCCCCTGGATTACATCAGAGTTTAGACTCCTTCATTTGTGAGTAAGCACATACCTCAAAGTCACAAGGGGGGCACAAACATGCCTAATGTGTTACAACAGAGAGATGGATAGTCTATGAGGGGGGCAGGAAATGTAAACAGTCCATCCTGTACAGGTTTTTTTATTCATCTTCAGTGGAAAGATATGAGGTGTAAAGAGTGTTTCATAGTGCTCCGGTTTCTTTCATGCATGCTGGTGTGTGCATGTGTGCTCATTTTTTCTATCTGACTAAGCTGTTCTCTATTCTGGTCGTAAATAATAACCAACCTGGAAGGAAAAGAAACATTATCTGTATAAAACTCCCTAAGGTGTCTTGTCTTTTATGACAACCACTCATAGAGATTGGCCAATCCAAACAACAAAATTGCGTCGAATAAAAAAAATGCCCCGACCGCAATTTGGGTTTCTTCTCTTGAGAAATGACGCACCAGCTGATATTCAAAGTAAAAAGCATTCTCGCATGACATTGCAAGTCCTGTAAGCCACTGATCGCTGACTTTCCTGGGTCAGATCAACATTGTTAAAGCTGGGAAGTAGACAGTAAGCAGAGACTGGTGTAAGGAGGGGTTATAAAGGAGACCTAATGTGCTCTTTATGGCGTGGTTGTACCGAAGAAATGGTGATCAGAAGTGGTTCCAGAAACACGGACTCTTCTGCCTCTCTTGTTCACTCAGATCAAAGTCTGGTGTAATGACTTTGATTGTTCTGAAACAGCTGACACAAGGCAGATAGGTGGGTGTGTGAGTTTTGAGGTGAGGCAGTAAAAGGCGCGGACAAACTAGGAGAGGTAACTGTTTTTTGGTAACTCCATTAAAACGAACCCCTGGGAGGTTTGGACGACTGACAGCTGAGGTGGAGTCTGGGGCAGCCAAGCAGGAGGGAGAGTGTTTTCATGTGTTTATGTGTGTGTTTTCCTTCACTACTGGGACTTATATATATGGCTGCAGGGTTGTCTCTCAGATCTGCAGCTGAGTGTGACGGGGGTTCACTCAGGGGTATAGGAACAGGGCCTGGGGACGACCTGCAGAACACCCCCGATATCCTCTAGGGAGCAATGCTTTTGAGGTGTGCTCCCCCCGCCACCCTTCACCTCCAATGTGCCGAATCAGTGGAAGGCAGAAAGCCACAGAGTATCCCTGACACTAATATGGAAAAAAGCCTGTTTGGAGCGAATATAAGGGCAAATATTATTCTTCCTGAGCGTAACCACGGCGAGCACCTCTGACCTGGCAGTGAAAGTGCTGAAACAAAAAGCCCAAAGACTTTTTCAGCTCCATCAAAGGAGAGCTGCATAAAATAAACATGGCCATCAGATTACCACGCTGAACACGGGGCCGGGTTAGCCCGCGCCGGCCGCCCTGCCGCCCAACCCCATAGCTCTATGGGAGTTAAGTGTGGGGTCCGCTCAGTCAACACCATGACGCAAAATGGAACAAGCCTCTGACAGAAGCCCCAGGCTGATGGAATAAGGCCCCTACCCACAGGCCCACAGGCCCCCTGGCCCGAGAGAAACATACTGAGCGAGAACGAGAGCAGGGCAGGAAAACAGGAGGAAAGAAGAGGAAAGAAGGCAAAAGGTAGATGAGGGCATTTTGGAAAATAGGAAAAGACCACCGGTTCCAAATTGGTGGCACTGGCCAGATCCAAAATTGAAAAGTACACACATACAGTAAATGCACTGCTACCCCAGACAACCAGCATCTGCAGGCCAGGACAGACAGCCGCCAGTGGAGAGGAGGCCGAGGCAGGGCAAGGCAAGGGTACAGTGGTTGGTGGTGATGGTTGTAGCTGCCAGTGAGACTGCGAGGCTCAGCCGACTAGTCCCTTTAACAGTGGACAGCCTCAGCCCTGTGGATCTGACCTCACAGGGGTCCTTTTAGATCTCTGCGTGTGCTCGCCTACGTTCATGTGTACGTGCATGCATGGGTATTACTGTGTGTATTTCATGTTCAGGTGACGTAACCAGGAGAAAACAGATCTGCCCCTTGAGAAGGACCAAGGCTTTTCTCTTGGCCTTTACTTTACTCCTTGCAGTGAAACTCCACCGTATGTTTCATCTACCTCAAGTCGTCAGCCACAGTCTGTCATCTGTCTGCTTTTGACTGATTTCCTTCCCGGCACCTCTGACCTTCTAGTGACTTGACTCAAACCTCACGTGGATTCCTACTCCCCCAGTCTGTCTTTTTTGTCTGTCTGTGACCTAACAGAGATTCCCCTGATCCCTTGTTTCCTTCCGACGCCAGAAGCCATGCACAATATTCCACTCTCACTTTGTGACAGACTGAAGCTGACTCTTTGGTGACTGTGTCTCACACGGCCAAGTCTTTAAATATTTTCAGTCTGAGACCCAAAATTGCTCCCCTTGCCATGTGAGACCAGAATGACGAAAACAAATGGAGGTCCCCACTGGCAAGAGAAACCAGATCCAGTAATATTTGGCAATGATGACTCCATTGCACTTAAATCCTCACAGTTTCCTCTCCGGTTTCCTGATAAAACATGTTTCCCAACCTTCTTCAGCTGCCTTACAGTCATGGTATTCTTCCTTTTGCCCTGACGTATGACTTGAAAACCCTCCTTTTACTGCTGGGCTTTAAGATGACGCAGGGCCCAGGTAAAGTGTTACCAGATAACAAATAGAAACTGAAGGCACGCCAAGCTGAAGCTGTTAGTGTTAAGTACAGGAGCCATGAGCCTTTTCTGGTTCCTGAAAATGACTCCTGTGTGTAACAACAATGAACACAATCACTGTGGTCCACTGGGCCTCGCACCAGCAGCATTGCATTACCGCGTTCGCCTCCCTACTGTTCTCCTTTTCTTTTCATCCTCCTCTCTTTTCTCCTCTGACTCAGCTGTTTTGTAGGAAACTCCGTCTCTTTGAAGAAGGGAAGAATCTTTCATTACTCGACAGCAGGGGGAGAGCAGGAGATGATAGGGAGAGAATAACTGCCCCATTGTCTTCACGCACACCCCCTCCATCCACCAATGATAATTGTGTCGAGCTAATTACAGAGAGCTGCTACAACAGGTGTGGGACTCTGCACCTGGGTAAAGGAGTCTTCTGAGTGCATACATGTGTGGGACGGAGAGAGACTGCGTGTATGACTGCACACTCCTGGGTGAAAGTGTGTATGACAGTTCGTCTGTGACAGTGAGCGAGATCACAGAGACGCTTGTGTGTGTCACACGCTTACTAAACCTTACATGTTACTTAATAGCACTCATACATTGGTCACTGTATTGTATACACTGACTACTGTAAATCACACAATCAGCATGGACCTACGGTATACCAGTCTGAACCCCATCTGTGTTTAATTATAAACACACAGACTACATCTGTTTGACGTTACTGGAAAGTTGAAATTAGCACACAAACACAGTCTCACTCTCACTCATACACCACAATGAATTTCAAATGAGAGTGATTACAATCACTTAATTGATAAATGTAACCACAGGGAGCCTCCTCTCATGATTCATAATCTATAAGTGGTCTTTCTCAATAGCATGTTTTTTGATGTCAGTACAGTAAGAAATTAGGGAGACAGAACCAGAGGGGGCAGAGATGATGAAGTAAGCAGGGGTCTCTCATGGGACTGATGTTTTCTGAGCTTTTTACCGTAAAGGATTTCATCCAAGAAGCTGACCGTAACAAAGGAAGCCATTTGGCTGATCGCCAAGGGAGGAGCATGAGAACTGAAGTTTTCAGAGACGTCATAGAGCTTCACTCTCAAAACAAAGAAAGTGGGGAACAGTTTACTAGAGATGTCTGGCTGACTAGACAGTGAAATCGACTGGATATTACATGATTTGTGTCGGTTCAAGTTCAAGTTCAGCGGTTACTCACTCCTGTTGATGATATCACCTGTCTACTGTCTGTTCATGACAGCCTCTTGCTAATTTATGCCTAATGAGCTGGACATTTTATATGGCTGGGATTGTACCACATACGTTGAACAGGAAAGCCTCCCAATCAGACCACTGAGTGTGTCACATTATCCTACGGGAAATTAAATCCTCCCCTTTATGACCGCTTACCTTTGTAAAGGTAACCTTTGTGTATGGCCGACTGACGGTCACGGTGTTATTTCTCTCTTGAGTCATGCCCATTTTGAAAAACTTCCTTATTAACACAGGAAATGAGACTGTGTCTTTGGAGGAGATTGCATGGTAAGTATGTGATCCCCCCTTTAGTCAAGCAATTTTACCTGCACACTCACCATCTAACGTCAGAGGGGAATGAGTCCTGCATCGCCACCTTGTGGTATATTCCTTTGGTGTTAAACTTGGAGTGAGTGCCAAACCTCAGGGGCCCTGCTGTGGGGAATAAGCTTGTCAAAGATCAAACAGACACTGCAGGTCTTTCAGACTAGACTTCAGAGTTTTATTTCAAATGAGTAGTCGAAAAACATACATGAAAGACTAGTAAAAGTCACATAAGTCCACTGAAGACTCTGTGACATGGACATAAGGCTTTACTCCCTGCGTAAAAAATAAGTATAATGACACACCAATATATCTAATGAGTAAATGAACTGATATGTAAATATCATAAAAGAACAACCAGACAACAAAATACCAAAAACAAATCCAGTATGCAGTTGGTTTCTTGTTCCTGGTGCTATTCTTTTTACTTTTACTAGACATCCTAAGAGAGACAAATATGGGCTTCTTCAAAGTCGAGTCCTCTGATTGGCAGGGAGCTCATCCTGGTCAAGTCCCCACAGGTAGGTGCGAAGACGTGTCACCTCTTTTTGGAGCTCAGGGCTGGGGATTGGCTGAGAGAGGTCAAGGCGCGGGGTCTCATTGGGCAGGATTAGAGGAGGATGATCCAGAAAGCTCTCAAAGATGTCTGAAGATCCAACGATAAAAGTAAAGAGATTGACTTCAGTATTCAAAGCCACACTTCCATTGTTACATTCTTACACGTTTTAGTTTTCAAATGTATTACCTCCACTCAGCTCTGTGCCTGGCAGAGGGGCCCAAGAAGCTGGTGGGGCTCTGGTTGGACCCAGTTTGTAATGAGTGAGCAGGTGGTGCAACTGGGAGGGGCTCAGCAGGGCATGGTCCTCTTGTAGGCTTGTCCAGGACGACTTGAAGATGAGACATCAGTAAAAATTTAAAAAATGTAAACAGGTTTGTGTAAGGGCTAAGAAAACGCAGCTCATGTAGCTATGTTACCTGGATAAGTCGAGTCTTGGGAATGCAAAGGAAGTTGACAGTGATCGACAGTTTCTTCATAAACTCAGAGGCTATGTCGCCTAATCCTGCACCCTGTAGCCAGTCCAGAACAAGGTCCAAGTTTGTACGGATCTGGACCGCTCTGGACCATGAAAACAACCCGTCTAAAGAGAAAAGAAAGTATGTAATTGGTTTTGGAAAAATCTCACATTTTAAACAGTCAGCAGTTTTTGACCTCTAAAGTGATACCGGCTAAATTTAGTTAGGACCAAAGCAGAACCAAGAATTTGCTTCAGCGGGTAAAGGTTGTAATGGTTGGTGAAAATCGCACTCATCAAGTTTAATATGTTCAAGAGTTTGTACCCACTGCCATGCAGCCTAGCTAACCATCAGCTGCATTTGTAGCTTTACTTCTTTAATCATGTATACCTGCGTGGACTGTAGTTAACTGCTGGTTGTATCAGTTAAAAGCATTTCTGGTGAGCTCCTGTTGTTTTCAAAAGTACTTAACTTCACTAATGAGAAAAACAACACTGATTAACATCTCCGACTTAAAACTATTGGGTATCCACCCTCACCTCTCTCCAGCAGAGTATTTAGCAGGGAGGTGTTGGTGAAGAAGAAGAGGTAGCCAAAGGTTTGCGAGGTGAGCGGCGGTGACAAACAAGCCTCCCGTGACAGCATCAGGGAACAGCGATACACTTCCACCAGTCCAGCAACTCTGGGTGGTAAGGCAGAGATGTCGTCCACCTCTTCACTTCCTCCTTTTTTCTCTTCACCTTCTGCATCCCGAGCCCCATCCTTCTCCTTCTCCTCGCTGGAGAACGGGTTGGTGTCAAGGAGAGCTGGAAGGAGCGAGTAGAGTGTCTATGTGGAGAGAAAGGATAAAAACATGAGTAAATACAAAAGTTGTAGAGCTGGAATGATTGATGAAGAGTGAAGGGATGAAATTAGATGGTTAACAATAATGTAGTGAAATGAGGAAACACAGTGGGTTACATTTTAAAGGTCCAATACTATCGTCACCACTAAAATATTACAGATATTGTGTGATTTCCAATGAAGTTCATCGTCCCCAGAGAATGGACCCTCTTGACTTATGGGATAATCAAAACTAGGATCTCAAAAAGGAGATAAGATATCTGAGTTCAGCCTAAAATGTCTGATTTGTTATGATAGATTGAAATTTGGTAAACATCTGTAACCTCCAGTAAACATCGGATGTATTCTTTGTCTAATGCCAATGAGGAATTCAAGATAAAATGCGAAAGAAAGAAAAGTAAAATAATACCTGATGAACATGCAGTTTATATGTTGTGTCCACTCGATAGTTGTTGTGTCACAAGTAGGTTTAATAACTCTTAAGTGTGTCTGTTTTTATGACAGGATAAAATAACACTTAATTGAACCCCAGACGGGAAATTCTGATATTTCAGCAAAACAGACATGGCAAGCAAGAACGCATATGTCACTCTGGATGACACAAATTAGTGTTTGGTGTTGGATGGCACTAACGCAGTGGATTTCCAAAGTGCCTTTTTTTATGCACACTTGTTTCCAAGGAAGCAAAGCTCAAAAGAAATGCAGGAGCTTCTCACAGCTGGAAAAAATTTGAGTGAATACTTAGTGGTTGTGAGAAAGCAGCGCAAACATCTTGGAAAACAGAAAACAAATGTAATGAGCGTTTAAGAAAGACGTTTTAATGTCTTCTAAAGAAGTTTCATTTGCTGTGGTTTCTCAAATTGGCATTAAGACTGGCATATGGTGCCCCTTTAAAAGTGAAATCTGTAGTTTTTTGTCAACTTTCTTCTCAATTTGGACTTTTACGAATGCATCATATTGTAGGTGGTGTTAATGACAGCACTTTCTTGTTTCATACTGTACCTTTGTGAGGTGATACACACACTGTTGAAAGGTGTGCATAATGACATCATCCAGCTGCGCCAGGGCTTCTGAGCAGGTGTCCATGTCAGCTGTTAAAAGTGGATCCCCTGGGGCTTTGAAGAAACATCAGTAAGACAACATAAAGTTTTTTCCGCTGACGTTTGTTGAATGAAACTGATGAAGTAGAACACTCATCTTCTACTCCCATATAGGGATATTCCGGCGCAAAATTGATTTAGAGTCACACCACTCTACGCCGCTCTATAGCCACAAATAATGCAGCTCAAGGAAGAACATTTATGATCATTTCCTTGAAGTAATAATCATCATATTAATCATTTTGTACTGCAGACACGGTAGTTCTTCTGCCTTAGCGTCTTGGTCTGATTGTATTTCCATGAAGAAATGATCATAAATGTTCTTCCTTGAGCTGTGTCACCCCGCTGTAGTCCGTAATGGACTGACCTGAGGTCTCGCTTCAAACAAACGGCTGCTGGAAGAGAGTGGGTGAGTTGTGTTTAGTCTCTTTGGTGGCTAGTGCTGTGGCTAGGACCCTATATGTCCTGTTGATGAAGTTAGGTGCTGTTCTGAGGATTATTTGTGGCTATACAGTGGCGTTTTGGTTGAGGTTTGTGTGTGGCTCCTCAGACCGCTGTGTATTGCTATCCTGCGGTCGTTGCTAAAGTCAGTCAAATTAGAGAAGCAAGCGGTTGGCAACATTCATCTCTCGAGGAGTTGTCTAACTCGGTGTTATGGTGTGTTTGCCTCCAAATTAATTCTAAGCCAGAATATCCCTTTAAATCATCATGATCTTCATCTAGAACCCTCTCTCACCTTCAAACTCCCACTCTTTTTCCATGGCTTCAACTTTGACCTGGAAGAAGTTCAGGAGTTCTGTCGCATTTGACATCCAGAACATCAGGGGTCGAAGGTCAGCTGATAGTTTCTGAACGTTCGGCGTGCTTATCTCACCTTCCTGCTCTGTGGAGCTGGAGACATTTATGTAATGCCAAAGTTATTTGAGCTGTAAAAGTTTTGTGAGCATTCTCCTGTCAGCGTTCTGTTTGTGCTTTACTGAGGAAATACACCATACTGTGAGTAAAAATAGACTGAGTTATTGTTACTCAACTATATTTGAAACACTTTTCCACATCCGTGTTATAATACTTCCATCATACTACAAAAATTTACCAGAGACATAACAGCACAGGCACAAATGTATCACAAATCCTCCTGCAGGCAATCTCTAAACAGAGGAAACATGACGTCGAACAAAAATGTTCTTACTTTTGCGTGGGATGCTTATCCCCAAATTCCTTAATGTTATCCTGTAAAGAGAGTTGGAGACAGAAGAGAGGAGAGACATCCCAGCTTAGTGTGGGGGTGGATGAGGGGGAGCAGAGTCTCGCCCTGCAGCCAGGACAATTACAGCACATTTTCCAACAAGAGGGCGGTGACATCAGCTCATCCTCGCTCCTGTCCATAACGTAGCAGGCCACAATGAGGGGCATATGTCTGTCTAGCTGTCTGGTTTTCTGTTTGAAAGTTGCCACCAAAGTCTGCATACCTGATGTTTATTTTTTTCTGCCAAGCTTGTTTAATTGTAGTCACGGCCTTTAAAGTCTTTAAAGGTTCAGAGTTCAGATATGTTCATGCCTCATGGATTGACCTACTTTTGTACCTCTGAGGGTAATATTTTTGTGCCTAACATAGAATAACAGGGAGCACCTTGTACATTTTGAGCTGTTTTTCAACTTCAGTAGTAGGATGACGGTTTCTGAATGACTTTGGTGATCAAACAAACTCACTCGCATTTGTAGTTTTGAGTAAAATGTTTTCTCAACTTTTGGATATTTTGCCAAATTGTTCTGACATTCATTTTCCCAGACGGTTAAAATCTTTGTATATAATCTATCACCATTTCTGTAATTCCACTTTGACATAAGTGTTTATAGCTTTGGTTTCAGACCAAATACCTTTGAAAATGTCTTCACCTCCTGCTGAACTTTTTAGCTGGTATTTGGTGTGGACAGATCAACCAGAGGGATCTGAGACATTTTACCAGCCAGTTAAAAGTATATTTAGGTTGGTGAAAGGGATGTGACCCCAGCCCCATTACTTCACCAGTCAGATCGCTTCTACATAATAATATATCAGCTCCCATTCGGTCATTTGTGACAGTTGTGGTTCATTATTGTCCCAGACCACCGGGCTAACACGAGGCCAAAATTGATTTTATATGATATCTGAGACCCTAAAGCTTTTCTTTTTACTCACCCAGACAATTTCTTTAATAAGATTAGCTGATTTGAGTAGTATCTGTGGTGTAAGAGCTGGATCCAGGTGTTTAGAGGCATGATCAATCATGATTGATAAGAGATATGCAGGGGCTAAAGGCCCACCTCCAGAGTCTGGAGAGGAATTTTTGGAGATAATCTCCTGTGAGAAAAGAGAAGAATAAACACAGTGTAAGGACAGTTTTCTATTGAAAAGTATAAGGGGCTTTTATTTTTCAGTCTTCTGGGTTTACCTGTAACAGGGAATCTGCATGACGTGGATGGAACTTGAGAACTGCCTCAGTAGATCCCAGATACGTCCTCAGTGCCTCCTGCCTGTCTACCAGCCCTGAAGGGCAGCAGGTGGTAGAGATGTCAGTCTGCCATGGCAGGGTCAATGCCAGAGGTGGAGCCGGGCTCACACGTGGATCACGGTACAGAAAAAGGAAGTGGTTCCCCAGTCCAATTACATCCCCGGGCTTTAGGACGGTCTCTCTGTAAAGGGCCATTCCATTGTGTGTGACCGCACCTCCTCTGAAGGGTCGCATCAGAGCTATAAGACAATGAATTAGATAGACTGTGACACAGCAGGTGCACAATGAATCTGTGAGGATATGATTCAGTTACTGTTTTTGTACCTTGTCCCGCAGGCGTCTCAGGAACAGCTGAATCTCTCCTGACCAGTAAGTGTCTGGCCAAGAGGTCTGGAGCGGAGAGGAACGTGTCCACCTTCAGAGGCCTCTTCCCTTTCCTCTCCCTCTCTCTATCCTTCTCTTTCTCCCTGATCGTAGGCTTTCTTCCAAACACATGGGTATGTCCCGCCATGATGTACAAAACAAAATCCTAAACACAACACACAGTGGAAGGCAGAGCAAAGTCAGGGAGGTCTGTTATCTTAAAAGTGCTACAGTTTATATCAACTCCAATCTTGGAGATGTTAAGTTGAACGGAGGGCGGCCGATAAGGAATGAAGTGTGTCACAGTTTGCGACAATGGAGACCTGTGTGAGGTCATTGTGTGAGATGAAGTGATGTACTCAGAGGGGTTTTGTTGCTATCGTTGGGTTAATTGTTGCAGCATTGTGCTGCTCTGGGGCTGTTTTGTGCAGGATGCTGAATGGGAGAGGCTTGTGGAGGGATGGAAACCCTGATGGTATGTGGCGATTACAGACATGCAGGTATGATGTCATGTGCAGGGTGTGTGCACACATCCACGGCTGTACAAATCCTCCAGCTAGATGAAATTTGTGCACATTAGTGTGTATGCACCTTCTGAACTATGTAAATATCTGTGTGAGTCTGTTTATGTCTGTGTTTAAAATAGTCCACGGTAGTGTGGGTGATGTTTATGAGTATTGGCCCTGCGATAACATCTGCCAGCATGTCTTGCCTTGCTCTGATCGTAACCCTGCAGCAACAGGAAGTAGGGTCGGTCCGTGGGTGGAAGGATTAGACTTTGTGACATCACTTCCAGGTCACAGCTGGAGTAATCTCTCTCATCCTCTGCGGGCTGGTTTGTCCATCCAACCTTTCCTTCAGCTTTTGAAGCTCTTATCTGAAAAAAATGAGTCAACACATGTTGGTTAGAACAAACTACGTAGACTTGATTCAGTTTCTCTCCATGTCCTGTTTTTACCTCCCCTGGCTGCGGGCTGATCATGCTCACGATATTCTTCCTGTCTTGAACCCCTGCATTGTTGCCAGGCCGGTTTCCAGGACCACGTTGGTCTTTACTAACGTGGTTGCCCTGGCGACGCCGCAAACTCAAGTTCATGTCACTGATGCTCCTCCTGAGCTCTGTGTTTCTTCCACGATGACCTCGTTCACTCTCCTCTGGTCCACCCCCTGATGACATCCTGCTCCGGCGCCAGCGCACACCTGTTAGCCAGACAATCAGGTATAGGGGAGAGTGGGGTAAGATGAGCCATTTTTCATATTTGGGATCACTACATCAAGGCAATCATAGTTTTGTCTCTAACTAGTGTATCTGCAGATATTTCAAGATGTTGTGCATCCCCGCAAACCAACAGAATGAGTGTAAACATAACTGTCTTGATAATATAGCATGTAAAAAAAGTGGTCTCCTATGGTCAACTGACCCTGTGTATGGGGTAGGTTGACCATAGGAGCGGGGTAAGTTGAGCCGTATCCCTGAATTGATGCCCATCTCCTAAATATTTGGTCACATGATCAATTTCTTTTACCATTTTCCAAGTTACAGGGGGTGGCTCAACTTACCCTTTGGCTCAACTTGCCCCACTCTCCCCTATTTTCAATCATGTATGAAATTGTTAACCTTCCTGCCTGTTGAGTCTTTCAGTACCTTGATAGTTCTCTCCCTCCCTCTCACGCTCTCTCTCCCTCTCCAACTCCTCTCTCTCATAGTCCTCCTTCCTTTGGATTTCAAAGCGCCGCTCGAATCCATCCTTTGGCCGCCACATGTCCACTAACAACAGGGGACACTCCCATGGGGCAACACTTCTCCGGCACTCTGTCTCCCATTTGATAGCTCCATCTGGCTGCGGGATGGGCTTTCCAATGACATCACACAACAGGAAGTCCTCGGGGCTGTGTTTCTGAAGAACTAGAAGGTAATGGAGGAAAGGGGTAGGGGGTGTGGGATGATTATTTTCCCATAAACGAGCAGTTTTTATTGTTATTAGGTCATACCCAAAGGGCTCAACAAAATGTGAGGAAATAGTCCCTGTATTGGTCACAGCAGAGGTTTAAATGAGAAGAATTGCCATACCTGTGTCATCTGTCTCCTCCCTTTCTCTCTCAGTGTACCGAGTGATGACCTGGGCGATTAGCTGCCTAGCTGTGGAGTGAATGTTGGCCAGCAGGGAGCGATAGTTGGCCCCACTGGAGAGGGCATCCCCATAGATCTTGATCAGGCCGGGGGCAGACGATGAGGCAGGGGGTAGGTAATGATGGGAGGAGGAAGCAGCTGAATGAGCCCAAACCTCTCTCTCCCTCTCCCCCACCGCTCGGTCCCGGTCGCTGTTGGAGCGCCCTCGCAGGAAGAGATGGGAAAGGCGCTTTGTGCGGGACTGGGGCCCAGCAGGCCGGGGCCTGAGGAAGGCCGGGGAAGGGGATGGGGACGGAGCAGGGGAAGCCAGCGAGGGGGTGGAGGTAGAAAGGGAAGAGGAAGGAGCAGAGGGGGCCTCGTGGAGGGAGGCTGCGTCAGAGCTGGTGGTCGACCTGAGAACAACAGAGGAGGGGAAGACAGATGGAGGAGAAAGGAAGGGACTAGTCAGCTGTGAATTATGACTGACAAAACACGAACAAACAACAAGACCCAAAATAAAACAAGGAAGGTAACTAATGACAGTGGAAGGAAGATAAGATGCTATTCTGCCCTTGACAAAAAGTGGTATGCAAGTTTGATAAACGGAGGGCGAATATTTATGACATAGAAGCAAAATAGGACTTGAAGACAGTTTCAGACTGACTTGACAGAGACAGCACTCGGCCAGCGACCCCCAAGCTTGGCAAAGTGTTTCCTTGGTGAGTTGATCCACAGACCCACTGGGAAATGGAGCTTTCTGAAGCGAGGACTGCCAGACCCCTCCATCTTACAGAGACAGAGAGAGAGAGAGAGAGAGGGATGAAAGCTTGCAGGACCAAGAACAGATGCTGCTTTATGATTCAATAATCTGATATCTGTGTAAGTATGCCAGTAAACAGTAATTGTTGTGTTTTCCCTTATCTGCTTTATCTACCTCCACACTGTAGCTGAGCATGTATGTCAGTAATGTCAGAATTGAAACAATAAAACAATAGCATGATGTCACCGTCAAAAAATATCAACAGGAAGCCTACAGCAGGTTGTCAACACGCTCAAAACAAGCAGAGCGAAATTCACCGAAAACACCCCCATCAGCTCTGTGTAATCAAAGCACGAATTTCCCATTTACAAACAGGAAGCATCTTTTGCAGGCCTCAAGTCCCAGCTGTCGCGCTGATGGGGAAATACCCACTCCTAAGGTCACTGCCTGTCTATTTGCTGTCTTTGTTGTACAAATCAGCATCAAAATTTAGTACCACACTTGCATTTTCTCTATAGATATAAAATACTGTATGTAAGCCTAAGGAATATCGTATCATAAAAATGACCACAGTTTGAAGTGTAAACCCTGACGACGCTGCAAATCTTGAAATATTTTGATGTATATTTGTATGTATTAACTCAGCTATCATGGTAGTTAAGACTGCTTTTTTAATGAGAATATTTAAGGTTACATTTGTGGTGGAAATATGTTAAAAACCATCAAGTGTATGCATTACAAGATATCTCTTTAGGAATATGCTTTCAAAACTTACCCACAACTGCCTGTGATCCTTGTATGGTAGGCCGATCTGATTCTTCAAAAGCAAAACGCAAATACGCTTAAAGGAACATAAACACCTTGTATGCTTCCTCCTTCCCGTCATGAAATTCCATTTTTTTAATCCCAAACTTGTCCAGTTTCTACGAGTAGGTCTCTAATTTTCTGTCTAACATCTGTTCGTGTAGACCTCTCTGTACTAAAATACCTTTTTCTGTCTAACAGATTAAGGTCTGCTCCCTCTCTCTCCAGCTCTCGGCCTCTCTGCGTCTATAGATAGAGAAACAGGCCCATTGTTCTAAGTGACAGAATTTCCTTCCTTTGCAGTGGACAACACCTATATCCTGACTGACTGAGAGAGAGAGGGAGAGGGAGAAATGGGAGAAAGCAGAGAAGGGCGAATTTATAGACATGTATGATTTTTATTACACCTTGTTGGGAAGACTTTATCTTTAACCCACAAGGCAACATTTAGATTTTGCTCCATCTGGTTGAAACAGAAGTATGGTATCACTAGTATATCCTGAAAGAGTTTAGATTTATCAGACAGGTCTCAGAGCAGAAATACGGCCACTTAAACCCTGAACCCCGCTGGGATTTTAAAATGAGAACAGACAGCTGTGCTACACATCACTAAACACACACCGAGACGCCAGTTTGAATTTTTCTGGAAAGAGGCTGAGGGAAACACACACACTGAGACAGGAAGCTAGAGGGAGCAACAGTGACACCTGTGAACTTTGACCTTGTCTTCAACAGGAAGATGGCGATGGACTGAGAAAGAAGACTGTCAGTTCATTCCAGTTGGGAGTTTAATCCTTGAAAATCTGAATTTCATGACTGAATTTATAGATAGAACAGTAACCCTTGACCCAGTTTCTACCAAACTGGTTTATTTCAGCCTCAGATACACGTGGAAAAGGCAAACAGATCAAACATGAGGACTGAGTAATGTAGTAAAACATAAAAAAGAGATGTTTGATCTGATGATTGTAAATATGACATTATCAGATAAGTGGTTACATCATAAAAAATCTGTTGTATTTCCCTAAATGCGATACCTCACATTTGAATCAAGACACTGATCCTATCAGTCAGACTTCATCAGCTCCTTGAAGAAAAAAAATGACTCTTGATCAATAATGTATAAATTTCAAGGTTTTTTATTTTATTTTTTGGATCATTGCAACACAAAATGGGTTCTATTTATTATGTCAAACACAAGTGTTCTAGTCATATAAGGCTAAAAAAATAAGACCATTTTACACACTGAGATAATAAACATCAAAGCTGATTTTACTGGACTAATGTGGCCCATATTCAGTTTTTTTTTCTTTCAGCTTTAAAGCTGGACTCTTTTTTGGGAAGGACACTGTACTTAATTTTTTGTTTGTACTCATTAGTCTTAGCCTGAAAAAGGTCTGTTTGTATTCCTCTATGTAAAACTGGGCCTATACTCTGTGCCTTCAAAATTCATCCAGTTAAGTTAAACCTATATGCACAGTAATCAGTCTTGAAGTCACTTGTAAAAAAACAAAAATCCCAAAAAACAAATAACACTTCCATCTAATCTAAATATTACATAGAAGTACATTCATTCCTCATACAACACTTCTCTTGTAAGTCTGACAGTCCTTTTTATTTGAGTCATCTGAGACCTTCTTTATATAACCAAATGTGAATGTACGGTGGCCAAGGACCGCCACTGCTGCAATTTTTTTAATCTGCACTGTTTCTTTTTTTAATTTGCAGCAGGCTTTAATTTTTTTTTTTTTTTGCATCGGTACCTTCTGCTCTGTTTTTATTTGTAGCAGTGGCGGTTCTCGGCTATCATATAAATCTGATAAAACTTGTAAAGATGCAAAATATTTTTTACATTTTTTAAACATATTAGTGGGGGTTCCTGTTTATCTATTTCTATGAATAAATGTGATATGTTTTTAATGCTCATGTCAACTTTAAACCGAGATCTTCTCTTAAGCCTTTCTGCTGCAGGTATCAGTCCTCTCTGTTGATAGTTTTCGTCTTTTCTAAATTCACATGATGCAGGATCAGGGTCATTCAAGTTGGACATGACATCAAACATCCCAGAGTCCTTTGCGGCTCGGTGAGGAAGGACATCTTTCTATTGAGGATTGAGGACACAACGAGAAACTTTCCAAGGTGAGCTATCCGTAACGTCGAAATGTATGCTTTTTCCCTCCCTGTCTTCTCTTTTACGCGTCTTTTGTTGTCACTTTAGACGTATTTTAACATCTAAGTGTGTCAGCTGACTTTCAGATTCACATTTGTTATAATTTTAACGAGTAAACGGCGGACATTAGCGGCTCAGAAAGGAACGATGCTAAGCTATGCTAACTTGTTTACTGAATGTAAAGTTGCTGTGGTTAATATTTGTGTCCGCCAATAGAGTCTGGTCGCAAACTTGCCTAAAAGTATATTTAAATTTCCTGAATAAGATGGGATAAGCTAGAAGAACGGCGAAATTTGACATTGCGCGTATCCTATTTTTAGCTTAGCTAGCATAAGAACACTAAAGGTTACCCTGGCTGTGTTATCCTCAGATGACTTCTTCTGTGTTCAGTTATCATGAAATGGCTGTTATATATTAACACATCTTTGCTTTATTTTTGGTGTCTTTGTTGTAAAGATGTCGGAGACAATTGAAGAGAAGATCAAGTCGTACAGGACTGCTCCTTTTGACGCCCGGTTCCCCAACACTAACCAGACCCGCAACTGTTTCCAGAACTACCTGGGTGAGGACACGGGCAGACTTACAGACCAACACTTATTCAGACAGCCGTAAAAACTCTGTAAAATAAGCATAGATCAGCTTAAACGCCATAGGCAATTTAATACAACCCAAAACAATAACAATAACTCTACAAAACCAATACATTTTCAAGTTTTGACCTGTTCAGACATGTGATAGTTATTCTTAAAACAGATTGTTGAAGTTGCAATGGGTGTTGTTGGTGCATTACATTAAAGGGATATTTCAGCGTAAAATAAATTTAGGGTCAAACACACCGTAGCACCGTGTTAGACACCACCTCGAGAGATTAATGTTGCCGACCGCTTGCTTCCCTGATGCCAACTTTAGTAACGACTGCAGATAGCAATACACAGCGGTCTGAGGAGCCATAAACAAACCTCAACCAAAACGGCACTCTATAGCCACAAATAATGCTCAGAACAGCACCTAACTTCATCAACAGTACATATAGGGTCCTAGCCATAGTACTAGCCACCAAACATCTTTCTTTTGCAAAGACACTAAACACAACTCACCTACTCTCTTCCAGCAGCCACTTGTTTGTACAGAGACAGAGAAATGTTCTTCCTTGAGCTGCGTCACCCTGCTGTAGTCAGTATTGGATTGGCCTGAGGGCTCGCCACAAACAAGTGGCTGCTGTAAGAGAGTGTGTGAGTTGTGTTTAGTCTCTTTACTACAGAAATTAGGCAAAGTTAAAAATATGTTTGGTGGCTAGTGCTATGACTGGGACCATTTATGTACTGCTGATGAAGTTAGGTGCTGTTCTGAGCATTATTTGTGGCTATAGAGTGGCGTTTTGGTTGAGGTTTGTTTATGGCTCCTCAGACCGCTGTGTATTGCCATTGTGCGGTCGTTACCAAAGTTGGTATCAGGGAAGCAAGCGGTCGGCAACATTCATCTCTCAAGGAGGTGTCTAACACAGTGCCATGGTGTGTTTGACCCTAAATTTATTTTACGCCAGAATATCTCTCTAAGAGGTGTGTCTGACATTGTTCCCCCCATATATGGGGGGAACACACTCTAGTATACCACCACTATTCATGGTACTTTCAATGATAAATATGTAGGACAATAATCACCTGTCTGATCATGTCAACAAAACTGAACATTCCGAAGCTGTAGAAGTTGAATTCTTGGTTGTTTGAAACTACTCGGGAGTTCATATTGTTGTGGCCGTGTAATGCAGTGTACATCAATGTACCAAAGATTAGAGAATGGAGCCTGAAAGCTGTCTGAGGAGCATATGTGAACAATGTGAATGATGTGCTCATCTACAGTTTGACTTTCACTAACTGTCATGAAACATAACAAATATGTATGGTCTACCATCAGATAACTTACAGTTAACTTGAGTTAACCTTGTTTCAGTAATCACTCAAATATAGAGATCTGTTTAATGTTGAAACGTATGTAAATATGGTGTTCATATGACTAGAATTGCACACAGCGATTTCTTGAAGTCTGAATAATTTGTCCAGATGGTGCGTTTAAGGGTCTTGGCCTAGGAGTTGTGCACATCCCCCACAGTTGGCTTGGCACACAGTCTAAACATGTAAAAGGTAGCCTGGTAGGAAAAACCTCAACAGAAGAAGAAAGAAAGTTAACAAAACAGTGTTATCCTATTATGAATACAAATTAATATAGCTGTAAATTTGTCAGTGTTTTCGCTGTTTGACATACAGACAGTTAGCCTCGTGTTAAGTTGTTCATTGATTGTTTTGGTGTGTGACATAAAAGGTCAAGTGCACATGTAAACATACTGAACCAGTTAATCCATCAGCTGTGGAAACTCATAAAAAGTGTTAGTTAGTATGGTTTTTATTTCTGCCCAACATTGAAACTTGAACATCTCCCTTGTAAAGGAAAAAGCAAAAACAAAGAACAAACTAAAAAAAATTTGGCAAATGAAGCAACAGTCGTACACTTTTGTTGTCAAGCCAGGATATTGTCACTGTTCAGACTGTTCTCGTCTCTCTCTTCCTCCTTTTTGTTATTTTTGTCGTGTTTTTCGTTCAAACGCACAGTCAGATTAGGAATATAAAGCCATGTTGTTTCTCTCCAGACTACCACAGGTGCAACAAGGCTCTATCAGCCACAGACCAGGATGTGGCTCCCTGTGATTGGTACCAGAGGGTTTACAAAAGCCTCTGCCCCATGAGCTGGGTGAGTATTAGGGTTAGAGCTCCCATAGCTTCTTTATTATGTCCAGGTGACTTGTCGGGGGGAGGACACTCATCATGCACTTACCCTAGTGGGTTTAATACAGAAAATACTAGCCAGCCAGATGCAGCCCAGATGGGCTGCTTTTCCAGTTTTCTGTTCTTGTTCTACTTCGCCTCATTTAGTTCTGGGATTGGCTTATGATCAGTTTTCTCCATTTAGTTTGAGACTCTTGAGACACATTATGCTGCACATAACAAAGGGCTGTAAGAATGACGCATCATTTAATTATTTTCTGCTCTCCATCTTTCTCATCATACTTGAAGAACACGCCTCACCTTCTTTACGTTTCCAGCAGTGAGAACTTAGGCAAAAACAGCTATCATCCTATTTAATGAAGTTAGATTTTTATGGCTGTTAGTCTCAACTTTGCAGCTGTTTTGACAAGTACACTTTTCCAAAGACAAGACTGAACAATACTTGAGCATTTGTTCATTCTCAGACTGGTCTAATATTCTCTCTGATATTTCCAACAGGTCTCCAAATGGGATGAGGCGATAGAGAGCGGGAGTTTCCCTGGAAAGATTTGAAGTCGTCGGTTGTTAGGATCAGAACTGTCCACCACAGGACTTTCTGTTACGTACACCTTTACCTCTGTTGTGTGCCTAAGGACATCTTTAAACAGCTTTCATACTATGATCAGCATCACTGATGTAACTGGTATTAACTTAAATTATAAACACGCACAACTTTTCCAACCTTCATTTCGAGGTCAGAAATTTGTTTCCGTGTCATTGTAAACTTCATTTGGAGTTTAATCAATAAATACAGTTTGGATTTAACAAAAAAAGAGTTGTTGATTCTACTATTTTAGTGATTTATCAACTAAGCTTCACTCTAAGGCATTTTACAGACAAAATACAGATTTAACACAAGCTCAACCTTGTCTTTATTTTACTACCAGTAATGCTTTATCTGCTCGCCAGAATGATTTTCAGTTCGACTTGCTGAGACCTGAAGTCACCCTGGATTGTTAGATTATTACTGCACATACCCTTCAGCTATCTTGACTCTAATAGTTAGAGTAGGGATGTATACACAGTAATCACTGTGTATGCTCTTTCATTTAGTCCCCTCAAACACCCTCAGGTCTGTCTACTGGAAAAACCAACAACGTTTTTCCAGAGGGTGGCAGTGTTGTTACAAAAGCAAATGCTCGTTTCGGTGTAGTACTTAATTTTTGCCCCATGGTGGCAGAGTTGAACTACATCTCTTTCTACACAGCTTACCAGGCCTTTTCTAAGGTAAAGCACATAAACTCTGGGTTATTCAAGGTTTTTCTGTGGACTGGTATCTTAATTATTGGGATTCAGGAAGTATTACATTTACATACTTCAAAGCTACAAATTACAGAACTTCTCATTTCAAAGGGCACAATAAGAAGTAGTCTTGATTCATTTTTTGATCAATATTGGCACATCCGTTTTGTTAGGAGAGTTTTAACCCATATATAATTATCAGCTGATCGCATCTGTCATCTCCAACAGTTCATCCGGACTTGCCAAAAAGGGCGTGTTTGTTCCTGTTTTGACTTGAAGATGATGGAAAACCCTCTTTGGAGCGCCACTTTTGTTTCAAACTGTCTCAGCCGTTTGACATATGAACAGATAAAATTATGTTAAGTAAGATGAAGTAAAAGAAACTTAAAAAATTGTGAACATATTTATATAAAAAAGTACGAGGGATTTTTTTCCCAGAGTTTATCAACATGAGCCAGTACCAAACAGTGAACACAAGAGGGCACTGCTGCACCAAAATTTAACAAGGTTAAAGCTTTTAGAAACTTATCGTGATACTCCATCTCCCTCTCATACATAACTCTCTAACACCCAGAAGATCTTACATCAGATTACATTTGAACCACTATGTCCCAGAACCACATGATTACTGTCAGAGATGTATGGCATTAATGTTCAAACCCACTCAACCATTAACCAAACTCCTGGCCATGCTCAGGGGAAGTGTTCATAAACTTATACAAGCATTAAAAATATGGTATTTATTGAATTTGACGCTTTAAATCTTCTATTCAGTTATACAAAACAGCCATAGTTAATTACATCGGTGGAAAAAAATTTGAAGAGGTAAAACCAGGATATGCTTTTAAGATACTTTTGAGGTAAGGTATTAAAAAGACTTGTTTGTCAGCCATAGTCATTATCAGCAAAACTAAAAGAACAACAGGCTTTTTCTTATTGACTTCATCCTTCAAGATGCTACCAGTCAGTAATGAGGCTCTGTTGTTTTCAAATTTAACTCATGTTTTCTTTTGGAAACCATCCACACACATACACAGGTTTTAGTTAATAACCGGAAGTGGTTTGCTGTCGGTGTCTGATTGTGAGAGAGACTACGCAGAAAAGGCAGAGACAGGAATTGTATCTTATCTTCACCCCTTCCTCTCCCTCCTTGTCTTTCTTTCTCTCTTTCTTTCCGTCTCTTTCTGTAGCTGTGTTTGCAGATGTCTCATAATTTGATCTGTTCACTCAGTCCAGGTCACCAGGCGGGATGCTGGAAGATCTGTTTCCTTGGCAACAGCCAAATGGATCCAGATGGGATGCTGAGAGAGAAGTGTGTAAAGTAGTTTATAAGGATTCAAGAGTGAACCTGACAAATAGCACGTTTCTCCTCTTTGTTAGTTCCCCTTTTTTACATCTTCTCTGGTAGTATTTAGTCACGCCTGAATGACAATGTGGTTTCCAATGTAAGACTAATAAAGGGAAGGAACTGCCCGTCTCTAACTGAAGTTTTTTTAAAAGATTCATTGTGATGACACAAATGTTGCATCCGTCACTGTCTGTCCTGTCATCCAGGAGTGAACTGTCAAATTGTGATGTAAAGTATCGACGGACAAGTCACTTAAGTTCAAATGGGCAACACAAAATTATCATACTATTTTACTATTATGAGGTCAGATGTCACTTTACTTAGATTTTTGTTAAAATATGATCATAAAACACAATATTAACAATCAGAATACGTGTGTCTTAAATGTTGTTATCCTGTCATATTGTTTAATTTGACCACAAATTGGTGGATAAGTATTCAGCACAATGTTTAAAATGAAAGATTTAGATGCTCATAATTTCCTGAGGGAGGACCCCCCCCAGACCCCTTCGTCTTTGGTAAGTTCAAATGAACTCTATCCTGTACTGTCTCAAAAGCTTCTCCATTTACAGCTGTACCAGACTACCTATAGCCTGTATTACAAAATGGTCTTCAAATGTTGCCAAATGCACATCTTTATTAATCCCTTTTTTTAATTTTTTTTTAATGCTCTGTCACCTCATGACCTACTGCAGGTGACTTTTTTTTTAATCGTCCAGTCCATGTCCCTCAAAAAGTCTGAGTGTGCCAGTGTTTCAGGCTCAGGTGTACATAGTTTTGGATTAAACAACCTCTGAAGTTTAGTCAGCAAGCCAAGAGTGTACTTAAATTAAAATAAGTGAAACGCAAAACTTTTACATTTGCACTGGGTATTCGATATTGATCCGCTGATTACAGTTTCTCAACGTCCAACTCCAGTACCAATTATAAGAGAGCAGGTTGGCTGATGGCAGATATATATAATGCTGATAACATACTTTTTTTTTGTTTTCTGCATTAGAGACATTATTTTCTGCAAACAAATATTAATGAAACAAAATTTGATAATATTTGGAACAATGCAAATGGATTTCTGTCCAACAATCTAAAATTATAATTCTAGACATCATAACAGAATTTGAATTAAAACACAAGCTACTGTTTATGATTTACTATTCTGTTGATGGAGGATCAGACAAATGCATTTTCAATTGGAAAAATATAATTGTAATATTAGCCTTATGATGGCTGATGCCAATTTGATGCAGATTATGTCAAAAATGTCATTAATCAGCCTGAATAATTGGTCTGTTTCTAGTATTTAATGCCTCTGGCTGAGGGTAAAGAGCTCAGGTCATTTGCAGTCTGAATAAATTTGGAAGCTTAATCCAATCTCAGACAGGGGAGAGTGGGGTAAGATGAGACATTTTCCATATTTCAGATCACTACATCAAGTCAATCATAGTGTTGTCTCTAACTAGTGTATCTGCATATATTTCAAGATGTTGTGTATCCCTGCAAACCAACAGAATGAGTGTAAACATAACTGTCTTGATAATATAGCATGCCAAAAAAGTGGTCTGCTATGGTCAACTTACCCCGTGTATGGGGTAAGTTGACCATAGGAGCTCCACCCCAGCCTTCCCTCACCTTCTCTCTCCCTAAATAACAGTCACTTCTTCACATTCATGTGTATTTTTATCTATTATACGCTTTTGAACTGTTGCAATAATTCTTTTTATTATTATTGCATATAACTGCTAAAAAGCTGTTTTGTAAAAAGTCATTTTAACATGAGAATGTCTTTAAGTGATTCAGAACATTCACAGCTGTATTTTTAAAAAGAAAAGGTAACACATTTCAACAATCTGAACTGAAACTCTGATCCTCTCATCAGACTCCTTCACTTTCTCAGTTGAGCCACTGACTCAACTTACCCCAGAACTACTGTGATGACTTTATTAGTCCTCTAAGCTAAAATGGTGGACTTTTATTCTAGGTTTTTGACCTCATGTTGTAGCTCATAAATACCACAATTAATGTATTAAATGAATTTAGAATTATCTTTTTTGGTCTGAACACAATTCTAATAAAACTTATGACAGACTAAATTTACTTTCAAGAGTGAAAAATGTTTTTTGTAAATAAATGTCTAACCCCTTCACCCATGTGCTTCTAACCTTCACAGACTCCATGAATTGATGCCCATCTCCTAAATATTTGGTCACATGATCAATTTCTTTTACCATTTCCAAGCAACAGGGGGTGGCTCAACTTACCCCACTCTCCCCTACAGCCTCTCCAAACTAAGTAAGTAAACTAAGTAAACTTTTTTGTTGGAAGATGTTGATATGTTTTGAAAGTTTTATTCAACAACTCACCACATTTATGTGACGAGAAAAAAAACTTTTACATTTGTTATAGACTTTTTGGTACTTGTCAAAAAGTGTTCCAGGCTATGTTGTTTTGTTTTAGGTGTATCTGTCTAAAAAATAGACTCTATTGTTGTCATCTTTTTAAAAAACAGCCAAAGGAAAAGAAAGATATCTTCGTGGCTTATTAGGTGCTAAATTGTCAGCTAAATCCAAACACTAGTTCCTGGCCTCTTGACACCTGTCAATCAAGATTTAATGAAAATGTAAAAAGCTGACACAAGAACCACAACAAACAACAGCCCACGTGCTCACCAAGTGGATTTAAAATGACCCCGGGCCTCTGGTATTTCTTGAAAACTTGTCAAATTCCTGCCCGGGATTTATGTGGGCTGTGAAGATTAGACATAGTTGATGAAGAATTAGGAGGGCTCCCCGTTT
This sequence comes from Xyrichtys novacula, assembly GCA_962446985.1. Classification (NCBI taxonomy): domain Eukaryota; kingdom Metazoa; phylum Chordata; class Actinopteri; order Labriformes; family Labridae; genus Xyrichtys; species Xyrichtys novacula. The sequence goes on from OY660871.1 coordinate 24,379,432, forward strand.
GTTTGCCACCCACTGAGCCGGTCTCATGATTTCTGCATGACCAGGCTTTGTATCTGAGCTACGTGCACATTGCCTTTTGTTCTCGCGCCCCCGGTGGCCGTCCGACGGGCCAGCAAACAGCACAGAGACTTCTTTCACCGGAACCGTTTGTTCTTTACCACTGGTCCGTACTGTACGCCCACCCGTGAAACATCCCCCTCCGTCAGTGGGAGGGAAATGCTGCTGCGCCGCTGCTACGAACATTACGACACCAGACGAGCGGACCTTACATGACTCGACCGGATGGGAAGTTTTGCGTGCGTCTTTTTGACTCAGAGGGTTCTTCCAATGAAATGAGTAAGAGAGAAATTCAGACTCTGAAACGTGCCGGTGAACTCGTTCCGGTTGTTATAATAACTTACTGATGAGAGGGAGGAGTAAACATTCACTATACCAAGCAGGGCAGGACAGGACTGGTTTGTTAGATACACAAAGGCTGGCACACATCACACATAACGGTAAACAAACATTTTTCTATTTACTTTTAACGTATGTTATTTCTTTCTTATGTTGACTTAAAGCACCTAATTTATTGTCTGTATTTTTATTATTATCGCACAATTGTAACTAAAGCAGCCAACTTATTGTGTTAAAACATTTTTAAACAAAATCCAGCTGTAGCAACACCTGCAACTCAGTCCTATTCTATTTGATTTAAGTCTAAAGGTAATTCAAAGGCTATTTCATGGCCTTTATTGATCAAAAGAGTGCTGCAAATGTAATTTAAATGGAGAAGAGGCAGCTGCATCTTGTCTTTTTTGAGTTTTTAATTGGAGAGAGCAGAAGAGGAGGGTGAATACGGAAGCAGAGGGAGGGGTTTGCTGTCATTTTGGTCACTGACTCCTGTTGAATTCAGTGAGTGTAGAAAAGTGCCTCAGCTGCTACAGACTGCTCTTCAACATCTGAGTCCTGAGGGTGTGTATAGTTTGTAGTCTTGGGCTATAGGATTGGTGTTTTATCACAGAATTCATGTCTCAAGAGAAAGATCTTTTAAACTTTCTTTGTAAAGAGCAAAGGGCAAAGGATGTGTCTTGAAAGATTATTTAATGTTCTTTGTTTATTTTTCAGGTTGTTCCTGACACGATCCACAGAGGTGTGTCTACATACGCATTCGCAGGTAGCCCAGTCCGAGAGGGGTTCTGTTAAAAAAGTGTCTGAATTTAACTCTCCTGTCAAGCCGTGAAGATGGAGCGAATGGAGGATGATAAGGTAACTTATTTCTAACTCTTGTTGCTGCATTGGATGTACGTATTTATAAACAATCTTTTTTTAAAATCAGTTTTAACTTCTATCCTTTGTTTTCTGTCTGTCACACAATTCAGTGTTTCCTGAGGAAATAGTGTCAGTCTGTTGCCATTGTTGGTTTTATCCTGAGCCAAACACCTCCTAATGAATGAGAGCGCGTTATTTACGAGTCACAGGCTGGCAATTCTGTATTTTTCCTATCTGGCATGAGCAGGAGCTGACGGTGGGAGTCGAGCACTTTAGGACGTGACTAAGAGAGAAAAAGAGGGAGACAGGACTGTTGGGTGGCAAGTTTGAACTTGAGCGTGCTCAAGCTTCTTGCTTTTATTTGTGGGCTGTATAGAGAGCAGGGATGAGGAAATACTGGCACGATAAAGAGAAGGTGAAGCAATGACAGTATGTGTAAAAGTATATACACAACAGAGAAAAAACTACACAGGTATTATAGTTAGTCAAATTGTGTATTTGACTATGGATTTGATATCTCTAGTGACTGAAAATTTTCCTTCAGTGGCGCGCTGTTGCAAAGCTTCTCTGTGGCTTTTCTTTTGAAACATACTGCAAGCTCTTGCTTCATTGTCTTAGTGATTTCTTAACGTTTTTAGATCGTGTGCATTTAAGCAACTACACACTTAGTCACACTAATAATTAGCCTACACCCCAAAATCTTTTTTTGCCATGTTAACGTTAATCTTTGTTTTTCACGGACTAAAGGGAGAATTGTGAGCAAGTATTGATGCAAAAGTCCATCTGGGAATAAATTGTATGGATTAAGAGAGTAAGAAAGAGAAAAAGATGTAAGGTGATGTAAGTCATTGTCTTGTTCAGTAGGAGGGAGGATGAGCCGTGAAAGCACACAGGTTTTATATGGTTTGAAATAATTTGAAATCTGTGTGATTTTATTAAACGGGTTAATAACTCATACAGGAAATCCCCACATTAAGAGAGTCGATGTGAGGTTAGAGTCCAATCCTGGCAGCAACTCAGTAATCTCACCACAAGGTCCATTTGGCTGTTCTGGAGTTTCAAACAGCTCATGATCATTAGGAGCAGACAAAGTCTCAGTTTTAATGATTTGTTTGTGTGCTCAGTCATACCCATGATCTCTACACTTGAAATCCTGTTAACATGTCATCAAAGTGTCCAGTTTTTTGCGTCACTGTTTATACTCACGAGTAATTAAGTGTGGTTACTTTTGCATCTTGATTTGCTTTACCGGAGTGCTTTACATTGAATTCTTTTGCACACATTTCCATGGCTTTTAAAACTGAATATCTATGCATTCGACAACATGCAGACAATGACGACACATCTGCTCATAGTCATGATGCTTCTTACTCAGTCGTCCACTCCCACACAGTGTGTGTTATGTCAAGAGGTGGATTTGACAATGCTGTAGTCTTTACACAATCTTACTCAACACCAGCAGGTCGCTGCAGATACAATTTCACATGCTAATACATAACATAACAACACACCCACATGCAGTTTTTCGTCATCTAATCTCCTCTAGTGATGTTTGGATCTGCCACACCCCGCAAAAAAATCCTATGTTTTGTATCTCTAGGTTTTAAGATCTTGGGGTTAGGATCAGACTTGTTCATCATGTTACTATAGCGAACGCTTTTCTTGATTTCAAAGATTCCTTTTCTAGATGTTGACATTCAGTATGTATTTTTTATATTCATTTTTCTTCTTAATTTTATCTTACACTTTTAATACCACTTCCTTTGCACTTTTGCTTTATCGAGTCTGCAGCACTTCCTGTGTGGTTTTATCTGTTATTACCAAGAAGTTCACGTGATCGTGTCAATCTAGTTTGTTTCAGTCCTTATATATAAAACAAGGCCGTGCTGTCCTCCTGAGAGACAAACTGTGGCTTACAACTGATTATCACTATCTGTACAGAGCAAAATATCCAACTCATGTGCCTCGTGTGATTACTTATACATATCAACAGAACCTTGATAAGCGCTAATACAAATAGGAGCTGAGGAACCTTAAGATCTCTGTTGAAAGAGAACAGATTGTTTAATTCTGGTGAGCTGGACTTTTTGCACTCAGATGTGAAAGCAATGGTCATCTTGCAGCAGTATTTCTGTTTCATGACGTTTTAGGGATTTGGAACTTTATCAGTGCAGATAGTCGTATCATTTACAGTTAAACTTGGGACAAAGCTCATAGTTCTTGTCTGTTTTTGATATGAGTGTGATTACGCATTTACAAAACATCATCATTAACATCATGACTCTTTCTGATGTTGAAAATCCAACTTGGGTTTTTAATAGGGGTTGGGTTTAAAAAAATGCAAGGATTTAACTGGACGATTACGGCTTACTCGCCATTAACAAGCCCGCTTTACCCCTTGACCACTGGACTCTGCATGCAACTGATCACTTGCGCAAAAAGTTGGTGCATTTCAGTAAATTTAAAAGGGATGTAATCGCTCGAGTGGTTGCCAAGTCAATGTGAAACTTTGTTTGGGGATCTCCGTTTGAGACCAAAAGCCTCCACGTGCTTTGCTTGAAACTAGAACTTCATTTGAACCAATAACTTTTTATATTTCCTGATTGCACACTTTTACATATTGTAAATTTCTCCCCCCTGCTGGCCCTGCTGTTGTTGGAGATTAATGTCCTGTGTATTAGCGTGTTATTATGAGCTAAGCCAACTTGAATTCTGAAACCAGCAGGGAAAAATGTTCACAATAGGGTTCAGTCTCAGTCTCTCAGGGTGTCTTTAGCTACTTAGCTGAGAAATACCCCAAAGCTGCCAATCATGGAGCCAGAGCTGTGTTGAAACACCTAGCTCTCTCTCACAGCAGTGCAGCGAGTGTGCTGATGCAGAGAGCTGGAAACCAGGGAGGGAGGGCAGATGTAGAAAGGCTCATTGTGTGGAGTTACCAGTGTCACCATAAACAACAGGAGCTTTGTAGAGCCAGGAACAGGCCACATCCAGCACACACACTCACACTCACACACACTCACTGAGGGCACAGTTGTACATAAACCCACCCGCTTATTGTTTTAATTCACCAAATCTCTCTGTCTTTGTGTCTCTGAACAGCCGAAGAAGAAGCTGACACCTTATCTTCTCTACTGTGTTTCAACTGCAGTCATCGGCTCGCTGCAGTTTGGCTACAACACCGGGGTCATCAATGCTCCAGAGCAGGTGTGTGTGTTTACAGCGTGTTAGTCACAGAGCTTGATTTTTATAATTAACAATCACACTGGGAAAACCTTTTTAAAAAGTGGGCATGAATTCTGGCTAATTAGAGCTGCAAAACCACATCTTCTGTCATTTTCTGATTTGTCTCTAATCCTCAACGACCTTTTAGGTTATTTTAAAAACAGATAATAATATTAACAATAAAGTAGTTGGTCTGTTTTTGACCTTAAAGTTTTCTGATCTTTCTTGAGAGTGCATCTTTTCAAGGATCTAGTGCTAAAAGCTATGCTGCCCCCCTGTGGATGTGCCAGAAATCCCCAAAACACACAACAAGCACAAGCTTTGCCACATCCGCCAGACCTTCAATCACCAAAGACTGTCTTTAAAGTTCCATTTTAAAATCCTAAAACTCTTCTCTGTGGTTTTGACAGAAACTGCGTAGATTTTTCCAGAATGTGTCCATGGAGCGGTACGGGGAGCCTTTCACCCCGGGGACTAACACCATGGTTTGGAGTTTTGCTGTCGCCATCTTCAGTGTGGGAGGAATGATCGGGTCCTTCTCTGTTGGAGCGATGGTCAACAAGTTTGGCAGGTGAGAATATCAGGAAAAAGAACTGTGGTGAGGTGACGGGGTCATTCAATCAAGTTATTTTAAGGACAGTGAGTGCAGCTAGTTTAGTGTGATTTATTTTCTTCACACTTGCAGCTGTTTGAGAGAAATCAGACGAGACTCAGACAATTGTCCTCCATAATAATTTTCTCCTTCTCTCTCCTCACCAGGCGTAAGTCCATGCTGCTCGCTAACATCCTGGCTGTTATCGGTGGAGGTCTGATGGGACTGTCAGTTGTGAGTCGATCTTTTGAGGTTGTCATCGTCGGCCGGTTGATCATCGGTGTGTTTTGTGGTCTGTGCACCGGTCTGACCCCCATGTACGTGGGAGAGATCACCCCCACTGCCGTCAGAGGAGCCTTCGGCACACTGCACCAGCTGGGTGTAGTTATTGGCATCTTGGTGGCACAGGTATGATGTTGTGATTTTTTTAGTCCTACAATTTCTCTGGATAAAAAACAACCAATGAAACAAATGTTAGCATAAACATGTAACACGACAAGCATGTTTTTGCATTGTCCTCAGACATGAGGAGCTCAATTCATGATTAAAATATTCAAGTCAAAGATCCACTCTCTCACTACAGAGCAACAAATATTTTTAGACTCAACTTTCAAATCAAGTTTGAATCTTTATTGTTCAATATTCATGATAAAGTGACATGACTGATCAGACCTGAACTGACTGAAATCTGCTTTTTAGATCTTTGGTCTGGAGTCTCTGCTCGGCTCAGACACACTGTGGCCTCTGTTGTTGGCTCTGACCATCCTGCCCGCCATGCTGCAGACTGTCCTGCTGCCATTCTGCCCTGAAAGCCCCCGATACCTGCTCATTGTCCTCAATCAGGAGGAAGAGGCAAGAAAAGGTTAGTTTTGAGACATTTTCCAATATGTTGAAAAGACAGTAACATAAGTTAGACCATATCTAGACTGACCTGTGATCATTTGTAAGCTAATGAATCTTCCATAGACTTGAACATAGATGACTAGTTTCTTTCTTTTCACCGTATTTGAAGACATCATTCTCAACATTCCTCCTTTCTGTTTATCCATTTTGTCTCCTCCATGTAGCACTGGTTCGTCTGAGAGGTTGTGAAGATGTGAGTGATGACATTCAGGAGATGAAAGAGGAAGGGATGAAGATGGCCATGGAAAAGAAAGTGACCATCCTCGAGCTCTTCCGCTCTCCAAACTACCGTCAGCCCATCATTATCGCCATCATCCTGCAGCTCTCTCAGCAGCTGTCTGGCATCAATGCTGTGAGTACATCATAGTATATAATAGGGCAGAGTGATAATGATGTCATTAACAAGTGTCAGCCCATGTAACGAAAGAGGGTTATCGTCAAACTTGTCATCTCATGAATCTTAAAGGAGCATTTATTGCAAGGATTCAGACGTCTTTGACACGCAACAAGAAAAGCGTCATTGCTTCAGGCGGAGTTAGATTGAGCGGAATAAGCTAGGCCTCTGTGGGTCAATGGAAAGAGACAACACAGTGGTATTTAACAGGTTTTTGGTTAATGAGGTCATGTAACCCGGCTGACTAGATGTATTAGACGTAGCTGTGTCTGACCTGACAATCACAGTTAAGCTGCTGTGGCCTTTAGCTAAAGGCTGCAACATTGATTGAACTCTGACAGACAAATTAGCATTCAAGAGATGAATCAATGACCTGCCCTGCAACTCATACATAACACAACTTGTGTGTTTCTCTTTTTGACATTGCCAAAGTTTAAAGCTTAAGTTATCAGACATTATTTTCTTACTTCAACTGCTAATGTTCCTGTGGCCCACATTCTCGAAACCAAAAATACAAAGGTGTTTTTGCCTGTTTTATTAGCATAATTTAGATATTCGTAATATTATTGCCAAGCCTAAAAGTCTTTACCTTTAATTTATTTACCCAAGTCCAAAAAAGGCACTAGGTTAGCAGCTAGCAACTGATGTAGTGACACATTTAGCCACAGAAAAATTAGCTTGTTTGTGTCAGAAGTTTCCCCTGACCAAAATAGAGCAAAACCAGAGCAAATATGGGGCTTAAATATGCTGAATAGACATAAACACAGCTCAAAGTTAATGTTACTGTGTAGCTTCTGAATGTGTGAATTGACAGCTGTTAGCTAACGTTAGGATAATCAACACTTAAGGGCGATAGTAGTCAGTGCTAAATTGTTGTTATGCATCTTGGCAGCCTAAGAATCCATCACTCAGGATTAATATGATGTAATTTCATTCACTGGAATAAAATATTAACCCCTCCATTTTCCTCCCTGTCAGGTATTTTACTACTCCACTGGCATATTCGACACAGCTGGTGTTACTCAGCCCATTTACGCCACCATAGGAGCTGGGGTTGTCAACACCGTTTTTACTGTTGTCTCTGTAAGTGTCTGAAGGCTCATTTTGTGTCTCAATACTCGTTGGATTTTTAATGATGTGGTCATCAATTATACTGAATTGTTTCACCTCCAGCTCTTCTTGGTTGAACGGGCGGGACGAAGGACGCTGCACCTGATTGGCCTCGCTGGTATGGCGGTCTGTGCCCTCCTCATGACCATCTCCCTGTCTCTGGTGGTGAGTGATGGTTGAATGATTTTTCATGCCCTGTGAGGTTTTTTGCTCGCCAGAATAAAAAGTGTCCCAATTTCAGCCTCATTACATCTTTAATCTTTTGTTTTTCTCTCTGAGCAGAAGACCAACCCATCTGTAAGCTACATGGCCATCGTGGCTGTGTTTGGCTTTGTTGCCAGTTTTGAGATGGGTCCAGGTCCCATCCCGTGGTTCATTGTGGCAGAGCTATTCTCCCAGGGGCCCCGACCTGCTGCCATGGCTGTCTCTGGTTTCTCCAACTGGACTGCTAACTTCCTGGTGGGACTTGGCTTCCCAAAACTGGAGGTATGAACACATTTGTGCAAAAACCTTGAGATGTTGCCGTGTAAATTTGACGCATACCCTAAAATGTTTTCTTTTTCTACCCCCAGGAACTTTGTGGTCCTTATGTCTTCATCATCTTCATGATCCTCCTTATCTTCTTCTTCATCTTCACCTTCCTCCGAGTGCCTGAGACCAAGGGAAGGACCTTTGATGACATTGCTCAGGGATTTGCTTCCAGTGCAGGGAAATCTGCCACATCTCCAGATCCTGAGGCTATGGTCGTTGGCTTACCAGAGAACAAAGACCCTCCACCCATGTCACCTACAGAGAAGGTGCCAATGGTGGATGTCCCCCCAGAGAAGTAATGAGTGAAAAAGAACAGATTTACAAATGTGGTTCAAGCATATAGAAATTATAAGGAGTTATACATACGTGATAACTCAAAAATGCAAGGTGCAGGAGAGGCGTGGTGTATTTCTAGAAAAGCCACCTCAGTGCATTAACACAGAAATAAGATTGTAGTCTTTTTAATATGTGTTTTTAAACTGCCTTTTTAAATCATGTGATGTGTTTTTTAAGGTTGCCCTGTCACAGACGCCTAAAAAATGTCAGAATTCCCTGTAATCCTTCTTAAAACATGGGTCAAATTTAACTGAATTACTTGTACTTTATATTTGTTGGTATTCCCAGGGCCAGCTTTGCGTCTATTGCCATATAAGAGGATCAACATATGCTCAATGTTAAGTCCCAGGTCCTCAGCTACCCCCCAGTGTTTAAAGGTTGCAGGATTTGGGGGTTTTATGTATTGAGGTCAAGCCTGAAAAGCCGGTTTTGGAGCCTCAGTAGATTGACCCAAAAAAAGAAAAAAAAATACTGACTTGCAGTCTTGTCTGCCTGTTGATGTGCCTTGCTGCTAAGGGGGAGGGAGCCATGTGGCCTTAAGTGGGCAGAATTAACATGGCGGAGGTGCTGTGGATTTGAAATAAAAATATTTAAGTATTTAGAAGAGAAGAGATATTTATTCATATTCTGTCGCAGGATGTCCTCGGAGAGAAGAGGACATTTGTGTTTGGATGTTTTTCAATTTAGAGCATTTGTGCTGACAATTAAGAAACAACAAGGACAGATTTGTGAGTTGGTACTGTCTGCATCAACAACATCGTCGGTATGAGATTTAGGTATAGTCCAGCACTGCTTAGCCTCAACAAAAGTTTTGTTTTGCCTGGGCTTACTGCTCTGAAAAACACAAACCTAACTCCTTGTGTTTGATGATATTTTCACAGGGTACAGCCTTCATGTTAGAAAAAAAAAACTTGTTAGAAACATACAGGACTTGGAAATAAGAACTCAGGTGGCTACTTGTGTTACACTGTATAGTCTGCTTCTGACTGATGCGGCATACTAATATGTTGATTCATCCCTATACTTGAAACTGTTTTGACAATATTACAAAACAGTAATTTTCATAAATTAAGCATCTTACAATCTGTACAATAGTGTTACATTAAATCAGAAATGCTTGCCAGTGTTAAACAGTCACTTGAGCAGTTGATTACACACATTTACTGTAAGTTTACTGGTATTTAAATGACCACAAATGTCTGTCTACAGAAGATATTAGCCATATGGGATGGTCATTTTACATAACACTAAATGTGTCTCCTGGTTAATGCTTGGTTAACGCACAAAATTGTGTTTTCATAGATATGTTTGTTTCTGATCATCTGAAATCATGTGTATATATTGTACAATCTCCACTTACTGCCATATGATCAATTATTACAACACAGTTTATATGCTTATAAGTATTATGCCAGTATTTTGTATATCTCCATCTTTTTCTGCATCACACACTTATAAAGACGCACTTTTCAGTGCTCAAGCTTAGCAGTGCTCTCATTTGCACTCTTGCAGTCTGACTCTGTTGGATTATTGTGTGTGCCTTTCTTTTTCTTGTAAATATACTGTGTGTGTTGATGTGTGCATCGTTTTGTTTGGTATTTGTTTCGCCTTATTCTGTTTCATCTTTGTAACATCCACTGATTTTTCTTGCACTCTGGAAATACTGTTACTATGGTGAATGTTACAGAAGGCAAAGAAGAGACACAGGCTAAAATTGTGGAGTTAGAAAAAGCATAACCTTCATTATATTTTCTATTATAAAGTCTTCTGCTGTATTAATATGAGTGACACTTGCTTTGAGAAGCTAAAAAGGAAATAAAATGTGCCACCTTTTAAGGGAATGTGTGATCTTGATTATTTGCTTCAACAGCCTGTTATTTTTCTGTCGGTGATGACACAATTCAAAGCAAGTTTCTTATAATGAATGATTAATACATCTGCAGTCTTTGCTGAAGTAAAACTGTGTGAGATTTGTCTGGGATTGGTCCAGCTCTCACTTCCACACTGTGGCGGCTCCGTTCCCTTTTCTGCACTGCAGCAAAACCTCAGTAAGCTGTTTGGTTTTACACTATAGGGCTTACCAATACTCTGAGGCATTGAAACGAAGCTATGAGTTATTTTTTCTCTCATTGGCTGCTGCAGTTTAGCAGTTGAGCTGCAGATGATAGGACCAAAACATAAAGTAAATGTATGGCTGGTAAATATTTGACAGACTTCCTTACATATTCTGTTGAAGCCTCACGTGGACATGAATCCATTTATTGTACGTGAGTTTGAGCTCCTGTGTGGAGTTTTAAACAGGATGTTAGAAGAAACTAAAATTAATATTAATGCTCCTCTGGCTATCAGCAATAAAAATGATAATCTTTATGAAGGCATTTTTTATTGTAAACATTGCCACCTACTACCGCTATTGGTGCCAAATGAAGGGAGATAAACAGCCTCTGTTGACCTTTTAAACTGCAAAGATTTACAATGGGTGATAAATTTTAACAAGACTTCTCATCAGAAGACACTGTTTACAGAATATACAGGACACAATCAGCAAAGAATTAAGATGTACTATTGCCACAAAAAATCAAAACCTAAGCTCTTCACAGGAACTTCAGTTAGGGGTAGGATTTTTGTTTATCTAAGATCTTAACTTAACACTATATTATCATAACTCCTGTCCCAAGTCAAGATAGCAAAAAACAAACAGAAACAGGCTTAACTTTTCCTCTCAGCTGTGGGCAACGCTGTCTAGTCAATCACAATGATCAACCTACTTTTTGATAATGTACATTTTCATAAAGTTATCAAATTTGCACTTGTCACAGAAGACAGAAAATATTGTATTTGAGCGATGCTGATGAGGAAAATTAATATTCGTGGTACTTTTACAGTTGATACTTTTTAAATTGTACTTTTATTTTGAAAATCATCTGGCTCCTAATTTTCCCATTAGGCTTTGGGGGGTATCAACAGGAAGTGTTGTTTCCATGGAGCTAGCTAGCGAGCTTATAACCAAGTTACTCTTTAAGTTTTACTATTTGAGTTTTGTTTTTCTTTATTTTTTTAAATATGTGGCACACTTTTGGCGCTATAAAGCTATTAACATATAACCGAATCGACAAAAGGAGTTCATTCTTGGGCCGCGGGATGGATTTATTGACGTTTGTTCACCGTCGCCATTAAAAATGTGTAAGTCCAGACTCTTTTTGAAATGTTTTGCTATGTATATGTGTAGGCATTTGAAAAAATTAAAACTACTGCTTTTACTATATGAAATTTTAGTATTTTTAACTTTTTATAATATTTAATTTTTTTTAATTTTTTTTTTAATTTTTTTTTTATCAGCTTCAAACGTACAAACCAATGGGCTAAACCTGGATTTATACGTTTGGATTACTTCCTTAATGAGGAGGGGGACCTTGATCCATTTCCGTGTTCACCTCAACCCCTTGCAGCTAAGAGCCCTGGGTAATAGGGCCCCTGGCTGGTTGGCTGGCTGGGAATGAGGCCATTTAATAACTATGCCAAACCAATAGGCTGCAACATCTCCCTGCAAGAGTCTCCTGAAGTCTTCCTCACTGCAGTGAACTGGGGCATGAAAGCCAATCAACAAGCTGCAATACTGCGCTCTGGCCAGTGAGTGGCGTGCACGGACCGAAGGGCTGTTCAGAAGTGTTAGCGTGTGTGAGTGTGTGGTGTCTGGATGAGCAATGCTGTGAGGCATGGAGTGTGTGTGTGAGACAGCGGGCTCAGGGGAGACAGGAGGGAGAGAGTGAGGGTGTTAAGAGGATGTAGAGGAAGCTCCAACCACATGAATGATGGAGAGCATCCAAAACTATGCAGAAATTATATCAATTTTCCATAAAAGGTGGAGCCCTCAGACATCATGCAATAGAAAAGAAAAAGGAAGTTGGGTGCTCACACATGCCGCAACTTGAAAAGTGCAAGTAAGCACAGTGAACAGACGTGAAGGATGCCACGGTTTGTCTGCCAGGCGGCCTTCAAGAAAAGTGTGTGAAGAATTAGAGGAGAGCTGGAAGTGCTGTCGTTAGACGTGTCTAGACAGTTGTTCTAAAGACATGACAAACTTGTTTATTATTTTTTCCACCTCCCTCTCCCTTGTCAGTTTCATGTTGACTCTCTGTATTCTTTCTCTCGCTCTGTCTCTTTGTAAAAAAAAAAAAGAAACTCTCTCTCACTCTCCTCTTCTCACTCCTTATTTCTTCCTCTCCCCCGTCGCTGTGACAACAGTGTTTTGTTTACTTCTTGGCTGGAAGTGTACTTGTTGTATGTGCTGCTCTGTAAATATTTTTCTCATTCCCTCATCCTTTCATTCATCCACCTCCTCTTTCTCTCTCCCTCTTTCTCTCTCTCTCTCCCTTGGATAAAGGGAGCAAACAGACTCCACCCCCTCTCTCACCCCCCTCTCCCTCCCTCTTCTGCTCTTTCACACACACTCACTCTATCTCCCTCTTTCATGCTCTCTCCCTCCCTCTCTCTCTGTCAGTGTCATTCTGTAGTGGAGATGTGGAGTGTCTTTCTGTCTCTCTGTCTGTTTTTCCAGCCTAATTCAGCTGAGGAAGGTAAGAACGAAACTTTTTACAGCTCACATTCACGCTGTGACTGTGTGTGCGGTGTGTGAGCGTACGTGTATGTTTGAGGGTATGCGCGGGATGGAGAGTTTGCACAGCGCTCTCATCCCATCATGTGCTCATAATGAGTCCACAAGTTAAGGATGGACTCTTGGTATGCTTCTGCGATCACTCACTAAGAATATGACTCTCTTGGACTGCTGGACACTTTTAAAAATGTCTAAAATTGTGGCATGCAAATCTACAGAGACGACTTAAAAGCCTCTGATTTGTTTTCTTAATTTTACGGTTTCACTTCTAGTATGGAAACGGATGAACAATGCCTTCCTTTTTATTTGAAAACACATCCCTGTCTGTCTGTTTTGTCTTGTTTTGTAGGCTTTGCATTGTGTCTGTGGATATCGGTCTGTGTTTTGAAGCTTGCGCGCTACACATCAGATAGGACTTTGTTGGCTTGGAAGTGCCAGGTGCTTGCTGTAGCCTAACAAGCTCCAGCAGACAAAAGAATATGGAAATAAGGCCGGCGACAAATGAATAATAAGTTGCATAACCCTTTTTCGCTTTGCCTATTTTATTTGGCAATCCCCCCGGCCCCTGTGTCACTCATGATCTCATGGATGTGACAGCCAGATCCCTCTGTCCCCCCTATCTCTTCTCAAGTGTTATTATCAGTGTCTCTTATAGAAAAATATCATTAGAGTTGTTGTCTCGGTACTAATATCAGTCTGATACTGATATCGGTCAGTGTCTGAGCGAGTCAAAGTTCGCAAAATGTCAACAAATACTTTTTCCTGCTTAAATCATGTTTGTTTTTTAATCACACTAGTATCTGTAGGGTTATCAGTCCTGGCTGATTGTGAGTGTTGATATCGGAAAATGTGACCAGAACATCCTTGAATAGGATACGTCTGAAGAAGTGAGTGAGACATCAGTACGAGGAAATGCTCTGTTAGATCCGAGTGGGCTGACTTGAGAAACCAGGTGATAATTTGATGACTCAAACTGGCTTACTGTGAGTGTGTCTGCGTGCGACTGGGCATACACACACATATTCTTATAGGCCCAAGCATGCTTTAGTGTCTGACTATACATAGCTCCAGCTCCCACATCCTGTCCCCAACACTTTGGAGGGTTCCAACAGTCAGCACGCAATTACTTTTGAAGGATCCGGCTGCACCACGTCAGAAAGAGCTGCACCTGTTCATGCTCATCTCTCCCTGGCTTTAGTTTACTAGCGAGGTGTGTGAGTATGTGTGTGTGTGTTTGTCGGTTATAGTCTATAATAGAGGTAACTTATATGTCAGCTTCATGCCACATTATTAAAGCTGTGTTTGTAACAGATGGCCTGGACTAAGATGAGACGGAACGACAGAGAGGGAAAGAGGGAGGCTGCACGGTGCTACTGGCCTACTGACTGTTTGTGTAATTGAAATAGAGCTCTTGTAATACAGTATTAACCCAATAGCATGGACGTCCATACAAATCCACATGAATTGAAACATCTAGTTATGTGATGGAGGAGGGATTTGTTGTCTGCCTCAGCTTTCATCACAGTAGATTATTTGTTTGTCTGGACTGAAAGGCTCACTGAAGCATTTCCTGTCTCTCTTTTATTATTACCAATTATTTACCGTCGGCTGCTTTTCAGGTAAACCTTTGCAACTATCCATAATTGTTGTCTGTTTACACACTATAACGTAAAACAACAGTCTTTTTTACCTTTATTTCCTGCAGTGTACAGAACCAAGGCTAGATTTCTGTCTCTTTCCAGGCAGACAGACTACACACCATGTGAGTGACAGGCGCTTGATTCATCACTCTTACATGCTGCCTGTCTAAGTGCTGACAGCTTCGCCCACATGCATTGTTGACATGACGCCACATGGCTCGCTCCGAAATAGTCGGATCTCTGTCGAGGATTGCGTGTTCACTTGGGATAATCAAAAACACTGCTGAAGTAGAGGCCTGTGCAGGAGGCACACCTGATGCCCCTCCAGCTCTTCCTGCCATGGATGAACGGATCTGCAGTGATGCTCACTGAGCTATGCATACACAGAAATGAACCATGTATCATTAGTGAAGCTTATGTCATTTCTAGAAGAGGATATTCAAGCTGATTTTGACCACAAGGAAACAGAGTACAGAGAGGGTAAACTACAGAGGATAAATGTTTTCCTACTCAAAATTCCCCTTAAATTTCAGAAGCGCTTTCTTAAAGGTTAATATTTAATTATTTGTACCGGCAAAGTAAATCTCACAGCAACGCTTACTTTACATATTTAACCTTTAAAAAAGAAAAAAACATAATGACCTTATAAAGAGCATTTATTGTATAGATCAAGTGGCTCGTGAAAAATTTGCTGTAATCTTTTCACTTGACATTACTTAACTAATTTATGATCCGCCGAGATAATTTGTCCGTCAGCTTTACATTTTAAGGGTGGGAAAATCAGCCCGTCTGTGCTCGTGCTCTTTGAAAAAAACCTTCTCAAACCTCTCAAATCTAGCTTGACATGTCTTGACTGCAAATGAGATGACAGTTCATACTGGCCTAAATATTTTCTACTCTCTTATAAATCTGTTGACAATCAAAGCCATCAACATTACTCAGTCATCATCTTGTGTGCACATTGTTATATTTTGCACAAGTTATTTCCTTTCCAAAAGTTATTAACATTTGTAAACACACCGATGGTTAATATCTCATCAATCAAACAAGATAAACATGATCAGTCTGAGCATATTGTTTTTTACAGTCCTCATGTTTTTAGATTTCTGTGATCTGAGTGTTTATGAAGCACTTGTACATTCCAGTTTTAAAACTTATTCCTATAATAAAAGCCTAATAAATACTTCCTCAGCTGCTGGTAATCTGACACCAGGCTGTGTAAACTTGGGATCACGTTGTTTTACTCTGCAGCCGTGTGCGCCATCTCTCTTGTCACCACTGGTGTCTGGCTCTAAGTGTGTAATAATTAGGCTGATCACTGTCTTTATCCTGGGTGAATTAATCCGCCTTTCTAGGACAAGATAAATTAGAGAAAGTGAGATAAGAAAACAAATGCCACGCTTGTCACAGCAGGATGGATGCCACCAACGGCCCTGAAAAGCTCTCCGTTCTGTCCCTCCAGCCTGCATGTGCACTGAAGTGCAAAAAGAGAGAAATAATGTTCCTGTGGGAAGTGGAAGAAGCAGCATCCCCGTCATTGATGTGACAACACTTAACTGTGACCAGGCATTATATTTAGCAGCTTTTTTACACGTGAATCTCAAAGCAAGATAATTTTCTGTGGCTGTTGAGAGCACTGTAATGACATTAGGACACTTTACCTCAAATGAATCACACGTCTGCCATTTGTGATACGAGAGGGTAAAAGCCCGCGGTGGCGGCGGCTGCGAGCCAAGTCTCTGCTTTGAGTCACTGGGTGTTGTGGCAAATAGCATTGCAGATAATGTGCCTGTGCAGACAGACAATAAGTGAGAGCTAAAATGTAAGTGAAAGATGAACGCGTGGTATGGGCTGCTGCGACACAGAGGAATGTAGTATGCAGGTTTGAGTTTCATATTAAAGCTTTACTTGGCACTTTGTGTGTTGGGAGTGAACGGGGTGAGAGTTTGATTGTTGAAGGCTGAAGTATTCAGAGATGACTCCATGAAAGTGCAGAAAACTGATCTAGTCTCAGATTTGCATTCCTTCTGTATGAGTGGCTGCTGAGGGTTGAGATAGTGATGATGATATTTTTACAGCAGGGTCTTTACTGGTGACTCTACATTTCCTTGAATGCAGTATTTATTGCTGCTTCGGAGCAGCCTTTGCGCTTTGATTCTATATTTCCACTTTGCACACATTATTTTCCTCCAGTGAACAATTAAGTCGCGCTAGGGACAAGCTGCTCTACTGTAGCCGCATTTAGAGGCTTTTTTCCACAAGAGTTTTGGCGAACACATTTTTTGGGTCAGGCTCATTAAACACTGGCATGACTGCTTCATTCATGACAATTCCAAGGACTGTTCGACCTGAACCATCATCTAGAATGGGTATTAACGATTATGAAATCACATTTCTTATGGTTGGAGAGGTGGAAAGTGCAGAAATACCGGAAGATGCTAACAGAATGGTTTAACTTCACAAATATACTTTAGATTTGAACAAAAAAGACCGACACCACTCTAATGAGTTTGTGCTAAATATGAAGGCAGAGCCGGCCGGGTGTGTCGGCTTAGCTTTAAGTCTGGAAACTGTAGCCAGCCTGGTCATTTAGCCAAACCCACAAACCAACACCTTTAAACTCACCATTAAACACCCTTTATCTTTGTTCAGTTAAAAAATATGCCCTCCAGAAAGTTGCAAATGGTTGTGTTTAACATTTTGTTGACAACAGATTCAACAAACAACTCGAAGTTTGCCAATTTGTGAGTTTTGGAGGCGCTGGTGGGCAGATTGGGTGGGCAGATTTTGTTACTTGCTAGTCTTTCTGCTAAGCTAACAGGCTGCAGGTGGCAGCTATCCATGTAGCCCACATACTTTTAATAGTGGTATTTATCTTTCTACCTTAAAATGTCATAATCCTCAATCAGAACTTGTCGTTGAAGATCAAATGTCTGAAACCTCGTTCTCCTAGAAACCCTTTCAGCTCTCAGATCTGTAGCTCCTGTAACCCTCCAAAACAAACAAATCTTATTTCACACCAGCTTCACAGGATAGTTAGTCTGTCATGAAAAGGTGTGAAACTAAGCTGGTTTTGAACTTTTCTCTAGCTGCCTTTTTAATTTCTCACACCATCAGTACTCTCGCCTTCCAGTATATAACTGAGCGCAGCATTATGGATGCATTCCAAGACAGACTGTGTATTTCATTTATTCTCATACTCACAGGAGTAGTGTGGGAGATAGGATGAATTTGGCAGACACTGACTCTGCATTCAAAAACATGTTTTGATGAGTGTAAAGTCTACTGTGATTGAGAATCAGTGCATATTTGTTTACCTTTTATGAGCCAGTTTATCAGAAGGAGCTGGTTCTTCTCGATTGTGTCTACAGAAGCCCAAAAAGATTAGGTGTATCTCTTGGTCCACAGAGGGCGCCAAAATTGACACAGTTAAAAGTTGGGCAAATATAAAATCGTCACCCTCGCTTGTCCACATCAGACTTTTAGTGGTCAAAGGAAAGTATTTCATGTTTTTATAACTGAAGGCCTGAAATCCCAGTCAAATGTCTAAACCATAGACTGTATAGTCTATGGACAACTTGGTTCTGCCTTCCGCCAGTATACGGATTTCAGGCCAAAAAGCTCCCGGTAATTTCATGTTTTTTCACCACTTCCTTAAACCAACATTGCGCTGTAGTGTTGTACGCATTCGGCGGGAGAGTTGCTGTGAGGAAGCTCGGCTCAAACAGCGTATCCCCCAGGTGAGCTACGCTATCTTCGTACGCCCATAGGTTGTATCAGGTGTCAATCATAGAAAACTTAAACCCCCTAATAACTTTTAAAAACAGAGCTACACAGAAAAAAAGAGAACTTAAGCACAAACCAGTCTTATAATAACTACATGTCAAGATCGCAAACAGGGGGGAGAAAAATTAACATTCTGTGTTATAAATTTCTAAAGTTTGTCCACAGCCCAATAAGGATGGCTGGCGGAGGCGGGATTTATGACCTATACTGCAGCCCATCACTAGAGGGTGCTGTTCTCGGTTTGGCTTCGCCCAGCGAGGAGGCAGGCACTGTCCATTCTATATACAGTCTGTGGTCTAAATTGTAACATGTCCACTTGCAACCTGTTATTGCAGTAGCTCCAGCTAATGGCTGCTGTCATAATGCTCTACTACCCAGTTACAAACACGCTTGTATGTCAGATGGCATCTAAATGAAAGAAATAAAGTTGTATACTGGCTGTGTCTGGTTAAACTTGGATATAAGGGCTTGACCAGAGTAATGTGTAATAAGCACTGGCATGTGAACAATCAACTGCAAGACGGACTGAAGACTGGAGGAGCTAGCTCTGCTAATGTTAGCTCCTCTCAGCAAACCAGTTTGACGTTGTCTACCCTCAGACTCTGCCGTCTCGAGTTTATCAATTTGGAAAGGACTATGCTCAATTCTGGCTGTTTTTTTTTAACCCTAAAATAAAACATGGAAGGTCGGTTAGAGTTCACATTTCTGTAAAAGACCAGGAAATAAATTGTTTTGCAACATTGATACTGAAAGATCCCCAAAACAGCTTGAACCTCATCGTGTATCATCGCAATAAGACATCTGGGCTCCCTTTTTGCCTGTAAGTGTAGTTTATTGGGACAGCTATGTCAGAAACAAGCTCTATTACATGTAACCCGAGCTGCACTCTCCAGAGTGTGGATAAGGGTTTTCTTTTCCAAAATGTCAAACTTCTAAAATTTAGTAGTTGAGAACCTCCCTCCAGACACTTATCCAACCAGGCTTAAGTTTTTCAGATGTCTTATTCCCAAAGAAAAGAGGGTTTTCGTGCAATGTCCTCCTACCTGTGCCTGTTGCTGCCTGTCATCTAACCTGGCTTAACTTGTGTTTCTTGCAGCTGCACTTTCATTCAGCTCCACTGCTGGAGAGTTTTTTGATAACTCCCTTTGACATGTGCATGCTTATTTCTGGAATCGCGTTAATCCCACTCCTTCCGCACTCCCCCGCCCTCCTGCTCCCTCTGTGTCTTGGCGTATCACTCTCTCACTGTGGTTGTTTGTAATGATGGTTTGGTGAAGGCCTGTCCCTGACTGACTGTCTGTGGGTGGGAGAATCTGGAGCATATAAAGAATGGGTGGATATGGGTGGACAAGAGAAAAAAGTTCAACAGGCCCAGCTAGAAATGCTCGCAGAGACTGTGACCATTTTTGAGAAAATACATGTGCAAGTTTTGTTACCTGTAAGCTCAGTTACTCTTTGTGCTCTTTGCAGATGCATTTACTTAGGTGTTAAGGCATATTACACATTCACACACTCGCACTCCTCCAGCTTGCGTTAATATTAAAACAGAAATCCTTTACTGAGTGTCAGCGGGGGCTCCATCGCCTGGTAAAGTAGCCTACATCTGGCGTCAAAGAGGCGTGACATGAACAACTGTGCTACACTTAACGCTGAAGAGTGTCGGTGCATGCATGGCCACACAGAGAGGCAAAGTGTTGGACAAAGAGAAAGAGCTGGGAGAGGGTCACTTAGCTGAAGTGAAACACTTCAGTGGTGGAGGGGACAGCCAGGAACTAATGCGGGCCACCTCTGCAAAACAGAAAAGAGCATCTACACCCACACAAGTGCAAAAAGAAGTGGTTAAAGCTGCACATTTATATGCACAAACACAATATTATCCATCTCTTCTTATCCCTGTTCCGCAGTCCTGCTGTTTTCATCCTTTTGTCCCCCCCTTTTGTTTCAGAGCTCTTCCCAAACAAATAGAAGATCCAGCATCAATAATAGAGCAGAGAATGTCCATATTCAACATACAGAGATGTCACTTTTTTGATGAATAATACACACAAGCAGAGAGGAACAAGGGACAGGATGGGAGTAAGGTATGGAGTGGAGTGAGTAAAAGACCAGAGGAGAGCAGGACATCGTGGGGACAGCGTGCATTAACAGCACTCAGGTCCAGATTGCAGACTCAGCACTTCTTCAAACTGTCAGGGACAAACTTTGAGTGTCTCCAGCCCATAGATGGACCAATAACAGAGATGCTTTCGTCTGAAAGTTAAATAAAGGAGCTTTTAACAGCCAAGTGGACCTGGAAGCAACTGCCCCCCTCTCTTTTGTTCAACTTTGACGAGCACACACATACAAAATCCAGCTGTGTCGGAGCTAATCCTGAGAAGGTGTGCGTAGCTCCCCACTCAACTCCATCTTCGCTGAGGATGTTGTGGTGAATTATTCAACATGCTAATGTCACGCAATGAGACATGCATGAAGCTCTTTGAACCGCCCTCAATGTAATCCCCGTGTACCGGTTTATCAGGGAGAGAAGGGAGGCAACGTGAGGACCTGTGCTCCCCTAGGGCTGCACGACAAGAAGTTAAATAGTAGAGGCATGTATAATTTATATTTTAGTTATAAATGAGTGTGCCCCGATGTAGAGGGTTAATTGAAGCCGGAAGAGACATAGGAGGCATTTGTGTGTTTGCGTGTTACGATATAAATAGGTTTGGGCTTAATTAGAACAGAGATGTGTGTTTTTTATGTCTGATATTGGCATAAATGATCAATTAATATGTTGGAAAATTATGTGTAATGATTCCAACATTGTCCAACCAATTCATACAAGAATAAAGCTTCTACAAATGAAGTACAGGTACAAACCATTATTTTTCTTCTTGTGTTTGCAGATTTTTAAGTGATATAACAGCATGATCATTTTTTCTAAAGAGTCGACTGGTTTTAGGTAAATTATCAGGTGACAATAACAAACAACAGATTAGTGCTGCTGGTAACTGTTATGTTAATCAATAAGCAAAATGTAAGCTTTCTGTTTTCTTCCACACCTTTAATGTTTATTTGAGGTTAGTTAATTGATCCGGTCGATCAATTGGACTAATTAATGGCTTTTTGAAAGAATCAGCATTGGCGGATGTCTGCATTCAGCTGATTAAGTAAATAAACAAATACTGTCTGCAGAGACTGCAGGGAGCTTCATATATTTCTGTATCAACCATCCTGCTTTCTGATTATCTGCTTTGGCCATTAAAAAATGATACAGGGTGACCACTAATATGTACACATTTTTCAAGTGCACTACCCATAGACTGTATATAGAATGGACACCGTCTGCCTCCTCGCTGGGTGAAGCCACTCCGAGAACAGCACCCTCTGGTGACAGGCTGCAGTATAGGTCATAAATCCTGCCTCCACCAGCAAAGCTTATGGAGCTGCGGACAAACTATAGAAACTTTTTACACTGAACATAATTTTTCTCCCCCCTGCTTGTGATGTTGACATTTAGTTATTGTAAGACTGGTTTGTGCTCAAGTCCTCTTTTTTTCTGTGCAGCTCTGTTTTTTAAAGTTATTAAGGGGGTTCATGTTTTCTATGATTGACACCTGATACAGCCTATTGGCAGACAAGGATTGTGTAGCTCCCCTGGGGGATACGCTGTTTGAGCTGAGCGACTCTCAGCGACTCTCCCACCGAATGCGCACAACGCTACTGCGCAATGTTGGTTTCAGGAAATGGAGAGAAAAAGGCGGAATTACCAAGAGCTTTTCGGCTTGAAATCCGTATACTGGCAGAAGGCGGAACCAAGTCTTCCATAGTGTATACAGTCTATGGCACTACCAGCTCAAATGAAAGACATGATGGCTTCCCAAAAGCAAAACCAAAATTCAGAGCTCCCCCTGGGCACTTGCTGCAGAACAAGAAATAATGAGGTCATCTTCCTTTATGTTAATGGAGGACTCGTCAAACCCTGCTGTGCAATGAGATGTCACCTGTCATCTGTACTTATTTACATCTTGATAGTGGAGCATTGAAGCATCATGGCAGCAGCCTGAGTTGGTGCTACAGTTCCAGCTCATAACCTGAGGGTCTGTGCAGTCTGGACACATTTTATGACTAGCATTTCCGGCCTACAGTGATAAAGATATTTATAATTCTGGTGCAGATAAGCAAGGGTGCCAACATTTGTTAGGTTGACTAAACACACTCACCCCTGGTCATAACAGCTAGCTGTTGATCGATGTCCACATTTTCTTTTTTCTGAGAGGTTTAGTTTATATTTGTTTTATCATGCTAGAAATAGTCCATGAAGCCGCGTGCAT
Organism: Xyrichtys novacula; assembly: GCA_962446985.1. Classification (NCBI taxonomy): domain Eukaryota; kingdom Metazoa; phylum Chordata; class Actinopteri; order Labriformes; family Labridae; genus Xyrichtys; species Xyrichtys novacula. The sequence goes on from OY660871.1 coordinate 24,402,125, forward strand.
CGAATAAGCAAAGTAGGAGGAGTACTGAGAGAGGAATCCATGAAAAACCAACACTGGAGTCATTTAGCTTTGCATAACCCAACTTCACCAGCTGATCCCTATTCAGCACAAACTCTACCACTCTACTCTTTTGTACTACAAGTGAAGGTGGAGTTGTGTCATCCTTCCATATTGATGTGGTTGTTGAGGATTAGTTGGTATCAAACTGTATTGAAATGTAGGTACTCGAATCAAACTAGGGAGGAGTAAATGCTATTGGGATATCTCTACAGAGAAAGTTTAACAAGTTTAACAATAAAAACTTAAAATTGAACCTTCCTGAGGGTTTATTGCAAGACATTTGTCTTAGATTGCACTATTTCTACACCTGTTAAGCTGTCATCTGAGTGTGTCCTCTGTTACACCAGCAAATAAAGGTGTGTCTCCAGGGAAAATTTGACATTCTTTTAAACAGCTTTGGGCATCCTATTCTGGTGGATTTAGTCCTCTTGCTGTGCCAGATTTTTACCCTGATGGTCTCTGAGATTCCAGCCACCAGCAGGTCTAGACAAACTCCACATTCTGATCTCTGTGGCTGCCCATAATCCTTTGCTGCCACAGTCATTTTATATATATTTTTTCTTGATACAATTCATACCACTGTAAATCCTGAAGGGCTTCCATGGAGAATATGTGAGTTTTGTAAGATCGACATAGAGACAGTCTAATTGGTGAAAAGAGATAGACGGCGCGGACAAGGAAAAAGAGGGGAGGGAGTGAGGGGGTTGAAAAAAAAGAGGGAAACGAAGGATTGGAGGACAGATTTGCAGGGTCTCCATCTGTGAGTATAATCCTTAAAAAAAATCTGTTTACAGAGCAGCCGGAGGATAGAGGTTAAACTCAAGTCACAAACCATGAAACCATGAATGATATCAGTTCCTTATTATTTGTTCAATTTGAGACAGACAGACAGAGAGAGGGATTTGGTGTGTGTGTGCACAGGTCTGTACACCTGTGAAATAAAAAATGAGCCTGGTCACTGGTGAGACAGGGTATCTTTTCAAATCCCATCCTCCCGTGTGTGTGTGTGTGTGTGCAGGTAACATATTCCTGTCAGTCTTTGTGTGGTTTTTCAGACAAAGAAAAATCCTCCTTCACACCGGTGAGATATTGTGTGACTTGAAATGAAAACAAAGGTATAAAGATCGTGTGACGAGTGAGAGAGGTTTTCTTCATTTTTGCAAGCAAAGGCCAACGTTAGTGTGCGTGTGCCCGGAGCTCTGTCGGTGATTGGTGCTATGCTTGATGAAATCAGACAGTGCGTGTTTTTTCTTGTCACAGCTCCATCTGTGCAGGCATCCTAAACCTGAAGTTGTGTTTGTGTCACCTCTGTTTGTGCAGAAAACTTTGGCCTGTTTTCAAAACGAGTCTCTTCAACAGAAACGAACGCAGAATGTGCCAGACTGAAGAAGGAACAGCAGCCGCCACCGTTTTGGAATACTAATGGGAAATTCAAGGGCTTCAGTTTTTTGTGTGGGAAGCTGCCATGTGTCAGCATGTAGCACTCAGCATTAAAGTCACCCTGTCTGTGTGTCTATGCGTGTGTGTGCGTGTGTGTTTCTTTGCCAGCTTGCTTTTTAAAGCACTTAAACCTGAAAGCAAATTATGTGAAACAACACTCCATCATAAAAGTCATACACTGTCCTAGTGCTTTTACTCTACATCATTGGGAATGAGCAAATGTGTTTGTTAAAAGCCGGAACAAAAGTAAAGCCAACTCTGGACACGTCATGAAGAAGCTTCTCTTTGTGCCAAAATGCAACACACATCAGGTTACTAAGTTTCAACAACATGTGACAGTGACTGTTGTGGCCTTTTAAAGTCTGAAACCGTGACCTTTAATCACAGTGCCTCATCAGGTCAATCAGTTTGATTTTTTTTTTACAAAACTAAAAAGTTGTGCCAAAACGCATCATGACTCAGAGTGGGTAATTGGGTTTGACAGTTGCACACAGCTGGAGCTCTCGCTCATTTTATTGCATGGGGGAGAAAATCAAAGAGAAGTGTGGACAAAACCTGGACCTGTTCCACCGACAGTAAACCAGCTTCCAGCTACATGTGGTGTTAAACACAGGGGTTAGATAGTCAAAGCTCCTGCTTTACCAAGTTCGTCTCAACTTCTACGTTTGCTTCAGCTCTTTATAGCGTCACAGGGCGAGTCTGGGATTCAAGCCTCGAGAGAGTGTCTCATGATTAGAAAATCTCTTCCACAGTCACTCCTTATTTAACCACTCACTCCATCATGTTTAAGTTCTTTAGGCGGGATCAATAATGTTTAACTGAAAGCAGCTCATCTTATTTGTCTATTTACTCTAACCATGTCTTTCTCTCTACTTCCCTCTCCATCAGTGATGCTGCTGGACACAACAGAGTCTACCTCAGAGCTGGGCTGGACCACCTATCCAGACACAGGGGTGAGTCTCTGAACTCAATGTGCTTTCAAGCTGTCAGAGCTTCACAGCTGCCTCATTGGGAGGCCGATCAAATGTGCTGCACACATGTTGTTACACATGGTTGAAAGTAAAAGTTTACAATCACCTCATTGGTTTAGCTTTGCAGTGTAATTAATGAGGAGTCAAACACAAGAACAAGCGCATTTTTTTTTACAGAAACTGGTGATTAAGTTATAATAAGAGCTCTCAAATGGGGCTGCAATGATATCTTGTTTTTGGTGTCAAATGCTCGTTATTTGGTTGATCAGTGATGTCAGAAATCTTCGAGATATGGTAAATATTGTCCTCGGTAACACTCAAAGTGGATGGGAATACTACACCACATGAACATCATTTTTAATTAGGTCCATTTTGTATACATTCACACACTGCTGGCGTAGCCATCTGGAGCAGTTTGGGGTTCGATGCCTGGTCCAAGGATGTTTGACATGTAGTTTTGAGGTCTTGGATCTAATCCAACCTTCTGCTTGAGTGACGGCCAACACTAACATTGAGCCACAGCTGTCTCATGCGATCATAAAATGCTCATCACCCATCTCTGGAGTCAAAGTTGATGTGTTTACTGTTTTGCTATTTGCCTGATCAACATTACCAAACAGGGTTTGTTCAAACTTTCAGAAATTTAAGACGCCACAACCATGAAATGTTTGACATTTTGTCAGTTGGCAGAGTTGTTGGGGTGTACATGTGATACTGTTAATTTAAAGGTTCAGTGTGTAGAATGTAACAGCATTTAGTAGAGCAGGCTTGGTAGCAATAGTTTTCATAACTATGTTGAGATTAGAATATAATCACCAGAATATCAAATAGGGGTGTCCCCATACAAATTTTTTACTTCCGATATGATACCGATATTGTAGCCTTCGGTATTGGCCGATACTGATATTGAGCCGATATTAGTACAACCTTGTGCATGGCAAGTTTTTAACTCAGCTTCAACATCTTTTTCTGTTTTAAACGAAAAATACTGGCGCATGACCGACATCACTCCTACTCCTTGCTACTTTGTTTGGACCTTAGTACACACTGTTGTTGTGATTACATGGGCTCTGAATACCGAATACGGGCACTGCTAGATAGAGGTGCTGGAGCTGTGTCTGAAATGGACTGCTTGAATCAGAGTGCTGATATCGGAAATTTTAGATGCAGGCTGATATAGTCCGATATTCGTTCTTTTCCTGATATCAAACCGATAAGCCCCCTTATATCAAAACTGCTCTGTTTTGTTAACTTGGTTAATCTGTGACATCCTATGGTCTTTTCTATTTAAATTGGATTTTTATATAAGTAGGTGGCAGACCACCAGCTTAGTGAGTGTTGATGCATGCAAAAGAATTTGTATTGTTGTATTGAGTAAATGGTAAAAACATGACAAACAGAGGATCATACTCATGCATAATAACAGTGACGGTGTGAAACCAGACAGCATCACATTGTGAAATTGTCTGAGACCATTGAGATGCCATGGAAATCTCATACTGTTATACCTTTATGATTAAACTCACATTTTAGGTCAAGGGGGGGGAATTTTGGTATAGATATAGTAGGTTGATGGTGATAACCATGTTGCTGTAGCGGGTTAATCATGGATGACCCTCTATGCTCTTATTTTGGCACCATGATTGTGCTTTTACTCATTAGAATAAAGCACATTAAGCCATGTAGTTTCCACAGTTTCCACCTTGTCTGTGAAAAAAATCGCAGTATGCAGAGAGTTTCAGATCTCAGGGTGAAGATCAGACACAAGTTGCTAATGCTCTTTTTTTAAAGGCCAGGGTTGTTATTTTGCAGAATGTCTGGTATCTGGTATTGATCAGTGGAATTTTTTTTTCTTTTTTTTTGCCAGAACAAGCAAAGTCTAACCTTACCTTTCAGACCACCTTGAAGGCTGAGATGTTTTTGTCCTCCTGGTCTTTGGTGTGTCTTTATCTAAGAGGAGATCACACTGATTGGACCACAACCCTCTTGTTCTTGAGCTGCTTTTAATCGAAGGCTGCAAATATTTGTGTCAATGTGTGTACATGTGTGCGGGGTTACATGTGTTAATGCATGTGTATATGTGCGTCTATACTTGCGTGACTGTGCCAGGGTCAGGTCCTGGGTCAGTTAAATTCATTCATCTGTGAGTGATTGTGGCTCAGTTCTAATATGGCTCATAATTAAACACACACACACACACACACACACACACACACACACACACACACACACACACACACACACACACACACACACACACACACACACACACACCATAGTGCTGTTCTGCCCTGCTTTGGAGCTCCATCTTGCCTCTGTTATATCTCCGTTGCTCAAGACCCCCTTAACACATATATATATTCACAGGTAAGATAAGAAGAACTTTATTCATCCCTGAAGGGAAATTCAAATCCAAATTCGAATTTCAAATTCACAGGAGTACTTCTAAACAACCTTGTCCTTGAGGTGAGTTCCCGCTAGTGATGGGAATTACAGCTCTTTTTAGTGAGCCGGATCATTCGGCTCAGCTCACCAACAAGAGCTGGCTCTTGCAGCTCCCAAACGGCTCTTTATTTTTCCACTAATACATTTTCTAAATCAGCCAAATTTAACGTTGTTTGGCTTATGATATGTACATATGTGTACACATACCTCTTAAATAATCCAATACATCCTTTGTGCTGAAGTATTTACAGGTAAAAATTACATTTTCTAATATCAGTAAATTGCTGTAGCATTTGCTTTCATTGCATTTATAGACCCTTGTATCTCTCTGAAACCACCCAAGACACATTTATGAGAAAATCAAATGTTCTTTGTTTTGTGTTGGTTTAGATGAAAAGAATCTTCAGTGATTTTATTTTGTATATTTTCCATCCATCCATCCATCTTCCACCGTTTATCCGGGATCGGGTCGCAGGGGCAGCAGCCTGAGCATTGAAGCCCAGACTTCCCTCTCCCCAGCCACTTTGTCCGGCTCTTCCCGGGGGACCCCAAGGCGTTCCCAGGCCAGCTGAGAGAAGTAGTCTCTCCAGCGTGTCCTGGGTCTCCTACTGGTTGGACGTACCCTGAACGCCTCACCAGCATGGCATCTGGGGGGCATCCTGATTAGATGCCCAAGCCACCTCATCTGACTCCTCTCAATGCGGAGAAGCAGCGGTTCTACGCCAAGCCCCTTCTGAATGGCAGAGCTTCTCACCCTATCTCTAAGGGAGAGCCCAGCCACCCTGCAGAGGAAACTCATTTCGGCCGCTTGTACTCGCGATCTTGTTCTTTCGGTCACTTCCCACAGTTTGTGACGATAGGTAAGGGTAAGAATATAGATTGATGGGTATATCTAGAGCTTTGCCTTTTGGCTCGGCTCCCGCTTCACCATGACAGATCTGTGCAGCTTCTGCATCACTGATGATGTGGCCCCCGAGATACTTGAACTCCTCCCCTTGGGGCAGGATCTCATCTCTGACCAGGAGAAGGCACTCTCCATGAACCATGAACTCAGATTTGGAGGTGCTGATTCTCATCCCAGCCGCTTCACACTCGGCTGCGAACCGATCCAGTGAGAGCTGAAGGTCACAGCCCAATGAAGCCAACAGGACCACATCATCTGCAAAAAGCAGTGAGATCCTGAGGTCACTGAACCCGATCCGCCTAGAAATTCTGTCCATGAAAGTTATAAACAGAAATGGTGACAAAGGGCAGCCTTGGGAGAGTCTAACCCTCACTGGAAAAAAGTCTGACTTACTAACAGCTATGCAGACCAAGCTCTGGCACTGGTCCTACAGGGATGAACATCCCTTGTCTGGGTGTCCGGTACCCCATACTCCCTGAGTACCCCCGACAGCACTCCCTGAGAGGTGACATTCCACGTCTCTAGAACTAGCCTCTGCAGCCGAGGATCGGACCGCCAAGGTCTCCGCCTTCGGCTGCTTCCAAACTCACAGTGCCCCCGACCCCTTTGGCCCCTCCAATGGGGGATGAACCCATGGGAAGGGGGTCCCACATTGCCTCTTCAGGCTGTGCTCGACCGGGCCTCATGGGTGCAGGCCCAGCCACCAGGCGCTGGCTATCGAGCCCTACCCCCGGGCCTGGCTCCAGGGGGGTGACCCATGTCTGGGCGAGGGACACTTGGTGCCAATTATTTTGTCCATCATAAGGGGTCTGTTTGAGCTACGCTTTGTCTGGTCCCTCCCCCAGTTTCAAAGTCCTTTATCCTTCTTTATGTCCTCACTCTGTATAGTCCGACTGTCAGGCACAACCTGGGTTCTCAACCTGTATGTGTGAAATAGGGACAGAGCTTTTACAACTGTCAGTAGTGTGTCCTTTAAAAAACTCCTTCACACTGAAGTGTAAGTCAAATAAAAGGATAATCACAGCTTTTCATGGCTGCACTTGACATGTGAGTGTGTGCAGTCAGGCAACCAAAATTTCTGACATGCTAGAAATTCATCCGTCCGGTTGGAAACAGATGATAAAGGTGTCATGATCCACTGCACTACACACTGCACAGCAAACAATGTGCCATCAGGTTCAAATGCAACTTAAAAATCAGATCAGAATCTGCCCCAATTTGCACTGCCTCTGCCCGTATCAGCCCTTCGCTGACTGACCAGTTAAGTTGCAAAAACTATGCAGACTCTTTAAACTTTGGGGTGTAAGTCTGCATATAGTGATCATGTACACAAAAAAATACCTGTTTTTTAGATTTTTCTGCAGTTTATTGCCAATCGAATACACAAGGAAACACCCATTACAAAAACACACAAACCAGTGGCGCAGATACACATCCCTATGAACCACCGTTCTCCTGAATTGTGTAAAAGAAGACAATAAAAATTGGCTGAGAAAAGGTGTATGCTGCAACACGTGTTGCGAGACACACTCTGGGCCTGGCAGAGCTCTGATAAAACTGATGGGATTGTTTTGTGAGGCAGAAAAAGTGTTGTTGTCATGCACTCTCATATTGATAACCCAGTGGTTTGATATTGGTGTTCTAGTCTGTCATTATTTTGCAGGAGCACTGAAGGAAAACCCTGAGTGAAAGCATCATATGCACACGCACGCACACACGCACGCACGCACACACACAGTCTTCATTGACATCGTCATTGAAATAATCAGTCAAACTATGTGAGAAACTGTGGGTCACCATTCATACATGTTACTGTGGGGAAATTCCTCTGCTCATTTCGCTACAGAATAATATTATTCTAAGACTACATCCATACATGGCCAATATAAGCAAGTGCTCTGAGATATACATTTAGAGCACCAAACAGAGCATAAAATGACCACAAATCACAGTTGGATTAATGCTTCTTTAAATATGATGGGTTTTTTTCTAGAGGAGGAAAACAGAATTTTTCAGGCAGCTTCATAATATTACTCTGAGAAAGTTATCCAACAGTCCAAGTTACTTTTCCCTTAACCAACTCAGTCCATTAAAGACCACTTGTCTCCAAACTGGTCATCAAGTTGGGTAATGTAGTATTTGAAGAATAATGCCTCCTCCTCCTCTTCAGGGCAGAGTATTTCAATCCTCTTAAATCACCAGAAAATGGACCAAACACAGAGAGTTTCATTTCTCACAGAGCTTAATATGAGAATATTGTATATATTGAGTTTTAAGATCTAATCCCTTTCTGTATCAAAAAAGCCACCCGACTTTATAATTCCCATAACCTGTAATTTCACCAGATGATTGACCCAACCTCCATTCAGCAAACAAGCATTTTAAAAATAGTTTTCTTTTTCTCTTGAGGACAGATCTGGGAAAGCTTGCAATTTAACTTTTCACTAATCTTAGTTATGAAGGCAAACCTAGAAACCCATCAACTGCCAGTAAATCACAAGAAATGGATTTCTTTTTAGACTGAGTTTGCTTAAGAAAGCAAGTAAGTAAATGAAAAAAAGGAAGTCTTACCTGAAAGCGATTTGTCCCAAACAAGCCTATTTCCAGCATCATTTGATACAGGCAGATGCAGATTAACGTTGTCAGGCGATAGCTGTTAGAATCTGAGACTGATTTATTAAACAGCTGTTGTGTCAGAACCAATAAGCTGTTGTCTGCATACAGCGAAACCTAAGGGAGCAACAAGCAGCTTCTCTGGGCCTTATGTGTAACCAGCAATTGGAGATAAAGGATATCTTGGCAGGACATCTTCCTGCCATTGGTTGTAGTCCAACTCGAGAGGTCAGTGGAGTTGAAATTGAGATACTTCGCTAAAGAGCAGGTTGTGAAATGTGCTTTCATGTAGATATCTTTTTGAAGAGATTAACGAAAGCTAAATCATCACCAGATGGGATGCGGGATTGCAATTATTTCTCCACATGGACAGTTTTCCTGTGTGCAGCCAATCCTAGCGGACATGCGAGTCAATGATACTTCTCAAACAACAAGCAGAAACCAGAATCCTTATAACACCAAATTTTTGTGGCTCACAGACTCTGCATTCGTCAGCCTTTGGTGGAGAGTAATGTCCTGATAAAAGCTTTTTAAGAGACAGCAGAAATCTGGGAAATATTAAAGGGGGAAAAAGACACGCAGCAGATGGTCATGACCATAGACTGTGTAGAATGGACAGCATCGTCCTTGCTGGGTGAAGCCAAACCGAGAACAGCACCCTCTGGTGACGGGCTGCAGTATAGGTCATAAATCCCGCCTCCACCAGCAAAGCTTATGGGACTGTGGACAAACTGAATTTATTTCCAGAATATAAATTTTTCTCCCCCCTGCTTACGATGTTGACATGTAGTTACTGTAACACTGGTTTGTGCTCAAGTCCTCTTTTTTCTGTACAGCTCCATTTTTAAAAGTTATTAGGGGGTTTATGTTTGCTATGATTGACACTTGATACAGCCTATGGGCTTACAAGGATTGTGTAGCTCACCCGGGGGATACACTGTCAGAGCCGAGTGTCATCACAGCGACTCTTAGCGACTCTCCTGCTGAGCGCGCACAATGCTACTGCGCAGTGGTGGAATCCGTACAACGCTGCTATGCAATGTTGGTTTCAGGAAATAGAGAAAAAGGGGAGAATTACCAAGAGCTTTTTGGCTTCAAATCCATATACTGGTGGAAGGCGGAACCAAGTTGTCCATAGTATATACAGTCTATGGTCATGACCAAGAGAGTAACCACTGCAACAGAACTTAAAGTCTGTACATAGGGTTTGACTACAACTAATTTTGATCATTTAACTGTTCTGCTTTTGACAGTACAGTCTTTTTTTTGGCTTTCCAAGTTAATTTAAAATTTTCCTCCACCACTTGTTTCAGTTAAATAAGTGTGCCCATAATTATAACCAGTTATCACCAGAGTTACAGAAGCAGCTAAACTGAAATTCTGCCCAGAAAAACTGAAACAGTTCCCCACCGACATCTGGCGAACATACTCTCTCACGTGGAGCCCCTTTATCCCACTTTATTGTTAACTTCAGCTTTATGTGCTGTCATTACTACCACAGCTGGCTGCCAGTGTGGGCCCATAATCAAACATGATGTCTGATTAATCCAGGCTCATGTGTGTTAGGGAATATGAGAACCATAATGGCTGCCACTAAGAGGCCATCCTTTTGTGTCAGTTGTTGCTGTGTGTGAATTTGTGAGTCAATGTGTGTGCTAAAGCAAGTCAAGCATTTGCATGATTTTTTTCCTCTTTATATTATGGTCCCTGGATGAGAAGTGCTTCTGAGATGGAGATATGGTTATTTGACCCGGGGCAACAAGCTGAGAGAAGTAGAAAGACAGACCATGAGAGGGGGAGAAAAAAGGGAGTGTGTGTGTGAGTGTGTGTGTGTGTGTGTGTGTGTGTGTGTGTGTGTGTGTGTGTGTGTGTGTGTGTGTGTGTGTGTTGTCTTTTTTTAACCCTTTCCTCACTTTCCATCTTTTTTTTTTTTTTTTTGCTCGAGGCTCGATACTCTTTTCCGCACTCTCTTCCTGCTTCTTCATGCTCTCTCATCGTCTCTCCTCTCTCTTTAATGTACTGACGAGAAGCCCCTCTGCTTCTTTGTCTCCGCCTCCCTCTCTCCCTCGTTTAATCTTTCTTTCCTTTGCCCTTCACAGACCCAGAGCCACCGGGTCTCTGCTTCATATTCTCTCTTTTATCCCCCAACTCTGTCTCCCCTCTGCCCCGTCTATTTCCCTTCAGTGTCAAACTAGCAGACTTCTTACTGTAGTCTGCAGCTTTTTTTTTTCTTCCCCTTGTTCCCTTTTGCTATTCTTCCATTGTGTGTTTGCTTTTCGTGTGTGTGCATGTGTGCACATGCATATGTCTTAGGGTGTCTGAGTGTGCCTTTCTCAGCCTCTCTGAGGCCCTTCCCCTCCCTGCCCTCTGTCACTGGAGAGATTGCTCTCTGGCTCTCTGGCATTTCAGTTCAAATTAAATCACAAAGATGAGTCGTCCCTATTTTTCTGTTTTTCTTTCTTTCTCTTTTTCCGACGCTTCTTCCCCCTCCTCGCTCCAGTCAGCCCTGTTTTGTCAGCCTCTCTTCTTACAGGAGGAGAGGGTGTGGGTTTTTTTGTCTTGGTTGTTTGGTTTGGGGTCATAAACAAATAACGCTTATTTTGTTCACAAATACACAGAAGCAAACTGCATGCAAAGCCACAAACAGATACCAGCGGCTACAAAAGTCCACAGCATCCCTCAGTCCTCTCACACTCAAAAATACAGACACACACTCCCGGCTTACTATTTACCCACTTTTCCTGTCCATCAGCATCCTTCCATCCAACCATGTGCTCCCCGTTGTCTCCTCAACCTCCTCCCCTGGTTCTCACGTCTGACAGAGAGTGAATCACAGCCTGCAGGGAGAGAAAAACTGTCCTCTCACTCCATTAGACTGACAGCAGCTCAGACCCTTTTCATCTACATACTGATCTTATCATTATTCCAACTGGACCAAATATGAATGTACCCTCTCATGTGTGATGCTATAGAGATTTTTCCTCCTCATTCTAGCTGTCAGAAACACACAGAGGAAGAGACACGGGCATGCAGAGACTGAACACAAACACAGAAACACACACTTACACATGCTATAAGCACCCTGATAGGGTGTCGGGACCTTTTGTCCTCTCACCATTGTTGCATGAGGAATAATGATGATGAGGCCGAATACATAATTCCTCTGTGTTACAACAGAAAAAGCCTTGCTTGTCACTCAGGGCGACACAGGCTTAAAGCCGAGCCTTTTCATCCTCGGAGGCTCCGTACTGTATAATTGGTGAAACTAAACCCGGGGCTACATTTACATTTCGACTCACGTGACAGTCTTATTCACGGCCCTGTCTCTGCTGCTAGATAGTCTCCCTCCATGAAAGTACAGCTCACTTTCAAACCCATTCCAGCACTTTTTGTAATGATTCCTAAATTATGAATACATCTGCTTGTTTTATTATGCAGCAGCTCTTTCAGGTCAGCGAGTGTTCACTGCTGTCATATGTGAACGATGATTCACTGCGAATGCTAAAACAGCTGCATTAAAGACCAACCGAATGGCATTTATGAAAATACAGAGTTGTTATCATACAAACATTACAGAGTTGAATGCCAGCACCGTCTGTTTTGCTGTGAGGCCTGCCTTGTTACTTTTGTTGAGGTGAGAGTTTGGAATATTTTTCTCGGATACGTGCATGTTCACACAAAAATGACACAATGAAAGAAATCACAGTGAAAAAAAAATCTTTTTCAAAGTGCCCTTGTTGCTCTTGCAGATCCGTAAAATGTGTGTGGGAGAGATTTTTTTTTTCTTGGACACATTGTGCCGAAAAAACATTTCCTCTTTTCACCGTCTATGTTGTGTTTTGTATCTCATCTGGTGTAACTGGGACACATTCTCCAAAAGCAGACAAGCAGACACGTTTTTTCGAAAAGCCAATGTCACCTAGCTATGTCTCGGTTAGTTTCCTTTGCAAGTCAAAAAGCTAACTGAAAAAGTGATCATGACACTGAAAGACACCAGCATATTACCAATGTGTGCATGAAGACCTGCTGGAGTTAGCATTTCGCTCCAAGCACAACCTTACAGAGCTGCCAGCACGGATATCGACCCTGACACCGTAAACAGGATTCCATTGACCCTCATCCACTTAAAAAGATCTGAATGGCTGAATGCCAGAAGAAGTGAGAGATGATTTCCTTGACAGAAATGATCCCTGAATCATAATATCTCTGTCTGCGATATTTGATATGTGTTTCTCTCCAAGTGCTTTAATTAACTATGGGTCTAATCATTGACTACCTAATTAAACAGTGGAAAGTCTATTGTGGATAACAAGGACGCAGAGACGACCTACATTACTGGGGTCAGTGGAGAGATGCTTTCACTCTTGAATGCAATACTTGCGCGCTTGCATGTGTGTGGGTGTGTGTGTGTTATATCAGACAAGAAGTATTTTGTTACACCAATCTAGTTAATAAGGATTGTGTCAAACAACTGTTATTTATTAGTGTTTATGCACAGGAATCACCCATACTGACAAAAAGCTTCATATTTGCTAAAGAGGTTAACGTCTCTTCTACAGGGTAATGTTAACACAAAGTCATTGTGTTGTTTCTGTGTTTCTTAGTGGGATGAAGTCAGTGTCCTGGACGACCGGGGGAAGCTCATACGAACCTTCGAGGTCTGCAATGTCAACCAAAATCCCCGTCTTCAGGACAACTGGCTGGCAACACCCTTCCTTTACCGTCACTCTGCTCCACGGGTGTTTGTCACATTGCGTTTCTCAGTCCGTGACTGCGCCAGCCTGCGAACACCATCGCCCTCATGCCGAGAGACTCTTACCCTGTACTACAAACAGGCCGACTCCCAGAGGGAGCTGCAGAGGACCTGGGTAGCTGAGGTGAGGCACAAAACTAAACTAGCTAACTCAAAAGAAAAACGACACCGGCTCTTTCAGTGACAAAGGAATGAAGTACGAAGTAAAGCTGAAGGCGAGACTTCTGCTGCTATTTTCTGCATCTGTTAAGATGCAGAAAAAATATTGCACTCCTTCCTCCACTCCTATTATAGTCTCAACATTAACAGAAGTGTTTAGACTTCACCATGAACAGGAATGTTACGTTTGGTCTTAGTTCAACTCTTATGTAGGCTTACAGGAATACAGTTAAATGCTACCAACCATCAAAACTGAGGTGCTCTGTTTCCAGCTGTGTAAATAATTCCTTTTCAAATCAATTAAATCATCTATAGTCTTTTGATTTATGCTAGCATTAGATCCACGGTTACTGAAGATATCTCTCAGGTTTTAACCCCACTGTGCTCATTGACCCTAAATAAGTGAACAAACACGTGAATTGTAAATTTAAATCCTTCTGCAAATAAGACACTTTGATTAGAGCGCACGTGATTACAACTGAATTTAACAAGGATTGATGTCATTTTCATTATTCTGCTTCTTCATCAGTGCTTGAGGCAGACAACCTTCAGACAAAATCATTAGACACAGAAAATTGAATTTCCATTGATGTTTCACTCACGTTAGGGCAAAACAAAAGCCTCTCATCATCTAAGGACAAGAAATAATTACATAATCATTAAGATTACTGTTGTGTTTGCTCAAAGAAACACTGGAGATTAAAGCCTTGTTCGTTCATACTGGTGTGAAGCACATAAATGTTAGCAAAAACTGTCTTCTGTTTTCAATAAATTCAGCCACTAATGACAGATCTATGACAGGAAATAACTAACAGTTCTCATTTTACACTCTAACACTCATCTGTTTTCAAGGAGGCTGTTAACATGTTAAAGACACTGAGACAGAGTGTCCACAGATGTTTCAATTATTAATGCATTTTAGTTTGATTTTATTCTTTTTCTGGGACATTAGGAGTTGCTGAGGATGAGCTACATGTGCAGTCGCTGCCACGGAGAGAGGGAGGGAGGGAGGGAGGAGTGCGGTATTTGTATAGATGAACACTCTTCTCCTTAGGGATGTAAGATGCTGTTTAAAAATGCAAATCAAACCCTGATGAGGAATCAGAGGAGAATCACAGGAGAGCGGGAAGCACTGCAGCGCTGAGAGACTTCGCAGGGACTTGAGCATGATCCCCCGCTGGGTCCTGCATATATCACAGTCAACATTTGCTTCTATCACGAAACTATAATATACATGCACTGAGGAAAACTGGAGAAAAATAAGACCTTGTCTTTCATCTGTTCCTTTTTCGGGCTAATTCCACTTTTTTCTCATTACTCTGTACTTTTCTGTCCGTTTCCTTTTTTCTCCCGGCTTGTTTTAACATCCATCCCCTTCTTGGTGTTTGCTTTTGCTCTCCATGCAATATTTTTTCTCTCCTGGTTACTCATTATGTCTACTTTCAATGTCCTCCTGCAGCCGTCCTCTGGAGAGAAGGAGACCAGGGAAGGCTGGGTAAAGGTTGACACCATCGCAGCTGATAAGAGTTTTTCCAAAGTAGAGCCCAGTTCACCTCACCAGTATCAACCCAACAGATACAGCCGGATCAACATCAAGACACGCAGCTTTGCCCCGCTCACACGGAAGGGGTAATCATGACCAGACTGTGTTTATTGACATTATTCAAAGGTCATCATAAGTCTTGAGTTGTCTTTGTGTTAACTCATCTCCTTTGTTTCAGATTTGTTTTGGCCATTGTTGACAGCGGAGCTTGCGTATCTCTCATGGGTGTCTCCATCTTCTACCGCCGCTGTCCAGCTACCAGCCTCTACTTGGCGTCCTACCCACCAACTCCTTCGGGGGCTGAGCCAACCGCCTTAGTGCCTGTGAGTGGGACGTGTGTCCCCAACAGTAAAGCACAGGCCGGCCCGCCCCCTCGTATGCACTGTAACGCTGAAGGGGAGTGGATGGTTCCTGTGGGAGGATGTGTCTGTGATGAAGGGTACGAGCAAAACCTCAACGGCTCCGCCTGTCTGGGTAAGTCTGAGGACATGTGATCACCTGATCCCTGCAGAGGTGGATAATCTTTTCATCATGTCGATTTAATTTGTCATGTGTGCAAAGTGCTCCAGCAATTTGGTAATGCACATCCATAAATTTGTGTGATGTGTGAGAGACATATTAAAAAGAATGGCAGCCTTCAAAAACATTGGCTCCTACACTTCCATTAATGAAAGTACATACATTTTCTTTTCATTGGACGCTCTCTGTGAGGCCTCGTGTCTGTAATGCTTAGTCATGCAGTAGCGCAGGTTTTCTATCAAAAGGTTATTGTCTGCAAGCTCAAGCTGAGATTCCCCGTTTATCTTGAATAGTAATCTTACAAAAGTTAGGAACTATGACTTGATGGCATTCACAGGATGGACAGGGCAAATCACAGAAAACTTCAGTTATGACCACAAGTAGTATCTTTTGATGCAATCTGAACATTTGGTACAAACTGATGTTAAAGCTGTGATTTTTGGTGTTTCTTTAAAAACAGTTTTATTGTTATTCACCGGTGTCTAAAAATCTTTTGAACTTGAAGATACCGTGAGAAAATCTCATAGACTGTATGTAGAATGGACAGAGTCTGCCTCCTCGCTGGGTGAAACCAAACTGAGAACAGCACCCTCTGGTGACGAGCCGCAGTATAGGTCATAAATCCCACCTCCGCCAGCAAAGCTTATGGGGCTGTGAACAAACTTTAGAAATTTATTACACAGAATTTAAATTTTTCTCCCCCTGCTTGCGATGTTGACATGTAGTTACTGTAAGACTGGTTTGTGCTCAAGTCCTCTTTTTTCTGTACAGCTCCATTTTTAAAAGTTATAAGGGGGTTCATGTCTTGTATGATTGACACTTGATACAGCCTGTGGACGTATGAAGATTGCGGAGCTCACCCAGCCGGGTGTCATCACAGCGACTCTCGGCGACTCACCTGCCGAATGCGTACAATGCTACTGTGCAAGTGGTGATCATAAAACGCTACTGCGCAGTTTTGGTTGCAGGAAATGGAGAAAAATCGCAGGTATACCAAGAGTTTTTCGGCTTCAAATCCGTATACTGGCAGAAGGTGGAACCAAGTTGTCCATAGTATATACAGTCTATGGGAAACCTTTTAATGTGTTGATTTTGCGCCTGCTGTGCTCTGTCTCCACATGCAAACCGCAACCAGAAAGCCACTCGTAACCTGAAATAATGCTCAGAACAGCATCTAACTTCTCCAACAGTACATATAGAGGACCAGCACATAGTACTAGCCATCACACATCTTTTTAGCTTTGCCTGGTTTCTTTGGCAAAGACACTGAACACAACTTACCCATTTTCCTCCAGCAGCCGCTTGTTTGTGGGGAAGCCCCGACGAGTCGATCACCAAAGAAAATTTATGATTATTACTTCATGGGAAACATCGACCACAGTGTGTTGCTGTCGTGTGGTTTTTGCTGAAGTTGGTGTAGCTAGAGAGGCAAGCGGTCGGCAAAATTCATCTCTCAAGGGGGGGTCTAACATGGTGTTATGGTGTGTTTGACCATGGTTTAAACTTACGCTGGAATATCCCTTTCAGTGCAGAGGAGGAGCAAAATATCCTGCCTTGAAATGGCAGTTTGTAAGAGCCTTTTTGTTGATGCTCTGAATTTAAACCATCCCAAAAAAGACTAGAATATTATCAGTCAACTTTTTCAGGCCTTTCTAGTCTTCCTCTCAGTTTGTTTCTTTCTGAATTTCTTGACATGAAAAGAATCTGGATCAATACTGAGAGAAGGTGCTCTTGGTCTGATGCACAACTGCGTTTGATGAATAGTTGAGAGGAGTGAGTGCGGGCAGGTCAGGTTAGGATAGGATGAGATAAACATGGGACAGTCAGTACTGTATCAAAGAAGTGGATTTGTGGATATGTAGTGATGCAACATATTGTCAGTCATGGATAGAGTTTTACAGACGTGCATGCAGGGATGCAGAGCTGCTGAGGGGAGATTAGAGGAGGGGAGCGGGGTCAACATTTGCATAAAACCGGTCAAAAGCACTTCCCCCCTCTCAAAGTGAGTGTAAATGGGGGGAGAAAAAAAAGGAGCCAAAAATTTGATAGATTCCCAGACAGACAGGAAGAGATATGGAGTGAGAGAAGAGGAGGAAAGAGGGAGAGAGGAGGAGAGAGGGAGAGAGTCGTAGTGGGAGGGATGTGACACATTTAGGTCATGGCGATGTAATGGCCACTCGTCTGTGAACAAGTGACAGGAACCGCAGGGGGAGAGTGGCGGAGTGGAGGGAAAACAGGGAGAGGTGGAGGGAGAGAGAAGGAGAGGAGGATGCCAGTTAATGACTTAAAGTACTGAGCAGGCAAAAAATCAGAGTGTGTGAAGAGGAAAAGAGTGGATTGAAGTGTGTTACTCTCTGCGTGGGTATGTGTGAGTATCTTGTCCTGAGGATGATGTTTGCATGTATATGGTCCTTAAAAGCAGGATTCTAGCTGAAAAACTGAGTCGAACATTTTAGTGGCCATAATTGCTCCACTCCCTCACATGGGGGCCCTCAAAGTCCAACTAACTCCGACTCAATTAATCTACTGACTCTGCCAAGTCATCTGTGAAATATGTTCATGCTCTTTTGCTTACATCTGCACCGGGCCCACCGCTTGTGTTTGTCTGCGTTTGATTGATATTTACTGACAAATCACCCCTTGAAACTGCTCAGAGGCTTCCACACACTCTCTACGAACACAGAGCTGCCCACGCCGCTCCGGCTTTTTGTTCCAGCTCTCATATGATTGTGTTTTTTTGTTGATCACTTCACTGACTAATGATGTGCACTGGCATCATCACAATTGTTGTCCTCACCGGCTCCCTGGGAATGTGGAGAAAAGAGGCAGATGGTTAACTGGCAGTGCAGTCGTCTGGGATTATTAACAGTAGCCCATCCTCGTTTCTCTCCAGAAAGTGGAGCACCAAGCTTTTCCAAACTATCAGAAGGTGAACATTTTGTTCTTATTTGAATTATGTAGAAGTGCATTTATAAATAACACATAGGGAGAAAATGATAGGCTGCACTGAAATGAACTTAGGCGTCATTTAAGCTGTAATTAAAACACGGCACTCTGCAAAATCCTGCACTTGAATGCAACTAAAAAAAAAGAAAGAAAATCCAAATGTTAACTAACTTTTCTACCTAAAGCAAGTCACTTCAGCCCATCTGCATTAAATCAAGCATATATCTTATGATGCTATCCAAGCCTCCAAGGTTTTTTGAAAGAATAACTCTACTTTCCTCTTTTCTTTTTAGTCTATTTGCTGTTTAAGTGAGCGACTGCAGTGTAAACAAATGTTGTTTAATATCCATGTGAGAATACCACAGCCATCACAGCCTTCCCCCCTCAAGCAAGACATCATTTTCAAAGACAAATAGGGGACTCCCTCCTCCTCCTTCTCCCAAGTGAAAATGAGTTTCAGCACTAAATGATTGCCCTTAACTACACCCGGCTCTAATAGCTTTCTATTTTAAGAATTAAGGGTCCATGAGACCTCCATAATGTCTTTCATTAGTTGTGCTAGTGGATTATCATGACAATATCTTTAGATTTAACAGTAAGAAGGGCAGGAGTGAAGTATCTGGCGTTTCTTTTTACACTATCTTCATTTGTTGTTGAAGTGTGACGCAGGCGTCCAAAATGACCTACTTTTACTGGTGCCGTCTGTGTGGTTGGCATCAGATGATTGAATTTAGGTTTATAAGTCTGTTGGCCAGTGATTTGGTGTAGAAATGTCTGGCAAAGTGTTTAGTGGAGCGCAGCGACATTTTACTCAGATATCTGTTGTTTCTTTTGGATAAATTCTATCTATTTGGTGACCTTATCATTTAAAATAATATTTTTCAATTTCTCAACAACTGTTGAATGGATTTACAGGAAGTTTGGTACATACATTCATAAATATTATAGGTGGATCCAAACTTCTTTAATAATGACTTTCTTTCCATCAAATACTATCATCACATCATGTCTTAACTTGAAGGCTGTGCTTGTTGCTCAGGGACCGTTTGACAGGATCTGCCATCAGGAGGATTCAGGGATTAAACCACTTACTGTAGTTGTTACTGTTTTAGTATTTTTGTCAGCTATAGTTATAGTTATAAGTTATTTATAACACGGATGTTCTGTTTCTTGGCTCAGTACCATAGCATCTTGATGGCACAGAGTTACTATTGTTTGGGATGAGGCATTGTTGAAGACCGATGAATGGAATAGAAATGTCATAGAGTCTGACAGTGATGAGTCAGAAAAACTCAAATCAGATTCTGCACTGAGTCATGCAGTCTTCATTTCATTTTGTTTGACTTCCATTAATAGAAACACCACCATCAATATCTGAGTGATAAACGTTCCTGTGGACACAACTCAAACTGTGTGTGCTTTGGACTATTTTCAACGATAATGGATGGAAGATTTTTTTCAACGATGGAGAGCCAAATCTAAATTATTGGAAAAGGACTGAAAAATATAACAGATTTGAGTAAATAACACATTCATAGGCTTTAAAGTATGTTTTAAATATACGGTAAATGTACACACACTGGACAGTCAAAATATGCCATCATTTTTAAGTGAAAATGAATCTCCAAAATGAGAACAATGCCTGACAGTGAGAAGTCTGTAAACTCTCACGACTGTTAATGTACTGCAAGTGTGACGTCTCATTATTCTAATAAACTCAGACTCACCAAAACAACACCCCACCATTTGGACCGATGATAAATTAATTAGCTGAGTGAAACATCAAACACTTAGACAAACACAGGCTGCATTTTGGCAGACAGACATTAGAAGACCAAACCTCAATTATTTACAAAGCTGTTTAATTACGAGCAAGTCTCAAAGAACATTGAGTGTCAGCATGATCGCTGACATTCAGGCTCAGTGTGGGACTTGTCTTCAGTCATTTAAAAAAGTGATAAGGACAGGGGCGGATGACAAACAGCAGCTGTCTGCTGTTGTGTTATTATTTTAGCCAAACAGCGGGGTGTTTTTTTCCTTGACATTTGCCTCCCATGAGGGAGGCAGAAAAAGCAGAGGGCACAGGAAACATGACTTAGCATGAGACACAATTACACCTGTTCAGTCAAACATTAAACGCTTGTTTAGTTTTTAGGCTCTCTTTAGGCGAACTGGCTCATTTGATTC
Organism: Xyrichtys novacula; assembly: GCA_962446985.1. Taxonomy (NCBI): domain Eukaryota; kingdom Metazoa; phylum Chordata; class Actinopteri; order Labriformes; family Labridae; genus Xyrichtys; species Xyrichtys novacula. The sequence goes on from OY660871.1 coordinate 24,422,665, forward strand.
CTCCCTAACGCTAAGCCACAGCCACTGTCGAGGATTTGGGACAAGAGATTAGCACTGAATGCTCAAATGGGCTGTAATTTAATTTGAAGCCATGTGTGTGTTTTTGTGAGTGAAATATTTAACTTGTCAGATCGTCATGATTTGTCACCCAGAGCTCTCAAACCAAGAGCAACCAAAACCACGAAGAATCCTGAGGCTTGTCATGGAGGGGAAATAAGAACATTTGCCCAAAGGAGTAAAAGTGAAAGTGTGATATTATTCTGAGTGTGATGGGTGACTGTGCTCTGGTCTCAGAATGAAACACTTTTCACCGAAAAGCCTGAATATCTGCCTCAGAGCAGGCAGCAGGATAGGGTTTGTTTCTTTTTTTGCTTTCAGATAAAAGCGTTAAAATCGTGCTTTTATCATCCTAACTGTTTCCCATATTGATATGTCAGATGGTATTGGCAGTGTTGACATTCAGTTGCTCTTCCAGACTATTAATAAAGGTCAAGCTTTAAGCACAACACAGAGAAGTGAAATAATCAATGGGATGCAGTATTGACTTGTTGACTGCTCTGATGTCGTTGTTTGGGAGGAGCTAGGCAGTGAGGATAAATGAACCTGATCACACCCAGCTACATCATGTGACTTGTCTGCGTCAAATCTATTGAGTTCTTTGGATAATCCGAGCAAGTTGTGTTTTCAAAAGCCCCTTTAAAGTGTTATGACGCATTTAAGGACTTTATAAAGGGTGGTATAAGGGGTGTTATATTGTCTTTATACAGGGTGTTGTGAAGGTTAAGAAGGGTTTATAAAAGGTGTAATCAAGGGTGTTATGTAGGCTTTTTTAAGGTGTTATGAAGAGTGTGATAAAGAGTGTAATAAAGGGTGTTATTAAAGGTGTTCAAAAGAGGGGAATAAAGGTGTTACAATAGTGTTTTGAAGGGTGTCATAAAGGGTGTTATGAAGGCTGATAGAAAGAGTGTTATGAAAGGTGATATAAGAGTGTGATAAAAGTGTTGTAAAGGGAGTTATAATTATGAAGAAGTCTTGATGAAGGATGTTATTGAAGGTGTTAGAGATGGTGTTATGAATGGTGTAATAAAGGGTGTTGTAAAGTGTTTAGTAGGGTGTAATAAAAGACATCATAAATAGTGCTATAAAGAGTGTTTTAAAAGGTGTTGTGGTGGGTTCTATCATGGCTTTATAAAGGGTTTAATAGAGGGCATAATGAAAGGTGTTATGAATGTTGTTATAGATGTTGTTATAATGAGTTAATAAAGGGTTTCATGACGATGGTGAAGCCTTGAAGAGTGTTGTTTAAAAAAAGGTGCAAAGAAGGGTGCTATCAAGGTTATTATGAAAGCTTTATAAAGGTCGTTATAGCAGGATTTATGAAAGTTGTTTAAAAGGCTAATAAAGAGTATTTTTAAGGGTGTTAGGAAGGGTGGTTTGAGGACTTTAAAGCTCCTATGAGAGTTTTGAAATTTTAATGTGATGTCTTTGTGCTGCCTGGAAAAGCAAACAAAACCAACAGCAACCAGAATAGTAATTTGTATACACAATTTTGTAATGGCTGTTGGAGCTGTCACTCAGATAGTTAGACTAAGTGAGTTGAAGCCGTCTTGAAATAGCAATAATATGTAAATATGTAACGACCAATAATCAGAGATGAATATTAACAGTAGAGCGAAAGCAGGATGAGATTTAACACCAGGAAACATCACTTAAATAAGTGAAGGACAAGATGAAAGAAAAAAGATGAAAGGCAACACTTCGTCCACAGGGGGCGCCAGAATCAATGCAAACTAAGGGTTCGTCTCCCTTCAATCTTTCAGTCTCTATTCACAGATTATACCCGAAAGTCTAGAGTCTGTATTTAGGGGTTGGATTTCTATTGTGGGAAATAGTACAATGTTCTTTGTAACTAACGTCATAACAGGAGATGATTTTCACAGATAAACTATCTTTTTTTAATTTGAGATACAAGGTTTTTTTTTTCTTGTCAGAGTAAAGAGTAAATTTACACTGATGTTCACAGGGTACAATAATTTCAGTTTACTTCAAAAATAAATGTCTGATCTGTGGGTTCACAGCTGATATCAGCCTTCAAAATCACTCTTATAACCTCTGTGCTTTAGTAATAACTGAACACAGTGATGTTTTTATGAAGAGTTGCTGTTGTTCCCGCCCTCAAATCATGCCACTCCTGATTTTGGATACATTATACAGTAGAGGATCAGAGGAAACAACCTTTTGATTTCTGGTATTAACACTGGTTATTTCTTTATCTAGGGTCATTAAAGCTTCTTTCAGTAAGGTTGCACAATAACCATAAATTGGTTTCGGCGCATAATTAATGCCACTATAATTGACATTTTAACAATAGCAAACACCAAACTACTGTATGAAAAACAAAGGGCCCCTTCATCTTTAACTTGGCAGCCCTCAAATCTTTAAAGTAATGCACACTGAAATTTAGCCCATTTGTTCATTGAAGGATGATTTGTTGTTTTGATTCCCGTTTCTTTCTCTCTTAGCGTCATTTCCAGCAGCAGACAGACTCAGTTAGTTACTAGCCTGTGAATATAATGAGGCATTAAGCAGCTCGCCTTCCTCCGGAGACCAAAAAGCTAGAAGAATAATCACAGTTAGTAAAACGACATAAAAATCACAATTTCTTCTCCTACATGAGTGGTTATGTAACAAAGATGTGACAGAAAAACAACCTTAAGATTCAGAGAATACAGCTGCAAGTCAAACTCATATGATTATGTTGTTTCCACATAGTTTACCCTCACATGAGTGTTACCTCACAAAGACATTGATTGTCAAAACTTTTTAAACTTATGTGGACATGCAATCCTGGATATGAAGGCTACATAGTCTATTTTTGTTATAAGCTTTTGTTGTAGACATTTAAGACATCTGTTTTTTATTTATTTATCTTTTTTCTTTCCTGTTCGGTCTTCTTTGCATCAGTGTTGTTCTGTATTCTATTACCTAAAAAAATGAAAAATAAAGTATATAAAAAAAGGATTGGTATGAAAACATGCTAAGGAATTTATGTTGCACACGAAATATATATACAGTCTATATAAATGTATAGAGAGAAGGAGCGAGAGAGAAAGAGAGATTTTTCTCCTGCTAAAATAACCCACCTTTGTTTTTCTTTAGGCAGTGAAAAAGCTGCTTGCTCATGTGAGAAAATCAACCAGAGGATTACTTGCCCTTACGTATGCCTGTCTGCTATTGGGATTAATATGGCGATGGTTGAAATTAGAGCACATATGATTCGGTTCCTGTACGTTTGCAGGCTGCAGTAAAGGGCAGAACGTAAAGAAAAGTTAGGCTGGAGGAATGCAGGAGAGGATATTTACAGTTGGAACCATGTGAACCCGTCTCTACTGTTGTGTGGTCGCATCTGTGACTGAGCTCATGTGTGTTCTTGTGTCTTTTTGTGTATGTATGTGTGCGTGTGTGTGTGTGTGTGTGTGTGTGTGTGTGTGTGTGTGTGTGTGTGTGTGTGTGTGTGTGTGTGTGTGCGTGTGTGTGTGTGAGTCTGAGAGAAAGAGAGAGGGAGAGGGAGAAAGATTATGCTGGGAGCCAAAAGAGGGAATGAGTGCATGAAACAAGGAGAGGAAGAGAAGAGGAGAGAAATTGGGTCACCCATCTACATACCAACCTATTATGTTAACCTCAGATTACTCATTGTTCTTTAGTTTTTTTCCTTTTTCTTTCTCTTTAAAAATAGATCTAACATATATTGTATATTTTTTCCTGTTTACATGATTAAATTTTGTGTTTGTGGAGCCACTGCCAAGCTAATCCTTCCCTGAGACTATTTATTTGCTGATTTCACGTTTGATTTAGTATAATCTAAAGATTTTTCATTAAATGTAAGCTACAGAAACATCCTGCTGAATATTGGGAGTGAACCCAATTTTACTGACATGAACAATAACACAAGATTAAGACTAATATACTGTGTATTATCAGTAATCAGTATTTCTTTTTAACTATCTTTAAAGTTCTTGCTTTGCTTTGTCTTTGTCTTTCAGATTTTTAAAGAGATCACAACAATATTAACTGAAGTATTTGTGGCAAGTCATTCGACTCCAGTAGCTTTTAAATTTCCTGGATGAACCGGCAATTAATCGTTATTTTTATTTTTCCAAAACAAGTAAAAAAGATCTTGAACAACAACCTCAAATTGCTTGTTTGCAGTTTGTAACCATTAAAAACAAAAGCAGAAGGTTTTAACTTTTAAAAGCTGAATCATGAAGATTATTTATGCTTTGTGCTGAAATATGACTGAGATATGAATCATTTATTAAGTTACATGAAGAATACGTGTCTAACGGTTCAGTTCAGCTGATTCTCTGAACATGCATCACATGTATGTCATTAATACTGAAATGAGCAGCTGTATCCATTTCCATCTGTCTGTTTTTCAGTGATTCCTCTGTATCACCTCCCTTCCTTCCCCACCCTGTTTGTACTCTTGTTAAGCCATGAGTGTCTCTGGGCATAATGACCGTGAAGTGTCCACTTTATAGCCCGGAGACAGAGTGAAAGATGGGCGGGTGGATGGATGTCCCCGGCTGGTCAGATGAGGGGCAGATCAAGTAAGAGGGCAGAGGGCTTGCACTCTCATTGGCTACTGTAATATGTTGGATGAGGATTGGAAGGAGGGAGGGTGGGTGAGGGGGGTTGGGAAGGGACGGATGGGGGGATGTTGCTGGAGCCTGTAATGGCTGTGAGGGGCTTTGTAGCAAAGTCATGTTTTGTGTCAGTGCCGTAAGAGAACACGTCTGGTAATGTGCAGCTGGGACATAAATGATGTAGTAAGCAGCATATTTTTCTCCTCTCTTACCCCCTCCTCTCCCCCTGTTCTCACCCATCATCTCATATGCATAATCCCACTGTTCATCCTCTGTCTCTTTGGCCTCCCACCCCTGCGTTCACTTATCCTAGATTATTCTCTCTCTCTGTGATGTCTCTGCATCCTTTTACCTCCCTCCTCTCGCTTCGTTTTTTTCGGCTCTTCACACCTGTTTGAAAGCAAAGTTGGCTCCCAGAGACGAGTGAGAACACAGAAAACCTTTTATGTGTTTATTTTTACATTTCTTATACTTTCATCTCCCACTCCCACGCTGCTACAACACCATCGGGTATACACGCATTCAGCGACACACGCACAGGCGCACAGACAGTCCACACAGCATGTCAAATCCGAAACAGGGCACACAGTCTTGACAAGGTTATATAAATAAGGTGAGGGGTTCACTCCCACTGACTATAAAACACACGCACACACACTTTCTCACATTCTCCCTTTCCAGGAGTGTGTTTAAAAGGTGTCACCAGGTGTGCCATTTACACACTCACAATACAAGAAAGCCTCACTGCATGATAAATCACTAGGTCTGCATTTACCTTACAGCCAAAGAGACTCCTTTATGAGCGACGCAGCCTTTAGCTGACACTACTTCACTGGCCTCAACACAAACAGTGTGAAAATGGCAGCACACTCAGTGATCTTATAGTCGGGGCCGAGGACGAACACTGGAGGCTGTGGCAGCCAGCAGCATGACAAGAAGAGTGTGTTACCTCGACCTCCATGCTCAGCTGTCCTCCATGCTGCCTGCTGACATTAACAATTGGCACATTTCACAGATTTTCCACCATGAACCACATCAGTCCTGCATAACAGCCTCCAGCTTCAGATGATATTTCCACACAATATTTCTACAGTGAGAGTGTGAGAGATCATATTCATGCTTTGAACTTTAGTTTGTTGCAGGACTACCACGCATTACTTATTGATGCAGCATCAATTATGTATCATTAATGTGATTAATACGATATGATATGTTTGGTTTCTGCTCCATTTCCTGTTGTTACAGAGTAATTACACATGCTGCTCTGCTCAGTGACATTTTAATTTTTCTTAAATTAAAGTAAAGGGATACGTTTTCTCTTTTTTGGATGGAGGGAATTCTCCAGCCTCTCTCAGGATTATTTCATATTCTGAAAAAAAAAGATTGTTTTGTGGTTGTTTTTATGGTGTAGATTCAAATGAAAGGATTGATACAGCTCTCATTTTTTGTCCATCAAATGTTTGACGAAAGCTGAGCAGCTGGTTGGCTTAGTTTAGCGCTAAGATTAAAAGCAAGAAGAAGCAGCCCAGCTTGAACACTCTGCCAGATGATGAATAAGCGCATTTCCCCAAAATGTCAAAGTTCTACTCTAAGCTCAATTAATATTTAAGGCTGCTGGATCAACTAAAAGTTACACTGTCCCAAGGCTAAAAAAAGAGGTTTTTCTTCTTGGCTCATGAAAAGATTTTTATGGGGACAGCCACAAAATAACACTCTGATAAAAAGGTACGATGAATGTAAAGCAGAGACAGTAAAAAAAAGGAAATGTTTGCCTCAACTGTTCTTTCTCAACGTAAAAATACAACCAGCAGAGGGTCTGACTGCCAAAAAGACAGAACACAGGTTGCTTGTTTTTTTTTTTTTAAAGCTCACAGCTGCATGAAAAACAAAGTAGTGTCATCTTTTTTTCCAAATGAACCTGAGCTAATGAGCTGCTCGGTGTAACTTCATTTGTACTGAGGCTAAAGGTCTACTTTCATTATTCTTTTTAAATTAGGGTCATATGAGGTACATGTCATTAGTGAGTTATCACCTCCAGGCTATCAACCTGGGTCAAACCTTCCACCTAATTATGCTCATTTTAACAAACTCCAACCCAAACACTGATGTTGGAGTAAGTGTACACTATATTAAGATGCTTCACAGAGTTTTACTTTGCCTCCAGAAAGACCAGTCATAGTTTTGCCTTTACATACCTGACAAATCAGGGTTTTGTATCATTAATTTTTGTACTTTGATAAGGACAGATTATAGTGAAGACTATGGGCTATGTCATTAGGCATAAAGAAATCAGTGAGTGCTGATAAATTTCATTCAGCTTTTCTGTTTTAACTCTTGAAAAATGATAATTAAGGTAGGCAGCTAGATGGTTAGTGATGTGTACTGCAGCGATATTTGTCCCATTGGATCTTGTTCTTTCTACACAGGTTCATTAAGGTGTCCTCTTGTATCCACAGTAAATGAAACATCATTGTCACTGTCTGAATCACTCGCTTTTATTTTCAAAATTGTTGATTACCCCCTCATGGAGAAAAATTGAACTATTCCTTTAAATCACCCTCGTCTAACTCTGAAGGAAAATAGAAACATCTATTTCCGAATGTGTGCTCATTTTTTTTAAACACTGTCATTGTGTCGGCGTGGCCATTTGAACTTGTTTGTGTGACCGGTTGTTTTGCTGATGTCTGTGAACACAAGCCACTTCCTCTGTAAACACAAGGAAATGAGTGTGCTGTACAAAACCAACAACAACAACAGACCGCTGTGAAATTGATGCTTTACCCCAAAAAAGTTCCTGCTGTTGTATTTACCCTGGACAAAATGGAAGAAAAAAACACAAAATGAACCAAGAGAAATTGTAGGTACACAAGCTGTGTTTACACACTAAAGTACGAGTTCACAGAAGTTCATTGATGGCCCTGAGGTGAAAATTTGAAAGGTTTATCTGTTAGGGTAGAAAAGAAGTTTCAGTCTAATCAAAGATGCTGAAATTATTTTATTGCACATTTTATGGCGATCCCTTTTTGGTTTATTTTCTGTTTTTTTCTTTTTAACACCTCATATATAAACACAGATGTCAGTGACGACTCTATCATTGACTATCACTTCACAATGTTCTGCTTACTGATTTAAAGCTCCAATGAGAAGCATTTTGACAATCATGAGACTGACTGAAATTCATACTGATGCCGTTTCATGACAAGGGACAAGACTGATGGTGTTACATCTTGGTTTTTAATGCCTAAAACTAGTTCAAGAGGGTAGATGTCAGCCTAGCAGTTGAAGATGCTGCCCTAGTTTTACTATTTTCACAAAAATATTAACAATAAATGAGACATTGGAATGTCAAAGACCAGCAGGGTGATATATTAGGTCAAAATACACTACTCAAGTGTGAGGAGGATGAGATTAGCAGATACTGCTTTGTCCACAGGGGGCACCAAAGTGACACGAACTGAAAGTTCCTCACAGGAGCTTTAATCAAGTTGTCATTGACAGCAGGTTCTTCAGCGTTCACATCTGTAAATCTACACATACATACATAAAAGAGATAAAAAAGAGACTAAGATAGTTTTGTAGATTGATTTCACCAAGGCAGAAAATGTGACTGTAAAGCTATAACACATACCATCATTTGACTTATTAGAAGTGTTTCAGCTCCAAATGAAATAGTTTGCAATTTTAGTTTAGTTTTTTCATATTATCATCTGGTCCTGTTTTTTTTTTTTTTTTTTTTTTTTTTTTTTTTTTTTTTAACACAGCTTTACTGTCAGTGTTTCTTTTGGGTCTATCATTAGACTTTAACTGTAGATATGTTGTAGTAGTAAATAAATCCAACACAGACAGATAGTTCAGTACTGGATGTTAAACTGAATGTTGATCTTTTCATTTATTCGTGGGTAAAATAAGAATATATTTCCTCCTCCTTCATGTCTCCTCCTCTCTGCAGCTTGTCCTGTGGGTTATTTCAAGTCGGTTTCAGGCTCTGTCCCCTGCACAGTGTGTCCCGCTAACAGCAGAACCAGCCAGGAGGGATCCAAGGTGTGCGAATGTCGTAGTGGCTTCTACCGGGCAGCCAACGATGCCAACTCCTCTGCCTGCACAAGTGAGCTTTGTCTATTTGTTTCTTTCTGCCCGAGTCTTGTGGAGGACCTTAACTGGCCTCATTTGTCATTTAGACAGACTTTGAGAGAAAGAGTCCAGCTGTTTTTTTTTAAGGTGATGAAAATTTTATTCCACTCGCAGAAAGAAAACCTGCAAAGTGTTTAGTTTCTGCTTTGCTTAAATTGTTTCGCTGCCAAACTTTAGCTCCTCCATTACTTGGTCAAATGTCTTAGCAAGTATGCAGCTTCTTACATATCTTAAACTTTTTAGCAGCTGCTTTCATTTAAGCGTCTCCAGCTTGTATCATGAATATCTCCCCCGCCTGCTTCTTTTGCCTTTTTTTTTTTTTGCACAGCTCCTCCATCTGCGCCTGTCTCTCTGTCTTGGGAGTACGAGAGTGGTGATGGCGGCGTTTCTTTAAGGTGGCGCCCTCCTGTGGACATGGGAGGCCGCATCGAGGTGTGGTACGGGGTGGTGTGTCGCATCTGCCCCTCAGCCACCTTCACCAACCCGGCGTCGTGTTCCTGGTGCGGGGAGGGCGTCACCTTCAGTCCCTCCCAGACTAACCTGAAACAAACCAAGGTCACCCTCAACAACCTGCTGACCAGAGTCACTTATCTCATCCAGGTCTGTTCCCACCCTGTACACAGACTGTGCTTGACTGTGCAGTTTTTGACAACATCTTCAGGGGCAGCAGAGGAGATGAGCCCTCATTGCTGTATTCTTCCATGAGCCCCACATCAGCAAAATACACACTAACATTTATTATTTAGCATTTGGTAGCTCAACTAAATCATGGCTTATGTCTTATTCATAAAGAGCACATATTCCCAATTTACTGGTGTTTGTCTACCCAGCCCTGTGTGTGTGTTAGGTTTTATTTTTTCTTCAAAATGAAAGTAAACAGCATAGAAAAAAAAACTTCAAATGTCACTTTTGTATGTTGCTTCTGTCAACAGGTGCAAGCCATGAATGAGGTGTCAGCTTTGAGCCCTTTCCCGGCTCGATACACAAGCATCAATTTCACTACGAGCCAGTCAGGTGAGCACAGGTCGGAGTGGATGAAAAAGCTGAGATAAAAGAGAGGAGATTATCTGAGGATGATATTACCATGTGTGTGTGTGTATATGTGTGTTAGTCTGAGGTTCATCTCTCTCGCTCTCTCTCCGTGTCTCTGTGCTCCATCTTTTCTACCCCTGCTGTCTGGACAGGAGGTTGCTCGAGGTTACAATATCCTGTCAGATCCCATCACAGTCACAGTACAGGAAGAAGGGGACAAATGAGAGATGGGCAGACAAAAAGATAGACAGAAAAGGAGATGAGGGTAGACAAGTGGGGGAGACGACAGAGAGAGGAGGAGAATGGGACATGGCTCAGACAACTAAAGTATTACACTGTTTTCTAAGAAACTGATCAAGACTGGAAGCCCAAACCCAACCCTAACTCCATATTCGGCCTGATCATCTCAAACCTTCTCATGTCTGGTCCCTGAGTTTCTTTTTAAAATGGAAAGAACGGTGGAAAGTTCCCCACAACTGGACCAGCCAGCCAGCACAGGGACTGTAATGAGATCCCGTGCTGCGCTCTATAAAAACTCCACTTTCATGCCCTACTAAATACTCACGACAAGTTCTGTAACAGTGCCCCCTAGTGGTCAGGATCACTTCATTAAAACTTTAGTGATCTGTTGTGGCAGGATGATTGACTTGTTACTGAGAGGTCAACTAATCAATCACCACTGCTAATACACTAATCTCTGCTGTCTCCCACAGTTCCCAGCACAGTTCCCATGATGCACCAGCTGAGCCGAGCACCAGATTCCATCACTCTCTCTTGGCCTCAGCCAGACCGGCCCAATGGAGACATCTTGGAGTACCAGCTTCGATATTTTGACAAGGTTAACTCTCTTAAAAGTCTGAAAAGTACGCAGCATAAAATACTAGAACAAAACTAAAATCCTCGTTTGTCTCGCAGGGATCAGATGTGGACAGTGCGGCGAGTGTTTTCAGTGAGACCAACACGGTGACAATCAGCTCCCTGATCCCAGGCTCCATTTACGCCTTCCAGATCAGAGCTCGAAATGAGCGAGGCTTCGGTCCTTACAGTGACACCATCTACTTCACCACACTGCCTCTGGGTACGATACTCATTTCCTGTCATACCAGTGAAATCAGTCAAAGTATATTTCGGTCATTAACACACAAGAAAACCTTATCAAGGAGAGGAATTCGAGATGATGTACAAAGAATGATCATTTATCACATTAAAATCATTAGTCATTAGTATTTATTAATGTTGCTAGAAGGCACAAAGAAGCTTACTTAAATATGATAAGGACAGAAGGCATATGCACATTTATTTCAGTAGCATAACATCCAGAGGAAGATAAAGGTTTACTCAAAACAAATAAGAAGCAAAGTGCAGAAATTTACACTTCAGAATTTTAAGAGCAACAAAGAAATAAAATTGTTTTATCTGCTGAATCAAAATCAGCTCTTTTAAAAAAAACTCCCATGTTTAGATCCGAAGTTATTAATTCATCTGAATGTAACTGATTTTATTTAAGGATAATCACCTAATCATGAGTACATGGACATATGTTTTTTAAATTTGTTGTTTTGCATGTTAAAAGCACATCTGGGTTTCAGGATTCTGAAACAAACTGTGGCATGTAAACACCCTGTCCAGGTGTCTGATCACTCGTTGCTGGTGCAGAACAAAGAGACTCAGTCTCTGTGAAATCAAGACACAGCTGCACACAGGTTTTCATTATCACTGAATTCATTATCATTATTTATAAGGTTATAAATACCGCAGTCTCTTGTGTTCATTTTAAAATCACAACTAAAATTAGATCAAAAGAACATGAAGGCTTAAACCTGGGCTGCTAACCAGAGCATGTAAACACTCTATAAATACTTCTTACCTGGGACACCTCCGAGAGTACCTTAAAATGTTCAAAGCAAAGTTAGATTTTCAACTGTGTGCTCTTCAGAAGTTGAGTTCAGATTTAATCTCACTTGTACTCCAACTGGAAAAACAAAGTAACAGACTAAAAGTTAAAAGATAACTGCAACAAATACTTTAAATCTCTAACTGCTGATGTTTCTCCCTACAGAAGAACATTCACAGCAGATCCAGAACAGACTTCCTCTGCTGGTCGGCTCGGTGATGGGTGGAGCAGCCTTTCTTTTGGTGGTGGCAGCCATCGTAGTTGTGGTGGTATTTCGCAGGTACTGTACGTTTTCCATCTGTTACCATGACCCAACACATCATGTATCTTTTTTCTAATGGAGTATTTTGTTATATTTTTTTAACATGGCAGCAAGAGGAGGGAGAGCCCGTACAGTGACAGACTGCAGAGGTACATCAGCAACAGAGGTGAGCTTTCTTGGATCGAATTCATGATCACATGAAGTTCAGATCAGAACATAGTTAAAAATAGACAGTGTAGAGATTCCTTCTTTGTAAAAACTCCTTTAATATATCACCAAAAATGAGATTGGCTGACTTAATGTTCCTAAGTTTGATCCTCCTACATCGTTACCAAATATCAGTGATTCCTAAAAATACAAAACCGTCTTTGTGTTTCTTGTGATGTCCACGAAATCCCTGCACTGTGCAGCTACAGAGCGTCCTGACCTACTTTCAGGAAAATAAATGTGTTTAAAGGTCAGAAAAGGGTAAAAAGCCAGATTTATTTCTAACAAGTTCCTTTATTTCTAGGTGGAGTGAAGTATTATGTGGACCCATCCACTTACGAAGACCCCAGTGAGGCTGTCAAAGAGTTTGCCCGTGAAATAGACCCCACTCATCTCAAGATCGAGGAGGTGATTGGTGCAGGTAGGTCTGGTCCTGGTCATCTCTGAAATCTAAAGAAACGATGTAGTGAATATAAACTTAATCTATTCCTCCTTCTTTCCTCTCCAGCTCAGTTTGGAGAAGTTTCTCGGGGCCGCTATCGTCCTCTAGGTCGCAGAGAGGTGTTGGTAGCTGTGAAGACTTTACGCTGGGGGGCATCAGACAGAGAGAAGGGGATGTTCCTGAGTGAGGCAGGGGTCCTGGGACAATTTGACCATCCTAACGTGCTGAAGTTGGAGGGTGTTATCACCCGGACCCCTCCAGAGAGAATCATCACTGAGTTCATGGAGAACGGGCCGCTGGATGCTTTTCTCAGAGTAAGACCATTTCTGTTTTTGTCACAGTGTCAGAGACTTTTCATTTTCAATTTCCCCCTCCTCACCTCTGCTCCTCTCTTCTACCTCTATCATTTCAGGAAAATGAAGGACAGTTCAGCGTCCTGCAGCTTGTTGGGATGCTCAGGGGAATCGGTGCAGGGATGCGGTACCTCTCTGAGAGGAACTTTGTCCACAGGGACCTGGCTGCCAGGAATGTGCTGGTTAACTCCAACCTGGTCTGTAAAGTGTCAGACTTTGGTCTATCCCGTCTAATGAGGGGCCTGGACCATAACATACCTACTTACACCGCCTCACTGGTTAGTTCTGGAAACTGGAGCTTCTGTGGTTCTTGGACCCTCTTGATTTGTGGTTCATGTTGGGTATAACACTGATTTTCTGTCTGCTCTCGTCCATCAGGGAAGTAAAATCCCTGTGCGGTGGACGGCACCAGAAGCTTTTCAGCACCGCAAGTTCAGCTCGGCTAGTGATGTCTGGAGCTTCGGGATACTTATGTGGGAAGTGATGTCATATGGAGAGCGTCCATACTGGGACATGAGCAATCAAGAGGTGAGAGTACAGAGGGGAATGAAACCTGAGTAACAGGAAGTCATCATGAATTAGTGATGTAAATGCACTCAGGTTTTACTACTACAGTGTAATAAAATACCATTACAGGAGTTTAGGCACCAGCCACAAATCACAACGTCCAATGATTGCGTAGAGACATCCCACTTCGATGTTGTTCTCTAAGATTCCCGCCCTGCGTCTGCTTCAGCTTATAAATAAGAAAGATGTTTTCCATTCTGCCAAAAGACAGAAAGATGAAAATGAGACTTTTTTAGAGGAACGCATTACCACCCACTTAAAAGGGCTAATTTAGATTTGGAAAGACGCTGTTTGAGACTAAATATTTTTTATTTGAACCTGCTGAAAAATAAAAAACATGAGATCCCAGAGACATCAAGCCCGCCTCCACCTTTACGGACTACTTTGTCTCGGTGAATTACATACAGCCACAGCCGGCCCAAGGCATAAGCGAACTAAGCGCCTGCTTAGGGCCCCGTGGCCAATAGGGGGCCCCCAAGAGCAACAAAAAAAATAAATAATGAAATATTTTTTATTTTTTGCATGTATGAGTGATGATTTCTGTATGATTAAATATATATTATTGTAAAAAATAAAAAATTAAAGTAAAAATGTTTTGGTGCTGCTGTCAAAGCTCTGCTACCTTTATTTGCCTTCTGCTGTGCAATGTGCACTGAGCTTCCAAAGCGCAGGTAGTTGTGGGGCAAAACAATGTCCCAACAAAGGACATATCCTTCAGGGGCAGAGAAAAGAAAGAGGAAGAGGAGAAAAAACACCAAGATAAAGATATGTTTGCATGTCATGGAATATTAATCAAAGAGATTTATGAAGGTGTGTGAATGATCAAAAATCAGTATTGTTTGCAGAAATAGAGGGCCCCAAAAATAAATTTTGCTTAGGGCCACATTGAGGCTTGGGCCCGCTTTGCATACAGCCCCAAAAAATGCATTTTATTTTGCTGTTGTGAAATGAACTTGTGTAATAATTCAATGGTGCACTTAATCTCCTTGTTCTTCTGCCCCCCTTTTTATTCAACAGACTTGTGTAATGCTGATAAAATACCAGGTAGCTTGAATTTGCATAATTTCTTCTTAGTCACTCTCAGCTCCGAGTGGTCTGTGACCTTTATGTAGGGCAATAACAGGGGACTTCTCACGCCATCTGTCTCACTGCTGTATGTGGAACGTCTCTCTTATTTTCTCTCCCTGCAGGTGATGAAAGCAGTAGCAGACCAGTACCGCCTCCCTGCCCCCCATAACTGTCCTGCTGCCCTCCACTCTCTGATGCTCCAGTGCTGGCAGGCAGACAGAGGGGACCGGCCAGGCTTCGACTCAGTCTTGTCCTCGTTGGACAGGCTCATCAGGCACCCTGCGTCTCTGAAGGCGGAGCCAACACGGTGAGACAGACGCTCCTTGACCTTACAGGACATGTCAGATCAGTGGGTGGTCAACAATCTGCTGTATTTATGGACTCTCACGATCTCACTTTTGACATTTTTCCCTGAACAGAAGCTGCTCTCAGCCGCTGCTCAGCCCCACCCCCACAGATTTATCATCAGTGGCAACGGTCAGTGATTGGCTGAAGGCTCTGAGGATGGAAAGATATCAAGAGGAGTTTGATCAGGCGAACCTGGACTCTTTAGACAGAGTCAGCGGGCTCACTATGGAGTGAGTATAGATGACCCTAATACTATAACTGTGGGATGTAAGAGTGGAGCAGGACTCAGCACTTAAACTCTTTAATTTGAGTGTACATGTTACTTGATTTTGTTTGTAAGTAAGAAACGTGAATGATGTGTATTTACCAGGTTTTTCTTGCGCAGCTACACTAACAAGAAAACTCTCTAGGGCCAAGTAGAAACTTCTATTTGTATATTTTAACAAACTTTCTTTTAGGTCATCATTTTCTTAGCTGCTACACAAATAAAATAAACAACAAATGCAACACACTGACATTTTACCTATATACTCAGTGTCAATTATTTTGTGTTTTTCAGGTTTGTAATGTTCAAACACCTAATTTTTAGGTTACGGGACACTCAGTCTTTCTGTGAATGTTTCTGTGAATTATTCAACACCTCTTCTGGACAGTTTTGATGGACAGAATTGTTCACTTATTATAAGGATAATTTAATTCTACATACGTAACAAAAAATTTGAAAATATGCTTACATTTATGTATTTTTTATGAAAAATGTTTGTTACTGGTCCGTGTGCAAGGTATGATGATTTTACATCTGCATTTCTGTGACTCTACAGAGCAAAGTCATTTTATTATCAAAGATAAAAACAAGGGTAACACTTTACAATAACCATAACTTATAAATGGTAAAAAGACTATTTATAAATGGTAAGCAGATAGTTTATTAATGTTTAATCATCATTTATAAATAGCATGTAGACCATTTATAAATTGTAAATTTTACAGTTTTAAAAACCTAACCCTAACTTTACAATAACCATCTAAGTAATGTTAATAGGTGGTTTATAAACCACTTATTAATCATTTACAAAGTTTTACAAACATGAGTTGCAACTTAACAATAACCATCTAAGTAATGTTTATAGGTGGTTTAAAAAACAAATATTAATCATTTACAAAGAGCTACTGACACACATTTTAATCTAGATGTTTTACAACCAATATTTGAACCCTGTATAAACCTTTAATAAATAGTCTATTAATATTTAATGAAAATTATTAATCATAATTTCATTGCTTGTTAATGGTAAAGTAAGTATTAACTTACATTAATGAAAAATCTATTTGCCATTTATAGTTTGTCTCTTTGCTGTTTTTAAATGATGATTAAACATTAATAAACTATCTATTTACCATTTATAAATTATGGTTATTGTAAAGTTTTACCAGAATAAGTCTAAAACAGGTAGAAGGCACAAGAGAGCAGGTGTTGTATTTTTTAAGCATCAATTAATTTCTCAGCTACCCCAGTTTTTTTATGGACAAACACAGAGTCATTATTCAGAGTCGTAGTTGGATGATAAACTGAGGTTTAATAACCATGAGCACTTGCTCTGTCTCTTTCAGAGATGTCCAGAACCTCGGGGTGAACCTGCTGGGACATCAGAGGAAGATTGTCAGTGCAGCCCAGCAGCTCAGAGCCTATCTGTCGCAGGGGCAGGTGGAGGTGTGAAATCAACCCACGTCACAGCTTGTGCCATGGACTTCTATGGTTTTTACACTCCTCTGTTTGTTGTGTCTGGTTTCTGTAACAGTCGTTTTTCAAGGAGCATATTCAAAACCAAAACAAATCAGCTTTCTTTTGTTTTCTTTTGGAGGAAAGCATCGACTGCAACTGTGTGCTTTCTGAAAACCTGACACTTAACAGCCAGAGCACCAGACTTCCTGCCAGTCATTTAGCAGAAATGCACTATGGGAACTGTAGTCCTGGTCAAAATGAGGTTAGGAGCTTCCTGAGGAGAAGGAGGACTTTAAAGATTGCTCGAGATTTTTTCACTTAAAATTCCACATTGTTGTCTGCCTTCTTCTGTCCTCACCAATCTTCAATCCTACCTCTCACCACCTCTTCCACAACCGTCCCTCCGTAAAACTTTTATATTGTTCCCACCCTCAGTGAGTACGAGAAAAAACCAAGTGATTTTTTTCAAGGACAACTCTCCACACAAAGAATTGCGTGAAGACAATCAGAGCCTTTTTTCTAAGATTTTTTGACTTGTTTGTAAAGTTGTATCACTTCCTCTCTATTTAAAAGCCAAATGCTAAAACCTTTCTAGCAGCGTACCGTAACAGGTTTTTGTAGGAGCTTTTAGAAATGTGTAGTTGGCTCAGTGTCCCAACAGAATACTAAAAACCACTAAAATGACTCTAAAATCAGCTTTCCAAACTCTGAGGTTAGACAAAAGTTGCTGCCATGACATTGAGGACACAAACTGAAAACTGTAAGCCATGTTTTTCCCTTTTCTAAAAGACGTATCCAGCCCTGTTTGTAAAGCTCACGCTCATTCTGAGCAACTACAGAGCTCATGTGCTGCAAAACCACAAACTTCACCTCAGCTGTGAACATAAACATACATCTGTAATGAAGACAGAAGCCAGCAGCACCCACCTTTATGTGTACATTTCACACTTCACGCCTCCTTGTTTGACTGCAAGAGTAAAGACACTGAGTCATTGAATCTTTGTGAATGTGTGAAATGGAAAAGATGGACAAAATCTGATCTGATTTACACTTGAAGGAAGGAGGAGAAATGCTTTGTAAGTTTGTTCCTGTGTGTGTGTGTGTGTGTGTGTGTGTGTGTGTGTGTGTGTGTGTGTGTGTGTGTGTGTGTGTGTGTGTGTGTGTGTGTGCGTGTGTGTGTGTGTGTACGCACGCTCGAGGCCATGTTCATATGAACATCAAGTTTATGCTGTACATGACCCTGTGAGTGGTGTGTGGGTGAGTGAGTGCGTTATTGTTCGAGTTTGAGACGAGTGTGTCAGGCTACACACATTATTGGTTGTGTTTACTTGTATGAGTGTTCACCACTTCTTCATATTTGTGCAAATTTGTAAAATAAATGATATGATTTTATTTAAACTGTTGAATTTGCCTTTTTTTTATTTTTATTGATGTGCATTTGTCCAGAATATTATGTTTTCCACTTAAAAAAAAAAAGACAGAAAACAAGTAGCTTTTACCCAAGGTGCATGGAGATGGGGATGATTCTTATGCACTTAAATGCTGCGTGTGAGTTACCTCAGAAGTCAGATGTCTGAGCTGAAAATGACGTCATCTACGAAAGTTATTTTAGCACTTGCCTGGTCCAAATATAAGGCAAGTGTTAAAATAACTTTCGTTGATTAGCCATCTTGTTTCCGCCTCTGATTTTGCTTTTTTCCGACTCTGTAATTGAAACGCTAGTAACTCAGGTGTGACGTCGTTTTCAGCTTGGACTTCTGACTTTCGAGGTAACTCAAATGCAGTAAAAGACCCACTCCGATGAAAATCATGCTCTTCTTGTTGTCTACATCTTCATATGATATTTTTCTGATGCTAGAGGATACATCATAAGAAAACTAAGAGTAAAATTGCATTTCTGAGTGTTTCTCCATTTAAATCACTGTGAATCTCTGGCAGACCCAAACAGCAGGATCAGATACAGTGAGATTTTCTACGTAAACAATCCAAGCTCCGCCCCCTGTCCCTGTGCTCTGCAGGCCAGACTTCAAGAAGTAGAGAGGACGATCGCAGAACAAGTGTCAACGGTAGTGAATTGCAGTGCTCGTAAGGAAGCTAATTATGAAATTATCTTTAATCATGCCCCCAAACTAAAGACATTAGGGTCCTAGAGCTGAAAAGCTCCTATATAACCTGCTACTTGTTACTTCTGCTGCACAGGTGTTACACCGGCAATGTTAGGCTACAAGCTACCGTGAGGAGGAGTGTGCAGAGCAGCGCTGTCTCCACCCACGACTCAGAGGCGGATTGCTAATGAGCCACTGGAGCTCTGCTGAAGAAAAGCCCTGGATTATGACACAGGTAACGTGATTTTGGCTGAAAACTTAATAGTCACAATTTTACGACCACTGAGAACACTTAAAATTGTGAAAAAAAAAAAAAAAACGATAGAAGTGGAACTTTAAATTCAGCAACATGTAACTGGTAGAGCCTTCAGTTCTGGTCATGGTGGTGACAGAACTAATTTTGCAAGGGTGTCAGAGTCGGGGTAAAAGTGGGACTGAGGGCTTGATCAGCCTGAAATGTACTAAGAAAAGTGAAAGAAAGCTGAGGGGTAAGGGCAAATGAAAGTGTGTCGTCATACGTGAAAAGATCACCCAGATAAATATGTTTGACTCTTTGGACCACAAATCCAATAATGTTTCAATTAAGATAATTCTGGCTGGACTGTACTCATGGTCTGAGCACATCCACACATCTTATCTCCTCTCATGAGGAGAAGCTTCACACATGAGTTTGCAGCTGCTAAAAAGATAACGTTTTATCCACCTTGATGAACTTATTTTAGCACAGCGTTAACAAAATGTGTTTGACCTTCCACAGATCAGCAGGTTTGAGTCAAATCTAAGTTTGGGATCTGCTGTGATCAGCAGCAGGCCAAGAACAGAGTCTGGTTTCCCACATGTCGTCCTGCTGCTGTTATCACAGCAGATCTGTCTGATAACAAGACGCTTACACAAACCCCTATATTACTGTGCCAGTCTGACCCAGCGGGCACTGTGTTCTATTTCAGTGTATCAGACATTAAGTCTAATAACTGGTCATATTGTCCACTTTAACATTGAGTGGTCAGACACTGGTCAAACCCTCAGCCCTTTATTTAAAATAATAGCTTTAATAGCGTCAATCATGATGTATTCAATCACAGGAAATAATAATAATCTGCTCAAGTTTTGAAATACAAAAGTGACATGTAGAGGGACCACTAAGGTTTATTTAGACTATCATATTTGTGCTCCACTACTTTTAAGAGTACGAAAATGGAATTTGACACCTTTGATTGCCATCAGTGTTACTGATTGTTATTCATTTAATCATACAAACTATAAGGTGATTTTACTAAATATGATGGATCATAATTTGTTTCACTTTACATACTTGCAAAATTTTGCTTTATCTTGTTCATCTGAACTTGAACATGTTAATAAGATATAATTTATACTGAGTTTATTGAGAGGAGAGGAGTTTATTATGAGATGTTAGAGAGAGGACAGAGAAGCACAACCTAAAGTACTTATTTGATTTTAAATGTTTTTTTTTTACCTGCTTTTATTTATTTCCTCTTGATGTTTTCTGCAGTGTTTGTTCTTTTAATTTTACTGTGCAGTACTTTGGTAAACTTTAAAGTTTTTTTTTAAATGTGTTATATCAATAAAGCGGATTGGATTGGATTGTTAAGGCTAAAACTAACCCCTGCTGGGTCAGGCTGTACACTCTACCTTCCCCTGGTCACCCCTTTTTTTTAAGTAAATCATCACATATTATCTTCTTTTCCCAAAGTCTCATAAAGTACAAAGATCTCTGTGGGATAGAAAAAACTCCTGGATGTCTCAGAAACTTGTGGAGTTTGTCCGCTATCTGACCAGTCTGATGTAAGGAGTGGTTTTATGGACAGTATCTACATCGCACTGTTGTATTTCTGAAGCTGATATTGTAAAAACAACAGCATCTAACCTTTTATTTTCTAAACTCTGTATATGAGATAATCCCATCTTTTATTTAATCATTTGTACTCTTTCAGTCAGAAAACCTCTGTGTGAAAATTTGGCAGAGTGCAAAAAAGAATTGTAACTAAGGAAGAGTAGAAAGTATTCCTCAAATCCACTACTCTCAGAGGTTAAACTTCACAAAAAGAAAGACAAACCTGCATCACAATGATGCAATGATGTAAATGTGTATTTTTAGAAACACTGACTTGCAACCAGAATATATTAAAATAGTCATATGTCCATAAGAGCTCATCTTTAGCTGTGAATAAAATGGCAAAGGTGTTACTGGAAATCTGAGAATTACTCCATTGTAAGTTTTTTTTATTTTGGTTATATCGGTCGGTCTGAAAACTGAAGAGACTTTTCAATGATTTTGTTAGTAAATCTTGTTTAATTTCACTTCAAAAGGAGAACAGGAGAAATGTGCAGTGGGAGGAAATCAGGGGATAACCCAACATCAGAGTAATGACATGCTGTAAACTGCATGTTCAAATTGAATCCTTGAGCTCTTTTGTGTAAAGTCACTCTGAATAAGAGCGCCTGTCACCTTTCATAAAAGGACCAGAGGTGTCAGTAATAGCTGTTTGCTGTTAACAGTGTTTTTTCAGAGCAGGTGTGCTGAAACAGAAGACGCACAGACCACATAATCATGTTTTTACAGTGTTATTGTTTCTCTATAAAGACATTAACAGAGTGGAAACCACTAGTCTTTATGACCCCGCTTCTTAAAGATGGTGCTCTAGCTCTGGTAAACAGCTATTATCTCCCCAGTACTGAATGACTGCCACTGCTCCATCCATTACCAGGGCCTCCTATACAGTCCCCTTAAACCATGTTTATCCTGCAGCTGAGCGGCCAGTTAGTCACAGCCTATAAATGTTGCAGGAAAACACCAATATGCTACATAACCTGAGATGTTAAACACGTCGACTGATTCAGCAGTTTGTGTGAAAATATACAAGTGAGATTTCTTATTTAAAGTCACTCCGTTTGAAATTAATAATCCTGGTAGTAAGACTGAGAATTTTACAAACAAGACTGAAGGGGCCATTTCCCTGTTTTTCACCCCTGGAGGAAAGTGACATGATATTGCTGACCTACAAATGATTATGGTCTTTGTCATATGGCAATTACCCTGTTTGTGATCACCTCTGTTGACACATCAATGGTGCTCAACATGTTAAATCACTGTGAATGAAATGCACCTGTGTGCAAGATGCAACATGTAAATCCTGCACCATCCAACCAAGTAATCCCAGTAGAAACCCCAGAAATTAGCTCAGAACAACAGGAATAATGCAGCACAACCAGCTTCAAGTTTAAATTTAGAGTTACAGTTCACTGTGAATGAAACTGCCTCTGCTAAAGACACACTGCAGAACCATTTTTGCCATAATCTCAGTGTCAACACTTAAAATGAATCTAATAACAGCGCAACCGAAAATGCAGTCTGGGCTGTCATGCTCTAATATCAGGTTTGAATTACAAAACCCGGGTCTAGATTTACAATCTTGCAATTTCCAAACAGGTTTCTGCCACAGTTCACTAGGAACAATGACCGCAATTTGTTGACTGTCATGATGTTGCAGAATTTTGTAGTGGCCATGCAGGTTTTGGAGGTGGTTAGAGGAATGCAGACAGGCCTGGTGATAGCAGAGATACACTGGGATTGGGGACTGGGACTATTGTCGCTTCACTTCTAAGGTGTCAGAATACACCTGATTATTTCAGATCGACAAAAGAAAGACGCTCCTGAACTGACGGTGAGTTTAACCTTCATGTCTTACTTTCTCTGTGGTAGCCTTGACCTGCGGTGAAAGTCTACCTGCTCATTAAAACCTCATTCTCTCTGTCCTACCTAATCTCTCCACCCAGTCATTCTCAACCCTTCCTTAGGTCTCCTCCCTCATGGTTCAGCCGTATATATTGGTGACACCTCTGGGATTTCACTTCTTCACTGGGTCATTTAAAAAGTGTTGTGACAGAGTGATATGCTGGAATATGAGCTAAAGTTGAGGAGCAGAGAGTTTTCTTTTTAAGGGTAAGACTAAAAAGATCCTCTGTTTTTATTTTAGGTGTTTTATTTTGAAGACTGAATAAATATGATTCAAACTAATCCATGTTTGCGACTTATCAGAGATCTATGTCTCCTCCGGCTACACCACATGGGATTGTTACTCTTTTCTCCTTCGATGCAGATCTTACCTCCCCTCCTGTGCTCCTTGCATTCGGACAACAGGTGTCCATGTCTCCATCTCTGGCCAGATCTGCTCCCAGCGAGCTCAACCATTGGTGGAGCCAGCTGAGGTTTCGCCTACAGAACAAAAAAGGATGGAACGAGATGTTGGATGAGACATTTCTTCTCTACAGCAAATAGTAAGACACTCATAAAAATACTCTTTTTTTGCTTCACTCTGTACTAAATCAAATTATATTTAGCCGATACTGTGCTGTTGTAAAAGTAGTATATGTTTTTGTTTTTTTCCCCCCACAGTATAAATGACATTCCTCTCTTCTACGCGGCTAAAAAGAACAGTGTCGGCTGCATCAAGAAACTTCTCAGTTGTGCATCCACGAACATCTTTGAGAGAGGTGAGGCCACGCTGTAATAACAACCTTCACGCTGTAGTGATTGAAAGGTCTTCTGCAGTATGGGTTGTAATCTATGTGTTATTAATCCTTCCCTGTAGGAGCGCTGGGTGAGACGGCGCTTCATGTTGCGGTGATGAACGATAACCTGGACGCAGCGGAGGCTCTGATTGACGGGGCTCCTGAACTCATCAACGAACCCATGACCTCTGAGCTCTTCCAAGGTTGACATTTATACAGCCACATAAACAAGCACAAGCAGACATCACAGAGTTTATGTTTTTTTCTATATGTTAGGGGATAAAATGTTTAAAATCATGAATGTAAATAAGAAGATGTAGAACATTTAAAAGAAAGAGATGATAAAAGATGTTTTAAGTAGGTTTAAAAGTTTAAAAAATCTTCTCTCATGGTCTCCTGGTGTCTTAGGATATGGTTAATTATCTTCTTTCAGAACAGAATTTGAATATTTTCATCCATTTTATGATAATTTTTTTAAGTTAAGCAGGTAAAACTGCTCAAATAAGTCCATTTTAACTGACAGATAACTAATATACCCTGCTTTCCTTGTCTTTCTCAGGTGTTACTCCTCTCCACATCGCTGTGGTGAATCAGAACATCAACCTGGTTCATCTTCTGATCAGTCGTGGGGGTGATGTGACCACACCTCGAGTCACAGGTCTGTACTTCAGGAAGAGGATAGGAGGACTCATATATTACGGTGAGTCAGCCCACTTACCGTGAAATACAGGGGGTTTCTGATGCCATGATTGTTCCTAATGAATGTGTATGAAGGAAAAGAGGTTATTCTTGTTTTTTATGGTGAATGACACAAACCGCTGGTGATTTTTAAAGTAAACATTTGGTCAAACAGGGGAGCACATCCTGTCTTTTGCTGCATGCGCTGGGAACGAGGACATTATAAACATGGTAATCGAGGCAGGAGCCAGCACCAGAGTCCAGGATTACCGTGGTAGGAATGACTTCCCATCCATATTTTTACAGTTGCATCAGTCTGTTATTAAATCCACCAATTCCTGTTCAGTTTTACCCTCTTGTACCTACCATCTCATGTCTCTACTCCCTTTTCTTCCCCTTATTTTCCGTCTAGGTAACACAGTGCTTCACATATTGGTTGTGCAGCCCAACAAGACCATTGCATGTCAGGCCATTGACCTAATCATGACACGAGATGCAGAGCTGGACCAGTCAGTGCCGCTCGACATGGTGCCAAACTTCAGAGGACTCACTCCTTTCAAGCTGGCTGCCAAAGAGGGAAACATTGTGGTGAGTTCAGCCCGGTGGGGTTCACCGAGCGGAAAATGCAGCATGGAAGGTGGAGCGGATTGTTGCTGTAATCATGTCCTATATGTGTGTTTCAGGCGTTTCAGCACCTGGTTAATAAAAGAAAAGTGGTTCAGTGGAGCCTGGGCCCTTTGACTTCTAACCTGTATGACCTGACAGAGATCGACTCGTGGGCTGATGACATGTCCGTGTTGGAGCTCATCGTAGGCAGTCACCAGAGAGAGGTAACAACACAAGGCAAAATCTGGTGGAATTTAAGAGAGAAATACAGACATAGAGGAGAGATTTATGTTTTATTTTTCTTCAGGCAAGAGGGATCCTGGAAGTGACCCCTGTGAGGCAGCTGGTTAGTCTAAAATGGAACCTGTACGGGAAACATTACTTCAGGTATAAAAGATGTCAGTGATTAAAGTAAAACATCTGAGCTCTGAGCACATCCAGTCTTATTTACGTGTGTTTTCTTCTCTCTTTTTCCTGCTCCAGGCTGCTAATGTTACTATATATCCTGTACATTGGGACCTTCACTCTGTGTTGTGCATATCGCCCTCTAAAGGACGCTCCAGAGAACTACACCAAGTCAGACATGGATAAAACTATCAGAGTACAGAAAACACTAAATGTAAGTTCTGAACGCTTTATTATGATATTCATGATGTGTTGTTTTATAAATTATTGAAGTACAGCAGTAGTTTGATTTTTTTTCGTAGTATCTAAATAAAAATGTGTGTTTGTAGTATAGATGCAGCAGGAGGTTAAGGCTTGATCAAATCTTTCTTCTTTATTCAAATCATAATAAGTCGATCAGAGACTTTTGGCTTAAGTTATTTAAAGACACCCTGTTTATGGTAGTTTGGTTCTAACATAAGCTCAATTTTATTCATACAAATCTTGGCTCTTTATTTACCTCATCGTCGCACACCTGCATATCACCCTGTACACTATTATTATATGTTAATAATATGAGTTTAATATCAAAAACCTTCTATTTTCTCTGTCTGTGCCTCAGGAAAGTTATCTAACATATGAAGACAACCTGCGGTTGGTGGGTGAGATCATCAGTGTCCTGGGCGCTTTAGTCATCCTGCTGCTAGAGGTGAATTTATGAACCATGGCCCTTCTTCTTTGCTGGGTTATTCAATATATTTTGTAGACATCCTTTAATGAACCTCCTCTGCCAACAGATCCCTGATATACTGAGAGTGGGGGCAAGGCGCTACTTTGGTCAGACAGCACTGGGGGGCCCATTTCATGTTATCCTGTGAGTTGAAAACTTTGACTGTATGATAAAAGCACTCCTGAGCAAGAGAAAAGATGATTTAGTGATTAATCGAGTTTTTACCTGTCTGCTCTTTCCTCCAGAATCAGCTACGCCTGCTTGGTGGTGCTGCTGTTAGTGTTCAGGGCCTGTGGGGTGCAGGGAGAGGCCGTGGTGATGGCGGTGTGTTTGGTCCTTGGCTGGTGTAACGTCATGTTCTTCGCCCGTGGTTTTGAAATGCTCGGCCCTTACGTCATCATGATACAAAAGGTAGGACTCAGGTCGGACAAGGCGGTGGTGACAAATCCCTCCGAAAGACAGTCTTACAGTTGAACTAATGATTTTGGGATTCGTTGAAATCCGCAGCCAACGTAGGAGCTGGTTACAGGACACAGGAGAGTTTTTAAAAATGGTTTCGAGCATCTATCTATCTATCTATCTATCTATCTATCTATCTATCTATCTATCTATCTATCTATCTATCTATCTATCTATCTATCTATCTATCTATCTATCTATCTATCTATCTATCTATCTATCTATCTATCGTTATAATAATCAATAATCAATCATATTGTTAAGATACTGACCTTGAAACTCCTCCCTAAAGGGGCAATAACATGAGACATCGAGACATTTCACTCTTTTACCCAGTGTGCCACTTCTCTTTAAACATACACTTGCTTGCTCCAGTATGAATTGTTTCTTCAGTGTTTCAAAATAAGAGCAAATCTATAAGCAAGTAATCAACACAGCCCTGTAATAAATGTTGGATATCTGACCAATCATTTGCAAATCAATTAATGAGAAACTGAAGATTGAGTCAGGAGATAAATTGAAAAGGAAATGGGACTATATTCAAAAGTGAGAGGACATGGTTTGACACCCCAACAGCTCATGTGTGTATTCAGATAACATTAGTAGAGCCTTTGTTATTTGAGGATGCAGTAGAGAGGTTGAATGCACACATTGATGTTGTCCAATAGGGGTCAAACTAGCTTCAAGCAGTGATATTAAAATGTTTGGTATTACCATATTTTGAACAGTTTATATAATTGGAAACATTAGTGCAACACTTGACCTGATTTTAGTTTCACACAGTGAGTTACACATCCATCAGTATCTCTCTGTGAATGTGATGAATGGAGTCTCATGTATTCTGTTGAAATTGTATCTTGTTCTACACCTGTACTGAAACGTTTTGGAAGCAGATGTACTCAGTTGTTTTGGTTTAGAAGTACAACTATTTGTGTTTTGACCACACTCGCTGTGTGTCTCATTTCCCCCTAGATTATATTTGGAGACCTGACAAAGTTCATGTGGCTGAGTTTCATTGTCCTCATTGGTTTTTCCACCTGTAAGTATATTCTGGGTAACATGTACAAACAAGTCTGTAACCATCACACAGTCTGTAAGGTGATGTTTTAAACTTTTCCTCTTTTTTCCCCCCATTATTATACACTTAAATCTCTCATTGCAGCTCTGTGGATGGTGTACATGACACAGGAGCCTGAGTCCATTCCTGCATATCGCTCCTTCCCAGTCACCCTCTTCTCCCAGTTTGAGCTCAGTGTGGGTCTCATAGATCTGCCAGTAGACCACACTATTGCCACCCCGCCGATCGTCCATGTACTACACTGTGCCTTCTCTGTGGTCTCCTACATTCTGCTGCTGAATCTGCTGATAGCCATGATGAGTGACACACACTGGAGGGTGGCCCAGGAGAGAGATGAGCTCTGGAGGACTCAGGTAAAAAGAAACTCCGCAGAATGTCCTCATTATCTTGTCCCTGTGTAGTGCGATGTCATGGTTACGCCTGTTATGATGTTTTTCAGGTGGTAGCCACAACTTTAATGCTGGAGAGAAGGCTGCCTCGCTGTCTGTGGCCTCGGCTCGGGGTGTGTGGGCTCAATTATGGTCTGAGAGAGCGTTGGTATCTCAGGTAGGAAATAACTGCAGCATCATGAAACATGAAAGAAATAATATTAAATCTCTAAATAGATATATCTGATTGATTGTATTATTTTAGATCTGCTTCATGGTTCTAAAAGGGGCATCCATTCTTAGAAGAACTTAATATTTTTATTTCAGTTTGTTAAAATTCAGTCGGAGAAAAATATTATGGCTTTTGTAGTGGTAGGTAAACTTTGTTGAGTCCCTACAAGTGCACTAGAAATTTGTATCAGACTGCATCTTGACTTTCTAGTTATATAATATTATATAATGAAGGTAGTGAAGGGCACATCACATCAGGAGATGTTTCATTATGGTAAATGCCAGACTTTCTTAAAGTTGATCCAACTTTGTAAGCAGCAGCAATGATACATCAGCTTCTTCTGTTTCAATTTTTTAAAATTTGCCTCTTTTGAAACCTTTTTTTTTATATGTAATTTGGGATCCTTTGTCATCTGTCGTCCTTGCAGGGTTGAGGACAGAAATGATCCAATGTTCCAAAAAATGCGCCGGTACATCAAAGCTTTCTCCAAAGAAGATGAAAAGGATGAAAAGACTGATGCAACAAAGGGGTCAATGTCAGGAACCCCCAAGCTGCGGCTCAAAAATAGAGGTTATAACAAGAGGAGGTCTCTTACAGGGTGGCAGATGATCCGCCACAGTGCTCTTGGTCTGGAGATGGAGATGGAGGAGACAGAGGAGGACCAGGACATTAAATATGTCTGAGAAAAGACTCTGTCTTCACATTGAGTGATGATGAAGTGTAAAAAAAACCCTGCAATACTAGGACTGTAATGGTTTTATTTATCTGTATAGATAATGGTGCAATTATTCCTGCAGTATTATGCTATAAAAAAAGAGTGTGTTATTTTTATAGCCATAGAAAAAACATGTAGCGGTAATAAATGCTAAGCCAAAACAAAGTGAAACTTAGCTGTTAAACCTAATATATAGTTGCAAAGACATTTTTATATGAGAATAAAATCTTGTTAAAGCAAATCTACTCGCCCTTCATTTTTACGAAGATGTCTGACAGCAGGTTTTGACTCCAATCAGTGTATAAGACAGATCGACCATGATCGGTGTTTTTTTGCAGAACAAATTGGGTCAAATACAGCAAGGATAAAAAACACATAGCAGCTATTCAAGATTCTAAATAAGAAACTACAATTTTGCTTTTTTGGATTTCCTTCTGTAAGAAAAAGCTGATACTTTTTAGGATTTCAGCTGACAGATGAAGTAGGAGGAAGATTGACAGGACGCTTTGATCCAGTTCCTCTCAGCTGGACCGTCACTGCTGAGGATCCCACAGTCACCATTTGAGGTAACATCTGCCCAATAACTGCAAACAAAGGAGGAGAAAATGTTTTAGTATGCATACACTGTACAAACAAGATAATAAAGCCACTGTAACATCACCCTTTGGTTTTTATGCTGCCACCACCACAGCTGAGGGGTGAGCACTCAAGAGGCACATGGTGCTAACAAATAATAGCAGCTAATGCTAGCGCTAGTTCAGCAAGGTGCATGGTTAACTCATCTTGACTAAGACACCAAAAGAGGATGTTTGAAAATAAGGTTTATATAAATTATCCTTGCTAAAAAGTACAGCTGAGTCATTTAAGTGTCTGTATATACAAACAGGGACTTAACATTTGTTGTTAAAATTGACCGAATAGCAGAAACCACAAAGTAGCACCTTTTAGAGCACCAAAGAGACTGCCTCACTTTAGTCCTCATTTTATTCTTAGCTGGACCATAATTTACACACTTAACATCATGCCGTGTTGAAGAGGACTATAAATGAGCAATTCTGAGATTTTACCAGTAAGTTTAATGTGCTCTGAGGTTAGAGAGGTTTTTAACAAGGCATCATACAGCTGGACTTCTTTCTGCGAACAGTGGAGTTGCATGAGGAGCAAATATCGTATGTGTCTGTGCTGCCAGGAACCTTCAGAGGAAACTTAGAAATAGACATTAAATTTGATACTTGAAGAACTGTGCTGATATAAATGAAGGGGAAAAGAGAGCATGGACAAGGTCATTAACCCTTTAATGCCTTTTGTATCATATTTGATATATTCTTTTATATACTTCTATCAAATCAATATGATCAACAAATTACTAAAAAAAACAAAAAAACAAAAAACACCTGAATACAGTCTGATAAATGATAAAAAAATGTCCTCTTGTAGTTTATCAGTTTCCAAAAACATCTAATGGGGATGTCAATCTATCAAACGAGAAAAATAAATAAATGTGTTTAATTTTAAGGACATTTAGTTTTTTTGTTTTTTGTTTTTAGTAAGTCAAGTAAACATTTCAGCTTAAAAAAAATTGAATTTTCTGGCCATATTTTGTGGTGTCAGGCATTAAAGGGCTACAAAAAACAAACAAACAAACAAAAAAAAAAACGTAAAATATGCTGAAACACATCATCCTGTTGCTTTGTGACTTTGTCCATTTCTTAAAATCACCTCTCTCCAAGCACAGTGTTGTTGACCCATCCCCATGTGAGTCCTCTCTGTCTCAGCCCGATCCAGTATTTCATCTTCCCCTTACTGGTCAGAAAACCCTGAAAGCGAAAGGGCATCCTTGACACATATAGAAAATATTTTGAGCATAGTTTTACTCGCACAGTAGGCTATACCACAAAAGAGCTACCTGAATCTCTGGGCTGGAAACAACAGCCAGAGATCCTCCTCTAGAGTAGCAGTTTCTGTAGCTTTCATCCCAGTTCAGCCTGAAAGTGGACAGGAAAAAACAAGATCGACCAAAAGTCAGCCAGCCATCAGCGCACTGCCGGCAGCCCAGGTCTGGAAGGAGAGGGGACAGACACAAAGACAGTTCTCAGAGAAGACACCAGGAGGCTTTTGTGCAGATTTGGCGTATGATAATGAATAGCAAAATAGACTATTTGCTTTACTTCATGGTAATCTTTCCCTCTTAATTTTGTCTGACATAAGATGATGTATTTGAGCATGAATAAACTGCCTGTGTTTAATGACAGAGCAATCTCAAACAAACTGATCAGCCCCCTCTCGGTTTAATTGGAGAGTCCTCTATCATAACAGGCACATGCTCTGCCTTCCTCCAAGGCTTGTCCAGGCAGTGATTTGGGCACATGTGAAAGCAGAACTGACACTAGACAGAGTCATTTGTTTTTCTCTGACCCAGATACATATAATTTCCTGTCCTGGTATCTCACTCACTTTTCAGCGGAACATCAGGGAACAGGGTCTGGCACTGTTCAAAGCTGCAGGTTTGGGCACCCTGCTTGCTCTGTGGTGTAGATTCCTCTTTCTCCCAGGGGGCTGTAATTCCTGTTTGGACTAGAAGGCAGAGACAAGTGGGAGGAGTTATTTTGGAGAAAACATGACGCAGCAGTGAAAAAACAACAGGCTTTGTTTGCTTGTATATAGTCTGTTTTATGAGCAAAATGAGGATAAAATCATTGGCATACTGATCTGTATTTGCTATATTCTTTTATTCGACATGATCACTTTAATCTTCCTGCCAGTAGTGGTTTGTTTTGTCTGGTCTGACACCTATGGCTGCAGACACTCACGTTTCACACTGAGGATGATGACAACCAGCAGCAGCACCAGGCAGATTAGTGAGAGGATCACACATGCGAGGCGGTACGGACGTGTCTTTTCCTTTGTCTGTGAGTCTAAAAGAAATGATCTGTTGGTGAGACTGTTTTGTACACAAATCACACATCAAGCTAAGCCCGAGAAATAACCATCTGGCTTACCTTTGTCTCCCTTCAGCTCAACAGATAACTCAGAACCTGATGATGAGTTTGCACTGGCTTCATATTTTTTATCCTCCCCATAACTACGACAAAATTTGATGTACATGGTGAAAAGAGTCCTGGGACTCGTTTAGCTGACTTGCTCCGTCTGCCTGGACTTTTAAGACACCCCCTTCCTTGTCTTGTCACCATAGCAACACGACGTCACTGATCCCTAAATATTCATGGAACACAATACACTATCTGTCCTTCGATTCTCCCAAACTTTTCCTGTTTTCAATCTTTTTCTTTTTATCTGTAAAAGAAGGAGGTCGAGTGAGAGACACACAGACAATAAAAGCCTGCAGATGCTGCCATTCAGAACAACAGATAGGGTTTCTTTCTCAGGGTCATTTTAGAGAAGCGTCTATATCAAACACAGATCACAGACAACAAAGATAGAGGGTTTAACTTTGCGTGTGAAAAGGGAGTGATAAAATGCAGGAAACGTGTAACACATTGAGCACAGTCAACTCGATTTTATTCTACTTGATAAAAGTTTCTTTCAAACACAACTGATCAAATTTATGAGAGTAAATTGATAACAGTATCTGGCGCAGTAATGAGGGTAAAGTCATAACAGATCAGTCTAGAGTTTGTAGGTTTTTGTTAAGACTTCAGAGCAAATAGGACATGTTTTTTGTATACTATACATATAGTTTTTGTAACTTCTGAGAATAAAAGAATGTTGTTTGATAAATCGAGAGAGTGAAAGGGACTTTAATGTTAGTGTGTTGTTACAAAGCACAGCAGGTAGTAATCTGCTTTTTTGTCGACTAACTATTATATTCATGTTTCTTTTTTTCACAGCAGGATTTTAATCTGTCTCATAAGCACATTTGTCATTGAAGATGTTGTTTCAAGGAATAATTCGTTTGTCACGGACAGACTCCTATGACCACTATAAAAGGTTCTGTGTAAACACTCTCAGATGAACGCGGTAGTTTATCATATTGGGGTGGTTTTGCTTCCTCTAAAGCTAGAAAAAAATAAGGACACAGCTAATAGGGACACAAACAAATGAATAAATATCTTGGGGGGGGTATTTATTTTTATTTTTATTTTTGAAGTGTTTTTCACTCCAGAAATAATTGTTGTACAGATACTGAACTTCTGCTTTCTTTACCAAGCTTCCATTTGTTTTCTTTAGAACATTCATATCATGACTTCCTCAATGACACTCCTTTTAATTCGCAGCAATGTAAAGAGCAAAATACCTCCTCAGCGCCGACAACAAACCTTGTCATCTGTGTATTCAACAATTAATAGACAGACAATTCTGTTATATTAAGCTTTACCTTCCCCTGTTTTTTCTGGAGTGTCCCTGCAAAATGCTTCCACACTGGCACTCTCAGTTCGGCCTTGAAGTCTGGCATAGTGATATGGTTTTACTTCTTCTACAGTTAAACAAAAGTAGAGATGAACAAAGTTAATACAGACATAAAAACCTGGAATTTGCTTCAAATTATTGAATGCATTTTAAACAAAAATACAACTGCATCATATTAAATGTGTTTTTTGAGGGCATGTCTTTTCCCCTTATGACCTAATGTACCCTCTTTTGGCTAAATTTACCTTCCTGGTGTATCTGTTAAGTTAAAGATGTTTTACCTTCAGGTTTGACCTCAATCATCAGTTCACCTACTCCTGCATCCCCTCCTTTTCTTCCTCCTTCAGTGGTGATATCTTGCATCTCCATGACTTGATTCTTGTGTATCCCGAAGTCTCAGTTCGCTGTCTACAGGCTTTCCTAAGCAACTGGCAATCAAGTTTTGTTTATAGTATGCGGCTAGCACTGCATACAACAGTTGCAAGACTTGTTTGACAATTATTAACCTTTATGATAGTTAGAAAAACACAAGCAAGGTCAGATCTCCCATGGTTTTATTTATTTGTAAAGTTAAAAGTGCAGTTATTCAGGCGGTGTTATGCAATAAAAAAGCATCTTTATCTTTATAACCATATAAAAAATAAAAAAATTAAAACCTGCAGTAGTAATAAATGCCAAGCCAAAGCAAAATGAGACTTTGACATCAAACTGATATAAAGTTGTATAAAAAATTATAAAAATGTACCGCCTCTCATTTTTATAAAAAAGTCTCACAGTAAGTTTTGAATCAAAAGAAAGGTACCATAATCAGTGCATACATTGACTAAAACTTCTCAGTAAAAAGTGAGTCACATAAATTTACAAAATAATGAACAAAAGGTACCAGAACAGCTGCTCAAGCTTCTAAATATAAAAGTATGATCTTGCTTTGCTGTGACATAAGAACAGTGATTTCCTATGTTGTTGAGATGGAGCTTTTTTGATCAGCTGTTGATAAAAAAAAGGGGGCTGATGCTTTCAGGTCCAAAGTTGACAGATGAAGTATGAAGTAGCTCGACAGGGAGCTCTGATCCAGTTCTTCTCAGCTGGTCTTTCACTGCTGAGGAGCCCACAGTCTCCATCTGAGGGAGAATCTGCCCAATAACTGCAAACAGAAGAAAAGAGTTTAACACAAAAGTCTCAACAGTTTAATCACAATTGCAACATCACTCTGTGATTACAATCGATTCACCTGGCACAACAGGTACACTACGAGAAATCATGTTCTGGGCTAGGGATGAGCACCATGGCAAACACAATGAGGAAGTCTTGTATTTATATCCTCAGGACTACAGCCTCTCTTTGCATGACATAAATCCCCACAAAGCACGTCACATCTGTCTGGAGATCGTCCATGGCAGGAGAGTGTTTATGGAGCCTGTTTGTTTTGCGACCAACTCTGACGTTTGTAGAAAAGGTGCTGAAAAATCTACAGTCCCATAACATGAACCTGGTTGATCACATGGATCATGTTGATGGGTAGCCAAGTATGAGCTGAAGCCCTCTGAGATCATCAGCTGGGACTTGATGTTTGCCATGATTACAACCATGCGTAGTTTATTTGAGGGGTTAGTATAGCGCCACTGTTGTGCCTGTTTTCCAGGACAATACATCCTTCTTCTCACTGTACCACTGAGTGGCCCTCTTCTCCACCAGCTCAAAAATCAACTGGTTCAAAGGGTTCCCCCTTTCTTCTGAACTGATAACAATTAGCAACAGCCTGTCAGGTTCACAGAATTTATCTCAGAGCAAACTGTAATATTCATTCATTCATTTTATATTATTCAGAGAAATAAACCACCGGCTACCACGTCACAGTCCCCTGCTATAGACAGGATCTGGGTTGAAATAGAGCTGAAAAAGCTTGCTTGGTCAACCTTCCACCTATGGAACTTCTCTGGTAGCAGATACGGCTCTGTCCTACAACCACGATATGACCTGTCCTGCAAGGGTCCTGTCTAAGCACTCTGGATTTTCAGTGCCACAGATGGAGAAGATTTATAGATTTATAGAGCGCAAGGGGGCAATGCTTGAGCACCGAGATCTGTCACCATGCTGCAGACTTATTAAGCCATGGGTTTTGGTGGAGCTCAGATCACTGGCTGCCCTCTACAGCCCACTGGTAACTCTTATAGACGAGGTCAGATGTGACATTGATTACATGCCTTGTCTAATTGCTCCTGCTGTGCAATGCTCTTCCTCTGCAGGAGGATGAAGTCTATGATTTTGTCGCAAAGACAACTGTGGCTGACTCTGTTAAAAAGGCTGTGCCACTCTCAGCTAGTGAAGATGCAACCTGATACTATGCAAGCGTTGCGCCAGTTGGCTCAGAGCAAAAGACTGCTGCTGGGCATCCAGAAGGATTCAGTGTCAGGGAGGAAGAAAACAGAGCCCTCTGCTCTGGGACTGAGTGGAGAAACCGCTGCCACTTGTTTGTTGCTACCCAAAAAGTTGTCTGTCGTGTCTTCTGCTTTTTTCCCTGGTCAAGATGATACAGCCTGTTTAGGTGGAGAGGGTGCAACATGAGGTCTGTTCACACTAAAGTGGCCTCTTGTTGGCCAGCAAAGTATTTGTTTGTTCATACAATCAGTCTGCTGGCAGTGGGAGTAAAGGCAGCTTCCTCATTGCAGGGACTTCAAAGCAAGTGGGGAGGTGACTCATCGGAGACCAGAATCATGTTGGCTTCATGCCTTCATGTTGGAAGGTCAAATTTTACAGCAAAGGTTTTGCACCCAAGTGTGAAATTGCAACAATCCAGTGCTAAAGCATCATCCACTCAAGGTCTTTATGCTTATAAATTGTGGGTGTTACAGAAGTGGTGCCCAGATCCATTTTTTATTTTTTTTTTCCCACAATTAACATTTATTTGGCAGCTTTGTCTACCTGCCATGTTGGTTGTAAAGGAGACGCACTTCCTCCTGTCATGTGTGTCTTACAAAGAAGTTGCTAGCTTTGACCTCCACAAAGCAAGTGGGTGACCCTCATGCTTTACATGCGCACCAGCTCACTTGAGATTGAGATGGCTTTAAAGGGATATTCTGGCGTAAAATAAATTTAGGGTCAAACACACTATAACACAGAGTTATGACTTGTAATCAGGAAGTGAAAAGAGAATAAGACCGCGTTGTGATGTCTAGTGACAGTTTGGAGAGTAACATCTTCATAAATGGTTCATGCTTTGGATAGCATTGTGAGTATGTGTTGTTTTTATAATCTTAGTCTTATCTAGAGATTATTTTTTGGAAAAAAAAAAAAAAAAAAACATTTATCTGAGATGTTTCTTGTTGTGTTGTGATGTTAATAAGCTAACAACAGATACATAGGGCTAACCATGGATAAATTATTGAACTCACAGTCTTTGAAGGTTAAACTACAATCCCCAAAAAATCATCAAAGGTCAAAAAATGTTATTGAAATGACAAAATAATAGTTAATAGTTAAGAGTGTAAGTATCAATAAACCTGTGGACAAGTAGACGACACCTTCAGAGTCTTGATGTTCCACGACACATATGTTGGAGACTGAAGAGTGTTTATTAGTCAAGTTTATGAAGTAGCGTGTTGGTCCACTTTCTGTTTTCTTTTCAAGTTTCCATAAAACACAGCAGTATTGTTATTGTGTTATTTCATGGCCACGATAACCCTGAAGTGGAAATCTGATCTCCTGACGGCCCTAGTCCCATACCATATGTGTTGCACTGAGTGAATTGATCAAAGGTAATGAAATGTCATGACTTTAATGTCTGTTTCCTCAAGAGGAGGAATATGGTGCAATACTTGGTTGCCCCGCTGCACCGATGGGCATGGTAAAGAGCAGCTGTTCAAATCTTAAATCTGTGTTTGAAGTAAAGTTGTTTATTTTTCCCACCACTGATTTTTGTTATTAAACTAAAGTTATTTTCGAGACTCACCTCTCTCCAAGTGTGGTTTTGTTGACCCAGCTCCATGTGTGCCCTCTATTTCTCAGCCCG
The DNA here is from genome assembly GCA_962446985.1 of Xyrichtys novacula. Lineage (NCBI taxonomy): Eukaryota > Metazoa > Chordata > Actinopteri > Labriformes > Labridae > Xyrichtys > Xyrichtys novacula. The sequence goes on from OY660871.1 coordinate 24,459,603, forward strand.
ATCCAGTATTTCATTTTCCCCTGGCTGGTCAGAAAAGTCTAAAAGACAGAGAGAGAGATCATTATTGACCTTTCCAAAATCATTCTGGGCCTGGTTTTACTTTAGATTAACTAAAACGTGATTTCAGATCTACCTGAATCTCTGGGCTGGAAATAACAGCCAGAGATCCTCCTCTGGAGCTGCAGTTTCTCTGGCTTTCATCCCAGTTCAGCCTGAAGGTGGACAGGTAAAAACAAGATCGACCAAATGTCTGCCAGTCATCAGCGCACTGCCGGCAGCCCAGGTCTGGAAGGAGGGAGAGGACAGAAACAGAGAAAGTTCTCAGAGAAGACACCAGAAAGTTTTTGTGCAAATTTGGCCTCATTTGTTGGGTTAAATAAAAAATGTGATAAGCAAGGGCAAAATCATTTACTCTTTTCTCAGGGTTTTTTCCTTCTCCATATGCATTATTGAAAAGTGAATTTAAGCATGTGGGAATTTGTGTTTGTGTTGAACAAGCAAATTAGTCAACTCTAGATTTAAGTGGAAAAAAACCCTCTTTCAAGCATGTGATTTAACTTCCTCCAAGACTTGTCCAGGCAATAATTTAGGCAACTGTGAAAGCAGAACTGACACCAAAAAGATGTTGATTGAGACAGAACCATTTGTTGACCAATTACATATAATTTCCCTTCCTGATCTCACTCACATTGCAGCTGGACATTGGGGAACAGAGCCTGGCACCGATCAAAGTTGCAGGTGTGAGTCTGCTGGCTTGGAGCTGTAGATTCCTTTATCTCTGGGCAGGCTGTAGTTCCTGTTCGGACTAGAAAGCAGAGGCAAGTGGGAGGAGTTATTTTGGAGAAAACATGACGCCTGCAGGCTGCAGCAGCGCAAAACAACAGGCTTTGTGTACTTGTATAGTCTGTTTTATGAGCAAAATGAGGATAAAATCATTGGCATACTGATCTGTATTTGCTATATTCTTTAGTTCGACATCATGACTTTGATCATCCTGCCAGTAGTGGTTTGTTTTTGTCTGGTCTGACACCTATGGCTGCAGACACTCACGTTTCACACCGAGGATGATGACGACCAGCAGCAGCACCAGGCAGATTAGTGAGAGGATCACACATGCAAGGCGGTACAGGCGTGTCTTTCCCTTCCTGTCAGTCTGTGAGTCTAAAAGAAATAATCTGTTGGTGAGACTGTTTTGTACACAAATCACACATCAAGCTAAGCCCGAGAAATAACCATCTGGCTTACCTTTGTCTCCCTCCAGCTCAACAGATATCTCAGAACCTGACGATGAGTTTGCACTGGCTTCATATTTTTTATCCTCCCCATAACTACGACAAAATTTGATGTACATGGTGAAAAGAGTCCTGGGACTCATTTAGCTGACTTGTCCATTTGTCTGCACAGAGCCCTGTCACCATTGCAACATGAATTCACTGATTCCTAAATATTCGTGAAACACAATATACTGCTTGTCCTTCAATTCTCCAAAACGTTTCCTGTTTTTAATCTTTTACTTTTTATCTGTAAAAGAAGGAGGTCGAGTGAGAGACACACAGGCGCTCCATTTTTAAACAATAGATAGGATTTTCTTTCTCAAGGTTGAGTGTTTGTGCCAAACATAGATCATAGACAGCATGTTCAGTCATTACTGATACAGGTTTAAACAAATGCAGCAAGGGAGGGTCTAAATAGACAATGTGCAACACATTACAGCAGTACATAGTTTTCCTCAGAATGAATAGATCATATTGTTGTTGATAAATTAATTGCAGTTTCTGGCATAGCAACAACATTTGAATTATTGTGAGGAGAAACTTTAGAGTTTTTCATTTCAAGTGAAGTTTTAACAATTAGAATGTATTTTCCTCTGGGGATTAGGATGATTTCACAAACTGTCTTATTTTTATGCTACGGAATTTATTTTCCCTTTTTTCTCCATTTAACAAAATAGAACGAAATAGATTAAACAAAAACTGAAACAATTGTGAATTTGTCAATGTAGTTTTAGATGACTAATAATGTAATTATCAGGGCAGTAAATGAGGCTTCAGTGTCTGTGTTGACTCAGTGTGTTGTAGTGAAGCACTGCGGGTATTGATCCGTTTTTCCATCAAGACAATGTAACATTTACATTATATAATTTACATTTCACATAAAATCTTTTTTAAATTTAAGCTGTCCTCGTGCTTCTTCTTTTTTTCACAGCAGTATTTTAATCAGTTAATCTCAGTATGAAGTATAATAGCAGTGAAACATGATCAGATGTAACTGAAGCAGATAAATGGAGTCCAGCTTTCATTAGTTATATTGCAATAACAGTCTTGAATCATACAGACGTGTGTGTGTGTGTGTGAGTGCTTACAGATATTTTCAGCCTTCTGATTAGACTGACACTACAAATACATTCACATTTTTCATTAAAGATCGAGTTTCTGAAAAAATATTTTGCCATCAACAGACTTCAAGTGTTGTTTCGTCTGTTTCTGTTCTTAGAATTATCTGAAACATTCGGTTCAAACTTCTTCAACCAACTTCTGCTTTCTTTTAATTTCTCATTACTGGTTTTCTGTGAAAGACTTAAACCACAATACTATTTTTTATGATCAGCAACTCAAGTAAAGCACTTTTGCCTTTAAATCCAATTTTATTTTCACATTGATATATAGTCTGTTTAAATATAAGGAGTCAGATTAGGATGAAAGGGTCGCAGTTTGCAATACTGTGTCATCTAAGTTTCCCAAAATTAATAGACTTTTACCTTGTTTGATTTTACCCGGTGCACCACTATAAAAAGCTTCTGCGTAGACATTCTCAGATGGGCTCTGTAGTTTGTCATAGTGGTGTGGTTTTGCTTCCTCTAGAGCTAGACAAAAATAAAGGACATGGTTAATAAGGACACAAACATCTGGATAAATATCTATAAACAGTATGAAATTAGATATTTGTTTTTCTGCTTTTTAAAGTGTTTTTCATTTAAGTGTTTTCATCACAGAAACAATTGTACTTTACTCAAGATACCAAAGCCCTCATTTCAGTGCCACAATCTATATGTTTTATTTGCTGTACCTTCAGGTTTGGCCTCCACCACCAACTCAGCAGCTCCTTCATCCTTTCCTTTAATTTCTCCCTCTCCTTTACTTTCTCCCTCGATGGCGATCTCTTGCATCTCCATGACTCTTGTCTTGTGTGTTTCTAAGTTTCGATTCACCGGGGAAGTCTTTTAAACCTGCCTCATTGACTGACAATGAAGTTATGTAACTTGGAAGCCTGCAGATATTTGTACCCCGCGGCAGTTGTGAGAATCCAGACCAAATGTCTCACAACTCAAAATTTTTTAAAAAGAGAATACAATATTCCCACCCTGAAGTGTCCACAAAGTAGATGACTCATCAGATTGGTGAGACTGAACACTTCCCCATTAAGATTTCTCTTTCACTCTTGTTTTGTCTGGTAAACAATATCATGGTGCAATAGTATGGCTTTAGGGGAAGGCTCTAGTGTTTAAGGATGTTATTTCAATATACTCGATGGGAATTTTTCCCTCTGATTACTGATATAAGGACTCAAATGTAACACCTTCACTCTTGTATATAAAAACATCACATTCAATATAAAAATATGCAAAAATTACGTTTTTAGTTTTGATTGCTGAAGTTCTTGTTAAAAGGTTGTTTTATATCTATGTTTTTCGAACAGACAACAAATTCCACAAGGTGCAGGAAACAAAAGCATGCAATACATATATATATATATATGCACACACACAACAGGAAACAGTCGGACACAAATATATTGTGCATTTTTATCTTTATTTTCCACAAAAGTTTATGATATTAATTTACAAAAACAAAATACTATTTGCATTAAATACAGATGACTGAGAAAGATAATGAGAGACCCCTCAACATAATTCAGAAAACTTTTTTTTCTTTTTATCATTCCTGTTTCTTCTTTCACCAAGTAAGGAATCACGATAGCTTGCAGTGTTCTATAAGGGTACTACATTTTATTACACTCACCCTGAAATACTGTCAAAGGTAACCCATTCAACACCCCTCCCCCCTGTGCCTTGTATGTATGAAGCCTTTCATACACTGGTACTGTACTGTACTGTAGTTACTTATCAAAACTAATATAAAGAATAATAGTGGCATGAAGCATTACGAACAGCCTGAACTTTTTATTCCTTAGCGAGTCTCACTCATTCTCCTCTCATTCTCTCACTCTCTTTCTTTCTCCAGTCTTTTGTCCTCCCTCAGGCACCATACACACTCTCATTACTGTAGGTCATGTACAGAAACAGGTCCTCTTCGTGATGCTCCTGGAAAAAAAACAAGCAGAGAATAATAGAGGATTGAACACAGCCTGTGAACTTCACTATGTGCACTCATTATTATACTAAAAGCTGATCGGGCGCATTGATCGTAAAGCTACAGTAGATGAATCATCCCTAAATATTTCTCTTCTGACGTGAAGGATTTTTGTAAACTCAGTCTTTAAAACCTCAACACACAAACTGCATTCTGGTTTTGATATCACTTTCAGTCTGACTTTACAATCATGTGAGTCAAGAGTTCACAGGTTTATGGTCAGGGTACTTCTCAGAGGAAGAAAAAACGTGCAGTAACATTGCTTCATAACCCGACTGTTAGACATGGGGACAGTTTTGTCAAAGACCAGGGAAGAATATGTCTGTGTAAGCCAAATTTTTGCATCTATTGAACAGTTGGTAAATACGTCTGTGTAATGCTGGTAAGTCATGTGGTGAGTGTTTGTGGGAGGGTGCAGTTACCTCATATACTGCAGAGAGAGGGGAGCTGGAAGGGGGAAGGGAATTGTTGACAAAGAAGAAGAGTGCCTCCTCCGGTCTCAAAGAAACGCGCTGACGGATCAGGAAGCACAACTGGCCCACTAAAAAAAGGAAGACGGTGAGATTGTTGGAAATTCAGGCTGTAAGTTTCATTTTACGAGCACAGGAAGAAAACAAGAAGCTGCGGGAATGCCCAAGTTACTGGCCGTTACAGTTGAGACTTTTAAACAGTATCGATATAAAAAAAGGCCCAAATAAGTCCAATTACAAGAAACACAACAACATACGATGATTAAATGTTATGATTTACCTGTTAAATCTGAGGGAACTAGATATTTTTTCTTGTCCAGTTCAGGAGCTCGTGACCGTGAGGCTCTCTCGACAATGATCTGTTACAAAAAAAGACCAAAACAAACAAGACAATTTATCACTGGGGGATAAAGAGATTAAAGTAACCATGTGAAAAGATTCAACAAGAGTGATCTGAATAACTGAGCATCAAAACAAGAAACTTAGAACTGAATTGAAATTACAAAATAAAGAACTTTGATCACAATCATGGCTTTATAATCAAGATTATAAGAAATATAACTTTGATTTTCCATTTTTACCGGTATTTTATCCGGATGCTTGGCCCGGACTCTCTCTCCCTCTGCTCTCCTCACCTCCAGTGGTACTGAGCGCTGGTACTGGCTGCTCATCTGAAAACAGCACCAGAAAACATGAAGCACCTCACAATAGCATTATTTACTGAGCAGACAAAGGAGAGAGAGCACTGGCTGACTTCGCCAACCAGAGCACTCAGTCACCAGACGATATTGACATCCTGAAGATCACATGATTGTTTATAGCAACATGAGATGTTGGCATCTTTAGATCAAGTGTTTTACTGAGGTCATACTAGGACTGGATGGTGTTAATTACACATCTATCATCTGGTTTCCCATGTATGCCTGGACAAATTAGCTCTATGTGTGAAAGCCACATGTGGAGGCAATCCAGTCAATACAAAAGACTTATGACTTTAGTTAAAGTCCATAAAAGCTCATAAAAACATATGAAATAGAAAATCTACACAACAAAAAAACAGCTTCAGCTTACAAGTTTAAAGTGAGTATTGTATCAAAGAGAGTATTGTTCCAGTGTCTCAAAAAACTAAAACAAATACCTTATGACTTGTTATGTATGTGAAGTGAGCTCTATTCTGATTTTACTTTCTGAATCAGATCACTAACACATATACTCATTAACCCTTTAATGCCAAAAGCCACAAATTATGGCCAGAAAATTCACATTTTTTTGGAGCTGAAATAGAAAAAACAATCCTTAAAATTTAACAAATATATTTATTTATCTTGTTTTATACATTAGAGGTTTTTGGAAACTAATAACCCACAAGAGGACATTTTTATTAATTATCGGACTGCATTCAGGCGCTATTCTAGACGTTTGTTGATCATATTGATTTGATAGAAGTATCATAAAAGTATGTATCAAATATGATACAAAAGGCATTTAAAAGGACTAATAAAGTGTGAGGACATTATAAGACAACAAAAATAAAACTTGATCAGCTTGGTAATTTTGAAAACTAGATAGACAGATAGATAGATAGATATCTCATTTTATGCTATGTCGCACATGTCTTTTGATTGCGATGTTAAGTCGTACACACCAAAAATATGTCAAGGCACTGATCAGAAAGACATTCCCCCTGATTTTTTTTCCCATTATAAGGAGTACTTTCATCGCTGAAGGACACAGGTACTTCGTCCGTAAGACAAAGTGATCCAGTTTAATGTTGTACATGATGAAAAATGTTTTTGAGGTATTTTGATACAAAAGCACTACCAGTGGATAGCCCACTTTTTTCATATCTCACTTTTTTCTCTTAGGATGTTTAGTATATTTAGTTTGTATTTATTGTATATATTTAGTATATTTAGTCTGTATTGTACATACCTCTTATATTTAATTTCATTTTGTGTTTCTATTGCTGCTGTAACACGGGGAATTCCCAGTTTGTGATCAATAAAGTCTATCTATCTATCTAAAATGTCTATATCCTAACAGTATGAATACCTGAGCAATCTAATACAACTCCATGGAACAACCTGAAGGAAGTTTCTACACTCAAAGTCTTTGATCAGATAGATAGGTAATATTATTCTGTAATTTACTGATGGAAATTGTAGTTGTTGATGGTGTACTGGAGTGTATAATACATGGAAAAGGATTCCTAACATTATGTTCCTTTTATGGATTGTGTTTAATTATCCAGGTGTCCATAATGCTATGCCATTTTGATGTGTATTTGTACAACATTATCCAGAAATGGAGCCTTGAAAAGAGGTATAATCACGGATCCTTGTTGTGTCTCAGCAGTAACGCCCTGTTCACTGCTGCTGCTGTTTACAACCACGGACAATGCTGCTTCTTACTGAGAATGCTCGAACACGTAATATCGAGAGTGAAACTATCGGTGCACACATTTTCCACTGTCAGCTTTATCCTCAAATAACAACATAGTTCTTGTTTTTAGTGGGTTATTTCCAAGACAGCATGGTCACGGGACACCAGGATTTGGGTTTACGGCGGTTTGAGGCCACGTCACATTTCACAACACTGTCGAGATCATATAACAGAGCCTTTCCAAGAGTAGTTTAGAGATTAAAAAGTAGTTAACTACATGGACAGTCAAAAACAAACTACATACCAACTACTCCGCGGGTATATATAACGGATAAAGGTAGTTTTAACGAAGTGCGACCGCGTTATCAGCTGTTAGTCATGCTAGCTAGCAACTGCAGCTAACGGCTCAGAAAAGACGTTACTGCTACCATACCTTCAAATAAGACGATAACAAGTTTCACTGAACACAGAGCGAATACAGATAAACTCCACTGGTCCCTTTGGGTCTCCGGGTTTCCCAAACTGAAACCTTTGGTGGTGAACAAAGCTGGAAAAATGCTGTTATAACGTTGGGGAATGCAATCTATGTCAAAGATGTCGACTGTTCTGCTGTGAGCGAAAACAACAACAAATACTACGACGCCCGCCTACCAAATCTTTAACTAATTGGAGACGAGTATTTGGATTGACAGTGATGTGTGGCCATTCAGAGGGAACCTATTTTATAGCTGCAGTGCGTTCATTGGATAAACTGTGGTGTCAGTCTTTTCTTGTTCCCGCCTCCTGTTTCTGTAAAACACGGCGCACACAACCAATAGCAGGCTCAGGAAAGTGGGGCAGGCCGCAGCAGGGTCACGCCTTATGCGGGCTACGTGCGTGGCGTGAGTGTCTTTTTCATTATCTGTACTGTTTGTTTTATTTTGCAAACAATTCCAACCGACACATGGCATTGATTATACGCAACTTGCAGAAACCCAACGTGCCACACTGATGTACACTTCAGATTTTATGCTGTACACCTTATATGATAAAGGGAACAGGACATGACTTACAATAAAAAATATGCATGTTTTCAAAAGGGGTCTCTGTTGACACCAATCCAGATTTTATTGAAATGTCTTCAGTGTATCATCTGTACATCTAAAAAATTTCTTGTACATTTTGTTCCATTCTGTCAGCTTGATTATGAATGCACCATTCACTCACTTTGCAATTTATGTTCAATATACACATATAATAACAGATTTGCAAGAAATAATCTTTTTCCAAGAAAAGTCCCTTTTAAAATATACTAGTTTACTGATGTTTTACTGTACAAAGTGAAAAGAGTCACAATTTGATGCAGGCCTCAGCAGTTCGCAGGTCACTCTCAGGTAATTTAGCGTTTCAGTGAGTGAAACAAGTGAGACCTAATGCTACATAAAGATGCATTTTTGCAGTATTTCTATTGCTGCACTAACATTTCAACAAGAGTTATTCCCACTCTGAATAATGAATGTCCATCTCTCTGTTTGCAGCAGTTAGAAACAGAACGCTTTAGCTCCTGTTCCTCGAAGTCGACCTCTCTCCTTTTAGTCCCATTCTCAGCATCCTGATCAAACAGCGGCTGTGGCTGTTCTCAGTTTTAGGGCATCTGACAGGTTGTGTTGTCGAACTCTGGAGTTGCTGATGGTTTCCAAATGGGATTCGGGTATCCATCCACGATGCCGATCTGACAGTCTGGTCCCCTCAACCCAATCTAAGAAAGAGAGAGAATCCAGCTCAGTGCTCCTCAATACTCATTATCTGTATTATCAGGTCAGTTCTGCAATCACAGCTGAATTAAACTATGAGGTAGAGAAAGACTAAAATAAGATAGTGTGATGGGCTTACGGTCACTGCTCTGTTGGTGCACTAGAATGATATCAGCTTTTTCCAAAGACAACTCATCAGGCTGCTGGGCAATGAAAGCTCGGATGCACTGCATCTGAGTAAAATCTGTAAAAATAAAAGATAAGAGAGGTCAGGCCTGTCAACTTATGTAAGACCATTTAGATAAAAAGGTAAATATTAAAAAGAAAAGAGTGCTCAGAGAGGAAAGTTCTTTTTCTTGTATTCTTAGAGGGTTGCGTAAGAAAAACTCTTCACATGAGTTTCAGACTGTCAACACATTTGACTCACTTTTCTTTTTAAATGTGTGAAGGTGGGGCAACCTTTCTAGTCTTTGTGAGCGCATTGACGCATGACAAAGTGTCATCCTCTTTGTAGCTCCACCCAAGATGAACCTGATTTCAACTGCTGAACTTATTTGACCAAATCAGTACATTTTACTCTTTATTTTTTACACTATATTTTACCTTTTTTTTAAACCATCACATCAAATAGATCTAAATTTAAAGGCCCTACTTTAACCTTTCTTGTGGTTTTATAATAATTCCTTTGCTTTCTGTCTTTTGATTGCTTCTCTAATCCACTCCGTATCACCGTAAACAATAGTTGACCCTCGATGACCTCTGGTATACAAATACAAGTGGACAGATTTGTAAGTGAGATTGCCTAACATAGTGGCAGCCTTACAGTGTGATAGGCGCACAAAATAATCTTTTGGGTGAACCAGGTCATATAATAATGCCACTTTTATACATGATTTTGTACACCAAGACTTCCTGAAAGGCAGAGCTGGCAGACATTTAAACATGATGACTTACAAGAAAAGCATAATAAGTATGACACACAAGATTTAAGAGGACTGATGCTGAAGATGAAGTTAGCTGCCAGCAGGGGGCAGCATGAACCGAGCCTGGCTCCTGAATTGACTCCCATTATGTTGGATGCAGCTATTATTAATGTAACAGAATGTGGTTGTACTCTTCTTACAACGGCATGTAATGACTGTGAGTTTATAGGATACTGACAGAACATGTTTATATACCTGTATAAGTGTAAATACTCTGGCTGGGTGATGAATATGAAGGAGAAGTTGTACATAGCCAAGTAAGCTGATGTAAGTCAATCGTTTTTGAGGCCTAATCTATGATGGAAAAATGCAGAAAAAGAACATTTTTTACATTGTGGGACATTGTGTCATGCATCATTGGCATAGAATTATGAATTGCATTCAGAAGATATTGTGAAACTATCACCTTTCATTTAGCAGTGGGACTTGGTTACGTTCAGAAATTTTGCATAAAGCTGATATAAAAGTTTTATTCCCTCCCAGAGTGCTGATATTTTCATAATGGTTTGAGATATGCTCCAATGGGTCCCTGTTTTCTACCTGCTGCAGTTTGCATACTCTTAACTGTTCTGCTTTGATATCTGAATTTAAGTGTCAAATGAGCACACTGTATTTGTGGGACTACCAGGATGTTATCCTCGTCCTGCTGGTTTATTTCTATTTGAGAGTGAACCACCCCTAGAGGAAGAAATTTCTTTATATACTTTACCCTGTGCAGCAGAAAAATCTATTTCAGCATGTGGTCGAGAAAGAGCAGATATCCATCGTAGCTTATCACTCCTGAAAAACGAAGAAGAAAAGTTTGGTGTATACTCTGCAAACCTTTTACCCCTTTATGATCTAGACTTCCCAAGCCATTGTGCCAGTCTCTTACTGTGTGTCAGTCCGTAGCAGCAGGGCTCTGTTTGACATGTGCAGCCGGATCAAGTTCTTCTGGAGGGAGTGGAGTTTAACACGGCAGTTTTCTGCGCGCAGTTCTGATACAGGAGCATGGTCAATCACTGTAAATCGTCCCCCTCTGTCAGCAGCAGAAAAGAAAAATGAGTCAGCGGAAGGACGGACGAAGATAAGATGGTGAGACGATAACAGACTGCATGAAGGTAAACAGGATGTAGCAAAACTGTAATAAGAAAGATGGATGACCGTGAAAATGCAGGACATTTTCATTGACTTACTCTTTTTGTAGTGAAACTAGCAAGTAGTCAGTGAAAAGGTGCAAGTAAATATTCCTCTCTGTGTCCTTAAGAGAGAAATCCATCAGTTCAGTGACCGGGCCTTCTCGCACCAACCTGCGAGACTGACTGATCAGAGGCAGGGTCTACAAAAGACATACACACATAAAAATACACACATGAGCGCTAATGAACACACCAAGAGCACAGAGAAAAACTAGAGGAAATAAAGAGTCTGACTATTACAATCTTTTGAAGGAGAAACCTCTCTCCATCTGAGAGCCAGTGTACCTAAGCTACTATAGGTACACTGTGTACCTTGAGCTAAGCTACTATATATTCCCTAAATATTATTAAGACAGAATTAAGAAAAACAAGAATACAAAGACTGACAGTCAGGCAGTTGCCAGAAAAACTTCACGAATAAGATACTGCAAAGAGAGAGGTTTACTGTCAAATAAAAAGCTGCTTTGTCATTGCTTCGATTCATCTACAGTTTTAGAAACAGATAAAAACAGAAACAGATAACATAATAAAACAACAATCCCATCTTTTATTGTTATCACTTACCCTGCACTCAAAGTCCACCTTAGCACTGAGAGAGACCAGGGACTCGATGCTCTTCATCTGAGTGATGCTGTCATTACTCTCCTGAATAAGCTATAAAAAAAAGGATAAAAGACAGGAGGTTAATCTTCAAGGAGATTCTGTGTTTTCTTAAGAATAGCCACTCTCAGTTAGCATGCAGTGAAAGGAGGAGTTAGTTTTACCTTCTCCAGGAGTTTCAACGCTTTGATCGCTTGAGTCGCCTCTGGAGTGCCAGGAGTTGTTCTCTTCACAATGTTCTGCACAGAGACATCAAGCGTGTGTTAAATTCATACTGAGAGTGCCATTTTGAGCATTTTCAATGGGTTCATAGACACACAAATACACACACACACATACACACCTGGACCAGCAGCTTTATTCTTGTGATCCTTTGGAAGGGAAGGACTAGAAAGGATCGTAGAGGGAGTCTTTGACACACAGGACTCCTTTCTAATTTTTCAACAATCCGCTTGAACCCTGGATTCTCATTCCTGAAAAAGAGAAAGTCAAGTTACAGAGTTATAAAGTTGACAGTATTTGGATGTTTTATAAACTGGAAATCATATTTCCTGTACAAAGTGTTTTTATTGGAGTTTGTGAGCAGTATGAAGCAAAAGTCATCCTGCTACAAATAAGCAAACATAAAAAAATCACTTGTCTGGGAGGCTTACATTAGTCTCTGGTAGGTGGCGTCCTGATAGGACTGGTTTGTGAGGTAGGGAACATAAACCATTTTGAAGCGTTGACAATGCCGAGCGATGATGTCACACACAGTGAACTCCATGATGTGTGATTCGACCCGCTCCTCCAGCTTTGACAAGAAACTACACACAAAAAAACCCATTAAAATCCCTTAAGCCTATCACTTCTACTGGTTTGTGACACAAAGAGATACAATATCCACTCAATCTACTCATGATGAACATGTCTAAATGAAAATGTAGACTCAGCTTTGACTAACAAACTTGCTTTCTATAAGTTGAAACATTTCTGACCTGTGGCTGATGGCGCGAACGTCAGCCAGCCGAGAAAACAGCCAGTTCCTATCCTGAGTGGTCAACAGCGACCCCAGCTGTTTGCACTTGACAAAGTGTTCAACAACAATGTCCAAACTGCGACAGTAGGAGGCCTCGGATGTGACCACTTCAAACCTCACCTAGAAGCAAAAAAACACAGGAGATAAACTGATGAGAACATGTGTAGATATTGTTTAAGAGTCACGTTAAGAGCTTAAAAAACATGGGGTCTCTTCACTCTGAGGAATTTTGACAAAGATGTGACTAACAGGAGGAATATTTCACAAGAAGTAAGGGGCTCCAACTTGGAAACACGTTTGTTTTTAAGTTCACAGGAAATACCTTCAGTACAAGGAAAAACACAACAAATTGTTTACACAATCAGTCTTCCTGTGGGAGACGATGTTCTGCCAGTAATAGTTAGATTATTGGGAGGGTTATTCTGGGATGAGGCAAGACAGAAGATATCACATACTCTATGTAGTGTGACATGTGAGGTAATAAGGGTAAGAGGCTGACTCATGTTGGTTACGCCGTTTCCAGAAAATCACACAGAAATTGACAAGGAACAGAAAAACTGCTGATGTTAGATGACGCCCAAACACTTTACTTTAAATGAGCACGAAGAGGGGAATCACATTAACCTCAACTGGATATCTTTCACAAGCAAACTCCACAGTCAACTTGCAACTTACAGTCACAAAGTAAGTGAGGCTGAAAGAAAGTGAAACACGACCATCATGCATTTACTTGCCCCCGAGGATTCTCCTGAATTTTATTAAGGCAAGAATGTTGTGCAACCAAAGAGTGAAGCACAAACATTTCCACGCTTCCTTCCTCCGCTGAAAATTGACTGTACATAAACTGGAACATTTCAGGTGTCTGGATAGAAGTTTTCACATGATCAGTATAAAAAAATCTCTCTCTCCTTTAAATCTTAAAAGTTACTTGAAAAAAACACTGCCTCAAAAATGAAGGCGCTATAGAGGCAAAATCCATCTCATTAACTGTTTTTAGAGTTTTCTGCCATAAAAGGACTTTTTTTTTAAAGGGAGCAGCGAGCTGACATGTTACCTCCTGTAGTCGTCTCTGGTCCTCTGTGAGCTCTTCCAGCTCAGTGCTGTTCCTGACACCCGGCAGCTCACGCCACAGTGTGGCCGACTGTGTGAGAGAGATGGACAGACGAGGGGAGGTGGGCCTGCCCTCGCGCCTACTGGGAGTTGGGACAGGCAAGCTTTTGATACTGGTGATAGAACCAGTGTGGGCCAAGGAGTGGGGATGTGGAACAGAAGGAAGTGGTGGTAGAGGTCTGCGGGCTGGAGGTGGCGAAGGAGCAGGTGACCTTGGAGCGTCCTCACTCACAGAGATGACATCAGAGGAGCGAGCTTGCCGAAGGATTTCGAAGTTCTGAGCGGCCTCGCTGTACTGCTGGTAAAGCTGGGCAGCATCTGAGAGATAGATAAAGAACAAAGTGGAAAAAAAGAGGGAGTAATGGGAGAGTAAGATTGAAAAATACAGGAAGCAAAAAGAAGAAGATGGAAAGAGACCAAAACAGTGTTAGCCAAGAGAATCTGTTTGCACTCGACATTCCTTTTACACGTACTTGTCGGAATGCAAAGTCGCAGCAGCATCAACTTAGTGGATATGAATACTTGCACAAACCTGTCTGTGGCTTGCACAGACACACAACACTCGCACACACTCTCCTGTCCCATTTCTCGCAATATCAGCATGAATCATAGGTCAAAGAGCCACCGCCATAAAACTTGTTTTAAGTTTCATTATTAAAGCGAAGCGAGCCAACTGTAAACTGAACAAAGATTTCCTCTCATTTGTGTGTCACACTAGAACTCTGAGCAAACATTCAAGATAAACAGTTAACGGGGCTGTTTTCACGTAGCTGTGAATCATGTCGACTAGAGAGGAAATACTCAGCTACGTCATGTTTTTTCTGGCTGAAGATGGAGTAGATGTTATCAAAAAGCACGTCACTAAGTCGCCTACCTGTGCGTTTCGAACAATCAACTTCTTTATCTGTACTAAGGTAATCCCGTCATGGATGAAATCAATGACTCAAAAATTTTCTGAATGGTCATCTGCACAGACAAGTTCGATTTCTAATCACAGTGGCTTCTTACGAGCATCCTAAGGTGCATGCTGTCCACTGTCTGCCTTTTTTACATCATCTATTTCCAGCTTTAAGTATTTGGCGGAGGAAAGACATGACCCAAAACAAATCATCTCCACAAAAAATTATGAAAAAGAGAATTTATACAGTTTGTGTTTTTGATTTGTGCCAAAAAAATACTATAAGGATACTCACTGAAAAACCTGGAGTTTCTTTTCCGTCTGTCGATTGTTTCCAAAACATTTCTGCAAATTCAAGAAAGAGGCATCATGAAGAGGTTATAATGACAGTGAAAACTTCCAAAAAGGAGTTTGTAAAGATGTCAGAATGAGCTTTTTGGTTCTTTATGTAGTGAGAATTCAGAAAAGGAACTATCTTAAGAGACCTAAAATGTCACTGGTACATTCAATGAACTACTACTGAAAAAAACTGATATCTTAAAACCTTGTTTTTCTGTCAGATGTGAGAAGATTTTACTCACCTAAGCTCCACTTCTCCCCAGCTTCTACTACGATCATCTTCATCATCTGCAAGATAAAAGTATTCATTCGTTGCGACGTTACACAAAAGCATACCTATCAGGAGACTACAGCGGCTGTCTGAATAATGAAGAATAAATAAATACTAGTAAATAGTTAAAAAATAAAATAAATAAGTGGAATCAATCAAGAAATTCAGGATCAACAAAAAAACTAGTGTGTCTTAAAGTCATGCGTCTTATGTTGTGTCTCAAACAGGATCAAGTCGAGCCTTTTAGCTCTCGCTCCTCTCTCTCCCCCCACCTCCATTTTTCTCCACCCACTACCTGGAACCACAACAGTGTGACGCAACTTCCAGTTTAGAGTTAAGTGATGTGTCCACGGAACATGTTTTTCAGCAGATGTCTGTCTGAGATTGTAGATTCTCTGGTTAATGTAACAACAGGGATGATGCAAGAACCCAGAGGGCAAAGCAGAGGATGTGACTACAAGTTTATCTGTGATTAGAGGGGAATAAAATCACAGGCGTGAACTGAATTAGGCTCATAAACGGTTTCTTCCTCTACAGGCAATCAAGGCCAGAATTTTAGGTCAAACTGATTAGAGGATTAAGGTTAGAAGATTCAGGAGAAACCAGGAAGGAATCAAACGTTACAACCAAAGAAGAGGTAGTACTGTGATTTTCTCAGACTGAATTTAGCAGATGATCGGAATTTCCACCCTCCATCTCCTCTTTTTACCTGTTGTCGAGAATATTCTGGGTCTGCGATCCCTTCCAACACCTTCTTCCTCTTCATCCACTTCTACAAGCTCTCCTTGTCTTCTCTCAGTGGTTTTCCGAATCCCCCTTCTCCGTAACCGAGCCTCGGGGCCCAAATCTCGGAAACTGCAGCTGCTGGTCAGCGTGCTTCCGTTTGATTTCTCATCCGCTAGCATCTCTCTCTCCCTCATGTGTCCCGCCGCATCTGCTGTACCCCTCTCTTCAGGCTCTGCTCCCTGCTTTTCTTCCTCACTCTCCCCCCTCCCCTCCTCTGCCTCTTGCCTCTCACTCTCTCTGGAGGAAAGGTGATCAGACTCTGTGTCATAGTTAAGAATGGGGCAGCTGCTCGGTTTGTACAGCGTGTTGCTCACAGATAAGTACATCTCCACTTCCTTATCCCTGCTTGCTTGGTCTTCTACCTTAGATATTTGACCTTCCTCACCTGCCTCTTTGCTAACTCTCAACTCTACATCTGCCGTTTCTTCTGCGTGTTTGTCCGTACTGTGATCCTCCTTCCTCTCTGAGTCTAACAGTGTGTCAGCATGAGTGTATGTGTCACCATGCATAACTGAAAACTGGTCAGCATGCATGCGGGCTCCGTTCTGCCCCATACCTCTCAATCCCTCCACTTCCAGAGGCTCCTCCCCCTCCTCTTCCTCCTCCAGCTCGGGTTCTGAGTGCTCCTGGTCTGACCTTAGAACACTCTCTCCGGTCCCTTCTTCAACCTCCTCCTCCTGTACGCATTTGTTGGACTCTTCTAAGGCATGTTCCTCAGAGCGTCCCAGGATCTCCCGCACCACATTTTTGGCCCATTTAAGGTGGGGGGCCTGGGAATGCCTCTTGGGCTCCTCGGACATGCTCCATGCACCGCTCATTCTTATCCTGATGGCTTCCACCTCCTCCGGACTCATCGCTCCAGAGTTAATCTCGTCCAAGATGGGTTGAATTTGCCTCAAATCTACTTGAGAGAAAATGTCAGCATAAGGATTATCTGGAACTGGTGAATCATTCTCACCCTCTCTGTCCAGCCCGTCTTTGTTTTTCTCTCTCCACTTTATGAGGAGTTTTTCAGTCTGTGAGTCTCTTTTAATCGTCCCTATCTCAGCGTAAGGATGCTCCACTTTCTTCTCGGCTCCTTCTCCAGTCTCTGCACTCTGATGCTCCGACGACGCTCTGTATCTGATGTCCACTTCAGATGTCCCAGCGTCCTGGTTGTTGATGTCGTCATTTCTCCTCAGGTCACTCTGAGGCTGCTGTGTGGCGTCATCATTTCCACGATGACTACTTTCCAAACTTTCGTCATCCCCTTCCACTCCCTTCTTCTGATCGACATGTGACACTTTGTTGGTGCCTGACCGCGGCAGCGTTTGTCCAATCACACAGAAGACGTACTTTGGCCGCTTCTCTCTCCCCTCTTCTTCTTCCTCATCATCCATCTCTTCTTCCGTTGCATCTTTTTCCTGAGAGGCAACAGGTGAGTGTCCATCACGAGAACCTCCGCCTTCCCAGAATTCCTGACAGTCCTCGAACTCCTCTTCCTCTCTGTCATCCTCCTCGTCTCCGCCGCTGGACACGGTCACAAATCCGTCCTCTCCTGACAGCATTCTGTCCCTCTCTTGCTTCCACCCCGTCTCACTTCCTCCTTCTTCACTGCCAGAGCGTGCCCAGTAATCACTCCCCCCCTCTTCCTCTCTGTCACTCTCCTCTGTGTTATCTGTCACATTCTCTCCCTCTGCATCCCTCTGCCACCGGTCCTCTATCCCTCCATCGCTGTCTGACAGATGTCCCTTCCCTCCTTTATCTAATTCCCTCCAGACTTCGCCTACCTCCTCTCCATCTACACTCACACCCTCTGACTCCTTCTCCTGCTCACTTCTCTCTCCATGTCTTCCTCTGTAACTGTTTTGGTCTGAGTACCTCTCATCTGGTTCCTCTTTTACCCTCCGCCCCTCCTTTTCCCACTCTGCCTGTGACTCCATCCTCCATTCTTTCTCCCTCGAGTGTCTCTCTGTGTCTTCGAACTCTCTCTTACTATTCTTGCCCCTCTGCGGCTCTAACCACATCCTCCTCTGCTCTGCCGACTCCCCTCGCTCACTTGTCTTCTGACTTCTCTCGGAGTTTCTCTGTTCTTCAGCGCCTCTTTCACCCTCTCTGTCTGGTTCCCTCTCTTCGAAACTGTCTGGACGACTCCTGCGTCTCATTTCGCTGTCCATGTCGCTGCTCAACTCGCTGCTGCTCTGGGCTCGTGGAGGCGCCCTTGGAGCTGTCTCGTTCTGAGCTCGGCTTCTCTTGCCTGTTGTGTCGTCTCTCCTAGGATCTGCCTCTCTTTCTTTTCTTCTTCTCTGATCATACTCTCTGTATCTATCATCCCTCCATTTTTCCCTCTCCCTGTCTTCCTCCCTGTATCTCTCTCTTTCTTTTTCCACTCTTCTTCTCCTGGATTGATCCACCTCTCTGTCCCTGTCTCTGTATCTTTGCCTGTCTTCTGCCCTGTATTTCTCCCTCTCTGTTCTGCCCTTGTTGTCCCCCTCACTCTTGCTTTGTTGATATATCAACTCCTCCCTCTCTCTGTCCCTCTCTCTCTCCCTTCTCCGCTCTCTCTCATCGCTGTCTCCTTCACTCCTTGTATCCCTCCTTCCCTCATTTTGGGCCTTCTCCTTTTCCCTCCTATCAGGGTAAATCTCCTTGTCTCTTCTTCTATTTGGAGAAGGTGCTCTGGCTTCTCTTTCTCTCACGTTAGGTTTTGGCTTTTCTCTTTTTCTACTCACATCCCACTCTACTCTGTCCCGTGGATCACCTCCTTCTCTTCTCCTGTCTTGATCAGACCCCTGATATCTTTCCCTTCCTGATTTCACGTCTTCTACGGGTCGTCTTCCTTCGTCCTTTGCCCTACTTCGGATCTGATCCCTTTCCCTTTCTCTCTGCCATGCTCGCTCTCTCTCCCAGTCATCAGCGTCAATTCTTTTCGGCCTCTCTCTCTGCCTCCTTTCTCCTCTTTCATTCACGTCATTGGTGGATGTGTTTCGTCTTCCACCTTCTGGGCTGCCTTTTCTCATTCTAGGAAACGTGTCACCTTTCTTCATCCCCCTTTCCATCTCTCTTTCAGAGTCCTTCTCAAGATTTGACAGAGGCCTCCCTTGTCCCCTTCTGTCATCTTCATACCTCTTATCTCTCTCCCTCCACTCTCTCCCTCCTTCTCTTTCTCTCAGCCGGGGCGCAGGAGCTTGGTCCTTCTCGTAGTATCGCTCCCTCAGATCTGAATCTTTGTATCTCGGTTTGTCTCTCATTTTTACACACTCTCTCTCTCTCCTTCTGCCATCTTCACGGTCTCTCTCTCGCTCTGACTGGGCAGTCATCACCGGCCTGGGACTTGGATCCCTGGAGATTTTTCCACCTGGCTGAAGTTTGCGGTCTGATGTGTTTATGTTAGATAATGTGTCAAAGATGGTGCCGCTGGGCCTTTTGGTCCCCATGGTATCATATTTTGGAGAACCTAGAACACAAAAACATCCATTAGGAAATCCAACATGAAGAATCAAGTCTTTTTCAGGGGGCAAAATACGCCGAAAGGAAAGGTTCATCACACATTAACATATTTTTTTATGGCACAGGGTTGAGTGTAATGGAAACTACAGTTCTACATAAGCTGAGATTTCACACGCCTTTGTTGGACTATGGGCCTAAAAAAAGTTTGTTATTTAAGACTTATCTGGGTGTAAGTTGTCTCAACAGTAGAATATTATTATGTAGGCCAGAGAGAAAAGGTGACACCCTCCTACAGTTCTACAAGAATGCAGCACAGACCTGCAAAGCACCACATACCAAAAGAAGTCTTTCAGAAAGCGAGGCCCTGTGACACATAGGCACGGCATGTAACATGTAAACCACAACTAAGCTCACTCCAAATCTGTGCTTGAACCAGAGGATATCTACAGAGGCTTTATGTTAATCAGAGACCCACCAAGGGTAATATAAAGCAACTCACCTGAGAGTCGTATCCTGGGGAGATAGGCAGTCCTTCCCCGGTCCAGTTCAGCTCAAAAGCATGAGATTGCACAACACAGAAGAATTCACTCCCTGCATTCACATCGTCTACATGACACAGCAAATTCTCTCCTTTTTTTAAACTCAAACCAAACTCCCTTTTTTCTTCCTCTGTATTTACTTGAACTCTTCTGCTGAAATTTAATGTTTATGCCTGAGCTCCCCTTGCTTTTCCCTTTTGCTGTCTCTCTCAGTCTTTGCCCTCCTCCCCTCCTTCCTCAAATTCCCAAACAAGTCTGAACAGATTGACACTTATCTTTCCCCTCCTCCTTTCTCTCTGTCTTTACAGTCGCTGTTGGTGAGCAGGGAGCTGAACGCAGCTTAATCAACCTGGAGTATTTGGAGTCCACCTTTGGAGTTCCCTACTTAAGTCCTTCCTCGCTCTACTTTACTGCTAGCATGATCACTTGTATACCCTTGGCAAAACAAAAAAGTATGCCACTCTCCCCTTTCTCCTGCCCCATTCTTCTCTCCTGAAACACAGGAAATACACCTCCTTGG
Organism: Xyrichtys novacula; assembly: GCA_962446985.1. NCBI lineage: Eukaryota > Metazoa > Chordata > Actinopteri > Labriformes > Labridae > Xyrichtys > Xyrichtys novacula. The sequence goes on from OY660871.1 coordinate 24,480,229, forward strand.
AGTCTCTGTCTTTGAGCAGCTATTGGTTGACATGGAATAGCTGGGTGTGTCTGTACAACACAGCCAGGTAAGGTACGGGCTGTGATAACACTGGGGAAGGCTGGGGGAGGGGAGACAGAGAGTGAAGATTTAGAGCATACTGGAGGAAAGCTTACTGAAGCCTATAAAAACTTCTCTTCATTCCTCCATGAGAGCCAATAAAGAGGAGAAAGAAAGGAAAACACAAACTTTCCTAAACAGTCAGGAGACTTGAAAAAAACTGTGTTTCAACCACACACAGAGCAGCACACCAAAGGGAGGGATTTCACAAGGATGATTGCTGAGTGATTTGTTAAACAATGACCACTTTCCTATGTTGATTAAGTGGCCTGAGATGATAGGTTTGGAGTGCTTTAGGCAATTTAAATGAGTGAATAAAGGCAAGAAACCCTGGCTTAGGTGTAACCTTGTCTCATGTTCACCTAAATTTAGATTTGTACCTAGTTTGTGTAGAGACTTTTATGGTGTATTTCAAAATGTTTCATCCAAGTCCATACCAAATATAACTAGGAATGAAGGGGTACATGACCACTGTTTTATGCAAGAAAAGTCAAGCAAGTCTAATGATTGCCAACAAACAAAGTCATGGGTGCAAAAGCTTGGGAACTGCATCTGCAGTAGTCTGAGTTTTGTGTGTTTCTTGATTTCTATACTCGTTTTGTTTTTGTTGATCAGATATAATCATCTCCATAAATTCAATATGCGTGTCTTAAGGTGTTTTCTGTGTTTTTTTGGGGACATTTTGTGTATTTTTTTCTTGTCTCATAGAGTAACTTTAGTTTGGGGAGTAACATAGCACCCCCCCAAAAATGACCACAGTGTAGTGGTCTTTAAAGGGATTTGTTTTGGTTTCTTTTTTAAGATAGTAGTATTAAGGCTGAGGCTTTATGGGGCTGTTTGTTTTGGTTTTGCACTTTTCTAAAAATTTTTCACCCACTTCTTACAAATATAAGTATCAGTTACAGGTTGTTCTACTACCTAACAGAACAAGCGTAGTGTAGTGTTTTGGGCTGCCGATTTCCCAAAGGAAAAATGAATTAAGTTCATTTTTTAATCAATGATGATAAAAAAGTACACTTATTCTCACTCATGCTGAGATTTATACATGGTTGATGGCATGCACATGTCTCTTTGGTAAGTGTAAGGCTTTACCAACAAGCCCTTAGCTTGGCTTTGCATAAAGATGGAAAACACAATCAGCTCACCAGCAAGTTAGCTCAGTTTCATTAAATACTATAATGGTACAGAATTCAGTTTCTAACATCTCTGACTGTAGGTTTGAATACTTAGGGTTGCTTTACATTTTGTACAGTAAAGTGAAATGAGAATGGAGTCAACCCTCTCATTTAAGTAGTGCTGTGTAAAAAAGTATTTCCCCAGAATATTTAGCCAGAGTGTTCACTTAAAAGTATTTTGCTGAAGAAAAACAACATACCACTGAGTATTTCTAACCTTTAATCTTGTCACTTTGACCAGTTCTTTGAAAAGATTGAAAATCAATCACTGATAAGATAACCGGGCATTTAGGTTCATTAATTCAATCACATTCTCAGCAGGTTTAAAGGTTTGTATTGAGTAAGATAGGTTGAGGGGATAACTTCAGCTTGGCAATATATAGATCAAGCTCTGTGTTGTTTGCAGACGGTCAAAAAGTTGCTCTTGCGACAAAAATAGTATTGACGTTAAAGTCGTCTGCTTTGTAAGACCTAATATTAGTGTAACATTGAAATTATTAATTCATACAAAATATAATTGATATATATTCCTCACAAATTAAAATATACTAATACATTTCACATGACAGTAATAAAAAATTTGTGCAACTTTTCTTTTTTTCAAAATGGAAAATGACATTAAATTTTATCTTGACTGTTGCAACATAATTTAACTTCTTAAAAGGGAAATCACAGGGCTAAGGCTGTGTCCGAAATGAATCACTCAATCCCTAACCCCTAACCCCCATATGAGATTTCACTATATAGTTGACCATGTAGTGAACGCAATCACAGGTTTCAGACACCCCTCAAAAATGGCGCTACCCCTATATAAGTGGCTATATGGGGGTAGCACCATTTCGGGATCCAAGACACCAGGGATCCATTTCGGACACAGCCAAAATTCACTTTCAAGAAAAAAAAAGTTTTTTTTGGAAATAAATATCTAACCCCTTCACCAATGTGCCTCTAACCTTCACAGACTCCATGAATTGATGCCCATCTCCTAAATATTTGGTCACGTGATCAATTTCTTTTACCATTTCCAAGCAACAGGGGGTGGCTCAACTTACCCTTTGGCTCAACTTACCCCACTCTCCCCTACCTGGAGATGCGGTAAAGTGTCTGGAAACAGATGGGTTTACTTGATTTCAGGTTTATAGTCACAACATTAGAGGTGTTTTTGTCAGGTTGTCAGTTAAACACGTGTTCGGGGGTCAACTATTAAAGAGGCAGGTACAGATTTCTTCCCATCATTTTGTCCCACTTCCGCTAACGCTAGTGCGAGCGGATTCAGCGTCCGCTCATTGGTCGAGCTTCACATCGGCAATCACGTGCCTGTGTGTGTGTTTAGTTTCACTTCCGCACTTTGCTCCTGTCTTTAGCCTGTTAGCCCTTTTGGATGGTCTCACCTGACAGTTTTAGAGGAAAGTGGGGGTAAAATGAAGAACGGTAATGCGTACCACTAATGAGATTTACTTCACAATTCCATCTCCGTGTGTATTTACGTTACTTTACCCGCATAACGAAACAGTAGCTTTATTTGTGAGTTAGTCAACGAGGAAGCTACGTTAGCTCGAGGAAGCTCCTGTGATAAAGTATAACTCACAAACAAGCTTAACCAACTCGCACACAGGACACGAAGTCATGACGGTAAGTGCAGCATGTTGCACAAACTTTACGTACACTTTGAACATCTCTTTGGGTGGTAATATTAAACTGTTTCACTGGGGAAACTTATTGCTCAATGAAGAGGATGAACAGACATTTTGCAACACACATTACAGCCTGTATGAAGCCAAGGCTCCAAAATACAAGCATTTGCTGATCAAAATATGCGCACATAAGGTTTATATCGGTCTTATTGTGTCTTTAGATATTGTAGCTTGCAGTTACACTACTTGTATTTAAGAGGTGAATTTCTCTTGGTGGTTTTTGAAGTAGGAAGTAGCTGATCCAATGAGCGTGAACAGGAAATCAAGTCCTACACATGAGGTTTACACGATTTTCTTTGTGATTCTGATGGGAAGTGACAGATGCACACACCATCTTCTGTCTTTGTATATATGTATGCACAGAAATGTGATTTGTATGAAAGCTGTTTCATATATTTTTCTGCTTTTGTTCAAGTTAGTCACTCCAGGGTTTTAGCATCACATTTAACACATTTTTTTTTTGTCTGAGTCAGATAATATCAATTAAATGTTATGTCTGAGAAAGGGTAACATCTTTCATGTTTTCAAATTACTCAGTAGAGGCCAAAGATCTCTTAAAAATGATTGTTTCATCAGTACACTCACCTGTACGGTGATATGGGAAAGTACTATAAAAAATGCTGCAGACAGATAGTTTTGCATATTTGCACTTAACTTCAAGTTGTGATGAGTTATAATTCAGGAAATGGTTCCCAATGTTGACGGATATACTCATCTTTTTAACAGGCATAATCTTTGTTTATTCAATTTAATTAAAAACAAACTTGATATGTCCCTGGTTAGTAGAGCAGTGTTATACAAATAAAGATAACAACAGCATGATGTTTCTGTTTCCTTTGTACCAGGTGTTGAACATACAAAGCGGAGCATCCTTCCTGATGTTGACCCTGGTTGTTCAGCTGCTACTGTGTTGGAGTGGGGTTTACACAACCGACAGCACCAAGAATTGTAAACTGTATTCTGACTCTGAGTCAGAACGGAAAGTCCTTAAACGGCTAGCGCCACTTGCACAAAGGAAGTAAGTACTGACTCAGCCATATGACATGAGTTTGTATTTTGGGTTTGCCTGCCTTTGAAGAAAAGCAGCTTAACTTGAATGTGAAATCTCACCATAACCTGAGCATTTTTCCTGTTTGACAGTTGTACCACAGGTTTGCACATGTTATTTTAGACTAACTCTGATTTGTTCTCTTGTTGACAGCTTTACTATTAACAGCAAGAATGGTACTGAGGATTACACTTACGTGTTCCAGTTGTGTGGGGATGCATGGGGTGTTTCTGGAGCAGGAGTCGTCCAGGTGGACAACAACCAAAAGGAAAAGAAACCAACAATTATTGGCATGTATAATTCAACACAGGCCTATGGAGGAAGTAAGTGCCTGATAATTATTTGATTTACTTTAAGAAGCTTAAAATTTTTTTACTTGAGAGTCTTGTACTCTGAACATTGAGCTTACACCATTTTATAGGCGTAAAGAAAAGTGTATTGGTGTCTTGCGTCGTCTCATTTTGCGTGTTAATGCTGTTTCAGGTGACTGGGTGATATTAATCTACAGAAATGGAGAAGCGTATGATGGCCACTGTAAGAAGGAAAACCGAAGAGCCATGGTCATGATTTCCTGCGACAGGAACATGGACCCGGTAATACAAACAGATGAAATCTTACTTACCAAGTGTTCAGACTTGAGTTGTATAAAAAGAGTGACACAAGCACAAGGTGGCATTTTGAGTTGCATTTCCTGGAAGACTTCCCTGTGGTTTATAGTACTGACACAGGTTTACACCCCTGAAGTTACCACAGTTATGTTTCTCTTTTTATTTGTATTATATTCCTCCTTTCTGTAATACATACCTTTGATTAGCTAATGCAGCAAGTTTTAGAGTGAGGTCAGATTGCGTAGGAGTGTAATATGAATGTAGGTCAGTTTTTTTTCTACATGTACTTGCAACAGCACCGAGACTGTTACCATATGAATGTTCAGAATTTAACATTTTGCTATCCCCTTAAAGTCTTTTTTTCTGAGCCACAAATGACCATATTTGGAAAAAGGGTTTAATTATAAATTCAGTGAGTCATTTTGGCTGAGAGAATCTATTGGAATGCTAGCCACACTCGCATGTCACTGATAAAACCCAACTGCAACTGAAAAGTAGGGTTTGATATCAGTTGACTTTATGAATTCTCGTTTCAGTTGTGCCTATCATTATTAGGCAGGAACATATAACTATTTTGGCACTTCAGTATTACCTTACTTTTTAGCTGCCCCAGAGTTAACATTTTGGTCTGTTTTGCACCCAGTTTTTTATCAGCATGTAGGGCCTTGTACTACTCCATCCTTTGCTCTTTTTGACTCTTAGGGCAAGCTGGGGTCAGTGCTGGAGGACAGAGAGAGGGAGAGGGACTGTTTCTACCTCTTTGAGCTGGACACCAGTGCAGTGTGCCCACCTCTGCAGTCCCAGCTCAGCCCTGGCTCTATAATACTCATCATGTGAGTAAAGACTGTCTGCACTAAGAAAAATAAAAAAATGCTGTTCTAATTTTTAAATATTTAGTTTTGTAAAAAGATATGTGCTCACAAGCCCTCTCTTTTTTTAGTGGCGTCTGTGTTGTGGCTGTTTACCTTATTGGAGGTTTCCTCTATCAGCGACTGATTGTTGGAGCTAAAGGCATGGAGCAGTTCCCTAATTACGCTTTCTGGGTGGAGGTTGGCAACCTGACAGCGGTAAGCATACAAGAGTTGATAAAAATGTCTTTAAAAGAGCAGGCTCATGTGACTTGTTTTGTAAATGAATACAAAACTCTCCATTCCTCCAGGATGGCTGTGACTTTGTGTGTCGGTCCAGAAGTAGAGAGGAAGCCCCAGCCTACAGGGGTGTGGCCACAGAACCATTAGAGGAAGAGCCAGAGGAGAGAGATGACCACCTACTACCAATGTGACCTCGATTTATCAGAAATGGGACAGAAATGTACACTGTGTGTCGCAGCTTTCTCTTTCACAGGTTAGATGAAGTTAGACACAAGACTTGTTTTGCTTGTGCCAGTTTAAGGTTAGGACCTGTTGATACTTTGTGTGTTTACTAGACTTGTGGCGAGGGCAACTACCACGTGATCTGCTTGTCACTTTGGAGGGCATGTCATTCTTGAGGCTGATAGGCCTGTCTTCTCTTCCTCCTTGTATCCCATGCATTTCATTCAGCTGTGTAACTTAAAAAATGACTGATAAGTTCAAGGCTGCACTGTGACAGTAGAGAGTGACTTTAACTCCATGAAAATCTGACAGAAAATGGTAAAGTAAAGAGGTCAGATTTATGTTGTTATCAAAAATGAGTGACATAGTGCTTATGATTGTTGCAAGAGTTGGTGCAGTCTGCAGCAATTCATTACTTCTGGAGTACTGATTGTGTGCCCTAAGCGATGCAGGTTAAAGAAATGTTTGTGTGTGAATTTTTTGCTTTAATTGCTTTTCTCTTTTTTCTTTTTTTCTTTTTTTTAATAACTATTTTATTTTATTTTTTGGGGGGCGGGGGGTTAAGAGTTTGGCAGTGTTATTGATACATTTTCAGTGCTTACAGCCTTGCTACACTGGTTGGAAAAAAACATGGTTTGACTGAATTTACATTCTAGTTTAATGTTGGGGAACAATATTGTTAATATCCGCTTGTAATTGTTTGAAATGTGAGCCTCCTGACTGTAATCTAAGCTTGAATGTTGTAATTTAACAGCTAGGCCAACAATGCTGTGAAGCATCCAACTGAAATTCAAAATTAACTCCTAAAAGTCACTTATTTTTGCTGATAAATACTTCTTTAATTTGGAGGCAATTTAAAAATTTGTAGATCAGTTCCTACTGTTCAAATTTATAATATCAAAAAGTCTGCAATGAATGTAATATATGCACTAATATTTTGGGGGTACATTGACACTCAGAAGATTCAACAATTTGCCACACTATTGTTTGTAAGCATTGTCCTGTTACTAAGGGATCTTGGATCAGTGTGCTTACGTGACAAAACTGGCCCAAGCCACATGCGTTTCTTGGCACTACCAACATCACAGTAAAGAGTAAATTCTACTCTTTACTGTGATGTATATAACCAAATATTCAGGCTGCTTTAGGCCTGATGCTTTGCTTCTTTGAGAAGATGGAGCAGCAATGAAAGCACTTGTTTTTGTACACCTGCTGTATATTATGGGCGTTAACGTTACATCTTTGATGACATCATTAACAAGCTTTGTAAGATTTCTAGAAAAATGGTTAAAACTTGGTATTGAGACTTTTTTTATTTTGATGGGCAAAATTATGTTACAGGTGTGAGTTATGAAATCAAGCTACAATATAATAATAACTGTGAGCACTTCAGTTTTTTTTTTTTTTTGCTTTGGTTGTTGCTACTTTTGTTTGTGTTTATCACAGCTGACATTTATTGATTGCTTTTGGTTATTATCTGTATGAAAAGGTTTTATGGAGTTTTTTTTTGTGAACTGGACTAATAAAAAAGTTTAGTTCAGGGGTAATTCAAAGCCACAAACTTTTTTGATTCTCTGATTCCATCAGAAATAAACTATGAAAGCTCCTTAAGTATGTTTTGAACTGAGTATACACCTGCACTCATCTCTGGAGTTATATTAAACATAAAAATGAATGCATGTTGAAATACCGATAGATATTTCACCCCCTTTTAATGTTATGCTTTATTGAATTATCTTACTGCTTTCTTTTAAAGGATGCGCTTGTTTCAGTGTGATAGTGAAGGGAGCTTAGCTGATGTTAAACTGTGCAGTGGGTCAGAAAACAAATAGATAACATAAAGTTTCAACTCATCAGCATAAAGAAAAACTTTGTGCTCAGTGACCTCCTCCAAATACACAAAATATGGCCTACCTCAAAGCCAGTGAGATTCAATCTCTGAATAACCTTTAAAACCTTTAAAGGGATATTCTGGCATAAAATTAGGTTAGGGTCAAACACATCATAACACTGAGTTAGACACCCCCATTGAGAGATGAATGTTGCTAACTGCTTATAGGGTTCAAGCCATAGTACTAGCCACCAAACATCTTTTTAACTTTGCCTGTTTTATTCAGCAAAGAGACTAAACACAACTCACTTACTCTCTCCCAGCAGCCGCTTGTTTTTAGTGAGACTTCAGGCCAGTCCATTACGGACTGCTGCGAGGTGACGCAGCTCAAAGAAGAACATTTATCATCATTAATGATCATCTACATACAAGCAGCTGCTGGAGGGTAGTAGGTGAGTTGTGTTTAGTCTCTTTGCTACAGAAATTAGGCAGAGATAAAAAGATGTTTGATGGCTAGTGCTGTGGCTGGGACCCTATATGTTCTGTTGATGAAGTTAGGTGCTGTTCTGTGCATTATTTATGGCAATAGAGTGGCATTTTGGTTGAGTGTGTGGCTCTCTGTATTGCTATCGTGCGGTCGTTACTAAGGTTGGTTTAATTAGAGAAGCAAGCGGTCAGCAACATTCATCTCTCGAGGGGGTGTCTAACTTGGTGTTGCGGTGTGTTTGACCCTAAATTAGTTTTACGCCGGAATATCCCTTTAAAGCCAGTGAGATTCAAACACAAAATCACTTAAAAACCTTTAAGGTATTGGACTGGGCTTGTTTTGTTGTATGTGTTAAAAAAGGGTGATCAAGTGGAAGTGTTTTTTATTTACGTCCACACTGTAACAGTAGGGGGCGGTAAAGCTGCCCTCGGTAAAAAGGATCAAAGAAAAGAAGAAGAAGAAGACTTGTAAGGGGCGGGGTTTTGTTGGAGGCAAACTCTTACAGAGGTTCAGCGTCTGTGGCATTAAAAATTACGAAATCGCATTAAAAAAATTGATCGCATATACCCGCGTAAAGGACAGAAACACCGAGGAGAGGTAAACACACAAGCACGTCGAAAATACCGACCTCAGAGTGAGGGCGATAGCCAGCTTGTTAGCTGTTTGTAGCAATGCTATTGAAGTTAGCCTTTCTGTGCTGAACTAGCGCTAGACTTTAAACGCAATTGATGGCATGAAACATTTCCTTTCTCCCACTCCCATTTCTCTAATAGCATGTCTGCATTGTCGTTTCCCCTCGTGAAACTCAGTGGATTGATTTAACTGATGGTGTGGTAGACTTTTGCTTGCTGAACAGCTAACTCTAGTCTATTGTAGTTCCAGATGGCTCGCTTTTCTCTTTGCTTTTCTAATCTTTCCTCCATGTTGTTCTGACTACTGCATTCATCCGTAATGTTGACAGCTGAATAGCTAATGAAACCCTACAATGAGGAGTGTCATAGTAGTAATGTCTGTGAAGCTTACATGTTGCTAATGTTAAAGCTAGAAACTGAAGACAGTAGTTAGCCATGATTTATGACCCCTGGTAGAAAAAAAAACAACCCTCTGTACCTTCTCTAAACAAACCCTGAGTTGGTTTTCTTATACACAATTTTAATCTCTAGAGATATAACTTTCACTGCCTGGATTGAGCGCTATGTCTAGGGCTGGGCGATATGAACCAAAAGTCGTATCCCGATATATTTAGGCTGAATGTGGATATGCGATATATATCCCGATTTATATAGGCTGAATATCGATGTACGATATATATCCTGATATTGTTTTCGCAAAGTGAGAACAAATGTTTAGTCAAAGCAAAATATGATGTGTCACACAAGTAGTTCTATTAAAATGGCCAGATGAGATTATGCTCAGATGTTTAAACAATAATAAAATGTAAACATAAATACTGTCTAACCACAGGAGTACCCTTTTTTTTTTTTAAATTGGAGCTTCATAAGGTGCACATTTAAATAAAAATTATATCTTAAATAAAAAAAAAACAAACAGGCCAATCTTTTTCTGAAATAAATATATTTATCTAAGAAAAGCATCAACATTTTGACAACCACAAATTGCCTATTAAAATCAAATTGCAGATTTTCTCCTCCTCTCTAACAAATCCACAGATGCAAACAACGAACACTACAAAAGAATTAAATATGAAAAACCCCTAGTGAGGGCAGCATTTACATGTATAAAGACAGAACAGAATAAAGTGCTCAGTTTAAGAAAATTGTTTTTAAACATCATTTTGAGATTACCTATCTGTCTCTCTTATCTTCTCTAACCAGTTGCACAAGACTGTGAACAGACTATGAACTCAGTAAACATTTCCCCTCTTTCTTTTTTAACTTTGAGAAACAGTTAGTGCTGTCTTGAGGTAGACATTTGAGGACAGACAAGTCTATCCTTCTTTGTTTAAAGATTTTGTGTGAGAAACACCAGCCTGCAACAACAGCATCTGGTATCTGTATATCGATATATGCGATATGGTCCAATTCCATATCTTATTTAAAAATATATCCATATGTTTCTTATATCAATATATTGTCCAGTCCTACTAGTCACAAAACGTATTATGGCAATATCCAGAAATGAATTTTAGTATGTAGTAAACAACATGATGTGCACCATTACTGATCATACTTGGCTCCTGTGTTCTTCACAGAAAACATGGATACAGGGGAAGACCAAAATACAAACACCAACAATGGAAACCCTCAGACCACTGCGAACTCTCGTGCACCCCAAATAGCCCACATGTCTCTCTATGAAAGACAAGCTGTACAGGTGTGTATAAACATCATAGACCATGACATTGATCATGTTTATTTGGAAACTTTTGGACTGTCTTCAAAGTATGTGTCAAATGAGTTTGTGTTTGTGTACGGTTGTTTTTTGTAGGCTCTTCAAGCACTGCAAAGACAACCGAATGCAGCTCAGTACTTCCAGCAGCTGATGCTGCAGCAGCAGATAAGCAGTGCCCAACTTCACAACTTGGCTGCTGTACAACAGGTAACAAGGCTTGAGACTTGGAAAGTGTGGTTGTCATAATGTGAGTGGACATGTTGCAAACCATCCCTTTGCTTTCTCCGCTAAAACCAGGCCACCCTTGCAGCTAGTCGCCAATCTAACACCCCCAGTAACAGTATTTCCCAGGCAACCACCACTGTAAGTTGCATGCTTAACATTTATTGATATATGTATTGCATTGCTAGTTTAAAATCAAATAAAATATGGTAAGTTTTACAAAACTGTTAAATTTCTTTTGTCTTAGGTCAACCTTAGCACCACATCCACAGGGGGAACCACAACTAACCCCCGTCCTCATGTCCCTGCTACCTCTGCAGCAACAACAGCAGCTCTCAACCAGTCTGTGTTGCTGGGTGGGAACTCTGCAGGACAAGGACAGATGTACCTTAGAGTGAGTTGAAATTGCTCCATTATATAAGTTTGAGTTGCAGTTGTTATAAGAAAAACAGATTTAAAGTTATAATACAGTAATTCCACCTATAGTATCTTAGTTAAAGTTTGTAAAGTAGTTATTCCTCTGCTTCTCATAACTTGAGCCATACACTCTAAATCTTTAGGAGCATGTAACACAGTACAAAGTACAGAACAGGGAAAAGCTTCTTTTTAAAAAACTATACTGTATGAGTCTTTGAAAGTGTTTTTTAAATAGAGCACTTGTTACACCAACATTTTTGACATTTTTATACTTGTTACAGTTGCCCTCTAGAACTGTCTTCTTTGTCCTCACAGGTGAATCGCTCTCTCAGGGCCCCTCTTGCCTCTCAGCTCATCTTCATGCCCGGTGGAACAGCAACAGCCACTGTAGCAACAGTTGCCCAAACCCAGCCCCAGCAGCAGCAGCAACAGCAACAGCAGCAGCTTGATGGTGCCAATGCAAGTGCCCAGTCTGACAACGATCAGGTTTGTTAACTATTATGTGATTTTTGAGCTACTTCAAATAACATAATACTGAATACCCAGGGCTTGACACAACCTTTTTTCAACTTAGGATCACATGTAAGGAGCACACAAAGAACTTTAGGGGCACAATGAAAATTGATCAAATAATGTGCGTCTTATTGTCCAACCTTAGTACTATTATTTGAATTCTATTTTAGGTCAACTGGCCACGTGACATGGAAGCTTTTGAAGGAAAACAGCCTTTTTTGAGACCATTAAGCGATAATTTATTGTTGGTCCCTTATTCAACACCTGGCGTTGACAGCGAGGGTGCCGAGTAGATTTAGCTGCGCTGTTGCTATTCCCGGTTAGAGTGGAGAGTGAGAAGACACTGGTAAATCCGCAGTGAATGTCTGTCGTCCATAAAACTAACTTCACCGCGGTATTTACATGAAAAACGTTTGTTGCCTCGGCTGATTTTTTTTAATGTGCCCCTAAATACATTTTACAATTCGCACACATCTATTTTTTTGTCGCAAATCCGAGTGAAACAGTCGCACTGTCGAGCCCTGATACCACAATAGTCTACTTAATGTAATGGGGGGGCTTTCTTGCATCACTCGCTACAACTTCTATTTCTGTTGTTGTTACAGGTGCAGAACTTGGCCCTCCACTGCACTTCTACCCCCAGAGCTGTTTCTGTCAAGTCTGAGCATCCAGAGAGGAAAGATGTCGCCAACTTTCCTCTCAGTCAACAACAGCAGCAGACCTTTGCCCAGGCGGGTCACCAGCAGCAAGTGCAACCACAGCAGCAGCAACAAATGGCCAAAGGCAACTTTCCTCAGCAATCCAACACTATGGCTGTAAAGACTGGAAACCAGGCTGCAATGACTGTTACTCCAGCTGCTTCTGTGGCTCCTTCCTCTAATTCCTCTCAAGCACTCCCTCTCTCCCAACTCCTGTTGTCCTCCTCTGCTGCCCCTGTGATCCTGGTGCCCACCTCGAATGTCTCAACCACCACCCAAGGCTACCCAATTGGTTCGGTGACCCCTAAAGCCAACATGAACACTCAGACTCTTGTGGTTCAGCCCCTTCAGCAAGCTAGCACTACCACAGACAAAGGTCCTGTGCCAATCCAGCCCAAGACAGCTCAGGGACACCGCTTACCTGTGCAGCTGCCTCCTCGACACCCGCCTCCTATCCTCCCAGCACCGCCGAACAACAGTCAGGCCGCAGCCGGGGGGCACAATTCTCCTCACATCCCTGTGCAGCTTGTGGGGGCGAGGCAGGGATTAGCTGGGAATGCACAGGTTGTAGCTCTGGCACAGGCGCGAAGCAATACAGCTCAGGAGGGTACAGCTGGAGGAAATGTGAACACAGTTTCCAACAACAGTGCTATGGTAAGATTTCTGAGACTCCTTTGTTTTAATGTAGATGATAGTCAGTGTTGTGGGAGCTGTAACAGTTTCCTCTGCTCCCCTCAGATAAAGCCTGCCATCGGCTCGCTGAAAAGGAAATCTGACTGTGATGCTTCAAATGAGATAGCTATCGAATCCTCAGACTCCACACCCATGAAGGACTCTGCTCCTCCCTTATCTCCTGCCCCTACAAAGGACTCAGGTATGCCAGTTTGCCCCCTTCAAATCAAGCATCAATTGAAATTTGTTCAAAATCAACTCAGTATCTGTCATAAATAACTCTTTAAAGTCTAGCCCTCTAGTTTGAACCCCTTGATTTTCCCTGTTGATACTCACTAGTTCCTCCTGCAGCAGCTGCCTTCTCATCTCCTCCCACCTTGTCCCTGCCTCTGCCCCTCTCAAGAGGTGGGCATGGGGACAAAGACAGAGCACCGGTTCCACAGGCGGTGGTCAAACCTCAAGTTCTCACCCACCTCATCGAAGGTTTTGTCATTCAAGAGGGAGCTGAGCCCTTCCCCGTATGTGTGACATGTTTTCACAACATAAATAATTTAACTTCACTTTGCTTTGCGTGTCCCTGTGTGTAAAAGTTCCTCACACTCGGCTTGTATTTGATGTGACAGGTTGCTGGACTCCTTAAAGACAGAGACTTCGCCCTGGTCGGCCGCTCAGAAAATGGAACTCCATGTAAGTGCTGAGATAACTTTGATTTTTAATGAGCATGTTCACGCTTCCGACATATTTAACACATTTTTTTAATTTCCTATTCTCTTTAGTGTTAAAGTGCGAATACTGTGCAAGCCTCGCCCCCGCCAGCCAGTTCAGAGGATCAAAAAGATTCTGTTCAAATACTTGTGCGAAGAGGTAAGGTTGACTCTGGCTTCATGTTTGTTCCTTGTTGTACTTCGTGTACTTTTGAAAAATTGCATTGATAAGTACCAAAGTTATGGAGCGTTTCCAGAAAAAGTTATCAACTGTCGGCTACAAGGTGTTTATTGTCAAATCAACTCCGTACAGAGACCACTCAGTGTCGTGTAGTTGCCTCCAAAACATGTAAACTCTAAAGCCGAGAACATACAGGATCCGTATTGAGTGCGTTACGTATTTGCTCCATAGAGCAGCGTTGGGTATCACATACAGGATGCGTATTTGGAGCGTGGCAGCAGCATAGTCCAGCCCCGGTCAGCTGGGCTCAGTATAGAACAACATGCTCACAACAGGCTGTTTTGCCTTTCTGTGGTCGATTTCCTGCTAATTTGGAAATAATTCAGTGACCGTTGAGCCGTGTGTTACTTAGAAATCCATAACCAGGAAGTACTTCCTATCTACACAAACTGATACACAGTCAGGAGTTTGCATATGGTGATTTATTTTGAAATACTGAATTGCATGCACGGTTTTCGTGCTTGACTCCCTGTCTGGAACGATCTCTGTGGATTGATGCACATTGGAAGTGTAGAGCAGCAAAAATAGACTCGCTGCGTATCTTTAGCAGTGCTGCGACAGAGCTGATACACATCCTGTATGGCAACCTATTTGCTGCGTGATACGCCACGCTGCTGCCACACTCCAAATACACATCCTGTATGTTTTAGCCGTAAGTGTTGACTACTTTTGTTTATGGAATATATAGATGTTAAACACTAATGTGTGATATTTAAGTCACTTGTCAATAAAGTGTTGTGCAATGATGAAGCTCCAGCTTTTTCCACTGTTGTGAGCACGCTGACAAAACTTAAATGCACTCAAACACGACTGAAAGTTAGATTTATTATATTTCTCAGACATGAAACATGGGTGCAGATCATGTGACTCCACTGCTCCACTGGTTTCCGAATTACTCTGAATTGTCTTCCTGTGTGATGATTTTGCTCCTGGTCCCACAGGTATAATGTTAGCTGCAGCCAACACTTTAAGACGAGCAGAGGAAGAAGTGGTGGAGCTGTGGTACCACCACCAACCCCCTCTGAGAGTGCTGCTAGGAGAAGGACACCGTCTCGTAGGAGCAGCTCTAACATGACCTGTAATAAGATGTCAAGCAGGCATTTACCCGTTAAGGTAAGATCTGGGGTGTAAAGGTTAAATCTAGTAAAGATATGTTCATCAGGTTTTCCTTTTTGAGTATTTTCTTAAGTCCTGAGAGTCTCAGTTATTTAAAAATGTCATTAGAGGCTTTTTTCAATTAAATATGCTTTTAATGAGAATGAATTGTGTCAGAGAGAGTTGTAAAGACTTAAAACACTCAGGTTTAGGCTAACATCTTGGCTGATTTGAGGAAAATTTCTATCTTGAGCTTTATGTTTACGTAGTTGCCATATCAACAAATGCATCTCAGTTTCTTAATTCTTGTCATTGACAATGTTATTTTTAAATTAACCACTCTCTCTTTATGGCATAGTGTCATTCTGAGTCGAGCCGCTCCGATGATGTGTCCACTGATGGAGAAGAGGATGAAGATGAGGATGAGTCTCCTTCACTGTCCCCAAGCTCCTCTCACTCCTGCTCAAGAGCCGGACACAGCGCCCCTCCCTCTGACAGCTCTGCTCCTGGAGGTCTGCCACTAGAGGGTGCTAACTTTCTCTCCTCGACTCCTGCTCAGTGGAGTGTGCAAGAAGTCTGCAGGTTTATCTCTTCACTTCAAGGTCAGTGATTTATCAACAGTTTCTAAACTCTATGCCTCCCCTGATTTCTATTTCACACTAAATCTATCCTTTGTGTTCCCACAGGCTGTGAAGAGCTGGCGGCTCAGTTCCTGTCGCAGGAAATTGATGGGCAGGCTCTGCTGCTCCTGCGAGAGGATCATCTCATCTCCACCATGAACATCAAACTGGGACCTGCTCTAAAGATCTGCGCCTCCATCAACTCGCTGCGTGAGTGATGCAGCCAGAGGGGGAGCGAAGTGTGAACACCTGTTACAGCGAAGTTTAAAAGACTAAGATTTCGGGGGACATCAGGTTTAACAGTTTACCTTCTGGACAGTGAATGTGCAAAAAAGAAAAAAACATGTATGTATACTTTTATATTTGAGTTGTATCCATGTCAGTAGTGTTTTAGTTTTTTTATCCGTTACTGTGAGTAGTGAGAAACCTTTTGTATGTATCCTATTGTGAAACTGTGCAAACCTGCAAGTGTGCAGTAATGGGTGCTATCTAGGATATTATCGAGGACAATTCACCTGTTGAGACAAAGAAACAGAAATGCCTTCTTGCTGGATTTCAAAATGGTGCTTTAACTCTGGTTTTAAGTTTTCATAGTCAGACTCCCTTTAGACATTCTAGTGTTGTAGTAGTAATGTGTTATTTTACCGTAGATGTTTAACCAAGGCTTCAATCACACCAAGCAAAGGACACTCAGAAAGCCTGGCGTTTTATTTAGCGCATTTTACCAGTCAAAAGTTTAGTTTTGTATCTTTTCCATTTTGTACTACAATCAAAGTTATTTTTTCATGGATGAGATATAGTTTTAGTAGCTTTAACCAACTTAACTACCTGAAAATAGGTATGTCACTTGGTTTGCTCTATCGAGGGCTGAATGGAAGTGCTCTGTGTACGTATGCAGTACTACCAATAAACAATACCTGCTAAAGGAGCCGTGTGTGTGTGTGTGTTTCTACTTTGAAATAAGAGACCGTGTCGTGTTTATAAGGTTTTTATTCACATTATTATAAAGAATTTGCTCTGACATAAAGATAGTAATGACAGCATAAATACATATATGTACCCTTCATTTTTATAACTACACCTTATCTAAAGTTAAAAAAAAACAAACAGATCTTATATAACGTCTGTTATGGTTTATGGTTGTAAACAAGATTTGTAAACCATCATATACTGACAGTAACGGCCACAAACTCAGAATGCAGCATCTGTACATTTTTCAAGTTTACATATCTGAAAGTTTTCTGTGACAAAATCACTGTATTTTTCTTACTGACCCTCAATTTTTGAAGAGGACAAAAAGAAATCACATGAATGAGGTTTTACTCTGGTTAGAGAGGAAGAAGAATACATTATTTAAAAATTAAGGATGATTTTCTGTGCCCAACACACTTATTGCACCTGAAAGATACTGTTTTTGTTAAAGTGCACCACTGGGGTGTTTGGGAATAGTGCAATTTAGAGTTACATGTCATTGAAGCGTGCAAGGATCAGAAAACGGTGTAGCTGTTACTTTCTCCGTATCCAGCTTCCTGCAGATACTGCTCAATCATCACTGGCCCTGATGCCTTCAGTATTTTGTCCGGCGCACTTTTCTCTCCAGAGACCAGTTTACGGCTCACCTCAGCCAGAGAGGGTCGATCTTGATCCTTCCACTGGCAGCAGCCCTTAATGATGGAGTGTCTAAGGGACAGATAAAAAGAGTCTGAGTTTTTTGAAATCTCTTTTTAAGGGAAAAAGCTGCTTCATTTTTGAGCTGGGGTGTTTTGTGAGACTTGCGGTGGATTCTTACAGCGTGTTGGAACAGTTTGAAGGTTTTTTCAGACTTTTCCCTCGTTGGTGAAACTGCAGAAGTTCATTAACAGGGACTTCAGCGAAAGGAGCTTCACCTTGAGAGGAAAAAAACGAAGTGAATGTGTAGATAAAAGATAAAAAGTACTTGTCTGTAAAACCTTATAGGTTGAATGTGGGCAGAATAGTTAGATTTTTTTAGAGTAACTATGGAAATCAAATAGCTGAAATGTTTTTATCTTTGCTTTAATGTGTCACACTGAATCAAAAATTCTGAAAATCCAATGTTTCAAAAAAAAGCTAATATTGTTTTGGAGCAGTTTTTTTTCCAGTGCCTTCACCAACAACAACAACAATAAAGAAAGTAATGCATCAGATTTCATATAGCGCTTTATCAGAGACCCTCAAAGTGTTTTACATTGGATACATCATTCATTCGCTCACACAGTCACACTGTGGTGGTGGTAAACTACCTTAGTCGTCACAACTGCCCTGAGGCAGACTGACAGAAGTGTGGCAGCCAGTATGTGGCTTTTCTGACCACCACCAAACATCACTCACAATCATACACCAGTGGAGGACACCCACTAGGAGCAAGGTGGGTTAAGTGTCACAAAAGACACAAAGACACAACGGACAGACTATGGATAGGGGGGAATTGAACTGCCAACCTTCCAGTTATTGGACAACCGCTCTACCTCCTGAGCTACTGCCGCCAAAAACAAGAGACATTGAACTCATTTGTCAGCGCCACAAATGATATGGGTAATATTCTGACAGTAAGGTACACAGAGTCACTGAGAATACACATTATTTATTAAAGTTTTAATTGTTATTCATAACTTTCTTCCCCAAGAGTCAAACTTTAACTTACCCAGCGTTGCCATTTCATACAGCAAGATGCCAAATGACCATCTAGAGAAAAATAAACAGCAAAACAATCATTAGCTCCTGTATTCAGCATGAACTATCAGCAATAAACTCGAGGAGTAAAACGAACTGCATCTCCTGACTCTAAGGATGTGAACTTAAGAGAATCTTATAGAAAAACTCACATGTCGCTGCTCTGACTGGCAGGTTTCCTGACTAACAGCTCCGGTGCCTGCCACTTCTTCATGCTGGGGTCATCTTTCTGAGTGGCCCCCTGGTTCTTCCTTGTGTAGACCCCGTGAAGACCCCAAAGCTTGGCCGTGTGCTCCCTGCTGACCAGCACGCTGCGGGCGCGGATGTTACCATGGAGGAGATCTTTACTGTGAAGGAACTCCTGATTTAGAAAAAAGACAAGAGGTGATCATTTGAATGTCAACGTAGCCTTAAATTGAGTTTAGATTTTCACTGTATGAGCCTCTCATTGCCTGGTGAAGTACTGAGTGAGACTCTGTCAACAAGAGGTAGTATCTGGATTTGTCTGTAATGTGAAAGTCAAACACTGTCTACAAAGATAAGGACATATTTATTAGTGGACTAACCAGAGCTGAAGCCACCTGTTTGGCCATGGTAAATATTCTCCTCTCTGTCATCTCACAGGGTGGATTCAGATGTTCCTGAAAGAAAAAAAAAAAACACAAGTCACTCTGTAACTCCTTGTGAAAGCCTCTTTCTGCTTTATATTCACGACTTGATGTTTAAATTGAGCTCACATTGCACCATCATAGTTTTGTTACAAATCTACCTGTCTGCATCGCCACAGGTAGCCGAGTAAGTCTCTGTTCTCCATCTCCTCTACGACAGTAACCAGAGGAGCTCGAAGTGAGACCACACCAAGAAGCTCTGGTAGAAAGGGATGTGGTCCAAGCTGGGCCAAGAAGGATGCAAAGCCCAGGAAGTTGTGTCTTTCATTCGCATCAGCCGAGTCTGCGAACAGCAAGAAGAAGAGGGAGACAAGCATGAAGAGGTAAATCAGATGTGAGGCTCCTTCCACAAAACTTCCATGAAATCTAAATCTAACCATCTCACCATTCAGGACTCTCAGCACCACATTCCTGTTCTCCATGCGGGCCCTGTAGAGGGACACAGAGGAGTCGGAGCGCAGGGAGAAGGCAGCAGGTAGTGGAGAAACCAGGTTGAAGGACTCAGGCAGTCTCTGACGGGGCAACTCTCTGGGCTGGACCACAGGAGTAAAACTAGGCTGGAAGGTCTGCTGAGGGGGGCTGGGCGTGAAGGTAGGAGCCACCACAGGCGTGGTTAGGTTTTTGGAGGGGTAAGAGTTAGGGGGATTGAAGGTGGAGTAGGAACTTGGTACATCCAGGGCAATGCTTTCATGCTCTAGGACGTTGATACCAGGTGGAGCTGTAGAGAGAGAGAGAGAGAGTGAAGGGAAGAGGAGAGAGAAGAGAGAGAGAAAGGGTATCATCAGAGATCATGAGAGCATTTACATAAGAGTAGGCAAATAAAATCATGTGTCTGTGCTGTGCTGAGAGCAGTTTCATCTATAAACAATCTATCAGTGTAAAACACCAAGTCAATCTTTTTTTTTTAAGATTTAAAACCATAAAAACACAAGATATAAACTCCTGCAGTTAGTGGAACAATTACAAGATGATTATATTCAGGATATTTGCGATGAAAGAATTTGCAAAAAAAAATCTGTCTAACAATATATGGAAGATTTTTAAAAATTTTTGAGTGATTATTGTGACAGATTTTTACATTTGTGTCTAAAAGTACATGTGAAATTATTCTGCTTTTTGTTTGTTTTGAATGTAGGATCGTCCATGGCAGGGTTTTACTCTCTTAAAATAACAGGCGGATGATTCAGGTTCGAAGCCAAGTTTGTTTTTAAAGAGGAGTAACACACTTGGGAAGTAAGGACAGTTTTTAAAAACGCCAAGAAAACCATCATTTTAATACAAAGACGAATTTGTAAACTGATCTGCCCTACATTTATTACAACAATAATAATACATTTTAATTGTAATGCCCTTTACAATCAAGCGACCTCAAAGGGCTACATCTTAAAAGCAATGACATTTTACAGAAAATAAAAACAGGTTATTGGTTAAAAAGAAAAAAACAAGAGAAACATTTAGTTTTGAACATTTTTTGAGAAAGCAGAATCCAAGAGGGCTTCCTGATTCTTTCCTGACAATTCTTACCCTGGTAGAAATGTATGGTATGCTTTGATTGATTTCAATAACAAGTTGCACATTTCCGTCTTTTTTAAAGTCCTACCATCAATGCCGTGCAGCACCCTCCTGGTGTTCGGCTTTGAGCTCTGTGGACGGATCTTATCGACTCTCTCAGGACAGAATCGCAGCAGGAAAATGAAGACCACTGTGACCAGGAAGCTGGCCAGCAGCAGGATGGGGACAATGATCACCTCCTGCTCATACACACGGATCTCTGCAAACAGGTACACACACATACACGCAATCTCTTACCAACAGCAGGTCTTAGATACACAGATCTGGAAGAACCAGATGTGTTTGAGTGTACAATCTGTGTTTTCTGCTTATCTGTCAGCTTGATTGCACCATAACAAATCCTCCGAAGGTCAAACAAAGTTAGTGAGCAAAACTCCTGGTAAGACTCACCACAGATTGTATCCCCATGTTGACAGAGAGAATCTGCGTCTGATAATGAAGACATCCTGTTGGGTTTTTAACAAGAGGTTTAGGTTAAGTTGGATCATACTTTATACATCATTCATGCATGTCTGTCAGGCTTTCTGTATTTGCACATGCTCACAGTTTTTACATACTGTAAGTTTTTGTTGTTCTTAAACACGCAACAGTTAACGTGACAGTGGCAATCCTGAAACCCATTCAGTCTCCGGCTGATCAACAAATAGTAACATGACTCTCTACATGGTGTCCAGTATAAGAAGGTGTCTGAGCAAACATGTAACTGAGAACAGAGTTTAAGATGTTGTCTGAAAGGTGTGCCATACCGTCTCGAACTACCACTGATGGCTGGTATAAAACAATCTACGCCTCAAAAACAATCATATGAATTTCAACTGATGTACTAGTTTTGATATTTAGGATGCAAAGCCTGGATTTCAATCTTTCAGGAAACACTGTACAAGCTTTTCAACCGAGAGAAACAACCGACTTTACAGACAGATGTATTAACCGTAAACTAAGCTACTTCTCATATTGTGATCTAAATCAAAAGATGTGATGTTGAGGAACAAAAGTGACACCATAGCTCCTCTGGGTAACTCTAAGACAACATGATCATCCTCTCTTGTCAGATACAAGAACTCCAAACCTGTTCATCTGCATTTTTTTAAACATAAATGCTGGTGTTGTACTACACACCCAAAGGGCAGATATAAGTGGTTAAACAGCCTCAGCGCATGTTCCCAAACTCATAAAAAATACATGTCATAAAAATCCCAGAAACGTTGTACCACAAGTAATGAACACAGATATGGTAGCAGATGAAGAATCAGATCACTGCACATCAGCAACAACGATATTGAGATTAAAACGACGAGTCAAGGAAATAGTGTTTTGAACCCTTACCTCAGCTTCTTCAGTATTGTCTTATCTTCCAGTTAAAGTCCTGATGTTACAGGCTCATGTTTCCCTCCTTCAAACAGTCAGACACTTTTCATACATCCTATCGACTGAATGTGGAGTCCGGGTTCAGCTGAGCTCTTCAGATCTTCACTGTCTTGTTTTTCTCAGACTATAAGACAGGCTCGAGGGAATGCTACGCCACCTCTCTGTTTGTCTATGTTCCACCTTCTTTGACTCCACCCTCTTCACCTACACCTTATCCCTTTTCTCCTCTGTGTACTTCTTCCTCCTTCCTCCTTCTCAGTTGAAGAAGCGGTGCATCATGCTGACACTAAGTTCGTGGTAACCCTCAGTCCTGCCCTGCCTACCTCTCCCTGGGTTTGCTCCTCCTCATTCTCCAATTAGATTTTTCTTCCAAGCTGACATATGTGGGCTAGCTGTGGCCCTGCCTCTCACCTCTTTGTTTTGAGAAACTGGTCCTGCAGCTCCTTGTCATTTTTAGTCCTCGGTCTTTTGTTACGCATGTTTGGCCTTTATCACACTGGAACTAGTACGACAGGCTCAACGGTACCTGGGGAATTTAGAAGGCAACAATAAACTGTATTTGTTTTATTGGTACAGGCGTTAGATGATGGGAAATATCCCAATGTGTAAATAGTTTAATGTGCAGTGTCGGAAGGCCAACCTGGAAAATCACCAAAGGACTATGTAAGAGGACAAAGTCACAGTAAAGTTTACGTGATACTCCACAGATGTACAAGTAAAGAAGTTATACCAACAAAATGTACATGGAAAAATCATTACACGAATAAATATTATTACTGACCAGCAATGTGTACCTAACACTTGTAGATGGTTGGGGTGGGGCTTGATTCAACAGCTCACTTTGAAAAGACATTAATGAAGCTCATTAACATTATTATTTATTAACTGGACTATCTGCGTGTATAATATTATGTCAAAACAGCATTTTGTCCATCTATTAGACTCGTATCTGCACTCGTATAGGTCTAACTTAACATTATATAATTATCTGGGCACTATGTGAATGATGAGTGTACTTATACGTCTATGTTAGCTTTGCTGATCCTGTTAACACAGCAAATTTCCCCACCATACATAAATCAATAAATATGGGTTTATCTTGTGAGAAACTTGATTATAGATTAACCCTCATTGATTTTTCTGATAAAGATTATGAAAAGTGGTTTACAATGCTTTCTGTCAATTTGCTACCAGACCCATTATGAAAAAAATGCTGTATTTTGATTAGTTTTCATTTTTTTCACCTTTTTTTTATTCTTGGCTCTGATAATGTAGCCTGATAGATTGCATGTTTGCTATGTGGCATACTCTGTGAACACTTTCCTAAGGGCCTACATGCTCTCTCCTATGACTGGAATGACATCTGCATGTGCTCAAGATTGACAAACTAAGAAATGAAATATGAAATGAAATGAAATAACTAAAATATTTTTAAGGCAGGGCTCTGGTTCAGGCAGGGTAGATTAGTTTTAACAAGATAATATTATTTTTATTTTAATTATTCTGTTGTTCTGGATGTGTGGAGAGAATGAACACCTATCTCCTCCTTTTATTTTACAAATCAACTCTTTGTATTATTGTTTTGCTTTTATATTTTTTTTAAGTTGAAGTTGAGACATTTCTTGTAAGATGGTGTTATCAGCCATTCTTTACACCCACTGAAATGAACCACAGCATATCTCAGCTCACACAGGGAGAGAGATGGGTTACACCCAAAAGGGCTCATCACAAAGCAAACAAAACGTCAGCCGCATACAAACTAACATTAATCCCTGAGGGCAATTCAGCTGCAAGTGTACTCAATCTGCACGATGTATTTGGACTGTGAGTGGACAACTGTCGAAAACAGTCTCTGCTCAGACTTATCATAGTGATACGTTTAAAAATCAAGTGTCAATCATGAGAATAGCTGTGCTGCAGCTAAACACGATTTAGTAATAAAATCTGTCAAAGGACGTAAGAACTGTCTGAACCGTATGCCAACCAAGTAGCTCCTAATGTTATAGTGCTGTGTGTGTTGTGTACAGTTGTGCCAATCACCGCAGGCTAACACCCCCCACATTGACAAAGCTAATATGCAAATATTTAGCATTTTCAAAGCTCACCATCCAAACACAATGTCATGTTTGCTGCTTCCAACCAAAACAGACAAAGAACATGATTTGGAGAAATTGTGAATTAGCATGAGATGATTCTGTTCAATATGTAACCATTGTTACGAATATAAGTCCATCGGAGCTCATGTTTAATGCATAGGTTCAGTATTTATAGTCATATTTATCGATGCTGTGTAATTTCATTCCAATGCAGAAAATGTTTAACCTTCCTCCTGTGTTAGCTTTTACTACACACCCACCATGTTAAGGTTCGGTTTTGACCCGTGTCAAATTATACATAAATTACACTAAAAACAATTCTCTATCATCCAATTTGATTCTCATCTCTAGGTTACCTTGTTAGGCTTCATTATCCATGAAAATATTGCTTATAATAGTTTTTTTAGTGTCCCTCTGGGCCTTTCTTTGTCAGTATGCCCTCATACAGACATCTATACTGAATTGATCTCACATTTCTGGACATGCATGACGTTGTTATTTTTACAGAGAAATACATGGAAAAATAAGAATTTCCTCAATCTCACATGATCGGAAGAGGATCTGACTTTCAGTGTGGTGCCTGACAGTGCACTTGTGGTTTCAGTTTTTGCTCTAAATATTAGGTATTAATCTAACCGGGTCAACAGTGACCCTAACACGACAAGTGCTATAATTTTAATAAGAGTATTTTATAATTTAGTCAATTTAATTTTTATTTTGTATTTTGTTGAAATAGAGGTTCCTGACAAAGTCAAAACGTCTTGATGCAAAGAAACTTATTTAAGTGGTTCTTTTGAGCATTTAAAAAGAAAAACGGGTCAGTGCAGACCCTAACACAGGAGGAGGGTTTATTAAAATGGGCCTAAGGTAATGTTAAAAAATGCATGCACTTGTATCATCAACTCCTCACCAGGGAAGACAGGCAGCCAAATGAAATGTCCTGTTACCTTGTATTTTTGTTTTCTCTGAGTAGGAACACTGTTGTAAACAATCAGGATGATATACTCGACAGAGTTTATAGCATGGGCTGATCATCTCTTGTCATTCTGATGCAAAAATTTACATAATTTGCTTTCAACGCAGCACAGCTAAGGAGGACAGGAATGCTAACTGTTAAAACCTTTTTCAGTCTTGACTAAAAGTGAATTGGGATTTTAAGGGGATGGTAGTGCCAAAGTTTCTACAATTCATCAGTCTGCAAGAGGGATTTGCTCCTTTTAATAGGCACATAATTATTATACAATATTTACACTGTTCATTGTTATTTAGTTACACTAGGAATATGCTGAATGGTTCCACGAGGCACGGATGAAAAATGTGGAATTTTAAGAATTACAAAAAAATCAAAGACAGAGTTTTAATGTGATGCAAATCCAAAAATCTGTGAGCACACTGTGTGAATGCAGCTCGCTCTCTCTCTCACAGTTTGGCAGCTGATTTGTCAGGCTGAGGTCCCAGCCACTTTTCACCTGAAACAGAGAACTAAATGAGTCTGGGGCGAGAATCTAACTGAGTCTTGAATGCTGATGAGAAGCTGGACTGATCATACGACTTATGACTGAATTGTCATATGAGGGGTGATGAAAAGTGCAGGTAAGGTAGTTTATTAAAAATTGTGTGCGTGTGTGTGTTCTTGTGAATAATTTTCTCACCGATGCAGTGAGCCATGAGCTCAAATCTGTCAGATCCAAAAAACATCTCTGGCTTGCCTTCAACATGGCACACAATCAAGGGGAATCCAAATGCCTAGGGAGGTGCAGGGAGAGAGAGAGAGATGCTGTTCATTGCACTGTCTTGTCTGAATCTACAAGGAGAATTGAGGGAGACTGACCCCATAGTTCAAGGCATCTTGTGAGGAGAATTTCAGCTTGTCTTTGATCTTCTGTGTGGTGTACTTATTCAGCAATTCTTTAATCTCACTCTCGGATAATCCAGCTTTCATTGCTGCCTGCATCAAGAAAAAAGAAAGAAGGAGCAATGTTCATACTCTGATAAAATACTGAAAAAGTCTCTCAATGTTCTCAGATATAATCAGTCAGCAAAGTGGGTACCTCAGACAGAGATGCAGGTTCAGTGATGTCCTTGTCCTCGCTCCAGATCCGTCTCCACAGCTCCCGGGAAACACGCTCCACCTGCTCGTCTCCACTTTTCTCCATCTCCTGCACTGCCGTCACAAATCGCATCGCAGACAAAGAGCCTGTGGGTGAAGAAAACAGGAGAGAGATGAAACACCTTATAAGCAAGGCTGCAGCAGAAGTGGACTACTTGGGCAAACACTGCGAGTACCTTTTACGAACATGGCCTCAGCAGGGTTAGATGGACTCTCCAAGGGGACATTGAAATACTTTGCCAAACGCTCCAGATCCTTGGTCATGTAAAGGAATTTGTTTGGAACCAGACCAGGGGGCTTGTTTCCTGTCATGAGAGATTCATTTCACCTTATTTATTACAGTACTAATATTTTTCACACAGTTATGAACATATGCTCTGCAATGGGTCAGAATCATCATATTGTAATTGTTGATAGTTTTAGTTTTTCTGTCAAGTATCGTACTTTAAATCTGGACAGACTGAAGTTATATTCAAAGTTTCATGCTTTGCCTGTTAAAGTTTTAATAAGAGGATCGTCTTTTATTGAGCTATTTTGGTCCTCATATTTTAGTATCTTTTACTGTTGTTTTCATTTCATTTTATTAATTATTTCTGAAATATCATTCTTTGTTTTCAGATTTTAACATAAACCTCCAGTCTTTCCTTATCTTGAGTTTCCAAATGACGTTTCCTCAGTGCGCACATTCCTGTTTCCACGAAATCAAGCCCTTTTTCAGTTTATGCATTTTAATACTGTTTCTGTTGCAATTAGATCGTGGTGTGGGAATGAGTGGTTGGGCTGGGGTTGATTTGGGTATTCTTTTAATCCTGGATTGGGGTAAATTTGGGTATTCTTTGTTTCTTTTATTCCTTTTTTTGTGTAAAACACTTTGTGCTACATGTTATGTATGAAAAGTGCTATATAAATAAAGACTGATTGATTGAAGACTGATTGAAAGAAGATGACTATACTCCAGGAAAGATGCCATGTGCACTGTTCTCAGCTTTAATATCTACCTTTTTACCAGATTATTTACCTGACCCCTGCATGATGCCACCCAGAAATGCAGGGCGCAGTTTCAGCTCTATATTCCACACGTTTCTGTATCTGCACATGACCTGCAGAGAGTCCAAACAAATACCAGTATTATTGGATCTGTAGCTTTCTTAGTGCCCACCGACAAAATAATGCCAACACTGACCTCAAAGCCCAGCCAGGAGTACGGAGAAACCACATCATAGAAGAGCTCGACCACTTTCTTGGATGTCATTGTACGTCGGTGCACAGCTCAGTGTGTCAAAGTTCAGCTAAACTGACGAAAAGCTTCTAGATGTGCTGGTCAACTCAAAAGTGAAGCTTTAACAAACGATGTAAAGTGAATCACTTCGGTTGCATTAAGTTAAGCTAAACTAACTGGATAAGCCAGTCGGAATATTTGATTTTACTCCATGTAACAAGAATGGGATCTGTCTGCAACAATGTCTGACAGCCTGCACAATATAAATACCCCAACACGATATCGCCCTCCTCTGGAGACACTCGATTACTCGATTATCGTCTTCTTCTTCTACGACTCGTCATGAAGTTTTTCTTCTTCGTCTTAATTTCAAACAACACCGTAGAGGTTTATTACCGCCACACCCTGGACTGGAGTACAAACAGCATGTCAAACGTAAAAAGAGAAAAAGACCTTGATCCAACGAGGATCAAAATTTTTTCTAAATTAAACAAACATGTTTGTTTCTTTAACTGCTCAACCTTTTTTCAAAACAGTATGAATCTTTTTTTAATTAATATAAGCTTTATATCCAATGTTGTTTCCCATCTGTTGAAGCCACTGTTCAAATCAGCATTCAGCAGTGATATGGTATTTTTAATGACAACATAATGCACTAGAGTAAACACCATCAATATATTTGAGCCTTTATTTGGCAGTTTGATATGTGTCACATTTCACTGAAATACAATGAAAAGATTTTAATTTATCTGTTTATTCTCAGAAATACTCTTTACTTTTACTCTAAATTTACACACAAGCCATCCACAAGGATAATAACAGATACCTTATAGGCTAGTGATGTTTATATGTATGTACATTCATGTCTAAAAGCTACCAACACTTTTCTTTTATGTTTCTTCTTGAGGACTAGCTTGATCTTTGAGTTCAGCTGCTCCTGAACTGTCAGAGAGATGGGGCAGAGCTCCAGGAGGTTTATCACTAAAAAAGGAGGAAAAAACAGTTATGGTCGACTGAAATATGAAAAGATATGAGCTTTTTGTTATTCTTACCTTTCTCCGTCTTTCTCTGCCTGTGAAGGAAATGAAAAACAATAATCAGCTGCTACCTTTTGATAAGTTTAGGTTTTGTCAAAAGTATTTTCAGATGGTGAATATTTACCTTTGGTCTCTGTGATGCACCGACAGCAACTTTCCTGGGGACCCCAAGAGTCTCAAAAGAGTGGCTCCGCACTCTGATGGCTCTCTGATGGAAGAGTGGGAGAAAAAGAGTGAATCAAAACTATGAAGCTAAGACTGTGACTTGAAGAGTGAGAACAGCATCTACCTTAAAGTTCTCAATGAATCCTCCGCTTCCCTCTGACACCCCTCGTACTCCCTCTGAAGACTGTAGACCAGACAGCGATGGATCTCCCATCATGCACTGGGAGCGAGTTGAGAGTTCAGTCTGCAAGCTCTCTAGCAGAGATGATCGGGTGCGAAGCTTTATACAAAAGAAGAAAAAGGTAAACATGACAGAATGAAGTAAGACACCAATGAGAATATTTAGAGTGCAAGAACATAAGGGACATGTCTCTTTTTTTTCTCCTTTACCTCTAGTCTGCTGAAGCGCTGAGCTTTGTAGCAGGAGATCTCTGCATTGATGAGTTTGGTCAGAAGGAATTCCCTCAGCAGGGATCGCTTTAAGACAAGAGGCAAGAACATGTTAATCTGTGACAGGGTCATGCACAAGAGGCCAAGATTTTATGCATGTTTGGCTAGCAAAGGCTGATTCTTGTGGCCTAGTCTAATAGAGGAGCTACCAGGGCTTTTTGAGTTCATCGCAGGTGTTTGTGTGTAAAGCTGCAGGGGTGCTTATGCTGACCCTGGTTCACAGAGAAAAGTGCCTACAGTGTGCATAAATGGCATCAAATTGACCACTTCTCAATGTAAGAAAGAAACCCAGCTACAACCCAGATCTCAGTCCATGGACTGCTAAGTCTGATCCATGGAGGCCTGAGCTTGTGGTTTCCAGGACTTCAAGAACTTCTTCAGAGGTCTAGTGCAGTCCCTGTCTCATCAGATCAGGGGCCTACACAGTATTAGACAGGTGGTCATGTTATTAAAACCCTTAAATGCATTTTGTATCATATTTGACACATACTTTTATATACTTCTATCAAATCAATATAATCAACAAATCACTAAAAAAACACCTGGATACGGTCTGATAAATGATACAAATGTCCTCTTGTAGTTTATCAGTTTCCAAAAACATTTAATGTATCAAACGAGATAAATAAATATATTTGTTAAATTTTAAGGACATTTTGATTTTTTTGGTTTTCAGTAGTAAATGAAAAAAACATTCCATCGCCAAAAAAAATTGAATTTTCTGGCCATAATTTGTGGTGTCAGGCATTAAAGGGCTACGGCTGTTCAGTGCATGTATGTGCTGCTGTTTAAATTTGAGTGTCTTGGCTGCACAGGGGTAACCAATAACACCATGTTTCATCAAAGTGTGTTATTAAGCTGTGCCAGCGCAAAAATAAGCCAAATGGAACTCGTCTCAGGATTTATTGAATTAATTCCACCTGAGCCACTTTACCCTGACATGTCAATACAAGTGCTAATGGAAATTAGCAGGAAATTTGCTGTTGAGTGGCAGATTGGTTGAACACATTTTTCACAGCACATTTTTACTTGTCAAAGCTGGAGAGGTTTTAGCTCAAAAATGACAAACATTGTTGGCAGCTGTATGCCATTAAGATGAGCCAATTTCAAGGTCCTGAAAGAAAACATGCTAAATCCCTGTCATGGGTATTAAGACACTAAATGGAATTGAGCGGCTGTTTTTATCACTTACACCTGTGCATTTTCTTCTCTAAAAAGGCAAATATCTCCCATTAAAAAGGTTCTTCAGGGTGGATTAAAACAAAGGAATTTTGCCTATAATGTTGTTTTGACTGTTGCTGTAAAACCCACTTCTTTAAGAATAAACAAAGTGAACTCTTTTATTTTACTTTGGTGTTTATTTCTACCTCTGTGAAGACTGGAGGATCAGGGAGGACAGGGCCAAAGGGAGGGACATCTTCTCTGGCTGTGACAGACACCTGTGAGGAACAAAAGAGGGACCTAAATGATAAACCTTCCCGCCACAAATGACCTGATGACTTTACTGACCAAAAAGTCTCATCAACATTGCAATTAACAAATAAAAGGTGACAAAAATGTAGAAAAATGCTGGGGCTATTAATATTAGAGCAATGACATATTTCCAAGTCAGCCTCCAGACATTGTTTTATGTTTCAGACAATGCTCCAAGAAAAGCTTGGTGATATAACAGGGTAGTTGGCTACGATAGATAAACAGATATCATGAGAGTTGAGCGCCACTTTGATCTATTTGGGTTGAAGAGTCACCTGGTAAACAGTTTTGTCTTCCTCTTCTGGTCTCTGAATCCTCCGGACCACCAGGAAACAATGTAGGAAGTGAGACTTGATAACATCAGACAGAAAGGGAGTCTGGCCCTCCTGATAGACCAGCGCTACGATGTCATTACCGATGTGTCTTTTTCTTTGTAACTGTGGAGGATGACCAAGAAAAGAAGAAAAGAGGGCACCATTATCTGCTGAAGAAACTAGTCTCAGAATTGGATCTGAAAATAGACTTCACACCGGCTGACCTGCTGGGGGTCACCCTCTGTGAATGGCAGCTTAGTTGCGACATGGAACATGATTTCTCTCCCGTGAAAGGAAGTGTAGACGGCTTCACTTCCTGTTTGACCGTGACACACGTCCAGTCCTCCTCTAAATCTGAGAAAAGGGAGTAAAGAGATATTACACATTGCCTGTGTCATTATGCTGCTAGATTAAATCATCATTTTGCAATTTACCTGGTAAATCCTTGTAGTTCAACAGTCTCTCCAAGAACAGAGAGGAACTCTTTAAACTCTTCACTCTCCGTGTTGTTACTCAGTATGTCTTCCTCAGTGAGCTACAGACAGATGGATGTTGTCTGAGAGGGGAGGCTGTGAGATTTCAGACACTTGATGAATGCAGAACATTATCTTTTCAATTTCTTACCTGTCCTTCCTTTTGGTACAAAATGCCAAACTTAAAATTTGGAGACACTCTGTGTTCATCAAACGCAGTTATTAGATCTGGAGCCTGAGGGACGAGCGAGAGAAGGAGGGAAAGACTGACTTTAATGGATTTTTTGAATCAGGTCGTGTAATGTTTAAAGCTCTTGTAAAGACCCTTTTAAGCTGGCTTTGAAAAGGACTTAAATCAAAACTGATAACAGATGACAGAAATGTGAAAAACTTTTTTCATGTGGGTGCCAAAAGTGACACCAACCAAAAGTTCATCACAAAGTTTTAATTTGTGGTAATGTAAGAAGATTACCTTAAGGTAGCCGACCACATCAAACTTTGCAACAGTCACTCTGTCACAGAGCATCTAGAGAGAAAAAAGGGATTTCAGAAACATGTTTCACTAAACCAGAGGTTCAAAATTACATTTTTTAAGTACTTTAGAAAAAGGATTTTTCAGTACAAGTAAGATGTAGTTTTCTTCAGTATCTATGACATAGGCTTCTTAATATTAGTATTTCACCATACTCAAAAGTGCAGTATTTCTGTATGTATTAAGTAGTGCTTATAACCTCTACTTTATTGAGCCACAGTTCTCCCCCCGGGTCCCAAAGAGACACTGACAAATTTCTCCCAGTAACACAGTCAGCATGTTTGAATGAGATTAGTACAACTAACACTGAGCAGCCTCTGCCATCATGTATGAATTTAATGTAAACAGGTGAATGTGGCATGTTGAATAAAAGTGCTTTGAGTGGTTTAACTACAAGGAACCACTACAGAAGAAAATACACAAATGGATGAATGATGTTTTAACCCTGAAATGATTTGTTTAAAGCTCACATGAGGAAATTTAAACAAGACTGTCAGGGACAGGACTGCTCATTTGTACACCATTATTTTAAACACCTGAAACCCATACGAAGTGTTAGGTGCCTGCCAAACAACTGAAGAACCAGGCCTGATTTTACAATTTCCACACATACTAGTCAAAAATGAATGATACTTTGTCAAAAGTCAACAGGGTGAGACACTATTTAATCATGCAGATGACAGGATAAGCAAAGACTGTTATGTCCTTGGGGGCTGCCAGAATGACTCAAACCAGAAGTTCACCACAGCGGCTTTAAAATATTCAAAAATCTGGATTTAGAGTTACTGAAGTGTGTTGCATCAAAACCAGATTTCCTGGAAACAAACATGTTGTTTAAATTTTCCATTGGATTCTGATTTTTGTTACTTGATTGTTCACTGAATGCCAAAATTCTCATAAAGTGTGTAATAATACATTTGATACCTTTGCTAATTCGACAGCAGACGGGATGTTGGGGAAAAGAGAGACAGAGAAAACTCCATGTAGAGAACACTCCCTCATCCTGCAGGACAACAAACACAGCACCAGTATTATCTGTTTTTGTAGTGCAGTATTCCTAAAATT
Organism: Xyrichtys novacula; assembly: GCA_962446985.1. Taxonomy (NCBI): domain Eukaryota; kingdom Metazoa; phylum Chordata; class Actinopteri; order Labriformes; family Labridae; genus Xyrichtys; species Xyrichtys novacula. Next base: position 24,513,251 of record OY660871.1, read on the forward strand.
AACAAGTAAATCATACAGAAACATTCAAATCAAGTATAACCTGTATCCTCAGACATATGAGCAGGGATAGGAGTTTGGGCTGAATGATAAAGGAATGAGTTTTCAGTCTACAGTTGTTGCAGGTGTTTAAAGTGACTGAAGATCTTTACCTGAGTATGACCCGTATCTTGTTCTCTTCCTCCTCTAAACACACAGACAGAACCAAAGGCCCCAGTGCTGGATCCACTGCTGTGAATGAGTGATGGTACTAAAGACAAGGGAAAGATGATAAAACATAAACCTCAATCCAGAAAACAGGAAATTATTCTTTAACATTCTGGACCAACTCTGCTTACCCGTGAGCGGAAGAACTCATGATAGATTTTGGCCTCTCCATCTCTCTCCATAATGTCATAGCTCTCTGGATCTGACCCTGAGTAGGACGAGCTGGGACTCATGTCTACAAGCCTCTCAAGTGGGGGGTCTATCCAGTATCCCCCTGACTCTGAAGGCAGGATGAGCGGCAGGTCTCCACCTATTGTTAAAATCTGAGACTAAAATAGACACAGCAGAACACCACATGATGATGATGATGTGTTCGTGTATTTTTTGTTTTTGGTAAAACAAATGTCATGACGCTCCTGAAAGGGTCAGCACTCAGTCATAGAGTCAAACCAGCATATCCAGTCCACTATGTGTGTGTGTTTTATCCCCTCAGACCAAAGACTAACCTTCAGAGGAAGAGGGAACTCACACCGCTGCTCATCGATCCTGCTGCCCTGATGGACAAGGAGTATTGATGATGAGAAACTATCCTAACACACATACAAACACAAACAAACACACACACTATTCACGATCAATAGCCGTGCAACTCACCTGCAGCTTTTCTATGATTTCAAACAGCTCAGTGTCCTGATATGAAAAACAGGCAGGGCACAGGGGGGGGGCAGACGAAACCAGAGACAGTGAAAGGGAAGAGGAGGAAAAGGAGAAGAAGAAGAAGAGGAACATGACTCACACTTCAGTTTCATCTTGACTTTTTAGAGAGGCAGGATATTGGAAAACTTGACGTATATTAAAATTAAATTAAATTTAGGGGGGTTAGGTGCATGCTCGCTGAATATGATGATTAGACCACCCTCTGGTTGCTGCTGGTAGAGAGGAAAGGCTTGCTTTCAGTCACAGGAGAGTCCAGGATGTCCAAAATGTTGTCCTGTACAGATTCAGGCCTGCTGCAACAGGTAGAAAACATTGGAGAGAGAACAAATTGTATTTTTAGTCCAATACTTTTTGTAGGGCAAAAGCTGGAATGTCACCTGATGTGAAAAAAAAAAGAAAAGTAAACTTCACCTGGCCTCTTCCCCACATGTGAATTTGTCTACACTGTAAACAAGGAAGTGAGAACTATGAGAAAAGAAAACTTGCAACAAGAAGATTTATCCTATAGAATCAGCCACAAAACTCTGAGCTCAAATTTGAAACAACCGGTCTTTACTCACCCTCCATATGCCCCAAAAGTGAAACTTCTCTTCCTGGAGAGGGACGTGTCATTCCTCTTTTCTCCCTCCATAGCTGTGGTGTCACTTTGAGTGTGTGTACATGCCAGCTTGTGACCGAGTCAATCAGGGCTGGCTGAGGTTGAATTAATTCACTCTATCATTCTGTCACTCCTCCTCCTCCTCTTCCTCTCTGCCCCCTGCCTCTCTCTCATTTAAGCTTCCCTTTCCTCCCTCTGTCCTGCTGTCAGACACACAGGCAGCTTTAACCTGCTCATGCTCGCAGTTGAAGCAGCTGCAACAAGGTGTAAAGAAGAAGACGGACACTGCTTCTGCCATCGATCCCTGCGCTCTGATAAACACTTGTGGTTCTCAGGCTCACTGGACTCAAAGATAGACTTGTAAATAAATAAGGAAATGGGTGAGACATTTTCTCCTAGACCTGTTACCCTTTGAGTCAGAGGGATCATCAATTATTGACAGCCCACACAGTGAGGGTGAGGAGAGAGACAGCAGGGGAGGGCGAAGTAGGCCTGAGGAGAGGAGGAGAGGGGGAGAGAGAGGGAGGGAAGGGAGAGAGAAAGGGAGAGAAAGAGAGGGAGTATGCACATTTAAATTCTGAATAATATTTCAGGAACTGTGAGAGTGTGAAATGTTTTACAGTTCCTTTGCTTACCAAACTAATGAAGAGGAAATGTCGGTCTAGGCCTTAACTTCCAGCTCTACTAGAAAACTTCTCATTTGAAAAAAAATTTCGATACTTGAGGGAAAAAACATAAATACATTACAAAAATCTAACTTACAAATGTCCCAATTTTTATCAGAACCATGCTTGTGATAGACACAAGTACCCTATTAGTTAAACTAAAAACACCTGTTGTACAAAACACTGTCATGTGTTAAAGGGATATTCTGATGTAAAATTAAGTTGGGGTCAAACACACAGTAACACCGAGTTAAACACCCCCTCGAGAGATGAATGTTGCCAACCACTTGCTTCTCTAGTTATACCAACTTTAGTAACGAACGCAGAATAGCAATACAGAGAGCTATGCGCCCAACCAAAAAAGCCACTCTATAGCCATAAATAATGCTCAGAAAAGCACCTAACTTCATCAACAGTACATATAGGGTCCCAGCCACAGCACTAGCCACCAAACATCTTATTAGCTTTGCCTAATTTCTTTAGCAAGGAGACTAAACACAATTCACCCACTCTTTTCCAGCAGCCACTTGTTTGTACAGAGACCTCCGGGCGAGGAAGAACATTTACGATCATTTCTTCATGGAAATGCAATCAGACCAAGACGCTAAGGCAGAAGAACTACCACATCTGCAGTGCAAAATGATTCATATGGTGATTATTACTTCAAGGAAATGATAAAGTAATGATCATTGATGTTCTTCCTTGAGCTGCGCCATCCCGCTGCAGTCGATGGACTCGCCGGGAGGTCTCCGTACAAACAAGTGGCTGCTGGAAGAGGGTGGGTGAATAGTGTTTAGTCTCTTTGCTAAAGAAATTAGGCAAAGTTAAAATGAAGTTTGGTGGCTAGTGCTATAGCTGAAACCCTAAATGTACTGTTGATGAAGTTAGGTGCTGTTCTGAGCATCATTTGTGGCTATAGAGTGGCGTTTGGGTTGAGCGCATGCCTCTCTGTATTGATATCATGTGGTCGTTACTAAAGTTGGTATAACTAAAGAAGCAAGCAGTCGGCAACACTCATCTCATGACAGGATGTCTAACTCTGTGTTACAGTAGGTTTGACCCTAACTTAATTTCACGCCGGAATATCCCTTTAATAATATTTCTACTATATGGTAATTATACCAGATGACTTAGTGTATAAACTTTTATTGTGACAAACGATGGAGCTATTTTTCACTTTACAACAGCTTAGTTTGTGATACAGCACTTTCCATGAACAGCTAAATCATCTAAAAGACCATTAAAAACTTCAAAGTAAATGTTGTGACCTATATTATATCGTCATTCAAGAGCAATAACAATCTATCCTTTTCTACTTAAATGATTTTTCATGAGTAAACTCTTTGTCCAAATCTTTACAGTGCTTCTTATCAATCAGCTTCTTATCCACAGAAGACAGTTACAAATTCGAAATGCCACTTTACTGAAATTTCGCGGTAGGAGGCACTACTCTGTAAGGAAACAGCCGATTGGTAGCTTGAGACGCCACTCGGTATTTTCTGTGATTTCATTGGTCAGAATCCAAAACAATGACATGTGTAGCCCCGCCTCTTCTCTATGCAGCAGATACCCCGCGGAAGTTGGTTTGTGGAGTGAGGTACGGGATGTTATTATTTTGCTTCTATATAGTTTGAAAGCGCTGTCAATTTTCCAGAATACTACCGGGCATTTTGGTATCCTGTTGCAGAAATAGAAGACTCCTCTGAAGAAGGTTTGGGCGGGAATAACATGTCGCTCGCTTAAATTCAAGGGAAAAAGTCGAAGTGAGCTAGCTAGCTTATAGCACTGGAAATTAGCCATTACCGTTTAACAGTAAATACACTTTGATACTGTCTCTGTACCGTAACGTCGGTGTTTGACTAAATCTGGTTATTTTGGTTAGCTGGCCTCGTTAGCACATAATTTGGCTGTTTCTCTGCATAGACTGGCTTTGTTAAGTTAGCATTGTCTGTGTTTTCTGTTGTGATTTAGTCAACATGTGTCTAACTCTTCGGTTATGTGGTGATAACACGCTAACAGATGTGTAATATAATCTCCCAACTAGCTGTAAAATGCTCAACGATACTTCCTCCTTCTTGTTTGTGTCTCGTTGATAAAAAGCACATCTGTTTTACCTCATAGTAGTACTTCACGGTCGGCTTACATTTACTATACTGTGGTTAATCCTCAGTTTTGTTGTTATTTAGGCTGGTGTGTCCTCGTTTCCTGTCCTAAACCTGGTCTCCTGGAGCTAAAATGTTGGAGTGTGGCATGCTGGAGCAGGACAGACGGGCTCTGCGGAGACGCTCAGCTGTACTGTGTAAACAGCTGGTTGTGGATGAGCTGCTCATTCACTTGCAGGCAGATGAGATCCTGACTGAGAGCATGGCAGAGAGCATCATGGTATGTGAGCACTGCTGTTTATGGACTGTAGTGATTCAAGACACTTGTCTCATTGCTAGGTTTGATCAAAGATACCAAATTATGGAAAGTCAACAGAGTTAGATGGCTACATACAAAAAAGTTCTCATATAAGGGATGTATCATATCAATGATGTACTTTAACCCTAGAGCACTATCGCTAAAATAAGTAACACCATCACTCTCGCCGGGTGATTTTTACCCAAAATAATATACCCAAGAAAAAGTACTTGTATCAAAATAGGACAATGCATGACAAATTAAAGTAGTTTTCTTTTATTTTTTACTGTGAAATGACTCAGGGTCCTTGGCACAATAACAGCTGCAGGACAGAGAACCAAAATATGGCATATTTTGAGTGAGTTAAAATGACCAGCTGACTAAAATATTTCTTATCACCATATGAATTCCCTTGAAAATCACTATTTTGTGATAGTTATTCATAACCACTGTGCTAAATAAAGAAAGCATGCAAATTCTAGGGCCGCTTTTACTGAAATTATTCGCCTACATGCAGCTATCAAATCCACCCAAACCTACTTTACCCTCTATCACTATTGCAAAATCACCTGAACACACGACTGTAGGGAAAAGCGGGTTTTGTACTAGGGAAACAAATATTCCATCAAAGATGTCAAAGGAAATGCTGAAGCTACCCAAGTACCCATGATACTCAGACAAACGCAACATAATGAAAATCACGTAAACATGTTTAATCGGGTGAAAATCACCCATCGATGGTGTTCAAGGGTTAAGAATTAATTTTGTCCCCCTTTTAGGCTGAGCCAACATCTCTGAAACGAAACTGGCGTTTGCTACAACTCTTACCAAAACGAGGACCTAGAGCCTTCAGTAGCTTCTGCTCAGCCCTACAAGAAACTGAGCAGCAGCACCTGTGTGACCTGCTCACACAATCACCAGAAAGAGATGGAAGGGAGACACGGGTAGAGGTGAGTTTATACTCATATTAGACAGCAGAACTCGTAGGATGAAACAAAAATAGTCACTACAAGTAAGCTCAAGTATCGGAGATAGTGCAGTTTTTAGACTTTTGTTTCCGCTCACAGACTGTTCAACCAGAGGAAGCGCCAGAAGCAGAGGCAGGTCATCTAGCAAAGCAGATAACAGCAGAGAAGAGAGAGGTGAGCATTGTGCTCAGTGTCCCTTACCCGAAGTAATACACCAAGCTGAAAATGTCCCTAGATAATGTCCACAGCACTATGCATCCCTCAATATATATTTTTAAGAGGATCAATAACCTTGAGGTTGTATCGTCTTCTGCAGACTTCTTCAGTAGATTCAGACGGCTGGAGTGAGGTGAGCAGCACCTCCTCATGTCTGCGCTCAGAGTCAGCATTCAGAGAGTTGAAGCCAATCCGGGAAGAAGACAGGGAGGGAGCGAGAAGAAAGGAAGAGAAAAGAGGAAGAAGAGATAAACAGACAGATGTGAGAATCAAAAACCACATCCATATCATGTTAGACAACCATATGGCTCTCTGACGTACTCAGACAGACGGCAGGAGGTTTCATAAAAGCAAAGTCATGAGTTTAGTTGTTTTGACTGCACAAACAGCTGCTTCTCCTTGAATCTTCTCTAATGACTGTATTGTTTCTTTATAGCTGTACTGAAGTAATTGATGCTTGTTTTTCATTAATACTTTGCTTATGTGGATTTCAGAGATTTGTGGACTCTCCTCTCCCTCTTCCAGCCCAAGAAGGAGTTGCTGCCAAGAGAGCAAGGACACAGGGTGAGTGGTAAAGCAGTGTGGCCTGCATGCAGGTTAAAGTAGGTGTTTGCGTACGACGCTGTTGTCAATATTTTTCTGTTTCTGTGGAGATGAGGGGGTGGTGCTTGTTTAGTTTAAACAGACAGGTAATTAGGATTACTTTAACATGAAGACATTCTGAATCTAGCAGCAGCTTGAGAGAGTTCAGCCTTTGTACATTTATTATGTAATCATGTCACTGAGAGAAGAGTAGGAGTGCAGCTTGTGTAGCACTCAGCTGCAGTGAGTCGGTACCTACAAGCACCACGCCCCGAGAGTGACTCATTCACAGTATTGTTGTGCAAAGTTTACTATCACACAGCTACTGGCGGGAACACCCAAGGATTTGAAAACTTAGAATCAGCAATTTGACTCGTGAAGAGCCACTCAGTTGGTCACTTTTATGATGTGTGTCTGTGTTTGTGTGTGGCAGAGTCCATGGAGTTCAGTCTTGATGCAGACAGTCCCATCACCACTCCTGTGCAGCCATGTACACCTGACTTCTACCTCTCTCACTGCCAGAAGGTAAAATACTTATCTTCTCTGGGTCGTCAGCTAAACAGGTTTCAGTATTTTCTCAGTTATGCTTCACCTTTGGCCTCGTTCATGAAATACTCATCTCAAGTGTAAAATTACCTATTAATGGAAAAAGCAGGTTTAAGGCACAATATGCAGAAATACAGAATATACAACTTAATGATTGAGTAATGTATAAAAATGAGATATTTAAGTTGTCCTGGACCTCGTTCCTGAAAATTCTTTGTCATCAGAGTTTTTAGGAATCATTAACTCGTTCATGCTTTTTCACTTTTCTCTATCTAGTCCTACAGAATGAAGTCATCCCCTCGAGGTTTTGCCCTAGTCATCAGTAACGTGACCTTCGATCCCCGCGCTGCACCAGACCTTGATCCGAGGAAAGGGGGCGAGGTGGATGATGAGGTCCTTAGGAAGGTCTTCACAGAGTTAGACTACCAGGTTACAGTCCACAGAGACCTCACAGTTCAGGTACTGCAGACGGAGACAGACACAAAATGTGTTTGCTGGATGTTATTAAAAAGGATAAACCATCTATCCTGTTTAGTTGCAGGAAAATTGTAAAAGAAAGAAGACTGACCCTGTAGGTCACAGTGCTTTTAGAAAGTAAGATGTGTTTGATAGTTTCGTTTGATTCAGTTCTCATTTGAGCGCTTTCAGTAAGAGGACTTTTTATCACAAAACAAACACACAACTCACTCTAGTACCAGCGGATTTAGAGAAATTTGGCACGAGTGAGTATGTTGGCTGTTGATGTCTTGCTTTAAGACATTTTGCAAAGCTTGGGTAATGTCTGTAACTATAGAGAGACCTAGACTTAAGCTTTTCAGAACTAAAAAGCAACACTAATCTGTGTTAAACACACTTTTCTGTTCCTCTGGTTCTCTCTGTAGGCCATGAGGACGTGCATTGAGAACTTTGGCCGACGACAGGACCATCAGGCTGTGGACAGCTGTGTGGTGTGTCTGCTCTCACATGGAGTAGAGGGAGCTATATACGGCATTGACGGGGAGCTTCTGCAGGTAGGTTGTTTTGGTCAGTTTCTGTGTTTATATATTGCTTACCATTGAAGGGAAAAGACTTGTAACGTGTAACTCGTGTTTTGTCTGGTCATTTTCAGCTGGACTGGGTGTTTGAGGCCTTCGATAACGCACACTGCCCCCTGCTACAGAACAAGCCAAAGATATTCTTCATCCAGGCCTGCAGAGGAGGTGAGGCACTCTCTGTTCAGATTAACTTATTCATCATCATGACTTTTTGAGGATTAATAAACGTAAAACAAACAAACAAAAACAGATTTTAACTTTACCGTTGTTTTTATGTTGCAGAGCTACGGCTTGCTCAATGTCCTGTTGTAATAAGATTTGTTGTCAGTAGTCACTGGCTGTAATCAAGAGATGGATTTGTTCTCAACAGAAGACTCTTAGATGTCTGGAGGTTGTTTGATTAATAGCCTTTCACCATAAGCCCCATTGTTAGCTGCAATTTTTCTCTGAAGTTTGTGGCAACTCAAAGCAACGTCAAGACAAATTTATTACGGCATGTCTGACAGAGGGGCACAGCTGAGTAGGAGATGTGACGTTAGACCCAAAAAATGTATTTATATAATAAATCAGACACAGTAGAAAGATAAATGAGATAAAAAGATTTCAGTCTGATGCTTCATGTTACGGCCATACAATTGTTTAAAATCATACAATTGTTGATCAGAAACTTGACCACAAACTTGTGGAAGTGATACCATTAAATACAACAGTGTTTGGGTCAACTTGGGTTCAGCCGTACATTAAGGACCCAAATTATCCCAGTGGATCTCAGGGTACAGTCAGTGCTCCTTGACATGTAAAGAAACAAGGTGAGATGATCATAGCCTCTGCTGGAGCAGACTCTCAGTTTTTTCCAGGTGTTGCAAGTCATCAGAGCAGGGTCATTAAGCACCAGTACACACAAATGTTGATATGCAAATATATTATTGTAATGGCTAATTAATTTGTGGTTAAATGGGCTGAGTGTCTGTAACATCTTGGGGCATTTTGAAATGAATAAGTGAGAATGCAGATGGCAGCTTGTCCCTCCACATGTCCAGATGTTGTCTGCAGGCACCTTTATAGCATCAGGGACAGGTAACTATGGTTACACCTTCATAGCTTTCCATTAACGACAGAGGCCAGATGCTGTCCATATATTGATCATATGCAAAATTTTAGTCTACTGTTGAACTATTGATTGATAACATGATAGTGGTGTATCTGTGTCTGTCATTGAGGTTATGATCTGACCTCATGACCGCTAACATCCCTGACAAACTCCTCTGACCCCCCAGGAGGAATCTTAATTTCTCACACTTACTCTCCCCCACCACAGAGTCTATCACAAGTGCTCTGCTCTAAAGCCATCACATGCAACTCAGGAAACTGCCTCAGCTACTAGCTTCAGTAGTTGTTAATTGTTCAGGACAAGAAATATGCAGCTGTTGTCAAAATTGTTCATATTTATGAAAAATAACTAAATTAGTTGTATTTTGGATATTAAAGCTTAATTTTTAAAGACACAAAGCAAAGCAGCTTCCATTCTAGGTACCTTTTACTATCCATTCAAAAATGACGACAAGTTTTTACCACGGGTGAAGTCAGCTCTTCAAAAATGTAGGAAACCAGGCAGTCATTGGACCGCTAGGTGTTTGATGTTATTTTGACAATGTCTTCCAGAGGAGATGGATTGTGGAGTGGAGCAGATAGATGGACCAGTGAGGACCTGCTCTCCAAGCTGTGAACAGAGGGATGCTGGGAGGGAAGGACAAGGAGAGACAGGCTCCATGCAGAGAGGGGACATCGGTAGACCTAGGATTAAACTGCCCCAGCGCTCAGACATGATCTGCGGCTACGCATCACTCAAAGGTCAGAGAATTTGTAAGTTTGTCTCTTTCACTATTTTGTGTTGGAAATAAAAGTTGTTGTTGACCTGAAGTCTACAAGATAAAAATTACCTTATTTGACAAAAACAAATGCAGTATTATAGATGTATAGTCATTTATAGAGAAGTACAGAGTGTGAGGGTAGAAACAAATGTGTGTGTGTGTGTGTGTGTGTGTGTGTGTGTGTGTGTGTGTGTGTGTGTGTGTGTGTGTGTGTGTGTGTGTGTGTGTGTGTGTGTGTAATGACTGCCTGTCTCTTTCTTTAAACTTTCTGGGCTCTTGCTTACAACCAGTGATGCATGCAGCCTGCTTAAAAACTATCTTCAACAGAACCAACCATTAAAATGCTCAAGAATTCTACAACATCTGTAAACAGATCATGTTGGTGGAAACAAGACTGCTGCAAGCATAAAAATCAAATCGTCTACTCCAGTGGTTCTCAATTCCAGTCCTCGAGGCCCACTGTCCTGCATGTTATGGATGTTTCCCTGCTCCAACACACCTGATTCAAATGATCAACTCGTTATCAAGCTCTGTAATGGCTTAATGACGAGCTGATCATTTGAATCAGGTGTGAAACATCCAAAACATGCAGGACAGTGGGAGGCAGTCGAGGACTGGACTTGAGAACCACTGCTCTAATCAATCATTGGAGTTGTATTATGGATGATGTTCGTGGCAGGGTTTAATCAGAAGACTAATGTCCATAAAGTGGGTTAATGTGTTTCAATCATCTCCACCTTCTCTCATGTTGGAATGAAAGAGTTCATTAAGTGTTTCCACAACAGTCATCAAACAATAAGATTTTCATATTGTTCAGGACTTGTAATCTCCAGTGATACCACCAAGTCTTTGCCTTTTTTTCATTTGTCTCATCTCAGCGTGTTAATCCTGTATTTGATTGTTGTTTCACAAGGCACGGCAGCCATGAGGAACACCAAGAGAGGATCTTGGTTCATTCAGGAAATTAACACAGCTCTCCGACTGCGTGCCAGAGACACACATGTTGCAGACATCATGGTGCAGGTGATTATAAATTCAAAAATGAAACTCCCTTTTTAAAATGAAGCATCTCCAAAAACTTTTTAATTGATGCCTTTTTCTCTGTCTCAAGGTAAACGCCCGCATCAAGGAGCGGGAGGGTTACGCCCCTGGCACTGCCCACCACCGCTGTAAAGAGATGTCAGAGTTCACCAGCTCCCTGTGCAAAGACCTCTACCTTTTTCCCAAGTACCAGCCCCAGTATTGACACACAGAAGTGCACACTTATGGACTAACACGCACAGAGCATTCCTTGAACGGTAGCCCCACCTCGGGGACAGAAAGCAGTTCATTCTCTGCAAAACACTGCCAAACAGTCACACATTCCTCTGTTAGAAATGCACATGCAAACTAAAGATTTTCTACTTTTTCTGTGAATACAGCCTCTACAAACCCAAACACACCTGCATTAACTCGTGCAAATCTTGCAAATGATATCATATAATTATACATGGGAAATGGGCAACGTATTATCAGACTACTTTTTTGTATCCATGTGTCTTTGCCAGTCAGAGGGTTTAAATGTTGATCCTTTTAAATCAAGACTATTTTGTTTTCCTATTGCACAGCTATTCGAGGTTTCAAGCTCTTTTTAGAGATGTATTTTTACACAGATCTATTTTTATGCCTTTATTTTGTATGAATTGTTTTTATAAGCGTTTAAGGCCCATCTTCTTTGTTTGTACATACAATAATGCTTGTTGTAAGATGTGATCATTTCTTGTTGTTGAACATAGTTACAGGCAGGGGGCAGCACAGCAGAGACTAATGCATTTCATGATCTATCATCATCAATATTCCTCATAAGTCTGCAGTTTGAAATTATCTTTGCCGTCATGATTGCAGGCAGCTTTTATTCCAGCCATCATCAGCTACAGTGCTGATTAAACTGCAGCAGAATTTTTACTTGTTCCTAATTGAGAAGTTCAGATAATTTTATTCACTGTTTGCCTCACAAAGAGGAGACAGCTACGGAGCAGCTTTAAATCTCGATCTTGATTTTTTTTTGTCACTAATTTCTGCAAGTGTTCAGTCAGGACTAGAGTTAGAAATCGCTCTAACTTGCTCATCTACCCGCTGTGTTGCTGTAGATGTATCCCTGCCAGGGTGGTGGGCTGCCAGGGGAATGTGGTGCTACTTGTGAGGTCATACACCTTTAGTATGACCTCTGACCTTTACACTCATGGTGTATCTCCCTTCATGGGAGGTGCATACTTAGTCAGTTTGCTTGTGACATTTTGCCGCATGTGATACAGAGGGATAAAACTCGACTTTGTATGTCTTCCATAACTAATATGCAGTTTTCTACAGCGACCTGTGCCATGTGAAGATGATCTATTGGATGAATTTATGACCATGGGGCTTGTACAGTTTATTGTATCTCTTTGACACCCCCCAACCCCCAACACTCTAAGAAATCAATTTATCAAGGCTGTGTGTGTGAGCATTGATGTTTCCCAGAAAAGCCCTGAGCAGGCAAAGTGTGTTTGGTTACAACAGTGTTGTAGTGAGGAAAGCTGAATACGTGGTCGAAACAGTATTGATCGTTAACCATCTGTAAACAAAGACGCTATTAAGTAAGTGTGAGGACTTTGTGGAGGAGTTTACCCTTATCTGGGAGGTGCTTACTCCTCTTATCCTTTTGATTTTTCGGGGTCAGGAAATGTTATTTGACAAAGAAAACATTGGAGTGGTAAAGGGGAACTCTGCCACAGTCAGAGAAGTTTGAAGGTTGATACTTGTTGCCAAGCTCTGCTGAGGTTCAGCGTGGGGGGCCAGAGAGATTTGATTTCTGTCAACGCCAATGACTGCCAAATGTTCCCTACAATAAACAGGCTTTGATTCACAAATGAGACGGACTTTTGATTTTTTTTTTCTTTCTCTTCTAGCTGCGTGTCCTTGTTAGCATGTTTGCATTCGGCCGTGTGTGCATTTTCTCGTGCATTCCTTATGTTTGGCTCCAGCTGAATCCTGCACAGCGAGGCCTCTGCACGCATAGCCGCTCCTGTGCGTGCTCCACTTTATTTGATCCTCCTTGTTGCTGTGTTTGTGTGTGTTGTTCACAGCGTACAGCCCGTCCTCTCCACTCTCAGGTATAGTATAACTGGCTCCCCGCTATTCCGCTGCGCTCAGGTCTCCTCATGCTGTGACTGGGATGCATGTATCTCTCGCACCGCCTGCCGCCCAGTGATAATGTTCTTAGCATATCAGATAGAGGCCCAGCCAGCTGTCCACAGTCATTCTCCTTTGACACACACACTCACACACGCTGGTGGTCAGAGTAACACATTTCTCTCCGGCCTACAGTGTAGCTGTGAGATTAGGCTGTTATGTGCTGGCGTGTGGACCACAAAGCAGGGCGGGGTTAAGGGGGATCTGTATGAGTCTGGGTTTCTTTGTGGTTGTCATAAAGGCTGCCGGTCACATCAGCCTTAGAGGAAGAAGAGTTCGAGATGTTCCAATGAACTTATCTTTGCGGGTTGTTGTTTCTGTTCGGGGGCAGAGTGGTGGCTTCTACCTTGTGGGTCTATGAGCTTACAGCTGTTTGTGAGTGATGTATAGCTCTCATGCTAAACTGGACATCTGAACCTTCTGGAGACGTTAGGCAATATAGAGATAACTTTACCATCCTCACAGGCATTTTTTGAAGGGGGAAGGTTAGCATTGGGGGTGATTTTTTTTTTCACCCCCCAAGGGAGGTCTGCCATAGCATGTGAGCGTTATGGGGATTGCCTTGCATCATTGGCTGATTAGGTGTGAGCTGTCATAGGGGTGTCATGTGCACCTTCCTGCTCACGTTGCAGGGGCAGCCCTATGGGGGGTGCCCTTCTAACCCCCTCCTGTCCAAACAAGAACAGTCCATCCAAACACACACATACACCTAATGGCCGGCTGGCAGGGAGGGTGCTGCTAAGGGCAACAAGTTGTGTGTGTGTGTGTGTATGTGTGTGTGTGTGTGTTAGTAGGTGTCTGCAGTTCTAATAAAGGAAAGCACTGCGTCCTTCACTGCCTCATCAGATGGCTTTGCTCTGCTTTGTCCCCATGTCTGATCTCTGTCCCTGTGTCCGTCAGGTCCTCAGTAGAGCTGGATGGCTTGTAGCCTCTGGATCATCTGGAGAAGGACACGATCAAAGGGAACATCACCTGCTTTTTGTTTTTCTTTTCATTTTTTTGAATGAGTTCACAGGACAGTGAGAAACTTTCGAAGATGTTTGTGTTTATTTGATCTACTGTAAAGCGAATTCAAGAGAAGGGTTGAGAGTGTGTACATTTCCATTTGTGTGAGTGTGCGTGTACGTCTGCGTGTGTGTGGTGTTGTCCACGCCATTGGAAATGTTGGGGTGTCCAGCTCGGTTATTTTTGGATCAGTGACAGCGTGTCAATGGCTGCAGATGCGTCGCAAAGGAAGGCTCTGAGATACCAACAGACCCTGGTAGGTCTTTCTCATATCATCCTGCACCTGCACCTGCCCGCCCGCCCGCCTGTCTGCCGTCTCTTACAAATGTCCTTGTCATGCTTCTCCACCTGCTTCTCCTTCATCTTTCTAGCTACTTGTTTTCCATCCATCCTTCGCTGTTACTCATTCACTCTCTAACCTTTCAGTTCTCCTCTTCCGCAACTCCTCTCGGGTCATTTATTTTCATCAGCGGCATTCTAGTCCACCAGCAGTTCTCTCTTTGTCTCCTCCTCCGTTATGCTCACTTCTTGGACAAGATTTATGCAACTTAATGTCAAGTTTATTTGCGCAGCCTTCAGAAACATTCACAGTCTGTGCCGGCTTCACACCGCCCACTCTGTGAAACACTGAAGGCGATAAATGGAAAGTCATCCCTGCAGTAATCAAGCGTTTTATTACTTATTTATTTATATTTCAAGCTCTAATCTTTTATGTAATCTTTATTTTTTTTTAACTTTGCTTGGGAACAGTTTTTGGTTTGTGCTATTTGCTCCTAAGCTGCAGCCTTGTAAAGTCATTGCTGTTTTCATGTGTTAGTGGATATAAATACCTATATATAGGAAACCTGAGCAGACAGGTTAGAAGTACATGTCGAGATGAAGTCATGTCTCCATATCCCCCGCTTCATCTGTTTAAATGCTCATCCAGTGTGAAGGACGTTCCTCCCAGGAGCATCATGTCTGCCTCTTTTTCTGTTTCAGTCAGACCTGCTCTATGGACATATGACTCAGCATCAGATTGATTTGATGCAAAGTTACAGATAAAGGTCAGTTGAATGTGAGTTATAATACAAGAAAATGACAGATACATGAGCAACAGAGTTTAGAGCAGCTGGGGTGTTTGTATGTGTTAGAGCAGCCTGAGCAACCGACAAAGTGAGGAAGAGAGGTGACAGTGTCTTTCCTTCACCCGCATGACTCCTCTGAGAGCGGCCCAAGTCAAATCTCTGGTTCTCATGAAGCCACCCTCTGAGGACAACTGGTCAGATATAAATAAGAAATCTCAATCGTACCTACTGGCTTTATGTCTCCATGCAAATCTCACAACTCAGAGGTGTGAAAACTGACGGAGTGTGTGTGTGAGGGAGAGGGAGAGAGAGAGAGAGAGGAAATTAGAGCCTTAGAGGATTTGAGGAGTTTATGTGCAGAGCTGCTAATAGATCATACAAATATCATTTGTTTATTGATCAGTAGCAGTGTCTATTTTCGGGTTAAAGTGTTCTCCAGGTGCTGTGAAGCTACGACTGCAGAAGAGGCTTATTAGTAAAAGGGCTGATCTTTGTTGGATTAGTTCACACATGTTTGAAGTAGTTCAAGTGGAACAAAAATATGTCCTAACTGCATTTGAAGAGTAAAAATCTATAGTACTGGTTTGTTACACACCTAAATGTAGCCTTGTGTGGTTTAATGTTTAGCTTTATTCTAACACATTAAGAGACTGAAAAATTAGTTGATGATTTACAAATATAAATAAGACCTATTAAATGTCAGTTGAAAATCAGTTTGACAAGATCCCTTTGACAAGTCTGTGAATATTCTCAGTGGATTTACTGGTGAGTAATGTTTTAATGATAACTTTATGGAAATTGGGGATTTCTTTGGAAGGTGAATTATTATTAATTGAAAGTTTTTTAATTAATCAAAATAGTGCTGAGATTGTTCAGTTTGCCTCATTTGGACTTACTTAAAGCTCATGTGAAAAACTCTGGGTTTGCAGTGATTTTGGCTCCCCTTGTACCTCTTCTCTCTTCTCTGTTTTCATTGTACATGTGTTTTATGTGTTTTATGACAAAAAAACTTATCCTGCTTTCTTATGGCACTCAAATCTCTCAATCACGTCAAATCTTTGCTTTGTAAAATGTTAAAACAAAAATACAGTTTGCAACCCCATCTGACTTTGTAAGCCCCTCGCAGCAATTTAAGAAGTCAGTACGATACAGGAATAATGAATGTTGACGCTGATGTTTGCCTTTGTAGGTCATAGATAGACATACTGTAGGTTGTAGTTAAATTTTTATTCAAAGCCAGCAAAAATCTCCTCACAGGAGCTGTAAAGAAGGTCTACATTTTCACATTTTTATAAATTGCTGAATTTTAAAAGTTGTCGGTACTTAGTCACATTTTCATTATATTTGAAAATTACTTTGTTTTGCATTTAAAAGCAGTTTTTAATCCACATTGATAAAGTAAAGCAATTCTTGCTAATGTCTCTATTGCAATTAAATACGCTTAATGTTCTAAACCTTGAGATCAGTTTTCCTACAGATGCTGCACTTCAAACACCAGAGTGGATTAGAACATTGTTAGTGAACCCGATCTCTTTGTCTTCATCTTTTACATCTTCCTCCTCTTCTTCATTTTCCAACTACTGCATTTCCCATGGCCGCCTACAAATCCAAAAACAAGTATGGCCCTTACTATTTTGTCTGTGTAGAAATAGGGGGGTACAAGATGGGAGACTCACCGAAACAGGATTTTGTCTTCCAGGCAATTATACACTAATCTAAACATGCTTTATACATTTCTGCTAAGTCTGTTCTGCTAAATGCTCCAAAAAGCTACACACTGTACCTTTAATAAAATATGACACTAGGTTCGCATTACTTTCCATTTGTCAACTAAGCCTAAACTGGGAGCATTTTTATAGTGATATTATGTACTACTTATAATCACAGTGGTATTGCACCAACAGGAAGCAGGAATATCCTGCAGCAATATAACTACAGTGAGTCAAAAGGGACAAAATAGCAAATGGAAACAAAAAAGGGTTGATCATGTCCCTTAATAATATTGCAATAAATGTGGTAAAGCTGACAGCCTTGATTCTTGAGAAACAGTGATCAGCTGATGTGCAGCAACAACAACTATAATGATAAAAATGATAATAATAATAATAATAATAATAATAATAATGATCTTTATTGATAGAGTACTTAGCAAAGCAACAAAAAAAGGAAAAAAATAAATAAATAAAACCAATTGAACCATTTTTAATGGACATGGCCAGCTTGGATCATAATATAATTACCATGTTTGAGGAAAGTCAGGTCAGTGTAAAAGACATTCAAGGCTTTCTGATTCAAATATGAATGAGCGCGCTGAATCATTAAACCAACAATAATAAGAGGAATAACTTTATTGATTCTCGAAGGGAAATTCAACTGTCTGTTGTCTCATTTGTCGTGTCTCTGAAAGTCATCTACTATTTACAGAAGAGTTGTACAGTCTGGTGGCTGTGGGTACAAAAGATCTTATAAATCTTTCTGTCCTGCAGCGAAGAGAGAGGAGCCATCCACCACCATTGGCCCTTTGGTGCATTAAAGTGCTGTGAAGTGGGTGATCCCTGTTCTTTAGAATAGAAAGATACTGTCTTAATAAGATACCACATCTTTGTTTTTGTTGCATGGCCGACACTTAAGAACAACATTTCAGTCACAGCTGACGCTCTCAAAAACTTTCTGTTGGTGGTGTTGCATATTCATGTTCAGGAAACTCTCGGAAATCCTTGAGAAATAGTTGACCTTAAAAATAAATAACTGAGGTCCACTTAGCAAGATTTCCAAAGAGGATTCTACCTCAGCCTGTCAGCCTCTTCTGGGCCGCAGATCACCTCAGCAGTGAATGCTCGCTGGGTTTGTAAAGTTGTGTTAATTGCTTCCAAGTCACACGGCTGTTGTTGACCTCCGACCTTAACAAGAAGGAAGTGCCCTCAGTGGATTTGTGTGACACTGACAGAAGGCTGCAAGAGCAACGAGCTGTGTGTGTGCGCGCATACCACATGTTTGTGCTGCCTTTTATAATCTAGCGAGTGTTACATTTTATCCAGAGGATATGGTTAAAAAGTGAGGTTGTATGAGGAGACGGGTTTTGGTTTGTGCGAATGTCAACAGCAGTGAAATAGATCTCATAAGTCTCAAATGTTACAGGCTACTAAAAGGGATTATGTTCACCTGGCAAATGTCTCACGGTCTGGAATGACTGGGATGTAGACGATTAAGCCATTAAATTTCATACGATATCACAGTCACCTGACGCGTCTTAGCGGTTACAGAGGTAGCTTCAATGTAATCATGAAATTGTTAGGAGTCGCATCAATAGCTACAAAATGAAACACCTTGTAAACACTGTGAAATAGTGTCAATAACTTATCATTGTTTTGTGCAAAGGTTAAAGCCCCCCCATCTGTCTGAACGACAGCCCTCATGGGAGAGATGAGCTGAAAGAGACAAACAGAGTGAGAGGGAGAGGTGCGGAGAAGTGTGTCAGTGAACATTGGGTCACACTGCTGCTAAATTTGTCCACGAGTAAGGTTTCACCTCAGGGGCGGGGGGGTTGGATGGATGGGGACAAGGGTTGGTGAGGGGAAAGTTTCAGGGGGAAGAGTGAAGGAGGAAGGTGCAAAGCTGCACTCAAGGGTTCAGCCATAGGTGAGAAAGATTGGAAGGAGAAGTAAAAGGAAGGCTGTTTGTGGCAGCGCTGGGCAGAAAAGTAAGATCTCTAAGGTGTGTTGGACTCCCAGAGCTTCACAATCAGTAAAACAGAAAAAAAAGTTTCATTTTCCTAAAACATCTCAGGGCACAGAAACATTCACTCATGCACTTAAGCTTTGACCAAAACTAGAAGGTAAATTTGAATTTTCATCAAAGTTCGAGAAACTTCAGGTTTTTTCCCACCTCCTTGTGGAGTTGCACAGGTATGCTTTCCTGCTTTGTATTCATCGAAGACCTGCATTTTTGGGATAATACCCTGGTTCAAAAAAAATGTGGCTGAATATTTTGGACACTTTTAGTCAGAGATGTAATTTTGCTTCTTTGTTAGATAGTTTGGTTGCCTGTTTTCTATTCAAGCAAACACAGAAACTAGAAATCCAATCTTGAATATCTGGAAGAAAAGCTCATTTTGTCGCTGCACCAAACTGCATTCAAAAGCGATGACAATTTGCAACAGCTGCGCGCCTTTTTCACGCTATAAACTTATCTCAGAGAAATAAAGATAAGGTCTGAAATCAGCAATCAATCCTCTTAGGCACTGATAAAACAACATGCCGTTTTGTAGTTCAGGTTTCAGCGCCCTGGTATAATGCATGTTGGCTCACTGGCTTTGCTTGCCAGGACGCTGAGAGGGGGCAAAGCAGGAATAAGCAGTCACAGCTGTGCTTTCGAGTAATATGATTCAGGTATGACCAGAGGCCTTTGCAGCCTGTCATTCCCTTTCTTTTACTGTATTTCCATCACATCTTTTTATTGACACTTTAACCTTTTGGGGCTTTTCAGGCTGAATGGAGCAGATGCATTTTTTTTTCTACCTGCTTAAGTCACTAACAGGAGGTCTGAATCAGTTACCCTATTGCAAATTAAGGTAAATTCAGACATATTAAAGATCACTCTGACGATGAAGGGTTAATACTATAATATGTTATATTTCGATGATCTGTTATTTCTTTCCTGGTCAAAAATATATTTGTGCTCATAAACAAAAAACTATGACACTGTAAACTGAACTGGAGCCTAGTCAGGCTTTAGTATAGCATGCTATCTATGCAGAAGGCACTTAAAGTACAGTACAGTATTATCCAGCCTGTCCCAAACAATGTTAATATGGTTATGGTCTCTGCTCACTCAGCAGGTATCATATTCGTACCTTAAGCTTGAGCCCTGCCTGCCTGCTGGTATCATTTATGATCCGGCTGCAGGACTCTGCTAGATTGGCCTCTGGACCGAAAATCCACCCAACTGAATTAAGAGCTGCTGACAATTTATTGTCAAGCCTCAAGTGTCTGTATTAACCTCTACAGCTTCCCCTTCACTGTGTGTGTGTGCATGCAAACGTGTGTGTGTGTTCGTGCATGTGTGTGTGTATGTGTGTATGCCCTGGCCATACCTGTGGGTCACTGAGGTCTGTACTGTATGGAGGCAGGTAGCAGGTACAGTCTGAGTCCGTCACACTGGTCAAAGACAGAAAAGGACAGATGTAAGATAAAGATATCAACATAAGGTTTATTAAAGACGCACAGGAAGAAAGAGAGCAGAGCAGAGAGCTGCTGGAGGATCAGCTGGAAAGATGAGGGAGCGAATCAACACTTTTGAAACTGTTCTGAATATTGATCAATTTCTGGTAAGATTAATCATCTCTTATTTGAAGTGTTTTCTCTCTGATGTTTGCCTGGTTATTGTAAGCCAAGTTCATTAAATAGATATTCATTTACTGTTTTAAAATGTACTTTAAAAGTGACATTTCATGTTGCGGCATAAATCATTTTTTATTACATGTGAACTACTTCAAGGAGGGATTTATGCAGGTGTTTTTTTACTCCAGTACTTGGTGTAAAGTCGACTCATTCATAAAACATGAATCAGTTTGTTTTTTTCTTTTAGCCTTAATTAGAACATGGCACCGTGTATGGTGTCTAGACAAGGCATAGAAATGTCTTTGTGCTGCTTAATTAGTGTATTCATATGGAGAGACGAGTGCTTGTGAAGCGTGTGTGAGCGTGTGCACTAACAGAGCAAGTTGTGTGTGTGTGTGTGTGTGTGCGTGCGTGTGTGTCAAGGGGGGGGTAATCTCCTGATCTCTCTGTCAGTGAGTGGGTCAGATTTTATCATTAACCTTGTGTTATGGGACAGGCCTATATTGTTGTAAGGCCTCACACACACACAGACATTAATCTAGCATGCTCATAAAATGCACAAACACAAACTTTGCATGCTTAAGGAGCAGCGTAAACACTCAGACATATTTATGAATATGCAGTGCTGACTCTCTCTCATGAGGGGCACAGGAATGCGTGATTATTTTTTTAATTAAGTCCCAAAGTCACACTGCCCTTCAACCCTGGCGTCTATTGGCAGCTCTCACTAAAGCTCTCCTCTTTTTCTCCCCGCTGGCCTGATTATGTTTTTGTTGTTTTGTCTGTTTTCGCCTCTGAAATTTCATGTGTTTTACAGTCATGCCACCTCGTTCAAGTGAGCTCATAAAGGGCAGCTCCATGGATGAATTCACAGCTCTTTGACAGCTGAACCAGCATAATTCATCACAGGCTTTGTATTCCTAACAGACCTGAGGGAGGAATGGTTTGCATTTTTCCATTTTCCTCATCCTAAGAGACTCGCAATGCGCACAACATTAGAAGATGTAGCTCTAACAGCAAAGCACAAGAAGTGTAATAATGAGTTGTGCGAGTGTCAGAGCTGCACAGTAACGCTTGACTACTTTCATGTGCCCGCAGAGACGGGAAAGTGCAGGAAAATAATCAGGGCCACCAGGGGAGGTGGAGAGGAACTTGCTGAGAGTGAATTAGTGTGAACAGAGAGGAGGTATGGGGCTGATGTTTCCTCCTGTGCTCTTGTTTTGGAGTGGGAAGGTCGCTCCCCCAGTTAGAGAGTCAAATAGTGGCAGCTGGATGTTCAAAAGCGTGTGAAAGTTGGGAAGTCCTGGTTGCTGATGTCATTCTATAGTACAAGGTTACGTGGTGGCTCTACTGTAGACACAAGGTTGAGAGATGAAGACAGAAAAGTCATCAGACATGAATTTATCTGAGCTTCCAAAGCCTCTCTCACGCTGTCAGTTGTTTGTCCTCTATTGCCTCCATCTTACCTTGTGAAATTGATTACCTCTCCGATGAGTCAGCTGTTATGAATACTTTTAATGGTTTATAAGGATTGTTTTAGATCCTTATAAATGCATTTATTAGGTTTTATAAATGTGCTAAGATGCATTGTAAGGGGCAGATTTATATAAAGTATAACCACAAAACCTCGACCTTTTTGTTTAAAACTGGAGTAATGTGAGAGAAAAAATTTGGGGTAACACTTTACTTGACGCCTGTCTCTATAACGCATTATAAATATATGTATAATGCATTATAATCACGTTATAGAACTGTATAACTACAGTTATAAACACTCATAAATGATCATAATGCTTTATAGCAGTAATCATAACACACTATAAATCATTTTATCATGACTTATAAGGTCAGGTATTATGATGTGTTATAACTGTTAACAACTCACTGACAATGCCTACATAGATAATGCAATATACATGTATTTATTATGTGTTATAACTATCTTATAAACTTGTATAACTCTCAGTATAAACACTTATTAATTATCATAAGGCTTTATAACAATAAGCATAACACATTATAATACCTGACCTTGTAAGTCGTGTTAAAATGCTTTATAATGTGTTTTGATTATTGCTATAAAGCATTATGATCATTTATGAGTGTTTATAACTATAGTTATACAGTGCTACAACGTGATTATAATGCATTATACAAATATTTATAATGCGTTATAAAGATAGGCACCCAGTAAAGTGTTACCAAATTTTGTAACAAAAATGAAGTTAAACATCAGAGGAATGAAAAAATAGTTTAAAAGGAGAAAATATATACTCCTGATGTCTTGTGCTCCCAAGCTCGACATCATCTTGTTTTGACAACAGAGAGAAAGTTAAAAAGTTTTTATATCACAGCGATGTTTTTCTTAATGTCAAACACTCAAATTTTGATCAACAAAACAAAACCATCGATTTATACTTTACTGTAGTCATTTGCCCTGAAATTTGTTTGCAGCTTTCCTAACTCTAGACTTTGATATCATATTCATAGCTGAGCTAATTCACTTCCATTAAAACTGCATTTGTAATATCAACCTGTCTTTCTTTTTTAACTACAACACAGTCAGTATGAATCTCAACATAAATCCTTAGAACATTGGGTTATCTCTGAAAAGAACATTAAAGGTTCAGGTTTATACTCATGCTGGAACAACCGAAAACTGACAAATACATGATCAGAAAACCGCAAGAAAGTGTTCACGAACAATTTTGGCTTTTTTTGAGTATAGTCCTTTGGTTTATTTGTTTCACTGGTGGCAGAACAAGGTTTGGCAAAGTCAAATTTAAGCTCACCAATCTTGTGAATGCAGCACAGGTCAATGTTGTTCCTGTCCCTGGTTTTGATGGGGCCTGGTGCCAGGGTCTGTTTGATGATGTTGATGAATGGGGCTTTGGTGTTAATGTGTAGTGCGGCGGTGGTGCTGAGGTTGTCTGCAGTGTGAGACAGGAGACAGAACACGAGCAGAGCTGCTAACTCATCATGCTCAGGACACCTGATGAGGACCAGGTAAAGACCTGAGGACCAGAGGCCGCTCACAGGGTGGAGGGTGATGCTTTTATTCTCTGTTAGAGGGAGTTCATGACACTATCCAGTGTTGCTCTGTGCAGTTTGATTTCACGTCCACAAGAAGGTCTGTTTGTAGATTGTAAGACTTCTATTATTATAGTATTACTATTAAACTGTACTTTTTTAAAGTAATGATGATCAGAGATTTATTACTTTGTAGACATAAACATGTTATTAACATTTTAAAATATAGATCCATCTGATCTTGTCACTTTTTTTAACAAAATACCCACCTGAGTTTTCAGAATGACTGGAAAATGATGCTGGTAAAGTAATAATTAAATACAAAATTTTTTTTAATCATCTTCAAATGCTCTCCTGATACCTATGATTCAATCTCTTTCTCACGATGGCCAGCTACAGTGGCGACAGACTAAGCTGAAACAAATGAAGGTTAGCTTCAACAAGCTGTTTCATGACACAGATTATTAAAACCGTAGGAGTTTGGACTGCTTTGTATGACTCAGGTTGCCTGTTAGCTCAGGTTCAACTGTAGCTTAACAAACATTATTTATTTCATTAAAGCATTCTTAACATGGTAGTACTTTAATTAAGCGGCACTGACAGTTTTCTGTTCACAGTTTAAATTCTGTCCACCTGCTGATTAGTGGATTCATGTTTTAATGATGAGCGTCTTTATTAGGCGTGTTGTCGTGGTTCATGTTTTACAGTAAAGTTAAGAGTCTGTGCTCTTACATACAGATTAAAACCAGCTATGCTATCTCATACTGTGATTTTTTTCCACATCAAATGATTGTATAGATTGGTGCTGATCAATTATGGGCACTCAGCTGAGCTTAAGTTCTGGTTGGATGGATATGTGAGCTTTTATTTTTTTATTTTTTTTGCTTCCTGTGAACATGAGACAGCAGCAAGCAGCCCTCTGTGTGATTTAGCTCCTTGCTTGGCAGCGTGAAGGTTGCATATGATCTAATGGTTTGAGTTGCATATTACAGCTGCACCTGGATCTGCAGCATTTTACAGCTTCTTTGGTTCTTACGAGTGCAGCGCAAACTGATCACACTGGATTATAGAGGGCTGGGTTGTCTGACCGTGCTTGTGTGTGTGTGTGTGTGTGTGTGTGTGTGTGTGTGTGTGTGTGTGTGTGTGTGTGTGTGTGTGTGTGTGCGTGTGTGTGCGTGTGTGTGTGTGTGTGTGTCTGGAAAGAGGAAGATGAGGAATGTCTTCTCCTCCGGGGTCTCTTCCTCTGGCTCCTCTCCAGCCCTCGCCTCCTCTGAGGGAGGGGTTTTTCCAATCTCCATGCCCGTTTTGTCTATTTCTGTATGCCAGGGTATTCAGGTTGGTGTGTATCCCTTACACACACGCCGCACATTCCCCACTGCTTTCTCGTTATCTCAAGACTCTTCACACTGGATCTAGTTTTACCCCTCTCCTAAGTCTCGGTTGTCATCTCTCTCCTCTTCCCGTCCCCCCTCCTCCCATCTGGCCTTTTGTTTACCTTCTCCAAACAGTGTGTTGTGATTTTTCTGACTTTTTGTGTCACAGCGGTTTTCAGTATTTTCTCCTCTCTTGCAGCTGTACGGTGAGTACAGGGAGCAGCTGGGAAACTTTGCCCGACGGGAGGCTGCCCGTTTGCTGACAGAGAGACAATGGAGGAGACAGGCTGGGGAAAACACTGGCGGCGCTCGCAGAGGCCTCGGCCGACGGCATCATCATCACCACCCTGTGACCTTGGAGTCACATCAGAGCCACGCCTCTACTACCCAGAAGCCTCGTCCCTACTCCAAATGCCAAGGTGACCTACAGAGAAGGGGAGTTATTTTGTTAAAAATGTTTAACAAAAGATTTTCTTAGAAGTCTAAGACCAAGACCAACACTTTCTATCATCATGTGTTAGCGGTTGCCATGGCATCTTATATTCTGACCAAGAATTAGAGGTGGAAATTAATAAAATACCTTTAATTCGCCATTTCAAGGTAATGGCACTTCACTACCTTGAAGTGTCAGGCAGCAGCATCCATCTGTTGGATCCAGTTTCTGGTTACTTTACACATCGTGATTTTACATGCAACATGATGAGCTCATAAAATTTGATGCACTGCTTACGGTTTAATAAGAGTGTCATGCAGAATATGATGCAGTCAGATTTAGTAACAGCTGGTTTTAGGGATGTAGTCAGGATTTAAGACCGCCTTCTTTAATGTTTATCTGCCAAATAAAAAAAGGACGTGTAGTTGATGTGATTTTCCACCATAGCAACACAGAAATGTCAATTTCCTACCTTACTATCAACATCTTTAGATTCAAGGGTGCGTGGACCCTGCAATGAAAACCAAAAAAAATATATACACACCAACACAACAGTAAGCCTGCACTCTGAAAAGGAAAATGAATACATACGTACGTGATTAAAAAGTTGCAATATGCATTGCAAACATCCATACAGTTACTGCAAACATTAAAAAACGTCTCATTAACTGTGTATAAATAATAGAGCTACACAACTGATCTCATCTACATCTACATCTACAAGTCCTCGTTTATCCCAATAAATCAGAAAACGTTTATGTAAATAAGATCAGTTTTTCAATCAGAACACACACAGTTTTTATTAAACAGAGACCTGTGTACAATGGTTATACTTTCATACTATTTAGTTTCAAGCTAAATAATCTACTCTCAATTAGTGCAGATTTAGCGGTGGGAAAAAGTGCAGGATTATTGTGTAAGGTATGAAAAACAGCAGACGGACAAAGTAATTTCCTAAAATTCAATCTGTAATATTTGTCTCATCATCCCACTTTATAACATAATTGCAGATTTAATCCTAAATAACAAACTTTCTCATATCATGCAGGCCTCATGCTTGTATGTTGCTCCACTTATATGGATACTATGTTGGATGAAGGGTTGACTCTGAATCCTGCATAATGTGGTTGTGTTGTTTGGGGTGTTTCACAGTTGTTTTCACCTGAAGTAGAAAGTCTTCACTGAGAGCCTTAAAGTAGAAAAGAAGACCTCATATCTCTATATTCTATCATTTTGATTTTTAGGTATTAATCAAAAATATTCATCTCACTTTGTACCTGTAAAGATTAGATTAGATTAGATTAGATAAGATTAGATAGACTTTATTAATCCTTTAAGGAAATTTCCCTCAAGGAAATTAAAATTCCAGCATCATCAGTATGTACAGAAAAAAAGATCTGAAAAGTCAAATAAGTAAAAATACAATATATATAAAGAATAACGACATAAGAAGACTTCAGATAAATCAAGTGTTTACATTTAAAGGGAAGGAGCAGTCTGTCACTGACGGTTGTCTGGTTGATGATGACGGTGTCCAGAGTGTGACTGGCAGCGTCCATATTGTCCAGTAGTTTGTCCGTCATCCTCTTCTCTGCCACCGTCACCAGAGAGTCCAGCTTCATGCCGACCACAGAGCCAACTCATCTTATCACTTTTCAAGAGGGCTTTCAAACATTTAATAAACAAAAGTATTTTAAAACTGTTTTTTTTTTATCTCATGCAGCGTTGAGTTAGGTGAAAAATGTAGGGTGGTTTTTATTTCCTGTAAATTGTGGTTTTTGAGATTTAAGGTTTCTGCCCGACAGCAACGATCTGCTTGGCATTCATGTGGTTGAGTCATGCAGCTGCAGTCCACAGACATGGATATTCAAAGACTTCTATGTAAATAGATAACATGCTGCAAATATTAGAGGGCATAATGATGGAGAAGTGGGGACAGAGGGATTTGTTAGACTTGTTACACGATGAGAAGAAAAACGAATATTATGTTTTATTGACTCGCTTCCTTTTCTTTGGGGATTTTTAAATGGCAGCAGACGTATTTCATTCATTCATTCGACAGGTAGTTTGTAAATATACTAATCTTATTAGATTGTTTTTTGAATAAAGTCAAGTAAATCATTAATACTTTAAGGCAGTCATACCACATGATATCCCTGAAGAAGGGATATGGCAAATATGCACAGACATACAGTAGACACAGCAGCGACAGGGTGCAGCGAGTACAGCAGAAACATTAAGTACAGCGATAGACCATTAACATGTAGAATTATTTAATATCACAAGCTGTACATACAATCCCCATTAAGGTGGTTTAGTGTTCTGACTAGAGCCATTACTGGCCAAGGTTAGTAATGGCTCATCATAATGTGGCATCATGTTTAGTAGAGATGTAAAGCTCAGAGTTGCATGAATGTTGCATCAGTGAGTGTGTGGGCTGACAATTTTATGCCCAAAGTATCACGGTTAATAAGCAGGTAAACATTCAACTCTAGATGACATGAGATGATGAAGAGGAAGAACTCCCCCTTCAGAAAAAAATCTGGGGTTAAAGTTAGAGTAAGTTTGTCATTTTTGATGAGGTGATATGAAGTTGTGTTTCTTTATTTAATTGAAATGGTGGCTAACACTTTACTTGACGCCTATCTCAATAACGCATCACAAACATATGTATAATGTGTTATAATCACGTTATAGCACAGTATAACTATAGTTATAAACACTCATAAATATTTATAATGCTTTATAGCAATAATCAAAACACATTATAAAGCATTTTATCATGACTTACAAGGTCAGGTATTATAATGTGTCATAACTGTTAACAACTCACTGATAATGCCCACATAGATAATGCATTATACATATATTTATGATGAGTTATAATTTGCTTATAAACTTGTATAAGTATTATTATAAACACTCATTAATTATGATATGGCTTTATAGCAATAAGCATAAGTCATGATCAAATGATTACGATCATTTATGAGTGTTTATAACTAAAGTTAAACGGTGCTATCATGTGATTATACTGCATTATACATATATTTATAATGCGTTATAGAGATAAGCGTCAAATAAAGTGTTACCAAATGTTGTTTTAAGTAATGAGAAGGACCAAGAAAAGAGTTATTTGTATCATATTACTGAAGTATAATATTCACGTATGACGCTGGCCTTCAGTTTTTGCTGGTTTAAAAAACTGTAAAATCAATCGGTAACTCCTTTGCCCTTGTCCCATTAAGATAAAGCAGATGCATATCTAATAAAAAGATTTGAAATCATCAAATTGTAACATGTTTTAAAGTTTCGACTTCATGGATTAACATGACTCAAACCCTCCTCAAAGTCAGCGTATCTTTAAAATAGCATGAGATGCTACTTTACCAGGTATTTTTTGTGTTTCTTCTTCAACAGCCTTATAATTCAGTGTTAAAATTTTCTATTATGTTCTTTTTGCAGGGAACAAATCCATTAGTAAATGCCAAGCTCTGTGAATCACTCTGATTGTTCTGCACATTGTACGCACCTCTGTGTTATGCTAAAACATTATTGCTGCGACCACAGTCACAGCGACTGATTCCCTCTCAAGCATGGCTACAATAGCTAACTGTCAGTAATTAAATCAAATGATAAACGATTCAAGATGAGTCATTAATTTAATCCCTCTGGCCCAGATTGTTTGGCTCGTGTGCGGCGGTATATTGTGAACAAGATGGGGGAGGACTGGATTTTCCTGGTTTTACTGGGACTGACAATGGCTCTGGTCAGCTGGAGCATGGACTACACCAGTGCAAAAAGCCTACAAGGTATCATAAGCCATGAACACAGAGTATAGCTGTTACATTTGTACTCTGAGGATTCTCCTGTTTTTAATTATTCCATTTATTCTCTTGTGTGTGATGCACCTTCCCTGCCCTCTTTTCTCTATTTTTGTCCTACTTCTCTCCTTCAGCCTACAAGTGGATGCACGGAGAGCTTAAGGGCAATGTTGCGCTCCAGTACCTCGCGTGGGTGACTTATCCCATGATCCTTGTCATGTTTGCCTCACTTTTCTGTCACCTGGTTTCCCCACAGGCCATTGGTAAGCTCTCCGTCCCCTGTCAGACTCTGTCATACTCACTTAGCAGCTCTATCATTCCTTTTTGTCTTTATTTAGTTACATTTGAAATCTCTTTTGTTGATTTGCTGAATTTCTTGTCTTTTTTTCCCCAGGCTCTGGTATCCCCGAGCTGAAAACCATCCTGAGAGGTGTGGTGTTGAAGGAGTATCTGACCCTCAAAGCTTTTACAGCTAAAGTCATCGGGCTGACTGCAGGCCTGGGCAGTGGTATGCCAGTGGGGAAAGAAGTAAACAAACACCTTTTTACATCTCTCTTCTATTTGTTTGACTGTATACTTTCTGTTTTATAATACCACTGTTATCCTCCTTCTTTCCTCTCTTCATCACTATTTGTTCCTTTTCCAAGCTTGGAGGATGATAAATCGTCTCATGTCATGTTTTTCTTCACTCCCTCCGCTTGCAGGACTAAAACAAATTATTCCTCCACAAAGGAGTCGATTCATTTTTCCTATTACTGAGGCAGTGCAGCTGTCACATCCCACAATTAAACAGTGATTTATCTGTTCTGATAAAACTTGTCCCACTTTAGACTTCTGGTTTTACAGACAATAGTCAGTGTCTGTGTGGATAAACATTACTTGTCACCCATCTATGTCAGTGATTTCCTCCCGTCACCTCCAGGGTCCATTTGTCCACATTGCCAGCATCTGTGCCGCAGTGCTGAGTCGGTTCATGTCCATCTTCTCTGGAGTTTATGAGGTAAGCCGAGGCCCTGACCAAAACAGACACTATTACTCAAAAGCCTCATCTGTTGAATGCACTAACAAAGACATGATTTTTTGTTGTCTTTGCTGATTTTTGCTTTGTCAAACTGCTCTTGATTTGCACGTACAGTAAACATTCATAGTACACTGACCTCTCCTCTAGCACCATCATCAGGTCAAAATTTTATTTGGTTCAAGACCAAGGACAGTCAAAAGTGAGAGCTGTTAAATTAATCTCAGCTGTAATTTGGATTCACTCGCAATCTTTGTATGCTAACCAAACATGGCTGCACAAGGTAACTATTATGCCAGCATAGCATTGCATCTTGATGCTCCTTTGCAAGTTTGATAAGAAATCACATGAAAACAAAATCACCAGGATAGAGATTGAAAAAAAAAAAAAAAAAAGCTTTAGCCCTTTAACGCCTGACACCACAAATTATGGCCAGAAAATTCACATTTTTTTGGAGATGAAATGTTTATTTCACTTACTACTGAAAAGAAAAAAAAATCAAAACGTTCTTAAAATTTAAAAAATATATTTATTTATCTTGTTTGATACAGTAGATGTTTTCGTAAACTAATAAACTACAAGAAGACATTTTTATCATTTTTCAGACTGTATTCAGGTGTTTTTTTTAGTAATTTGTTGATCATATTGATTTGATAGAAGTATATAAAAGTATGTATCAAATATAATACAAAAGGACTGAAAGGGTTAGTATTAGTAGCTGTAGCCTACTAAATCTGCCATTGACAGTATTTCAGACGACTTTCAACGAGATAGAGCCGTAAAAATTCAATCTTAACACTCCAGCTTAGTTGAATTGTACTTCAGGTAGCTGTGATATCAATACTGTAACTAGTTTTGGCTGGCGAGAAAAAGCTTAAAACATAATGTGCTTCCTAAAAAAACAAACACTGGACTCCTTTTTCTGTTCAAGACACTTTCAAGTAGATGTGCTAGCAACTTGTTTTTCATGAGACAGCTGTTCCTCCTTATCATGTTTAATCAAAATTAGTCTGTAACTGAGTAAATGCCTTTTTTTCCAGCCTGTGTGAATGTTTACTGTGTGTAATCTATCTTACACTTCATTTAATGTTAGATCACAAATTATGGTTTAGAAGTGCTAAATGCGTTAAATTTGAGTCGTTTTAATTGATAATAAAGTTCATTGAATTTGACGTCAAAGTGAACTTGGGAATCCTGTGATTGTTGTTCTCCCCAATCTGTTGATCTTCCCCAGCTCACACCCTCTCCACCCCTCCCTTTCTCCTTTGAGTCTTTGTTTTGGCTCGCCCCCTCGCACCTCCTCTATGTTTGTGTTTCACTGTATTAATAGTGTGATGGTAATGTCTGGCATGTGTATTAACAGTAACCTCCCATATCCCTGTCTCCCTCTTTCCCTGCTCTCTCCCCTTGGCTTCTCCAATTCATCCTCGCTCATTTGTGTCGCCTTGTTTTCCCTCCCCTATCTGTCTCCACCCTTGAACCTTAACCCCAGAATGGCACCCACAACCAGGACCTGTTGGTGTGTGCGTGTGCTGTGGGAGTGGCCACCTGTTTTGCAGCTCCCGTGGGAGGCAAGTGCTGCCCTGCTCCCCTGATTTGCTGAGGTCTCCACTCAGCCTTGTCCTCCTGAAATAACATCAATAACATAAACATGGAGATTAAGTCCGACCAGACCAGACAGTGTTGTGCATTACAAGTGATGGAAAAGCTGATAGATGAGCATTAACCTATCAATATTGTGGCTGAGTCATTTGAACAAAAAGTTAAATTGAATCATTAAATCGTACTGAAAACAATTTTCCACTTTCCGACTGAAGCTGAGAAGACAAGTATATCAGTCTAAAGATCTAAATTATAAGATAGAGCTAGCCTGACTCTCTTGACAACTTAAAAAAATAAAAAGGATCTGTCAGCGACTCTAAAACTAAAAATAATACTTATATGTTTTATATTGTATTTATGTTTTTAAATAAAATTGATGTGTGTTATAAGTTACAACCACTGACTTTATATAAAGATGGAAGATGCATCTTAACCTCTTCCTGTCCCTTAAACATACTACCTAAATACCCCCTCCTGTCAGGCGCTGATGTACCGTGCATCTGAAGCCAGAGTGTAAGCACCAAAGATTGGCTTACAGAGCCGCCAGAGTGACCCAATATCCCTATTACTAACCAAAATATGTTTGAAATACCAATAAAAAAACAGCAGAGACCCCTCAGGTGAGCATATTCCTGAAAGAGCAGATATACATGTGTTGGTTTGAAACAGTACCTGTTATGGAAAGTTCGCTGACTTTTAAGTTACTGTTTGCTACGTTTCCTTTTCTCTACATTATCTACTATGCTAATTAGTTATTTGCATAGTTATACAAATTATTTGATGTATATTTTGTTTCTATAATTTGACCCAGATGTCATCCAGAAAGGCTCAATGGCCTGTAGGCTGATGCTACACTGTAGGGGGTCCAGTGACCTGAGTGTTTTGGCTTTACTTTTAGGAAGCTGCAAAATCAACCAACTTTGTTGTACAGTCAGTGGTCTGAAGGCTAAATTAGCAGCTGAAACCTTTATGAATTAGCGTAGCTCAGCTTAGTTTAGCTTAATTTAACTTAGCTTAGTTTAGCGTAGCTTAGCTTGGGTTAGCTTAGCTTAGCTTAGTTTATCCTAGTGCGAGGGCTGAAATCAGTTATCTTGGCTCTTTAAAGACAGTCTATATAACACAGTAAATTATGTTTCCTGAAACCTTAAAGCTCCCTTTGTCTGCTTCTGCAGACAAAGCAGTCTTAGCTTATTTTGTCTTCTACATGCTGAAGTAGTGACTTGAAAAAATCTCTCCTAGTCACTTTTGAAGGTCAAATGCATCATTATGAACATTTTATGTTTGCTTTCGAATGCCATGAGGAGACATGAGTATGAATTTCAGTCTATTTCATGAACATCAACAAAAAATATCTTCATAGGAGCTTTAAAAAAGAGATTCCCCTTTGAGTAGGGCCAGGGCAGCTTTTTCGATTTATCTCCAGTTTTTCTGCTAGGCTTGGCTAAAGGACTCCATCGAGAATGGTACCAGTTTCATCATAAAAATCTGAACAGATTGATTTTGTTAGCCCTGTACCTTAACCTTGACTGACCAAGGTTCTGCAAACTACAAGACCTTACAGAGAACTGAACTTTATGTTTTCGGCAGACTTACTCTCTTTTTGACATATTCTCAAAAAAAAAAAAAAACAATGTGACAGAGTGTCACTGATGCTTCATATCTTAACTGAGGTTTTAAGGTTGCTCGAACCCTCATCATAAAAGGTCATATGTTATAAGTGGAAATATTCTGTGTGCTATCTTTAATTTTTGGCCTGCAGCTGGCTTCAGCTGTTTGTAAGGACGTTGTGACCACGCGGGTTGTCTCCTGACTGCTTAATTGCTTGACTGATCACTCTCACTGGCATGTGCATGCTCTGCTTTAAATCCTCTCAGAGTGATTTTTAACCTCTTCTTAATCACTTCTTCACACCACACTCCAGTGATCATTATTTATTCACTTTATTCCGTTTTGCCTCCCCCCTCTCTCCCTCTCTCTCTCTCTCTCTCTCACTGTGGTTCCCATCGTGTCCTCTCCTCCTCATCTCCTTTTCTCGTACACTGACTCCCACTCCTGTCTGTCTCTGTCATTCCTTGTCACTTTCATTTCCTCCCCTTCATCACATCTCTCCTGTCATCCCTCATTGTCTGTCTCACCCCGTCGTTTCCCTCTTGTTTCTCCCCCCCTCTGTTTTCTGTGTCAGTAGAACCCTTACGGTTACACAGATATTCTGACTGTTGGCTGTGCCGTAGGGGTGGGATGCTGTTTCGGCACTCCTTTAGGAGGTACTGTACAACTTGCATGCTCACCTCACATGACAAGAATCTTAGAATCCCTTAACTCAAGCAGTGATTGCACAAGCATGATAAAGAAAGCGAGTCAAGACAAAATAGTGCCCTCTGTTTCACTTAATATGATTACAATATCTTTAGTATGATCAAATATGATTTGGCGTTTTGATTAAGAACTGGCTCTGATTGGCTTAAATTTAAAGCATTCACGTGTAAAATGAAATGTCAAAATCACAACTTATTCATCAGTCTTGTTTACTCGCTTCACATTGATGCAGCAATTTCTAGCTGCAGTGGTTGAATATGCAAGATATCAAAAATCTACACACATGAAACCTGTCAATCAGAGATTAAACAGACCTAAGTTCACCGCATTTCAACCTGAGGTCACTCAAAGTTACTCTTTACAATAACATCCACTTATTTTGTTTAAAAAAAGAGGGCGTTCAGTAGAAAAAAATAATTTCATTCTTCTTGAAAGTGGGTTGAACTCTGGAAACTGGACTGATAGTGGGGCGTTAAGATATTTGAACGGGTCAACTTTTCCTGCGGAAAGTTGTAAAAGGCTTATTTCAGTCTTTACTCATATATTATTGACCAGGTGGGAAGAAAGTTTTATGGACGAGGAAACTATAACACAACACAACACAGAATAAAAGGAGCGACTCCATCTGTGATTTCTGATATTTCAAAAACAAGTTTGATAGTCCTGGAGTTTAGTTATATTTCAGATTAAGACCAGGTAACTGGAACCTTTTGTCTAAATCAAGAGCCACATGTACAGTTATGAAAAAGCAGATAAATATAAACCCACTGGTAACCTCCATATTTGGTAAACATTTATACCTGTTTGTGAGTTTGTGTGTATTTTACAGGCTGTGTGAGTAGGTGTTTAGTAGTGTAATATGTGTGTAGACACACTCTGGCTCTCAAATTATGTGTAATTATACCCTTAACTTCAAGTGACTTTGGAATTATTTTAACTAATCTTAATCTCTCTCTCTCTGTCTCTCTCTCTGTCTCTCTCTCTCTCTCTCTCTCTTTCTGTCTCTCGCTCTCTCTCTCTGTTTTCTCCATTTTCTTTCACTCTCCTCTTTTCCTCTGCCCTTCTTCTCTTTCACACCGTCCATCCTCATTTGACTGTCTTGTTTAATCCCTACTCTGTTCTCTCTCTCTCTCTCTCTCTCTCTCTCTCTCTCTCTCTCTCTCTCTCCCTCTCTCTCTCTTTCTCTCTCTCCCTCCACTAGGAGTGTTGTTCAGTATTGAGGTCACGTCTACCTACTTTGCAGTGAGGAATTACTGGCGAGGATATTTTGCCGCCACGTTCAGCGCCTTCATATTTAGGGTGCTCTCTGTTTGGAACAAGGATGCTGGTGAGAGGCAGAGCACACACACACACACACACACACACACACACACACACACACACACAAACACACACACACACACACACACTGTTGTTAAAGACTTGCTGAGCTGTCATTTTATGGAAGGAGTTGAATAAGATGGCTAAGTAACAATTGCTGCTTGAGATAAACCAGAAAATTTTCAAGTCAAAACGTCCAATTCATCCCATCATACTCATCATGTATCACAGAGGCTTCTTGTCCTTGACGGCCACTGTCTCTTCACTGGCTGGAGGGGTGAGGAGAGGAGCATTTCAATTAAGAGTTTGACCTCTGGATATTGCTAAAAATTCCTGTTTCTACACACTGTGTGACCCCAATTATATGACAACATTACATTGTTAGTCTCAACTTCCATTCATCCATCATCTATACTGCTCAACCCATTGGGGGATACCTGTCCCAGTCGCTATCACAGGGCTTATGTAGAGATGCTTATTGGCGATCTAGTGAGACCAAATCATTTCATTTTGACCGTGAAGAGATCAAATGTGTAGAGAACCAACCAAAAAGCATGCAAACTGTCCTCAGGTGGGGATTTGGACCTGGATTATTCACTGGACCTGTGCAGCTCTGTATAAACTCATCCAGGGAAATGTCAGTGTCAGTCTAGTGCTTAGAGCTTGAATCTGCAACCTCAGTTGTAGAAATACAGATTTTTGCATTTAAAGTAACACAAAACATTTTTAAAATGGTTTAATCTCTGTTTATCTTGTTTAAATTACTTTGATAACACTTTACAACAACTGTAATTTATAAATGGTAAATAGAAAGTTTATTAATGTTTAATCATCATTTAAAAACAGCATATAGACTAATTATAAATGGCAAATAAATAGTTTATTAATGTAAATTAATAGTTACTTTACCACTAACAAACAATGAAATTATGATTAATAATTTTCATTAATTATTAATGGACTATTTATTAAAGGTTTATATAGGGTTTAAATATTGGTTGTAAAACATCTAGATTAAAATGTGTGTCAGTAGCACTTTGTAGATGGTTAATATTTAGTTTTTAAACCATCTTTAAACATTACTTAGATGTTTATTGTAAAGTTATGTTTAGGTTTTTAAAATTGTAAAATTTATAATTTATTAATGGTCTGTATACTATCTATAAATGATGATTAAACATTAATAAACTATCTGCTCACCATGTATAAATGGTCTGTTTACCATCTCTAAGTTATGGTTATTGTAAAGTGTTACCGTTACCTTTTATTTTTTTATATTGCAAATATAGTTCCATATGAGTATGCTATTTTCATACATCCATTATCTGTACGGGTTGGACCCCCTTTTGCCTTCAGAACTGCCTCAATTCTTCGTGGCATAGATTCAACAAGGTGCTGGAAGCATTCCTCAGAGAGCTTGGTCCATATTGACATGATGGCATCACACAGTTGCCGCAGATTTGTTGGCTGCACATCCATGATGCGAATCTCCCGTTCCACCACATCCCAAAGATGCTCTATTGGATTGAGATCTGGTGACTGTGGAGGCCATTTGAGTACAGTGAACTCATTGTCATGTTCAAGAAACCAGTCTGAGATGATTCCAGCTTTATGACATGGCGCATTATCCTGCTGAAAGTAGCCATCAGAAGTTGGGTACATTGTGGTCATAAAGGGATGGACATGGTCAGCAACAATACTCAGGTAGGCTGTGGTGTTGCAACGATGCTCAATTGGTACCAAGGGGCCCAAAGAGTGCCAAGAAAATATTCCCCACACCATGACACCACCACCACCAGCCTGAACGTTGATACAAGGCAGGATGGATCCATGCTTTCAT
Organism: Xyrichtys novacula; assembly: GCA_962446985.1. NCBI lineage: Eukaryota > Metazoa > Chordata > Actinopteri > Labriformes > Labridae > Xyrichtys > Xyrichtys novacula. Next base: position 24,550,429 of record OY660871.1, read on the forward strand.
GTTGTTGACGCCAAAATCTGACCCTACCATCCAAATGTCGCAGCAGAAATCGAGACTCATCAGACCAGGCAACGTTTTTCCAATCTTCTATTGTCCAATTTCGATGAGCTTGTGCAAATTGTAGCCTCAGTTTCCTGTTCTTAGCTGAAAGGAGTGGCACCCGGCGGGGTCTTTTGCTGCTGTAGCCCATCTGCCTCAAAGTTCGACGTACTGTGCGTTCAGAGATGCTCTTCTGCCTACCTTGGTTGTAACAGGTGGTTATTTGAGTCACTGTTGCCTTTCTATCAGCTCGAACCAGTCTGGCCATTCTCCTCTGACCTCTGGCATCAACAAGGCATTTCCGCCCACAGAACTGCCGCTCACTGGATATTTTTTCTTTTTCGGACCATTCTCAATTTCTCTGTAAACCCTAGAGATGGTTGTGCGTGAAAATCCCAGTAGATCAGCAGTTTCTGAAATACTCAGACCAGCCCTTCTGGCACCAACAACCATGCCATGTTCAAAGTCACTCAAATCACCTTTCCTCCCCATACTGATGCTCGGTTTGAACTGCAGGAGATTGTCTTGACCATGTCTACGTGCCTAAATGCACTAAGTTGCCGCCATGTGATTGGCTGATTAGAAATTAAGTGTTAACGAGCAGTTGGACAGGTGTACCTAATAAAGTGGCCGGTGAGTGTAGTTCCATATGAGTATGCTATTTTCATAAATCCATTATCTGTACGTTAGCCCTGTGATATGCTAGCAACTTGTCCAGGGTTTACTTTGCCTCTCGCCCAATGACTGCTGGATTAGGGGGTAGTTGATTTTAGTAGGTAGAAATGAAACAAAACACCTCAAGCTTGAGACAATTAGTACAAAAATAAGACACTGAAATGAAACTTTTTGTTCTAAATTTCATTTATCTTTCTCTGACTTTCAGTCACCATCACAGCTCTTTTTAAAACTAACTTCAGGATGGATTTCCCCTTCGACCTGCAGGAGCTGCCTGCATTTGCAATAATCGGGTGAGAATATTATAACACAAAAACTTGCATGCCAGTGTTCATGTGTGTGCTAATGTCTTCACTTTCCATTTTTATACGCCATTGAGGTTTCGAGTACATGCCATGTCTGCACAAACTCCTTGTCCTTGTGCAGGTTAAATAGTAAAATAAGTTTTTCCATAATGTTTCAGGATCTCCTGTGGCTTCCTGGGGGCATTTTTTGTCTACCTGAACAGACAGGTGGTGCTCTTCATGAGACGGCCGACAGCGCTCACACGCTTCCTAACCAAACAGTGAGACCCCGGCACACTCACATGACCGTATGCTCCCTACTGTCGCGGATTAATGTGGCGCTGCGCTCTCAAACTACAGTGATTCTGGTTGTGAACGCTGTTCCAAGACACTAAAACCATTTGTGCATTCAAACTCAATTCCTCTTAATGTGTCTCAGCTCCACTCTCCCAACTCATCAGTCTCACAACACTGGCCCGGACAGCAGCAAAGCCTTAACAACCTTTCAGCCAGTTATTCACTCAATGTGGAGATTCACTTATCCTCTGAGACTGAGCAGTCAGGGAACATTAGCCTCCACCATTAGAGAGAAGAGCAGCAGCAGGAGAGCCATGCAATCAGCGCTGCTACACACTTGTACTGACACTGTTATTTCTGTTACAACCGCTGCTTGTTATGCCATGTTGTGGGTTTCTGAGAGTACACTAGGCTTTCTATAAATGGCTTTGTGTTTCTGTGTGTGTGTGTGTGCCCAGTCGATTGATCTATCCCGGTGCTGTAACACTGATCATCGCCACTCTCACCTTCCCCCCTGGATTTGGACAGTTTATGGCTGGAGAGGTAAGTCTGAATCGATCTCATGCTCTCCAACTTCTTTTTGATGTGTGATCATAAATATTTATGATATTCCAGAAAAAGGAGGTCAGTGGGGTTTGCACTGCGGGGGTTGTCATGTTATGCTGTGTAAGAAAGGCCTCAAGTATTTGAATTTTATAAGCAACTTTGAAGGAAACTCCATCATTTTACACATCAAAGTATGTTTATAAGTCTCGGGAATGCTGAGATGTGTAAGAAATGTTGTATAAAATCTTTTTAGCTATTTGAAGACTAAAAAAAGCCGAAAAAGATATCGTTCAAGTAGATGGAGGGGAAAACTGCCAGTTTGGATAATGGAGAAATTGTCGACTACTTCATCTACTCAAAGGGATATTCGGGCGTAAAATTAAGTTAGGGTCAAACACACCGTAACACTGAGTTGGACACCCCATCGAAAGATGAATATTTCTGACTGCTTGCTTCTCTAGTTATACCAACTTTAGTAACAGCCGCAGATAGAGATACACAGAGTCACATGCTCAACCAAAACACCAGTCTATAGCCACAAATAATGCTCAGAACAGCACCTAACTTTATCAACAGCACATATAGGGTCCCAGCCATAGTACTAGTCACCAAACATCTTTTTAACTTTGCCTAATTTCCTTCGCAAAGAGACTAAAAACAACTCACCCACTCTCTTCCAGCAGCCGCTTGTTTGTATGGAGTCCATCTAATGCACCGTATTTATCATTTTGCCCTGCAGACGCTGTAGATGTTCTGCCTTAATGTCTTGATCTGATTGCATTTCCATGAAGAGATGATCATAAATGTTCTTCCTTGAGCTGCGTCAACCCGCTGCAGTCCGTAATGGACTCACCCGGAGGTCTTCGTACGAACAAGCGGCTGCTGGAGGAGATAGATCGAGTTGTGTTTAGTCGCTTTGCTAAAGAAATCCGGTGAAGTTAGGTGCTGTTCTTCTGGGTATTATTGGTGGCTATAGAGTGGCTTTTTGATTGAGCGCGTGGCTCTCTGTATTGCTATCTGCAGTCATTACAAAAGTTGGTATAACTAGAGAAGCAAGCAGTCCGCAACATTAATCTCTCGAGGGGGTGTCTAACTCGGTGTTGCGGTGTGTTTAACCCTAACTTAATTTTACGTAGCAGGACAAAGCACTTTTAGCACAATCATAAAAGACAAGACACTCTGTTTAAACAATATTGTGCAATAAAACCCTTGCACTGCACTTTTGTGTATTTTCCAGTTGATGCCCAGGGAGTGCATCAACTCCTTGTTTGATAATTTCACCTGGACCAAAATCTCCGGATCCCCTCTCCCACCGGGCCTGGGTCGCTCATCCGCATGGCTCCATCCTCAAGTCAGCGTCTTCATCATCCTTGTCCTCTTCTTCATCATGAAGGTATCCCTCCCAACGTCTGTGTGAAGCAGATGTTGCTTTGACATACTGTACGTGTTACAGCAGAAATAAAACTCTGTCTTTTTCCCACCTTGAGTCTATTTTTTTGTGTCGCAGTTTTGGATGTCAGCAGTTTCCACCACGATGCCCATCCCCTCCGGCGCCTTTATGCCAGTGTTCATTCTTGGTAAGAGGATTTTATAATGCAAGCGCAGTTTCTCCTGCTGAGCTTTAGTTCATTTTTTTCTCAACCAGCATGTTTTATCTCTCTCTCAAAGGAGCTGCGTTCGGTCGTCTCGTGGGGGAGATCATGGCCACTCTTTTCCCAAATGGAATCCTGTTTGATGGGATTGTTTACCGAATCTTACCAGGAGGTTACGCTGTCATTGGTCAGTCTGATCACCACAGAGCTATGCTTTTGTTACTCAACGCTTTGATACTTACTGAAGAGACTATACCACACTGTACTTCCTACCAGGTGCAGCAGCGATGACGGGAGCCGTCACACACACAGTTTCCACAGCAGTTATCTGCTTCGAGCTGACGGGTCAAATCTCTCACATCCTTCCTATGATGGTGGCGGTCATCCTGGCTAACATGGTGGCCCAGGGTCTGCAGCCCTCTCTCTACGACTCCATCATCCAGGTCAAGAAGCTGCCCTACCTGCCTGAGCTGGCCCTCGGGCACATCAGGTGAAGTTCAGACACTTAAACCCTCGACATGTGCGTTGATGTCCTCTGTACAGTTCAAGTGTTTACAGAGTATCTCCTCTTCTTCAGCAAGTATAATATTTTTGTGGAGGACATCATGGTGCGCAAAGTGAAGTTCCTGTCTTCTCAGTCCACCTTTCGAGAGCTGAATTTTCTGTTAGAGAATTCAACTCTGAAAACCATCCCCTTGGTCGACTCTAAGGGTGAGTTGACTTCATTGGTTCAACGCCCCCACAAACACAAATTAAAGTTGTGTCCTAAAACTTTGTATCAGACAAAATAAGCAAATCCACAAATGTTAAACCATGCCTCTTCTACTCCTCTTTTTGCAGAATCCATGATCCTTCTTGGCTCCATTGAGAGGACGGAGCTCCAGGCTGTCTTTGACTGGTGGCTGTCTCCGGAGAGGCGAGTCTTTGAGAGGTGTCAAAACTCACCTGGCCAGGGCACCAAAGTCAGCTGGGAGTCTTTCACCTTTGTAGATGAGGAGGGTGCAGAGGAGGGTGCGGACAAGGTGAAAAAGGAAACTAAATCAACTCACAGTGAGAACTTTGTATCTGAAATGATATTTTGCGTGTTTGTGTTGTACCTGCAGACTGTTCCAGTGCAGGAGGAATGTAATGGGCCTGTGCCGTCCCCCAAACCTCAGGAGCCCTCCACCAACCACACAAGCTCAGGTAGCATTTCCTCTGCACAAAAAGATGACCAAACAAACGTCACTTCTGTTCTGACGTGTGTTTCCATATCGTGTCCTCAGACAAGCGTAAGCTGCCGTCTGTCAGGAGGACCCTTCAGAGACTCTTCTCCTCCACGTCTTCTTCAGGACAGACTGAAACTCAGGTAGGATTAACCTCACATACGCATCAGTTCAACCCCAAAAGCTCAAAGCGCATCACTGATCTGCTGTCCAGTGACAGCTCAGGCAGGGTCATTGGTTCAACACAGCTGCTTGAGCCAACTGTGATCACATGATAGGAGAAGTATGAATATGACTCCGTATCTCCTAATGGCTTTTTTAATATGTCTTTTTGTCCCCCTCTTACTGTAGGAGACCACACCTCCTACGCTGACTGACACCATGACCCCAGAGGAGGTACTGTACATTATTGATAACACAGCCAACAATAAGACGAATCCAACTAAGTCAATCAATAAACAGTTAAAAGCTCCACTCTTCTCACTCTGATTGGCTGTTGCAGATCAAAGCCTGGGAAGAAGAAGAGCTCAATAAACCGATCGATATGGAGCAGATACGTATAGACCCCTCCCCCTTTCAGCTGGTGGAAAGAACATCACTGCACAAGGTAACGTCAACCTCACCCGGGGGACAGGTGACAGGTTTCAGAATGTGATGAAATATGGTGATTTGTATGGATTAGACAAAGATCCAACATGCTATGTCTTTTTTTCTAACTTAAAGGGGCAGTTCATCAATTTTTCAAGGAGGTCTGGGGGGCTAAATCAGGGGGATGCAAAAGTAGAGTGAAAACTATGATTTTAAAGATAAGGGTGGGGTGGGGTTTAACCATAGACTGTATATACTACGGACAACTTGGTTTCACCTTCTGCCAGTGTACGGATTTGAAGCCGAGAAGCTCTTGGTAATTCCATGACTTTTCTCCATTTCCTGAAACCAACATTGCGCAGTAGCATTGTACACATTCGGCGGCAGAGTCGCTGTGATGACACTCGGCTCAAACAGCGTATCCCCCAGGCAAGTTTCGTACACCCATAGGCTGTATCAAGTATCAATCATAGAAAATATGAACCCCCTAATAACTTGGACTTGTGCACAAACCAGTCTTATAATAACTATGTCAACATCACAAATGGGGGAGAAAAAATTATATTCTGTGTAATTAATTTCTAAAGTTTGTCCACAGTCCCATAAGCCTTGCTGGAGGAGGCGGGATTTATGACCTATACTGCAGCCCATCAACAGAAGGTGCTGTTCCTGCTGTGGCTTCGCCCAGTAAGGAGGCAGACGGCGTCCATTCGATATACAGTCTATGTGTTTAACTAAAAAGTTGCATCATGGGACATGTAGTCTGCAGGACAAAAAAAACATGCTGTCTGAGAATTTTGTGTCTTGAGAGTCATGAAACATGGACGCAGTCTCAGCTGCATCACCCACAGGTTTATAAAGAGGCATTTTGAAGCCACACGATGGCAGTCGCTGTAATGTAAGTGCTGACTCAACCAAACTTTTTGTCAACCTCAGACAAAGAGGTGTGGCCTAACTTCTTCAATCTTCAATAACTATTCATTTTAATATTTTCAAAACAATTAGTTATTTTTAAGAAATCAACCCCTTTACAGTATATGAGTAAAGAAATCAGCTGTTCAAACCAAAACTGGTATAGACCACGTGTCATCTTTCTGTAAAATTGACGCAATAATATGGGTCTTTCGGGTATTTCCTGGGTTTTTGGAGACAGCCTCTTGTGGACACTTTAGGAACTGCAGCTCTTTGCACTCCTACATTGACCTCATTTTTTAGCACCAGATGCTGCTGCTTGCCCCTGAACTTATAAGAGTAGAAATTAAACTCTTTTTTAGTTAATTGTTTCCATAAAGAAAGACAGTCAGTGAGACCACAAAACTCCTTTTTTGTATCTTACCAAACACTGAACTTGTGCCCCCACTAAGCTTGAGAACCTGAATCTTAACCGACTTGTTGTGATTCATGTTATGCAGCAGAGGAAGATATTTCCCTTTTTCTTCTTTGAGATATTTCCTAAGCACTGGTGCAGCTGTGCGAGCAGAGTATTGTCGCACATTAACCCACTCAACAGTGACTGCATCATGTCCTCCTCTGTTTCCCAGACACACACCCTGTTCTCTCTGCTGGGTCTCAGTCACGCCTATGTCACCAGTATTGGAAAGCTGGTGGGTGTCGTAGCGCTGAAGGAGGTAAAATCGCTTCTTTATTTCACTCCTTTTTTAGTTTCACTGTTGTGTTGATGCCCTCTCTCTTGGTTGGATTTTTAATGCAGCATGACAGTGAGATGTGATGATCTCAGTTGTTCTCTCACTGGGTGCATCATGCTCTGATTCATGTAGTTATTCCATCAACCGCCCACAGCTCTTCCCTACAATGGCACTTCAACACGGTTTTTTGCTTTTTCTGATGTCTCAGCGTGCATATCAATCCTTGTCCCTCTTTTTTCCACAGTTACAGAAAGCCATAGAGGGCTCCACGCGCAGCGGGGTGAGACTTCGACCCCCTCTGGCTAGCTTCAGGGATGCCAGCAGGAAAGCCAAAAAGCACCAGCTTCCCTCTTCCACCCCTTCCTCCCCCACACGGGACAGGGACCTGTGGGGGGAGGGGAGCCTGAGGGAAGGGGAGCTGGCAAAGATGGAGTCCAAGGAGGATTTCCAAGGGACTGCACCGTCTTCCAGGGGTGACTCTGCTCCTCCCTCGCCCAGCAGCATAGAGCGTGGCTCTGCAAATCCAACAAGAGGAGCTGAGACTGCTTCAGAGCAGCCTGCGTCCCCTTCTACTTCCTCCCCTACCTCACCTTCACCTCCTGCCTCTCCTGTGTCACCCACCAGCCCTGTGCTCACTCTTTCCTCCCTGCAGGAGGATAGGGAGAGTGAGGAGTCCGATGAACCCATATAGAGTGGATTTCAGAGAAAAGACTTACCTTCTTTTGATTTCAATCCTTTTACCCCAGAGACAACGCTGTTTCTAGGTGGAGGAGTCAGGCCCACCTGCCGCCCCCACAGACTCTCTGGGGTGACGGTAAACTGATGGACACAAAACTGCTGAAACTTGTAGAACTGTTTCTTTCTTTTTTTTTCTACTCTTACAATAATTTAACTTTTTCACTCTCAGAATCTCAGGTGCCTTCCTGTGTCTCTTTGATGGACGAGCATATCTCGATTGTCCGATATCCACCCAAATCACTGAACTGTTGAATGTAGCAGCACATCTTATATTTATGTCTGTATATAATTTACTATGTACCTTTCGTCAAGAATTAACTGACAGCAGTGACTTGTATGAAATCTAAACAGTATATATTGATGTAGACCTAAATCATTTGACTGAGAAATCAAGGAGATCAAGCATTTTACGTCGACTGATTCAATTTTATTTTAAACTACAACTTAAATTTATCATACAGTTATTGTATGATAATAATTCAAATCACTATTACCAGCCTGTAATTTTTAAAAACAATAAATATTACAATATTTCTGTTCTTTTATTTGTTATTTATGTACATCAATAAAAACAAATATAGTCAAATCTCAAGGTTTTCTGTATTTATGGTGTTTGGTTATTTAAGTGCTACACAAACAGTATAAAGTGGTCTGCTTCAGTTTTGCAAAAAGCTGCATTCAGACAGATTTAACAGTTATTTGAATTGGGGTCAGTTCAGCGCTAAAGTGGGGCTGCAGTCCCTGGATAGATTTTTAAACAATGCAGTGCAGTGTTAATCTAATACATGCATAATCATGAGGATCACTGTAGCAAAACGTTGGTGTTTTCACTGGTCAGTCTGTGATAACAGGGATTTTTAAAATTACCAGAGCAATAACAGCTTTCAGGTGCTGCACTGTTTTTGCAGTCGACTGTATTAAAAAATGCTCTCCAAAGTGAAGTCAGAACATTAGTGCCCTCCTGGTAACTGGATGCAGTTTAGGTTTTAAAGCCTGCTCCCTCCATTTCATCAGATGAGACATGGATTTCCTTAAACTTGCTTTCTGTCTTGAGAGTTAGTTTCCAGCCATGCTGAATTATGTCCAAGTGCTAATTTTTGAGAGGAGCTGCATTTTAGTTGTTATTTTTCTGCAAAAGAGAGCGGGTATGGAGTCATGATTGACAGCTTTGTTAACAAATGCAGCTCCTGCAGTGTCCTTTTGAACAGCAAAGCTGAGGACAGAATATGTAACAGTCACTGGTCTGTCTATAACCATTAGTGTCTGCTTCAAATCAACACTAAAACGGCGCTGCTGTAGACCGTTCCTTCCTGAGGGCCCTTTGACTTTTTTTTCTGTTAAACAGTATGTGCTTTGGTTAGCAGAAGAGGCTTAATACCATCCCTGCTTTGCTGCCAGCCAGATCACTGCTGTGCATACTTTGGTTTCTAAATATGTCAGCAGTGCAATGTGTCCGCGCCCATCAAGGCAGTATTTTTCACATCATATAACAGGAGGAGACTGAAGCATATTGTCTATATTTCCAGTCAATAATCAGTACCTTGCATTTACTTATTACTAATACAAATAATGAAAAAGTCAGGAAATGACCAAAGTGTGTGTACTATATCCTGTCTGTATCTATTTTCATGGTAATCCATCCAATAGGGAATGAATTGACTGTCAGACAGACGGTACATAAGGGTTGGTAATACAATTTAAATGTGTGCCAACAGTCTACCTTATAAAGATAATGTACAAATATCTTTGGGCAGGGAGAGTCAACAGAGTGCTGCAGTCACTGATTCCTGTGTGAGCTTAAACAAATAAGTAGCTCGTCTCCACAGAGGAGACCCCATCTCTGAGATTCTGTCGTTAATATTCTCCTGGCATAAAATCATCGATAAGGACTGGAGAGGGATGTTTTTTTGGAAAAGCATGACAAGCCGGATTACACTGCTGCCAGTTCCTTAGTGATTGCTGTGTTTGTCTGACAAGCACAGACGAGTTGGCCTGAGATAGCGGGCGTCACCAGATCGGGTTTAAAAAAAAAAAGATAAATCATGTGTTTAGGCTGTGGAGATAAAGGGGTGAATGTTTGAGGACCAAATTATTTACCATTAGAGAAAGATACCCACACATCTGCACAGTTAATGCCATTTGTTGGTTTGTTTATTTGCTCTTTCTCCATCGGAGGAAAAGAAGAGGAGACAGGTAAAGGAGCAGGAGGAGGTGTCGGAGGCGTGCAGGAAAAAGAGGGGAAAGGAAGAGAAACAGGAAGAAAAAGAGAGAAGATTTGAGCAGGAGGAGGAGGAGGAGGAGGAGGAGGAAGAGGAGACCACGTGGAAGAACCATCCTGTGACAACTGTCCGACCAGCATGCATAGGTGTGAGTGTCACGAGTGTACACTGGTGTCACCAGTCACACTACCCAGTTTTAAACCAATTAATACAGACTTTTACAGAAGCCATCCAATTTTTTTCACAGCATTAATTTTACAGCAGTTACTTTTTTTTGCAACACATTACCAAATTATATCTATGTTACATGTCTGATTGCCTCAAATCCCCTTTGGTTGATGTGAAAAGGTGTTTTTTTTTTTTTTTTTTTCAGGCAGTGATTCTTCCAAAAAGACAGCAGACAACTAACTCTACACTGACAGACGGACAAACAGACAGACACAAATATACAGAACAGATACAAAGTGATAGAAAGAGAGAGAGAGAGAGAAAGAGAGATTGAGAGAGAGAGGGAGAAAGGCAGAGAACCAGAAGCAGGTTGAGCATCATGCCTGCAGACAATTTACCGTAACTCTTGGAAGATGGCAGTAGACTAATACATAAAGGAGAACTCATCTGTTAACCAGTGTGACCAGTAAACCTTAACATCCACAGGAATATATTTGGCTTCTCATTATTAGTTTATTCATTCATTGAATTTCTGATCAACCAAAAAAAAAAAAAGAAACCCAAATCGAAGCAGTGTCTTTTATCAAGTCCATATTCTTGTTTTAGCCACTTTGCTCTCCAAATATTACGATGCAGACTTTCACCGTATCATTCGACTCATGAGGACACAGATACTGCTCCCAGAAAGGTTTAGACCTACATGAAATTATAGATTCTGTACAAGCTTTCACACTATTCCTCCCCATCTAGTAATTGTTCAATAAATAAATGAATATGTGCCATTTTGTAAAGACATTTTGTTTGCAGTTTTGAGCCTTCTCGTCTTATTCGTAAACAGGGATTTTGAAAGTTAAACTAATATATTGTAATTAAAAGCTGCCAAACTTCCATCTCTAATCTCTAAAAGTGTTCAGGGTTCTGTTTTTCTTGCTGTGAAGTGCTCAAAACTGGACCGCCACAAGACTGCTTTACAACCATGGCACCTATTCTAACTCATACTGGAGGGGAATTCAACAAGTCAGTAGAAAAATAAACATTGTCCCAAACATTGCATAAAGAAGCAATCAATAAATAAAGGTCATTCAAGTCAATCAACCGTTTAGTTTAGTTTTTTTATCTTGAAAGTTTCTCACACAATCATTGAAGTGAGAGGAGAAGGTGCTCCCCGACAGAGAAAAGATGGAAACAGTGTTTTTTTTGTGTTGTTGTAACGTTCGCCAGTGAGTCATGCACACAGTCCAGTCCACGATTTAAAACTGTTTCTTTTTCAGCTCCTTCCTCTCCTCACTGGAAAACACTCGTAGCTCCTCCGGCAAAAGGAGAGGAAAAAAAAAAGGAAAAAAGAAAACATGCTTCCTCAAACATCATTAGAATCACTATCACACTCTAGGCAGCTGCTTCACAGTAATCACGACAAGCAGGAAGACACCGATCTGTTCGGCTCCAGTGTTCAGTCCAAGTCTTCTGTTCTGTTCCCTGATTGGCTGATTGAGCGGCACGCAGGCTGTAATCCCCTCCCACCCCATCCCCATGAACTCAAACCAACAACTCTTTTTTTTTTTTTGTCTTTTTTTTGCGTCCCCACTGATGGACTCACTTGGTTTATAATCGCTCTGTTTACAACACAAACATTCCTCCGTTTCATTTATCTTCAAGTGGTGGTTCACATGAGAGAAAAATATAGGCCAAAAAGCTTGAGAACAATCCCAAAATAAAGTGGGACTGAGAGGTGTACAAAAATAAAGAAATCATACTGCACTAGAACAGTTGTGACTGTACGTGAGAGGCGATTTTTATATACTCAGACTATTTACATCTATGTGACAGAGCTCACACTGGTCTGTTGGGGAACCAGTGTTTTGTCTGCCTATTGCTGGTTACAATTTAGATATTCACGTGTGTGTGTCTGTTATGTATGTATGTGTGTGTGTGTGTGTAGTAGTGAGCAAGCAGTAAAACCATTTGTGCCCCCCTCCCCCAAGTCTGAAAGACTTGTTTGATTCTGTCCCATGTGGACTGTGAGGAGACATCAAAAACAAACGCTCATGTTCTGCTGTCTGTCATCCAGTACATTCAGATAGTGGTTATCATCCTCAATTTATCATGACGACGTCTGTGGAAATAAACAAGCAGCTGAGGGTTTCGTGTTGTTAAGTGGCTCGGTTTTGGTTGTCAGAGGTGCTGAAAGCTTTCAGAGTGGAGACTGGGTAACATTGACCGTCCGAAGGCAACCTCTGATCTGCAGGATTGCATCAGTGCAAAAGAAATTCGCTTATGCAGCTCTGTCTTTATTTCCCGTCGCAGGCCTGCCGTGGCCCCACCTGGGATACTATGGTTCAGTGCAAAGTCTATACAGTGCTGTATAGTACAGGTACTCCATAGTACTCTGAAGAAACATGCATACAGAGAGACAGAGTAGGAAGCACACTATCTTACAGTACAATCCTTATCTGTGCAGGGTTCAGTGTGTGCAGTCAGCAGGACAGGCCTGTCCCTGGGTTGTGCCTCTGGCATTCAGGTGCCACAACATCAATTTATTTTCGAGGGTTAATCTGCATTTCACTGAAATGCTGACATTTTCTGAGCCTACTTTAATTACATGTGGAATTGTTTGGGTTAGCATTTTTTTAAGTATACAGAGTGAGTTTGATGCAACAGGGAAATAAATTTGATTAAACACTAATATGTTGAGTAACAGCTGTAAACAGAGAAGTTCTCCAACAGGAAAACGTTATATCTTATTGTACACTTATACATAGATTTTTGTCTTATTCTTTTTTCGCTTTTTTTTTGCTTTCTTACAAAATTACTCTTATTATAATGTTTTCTTATGGTAGATTTTCATAATCTTTATTATGAGACGATGACAGGGTCCACTTGCTTGTCTCCATTAAAAGCATGCATGTTTCCATTCCCCTCTTCTGCCTCTAAATGTGTTTTCACTTCACTAATGGAAATGTCTCCATCAGTGGGTGCTCCTCCACCTCCTCCTTTTCAGTCTCTTCTTCCTGACTCCTCTCCTCAGTTACCTTTGGGATGTAAGGCTTACAAAGAAATGGTGTCCTTTGTTGCATCATCTTGTCTCTTTGTGAATCCACCTTTAAATTAGTCTCTCACCAGTTTGAAGAACTCGCTTCCAACCAAAAAAGTCGTGTTTTGATACCTGAAAAGGGAACAGATTAATAGATATATATTGTATTATTACGCTCATTCCTCGCTGACTCCTCAGTCAGTTTGTTATAAAAGTCCCTCGACATCCAGTAGCTCAGTTGGTTGCCATGGAAGCGGCGGGTCCCTCCTCGTCCCTCTCTTCTAATGCTTGAACGAGGCCAGAGCTGACATCGGAGGCCTTTCGCTCCGTGATTACCTCTGGCGGTGGTTGCCCTGGACTACTTCCACCTGAGGCATCTCCCTGTTGCGTGGGCGGAGTCAACATGGCCGACTCGGGCTCCATGCACAGTGCCACATCCTCCTCCTGAGCGGGACAGATGTAGAGAAACATTCAGTAAACTAAGTTATGGGAAGACTCTGTTGAGCGGTAATATCTCTGACTGAAACTAAAACTCTTAGCATGTCTGTGATCAAACTATTTTAACAACAAGTTGAAGACTGAGTTAAATACTTAAAATAACTTGAACGGGTTAACAGGTCAATATGTCATCTCTCATGCAGAATACACACTATAAGGATCAACTATTGAAAGCCTTTTTATGTCACAGTGTGTTTTTGTATTTTGTTTGACCAGCAACACAAAGATATGCAAATTCCAGAGCTATGTAGCAGAAAAGGGAGACAATTCATCTTGAGAAGCTAAAAACAGTAAATCTTTGTTCCTTCTGCTTGATCAACAACTTTATCAGTCTTTAGAAATACTGGAGCTGTGGATGGACGACCAAACTCACTAAAGCTCCCTCCACAAGAAGAACATTAACAAAAACTGAGATGATTAGATGATTGACGAGTCTTCAGAATTTATGGACTCAAATCAAACATTTTGACAGTAAAAGACACATTACTCGTAGTTAAAAGACTAAAAGCACCCTCACAGTCTCTCACAGTGCTTGTTCAGCAGCTCACATATCAAAAATTAACCAGTGAAGATGTAAATTTATGTAATCTCACCCTGCCTTCACCTCACCTTGACCTCCTCCTCCTCCTCTTCATGCTGCTCCAGCAGCGGGGAGTGTTCTGTTCCCACCGTCTCCTCTCCGGAGGGAACACAGAGGCTTGGCTCCACCACCGCTGACACACCCACGAAGCCTCCAGCCTCTGCCTGATAGGCCTCCATCTGCCCAGTGTTCCACAGATCCACCAATGGTGGGTGAACGGAATGTACCAGACTGTGAACGGTGCTGTTGGGCGTTGCTTGCAAAGAGTGGTTGGCACTGTGCAGCCGGTGCTCCAGTGACTGTAAACAGGGTGAAGAGGACGCGTTAGAAACTGAGCTGGGATTTGGAGCTTGTTTTATGTCAGAGGTGACACAGTGTCAAGCAGTTTGACAAAGTACACAGAGCCCCGTGTTGGCAGCCAAGAAACAAGGATTAGGAGGACAACAGAAAACCCATTTTCTGACTGTGCCCCTGATCAATAATGTTTTCATCTGTGCTGGGGAGGAGCCCATCTTTGTATTTTGATGAATGTATGAGATTTATCTCATCTGGAGCAAAAACACAACAGTCTTTGTTTATGTCTCCTGAACAAATCCTTAGTTAAGGGGTTATGGAGCTGTACTGAGTTAATCTCTAAGCTGCAGGTGTTAAACAGTTGGCTGACATGCAGACAAATTCTGAGTGTTAAGTCGATTTGTACACCAACCGTAAAATAAGAAACTTAGCAATGCCTGCTATAATCATTACCCAATTACTTTTTCTTTTAAGCAATGAAATAATGAGGCTGAATTTACCCTAAAGTTCCTTTGTATGAAATTATTTAAAAGGACTGGCAGGTTGAAATTACTATTAGGTATGAAATTAATATTGCTGTTATAGTAGGAAAGGAGAAGCAGAAACAAACAAAAACCTTGACTTAAGGTTCATTTTTGATATTCCTGCGATTGAAAACCTCGTTTTTAGGTGAGTAACTGTTTTAACATGTATGCAGTGAGTTTGAATAAGTTAAAATAACCCTCAATTATTTCAAACAAAGGGGATCATGTGTTGTGAGATGAACATTTGGGTCACAGAAGTTTTAGCGCTGACTCCAAATCCTATTTCATTCTTAGGGGCTGTTCAGGAGCCACTATCAGATTTTAGTTTGACCCATAATCTTAGAGGAACTTCGTCACGTCTCGTTCACCAGAGTGACTCATCCACACTCGCCTGTTGTTGTTGCTGATACTGCAGGAGCTGCTGTTGCTGGTAGTGCTGGATCTGTTGGATCTGCTGCAGCTGTTGGAGTTGGTTCTGCTGCTGGAGAGTGAACTGCTGTTGCTGTTGCTGCGACAGGAAGTGAGCCGCCGCCTGTCCGTCATACCCTTCAGTCCCCATAACATAGGAGCCAGTAGGGGGAGACGCCACACCAGAGGGATCATTGTTGATCGGCTCCCAGGCATCAGAGGAGGAGAGGCAGTAGTGTCCCTGGGAGACGTATGTGTGAGGCCACACCTCTGCTGAGGAGTGGTGCAATATCTGATCTGGAAAACATGGGAAAGAAAGCGAGTTATTATTGTTCTGCAGACTTGAGGAATTTATTGTAACAGGAGAGGAGCTGGATTGAGGTTAAGCAGCATACAAAGATTTTTAATGACTTTTTTAAAAAAAAATCATATAGCTCAAAATCATAATGAAGGGATCAAAATATTTAAAGAGATGTTTCAAGATTAATTGAATTTTTTAAGATCCAAAATTCAAAGACATCATTGTGGGTTTTGCAAACAATCAAAATATTTATTTTAGCATCTGGTGACCAACCTACAGTCAAGTCTTTGATAATGTTAGGTTGCTAGGTTTTAGGAGTGAATTAAACTCCTTTTAATGTTTTTATTAAGAGGTAACAGCAAAAACCTCTGAGATTTGATTTTGTCTTTGAACTGGCATGCTGAACAGAAAAAGCAGCTTTTATTGAAAGTAAGTTAAAAACAAAAATAAAAATGTCAGCAGAAAATAGACCACAGACTGGCTTATGACTGCGATGACGGATACGAAGTTACAATGGAACAGTTTCATTTTTCTGTCTAAAGCAGTGTACACCTGAAGGTACAGACGACACATGCAAAGATCGAGACAGGAGGGGACAACGTAAGACACAGGTGCTGACATACAACACTAATGGCAATGCACAGAGTTCAGAGGTCAGAGGTCAACTTTGAATACGACTTTTTGTTTGTTTTGTTTATGGCATCAGCTCTAAAATAATCATCATCTTGAAACCAAAATATTATAATCCTCGTCATCATCAGTGCAAGAAATAGAGATGATGTATCAAAAACATCTCAGAGGCACTGGGACCAGTTTGAACTTAGGTTGTTTGACAAACTGATGGATCATCTTTTTAAACTGCTCAGCGCAGTCACAGCTTTGATTTAGAGTTATTTATCCAAGAGTATAAATTGGACCCCGGAGGAAACATTTCATAACATTTTTTAACTGCTCTATAAAAATTATGAGATAAATTGAAGCAAATGCTTGAAGATCATGTCATATCCTCACAGAAATTTAACTTATAACTACAAATGAAATGTTTTCATGTTCTTCATGTTCTTCTACTACGTGATGATGATGGAGACTCGACACAAGGAGGCCAGTCCTGGGGAATGAATTGTCTAAAGGCAACGGTCAACCTTCCAACAGTCCATGTAAGAAAATGTGAAATTAATGATAAGAAAACCCCTCAGCCCGGGAAGAGGAGACGGAACAGTATGTTCTCATTACTGAGCAGCATGACACATGCTATACTGCAAGCTGCTCATCTACACCTACACAAACATTCAACGCAGCTGTTCTAATGCTGCCTGCCTATATACACCACCACTAAGCTTTACCATGTTGAAAATACAGGGCAATACAATCCTTTTTGTATCTTTTATATACAGTATTCCAGTGTTGGAAAGTCAAGATACACATTTGCTCAAGAATTACAATTGAAACTATGGTATCACTTTACTTGACGCATATCTCTACAACAAATTATAAATATATGTATAATGTGTTATAATCACGTTATAGCGCTGTATAAATAAAATTGTCATAAATGATCATAATGCATTATAGCAATAATCAAAACACATTATATAGTATTTTATCACAACTTACAAGGTCAGATATTATAATGTGTTATAACTGTTAACAACTCACTGACAATGTCCACATAGATAATGCATTATACATATATTTATGATGTGTTTTAATTTGCTTATAAACTTGTATAGCTATCATTATAAACACTCATTAATTATCATAAGGCTCTATAACAATAACACATTATAATACCTGACCTTGTAAGTCGTGTTAAAATGCTTTATAATGTGTTGTGATTATTTCTATTAAGCATTATGATCATTTATGAGTGTTTATAACTATAGTTATACAGTGCTATAACGTGACTATAACTATACATATATTAATGATGCGTTTTGGAGATAGGCATCAAGTAAAGTGTTACTGAAACTATTTTGAAAGTTTTTGTACTTATATTTGTCCATTTTATCTACTTAACGACACCACAAATACAAATATTTTCAATGTTTTCTCTTCTGTCAATCCATTGACAATGTATTCATCCTTTTCCTGTAACACTTATCTCAGTCAGGATCATGGGATTTAAAAAATAATAAAATTATGAAGGCATGGTTTACATAAAGATAAACAGTACAACATAAAATAGAAACAAGTTTCACGACTCTAAAAGCTCCTGCAATATTTGCAATTCTTTTTAATCCTTTACCTCTACTGGTGATGCTCTCTTGGTTAACCTCGCTCAGATGAGCCACACTGCCCTGGTTTGAGCCTGATCGTGGACTCTCTCCATCCATCGATGACCAGGCGAGGAGTGTTGCCTCTGAGATTGCAAACTGTTGCAAGATTCCTGGGGTCAGAGATTAAACGACAAACAGGGATCACTGTGTATCACTGTGGGAGAGCAAGGGCACAGAATTCTGCTAATGGTTGTGGCACGAGCATGTGTGTGTGTGTGTGCACATTTCAAACCTGCAGCAAAACGGGCCTCCTTCTCTCCGTCACTGAGGTCACTGTAGGCGTCGTTCTCCAGCCGTCGCTCCTTTTCTCGCTCCTGGGTGGTGATGCGGGACTGGGGGAGGCCCCCCGCACCCACTGTCGACATGCCCCAGTTCTGCCACTCAATCATGTGAGCAACACGCCCCTGGGCCATCGCTGTGGGCTTGGTAACCCGCTCCTTCATGGTGCGGGTCACACCTGCGAGAGGTCAAGGTGATGGAGATGGAGTGAAGGTGCGAGACGAAGTCATGATCAGAGAATTTGAAAGAAGGTGGAAGGAAATACAGAGACAGAAGAGAGACAGAAAGAAATCAAGTTATCATCAAATGTCTATTGCTGTTTGGTTGGTTTGATGATTGATCCAGTAGGGTAAGACTGATAAACTGGTGTGCCAACTGGAAGGATCAAATTCAACAGTAAGTTTTGTTCCCCTAAAAGGTAATGTATATAATGTAGAAGAATTACATCTCTGCTACAGCTATGGCTGTTCTGCTGTGGTGTAAGTAAACAGAATATACTAGAAATAAATGATGTTTGACTGTGACTGTAAAGAGTTTTTATAAAAACTTGTGTCCGACAAGGTTTTGATCAAAAGAACTAAATTATCAATGTTTGGGACATAGAAATGAAAGCATTTTAAAAAATGTGACATATTATCATCAAATATTAACTTTTGATCCAACAAAGACAAACCAGTGTACCACAATGTTATCAGTCAAACCCTACAGCTCAGATGCCGACTGTTTAATGTGTCTCCTCATGAACATGAATTATGACAAAAGCTAAATGACAAGGGTTGTGAAGGTGTCGTTTGTGTGTTTAATGAGTCTAAGGCATCGCCTGCTTAAGCTGCAGGGAGGAGAGTAGTGGATGGATGTGTCTTGTCTGACAAAGGTGCATCATGGGATGGAATAGGTTAATTGGGGTGAGGTGGCTGTGTGGCATGAGTAACGAGAGGTTAGCTTGTTGACATGATAGCTTTCACACCTCTGCTGTGCTGTGCTATGTTAGCAGAAAATTGCTCTTTTTCTCTCCTCTGCCTGTCTGAGAACGTTGATTCATGCAAACACTGCATAACATACATTTTTTTAACGCTGAATTTTAATTCCTGCTACCAGGCTAACACCAGCTGATTTCTGCATAATATTTAATGTGACCAACGCATGATGACACAAACTGTAAGTCCCTGGATGTTTGAGTCTCTCTGATGGTGGTGCATGGATGATGAAGTTAATGAATAAGTTATGGGAATAAATTATACGACAAATCTGTACCACACCACACGACGCAGCTGCTGCACTACACTTCACTGTACTGAATACAATTCACTGCACTCAAATCAACTGCACTGCACAGGATTAAACCAGAAACCACTGCACTTCACTACACTGCACTGAACTCTGGTTGACACAAACATCCATACTAATGCTCGATCAGGACATCACAACTTCACAACCACTTTACATAAAAAGAACTACACTTCCCACTCATCACTCACCTTTTCTCAGCTGTATGACTGTGCACTATGTGTATGTTGTGTTTTTAGGCTGAATTCAGTCCGTCAATGACTCACAGGGAGCCATTGACGAGTGTTATCACAGCGTGAAGAGGAAGTGATTCAGGGGAACCCGATTCGGGTACCATGCTGACTCGCGCACCCGCAGAGGGGCGGAGCCAACATGGGGTCAATTTACCAGTTACATCACAGACACACACCTGACACACCTGACAGAGAGGACTTAGCCAAAGCCCCGATGCCATAGGCGTTTGAGTTCCTCTTGAGCCGTGGCAGGATTGATGTGGTGTCTTCCATAGACAGCTGGAGGGGAAGAAGGGAGAGGAATGGTGGAGGGGAAAAAGCGTGGAGAAAAGGATAGTATGGGAAGTGTGACAGGGCACACAAAGACATCAGGACGGTGTGTGTTAGAGAGAGGTGAGTGGAGAGGAGAGGTGATGGAGATGTCGGGTTAATACAAAAGATCCAATCTGCATCACCCAAAATTCCAGCTATGATGTCCTTTTTTATTTTGTGACTCTGATTGTGTTCACTACTGTGCATCACTACGACAAACCGAAAGAGATCATCTGTAAAACCGAGAGGGGGAGGGAGGGGGTCTCTACGGGGAAAAAGGGCTGATCGCTAAAGGGTGAGTTAAATCAAAACAGGTGAAAGAAACAAACAGAAAGAGGAGGAAAAGTAGTAGATGAAGGAATGGTCTCACAACACTTACATTGATTCCTTCCCATGAAAATTCTGAACGTCCATGCTGAGGAAGAGAAATAGGAGGAGAGAGGGATGGGGAAAGAGTAAGAGAGTGACGGGACAGAGAGAACATTGACATGCGTGGGAGGGGAAATGTTGGAAGACAAATAGAGGAGGGACAGGAGGAGTTTACACATCGAACATGCAGAGGAGAAAAAAAGGAATCAAGCAAAAAAAAGAAAAAAAATGAGAGACAGAAACACAGGATTTTCCAGGAACGAGGTAGGCAAGAGTCAAGGACCAGAATGACAGGGAGAGGGGAGGGAATTAAACAGGGATCAGTATATTTGCTTAGTTATGTATAGCAGAGTGAATATGCTACGGATGAATGAGTCCCCTCTCTTGTTCCATGTGCTGCCAAAAACACTGAAAGCTAGCAGAAAATCATGTGTGAGCGAGGGAGACAGAGATGTCAGTGCTGTGTCGAACACTATCTGATGCTGCAGACAGACAAGGGACTGAGACTTACAGCAGGATGGTTTGTCTTTGAGTGAGTGTGTCTGTGTGTTTCTTTGTGTGTTTGTGTGTAGAGGCAGATGCAGGGGACTGAGACTAACAGGAGGAGTGTGTGTCTTTACCTGTGTGTGTCAAAGCAGATGCAGCGGACAAGGCAGATAAGGAGCAGCCTCTGCCACAGTATTTCTGCCTATCAGCCGGTCTGACACTAACTAGACCTGAGGCACTGATGGGTTAGTGGCTTAAGTTAAAAGCCTTCACCCTCCTGTCAATCTGTGGAAACTGTAAAGCTGAACGATTGAAAAAGGAAGGAATTTTCCATTTTCTCTGACTATCATTAAGAGGTGGCCATTTTGATACTTTTGGATTCCAACTCAGGTATTAAGAATTAAGGATACTTAATATTGACTAGATGTTAGGACAAAACACGCTGAGAGCATCAGATCAGATCACTCAAACAAAGGGAATGAAAACAGCGAGCTCACAGCTGTGAAAAAGTAAAAGAAATAAAAATGTCATTCTTCTTAACACAAACCCTATTTGTTAAATACCATAAAAGGAGACCTACTGTACTGATCGGTACTTTAACATATATATTGCTTTGGGGTACCACTCTCAATTTGTTCTGGCGTACATATTCTCATTCATGTATGCAAATTTGTTACTAAAGGATATACATTTATGTATACCAACCATGTGCAATTTTAGACACACATCTGCAAGTGCAATTGTGTGCTATGGGCATCATGGAATTCAATTCAATCTGGCACTGTACCACACATCGTGCA
Organism: Xyrichtys novacula; assembly: GCA_962446985.1. Taxonomy (NCBI): domain Eukaryota; kingdom Metazoa; phylum Chordata; class Actinopteri; order Labriformes; family Labridae; genus Xyrichtys; species Xyrichtys novacula. Next base: position 24,572,104 of record OY660871.1, read on the forward strand.
CTTCAATGTAATTTTGCACTTATGCACTCGTCACTTTAACAAGCTGTACTGTAGTAAATGGCACTTTAAACACCTTTAGCACATGACATTCTAATTAGCACTTTACAATTCTCCTTTAATCTTTTTGGTCCCCTCACTATCGGTCACTTAGTTTTTGGTCTGTGTATATTATGTGTATGTTGTCAGTGCATTGTTTTATTGTCTTAGTCATGTTGTTTGTACTTTAACATTATTACTTTTATGTTTAACCTGCCAATGGGACTGGGGATGAAAATTAGCCGTCTGGCTATAATTCCACATATTTACATGTAAATGTTCATCAATATGTACTGCTCCCATTTTTAAAAATAAATAAATCGAAAAATAGAAATAACGTTACAGTGTTGAATGTCCATACTGACCCATAGCCAAGTTTCAAACGTAAGATGAAAAGTTTTTTTTTTTTTTTTTTGGGGGGGGGGGGGGTCTTGGAGGAAAGTCACAGTCAGAACCTTCACATGTTATTAAAAAATCTGATTTATTCATTTTGACTGATACTGTACTGAAATTCATCTAAATGTTCTGAGCATGCCCCGATGTTTGCACTCAGGGCTTTGAGCCAGAAGTTGAATTGCATGGATGTGTTGCTAGAGTGCCGGGTCATAAACAAAACCTCAACTGACAAAAAAAAAAGGCTATAAGAAGGACGAAACCTTCCCATCGTAGAAAAAAACTGTACAGAGCTGTAACAGTGACAGTGTTTTCATGGCTCCTCATACATCTCATGAGCCTCTTGCTGACATGTTTTGCTGACTGTTTTGATACATGATAAATCAACTGGGAGATGCTAGCAAGCTGGAAGATATATATATATCAAAAACTACCGTAACAGACATGGACACGCTTCTGTCAATGATTAGATTTTTGCTTAGTGCTTGTAGATTTAGTATTACGGTACTTCTATATTTTTATGTAGCATTTACTGTTGTATGGTTAAATCTACAGTCAGTTATATAGTCTGTGTCTTGACTAAAACCTGTGAAATAAATGCATCAAGCATATTTTAAAAAGAAGTGTAAAATAACATAACTTTTGTCGATGTTAATGAAGAATCAGCACTTCAATAGTTGTAACTTGTAACTCATGTTTGGTCAACTGGCTGTTGAATGTAAAGACAAAGATTATTGAAAACTTGGAGGGGACTCTCCGTCAGGTTCTTGCAGCTTGAATCTGGTTTGTTTGTGGTGATGAATTTGAGCCTCCTTTTGTTCCTTTCTTCACTCCATCTTTCTCTTGTAGGTCTATTCTTTACTCTCTCAGTCCCACTTCTTTGCTCTTTGACTCTTTCCACATGTCTCTCTCTCTCTCTCTCTTTCATGTTCTGTCTCAACAGGAGTGGGGTGGGCGTGGTGAGAGATTTAAAACACTTGAGTGGTAAAGTTGGTTTCCTTTGAAGCAGCTTTTCATATGTTGTGGCCAACAGCCCTGACATTGCTGTTGTGTGTGTGTGTGTGTCTCAGTGTGTGTGTCCATGTGTGTGTGTGTGTGTGTGGCTGTCTTTTTACTTTCTGCAGAACCGAAGGGCATTCTGGGGCACGGTGCATAAATAAATGATGAAATCAGTACACAGTGCATTTGGTGAAAAGTGGAGTTCTCTACATTTTAGTCCAAAATGGCTACTTCTCCTGTGTCCTGTCTCAGAGGGATCAGTGAGAGAAGGGGATCAGTAAAGCAGCTTGAGAAGAGAGGAAAGGAGAAATAGGACAGAAGGATGTGGTAATGGTGTATAAGAAGTCAGAAAAAGGAGAGAGTGATGCCTCTGCTGTTTGGCATTGAATCAGCACTGAGCAGTGACTCTGTCAGACGGACATCTAATCAGGCAACAGACGTCATAGCATCAGCAATGAGCCAAATAAACCAGCGATTGTTCAGTCTTCCAGCTACGCTACCCCATCTTGCGTAGAGAAGAGTAGTGGAAGAAAAGCGAGTGACATTGACACGATATGTGCTACTACTGCTATTAATCTAGCTTAAGCGCCGGCGCTGTGAATTAAACAGGGCTAGTGGGCTGAGCTGCTGTAGCTAATCACAAAGCTGCAAGTGAAACCTGTTTTTAAATCGGAAGCCAAGTTGGTTTCTCAGCTGGAGCAGCAGAAGTCCACGGTCAGAGGAAGTCAACAAGAGGGGTGAGCCAGAGGACATCACTGAGGACTTACCTGCTCCCCATCCTTCTGTACCGGCACGCCATCCGCCGCTAAGAGAAGAGAGAGGAGAGAAGAAGAGATGTATTTTAGTCTTTGAATTAATAAAATTATCAATCAATACCAACGAGAATTTTGTTACATACATCAAAAAATGTTCATGGAGCCTCTGCAGATGTTCAGTAACAAAGATTCTTCAGTTTTTTTATGATGCTGCTCCTTTTTATGAGGAACTTTTACAGAATTACACTGATACAACAAAGGAGACTCCTGCAATAGAAGCTTTCTTATGAACTCATATATCAAGGCTATTCTATGAAAAAGGCAGTTATGGTTGTAAAATTCCAAGTAGTCCATATTCTCTCTGCTATTTGTGGTCAGAATTTCTGCAATATTTAAACCAGGATATAACTTTTCACCTTAAGTTTACATACTTAAATTAAATGCTTACTTGGGAGTAATTCTCATAATAAATTAAATTCATTTTGTTGCCTTTTTCCCATCATATAAAACTTTAAACTGGTGACACACATTTTCTTCTGCAGCCCTCATCAGTCCATAACTCAAGATTTTCTTCTGGTTATATGTGAGGTAAATTCCCTTTTAGGACACTTGACATTAATCATCTCTGTATCTTCATTCACAGAGCCAATCAGACCTTAAACCGTGTCACAGTGTGCAACATACCACCTCCCCATCACCTGCATGACCTTAAGACACAACTTAGAGTTTCAACTACTAGCAGCACAGAGTCCAATCGCCAAAGTCCATAATGAGCTTCCTCTTTATGATAACGACACCTGTATTTCATTCAGTGACACAAGATGAGGAGTCAGTGGCAGATCACACACAAACTGTAGATGGGAGTCATGAGAAATACATGCTCTCTGTTAGATAATTGAACACCATTATCCCTCCTCTTTCCTGGCTGTCCAAATCCTAATTAAAACATTGGTTTAATTAACGAGTCTGCACTGGTAATGGAGTTTAAACACAGCTTTAGTCTCTTGGTGCCTGCTCTGTGTATCCGAGGGTCTGTGCACTATGTGCGCAACTCTCAGAGGGGCTCACTCCTGTATCAGCACTGTGGGTGTGTGTGTGTGTGTGTGTGTGTGTTCATGTGCGTTTGTGCTGAGCCAATCACGTTTTTCACAGCTGCATTTGGCAATCAGGGGCGACTCCTCTGAGGAACACAGTGAGTTGTTGGCTGTGCGGATGTCCAGTGATGTCTGTGACCCACTGACCCAGTGATTCAGAAACATCAGCTCCACTCTGTCTCTGTTGATATTACCCTTCTCTCTGAATTCTATCCAGTCGCATCAGATCACTGGGAGGGCAGGAGATGAGGGACACAATTCATCTCAGAAAACTGACCCGTTTTTCTCTCACATGGAGGACAGGGTGCCAACTACATATCAGAACCGCCTCGCTTCATTTGTACAGTTAATACAGTTTTCGGGCGAGGGATCTTTTGATTTTGTGATCTTCTGATGAAAAAGCGTAAAAGTACAATTTTGTATCTCCAGCCTGGGATGTTCCAACACTCTCAGGCGTTAAATCACCCTTTTTGTCTGACCCAGTTTCCGTCATACTTCTGCTTATTTCCTCCATAGTAAGCATTTCCCTAAATACCTTTGGACATCACTATAAAAAAATGAATAATGTTACTAGATAAATAGATTTTTAGTCGTACATTATCAGGGTAAATTTGCATGTGAGAATACATTTTGTAACTCTACAGTCTGCAGTCTGAATATTTCACACAAAACTTGTTTTACAAATTGGTTGTGTGGAGTTGTAATGTGATTATTTTACAGGATTCCTTTTGTTGCTTGTTAACTGTCAGTACTTCAATTCCCCTGTGCCTGGGCTGACTGAAGGCATTATATTTTTGGGTTATCCATCTGTTGCTTTCTTTGAAGGCGACATCATACAAAGCATAAGGATCATATATTCATATTTTGTGCATATTTCCTCCTGGACTCAACAGAGATCAAAAGAGATAGTGTCTAAAAGCTGTAACTGAAAGAAATCAGGTGGTATAGCGAGACACGATTCACCACAAATGTCTTCCAGGATGAAAGAATGATTTGGGGTTTTTTTTGTTTTTTTTTTACCAAAAGGTGAAAAAAATGACTTCAATGTGACTTGATAATGGTCTAGTAAAACTGTGGCTGTCTCATTCTTGTGAAGGTAATACCTCAGACCTCAAATTTAGCACATACATCTACATCTACTTGGACTTGAGGAGGACCTGTAATAACGTTGGCCAAAGCTTCAAGTTGAGGTCAATGTGAGCCAAAATATTTCTATTTGAGGGAATGTAATATCTCTATAAGCCAGAAAAGCAGCTAAAAACATCTGAGTCTGTTATTTTTTATTTCTCTGAAACGCCATCTGAGATCCATTTAGAAAGTCTTCTATACTTCACTTCTTGTGAACATGATTTCTCCGCTGTCACAAGGACACTCTACTGACAGTTACACTTTCCAGAAAAAAAGGACAGAGATGCACAGAGAGGGAGAGAGACCAGACATCTGATATTTCATTTCTCCTGTAAATAACTGTGATTCAAACTCAAATATTGCAGACCTACTTGTGTGGTTTATTTGCTTTCAGGAAAATGTGTTCTTTCAAGTATGTTCAATATAGAGTTTATAATCTCTCTCCCAGCCTAAGTTACACTGTCATTCTGCTGGAGAGAACTGTTGGTGGGAGCACACAATCCTGGGGCTATTTCAAGTGAAGAGTGTAGTTTTTACACTACAGCGTTTTATGCTCTACAACATGGAAAAATGTCTAAATGCTTCTCCTCCTTCTCAGTTTAGGCTTTTCTCCCCTAAAATACAATGTCCCACATTTTCTTTATCTTCACTGGTGAAACATGAAAACACACGTTGAAGAAGAATATCTCTACATAAGCATCTTACATTACCAGTGACTAATTGTACAGTCCGACTGAGCTGTAGTCAGGCGCACCGACAGTTGTTTTTTCAGTACACCCAGCTTCGCTGTGAATATTCCTCTAGATAATAGACTAAAATAAACAGTGTGATCAAGGGATTCCTGGAGAGGTAAGCCATGTATTGAGCGGCTTCTTTGCATCAGGACTTGCCCTTTCCAGAGGGGGTGGCCACAATTAATTCAAGTGTTACTTTCAGAGAAACGAACTCGTCGTGACCTCAGAGGGATTATTCAGGCGTGTTTGATTTTTGGCACTGCTGTGTGAGATGGTTACTTATTGGCTGATAACAGAAAGACAGAGAGATGTCTCATTTTCTGCCCGGGCGGGAGAGAGTGTCCCAGATATCTTCCTCATCTGGGTTAAAAATCTTCCCTGCAAACACAAACTCTATACAAACACATATACATACTCAGGCCTAAAGCAACACGCTACTTGAAGCACAGGGACACACTCGGTGTCACTCCCTCTACTCTTGTATTTCTCACTGCTCTGTAGCTTTCTCAGTCTCCCTTTTTCTGCATCCCTCAGCTTGTTTGGCCAATTAGTAGATTAGCAGTCACTCTCTCCCCACATGAATCACAATATGGCTCAAGAGTTCTCTGGACTGCAGCAGAGCAAACTACCGCTGGGACACCCTGCAGCCTTTTTACAGCAATGGAGCAGACAAACTTAATAAAGAGTATGTACTTTTTGCAGCAGAATGTATATCATCTAATGTATGTTGGCATCATGTTAGATTTGATCAAAGTACAGTATGCACTATTTGTGAAGTGAGCCATGAGAGTTAGATGTCTACATCATACTAAGGTCATTCAGAGTCAATTGTGCTTCTTGGATTATCTTTACTGATGATGGGTCAGTGGTCAGCATCTGGAATCTCAGTGCTTTCTCAGCCATAGCTCACTCTGTATCGCTAAACCCATGAAGGTGATTTCTTGGCCCCTCAGCAGCACAGTAAGCGAATGCGTAATTCTGCTCCTGAAGAGGCAGGCAGGATACCTCCTTGAGGAAACAGCAACAACAACAGAGCACATGACCGGAGCTCTGAGCCAGCTTTTCTTCCCCTGGCACTCTCCCACCTCCCCCGCACACACACTGCATACAGCGATGCAGCTCTGGATACCCCCCTGCGGTCATGGGGGAGCCAGGCTTAGCTCAGCCGAGGAGAAGGAGCAAGAAGGAGTGATGGAGAGAGAGAAGGAGGGTGGGGATACAGAGGAGAAAAAAATAGAGGGAGCAGCGCGGCCGTGCGTAACGAACAACCAAAGATCTGCAGCGGCTGCACTGTCAACTCCGGCTCTGACTGGAGCTGCTTGACGACATCAGCTGAAGTAGGGAGCATTTGAGCGTCATCTGTCATTTGTACTGCCAGCACCCTGCAGCAATAAGAAACAGGGTGCTGGGTGCTTGTTCACCATGACAGCTGCAGTAAGGCTGGTTGCCACGGTGGGGCACCGGCTTGAATGTCAGACGTCTTGCAGCGACATGTGCAGATGCTGGGTTACCGAGCTTTAGAGTTCAGCAAGAACGCAGCTGAGGACCAGAGCCCAGATGGTCGTGAGAGCTTGGTGGAGGGGAAACAGAGTTAAGTGTGTCCCAGGATATCATCCACACACACGCATACACGCTCCAAACACACGCTTGAACTCAGCATGAGTTACTGCCGTTAACTTGGTGAGATGGGACTCCCATGCTGCATGCCCCTGTCATTTGCAGGCCTGACACGCCTCATTAATCTGTTTAGGCATGAATGTAGCTGCCATCCTGTGCAGGTCTCATCACTGATGCAGGCCAAAGAGGTTACAGCAGCCTTTGATGCACCCGCTGAGGTAACTAGGAATCTACAGCATGCAGTCATTTTGCAGAGGAAGCTGTAGTCTAGCATCATAAACATTGTTACTGCTGTAAACACCCTAATGGCCTGATGAATATATAGTGAACAAAGAGCCCTGGTAGTGTCTTCTGATTCCACAGACGAGAGGAAAAAACTGCACAGATGGTGAGGAACTACCAGTTAAGGGTTCAAATATTGTGTGCAAGAAATCCTCATTTTCAGTCGCTTGTTATTCAAAGGCGATGAGTGCAAACAAGGCCCTTTTTCTTTATCAGCATTGAAGCGGTTAGTAGCTGCAGATAACACAGAGATAATCAACGCTGCTCGGGCAGTGATGCTGAGCACATCCATAAATTCACACTCACTCTCTTTCTCTCTCTCATACCTACTCACATGCACACCCAGATCAAATTGTAGGACCGACATTCTCTCTCTTTCACAGCATTATGTTTCAATTTTATAACACACTTTGTGGCTGAGTCACACTGTTTACAGAAACACCCGCCACCATGTGCCCACACACAGGCCTCGTACTTGCGATCTGCCACATACATGCTCATAGTGACAATGATATGCACAAGGGCACATACACACACTCATGAACACTTTAATCAATTCCTCCCTCCGATAAAGATCCAGCCTTGTAACATGGCATCCTGTGACAAGGCAAACCGTGCTAACACGGAGGAGATATGACACACAGCCAGAGACACACATAAATCTGTCAGGAAAAATCCAATGCCATGTATGCTACACTGAAGACCTTGGAGGTATGAGCACAAACAGTGACACACACTCACACAGGTAAGGGTCATCAGGTCCCACCGTGTCTCTGAGGTACTACATCACTGAGTCATTCACCTTGAATGCTTTCATGTGCACAAGGCTTTTCCAGCCTGGACAGAAGCCAGTCCATCGTCCTCCATCACTGTCTGCCAGATCTCCTAATTTACAAGTAGGCAGGGAACTGGCAAATACTGGACAGTATGTCTGAATGTAAGGGAAGAGTCAAGAGGGTTTTTTTATTTTACTTTGTAATGCAATGAAAACCGTTTGATGGGGCAATGCAGTGAGAGGTCATACGGGGGCCAATCATCTCATAAATCAAGAGGTCATGTAGTCACGAGGTCATTCATGAGCCAATGCATGAACACAAACATACACATCAATATACTACAGAGATACTACAATGGAGACACACAAGCTGGGGAAAGGACTGACAAAATCAGTCCATTTTATTCATCATGTATTCTGCTGTGCCCTTGGCCTCTTCATGCACATCTCTCTTTTCAAAAATCACTTCTGAGTACATTTGAATACTGTGGGAAAAAAGGTAGCCCACCTGGTGGAGCATGATACAGAGCTATTATGAACTACATAACACAGCTTCACTGTCAAATATGGGCTATAAATCAAAAATAAAAAGTCTTATAGAACAACATCATTGAAGAATTACAGAAAAACTCCAAAATAGGTCACAGTTTTCAGTGATTAAATGCGATTAATAATGAGCTGCAGTCGAAACGCTTTACTTACTTTTAACAGCCTAAATTTGGCAAACCTTTGATTCACATCAGAGACAGTCTGATCAAAAAACAAGCAAACAAGATTATGAATAGGACCTAACATTTGACGCCAGCTTTCAGAGCGCCACACTTTTGATACTCGGGCTACAGACACATCTCAATCAGGACCAGAAAAATCTGTGTGCAGACACACATGCTATAAGAAAAAAGAAACACGTACACAAGTACATGGAATGGGAAATCAGTGCCTTTTGAATCAGTGAGTGGTGTGTCAGCAGTGACTCCTTAGCAGAACCCTTTTACACAGAGTAAAAAGAGCATGCGCTTACAGGCAGCCCAAACAGGTGAGAGTCGTCATAATGTCCCATATTCATATCTATATTTTCACCACTGCTGCCTGATCCATATCTGTTATCTCCACACAGCACACTGAGCCCTAATTAAACAGTGATTACTGTTCCCAGCACTCACAGGTTTAGTGCAGTCGGGTAACTAGATACAGGAAACTGCCTCTGATGTAAAGCTTTTAGCACAATGAGGCATAATAGCATTATCAACTCTACATCTGGAGATGTGATCAAAATCATGATGTTACAGAATTACTGGTGCTTTATTGGACAGCTGTATGTATTTGCTCTCAATGAGGCATGCATAAGCTGTGAACTCCACACACAAGCTGAGTCATGGGCGAGAAATACAGTTTGTAGTTATTTTGCAGTAATTCTCTTTGCTGCGCTCACTGATGAGGTGAAGATGAATGTGCTCCTCCCAGTGACTGCTTCTCAAGGCCTTTGCTCACTGAAGCGGTGATGGATGCAGACATCTCATCAACTGTACATCACTGTCTGTCTGTCTGTCTGTCTGTCTGTCTGTCTGTCTTCACCTGACCTACTTATAGTGTTAGGGCAGCTGGGCTAAAGCAGATGTTAAAAGGGTTGGAGGCAGAAGCTTTCTTAGTCTTTTAGTTCCTTTAAATAACCACAAATGTTTGTGACACTGTACCAGGAATTTTGCCGTGTAGACTACTCTTCATACCAGCGTGAAACAACTTTCAATACTGAAACAGAGCTCCCTGTAAACAAATGCCAACCCTGGTATTTAAGTCAGCCCTCTTTTTCCAACTGGGTCAGACTTAAGAGCTAACAACTTACACACCTGCATCATTAGCCCCTGCTTGTGAGAAAAAAGGAAACTTAGAGCCACACTACGGTTCAAGTGTTATTTCTGTCTGTATTTATGAGTGTTACCACTTCCAACATGCTGCTATTTTTGGCTCTTGTTTTTTTAAGCCTCAGGCTTTCAATATATTTTAACGTACTACTGCAAAAAATGATAAACAATAAATAATTTTCACCTCAGGATACTCATATTACATACTACGATTACTTTTCTACTACAAAAATGATGCTGTATTAAAAATTCTTGGTGTCAAAACAAAGTGAAAGTCAGATTCCTGCAGGACAAGTAGTAGCACATATTCGGTTCACCTGCTGGACCCAGTCACATTGAAACAGAGACATTTGTTTTGTCAGGGCCACATAAATTACTCCAGCAGTGCATGTGTACAAACAGATATCCAAGCCTGACCAGGGAGTACACACCCAGATATGATGGAGCCGAGAAAGAGATAGTGTTACCAGCAGAGCAGACAGATACATCAGGGCTACTCCCATACAGAGAGAGATCCGGTCTTGCTGCTCCTCCAGATGATCCCGGCTTGGCAGCGTGGACTGCAGACAAGTAGGCCGATCAATAGCACACACTAAAGCCGTTCTCACCCAGGATAAACACAACCACGCCTCTACACCAGCAGCACCACTGCCGACTCTGGTACTTAGAGACTCAGACGCACAAGCTGCTTTAAAACATCTGGTCGCCCTCTTCTCAACTACTGTTCATTTCTACATACGTGCTGAATTACAGCGCTCACAGTCTGGGGCAAGATTCACAAACTGGAGATAAATATTTCATTAAGGGGATGTCAAATCTTCATAACATTGAACCGACTAGTTCATCTTTTTTTATTACTTATCCCTGATCTGAAAATGGAACTGCTCTTCCTCGTGTAGCCTTATTGAATCCTTAAGCCTCTTTGATTGCTAATATAAAAATGGACATAGAATTTGGCTCCAAATCAGATTAATATGACACCTTTTTTTAAACGTTTAGTCCTCTTTATTAACAGTATCCTCAGCAGCTTGAGTCACGTGGCATGTGTTCAGTCTCCCGTCTTGACTTGAGCGTTGACACAGCATCCCAACTTCCCCTCCTGCTCTGCAATGTGTCGAATGCTGCGAGCTAGACTGTTGGAGCTATGAAACTGTCTCTCATGTATTCCACTCACACCTGCCTTCCTAACTGTGTCATGTAGAGCTCTGTCTGCTGCAATCGCACAGTCTGTATATATTTTTAAAGTCATCTTCATAAAGAATTTAAATGGAGTTGGAAAAAAAGGATAAAAAAACGAGCACGTGTCCACAGGAGATCCTGTCTGGAACTCGGTTTAAACAGTCGTGACCCCTGCAGAGGTTATACACTTTCAGGGGTGATGCTGTGTTCAGACTGATGCTTTACCATAAGTATGTTTAAGAGCTTCATGTGCTAAGTGGTTCATTAATATTTAACACCAGTGCAAAGTTGTGTTTATTTTTACCTTTGAGTGTGAGTCATGCCACATAAGCTGCAGGACCTGAATACTGACGGCAACATGCCAGACTATTTGCGTGGAAACAACTGATTGTTCAACATAAATACATTTTTAAACAATCCCTGCCCAGTTTTGCTCCGCTGGCAGCAGTGCTGTTGTTGATTTACTCAAACCGTCATTCAAAGGGTCCTCACCTGAAAACTCCCATAAATCCCACACACACTCGCCTGCACGTATATGCCCCTCCCTCTCCCCCTCTCTCCATCGCCATCCCTTCATCTCCCCTCCTCCCTCCCTGCCTGCAATGAAATTCTTTCTCTCCTTATCCCTCTCTATCCCTATTATTCCTGCAAATAACAACAAACTGTGCAAACGCCCCTGACAATGGCATTATCCCGTGTTTTTTTCTCTTCTTTCTCCAAGCCACACCGCCCTGTAAATCAGCCCTATCCCAGCTTCCCCTCTCTGCCTCTCTCGGTCCGCTCCCTCTCTCTCTCTCTCTGCCTCCTACTCACACACATATACATACTGCCAAACAGCATCATAAATCAAGGGCTGGGTGGAGGGTAGGGGGGGGGGGGGGTTGGGAGGTGGGGGATGCAACCACACACACACACACACAGTAGCACATTTTAACACATATTGTCTCTGACATATTGCCTGTATGCTGTGTGTGCAGCCTCTATATGAACACGTCTAAAGCCTGCCTGCATGCTGCACTGAAAGAGAGACACAAAAAAAAAATCACACATATGCACACCTAACAGAAAGCCTGTCCGGAGTCTCCTCACAAAAACCCTTGCTCCCGGCATGGCAAGACCCCCATCCTCCTCCTCATCCCCCCTACCTCTCCTCCTTCGCATAACCCCCCATCAGCCTGCAACGAGAGAGAGGAGAGAAGCGGTGCTTACTCAGTCTCCTGGAGCCGATGCATCCCATGGTGTATTCACAAAGGCCCTGGATACAAGCGTGGAAGTGTTACCCAGACGCCGTGCATTCTCCCTCTTCCTCCTGCGACTCTCTTCCTCTCGGCTCTAGCTTTTTTTTTCTTGCTCTCCTGCGCTCTCTCCTTTTCTCTCTCCCTCCTGCGCTTACTCGATCACACACACTCTCTCTCCTTCCCCCTCTATCTCTCTCTGTGTCTCTCTCTCTCCCTCCCTCTCTCCAGTGCAGTGTCTTAGAAGAGATCCGGTTAGTAAGTCAGTATGCCTGAGGGAGACAGATTAGGACTAAATAAAGATGTGAGGCGTTAGTTAAAACAAGAATTAAAGATTTTTTTAAAAAGGGGTGTAAATATCATATCAAATATGTATTATGCAGTATTAGGTTTACAACACCGGTGAAGCCTCTGAATACCAAAATAATCTGGGTTATTGGGACTGACAATGACCGGATAATTGGTAAACCAGACAGATCAAAACATCCAGGGGTATTCATTTATGGGAGGTTAAAACAACAATTAGCTTGTCTGTGTGTGTGTATTGGGTTGCCACTACAGGATCAATAGCACGGTGCTGAGAGTGCCGGCTGCCATTGTTGTAGATATCTCTGCACTGCTGTAATATTGTTGAGCTAAAATGGGGGATTCTCTCTCTCTCTCTCTCTCTCTCTCTCTCTCTCTCTCGGTCTCCCTCTCCCGTGTGCACTCTGCCTAACAATGCACTGCAGCGGTTTCCTTGCGCCTCTCCCCTCCTCATCCTCCTCTCGCCCTCAATCACCCTCCCGCACAATGATTGCTGAGAAAAATGCCCACACATACACCAATACTAAACAATCCCGAGAAAGGAAAAAAAAAGAGACGAGGAGAGGGTTTCCTTCACACTCAAGCCGGTGCCGAGTCTCCACCTCTTTTTTCTGTCGTCTCTCTGTATTGATCCGCCCCTCAGTCATCTCTGCACCTATATCTTGTTCCCTGCTCAGTGAATCACATCACCAGATCTGCCTCTTTTTTTCTTCCCTCATCCTCACCTCGCTGGAGGAGAGACTGAAGGGAGTATCTACATCTAATTGTGTCTCATTTGACTATTATATTTATCTCTGACACCACTGCGCCTTTACCTTCTTTAACCCCGGTCTCACTTTGGTTATTTCTTCACATAGTTTTTCTAATTCCACCTCGCTGTCTCTCCTACTCCCTCTGCCTTGCCCCTCTCTGATTACAAATTTATGTCTGCTGTTTCTACTAGTGTTTACCCAGCAAATGACGCAGGAGCAGTCAGGACAGTGAAGAGGCTACATGTGTTTAGGGGAAGGGTGTGTATGTGTATGTGTGTGTGTGCATTTGTGGTTACTCATGCTTTGTTGACTTAACATACATTGGGCATAGAGGAGAGGGACGGCAAAAGCATGACAGATGGAAGGACAGAGAGACAAAGACATGGGCAGATGGGGGGGAAGTGATGGGACGGAAAGCAAAGAACAGTTGAGTCATGTGCGAGAGAGGTGAGGAGACGATGCTGTGTGAAATGAAAATTAGCACTCCAGAACAGCCTAAGGACAGAGACAAGAACTGAATCTCCCAGTTTAAGAAGGAGAGAGATGTCACAGCATGAATGTGATATAGCCGTGGAGGGTTTAAAGGGGATGTTTGACTTGCCAGACATAACAAATCATACATAATCCAGCCAATCCCTGCAGTGTGGGTTTATATATAGATGTATGTCAGCTTCCTCTGTAGGGTTTTCATGAGGGCAGAGGAGAAGAGGCTAAGGGGGTTGCAGGGGTCAGCTTTAAGAGAGTCTGTTGGCTTACATACTCTGAACCTGGTTGGAGAGGGAAAATACTGTCCTCCTCAAGTAAACATGTAATTTCAGACTGAGCATACTGTCTTCGAGCCCTGTCTCCCTTCCCAGCTCTCAAATTGCCTCCATCTGCCCATCATTTTGTGCAAATAACCATGTCAAAGTCCCTTTCCTTGTACTGTGTCATTTCAAATCATGCTTTTGTTCAAATCAGGCTTTCTTATTCTTTTAGGATTCAAAAAATCTGCTACAGTTTTGATCACTGATGAAGTCATCTTGCAGCCAAAAGTGGAAACATATGATGTGTAAGGCATTTTAAGTGGGTGGCTCTTCTGCTTTTCTTTGTAATATTTGAATATTTTTAGGTTGGTCTAAGAATAAAAATAACATCTTATGTAACTTTGAATTCTCGAGGACAGAAGCCATCTTTTTTCATGTGTTTTTAAAGTGCTTAATTCATCAAATGTGTGTGTATCACTAAAATCACTCAGTAATCAAAATGATAGTTGTCTGCAGCCAAAAATCCACATGCCTCATATGTGTACAATTTTTGACAATGTGATCTATCTATTCACAGTCAGTGCACCACAAGGTCAACCACAGTGGGAAGAAATTCTTGACACTAATCTTGCTCTTGATACATGGGCCATTCACATAGAAGACTGTCTCTCAGCGCCTTGGTGTCTCCCTCCTACACACACATGCACACATGTATCATGACATGAACCCCAGTTTAACAGAGGACACAGACAATTTACTTCCATGTTCTTGTCAGTCTGTTTTTTGCTTTCCTAGCTTGAGCGGTGCTGCTGCACAGAATTTAAATGCATCAATCCCCAGTTAATATTATCTTGTGGACCCACACACACGGTTGATTCCTGTAATCAGTGGCTTTCATGTACCTGTCACTATCTGTCTATCAGTTCCTGGCTGCTATGTAGGTTGCAGCTCAAGGATAATGAATATTATGAGCATTAAAACAGTCTTTTTCAGTGACTCTAAAGATGTTCTGCACTAATGAATGAAAATACTGGTTTATAAAGTCAATGTTAAGGTAAGCATTTTTCTAGAAAACTAGGTCAGACGGGTTTTAAGATTTCTGTTTCCCCGTCTTTAACAGCTTCACGTCATCACTGCCCGCTGCTTTCAATGTATCTTTAGTACATGTTCCACTATGTCTGCCTGCCACCTGTGTGTGTGACTATATGTATCAAATGGGATCACTTTAAAAATCAGTTCTACCAAGATGGAGAGATGTGTGTGTGTGTGCAGAGGATGAATAGTGTGTCCATCATTTTGCCTGAAGTGGGTTTTTTGTGTGTCGAAAGGGAAAAAATGTAAGTTGGAAAAGGGAAGGAAAGTGGGAAGAAAACACACAGGAGAAGACATGAGGAGTAAAGGGGGGAACTCTGTGGGGTATTCTGAGGAGAGATGGGGCGTTGGCAGTGAAGGGGCAAGATGGAGTGATACAAATGAGGCAACCTCTCATGAAGTGTTACTTAATGGTCGTGTTGATGTGACCAACTTTGCTTAACCCAGTTGGGAACAAAGTTTGAGGCTATTTGTTGTGGATGCTTTAGGCTGACAGTTCACCATTTTCAGCTTGAATTGTCCTGCAGACATATTTTTTATCTGTGTGTGTGTGGTTGTGCACTCCTGCTTCTACACAAAGCAGAACCCAGCGTACAGGGAGTTCCCAGTACTTCTCTATTATTTATAACCCTGTGTCCTTCTCTCCTGAATTTACCCTACATTCTGTCTCCGTCCAGCTCTCTTCCTCCAGACCACCTCCGGTGATGCACTTCTCTGCCCAGTGTATCCATCCTCCCCATCAAGCCTATTGCTCTCTTTGAATTCATGTCAGTATCTCTGGGCTCTGTCTTTACACACCCTGCTGTCCTTAATCACATATCTAGCTGATGTGGATTTGCTTGCTGACAAAGGTTCCTGGGCAATCTTCTGCCCTCAAGGCATTTTAGTTCAGCTGCATATGCCTCAGTTACGTGTGTCAGTCTGACACCTGCTGGGGGAACATTGGCACTGCAGACCAACGCTGACTTTGAATTGAAGCCAGTTTGGCAGCAAAGACATATTTCCTTCCAGTGCTGAGTGTGAGGAGACCTTGTTCCATCAGAAATATGCAGGTTCCCATCCTGTCTTTGGAGCGCCTGGAATTTTTCCCTAATGGTTTAATGGTTTTTGTTCGTGGGCACGGCTGTCTATCATGTACCTCTGTTGAAGGCTACACTTAATAGGAGTTGTATGCATGCTAAATCAACTTGCTTTGTCTAACTTATATCATATTAAAAAGGTTAACCAACTAAATTAGGAGGAAAGAATCACAGAAATATGGACATCAAGGAATTTTGCATGGATAGCAGAGGATGTTTTGAAAATAGAAACATGTTAGCATCAAGTGTGGCATAGGCAAACTCCACTCCCTAACAGTTCATTGACTTTCTAAATAAGAAAAGCAGCACCTTTCCTTTAAACCCTCCTCCTCCCAAAGTCATTGATGAAAACACCCTTTTTAGATTAAAATGACATGTTTCCTATAACAGGTATTAATTTTACAGAAAAATTCAACTATATTTGTTTGTTCTCTTCCTTTACTTCTTTGTTGTTTCACTTCTTATACCTTTGTTTACAGGGGAACTGGGTCAGGATTCCCTTTTTGTTTGATGTATATAAGAACTTGACATAAGATATATTTAAAAAAAAATCCTATGTGCAAAACTCTGTGTTAGCATAGGTAAATTTTAAAAAATGTCCAAATGCTGCTTCAGTGAAGTAATTGTCTTAATCAAGTCTTCACTGCCATGCTTTTACTTAATGCCCTAGAAAGTATTAAGAGGGACCTTTAAAAGATTTATCTGCATTTAAATAGCTTTCCACTTTTGTTGAGAAATTAAGTGTGTCATGAGCGCAACAAACTATGCCTCTATACAAATCCAAGCTGATCCAGGATTTTGATTTTTTTTTTTCTCTGAGCATTGAGGTATTAAGATCAGCTACTGACTCATGAGCAGTGGGAGGTAGAGAAGCAGCAGTGGAAAGAACGATGGGAAGGGGACTATGGGAAAAAATGAAGGAAAATAAAAGTGCAGCACATTAAGAGTAGACTTGAAAATGGAGGGATTGAGGAAGAAAAGTGGTGAAAAACTGCTTGTGATAAAGAGGGAGAGGGAGAGAGAAATATGGCACCTTAAAGCGAGACGGGGAGAGGACCCGTTCATTCCAAGGTTTGGCTGCATTCCAGGCTGTCTGGCTCTGATTCTGACAGACTTTTTTTTCTCTTCTTTCACCTCCATTCTGACTGGACCCCAAAGCTGCCTTCTCCCTGCCTGATGCAAACTTTCCAATCTCCAGGCCTCATGGCACCATCTGATGTTTGCAGCTGTCTGAAAAAGGGCAGAAGAGCAATATACATGTATAATGGCAGTTTTTCACAGTCACCACAGTCTGACTGAAAGCTAGTCTATGCATGAACTCTTACTTTCTCTTGTATGCCACCTGCCTTAGAGTTGGCTGCCTGTATGGATTGGGGATTTACGTTTTCAGTAGCAAGCAACCAGTGTTGCTGTGGAAGTGGAAATTTGACAGATTTTTTCCTCTTTTTTTGTCCAAGTGGAAGTGGGGAGACTGGAAAAATTCCTTTTGGGACAATAGGCTATCAAAGACCCCACTGACCACTCCCTTTGGTTTATAGACATGAATCAGGGAGGGACAGGTTACACAACTGCTGCTGCTGCTGAGGTTTGCATGAAGGAGAGAATAACCTCTGGTTTCACAACCTGGATTTGGTGTAACTCTGCTGTGAGTCATCCTGAATGTCATGTGCTTACCCAAGGATGATCTGACAGAGGCTCTATCTGTGGGATAAAAGGGTCATTGATACTCACAAGTCATACATTTTAAAAAGTTCAAATATGGCAAAGAAAAAACACAACAATACTTTCTTTATCAGTGTGAGATAACCACTGTTAACAATAAAGCTGTAGATGTTAATCACTAAAACTTGATTAATTATCACTGATCAGTTATTGACCAAACTGAACAAACTGTTGTCATAATTAAACAGTCAATTACATGACTGGTTATTTCAACTCTAACACAAAACAAGCCATTAGTTATGCAGAAATAGGATTTAATTCTCATAAACATGCATTGGTAAATTTGTGTTAATTTGTGAAAGCTGTTCACTGGTGTCACGGTGTAGGCAGTTTTACCTGTTAGAACAATTTCAAAATCAAAAACTGTGACAACAAATTTAATTCTTAGATATGTGTGTCAAAACAAATAAAATCAGTGTTGTGGGGGTGTTCTCTGAACGCTCAAACAATGAGACTGAAACATGTTGATTTGCGACTCGTAAAGGCTTTGACGTGTTTGTCTGTGTGGGTGTGTGGGTGAGACATACAAGGACATTAAGTCATAGAGGGGGCTGTTATACAGGATGGGAGGTGTCATTTAACACCAGTCTGAGGGAGATCACATCCTTGTAGTCAGGATGAGCAACTGACAGCATGTAAAGACAGAGAGTGCACTAAAATGCTGCCTCTCTCTGTAATCAAGGGAACTAATCATGTCCAGAAAAGCGGTCTAAGTGTTTGCGTGTTTACAGTCTTAGTGAAAAGTAAATAAAGATGTGGCGGCACTTTTTGGCAACAGACTACACATCATACCATCTTTGTGATCTGATCTTTAGCTTTGCCTGTAAAGACATGTGGAATATGAGTATAAAATTATAAAGTATGCTTTGCAAGAAAAAGTCTGGAACAGTTTGAGCAGACTTTCTTCAGCCTGGTGTACCTCTATGTTTGAAACTCCGAGCCATTCCAATGTCTGTGTCTAATCAGGTCTCTGGCCCCATTATCTCTCCCTCCCTCTTGCTCCCTCATTCCCTCAGTCTGACCTTACAAGGAGAGGCAACAGGGTTGATGTCATTGACTGAAGAATGCTACAAGAATCCGGAGAGAAAAGAGAGCAAGAGGAGGAGGAGGGGTTTTACTGGACAGTTTATGAGCACACACACACACACACACACACACACACACACTAGGGAGATACAGACAGAGAGGGGGGAGAAAATGAGGGGGAAAGAGAGAGAGGGAGAAAGAGAGAGAGAGAGAGAGAGAAAGGTGCTGTTTACATAGTAATACACAAGTCTTGAGCCAAAGTCAAACGAGAAAGAACTTGTTTGGAAGGATGGTGTCATTCCTTTTCCAGACTGCAAAGCACAGGGGGAGGGTCTAATAACTGGAAAGGGGAAGAGAGAAAGAGAAGTTACCATTACAGGCAACTCT
Organism: Xyrichtys novacula; assembly: GCA_962446985.1. NCBI lineage: Eukaryota > Metazoa > Chordata > Actinopteri > Labriformes > Labridae > Xyrichtys > Xyrichtys novacula. Next base: position 24,591,303 of record OY660871.1, read on the forward strand.
TACTAAGCCTGGACCAAGAGAATAGGAAGAACAAAAGAAAGAAGTGGAGGAAAAGGGAGATCCTCATTGCAGCTGTACTTACAGGGTGAGTTACTGTACTTGTTTCAGGTCGGTGTTAAGAGTTGGCATGTCTTACTTTTTGAAGGTGGAAGGAAGATTGGCAGAAGTTACCTAATAAGGTAAAGAGTCTGCTCAGCGCAGGTATCAAGACAGTACAGAGTCAATGCGAGCTGCTGGTACTACCTCAGGTTGGTTTGACAAACAGCGACTGTGGACATGTCCTATCCACACGTGGGTTTTTAATGACATAAAATTTCTGCAGACTCTAGCCGGTAATACCTCGCAGTGGGTGGCTTCCTTCCAGTGGTTGCTCCCCGCTAAAATCTTCCTGACCGTACAGTCATTTGCTATACCAGCTGATGTGTACCAACGATAAGTAATAAGCTAGTATGCGGAAGCTCCTACAGGAAGCACAGCTCAAAAGTTGACCAAGCTAGCTTACTGCTACAGCGATGCAGCTGTGACTGGGTCGTGTAACCTACACTCACCGGAGAGAGAAAATAATATTTAACTCGGTGACAGCATAGTTGAGAGAAGTCGTCATCGTTGCCCTGTGAGGTAAGAAAAAACGGGGCGGCGTTGTGTCGTTTCACCACCGAAACTGACCGGAGCGTGAAACGGTCGATGTGGTGCGTTACTAGGGGTGTGTGCGTGTGGCTAACGTTGCAGCTTGTAGGGTTGATGATAAGCGCGAGGGGTAACACTTAACGTTTGTCACACGAGGCGTCTGGACAGGCTCGGTGGTGAGTAGCAGGTGTCATACGTTTTTGTCATACGTTACTATAATCTCAAAATGTACGTTTGCTAAAGCTACGAAGCTAACATGCTACCCGTTTCAGCGTTGGTATTTGTCATAGACAAGCGGATGTGATTAAACGTCATTTAACGTTTCTTTGAATTCTAATTCGAAGGCCAATGTCAGAATTAACTAACGTTCAACCCCGGTCTTAAGCTTTGACCTATATTTTCCCAATTTTACTTAATGGTGTATGAATGTTATCAACCCAACTGTCTGTCTTTTCTACGTGTATGTGACTATTTAGTCGTTGCTGTCATTTGTAGAAACATTAGTACACAGTTGGCTAATTATTGGGTTGTCAAAGAGGTTGGAGTACAAGGGTATAGTATTTTTTTTGCTGCCTGATAAGGCCATGTCGAGATTAAAACATCCCCCACTCTTTCTACTTTTAAATCACGTCTTAAAACTCATTTTTATTCCTTGGCTTTTAGCTCAGCATGAGAGTCATTTATGGTCCTTTTATCACTTTTATTTCTTTTTATGCTTTTGTATTTTTATTTCATATTAAATGTTTTTTACCTGCTTTTATTTATCCCATCTTGATGTTTCCTGCATTGTCTGTTCTTTTAATTTTATTGTGCAGCACTTTGGTAAACTTGAATGCAGATTGGATTGGATTGTCAATAGAATCCTATTATGGTGTGTTTTACTATTTTGATATGTCTGTGTATTGCTCATTGAAACGTCTCCATCGTTTGATGACCTATAAACCTAGTTGCCTTGATTTTCCTTCACGTCTATGTGAGAGGATATGAAGAGATCTGCCATGGCACCATGTACTAATAAGGGATGCTTGGAGAATCCATTCTGCAATTTGAAGTATTTGAAAATCCTGTCATTAAAGTGCTTGCGCCTTAATTCTCAGATATGCCTTTTCATTAGCAAGCATGGAAGAGGAGCCTTAACTCAAAGCCACATTAAGCTGTGTTTAAGAATAACTTTAAGAATAAAGCTCTGTCTGGGGTTAGCCTCAGCCCTCAGGTTTGTGTGCTGCTTCTGTTTGAAAAGACTGGGATTGTAGTCACTGGCGCCCCACTAAATTGGTGAGGCAAATTAGAATCTGTGAATAAGGATGATGATTTACAAATGGCTGTGTGCTACCCTTAATGACTGGGGTAATGGGGAATCTTTCCTAATTGAGGCCTTCACGAGTCAAGACCCATGAGATGTTTTAGGGAATTTCTTTGCCCCAAACCACTGCATGTCTTGCTCTTTGATTTAGTCTCTCAATGTCTTTGGCCCACATCTTAGTACTGTATGTCAAGCAGAAGAGGTTGTTTGTGGGAGAGGTGGAACAGAAATCACTGGCTGGTGTTACTATCAGTTTTTGAAATGCTGGTTGTTTAATCTTTTGTCTAGCTAAAGTCTGAGAGGGAGCTGGTTCTCAGTGCATGTCCACTGACCTGTAAGATTGGGTTGTTTGTCTCCGCATTAGTGACCCTGGCCTAGACACGCTTTTCCAGAAACTGGGTGTGCTATTAACATCAGAACAATAGAGAGTTTCATCCACATAACACCAGTTACTGATCCAATCACTGAACAAACGGAAAGTGAAATCAATTAGGAGTTTTTCCTTTTTGCTAAATAATCTAATTCTACTTTTATTTTTTAATACTGACCAGGAAAATGCTTATCAGCTCATCACTTGGACCTTTCCTTGTACCAGTGCTTTTTTAATATATATATTTTTTTGTTTCGTAAACTAGGTGTATGGGACTGTTAGTTTTTCAAGGAAGAAATACATAAAAAATGTTTTCATAAACTCAAGTTCAGTAAGGCACCATGCTGTACTACCTCCTTCTAATGTATTCAAAGCAGTTGTAAAGTATATAAACCATGTTTATTCTGGCTATAACCACAAAGTAATGAACTCCTGCTGAGTTAAGAAGTGTTCTGTTGTTCTTAGCTGTTACATAGTCAGGGATTTTATGTGAAACTTCAACAATGCAAAAAATACAGCAATAACTGTGCCAGGGACAGAGCTTAGCTATGTCTACATGGCTGAAAACAAAGTAAGAAAGGTGTGACAAGTCAATTGTTATTGTTTTTATTCCATTCTACTATAATTTCATTCACTCTGTCTTGTGTGCTCACAGGGTGGAGGGTTAGGTGGAACAAGAAAAGAAAAACAACAACTAAAACCAGTGTTTGGACACTGATTTTCTTGCTTGCGAACTTTGCTGTGAAAACTATGGAGGTCATAAAATACAGTCATCCATCAGAATTGTGAAGTAGAAATGATACTGCAGCCCTGGGTGATGTCATGAGTTCATGTGGTGGGTGAGAGATGAATGATGAGAAGTGGAGGAAAGCACAAAACCAAAAAGATTGCTCATCTTTATAATGTTCACAACCTCAGCTAGTTAGATCGCTAGTCAGACTTCAGCAGTCTTCACTTGTGGAGTAAAAAATTACAGTGAAGAAAGCATGAAAGATGCAAAGAAAGAGAGGTCTAAAAGAGGGGGGTTAAGCTGACATCATTGAATTTAGGTGCCAAATATGCTTCTCAGCAAAGCGTCTCTTGACTCGGATCAGATTTCAAGATAGATTTGCTGTTGGACCTCTGAGGCTGAGTGGAGAGCTGATTTCATTGTTAAAGTCCCTCTGGACTGTATCAAGGAATAGATGGAATGTATCAACACTCTTGAATAATTTAAGTGACTTTTGCATATTGAGTCATAGAAACAAGGGAGCTTAAGCAATTCAATAAAAGGACTGAATCACAGTTGTGCCCATCTCTGTCACATACTCCTTTTTAAAAAGCCATTAGTGTTCAGTTCTGACCACTCTGTATACAGCTCTTGAAGGTCAAGAGCTGTATACAGACCTAGCCTGTCTGTCTGGTTTTTCATTAAATGTCCACTCCATTCATCATTATGTAGGCTTGGATACTGGGCTTATGAGTTGACAGCTTTTCTTCTGACAGTACACTAAAGAACACATATTATATCTCTTTCCTTTAGTTATTGTATTTCTCTTTGTGCAATGAGATCCTCAAAATCTGCCTGCATTAAGTTTTGCTGCCAGAGTAGTTGGCATCTCCTTTCTGCACCATCTTCTTTTACTGATGCATGCAGCAATTTTCTGAATTATTTAAGTAGAAGAAAAGAAGCAGAGCTTATTTTGTAGGCGGATCATTTTTAAGATCAGTGAGTGAATCACGTTGTTCCTCTTTTTTTTTTACTTCTGACAGTATTAGCTGTAATGACGTTTCACTAGGAATTATACCCAGAGTTGGAGTTTGATCCAGTAAGAAAAGAGAACAACTTGTGTTTATCAGTGACATAGACACCCAGCACATAAAGCACATCACAATCTGCATCAAAACGGTTGGTATTCATACCTAAACTAAAAAAAAAAGATAGACAATGCCACGTGGGTGAAAAAGTGTAACCATAAGCTACATTTACGATTCATAACAGGATGTCTCTGACTTTCCTGTGAAGATGTGAGGAACATGTTGGCCTTGGACATATGAGGGTTTAACATCAGTAAAACTTTGATTTTGAGGAATTGATCCTAAAAGCAGAAGAGAAAGGGTCTCACTTCTTTTGCATCAGAGAAGCTGGTTATGTCACGAGTACCAGAGATACTTTTGATAGCTTGAAGGGGTATATTTCCTGTCAGGACTTGATGTACTGCTTGTGTGACTCAACCAAGTGCAACAAGGATGAGATCCTTCAACTTTTTCCAGGTAGTTTAGCTTTTACTGTTGGCTCTTCCCAAGTTTTCGGAATCGTTTTTTTTTCCTCTAAAAATTAACAATTATTGTAAACGGTAAACTAATGATAGCCTCCACTTTTGAATCTGCAGTGTAAACAAAGTTTTTGTGGCTTTTGCAGAGGCCTAGCTGACAACTACTGAACATTTTGTGCCCAGGGAATCTGTGGATTTTGAGAATTTGAAAAGGTTAAGACACTAGAAATGTGACTACAAGGAGACACTTTTTGAAAGTCTTGTCAGGTCAGGTTAATGGGTACTATCATGATGTTATAATGCTATTCTACCTAGATGTAAACAAGCCCAGAAGACAGATTGCATCTAGTAGGTTGGTGCAGTTTGTCTGTATTTTGATCCAGAAAATAAAGTTGTATTTGAGCCGTGTAATGTTAACTTGGCAACCACTTAAATGGAGCAATGCAGAAACAGCATGTGCTGGTGGATATCAAACAAGGCGGCCCAAAGGCTGGTGATGCTGGCTCTGATAATGTTCGCCATACTTGGCAAACCAGTTTTATATTGTTTACTCTGTGATTCTGTATTCAGTCATGTAGAACAATTATGCTCAGTTTGTAAAATTCCCCATATCAACCTTTGATACCAGGATGTTGGCGTATTCCAGAGTGCTCTTGTTAAATTCTGTAGTTCTTTATCAACATTTAGTTCTTACAAAGAGGAAACAAGAGCTACAACCTTAAAATTCATCATTTTACTTCATAGACAGCAGCCTCTTTGCAGTAAAGGAAACGTTAACACAACCTTAATTACATTTTTGAGGAAATAAACATTGATTGGACCTTTTTCACGTTACCTTTTGATCACAGTCGACTGAGAAAATAGTCTTACAATCCCTTTTGAAACTTTTCTGGAGTAATATCTTTTTGAAGCCTCCAGAGTTCATTTAAACTGAAAAATAAGATCCATTAGAGTTAACAAATCTCAGTCATGTCCAGGTTAGATGTTGTTGTTGCATGGCACCTATCGCTCCACCTGTTAAAAGCTGTGTAAATTGTTTGAACATTAATAAGCGGATGATTGGAAGTATGCAACTACTTCAGAGCTCTGGGGTGGAACAGCTTTTTAAAAAGCAGAGGGTGAGTTAAGACGGTCAGTGTTTGTACATATGCATGCACTCATGAAGTTTATGTATGTTGTTGATGGGGATCAGTAGAACAAGTGAGTGACTTCAGGTCGTGTTCCAGAGAGGTGGCTTGCAGGGAAATATGTCCAAACTTTGAATCACAGAGGACATAAACATTTGTTTAACCAGCAGCATTTTTGAGGCAAATATTTAAACTCACTCTCTTTCTGACGCACCCCTCAGGAAAATATTAAGATAGCTGCTCTCATCCCTGTTTAACAAGACTTCCTCTTTTCAAGAGGAACCTGCTATCATTTTGTTTTATGTCCCTGTATACAGCCATGTGTTATGCATTTCGTAAATCTTCTCTGGCATTTGGGAATGCCACTATTTCTGCTGCAAATGTGTGGCCTGAGGAAATTTTCACACACTTTTCTCTCATTCCACTGTAGACCATTTACCAAGAACAACAACACTGGATTTGTTGAATGCCTGCAGATTATTTTTTTATTTTCATTGAATTTTCACAAAACACATTGACAGAATTACATTTTAAGAGACATCACTTTAACTCAACTTTAGGTGAGTTTTACAAAGACTTGACGGGTCTAGACAGCTGTAACCCAAAATTGAAGTGTACAACAGTTTTGTAATGACAGGAAATGCTCAACAATAAGACCAGATCACAACTGTCAAACTGCATTTTTGGGAAGTTAACTTTTGACATTTTCAGTTCTACCTGTAGTTGTACTTCAGCTTTTGGTTTGTATAAAGCTGCAGTGCAGTGAAATGCAACTTATTACTAACACATATATGTTTGAATTCTTACATGCATATAGTTATTTTTGTCACCTTTTCGATATTAAGGTGCAAACTACAGTTAATCTGGTTACAATTAGTGTGTGGTTTAGAACTGTGACTGTCCAAATGTTTTACCGATGTGTCACCACCACTAATTCTCTACCAAAAGACCCGACATGCTAACACTGCCAAGGAATGTGAGTCCTTTGAATTTGGTCAGCTTCATTATGTTGGGTATGAGAGAGAGTCCTCTGTATTTGGGGTTCTTTGCACATCACTACAACCTGTTTGATGTTGTTGTTGTTATATAAGAGGAACTTCTGTATGGGTAAATATGCTCCTGTGCTGAGCCTGACTGTTCTCCTTTTTTTCTTTATGTTTATTCTCAGGTAAACACTCAGAATGGAGGACTCCAGTAGCAGTAAGCCTGTAATGGTGACGTCCTCTCTGAACTTTAAAGTCACCACCCCGTCTTTCTACAACCAGCCAAAGAAGTTTGCCTCTGTGGCACCACCAAGACCCAAAAGTGTGACCCCTCCCTCAGCCCCATCACCAACACCAATAGGCACAGGTGTGATCGGTCGAGTGGGAGATCTTCCACCGCCACCGTCTTCGCTTTGTGATGGTATTTGCATTATTTATGCCATTTGCTGTACCATTTAGTGACTATATTTAGTTTTATCCTCTCAGGCAGCAACCCTCCCAGATCCTAACCCCTGCTGCTTTTAAAGCTACAGCATGCTGAGATACAAGCACAGTTGTTTTGCTATACTACTGCTTTATGGCCCATTTCTGAGACATGACTTCAGTGTACTGCAGTTACTCTGTTCTAGTCTAACACTTAGAGTAGGTTTAATACCTTGACTTTAGGGGAGTTACATCTTGGGAGCTGTGCAAAATTACCAATAGTTTAAATACAAAGATTTCTGATTACTTTCACAGACTCAGTCTGACAACTTTGCCAAATCATAAGTAATCTGTGAAGTTGTTGACACCTGGAGAAATGGTACAAAGAGAGGGTTCCTGTTGTGTTTTTTAATTAGTACATGATGTATACATATGCTCGAGCATAATTATACCAGCAGCTTATTTCTATCTATTCCCATGGGCCCCTTTTTCATTCAGAATTCACAATCGCACTATTATTAACCCAACTTTGTACTTTTACGAGAAGTGCACAGCGCCATGATATCTGTGTCCCAGTGTGTGGTTTCGATTGTGTTCAGATATGAACACATAGCGCTGTTCTGCCATGTCTGCTCTGAGTTTTACAGTGCGACAACACCATATCTCCCCTCAAAACGAATAACTTATTGTCATATGTTTTGTAAATGCCTGTGTTTAACAGGTTTGTTGGTTCCAAGAATACTCTGAACATTATACTTAATCTTGAAAAATTTTGTTTTTGATGACACAAACACTCAGCTCCCCTTTAATGCAATAAAACAGACAGTAAGGAATCACTTCTACCCGATTGCTCTTACTTTTGCATCACATTCCCAAATGACTTATGTTTCAAAATCACTGGAGCAGCTAAATGGCATCAAATGCGCCAAAAATTGTCCAAACTTTCCCCACAGTTGTTTTTACTTATTTTTATGCCTATTTTTGATGTTTTAAGTAACATGTTGATATGAAAGCGCCCAGCGTAACTAATAAATGACAAATATTTATGATTTAAATTGAGGACAAGTTCAAACTGAGTGATGAGAAATCATTATGTCACAGCTTTTAACCAATCAACCCTCCTTATTTCTGTCAGACTTCCCACCCCCTCCTCCTCCACCGATGGATGATGATTTGCCAGCCCCTCCCCCTGAATGCCAAACCGTACCCTCTGCCTCTGACATCCCTCCTCCCGCCTTCCCTGCTCCACCTCCAGTAGCTGATGACCTGCCCCTCCCAGCCCCCCCTGAAGAGAGTGCCTGTCTGCCCACTCCCCCTTCTCCCCCTCCGCCCCCACCTCCTCCACCTGCACCTGCTTCAAGTACCAGTATTCCTAGTGCTGCTGCAGTTCCCCAGGTAAGTCGTGGTGGTTTCAACAGACTTACCCAAAGTTGCTTTGCCTGTCTGCATGTTTCTTCCTAATGATGCTTGTTATTGGCGCACAGTTTAATTAGATAGTCAGTTAGAACACTTCGGTTATTGTTGTGGGACTATAGTGAGTTCATGGAGTGTTGGCAGAACACGATGTCTTTTGACATTTTCCCATAAATGATATTAGCGATATCTGGGTTAAATCGCCTGGTTTCATAACTTCTAACAGGATTAGAGCCCATTTATGGAACTAAAATGGTTTCAGACATGCAGCAAAAGGTTCATTACAGAGATGTTGACAGTAGGAGTAGACTGGTTTCAGCTTGTTTGACAAGCAATAAAAGGCAGTAATGTAGGGCGTTAGACATGATAGACACAGCTTAAAAAAGTACATCAATAAGAAAGGGTTGAAAAATGATGTATACCAGTGTGCATCTTGATTAAATTACTGAACAGTTAATGCTGCATTATTCCTGTTAAAAGTGAAATGTTTCAACCAGAGAGATCAAAATTCAGTATAATTTACTCGATTTCATCATCAATCACTTCATTTTTCATCATTAATTCTTTCATTTTGTCAGACACAACATCCCAGCATGAGTAACTTTGCAAGCCCAACTTTTAGTTTCTGTCACACAAACTGTTCATAAATATTTCTCACCATCATCCACCTTCAGCCTGCTCTGCTTTATTATTTACTATTTGTGTACAAACACAATAAAACCCTTTGTGACAATTACCTCCTTCTCTCTCCTTTCACCAGAGGCTGTATGAGAAACAGACCAGCTTTGACAGACAGCTTGACTCTCTAACTGACTTGTTGTCTGAGATGGAGACCAGAGGACCATTCAACCCTAAGGTACGAAGCATAGAGGGCTGGAAAATCCACTTAAGAAAAACAAACTTAAGACATATGAATATCATTACTAAAGCTCAACAAAAGATTAGAAGAAATTAAGGCTTGGCAATGAGTCAGATTGTAGTTTCAATCATGTTTATGGCTCCCCATGATAATGAAGATGTGATAATCGAGACTGAACATTATTGTGCTGCCTGCCACCTGTTCCTTCCTATAAATGTGATGAAACCCACCCACCTTCCCCCCCAAGAAACTCTGTCTTTCAGTTAATCATAAGCAGCTCAGATCAATGTGGAACAAAGTTTAGGAGGAAGTTGAAGATTAATGGTGGACTGCTGTTATCTCCAACACGTTGTGCAGCAGTTGTACAAAGTATCAGTCCGCCACAAGTGGAGAAAGGATAGTGGGTAGAGGAACAGGAGGAGGCAATTGAGTGTCAGAACAGCTGAGGGGGTAAGCGGATTGAGCAGAGAGAGGCTGTAGTGATCACAAGCATGCATGAGCTCGAATGAGCTAACGAGTGCCGGGCTAAAAAGTCAGATATCGTTCTGGATCATGATAAAATACAAGCTCAAGTCTTGACATTGTAAAGGATGTTACATAAAAGCTTGAGAAGACTGAATGATTTGTTAGATCTAAGCGATATAAGAGTGCAAATACTTTCTTATGACACTGTAAAAATACTTCACACGTGAAATCTGGCAGTATTCGAATTAGTGGTAAAGAATCTATGCGTGGTCATCCAGTTAGACAGACAGTCATGCGTAATGTGTAAATGCATATGATGCTGATGTCAAACCATGAGTAATCATTCATACTAATCGTGGATATCAATCAAAATTGTTGTGATGATCAATTTTACCATAATTGAACAGCCCTTGAAGAGATGTGACAGCATGCTTTAATAACAGGAGGCCTAACTGTTGAAAAAGAGAGTGAGTCACAAAGAGATGGACAGGAAAAAAGTAAGGTAGGGAGGTCAGGGGAAATAGTTTGGAATGATGTCATGCTGGTCTCATTTGTCCCTCTCTTCATCTGTTCAGGTTGAAAGCTCAACAATAAGTAAACTGTACATGCAGCACACTGACTGACAGAGAAAACAAAATGTGAGGTAGCTGGTGATTCACACTGAGAGGAGACACTTTGAAGGGGGGGGGGGGGGGGCACAGAATAGAGTGGAGTGCATGAGAGTGTGATTAAGCCAAAGTGTGCTGCCAGAGACCCAGTGAGAGGGCCATAAATGGAGAGTGATTTTATCCAACTGGGAGGTACTGGATCCGGGCAGAATAATGTTGGCTCAAAACAGCAAAATAAACGTCTGGAAGATGAAGCACTTCTGATAAGTTCACAAACTGCAGAACACTTGATTGTTCACTTTTAATCACACCAAACCCTTTGATATAATAGGTCTCTGCTTTCAGCTTCTTCAAAGTTTATTGTTACATGTCATACATTAAACTTCCTCTGTTGAATTGTAGTTAATTTAAATGGAAGTTTTATGTTTCAAGACAAAATAAACTCTTGTATAGACTCCACAAAATCATTTTGTTGTTATTTTATCCACAGTTACCAAGCCAGTATTCTTCAGCACCAGCGCCCAAGCCTCCAGCTCCCCCTCCAACTGCTCCTAAACCAACTCTCTCCTTCCTCCCACCCCCTGAAATGGGAGATCGCCCACCTCCAGCACCCTGGGCAGAGGAACTCAAAGCCAGAACGAACCGACAAGCCAATAACAATTCTGCACCAAACTCTGCTGCTCAGCCATTTGCCAAGGCCCCCACTGTGGCTCCCAAGTCTGGTTTTGGTGGAAGACCAACAACATCATCAGCTTCCCTAGCACAAAAACTGAATCAGAACCTAAACCAGACCACTACCCCGATCGGTGGTGCACCAAAACCATCCCCAATCACTGCTACCAGCTCTTTCCCTCCAATCCCCGCGGCTCCCCCTGCCGCACCTCCTGCTCAGCCTAACAATGTGGCGCCTGCCCCTGCCTTTAATCACATAAAGAGCTCTCCCTTTGCTGGTCAGGTGAACGCGAACCAAAACCCTCCTGCTGCTGTGCCTCCTCCTCAGCCCAAGATGATGGCATCTGCCCCCACTTCTTTTAACCAACCAATGAAAACTCCACCTTCATCAACAGTACGTTCCAGCTTTATCCTGAATGTACACAGACATAGGGCGCATAAATACTTAAGGTCCAAGTCAACAGAACAGAGTCATGCATTTATGGGCATGCACCACCAGCACTTGTGCTCTGTAAGGCATGTCTGATTTAAGTATGTTAATAATGTATATGTATGTACTTACAGCTATCTGTCTATGTGTGTGTGTGTGTGTGTGTGCGTGTTTGTGTGTCCAAGCAGCCCTCACCGCCTGGACCAGTTCCTATACCTGGTGGAGGTGTTCCACTGAATATGAGGGAAGTGGAGGAGCTGGAGAGAATGACCAAGGACTTCATAAAAGACATGGACACCCATGCACCTGTCATCACTTCTCCTCCCACGGGTATGTGCACACACAAGTACACACGTACACACACACACAAGGGAGTGTAAAGGTGTAGTATTCATGGAGAAACAAAGTGAAAGGGATTTAAGCTTTCAGACAAACATGTTAAGATTTAATGTTGCATATTGTGCCTGTACATCTAAAAATATCTGTAAAAGTTTATAAGGGTAAACGGGTACAAATAGTTTTTAACCCTTATCAAGCAGGGGGCGAGACGAGTAAACAGAAAAGCAGCAGAGCTTAAATAAATGATTTATTTTTTTCTGCAAATTCTCTTTTGTTCAACCTTTTTTAATCATTTGTCTCCCTATGCGTATTTAAGAGGTCTGTGGAAAGTGCGGTGAGGCTCTATCTCGCACCCAGCCAGCAGTGAGGGCCATGGACAAACTCTTCCACTCCAACTGTTTCTGCTGCATGAGCTGTCATCGCCCCCTGCAGGGCATGCAGTTCTATGACAGGGATGGATCTCCTCAGTGTGAGGACTGCTATGTGGTGAGGAGAAACTCAAATTGTGTTTTTGTTGGTTATCATACAGTTTTGTGCTGTGCACAGTTGTGTTGATCCAAATGTTATGTGTAAATACAGCTCATATCTGAATATAGTTGTGTTTGATTTCATGTTTTCAACAAAAGGCAAACAAAATGTGCTCACAGTAGTGTACACCACACTGATGAGTACACACCATTAGTAAGAAGTGCTCAGGGCATATATCATTGGGTGTTCTGAATGATGACTTAGCTAATAAACTAAATTCTGTGCTCCTTAGTGACTAAATACATGGATATCTTACAGTTCTATCTAATGCTCTCTCTGCTGCTCCTCAGAGTTCTCTGGCGGTGTGTTCTCGATGTGGGGAGAAGATAACAGACCGTGTGCTGAAGGCGGTGGGACAGTGTTTCCATGCCCATTGCTTCAGATGCAGCACCTGCTCTTGTGTACTTGAGGGGGCACCCTTCATAACTGATGACAACAACAACCCTTACTGTGTCCAGGACTACCACAGGTAGCTACTAGCTGTTTCTTGTCTTTACCCGTTTATTACATTTTCTTGTATTTTAATTTTGTACTTATTTAACCAATGTAGTTTCTTTGCACCAGGAAATATTAGCTGTAGGAACATGTTTTGATAAAACATTTTTGCAATGTTTGAAGAAATCCATCAGTTTTATATTGATGTTATCTGTCAAGGTGACCGAGGAGGGTTGTATTGCTGAATGAGGAAGGCCCCCATTCTGCATACATTTTCTGAATCTCCTTTTTTTTAATCAAGAAAAGTCATCAAAGTTAAAAATAAAACTTGCTTGTCCACCTAATGCTGATAAATTGTAAAGCATACTTGGCCGTGCAAAACACGTACTTAGGTTTGATGAAGATGACTAACCTAATAATTGCTAGTTGACAAATTTTTGTTCACTTTCATCGAAATGATTTGCCTGTTGTTTTGTTTTGTGTTGTTTGTTCTTTTTGGCTAACTCCCTTTTTTTTTTTTGTCTGTCCGGGACAGGCGTTTCTCTCCTCTGTGTGTGAGCTGTAATGAACCCATCATTCCAGCCCCAGGCAGCGAGGAGACGGTCAGAGTGGTGGCTCTTGACAAGAATTTCCACCTTAAGTGTTACCGCTGTGAGGTAAGAGATTGAAAAAGAGAATCCTTTCATCAAATTAAGTGTGTCATGTAGTGCGTTTGATAAAGACCCCGGAGGAGAATTTAACTGAATCAGTATTTATGTGCTTGCAGGATTGTGCTCGTCCTCTCTCCATAGAAGCAGATGAAAATGGCTGCTATCCGCTTGATGGCAAGATCCTGTGTATGAAGTGTCACACTCAGCGAGCCAAGCAAGCAGCGCAATGAATGGCTGATGCATGTCACAGATCAACAACGAACCAAATCTAAAAGCACAGGATTCATTTGGCTGCCATTCTGCCTTTGCAACGGGGCTTTATTCAGTATAGGTGTGCAAGTGTGTGTGAATGTGTAGAGTGAAAGGGTATGTTTGCATGCAGATACAGTGTAGTATTACCCCATCTGTTCACTTCAGTGCAGAGGTAATGTACTGCATTGAAATTAACTCCACTCATCTTGTATTCTGAACCTCTCACCCTCTAACTCCTCATCTGGCCCTCTTTGTGTTACGGAGTGTATTTTTTTGTGCCAATTCTATGTTTACGCTAAAATTTCAAGCAAAACTTGCACACAACAGTTTGTTCAGAAGAGCAGTCTGATGTATAAAGTTGCCTTTCTTTTTCTCTCAATATTGTAGCAACATGAACTAAAATATTTCCATCTTACATTCACCGACTGGTCTCTTTCCCTGTGGGTATTGTAGCTACGTTGGGACAGATAGTGAACCACAGGGTGACGAGTAGCAGGGACCTCCATCTGAGCATTCTGCAGATTTAACCACTCTGGTTAGCTGTTGGTAGAACATATCGTTGAAACTTTGGCAGATGTGCCTGCAAGCATGACTAATGTTGAATACCTGACTAAAAAGTGCTTCTTATCAGCCAATCTACTCTTGATAGCTTTTCGAAGCCATACATGGCTAAACATTGACTGCAAAAATGATAAAAATGTTGAATGTTTTTGTTAGTTTTTGTGATGTGAATTTGAGCATTTACAGGCATGCCTTGAATTATGTCTTGTCTCTCTTTTATTTGATCAAACATGCTGTATTAGGGCGCAACAAAAATCTGCATCTTTCCCTTAAAAAAAAAAAGTTCAGAGCTGTTAAGGCATTGTATTTGTAGATGCATGCTTTTGGGATGCACTAATTGTGAACAAATACTGAGCACAGATTTGCAAAGCACAGAGTCCCTTCTAGGGTTCTCATAAATACAAAAAAAGCTGTGTAATTAAAAATGTCAGCTGAATGGCTGAAAGCGGGACCTATTACGTGATTGTTGCACATTTCCACAGTGAAATAAAACTACCCTTTAGTGTCAAGTTGACTCTAAAGCCCCTGCTCATGATCAATTTAGTTTCAGTAAATGCCTTTAGAGACATAAAAGTAGCTTTTGATATGCATTCCTCTGGAATCCTGCTTTAAACACAACACTTCATGGACCTGTTTTCATTAAGTATTGAGGTTGTTTGAGAACCAGTGCTAAAATAACCTCTTATGTATTGTATTATCCATTAGAGGCATTAGTGTGAGGTTTAGATAACTGATGGTAAACCATAGTGACCAAACATTAGAAAGCGTTTGATAAGACTGAGGATGACACAGTATAATGGGATTGTGTTTTAATTTTCATGTGGTTTTATCACCTTTTAATGTGTTTGAGCCTGGTTATTTTTGGTCCTCGAGTCTCTTACAGTTAATACCACTATTCTTTACATTATTCCTCTTTTGAACTGTAGCCTGTTCATATCTGTTTTATACTATATTCTTATCTTACTGTAATGTATTTCATAATAACACTTAACTTTATTTGGTTTCATGTTCAACCTGAAGGTATGTCTTCTCTTCTGTCGTATTCCATTGTTACATTTGAATTGAGCCTGGAATTGAATTGAACAATCGTAATTGTGCTAAAATTGGGCCTGGTGTGTTACATCACCAGAATGACTAAGATAGCACTAGTTACTCAGCGTTGCATGCTAATTGTGTAGGTGGTGGTGACATCTCTTCAAGTATTGTCTTTTGTTTGCACCAACTTCACCTTCATGGCCCTACCTTTATCATCACAATGTGATCTTTTAATGATGATGATGCCTTCACAGTCGTATTTAGGTGGCATTTTGTTACGCTATGTCCCATTGTATAACATGCAGATGCCTTGTCTTTTCATATAACTTTTTTTTTTTTATAAATTCCTGTTTGATATGTGTGAAGGTGTATGTGTTTAAAGACATTATTTAGCCCCAGGCCTTCCCCTTTGGCTGTATCAAAAGATAAATAAATGAATGAAATGCTAAATATCAAATTTTGTCTTTTTTCTTTACTGTTGGCTGAAAGATTTAAGTGCTTTTAACACCTACAGTAAATGAAATAGTACATGCTGTGAAAGAAGTTCACGAAAAATTATAAGTTGGACAGTTTGAGTTATTTGTTTTTCATGACTGTATTTTCTCTCTGGTTGGCCTCAATGTGACATCCAAGAAATGTGCGCACACCCAGACTCTCAACGCTCTGCTACAATCAAAGGATGCAAGAGCGCTCTATCAGTTGTCAACAGCCATATGTTGCACTGATAATGACGACAGCAGACGTGTGCATCATGGAGTGTTTACTTTCCAGGATGTGCTTGACCTTGTTTTACGCCGCCCTACAATATACAAGCAAAATATGTATATATCTTCACATACCTGTCTAAGCATTGATAACAAGAAATAGGAGTGAGAGCATTAATAAAAGTTGAAGTCTGCAGGTTTCCCATGAGATCACACATCATAAAACGTCCACGTGGATGTCCCAGAGTAAAACTGGAGTCTGTGCGTGATTATCTGCAGAGGAGAGTAAGACGTGCCCTGCAGAGTTGTTTTTATCAGCGTCAGATGAGGAGAGAAGTGAGTGACGAAAGGAGATAGGGAACTGAGATGACAGCTGTTGAACTGCAGGAAGGGCGAGCTCGTGTGAAACACTGAATGTGAAAGACATAGGATGCTACATGCTGGAGGAACACAGAGGAAGACATCCATACACTAAGAATGAGTGAAATCCCAACACAGCTTGAGGTAAGATCATTTCCAGAAACTGACAGTTGTTGTGAGCCTGTGTTTACTATGTTCACATGGAAATGGGGTTAATCTGTGTGTTTTAGTGGCTGGAAACTGGAGCAGATCCATGCATTTTCCATGGGAAAACACTCCTAAATCAAATTATGTGGTTTGGTGAGGCTTGCAGTGGGATCAGACTGTATTGCCTAGATTTTTGAAGCCAAGAGTTCAAACTAAATTACTTTTCACAAAATTTTCTGTCTTCGGAAAAGTCTTCAGATACCACACCATATAAAAAAAAATCACTATCAAGTTACTGGTCATCTCAAGATGTCAATAGGGATAAACAAAGTGTATGTGTTCACTGTTTCAACTACCTTCATGGTCCGATGAACCTATTGATCCTGTTCTATCAGCTTTCAATATTTGATAAAGAAGTTTAGTTTCAGACTCCAATAAACCAACACAATAGTTATTTAAAGCTCCTGTGAAAAGTTTTCAAACTGAAGGGAAAAAGACTCACTTAAATGTGATGCTTCTGTTTTAACCTAAAAGACAAACCAAACTAGTAAGAAGATTATTTCTGTCTCTGGGTATTTTTTTCTGTCTGTTACTGCTGCCACTGATTTAGCGCCAGGAGAGCAAGTTACAGAACAAAGACTGGAAGTGTCCTCATGTTTCTGCAGGAAAGATTCTCTGTGGTTTATATGACTGTTCACAGGGAGCAGGATGGGATTCATGTCAGAAAACAGCATACTCATGCTTCAGAAAAAAAACAATGGGTAAACAGATGAGAGGTGCTGGTTTGTCCACTGGAGGTGACAAGATTGACACAAAAGTTTCTGCTACATTTGGAGACACACGTGTTGAGATTAAATAAATAGATGAGAAAAAAATTGATAGTAAATCATGTGAGACATGAGACTCCAGAAAAATTAATTTCCCTTTGGGGATCATGACAGTTCTTCTTATCTTTTCTTATTAAATTAATCATTTGATGTATTAAGTCAAAACCTTGAGCAGTGTTATCACTCATGTTTAAAGGCTAAGAATAAAGCAACTTCTGATGAGGGGTCAATGGTGGGTATAAATGTTAAAAAGAGCAGGCAGCAATATTCTTTCTAACACCTACTTCCGGTTTGTTTCACGGCTTTACTAGGTTGTCAACACTGAGACATTTATTTTTTCTGGCAGAACATCAATTGAGCACATTCAGAACAAAATCTATTTACATTTGTTAACCCTGTAAAATCTTGTTTCACTTGTTCACTTTTAGCTTGATATATCAGTCCAGGCAACATCACAGCCAGAATCTGAAGGGCAGCTTCAGCCTCCACCACCTCTGTCTCATCCACCGGAGCCTCAACATCAACAAAACCAACTCCATCCTGAGCTTCAGTTGTCAGAGTCTACACCTGAGTACCAGCACCAAGCAAAATCATTGTTGATAACCTATCGAAGGCCGTTGCTCCTCCTTCTAGGATTCTCCTTATGTGCTGCCATTGGGGGAGTTATTTACTGTGTGCATCAAAATCTTCAAAACAGGAGAAATAACCTGGCAGACACTGGTAGGCCTTAGAGAAAAAAATGATGCCACTACATGACAAAATCAATTTCAGAATTGCCTTTCATTTCCCTTATCTCTCATTTTATCCTGTAGAATCTCCATGTGTCTCCTCACCCTGCCAGAAGGCCTCTGCCCGTTTGACCATGTCTGTTGATCCCTTCAAGCAGCCCTGTGATTACTTTGTGTTCACATGCGAGGCTGATAGATTTTCAGCAGATATTGGGGGGAGACAGAGAGGTCAGGGCATCCCTGGACATCCACAGAACCAGAATGTAAAAGGAGTGTGGCCAGAAAGAGGAGAAAGTACCATAGTGAGAGAAGACAGAGGACTGACAGAGGAGAAAATCCTGGACAGAAAAACCACACTGCTGCGATATCTCAGGGAAATCCTGGGTAGGAGTCTGCAACCAAGAAGTTCATCGCATTGCTTTACCCGATCATATTTCCGTACACGAATATGAAATCGTATCTAAATTGTGGTTTCTTGATCTATTTGTCAGAGTCAAATGACAGACATGGTGGTACAGCAGTACAGAAAGCCAGAGGATTCTATGATTCTTGTCTGGACACCAAGTCCATAGAGACTGTTGGAGCAGAGCCCTTCCTAACACTCATCCAGAAAGTGAGTTCATGAATTTTTATGACCTTTTCTTTAAAACACTTTTCAAATAAAAGTTATAAAGGGCTTAAATACAGAAATATACTGTCAAAACATGTCCATCATCCTTGGCTCTACTTTGAGTTTAACGCTGGTGACAAAATGTTTTCAAGTTAACATTAAAGATGATGGAAGTATAAATAACGTTTTGTCAGTGCGGCAGATATAATACTAAATAAAAACTGAGCAAGGTCACATTTCTGTTCCAAGCTGTGTTTACTATCTTTACTGTGGAAGCAGAAACCTCTTACTGTTCGTCCTCCTATACTTTCCTATATTTAGAAGGTAGAGTCAAATGCTTAAGTTAGTATTTAGCCAGAAGCAATGCCTGAAAATGCTAGCATGGCTGGATATAGGTATAGTTAAAACTTGATGATTTAGTGACATGTAATTTTTAAAAGTATTTATCATCAGAGGCTTACATATTTGCTGCTGTCAGTCTAAGACTGTTCTTAAAGGAAATGTGAAATAGTTCAGTTCATTGTGATAACCCTTCTCTGTGTATACAGCTGGGGGGCTGGGCAGTATCAGGTCAGTGGAATCAGACTGATTTTAATGCCACTCTGAGCTTGCTAATGAGGGACTACAATGCTTTCCCGTTCTTCAACCTCTATGTGGGCAAAGACCCAAATGAAACTCTCCATGGGATGTCTAAAAGATACATACAGGTCAGTATCCATCAGAGATGGTTGTCCTTTGTAGCTAATGGGAGCGTGGCCAAGGCAAAGTGGGCTTTGTGTTATTGCTTTTACTCCAGTGTTCTCTTTGTCAACAGATTGATCAGCCAGATTTGTTGATCCCCATTGAATGGAACAGCAAGATGCAGAAATCTCACGCTAAAACTCAGGTGGCTAACTCAGCAACATTTTCTACAAAAGCAGCAATATTCCTTTATCTCACTAATGCATTCTTCTGTCATTTTTTATCCAGACATTACGACCATTCTTGGCATCCTGTGAGAAGTACTTGGAACTGTTGGGGACCCCATCCCGAAGCACCATGATCCATGCGGGCATGTTCATCGCTCTGTCCTCTGAGTTAGCTGTGGCAGCTGCACCTCTGCACTATCGCCTGTCTAAAGGGCAGCTTTACCATCGAATGACCATCAAACAACTACAGGTAAAGAGGAGGATGTGTGGCTACACACACCCACACATTGTCAGAATCCTCTTTTGTAATTTGTTTGTTTGTGTTGTATGCTAACAGAGTCAGGCCCCTGCCATTGATTGGTTAGGCTGTCTACAGGCTGTTTTCCATCCACTGAATCTGACTGAAAATGATCATGTCTTTCTGCATAATTTACCGTACATTGTGCAAATGTCCCGCATCATTATCAAATGGCTGAACAGGCAGGAGTTTCGCCTCAGGTATGTGACACATTTCAACCCACAATCAGACATATCAGAGCTTTACGGTTCCAATAATCATTTTTTCCCCTTTCATACCACCAAAGCGGCCCACTTCATACTTTCATGTTCCTCAATCTGATGCACACACTGATGCCTGCTCTGGACTCTAGATTCTCAGAAACAGCAGTGAATTTGTCTGTGTCTCTTGGTAATACTGCTGTGGTGAGTTATTTCAGACATTGTCTTCTGCCCTTTTTTCAAAAAGTTCACAGCCAGGAGTCGGTTTGTTGAGTAAGATCTTCATTTCTTTTCCAGGTAGCTCCTCGCTGGAAACACTGTGTACTGGAGACAGAGAGAGGATTTGACTC
This sequence comes from Xyrichtys novacula, assembly GCA_962446985.1. NCBI lineage: Eukaryota > Metazoa > Chordata > Actinopteri > Labriformes > Labridae > Xyrichtys > Xyrichtys novacula. The sequence goes on from OY660871.1 coordinate 24,611,770, forward strand.
CGTTCTTACAGCCCTTATCAGTCATAAGACAGCATACCAAGAGGTAACTTTTCATTTTTCAGCACAACTGGATTTATGAGACGCCGATTAAGTGTATCCTGTTTTCTTTTCGTTAGGCAGAGGAGATCATTGAAAACATATTTTCCTCCTTCAAATCAAAATTGAATGCTCTCAGTTGGACAGATCAGAAGATCCGCCAGCTCATCTTGAAAAGGGTAAAATAAAGCAAGAGTTGTCAACACAGTTTTATGAGGTAAACTTAATTTCTGTTTGTTTTGATCTCAATAAAGGTCTGTCTACCCCCAGATTCAACCTTTAAAACCAAAACTTTGGACACCAAAGGAGAAGCCCAGTGAGGCTGAGCTTGACCTGCTTTTTTCTGAGGTACATCACAAGACTTCATTGGTTCTGTTAGATAAGGTTCACAAAGATATTTGTCTCTCCATGAAACTGAAAACAAAGATTGACTCAAATTTTATGATTCCAGGTCACAGTCACCACAGGTAGCTTCTTCTCAAATTACATTCAGCTACTGTCCTTATGGCAAAAGAGAAGAACTAAGTTCTTGACTCAGCAGGCTGAGGCCCCTGATATGTAAGTACCCTCCTCTGTCATTAAAGTTGATAACTACGAATTTTTGGGCATGAAATCTTTTCCTGTTTTCTTTTAGTCTGTCTGTCACACCGTTCCTCCAGGGTGATGAACTCCTCTTTCCAATGGGAATGTTCATTTCTCCTCTTTTTCATCCAACCTACCCTCGGTAAGAAGTAAACTTGATTTCAGAGCATAAATGGCTTTTCATACTGTAACTACTGTAACATTACTTTATTTGCTCATTTGATTTTTTATTTCACAGGGCAATGAATTACGGCATGTTAGGTTTTCTTATGGCCAAAGATATACTGCATATGCTGTTACCTGACAGTAAGAGAAGTTTAAATTAACAATTTGAAAATCATGTTTAACTTGCACTTCTTCACATTTACTGTCCATTTTTTCAAGAATACAACACTTGATTATTCCCTGATTTAAGATCTTAACCTCTCTGTGTTGTGGCAGTTCACTCTCATAGTGAAATGGTGCACACTGTGGGGGAATGTGTTTGGGCTCACTATCTCACTGTGGCAGAAAATGCAGAGAGAGGAGTGTTTTCTCTGTCAGCTGTGCAGCAGCAGGAGGTCTGGGTGCAGTACTCTGCACTGCAGATAGCATTGCAGGTGAGCAGCCATCTTCAGGCTTTAACCTCTGTGTATATGAAATGGATTACTTTAAAAAAAAAAAATCCACATCTGATGCATGTGTCTCTCCTCAGGCTTATCATCAGAGTTTAGCGAAACATCCAAAGGACACCTCTATCTCAGGACTATCACACACTCGACTGTTTCTCACATCTTTCTCTCAGGTATCGTGCTTTTGTCAGATTTAATTAGAATTTCTAAATTTATTAGCTACCAGCCCAATATCCATTAACATATTCTTTTACAGCTCAAATGCGATTCAGACCCATACCGAGAATTCATGCCCCTGGAGCCATCCTTCTTGATTACAGTCATTTGTGCCACATCTGATCTGTGTCCTGCAAGCCTGCAATGCCCAAAGAAAAGCCAGCAATATTCATTACAAGCATGCTGAGCACACCGGGAGATTTTAGCTGGCCTGTACCATATAGACATTAAGCACAAAAATCTGTTTTACTTATATTTTCATATTGAGAGTACTGACAATATTTTCAAACTTAAAAACACTGTTTTTTTTTTTTTTTTTTTGTAGATATTATTAAAATGTGTTGTAATTTCTTAGGCTGTAAAAGCTGTTCAAATAGTCATGTAAATAAAATAAGCATTAAAAGCTTTAATTTCATGTGTCACCTGATGAATTGCTCCTTTATTAGCCGCTATTTAAGCCTAGTCTGGCTGGACCATCCTGTTGCGTGAATCACTTGCCGTTCCTTCCCACAATAGTCTGGACTTCGGCCCATTGGGAGCGTGTATTAGCGTGTATTAGCAAAGTGCAGTTGACTTTGCAAAGTTGGCAGAAATCGTTTATGTCGGATATAAACGATTTCTGCCGACTTTGCAAAGTCAACTGCATAATTAACGGCGTTCCGAATGAACGGTAGCCTGGCTGGATTATCCTGTTGCGTGAGTCACTTGACGTTCCTTCCCACAACAGTCTGGACTTCGGCCCATTGGAAGCCCTGAAAGTGGGCGGGAGTACTTTCCTTGATAGACAGACTACTGTAACCAATCACCGTAACCAAGCATCTGACATCGTCACAGATGCTTGGTTACGGTGATTGGTTACAGTAGTACATGGACTATTCAGGGGCTGCCTTTCCCTGTTGTCCGGGGAACAGTGGAAACACGGTCTCTGATTGGCCCTGTTATTTTCTGATCGGGAAGAAGTTACATAGCAACCAAATAATTTTGTTTTAATTAGCAACGATTACGGTTTAAAGGATAAATATCATTCAACTGCATAGTAGGCTATGAGCGTGTCTTTCTGAAATCTGAAATAGATAATCGGCAAAAATGAGGACGAGAGTAAGCCGGAAATACAACTTGCAGCCAAACACTATGGGAAATGCTGATATGCGCAAGAAAAGAAGGGAAACTGGACGGTTGAAGCAGGTAAAAATTTATTTTCTGTAACATGCTTTACTTTAAAGTTTGACTCTGTTGGAAGGACAACAGTACTGAATTACAAACAGAAGGGCAAAAAGTTGCTGCTGTGTCAAGATTGATCAGGTTTACTGTTTTTTAGAACTAAAATGTTTTGACCCTTTCAAAGCAGCTGTAGTCTAACTTGTAATGCTTTGTTTACTCAAAGGGATATTCCAGCGTAAATTTAAGTTACGGTCAAACACACCGTAACACCAAGTTAAACACCCCTTCGAGAGATTAATGTTACAGACTGCTTTGAACCTTTGTCCTGTAAACACTTTACAAAATTAATTTTCAATTAATTATTTTTTCAGAAGAAAAGAGCGAAAAAATTCCCCAAAGGCAATGGAAAGCCACAGAGACCAGGCGGGGGGTCCGTCAAAAACAGAGGCAAATCCTTCAAACCAAAAAAAAAGATCAAACCAAGAGGCAGGACTTATGAACCAGCGGCCAAATCACCCAGACCAAGAAGGAAGACACGCAGAGCAAGAAGGAAGACACGCAGAGCAAGAAGGAAGACACGCAGAGCAAGAAGAACGCCAAAACCAGCAGGGCAGAATCGCAGATCTGCAACGACCAGAGTGGCACAAGGTCAGAAGGCACAAAGGAAGACTAAAAGGACTCGGGGGAAATCTGCAAGAACCTGGACTTGGTCTTGATCTATTTCTCCGACAGCAAGACAACCACTAAAACGAATGGTCCATAAACACAAGGTCGCAGGGAGATGACCTTGCTACCACTAGGACAAGCATTTTGAGAAGTTCATGTAGCACATCAATAAACTCCTCCCTCACCAGCAATCCAAAGTTGTACATTTCCTTTGGTGTATGGACCTTATTGAAAGTTAATCTTCTTTTTACAGTTCAGTTTTCTTGAGAAATGTATGTCTTCTATTATCTTATAAAAGTATCAGTCAACTTTGTAAATAATGACCTTTTGTCCTAATTTATATAAAACAAAACAACTGATTTTTTATTTCTCTAACTTTAATTGTATTAAATGATAATCCAAAATTCAATTATTGGACTGATTGAGATCATTACAAAAAATAACCACACTTTACAATATGACAAAGGAGAAGGGTATAGAAAAGTGTTTATACAGACAACATCAGTATACACAAAGAGTTTGTAATAAGATATATGTTTGTAGTCCGTGCAGCAAAATGGATATTTGGCCAAATCTTTCCATCATATCCATTTCTATTCCATTTAAGAAAGTCCATGTTCCTCTCTTTCCAGTCAACATTAATAGTTCACGATCTGTCACAGGACACCCCACACTTCCTCAAAGGCTGAGCACATCTTGGCACAGGTCAGTGCCGCAGAGAGGGGGTAGTTACTGATAGATACAGTCTTCTCTGTGTAGTCCACATTAACCTAATAAAGAAAAAAGGTATCAGTAAAACAGATACAGACTGGATGGTTGCATGATTAAATCGTCCAGAATACAGAACTTTTTCTCACCGCTCCGTGCGCAAATGCTCCAATCACCACAGCAGCTGGTCCCTCTGGCACTACAGTCCGAGGACAGACAGCCTCTCCAGCAGAGAAGGAGGTAGAAATACGAGGGCAGCCAGGGGGCAGATGGTCAGACACTGGATTCTTAATCATCCTCAGAAGTTTTTGAGGGCCGTCAGCTGCCCTAACACTCAGCTTATGCAGCAGTTGAACTGAGATAGGAAGTAAAAAGAGATCGTGTTTGTAGGATTGACTGCTTTTCACTTTTCTTATTATACAACATGAATGCCATGTTGGCACATGGAAGATAAACATTGGTGGTTTACCCATAAGCCCACAGAAGCGATTGAAGGTTCTTGGGATGCGGGTCTGTGGGTTTATCTCGATCAAGGCATTTTTTTCTGTGTGGATGTAAACCTGCAATAAACCTGCCCTGTTCAGTGGACTGTCCATCAACATGAGCAGGCACTGGTGAAAGGAAATAACACATGTTTGAAACAGGCATATATTTAACTTTGCAGCATAAAAAAATTGTACCATGTCAAAGAAGATAAATCAATATCAAATATTCAAGACACATGCACAACTGTTTATGGTTTATTCCTTGACACATAATAATAACTTCAGTTGTATAGAACTTTTAAAAACTATAGTCATAGAGCAGATGGAAAAAGATAGATAAAAACAAAAAGCTCAGTTAAAACAGAATTGAAGGTCATTTTCATGTCATAAGGAACCCAGACAATACAAGAACCAAGCTAAAATGAGACCATGAGGACCAAAATAAAAACATAAAATAGTTTGGAAAAAAGAAAATGCAATTACAAGGGGGTCGAAAACGAAAACAGGATAGTAAATATAAAAGGCAGTATCAATAATGATAATAACATAATAACAGGTAAAACTGATAATAATAGTAATGATGAAATAGAGGAACAGAAATGAGCAAGAGATAAAACAATAAAAGGCCTGAAAGGTTAATTAAGAAAAGAGTACAAGTATAACAAAAGCTAAAAGACAGTAAAGCAGAAATAAGAGGTAAAAGAGAGAGAGATAAAATCATATGTATGAGGTACAAATGATTAAGAAACTGTTCAAATATGTTATTCAGATTAAATTTTGAATACATGTATACCTCATGAATTCAGCACAACATTTAATCTGACATAAAAGCTTACCTGATGAGTGATATCAGGTCTTATGTTTCCGGGATTTCTTCCACTTTTGACAATTATATTTTTGTGTTGGTCACAGTTTAGAAGCTCAAAGGTTTTTCCAACCTGAGAAAAACAAAATCACACACAATATAAACTCGTTAACTTTGTATCCACTTAAACTGCCATCATTTGAAAGTCTATGTACTGAAGTCACATCCATTACAGCAGCAGGTTGTAGCTTTATCAAAACAATACAGAAACACATCTCTGATGATTTACCTTCACTGTTTCTAATGAGGCTCCCTCGAGAATAACAACCAGTCTCCTCTCTGCCATACGGTCATGCAGGCTGCGAAGGTGTTTAGCGGCTTTTGGTTCATATTCATCTAAATGTTCAAGACCACGCTTCTTCCCTTCAGGAGCTGCCATGTTGCCTTCGGTAGCGGCAGAGCTGTCGCGAAATATAGTCGTCACTGCATGTTCATGAGCATGTGGCGAAATTTTTTTGTAGGATGGTAGGAGAAGGTCCCATAGACATATATAAATTTAAACGCTAGATGGTTTACGCACGCTATTAGCCAATGGAGACCGACGTCCGCGCATGGCGGCCATCTTGCTACGGGACGCTAGCCCACTCAGAACATTACAGTCTACTGTGTATGAGGCATTTAAATAACCATAGATCGCTCATTTTTAACCTATTTTCGAACGGGTTGTCTTGTAAAAAACCTTAGAGTTTTAGTTATGTTCATGCATACTCAAGAATAATTTTAACCATGGATTTGCATAAATAATCGTTAAACAGATAGGTAGAGCAATAGCTATAGGCCTACACACAAGGCAGTTATATTGAATGATTTATACGTAAAAAATTCAATCATTCCATGTATGTTATATTAGTTATATTTCTGTTATAGGGTTAACTATAACAAAATAAGGCAAAAACATATCTAAAAATTTATTTTCAATAAAAATTCCCGCCTCATGTTGCCATTTTAGATGTTTTTAACAGACCAAACAGCTTGGAAATCATGTGCAACTTCAGTGACGTTCTGCCTCTCCAAGTGATGTAAAATTGCTGGGTCAACTGTACTGCACGATTTAGTCTTTTTTTTCTCAAAGAAAAGCTGCCATTTAAATATGTCCAAGCATCCCGACTTATAGCCACGTTATTAAGGTCTGTAATAAACAAAACCGTTTGTTTATCTGTCAAGTTTTCAGCGAGTTAAGACTATTTTTGATCATGCAGATTACTCACCCCCGTCAGCTACCGTAGAGCGTACCAGAATGGTGTACTGAAGTAAGATGGCCGCCGTGTGCGGACGCCGGTGACTCCGCCTGGATTCATCTATCCTTTCTTATAGATATCTATGGTGATAATTGCGTCGCCTGTCGTCACAACTGTGCGTCGGATATTCTCTCCAACGTGTGGGACGGATTTTACATGTGCACGTTTAATCTAACTACACAGTAGTTCTTGTGAAAAGGAAACAATAATTGGTGAGTATGTGAGAATTTGCTGCTTAACTCAGTACGATCAGTTATAAGTTAAGGTCCTAGTTTGCTAACATGACATGCGGAGTCAGTTTATGGTGAATAATGTGTCGTTGTCGTCTTCTTGTCATAGTTCTATGCCTCTGAAAAAGTACATGTGTTTGATCACTGCGTAGTGCGTTCTTAGGGGTCGTTTTGCGTGCACACTGCATTAAGTGTGAGTTCTGTATCCATACTCGGAGGTAAATAAGCCCAAACTTTGTGTTAAGGAGAGTGTTTATGGTATCAGTACAACATGTGGTAACCTACTGCGTGTAAATTTGTCCAGTTATTTAATACAAGGAGTTGTGGTTCATTCATCGGAAACACTTACCTGAAGAAAACACAAAATGGTTCTAAGGTATCATTTACTGTTTTTTAACTGTTGTCGATTTTCCTATGCTTTTTTTTTTTTTTTAGCTCAGAGTCATGGGCAGAAAGTTAGATCCCACCAGCCAGGTGAAGAGAGGCCCTGGGAGAAAAGCCAGGAAGCAGCAAGGAGCTGAGACAGAGTTGGTGAAGTTCATAAAAGATGGTGAATATTGTTCTTTTTACTCCAGCTATTTATGTTTTTTTTTTTTTTTAAAGTCTGTTGCAAACTTTGTTCTGAATCTCATTTGGATGATGTTTCTTTAATTTCCAGATGAAACTGAACCAAAACGTCTGTCAAGTAGGGCCCGAAAAAGGTAAAAGGTTGACAGGTTGTGCAATATAAAATAACATGGCTGTTTTACAGGGTACTGATTTGATTTGTCATTTTTACAGAGCTGCAAAAAGAACCCAGAAAACTGAGGAAAAGCCCAAGAAAGGTAACCACATCCAGGCAGTAATGATTTTTCTGTATACACAAAAGTGTACAATAACCCTCAAAGATTGTACGCATGAACATTTGTTTGACTTGTATGGATGTGATGTTCTTTTCTACAACTCTTTAAAGTCTGCTGTTTGTTGAAACAATTTCGAGATGTTGCTTATGGTGATTTAAGAGAAGCTCAGAATTATTTTTTGGTCTATTTCGTTATAAGAAAGAGTAGAATTTCAATCATGTTGTCTTTCGAACTGTTGCTGCTCTTGTATTTTGTGTCTCTAACCAGTGAATCTTAATTAGTATTTGGTATTCTCTTTCTGTTGTTCTGCAGGATTCACTGACGAGAACAGTAAATGGTTGAAACCTGCTAAGAGGAAGCGCAAAACCGATGAACCTGAAAGTGAGGATGACAGTGATGAACACTGGGAGGAAGAGGAGGACGAGGAGGAGGAAGAACAGCCGCAGCAGCAGAAGAAGGCTGGAAAAGAACAAGGAAAGAAGGATGCCAAAGTAGCAGTCAAAGACACAGAGGAAGAGGATGATAATGACAACAAAGAGGAGGAGGATGATGACGACAACGAGGACGATGATGATGATGATGATGATGATGAAGAAATGGTTGATGACTATGGTACTGTTGATGACGACAATGAGGAAGAAGCAGTAGAGGAAGACAGTGATGAAGAGGAAGTAAGTGAAAGGCTTCTTCCAATTGACCCCATTGTTATGTTTCTTGTATCTAATCGTCTTAACTGGACTAAAGCAGTTATACACATGTCAACATGCAGCCTATTCAAAAACTGCCACTCTACTTTTCCTAAATTTGGTTCAGAGATTCAAGGTTAGGTGATTATTGGTCGATGCAAACACTTTGAATTCAGTGTCTCTCTCAGCATAGAGTGTGTGTGTTTCCTGTGATAACTGTTCCGCTGATGTTTTTCCTCTATTTTACACATTTAGCTTCTTCCCATCGAGCGTGCAGCCAAGAAAGAGAAAAAACAAAAGGAAACCATGCCTCCTGAAAGTGATGAAGAAGACGAAGAAGGAGATGATGATGATGATGATGATGATGACGACGATGATGAAGATGATGGTGATGAAAAGCCAGATGATGACATGGATGAGGAAGACACAGTTCAAGCCAACATAGATGAAATGGATCAGTTTAGGTTACCAGGGGCAGAGGAAAGCGAGAAGGAAGGTCAGTGTCCTTTTCTTTTTTTAATCTGGGATTTTCTTTGTTTGAAGTTGAAATTGAAATGAATTTGAAGAAACTGAAAATCCATTTCATATTTATATTTTAGGTATCCTGCCAGTAGACTTGAAAACAATCTATCAGAGGATAAAAGACAACATTGATGTCCTTTGCAATTTCACAACAAAGAGAGAGGAAGGGAGAGAAAGAGCAGAGTACATCTCTCTCCTGAAGAAGGATCTCTGTACTTATTACAGCTACAATAACTTCCTTATTGAGAAGTTAATGGACCTCTTCCCTCTTTCAGAGGTGGGTGAATACTGCGCTCTTTATTCCTTTGGACTCAGGAAAGTAAATCCTTGAGGTCAAACTCTGATATCCCCACCTTTCCTTTAATTTGTCAAATGTACAAATCTGTAATAGTTTAAAAGGTATCTGTTGTAAAGACCTGTTCACGATCCTACGTTTCTTCTTTAAGTCATGAATGCTTTTTGTTATTTACAGCTGGTTGATTTCCTTGAGGCCAACGAAATTCAGAGACCCGTCACTATTCGGACAAACACTCTAAAAACAAGGAGGCGGGACCTTGCACAGGTAACTGCGTTGGCTGGCTTTAAATCACATTCGTCAATAAATATAGTCTTTGAATGATAATGTGACAACCAATGAAGACTACACCTGGAGTAAAATTTTCAGAATAAAATGATCAGGGCATGAAGTCAAATTTTGAAGAACTACTTCAGTTACTTGAATTAATTTAAAACACAAAAGTTTGGCTTAAGTTTTGAACACATTATCAACTCAGAAGCCACTAGTAAACTTGAAAAAAGATCAACCTCAATAAATGACCTAAGTAGAATCCTCCAGTGCTAAAAACCACTCACTGATACACGAGTTGACCTACAAATTCTGTGTCTGTAGGCCTTGATCAACAGAGGAGTGAACCTCGATCCACTGGGGAAATGGTCCAAAGTTGGTCTGGTCATCTATGACTCCTCCGTACCAGTTGGTATGTTCTTAAACATTTGTGCCAGCTGTGTTGAGCATTAAAGATCTCTGTTTGATAGTAAAAAGGCAGAATGTAAAAAACTAACCTCAACTCTAATTCTGTAAAAACAGGTGCAACTCCTGAGTATCTGTCAGGTCAGTACATGCTGCAAGGAGCCTCAAGTTTTCTGCCAGTGATGGCGCTCTCTCCTCAGGAGGGAGAGTTAGTGTTGGACATGAGCTCAGCTCCAGGAGGCAAAACGACATATATCGGTAAGATGCACTGCAGTTACACTTGAAGTAAACAAGTATTTTTCAGCTGTTTTACACCACTTAATGTAGATATGGGCTACACACACCTAACTTTTCCAATGCTTATTAATGCGGAGATCATTTCCACATTTAATAAATGGATTCATTTGTCTGATATCTGGTAGCATTACTCATTTAAGTTCCTTGTTTTGTGGATCAACAGTCCGCAACCCAAAGATATTAGATTCTGTGTGGTAGATGACAAAAAGAAAGTCAATTCCTACATGTTGAAAAATGACAAAAAAAACAGAAGGATTAGCAATTTATAAAGACTACACAATTATACATTTATCCAAAAACAGTCAAGTTCAAACTTTGAAAACTGAATGTGCTTTTTCTATTGTAGCCCAGCTGATGAGAAACACTGGTGTGATAGTTGCCAACGACGCTAACGCTGACAGATTAAAAAGTGTTGTGGGGAACATCCACCGCCTGGGAGTCACCAACACTGTTGTATGCAACTATGATGGAAGACAGTTCCCAAAGGTAAAATTTACTGAAAATTGTTTTGTCTATGGTTGATCATTACTCCAAAGTTTCTTAGCACCCTGACTGGAAGAAATTTTCTTGCAGGTGATGGGCGGGTTTGACAGAGTTCTGCTTGATGCTCCCTGCTCTGGCACAGGAGTCATCGCTAAAGATCCAGCTGTGAAAACCAGCAAGGTACAATCAACTCACTGTTTAAATAAACACACATGATGATGTTTGGCTGCACTTTTAAGATGCATTGAATTGATTTTCCTTTGTTCCTTCTCATTTTCTGGCAGGACGATGCAGACATCCATCGGTCTGCACACCTGCAGAAAGAATTGATTCTATCTGCCATTGACTCAGTCAATGCTGAGTCCCCAACAGGAGGATACCTGATCTACTGCACATGCTCAATAATGGTAAGTGCACTGCTTAGCAATCCTTTTTTTAAATAGTAATTCTCATTCTTTGGTTGATTTGCAAGTGTTTTTTTAAGTTGAAGAAATATGGTAAAATGTGTGTTCTCAGGTGGAGGAGAATGAGTGGGTGGTGGACTATGCTCTAAAGAAAAGAAACGTCAAATTGGTTCCCACAGGACTTGATTTTGGCAAGGAGGGTTTTACAAGGTAAGAAAGATGACCAGTGTGTGTTACCGAAAGGCAAATACTCTGATCATCAACCCTAAATGTATTTCCTCCTCCTTTAAGGTTCAAAGAACGAAGATTTCACCCGTCTCTGCGACTGTCCAGGCGATTTTACCCTCATTCCCACAATATGGATGGGTTTTTTGTGGCCAAGTTAAAGAAGTTCTCTAATGTTATTCCAGCTGCCCAAACAGGAAAAGGTAACACTTTCTATCACAAACACAGGCACAAGTGAACTTCCAAAACGGGGGTGTCTTTGTTTAACTTACGCATTCTGTTGTTTGTCTTATTTAGAAGAAGACAGTGCAGATGCTCCTGATGCAACAGTTATCACAGACCTTCCTGAGGGGAAACCATCTAACAGTGGTGTGCAAAAGAAGACCAACCTTGGCAAGGCAGGCAGCTTGAAGGAAAAAACTCCAGTCAACGGAACCACGGCCAAGAAAGCAGAAAATGCCAAGCCAAAAGGCAAAAAGGACTCACCTGCTGGACCAAAGAAGGCCAAGATTGCCAAAATGGATGGAGGGACTGTGAAAGGTGCAAAGGCACAGAAGGCTGCATCAAAGTCTGCTGACGAAACAAAAGCATCAAAGGCTGACAAAAAGGACAGCAGCAGATTTGAGAAAAAACAGGGCAAAAAGACAAAATCACCCATGAAGGCACAGAAGAGACTAGGAAAGAACAAGTTCAGAAAACTGAAGCACATGTTGCAACAACAAGAAAAAGAGTGATGTTCACCATGTGATACAGTGTCCTTAGATTAGGAAAATAGTCCAAATAGACCCAGATCACCACAGCTAACCGTCCTCAGGTTAGTGCCCTCTGTTGTTTTTGGAGCCGCAATATTGTATATGTGAGCCAGATAAGGTCATAATGCTTTTGTTCTAATGATTTGTACTGGTCAATGCTGGTTTCACTGGGTGTGGGTCCTAACGTTCCTTATTTGTAACACAGAATACTCAGTATGCTTGTATGATGACATAATTGCAGGAAATGATATGTTCTGTGAAACATAATAAATGTTTTATGATATTTTGTGTATTCCTTTTTTGAATCATCATTCATCAGTAGTGAGTTTCTTGCTTTTAAGGTACACAAGGATCAGACAAAATAAAAATCTTTTGTGTTTTTAAATAAGCATCTTAAATCACATTTTACACTTGGCAGATTTCTCGTTGAGGTTTGAGTTTGGATTGGTTAAATCTTCAGATATCTGCTAATAAGTTGTGTAAGGTTTTAGGAAAGGACTAAATAGTTCCTTGTGTGTGTGTGTATATATATTTATATTTCAACCTATTTTAAGTAGTATGTTGTGAGGTTAAATATCCAAAATCAAACTTTTGACTTTTCTGTATGTTATTTTTGTCTTATACTAAATCGTAAACTGAAGCTGGCTGAAATTGGTTTATAACATGGATTTATTGATATAAACATTAACATTATTAACATTAACTACGACAGATTCTACTATAGATATGTAAATTATTTATAGTTATTTATTTGGAGGACTATAAAAGCCCTGAAAAATATAACTTACTGAAAAAGAAAAGGGATAGAAAATAAAGAAAGTAAAAGAAAAACAGAAAGGACGGAAGAAAATCGGTCTGCGAAGAAGTTTCTGGGAAGATTATGTCGAGTCTAGAAACAACCAATCACATTGGTCCGTTTGGGACCGGAAGCTGTGTTGTTTACATTTTCTAAGATGGCGGCGGGGATGTATTTGGAGCATTATCTGGACAGTAAGCTCTTTCTGATGGATTTTAGGTGTTGGGAAAAGTATTCACCGCCCTCGTTTATTTAATGCGCAGTTTTTCGGTTTGTAAAGTGGGTCCTAGTTTATCTGCGGGCGGATACAACGCCCCTTACCATTCCACAACGGTCAGCGTTTTGGGCTCAGTCTAATTGCTGGGGGACCAGATCGCATCGTAGTGAAGAAAGGATGCTATTTGACGGGGACTTTATCAGACCTCTGGAAAAAAAATTGCAAAACATATTTCACTGAGATCTTTATTATAAGCTTTGTAAGATTAATCATGCGTGGCCTCTGTCTGTTAAAAATGTTTATCAAAACATTTTGCCATCCAGTGCAGATGATCTGGTTAGCTCGTCATCATGCACACATTGGCAATGCTTTTTCTTTCTTAGGTTGGCTTTACTGTAAGTGTGAATTAATTGAGTTTTCTTTCCTCTCACCCCCAGGCATCGAAAACCTGCCTTTCGAGCTGCAGAGAAACTTCAACTTAATGCGAGATCTCGATCAGCGCACAGAGGGTGAGGGTTTTTAACAGGGTGTTCAACAGATTGGATTATATTTCTGGATCCATATAAAACTTTTCAGTTGACCCAACTAGGATAAATGTGCCACAGTAGTTTCAGACCTTTGTATAATAACCCTTAAGGATTTTTTTGCTGTCAAACATGAAACATATAGGGCAGAGAACAAAAGTTAGAAGGATTTCCTTCCAAATCATTTTGTTCTCCTTTGTCTTGTGATGTATGTCTACTTTGTATCCAAACCTTAATCTTTGATAAGGAGTTAAAAAGAGAAGCTCATTTATAATAATGTCAAATAGAAGTATAGGATTTAGGAACAGTTGTTGATGTGTAATACTGACCATCACATCTTCCCACTAGTGTACAAAAATGTCTAAGAACACATTTTTATTATTAAATTCTCAATTATCCTCGTCATAACATGGATTTTAAGCCTTTTCCAGTATCCTTCTAAGTCAACAGTTGTCATCACTGACTGAAAAACCAAATGGATCCCTCTGTGTGTCCTTTAAAGGCAACTAGACCATCTTTTGCATCTTTATCTATTGCAGATCTAAAGGGGCAGATAGACTCCCTGGCCAAGGAATACACCGCCAATGCCCGGACTCTTTCCTCAGAGCAAAAGCTGTCCATACTCAGGCAGATTCAGCAGTCTTACAGTAAATGCAAGGAGTTTGGAGATGATAAGGTGCAACTGGCCATGCAGACCTATGAGATGGTTGGTATATTTGAAGGAAAATTTATGTTTGATGATTATCTGTAAGTCATGTGAATAAGAGAACTCTTACTTCTAAAATGTGTAAGATGCCAAATTTCTATTCTCAGCCAGTCAGCTCAAGTTCTGTTTACTACAGGTCGACAAACACATTCGACGTCTGGACACAGACCTGGCACGGTTTGAGGCGGACCTGAAGGAAAAACAGATTGAGAGCACAGACTATGATTCCACCTCCAGTAAGGGGAAGAAAGGTGTGTGTGAGTTGTTTTTTAAATATATTCTTACTGTTTTCATAGACAACTCTCAGAACCATAAAAAAAACCCCTAGAAATTAAAAAAAAAAATTATGGTGTTATTTCAGGTGACACCAGACAGAAGGAAAAGAAGACAGCTAAAACAAGGTCCAAAGTAAAGAGTTCAGATGAAGATGGCAGCCCAAAGAGTGCACAGAAGAAAGTCAAACTCCTTCAGCCGTATGTTTTGCATCTACTAGCTCATGATGAAAGGGTTTGCGTTTCATGTTAAAAGTTATTTGTCAAAGTTTAACCCCCTTTTCTCATCACCAGAGGAGAATTCAACAACCCATCTGCCAACTTTGGAAATGTGCACCCATCTGATGTACTGGACATGCCAGTAGACCCCAACGAACCAACATACTGTCTGTGCCATCAGGTCTCTTATGGCGAGATGATTGGCTGTGACAACACTGATGTAAGCTTTTTTATTTCTTGGGAAGTGGTTTATTGGAGATATTTTAAGGATGTAGCTTCCTTAAAATACTTTTCATTTTTTTGTTTTTACACCAGGCCTTGTTTTCCAAGTTTATATTACTTTTGGTAATGCTGATTTAGTTTTTGATGTAGTGATTAATAAAAGCATAGAAATAGAAAGAGATGAGAGAAGAAGAGTGTTGAGTGTTCATAAACACAGGTGAGAATGTGTGTATTTTTAATTGGTTTTGTACCTGTATTTATCTGTTTTAACTGTTGCCTGTAAGTGGAATCTAACATAAGAATTACCAGGAAATAAACCTCTGAAAAATAATAGTACAGGAAGAGAGTTTGAGGTGTAAATCTTAAAGCTCCCGTGAAGTACAATTCAGTTTAAAAAAATGTGGGGTTTTTTTTTGTCAAAAAACCTAATTCTTCTTTACTGTAATGCCTTTCAAAATTAAAGAAAAAGTTGATTTATAAAGATGCAGTTTATCATTTTTATAAATCACCATTTCGTGGCAGAAGCTTCAGACATTGAAAATGTAATAAATATAATCAGTCATCTTCCTGATGGTCCTTTCATACAAAGGTCATAGAAAGGCATCAGCATTCATTTTATTTTGTTTTATGACGAGTTAAAAACTGCTTGGGAGCTTTAAAAAATGTGACATTTAGAAAAAAAAGTGGTGAACAAAGACAGAGATAGAAATTAATGGTTAACTTTGTTTATTGCCCTTTACAAAAACATTAGGAATTTATACAGGGTTTTTTTTATTATAATGACATTGACATTTTTTTAAAGGTCAGCAACAGTTTTCTGTTAAATGTATGTGCCTCATTGAAAATATTTAATTTACAATATATGTGCTCTTTTATTAAATAAATCTTTAGTTTAAAACAAGTCAGAAAAACAACTCTGAAAACAACTCTTTCATATGAGCTTTTTGTTATTTTTATCATCTCCATTTGCAGGGTTACCTAGAAACACCTCTTTTTAACGCTCTGGATTTTTGCTCTTTCCTCAGTGCTCCATTGAGTGGTTCCATTTTGCCTGTGTGGGCCTGACAACCAAACCAAGAGGCAAATGGTAAGAAACTTAGCGACGGAAGCAGAGCCTACACGGTGCTGTCCTACCTAAAATACAAGAATATTTTGTTGCAGTAGTGAAAATACATTTCTGATTTCTATATCTTTTTTTTCTATGGCATGCAGGTATTGTCCACGGTGCTCACAAGACAGAAAGAGAAAATAAAAAAGACCTGGTTATCCTGGAACAAAATGTGGACTCAGATCTGACAGAGAAGGAGGAGGATATTTCTTCATTAGTTACTAAAATTTTTGTTCTCACCTTTAACATTTTTTTGGTGCTTTTTCTGTTGGTTTACATAATTTGCCTTGGTCTGATGCAGTGTGAGTGAAGGAGCCAAGTGGTTACAGTTGTATTTAAATATTGATTTTGGATTACTTTTAACAGTTGTTGTTTTTTTTATTTTATTTTACTTTTTTTGTTTCCTTTGGTGCTCTTATTGTGACTGTTGTTGTTTTTTTTTACAAGTGCATATTGAACACTACAACTGCCCTGGATTTTTTTTATTATTTCTGAGGGGACACCACACATCAACATTCAGCTGTTCAACTATAAAATTGAAGTATTTTCTTTGAAAACAGTTTTGCCATGGATAAATTTTAGCTTTGTTGCATAATTAGTTTTTTGTGTGTTTAGCCATGAAACACTAGTGATATGATTTATAGCAAGAGGGCAAAAAATAAATTCAAATGCTGCATCCTGACAGTATTAGGCAACAGTGGTAGTGAGTTTAACCATTTCATTTAACATTTGATTGAGTGCTGTATAGAAAGTAAGACATTCTGTGAAAAGTATTGTCATTTCTGTAGCTGAAACATTGGTACAAGGGAGAGGGGTGCTTGTGTTGTCAATCATTTGAATACAGCTACTACCTCAAAAATCTTGCCTCTGTGGTTCTTTGTGTGTTGTTCACAAAATGTACAATTTAAAAGGATATTCCGGTGTAAAATTAAGTTAGGGTCAAACACACCATAAGACACCCTGTGTAGAGATTAATGTTGCGGACCGCTTGCTTCTCTAGTTACACCAACTTTTGTAATGACCACAGATAGCAATATAGTGAGCCATGCGCTCAACCAAAAAAGCCACTCCATAGCCACAAATAATGCTCAGAACAGCATGTAACTTCATCAACAGTACATATAGGGTCCAAGCCATAGCACTATCCACCAAACATCTTTTTAAACTTTGCCTAATTTCTTTAGCAAAGAGACTAAACACAACTCACCTACTCTCTTCCAGCAGCCACTTGTTTGGAGACCTCTGAGCGAGTCCATCTACTGCAATGGGGTGACGCAGCTCAAGGAAGAACATTTATGATCATTTACTTTATAATTTACTTTTAAAATTTTATAATAATCATCATATTTATCATTTTGAGCTACAGACGCAGTAGTTCTTCTGCCTTAGCGTGACAGTCAGATTCCATTTCCATGATTTCCATTTTTTACGCCAGGTCTTGTTTTCCAAGTTTATATTCTTTTTAGTATTGCTGATTTATGGTGTGTTTGACCCTAACTTAATTTTACGTCGGAATATCCCTCTAGGTTGTAGTGTTGTTCTTTCTCCAGACGGTGGCAATGTTGCGTAGAAGTTTCGGGTGAGACGACGCGAGTATATGACGTCAGAGTTTCAAGTCTTTGGCGCGAGGACCAAACAAATTTGAAAACCGTGGTCAAACCGTTCAACAGTCGGCTCAGAGAGAGAGAGGACAACTACTCAAGTTTTAGTTAACAGACTGGATAACAGGACAGCAGGCTCCAAAGGTGAACATGTTTTTCATTATTGTTTGAAAATATGTTAAATGCTGTTGCTTCTTGTGTTTTACAGACAGATTTATCTGTTACAGCTGAGAAGTTGTGATGTGCTGTTTAGCGAACCAAGCTAGTTAGCCTGTTAGCTTTAGCAGGTCAGATCCACAACAACAAAGCTAGCCCACAGAAAGATTTTTAAGACAGAGGCTTCACTTTGTTCATTTTGTTCCGTTTTCTTCTTAAACATCGAAAACAATGTCTAGGAATCGACTCTAATGATTTATGTAGGATCAGGTTATTCTACGATGTACAGCAAACGTGTCTAAGGCTGTGTTTAACATTTGCACCACAAGAAATTAGTTGAAAGCAATCTAATTACCATTCTTAGTAAAACTAACTGTTTCTTTGTTTCGCTCTTCTCCCCACCAAGGGATGTCGTGGGACTTTTTTGTGCCCGTGTGCGTGGGTGATCTGGTAAAGACTGGGGGGATCAACCAGTATGTTGTCCAGGATGTGGTCTCCCCAAAACAGCTGCCATCCTGCCTCAACAGTATGTGATAAATCTAAAGTTTTCAGTACTGATGACTTTTCTTGTTTAGTTTTTTTTTCGCCTGACTAAAAGTTTTTCTATCAAACACACAGAATTCAAGGCGGCACTGCGGAGCCAGGGTCCTATGTGTATATTGGAGCACTTTGACACAGGCTACAGTGTGCTTCAGTAAGTACTCATTGTGTGATTTAGCTTGTTATAAGATTTGTTGACAAGATACATTGATCAAAGCTGCTGTTCTTTTGCTTTTCAAGGCACTGCAACTCAGTGGAGATGGCCGTGAAAGAGGATGCTCTGGAATTATTGGTACAAGGTATGACATTTTTTTTTTGTATAGGCTAAAGAAATAGTTGACCTGTAAATGCCTATGTGATCATATATTTATTCATTTTTTGTCTTTCAGTGGTTAGCGGTCTGGCTGCCACCCTACCAGCGCTTTTCGTCTCCACCTCTGTCTCCGCTGCAGAGCGCAAAGAGAAACTTAATGCGGTCAAAATGAGTGTCTACCTGCTCTGCAAACTCACAGAGACCCTTGAGAGTGCCTCCTATAGACAGAATATTATCACAACCCCTGGAAAGGTACAGTACACTGTGCTGAAGTCATGCATTGTTGACCTTTCAGATAGTCGACCATTGTTTTTTCATCTGTATTAAATGCCCATTGATGATATTATGGCATGTTTCATGATCTAGTCAGACCGAGGGATTGTGGCTTCTAGCATGCTGATTGATGGGTAATCTTGGCAGTGTGGTTTAGTTTTATTGCACCGCTGTAAGGGCCCATCCACATTCAACTTGATGCCTTCTACAATCTCCTTCCATGAGTAATGGGATGGTAGTGATAGAAGGTGCCAAACAATGCGCAAATGTTTTGTTTGTCTTTGTGTGTGTATGTGGTACGCATGTATATGTATCAGTTTGCAAGAGGCTTTCATCCATATACACTTGGTTTGACCTAAATGAATGTCTCTTTGGTAATCTGAGGGCATGTATGCTTGTTAATTGAGGTTGTCTATTCACTGTTTCATGAAGTTTGTCATTTGTTTTGATTTATTTCTGAAGACAAACTTTTCAGTGTTTTTACATTTGTGTTGTCTTACACAGGGTAAAAAAGGCAAAGGTGGTGGAGAGGGGCTGCTGCAGTGGGACTCTGAGAGAGAAAAGGTGCTGCAGGCCCTCAATCAGCTCCTCCAGCTAGATATTCGTTCCCTCTGGAACCTCTCCCTGGTGGAGGAAGAGTTCATCAGGTACTGTACTGTACGGGGAGTGCAGTATCAAGCTCAGCTGTCTTTATTCAGTTAGCTGTTGTCATTTCCCGATTTCTTCTCCGGATCTCTGCCCTGATGGATAACACAGTTGCCTTAATTTGTGTTTATGTGAAAATTATGTTTTCCTTTCCATCAGTAATATTGTGCTCAATCTAATAAGGTTGGAAGATCTTTTGAATTGTTTCCATTGTCATTATGTCATCACAGTCCTATTTTTGCACATATCTATAAACATATGCAGTGAGAGGTTTTTTGTTGTCTTGTCTGGGAAGGTCTTCATATGAAAGCTTTTGGTGAAAAAGAAATGTCAGAACTTGCCATTGTTGTTTTTTTGTTTGTTTGTATGTTTTTGTAATGTATATACAATGTTTTATTTACAGCTTGTTAAAAATTGGGCTTGGTCCTCAAATTGTTTTCATACAGGTTTTACCCCTTGCACACCCAACAAAGTTCAAAGACATTGTTCTGTTCCCCTTTCCCCACAGTTGTGTGACTTGCTGCTGCTACAAACTACTTGAGAACCCGACCATCGGCCATGTCAAAAGCAAACCAACCAGGGATTGTATAATTCACCTTCTCGGAGTCCTTATCAAGAAGTACAGTCATCTCCTGGGTTAGTCACTCAGTAACATATGTCGTCTGTGAATCTGAGGGTAGTGTTTGAAAATCCCCCAAAATGTTTCATTCCCACTTGTTACTCATTATATATTTATGAGTTAAATCTGTGTTTATATTTTCATTTCACTCGTATCCTCTGATCTGACATTTACAGGTGCGAGTGTAAAGGTGATCCAGTTGCTGCAACACTTCGAACAGCTTTCGACCGTGTTTGCACAGGCAGTGTCTGTGTGGAGTACAGAATATGGAGTCAGAGCCATCATAGGAGAAGTAATAAGGTCAGTCTATATATCTGGTGTTCAGATTAAGATTGGATATTTCTCATTTGCAGTTTCTGTGTAGACATCTTTATCTTTGAAAAAAAGTACAAAATAAAAACACCTTTCCCTCATTTCTTCAGGGAGATTGGTCAGAAGTCCAGCGAGGAACTTGCTAGAGAGGGGTCAGGAGTCAAAGCTTTTTCATCCTTCATTTCTGAACTTGGTGCACTGGTGCCAGAGTTAATGATTCCCAACATCAGTGTGCTCATCACACACCTGGAAGGAGAGGTAATGTTTACACTAACATGCTCTTTTCCTTATGGTCTTATTTTATTATGAGTTTAAGAGTGGGGGGATTGCTTTTTACCTACAAATCGATGCTTTGATGTTGTTTAATGGCTTTGGGGAAATAGACAGGTCAGATACCTAAATGTGATTTTGACTTTTTAGGTCTTACAATCATTCTGGCTTGTGACTGGTGTGTTAAGTAAGCATATTATGAGCACATAATTATAAAATCTAACAAAGGAGAAAAAGGGCTTTTGTCTTTTTGTTAGTTTTGAAGGGAAAGAGCTTTTAAGATTTTTTTTACACATAGCAGCAAAGCACCAGTTAAGACTTTTTCAGACAAATTTTGGTCTTACAGCACCCTCAACTATTTTAGACAATCTCTAGTGACACTTTGATTCAGCTGGAAAGTGAATCGCTGAAAAAAGCCTCAAGACATAAAAGTGACTGATCAGTTTGTAAGAGTAAAATTTGAAAAAGAAGAAAAAAACATTTGTACGATCCCAAAAACTATGGAGGGGGGATCTCTGTAAGAAGTGTCCTTAGTTTATTTTTTGTGTGCTGGAACATTGAGCCCGATGATGAGACCAAGGCGAATATGAGCTTACTGGATGAGCGCTGGGTTCTCCTTGCCCTAACTGACAGGTAATCTTGGCAGTGCAGGGGAGGATTCCTGCTCTGCTGTAAGGGCCTGCCTACAGTGACTTGGCCTGTCCTGAATTATTTCTCTGGAGGTACAGAGGTGTAATGCTGGGATGGAGCTGACATTGTGATTGTGTGCGTGTGTGTGCGCGGTAGTTTGTGTGAGTGTGTGTAAGAGGCAAGGAGTTCAACCAGCTCTCTTTGCTGTTCAGTCAGCTATGAGTTGCTTCTTTGGTAATCTGAGGGCAGAATCCACAAACTCATGTCATTGTGATGTTTTTCATGTGGTTTTGGTACACATTGTTTTCACAAGACTTCTCAGTAAATACAACATTTGACAGATTCTCATTCAGGAGTAATTTTTTTAGTTTGCTGTCACTGTCAATATTTTGACACAGTCAAAGATGAAGGTCTAAATATTGTCCCACTTTTTTCCCAGAGCCACTCCATGCGTGTTGCTGTGTGTGAGGTACTGGGAGAGATACTCGTGCATGTCCTGTGTGGCGATGGGCTCGATGACTCCGGGAAAGCTGACCGTGACCGTTTCTTCGACACACTGCAGGAACATCTTCATGACACAACCTCACATGTCAGGGCACGTGTGTTACAGGTCTACACACGCATTGTCAACAGCAAGGTATGTTATGATTGTATCAAGGTGTATCTACAGTGTAATTTGATATTAGAGATATCTACTGTTGTAACCCAAACTCTAATTTTTTCTCAGGCTCTCCCCCTGTGTAGATACAGTGAGGTGATGGAGCTTGCTGTGGGAAGACTGATGGACAAATCCATAAATGTCGTCAAGAGCGCTATCCAACTCTTAGCAGCCTTCATTGCACACAACCCCTACAGCTGCAAGGTAACTGAAAGCAACATAACACGGAATCACACAAATGAACAGTTTTTCACAATCTCACTTGAAAAAATGGTTTTGTTTATCAGTTAAGCAGTGCAGATCTTAAGAAACCGCTGGAGAAAGAGACGGCGAAACTCCAAGAGATGAAAGAAAAACTGGGGGGAAGAGAACCAGGTGAGAATACAACCCTGTCATATTTTCTCAGTTTTCCTCAGTGATCAGTCACATTGTGCCCGATGATGAGACCAAGGCGAATACGAGCTTACTGAATGAGCGCTGGGTTCTCCTTGCCCTAACTGACAGGTAATCTTGGCAGTGCAGGGGAGGATTCCTGCTCTGCTGTAAGGGCCTGCCTACAGTGACTTAGCCTGATCCAAATTGTTCCTCTGGAGTCACAGAGGTGTAATGCTGGGATGGGGCTAACAGTGTGCATCAGTGGTTGTGTGCGTGAATGTGTGTATGTTTGTTTGTTAGAGGCAAGGAGTTCAACCAGCTTGCTTCGCTGTTCAGTCAGCCATGAGTTGCTTCTTTGGTAATCTGAGGGCAAAATTCCCGATGTCATTTTATACCTGCTGAAATTAAGTGACCCCAAGGTTTGTACACGTTGCCAAAAAGAACAGGTTTATTACATTTTTATAGTTTTTTAGTAGGAAAAGGAAAATAGTACCACAGCTGTTACCCACAAAGTTAGACATTTATTAGGGCCTGTACAAAGGAGCATCTTGATCTGTGGGCCACAGCATTTTTGCATCACTGCTGTACTTCTTTCCTCCACCCAAAAAGAGGGCAGTTCTTGCAATGGGCCCAGATTGATTTTCTTTTCCAGTGTCTATTTTACGAGAAATGCGCAGACAAATCACACAGTTTGTAAGATTCGTGGGGATGTGTTCCTGGAGTTATTTTTAGTATGAAGGATTTAAGTCAAAAGTATTGTAGTTTCAAGGTGTTTATCATAAAGATGCATTTACCAAACTCCCTTTATCTGCTCCAGGTAGAAAGAATCTGATTAGAGAATTAGTGCCAGGAAATATCATGCAAATGATGATCAGATCGAGCCCACTCACCCTGTCCTCAACTATGCACATTTTTACACTCCCATCTGTCTGTTAATCTTTCTCTTTTTACTTCTGAGCTCTTTGACTTATTTTGTGGCTAGAACTCCTGTTATCCTAATATTTGGGGTTTATTTTGCTGTTCCCGCTCCCTCCCGGCAGTGGCAGTCATTAAAGCATCGGAGCTGTGGGCTGCCATGGAACCCGAGCTTCTTGTCACCGTCAGGACAGAGCTGGAGCCCACAAGCGAAGCAGAGCAGGAGCAAGGAGACGAGGAGGGGGAGGACAAAGACAACAGGAATGTGGAGGACGACAAGGAAGAAGAGGATGACAGAGCAACCGCAGTGAAGATAGCTCAGTACCTGCGAGTCAACAAGTACAGGTGATACTAATAAACAGCCCTGGTTTGACGACAAGTTGACTTGAGTGTCATTCACATAAAGGATTTCTCTCACCTGCACTGTCAATTAGCAGACAAGTTGATATGTGGGATTTGTTTTCTACTCCTCTCAACAGGAATGCTGTGCGTCTTTGTATAAGAGCCCACAGCTGCTTCCCTGAGTCTGAGATGTTTGCTGCTCTATCAACTCTCAACCCCGAGGCTCTAATGCACACGCTGGCTCTGATTTTTAAAGGTAAAGCCTGTCTTTACTTCACCTGATGCACTCATATGCAGACGTACTTGTAAAAAGTGCTCTCGGATGTGAGTCTTAATGAAGTCAAGATTGGAGACACTTGAGAGTCAGTCCTTTGTATTTCCCTTTGACTAGAGTTGATGTATTTCATATTACCTTTTGCTGTCAATTCATTAAAACTGACTCGCCTTGAATTCTTGCTTTTGCAAGAGAATGAGAAGAGGTTACATGAGCATGAAACACTCCTAATTCAGAACATTGGATGGAGTGTGACGCATCACCCGCCAACACTATTCTGCTTCTAAAAACTTCTTTCAGATACACAGGTTGAATCGCTACAAGAATGTAATATCATTATGTAACATCAACTAGTTTCACAGCAGTTGTTTAAAATAAATCAAAGCATCTCACTTGCTCTGTTGTTAAATGTCTCATTTGATATTAAACAGTTCAGGTAGAATTTTGTCAAGATCACAAAGCAATGATTATATTATGAATATCATGACATTAATGCATTAAAAATATATACCAAAATATATACCAGAATGCTTGGAAATCAAAAATAGGGCCCAATGAGAAGAATGAAAACCCAAATATTAAAAGTGAAAGAAGAATAACTTAATTGAGGCAGTGGTGTTGACATCGCTGAATGAAAAGATAGACACAATAAGACAAGAATTACATCGCAACAAATAAACAAAAGTAAAAAGTGCTTCTTCATTGGTCAATGTGTGATGTACAGTATACTGAACAGCAGGGTACAAATATTTCAAATATATAAAAAAACAAACTGCTGACGAACAATTGTGCGTATGTCTGAAAAGCACATTTTCCTATAATTCAGATTCACTCAACCCTTTTGCGTGTCATACTGGCAGAGAGAATAAATGAGCCACTTTATAAAGGCAGTGCCTTAGTATGTTCTTAATGGGATTTTAACACTCTGGCTTTCTCACATGCACTTCCAGCTGAGAGTAGATTTAACTTAATTACTGTACAGCTGCTGTAGGAAGTCTTAAGTAATATATCAGCTATAGAAAATGACCCATTGATTATTATTTTTTCCTCTAAGATTGCTTTTCTCCCAACTTCTCCTAAACCTGGACTGTTTCCCTCAGGTTCTGATGATGACGCCTCTGAGCCCAGCCAGAACCTGGAGCAAATCCCACCGAAAGAGGGAGAGAAGGAGGGGGAGGATGGGGAGCTGAAGAAGCAGGAGATGTTGGTGCAGTACCTGAGAGACACAGAAACCTTTGCCTTACAAGTGGAGAGAGCAATCTCAGTGATTAACTCCATGCTTTACTGGAAAACCACTTCAGGTAAAATGTAACTAATGCACCTATTCAAAATAGATAATTAATCGATTCATTTCAGCGATAAAAGAAATATGAGTATTTCAGATTTGACTTTTAAACTCCTTTTATTTTAGTGGTCCAGGAGGCTGTGCAGTTTTGTGTGACCGTGTGTGAGTTCAGTGTTGCCAACTCGATCAGCGGGGTGAGGAAAATGCTGCCTCTGGTCTGGTCAACTGACGCTGCCATTAAAGACGCCGTGGTTCAGGCCTACCGACGCCTCTATCTGAACCCTCAGGGTGACACCATCAGGTGTGTAAAACTGGTTCATGTACACATGACAATAAAGATGTGCTGATCTAGATTTTTCATCCCTCTTACTTCCACAATCAGACTTCAGTTATTTATCTGTTAGCCTGTGGAAAAGTCTTTATCATTTGTGAACACGCAAGATGGCATCAGGCTTCAAATATTTCTGTAGTATCCTTTTAATCTCTTTTTTCTTAACAATTAAATGACATTTTCACAAATTCCTCATTCATTTTTGTATAATTCATACTTTTGTAATGCTGATCAGGGAAGTTATTTCTCTGAGGATTACAGTCATGTAAGGCTGCATGTCAGGCTTGTGTTGTTTTCTCTAAGTCGCTGTCACGCTTCTTTAATTAGGATGAAAGCCCAGACTCTCGTGGACAGCCTGTCTGAACTGATGGTGGATGCATCTCTGGGTACAATCCAATGTCTTGAGGAAATAGTGAGTAACTGTACTTAGTTAGATTTGGATCATGTCTTTGTATGGCAGATAGTAGAAAAACAACCTCACAGAATTCAAAGGACATGTTTGTACTGACTCACAAATGCCCTTTTTTTTCCTAGTCTAATTTTTAGTTGAATCACCTCATAATACAGCACACAAACGTGTCTCTGGTGGTTTCTGCAGGTTCAGGAGTTCTTTGGCAGTGCGAGCAATCTCCAGTCCACCGTTGTGCAGGTCTTGTGGGAGAGGTTTACTGGCAAACGAGAGACTTCCGCCCTATACAGGCGAGCAGCAGTGTTGCTGCTGGGCATGGCTGCACGGTAAGACGTGTTAGTTAAAGTATGCTTCTACAAAAACTTTCCTCGGCCCTGTGAAGAAAAAGAGTTCGAGTTAGTTTACTAAATTAGAGGTTTTATCTGTTCTTGCCTCAGCTGTCGGGTAATTCTCATCCAGTGACTCAGCTCCACCTACTCTGACCATGCAGAGTAATATGAGGACGAGTCTGTTAAGTGGTCACGATGCATACCTTATTTGTTCGGTTGGTTGTGGTGTACTCCTAACAACAATATGAAAGACTCAGTACGCTGGAAGAAATGAATCACAAGTTGTTATAATTATTGAAAGGTCCCACGGCACTTGTTTACCCTCTTCAATCTCACCAAATTGCGGCCTGATCCCATTGTCTTTATACTACACAGTGCAACAGAGTCATCTGAGATGTCAAACAAGATAATTATGAGAAGTTACAGCTTGTCATTATCTTCAAGTCTTACCACAGGCAACACAATCAGTTGCTTTATGGTACTGCTGTGGTAGTGCCGTGTTTACTTATTATTTGCATTCTTGTGTACTTGTTAGCAACTGGACAAATATCAGAGTTTACTGGAGTTAAGATGACACAAATTTCAGACTGAGTCATGTTTTTATAATTCTCAGGTATCCAGTTACACACAATGGTGAATTATATTTATATGTATCCATTATTATTTAAGCTGGAGGCTACAGATGTGAACCTTTACATATAGAATTGGACCACACATGACTTGCTGCTCATTTATCAACGTTTAGGCTTAATTTTTCAGGCTAGTCTAGTTAAACCGCAAATGCTCACATGTTGGCATCATCCTTTCTGACTCTGAAGTGTTTCACATAAACTTCTTTTCCCTATCTTATTACAAATTTAGATACTTTATTGCACAGTTTAAATGACTGAAGTAGCCTCCAGCTTGACAAGACAAAATAAAACCTGCTTGAAACCCGTACTCATCCTTATGCAAAAATATCTTCTCAGATCCTGATGAAAACAAGTTCTCCAAATCCAATAAACAGTATTTTCCATCGGTTAAATGTTCAGTTAAAAGGCGCAGGACTCTTGTCCACTCATTTTTGACGCCAAACTTTGCCAACACTGTTTTTTTTTTTTTTTTAAAATATGTAAAATCTTCATAATATTTCCCAGCATGAAGCCACTTCCGCTTTCTTTTGGTTCTGCCTCAGCTACTTGACGTTCCTCTCATTAGTCAGAAACAAGCTCAGCCTCATCTTTTCTTCTTTGTAATCGAAGTCACGACCATATAACTAGGCTCCTTGCCAGTGTGTTTCAGTGAATATATATATTTTTACCCTCAATCTACCTCAAAGACTGCTGCTGCTGTAGGGAAGAGTGAGCGGAGAGAAAGTAAAAGAGAGACTATCTGCAGTCCACCCACACTGCAGCCTCTCTTCATCCAGTCGGCAGCATTCATAACCTATTAAATCCTATGTGCTTCTACTAACCCGTCCTCCTACATGCATTATCTGGGCAGCAGCCTCGCACAGGCAAGGCCAGCACACGGTGGCCAGGGTGATAAAGGGCAGAAATGTTAATGCTTCACTTTGCATTTTCACATTACGATAGGGAATAAAAAAATCTTCACTAACTCTTCTCTTGTGAATGTAACAGGGCTGAAAGGGAGGTGGTCCTGAGTAATCTGGACACACTCTGTTCTGTGGCCCTTGGCGAGAAAGTAACTGAAGACTTCCTTCTGGCCAGAGACACAGTTATCACCATCTGCAGCATCACCGACCATGTCAGAGTAAGCATTTCTTTTTGTACCAGAGGCGGCATAAACTGCTGGAAATATCCTGCCTATGTAACATGTACCGCAGAATTGTCATAGGATACTTCGTCGTGCTGAAAGAAGCATTACTGTTTCATATTTTACATGCAAAGAAGCGCCTGATTTAACCTCAGAGGGAGCAGTGAAAGCAAGCTGTTCTTTTCTAGTGGAAGCAGAGATTTCAAAAACTTGGTTAACATGTTCTGCTTTATGTCCACCAGCAATCAAAAGGCGCCCCATTCAGACTACCCCAGGACCACCAGCTCTTCACCTGCCTCACACAGGCCCTCGCTGATGGTACACGAAAACGAACTTTATCTTGGGGACCACCCTCTTGATTTTCCATGCCTTCACTTATCTGACTGACTCTGTTGGTGCTTGTCCAGGTGTGGTGATGGAAGACCCTTACTGGCAGAGCTTCATGGAGCAAGCCGTCCGTCTCATCTACTTCCTGGCTGAATCTCCTGACCAGCTGTGCTCCCGGCTGCTCCAGCGCAGCGCTCGCCTCTTAATGGATCAAATAACAGAGAGTGCAGAGGTCAACAAGGACACCGTCCAAATTCAGGATGGATCTCAAGAGTCCAGTGAGCAAAGTGATCAAGGTGAGTCTCCATTTATGAACCTGTGCGACCCATCGCTTGCACGGTGCTTTAATAATTTTACTGTATGCCACGTGTGTCCATGTGTCTCTCCCCTGCAGTGAACTGTGTGTGTCTGGCCCAGCTGTTGGCTCTGTGTGGTTGCGTGGCTTTCTGGCAGGTGTCGCACCTCGAGCGCAGTGTGAGCACAGAGTTACGGAGGAGGAGAGGAGAGACAGAGGAAAGGGAGGAGAAGGAGAAGGGCCCATCCAGCAAAGCAAAGGTAGTTTATATGTTGAACTTCACAAAAATAAACATGTGTCAGGATTTTATTAGCAATGAATTCCCTAAGAAATAATCAATTTTGAAATGAATCTTGGCGATCATGATTTTAGCTCAAACTGTGCTTCCTAGAAAGTTTCAGTCAGGCCAAAACTGCAGTTGTCTGTGTTAATGTATTTTTGCAGAAATTCAATGAAAAACAAACCACACACAGCCCCATGTGTGTTAGAATCCCAACAGGAAAGCTTGATGAAATTTCTGTAATTAACACAGACAGATGAGTGATAGCTCAAATTGGTTCAGCCCATCAGGGGACTCAAGATCAACGCCTTGATAATTAGCATTAGAAATTCACATTCAAAAGACAGAGTAACAACAGATCAAATTTGTGGGTGAATTTATAAATGGAAAGTTCCTGCCATTTATTCTCTGCTTATTGCATTACTTTATAACCTCTTTGTTATACAGGACTTGAAAAACTATACTTCTGAAATGAGAGTATAAATCTAGTCCCTCTTCAAAACAAGCTCTGGAGGAAAAGAATATTTTGATTGTAAAACATCAATCAAACTGAACTATTTTGTGAAGTTTAACCCGCTGGTCTGTTTGCAAACTGCACAGAAATCACAACATTATTATGGTTGCAGCAATCAGCCAACGAGAGTACTATGGAGGAGGAGCTGGGGTTGATTGGTGCTTCTGCTGAAGATACGGAGGCTGAACTCATCCGAAAGATCTGTGAGACTGAATTACTGGCTGGTATGAAAAAACCTCTTGTCATTCGCCTTCTGGTTGAGCATAAAACCGCATTTAAAATCCTCATTCTTTAACAGATTCGGATTACTTTAAAATGCTCTCACATTTAACATCCTCTCCCCTCCCTCCTACCTCTATCTGTTTAGAGGAGAACCTGCTGAGTGCATTCCTGCCTTTGCTGGTGAGAGTCTGCAGCTCCCCAGGACGCTATTCCCACCCACAGCTCACCACCGCTGCCTGTCTGGCACTCTCTCAGTACATGATGATAAGGTAAACATCAGACAATTTATGAGATACAGGGACTTGGCAGAGTCATTGATAGATTGTGAAAACATTTGATTACTGGAAATCAGTTTGTGTTGAAACTAGTTTTATAGCTTTTTGTCTACTGCCTTTGATGAACAGGTGCACAGAATATAATAGAAACATCTCTGTCAATAATGGATCACCTCAAAGACACACAGATTGAATATATTAAACTAATAGACAGTAAATCATTCATTCAGTAAGTCATTCCACTGAGAAGTTTCCACACTCCTCTGTGGTGTTGCACATTTCATGTTTTTTTTTTAAGTTGCATCTTCTTTGAAAAATTAAAACAAACTGGTCAGTAATGTTTTTTTAGGAACCTAATTTTTATTTTCCCTTTTATCAGCACATCAGCGTGTGAGGAAAACATCCGGCTCATGTTCACCGTGCTGGAGCGCTCTACTTACCCTGTGGTCAGAGCAAATGCCATAATAGCCCTGGGAGACCTCACAGTCCGTTTCCCCAACATTTTGGAGCCTTGGACTCAGAATCTTTACGCCAGGTAATGAAGTTACATATTGATTTATGAGCTAAATCAAAACATACAAGGCACGCCTGCAGTCCACTCTGATCACCTTGTCACCCCACCTGTTGGTCTCGCATACCCACACTTGTCGACACACTTAGTTCTAACCCGTAACCGGCATTGGAGGAAAATCTGGCTCAATCCTTAACAATTTGACACAAAACGGACATCACTCAAAGCTTTCTGCTCCTTTTATATCTCAGTCCTGCAGCCACAGTGTGGAGGATTTCTATACAACACTGGCATGTAATTAGGTGAGACCTAGCTAAAATGTCAAAGCTTAAGAGTTATAAACATACTCTTTATATTTGTTTACTATAAAAGAAAATACACAGCAAGCCTGCATTATTATTGCGTCGTTTAAACCCTTCTTTGAGATTACTAGCTTGGAGAAATTGTGTTTTCACATAGTTATGAGCATTTTGAATACAGTGGCATGCAGATAACTGTAGGGAAGGAGAATTTCATCTAAAGAAAGGCAGCCAGCGACAACAGTCCACATCCTGTGAGTCAGACTTCACGCCTATTAACTTGCTTTTCAATTAGAGGCATGTTATCACCACATACGTAGATTTGTTGGTTTTTTTTTACATAAAGAACATCCTACGCCCGATGGTGTAATGTCAACGACATTTCATCTCAGCCAGAATCTGCTTCTTCTGCTTGTACACCTCAGCCATCCCCAGCCTGATCCCACCAGCAGCATCACGTCTCGGTGTGTTGTTCCTCACAGCCAC
The DNA here is from genome assembly GCA_962446985.1 of Xyrichtys novacula. Lineage (NCBI taxonomy): Eukaryota > Metazoa > Chordata > Actinopteri > Labriformes > Labridae > Xyrichtys > Xyrichtys novacula. The sequence continues at coordinate 24,643,054 of OY660871.1, forward strand.
CGAGGTGTTGCTGTTGTCACGATGCTCCACTGAGCCACAAGATGGGAAAAGTTCACTCTCTCCATCACGACTTGTTATGATTAACAAACTTTGAGATGATCTATACTGGCAAACTCTGATATCTGACTTGTGTTCAGACGGTATAGTTGCCATAAAAAATATCAGCAAAGCCCTTTCTGGAAAAAAAAAGAGGGGGCGGAGCTTCGGACCACTTTAGACATGGGGGGTTTTGGACAATGAACAGCTTAATTATTAGTGTGTTACAGATTGTGACTAGAATCAATGACTCGTGCGTTGTAATTATACAGAACGGGTGGATGAACTGAAGGGAATAATTATCAAGTGAAGTCAAAGGTTAAAGGGCTCACACTTGTAGGTACACTTTCATTTTAAAGCACTTAATGGTTTCTGTCCATTCCTCTCGCACATAGTTGCTTAAATGCTCAACTTAGAGGCTGAAGTTGCTCTGTTTGATGAGTGTGGTTTTAATTATAACGGTGGATAAAGCTCACATTGAGGTGTTTCCGACGTGTAAAACATTCTGTTCTTTTCATAATGTGACATTTCTCTTCTAGTGTTTTCTACCTGATAAGCCTTTCATAGTCTTCCCTAATTGTCTCCCACACACCAGTACCTCCACTGTTCTTGAGGCAGCTGCCCTGAAGCCTCCTGATAAGCGTGTTACGAATTAATTACCCTGTTCACTGCTGCTGTAAGCCCCTGCATTGGCATGTGGAAGTGCCATGTACGATTGTCTGATCCTCTGCCAAAGAGTCCTGCTCCCTGGCATAAATGAGAAATGGTTAATGAGTTTCTTTTGTTCCGGGGTTTTGGGAGAGGGTAAGTCTAAATGGGTCTTCTAATGCTATCAGATTGCCCTGCCACAGCTTGTCCAATACTATTGTAGTCAGTTCAGGCTGTGGCAGTTGTTTGGGTAACTCAGCTGTAGGTTATTGAAACTGGTCTTTACAGAAAGCTTAATTGACCAGGACTGGGAAGTGATCAGTGTGGAGGTGGAGAATATTTTCTCCTCTCCTCACATTTTTGGCTATGCTGGTTGCGTGGCTTTAGGACCGCAGAAGTCCATCTGCACTCCAACTAAACAAACTGCTTTTAAAGTTTATGGTTACCAGAGACTGGAATAGTCAGGTTTTTGTTATCGTTGTTCCCCTCAGTAGCTTTCAGCAGCTACAAATATTTCATCACTTGCCTCGTAGACTGGCACTTTAATTTGTACAGTCAGAAATGTTTACCGGAGGATTAATCATCATGACTGGGGTTGCACTTTTCATTAAAATATTTTAAAACTTAAAACGTTTTGCTGAGCACAATACTCAAATCACAGAGAATGCTTTTTTTCACACAGGTGATTTATTTGACCAAAGTTATCAGAATTATGTTGCAATTTTGACATCTGTCAGAATTATCTCAATAATCGCACAACCTCACCATCATGTTGCCACCCACATCATGACTCTGACCCCTGACCACTCATCTCACCATAAATTTGGCTTACATTTCTGTCCAACTCTACAGAAGTGAGTTTCTGTCTGATGCGGTACAATGTTTCTTTCATAAAAGATAAAATTTGACTTAAAAAAAAAAAAAAAAAAAAAAAAAAAAGCAAAATACTTCATGACTGCCGACTCAGGAGCTATCTGTTGTTGTTTATGTATTGTTGCATTTTGTATTTGTATGTATTCTGTTTGTTTATTTGTTTGTGTTTATTTTACGTATTATTATTATTATTTTTTTTTTTTATTTTATTTTTTTTTTACATGGAGCGTATTATACGTAGGAGATATTTGCATTGATTTATTGTGGGTTGGTTTAAGGACCCCAGGAAGAATAGCTGAGGCTCGGCCAAGGCTAATGGGGATCCCCAATAAATCAAATCAAATCAAAATGATCTCAGTAAAGTCAGCACTAACTGAAAGAAGACCGGCCTTTAGGATAAATAACAAAGGGCTTTAATACAAAGTTGTGGGTGATTATACAAATACAAAACATATTAATGAAAACCAGAATATTTTCTACTAATAAGTCTAAATCACTCACAGAAATCAGTGTACATTTATTCTAATTCGTCATATTTTACAATTCAAAAACTGCTTGTTTTTCTTTTACTGGTATGTAGTGGTGCAACGGATCACAAAACTCACGGATCGGATCGTTCCTCGGATCAAGAGTCACGGATCGGATCATTTTTCGGATCAGCAAAAAGAAAAAAAAACAAGACAAATAAAATATATAAAAGTAGTCCACAGGGCATAATATCTTCTTTTTAACATAATTATTAATGAAAAACAACTTAAAGTACAATATACAGGCATATCTCCTTCCTTTAAAATGTAACAATGAACCAAAAATGAAGTGTGTGCGCGATGGGATGTCGTAACGTGGCTCAAGCACTTTCAGCATGTTTTTAAAGCACTCGTTTTGCACAACTGAATACGGCCTCATGTCTGCAGCTATAAACACACCGATAGAGTTTGTGAAAGCTTTAGCCTGGTCGGATTGCGCAGGAAGAGGCTGCTTAAATGCTGCGGTGATGAGCGGTTGTTGGGCAGCTTTCGTTTTATCTCAGGTGTTATGCCAAAGAATGCACCCCTGCCGTATAGTGCACCCCCTAACGGGAGCGCGGTTGAAAGTACATAACAAGGCGAAATAATACAAGTTTTCCTTACGTTGGATGTATTCAACAGCGTTTGCCTTTAATAATTTCATTCAGGCTATTCATATCAAATATGAGATCATTATCTCCACTTTAAGAAGCTAACGGGTGGAGGGGATGCAGGGGGTGCGTTCTACGGCAGGGGTGCAATCTACGGCACAACACCTGTCAGTAAAACACCCGGCTGATGTCGCTTCAAATGCGTGAACATGCTCGATGTGTTTCCACTGTCATATGGCTTTCTTATGCCACAGTGCCTACACTCCGTCGCAGTTTTGTACACTGACCTCTTTCCTTCTTCATCATAATTGACAGGGAAGCCAAAATGCTCCCATACAGGGGATTTAAGTGTCGCGGGGCGTTCGAGCTCCTCCTTTCTCCGCTTTCAGAAATCGATCCGCGGATCACATGTGTGCCGAACCGAACACGTCGATCCGAACGGATCACGGATCAATGATGATCCGTTGCACCACTACTGGTATGTGTGTAGTCTAAATTGATTTGTTCAACAGTTTTCCGTTTGATGAGTGAACAGTTAAATTTAATGAACATAAACTGTTTTAGTTTTGGCTAATATAGTGTGTGTTTTTTTGTTTTTCTTGTATGAATCACTTATAGTGAGATGCTAATTTAGAAAATGCTGGTCGGTTTCTTCTCGCACCTCTATCAAGCCTGTGAAATGAATCCCATTCCCATCAGCCTTTGTTGACTAAAGTGTTAATTAAACAAACAAAAGCATCCTGTGACTGTCAGGTAATTGGGCGATACTGCACACTTCATACCAGCTTGTTTTCAGATTTTAAACATTCCAGATTTATTGATTTCAACATTAGGTATAAATACTGGGATTCTCGAAGGAGAGAGCAGCGAGCACTGCTCAGGTACAAAATTAATTCCACGCTCATTTGACTTCCTGTTCTTGTCCAGGCTCAGCGATGAGGTGCCTTCAGTGCGGCAGACAGCTGTGACAGTTCTAACTCAACTGGTGCTTAAAGATGTCCTTAAGGTCAAAGGTCAAGTTAGTGAGGTGGCAGTGCTGCTAATTGACCCTGAGCCTCACATTACCAGCCTGGCACTGAACTTCTTCAATGAGCTGGCCACCAAGGTACACACACACACTCACTCTCTCTCACACACACACACACACTTACAGCACTTCTCAAGGCGACTGAATAATTAGGGAGGTTTGAGCTCTTTCTTCGGTGTGATCCTTCAGGACAATGCGATCTACAACCTGCTCCCTGACATCATCAGCCGCCTGTCAGACCCAGAGAGAGGCATGACCTCGGAGGACTTCAACACTATTATGAAGTGAGTTTCAAGCTTTTCATCATTTGTCTGGTCTCATCTTTGTCCGCAGAGGACATGTCCACATAGGGCAGGATTCTGCAGGTCCACAAAACTTGTTAGGAAGCTTTCCTGAGAAACTTGAGAGCTTTTCTATTTCGAGACCTTTGTTTACAGGCTGCTTTGTGTTTGTGTGTCTACAGACAGCTCTTCTCCTACATAACCAAGGAGAGGCAGACCGAGTCTCTGGTGGAGAAACTCTGTCAACGCTTCAGGACTGCCAAGTGAGTACATCTCCTTTTTTTATTTTCACATCTCTGACCTGCATCTTTTCTTTCTTTTCATTGTTATTCTGCTCATTCCTGCACCTGCAGTGTTCAATTTATGAGGAATGTAGGGGCGGTAGCATGGGTAATTAGTGGGTGTGAGGAGAGACAATAAAAACGAGTTTGCCATTCAATTCACCTGTCACCTCCACTCTGACATCTTATTCACTCATTTGTCATGGAAACGCTCTCTCACTGCGGTTGGGGGATGTAGTCGGAACAACTGGCCTGGCCAGGCTTCAGTCTTCTCTGACTCATGCTTGATCCATATTCCAAGGAAGGACGTTTTATATAACACAATGCCAAAGTGAATTTAGGTATACTAGGGTCCTGGAAAATGAGATTTTGTTCAAATGCCAAGGCAAAGCTTTTTTCGTGAGTAATGAGCTCCTTTGTCGTGGATGTAGAATTTTCTACCACGTAAGAAAGCAAGCCACTGTGGAAAAGCTGCATGACACGAGGATTGCAGCATGCCCCCTCCAACTGTCTTCCCAGGAGAGGAGAATGGCATCCACATATAGTCTATCTTAAATCAGGTGGCCTCTGGCACATTATAATGCTCATACGTCATCATTTACACTCTTCTTTGTTGCAGGTAACATATTTTTATGTTTCCTTATGTATTATTGCAGGAAATTCAATTGCGTAATATTGTATTTTTACCACATGATTTGGAGCAACACTTGTTTGCATAATTGGTCCATACAAAAGCGTTCAAGGACCTTCAATGGTAAGGCTGACGCATAGCCTAAATAATTTCTCATGATACAGGCCTTTGACTTAAACAATGCTTTGGAAACTCGGCCTACCTCTGCTTGCGTGTGGTTTGATGGCTCAGATAGCTTTGGCGCACCAAATCACAATCTGTTTTTTACTTGTCTCCTTTAGGACGGAGCGCCAGTGGTGTGACTTAGCCATGTCTCTGTCTCTGCTGTCCATGTGTGAGCGTGGCTTCAAGAGGCTGCAGGAGTGCTGGGAGTGTTACAGTGACAAGTTAACCGAGCCTGGAGTCTACCAGCCTCTCCTCTCCATCACTGCCAAGCTCCGCCGTGGAGCCAAACCTCAGTTCAAGGTGTTGGAGACATCTTTAGTCCAAAGAGGATGTTATATGTACTTCAATGTTGTTCTCATTTACTAATACCATCTTACCTCTTCAGGCCCAGGTAGATGAGTTTGAAAAGCGTCTGACTGCTGTTCACACTCGTGGACTGGAGAATGTTGAAAGTCCAGAGATGGATGAAGAAAATCCAAAGGAAGGAGGGTCCACTGAGAAGACGGTCATTCAAACACCCCTGCCCGCCAGAGGCCGGTTGAGGTCAAAGAGAGGTAAAAAGAAAAAAAAATCAGAGGATGTCCCTGCGACGGAAGTTGTGTTGATCTTGTCCCTTATTTAAAAATAACTTATTTCTGATTGTGTTGCAGGTCAAACAAAGCCGTCAGTTTCAGGTCGCGGGGACGAGAGTTTTGTGACGCCTCAGAGAACTCGCAAGTCCAAGAAACCTGTCATCACCTTTAGCAGTGATGAAGAGGGGGAGGAGGACGATGAAGGTTGGTGTAGTCACTTAATTGATTTATTGATTTGCTGTTCAGAGCTTATTATATTTCAGTCTTCTAAGTATTACATTGAGTGTAGAAGACAGTCAGATGTTGGTGAAGACAGGCTGAAGCTGACCTCCATAACAAAGTCCACAACATGCAGTTTTTGCAGTAGTTGCTTGCTTCTTAAAGTCTTCCAGGTTAAATACTATAAAGCAATAAGAGACCCCCCTCGTCATGTCATACTGGTATGTTTGTGGCACCAGTGTATTGGATGCAACTTTAAAAAAAAGTGTTAATTCAGGTTCCATGACCTGACGGTTGCATTAAACACAGTTGCTTTACCTCACCAGTCCTGCTGACATCATAGAGCGCTATATTTACTTTATTTATCTTGATTTTTCCTTTACACAAGTACTTTCTACTGTCGGTATATGAATGTGCCGGACAAAGATATTTTAGTACATCAGGAAAACTTTTTGGATCAATACGAAAAAAGTTTTTGGTGTTTGGAGCAGACAGGAGATTTAGGATGGCTGTGCTTCAGTTGTTCTTAATTAAAGTTAGCTGTGTGCTGCAGCAGCAGCACTAATCCAAGTTCTGGGGATCAATGTGACAGATAACTGTAAGATTAAGAACTAAAAGAACATGAATTAGCATGCATAATGCCATGCAAAATTAGGTTTGAGTTTGTGGCATTTTAACATAATTTTCTGTCCTTGTCCTTAAATTTGATATTGATTTATTTTAACAAACCAAACTCCAGTCTTAAAAGTAGTGTTGAGAAAATCTCCATTCTGCAGACTTTATTTTTCATGTAAACAAAACTTCTAGATGTCGCAAATCTGTCCCTCTTATTTTCAAAGACTTCAGGATGATTCAGCAACAGTCTCGGCTGCAAGTTCACAGACCTGTGCCCCATGTTCAGACCACTCTAGAATATAAAGTCTTTGCAACAGCTGTGAACATACTTGGAGAAGAGAGCTCACTTCATTCAAATATCTGACGTAACGCTTACAGTTACAGATCGGTGAGTGTCGTACTTGTGTTGCTTTTTAACTTAAACTTGTTCATTTTTTCCCTCAGATGCTGTCATGGCAGAGAACGAGACCCCCAAAGTGACCACGCCTATCGCCCGCACATCCCGACGAGCTCGCCTCAGAAACTAATCAGTCATTGTCTCTTATTTCTGTTTTTTTCTCATGAACTTCTATCTTTTTTTTATCCATTTTAAAATTCCTTTTTATACATTTTAATTTTTTAATCTTTCTGTATATTTTTCAAAGATAATGTAAAGTAGACTGATGTCACATTAATGATGTAGAATAAAGACATCTTACATAAACCTGGTTCTGGTTTTGATAGGAAATCACTGCATCACTCCCTGCCTCTTCACACGGAGGGATGAAGGCTGACGGACATAAAGGTGTGAAGAGCTGAGTGTCTGCCGGGTTAACTCAAGTAAATTTATACCATCATTAGAGGCAGCTTTGAATGTCTGCTCGTACTCTGTTTGGACAGCGGTGTTAAATGGATTGTCACAGCTTGTCCAGACAGTATTACTACCCTCCATGCCTCTCTGCTGCTTTAACAGCACTTTCCATCATATCAGACTCTGTCTTTATCAGGCAAACTCTCTCTTTATATGCCACACTAGTTTTCTTGTATGTTTATTGTCTTTCTTTTCCCTCTTGTTCTGTCTGACACATTTGCTGTTGCCCAGTTGGCCGCCTCTTTTCTCCTGTAATCAATCTCTTTTGTAGGTCTCCCTCTGCTCGCTGCCTCCCTCCCTTCTCCTCCTCCTCCTCCTACTCTCCGTTGCCTACTTTGCCTCTTACAGCACTCTTCTCCTGCACGCTAGTTTAACCCCCCTCCCTCCCCACATTGCTAATCTCTCCTTTTCGCCTACTCCCTCTCCCACACGTCCTCTCCGAAAAAGATGAGAGGGGTGCATTTCTATATGTGTGATTGATATGTTATGTAAAAACACTTGCCAACAACAGGCTAACAGTATGATTGCAGCAGCACTTAGGTTTTTATCTGAGGACAAATTAGAGTTAAATGTATTCAGTGGGTGTAAATTGTCCCTGTTTATATCTCGATTTGAAGCTGTAGACGACGAACTCTACTTGTTGCTTTCACTTGGTATTCAAGAGAACTGTTCTCTTTTGTGGATCTGATGTCCACTTTTTAATTACCGGGGATTGTATACTTGAAATAATCAGAGGCTGCTGAACTTTGAGGTCGCTGAGTTGGATCATGCAGCTCCTGCTAGTGTTGTAATTTGGCGGCAGGGGGCACAGGGAGCAGATGGCACCGACAGACTGTAACTTACCCAACAGAGAGGGGAGGTCAGGGCATGCTGGGAAAGACCACAGAGACAATGAGGAGAGAGAAAGGCTAATATGCACGAGAAGCATTGTTAAGCACATGGGTGATGCATAACTCGGATAAAGTCGTGACATGAAACGCATGAATCTTTTATCGGTCTCATTGATGAGCAGACTGCCGCCCTTTGACCTCACTGTGCTGCTTCAGAGTAGCTCCGAGTGCACCGAACACACACAGTCACCTTGGCAATGACAATCACCGTCTCTAAAGCTATGACATCACTCTAGGGAAAAAAAGAAATGATAAGGAGGTGGAGGAAGATGGGGAGGAGGAGGGGGGGGTCGTCCCCGGCTCTACAAAACCTCTGCAGCATCCCAGCTGATGCCCCAGCATTCAGCTTCTGCCAAGAGGACAGACGCAGGAGGCAGGAAAAAAAAACCCATCCTCTCAGTTCCATCACAGAGCGAGGAAGAGGAGGAGGAGGAGCCAGTCGAGTAAGATAGTGATGCTCCCCTCAGCAGGTGCCAACAAGTGAGAGGTAGCTGAGAGACCGAGGACGACAGACATGGAGAAGAGTCTCTAAGAGCAGAAGACACCCAGAGCTCCGAGAGAAAACCAACAACAGGTAAGAGACTGAACTTTTCTCTCAGGTACTTTGATTTCTTCAATTTCTCTGTTTCTGTAATATTCGCAAAGAGGACTGAATCAAATTAGGAGTTTCTGCTACAGATAAAGATGCGCACCACCAAGTTAAATTACAATTTCATGGTTCAATCTCTACAAAGATTTTTCTTTTAATTGTTAAATCATCTGAAATCTACAAGTAGGAAAAGCTTGACTTTGTATTAAGGTGAATTTTAATTCTAACTCTGACTTAAGTAATATATTTTTTAAAATTTGGTAGAGTATATTTTTGATTTTTTTTAGGCTTGACACTAAATATAGAAAAAGAATAACCGTGTTTCCTCTCTGAGATATTACAATTTATGTATATCTATTAAGATAAGTATATCATTTGACTCACCGTTTTAATCTAGTCTTTAAAGATTAAACTCAATGATGGGTGGCAACAAAGTTTGAGCTTAATGGCACATTTATTTGATTATTAACTATGAAAATGTGACACTTGATCTCTTAACATTATGAGTAAGTCAGAAATAGAATTGGAGTTACAATTCGTAATGATCTCAGAGAGAATATGAATCAATTTAATGACATCTGCGCTGATTCATCAAACAAAAGTACTTTTTATAGATCTATAAATGTTTTTGGGGAGGATGTAACCACAGTGCATATAAAAATGTTTATCTCTTTGTTTCCACTGCATGTTTTTGAAAATGAAGTTTTGACTGTGCTTTCCATGGATCATATATTTAAATACTTTTTATTTCTCTACATAACTTTTTTAATGTCTATCTATATATCAACAATATATATCTGTTTCTTTTTACAGCCCTTGTACTGAAAGTCCTCCTACTCCAGTTTTTTCCTGTCAATCATCTCTGCTACCATGCTGTTTCCTGTGCTGCTCTGTGCCGCCCTGCTCCTCTTCTCACCACTGGAGATCACAGAGGCTCGCGCTCTGCACCCCTCTCCTGATGCCGTGCAGGTACACAGAGAGGAGGGGTATGGGAGGAGAGAAGGAAGGGGGGAAAAAGTGGACGGAGGAAGATTCAGAGTGGATGAATGATTGAAGAGAATGGTTTAGAGAGAAGGAAGGAAGAGGAGGAGAGAGTAATGAAATGTATCACTGATTGAATTATTCCTTCTTGTGCTTTCTCCGACCATTAAATTCAATTTATCTTCCTCTGTAGTTCATGGAGCAGTTTCTGGAGCGCTACAATGACCTTCTGACCCTTGACGACCTGGAGAACCTATTGAACAGCCCGCCAGAGGAGCAGTCCACCTTCTCCTCAGGGGCCAAAGCAGCCGAGTTCCCCAAATGGGCTGACACACAAACGCAGGCTGAGACCCCCTGGCTTCGACTGCTTAAGGGCGCTCTGGCCAATCAGAAGAGAGCAGAGCCGGACCGGTCACGGAGGGGATGGAACCGAGGTTGCTTTGGGCTCAAGTTGGATCGAATTGGGTCCATGAGCGGCCTGGGATGTTAGTGAGGAGAAACTAGAGACTGGTGACATCCTGCTTAGAGTACCATGAAGGGAGAAAAACACGCAGAGAAAGCTGTTAACATGCGTAGACTACATGTGGTGTGGTGTAAACCAGCAGCGTTGCTAATGTAGTTTCATCCAGAGTAGGGACCATAGATCAGACTCTTCACACTGTTGTGGCTGTTCTAACGTAGCAGCTGTAGTTTGTTTCATGTGTAAGTAATAAAATGAATATTAGAACATGTGAGCTATGTTTACATCAAATCGTTATCTTTGATTGTTGAGCTTTTTTAAGTATTACAGCACTCATTGTAATTCCAGTTTGGTCTGCGTACAGTAATTGTAAACCTGTTGTTTTGTGACTACAGGGTTGTGTGTAAAATCAGGATGTGAAAATCCGTACATGATGGCATCTGTAGTTCCTGCTGTTTGTTTTTGTATACCTTTGATTTGCATGAATAAATGGGTTTGACATTAGCACAGTTGTGGTGTTTTTCCCTCCCAAATGAAGCACATTACTGAGAGATTCAACATCAACACTCATCCTTCATGTACATGCCAGTTTTCCGCCTCTGTCCACACGCATCATCCCAATTTTTCCTTCAAAGCAGAGCTCTGATTTCTCCTGACACATTTTTCTCCTCTGTCAAGGTGCTTTATTGATTCACCTCATGGCTGTTCAACTCACTTATATTTCCTTCTCTGTCATTTTTGTGTTTGTGTAGTTCTTCATAACAACAGCACTCCATCGTATACAGATCCTTTTTTTTTTTTTTTATAAACTTGAAGGAATTTATGTGGAAATAAAAATAGGTACTTCAGCATTTTTTAAAGAACCTTGCATATATGTATACTATACGATGTGTATCAAATTTGATTGTGATGCAGCTGCCTATTTTGAGCAGCAGTTTTGGTCCACAATTTAACAACCAAACCAAACCTTTTTCAGCCAACCAAATACTTGCAAGTCAAGTCAAGGTCTGTTAATCAGAAGTTCTGGAGTTTGTGACCACATGATATGATTGTAAGCAGATATTTCACTCAAGTGTCAAAATAACTCCATGATTACGTCTAATCTAAGGTTTTTAACTCTGACACTAGATGGCAGTGTAACTCCATGTTTTTATCCATTCCTCACTTCACAGATTCGCCTTCTGGACTTTGCACTGGACCTTGGTACAAGCCTCAAGTTTACAAGTCTCGCTGAAGGCCTTTTACAGGTACCGACAGTCTGTAAGCAAGTTTATCCTTTTCTGATAAGATAAAGCAGAAAAAAACATTCATTCTCAGAGAGCCCTCCTCAAAACTTAAATGAAAATTCTCTCTGAAAGTTGATTCACAGTCTGCTCTACAGTGAGTGAACTTTGTCTGTTGTAATAGAGACAGATCATGTGATCTCTATGTGTCTGCATTTACAGTAATGAGGGCTGGACAGCCAACACTTGGTCCCAAGTGTTGGCTGTCCAGCCAGTGTCTAATCTTAGCCTGACCTTTACTTACTCTCTCTGACCTTAAACTGCGATGCAGAGGCCAAGACATGGCATGCAGTCAGAGTTTTGCTGGTTCAGGTATGCCCAGACCACTGGACTGTAGCCATGAAGCACAGCAGCAGCAGCAGCATACTCCAGTTTGAGTGCAGAGCTGCATGTCTGCTATAGCGCTGTACATCTGACCAGATACTTCAAAGAAAATACAGGCTTGTGATTGTTATCTTGTGTCTGGTCTGATACGTGCTGTGTTGCACATTCATCCTCTGCTGTGGTGGAAAGGTGGCATGCAGTGTGTAAGGTTTCAGTACTCTGTCTGGACTGGTGTGCTGCTGGGGCGCAGTATACAGACAGGGGGGATGTCCAACTGCGCTCAACTTAAATGACCTTCTGATTCAGACTAGCATCCAGTTTTTTTTTTTTTTTTAAATGGATCATTTAATTTCACCTCTGGATGGATTTGCGAACCAGGCTGACACAGGTGCCTGAGGGGTCAAGATCCCCTGGCCCTGAAAAGTGACCAATGACATGAATTATTAATGGTCCCTGTGGGAAGCAAAAAGAGCAATAAAATCACCCACAACTGCAATAAACATGCAAAATAAATGAAAATGCACAAAAAAAAGTCTACAAAGAAGACCCATTATCTACAAAGAGACACAACATGTTTGCAGGCTGCTGGAGGGGTAAACTAGCAATCCTAATAACAACAAAAAGGCACAAACAACCTTTGTGGAAAAGTGTAACCTTCATGATTTCTAACAGACATGCAACATTTTCAAAAAGGCATAAAATTAACTACAAATACAACCACAAAGAGAAATCAAATTAACTACAAATACAACCACAAAGAGAAATCAAATTAACTACAAATACAACCACAAAGACATAGATTGACTACAAGGACAACCACAGAGACATCAAGTGGCTTCAAAAAGACAAAGAACAACTACACAATGCATAAACCATTTAATGAATCACAAGACAACCATAAAAAGCTGTAAAAAAAAATACAAAACAACCATAAAGAGGCAAAAACTTCCCTTTCCACACAATTGTATGTTTTTTTTTCTTTGTTTGTATGCGGTGAGATTTTTAAACTTTGGTCTGCAGACACTCAGTAAGGTGTCTCATTAACCACACATTTGTGAAGCATTTTCCAAACAAAAAAAGGTCAGCTGACGTGTCCCATTACAACACTGTGAACAATAACTTTCCTCACTTACTGTTGCAGCACAGGAACACTTTACCAGAAACATTTTTACACAAAGAAACTGTCAGCAATAGTTTTTTCTGGAGTAAATCCTTCAATTCTTCATACCTTCACAAAACATACATGGATTCAATCAGACTGAAGATGCTTCCTCTGCACATGCGTAATGACCTTATGTTTGTAACCAAGACTCAACTCATGACTTCTGCTGAGGACATGGGAAGGCAGAGGAAGATGGGTGGCCACAGAGATGGTAAAAGTGAAGGGTCGTGGTCTTTGGACATCAAATGTCACAGCCGGGATGACAGAGATTTGATCCCTTCTGCTCCCTCAACATCTCTGTGCGTCTGGATTTACTCAGAAGGTCAGTGAGAGACCCCTATCTTTTTTCCAGTCCACTGTCTAAAGGAGTTAAGTAAGAGAGTGTCTAAATCTGGACCTACAAAGACAAGAAAGGTGGACACACGAGAAAGTCTGAATGAGTGAGGAGTATGATTTATATTTTTGAGTTTCAAGTCCAAAATTACAGATCCATAAAAACATTTTCCTGGCTAATTCACCCGTATGACAGGAGAAGTGGGGTCTAACTCAACATGCCTCTTTGCAGACTGATGACCTTGACATTCAGAAGGGGGAGGGGCAAGAAGACAGGAGCAATGAGGGGGCGTGGCTTCTTACTCTGGTTAATCATAAAAACACACTGCTAAACTTTGATCTTCCCCACTCACACCCGGAGTCCCGAGACAGACAGAGGCTTCTCACAAACGGTGAAACCTTCAATTATATTTAAATGACAAAATGAAATACCAAACACTTGTAGGGACTCAGCATCAGGCTGCATGACTGGGTAACCTAATGGAGATCAGCTGAGGACAATCTGCATGGAACTACTCTGATTGAGAGGAATCAGCTCTTTGAGAAAATCAGACTACTTTGTGGTTTTAAATGTCATTTATGTTACTTATGAGCATGCAAAATGAGTCGTTAATGCAGGGAGAAGTCAGGTGTTTGTCGCAGCAGATTTACTCTGAAGTTGAATTGGACTGTGGTCTCAGATAACTTATCAGTCATTCTTGAACATGCCCTCTTTTAAAGTCTTTGTGTGTTCAAAGATAAGCTCCATAGACGCTCTCTTATCAAGTGAAAGCTATGACCGTATACTGATGATCAACATTACTAACATTATTGTTTTTATCCTCTCCTGTCTTTTTTTCCAGAGGACTAAAAGAACTCAGGCAAAATGGTCAAAGTTGGTATCAATGGGTAAGAGCACTTTTTTTATCCTCTAACCTTTTAGAAATCACCTGTTCTCTGTGATCTATCACGCACTGAGCTCCAAACTTTTCCAGTGAAGCCAGTCTCTGCACTGCACAGCTACTTTAAAAACTTTAAAAATGAGTGTTTAAAGTTGTTAAACATGAAAGACAAAGTGTGCACATCATTTAAAACAATTTGTGTAAAAAAAAAAGTGACTGAAGTTTGAGCAGTTTTAACCTTGCTATCTGCCTAGCTGCACATCTGCGGTCTCTAATGCAGCTCCACTTTGCCACAGCTAAGAAGGAAATGTGTTTTGCAATGGAGGACGTGCACACATACACACACCAGTGACGCAGGAGTTGTCTCCCAGCTGTCCCCATGTTTTTCCTGATCTTTGAACTTTGCCCCTCAGCAGATAACAATGTTGGCAGTGGCTCCAACATGGGGGTCATTCAGCAGATTGTTTTTCTCTTCGAAGAGGACCTGCGTAACTGAAATGTGTCTGGGCACACAATTGTCCACCTCTCTTTCTCCTCTACTCGGTGTCTGAGGACAGAGTGTATCTGAGTCAGGATTTTGGACCCCTCCAGGTTAAAAAGTAACTCAGTAGCTGATCAAACAGTGTCCTGCCGTCACAAGGATTACCACATTTGAGGTTAATTTCGACTTTAACCCCAAAAGGGGAGTGTAGGAGTGACACATCCCTCCCTCTGCCCCTCCTCCTGACCTTTGCCCTTTCCTGGGGGAGTGGTTCCAGGTCTCTTGGAGAATTGTGTGCCATATTTAGAAAAAGACAAAGCCTGTAATCCCATTTTATGACTGATTTTCAGGCTGATCATTTTATCCACTGACTGTGGTCAGACAAAGATGGTATCACTACGCCATCTAGAGGCCATACTGAGAAACAGCATTGTCCCTTTTTCAGATTCGGCCGTATCGGTCGCCTGGTGACCCGTGCTGCTTTCGCCTCTAAGAAGGTGGAGATCGTGGCCATCAATGATCCTTTCATCGACCTGGAGTACATGGTGAGTTTGAGATGGTGAATTAAAATGTGAATTTAAGGAAATCAGCACATGCAACAAGAATTGATTAGATTTACTTTGGTTGAAGAAGAATCACAATCTTAATGATATTATATTCTACATGTTAGATTGGCAGAATCATCTTGAATCACTTATTTCAGATCTGTTGTAATCTACTTTTGTCAGCAGATATGTTTCACACTTCACATTTCATCTTTTTAGGTCTACATGTTCAAGTATGACTCCACTCATGGCCGTTTCAAGGGTGAGGTCAAGGTTGAGGGTGACAAGCTGGTGATTGATGGACAAAAAATCACCGTTTTCCATGAGTATGTTTACTTCACTTCAATTACAATTTCACAATCTTCAAAAAGAACGAATGAGCGTTGAGTTCAGCTCTAACTTTGAATTCTCCATCTTCTTTTAAATTTCAGGAGGGACCCCGCCAACATCAAATGGGGCGATGCTGGTGCCCAGTATGTTGTTGAGTCCACTGGTGTGTTCACCACCATCGAGAAGGCCTCTGTATGTACTCCATCCTATGCCACATTTTTTTATACATATTTTTAATCAAGTTTAATTGCCTAAAAGAAGACAGATTGATCACATTACCAAAACACATTTTTAGGCTCACCTGAAGGGTGGTGCCAAGAGAGTGGTCATCTCTGCACCCAGCGCTGATGCTCCCATGTTCGTCATGGGTGTCAACCATGAGAAGTATGACAACTCACTCAAAGTCGTCAGGTAAGAATCGAGGAAGCTGTTTGTCATGAGCTGTTTGCATATTTAATTTAAGATTCAGGCTACTGTAAACAGAGATTCCCACGTTGTCTCAGATAAAGGTGCAACAGGGTGGTGACTATTCTAACAGGGGGGGTAAATGTAAACCAACCAAATAAAGTCACCACACTGACTCCACACATGCTCTGTTGGATTCTCATGCTGTCTGCTTAAAAGCTGTGGGATCACTTAACCCAGATAGGACTTTTAAACAAAAAAATAATAATAAAAAGTGGTTGAGGGGTAAAATTGAAAAAATTGATCTTTCCAGTCAGGTCAGGACAGGACCAGTTGTTGCAGTTTTACAATTGATAATATTTAGTTCTAAGTATTTGTACTGGGATTTTAATTAGTTATATAATTACCACACAATGAAACAAAATTTGTTGCTTCTTAATTTTTTTCAAATATTCTGAGTAGTGCTTTTATATGATCTTATTCAGTTGATTTTATTCAGTCATTATATAGCATTTTGCTCCATTTCATCTAACTTTTGTTCAGAGACTGTTTTTGACTCAACTGCTGTTGTTAAAAATTAAGTTTTGTCTTAACTCAGTTCCTTAAAGTCTGGTCTCCACTGGGACATTTTCCATGTATTGAGCAAAAATTGATGTACTGTTGCTTGGAAGTCAATCAAAGCCTGACTGCTGATACAATTTTAGCCGAATAAAAAAAATAATAAAACTTTAGTGACAGAAGATACAAGATTCTTGGTGTATTCACCTTTGGTCCCTCCTGTTTAACTCAAGAGGGCAAAATCTTGCATAACACTTGTAAAACTATCTGTGGATGATTATAACATTTTGTCCCATGGAAGCCATCATCACATGTGATCAATTTCTGATCCTGACAAAGTTTACAACCAGTGACTTTCTTTTTTCAGGGTTGTTATTTTTGGCAAAAGTCCTACAAATCTTAATGGAAAAACTCAAAGACATGACTTTTCTCATTATTTAGAAATTAAAGCACTGTTCAGTTAACTGGAGCTTTTATTTTGTCTCCCTAGCAACGCTTCCTGCACAACCAACTGCCTGGCTCCCCTGGCCAAGGTCATCAATGACAACTTCACCATCATTGAGGGGCTGATGGTGAGGATTAAAATAATTCTCTGGGAAACAATTCGGCAAAGCGATGTTAAGCATGGCCCATAACCAGATTAACAGAACAGCCCAAAACACTAACATGACATTGCAGATTTAGTTTGTGTTCAGCTTTATTTAATCATCCCCTCTTTTTTTCAGAGCACTGTTCATGCTATCACAGCCACCCAGAAGACTGTTGATGGTCCCTCAGGCAAACTGTGGAGGGACGGCCGTGGTGCCAGCCAGAACATCATCCCCGCCTCTACTGGTGCTGCCAAAGCTGTTGGCAAGGTCATCCCTGAGCTTAATGGGTAAGTGACAAAAACACTTTGCTTTATTATAGTTAAAGTTGATGCCCTTACTTAACCTAAACGTGTCACTATTTCACAGCAAACTGACCGGCATGGCCTTCCGTGTACCCACCCCCAACGTCTCAGTGGTTGACCTGACAGTCCGTCTGGAGAAACCAGTGAGTGAACACAAACTAAAACTGTGGTAACACTTTAAAATAACAATAACTTATAAAGGCTAAATAGACAATTTATAAATGGTAAGCAGATAGTTTATTTGTTTAATCATCATTTATTAATAGCATGTAGACCATTAATTAATTATAAACTTTACAATTTTAAAAACCTAAACCTAACTTTACAATAACTATCTAAGTGATGTTTATAGATGGTTTAAAAACCACTTATTAATCATTTACAAAGTCCTTCTAACACACATTTTAATCTAAATGTTTTACAACCAATAATTAAACCCTATATAAACCTTTTAATAAACAGTCCATTAATAATTAATGAAAATTATTAATCATAATTTCATTGCTTGGTAATGGTAAAGAAACTCTTATCTTACATTAATAAACTATGTATTTACTATTTATAAATTATATTTATTGTTAAGTGTTACCAAAACTGTTTGAGATCTGATATGAATGATAATATTGAACATTTTCATATATTTTTGATGTCCAAAAAGACTAAACAAGATGAGCTGTGATCACTTTTGTTTGTTTTGTTGAATTGAGTCACCCTCAACATACATGGTCGTTATACATACTAACAACACCATCGCCTCTTTTGACACATATATTCCTGCGTAATACACAAACCAAGAATAGCTCCACTCCTTTCAAACACACATGCATCATATCCAGATTACAGTGTATTCACCTTTGCTGCCTCTGTACTCCTCCTCTTTAATATATTCAGATCGACTGTTACAAGTGCTCTTGATCAGTCATGTCTCCAGGTTACTTAACCCGTTTTGTCCCACTCACACGTTCTTGATCAATTTTCAAAGATTTTCACGTTCAGTCAGAATCAATTAGCTCAATTTTTTTCACAATCAGGTCATCCAGATACTGAGACTAATTATAGATAGTTGACCTTTTTTTAGATTCATGTTTAATAATAATGTGCGTCATTTTGTCTCTTTTCGACAGGCCAAATACGATGACATCAAGAAGGTTGTAAAGGCTGCAGCTGATGGACCCATGAAGGGTGTCCTGGCATACACAGAGCACCAGGTATGTGCGTTATGTGTCCTCCAGTGTTTAATCTATGAAACTGTTTATTGAATGTTCTTGTTTAACCGTCCTCTTTTCCATCCTGCAGGTCGTCTCCACAGACTTTAACGGTGATACTCACTCCTCCATCTTTGATGCTGGTGCTGGCATCGCTCTCAACGACCACTTTGTCAAGCTTGTTTCATGGTAAACCTTCTGGATGAGAGGCTGTGATATCCTTTTTTTTTTTTCCTTTCCACTGAAATAAACTGTCTTATTTTCGTTATTTCCAAACCAGGTACGACAACGAGTTTGGCTACAGCACCCGTGTGTGCGACCTTATGGCCCACATGGCCGCCAAGGAGTAAACGAACCTGCCGAGCAACCGTCCCTGCACTACGCCACATTACCCACATCGTACTGAATCCAGAGTTCCACTTGTGCAGTAATCCATACTGTCTGTGACTCTGCCTGGTTTCCATCAGTTGGTTGACCCTCATTAGATGCCTGATGAAAGACCCCACAGAGAGCAAACAAAAAAGAATCAAATTGATGACCAATTACTTTTTTTGTATTTCTTAAACTCCCTGTTCTGTTCTTGTGTGAGATGGAGTGAAGGTGTGAGAGTTTGTTTGTCTGCGGTGCTTAAGTACTGCAGTCTGTGGTGGAATAAAGTCCTCTGTTTGTGAGATTTATGGCTTCCTCTTTCCTCTTTCTTTGCGCTAAAAAAAAACTGCTCCCATGGGATAAATGCTGATATTGGTGTATGGATTCTTATGTGGGTCAGTGACTTGAGCAGAGTATCATTACACCCGTCTGATCAATTTCTGCTGTAAGAGTACAGCTTAAATTGCCGGGTCTTTATTAGGTTGACCAAAGATGGTAACTTCTGCCGGTTTTGCCGCATTTAATCAATTCTTCACATTCGCAGCGGCTTCGATATAAAGTGTACATGTTGTTCTCATAGGTTTCTTCCTTTGTCCTGTGAACGGCACCAAAGCCTGACAATCAAAAGCCCACTTTGAGCGGTCAATATGAAGGTGTAACGTCTACAGGGGAACTGCTCTGATGTAAATGAAGACTTTTAACAAGTCATTCCTACAATTTTGTTCAAACTCTGACAAAAGCGACAGGTTGATTTAGCTGAACTCATTGGCGCTGAAGGAGTAGAGATGGGGAAGCTATCCAGAGTAAGATTCCTTATCGCTTGTTTAACAACTCACTGATTCGTTTTAGGTATGTGTCCCAAAAAATTAAGACGTGAATTTTTCCTTTTAAATCATAAATATTCCATTAAATTTCCCGGAATGCTGATTTTATAGACTGAAAAGGGTTAACAAAACAGATTGCTTCATGGTAAAATCAAAGCAAAAAAAAGAGATTGTCTTAGTTTCTGTCATTTAAAAAAAATCTCCCATAGGATGCCCATGTAGAAAGAAAAACCTTTACATTCACATCAGTCACAATGAGTAACTGTTGCTCTCAGTCAGTCCCAGCTACAAAGATCTTAATAGAAATAATGTAAGATTTTATTTATTTTTATTAGAGATTAAGAGATCACCTTAAAACCTGTATGTTCAGTCTCAACACTTTCATACCTTAACTTTTACTTTAATCCTCAAAGCCCCAATTTCTTATGCAAAGGCTCATTTAATATGTAAATACTCAACTTTATTCTGTTATTTGTGCAGAGAGAAAACGTTTAATTAATGATCACAGTGATGGCTGTTTGTATTCAAAGAAATAACAAAGACACAATGAAGACATGAAAAAAAGAAAGAGTGGAAATCTAGAGAGGAGAGCTGAAGCTAAGTGGGGGTAAAGATCAACAAATACACCCTCCCCTCCTCTCTTCTCTCCTCTCCTCTCCTCTCTCTTTTTTCGCTCTCATGCACACACAGTTCCTCGGTTCGCGTGCCTCTGTTGCTCTTCTCGTTTCTCATCCAGACTGTCAACAGCAACATTTCTCTCTGGCTCTCAGAGATGCAACATGGATTTACAGATTAAGATTATTTGAACATCTCAGAGATAATCACAGAGCACAGGAAAAACAAGAGGCAGGTGAGTGGTAAGGTTTTTTACATGTTTTTCGAAAGTATTTTTCATATTTGTGAAAAATACTTTAAAGGTAAAATCATTCTACTTAAGGGTGAATTATGTTCATTTAAGAAAATCTGTTTTCTTCTATTTCTAAGCTGTGAAACTATGTTTATTTATCTTTTTATTTTGGTGGTTATCATCCACCAGGGATAAATGACTCAGAAAGGAGTATTGCTTTTAATTGATAGTTATGCAGGTTCATCAACAGACCTTTGTTTATTGTATTTTATTTGCATGTACCTCATGTAATTGAATAAAACATACATCACTGTAGATCTGTTACATGGAGGGGTATCTTCTGTTTGACACCTTTGCAGTAATAATCTTGACAAATCACTCAGCAATAGAAAAATGTATAAAATCCAAAGAAAAGTCAATTTTAGTAGGAGAACCCCGTCCAGCAGTGTCGTGAAGATGAACCTAAAATGTCCTTTTGACCTGCTTTAATTACGTCTGTTAACATCTATGAGAAATGATGTTTTTAAGGTAGAAACTTTTCCTTGGAAACAAACTGACACCAAACTTAGAGATGAGTTCGATTGATCAAAAGTTTGCTTTATTTTTCAGTTTGCATTCACTGCCGGCCTAATGAGGAGTAAGAGAAAACAGAGAGATAGTTACCAAACAGAACAGTTTGAGGCATGAACATGGGTTTTAACCTCAGCGCCATGAACTGGCCTTTTGTCTCTCACTCTATCCTGTTTTACATGATCCTGTTTCTCTTAAGCTCTGCTGTTATTTTTGTCAGCACATTAAGAGCGCACAAGGATTAAAACATCGAGGAAAAAATCCTGCAGAGATCAGGATTAAGTTTGTGCTGACTGACATTCACCTCCTTCTGCACAATGACAACACATTTTTCTTCATATCTGTGTTTTTTTTTTTTCTCTTCAGTGTGTCTCTGCAGCTCAAGGAGAGTCCTCTGCTCTCCTCCACTTTCCTCTCTTTGTGCTGCTGCGGATCGGTGCAGGCCCCATGGGAAAGAATCACTCTCAGGGGGCCTCCTGGTTTGACCCCTCGTCCACACACCCAATGTTCCTCTCCCAGCTATCTCCCTCTGCAGACCTGACCATCGCTGTATTCCTCACATTTACAGGTGAGTAAAAGGAGACTTTATGCATCTGGAGAAGTCGTGCTCTTATTTTGAAAGGTCACTGATTGCAAACTTAAGCCAAAGAGGCAGCGATTTGAAAAAAGTATATTTAAAGTGATGACAGTGTTGTGAGGACTAAAAGATTATGAGCACCATGTGACTGACATGTTTTTAGTCGTGGTGAGGATAGAGATTTGTTTCTTCCATTAGCTGTCAACATGAAACACTGCCTCAGTTAAAGCTGCCTGAAAAGCAGACACCTGCAGTGAGACAGTGAGACAGTGAGACAGCCTGACCCTGAAACATCTCTACTGTTTGATCTGCTCTCACAGTCAAATCTGTTCGTGTTTATTTGGCGTTTTTCTTCATTCATACGCCTCCTGTGGAGTAGCGTGAGTGTTGTGGAGCATTAACAGCAGCAGACCGGCATGTGATTAACAAGAAATAACGATGCTTTGATCCACGCTGAAGCACTCACTCTAACCCACTCCATCATAGACAAGAGGCACAATTAGATCACATGTGGAGCTACTTAGCTTAACATTGCTGTTTTCTTTTCTCTGTCAAAAACACTTTTTTTCCCCAGGTCTGACATCAGTGCTGGGGAACGGCATGGTGTTGTTGGTCTACTGCAGGAAAAGGAAGAAGCTCAGACCTTCAGAGCTCCTCACCGTCAACCTGGCTCTCTGCGATTTTGGCTTCAGCTTCTTCGGGGCGCCATTTTTCATAATTTCCAGGTGTGATGAGCAGCCAGGCATGAATTTCTTTACTCCATTATGTAGCAAATTTTACTTGACTTGAGTATTTTTCATTTTAGGCATAATCTTTTTATTTTCAACTTCTAACTTTTGCAGATATTTCATTTCACCTCAACATTTGTCAGACGGCTTAATTACTTTCCTGTTTCTTGCAACTTTCTCATAAGTTCCCATTTACTATTCATCTCATATCATTTGAGAAAAACACAAAAAAGAATTTACAGGTTGAATTAAACCCCAAAGCTCTAAAAACTATCCCAGTAATAGCAGCATTCAGTAAAAAAAAATGAATATAATCTTCAAAAATATGTTTAAATCTATGTAAAATTACATTTATATGATAATAATTTTGCTCGTGTTATCTTAAAATAAGCTTTATATACTGTATTTCTAGTGAATTCCATTTCCTGACAGCTGCCAGTTTTCTTAAGTTTCTGCTGTAATGGACAAACTGGTTACCTACACATTTTTGTATGTAGTGAGTGGCGCTGCAAAAAGCAGTTGGAGAAAAACAAGTAAAGGCAAAGAAAGAGATGAAAAAGAAGAAGAGTGTTTGCAAAATAATTTGTACTAATTTATGTTTTTGATGTTAGAAACTTGACAATGAAGGATCATTCTTATCATGTATCATAGGAGCTTTTTGTCTTTGTAGGCCACCATCACTTCACTGATGAAAGGGGTGAGCAAGGGAGCATTTCAATACAGAATCAGACCACTATATATTCCTAGATATCCCCATTTCTACACATTGTACCTTTAAACGGGGCACATTGGTTCTGGAGCTGTTTTTCTGACCTTATAAATTTAAGACATACAGTTGTCAAAGGACGGGCAACACAAACATGTGATGATCTGAGAGGACATAATGCAGATCCAACTGCCCAAAAGTGAACAAATTAATCAAAATAAGAGAAACTTTTAAACATATGAAGCACTAAATGAAATGTACACATGTACATATCAACCCCAAACCATCTCACATGATTATAAAACACAAACCAAACATTTGAGCTTCAGTAAGTGAGAGTCAGTAATTTGGGTATTTTTACAACCCTCAAACTTTAACCCGAAGCTCCTGTGAGAAACTCTCAATTGTGTCGATCCCTGTGGACAAAGAGGACAGAACATGTTTTTTTTTTTCATTTGTGAACTATTTTTAACTATGAAATGCATGTTGGTGTTCTAGTGGGGTTAAAAGAGGGACTGACCACCCAGAGCCTAGCAGAGGAAGGAGCCCTTAATTAGCCTTAAATTAAATGTACTTTTAGTTTGCGTATTTTTTTCTCTAAATAATAACCATCACATGTGAGGTAAACTGAGCTGATTAAATGAACGTAACTCGTCTCTCTCTTTTAGGCGTCTCTCACCCCTGCTAGGCAGACAATGGTTTAGTCCATCTGTAACAGGATTGATCAGATCACAGCCAAGTGACTGATGCTGCAGCGCCAGGTCTCTTCTGAGAAAAGACAATCATTGTTTTCTTTAAACTGTAACAGAGTTTCAATGTCTTCCCCACATTTTCAGATATTGTACTGACTGTAAACAGAACCACTTAGTTTACATGTCAAGAGTAACAATAGAGAGCTGTAGTAACCTTTATGAGTGAGTTAAGGGCAGGTTCAGCAAAAGTATAAAACAGTTTAGTGTAAATAAAATAGATTGTTACGTACATGTCAGGTGTACCTTTTTATCACAATGTTGTTTTGGTTACTTTTACTTCAGTGATTGACCTGAAAGTGAACTCCCACCTCATGCTGAGTGAAATGTTAAAAAAATGTAGAAAAGAGACAGAAGGAGCTGATCTGTTAAATACGTCAGAAGACTAACGCTGCTTTGTCCCTCTGTCAGCCTGTGCCATGCCTGGGTGTTTGGGGAGACAGGGTGCCTCTGGTATGGCATTCAGGGCTTTGTGTTTGGCATTGGCTCCCTGCTCACCACCTGTCTCATCTCTGTGGATCGCTGCCTGAAGATCTGCTGCTTAAGATACGGCAAGTCTCTCTTTAAACATGGACTAGAGTGTACATGGAAATGCTATTCATTTAAGACACACTGATTTAAAGCTCTTCTGTGATTGTTTAGGTGACATTTGAGGTGAATTAAACTTGACAATGTTTTGAAATGATACTCAAGGAAAATATCAAGAACTCCCTCAGGATTGAGATCATCTAATGCTAACAAAAGTAAAATGTTGATTCTTCTCACTTCTTTAGGTCAGTGGATTGAGAGGCGCCACATGTCTCTGTCGATAGCTCTGGTGTGGGTTTACACATTATTCTGGGCCTTGCTGCCGGCGTTTGGCTTTGGAAGTTACGGAGCAGAACCTTACGGGACCAGCTGCACCATCAACTGGTAATCCCTGATTTAACTTGCATTTGCTGCTTGATGCCCTGTTGTTTACACAAACACAAAAGGCCTCTGTGTTATCTATGTATCTGTAGGATTTGCATTCTTCATGCATTCACAAACAAACTGTGCATTTACCATTTTGCCCGTATCTCTAATTCGAGGTGGAGGATGAGGTCGTCTCTGGATGACAGAATCTATATTTTCCTCATCCTCACATGGTGCTTTGGGCTGCCAACACTCGCCATCGTCACTTCTTATTCGGCCATTCTGCTGACGGTAAGGACAACTGCTGCGTGACAAAACAAAGTAGAGCTTTTGAGAGCACTGTCTGTATCTGTGATTCATTTATTTTCATCTTTACTCACACATTTGAAGTCACAGTGTGAACAGTAACAGCTCCCCCTAGTGGAGCACTGGAAAGACAATGCACATAAGTCCCTCCTCAGGCACAAAACTGCTGAAGAGCAGAGAGCATGACCTTCAAGACAGATGTTTGGGCCAAAGCAGAGGAACATCAACTATGCATTATTCTTTGGACAGCAGGGAGTGACTCCAATAAATACAAAAGAGGTTCAACTTTACAGAAGTTTGCAAGGTAATCCTGCCTCCCTCAAGCGGCAGTTTTACCACCAAACTTGATGCTCCAAAGAGAAACTTCGTAAAAAAAATGGGTGACATTAACGTTAAGTCCACAAATTATATCCTTATTTGGACCATAAGAGCAGACAAAGTGAGAAAGTACTTTGCCTACATGCTTAAAAAAAGTTTTGCCACATTCAGCCATTCAAAATCGAGCAACAAGGTTTCTTTCTGAAAAATTTAAGGCCTCTGCCCCGGATATTAAACCAGCTATGAAACAAACTGAACTTAGCTAAAGTCCAAATGTGAGTGCCTTGAATTCACAGTACAGAGTTTTGTCCTATCAATAGATGAATGTGACAGACACAGAAGGCGGCTATGAATAGCAAAGCAAAGCGGTCACCGAGAATAACAGCTGACACATATAAGTTGTGTATTGGCGGCTAAATTTGGAGTCATGGATTGGTCAACATGACTAAGCACTCTCTTGAAAACAGATGAGCTGTACTGGAAACTTCATAAACCAAGAAAATATTAAAATCAGAGAAATTAAAGTTGTTGGGTTTTTTTTACTGGAAAATTTGTCACTTAGCTGTGTATATGCATGTGGCAAAGTTTTACAGATGTTGTTTTATTTTCAGGTGATCAGATCAAAGCGTACTCTTGCGTCCATGCCATCCTCCTCTGTCAGTCACACCAGCAAAGACGTGAGACTTGCAAAGGTAAACATTATCAGGATCAGTCTTTGATGCACATCCTACATGGAGGAAAACAAACTTTATGTATTTCAGATGGCTGCTGTGGTGTGCGGTACCTTCCTCCTGGCCTGGATGCCCTACGCTGCTGTGTCTCTGGTTTCTGCACTCCTTCCCAGAAGCTACCAAGAGGTAGAGGACACCTTACACACCACAGTGGTGGACGAGACAGCTGGTC
Organism: Xyrichtys novacula; assembly: GCA_962446985.1. Lineage (NCBI taxonomy): Eukaryota > Metazoa > Chordata > Actinopteri > Labriformes > Labridae > Xyrichtys > Xyrichtys novacula. Next base: position 24,669,479 of record OY660871.1, read on the forward strand.
AGAACGCTTCTAAGATCCTGGACGTCTCCTCGCTGCTCAACTGGACTGCTGCAGAATATTACAGAAACCACCATTACAATCCTGAGAGCAGGTGGAGTGTTTTTAACAACACAAGTTCAGCCTCGACCCCCAGTCTGAGTGATTTCAGATCCGCCGTAGTCAAAGAGGTGGAGACAATGACCAGGAGCCACCACCCCTATTCTTCTTTGCCACCTGTGGTCACCTTGATCCCCGCAATGTTTGCAAAGTCCCACTCTATGATCAACCCTCTGATCTACCAGATCATGAACAAAGAGTTCAGGGATGATGTCTGTGTGATGGTGTATGGTCGAGCAATGGCGGAGAACAGGCGAGTGCAGAGGAGGAATGGGAGCCGCTGTGAAAGTAAGGAGAGCATATTTATTGTCCTTTTTTCTGTGACTTGAAATTCGTTCTTGTGCAGTCAGCTAAAAGACAATCTCTTATTTTTCTTGTTTTCTTTTCAAGGGAGCCTCAGCATATCCTGTCACCAAAGCTGGAGGAGGAACAGGAGCATGTCCTTGTTTGTTGAAAGAAAAAACAAAAATGCAAAGAAAAGCAGGACAGAAAAGAGAAATGCAGGAAGATCACACTCCTTTGCCGCGAATATCTCAGTTAGAGATGGTGCTTTGGACTTTCCCTCACTGGACACTCAAGGAAATGTTGAGAGACACTTCACCAAAGGTGGACTGAGGACAGACACCACCATTACTGTCTAAAAGATTCTGTAAATAGATGGATCAATACGTCAATATATAGGCGAGATGTCACTGTGAAACCAAAGTAGTTGGGCCATTATGGAGTCTAAAGACAGAGCAGGTCAAGCATCCTGGGTTACAGTAAATACAATGTAAATATATTTTTAAAAAGTCATTTTTTTGTGAACACATTCTCCTTTTTATTGATGGTCTGATGTTTATGTTGTGTTTTTGTTATCCTACAATATGACCTCGTAGGCACCACAAACCCAATAATGGCTTTGTCTTACTCCAGACGACTTCCTGCCTTGGTTATTCTATTAAAAATAAAACTCTTATCTGTCAAAGCTATAAATGTAAAGTAAACAATTAAAGGGATGTCTTGGCATTTTGGCTTGTAAGTTAACTTTTTAAGAGTTGGAGGATGGTTGCTAGGTAACCAGTTGACACTTTGTTAATGTAGGTTGCTACTTGAACGGGTTTTTAAAAATCAATTTTATACTTAAAGGAATATTCCGGCGTAAAATTAAGTTAGGGTCAAACACACTGTACCACTGAGTTAGACACCCCCTCAAGAGATGAATGTTGCCGACCGCTTGCTTCTCTAGTTTTACTAACTTTAGTCACAACCGCAGGATAGCAAAACACAGCGGTCTTTACGCATTCCACCACTTGTGCAGTAGCATTGTACGCATTCGGCGGGAGAGCTGCCGAGAGTCGCTGTGATGACTCTCAGCTCAAGCAGCGTATCCCCCAGGTGAGCTACGAATCTTCGTACACCCATTGGTTGTATCAAGTGCCAATCACAGACAACATGAACCCCTAATAACTTTTAAAAACGGAGCTGCACAGAAAAAAGAGGACTTGAGCACAAACCAGTCTTACAATAATTACATGTCAACATCGCAAGCAGGGGGGAGAAAAATTTATATTCTGTGTAATTAATTTCTAAGGTTTGTCCACAGCTCCATAGGGATTGCTGGAAGGGGCGGGATTTATGACCTATACTGCAGCCTGTCAACAGAGGGTGCTGTTCTTAGAGAGGCTTCACCCAGAGAGGAGGCAGATGGCATCCATTCTATATACACTTGACGCTTTTTTAAAGTAGGTTATTACTTGAACAGGTTTTTAAAAATCATTTTTAAGCTTAATATCTCTGACACTGACATGGGATGTACTTCCAGGTGTTTTGTCTTCCTGCCTTGAGTTCAGGATCTTCACTTTATGCTTCATTTCTATAAATTGAACGTTAACATTCACAGTACGGTTATAAAATCTCTACTATTCTGAAATTAAATTGTGGGGTAAAAAAATAAAGCGGACAACAAGTTAAGTCGGTTTAATGGTGCAGACTAGTGCTGAAGGGCCTGTCTCCCGGTACACAAACAGTTAAATGCGCAGCGCCACTCTATTCGTGTATTTACGGTAACCCTGCTCCTCCAATCCCGCAGCACTTTCTCCGCCTGCGGTCACATCTTATCTCCAGAACTTCAGTGACGCTGTGACATTAGATTCCGACGTTTTCCATCCACTCTCTGCGCTTTGACTCGGTTTTATTGCATTTACTTTGCAAGGCATCTGAATAAGTAAAAAAAAAAAATCCCGGTGTTGCCGCATTTGCCTCATCGCTTGTTGTTTTGACTCGTCAGTGGATGTGTTTCAGTGGGGGGTTAGGGAAGCGCTGATCTATCATCCGACGCTAAGACCTCTGAGCCTGAAGGATAAGATTCTTATTTAGGAACGGTTACATAATCGGGTAAATACTGGCGTTTTGTGCGCACATCTCACCGGTACGTTTTGCACCTTTAATCTATCTTGTCATTATATTCAGTCGTAGAAGGATCATCACCGTCCGTGTTCATGCCCGATCTGCAGCGCTTTAGTTTTCCATACCATAGCATGAATCCTTTGTTGGGGGCAAATACGCATCTCCAACAGCATCCTCAGCAGAGCCTCACCTCCGGACACCCAGACTCCCCCTCAGGCCTCCTTCCCGACGCCGTCTTCGGTGGATCCGACCCGGCATCCTTCGGCATCTTACTCGGTGAGCAACCCAGCCCAGGGCCTGATCATCCCGGGCCTGACTTCACCGCACCCTCCCAGGCTTCTTCTCCTTTCCTCCACCACTACCAGCACCGCACTGTGCCCAATCCCCCCGCAGCCATGGCTCTTAGAAACGACTTGGGATCCAACATCAGCGTCCTCAAAACTCTCAATCTGAGGTTCAGATGCTTTTTGGCTAAAGTGCATGAATTAGAGCGCAGAAATAAGATTTTGGAGAAACAGCTGCAACAGGCACTGGATGCAAATAAAGGCTGTCAAGGTGGATGCTGCGATGGTGGGGCGCATACTCAGGAGGCAAGTGTGCAGACTGGATTTGTTGGAACCATACCCCTCAGGCCTGGATCCCTCCCTTTCCATAACACCAACAACTCAGCCAGGAGGCCTACAACGCTGTTTCCACCATCATTCGCCACCACCCTGCCACCTACAGCCACAGAGAGCTCCAATTCAACCCAAACTAACCCGGCTATCACCATCAGCCAGGCTTCCCCCTGTGTGGACTCTCCTGGTTCTGGTTCAAGAAGTGTCACCAACACCAACACAGGCCAGGAAAGATCTACCAACCCTCCTCCAAGGTTCCTCCCTGGAACCATTTGGTCCTATAATCACACCCGCAAGTTGGGGCCCAGTACAGAGCGAGTAACCAGCCCAGGAGTGTCCTGGGTGCACCCTGATGGAGTTGGGGTCCAGATTGACACCATCACCCCTGAGATAAGAGCCCTGTATAACGTCCTGGCCAAAGTGAAAAGAGAGCGGGATGAGTATAAACGCAGGTAAACTTTTTCCATTACACCTTTAATAACACACATTCATGCTGAGTGTGTCGTGTTTTTATGAGTGTATTTTACTGTATGGAGGAGGCAGAGCTGTAAAGCAGCTGTAGACCAGCTGTCTCCAACACAGGCAGCGTCAGCACATTTCCCCACCATCCATCACCTTCTGTCTGACCATGCATCCAATCCATGTCCAAGCACAGAGGCAGGTGCTGCAGTCAGGAATACGCCCAAATGATTAACACATCACAGGCTAAATATAAAGAGGGATCAAGGTCAAAACTAAGTTGAGACAAGTAAAGAACAAAAGCTCACCCATGGATACCTTTATCTACAGGTACATCTGAGAAAACACACCGTAATTAGGAGCCTTTGTTGTCCAGGGAATGTTTACTAACTAAACTAATGAAAATAAAAGAGGCTAGTTGGGTGTAGAGTGAAGAAAAAAAGCATCATATTACTGTAAAAGCATCTGAAGTCATGCAATTTACTGGGAACTATTGACATTTAAATTAGATTAAAATTTTAAAGAATATGTCTTCCTCTGCATATTTAATTTTTTGACTATTAATCATTACATTTTAGGGTCCAAAGACATCACCAGTCTTAAAACTTCTTTCTGCACTTTATAGACGAAATAATTGATTAATCAAAAATCAACAGAGGCAGACAACAGAAAGCTTTCTTTCAGGGCACATTTCCCTTTACACTCTTGTTTTGATAAATATCCCACATCTTGTGAACTCTGCCTTGAACGTGGAGGTCTACATGACAGCTCCTGATTGATTATTATCTGTCTGAGGTGAACTAAAGTAGTTCTCATCATTCATCATTGTATTCCCCCCGTGTATTATATCCAAATGAGCAGCCATGCATTCTCCACAGAGGAGAAGACCCTGAGCACAGGATAGAGGCTTCTTTGTGAATGAGGGGACCAGGACAGCCCAAACGGCCCTATCGCTGTGTGAAACATCAGACACGTGATTTGATTGAGTAGGGACTCCTGAGGAAGTGATTTGCTGACCTCGGTATAGAAAGTTAACGTCTTTGTTTTCTGTTAACTGTGGATCATGGTGTGTGGTCACATCTGAGTCTGTTTATTATGAATCAGATATTCACTGAATGATAAAAGGAAACAGTATTTTTGAAAGTCATTCTGTTACCTCTGTGATTTTTTAACATTTTTCTGTTTTTCTAAACTCGGCTATGAGTCATTTTATCTGTTAGCTTTGTTGCATATTTCCTCTTTTTCAAAGTTTTAATCCTCCTCTAGCTTTCTGTTCATGTCACGTGTTTCTCTTATCCAAGGGCAGCATATTTTTCATATATTCTTCTTATGTATTTTTATTTCATTCTTCACCCCTTTCCCACTTTTCCCACCACACTCCTCATGTAAACCCCAGCCATTAAACACTTCCTCTCACTCTCTCATGCACTCCCCCTTGCCTCTCTTCCTCGCTGTGCATCCCCCCTCTCCACTTTCCACACTTTATCTGCAATGCAGCATGCACTGCAAGCTGTAACTGCTGGATGAGGGTTTGGCATCTCTGCCTCCTGCAGGCTCTCACCTTACTGATCAGACAAGCATCCTCTACGACAACAACGACTCCTCTTTCATGACTCAGTTTCTCTCCGATTAAGTATTCCCAAAAGGTGGAGACGTGCCGCAGCATTTTGCATTTCTAACAGGATTTATATAAGGGGCAACAGACTCTGCAGTAAATGGATTTCCCCTGGGCACATGTGTAGTGTGGAGTCATCTGAGACCTACAAATGCAGGATTTCTGCTTGGGCCTTTAGATATCTTGAAGTTAAGGTGTGCGGGACAGTCGTTCAACAATGATTGAGGGAATAAGCAAATCAGTCACACAGACTTTGACTTTGCTTCTATTACAGCTGTATGTGGGAGTTAAAGATGCTTTTTTTTGTCTTGTAAACAACAAAAGTTATTTCTAAAGTTGTGATGTGTAGTAATTGATGGTATTTAGCGGAACAGATTTAGGAGGGTGAAGAAAATATCACAAGTATATTTGAAATAGTGTATAATCACTGTTTTTACATTGAAATATTATACAGACTGTACCTTTAAATCCACAAAACAGCTCTTTAGTGCCAACAATTATCAAAACTCCAGCAGAACCCCTGTAAGTGAGCTCATTTCCAGATTATGCTGTATGTTTTAGGACAATCTGGTCTCATGAATCCTGCTGTATTGATTTAGTGCTGATATACTGGAGTAGAGGTCAGAAATAGCTCATACTGCAGCAATACCAAAGTGGATTTAAAATCGTTAAAAAACAGTGTTATCATTGTTAATTCAGTTCTCTTAAGCATGTATCCAAAGAAGTTTCATAGGCTCTAAATTAAGCATAGTTATACACTCCACCTAACGCTGATTTAACAAGTCCAGTGTTTTTGTTCGAGTTAGATTACAGTGGTAACTTTTCTTTTCTGAATCTGACGTTATGTGTCTAATGGAACTTGATTATTATTGAGGGAAGGCATGGTGAGACAGATGCACTGAAGTGGTTGAGTCATGGGTCAGTTTATAGCCTGCATGCCTTTCCAAGCGGGTCCAGGAGAGGCATGAGCAGCTGAATAAAGAGAATATCTACATCAGCCAAGTATGCAACACAAGAGTGCTCTCTGTTTACCTTGATGGATGAATAATTTCCTCCTGTTTCTGTGCTTTTTAGATGGGAAGAGGAATACACAATGAGGATGGATCTGCAACAGAAAATTGCAGACCTGCAAGAGGTAACAATATGTAGGCATTGCTGTGTCTGTATATGTATGTGTAGGTTATCAGATATGTGAGGCCAGAAATGCAGTCCTCCTTAAAAGACACCGTTTGGACTCTTTACACCACGCATGTCTAAACTATTCGACAAAGGGCCAGTGTGGCTGCAGGTTTTTTTTTCCAACCAAGCAGCAGCACACCAGACATGATTCATTTCATCAGCTGATCTCAGTCTTCAGACAGCTGATTGGTCAGACTGCGTGCTCTTGATTGGTTGGAAGAAAAACCTGTAGCCACACCGGCCCTCTGTGGAATAGTTTGGACATGCCTGCTTTACACCTTTTTACAGCAACATCCGCCCAAATCATTAAAATGACAAAAATAAAACTGAACAGATGAAAGTATGGGCATCATTAAACTTGCAACATCAGGAGGGATGAAAGTACAGCAGCACTGAGTGCTCACTTTACTGGCATTGATAACTTACTTTGTGTATTACTTTGCTTTTGCACATTTGTTCAATCAGATTCAAGTTACACAACAGATCTATTTGTCTGCCTCACTCACCTGCTCTCAGGTCGACAACCATATTTGTGCTTCCTGCAGCTGTGGCTTTGTAAACCCGTGGTTTGTAGGTTTCCTGAGTGAGTCTGTGTCGGGGGGTTGTTTAAATAGGTGAGAGCGTGCACATCCTTTCACATACAGTACCTGCTGTGCTGGAAAGCCCGTGAACTATTGCCAGGAATTTGTGCTGCATTTAGCCGGCAGAACCACAATGGCATGACACCACAAGCAGCCAAACACTGCAGCTTTGAAATGCCAGACCAGTATTGTAAAACACATAAATAAGTCAACATGGGGAGAAGGGAATTTACGAAGACATCAGACACAGTTAGAGCTCCCATGAGATTACTCTCCTGGGATTAATAATGTTTGAGCTTTTTCTCGATACAAGCTTGTATTTTGTTAATAACCTCTGCATGTTGTAACTTCCCACGAGAACAAATCTTTGATGTTTACAATCTATCTCTGTGGGTGTGCTTCAACGTGATGAGCCCTGCATGTCTTTTTTTCACGTGTGCAGGACCTGCAGGAGAGTGAAGGCTGTCAGGATGAGCTGGCCCTCAGAGTTCAGCAGCTTAAGGCTGAGCTGGTTCTCTTTAAAGGCCTTATGAGCAATGTAAGTGCAAACGCTCAAACACTAGTTTTACATTGCACTTAATCAGAGATGTGCACATATAAAGCAATCTTACATCTCTCTGACTATGCCCTTCAATTCTTAAAACAATCTCGTGATAAAACTACTGCATAGTTATTTTTTATACTCATGAAGAAGCTTGTACTAAATATCTAGAAGTCATGATAAGAGCTGAAGGTTTCAGTATTTTCCGTTAAGTTTACGCTCCCTCTGCCTTGCCTGACTCTACAGAACTTGTCAGAGTTGGACAGTAAGATCCAGGAGAAGGCCATGAAGGTAGACATGGACATCTGCCGCAGGATCGATATAACCGCCCGGCTCTGTGACGTAGCTCAGCAGAGGAACTGTGAGGATGTGATCCAGATGTATCAGGTACCGGGAAAACAACTTTCTGTTTTATATTTCCATGATTTTGTTTTATTGGAATACACTGAGCCACTTCTGGTCTTCTTTATTGATAGTGATGGTTTAATTCCCAATCTGATCTCTGCAGGTTCCTAATAACCAAACTTCTCTAAACTGCCGCCGAAAACAAACCCCTCTGTCCTTCAATGGGAGCGAGTGTGATGAACCTGTCAGCACCTCTGAGAGCGACGGGGGCGTGGTCAAAGAGGAGGAGCACTGTGGCCAATCATCAGCCAATCAGATAAACGAGGAGATGCAGAGGATGCTTAACCAACTGTGAGTGCTCTGACTTTTAAAGCTGATGAGTTTAATATCAGTTCCCCGCCCTCTTTCATGTGCTTCTCCTTTTTTTAATTTTGAAGTCGAGAATGTGAGTTTGAGGACGACTGCGACAGTCTGGCCTGGGAGGAGACCGAAGAGACGCTGCTTCTCTGGGAGGACTTTCCAGGATGTGCTTTGCCCCCTGATCCGACCCACCCACCTGGAGAGGTAGGATTTGATCACATGACCTACTTCAGTAACGACTTCTGAACCTTAACGATCAATGTGTCAAAAAGAGAAGTAGAGATGTGTATAGTTTAATTTTATCACAGCTGTTTCTGATAATGTTCAAACCAAGAGAAAATTCAGATTTTTCATGATACAAGGAAACAAAATGTCTATACACTCACGTACATCGGGGTCTTTACCCGAATCTATATTGTACATTTTTCTATATAAACACTTTTAATGGCGGCGCACTTCATAAAATAACTTTAAGGAAGATTTCGACATCAGGAGAGAAATTTAAGCTGCCTGATATGATGGTCGGTACAAATTTGTCTCAAGGGATTATTCAGCCAGATCACCAAGTGACCTTCACTGCTCTTCAAGGCTGTTTCAGGACAAAGCACTGCAAGCACACACACACACACACACACACACACACACTCACACACACTCACACACACACAGGACCGTTGCGGTGTCTGGCCTCTGCTGGTATAGAGTGTGTTTGTTTCCAAGAAATCCATGTAGGTATTTGTTTTCAATCAGCCTGCTGTCCTTCTGGGGGAGTGGTTGCATGAGTCAGTGAAATTTGAGCTGAATGGAGCATAAAACCAGCTGTGTTTTTTCACCGTCACGTGAATTCACCTAGTATCTGACTGTTGTTGATCAGCAGAATGTTTCTGTATGTGTTTCCGTTGACTCTTTCCCTCTTCTCTCGTCCCCCTACAGGAGGACTGTCTAGAAAAAGTGATTAGTGATACAGAATGCCTGTTCAAGTCCAGAGAGAAGGAGTACCAAGAGACGATTGACCAGATTGAGGTCAGACACGTCTTCTGTACTTTTGGATCATGAATGTGTTAAATCACACCTGTCTGTTGAACACAGATTTTCTTTGAACAGTACTTAGTTTCCCACAAATTCACTAAAGGTGATTTACGTGATGACTCAGCAATAAGTTGCTGAGTTGATGACTCAGTTTTTCTGTTTTTGAGGCGTCTTCTCACGGTGTATCATCATGCTGACTAAGTTGAATATTGACGACATCACAAAGCATTTGTGGCTTCAGCTTCTGTAGTTCATTTATGTTGAATTCCACACACATTTTTAATTACTCAAAATTTCCCACTGAGCAATAGACGGCTATTAGACATCACGTTTTTTTTAGACCTGATCTAGATTCTATGTATTTTTGGACAGAATTTAGACGTTGCACTTTAAGCCATTATTCAATAACTTTTTATTTCAAAAAGCAACTGTGAGTTGTATAACTGATCACCAAGTACTTCACCAAAACAATTATGATAGCCGTTGAGTTATATACAGTGTAGTATAGATAAAGCCCAGATTTAGGCTTGGTCTAAACTTAGTCTAGATTTAGACGTCTAAAAAAACTTTCATTTTTAGACCTGTGGTAGCCTGATTTTAGACCAGTCGTCTAAGACCAAAAAATGCTCAGTGGGTTGTTATTTACTCTGCACACCTCCATAGATGTGTTTTCTTTATGGTGAACACGCAATTAAAGTTTGTAATTTAGTTTAAAGGATAGTGATGACGGTCGTGTTTTTTTTTCTAAATCCAGCTGGAGCTTGCAACAGCAAAAAGCGACATGAACAGACATCTGCACGAGTACATGGAGATGTGTTCGATGAAAAGAGGACTGGATGTTCAGATGGAGACCTGCAGGAGACTCATTACACAGAGTGGAGACAGGTACACACATTCACAATCACTCCTGTCTGTTCATACCCAGACCTTCTATTGTCAGGCTTTACTGTACGGGCTTTCAAGTTTTCTATCCCTGTCAGTATTATTTAAATGTTGAATGATATTGGGTCTACAACACAGTATGATATAAATACAGATTCATATGAGCACATTTCAAGTTGTTTTTTAATGTGTTTATCTATCGTATGCCAAAAATATAAAAATCTACCAACAATGACACCTACTACCTATATGACCTTTGCAGTTGCCATATTACAAAATAAAAAGAGTAGCATGTAAGAGTCGTACTGTATTTTGAAAGTCATTGTTTTGTCCTCTCACAGTAACTCTGCAGCGCCTGCATCTTCTGACGACAGCGGTCAGAGAGACAATGACAGCTCGTCAGCCTCACCGCCGAGCATCGGGAGATCTTGACACTTCCTCTCTCCTGCGTCAAGAGCTGCGGTCATGTGATCCCCACTACATCCAGCTAAAGTACCACAAAATGCAATACTCACCTGTAACTATGGCAACACCATGTTTACATCTATTCCTTCTGATTTACTGTGTCTCAGTGTTTATTTTTCTTGCCGTCCTTGCAAATCAGCTTTGGTCCGAAGAGACTTTGAGCTCTGAAACTGTGACTGAATCAGTGCTGGATTTTCTTTTTTTCTCTACTGCTGCGTACTGATGTCACTGCCCTGCAGAGAGAGGAGGTCCTCTTGGACTAGGACCTTGTGATCTTGTGTTTGACAGGGATGGTTTGGATGTCCGGTCTCTTGAAGGATTGTCTCGTGAAGACTCAGAAGGTTCCAGATGATGTCTTGTAGTGAGGTAGTGCAGTGATGAAGGCTAAAACAGGATTCTGCCTGAATTCCTGTGCAAGCGATGCTCATCAAGCAAATATCAGAAACTCATTCAATTCATGCCAAACAAAGTTAAAGGCCTATAATGACCTTTTCTCAGTGAAAGATGAGAAAACAACAAAAAAGAGCGTTAATTCCCATTGAAGCAAACAGCACTGTATCAAAGGATGTCCTGGTATCAGATTAAGTGTAGTCATCGGTTTTACTGGTAATCTTTGAGGTGATAATGATGAGCTTGTGTCTTTAAAGTCTAATGAGATGTCATGATTTAACACTACTGCTGCAGATTTAGAGTTTGCTTTGTAAAGTAGCAGATTAAGCTGCTTGCACAGCAAACCCTCAGCCATAGATGAGTCAGAATTTTATTACTTATAAAAACAAAGTGAAAAAAATCTACATTTTCTGCTGATGTAATAATGAAACATTCATCTCTGAATTTTTTTTTTTGGTAAGCATAACCTAATCATACTTGAATTTAATACCACACTATAAACTGTGTCGTATTAAAGCTACAGTCGTCCATGTTGCCACAATATAATCACTGCAGTTACAGTGATTCCTGACTGAACTGAGAAAATTTGCAAGGACAGAATTTACTGCAAAAACTTTTAAAACTTTTCCCAAAATACCAAGCGGATGCAAAATAAAGCAGAAAATGATGCAGGCAGGTTATACAATTTAACCGTAAAACTGATCTGTATTGAACATGGCAGATGAAATAGCTGAGTGGGGAGTTATTTTGAAACTGTGCTCTAAAATCAGAAAAAAGGGAACCGGGATCACAATGAAAAAGAGGAGATTTTAGTTCAATAGAGCAGGTTTGTTCTTGATTTTAAATGTAGACAAAGTCTTCCTGTTATGCTGTCAAAATTCAGTCTGCACCCTCTCACAGCTGATCCAGGGTCAGTGCTGTTTCATTATTTTGCTCCCCATGTTTCTGACACTTAAAAGTACAGCACAACAGTGTGCACTCATGCCCAAGTGTCATGAAGCAGTTTATTGAACTTTCATTTTTAGCGGGTATGCTTAGCTGCATGGCTGAGCAGATTTTCTTCAAGGATAGTGAAGAACCAAGAAAAAAGATGGCCATAATCAAATGTAAGGTAGCCCTTGAGTGCCAAAACAAAATGGTGTGATTGTAAAAACCAACAGGAAATTGCTGCGTGAAAAAAAGACCTAAAATAGCTGTTGAAGCAGCTTTTAACAAAGGTGCTTGATGTATATAAGTAAAAATACTTTTGAGCCTGTAAGAGTTTGCACATAGTAAAGGAAGAGCTAAGCAAAAATTTAAGTGAAACAAATTAGCACTATTAGTTATAAAACATGTAAAAAAAAATGGACTTGCTGGAAATAGAAGATTATATTTCTTCATCTTTTACATGCTGAGGGTGGGGTACTAGAATAATAAATTTACACCAACACATACCTCATTTTTACCTTATTTATGCTTTCTGCAGCACAGTTAACCATGAACCTAGCCTCTGATACACTGTAGTGAAAACATTAGCATACCGTTGGAAATCATCACTTTCAGGGAAAGAACCCTTACTCTCAATACTCATGTATCCGACACTGATGTCTAAATATAGCACTAACAACAGTTTCTCCAATATGGGTGAAGCAGTTGAAATATATTTCTTCTGCTGCGAATGCAATCCACTTCTCCACATCTCAACAGTACTGCGCAGGTTTGAAGCTTCTACTCACACACGCATGTGTCGGGATTAGCTGAATGCTAATTGCTTCTGTTTGATAGAGAAGGAGGATGTCAGATATGAACCGTGTGAGGCGTAAAACACAACATTTCCCTTTGTGTAGGTTTACTTTCACACACTAAGTGAGTCTCTATGTATGCATGTGCCAGTGTGTATGTTTTTGAGTGTTTTGTCTGTACAGTGAGTATTTTAAAGAGACTTTTACTTTGGCAAATACACATCATAAAGAGAAAAATAAAAGCAATTTGTTACGATTAGAAAAACAAGGAATCCAGATGGAGCCGTCTTTGGACAAAATCCTTCAAAAAATGTAAATATGTGAGCCAACCCAATGACATTTCAATTCTTTTCCATCAGTACTTTCCCTTTATGAGTGTATGTAGATGCCAAATAAGGTCAATTTAAAAATGACTCAAGTTTAAAATAAAAACTACTGAAATGCAAATGCTTTAGCAAAATGACTGTACGATGGCTTTGATAATATGTGTAAAGTAGAGGAATTAAAGCTTTGAGTATACACTTGTGTTTAAAGACTGCCAAAATAAGTCACACTAAAAATATACTGGCAAAAGAGTAATCACGATTTTAATGTCAAACGTCAGTGAAAGTTATGGAAGTTAAACAAAGTATGAACTTGACTCTATTATATGTTGTTTTTTGCAGAGAACAGCATCTTTCCGATATTAAAATATCCTAAAATTGGATGATAATCCTGAATATTGACTGAGTACAACAGACATGTGACTAAGCAGCTTTAAACACAAAGACAGTAATAAGGCTTACTGAGCTTCACTGCAGAGCTGCAGTGTGTCATGTGTAAAGAGAGACTGAAAGAATAAAAGATTCAAAAAGATTTCATGTCATCATTTTCAATTCAGCCCTTTGGTTCAACTCTAAATTTAGCCATCATTCAGCACAAAGAATTACAAGACTGTGTCAAAATGGCTTAAAGGAAGACAAACATACATTTTAAATCTGCTGTGCAAACATCTCTCCTTAAGTGGAATATAATTTCTCATACTTATGTACATATAATCTCAAAATAATGCATTGCAATAGCGTGATGTATCTTGATGATTTGTAGCATCAGGTGACAGTCTTATAATGGCCAGCTCACACTAACTGCACAAATGCACGTAGAAGGAAACTCTGAAATGACGCAAATTCTAAACCACCAAACCACTAAAGATTTAAAGCAAAAAAATGGAAATATTTATGATGAAAGCGGAAGGAGAAGAACAAAAAAACGACTGTGCTTCAAGTACTGAAACAAAGCAAAGTCAAAAACCTACGCACCCACTAAAACAGCTGTCCTAAAAAAAAGCAGAAAACCTGCTTATGGAAGAAGTGCTCTGTAGCTGTAGTGATGCTCTGAGGAACAACTTTAATGAGGGAAAGACGAGTGTAGCTGTGTCTGAGCGTCTGTTAGCGATGGATTTGAACCAGCTGTCTAAGTACTGGTACCATCAGGCTCTGAATACAGGATATTACTGTGTTTTCATCTCATACAAGCTGGAGCTTTGGACCTGTGTGTGTTCAGTGTCGTTTCAGATGATTGCAGCCTGCCTTTTTTCTTCTCTTATTTATTTTGGAGCTTTTTCCCACTGTTATTTATCTCTTACTGAATTTGCTTTTGGGTATCAATAAAGTTCTTCTTATCTTATCTTACAGCCTGTATATTACAGCAGTAGGCCATTGTAGTATTATTCACCTGTCAGTCACAGTACTTTCCCATGCTGCATTTGCCAAAACAGATAAACTAATGAAGGATAGTAAAAAAATTCAAGTGTGAGCTTTTCAGTTCTCTGCTTGTTGGCCAACAACTGAGATATTTCTTCAAACCCAAGATGCACAGCTGGGTAAGTGTTTGGGTGTTGTGTATGCATAATGCCTGGGCAGGTCTGTCATCTTGACAACTCGACTCTTCAAAGTTAGACTGCAGCTCCAGACCTTTAGCTCGTGATTGACTTTCCCCTGTGCTTCTAGAGTTCACATAGTTAGCTAGTGCCTGGAAGAACAAGTTCTTTGGCACCGCGTACGTAAAATGCTAGAGGCAGGGTAAATAGGCCAAAATAGTCTTATACCATCTGTTCAAACCACCTCAAACTGCAGTGAAATCATATTGTTACAAAATAGTCTCGTCATAATATTACAAACTTTAAGTCTTTGTGTCATGAGAATAATGAAAATCAGAAAAAACAGGACTATTTCTTTAGCTGCAGGGCTTGGACCTCCCCTCTCGCACTGATATCAGACAATAAAAGTAAGGATATAGGAATCTCAAGTCTTGTCACCGATGGTCTTGTTTAATTTTGAATATAATTAAGAAGCATCAAAGATAAATTTCAGTCTATTTCATAAATGCTTCTCATAGGAGCTTTAATGAAGATTTATTAAAAACCACGTGACTTTGGCTTTGAGAGAAAAGATGAAGCCGGACCCGTTTTTATTTTATTTTATTTTTTTCTGATTTTAAATTTAAATTGTTAAATTTTATTAAATTTTTTTAATTTTTTTAATTTTTTTAAACTGTTTTTTTTTTCTTTTCTTTTCTGTTGGGCATTCAAGCATACACAATAATTTTCTGTTATTTTAATTCTTTTAAACTTCAGTTTGAAAAGATATCATTTTGTTTTACTGTCATTCCTTTAATTAAGAAGTTTATATTGCCTTGTGTCATTGTGGTCCTCAGGCTGTACCAAGTGTTTGTGGACATCAGCACCACATTGTTAAAAGTATCAGGACTCTAAAAGCAGAATATTGCCGTGAGAAAAATGATGTTTCATAATGTTTGCACGAGTTAAGTGTACCAGCAGATCTGTGATTGGTTCTTGTTCAGGTCGTACAGCTTGCTCGGAAAGTGACGTGGCTTTGAGATAGAAACGGAGGAATGCGGATGAGCCGAACATGTAAACATAACATACTGGTAGAGGTCTGTGGGCGGAGGGGACAGGAAGAAAGGAAGATGTAAGCAGGTAAGGAAACGATGACACAGATGACGGGTAGGGTGAGAGAGAGCACAGGGAGACAGAGAGAGAAACACACCTTGAGGAAGTTGGTAAAACAACTGAAAACACATCAGGAGACACATCACTTTAAAGGTAAGACTTTGATTGAATTTTTGATACCCAACCAGAGATAGTTGAAAACATTACTGCTTCTATGGTGTGATAAACATGAGCTCCAAAGCTGTGTTTCAAGTGTTAGCTCAACAACTCTTACTTTCTTTTGTTTCAAGTTAGTTTAGTCTGTTCTTATTGTGTCATCTTCACAGGATGCAATGTTTTCTGATTTTCTTGATGCTCTCTGCGCTGCTGGTGTCCATTTCCCTGCAGGTAAAACTGCCGACTCTCTTCGCTTTATTTGCCAAAACAAGGAACCAGAAATAGGTCACAAATAAACCAATGTCTGCTCACTTCTAGACAAGTTATTCAGGACTCACTGAAGTTAGTATCGCTCCCCTCTGATTGTATTATATGTTTTAACAGGCAGAGCTGCCCAGGTATTATGAGATTGGTGGGAGAAAGTGTCAACTCTGCCCTGCGGGTAAGACAAATAACACTCAGCATGATTTCCTTCTGTTTATTCTTCATTAAGCTGTGACTCACAATTATATCAATGAATTGACAGTTTTTGATAATTAATAGATATTGCTTTGGATTGCTGATGTTTTCAGTGCGTTTCTGTCTGTTGTGTTTTTTCTGCATGTATGCATTGTCTCTCTGGATGAAATATGTCACACCCGTTTGCACTGACTTTGTGCAGTGTGACCACATCCTTCATTAACATGTCCTCAGGCTGCTCTGCCTGTCATCTAGCTGTGCTCATTTCTGTCGCTCTGTTCTTTCAGGTGAGTTTCAGAAGTCTTGTAAAGAGTGTGCACCATGTCCTGCAGGAAGTTACACGGCTGAGTGGAACCGAGAAGATAGGTGCCACCGCTGCTATGGAGACTGCCGACCAGGTAGGAAACTATGAATCATTTTTGCCTGCCAAGCAGTTTCATCGCTGCCAGGACTCAATGAAAACACTGAGCTATTGGCTGTGATAAATTACAATCTGCTCTTTTTCTTTGTGAATTAAAACTCCTAAAATCAAAACTTCCACTTTCTACTGTTACAGATTATAATCTGAAGGTGGTCCAGAACTGCACCAGCACTTCAGACCTGAAGTGTATCTGTGAGGCCGGTTACACATGCAATGAAAAGGTCTCGTACTCAACAAACTGCAAATACTGTGTCAAGATCAAGGAAACAACCTGGACGGGTAAATATTGAGCTGTGCAGTGTTGCCTTCTTGTCATATTAGACAGACTTCAACCAGCAGGGGGCGTCATTACAAACCAAATTTACCACAGAGGTTCTCACTGGTTGTATCAGAATGACTTCACTGGTTATTTTTACAGGGTATTAGTTGTTTACACATATGTCACTGTAGTTAAATGTAGATGGGCTTTGATCTGAGGTGTGGGACCTCCCCTCTTTGTTAACTGTGCTGTGAAAATACTCAGATACTTTATATAGTAAGAATACCATAGACATGCTGTGAAAACTCACATTTTAGCAACTTTATTTGTCTTATTTTTTGATGAAACTTCTCATCAGACTTAAGCCACATTCAGCGGCTCAGATAAAAATCTTATTGAAAGGCCAGAGTTGCTTGTAATGGGTAAACGTACCTGTTAATGCAGTGAGGAAAGTTATTTGTCACCATTAGAATAATGTGTTACAGTTAACTGTTTAACTAAACTGTATCTGGGAGATGCCTTATATTTTACCAGAGAGATGCTCCTGTTTTTATATGCCTTTGCGGGACTGTCATGCAAATATGGCTTAAATTAAGTCTAATTAAATATTTTTGACCAAAAACAGGATAAATATACACACTCAGATTTGACTATCTGCAGTCAGTTACCATCAACAGCCCAGCTTTATAGTCTGCACAAAGTATTAGAGGGGAAACACACTCACATATTAAAAGTAAAACTCTCTAGAAGAGAAACAGAGAAATGGGAGACAGGAGGTTGAATTATACCCCTTCATAAACTGTGAAACATGTACAGCCAGTATTAAGATGGTGCTAAAGATATTTGTGTTTGCTCTGCAGGACATTGTGTGCCTTTTCTTAGTAGTTGACAGTAAAGAGAGGACAGGAAATGAGGGGAGAGAGTTGTGAGATGGAGCAAAGGTCTTTGAACGGATGTATACTAGCCTAAGTCGGCGCCTTCACCCCTGGACTGTTGACAGATTTGTTTAGTAACTACTACATATGTCAGCTACATCTCTTCATCTGATGAGAAAATAAATCCTTACCATTGAATAAAATAAAGTAGAAGAGCAAGTACAAAGTCCCAAAGCCTAAAAGCAGAACAAAAACAATCTAAACAGTCAGTCAATGTTGTCTTAAAGTGAGACGTGGTTAGAGATTACCTGCCAGCAGGAAAAAACAAACATGAAAAGTGTCTCCTCTTCAGGTTCCTGTTTCTCTTTTCCTCGTAGGTACTTTCACTTACTTTGCTTTGAATTTGTCCTTGCTCCTCAGAGGCAGCAGCAATCATTTCAACCAGAGATAAACACACGCCTTCCCCAGCTTCCTCAGGACATAGCAGCACTCCTGCCAAATCCTGCAGATTTCCCAAGTGAGTCACGGATAACAGTAGATGCAGTTCACACAGTGAGGTTTTATATCAATAGGCTGACTCAATTTCAAAGAGCTTGACTTTAAATATGATCAGATACATAAGAGATCATTTTAGCATTTGGTAAATGTGATACATGCATTGCAGATTGATCTTGTTTAATGAGAAGAACAGTTGAGATGCTGGAGATATAACACCCCTTTTTTTTTTGTTGTTACTCAGCTGTGGCTCTCCAGCAGTCACACATCAAGGCAATGGCACACGTCTCCAAACAGGTGAGTGTGTATGAAAAAGAGGAGTATGTGAGGGGTGAGCAATACTCATTTGATTATCATAAAGGGGAGGCAATGATTCACTGAAAGTCTCAAAACTACTTTAGATTTAGAAATGTCAATGTCAGACTGAAATGTCTCAACAAGCTCTGTACAGGTGGCCATGAAATGTGATTAAACCTCATAGTTATTACCTACTTCACTCAAGCATGCTAGAATTTGTGTCTTTTGCAATGTTAGCATTTAGTTAAGACGCTGCCTCAGAGCTGCTGCTATTGACTGATTTTCTTGTTTTCTTCTTAGACAAGACAAACAGCCACCTGGCCGCCATCTTGTGTCCAGTTGTCATCATGGGATTCGTGATCTTTGTGATCTTGCTCTTTGATTGTCGTCATAGAGATGAATCTTGTTTCAAGAAAGGTGAGGTTGAATTTATTAGACATGGTCAGTTTTCACCATAGACTGTATGTAGAATGGATAGAGTCTGCCTCCTCGCTGGGTGAAGCCACTCCGAGAACAGCACCCTCTGTTGACAGGCTGCAGCATAGGTCCTAAATCCCGCCTCCACCAGCAAAGCTTATGGAGCTGTGGACAAACTTTAGAAATTTATTACACAGAACATAATTTTTTCTCCCCCCTGCTTGTGATGTTGACATGTAGTTACTGTATGACTGGTTTGTGCTCAAGTCCTCTTTTTTCTGTGAAGCTCAGTTTTTAAAAGTTATTAGGGGGTTCATGTTGGCTATGATTGACACTTGATACAGCCTATGTAGGGATTGCGTAGCTCTCCCGGGGGATACGCTGTTTGAGCCGAGCATCATCACAGTGACTCTCTGCGACTGCGCGGCCGAATGCGCACATCGCTACTGCGCAGCGCTGGTTTCAGGAAATGAAGAAAAATCCCGGAAATACCGAGAGCTTTTTGGCTTCAAATCCGTATACAGGCGGTATGCAGAACCAAGTTGTCCATAGTACATACAGTCTATGGTTTTCACATGTAAAAAGTTGATCACATGGTTAGTGGGAAACAACTGAAAGCCTTTTTGAAATGACTGATGAGAAATGTGTCATGAGTTCTGCAGGTACATAATAGATGGTAACTGTTTTCAAAGTCATACACATGTTGATTCATCATGTTCACATATGACAAGAAACTGAATTTCTGTTACTCATTTGTTTATTTACATTTTCCCAGCCATGTCAAAGCTCTACAATGAGGTAAACGGCTTACTTTAAGCCCTCATTCTATCATGAACTTTTATATACAGGATCGTTTCTCTGTGGTTCACGTGGAACTGATGAATGTTTTCTGTTTTAGGGAGGAAGAAACGCTTCTCACAAGCCAAAGGAGCTGACTCATCAGTTCCCCAGGGGCTCATTCAGTGCAAAGCAGCAGCTATCATCTCTATCAGCAGCCAATTTGGGTACTACTGAGTAAAATGAGACTTGACTCACTTTATATGGTTAAAAATGAAAAATGATACAGAAAGAGTTGTGTTTCTGTAATGAGTATAAGATGAACTTCACTGTCCTTCTCTGAGAAAAGGTCAATAAAACTGCTTCTTTAGTCACACTCTTCGACTTTTGTTGTCTTTATAGGGCCAGTCCACGTCCACAACCCAGGGACGGTCATCTTCAGCCTGCTCAATCAGTTTACAGGCCAAGTTGGTCCAACAGTTGAAGGTGTGAAAACAGTTGGGAGAAAGTGCAGCCAGGAAGAGGACGCAAGAGACAGTCCCGTCTTTCATCCCACATCCTGTTCCAGTATTCATCTCTCTGAAGAGGAGAGAAGCGTAGAGATGGACAGCATGTTCCTCCCCTCTCAAGAGCAAGGAAAAGACTGTCATGTGTCCAAAGAGGAGGTCCTATGAAGTTAAAAAAAAAAAAAAAAGTATTGCACCTTTGCTGTCGTGTCTGCTGGCTTACAACCTGATTCTAGGACTTGTAGAAGAAGAAGCTTTGAATCCAAGGATGGGAGTCAGTCAGATTAATCTTCCTCAGGTAAACCACGAGCCTCAGTTTCACAGAGACATTTCTATATACAGGTGAACAAAAATATGTGTAGTGAGCGCACATAAGAAACTTTAACTGTTGGAGGACCTGCTGGATGGGGATTTCTTTTCCTTGCTATAACTTAAAATGCCATGTAAATACTCTTTAATAAGATCACTGCTCAGCATTCATTGTGTTCAATTTTTTTGCATGAATTGAGATGAATGAGATTTTAATTTAAACAAAAAAAAATCTAATTTTTGCAAGTTAAAAAGATTTACATATGGGATGTAGAAAGTCTATTTACATAAACACACATAAATGTCAAATAGTTAAATACCTGAAACCTCTTGTACCACAGTACATATCATCATTCAGTGTTGTGCATGAATACGCTAATATTTTGATTAAACTCAACAGCTCATTGTGTGACCGCTTATAGTGAAGGGCAGCTCACTGTCCAGGAGGTTTCTTAGAGGACTCAGGAGTTGTGGAGAGTTACTGAATGTGTTCTGTGTGTTATAGCAGCCAAAGTCTGCTGCACCTGGTGCTTCTCACATCCACTTGTTAGCAGGTTTACTTGGCGATGAAGCCAGCCCTGAGTTTACAACAAATCGGGCTAAATTATGTACATTTTTAGAGAGGTTCTACTTTTTAAGAGAATAATTCACTTTTGTGTTTGTTTGTTCAGTGTTTTTTACCCTCATCTCATTTACTCATAGAGGATGTGAAAACCATCTCTCCCACATTACTGGTTACGAGGCAGATTTTTCCGTGTATTTGGGTAAAAAGTTGGAACCTTTCACAAAATTTTCTTCAAACAGATGCCAATTCTTTGTAAGTATTGAAAACTGCAGATTATCCTTTTTAATTTGTAAAACACTGAATGGATTTTTGGGGTTTTCAAACTGAATATATGTCTTTTTTTCTACAGCAGTGTTTGATTATCCTTTTAGTTAAGGAAATGTTGTTGATTGGGAATTGAAGTTTAGGAGGTTCCGATGATGGGTAACGTAATTTCAGCTGAAACAAAATGAACATGAACTAGTTCATTTTGATCTGTGCGAACTGAACATTGAGTTTTTTCACTTTTAGTGCAAACTTGCACAACATGTCACCGACATGCTGCACTGAGTCACTCGCTTTACTTTATTCCTTTTCATCTTCCCAACGTTGCAGATGTCATGTAGTCCTTTTTTCCGGTCAGAAAAGTCCATCAGTCCTGAATTAAATATCCTCAAAAACTCTCGTCATTAATTCAAGGATCACATTTTCCGCACACTTCCTGGATCGGCTTTGATACTTCCCCCTCCTCGGAGCTTGTTGGAACAGGAGCAAGTTTTTCTGTCAAGTACCCTAAGCAAAAAAGAGAAGATGTCTAAATTTAGGAATCAGTAAATATTGAGAGAAAATAGATTGAGATAATAAAAAATGCACGTGTTTCAATATTGCTGCTTCATCATATCCATTTAAAGTCAATTTAAAATGAAATAGCAGTAAATTCAGCATGTAAATTTGCTTACCAAGCTTGTATCTGACCCAGCGCTGAAAAGAGTAGGTCTTTGCCAGAACAACAAATCCAACTACAGCACTCAGGAGGAAAACTATCACCAGTAACCACACTGTATCTGTAAGAAAGTGCAAGAGACTGAATATCCACTGACAAAAAAAGAAGAATTCACCATAATCTTATATCAAATATGCTTTCTTTGGGAATGCAAAGAATGAGTGTGGTGAGGACAGCAAGTTTCAGGGCTAAAGTACATAAATAAAAACGTTACCAGCTTGTTGCTGACAAATCTTAGAGTTAATTGGAAGTATGAAACAGGTCATTAATCGGATTTGTCATCAAGATTACTCTGAAACCCTTTCAACAAAGTTGGTCAGAGAGTCTGATTAATCACACAAGACTCAGAACAGTTCACCTTATGTGTCTGACCTTTTCTGAAAAACTTGCAGCAAAATAGCCATTTAGTCATTTGAGCCACTGTAAAAGTAAAACTCTTGGCGAGTGCATCTGAAAACAAGACGCTGGTGATTACGTGGTCAGAGCCATTCTGCTTCAAATTCTGCCTCTGGTTGTTCTTTTGCACAACAGTTTGATTTTTGTTACCTTACTATTATATCATGTAATGTTGTATTTGTCCAAGAATGCAAAATGTATGAATCTTAACTTTTTGCAGCTGCAACTCTTCTCGCTTCAACCTAATACTTTTTTGTTGTTTTCATGAGGTCAGCTATTCAGTTCCTTTGCAGGATATTTATATTCTAACCATTCAAAGTAGTGCAAATACACCCTTGACCACATCCCTTTGCACCAAAGAAAACAGAACCTTGGTGACATAAGTCAACGTGTGTAGAAGCAGTAGTATATCCTACCTTTATGAAGAGGCTGGCGGTCGGTGGTGGTGGTAGAGGTTGGAGGGAGTTTGTCGCCGATGGTAGTGATGAGGGTAGATAGAGGGGGTGTCATGGCAACAGTGGTTGGTATCTTCACACATTTGCTGCAGGGTTGGTCTATGCATCTGTATCCAACTTTACATGTGCACACAGCGTTATGAGTGCTGTTACAACGTGACTTTTCCTCCATGTTTGCTGTAAAAAATACAAAAAAGAAACAACCGGAGATTAAGAGAAATCATAAATTTGAGAATGTTATGTGTAAGCGGTACCCATATAAGATGTACAGTTGTCGTATACATAAGACACATAGATGATAAGAGAAAGAAAAATGACTCAAACTGGGCATGTCAAGTAGAAAGTCTGGTCACAGAATGTTAGACGGTTATATTGTGAAACAGACAACTCAAAAATGAGCTGCACTGCACCCATAGATTTTGAAGTTGGCGGGGATTGCTTAAAATGACTGTTCTTTTTTTTCTAAGTGGCACTGTATGAAGTACTTGTCAATAGTAAGTGTTCTACCCACAGAAGACAGCCAGTTTATTTTAGTACTTACTGCGGACACAACACATCCGCCTTCTTCCCACAGTACAAGTGATTATTATCTGAGTGCTCATCAAAGTGGTTTGGGAAACTGAATTACTCTGTTGAGAAAAAGTTTAACTTACATGTCATTGTGCTGCTCTTGATGCTCATATCTGAATTCTAGCTAAGTGTTAACACCTTCACTAACCCTAAATGTGATTAAATATTCTTTATCTAGATACTGTTGAACTTTTGGAGCAGCCAGTGAAACTTCTGTGTGGGTTGAATCATTTCCACTGAAATTACTTTCCAGTGACATGTATTGATATGTAACCTCTTCAAGAAAAAAAAAAAAAAAAGATTTTGACATTTAACTTATCTGCTGTTATCCTGCCCAAACCTCCAAAAGTGACGAAAGACAGTTTCTTTGAATAGATTCAAGATATTTTCAGATACGTCTTATGCAAATTCTGTTACAATGAAGATGTAGAGGAGAGCTGTACTGTAACACTAGATAGAATGTGCTAACATAGGGTTTTCTAAACTTTCCCAAGGATCCCCATCAACAGGGGTCCCTTGTAAAATTCCTTTAAAATCGATCATCTTGTTATTGATTCATTTGTGAAACAATCCTTTATATCTTCTGATATTTAAGGCAGCAATAGTGAGCCCATCATTCAGTTTTTCTCTTGTTATTCATTCATTTGTTCAGTTCATTTGCTTTTCCCTCTGTCATGAACAGTTATCTCCCTAAAAGTATTTAACAGGAACAATGACAGTGAAAATTAAACTCTTGCTCTTGATATTTATATTTGGCCCATTCTGTGACCCCACTCTAGCACACCTGGGGGTCAGGTCCTCCACTCACTGCTAAAGGTATAAAACATTTAGGTTAAAACCAAAGCATGTGCTTTTTGTGTCTTTCTGCATAGCACAACACATTTGTATGAAGTGAGCCATACTGTTTTCTGTTGTCTATGGTTTCCACAGTGACATTTAAATGTAAGCAAAACAGACTGTTTCTGCTCACCTGTTGCTCTGCTCAGACCTGAGTGATGACATAAGATATGATATTTTCATCTGCTGCTCTTTCCGATGTTTACCACTTTTCAGTGTTTTTCTTTTGTTTCCACTGACACGACGACAGTCTACTTTGTGCACCTCCTACTGTCTGTGGCACTCTTGGTTAGCTTTGCCTTTGATGCTGCGGCTATAACCATGTAATCATGAATCCCACCCTGAGGTCGTTTATGGAGGGTTTCTCAGACTCCCCCCTCCTTGTAGTCTCTCTCTGACTGTGTCCCACCCTGACACACTAAATGGGAGATCCCCTTTATGTGTGTGACCTTATGTTCTTGTGGGTAAACGTCTCTTAAATTTTGATCTACTGGCAGAGTTGAGTAACAGCCAAGAGAAATCAGATTTCTTTTTGAGCTTATGTTTGCCGGTTAGAACTAAGAGATGACTCATATCAACATCAATGCTTCAAAAGTGGATCACACACACACACACACACACACACACACACAGATACATGTCTCAATACTTTAAGCAGACAACATTTTGTCAGTTTTAAGTAGCTTATTATTGCCAATGAAGCAAGAAGCAAGAGTGGTACAAAAGAATAACAACATGCATCATAGTAAGTTGGAGTGTCTCTTCACAATACAAAACAATAATGAGGTCCATAAGAAGCTCAGCCAAGCATTTTTTTTATCAGAATTCAGTCAAATGTCCTCACAAGCAACAATGTCCCCTGAAGAAAAATTGTCCATCAGGGTTTGGTCCTCAAAAGAATACAATGACAAACACACACACACACACACACACACACACACACACACACTTACATATCAAGTCGAGAACCACAAACAGGAGCTTCACAGTATTTACATGCCATCCTTATTGCTTTTGTAAGTGTAATTAGCATGTTTGTCTACTTGCCATCTTAGTATGCGACTATTTTCTGACGACGTATGGATTATCAGAGAGCATAAGCAAGAACCAGCAGCAGCAACCTATGACATCAAGGTAATATCTCTATTGACCATTAAGGTCTCAAACACACTTAACTCATCACTCATCTTAGAATAAAAGCAATAAAATTACTCACACTCCCGGCATCGCCTACACCACTTGCAGGTCAACTCTGCATTGGGCGTGTCTCTGTATTGGCCATCCGCACAGGTAACACACTGAATCTCACAGGTAGTTTGAGAACGCTGAATCATACGTTTGCCTGGAATACACACTAACAGTTTAAGTGTCTTTCACTTATGAAAACCTCAACAAGAGAAAATCAAGTCACTCTACCTGGTGGACACCCATCACAGCAAAGCTCATGATTATTCCTCGGCCAGGGATATTGGAACTTCTTGCACTGCATGGAAAGCACAGCAGAGAGGACAGAGAGGCTGCACATAAAAGTCAAAGCTAAAGAATAGAGAGTCGGCATCTGTGAGGAAGAAGAAGGGAGGAGAAAATGAGGAGGATGAGCAGAAGGAGGCTCACAATGAGGAGGGAACAATGAGGAAAAACAAAGATTTCTCTGATCAGACAAATACACATATTTACAGTAATGGATGCTGAGTCATATTTGGGTCAATAGCTGTTGATAATTTAAATAAAATCTACCGAGCAATCATACCAACACTCCATAAAGCTTGCAGTGAGCAAGAGTGCAGGGATATTGAAGTTTAAATCAAAGTGATACAACAGTTTGATCAAAGGTTTGCCTGCTGAAAATATCTCTTACAGCCTTTACTTACTGTGGCAGAGAAGATGAGATGTGACCTGGGACCCTCTGAGTGTGAGACTGAACAGGGGACCAGAACTATGTCAGGGTACTATTCATAAAAGGTCATGATGAGTCATTGTGAAAAACAGTAATCATGTCTTTGTATCCTCTCTGCTCTGCTCTCTTACCCACTATCTCATTCACTCTCTTGAGACCCCTCGCTCTGCTAGTGATAAAAAAAAGGTCTCCATCAGCCTCCACTACTTTCCATTAGCATTTATTGCTCTCGTTTCATCCAAAATCAACGTCTTATCTGAAAACAATAAATGTTTTCCGTTGTGGGAAGCCCCCCCTGGTGAAAATGGATTGTTTATGGATGCACAAGTGTATTAAGTACATTTATTTTATGTATATGCATGAGAGAGTACATTAATGTCAATGCTTACTTCAATCAGGCTTTTTTGGCTTCTTTTAATCCATCCTTGTATTGCGTCTTTCTCTCCGGTTTCAAACTGAATAGTTACAATGTGTCACTCGAATATCATAACCAACTCATTTAATGGCAAACCATCCTGTTTCTCTTAAAGAAAGCAGCTTTAAAGATGAACCTCATTTCAAGAAGTGACATAATGCTGATGAGCTGTTGTGTTATCATTATGACAGAGGTGTGAGGAGAGGAAGAGGTTCTAGTCAATAATATCAAATACTTCTCCGTCAAGAATGTAAAAAAAACAGATAATGAGGTTGATAGAGAGCAGGTTTCCAAAAGAAAAGTCATATTTTGATTTGCCAGTCGACAGGAAAGTTCTCTGGGCTCGGGCCCAGAAAAGTCACCAGCATTTTTTAACTTAAATGTGTATGTGCACCTCTTTGCATGTTCTAGTTTTAAACTGCATTTGTGGATGTGGTGATAAACGGTACATATAATCGGTGGTTTCAAGATACGGTTTTAAGCCCATGCACTGATGTCTGCTAAGGAGTCATGCCTGTTTGTAGTGCAGTGCTGACCGAGGGCCCAAAGATCACAGCTATCCGGTACAGATTTTCCAGTTTGCCCCTTTTATAAAAATACTTCTACAGATTTCTCTGAATCTGTTGGTTGTGCTACAAAGCTAAATTTCAGAAGCAGGACCACACCTCAACCCTACCTCTTCTGGGGAAGCTGTAGCTCAGGAGGTAGAGCGGTCGTCCAATAACTGGAAGGTTGGCGGTTGGATTCCCCCAATATCCCGAGTCTATCTGTTGTGTCCTCAGGCAAGACACTGTATCCACCTTGCTCCCAGTGTGCGTCCTCTACTAGTGTATGATAGTGAGTGTTGTGTGGTGGTGGTCGGACAGGTTGTAGGCACAAACTGGCAGCCACGTTTCCATCAGTCTGCCCCAGGGCAGCTGTGACTGTGGCACTTTACCACCACCAGGATGTGATCATAGACTGTCTATAGAATGGACGCCGTCTGCCTCCTCGCGGGTTGAAGCCACTCCGAGAACAGCACCCTCTGTTGATGGGCTGCAGTATAGGTCATAAATCCCGCCTCCGCCAGCAAAGCTTATGGAGCTGTGGACAAACTTTAGAAATTAATTACACAGAACATAATTTTTCTGCCTCCTGCTTGTGATGTTGACATGTAGTTATTGTAAGACTGGTTTGTGCTCAAGTCCTCTTTTTTCTGTGCAGCTCAGTTTTTAAAAGTTATTAGGGGGTTCATGTTTTCTATGATTGACACCTGATACAGCCTATGGGCGTTCAGGGATTGCGTAGCTCACCCTGGGGGATACGCTGTTTGAGCCGAGCGTCATCACAGTGACTCTCTGCGACTGCGCGGCCGAATGCGTGCATCGCTACTGCACAGCGCTGGTTTCAGGAAATTAAGAAAAATCCCTGTCCTGCTGATGGTGTGGTCCTTGCTAATGGTTTTATATTGTGTGCTGCAGATGATAAAATCCCACGACTCTTTGAAAATTTATGCTGAGAAACATGAAGACATTTAACATCTAGTCAATCTTGTTGCTTCTTTTTTATCTTCCAAATCTCTCCCTTCTAAAAAAAAATGCTCAATTTCTGTGTGATCAGACTCTTGATAAAAGTATTTCAGAACTTCTCTTTGACTCAGTTAAGCTGTCACGTTTTTTTCTTTAACACCCTTGTCTGAAACCAGACCACAGCATGTGACCTCCCATCAACTCTGAAATGAGGCCTAAAGCTGACGAAGCAACATCTTGAAGGGGGTGCCTGTGGACCCTGGTGTGGCTGTTGGCAAGCGTAAGGAGTGCAGAGATGAGTGTAAGAGAGATGACTGACAAAGAAGCAAACCTGCTTATGCTTATCTTAGAGTTTCAGTATTAGGCTGCTTGACAGTAAAGACCAGTGTGTGTGATTAGACATTAAGAGGAATCTTAAGCTGAATCATGTTAACACTCTTGTGGTGAAGTTAACACACTAAGTGACTTTTTTTTTACTGGACCTGACACGTAAAATTTACATGCAAGGGGATCTGTATGATCCCCACAAGCTTTCACCACCACCACTGTGCCTGGTAACTCATGCATGTAAGAGAAAGCCTGCAGTGCTTACTACTGAGGTCCATGCAACAAATACTGCTAAACAGGTAGTCTTGAGATCCTTACAGAACTCTTGTAAAGTGGCATCATGAGTAACCAAGCATCCATATAAGTAACTTATAAACATGATGGTTGGGTCATTAGACATTTGTAAAGACTTCTGAGAAATGTTGACATTTCTCTGACTGCTAAACATGTTTTTAAATGCCTTGAAAGTCTCTTATCAATGTTTTTATAGGCATTAAAGCAGATTATTGAGTCTTACCAAGCTTTTGAAGGGGTTACAATGTTTTTTACACAAGTTGTTACACATTTTTTTACCAGATTAACTATACCTTTTTAATAGTTGGCTTAGATTTTTGCAGCCACCAGATCTAAAGCAGGAAAAAATGATACTTTGACTTTGAAAACCTTGACTCAAATTATCATTGCAAGGCCTATAAACTAACGCATGAGTGTGCTTGAAACAGGCAGAGCCACACACAGAGGGAGGAAAAGTAGAGAGACGACGTTATATCTTTCGGTTCGCTAGCTGAGAAGGAAGGAAGTGGCTTTTCTGAAGAAACACTTGTTCTGCTGACTGAACTCTTTCATCATGTACTGTGGCGTTTAGGTCACATGATACTCAACTCTACTGGCCTGGTGGATAAAATCCCATCTTACTCCAGCCTATTAACTCTGGTGTCTGTTATAGCAGGTCCCAGTGTATTTATTGTCTTGTTTTATTTGTTTTATCTTTTATTTTTTACCTTTTTCTCCTGTGTTTCCCAAAGGTAGCTCTTCCCTCATGTAATGTCTCGGTGTCAATCCATGTCTCTTTAACAATATATCTTAAATTCTCACACTGTGTGCGCTTGTATGTGTGTATGTGTGGGTGAGTGAGGGTGGATGTGTGTCTTTGTGTGTGTGTGAGAGGTTCGGGTTTTATTGTTGTAAGTTGTTGTTTTTAGTCTGAAAAGTGCCATAAAAATAAAGTTGAATTTGAATTTGTTACTTAAGACAGCACCATACCTAAAAAGAGGCTGGATTCTCATGAGAGATTTTTCTCCTTCATATTATAGTTTATTTCATGATTTGATTATTTATCATTTATTTATTATTGGTCAGTTTCATGAGTTTTGAAGGCCATAAGAATTGATGGTTTAACAACAGTGCAAAGACATCTGTGAGAGCTCAGCAACTGACATATAATTGTGAACCCAAATTGTGAGCCATTGATTTCAACTCAGGCACCTTCTGTGTTGCCAGATCAGAAAATGCTTGTAAGTATCCAGAGCTTCATATAGCATCAAATAACCACACATAAATGCTAAATAGGTTCCTGTGCAACCAACAAGAGCACAGTAAATCAACCATAGGCTACACAAATTGCAAGATGAACCTCTGGCATCCTAGCGCCAGGCCCAGATTAGTAATAATGAGTGCTGCACGTAAAAAGGTGCACTTTTAACCATGTAGGCCTAATAACTTTAATTAGTTACATCACAAATGACCCGTATGAGGACTACTTGCAAAACAATTTAAAACAAACAAAAATGCACAGAGCGCCTTTGTCTGCCCCCCTTTTCCCTCCCTCTCTCCCCCCTATTTTTCTCCTCCCTACTCTGCACACCTGTGGTGCTAAAAGACACACATGGACCTGGACGTACAGCATCTGATTGTGATTTCGAACACAAACATGAAAAACTAGTTTTAAAATAAACGAGCAAATGCTATAAGTGGGCTACAAATCAGTAACAGTGCAAATAAGATAAGGTGACATAAAAAATCATCTTACCTTTGACGCAGAGTCAGCGACTTTCCATTAACTTGAACAATATTGAGAACGAAAAACTTTTTACAGTCACTGGAAGCCAGGTCAGCTGGCTAATACATTGAAGAATCAAACTTCACCAACAACTGTCGGTGTATTTATTTAACTATTTTTTTTAAATAAAGAGAGAGAGAGAGAGAGAGAGAGAGAGCTGTTTTCACAATATTAAAAACTCGCCAAATGTGGTCAAAAGCAGCCCAAATTTTATTCAGCCGCCTAATGTATTTTTTCCCCGTCTGACGTAAACAAAATTAGCCCAATTGGGAGGAAAACTGCCCAATCTGGCAATACTGGGGTGGGTGCATAGACTGTATGTACTATGGACAACTTGGTTCCGCCTACCGCCTGTATACAGATTTGAAGCCAAAAAGCTCTTGGTAATTCCGGGATTTTTCTTCATTTCCTGAAACCAGCGCTGCGCAGTAGCGATGCGCGCATTCTGCCGCGCAGTCGCCGAGAGTCACTGTGATGACGCTCGGCTCAAACAGCGTTTCCCCCGGGTGAGCTACGCAATCCCTGGATGCACATAGGCTGTATCAAGTGTCAATCATAGAAAACATGAACCCCCTAATAACTTTTAAAAACAGAGCTTCACAGAAAAAAAGAGGACTTGAGCACAAACCAGTCTTACAATAACTACATGTCAACATCACAAGCAGGGGGGAGAAAAATGTATGTTCTGTGTAATAAATTTCTAAAGTTTGTCCACAGCCCCATAAGCTTTGCTGGCGGAGACGGGATTTATGACCTATACTGCAGCCAGTCAACAGAGGGTGCTGTTCTTGGAGTGGCTTCACCCAGTGAGGAGGCAGAAGCTGTCCATTCTATATACAGTCTTTGGGTGGGTGTGTGTCTTTGAGTGTGTGGGGGGTCCATGGGAGGTTTGCGTTTTATTGTTGTTTTTAGCCTCTGTGAGGCACTTTGAAATACACCTTTTTGTCTGAAAAGTGCCATAAAAATAAAGTTGAATTTGACACACACACACACACACACACACACACACACACACACACACACACACACACATTTTATAGTTTATTTCATGATTTGATTTGATTATCATTTATTTATTATTGATCAGTTTCATGAGTTATGAAGGCCATGAGAATTGAGGGTTTAACAATAGTTCAAAGACATCTGTGAGAGCGCAGTAATTGACATTAAATTGTGAACCATTACATCCCTTTGGCTTAATTTTAACTCAGGTACCTTATCTTTTTATAGCTAACCAGTCTATCAGTGGGATTTAGTTAATAGATTATGACAATTCCACAGTTGATTCACCTGAAATTAAGATTTGGATTAAGTCCAGGGAGGAGTGTCTTCTCGTTCTAATGATTGATTTAACTCTGTAAAGTTAACAGCCTTGATAATGAAGGCGTTATTTGAGATCATATGGCAGTATGCTGTGATGTTAGTGTTTCATTTCCCCACCTCTTTATCTGGATGCTGTTATAGTCTAACTATAGACAAAGGTAAAACATGTCGACTGGCAGAAATGAGGGTATTTTCTCGACTGGGATAGTCGTGTGAGACATTAATATCCGCTCATGTGTCACATTAGACATGTTTTGGTATGTTTTGCCCACAGCTGTATTGTGTTATTGCCCAACTCTGTCTCACAATTCCTTGAAATGGCCACGTGACGCAGCTATTTCCCGTCTGAGGCCGCCTCCGCACGAGCTCCGAGGACAGGGATTAACGGCACCGTCGCCCCGTTTTCTGTGAAGAATAAATCCAAAAGTTTATCAAATTAAATACACATCCGTGCTTACATATGGAGCTTAAGTGAGGAGAAAGTCGTCGGTAGTCGACCAGGTAAGTGAAGGTTAGATACCTCTGCATGTCCGCCTGTGGGAAGAGCAGATTCATATCGGACTTTGAAGCAGTTGTGGGCGTCATGTGGTGTAGTTAAATCGAAACCACTGACACAAGAAACAAAAAAGCAAAAACTTGACTGTACGTAAATCTTTAACGATAACAGAAGAAAAAAAAATGTACGCTGTGAGTTTGAGTTTCAAAGTTTTAAAGTCGCTGGATCTCGAATCACAGCGATCTACCCCGAACGGAAGGTGAGAGGGGAAGCTGCCAAACAGGTTGCGTCGAAACGTTGGAGTCATTTTTCGAGATTGACAATCGACAGAATAGTTCAGTTTTGGTCATTTGGATCCATATAAACTTATGTTTTTGTCTACTCCAAATTCATTTTTTTAAAACAAGGCTATATGACTCTCTCCATTACAAGCTGCTATGGAGAAAACGAATATGAATAAACATAACACCCAATTGTTAAGACTTCAAACTCAATTTAAGGACTGATGTTTGGCATGAAATTGAAATTCTTTTACCTTCATTTGAACAAAGTGATCAACAGAGTCTCTATTTTACCTCTTACTCACCTGTGTTAAACTTTATCACCTGAGGAAGTCATTGAGAAAACACACCTCTGTAACCTCAGCCCCCTCCCTAATATTAATTCATGGTTACTGGAGTTAACTTGCAGACCTATAAGTCTTAAAGTGATGATAAATGATCACTTTCTCCCTTGCTGTATGCTCTGATCAATGAGTGAGACATAGTTTCAGTTAGGCTGTGGAGTCTACAGAGGTTTTCTGCACAAATATAAGAAATGGATGTCTAAAAAACTCAACAGGTACATCTAAATGAAACTAACCTCATAATGACACGCCATATGAATTTCGTGTCGACAGCTTAAATGTTTAAATAGTACCCAGAAAGGACTTGGATTCATTCCTAACTAAATGTCAGCGCAAGGTCAGGTTGCTCCTCAAGTGTGTGGGCTCATCTAGACTTAAAAATCACAATATTAGTGGATAAAAACAAGAAGGAATCACAATTATTATCCCTGGCTTAAAGAAGAATTTCTAAAAGTGTTTGAGTCCACTTAGTTCCTCTAGTCATTTTTAACATATTGGGTTTTTTGTAGGTCGCTTCAGATGGACTAAGCACAGCCTGTAAGACGATGGAGAGAGGTGTCCCCGGAGGAAGATGGAGCCAAAAAGTGCCTGTTGGCACAGTACTGTTGCTCATGGTGAGAAATGTGTAACATCAGTACCTAAAAACTGCATGAACACATGAAAAAATGTACATTTAGGGAAAACTTCCTTGTGTATTTATTGTGTACTCTGTGTTACAGTGCATCCCTACTTTGGCAATGTTACAACCTGCACAGGAGAGGAAGTGTCCAGACTGGGAGTATCTTTCCGAAAAAGGATTTTGTTGTAACAAATGCCCTAAAGGTACTTTTCATCCTCTTGCTCAACATAATTGGATCACAGACACCGGCAACTAACTTATTCTATAAAACCCATTGTACAAGGACATAACTTTGATGTTTGTGTTTTCCAGGTTTTAAACTTTTAGAAGAATGTTCTGGTCCGAATCAGAGGAGTAACTGCACACCCTGTCCTGCACCCTTTCAATACAGCGATCATATGAACCACTTCCCAACATGCAAAAGTTGCAAACGCTGCAGCAGTAAAGTCCATCTTATCTCTCTCCATTGATATCTGTCTTTATTCTCATGTTTTCTAATTTCAGATAAAGTCTAATTCATCTTTTATTTCTTATCTGTCATCCAGGATCAGGACATGAAATAGAGATAACGCCGTGTAAAAGAGACCAAAACACTATTTGTCGCTGTGTGGAGGGTTATTACAGATCCTACATTGATTCCCAAACCTACGATTGCATCAAATGTTCACAGTGTGGATCTAATGAGAGAGTAAAACAGACATGTGAGTTGATGATCTTGCAATGGAGAGACAATTTTAAAAAGCTCTAAATGTGTTAACCCTCTGATTTGTCAGTTACTTCCTTTGTGATTGTGACTCTTGTATTTTTCATGGTTTGTACAGGCTCACCAGAAAACAACACTGTGTGTGAATGTGCAGAGAATTACCACAGAGTCAAGCACAAGTGTGAACCCTGCAAAGAGTGAGTAGACCTCAGTCTGTGAACATGCGTTGTTCCTATTCTGCAGTTTGGGATGGATTTATTTAAAGCCGGTAATGGAGAAGTTAGTTTGCTGAATCGAAACTTGCAGTCATGTCCAACCTTGGTCAATCTTTCCATTTGTTTAGACAAAAGAGAAGTTACGAGACTTACAAATTTTGCCACTGACGCTGTAAAATTTACTAAACAAGTGGTCATTTGTTAAAAAAAATACTTCCTCATAGACCCTCTGTTGTAACTGGATTCCCTGCAGTTACCAGTCTTTCAGGTGTTTGTGTGATATTGCTGTTAAGTTTCAACTGTTGGATAAAAATCTTCTCAAATGTGCCAAAAGAAGAAGTTAAACTTGAATATCTCTTTTGGTTAGACAGGGAAATACAGCTTAAGTTGGCATTATGATAAGACAACTTTAAAAATGTTCTCACTGATCAGCACCAATCATATACTAGAGGGAGGCTGCACTTATATGCTACTTCCTTTCCTCAGAAATCTACCATTTCTTGGCGACTGAAACAGATGACACATTAATCCATTTTGAACTGACACCAGTTTCCTGTGTCATTCTAACTGTGCTACTGTACTTAAAGTGTTAACACGCCCTCACTTAAACTCATATACTGGTGTATAAAAAGCGACCCCAGCTCCTGGGTTGATCACTTCCTCTATAGATGTAACACTTCCTCCTCAATGTTGTGAACCGTGTTTTCTGTTCTCCACAGATGTACCACTGGGTGCAATCATCTCTGCTTATCCCCCGTTGTCAGTACAACAGGTGAGCACTTGTTACTGGGGATTGATCATCAAGCCAACTTTGATGATCTTGACTTTTGCCTGTTATTTGTGTAAATGTCTTTCCACTGTGACCCATCCACAAGACTTATGTATCTGATCAAGGCTTTTATTGTTAAGTAGATCCTACCTACTTACTAAAATACATACATACCTGCATACATTCATACATAGATACATACAAGTTGCAGAGCGACCATTTTTTTCCTGCAAAAAAATGAGCTTTTATTTTGTAGTAATAAGATAAATTAGCAAAATATGCGTGGTAGTCTCAGCACTTGGAGTCATAGAGTCTGAGGAGTGACAATGAATGGCTGTCTGGAGTGGGAGGTATCATAGGAAAAACATTTTGATTTAAACGTTTAGAATATTAGAATAATCTAATAAACATCAGACAGCTTACATTATTTTGTCATGTAAGCCTTAGGTTTGCATAATTGTAGGAACTATTCTTTGTTATTCGGTTTATGCAAAAATGTCAAAATAGCGAATCATTACAAAAATCAAAGTTTTAAGTTTTAAAAGAAAGTGATGATGCAAATGATTTCGAATTTATTCTTTACATTTTAATTTGAGTTAACATTTTTTTAATTTATCTAGTTATTTTTAATTGATTAATTATTTCGTCCAATTCTGCCAGACCCATTAAGCGAGAAGTTTCCATCGTATTTATACATTTTGCCTGTTGTGCTCATGAACAAGATATTTGAAATCTTTAATTAAAACAATAATCATTATATAAACTTGGTAAAAAAAAAATGATAGAACACATATTTAATGTGAATCCATGCTCATGTTTCCTCTTGTGTCCTTTTGGATTCTTAAGCAGCTCCTGGATCTGGGGAGAAGTATTTGATGGACATAATAGGAGTTGCAGCTGGGGCTCTGGTGATGTGCGGCGTGATTGTTGTTATCACCCACATTGCAACAAAATGGTCCACGAGGAAACAGTTGCTGAGATCATCCTCCGGAACATCTGACAACTCTCAGGAGTCCTGTGAGGTACACTGATTTAACCGTCTTTGGTTACTTTTCCCCATTGGATTTACATTTACACTGAGTATATTTCATTCTTCTCTTGTCTCACAGAGAGACCTAATATACAAGGAGCAGCATTCACACATCTGTGTTGAAGCTGTTCCTGAATGTCCTCAGGGTGAAAGTGACCCAGAGCCCTCCAATCCACTTGACCGTCCTCGTCTGGAAATCAAGAGTGAGTGTCCAACCTGACCTGACCTTCAGGTCTATCAGAATCAGAAATACTTTCTCAGAAGAGGAGATAAATAATAGATAAAATAAGTAAAAATAAAGACATAATCAAAATATACAATATGTATACAGTTTTACAATATACAAGTATGCACACTATATACAACACAAAATAGTAAAATATGGTCTAATAACTAATTCAAGCAGGTCGATGCCTGAATAGGAATAAGATGTTATTTGTGCATTAGCTGAATCTTTAGCTCATAACAAAGAATAACGTTTTGATTAAGCATGTGTGACCTTCTGTGAGAACCACGCACTCCAGAGCTAAACAGTGTTATTGGTTTAGTTTTTTGAAGTAATAGGGATGAGAACAGGAAGAGAAATAGCAAGGAAATCAGCTGTCATTCTGTCTGCGCTAAGGCAGTCATGCTTTAGATCGGTTTACTGTTGGATAGGAGAATAAAAGTTTAATTCCATAAAACATGATGTATAATGCACTTGATCTACCATGACATTAAAATATGATAGTTTGTGTGAACATAACGAAAAAGTATTTAGTATCCTGTCGGATTAACTCTAATTTCTCTTTCTTTCTCCTCTTCCCCTGCTGCAGTCCATGACTTGATCTACACAGTTCTGGATCTGGTTTCTGTACAGCAGATGAAGCAGCTGATGCGCTCTCTCGGTGTGAGGGATACAGACATCGAACGTGCAGAGCTGGATTACAGAGGCTCGCGGGAGGCTCACTACCAGATTTTAAGGATGTGGGCTGAGAGAGGGTCCACAGGAGGGAGATGTGGAATACTGCAAGAGTCCTTACTGCAGGAGTTGTTGGACAAACTGAGGGAGATGTATCTGGGACGAGCGGCCGAAGAGCTGGAGACAAAGTACGGCATTCAGTGATTCTGCAGTGCCTGCCAAGTGGATCCAAAAGCTTATGAATCCAAGTCTTGTTCTTTTTAGAGACTCACTCATGGTGCTATAATCAAAGAGGTTTTATTTCACAGCAGCCAGCGTCACTGAAAACTCTACCTCCCCTCCTGCCAATCACTCGCTTAGATGACAGGGTCAAACTACTGAGAGCGACGGATCAGATGGTTCCAGACGGAGGGGTCACTGAAAATGTAATTTTGCACTGGTGAATGTGTAAAAAAATGTGCAACATAAGCTTCAGGGGATAATGGCACTTTGCGGGGACACAGCTTTTCCTCACGTGTACAGATTTAGATGATAAGATCACTCGGACTCTTCTCAGCAATCAAACTTCTTAACAGATTCTATTTTTAACCAAATACGGAGTGTAAAGCCAAAATTTGACATTTCACAAGGAGTAACATGTTGGATTTTTCGTTCGCATGCTGTGAGCCAAAGAGGTAAAAGTGACTGAGAATCAAAACTGGCTGTTTTGAGTTTCCAGAACAGTTTCCAAAGCTATCAGCCTTCAGCTTTAGACTGATTATGAAATGATTTTCTTATTTAACCATGCTGAAACACAAGTCATTATATTTCTACTAAGGTCAAATTAAACCTTTATGGCTGGGGAAAACTTCTTTGAGATGCGCTGTTT
The DNA here is from genome assembly GCA_962446985.1 of Xyrichtys novacula. Lineage (NCBI taxonomy): Eukaryota > Metazoa > Chordata > Actinopteri > Labriformes > Labridae > Xyrichtys > Xyrichtys novacula. Next base: position 24,707,628 of record OY660871.1, read on the forward strand.
TTTAGTATCACTTTGCTTGAAAGAATGCCTTTTAGAGATATAAGGAAATTATAGAGTTTAAGATCTTATACTGTTTATGTTTATTATTTAACATACATTGTTGATGTGATGACTGTATTGTGTATTCATTCACAACTCTCTGATATAAAAACTATTTCTCGTAGATAAGAGAATTGCAGAATTGAAAAGACAGGTGAGACAAACATGTTTTTGTTTTATTGCCAAGAGGGAACTGCGAGCCAGCTAGTAACGTTAAAGTAGTTCCTCTTTGAATCATAAAAGGTCATAATCTTTTGGGAACATTCGCAAAACAAGGGAAGTCTGCAGTTCCTACTTAATGTAGACTGGATCCCCGTCACTTTTCATAGCCACATTTGCATTCTTTTCAGCCCCATCATACAAGCTTTATTCATGGCTGTTAATGGAAAGAGGACACGCCTTGTCTCAGTATGCCTCAGCCAAAACAGCTTTTATAACACCAGTCTTGGCCTGCAGATTCTGATATGAATCAGCCACAGTCTGACGGACTAAGGAGGTGTCATTTAGCACTTTTTATCGAACTAAATTGTCTGAACGTTTATTGAGTGAATAGTCAATGCTAATGTTGAGCCTTGTACACAAGATGTTATATTCCTATTTGAACTTTTAATAAATATTTCATGCATGTTGATGTTTGTATCTGGAGCATGATTATAAGGTTGAAAAACTATTTCAGTGCCCATAAGGATGTGAAGGGTATCAAACTTGAGGCACCTTGCCGGTCTACATTCCTTCTTGCTTCCTTAAACATTTAATCAGATTTACTTTATTGTCTTTTCTTATGCACTAAAAAATGTCATTTTTCTCACCATGACCTGCCGTGACCTTGTCTCTTTTTTTCTTTCCTGTAGCTACTTTATTTTGGTTTGTTCACATCCGTAAAGCTCACCTTGTCTTACCTTTGAGTGTTTTCAATTACACAGCACTTGAACACTACATTTTTTCCATGCTTGATTTCACATCTATATCTCTATCTGATGCTTCACTTTATGAAACCCCTCTTCTTGTTTAAAAAGGTCGAAATGATTTCGCTCTGGGTGATCAATAAGCTTGATTGACATGAAACAACAATAGATCATCCCCAAAGGAAAACAGTCACCACCCCGCTTCACTAAACGCTCCTAACTGCAACACATTAACCAGCCCTGAGCACTGATTTGTTGGCTGCAGAATCTTGTTGTTCCCGTCAGGCCAGTTGCAGAGGGCAGGGGTGCAGGTGAAAGGAAGAGGGAGGGAGGGACAGATCCTAGCAGAGAGAAAGAGGAGGAGAAAGCTAACAGAAACCAAAGATGACTGGGTGAAACAAAATGGATCCAACCAAGCCCAGGTAAAGTCTATAATTTGATCTATTAAAAAGTGGGGCGATAAGCGGGAGAAGGTGAAGGTGTTCGGCACTTTAGAGGGACATTTTACTTCTTGTCTTCGGTGTAAATCACTTCAGTGTCAAAGCTGCTGTTTTAGATCTACGAGCTATCCTAAGGTATTTGTGTTGTTGATTGACAGAGGGTTAAAATGACAAGAAACCCCCCTTATATGAACTTATTCTAAGTCTTTAAATGAGTTTAAGTGTTAAAGTTGCAACATTAAATCTCTTAATTTATCCTTATTATGTTGCTGTGGGATACAGACAGGGGTTGTGAACAGGTATGACACCGCGATGAAAGCACTTGCGTGGCAGCTTTGATGTTTGACAAGAAAGCATGAGTAGATTAGCTCAGTATACCTGTCTGCAGTGTGTTTGCTTTTAGAACAACAACTTAAACCTGTTTAAATACGATCAGGAATACCAGTTAAATCAGTGCACTGACAGTACGCCACATTATATAACTGCGGTGACCAAACAGAGTGAAAGAATGGCTCCTCTCTTAAGGCTACAACTATCTTTAACTCTGGGAAACCAGCGCTTTAAGAGTACAGTCAGAGACGCATTCCTTACTGCAATCTGTAGCAGGACATTGTGCAAGTTGTGAAAGTGTTGAATTTAACAAAACTGGTGTCACTTGAGTCCCGGAGTAACACTATGACCCCCTCGACTCTGAAACAGGAGCTGTAGCCATGTGAAACAGCTGGTGTCTTGTTAAATCATGCTCACTGTCTGTAACATGCCGCAGTAATGATTTCTGCTTCACTGGCAGCCTGATTACCTGACATGCTCTTAAAAACAGTCTTAAAAAAGAGCAGCAAAACTATTACGAACACACCTATGTTGAGCTTTTATGTTATATAACTTCTCTTTCTTTTTTCTTCCTACATTGCTTTCCACTTTGTTTAATACTAATGTAGTTTTTCTCATATTCTTTGAAAACAATCTTACAGAACTAAATGTTGTCCGTTCGTCTAGAGTCTCCCAGCTGTCAGGTCAGGACAGATATATCTGACAGATTCTTGCTTTTTAAATCATGTTGCTACATTTTTTTTGTGGTTCATTCTATGACTGGAGGCCCTTTACATGTCTGAACTGATATATTACAATACAATGCAAAATGCCTCATTTTGAAGACAATGATAACATTATGTTTTGGTTGTTTTTTGGCTCCTGGTAGACCTTACTTGTTTTTTTTTCTGCTTAGAAATGTGGTGGAAAAACTGCAAGGATGTCCCCTAGCTGATCTGTGTTAGCCCTATTTTCTGCTTGTTAAAATCATTAACAATTGGTACCTACCTATAAGTGTTTTTGATTTATTTTCTCTTGGAGATTTATCTTCTTGACCGCTGATCTATAGGCCTACAAAACATTACTTTGGATTACTTTGGCTTTTGTTATACTTGTTTTCTATCCAACTAAAATAAGGTGATTTTCTTTTTGTGATTGACTTCTAACAGCTAGTAGACTTATAAAACTGATAGCTAGCAGGCATGTTTTATTGTGGTGGTAATAAGCTAATAGATGTCTGAAATGATGAGGGAATCCCATTGTTGCTATCAGTGTTTGTTTATACAGCTTTGTTCCTAAAAGGAAGTATAAGTGAACCTATTAAACTGAAAACAAAGCATACAGTGTCTATCCATTCAGTCTTCCACTCTTGCCTCTCTTGTAAAGCCTTTTCTTCTCTCAAACTATGCTCTCACACACCTTAAGTTGGCAATGAGTAACCCTGTCTGCTTATCCTCAGCCTTTCCTCAAAAGCACCACATGTAAACAATGGCGGAGGAAATGAATCCCTGATGGAGGAATCGGCATGGCGAGAAGGTGTGGATGGGGAGAGGCAGAGGGACACCAACGAAAGCAGAGAGACAGATGTTGTGGATGGGACGACAGCAGCTGCAGAGACAAACCAACACCACTGGGGGTCAGCAGACAAAAGCAAATTTAACACCACAGGCTTTCAGGCAAGTGAAATAAGACAGAAATGAACTGGAATGTGAATAAGTGCAGAACAAGAGAAGTGGTGCAATTTTATTCAGCTATTTTTAGATTACATTTTCTGGTTATTATACGTAGACTTGTGATTTATACTTTAAGGACAGGACCATTTTAAGACTAAAGCATTATGTTAAATGAGTTTTTCGTCTGGATTGGAGTACTTTAGCAACTGCTACTTTTAAAAAAACACTTTTTAAATAATCTACATTTTTTTACATTTTAATGCCGAAAAAGTTACTCTTTACTGAAAGTTGCCAATGAACACACTCAGGGGATTTTATAAAGCTTTAAAAATGAAGTTTTAAATACTAAAACTGCACAGCAAAGTTCAAGTTTAGGACTCTGTTATTTGCAATGTTTTACAGCATTGCAGGTTTTTAAAGGTAGAACAGCCCAACTCTTAATAAGAAAACCAGACTCTCCTTGCACAATAATGTGTAAGTAATAAAAACAAATCTTATTATATTGTCCTATTAAAGTCTAGTATTGTTTAAGTACAAGACACTATAAGAAGGCAATTGAGCAACAAAGTGTTCAATAGTTTGACTTTGGTGATGGTATTGTGCATTTTTCTCATTGCAGGGCTTGACAATAGTAAGTAAACTTTTAGTATCATGGGGGAAGATGACGCTAAGAAAATCCCAGAAGTGTGTCAAACCGTTGGTGGCCCTGAATCTGCTTTTGAAATCTGTAAAGCATAAATCATGAGTGTAACCGCAGTCTAGATTTGTACATTGTTCCGCGCTGTTGTTTTATGTTTGTTGATACAAACTTGGAAATGTGCGCAATCTTCTGCTGCTTTCACATAAATTGAAAAAGCCTATACTGATTTTCCGTTTCGCATGACTTTCCAGAGAAGGACCAAGCAGAAGGTGGTGACTGATTTTGCCACAGTGAGTAAGGGAACATCTGCGGGAGCCAAACCCAGAGCTGCACTCAGACAGGTCCTGTTCAGTCAGGGCGTGTCAGAAAAAAACTCGTCGTCTGAGGTATTATGTTGTCTGCTGTTCCTCAAGCTACACGCTGACATGTTTAGAAACAGTCGAGACTTGCTCTAATGATTTACCCACACTCAAACAACCAAAAACACTTGCAGCCCTTCTTAACCTGATTCATTCGTGCACTTTTAAATAGAGCGCATACTTTAGTTTCACATCAGATATCATCTTTTACCCTCCCTCACCCTTGAGTTTTTACAAGCCCTTCTTGTTTTCTTACCATCTTCTTTTTGTCTTCCCTACCTTAATAACCCCTCAGGAGCGAGGGCAGCTGGATGTGTTGAAGCAGGGTCTGGAGAGCTTTGCTGTGCCAGCCAGTCTCAAGTGGAAGTGGAATGAGGAGAATCTTGGGACAACACTAGAGAAGAGCTGGACAGAAATAGTGCACTCTCATTCAGTAAGGGTCCATACAACTTAACAGTTAAAGATAATATTATTTTTAACAGTCAGAAACTCCATTAAAATACTTAATTCAATAATAAAATTAACCTTACCTTTAGGTCAAGAGCCCGGGATTAGTTGTTTTAGTGAAGGCCTCTGCTTCATATACCTAAAGAAAACTAATTAGTGAGCCACATATTGCACTAGATGACATATTTCTTTACAACCCAGAACCTTTAGGCTACTAGTTTGAGTCAGTTCATTATGCACTATCTTGCAGCTGTAACACAAATGCACCACATCTACACCTGAAAGTAGTCCTAAGAAGGGCAATTTTCCCACCTATTTGCAATTTTCCTCTGGCATCGTAGTAAAATGGAAATCACACACTGTTATAATCTCATAATGTTCTGTTTTAGGGTTTATGTTGAAGAAATCTTGCAAAAAATCAAAATGTCTTTATTATTAGATATCTTGGCAACTGGATTGACTCCTTATTGTGACGATTTTTGGGGAAATTAGTCAGAATTAAAAGATTGAACAAAATATTATCATCAGCACAACTAATCGATGGAATTTAGCCACCTAGCCTATATGATAAAGTTACCATTGGACATAGTTGAAGGCTAGTAATTTGTCAAAGTTCACAGAAGAAGAAAAAAGTAAATTTCTAGTTACACTAATGTAAGCAAGTATTTATTCTTACTAGCTATTGTAAAAGCAAATGAGGGCTAGCAATAGCATTAGTCTTACCTGGCATTAACATTAGTCATCATTAGTCATTTCTATATCCGATTTTTTGCTAAAAGAGGGCATTTTTTACTTTGTCATGTGTTACTGTAGGCCTGGAAGGGGAATTTACTAGAGATGCACCGATCCAATTTTTTTCCAATCCAATCCGATACCGATACCTGGGCTGAGCGTATCGGCCGATATTCGATACCGATCCGATACTACCGTTGAATGAATTAACTGTATACCTTGCCCTGTGAGTGAAGGCATCAGGCTTGGCATTTGCCTTGTTCAAAAAAAGCTAACAAATTAACACAGATATAAATTTACTTAATCTTAATTATTAACAAATAACAAGTTGCACATTAGCACACAGTGAAAAGAAGTGAGACTTCGATATATTAAAAGAAAATTTAATTAAAAGAAAAAAAAAATACTGGAACATTGGATCGGCATCATTCATCAGATATCCAATCCAGTTAATTTGTCAATATCGGAGCTGATATCCGATCCAAATATCGGATTAGTGCATCCCTAGAATCCACAGATACTAACTTTATAGCTATTTAGTTTCTTTAATGCTGGTCTGATTTGGCTCTCCTGTTTTGATTTCATTTAACAGACGATGTCTAGGATGCAGAGGCACCAGCAGGAGGCGCTGTGGGAGTTTGTTCACACTGAGCTCACCTACATCAACAAGCTCATTATCATCAGAGACGTAATGTTCCGTTTTCTACCTGCCCTCGCAGTCTAATTTCAATATTCAGTATTTCTTTGTATTTGTCAGCGCTGAAAAGGTGTTTTCCACAGGATGTTTAACAAAGTTGTGTCTGCTCCCCACAGCTGGTTATTGCAGCTCTGGTCAATCTGCACCAACGTGGATTTCTCGTGGAGGTCAGTTTGCAGAGCATTCAACCTCATTTAGATGGAAACACACTAAAACCTGCTGCACAGCACAGTCGAAACGAGACCTATTTTCCGCTGTTCTGCATATCACTGACACACATTGACTTACAAAAAGAGAACATCCGCTCTCGTCTCACGTACAGAAAAAAAAACGAACAAGTGGAAAATGTAGAACAACAACTGATTTCCACTGAGAAGATGGAAAATATTTTAAAGCAGGGGAGTTAAACTCTTAAAGCTTACATTTTTATTCTTATTCGACTCCTTCCTGTGACAGATGACCCCTAAGCTGCTCTTCTCCAACCTCCCCTCCATCATCAGTGCACACCAGCTCTTCTGGCAGGAGGTGATTTACCCCATGTTACAGGAAGTCAGGAAGACTGGGAAACCCTTTGACCCTATGAGGTTAGAGGCTGGATGCCTGCAGGTATAAACACAGACAGTACAAACACACTTGTTTGCTCACGTGCACTATTGCACAGACTTTTCCTGTATTTTACTCAAGTTATTCAAGTTTCTACAACTGCACGTATTCCACATTTCATTTACATGTGCAACAGTTACTTTGCAGATTATGATTCCAATACGCTTAGTAAAAATTTACAATTCATCACCATTGGAGAAAAAAAAAAAAAACTTTATAGAAACTTTTAGAAAATTCCAGACTCCACTGATTACGGGCTAAATCTCTGTGTGCTGAAGTATTGATCCTCAATGTTTAACCCTAACGCTAAAATTAGTAACACCATCACTATTGCCGGGGGATTTTTACCCGAAATAATATACCCAAGAAAAAGTACTTGTCATGAAAATATATCAAAATGGCATGACAAATTACATTAGTTCTCTTTTATTTTTAACTGTGCAATGTCCAAAGAGAGGAAAAAAAGTGCCATGAGGGGACCATATAAAAAAGCAACAAAATAACTGAAATTAGGCATTCATGAACAAAAAAATCCATATATATAGAAACTGTAAACTTAGTTTCTTTTCCACCCATTCCTGGGGCATGTGAGTCTTCCCTGGTGAAGACTCAGGGTCCTTGGCACAATAACAGCTGCAGGAGAGAGAACCAAAATATGGCATATTTTGAGTGATAGTTATTCATAACCACTGCACTAAATAAAGATAACATGCAAATTACAGGACCACTCTTACTGACCTTATTCCCTACATGCAGCTATCAAATCCACCCAAACCTACTTTACCCTCTATCACTATTGCCGGGTGAAAATCACCCGAACACATGACTGTAGGAAAAAGCAGGTTTTGGATCAGGGAAATATGCCTTCAAAGATGTCAAAGTCAATGCTGAAACTACCCAGGGACCCATGATACTCAGACAAACGCAACATAATGAAAATCACATAAACATGTTTGGTCGGGTGAAAATCACCTGGCGATAGTGTTCTAGGGTTAATATGAAAATAAAGTTACAACAGGAGTCAATCTGGCTGATAATTTATATGTTTTCTATTTTTTCAGGTACATTTTTCTTGTAGATTTTCTTTCATGACTGATAAATAGAATATATTGTTTCATAAAAAATAAGCAGCAGTTTGTCTTTTCGTCCACAGTTCCATGAGCGTTTTTCCTCCTATCAGTATTACTGCTGGGAAGAGGAAAACAATCTGGAGTTTACACGCAGGCAGATGGAGAGCAACCCTCACTTTCTCGCATATGTCCAGGTGGAGTTTGCAGCACTCATCTACTCTCTTCACAACACTCACTGTGCATCAAGACACACACTCAGGTTCACGTCAGTACAACACTGAAGAAAAAAAAAACTTGCAGTCCAGAAATAAACAACTCAATTTCATTGTGATGGAAACATTGCTCACAAAGAACAGGAACCCTCACTGTAAATGCGTTTGTTCACCACCTGCTTTTTCACTTATGTCATACCACCGCATTTTTAAAACTTCGTGGGAGGTGAGATTTTTGTTTTCAACCACGCTTCAAAGCCCACCAAAGGCACATTTATAAAGAAATGGTATTATGTGGGCGTTAAAAGGGTCCAGTCTTCCAAATCAAACAAAACATCAACACTTTGCTCGAGAAGTGGTTTCTGTTTGTGAGCATACAGCATTTGGGTTGTCAAAACACGAATGTATCAGTCTTTGTCTTCAGTTCAAGCTCAGTGAATATGATGGTGGATAGCATCCTGGATTTTCACGGTCACCTGCAAACCCCCCCACTGAACAGTTTTATTGCAGATAATTTTTGATTAGTAAGGGTGATGAAAAAGACAGAGTGCTTGTTCATGAAAAAGACATGTATATTAATTGCTTCAAATTAATTTTTTAGTTTTAGGAGAAGCATACAACCTTAAAAAATAAAAATATACGTGGTTCAATACTATTAAGATCGCTGCATGTTGCCATTGAGATCAAATTTGGATGAACTGTCCCTTTAATTTGGACAATTTCATCAGGAGCTTCAAGGCCATGGTATATAAAAGATAGCTTTAAGTTTTAAAAAAGCATACAGTCATGATTTAATTACTGACTTGTTTGTGTGTTTCTGCCAAGTCCAGTGGGTGGAGACTCACCCTCAGTGTGATCGGATGCGGCTTGGGGACATGCAGGCCAAACCTCATCAGAGGATCACCAAGTACCCGCTCCTGTTAAAGGCCATCCTAAAAACTACCCAGGACCCTCAAGTACAGCACGCACTCAGGGGCATGGTAAGAAACTGTGAAACGATATAAAACCTACAATTACACCAAAATCCATTTTTAATGCAACACAGTAAATGAGTGTCTTTTATTGTTTCACTATCAGGAAAGTATGATTACAATAAACAGGTAGAGATCAGCAAAACAAGACTTGGGCTGCCTTATTATTTGAGACAAAATTTCCACTGGCTCTCATTTACTATGTCTCCGTTCTCCTCCAGTTATCCAATGTGATCAGTTTTCTGGAAAGTATCAACGACTACCTGAGGCTAAAGGACGAGGAGCTTGCTCTTGCCATCTCAGCTCAGAGGGTGGAGGGATATGAGGTGGAGGGAATAAACGAAGACATAGACAAGGTATTGTTTAAAGTTTAAATAAATAGTCAGATAAAGTCTACGAGATCTCTTTTTTTTAAAGCCAATCATGACACAATATAGTTTTCCTTCTTCCTTTAAATCTCTGATATGGAGCAGACTGTCAATTCATATTATAGCTGAACATTATTGATAGTATCATATATTTTGGTACTAATGATAACTAATGACAGATTTCTTTGACAGCTTGTCCGTGAGATCACCCAGTTTGACCTGACCTGCCCCATCAGAGGAGTGGGTCCAGAGGTCGTTCGTAAACTGATGCTGGAGGAGAACTTGAAGATTCGCGGGAGAAAAGACAGTAAAGTGAGCAGAGCCTGTGCACTTCTGTTCAAGTTAAACTCTATCCACAGAACATTTTTGTCATTACTTTTTGTGTTTCTCTAAATGTTGTTGTTTAGTTGGAGGTGGTAGCTCTGCTTTTCTCCGATGTTCTTCTGATGACCAAAGTCCAGAAGAAAGGAGAGCGGCTAAAGGTAGTCCGACCTCCTCTGGCGCTTGACAGAACATACTGCATACCGTTAAAAGATGGCTGTGAGTACTCCTGTCTTATTGCAAAACATGCATGACAGACTGTCGTACAATAAATCCTTAAACCGTTCCTCCTCTCTCTGCAGGTTCGTTTGTTGTTGTTGAAGTGGGTGAGCTCCAGAGCGCTATGAACGTCTACATATTTGTCGCCAGCACCCCAGAGAGCTGTTCCAAATGGGTCATCACCATCCAGCAGGCAAAGGTGAAAACAGACGCCAAATCTCTTACAACGATAGTAGAGCGTGACTTCATTGAAATCATCCCCAAGCTAAAGTTGGCTCCAGATTGGCAATGTCCATTTGTGAGTTTGATCCAGACTGAGTTATGTCCTAAACTTATGGGTGGAAAACAATTAAATCAAGTAGCAAAGTTCCAGTAACAGGTTTCCTCTCCTACACTAAAATTATTTCAATAATCATTATACATTTCATGTTATCACTTCTATTAGTTAGAGGTGAAAAGTACCTTCTCTGACAAATAGACAATCGTAGCACAAAGGTGGCCTATCAGACACAAAAGGGGGGCCCACACCACCCCTATCCACTCAAATGAACACACCCCTGCATACAGATAACTCCTAACTCATCAGCTGTTTAAGGCTTCACTGATGTATCTTCATGTTCAATCAACAGGAAAAACTGAAGGACCTGAGAGAGACGGAGCGTATCAGACAACTGCAAAAATGGAAACCAGAGCAGCTGGAGGACAAACCTGTTACAGACACCGAGATGAACCATTTGGAGACAGATGAAGAACCTCATGTACGAAAAAGAGGAGAGACTTTTGTGGAGGAACTCACGGAGGAACTCATTCAGCCTCAATCAGTAAATGGTATGTTGGCATCTAGAGAAGCAGAGGAACAACGTGAACATCCAGATGATTTCGCCACCAGCAGCACTCGCGTACCTTTTTTTCAATCCCTGCCTGCTGAAAACAATCAAACAATATCACGCAAGGGCTTTGCTGGCCGGCAGCAACCAGTCCAGGGGTATGAGTGGATAGAGATGGGAGTGAGAAGAGAACAATTTGGGATGAATCCAGAGGAAGAGAGGAGAATGATTCACTTGGCAAGGACAAAGAAGGGAAAATTTCTCGGCTTTGACCACAGGGTGCATTCTGCCCCAAATCTGGATCATTTCCGTCATACTGTAGTCAATCCCTCTAGGTACAACACAACAGGACCACATGCTCTCCTGATAGGTGGATATCCAGATATTGACTACCCAATGGATGAAGAAACTTCCATACAAACTCATCAGCAAACAAATAACACCAAGGAAGAGCCTGAGTTAGTAGGACAGCCAGAAGAAGGAGGAACATCAGCAAGGACAGATGCAGATCCTCAGTTTGTGAAGCAGGACATAGGGAGGAATTTTATCATCAATCAGTCTGGAGATCTAGAGACATCGACACAGATGTGGGGTTTCTCCAAAAATTTGAAGTCACCAGGGTTACGGAGGCGGAGGCCGGTCAGCACCCATCAGGGTGTCTCCACTCAAGTGACGAGGGAGTTCTTCCAGGAAGCACCAAATAACTTCTCTTTCCACAACGCTGACTCAAGGTACAATGGAAAGATGAAGAGAAACTCTCTTCCTGTTGGCCACAGCGCGGACACCCTCCGGGTGCTGAAGCTGGGCTCCCTGAAGTCAAACCAGGGGATGTTTTGGGAAATACAGGATAGATATTCTCCAGACCCTCAAACATTGTCTGAGTCTGAACTGCCTGACCCTGACTACTTCAACCCAAGACCCATCATGAAAACCAAAAGGAGTGCCTCCATTCCTAATATCATCATCCAAGGAGACCGTGGACTTCGACTGCACTCCAGCGGTCTTAACACTCTCCCTCTTATAGAAGATACACAGCTCCCACCATCTGAAGACAGTCGAAACGGACAAGCCTCACCCCTGGAGGGTCTCTTAGAAAGAGCCAAAGAGAGAGGGAGGGAGAAAGGCGGACTGAAAAGAAACAGATATTTGAAAGTTTCTAATTTGAGGTCAGGGCATCCTCCTCCTTCTCCCTCATTTTCCACCACACCATCACCACCTCCCAGTGATGGAGACAGAGACACAGAGTGGGAGGAGGAGGTGGAGGTGATGAGACACAGAGCCCTGACAGTGAGTCAAGGATGGAAGGAGCAGCTGGTGGATGGTGATGAAGATGGCAAGAGGGACAGGTTAGTATAACAGAGTTCTCATTTTTGACTTAGCGCAGAATCTCGACAAAGTTTGACTCCATCTTTAAAGTTGAATAAAACTCAAAAGTGACACAACTTGTCTTGAACACTGGAACATATGCGGTATCATCAGCACACTAAACATGACTTTAGCATTGTTCACACAAAGCTGCCAATCAGAGAAGAAACATGATCATTTTTAGTCTAATCAAGAGAAAGTAGACCTCAGGAAATATGTTTGATATTTCAGTTTTTACAGCACTTTATAGAAATCCTACTGAACAACTACATTTATTGTTGAATTATTTATAAATAAAAGATAAAGATTACTGAGTGAAGTTCAACTGAATAAAAGACAGCACAGATTTTAAGTGGAAGACAATCACAACAAAGTCTTGGAGTTTTTTCCTGCCAACAAATTACAAACATAACAGATACAAGCCAACGGATTAGAAAAATAAATACCTTTGTAACCTGCTTCACGTGAAGGTCTGAGGTCTTACTCGGTCGAAGAGTTGCATTTGTGAGCCTTAGACTGAGTGTTGTGTTCATGGACACTTGTAACAAAAGCTCAGGTCCTTTGTTTAAAGGAATGACTCCCGCCTGCTGCTTCATGACTGCCTCATCTTTCATAGCAGACCTGCCGCAGTATTACATTTCAGTTTAATTTAAATTATTAACAGTAAGCATGCTCTGCGCTGGTCAATATATGCATTTGTTTCCTCCTTAGTGTGGGAAGTAACACCCAAGCTGTCAAATCTTTACTAGAGAAATGAGTTTTCAGAGTTGAGTGGGCTGCTAATGGACAGATTTCTCTGTGAGAATGGAAAATTATGTTTACGGCGTCGTCAACAACAGCTTTTACCCTCAAGTAGCTACTCCTACAGCAGTGAAGCCTGGTATTCAACCTCTTGGCTTGACCATTTTATCAGTACGGCTGATGCTCATTCTATCCTGCAGTCAGTCAGTACGCTGTATGAGACATCATGAACTGATCATATACCATTTGTCGAGAGCCTGGATGTTGGTAGTCACCCTGATCTGACCGGTGAGCTAAATAGGCCAAAATTGAAATAGAAAGCCTTAAATTACAATGAGGTGGTAAAAGAATGAACTCACTTCAAGTCATATTTATCATTACATCTGACTTAACTAAAAATAATAAAGTTTGAAACTACAATACATTGTAGATAGCAGATTTTCCACTTTCATTTTTTTCCACTTTACAGAATATTCATCAGGAGATTGAAGTCTGTCATTGTTTATATAATACATACTGTAATGTTGCTTTTTGAGCATTTTTTTGGCATTACTTTGAGGATTATGCATGCTAGTTTTTTTAAAGGAATCCACTCTTTTTGGCTTCTTTAACAGAATTTAATTGATGTTGTACCTCAGCGTATACTGTAGGCTTGTTCAATGATAGGAAAATTACCTACACACACACACCCCCACATGCATATATTTATATATAAATATATATATATATATATAAATATATATATATATATATATAAATATATATATATATATATATATATACAGTATATATATAATGTATATATACACATAGCAAAAATAATAAGAATTATTCTTTGAATATAAAACAATAAAAACAGCAAAAAAGATAGATGATTAATATATAAATGAAAGTAATGATAATAATCTTACAGTTAAATATTCTGACTTAATGAAACAGACAGATATTCTCTGTTTGTCTTTCAGTGATGGAATACATTTAACAAAAGTAGACAATTAATTCTTGATGAAGTTATCAGTACATCCTCTGAAGTTGTACTTAATTTTCTCTTAAGAAAGAAAAAGAAAAGACTTTTGATCTTTCAACCAGATAAAAATGTTTTGATCATGCTTCTCCATCCCTCTCCTCCTTCAGTGTAATCTTCGCTGACGGTGTGAATGTGGACTGGTCAGGTTGGTGCTTCGACGACGAGGAAGTCATGGATCATTTACAGCCTGAAATGGAGGGACTTCTGGAGGGCATCAGCCGGTCTTTGGCCTTTGGGAATTTATATCGACTCTCCGAGCAAGATGACGCAGAGATCAGCCAGGTGTAGCTCTAATAAGACGAGAACTCAGACTCAGCGCATGTAGAAAAACTCTACATGGACAGATTCACAGAAACGCTCTCTTCTTAGGGAAACTATTTAAAATCTTCTCCCACATGGCCTCTGATAATTTCTTACTCATGTTATTAATGAAATCTATATTTTTTTAGAAGAACGCCATAATTTGTATCAAGTGTTTTGTGTAAATATGATGAAAAGATATTTTTATAAAGGACTGTAAGTTATTTATATTGTATAATGAACCCCTCTCATGGACCTGAGAGTTTGGATTGTACATAATAGAAATAATAAAACCAAGTTTATTTCTGTTAATCCTGTTTTATTATTTTTTGTACATACAGTAGAGTATTTAAAAACAGTTACATCTCTAAAAACAGCATAAATTACAACGTCTCTAACTCAACAGAATTGCTACAACGTCTGCTCTGAAAAAACTATTTACAAAATCTGTGCAAATAAAAGTCTCCCAACATGTTACAGGCATGAAAAGATTTCTCCCGTCTCTAGAAAGTTGCTTTTCTACAAGGCTTTCGCTGTACCAGGTCTTCAATATTTCACTCTGGTCCTTTCGTTCTCCTCCCGCTCATTGGAGGCGGTATGAATGATTGTCTCCAGCGCAGGATACTGGAAGATCTTTTTCCTCTGTGGGGCAAAAGAGGAACAATCATCAACGCTCACTCTACTTTCAGGTTGAAGGTTCTGTGTGAAACAATGGGCTGAAATCATAATATACTATAAAGGATATCAGTATAATGAGATATGGTAGCTTTGGTGAGGCAAAAGTCGAGCAAAGAACTTTCAAAACACGCCTTCCATCTCTACTTTTGCATCTCATTTCTATTTATTAAAAAAATCAAAGCTGATGTGTTTAATATTTACCCTTTGGTGGTTCTTGTACATTTGGACCAAAATCAGCACCAGAACAAACAGGAGTACGCTGAGTCCGACAATGATAGCTGTCTTTTGTGAGCCTCTTGATGATGATTTCTCTCCAGACAGGCCACCTTAGGAGAAAATAATTAACAAACAGTCAGAAAAAAGTGAAACATCATTTTTTTTGTACATTATCTTAAAGAATAAACGGCAGTAATCTCGCAGAATACTTACTCATCTGATGAAGGTGGTGTGTTACATTTCCCAAGACACCCTCTTTCCCGTAGAAACGGCACACCCATTCGCCCTGGTTCTCCTCAGACACCGTGTCGATGGTGAGAGTCTTTCCTTTCTGGATGGACTCAAATGACCGTGTGCTGTTCAGATCGTACACCACATGGACCCACTCATAGTACGTCACCTCGCTTGCGTCTGACAGTTTGCAGGTCAGAGTCACGAGGCCCTTTTTCTTCGACGAAAAGCTGCTTTCAGCTGAAAGAACAATGAGATAATATAATAAATCACTGACTGTACAAATAAAAAAGATTGTTTATAAGTTTAAATTGCTGAAGTTGAATGACTGACTTACTTTTGGCAACGACCAGCTGCATATTTCGAGTTAACCGTTGACTCGCAACAGTTGCAGAGCATCTGTACTTTCCTTCATCCTCAAACTTAACCTCTGTCAAACTTGCAGATATTTCCCAGGGGGTCTGGGAGGATGATGAGGATGGAGAGAAAGAAGAGGGGAGGCGACCAGGTACAGGTTTAAATAGAGATCCAGGTTTCAGCTTCTCCCAGACTGGGTTTGATGGGATTAAACCCGAGGAGAGCACACATGGAAAGTTGACTGTAGATCCGACGGCAGAGTACAGCTTGGTACTATCTTTGGATGGATTGATGATTCCTGTCAGAAATAAAAGAGAGGAAAACAGAGGAGTTTGAGTGCATTAGATGGTTAAAAAAGATGAACTGAATGGATTTATTTCTGAAGGAATCTCAGTTTTCTGCAGCTCATCATTCATACCATTCACAGTCAGAGATGCAGAAGCTCGTCCTATTTTCCCCTTGGAGATCACGACACAAGACCATTTTCCAGTTAGTCTTACAGTTGCCTTTTCCCTCACAACATTTGCAGGGGGTCCTCTGTTCACGATTGCTTCGGTCCTGGGCACATATGGGCTGTCGTTTAATGTCCAGCGCACAGTGACTTCGTTGGGCCAAGGGGACACACTGCAGGAGATTGAAACATCTTGCCCCGTGATGGCAACAGATGAAGAGACGTTCACTGTGAAACAACACAGACACAGATGAGATTATTGGCATATGAATAACTTCATTGTACAGTTTTTACTCTGTTTCTCCTTTTGGTTTTATGCTGATCAGAGTTTTAAATCTATCATATTAATCACAGTCTTTACACAGTTCTTATATGTTATTTTATAGTTAAGAAACTGTTTGGTGTCTTTTGTCTATTTATTAATAAACCCAACTAGCTTGATCCTTATTTTTTGTCACAACATCTGGGAGTTACCGCTGTTTTTCTGTCTCTTACCCTTAATGACTCTGAGCATGACAGTTTTTTCAGTGACCCGGCGTCCATATTCGATCCTGCACGAATAAACTCCTCCGTCGTCCTCCCTAACTTTAGTGATTTGCAGGCTGCAGTCGCCTCTTTCAAACCTGGAGGCCAGGCATTGTATACGGTGGATTCCCTTCTGTGACCAGCTTGAGTTCCAGTACTGCAGACCGCTCTTTTGCTTTCTCCACACAGTGCTGTGGACAGATGTCACAAACAATACAGTGTCATCAACATACAGATGTAATTTGAGGTTGAGATTGAACTAGGGTGGCAATTAACGCAAGAAATTGGAAGATATCCGAAGCAGGGACAGCAAACAGTAAAAGTCTTACCCTTTGTGGTTTTTGTTCCAGATGATGGCACGAGGGGAGCTGGATGTAGGGCTGCAGTCACAGGGTAGTACAGCCTGAGAGCCCACTTCAACAAGCACCTCAGTTCCCTCACACTGAGCCTCTGTGGAGGTAACAAACAAAAGAACTTTAGAAAGAAAACTTGCATCATTAACCTCAGAAAATTTTCATTATATCACAAAAAAAGATTTAAAAAAAAAATCAAAATGTACCTTTCAGAAAACAAACAACCAACCCAAGGATTAAAACCTCAAACAGCATCTTTTTTGTCCCCATTTTCCTCAACAAAACGTTGGCTTGTCCTTCACTGGGACTTCTTCACTCTAAAGTCTGTCTCTCTCAGCTTGAGATGTTCTTTCAGGTCAGTTTGGTTTTTATACGAGTCTGTGGGTGGAGAGTGTAAGGTAGTTCCCTCCCTTGATCATGTGACTTCAGCTACAAGCCGAGCTTTGATGCGGTCTGTCTTTGTCATCTCGGAAACTGTCAGAGAGATGTAAACAAGGGGACACACTTCCTCCCACGGATTCTCTCTCACCTTCATTGCTGTTTCCTTCTTCAAGTCGAACACAATTTTTCAAGGGCATAAAGTTTTTCAGCTTGTGAGCCAAAGCGTGCACAAGATCCTGGAGCTGTAGCATTTACAAACATGATTTTCTGTTTTTCAACCTTAACTGTACATTTTCTTCTTCAAGAAAATGCTCCCTTGCCAAATGATTGATAAAGAAGATTAATGCTATTTTCTGCTCCCTTCAGCGAAAACTATTTGGTTTAACAATGATGATACACAAACATGTTTACGAATGACCTCAGGATCATTCAAGGAAACTCTGGTTGTTGCTTTGAAACTGAGATGGCAAAAGTTCAAACCCAAAAAACCATCCCGTCACTCCTTTGTCACTGCCAGTCACTCGCGTTAGCAAACATCTGGTAAACTCATGAGTCTCGTACCATCATTATACGCAGCAGTGTGGTGAGAATGAGGCAATTTACTAAGGTATCTTCTCCTGATAGATTTTCATGAGAATGAATCATCCCCTCCATTCTCGCTTCTTTGTTTTCCTTTTCGTCAACTACGCCACCACCACTGCAACTGAAACAGAACTGCACTGTCGGTCAATGCTTCAGTCACAGACAGCAGTTTTATGTGTGTCAGTTTGTGTCAGAGAGGTGCAAATAGATTATGAAACTCCTTTAATTGAGTATTGTTCATAAAATTATATAAACAACATTCAATCCAAATCTTACATTTTCCCACAACCTGTTCAGTGCAGTTTATTGATGAGAACTGGTTATGTTGCAAATCAGGCCCAAACTGACCCAGTCAACCTAAATATAGGTGAACATTTTTGTCAGACATTTTTGTTGTGGTCCAAGATAAGACAAGTTGAGATAAGATAAGATAAAGTAAAGATAAATAAAACAAGATAAATGTAAATTTTTTAAGTAAATAAATAAGAGTGATGCAAGGTAGCAATGACATGTTATGCAGCAAGTAGCGGATTAAAGTAATAGTTAAAGTGATTTGGTTTAATATGGTAAATATAAAGTGACATGACACAATGATATGATGATAAAGTGCAACAAGTTCAACCCAGGGTAATGTGAATGTGGCATGATGTGTAAAACAGAAAAATGACACAAGGTACAATGTACAGTCAGGTAATAATATAATATAATATAATATAATATAATATAATATAATATAATATAATATAATATAATATAATATAATATAATATAATATAATATAATATAATCAGTCTAGTCTAGTGACCATCTCGTGCTGCTTACAGTACAACATGCTGCAACTCTTCCCGCACATGGCTTGTTATGCCATTAGTCACTTTTTGATCTATCTGTAATAGTAATATAGCTAACTGGCAAACAGTTTAATATCTAACGCAGACTCTGTCAGTCTGAATTCAAAGCGTGTGACAAACTTTGTTTTGAAGCTCGGTGTAGGGGGCCCCGAGTGTGACGCTCAGAGTGAGGTGGTCTTTCCTCAAT
This sequence comes from Xyrichtys novacula, assembly GCA_962446985.1. NCBI lineage: Eukaryota > Metazoa > Chordata > Actinopteri > Labriformes > Labridae > Xyrichtys > Xyrichtys novacula. Next base: position 24,726,705 of record OY660871.1, read on the forward strand.
CTGGTGTTGAATCATCTGTACTGTATTTGAATACAGGGTGAAAGTAGTGGGATGGAAAAGACCCCTCATATGGAAACTATTAAAATCTCAGAATGCTAGAATGCATCTAGCGAGACATCCTGTTGATCAGATGAATCTTTTCAGCGCACCTTACATTGATAAAGGAATAATTGAGGATATTTTTGGTGTAAAATTGTTCAGTGATAGGATCTATGAGGCAAAGAGTCAGCTGTTTAATTCAACAAGATCAGACAATTGGATTGTTTGAAATTTCAGCAGATGAAAACCTGCTGGAAGATATGAGGTCTAACAAGAAAGAGACATAGATGAAGATTGTGCGAGATTAACTGAAAAGGCTGAGTGTGTGTGGGTGAAACCAGAGAGCTGTTTTTTCTCGTTCTGAGGAGACTTTTTCTCTGGTAACAGCCATGTGGCTGCTGGAGAAGAGGTGTCTCACATTGTTTCATGTCATCCGCACAGAACTTCCTTTTCACACCAAACTGTCAGCCTGTAAATTTAAATCACTGTCAACCTTTGTTTTGAATATCAATAAGGGGGGGGACCCAATATGACAATCAATCAGAGTGAGGTGGTCTTTCCTCAAGCTGGTGTTTAGTCACCTACGCTGTATCTGAATATGGGTGGAAGTAGTATAAAGGAAAATGCCCCTCACATGGAAACTATCAAAAATGAACTTCAGAGAATACAGATGATGACTATGTTCATAAGAAAGGGTTTGGAAACTAGTCAAATCATAGTACTTCTTTAAAGGTTGAGTGTAAAATCTGTCGTTTTTTCCTGTGCTAAGCTGTCATTGTACTTTCAGTTGCAACACATATAATGCAATAAAACACATTCATGTAAAGGCTTCATTCACCGTGACTCTCAGTGAAACCAGCAGTGGTTTCATTAAATTACTTATATGATTATATCATATCATTAGATCTATATGTGTAGGTGATGAAAGATAAAGTTCCACTGAGTTTTACTGGCAGAGGAAGCAGAGCACAGTTAAAAAAAAAAAAAAAAAAAAAAAACTGTTCGCTGAGCAGTTTCAAAATTTCGCGACGTCAGCATTTTGTCCAGGGATGTGAAGTTAAGAGCTACGTGGGAACATGGTTGCATCTATGAGAAAGCAAAATGCATCATGATTGTTTGTTTTGGAAACTACGGGAAAATAAAGTTTGTTTTTGCTAATTCTTTGACAGATGCTTCATTCCTCTGAAAATATACTCCATGTTGATTTGTGATTAATTCTCCACACTGGGTATTTGCTCATGCAAAAAGGTCAAAATAACTAACTGCTAACTAACGGCATAATCTCTCAAAACAAACTAAAACTAAAAACCTAAAGATACACACTGCACACTAAGAAGAAAACAGACACTGTGCTGCACAGGCTCCAGCAGTGTGTTTATGTTTAAGTTGAATGGAATCTTATATTTTAACATGTTTTGTCTTGACTATATTTCCAAGCCCTCAGTGACGTTTTCTTAGCGATAATGAAAATAAGACAAAGATCAGTCTGAGTTTGGGTGCAGTTGTTTCTTAGAAAAATGGTAAATTATTCCACCCAGCCCTTTAAGACAGTAAGACTGAAAGTTTGTGGTGGTGTATTGTGCTTTTGTGTGTGTGTGTGTGTGTGTGTGTGTGTGTGTGTGTGTGTGTGTGTGTGTGTGTGTGTGTGTGTGTGTGTGTGTGTGTGTGTGTGTGTGCAAGAGAGAGAGGAAGACAGACTGAAAGAAAGGGAGAAATATAGAGAAGGGGAAGAGAGTTCCTTGTTTACTTTTTTATTTTTATTTTTCATTATCGTTATTATTATTATATTATATACTAGTGGATTACTGATTATATTGGTTTCTTCAAGTATCTTCTAATGAATCATTTAATAGTTTTCTATTAAACTGTTGTTGAATATATTGTTGTTTATTGATGGTTGTGTTATGTAGTTGAATGTGCACAATCATTTTTACTTTGGCAATAATGTTTTGATGTCAATAAAGCTCACTTGAATTGACTTGAATTAAACTGAATTGAATTAAATAGAATTATATATTTTATTCCAGCTAAATTGTGAGATTTGTTGAGATTAGTTTCTGTATGCTTAAAGCTGTCAAATCCTAAAACAGTGTACAGGTCTTAATATAAGTGAAATAGATGTGAGCGCCCTAATTGCAGTATTTATGTCTTTTTTCTCTGTGTCATTTTTTGTAGCTTCTAGTTAACTTTATTCATATTTGTCACAATAAGGCAAAAAGCAGAGCAGATCGAGGAACTTTGCTTCAAGTCAGCTGGATACATTAGGAGACTCATTTTGTCCGGTTCAAAAAAGGACCATTTCTCTTGTTGTTGTTTTACAGCGGATGGTAACCAATGTTAGATGTGCATTACCGCCACCTACCATGCAAGAGTGTGAGCCAGAGGTCCCTGCTCCCACGGGAAAATAAATTCATATTTGCTTTAAACTAAATTCTGTGTATTTAAAAACTCAAACACTGCTTTATACTCTCCTTTTCCCAGACTAAATAAATTCTTAAGGTTCAACACTCTCATTTCACTTTCCTGTAGTTTCCTTAAAAGAATTTCTCTTTGATTATTATACTTTTGACTCTTACATATAGCATGTCCCAAGGCATGAGCGAACTAAGCGCCTGCTTAGGGCCCCATGGCCAGGAGGGCCCCTTCAAGAGCAAACCAAAAAAAATAAAAACAATAATGATAATATTTTTTATTTCTGATGAGCAAATATACGTTATTGTTAAAATAAAATAAAAATATTTACATAACTCTGTTATGTGCCTTCTGCTGTGCAATATGCACTGAGCATCCAAAGCGCAGGTAGTTGTGGGGCAAAACAATGTCGCAAAAAAGGACATATCCTTCAGGAGCAGAGAAAAGTAAGAGGAAGAAGAGAAAAAACACCAAGATAAAGTTATGTTTGCATATCATGGAATGTTAATCAAAGAGATTTGTGGAGGTGTGTGAATGATCAACAATCAATATTATTGGCAGAAATAGAGGGCCCCAAAATCAAATTCAACTCAACTCCACAGACATATCTCCCTGTTAGATGTTTTCCAATTAAATACATAGTTTTGTTTAATCCAGTGTGACCTAGTCTTAATATAATTTCCATACTACCCACTTTTTGAAGAACCTTATTTCCACTGATCAATACAGTTTGTCCTTTGGAGTCGCTACCTCCCTCTGCTGGTCAGAAAACCTGGTAAAAAAAGGGACAAAACGATTGTTCATGCGCCTGTCTACATACACTACGGTACCAACGCTATGCATTGTGGGACGGTGTAATATGGAAGCGCTCGCTGTAAGCATGTCGAAGGCTCAATAACAAACAATTTACGCGATATAAAAACGACACACGCACTACTATTATCTGTGTTTAGCTGCTTTAAAGAGCTTCTTACGGGACAGGGTCGCCTCTGGACGCAGAAACTGGTAAAGTTGATAAAACTACATCTAGTGTTGCTAATGTGCTCGTTGAAGCTAACGCTAAGGGTCAATGCAGAGTTACACAGAGATGGAAAGCTGTTTTCATGACATTGACCACCTGAACATTGACGTTAAAAAATGATAACGTGCTTATTATTGTTATTATTTTTAGCTGTCTCGTCGAAATGTGGAAGATGTTTGGTGGGCTTCTGAGAACAGGAGGGTACCTCTGTCAGTCTGGGTCGCTGCTCCACACAGTCAGGACCTTTTCCACCGGTGAGTCCTACAGGGTCAACCAGAGACTTCTTCTGACTTTACTAATGCTGATTTGAATATAAAGGGATATTCCGGCGTAAAATTAAGTAAGAGTCAAACACACACCGAGTTTGACACCCCCTCGAAAGATGAATGTTTCCGAACGCTTGCTTCTCTAGTCATACCAACTTTAGTAGCAATATAGAGAGCCACGCGACTGCTGCGGGGTGACGCAGCTCAAGGTAGAACATTTATGATAATTTCTTTATCATTTCCTTGAAGTAATAATCATCATATTAATCATTTTGCACTGCAGACGCCGTAGTTCCTTTGCCTCAGCGTCTCGGTCTGATTGCATTTCCATTAAGAAATTGTCATAAATGTTCTTCCTTGAGCTGCGTCACCCCACAGCAGTCTGTAATGGGTTGGCCCAAGGTCTGGCTACAAACAAACTGCTGCTGGAAGAGAGTAGGTGAGTTGTGTTTAGTCTCTTTGCTAAAGAAATTAGGGAAAGTTAAAAAGATGTTTGGTGGCTAGTGCTATAGCTAGGACCTTATATGTACTGTTGATGAAGTTAGGTGCTGTTCTCAGCATTATTTGTGACTGGTGAGTGGTGTTTTGTTTGAGATTTGTTTATGGCTCCTGAGATCGCTGTGAATTGCTATCATGGGGTCTTCACTAAAGTTGGTATAACTAGAGAAGCAAGCGGTCGGCAACATTTGTCTCTCGAGCGGGTGTCTAACTCGGTGTTACAGTGTGTTTGACTCTTACTTAATATCCCTTTAATTCTGGATATGTCATCTTATGGTCTATTTACTTTATATTTCTATGAATTATGTCCCCCGTGGTAATGGTATGGCAAGCTACAAACTATCATTGTCTCATTTTGTTCTGTACTTTTGTTTCCTACTTACTTGAGATCATACTATTGGTCTCATGTCCAGGAATGAATGTGGAGAGGGGTCAGTGTATGATTTATAGAATATTTTACAACAGTATTAGTGTGGGTACAAATTTTGTTTTGTTTTGTACTGTTTTATTTGTTTGCTGTTTTGTCTGGATGGTTTGCCTCATATTTATCATAAGCAAACTACTAGACTTTTCTCACTTTGGTGTTACACTTTTTTTTTTTAAAGTTTAAAAAGACACACATACAAACAAAAAACATAGTAATATCCAGTTAACATTGATACAAAATAGTAAATGCAGCAAAAAACTTACATTTGCCAACTTACCAGCAAATATCCAATAACTATTTTAGTGTAGCTGATTTGGAAGAAATAGTTTGTGATTAATCTTATGCAGCGACTGATGTGCCCTCAAGAAAAATACACTTACATGAAACCATATGCTTTATTTAGGTACATGCTGCCAGATCAGGATGCATGCCATCCCTCAGCTGAAGAAGGTGGACAGATGGACTGAAAAGCGAAGCATGTTTGGAGTGTATGATAACATAGATATCTTAGGTAAGTGTCTTAAACTAGTCAAGAGACTAGAAAAAAAAATGTTTCTTCATTTTGTGTGTTAGAAGTTTCTCATAGTGTGTCCTGGCTTTTCATACATCAGTAACAAGATGCAATTATTACTTAAGGTGTGTCTCTTTTTAGTAATGATTTGTTCAGTACCAAGTTAGTTACCAAGTCAGTGCTTTAAAGCAATAGTACGCGCAGCAAGTTAGATGTCACTGACACCTACAGTTTCAAAGCAGTAAAGAAGAACTGATCAGCAACATAGCAAACAAACTATGTATACAAAGAGCTAGCATTTCTTCCTTTATGTATTTGGTTTATTTTGTTGGTGATGACTGTCAAACAACAACAAAGAAGAAAGATCTGAAGATTTCCCTCTATAATTATCAAAACTGAATGATCTACAACCACTGAGAGGTAAATGTTTTCAACTGACCACTGAAGAGAAAGTGAAGTATCATACATTCAAAGTCTGAAAGCCAATTTCCTCACCCTGCGACGTACAGAAAGATCAGATCTCATCGTCACACACTCAGTACACCGACAGAACCTGATGTCCTCTCTGCCTGTCTGTCTGCAGGGGACTTTAAGGCTCATCCCAAAGACCTAATCATTGCTCCCTGCTGGCTGAAGGGGTTCAAGGGTAATGAACTGCAGCGACTGATTAGAAAGAAGAAGATGGTGGGAGACAGAATGATGACCTTGGACAGACACAACATGGAGAAGAGGATTCGCTTCCTTTACAGACGCTTTAATCGTTACGGGAAACATCGCTAAAGTGGCGAACACAGTGCCGTTAAATACCTTGGCCAGCCTTTAAGGACTGCTCGAGTATTACTGAGTGATTTCATACTCTTCTAGCACTGTTTTTTTTCCACTTTTTCTAAGTTATCATACATATATGTATATTGCTGACATACTTCCTGTATTTGTTTGTTGATTAGTTTTATATTCTGTTAAATTTCCTGACAAACAAACTATAAGAAAACAACCTTAAATAAACAGTGTAAAGATGAACCCAAAAAGTGTTGTTTTATTCATCCTTACATACACAAACTCTTGAAGTTCTCAGACGGTCTTTGCTCATATTTTTAGATGCTGCAATTGTCAATAGTTGAAACAAGTCTTTGTCAGATCAAGTCAGCTTTATTAACGTAGTACTTTAAAACCAAACAAGGTTGACCAAAGTGCTTTATAAAGTAGAAAGGTACAGCAGGGCAACACTAAATACATCATATTTACCTAGAATTAGTAAAAGGTAACAGGACAATAGTCTCATCTCAAAGCAAGGACAAAGAAGAGATGGGTGTTCAGAGTCGATTTTAACCGTTCAGGAGTGAAGACAGATCATATTAAAAGCTATTCTACAGCCTTGTAGTGTCTAGTGCAAAGGCTAGATCGCCCCTGGTTTTTAGCTGAGTGCTCTATTTACTAATGGAAAGATGAGAAATTCCCAACCACTGAGTCCACAAGTCAGCGACAGAGATCAGAATTCAGGGAAAGTTGATTTTGCTGACTGATTAAATATGAGCGAAAGCACACATTATTGAACATGGGTATGCACATATATTAGATTTTTCGTCACAGGAGAGGTACCTTGGCAGGTTGGTGGTACTACACATGAATATTTACAATTTAACAAACATGATAGTTTGGAGCAAGATGTATCAGTCATTTTGGGGTAGTTGTCACATGTTTAAAAGGGAATTAAATTAATGTAGAGAGTCTGCTTATCAGTTGTCATGATGAAATTTTGACTGTATTTTTACAGAAAAAAAGTGGTTTAAAGGAGAGGAGAGAGCGAGAAGACATGGTCAGGAATTGCAAAAGAAAAACAACATGGCAGTGCAGTACCTGACATGATGCTGAGGGCAGTCAGACAGGTGACCCTAGATAATAAATCAATCTAGAGTGCAATTAAGGACGTTAATGTCAACTACCATAGTACTCAGTACTGCAAAACATTCACCCCAGCCGAAATACAGGGTCAGACAGCTATCCAAACTCCAGAGCATGTTGCAGAATAATTTATGTTAATGTTTGTTCAATGAATTTTTCTATCTTAATGATCAACATTTTCTGTGCCTGACTTTGATGTTCATTTTGAAGTTAAAAAAAAAGAGAACAACAATCATTTTGTCCGTGTTTTATTAGCAGCAAAATCCACTGTGACATCTTACCCCATGTCCTGAGACAATTTACACGATGGTGGGACAACATGTCACATATTCACTCTCTCTATTTGATTGCTTATAACTCAGCACTGTCACATGATATAAAAATGACATGAATACAAAATTTATACCTGAGACTTTGGTCTTTCATCTGGTACACATTTTGTTTATATATGATGTATTGATTGCAAGAAATATACAAGAGTGTAAAAAGTGTGACGACAACAAGCCCGGTCTCCCCTATGTCTTCTAAAAGGTCTGATTATGTGGATCACAAGAGAAGGATTTGTAACCGAATATGTCAGTGTGCAGCATCAATATGTAAATAAGAGTGGGCCTCTAGTAAATCACTAATGATTTCCTTTCTCCCAACAGGATCATATTTCATTTTCTTTTAGATCCTCTAACATTTCTTTTGTGTTTTGGGCCCAAAAGTAGGACTCCGTTTGGGATTTAACACAAGCATAGCAAAGGGAAACTGTATCAAGAGAAGGGGGTGTGTATTGGGACAATCCCAGGCAGGCTGGGGGGAAAGAGTCGAGTCAACAATCTGTACAGCATCCACTGTACCGCAGTGTCTTCCTGCCGCCCTATCCGACACAGAGAGCTGCAGTACTGCAAAGTGCGAGGAGAGAGAGAGAGAGAGGGAGAGAGGAGGGGGGAGGAGGGGTACCGCACCGTCGTTACGAGTCCAAGTGGAGGAGGCAGGAGGAGAGACGCATTATTGCAGTAGCCTACAGAGCCACAGCACTTTGCACAAGACGCACCGCCGAGGAGAAAGAGAGGAGGGGGTGACGGAAATTCAAGAGAGACAGACAGACAGACAGCTGATTTCTCATGAGTGGACTTTTTCTCCTTTGCCCCACCTTTATTTTGAAATTACACACATTAGCCAGAAGGTTTTAGAAGAAGCGACTAAAACAACCAATCAGCGCCGCTGCTGCATCTCTGGAAGGACTCAGCATCTCTTGAAGAAGGAGCAGGGATTTCAACAGAGGCGGATTTTCCCTTGAATGGATTATAATTCAGAGGTACTTTCCTCTTGAGCCCGCGCTGCTCTGCTCCACTTCCCACTCTTCCGTGAATTATCACAGACTCGTTTCACGCACACCGGTATTGCGGTACTTTGCTGACGACTCTCAGTAGCCTATAAATGCATCGCTAGGAGATTGGCTCCACTGCGCCAACACCCCCCGCATCTGTTTACTCTTGGTAGGGCACTTTTATCATTTTGATCACTGAGAATTTGGGCCTTTTGAAGGAAGTATCGAAAAATCCCATCTTTTCTCTCCTATCTTGCTGTTTTTTCCTCTTTTTATTGCACTTCAGACCCTCCCTCTCCTACCTCGCAGCGCGTCACCCCTCCTCCTCCTCTTCCTCCTCCTCCTGCTGCTGCCCGTGAGTCACTTCAAACAGCTGCATAGAAGATGTAAGTATTGATGCGGCTTTTCTGCTGCGTTTTTTCTCCTAAAACAAATATACAAACTATTTTTTAAACAGTTGCATAACTCTGGATAAAAATCACTTTCATTTGTTGTGTACATTTGAGGCTGGCAGGGGTCTGAAACTGAGCTGATCTCTTTCAGGTTGATGGATTTTTTGCTGACGCAAGTGAAAAATTCCGTCACAGCATCACTAAATAATGTATTCAGAGGGTGAAGACGGCCTCTCCACAGCCTCAGATAGAGTAAAAGTAAAGCCAGAGAGAGAGTCAAACTGAGATGTAGCCTATCTGATACTTTTGTACCAGCGTACACACAAAATATAGACATTAATGTGATTTCTTTAGGTTTCGATATTTTTGTCTCAGTATGATCCTTACAGTCCTGCAGGAGTCAGTCTCTTCTCCCAGAGGAGCATGTTCGCTGCTCTGTTTTCAGGCTCCTGTACTCCCTCGCCCCCTCCTGCATTTATCATTCCCCTCTTTTTCTGCACACCACCTCTCCTCACTTTTTCATTTCTGTCCCTATCCCAGATCTCCTCTCCAGTCTCTCATTCAGCAGTCTCTAACTTCTACTCTTCTAGCTCTCCATCCATGGCTTGAATGTTTTCTCATTTTCTCTCTCTTCTTCCTCCCTTCACCCTTTATTTTAACTCTCCTTTTCACAAACCGTTTTCTCGTTTTGTTTTGCCATTACTATCTTCCTTTTCTTAAACTGTCACTCACTCTTCACCTGCAGATCGGAAAGTCATGTTTAAAGTCATTTCCTTCACCTTGTGCTCCGTCTTAGGTCTGCCCCCGATGCTGCCCCTGCTGGAGCCCCTGGTGCTCCAGGAGCCCCTGGTGCAGATGGAGCCCCCTCCGGCCAACCTCCTGCCCCACCCAACACCTCTAGCAACCGCAGGCTACAGCAGACACAGGCCCAAGTTGAAGAGGTGAGCCGGACTAAGAATCATGACCAAAGTTCGGTCATGAAATAAAAACAAGCAGTGTTTGTACTGGAGCAAAGACAGAGTAGCATGTAAGCTTATTTGTGTTCCTGTTTTCTTCTTTTTCACCTTTATATGTTGAATTTGTTTGGTTACAGTATGTTTATGGATCAAACTACATATTTACTCCAATCTATAATGTTTAACTTTGGAAACCTGTCATCCCCACATCTAGTTTTTATTGTTTTTGTTTTTCTTCTATTAAATTAAACACTATCATGCTGTGATATGGAAGCAGAGCAACGACATTTCCTTACAGAGAGGAATCACTGCTGTGTTTTATTCTGTGCAATGACAGTTAAAGAAAGTCTAAATCAAAGTCTCCCCTGAGTGGCTTTGTTTTAATATCTCAACCTTTTTGTCTCCCATCATTACCCCTGCTGTACGCTCTCTTATCCTCGCCGCTGGTTTCTAGGTGGTGGATATCATGCGGGTGAATGTGGACAAGGTGTTGGAAAGGGACCAGAAGCTCTCAGAGCTGGATGACAGAGCGGATGCTCTCCAAGCCGGAGCCTCCCAGTTTGAAAGCTGCGCAGCCAAGCTAAAGAACAAGTACTGGTGGAAGAACTGCAAGGTGGGCACATTAGTGAGGCTCCATTAGACAGATTGTTGTTACTGAAAGATACTCAGTGCAGTCAGAGTCTATATAAAGAATACCCTTGTTAGCATGTGCGGGGTTGCACAGTGAATTGAGTATCCTCAGCTCTTTTATTCTACAGCATGTAACTCACTCCACGGTTTGTGGTGCACTGAGGCAAACAACACGCCACACATCAATCTGTTAATGAGCTGCTGTGGAGGAACGAACAGATGCTTTGGAGAATGTGGTTATAGAGATTCTCCGACTGAGTCTGCAGCACAGTTTGGTTTTGTAGATGTGTCTTTGTCGTCTCCACACACAGCACCAGCTTGTCTTGACTACCTTTTTTACACATACATCCTAATGCATTAACTGGTTTTTGGTCTCTTCTCTTTGCAGATGATGATCATGATGGGTATTATTGGAGTCATTGTGGTTGGAATAATATTCTGTAAGTAACTGCTCATTTACAGAGTTTCATTTATTGACAGATTAACGAATTCATATGTGGGTCGTTTTATGAATCGCTGTTAATGAGTAGCAGATGGAGTAGAGGGCAGGGGTATTACTCTGCCAGTATTACATCCGTGTGTGTTCATGCTGTTAATGATGTGTATTTGACTGTGTTAGACAGCGCTGCCAGGTACATTTAACACCAGGATGGTATTTGTATTTCTGCTCTCACTTGTGTCTGGCCTGTGTACTTCTGCTGTATCTGTCAATTATTCATGGCTCCTTATTACAGTAAATTATTGATATAAATCCAGTTAAACCAGTTCTGTTGCTAAAAACAAACCTTTAAACGCAACATATAAGCAGAGCTGAGCTGACTGTACTTGTTTGTCTTGGAGTGATGTATCACCAGATCCATTACACTAATGACTCCCTCTCTCCTTCGTTGCAGTGTACTTCTTCTACTAAGCTCAGCCCATCTATAAAGATGGATATGGACTTGAGAATGATATGAGGGGAGAGAAAAAAAAAGAAACCTAAACTCCCCCTGTTATCCTTCCTCTCTTCACACAGTCTTCCATCAAACCATCCTGCACTTAAACATGACAGTAGTGTTTCTGGGTGTCTCTGCTCTCTTTGTCCCTCCCTTACCGTCGCTTTCTTCCGCTGTTTTGGTCTTGCTCACTCTCTCCTGTCTCTGCACCTCATGTATTATTGAAGGACGCAGCAGGGCGAGTGAAAGGGGGAGAAAGAGAAGAAAGGAGGGAGAGAGAAAATTCTCATGACACAGGAACATGTGGGGCTGTACGAAGCTATAGGGGGAAATGTAAAGATGGTGAACATGTGCAGGGGTAAAAAAAAAAATAAAAATAAAAAAAGAGTTAGCAGTCCTTTTTATTCCGGATACGCCAAAGCTTGTCCATGTTACCTTTTTTGAGAGTCCTACATTTGTAAATTGATACTTACATGCCAAACTAACACACTCCTTCTGTCACTACCGCTAGCCTCTTTGCTAATTACTAACACAAAGTCATGTTAGATTAAGATTATTAACATTTTGTTGTGTGTGTGTATTTGTGGTCGAATCATCATTGCTCATGTTTAAGTTTTGCTGACTGGTTTTCCTTAGTAGCATCGCGGATTATTTTCTGCTAAGATCACCCTTTGTTAGACATTTCAGCAAAGTACAAATGAGAGAAAAATAATTGTAAGAAATGTAAGAGATAGTGTGAGGGTTAAATGATGGTGAAAAGTGTTTCAGGGCAAGAAAGTAACGGTACTGCAGCATTATATCTGTGTCTTTTAAGTAGTTGAATAACTATGCTTTATTATAGCATAGTAACATGCACAGTAAGACAAGTAGCCACTAACAGACAATCTAGTGTATTCTCGAGGACGGAGGACAGGTCTCTTAACTCTGACTTCAACAGAGTCACAGCCATAGACAGATGAATGTGTCGCATCACATTTTAAAGAGGTTTAAATGCCAACCTATTTCGAAAGTTGAGTAGACAAAGCATTTATTTGTTTGTTGTTTATATTAACTTGATCTTTAAAAAAGGAGAACAGGAGATGGACATGACTTTTGACAGCCAGAGCTCCCCTCACATAAACACAGACTCACCTGTCACCTGCAGTCATGTTAACAGCCAAACTGAGGTGTTTGTTTCTAACTTGCATGGTTAACGGTGTCCATAGTTTTGCCTCTTTGTGTGACCTCTGTATCTGCCATTTCTGAATCTAACTGCCGATTGTACATTTTCTTTTGTTAGTGGTCCAAATGGCCTGTGTATAATGTCTTTCTGATCTGATAATTACTGCTTATGCAATGCAATGATGCTCAAGAGTTTGCCAAATTCTGTTGAATTCACTTGCTTTTGAAAGAAAAACAATATTCAGAGACTGCAAACAACCGCTACTATAGTGAACTGTTAAACCCATGTAGTATTGTATGGATAGAACAATAGTTAACATCCGTCAGGTCATGCTCCTGAAGAAGTGTTTCTAATTCTTTCAGGGTTTTGGGGGTTGTTGGACTCAAAAAAGACTTTCTCCTCTTAGACTTGATTTTGAGTCGATAGAATTAAGAAAGAAACGTTAAATGCAAAAAGGGATGGATGCATAATTGTAGCAGTTAGCTATAATTCTCTGACGGTACTGTACGACAATATCATCATGTGATTAGCAGACATACTGAGAGACGTGATGATGTTTGCGATTTACAACCCAAAAAGGCAGAGAAAGATGCAACTGGATTTGTGAAAAACAAATGCATGCTTACCACTTTTGCTGATGCAAATAAACAAATCACTGACAAACCTGAGTGCTGATCTTTATTGCAGATCCTTTCAAGACGTTATGTCACATAAAACCGCTTTGAAAACCTTTTTTTACAAAGCTCATAAAAGAGTTAAATCAACATCACACTTGAAAAGTAAACAAGAACAGCAAATAGTACCAAATGTACAAAAAAAAACAACATTAAAATAATTTCTGCAACATAATCTTTGACTCCTTTTTGACCAAATTCCTAGTCCATATTGGTCAACATTGGTTTGACGGTGTTGGTTGAGGCTGAATGTTGCTCAGACTGAAGCCAATATTCAAATAGTTGCATATCTGAACTAAAAAAACTATTTATTAATTAATGGGTAGGTCCATGGGGCTTGTGCAAATGTACTAAATTAACAATTTATCATTTTTCACAGTAAAAACAAAGCGAAACACTACAAAGCATTCTGTTACCCTCAAACTTCTCAAGTATTTACAAGTGAGTTTATTGAAATTTTACAGCCAAATTAGCTAAAACTCCTCTGAATAATGAGACCAGTTTTGGTTTCATTGCTAATTCAACCTCAGCTGTGTTTCCTTCTGCAGGATTGAAGTTACCTCCTGGATTTTTATGATGGACAACAACATATTAAACATGTTAAACTCTGTACATATGAGCAAACATGTTAAACTCTGTACATATGAGCTGCCAATAGTAAGATTTCAAAATCTGACATATTTGTATAAATCAAAATAGTTCAATCATGTGGCCTAATTTAGTTAACTGATAAAAATGTGAAATAAATGATAAAAATAAGCCAAAAAACCCCTTACTGCAGCTTTAAAAAGGCAAACCACCATCATTGAAACTCATTAACAAAAGGTGATACAGTGATGATCCAGTGTGACATTTCTTGTTATATCAGAGAATCAGAAGAGTAAGAGGGGCCACTCATTGCTTTGTCATGAAATAAGTTAGAATATTAACACCGATAAATGACACACAGAAAGTCCTTACAGGCTCAGTTTCAAGTCTGGATGATCTATGAGAATATTGCTAACGGACCTGTCTGATGCACTGGTAGAAGAACAGCACAGTGACGATCAGGAAACCCAGAAACCACCAATAAGAGGCTGTAAATGAGGAACACAGAAAAAAAGGGTCACAAGTGATCATAAGTTAAAGTTCACAGCATGCAAATGAATAATCTAAGGACACAATAAAGTTAGTTTTGATATCAAAAATGTTTATCATGAGGTCTGACGTCTTAAAATAAAGTCACTGATAATTACTGAACACAACAGCTACATGTGATGTAGCATAAGAGACTCCTGCAGGTTTAATATATGTTCAATTAAAAATAATATCAACATTCAAATCATTTTTATGAAAAATGGTAGAGCTGTAGAAGAACCATCATGCTTATGAGCAAAGCTTTATTTCACTTTGTCACTTTAGTCTGTAGTTAATTTCTAAATGATCTCAACTCTCTCCCTGTGAGTGTCTGCATCTCCATCTTGTTTTTTTTTTGTGGATTTTTAATGCTGTTTAAGGTGAAATTAGAAAGAGATAAACTGCAAGACCTTTAAGCTAAGACATGATGTTAAAAAAGGGGCTTTTATTGCAGCTTCACTGAAAAATTGATGCTTTTTTTCTCTAAATATGCAAAATATACAAAACAATTTTTAACCTTCTTAGCTGCTATTTTCAGACAAAGTCGTGAATTACCGCAATAAAAAAATAGCCAGCAAGGAGCACTTCAAGCTAGGAACAGCATTCACATGCAAATACCTGGCTGTGGACTTTCTACCACCACACTGAGAGAGAGAGGAGCCTCCAGGGCAGAGTGGGTGACCTTGCAGATGATTTTAGTTCCAGGAGAGACGTCAGGGGACACAGAGAGGTGGGACGACAGGGAGTATGTCCCGTCACCATGCTGCCGATGGCTGGACAAAGCGCCCTGATGTGGAAATGGTGAGGGCTCTGTGTCCGTAGGAGAGAGGGATAACCACTCCATCTGATGGGCAGAGGAGAGAGTTGGCATAAAAGGGTAAAAAATGAATCCCTCTATCTTTTTTTGGTTTGGTAGCTCCATAAAAGTCACTTGGGTGCTTAATGACAAGCTGGCATAAATATATTGTAAATGTTAGCCGTAGACTACGAATCTGTTTTGACAGACCTGGACATCCAGCGGGTGGTACTTCGCACAGTGGCAGCTCAGTGTTGTTGGTGACTTTGCATTCAAAACCAACGTCTCCTCTGAGAGTGACACGTGAGGGGGCTCTGAAACAAAGAAAAAGAAGGTAAAGGAGACTTAGACAGCAATCTGCAGTTTTCAAATACAAGCAATCAAGGCGAGACTTACGAATGACATGGAGATGAATGACCTGCTGGGCGTTAATAAGTCCAACACTGACAGTGCAGATGTAAGTTCCTTCATCCGAAACCTTCAGTTTGGTCAGAGTCATAGAGGCGTTTCCTTCACTAACAACCAGGGCAGAGTCCACATTCGACCCTGTCCTCTCTGTGTGAACTGAAGACAGGAAAGATTCAGCGTCATATCATATCACTTGGCCCTCACAAGCAGACTGAATTTTCTCGGTAGGAGTTCTGAACAGTTTCAGACATGTTTACTTAAATCTATTTCCTGTCTGATTACCTGTCTGTGTCACATTCTCGATTCTGATTGGTCGAGTGTCCACTTAAACAGTTATCAATTCTCAATAGCCAAAGGAATGCCAAGAACAACTTCATCACATACATCATTTATTATCAGTCTATGAGGGAAAGTTTAGTACATATCTAATACATTTCTCCTCTGCCTGTTGACACTGTGGCAAAAAATTAGTTTATATCCCTAGCTGGTCTTGAAAGTTGGATTATAATAAAAGTTACCGGACCAGAAGACCTTTGGATTAATGCTACGTTCAAGTTACCTCATAAGTCAGATGTCTGAGCTGGGAATGACGTCACACCTGAGATTCCAGCATTTCAGTTACCAAGTCAGAAAAAAAGCAAAATCAGAGGTGGAAACAAGATGGCTACATCTATGTAAGTTATTTTACCGCCTGCCTTGTCCTTGCTTATATTAGAACAAGGTAAGCGTTAAAATTACTTTCGTTGATGTGACTTGGTAACTGAAACGCTGGTAACTCAGGTGTGGCGTCATTCCCAGCATTCACCAGCATCACAATTCTTGTGATTTTAAAGGTAATTTATTGATATAACATCATGATAATTTATTGCCAAAATTCGCAATATATAAATATTGAATATTGATACTTATTCTGGTGCGTTATGTTCATGTAATGTCAATGGTTGGCATGTTACATGCCCGAGTTCATACTGTGTGTCTCTACAGAGCAACAGTCTTTTTTGTTTCATGCTAAGATGATCATCTTTTGTTCGTGAAAATTTGTAAGCAGTCCTAAAAACTTCACAAATAATTTGCATTTAGAGCCTATTTGCTTTTATTTTTTCATGAACTTCCATGCTCCTTCTGCAAGCTTGTCCTTTAGTACTATCATCAATTCTCCCCAGGCCATAAACAGTCATCTTCAGAGTTTAAATCCCCCCTAAGACCACTGATGACTACAGCAGCCCATACACATATGTTTAGGCAGCACTTACCCACTGCGCTCCCTTCTGCATCATCCAGCCTTGTCGTCATTTCAAGCACTTTTCTCCCCTTCCCTCTGTGCTGCAGTCGCCATTCAATGCCCACCTCCTGCGTCAAGGGGACCTCCTGCTGCTTGAAGCCACAGTTTAAGAGTACATCACCTCTCAGATGTGCAGATACAGACTTGATGTGGGTGAAGACCAGGAATATCACTGAGGGACAGCAGCAAAGACAAGAGTGCAGACAAATGAGTGAAAACTGAGTTCAGTCTGTCAATAAAACAAAGACCTGAAACAACAGTGAACAGATGAGTGGGATCTCACCCTCAGTCAGAAGAGTTCCTGATTGGCTCAAAGGCAGACCCAGTTTGTTTTGTACGAGGGTTGACTGGTCTGTCTGCACCCCCAGAGTCTGCAGGATTAGGGAAGTGCTGAACCCAACTTCCTCCACGCTTAGGGACACCATGAAATAAGCTGCATCTGAACTCTCTTGGGATCCATAAGGAGTGTAGCTGCTTATTTCACACATCACCTCCTGCTCATTGCAGTCTGCATGGAGCAGCACGTCTGCGTTTGGGATCTCAAGTGATGACACTTTCACAGAGGGATGAGAGAGGAAGTTTTTAAGCAGGTTACGTCAATGCTGGTGCAAACTTCTGACATAGAGCAATTGGGATACCTTTGACTTCTAATAGGATCAAATCTGGATCAGGTACTGAAGGTGGGACAAATGGGGTGTATGTTTCAAGTGATTCATCAGCTGCCACTGAGATGTCTTTCAAGACAAGAGTGGCAGGAGTCCTGGTGAAGAGTGCACCGCCCATTCCCACCATACCAACTCCCTCCTCTACGAGAGTGCAGGAGAGGACCACATCTGCAACACCTTCAGCTGAGACAGAAGGACAAAGAAAACCCATCTAAGTAAACTTTATAATATTTATGTATGATCTGGAGTAACATTTTGCTATAAAGAATGAACAAATACACAACAACCACCACCATAGGTTAGTATTGTGAACACAATCGGCAAAAAACAAATAAATATATAATTATGATAATAACAGAACAAATTCAGGCAGACAAAAAGGTTAAGAGGTCTGTTATTTTCCTAATATCATACTATAATAGGTCTGGAAAGGATACTATGCAATATGGTGGCAATTACAGATAAATAAAAGCAGAAGTTTTTGAATATTATTCAGTTTAATGAGTTAAAGGTTAACTAATTTTGGGCATGGTACTTCTAGGAAATTCAACAAATAAAAAAATGCAAATTAAATTTTCATGAATATGATAAATATTACTCAATCACTTGTCACTCCTAATATTTGTATGCAGGTGCAGCTCAAAAAATTAAAATGATCATGTTCAAAAGTGAAACTTCCATATATTCCTGATTCATCACACTTGTTCAAAGAAGGATTTATAACACAGAGGTGTGGAACTTCTGGCATGGATGTGTAATGAAGACAATCAGTCTGTTGCTCTGCTGGGGTTGCTCTGATTGCTCCTTCAGCTCATCTGTATTGTTGGCTCTGGTTTCTCTCAGCTCGCTCTTGGTGATACCCCTAAGATTGTCTGATAGGCAGACCAATCAAGTGCAGTAATACCATGGTCAGCAAAACTAGTTTTTGGTAGTTTTAGTTCAGTGGGCACTAGGCAGGTGTCAGGTCCTGCAGGAAAAGGAAATCTGGATCTCTGCAGAGCTTCTCAGCAGATGGAAGCAAGAAGCATTTTAAAATCTCCTGGTAGACTTCAGGTTGTGTGGACTCTGGACTTGATAAAACACACAAAACTAACACCAGCAGATGACACGGCACCCCAAATCAACACAGACTTTGTGATATTTATGCCTCTCAAAATATTCTTCCAGACTCTGAGGTCTTGATCTCCAAATAAGACGCTAAATTTACATTCATCTGAAAACAGGACTTTGGACCCTGAGTCCAGTTCTTTCTCTTCTTAGCCCAGGTGAGACTGGGCTCAGACTTGGCAGTAGGAAAATGACACTTGTGGCCCATTTCTATGACGTGTCTGTTTATAGTGGCTTTTGATGCACAGACCCCAGCCTCAGTGCACTCCTCATGTTGTTCTCTCACCAGATTGAGAAAATAAAGGCTCAGTAAACATTTGCAGGTGTTCAGAGTTAATAAGCTGATTAGAGCTCTTTTCAGGACTGAAATAACTGACAGGAAACTGGACTTTGACACAATAGTCAAATGTTTTGAGATTTATGATTTTCGAGAACTGTAAACTGTAATCATCAAAATTCAACCAAAAAAGTCTTTAACCTTATACTGCCTGAAACCACAAATTATGCCCAGAAAATCGAAATTTTTTGGAGCTGAAATGTTTACTTCACTTACTACTGAAAACCAAAAAAATCAAAATGTCCCTAAAATTTTACAAATATATTAATTTATCTCGTTTGATACATCAGATGTTTCTGGCAACTTATAAACCACAAGAGGAAATTTTTATCATTTATTGGACTGTGTTAAGGAGGGTTTTTAGTAATTTGTTGATCACATTGATTGATAGAAGTTTTATAAAATTATGTATCAAATATGATACAAAAGGCAATGAAGGGTTAAGTATTACACTTAGTATTTGATTAATCTATGATGGAAAAAATATTATTATTATTATCCTCAAAATTATTATCATTTAAGGAAAGGACAGTCATTTTTGTGTCTGCATCTGTATTATGTAGGCCAACAGACAAGGAAATCCTGGTTAAAACCAGGCAGGCAGTTCACTCCGTCCACGTCTCATAAAGAAAAGGCTGCAAAATGAACGCAGAAAATGTTTTCCCTATAAACTAAAACTAAAGTTTAAAGCCACAGAGCCAAATAAGACCTAACCAAAACTTTAAGATGAATGCACTTTTGTAAAAACTTATTTTACGACCCTCAAATGTAGAAACTGTGCTTCCAGGTGTCTGTGAACAATGCTCTTACCACGGACGCACGTCAGGAAGCTTCCAACCAAAATGACTCCAAGAATCATTGTCAGGGTGGGTCGTCTTCGTGTTTCTATAAACTAAGAATTTCACGGCCAAATACTGACCTTAAAGCAGCTCTTTAGAAGAATTTACTGCCATCAGCACACACGTCCCATCTAACTTTCACTTTTGATTTCAACAACTACACGCGACACACTTGAAAATACAGGAACAGTTTCTCATGCACCACATCGATAATATGCCTGACTCCTGTCCTGCCGAGGGGATGAATGAATCCGATGTAAATTTAACACTGGAAGTTGCAGCACTCAAATATACATGAAGTTTTCTTCCTGTGTTGCGCATGTGCAGATGAAAGCAGGAAGGGAACGAAAGTAAAAGTGAACGCGCGGAACTGTCCAATCACAGAATAGCAGGGACTGGATCATCGGTCACTATGGAAACATTTAGCGTCTTTAACATAAAAACTGAAATATTATAGCTTAGTTTTATGAAATATTTGGGGTAAAATGGGTCAACTTCACTTGGAAATATGTGAGGGTTTTTTATTTATTTATTTTGTGGACATCCAATTAATCTGGTTGTCATGTGGTGAATAAAACACTTGTATGTTCACTTGTATGTGATTTTGCGACTTTCTGGGGGGGTGGAATGCATCCCGGGGAAGACTTTTCCTGAGGAAAGTCCCGCCTCCTTCGCCTCTGATTGGCTAGAAAATCTGGACACGTCATGAAATTGTGGTAACAACCGTTAGCTTTCGTTATCAGTTAACAGATGAAAGTTAAAACAAAGACATTTAGCAAACTGTTAAAGCACACAAACTATCGTCATATGAGAGATCCGATGCTATGACACTAGTTGTCCTTCAGGTCGTTATCTTTGTAATGTTTGTGTATTATCAAAAAGCACTCTGTTCTCAGACGCGTAAACAATCAGCTGGTCGGCCATGTTGGATATACCGGTGAATCTGACATCGCAACAACACACTATGTGATTGGTCAGAAGTGGACACACAGTATGCGAAACTTTAGAAAAATCGACCATGATCTGAAAAAATAAATGCTGCAATATCGCAGGACAGGAAAACGTCGTTGATGTGAACCCTTGTATTGACAGGATACGGGTTCGAAAAAAAATATAGACATTCAAAATAATCGCACGACAAAAACGGTCCCAGTGTGAAAGGACCTTTAGTTGTCACAAGTTTAAAATGGATTAAAATTAATGTAGAGAGTCTGCTTATCAGTGGTTGTCATAATGAAATTTTGACTTTATTTTTACTGAAAAAAAAGTGGTTTGAAGGAGAGGAGAAAGCAAGAAGACATGGTCAGGAATTTCAAAAGAAAAACAGAACATGGCAGTGCAGTTCCTGACATGATGCTGAGGGCAGTCAGACAGGTGACCCTCACTAATAAATCAATCTGGAGTACAATAAAGGACTTTAATGTCAACTACCATACCTTGGCTCAGCAGTGCAAAAACATTCAACCCAACTGAAATACAGAGTCAGACAGATCTTCAAACTCCAGAGCATGTTGCAGAATATTTTATGTTAACGTTTGTTCACCGACTTCTTCTTGCTCAATGATCAACATTTTCTGTACCTGACTTTGATGTTCACTTTTAAGTAAAAAAAAAAAAACGGAACAACAATCATTTTGTCCGTGTTTTATTAGCTGCAAAATCCACTGTGACATCTTACCCCATGTAGTGAGACAAAATCACAGTGATGTGAATTAATGTTACTTCCCACCCTTGAACATAAGTCATATTATAAAGACATAAAGACAATTTTTTCACTGTTTTTCAGCTTTCATTCAAAGCTTTGTCCATTTTTCTGGCACAGGTTGCTCAAATCTATACAATACTGATTTTAATTAAGTTTTAAATTTATAATAAAGATGTAAAAATAAAACTGCGGCTCATTTATTTAGGATGAGTGGTTTATTTTGATCTTGATTTTTGTGGATGTCATTGCTTTTATTCGTACATTGTCGACTCACATAATAGATAATCATTCATCAGTTTTCATGCATAGTCTTATTGATCCAGCCCACATAGTTGGTGACTTTGGTATATGCTCCATATACTCCCTTGAGCCCACAGCCAACCCCCCAGCTGACAATCCCACCAGCCCAGTACTGTTTACCATTCCACAGGGCAAAGGGGCCTCCACTGTCACCTTGACAAGAGTCCTTCCCACCCTCTGGCCTTCCAGCACAAAACATGTTATCTGTCAGATCAGGTACATTGCTCCTCCTCGTCTTCGCCTCGTTCATTGAAGTATGGCATCTCTCCTGATCCACCACTGGGAGCTCCACAAATTTCAGCGTATTTGTTGACAGCCTTCCTTGACCACTGTCTATCTGGCCAAAGCCTGACACCACTCTGTTAAAGGAAAAAAGAAAAGTAGAGAAGAAAAGTTATGGTCAACCTACAGGGGGAAGCTAAAGACATGAATGGAGCATAGAAAGTTTTAAAAGTGAGATCAAATATTGTTTTTCTCACCCCGCTGTGTTAGTTATGTATGTGGCATCCTCTGCTGGTAAACATATTGGCATGACGGATGGGCCAAATGTGAGTTGGTCTTGCAGTTTGATCAAGGCAATGTCATGGTTGTAGTCAATGCTGTTGGGATTGTTGTAGTCAGGGTGAATGTAGACTGAGGAAGCACGCATTGGAGACTTCAACAGGAGATGAACATCAATACCGCCCAAATAAACCTGCAAAATGAAGGTTAAAAACTCTGATTCTGAAGTGCAGACAAGACAGGATTACACCACACACCAACAGCAGAACATTTTACCTCTATAGTTGCATTTGTTGCTGTTATTCCTTTTTGTTGGAGGACGTGAGCAGCAGTCAAAATCCAGCGGTCTGCAATCACCATGCCTCCTCCTCTGTCTCCACTCACAGTCAACAACACTTGCCAGGGGATGGTGTTTTCTGGAGCATCGTAGCCTCCAAAGATCCTCTGAACGTGAGGGAGGGGTTCTACTGGCTTACCACACACTGAACCAGACGGACATAAATAAGTCAAACAGGAGCAGGTGTCATGTGAATTCTTTTTAAAAATTTGTTTTAGATAGGGTCAGAGCAGTGGATTAAACATTGTTTAATCCACTAAATTATTAAACATTGTTTAATCCATTGCCCTGGATAGGGTGTTCTCAACACAAAAGCGATACCTGGTATGCATGTTGGATGAAGAACAATTTCGTTGTTGGATCTCCATCTTCTGTCTGCTTCACACGTAAAAGTTGCTACAAGCAGAGAGAAGATTAATTGGCTATTTGCCTCATAGGAGTTGGAAGTTTTGTAAAAACTAAACTTTTCAAACTGTTTGGTGTGCAGAGGTTTGCTAAGTTTTCAGCACCTTAAATTGTGACTTTGGACAAACATCTTGAGAATTTAAGATTTATGTGTTTCCACTCTATTGAATTACTTTTTAAAGATAACCCTGATATCTGTTTGATATTAACAAACTTGACTGAGTAAATTTCCTTTTTGTTCAGTAAAGCCACGGCACAGATGTAATGCCATGCAATGGTGAACTAAATCCAAATTTAAAATGATTTCCCAATCGCTTAAACTGTAAGATTAGCAAAACTAAAAGCAGTAAAACCACAATGGATTATATGACAAGTTCCAAGCAAAACAATGTAAGGCAAATCAGAATCCTCAGTTAATCTTCTCACCAGTTAGGCCGCCCAGGAGGGAGTAAAATGGCTCATTGCAGTGATACTGAACAACAGAGAGGTACTGATTCTCTATGCCAGACAGGAAGGTCACTCCTCCATTCTGTAAAGGTTCTGGTTCTCCACAATCGATTACTAAAGGTGGAAAAAAAACAAGGATATGTTTACATCTCACCAGTGAATGGCAAAGTTTCAAAAAGCCTAAATTTGTGTTTGTATTACTACATATGTTTTGTGTTAGTGTTAAAGTCAAAAACATACTGTGGCATTCTGGCAGAGGGAGGTGCCACTGTCCGGTATTTTGGCACATAGTAGAGAAACTATTAATCTCCTGGCCATCCTGAGAAAGAAACAATCCCAATTACTAATTTTGTACAGTACAAGTTGAAAGTAAAGTATGTGTGTATTTTGTTCTTAAAGCTCCTGTGAGAAGGTTTCGGCTGGTTATGAAACAGACTGAAATTAATACAGAGGCTTTTTATAAGGAAAAAAAAAAAATCTGAAAATCAATTTTCTTTGTTGAAACAACAAAAGTGTGTCCACAGTGGGGCACCAAAAACAAGTTCCTCACAGGAGCTTTAAGTTTTAAACATTGCTGAAGAAGGAGTAAAAATGTAGCCAACCGTCATGAGCTTGTATCCAACATCACAGCGCACAGAGATGTAGTCTCTATATAGATATTCAGTTAAGATGGGAGTGACCCTTCCATTCACTACAGCACCAGGAAGTGGACACTTCACTCCTGAAAACAACATGGAAATGGAACATCAAAGGCAAAGGTTTTAGGTGAAAAGTCATTTATTTAGTAAACAGGTTTTACAGAGTGCTGATTTTTTGACAATTGACCACATAAACTAAAAGTTTAATGTATGGCACTGTTTTCTTTTATCTTACTTTATCTATAAAGTGAAGTTGCATGAGGTACTTGTCAGAAGAAAGTGTATTCATATGAGATTCAGGTCAGTTTAGCCTCTTTGGTGAGAAACTGGTCATAACCGGCACATCAACTTGGCTATCAACCGCCACAAATCACAGGTCTGCCTCATTGTTTCGCTATTTTTTACGAACTCCAACCAAAGCACTTTGCTTGGTGTAAGTGTATTATTAGTTTTTTTGAAATGTCAATTGTTCTATCATAAATAAGTATTTTATTATTATTTTGAAGCTAGCAAACTCTGCAGTCGACTAATAGGCGACAGGCGGAAGAACACCTGTGCTGCAAGTAGTGCCAAGACAACGAAGTAAAGCTCGAATAAATTTCAAAAATAAGTACATATTTACAAAAAACACTGGTGCTTTAGTTGGAGTTGGAGTTAAATTTTGTGGTGGAGCTGCTGACCTCATCTGCAGCAGCCAACAGCTCAGCTTCTATCTCAGCTCCTAGGTAGGGTTCTCAATTAAGAGGCCGAGCAGACCAGGACCCCCTGAGGTTAATAGCCTACTATAGACAAGTACGGCCTGTACCAGCTTAAAAAAAGTGAACAATCCCTTCAATCTCTTATCATCCTATCCTTCTGTCCTCACGGTGTGTGTTGTAGTCCAGGCTCCAGCCTCGGCTCTGGCCGTAATCATCAGTGTGGTAGTCCAGCTTCACAATGTTGGAGTTTGTCTCCACCAGACCTGGACTAGTGCCACCACACACCTTCACAGGTTCTCTGTCTGCAATGGTTATCTTTAAAGAGATATATGTCATTAATAGTATTTTTAAGGGAGGTTTTATATTTAATGATACCTGCTGGTGTGTTTTGTTTTTAAGTTGTTTATTCTAACCTGCAGCCAGTGATGGAGACAGTCCGGTCCTTGCTCAGAGTCCACGCTCTCAATATGAAAATTGTCGCTAAAGTTAAGAGAGACCATGAAGCCGGATTCTACTGAAATGACGTACTGACAGGACACAGCGTGGGGAGGGGGGGTTGGGTATCCTGGGCTGAATAGATGTCCTTCTGGCTCACTGAATGTACCTCCATTGCAGGATACTGGACAAAATGAAGAACTAATTTGGATGGATTCATAATTAAAGATGTATATAGATACACATATTAAAACACTACTTCAATCTAAATCCTGTAAAAAAAGGAAGAGGACCATTGTACTTTTTTTCTTTGCTATTTCTTTGGTCAAACATTGCATTTAAATCCCTTTTGCCCAACGTTGACTGATATTAGAGGTGTTTTCATGCTCCACCATCAAGGATTACTTTATCAACTTTGTGGCTACCTGCTAACTAAAATCTAAAAGTAAAATGTGTTTGTTTCAGGACAATTAGATTAAAGTAGATATTTTAGTACTCATATGAGGGAGTGTATATCTGCACAATACTCACACACACAAGTGCGCTGGTCTGAGCGCAGCTCATAGCCGTGCTGACAGGAGCAGAGGTATGAGCCCAGGGTGTTGAGGCAGATCTGAGAGCAGAGTGGACCTGAGCTTTCAGCAGGCTGTGCAGAGCACTCATCTATGTCTAATGATGGGAAGAGTGTTAAGTCAGTGAGGAGGAGTGAAACAATGTGAGACAGAGGAGCAGACTCTAGGTGGATCATCCTTACCTATAGCCTGGTACTGAGCAGTGAAGCCCAAGTTCTGCCGCTCAGGGTTGCTGTCATCTGACTGGAAGATAAGGGTGAGTCTATTGCCTGGAGACAGAATGGGCTGGTTGCCGGGGTGATGCCCCTCAGCAGAATTCTCATGGCCACAAAACTTGCCCAAAAGCTTTTCATCATAGAGGACCTGAAGGATGATACAAGACAGGAAAACATGACCGTGAAGAGGAAACAACGGCAAGCAGGCAGAATTTTACGTGCACAAATGATGACAAGGATTCATGCATCCCTGAATAGTATTATCAACTGTAGGGCTGAGGTCAAGATACCAAATCCAACTAAATACCACAATCAATCTCAATATTTTTTTTAAGTCTCAAGTTTAGTCAGAGATTCACATTTTATTTCTTGTTTTTTTTTTTAAATCATGTTTTTATTATTCATTCAACAGCCAAAGGTACATACAATTAGGTGAGAAAACGACCCCCCCCCCCCCCCTTTTTTTCCAGAAACAACACAACAAAACAAACAAACAATGACAAACAGCAAGAAATAAAAATAAATCCCTTTTGCCCACCCACTCCCAACCCAATCCTACATATTTGTTTCAGTACTACCACTCATCCTTTACGTGTATTATAAACAAATAAACACATACTCGGAGAGAAAGAAAAAATAAAATAAAATAAAATAAAATAAAAGGGGAAAAGAATTCATACCAACAGAAATTGAATTCCCAAAGGGTTGGGGTTGGGCGAACATCAAAGATAGGTGTCATTTATCCTGCAGTGTCTTTAATTTAGCGATGTAACTAATCATGTAGCCCCAAGCCAGGTCAAATCTTTCAGGGGTCCCCCTCAAATTGTATTTAATTTTTTCCAGGTCTAAGTGCAGCATCAGGTCCTTAAGCCAGACAGAGGCTTTGGGGGCAAATGGTGACTTCCACTCCAATAATATTCTTCTGCGTGCTAGAAGAGAAGCAAAGGCGATGCTATCCTTAATTTTTTTCTTGATTTTTTGACATTCTGGTAGTACTCCAAAGATAGCCAATTCTGCGCAGGGCCTCAGTTTTGTGTTAAGTGCTTCTGTAAGGTGTTTAAAAACAGCTGTCCAAAAGGCTTGCAGACAGGGACAGGACCAAAACATGTGGGTCATGTTTGCTGGCGACAGGTGACATCTGTTGCAGCTATCTGTGATACTGGGGTAAATCTTAGACAATTTGGAATTGGTAAAATAGATACGATTAACAACCTTAAATTGTATCAGATTAAGCCTGGAGCAAGACGAACTGTTGAAGAAATTAATTTATTTATAACACGAAAAAAAGAGTTGGGTAGAAAGACTGGCAAACATTAAAACAGATACAGAAATCATGGGAGTACATTCATTTTGATACAGTTTACCCTGCCAGCTATGGATATATGCAAGTTACTCCACCTTTCCAGATCAGATTTAAGTTTGTCTACTAAAGGTGGAAAGTTGATTTTATAAAGATCTGAGATCATACGACAGATATGGACACCTAGGTACTTAAAACTGTTTTTAACAAATTTAAATGGGAGAGAGACAGCTGGAGTTTCCAAGGCCGTGTCATTAATCGGGAAGCATTCACTCTTTGAAAAATTCAATTTATACCCAGAAAATTCTCCAAAAACATTCAACAAATCAATTATTTTAGGGATGGTGGTTACTGGGTCTGAAAGAAATAATAATAAATCATCCGCATACAAGGAAAGATGATGCCTTGAACCCCATCTGTGGATTCCTTGATTAAAGCTAGCCAATCTAAGTGCAATCGATAATGGTTCTATTGCTAAAGCAAATAGCAACGGACTCAAAGGGCAGCCTTGACGGGTTCCCCTGTTAAGAGTAAAATATTGAGATTTCACCCCATTAGTAATAACTGAAGCTTTGGGGGAAGAATACAGAAGTGAGATCCAGGATATGAATTTAGGTCAGATGGAAAATCTCTTTAAGACCTCCAGCAGATAGCTCCACTCCACTCTATCAAAAGCTTTCTCTGCATCCAGGGAGACCACCACTTCTGGTGTCTCCCCAGACGCAGGAGAGGAGAGAATGTTGAGGAGGCGGCGGATATTGGAGAAGGAGTGTCGGTTTTTCATGAACCTGTTTTTGTCTCTTTACTTAATTTATTCTTGCAGAATAGGATATAATCTCTCCTCGAACAACTACCTTTAATGTTTCCCACAGTAAGGATGGGGAGATGAGGTCAGACTTGTTGGTACCAATATAATCATCGATTACCTTGGAGATTGTTTGACAGAAGTCATCATCATTTAGCAAAGTGCTGTTCAATCTCCATGAAGGGCGCGTCTTTTGCAGGAGTACAAATGAAAGGTCAAGAAGTAGAGGAGCATGGTCTGACACTACTATCGTTGAATATTCTGTATTATTAACAGCAGGAATAAAATAATTATCAATGTAAAAATAGTCAATTCTGGAAAATGTTTTATGGACATGAGAGTAAAAAGAAAATTGTTTTTTATTAGGATGGAGAAAGCACCATGGATCCACAGCTCCAATTTGATCCATAAAAAATGTAATTGCTTTACCAAATTTAGAGGGAGAGTCCTTTCGTGGGCATGATTTATCCAGAAAGGGGTTAATTGTGCAATTTAGATCACCTCCTAAAATCAGGTGGTGGGAAGTTAGGTCAGGTAAAAGTGAGGTTACTTTCTCGACAAATGCCTCATCATCCCAATTGGGTGCATAGAGATTAACTAAAACGACAGGTACATTAACAAGGGTCCCTGAGACAATAATAAACCGGCCCTGGTGATCGGCTGTAACTTTTGTAGGGTAAAACTGTATCTTTTTGTGTATCAAGATCGCTTCACCCCTTGCTTTACTACCAAAATTGGAGTGGAAACTTTGGCCCACCCATGAAGCCTTTAACCTATGGTGATCCTTAGCGATCAGATGTGTCTCCTGGATAAAAGCAATTTCCGCTTTAAGATGCTTCAAGTGAGAAAAAACTCTACCCCGTTTAACAGGACCATTGATTCCTTTAACATTCCAAGAGACAAATGTCAGACAAGATCTCCCTGTAGTGTTAGGCATAGCGGACTAGTAGGAATATGGCAAGAAAAAGCATCGATTCATTGAAGGATGTAGTGCTGAAACCCCAGACAGAAATAAAGATAAAAACAAATATGTAGGATTTCCCACCCCATTGCCCCAAAACAAAAACCCTAAAAACAAGAAATAGATGAACATAAACAAACCTATACCTCCCTAAGCTTGACCTATGAACACAGACAAGCGGCGGGACTCCATAGACTCTGTTACTTCCGTGTGACATAACTAAGCAAAACCCTAACCAGCGGGCGAGACTCCAATATCTGAAAGTGACTACAATGTATACAATGCGCAGAGTAATTATATGTATATATGGAAAATAAATAAATGAATATGAAAAAAAACGACAATAATAATAATAATAATAATAATAATAATAATAATAATAATAATAATAATAATAATAATATGTAAATAAAAAAAGGGAATTATGACAAAGGAGGAGAAAGAAAAAAAATGCAATAAAGTTAATACATAAATAAAAAGTACAGGAGAGAAAGAAAGAAAAAAATTTATAACAAGAAAAATAATAAATAAATAAATAAATAAAAAAAGGATATATAGTTAGCTGCACCAAGACACAACAGCATACATGTTGTAAAGGATTAACCAGGGGGAAGAAAAGCAATATACAGCAGTATGCATGCTGTTAAGGGTCAACCAAAAAGCAGCCCCTTGCTTTTAAATCTTGTCCACGTAAAACTTGAAAATGAAATGGACCAAATTAATAACTTAGAAGTAAGTCTATTCGGGGAAAGGAAAGCAATATATGACAGTATACATGCTGAACACGATCAGCCAAAATAGCCCCTTGTACTTACATTTCAACAGAATAAAACTTTATCCCAAATGCAACTAGAAAAAATATTAAGATAGTTACCTAATAACTAAAACTATTAGGCAAAAAGAAATCAGTCTATGACGGTATATACGAGCCTATTATAATGAAAGGGCAGACTGACATTCAAACACTTGTGTCAGTGTCTCACCGGAACAGCTGTGAGTGAGTACTGGTGACCAGACATTGCCGTGAACCGGGTCCTCGATAAGTCCCCTAGTCGGTGGAAGCGATGCGCTGGTTGTAGAAATCCTGGGCTTTCTGTGGAGAGTCAAAGTGGAAGCTCTCGTTGCGGAGCCAGACGTGGAGCCGGGCGGGATGTAGCAGCCGGAACTTTACTCCTTTCAGGTAGAGGGAGTTCTTGACAGGATTGAACGCAGCCCGCTTTTTGGCCAGGTCCGGGCTGATGTCAGGCTAAACTCTCAGCTCAGAGTCGCGATATTCCATCTTGTGTTGTGTGGCCCATCGGAGAACTTTTTCTTTTTCTTGGAAACGGAGAAATTTGACGAGGAAAGCTCTGGGTTTCCCCGCGCTGCCGTCACCTGTTCTGGAGCCGGAGGAGCGATGAGCTCTTTCTATTTCGGGGGGTTCACCACGGTCATCAGAAGGTCGGAGATGAATCTTGTCGGGTCCTGGTCCTTTTCGCTGCCTTCAGGTATGTTGATAAAACGCAAATTTGAACGCCTGGACCTATTTTCGAGGTCATCGACTCGCTCCAGCAGCAGTGCGGCTTGGGAATGTAGTGTAGCAACTGTAGCTTCCATTGCTGTTATCTTCTCGAAGTTCTCTCCCACCACAACTTCAGTTTTGGTGAGCCGGGTGTTGAATGACATCATCTGTTGACCGAGGGTCTCGACTGACTGTTTCAGGGATTCGGTGGATTGTTGAATCAATATAGCCACATCGGCTTTGAAGCAGTCACGTTGCTTGTTGAATAGAGCCTCCAGGTCGAGCCTAGTGACTGGGTCGGCAGGGTCGCTATCTGCGCGTCTTTCCCCCGGGTCTGGAAGCTTCTGGACAGTAGCGGCCTTGCTAGTTAGCTTAGCTGAGATGCTAGTAGCTCGGGTAGTTACCGACGGATTGGGGTTAGAGGTGCTCATTGCGTCAAAGTTCACTTTCCCACAAAGTAAAATAAGATGTATGCAAGTCAATTCAGGCAGGAGCACTGTTAAATCAGTAGGTTTTAGAAGTTAAATGAAAAGTTCAGCTGAAGCTCCCCGCTTGCACGTCCGCTCTCTACGCCATCAGCGACCGGAAGTGGCATATTTTATTTCAACATTTGATGATATTATTGCACAAAATATGAAGGCATCTCTTCATTTCCACCCCTGTTACTCTTAGTGTTCTGATGCTTGTTGTCACGGCTCTGTGTTTTTCCTCCTGTTAGCAGCATTTTAGTCAGCCAGCACCAAATGTAGACAGGATGACTGAGATGCTTTTGAGCTTTAGTGGATAAACTTGACAAAAAGCTCTTAAAAGAGTGCTTTGAATAATCAGTTTTCACTGATTTAATCCACTTAAATACACAATATTGTGTGATGTTACTGAGGAAATAGTGTCTTATACAGTTCACTACCATTTAACCATCACCACTTAAGCCTGAGTTTTATCACCAAAATTGGCACTCCAGCAGGGGTGAGTCCAGAGGTTCACCAAGGGTTGTGTGGCCTCCAACTGGATTCGGATCAGCCACCCTTGGTGCCAACCCCAAAGTCCTTAACAATGATTGACTATTTGCTATGTGAGAGGTGGAACTTGTGTCGAATCAAGTAATCTGGTAGTTTCGACTCACATCTGCGTAATTCCTTTTGCCTGTGCCCTAAATTGCAACTTCAGATGTATACTTTTATCTTGGGAAGTCAATACTGTTAATCTATGCATTGCTGCTTTTTTGTATAATATCTGTACGGAGATTAAACGTTGGCAAAGTTCATAAGTTTAGTGGAGACAGAAAGGAAAAGTAAATGCCAGTCATTTGCATATGTATATGCATAAGTTTTATGCCACCCTGCGTTACTCTTTTAGGTCACCCTGGTCAAAAAAGTCCAATCACACCCCTGCGCTTAAGCTGCACAAAGTTAAAAACTCTAACACTACAACAATGGTGTGTTATTTTCTGACTGTGAGGGAGTCGTAGTGGCAGTCTGCGGATGCTTCAATGTCCAGGTGTGTGAAGGTGAGGCTGATCTGGTAGCCCTCCGGCACGCTAAGGTCCCACTGCTCCTGCAGATTGGGGGCGTATGGTTGGGGGTAGCTAGGGGACTGGACCGCTCCGTACATTTGAGGCTTTGCTTCAGGCAGCCTCCTGCACTCACTCAATGACACACACAGAACCCTGAAAACAGCAAGAGATCGATCTGTTCATCAGTTTGCGGTCCTCTGAGCTGCTGGTCAAAGTTGAAGCAAACAGGATGAACAAACAGTTTGATGCAGCCTTCAGAGTCAATGAAAACATGTTAAACTGTCGAAGCTTTAATGCATTATACAGAAATATGGATCTCACAGTCACCTTTTAAACACTTCTCACTCGTTGTGAAGGAAATAACTCACAAGATGATTGCATACAGATGCCTTAATCTTCTTTTTTTTGTCAAAACTTGGAATTGAAGTTTGAAGCTTCACATTTGACATCAAAATGGGTCTGTATTTCATCTGAACTTACCAGATGATACACGTCGTCCACCACATCTCTGCAGTAAACACTGAATCCCCTGAGAGAACTGATGCTGCTGCTGGAGGAGCAAATGACTCAAATTCAAGGGGAACATTAATGTCACTAAGTCGTTTTTCTTTTTTTTTCCCATTGTTGGGCAACTCACCGCGTAAATGCTGGGAATATGTCTTGTTTGTCTTGGCAAAATCAGCTCAACTCTTAACTTTCAATTTTACACACACACACAGGTAAGCACACTGAGAATAAATCGTCTCAGAAAATAATCATTTGTAAACTTTGTAAACTTTATTTTTACTGAAAAAAAGTGGTTTGAAGGAGAGGAGAAAGCAAGAAGACATGGTCAGGAATTTCAAAAGAAAAACAGAACATGGCAGTGCAGTTCCTGACATGATGCTGAGGGCAGTCAGACAGGTGACCCTAGATAATAAATCAATCTGGAGGAAAATAAAGGACTTTAAAGTCAACTACCATACCTTGGCTCAGTACTGCAAAAACATTCACCCCAACTGAAATACAGAGTCAGACAGATCTTCAAACTCCAGAGCATGTTGCAGAATATTTTGTTAACGTTTATTCACCGACTTCTTCTTGCTCAATGATCAACATTTTCCGTGCCTGACTTTGATGTTCACTTTTAAGTAAAAAAAAAATGAGAACAACAATCATTTTGTCTGTGTTTTATTAGCTGCAAAATGATAAAATGATATGAAAAAATGATATAATAAAGGTGTAAAAATAAAACTGCAGCTCATTTCTTTAGGATGAGTGGTTTATTTTGATCTTGATTTTTGTGGATGTCATTGCTTTTATTTGTACATTGTCGACTCACATAATAGATAATCATTCATCAGTTTTCATGCATAGTCTTATTGATCCAGCCCACATAGTTGGTGACTTTGGTATATACTCCATAAGTCCCCTTGAGCCCACAGCCAATCCCCCAGCTGACAATCCCACCAACCCAGTACTGTTTACCATTCCACAGGGCAAAGGGGCCTCCACTGTCACCTTGACAAGCATCCTTCCCACCTTCTGGCCTTCCAGCACAAAACATGTTATCTGTCAGATCAGGTACATCGCTCCTCTTCGCCTTCACCTCATTCATTGAAGTATGGCATCTCTCCTGATCCACCACTGGGAGCTCCACAAATTTCAGCATATTTGTTGGCCGCCTTCCTTGACCACTGTCTATCAGGCCAAAGCCTGACACCACTCTGTAAAAGGAATAAAGAAAGGTAGAGAAGAAAAGTTATGGTCGACCTACAGGGGGAAGCTAAAGACATGAATGGAGCATAAAAAGTTTTAAAAGTGAGATCAAATAAATTGGTTCACTAAAAAAGGTTGGATTTAAATAAATGATTAGATAATAAGATGATGTTTTTCTCACCCCGCTGTGTTAGTAATGTATGTGGCATTCTCTGCTGGCAAACATATTGGCATGACGGATGGGCCGAATGTGAGTTGGTCTTGCAGTTTGATCAAGGCAATGTCATGGTTGTAGTCAATGTTGTTGGGATTGTTTTAGTCAGGGTGAATGTAGACTGAGGAAGCATGCATTGGAGATGACTTCAACAGGAGATAAACATCAGTACCGCCCAAATAAACCTGCAAAATGAAGGTTAAAAACTCTGATTCTAAAGCGCAGACAAAACAGGATTACACCACACACCAACAGCAGAACATTTTACCTCTATAGTTGCATTTGTTGCTGTTTTTCCTCTGTGTTGGAGGACGTGAGCAGCAGTCAAAATCCAGCGGTCTGCAATCACCATGCCCCCCCCTCTGCCATCATTCACAATCACAACTTGCCAGGGTATGGTGTTTTCTGGAGCATCTTGGCCTCCAAAGATCCTCTCAATGTGAGGGAGGGGTTCTACTGGCTTACCACACACTGAACCAGACGGACATAAATAAGTCAAACAGGAGCAGGTGTCATGTGAATTCTTTTTAAAAATTTGTTTTAGATAGGGTCAGAGCAGTGGATTAAACATTGTTTATAACTCGTTTGCGGTGTTTTTTTAAAAACCTTATACCCATACCTAACTCTATACTTAAATTCAGAAGTTTACAAAATTCCCTAATTTTTCCTGATCCCATCTAAGCTAAGTACAGAATTTAGACGTTGATAAAAGCAGGTATTTTAGTACCATGTGCATCTATTACAGTTTGTAAGATACAGCATACTTACTGTGAGTTACACCTCACAGTTGCAACTGCACAGAGCTGTACACATGAGACCCAATTTGTAGCACTTGCACCTGCCACAACAGCCAGATTTACAGCCACATTTGGTGAGCTGTTCACATGTCTTGGCTATTGCAGAGTTGGCTGTCCAGAAGACCTGCCATTCCTCACCAACCTTTTGACATCCCCAGTCTGCAGGGTCCTCTGCTTCTGGCTGACACTGGGTTGCCTGGGCCCACACACAACCAGCCTGATAGGCAGCACGCCTGGTGTGTTGGAGTAGAGCTGCTCTGGTTTCTGGCAAACAAGTCAAGCCTGGCCTCATCCACAGTAGCAGCTGTGCTGGATCTGTCATACATGAGCATGAAAAACTTCTCAAGCACCTCTATGTCGCAGTCCTCCACTGTGGGAGGGTAAATACCCAGTTTGGCGAATACAGGCAAGGATTCTGGAGATATGTCCCATGTATGCCAAGCCATTTTCTTGCCTTTGTTGCGGAAGGCAGACACAGTGTCACATCCTGTAAAGGCATGGAAGAAGAGCATGCCTTTGACCTTCTCCTGGCCAACATGCTGAAATATGTCATGCACACTGATCCAGAGCAGAGTCTGACCTTGCCCAAATGCAAGCCACATATGCTGTAGGCCAGCCTCTTGGAGACCGCTGAATACACTTATAGCTAAGATCAGAACATCTGTGTCATTTGCCTTGATCATGATGGATTGGCTACCAGTTGCATGTTTGGCATGCACAAAGATGCGGCTGTCCGCTTCCTCTTGAGAGCATTTATCCAGTCCATCAAGACCAGTTGCACGAGTGCTGAGGACAGCAGGTCCCTTTGTGATGATGATGGTATTTAGGGCAAACATTTGTGCAACCTTGTCGGCAAGAGTGGGACAACTCTGTTTTGTTGTCATTGTGCCTCAGGAAGTTATGCCAGTTAGATAGCGTGGTGTTCTTATCCCCCGGCCACGTTTGGACCTGGTCTGAGCTTTAAGGCTTGATGGGTTTTACACATCAAACACCAGATGTGTCATTATGTACTTGCTGGAGTACATGTAGATCACAGGTAGGAAGTCGAGAGCTGCATAGTCCTCAAAAGTCTTGGATCTTTTTGGCGGCAGGGTGTGGTCCAAAGCTGACCCATCTCCAATGAGAATGTCTGCCTCAGGTTCCTTGTCAACTGGTGGGACATAATTCTCAAGGATAGGGGTCAGCTGAGACTTCTGGCAAGTGTACAATTTTCCACCCTTGCTCAATGCAACAGGGAAGGACTGGTTCTCATGCTGAAAGAACTCCTGGAGGTCATGCTGAGTTACACAGCAGTGATATCACCAGTGTGCCCTGGTTGTGTGCCGATATTCACTCTATTACATCTGCAAGCTTGTACTGTATAAACATCTAAATTCTGTACTGCAATGGCCCCATTGGATGCATAGACCAAAAATATGTGCATTCCAAAAGTTAATGTTTCATAGTCACTAAGATCGGATTACTTCAAGGCAATGGCAGCCATCTTGGACACCATCTTGTTTCTCAAATTTAATGTTATAACCCTCATGAAAATAACAGATAATGGAAATGATATTTTCATACAACCATATGCACGTAACAACAATCGGTGATACAGATTTCTCACTCTCCCAATTCTGTTCAAGTATCTATATGCTGTATCTCGAGAACCGTAATGGATACAGAAATGTGCTAGGTACCAAAACGTCCGCAATACCCAACTTTATATTCAACTCCAATATATGTATGGGGCTTAAAATCAAGTCATTTTGCGTTATAAAGGAAAAACCAAATTTTTGGGGCAGACATCTTGGATTTTGGGGCCGCCATCTTGGAATTTTGCGTGGCTAACGTTATTTTTGAAAAGAGTGGGGTTTGAAGAGTATATGTACCAAATTTCATGTTTGTATAACAAAGTGAACGATTCGGGCTATATTATGCATTTGTCCGCTCCACTATTTGGATGGATTCATAATTAAAGATGTATATAGATACACATATTAAAACACTACTTCAATCTAAAAAAAGGAAGAGGACCATTGTACTTTTTTTCTTCGCTATTTCTTTGGTCAAACATTGCATTTAAATCCCTTTTGCACTAAGTTGACTGATATTAGAGGTGTTTTCATGCTCCACCATCAAGGATTACTTTATCAACTTTGTGGCTACCTGCTAACTAAAATCTAAAAGTAAAATGTGTTTGTTTTAGGACAATTAGATTAAAATAGATATTTTAGTACTCATATGAGGGAGTGTATATCTGCACAATACTCACACACACAAGTGCGCTGGTCTGAGAGCAGCACATAGCCGTGCTGACAGGAGCAGAGGTATGAGCCCAGGGTGTTGAGGCACATGTGAGAGCAGAGAGGACCTGAGCTTTCAGCAGGCTCTGCAGAGCACTCATCTATGTCTAATGATGGGAAGAGTGTTAAGTCAGTGAGGAGGAGTGGAACAATGTGAGACAGAGGAGCAAGGTGGATCATCTTTACCTATAGCCTGGTACTGAGCAGTGAAGCCCAAGTTCTGCCGCTCAGGGTTGCTGTCATCTGACTGAAAGATAAGGGTGAGTCTATTGCCTGGAGACAGAATGGGCTGGTTGCCGGGGTGATGCCCCTCAGCAGAATTCTCATGGCCACAAAACTTGCCCAAAAGCTTTTCATCATAGAGGACCTGAAGGATGATACAAGACAGGAAAACATGACCGTGAAGAGGAAACAACGGCAAGCAGGCAGAATTCTACTTGCACAAATGATGACAAGGATTCATGCATCCCTGAATAGTATTATCAACTTTAGGGCTGAGGTCAAGATACCAAATCCAACTAAATACCACAATCAGTCTCAATATTTTTTTAAGTCTCAAGTTTAGTCAGAGATTCATATTTTATTTCAACATTTGATGAAATTATTGCACAAATTATGAAGGCATCTCTTCATTTCCACCCCTGTTAGTGTTCTGATGCTTGTTGTCACGGCTCTGTGTTTTTCCTCCTGTTAGCAGCATTTTAGTCAGCCAGCACCAAATGCAGACAGGATGACTGAGATGTTTTTGAGCTTTAGTGGATAAACTTGACAAAAAGCTCTTAAAAGAGTGCTTTGAATAATCAGTTTTCACTGATTTAATGCACTTAAATACACAATATTGTGTGATGTTACATTGTTACAACAATGGTGTGTTATTTTCTGACTGTGAGGGAGTCGTTGTGGCAGTCTGCAGATGCTTCAATGTCCAGGTGTGTGAAGGTGAGGTTGATCTGGTAGCCCTCCGGCACGCTAAGGTCCCACTGCTCCTGCAGATTGGGGGCGTAAGGTTGGGGGTAGCTAGGGGACTGAACCTCTCCGTGCATTTGAGGCTTTTCTTCAGGCAGCCTCCTGCACTCACTCAATGACACACACAGAACCCTGAAAACAGCAAGAGATCGATCTGTTCATCAGTTTGCGGTCCTCTGAGCTGCTGGTCAAAGTTGAAGCAAACAGGATGAACAAACAGTTTGATGCAGCCTTCAGAGTCAATAAAAACATGTTAAACTGTCGAAGCTTTAATGCATTACACAGAAATATGGATCTCACAGTCACTTTTTAAACACTTCTCACTCGTTGTGAAGGAAATAACTCACAAGATGATTACATACAGATGCCTTAATCTTCTTTTTTTTTGTCAAAACTTGGAATTGAAGTTTGAAGCTTCACATTTGACATTAAAATGGTTCTGTATTTCATCTGAACTTACCAGATGATACACGTCGTCCACCACATCTCTGCAGTAAACACTGAATCCCCTGAGAGAACTGATGCTGCTGCTGGAGGAGCAAATGACTCAAATTCAATTAATGTCACTAAGTGTTTTTTTTTTTTTTTCCCACAGTTGGGCAACTCACCGCGTAAATGCTGGGAATATGTCTTGTTTGTCTTGGCAAAATCAGCTCAACTCTTAACTTTCAATTTTACACACACACACAGGTAAGCACGCTGAGAATAAATCCTCTCAGAAAATACAGAATCATTTGTAAACTTCACTAAAAATGAACGCAACTCATATTATTATTTATTCTTGAATAACTCAACTGAATGAATTTTATTTTATTTTATTTATTTATTTATTTTATTTATTATTTATTATTTTTATTATTTTTATTTTTATTTTTTTCATCATCTCTTTCCGTCCTTGTTACAGAAACAGTCATGATCCTCATTCTAACACTAGAGGGAGCAATTACACTTTTATGTTCTCACATCATATTATGAGTATCCAGCCTTTTTTTCCCATAGTGCAATGCCCTTTGCACAGTAGCATAGCTTATACACATTTATTGTTTGTAAAGAAAAAATGTTTGACCATATTTCTTTTCTTACATAAAGAATAAGAAGAAAAGATAGTCCTGCAAACAAGAGAAAAGCACCCATAACTATCAGTACTCATTAGCATGCAATTAGGATGTAAGCTTCAATATGTAACAGACATCAGTTTTTGGCAATAGAGTATCACTCTGCATGATACAGCTACCCATGAAGAATGACAGCAGAGCCTCACTTTGAAGGATTCAATCAGCATTTATTTGTTAAACTGAGAACGATCAAAACTGTTTAGTATCAAAGTGAACGAAGGAGACAGAAAAAAGATTGCGTAAGAGAAAATCACATCACTGCTGATAATATTCTCTTCCTCAACATTGGTGCTGAATGCTGACACCCTAAATGACTGGGAAGTGGTGATGATTGCTGCTCTGTGGTTAACATGTGGTTCGTGGCTCTTCAAGGCTGTAGATCTAAACAAGACTGTTCTAAGTCAATTATTAACAACAATTGTAGGTTTGAACTCTAATATGTTATCTTTGAATTCGAGCTGCGCTGATTTCACACTTAACTTCTCATAACCACATGTCAGACATACAGTATCAAGCAAGTGAGACTTCAAGCCCCTTTGCTGCTGCATTCAAGCCCCACCATCCCAGCATCCACCTGTAAACTCGGGAGTTTCAGACGTTATTGATAACCCCTCAATTTCTGTGTGTTAAAACAAATCCAGTTCAACACACTACGGCATGGTCAGTAAAACACACGGCACTGAAATCTTTTGGATAATTCTAAATTTTGGCATTTTTATATAGTAATACTGATGTCTACCTTATTTTCCTGCCCTTAGTATAGGTAATTTTCAAGACCCATAAATTCTCTTGCCTTTTAGGAGACAGAATGTTCATTGCTTTCATGCTTCTCATGCAAAAATATCTGTATATGATGTCGCAGGTGCACGCTATTGTAAATATGAAGACTGAAATCAAATGTTTGATTTACCGATAAAATAATACGCCCATTTTTGAGGCCTGAAAAGAAAATGTGATCTTGTAAATAAACTGTGGTTAAGAGCCAATACTAGAGAGTTGGTTAAAACAAGCAATAACTGCGGTTGATCTGAAAACTGATATAATATATAAAGAAAAGTATATATCTATTTTATGATCAGAGCACGATACCATGAATTTAAATGTGTTTGATTACAAGATTACAATCTTTTATCTGAGATGTGCAATCAATCGTTTTGGTATAGCTCACTATTTTCCACCTCAGTCTAAGATGTTTCATTGGCATCCATAGTCTCCCTAATCCAGTCTACATAATTCTCCACCTTGGTGTAGTAACCTTTGTACTGTCTCTGACGACAGGGGGGTCCCCAGGACACAATACCAGCCAGGTAATGTGGCCCCCCTGCACTCAGCACAGGCACAACAAATGGACCCCCGCTGTCTTTGAGGCAGCTGTCCTTCCCTTGCGCTCCAGCACAAAACATGTTATTGGTGAAAACGGTGCGTTTGTTGTTTTTTGCGGTGGGTGTATTCTGACATTCTGCAGTAGCGTAGGCCCCGATGTCAGCATATTTTAATGTGTCGGATACACGGTAACCACGAGGGGCATCTGTGACCCCCCAGCCTGACACTGTGCCTTGCTCTTGCGCCAACAAACCTCTATGTGTCCCTGGAAGACATACAGGGAGAAGATTTGGGCTTAAATTCACCCTTGAAGCTAACCTGATGAGGGCAATATCGTTGTCAAAATTAGTACGATCTTGAACGCCTGTGATGAAGCTGGGATGGATTATGATCCTATCGGCGTTTATTTGAGCTCTATTAGAGGTCAGTGCCGCTCCACTAACCACTCCACCGTACATCTTCAAAGACATCACCTGCACGCCCTCTACAACATGAGCTGCAGTCACAGCCCAGCGGTCATTAATCAGTGACGCTCCGCCCCGTGCGGGTTCTGTTATCAAAAGATGCCAGGGTATTTCTCCCACGTTTGCATCCTGACCTCCCAAGATCCGACCCGCACTTGCAGTATGTCTGTCAGGCATCCCGCACACTAAAAAACACGAAAAAAGCTCAAGTCACAAGCAATTCTTATGAAGCAGAAATCTCTCAAAAAGGGTAGAAAACATAAAGATTAAAAGCTGCACCTGCAACACATTTTGGAATCTCTGTTTTGCCCCTGCTTGATTCCCATACACCATTCGCATTACAAGTGTATGTGTCTGAAAGATAGAAGAGAAAACTGACGTAAAATTAGAATACAATAAAACCAGATATTCCAAAAGTTAAATAAGGCCTCTTCTAATTACATACCGTCTCCTTCGAGTTTGTAATACTTTGAGCTGCAGTTAAACTTGATCTGGTTGTTGTACTGAGTCTCTGAGCCTACAAACGTAAGGATGCCATCTTCCGGGATACCAGGGGGACCACAATCCACAGCTACATGTGACAAAAATCATAGTCAAATAATAAGTTGAACAAACGAAATATTAAGAGAGAAAAATCAAGAATCTTCAAAAACATTAACTTCTTGTAGCCAGACTTACGTTCACAGGGGTATTTGGGAGTCCATTGGCCTGTACTACGACATGTTGTCTCATACTCTCTTGTCACGGCTGTGGTTCCTTGCTGCGTAAAAAATGAAGAACACAATGAGCTTAAATGTGGCTTGAACATACTGAAAACAGGACTCTTTAATGTATTAGTTTGCCGCTCACTCACAGTGTCCACAACATAGCCAACCTCACAAGTAACTGTCACCGTTTGACCCTGAGGATACACTGGTTGTTGAGGGGTCGCAGTGGAGTGAGGTGTTACCTCTGCTAGGCAAACCTTGGCTGTATTTGTTGCATGAAAAGCACAAAAGATATTAGTTTTAATATTTTAATCAACCTTAACTGATAATTTTTATCCTTATTTGTGGCACAGAT
The DNA here is from genome assembly GCA_962446985.1 of Xyrichtys novacula. Classification (NCBI taxonomy): domain Eukaryota; kingdom Metazoa; phylum Chordata; class Actinopteri; order Labriformes; family Labridae; genus Xyrichtys; species Xyrichtys novacula. The sequence continues at coordinate 24,768,655 of OY660871.1, forward strand.
GAAGCAGCTGCAGTACCTCTGGTTTTAAATTTGAGAGAGAAGCCTTTGTTGGTGCCAAAGCCATCAGAAGTGAAGTGGATTTGGACTTGATGTGAGTGAGTTAAGAAGGGAGATGGGGGAGGAGTTTCACCACAAAAAGATCCCAGGGTCTCAGAGGAGGTCTCAACCTGAAAACAGAACAAGGATGTAAGTTTCATGAGAGACAAAGAAGCACTCCAGGCAACTCAAAGCAGAGCTGATTGAAAACTGCACATCAAAGTTAGTCTCTGGAAACTCCACAGAGTAACAGTGAAGTGAAGCGGTAAGAGGGGAAGGCACAGTCGAACATCTGCCCCTGGTGGCGGGTCCTTAAAACGGATGATGAGTCATAGGAGGGTGTAAAAAGACCAGCAACAGCTCTTAAGTTGTTTTGGGGCTTCTTGAACTGAGACTGAAGCAGCATAGACGACAAAAACTGTTGTTTCTCTTCCTGCTAGGAAGAGAGAAATCTGAGGTGAGCAGTAAAGAAAAAAAAAAAGGGGAAGTTTAAAAGGAACAGCTTTAAGACAACAGAGTCTAGACTGTAAAGTCCAGATATGCAAAGTTGATACAAACCTCTCTAAACAGACTCAAAAGTCTGCATGCTGTCAGAGGTGTTTCTACTAAATACAGACAATTTAAAGAGAAACACTTTTAGTGACGGGATTTATTTGTTCCACAACTGTCATTGAATAAGTTCACTTTGTAAAGGGTTGTTCTCACTGGTATTATAGCATCTATTTCTTTTGGTCTTACATAACATGCGTGAACCTACCTTGGTATTTTTCTAAATTGGTACTATTCTCTTAAATAACCAAAACTGAATGTGCACTTGTGAAATCCAGAGTTTCAACACTGACGTCTGAACTTCCTCTTTGTTTCTCTCGTCACTAAACAAAGTTTAGTCACAGAGACAGACCTCCGTGTGGTTTTCACATATTCTATTCACACCTACCCTCACTGTGTCTATGCATTGACTGCCGTCGGGGCTTTGCTCCACATCAAAATCTTCAGAGAAGAGCAGCTCGATCTGCAGATGTTCCTCCACAGACAGGGTGTATACACAGTGTGAGTTCTCGGCGTATGGAGCAGGCCAAGAAGGGCTGGATACCTCTCCCCTTCTCTGGCCAGACAGATCTTTAGAGCAGCTCACTGAGTGGGAGATATGAGTGTTTCACCGTGATTAATATCAACTAAATAGTCATGCATATTTCACAACCTGTGCTCTTCTTATTTTATTCTCTTCTCTTCCTTTTCCCCGCCCTCACATTTCAAACTTCCTCTATTTTCCCATTTTCACTTCATGTTTCAGTTCTGTGCGATCTTCCTTGATTTTTCTACTTCTAAAACTGGAGAGTGAAATCAGCTCTCTGTGCTTTTGCTGTTCTCAAATGAATGAGGTTCTTACCTGTGCAGGTGTGCTTGTCTGCGGCTAAGTGATAACCATGACGACAGGAGCAGTAGTACCCTCCGATGAAGTTGTGGCAGAACTGCGTACAGCTGTTGTCCGGGTCATCACATTCATTGAAGTCTGAAAGGAGGTCAGATATAAATAAACATGTTGCAGAATGAGGTTGGCACCATTAAAACCAGGTTAATGAATTCAACAAGTAGGAGATATTTGGGAGATTATATCATAGTTACCAGTAATTCTGTTTTATTGTGTAGTTGTTCAAAATATACTGTTACCAGTTGAAGCTCTGATATTAAAACGTTAAATCTAACTCTTTGGTTTATTTCATATTTCCTGCTTTTTTATGGTTCTCTAATTTAAAGTTGCCTTTTTTCACCTTCACTAAGTGTGTTGGTTTATCAATAATCATACTAATAATAATTTTATTTGTATAGTGCCTTTAAAAACAAGGGTATACAAAGTAATTTGACATACAGGCAAAAGCACAGGAACCAAAAATATATATTTGTATCATAACCCATTAGCAAATGACCTATCAGCACAGCATGAAACACAGGAGCATGAGAGCCAAACACCTAAAGAAATAAGAGGTCCCAGCAGCACATTATCTGAGAGTTTGAGGACCAATGACCAAAAATCGAAAGCATGGGAGAGCAGAAACAAAAATGGCCAAGATGATAAAAGCAAATTAAAGAAGATAAACAAGGAGAGGGAAATTAAAATACACAAGAGGTACAAAAATATTTAAAGTGTTTAAAAAGAACTTAAGGCAAAAAAGATAAGACAGGTTAGAATTTAAAGTAATAAATGACAGTTGAGAAATAAAAGCAAGAAGTAGTAAAATTAACAAACTATGGCAGGTAAGTGGTAAAATACTTTTGTTATTTTTTCACATTTTTAAAAATGTATTTCTTTGACGTAGGCAACAGATTGACCACTTAAGTCTACTTTTTAGGTTGACAAAAAGCTGGAGCCCACAGTATTCTTTTATAGCTGTCGGTCACTATAGCACAGCTGCTCACCTCAAACCTCAGCCCTATCTCTGGTACTGCTACAATGCTGTAGCGCCTCCTTGACCTGTATGTAAATAAGGTGGCCAATAACAAATCATATTGCAGCACAGTTTGGTTACAATAGAAAATGAGGAATAAGTTATCGGAAGTGTTCGGTTAGTGGCTTACCAAAACTCAACTGGACAATGTCTTATCAGCAACCTACTGCCTACTGATAATAAATTGAATTTCAGGCATCGTGTAGCCCACTGTAGCCCATTCGATAAGTCACCAGTGACTGGGCCCACTCCTGCTTTGAGAGGCTACATCATCTGCTTTACAGTATCAGTTATAATGAGGATTTAGTTACTAAAGCCTAGTTAGCACTTTGAAACTAAAAAATGTGCTAAAAACTTTCAAAAGCCTCTGCATTCTTAATTTATCAGGCTTGGTTTCAATATCAGTATCATAGTAGACACTGTTTTAATGTAGGGGGTTAAAAACAGCTTGAGCTAAATGTGGCCTGTTATATAAAACAGAAGTTCTCAACTGGTCTCATTCTGGGACCCACAGTTTCCCATGGTTCTTAAGTCACGACCCACTTTTATGGAATTCAAACCAAGCAAAAAAAACCTTTAAAGACTCTAATCTTTAACATAAATCCACTCGTTTTATTGAGTAAAGTGCATTTCAGAGCACAAGAAGGGGACAACATGAGAACGACAACTACTGAAGTTGCTTATACAGAATATATCAATATATCGTGACCCATCCAGAATGTGTCCACGACCCACTTTTGGGTCGGGACCAACCAGTTGAGAACCACTGATCTAAAATATAAAGTACTTATCAGTGTGGCTCAAAAGATTTCGAAACTTGGGAATACATGCGAGAAAAGACTGAGCCCTTCTTGGGAAATGAGTCATATTAAAAAAACACATGATCACAATAGACTTTGGTAAGAATCGTTAACCCCAGTATTTCCCTCTTTTGTTTCTACTTCGTCTCACCTTGATCAGAATAGAAGCCTCTGAATCCAGCATGCCTCTTTGTGTTAGAGTAATCTGAGTGGAAAGAAAGAGAGAGACAACCACCCGAAGAGGAGACGAGTGAGGGATTTACGGACGCCTGAAGATCCTCAAAATCCATTTTGCCGCACAGAACAGAAATGAGACTTCCATTTGAATAGACCTGGAAAAGACAAAACAACAAATTAAAGAAAAAGTTCCAGAGTTAGGTGAATCGTGTGACATTGATTTTGACCTCTGACCTTCACGGCATCGTTCTCACAGTCCTGGCTGTCCTCCAGGTCCAGGTGGATCAGCCTGATGGAGATGGAGTGACCTTTTGGGGCACACCTGGTCCAGTTCATACTGGCATGAGGCAGGTATCGAGTGGGATACCCTGGAGACTCCACCCATCCCAGCAGTGTGGCGTGGGCAGAGTATGTGAGCAGAAGGAGCAGGAGACTAACATGGAACAAAAGTAAATTCAGAGGGAAAGACATCATTATTGACCAGTGGCGAGTGCTGATGGGGATATCTGATCGGACAAGAAGCTTCATAAGTGCACTGATAGAAAGTGTGACACAACAAGATTTAATCTTAAAACAAGAAACAGTAAAGTCTATCTCCTGTTCGTTATGCGTCACACTTTTCCTATATTGACAGCGTGTCCCCATGTGAATCAAATGAACCTAGAAAGCAGTTTCATTTTCCACCGAATCGATACCAATTGATGTGACTGATAGCGAGCGAGCTTGAGCTTTAGCTTTGCTGTAATGCTGTAAAAGATTTTATGTGATTTTATGGCTCTTAACGATTGGCATTTTTTCTTGTACTTGACTGTTGTATTGTTGTTTTTATGTGTGTCTTATCTGGACGGCTGGGTTCCTGCCTGCAAACAAAATTTACCGCAAGGTATAAATAAAGAAACCTTTGAACCTTTGAACCTTTAAAAGAATGACAGTTCACTCAGACTTATGTGCAAAAATACGCACGTTTAATGAAAAAGATATATTTCTTGTTTACATTAAATAATTTAAACTTACTGTGTTTATTTGTGTGTTTTGAAGCCCCATTCAAGATAACACATGCTCAAAAGATCCTACCAAATTGAGGAACTAGAAATGTTGTGTGAGCGAAAACCCGTAAATGTTTTTCTTTTGTGATCTTGCTTGAGTACAATCCAAAGAAAGTCCAGTTACACTATTTTAGCATAAGCTAACTATCGAAAGTTCATTAAAAAAACACAAAACTCAGTAATTCTGTACCTTGTACTTCTATTGTAGTCTTTAATAGCGCTAAGAAGAAATATTTCAACTCACCTGACTGGAAACATCATGATCTGATCAAATCTCCTCAAGAATAAACTACATCAACGTTTATTCTTCCTCTTTTCTTCATAATTCACTTTCCTTTCCTCTCTGTTTCTCTCTTCCTCACCCATAAATGCAAACGCAGGCATTTTATAAAATCTATTAGTAGATATTTTTTTTATATGATTACGGAAAAGAAAAAGAACAACTGGGGTAATGTGGATGTCAGGAAGAAGAGACCAAGCCAAAGTTTCCAGATGAACTTCTGGAGTAAAAATCACTGAGCGGGTTTAGCTCCACATTATCCCTGCACCGCTGTGCCAAAGGTTGAGTAAAAACAATGGAAATATGGAGAAAGGAAAGGGTGTAGAGAGGAGAGGAAATGCCTCACTGGTGCTGCAGAGTCAGCCTTTCACTGCGTGTTCATGCAGGTTACCTCGCAGTGAAAAGCTGAGCGCAGGAAGGAAGGAAGTGAGGAGGGACAGAAACAGAGATAGGGGGTGTTAGAGAAAGTCAGAGACAGAGAGAGACTGAGAGGGGGAAACAGCAGAAAAGGGTCACTGGGGCTTTCCACTGTGTGGGATTAGAAAAGGCACAAGAAGTAGGTGAGGCAGAGTGGGGAAAGGAAATATTTCTCAAGTCAGAGACAGATCAGACAGAAAAAGTTGTGGTAGAAGAACGAGAGGTTGTCAGAGAGAAGAGAAAAGAGAAGAGAGAACACCTTGAATGATGCTCAGTCAGTGAAGATAAGTTAAGTCGCGCTGATCTGAAGGATTAGGGGCACGAAGAGGAAGAAGAAGTCTGCCACAGTCTTGATTTTTGTTATTCTTCAAAAAGGACCGTAAGTGAATGGGAAAACCAAGATGAGCTGTGAAAGTAAGGACAAGTACAGCAAAGATGGCAGATGCTGCGATCGATGCCCGGCAGGTCAGTAAAAATAACCATTATTTCTTTGTTTCGCGGGTGACAAACTTTTCTAAAGCACTGTGTAAAAATCAGGAACAATGATCTACTTTGGACCAGCTTTAAATTCATTGAAATCAGCTTTGATTCTTACATATTTCTTTATCCTTTCCTCTTCAGGCTGGTCCGTTCAAACTGAGTGTAATGAAACAAAGAAGACTGAGTGTGCTGAATGTCTTCATGGGACCTTCACAGCCACAAAAAACCACTTGTCTTCATGTCGACCCTGCAAGGACTGCAGTTCAAGTGAGTCTCATGCAGTTACTGACACGTACATACTTTTCTCTGTAGCATGACCACAAATGCTGTTCCTTCCTCTTCTCCTCTCTGTTGTCTTTTATAGAGTAAAGCCTCTTTTTGCTATGCGTGCTTGATTTGAATACCATCACAAACCTTAAACAGCTTTTGTACTTGTTCCCTAATCGAGGAGATCTCACTAAACAAGATAACTTTTTAAACATATTCTCACTTTACACACAAATGTCATTTCAGATAGTCGCAGTGTTATTTACCTTTGTACAAATGCTGCAACTGTTGCTTTATATGTGTAGTGGGCTCTCAATTGTCCTTCTTCATACCAATAATGAGCATTTATAGATGTCAATCATATAATTATTCTCAGAAAAAGAATTTATCACAGAAATCTAAAGGTGATATTGAAAATTCAAAATCATATGAAAAATATCTGTAATTATTCTTCATTCTGGATATATGTTACTAAAATAAAGACTGTGAATTCTACATATCTAAAATGGGCTTTCCTTTAAAAGTATTTAAAAGATTTTATGTAAGTCCTTATGTAAGCAAGGGAAGCCTGATACACACAGCATGGGGGCCAAAAGAGGGGCATGGATCCTCCTTGAATTCTGATTGCAATCCTAGATGTCACTGTTATTTTGTTTAATTATAAAATACTATGTATATGTATTTGAGGGGATAAACTGTTTCCCGCTGTCTTACCATCATAAATTCAGTGTTATGAGCACATTGTCTCCAATGTCTCTAAAATGTCTAAAAATGTGACTCTAGACAAACTTAGAAGAAGCTTAGAAGATTCATATGTTGCCAGTCTGGTGTGTAACATACATATACAGGAATATAGATCTGTGTAATACTTAAATGTTAAAATGGATAGGTTCTGTTGAAATAAGGGTAAATATATGCCATTCATTTATGAGGGTACAATCTTAATTACACCCCTGTACACTCCCAAATACATGTATGGCAATAGTGAATATTGTGTGCGAGTAAGAATGCCATTGTGACGATCTAAAATGCTCATTCATAATGGGAAGAACTAGCTTACAGAAATAAAAGATAAATATCAAGTCTATTAAACGAGCTGTCTCTTTGACTCTTGCAGTTAAGAACGGGAGGAAATTAAAGGACTGTACGGCTCGGGAGGACACAGTGTGTGCGTGTGAACGTGGTTTCTACTGTTCTAATGAGGAGTGTGAACACTGCCACAGAGTGAAGACCTGCCCTCCGGGTGAAGGGGTCCAATTTGAAGGTAGGCTTCAACTGTAGATGATGACAGAATCAGCATGAATTCATATCTCACCAGAATGCAGACACTACTTTACGAAGGTCTGAAGGTCTTGATTTCTCCTGCAGCAACTGGAACGAATGACACTAAATGTGCCGTGTGTGAAAAAGGGACCTTCAGCAATGTCACGGACTTCTACTCACCCTGTAAAAGACACACCAGGTCAGACTGCCTCTCCTTCACACCAAGTATTATTACTGATATTTTTACAGCACAGAAAAGATGTAGTTGTTGCTGAAATAAAGTTTTGAATGACAGTCTCATTGACTTCCTGGATCTACAAACTTGAAACCTCCCATGTCACACCTTCTGTGGTTGTTTCATCCACAATGTAGAAACTGTTTTAAAGCTCTAAACTTTTAATGTATCCAGTTCAGGAGCCAAATTCCAGTCTGATTTTACAGCTCATGTGTTTGTCTTTACTTTAGACCGTAGATGCACTAGTACAGTATGAGGATATTAATTATCTGTGCTTGTTTTCAGGTGTGACGATCGGGGCCGACTGCTGAAAACTCCAGGGACCCTGATATCTGATGCAGTTTGTGGTGGCTTCAAGACTGGTAAGTCTTCTCCTTCTCCTAATAGGGCCTTTTATTTTCCAAAACATCACCTCGTTAGGATCTTTGTCCTTTACAAAAGATCAACCTGTGCAATACAGCGAATGCTCACATCCTGAGCGAGGATCAGTGGGTCCCTGCTGTCCTTTAGTTTCTGTTTGTATACGGCCAATACTAACAGAGGAAGCAGAGGAAGTGCAGATAAGAAATCATTCCAAAGGAGGGAAATCATGTTGCAGGAACAAGAGAGAGATAAGATTGAGTCTGTTGCTGAGTGGCTGGAGAAGTAGAACTAGACCTGTAATTGTTTATAGTACTAAAATAAACAGTATATGGAGTTAAATAACCCTTTTTTTAGAGCAGACTGTCCACATGTCATTAAGCTGTATGTCATGCATAAGCATACATGCGCATTACTAAAGCATTAGAGGATTCTCAAAAAGTATACCAAATACTATTCAAATATTTGTTATATTTGTGTACAGGATTGTATGTTGATATGATATTTACAATTTGAGGTCTACCAAAGAATTATGCTGCGTTCGAGTTACCTCGGAAGTCAGATGTCCGAGCTAGGAATGACGTCACACCAGAGTTACCAGTGTAAGTTCAAAGAAAGCAAAATCGGTGGTGAAAATAAGATGGCTACATCTACGAAAGTTATTTTAGCGCTTGCCTTGTCCGACTATAAGCAAGGACAAGGCAAGCGCTAAAATAACTTTCATAGATGTAGCCATCTTGTTTTCAACTCCAATTTAGCTTTTTTACGACTTGGTAACTGAAATGCTGGTAACTCTGGTGTGACGTCATTCCCAGCTCGGACATCTGACTTCTGAGGTAACTTGAAGGCAGCATTATTTTCAGTTTTAGCAACAATTAAAGCTGCTGTGAGTGACTTTTGATTGGTGTTGATTTCAGTGCCCCTTCCTTTGACAGAATTGTATCCGTCCACCTTGTAAGTGTAAACTCTATTTTTAACAGAAAATGTCACTCTTTCTCTTCACAGTCAAATGAATTATAAAAAAAAGCTTTTTTGAGGGCGTGCAGCCTGTCACTCTGTTAGACATCTTCCCAATAGCATCTTCAGATTAAAAAAATAACTGCATAGAAATCATCAGTCTTTAAATCCATGCTTTCATATATCACACAAGGCATCCATATGGACATTAGTGTGTTTCAAAAACAGCTAAAACTCCTCACAGAGGCTATAAATGCTTTTTAGAAAACAGCTGGGTTGTACACTATCTGCTTACACTTCAATACAGGATGCTCTATAGAGGTGTTATATTGTTGATAAATTCATAAAATTACTCCTGAAATTGATGCACCTAGACAACCTTACTCTTCATCTTTGTAAAGGTGTATTATGAAACTTTTGTTACAAGTGAGGTGTTTTTCTTGTTTTGCCACCTCTTCTGAGTGAAACCGTCAAATGGAAATTGAATGGACAGTTTTTTTGTTAAGCAATGATTTAACTCATTTCCTTTTTCAGTTACAATATCACTGAAGGAGTGTTCAATATTCAGTAATCAGTCCCCCCTGCTTTATTTACCAGAACTTGCGCATGTAGAGGCCTCATGAATATGTATTTGGGTTTCACTGGAAACCCCTCTGTCTGTGTTCATCAGAGTGCCACTGGATTACACCTGCAGCCTTGTGGTCAGGACTTGTGTTGACTGCGCTCATCTTGTTTGGTGTCCTCTGCTGGAGGTCAAGACGCAGGTCAAGCAGAGTCGGTGAGTGCTCACATGTGAAGTATGCAGGTGTGTGCCATCACTGCTGTTCATACTTTTCTTCTCATACTTTAAAAATGGAGTTGTGCTGAAGAGGTCTGCCCACTCGTTAGTAACAGCGCATGTAGTCAGCCACAGCAGAGACACAAAGCTTTGAAGTCATACAGTTCAGGGTTACAGTTTATCTAGCTTTCAGTCGCCTCCCACTTTTTCCTTTACAGTGAACGAATCTTTTTGTATGCCAGATTACTTCAAACGAGTTCACTGCTCCCTTTTCTGCAGTTTGTTGCTTATTTGAAATAGTTTTATGTTGATTTAATGATCTTTGGGGGGGTTGTAGGGCAGGAGTAGAGTCACAAAGTAAACATCAACCCAGACAGATAAATTAAGGAACTGTGAGACATGGTGCTGAACAGGCTCAGTGACAAACTAAATCGAAGAAAACCACATCCTGTGCACTTTCAGACTGACACAGTTATATGGTTTGATGTGACGCACAATTCACAACAGCTAACTCATTCTGAGAAACAGGTCTTACGCACGCGGCACTGTCCCATAAGTGATTGAAGTGTCTGACGTGTACTTTACTGTTTTCCAGTGAACCTGTGTTAGCACACAGGTTCACTGGAATTTACACATAACAGAATTACTCAGAAGGTTTTTTGCTTATCTGATCATAAATGATTTTTTTAAATCCAGAGGAATTTTTTGAAAGGTGGACTTTCGAAGGAAGTTTTAAGTCGCTCTGAATAAGATTGCAGCAAATGATCATGTTTGAAAGTTCATTACGACAGTACAAAAGTCTTTGTTCTTTCTTTTCAGTCTGTACTTTATTTATATAAGAGTGTATTGTCAGGTTCAGACATTAAAGTAGAGCTGAGGTGTTTTGCCCTGAAGAGGGTTTAGGTTTTATCCGCTGGTGCTGACTGCCTGGATTAGATTTTTTTTTTACCATGAATAGAGTTGAAAAACTTTTTTAACACATCCCAAGTGACAGTCAGTGAACCTTTGCAAATCAAATTGAGAATACATAGAAAATAGTAGGAAAAAAGTGAAAACAAAGTTTCTTCTTACACTGAAAACCTTTATATTGCCATTAACATAAGGCTGTGTTATCAGCGGCCTGGTGTACACCTACCCCCTCACATCAGTTTCAGACATTTGAGATAAGGATACAAAAATTGTCTGTCTTGTTGGTCTCTGGATATCATGAAAGGCATTGGTACGACTTTCAGTCAATTTCATAAATATAAAAAAACTGCAGTAGCTTTAAGTACTAGATAACTTCTTGCACTAGATACATTAATAGCTTGAACAGTCACCAAAAATCTTAAACTCCAGATCAAACTGTGTATAATTTTGATGTGATTTAGATTCAAGATGTTCCTCTTCTGACCCTTACTTTTGTGTCATCCTTTGTTTTACTCAGCCAGTCCCGATGCTCCTGTTGCCTTCATTCAAATTCCAACAGAAACAGACTATCAACCTGAGCTGCCGTTACCATCCAGAGAGCAGAACGGTCACTACACAGAGGAAGTCTACAAATTACCACTGTTCACCCCAGGTGATAAATCACTGCACACTGCATACACAACAACAGAGTTTTTGTCACTATTTGTAATCTTCTTCTGCAAATGTTTCAATTCTGAATGAATTCTTGTACACAATGACAATTTAAGATGTCCAGGTTAAAGTCTGATCCCAGGATTCAGTAGCCCTTCAGCAGAGTGCTTATATCTCCATGTATCTTTGCCAAAGACCACTTGAGCTGTCCTTGCAGGTTGTGTTGGCAAGGCAACAGGCTAAAGCATTTTCTATCAGAGTTTCCTTTAACTTGTCGAGAATCTGAGTATCTGGAGAAATATTAAATCTACTTTTTTGGAGTATTTTAATTTCCCAGTTGTTTCAGCCCCATCAAGTAGGCCTTAAATCAATCCCACCAAAGTGCAAAGTGTGATCTGTTAAACATTAAACTCAAGGATGGTCTCACTGAACATTGATTTTATTTCCCTCCTCAGATGATAACACAGTCAGTTACGCCACAGAAGACAGCATGGGCAGTGTTCCTATAACTCCTCTACAGGTTTCAGTTTCTTTCGCTGAGTCGAGCCAGGACGACAAAAGTGCTGGACACTGCACCACAAACTTCTTCAGAACCCACTCAGAGCCGCAGGAGGATGAGTGGTGTGGGGCAGAAGCCTCTTAACAGTATCCTGAGACTGTCTCTAAAAACTATTTTCTATAACTTATACAAAAATTTATCAAACAAAAGGAGAGTTTCTCTAAGACACGAGACGAAGTTTCTCTGTTCTAGGAGAGAAAAAAGTGGCTGGTAGTTTGCTGCCCCCTGCTGGCTGTGAGCTAAAATGACGCCTCAAGACATTCAGAGTAGGTCTGCACATAATCCAGCTGTGAAGCTCCTTCTTCATTAAGGGGAGCGTTATAGGGTGAAGACGGAGATTTGTGCCTTATTTAGCTGTCCAGTCTCCAGTTTAAATATTTCTTTTCATGTTCTTTACTTTTTTTTTTTTTTTTTTTGACAAACCTGTTAAATTTGCAGATGTGTTTGTAGCTCAATGTAGCTTTGTGAAGTACTGTCCAAAAACCCATTAAAAAGAACATGGACACTCTCGTCTATATTGGAGTCAATCCTATATTCCCACAGCTCCTATCTGTCCGTTGTAATTAGCTATTTTTCAGTCACGCATTTATTAAAAAGTGGAAAATGACCGTTTTATTTTGAGCCTTGTTTTAGCCAGCTAGCTTAAGCTATAGTAGCTATGGGTTAGCTAACATCAAACCTTTGTCAGTAGGTCAGGAAAGGGTGTCTAGTTCTTAGGGGATGGTTGTCAACTTGGTAGGAAAAAAAAAAGACATTATAAAGGCTAATTTTAGGGCTAACGTTAATAATCCAGTTTACTCCTGGTAAGTTTTGTCTTTTTGAATGAGTTCAGGAAGACAGTTAGCATTTTATATCAAACACTAGCTCCTAAGAAAAGTTTTATCAGACATAAAAGAGTAAAGCCACCCACAAGCCACAAGAAATATGACTTCAGGAAGACAGTTAGCATTTTGATATAAAATGCTAACTGTCTTCCTGAACTCATTCACACAGACAAAACTTAGCAGGAGTCAATCCTTTATTCCCACATCTCCTATCTGTCCGTTGTAATTAGCTATTTTTCAGTCACGCATTGATTCAAAAGTGGAAAATTATAGTCTTAATTTGAGCCTTGTTTTAGCCAGCTAGCTGGAGCTATAGTAGCTATGGGTTAGCTAACATCAAACCTTTGACAGTAGGTCAGATGAGGGTGTCTCGTTCTGGGGTGGATGGTTGTTAACTTGGTAGAAAAATTAAGACATTATCAAGGCTAATTTTAGGGCTAACCTTATTAACATAGTTTACTCCTGGTGAGTTTTGTCTGTTTGAATAATTTCAGGAAGACAGTTAGCATTTTATATCAAACACTAGCTCCTGAGAAAAGGTAACCAACCCTGAAACTCTAGTTTAGTGATATATATCAAACGGATTCAACCGTTATTCTAGTGTGCATTCAAAAGTCTCTTCTGTTGCAGAAAAAATTTAGACCATTAAACACTGTTTTCTTTAAACTTTCTGAGACATAACAAAGCCACCCACAAGCCACAAGAAATTAAACATCAGAAGAACAATTAACCCTTTTATATAAAGTGCTAACTGTCCTCCTGAACTCATTCACAAGGACAAAACTAAGCAGGAGTCAATCCTTTATTCCCACAGTTCCTATCTGTCCGTTGTAATTAGCTATTTTTCAGTCACGCATTTATTAAAAAGTGGAAAATGACAGTTTTAATTTGAGCCTTGTTTTAGCCAGCTAGCTGGAGCTAAAGAATGGGTTAGCTAACATCAAACCTTTGTCAGTAGGTAAGGTGAGGGTGTCTCGTTCTGGGGGATGGTTGTCAACTTTGTGGGGGAAAAAAAATACATTATAAAGGCTACCTTTAGGGCTGACCTTATGAACCTAGTTTACTCCTGGTAAGTTTTGTCTGTTTGAATAATTTCAAGTAAACAATGAGCATTTTATATCAAACACTAGTTCCTGACTTAAATTTGCTCTACTGTCATCGACAATGGGAGCAAAGGTAACCAACCCTGAAAGTCTGTAAATTTAATGATATACTAAAAGGATTCAACCGTTATTTTAGTGTGCATTCAAAATCTCTTCTGTTGTAGAGGAAATTTTGACCATTAAACACTGTTTTCTTCAAACTTTTTGAGACATAAAAGAGTAAAGCCACCCACAAGCCACAAGAAATATGATTTCTTTATAACATGGAGGAGATAGATAGTGCAATACCAGGAAAGATACTGGGAATGTTTACACAAGTCTCTGTGGTCTCTTCTCAGGCATGACATTAAGAATATACAGATATTCAGTCCAAAATAATGTTGATTATAATAAAAATAATTGTACACATGAATCAAACCAGCTTCTCAACTATATTCTATTCAGAATAAATTGAGGTGATTAACTAAAACACACGGTCAGCTACTTCACTCGGCCTTCTTGAAGACTTGCTTGGCAACGACGCCTTGAACTCTCATCTCCTGCAGAGAGGAAAGATACCATCAAGAAGAGAAGGGGGAGGGGGAGGAAAAGGAAGAGGAGGGGGTGTAAATGAAGAGCGAGAATCAATAATACAGTCCGTCACATCAGAGGAGACCCCCCCCCCCCCCGTGTAAGAGACTGATCCTTGCTGGCATTTCTTTCCCAATGCTCGCCTGCTTGCGGACATCAACAACGCGTGGCTTTGTCTGGGGTGTAACAGAAGAATTAGAAAATCCTTTAGTGGAACAATACTGATTGTTTCGAATCTTAATCAGCATTGACAAACTAATCTATAAGCTCTTTTAGGATCAAAATGAGCAGAGAAAATCCGTCCCCTTGGTCCTCAGTCACTGTAACACTTATAAAGACATGCATTCAAGAGTCTTTTATAGGACTCTTTTCATATGTTTAACTAAGTCCCACAAAGACACTTATACACTTCCAAACCCTGCCGCTGGCTGCATTTGCATCATATCCTTTAGTTAGCATATCTTTTTCCCCACCCTTCTTCCTCTTGTATCTATTTTCCTTCTTCCTCATCCTCCATCTCTCTCTCTGCTCTTTCCTCCATCGCTTCTCTCCATCCACACCCATCCTTACCAAATGCAGCTTGTTGCCCTCCAGCCAGTGAGTCCAGCCTCGTCCCTCTTTTTCTCCTCGTTGTACACAAACCAGGTTCGCTCCGTCCCAGTTCACTGTAGTCTGCGGAAAAACAGATATGCTGTGTCACTGTGTGCTATTAGTATGTAAAGTAGCTCTTGAGTTTGGCTGCACTGTCTTTGTGTCGTGCAAAAGGCTGGAAACGAGCGAAGAAAACCTCTTTTTCTGCCCCTTTCTGTTCAGTTTTTCTTTTGAATTTACTCTCAGAAGAGGCTGCGGTTCTTATTCTTGTGTTGTTGTTTTTTTTAAAAGCTTTTGTTCGTCGCTCACTGTTTTGCTCAAACATAACTCACTGTTAGTTGAAGTCATGGTTTAAGCAGCAGGGAGGCAACTACAAACACAAAATCACAGCAGTAGGTGGGTCAGCTTACCTCTGATGTTACTCCTCTAACACAACACAAACTTGTATAGGCAGTTATGATACTCAACACCCTCATCAGAAGAGCCAAAACTTCTCTGAATACATTAGTGAAAACACACACCTGACATGTTCGCCCGTCTACAGGGCCCAGGTCTTCAGTAAACTCTTTCCCGATGGTGAAATCCATGTTGAAGTTCTTAAAGGTGGTGAGGGTGCGGATCCTCATGGCTCCTGTGGACGGGTCGTGGGTGATCTCTTTGGTGGGCTTCAACAGACACACAATCTTCCTCAGAGCGAAATTTATATCTAGAAGAGGATAAGAAACAACACATGAAAAAGAGAGGAACTGTGCTTTATTGTTCCTTTATATAAAAGGGTCTCCCACTGAGAGCAGACATACTGAATATGCTCCCACAGTGTGTGTGTGTATGTGGGTGGGTGTGTGTCTGTTTGGGGTCATACAAAGGACAAGGTGGTGATTTCATCCACACTGATGTGCAGCTGCAGAGAAAAATGTCCCACAGCATGAAATCAATCTCTGAAGATAATTTTGGTTTTTTTTTATAAGCACCACAGTAAGAAAAACGTGACAGCTTGTTCCAATGAGAGAGAAAGAGGAGTGTGTTATGCAAAGAAAAAAGGCTGTTTTCAAGTGTCAACATGCAGAATTATAGTTTATCTATTTACTTTATTAAAGTTTAATAGTAGGGAAAAGAAGTGATGCTGTTTTTTTCTTTCTAATGTCCCTCCCCTTTTCTTTTGGTACCATTCAGAAGCAAGACACCACAAAGAAGAAGTCCTGAAGTTGAAACCTCTTTGAACAGAGGTTTTAAAATTGAAAGTGCTAAAAGTCAGAGCTGAGTCTTACCTAAAGCTCCTAGGTACGAGTCCATGTTCTCCTGCTCCACCATATGATACGTGCCGGTGAAGTTCGGTTTCGACATTTTGTTCAAAATCCAAACAGGTTGAAATCTAAACTTTTTCTTCGAGTCCAGTCTGAATCCAACTGATCAGTTACAGCCGCCTGGTTTGATATCAGTTGCACTTACGCAACTCCTTCAGACAAAGCCTGATCTGAGAGGAATGCGCGTAAAAGTCAGCCTGCTGCTGTGTTGGTGCCTGAATGTTGCTGGAGGTTCGTGGGCCCGTGGGACTCTTCTTCTCTGATGGACACTCCACGCTGGCTTTGGGGGAATGATTTCAGTCAGCTTGGAATCGCTCGCGAGTTTTTCAGCAGCAGAACATGCAGGGGGAGGACCGTGCATCTCTCAGAGCGCTTTCCACGCAGGGATCAGAATCAAGAGGGGCGGGGCTTAGAGGTTCTATAACATGTGGTGAATGGAGTGAGGATGGAGCCCACCACAAGATTGTATAGCTAAGGGTCTATGGACTTTACATACCATTAGCTGACTAGTATTTGGTCTACTGACTTTATCACAGCGGTTTAAGAAGACTCACCACTTCAGTAATTGTTTTACTATTAAAACCAAGTCAAAATCATTCATTTTAAATGTGAAACTACGGTGGCCAACAACTGCCGCTGCTGCAAAATAAAAAAAATAAAAATAAAAAAAGGAGTCACAACGGAAGTTACTAATGCAAAAAAAAAAAAAAAATAGAGACGTGCAGATGAAAAAAAAAAAAAGCCACAACGGAAGTTAAGGACGCAAAAAAAAAGTGGTGATGGAAAAAAAAAGAAGAAAGAAACCGAAGCCCGCTGCAAATAAAAAACAAACAAACAGTGCAGATAAATGTTTAAAAAAGCCACAACGGAAGTTAATGACTAAAAAAAGTGGGGATGGAAAAAAAAAATACTGACTGCGAAAATGAAAGGATGCAAATTTAAAAAAAGCCACAATGGAAGTGAGCTGCTGGGGACCAATAACGATGATGCACCCGTGTTTTAAGATCTAGGTACAGAAGATGACGGCAAGCAAAAAAAGTGGCAATGCAAAAAGTTAGTTAGTTAGCTAAGTGCTTGGTTGTCATAATCTCCTCTGAAAAATTTCTTGCATCCAAGAGGCCTGTTCCTTAACCCTAAAAAAATAAAACATAATGTACAATATAACACCAAACATCACACAAAGTACAGCATAACTTGTTTTTTGTAGATTTTTTTTTAAATCTTTGTACTTAATCCCTAAAGTAACCCAAGATTTCAAATAACAGTACAAAATAAATCAGTGAAGAAGAAGAGGTTTTATATAGACTATGACAGAAATACACCAAGTGTACTTGAGCACTGTACTGGAGTTAATATCTGTAGTTGGTCTGCAGTATCAGTAATATCTGAATTATCTGAATTAAGGCTTTTTCAGGTTTCATGAGAAGGATTTTGTTTGGATTCCAGGCATAAAAAATCTCATTGTGTTAATACCATTAAATTAGCAGATGAAGCAGTAAAAACGTGCTCCCTTTCAAATGTAAAGACTTAAAGCTGTGGCCAAAATTAAACTCCTGCAACTCAAACTTCTGTTGACAAAACAACAATAGAACAAAAGTACTGTATGAACTATGAAACACTTCACCAGACTGTGTGGTGTCAAAGTTGTGGACTAGACTTATAAGAGCAAGTAACAGTCTAGTCTGTGCTCTCGTGTATGTGTGTGTTGGAGGGGGCTGACACCTGAGACCAGTACAAAAGAAGAAGAGTCATTCAGTTAAGAGAGAGGCATAACTGCAGAGTACTCTGAATGCCGGGTTGTAAACATACTCCCCTCCATCTTCAGCTCTAACGGGGGTTCAAACTTTCTGTGGGAAGTTTTAAACTGATTATGAAACAGTCTTAAAGTAATACTGATGCCTCTGTTCCACCTCCAACAGCAAATAATAGTTCATGGCTGTCAGCGCAGTAATCAGGTCTGATCCAGATAAAGAGATTTACTGTGAGCAAACAGAAGAGCCTTTGTATACATTTTCCCCTGGAAAGTCTGACAGTGAGCTGAACATTAGCTGGTTAAAAGAAAGCTGTTGCGGGTTTTCATATACATACACAGGTGCACCAGGAGGGGACCGGCGAAGATGAAACATTAGACAGGCAGCCCTTCTCGAGTAAATGTTGTTTTAAATAAGAAGCTAGGTCAGTCTCGCTGTTATATAGTGGTCTACGAAAGACATAACGCAAATGAGGGTGTTGAGAGTGTATGAAAAATTGCAAAAACACTGTTAAATTTAATTTTTTCCATATAACTACTAAAGCCAAACTGACATACTGTATATCATCTCAGTAATAAAAAGCTCATGCATTTTCCACTTGTTTCCACAATCGCTGCAAACTTTGAATTCAAGGTTTGACACAACATCTTTTTTTTGACCTACTTTTTGCTCATGTTTGCAGGTGTGCATCATCTGACGATTTCTGTTAACAACCATGTGAACAATCACAGCTCTGTAATTAAGAGAACAAGCAAAACTAAAACAAACAAAATAAACGCACTTTGGAAACCTTACGTTTGCTTAAATCGTGCTGTATGAATAAAATGGATTGGATTGGAATGTACAGAATGCAAATGTACAGTTTTCTTACCTCCTCCAACCCTCCACCAGGGGTTTTATCTACTTCATGCCCCGCCTTATTCTGTACATGTATAAAAAGTGATTTTTTTCAGGTTGTCTCCCTTGACATCTACCCAGCAGCAGTGATTACAAGCATTAATCATAACCAGAAATAATCAGTCTTTTACTTGATGGTCTGGGTTTCTCTTGAAGCACAAAAAATGTAAAGGTCAGCGCAACAGTATCATCCAGTATTGGTTAGTATTTAGTCACCCATTTCTTTGTTATCTCATAACAGAAAAATGCTTCCTTGATTTAAAACAAACATAAATGTTTTTATAAGCTTGAACAAGCCAATAATTAAAACAATAATATCCTGAGAAAGATTCATAAATCAATTTCCAACTGAGCTGAGATAAGATAGCAACAGGTGGGTCTGTTTTGGTGTGTTTGTGTCTTGTTTAAGTCCTAATCAATCTCCTCCCATTGATATGCCTCATCTGCTTTTCCTGTTTCATCTGGAAATGAAACAAGATACAGACAAACGCCTGAACTTTAAAGCTTTCAAACTACTCCCACTGTGTGTGATGTGTGACCTGCCGCTAAAAAAAGGAGTTTCAGTGCAAACATTGAGGCACCTCACAAACATACTCAAACAACTGATTTAAAAAAAAAAGACAATCACGCAACAAACTGTTCACCAATGTTTTGGTTTTATTTTTAACAAATGCATTCAAGCATTCATGTGAGAAATCAGATGTTATAACTCCATCATGTCTCTGATTTTACACTTTCTTCCACTGCGACAAAAAATTAACCAAAAAGCAGAGCCTGAATAAATATAAAATTATGACGTACTTAGAGAAAACTTCTCAGTCTCTATCTTTTCCTCACCGAGCCACTTTTCTTGTCTGCCTTTTGCTTTTTCACATCCTTCTTCCCCTTTGACAGATTCTCGTAAACGTCCTCTTTGTTTCTGGAAATAGAAAACGCTGATTAGTGCTTTTATCAGTTCCTTACTTCTTTAATAGAGCAGTCACCGTTGATTAGACATAGAGAATCAGAGACTGTAGAGGTTAATGAATGAGCCATCTGCAGTAGAATTACTGAAACAGACCAACCAACCATGAGTCAATCACTCAAAGCTGACCGCCAAGTATCCCACCCTGAAAGTGGGTCAAACTTCAAGCTGCGTTGAGCTGAATCGTCCAGTGTCCTGTTTTATCTTTGCTAACTGGTTAATTTCAAAACAGCCTCATTACATACACAAGCCTTGTCCTGGCTCAAAGGTCATTAACACAGTACTCAAATGACCCCAGAGAGGAGCTGAGAGTCTAAAATGATACAGCCTCTTGTTTGTTCACTAACAGAGCAAAAAGCAGATTTTACAGGCTTGAGTTTCTCTGGAGGGGAAACTCTACAGTTAGAAAAAATGACCCTGATGAGTCAAAGCAAGACATTTCTTTCTAAATTGTCCAGACATCATTGATTCATCTGTGTTGATTGCTGAGGTTATTATTTGTGCAACAGTTACTAAGAATGCTGCTGACTAAAAAACTACAATCACATCCTGTTGTACGGTCGAGGAAGTAAAGGTTCTCCTGGAGGAGGGTGGTGTATCATCTTCCTTTAAAACAGCTGCAATGCAATTCTCTTATTCTGGATTTGGCAACTTTCGAATTTTGGAGTTTCAGTTTGCACAGTGGCTTGGATTTAACTTTCAAAAGTTGCGTTAATTGAGTTTTTTTTTTTTTTTCCATTGCTGTTCTGGCTTTTTTAAAAACCAGTGTGAGAACAATTCTAATATGCAGATTTGAGCTTGAAGTATTAAAAGAAATAAGGTCAAGGACTTTGTTTAGCAGTATTATATAAATTGTAGAATCAGAAAAAGTAGAGACAACAGCCTCTATTACACAGTTTATTCAAGGTGGTAGTATGTTATGTATGGACAGACTATTTTGGCACAGCTGTGATACTTCTAGCTGGGCATGGGAGGAAGTTACAGAGAGCAACATGTGGTAAATGGAAAAACCTGCAGGACGCAGCAGCAGGTGAATGAGAAGCTCAGGCTGTTTGTTTACAATGTGACACTACTTTTCTTTCACAATGCTGCGGTGCTTTATAAAATCACACACTAGGAGAGCTACGTGATGGTGTTGTTAGTCCAGAGTGAAATCACAGACAGCATAAAACAAGGTTTACTCTGCTGTAAACACTGTTATTGTTGTCATCTCTGTGTAAAAACAGGCCCACACCAAAGCTTCATCTTCTACTTCTTAAGAATAGGTCACCCATATATATTCAAGGGCTTTAATAATTCACTGGAGAGCCATTTTATTGCTTTTACAGGAAGGATAAATTTCCTCTTCGCTGCCTTGAAACTGAGAAATATACAGAAGATAAACAAACGTGTTGCCTTGGATGCCCTGCTATTCTGGACTGTTTCATGAGAGCCTAAGCGCCTTATTAGTTTCAAAACATGAGGACAAAGGTCTGTAGTGGAAAATGAGCCGACTGGCTCACACTGGAATATCTACAGAAAATGCTGACAAATGTGTTTCAGCTCTTCTGGATACAGATCCACAAAGGACTGAATGTATCTGATTGAAGGCTCCCTGACAAGAACAAGGTGCTGGTACAAACTGGCACCTTTATTCGATGTGGAGAAAACTCTTTGGTTCTTGCAGTAATCAGATTTTATGCAAGGGTTTGATTTTGTTCCCGGGACCTTTTCTTGTCTCCAGTGCCAGAGGTCCAAAGATGAAATCTATACTTTCAATAGTGTTTGATTTCAGGAAAATCGAGGTCCATGCTCGATTAAACGGTGACGAATTTTGAAGGAGTCTGCAGGAGTAAAAAGAGCTATGAAACTCTATTGGAGTCCTTTAGCAACTACAGCTCATCCTCCCTCTATCCACACCTCCTCCTCTTCACAAAAACGTTTGCTGACATGTGGCTGAAGATGCTGACTGTGCTGTATTTGTAAAAAGAAACTAGGGCAGCTGTGTGAGGTTCAGAGGAGTGATGTGAACTTTATAGGGACATCCTATTTACACAAACACTCACACAGTAGCTCACTCACTTTGAAACCTTTCTGCTGGCTGGTTGGTGCTTGAGTTGTAGGTTTCCATACTCTGTGTCGGTTTCCTGGGGAAGAGAGGAGCACAGACGTTTCAGAGATGACAGGAGGATAACTCAAACACAGAGCAGGTCACACGGCGGGTTTAGTCTAAGCAACAGGTTGTTGTTTTTTTTTCTCTCCGGGTCAATGTTCATCTTTCTCAGGCGGCTCTTTGATAACATATCACACCGTTCGCACCAAACTAGGCAGCTTTCAACATTCACAAGTGCAAAGGCCTGTCGAGATACACATCTCTGTTCAGAAATCTTTCTGTTTTCCTCTCATCAATCTAAATCTCAGTAGAGGGAAATAACTTCTCACTCTTATGTGATTAATTCTCTGTCCATGTTACTCACCATGTAGGCACAGTCTTTGGCCTTGGTGGTCTGAATGTACTGAGACACAGACAGATAGATGAACTTGTATTGAGCCTCCGTCTGCACCATGCCGGAGCGCTGCTCTCGTACCATCTGGATGTATTTGGGGATGTCAATGTCACAGTCCAGACCTGCACAGAGAAGTCAAATAACCACATCAAAATCGCAGTACTCTGTATTTATTTTGACTCTTATTTATTTTTTTGTTCAAAACAAACTGATATTGATTTATTTTTCTACCCATAGTGTCGATGGTCTCGATGATCATGTCAATCACCACGATGGTGCCTGTTCGGCCGATTCCAGCACTGAAAAAAATTCACAATAAGATAAAGCCTATTTAGTTCATATAAAACACAACTTTTAAGGTTCTTTTAAGACTTTAAATAATCAACAGTCAGACCAAAAACTGTGTCCAGCTGCACAATGAACCTTACAAGGCACAAATCTTTCACATTTTATGTTGTAATTTCAGCCTCAGAAGAATGGCAATGTCAGTTTTGTAGATTCACAAACAAAAGTACAAGGAAAAATTCAACTTTTGACCTACAAAAGTCAGGAGGTCTTCTTACTTTAGGTTGAGGGGATACATCAAATGAATTTTATTGTAATGCAAGAGATAAAGTCAGAAAAGCAGCAGCTTCATTAGGGCTCATCCTCTGGGGGCTTCAAATGCTGTTTTTTCAACGTTTAATGACAATCTAATCTAAAATAATTGAAAATCTTCGTGAACCAACCAGCAGACCTGGCTAGCTTAAGGACAATATGTCAACTTTAATAATAACTTTTTATTGTTGTTATATGGAGCCTATCATTTTAACATTTCTCAAATAGTCACAACTATTTCACTATTTGAACTTTAAAATCTTACAATAATGACTAAATCTCCTCTAACTCTGACTATCTATCTCATTATGTCATGACTCTTCAGTAGTTAAACTCGCACCCTGTACAGAGGTTACAGTCCTCAAAGCAGTTAGCCTAAATCCAATCCTGACCCACGACCCTTTGCTGCATGTCACACCCCACTGTTTCCTCTGAGTTTCTGACTCTATTCACTGTCCAATCTCTCAAATTAAAGCGTAAAAGCCTTTTGAGTAAATTTTGTTCCTCTTTAAGAGGGTTAAATGTCAAAAGTCTTAGTAACAGTTGTGTTGAGGGAAACCCTGTGAGATTATAATAGTCCTGCGCAGCTTTGTGAACATACTTACATACCAAAAATACTTACGCAAGCGTCATGTAATCATCAACAAACGTGTGAAAAACACACACTCACACGCATGGCCTCAGTATCCCTCACATCACACGGGGGAAATTCCAAAAGGATAAACTGTCATTTGACTTACTGCTTATCTTAATCCTGAAAATATGATCATTATAATCTTTACCCTCTGAGTGTTATCATCTAACTTCTAATCATGGAAGCTGAGCTTGTTGTTGTTTCAAACAACATCACACTTAAACAGATGTCTGTCACAAGCACCTCGCGCATGCAAGAGTTTAAAGGGTTAATGCTCCACGACACATGACTGGAGGCACCATTTGGTAAAAGCCCATCTAGAAAAACTAATTGTTGTCTCCTGGAAAACCCTTTACAGAAATTTCCAAAGACTTTACCAGCTTCTCAGGATGTGAGAATGTTTAGAAATCAGATCAGACGCCAAAGAATTAAAAGATGATCAACAAGAAAATGAGACTGAACAGATTTTAAATATTGGAGGATCGTTCGGTTAATTCATCCAGTAAAAGATGTTCATGTTGAACATTTGAACCGTTAACAGACGGTAGGATGAAATAAAAAAAATATCAACTAATATGGGTGCAGGGCAAAAACATGTCAACAGGGGGCGCCAAAATCAACATCGACCAAAATGTCCCGCAGAAGCTTTAAATAGAGGATTTGGGCTTTATGCTGCATTCGAGTTACCTCGGAAGTCGGATGTCGAAGCTGGGGATGACGTCACACCTGAGTTACCAGCGTTTTAGTTACCAAGTCGGAAAAAAGCAAAATCGGAGGCGGAAACAAGATGGCTACATCTACGAAATTTATTTTAGCATTTGCCTCGCCTTGTTATATTCGGACAAGTCAAACAAGGCATAACTTTCGTAGATGTAGACATCTTGATTTTGCTTTTTTCCGACTTGGTAACTGAAATGCTGGTAACTTGGGTGTGACTTCATTCCCAGCTCCGACATCTGACTTCCAAGGTAACTCGAAACGCAGCATTAGCTGTTAGTGGGTGGAAACACAAGATTTACCAAGAGCATTTAATTTTTTATGACAGTCCATAAATTGAATTATAGGTGTTAAAAAAAGAAAGAAAAAATTAAGTAGAGGTTTTGAGCATGTCTACTTTGACAATGTCTAACAGCAGCTCAGTATCTACAGAGCCTGGTGTGTGGTACCTGCAGTGGATGATCATGGGTCCAGCATCACGGTTTTCAGCCTGTTTGGCGTTTACTTGAGTGAGGAAGCTGAGGACACCACCTGGCTCCTGGGGGACACCATGGTCAGGCCAGCTCATGTACTGATAGTGCCAGATAGTACGAGAAAGTTTGGGCTGTAAAAGACAAAACAGAGAACATTAAACAAGCAGTGCTAATGAAGGTTTATGTACGTCTGAGTGAGGGAGTGCAGTGAGGCCACGAGAGGTTTGGAGGGTCACCTGGTCCATATGAGTAATCTCCAGGACACGAACTTTATAATCAGCTGCTTCTCTCTCTGACTTAGATGTCACCACATAGGGACCAAACTCTTTGGAGCTCGAAGGGTCAGGCCAGTATGGGACACATTTATTCTGCAAAAAGAATAAATCAAGTTAATTTCATCCATGAACCTCCACACACGCATTTTTCGACAGCCTCCGAATTTTCCCCTCATGCACTTTAAATCCCTACACATTTTTCAGCTCATCTGTTCAGTCTCTTTTTGACAGTAAACTGTACACAGCAAGCTTAATCAACCCCACCCAACTTTACAGCTACATGTAAACTATAAACTTAAGCCCTATTAGGGTGCATCTCAGTTCATCCTATATTACAACAGGTCTTACAGCAGCTGAAGGGGAAGTATTCAGATAAGCTTAAGTAAAAAAGCAAAACCAAGCTGGGAAATATTAATTTACGAGCAAAAGTTCTGCCTTCAAACCCCTCTCTGTTGAAATTATAAAAGCAATGTCACATGGAATATGAAAGACACCAGGGGTCACTTCTGCATTCATTTGTATTTTCCTCTGTAGTTTTTCAGAGATGCTCTTATTGGGTATTTGAATAAATTGATATGCAACATAATTACCTCCGCCAAGGAGGTTATGTTTTCAGTAGCGTTTGTTTGTTTGTTTGTCTGTTAGCAACTTTACGGAGAAAGTTACAGACGGATTGACCTGAAATTTTCACCAGAGGTGCGTCTCAGCCCCAGGAGGATCCCATTAAATTTTGGAGGTGATCCGGACAAAATTCCCTATACTGTGATCCAGAACACACAAAAATAAGGGTGTCGTTGGAATTTTCAATGCTGAAAGATAACCAATGGGCGGCACAGTGGTGTAGTGGTTAGCACTGTCGCCTCGCAGCAAGAAGGTTGTGGGTTTGAATCCGGGTCAGGGCGTTTCTTGTTTTAGGAACATTATGAACAGTGAACATACCAGTTTAAACACAAATAAAAGTTAATAAAAGACACGTAACAGTAAAAGTTTTGGTGTGAATCACGATATAAGGGGGGACATGAGCTGCTTGGCGGAGGTCTGCGCTCTCCGAGTGCTTTTCCAGTTTGTTCATTTTGTCAAGCAATCGATCAATTCACCTTTAGTCATATAGCACTAGTTCACAAAGAAAAGATCATACTGGATCATACTCTAGTTATAAAGACCTGATTCAACGATGGCGTCAGATTGTAAGATCAGACCCACTTCCAGCCACACGGGTGTAGCACTTTCCTCTACAATGGAGAGGAAAAACTTCCTTTTAACAGGTAGAACCCTTAAGCAGTACCAGTCTCATGTTTGACAGTCATCTGCTGAGACTGCATTGGGTTTAGAGAGGGGATAGAGGGAGATTCAGAAAGAGGGAGAGAGATGGACAGAGAAGGAGGTGCTGGGTTGTTGTCTTCATCACATATTACTGAAAAGAAACTCAGCTTTGTTAACTCAACATGTCACGGTGAATTTAGTAGGAGCTTCAAGTTGTTCAGTTACAGTGAGTTTTCACAACCCTCGGGGGGTTGTAAAATTTGTAAATATCACAGGATAGAGACGGCATGAAAGATTGAAATCTTAAAATCAATTACAGATTTCCAGTGAACAGGGATTGAACAATGAACCAATTTTTGACTTTGATGGTGTAGAAGTTTAAAAAAGTGTAAAAATAGAAATAGTACAGCGCTGGAATAATACAGAACCTATTTTTTAAGATCAGTTAATCTTCATTATCATACCAATTTTATCATCCATATCATGTGAACAGTTAGAGGTCAAATAATGAATAATAATGAAGTGGGGGTGTGTGCCATTTAAAGCCTGTCAAAGAAGAAGGATTTTAATGTCAGCTCACTTGCTTAACAGAAGCCAGTGCTGTGACATATGCTGTGATATTTACAGTTCGCCTAAAATTACCACAGAGAACTGCAGTTTACAAATATTGCTAATAAAAAGATCCCCTGGTGTACTGTAATAAAAACTGCGTAGGCTTCGAAAGAGGGAAGTTCTCTCGGCTTGAAATGTCAGTTTAAGGTGCGCAGCAGTAATTAAAATGTTTTCCTGGCATTTCGTTCAGGGGAAAGGAGAACATCAAAGTCCAAGTCTACTTTGATGGCTGATGCTTTTGATACTGACCCGCCCTTTCTCAACCTCTCTGGTTGTCATGACGATCACCCTTGTGTTCTCTTGCCACACCATCTGCCAGAAATCATTGACGGTAGTTGCAAGACACCCCTGGGTGGCGATATAAACTTTCTGGTCCTCAGGCTCCCGCATCTTGTTCTGTAAGCACGCAGCAATGATGATAAACAAAAGAAAGTGTATGACAGCTTCTGTTTACTCTTGTATTTCAGTCTCTGGACACTTACTTTCACGTAGTTGGCGTTAATGTAATCAGAACCAACAATGGCAGGATCAGTGTCCTGCAGGATGACTCTGGTGTCATTGACTTTTGGAGGAAACAAGAGGACGGAGGGATTAAACCGTGAGACAAAGGCAGAAACAAATATCTAGTTAATGTTACGATCAAAACTGACTTAAAACATATGATATGAAAAGTTTATATAATAACAATACTCACAGGGAAGAATGTTCTTGTATCTGTTTTTGCTCTTGTTTTCAGGCCTCTGGCCCTCCTCTCTGCTTTTTTTCACCTTTGCCTCAAACTTTTGAAGAGCCTGATGGGAGGAAAAGACAACTGAGTTGCCGAATAATGACAGAATATAAACTTCCACGTTAATAAAACACAAGGCGATATTTTACCATTCTCTGTATTTTTTTGGTGAACAAAAGCAACATGTTTTCAGCATTATACCTTAACTTTACTTCACAAGACAAGGAGAAAGAAAATCTGAATTAATTCTTGTCGCCACTCTGGGGGGCAGTTTGTCGATTATTGGTGAGAAAATGTATTTGAACTATTTCAGTGACGTCACCAAGCATTTCCCGGCTACTCTGAGGCTACTCTGAGTCAACACACACTGTTTTTTAAGTAGTTTTATGTGAGTCTGTGCAGCACTGAGATCATTTTGGTTAGTTTATCAGGTTTACCCCTTTAAAGAAAGAGGAATTCAAGTACAACACGTATTACAGTAAAAATTAAAAGGGAAAAAAGTACAACCCCCCCAATTTCTGTTTGACAAAAAAAGAGAAGTAAGACTTGTCTGTTAAATAAAAATAAAGCCCTCAACTTTTCCCGTTTCATACTGAATATTTAAACCACCAAAAGCCTGCTCATTTGAAGACTTGATCGTTTATGATTACCTTTTTTGTCAAGTCTCGATATCTCTCTGTTCTTTTTTATTTAATCACACTAATAAATAAGAAATTAACATTTAAAAAGGGAAAAAGTTAATGACACAAAAACCTTCAGAAATTACAGACAGTGCAGTAATGCATGATAATAAAATTGATGATTTCTGTGCTCTTGAGTGTTCGTTTTCTTTGTACTCAATAAATGAAATAGAACTCACTCTAATAAATCTGCACAAGTTTGAGCTGGAGCAGGTGCAAGACCATAATAACCAAGTGTCGTCAGCATAGATACCAAAGAAAGCTTTTTGTCTTGGAGGACAAAGGTTGTTTTGTCTCTCTTTGTGTGTTTTGGTTAAAATGGAAAATTAAATATTTAACATGTATTTTACTAGCTTAGTGTTGAATGACTAAAAGTGGGCTCTTTGAAAATGATGAAATTTAATTATATTTAGTTGATCTTAAACTGGAATTAATCTCTTTTCCTCCCATATCTCTGCACAACTCTTAGATTTTTTTTTTGTCATCAGCACTTTTTCGTTGAACCTTTTCCTGTTGTTGGTTAAAGGTGTGATTATATACACCCTTATAATGTCTCACGTTCAGAATGAACGCCAAGTGACCCAAATGCCGTGCGATCATCTGAGGTAGTTTCACAGAGGTGTTTAACAGACAAGACATGAGCAGGTGAGGCTGTGTGTTTGTGCTTGTCTGAGCGTGCTAACAGTGTCTTAGCAACACTGTAATACAATGTGAACTGATGCACTGGGACATCAGTATAATACTGCTTCAGGGTCATTAAAAAAGTAAAAGCTGCATTGTGAAACAATTGAAAAGACTTTTGGTAAAGGTTTTCTGCAATTTGAGGGAGCATGTTGGGGTGCGAGTACAGATGGTATTAAGTATTCACAGTATTAAGCATGAGTTTTATTTTTAAACAATATATCAAACAATCATCTTCAAATTTCTTCCTCTTTTTGGTTATTAGCTTTATTGTTATGCTTTTGAATTTATTTTATCTTTCAGTCTGAAGCACATTGAGTTCATCTGTGTTAAAAAAGTGCTTTATGAATAATAATTCTTTTTTCGTGTTTAGTGCCAACAAACTGTAATTTGTTCTGATGAGATGATTCATTTCATTCATTTGTCGTATTTTTTTTTTTCACTTTAGCTCAATCTGATTCCATGCTGAGGGATTTGTAATGAAGCCTTTAATTTGATATTTAGTGTATCACACCGCCACAAGATGGTAGTATAATTGAAAACTACAGTGAAATCATTACAATCTACCTCATCTGTGTGTAAATGTTTTATGTGAGATTGTTTTAATGTTGAGATGTTGTGAATATTTTCTGTTGTAGGAACTATGCTGCCCTCTTGGCCAGGTCTCCATTGTAAAAGAGATTTTTAATCTAACCTGGTTAAATAAAGGCTAAATACATAAAATTCTTCTTTCAACCACATCACGAGCATTCAAGGCTAATAAGAATTTTAATTTAGTAAATGAATGATTAATGAATTAGTACAAAGCAGTAATTCTGATACCACAGATAAATAATTATTGTGAGTTTGGTTGTTGGATCAAATCTTACATCGAACTCCTCCCAGAAGCCCGCCTTGCTCTTCTCTCCTTCACCCTCCTCCTGCTGCCTTGTGGTCTGATCCAGCTGTTTCACTCTGCTGTCGATGTCTGCTGCATTCACTCTGGTAGAGTTATATGGCTGCCAGAACAGAGAGTAGGGAAAAGAGAGAGAAAAAGGAAATTGTCTTCAGACTACAGCAGACCAATGAACTCAGTGTGAGTGATATTTACTATCTGAGGGCTGTGCTGCATGTTTTTTTTTATTCATTAACTGTCCATGGAGGTGTTTCATTAACAGCTCGAGGACATTCATTTTTATGATTCTGAAATCAAAATCCAGCTCACCTGTTTTAAATGCACCCAGTTTCCAGACATCTCCTCGATGCCTTTGCGTTTGTAGAAGTCCACCAAGTCCGTCAGCGTGTCAAACATATCTGAACATCCCACTGTGTATCTGTCATTCTGCACACACACACAAAACATACAACATATCAACCTGGAGCAAAATGTCCTGGTGTAAAAACACAAACAGAAGTATGAACAGGCCTTCTGAGGAACAGCTCTCTGCACAATCAGACAAAGGTACTTCCACAAAAGAGGGATTTCCTTTTGCAGGCTCATTTGTAAAAGCTCTTTATTTTGATAATGAATGATGAATTCATTTTCTTGCTACATAAAAATAAACTACCTCTATAGAATATCATATAGCTAATTTTGTAGTTGACTCCCCCAAAATGTTTTAAAATAAGTAACTTTGAACTCACATTTTCACATTCAGTTGGCACAGACCGCAGTAAACGGACTCTGAAGCAAGAGCTGAGCTCACCTGATCTTTGCCACGTGTTTATCAAAAAGCCTTTGTGACCCTCTCAGTAATCTCACATTAATCTTCTGCACAAAAACAATGGCTCCCGATTCAAATGAGGCCTGAGCGGTGTTTTCTGTGAGGTGAACCTCTGCTAAAAATAAAACGCAGAGGGCCACGGCGATATCTACGAAAATGAGACGTGGCTGCTGCAGTTCAGCGGTAATCTACAGTGTGTGCATAAATAACTCATCGTGTCAGGAGCGTGATTCTAGTTTCACAGATCTTTTTTTGAACTGATAAAAGCAAAATAGTGTTTCCCACCTGATAAACGTCTGACAACCGAGCATGACATTTATGAACATCAGTCGAGATGTTACAGTTACTGATTGCATTAGATAGGAGAAATGAGACTACGGCCTCTTTCAAAGTGCACATTATCACAACTCTGGGATTGTCCGTCAGTATTTCTACATAATGTGAATCTCTCTCAGGAAGCCAAGACTGACCAAAATCTGACCCTCGTTTTATGCATAATTCTGCATGTCACACAATGAAACAAGCAGAAGCCCACACCTGACACAGGATCTTGATGTGGGAGACCCTTTTTCCTCCACTTTTGCTCCTCTCATCCGTCAGAGCTGACAGAACAAAGTCTCCAGGTTTGGACAATGACTCTCTGACCAGGAAAGTCCCCGGCTCGTCTCGTTCGCACAGCAGCTTCTCTGCAGCCGACCCAGACAGGTGACCGTGGTACCACCTGAGACACAGAAGAGCCAGAGGTTCAAG
The DNA here is from genome assembly GCA_962446985.1 of Xyrichtys novacula. NCBI lineage: Eukaryota > Metazoa > Chordata > Actinopteri > Labriformes > Labridae > Xyrichtys > Xyrichtys novacula. The sequence continues at coordinate 24,799,919 of OY660871.1, forward strand.
GAAAAGAAGTTACACTCTGAGCGGAGGTGGTGACATGGAAATATCAGAGTATTATGTATCTCAGTGAAATACAACAGATTAGGATTTTAACAGAAAACATACTTTCATCTAAAGTTCTCTTTGGAAGATTCATCCTATGATCGATTTTTTTCAGGCTGCTTGTAGTTTTGTCACATTCCTTATTGTAGTTTGAGTCTAAAATAAAAACTACAAATGTGTAATAAATATTAAAAAGTGCCAAAACTCTGGAAGTGTTTAAAGAAAATACACTGTAATTAATAACTCTTCATTATTAAGTTCACATACATCCTATGTTTATTTCTCTAAATGTTTTTATTTTAAGATGATGTCTTATCTAAAGTCATCATATCATTTCCCTTGAAAACACAGAGATTGTCACTGATAGGTTTGAAAAAACGATTAGATTTTTTTTGAAAACATTTGTGCATTTTTTTTTTTTTAAATGCATTTACAGTTAAAAAAAAGATGCAACTGGGGTGCAGGTTTGACCTCGTGGTTAAGTTGCACGCCCCATAAACAGAGGCTGCAGTCTCCGAGTGAACGCTTTGGGTTCACTTTCAGCCTGAGACCCTTTATTTAAACCCCACTTTTTATAATGCATCACAGGCAAGTGACAATTAGCATTCAGATCAGCATATAGCAAGTGTTATAGACAGTGAAAATAATGCCTCATAACTGTATGGTTTATAATACATATTTTATCCAACTATATATTTAATAACTGTACATATTCCTACTCATAATCCTAAATATCTTACTATTTATATTCTTCAATGCACCCACTGTTTAATAGCATTTTCTCTTTTTCACACCTGCACTAATCAGTATACTGCATATATAGATAATATACATAAGTAGATATTTATTCTTTTGTTGTATAGCCTATTCATACCTGCAGTTACCAACACCGTGTATATATTTTTAGCATATTCATTGCACATATAAATATAGTATATTTAGTTCATACCTGCACTGCCCATATGTACATACCTTGCACTTCTGGTTAGATGCTAAACTGCATTTCATTGTTCCTGTACTTGTACTGTGTTCAATGACAATAAAGTTAAATCTAATCTAATCTAATCTAATATCTTAATATGAAAGAAATAACAGCATCCTTTAAATTCTAAGTTTAATAGCACATTATAATTCTCATAACTATATCCTGTTATAACAGTCCATAAAGAACTCATTCTAATTATCATTAAAAATCATTTAAAAAAAGTTTCATTTGATGATTTTCAATTTAGAAATATCTCTTTAATAGTCACAACATGCTAAAGTATGATTTTGGTCACTTTTGAGTAAAGTTACAGCACTGTATGCGGTTATTAACAATTAAATGTCCATTTCACACATTTATAAGCAGTATCTTCCTGCTGTGAGTAAAGTATTTGTCAAAAATACTTCACAACATTGACACATTTTTATACTCATAATTTTTTTCTTTCATTCTTTCTGTTATAAAACATCACAAATGCACTTATAAGGCTTCATGAATGTGTTTATGATGCATTGTTAGAGATTTGTTATTAAAAAGTGCTACCAAAAAGCCCCTCAGTTACTTTTTCACCGCTGTACAGTTACTGTATTTATAGTTTACTGTTCGAGCTCTGCGGAGTGAACCTATCCGTCTATTTAAAGCTGAGCGGCTGTCACACGCTCAGTGATGTGGTGCACTAGGCAGTTGTGCAGATTAAAGACTACTGTGAACCAAAATAGGAAACTATAACAAATCAAACCATTAGATGAGCAACTGAAACAGCACACTCACATGTTGTTGTGACAACCAGGTAATTTTTTTATGCACTGTTATACTCTAAATTTGCATGTGTGTGATTGTTTGTATAACGTGTTAGTGAACGCAGTGTCTGCAGGGCTGGGTTGTGACTTAATTTTAGGCACAGTTCTCGATTTCTTCTGCTGAACTTCCTGCTCTGCGGTTGGAAAATTTCTGATGACAGATTTCGTGGCTAAAGAGGACAAAGTATTTATAGCCTTCCCCCTTCCCCCCTCCTTTTTCTATATGTACCATCCAGATACCCCGCTCACTACTATCTCTCCCCTCCCCTACCATCACCACCATCACCACATACTGCTTTTCTCTGGTCTACTTAAAATCACAGTTTATGCTTTCATAGCGGTGGATATTAAACTACATTATGGTTTTAATGACATAAGTTTGCACCAAGCATCAAAAGGAGTTAGGACCTGTGCAGTTTTGCAGAAGCTTATAAAGTGCAATAAGAGTTCTGCACAGTAAATGAGTAGGTTTTAGACAAGATTTTAAGCATGCATATGATGGACAAACATGTAATAAAGTCAGCCTCAAAGGTTACATGTAATCAATGTATGTTCCAGTAGCAACAAGTTAAACAGCTAACTATATTCCTCTTGTTTCATAAGAAGAGATCAGCTGTCAGACACTTGAGAAGAAAGAAAAAGATCACCGCGCCACAGGCTGACCTGCTGAAGCGTCACTGTAAAAGCTGTTAGATGAGAACAAAATTGGGGCGAGATGAGGAAGACAAAAAGTGAGCAAGAACATACAGGAGTGCGCAATAGAGGAAGACAAGAAGGGTCTGGCCATTACTTTCAAAAGTGTCAAAACTTAAAGTTTCCAACCGCAGCAACAAAAGGGAAGTTAGACAACTGACAGAGAGAGAGAGAGAGAGAGAGATGGGGGGCAGGGGGTAGAGCTTCCAGCTAGGGTGAGGCACACAGACACACGCATGCAATAGATAGAAAGTAATGCCCTTCTTGACTCATAAAAGAAGTTTTACTGTAAAACTTTATTTATCACCTCTGGTTGGACATTAACCTACTTAGGTCAGCCTACAGCGGCAAAATCTTTCCAGATAGGAGACCGTCTTTTTTCAGAACTTTTCACCACCTACAGCAGCAGTGTCAAACAAACAGTGACGGAAACTTGATAAACACTTGAACATAAGGAGGTTAATTTAAAACTTGCATTAGACAAGCAGAAAAAAAAAGATTTTTATCATATTTCCAGCTGCAGCCTGGGGTTGGAAACATGATATTTAAAATTTCTCCAGTGACCATGTTTAGAAAATAGACGTAGAGCAGCGATCAGTACAAATGAAATAACAAGATCTCAATCTGTCGAAGTGAGTCTGAATTAAAGAGTGCATGCTACACAAAAATACATATATTGATACTGAAGTTTTCAAGATAAAGACAAGCTGTAACTGAGGAGCAATATTACAAAAGATATCCATAATTTACTGTCCTCTTTGCACACATTACACAGTTTGAGGTGTAAATAAAATGTTCTTTACAAAGTTGGAAAACCTAATATGACTTCCAAAATTTTCACAGTCTCACACCTTTCTATCTAAATGATGTCTTATGCAGGTTTCTCTGGTGTGAAATAGTAATCTCTGTGATGAACAGAAAGAGAAAATGCATTAAGGTTAGAAACTCAGTGTTTTCTTCAACAATTTTGGGATGAATGAAGCCTGTTTCTATGTTCAGTATAGAACTGCAGATGTTTTTACCTATTCTGGAAATGAATTCTTAAAAGTTTCAACATGTCGACGTTGATTCTACAGAATAAAATTGTACGTTTAAGTGCAGAAGGACCCTTCTTTTCTTCGTGCTGACTTTAAATAAGAGTTCAATGTGTGTATGAACAAGCTTAAATCTGTGAGACAAACTGGTTTGGTGGAGCTCATGATGTGGAAGTTAAGGCCTGCAGGGCATTAATACTGAGAGGAGGAGACTTCTCGTGTTAGAAATGAATAATATTTGAATATTTGTAGATTTGGGATTTTTCACTAAGGTAAAGGAGAATCTAAAACTTGAGACTTTTTTTTGCAGTAAATCACAACAGAGAGCATATATTGCAAACTGGGCGTTTTCACAAGTATTAAAAATGCCTACAGACTGTAATTTGTAAAAATACAATAAAACAAATATGGTTTGGTAAACAGCAGTAACAGTGAAATTTAAGTAGTCTCCTATTATTTAAACATTCACAAAGAGCACAGTGGACCTTTAAATATGGGGAGGTAGTTCTTGTCATGACATATGAGCTGCAGAGGTGAGGCTGATGTCGGACTGAGGCCTCGACAGGACAGCTGTGGGCTCATTTTGACTTTGTTAGTGTAGGTGTTTGTATTTACTGACTCACACTCTGACAAAGATGCTATGACACCAGATTTGTCCAAAAGCAGTGTTAAATGAAACCCGTTTACCCCCCAGAGGAAATTCTTAAAAGTAAAAGTAAAATTAAACCCACAAATAAGACTCATTAACCCCGCTAAATGAAAACGTTGGAGGAAAAAAATACTTCTAAAGGCTTTTGCAGATTTAACACTCAGCCTGACACTGTAAGTAGAGTCAGTGGGTGGGTGTGTGTCAGGGGTGAGAGTGATGGTAAGAGTGCACAGACCTTTCTGTCGTGGGATCGGAGCAGTTGAGGGGGTATTTGAGCTCAATGGTGGTGCCATCCTTGTCCTGCAGGATGCCATTCTCCGCTGTGTAGTACTCAACCAGCTCTGACAGGGTGGCAAACTTCTCCCCACCGTACAGGTCATAGAAATCTCCCGTGTTCTGGATGCGGATGTGGGTCACCTGCTCGCCCACCCTAGAATTAAAAAAAAAGACCCATGTTACACAAATTATCAAAATATCTGGGGACACCAAAAAAACAAACAAACAAACACAGATCTTCATCTCAGGAGGTTACACAGTAAAGTTTCTTCAACCTCAGAGGAGATCATGGAAACAGAAAGAATCTTCACAGAATCTGAATTTGATTTTTTACAGACTCTGCGGCTGAACTCTAACCTCCTATTAACTCGATGGTAAATACGCAGAGGTGGTATTTGTTAGTGACACATACATGTGAACTTTAAGTGCACGTCTGGTAAAAACTGCCCCCAGAGAGTTTTTATTTTACTCACCGAGAAATCATTAAGTCTACTGAACCACTATACAAAATTATTACTCTGATAATCCCACAGACTGAAATACTACTGAGATTAACTAGGATTACAGGACACATTTTTTAACGGTTAGACTCATTGACGAGAAAAGGTCACTCAAACATCTGCAGTGTATTTGTCTCACAACCTAATTTGTGGCATTAAAACAGTTTAAAAGCTCCACCCGGGACATTAAATGTAAAAATGAGAACTTGTCAAATGCTGCTGACTAATCTGCGGTGAAAGCGTCTGTTAAATCCACACTGTAACCCTGCAGTCAAAACCCTTTCTGTGCTTTCACATTAAAGCTCTCAGAGTCTCCAAAGATACTTCACTGCAGCCTGAGCTCAAGCACTGTCACAGGAATAGCAATCACAACTATAGACAATGATGTTTCTCTGCAGAGCTCTGAACTGAAAAAGATATGTCAGTGAGAGATACATAACGACAAATACACACTGGGATATATTCAGTGTACATACCGGCAGAAATACAAATACAGCACATTAAAAGCTGAACCATTTGCCTCTTTAAAGTACAATCTGCAGAACGTGTGTAATTATAAAACTTGTAGAGAATAGGGTGAAAAACTGGCTTTAATTCACTGAGTTTCATATGACATTTCATCCGTAACTTTAAAGGTTATTTGAAATAATTAGAATAAATTAAAACCATTGGGAAACTTCAGGATATTTCTCCATACTGTGTTAAATAATCAACTCATTACCTTTAAGCCACATACATAAGAAAGAAGAACATTTATCTGTATAATATCAATACAAATATCGGTGACACATTTTGGGCTTTGACTTGTAGTGGAAAGTTTGACTTCACTCTCTATGAAGTGAGAACCAATGGTGTCAGCTACTTTAGTGACAAGTTTATTTTAAGCTTTAAAGCAGGAAACAAACATAAGATCTCAGTGACGGTGAATAAAAAAAACACTAAAGGTAGAAACGATTTTTCAATAAGCTTCACGAGCTTCAGTAAGACTACGTGATCTGAGTTCTGTCCTTTGTGTCATTAGGTGAAGGAGACATGTGTTCGGGCTCAGAGCACAATATATGAGAAAATTACTCCTTCCAATCAGTGGGTGAAGGAAAGTAAAAGGTAGTTTTGGGCTGTTTTTGCAGACATCATTACCTGACAGACAGCGAGAAATCTCCTACGTTTTTCTTGCTGGGTCGGGCTAAGAAACTGCCATGAATGCCTCGGTTCTTCAGCATTTCCTCGGCCTGCAGGCCTGTGATGTCTCTGTGGAACCACCTGTATAACACATACACAGCATAGAAATACACTTAATATGGTTATAACTGCACCCAGTGTGATGAGACCCCTGCTGAGTGTCAGTGAACATAAAGCTACTGGATTTGCTGAGTGAAATAAATACATTTATTTACCTAACTGCAGTAACTTTAAAATTTACTAAGTTTCCACACATCATACAAAAATCAACCTCAAGACACAGATCTAACCGCACCATCTTCTTCATTTTTGTGTAATCGTTTGACGACAGCATTAACAATTCTTGGAACTCACTTGTAAATTGTTTTTGGTTGCTTATAAAGTTGTACATTCTGTGGTTTACTTCTCCATTTGTTTTATCTTGTTGTTTTTTGTGTTATTGGCTTTGACACATCACTGTGGTTTCTTGTAGCTTGTAAGCGTTTGTCACCCTTTTTCTCTGCATGGATGGCATAACTGATCATCAACAAATTTTAGTTTACAGTCTGTAACTTTAAAAAGGTTTGAAGTCTGCATCCTCCATGTGCTTGATCTATAACAAACACAGCACCTGCTATAGATGAAAGACAGTTTTCTGATTCAATAAGATCAAATCTAAGTTTAGATTAACACCCTGGTCAACACTTTACCACTGACCGATTTTTTAATCTCCATAACTATCATTCAGAGAGTAGTGAAGTAAACATCTGAAGTCACAACTTGTTGTACTCAACAATGTCATTACTGCATGGGTTCAGACTGAATTTCTTAAATTTTAGCATTTCCTGTCATGCTGAAGGATGGAAAAAGTGAGCCATGGTCAAGCTCAGCTCACCGCTTTTACGCCGGACAAAGAAAAACTGTTTACGAGAACCCTGCCCTGTCAATGAAAAGCCACAAAAATAATAATAGATGATCAAATGTTTAATAAGTAAGAGCTATCTCTCTTTGCGACAGATTTTAGGCAACAATGTGTTTTTCTTATTATCATATTCATAATCCACATAAAGACAGAAGTGAGGACATGAAGGTTTTCTCGCTGTTTCATGAAATTCAAATTATAATATTTAAACTGTTTCAGAGTAAAACCTTGAGTCGAGGGAAACCTGTGCATTCACTTGATAGAAATTTTTGACTGGCTGGGTAAGAGTTTCTCTTTCCAGTGTTGGTTGCCACAGCAGAGACTTTGCAAACAACAAATGTTCAAACACAATGAAAGAAATAAGGAAAGACTGAAGTCACAGGGACCACAGCTGAGTCTTTACAGAAACTGCACAAAAACGTGTCTTAACTCAACCACAGTTACACCATTTATGACACTTTTTTTTTAAGTTTTCTATGACAACAGCGTTAAGAGCACATCAGAAATCACATGATAGAAGAACAGAGCAGGACGAGTCGACTGCTGGGGAAAGAAAGAGAACGAGGAATAGAAACAGAGAAGTTGTCATCACGCTTGCACAAAAACACAAAGCACACAAGAGTTGACTAATGAAGCACGGTGTTATCCGGCGGGGGGCTTGACTCACCGAACCATGTTGTCTCCTCACTTCTTCTGGGAGCAAAGAGAAGAAGAGTGATCGGTGAGGGTCACTTCTACCTGCACAGGTTCACACACTCAGAGGCATAAGCAACTGTATTTTTCACCTCTACTTTTAAATAGGAACAGCCACTTCCTCATTACTTCCTTACTTTATTGCAGCATACTTGCAAAGATACAAATAACTCACTTTCATTTTAGCTTCTGCTCTTTTTAAATACTTGCTTACCTCTGCACTTCACATGTATCTCCCTAATACAAAAACTTTTAGCTCTATCTCTGCGCAACATCCACAAACCACCGTCAAACTACCCGCTCACTCCCTCTTTCCCACCCCTACGTTTCCTTCCACCCAATTCCCTCCTATCCAGTACCTCTCTGTCCCAATAGTAAAGCAGGGCCGCACTTACTCTTCTCAGCTGCCTCTGAAAACAAGTGACAGAAACAAGCGGAGATGCTCCGACAGTATACGTCTGTCCCCTCCTCCCTCTCTCACTGTCCCCTTCCTTCCTTTTACGTCTCCTTTCACAAAATAGTGAAAGCAAGACAGGAACTAAAATAGCTGACAGGGGTGGAATTCCTCAAACAGGTTGTTTTGTTTTCTGTTACTTTTTTTAAATTCAACCAAAATAAAAAATCACAATGTAGAGCAGAGTGCTGTCAAACTTGATTTCTTGATGCACCGCCCCAGAGTTTTTCACGCAGATCTTCACAGGAAAAAACAGCAGAGGTGGGTCAGACGGTTCCATGTAGCTGTAACTCATGAGGAAGAGTGCCTTTTCCTGTAATCCTTTTACGACCCCGGGAATGACAAATCCACGAGATGAGAACGTTTCTTCTTCATGAGCCAGTCCACACTGTGTCTAAGACAGCTACACACAAAGCTGGCCCCCTCTCTGCCTGCCCACCTGCCTGCTACTATTGTTGTCTGTTTGCTCTTTACTTCCAGGTGTGTATGAGTGTGTGTGCGTTTGTGTGTGTATGTGTGTGTGTGTGCAAGAGAGAGACTCTGGCAAAAAGGTCAAAGTCACAGAGCACTTCCTTATTTGCACTTCAGTCTTCCCCACACTCTCTCTATATATATGTGTGTGTATGTGGGTGTGTGAGTGCTGCTTTCAGCTGGTAAACCATTAGCAACTGTGAACTCACCATGGCAGCGCTGAAGCAACAACGGCTCAAGAATGACTGAAGGTTATTTGAATCAATGTGTACCTTCAAATCAAAGAAAAGGATCGCAGGAGATACTACATCCCCCACAATGCAATACTGCACTGTGAGGGGAAAAAAAAAAAGCTTGGTTACTTTGCAAGTGCATGTCTGAATTAAGCCATGAGTGTAAAAACTGGAACAAAAACATTTAAATTGCAAATCATGTTCACCTAAAGGAGGTTTGAGGAAGCCACATGATTTGAATTTGTCTGTTACTTTTCCTGTGCCAAACACATTTTCTTTACCCGGCTGTGAGAAGAGAAGTACAGAGCTGTAAACTGTTGCATTTGCAAGCGTAAAAGTGGGATAAAACACACATTAAGCAGAAAAGGATGCAGATTTTAAAGTGGAGAGAAAAAGATGAAAGTAAAGTGGAAATCCTGGTATATACTTTTGAGCATACTGCAGCTCTCTCTCTCTCTCTCATGCTCATACAGACACACAGCACTGCAGGTGTTGTTGGTCGTGGTTAACGCTAGCTATTGCAGTTTGCATTATCCTTCGCAAAAAATCTAACAGCTGAGTCTGTTTTTTTTCTTCTCTTACAGTTTCCAACTACATTACAAACCCAGCTAAGACATGCACTTAAATACATAAGTTTTTTCTCACATCCCCAGAGTGATAACAGATATTTCCTTAATTTCGTCAGTGTTGCAACTTTGTGTTTCTGTGTACAGGTCAGTTAATCCTCACATTAGCTGCTTCCTATTTTTTTAAATATAGATTCAGCTGCTTCTGTTTTTTTAATCTCACCTACAAATTGAGTATCAGCATTCTGGTGGTTGGATGGAGTTATACTATTTTAAATTCTTATTATTCTGAGCACAGTTAGGCTTTATGCGACAGACTATTTACATTTTTGTGCAGTCTACCAGAAATGCTGACGCTCCCTGTGTGTGTTCAAAGCCGCAAGAGTTAATGGGTTAATTATAATGCAATATAAGTTTCAACTCATAGCGTGTTATTTTGTCCCTTTCAGAACGCCGTAGCTCGGCAATCGCAGTATCTATCTGGTGGAATGGAAAATACCACCACTGTGCTACTTCACTTTGAATAACACCCAGATGGTTCAGTTGACAGGTCAAAAGCCGATGCGTTTAATGTCACACTAAGTTAAAACAGAGCTTTGAGTCTGAGCTTCCTCCTACAAGCTAAGCAAATTGGTGTTATGACTGGTGTCAGTAAACAACACAAGCTGGCAGAGCTCCTTTTTGGGGTGTGAATCGCTGTAGATCTGTAGATAAATCGAAGTCAACCACAGTGCTTGCTTGATGGGCCAGCAGAGAGCAGGCCAGGCAACACTGTGAAGGACTCAGGTCTAAGGGACCTTTCGCTGGGTGGCATATTGAGACCAGTCTAAAGCCTTGATGTTGTGTGGTACTAAAATTAGACGTGTATGTAAAACACAGAGAGCAACCAAACCGGAAACCTTGAAAAGTTGTGATGTTGTTATTATTAACCAGGAATCACTGGAAATCAAACCTGTTCTGAAAACCATGGGATTAAAAATCATTGTAAGCCGCCAAAGTTCTGTGTGATTTAAAAACTCATGGTTTGATAGCCCTCAAACTTTGTAGATCAAAAATAGGGTAACACACATAAAATAGCACAATAAAACATTAGGTTATATCAAAAAATATACTTTATAATTCTTGATTCCGTACAATGCAAATAAAAAAAAAAAACATATTTCCATGATTTGAAACACTAGTGGACACTCACCCACAAGCCATGGTGCAGACCTCCACAGTAGGAAAGAACAGTAAAAGCAGTCTGGGCTCCTCTGCCTCAGGAAGTGCTGATTGAATCCACTCTCTTCAGTGTTGTTGTCTGTTCGGATGATTCGTAAGTCTCTCCTTCCGAACAGTAAAACTCTCACAGGTGACTTGACTACAGGTCAGCTCCTCTTTCTGAGTTCACTTGTGCTCAGCCTCACTCCTGATTAGCCACTGACTTTCTCTTGATAAGAGATCAGGCTTCATTACTTGTGCTGCCAATCCTCCCGCCCTGTAATTTACTACAATTTTCTGAATTATCTCAGTATCTACCAGAGAAAATGTGCCTGTTCCTTCCTTCTTTCCTCTTCTTCTTCTTGCCCTACTCTTCCTCTCTCCGCCTCTTCCAAATACAAAGACTCTCCGGCTGTGTTATCCAACCTGCAAAATCAGAATTTGCATCCATGTAAATAACACCTTGTCTTTCAAGGTTTGAATGCAAATTGTGTGATGCTATTTTTCCTTTGAACAGTTTGTCCTGAACTGGATAACTCCCTTACATTTGAACAATTGAAGAATAAATACAATGTAGCACTGAAGCAAACCTTTTGAAGGACACTTACGTTTGATAACTTCAAGTTTCTTTACATTGTATTCTTTCTGATAGTCTGGGAGGAGCAACTACTTCTATAGAATATAAAACAATAAACCTGCTTCTAACTCGGTTTTTAGACTCAACAAATACTTTTCTAATGAGCTTATGACCTCAACACAAGTTTTGTTCAGTGTTACATTTCCATACTACCTTGGGATTGACCTATTAAAGCAAAACAGACGTAAAAAGTTTTATAGACACTACTGGGTTGTGTATTTGAGAAGTGGGCGTAACACAGAGTTAGTTTGAGAGATGAATGTTGCCGACCGCTTGCTTCTCTAGTTATACCAACTTTAGTAACGACCAGACGATAGCAATACACAGCGGTCTGAGGAGCCATAAACAAACCTCAACCAAAAAGCCACTCTATAGCCACAAATAATGCTCAGAACAGCAGCTAACTTCATCAACAGTACATATAGGGTTCTAGCCATCAAACATCTTTTTAGCTTTGCCTAATTTCTTTAGCAAAGAGACTAAACACAACTCACCTACTCTCTTCCAGCAGCCACTTGTTTGTTGCGAGACCTTGGGCCAGTCCATTAAGGACTGCTGTGGGGTGACGCAGCTCAAGGAAGAACATTTATGATCATTTCTTTATCATTTCCTTGAAGTAATAATCACCATATTAATCATTTTGTACTGCAGACGCGGTAGTTCTTCTGCCTTAGCATCTCGGTCTGATTGCATTTCTATGGAAAAATGATGATAAATGTTCTTCCTTGAGCTGTGTCACCCCGCAGCAGTCCTTAATGGACTGGCCCACGGTCTCGCTACAAACAAGCGGCTGCTGGAAGAGAGTAGGTGAGTTGTGTTTAGTCTCTTTCCTAAAGAAATTAGGCAAAGTTAAAAAGATGTTTGATGGCTAGTGCTGTGGCTGGGACCCTATATGTACTGTTATGTACTGATCATTATTTTGGCTATAAAATGGCGTATTGGTTGAAGTTTGTATGTGGCCCCTGAGACTGCTGTGTACTGCCATTGTGCGGTCGTTACTAAAGTTGGTATAAGTAGAGAAGCAACATTCAAACTCTCGAGGGAGTGTCTAACTCGGTGTCACGGTGTGTTTGACCCTAAATTAATTTTACACTGGAATATCCCTTTAAGCTACACAGTTTGTTCACTAAACATGAAATTTAATCGAGGCTGTGGTTGATAACAAATTTAACATACAGCTTTAATAAACGATAGATGGTGAGATTTGATGTGAGGCCTCAACATGAAGAGTCACCGAAGGGCTGGAAATTCTCATGACCTCCTCACGTACATCAGGGGCCGTCAAAAGTGAAGAAACCTTGAAAACTGTTTACTTTTTATTGTAGTCCATAAAAACAAACAGCAATGACAAAATGTGGTAACCATAATAATAAATTCAATCATGTAACAACATAACAAAAGACAGTAAGAAATTAAATTAAGTTAAGCTTGCCATCATTCACAAAAGCCGTCCCATGTACCTAAAAGCTGTGGAGCTAATACACATCCGTATTTCAGACAAATGCAGGAGAGTTTCCGAGGAGAAATCTGTGTCGTGGTCTGTTAGGAATGTCAGAGTTCAGTTTGAAGAGCACAGACAGCTCATCCTGGATTGAGTCACCTGACGAGAAACAGGTCAGTTTGGGATGAAGGGTCAGGAGGTAACGGATCTGACAGACTGATAGAAAAGTGACTAACAGTCTCTCAGTGTCAACAGTCTTTCTGCAGTAGAGGTGCACATTAATATGCCTTATTTTACTTACAGGAAACAAAAACACGTATGCTCATCCTCACTCTCCTTTACTCTCCACACACACAGGTGAGGACATTAGAGTTAAACTACCTTTAAAAAAAAAAGCTTCACAATTTTCTACGAGTGAAAATGAGCACAATTAAATCCCTTGAACTCTTTGATAATCTGAAAAATACTACAAAGCACCAGTATACTCCAAACATGCTGCATTTTCTCCTGTCTAGCTTCTTCAGCTTCATGTTACATAAAGTTACAAATACGAAGTTTGACCCTGCTGTGAAGAGAGAAAGATCAGGGACAGGTCAGTGCAGTCCCGCAGTTCAACAGTGCTCAGGTTACAGGAGTTAAATCTGAATCCCAGAGGAGGAGAAAAACTGTTCTCTGGTCTGCCGTGAAAGTAAATGGTTTCTTCTTCACTCTCATTCTACATCTATTATTTCGGTCTTGAGAGAAGTCAAAGTCCAGCAGCACAGCTGATGGTCCTCTGAGTCCGGAGTCGGGTTGTGAGTGCAGAGCGAGGAGGACTAACCTGACTGTGTGCTGTACATGGTGTTCAAGGGGGTGAGGACATCTGCTACATGGAGATGAGGTGAGGGCAGCTAGCCTCTGAGGGGAAACGTATGAGGTGATTGGTCAGCGCGGTACTTGCATCTGCTGTGAGGTCTGTGATTGGTTCTGAGGAGTGACCTCTGGACCTCGGCTTGCCAATCGGCTGAGAATGTTTCTCTCTGACATTTGCAGCCGCACGGCCACAGGAGGTATCCTGGCGATGGTTGCAGGGAGACGTGTGACATCAGCCTTCATGTCACTCAGCAGTTCCTCAAGCTGTTTGAGAACTAGATAATAAAGAAGTGTTTGAGACATTGAAGGACAGCAATTTTTTTTTTACAATAAGCTTAAGTCAAAGGTTTTTAAATGACCATATTTCAGTGTTGAGCTGCATTTGGACCCTCTCCTCTGACCCACAAGGTCTTACCTTTATGCAGGACTGCATTGGCAGGCTTATTTCCAGACATCGACTCCTTGCTGAGGTGCTGGTGGGACTCTGCCAGACACTCCACTTCACTGAAGCGAGTGTTGAGAGCCATGGAAGGGTGGGCTGGGTCCTCTGTCATGTTGAGATATGCCGCCCTACGTAACTGCTCCTCAATCACCAACGCCTGCTCCAATAACTAAACAAGAGAGACATACACCTGTTCAATTAAATATGCAAAACAAAGCTAAACAAAGGCGCTAAGAATGGGGGACTGTGAGCGTGCTCAATTCACCTTAAACCTGCGGGCCAGAAACTTGTTTTTGATCTCCAGGAAGTTTCCTCGGCTCATCTCCCCTTTGAAAGGCTCATTGAGGATGGCAAACCTCACATCGTTCTGCACATCCTGCCAGCGAGCGTAACCGTGTCTGAGAGGTGCTGTGGTCAAGTGCAACAATACTGGTGTTTCTTGACAGCTTAATACCTTTGTGCCACCTTTCTTTCTTTCAGGTGAAGGGTCTTTAACATGCATGAAAAACGTTCCACAGACAAATCCACTCAGCATTATTTACCGTCTTGTTTTATAAATGATTATTAATCAAAATACAACAACGGAAATGCCATAATCAAAACTTACTGAAGCCCAAAGACACTTTTATAAAACTAAATCTAGTCCAGCCAATAGTTTATAATTCAAAGGTTAAGTGTCCTTTCACATACTGACCTAAGTCAGCAGTTTCCTGTTATTGAGAAGTTTGCAAACAATCAAATATGAGACTTCAAGAGGGAAAGGATACTGTATGATTCCAGCTAGGAGCCAGTAGTCATGGCGACGGTGCCAAATCTCAAAGGTCTTCTTGGTAACAGTGGCGGCCCGCTCTTCATTCTGCCACAGAGAGTGAAGCTCTGGAAGAGAGAGGAGAGAAAAGTCAAACGACAGAAACTAGACAAAGAGGTGGAGAAGGAGGTGTTTCTCAGTCTGTGTGTATGTGTGTGTGTGTGTGCGTGTGCTCACCTGTGAATCCTCCATCAGCAATGTTGAACATGAACCTCTGCTTGGTTGCTTTTTTCTTCTCTTCACTGATGTTAACCACCGGTGCAGCTGTTCCTCCTCCTTCTTTGGTGTTCTCTCCATTCTGCAGTTTGCCGGTCTCTTCTGTTTTTAGGCCATCCTTCTCTTCTTTTTGCTCTGTGAGGAAAAACAAAATTGCAAACATTTCAGCAGCAAAACTTAAGACGATATTTTTAAGTGACATAGTTATTCTGAAAATCATTGGTTCAAAAATAACACAAGTTTGATATCCTGAAATCCAACAAAAATTCTGATGAAAGTTTGTTTATGATAAACCTATTTAAAGTTATGATAGTCTCATCATAATGAAAATAAAAGCTTCTACAGAGACTTTTAAGGCATTTCTGGGAGTTTGTGTGTCAGCATGTACTCACCTTTCTTCTCCTCTATCACTGAACTCGTGTCCATCTTTTCATCTTTTCCCTCCTCGGCTAAAACAGAGGAAACACGTGAGAATAACAAAAAAGGCAAAAAAGAAACTGAGAGAAAACGTTTTGAGCACCAGCCTCACCTTTAGACTTGTCCTCCTCGGAGTCCTTGCCCTCCAAACCTTCACCTTTGACCTCAGCAGGACTGTCTTTCTCTGTCTCTGAGGTCTTGTCCTTCACATCCCGTTCCTTTGCTGTGTCTTCAGTCTCCTTCTCCTTTCCTTTGTCTCCATTCCCTGTCTCCTTCTCTTTATCCTCTGTCCCTACAACTGGGTCTCCTTCTCCTTCTTTCTTTTCAAGGATAGGAGATTTTTCAGACTCATCTGGGATTTCAATAATCTGGAGTGGAGAGTAGCAGACCAGTCTCACATTAGTAAAACTTATAAAACTGAAAACGAAGACATATGACATGAATATTAAAGCAGAATTCACCTCTGGATCATCTGCCTTCTTGGCTCCTTTTCCATCCTCTGCTTCTTTCTTCATGTCGTCTTTGTCCTCAGATTTTGACAAATCCTCTGACAAAACAAAAACACATTTTACCAAGAGTTACCAAGAGTTGAGTTTCACTGGTCTGTCAATAATACCATTCATTTTTTAAGTTGTAGGGCTGTATGAGTCAACAAGTGTACCTTTTTATTGAACTTTTACTCTGACATTCAAGAGCATACTAAAAGAAACTGAATGGTGACTGATACCTGAGTATTAAGCAATAAAAAACAGGTGTATTTAGAAATTAGGGGGTTATTTCAAGATTGCAACACAAATGCGTACATTCACTTCTGTTAACCTGAGGTGACGCATCTGCTGCTGTGGTCAGAGCTCAGAGGAAACAGAAATGCATCAAAGGATCCCCCAAGACATGCTACAGCGTGCAGATCAAGTGTCTTTGATGGTTCTTGGTATACAAGCATTGCCAATTTCAGACCCTAAATGCACTAAATGCACCAGGAACCAAAAATGAAATCCAAAATCATTTAGAGTTTAAATCTTGTTTTAAAAAACTGTCAAACAATGAGCATTTGCATGCATGCATGTGTGTACCTGGTATAGGAGTGTTGGGCTGTGTGTCTGCAGGGGTCCCAGTAGAAGGAGTCTTCGGATCTTCTCCTGCAGCCAAAGCTGCAGCTCTTTTGTTCTCCTCAAGCTCAGCCATCCAGGGCATCGACCACTGACCGTTCACATGCTCGAACTCCTGCACCTGTAAAGCAACGGTTGGTTCAGTCAGCATAAAATCATTTCAATAGAAGAATATTTACCTTTACCAGCTAGTTGAACAGCTGAATTGGAATTCTTTGTGCCAGTAATCAATGACAGTTTAAACCTGTAACCTGTTGACATATTTTGTATTGCTTTATTTATGAGGGGCATACCTTCTTCCTTATAAGTGACATGACACCAATACGGGTTAGCACATGCTGCCTGGACAGACCCTCACGAGGGACACCGTCAGCAAAGGTCTCAGCTCCATCAGCCCCAGGCTCACAAAGGTGACGCATGAACAGAGACACGTAAGCCCTGCAAGTTATTGAAACAACATAAAACACGAGTCAGATTCATGGAAGAAAGGCTAAGAGGTTTACTGTGCAACAGTAAAGACAAGTGGGCTAAAACCATAAGGCTTTGACATTTGGAAATATTATTGCCCTGCACTGACTGAGTTATGATCTCATTTTAATATTTATTTTTATAACATCAAAACAACTTTTAAGCTTAAAGACTCACGAGAACTTCTTCCTACTGAAAGGAAGAGAATTCAAAAACCTCCGGCCAAAGATTGGGTGGAAGAAAAAGTGATATACAAGCAGACAAGCAGAAAGTGTTGTATTGAGACTCACTTGAATTCTTTCTCAGACTTCCCTCTGAGATCCCTGACCAACCACTGGTTAGTGAAAGCATCCTGAGGAGGCATCCCATAACGCATCACTGCATTCAGGAAAGCCTTCCTCTGTCGTGAGTTGAAACCCAAAACCTAAAATGAGAAAATGGAAAATTTGCTCCAGAGATATACAACAACGGTAAAGAGACAAAAAATAAATCTTCACTTGAGATTATGTTTTATCTGCAGAAACCAACCTCGATGTTCCCGCCCACTCTGGCCAACAGAGGAGGCAGCGGTTTGTCCCGATCGTTCCTCAGCCCTTTACGGTTAGGTCTGCGGGCGTTAGCTGCGACAAAGAGATCATTGTCCAGTTATGTAACTTTGAGAATGACATTTCTCCTCAGTAATGAAAAGGTTAAAAATCAAACTGAATGTCGTGAACAATCATTTTGTGTTCTGAACATGTTGTGGTTTCTCTGTGATTGTGATTGTTTGGCTTACGTATCTTCACTCTGAACGCTGATCCTGCTGAAGCTTTCCCTCCTCACAACCTTTCCGTATTTCTACATTAAACACTTCTTACAACTTAAAACAATATTGCAGTAAACTCCATTTAATCAAAGTTACAGATCCACAATCATGTAAACAGGATTTAACCAATACAAAATAGTTATTATTATTGCACTTAGGAACAAACTGTTGAATAAATATAAGCAAATAAATATAACTGGTAGAAATGTTTATACATATTTAAGTGAACAGTTGTTCAAGAACATCTCCAAAATACCTCTTGTAAACAAATCATAGAGCATATCAAAATAACTTAACAGTTGATATGAACACAAACAACTTCTTTAAAGTGCAGGGGAGACTGTTCAGTGAGCTGCAAAGCCATTCACTTTAATTTTCTTCCTCTGTTCCTTTGCCTTCCTCTTTCTCTTTCTCTCCTTTTTCCTTTTCTTTTTGTCTTTTCTTGCCTTTCTACGCTGAATGCAGATGATGCAGCGACACCTGCTGTTCGTTTGGTTGATGTTGAAGTTGTCAATGAGGATATTGTAGCTGTCGTCTGAATCAGAATACAAATCTGCAGATGTGGTTTGAATGTTAGCAGATGAATAAACTGTGATTCGACTTCCTTGTTAACAGGAAGGTCCACAATCAAAATCTTTCAAGTGGCTCAGTAGAAACATTTGCTGTATGACTTGATGTAAAATGAAAAGGTTAATGTGCATCTATTGGTAGTCCATCTTACCACCACATCACGCACACACGCACGCACGCACGCACGCACACCTTTTTCCTCACATAAGCAGTAAAAACTGAGAGCCTTACCTTCACTCCTCTCGTCAAAGTCCTCGTCTCCCTCCTCTGAAGCCACCGAGTAATCAGACTGGTTATCAGACTGATCCTCCTGCCAGTCTGAAAGGAGCAAAGAGAGAGAGAGAAGTTGAGGAAGGGGGACAAAAAGGATCTCACTCTGTTTTTGAACAGGTTTTTTTGGTATATAACGCTTTAACACCCTGAGAATTTGCACCTTCAGACTAATGACAACAATACTTTTAGCCAGCAGGGGGAGCTGCTGCTTTGAAAAAATATATATTACTGAAACTTCTCAAACAAACATAAACAAAAACAGTCTTGTTAAACTATGCAAATTTACACTAGCAATATATATCAGATAGCAGACTGACTCTAAACCTGTGTGAACACAAATACATCTGTTGTCCTCTTAAGATGAAGATAAACTGACCTCATGAAAACTTTCATCACAACATCTTTGAGATTTAACTCAATTATTTTATTTTTGACAATTAAATGAGGATCTAATCTTACCTACTATAAACTTGTAATATGTTTAGTATCAATTTGTCGTAGAAAAAAGTCTACTGTGACTGTATAAAAATAATCTATTGGGTGAACTATTATCATTGTCGGTGTTTCATAGTGGATTATTTATTTGTAATCTTAAACATGCCCAAGTTTACTAAATTTGTAGCTTGGGAAATGGAAAAGAAACAGCAACAGCAAAGCTACTTCTGTGCATTAATGTTGTGAAGTTAAAAGCCAAATGACAACATCTGTTTAGGCTGAAAAGTCATCACTGTTTCATTGTCTGTGATCATGTTTTTGTTTTCAATCTTGTCTCCATCAGTTTAACTTTGTGCCCTTTTAACGATCTGACATTTGCCATCTTTGTGTATACAAAATCTGCTCCTGCTCTTCGTGCTGAGACAGCTGAGACAACAGATGTAATGAAAGCTTTTTTTAAAACAAGCTGCATCTGGCTACATCAATTTCACAACCACACATGAA
Source organism: Xyrichtys novacula (assembly GCA_962446985.1). Classification (NCBI taxonomy): domain Eukaryota; kingdom Metazoa; phylum Chordata; class Actinopteri; order Labriformes; family Labridae; genus Xyrichtys; species Xyrichtys novacula. Next base: position 24,819,569 of record OY660871.1, read on the forward strand.
CATAAACTAATATCTTTATCTAATCTCAAGCTACAGAGCAAAAACAAAACTCCATGCCATGCATTCACTTGATTTTCTACACCAACACCACACGAGTCCAACAACAACACTGCACAGCAAACACACACGAGAAAAGGTTGCTTATATATTGTTCTGTACCCTGTCTTATACCTCGGTCCTCCTGGGAGCCATCATTGTAGTTAACTGGCTTTCGGGTTCTTTTGCCTTTGCCCAGATTTCGAGCAAGGTCCTCTTGCTGCTGCTCGTAATGATGACGAAGCAGCTTCTCCCAGTAGTCAGGATCAACACTTTCCTCCTGCTTAATAACCTCTCTTTCCACCTCCTCCTCCTCAAACAAAAGAAAAATTATGCCTTATAAAGGAGACATGGCCATAAAGTAAAGCAGGTGCAGAAGTTACAAATCTAAAGTCTCTGCAAAGTTGCAAAAATAATCTAGGTTTAAGTCTAAAGTTGTCTATCCCTTCACACGTGTGTTTTTAAGGCCTTCGTACCTCATCGTCTTCATCTTTGACCACATACTGGGCTACTTTAAATGAGCTGAGGTATTCGTTCATGCTCTGGAGCTCAGTGTCATCTGTGGCGTCCTGGTTTCTGTCCAACAAACGGTCAATGGCGTGATCATCGTAGTGGATCACACTGCTGTCGTCCTCCTTGTTGTCTCCTAAATGTAGGATGAGTCAAACAGAAACACGCAAGCATCGACTTTATTCATTTTCTTGCAATATCCTTGTGCTGATGGTGTGAACTCTCCACTTGAGTCTTTTGCACATTTTAGCCTCTGTCCTTCACCAAGAGATAATATCCTGATCATCTCTCTTAATATTGAGTAAGGACTAATAGGAAAGCTGTTGAAGGAGGATGAGTATGGCAGAAAAGGTCAAGCATTTCATTAAACTCAGTGTGACTAAAGCTTATCTTAATATCTATTTGTAAAAACTCCATGAGCAAATGAGCATTACTTTTCTTTACAGCTATACTTGCTCTGTTTTGACTCAACTCACCCTCTCCAACTTCATCCTTAAACAGCTCCTCAGTTCCAAATTTAAGGATGTCGTCGAGCTCTTGCTTCGACATGGAGCCTGTCTTGGAGCCGAGACCAGGACGCACGACCAGATGGGTGAGCATCATCTTCTTCTTAGCCACCTGGTAGATGTAAGTGGAGGGAAAACAAGTGTTTAGGCAGCGATCAGTGCAATCCTGTCACAACAGACATGTTTCAAGGAGGTTGGAAGGTGATTTTTGTCACAAGATGAAGATTTCATAGACCTGCGTGATCCTCTCCTCCACAGAGGCTTTGGTAACGAAGCGATAAATCATCACTTTTCTGTTCTGCCCAATACGATGAGCTCTGCTGAACGCCTACAGAGCACACACAAAAACACACGCACACACAGATCAAATGGCATAATTAACCAATAATCAAAATTATGACTCGGATTTGAGGTTTCTGCCAGATGATTTCATACCTGGATGTCATTGTGGGGGTTCCAGTCAGAGTCATAGATGATGACTGTGTCAGCAGAAGCCAGATTAATGCCCAAACCTCCAGCTCTGGTCGAGAGGAGGAAAGCAAACTGTGGAGCACCAGGAGCTGTTGGGATGAACGGTGGAAAATTCAACACAGTGGAACAATAATATAAACACACAAATATAATAAAACCACAGCAGCTGTCTTTAAGCATTACAACTCATGTATATAAATGTCTAACCATTAAAGCGGTCGATAGCCTCCTGTCTCAAGTTGCCTGTGACACCTCCATCGATCCTCTCATATTTGTATCCCTCATTCTCCAGGAAGTCCTCCAGCAGGTCCAGCATCTTGGTCATTTGAGAGAAGACCAGGACCCTGTGACCTCCCTCCTTCAGCTTTCTCATCATCTTTTGTAGCAGCATCAGCTTCCCTGAAGACTTGGTCAGAGCATTGCCTTCATACATGCCATTAGGAAGTTTTGGTGCCTCCTGCAGTGAGAGTAGATATTTGAATACAATTACAGCCTTTTAGATGTTTCCACACAAAAAAATAGTCCCACATTCACTGTCACAAGAATCTAGATCTCACATATTTGGGCAAAAAAAAATCTGAATCATACCGTGGCGGCTGCAGGAAAGAGGTAGGGATGGTTACAGCACTTTTTCAGGTCCATCACCACATTGAGCAAAGAGACTTGGTTTCCTCCTCCACGAGTGTTCAAGGCCTCAAAGTTACGAGTCAGGATGAACTTGTAGTATTTCCTGATTAACAACCAAAGAGACGATTATTAAGAGATGACAACTCTAGAAATCAAAACAAAGAAAATATAACACAGGAAGACTAGTTTGATCTCCTTCTTTCGACACTTACTTCTGCATGGGGCTTAACTCCACTCGAACAATGAGCTCGGTTTTTGAAGGCATGTGTTTGAAAACATCGGCCTTCAGCCTCCTGAGCATGTGTGGTCCCAGCATGTCATGGAGCTTCTTAATCTGGTCCTCTTTGGCAATATCTGCAAACTCCTCCAGAAACCCTTCCAGGTTGCTGTGGAGAACAAATAAAAATGAGTAAGTATCAGTAATGAGGTAGTTCCTATTCTATTCATGAAACTGTGAGAAGACATTAAGGGCTACTTGATGACTAACTTGAATCTCTCTGGTGTCAGGAAGTTCAGTAAGTGGAAAAGCTCCTCTAGGTTGTTCTGGAGAGGTGTGCCAGTCAGAAGCAGCTTGTGTTGCAGAGGGTAGTTGTTCAACACTCTGAAGAACTGAGAACGGACAAAAATAAAATAAAGTAAATCACATTAACGTAAATAAACACAGGATTACACAAACACTTCAGGGAGATTCTGGGTGTAATTACCTTTGACTGGTTGTTCTTGAGTCTGTGGGCCTCGTCCACCACCAGGCAAGCCCATTCAATGGATCCCAGCACAGCCTGGTCAATGGTGATCAGTTCATAGGATGTCAGCAGGACGTGAAACTTGACTGTGGAGTCTTTCTGTAGATCACAGAGAGAAGTGGGCATAAGTTCAAATTCCAAAAAAAGAAATAAGCTGAGACATACACTATCAATGAAAGTTTAGCTGGTTTTGGTATTCATATTAATGTAATATAATATCCTGACAGTTAACCCTCATAATGCAATACAGTATAGAAAGTCTTATAAACTGAGTTTTGGTTCCCAGATCCTGCTCTGTATTCCAACTTTCTTTCCTTACCTTCATCTTGGATGCCTTCTTCCCACCTCGGATAGCGTTACCCTCAAAGGAGAACTCGTTCTCTCTGATGACAGCCCTGCTATCTTTGTCTCCAACGTAGGTCACCACGTACATATCTGGGGCCCACATCTCAAACTCTCTCTCCCAGTTTATGATTGTGGACAGGGGAGCACTGACCAGGAAGGGACCTTTGGAGTGACCCTATAACAGTGTGAAAACAGTCAATGTCAGCATGTAAAGGTGCTACACATCATTAGTGAATACTTGCATTTACATGAGAAGTAAGCAAACTTTTGGTCTTTTGAAATATGTGAAATGCCAACTTAAAAATAACTTATACTAAAAATATAAATCATCATTACAGATATATGGACAGAAATCCAGAAGTCACTTGTGGGATTATTTACCAAAACACAAAAAAAGACCAATAATAATAAAATGTTGATTCATACTAAATAGGTCTTCTTCTCATTTGTTATTAAGATTAAACTGTTTTATTTAATCAAATCCAAAAAACAGCAGACATTTTTCCATCCTTCAGCAGACCTGCTCCCTAATCATCAAAACTAATGTCCATAAACCACTTATTTACAAGGAACTCCCATTAAAAGCTTTTAGGGGCCACTTGAAAAGAAGTTTCATGCATAAAAACAGTACGACACACAGAGATTACACACATCAGCCTTCATCAACCAACAAGATATTGAAACTTCCTTGGTCTGCCTTGAGGACAAAGTTCGTAACTTAGGACTCATCTCCTTGGATGAAAAGAGTTCATTTATATCATGTGTCTGAAACCCAACCACCATAATAAATTAAATTTTACTTGTAAATTCCTTAACAAAATCATAGCATGAGTTTTGCTAATTATAGATTCAACAGTTAATACATCGTCTTATCACACAAAACTAATCCCTGCCTTTAAAGGTCCATGAATAAAATCAATAATTTAAGCTTCAGTAGTAATAAAAAGTTCTTACCTCTTTGTACAAAGAATAGAGGAAGACAGCAGTCTGCACAGTCTTGCCCAAACCCATCTCATCAGCCAGGATGGTGTCTGTGGCCTGAGCCCACGAAAACCTCAGCCAGTTCAAGCCCTCCAGCTGGTATGGATGCAGAGTTCCTCCTGTGCTGTCCAGGTAGTCCGGCTGCCGATCAAACTTGATGGTGGGCTGGAGGGAACAGCGTAAGAAAGATTTACATCTTGTGTACGTCCTCATTCAGGCTGTTTTTACTCAGCTGAAATATCCACTTGACAGTATCTCTTAAGTTGATCATTTTTAATTTTACAGTCTACAGAAAAACTTCACAATAACCAAGGCTAGAAAAAAGTTTGACTCTACTTACATCTACAACTGGGTTAGCCGGTGGTCGCTCAGCTTTCTTCACTTTGACGGCCTTCTTCAACTTTTTACCAGGTCGTCCCTCTTCACCCATCATCAGCTCCCTTGGAGAAAACAACATATAAACTGTTTTCAGACATGGACTCTGTAACACTTCTAGAAAATTTTAGGCTCTGACCTGGAAATGAAACTGACTATACTATTCATACATATACCCTCAGAGTGTGAGGTCTCCCTTGTCAGACCAAGGCATGGGGGAGCTTTAAAGGCTAACTTTGATGTCAGATAGACACTGCAGCTACCTATTTTTAAAGTATAAACATATCTCTGTTATGACCTGAAAAAGAAAAAGATAAATAGCTCAAACTGGCCACATCTGTAATCAATTTGAGCTACAGCAGCCTTTTTCAACCACATAGCAAAACTACAAAACACTAGCCTCAGGGGGAAAAAAAAACAGCACTCTCCCTGCCACTTCTCACTGGGAATCACTTGTAAGAATTGCTGCTGCTCACATAAGCTCACCCAGACAACGCTGCGATGATAGTAGGGAATTAGCAGGAAGTGTTCTCAGTGAAGTAACAAAAAAAAAAACTGTTTCTGTTCCAAAGTAATTTCAGGAAGCTTTTACTTTGTCCGTGTCTAAAAAGGGGCTTTTGTAGGGCAAAATATACTTTAAAGATCATAAAAGAAGGATGACACATTTTTTTTCCACACGTTCCTGCTTACCTGTGATTCCAGTATGTCTGTTTGTAGGTGTCAAACTCAGGGACGTCCATGTCCTCACTCTCCCAGGTTGACTGGTCGTAGGCCAGATCCCTCCACTTTATCAGGTAGTGCACGTTGTTCTTTTTATCAACACTGACATGGAAAAAGGAAAGAAAGGAGCTATGATGAGGCGCAAACACTTTGTAGACTTTTCAGATGAACTTTACACGGATGGTTGTCCATAACTCTTAAAGAAATAAATTATACTCCAATTCTGTGTTGCCTCTGTGAAGTAAAACCTTTTCAGCTCTTCTTTAAGTTATTCAGAAGCAGAGACAAATCCTTAAAGGAGCAAGTAAGGCAAGGTCAAATTCATCAGCAGAGGTCTAATTCCACCTACCTGTGATTGAGGATGCGGTGGATCATCAGCCACTCCATCTTGACTCCGTAGCGATAAAACTCCCCCTCCATTCGAACAAAAAGAGGGTCCTTGTTCTTCCTCTTGGTGCTTTTGTCATCATCACCCTCACCTCCAAAATCTACAGGTGGTGGTTCATCCATGTCAGTCTTTCTCTGGTAGTTTCGGAACATCACCTGGCAGTTGAGCTCCAACTGAGAAGCAACGAGAAAGAGAGACTTTATGCAGAGATACTCAATATTTCTGTGTATAGTCTGTGTCTTCTAGCAGAGCACAGAAACTTTCAGATTCTTGTCCACAGGGGGGAACAGTTTTGGAGATTGCATGTGGTACCTGTAGCTCGAGCACCCAGGAGCAGTGCCAGTAGGACATATTGCACCATTTGACAAAGAACTCCCTCTCCCTGCGGCCTGCAAGCGGCGGGGGATCAGGAGCATCAGCAGGAAGGTCAGCAGGCCGAGGGACAGGCGTGGGGGCAGGTGGATCCCCCCATCGCCATGTTAAAACCTTCTGGACTTTGCCCTTCATTGGTGGACACTGTTAAGAGAGGATTAATTCAGAAATGCATGAAAGTCAGTGAGCGGAAGCAATTTAACTCTGATAAGATTTTTTCAAGGAAATATGAAGAGAGACTTTTAAGGAGACGAGAAACAGCAAAATATAAATTAAATGAAAGACTGCCACAGTTTATCTAAAGTGCTGTAGGCGTGCACAAGAAGGATTCTGCATTCCATTGCTCGCCCACATAAGCATACACACACGCACACTCATACGCACCAGTGTACTGCACTCACCTTGCAGCGGGGGCAGATCCATTCTCCATTGGGGATTTCCGGCAAAGGAGGGTTGAGGCAGTGGATGTGGTAGGAGGAGGGGCAGGTGTCACAGCAAAGCAGCTCCCCTCCATCCTTGCACACACGGCAGAACTCGATGTGGTGGTCATCCTCTTCCTCCACCCCTTCTTCTCTCCCATCTTCCTCATCTTCCCCTTCAGCCTCAGAGAGCTCATCCCTGGCCTCCCACTGGATTCCCTCCTTCTCCTGGTACAAGAATTACAGATGGGGGGGTGGGGGGGGGGGGCAGACAGGCAGAGAAGGTATGCGGAACAAAGCGAAAGGAAAAAAACGGGAAGGGGTGGGGGGGGTTTTCATGAGGGGTGGGGGGTGTGGGGGAGTGCATTGCATGCGTGTGCGTGTTTGCGTGTGGAGCCATGGCGGAGGGCAGAGAGGGTGGAGGGAGGGGTGGGAATGGAGGGACAAGTAGAGGAAATGGGGGATGGGGGGCAGTGACACGTGTGGTGGTGAGAGAGAAGGGATATATGAGAGCATGAGCAGAGGGTTGGAAGTACATGTATGTGGTGGTGGGGGGGCAGCACAAGACAAAGGAATTTTTGGAAAACAAAATGAAAACCCAGTTTAATTCAGGACGCAGAAACTGCAATTTTACAACGATACATTTCATCATATGTTTTTTTTTCCCTCTGATAATGAGTGTGATACGGGGGAATTCCCGGCACAGTAAGGAGACCCAAAATGAAGGTACTCACACAGTGTGGGCAGCTCCACTTGCCCTCTGGTGCTTTCTCCATGTCAGGATCCAGACAGACCATGTGATAAGCTCTGGGACAGGTGTCACACAAAATGATCTCCCCCCCCTGCTGACACACTTCACAGTAGTCCTGGTGGTCCGTCTCATAGCCGTCACCATCTTCCGTCTCCACTGAGAAAGGAGGTCCATAGAAAATGAGCGGAAATGAGAAAGAGCAACCGGGACACATAATGAGCAGCGACCTTCATTTTGGCCTTGACTCAAATCTAACTTGACAAAGCTAAATCCTCCTGCATTAAGCTGCTGTCTTTTGTTTAGCACTAAGGGACATAAGTGCGGACGTTTTCAAAGTATTCCGATGCCAACCTTTCTTCTTTTTCTTCGCACTCTTGGGTTTCTTCTTAGGACGGCTGCTACGGTTCGAGCCATCTGACACAGAGAAACTCCCATCATCAAAGTCACTGTCAACATCAGGTTCGTCTTCATCGCTCTGATGGAGAAACAGTTAAGAGAGAGGATACTAAGACAAAGATCAACTTCACTGAAGCTACTGATTTAAGTCAAAGAGACTGGTTTAAGAGCAGCTTACGGAGGAGCGCTTCCTCTTGCTGTTGAGTCCCCCGAGTTTGATCTTAAGTGGGGCCACCTTCTTAGGTTTGGGCTTAAGTGGAGGTTTAGGTGCGGGCTTTGATTTCTTGCGAGCATTTGGACCTGAGAGAACATAGAGATTTAAGTTCAGAAGCGCAAATTCGAAAAATATTAGAAAAAACTTAACATCAAAAGATATTTATCATGTTCCATCCACATTTATCCTACTTTACCTTTGCCCTCTTTGGTCTTGGCCTTGCGTAGAGGAGGTGCTGGGGCTGCTGGGGGCGCGGCAGGTGTTGGAGCAGCAGGGGCAGGAGCAGGTGTGGGTGAGGCGGCAACATTGGTTTCTGCCCCTCCGTCTGCCCCTGCCACCACCATGTTTTCAACAGCTGCAGCCACGTTGGCAGCTGCCAGGGCTGCATTGGCGGAGGCACAACCCTGCAGGACGACACGGTACAAAGTGAAAAACTCCCTTTTCTCAAGTTCAACCTGCAAGACTTCTTTATATGTGAATCACAAGCCCCATTCATCTAAAGTCAGACTGAGGTGCATTACCTTCAGGGGGTTGTTGGTGCTAAATTCTCGCCACTTAGCCATCATTAAAGTCATCATCTTGGAAACAGCTATTTTAGGGTTCTTTGCTGCAATTAAGGGCCTAAAAACACAATATTGACAGGAAAAATACTGATTACTCATTTATCTCCTTGACAAAATGGTAAAAGTGAATAATAAAATCAGCACTCACCTGACAAACTGACTGAAGGCCTTGTAGTTAGTGAGTGAGTTGTAGTCTTCCTGAGTAAAGACATGGTCAATATCTTTCATGCCCCAGGTCTCCAGTAGCTGTGTGGAGCTTTTAGGCTGAGAATGAGGGGGAGATATACAGGAAGATCATTTGTCATATTTGTCTTTAAGGAATCAATTATTCACTCTTATTAAAAGTCTGAATGAACATTTACCTGGCAATCATCATCATCATCCTCATCTTCTTCTGGTTCTGGATCTTTCCTTTTGCTCTTAGAGTTCGATGAACCCCCTTTCTCCACCGCTGAGCCTCCTTTCTTTTTTTCTTTGGCCGAGCTGGAGCGCTTCTTCTTTTTCCTCCCAGGGGCATAATCACTTCCTTCACTTTCTGACCGCACACCTCCCTCGTCTGCATCTCTCTCTGCAGTCTCTACTCCAATCAAGTGCTCTGGGGAGCTAACTGGCAACTCCTGCAAGGCAAAGAGCCACTTAGCATTAAGCAAAAAAAACACAAGTGCTTATATCATGTGTGGATAACTTGAATACGCTCAAGTGTAGATTTCCAGTGTCTGTTATGGTAAATTAAGCCTAAATAGAATAACATAGAGATCATCAGTGTTTCATGAAGCTTCACTGGTTAGTTTGTATTGTTTCTTGTCAGAAAATTAGTTGAAAAAGATTAATCAAGTAATCATTTTTAAGCCTTGCTGTCTGCTCTTGCCAAAACTTAGATGCGCATGACAGTCCACTATTTGTATTGTTATTTTATAGGAGGAGGTAGGAAACGGCTAATCAATTAATCCATTAATGTTGGCAGTTCAGAAATAACTCGAGAAATAAGGGCACTCCTGTTTTTGGGTCCTGAAGCTCAAGCAATCATAAATATCTTTAAAAGATATTTATTATAAGGGAGAGAGGGGTAAGTTGAGCCACCCCCTGTTGCTTGGAAATGGTAAAAGAAATTGATCATATGACCAAATATTTAGGAGATGGGCATATCAATTCATGGAGTCTGTGAAGGTTAGAAGCATATGGGTGAAGGGGATAGACATTTATTTACAAAAAAAAAAAATGTTCACTCTTGAAAGTAAATTCAGTTTGTCATAAGTTTTATTAGAATTGTGTTCAGACCAAAAAAGATCATTTAAATTTGTTTTATACTTCAATTGTGGTATCTATGAGCTACAACATGAGGTCAGAAACCTACCATAACAGTCCACCATTTTAGCTTAGAGGACTAATAAAGTCATAATATTAGTTCAAGGGTAAATTGAGCCAGTAGCTTAACTGAGAAAGTAAAGAAGTCTGATGAGAGGATCAGAGTTTCAGTTCAGATTGTTGAAATGTGTTAATTTTTCTTTACAAAATACAGCTGTGAATGTTCTGAATCACTTAAAGACATTCTCATGTTAAAATGGCTTTTTACAAAACAGCTTTTTAGCAGTTATATGCAATAATAATAAAAAGAATTATTGCACCAGTTGAATTGTGTATAATAGATAAAAATACACATGAATGTGAAGAAGTGACTGTTATTTAGGGAGAGAGAAGGCGAAGGAGGGCTGGGGTAGTAGGGATACAGCTCAACTTACCCCGCTCCTATGGTCAACTTACCCCATACACAGGGTAAGTTGACCATAGGAGACCACTTTTCTTGGTATGCTATATTATCAAGTTATGTTTACACTCATTCTGTTGGTTTGCAGGAATGCTCAACATCTTGAAATATATGCAGATACACTAGTTAGAGACAAAACTATGATTGACTTGATGTAGTGATCTGAAATATGAAAAATGGCTCATCTTACCCCACTCTCCCCTACACATAAAGGTAAACAATACACCATTCCCTGCAACATTTGACTCCTCTAGATGTGACCCTGTTTGGTTATTTTGAAGTTTATGTGTTATTACCCAGGTTAAAGGGACAAGTATCACTCAGAGCCAAATGTAAACATGACAAGTTTTGACTTTACCTCTCTGACAGGTCTTTGCCTTTTGCTGCTGCGACTCTCACGGCTGCTCTTCTTCGCTTTCTTCTTCTTCTTCGACTTCGGTACCTCGTCTACATCAGACACAGCATCCTCCGGCTCGTCCTCACCTGCGGGATAATGACGGGCTTTTTAATTAGCGAGACAAGACAAGTCCTGAGCACGGGGAACAGGAGGAGCCCTGCTGCAGGCCACAGAGAGAGACAAACACAGAGACAGACAGAGAGAGAGAGAATAGAGGCGTTCCGCGCGCGCACTGGCACGACTTGGCACATGTCCGTGCACGCACGCGCGCACACACACGAGAACACCGAGTCCACCATGAATGCCACAACAGCACAGGTTAAAACTTGTACATGCTCCGTGTGTGAAACTTTGACAGCTCACACTCGCACTTCGGAAAGCACGTGTGAGGTGTGAGTAACCGGAGGGGGTTGGAATAGAGGGGAAAATAAATGAGTAAACACTCTCCTGACAAGTTAGCTAACTAATCTATTATGGCGAGTGACAAGCGGCCCGAGCTGACTAGTGCTGGGCTAGCTTAGAAGCTAACGCTAGCCTCGGCGAGCTCAAGTGACAGCGAGAGATGGACCCTGTTCTTCGGAGGAGGAGGAGGAGGAGAGAGAGAGAGAGAGAGATTATAATAAAAAAAAGCGAGCTTACCGCGAAGAAGTGAGTGCTCGTCCGCGGCCCCAAAGTCCTCCCTCTCATCCTCGCTGCCCGACATTTTCCCAGCGTTTTAACTGTATTTCTTGCTGGTCGAATTAATCCCCCCTAAAACCTCGCTGCTCCTCGGTCGGCGAGGGAGGGAAAATGACGTGGGACTGTTGGAGAATGGACCGGGGGTGTCCAGGAAGGGAGGGGGTGATGGTGGTGGGTGCTGGAAAATAAATAATAATACATTGGTAACCAGTCATTTGCTCGTTTCTTATTATTCAAATAGCATCTCATTGACCACCTGCACGCTCAAACAAGTTGAATAACTACCTTATCTCTGTTTTGACATTATGTTTTTGACAGGTATTTGGAGTGAGGGAATAAGTGACAACATCTCTTCAAGTATTAGCAGCAAGTTGCACAGTCGAGTGAAAACAACAGCTACATTGGAGAAAACTTTAAGTCTTTAAAACCCTACCTTGACATATCAAAAACTTACTGTAGTGTGGTCCCGGGTCGAGGTGTGCTCTCTGTCTCGGCGCAAGAATTGACACAAGTTAGGCTGTTTGTGCGGCAGTTGTTGTCACCAAGTGTTCATTCATTAAGCCGGCTGAGTCAATGATCGGCGAAATTAGAGAAATGAGCCGTCAATGACCCAAAACACGTTGCTCCGTTCCCCTCTTCTCTCTCCCCCAACCTTACAGGCAAAGCTTAGCTAACATCCTCACAAACACACAAAGGGGGCAGACATCCCATAATAATCCCCCCCTCCCACACTCACACAGGACTCTGCATAGTTACCTCGCAACGGACAGACCATAATATTCAGCCTGCCCCCACCCCCTCCACCACGCGCGCGCGTACGCGCGTACGCACGTACACTACCACCACTAGACATGCATGCACCAGGCTCATAGCATGCACACTCCTTCCCCTTTCCACTAGTAGTCCCAGCCCCCTTAGCAACCCCGTTGTCATGACGACACCCCCCCCCCCCCGCTCCCGACAGACCATAATACTCTAGCAGTAGCAGCATACATCCCATAATATACAACTTCTTAAAAGACAAAAAGAAGGAAAAACAGTCACATGCTCTCCAAGGGAGCTCAAGTCCATTGGTGACAGACCATAATACTCCTCATCACCCACCTGGGAGTGAGCATGAGTATGCCAAGAAGTCAAAGAGCCTTCCATTTTGTTCACCGGGATCCTTCTCACACAGGTGGACTGTATGCCCACAGTGTGTGTGTGTGCAGAGTGCAGATCAGCTCATAGTTAAACAGAACCGGATGTGTGTCAGATAGGCCACAACAATGATGCCAACAATGTTACTCAGCATCACAGGAGGAGGATGAGGCCTCCTGTCACAGCAGTGTCATCACGGACAAGTCTGACTCCAGTATTCCTGCTACGATGGACACAGTGATTGGGATGTGTGTGTTTGCTCTTCAAATGGAAACAGGGCCAACAGGTGTGACCTTAAAGGGATTTCAGTGTAGGATGAAAGTGAATGGTCCATATATTGATTTAGATTAATACACAATATGTCGCCTTCATGTTTAATTTGTAATGCATAAATAAAACAAAGAGCTGCTGCATATCAGACACATTCAAGCAGATGGGAATGTGAAAGCACATATTTAAGACTTTACTAGATTATACATTCAAGGATGTACAGTATAACCAAATAGTCTTTACTTCAATTATAGACAATTACAATAGTGATGTTTCAAATAAATTAACTACACAGACATTAGAGGCATAAGCTGCTTTTCTCCCTGCTGAGGTTTGACTATTAGGCACAATGAAGTTAAGTTGCTATTGTTCAAGACCTTTAAGAACTAATTCAATTCAAAAATGACATTTTGGCTCAGCAAGTTACACTGCCTTTCAAAGTAAAAGCACCTTAAGATGCAACAAGTCGAAATAAGAGGACAGTTAGGTGGCAAAGAAACTTTAAAACTGCACTGTGTTAAAATAAAGTACAAAGAAACAGTCTTTTTCTTTTCTTTAAAGTCACATTTTTATACATTCAAAGTTGGTTATGTATAGTATTGATACTTTAATCTTTACAAGTCAACCTGAAGTAAGCCGAGCTACAGTATGTCACAGTGTTGTTCCAGAGCCATACTGCAACACATCTGTATCAACAGCAAAGACTGTTGTGAATTCATGTCCATGAATTGATATACTATTCGTGTTTCTGATGTTGGACATGGACCAAAACTACATAACCACAAAATTTTGCTTTAAGTTCGGTATGATAAGCAGCATTTAGACATAAGTTATCATAATTGAGAGGCAGCCAAGACAATAAACATGATTGATCAGTGCTGAGTTTCCACTGATACTTAGAATGCCAAAATGTGACTGTTGTGTAATTTATCTGGTGTGTCTGAAATGACTTATTGAATAACATCACATTAGAGGGTTCAGGTTCTGTTATGAGGGCAGAAAAAAGACTTGAGGGCCGCACAAAAGAGGCCCACCAAAACCATCACATGACTATAATATAAGTATTTTGAGTTAGAATTCTTTGGACGCCTACCAAACAATCTTTTGAGGTTGTTATTCAAACTATATATTTGTGTTTTGTCCCTGATGGTATTTTGAAAGAACTAATTTTTAAAAATTCTTTTGCATCATATCACAAAAAACTTGTAAAAGCTGTATCTTAATGTTTAGAGTTTTTAGATTCATTTTTGGGATTCCCTGCAAGAATTTCGTCAGTTTCACTAAATGTGGCCGCTCATCGAGCATATTGTCACGTCTCACTGATCCAAGGCATGATATACTCTGTTGTTAGTTAAGACATAAGTAAAGTAAGTTACCACTGAATCCTCACAAATGCTTACCATTTATCACTTTTATATATGCATCCTGCATAAAGTTGCATGTTTGTTTCAGACACAGTTAGACAGGGAAATAATCAGTTATATATTCATACTCTGCTTTCTGGAGTTCTAGTGAAAACTGTATTTGAGACATAAAATGATTGTATTTGTATCAGTGAATGCATTTTCTGCATGTCTGCTCTGTGCATGTGTCAAGTGAGTGGGAGAGGAACTGTTATAATCCCAACCCAGCGGCCTTCCTTTACTTCCTCTGCTAATATGGCCACTGCAATATTTCCTGCTGCAGTACATGCAGATCGCATAGCAACAAAGGCCTATGTCTGGCCGTTGTCTGCTCCTATCGCTTGAATGCCCCTCACACATGCATGTATGCTCGTGCACACACACTCACGTGCAACGTCGTCACCAACACCTCCTCCTAACCCCTCCATATCCCATATGTACAGCTATCTTTCCCCCTCACAAGCACTAAAACCCCCCCTCCCCACCTTTCCCCCCCTCAATCACCACCTAACACCATCATTCCATAATATTCATGGGTCGTTCATTCCCTCTGCCCCCCTCCCCCCATGTGCACACAGCTCACCACCCACTCTGCCACCCCCACTTCCCTGCCTGACAACACTGCTGCTCGCCATCCCATAATATTCATGCACACGCTCCACACACATTCATACACAGCAGTGCATTCAGCTCTTTGTTGGCAGAGGTGTCTGAGCAATGCAAGTGCACATCCACAGCAGTCATGTTTCTACATGCCTTCACTACTCCATCCACACCCAGGTTGCAAAGGCAGGTAGCCCTCAAGAGGCAAGTAATGCAAAGAAGTGAGCAAAGGTGATGGGCCATGTCTCTGTCTCTCAATGACCTTGGTTGGAAATATGTCCATGAAGTCCAAAGTCTCCCTGAGGCATCATCCTTGAGGTAAAGGCCCATTGTTCATCCCACAGTAAGCACCATGGGACCAAATAGATCTCTCTCTGGATTGGCTTATCTCACGGCAAAGTCTGCTTTACTTTATAACAGGAGGAAGTCATCTCTACATATGTGTCATCATGTTTCAGCCTTGACAAGCACCTCTTGAGGCTCTGCAGCCAAGTTACAGTCAATCAGTACGGGACCATTCCAGCATGATAAAATGTCCACAAGATGAGGGAAAGATAAAGATAAAAAAGGAGGGAATGTTATTTACGAGAGAGGGGTGAAGGGATGTGCACAACAGAGGCGCCGGACATGACAGTGGCCAGCTCATCACCATGGCGTTGCTGTGGGAGACAGAAGAAGACGTCACTTGGAGAAACAGGGGACACAAAGGAGGAATACGACATGAGAAGGACAAAAAAAAGGAGGGAAGGGGGCCTACAAGAAACCTGTCTTTGCAGATATAGACAGAGAAATGTTGGAGTGTGCGTGCCTGTGTATGTGTGTCTGTTTCAGAGAAATTGAAAGAGGATGTGTGGACAGGGTAACTTTCAGGTTACAGCAGGTTCGGTCACACAAGTACAAAGCCCTTAAAGTTCAAATTAAGTCTAAACATTTGTTAAGACTTACCTTAAGAAGACAAAAAAATATATATGTAATGAGCTAATGCTAATCACTGAGGGTAAAAAAGAAAATTATGATCAGTCAGACAGAATTCAATAAAACAAAGATACAGCAGTAAGTTATAGCAATTTAGATTCAAAACTTGATATCATACAAAAATACAGTACATGTGTGTTCACAAAAATATGTAAAAGTGGTGGTTTTCATTGCTGTTGCTGACCTCCCATCAGCTACAACTTGCTGTAAAGGTAATCACAATTAGCCATAAAACTAAAGGCAAATTAAATTCCTTACTGTCTGCTTAATGTTGTTACCAAATAAAAGTTCACGCTTTTCAATTAAATAATTGTACGTAATATCTATTCCTCAACCTTATCACGGCAGAGAGATTTTACTCACAGTTTGCACACATTAATTGTCATTTGCAAGGAGTGTGCTAATTACTCTTTTCTTGAGACAGATATAAAATGGGCAATAATTAGCACTTGAAACAACATTCAAACAAGGCTTAAAAATTTACATTTAATCTGAGTTCAGGTTTTCTCCCACAACTTTATTGCTGTCTCTTGTTATTTAAAAGCAGAAATACATACTAAATACCTAAAGAAGTGAAGTTACCTCACTGCTTTCATTCACAACAAAGAAACACATTTATGAAATATTACCTCAGTTGTAATGAAATAAGCTTGTCTGTTACAGTAGTCAATATTTACATCTGGGCTAAATACACAATTAACCAAACGAAATGTCATTTCAGTTGTATAGCTGTCATCATACAGTATCAGCAACTTGCAGTAGGGCTCAAATAAAGCTTGTATTTTGTGTAGCCAGTTAATTCCTTCACAAAATTATCACAATCATCTCTTCTCGGTTATCAAACCCACACAGATATAGTATCTTAATTTTTCTCTCATGTGTCACAAACTTGCTTTCTTCACCACTCTCTCCTAACCCCAGTGTAACACCCACCCGTGCTCTCCTTATGCCCTCCTTCCTTTCCTAACTGGTGATTTATTTGCCTCAGTTCCAATATTTGTCGGCAGTGTGTTTTCTTCCCCTTGTCTAAATGTCACCCCTTCTTCTAAGACAATATAGGGAGGGGGAGAAAGGGAGAACGAGAGGGCAAATGTGGGGGAGATAGAGGAAGGGTAGGAGGGGGAACTCGTAAAATGAGCAACAAAGTTTGGGAAAATTAAACATTAGGTAAGCCACTTTTTCCACATGGATAGATATACATATTCTTGGAAACAGGAATGCTGTGTCATGGTATTTAGTTTCACTATTTAATGGATCAGTATTTCAACTAAGTGTTTCTATCTTGAGAGAAAAAAGCTTTTGTCCGTGTTATCAATAGATGTTTTTTTAGCAGCAAATGTACATATTCACAATTTAACTCATAAATATTTAAAACACTTTCAACATGATCAATAAAATGACGCAGGAATTGATCCTTCAAGAAGATCAAAGATTTGAACTCTCATGCCAAACAAGCAAAATGTTAAGTATACTAGTGTACTCTCTCTAAATACTTGTGTAGTACAACTAATGTCATTCCCAGAGCTTCCTCCTCCCTTCCCTCAGCATCACGCCTGTCCTCTCTCCCTCCCTCCCTTCCTCATTCGCTACCTCCTTTAAAACCCATCACTCCCATCTCACCACTCTCACTCATTCTTGCTGTTGCAAACTGGAATGGACTTTTGTTTTCATGGGAACAGAATCGAGCACCTGCTGACTATCACTTTTTTTTTGTAAATCTGAATTTCTCCAGCACTTCTAGATTCTGAGATTTGAGATTTGGGAGTAAAATTGACGTGCAGAATCTGATCAATTAAAGAGGACATGTGGATTTATTTTTGCATGCAGAGGAGGAGGTTTTCTTGCTCTTTGTGAAAAGGTAGGCTATTCCTGTGAGCATGCAGCTACTTTCAATGACGGCACCAGTGTCGAAGCTGATGACCAACTTTTGATGTTTGAAATTGGGAATACATTTCACCTTGATCAACTTTTCAAGAGAGAGGGAAAACTGGATACCACGGGACTATGAACTGGTGAGAAACTGCTGTTTTTGCGAAAAACAATAAAACTTTTTCATCACCTTTGACAGAAAATTTTATCATCTCACATTTACAAAGCTGTTGTGCTTTCAACTTAAAAGTATTTTTCATTTCAAATTCTGTATTGATAAAAGATAACATCCACAATAAGGATGAATATCATCTGCCAAGTTTTTTTTATATCTGACCTATTACCTTGACCTTTTGACAGACATGTGGGGATCATCCCCAAACTCCGCTCCACAAACGTAAACAAAACCACAAGCAAACAGACGGAGCACTCATACGGCGGAGGCGGGCAGCGTGCTGTCCAAAGACCCAGCCTGACGCACCGAGACGGACAGACAGATAGACAGTCTGATGCCAACTGTCTCTGCTGTCAATCTAACGGCACCACTCCTCCTCCTGTTGCTATGGGCAACCCACCCCACCATGGCAACCAACTGGCTGTAAGTCTTGCGTGCGAGGGAGGAAGAGAAAGAGGGAGTTTGTTTGTCATGCTATAACTTTTAAAAGATGGTGACATGTCTCTAAATCTCTTTCAGTCTTTGCCTCTCTTTCTTTGTCTCACTCCTGGTGACCTTTTCTCTTTTCTTTCTCTCTGCCTTCAATGCGTCTCTTTCCCTACTCTTCCCCTTGTTTCCATCCTCTCTAAAACTCTACCCACTTGTTCCCTCCACATCCTTTTGCTCACTCTCTTTTCCTTCCTCATGAGCTCTTTCTCTAACTCCCTCTCTTTTCCTCATTATGCATCCTCACTCCCTTCTTTCTCAATAACTTCCCCTTCCAAAACCCGCTCTGAGTCACTATATCACTCTTTGTGCCCCAGCTCCCTGGCGAGGCTGCCTCGCTCCAGGCCTGTGTCTGGTGCCGCCCCATGTGCTCGGCTAAGGGGGTTGACCCCGGGGCAGGTTGGGGTGTGCAGGGCGCGAGGGGAGGTTATGGAGTCTGTGCGAAAGGCAGCGGAGATGGTCATAGAAGAGGTGGGGCAAAGATTTTTAACATCCACAGATTTTATGTTACTTTCATTATCAGGAGTTTGTTGAACCTGGAACATTGTGAGTGCTTTATCTAACTGCCATGCATGACACCTTTATACTCAGTGTCAGCACCAGTTCAGGAACCGCCGCTGGAACTGCTCCACCACCCCACGTGGGATCAATGTTTTTGGCAGAGTCATGAACCAAGGTAACCTCATAAAAACGCCACGCATCAGGCCGCTCATATCTGCATTTAACACTTTTCATTTCTGTACAACTCTATTATGGTTTCAGGGACTCGCGAGGCAGCCTTTGTGCATGCTTTGTCCTCAGCGGCGGTGGCAGTGGCTGTGACCCGGGCCTGCACCCGTGGGGAGCTGGAAAGGTGTGGCTGTGACAGGAAGGTCAGGGGGATCAGCCCTGAGGGTGAGCTCTGGTTCTATTGTGTGAAAATACAGCAGGTACAACCACACAGAGTCATGAAAAATGAAACAGTCGAGGTGCTGCAGGTTTTAGGGTGTGGCTTAAACTTTCCAGTGTGAAGCTCTAAGAAGTGATATCATAGCAGCTGTCACAGGTAGATGACTCCTTGGTGATATAGTCGATTAGTGGAAAGCATACTATAGGCTTCAGGCTTGTTTAATTCAGTGTTGATTCATGGTCAACCATCTTTTTAGCTTTATATTTAAATGTAAACCTGTGCTTAGGATGCAGTAAACTGCAATGCTGGTTCTTCTTCAACTCTAGGTTTCCAGTGGTCAGGGTGCAGTGACAACCTGTCCTACGGCGTGGCTTTCTCCCAGACATTTGTGGACGAACCAGAACGAGCCAAGGGGCTGTCAGCAGGGCGACCACTCATGAACCTCCACAACAACGAAGCTGGTCGAAAGGTTGGTGGTGGTGCTGCAGCATTAAAGACATCTTGAGGTTTCAGTGACTTATATCTTTCCTTCTATCTTTAGGCCATCCTTCATAACATGCAGGTGGAGTGTAAGTGTCATGGTGTCTCTGGCTCCTGTGAGCTGAGGACCTGCTGGAAAGTGATGCCTCCATTTAGGCGTGTGGGTGTTGTGCTCAAAGAACGTTTTGATGGAGCCACAGAGGTATTAAAATATGCCACAACATCCTCTGAAACTTTGAGGGATCCTACTCTGTCTGGCTCTCTTAACAGGATCTACCTCTTAGGTTCGTCTGACTCGCATAGGATCCAGGACTGCCCTGCTCCCTCGCGATCCCCAGGTCAAGCCCCCTGCTGCTAGAGACCTGTTGTACCTTGCACCGTCCCCGGATTTCTGCCATCTCGACCCTGACAATGGCATCCCCGGAACTGCTGGAAGGAGATGTAATGGTATGAAAATTAAGTAGAAGCATCTTACAGTCAAGATAACCCAATTTATTGATCTAACAAATACAGAAATATGATGTCGCTCTCTACCTAGGAACCTCTCGATTGGCACCAGATGGCTGTGAGCTTGTGTGCTGCGGGCCCGGGTATCGAGCGGGCCGGGCTGAGGTGGTGCAGCGATGCTCATGCAAGTTTTCCTGGTGCTGCTCAGTCCGCTGCCAGCAGTGCAAGAACACAGTCACCATTCACACCTGCAGAGTGTAAAAGGAGCAGAACACGACCAAAGCACCCCGTGCAGAAAGACCCAAACAAGCTACTAGACGGACACTCGTGCACACAAGACGGGATAGCAAACCCTAATGTGTAATTTTAGCACCATTTGACCTTCACCTCTGGTTCCAAATGCAAACTTACCTAAAATAACTTTCCACTGAAGCAGCAGAGACAGAATATTGCAAAAGCTGTAAAGTAAGAGATTTTTTAAAGAGCATTGACATCAGAAGTAAGGTGTGAACATAGACACACATGAAAAAAAGTCAACAATTAATCACACATTGGACTGACAAAGCTTTTCAGGCTGAATTTAACCACAACTAATCGGGACACGTTACAGCATCATTTTTATTTAATGCAAACTTCTCCTGTTGTCATAGACTAGCTGGTTTTCAAACATTTACTGTATTTATGTCTCTTCCTCCAATTTGGTTTATTTATTTATACATCTGAGTTTCTGCTTCACTTCAGCCTCCAGCAACATCTTTAATCGCAAGAATAACTTTTACTTACATCAGCGTCTGTCTTGTGTTTTGTCTCTCATCTTCATGTGAAACTCTTCTGTATGTTACTGCCCGAGCAGTGCTTAAGTCTTTTCAAGAAATCTAATAAAAACAGTAGTTTTATCTGAGGTGCTTGAATGTGTTTTATGGGTTTCTCGTTGAGCAGGAGCACTTCAAATTTTTGAAATACGTTGACCCCTGTAGGGTCTCTGATCAGTGGAGGCACCATGGAGCAAAGTTTTAGTGAGGGATCCCTGAATAAGTGAAATTTTTTATAAGGAATAGCCCCTTGAGCTGTTCAGAGGGGATCCCTAGGATGGAAATGTACAAACAGAAGTAGACCAGACAGACCACCGAGCTGATTATTCTGTGACAAGCTGTTTTTAGGCGTGTATAATACTGTATCGACCACATATAGCTAAACTCAACACTCCGGGCTAATTGAGGGGAGGTCTAAAAATAGAGAAAGGAAGTTGGCCAGTAGGCCAGGCTGTGTAGGAGTGAACACTTGCTGTTATAATCTAGACCCTAATTGGCTATTTTTTATTGCAATGCAAGATTTTTGTTTGAAGGTTTTTCCTTTTCCCTGTGGGACGATAAAGAAAAAATTTCCTAATGAAAAAACAATCACAGATTAGCTCTAATATTTTCCAATAACCTTTTTCTTTTTTTTCAAATCAAACAACACTGGTTTTGCACAAATAAGACTCAATTGTATCTTAGGTGGTGTTAACAATAGTGGAGGACAACTCCACTAGGGCAACTATATGTACACGAGTCAGAGTATGAATACACATGATCAAATATTACTCCACACAAGTGAAACTTCCCTAAACCATTACTTAAGCTAAAGTGCTTGCTTTTAAAATGTTTGCCTGTAAGTTCACTGTTAACTTTATTTTTCCAAATTAGCAACAACTAGAAATGTTCAAACTCTTTGTAACCACAGGTGCAATCTATTCTTGTTTAAGGTACGGCAACACCACCTTGTCATTCCACACCCAGAACTACACAAACACAATTTTATGTCTTGCAAATTAGATTTTAGAAAAAAAGAAAAGTAAGAAAATGACTGTATTAGGGCTGAATTTGAGTTTTCCAGCAATAGAGTATTGAAGGGAAAATATCTATCAAAAATATACACACCACAGACATAAAAATCAACTGCCAATTTAATTCAACCGTTTTATTAAAAATATCCTTTGATTACAAACACCCATTAATTGACTAGCAAAGTTTATTACCTTAATCTCTATTCAGATTCAGACATATTCAAAATATTACAACTCCATTTGTTATATTATCCAAAGTTGGTGGTCTAGCAATAATAAAATCTATCTTGACAAAAATAAAAACTCAAGTTTCAAAGAGAAGAACTGCTTAAATTTTCCCCCAAACAAAGTCACAGAATTAAAATAATACACACAAAAAAACAGATATCAGGAGTAACCTGAAAAAGGAAGTTTGGCAAGATTAAAAAAAACAAAAACACTTGGCCTCCTCAGAAGTCTCTGGAATTTGGAAAAGGTGACCATTATAGAAATCTAATTTTATTTTGGAGTGATGATAACTATCTTGTGCTTCCATTACTCAACCCATACAAATAGAGTAACACTTAGCATTAAGCTGCCCCTTTACAAACCACACACACAAACTTAATGTTAAGATGTTACTCATTATTTTTCCATGCGGGCCCAATATGCAAGAATAAGAAAAATACAGAAGAGGCGAAGGCAACTAGATAAACTCTTTAAAAAAAAATCAAACTACAGTGACAGGCAGAGGGGGGCCCGCCCCACCAGAGTTTCTGTGAAGAAAACACTGCAATTTAAAAAGCTTTCAGAAAGGGAGATGGGTGACACTGCATTTACAGTATACTGAAGTTTTGCTCCCTAAGCCTCCTTTAAGGTTTATTATGAAGGCACAGTCAGTGTACAAGTGTACTGGAATAAGTCTCAATGCTATTGTACCTCCTGTCCCCTTTTGTTTCTTCCTTTTTTCCATAGTGGCCATCAATCTCTCTGATGTTGTGATTTGCACAGTCTTATTTCTTACACTGTTACATCTCACTCTGCAGTCGTTCATTTATAGCAGCACACACCTCTTCTTGGTTTTGGTCTCAGGGGGCTCCAAGGCAGCCAGAATGGCCTCATCAAACACGTTCTTAAGCCCTCGCTGGTTGAAAAGTCCAGAAAATGAGATGCAGGTCAAAATCACGACATCTGTATTTTTCTAATGCCTTATTTTAAGAAGTCCCTTATAATACTGATATTAAATATGCAGTAATGACATTCAAAATACCTGTGTCAGGGCAGAGCACTCCACATATTTGACACCTTTGAGCTCTCGGGCCAGCTTCTCCCCGCTATCAGGGGCTAGGGGGCGCTGTTTGTTCTTTGCCAGTTTATCAATTGTGTTGCAGTCCTCTCTCAGGTCCATCTGTGTGCCCACTAACAGGAATGGTGTGCGTGGGCAGTGGTGTGTAATCTCAGGAACCCACTGGAGAAAATGGGCAAAGTATAAAATTCCAATTTTCTTTCTCCACTGTCATTTTTTTGGGGTTGGTTACCGAACATATTTTTGGTACCAATTAAGTGTATGTAAAACTGTCCACAAAAAGTCTTTATCTTGGAGACTTAAATCTTTAACCTGGCATTACCTGATTAAATTTACAATAAGACATTTTCCAGTATTTATGCTAAAAATAACTAAATGATTGCGAAAATAACATTCATCATGAATAACAATAAGAAAAACTGATCCGAACCCTAAATATCTGTCAGACTCATTCTGCAAACCAGTGCTCTGGCTTTATTACATTACAAAAGCCCAAATCATGTTTTCCTATTAGTTAAAAAAACAGTTTTTAAACTGACCTTCTCTTTGACGTTTTCAAATGATGAGGGAGAGACAACAGAGAAACATACGAGGAACACGTCTGTCTGTGGATAGCTGAGAGGACGCAGCCTGTCATAATCCTCCTGACCTAAGAACGACAATTAAAAGAGAAATGCAAAATTATTTTTTCCAATATGTCAATAAGTAACAGAGAAAAAAAGACAAATCAGAGTCTTTCAAGAGAAATTCTCATCACCTGCTGTGTCAAACAGGCCGAGTGTGTAGGGCTCTCCCCCAATCATCACTGTTACTGCATAATTGTCAAAAACCTATGAGCATGCACAAAGAAAAAAGTCAAATGAGATGACAAAAAGTATTTATGTTTCAATTTCACTGTTCTTCAGCTATGATGAAATAAAACAAAAAGACTATTAATGTGTTACAGAACTTTGAAACATCTTGATATGAAATCCTCTTACCGTTGGCACATATTCTGAGGGGAACTTGTTGGTTGTATAAGAGATGAGCAAGCAGGTCTTTCCCACTGCTCCATCTCCTACCACCACACATTTTATAGTCTGCATCTGCAGGGTGAAGAGAAAAAGGGAAACATCACAAAATTATTTGTTGAATTCACAAACCTTATTCCTAGATTCTGATCGAGAAAGTAACCAGAGCAACTCTTATATAAGCTAAAGCAGATTTTGCCTATGAATTTATAACAATGGGTAACATGCCCTATTTCTGATATATTTTCTTTCTTCTGTGCTGTTATTCCTACACATGCTCTGACTGATTAAATTACAGTAACACAACAATAAAGGGGTAGGACTAGATGAGTTTTATCAACTTAATCCTACACCCTTTCGAACAAAGTATGATTGTCTATGTTGCTACAGAGCTGTCTCTTTAATTTTTTCTGCCAATGCACATTGAATTTATTTTGTTTTTCTTTTAACCTGTTCGAATAAACAAATAAACTAAACTAAACTAGGAAACATAAACCAGACACCTTATTAAAAATTAAATTCTTCAAAAGTACTGTAGTAGCTACAGTTTTTATTGACTGTCTCTGAACAATTGTACATCTATACTTTGTTTATCAAAAACACTCACGTCTTTAAAAAGATTTGCCTTCTGGACAATCATTTACAAAGTAGCACATACAGTAAATATACTCACTCAACTATAACTAACAAAATACAAACTAAAACCTTGAATTATCGAGATCTGCTGCAAGATTACAATGTCTATGAAAGGGTTACTAATCTTTTTCTAATCAATACAACTCTTCAGGAAGCTTTAAGTCTTCTAATCTCTAACATAACTCTTCTGACAGATTTTTTTGGATTAAACAACTCAAATGTTTAAGAAACAAGAATGAGATAAGCTAAAAGTGATCAAGTCTTACACAACAACCTTGAAGTAAATTATACTGTGATAGAAATGTGCGACACTCAGGTTTTTAATCATAAAAATAAAACGAGAAATACCTGTCAATGTAGATTTTAAGGTGAAATGCACGTTTTTTTGGTCATTAATAATGTTGTAAATCTTTTCAATTGTGTTTCTTGTCATTTAAAAGGTGCAATCAGACTGTATTGGTGTTGTATCACATACTAATGCACTACAAAGGCCGACCAGCTCTCATGAAAGTGTTAAAGATTAAGTGTATTACGACTAATAAAGCAAAACAGTGTTTCTGTTGTTAAATGTTTAAGAGTGGATAAATGTACACAGAGGTTTCCCTGACTAAGTTGTTGAAAGTTAAACAAACCAGAAGGGGAAAAAACTCCTTTAAGTATCATTATGCTTGCTATTACATGTGCATTCATAAGATTATTGATGACAGTGAGTCACTTCCGCATAAGCTACATACCACAGAAATCCACGGCCTGTTAGCCAAGTGTGATTTAGAGGAGGATACAGACAAACACTTCCCCTAAATTAACCGCTCATCTGATTCACCGTGAGCTAAAAAACGACCGTAACTTTAATCAAACACATGAAAAGTAGGGGGTGCCACTTCCATTTAAACGAATACCTACAGCTAAAACAGTCCAAAATGGACTTAGTGATCGTGCTGGCTAGGATTTAGTTAGAAATACAAACTTTACCGTGTCTGCTAACAATAAGATCCTTTCCTCTAATTTAGCAACAGCTCAGTTTGTCATAAAAACTCACATAAACGCACGGATAGTTAAAATAACGAAACTTTACCAACCGCACTGATGGTAGCGACACTGGATTAAACCCTGTGGCAGAGAAACTTTAATTCTTTACTTTAAAAACGCTACGTATACTCTTCATTTGACCTTTAAATGATCGAAAAGACTTTACCGCATGTGTCCCGTAGTGTAATAAACCACAAAAAGTAATTTGAGACTTATTTTTACATATTTCTACTCACCGTTTTTCCTCTCACAGGTTAGGCGTTGGTTACATCCGGGTTTGAGGGTCGTATTCCTTTATGCGCAGCCGCAGTAGAGAGGCAACAGTATTCTGTATAGAAACAACACCGCCTGTTGGACAAGCCCACAAACTGAAGTCAGAGTCAAAATGGGTTTAGTGGCAGAACTTCTAAAAAATTATTTTGGTTTTGAGGTGGATCAGTGTTCCTTTTTTAAATGAAACTTTGGAAGATGTGATTTTTTATACCCTTTCATACAATGTTTTTGGCGTGACATAAAAAATGAGATATCTCTAAGTAATAATGATGAATTACATCTTTTTTATTTTTTTATTTGGATCATCTAACCCTGTCTGTTTCAGACACTATTAACATCATCAGACTGTTGGGTAAATATCAAATCCATTGTGTTAAATAGAGGAACTCTAAGCCCTACTTTCCTTGTTTAATTAATGATTTTAATAAAACCCAACATGGCAACCCAACAGGAAACTATTAAATTACTTTGGGAAGAAAGTTAAAACCCTATACAACAGAAAACTAATTAAAATTAAGAACAAGTCAAAGAAAAGTGTTATTGATTCATGTCCACAAATAAATACTTCAAAATAAATGTTTATGAACTTTTTTAAGTAACTTCTTTTTGAATGTTCATTTTACTTTTCACTGGGTTTCCATGCGCGTAGTTCCAAATACCACACTATCAGACTTATGAACATGGTATATTCCACATGAGAGTATGCTCTTTGCTTTTGTGATCATTCAATCCACTTCTGTTGTGTTGTTTATGTACTTCAGGTCATATTTTAATTATTTTTGATAAATTTATAAAATGTATAAACAATCTAATTCTGAGGCACACGATTACATCTTAGGGCAGTGGTTCTCAACTAGTCCCGCTCTGGGACCCACATTTTACCATGGTCCTTAAGTCGCGACCCACTTTTATAAAATTCAAACCAAGAAAATTTATTTCTTACAAGAAAAACCTTTAAAGTCTCAAATTGTTGACATAAATACAACTATTTTGTTGAGTAAAGTGCATTTCAGAGCACATGACCTGAGGATGAAACTACTAAAGTTGTGTATACAGAAAATATCAAATTGCACACAATGGAGACCAGCAAAATGAAAAAAAATGAATTATATGCATCTCTGCATTCAGAGCATATTCAGTGGAACCTGAGGAGGACCATGCAACAGTATGGACAAAAGTTAATAAACATCAAATTGCACAAAATAAAGACCATAAAAAACGTGTAATTTTACTGCATTCAGGCCACATTAATTAGAAACCGAGGAGGACCACGACATAATACGTGCCTTTTAATATAAGCTAGTTTTCAAAATAAGGCTATGTTCACACTGCAGGTCAATTCTGATTTTTTAACCATATGTGAGACATATCTGACTTTTTCATGTAAGTGTGAACAGTGCAATTCTGATTTTTTCAAATCTGACTCAGGCCTCTTTTGTATGTGGATATAAATCAGATATAAGCGACCACAGTGTGGACGCTTAGGCGCGTTCATCGGACCTATACGCCATCAATATGCAACAAATGCCACCATTGTTCAACAACACAAACAGGCACGGAGAGCAATTTGTGCTTTGTGCGCATGCAGGTCACTTCACGGACGCATTCCGTTCACATTAGATGCTGCATTCATTGTTGTATTGTGAACGACCGCACAAAAAGATCAGATTTAACAAAAAATCTGAATTGTGCACCATAACCTGCAGTATGAACATAGCATAAAAGACACGTCAAACATCAGAGTCGCATTAAATATTTGCTTTTTTGACCAGCTGTTCACGACCCGTCCAGAACGTGTCCGCGACCCACTTTTGGGTCGGGACCCACCAGTTGAGAACCATGGTCTTGGGGTTTTTTCCTTGTTATTAAGGGTACTTGTTTAACCTTATGCAGGGTTCTGCCCTAATGCACAGGAGAAATCATTCCCTCTTCACCTAATGCCTCTGAATTCAGCTAAAGATGGAGCCTGAATGTTGGATTTGGATGCATTAAATGATGGATCCTAAAATTTCAGCGCTTCCTCGAAATGCTTTTATTTTGAAAGGCAGAGCGGAAGTCCCGGTCTTCAGCTGCACTGCTGACTTTTTCAGCAGCGTCGCCTCTCTTTGTCAGAGGATCGACTTCCGTTTTCATGTTTGGTCCAGGTTTCTGGAATTTACTCTGTAGTGAGACTCTGGGCTGTCTGCTGCTTTGATAAACCGCAGTCTTAGTTTTGAAATTTGGCGGAGGAGCCAATCAAAAGTCATCCATTTCAGCCTGTTAAGAGTTTGATCCCGTCTTTCTGTTTTATCCTTGAAAAACACGACTGTTTACCTAGCTAGCTGGCTAGCATCAGCCAGCTGAGTTAAATCACCTAGCATGTTTCGGTACTTGAATGACGTTGATGACGACCCCTACATGATGTAAGTATTCATATTAGTTTCATTTTGTGCATATGTTATCTGTTTTTGTTTGTGAATAGTTTGGAGATGCATTAATGACGCGTTAAGTTGTATCCTCCAGTGTGTATTAAACAGGTACCTAACGTGTCTTGAGCCAGCTGTGGGGGCCTACAAAAGGGTCCACCATGTTGGATAGACAATAACAAAAAGAGCTGTCAGAGCTCAGCGGGACGTGATTAACCAATTAGTGCCTGTTTCCACTCCATTTATTAAGAATGCATATGCAGAAAGATGACAATGGTATACTAAAAATGTTTTCAAGGAGTCACAGGTGCATTCCCAAAACAGGAAAGAAAAAGGAAACGAACAGACAACTGAAACAATTTTTATCATAAAATGAAATCAATGAGCAAGAAATGAATGTTTTGTTCTGCAAAACTGAGAGGTATGCATGCATTTTTATTTCCTGAAACAAATTTGTGTAAAAAAAAAAAAGACATACCTCCTGACAGAGCACTTCAACTAGAAAAAATGTGGTAGATTCACAAACTAGTAATGTTTTTTTAAATCTTTTTTATTTTTATCTAAAGTGCTGATGCAGGATTAATTCTACTTAAAATCTTGAACTGATTTTTTTTGCTTTTGCTTCAGGGTATTTTACAAATGTAATTAATAGCTCAAGTGGTCAATTATCACCTTTTATAAGTTCATATTCTTCATACTAGGTTGAGGTTGTGATCAAGGTAGTAGATTGCTAATGGTTTATGATTTTATCCCAGTAACCTTTACATAATGTTGTTACAGTATAGTCCTTACATGAGAGGTGCATAATCTGAAAATGCCCCCTATTGCTTGTTAAAGCGGCTTTAAACAAACGAAAAACAAACATAGGTTGATTAAAGATAGAGATCAGGTTTGCACTTGTGTCCTGGCTGCATCAGGGTACAATTTTTTTGCAGTTTAGCCCATAAAGAGTCTGTTTTGTCATTCCGTCTGTAATGAAAGTGAAAATCCTCAAGTTTAAAATATGGAATCAATAAATTGTTGACAGCTGTATTGCAGTATATTGCTTATTTGTTACAAATAATCAGTTTTCTGTAGATCCAACAGAAAAAGCTGCAACCTTATGCATTATTTTACATTTTTCTGTGTTTTTTTATGATCAGACAACAAATAATCTATCCAAATTAAATAATTGGAACTGAAATGAAACCATCAGCCTTGTAAACCGACCATACTAAATGTGCAAAATTTGCCAGAACACTCATTGGGTCTTTCCACTCTGTTTTTGTAAAAATCAGAATTTTTTTTTTAGAAAATTAAGTCATATAAGTAACTTTGAGGTGGTATATTGTCATTTAAATCTTTTTAACTCATTTTTGTTCAGCCCATTTTTGATCTTAGACTTGGTTATTTGCTTCAGGTGGTTCAGAAAACTCCTTTTACGAATGGTGTGTGGGTTAAGAATTGCTTGACAATTATAGTTACAGCCACAATTAGGCAGTAATACATAATTTGCATCACCTCACTTTGAGAAGTATGAATATTTGAGTTGCGAAACTGATTTACACCCACTTTCATGTGGTTATCTGTCGAGCCTTGTACTTGACATCTTCCCTCTGCTTATCCATTCCTAACAGATCAGTGATGTTAATCATTCAGCTAAACTCAGTCACAAAACAGTCACAAGAAGTCAAGAAGTTTCAGTAAAATTTGTGATTTCTTCCAGGGATCCCTTTGCAGCTCACAGGCAGCAGATGAGGGATCTATTTGGACCATTTGGTATGGATCCATTCGCTCTCGCCCCCCAGATGCAACCACATCGTGCGCCACGCAGACAGGTAACTGCCCCCTCTATCTCTGAGCTATTTTATTGCTTTTTTAATTATATGTAATTTAACTGTGATAAAGCTGACAGTATTGCTAAGCTACAGAACATACAGAGATGTGCAAGTTATTCAACATGCTGACTAGTCAAGTCACAGTCAGTCCAGGAGCAGAGGCACTGACATCACAGAGACTGTCAGCTCTGCCAGTTTGGGAAACCTCTCTGCATGTCCTGTTAAAAGTCACTGACTACGTGCCAGTTTTGTTAGTGGCAGCTGTTGTGTACTGCCCCCTAAAAGAAAGCTTGCTGAGACCTGGCAACCCCTCACTACCAAAACACCTGTAGCTATTGTTTCACATTGAGACATGCTTTTAACTTCTAACACCATCCTGATAGCTGAATGTGAAATGGGTCCACCACAACAATAACAGACGCATTTGAGTCCAGTCTTAACAATCAATTATCTAATAGTAGATTCATTTTAAGTATCACTTGTATCTATCTACCCAGATTATTTTTAATACTTCTGAAGTTTTCATAATGTGCTTTTTTCCTCCAGGCTGGTCCACTGGCCCCATTTGGCATGATGGGAATGGTGAGTTTCTGTCTGTGTGGCCTCTTTTGAAAGGCAGTCAACAGTTTTTGGATTGAATTAACTTTTTGAATTAAGTAAAGGATTTGAATGAAGTTACTTTATAAATTAGATTGAATTTGCAGACTATACGATTAACGTGATGTGGTTAAAATAGGGGAAAAGATGAGTGAACAAAATGTAATTAAATCTATGAGGATATGATAGTTTTTATTTTTGAACTCAGACTAGTAGAATAGCCAGCACCTAATGGACAAAAGAAGAGCTTTTTTCCTGTGTTATCTGAGAAAGTTATAGCAAATATTTCTGTTTCGTAAAATGATTTTTTCATGCATCCCCTGGCCCTGAAAGTAGAGGGTGTAGGGCTCAAGGATAGTCTCAGCAGTAACTGACTTTCTGTACCTCCTGATGTTTCACCAATCTGAATTCTAATGCTCTCATATGATTTTATTTGTGCAGGGCAGAGGGTTTATGGACATGTTCGGCATGATGGGGGAAATGATGGGAAATATGGTGAGTTTTTACTTTTAAATATATATTAAGGATTAACCCTCATGAGTGAAACCTGACAGTGCCACCTCTGACTCACTGTTGACTTTTTTTTCCCTCTTAGGAAAGAATGTCCGGTTCCCCAAACTGTCAGACGTTTTCCTCCTCAACAGTGATCTCCTACTCTTCCTTAGACGTAGGGGCTCCCAAAGTTTACCAGCAGACCAGTGAAACAAGAACAGGCCCTGGAGGGGTGAGATGAATTGACGGCTGTTAAAATGCTTCTAGTTCATGCTGGGGGGGTTTTGGTTACTTCCACATAAGTAGACCTGGAGAGCAAGCCTGACTGCACATGCTGCCGTCACAGTTTGTTCATCCAGGCATGTCTGTGGCGTTCAAGCCTCATTAACATTTGAAAGCCCATGTAACTGTAGTGACTATACATAGATGAATCATGTACAGTACAAATATCATTGTGTTTGTACAAACATTTACAACTGAGTTCATGTGAAGTGCAGATCATCCTGCTTGTTTTAGTAAACTGGATGTTGCTTCACTTTAGATCCGAGAGACGCGTCAGTCGATGAGGGATAGCGAGAGCGGATTTGAGCGTCTGGCCATCGGCCACCACATTGGGGAACGTGCACACATAATGGAGCGTTCACGAAATCGCCGAACTGGAGACCGTGAGGAGCGACAAGACTTCATTAATCTTGATGAGAGTGAGTGTTTTTGACTCTCTACTGTCTGATATTTGCAGACTAACCACAGGGGGCACAGAGTTTTCACAGCTTGACAAGTAAGGACAGTGATGTTAAAGGTGCTGCAGTGATGAGATGATTGTAACTTCTTCCACAAGGTGAGGCCGCTGCGTTCGATGAGGAGTGGAGGTGTCAGGCAGGCAGATACATTCCCCCGAATGCTCGGGCACTGGACTACAGTCGAGATCGACGTGCAGGAAGCCAGCAGCTGGCTCTTACTGCCCCTCCAAGCTCGACATCCCCGCCAGGCCATCGGCACGAGTCCCCCAGACACCGCCAGCCCCAACCTCGCCCACGCTATGACTGGTGAAAGGTAAGATCCCCAGGTCTGATTTAATCAAGAACAAACCAAAAAAGTACACTTAAGGATCTGGTATTCAATTTTGAAAGACTATTATGGATAAATGTATAAATACACAATAAGAGGCTTTTGAGAGAGGATGAGATGGCTACAGTTTTTACTTTGCACTTGCAAAAAGGTTGAGTTTGATGTTTCCTTAATTATGTTTTTATTTTATTTTCCTGGAGAGCTTTTCTTTTGTTTAAATTTGGTATTACTTCTTATACAGTTAATCAGTTTTAATAGGCATTTATTGTAGTAAGACATTCTCAAGAGCTGACGGTTTTAAAATATTATAACAGGGCCACTGCTAGCCTTGTAGTTTAAGTGTGCATCCCATACATGGAGGATATGCCTCAAGCAGATGGCCCGGGTTTGATTCCAGTCTGTGGCTCCTTTCTCACCCACACTAAGGCTTGGCACTATTCGATTCACGATTTTCTTCATATCAAGCTGCAGTGCAACATTCACAATGTGTACGGTAACATTTACAAATCAAAACATAAAAGCTATTACTTTAATGCAAGGATGAAAACCAAAGGTAAGAATTGCGGATGGAAAGCCAATCCTTACATTTAAAGAAAATGGAGTCATCCCTAGAGGTGATGTGCTCAAGACACTACCTGCACCACAAAGACTTGGTGGTTCAACCAGAGGGGAGCATGAGTTCATATCCCCCTGCAGCATTGTTGATTCGTAGTGGGTTTAGAGAATTGCAGCTGATTATGATCTTAATGTGCTCATGTGGCGCTATAGGCCTTGTTATAGAGACATGGGCTTTGATGTTGGAAAATCTTTTAAATAAATGTAAAATAAGTCATTTTGTACTTTTATATAGCATTACTGTTTGTAAGATTAAAATAATGTGTTTTACTTCAATAATAAGTGGCACAATTTACACCAGTGTATTCTCTCCAATGGCACAATTTACTCCGCAAGTTGTGCCACAAGACCACTTATTTTTCTAAAGCTATATTTCTCAAACAGTTTATTTTTGATCCAAAGTGATTGTTCCCAATGATGCACCACATCCTAAACTACATGTACATATTTTAGTTGGAAGTATGACTGTCATCCCCTTGCTTTAAAGATGCTTTAAATAAAAACTGGCACAACTCACCCCACTTTTCTGCCCTTTTGTGTTATAGCAGTCGTTATCTCCCGGTGTCTTCAGCTGCTGTTGTCATACAGACTTACTCTGGCAATGGGCCTGAGACTCAAGTTGAAAAGACTTTTCACCAGACTTCCTCGTCATGCACTCCTCATACAAGTGCCTGTGGTGTTTTTTCAAGTGCCAGAAGAAGTTGGTTATGTTTCCACATGATGTAGCAACTTTAGCGTGACAGATTTTGCACAGTACCTGTTTCTTGTGTTCTTGTCTGCAGCCTCAAACCCAAAATACTCCTAAATGAACACCATGCCAGTTTTTCTTGCCGATTAAATCACCTAACTCAGCTTGTGGTTGCACTGAAGCCGTTTAAAAAACATGTTCACGTTTCAAAACACGGAGAGCAGATAAAACCAAATGGTTAATGTGACCTGTCAATGAGTAGCATATGTTGCCTCTGATTGGTGAGTTTGGCAGGACGTTAGGGAGACAGCATTAATATGTAGAATAATTGACACAACAGATCCTGGATCAGTAAGGAGCGCAGCAAAGGAAAAAAAAAACACACAGCTTAAGCGATCACATGATCGTGCTGTCTGAAATTACAATTTCAATCAGAAAACAATAAACCGTTCAGCCCTAGCCCACACTCTCTCCTATCTCTTTCCCCACTTAACCTAATGTCCTGTCCTTGCAAATAAAGGCACAGAAACCCAAAATAAAATCAATAGTAGAAGATAATTTTCACGATGGTACACTGGGTAAAATATTTGCACTTCCCTTACACACTCCAAATTAAAAGTGACTTGCAGGTTTGTTGAGATTGTTTGTTATCTCACTGATGAATGTAAATTTTGTTTCATGTCTTGTGTGGGAGCTGTAGTTATAATTACAACGGTTGTTGATTCAGTTCTCAGCCACGACTCTGTGCCACAGGCTGCCCCTACACGCCGCACCCTCACTTTTTTTATAATCAACAAACTTTATAATCGTATTTAAATATAAGCTAAAATAGTTGCATTATAATGTGAATGCAAAGGGGATATCATGTGTCATTCATTTGTCGCACTTTAATTTCTCAAGTCCTTGTAGTTATAATAAGCTGCGCCCTTATTGGTCAGGATTTCCACAGGCTGTTTGTGATTGTTGTTTTGCCTTCCTGACAGATGGAAAGCACTGAATCTCTGTTAATTCCACCTTTAATTTTCTGTCTCATTGAACACATTGGACTTGACTCTCCCTGCAGGTGTCACACCTATGGGACCAGATGGAAGGAGTTGAGGGAAAATCTCCCCAATGCTGTGAACAACGCTTGAGACGGAAGTTGATGATTGTCTCGACTGCCCGTTGTAAATGTTTAATTTGACTGGACTGTCTTTACATGAGTATACACACACACACATATACACACACACAAAGAACAACCAAACCACATACAAGTAAATAGTTACATTTGCAGCTCTGTATCTCCACAAAACACGCACACACATATACACACACATACACACACAAACACAGCAGCACCCTTGTGGGAGCATGGGTCTGACTACACTCACTTTATGTATACTCATTCTAAAAACTTGACATGTGTTTCTTCCCACTGCACTCAAGTGCTCCAGTATACAGTACATCTGCTGTACAGTCCATTTTATGTTTGTGAAGGCACTAGTGTGTCAGTGAATTGAATTGTATACTGTTAACTAATTAATCTAACTAAATAAAAGTTCATTAAACATTGTTAGATAATTAGAAAATGAGTCTTCTTTGTGGCTGTTTCCAACTACATGTCTTAATGTGTTTTCAAATACCAAATTGCACTTTTTATCAAAGGCACGTTTTGAAGAAGTTTGTATTTGACTGAATCCTTTTACACCTCCGGGATTGTTTCCAGAAGTATTTGTTCTCAGCAGCTATAGTGTGCACAAATCTCTGATTCTGAATTCCTCCTTATGTTCAAATGTCTGTACTTGTGTGCTTCCTCTTCCCTTCATCACCCTGTCTGCAGGTCATGTGACTTTCAGATAGAGCACACAAGTGGAGCAGCCAATAAAGACCATACTCTTGACAAACTGCTTCCCTAGCAAGCTCCCTTTCTGCCATCCTCTGTGTTATCTAGCTGTATCTTCAATTACATCCAGGACTATTTTTAAATGCACGTCCCCCTCCTCCAGCATGCACCGCTCCTGTCACCTGTCTACCTATCTTCTTGTCCGCTTTGATCCCCATCACAAGATCTCTCATGTCCTCTGTCAAGGCAGCTCTCTTCGTGCATCTGTCTGAGCTCTTCTGTACCCTCTTCTTCACATCTTTGTTTGGAGTTTGTCTGCTTGTCAACCACATCTAAAGTTTGCACGTGTTCGTCTCTATTTTTTCCCTTTCCTTTCCTTTCAGCCTGTTATGTCATTGTACGCAGGGTGACGGCACAGCCTGAAAATACCAGCCACCGCAAATTAGCATTTCATGTTAGCAGTTTGCTGGGACAATATTTGCACACATGTCATGAGTGATTTGGTGGTTAGTTAGCAAATAAACAATGTACAGTCTGCAAGCAAATGGCATGATTTGCAGGGAGGGAGGATGACTTTGCTTGATGCAAATGTTGGAAAATGATTGGAATAAAAACAGGTCAAGTGCAAATCACAGCACGTCCTTCTCAGCTTGTCCTCTGACCTTTATTTTTCCAGCATCCTTACACAACAAAACAAATACATGTAACCCCTGTTATCTTACTCCATCCTCCTTCACACCCTCCTCTCTGTTACGTCCCCTCCTCTCCTCTTTGCATCTTCCAATGACTCACACGCTCCCCCTCCCCCTTGTGTGTCATATGTTTTCACCCCATCCCCTCCCACCACCCTGTCTCTCCATCGCTGCCTCTCATTTACCCACAATTGCTCACTTTTCTCTGCCAGGCTTCCGACACGCTGCAGGTAACGCTTAAAAAGATTGATCCTTTTTTTTCATTACCCCTCCATTCCTATAAGCCTCCTCCATCTTCTCGCCCCCCCCCCCCTCTTCTGCTCCTCTCCTTCTGCTCGTGTTTTCTCACCCCCTCATCTCTCCACCGGTCCATGTTTTCTGTCACTGACTTAAAGAGCAGAGAGCGTAGAGCTGGGTTGTGATCTGGAACAGGTTGACAGTAGATGCATAAGTAGGTATGTGTTATTAGATTTTGATTTATATTATCTTTGCTGTGTGGGTGTTGTTGTGTTTGTGTGTGTGCCAGCATTTCCGTGAGAGTACCTCTTTCACTAATATCCATCCAAGGCTGCGTCACCATCATCACAGTGTGAGTGCATGTGAGGAAGAGTATGTGGAGTGTTCGTGATTCATGTTAAAATAAACCAATAACGCTGCCTTAGCTGTGGTGAAATTGAATACTTCGATAATTTAACGCGCATCTGTCTCTCTCTGTGTCGAGTGTTTATTCTGTGCTCGCCCTTTTTTCTTACAAAATGAAATCAAGCAAATTGCAGAAATTTGTGTCCATGAATGCAGAAGAGTGGAGATGATAATTTTTTTCCTCAACAGGATGTCTATCGTAAATATTGTTGCCAGGGAGATCCTGGACTCCAGGGGAAACCCAACTGTGGAAGTCGATCTGCATACTGCCAAAGGTTAGAAAATTAACATGTTGTCAGATTAACACTTTTAATCTGATTATGGATTCAGTTGTGTACCATTCTTAATCCAAACCCTTGTATTTGCAAAAGCTTACCCTCACCTGTCACCTCTTCAATCTTCACCCCTTCTACCCTCCATTTCAGGTCTGTTCAGGGCTGCAGTGCCCAGTGGAGCATCTACTGGTATCTATGAGGCTCTGGAGCTCCGAGATGGAGACAAAACCCGCTACAAGGGCAAAGGTGAACACTTAAACAGACACATTTGTCTTTCTCAACATATTTTCCTTCTTCCTCCTCACTGCGTCACAGACATTTCCCTCATATCGCATTAATGTAGATAGATAATACTGGTTTTTAATGGCTCGACGTATCTGCTCCTGTCCTTCTGTCTTAGGTGTGACCAAAGCTGTAAATCACATTAATGACACCCTGGGGCCTGCCCTCATCCAGTCTGTGAGTAGCAGTCCAGGATCTCAACAATGTTAGTCAGAAACACTTAAAAGCATTGAGTGAAGACTGATCTTGTTTTACTTTCAGGGGATCAGTGTATTGGAGCAAGGGAAACTGGACAACACCATGATAGAAATGGACGGCACTGAAAACAAATGTAAGTAAGCCTCATTGATGACAAATGTGAAGTGACATGTTTCTGCAGCAGAGGCTATAAACTGCACATGTGTTATTGTTGCTATCATTGTTTTTCCCACAGCTAAGTTTGGAGCTAATGCTATTCTTGGAGTGTCATTGGCTATCTGCAAAGCTGGTGCAGCAGAGAAAGGTGTCCCCTTGTACCGTCACATTGCTGATCTGGCAGGAAACAGCGAGTTGGTGCTTCCAGTCCCTGTGAGTCCTTGTCTAAAAATGCATTTCTTCCTAACGCAAAAGCCCATTATCGTCTTGTCTTACTTATCTGTTCCTTATTTAGGCTTTTAATGTGATCAATGGAGGCTCACATGCTGGTAACAGACTGGCAATGCAGGAGTTCATGGTACTTCCTGTAGGGGCGGAGTCTTTCCGTGATGCTCTGCGTGTGGGGGCAGAGCTCTACCAGACACTGAGAGGTGTCATCAAGGAGAAATATGGTCAGGATGCAACAAATGTTGGAGATGAGGGAGGGTTTGCCCCAAATATTCAAGAGAACAGTGAAGGTAAGCTCATGTAGTATAATCACTCCAATCTTTTATTTCTTGAAATGTGCCCTCACATCTGTTATCTGCCCCTCTGTCCTTCAGCCCTGGAGCTGATAAAAACAGCCATCGAGAAAGCTGGCTTCACAGACAAAGTGGTGATAGGGATGGATGTGGCTGCGTCAGAGTTTTTCATCGAGGGGAAGTATGACCTGGATTTTAAGTCTCCGCCCAATGCAGCCCGCAACATCAGCGGTGATGAGCTGGCAAGCATCTACCAGGGTTTCATTAACAACTACCCAGGTGTGAATTATGATTTTGCCCTGAAGCAACTGGATCAGAAGTGTTTTTCCTCACTCTTCTAATACTGGTGTAGTCCCATAGGGCACATGTTGCAGAAAACAGATTTTAAACTTTATACGTATTTTTTGTTGAGCCAAGTGAACAGATTTGACAATACGGGTTCCATAAATCCTGATTTTGAGTATAACAGCAGTGGGGGATTTTATTTTTTCAGGTTTTCAGATGGGGTACAACCGTACCATAAAAGAAAAATGCACTCTAGTGTTTCTGTTGAAAAGCACTTTGAACTTGGTATCATGTAGACATGCAAAAATCGCAGAAAATGTTCATATTTAAAATTGAAAGAGTCCAGTTCAAGTCAAATTGTTATGCAACTCAAAACAGTGGACGAAATTAGAAAAAAAAAACTAAAAATATCAATCTAATGCTGCATATTAATGTTATTCCTAAATATCACACTTGAGGTCATGCTGTTGTACTGATTATCAGCACGACCTCTAACCCAATTATCCACAACAGCTCTCCCTCTGGTATGGTATTGCATGTTTAAATAAAAGGAATGTATCAAATACTGACCTTCATTCACATGCGCAGCAGACACCATCACTTTCCGACTGAACTAATACCAATTAATGAGCCTACCAGCTTATTTTTCACATTTCTACAATTGCCATATATGTTTCACTGCTTCTATGACAGAGAAACTGAAAGAACAAGAGCGCCTGATGTCTCCACAGCCCGCTCTCTCCTCCTGACACTTGTGCCTGTTAAAGAGGTTTTAATTATGCGCTACGGTGCACATTTGGCAAGCAGGGACCTACTCTGATGTGGCTCTTTACCCTGTCAATGGTGTGCTTCCTGCTTGTGTGGGCAAGTGCGTGTGTGTGCAGCTGTGTGTAATGTGAGTGCCTTTTTAAGACATTACTCCCATTAGAGCCATTATTGCCAATGTCAATGGTGCTCCAGTTCTACTTGTAGGTGAGGAATGAAAAAAAAATGCCATTCCCAAGCAGGTCATATTGAAAGACGACAGCTGAAAAAACATACCTTTTCTCTTTTCCACAGTGGTCTCTATTGAAGATCCTTTTGATCAGGATGACTGGCCAGCTTGGTCACAGTTCACAGCCTCTGTGGGCATTCAGGTAAGACACATTTTCCTTGTTATCTAAAGTCAATTGGTTCAGCTGCTCTGCCAAGAGGTACTCTAGCATTTGAGTATTGTACTTTACTCTATTAGGAAAACATTGAAGCTGCTGAGGTTAAGATATCTTGACTTTTAGTGGCTAGAATGGCTGTGAAATGCTGTCCTGAAGTATTGGCCACTCAGTAGCACCTTCTCCCTCCTGGTAGACACCAACATCACCAAACTATAAACTCAGACATAAGACTGATCTGGGTTGTAACCTAGGCAGAGCTGTCCTATCATATGATTGGATTAAGTTTTAAATAAGAGATAAACAGATATACAGTTCTGCAATAAGAGAAACAACATATTATAACGTAGACTTGTTGCTTACAGTGAGTTAGAAAATGCACCTCAGTCTGTCTATAACTTTATTTTCTAAATTATGCAGGTGGTTGGAGATGATCTGACCGTCACTAACCCACGCAGGATACAACGAGCAGTGGAGGACAAGGCCTGCAACTGTCTGCTGCTAAAGGTCAACCAGATTGGCTCTGTAACAGAGGCCATCAAGGCGTGAGTTGAATTTGTATGTATACATCGCACGTGTGTGTGTGTATAAATGCATGCAATAAATTTGTACCCTCTCCCTGCCTCTCAGGTGTAAGCTTGCCCAGGAGAACGGCTGGGGTGTGATGGTGAGCCACCGCTCAGGAGAAACAGAGGACACTTTTATAGCTGATCTGGTGGTTGGTCTCTGCACTGGACAGGTAATTTACATTTGTGCCATTGCAACATAAAGAAGCAGCTCACATACTGACTCGTACTTGAAACTCCACTGCAAAGGTTCACTAATAACAAGAAGATTATTTCTTATTTGCAAAGAAAACTATACATATAAATCTAGAATGTAGCCATTATGATGGATATTAACATTAAACAAAAACAAGATGTCAACTCCAAAATACTGTTGGTAATACTAGGGTTTGTCTCCCAACAG
Organism: Xyrichtys novacula; assembly: GCA_962446985.1. Classification (NCBI taxonomy): domain Eukaryota; kingdom Metazoa; phylum Chordata; class Actinopteri; order Labriformes; family Labridae; genus Xyrichtys; species Xyrichtys novacula. The sequence goes on from OY660871.1 coordinate 24,860,296, forward strand.
ATCAAGACTGGGGCACCATGTCGATCAGAGCGACTGGCAAAATACAATCAGCTCATGAGGTGAGTATTGATAGCTTCCACGCAACTTTTCACCACTTTTGCAGTTCTCTTCTGCTCCCCCTCTTTTTTTCATCTTCTGTTATCTTCCTCCGTGTTTATCTGCTTGCTCTGCCTTTCTCTCTGTTCTTTTCTCTGCTTCCTCTTCCTTTCAGGATTGAGGAAGAGTTGGGTGACCAGGCCCGCTTTGCTGGGCACAATTTCCGCAACCCCAGCGCCCTCTAAAACTCTCGCTCCATCACAAATAAGAAAGCATACATCTATAAATCATGCATACATACATACAAACAAACCATGTTATATTCCCTTGATGAGTACACAGTAATATATCATCTGTTTTAGCAGAACAAAAAAATCAAATACACTCTGAAAAGCATTAAGACCAATTAGTTTTCATGTAACCTAAAAGCAGTGCAATTGCAACATATTTACCTGACTTAAGCAAGAAATAAACATAATTAATCGCAGAAAACTGCAGCAAATACTGAACAAAGCAGACGAGCACTTTCCCTGATGAACTTGTGAGTTAGTTTCTTCTCCCGGATCTTCTGATGGTCTCACTACAGAGGTGTTTTCTGATCTTTTGTGCCCTGTTGTTTCCTCTTCCTACTCTTCCTCATGTTGTTTGTAATGTGAACCCTCAGCAGCTTGCAACAACATTGTGTGTGTGCGTTATTTTGTGTGACAGGTTGAGCTTAATAAAGAACTGGATAGACATTAACTTAAGTCCAAGCTTTCTGTGTGTTTGTTAAAGTGGGATGCAATGTAAAATATATAAAAATTGAAGCATAAAATAAATCATTTGACATTAAACTGGAATACCACATTAGTAGCTTCTCAAACTATTTTGACAATTATTTACATTTGAAGAGGATGTGGAACAGAAAAAAAGGATAGTTGTACTATGTATAAATGAAAATCTCTCAGCACAAGCAGAAAAGTGATAAAATTATATTTATGAAATAAATGGAGCAATGTAATGTTTAGTATACATAGTAGGCCTACTGACTACCTAGGGTGGGGTGGGGGGAGGGATCCTTGATGATCCTAAAATATACATAAATATTTTCTCTGCTTTGTTTTCTCTTATAAGTTATCACTATCATAGTAAAACTAAAACTGACAGGTTAAATAAAAAGATGTTCAGGTTTTCTTTCTTGAAATAATGGGAAGTCCGTCAGAGGCCCAAATGCACAATAGGAGAGGGTGGGGAAAGATGAGCCATTTTTCATATTTCAGATCACTACATCAATTCAATCATAGTTTTGTCTCTAACTAGTGTATCTGCATATATTTCAAGATGTTGTGCATCCCGGCAAACCTTAAAAATTAGTGTAAACATAACTGTTTTGATAATGTAGCATGCCAAAAAATAGTGGTCCTCTATGGTCAATTTACCCCATGTATGGGGTAAGTTGACCATAGGAGCGGGGTAAGTTGAGCCGTATCTCTACTATCCTCCCACTCTCCACCCCAGCCCTCCCTCACCTTCTCTCTCCCTAAATAACAGTCACTTCTTTACATGTATGTTTATTTTTATCTTTTATATACTATTCAGCAGGTACAATATTCTTTTATTATCATTGCATATAACTGCTAAAAAGCTGTTTTGTAAAAAGTCATTTTAACATGAGAATGTCTTTAAGTGATTCAGAAGATTCACAGCTGTATTTTTGAGAAGAAAAAGTAAAACATTTCATCAGACTCCTTTACTTTCTCAGTTGAGCCACTGGTTCAACTTACCCTAGAACTACTATTATGACTTTATTAGTCCTCTAAGCTAAAATGGTGGACTTTTATGCTCAGTTTTTGACCTCATGTTGTAGCTCATAGATACCACAATTGATGTATAAAACAAATTGAAAATGATCTTTTTTGGTCTGAACACAATTCTAATAAAACTTATGACGGACTAAATTCACTTTCAAGAGTAAAAAATGTTTTTTTTTTTTAAATAAATGTCTAACCCCTTCACCGATGTGCTTCTAACCTTCACAGACTCCATGAATTGATGCCCATCTCCTAAATATTTGGTCACATGATCAATTTCTTTTACCATTTCCAAAACACAGGGGGTGGCTCAACTTACCCTTTGGCTCAACTTACCCCACTCTCCCCTACTGACAATACTGATACTATATTACCAAATACAAATGGTTTATATATATATAGCTAAGTAAATATAACTTTTTGTCTTGTGATTATTTATTTCTGATTTAATGATTGTAAAGCTAAGTCTTTGTTTAAAGCTTTAGAGATGGGACCCAATATATTTTAATGGGCCCAGAATTCCCAGCAAAGACCTAGATTTAATTATATTCCACATATAAAATATCAAACACTGAAGTTCTACTATTCGTTTAATTTTCCATAGTTTTATTAGGCTAATTTCATGGCATTATATTGGTATTAAAGAACCTCAAACTCGATGATAAACTAGCCTCAATGGACTAAAGGTACTTCACATTGTCGCACACATCGGTCAGCGGCTCCACGCGCCACCGGTCGTCTTTGAACGAGCCGAGCAGCAGAGGGAGCACGAGCGCCTCGAGGCCTCGGTTCCAGTTACGCCGGGCTGCTGCTGCTGCTGCTACTGATGATGATGAAGGAAGGAAGGAAGGCAGGCTGGAGCCGCGCAGGCGCAACGGGTACAGTCTCCGGCCCGGTTGCCATGGTTACCACACAATAGGAGACGGGACAGGGGGCTGCGTGAAGGGAAGAGAAAGAGAGAGGTAGAGAGAGCAAGAGGAGAGGAGAGAGCGAACGGAGTGGAGGGTAGGAGGAGGAGGAGGAGGTCTGCAGAGCCGCTTGACTGGACACACCGCTGCAAGCTTTTCACAGACAGACAGAAGGACAGACAGACAGACAGGCAGACAGACAGATACCATACTATAGGCCACAGTTAAGTTTATCATATTTTCATTGTTGAGTTATTCCACATGACTTGAAGCCTTCTTTGTTAAGTGGCTAATATTGTCTTTTAAGCACATGTGTCTATCTTTTCGTCCACCTTTCTGCTTGTTTTTGCGCTGAACTAAGAAGAGCCTTTATAAACAAAAAAAACCTCATGGACCTTCCCTCCTCCTCCTCCTCCTCCTTTCCTCTCTTCATGAAAAACCAAAGAGCCAGTTCTTCAGTTTGAAGCAGAGCCTTTCCATACAGTAAAGGTGACTCTGGAGGGACTAGGCAACAGAGACAGAGAGAGACCCTCCCTCTTGATCCCCTCCCTCTTCAGAGTTTTGGCCCTCTCTCTGCGCCTCTCTTCCTCCTTCTCCTCCTCCTCTCCTCCTCCTCCTCCTTCTTTAGCCTCCCCCTCTCTCCACATGCAAATCACGCCCTCTCCTCTCTCCCTTTCTCGCACCCGACGTGCATCCCTCTCTCTGGCTCACCCCTCCGCTAAAAAAATTGTGACTGTAAGACCGGAGAGGGGGTATAAAAAAAAGTGCAAGTCGTCTTAGAAGAAGAGGGGGAGTAGGTAGGGTGGGAGAGGGGGGGCAAAAAAAGAAAAAGGGGGCGAAAGGGGGTGGGGAAGAGGCGAGGGTACGCATCAATTTGTAGTCTTCAGTTGGCACCCCTGTTTTTTCCTTTCCAGCAACGAATAGAAAGAGATTTTCTTCTGCATTATTGTTATGATCGGAACCCGCTGCAATATGAGCCTGCACAAGCCTCTGTTGACAGACGCCTGGGCCGTGAGGTGTGCGTGTCAGCGTGCAACATAAAACGACAAAACAGAGGGAGAGAAAGGAAAGGAAAGGGAGAGTGAGAGTGAGAGCACGCATCGCTGGATATCATAGGTAAGGAGAAGGGAAAAATGGATGCTTATGCTCTGTGTTTGGAGGTATTCCTGCTGGCCACGTTCATGCTCTCCCTCCCATTTTTTCCTTTGTGCGTTAATTATCATTATACTCCGGCGTTATGGCTGATCATGCCCCGGTGAATTAATGTTAGTGGTGTGCACGACGCGCAACCACATTCCAGCAAGGAGAGAGGGAGGGAGAGCCGGTGCGAAATGCCATGATTCGCCATTCCATATCATCTTTCTTTTTTAAGATGTGCAGCGTCTACAAACAGCACTGCTGCTGCTGTTGCTGCTGCTGCTGCTGCACAGGCATCCATTCTGATTGTGAAACATGTATGTGCTGCTGAACACGACTCCCCCTGTGCCGCCGGGCTTCGTCTGAGGCAGGCTAATAGAGAGCAGCTTTTGGCCGGACTCCTCTGCATGTGTATCAATAACATTCGCAGGCAAGAAGAAAGCAGAAGAAAGAGTCGTTGCAGTGCCCCGCTCGCCGGTGATGTAAGCAGAGCAACTGTATGCTGCTGCTTTGCATCACATGCAGGGGGACCATTTGTTGATAATGCATGTGACTCTGCGTGTTTGTGCGTGCAGAAGGGCTGCGATATTACTGCTGATGTGTTTGCTTTCTATTTGTTTACTGACCATGTCTGAGAATCTGCCAGTGGACCACACTTAGGCCAGTGGCTGCCACCTGTAACTGAGATGCATTATGTATACAGACACCTACCTTACACTCATGTTTTCCATTCATGTGTAACAAATGTGTTGGTTAATTAGGTTAAACATGCATTCACTATTATAAATCCATGTGTCATCTTGTGCTATTATTCATGATAAGTGTGAGCAGTGGAGATTTTACTCTTTAGACTGATTGAGTCAGTCACTGCAGCATGTACTAATAATTAATGCATAGCCATGTGTAGTGGAGCTGTTACAGGATTTACAGGAGCTTTTCTGCTTTGAATCAAACACCAGCACACACAAAAAATGTGTAGCTACTTTATTTAATGGATGCATAGGAGAGTGTGTCTGCTAGCTTCTCTGCCAAATATATCCTTTTTCATCTAGTGGTGTGCACTATTTATAACCTCATTCAATATACATGAGCTATTTTTTTTCATCGCAGAGGTTCATGAATGAACAGATTAGACAAACACAAAGTGGTCCTCGTGTTGTCATTCACACCAAATGGCTAAATGGTCCTGACATTGTACATTTCCCTAAAGGCTGGCTGGTTGGATAAATAAGCAGGATTCTCTCAGCCATAAACAGGTCATCTGGGTTAACCACAAGTGGCTGTGGATTTGGGGCCTTGTGGTGAAGGTGGAAAGAGGGGGGTGTGGTTCAATATTGCCAAGATGTATGCTTGAGTCCTCTGCAGATTCACTCCCTAAATGCAGAGCAACAACGAGCGCTTAAAAAAACAAACAAACAAACAAAAAACTTATAATTGTATTTTGCCAATTATAAAAAAGCCAAACCAGTGTGTTCTGTTGGTTTTTCTGTTACTGTTCAAGTGGGTTTTTGCTGCCTTAGTGGAGACTGAAAGCCAGCAGATAAGTCATCAGAGGGCAGTGAAAAGCAGTGGGGCCAAAAGTGAGTGAACCATGCTGGAATTTTAAACATTGTGACTGCATTTGTGGTTTTGCAGTGAGACCTTAGTATGATGTCTTGTACTTTAAAAAAAGGGGTGAGAGGCCTTCTCATTTTTAGCTTATTGTATTTGGAACCACTTATTTGTGTTGATTTATGAAAGTTGGATAGGGTTATAGTGTGCTGTGTGCATTTTATTTTACTTAAATATGTTTATTGTGAAGTAGTTTGATGACACTAAAAGCTAAAAAATGTATGTGCAATACATGCAAGGGTCTAATGAAGGAAAAGCGTTGAAAAAAAGTAAAATTGATGGACTCAAGGCAAACAACTGGTTTCCTTGTTTGCTTAAAATCTTACGTAGATGGTTGTGTCAAATAAAGTATGAGTATCATGGTACTTTTGCGTTCATATATGATCTTGTGTTCTTTGAAAAAAATCCAATCTGCTCTAGGATTATCATGCAGATGTAGACTGAATAATGTCTTCTTTGTTTATCTTCCTTTTTTTTAATACAGGTTTTGGCTAGCTCCCATGGTGTAACACACAGCCAAGTACATAAGCAACAGAATCCAGTTCAATGCCTGTAATGGCTTGTGTTGTAAAATGGATGTTTTAAAGAAGAAACAATGAAAACACGGACACACAAAGAATCGGTATGAACCAGATCTACGTTCATTTGTCACTGTGATGCAAAGGTTTTCTGCTTATTCTAACAGTTTATTTAGCAGTTTAATGGAATAACCAGTCAAATGAATCATAGTATGCCATAATATTTAAAAATAACCACAACAGCTAAGACGTTAATTGTTTGGTTGTGAGATTCCATGTTTATATTTTACTCCTGTCCCTGTTTCTCAGCCTTCTCTCTGTTTTGTCCTGTTCTTTTTTACCTCCCTCTTTATTCTCCATTTGTCTTTGCTCCTGGTTCATCCCACCTTCAATTGAATTAACTTGAAATTCCTCTGGTTTGCATCAACTCATTGTTTTAACTCAATTTCCACATCTTTGTATTTATGTGACTGTCTTGTTCAATGCTCCTTTGATCCTCCCTGCTTATTGCTACTTTTCTGCTGGACTTTGGGTTTTGCAGATGCCCATGCGCAGTGGGCGACGGCGGGGGGCAAGTGAGGAGAGAAGGGGTAGGCGCCCAAACCCCAGCCCCACTCGACCTGAGCGCAGCGACAGACAGACGGTTAGAGCTTACCTTTTTTTTTTTCTCTTTCCTATTGTCGTCATTTCAGCCACGGGCTTATATATGTATGCAAGTAAAAGTCATGAAGAATAAAGAGCTATCTCTCTGTATTGGATTTTGTGCGTATGTGTGCTTTGTGTGTATGAGTCATCAGTATGATTGCCACAGATATACCCTTGCAGTGTCAGTAATGTTCAATATTGTGTTTTACAGCTTAGCACTTTGAAATCTTTGATGTTTGACATGGCTGCTGCGTGTGCTTGTGAGGATAAAAGTGAGGCTTTGTTCTAAAAACAGTTGTGAGCCTGCATGGGATTCAAAGGCATCACTACTGAATTAAAAGTCTTGTGTTGTTTTAGCAAAGAGGTGCTGGTGAGGAATTGGCTGGAAATCGCTTCAGTCGCAGATCACAAGGGCATGATTCATCTGAGAGTGAGGGGGAGGAACTTGTGTCTCCTCCAAAGAGGCAGAAAGTTCAGGTTTGTGTTACATTTCATCAACCTGTTATATAAAGACTAATTATAAAATCTCTGATTCAGCTAAATCATCAAAAAGGTGCTGTCTAAGCTGCTCATTGTTAATTTTTGTCTTTATAGACAGCCAATATTACCACAGTGATAAAATCTTGATTTGTTCCTCATCCTCAAATTATCTTGTCTCGTCAGGATTCGGCCTCCACCCCAAATCCTCCAACATCAACACACTCGACTGACAGCTCAGCTCCTTCGAATGTCCCACCTCCAACTTCAGTTGCCAGCCAATCTCGTGAGAGTGACAATGAAGATGGCCAATCCCAAGGCAGTAGGAGTTCAGTCGTAGGGAGCCTGGCCAATAGCAGTAGCAGTCTGAGCAGTGGGCGGGATATAGACCAGGACAATCGTTCCTCATCCCCAAGTCTCTCTGCTTCCCCTCTGGGTAGCTTGGACTCTGATTCCGATGGCCCCGACTCACCAAAGCAAGGAGAGAGGGAACGAGAGAAAGGCAAGGAGGGAGGAACGAGCAAAGTAGCAGGAGAGGATAGGCGCGCACTGAGAGAAGGAAGAGGAGGGGAGGAGTCCTGTGGAGAAGGAGAAAAGCGAGAGGTGGATGCACGTATTGAAGACTGTCCGTCTCTCAAGCCCCCCTCTGCTCCTTGCTCTTCCTCGGGTCTGACTCCCTCTCTGCGTGGAGCGGGGGATTCATCAAATGAAAGCAATAGTGGGAGAAAGTCTTACTTTTCCCTGGACTCTAAACTGATGTGCAAAGTCGAGTATGGTGGACCACCAGGTGTTGACGGTGGACTTAGTGGCAACAGAATGAATTCCAAAGCCAGTTCACAGTGTGTGACAAAGGCAGCTATCTCAGGAGGAGAATTTTCCCATAACAGCCCCAATATTCCCCACCCTTTACCCCCTCCTCTTCCTCCTCCACCTGCTCTAAAGCCGTTGGAGCTTGGCGGACCAAACCTGCCTGCTGAGGTTAAGTCAGAAAGAGACAAAATAGAAAAGGTAGATAAAATCCAGGACAAGTCCAATCCTCCATCTCTGTTGCCTCAGACAAGCCCCCTTCCACATTCCCAGTCCCAGCCTCAAACCCAACCCTCCACCCACCCTCACCACTACAGCTCCACTAGCTGGCAGGGTGGCACAGCAACTGGTTGCCAAGGGAGCTGGGGTTACACCCGTTACCCTGGAAACCACCACGCACACCAACCACAGCACCAGCCGCCTGTGCAGCAACAGCAACTTCCCTCTGTGTACAACCCCTCGTCCTCTCGTCACTCCTCCTCCCATCCCCCTTACCTCCCCCATCCCCACCCCCACAGGGAATACCTTCCCAGGTACGCTGGAGGGGGAGGGGACAGAGAGAGGGGGACTGCAGGAGAGAGGGAAAGGGGGAGGGAGATCAACAGGGAGTTTTCTGCTCCCATTGGCAACAGCAGCAACAATAGTAGCGGGAGTAATAGCAATAGTGCCTGTGGTGGGATGAGTGGGTCCAACAGCATCCAAGGAAGAGAATTTGGGGGTCTGTCAGTGGGTCAGAACCGGGACTTCCAAGGTTCTGGCAGGGATGGACCTAACTGTGGCCCAGAAAGAAGAGACTTTGGTCCAGCTTTCAGAGACAGAGAGCGAGAAAGGGACAGGGACCGGGATACAGGAAGGGATTTTCCTCTGCCAAACCAAAACCAGAGTAGAGACTATGGCCCCAATGGAACTGGAGGGGGGCATCCAAGAGACAAAGACGGGGGCAGATGGGGTGAATTTGGGGGCCAGACTAGAGAGGTAGTAAGCACCAGTAATCCAAACAACAACTCCATTCCTCCAAGTTCAACCAGTGGGCTGCCTGTGACCCCAATGATAAACCGAGACCCTCCTGCATCACCCCAAAACAACCCCAGTCACACCCCCCATTCCTCCCAGCCTCCTCATCCCCACCCGCATCCTGCAAACCCATCCAACCGAGAGTTCCCTCCACCTATGGATCAGGCACAAACCCCTTCCTCTGGTGCAGACCACTTTCACAGAGAGTATCCTCCTACTGGAGGGAAAGACTTTCCTGCTGGGGCACCACCTCCCACTGGCACAAATCGAGAGTACCTTAGCCCCCCAGGAGTGACACCAAACCTAGGGCGAGAGTATTCAGGGCCTGGAGGAAACAATCATCCTCACCCAAATCATGGCCACTACCAATCTGGGTCCAGAGACAGGGAGAGAGACCCAAACCTGCGAGATCCCGCTTTGTACCAAAACCGTGGAGGCCCAAATCAACCTCCTGCATTATCTCCTTCTTCCTCCTCTAGCCATCATGGACACCCTCCAAATGCTCCTTATCCCCCTCCACCACCTCCTCTACCCCCTTCTCAAACATCCCATTCCCAACCACCCCAGTCAAATATGGCACCCACTGTACGCCCACCACACTACCAAACCTCCTCCCAGACACCTCCAACACCTCTATCCCCTTTACCAAGCCCATCCACCAATCAGATGGGGAGCTTCTCATCTTTTCCCCCTGGCTCTTCCTCTGGGCCAAACATGCCACTTCCTGGTCCAGGTGTGTCCTCCAGCTGTTCACCTGGATGTCGCCCCCCTCCTTTCCATGGCACTTTGAACAGCCACCCTCCCTTCAGTGGAACATTCCACCCCAATGGAAACAGCGGCGGTAACATGACAAACAGCAATAGCAACAGTAGCGCTCCCACCAACAGCAATACCAACTCGCAATCACTCTCGCCTCAAAATGTCTCCAAAGGACCCCCGCCTCTAAGTAACCCGGCCAACAACAGCATTTCAACCCCAGCCTCTGGTACTTCACACACTGGTGGAGATGGACCTATAGATGCAGCCCCACCTCCCACACCTGTTATCAAAGAGGAGCCAATAGAAGACAGGGAGGAGACTGAAAGTCCACCTCCGGTGTTGAGAAGCCCATCTCCTGAACCCAAACCTGTAGACATTCCCATTCACGCCAGCCAATCAGCAAGGTAAAGTCAAATTACATCATCATCATCTCATTAGTGGTGTGTCACTCTGTCCAGTCCCTCTTTATACGATCATATGTAATTAACAGGAAGTGTAATAGTTATAATAGCCACTCTTACCCTTGATGGTTGTCGTAATGGTACACTACACTGCTGTGTCACTCATGTCTAGGTTTCACAAGGTCCTTGACCGTGGCAGCGGTAACTCCTGTGCCCGTAGTGATGTCCTTTTTGTCCCATTGGATGGCTCCAAACTGTGGAAGAAGAGGAATGAGGTTATCGAAAGGGCACGTAGGGAGGTGGAGCAACGGGCCAGAGACCTAAGAGAAAAAGAAAGAGAACGAGAAAGGGAGCGTGAGCGGGAGAGGGAGCTGGATCGGCATCTACAGGTGTGCACATTTGAGTGTGATAATAATGATTGATTTAATGGATTTAATGTCAGCTGAATTAATCAATTTGATGGGGGGGAAGTAAAGCAGATCAGAGAGATGTGATTTATTATCTCTAACTGTTTTTATCTGCAGCAGCAGAAGGATGTCAACGCTGCTGGAGGAGGTCGCCAGGGCTCCTCTCTCTTTTTTCCCTCCTCGACTTCTATCATCCTTGATCCTTCGTCTTCTTCCTCCTCTTCTGTCGGGAACTCCGTCTCTCACCCTCCCCCTCATCCTCAGCATCACCCCTCACACCCGCATGCACACCTTCCTCCGACACATCATCTCCATCCAAGCCTTGCTCACTCCATCCCACACTCCCTTCTCTTGCCATCGATGGCTGGGGCCTCAGCAGTGGTTGGCCCTCAAGGAGCTCTGGGAATAGGTTTGGGAGGTCCATATCTAGGCCCTGACACCCCAGCATTGAGGACCCTGAGCGAGTATGCCCGACCGCATGCCATGTCACCACTTGGGGCGGCAAGTCGTGCTCAGGCACACCACCCTCAAGTTCACCATGGCCATCCACATGTCCATCCCTCATTTTTCCTCCCCCAGTTCCAAAATCATGGTTTAGCCCACCCGCATCACTTACCTACTGATGCAGCTACAGCAGCAGCTATTTTGGGCTTTTTGTATGGTGGCAGCCTGGAAGGTGGTCCAGGTGTAGGAGGCCACCCTGGGGTAGCAGGAGGCCCAATACCTGGAGGGCTTGGAGGTGCAGGGTTGGGAGGAGTTGGATTTCCTCATGCCATGGCAGCACATCGAGACCGAATCAAGCCAGGGTTTGAATTTAAGAGTGATGATCGAGTCTATCCACCTGGATCAATACCTGATCCTACAGCTCTTGCCTTGGCTCACTCTCATTCTCATGCCCATGCTAATGCTCATGCTCATGCTCATGCACACTCCTTGCTCCTTGGAGGAGGTGGAGCAGGAGCAAATGAGGTTGCACTCTACGGCACTCCTCCTCCCCCAGCACCACCTGGCCCCCCACACCTTCAGAATCCAACTCTGGCTCCTGTAACTCGTCCCCCCAACCCTCCTGCCCCTCAGCCCCTGTCCAATCCACCTCCCTCATCTCTTCTCCCACCTTCTCTCCCCTCTCACCCATCATCTGCCCCCACAGCCCCACCAGGCCCTGCTGCTCCACCGCCAGCTCCTCCTCCTCCCCAACCTGCCCCACCAACCTCCAATGCCTCCTCACTCCATCACCCAGTCCCTCATTCTTCTTTTCCCAGCTCTCTGTCTTCTCATCTGCCGCCCGCCCCTGCCCCAGCCGCTCCCCCTGAACCCTACCCCACACCTACCCGCTCTCCTGCCTCCTTTGAGCGGGAGAGGAGTGGGGAAAGAGAGCGGGAGAGGGAGAGAGACAGAGCACCTTTGCCTGCTTTTGGGGAAAGAGAGCGAGAAAGAGAGAGGGAGAGAGAAAGGGGAGGAAGTGGTGGAGGTGGAGGAGGAGGGGGAAGTGGAGGAGGAACAGGTGGAGGAGGAGGAGGAGGAGAAAATCTGGGGCGTCTACAGATGTTAAACGTGACCCCCCATCATCACCAGCATTCTCACATCCACTCACATCTTCACCTGCACCAGCAAGACACAGGTATCCACTGCAACTAACACAGTTACACTTATGTGCATCTCCTATATAACAATGCAGTCAATATTATGTTGTGTTTGAGTGACCTCAGAAGTCAGATGACCGAGGTGGGAATGATGTAACACCCGAGTTACCAGCATTTCAGTTACCAAGTCAGAAAAAAGCTAAATCGGAGGTGGAAACAAGATGGCTACATCTACGAAAGTGATTTTAGCGCTTGTTATTTTAGTTATTTTACATCATTTTAGCACCCCTTTTTGTCGATGTAGCCATCTTGTTTCTGCTTCCGATTTAGCTTTTTTCCGACTTGGTGACTGAAACGCTGGTATCTAGGGTGTGACGTTATTCCCAGCTCGGACATTTGACTTCCAAGGTGACTCGAACACAGCGTTATTTTTAAAACTCAAAGAATTGAAGATTTTATGATGAAAAATGGAAGAACAGGACTTAAAGCAGTATTGAGGAGTACATAAACCTCCATTGTTCTCAAACCTTTACTCAGAGACACCCAGGTAGACTGTTGTGGTGTTGTCTACTGTCTACTCCTCTGCTAAAGGAGATTACTTTGCCCTTTCTTACATATTTGTGATAGATTTTTAGACTGGGTAGAGAAGTGAGAAAGCAGGACTAGATAGACTGTTACAACTATGATCTAAGACTCTGATTTGTCACCGTTTAAAACCCTTGCTTTGACTTTTATTGAATATATCCTGTATTTCCTATTACATCACTGGCATCCAGCGACGGGCGGGGTTCACCCCCTGATGGACCCGTTGGCATCGGGGTCTCCTTTGGCACGTCTCCCCTACCCAGGAGCCACACTAGGCACCCCCATCCTGGCTCACCCCCTCACTGACAGCGAGGTGCTTCGCCAACAGCTGTTCGGTGAGGAGAAGGCTCCTCGTCCATGTACTTGTTCAGTTTTTTTTTCTCTAAAAACTCCACTGTGTTTTAAGTTTATAATGATTGAATGTGATGATGATGACTGACCAGAGTGCTCTCACCCACTTTTGTGTTCCTCAATCAGGCGCTCCTTTCCGTGACCTGCCCCAGCCAGCCTCCCTCACTGGTCCAATGTCAGCAGCCCATCAGCTCCAGGCCATGCAGCAGGCCCAGAGCGCGGAGTTGCAGATCCAGAGACTGGCCCTGGAACAACAGTGGATCCATCACCATCACCACCACTCTCTTACCCAGGATGAGTATTACAGGTACAAAAAATTTGGAAAAAAGTCCATCACAACTTACATTTCGCAGTTGTGGGAATGTTCACTCGTTATCATATCACAAATCTCTGTATTCAAAGTTGAAGTTCATAAAAAGATTGAGAGAATCATTTCACACAATTTCATTTCACTTCCTCAAACTGATCAGCCACTGAAAAGAACAGATGGTAAAAATTTGGAAAGACACTGGGGCCATATTTCAAAGTAAAACAACACATATTTGAATAAATGACAGCAGAAAGTTGCTGAAAGCTCAGATTACTTATGGAGATGTTTTATGGTGATCACAAAATTCATAGGAACAGAATAGATTTGTACCAAACAATGTAAACTAGCATAGGAAGAGCCAGATTTTTATCTTCTGATGTTAGCTTACAAATGGCTAAAGGCTAACATTAGCTTGTGTCTGATGAGTCAGTAGGATATCACATATGTTGCTTTAACTATAGACTGTATGGACATAAACTCTGTCCCAGTGATGCCACCTGTCACCCAAAGATTGCAGTCAACATATTTGAAATTTTGACCCCATTTCACTCATGGAAACAGTGACGTGAAGACCAAAACTGCGCAAAGTATCTAGAAAGTTTTTTGCACTTCCTCATTGGCTTCATGTTCAAGAACCCTGTGACTTCAAGTGGAAGAAAAGCATCAATCTGCAAGAATCTTACCTCAACCTTTGCTGTAGCCTTTGCCTGAGCTTGATTTTGGTCTCTGGTTTCTGTTTTAACTTTTTCAGTCACCTGAAGAAAGAAAGTGACAAGACCCTGTGAGGGAGGGGCAAGACAAAGGGCAGCATGGAGAAAACTGAGGGAGAATATGTGCAAAACTGACCACGAAACGTAGGCACTGAAAAACAATGAAGGAACAAAGACTCAAAACAAAAGCCTACGGACAAATGGATGGGAATCCGCTTAAAAATACAGGATTTTGAAGGTGTCACTGAAGAGGGAGAAGAGCGTAAAAATGTGGCGCACAGTCCCTGCTAACTGCTCCACATGGAGGGTCAAGACTTCAGCGCTTCCCTGCAAAATGTTCTCAAACTTCAATCCTGTTTTGTATTGTGCTCTGTACAGTATATTAGACGTGGGCGGCAATAGTGAAGTACAGTATGTGTAAAATACTTGATGCCAGAAGGAATGTGTACATGAGTCTCTTTTATGTCATTGCATGTAGCTAGGCGCTTATTCTGATCCGGTGGAACTTTTCTGTTCTATTTTTAGTAATCATCCCCTCTTTTGTATCTGAGGGGCGTTCAATATGCATGAGACCAGCAATTTAGTGTTATGTTATGATCAACTGTATTGTTATGATTAATGTTGTCTGTTTGTTGATAATGATATAATTATATATACAGTACATATTATTTGTATTATTTTTTTACATTTTCATGGTATGGCGGTCAGTTTTTATTTTTATTTTTTATTTTAAATTTACCTTGTGAAACAAGATGCAAATGAAGGAAAAAAAATCTGGAAATAAATTATAATCTTTTTTTTGCTAGTCCCCCGTGTGTTCATGTGTGCACTATTTTCCCCCTCTCACATACATTCAGAGTATTTGCCCCGTCTTTGTTTTATACAAGTCACTCATGCACAAAGCATATCAAATTCCTCACTCTCCTCCCCCTCCCCCCTTTTTTCTCTCCCTCTCCCTGACTCCCCCTCTTTTTCCTCCTCGTCAGTCTGTCCCTCCTCCTCCTCCTCCTCCCCTCTTGGTGAGTGTAGCTAATAGGAGACACATGGGATGAGTGTGAGACATGGGAGTTGAGTCGCTCCAGTGAACAGCAGCCACCCTGTAGAGCGAGCATTCCTTACTGCACCGTAAAAATGAAAAGAAGAAAAAATATAACAAGAGAGAGAGAAATGAAAAGGAGAAAGAAAGGAGGAGCTACGAGAGTGTGATTTACAGTCCCTGCTAGAGGCTCAGGACTATGTGTATGTGTGTGTGTGCTTTTTTTACTGTGTCTGGCTGGAGGAATCTCCTTCAAACAGACATGGATCAGTGACTGCAGTCTTCACCTTGCACGCTAAATTACTACTAGCTTCAAGATTTGGCCACACATAGATCCATCTTCTCAAAACTTAGCATTACCACTCTCCATTTGTATCTTTACAATACACTCTGTCTGTTTAAAATCTCTGACAGCCATCTCTGGATGCCTTAACTCTGCCCCTTTTTAATTGTGCCATGTTCTAAACCCTCTTCTCTTCCTGGTCTGCTGATAAGTGATGGCCCCGTCTCTTAGGTACACCTCAGTTAGGACAGGGATATTAAATGTGTGAGTTATGCTACGGTTAGTGAAATATATACTGTCTGGAACATGCTTGTGAGTTGGTATGTAGGCTATGAGTCATTAAAGTCACCTTGAATAACTGTGTCAACATAATATAAAGTATCATCTTGCAGGACAAATGTGAAGCTCCCATCCAGTGACATCACATCTGGGGATATTCTTAGCACTTCATCCGTCCTATCTCAGGGTGAATTAGGATGCTGTGAAAGGTGCAAATGAAAGACAAAAGACATGGTTTTAATATTACATTTCACACAGGCCTAGAATTACAACCATAATTGTATTCAGGGATTTTAAAAGAAAGGTTACTATTTGGAAAAAAAAACTTGTAAATGTCGGTCAAATACTTATTTGGTAAAAATGACCTCCAACCCCTTTGTTTGGACTGTTTGGTTCATCATGATAATGTAGTTATGTTCATAAATCACTGGATTTACCCAAGTGCATTCTTAAGGCTTATTCAATTGATTGTATTGTAAATGGTGATAATCAATAAGAATACTCTCTTGGTTTTTCATTTGATAGCAACAAGAGTAAATTAACAAAACAAGGCAACAAATTAAAACCCATGTTTTATTGAGTTATTGAGGCTCTTCATTCTTTTAGACTCCCCCGTGTTTGCGCAACACTGCCATAAGCAAATCCAAAGAGCCATTATTAAAAGAGATAAAAACATCATTGAGACATTTAAAAAAAGCTGAAAATTTGTTACATCAACATCAAAATATTAATTTGTTTGATTATTCTGTTAAGTCCCAAGAAACTATTAAATATGCTCAATAGTGAAAACATTTTCTGCATCTTTTTTATCACCTTAATTGCACTTCACTTTTTTTTACTCCATTTTGTGGAAATCTTCAAACTGAATTGTCATTAGAGCACTTGTGGTCATTTTGTGGCGTAAAAACACTCAATGAGGTGGATTGCGTTACCCCACAACCCCTCTCCCTATATTTTCTGGGTGTAAAATCTGAGCTCAGAGTGACCATCTACTCCTAAGGGTTTAACAACATGATCTGAAGCTAAACGATTCAGCATTACTGTACACCACATATAAGATTTCAAAGAGATACGGAGTCATCATTTAGATTATTCACTCTGCACACTTGTCGTAAGTGGTTTACCGCACAGCAAGCCTACAAGTTCATAAGAGCTCTCAGGAAATATGTCTCCAATAGATGAGTGCACCTTGACATAATGATCCATTTCACTAAGAAACTCTACAATATAAGCCATGCTGTCCTCCACAGTCATTTCCAGCATCTCAAGAATGTTTTTCACAAACTAGCACATTTAAAGTGGAACTGAGGAAAGACTCAAATAGTGAGCTGAAAAAGAGCTGAAAAGACTATTGAAATGTATGTAATTCAATACTCTGTTATAAACAACAAAAGGATAATAATGCTTTAAACTGAACTAAAC
This sequence comes from Xyrichtys novacula, assembly GCA_962446985.1. Classification (NCBI taxonomy): domain Eukaryota; kingdom Metazoa; phylum Chordata; class Actinopteri; order Labriformes; family Labridae; genus Xyrichtys; species Xyrichtys novacula. Next base: position 24,877,365 of record OY660871.1, read on the forward strand.
TGAAGTACTTTCACTCTAGTGTAAACCACTGATCTTTACTCTCTGTTATGACAGAAGACATTAGTTGTATCACTACTTATGAATTCAAAATCCCCCATCAGACTCAAGGCTCTATGCGTTTCAGATCCCAACAACCTAACACAACCCCTTTAACCCTTTGTCGATACTTGACAATAACTGACAGGATGGCCTGTCATTAATAACAGAATGAGCTATCTGACACAGCAGCATCCAAGGATTGTTGTTCATACAGGCGCATTTAAAAAGATGAGAACGTCCCATATAAGTTATTTTTCCCCCAAAACTTACAGAGCTAGAAGAGGAAATCATCTTTTGTGACTTAAAATAACTTACATTTCTCTTATCATATGGATATTTTATACCAAACAGAATGAACAAGCCTGCCTGATGAGCTACTTTTCCTTGACAAATATTGACATGTGTAGTTTTATATGTGAAATAGATTTTTTTACCTGTCCAAATGAGCTATCTAGCCTGTCAGGTTGAACTACCTTTAAAAAATTGGCTTATCTGCTATGAGAAACAACTTGCCTGCCTTTTTGAATAAACTTTGTGTCTCTTGTCGTAAAGAGTATTTGATTGCAATATCTTTCTTTCTCCTCTTTGTACTTATTTTCTTTATCTTAACTACTATTCCAAACCTGACAAAAACAGTGCAGAAGTCCTGGACAGTCTATTAGTAAGTATTAAAGTATGAAAGCTCAACATGCACTGTAATGTCCCAGGCAGGGCTAGTTTCAAATACAGTATCCAATTGTCCACGACTGTGAAGTTCCTAGTAACCCAAAAAGTAGGAAAGGTTAAGTATTTAGCTGCCAAAAATGGGAATACTCAATTGTACATGAGGCTTACATGAGGTTTCATACTTGAGGCAGTACATGCCCAGTACATTACACACTACAGTCTAAAATCTGCCAAAAACTGATGGATGGGAATGTGTGACTGTGAAGCTGGTGCTGCCACCTAGTGGAATGCTGTGCAGCCTCTTTTTATACCCACAAGCATAGATGTGAAGATAGAGTACCAACATTTTATTCTGAATTCAGTGTCCATAATTTATTCATAAAAATTCTGTGTGTGTTTTTACAAACAGCGCTACATACACAAGTTCACAAGGCCTAATGTGGTCCATGCACATCAACTAACAACTAAAGACAGAGAACAGACATTACATTCTTTGTTCGGAGCTAATACTAAAATAATGAATGACATACAGTAAAAACAAGCACCTATTGGACGTCAGTGTAACTTTGAGGTTCATACAGGCATGTTTTCTCTCTTGTGCACACTTCTTATGTGCCTGCCCAGGGACTCCATCCATTTAAAGGACTTGCCACAATAATTACAAATAAAGTGTTTCCCTTCGCTGTGTATGGTCTGGTGTCTATTCAGAGCACTTGTAGTGATAAAAGTCTTCCTGCATATTTCACATATGTATGGCCTTTCTCCCGTGTGTGTCCTGATGTGAGCAGCGAGGTGGGAGCAGTTATTGAAGCGCTTTTCACACACAGAGCAGCAGTATGGTTTCTCTCTGCCCTCCTCTCCACTGCTGCTGTTGTTGTTATTGATGTTGTGGTTTGGGTGGAAGGGTAAGATGGGATCGTGGAGACTTGTTCTCAGACTGGAAGGAGATGAGATGAAGTCCTTGATGTCTGATTCGAGGCTTTCCAGTTGCTGTGCCGCATCGTGTCCCATCCAAAAATCCCTATGGCTCTTCAGATGCTCCTTCTTCACCAGTGAGGGCTCTGGGTGCTCCTGCTCCATGCTGCTGCCCTCATCCTCCTCACAATGCGGGGGCTCTGGAGCTTCAACCTCAGGGTTTGACTGATGATGCTGTGGTGGAGGAGGAGGGTGGTGGTGATGATGGCTGTGCTGCTGTAGCTGGGCTCCGATGCATGTCTCCAGCTCGGGCTCTATGAATAAAACACAAATACTCAGATCAATTAAATGCTGTTTGCTATAAAAACAAATGAAAAAAGATTATGTTTGGCTGTTTGGAGATTCCATTCAAACAAACCTTGTTTTAGAAGCTTCAGTTGCATCCTTAGTCGACTGATTTCCAGATCTTTGGAGCGAAAAATCTCCTCTTTGTACTCGGCTATTGTCTTTTCGACAGCTCCGAAAATCTCATCTGCCACTGCCATCAGTCTGTCGTTGAGAAAAGCTTTTAGTGACAGCATTTTAGATGTTCCTCGGTGGGAGATTAATTTCATACACTCGACGTTACGCTAGGAGACGTATTCTTACGAGTCCCTGAACGTCACGCTTCGATTGTAAACACGGACGTAAAAGCGAGCGACGCTGCGGGTTCACCACGGGGAACTAGCGCCAACTGCTGGTGCGGGGGTGTAAAGGCAAGACCCCTCCTTAAGAATGGGAGGACTGCACACAATGCAGCTCAGTCACACAATGGGCCATGTGTTGTTCTCTAATATTATCAGCTTAAAGAACATTTCCACTTTTTGAGAGCTGAAACCTACCTTTTAAATCTGGCTTTCAATATGGAATAATTTCTTTTTAAACTTGGACAACATTATTTCCATTGTTAACTCCATTTAGTTAATTAATTGTCCTTTTTTTTTTAAACTTTGATTGTTTTTTGATTTTATTCCCTACCCTCAAATATTCAATTAATTAAATATATTATTTTTTTATTTACATTTAAACATTATTTACATTTATACATTAATATTTTCGTTTATATAAAAAATAATTGTAATAGTAATGGTTACTCACACTCAAACATTAAAATTATTTTTAGGTAAGTAAGGGTTGGCTTATGGGGTTTGTTCTCAGAGGAGGGTTGGTTTGGGTGAATTTTTTAGTTCTATTGTTGTTATTGAAGTTGTATACTGTTTAGGAAAAAAATTTTAATAAATACATTGTTTTAAAACATTAAATGTATCAATTATTTTTCTATTTAGTTGTTTAGTCCTTTATCTCTTTCTTGTCCTCTTTATTTTCTGTGTGTTCTTTTGTGAATCCCTTTGGGCTGCATGATTCTATGTAAGAAAGGCGCTGTATAACCTAAACTGAGTTTAAGTTGGTTGAAAATAAGCAAACTGCTACTTTGTCAAGTAATGATAAAATCCAGTATCTTTGGTATTTATGTTTTATATAATATACATCAAACGTGTGCCTGAGCAGGTCTTTTTGGAACTATGATGGAATGTTTTTACTACACAACATTATACAGATTAAAGCTTTAAATCTCAATTTTATATGCTTTCTTTGCCTGTTTATTTTGTGTGTTTAGTCTGTGTAATGTGTACTTTTGACACTAAAACCCAGGATGTTGGAAGCCCAGGGGTTAGGGGCTCAAGTCCTGCCGCCCACTGGCCCCATACTATGAAAACCAGCCTGGAAGCTGGAGAGGTGCCAGTTCACATTCTGGGCGCCCTTGAGTAGGCACCGAACTCCAGCGCTCAGGTTGCTCCTTGATGAAGAAACCCTCCTCAGTCTGCATCTTTCCATTTCTGCATGTTCATATGGTCTTGTTTATGCATGTTTGAGTGTGTTTTGGACTATTTGTGTAAAAGCAGGGGTTTATAAAGTACATAAAACTTAAAGATAAATAAATACATAAATCATGTTTGCTTTCACTTCTTGTCCTGTAATTGAAAACGAAACATTTTAGTTCTAATGGCCATCAGGTGTGTGTTACACCAGTTTTTAAAGGAATTCATGCCAGCCTGCCCTTGTCTCCTGCACATTCATACAGTACTGTTTTCACAGCTAGCTGTTCAGTCATGTGGCTGTTTCAACACAGTAAGAATATAAAAAAACAAAGACACTGGGACAGACAAACATTAGGTGAAAGCCAGGAATTTGCTAGAGCCAGACAAGAGATTAGGATAGAAATATAAAATGCATGATATAATCTGCTTTGTTTGTCAAAGAAAAATAACATATTTAGTCCCCTTTAAAAGCCGGATCACTTCCACTGTTACCTGCCTATGACTGGTTTATTCTTTCCTATGACTCTCTCTAATGCCAAACATAACACAAAATCAACTTTTAAGAAAAAGTTTGAAAATCCAGCTCTTGACAAAAAGAGACGAATATCTAAGCATCCATACACCAAATTTAGAAATCATTTCCATTTGCATTTAGTTTTTTTCCTCATGACCAATTTCAACTGTTAGAAAATTACAGTCTGAGTATTTAGATTAAGTAAGAGACTAAAGTGAGAATAAAACCTTATTGCATCCATTGACTTTACATACACAGTGGTTGCAATAAGTATAGGTTGTTGTGATGAAAATCATCCTTCTACCATTTTACTAGCTACTTCTATTTTCCATCAGAGAAGGTGTTAGTTTTCCTCAGACACATGAATCATTCTCTGTCATGTCTGCTTCGGTTTGGGATAAAAATAGCTGCCAAGGTCTTCTCTGCATGGCATTGTCTTAGCAGTGGTTCACTTCCGTAATGTGATACCCTCTCCTTGCCATCCTAAGACTACCACCAGAGTTATGATCACACTGCAGACTGAGCACTGCTGGTACAAGTTAGTACCCTAAATATGAGCAATAAGAGGGTGAATATTACAGCATAGTACTCGTCAAAAAAAGAAGGAAAAGACACCAATACCATCTCTAAACCGTTTATTATAATGTTACCTTACAGCCTTCCCAACCTTCTTCCCATGGCCATGACACAGTATGATGAACATGTAATGGACACTCCCCACTGGGCAGAACAGCCAATGAGAGAGTGGATCATGCACGTCTACAGGGAGGTAAAAGCCACAGCACATCATAATTACACGAAAGAGACAAAGATATTAAAAAGACAAATAAATTTGATTGACAAGAGCTGTGACACTGTTTACAGAAAAAAAAGTTTCGTAAACATTTCAAGTAAAGGCGTGGACTGGTCGCCCACCTCAAGGTGTAATAGTCATGAGTCTTTACAGCTTGAGAACTCAGTGTTGAAGTTAGTACGCACACAGGCTATTCTTGGTGGACTCAACTCTTTTACAGTGCAGTACAGTGCAAGTGTCAACCTGTCCCTTTCTTTTCATGTCATATCTACCACCTAAGAAATTAAGGAAAAGGAGGGAATGACGTCATTACACGAATACTTTGAATAAGGAGGGGAAGAGGACTAAGTGCTGAGAATTAGGGAGGATGGAGTGGGATCGTCTGAATGGAGCTGGCCACTAATCTGGACTTGGTCTCACTGTCGCTTTCAAGGTGGTTTTATGCCTTGGCGTTGATGATTTCGATGAACTCCGGCTTGAGGGAGGCACCGCCAACAAGGAAACCGTCAACGTCCTTCTGGGAGGCGAGCTCTTTACAGGTAGCACCAGTCACAGAACCTAAGAAGTGGAAGAGCACGTTTATAGGAGCCAGATAGCAAAAAATCTAAACTTTCACACACAAACTTTGATTCTTCAAGCTGACTGACCTCCGTAGATGATCCTGACAGAGTTGGCCACAGCCTCAGACACGTTCGTCTTCAGCCAGACCCTCAGCTTGTCATGAACCTCCTGGGCCTGAGTTATCACACAGGGAACATTTGCATTGTGAGTGGTTTGAAAGGAGATTGCAGTTATCGTTCGCTGTGGGGACTTGTGTTTACCTGCTGTGGGGAAGCAGTCTTGCCGGTACCGATGGCCCACACAGGCTCGTAGGCGAGCACAACCTTGCTCCAGTCCTTTACATTGTCTGTGACAGAGGTGTGTGATAAGATTAGAATTTCACAAGTTGTCCTATTTGCATTACAATGTTAAGACTCTCTCCCGTGCACATAAACCTAGGGGTCAGTTACCTGCGATGAACTTGGTCTGAGCGTAGACAACCTTCTCGGTGGTCCCACCCTCCCTCTCGTCCAGCTTCTCACCGATACAGGCAATGACACCCAAACCACTCTCCAGAGCGTGGGCTGTCTTCTGACCAATGAGCTAAAATCAAACAGCAGAAGAATTCAGTGAGTGAGAGTATGCAGGGGAACTACAGTATGTGGTGTTTCATGTGTTTTTCTTATTTATGTAAAAGGATGCAACTCTGGATCATGTTTTAACATTGTTTCAAACATGATCAAGTTTAATTCATCATCCACAAGTACCTCATCACTCTCTCCAAAGACGTGGCGCCTCTCAGAGTGTCCCAGGATCACCCAGTTCACACCACAGTCCTTGATCATCGCAGGGCTGAAGGAGGATAATCAAACATGAATGAATTTCCTCTCCATGCTTTCGCTTTTATTTGCTTATTATCATCAAACTCTTTCTTCTCATGACATACCTGATCTCCCCAGTGAAGGCACCCTTGGGAACTTTGTAGCAGTTCTGAGCTGCCACCCCAAACTTGGAGTCCAGCTTAGTCCTGGCAAAATCCAGGTAGATTGATGGGGCACCGCACACAACCTCTGTGAGCAGAGAAAAAAACAAAGCTGGTTATGCTTTTGTGAATCGCAAAGAGATACTTCCAGATACAAACATTTCTGCCTAAGTTCTTAAACACCAATAATTTGGAAATAAGAAGTGCAAGTTAAGATAAGTATTTACTCTTTTGTGCAGTCTATATGGAAAATTTGACCACTATAAGAACTCAAATATAATGTTTAAAGTCCTTAAAATCACCACTCATATGAGTCAGGTTTTTAGATGCTACTAGGTTTTCAAAATCATGCTGCTACCATGTTTCTGGAAACAATAAAAGCCAAAACACAAGCACTTTACTGCCCAAAAACTCTTGATAACTTCTCTCATTAAATTAAACAGAATTTTTACTTCAACACAGTGAGTAGACTGTAGGAAGAACTTGCTTTTTACTGCCTAACTATTGCAAGTCACACATATTCAAGTGTATACAAGTACAGAGTGTTTTTACTTGTTGGCAAACAATGTTAGTACAGTGCAATCTGCAAAGATCGAGCAGAATACAGTACAGTTAAGTAATGACATTCAAAATGTAACTGTATCTTGGGGTTACCAGTGTCTATATTAAACACTCCTGTTATTATTGGTTTAGTAAAGGTCATTGCTCCCCGGCCACAGTCAAGCCCCTCTGCATTAAAGGTCTGAGTTCAGCCCTCTAAAGGGCGCACACATGGCTGCATTCTGCTGAGGTCAGAGAAAAGTCATGGGACTTTGAGTTCAGACTGTTAAATAAAGAAGTTAAAATAGCCGTCATGAGAGGAAAAATCAGTCTGGAGGGGAAACAGCTGAATTTTGTATTTCAAGTTAAAGAGAGAAAATCAACTGGGAATACTAGGAATCACTGCAAGGGGGGCGGATACCTTAATGGAGCAAGGTCCAAGGCTAGTCTGAACAGAGTGACAGTCCAGACCTTTAACGGATATTAACACATAACATTACTGTTGCATAACACCTCCTTGCAAAAGGAAGAGCAAACGGGCCTAATGAGGGCATAGAACAGGCCTGGGCAGATTCAGATATGCCCTCCATGCGCCAATTTCCAAAAGAGTTCAATGCACTCAATAAAAAAAGATGGCATACAGCTGCAGCCATACTAGCTTGTCTCCGGTCTGCAGAAAGCAGACAGCAACAGGGCAAATGTCTACTGTTGTTGCATTCAGGTCATGGTGGAAATAATCGTACACGGGAGCTCGAAAAATTAAACTAACTAAAATGTGCATTTAAGCGCGTTTTCTTGACCAAACTAAACCAACTACATCGATAAAAAGTGACAAAGGGAAGATAACAAAGGGTGCCTGTGCTCGTTGCCGGTTTGGAGATGTAAGATGAGTCTTTAACGAGCGTCAATGAAGGCATCAGTGCGCTTTCACAGACAGAAAGCAGAGGCAGGGCTGCCTGATGGAGTACGTGCCGCTGCAAACGCACACCCACCACCTCCATATAACCGACTCCACTGAAAACTGGCGTGACCAGGCACATGTCTGCGGCTAGTTGGTGGAAAGCCAAGAAAGACAACAAAAAAGCCTGAGCCCGTGAAGAGTTTTATTTTAAATAGCACAACATAACTCTAACTAGTGTGCTATTGTGTCGTCGGTTTATTGAATGGCTGGGCGGGTTTGACTCTGTTGAGACAATGAAAGAGGAAATAAAAACACGTAGTTGTGGTGATGAGGGAAAAGTACATTTTGTCAAAATCTACGCACCGACATTGGGGTCGACCGTGGCTCCATTCATGGTCTGGATGAGCTCCCCGAGGCTCTTCTTGTCGCCGTTCATCTTCCAGTTTCCACCGACGAAGAATTTCCTGCTCATGGTTGCGTTTTGTTGTGTATTTTCACGAGTGTGTTCAGAGTAATTCACCGGTGCCTACGGCCTACCAGGGTCTACCTTGTCTGGGGATAGAGAGCGGATGTAAGACAGCACCGCTGAGTATTTATCAACGTGAAAATGTGACCCCTCCTCTCTCTCAGTTCCATTGGTTTGTGACGGCACGCCCGTAAACGCATCACCCTGTTCATTTCAGGAAGAGGCAGAGCGAAATGTCATGATGCGTTCACGTACGGTTCGTTAATCTGGTCACCTGTTGGAGCAGGGGCTACAGACAAAAACTTCAACAGTTGTAAGACTATTGTATGGTTTAAAAGAATAATAAGGGACACGAGAGTCCTTAAACAGGAGTCAAGCTTGTGTTTGATTAATGAATTATTGATTCAAAACCTTAAAACTGAGGCTTAAGCTTGTTCTGGTGAGTTTGTGGCCTACTATACTGCTGGGAAGCTTATTTATCGTCTTTCTTTAAATTTTATTACTTTCAATATAACAAACCCAACCAAAATCAGTTATACTTTCAAAATAGCAAGATCTTTTGTCAAAATAGCAAGATCTTTTAAAAGTAAATGATAATAATCTAAAAATAAAAGAAAAATGGTCAGATACTGAATCTATTGAGGTGGTCACTTTGCCTCATTTTTAATCAAATAAAAACTGCAGAAAACAACAGACGCATGATATTACAGGCATAATAATAATAATAATAATAATAATAATAATAATAATAATAATAATAATAATAATAATAATAGCACCACTGAAACGGTGGTTTTATTTGAGTCTGCCTCTTATCAGCTGTATTTATACAGTTTCCATATATTTGTTTATAGCGAATTAAAGTAGGAACTAAAAGTTAGTCGTAAAATTGCAGGTATGGTTTTTTTTTGTCGGAACCAGACCTGATTTTACCTTCACTAATTCGGTCCAACCGGCGCTCCGTTTACGTGTGTGACTGGAGGGTTGTTTGGTCGGTCTATGACGTTTCGTAATACGATAGGTTTAGAGAATATAAGTTCCACCCCTTTCTGTTCCGTAAGTAGAAAGGCCCTCTTTGATTGGCGGATTAGCCGCGTAGTCTGTGTACCCAGCGTGCACTGCGGCAACATGATTACTATTTTTACAAACTTGAATCAACAGTTATTCAATTTAAAATAATATTTGCTTTATAATGACAATGTTTGTCTTGTTTTTAAATTTTACTCATTTATTTAATCGATAAAACAGAAAGTTCAAAAGTGAACCATAAGTAAAGTATACCGAGGTTGTGTACAGAGAGCGTCAGCTGCTGGAGGTGGTTACAGGAATTATTGCTCTTTAGTAATTTGTCTAGCAGGCTTTTCTTAAAGAGAAGCCCACCTCACTCTGTTCAAATGAAATAGACTGAAACAAGTATGACACTCGGGGGAATCTGGACAGGGTGTAAACACAGTGCTGTATGGGAAACATTAATGAAGTGGTGATCAAATCTGGAGTGAAACATTGCGTTTTAAACACACCCAACGCATGCGAACTTAGCACTGCCCCTCCAGATCACAATCAATTTGTGCCTACCCTTGAGGAAAAATGCCAAACAGAAAAACACATCAATAAGTCCTTTTAGCAATAGAAACTAAAGATGCATCTTTAACATCTGACAGATAAAGATTCAAAACAAGCCTATCATAATAAAATGAAGTTTCAGGCATCTCCCCTCTATTTTATTATAATGGCCAATAGCTTAAAAAGTGTATGAATAGATATCTCAAAATATTAGAACATTTTATAAAGAGTGTAAGTAAAAGATTAAATACCACACATCACAGTCCAAAGCAGAACATACAACCACAATCACGGGAAAGACTGCTGACTTGATAGTTTTTCTCAAGACCGTCATGAAATCTCTCCTTCAGGAGAATAACCCTCAGAGGCTCATTGCTATAAAAGCTTTCTGTTTCTAAGAGTGCTGTATTGAAGCATAATAATGGAGCATAATCAGGGAGAGAATTGTGCTGTAAGAGGAAGAGCACAAGCAACGCAAATGACCGACGCCTATAGATGGTTTCCAAGAAGAGTCCATTAAAGCCCCTGGAAGAGCTTCACAAGGAGGGAGGTAGGTGTCACTGCATCAGGAGCCACATGGAGACAACTCGAGGTGAGGTATTACAGTTGTCACATTCCATTAGAAATCCAATCAAACTTTATTTATAAAGCACTATTCAGGCAAAAAGAAATGCAGCACAAAGTGCTTTACAAGTTAAAACAATCAGCCCCCTCATATCCACCCCCCCCACCCCCACCAAGACCTCAACCCAACACACACACACACACACACACACACACACACAGAGAGAGATAATGCAATCTTAAAAGCGTGTGGCTGAGTACAGAGGAGCCAGGTCAGGAAACGTCAGGAGGCCGACTGCACAGGAGTCTGCTCACGGCCCAGGGCCGGGACACCTCCACCCGGGTGGGCACCCCACTACAGGCCAGTAAGGGGCCCACAGCAGCAAGCACTGCTGCAGACCACCACCTGGCCGAGCTGAGTGCACACCACGAGGCAGAGAAACCCTAGACAGAGCCAGTCACAGCCTTCAGTGCAGTCGGCCCCCACTGAGGAAACACTGGAGAAAGTCAATGAAAAGATACACTTAATCAGCTAATAACATTGAACTAGATAAAATCGCAAAATACTGATAAACAGCTAAAACACCATTTTGAAATAAGTGAATAAATAGAATAACCATAAAATGTAAAATGAGGAATAAATATATAAATGAAATAAAATAAGAATAGGATAATAGGATACTATTATAAGGCCAGTGCCAGAGGATCTCAGGGTCCGCGAGGGTTCATATTGTAAAAGCAATTCTGAAAGATAAGAAGGTCCAAGACCCCTAAGACATTTAAAAACCATTAAAAGGACCTTAAAATCAATCCTAAAGCACACAGGGAGCCAATGCAGGGATTTTAAAACCGGTGTAATATGTGCCCGCCTTCTGGTCCTTGTCTGCACATGTGAGCCATATTAAGGAGCCATCCCTGAATCAGTGACATTGTCAAAATAATTTTTCCTGAGAAGAAAAAGAAATGTTTGTCAGTGGTCCAAAGTCTTATTTCAAGATGGAAGTTAATTTTGTTTTGAAATCTGAAGAAAAGTGGATTAACACTGAATCTAAGGTGCTTGAAATCTATTGGAAAGTTTCTACAGCCTGTGATGAATTGTGGTACTCCGTCACTGATCTTTATCAAAATAAATACAGCTGTCTACCAGGAGATTCTACCAAATCAGTAAACGGTAAATATTTAGCACTTTTTACAGACACCTTTCAACAGAGTGAGTGTAAAGATAACTGTCTTGATAATATAGCATGCCAAAAAAGTGGTCTCCTATGGTTAAACTAACCCCATGTGTGAGGTAAATTGACCATAGGAGCGGGGAAAGTTGATACAGTAAGCCCTTTCCCGACTGTATTATAAATTTCTAAAGTTTGTCCACAGCTCCATAAGCTTTGCTGGCGGAGGCGGGATTTATGACCTATACTGCAAGTAACTACATGTCAACATCACAAGCAGAAGGGAGAAAAATGTATGTTCTGTATAATCAAATAGTTATTCCACAGCTCCGTAAGCTTTGTTGATAGTGGCGGAATTTATGACCTATACCGCAGCCCGTCACCAGAGGGTGCTGTTCTTGGAGTGGCTTCACCACAGACTGTATATAGAATGGACAGCGTCTGCCTCCTCACTGGGTGAAGCCACTACGAGAAAAGCACACCCTGTTGGCAGGCGTCAGTATAGGTCATAAATCCCGCCTCCGCCAGCTAAGCTTACACAGCTGAGGACAAACTGTAGAAATTTATTACACAGAATATAAGTTATTCTCCCTCCTGGTTGCCATGTTGACATGTAGTTACTGTAACACTGGTTTGTGCTCAAGTCCTCTTTTTTTCTGTGAAGCTCTGTTTTTAAAAGTTATTAGGGGGTTCATGTTTTCTATGATTGACACCTGATACAGCCTATGGGTGTACGAAGATTGAGAAGCTCACCCGGTGGATAGGATGTTTGAGCCGAGCATCATCACAGCGACTCTCGGTGACTCTCCCGCCGAATGCGTACAATGCTACTGCACATCGCTGGTTTCAGGAAATGAAGAAAAATACCAAGAGCTTTTTGGCTTCAAATCCGTATACTGACAGGAGGCGGAACCAAGTTGTCCATTCTATATACAGTCTATGGTCGAAAGACAATTCTCATAAAACGGATGACAGACTAAATTCACTATTAAGAGTGAAAAATGGTTACTGGAAATAAATGTCTAACCCCTTCACCCATGTGCTTCTAACCTTTACAGACTCCATGAATTGATGCCCATCTCCTAAAAATTTGGACACATGATCAAACTCTTTTACCATTTCCGAGCAACAGGAGGTGGCTCAACTTACCCTTTGGCTCAACTTACCCCACTCTCCCCTATACAGTGTATTGACGGATAAGGGTTGACAATCTACCACCTCACCACATGAGGGCACTCTTTCACCATAGCAGCGCTTGTTTCTTTTAGAGGGTGAATCTTAAAGAAAACTTGCACCTTGGTAACTAACAGGTCGACCACATTTGCATTAACTCTACAGAAAGCCTTCCTATCACTCAGTTCTACTCTTCTGCGCCATAATGTGAAAGCAGCCACGAAATAAAGTGGGCTTCAACACGGTGAGTGTACACATAAAGGGGTGGGAAGATGGGAGGAGAAGTCCGCCGTCAAACTTTGGAGGAGGCTGAACCGCGAAGCGCCTTTAAAAAGCGGAGTGTTCGTTGTGTGTGTGTGTGTGGATGTGGGCCGTGAGTCAGTGGAGTTCATTGAACCGTCGCGAGTAGACGTTTCCGCCCACAAGAAAGATGGCGGCTCCCTTGCTGGAGAGTCTGTCGGAGTCCTTAGGTTCCCCGGAGCCGGCGCTTCGTCTCATTTTATCTATATTAATCGGTGAGTCCATGCTGTCGAAGAAGTTAGAAGATATTCTTATAGTCAGCCGCGATAGCAGCCATTGAGTGGACACAATGAAGTGCTCTTGTCGGTGTGTGTAACTTCAATGCTAACAGACACTAACTGACACACAGCTACAGGCTGCTGCTGCAAACCGGTTGTTTTGGTGTACTACTGCTAGCTTATGCTAATACCAAGCCCAATAAATCAATCACGGGCCCCTCGGAGTTTGATGATTTAAGATTTGAGAATTTAAAGCACACACTTGAGGTTTTAACAGCGTCTATTCCCTTTAAAAGACCATAACTATCGGCCAACTGGTGGCATTGACCTGACATGAAAGTGTTGTTTTATGGTGCCACCCTCCTTTCAATGGCTCGATTGATTGATTGTCGGACAATGAAAGTAGGCAGACTCAGATCAAGTCAGCTGGGGAGTTTAAAAAACAGCCAAACACACCGTCCAGAGGACAGAAAGAGTGAGATGTAGGATTAGCATGTTTGTATGAGGCTGGTGTTTAGTGAAAATAATGGCCTCAATGTTGTTGGGGGAGGGCTGTGCTTTGACAAGAAGACTGGGCACAGACAGGCTGCCAAAATATGTCCCCCCAACCCTCCATTTTCTACTGTGGGCTGAGGAGAGGGGAGACAAACAGACACCCACCAGGGTTCAGATATATCGGAACATGGACGGATCGTACATTGAGGTCCTCGTTTAGCTTGAATGTATGATCTCATGTGTTAATATAGGTTTCACACGCAGCGCTACTTTGGTACAAGTTGGTCGAGGTGTGTTTAGGGTGGGGGGAGGACGCCCTCCACGCTGTCCTCTCTGAACCTTGCCCTGACACGTCAGTTTTCTCTCTGTGTCCCCTCTCACCAGCAATTCAATGGTCATAACGTGGCCGGTCAGATCCGACTTTGATTGGCTAATGCCTAAAAAGCCTTCAGTCTATCGCTTCCTTCTTGGCTGTGTTGCCTAATGTGAGTTACACAAGGTTGTATAGTAACAGTCTCACACTGCAACACCGGAGCCTGAAATAACAGGTGGTTTTGTCACTGTTCCCCTCACTTTGATTTCTGCTTTTCACACCAACTGCTTACCAAAGTTACTACACAGTTATACATTGTCTGTAATGTAAATATTTGTTCAGAGTCTGATTTAAATACACCACAACTGCCATACACTGGTCTCTGTAACTACACATGTTGGGGGAAAAACTGGAGCCAGACTATTATTTTTCAACCGTTCCCAAATTCAGCAAAACCCAACGTGTATCAACATGTCTTTTAACAGTTTTGTAGTTTGTGAAAAATGGAACCAATCCCTTCATTTCTTAAAAAAAGTAAGGTGCTGCAAGCAAATGTAACTTTACCGTCAACTCAGTTAAAAATTCTGAAAGATGCATGAGTGAATGGATATAGACAGACGCCAGCAAGAGCATGTAGGCTTTATTTAAAGTTAATACACTGGCCTTTTGTACCACTATGAAGGAGTGTGATGTGTGTTTATATATGTTTAATAATGGACAAAATTAAAGATTGAAGAGGAATAAAGTACAATATGTACCAGGGAGTGAAGGATTGTTTTTATTATATACATATTTGTATCTAAAAGATGTAGAAACCGGTTATTATTTTATTATCATTGTTGATATTGCTTTTTATATTTACTATCCTGTTTCTACTTTTGATTTAGCTTATTTTGGTCCTCATGGTCTCATTCTATGTTTACTGTCTGGGTTCCTTATGACATGAAAATGGCCTTCAATTCTGTTTTAAATGAGCTTTTTGTTTTTATCTGTATTTTCCATGTGCTCTATGACTAAATGTCAAAGCACTTTGTAAACTTCTGTTTTTAAAAGTGCTATACAAATAAAGTTATTATTATAATTATAGAAAGTCTTTAGCCCTATCTTAGCTATCAACTTAGACAATTACTTTACAGCATAGTTAAATGAGAACACGCTTATCCTCGATGTACAGTTATTATATAGCTCTGATAATCCCTGCACCTCTGACCTTGCAGGGACTAAGTTATCTCACCCAGTCAAAAGAGTTCATTTAAGTCGAGGTGAAGCCCTTTACCTTTACAACGGACCAACATTGGACCTGTGGTGGTGAACGTCATGGTTTTGGTGAAGCTAATCAGGACTCATATGTATTATTTTTATGCTTATTTATTACATCATGTTAGTTTTTTGTTTATATTTAAACTGATAAACATCATTAAATATGAATAATTCATGGAACAGTTAAACAGGGAATGATGTAAAATAAATTAAGCATTCAAAATGGACTACTGCCCATATTTGCATAAGGGGTCTAACAGAAAAAAAAGGAGGAGGGGGTCTGCCCTTTCTGGCCCTTTCTGCCCCTGTAAATTTGGCAGTTATCTCCCTCCTTGAGGTACCAGATACACCACTCCTGCTGTGTGTCGATCTGTTTTACCACAAGGTCAGTGAGCTGTTGATACCGGGAGGTGTCAACAATAGCTGATATGAAGTCACTCTCTGAAGCCCTTTTAACATTTAATTCTCTGTTCTGTGTTTCTGTCTCTCCTGCAGGGTATCCCTGTGCTCTGGTGTACCGGCGGTTTTTGTTCCACCAATCTGCCACAGTTATACACTTGTTTCACGCGCTCTCTGGACTGGCATTAGCAGCATTCAACTTTGGTGAGATGAAGAGGGGGCAGAAAGATAGCATTGACATAAAATGATTACTTGTCATCATGTCGCTGTATAACTGTTATTTTTTCAGTTCATGGTGGGTCGGTCCTTTTTCAAGCTTCCTTTTTATGTTTTCTTGTACAAAAGCTGCATTTAAACTCACTCTAAAGCACCATTATTCATTTTGGTGCTGTCCTTGAGGTCTAACAAACACAGGGAGTGAATAATCCACCTTCTCTAAACTGTAGCAAAGTTATCTTTTAACATGGCTCTTTATCTTTTGTGTGCTTGTTTGCAACAAACTCAATAGGAAACCAATGAAAAATATGTCAGTTAGTGGTCAACCACAATTTTTTTCACCATTCATTTGACTCCAGCTCGAGTTGTAATTCTCCAGTGTACATCTATTTTACATGACGTGTTTCTTATTGTCAAGAGCTCTTTGATTTGGTGTAAAATCAGTTCATTAATCCATCTCTGTCATACAGTGAAAATAGGTTATCGTTCTATTATCATGTTAATGAGTAAAAAGTCCAAAATCTCTGAGAAATGCTGAACTGCCAGCACTTCTGACACATTCAGTGAGGAGCATGCTGGCTGAGGTTTTTCTAGAGGAAGACCAGGGTTTTTTTTCATCAGCATGAATCATCAACTATTGTGAGTCATTTCTGGTTTAAGGAGGAAGTAAATGCCGCCTGTTTAACAGTCGATGGCAGCAGCAGGGATGAAGGCTGGAGATTAATTCGAGCAGTCGTTCATTTACTTGCAGCGCAGACTTTTTTCCTGGTCAGCTAAATCAGCCAAACTGAAAGTATACTGCGAAATACACAGACGGCATCATAATTAATCAATTGCCTGATATTTTCTTTTGCTCTAATGGACGGTTCGTTCTCTGGAAATCATATTTTAAGATTATTAGATATTTAGTCAACAGGAATTATATCTGGTTAATTTATATCTATTTTAGCTCTTCTTTTAACGCTAAAATGCATACACTGAAGTTTTTCATTTTGGTTTATTTTACATATTTGATGATGGAGATAATCTGAAGTTTCTTTTTACTATTGCAGAGTTCTGACAAACAACAACTAAATACTTGCATTTTAAAAGCTTGAAGCTCTTATTTTTTGTAATCTTTGTAATCTTCTCTTCAAACTGTCTCTGATTTTAATACTCAAATTTGGATGTCTCACCTTTCCATCATTTATTGAACACAGTTTGACAGTACAGATGTAATGACAGCAGTCAGAAGTCGCTTTAAACAGGATGAATGATGAGACATCCTCGTGTGTGTGTGTGTGGTCCTCTGGAGTTGAGTCAAACTGCTAACATCTCTTCTCTTTTTTCTGTCCTGGCTGCACTTGGATTTTACAGCAGGTCTGTTGCTTTCTCTTTCTCCTTGTGGAATTCGTTTTCTTCCTCTCCTCTTTTCTTTTCAAGCGTATTTCCGAGAGGAGCACAAGGTCGCGCCGTATCGTCATAGACTTGCCTCGATGCTTTTTCTCCGTCTCTGCTGATACTGAAGTGTGATGGGAAATGCTGTTGTCATGTCCAGTCCTACAGTTCACACTTCACTGCACTAACACCCCCACCCCCCCCTTTTTCTCTCTGTCCATCTCTCTCCCAGGCTCTCAGCTATATCACTCTGGAGTATGCATCCTAGTTCAGTTCCTGATGCTGAGGCTCATGGGAAGGACGGTAACAACTATCCTGAGCAGCTTTATCTTTCAAATGGTGAGCTGTCCTGCTGTTTTCACTCATCCCCCGTATCTTCAGGCTTAGTTTTGTAGCATTAGCTCACTTTAGTCCATTTACTGCAGTGGCTCAGGTGCTGTTTAACAATCTGCCTGCACCATCTAACACAAGATTTCTTCATACACTCTCCACCATTTCCTCTACCTGCCCGGTCAATTCTTGCATAACGCTTGGCCCATGTTTTAAAGTAGACACAACATAGGCCAGTAATCCTTTAATATAATTGCATACTGTAAATGTGATTATCTCATTTGTTTACATTTAAAGATATGTACGCCCATTTTTGGTTTTAGAAGCACCTTCTTTCGTTGTTTTTTGCTTTTTCCTCGCCCCCCTCTTTTATTATTGCAGCACTCACACTCAGTTTTCCCTCCTTTCTGCAGTTGTACCTGCTGGCAGGTTATTACTACACAGCCACAGAGGAGTATGACATCAAATGGACCATGCCTCATTGTGTCCTCACACTCAAACTTATTGGTGAGTGTTTTTTTCCCTCTCAGCTCACCTCACACTCCTCTCTTCTCAGCAGAGTAAAATTGTTTTGTAATATCAGATGTTTTCATCACCGAGGTTGATTTAATATCTCCCGGATGCTGTTGATGCAATAACCCCACAGTGCTCTAGCGAACGATAAACACCCCGATAACTGCTGACTCATCCTCTGCATGCTGTAGGGTTCATTGCATTGATTGCCGCTGTGTTTGTCCATCTCACCTAGTTTCTGATTTAGTTGCATCTTCTGTTTCAGGTCTGTCATTTGATTACTATGACGGCGGGAAAGAACCTGTGAGTTGGTCAATTTGTCTTGGCCTTGCCTGCTTGATCAGTCATGAATGTTGATACCTGTCCCTGTCTTTCAGTTTTAACCTCTTAACTTCTGTTAGATCCTGTCTTTGTCATTTCCTTGTCACCTTTTCCTTGTGTCCTGTGTGAAGAAAGTACTGATTATAGTAATATTTGATGTGTTAATGTTAGCTAAGTTTACCTAATTGCCCAAGCTGATCACCAGCTCTGAGATTCATTTCATTTCATTTTCATTTATTATTATTTTTTTCATGCAACGCAAGAAAGTGAACTGAAAACAAACAAAACCAATGAGAATATTCAAAACAACAACAACAACAATAATCAAAGCAAAAAAATAAATAAAAAATAACTAATAATAATGCGAACCCAATGTGTCCAAAAAGGAGTAGGATGAAGCATTATGCTTTTTTAAAAACCTACCCCTTATCCTCTACTCAATAAACAGTCAGTCTCCAACATATTTACATTATATTAACAATAAATAGAACATAAATAGAGTAAATAAGTACATAAATCATTTATAAAAACGCCCGATGGTTAGAGCCCTTCCTCCTCCCTGTCCCTGGTGAGAACCATGTTTTTGTCCCGCTTTTTAAACTGGGTCATGCTTGGACATTGCTAGATCTCCACACCTAATCTGTTCCACAACCTTACTCCACAAACAGAAACACAAAATGTTTTTGTACGTAAATTATGAATGTATGTATGTATGTATGTAAACTGTCGTACGTGCCTGCTGATGCTTCAAGTAAAACATCCTGTTACATCATGTAAAACAAAGAAAGGCAGCGAATCCTCACATTAGAGAGACAAGAACCAAGGCTTTAGATTTTGGCTTATATAAAAAAAAGACTTTGTAATCCATCAATCATCCTGATGATACTTTTTTCTCGCTTTTCTATAAATTGGCCCTCTCTGCAAACATAAATTCAAACATCCGTGTAGGAGTTTCAGGGAACAACCATCTCTGTGTGATAACTCAGTTATTGTGATAAATCAGCTGTGTGTGGGAGAAGAATTGTGTTACTTTGACTCAAAACACACCATAATATATTCAACACCAAAACAAAGGTACTGGAAACACAACTTTTATTGCAAAGCAAACATTTGTAACTTACATTCGGTTTACTCTGCAGGCGAGCTGGATGCAGAGCTTCCTATTGAACTACTTTGGCTTTTTAAAACGAAGCCAAAAACAGGAGGAGTAGCATTCCAACACAAAAGGAACTTACCATCACATATATGCAGCAGATGTTCTCTACGGTCTATCCTTTTTTTTGCCTGCTAAATCAAGTGCTCGTTATAGCCTAGACTTGCACAAAGTTCCTAAAAACTTCCCAAATTTCCCAACTGAGCTTCAAGTGTGAACATAAACAGCTGAGTTTGAAATTCTTTGAGTAAAGTTGATGTAAGTTTATGTGAGAGTGCAGCAGGAAATCCTCAGGAAACTCACTGTGAGTTAGCAGTCGGGGTGATAACACTAAAGTCATGCAATCTTCTGCTTTTACCTTGTTTCGATATATAAAGCACTTAAAACAAAACAAATGCGACTCAACTTATGCAGCTGCAGAAAACACTCCAAAATTTAAACTTGTCTCTCCATCAGTGTGACCCCCTGTGCTTGTTTGTTGGGGGCTAAGGTAGTTGTGGTGTTGTGTTATGAGTGTGAGTGACAGACGCAGCGTGTTTCTGAGATCCATTCAGAAAACTGGATTTTAAATATCTGTTTTTTGGTCGAATTAAGCTTTTTTCTTCTCGATGACTCAGATACTCTAACTGTCTGTGGGACTTTTGTTCAGCAGACTTTGTTGTAAAAACTTATTAATGTCAACTGTTTCTTAATATTTTCTCCTCTCTAACTTACTGACTTGAAGTGACCTCTGACCCTGCATGCTGTCATTATTTTTAGACCTAAACTTGTACTTGAATACATTTGAAAGAATAAATAGGGAGTTGGTTTTTGCAGCCCAGTTAGAGACTAACTCAAGACTGGAGGCTGGTACCACTGGGTCTGCGGTTTGAGACCCCTGCTCTGTATTTCTGTTTAAACCCCAAATGACAAGAAAACTTTTTTTGCTCGTGCAAAAAGAGATTGCAGACAAAATTATTAAATAGCTTGTCTCATCAGGGTTAAACAGGATCTCTTTGGTTAAATAACTTAAATTAAGATGTATACCAATCTCCTGCTCTCCGCTTTGTTTTTCTCTCTCTCTGTTCGGGGACTTTTTCCATCTCTCACTCTCAGCTCATCTGCTCTCTCTCAAGTTTCTTCCTGCTACAGCGAGCGTCTTTGTGACAGCTGTTAATTTCCTTCCTGTTGCTTGATTTCATTTTATTCTAATTAGATGTAACATGCTGCTTTTCAGTCTGATTGATCTTTTTCATCAGCGTAGAAATGTATAAATGTCCTCTCATGCGGTATTTTGTCTGTTTAATGAATACCAAGGGTCACTGCTCAGGACACAGTTTACAGCCTGCAGTTATAAAAGAGTATTACTTGCCCTCATGTTGAGTTTGTGGTTGTTAAAAGAATCCTTTGTTAGTGAGCTTGTCAACATTTAAAATAGCCTCTCTGACCTTTCCTGTTCTGCTTCCTCTTCTTCTCCACTCCCTTCACTCTCCTTCTCTTTTCCAATTATCTGTTTCTTCTCACATCTTCAAACTCCAGGCCCAGCTGAATTTAGAGCAGAGGAAGGCTGCCCTGCCGTCCGTGCCCTCTCTGCTCGAGATCTATGGCTTTTCCTACTTCTATGGTGGCTTCCTGGTGGGTCCCCAGTTTACACTACGTAGCTACCAGCAACTGGTGGCAGGGGAGCTCACCGACTGCCCCGGAAAGCCTCCCAATAGGTGAGACGGCGAGAAAATGCTGAGCAATGAAAAGAAAAATGAGTTGAATACTATCTTTATTACATCTCAGTGAAATGAGTGTCAGAGCCCTGCTGTTCACATTATTACTCTCTTCCCCTTTCCACTTCTCATTTTGTGTCTTTCTTTTCTAGTGTTATACCGGCGATGAACAGATTTGGTTTAGGTTTCCTCTGCCTGGTGATATATGCAATATTCAGTCCCTATTACCCAGATAGCTACTACTTAACGGACGAGTTTGAGGTAAGAACAACAGTCTGTGCAGAATAATCTCTGCTTTGTTTCTTAAAGTGTTTCTTTCCTCGTCTTACATGTGATCTTTATCCTTCCTACAGGCTCAGCCGTTCTGGTATCGCTGTGTGTTCATACTCCTCTGGGCTAAAGTCATTTTGTATAAATATGTCAGCTGTTGGCTTATAGCGGTAAGTGGATACTTGATTTGCAAACATGCACCAAAAATTTGAATACAAGAACCCACAGATTTGTTCACCAGATAAACTCTATTTACAAGAAGCCACATTAACATACCAGCTCAGTGTTACAGCACACTGACACTTTTATTCTTCCTTTTACACACTTTCACACACACACATACACACTTTCACACACACACAATGACACACCCTCATCAGTCGAGGTTCATAGGTTCAGTCCCAGTTTATCAGGTTCTTGTGCATCATAATGTGATCTTGCGTAAGCACGCCGACTAAAATGATGCTTGTGTGTTACAGGAGGGTGTGTGTATTTTATCTGGAATGGGATATAATGGTGTGGTGGACGGCAAGCACCAATGGGACGCCTGTGCCAACATGAAGGTGTGGCTATTTGAAACCACACCGCTCTTTGGAGGAACCATTGCTTCCTTCAACATCAACACAAACGCCTGGGCTGCCAGGTCAGTACGCAGCCTGAAATCTGTGACGCCCTCTGGCTTGTGTTCAAAGCAATGCGGTTAAAGTTCAATATTTACTTAGATGACAACACCAAAGCGGAGGGGATTACTGTTCAATCCAGTATGCATGTGTGGCATTGCTCCACAAAAAAGTAGTAGCTTACTTTTTCATGCAGAGGTCTTACCTCACAGTGAAGTTTCACACCAGAGGAGTCTTCACAGGAAAAAGGGTGCCACCGTGGGTGGAGTTAAAAAAGTTTTCCCTTTCCAACAGGCAGGAGTGTGTGTCATCGTTTTATTATGATCACAGTGTGCGAAGCAATTTATTGAACATACAGTTTATTACATGGTCCATTTCAGCTGAATGCATTAGCTTCCTGAGTTTATTTTCACTTTCTATTATCCGAAACGGCATGAGACACAGAGGCTGGAGGAGAGGAAGTGACCGCCTTCCAAAATGGAAAGTACTATGAAAGGCAGACCTCCACCACCACGGCCAATAGTCCACTCTCCTTTTAAAATTGAATCTGCACATGCAGCCACTGTATAAGTTTGGATATATCTTCCAAAACAAGAAGGCTCAAATTCTCAGTGTTTGTGTTCATGATGTGCTTCTAAATTGGAAATATTTCACACAACGTACATTTTTGATCACCAGAAAACGATGTGAGGTCAGTTTATAAATATAAGTTTATAATCCTGTGTGTGTGTGTGTGTGTGCACATCATAGACTGTATATAGAATGGACAGAGTCTACCTCCTTGCTGGGTGAAGCCACTCCGACAACAGCACCCTCTGGTGACGGGCTGCAGTATAGGTCATAAATCCCGCCTCCGCCAGCAATCCTTATGGAGCTGTGGACAAACTTAAATTTTTCTCCCCCCTGCTTGTGATGTTGACATGTAGTTATTGTAAGACTGGTTTGTGCTCAAGTCCTCTTTTTTTCTGTGAAGCTCCATTTTTAAAAGTTATTAGGGGGTTCATGTTTTCTATGATTGACACCTGATACAGCCTATTGGCGTTCAGGGATGGCGTAGCTCTCCCGGGGAATACGCTGTTTGAGCCGAGCGTCATCACAGCGACTCTTGGCGACTGCGTTGCAGAATGCGCGCATCGCTACTGCGCAGTGCTGGTTTCAGGAAATGAAGAAAAATCCTGGAAATACAGAGAGCTTTTTGGCTTTAAATCTGTATACAGGCGGTAGGCGGAACCAAGTTGTCCATAGTAAAAACAGTCTATGGTGCACATACCAAATACTTGGACTGATATTGCAGCATCAACATGTGACCTTGCAGTCAAAAACAGTTTCTTGGAAATAACTGAAATTCATTTTCAAAGTTTTTACTGCACCTCATAGGTTGTTAATTGTCTGAGGAAGATGTAGAGGCATATCGTAACAAAAGCGTTAACAGGAAAATGTTTGACAGTAACGACCTTACATAAATTCTTGACAATAGATAATAAATAAAATAGGTACTAGTGAGGATTCTTGCGGGACACCTTTTTGTGTGTTTGTAGAACTGTACGACAGGCCATCAATTTTTGACTCCTACCACTTCATAAAATGGACATTTAGTGAGTTGGATCTGCTCTCAGGAAAAACACCCATTTGTACCATGTATTCCCCTTGAATCAGATCTTCACTTTATTTCTCCATTTGCTGCTCTTACACCATGTTTTTTTTTTTCCATAAAAATCAGGGCAATCATTTTTTTTGTAACCCCTGCAAAGAGCGAACAAAGAGCATAGAGAATCACAGCATCCTTTGTGAAAGAAAACAACTTCTATGGCTAAATGATTTACGCACAGAGCTGTCCTTTTTAGATCAGGTCATACTGTGAAATTAGCTAAAGGAGATTTTGTAATCGTCTCCATGGTTACGATATAGATGTGACACTTGAAATGTTCCCATTGTTTGACCTACAAAGACAAATCTATTTATAGTGGCGTACACAGCACTTCTGGTGAACATTTAAAAAGTTTAATGCCAAATGCGTTTGGTTTGATATTATATTCATCGACTCTTCATCTGGCAGACTGGCAGCTTTATACAGTAATAAACATGCATGCTTTAATGTCAGAGCTTTATTATCCATACAGTACACTGCTCCAGTGTGAATCCTCAGGCTGGACTAATTGGAATGAGGAGGACATAGTTTGATATATGTAGGAGCTCCTTCAGGGGCCAGTAAGCTTCAAACAAAATACTTTGTATGGAGCGTGGAGTGAAGTACTGTTTATAGCCGTTCCAAATGGCCATATTCAAAGACGGCATGAAAAGCCAGCCGTCAGCAATAAGTTGTAGAATTTACAGTTTGTCCTCAAAGGCATCCACAGTGCTGCTGCTGCTGAAGCATGAAAAGCCAGAGCTTGAGAGAGAGAGAAGTTCGAGTGCTGCAGACTTTCTCACCTTTGCACTCGGCCAGTTGTTACAGCAGTGTGCCCATCAAAAAGATATGCCCCCAAATACAACATTGTAAAGTGTGTATGTGTGTGTTTGGTGGTAGGTGCTTAAATGATCTTCGAAGCACGTTGTTTTGAAGGCCACGGGAAAGATTTTTATAACAGCAGTACGTTGTGTTCTCATTTGTCAGACCCTGCTCTGTAGAGCTGATAGTGCAGCTTGACATGATTGTGCTGCAAGGAGGAAAAAAAAACAAACACTGGTTTGAGGATTGAAAACATAATTGTGTGCACTTATTAAACATACTGTGAAAAACAAAGCCTGGTCCTGCATTGGACTGATAACTATCCTTTCAGAAGATGTAAAGTTGTTGCAGTGTTTTAATATAACCTCAGTTGCTATGCAACATCAACTTCCAGGTATGTGAGTGCTTGCAATGTAGGCAGTGATAGTTGATGCATTAATACTTTTGAACGCACTCAAGTTTTGTCCCTCTCTTTTTTCCCTTTTTTTTAAGGCACATTTTCAAACGATTAAAGTTCCTGGGCAACAAGACCCTGTCTCATGTGGCCACACTCCTCTTCTTGGCGATCTGGCATGGTCTTCACTCAGGTTACATCCTGTGCTTCTCCATGGAGTTCTTCATCGTTATTGTGGAGAGACAGGTACACTGTAGATGCTGTGTAATATATCGTCACCTTCTTAAAATAATGGCCCAAGTCACTTTTTGACAAAAAAAGACTTTTTTCCCCTGAAATCAGTCCTTCATGATGATCCTCAGTTGAACAGATCATGTGATACTATCCTTATAATACTATATGATAATATTATAATCGACTATGTAAAGAGTGTGAGTTAGGAAATTTTCTGAGAGTATTCAGAAAAAATTTTGGAAAACTTGATCATTTACTTAGGCCATTATTTGAAGAGGGTAAGGATATGGAGATAGATAACATAATTATGAGCTGGATGCTCAGATAGTGTGGGTGTTTATTTCATTAGATGGTAAATTAGTCTGACTTATTATCTCACTAAAATGTAAATTTGCACTTGGGCTGCATCGAACACACCTGGTGTTTACTTTTTTATCAAGAGACAGTCTTTTCTTATTACTATTGATCAAATACACCTCTACTGAATGAACCTGTAATTAAATATTGACTTTAGTCGCCACTTTTATTGTATTATTGATATTTAACCATTGCGGAATATGTGCCTGACTGACTGTGTTTATTTGTGTGTGTTTGTGTGAGACAGGCCCTGGCACTGGTGAGGGACAGTCCCTTGCTGACAAAGCTGGCCAACAGTGCGCTCTATCCTCTCATCTATGTGGTTCAGCAGTTTATCCACTGGCTCTTCATGGGCTATCCCTTAGTGCCATTCTGCCTCTTCACCTATGACAAATGGCTCAAGGTAAGTCAGTGCTCACAGAGCATACAGGACTCCAGCTGAATGTGTCTGATCTCACTTTTCATGTTGGATATTTGGTGTCAGAAAACAGGTTTACTCCACAAAGGAAGAAAACCCGAGTGCAGACAAGACAGTTTGAACAAGCAGGCATTCTGTTGGGGTGTAGTGATATACAATCTAAGGGCTTATTTCACCAAATTTTCATCATAGTATCATCCGTTTGAAATGTGAGCTCATTGTCTAATCTCTTTTATATTTGCAACTAATCCGAACAAACACATGGGAGCATGCCAGACATCTGTAGTGTCATAAATGTTTGTGCTGTTCGCAAATGACAACAGTTTGTAGAACAGTGTTCCCTCTTCATATGATCCGTGATTTGAGTTATTTTCATGCCAAGTCACTTCAGTTTCAACTTGCCTCAGGAGGGTTGCCTGTTATAGAAGCTTTATCTGGAACTAAACATGCTGCACAGCTGTTTATCGTACTGTGAGACAGGATTTCACTTCTCCGGAGAGTTATCAGTCTGGCAATCATTTTTCATTTCGTCATGAAGGATCAAGTCAAATCAAATCTTTATTTGTACAGCGTAAATTACAAATTTGCCTCAGTAAGTTTCGCACTCTGTAGAGCACACAACAACCTTGATTCGTATCAGAAAAGACTCCCCAAAAAATCTTTAAAGGGAGGGAAAAAAAAATCAAAGAAGCCTCTGCAATTGCTGAAGGAAAGTGAGGTTCTTTTGTACTGATGCACTACAACAGAGTTGCATGACCTATCAACAGAAAAATATGCAGCTTATAGAAATTTATGTACACACTTTCCAAAGAACAGCCATCAGGAGAAAAATCATATTTATGGTTTAAAGTAGAACAAAAAATGTGATGCTTTACCAAACAGGAACACTTTTAACCACATCCTACACGTACTTCAACCGCATGGAAAAGCAGTAAGAGTCTAGCTGCCAATGCGATATTGTCTGCCACTCTGACTTGTCACCCATTGGAATCATTTGGTGCATCAGGAAGCAAGTATAAAACAAAAGAGATCATGAAGTGTTGAGGTGGCAAAATCATACACGATTTCACATTTCACATTCAGAACTCAAAACTTTAAGTGTTATTAAACAGAGATGCTACAACTTCTTGTAAGATTTCGCTGGTTTTAAATCTTCTCTAATTACAAGTACGTATGCCAAACTAAACATCTAGCACTATTTCTGGTCTTTGATTAGGACCATAAGGAGCAAACTACGCATGTAAAGGTGTTTTGAGGTGCAAAAACAAGTGTTTTACTGTCCTGTCATCTTTGTTTTGCAGGTGTATTCGTCCGTCTATTTCTGCGGTCATGTATTCTTCCTCGTAGCCTTTTTAAGCATGCCATACCTCCGGAAGGTGCTGGTGCCTAAGAAAGAACGGAGCCAGAAACAGGATTAAAAACATGGTACTAAGACCTGGCATGGTAAGCCTTTTCTGTTTTCATGTTTTCTGTCAGTCACTTATTAAAAAATGTTAACAATCGGTAAAAGAGTGTTTGAATATCTCTTTTTTTTCCCTTTCAGGTCTATCTAAGGCTGAATATCCACTGAAGGGAACTGTGACTTTCAAGGAGCTGAATGGAAAATATTTTAAGGCCTTTAGTAATATAAATATATATATATATATATATGTCCATGTAAAAATAAATTTCTATATATTTTTGTGTTAAATGGGAGGGTATTTGTAAAAACATTTTCAGAAATGTTTACAGGAAACGACCATCGTGCCACATGGGGTAATTGTGAGCCAATCAGGGGTGATTTTCCTGTTTGTTTTTCTCTCCTTTTTTAAGATGTTGGACTTGGAGAACTTGAGAGACTTTACATGCTGTCAAGACGGAATTGCACTCACCAGTCACGGGTTCAGAGTCTGTCATTAGCTCCAATGTGTTATTTTATTTCTTTTTTTCTTTGTTTGATTTCTGTCTCACATCGAGTACCCATATTTCAGCTGCAGCTGAAGTTTTCACAGGAGGTCAGAGCACAGCTCCAGCCCATGTGGCACTTTCTGATGTAATAACACAAAAGGCAACAGCTTTCTGTACAACACAAGTGAAAAATGATGACGATAATAATAGTAATCAAAGGGGTCTGGAAAATGGCTGCCGGTGGTTATACAAGCACTGTAAATCACACACTGAACACTAACCCCTGAGTCAAAATTGCCTTGCATTAATGAATGTTTTTATAGTACTTTTGCTTTGGTTTTAATTTGATTTGTGATGAAAAAAAGACTTGATTTTATAGAGTTTTAAAAAACTTTTATGAAAAAGAACATTTTGTAGCTTTGGATAAGATTTCATGAATGAATTTGCATTGTTCCCCTACCCTCTTCCTTGTTGCCGTTTCCGTTTTTTTGTACCTTCTTTATCACCTTCTTTTGTCGTACACAGATGTGACAGTGGGTAATTTAACTGAAGAAACATGCAAACTGCCCAACAGCACAATCAAAAGAAAGTTCTGTTTAGACCTGTGTTTCACTTTAACCTGAGAATATGAGGCTGTCATTTTAAACTGGAAGCAACTAAACAAACTGAGCAACCGTGAGAGAAAATCCACTGTTGTGTTTTACCTATGGCCTGTTTTTCTGTTTCTAGCTGCAGGCACTGATTTAAAATGTGTGAGGATGAGCATCCCATCCTCACCGTGGGAATGCCTCTTACTTTGTGTAATTGATTTTTTTTTTCCTCAGGCGGTAGGCTGGATTGTCTGATCCATGTTTTGCTTCTAATGCACGTGGAGAGGACAAACCTCACTGTAGCAGCAGCAGCCCTGACTTTTGTTAACATTTCTACATGACAGTGATTATTAACTGAAGTGAATTGCTATTTCAAGAGACAACTTTCTGCTAGGGATGCACCGATCCACCTTTTTCACCTGTGATACCGATACAGATATCTACAGTTTAATATCGGCCAATACCAATCCAATTAGTGTTGGGTCGTTTGCGAACAATTCGTTCAAAAGAACCGAATCTTTTAAGTGACTGTTGAACCGAATCACTTCCTCGAGTGATTTGTTCGTTTCTCACTTCAGATGAGCTGAAGTGAGAAACCGCATTGTCAGGTCAGCAGCTGGCGAACGTGAGACCACATGCACCGACACCTAAATCACTTGGTGAACGAATCACACATTGAACTACACTCTCTGGAATCATTTTTGTTGGACGAAACTACCGAATTTTTTCAGTGCTAAATTGCCACCACAACAACTTATATACAATGGGACACAGCATGTAACAAGTAGTGCATTAAACCCGCAGCATCCTATCACTGCAGCGGTTTGCGAGGGAACGGTGCATGTTGAGTGTGAATTCTTCTAAACGTTCAGTGAACGAATCATTCACTGAGCCCAATTTACCAAGCAGACCCGATAGGACAGTACACTTACAACATCTTGACTTATGAACAAGTTCATTTTTACAAACCTAGTTGCCAAAGCAACACAGCCAAACACTCTCGTCTCCTGGTCCCAGAAGCTTTGAATTGAACTGAATCCTGAACTGCTCAGCTGTATATCAGTTCAGGAGGTCGGAGATGCAGGCTTCTCTCGTTAAATGATTCAGTGATTTGGTGAACGAATCTTTTTGGTGAACTGATTCTAGTGATTCAGTACACCTAAAAGAACTGCCGTGCCCACCACTAGATCCAGTTCCGATACAGAAAAGCCACACTGAATTAGCTTTTGTTGTAACCTGTATTACCATTGCCCCTCAGAGCGTTTACTGCACAGGTATTGCAAGTGACCGTCCTCAGTGGCCTGAGGTGTTGTGATAAAGTTCAAGATAGCAGACCCCTTTGCTTGCTCCATTTTGAAAACAATATCGGCAGCGTGTTTAGCATAGAGTTAGACTGAAGAGATCGGCCCTTATGCATCGGGATCAAATATCGGATCGGTGCATCCCTACTTTCTGCCTTATTTCTACCAAATGTACAAAGAGAGAGGGGTTGTGGGAAAATTGTGTGTAAGGGGAGGGTGATTTTCAAAAACCAGTTTTATAATGTCCATTAAAATGCAGCATTTTAAGTGAGAAGGCCTGTTTTTTGTAGTCATTGTGTAAGTGTGGATGTCCCAGGAGGAGTACGATATACCACAGCAGCACTGTAGGGCAAAAAGGGGACGGCATGACGTCATTTTGCAGTCCCGTTTAGGGGCCGTGGGAATTTATAAAAACGATAAAAAAGACAAACTAAAGAGAAAAAGAAAGAAAGAGAGAGAGGAGGAAAGGTGCGACTTTAACGCAGAGGGAAGAAACGTGATAATGAGATGAATTGCTGTGCTGGGGTCTGAGTCACTCTCGATGTGCGTTCAACAGCAAAATACAGAGAGAGAGAGAGAGAGAGAGAGAGAGAGAGAGAGAGAGAGAGAAGGACGCAGTGTGGGCGAGTTAAGAAACGCCGAGAGAGGGAGGGGACGACAGCGTAATATTCTCACCGTTTTTTCTCCCTGTCCGTGTACAGCCGAAAAAACAAGGGCATCCATCGCTCTTTCTCTCCCCATCTTCCTCACATCTCCACATTTCCCTCTTCTTTCTTTCTCCACGGTGTGTATATCAGAGCATCCGTGTGCGTGAGTGTGTGTCCTCCTCCTCCTCCTCCTCCTCCCTACCTGGAAGGTTTGTTTTTTCGCAGGGGGGGATCACCGAGCCGAGAGAGGCGGATGCAGCGAGCGTAGAAGCAGGGTACCAACCAGGAGCATCACCACCACCACTCACCACGGTAATGTCATTTAAGCGTCTCCTTCCCAACCTTCATGTCTGTCCTTCCTCTCTGTCTCTTCTCCCTCTTTGCCTCTGTAGCAGCTCTCTAACACGACCACAGGCGGCCATGGAGCCCAGGCTAGTTTAATGTGTGTCAGCAGTAGAAGCAGCAGCAGCCTGATTATTGTCGCATAGCATGTTTCTGTGTTGCCTAAACAACCTGTGCACTAGATGGAGCCTCTCGATTTGTATTTCCAATCATTTTGAAGTAATCTATCTGTTCCTATTGCCTATCAAGGACTGCAGCAGTGATAGGAGCTTTTTCATGTCAGTTAGGGGGGAAAAAAACCTCCCCAAGGACTCATTTTTCAGTAGTGGTCACAAGAAAACAGCAGCTGTATTTCCCTTGTAACCTTTAAATACCACACTTAAAACATAGGGAAACACCCTCACAGCAAACCTATCACAGTGACACTCATGTCCAGGTGTGTGTATGAATACTCCTCAGGCTGGTCTGGGATCTGCTGCTGCAAGCAAGCTGAGATTTTGAGGGAAGCCAGAAAGCAGCATTATGGTGAAACAATTATACATGCAGCTCTACACACACACACCTCACTATGCAGGGTTTGATCTGATCTATGTAGATGTTACACACGACACGTGTCGTACTGCAGACATACAACCAGGTAAAGAAACATGTATACCCTCGTCTGATAGGCCTGACCTGTCTTGCTACTCTACCTGTCTCTTCCAGTGCTGATCAGTTGTTAATGCATGTACTCACCCCACCCTGTTGTCCCCCTCTATTTCTACCTCTACCTCCCTTTTCCTTTCCTCCCTCAGATGGACAGAATCAATTTTCTCTCCTTCTTCCTCCTTTGCTTGACTTCGGTTGCCAGTGGCAACAAAGGTCAGTTCCTCATCCTTTAAACTGTTAATTGTGAAGTGTGGAGAAGCTGGTTTTTTTTGACTGCCATGGGAGCACGTACAGTAGTCCTGCCAAGGTGCCCAGGCGGGACCATGGCCGTGTTTTTTGCCCCTAAATGTACCTTATAACTTTACTGCTGTGTCTAGTTCACATTCCTCATCACAAAAACATTTCATTTGTTGTGACAGACGTACATATTTGTACAATTTGTGTCTCGTGACCCCATGAGCATGTGCGTGTTTGTCGCCTGGGAGAGATGATAAATCTGTTTCCTCCTCTGTAGCAGATTTATCATCCAGGATAACCACGACTCTGATTCAACATCATTGTTTCGGTTATTACCACGCCGGGGGAAGGAGAACGAAGCGGACAGCAAAAGGGGGAGAATGTCAGGGGAAGAGGAGGAGGAGGAGGGAAGGACGAGGAGAGGGAAGGAGGGATAGAGTGTCAGGAGAAACAGAGGGAAAGAGGTTAGGAGAGACAGAGGAGAAGGAACCGTGACAGGAGCGGAGAGGACGTGGCTGAAAGGATGTAGGGTGGAGGTGGTGGTTGTGTTAGTGGTGGTGCGCGAGATCAGGTGACACGAGGGGGAATAGGAGAGGATACTGGACAGTCTCATGTGTATGTGTGCGTATATATGTGTGTGTGCGTGTGTGTGTCAGTGAGACAGACCAGGAAGGGTGGGGGGGATAGTTGTGGAGCGATAGAGTGACAGAGGGAGGAAGAGTGCCAGAGAGATGGAATGGGATGCCTCTCAGTCTGTAATCCCGGGTGTAATCCACGGGCCTGATGCTCAGATTAATGCTATATTGCAGAGAGGGAGGGAGGGAGATCAACTGAGGGAACAGAGGGCACAAAATAAATGACCAAAAAAGAGACACGACAGAGGAGTGTGGAGTAGAGGAGGAGGAGACGGTGTCTGTCTGGATCTTTAGAGGAGAGGATAAATATCTCTGATGAGGTCTGGGTATTGAACGTCAACATTATAAAAACACAGAGAATTGAAATCTGTCTGGTACGGTCGTCTTGGCCAAAAATGAGATTGAATACTTTATTAAGATCCAGATTTTTTCCAATGTCACACTCTTAACTCGGTTTATGTATGGAAATTAACTCTGAATAGGAATGTGAGCTTTTTTGTTGAATTGAAAATTAGTCAAGGATTTTCTCTTTCGTTTTCTTTTTTCCACTCAGAGGGCCAGCAAATGATAACTGCTGTTTTGGATTAATCTGCTGATTACTTTCTCCATTTTTGGTCTGCGGAAGTCAGAGCTGAAAAATGATAGCTTGGCTATGGCCACTAAATTTGCTCTTTTTGGATGACAAACAGTACAGCATCCATTAATATTCAACTTTTTAAGAACGTAAAAGAACCATCAAAAAGTTTACTTTTATTTCACTGTCAGTCAGAGTTGTCCCTGCACAGGAGGTAGGAACAATTTAGCATGGAAATACCACTGAAAATGCCTCATAATTAAATTCTGTTAAGGATTATCATGTGCAAATTTGCTGAAAACGAAACAAAACAATCCAATTTAGCTTCAACTAGTTCTTATCAGGCTGCTGAAATACTCTTTTCAGAGTGGTTTATGGAATTGAGTGATAAATAATACTGATGCACTCAAGGTTGAGTCATTTTCAACCAAATTAATAAACATTAATAAGAAAGTGTAATATTTATCACCATGATGGAACAGAGAAAAACCTTAAAATGACGAGAAATCAAGCATATCTGAGACAAGTTACAAATCAATATAAGAGCTGAATAGTTCAATAATTTATGAGTTTTGACAATCAATTAATTAATCATGCGTTTCTGTTTCCAAGAGAAGATGCCAAACATTTACTAGTGCGATCCACTTCATGGTGAAGATAACCCATTTACAGTTTCCTATAGAGGAAGCTGTATGCAGAATTTACAGATTCATTACATCACTTTTCATTTTTGAAATATTTTATACACCAAGCAACTGATGATAGTAATCAGCCCATGAACAATTATGGAGAAATCATCAAGTGCAGCCGTGTGAAACACATTTAATCTGCACCTGGATGTAATACCTGAGGGCCTATACAGGTATTATCAAGTTCAGGTATAAGACCAGTCCCTACAATCAGAGAATTTTCCAGCACTGCCCTGCCCTCCTTTTAAAGAGAGAGAGAGAGAGAGAAGTTAGATCAGATTCAGAGCCAGCAGTGTTTCTCCTCTGTCGACTCCCCTCTCACAGTTGAGACAGCAGAATTAGTTCCAGTCAGATTTTGTGGAAAATGTTCAGTGTAGACAACAAAGCAGCAGCTAAACACAAGTGCTGTTCTTCTGTCTGATTTCAAACTCTGCAGCTCCAGTCTCTCAGATTGAGGACAACAGAGGGGGAGGCACTCCAGTTTTTGTGTCTTTTATTTTTTTCTCTCTCTTTGCTGGAGTGTAAAATCGTCATCCTTCTGGCTCATTAACTTGGCCTTTGATCATCCGGCACAGAACATTCAGCACAGGGATGAATAATTAATTTGCAATTAAAGGTTAAACTCACAGTAAACCTCAGGCATTTAATTTGGCTGTTTTTCAGTGCATTATTGTGCGGCGCCTGTGGTCGGCCAGTTTGGCTGATTGATATGAGCAATATAGCTCCCTGTGTGTGTGATAAGGTGAGATCTGACTGGCTTTAATTATACTGCCAACAAGAGAGGAGAGCAGAGGGAACAAGAAGAGGAGGAGGTCTACATGGAGAGAGGAAGAAAGAAAGGGGAGTCTGTGAGGGTGCGGGTGTGATTAAACCGAGTCTTTGTGGTCACACACATGTATACGTTCTGTATTTCTCCACTTATGCACACTCTCACCACATCCTCGCTCATAATGGAGTGTTAAAAATAGACACGCTGGTCCTTTCTAATTGCTCCGTTTAACCCAAAGCCTTTTCGGTCTCTCTCTTCTTCCTCTCTGTGCCGTTCAGCCAATAAGCACAAGCCATGGATCGAGACAGAGTACCAGGGGATTGTCATGGAGAACGACAACACCGTGCTGCTCAATCCCCCTCTCTTTGCCCTGGACAAAGACGCTCCACTACACTACGCCGGTAACACCTACGAGGAATATAGGCTGAGAGAGAGAGAGAGAAAGAGAGGGAGAAAAAAAAATCCATTAATTTGCTTGAACATCCACAGAGCTGTGAAAAATAGGTCAAATCGAGTGCTGGGCCAGCCAAATTGAAAATTATCTCACCAGGCCTTATTGGACTTAAATAGTAAACATAATTTTTTCTCAGGGAAGAGTTTTGCGCTAACAGATTGCTGCCATATTTCCCAATAGACAGTCTGAATATTAATGGCAATATATCCAGTCACAGAGTCCCTCTATTTTTAACCCATCATAGTGTAATTCAACCCTTCATCTCAGGGGCAATCTACAGCGCTCGCCCTACCTCTGCAGCCTGATGAAATAAGGTTGTCATGTTTGCACTCCTGGAAATAACCATGTTCAGTCTAATTATAAGAGTTCAACTAGAATTACTCGAGCGCTCCCTGAAATTCTATTGGGCTCGTGTCAAGAAGGAGGAGAAAATTAGCTGTTTGAGCAGGAACCTTCCCCACCTTCGACTGGTGTCAGCCGAGGGAAGATCAGCTGCAGGCTTTTATTTGGTGCTCAGCTGCTGTCTGTTTTATTCTCTGCCCTAAAATGATTGTATTAAACCAAGTGCCACTTAGAGGTAAATTACAAGATATCCGTATGCACTCTTCCAATCATCTAAGAGTGATACAACTTTTCAGCTTCCCAATAAACCCCCACAGTTACTTCAGTATTGACATTTGGTCAAGTATTTTCCTCACTATAGTTGCATACTACTAATTTTTAATACGATAAGAGTGTTAGAAAGCAACAAAAAGACAAACATACCATCACCTTTATTTTGTAGTCTAGACTGTAGGGTTTCCCACCGGGATGTGAGGTTGAGTGCAAAACCTTTAAATGTATGCTGAAGGTAGACAGAGAGCTCTTAAAGTAATAAAGAAATCTATCCTAAATCTATTCTATAGTCATCAGGATTTGTTGTTGTTGTTGTTGTTGTTTCACTCTCAGATGGTAAAGCTGCCTCTCAGACAGATAAGAGTCAGAGCTACAATAATAAATCTAATGCAGAACAAAAGCGTAAATAGTTTGAACATGTCAAAACCTTGGGAAGTCATAACAAAGAACCACTAAACCAGAGAATTTGGACGTTTTTAATTCAGAGAGTCAGCATATTCATGTGTCAGCATGACTTATTCTTTGATTTGCTTAACTTTCTCTGCCTCTTTCAGGTGAAATCTGTGGCTTCCGGGTTCATAATGGCCCCTCAGGTTCAGGTACGGTCCAGTTTGAAGCCGTGGTTCTGGACCGATCCACCGGAGAAGGTCTTGTCCGGTCCAAGGAGCCGCTGGACTGTGAGAGCCAGCGGGAGCACAGCTTCACCATCCAGGCTTATGATTGTGGAGAGGGACCAGACGGAGTCAACAGCAAGAAATCACACAAGTTAGTCCACCTCTTTGCCTCTCTCTTTTTATAGAGGTCAAGTAATGTTCTCAGTAAAATAAATGTTGATTTAAATCAAGTTTAGATCACAGTTTGAATTGAAAAGTGAGAAAGTGAAATTAAAAAGGCTCAAATATGTGATAAAAAAATCAAAATCACGTGATTTAAAGTCATATTTATGAGATAAAAGGTCAAAATTCTACATTTAAAAAAACATAATTATGTGAAAAGTACATATTGTTGATTGAAAGATCATATCATTTGAGCATCTAGATATGCTTTTATTTTGAAACAGGAATTTGTAGATGCTCCAGTTTGAATGCTAGGTCTTTCTTTTTACTAGGGGCTGCTTTCATCCTACCTGTGAAATTTGATTTTGATTTTTTTGATTTTTTTAAAATTTTTGATTTTTTTAATTGTCTCATCGAAAAATATGGTTGAAGTGCCATAAATATAAGTTAAGAAAAAACCTAAACATTGAAAGTCAGAGTTATGAGATAAACAGTAAAAAGTAAGAGTTCTTAAGGAAAGTCCAAACTATGAGATTAAAAATATTTTTTTAAAAGAACAGACATTGGGAGAAAATTTGTAGTTTATGAGGACTAATCAAAGAGATAACAGTCATGATATTTTAAGAGTTACATTTAGATAAAAAAAAAAAAGGTCAAATTAATGACATCAAAAAGCTAAAAACGAAGGATAAAGACTCTTAATTTTGAGACAATGATTGGAAAAACTCAACATTTTGGGGGGATAAAAAGTCCTTTTCCAGGTCAAAAGTAAAATTAGAACACAAAGCAAAAAGATAACATTTTAAAGTGAAACTCTAACAATGGCATTAAAAGCCTGATAATTTATGTTATCTCATTTTGATGAATCTTATAAACTGTAGTAAAATCTCTGCAGCTCAAAATCTGGATTAACTGTGTTGTTTATTTGATATCACATTTTCATCTGGTTTTGCTCTAGTACTGGCAGACATTGGCTCCTCTGTCCTCCAAACTCAAAAAGAGATTTATTACTTCAAACAATAACTACAGCCTCTGTCTGCTGCTCTCTTGGCTGTGTGCTGTTATGACCATCCAGCCTGTTTCTGCAGCCTAATGTGACCATACCAATCCTGCTCTCTCTCTCTCTCTCTCTCTCTCTCTCTCTCTCTCTTTCTTTCTGCTGGCGTTTTGCCTCCCACTCTTGCTTCCCTCAGGGCCACCGTGCATGTTCGTGTTAACGACGTCAACGAGTTCTCCCCTGTGTTCGTCGAGCGTCGCTACGAGGCTTCAGTCCCAGAAGGTCGTCTGTTTGACAGGATTGTGCGCGTGGAGGCCCTGGACGCCGACTGCTCCCCTCAGTACAGCCAGATCTGTTTCTATGACATCATCACGCCCAATGTGCCCTTCGCTATTGACAATGATGGTGAGACATGTTTTCCTTCAACTTATTAGTATTTGTCTTTCTCTCCTGCCAAGAAACCATCCCCTCATCTGTAACCATAACATTTCTATTTTACACTGTCTGCACGATCATCTCTGTGTGGCTTCACATGAAAGAAGTCATTTAATTCAGGTTTCAATTCAGTATGCAACCCAGGATGTACTGTTCACGCTGGAGAGACACACACACTCACTCACACACACACACACACTGCAGATACTGCTGAGGTGACAGAGTAGGAGCAGCATCTTAATTCCCTCACAGGTAGAAACCAAAAGATGTTAAAATAGACTTTGTGTAGGCGGACGATTGTTCTGTCTCTGCATAAACACTGCAGCAGCTGTTCTGTTTAATATAGCATCCTTTCTTCTAGACTCGTTAAATTCTTCTCCTCGTATCCATTGACCAGCTGCGGAGAGATCAATTGTAATGTGACACAGCAGCTGAGGAGGACCCTGTTTGAGGATGACTCTGCAGATTTGCCCTCGACTCACTCGGAGGGTTTTAAGAGGATGAAGCAGCTCCTTTCTTTCTTTTTTGCTTTTTTGGGTCAGACTGGTACAGCGGCAGCAGCGGCAGCAGCACAGAGACCTTTTGTTCCAACCTTGTTTCAACACTGTGGGCTTGTCATTGTCTATTTTCTTTCTCCTTACTTTGTCTTTTACTATCTCTTTCATCCCTCTGTTTCTCCTCTTGCCATCGCGCAGCATCGTCTGTCGTACCTATTGTTTGTCAGCTGGCATGCTGAGCGCTGTCAGCCAATCTGACTTTATCTCTAAAAAGCAGTGGGGAAAAAACATGTTTTATTCTGTTTTTCTGCATTCAATCTCCCTCTATGTGTTTCTCCTGCTACTCTTGACTATAGAATGTGCGGGAAAGGATGACGACTCTGTCAATTAGCAGAAAGAAGGCTTATCAATGCATGCTCATCCGTGCTAGGTTTTCAATTATTCAAGCTTGTTGTTGATGACTAACTCTTCTATTTCTGTGTCTTTTATCCTTTGATTCATTCTTCTCTCGTCCTTATCTCTCTTTGTCTCACTCCGTCTCCTAGGCAACATTAAAAACACAGAGCCGTTGGATTCAAAGCGTCAGCGCGTTCACACCTTCTGGGTGACCGCCTTCGACTGTGGGAAGAACCGAGCTCAGGCTGACGCTCAGGTTGTCGTCACTGTCAAACCGTCCTGCAAACCTGGCTGGATGGGTAAAACACCTATTTCTTTATTTCACCCTAGATAGTCATGTTTGGATGATTAGTGAGGCTTTGGAGATGTGTTTTAGCTGTGTTATCCATCTCTATTTGGCTGAAACTATCACTTTAATCTGGAATGTGTGTGGGCTCCCACTTGGATGAATCACCTTTGCATGTTTATATCAAGAGCAGAGTTTTAAAGAGGAAGAGCTGTAGCCAAGTTACACCAAAGCAAACCAATTACATAAGCTGTTAAAATCACGCATAACGCCGCTGAACTCACCCCGACATTAGATCTGTCTGCAAGATGAGCGAGCACTGTTTACTGACAGACTCTCAAGTTCACGGATGTGACATATTGCATCTCTTTACATAGATTCATTTTAAACACACTGCAGAGCTGTTTCAGTGCAGTGTCACAGTTTTAAATATTAGTTTCCAGATTTGCACATATAATGTCAAGAAAATGGTTCATATAAAGACAGATAAATAGCATGAAAACAAGTGATAATTCTTGCCCATGTTAAAATATCAACAGGAACCAAACTGAGTATAGAGATGCACCAATCCATTTTTTTCCAACCCAATCCAATACCGATACCTGGGCTGAGCGTATCGGCTGATATCCGATACCAATCCAATACTACTGTTGAATGAATGAACTGTATACTTTGCCCTGTGGGTGAAGGCATCAGGCTTGACATTAGCCTTGTTAAAAATAGTTAACAAATTAACACAGAAATAATGTACTTAATATTATTTATGAACAATAACAAATTGCACATTAGCACACAGCAAAAAGAAGTTAGACTTCCGTGCGCTAAAAGAAAAAATAATTAAAAGAAAAAAAAAAGACTGAATCAGAACGCTGGATTGGCATCATTCATCAGATACCCGATCAAGTTAATTGGTCAATATTGGTGCTGGTATCCGATCCAAATATCGGATTGGTGCATCCCCAAATGAGTACTCAGGTTCCAGGTCAAAATGATGCAAAACTTATATTAATTGAAGTTAAAACTAGTATTAACTACAATCTAAACCTCTGAGTTAACCTCTATTAAATAAAAAATGACTAAATTTAATCCTAGATTTTTTTAAGTCACATGTATAACTTAGTAAACATCTCTTTCATGTGAAGGACATCTCTTTCTCTGAAGTGTTTAAAAGTCAGAGGATGGTTGTTACCAGACTGACTGTGCACAAAATTATGCTCGTTCTTGGCCTTCACGACAAATGCGCTAAAAAAAACATCACCCTGTACATTTATTTACAAATACATAAATTAACTACATACACAAATATTTATTTGTACCAAGCTGTAATCATGTTAAATTTTTCTGTAAAAATTGGCATTTCAACCATCCATGGCTTTCCCTTTCAGCCTCAGTTGGTATTAGGGGAAACAACATTTTTTAAATAGGAGAGGTGTCCACTTTCTAAAATATAAGAGGAGACTTAACCTGAAGCATGCTGTCCAGTATTTCTAGGATTCAGTGGTCTCATATTATACTTTCAGGTTATAATCTGGATTTAATGACATATTATTATTATTATTATTATTTTTAAGGCTGGACCAAGCGTGTTGAGTACACACCTGGGTCTGGAAGCATCCCCCTGTTCCCCAGCCTGCACTTGGAGACCTGTGAAGAGACTGTATGGAACATCCAGGCCACCGTAGAGCTCCAGACCGGCCACATCGGGAAAGGCTGTGACAGGGACAGTTACTCTGACAGATCTGTGCGACGGCTGTGTGGTGAGATCTTGTTCGAACCTCAAAACTGTCGCGTTATCTAGTGCCAAGACCTTTGTCATCGACCGCCTCTCTTTGTTGTTCCTCAGGTGCTGTGAGGGGTGAAGTTGACCTCCTCCCGCCCCCATCCCCTGCTGCTAACTGGACCGCAGCTCTTCCTACTCTCCCTTCCTCTGATTCATCTCTTGTCTTCTCCTTCAACGGGTCAAACCACGTCGCCGTGGTGCCGGATTCTGTTGTCTCTGCACTATCAGGCGATCACTTCACCCTGCAGCTGTGGATGCGAAGGGGCGGGGCTAACATCCAGCCTTCAACCACTCAGACCAGAGGAAACCGCAAAGAGGAGGAGACGATTGTGTGCAGCACTGTCAGGAATGGTAGGTTAAATCATGAAGTGACTGCGTAGGAATTTTGGAGAACATTTGGAGAGATATTTGGTTAGAAAGGCGAAAGAAAATCAGACAGCCAACCCACGGAGGGTTACTCAGGACTGCGGGTGAAATCACAGCTGTTTAAAGGTTCAACAGCTACTATCAAGGTGCTCTTGAAAGACACACTTGAACCCAGCTTCTACAGCCAAGTGGAGAGTAAAACATTGTTATTGTGCCAGGAAGGATCTTGTTTGTATGTTGTGAGTGTTGTCAGGTGTATAACTTTGTAGGCTGCAGAGCTAAAAGGCAGCAGGTTCAGCGGACTTTCCCTTTTTTTAAAGGCACAGACGGATTAAAAACGATTAAAAGTTCTTTTGTTGTTTATTCTCTTCAGACGTGCCTCCTTATGTTCAGGTGTTTCCAGGAGACCACACTGACCCACTAACTCTTCCTTTGCCCCCCAGATGACTCCTTTTCCCACTACTCCCTCTCCGTCCACGGCTGCCGTCTGTCCCTCTTTTACTGGCCCGATGTCTCTGCTGCGCGGCCTGTCAAGTTCCTGTGGAAACTGGAGCAGGTACTGAGGGAACTGCAGCGCTCAGCTTTGATGTTCTTACTTACACTGTTTCTTTTGTGTTTGTACCCTCAAATTAAGCTGAAACAGTTATACTTGTGCATGCAAACCATCTGGCTTATGCCCTGGAGGGATTATGAGACACATATTTCAAATAACATCCATTTTCTGACAACAGAACAACACTGACATTACAAAAACTTTCAGATAACATATTTATTCAGAAACATTTCACCTGAGTTCCTTTCTCCTCCCGAGGCTATCCAGAAAAATAACTTTTCTAAATGTTTTATGGTTTAAAAAAAGCCAGCTGGGTCTTATTGCATCAGCCTGTATTCTCAAAATCAGTTTATGTTTTTATCTTATTGAATTAAGCGCTGTGCAGCTCAGACTATGAAGGATAACAGGAAATAAAATGGAACAAATTTCCATTCAGACAGATAATTGAATATTCCTTCTTTTGATTTCAGAGTTAAGCAGTAAAATTTTTGATATTAACTTCTTTGCCTGTGATATGACAGATTCACAGCACCACACTTTTATTTATCAGCGTTGATATTTGTGTGTGTGAAAGAGTGCATGAAACAGACACACATGTCACATCCCTGCATGTGGTGTCAGTGTGTGTGTGTGTGGTTTCATAATGTGGGGGGCTCAGGGGAGGCTGATGGGGGGGTTTGTTTTGACTGAAGCCCCCAGCCCCAGACAG
The DNA here is from genome assembly GCA_962446985.1 of Xyrichtys novacula. Lineage (NCBI taxonomy): Eukaryota > Metazoa > Chordata > Actinopteri > Labriformes > Labridae > Xyrichtys > Xyrichtys novacula. Next base: position 24,919,566 of record OY660871.1, read on the forward strand.
ATTGAAGCGGCATGGATTAAAGGATGCTGAGCTGATACAGACAAGATTTGTCAAATCCTTCTGTCTGAACCACCATATCTCATTACCAGGGTCTGTCCTTTTTGGCTCTCTGTCTGTGATTTCTTCCTTTCCTTTTCCATGGAGAAATATAAAATTTATGGGCACTTGTGCTTAACCACGATTTAAGGGAACACAGTCACAACATTCATGTCACAGTTCAAGGTACTAGTAACTATCCAGATTAAGATCCATGAGGTTTTTAGAGCTCTTTTAGAACATTGTTGAAGTGTAAACCAGTGATACCTGAGACCTCTTACATAAAAGCACCATCAGCCAGGAGCCCCTTTGTTACGCTCAAGATTCCTATGAGCTGTAAACATACGTCCTAAAATATTTTCATTTCAATGCCTGCTAAAGCCCAAAGTGAATTATGTTGTTAAAGGTCCTGTAAGTAACTTTTGGCTTGTGTTGGTTTTGGTGCCCCCTGTAGACGAAACGGTACATCCCAGCTGTTTGTTGATCTTGCCCCAGACACACAAATCTCACCCAGCTTTCTCTAACAAGTCAAATGCATCATTCATTATGAATCTTCTCTTTAATAGTCTTATCTTCAAGAAGGCAATATCCTATTCTGCAGCAAGGGTCACAGGTACATAATTCGATATGATGTGTTAGGATACGATAGGATACGATGCACAATACAAAACGATACGATACATGATACGTGATACAATTCAATATCATACTGTACACTTTATTTATAAAATGACTCAAAGGGAATCAGTTTCATCGCAAGCTAAAAACTCCTTGTAAGAACAAAGATAAGACAACTTAAAATACAGTTGAGTTGTGATATAAAGTTGAACTTTTCATTTTTTTCTGCTCCATTTATCATCATATTTTTTAGAGGATCTCTGTGAGGGGCCTGACCCTGTATTTGGAAACTACAGGCCTACATTTCTAATCTGAACATAATGTAGTTTAAAAAAGCTACTTTGGAGTGTTTTTGGTTTCTGCATATTTTTATATTTCCTGTTTAAACAGAAAGCTTTGAAAGTTGAAGTGCATAATGGTGCTTACTGGAAGTCAGAGACTCTAAAGCGCCATTAGGAGAACCTACAAAACTGTTTTGGAGTCAGTTGCTGGAATGAAAGTATCACATCCCACTAGCATTAATAGTCAAATGTATTTCTAATTGCAAGTACTTGCTGTTAAAATCTATAGGAGGGGTTTCTTTTTAGAGTTCTGTCAGTCATTTGGTCTCATATCTACCCTGTTAAAAGAGGTTTCAAGCACTAAAAAGTCTAATATAGAAATTTTCACTTAAGCTGCTGTTGGACTTGGTTTTGCTGGTCATGAAGAGACATCAGTACCAATCAAAATCTGTTTCTAAACAAATGTAAAACCTCCTCACAGGATCCTTTTTTTTAATAATCAGATTTTGTTTTATTTTTGTAATTTACGTAGAACCATACATCATTTTAATTCAAACAAAAAAACAAAAAAACAAAAAACAAAAAGAAGGGTAAACAAAGAAAACCTCCAACAACAACAACAAAAAAACGCATCTTCAGTTAAAGAAATATGTGTCCTTGTACCTATAAAAACACTGTCTCCCCTCCGTACAGTTTCACTTAAACCTTTAGGCAAGTAATCCATTAGGGGCCGGCATGTGTCCATAAAGATATCATCATTCCCTTTCTCACGGGGTCTTTTAATGAAAGATCTGACTTGTACTCGGACCCCTGACTCCTGTAAATCAGTAGAAGTCCAGATGTTTACCTCTGTGGGATTGTTTGGACTGTTTTTTGTCTAGGATCATGTTGACTCCGTGTTATCTGTGTCCAACAGGTATGTGACAGCGAGTGGCATCATCTTTCACTCAGTGTCCAGTTCCCTTCAGTGACCTTGTACGTAGATGGCGTGACCTTCGACCCTGCTCTCATCCATGACAACGGAGCCATCCCCAACCCCGCCCCCCGCCAGAGGATGTTCATCGGCGCCTGCTGGGGTACGACAGTAAAATTTACGCTCTGCGAATCATCCCCCCACTGACACACATTTCATTCCAGCTTCCTGTGCAAGCAGAGAGCGACAAATCCTGTTTTTTTCTTTTTGCATTAATACTACGAGCAGAAAATGTGAATTCCTCTGCTGCTAAAATGTCATTTAAATTAAATCTCACATCACCGGCAAAAACAGGCTGACAATCTGGGGTAAGCAGCAGAACCTCACGATCTATCACAAGGCATCACAACCTGCCGAGACGTTTCCCCTCCTGTCTTTCACTCCCTGGTTTCACTGACTTATAATTTGGTTGATGTATTTTATCTTCGAGGGCTAATAATATAACTGACTTCATCAATTATTCAGGGCAGCAGAACAACACGAGGGCCAGACAGCTATCAGCCACTTACACTCCAACCGCTGGTTAAAATGGGAAACTCGGGCTGCCAATTAACTGTGAAACACACACACGCACACACACACACGCACACATAGATAGACACTGCACTTACACTCTGAAGTGAAAGCTGCTCTTCTCCCTGTTTGGCAACAGCTGCTGCCAGATAATGAGGAGATGGTGAATTTCTGAATATCATCAGCGGGTTTTCTTTTGCCTGTGTTTTCTCACTTGTGTTCGCCGTGCGTGTGTGTGTGTTTTTTTAATTCTTCTTGTCAGTCTCTGGCACCCTCACTCCTTCTTGCACTTTCTTCTCATACCTAGTATTTTTCTGTTTTTGTCTCTGCTGTCTGGTTTTCCCTGCAGAGCCAGAAGAAAAGCAGAAAGAGATTCTAAACAACACCATCCCAGAGGGGAAAGACTCAGGTGACCTCCCTGTTTTCTCGCCGTCGCTGGCATGAGGCTTTTCAGTCTGTTGTCTATCGTTGATGTGCTTATTGCAATATGAATATGGTCTTTTATAATCCCCTGTCTTTGGTTTTTTAGTCAAGTATGTTGGAGGGTACCACGGCCTGTTGTCAGGGGTGACAGTGCGTCCAGGCAGCGTGGAGCCTCACAGTGTGGTCGAGTGTCTGTACGCCTGCAGGGAGGGGCTGGACTTTGGAGACCTGGAGACCCTGGGCTCTGGCATGAAGGTAACAAGTCAGAATGACACATTATAATGAAACAGGAGCGCAGTAGAGTCATATTTAAGATCTGGAATGAAATCCTGTGTCGAATTTCCGTTCCTTCTTATGTTTTTAAATCTTTCTAAAGACTGTGAATTACTGTTAGTCCTTTCCAGCGCTTTTAAAAAACCCGACCTAATTAAAAGCTCTCAACAAAATTATATATTTTGATAATTGTAATAAACTCAAAAAGAGTTTGTATTCAAATCTGCTCCCATAAACTTATTTCCTTATACTGACAGAAAACCAAAGAAAAGTCTTTTGTTGACTTATGGAGAAATGTTTCTTTTATTTATCAGTGTTCATTATTCACATTGTACTAAATAAATCTTTCTTTAAGCAATCACTGGGTTAGATCTGACACATCATTACTTATTGAACTCCGTCAATCTCAGTGCCTGTGTTAGATCTGATTTAATTTTGATTTTTACATCTACAGGAAGAATTACTAACTAAGTTTTTCTCTTCAAATTGTTCAGAGTTAATTGTATCTTTATTCATTTCATTATGTTATGCATATGTGGTGATGGGTTTTTTACAGACACGTTTTGGTTTGCATGATAAAGCGGTGGCAGTTTTGCCCAAAGGAGGGTCTTGATTGAATTTTTCTTCAATTTGTTTCACCCGTGCTCATATTTTCGCAACCCCTCTGTGCTCTTTAATTCTGTTTTCATACCTGCTGTGGACGTGTCACAAATGAAAGAATATATTCACAATTTTCAGAACTCAACGGGAGGAAATATAGCAAAGAATATCTGTTTCAAACTTGAGACGAATAAGAATGTTTTATTCACAAATAGATAGCATGTTGCCAGATGTGTTTCAAACTTCTTCTTGAAGTAATTTGTGAAGCCTGAAGCGTTTACCCGAGGGTGAATATATGTTTTATGATTTAGAAGGTATTATATGTTTTGTTACACATTATGTTTATTAAAGAGAAGAAACGTAATTTATGTCATAGGGGTTTACAGGTACAAATAATTCAGTTTAATACAGTTCATAGTTTTTAAATCTCAGCTGGGAACATTTACATGACAGTGAAGGAAACAAATACAACATTTTTTTTTTCTTTTAACTATTTAAATGAAAAATATGACAAGCATTCACCACAGGACATAACTATTTTGGGTTTTAGTCGTGTTTTGGTGTAGCTGCAGCTTCTCGCTCCTCTGCTGTCTGCATGTTGGAGCTTTGTGGGGATGGGCTGGCACACATGCGTTCACATACAAACATACAAACAGGGATGTCACACCATGCTGATCTGGACATCAGCTTCCTTGCTTGTGTGTTATTAGCTGTTTTATATGCTTTTACCTCCGAACATCTTAATTAGATTGAAGAGAATCAAGAATTAAGCCTCTCTTTGGTTTTTCAGGTTCACGTTAACCCCAGTCAGTCAGTGTTGGTGCTCGAGGGAGACGACATCGAGAGCTTTAACCGCGCCGTGCAGCAAGTGACCTACAGGAACTCTCTACGCTTTGCAACTCCTGGAGTGCGACCCCTGAAACTGACCACCTCACTCAGGTACAAACACACACACACACACACACACACACACACACACACACACACACACACACACACACACACACACACACACACACACACACACACACACACACACACACAAACACATTATTAAGAGCGTTCTCAATAAATAAAGACCTGAATAAGGAATAAGATAAAGCATTTTATAGAAGAAGTAAAAGTACACAATGAAGCAAAACAATTTCCTCCTATATATTTTTCTATCGTTATTGTGTCCTTGAAAAGTCTCTCTCCTTGCAAAGCTTTACAAATAAAATGTATTATTATTATTATTATTATTATAAAAAGTTACCAGTATAATGTCACTCAAGTGGGTGTTTATAAACAGGATGTCTTGTTTGGTTAGTTGCTTCAAAAGTATGTGTAGAAAACTGAAAGTTAAAATCATTTCCTTTATGGAGAAATCTACTTTTCATTTAATAAATAGATTGCTGGGTTTGCAAAAGACATGAAACATTGTGGACAAAATAACCACGGCAAAGTGAGTTCTTGTTGTTCAGTGCAGGCTGGTACTGGTTTCACAAATATCACGCGTCATTCTCACAGTCACGTGACAAAGGTATCCTCCCAGTTCAGTAGTCCATTCAAGCTGCAAGATTTCTGGTCTCCTCCTCTGCTTTGTCATTGCCGCTGCTGCTCTGCAGTAGTGCTGCGCTTATCCTCTCAGCCCCAACATCTGCACAGCATCCACCTGCAGGCTTTGGCTATGTGGCTTAAGATATTATCACATTACTCCTCAAATATCTACAATTTAGATAAATCTGGCAGGAGCTATAAGGTCAGAGAGTAGAAACCAAACAATACAGAAGCAGAGTTGGGGATTCTGGCAGTACTTCACCTATTTATTTCTAGTCTTAAATGGTCAAAGCCCCAGCAACACACGTAGTGAAAAGAAACATTTTCTTTAGCAAAGAGACTAAACACAACTCACCCACTCTCTTCCAGCAGCCACTTGTTTGTACGGAGACCTCAGGCGAGTCCATTACTGCAGCGGGGTGACGCAGCTTAAGGAAGAACATATATGATAATTTCTTCATGGAAATGCAATCAGACCGAGACGCTAAGGCAGAAGAACTACTGCGTCTGCAGTGCAAAATGATTAATATGGTGATTATTACTTAAAGGAAATGATAAAGTAATGATCATAAATGTTCTTCCTTGAGCTGCATCACCCCGCTGCGGTAATGGACTGGCCTGAGGTCTCTGTACAAACAAGCGGCTGCTGGAAGAGAGTAGGTGAGTTGTGTTTAGTCTCTTTGCTAAAGAATTTAGGGAAAGTAAAAAAGATGTTTGGTGGCTGGTGCTGTGGCTGGGACCCTATATGTCCTGTTGATGAAGTTAGGTGTTGTTCTGAGCATTATTTGTGGCTATAGAGTGGCGTTTTGGCTGAGCGCTTGGCTCCTGGGACCGCTGTGTATTGCTGTTATTACTAAAGTTAGTTTAACTATAGCAGCAAGCGGCGACAACATTAATCTTGTGTGTCTAACTCGGTGTTACGGTTAATTAATTTTACCCCGAATATCCCTTTAAAGCAGGCTTTGACAGTAAATAATACTGTGTTACTTAAGTACAGAAGTTAAACCAACTGCATTTTCAAGAAAGTAAATTGAAGCAGTTGAAGACCCAAAGGTAAATCATCACAAACAACATCTCTAAACAACACAAACGACAGTCGGTCACAGTTTTACAGGAGTGTGTGGGAGTCCAGCAGTTAAAGGAAGGGTCGCTCTGTGGACTCTGCGGCTGCTTTGACATTGAACTCATCAAACATGGACCTTGGCTGGCTGTGATAAGAAGCAGCATAGCATGAAAGAAACGATTATATAGAGAGTATGTCAAAGACAGAGATAAGACAGAATATCTTATCTCTTTGTTCGCTCTGGCTCCAAGTGAGTTTGGCTTTGTTGGAGAGTAAACTGCAGGTGATGCATTCTTCTTGGTTTTGTTGTAACTGGAGTTGAAGGGAAAATCCTGTTTCTCTTTTGAGTTAAAGCTGATCTTATCTGTTAGTATTTTACAGAATTATTCCCACTCGATAGAAACTTCTCACACAACCAAGATGTTTCTATTTTTGCTCCCTCGAACACTTCTGGACACGCTGTTCAGCTTCTTAACCATCCTTGGGTCCTGAATGCATCACACTGAATCACCTGGCTGTGAAAATAAAAGCACACCAGCGTCTGTTTGCGGGTCAGTGCTCAGCCATGCTTAACAACTGTGAACTGGCTTTCTGGCTTTAGCAGTCACTTTCAGCTGATCAATTATTAATTCACTCTGGCTCCAGCGTCCAGCACATAAACTCTGCGCTATACTTTGTATCTATACCAGAACTAGTTACCAAGATTAGATCTCATCAATTTATCACGCTCTGCAAATCGTCTTTTTACTGTCTTTTGGTTTTTTTTTAACCGCGTTCATGGGATTAAACTGATTACTAGGCCACAAGTCCATGCTGGAGTTGTATTTTCTCAGCGTTTTAAAGATTTCACTGATTCAAGGTCACGGGGAGATTTTTTCTCACTTGGTTTCTGCTCAAGTGTACCAGAGTTTTTTTTTTTTTTTCCTCCTGCAGCATGTTTCATTGCGTGTGTGAAGATTAGACTGATTTGAGGCCAGGAGTTTCCCAGATGGCTGAACAGCAGGCCCTTCTGGAGAGGCCGAAACAAGCAGCTGCTCACTCTGATAGTTGAAAAAGCAATACACACACACACTCACACACACACTCACACACACTCACACACTCTCTCTGCTTAATCCCCCTTCAAATATGATTCTAAATTATAATGCAGACGAATAAATACATGTAAGCAGCCAGTCAGAAATCTGATTTCCTGGCAGTAAAACTCCACTTACTCCAGAGCTTCTGTGTTTTTTTTACATTTTCTGTTTTCAGACTTTCAACAGACCAAGTTTAACGACTGTCATGATGGAATTAGGGAGGTAGATGGAGAAATCATTTAACTGGATTTTGGCTTTTATGTACCTGAATACCCGCCAGCTGTCTTACTAGTCATTTCTACAGCTTTCCATATTTTAGTGGTGCTATTGGTTCAAGCTTTCCAAAGAACTCTGACTTGGTGGAAACAACAATAATGATGATATTAAGCATGTTTCATATCTGTTTTTAATCATCTTAGTTAAACATAATGGCATGTCAGCTGTACAAACTTGCATTTCACACCAAGTGTAGCTAATCTGCTCACATCACCCCTGTCTTATCGCGTCTACCGGTCAATTTTCATATTCATTTTACAATTTAAGGACCCCCCAATGTATCTCTGATTTGTTGTCCCCCTACTACCTAAGGCGCACCCTTCAGTCATCAGACCAGAACACCCTAATGGTGCCGAACACACGTTTTAAAACTCAGGGAGACCGGGTTTTTAAGACTGTAGCCCCCAGACTCTGGAACAATCTGCCTTTCTCCCTCCGTTTGATCGACTCTGTGGATACTTTTAAAAAGCAGTTGAAGACTCTTTTATTTAGACAAGCTTTTAAATAACAGGGTTTTGTTTGTCTCTTTTACTCATCTTTTATATCGGCACTCATTTCCATATTCACTTGTACTGTATTTGTATTTATGTATGTGCTTATCTTTTTTATACCGTTTTTTGTTTATCTAATTGCACTTAATTTATGTACAGCACTTTGTGATTTCTTTCAGTGAAAAGCGCTCTATAAATAAACTTTACTTACTAGCTAAGGCTAATACTAATAAAGCGGATGGGAACATCATCACGTTTGCAGCTATGTGGTTATAAACCTCAGTTCTAAACAAAGACTGTGAGAAATGATAGACATCATTGCAGCCCCCAAAAGCAAAGGCAAATCCTTTACAGAGTGCTACAGCACAGGCCAGAGAGTTTCTCAATGGTCTTGTCTCAATGGTTCTATTCAACATGTACTTTTCTGGGTGCAAGTTTGTCCCTGTCGTCTTTGTCTCATTGGTTCTTTAACATACAGAACATGTTGTACCACTCTCGCTCACGTTTTCTGTAAAATCCTTGAAAGTGTAACAATAGAGTGACAGAACTGTTGCTGAATATGATGGCGTGTGTGTATATGCATGGAAGTACTTGTCCTTACTCCAAACTGGATGACCTGTTCTGGAAGGAAAAATGCTGAGGCAGTCTCTATTGATAAGTTCGTTTTGAGTTTTACATAAATCTTACAAAGCCTCATTTGGCTCCTGGTGTGGCTGTTTAATGTGATGTTACCAGAGTCAGTATCTGTCTGACTTCATGTAAAACTAGAAGAGCACTCGGAGAGCACAGACCTCCGCCAAGCAGCCTATGTTCCCCCTTATATTGTGATTCACACCAAAACTTTTACTGTTACGTGTCTTTTATTAACATTTATTTGTATTTAAACTGGTATGTTCACTGTTCATAATGTTCCTAAAACAAGAAATGCCCTGACCCGGATTCAAACCCAGGACCTTCTTGCTGTGAGGCGACAGTGCTAACCACTACACCACTGTGCCGCCCATTGGTTATCTTTAAGCACTGAAAATTCCAACGATACCCTTATTTTTGTGTGTTCTGGATCACAGTATCCAGAATTTTGTCTGGATCAGGATCAACCTTTGACACCTCATAAAGCTCATTGAGATCCTTTTGTGTAATTTTTTACTAAAGCCTCTGGCCATTTTTATAGAGTAAAATGCAAAAATTCTAAATTTGCCCTATCTCACAATGATAAAGAATCCTTCAAAAAATTCCTGGATCCAGAAGGCGATCCGGATCACCACCAAAATTTAATGGGAACCTCCTGGGGCTGAGACGCACCTCTGGTGAACATTTCAGGTCAATCCGTCTCTTACTTTCTCCATAAAGTTGTTCACAGACAATCAAACAAACCAACAAACAAACAAACAATCGAACAAACAAACAAACAAACAAACAAACAAACGCTACCGAAAACATCACCTCCTTGGCAGAGGTAACAAACTAAACAAATCTTTGAGCTTTACATTAATGAACATCTCTAGACTGCTCCTCTTTTCTGATTGAGGCTAGCAGCTGCAGGCTACATTATTCGCTATAACATGATGAACCCGAATCTTATGTGGCACCAGAGCCTGACACAGATGGACACGCATGAATTAAGAGTGACAATATCTCTCGCTCAGAAGCATCAATTTTGACACCTTTGTTGAACTGTCCATCATGTCTGACAGAGTCGCAGGTGTTCGGTGGAAAATCGGTGCAGTATTTTTTGTTTTATCATCAGTACTCTTGTAATGCATCCTGACAGGAAGCCATGTGGTACCCCAGAAAATCATGAGACCACCAAAGTTAGTAAGATCTATTTCTGGGCGCCATGAATGTTTGTATAATTTCCCTACTTTCATGGCAACATATCCTGGAGCTTTAGAGATAATTTAGGAGGAAGGATTCAAGAGACTGTCCATCATGCACCAGTGTTGCCAAATATTCTTTTTGACATCCTACTTTCAGATGTTTCAACGAGGAGAGCTGCCTCTCCCTCAAGCAGCTGGAAGGATACCTAGTGGTTCTGCAGCCTGACGCCCCTCAGATCTCTCTGTCCGGAGTTGGCCCTCATCTGGCCCGTCCTGCCCCTGAGTTTGAAGGTCCCCGTGGTGTCCCCCTTTTCCCTGAGCTCAGGATTGTGTGCTCCTTGTCTCATGCTGTCAACACAGCTGCACAGGGGATGGAAGGTGGAGGTGAGGATGCAGACCTGTCGTTGTTACACTCGCATCTCTCTGCTCTGTATCTGCATATGGAAATGACAGATTATCATTACTTGCATCCTTTGTTTCCTAAATCGTGTTTGTCATTGACGGTGTACCTTTCTTCTGCTTTTTAGCTCTGATGTCTGATGCTGTGGCTCATACCTTGGACGGCTGTGAGGTCCAGCCTCTTGGGGAGGAGCTTAACCCAGAGAGGGAGGAGCTCCTGGTGGACATGGATGTGGTGCGAGAGAGGGGGCTGGAAATCATCAACACAACTGCTTATATTGCCATCACAGGTACTGTCTTTATAGACATACAATATAGATCTCAGAAAACGATGCATCTGTTTTTTGTCTCATAGTGTGTCATTGAAACAGATAAAACAAAATACATCTCAAATCTGGATCACATGGTCTGTTACTGTCTCTCTTTAGAGCACATACAGTATGTATTTGGTTAAATACAGAAAACTGCCCTTAGTTTCTCAGTTTTATTTATAATGTTAACCATGGCTTATGTCATCCTGAGTTTTATGACATTAGATATAATAGTCTTCAGTGCCTTTAAATGTGTCATCCATCGCTGACGTTGCCATGCCTAGATATGGAGAAGTAGCTGCAGAATTACCTTCTATCTTCTTCCTGCTCTACAGTACACAAGTGAGAGAGTATCAACTCCTCTTTTAGCGTTTTGTGCTCTTTTACATTTTTTCATCTCCTTTTACAGGAGCTGAATCCATCTCTGTGTATGAGGACGTCCTCCGCTCAGTCCGCTACCGACTGGCCAAAGGCTCGGCCCGCTTTGAGAGGCGGTTCCGTCTGTCCTGCTCTGAAATGAACGGCAGATACACCAGCAATGAGCTGACTCTGGAGGTGAGAAGAAACAGTATTCACTATACATCTTCTTAACTGAGATGAAGAAGAGCATGTCCCGTAGACTATTATAGATACATTTTGTTTAGTGAGGGGCGAGGTGCTGATGAGGTTGTTCTTTCTCCTCTTCATCCTTTTAGGTGAACTTCCTCCACTCTCTGGATAGTTTGTACCACCCATCCCACCTTCTGGCCTCCCAGCAGCAGTTCCTGCACCCGTCTCACCATGCTGGAGAGCTGAGTGGACACACGCTGCCAAACCCACACCGCAACTCAGGTGACACTTCCCACTAACCCGTTCCTCCTGTCCTCTATACTCTCTGAAGTTTAGCAGAGTCTCTTCCACCTATGCCTTGAACATCAGTTAAGAAAAAAAGTGTGTCAACAAAGTGTTAGATAATATTAATTGGAGAGAGTAAGACCTAGCTGGGAAACACCTCGTGCATCTGCTGCTGTTTCCTAATGTGTGAAAACTTCCTCTCACACTTTCAGACCTTTAGTGGTGCGATGGAACTGATTCCCTTTGTGCAGTTCCTTGTTTTGTTCCTCATATGCTGGGGAATTATCACGTAGGTTCTCAGGGCTGATGTTACACTCAGTCTGATCCAGCAGTAACACTTTGTTAGCACCAGCTGGGGTGTTATTCTATTTACACCCTGAGGAATGTAAAGACTATGCCAGGGTAGAAGGAGAAACAGAGGATGTGGAACATGTTGGATTCATCATATAAAACAAAAAGTTTGGAAATGCTTTTGGGGAAGGAAACAAACTTCAAATGTTTGTTTGACCTTATTTCTGAGATGCAAACTCACAAAGATTTCTTGTTAACAAGAAATTTGTTCGCTGAGAACTTTCCAAGTCGAGGAAATCCAAAAGCCACAGTATCACTAAAATTTAACTCAATTTAAGCACTCTCTTATTTTAGTTTGAAGCCTGGAGCGAGGGACAACCAAAAGATCTAATCAAAAGAACTTGGAGAGCAACTGCAGATGAAGGTTGGCAGCAAATCTCAAACACAGGCAGGTGTCTGGACACACAGAGATCTGAAAGTAATCTTGAGGCTGGTAATAAAACCGTGCACGGCAGGCAATGAAAACTTGTAATTATATAATGGTCTGCTCTTTTAATTTTACAACACCTACAGCTTCACAGAAGACCAAATTACTACTTGCCTGCACAGTGAAATACCATAATAATGTTTTATGAGACATTCACCTTTGAAGACGTGGTTAACTGGGTAAATGTGTGACTTTTCAACACCCCACATCCAGAGAGTGACAGGTTTTTCAGCAGATGGTCACTATATTTAGGTTTTTATTTTGTATACATATTTATTTAACCCCTTGATGCCTGACACCATAAATTATGGCCAGGAAATTCAAATTTTTTGGAGCTGAAATGTTTATTTTACTTACTACTAAAAACCAAAAAAAAGAATCTAAATGTCCTCGAAATTAAACAAATATATTTATTTATCTTGTTTGATACATAAGGTGTTTTTGGAAACTGATAAACTACAAAAGGACATTTTTATTATTTGTCGGACTGTAATCAGGTGTTTTTTTTAGTAATTTGTTTATCATATTGATTCGATAGAAGTTTATAAAAGTATGTATCAAATATGATACAAAAGGCAATGAAGGGATAAATATATACAATCCAAAATTGTTTTAAAATCCAAAAATCCCTTGTGGCGATTTTTATGTCGATTTCTTTTTTAAAAGTTCAGCATTATCTTCTCTAATTTGTTAGAGTTGTTAAATGACAATAATCTCGTCAAACTCAAAAGTATTGTAGCAGTAATCTCTGAGTGTTCATGTCAATCACAACCTGAAGTGCGTTTTCTTTTTTTATTCAGTGGTGCCGGGAGCAGCCACTGTCATCATAATGGTGTGCGTTGGTTTCCTGGTTGTCATGGTGATCCTCGGAGTGTTCCGAATTCGCTCAATCCATCGCCGTGGAGAAGGTTCCAGGGGCGGGGCTAAGGAGGGAAGCAGCCAATGGGACGACTCTGCCCTCACCATCATTGTCAACCCCATGGAGGTAATATAAGATCGTTAGTTGTTGACTGTTGATTCAAAATGATAAATAGGATAAGTAACCACACCTGGTCGTCTCCTGTCCCCACCTGCATACAGTCCTATGAGTCTCGCATGGGCATCTCTGCTGACACAGAGGGGGAGGGGGAGGAGGATGAGGAGGTAGCAGATTCACCTGATGACGCCAGCGACGACCAGCGAATCATCATCAAGAAGGAGGGGAGGGACGGAAACGCCCGCCGCTACTGAGTCATCAGCTCTCATGGAAACCACCACCGGCTCGCCAGTCACACACTCCAACACGTTTTAATATCGATGACTGCTGACACCACTAGTATAAGGAATGTATGCTTACAAACACTACGCACAACACAGTCACTGTAATACACCCAACACTCAATGCCATGTGTGACCTATAGCCAACAAAGGGCCAATTGTTCTCCACCTAAATGTTCGATGGCACAAAGTATACAGTTCATGTAATTTAACCGCCTGAGCAAAACCCACCAAAATTGTATGTGGTGCACCAATTCTTGATCACAGGATGGTAATGTGTCTATATAGTGTATTACTGGTTGAATGAGACTGATTTTGTGTAAAAGAGAGAAAAAGATTGTATTTTATCTTTTGTTATTGAACACAGAATGAAATCTATACAGGATGAAACCTGGAACAACATGCAGGCCGTGAGGAAAAGATACAAAGCCTCTTTCCCGACATTTCTCTGCACGCCCCTATTAGACTCGAGAAGTCTGTGCACAAGCTCTCAGCATCCTCTCTCTCAGCACATTCCTCTCCAACCGCAGAGCAAAATCAGTGAGGTCAGAAATTCTTTCATTGAGAAAAAAAAAAGATCTGAAAAACATTATGCTTGCAGGTTTTTGTTCATTTGGTATCGTGGCTCATTTAGTGCTTCAGCTCCTGACTTTGTTTTTACAACGGGCTGGTGTTAAGCTGACATATCCAAGGACTATCAAACTCACACCTCATTCTTTACATAAGCTCTGCAGTGTTGTGTGTCGAGTCCATGCAGTGTCATTGGAGGTTCAAACTGGAATCTCTGTTAAGTTTCAGCTTGTGCCACAAAATGATAAAAGAATTACAACAAACCTGGTGCAACCTCACCTCTAACCCACCCCTCACAGTGACCACAGGAATGTCTCTAAATGACTCTCACTGCACTCTTTCACTCACTGCACACTGCTCTTACAATAACTGCAAGACGTCACATGCAAAACAATAAAAAAATACACACACAGATACACACATACGCACACAGACACTACACACCATATTGCTACTACTACCCCTGCTGTTTCCAGAATGTCCGCTCAGCTTGGGCAGTTTTGATTGTATTGATTGTAATGACTTTTCTGTACATAAAGTGATGAATATTATGATATTATTGTTATTACTATTATTATTGCAGCCACACTTTAAAGAGGGAGCAGATTATGATTTACTTTTACCCCGCTCATTATTTGAGTGACCACCTCGACAGCATCAGAAAACATTATAATAATGATAATAATAGTAGTAGTGATAAGGATGATAATCCCTGGCTTGATGAGTGTCTCTTAATTTGTGTGTAATATTGTTGTAATTTAAGAACTTGTCAATATCTAAATCACAGAAAATGGAGGGCACATTGTTGTGATACTTAGACACGTCTCACTCATTTCAGCTGTCACATTTTTGGGTAACTTTTTCACACTTAAAACCCAAACTTTTTTTTTTTTTCACTCCACGTGATATCCTTGGTTTGATGAATGTACAACTGTGTGCTTCTCCTCACCTCCCCCTCCCCACCCCCTCTGCCTTTCCCCTTCACCTCTCCCTCTGTGTCTCTTGCTGTCTGTCTGTGTAGCCTATCAATGTGCAGTGCTAAACCTGTCAGTAAATAAAGCCTGTCGTTTTTGACTGTGATGTTAAGAAGGAATAAAACATTGCATTGATTAATAACTTATATTATTACTATGTTACTATGGGAAAAATTACCTGTAATTATTGATACGATGATGACATGGATTATGCTGACTAATTGTTATTGAGAACTGTCAGAAAACATTACAAAATTCATAATAAAAACACTATATGACGTCTCCGTGAGAGGGCTTCCTTGTCAGAACAGCATACTAATGTCGGGGGAAAAAAGATTCAGGTACAAGTTTGTTGACATTTTCTTATTGTTAAACTATAATATCACAAACATACAGTCTATGTCAGTGTACAGACTTTATATAGGATACAGTAAGCTGTCAAGCCGACATGCATGTCATATTTTCTAATACATCTAGCCTCAGTGCTCAATATTGCACTTTGTTACTATTCTATATTTGTTGATATGCTGATATAAAACTTATAATGGAATTTAAGATGCAAAACATCTGGAATCAAGCAAAACAGCGGGATATAAGGAACTTAAACACTCAAGCTTGAACAGCAAACTACATATTGCTACCATACTACTAACACATGTACAACATTAAGTAGTAATAGTATCCAAATACTTCTACAGAACTTGTAACGGTGCTTTTTTAATAGATGCAGCTTGTTAATGCGAATCAAATTTTGTCATTTACAATAAGAACATTTGTTATAATAAATGCACCATATATTTTTGTTGAATTAAAGGATGTTTCCAAGGAGATAAATGATAGTGACATGTAAGAACATTTTGAGAAATAAACAAATTTACACAGGCCTACTCAAAGAGACACAAATACTATAAATATGGGCCTACCTGAGTGATGCAAAGTTTTTACAGCACTTGAGAGGAACATTTTACTGACACAAAAAATGTTAAAAACTGCATGTAGGACATATTAGTTTCGTGAATTTATTTTTTAAAATCTCATAATTGTATTTTAATTTTTAAAAGTGGGCTATTAATCAGTCTTATTTACAACAAAAACACTCAGAATGTTGATGCATGTATTCATATTCAAAATAAAAAAACCTTTTCTTCTATTATAGTATTTTTTACGGTGGACCGCCACTGCTGCAAATAAAAAAAGAATGCAAAAAAAAAGAAGTCACAACAGAAAGTACTGATGCAAAAAAAAAAAGGAAACTGAAGCCTACAATGGAAGTGAGCTGCCGGGGACCGATAATGATGATGCACCCGTGTTTTACAATCTAGACATAGAAGACAACAGCGATAAGTTGAACTAAAGCTAACACTACACCAGCATCCTCCAGTTCTACTTCATATCGACTCAGGCGCTACATGGCCTAACCAAATGACACATTGAAAAGTTTACAAAGTGAAATTAAACAATAACCTTTCCACTTACTTTCTCGCTCATCTTTTCACAGTTGTCTTCTGTGCCTAGATCATAAAACACTGGGGCATCATCATAATTGGTCCCCGGCAGCTCACTTCCGTTGTGACTTTTTTTTATTTGCATCCTTTTATTTTCACAATAAGTAATTTTTTATTCTAATTTATTCTATTCTGCATCACCACTTTTTTGTGTCATAAACTTCCATTGTGGCTTATCTGCACCTTTTCTTTTTTATTTCTATTTATTTATTTATTTATTCATTGCATTGTTAACTTCTGTTCTGGCTTTTTTTTTCTGCACCATTTCTTTTTTTATTTGCAGCAGGCTTCGGTTTCTTTCTTTTTTTTTTTTTTGCATTCTTTTTTAAATTCTTTTTTAATTTTTAATTTTATTTTTTTTTATTTGCAGAGGTTGCGGTTCTCGGCCACCGTATCTAATGGAGGAGAAACAGCCCTAATTCCTTCATAAAACCAGATCCCCCAAAACAATGATTTACGACTGGTCAGTATGTATCTATTATTCCACAAGGGTGAGTTGTGAGGAGTGAAATTGTGCTTACACATTAAACTCCAGTGAAGTAGACTTGTCACTTGTTGGTGACAATCTGAACCTTCCCTCACTTTACTGCGTCTGTTTTCAGAGCTCTGCCATCCTCCTGCGTAAAACTCTGCGAGAATACCAAACCATCGTGGCGTTACGAGACACTCGGAGCGATCATCGGTGAAGCGTTTTTGTGGGTCATGGAGGAGGAAGGTAAATAAAAGGCAAGCGCTAGAAACACTCAGCGGCTGGTTTGTAGATGGTAACCGGGGAGGTGTGACTCTGAGAGCTGCTTTTAGGTTCTTCTCAAGCGGCTGTTTTTAGAAGAGACAACGGAGAGGAGCGACCGTCGGCTCGGGGACAACAGCAGCAGCTGTCGGCGGTAAGATGAACATCATGCTCCCCGTCTATTCACGCCGTGTGTCGGGCTTCATACTACAGACATGATCTCTGCACTGGCCCTACTGTAGCTAGCATGCTAATATCACCAGCTAACGATAGCCCCATTCGCTGTTACTGGGAGCTAAAAACATGGTTTATTTTTTAAATATTCTCTCATATTCTTGCATTTCATTGAGTGAGTAGAAGAGAAGATATCTTGCGAAACGTTGACCGAGCTAATGCTGCTGTTTCTGCCTGAAGCCAGTTAGCTGTGAGCCAAACAAGAGAGCTATCAGATTCTCATTTGACACATGACAGGAGTTTAGCAACGAAAGGCTGCGTGTTTGTGTTGTATTTAAGTGTTATAGGGTTAATATTTTGTATTTATTTAATGTGTTTATGATTATGACAATAGCCCAAAGAAAAGCGGATTATGTGGGGGGGAAAAAATCAGAAACCCACTCTGCGCAGGTTATGTATCAGGTAAGATTACGGTATGTAATGGTAAAGTGAGCAAAAGGACACAGTGCCCCCCACCTGTGATAGTATTTGTATTAATATCTTTGTGTAATCCTCTTACATTAAACCCCATCATCGCACTAGAAGCTGCGTGGAGGACAAGTATGAACAAATTGTTAAATCTGCAGTCCAGGTTAGGACCCAAGAATGAGGATGGGACGTCCACCTGTGGATTGGACTCTCATGGTTTAGTGTGGCATGTTTACTCAAGTAGACAACAAAATCATTTTCTGTGTTTGCCAATTCATTATGCAAACTTTAATACTGCCTAACCCTGCTGCAGGGAGGTTAGACAAGTTGAGTAGGCCACATGTGCTGCAGTTTGTCATCTGTTCATCCCTGAGCCTGCATGGATGTAGGTCAGTGAGCAGCAGGGTCTCTTCATAAACCACTTAAATTTATATTCGCTATTTCCATTTAGGGACTAAATCATCCACAGGGGGATCGTTTTGTCGATGTTTTATTCAGAGAATCAGCAGAGAGTTGCAAAATTAGCAGAAATTAACAAGACAGGATTTTGGTATTGATGCCAATTCCATACTAAATACTTGGATTTTTCAAATTGAGTATACTAAGCATAGTATGTACTCAATCACGCAGTGCGTGAGTTTCGAGGGTGCAGTGCTGTCCCAAATCGCATACTTACTGGAAATGACAACACAATTTGCCTCATGTCTGAACATTTATTGTGCGTAACAGAAGAATAACAAACTATTTACATATAAAAAAATTAAGAACAAGAAAACTAAAGATACCCTATTTACATATTAAACATTTGGAACTCGGTAACTAAAGATAAACTATTAACAAATTAAGCATTTAAAACTAGAAAGAAACTATTTACAAAAAACTACTTTTTAAATATATTTTATATAATATATAAAATATAATATAATATAAAATATAAAGGCAACTTATCACTTACATCTGTACAAAGCTCCCAGGTCGACTGTCGCCAACCCACTGGCACTTACAGCCGTCCTCAGCCATTCTTACTGATGAAATGAGTGCGGGCAAGTGTCCACAGTCGCATACTCAAAATCTTGCCCGATTTGAGTACGTCATCCGGGTACTTTTGCATACTCAATTTTCGCATACTATCCATACTTTTCTCTATTTTGAGTTGAGTATACTCAAAATTTTAACTATTTAGTATGGAAGTATGCGATTTGGGACGCACATTAGATCTCAATTTCAGCTTTGTCGATGTGAATGTACACAAGCTTTCTCAGTCTGCAGCATTATATTATGTATCAGATGGAGCAAAAGCGAGTGATCAGCCACTTTCTTATAGTGCCGGTGATTGAAAAAAACATGTTTTCAGAATCAGCTATGGACACATTGAATAGTGTCTGGGCTGAACACACAGGCCTGCATGTTGCTAATTATAGTCTGTAATTTTAGTGATAACAGTATGCCAGTAGAGCTTTAAATGCTATCTCTTTTTCCTTTTTTTTAAGGCTGTAGTGCATTTAAAAGCTGGAAATCTCTGAACTCATTAGACTGTCAGACTGTCAAATGAGCAGTCAATGCCTCTGCCTGCTGGGCCATCACATCCACATTATTAACAGTTCATCCTAAGCCAGGAACTGACGTGGAAAACAGCAGATGGAGTTAGATTTGGGTTACATGACACGAGACTATCTGTGCAGTTTTCAGACACCCTCAAGATTTCACCTCGTTTGGCCTGTCAGCCGAAAAGAGGCCAGTGGTGTTAAAAAAAAACTACATTCTGGATGATCCGTGCTAACACATTTTAATCTTAACTTTTTAGTGCTTTTGTAAAATGCAAATGTGGCTTGATAGCTTGAGACTTGCAACTTGTGTAGTAGGATTAAAAAAAAAAACATGTTATCCTCAAGAAAATTGTTTTTTTTATTCCAAGAAGAGTTCTTCTTTTTATTAAATTCACATGATATGAGAAAGTGACCCATCTTAACCAACTGGGGGTGTAAATGTGTCACTGTACAGTTCATGTTTTGGATTTTCTCGAATTTTTCACACACTATAGTAACTCGACTGAAGCACTCATTGAACACAGTTGTCCTACACCTACAATGTTTTAATGCATCTGTTCATTCTCTTCTCAGTTCTCAGGTGCTCTGATTGGGTTTTGCCTCATCCTTGTGTTGCCATGGCAATGCGGGAGTTAGTAGAGGCAGAATGTGGTGGAGCCAATCCCCTCATGAAGCTGACCGGTCATATGACCAAGGAAGGGGGGGCATGGCGGCACCGCTCGACACCTACAGTGAGTAATCAGTTAACCTCAATTAGAAGTTTAAAAGGTTGAATGCACTCAAGATGCCTCCTGCAAAGTACAAACAACACTTCAGTCTTTTGAGGAAACTGCAGTTAGCTTATTTTTCCTCTTTTTCTTCAGATTCCCCCTGCTGCTATTGAAATTGCCACTGAAGAAGAGGTCAGTGCTTCCGTTAGTAGCAGTGTGTCATAAAAATACTCACTTTACACTCGTAGAATAAAATGGTCTCTATTCATCAGTAAGATCTTATTTTTGCTTCAGCTGGTGAACGAGTTTCTTCAGGCGCCCCCTCGACCCCCACACACATTTGACATGGGTCAGCTGTTGGAGGAAATGCAGCAGATTGACCAGCAGAGCTACAGACAAGCTCCACAGAGAGGTACACAACTTTATTACTCCCACTCTTTTGTTGTCATTTATTAAACTTATCATTTCAGGTCTTGTCATTGTGTTTGTGTGACGAGCCAGCAGCACTTTCTTTAAGCGCCACATTTCTCTATGTCACAGCTCCAGATGTGGCAGCGTTGGCTCTCTCGGGTGACTGGGCAGCTGAGTTTCTCTCAGGTCCTGACTCTACCTCAGCCCCAGGACTCACTGCTCTCGGGGATGCAGCGGATGCTGATTGGACGAGAGAATTTATCGCTGAGGCTGCAGGTAATTTGAGTTTGTTGTGATTTACCTTTCTCTTTGTGTTTCACCCTTTAAACACAGGCCACACCAGGTGAGCGCCTAAAATCTCCAGAATCATCTGCTGTCTGTCTTCAGTTTTTCTGACATCAGAGCAGACTTTCATTTTTCATTTTTTTCATTTTATTGTTATTTTTAAACATGTGCGTGCAACACAATAAAGTAAATTTAAAAGAAACAAAACCAATGAGACTATTTAAAACAACAATAACAATAATCAATGCAAAAAAAAAAAAAAAATTAATAATAATAATGCAAACCCAACGTGTCCGCAAAGGAGTAGGATGAAGCATTATGCTTTTTGTAAACCTACCCCTTATCCTCTACTCAATAAACAGTCAGTCTCCAACATATTTACGTTATATTAACAAAAATAGAACATAAATAGAGTAAATCGGTACATAAATCATTAATAAGAACAGAAATCATTGACTGGGAGGAAGCCTTTTTTGTTTTACATTGTATGGAACTTCACGTTGCGTCTTTTCCTTCTCTTCTCTGCTTCAGATCCTGGGCGCTGGGCAGAGGAATATCTGGAGCAGTCAGAGGAGAAGTTGTGGTTGGGAGATCTGGGAGACAAGGAGAATGAATGGTGAGAACAGGGGGACCAGGTCATGTTTGGCTCTATGTAATCCATTTACATCGTTCAGATTCTGTTTTTAGTTTTCCCTTCTCTTCAAGCACATCCTCAAAATTCACAAAATTTTAGGTATAGCAAGTGGAAAAGAAATCGCCCTATTTTGATTCTTATTAAGGGCGCTGTGAAGATAAAACAAAGTCTGCTTTGCTTGAAAAGAATATGCTGTTTGTGAGTGTTTTGGTGTCATTGATGCCAGTTGAAAGTTAATGGATAACTTTCTTCACCTCATTATGAGCTGATTGAGAAGTGCCTCACTTAACCAAAACCAATCATTTAAGACTACAAGAGCAAAATTGTAGGTATTGTCATCAGTGTCTCACACCGTCTGCAGCAACATTGAAAATACTAAGTCTTAGCTGCAGCTGTGTCTGTTGGAGGGTCTGTCTGACATGAGTGCATGGTTTTGGCTGAGGGAGCGTCTTGAGTCTAACCTCAAGTGAAACACTGACACAGCTTACTCGCTGTGAAGACATTTCCAGTGGTGGAGCAAAATGAAGGTTTTATGAGTAGCTCTTGCATGCTTTGATTAAAATTCCAAAAACATTGTGCTTCTCTAAGGTGGTTTTATCTTTATTGAAAATACTTAAAATCAATTATATCCTTGAAATTACAATATGCAAATGAAAATAGCTCCTCAAATTTGACTGCAATAAATGTAGAAAACGGCAATAAGAGAGCACAGTGGCACAGGCAGATGAAACATAACAGCTTTTATTGCATAACGAAACCTTTAATGTTCATGCTGAGTTCAGGCTTTCTACATTTTAATAGATTCCTTTTTAAGTCTTAATAAGGTGTGAAAAGAAAAAGACAGAAAGGCAACTGAACAGAAAGTTTAAGCTAGTGCACAGAAGTTTATACTTAAAGGACTCAGTAGTAAAGTACTAGAAAGCTCTGCCCTCCTTATACATGTCTTAAAGGTTTTTATTGGATCTAAAATAGTTTGTGGTTGTTCACAGGACAAAGGAGTATCAACCAGGAGAGGAGCTGAGGCAGACGGCCAATGAGCTCGTCGCAAAGGTCGATGATCCAAAGTTACAAAACACAGAGGTGAGCAGCAGCTCCATACGTGTCTGACACTAACTTAAAACATGCTTCATTTCTTTTTACATTTCTGTCACCATATCTTTCTATTCTCTTTTTCTTCAAATTTTTTGTAAAGTAAAACTTTAGGATCTCAGTACACTGGTAATGTTGATTTATTGTGGGTTATACTCTTGAGTTTTGAAGAAGGCTTTATACAAGTATAAACCTGGTAAAACCAAGAGATAGTGGTGGTATTGTTACATGCTTTTATGCTGTTATTCTTTTTTTTTCGTTGTTGTGTAGTTCCTGCGATTCATTAGGCAGATTGGAGAGGGCAGTGTGACAGTGGAGAGCAAAACAGACAAACAGCTGACAGATAAAGCTCAGGCCCAGGAGGCTCAGAACTGGGCCTCCAACCTCAACCAGGTACGAGTCACTGCCCCCAGAGGAGGGGGTCATGGTTCAAACTGGGGTTACATTGTGAAAGCACACGGCTTCATTTTGCACAGAGGAGATGGTGCCTTGTGTGTCTCATCAGCCCAGCATCCGATGAGGAATAATATTTTCCAAAAGTATAACCAAAAGAAACCACTGCACTCGCTGTAATATGAAGCTTGAGGCTTCACAGCATTACAGATGGAATTTGTTCAGCAAAGAGGAGACTCATGAGTCTCTGCTTCTCCTTTTAGGCTCTTAGCTTCAAATGTGTACAGGCAAGCTCCAATTGTTGCCATCCGGACTCAGTTTTCCTTCATCTTTTGATTTTAAAGGGATTTTAAGTGATTGCTTTACTGTATTCAGTCAAAACATACAAGCAGCTGAGACCAGATTGTAGACTTTGATTGGCATTTCCCCCAAATTAACTCTTTGAAAGCCCGTTTCAACCGGGAAAAGAAAAAGCACCGAAGCTATGATGTGGAAAAACACTGAAATCAAGATTTTTAGTTAATATTTATTCCTTTGCTGATTTATTCTGAGTTGCCTGTTTGTACTTATTTTTTTTATTGTTTTTATTTTTACGTTTTGAGTTTTGCTGTTCATGTTTTACATGTTCTTACTTTGTTGAATTTTGCCGAGTAGCAGCTAATCAATTCTAATTAAAAATTAAAATTACTCAAAAATCCTGAGATATTTAATTTAAAATAATTAACATTTTAAAACAGCATTTTGAAACACAGTCTTCAGAGTTTCAGTCGTGAGTAAAGTAAAATGTTGATGTTTTAAGCTGAAAAAATGCCTGAAATCTGTTAGATCCCTCTCCAAAAAATCATTATTTTCAACCCGATCCTTTACATAAACCAAAACCTGGAGCTTGACTGGCTGTGATGGGAGCACGAATATGAAAATAATATAGATTTCCAGCTGAATTTGGTGTAAGCTCCACGTTATTAGCATTTTTTAGGTTTAGGCTTCTTGAAAACGTTGGTAAACTACTTGAATGTCTCAGTTCTTTGACCTCTTATTTCTTTAAAGTTTAATATTTTCACCTTTTTTCTTTTTTAAGTCCTTATCTTGGCGTGAATGGGCTTTCCTCATGTGCAGTGAATGTGTAGCTCTCAGTCCTCTTTGTGATAGTTGTTGTAGTTCACTCGTGGCTTCACCCGTGTTCTTCTTGCCCTCTAACGATGACATATATACTTCCCATTTTTTGACCCGCCTTCCAACTCTCGGCTTCCCATTTCCTCAATTAACTGCCATCCATCTACTCCTCTTACAACTTGAATTACTCCGCCCACCCTTCCAAAAACTCCTCCCCGCCAACCACTCCCTCTGCCTCAAAACATTGCCCCATTCCCCACTTCCACCACCTCCTCCTCCTCCTCCCCGCCTCCTGCCATAGTTCCTGACGGAGACGGGGGGAGGAAGTCTTCCCCTGGAACCCCCAGAGAGGGATGAGAAGATTGACAAAGTTAAAGCTAAACAAGCAGAGCAGTGGGCCAAGGTCGTCAGGCAGGTAGGACCTTTGTGGTCTCTGCTGGAATAGGTGTTTTATTTTTAGGTGAAGAACTGCTAAATTTGAGTTTCCACGAATGCTAACTCTGTCATATTCATAAGTCGTAAAATACAGTACACCCAGCATTGAATTATTTGATCTGGAGATGGTAGTGATTAAGGGAGAAATGTAAGAAAATGAGGGAGAGAAAATAAGCTTCTTTAAGTGTTGTTTTTTCTCTCATCTTTTCCTCCTTTCCGCTCACTTCCCTCTATATTTTTCCTTTTTTAACATCATCATACTCAGCTTAAAGCACAACTTTTTTGTGGCCGTTGCATGTTTACTCTTGTAAATCACTGCCTCTGCTCTGTTCAGGTGTCTGAAGAGTCAGCTGAAGCCTGGGTAGATGAGTTTGCCACAGCAGGACCAGATTTCCAAGAAGCCAAAGCTGCAGTGGAGGTGAGAAAAAAATTCAGCGAGCCAGAGCCAAAGCTCTTCAGGTGTAAATATACCAACGTGTTTTCATCTGTCGGTCAAAGGCTCGTACAAATCTGAAACGGAGGACGAAATGTAATGCAAGGAAACTGAGCTGATGATGTGTGTTTGTCTCTTTGTCAGAGCGATGTGGATTTCTGGGAGAAGCTGCAGCAGGAGTGGGAGGAGATGGCCAAGAGAGATGCAGAGAGCCACCCCTGGCTGTCTGACTTCGATCAGCTACTCAGCAGTTCTTATGACAAGGTAACAGTAAACCTGCTCGCTGTAGACATCTGCAGAGGAATTCAGTCTATACATGATTTACGTTTTCAGCATTTTCTTTAACATACAACCACGTTAGAGATCGTGTGTTGAGGCTTTATAATACACAGAAATTTATGCTCTGCCTTTGTGTTCTCCTCTTTTGTCGCAGGGTTATCAGTTTGAAGAGGAGAACCCTTATCTGTCCCACCCTGACCCTCTGTCAGAGGGGGTGAAGAGGATGGAGGCAGGAGACATCCCCGGTGCCGTCCGCTTCTTTGAAAGTGCTGTACAAAGAGAACCAGACAACCAACTGGTGAGCCGCCCTGAGACCCCAGTCTCATTTGATTTTTCAAATTTGCTAATATTTATTTCTACAGCAGGCTGATGTAATAAAGCTGTTATGTTTGCTCTGTTATGCTAATTAAACTACAGGCTTGGCAGTATCTGGGGACCTGTCAGGCTGAAAACGAGCAAGAATTTGCTGCCATCAGCGCCCTTCGCAGGTAGGAGATCAGAATAGCAAAATGCTTTTGTAGACTTAAAGGGATATTCCGGTGTAAAATTAATTTAGGGTCAAACACACAACATCTTAAAAAGATGTTTGGTGGCTAGTACTATGGCTGGGACTCTATATGTACTGTTGATAAAGTTAGGTGCTGTTCTTCTGATCATTATTTGTGGTTATATAGGGGCGTTTTGGTTGAGGTTTGTTTATGGCTCCTCAGACCGCTGTGTTTTGCTATCCTGCAGTCGTTACTAAAGTTGGTATAACTAGAGAAGCAAGCGGTCCGCAACATTCATCTCTCGACGGGGTGTCTAACTCGGTGTTACTGTGTGTTTGACCCTAAATTAATTTCACATTGGAATATCCCTTTAACTTCAGGGCTCGAAACAGTCGAAGACAATGTTAGTGATGCAAATACTGCTTATAGCTTTGGGTTTTTTCTTCTGGCTCTTTTGTTTAAATGGCAATAAAAAAGTTTTGTGCATTTTCTAACAACAGACTTTACTTGCCTCTCTGTCTGTAGGTTTAGTTTAAGATCTAAAGCCTGAATGAAATCATAAAATTTGAAATCAGTTCATATTCTGGTTCCCAACAATTGCTCTCTCAACTAAAAGCATACCATGTTTAAATGACAAGATAATGTGATGCCTGCTGACTTATTCTCTCCCTTCCCTCGCCTGACATCTCTCTGTAGATGTATAGAGCTGAAGAATGACAACCTGACAGCTCTGATGGCGTTGGCTGTCAGTTTCACCAACGAATCACTTCACAGGCAGGCCTGTGAAACTCTGCGCGATTGGCTGAAGCACAACCCAAAATACCGCTCTGTGTGGGAGCAGAGCGAGAGCGAACGTCAAAAGGATGGTGCCAGAGAGCGGGACAAGGAGAAAGAGAGGTTCGGATCACTGCTGCCAGAGTGAGTTTAACGCACATGTGGGAATCAGAAAGAAAAATAACACCATGCACAGATCTCCTGTTGTTTGTAGATTTGAGTAATTACATTCAGCTCTGACACTCTCTCTTCTCCCCCTTGTTATTTCCACACACAGATCTTTGTTTACCGATGTCCAGTCTCTGTTCCTGCATGCAGCTAACTCCGACCCCTCGCAGGTTGATCCTCAGCTGCAATGCGGTCTTGGAGTTCTCTTCAACCTCAGTGGGGAGTATGACAAGGCAGTGGACTGTTTCAGTGCTGCTCTGTCTGTCACACCACAGGTTAGTGTGACAGAGAGAGAGAGGAGCGACGATGTGTCATGTAAACAGTCGCTTGAGTGTGAGTCTGGTCTGCTGGGCTGTTACGATGTCAGCTGTGTGAAATAATTATGAGCTCAAAGAGGGAAAAAGTACATAGCATAGAGGAAGCTAATTACAAAGGCTCTGCTGATTTTAAATATTTCACACTTGTTATGCTGTTGAATCATGCAACACTTTGCAGTATGTGTAAATATCATGTGTGGAGGGGTGGAAGTAGCATAGTAAAGCATCTCAAGCGTTGTCATGCCAGAGAATACAACCAGATCAACCAAACAAAAACAGAAACAAAGCAGTCCGTGTTGTCATTGGTGCTGCAAAGATGTGAGAAACTTCCCGTGATGGTTTGAGAGTGTGAAACGTAACAGAGAAGGTTCTTTGACTTGTTGTTGCTCGTTGAAAATGATGGATTTCTCTGCCTGGTTCAACACTCGGAATCCTCCGATGTAGATATCTGGTGCTGATGTTCACACGTTGTTACTCTGGGGTCTAAAAATACACTGACTGAACACGTGGTGCATGCCACACAGTGCAGGGCTGTAAACTTCCACAGATCATAATGCAGCCTTAAAGGACATGAAGTGCTTGTCAGTGAATGACGTGCATGTCAGTTTGTTTTCACCATATTGTGGCATCAGTGTTGTTTAATATTGACATTTCTTTTGCTTTATCATCCGATGCAACATTTTTATAACATGATTTCTATTTCCTGAATAATTCACTGCTGCATTTAGAGGTTTATAGTTGAATTTCAACTCCTGTTAGTTTTAAAGATTGACTTACCAAGCTTCAAGCACACCTTTTTACATTTTATTAATTAATAACTTCACAGTCAGTGTAAGTGCAATTGTTAATTATATTTTGTTATTCAAAGTTAGAAAAGTGTGATGTTGCCAAGAGCTCAGTTTAAGTTGTCTATTTGTACACTACATGCTCAGATTAATCTGATCTTTCCCCTCCTTCATCTTCATCAGGACTACCTGCTGTGGAATAAATTGGGCGCCACACTCGCCAATGGCAGCCGCTCAGAGGAAGCTGTGGCCGCCTACAGGAGAGCACTGGAACTGCAGCCTGGCTTTGTCCGCAGCCGCTACAACTTGGGAATCAGTTGTGTGAATTTAGGAGCACACAGGTGAGGAGGGAATCCTACAGCTTGCAGGTGTAATTGCTCAAAATAACTTATCCCTAAAAACTTATGTGGATTTTGGGCAGTTTTGCCTTTAGTAGATAGAACAGCTGAAGAGAGTATAGACTTGGGAATGATGTGGAGCAAAGGGTAACAACTGGGAGTATAACCAGTGACTGTTGTGAAGAGGACTGTAGCCTCCGTAAACAGGGGGGCGCACTTGAAGTGTGGAGCCAATCAGCATCCCTCTAAGTTAGTCCTGAGCTTAGAGAGATATTTTTTGTTGTAGTTACAGCTTGACTAAAATAGCTTACTGTGTATTATTGGCGGACTTTGTGAATCATTTCTGTCCATACAAACCAACACCAATGAATTAATGAATCTATATAACTTAATAATGAAATACAATGTGGGCTGCTTAACCCAGAATACACTGGAGTCACTCTAACAATAGGTCTTTCATCAGATTGGTTAAATTAACTTTAAGGACACCACATACCAGTTATCTTTAATGTATTTAAGTATTAGATGTCAACTGAACACCAGGTAATTTTATTGCTGTTTGATATTTCTGTTTTCTCACTGATATTTTTAGTTTTGCTCCTTTTGTATCAGAATTGAACAAACCCTGTGCTTTGCAGTTCCTTGTACATCCACTAGATGGCAACAGCAGTTTTGTTTAATGTGTATTTGACAGTGGATTTTAGTACACTTTTAAATAGGTTAGTTATTTCACCTTATGGCCATACTAGTGGCTCTTGTTTTCGATAACTGCACTTAATTCATGACAATTTTCGCATTAGATAAATAGTAGTTTTAAAAGTAGATTTAACCTGTGTTTCTTTATTTTGATGTGTATGAGACACTCACACAAGGATTAGCCTTCGTTCACCCTTATGTCTGTCCTTTATTATCAGAGAGGCAGTGGAACACTTCCTCGAGGCTCTCTCCTTACAGCGTCAGGCCGCCGAGGATGGAGCAAGAGCTGTGAGGGGACCTGGAGGTGCGGCAGCCACCATGATGTCTGACAACATCTGGTCCACTCTGCGCATGGCTCTTAGCATGATGGGAGAGAGCTCTCTGTACACAGCTGCTGACCGCCGGGACTTGGACACATTGCTGGCTCACTTCTGTCAGAGAGAGGTGGAAGGTGGGACTGAATGAGGACCAACCAGGGGGGAGCTCATCGAGTGTGAGTGTGTTTCGCTGGGAGGAAAATGCTTGGGTGAGGAGGAATCAGATTTATGCAAAGAAACGGAGGGAGGAAGACACTGTGAATAATCCACCAACCTTGAGATGTCATCTTGTGGTTATTTTCCCTCAGAAGACTTCAAATGTTGCAGTATTAGTTTCTACCTGGAAAACGCAGCCAACAGTAATACAGTCATATTACTGTGTTCTACATGTCCGACCGTCCTTGCCTTTCCTACTACTCTGTTTATTGTGAGAACCCAGTTTGATGAAACATGACTTTGATTTTAAATGTGTTCTCAATGAAGACGGTAAATGAAGACTGACTGAATCATTCTCTATTCAGTGGATGATCATGATTACCATGATTTTTCAGTGCCCTCACAACCTCTGGTTGTATGTTAAACTATGTATTCACTACATTTGTGTAGATAGAAGGTACAATATTGCTTTGACATTGAGAGAGTACTGTTTTGTATCAAAAGTGCCCCTTAGAGAAGGCCGGTCTACAGTACAAATGCTAATCATAAGTGCTACAACGGCTTTTTGTCTTTCATAATGTTACTTAATTTAATTTTTTAGTAATCACTTATCGGCTGAGATAATGAGATGACAAACAGTGGGACTGTTGCTGTTATTAGTTGTATTTGAACAGTCCATGTGTATGAATGTGTCTTTTGGTCAGGTGGGTAAAAATAAATGGATAAGACCGTATAATTGTAATCTAGATGAGAACGGTTTCTCTGGGCTCCTCCCTCTCCTGCTTTTTTCATACCGCCCTTGTAAAACAATTTGCTTCATTGTAAGATAATGCAGTATGCCATATTGTGTATTGTAATATAATTGTTGCACTATTATTGTTTTCAGGCTAGTTAAATCCTGACTGCAAAGTTTAATGTAATATTCAGCAATAAAGCTTTGATTCCAAACATCTGTTTTGGCCTTTCTGTATCTGAATAAACAAACAATAAAAATGTCATGGTTGGAGCAAATTAAATACAAAGAGCACAAATCTAATAACAGATGGTAGTGTGAAGATTGGAGAGCCCTAGAAATTCAATTAAGTAGTCTTGGATGCAGAGCTGGCCCAAGGCATAAGCGAACTAATTGCCTAGGGCCCTGCGGCCAATAGGAAGCCCCCAAGAGCTATCAATAAATGTTTTTTTTAATGTTTATTATTTTTTGCATGTATGAGTGATGCTTTCTGTATGATC
The DNA here is from genome assembly GCA_962446985.1 of Xyrichtys novacula. Classification (NCBI taxonomy): domain Eukaryota; kingdom Metazoa; phylum Chordata; class Actinopteri; order Labriformes; family Labridae; genus Xyrichtys; species Xyrichtys novacula. The sequence continues at coordinate 24,950,149 of OY660871.1, forward strand.
AAATATATATTATTGTAAAAATATAATAAAGTAAAAACATTTTAGTGCTGCTGCTGATGTAGGCCTATGATTCTTACTGCCGATATGTCAAAGCTCAGCTGTTATGTGCCTTTTGCTGTAAAATGTGCACTGAGCATCCAAAGCGCAGGTAGTTGTGGGGCAAAACAATGTCGCAAAAAGGGTCTATCCTTTAGGAGCAGAGAAAAAAGAGAGGAAGAAGGGAAAAAACTCCAAGATAAAGGTATGTTTTCATGTCATGGAATGTTAAAGAGATTTGTGAAGGTGTGTGAATGATCAACAATCAATATTATTGACAGAAAAAGAGGGCCCCAAAATCAAACTTTGGTTAGGGCCTCATTGAGGCTTGGGTTAGCTCTGCTTGGATGACAGCAGCTATTAGCAGACAGACTTTTATTAAAGCTTTAATTTGTATTTGTGATCAAAAGATTGTTTTTTAAAATAGTTTTAGGTGATATTTCCATCTAAAAATAGAGCTGGTGCACTAAAAGATGTGCAGCGAGCTTTTAAAAGTATGCCATAGTTGTGTGAATGAATACTGGACTATGAGGCTGAATATTGGGAAGCATCAACCTTCATATTTTACTCATTTTAACAAGGTGGAAATTTGACATTGTCTCCTTTTTGGTGGCTATAGAAATGAAACCTCTTCAAATCTATTATAGTCTTTTGCATTGTCTCTTTTTGAGTGACATGTTTCAGCAGGATAACTTTAACGTTTCTTTTAATTATCTCCAAATGTTGAAAACAAAACAAGCATTTCACTCCAACTTTCAAATATGTTATCAACTGGGCGTTGTAGCCCGTTGTACAACGCTGTGCTCTCAGCCAATGAGCGCCGAGGGTCTAGGGCCGACTCGCACGCTGATTGGCTCGTTCAAAAGTAACACGTACGCAGCCGCGCCATTTAAATGTTTTAAAACTCGTGTGCTGCTTCCCGTGTTTACCGAGCGAATATAAAGAGATTTAGCAGCACGTCTGAGCCCGTCTTCGTCCTCTGTAAGGTAAGATAAAGAATAACTCAGATATAAAACTGATAATTTTGAAAGTTAATAGTGAAAGTTGTCTGCGTTCGTTTAGGGTGTGCGTAGTTAATACGGAAACCAACAACAAAACTCGATTTTAAGAGTGAAGACAAGACGGAAGACAACAGGCCTGGCTAAACCAGCTTGGTGTTCACCGGTTATCGCCTCCTTATTTTACAGCAAACTACTAATATCTACATTATTAGCATATTGAACGTAGTCGTGAAACATTTGAATGTAAGTTTTGAAGCAGATTTAGGATCAGGGTCATACAAAAGTTAAAACGATTAGAGAGAAAAGGCGAATACTCATGTATGCATCGAGTAAGATAAGTAGACTATAGTCTCTTGTTTCTATTGCATGTCTTTCAAATACATTTAACGGTTATTGTTACTGTATAACTCATTAATATAACTAACTTTTCCTCACAGTATGAAGTGAGCTTGCTGGTTGTTGTAAAAATCACGATTTATACCTTGAAATCCTTATTCTGGGATTTATTCTTTAGATCTTTTTACGTGTTTTGCATTGCTTTTCAATATGTAATTCAAGTAGAGAACTGCATTGTGTAAGAGGTTTCTATTCTCTTGCCACAGTTGATCTTTAATAAGCATCATGGGATCCAGTGAGAGCAAACCAGCTGTGCCTGCACCAAAGAAACCTGAGGCACCCATCAAGAACAGCAGGATCATTGATCTGGATCCACGCTCCCCTTCAACAGGAATCACTCGTACACCCATTCAGGTAGGGGAGGTGGTTGAGGAAGTGACCCTGGATGCTGTAAGATTTGGAAGGGGAAACATCAAAAAATGTTAAACATGTCGTATGTTTCCTCAGGTCTGTGGGCCTTTGTCTAAAGTTTTTGCTGAAGTCAAGAGTGAGGCATTCACCGATCCCCGCTCACCCTCTGTTGGTATTTCCCGCACACCTGCCAGAGAAGTTATGAGGGGTAAATATTCGATTAATTATTAGCTTAGCTCTTCTTGCTTGTTATTCCCTCTGTAATGATGTCCCTCTGCTCTTGCCTCTAGTGACAGTTGGGTCCATTACTCGCCGACTGGGCATGTTATTCCATAATGAGACTGAAGGTGTAGCCCCAGAAGCCCCTCAGAAATGCTTCGGTGATTCTGTGGAGGAGGAGGAGGAGGTGGAAAGTGAGGAGCTGGCATCTACTGAGCCTCTCTTGACCTCTAAGCCATCCCTTGTTTTCAGCTCCCTGGCTGAACATGCTCACCTTCTTTTCACCCCTGATATGTCTAATCTGGAGGGTGTTGATGTTTCCAGCCCCTTTGTGCACCTCGATGAGCCCCAGATGCAGTTAGAGGTAGAAACTGAGGCCGACTTGAGCTTGGAGGAGGCTGAAGAAGCAAGGGAGTCCCCTCTCCACAAGAGACTGAGCATGAGCTTGATAACTTGCCATGAGGGGGCGACCTCAACCCAGATTTTTGCAGAGGTGCACCGTGATGGTGCATCAATGCAAAGTGAGGAAGTGGAGCCACTCAGTGGTGGTGTGGATCACTCTTATTCCCTTCCCTCCATCACTGTTAAACCAGAGTGTCATGTTGAGCCTTCTTTCCCAGTTGATTCAGAAGATCCCCCAGCTCAGGAGTCCTCTGTGCAGTCAGAGAAACAAGCAGAAGACAAACCATCCTCTGAGGAAACAAAAACAGTCAAAGAAGAGACTGCAACCGTCGCAGAGCAGCCACACCTCTGCAACGGCATCCGCTGCCCCACCTTCGATTCAAAGAGCCCGAGTCAGGCTGTGTTCAAACCACAGTGGCTGGGAAAAGGTTTTGGAGCCTCTGGGCTGCGTGCCAGAGGAGCACAGGGTGGGAAAAGTGGCTCCTCTCCGCTTGCTGTCCGTGTGGCTGTGAAAAATGTGACCAATGAAAACAAGAGACAGTCTGGAAAACTGAAGCAGAATGGTGACTTAAAAAGTTACATGGCATTTTATTATCTGTTTAAAAAAACAATGCCGTTACTGAAAACTTATTTTTCTTGTTGCAGGTTCTGAAGGGCGTTCCCCACTGCAGATCCTGAAGACAACCAACTCACCAAGGGATCAATACCCTCAGGTAAGGCATATAAGCTGTTCAAAGAACCTATTTGTTTCCTTTTGCTTAATTAGAACGTACACTAATACATCTAACAAGGCACCAATGATTAATTAAGTTGTCTTAAAAAGAATTACAACATTAAATGTGATTGAATGGCTGAGGTCATTTGTTCTGACCCTCTCTCCAGGCGAAGCTGAAGGTGTCCGTTCCAGATAAGCAGAGGCATGGACAAATGGACCGCAGAGTGCCAGCAGTGTGCTTAGATAAGGAGAACAGATGATTCACTGTAACATAATGTACAGAATCCTGATACTTCTGTTTTTATAGCTGTATCTAAAAGGCTTTTACATGTACAGATTTCTGAAAAAAAAACAAAAACAAAACAGTGTTCTGTAAATATTTAACTTCCAATCTGAGAAGTTTACTGTCCTGTTTTATTCCTTTGTAAATATCAATAAAATTATTTGCATGACGCTAGTTTGTGTGTATTGTTCATAAGTATGTTCACTGTTGTCTGTTACCCTCCCTGCTTTTGTATGAGGGGCCTTTTCTACTTCAGCTCAGTGTAAAATATTTGGACCCTGTCTGTACAAACAGAGCAGGAACTCAACACTAAACATTTGATTATGTTATTAAAAATTCAATTTCATGGAGCTGCATTTTGAATTCCATTATCCTTGGTACTCATGAGTCTGTGTTGTAAAGCTTTTATTTAACACCAGAGGGAGCCTGTAAATAAACCTTGACATTCAAAGTTAGTTAATAAAAAGGCAAACTACTTTAAATTTTAAGTCTGACATTGTCTTTGCATCAGGATCAGCAAAGTTGGCATGCTAAGAAATCAGTCTTTGCATTTTGAAACCGAATTTAAAGTCAAAAACGAGCAGCACAGTCTGTTATGCAGAATCATACGTTTATTAGACAGTCTTTCAGCAAGGTATTGTTTACTATGCACAGTGTGTATCCAGGAGCCAGTCTACATCCTAATCAGAAATTATCGCTTATTTAGTGTGTTTTTGTATGTACATAAACTGTCCTTCAGGTGCACTATGCAGAGGAAAAAGGTAAGCAGTCTTTTACAGATCAAGATGTATCACTCATATGCACACAACAGACATCATCTGTATGACACTCGTACAAAAGCTCCTTCTGTCCTGAGACAAATGGGTCATCATTTTTTGTAAGTGCTTAGTGAACCATGAAACCATTTTACAATCCCATCTGTCAGTTCAACAGTCTACCCGGAGCACTTTCCAGGTCTAGCTATTGGCTGATGAGCGGGTTAGGCTAAATGATGAGACCCCCAAATCCTGCTAAATATTGTCCATCAGTCACATACAAAACAACTCAAACACTAATGTAGACATCTGCTAGCTAGAGATTGATTTCAATTAAGACTAGAAAATGAAAAGAAAGTAATTGTAAGCAAAGGATCTACCAAAAACTAAGAACATACAACAGTCTGAAACAAAAATGCAAATAGTCAAATATGACATAATTTATGCTTTGATACAAACACAGCATTTTAGCTACTGTGATCCTACGCAGGCTGTAACCCCACATGTAGCCTACTCAATTCTATCTCATCCAGTGTGCTACCATTTTCATTTGGCAACTGTTGTCATGGAGTGATCTTTGAATTGCTACAATAATATGTGCATATTATCATTTCGAACCACAGTAGAATAAACTATTGAGAGGAATGATCGTTTCCAAGGCCCCCGCCCTTAAGTCCCGCCCATAAATTCCCCATAGTGTGAGACTGACAGAGAGAGGAGAAACTCTCCAACATTAGAATGGACTTGGCACAATTAAATTACCCTCTTCTCACCCAAGACGGCTCCTCAACCCTCACCCCTCCCTTAAAGTCTGATTGCTTTTTTATCTTCCTCACGTTCTCCCAGCCGGATGTTTACTGCCCTCTTTCTGCTCACTGGTGGGGAACAGCCTTAGTTCCATATCTTGAGGAAGCTGTCCCAGGATCCTGTGCAACACGCCATGCCGTCTGAGGACACGCCGATACAGCTCACTCTGTTGTCGTGACCAGCAAGAACTCCTAGACAAAAACACACACACGGATAAAAAATAAAAAAAAAGCATGTTGTGAAGAAGGGCCTGTCTCCAAAGTTACTCAGTGGAACATCATCCTATTAAGGTGTTAGGTGCTCCAGTGAATTCTCTTGTTTCTATTTTCTCACCGACTCTCTCCGCTTTCAGTGCATCCCAGATATTGACGTTGAAGTCGTCATAGCCAGCCAGCAGCAGGCGTCCACTCAGGGACGGGGCCAGAGAGGTCACTCCACACATGATGCTGGAGTCCTGGTAGGTGATGAGCTCCTGGTCGGCTCTCAGATCGTACAGCTTGCAGGTGGCGTCATCTGATCCTGTTATCACCGCATTACCATTTGGGAAGAACTGAGAGAGGGGTGAGAGATTACAATCAAAGAGAAAGAAAATCCAGAGCTCCGGTACAGAAGTCAGGGTCAAGTCCTCTTCTTTCTTACCCCGATTGCGTTGATGTCGCTCTCATGGCCCCCAAAGGTCTGTCTGCATTGACCCTCTCTGATGTCCCACAGCTTGGCTGTGAAGTCACATGCACCTGAGATGAAGAACTTGAAATCTGGGGACACAGCCAGAGACATGCAATCTCCCTGGTGTCCAGCAAAGACAGTCTTTTGGGTCCCTGTCTCAATGTCCCATAGTACACTAGAAGGAGACAAATAATGAATTTATTAACAGTTGAACTGTAGAAGGGAGAATAACATTAACTTTTTCACTTATTCTTACCAAGTGCAGTCCCCAGAGCTGGTGATGATTTCACTATCACTGAGGAAACGACAGCAGGACAGGTAACCTAGGAAACCACAGAAATTAAATATGAGACACCTTGAGCCACAGTGTAACCAAGAGAGACTTTCTCGTGCAAAAGGCTTCACTTGTTTGTCCTACCTGTGTGTGCAGCCAGCTCACGCATCACCTTGACGTTTCCATCTTTGCCCTTTAGGTTGTAGATGGAGCACATGTTGTCCAGTCCTCCACACGCCACTAGATTGCCTGAGGGTGCATAGGCGCAAGTCATCACCCATGACGACTTAAGAGGGATGGCATTCACCTGGAAAAACACAAGAAAACAATGGAAATCAACAGCCAAATAAGATGAAAACACCTACAAGCCCTTAGAGGAACTCTAATGAACCCCATCCTTCTACATGAATTTATCACATTCATCAGAAATACAGGGGTTATGGAACATCAGAGATCAATACACTTTTGTTTGTGTCTCTACTTTCAGAGGGAGAACTCAAAATTTAGCAAAACTGATTGATTGTATGGTCAACCACATCTGATCAACTAGGACTGTCCTAAACAGGCACAGTAGTAAGAATGAATGTGTATTATTCTCACATTTAATGAATAACACTTCAAAATGTCCTTTGTTGTGTTTACTCATACTTTTTTCACAAGTACTTTGTATAACTTCAAAATTTTTGTCTTTTCTTTGAAAATCTAGGTTTCAAGTGAACTTCTGGACATTCACACCAACAGCATCAATTTCATTTTCAGCTATCCAATGGTTTCACAGGGTTGACATTTTGCCCTTTTCTACAATTCCTGTGATCAAAACACACTTTTCTCTTGCTTTTTCCTACCTTGTTGGTTGTGATGCTGTCCCACACTATAAGTTTTCCATCTTGTGAAGCACTGACACAAAGCCTGATGAGGAAATAACAGAAAACAGGAGGAAAAAAAAGAGATACACCTTGTTAATGACAGCCAAAGAAAACAAACCGAAAAGAATCAGATAGAAGCCGTGTTTCCAGTTTCTTTTGGCACATATTTAGTCACTTTTATCTCATCTTACTCTTGTTTTGATCTTGATTTAATTCAACTCTATCACATCTCAGTTCAGTGTGATGTAAAAAGTCCACTTCTATCATTTTTGTACAATAATTTGTGGGGTATTTACGTGGAGTCAGTGCCCCAGTGCATGGCATAGATCTTGGCGAGGTGACCCCTCAGTGTTTTCCTGGTCTTCATCTGGACTCGGCCCACCACAGTAACCCCCGCCGCTGCTTCTTGCAGAGTTGTGTCCTGCACTGCCTTTCGTGCCGCCTTCAGAGGAGAAACACAAACACAGGTTTTCCGCTTTCTGCCAGTGTTGATTTAAGATGTGGTTATGAATCATATATTGAGACACTTGAGGGGTTTAAAAAAACAAGCCACATAATGATGTTGATGATGAACACTGATGACAGCAAAACGGTTTTCTTAGCTAATTGCCTACTGACAGTGATCTGGTCTTTGAGACTGTCCGCCTCCTTTCGCAATTGCTCCATTTCACCCATGGTGGTGGTTTTTAGGCACTGTCACCAATGGAGACAGGTAGATCGAAGGAGAGATGATAATCCTGAAAAAACAAAGAAGAGCGGAGACAACAAAAAGGGTTAAGTCACAGAAATAGTAAACAAGATCCTTGTTATTTTCATCTAAAATCATTACCTGACGGAATTTTACCTGCACCTATCGGAGCCCTTTTTTAACCCTCCCTCGCTCCAGCCTCCAAGTAAGTGCTATTTGCAAGTCAAACTGGCCCTCATCTACTTTGCAAACTTTCACAAACAGGCAGGAGCAAACACAGAAATCCACAGAACACACCTACACATGCATCCATGTATGCGTGCACACACACACAAACACATGCAGCCTGTATGAATATTCAAGCACCGTATTAGCAGTGAAAGTATTTGCTCTTCAGATGATGTGACACTTGTTCAGCATACACATCCTCGCCCTGAATGTACACAAAAACCAGTATGTCCTGTAATAATGTCCTCAGTTTGTTTCAGCTCTCTGTCACTTTAAAAATTCCCAACAGTGACAGGCAGAAGGTTTGGCATGTTTAACACCCCAGAGATCTCTGACCTGATGTTGATGGCTATTGAATTTTGTAATATTGTGATTAAACGAGCAAAGTCTAGCAGCAGAAGCAATCACCTAATGGACAAACTCATACATGTGTGGCAAATGTGATCAAGGCAGAGTCATGATTTCAAGCTGATTTGACAAAAACTGAACCTAACTTCAGAGCAAAGCAGCCAAACACAACCAGGTTGTGAAGCAAAATCTGTAAAAACCTTCAAAAATGTTTAAAAAATACTTTCTTTCATGATATGTCGTCATTTTATCTTACCTTAAAATGTTTTGAAGGGAAATATCGGCGTCAATCTTATTGTATGTGTACCTGCGGCAATCTCTCCCTCTCTCTGTCTTTCACTATTTGAATGAGCGTCCCTGTCAAAACACATGACCAGGTGGATTTGCCTCTAATTTGTTTTTAGTGAAAAGGAGAGGAAGGGAGTGAAGGAAGGAGTGACTCTTTTCAAAAAGGAAGAGACTTGCTATAATTGTTTCCCATAATCCTCTATCCATGTCTGGAGCTTTAAAGCTGGTCTGAAATATGTGAAAATTAAATTACAGTGCTGATTTATGGCCCTAATTGTAGCGCTCTAAACGCCTCAGCAGTTACGGTGCAAGATCCTGCTACAAATAGCTGATAACTACAACGACTCTGAAGTTGGTAACATGGGATTTTAGGACAATGTTCCAGATGGGAAAACCGCTTTGATAACAAGTGTTGTAATGAATGCTTTAGTCGTGCTATTACTCTTTTGCCATCCTGTCCCTGCCATTGTTCCATGTGATTAAATGACTGAGAGGGGCTTGCTGGATGGTGGAGTACATTAGCACAACCAGAGAGGAGAGGCAGGGGAGGGTTGGAGTGGGGGGAGAAATACAAGGGAGTAAAGGAGGAGGGTGGGAGGGAGGGAGGGTGGAGGGTAAGAGGCGAGGCAGGCAGGCAGGAGAGTGAGTTTTAAATCCTACTGGCTGAGATTTTAAGGGAAGCCTTTTGAATCAAATCTGCTCTCATCCGATTACTGACTGCTCTTTGCATCTGGATAAGAGATGGAGAAAAGGGGAGGGGAAGGAGGGAGGGAGGGAGGGAGGGCAGGTAGTGGGATGAGAATGAGGGAAGGGGGAAATGGAGGAGGTGGAGCTGCAGGCAGAGAGAGCTGAATGGGAGACGATGAAGGATGGAAGGTTTTAAGTCAGACTTGGTCTGTGAACTTGAGGCTGACCGGTGACCACATGCTCTGAAGTTTACCATCTTTAACTCAACAAAAACTCCTCAGATATGACTCTGACTGATTTTACTGGAGTGTAAGACTGCTCATCAGGTTTCCTGTGTGGTGGCTACACAAAAGAAGCCTTTTAGCCGAGAACAAGATAAAATGATGAGAAAGAAAGCAGTTGTCTGTAAACACACAGAGTTTCCTACACTGATTTCACTGCCAGAAACAAATATGTTGTGTGTTTAGTTTTACGCAATATTACTGATTATAATATCATGAGGTTCAGTACTTAAAAATATGAAAATAATAATAATATATGGCCCCACTGTAAAGTAAGCAGCTCTTACCTCTCTCTTGTGTTTTCATTTTAGTATAAATCTCACCACTTTATATCTGCACTGTGATATATTTTCATGATCAACTTATAGTTTCTTTTTCATGAAGGTTTTGTCTGACAGTGTTCGGAATCAGACTACTAATGGATTTTTTTGTCCGATTATCAATCCACATGATCAAAAAAACAGCACTGTATGCTGATCCCATGTAAATCCCTCTGTCATGTCTGCCATTAACAAAATATTAAAGTGTGTTTGTGCCGCAAATGTGTCTCTCCAACTATGAGCGACATTTCCATATCTTATATCTAAAACAACTAAAATCACAATATATATTTTGTAGAACACGTGGAAAAAGCAGCATCTTTTTTTGATTTAGTGATGAATAGTTTTATATTTAAGTCTCTTCAGCCTTGAACCCATGTTTCCATCCACCCCTTTGAATCTGGTCCATCATCTGAGCAGCATGATACAACTTCATGGCTACCAAAGTATGTAAACACACAACATTCACTCACCAATGAGGAGTCCTTCTTCTGGAGGTGTTGTGGTAGATCTTCAGTCAGTCTTTCTCCAGCAGTCTCTCTCTTTGGTCGTTATCGTAAGTTCAGCCCGGCTGTCACTACACTTCCTTCTACTCATTCACTTTTGGTATCACACAGTGGGCTAGTCCTCTGTCACTCACTCTCTCCACTGCTCCTATGAGGAACAGATGAGGATTGGAGGGATGAAGGGAGATCAGTGATGAGGGGATAAACCATGGGATGGACAGAGAGAAGAGGGCTGGAGTGGGGAGGGGGGTTGGTGTGAGGTGGGGGTAAAAGAGACAAAATAGGGAGAGAAGACTGTGGGGGAAACCAAACAAGGTGCAGAGCGTGGATATGGGGTCACAAGACATGAGCCGGGGTGAATCCGAATCAAAAAGTCAGAGATGGAAATCATGGAGGGGAGGGGAAAGAAGATAAATAGAGGACCTGGGAACATGGCTTTTTATGGTGCTGAGGTGGTCTTAAAAAGATCTCAGACTGGCAGCAGGGTTTGTGTTTTGTAAACCTGAGGTGAAGCTAATATTAGAAGGTTTATGGGCAGAGCACGACAGAGCAGAGATCAGAGGGTAGAGTGGTGATATTGAAGAAAACTGATAGATTCATAAGTGAGGTCTGTCAAGTTCAAAACAACACAAACAGTACCACCAACTACACACAAAAGGTATTGTTATGAACCTTTTCATCCTTGCCTGTCACAGAATGCGCCTTGCTCATGTGGACTATAGTCAAATTCTTGTATTAGTTATGAAACAGCAGCGATACCATCACTTCTATGTTGGTATTTTCAAGCCAAACAATGGCATTCTGGGAAAACTAGCCCTTAAGAGCAACTGCAGTTCTTATATAAAAGGAGATACAGAAATGTTAGTTGACTTTCATGGACCATCAGATGTGTATTTAAAAGCACTACTACACTCACTCTACTCATACTAACAGATTATAAAATAAGAGTCATATATCAACAAATTTACTATCTGTTCTTTGGCTTGTAAGAGTTAATTCTGCCTCCTGCTTTTCAAGGGCGCGTGTCTAACACAGATGCTGAAGCTCAGGATAGAACATTTAAATGACAATAGACAGGACCTGAGTTTTCCTTCATTAGTGTGCAGAATGGTGCTGTAGCTGACTGTGACCCTTGACCTCCCTAGTCAAGGTAGAGTTCTGCACGTGTGAAAAGCAAACCTTTAGAAATGAGATTGAAGGGCTTCATTAAGTGTGTTTACATGCTCATTTATATCCCAGTGTTTAACCTCCTCCTAGGACGGATCTCATGCAGGATCTGATCTTGAAAGGAAACCTGAGAGACCTTGTTATTAATCCTCTTGTTTGCATATGATCAGTGTCCAGTTTTGTTGTAGTCCTTGCAGTATCTTCAACTTTGTTCTATATTAACAAAAACCAGGATGAGGTGTTTCCCTGGCATAGTATCCTGATTTAGACTGGTCCTCGGGTAGGACTATACCATATTTACATGCATAAAGTACTGCTGAACCAAAACATTTGAAAACCCCAATCATAACCAAGATAGTAAAGCAAATGTAAACCCAGTTGCTACAAGAGGTTTCTGCTGCGTGTTTGTCTGCGTGGTCTGCTCCCTGAGTTGATTTTCACATTCAGTGTGGATAGACCGAGTCCTGTAGTTTAACAGTGCTGACCTTTGCTCACTCAAGCACAGTGACGACAGAAGCAGACTGACAGAGCCGGCTGAGCTGACCCTGGATTTGCAGAAATGGGGTTTAGGAACTGCATGCTGTAGAAAGAGATGGAGCGTAAAAAAACCTAAAGGAAAGAAAAAGGGATTTGCTTGTGGGCACACAGACTCTGTCCAGGATAAAGGCAGAGAAAGACTGATGTATTTGTGTACTGGGGGGATGTCTTTATCTTGTATTATCTGTTCTATAAAAAGTTTTATCTTTCCATTTGTGGCTTAGACTGTAAACAGAACTGCTTGACCTCTTGTGGCATTTTAATGTCATTATATGGAGACTTTGTCTTTTGTGGTCTTTAAAGCTCTGTATAAGCTTCAATATGGATGAATAGGGTAAAGTGGGTTAAGGTGGGTGTGGATTGGGGTAACCGGCTTAAATGATGTACTGGTTTGTCAAAAACAACTATGGTGACATGAATGCAGGTCAAATAAATGCACTTTGACCTTTCTGTTGAAGTTCATCTGATGGTTATATCAAAAACTAACATGAGGCATCACACAGGAATCAAAAGCAAACACTGGATGAGTTGTTTGTGCCACAAATTACAGGATAATTCATGTGTGGAAGTGCAACTCTCTCTCTCTCTCTCTCTCCACACAGTTCAGTTATAATGCCAACAGGATGCACTGATTTCAGTTTTATAACTACGCTGATAGGCCTTACATAATATCTGCTAATGATATGAAAAATGGAAGGATGACGTGATATGGCTATAAATTACATACATTTCTGCCAACTGTGTAATTGGGACGATAGACGGCCAGGGTGCTTAGTGTGAGGCTATCTGAGATGCATTATGCAGGCGAAACACCCACTTAAGAGCAGATTAATGCAGACTTTTAGGGTGCAGCGTGTTTACAGCACATGAGGGAGGGAAAAGGTTAAAACCAAGGCTCCATTAAACAGGCCTGCCGACCCAATTCTGTAGCAGCAGGGGGGATTATCACACAGGGGGGAGTGAGAGTGTTAATATGGGCCATAAACAGTACTTGACTTGGTACCTAATGTACTACACGAAAGCAGAGGATGGGGGTTGAAGGGAGGCACTGGTTGTAATGGGTAGGATAAGGTGGTAGAGTGTCAGCATGCTCAATGTGAATGAATAAATGATCTCTCACTAGATTAATATTCCATATTCTAAATGGGAGATCTTTTAAGCTTCATAAACAAATGCACTCATTTATGAGGGATTAGCAGTAATCTCTCTATTTCCATCCTTTTTCCTCCATGCACCTCTCTCTCTCTCCCTCTGTCTCTGCTCACTCTCCTGCCTCACACTGTACTTTCTCATATAATATTGTAGCTACTTTTATAGTCTCCTACTGCTGAATGAGTATTACATCCTAAATTTTATCACCTTTTACAGAAAGAATCTGATATATTTATAATTCATTTTGCGAGCAGAATACAACTACCAAGGGTGTAAGATAACTCAATTATTAATCTGTTTGACCCTTATGCTTTCTAAGGGCTCATTCAGTGTGAAATACGACTATAGTTTATTTAAGAGTCATGTTTATTTCTTCTCATAACCTCTTTGGTTTTACAGGAAGTGATATCAGTCGTTAAAGCCGCAAAAATGTGAGTACAGAGAGAAGAAATGGCAATGGTCCCTCACTTACCTTCATCAAATACAATATAAAAGTTGTACAAAAATGTGCAAGCAGTTTAAAATTCAAAAAGCAGCAAGATGAATGTGTGGTCAAAGAATATTAAAAGTCAGAATTGGAGAGTGATCATGGATATGAAGATCCTGTTATGAGGGGGAGAACATAGTCCAGTTTGGGTGTTTTTTCAGTTTGTCAGGATTGTGTTTTCCCCTCTCACAGCTCGTCTTTGCCTCCTGTCACCCTGCCTCGCCCCCCTTTGCCTCTCTCCTTTGTTGCTTGGCTCCGAGCGTTCCTGGCGGCGGCGCCCTCTGCCTTCTCCTCGTCCTTTTTCACCACAGTATGTCCACCTGCAGCCCACATTTCCTCCGCCTGCTCTCGCTCCTGAGAGAGGGCAACCAAAGCAAAGAAATCAACCTCAGTGACCTCTATGACAAAAGGCAAAGTTTGGTTCCTGGTTTGTCACTTCAATTTATATCCTTGTACTTAGTGGGCAAATATTTGGAGGCTGGTAATTTCTTTGGCAGTCGATATGGGGAATATGTCGATTTTTGTAGAGTGAAAGCTTTTGAATAACTCCAAACACTTCCTCATATAGTGGTGGGTGCCCAAGAGCAAGACTGGAGAAGTCAAACTCTTTTTGTTACATGAGCTTGTCCATGAAATTTTGTGGGTTTTTTGGTCTTAAATGCCTTTATTCAGAGAGATTATAGGTCAAAGGATAGAGTAGGAAACTGGGGGAGAGTGTGAGAGATGATATGAGGCAAAGAGCTGCAGGTTGGAAGTGAACCCTGTTTGGAGTCCTGTACTGTGGGACTGTGGGAGTTTTGCTGTTATAAGACACTATCAGTTTGGATCATACAGGACCAGATTGTTTATATGATGCAGACTGAGTTAGACAGGCCACTCTCAGGTAGGAAATGTTTGTATTTAAGAGATCATTTTTAAAATTAAATTATTAAATGAATTATTAATTAAATGATCTTTGTTTACGCTTTCCATGAAGATCTACACAATCACAGACCAAGTAGGAGGAATGTCAAAACATGACAACAGCCACCAGATTTGCATCACTCCCCAGCTGGCCTTGTTATCCAACGCAGGTGTCATGACACCAACAATCTCATAATTTTAGGTCAGGCCTGAGGAGAAAGATGACTGTGCTCGCCATTATACTCACCATGTCCCTGTAGAGCTTCTCCTTTGTAAACCAAAGAGCCAAAGCACATCTGCGGCCTTTGGTCACTGCGGTAACCCCGTGTGGGTTTGTCGGACCTGAAGAGAAGCCCACTAATCGACCACAGCTAGGTTTTACTCGAGCCTAGAGACATGAGAGGGGAGGGCGATGGAAAAAAGATTCAAAAGATTGTTTTATAAACTTACCTAAAATAAAACTTTACACTAGATCTGAAATCAACGTACAGTTACTGTCTTTGCATCCCTGTTGGTGAAGAACAACTCTCCGCCATCAAAGTTGTCGTTCAGGTAGAGAACAGCACTGTGAGGGGAGAAAAAAATCAAATCTTCTTCTACAGCCACAAAAAAAACATTTATCTTTGAATTAATTTTAGTCTGTTTTTTAAAATATTCTTTTAAACAGCAATGGCACTGTCACTTTGGCGACTGTGTTTTGCCTGCTTCCTCTGGCTGATGCTTATTTTTGTGTACCTGAGGTCTCTGTGTGTGAATGCAGGTGGTTCCCTCCAGCACTGCTTAGTCTCTGGCTCAAGGAGACAGTTGTCAACATGGACAGGATGAGACAGGTCCAGCCTGCCCTCCTGGTCACCTAAGGCCATAGACAACCAAACAAACACTATTTCTGAGAAAAACTTATTTAGGTTATCCATATGGAAGCATGTGCAGCCATGCAGTTGTTTTTCCAGATCTTTTGCATTCCCCTCACAATGTAATGATGATCCCCTTTTAGAGAGATTTGAATAATGGTTGCATTACCTGCGACAGCACTGCGGCAGACCAGGTGTGTGAAAGAGATGAAGAGTCCTGACGGGCTCCTGAAGTAAGAGTGCAGCAGGGTTCTCGCTCTTTCGCCCAATTCGTGTAACAGTTTAGCATCTGATTGGTTCACCAAGCCATCTTGAGCCAGCTGCCAAAGACATGAGGTAAAAAAAACAAAACACACAGAATAAAACTATGACTTAAAGCATGAGAGCATCACTCACCAGAAAGATGATACGATGCTTGTTTATTTAAATGATGCATACTTAATTCATTGGCTTTTAGGGGAAGGGTTCAAAACAACTCTTTCTTTCAATGAGTTCTTTAGATTATTGATAATATTGTTAGTATCAAGGAGTTTTTCAATTATTTAATGTCACAAAAGGGTATAAAAATGTTATTCTGTGTTTCCCTTAGCCAGAAATTTAATTCTCCAAAGAAACAATTAAGTGCATCCTGTTGTGTTCTACATTTTATCTTACTATTACATTTTATTGTACAGTTTCAATTTTACTTATCAAACTGTATTTTATCAAATCAATATTATCATACCAAGTGGCATCTAATCATGCTGTATCTTATACCATGGTAGCTAATCATATCATATTTAATTGTATTGTATCTTGGATCAAATTCTGTTGAATGTTATCATATGATATTGTACTGTGTGGTATTATATAGTATCATATCTTACTATGTTATATGTATATCACTTTGTCATGTTTCATCGCACCATAGTTTATCGCATCATATCATATAACATATCATATGTCATGTCTAGTCTCTCTCACCTTTAGAGCTCTGAGGACAGTCAGGCCCTCAAATGTCTCATGTGGCGTGTGAGGAGACCGTCGTCCCCGGTAACCATCTCCGGCAGATCCTGAAGTCTAAAGAAGACCAGGTGAAGTGGTACATGAAGACAGTAGGTATCTATGTGACAGAGCAGGAATCTGAAGAAGCTGGACTTACTGCTAACTGCAGTATCCTGTCACACTCTTTCTCCGTCATGACTCCATCCAGTACGACCCGGTTGGTCCCATTCATTAATTCATCATCCATGGTGATGGTCACGCCCACCTGAGGGACCGAACCACCTAAAAAGATAACAATTAAGTTACAGTAAGAGAGGAAGCTGGTAAACTCTTTACTTAAACAAGGGGGTCTTACCTGCAAAAAATCCACTGTCATCCACTTCTTCCTGCTGCTCTCCCTCTTTCATTTTCTCATTCATTTTCTCTTTTTCAGCTCTGAAATTGAACAAAAAATACTGAGTTGACTCCTCAGAAACTATTATTGAATGTCATGACAGAGAATCAATTTCCTCTCCTTTCTGCCTCACCTCCAACTATCCCTCAGTGATTCAGGCACAACATCCTCTGGAGTCCAGAGATCCTGAATTGAGGGCAAACGTTCAGTTTTTATGAGCTATTTTGTGGGTTCAGTGCAAGTGAATTTGTCGCAGTACTTACTGGGTCTATAAAATTGAAGTCAAGGTTCTCCATACCAAAATACAGGAGCTTTTTCTCTTGCAAAGAGTGACTGACATATGTAACTATTTCCTGTAAGACAAATACACACATCATTTAAAAAAACACAATTATTCCCCACTTTTGAATCTGCTGTTAAAGAAAAGAGGAAACCAAGATTCTGGCCACTATATTTGTTATTTAAAGGTAATGGCTCTTAAGTGGTACCTCAGCAGGCTGTGTGCCCGGTGACTCTGTGTCTCCCCCCAGTGTCTCATAGTAGAGCTGCAGGTTATCTAATGAGTCTTTGTCAGAGGGGTAGAAAAGGAGAAGAGAGCGGAGTGTCTGCACTGCTCCACTGATATCACCAGCTGTGGAATAAAGGGGGACAAAAGGGGAGAAGTTGGACTTAAGGGTTGAGATTTTAAGAGGAATTAGATCAAGAAAAGTAAATAATATGTCATGATATTAGTAAGTGACCTTTAAACTGTGCGATATGCTGATGCTCCAGCTGTGAGGGCAGGAAGTCCTCCTGAGCAGAGATTCTCCCAGGTCTTGTGGCTACCTGAGTCACGCAGGACTGACGACATGAGAGCAGGGAGAGGGAGAGAGCTAGACAGAAAGAAAGATCAGAGACTTTAGATTCTTTCCTTTTTTTCTCCAAAAAGTCAGAATTCTCTGTTTGATTTTTCACCTGCAGCCTTTTCGAACGCGCCGTCAACACCGTCCACTCCTCTGTCCTCTGGCAGCCGCTGAGGGGCCACCTCACACTGCACCCTACACTCTTTTATCTGCTGTATGGTTTCATTAACACATGCTTTCCATTTCTCTACAGCTTTTACCCAGTCAGAGGAGGCCTCATACTGTAGTGCAGAATCATACAGGACCTGAAAAGATAGAAAAGGAGAACATTAAATGAACAGTTTTGTTTATCTTGCGGCAAATTCCAGACAGAAAATGCAGTGTTAGAGAACTTCAATGAAAGAGCAAGAGTACTTGCTGTTTTCTAGGCCTTCATAAGCCAAGTTTGAACAAGCCTGATCATGTTATGAGGAGTGTGCCTGATTAGACGAAATAAGTAGCTGACGAAGAAGACTTCAATTACGTAAATCAAGTTTTGATTATGCTGTGGGTTCAGATAGAGTGAGTATGAGTAAAAGAAATTCAGTTCCTCAGACCGGGGCTCTATTTTTAGACTCACTTCTCTTTTTATTTATCCTGTGCAGTCACATAAAATCGTTTGATGTCTTAGGCCTACCATGATATTGATGTCGACCCAACAGATCACCCTCTATAGAAGTAAAATCTTCAAAGCTCTGAGTCTTTACATATTGATTAACTGAAATAAATTATCTAAACATCAACCTTTAGTATATCTGAGAAAAATTAACTCATTTGAACATGTTTTCTTCAACTTTTTAATGTGTATATCCTAAATTACTAGAGAAGATGTGGACATGGAACTACATAATTTTGGCTATTTCTAGAGGCAAATGCAAATACATTTGATGCAACTTGATTCCTTTTTACTCACCCAGTGTTTTTCATTCTCAATCTCTCTGTCCTGGAAAGCCTCCTCCGTCACCCCTTCCATCCGTCTATACTTCTCGATGTTGTTTCTCATCTCTAGGTGACTGGGGTTTGCCACAAAATAGGTATGAGCTGCTGATGCTGCTTTCTGCAGTTTTTCCAGCTGACATGTAAAAAGAGGAAATGAAGAATGAAATTGGCCAAAGACTGTTGTGACTTGAATCATTATTTGGATAAGAGAAACACAGCACTGACATAAGACTGTTTGCCCTTGAATAACAGATACTATGACATACTACATGAGTCTAACAGCTGTACTTTGTGGCTGCTTGAAGGATAGTTTACCTTGTAGTATGTGACCTGCAGAAAGTTGTAAGGGTTGCGAGTACCGAATTCATACTCGATGTCAGTAGAAACAGGGAGCTGTCCTGTAGGTGTGACTGAGCGTCCAATACAGAACCTCAAACATTCAGCCTTCTGCTGCACCCAGTCCAAGACCCAGAGGTCCCAAAGACTCCCCTTTTCCGAGTCTAACAACAGAGAAAACAGTGAGGTTATCAGTGAATCATTATAAAAAGTCAATCATTTACAAAGCAACTATGTCTAAATTAAATATAAGGCTTATGCATGGCAAACATTTGCAGTAGTATATACGGTCTTGCATCTGAATTCTACCTGCTTCACATGATAACAATATTTTAAGAGATGCTGTCAAGTTTCAAAGCAGTGCCTCTGCTCATATTTCTGTTTTTCTACAACTTGGGATGATGAATTTTTCATGTATTGGCCCGACACTTACATACTAAGAACCAGACAAGATGTACGTGACTCTGCACTCATCTTTTTTTTCTGTATGGTAATTATACTCCACACAAAGCAGGGATTCTGGCAAACCACTGAGCCCACCCATTGCTAGTAGGAGGAGAAGCTAAACGATTAAATTTGAAAGTCTGAAACAACAAGTGTGTACTCTTTTTTTAAAATTCATGAATGCTGAATAAGTATTTGCTGAATCTGGGGTTAAATGTTTTTATAGAGAATATGTAAGACACCTTAGGATAAACCAGATAGATGATAAGCAATGGGATAAACTGTATACTTTATGGGGGGAAAAAGTTCATTTTGACATTTTTCTGGGGAAAAAATGATTATTTTATCTCTGTAACCCCAAACTGAGAAGAAAAGCTCACTTTGGTTGAGAGACCATTGCAGCACACTCGATAGCACTGATTTGAGGGGTTATAGTAAACATAACTTGATTTAAAGGGTCCCAAAGAAACCCAAAAAGAGCTATAAACCTGGGGTTAGGAAATGCAAGCATGACAGGGTCCCAACTTTTGTTTTTTTTGGGTGTGAATGTAATTCATTGATTGTTCATACAGACTAAACTGGGGAGTCACTGAAGAAGAATGCCATGTTAACTTACACAAATATAACTTTATTTAAGATCAGCCAAGCCCAAAAATAAATCACACTTGATCAATCACTCACCCACTTTACTAGCAGCCTCTTTCCCTGCTGACACGCAGTCTTCATGACACTGTCTGCGGACTCTGAGCAGTGATTCCTTGGTCACGATGGATTTCTCCAGCAGCTCTGCAGCCTTCGCCCACTCCTCACCAAAATATGCACGTACTCCACTGTAATACAGAAAATCATACGGCTGCAGGAGAGATAGGACGCCAGAGCTACCACTACCAGAGGCTGCTAAAGTTAAACACGGTAATGCTACAATAACGAAATTAAACGCCACGTATACAGTGAAATGGTTGGGGTTCAGCGCCATGGTCCGAGAAACAAACCCAGTGGAGGAGACTGAATTTGGAGGAGGAGGGACTACTGGGGAAATAGTCAAGGAACCTAAGTGCCCTCGGGAAAGTTACATGTTTTAGTCCGATATGATCCATGGCCAATCTCTCGTTTTATGTTCTGACTATTGTTTCTTTTCAACAGCTGATTTTGTTTTTAGAAAAATGTACTGAGCTTTCTTCCTTTTCGAGGTTATAAAAGTTAGACTGTGTTGTACACGCTGTATGGCACCAGCTGTGCGGATTGTAATACACTTGAATCACCACGAGAGGAAGCCGTTGGTTGAATTCGACATAGATATACATAAGAAAGGCTAGATGACTCGAGGCGGAGTCACCGGCGTCCGTACACGGCGGCCATCTTACTCCAGTACACCATTCTGGTACGCTCTATGGTAGCTGACGGGAGGTGAGTAATCTGCATGATAAAATATACTCTTAACTCGCTGAAATCTTGGCTATGAGTTGGGATGTTTGGACATATAAAAATGGCAGCTTTTTCTTGAGAAGAAAAAAAGACTTAATCATGAAGCACAGTGGTTTCGCAGCTTTTTGAGTCGCTTTGCGCGAGTTGCCAAGGCAGACCACATTCAAGATTTTAATTAATTTTATGACAGCCTATTATTTTTTATTTAGTCTAAGTGACAGTCTTTGTGGGTGTGCTTGTGTTTATCAGCTGTCTAACTTGGCTAACAGGCTCGCTGTGAGTGAGACCAAATACATATTACAAAGTTGACCCAGCAATTTTACATTAGTTGGAGAGGCAGAAATGCTCTTTCGATTCAACATAACTTAAGTTGCACAAGATTTCCAAGCTGTTTGGTTTGTTAGAAACATCTAAAATGGCAACATGACGCGGAAATTTATATTGAAAATAAATATTTCTATATGTGATTTCTATATGTTATTATAGTTATCAATATAATAGAAATATTACTAATAAACCAACATGGAATGATTAAATGTTTTATGTATAAATGATTTAATATAACTGCCTTGTGTGTAGGCCTATAGCTATTGCTCTACCTATCTGCTTAATGTTTACTTGTGAAAATCCATGGTTATAATTATTCTTGAGTTTTCAGGAACGTTACTAAAACTCTGAGGTTTGTTACAAACCAAACCGTTCGAAAATCGGTTTAAAATTAACCAATCTATGGTTATTTAAATGCTGCATGCACCGTAGACTGTAATGTTATGAATGGGCGAATGTCCCGTAGCAAAATGGCCGCCATGCGCGGACGTTGGTCTCCATTGGTTAACAGTGTGCGTAAGCCATCTAGCGTTTATTTATACATCTATGGAATTCAACGGTCGTTACCGTAAATATATCACATAGATCAGATTCTATTTAGACTAAGAGATATATAATATTATTTCATGGAACATATAGCAAATTTCACTCTTCGTCTTAGGATGTTTTCGAAGCTTTTGGTTCGTTAAGGTTGATATGCGATATAAATGTCGACTCAGTGCTTTGCTGAATCAGAGCGGCTGTAATATCATATAGATTACGGTAACGAGCCGCAGCCCCACGGCGTGAGGGCTACTGAGTTCGTTCGGCCTTCCCTCTCAACACAAGGCAGCATCTCATGATTCATTCAACCAAACACAGACAGCTGAAGACGGGCTAAAACAACGGGCACACTGCGAGCTGGGGAATTCAGAGGCCTGGGGTCCAAAGTTAAAGGAGCAAGTTTTCCTACTGAAAGGCGGAACTAGCTAGCTTGTCATGGCAGATGTTGGTGAGGTTTTGATGTCGGTTTTGTCCACAATTCGGGTTCCGAAGCCCGGGGACCGTGTCCACAAAGACGAATGCGCCTTGTCATTTTCCTCGCCGGTGAGCCAGCCTTAAAAACATGAAACAAAACATTGTTGTTTCTCGTCTTACCACATTACACCCTCCCCGTTCTTGTCTAATACCATTTTATCGGCGCTGTCTCACCTAAATGCTCTGGCTTTTTAGATGTTTTAACTAACTAGCATGCTAGCTTTAAGCTAGGCTAATAATGCACTGTAATGGAAACGGTGCTTCTCTAGCTTGTTAGCTAGCCCTGTTCAGTCTAACTGGGTTCCTGTCAAACTAATTCGAAAGATATTTTAGTCGTATTTTGTTCACACTTGGGTTTCCGTGACAGCCATGTTAATGACTTTGAATAAACTATATCTTATCTTAAATTTGCCCAGACTTAAATATTTCCTGTTATTCATTTATCTACTTGAAAACCAACGTTGGGCTGATGTACAACAGTTAGCCGACTAGCTGAAAACAACATGACAGATGTGACATGGTAGAAGACATCCACATTACCTCCACATCTCAAACCTCCCTCTGTTGTGTCCGTGTTGAAATAAAATTGTATTTACATTGTTTGTCTTTTTACAGGAAAGTGAAGGAGGTCTGTATGTGTGCATGAACAGTTTCCTGGGCTTTGGGAGTAAATATGTGGATAGGCATCATAGTCGGACTGGCCAGAGGGCTTACTTCCACATCACTCGGACTCGCAAGGCTAAGGTAACCCCCAGCCCCAACCCTTTATAAGCCATAGAAACCAAAACCCTCAATACCAAAACCATTCTAGATAGGGGAGAGTGGGGTGAGTTGAGCCAAAGGGTAAATTGAGACACTCCCTGTTGCTTGGAAATGGTAAAAGAAATTGATCATGTGACCAAATATTTATGAGATGGGCATCAATTCATGGAGTCTGTGAAGGTTAGAAGCACATGGGTGAAGGGGTTAGACATTTATTTAAAAAAAAACATTTTTCACTCTTGAAAGAGACTTTAGTCTGTCATTAGTTTTATTAGAATTGTGCTCAGACCAAAAAAGATCATTTTAAATTTGTTTTATACATCAATTTTGGTATCTATGAGCTACAACATGAGGTCAAAAACCTAGCAGAAAAGCCCACCATTTTAGTTTGAAGGACTAATAAAGTTATAATAGTAGCTCTGGGGTAAATAAAGGTGTCTGATGCAGGTCTAGACCTGCTCTTGTTCTTTGAAAGTGTCTTGGGATGACGACTGTTATGTATTGGCACTGTATAAATAAAATTTGGTTGACTGATTGATAGTAGGGATACGGCTCAACTTAGGCCGCTCGTATGGTCAACTTACCGCATACACGGGTTAAGTTGACCATAGGAGACCATTTTTTTGGCATGCTACATTATCAAAACAGTTATTGTTACACTCATTCTGTTGGTTTGCAGGGATGCACAACATCCTGAAATATATGCAGATACACTAGTTAGTGACAAAACTATGATTGCCTTGATGTAGTGATCCGAAATATGAAAAATGGCTCATCTTACCCCACTCTCCCCTATTCTATTTGATATTCATAGAAGGAAGAGGACAACAACTCTGGATCTGGACATCCACCCAAGAAAAAGCCCACCAGATTGGCCATAGGTGAGACTATGACAGAATAAAAAAGTTTATAATCGGGTATAATCATTTAAATTTGCCGTGTCTTAACCCCTTGCCTTGTTTCTGGTGTCTTTAGGTATTGAAGGAGGTTTTGATGTGGAGCAGGATCAGTATGAGGAAGATGTCAAGGTGATCATTCTACCTGACAGACAGGAAGTGACATCAGATGATCTAGCTACAATGCCTGACGTTGTGAAAGAGCGGGTAAGGAATCTGTTAAGGAAGGTGTGTTTTATTCTTTCCAGGCAAAGGATTTGTGTTCCCTCTTTGGGGGGGTCTGTTAGGGTTGCCACACTGGTTACATACTACAGTATAGAAAACAGGAACAGTTTTGCAGCATTTAGGATCCCATTGTCACACACATAAAGATAATAAATTAGATTTATATAGTACCCTTCAAAGGACCCAAGGTGGCTTTAAAAGTGATAATGAAAAATAATATTGATAATAAATAATAAAAATACAAGAAGACTGAGGTAGGTGAAAAGACATGGGGTTCTGATAGGGAAATGGTAATGGGAGGTTGGAGACTGTGATAAACAGGTGGTGTTTCAGTAGTTCTAAATGTGGTCAGATGGGGCATTTTGGATGTCTGAGGGAAGGTTGTTCTCTTTTTTTCTTTTTGAAGTATGAGCAACTTACATAAAGGAAAGAACAGTTGAAGGAAATAGCAAAAAGTCTGAAAAACATGTGTAGGCTTCAAAGATCGTTTAAAGGATTCGTCTTCTACAGTAAATCACAGACAGATATCTTGGATCAGAGTATGAGGTCACATGTTGACATTTAAGTTTCTCTCACCAGCTGTAACCTAGTCTAATTTGTTCTTGTTTATTCATCTATTACCATCAAGGTGTCCCTGTCAATGGCTGGTATCATGACAGCCGACTCAGTGTCTCATGCCTTACAAGTTCAACAGTGGGATGGAGAGGTGAGACAGGAGTCAAGGCATGCTGCTGACCTAAAACAGCTAGACAACGGACTCAAGATTCCTCCCAGGTGAGACATTAAAACACAGCTGTCTTTTATGTAAAACTAGCGTACAGCTTGACATTAAGCATTCATGATCATTGTTGCGTTATTGCTGTGGCCCCCTTGCTGTATTACACTGTTGTATGTTTAGTTTTATTACAAAAACAAAATAAGATCGCTGCTCAGAGTTTGCATTCCCTGCTTTTCTTCATGACAGTGGCTGGCGGTGTGAGGTTTGTGACCTACAGGAGAACATCTGGATGAATCTGACGGACGGCAAAGTCTTGTGTGGCCGCAGGTATTTTGATGGCTCAGGGGGGAACAACCACGCCCTTCTCCACTACCAAGAGACAGGGTATCCACTAGCTGTCAAACTCGGTACCATCACTCCTGATGGAGCAGGTAAGCAGACAGCACAAATACTTTTTCATAAAATGATACTGTCTAAAAGGAAATTTCAGTTTTTATGGTCTTTTTAGGTTTAACGCTTTTTCACCCTCTTATAGCAGTTTAATCACTTTTTTTGTCATGGGCAGATGGTTACCCTACTTTACAGGTAGATAGTAACCTGCTTTTTAACATACAGGAAAAGCTCAAACCCACATCAGTCCCCATTTCATTTCATTCAAAGATCACGTGCTGTTCCGCACCTAGTAATAAAACATATACCACTAATAAAAAAAAACCTGTGTCTTTCTGCCAAAATGTATGAGCCACCCTAACCCTAACCCCAGATGGCTGTTGTCAATCAAACACAAACACTGACATGGTATTCCATTCAGCTGACACACAGAGAGATTTGCGGCTATTTCCCGAAAGCCTTTTGAATTTTTTTAAAAAGGGGAAACTGTAAGGGATTTGAAGTGGATGTAGAGGGCATTACATGTAAGCTATGATGGATTTCTAATAGGAACAAGAGTCAGAATAAATGCTGTATTTGTGGTTGTCAGAAGCTTAGAGCATCATTTCCCTAAAGTGCCACTACTGCTTTTTATGTTCAGATGTGTATTCCTACGATGAGGATGACATGGTGCTGGATTCCAAGTTACCAGAGCACTTATCTCACTTTGGTATCGACATGATGACCATGGAGAAGGCAAGTTCTGTGATAATGTTGTATTTTTTTTCAATTCTATGTATTCCTCTCTTTTAGTGTCATAAAAATCAAATCTGCCATGTTTCCCCCCCAGATTTACTATAATCATCTTCTGTCAACTTCTCGTAGTCAGAAATATTGCTAAACCCTCTGCTTTATGATTGAAGTGTCATAAATTCTGTCAGAAATATTGGACTTTTTCCTGTTGGCAGACATCCAGCCTGTTATGGGTGCCTCTGTCTCAGAGCAGCCATCGATTATGTGATGTTTGTGAGTCGTCTAAAATTCAGCTGCAGTGATAGAGTTAGTAGTAACTGAAATATCTGAGTCTTTGTCCAGCTTTGTAGGCTGGTTCTCTGTCATCTTTTTCAATTCAGCATATTTTAACTGTAACTTCAGTAGATCTTTAAAATATTCTTATGGTATTTTTTTTTTTACTGAAAGTAACTGTCTCTTTAATGTTTGTTACGTTCATCAATCGACATTTAATGCATTTAATCATGTTTCATCATATTTATCAACTGGACTTTGATAATTTTATTCATTTGCTTCTTTAATCCCCTGGGCATCAAAATCGAAATGCAATCAACAGGTCACTCAGAAAAGAAAATAACTTGTGAATATAAATCCAGTCTTCTGTGCAGCTGGTGAATCTACCTTAAGTGTTGGCTTTCATACAGCAGTACTCTTCATGAAGTTAGGTTTTGTGTTTGTGCAAAATTTTAAATTAAAGTTTGTTATGACTGAATACAGCAGCTGAAAACTCCACAGGTTCTTCTAAATGCCACCTACATTGTTGACAAAAAGTAATGTAGAACATACAGGTAAAAGTAGGGAATTGATTACTTTGGAAAGCAGCATGGTGTTTAAGAGATATACCACAGCAGTAATGATGATTTGTTAATTTCCTGCAGTTGGCAGGATTGGTCTCTATGCTTACTTTCCACGCTTTAAGTTGTTTTCCTCCACACCTGTTTTCTTCGGCGATTCCCCGCTGCCATTAATTTCTATGCCACCTGCTTCTTCTCTAATTCAGAATGCCGCTTTCACAGTTTTCACAGTGTAAGATCTCCGTACCTCTCACTGTGCACTGTAATGTTGTTTCTCGCATTGCTAATGTATTGCTGCGCACACATAATGATGTCGCGCCGACAGGGGGTGGGGGATTCGTGCCTCAGTCAAGCGGAAGAATAAGTGCAGCGCTTGGTGTTGTGATGATATGTTTTGCAGTCTTGTTCTCATCTGCCTGCTGTCAGCTCTAATTGAAATTAGAAGAGTTTGCTCACCATCCTTAAAACTTGTCTTAAACTATCAAAGCTGCCATATAGAATGCCATTTGCCTCGTACCCTTCATCATTTCTTCACTTATCTCTGATTCCTCTGCTCTTAGACTGAGCGGACGATGACGGAGCTGGAGATCGCTGTGAACCAACGTGTGGGGGAGTGGGAAGTGATCCAGGAGTCGGGGACCACCCTCCGGCCCTTGTATGGCCCTGGCCTGACTGGCATGAAGAACCTGGGCAACAGCTGCTACCTCAACTCTGTCATGCAAGTGCTCTTCACTGTTCCAGACTTCCAGAGCAAGTCAGTACCTTTTTTTTTTTTTACTCATACCCTGCATCTTCCAGCTCCACTCACTTATTATGGCATTCTTGTTAAAAAGACAAAGTTAGATGCCCTCTGCAGGAGGTATATGACTGCAAGCTGATTATCAAAGCAGCAGGGATGAAATAATTGTGGATGATGTATTAGATTTTCTCTTTAAAATGTTCACCGTACACACTTTCTGGCACCCACCATGAGGGACTATAAGAGCTTGAATAAAATCCTTCTACTTGTGTCTTCTAGATATGTATCAAACATTGACAAGATCATTGATGATGCCCCAAGTGACCCTACCCAGGACTTCAAAACCCAAGTGTGAGTGTCTTCTCCTTGTGTCTGGTTATTTTCTGTTTTCCATTTTGTTAATACGGTAGATCATTCTGAATGTGGGGCTGAAATGATGGTTTTTGTTTAGTTGTGCAGAGAATTAAACGTACTCTTTTGCCTACATGTTCTGAAATTATGCTTTAATGAACAAGAAATTTAAATATGTTTTGAACAATGAAGAAAGTGTTCAGATATCTGAGCTTACTGTTTTCAAAAATGCTTTTCTCACTGGAAAATGGAGCCACAGGGAAAACAATGAAAAAAAATATCCCCAATACTTAGCATCCATGTCAGGGCTTGACAACTTTTTTTACGAGGAGCACATGTGCTCCTAAGTTGAAAAAGTAAGGAGCACATAAAGAACTTCAGGAGCACAATAAAAAATTGATCAAATAATGTGCGTCTTATTGGTTGACATAAGTACTCTTATTTGAAATCAATTTTAGGTCTTTTGGTCACATGACATGAAAGCTATTGAAGGAAAACAGCCTTTTCTGAGAACATCAACCGGTAATTTATTGATGGTCCCTTATTCAACACCCGATGTTGACAGCGAGGGTACTGATTAGATTTAACCATGCTGCTGTTGCTATTCCCGGTTATGAAGAGTGAGAAGACACCGGTAGATCCGCAGTGAATGTCCGTCGAATATCCAACCTAAAACTAACTTCACCGCACATGTGCCCCTAAATACACTTTACAATTTGCAGACATCTATTTTTGGTCGCAAATGCAAGTGAAAATGTCGCACTGTCGAGCCCTGCGTGTATTCATCAGCAGTTATCACCTTCAATTTACAAGAAATGTGAGAAACCATTCACTTACGGAAATATTCATGGCAGCTTAAATGTATTAACATGTGGTTTTATACGAATATATTTGATATAAGCTTCTTCCTTGATAGAGAAATGTTTGAGATGTCCCTTGGATTTCACAGTTCTACAGTATACTGTGTACTTGAGAGTGTATTTTGAGTTCCTCTGTGTCTCATCTAAACCATAAAACCACAGTCAAGTAAGGTCCATATTGTTCATGATTAAATCCCTAACAGTGACTCAGCCCGTTTCCAACGCGGTGACGTATTTAACACCATAATCTGCTATTCCAGATTTTGAGTGTATGTGGTCTTATTCTAAACAATCTCTTCAATTGTTGCCGTACAGCTAAATTAATCCCACAAGAGATAGGGAAACATTCTCCACCATGTTTTTTGAAGCCAAAAATATATCCAGGCCTATATCCAAATCCTCCTCTTGCGTGAGACTGGTTTATTGTTGGATGTGCAGGGATGTCAGCTTTGTTTGTTTATTACAGAGCCAAGCTGGGCTACGGTCTGTTGTCAGGAGAGTATTCCAAACCAGCACCAGACCCTGGAGATGAGAATGATGCATCTGAACCCAGGGTAAGAAGAAAAAATATGTGTTGTAGTGGATTTGCAAATATTAGGTTTGCCAGAGATATGTGGCACATTTAGAATTTACACTCAGAGATGATAACGAATGTGGTCTTCTTTAAATCAGGCCTGCTTACAAATGAGACAATCCATGTTTGTTTGCAGGGAGACCAAATTGGCATTGCGCCGAGAATGTTCAAAGCACTTGTTGGGCGGGGCCACCCAGAGTTTTCCACCAATCGGCAACAGGATGCTCAGGAGTTTTTATTGCACTTCATTAACATGGTTGAGGTAAAGTAACACTCTAACTCTTCTTCTTTTTTTTTTGGTCCCTAGCCTATGTCTATATACCGTTGTTTATTTTCCTTCACAGAGGAACTGTCGCTCCGGGTTAAACCCCTCTGAAGCTTTCAGGTTTCTGGTGGAGGAGAGGATTGTGTGTCAGCAATCACAGAAAGCCAAGTACACACAGCGGGTGGATTACATTGTCCAGCTACCTGTGCCCATGGACCAGGCTACAAACACAGGTGAAGGGTTACAGTGATGTATAATGTTACTGTGGTAAAGTACTTTGTGTCCACTGATTCAGGTGAATAAAAGAAGGGATGGGAAATTAGAGAACCCTCGAACTCAGACAACTTTTACAGTAATTTACAGAAGGCGTCATACGCAACATGTTTTAAGGCTTTAAATCTTGATTTTATAGACAGGCTCAAAACTGCTCATTTGATTTCTTTCATAAAGTGGTGAAAAAGTTTTACGGATGTCTAAGATGTGCTTATTTTCCTAACAGAGGAACTCCAAGAGGCAGAACGCAGGCGCGAGGAGGGGGACTCATCAGCCCCTACAGTGCGTGCACAGATCCCTTTCACAGCTTGCATGGCGGCCCTCAGCGAACCAGAGATCCTCACAGACTTCTGGAGCTCAGCCGTGCAGACTAAGACTACTGCTACCAAGTAGGAAGAGAGAAATCACACAAACACACACACCAAGAGCTTTTTTAATTGAAACATGTCTTATCATGAATTTATTCATGTCACCCTTTGTCACATTTGCCAGAACAACCCGTTTTGCATCCTTCCCTGACCACCTGGTCATCCAGATTAAGAAGTTTACTTTTGGTCTCGACTGGGTTCCCAAGAAATTGGGTAAGTACGGACATGATGTTAAAAGTTGAATATATTTTTTGTGTTGTATGAAAGTTTATGTTGTTTGACACACTGTAGGCCACAGTCCTGTTGAAAGGACGCCTGATATTCATACATCAATACACGTCGTAAAGGCTTGCTGTCAATTATACAGTTAATATTACACCTTGGCCTGATGTCTGCAGTTACCATAGCAGTTACATCCCACAATGGCAACTTCTACTTTCATAAATACTAAAAGCCATTCCCACATTTACTGATACAGACTTAAAGTTGAATATTGACATTTAATAATGGATAACCTCTGCTGCAATTTCCTCCTGTTTTTGCTACAAATGGAGCAAGATGTTAACACACACACAGCAGTTCTTCACAGCACTACAACAAAGAAGAACACATAGACTTTGGATTTCATTGACTTTTCCTTTGATTTCTTTAACTCTCTTAATGGAGAAGAGAACATTGTGTCACCAGGGAATCAGACAGAGTGTGATTGTCTCCAGATTGCTGCTTTTGCAGTTGTGAGAAAACAATCTGTCTTGTGTCAATAAGGGTATTGAAATCTTCAGAACCTGACAAATCCAGAGTAGAAATACTTGAATACCTACTCAAAACAAATCAGAATTCTAACAGTAACAGAAAAAAGGCATAAAAATAATGGAACAAAGTCGCAGCTTTTCTCCTGGGTGCTATCTGGCAGTAGGGAAAGTAGAAATGTGACACTTGAAGCTAGACAGTAGGACCACTCACTTTCTTTTACAAAGAAAAGATATCAACTCAATGCTGACAAAATAAAATGCACGTCACACATATTCTCGGTGTGATCAAGATGTGGGAAAAAGCCTAGAGGCCGGGAAGTGAACATGAACATAATCAAGGAGAAATTAAAGCGACAGCAGCTAAAATGAGATGTTTCAGACTGAGGCTGATTTTGTGAGAAATTTGAGGCTTTTTTATAATCTGAAAATCATGGAAAGCTATTAAAGAGGTATCAAAAAGGAAATATAAAGTCTGAAAAAATTCCTAATACACCCTCTCTAAGAGGGTAAATCAAAAAAACGTTCGGATGATAATGACTAACGGAAATTTATGATAAAAGAAGTTTTAAATGCTGATGGATGTCTTTGCAGATGTGAGTATTGACGTTCCTGACACTCTGGATCTGAGTGCACTGCGCGCAACCGGCCAGCAGCCAGGCGAGGAGCTTCTACCAGAGGTGGCCCCGCCCCCACTCATGACACCAGATGTGGAGGTTAAAGGTATCCTGGGTTCCCATGGCAACGAGGAGGACGACTCGCTCTACTCCCCACTGCTGTGTTAGTCTGTCTGTCTTTCCGCTCTTTTCTTTTTTCTCCTGTAAAGCTCTTATTTGTCCTTCCTTATTTCCTCTTCGCTTTTTTTCTTCCTTTCTGTCTTTTCTGTTCCCAGCGTCCTTCCGTTGCCATATTCTTTTTACTTTTACACAATGTGAAATGATTTTACTTGAATTAGTTGATAGTTCTATATATATAATTTATTTTTGTTATTTTGCAGTTTACACTTTTGCACTTTTGTTTAAAGCAAAATTCCAGTTACAAAAGTACCCCAAAGTCATTCAACTTTTTCCTTACTCTATCTCAGCTCCAGTTCTAGATGACTCCACAGTGTCCCAGTTATGTGAAATGGGATTCCCCCTGGAGGCCTGCAGGAAAGCGGTGTACTACACTGGCAACACTGGAATCGATGCTGCCACGAATTGGATAATGAGCCATATGGATGACCCAGGTGTGCAGAGCTTTGGGAATTTTCCTCAAAACTAAATCATCAATCAGTCTGGCTGCTTCAATCACTCTTCCTGTTCTCCCTTCTGTCTGATTGGTTACAGACTTCTCAGCCCCTCTGGTGTTGCCAGGCTGCAGCTCCGGCGCAGGGACCACGCCCACCGAGAGCCTCTCTGAGGAGCACCTGGCAACCATCGTCTCCATGGGCTTCAGCCGAGATCAGGCAACCAAAGCACTTCGAGCCACGGTTAGAATCAATCTCTGTCCAGTAGGAGACGGGGATATGACTAATATCACTTGCCACTTGTCTAAAAGTAGAGCGGTGCCAAAACAGACCCAGCTGCTCCTTTTTTATGCATACACTCATGTTGCCAAGTTTTTGAGGTTCTTGGAGACTCACCAAGGCCTTAATTCTTCCAAAAGAAAAAAAGAAGAAGAAAAATTTAACTGAAAGTTTTATTGAGCCAAGCTGTCTCCAAAGCTCTAGAGAGGGATACATCTTAAATTCTCATTTTTGTATCATCAGAGTTTTTGTGGTGGTCACAGAGTGAATCAATGCTGTAGTTTTCCCAACAATAGCTGATGCAGTTTGCTGAAATGTCAACAACCCTAACTTAGATCAGAGTGACACAGGGCAGTGCTGTCCTGTTATAAGAGAACATCAAAACAAAACTAGTCTTCATCAAAAGAATGTGTTTGACTTTGTTACAGAAGAGCCAATGAAAAATCTTTACATACTGCAAACTATGGGTTTTAGATTATGCTCTTGTTAGATTCTACCTTTAGTTTTTTTTTTTCTGATTTCAAAGTTGATGGGTCACTTTCCACATTAACTAGTTAGAATTGCAGATATCAGTTTGTGATCCCCACCCATTTATCTCAGATGATCAAGGTCAGCAAAGCTTTACTTTCATTGCTTCATTGTTCCATCATTAGCCTCAGTACCAGTCTGATATAAGCCATAGAAAATAGAGTGGCAGCATAACTCTTCTCTTTCTCTTCTTTTACGAGCAAAAAGAGACACTGTTGTCTACTGCAGTTGGCAGTTATACTGCTATGACGTCGTTTGTAATGTAGCTCCTTGAACAAGTTACCTTTAACAGCACTTTAGATGCTTCATTAAGGTTCATAACCCAACATATTAAAAACAAAAACAGGCATAACATAATGCTTTCAAAATAAGTGATTTACATTTTATTCATTGTTTCTTTAGTATTGGTTCCATAATATGTCAGGCAGCCTTTAAAGGAAGGTAGCAGCTGTTTCTGGCTGTAGAACTATTTGGATTCTATCCTTCTAAAGCTTTGTTGATACTCCTGCATTAACACTATACTGTAGTGGCCTAGCTCTCTTGGCTTCACAATACTTCACATATGCACTTGTTATTAAGTCAAACTTTGAGTAATATTCGTTGCTTGTTCATGCACAGAAAACTGTGGCAGCTGAATCTGAGAGTTTGATGTTGGAGTTGGAGAAGTTAAATAGAAAGCAGCAGTTAATCATATTGCAAAGGAGACGTTAGAGTGATGGAATATTTGATGATTGTGTAGGCAGAGGATGTGTGGAACAGTGGTAATACTGCATGTGTAAATGCAGGATGCAAGTTACAACGCTACCAAGTAGACCAATCTCGGGGCTTGTAGTCTGCAATGTTTAAAGGGATATTCTGGCGTATAATTCTTTAGGGTCAAACACATCGTAACACCAAAGCCAACCAAACATCTTTTTAACTTTGCCCAATTTCTTTAGCATAGAGACTAAACACGACTCACCTACTCTCTTCCAGCAGCCGCTTGTTTGTAGCGAGACCTCGGGCCAGTCCATTACGGACTACAGCGGGGTGAAGCAGCTCAAGGAAGAACATTTATGATCATAACTTCGTGGAAATGCAATTAGACCGAGACGCTAAGGCAGAAGAACTACTGCATCTGCAGTGCAAAATGATTAATATGGTGATTATTACTTCAAGGAATGATAAAGTACTGCTGTGTATCGCTATCCTGCGGTGACCCTAACTTAATTTTGCGCTGGAATATTCCTTCAAGAGTGTGCACTTGGGGAATAGTACAATGTCTGCATAGGTACAGGTCTTTGCGAACCTACTGCATACGTCATGGTAGAAATTTATTGCAGAGGTATAAATCAGGAATAAGGCTTTGACCAAAAGCTCAGTTCAACGATACTCTTAAATAATCCCTCTTTAAATAATTCTTGTTTCACAGAGTAATGTCCTAGACCGGGCAGTGGACTGGATCTTCTCCCATCTGGACGATCTGGAGTCCATGGATGTGTCTGAAGGTGGTCGCTCAGCAGCAGAGAGTGAGGGTGGCAGGGATCCTCCGCCTGGGCCCCGTGTCAGAGATGGACCAGGAAGTAAGTTAAGAGGAGGGAGTCGAAATGATAACCACCTTCGAATGTGTCCCTACTGATGTGCTTGAAAAAAAAAAATGTCTACACCTGTAACGTTGTATCTTCTTATCAAATTTATTTGAATAATTAACATTTGGGATAACTTATGGTCTTTCCTTTTGTAGAGTATGAGCTGTTTGCATTCATCAGTCACATGGGGACGAGCACAATGTGCGGCCACTACGTCTGCCACATCAAGAAGGATCAGCAGTGAGTGTTGTTTTTTTTTCTTTGTTTGTTTTTCAGGTGTTTATAAGTATTTAGCCATTTAAATCTTTAATGTGTCACAAAGATATATCTCTGAAAGTCTTATACCCTAAAAAAAAGTCACTTCATTCTGTTCAGAAAGAATTACAGTCTCACAGATGATCAAATTTCTACTTTTTAATTAGTAGTTGCATAAAGCTGGTTGTATTCTGCCTCAGCAGGGGGCACCATACTCCAGGTCTGATCTGATCGATGATGGCTGCGATAGAACTGAAAACAGTGCTAAGTTTTAACCTGTCATAGAAATAAGAGATACTGTAGATTAATTAAACATCTTCAGGTAAATCAATGTCAGATTTCTTCCACATTTTTCCAACCTGCTCAGGTTGATATTTCAGAAAAAAAGGCTTTATTGACTTGAAAATCAATCAGGCTGAATTTGTAAAGTAGTTTTCATACAACACTAATGTAACTCAAAGTTCAAGTTAAAATGACTATTTCTTAACGTTCTTATACTTACAAACAAAGGTGCCACATAATCCAAATAGAGTGCAAATTTGCTATAATGTCCTTAATGAAGGTGCTCTCTGTAATTTGAGGGGTCTCTTTTTCCAAAGGTGGGTAATCTTCAACGATCAGAAGGTTTGTGCTTCTGAGAAACCTCCCAAAGACCTGGGATACCTCTACTTCTACCGGAGAGTGGCTGAATGAGACAAAGGAGCTTTACACTTGGGGTGAAAGAGGAGATTTGTGGACGCTTACACAAACACACACGACAGCATTCATAGTTACACTCCACCAAGCTCTTACAAATGCCCTGGCACGCTTCACAACTGACAAAAGTGTAAATATGTCTCTCAGATTGCATATACCGTATTCACAGTTCAATAAATGGGTGCAGATGTTCAGGTGAGAGGTTAGGGTGGAGGGCAGTTCTTTTGATCAAATGACTACAAAGTGTGGACGTGCTCTGAGGCCGATTCAGTAGCTTATCTGGACTACAAGGCAGAGTAAAACTAAAACCGTCTGAAGTTGGAGAAACCTCCTGCTCTAAGTTTCACTCGCCAAATTTATCCTGAAAGTTCACCTAACCTGCTTCACAGAACAGGCCTCAGATGTCAGAGTGACTCTGGCTGCAGAGTCCACTCACTCTTAATTAAAAAGTTCCTCAATTAGCACCATTAATTCATGTCTTGACTATTGATTTCACTGCCATCAGTAGTCACTGCCTCTCCTCATCAACATGTCGCTTCCTGCCAACTCTTCTTTAATCAGGCGGTTGCACTTTGGCGTCATCTGTTTACCTCGGTACCACCTCTTCCTCTACCTGTGTGTGTGTGAGGAAATAAAACTATAATATCCCTGGTGAGAGGACATGTCAGAAAAATCAAAAACAGCTAAAATGTGTGTTACAAAAAAGGAAATAAAAACATGTCAAAACAACAATTCACCTTGATTTTTCTTAAGTTTGGTGAGGTTGATATCTGGGTAAGATTTTGCTTTATTTTGTTTTTATTTTGCAAACAAATCCTCTGTTATGTCTGCTGAGACAAATAAAGAACTGTCTTTCTGTCATTCTGCTTATTTCCTTTCTGATTCGATTGCGTCCTTTTTTTTAGCTCACTATCTTTTGTTCCTCTTATTATCTCGTGATTTTAACATCCTGAAAAGGGATGGGTCCGTGTCTGCTTAATCCTACAAATTGTCAATGTTGGTAAATGCCTGTGACTTAGGCCACTTTGGAGAACATCCCTCATTTTCAGGTAACAACTGCATCATGTAAAGAATCCCAGTCCTGCTTTGCAAGAGTGCAGGTGTGACGTGCAAACCCACCAAGAGCTTGTGTTTGCATTGGCCTACAATTTTCCAGGGTGCAGGTTTCTTCTCGGTCGTCTTCCGCCTTCTACTGTTTTACGAACCTTGTGCAGATGTTGTCAGTGAGGTGAGACACAGTGAAGACGAAGAAACACTTTGGCCTTAACAGCGAAAAAGATTCTGGATACCTTTAAAATAAAGGTAAGATCTCACAGTATTCTGATAACAAATTTTATTTTTTGATTTGATTTGATATTACTGGATTTAACACCCTGGTACTGTAAAAGGCTCTCTTTGTTTCATAGTGCAGTCCATATCTCTTCCTTTTTTCAGTAAGAACAATTATTAGCAAGTTTTAAATCCATTTCTAAAAAGTCTATTGTTATGTGTTTGAGTTACTTGAATTACTGATTGCTTTGGAGCCTCAATTATTTTTTGAGGCCTACTTGAAATGTTGAAGCCTTAACGGATGAGTGTGTCAATCTCTGTCTTATTGAAAGTTAATGTGATGTGATTTCATTACTTATTGCACAGTGTTGTAAATGAATTGTAAATGTAAGAAATTGATATGTTAAGTCAGAAATGTACTTTGTAAATCTGGTAAAATTTTGAAGCTCTCAAAATCATGAAATGATTGACGTTACGAGAGAAATTAGCTATTTTAAGCCATTGTTATGCAGTAGGAATCCCCTTTTGTAAAAGGTAGAATAAGCTAAATCTTGTGCTATAATCTTACAGTGACATTTGCTTCACTTTTTGAAGCAACTTAAGAATTTTTTAATTTGAGAGCTATAAACAGGAAGGAAGTAGAGATGTAACTTAGTGGTGAGGGATCACATGTTTTTTCTTCAACAGAAGCTGTGTGGTATGTGGTATCTCCAAGAGAGAAGTGTACGCTTTCGCATCTTGAGCTACTGCATTCAATCACTTTCGTGTGTGTGTGTTTGTCTTAAACTTGGACAAAATTAAACTTGTTTTTTATATTTCTTATTTCAGGTTCAAACTTCAAAATGAGGACTGTCCTGTGGTTAAGTTTTGGTGGGTAAATATTCTTCAGTAAATTCCTGGAAAGTATCTGTAAACGTTGTCTCACACTACGATTTACTCATCAAAGTGGCCACTTTTTTTTCGCACAACAAAAATACTAAGAATCAAGTTTGAACTTATGTGTGTCATCGATAGGGACAGTTCATTGAAAGGAATATTTTCCCCATATATGGTCTAAATAATTTACTCGGGGTATTTATCCACCCATTTGATCATCAGTCATGAAGAGAACTAAAGCTAAAGATTTCTGCGGTTTGAAATGAGAACCTACTTTATTGTCATTGGTGATCATGTATTCCTAGACCAGCTTTAATCAATCAATCAAGAACTTTATTTGTACCCAGTAGGGGGCAATTCAGTGTGCAAAATATGGGGAGCATAAGAAACCTAAGAATACATAAAAACATGCAACTGCACAATTTGACACATTAAATCATGAGGTACGGTAAAACAAGAGACAAATACACTGAAATTGATCAACTAATCACACTGATTGTATGCAGACTCCTAAAGACATTTTACTGTAAACAAAGAAGTAACACTAAATGAGCATGTATTAATTTAGGGTTCCTGAGCTGGAGAGAAATTTCTTTTTCCTTCACTGTTACCGTTTGTAATGAAACCACAGTGTTTTAATCCGAGTGATTTAGGTGATACTAGTAAGATCATTTTTTCAGGGGTTGCCAAATCATTCAAGTATGAGATTATACAAATCTATTGAGAATATTTTACATTAATTTACTGTTTTTATGGTTCTTGCAAGTTTTTAAATTGTTTAAGTTACAAATGATGTTGATCTTGTGTCTGGTTTGACTGCTGTGTATACTAAATCCAAGATTCAGATAAAAGTTCAGACATTTATGTTTCTAAACTCTTTAATCCACCAGGGAATTAAACTGTGGCTGTGTTTTCCTCATCCCAAATGCATAACAGAAGATCTCTAAACCCAACCTGATGAATCGCCCCTTTGCTTCATTTACACCTTATGAGTTTCAAATGCAAACTAATGAGAACATATTGTGCATCATCAGTTTGTCCTTATCTCACCTCTTGGAGTTTATGGTGTAAATGCATCTTAATAAATGTGATCCTCTGTCTTTTCAGTGCTGAGTGCCCTCTCTGCTGCAGGGGAAGTGGTCTTGACTAAACCAGGACAGAACGCAAGATTAAACTGTGGAATCAACAAGAACAGTTTCGACAGAGTGACATGGTATTATGGACATACTGCGATTATCAGATTTTTTGGGCGGAGTGGCGCAGTAATCAAAGGTAAAGAGGAGAGTAAGACTGCATTGCCTTAAAAATGTCTCTTTTGTAGAGAACCCTAACCCCAACCCTATGTTGTATTTTCTTCATTAGACAAGGGAAACATTGGGCCACGGACAACTCTGAGAGGAGAAAACCTTGAGATCTCCAGAGTGAAGGAAGGAGATGCTGGGGCGTATGTTTGTGAGGTGGATGGGAAACGGATAACACATACACTTCTTGTTGTCTCAGGTAGGCATAAAAGCCAAAAAAAGAGTATTTTCATGTATTATCAGGACTGTATCGGACACAATCAGATTATGGAGGACTTTGATTAGTAGAAAGGTGAAGTGCATGTAAAATGCTCACCTCTTTTAAAGTTACTCATTGTACTGAGTTGACCTGAAGTGCCCTCAGTTTTAAATGATTAGTGACAAGATTACTGAAAAGGTCTAAAAGGAACGAGGAGCAACAGGAGCAGTTATATACGAACATTTGCAATGGTCAAAAAGTGTTATGTAACAATGATTTTTGATGATTTAAAATTGCTGTTATGGACCTTGTATATTAAAAGAAATTTTTGTTTTTTTTAGCTTGAAACATATTAAAATCTTGAACAAAAACAATCAAAAGACACTTCACCGACCACTCTACCCTCACTCCAAAAACACTTATTCTGTATTTTCCATATTTCTAATTAACATCTAAGAGTGTTGGGCCTTCTTTTTACAATTATTTATCTCATAACAAGTTTGTGCTGATTTATACCTCTCAAGAAAATAACAGCCCATGTTGAAAATAAAGAGCAGCACTTGAATTCCATGAACTGATGTGGTGCCCCCTCTCGTCTCTGTGTCAGTCTCTGCCAACCCCTCTGCTGATCTCAAGCTGGGTGATCAGGCTACACTCCAGTGTAGGGTAGGAGGTCTGAACCCCGGCACTACAGTGCAGTGGCAGCGGCCAGATGGCAGCAAAACAGGGTCGGCTGAAGTTCCACTCAAACCTGTTGCCCTCTCAGATGGAGGGAGATGGGAGTGTGTGTTCACCTATGACTCAGTGACCTACAAAGAGAACTTAAGCATCACGGTTAAAGGTAGGAAACCTCCATTCCAGTTTTTTTTTTTGTGTTTTATTAATAACAAAACTCATATGACCTGTAACATGTACATTTTCTCTTTTTCAGAGCCCGTTCCTGAGACAGCACAAACGACAACAAAAAAAACGTTGGTGCCCGACTGCGTTGAATGTGTGTACAATTTGTTTATTTGTAAAACCTCTTTTAACACAAGCTGAAGAAAAAAACTTAAATACAGGTGCATTCAAATCCTACTGTTTTTCCTTACTGGCATGTTTCCATGACTAAACCAGGTACTAGTGCCCCTCCAACTGAGAATGGCCCACCACAACTGCTGGGGCTCAGCTGGTGGATGTGGGCTGCAATTGGAGTTGGCAGCGTAGTTGTGTTTCTCCTGGTGGTCCTGGTTATTGTTTTGTGCATGAGGATCAGAAGAAAGAAGGTGAGTAGAGATGATTATTCAGGGAATCTCCATGTGCTGATTGAAATTAAAGTGGTCATTACATAATCCCTTCTCTCCTCTGGTGTTGTATCTTCACTGCCAGCCTCAAGACGACTGGAACTGCAGTTTTTTTCACGAGAGCTTTCCACTTGGTGCACACATACAGGGATAAACGGCCTTTATTCCCACTTCTAACCCGGTTAATCATTTAACGGTTACTGCTCACAATATTATATTATACAATTATATATGTTATAATCCTTTGGATGTTCTTACTGTGTTAGCTTTTACTACGCACCCACTATGTTAAGGGTCGGTTTTGACCCGTGTCTTAAATCAGCTGTAAATTACACTAAAAACAATTCTCTATCATCTAATTTGGTTCTCATCTCTAGGTTACCTTGTTAGGCTTCATTATCCATGAAAATATTGCTTATAATAGTTTTTGTAGTGGTCTTCTGGGCCTTTCTTTGTCAGTATACCCCTCACACAGACATCTATACTGAATTGATCTCACATGTCTGGACATGCCTGATGTTGTTTTTTGAGCAGGGAAAAACATGGCAAAATGAGAATTTCCTGAATCTCACATGATTGAAGGAAGATCTGACTGTCAGTGTGGTGTCTGACAGTGCACGTATGATTCTAGTTTTTGCTCTAATTATTAGATATTGATCTAACCGGGTCAACAGCTACCCTAACATGACAAGTGCCAAAATGTTAATAAGAGCATTTTTGAATTTAGTCAATTTATTTTATTTATTTATTTATATTTTTTTTGTTGAAATAATGGTTCCTGACAAAGTCAAAAAAATGTGATGCAAAAAAGCTAATTTAAGTGGTTCTTTAAGCATTTAATGTCAAAAACAGGTCAGTGCAGACCCTAACACAGGAGGAGGGATGAAGAAATGAAGCAGAGGGGCAACACATGAAGAAGCTTAAAGGACTTTAAAGGAATTTAGAATAGTAACATAGAGAATAGATCACATTGAAACATAAAGACAGCTCTTTGCGACGCAGCCCAAATAGTTTATTTGAACATGAATCTCATCTTTTAAAAACATTTGACGATTTTAGCAGCACCCATAAAAGAAGGATGTTGAAAAAACTGTCAGAAACCCGACCCGAGCTCTGAAGACTGAGGGCTTACTTTTACGCTCGTTTGCAGATCTGAAACTTTCCCTATATTTAATATGAATTTCCAACAATGTAAGAATATACAGAATGTTTGTCTGAAAATATGAACTGCTTAATACCCGCTCTATGTGCTGAAGTGAGGAAAAAAACTGTGATTTTCTTTCTGCTCCAGAGAAAATATCAGAGGAGGCAGAACGGCCACCAGCCACTGAGTCCCCGGCAGTACTGCCAGTGTAACCGGTAAATGTTCTTAACTCACTTCTATCTTGTAAAATTTTCTTTATCCGCTCTCCAGTAATCTCTGCTCACTTTACAGATGCTGCCTAATAGCCTGTATTCACTTTATATTAATGACTGTTTGACCTTCATTTTTCACTTTGCCTCATTCATTATTGTGTTGTAATTAGTGTGAAAACTTCCTCTCTTTCCTCTCTTTATCACAGCCCAACAGCTGCAGCAGCAAAACCGCAGCAAGGACGCCGAAGAGAGAAGCCATTGGCCCTCCCTCGGCAACCCCTGCTAATGGAGTCACATGAAAGCCAGATGGAAGAAAGGAGAGGGAGACCAGAAAGAAAGAGAAAAGAGTTAGAGAGGGTGTGAGAAAAG
Organism: Xyrichtys novacula; assembly: GCA_962446985.1. Taxonomy (NCBI): domain Eukaryota; kingdom Metazoa; phylum Chordata; class Actinopteri; order Labriformes; family Labridae; genus Xyrichtys; species Xyrichtys novacula. The sequence goes on from OY660871.1 coordinate 24,992,052, forward strand.
AAGGGAAAGAGGCATAGATGGAGATAAAGTGAGAGAAGTGAGTGAAAGAGAACCCCAGTGTGAATACAGCATGAATATAAATGAGCTTTTGAATGTTCTTGATGAAAATAAAAATCAAATGTAATGATGTGGGCACTTTGAGCTTTTTCACCAAATATAATGGGTGAGTTGAATGCAAATAAGGCCTTCAACTACAAGAGAGAGCAGCAACAGTCAGGCCTTCTTTTTTTTTTCCTTTTTTTCTTTTTTAAACATTTATGCTCTGAATAAAGATGTTGTGCCTTTGCTACAATACAGCATTGTCAGTTTCTATTGAACCCTTTTGTTCTGGTGTTTTGCTTCTGAGTTACATGTAGCTTTTGTTCCTATGTACTTGACAATTTTCTACATTGTGAGGCTATAAATAAAAAGTCAAAATTACTCAAAATGGCTCATGAATCTCAATGAACAACATAAATGTAGTTCCATTTCAGAGATGGCAAAAATAATAAGAATAAGAATAACTTTATTCATCCCCAAAGGGAAATTCAATTGTCTGTCATGTCATTTGTCATGTCTCTAAAAGTCATCTACTACTTACAGAAGAATTAAACAGTCTGTTAACTGTGGGTACAAAAGATCCTCTGAATCTTTCTGTCAACCAAGAGAGGAGCCGTCCACCACCATTGACCCTTTGGTCCATTATAAAGTGGGGGATCCATGGTGGTCGACAAATGAATTATGTTTTCTCAAAACATAGAAATCAAATATGTTTGTAAGGCATACACACAAATGATGTCAATCATAAACGTGTCTTCCTGTTAAGAATTGCAACATTTATCATTTCAACACGTCACATGTCATGTTTCATGTTCTAATGAGGCTCTAAACTGCACTTATCGGTTCACAATCTCTGAAACCCCCACAACTGGTGCAGGACAATGCAGCTGTTAACACCTGTGCAGTATGGCATGTACACAAACACACCGTTAACACCTGTAAGACACCATAACACAGGATCACAAGGTTAACATATATGCATTCATACTATTGTATTCCTATGCATAACTAATTTATAATTACGTATATGTTGGAGTGAAAAAGTGTTGCACTATGGGTTAAGACGTTTGTTGATTTTGTTACAAATCCACTTTCAGGGGCTCTCAAATGTGGGGATGTGTGTGCAGCTATGTTAAACCCATCTATACAATCCATTTAGTACACGACAGAAAGAATGGGATCATAGTGGTGTCTGACTTCCTGTGTGTGTGAGTGTGTCAGAGAGACGGGGTACTAGAGAAACACCTGCTGTGCTTACAGACAACCAAATGTCAGAGGAGTACTCAACACAGCACTGAAACCATCACATGTGAGTACTACTAAACATACTGTTTGTGTTTTAGTTGTTAATAGCTGATTTATGAGTGTTTGTGTAAAAGAAATGTCAGAATAGGGGTATTTCTGCTTCGAGGCTCAAACTGCCTCTGAAATCCTCAAGACGCCGCTCGGGATCCATTCTGAAAGACAGATGCCAAAGGGGCACTTAAGGGCAAGGTTGAAGTATTCACATCTGGTCTTGTTTGAGGCTGTATTTTAAAAGTCTTTAACTCATTCAGCATACTGATTTGCCTCGGCCTTGGTCTGGTTGCATCTCGCTAGAATTCAGATTTTGCCTCAGTAATTGGCACAAGTCATGTCTGTGCTTCAGCTGAATGTTCTCTCAAAGTGAGCTGAAGAACTCAGATGGAATCAATACCTTTGAGTTTGACTTCACATAAGGTTAATTTTCAGTCCTAATCTATAAATTTATCTATATATGAAGGAGATTTTAGTGACAGTGTTTAGACAGTGCTTTTCATCTGACAGCGACACTGAGATGGACTTCAAAATCTCACATCAGAAAATCTTAAAATACGTTTGTCTGTCTCTTGTGCCATAAAGAGGAGGATGAAGTAAGATAAAAAGTTTTAAAATAACCCCATGCGCCTGACATTTTGTTGATTTCACAATAATTGGTGGCGATGGTGTCATTCGCTCCGGAAGAAGCAAATGGTTTTTTTTTTAATGCAAAAACAACTAAACAAAACATAAAAACTCTAAACAGTGAGCAGATGGTGGCTTTAGTGTTTCATTTTTATAGCCTTAATCCTCTTTTTGAAAAATTCATTGTTACCATAAGGATATAATAATAATAACAGTGACTGCCAGTAAATCTCTCTTAACTGGAGGAATTCAACTTTATACACTATCAGTATTCGTTGTGCCCGATCAATAATTCAGAAAGAAAACAGTAATTGTCATTTTAAAAATATTTTCACATTAATTCCATGCAGGTTTTTATTTAAGAATGACAGAAGAGACACGACCCCTTATATTGTTTATGTATGTATCACGTAACATTTACCAGTGTTTGCTGAACAGTACGGCCTTTTGCAGGTTCGGGGTCTTGCTTATAAATGGCATTAATGTGCTCCTGATGTCGCCTACTGATAAGCAGTATTACGGTATATCTTATACCAATACATGCACATCGCAGCTTATCGCTGAAACTCAAAAACTCAAGGCACATTGGCATTGTAAAAAGTGAGTGTTTGGGTGCTTCTAGTGTTCTTAATAATCTCTACACAATGTCTTCATTCGGGGTTTGTCTTACTTAAAAGAAGAAAAGCTTGTGTTTTTCAGTCCGCTTACTGTCATATACTGCGACCAGCTCAATGTAATAACTGATTTATTACAGTGACATTAACTCGATATGACACTGCTACCTGAGACTGTTATTCACGTAAATGTACTGATGTCCCCCGATATAGTTTGTTATCATAATTAGGAATACTGAAAAAAATAAAGATAACTATAAAATATAAAATTGGCTGGACTAACACAGTTGTGGATTCACATTTTGTGCTTCTAGTGTACCGCCTGTGCAGAGTATTTCAACTTGCAAATTTTCCCTACGCTTCTAAAACCCTGGTGCATTAAATCAAATTGTTTATCAGCTTTAGAGACCACAGGAGAGCTCAACTAATCTCCTCCATGTGGATCCAGGTTGTCCATACTTGTTATCCATATTTGTTTTCTAAAAAGCAGTCAGCAGCATATATGAAAAGCCGAAAAGTCTACATGCTGTATTATATGCAATCAAAGTCTGTTTGTGATTGTTTTTGAGTACATTATTTTTGCACCTGTCAGTCTGAAAGTATCTCAAATAAAGCTTTCATTTGCAGTACTCTTCTGGATGTAAAAGCTACATTATTGACCGTATGTAAGCATACATGTATGACCTGGTGATGTTATTCAGATTAGTGTGGGCATTTCTACCTTGTCAGTATTTGCCCCTTTATAGTTTGGTCTTCTGTAAAAAAAGAACAGCTGGAGAGACCTGGTCAAAGACTTAACATGTGGCTAACCACTCCTCTGCTTCTTTCTGCTAAAATTTGGGAGACCACAAATGATAAGGCTGTCGTATTATACAGCTGCCGCAACGATTATAAAGCTTCCACTCAGGACATCTATCTGAGTCCTTCATATCAAATCCAGTCTGCTGAAGAGTAGGATATGATCAAATTATAAACCATGCCGAACTTTTACACATATGGACCATGTTAGTAAAGGCTCAGCGCAGCTTTTTAACACCACAAATCAAATCACACCGAGCTTAAGGAGTAAGTTTGAATTTGTCGGATAAAAAAACGAATCCTCTTCACTGTAAAAATATCTTCTGGCGTACCTCAAGGCTTATTTCTTGGTCCAATTATTTTTTCTGTATTTGTGCCGCCATAAGATCATATGATTTACTGTCATAAAATCTTATTTCACCGTTATGTCAACGATACACAGCTTTGTCTCACCATCGGACTATTTGAACGAACCGGGCACACTCCAGAGCATTATAGCTGATGAAAGATATCTCATATATATCTCATACATATATATCGTGGTATCTCAAAGTTTTCCTCAATGAAACAGAAAATCTCTGCCCGCATCTGATATCATGTCCAGCAGCTCAATGTTGATTTAGACAAGCTGAAACACACATAAGATGTTTTAATCATGGTTTAACCAATATCTCTAAAATTGTCTTTGGCAGTACAGAGAACATTATTCAAAGGGTTCTGCAGGGTCAAGCGTGTTGGCTGCTCTGTCGGTCAGGTTTAAGACAAAGCCTGATTGAGTGTTGGCTGTGCTGGCAGCTCGGCTCTGTAATAGTCTAAAAGTTAGTGTCCAGTCTGTTTTCAGTGGTGCCTTTTTCACCTGTATAATAGTCTCGCTTGTATCCATAAAACAGCTCTAGGGCATGTGGTAATTTCATCAGTTGGGGTCTTTTTTTTGGTTGTTTCCTGACAGGTTTAAAAATGAAGCTTCCATTGTTCAGTTTTATTGCCCACTTGTATTTAATAGCCTGAGAGTCCCTTTAAATGTCTTCACGGCTGTTTCTTTTATGCTGTGTAATGAACACTTTGTGCTTCTCGTTTGAAATGAGCTATTAGACTGGAGCTATTATTAAGACAAAGAATACAGAAGCAGGTCAACAATCATAAAAAAGTTTTTCTGTCCTCAGTGTAAACGATTACTTTGCTGCATTTTCTCGACTGTTATGAAAACATAAAGCCTCCCTTGCACCAGAGGTGTTTTCATACGAGACATTAGGATTCCCTTTTCATGGCTATTACTCAGAGTTCTCATAGTCTATCCTACACAAATCAATGTGCAAACACTCAAACAAATTCATATCAAAGTGAAACTGAAATTTCTGAAACGGTTAGTGTGCCTCCCTCTTGTATTTCCATTTTGCTTTAACTAAATCGATGTATAACTTTAGTGGCCACAAGCAGCTTCCACATTATGATTATCAGCACCTATGTAAACCATGATACACAGTATGGATGGGTTATTTGTTTTTATAGCTCATACTGAACATGAGACGTCCTGTTTGACATGACTTCCTAACAGGTAATTTCCCATCACGTAGATTTCCTTCTTATGAAGCTCCTGCCTCTCGCATATGTCAGTTGTCTGTAATTCAATTCTGCAGTTGAGTTCATGTTTGAAAAGCTGATTCACTGTCAATTCATGTGAGAATAAAAGCTTTAAAATTCAACCTCCGAGGAGGGAAACGGTTCATATAAAGCACATACAGTTAAGGGTACTGAACCAGGAAATGAAACAGGTTGGCACTGCTCTTGAGTTGATGCTGTGAAGTAGCTCACAGAAGATGACAGCAGCTGTGTATGTTGGGGACTAGATGTACTCTGTAAATGGTACTTTCATTTTTTATGAAAGGGTTTAAGTGTGCTGAGCAGGTGGTAATACAAAGTAGAATCTCAACAGGGTTAACGGGACCCTACAGTAAGCAGAGGGGTTTTACTCACTCACCCTGAAGGGATTCCTCTTTTGTAACCACCTCCTAACTATACAGTACTTGGCTACCAGCTAAAAATACAGCCAAGCTGACGCAAAATGTTGATTTAGTTGATTTGATGAAGAGATATTTAAACGGGTAGAAAGTAAATCCTCCATTTCCACGGCTCATTACGCTTCCACGGCAACAGACTCTCATCAGCTTCTTGTGGAACGAATTAACATTAAACTGAACATTTCAATTCACAGTCAGGTTATGATATTAGCTCGCTTATCTGTTATACTTCACGTTCAATTGAACATTTTCATTTCAGAATAGTGTAAGACAAGGTGAACAGGACTTCTGCTGACATCCGTGTCCTCGTTCAGGTCTCCTTCGTAGTAAACCTATACTAATAAAGCCAATTTTTACATAGGTGGTATCGTAAAACGAGTCTTGTACTATACAGGAGCAAAGTTTCAGATTGCAAGGTTTACGTGTGTGTGGAAGTAATCTCCAGATGGGACAACGGGGTGCTCTATATATCTCATTAAAAATTCAGCAGAATCAATATTTGACTTTTGCTCAAATCCTTACATCAGCAGACAGTGAATCTCCGTAAAACAGCAAATTTGTCATTTTATATTAAGAAACACAACTTTCTTGTATGGCAACAGTGAAGGAGGCTGACAGAATGCTGGGTTCTGGAATGCTGGGGGGATCTTTACGGTACACTGGCCTCAATGAAGCGTCTCAGAGCGAGGCTAAAATGAGGGATTATAAGACAGCAGCCTGAAATATGTTCGACTGTAAATGATGTAAAGCTGCTATGATGACAGAGGTGATTGGGTTTGAGTAATTCCTCACTGTTCAGACCAGTCTGAGATGGAAATGGGGTTTTTTTAAGAAGAAAGGGAACTTTATTGATCCTCAAAGGGAAATTAAATTTTTTCGACAATGTTGACAAATTTTGAATGGTTTTATTTTTTGCTGTAGTGTCAACAGACAGAGGTGACGCTTTCGTGATTTAAAATTCATCAGTTCTGTCATGGGGTTTCGACCAATCAGAGTCAACTATTTAATTTAACCTGATCTTAAAGGGATATTGCGGCGTAAAATTAATTTAGGGTCAAACACACTGTAACACTGAGTTAGACACCCCCGAGAGAGATGAATGTTGCCGACCGCTTATCCACAGCCTTAGCCACCAAACATCTTTTTAACTTTACCTAATTTCTTTAGCAAAGAGACAAAACACAACTCACCTACTCTCTTCTAGCAGCCACTTGTCTGTAGCAAGACCTCAGGCCAGTCCATTATGGACTACTGCGGGGTGACGCAGCTCAAGGAAGAACATTTATGATGATTACTTCATGGAAATGCAATCAGACCGAGACGCCAAGGCAGAAGAACTACAGCGTCTGCAGTGAAAATTTATTAATATGGTGATTAATACTTAAAGGAAATGAAGAAATGATCATAAATGTTCTTCCTTGAGCTGCGTCAAGGAAGGCAACATTCATCTCTCGAGGGGGTGTCTAACTCAGTCTTAAGGTGTGTTTGAACCTAAATTAATTTTACACCGGAATATCCCTTTAAAGTTAGTAAAAAGGTTTGGTTGTCCAAACTTACTGTTGTATTGTTGGGAAAAGTACAAAGAAATACAACAAATGTGAGTCCTCAGTGTTAAAAATTCTGATAGAAAAGAGATTGAAGCAACTTTTCCTCAATAATAGTAGAATTTAGCACGTTTGCATACAAGCTATTATCGCCGAAGGATCCTGACAAAAAGCCGACCTTCCTCAAGCGTAGCATAAAAGAAACATTCGTTTCCAACAACGGCTTCACTGTTGAGAGCAATCTCATTGAAATAGGAGTTTAAATACATCATCAGGTCAAAACTTGTGATCGCATTAACTTAACGACTCTGTCTGTGAACATTTCATTAATATGATACGTAACATAAAGCACAATGTGACACTAAATGTAAAGATACTCAAGTTAAATGTGCTGTAATTCATCAACACATGAGGCGTTTATAGATGCTTTGAAATTGAAAATGGATTTTTTCTTGAGGGGGTTGCAGGGAAGCTTTCTGTCAAACACACAGTATTGACAGCAGTACGGTTTGTGTTTCAATCTGTAATTTACAGCTCAGACCATGTTCAACAACTCCCATCCTCTGAGGAAGGCTGGATGAATGAAATGGACAAAAAGATTATTTACAGGAATGAAGTCCCTGTAGTCACAGAAACTATTCTTGCTGTGAGCGTATACGACAGTTTTTTATGGTAACCAACGTCATTAGTTTAAAATAAATCACTTTACAGTAACACATGCTACAACACGCAGTTTTCCTCTAATTAAATAATTCCACTTGGCCAGCGTTTTCAATAAACAACACACAAACATGACATCAACAACCTCTCATTAAAACATGTGTGTTTGTCTTCAACTGACTGGAACAACATCCACGTACAAAAAAATCTATTTTTCCATTCTGATGAAATGATTAGGCAGCAGCTTAAAAACATGACAGACACACACCAAAATAACTTTGGTGTGTTCGAAGGAGGTAAGAGGAGTGGTGAGTAGGAGTCGCTCTGTTTCACAACTCCGAGGTTTCAAAGAAGTTTGAATGAAAGTTCCCCTCATTAAAACAAAGTGCTCGCAGCCACTGAGCAGAATGTCAATAGTTTCTGAATCTCAACCTCTTTTCCACTGACATTTTGTTTATTTCAGAAACACCAACACTTAGGTACAGTACAAACCTTTACCTTTACACCTCTGAATGGCGCTGACTTCCTCTGTCGATTCGGCATCTACCTTACACAACATTCGTCTAAAACAAAATGATTGTTACGCACAAAAAGAAGTCAAAGATGGGAAATAGATGTGATCTGATGAGGGAACCCTCTGTAGGAGAGAAAAGAGGCTAAGGAAACTTGTGAATCACTCCATATTCTTGCTTGTGGCCCACACTTTTTGTCTTTTTCTCTTTCAGGGATGACTCGATGTGGTCGAACACCCTCTTTAGGCGTGTGACTAATGAGGGAGTCCTCACTTTCAGGTGTTTTCCAACCAAATCACTGCTCAGAAACAGACATGAATTCACAGCGAGAGAAAGCAAAGTCAAATTTGGACCTATTTTTGGCAGCAGATTTCTGTCTGTAATTGAAAACATTTGTTTGCGCCAGGCTGCAGCAGTAAATGTTGAGCCATTGCTTGAAGGTTTTCATTCTGAGGAGAAAACAAACGGCATGGTTGTTGTTTCATTTGGAGCTCAGAGGGAACAGCAGCAGGTGTGAGCCCTTCATGAAGGCAGCACAGAAGCAGGCAGACAAACCTCAGAGAGACACATGAGACGTGTGCGAGATGTTTGTTTTGTCCTTGTTGTGGTTCATCTCTCTAAACCACCTCGCCTCTGTGTTTCTGCAGCTCCGCTCTCTCTCACCTGGAGTTGTCATTAGTTAGCTGAGGACTGGATGGCCCTCCAGCAAATCAGCTTAATATTGTATGAAAAAGGATTTTCTATTTTGTTATTATGCCTGGAACTTAATGCTTCAGTGTGTTTCCAAGAAGTCAAATGAACCCATAGTCCTCCCTCCCTCGGGCCATGTTTGGATTTTAACAAGTTTTTTCTCTGTATTTCTGATGCACTGAGGCCTGCACGTAACAGAAGTGCTGTAATTATGAAAACTTTCTTTCATGCTTTGAGATTTAATTAAGTTTATGCTCTTTCAAACGTCGTTGATTACTCTCTAATTTGAATTTCCTTTGTGTTTTATAACCTTTTGAGAAGTGGGCAAACCTTATGATTGCTTTGAAAGTGAAGTAATGAAGTGTTTTTCATTTATTTGAACTCCCATATTAGCATCACATCAGCACAAAAGTGATATTCAAACAGCAACTGCGTCTGTAATTGTGTGTATTACTCCAGTTAGAAGCACAGTGAGCTGTCAGACACAAACTTGGTCAACAGTGTGTAGAGGCAGAGAGCCGCAGCTGTTGTATTACTGTAGTATTGAGTGCAGAGGAGACTCTGCAGCAGCTCAGAAGAGAAGATAAGCACAAACAGATGTTCGACTCTTGCACAGGTGTACATTTACCCAATAGGTTTTACAGTAACTACTTTGTATGCTGCATGTAAATTGATTTTAACACTCATTGAGAGAAGAGTAATTCCCATCATAAAAAGAGATATTACAAGTGACAGTCACATAAAATACTTAGCTTAGAGAGATCAGGTTATCGTGTGACAAACTATTGGATTTCAACACACACGTTTTTAGTGGATTCACAAAGGTAACTGTGATTATAAAGCTCATAAAGGTTAAAACACACATGAAGTGAAGTGTTATAGCTTTCTCTGTACCGGTTAGGGGTCAACATGAAGTTAAACATAGTTCCTTATACGATTTGTGTTCATTTTTCCATCTTCCCTCAGTGAGAGAATAGAGTCAAGGCAAATTTTCTCCGTGAAATTTTATATCAAGTCAGCGCTGCCAAATCGTCTGTTTTGTTGGTTCTTCTCTCACTTATAACGAAGTTCAGTGGGGATGGTTAATTTACTAGATTTAAGCAAAATTTTAATTGATTCAATTTTCTCAGGATGTTTTTATAGTTGCAGTTAAGCCAAAACAAAATACAAATTGATGCCATGGGGTAGTTAATCGTTCTTGGCTTTTGAATTATCATTAAACAAAATATTTACAAGGAGAGGAAAAAACACTAGATTCTAACAAAAGTGAATTAAAAGCTTAGTTTTTTTCGACAAACTCAGGCTGATGAGAATTTAGTTTAAACCCCAATGGTCTTTTTTAGAGTCTTTTTCTTGTTTGTTTTACTAATTCCTCTTTTTTCCACCAAAAAGTTGATTTAACAATTTGAATCTTATGTAAATTTAAACAAACACAAAAATTTGTGCAGCCAAAACAAAAATTGTGTTATGGACTTGATTTATTAATGAAGTGATTTATCCGCAATGGAGCGCTGCAAGGTTAAGATACACGTGTCTAACATTGTAGTACGTTGAATAACGCAAGTCAGTCCTACTTTTGAAGCTCTGATTTATTTTCTCTATTAAATGTTTAAGATACAAAGTGTTCATGTGCATAACTGTTGAAACAGAGGTAGTTTTCCCACTGAGCAATAGACGGCTATCAGATGTCTAGTCTTTTTTTAGACCTAATTTCAACAAACTAGATTCTGTTTATTTTTAGAAGGAATTTAGACGTTAACTCATTATTTGATAACTATTTATTTCAAAAAGCAACTGTGAGTTGCATAACTGATCTCCAAGTACTTAACCAAAAGGATTATGACAGCCGTTGAGCGATATACAGTGTAGTAAAGATATAGCCAAGATTTAGACTTGGTCTAAACTTGGTCTAAATTAAGACGTCTAAAAAACTTTCAATTTTAGAGCTGTGGTAGCCTGATTTTAGACCAGACGTCTATTGGACCTCTGTTAGACCAAAAAATGCTCAGTGGGATAGTTTCTCTGCTCATCTTCTTGTTGGTTAACCTTGTTTGGTTAAGACAGTTTTCATGAGAAAAAGAAGGTCTTCGGTGAAGTTAAGTTAGTGTGTTGGACTGAAAACAGAGTCTGCTCCTCAGGTGATCATAAAGGGAACGATGGTTTCATCTTCAGGTTTTAAGTCCACTGATATGTTTATTTCATCATATTAAGAATACCTTTATCTCTCTGTGCTGATCTCTCAGGAATACAATTCGGTACCTGTTTCTTTTTAGATAACGTTATATTTTTAATTTGCGTTTAACAACTGCTTTTATGAGGATCGGTCCATCAGTTCATGGTTTTTATTCTAAAACACTATCATGAATAAATCAGCGAAATTATAAGCACAGGGTAAAAATCAACCCAGCGATTACACTAAATTAGGCCGGGAGCCGCCTGAGTGCTATTTAGAACGAGCCAAAGATAGATAATGAGTCCAGTGAGACCTCTCTCAATTTTGGATATTTCTTTTATCAGGCAGCAACTCAAATTACAATTTTAGCCAATTAAGATGAGATATTTACTTGTTTCCAGTTGGACGGACTTAATGACAACCATCATATGTGTGTGTAAGAATTAACTATTCAAATATGGCACCATGACATTGGCTTAATGGTTTGTAATTTCTTCCACATAACAACACAGAGTCTACATTTTTCTCTAGTCTTGTGTCTTTTTTGTCTCTTTAAGGAGAGGCTAAGATGTTAAAAAACAAACATATGGATGACCCCCCTGCTTTCCTTCTCTCTGACAACCAATTAGAGGCTATCATTCAGAGTCTGGGTTTGATCGGAGACCGTCTGCTTTGTTTACAGACCAATCATCAGCGAGGGAGGTGCGACCGCACTTTAAAAGGACGCTTTGTTTGATAGATATTCAGCATTTCCCCTGACTCCAGATCCCTAAACACAGAAAGACGCTCAGCACTCAGCACCACTAGTAAGTACACTGAACTTGTTTTTTTAAAGTTACATATACTTCAGTAATGTAAAACATCAACTTCTAAATGAATGTCATGTGAAGAGCACTATTTTTCTATTCAACGGCACATTTTTAGACGATAAGGTCTTTATGACCCTTGCGGATTGAATTGGGCCTAATTTTTCAATGTGAGTTTATTTTACAAATCTGACGGCAACTGAAACACAAATTGTATTCAAGAAAACGCATATTAGTCCTTTAAATTAAACTGAAAACTATACTGGAAAACTTGTCACAGTAATAATCAAGAAATCTTTTTTTAAAAGTTTACCGCTACACCCACATACAAGTTTGAAAAGTTTATTCATATGGCAATATGAGTATATATTTTTATATGTGTAATTATTTATATTTATGGATTTTTTTTCAGATGGAGAACTATTGACGATACTCAGTGAAGAATCGCTCGACATAATTTCTCCATTTCTGAATTTTCATAAAACAAGAGAAAGAGTGTTTCCTCTTTAACTGTGTGTGTAAATTTGTTAAATACTAAATATAAAACACATGAAAACTTTATGAAACTCAGTCAAAATTTGGCCCCGAACAAGATCTGCACTGGTGAAGGAGAAGAACTCTAATCCCTCTTGTCTCACTGTGTTTCCTTCTCTCCTTTACAGCTCGCTCTCCTCCCCTCCTTCGTCTCTTCACTGAGTCTGACCCTCACCCCGTCTCCAACCCTCCCTCTCCATCTTGGCTTGTTTTGAAGCGCCATCCTGACTACTGATACCATCGTCTGGGTTTCTGGGTAGCAGCTCCACAGGTGTGCTTACTTTGAACGAGTGTTTACCATCAATCTCACCTCTCACTCCCCTGACCCTTTTTTCAACTTTATTTTGCTCAGTTTTTTTTAACTCTGATCTCAGAAAAATGTATTTTTCTTAAAGCAACATTAATTAGTTTCATGCAAAGTAAACACACCTCTAACGATTTAAGGTTTGAAATAACAACCTTGGTGACCTTCTAAATCCATTAGAGACATCCACACACTCTTGTATCAGGAAACATTTTGTTGACTTTCATTTTCATGTCAATGACTGGGTCTGTGTTTTGTCAGAACAGAAAAGGAGTATGCAAACCAGAATTCGTACTTATATTTTTAAATGGGCGGCTGGAAACACAAAAGACAATAAGAGGAGATAAGTACAAATTAAACAAATTAAAATGGACTTTGACACAGGAGCGCAAGTTCACGACAAGTGTGGTAACATCCTTCTGTTTTGATCATTCTGTTTTGGTTTTATATCAAAAATGTTTGACAGACAAATAAAAGACTAAAAGCAAATGCTTCGTTAAAAAGTACGGATGCCGCAGATCAGTAGGGAATAAATACACCAACAGTATTGACTTAGCTGAACAGCGTAGCAAAAGTTGTCCATATTACAGCCAAATTTATTTTTCAGTTGTCATTAACTTTTTTTATCTTGTATTTCAGGTAATTTGTTTAAAGTGAGTAAAATATGTTAAAACCCAGGAGTCAATGCTCCTCAGTTATATATGCAGTTGTATAGTTACAGCTGCTCTCAGAGGTAGATCCTTCATTCAAAAACTGATCTTATAACCTACAAGAGGTAAAATCAATAAAAAAGAAACTGATTCAAGGTTTTTCATGCAGTATAATGAGTGACTGTTTACATTATAGAAAAACACTTGAGAGGGGAGAGAAGAGATGAAGATGAAGAAGTGATAAAGGGAGATAGAAAAGAGAAACGTCTACCTTTAACCACAGTCTAGGTGTGCTCCTGGGGCTGTGGTCTCTTTTTTTCACTCCTTTCAAACGGGGAGAGATCCGTCTTTCGTGGAACAGGGGAGGAAGAGAGGGGGTGTGAGAGGCAGGAGGGAGAGGCATGGGATAAGAATCTGCACCTTGACTAAATCAAGGCCCACCACAACGCAGCGTACGCTTTACGTCTTCCCTCCGACATTTGTCTGTTTCTTCTCATTCAAAACCCACCACAGGCCGCCTACTCTCGACTCTTTCAACTTTTTGTCTTGCATCTCCTCAAATCTCTCCAAATCTAGGACCACCTCAAACCCCTCTCTGCTTCCTGCTGAATGATTTCTCTTCTGAGCAAAAATCGGATACTAAGTTACATCTTCATCCCATTTTACAAATGTGTGAGAATTTTTTTTTATACTTGCATATCACTTGTTGTAAAAAGCAGAAAACTCTATGCTGTCATGTAAAATAACCCCACCATCTACGGCAGACCTTTTACAAAAATAACATCTTGGTCTGTTCTGGCTCCATGTTGCGGAGAGGATGAATGCGATAGTTGGATAACTGTAGACTGAGCTCCTCTAATATTCTACGCCTCTATGTGGATAATATTTAAACAACAATACAGTAAAATAAATTTTAGTACATGATCACAGCAGAACAGGATAACAGAAGAGTAAAGAAAGAAGTATTATGTAGAATTAAAAGTTAAATTAATTAGAAAAATTAGCTAATGGCATTTGAAAAAGTCAAATATACTGAATGGATTTGAAAAAGTGTATTACAAGCTATTATAAGCTTTTTTAATCTATTCTTCATCTGTGAATCAGAGGAAAGTATTTTACGACCTCAGAGAAATGCTCACGGTGTTCCACAGGGCTCAATATTAAGCCCATTCATTTTCCCAGTTTCTCAGCTGCTGTTGAGTATTAGCGCTTTGTTATACAAAAAAGAAAGATGTAAATTTTATGAGTAAAAAAATCCTAATTTAGGGTGATTATTACTATGTATGCTATTTGAAAGAGGAAGATCATTGGGGCAGCTATACCTGTACTAAAAATGAGGAAAACAGAGCGTCTTAAAGAATGCTCAATATTTTAGCACATCAGCAACACAATGTCACACGTATTAGGATTCTTAATGCAAGAAACTCATTCTGACTCAAGGTGCTGGCTGCTCTTCTGATATCCCTGTACATGTTATTTTTACGGTTATTTAGCTACAGCCCACGACTTTGACTTCTTTCTCGTGTGTTTCTTGTGTGTTCTAGCAGGGATACATTACGTGTGTGTTGCATGGGTTGCTTCGAGGTCATTTTAAATTAAATTTTTAACCATTTTGTTTATTTTATATTACTCGATAATCCGTTCAGTGTTTTTTTTGTTTTATTACTTTTAAGTAACGTTGAATTTGGATTTTCAAGAACCCTGTCGTACAACTCTTATTGAATTAAACTAAAAAAAAAAAACAGACAGTGAGTGCAAATAAAGAATATTTTCTTTGCACTTTCCAAGAGATTGGTCTGTAAACTACAACCATCAAAACCTTTGACGAGATCACCTCAAACCACCTTTTTCACCGTCACACTGGTCCATTTTTTAAGAGTTACCCTCCCATTTCATCTTTACTTTTATGATATTATACAATTCTCATCATAAGTTAAAGTAAAATGCAGAATATATTTAAATGTTTTTTTAATAAATATTTTTCAGGTGCCTGGTTGAGATGAAGAACATAATCCAGTCCATCCTCCTCCTCACTGCTGTGCTGGAAACAGTAACAGGTAAGCTGCTCTAATAACAGGTTTAATTTTCCTCTGTTTGGGGCAGAACTGTCAGGTTTTGAGCAATGTTTCATAAAATTCTCCTCACACTCTCAGGGAAAGAAGAGTTGGTGTATGCTCAGCTGGGAGACACAGTCACCCTCAAAACTCCAGAAAGAGGGGCTGAAAAAGAATACATGTACTGGTATCTTGACGACATAAACAGCCTTCAAATCGCCTGGCGCAATCCCCTTGGCGGAAGCGGCTTCATTGGCACAACGTCGAACCCAATAGGTCTTAAACTTACTTTAATCCGAACAATAAACTTAAAACTAAGGTCCTTTCATACTAACCACTTTTTACTGTCTTGTAGGTCAACACTGGAGCGCCTTGTCATGGTCCGGCAACTCACTGGTCATCAAAAACCTAAAACCAGAAAACTTTATGACTGTGGTCTTAAGATTTGGAAATGGAGAAATATTCACATACAGACTACTGGAACTCATCAGTAAGAGCAAAAGAAAAACACAAACACATATTTCACTTATGTCCCCTCCGACGTGGTGCTTTATATTCAAATAAGGAAACTAATTTTTGGTCAAAGTCGCATGAATGCTTTTGTTCTGTTCAATGAGGTATGACTGAAATGTTTTCTTAATTCTTAAACCTCTATGAGGAGATTTTAGATAGTAATTATACATGCAAAAATTCACATCATGCCTCTATGCAAGCTAAAAAGCAAAGCACAGCAGGATCATTTCTTTTTTATTTATTTCATGTAAGTTAAACTGTGGTCCTAAGTTTGCTGGAAGACCATAAAATCGACTATCTGCTGCAAATATTCAAATTTTCTACTTCAAAGACTTGTTGTGTGTTGCATGCTAAATTAGGATATAATTTAATGCAAAAAAAAGAAGAATACTTAAACATGCAGCAGGATAAGCAAAGAAAACAGATAAATCGTCCCATTTGGATTCAGCCGAAATTGACTCAGCCTGAAAGTCCTTCACAGGAGTTTAAAGGTTTCAAGCTTGATGAACTTTGGGCTCATCCAAGACTGAGTCAGAAAACTGTTCGAATAAGAAAGGCAAGATCACAAGCAACACTTAACAGCTGACATACAGGGAAGTTTTTCAAAGTCAAACTGCTGAGTTTTTAACAAAATAAAGGAAAAATTGCAAACATTTGATATAACTTATTTAAGTGACTCCTCTTTGTTTCTGTCTTAGTCTCAGGGAACCCAACCTCTCCTCTGCTGCCAGGGGATGATCTGAATATGATTTGCAGCGCAGACACTTTTCAAAATTACAAGAATCCAGAGATCTACTGGAAGAATCCTCAGGGGGAAATAACCAACCAAGGGAGGCTCCAGGTGAAAGTCACAGGCCGACATGATGGACGGTGGACCTGTGTTGCGACCAGGGGTGAAAAGGAAAGCGAAGCCAAAGTCTTTGTCACGGTTGTGGGTGAGTTAAACACGCTACATACAGCTGTTTCACATAAGTCCACACTCACCCTCAGCTAACTTTATGATTTATGTATTTTCCCTCTTCTTTAGACTTCTCCCCAAATCTTCCAATTTACCAGTACACGTCTGAGTCCTCGTCCCTGACCATCCCCTGTTCAATTCCCCAAAGCATCTCCTGGGATAAGATCAAAGCTGGGGGCATCCAGGAAGTTAACTGGCACTTTTATCCTAAACCAGCACCAAACCTCATTTCCAATAACTCACAGAGGCTCTTTCACCTCCCTCTGGATGATAAGCTGACCTGGAAGAAAGAGCAGAACAGAGATCTGACTCCTGTGCCAGACCTTAAGAAAGGATTTCTGTCTTTGACCAGAAGGTTTGGAAGAGACGAGGACAGAGGAGACTATGTTTGCTCCATGAAGGTTCAAAATGGCGTGACTCTGAACAGGACTGTTCAAGTAAAGGTGCTGCAACGTAAGTCAATACAAATCATATAACCATGTATTACACTCTTCTTTGCTTTTCTTCTATTTTCTATGTTGAGGTTTTGTCCTTCCTTCATTGTCATTCACAACAAGCCGGAGACACTTGTGTCTTCACCACCTCTCTGCTTCGTTTTTCATCTCTCTCCTGCAGAGATTATAAGGAAGTGTCCCCGGTGTGACATGAGTCTAATTCAGCAGCTAATACAGTTGTCTGGCTCCACTTGTTTTAATAGAAAATAACAAGCTTTTGCCTCCTGCCAGGAGAGTCTGATAACACGATGAATTTTAATTGGACTCTGTGTGTAGCACTGCAAATTCTCATTTTATTCTGAACCGTTATTTAAGTAGGAACACTGAAAAGAAACTATTATGATGGATTTATTCAAGGCAGAGGCTTGTCTACCAAATCTGGGTCCCTTGACTCATTTTGATCCCCCCCAGTTTGACCAAATCCCCCAGGACTCCTGCTGCAGTTTATGAATTTCTTTTTTTGCTGTTGCCTCGCTGCAAAACTGACTTTGGTTTGTATTCAAAAGGGTTTCTGATCATCATCTTGATCATGACAGAGACGCACCCTGACTTTTTCAGTGAAGTCACCTGACCGGGGCGCTGACTTTTGCAGTCCTATTATGATGCTAATGTAGTATCACAAAAGGGACTTATTTTTGCTTTCTTTATCAAATCAAATAAATAATTTAATTTTTTGATATTCAAATAAGATTACAGTTTCATCATTTCTGAGCAAAATGTTCAAACTTTAGATCTTAATAGCGCAATTATTTGAGCGCAGATTAGTTAAAAGGACATAGGTCAAAAGTAAATGTTTAAAGCGCCAAACAAGCACCATAAATGCAGATACAGAACGCCAGAAAAGCCTGTAAATGTCAACAGAGCTGTCAATCATGATGTCACATTTGCTCCTTTTACAGTCAAATAAGAAATTATGAGTTAATTTGTCAGAAAAATTTACATTTTGACATAAATCAGCATCAAAACAATACCTATAATCTCAGAAACCATGTCTTGAAAAAATATATTTGAAATGTATTTAAAATTTTTAATCATTTCCTCCAAAACTTGCTGCATTAGATCATATTTTTAACAGCAGGAAAACATAAACAAGAAAACGTACCCCCACACACCCTGGGACAAGTGACAGTAGAGCGTCAACTTTTAAAATGAAATGAATAAAATAAATGAATAAATTTAAAAATATTTTAAAAAATATCTTTGCATTAAATGTTTCATACACGTTCAGGCATGAACAGCTTTGCCTATGATGCATTAGAAAATTGCTTCAACAACAGTCCAAAGTGTGTAGTGTATTTACTTTTGGGCTTTTTGCCTTATTGCTCTAACAGGACAGCTGAAGAGAGACATGAGATGTGGGGAGAACAGAGTGGGTTAGACATGCATCAAAGGGCCAAGGCTGGGACTCAAACCAGCAGCGGCTGATTAGAGGACTATAGCTGCTGCCAACTGAGCGATCAGCATCCTTGAGATTTCAAGTTTATTCAAACACAGACATCTGAGGAGACTAGCAAATATTCACGTTTGGGTTGCAGCCAGAGGAGGCTGAGAGTATTAAGAGAGAATGAAAGTCTGTCATTGAAGGCTAATGCACTTTTTGTTTACCTCATTTTGTTTTCATTGCTTTGTGCATTGTGTTTAACTTTTCCCCCTTTTTTATGTTAGAGAAATTTGTTTTTAATTTTTAATTCGGTGAGTTTGGTTGCCACATGGCAGCAGCAGAAGCCAAAGGCTCTGTTGGATTCAGATGGAAAGAAAAGCAATATTTTCCCAGGCTGTCCAAATGGCAGTTCTCCTACTTCATCTCATACTTATTTGATGTTTTACTTCTTCATTTCTGTCTTCTTTGTTCTTGCAACTCTTTCACTCTCTTCAGTAACTTCCGCTCCTGGAACAGAGTTGATTTCTGGCCAGCAGGTCAACCTGACTTGCAGCCTTGGTGAACCGCTGCCCCCGGGCCTCAGTCTGACATGGGTCCCACCTGAAGAATCATCCCTGACATCTGGCGATCACCCGGCCCATCTCATCATCCCGGAAGTGGGGGTAGGAGATGGAGGGGAGTGGAGGTGTGAGCTGCGGCAGAGCGATAAGCGGCTGACTTTTGCTGCGATAACTTTGAACATCGGTGAGTGCAGGAAGTGAGAGCGGAGCAGGAAATATGACACGGGCACGACCTTGTGGCAACTCTGCTTTTTACAACACCGGAGAGTGTTTCTGTCTTCACTGCAGAATGACTGTTTCTCTTTTTGCAGAACCCAAGCTGAGTGTGTGGATGCTGGTGATCATTTGTAGTGTCACAGTCATCGTTGTCCTCCTCCTCATTCTCGTTTTCATCATCTACAGACGCAGACAAGTACAGAAAACCCCTTTTCACCCCTTTTTCTTCAAATACATGAATACAAGATTAGTGTGATACTCAAGCTCTCCCTCTGTCTTTGTCTCTCATGTTGCGTCTCTGTGGCTGACATTAGCGGAAGACGACTCACCTCAGACATCGGCTCTGTAAATGCAAAAAGTGCGTAACAACCATTTCCTGGACTGATATGCACACTCATCAACAACAGTCATGTCATGAAAATCTCAGACTCCTGAGCTATTTGATAAAGACACAAACCTTAAGAATAAAACTGCTTTTTGTGTCTCTGTGTCTCTGTCCAACGCTAAAATCAGAACTTGTGTTTTTTTGTGTTTCAGCCCCAAGCCCAGAGGATTCTACAGGACATAAATCTCCTGCAAAGACATTTTCAACAGGACATCGGAGCCGATTGAATTTCTGTCCAGAGAAGATGGATTTTTCTGTCAGATCCACTAAGCAGTGAACGTCTGTTAGGTGTGCTGGACGAGGGTCTGAAAGTTTAGTTATTGTTGAAATGTCAGGGAGGAAATATGTCTTATAGTTGTAGATATCAAGATTGTTTTATATTTGTAATCTAACGTGGGATTGATGTTGGGAGGCTGTTTCTATTTCACAGAATTATCTTGTGATTCCTGATGGACTATTTTTACATGATTGTTTGTGATATAACTGTTAATCACAATTTCTTTTGTTGTGTGATTTTTTTATGATGCTCGTTGTATAGTGTTGCATTTTTAGGCCTGGTCAAATCCAATTTAAATACCCAGAGACCGATTTTAGAGATATGATGCTGTTTAACTTAATACACCAATAAAGAACTTTATTAGTTAGCTCAAAACAGGATCTGTTTGTCAGATGATTCTTATTCTTTTGAGCAAAACTTCTCAAGTTTTAGATAAAGACTGTCTTTATTTTCAATGTGTGGGACTTTGCTGTGATGTAGATATGCAATATTTGATTTTATTGATGATTCTTGAGAGAGTTAAAGTTGGGATAGGCAGGATTCAGTTAAAGAAACATCTTTTTGTGTGGTGTATGTACAAAAAAAGCTTTTAATATCAGTCAATAGCTATTAGCAATTGATGACGGCCCGCTCTTTCCGACTGTAAACAAAGCCATTCTCCGCCTCCCCAACTTGATTGGTTGTAAGGCGGATGCTGCTCCTTAGTGCTGATTGTGAAGGCAGACGATGCCTTCTCGTGTTATGAGGCACGCTCCATGTCGTCCTATAACTTGCACGAGCCCAAACAAAGTTAACACGCTACAATATCGGACAGTAGAAACCGACCAGAAAGTAGGGGAAACACAAGCAATAAAACAAAGTAAATACCGGAGACTCTTGCGGATTAGCAGGCGCATAAAATGGAGGTAGACTGGACAAAAGCTAAGAAGTCGGGTCAACATCAGCATAAACGATGGGGGAAGCTTCGGGATCTTACAGACCCTGTAACAGACCCTTTACTAAACTAAGCCAAGTGTCTGTAACAGAAGTGTTTCTTGTCAAACGGGACGTGCTCGTGTTGTAGCGCCGCTGAACTGTTTACCTCGGGTCCTGGACCATGTCACTCTATCCTAGTTGTAGAAGTCCTGCAAACATTGTGTTTGCTGGTAGTCTGTTGGCATCTACAGTAGCACCAATGCTTTTTACTTTCACCTCGACTGGGCCCCATTTGTAATCATCTGAAGTATTTACCTGCATTATATCTGAATTTAATTGAAACGAGCGGGAGTGTCTGTTTGTGGGCGGGGCTTGCTGGAGCAGAGATGGAGGGGAGAGGAGGAGCTGAGGGGAAAACTGGTCGGTAGGGGTTGAGTTTACATTCAAGATTTCTCTCAAAAACTGGCACTTCCACAGACAATCTGAAGTTCAACTGGCTAACATCTGTTAGTACAGAAACAAAACCTAAGGTCACAGATCAGCTGATTAATTCTGAACACCTGCAGAAGTTTACTGACTCACTCTGGTTCAATACACACAACCACAATCATGGGGCACACCTGGCACCTGCCCACAGCATCAAAACCACTGAAACTGGTTTTGCTGATCATGGTGTTAGAGTTCTTGATTAGCTAGCCAACTTACCTGAACTAAACCCCACAGAGAATCCCCCTAGCATAACACCCAGCAGAGCACAGACTGGTTGTCTCCATGCCACATAGCATCGATGCGGTTATTCATGCAAAAAGAGCCCCGACCATCAGCCAGCCTCTAGGCCCCAAAAGAAGAGCCACTACCCATGGTATTAGTCTATCTGTGCAGTAGGAAGAGGAGGCTGTGATGTGACAGAGCGAGGATAGCCCTGTGGTGGTGTGTACTTTGGTCTGCTTTTATAATAACGCAGTTTGAACCCAAAAACACCCAGGGGGACGACGCAATAATGTCTCATCTGAACCAAAACAAAGACAAAAAAAAAAAGCTGCAGGTTTGAAAGAACTCTCAGTAAACCTCTTTTTATTGAATTGAGCAAATGTGATACATATGGCCTCATCTTTTTTCCAGGTAAGTCACTTTATATTATCTCTGCAGTATGTGAGACCTAGACAAAAGATATAAGACATATATTTCAACCATAAAATGTGGCTTTAATACGTAGAGGTTTCAGAGCCTCATATCCAGCTGGATGTTTATTAGGATGCTTAAATTTTTAATAGATGAACTCTCATGGAGTTTTGTATCACAAACAAATGGACACAACCATAGGAGAGATTTCAAGTTTTTATTTCATTCAGTCCAGAGTTTTTACAGCTATTTAAAGTCTCATCAGTCTCGATGTCAGCTGGTTGATGTTGTAGTTTTGTGATGCTCTCCTGTCACTCTCCAGTATTTTTTGAAACGTTTTTATGATGAATTGCAAACAAGTTGTCTGGCCTCGTTTGCTAACAAATATTTGCTAGATATACTGTATACAAGACGAACACTATCACTGCAGAAACGTACATGTATTACTTAAACAAAGAGAGTCTGGTTAACTGAGGAAAATGTTGCAGCCTTTCCACAGTAAAACACAGAGCACATGTCGGATTATGATACTCACTGTTTGAACAGATGAAGAATTATCATCCATCTGCTGAAAGAGGAGATTGCCATACCTGGAGTTGAGCTGGCTTATCAAGGTTTGTTTGTGGTTACATAGTTGTCTGTAGCTTCTCATCATAAGATCTTATATAGATTTCACTTCTCCCTGTGGAGCGTCTGCAGCCTGAGATGATGCTTCAGACAGAGGACGGTGCAGCCTCTGATTCCCAGGGTGCCTGAAGGAACAGACAGTGTAAGGAGATGTTGACTCAAATCTGGGATCCATGCAAACACACCAACTTTATAGAGACAGCCCTTGGTTACACAGCATAGAGATGTCTACTGCTAAAATTTATTGGTGTTCATCGGGTTTGTTTAGAAGTGAAACATTGCAAACTTTGGCTTTTTTCTGTGTTTTTGTTTTTTAGAGTTATTTGTGCACTGAGGGAGGAATAATTAAAAGTACAACTTTAACAAACTGACCTGATAAATCAATATGTTTATTGATTAAAACGTGAACTCTGCTGGTCCAAGGGCCTGTGTCCACTGAGCATTTATGCAGCAGTAGAACCTCCAGTGTATGAAAAACCAATGCAGTTCACTGAGCACTCGAGTGTCGAGAGTTTTATCTGTGCTCTTAGCTTCTAGCTTTGGAGGAGTCAGTATATTTTTATGTTTTTCAAAAAAGAATTTATTGGATTCATCCAGTTACACCTAGTCTTGAAAAAAACATGTAAATACATAAGACTGCGTAGGAGCTAATTGTTATGGAAAACAAGCGTAACAGTCTGGCTGAAATCATCAAACTAAGTCAAACTAACAAAACATAAAAACATAATGTGGTTGGAGATCAGTTTTCTTGCCTCAATCCAACTAAAACTGGCCTAAACTGGTGCATGCCCCACTGTTTGGTCAGGGGGCTTTGAACCAGAAGTTGAATAAGTATGAATGTTGCTGGAAAGCTGGGTAGTAAACGAAACCGAGATAGACGAAGAAAGAACTTCAAACAGAACAAAACTTTCTTGCCGTACAAACAGTAGAGAGCTGTAAAAGTGACTGTATTTTCATCGCTTGTTGCACATCCTGTTAACCTCTCGCTAACTTGTTTTATCAGTTGTTTTGGTACATAATATGTCAAACAGGAGACGACCTAACAGTGAGGAGCTGGGGCCTTACAGTTGGTGCCACCACCACTTAATAACAGGACAGAATTTATTTCACTTCTGAGAAGAACTCTGAAACTAAGGTTTGCATTGCTGATTCAAAACACCCTGTCAGTGGACACAGGCCCTTATTTGTCCAAGTCAAACCATTTAGGTTCTGTCACATTGGTGTAGGTGCATGAACATTTGATGATGAAGCTCTAGCATGAAGCATTGGCATCCGTATTTATTTTTCCACGTCTATTTTTTGGCTTTTATGAGAGACAGGATGGTGGAACCCAGACCACCCACTCTGAGGACTGTAGCTTCTGTACCTGGGGGAAGTGATTTAACCGCCTGGCCAAAGAGTGCCTCTTTGGCATGTTTTACTGTGAGATAGCAAAGATCTTTTTTCAACTGGAAAAACAGATAAACACTCCGTGTTAGTGAGTGGGTGTGCTGAGAGTTATCTGTATCCCCTGATTTTGTATTCTCTCTGTTCGAGCCGCTGTAAGAAAATATCACCTCTGCACCTCACACGTAGTTACCTGCTCGGTTGCAACAGCAGACTGTCAACTCTTTTTCTTGGTGAACGTCCCATTAATTATTTTTCCTCTGGCAACATCTTCCCACAGCCACATTACCTCTTCTGCTTCATGTTTTTTTTCTCCTTAAAACTAAACTAATTAAAGTAAAGTGAGGGTCTCTCTGCATCTGTACAGCAACTGAGTAAAGACCTGTAGTTGTGTATTTTGTGTATCACTGCTAACTCTTATCATCTGAATCTGTGCTTTCAAGCTGACTTAGAGTTCCTATCATGCACAACACACACACAAACACACACAGCTCCCAGCTGTTTCTGTCATAACCTTGTTGCAGTTCCAATTTTAGTTTCTTTAATTAATTTCTCAAAGTTGAAGTTAATTTTTTCCTACTTCAATTTTTGAGAAAAAAAATTGGAGCTGGTTTTGACTCACACCCCCAATCGTCTCAGTTCTTACTCGTCTTTTATATGCCAGACAGAAGAATGTCCAGCGCAGTGTACACATGCAGAGAAAGCTCCCTCTTTAGATGAACAGACTTTCCTCTTTTCAGACATAAAGATACGATTTTCTGGTGTTAGTTTCAGGATACATCCACAATGCGGTGCATCTCTGAGCACACTTGTTAGAGAGCGTCAGCAGTGTTGTAGGCAGAGAAACGTGCTTCGATAAATCAACCAGCAGGAACAAATTTAATTTCAAGGAGAAGTATTGCTGCTTTGGAGAAGAGATACTAAAGCCTTTAGGGAGCGGAGGAGGAGGTACAGTGTAGAGAGGGGAAAAAGGCAAGAAAGAGTTTCCTAACAAGGACATCACAGCCGTGGAGGAGGCAAAAACCCTACAGCAGCCGGCAGGAGATCAAAAAAGGGGGACGACACTTGAAGGGAACAGGTTTTTCCCCCTCAAAATCGTCCAGCTGTATTTCTGTGTGCATGTTGCCAAGCCATGAAGAGATTTTGTCCGCCATCGTGCCTCATATATCATTGCACACACCTCCAAACTTTGTTAAATTTGAACTTTGTGTGAAATAAAAGTCCTGTAATCAAGTTTTTACGGTCTATGAATGTTCAGATGCCGTCAGAAAAGTAAACTTAAAAGTGTAAAAGGATTTGCACTTTTTAAACTTTAATACAAATGCATGAAATGCAAACAAGGATCGCCACACAGCTGAGTAAGCGCTTACTGAATGATATATTCAGTTTGATTGAATTTACTGTACATGTATACTCGACACTACTGTGAAGAATTTTCATTTTATGATAATTTTGATGTCCCCTGTGGACAAAAGTTCAGTCACGGCAAAGATCTTACCTTGCTTTAATTTAATAGTGTAATGTATAACTCACCATTAGTTGACCTTCAATGGCCAAAACAACTTACCTTGGAGGACACAAGCTGCAAATTCAGAAACAGTGCAAAATTTTTCAAAGATGCAAAGGTGAAAATGTCCCAAAAATGAAAGAATCTGCTCTAAAAGGCTGACAAAACATTGAAGTAATACATAAACTATGCAGAGTCAAAACACACAAACCTGGAAAACAACCAGCACAACAACAACAGCGCTCCAGGCTTTCTTCTGTTTTCTGCATTTGTATGATTTCGACATTGTAGCATCAATGCATTTGCTGTTAACAAAATTGTTTTGGCTTTTTGCAGCATAGTGTTCATCTGCAGTACATTTCTATTGTAATATGTTCTTGGATGTGTTTACAGACTGGCATTCTTTTTATAACTCGCTGCCTGTTCCAACCAAATGCTTGAGCCATTGTGGGTGGATTGCCAGATTGCCATAGTTGGTCGTTGTACACTGTGACTCTTTGGTGCAGTGAATGTGAGGAAAAACATTTTTATTCTGGCTTTAAATTCCTTTATCCAACTCCTACCTGGGGGCAGTGGCAGCAGGTAGTGAAATAACGTAATTGAAATAATATTCATACTCGGTATGTGTATAGAATTTTTTCAAATCAGATACTCCCACTTCTACCCAGTCAAAGAGTATGTAAACTCTGAGTGCTGAATGGATTTTAAACTGAGCGTCCACCTCACTCAACCTTCAGCAGACTTTCAGCACAACCTCTGGGGAATAGTCAGTGTTATGAAGTTAAATTCTGGTCAATTGGTTCTGCTCTGTTATCTTCCTCTACTTAAAGTCTGAGCTCTCCACCACACCAGAGGATTAAAAATGGTAAACGGACAAGCTTCCATGCTGTGGACTGTTTTGTGTCTAATCAGGCTCTCTGGGACTGAGGTGGGGCTTCCAGTGTTTGAGGAGTCAGACCGCTCTCCCGATGGTTATTGGTGTCTTGGCCTCTGTCTTTGCCAACACGGTATTTTCAGCACTCCGAGTGTGAGCGCTGTCTTTTCTTGTCCTCTGGTTTTGTACTGTATATCCACCTGTCCATCTCTCTATCTCACTCCATTCCTCATTCTCACTGATTATTCCCTCCTTATTTCAGCTCAGTGTGCTTTCGGACGTTTGTAATTGGCAATAAAAAAGATTAAGCGCTCTCTCCAGTCCAGTGAGGGTCATGTAATACGAAAAGCACAAAAGTCCATAATTGTGAAATATTTGTCCTGCAGGGCCAGCAGGCTCTGGCAGCTCAGCCTGATAATGTGCTTGTGAGGACACTCTCTCATTTAGAACAAACACCACAGGGGCTGTACGGGCTTCATCCATTACCACACACTCACACACACACATATACACGCGCGTGGTGGACACAAAATTAATATCTAGAAATGATAAATTCCTCTCACCAAGAAAAGGAAACAGAAAGAGACATCTAACACTTTCTACGGCCACTAGATCTATAACATGTTGTTAAAGAAAAGACGTAATTCTACTTTATGAATATTGCATCACATACTAAGTCCTTTATCAAGATAAAGTGGCGAATCGTCCAAGCTGTTAGGTATTGCTATTTTGGGTCAGGTAAGCAGGAAATCATTTCCCTTTACTTGCTTTCTACTGCTCTGTAATGGTGCATTCGCAGCACAGCAAACCTCATCTGCTATGAGGAAATGTAATTTTAATACTATATTTCACAAAAATGGACAGGTATAGTTTAAAAGATCCATTAGTAAATGCTGTGGGTTTTGTAAAATCGTTTTGTGAACCACATGTGACCTCACTACAGCACCTGCAGCAGTGGTTTTACAGGCTTACCAGGAAACTGACGAGTAATTTGTTTATCGAGAATTTAACTCTCCAACTCTGACGTAATTCAGTTATCACAGAAATTACACCTTTAATCTTACAGTCTAACAAGGTAAACGAAAGTCAATGCTGGGATGAATGAACTGAATGACAGCAAAAGGGTTAACTTTAATCCCTCTGAGCCTAACTATGACAAAACTCCACCAATTTGAGTCTCTTTCTATGATGATACAACATAAATGTTTACTCTCTTTGCTCATAGCCCATGTTTCATCAACAACTGTTCTTGTAGTGTATAATTTCTCCAAGCACTAAGAAATTGATGTTAATAGGCAAGGGAAGTTGGCTTTATGAACAGCGGAAAAACAAATGTGGAAAATTATCCAGTGGTGAAACCAGGGGAAGTTTATGTTGTAAAAGATAATTCTTTAGAGCCACAGGGGAGCTCACATAAACTCAATTATTCCGGCTGCAGCAGCAATAAAGACTCAGACTGCACTGGGGATCATCCTATTTTTGTACAGGGACTGAATGGAGCACAACAATTTAAATATTGCATCAGTTTAAAGGCAAATATATGGGTTACATCTTCTTTATTAATTACAATGGGATTTGTGTTGATCGTCCCCAGAGGATGAATGCTTTCACACCTCCATGAGCCTCTAATTTACACATTTTTTTTGCTCTGAGATCATGTCTTATTATTTGACTGAAAGGATGACATTTGGTCTGGGAATCAATTCTACCTTTAAGGTAAATAAATGTTATTATGCTGATCATATCCTCCTCATTAGGTCCTACATTTCGATTTCTCTCACTTTAACTCTAAATACATTTGTGCTCCTTCATTATACTCATGGAAAAGTAATATTGTTGGCTAAATGTAAGTGTGTAGGTGGTGATAAACTTCAGGTTAGCAGACAAGATGTTAGTCATATTTTAGCAAAAATACAAGGAAATAAACAGATCTATCTATCTATCTATCTATCTATCTATCTATCTATCTATCTATCTATCTATCTATCTATCTATCTATCTATCTATCTATCTATCTATCTATCTATCTATCTATCTATCTATCTATCTATCTATCTATCTATCTATTTTTCTGTCTCTCTGTCTGTGTCGTGTGTCTGTCTCTGTCGTGTCCTGGAGAGCAGAAGTTGCCCGTCCCATCAGTAGACTGGACTGAAAGGGAGTCAAAGTTACTGCTTTAACAGGAGTAAGTCAGACTGGCACAAACAGCTGTGCACAGATTGGCAGCCTTGTTATATTGCCCACCAAGGAACAGCGACGACTCTGTGCATGTGTGTGTAAGTTTGTGTGCTCGTGTGAGTAGACTGTGAGTTTGGTGAGTGTATTTGTGCTAAATTGAGCACAATTATCCAGTATCTTCATGGACAGTAAAGAACACTTTGTGTGGAGCCCTGCTGACTGGCACAGGTGTTCCTCATTCCTCTTAATTGGGTCTGTTACTGTGTGCTGTCTGTGAGAAAAACAACTCACACTTAAGGGTTTATGTATGTGTGTTTGTGTGCGTGTACTGTACGTGTGTGTGTGGATCTCAGAAGCGAAAAGCCTCTTTGACTGGGAAGGTCACCTTTGCGAGATACTAGTTTTGCAAATGCAAATTTTAGGTTAAGAGGTGAAGTTAAAGCCAAATACTTTTTCTCAGCACATATTTTGAAATGTCATTGTCTTTCTTGCGATATAAACAATGTTCCTATAGTAAGAGCCACAGTAAGTTGAGGTAGTCTTACAATAATATACCAGCATATGAGATACCAAGGCCCTGACGATGGCAGCTAGGTGAAATTCAGCTATCATGGGGGAGGGGGGAACTGTACCGATAGCTGATTAGAGAAGTCCATCCGTCCATTTTCTACCACTTATTCCCGTTCTCTAGGTTGCAGGGGGGCTGGAGCCTATCCCAGCATCTTCGGGCGAAGGCAGGGGACACCTTGGACAAGTCTCCAGTTCATTGCAGAGCTGACATATAGAGACTAACAACCATCCACACTCACATTCACACCGACGGGCAATTTGAAAGTGGCCAATCAACCTAACCCCACTTCTGCTTGTTTTGGGAGTACCTGGAGTAAACCAACACAGACACAGGGAGAACATGCAAACTCCACACAGAGACGCCCTGACCTGGATTCAAACCCAGGACCTTCTTGCTGTGAGGCGACAGTGCTAACTACTACACCACTGTGCCTCCCTTGATTAGAGAAGTGATGCTAAATATTCTTTCATATTAGTTCACTCTGTCACTAACTGGGTCACCAGCTCATTCATATTCATAACTGTTAAGCTTTGTGTATATGATGAAATAAGGGGAAAAGACAGTGTCAGAGCCCACCTGGACAAAGTTTTAGATTAATCTTGGCTGTCCCCTACAGCAGGAGATGGATGCAGTGTCCAGTGAAGTGTTGAATGACAAATACAATTTGTCAAAAGGGTTAGGTTACTCAAGGTGGCTTAAGATATGATTTTTGTCTTTTCTGCAGCTTGTTTACTGGTGCACATCCGTCTACAACCTTGAAAAAGTTTTTGTTTTGACTTGCAAGCTCTCTGCTCATGAAATATTTGGTCAGTTTGGGGTTTGTGCTTGGAAATATTTGTCAAGTATTTGTTGAGGAAACCTTTAGAAAAAAGACTTTAAAAGATTGGTTTAATAATTGGAGCTGTCTGAGAAGGAGGCCAAAGATGGTGTGAAAAATGAACATCAGAACAGAAAGTCCATCTCAATATTTAATGGACTTAATCATTTATTTATCTGTGTGTAATATTCAAGTTTTAATCCTGTATCCATTTTAAAATATAGATGATGTTAAATAAATGGTCCATGGGGTACCTAAAGTGTTCGAAAAGCTGCCTCTTTTACTGGGCTTATAGACATAAAACTCCCAAAGAGAAATTCAGTGCAGTGCCAAAATAGATGTTACATTTATTTTCAGAAAACAGACAGAACAGTATCCATTCCTGCACCAAAGCCTAGGATAAATCAGGATTAAGAAGTTTCATCAATAAATCAGGGGTTTGTGTGAGGAGTGTGCTCCACATTTGTCAGAAAAGTCCAGTTGTTATTTATAGTTTACCCTATCTACCTCCCTTTCCCCCCTCTCTGCCTCTGTCACAGATACAAGGATCAGTGGAGCTCAGAGGCAGATAACTGCCAGTCAGCACAGCAACAGAGAGGACTGTGCCATTCAAACAGTCTCACAAGGGCGTGATTTATCGCTACATAAAGAGAGATGCCATTGATCACAGCTGAATTCTTGTGAAAAGACTGTAAAATTTATAGCTGATAAGGTGAAGCCTATGCTGCAAAAAAAAAACTCAGTCTAACAAAGTGAATTTGTTTCAATTCAGGTCAAAATATCTCATTACACTTCAATTAAGCTAACTTGACCTGGCAGGTCCAAATATAAATCTTCTTTTGAGATATTTCAGGCCAAAGTTCTCTTGATAAGTCCCTTGAAATTAATAACCCAGTACATCTCATTTCAAGATACTTAAGAAAACTTTACTTGGCACATTAGCAGCCATTTCACTCATCATGATCAATTTAGTCGCTCTTTTTTTAGGTTGTAAGGCTTGTAGCAGCCAGCTATGACATACCATTATAGTGAAGGGACCATCTACAAAATGCAATCTTGACAAAAGATGCGGCAAAAATATTAGAAAACTTCACCCTGAGGAGGTGCAGAGTCAAAATGATTCCACACATGTATGCTGATGATTAATAACTGCAATCTAATGTGGACACTCAGTGCATGGTTCATTTCAGTCACAGTCCTGGTGTAGATTCTCTGACTGTAAGTTTGACTTCCTTTGAGTAAAATGTTACTAAAGTAGCTGCTTTTACTTGAATAGAATATTTTTGTACTCTGACCGAGGATGATTAATAGTCATCAAAAATTCTCTCAAAATGTGAGAGTAGAAGTATTCGTTATAGGCCTACAGTTTAATGACTCCTGTCTGTGTTTTACATTTATAAATTACATTTCTGGAGTAATATTGTGGCATGTCTAATGTAAATTTTGCACTTTACTGCAGTAAATGTTTAAGGTGTTGATTTTAACCATGTCATAAACTGAAAAAAAAAAATCGCATGTCAAAAAACAGGGATGTAGGATGGAAGCCTTAACACCAAATTCTATTCTATGCCTGTGAGTGTCATTCTTTAAGTGTACTTTTGTTTCAGATGAGCAGTATTTAAATCAAAATATGTTACTTCGGTCAAAGGACATTATATTTGAAGCTACTTCAAAACTGACTCTGTGCCCAAGGCCACATTTACACACTGTGAAGTCTGGTCCAATGTTATGGCAGCTTATTAGCCTGATAAAAGTAGTTTCTTACAAATTTTGCTTGTGACAAATTTAAGCAAAGCAAGACCAACTTGTGGCCCCAGGTTTCATTGTCCTCAGAGCTTGAGAGTGATTTTGCTCATTTGGAGGATAACAGTGTGTGGCTCTCAGTAAGACTAATTAGAGACGAGCAAGACAACAAATATCCTCTCTCTAATCGTTCTGAAACCCTGTGAGGTTTATCTCAGTCCTCATGACCTCCAGTTAACCGCTACTGATTCACATCATCGATCTTGGCTGTTCTCGACGGTGCTACTCACATCCCCGCTAGGTGACGCTCTTTTCTCTGATCCGCTGACAAAGATGGTGATTGACAGCCGTACTAGTCCCGCCTACTCCCTTTTGCTGTCCAATCGCGGATGACGTTGCTTTGTTATCGTACGTAAGCTGACAGCGGAACTGAACAATCGAGAGAGGCTATCTGCAAGAAACCAACACAACAAGGTAAATTTGAATACTGATAAGCTTACTTTTAACATTTAACTGCGCATATTCACCCATATGTGTTGTTCATAAGTTATTTTTTATGCATGGCGGTGTGATTTAAATCGTTAAACAGGCTTAAATGACCTGAGGCCTAACGTCGTCGGCTAAGCGAAGCCTGGTAAATCAGTAGCCTTTAGCAACAGTGCTAGCATGACACAGAGCCAGAAGACGTGTGAATTCATGTTTTAATGTGAATTTTAGGGACAGAAATAAACAGCAACAGTGTAGTTTTAGTAGGATAATACCTTACATGTCATCAACACGGAGGTCTATGTGTAGTTTGGGTCTATAAGCTGCAGTGTTAGCCGAGTGAGGCGTCTGTAAACTGTATTTTTGTTTTGATTTTATTGATCTTTTTCACATTATCTTTCACTTCCTTTCTAACGTTGATATCATTGTTGTTGTGTGTGACTTAAACAACTAATGTCCCATTAATCCCACTAAGGAGAAATCTGGCACAGGTAAATACTGTACACGTGATTATACACCGATCAGCTTGAACACTTGAACAGTGTAATGCAGCTCGATAAAACTAATCGGCCATAACCGCGACTATCAGGAAACTTTACAACCTTTAATAACAGGAAACTTCAATTTTTTAATTTTTATTAGGGTCAGGCGAATAATAATTGTTTCGTAGATGAATATAAGCAACTTTTTTTTCAATATTACACTTTAAAAACCACATTTCGATATAACACTCCTTAGTACATCACCATCAGCACCTTCCACCACGGTTTTGATAATAAAGGAATAAATGAACGGATCACCTGCCTGATCATTTAAACTAAAATTAAAATGTTGAAGCGTCACTAAAATAGAATTTATAGAAAATTTGTCAAATTGCATTGGATGACCCAGCTCTTCATAGTTACAGTAATACTAATAATGTAATACTAATGTCTGTTCTCATTGTGGATATAAAAATCTACTTTACTGCTTGATAGATTAAAGCATTGCTGTATTTCTAAACTATTGGTAGAGTTTTGTAATACAGATTTCCATTATTGGTCCATTAGAAAAACAAGAAGTATTCCACAATTATCTTTAATAAGGTTAGGGAAGTCTACTGTCATATCACAGTTCAGTATCAAATGAATTTAATGTGTTGATTGTGCTTCACACAAGTTATTACAAAAATTATGTCATTCAAAAAGTCATGCAAAATCAAGGCAAAGAAAAAAAAACAAACGTAAAACAGAAGTTAAATTTTAATCAGACAGCTTCATTATACAAGCACAACAGTTTCTGTGCAGTGTTGTACAACAATCAGTCATAAACCAGCTTTTTGGTCCCTGATTCTAAATTGAGTTCCCGGGCGGCACAGTGGTGTAGTAGTTAGCACTATCCCCTCACAACAGGAAGGTCCTGGGTTTGAATCCGGCTCAGGGCGTTTCTGTGTGGAGTTTGCATGTTCTCCCTGTGTCTGCATGGGTTTACTCTAGGGTACTCTGGTTTCCTCCCACATCCCCAAAACATGCCTAAGTGGGGTTAGGTTAATGGGCCACTTTCAAATTGCCCGTCGGTGTGAATGTGAGCGTGGATGATTGTTCGTCTCTATATGTCAGCCCTGCGATGAACTGGCGACTTGTCCAGGGTGTCCCCTGCCTTCGCCCAAAGATGCTGGGATAGGCTCCAGCCCCCTCGCAACCCCTAACACGAATAAGCGGTAGAAAATGGATGGATGGATGGATGGGTGGAGGGAGTATCTTCTCATACAAGTCCTGATACAAGTCTGAATATTTGTGTTTGCTGAGATCATAGCTGTAGGATATTTTCATTAGAGATATTTTTGGTTTATTTTAAAGCAAAACAAACTTAAAGCACTCTAGTAGTATATAGTTGTATTTGTTTTTATAATTAGCAGAAGCTTCTGTAGAAGGCAGCATACATCATAGATGAAGTAAAACACATGCATAGATGAAGACAGAAGGAAAGAGTGTTTTACATCCCTCCCTTGACTTGGCTGTCTTTGTATCTGGGATGTGCAAATTTTGCGACTGAGTGTCGTGCATCAGTCTCAACCTGACTGAGGTTGTTCCATGGCTTCTAGTAGAGTGCTTTTCATCATCTTGTTTCCCTGGTGAGTAGTTGTCTCTTGGGAAAGAACACATTATTTCAGAGCTGTTAGGGCATTGATCACATCAGCTGTGTTCGCCGCTCCTGCACTCACAACACATGTCAGCTCTTCAGAGGGAAATCAAACCTCAACTACCTTCTCCATAGGTGCCCACTACTTTGCTGTCAATAAAGTCAGGAGTATTCTGTTATATGATTAGTTAATAGATGTTTCATGTAATCGGTGGGACTGAATGCAGTTCTACCATTACCATCTCTAAAAAAGGCTTTATTGAACAAGCGGCTGTTTAAAGTGTTTATGCTAATTCGTTTCAAATGTTTCCACACAGTTGACATTTAGCAATGGGTTTGTTAGTGCTAAATTACTTGCGTGTTTGCAGTGATTGGGGTTGAGGTGAATCGCTCTACTTGCTAATCCCCCATCAATTAAAAATCATCCTTAGTCATAAGTGATTTGCCAAAACAGTTAAATGAAAGGTATCTGTCAGCAGATGTGTCCCAAACCTGAGTTTGCTCCAGATTTTTGAGGCACAAAAGCTGAATGCTTCTTTTTTATGTTTGGTTCGGACACCTGGGACAGAGAGCAAACTTTTCCCAGTCAGAAAACTTGGGTTTCTGTCCCTATACTATTCAGTTCTATATCAAGCAAAGGCAGTACTTAAACACCTATTCTCTGACAGACGGGGAGCCTTTGACAGGACTTTGGTATAGGAGTGATGTAGTCCACCCCCTTGGTCTTTGTTCAGTCTGATGGTGTTTTTTTTAAACACTTTTCTCCCTCAGAGCTCAATGATTAATCAAACAGTTGGAAAGGTATTTAAAAGAAACTGTACTTAAAAGGTACTGTATGTAAAAATAGGGTTAAGATAAGTATGATCTGCCATTCGTCAAGTTCTTACCATCGAAATGTACAATTTTTTCCATTTTTGGTCATCTTTGTCTTCCAACTGGTGCAATTCATTAAGCCACTCACTGAAAACAAAAAAGGCAATGGCTACTAGCTTGTTCACTCTGTGTAGTGGGAGAATCTAGGGCTGGGACGATACGCTTTTCTCCCGATCCGATTCTTCTACGATTTTTTGGATGCTGATTTGATTTAAATTGCGATTCTACGATATTATCGATTTTCTCGATTTTTAGTCTGCATTTTTAACACCAGTAAAACAGTTGAATTATTATGATTGTCTACTGACGATTCCAGGAACCATATTTCCCCAAAAACACACATCACATGTAAGTCAGTTTTTAAGATTTATTCTTAAATTTGGAAGAAAAAAAATCGATTTAAAAATTTTAAAACAAAAATTATGTGATACTCATTTGAATAGTTTTTTTCTCCTGGGGTCCTGTTTCTGTGTTTAAAAGTCAATGAAAACAATGATTTTTTTTTTCATTTGGGTTATTGCACACTATTAATGTGTACGTATGAATATCATATTCCATTTCTACTTGGTCTGATCTACTAAATGCCACTAAGTACTACACACCGTAACTTTAAATTACCTTCATTATCTCAAGACACAAAGGTCAATAACAGCATCAAATACAAAGAATCACTAATAAATATAATGTTTCCCTTTAATTACTGTATCAGTGTAACACCTCAAATCTCAGCCCTTTACACAGATACACAAACCTGCACTGAATTCATAATTTCCTTCATAAAGTAAAAAAATGGCGGTAAACATTGTCCAGGAGCGCCACCTATGCTCCCATACGTTTTTTAAACTTTTGCATCTTTCAAGTGACAGCGTTTCATTCGACAGGGACACCGAAGTATTCTTATCACCACTGGCCACATTCAGTTAATCCCTTTACACAAAGTTTTACCATTCTGATTTCCCTTAAGTAGCTTTAAGTAGCTTAAATGGGAGTGCTTGACGTAATATACTTTTTCTGTAAGAGCTTGTTTCAACCCATAATTTGAAGCTATGATGTTTACACTGAGTGATGTTGTACTCTCTGATGCGTATGAGGAGGCTTTGATCTCAAATCTATTAACTTTCTGACCACCTGAGGTCGAACTGCTCATAAAATATATGACATGTTCAAATATCTATCGAGATGTGGCTAAATTAAACATAAAAGTAATTCACCAAGCTGCTCTTTATTTGAGGAAAGCATCTCCTCTCAGGATGGGTTTACAGTGGTCTTAAGGCCCCTCTGAGTCAATGTTGTTTTTAGGAAGATAGATGAACTCATTAGAGACGAGGGTTTATTGTCGCGTGTGCAGCTTCAGTAAGTTTCGGTAATCATGCACAACGCTGAAACCTTACAACTGCCAAATTCAATCTCAAATGTTTTCTTCTTGTACAGGCCTTGAATCTTTTATTGTTTTATGAAGTGTTTTATTCTGTTTGATTCCCTGGCACTGTTTTCAATCGAAGATTCCTTGGAAAAGAGCAAATAAAACAAACAAAAAAAAAATGTTCTGAATATGATAAAAGAGAGAAGTAGATTCTGAATCTGAGAGGAGCGATGTTCGATTATTATTCTTTACTAACATAATGCATCCATGACCCAATTATATAGCAGTATCGGGCTAAATGAAGTGAGAAGGGTAGAGCAACTATAATGTAGCTGGTCATTATCCAAGACCATAATTGCACTAACAAGCAATTTATCACATTGACTTAATACATGCTCCTTGTTTTCAGTATTGTTCGTCCTTTTTTTAACCCCTCTGCTCACAAAGATGCTGCGTGTTCGGGCGTCTGCATCCCTGCATAATTTGCAGCTCTGTTCCTCTTGCAATCTGTCGCTGATTTGCAGCCACTTTTTAGTCCTGATTGAATCAATAGAAGCACACCGATGAATCCAATCCAGCCCTCTTGATTTGACTTTTATAGGTTTATGAATTTCAAATAGGTAGATAGTGAGATTTTTCGGCTGCATCACATGCCTGCTCATCTGTTCAGCTTGCCAGAGAGGATATTCTTTACACCTCCTTGATGATTGTCCAGTGGGACGACATATGGGGGATGACGTACATCTTAATGCATCAGTTTAAGGATTATACAATCCATTGGTGCCATGAGCACTTACTGAACCAGTCAGACTAGACTGAGCTCAGCAGTGAGTATCCAGACTCTCTGTTGCATTAATTTGAGGAAAAACCCTTAGGTAATAAAACCGGTCTGATGCAACAGCAATAACTGAATCATGTATCTGTAAAATTAAACTTCCCTTGTGTCCCGGCATTCGTCTTTTGGGATTAAGATCTTAAAATATCACATCAGAGTCAAGAGGACATCTGCTTGAACTGTTGTATACAGTTGAGAGACTTTTGAGTTGGGAGGGACACAGCTTGAATCAGACTGACACCCTCTCTGTACTATTTTTAAACATAGTATTTTTTCACTATGAAGCTGGCGAACTTCAAAGCTAAAGTCAGGCCAAAGTACAGGAACGACAGAGATTCAGTACTAGAAAAACATTTGAAGCTTTTTGTTCTTTAGGATTCACTTCCTGCAGACTACATGTCAGCACAAGAGCACAGGCAGATTACTGTCACTACTTAGGTAATCGTTCTTTCTTTGCTGTCAGCCCGTAGTGCATTTGCATCATGTTTCCATGCAGGGAATGGGTTCGGATGAATAAACATGCCCTGTTTAGTATTCATTACACTTGTTGCCTGTGTTGGTTCCACAGAGTGCAGCTGCCTGTCCACAATCTGAGTGGCTCTCCAGGTAATTCGGGGGTTAAGTGCTTTGGTCAAGAGTACTTGGCTGTTGGAACTGAAATGAAAAGAACATATTGTTACTTAAATTCTGTGCGATTTCAACAAACTACAAGTTGTATGACCGCACTTGAGAAGACGTGATAAAACCCCTCGTATGCGGTCGAGTCATTTATCCGTTGAGCTTTGGGATCAGTGATAGCACCTTAATAAAGTGGCAGCAGCGGCGGTAACAAAGACGTATCACTCCTTGATTTTCACTACACTTGAACTCTCTACACGGCTCTGTTGTTCTCATGTGTCTCTCTGTAGTACTCGTGTCTAACCCGCTCACCGTGTCTCTGTCACCTGTGTCCCCTGGCATCAGATGGAGGTGGAGCAGCTCCTGTCTCTGTCAGGCTCAGCGCTAGCCCAGGCTGTCAGCTCCCTGCTGGAGACCCCAGGACTCTACGTCTTTTCCGACATCCTGGAGCTGCCAAATGTCAGAGAGGTAAACACGCGCTCTCACACTTTCTCTTCCTCACCTTCTGTGTCTGGTGAGACCTTTTCAGACCGGGAACAGGGAGAAAAAAAAAAAAAGAAAAAACACATCTTAATCATAACTTTGACAGTTACCTCACATGTGTTGGTTTATCAAAGAAACACTGAGAATCTGAAACTACACACAAAATCACAGAGCAGTCAGCGAGGAGGCCTGTGAACACCTTGCAGGGCTCGACAGTGCGACAATTTCACTTGCATTTGCGACTAAAAATAGATGTGTGCGAATTGTATTGAGGCAACAAATGTTTTTTGATGTAAATACCGCAGTGAAGTTGGTTTAAGGTTGGATATTCGACAGACATTCACTGCGGATTTACCGGTGTCTTATCACTCTTCATAACCGGGAACAGCAACATCAGCGCGGTTAAATCTACTCGACACCCTCACTGTCAATGTCGGGTGTTGAATAAGGGACCATCAATGAATTACCAGTTGATGTTCTCAAAAAAGGCTGTTTTCCTCCAATAGCTTCCATGTCATGTGACCAATTGACCAAAAATTGATTTCAAATAAGAGTACTTATGTCGACCAATAAGACACACCTCTTTATTTCCCTAATTTGTCCTCTAAAAATTTTGGTGTTAAAGGGATATTCTGGCGTAAAATTAATTTAGGGTCAAACAAACTGTAACACCGAGTTAGACACCCCCTTGAGAGATGAATGTTGCCGACCGCTTGCTTCTCTAGGTATACCAAATTTAGTAAAGACCGCAGGATAGCAATACACAGCGGTCTGAGGAGCCGTAAACATACCTCAACCAAAACACCACTCTATAGCCACAAATAATGCTCAGAACAGCACCTCACTTCATCAACAGTACATATAGGGTCCCAGCCATAGCACTAGCCACCAAACATCTTTTTAGCTTTGCCTAATTTCTTTAACAAAGAGACTAAACACAACTCACCTACTCTCTTCGAGCAGCCGCTTGTTTGTAGTGAGACCTCAAGCCAGTCCATTACGGACTACAGCGGGGTTTCGCAGCTCAAGGAAGAACATTTATGATAATTTCTTTACGGAAATGCAATCAGACCGAGACGCTAAGGCAGAAGAACTACCGCATCTACAGAAATGATCAGTATGGTGATTATTACTTCAAGGAAATGATAAAGAAAGTGGAGTGGTATAGAGAAAGTATAGAGTGGTGTTTTGGTTGAGGTTTGTTTATGGCTCCTCAGACCGCTGTGTATTGCTATCCTGCGGTCGTTACTAAAGTTAGTATAACTAGAGAAGCAAGCGGTCGGCAACATTCATCTCTCTCGGGGGTGTCTAACTCAGTGTTATGGTGTGTTTGACCCTAAATTAATTTTACGCTGGAATAACCTTTTAAATTTAAAGGCAAATTTTTGAACATCTTCAATAGCTTCCATGTCATGTGACCAAAAGACCTAAAATTGATTTCAAATAATAGAACTTATGTCGACCAATAAGACAAACATTATTTGATCAATTTTCATTGTGCCCCTAAAGTTCTTTGTGTGCTCCTTACTTTTTCAACTTCGGAGCACATTTGCTCTTTGTGAAAAAAGTTGGTGTCAAGCCCTGCCTTGTTTGTGATGTGTGTGACGGAAGTTTCTATAAATCACATCAGGACATTTTAATCACGCATGAAAGT
This sequence comes from Xyrichtys novacula, assembly GCA_962446985.1. NCBI lineage: Eukaryota > Metazoa > Chordata > Actinopteri > Labriformes > Labridae > Xyrichtys > Xyrichtys novacula. The sequence continues at coordinate 25,032,328 of OY660871.1, forward strand.
GGGAATTCATACACACACACCAGTGAAATAATTATTGTTGTAACTTCCCATCCAATCAACACTTCTATATAGAACTCTCGGGTGTGATGCCACCGTTAATTTCTGAAAAGTACATCACCAGTGAAACACGTTTGTTGCACACTAAACTCACAAAAAATTGAGAGGTTCACGCCCTGTGTTAGAAATGAAAGGCTGTTAAAGTCAAGACACTCAACCACAGGAGAGACTCTTTTCTGGAGTTCTGATGCATTTGTACAAGTGGTTGAAATTTGTCTTTACTGAAAGACAACACCGAGGTTTGGCAGTGCTGCAGAATGGGTGCTGAGATTTCTGCAGCCGAAGTTTAACCTCAGGTGTAAAATCCACAAATCTGTTATATCAAACACCAAGGGAGAGAGACAAACAGAAACCGAGACAGGAATGTCTCAAAGGTTCAGAGAGTGAGAATACTATAAACCTAATAGCAGAATTTCACAGCACATTAATAGAAGCATTACAAAGTCGATCTGCGTGGTACGAGGAAATGTGTGATAAGGTTATTGTGATGGGAATAAGAAGTGCAGTGGAAAAAACAAATGTGCAGATTTGCTGTAACCCTCTGGTTTTATGTCTACCTGCTGCTCTCTGTATTCAGCATACCTGCATTTACAACATGTCCCTCCTGAATTCAACATGGTTCCAGAAAGCAGCTTTCCACTGCTGATGAATGTGAGGGCAGCTGATATGTGGCTTAAGCTTCATCTGACTGTATCAAATAAGTGTGAGAGCACGGCTGTTATCCCGAGGTCTCCGTAGAATAGGTGAATCATCGCCATTGCCAGTCCAGTGGAGTTTGAATGAAACGGTCATAATCACTTAGTAAGAAGATCCGGTGAATTATTTTTATCTTTTCACAGCAATAATATATTCATAAAGTTTAAAGTTCTTCTAAGAAGTCGTTCACAACATTCGGCTATTTTTATTATCTCCTCACATAAAGCTTTTTCTTCAAGGACTGAACAAACACTCGCTTTTCTAAGTGTTTTCTTGTCAAACAATGTTTGTGTCTCCACAGCAGAGAGCGCTTTCTTTTGTTCATCATTGCTGTCAAGACATGTGCAGCTCCGATCAAATCTGCACCGCACTTTTGAAAAACTGCCGTTGGGCTCATTTACATCTTAATGGAAATACCACGTCGATGCAACACTTCTGCACCTGCGTGTGTTTTATTTCTGTAAAACATGGTGTTCTCACAGCGGGTGTTCTCGCAGGTACCATAAGCACTTTGAAAGAGAATAGGACCCCATATGGTGGAGCAGATACTGTACTCCATACGTCTTTGAACCTTTCAGAAACAAGTCTGTAGTATTAAGTCAGACATGGAAACACAAAGGGAAACATTCACTGTCATTCAGAAATTCAATTCTGAATTCTTGTCACACAAAAAAACTGGAGAGAGATTTTGATACCAGGTGTGGATAAAATTGCCTTCTGAATAATCTAAGAAGGTCTGTGTACCAGTAGATAGATCTAGGACTGGAGCTGAGGGGAAATGCCAAATGTTTTCAGAGCTGTTTGTTTGGTCACGAATTTGAGAAAAAGGCTCTTCAGAAGATAGCAAAGCCATGACCGACAAAATCGATAATGGAATCAATCAATCACACAATCAAACTTCATTTTTGAAGCACTTTTCATACAAAGAAAGTAGCACAGGATATTAAAAAACAATGAAATACAATAAATAAGAATCCAAATACAAAACCCCAACCACCCTCCCAACCCCCATTCAACACATACAGCACTCTCACACACACACACACACACATGCAGGTGAGGACTCTTCAACTTGCCACAGATGACTGAGAAAATGCAGTCTTGGGTTAAAAAAGATGAATACCAGGAAAATTTTACATTTCAAGTAGGGCTGGGTGATAAAATGATAACTATATATATCGAAAATTAATTTCCCTCGATATCAATATAAAACATGGTCAATATCCTTTTCGATAGTCGGCATTCTGCGATGTTTCGGTAGACTATACGAATAGCCAATAAAAAGGGGAGTTGCTCCGGGTCCGCTTCGTGCTGAACCAATCATGTGCTGAATTAGAACCAAGTAGCAAAGAACTGTGTAGTAGCAGGTTGCAGCTACACACAACCATAGCACAAGGCTCAATAGATGATGACGCTGGCACCAAAACCTCGGTGGTGTGGAGGTATTTTGTTTTTTTGAGCTCGGACATGAAACAGATTAATGTGCACTTAAAATTATGTCAAGTACATGTCCTCTCAAAGTCGGGGAATACCTCAAATCTTTTTTCACCACCTGAAGCAGTGCCACGGGGCAGAGCATGCACAACGCAAAAGGTTACAAACCCCGAGCGGAACAAGTAGCCCATGGCGCCCGTGCAGCAGAAACAGCCGACCATTCAGTCCACTTTCTCGAGCGCAACGCCTTACAACAAAACATCGAAGAGACACAAAGACCTCACAGATGCAGTAGCTTATTGTGTTGCAAAAGACATACTACCAATATGTACTGTTAAATTTCATTTTTTATATTTTGATATATATCGATATATCGACTGATATGAAAAAAATATATTGTGATAAACTTTTTCCCATATCGCCCAGCCCTAATTTCAAGCTATAGCAAATGTGTAATGAATGAGTTTGAAAAGTGTCTGTCAGATTATATGTTGTCCAAGTGTTGCAGCTTTTGTCATATCTTTTTTTAGTCTCACCAGGCTTTGGTTTCACCTCACTTCAGGGTTTTACCGTGTTGATAGATAAAATTTTGTTTACATTTCTCTGCAGGAGTCTCATTACCTGTTTCCTTCTGTCTTTGCTCTTGTCTGCCCTCTAAACCACAGCTGGAGAACGGGCCTCATGCACCTATGTACCAGCTCCTCAACCTTTTTGCCTATGGAACCTACTGCGACTACAAAGGTATTGCAGTGGCAGCATTGTGTAAATAAGTAATGGTGCAGCCCAGCAACTCCTTTTATTATGAGCTGTATTTCTTTGCTGAGAGGCAGGCACCTTGAGACAGCAGCTTCAAATCTCTCACCTGAGATACTCTTGGCAGGCTACTCCCAGATAAAAATCACTGATTGAAGCATCTTTGGCATCTTTTCTGTGAGTGTTTTTATTCACAGATGATTGTCAGTGTCACACCAGTGCTGGCACAGACAGACGTATAAACTAATTTTCTGTGACTTCATTTGCCGTCTGTGTAATGCATCGAGAAGCCTCAACGAGAAGTGGAATGTTAATTATGTCTAATTTTATGCTGAATACCAACCAATAGCCTGGAAAAAGAATTTAGCCTACTTTATTGTTGCCTTCCCTTTGGAGTCATGCCAACAGGGAGCACATTTCCTTTCAGAGAGCTGTGTAGTGGAGCCCTTAGAGGAGCTGTCAGAGCTGCTGTCTCAGAGGGTGTCAGCGCTGTCACCAGGGGAGCATGGCAGCAGGAGACGCAGGCGCTGGAGAGCGACCTCCTCCTAACTGTGTTCTCTGACTGCTTAAACTGCTCCCCACTCAGCTACGTGTCTCTGTATGCCATTACACTTCAAAGTAATAAGTAGTGCCTCGATTATGTGTGGCTGTTTGACCCACAGCAAAGTGACACTTACACACTGTTCTGTGATATTTTTCACACTGTGACACTTTTTCATTTTCTGTTCTCTTATCGGCTGTGTAGAGAGAGCCGCCTCTCTTCCAGAGTTGACCCCCGCACAAAGAAACAAACTCCGCCATCTGTCCATCATCAGCCTGGCATCGAACCTCAAGGTACTGATCCTTTCTCTTCTTTTGCAGTTTACACATAAAGTGCAGCTTCACTGTCATCTCAGATTTGCATCAAAAGTAGAAAATAAGGGGGGCCAGTTGGGTGTAGAAGTTGAAGTGTGATCCCCACGCACAGAGGTTCTCGGGTTCAACTCAGGGCCTCAACCCCTTCTTCACTCTCCACAGTCCCTGTCTTTATTTCGCTATCCAAGGAAGGCAAACAAATAAACTCATAAAATCATGTCGCATTGACAGGCTGCGTATTTAGTGTATCTTTTAGCCTGTACTGGATGGCCATCATTTAGTGGTGATGTTTCTAGGAGTGCCGGCCAAGTTTGAGATTTATTTTTGAACAAAGTTTGGAACGGTCCAAAAATGCTGTCATTAAGAAGTTTGTCCAAAACACCACTTTTAATTCTGTAGTTTTATCCATTTGCGCAAACAGTGCTGCACAATACGGTCAGACCCTCAGACTCTATGACAAAGCATAATTATGGTTTGTATTTTTCTGTCAAGTTTTTGTTGAGAGACAGCAGCCTTTAGAGTTCCTCCGTCAAGTCATAGTGGCATGAATTGGTGCCAAATCGACCTATGTAAAGGCAGCTTTGTCTCTGTGTAAATGAAATCACTTCATCTGTGTGTGAAGTGTTTTAATCTCTGTAATTAGTGTCGATACCAGTCTTATATCAGTCCCCCATTTGTCAGACCCTAATTATGATGCTGCGGGCTTCATAAAGCAAGATACTGATAAACTATCAGCAATCCAACCTTTGGATATAGCCCTGCTATTTCATACAGATACATTTTTTAAGGTGCACGTAAGATCGGCAAAGATTTATAACCTTCAGCAGTTTTTTTTTTTTGTAGGACTTTAATTAAAATCACATCAAGTAAGCTTTTCAATCTGAAGTTTCTCCGGAAAAAAAAGTCACCAGAAACACTCCGACTGCTGATTAAAGATGTCTTTCCCTCCCTCCATGTGCATGATAAAGTATTAAATGTTCGTCTAAAATACATCTCTCATTTGCACTTTCCAACCATACTGCTTATGCCCTTTTCTTTCTCTGCTCTTGATAAATAATTGATTCATTATTCTCACCAGCCCTGTTCTTTTTTTTTTTTTTTTTTTTTTTTAAATACTTTATCTCACTTTCCTCCTCCATTGCTCCCCTCTCTCCTGCTCCCTGTTTTTCTCTTTAATATGTCACCGCTTTCTTCACATGTAAGCTTGAACCCTCTAATTGCCCAGTGGAGGATTGTTAAATTGTCCAAACTCTCCTTTCATCTTCTTCTGGCAGTGACATTTAGACAAATGGGCAATTTCACAGAAACATTTTTTGTCATTTTCCATCAAGTCGCTAAAGTGGACTCAAAGTATCTGCCTGTATATCTTGTTTATTAAAGTAAAAGAGACCATTAGGATTAAATTCTGGTTGTGTTTTTCCCTCCCAGTGCCTGCCGTATTCACTGCTCCTGCAGCAGCTTGAGCTGAAGAACGTCAGAGAACTGGAGGACCTTCTGATTGAGGCCGTCTACTGCGACATCATCCAGGGCAAACTGGATCAGAGGAACCAGCAGGTGGAGGTGGACTGCAGTGTGGGTCGTGACCTCGGCCCAAATGAGCTCCCAAACATAGTCAACACGCTTCAGGAGTGGTCTGTATCACCTCTGTGTGTCTGTGCCCATTTTAGATTTATACTCACTTATCAGAAGCTCACAATCTTCTTTCTCTCCACACTTTCTTTTTGTTTCAGGTGTACAGGCTGTGAGGCGGTGCTGTGTGGGATCGAGGAGCAGGTCTCGAGGGCAAACCAATACAGAGAGAGTCAGCTTAAAGTCAAAGTCCAAGTGGAAACAGAGGTTAGTGCATCTCCACTTCTGCCTGTGGTCTCACTGTTTCCCTCAAGATAATACAGTAAATGTTACTCTCCTCCATACCTCAACATCTCAGCTTTTCTGATGCTTTTAGCTACTCGTGTCATTTGAGTTCCCCCACGACTGCATGCGCATTACCATACATGCATCTTGTTTTAGGGCTTGCTTTCATTCGTGCATCCAGCCCTCGAGGAACATTTCACATCTGTCATGAAAAATTCAGTCCCACGTGTGAGCTTGAAACCAGGTTTTTCATGCTCAAGTCATTTCGTCTGTGACTGCTGATGTGGGAACACTTTGGTAGTTTGTTCAAAGACGGTATGAAATTCAGTCTTTGAGTTACTTTCCCTTCTCTGCAGCTCAGCACAAAAAAAACACAGTCTGTGAGATACAAAGAGTGGATTTAATACGAAAGGGACTGACGCCCACTATGTAACTGAACCAGACTGCTGATGCCTCCCATTAGCTTCTTACAGATGTTTCAGGACTTTGTTAAAGGATCAGGAACAGCAGGTTTTGGCCCCCGTCACTTGTATTAAAAGTACAATTAGGAGTGGATCACTTGATGCCCTGTAGGAGCAATTAGAGTACATGAAATGTGTTCAAATGTTCATATAGGGACCCTGACTTTCATTTGAGGCCTTCAGAGACTGTGAGGCTCTCCTTTCAAACACCCCCTGCCTCTTTAATCTTGAATTTTTAATCTCTCCTCTCACCTTCAGGTCTCAAACCTACAGAAAACGTTAAAGGCCAGCGCCGCCTCCCCATCATCAGGCCCCGCCCCCGCTGGAGCCGCTTCTAATCAGGATGCAGATCAGCCTGCAGAACCCCGAGACCCTGCCTCCTCTCAGGAACCTAGACAACCAGGCAAAAAAAGTTCAAAGGTGAAAGGGTAAGTGAGGAGACATCACCTGTGTGTTTGCTGTGGTTTATAGAGGGAGTAACCTGTTTTCTGCATGAGTGTCACGCTCAGAGAACCATTTTATATACTGTTTATACAGACAAACCGCCAGGAGTTGGATTGAAATTGCTTTCATTTTTCTTAAGCTTGGCCAAACATTCAGAAATGAACACATAAAATATGTTTGACCATGTAGAATAATTCACAGAAAATTGTTCTTTATATTCCGATTTGTAGCCGCACCTCTATATGTGATTGTGAGGAGAAAAAAAGTCTATTTATTCCCACAAGTTACCAAATTGAGACAAAAAGCTACATCTGGAGGTTTTTTTCCATTAAGTTTCTTTTATGACTTCTCTTTCCTTTTGTTCTTTATAGCACTTTGTGGTCTTTGAAAGCTTCTTTATAAATCTGAATTTACCTAGTTACAACCGCAGCACTAAAAAGACTCCACTTCAAATCCTAAATTAAAGCCATTAGTCCAGTGTTCTTGTAGAGAGTCATGTTAATCCAACAGCTAAATGCTACGCTCCCATTTTCTCAATAAACACAAAAAGCCAGCTGCTGGTGTAAGTGCTGGGTCTGTGTGTGTGTGAGCGCTTGCATGTGTCTGCATGAAGTGGCTTTATTATCAGATGCACGTCTGTGTTTTGCCGTGATGTTCAAACCCTGCTATCAGGGCCTGTTCTGCCTCCATACAGCCCAATTACCAATGGCTAATTTCACATCTGTCCTGAATTGTAAAATGTCACTGGGTATGTGCAAATGCCGGCACGTTCCCCTCCTCTTCCAAAGAGCTGTTTCCCCCCGCAGTGATCAGACAAGTTGCTTTACTTCTTGCCTGTTTATGTTGTTGTTGAAGAACAGAAAGCTGTCATTATTTCCTGCCCGCCTGTCACTTTTTGATGAAGCATAGGGGCCTATAATTTTCATCTCCACGCAACGCACGCCATTCAAATGTAGATCCACGAAATGTTTTGAAACTCGACCCAATGATAGCTTAACCTCAATGCTCAAATTAAAGGAGTTTTTACACAATTTCTTCATCAAGCAGTTGAAAGGATGAGACTGATAAAGCAGCAGTTATTATTAGAAATAGCTCCTTTTGCAAAATCCACCCTGATCAATTCCAGACATATAAATTCTGATTCTAGACATTGTGTTGCATCAGCAACAAAAATAGTGATGCTGTGTTTGTTTACAGGCTCCGTGGCAGTGGGAAGATTTGGTCCAAATCCAACTAAAGAAAAGAGACTGAGATGTGGAGACAGCGGCACTGAAGGACACTCTGACAGATTAGCGGACACATGGACACATTGACGGACAAACGGATACATAAAACAATGTGACCAATGTTCAAGGACACCTTTGTCTCTCTTTCTGACACACTCATCACAATAAAACCAGGAAGCTTCATGGGAACTTTTCTGATCACCAAATCTCACCTCAATGGATTCAGAAACACACGGGCTGATGGAAATGACAGGTTTGACTTGTACTCTTGCAGTTCCTAATAACCTAACAGACAGACTGTTAGTGTACACACACACACACGCACGCACACACACACACACGCACGCACACACACACACACACACACACACACGTACAGCTCTTCTTTCACATCAAGATCAAACAGTCTGCAGCAGGAGTCACTTGCCTTTGACCAGAAACTGGATCAGTGTATTTGACTCCGATGTGTGTATCTATTGGTTTAAAAATGTTCTTTTGGTTTAGATTCTTTGTATTTTTTCTCTCTGCTGAGTTGAAACATGAATAAAATCAGAATATAAAATGTCGGGAAATAAAAGGAACCCCTGTACTTCTCCTGACTGGCTCATTAATGTCACTGTCACTTCTTTTATTAAATGCACTTCAAAGTGCATCTCTGGAGGGTGCACAGCTAAATGTTAACTCACAGAAGGGGGCTACCCGTTAGGAGGTCAAGCCATTAATTAGGGCATGTCCCTAAAGACACTAATGTATTACAGAGCTGAGGCTTCCCCTGTGCGCAACCAGCATGCATACACACACACATACACACAAAGAAATACACACTATGTGCATTCATATTTCATATGAGTCTTTTCGCCTAGAGCTTCTTTTCAATGTCAAAAATTGCTTGTTGAAATGGTCGGCCAGCCTCTCTGGTAGTTCTTTAACGCTGTCGAAATTGCCTTTATCATCCCACTCTGTCTGTCGTTTTTTGATTCTGTTTTCTCTTCATTCTCTGCTCTTCATCCCGCATGACATTAATGGTCGCAATTAGTTGACCAGCAGCCCCGGTGGGAGGGAAAAAAGAGAAAAGAAAATTACGATCCGGTTTCATTATTTAACCCTGCTTCTGTTTCCATCACTTCTACCTCTAGCATCACCCTCGCCTCTATTAATAGGAGTGTTAATTTCACTCAGTGTCAATGAATTTCACTGGTTAAGTTTTTTAACAGACTGGAGCTGTGACTTCTAACAGCTGCACACCTCTCGCAGTGTCTGCCGGTGAAAAAGAAAGTGGCAGGTGAGATATGTGTGTTCATTAAAGGTGTGAGTGTGCGAGCAGTGACTCTGCATCCGCGAGTTCACGCCTAACTTCAGCTTTGGTGTTTATCAGTGCTGTTTACAGATTGCTGCAGTGTCTGCTGCTATGTGTCTCATAACTACAGGATCATTAAAACTTCAGAGTGGAATGAAGCCAATCAATTACGGTGATTGATCAGTAAAATGCCCAGAGGAGATGTGAAATGGTGGCGGTGCAGCAGACTGATGGAGAATCTCAATACGCTCGGGTGGCATTTCTCAACTCGCGCCCGCCTTGATTTTATTGACATTTGTTTGAAAAAGTGTACACTGAGGAAATTCTTGCTTAGCATCCTGTTAATCTTTCTGAAGCAAAGGGGAATCCATATGAGGTGAGGAGATAAGGAAAAGCTTCACACACAAGCAGCCGCCTTATTCTTCCCTTTTTCAGCAGCTGCTCGATGAAAACATGATTGGCACATGCTGGACTTTTTAATGCCAAGCCTGTGGTTTAAAATCAATGCAAGGCAAAGGACTAAATGTTCACTTTGAGGGGGAAAAAAAAAGATTAGGATACAGGGGTGGCTATTAAAATGCACAGTGTTGGCTTTGTCAATCCCATAAAGCATTGCGGAACGCATTGCTCCCAGGGGAATTTATTCAGCGTGTACAGAAATAAACAGATAGACTCAGAGCTAAAACGCCAGTCTTTATTGAACTTCCATGGTACAGAAAGACCACATTTCTACAGGAATGCTACTAAAAATCACAAGACTTTATATCGGTAGGTTTGCACGAGCCACTCATGAAGCCACCAGCACTATGTCTGTAGTGGAAATGTGTGTAACTGGGGGTTGTAATGTCTCAAAGATGCTTAGAAAAGTCGCAAAACGCAACCTGACATTTGGCTTTAGGATATTCTTCAATATATCACTCACTGATAGATAAAATAGACATTTATAAATAATAGATCTGAAGCAACTCTCACAAGTTTTCTTACTATATACATGCAGATTCACCAGGGAGAGAGAAAAGAAGCTCCTCTATGTACTTTCGTTCGGATGTTTGGTTTCTTGATTCTGATATGAAGCAAAATGTCGGTGGTTTTTGTTTTCCAGATTGAGATTCTTGGCTGTCACCTGGAAACGAATCCTTGTTGTGGTAATGTCAGTCCTTTCATTATGCGTACTGCTGATTTCCATGATGCCATAAATCTGTCTTTGTTGTGCACCATCCGAAACCTTTGGGAAACATTGATTTTCAGCAGGGAAGCCTCCTCCATCCACCCTTCTGCTGCATGTGGAGCTTCTTTATGCCTAACACACCTCTACATAGTCCAGCAGGAACAAAGGGTGCTCAACAAAGAGGATGAACGTTAGCCACATAATTAAGAGAACAAATCATGGAGGTGGGGGGGATGAAACAAAACAGACTCCTGCACACTCTGCAGAGGGAGAAAGCCACACTATTTGCATTTCAGGCGCCCAAAGCGGGGGATAAACAGCAGTTTTTGGAGCGTGACATGTTAAACACATTGCCTGTTGGCGAGAGCAGTGCCAATGAGCTTTGTGAAATACCCTGTTCAGTGTTTGGAGATGCTGAGAATGGCTTTTAACCGTTTACGAACCAAATAGCCCACCAGCCTGCTACACTGAACTGAAGTTGAGTGAAAGAACGGTCGGCTGCTTATTTGAACTAAAACTGAGTGATTGGAAACTGTTGTGGAAGCACAGGTAGGGCATTTCATGGGTAATGGGATTCTGCATGGCTGTTAGACTGCTTGCTTGTGAATTAGTCAAGGCAAGACGAAACAGGGCGGTTGGGTATTTTGGCAGAGCTCAAGGCTATACAGAGAGATGGAAAAACAAGGAGCAGGTTACAGTAAGGCAGAGCCGCATAAAAGGAATGAACACAGAGCAGGGAGGAAGGAAAGAAGGAAGGAAGGAAAGAAGGAGGGAGGGAGCTGCGGGAGGATGAGTTTAGCTTTTTAAGACCTCAGGGAGCCGGGGAGTCTTGTGATGGCTGGATACCTGGGATCCCTGAATTCATTTCACAGTTTCAGAGAAAATAAATGGCGCTGTGGGCGCACCCTCTGGTCGTGTTGATGTTCCTCCTCAGGCCCCGTAGAAATGTTTACCATATGGAGAAACAGTCACCTCAGAGGTTCACTACTGGGATCCTGACACAGCAAGAGACACAGACGGAGAAGAAGAAGAAGAGTGAGTGTGGGAAGGAAAAAAAGGGGGGAAATAAAAGGAAAGAGGAGAGTTATGGGAGGCTTGGGGAGGCCTGATGGTATGAGGGAAGGAAAGACTGAAGAAGAAGAAGGAGAGAAGTGGAGCAGTGAGGCCCGAAGCTGAGAAAGTGGTGCACACGCAAACGGAAAGCTGCATCACAGGGGACCGAGAGGACGGCGGGGGGAAAAGAGACAGAAGAGAAGGAGGAAGAAAGGCTGATGGGGGGGGAGGAAGTGAGAGGAAGCACTATTATTATCATCCTGATTGAGATTAACTTTGAATACCCTCAAATAAAAGCATCATTTCATGGACGGCGGCTGGGCCCACGATGACTCATCTGGAGAGGGAGTTTAAAAACACGGATACTTCTTACAGCAATACTCCAGCCACCAGCACTCCTTGGAGGATTGCACTACAGTCCAATTATTCTTCATGTTCATGCACAAAAAAAAAAAAAGGAAATAAAAAAAATTCACACACACACATATAAAGAAGCCGGCTTAATCCAGAGGTGCGCACACATGCACATTGGAGTCATGAGATACCCAGACTGTGCCGAGCTGACGAGGCGACTCATTACCTCTCCCTGTCGGTGAAGGAGGAGGAGGTGCTGTGCAGCGTCTGCCGGCTATCCTCTGAAGCCAGGGAGCGAGGGAGGGCGAGGGAGAGGGGGGGAGCCACGCCACGGGAAAGCGGAGGCGGATGTTGGGAACAGCTGCGATCATAACTGGAAGAGGAGGATAGAAAGACAAGGAGAGAGAGAGAGAGGGGATGAAAAGAAGCAATAAATTTGGGGACACACATTGAAGAAGAAGAGATAAGGATGGAAAGGGAGAGGAAAAGTGGATGGAGAGTGAAAAAAAAAAGTTGGAAGTAGAGAAATAAAAGAAAGTGATGTTAAAAAGAGACCAAGAGGAAGTGGGACAGGAATAGAAACAGAGATTAAAGGACACAAAGAAAGTTGGAGTTTCAAAGGGATAGATAAGTAAAAGAAGGTTAGAGAGGAAGTTACAAAGAGCAGGAAGTGATTGAGGGGGATGGTTGAAATTAAGCAGATAAGAAAAGAAGAAGGAAAAAGGGAGAAAGTCAGGGGAGAGAGAGTGGAGGGATGGAGAAAAAAAAGTCAGAGAGCATCGAGAGCAGGCGAGCCATTTAGCATCAGCGAACACATTACACTGCCACTGTGAGAGAGAATTAGTGCACTCATCGGACTCATTAAAACGCTGTCAGGGGGAGAGGGAGGAGTGGGGGAGAGAGAGGGGGGAGTCAGGCAGGGTGAGGCAGGATGCAACAAGGCAGGGGACTAGTGGAAAGGAGAGGGAGTTAAAGGGATATTCCGGCGTAAAATTAAGTTAGGGTCAAAAACACCGTAACATTGAGTTAGACACCTCGTCGAGAGATGAATGTTGCCGACGGCTTGTTTCTCTAGTTATACAAACTTTAGTAACAACCGCACATAGCAATACACAGAGCCACGCGCTCAACCAAAACGCCACTCTATAGCCACAAATAATACTCAGAACAGCATCTAACTTCATCAACAGTACATATAGGGTCCTTGCCATAGCACTAGCCACCAAACATCTTTTTAGCTTTGACTGATATCTAAAACACAACTCACCTACTCTCTTCCAGCAGCCGCTTGTTTGTATGGAGACCTCCGGGCCAGTCCATCGACTGCAGCGGGGGGACGCAGCTCAAGGAAGAACATTTATGATCATTTCTTCATGGAAATGCAATCAGACCGAGACGCTAAGGCAGAAGAACTACTGCCTCTCCAGTGCAAAATGATTAATATGATGATTTTTACTTCAACGAAATTATAAAGAAATGATCATAAATGTTCTTCCTTGAGCTGTGTCACCCCGCCTCAGACAATGGACTCACCCGGTGGTCTCTGCACAAACAAGCGGCTGCTGGAAGAGAGTAAGGGAGTTGTGTTTCGTCTCTTTCCTAAAGAAATCAGGCAAAGTTAAAAAGATGTTTGGTTGCTAGTGCTGTGGATGGGACCCTATATGTACTGTTGATGAAGTTAGGTGCTGTTCTGAGCATTATTTGTTGCTATAGAGTGGCGTTTTGGTTGAGCGCATGGCTCTGTGTTTTGCTATCGTGTGGTCGTTACTGAAGTTGGTATAACTGGAGAAGCAAGCGGTCGGCAACATTCATCTCTCAACAGGGTGTCTAACTCAGTGTTACGGTGTGTTACACCCTAACTTTATTTTGCACCGATATTTCGACCGAGACGCTAAGGCAAAGTGAATGCACAGTCAGGAGTCACAGGTTTGGGCACTTAGACATACTTAGACATCCACTAGAGGTGTTCCGGCTGCCATTATAGCCATCCTGCACCCTCATTTCCCCTCAGCAACACCTGTCTGATTTCTCTCTCCCTGCTGCACACACACACACACACACACACACACGCATTCACACACAAAAATGCTTGATAAAATTAGCCACACTGACTGTTTTAAGGCCTGGGAAAATCACTGAGCACATATGCCGCTCTTCTATAATCATAATGAACTGGACGGTGGCCAATTCTCACTATAGGCTATCATTTTAGTCCATCTGTAGCCTCCTCCCGCTCCTTTCTCCATCTAACACATGGTGTTATTTACACATTTATGACACTGAAGCACGAGCCAGTCTATAGAGAGGAAAATGCTGCCATGTCTCCAGCACGAATTCCAGCAATCCTCACTTTTTCTTTTTAATGTGAGGCCACTTTGGATCCACGGGCAGGGAGAGAGGGAGAGGGGTTTTTCCTCCACAGCGGGAGCAGATGAAGTAAGTTATCGAAACAACACAGAGAAAAGGAGGGTTTATCGTGTATCAGCTCACAGCAAGCTGCGGGATTATCTGTGGATCTGCAGCCGGACTGGCAGTGCTGGGGGAGATAGGGAGACTGGCGGGGGAGATAAGAGGGGAACCAGCTGTACAAAGACAGGCAGCGTTAGAGCGAGGCAATGATGATAACTGCGAGTAAGAGAAATAACCTGAAGGTAGAGAAAGGAGGGGAAACACAGGTAGAAAAAGAAAGAAAAAGAAATCCCTGAGAGGCAAAGGGGAAGGAGGCCTTAGCAGGAGGAGGGAGGGAGAGAGAGAGAGAGAGAAGATGATGTAGGAGTGTGGGAGCAAATCTGAGATTAAAAGGGAGAAAAAGGGACATGAGGAGGAACGAATTATACAGATTCAGGCAATGAAATGTAAAATTATGATATAATAGAAATGTGGGTAAAATGAGCAGATAAGAGTTACAGTAACAAGGGGGCAGGACAAGTATAAAGTAGTGAGAAAGCAAAATAAAGGAAGAATGACTCGAGTGTGAGGATCAGGAGGAGAAAAGGAGAGTGTCCCAGTGGTCAAATAAACGAGGTGTTATTGGTTTGATCAGCAAAGCGTGGTACTGCTCCACTACATCACATAGATGACTCCCCATTTCCTGCTAATGGCCATGTGTGCAGAGAGCACTCACTACCAGGCCTGAGAGCGAAAGACACGCAGAGCCTCCACCCTGTGTTTACCCCCACCCTGTGTTTACATGCTGTGAGAGCTCTAATGGCTGTTAAAGAACACTGACATCAGTGAAGCCATTTTATCGCCATGACAACAGGTCCGCTCACGCTGCCTCCACATACTAATGGTTAGAGGGAGTGTTTAATCATTGTAACTCTGAAGGCACAACGTGACAGATCTGTGTAATATGTGACTTTCAGGAACACAATGTTGTTCATAAATCATAATTAAAAAATTAATATGATCTCATTATCAAGAGGAAATACAGTAGGAGACTCATTATGTGCAGCATGCATGTCTGAAACACATGTGCAACTGTCAAACTCTTGTCTTCATTGATACGCAAACAGCTGGCTAAACTAAATTATCTATATATTATCTAAATTACGCTCACATGTCTGGCACTCTCCACAGTTCTACATCCTGACTCATCATTTATAAGACAAAGGGTGTGTCTTTAATTATCATTTTAAATATGACAGATTCAAGCTTCATTTCCCCCTAAAAGAGTTAACTCTGGTCTTGTACTCCCACACACAACCCTAACTAATCAACAAAATAAGCCATATGCCCTTGGTATTGATCAGAACTAGATCAATAAAAAGTGATAGCCCCTTTTTTAATATTTTCTAATACTATTGAAGTCACCCTAAATATGTCGATAAATCACATCTTTTGTGGCAGTAACATAATTTTTTCTCTATTTCTTCTTGCTGATCAGCTTGTTACACCTTAGATTTATCTCATTACCCCACAGAGAGGTCCTAATCCTGAATTTTCCTGCTCTGTTCAACAGGTGGCACTATGCTTTTTCATCTTTGAACACAAAGTTTCAGATTTCGAGGTTAATGTTTGTTGAGATATTCCTCAAATGGGCTTACAGGGTGCATTAAATAGCTTGTTCAAAAAGTCACAGAAATCCACAAGATCAATATGAGATTTTTGCTGAAATCCTGACATTAGCAGACAGTGAATCTCCTTATTTGTCATTTCATAAGAGGAAATACAACTTTCTTGTATTGCAACAGTGAAGGAGGCCTCTAGAATGGTGGGTTCTGGAATGCTGGGGGGCTCTATAGGGACAGTGGCTTAAAGGAAGTGTTCAGACGGAGGCTGAAATGAGAGTTTTTAAAGACAGCAGCCTGAAAAATAATATCTGTTGAAATATGAATCATGTAAAGCTGCTGAGGAGCTCTCAGAGGGGCCGTACAAAGCCCAAAAAAGAGAATAATATCCTCTCTTTTAAGTATCCTCTGTTTACTTTAAAATATCTCTTTCTTAAAAATACACATTACATTTTGTCAGAATGAAGGCGATCGAGGACAAAGTAATAAAAATGGTTGTAAATTCAACCCTCTTTGTCTTTGACTGAAAACACAAAATTACCTACTTCATGTCTTCATCAAGTCAGATTATCGTTAAGGTGCAGAGCAGTAATTAAAGGAACAGATTTGGTAGACATTAAATATTGTTGTCACACATATTTAAATTAGTACATAATCACCTAAATATAACAATCCTTTTGTTTCTGTGAATTTAAAATGAGCCTTCTGGATTACAAGCCGCCATCTTGCACTGCCATGTTGTTATTGTAGCATAGAACAGACAAACTAGTGACGTATGTGGTTAGGAATCTGGTGGGCGACTCCGTGAAATGCAACAGCTGGATGGCAAAGAGGAAGAGGGTGGTTGTAATGCGCAGCAGGATTCATAGTAATAGAAATTTATGTTGGTAAAATTGACAAATGGAGGATCAAACTTGTTATGCATTACAGGAGTTTCTTGTCCTTAAAGGCCACCACTGATCCACCAAAGGGAGAGGTGAGCATGTCAGAATTTCAGTCTAGAATCTGACCATTAGAAATCACTGAATATTCCCATTTCTACACTTTTTTAGGAAACAGGTGTAGTCCTTTGCTATGGTACAGGAGTCCAGCTCAAAGTGGTTGAGATTGCTTATTATTCAAAAACCATTCACAATCTTTCAGCAAAATTCTCACTCACAAACACACGTCTTTCATACTCTGTAAATTCTTAATGTGGACTGCCCTTTTCAGAGAGTTAAAATGTCAGACAGAGCACTCATTAAAGCCACGCGAGGAAGAAAGTCTTCACAAGTCAGGTTTCCCATCGATGAAGACAAATACGTGTGCACACAAACAGAGGGGATAAAAAAACAAATAGAGATCAGGTTCCTACCAGAGTTTTGCAGTTATGATGACTGCTGTCAGGATGAGCAGGGAAGAGATGGTCACGGTGACGTAGAACTGAGGATCCACTGTAATACACACATACACACACACACACACACAGTTTCTTATGCAGTTATTAATTTCTCACACAATGTCTATGCACTGTATATTTGTATCCAGAGGGATCACAGAAATCAATAAAGTCAGTTGAAACATGAAACTGAATGTGAAAAAAAAAAACACCGGCCTCCAACTCAAACTCTAATCTGGTGACGTCTTCTTTGTATCGTACAGTCTGACAGCGGCCAATTCCTGCCTTTGAGTGATGAGAACTTTATTAGGCATTCCCCCGCCACAGACACAGCCGGCTGCACACAGCTCCCTGTCAGCCTTCACCCCTCTGACAGCTCATTCCCTGGAGGACTTTGTGGCATGTGTGTATTCACATGGACTGTGGATCATGAACACCTCTATTTGGAAATTCTTCATCTGCGAGTCCTGATGCCCACCTTCCTCAGGCTCCACCTCCATTTCTCCATCCTTTGCTCCCTCTTGGTCTCTAGACTCCAGTGGTGCCTCCTCTCTTGGCTGCATGCTCGCGCTGGGATAAGGCCACTCCTGCGAGGTGGCGGTGCTGTCCTCCAGCCGGTTCCCGTGGGGATGCGGGTGCAGGGGGTCGGTCTCCTGGCTGGAGTGGAAGTGATAGGTCTCATCCTCCAGAGGTTGTGTCGGGCCCCAGACCACCGCCCACAGAGGGGTGGGTGTGACCTGGGCTGTGACGGACAGCTGGACTGAAAGGGCGTCCACCTGCTCCTCCTCGCCCTGGCTGTCGTCACGGTTACAGGTGGAGGGCTGTGTCACCAGAGCAACCAGAAGGAGGCAGAGGAGGCAGCGGAGGGCGGTCAGTCGTGTGACAGGAGAGATGGAGCTGGAAGAAAAGTGGAGGAGAAAAAGAATGAGAAGTGGAGGAGTGACGGAGAAGTTATCTTTTTGTCTGCAGGCGCCCTGCTCGACCTCATCAGCTCAAAAACCATGCCAGCTATCACTCAGAATGACATTGTAAGCATCTGCTCGCCTATACACCCCTCCTTCAGCTCCTACTGTCCATCTTACCATCTCTCCATCGCTTCGTTCTGTTCACTTAGACTCCGCTGCTCCGATCATCTCTCTCTCTGTGAGGAAGGACAGAGGGGCAAGAGAGAGAGATAACAAGAGAGGCAGAGGGAGAGAGAGAAGGAGGGAAAGGGGGAGGGACCAGGTTTTTTCTTCTTCTTCTTTAATGTTACCAAATGAAAGACATGTAAACATAGAAAACATCAAGATGTACTGGCAGCAAGCCAACACTGTCACTATTTTGAAGAGACACACACACACATACACACCCCTGGGCTTTAAAATTTAACGCTCAATTATGCACCACATGTTCGTACAGCAACCACATCCACTCTCAAAAACACACACACTAAAGTACACACTCATTGTCTGTTCTGCTCCGTCTCACACATTTACAGATCGCACACACCTGAGCGCAGCACATTCATCATCATTAGAGGCGTCATGCACGGAGCCAACACACTATGTGGCACTTTGAGCAGAGAGGGATAACTTCCCATCTACAACTGCTGCCCAAATGCCACAGAAATGTCACTCAGAGAAACGCACACTGACACACATGCACACACAGACGGACAGAGACACACACGCGCTCCGACACATATCAGTTATCATGCCTACCTCTGGCAGTGAAGAGAGAGGGAATGAGAGAGGGAGTCAGAGAGAGAAAGGGGGGAGACACAGAGAGCAAGTGAGGGAGGGAAAAAAAGCATCGGTTGCCGAGGCGACGGAGACATGTAGAGTCTGGTAGAGTAAGAGAGGAGAGAGAGAGAGAGCGATGTGGGGAAGGCAAGCAACTGTAGGAAAGAGATTTAAATGCTAATTATGTTTTTTTTTTTATGCTTCAATTAAATGGACACAGAGGAGAAGAAATGGATTTGAGGAGGCAAACAGAAATGATACTGAGGACGACATTAATAAGCTCATTTTGGAGGCGGGAGTTTTTTTTAACTCTTCCATTATGTTTACACAATCAGGGAGGACACCCCAGAGAGAATGAGACAGAAACACAGACAAAAAGAGAAGGGGGGATGAAGGAAGGAAGGAGGGGAATAAAGGTGGAATAAAATTGAATTTACATTCATTTTCACGGGCTGCGGAGCAGAGCAGGGCGATGATCTGGAGTCTGAAGAAGAGGCAGGGTCAGGTTGATTAAAAAAAAGACAACAAGAAATGCAAATTTGGAGGCATGAGTCACACTGTGACACTTTTATTATATGTGGAAATAATATTTACATGGAAAACTATCTGCTCACAAACACACACACACACACATGCAAACAAACACACACACACACACACACACTTTCTCCATCCATATGCTCCTTCTCCGACACTGTCACAGTTCACCCCCCTGCACTCTTCTTCACTGTCACCTCCCTCCCTCTCCTCCTTCTCCTGGCTGGAGGCTGTGGTGTCCATGGTGTGAGAAACTGTCTCTCACTGAAGAACGCAGCGCAGCCACGAGCCAGACCCTTCATCTTCTGTAACATCACAGCCACTGTCTTCTCCTTCATCGTTGTCTTCCTCGTAATCTAAATTTGACAAGCAGGTCAAAAGGATTTGTCACGACACGGATCATCTATAATTAACAGGATACTGTATCTGATATTCCACGGATGCTCATCAAGAGCGTGTTGATAAATCACGACATGGAGAGGTGTTAAAATTATAATCTGAGTGTTTTTTTTTTTATGTGTGTGTTTGTGTGTTTATGTGTACCATCAGTCTCTTCGTCATCTTCTGTGTCTCCCTCTGATTCCAGTGAGCAGGACTCCAATCGGCTGTCTCTCCTGACTGTGACGTCACCCCTGAAACATTCATACCCGCACTTCATTTAACACCTAATACCAGTAGAAGTGTGTGTCAAGATCTGTTAATCCATTAGCATATTGTGAATCCCAGAATAGCTTTAGAATTAGCTATGCTTGTGACCTTGGAGAAAATGATGAATATGCAAATAAGAAAACATAATTTATCAGTTTAGACTCAGTTCTTTTTGAAGGTGAGTTGTTATGACACGTCTTGTGCCCACCTTTGCTTGCCGGAGCTGGGGAGCTGCTCCCATACGACGAGGTCTCGACCTCCGGTGACCCACCGGTGGTCCCCGCTCCCAGTGGTCCATGCAGCAAAGCAGAGGATTCTGGGAGCGCAGGGCCAGGTCAGAGAGGCCAGGTAGTGACACTGAGGAAGAGCGAACACTGTAGGCATGAGAGGGAAGGAAGAAGGTCAGTGGAGGAAAACAAAGCGGTTTCGATTTTGTCTTAAAGTGCTTTCACCCACTCAGAGTCGAGTGAGGAACTTCTGGTTGCACATGGTTTTCACTGGGACTCACTGTTCAGCGAGCTCTCTCCATTTGCCACATCGTAGCAGGAGCCAATTAGGAGGCCTCCTGCCTGGTGAACACAATCTGTTACCCCGGTGATGCTGCTGTGATTGGTCAGTCTGGACATGGTTCCTGTGGTAATTGGACAGATGTTAGGTGGAAGGATTATGCAAATGCTCCTGCATCTGTCTTCCTTTTTCAAGCTGTCTCTGTATTTCACAAACACGCACACACACGCACGCACGCACGCACACACACACACACACACACAGACACACAGCCAATCTAATTCTAAAGCTTACCGCTCCTCCAGTGCAGGATCTTAAGCCAGGCTCTACCATGGGCCAGGAACACCCGGTCTCCCCGCGGGCTGAGGGTCACGCGTCCCCCTGGCCCCCCTCCACAACCGGTCACCTGTCCGCTCCAGTGGTGCAGCAGCCTGAGGGGGTCTTGATCGGAGCACCGGTTCTCCCACACAGACACCCCCCCTTCAGCTGAGCCGCTGAACACCAGCGGACCCTGAGACTGTGGAGGGCATGGGAGACACGGTTGTCATGGTGATACAAGTCTTCACCCAGCGCGTGTGTGTGTGTTTATGTGTATTTGTGTAAATGAAGAGGAAGTGTGTGAACAGTTTCAAAATGTACTTTTCTGCGCCACTGCTGGTTATAAATGGATTGTGCGCTTTGCATGAGAAACACAAAAGAGATGACAATGATGTGCTGCGCTTTAATGCTTTGGGCATATTTTGATGATTGCACATAGGAAAACAAATGTGCAGATGCAGCGTTGGATTTCAATATTCATAAAAAGCCTTTTTGCTCAAAACAAGTACAGTGTGCTTCTATAATTGGCCAGGCTCCACAGCTTTCTTCTTCACAAATATCTTTGATTTGAAGGCAATAAACCTGAAAAAATTGCGTGAGGGTTGGAGCGGAGTAATATAGATGTTTGATTTCCTCAGAAGAAGCTTTTTTCACAAATTAAATTAAGAGTTTTGACACTGCTCGAGTGAGCCGGTAGTCAGGGAGAAATGTTTTGTTTGTGCAAAACATCATAAAAATAAGCTGCGCATAACAAACAGTTCAAGCATCCAGCAATTTTGTGGCCAGTATGCGGGCATGAGATCGGCCCACCTGAATGGAGGTGACTGCTTCCTGGTGAGCGTTGATTGACTGGCAGTTCTGGAAGGTGTGCCAGCTCCAGGCTTGAACTTTCCCCCCGTCTGGGAGGGGAGACAGAGTGTGAGGTTAACGTGAGCTGACAGGTGGCTGGCAGTCATTATTGCTGGTCACGGTTCGACACACCTGAGCCTGCCTGCCCTAAACTCTGTGCCTCCATCTTTGTGATTTAGCTCAATGGCCCTGCACCACACACACACACACACACTGACTCACTGGCAGAGAACAGCAGCGTGAGATTGTGCCTATAATACGCTCAAAAGCATAGACGCACTGAAGTAGGTCCCAGATACAAATCTGATGTGATGAGTTGCCGCTTTTTCACACAAAACTCACCTGACCCAGTGATGATGTAGCCATCCTCCTCTGGCACAAAGCAGAGCGCAGTCACAGCATTGAAGGTGTAGATCGACTTCACACATTGCCCTGAAGGAAATTGTAAAACACTCATTTCATTATCAGGACACTGACTACCAGTCACACAGACACGTATCGATTAAAAGGCAAGCACATGTTTCTAAGACAGACCCCAAGGCTACGTCTGGTATAATTTACACAGGTATACATCTTTAATACGTATGTTTGAGGTTACCAATGCTCAGGGCCCAGATCTTCACATTGCAGTCCGCTGAGCCACTCAATATAAATCTCTCCTTGTCCGACAGAGAAAGGGACCAGGCTGGGGAGAGGGCAAACATAGACAAAAGAGCAGGAGGGGACAGAAGAGGAGGAGGATGTGGAGGAGGAAGGAACAGGGATAACAGACAAGAGAGAGAGAGGAGAGAGGACAAAAAAGATTAAGCCGAGAGGGAAGCTGTAAATAAGTGATGATGTACAAAATGAAGAAAAGAGACAGATTGCAGGGAAGAGGCAAAGACAGAAGGGACAGGGTTTAAAAAAATAAAGAAACAAATAATGAGTTGATGTACATTGTGTGACTAAAGCTGCATCGTTTATGTGCGGCAAACTCAACTTTGTATTTTAAATTGGGGGGAGGAAAAGGTGGGGAGTGAGTGTGGGAGGAGGGGAGACGTTGGAGCTGAAGTGATGGAGGGCTGCCTGCTTCAGACAGGCAGTGAGCTCTCTAAAGTGTCTGCTGAGGTTATCTCTCACTGGGGTTGATCTGATGAACTGTTCCTATAATTACCAGACTGCAGGACACAGGCATTACTCAGCTGTGGCTCATGTAAAGGCGTGCGTATGAGCGTATGGATGTGTGTGTCCTCACCCAGCCTCCTGCAGTACTCGGGGGGTGGAGCAGACAGGCAGGTGACCCCACCGCTGTGACCCCCGAGGTTCTTGTGCTCTGTTGCCGTGGGAACACGCCACACCTTCACTGTGGTATCGCGGCTTGAGAGGGGGAAAAGAAACAGAGTGAGAAAAAGAGAATACAGAGAGGGAAAAAATGAAGTTATAGTGAGTCAGAGAAGGCGTTAAAAGAAGTTAAAAGGCGTTCAGTGGAAATCGCAGGAGATTTGCACCGTGCAGTCCGGGCGGGGGGGGAGAAAACAAATACATGTCAGACAGCAAAGGAGAAAGCAGGAGCGTATTAAGTGATAAATTAGGTGAAGTGTTCACTTTGCACATTCATTATGCAAATCGTGGCCCCGCTTTACCTTCCAGAAACAACCAGGTTGTCAACGGCAACCACACAGGTGACAATGTCATTGTGGCCCTCCAACAGCCTCAAGCGGAATCTTGCCTTCTCCCAGGACGACCGGAGGGATGTAAATTCTGCTTCTGTGAGTGAAAAAAATGATTCATGCAATTAGCAACGTTGCCTCATCAGCACCCCAGCTTGTTAATCTACACACTTCTTCAATATGGATTAGTTTGGCTGTGCAAAACACTGCACTAATTTAGCTCCAAGGATGCAAAACCTGCAATAAAATCTTCAGGGAAACAAGCGCAGTCTGCTGGTTTGAACACTGGCAGACACATGAGCTTGTTAGGACTCCTCAGGGTATAAATGTATAATCTGGTTTCAGATGTTAATCACAAATTAGGACGCTTCATTGTTCTTTTAACTGTAATAACAATGTCTGCAGCCGCTTTTCTCAAGCATCCCACCTTCCTGCTGTAGTGCCCACTCATTGTCAGAGTCCACTCCACCTCCTGATGCGTCTGGGCAGTGATCTGACACCTCAACGGGCTCGGTCCTCTCCTGCCACCCGCTTGTCTGTGCTGACCCTCCTGTCTCCCTCTGCCTGGCAGTCGGCGCTGGCGTTTCTTGAGTTTTGGACTCTTTCTCTCCCTTAAGGATCTTGGAGGCTGGAGGCGTTTGTGATGGAAGGGCCTCGGGGGCATCCTCCCTGTGCCAGTGCAGAAAGCAGGAGCTGAATGAATAGTTGAAATGCAAAGCACACAGAGCATCCTACCTGTGGAGGAAGTCATGCACAAACACAAACATTACTTCTTAATGAGCTGGGCATTAGAAGAACTGGATGTGTTTTATTTAGGTTGATAATGTTAATACCAACATATGGTGAACTGCACAATACCCAGAGGAGCTCTAATAATGGGAGGACATCCATGACTCTTGTTTACATGACACATCAGGAACAGTGTCCCCTTTTTTTGTGCTAGTGTGATAGCATTTGACCCCCCAGTGTGTTCGGTTCGGCATACAAAAAGATCAAAGTCTTCAGCCTGAATGTTATTGCTTTTGAAGAATTACGCTCCCCTCCATCTGCCCCCCTCTTCTCACTGGTACCTCTCCCTCACTTCCTTACACTTGTCTTTTCATCTTCTCCTTTTTTCCGTCTCCCACAATCCCCAGAGTTTGCTGCGGGCCAGAAAGCTGCAGCTGAAGCTCAGCCAATCTGGAACGCAGCTCCGCCTTCCTGGAGATCTGAGAGGGGAGAAGGCACAAGATTGGTTGTAGACCAAGCTGCTTAATCCACAAGTTGTTTATATGCACAACCAACATGCTCAGCCTGTCTTCATTTATTAGGCTGCGACTGGAACGTACACTGAAGTTCTGTCTCAATATGAGCGATGAAACATGCAAAATTGAGTGAATTAGCAATGCCTTTTTGATAGAAAGTAGATGTTTACTTATTCTAAAGGAGCCCTCCATTAGTTTTAAACTTACACATCAGATCTTTAAATGTGCCAAAACTTTCATCACTTTTGTGGCTCAGTCAGGGCTTTGATAAAACTAAGAAAACACTCATGTCGATGCAATAAAGAACATGGAAATTGTGTTGACTTTGGCTTGGAGACTTCTTTAAAGTAAAAAAAATTAGATTAACTTATAGTTGGAGGGCAATAGTGGGCAGAGAATCTCACAATGGGAAGAGCTACATTGTGAAAAATGTGGCTGGATATCTGCTGCTAAATCGTCAGTAACTAAATAATCAATGTTATTGACTTTTTGAAGCTGAAATTAATCATTGCACGGGATGTTTTAAGCACTTTTTGAGTATTTATTGTTGTTCTTCAGCATTTGTGAGCATAAAATTCCAGATCTGGTTGTTTGTACAAAAACATGGCAACTTGATTTATTCTTTCAAAAATTGAACAATCATGAATAAGTGAGGTAAACCAAAACCAAAAACAAGTCATTAGAGGTGGTTGTGATACAAAATGAGAGACTCTTCTGATACAATACAATATAAAATCATATGATATGACAAGGTAGGATATAGCACACAATAGAAGTGCTGCACACACTCCAGTGTCCTTCAAAATATACTCTACCAGACAATACTACTTTTTCATAAAATGGTATGAAATATGGAATGAAATAAATAGTCTTAACCTGCTGTGGTCTCTACATTTTCTATTCGCAATGATGTCTGGGTTTAAGTGGCTCTTCTGTATTGCTCTCACATGTGTTTACAAGTGAGTCCCTGAAAATATATTTCATATTTGAGTCTCAGTGGCTCTGTTGTGCACACAGACAGTAACTCACCTTAAGTGAATTCCTTAACGAGAACTTAAATATTTATTACAACCATTTTTCTGCTAGTGTAAACCTTTTACTCATTAATAAATCAAGGACAGAAAGGTATAAATAAGGACCTACATTCACAACCTTTCAGCACCCAGATTCTGCTCTGTGACAGACTGAAGCTCTCCTGAGGCTCCTGATCATTATTTTGTCTGATGCACTCTGCTCAAAGTCTGGGCTTCTGATCTCTCACATTCCCGAGGCAAAAACTGTCAAATTATTCATCCCAACATTATCTTTAATTCATGCTAATCACATATTTTTCCTCTTTAAGATAGCAAAACTGTTACTTCTACTTTAAGGAGCCCATCTTCAAAACTTGTAACACCATTAAAATGCCATCTTTATTTAACCATGTGAGCTTGGATACTAGGTGCCAAATCTGATATGCTGTAATAAGCCTACTTCAATGAACTGTTTGAATATGCAGCTCAACCTTTCTCAGTGATCTTCAGCTTGTGTGGGTCGGTGCAGATTTGTTCTTGTGTTTTTCATTTTTCCTAAAGCTCTGACTGCAGTTTTTAAAGTCGAAGCTTCAGTCATCACCTGTTTTTTTACACCAGAGGGAAATCTCAGGCTCTGCCAAAGTCACACAGGTTATACAGATCACAATAATAGAAGGGTATAGGCAGATGAAGTGTTTTTGTACCTTAAATCTCTCCTCTGGGGTAAGACTGATTTTTATTTCCAGATTCTCAATCTGTCTCAACTTCTTCTGCAGCTTTCTCACCTCCCCCATCTGAAGCTCCGGGCTAGACTAAAGCGCCGCAGGTCAGAAGGAGAAAAAAAACGCTTTAAACTGTCAAACTGGCTCTAAAAAAGTCAAAGGAATAACATGAACCATTAACTTAAAATATGAGGAGGGTAAAAAAATAAATAAAGATGCCTCCAACAGTTCAGCGCTGAGTCTGGGAGACGTGTCGCCGGATGTTTACGATGCAGTAGACGTGTATAAGTGTCCGAACAGCGCCCCCACGCGGACAATTGGAGAACTGCGTTAAAATCGATTAATCAAATTGTTTAAAAATTCATGTAATATTTCCACGGGAGTTCATTTACCTTGAGAAGAAGCTATTATGATTGGTTAAGAAGGTAGGTATAGTTATATAGTCACTTTTATCAGATGAGTCAAAATAAAGGTCACAGTGTGAACGGGAGGACCTCAGACGGTGAGGCCTTCAAGTGCCTCCATAACAGCTCGTGTTTCCAAATTTGCGAAGAGTATGTGATTTTTAAAGAAAATCTTTTTACTCTAAGTCTTGAAATTTTTGGACATTTTTAAACGTACCCCTGGAGCCATACTCAAAAATCTTCGTTGTTTCCGACAACTAAATATCAACTTGTTTGTGGGCTGCAAAGGTGAATGACACCACAAATTACAGGCTACTTTGATTAAGAGCTGTTGTGAGAAATTGAAGGTCTTACCTCTTTTTCATGATCGAAACAATGCATCAATATTTTTTTAGGCTCTCTCCATTGTTCTCCTAGGCTGGTGAACCAGTGTCCAATATAGGGTGGGAGGAGTGATGTTAAATTCAGCCCTGGACTTTTTGATGGGCTGCAGGTAGTTCATCTGTGTTATAGGGGAGAGTGGGGTAAGATGAGCCACTTTTCATATTTCGGATCACTACATCAAGGCAATCATAGTTTTGTTTCTAACTAGTGTATCTGCATATATGTCAAGATGTTGTGCATCCCTGCAAACCAACAGAAAGAGTGTAAACATAACTGTCTGAATAATTCAGCATGCCAAAAAAAAGTGGTCTCATATGGTCAACTTACCCCGTGTATGGGGTAAGTTGACCATACTACCCCTCCACTCTCCACCCCAGCCCTCCCTCACCTTCTCTCTCCCTAAATAACAGTCACTTCTTCACATTCATGTGTACTTTTATCTATTATACGCTATTCAACTGGTACAGTAATTCTTTTATTATTATTGTTGCATATAGTTGCTTAAAAGCTGTTTTGTAAAAAGTCATTTTAACATGAGAATGTCTTTAAGTAATTCAGAACATTCACAGCTGTATTTTAGAAAAGAAAAAGTAAAACATTTCAACAATCTGAACTGACACTCTGATCCTCTCATCAGACTCCTTTACTTTCTCAGTTGAACCACTGACTCAACTTACCCCAGAACTACTATTACGACTTTATTAGTCCTCCAAGCTAAAATGGTGGACTTTTATGCTAGGTTTTTGACCTCATGTTGTAGTTCATAGATACCACAATTGATGTATAAAACAAATTGAAAATGATCTTTTTTGGTCTGAACACAATTCTAATGAAACTTATGACAGACTAAATTCACTTTCAAGAGTGAAACAAGTTTTTTTTATGGAAATAAATGTCTAACCCCTTCACCCATGTGCTTCTAACCTTCACAGACTCCATGAATTGATGCCCATCTCTAAATATTTGGTCACATGATCAATTTCTTTTGCCATTTCCAAGCAACACGGGGTGGCTCAACTTACCCCACTCTCCCCCACACATAACAAGGAAACACAGTCAACTTTTTATTTACATGAGAAAACGAGAACTTTCAAGAGTAACTGTAGTCATATCGCCCTAGGAAATAAAGCTTACAAATTCAGTAGCAAGAGGGAACAACTTGTAGTGAGCCAAAAATCTGCTTCGTGCCCTCAGACGTTAGGTTTTTACTTCCAACAGCACGTGAATGCGGCATGGAGGGACGACTCGCAAACAAAATTGTGTAAAAAAATAAAAATAAAAATAAAAATACGCGGCTCGAAACCATGAATACACATTTATCGCCCTTCTCTTAAAGGGGAGAAAAATACCCAACCGAAATAGTGTTATACCAAAATAAATAGTTCATCAGTCACCGGAAGTGACATCAAAAGTCACACTCTTTGTCTGACGACCTTATCCGGGGGAAGTAAAGCTTTGGACGAGGCAGCTGCCGAACTGGAGAAAAAAAAAAAAAAACTAAAAAAAAAAAAAAAAAGCTTTAAGGGGGGGAAAAAGTTCGCTGGTTTGCAGGAATTTGACCCGACTGGAAAAGTGTTTGGAAATCGTACGGGTCCAGGGGAGGTCCTGGGAGGGCTCCGGGATCGTCGTTACCGGTAATCGCCACTTTTGGTCATGCACTCGGTGGTAGATTTTGTAGACCTGCAGCAGGACTCCTCTGCTGTCTCCGCCCGTCGCCACAGCCGGAAGTCTATGAGGATGGTCTATTGATTTTTTTTTTCACTACTCTTCAGTTTTTTTTATCCTTCGGCCCTTTTTTTCCTTTTTTTCCTTTTGCTTTGCTTGTTATTTTTTCCCAAACAGGACGACACAACAGACACACCACTGTCTGCGAGCTAACTGTATGTAAACCAGCATGTCGGGCCTGAAGATGAGAAGAATAGAAATGGAGTCCTTGTGTTTAGCTTGTGCTTTTTGTAGAAACGATGTGCAATTGATAGGTGGCATTTTATTCATGTTGCACAGTAATCGCTCTGATTGTCTAATGAATCAACTTTTAATATTATTGAAGAAGTTGAATCTGCTGTGTTTACTGTAAGATTGAGGTCAGGAACTGTACTGGCGCTCAAAACCACAACATTCCCATTTGGACAGAGTGTAATAACCATGTCCAGCTTGTCAATTTTGCTATTTAAGTCTTGCTTAGCCTCATTGTGAAGCAGGCAGTTCTTGACGATTTTATTGGTATGACTTAAATCACAGTAGGCATAAGATTTTGATACTTGTGAATGAGTGTTGGAGAGATTTTTGATGTTTGCTGCAGTCTGTTTGTTTCAGTAATCCATTCGTATCAGGCTACTTGAGCAAACACTTATAAAATCCAAGAGAAATGTGCTGCCAGTTTTTAAAAATCTTTTTGGATTGATTCCCTCGGTCTTGTGTGACTATACCAATACTCCAAATTACATCTACATATTTGTATCTACTTAAGGAAACCCTCATCACCATCGAATTGGTGACATCTCTCCACCTTGATGCTTGTCAACTCATGAAATTAAAATGATGTTTATTTACTTTTAGTATTAGGAGCATAAGTCAGTAATTCTCAGTTTTTGCTCTTGTTAAAGCCCTTTTTCCTATTTTAAGTTTGAGAAAGAGAAGTAATTCCAGTTGTTTATTCTTGCTGTCTTTGTGTCATTGCAGACAAAATGGAAGACTCGCATTTTAATTCATATTTCTGGTCTCCGATCCCCACGGTGTCAGGACAGGTACGTCTGGACAAGAAATCAAGCATATGTTATCTCGCCATGATTGGCAGGGGGTGCATCTTTTTTTGAGGATTGCTCCGTGACTGTCAGAAAAAAAGATTAATCAGTCTGGTTATTGAAATAAAGAATGTCCTCTCCGCTGACAGATTGAGAATGCTGTATTCCTGAACAAGGTGAAAGAGCAACAGGAAAAGAATGCTTCCTTCTCTTCTTCTCCTGCGTCGCACTACCAAACAGCTCTTGTCACTATCCCCACCCCTGGGATGAAGACAGATGGAGGAGGGCAGGCTGGGAGTGTGGCACACCACCACCCTCCTCACAGCACCCAAAACATGCTGCCAGTCCCCTCCACGGGCATCATGACAGCAGGTGAGTCTGTCTACATCGAGAAGCCTCTGGGTGTCTCTCAGTAGGAGAAAGCTCTTGTTCATTCTTGTGATACATTTTACATATTACCTTTTAAAAAAGTTCAGTTTCACATCTAAAGTACTAAAGGTTTCGGCTGGAATAACTACTCAGCAGTTGAGCTCAAAACTGGAGGAAACAGATTTGTAACATTGTTGAGTGATGGGACCACAAAGCTGCACAATAGACGAAACAGAACAACTTTGTGTCTTAATCGATGCAAAAACCTCAAGGCTTTCTACAAATAATGGAAAAGTAGCGTTGTGCTGTCATACTTGATCTAGCACTAAACAAACGTGAACAGTTCGAAATGAAGAGAGATCTCTTTTTGAAACGCTGAATGTCACATTTGTTACCTCTTAGGTCTAATTTCTGCCCTTCTTATTGCTTTCTTTGTCTTTTTCTTTCTTTCTCTGAAGCGGGTCTGGTCATCACAACGCCTCAAGGAACATTAGTGTCCCCCACCTCGTCTCAATCGTTTGTCACTGGCCACCCAGCAACAACAACAACCATGATTGTTTCAGCGCTCAGTTCTACAGGTAAAACATACAATATGGCACATTTAACACATAAACATTGTAATTCTCTTCTTACACTCTGCTTCTTAAATAAGGAGCAGGAGTTGCTTCGTAACTTATAATACGATAAGATAAGATGTGTAATTCAAGGCCTGCAATATAGATGATACCACTATACAGCAATAATAAACTGCAGGACAATCACGAAATGATAAATTAAAATATCTTGCTGACCGATGAATACATAATGCCTCTAAAGTGGCAAAGTGCAGGACAAATGAGGTTTTCACTACACTTTGGTTTCTTTTCACTGAGATGAAACAATGTGAAGGTTTTTCAGTCAGCCTTCATCCCTCCACAGCCACCGGGAAAAACTTCTGCCACATGAGCAGCAGTGTGCATCACGCTAGTTTTTTGTAGCACATAGGAATGCATTTAGCACCCATTGTCAATAATATGAGCAGTAATTGTCACTCAGAACTCTGTCCAGCCGTCCCAGGTCAGTGATACCCTGTCTACAGACTCCTCAGTCTATAAACTTCTATCCAGGTCAAACTGACTGTGTTATCAGGGCCATTGCAAGTCACATCTGTCTAGAGCACATTTTCAATCAACATACCGTTCTCAGCTCTGGAATTTGGATTATTATAACACGGAGATCAGGTGTATTGCTGTACTGATATTTTGTCCCACCCCTGTTGTAATTTCAGTCCATCCTACAGTTTTCACTTTCTTGAGAAATGTTTCTTTCTCCCCTAGACAAGATTTGTTGATAAATTGATCATTCTTGTTTAAGATCAGGTAGTATTTTAATTATTATAAAATGACAAAAATCAGTTTGGACAGATTAGTAAGAAAGCAACAATTAATTCCAGATCCTGTCTTTACAGATGTCATTGTGATCATTCTTGTGGGGATATTTACATTTGCTTACAACAGACCAGGATTTCAAAGTACAGTGATGAACATAAAACAAATATGACAATAGAAAAAACAATTCTTTTGTAACACATCTTGATTTGGATTTCTGCAACATGATCAGGCACGCTTGCTTTATAAGTGTCATTTTCACTCCATGCGAGCGACGAGATGAGAGAAAATACAATTAGATTTTGTTCCTTTTTCTCTAAAATCTCTGAGCCACAGCCCAGTGGTCTTGTCTTCAAAGCACAAACTGTTCTCTCACAAACCAGAAAAATGAGCAATTAATAATTTAACTACTTATCCAGACTGTGTCAGCAACTAATTGTTCTTCACTTTGATATTAATCGGTTTGCCTCAAACAAAAGAAAAATATCTTTCATGTGCAATTATGGTACAGCTTACTCATTAATCATTGGTATGTTTTTACTTTCATATTTATGTAGAGATGTTGTAGAAATCATCATTAAAAGGGCTTTATGATCAAAAGTATTTAATGAGAAATACCTTTGTTTTTCACTGAGATTCACTCTAATGTCCTTGAAAACTAAAAGAACACGCACCAACAAAAACCTGAGAATCTTCCAGCATTCTTGTAAACACCTCCAGGAGCTTGCTTCAAGGTTTCGATTTTTTTCTCACCAGCTGCTCAATCATTTGTAGATAAAAAAGAAGGAGATGGGACTCCCCATGTGGTCGTGATGCCAGCGCCCTCCAAGCGAGGAAGGAAGAAGAAGGCAACACTAGCCGTGGGGGCGGCAGGAAATGAAACGCTAATACTGGCTCATCTGACAGCAAGCGGACAGGTAAGAATTCAAAAGTGAAGAGGTTCCAAAAGTAAAAGTGTAAATAAGAGTAGGCGTGTTTAGATGAGTAAACTTAACATATCATTTTGACAGGTTACATCTCTGCCACATCATACTGGAGACCATTACAACCTGTCAAATGAAGAGGAAGACCGCGGCCCTAAAGACAACACTAAGACATACAGGTACAGTGTCCAAACTACGCCTGCTGTGTATTCCTGTTTCTTCTTGCTCTAGCTGTGGAATGCAAGCACACCTGTTGCTCTGTGCTCAGATGAGATCTGCATAGAGATGAGCTTATAGAGACGAACTAGGCCAGCTTGATATAAGCGTCTGACACACAGACACACTTTTCCTTATCAATACTCTTCTCCACATGTTGTGGCAGAACATGCCTGCTTTTGTTTTGGACAGCTTATTCCTTCCTTTAATGTATTTGAGACGCAAATACATCAGCGCTCCGTAGATGCTCTCTTTGCCTCTGCACACACTGGACATAATTTGCTACCCTGCCTCTACTGTCCCTCTTTGTGTTCGTACAGCATGCTCTTGGTCTCTTTGTGCACTGCTCTGTCACTTTTTCAAGTATCTAAGTTTGTCCCCTTACATTTGACCCTGTTTTCACATGTCCCCTACATTTGATTTAACCCTCACTCCACCTTTCTGTTTTCCTTCTCCACTGATTTATCTTATTCTGTCTCTTTTCTTTAAATTGTAAGTTTCATTTTCTATCGTATCTGTTTTTTTCACGTTTCAATCTTTGTTATCCTGTCTTCTTCATCGCCTCTTTATTTCTTTTCCAACCTTCTCTCTTCTGTCTTCTTGTATGTTTATATGTCCTTTCCTTTCCTTCTTGTTCTATCCATCCTGCCCCCCTTCCCCCAATTCTGTGTCTCTCCGCCCGTAGGTGCCGGATGTGTGCGGCGACCTTCCTCAGTAAGTCTGACATGCAGATCCACTCCAAGTCGCACACAGAGGCCAAACCTCACAAGTGTCCTCACTGCGCCAAGTCATTCGCCAACTCCAGCTACCTGGCCCAGCACATCCGCATCCACAGTGGGGCCAAGCCTTACACCTGCTCCTACTGCCAGAAATCTTTCAGACAGCTCAGTCATTTACAGCAGCACACACGGTACTGCAGACCCCCCTCCCCAATCCCCACTTCCAACCCCCGTACCCCCTGTCCTTTTAACTCATCTTGCAAAGTGACTTTTAGAAGTCCAGAGTCCTGTCCTCTTCTTTTTCTTCCTCCTGGGGGAGAATTTGGAGTGGTGCGCAGATGCATATTTCACTGCCATGTAGATGTTGGCATGCTACCAGTCCCATCCAGAAGTGACCTTTACAGAAAAGTAAAATTCAAATGACTTCTTTTCAGGTCAGACTTTGTCTGTGAGGAGTTTTTCGTAATTTATACCATAATTAGAAAGGCCATTTGAAATGCATGGAGCTCTGTTATATTAACTGATACAATGAGAACATTTTGCCCTTTCTTTCTCTCGTCATTTATTCATTTGCTTCTCTCTGTGCAGCTTGCATTGCATTTTTCCTGTTTAATGTATTTCTTTGTC
Organism: Xyrichtys novacula; assembly: GCA_962446985.1. Classification (NCBI taxonomy): domain Eukaryota; kingdom Metazoa; phylum Chordata; class Actinopteri; order Labriformes; family Labridae; genus Xyrichtys; species Xyrichtys novacula. Next base: position 25,066,332 of record OY660871.1, read on the forward strand.
TGCATGTTCTGTCGTATCTCCTGCCAGTGTTTTCCCAGCACACACACACAACACACACGTACGGTTTGGAAATACATATTAAAATGCACACTTTGTTCCATTTTGCTCCACCATTCAAACTATTGTGTTAATGTTTGGTGTACTTCCCTGTCATTGCCTTTTCTTGCTTTCTCGATTGAATGACAATGTGTAACAGAAATCCTTTGTTTCCCTGCTCTGCTTCCCTGCTCTCCGCATTCATTTTATCATGGCTGTCTTGTTGCTGTTCCCTCTGGCTATCATCAAATTAATTTAGGATTCATTGTGGAGGCATGTATGTCTAAATAAATGCATTTATAAAAGCTGTTAGAAAACTGTAATATTTCATTTGTTCATCTTTTGGATCACCCAGAGCAGACACACATGCATAACAAAGGGAACAGTCTAAATAACTCACTGTATTGCTTTGTCATTTTGGGTTTGTGTGAATGTTGGAGTATTTTACCATTGCTTTAATAACAACACAAAATATTTGTTGGCTTTTGTCACTGCCCCCAAGATTTTTTGTGTTGTTATCTGCCCATGACTGGTTCCGAATGGCCTTCCTGTCTAGTTTTGATAAACTGAGACCTTCACTTTGAGTATTTGTCAAACACAGTACGCAGTGTTTTTATCTCAACGTTACCATTTAAACCTGTTTTCCTGTCTGCTCTCATCAGGAACCACACAGAGTCCAAGCCACACAAATGTCCCCACTGTACCAAGTCATTCGCCAACTCTAGCTACCTGGCCCAGCATGTCCGCATCCACACCGGAGTGAAACCGTACACCTGCGTGTATTGCCAAAAGAGCTTCAGACAGCTCAGTCACCTTCAGCAGCACAACAGGTAAGTCAATCGCTGGTTTTGGGTTTCTCACTTGCCTCTGTGTCTTTCTTCAGTCAGTTAGATCTCGATAAAAGCGCTAGGATTTTCTGTATGTACACATTTGTCTTCTCATGTTTTTATTCAGGATTCACACAGGAGATAGACCATACAAGTGTATCCATCCAGGCTGTGAGAAATCTTTCACACAGCTTTCAAATCTACAGGTGTGACAGTCTTTATCTCCCTCATGTATAGTTATTGAGCTCCAAGAGTTTGTTGTCTGTACTGTAAAACTTTTACCACAATAACCATTTTTTCTCAGTCCCATCGGCGTCAGCACAACAAGGACAAGCCCTACAAGTGCCCCAACTGCAACAAAGGATACATAGATTCAGCAAGCTTGGAGGTGCACATGTCCACACACACAGTCAAACATGCAAGGATCTACTCATGTGGACTCTGCAACCGCACTTATACCTCAGTAAGACAAATGCCCATTTCTGAAGAACAATCCTACATGCAACACTATGAATCGCCTCTCTGGCATCAGACTTCTGGCAGCTACTTTACACCATGTAGTCATATGTCCACTGTTTCCCCTCTACCTATCCTCCCTTCATCTCAGGAGACGTATCTGGTGAAACACATGGAGAAACACAACCCAGACCAGTTGACTGCACCAGCAGCACAGACGACACAACAGAACCAGAGCCAGAACCAAAGCCGGGCCCAGAGTCAGACTGGAGCTCAGGGCCAGGTAGAGAGTGCAGAAGGAGGATTAAGCCAGCCTGGGGGAGCTGGGAGCAGAGGGGCAGGCGGAGGACAGCAGGGGCAGAGCCAGAGCAACTACTCCCAGTCACAAAACATCTCCAGTCCATTCGACCTGCACCAGTATAAAACAGTCTCTGCCAGTGACATCCAGTACAAGCCAGTTAGTATAGCGGACATAACTTCCCACAAGGACCTCTGTCTTACTGTGTCAGCATCCACCATTCAAGTGGAGCACCTCAACCCTTAGACATTTATGATGAGAGTTAGTTTTGGGGGATGGAGAGGTTGAATATTAATTCTAAATATGGAGGCTGAAGAGTCAAAGGATAAAAGCAATAAAAAATTTAAAAAAGAACTTTTAAAGACAAATGACTGTGCCTCGACAATGCTTTGAGACTGACAGGATAAACAATATGGTGATACGGTTTACTGAAGATTATAACTGTGTATTGTTTTTGTATGTCTTTTTTTCCTGCCTTGTTCAATATCTTTTCTGTTCATTAGTTATTTCTGTCCAGGTCAGAAATGTATAAAAAACTGCAATAAAATCTTTCAGTCCATCATAATGATGGTTTCACGATGGGGAAGAGACTCAAAGAGAAAGCAGTTCTCTCATGTTTCATCCCTCCACATGCTCTTCCAAATAATTTGACCACATCAGTTTATGGTCTTTCTCTGTTGAGGAAAACTGGCAGTTGACTGTGAAGGTAAATTTTTATACTTTCTTACTGAGAGGTTTCTTTTTCTTTTTATATGTAAGTGTAAAACCTCTGCAATACTGTAAAATAAATGCCTGCAGTTAATACTTTTTAAACCCAAAAGGGACATCGATGTTTTTTCCTTTTTAGGAATGAAATCCAATGGAGTCTACATAGCAATATACTGCAAGTATATTAAATATGTTGTTCATTTAAATGATATGGTAATCGATGTAACCAATTCAGACCCATTTGCTGGCATTCACATGACCTCGCTTCACATTTTATGTTATCCTGTTGTACTGCTGAGTGTGTATGTCCTAAAAGAAATGCAATCCAAATGTGATGTTGCAATTAAACGTCAACAGTGATGTATAATACTTTTTGACGCACATACCATATAACTATCATGCTTTTTTTTAAATGAAAAAAAAAAAAGAATCAATAAACCGTAAGAAATAGGCCGCATTGGTGTTTTTTCACTGTAAGTAAATTCCTGTATTTCTTATGATTAATGTCGCAGTTTTATGAATTGTAATTCATTAGTAACCATGATGATGGCTTTTTCAATTTGCAGATTATTTTCTCAATTTTAGTAAAATGAAATATAGTTAAAAAAAATTCAACTGCTCGGATATTCATATCAAGAATTTGCCAAAAGAAAACTCCGATTATTGATTTTCAGAAACATTTAAAGTCCAAAGTAAAACGTTTAATATTTTTTATTCATTAACTAATTGTTTTTGTTTTTTTAGAGAGAGAGAACTATGTCCATGATAACTTAAATAAATCACTCAAAACAGTCGATTTTACTTCTACATGTGTAAAGAAACTACTGTGCACCCATGTTTATTGTTTTAGGCACAAGTCGTGTGGTGCTCTGCAGGAATGTGCAATCTTTAGAGGTGTTTACAAAAGTGGACCGAACCATTAGCGAGAGGGGAGTTTATTGTCAGAAAGTAGCAATTTGTGGTACTTTCTTTATATATATTTATGACAGAACCGTTAGATATAACTCCTTGTCGCCAAAATAAGATATCGAAATCGATACCTTCGATAACAGTATTAATTTTACCTCAAACCTCGGGCAGTTTACGAGCATTATTGTGGTATCGTCCACCATTCTCTGCAGTCTGCAGTGGATATGGCGTCACTGAAAAGTGTAGGAGTCGAGAAACTTCACCCATGTAAATAACGTCGCTGATGCGGATTAGCAGAGTGTACATAGAAGTACATAGTACATAGCTTAAATATATTTAACAGCTTATTTTTAAGTATGCCTAGGAAAAAGCCATTTAGCAACAAACAGAAGAAGAAACAGCTACAAGTCAAACGGGAGAGAAAGAGAGGTAACTACAGATGCCATTAACGTTACCATGTTAGCGTTAGCAGTTAGCTAACGGTTTGAGCTGCACAGCTAATTTCAACGTTAGTTAAACGGCTAACTGTTTTGGTTTACTACAGTGTTTTATCACGCACTGTTAACAAACAGAGCATCGGAACTTACAGTTCTTATTAAAACAACTCCAATGTTTTCTGTCAGCTAGCTGTAATAACTAGCAGTGTAATATAAATTGACTTCGAACTTGATATCCCAGGTGTACGCACTGCAAAGTTACCAAACCTTTAAAGGCATAACAGAGGCTTTTAGATTCGCACATTAAGGTTGTGTGCGGACGATGTAAGACAATAGGGATGTGTAATATCACCTTGAAATGAATTTGAAATCATCGCTTCTCGGTGTAAGATTGTTTATGTTTGGCCGCACATATCCACTAGCCAGCAAAGGACTCAGCCATTTAACATCACTGTGGTTATTTATTTCCATTTATTTGTGCAACAAAGAGTCATTTTTATTCTTCAACCTACTTTAACTCCATCTCCACACTTTAAAACAGAGAAGCACATTCACCCCTGTGATGTTTTGCTGACTGAAAAAGTCAGATCTTGATTTGTTTGCCAAATTGTCTCAGTGTCAAAATCTAGCCTTTTACTGGCTTATGTTAGGGATGTTTTAACCAGTTTGACCTTAAGAGTCCATACATTTGTGAAAGCGAATGTTATGAAGAAAGGTTATGTAATGTTGTACATCGCATGATGTAACCAAAACATGTTTAACACTATGTGTAGTTGATTTTATCAGCATGTCTTGATTAAAGCAGGTGTCCACCCCACGAGGTAACATGAAGCGAACTATCATAAATACCATGAATAACAATATCATGAAGAAAAATACCTTGCTATGCATTTAAAGCATGTTGTCAAGGCATCTAATACAAACTAAACAAGGTAAAACAGTTTGTGATTTTGATGTAAGGTGCACAATGAAGACTAAACATTTTATTTAAATGATCTTATTTATAATACAATAAGATCAAACCTCTGCCTGTGTTTGTGTTTGTTTAACTGTATTTGACTGTAAATCCCGACATTTACTCTGGGCTTCCAGGTGATACAGGTTCTGGGCCAAGCAGCCGCAATGCCAGTGTGGAGCGAGGTGGAGAGCGGCAGTCTGACACCTCTGACAGTGAGACCACTGATATTAGGAGAATAAATCAGCAGCCTTTAAGCAGAGAAGGTAGATATGACCCCAACAGGTGAGTTTTAAATATGAATAACATTTACTTTATTTCAGTTTTGTTTAAAAGTATCTGTTTAAAATAGAATAAAGCTGTTGATATTCATTTTAGTTAAAAACCTCCTTTATCTTGCGTGATGTCATCTTAAAACAAGAAACAGTTAATTGCTTTGAAAGTCTTAATTTATTTAAATAAAGCAGTCGAGTGTTGGACAAATGATTACAAAGCTATACTGACAACCCTGCTTGAACTGCTCTTTTAGGTTCCGACTGCACTTTGAGAAGGAAAGTAAAGAAGAAGTGGAAAAGAGGAAGAAGTCGGCGAGGGAAAAGGTGTTACAGCCTGTCTCGGACAAAGAACTTGAGACAAACATCCATGACATTTATCCATCAGAGAAAGGTCTGCCTGTTTTTTAATGCTCTCCACATGACAGTCTCAAAATAAGACAAACTGATGAACAGAGTGGGTCAATGGAGTGGCTCAGTGCCTGACAAACTGTAATTTGATTATTCACCGCCAGGTCTTGGTTTCCCACGACGACCGTCCTGGAATTATGAGATGACACGAGAGAGCCTGCTGAGGAAAGAGGAGAAGTCGTACAGAGATTACCTGGATGACCTGCACTCTAGAAACCCACTCGGCACTCTCAGCCACTTTGAGCACAATCTGGAGGTAGGTTACTTAAGTGAAAAACACTTAGAGGCATTTAAGCTTCGACTTGCAGAACTTGACCATAAATGTATTTTCTGATCAACAACTATTTTCATAAGTAGCTACTCTGTATTCATCAGAAGACTTTACTGCCTGGAGGGGGTGTACAGATGCAGTGTGGTTTGTGTTATGTATATTTCAGTAGTTCAGTGGAATGCAACAGATCTCAAATCATAGATCAAGGGGCTCAGTCTGGTTCATTTTTTTGGATCAGCCATCAAACAAAAAGATATTTCTGAAGTAAACTGTCTCCTTTACTCCTCACTCAGTCATAGCAGAAACAGTGCAGTTCATGGCACAACAAATCACAGTTCATCTTCATGCATCTAAATTACTGGGACTTTCCACCAACATTACTCAACAAAAGCCCTATTCAACAGATTAAGTGTGATTTTATGTCTATTTCAGTATTATTTATTTCTTCAAAAACTTACACTGAACAGAACAAGTAAATCACTTGACTCAAATCAGATCAGCTTCTGTTCGTTCTCTGATGTGATATTTATGTGTCACTGATCCAGCTGTGTGCACTCATGCTGTACTCACATTTCTGTTTTGTGAATGAAAAACCCTTGTTTACTCGCTCTGATGGGGTTTTGATACTTCAACAGAGCTCAATTATGCTCCTCGCTCTCATTGCTACAGCAGTGTTTGCATAAATGGAGGGAGAAGTTTTATCTCTGATCATGTATTTGGAGAGCGAGGGACCAGCACAGTGCGATCTATGTTTGTATCAGCAAATAGCTTTGGATGCTCAAGGCGTCATGCTGCTGTCACTGGTGTTTTCTGAAGGGGTCTGTGACGATGACCACGTTTTTTTACAGCCTAAATCTGCAAAAAACACTAGAACCCCTCTCCTGCCTTCTCTCAAAGCAGAGGTGAATGCTAAAGAGAAACATGAGAAGAGGGTTGTGACCTGTTATTGTGATGATAAATTTAAAGAGTCACCATGATGATACATTTTTATGTCAGCTAGACTTTGCCTTCACTTATGTAACTCATAGCGGGGGATATCTTTGTAGGCTATGCTCTCACGACTCAAATTCTTTGTTTGGATTATGCGAGGGGGACAGCTATATAGGGGAGTCAAGATGAGGATTTCTTAGTAATGATGACTGTCTCTGGGTTAATGTCTTTTCAAAATGCATAAGAACTTTCCACAGTACAAACACAATAGTGGAAAACATAATCCCAATAACTGAGTGAGCAAAGAAGGGTATGAAGTAGCAAAATGAAGGACCATCAACACCCTGCCAGCTTGTTTGAGTGAAATCTGCTGCATTTACAGACCAGTTCACCCAAATTCACCCTGACCTTTTACTTGCGGAGAGGGCAGCATTTTACTTTATACCAACGACCCCACATGGACAATATCAGAAATGTTTAAAGTGCACATAACTTCACATAGTTTGCTGGCCTTTATCCTGGTAACAAATGCAGTAATTCAAAATTCACACAGTAAGTAATTCAGTACAGGTCAGATCTCATGAGTTTACCTGTAAACTCAGATCGATCTATTGATTAACCTTTTCTGAAGTACACGCTTGCTTTTAACTCCTTTTTCCCTCAGTCTAATTATCGCTGTCGGTTTAGACTCAGATTTTTTTTTTACATGAAGCGGGTTTGAAGAGCTCTGAGTGCAGCACATTTTCTATGCAAATGAGCTCTTTCTGAATCCTATTAAACCTGTTTGGCAGCAGACAGTGCATGAAGCAATCATGCTTGTTAATGTGTATTCTCTGTCTGTATCTGTGATTACCCTGAAGTCTTTCTGTCCTGGGTGTATTTTCAGGATGTAACATGACATTGATATTGAATTGTGATAAAGTAAGATCAATTTAATGCCCGTCTTAAATATGTCTGTTGTCCTAAGGGGAACCATCATATCTGACATGCTGGGATGTTTGTTAGGTTTGCTGAAGCTGTGAAAGTGATAACACTTTTTTTTATTTTGTCAAATTAAAAAACCTGAAGATAATTTCATTTCAAAGCGTGGGCTGATCTTAAGAGGCAGTTCTCAGGCAGCTGTTGGAGTGATAAGTGACTCTTAGAATTCAGGAGATGATGTCTTTTTGAGTGCAGTCGAGGATCAGAGTGTCAGAAAAGTTGCAGGTATGAAAAGCTGCTTCTCTAAACAGGTTGGACTGTTGTTACCTCCGCAGAGGAGGGTATGTATTTGGTAGCGTTGGTTTGTTTGTTTGTTTGTCTGTGAACAACTTTACGGAGAAAGTAACAGACGGAGTTACCTGAAATTTTCACCAGAGGTGCGTCTCAGCCCCAGGAGGATTCCCTTACATTTTGGTGGTGATCCGGATCGCCTTCTGGATCCAGGAATTTTTTAAACGATTCTTTATCATTGTGAGATAGGGCAAATTTTGGATTTTTTGCATTTAACTCTATAAAAATGTCCAGAGTCTTTAGTAAAAAATTACACAAAAGGATCTCAATGAGTTTTATGAGGTGTCAAAGGTTGATCCTGATCCAGACAAAATTCCGGATTCTGTGATCCAGAACACACAAAAATGAATAGATCATACATTTATGTATCTAATATGAGCTTTGTTGTTTTAGGAACATTATGAACAGTGAACATACCAGTTTAAACACAAATAAAAGTTAATAAAAGACACGTAACAGTAAAAGTTTTGGTGTGAATCACAATATAAGGGGGGACATGAGCTGCTGGGCGGAGGTCTGCGCTCTCCGAGTGTTTTTTCTAGTTTGTATTAGGAGTGTTCAGGTTAAACACAAAAGTCCTGAAGAAAATCATTGCTTTCCCAAACACATTTGTTTTTTGATTAACTCTGCTACCTTTTAACACTTCCAGCGGAGAATATAATGAAGCAGTGCATTCATAGGGGCTTTGCTTTGCTTTGTTAACAGAACTGCATCACTGCCCCTCTTTTTTCTCTCTTAGACATGGAGGCAGCTGTGGAGAGTGCTGGAAATGTCAGATGTCATCCTCCTTATTGTGGACATCAGGCACCCGGTAAGTGATCTTATGAGCAAAGCCTCAAGGACAAATTAGACCACAAGATGGAGACAGTGAGTCACCATTAGTATAATCCAACCCTTATGATTTCTAGTTTAATCCTTTTATGATTTACATTAAAATATTCCTTATTTAATCAGTTCTACTTTCAATCCAGTAAGCTACAATATACAATCTTTGAATTTGACTCACCTTGTGAAGATTTTCTTGTATTAGTAAAGAGCCAATAGCTGCACTGCTGGCATTGTTTCTATTAATAAGTCTATGATACAGTAGTTTTTATCTTGAATTTTTCAGAATGACTATTTTCATGTAAACCACCCAGGTGCTGCAGTTCCCTCCTGCCCTGTACCACTACATCACAGGAGATCTTCAGAAGCAGGTGGTCCTGGTGATGAACAAAGCCGACCTGTGTCCTCCTCCACTGGTGATTGCCTGGAAACACTACATGACCTCCCAGTTCCCCCACCTGCAAATAGTCTGTTTTACCTCCCACCCTGGGCAGCCCTACAGCACAGGTGAGGACAGGAGGAGTAGGGGAAGGGTAGAAGGGTGGAGAGGCTGGTTGAACAGGGAGGGACTGAGAGATACATAACAAAAAAAAACTTCTCTGTGGATTCATGAGTTTATCTGTCCTCTGGCTTGCAGTACTCCAGAAGAAGAGGATGAGAAGGAAGGCTGACTGGAATCACGCTGGAGGTCTTCTAGATATTCTAAAGGCCTGTCAGGAGATCACAGCAGGGAGAGGTGAGTATTTACTCCAGAAAATACATGCGTTTGCCCACTGTGCACACTTAATCCCTGATGTACTTCTGCACTGATTCTATAACTATGACCTCTTATTTTCAAAGTTGATCTATCGAGCTGGGAGAAGAAAATTCAGAGAGACGCTGTTGCTGAGCGACATGATGGTGAGCGTCCAGATGAAGGAGCAGAGTCAGTGCTGGTAGAGCATCAAAGTGACAGCGCCATGGACATGGGCAGCCCATCACGAGAGCTGTACAAAGACGGGGTTCTCACACTGGGCTGCATAGGTAAAATTATGAGTCTGTTGAAAGAAATTGATGCCTTTAATGATGTTCGGTGACAGCTTTTCAAGATTTTCACCAGATACTTTTTGGATTTTTTGGACAAGTTTAACTGGGAAGTCCATATGGTTTCACTGTAATCTGGTCTAGGAAACAAAAAAATGTTACAACTCATCTCTATGAAAAATTATCAGTGTTTTAGTTCTATTTAAAAACTATTGAATGTCAATGATATAGAATAATAAAAAACACTGAACCCGACTGCAGGAATGGCTGACATCAGGACTGGATTTGGAACTTAGTCTAGAATGCTAAACACTGATCGTTAACCCTTGATTTTCTTGCAGGCTTTCCAAATGTTGGCAAGTCATCTGTGATAAATAGTCTGGTGGGAAGGAAGGTGGTCAGCGTGTCTCGAACCCCAGGCCACACCAAATACTTCCAGACTTACTACCTCACCCCAACAGTGAAACTCTGTGACTGCCCTGGACTGGTTTTCCCCTCCCGTGTCGATAAACAGTTACAGGTACAAGCTCACTTTGCAGTGCCTGATAGCAGATTTGACTTGGATTCTTCTTTCCTGCTTGGGCTCAATAGAAATAAAATCGGGTTGAACAGTGCACTCGAATAGTTTTGGGAAAGTGAATTATTGATTTTTCAATCATCTTTCTTGTTATCTTCAAAAGACTTGGAATTTCAAAGAAGTTTCACGCTCAGGCTGAACCCTGCAAACTTTGGACACTATCTTGTTTTCAAAACTGATCTTACACTTTATTTTGATTTCAAATATTGATTCGTTTTTTTCTTCTTCCCCGCTCTAGTCTTTTATCTTTGCCTTTGTTTTATTTTCTCTAGATTCTGGCAGGCATCTACCCGGTGTCTCAGCTGCAGGAGCCCTACAGCTCAGTTGGTTATCTTTGTGAAAGAACCCCTTTTCTGTCCGTGCTGAAGCTCAAGCATCCTAGTTTACTTGAAAACAAACCCCACCAAGGAAACGAGGGATCTGAGGGGCTCAGCTGGACTGCATGGGATGTGTGTGAGGGTAAGCCAACACACAGAGACGCTGACTGTTTAATTCATAACTTTGAAGAGTTAGGTGCAACCGAGCAACCTCCAAACAACCTTTGTTTACAAAAGTTTTAACTTCACTGGTATGCGTACAGCCTAGAGCCACGAGATAGTGTGATTATTAATGGATGGGATGAAGTTGTTGATGTTTTTTTTCAGTATCAGGTAATATTTGATCTGTTTGGTCTGTCATTTGTTTTCTTTAAGATCATCATCTTGTATACTTTTAGACTTTTCCTACAATGATTATAACCAATACAACAGTCTCTTTCTGTGTCACTAATGCATAAATACTTCCTTTCTCCCTGCACCCATTTGAATTCTTTAGCATGGGCGGAGAGGCGAGGCTACAAGACGGCAAAAGCAGCTCGCCACGACGTATACCGTGCAGCTAACAGCCTCCTGCGGTTGGCCATTGATGGCAGATTATGTCTTTGCCTAAGACCACCTGGCTACAGCTGCCTGAGAGGTAAAACTTGCTCCTATACAATTCATTATACTAGAGCTGCATGATATATCGTTTGAGCATCGCCATCGCGATGTACGTGTGCGCGATAGTCACATTGCAGAGCCTGCGATGTATGAGGCAAATCAACTCATCTAATTTAAAGGGTAGCTGACTAAGATACACTACCCTACCAGCCGTCAATCAAAGGAAACCACGCCCCTGATCATGTCCTGCACATGGAGTGAGTTGCTGGCGCTGCCGTTGTCTTGCCGAGAAACGTAAGCCCGCCGAGAATTACTTTCTGAACATTACTCATCACTGTTTAGCCCAACAAATAAGAAATGTATGGGTTTTTAAATTGTACATTTCCATGGACCACTCTACTATAAGCGGTGCGTGCAATTCTCGGCGGGCATGTGTTTCTTGGCACAACACTGGTAACAACAACAGCAAACGCAAAATGAGGAACAAACGAGAGAAAACGATTGAAAATGAAGACTTGTTGCCAAAAAGAAAAGCAAGGTCAGTTATCTGGAATTATTTCGGTTACAAGAAGGATGATGTCGACCAAAACAAGTGTCGGCAGTGCCTTTCATCTGTTGCCACAATAACACCCCAGCACAATAAAAGCTAAAAATATCTCTGAGACAGACAGAAGCCATTCTACTAACATTCACAAAAAGAGGTAAGATCTGTGCTGCTGGTGAAAATTCCTGATTTTTAATATCGCAATATATATCACAGGGTTGAAAAAAATTGCAATGTTAGTTTTTTCCAATATCATGCAGCCTTACATTATGCCAGTTTAAAGTGCATCTGCCAAGGTCAGACAGCAGGCAAGTAGAATCAGTTTCTTTCTTGGATTGTCATGGTCCACAGAGCATTGGGAGAATCACCCAGACTTGCCAGAAATAACGGCCCTCCAAGGGAGAACGACAGAGGAAGAAGGAGCCGGAGAGAGGGACGACGATGATGACGGGGAGTCAAGCACAGAGCCTGAGGAAGAGAGAGACCGGGATGCTGATGATGACGAGGATGGAGACGACGAAGATGAGGGGTTTGGACATTCAAGAGGGAAAGACGATAAACCTTCTGGCTTCACTGTCAACATGTATAATGTCCTCCGAGAAAATGAATGCGAGTGATAATGGAGGCCGAGGATAAGGTTGTTCCTCCACCCTGAGTTTTTCCCACGTACCCCCGGTGCATTTTTCATTCCTTCTTCCCCAAATCTGCATTCCCTTTCATTTTCCTGCATCTCCACTTCTCATGTCAATATCTCCTCTGTACACTGACATGATCTAATTACTTCATCTTGAACCCTTCTTCCTATAATACACAGAGCATATTTATGTATTCCATGCTGTGCCTCTGCTCTGCTTGTTCATCCATGAAGCTTATTCTTTCGTGTTTCTCTTAGGAGTAGATTTGGTTTGATCTTTATTTAAACTCTCTTTTTCTTTGCATGTGAATCTCAAACAAGAAACGAACAAAGAATTTTCCTTTAAACTGGAATAATCATCTGAGTGGTTTTCAATCTATCTATCAAAAAAGTGACTTCACAGCTGAGATGCCAAAGTTCAGGGAGCGACGACAAACAAATCAGAAGCGCTGTCATAATGATGTCATTGACCGGAGCCGCCACCACAGGGCTCTTAGAGCAGCTGGAGATTTAAGACCGTGAATTTAAATCTTCTTTATGGACCAGAGTTTGTCAAAACTTTGGTCAAAGGGTGTGGGGTGGGAAATGGGAGATAACACATCATAAAAAAGAATTGCATAAAACCAATATTTTCATGCACAGTTTTACAGCTCTGTCAGAGGTTTATTTATCAGAACTTTGTTTTGATTTTGATCAAACTGTGTGTGAGAGATAAATATTTAGTTAGAGTGGTTCTAAATAGTCAGCAGAAAGTTTCATAAAAATATTTTGGATGGGTGTGGGAGTGGGTTGTGGAATTCTGTATTACTGGACAAGGCTGTTTCAGGACTTTAACCTGTAGTGTTTTAACTACTCAGAGAAATAATCCTTCAATCTTCATTGAGATGTACAGTATTAAGTGCAGGATGTGGGCTACACTCATTCAGCAGGTTTATTTGCTAAGACAAGAAAAGTGAACAGGTTTGATCCAACAGAAACTTTTAAACTCAGTGAAAGGAATAGTACCGCACTTTGGGAAAATTAGCTGTCAAGGGACTTTGTATCTGAGAAGAGGAGAAGCTTAGTTTCACAAAGCACAAAGACTAGAAACATTAGAAAACAACCAACAGGCAACAAACCTACCAGGATCTCTTTAGATTTCTTCTCTTTTAACCGTATTTGTTAGTTTTTTGAACAATCAAAACAGAATAAACAGGATTTGTATTTTCAATCTGGATTTCTATTCAAATGTACCATATAGTGACATCAAGACTCCGGGAAGTTAACTCCATGGCCAAAAAACAGTCTGGGTCACCACCCTGTGGGTGAACCAACATCTGCCATATGTCATTCTACACATTTTGAGTCTTTTTTGATGAGTGTGGTCTTTTTCAAGTCTTTGTCCTCAGCTAAGTTAACTTGCTGTTGCTTACAGTTCCATCTTAACAGCAAAGACGTACTTGCAGCAAAAATCTATCTGTTCATCTGTTACAAATGAGAAAGAGCGTTGAAAATGTTGAACTATTCCTTTAAATACACTGAAAGAGAGACTGACCGCCATAACTTCCATCTGTCTATCATTATAGATATCATTACCCTTCATCTACCCTCTGCTGCCAGGTTTATAGACTACAAATTACAGCATAATACTGTCAGATATTAACTGTCAAAGGTAGTTCAGATATGAAGATCTGACTTTGTTTTTTGCTCTCTTATTCTCTCTCTCCTCTTCTCTCCTTTTCCTACTCTCTCTTTGGCCTGTGTCAAAACTGAGTGCTGTATTTTCGATGTGCTGTTGTCATACCTCATTCATTTATTCAAAGAGGGAGCTCGACAGCACAGTGCTGTGTTACTGTGTAATACATCACACTGCGGCCACATGCTGTCATTTCTACCTGTAGATCAGTTTAAAGCACTTCTTCGACAATACCATGCTGTTAAAAAACAACAACAAATTTTCTGTTGTGTTGATGTGGATTCATGGAAACTTCTCTGGAGAGTGTGGTGTGAAGGCTTGAGGTGTTATCAGGCTATTTGCTGCATTCCTCGTTTCATTCCTTGTCTGCCTAAGGATGATTGGATGGCTCTCTGCAATAAAGAAAATAGTCCCTAAAACCTTCTTGTTATCTATGAGTGTTAATTTTCTGAATGATTTTCATTGACATTCTGATAAAGCAGAGGAAAAAAACATACACACTGTACAACTGCACACTTTGATAAGCCGATTTATGAACTTTTCTTTGTTTAGACCAAGTATTGGAGGAGATTTGTGATTTTAATGGACAGCTTTGATTGAGCACCGTCAACCAAAAACTGAAAATTAGTGCTATGAGATTCATGATTCTCACTTCCAGCTGCGTCATTAAAACTTGATGAACTTGCAGCATGAGGTAAAGTTTGAAAACCTCAAAGTTTTTAATTGACAGCCTAAAATTAAGTAAATATGACAAACCAAACAGTTATCAAAGCAGGATTAAGTGTATTAGCACACTCAAGCTCTCTTGGCTTCTTTATATGTATGTAAAACAAATGTAAAATGAACTATTAGTGCGGTCTAAGATCTAATTAGCTCTATGGTTCTATACTGCATTATAGTATTAAATATAAGCTTGTGTATAGTATATGAAAAATGAATGAAGCTGAGTCGAATATTAAAACCTTCCTGCTTCTATAGTGCTAGTGTGGCTCATGCCTGGAGTCTGCTTTTATCATAATGGTGTTTGTTTACAAAGCTTTCTCATTTCTCATTTTTATTCCACTTTGTTTCTTACATGACTACATTTAATAAAACAGGTCATGCATGGGAGGAAGACTATTATACATAACTCCACGAATTGTCTGCTTCACCACTGCTTTTATTAACTCTGAGGCATATGGAATCAGTTATCACCCCTCAAAGCTTCTAATAAAACCGTTTCCATGGTCATGTGTTAGAAATCTAAAGCACATCCTTTAGATTTATGTCTCATCTGAGTGCTGTATGTCTTTGCGTTTATGAGACGTCTATACTGACAGTGTTTGTCAAATATTTCACACCCCTGACGTCTTTCCAGGCCTCTTGTCAGACTGCTGCAATTATCTTGTTATGTTTATCGTGACCCATCGGGCACCATTCGGAGACGGCATTATGATGATCACCACTGAGGACTACCATAATCATTGTTTACGGGATAGAAGTGGGTGGAAATCCCCTTGTTGTAATATTTGGACTCAGTGCCAACTTGAGTAGTACTCAGAGATGCTATTTGCTGACTAGATAAACTCAGAGGGGGCGAAGAGATGAAATCATCTGGAATTGTTTCCGATTTGCAGCCAGAGCCATAAGCTGTTTAATTTCCCCAGCTAGAGCTCAGACTATGTTGTGGCCTTCAGACCTGGATGGCAGTAATTAAAACCAGGCAAAGGCCACAGATTTACTGGAGCATGACACCATACATTTCAAAACTGTTGATTAAATTCTGCTGTTGAATATCTCTGCTGCCTGCACTGGTCACGCCTTTCGGATGCTCATGTGGTTCGAATTTGATCTTTTATTTGTTTATTTTTATTCTTTTATTTCTTTTTGGAGAGCTTTCTCATGATGCAACAAGTTTTTAGTGGACTCTTGCTCCCTTTTCCCCCTCTCTGATTTGCCCATTTTCACCCCCTGGATGACCTGACTAATCTCCCCAGTGAGACTAGGGAGCGATTAACTGCTTTCATATGAACGCTGTAGCAGAAAATAATCATTAGTCTGGTTTTATATGACCCCACAGGTGCTTCACACACACACACACACACACACACACACACACACACACACACACACACACACACACACACACACACACACACACACACACACATGCACATATGTATACTCATACAGGTGATTTAATAGAGAGGGAATTTGGAAGGGAAAGTGTAAAAGCTTTCCAGGAGCGAGAACAACAATAACCACAGTTGTGTTTAATTTAAAGACTAAAAAAAGCGTATGTCCCTGTTGGCTTTGGAGAAACAACCGAACTGTAGAACATCTCATTATAGTAAATTACAGTGATATATCTGAGCTGGCAGGTACACCTCTGTGGTCACTAGAGGGCTATCAAAGCCAGCATTAGTATGAGTGTTTGCTGCAGATAATAGTCAGGTGCACTGAAATGATTACGTACAAACTCCTCATTTGTAGCTTTAACAGTAGTTATATGCAGTACGTGATACATGATATAACAACTATGTTCATTTTTATGACCTCTAGACAGATGGGTCACAACTTATCATAAGAAACAGAGACTGAAATATTTCGACGCAGTATTTTACCTGTAAAACCATCTAAAATACCCATTACAAGCAGAGGTCCTTAATCCTTTATTGTGTTAAATTATGAATGTAAATAAATCTGCTGTTACTTTGGCTATATAATAGCACTCATTTCTCCAATAAACTGCCCTGTGTGATTTGTATATTGACTCATCACATCATGTAGAGCTGCTTTTTATGTTCAGTTTAGTCCGATGGTTCCAAACCCCGAGGCTAGATCCTTCAAAAGACTCGTCAAATTAACTTGAGAGGTCATGAGATGATTATTTGATCAAAAAAATAAAATGCCTTGATAATTTTTTTTTTTTGTTCATTTGATCTTTGCTTTTTGTGGCTGTTGGATTTGCCATCAGTGAAGCTCAGTGTTAAAACAGCCCTTTCTGTTTGAAGTACTAACAACTCAGAGAGATGATTAACATGACAAGAGGCCTGATCTTATGTTAATATTTAAAGAGGGGGTATTACACTGATTTTTTCTGGCTTTATCTTGTCCCTCTCAGCAACTTGACATGATTTACAGATCAATATATTTTGGGCTGCTGTCTTTGAAAACCTTCATTTTAGCTTCTGTTTGAGACACTTAGTTTAAGCCACTGTCCCTTTAAGCCCCCCTCTGCCCAGCATACCCCAATCCAACATTCTAGAAGCCTCCTTTACTGTTACCATCCAACAAAGTTGTGTTTCCTTTTATAAAATGACAAATTTGCTTTTTTAAATATATTCACTCTCTGGTGATGTCTTGGTTTAAGCAATTCTCATATTGGTCTGTAGCCACTCAGAGCACCCTGTAATCCCATTCAGAATTTACTTCAGCACACTTTAACTATGTCAAAAACTTTGCTAATGTGCAGTACTGACATTTAACATCTTAACATTAAATCTCACCATATGTTCTCAGAATATGAGGAAAGCATAATACCATCCCTTAAGAAAGCATTTTTTATATTATTTATCGCTCGGTGTATGTACAGGATGTTGTGTACAAAAATCTCAATCTTCATATGCTTTCAACACATGTACTTGGGTAAAAAGTACAGCATTTTCATGTGAAAGTGAGTTGAGTAGAAAACAAGCCCTCAAGTCAAGTTCAACCTGCAAATTGTGCATCAGTAAGTGAATGATTAAAGGTACTTTCTGTGCCAATGAGGGTTTATTCCTGTCAAAACATGAATCACAGAGACGTTGTTCACTTTTCTAGTTCCAAACACACTCAATGAATGTTTTTATAATCTTCAAGGTTGTCCTTATAAAGCGTTTTTAACAGACTTAGATGCTCATTCACTGAGCGACTAGGGGTGCCCCAGAGATCTGCTTAATGGCTTTTTCTGTCCTTGCAGCGTTCAAAATCTTTAATGAACACTTAGAGAAATGGTCCTGATCCAAAGCATCTTCCGGCTGTTAATCATGTCTTAAACAGCTTGTTATGATCCTGTTTGTTTACTTGTCGCGTGCTCTGAATGGAGTGTCTATACAGTTTGACGTCTGAGTGGGTTGATTTGGTGGAAAATGAGTTTCCCAGCAATTTCCTTTAATGTAGTTGAATCTGAGCCAGAAATCTCTTTTATAAGTCAAACACTTTTCACTGATAAACAGAGACCACACACACACACACACACACACTGATCTACAGCTTGGCCAGTTGTTGCTCCTGTCATCGTGTTGGTGGTGATGTTGCTGGTCCAGGCAAAGTAAAAAATAAAAAGCATTTCTAAAACTTTGAAAATACTTTTAGAAGTTTTCTTTCAGATCTAAAATTCTATTGAAGGCTTTTGTTGACTGTGTTCCTTTAAAAATTTATATTTTTGAGATCTTTAAACTAAGGCTGAGAGTTTTCATTTTATGCCCTGTTTTTCAAGATAATGCACATATTTTTTCTTGACTGCTTGTTGTCAAAGGTAAAATTTTCAAAAAATGATTATCTAACAAAATAAATGCTTCAAAAATTGAGCAAGCAGACCCCCCCAAATTTGGTTGTGACTCTTTGTATAATAATCACATTGACAGTCCCACCAAAAGAGAGATTTTCACTGTAAACCTCCTTCTTCCTTCTGTTTCTAAAAACTGTTAAACAACCAAATTTTCCAACTATTTTCACAAAAAAAGATCACTTCTGTCTGTCAAATCCCTTAAATTTATCTTAAGACCTTCTTGGCTCTCGAATATGTTTTTAAAGCTGCTAGAATAATAAACTGTTTCTTTTACACTGTAACTGTCTTATAGTGTTGTGCAGTTTACTATGATATACAGAATTATTTCCAGAGGTCTTTTAAAATTTTAACTTGCAACCAAATTTTTGTGGGTAAAAAATCGCCTGAAGACTTTTGAAGAACAATGCTTTGCTCAGTTCTTTCATTATCAGACCAAAAGGGCACACAGTACAACAAGATAAATCTATAAAACTATTTGTTTGATAAATTGTTACATCGCTGCAGCAAACGAACCCTCAAAGCCGTATTCTGTATTGAGTCCTCCACAGACTGCATATGACTGAAACAGTATCTAGTCTATTTGCTTCCCTTTCCTTCACTTGATCCACGCTCTGTGAACTGTTATAGCATTACGTCACCATGAGACAAACTGAGAAACAATATTTACCACGGCGAGTATTCAACACAATGTGTACAGAGCAGCTTTCCCATCTTCCTCCTGCAGAGGGTCACAATATGGCAGCTGGGTTTGTTTGCTCAGGGCACTTGTGCTGAGTGAGAAAAGGCCCATGGAGCTCAGTGAAACACAAAGCACTGCCAACACACACTCAGGGAGATATTTAATACTTCACTTGGAGTATAAAAGCTGTACCATTGTGCTTTATAATTGCTGCACTGACATGATGAACAAGTGTGTGTGTGTTTTGTGTGAATATGTGCATTTCTATGCTGTTTGTGTGTGTGTGTGAGTGAGTGAGTGTGTGTGTGTCTGCCTGTTGGTGCATGAATGAGACCTCTTTGCTCACTGGCCTCTGTATGTGTGCATATGTGTGTGTGTTTGTCTGTTTGTGAGTTAGAGCCCATGTGCCAATAGGTATTTTTAGCACCACCTCTCACTGCATTGCCATGGCACTCATTTGCACCCTTCTGAGTCACCCCCCAGCCCCCAACACACACACCATCTTCACCCACCCACCCATGTTTTCGTCCTCAGCACCTTCTGATCTACTACCACATTCACTCTCGCTGCAAGAAGTCAGCAACAGTCTGTCTGAAAGTTTCTTTTGGGAGAAAAGGGGGGTAGAGATGCAGGAGTGGAGACTGGGTAGTGGATCAGACTTGGGTTACCATGGCAATAAAGTCCGCAGGCATGTTCAAAATTACTTCTCTATATTAGCTGAGTTTGTTTTTCCCTTGAGCTTTGGCCAATTTAAATATTGATTAAAATAATTAAAGGATAGCTATAATTATACGTCTTTAGAGACACTGGCACACACAGACAGTGAAAACATGACAAGGCTGTTCAAGGCTCCCATCAGCCAAGCTAAACTATTGTTTGAGTTAAACAGCAAGGGTGTGGAGAGGCTAAACATGTAATTGGTAAAGACAGGAGGGTGACGGGCCAAACAAAGAAGATCACAGCACATCCGATGGTGGTTAAAGTGAACCATTCCCAAAGCTCTATTGTTAGAAACGTGGAGAGATTGGAGAAGAAAGGGAGGCCTTTCATTCGACGGCTGGCTTCAACAGGTGAGAGGAGGGGGGAGTGGGGGTAAGGAAAAGGGAAGTCGGATCCTAAAGGGGCTGGAGTGACAGTTTGAACAGAGGGCGACAGTTGTAGGGAGCCTCTCAAATGCCATAGCAGAAGCTGTAGTCCTCAACACTGTCAGATGTGTGTGTGTGCATGTGTGTGTACAGATGAATAGCAGGGGATTTCTAAGAGGGGAGAGAGAGAGAAACCTGACACCCAAAAAAGGTCTGCACACTACCCTCTCCCTCCTTCCCTCCTCCATCAGGAAAATGAGGCACAAGTGCGCCGCTACAGCTGAGAGGGTCTCTAGGGACTCCTGAGGGGTCACACACATACACCCGACAATTCCAACTCCCCTCCTCTCTGCCTCACCCTATCTTGCCCCACATTCCCCTGACAACACTGAGCTTATCACGCCTCACACACACACACATACATACACACAGATCCAGTTGTGCGAACACAAGGATGAAACAAGCAGGACTGGATTTGTTTTTTGTTCCTTTTTTGTCCATGCATAGTGTCAAAAATCCTTTGTTCAGTGTAAAAGTACTTTGCTCTCTGTATTTAAAGATGTTAGAAGTGAAAAAATGCCTTGAAAATAATTGAATTTTCTCTTACAAACACTCTAACAACTCAAATGCAAACATTAGACAGTACCTTTATCGCAATGAGTCTCCTTTGCTAAGTCTTCAAACTTCTGAAGTACCCCTTCACAAACACCTTCATCTGCTCGCTGAGAAATACTGTTAAAGTGCACTGCTTATGTCTAGACTGAAACATTGCAACAACTGTTAATTAGACAGACAAAAACAGTGCACAGACATACAATATTTGCCAGATGATGTCTCCCTACAAGTTTGTAGACACTCTGAACATTCTCCAAGTGCAAACAACCAACACCATCAAATCCCTCTCCAAAAGGATATAACATACATACATATTCATCTCCTCCTACCCCTGATGAACATCTTTTACTCCAGCAGTAACTATCATTTTTTGGTCTCACTCATGAGTTAGGAGTGCCTTCTTTTAAGCTAAAAGTTAGAAAGATCACATTGAGGGTGTGTAAAGACATTTTTCATCTTTACAATGCCTCATATTAACTTGGTTATCGCCTCATTCTTTTCCCTCTGCCCCATCATACTGTCAGTTTTTTTATCTCCATTTTTCTTTCTAAGACTAAATGTCAGCAAAACTGATTTGACATTTCTGTCAGCTCCAAGCTGGAGGTGTACAGAGGCATCTTCTGCAAGCTTTTGGCCAAGCTTAAATCAGAATGTCTAAATCTAATATGTGATTACTGTCCTTAGCCTGAAGCACTGCGCCTATAGGTAGCTGTCTATCTAACTCTCATAATCTATTATTTTTAAGACAGATTTAAGATTTGAATCTGTTTTCCAACAGTGCATGGCTGTTAAGTTGAAACTTCATACTTACACTTCACAGCGTAGTCCTCGGTTGGTGAGAGTCCGCCATCTCTTTCAAATTGGCGTTCGAGAATGTCAGAATAGGTTGGGCAATGAGTGATGCCTGATGAAAGCTTTCTGGTCTGAGATAAAAAGATGCATTTGTTGGCCTTATTTAAAGGACGCTTTGAAACGGAGGAGATTTGTTGGGCCACTTTGATGCAATTATTCTCAAAATTAGTTCTTCAAAGGATGTAGGCCCAGAATAAAGACACAGATGATTTTTTAATGTTTTTTTTCTTTGAAGTATGGCTGAAACCTCCCAGATTTTTACTGTCTAATATCCTTTTAGTTGCCCAACAATTAAGCTTTTCATGGAATATAATTATTATTCATCAGACTCCTCTATAATCTTTGTGATACAGCTTGATAAAAACCATTAACTCTAACAAACAGCATTTGAGAGTCAGAACGAAACAGCCAACTTGTAAATATGGAATATCCCACAGAGCTTCTACTGCTTTTGTGGACTCAAACCTTGTCGAGGGAGACTACATCAAAAATCCTGCGTCCTAAAATAGGACAACAACAGGGACAGACAGAGACGACAGAAAAGCCTGTGGAAAAGCGAGAGGAGCTGACTCGAATGTTTCCTTCACTGAATGACTAAAAAGAGAGCAGCTCCAGGGCGATGGGGCTCATCTTGAGGTTCCACCCAGGAACCTCCCCCTCGGGACAGACGCTGACCCTGTGACCTCTGACACCTCTGACACCTCGACCAACTCCCAGATCCTCTCCTGGGGCCAGTCAAACACAACCTGCCCTGAGATAGTGACACTGATACTGACAGAGCAGAGACAGTAAACAGACATGGTGGTGGGGGAATTTGGGGGGCATATCGACACATATTTATACACTTTCACACAAACATACATGTTTGTTTGTACTAATCCTGGACTGAAATGGCATAAACATGTGGAGAAAGGAGATACTTTGGAGCAAGAGAGTCTTTGGGGTAGGAGTTTTGTTGACAATCATAATAAACTGTAGATGTTTGTTGGTTTTGGAGATTCCCAGTGAAAAAGACAGTGGTGGGGATGTTTCTTAGGCTGGTATCTTTGGTATGTGGTTTTACGCCAGTTCCCAACATACTGCAAGCTTCACATTCTGCAACTGATCTGTGTTGTCTGAATCCTGCAGGCTTGCACAGCTGTCAGACCATGACAGGAGGTGGACAGGCTGCCCAAGAGTGTGTGTGTGTGAGTGTATGTGTGATGTCCCATGCCTTTGAATTGAACACTTCCATTTTTAATTCGAAATGTTTGTGTGTAATATCTTTTTTATTCTAACCAAAAGGATGTCACTGTGGTGATGAATTTAAGCTGCATCTCCAAAGTGACACAACAATAGATCATCTGTCATCCCCCGTGAATAGGAGCTTTGGATTAAAATGTTAATTTTCTGCTGAATGCAATAACCTTTTCAAAAAAATAAGGATTTTTTTTTTTAACTCTGAAGCACACTTCCCTCTGCTGAACCCTATCCTCTTCTTGACGGGGTGTTTATGTTCCTGGACAACTTTCTTCACTGCTCTTTGACTATCACACCGAGTGCTTTCTTGTCCTTGCTGACTCATACAGTAAATTCGACACAACTTGAACTTCTCTTTTTCTGTGTAAGTCTCTGTCTCTGAGTGAATTCCTCACAGGATCAGACCTGCTTTTTATGCCTCGCTGGTTTTCACTCAGAGTGAGAATAAGTAGTGAGGGAGGAGGGAGAAGAGAGGGGGCAGATTTAGTAACAAAAACCCAAAACTCTACAGAGGCACTGAGCATATTTGAGATGAAAAAAATATATGAAAAAAGATCAGGGTAAAGCGAAAGTGAGCCACAAAGGGAACGGGAGAGAGGAGGCGTGGGGTAGAAAGGAAATAATACAGAAAAAGGTCATTATTTCTGCCAGGGGATTTGCAGTTGCCCCGACAACGAACAAAGCAGAGCCGGTTGGACGATGTGCACAACAGAAGCGGCTGAGAAGAGAAGAAAAAGCCTCTAGAGAGTGAGAGAATAAGAGCTGAGAATTACTGTGCTCATCAGCAGGATAATTTCTGGGAATCAGTTAACATTTTGTCAGTAAATGCTGGAGAAATAAATCTCAAATAACCATGGTGAGCTCGACGTAATCCCTTTAACATCAGTTTAAAATGATCTCTATTTCCTCAATTTTCCCAGGCAAAATTGAAAAACAATCGTCAATGAAGAAAACCAATGTCTGCATGAAACAGACTCCACACAGAGAAAACATGAATAAACCATGATCATATTGCAGCAAAGCAGGAGAAAAATTCTGCACACTGGATTTTTTTTTAAACCCAGGCCACAGGTCTGACTGCAAGAGGGGAGCTCAGCCATTAAACACAAAAGAGAGCGAGAGAGAGTGAGCGAGAGGGGGGGAGTGTTTGGGTTTGGTTAGGCTCTGAATTGAAAAGTGGTGAGAGAATGTTAATGATATGCAGAAAGAAATGAGGCCAATCCAGAAGAAAGTCCAGCTTGAGTCTTTCTAAACACAAAGAAACATTAAGAGAGAATGAAGGGAAAGGGGAAATAAAGGAGAGAGGGTGAGGCGGTGAGGATGAGGTGAGGTAGTGAGGGTCACCTGAATAGAGCATAAACAGAGGTTAACTCCACTTCTAATCGTTCCTCTTGTGTCAGCAAACTTTCTGTCTTTTTATTTTTTACTACAGCATGGCCTGGACAAATTTGCTGGCTGTGATTCAGTCCAAATATGTGATAAATCTGCCTCTTTATATGACGTTCTGGGTCCAAGTGAGAGCATACACACTCACACACACACAAAAGTGAACATTAGGCTCTAAAAAGTATATCAGCATTCCTCTTCCCTGTTTATTTAAGGTGGAGCTCACAGTGTTAAATGACCTTATTGTCCCTGGCTGCTGATCGAGCGCCTGCTAAGGTTTCCCTCCTCTCCCTCTAACAGGCAAGTACCAACACATACTGTAACTGCTGCCCAGTCTTTTAATGTTTCAGCTGACTGGATGAAGTTTTATGAAATCCAGCATAAACACACACACGTTGCTCTTTTAAAAACATGAATTCCCATCTCATTCTTGCCTCGCCTGAGGGCCTCATATCAACTACTTTGCTGGTTCCAGCTCCTTCACTGTTTTTTACTGCGCACCCTTCAATCTGAGTCATTACAGCCCAGGGGCAGTAATGGTATACAGTTACACCACCAATACTCTGTAATAAAGTTTCCTTTAGAGGTAAATAGCAAGGACGTGTGTTGAGGGTCTACATTAAAAGTTCCAGGCCAGATGCTGAGAGGACAAGCAGATTTATACAAAGGTTTCACAAGTTTATGTCATTAAAAAGTCACAGAGAAACATTTTCCAACACACACAAGGTGAAGAGGGTGAAACTGCTCTGAGTTGGTGTATCAAATTTCTTATTCTTCATATCTTGGCCTTGCTGGAACAAAGAAACTTCACATTTTCCCCAAAGGCTCTACATTTGATTTCTCTGTACAGGGGAGTAAGGTCAGGGGTCCCGCCCACAGAGGGCTCTGATTGGATAACACGCCTGCTGGAATATTCAATCAGACACCTTGCTCTGCGCTGTGATTGGACACAGCCGGTGCAGTTATGTAAATGAGCACCTGGTGGCGCCTGCTGGCCTGACTGTGGAGCCTGGACTGGGGTTTGTTGGTACTGCATAGATTCAGACAGAGAGAGAGAGAGAGAAGTGCCGAAGCGAGGAGACCGTGTACGCTCTGTGTTTTTATACATTTCATTTGACGACGAGAAGTCCTTAACTGTTTGACCGAAGAGGGTCGAGGGTCTCACATCAGCCGGTGCGTTCAGCCGTGTCGGATAATTAGTTATTTTCTGAGTCTTGACAGGGGTCGTCTGCTGAGCGAAACAACCGCTCCACAGCACCGTTTGGATTATTATTCAGTGGACGTGTGGTGTTAAAGGCTGAACGCTGCTTCACTTCTCTTCATAAGGACTTTTTCTAAAAGTTTGGACCGCTGTCAAAGCTCACTTCTTCGTGTCTTTTAGGTAAGTACGAACAAACTCCTTTAAATGTCTCGCGCGTTTCCCCCCCCTAGTCCTCGCGCGCACTTCACTCCTGAAGAAGCGACTATAATAATATTGCAGCGGATATTTCCAGCTGTCTGACTGTCTGTCTGTCTGTCTGGGTGTATGTCTGTGTGTTTGCCTCTGTGGCTTGGCGTCCGAAAGTCTCGGCGTGTTAGTGAAGCGGGCACGGCTGTTCTGGACGCTGGCCACAGGCTGTTTGGGAGGCTCACTGGAGGTGTATCATCGCTCTCCGGGTCCCTGCACGCTTACATTGTGGCTCCCCCCCTCCACTGCGTATCTAAAATACTCTGACAGGGTGCATCATGGTCTATTGACTCAATACAAACTGTGAGGTAACGTTTTTTAAAGTACTGTGAGTCTTTGGTCACACAGCAGACATCTATAAGTGTCCTGCTTTGTGCCAAAACTATTTCTTATTGTTTATCTACGGTGGCCGAGAACAGCCAATGCTGCAAATAAAAATAAAAAAAGAGTGCAAAAAAAAAAAAGTCACAATGGAAGTTACCAATACAAATGCAAATAAAAAAAGAAATGGTGAGGATAGAAAAAAGCCACAACGAAAGTTAGCGACGCAAAAAAATGGCGATGGGAAAAAAAAAAGGTTACTGAGGCTAACGCTACACCGGCATCCTCCAGTTCAACTTCATATAGACGTCTTTACTCGTCTTCTCGCCGTCGTCTTCTGTGCGTAGATCGTAAAACACCGGTGCATCATCATTATTGGTCCCCAGCAGCTCACTTCCGTTGTGGCTTTATTTACTTATTTTTTGCATCCTTTTATTTTCGCAGTAAGTGACTTTTTTTCCCCATTGGCACTTTTTTGCGTCGTGAACTTCCGTTGTGGCTTTTTTTTTTATCTGCACCATTTCTCTTTTTATTTGCAGCAGGCTTTGGTTTCTTTCTTTTTTTTTGCATCCTTTTATTTTCGCAGTAAGTAACTTTTTTTTCCCCATCGCCACTTTTTTTTGGGTCGTTAACTTTTGCATTCTTGTTTATTTGCAGCAGTGGTGGTTCTCGGCCACCGTATGCTCTCAGTTTATCTACAACAGGGTTTGGTATTTCTTCTATCTTACCCGTTATTGTTTCAGTTGTGTATTCACTCTTATTCTCACAGACTCCTAACTTGTAAAATGTGTGCGCCTGTGCTGTCAGAAGCCATTTCTTTCTTCGCGGTCTGTTTGACTCATTCTTCACTTGCTTAACATCGCACATCTTTCACAGACACTGAGGTTAAACAAAAGCACCCCTCGGCTGCCCTGCTGTGCTTTCAAACCTCAGCAGCAGCAGCAACCTTGATGAATGGGTCAGTAAATTGTGTAATGTTTAACATCACCTACACACATCCAGGTGGTGGTCATCTCACAGACTATTGACCCCCTGACCTCCTCATTAGACCAACAGCTCTGGTTTCATTCACCTCTGGCTGTACAGGAGGTAGTTCCTCCTCAGGGTAGCTGATCAGTCATAAAGTCCAAATCTGAAATTGTCTGGCGCTGGAAAAGGAGAAGCTTTGTTGATACAGAAAACATTTTCATACTCTGGGGAAAAGCTGGCAGAGAGTTTGGGCTTCATCTGATATCTATATTTAGTGTTTTCTCGGCCAAAATACAGGGCTGGTGAGAGTGAATCCATCACACGATGTGATAGTAGGTTTTTCACTTCTCTGTGCACAGGATGGTTTTGAAATCAATCAAAATTTATGCTCAGATACTGTATAATTTAGCTCTTTGCCTCTGTTTATTTCCGCAGACAGAGCAAGCACAAAAGTGAAAAAGTGGGCATGACTTCATGCCGTTCTGTTGCCAGCTCCTTCCTTGCAAGTGTGGGTTTGTGTGTGCATGCCTTTGTGGTTCCAGGGAGTAAACAGTAGGTGTGCAGTGCTGCGGGCAGTCACCTTGTCCACCACATCATGAAAATATTACATGTGTGTAGTAGTCCTGTGGTCCGAGGAGTGAGTTGGCTGTCCAGGGGAGTTGTAGCG
Organism: Xyrichtys novacula; assembly: GCA_962446985.1. Lineage (NCBI taxonomy): Eukaryota > Metazoa > Chordata > Actinopteri > Labriformes > Labridae > Xyrichtys > Xyrichtys novacula. The sequence continues at coordinate 25,094,100 of OY660871.1, forward strand.
ATGTTAGACTGCTGGGAGGAGGAGAAGGAGGAGGAGGAGGACTTGGAGGTGTGGATGTGAAGTAGGGGGAGGCTATGCTATTTGCCAATAGATAGAGAGGCAATAAAAGGCAATTTTCTCTCTCCCAAACCCTCCCTCTCCGCCTGTGTAGCAAAGGCAGGGGATAAAGTGAGGAGGAGCCCTGCGAGTGGGCACACAGTCTCTCTGCATGCACAGGTCTGCTGGATCCTGTCTGATGGGCATCTGGCTGCTGGATCTCCCACAGTGTCCCAGGAGAGCTGTTGGCCCTGCAGAGCTGCGCAGTCCAGCAAAGGGAACAGAATATACTTAGCAGTTGAGGGAAACCTGTTATGTGAGTATAAATGTGTAGGCACCTCGTTGGGGAGTTGTTTTAGTATTGATTATTTTTTTTGTGGTGGCAAGCACTGGAGAAAATGACAATAATTGCATAATCTGATTTGTGGAGAAGTTTGCACGGAGCAGAGTAATTTGTTTGACACAGTTTGTGAAGCGGCTGTTTGTTTTCGTAGTCTAGTCTGTAGAGATTTGGAACAAAGTCTTAGAGATTTATTTTCATAAGTGAGAAGAGAAAATGAAAAGATATTTTTTACGTTTCTAACATCTCCGAGGGGGATTGAAAACACATAGATGCATGCATGTGTGAACAGCTCCCACACACACACACACACACACACACACACACACACACACACACACACACACACACACACACACACACACACACACACACGCACAATCTCAGTGTGTCTTGTCTGGTGTGTCTTGTCTGGTTGATCATTGACCTCACTTTGTTGTCCTCGATGTGGGTCATTGTTTTGGTGGCTTTGTGACTTTGTCATTGTGTTTCTGGTTGTTAAACATTCTGAAAAGACTTTTTATGCAAACAGGTGGGGACTAATTCACGATACAAAGGCAGGCCTCACACAATAACTGGCTCGCACATTTTGCACAGTTGCCTGATCTTTATGGCGTTTTGGCTAATGCAGTTAGCCACATGAAAAAGCACAAGGGCGATGACGGTGTTCTGTAACCCGTAAAAATGGTCTTACATGACTTATCTCATGACTGGAGTGTATGCTTGTAATTGGCTTCCAGCAGATTGAGTAGGAACCTCAGGGTCTGTGTAAGGAGTTCATTGAAGTCCAAAGACATGGCACAGTTACCTCCCATCTCTCCAGTGCCTCTCTGATGGGAAATGAAACCAATTGAAGAGAGGACTTCACTGTCCACCCTGTTTTCCTAAACCAATTTCCTTTCAAGTCTAGACAGCTTGGCTTTTCAATTGCATTTACTGTTTGTGTGGTCAAATGTAGAGGAAGAGACCGCCAGAGGAACTAATTTATCGTGTAATAGGTGTTGACACTTCAAAGTGTGATCATGAGCTCTGGTTGTCGGCGAGTTCGTAAATCCCTTTTTTTTTTACTTTTTCTGTATGAATCCCCATATCTAAAGTTGTTCTTCCTTTTGGATTACCCCTCCCTGTGCCTCCAGCACGCCTTCAACCGCCCCCTCCCAGCTCGACCATCCCATCCATCCTACACACCTTTGATCGCTTAATTGATCATCCTGGCAATCTGTCTCCCTCTCTCTCTACATCCATCATGAAACTCACATTCTCCCTCTTCATCTTTCCTCTCTGTTCCCTTTGAAGCAGCTGGATGTTTCATTTATCCACCTCTCCCCTCCTTTCCTTGCTCATCCATCTCACCCCAGCCTTTCCCTCTACTATCACCCCTGCGAGCCTCTTCATTTGTCTGTTTGCTCTACCCATTAAGAGTGCCCCGGTTAGATAACACTGTTGTTGCTCGGATGTAAACAGGGGTCATGTTTTGGTTGCAGATTTTTCTTCAAAGCATTTGTCACGGCTGCTTATCAAGGTATCTCAGACAAAGAATTCAGACAATTGTGCCTCATGTTAGCTCAGGAATCTGCAGAAATATGCCTCTATGTGTCCCAAAATGAACAGTGGCCTATTTGGCAGATGCCACTCGGGATGAGGGAAAGTGCATTGCAGAGTAAAAGTAAAGAAATGTAAAAGTCGGCAAGTTATGCCTCCCTCATGTAGAATTCTCTCCTGGATTACATATTTTATGATTCAGAAATAATTAAGTACAGATAGCATCGCTCTCATGACATCTTTTTTATTCAGAACGCTCCTTGCATTGAATCTTGCCTCTACATTGCCCACAAAGCACTCAGTTCAAGATGTTAGCGCATTATATCTTGTTACAGCTAAGCCCTTGGTAGCCTTCAGCGGTCAGCTTGGAGACGAGATGAGGAGCAGAATACAGACGTCTGATTTTCGATTGCTCCTAACCGAACACCCTTAAAGTTTAAACTTTTAGTCTTCAACAAACTTCGCCCCCAGCGACTCTACTTAAATCAGACTGTTTAAGCTGCTTCTGCAGAATGCTTTTACAACTTTTTTTCCCTGCCATAATACTCCTCAACTCTTGAATAATATATTATGTGTTGAATGGAAGATCTAATGAGTGACTGCTGCGGATGCTGAATTCTTCGAGCTGATACTTGAGACTGAAATAAAGGAGTTTATGAAGCTTATGAAAAACAGAAACTCTCAAACTCTGTAAACCAGTCTGTATTCTGTTCCCCTTTCTTTCGGGTTTCATTTCACCTCTTTTTAAATCCCCACAAAGTGGTTGGTGGTGATTTTCTGGTGCTAGAACACACCGCCCCTCACGTGGTTTAGTATACAGCCAATAATTAGTATAGACTCCTGGAAGAGTGTGTTTGAAACCTTGTCTGAACATGAAAGAAATTTATCCTCAACATCAAAGGTGAGCCTTTTTAATATGTCTTTTTTCTCTGAGTGATGAGTATGAGCTGTAGCAGCATCTTTACCGAGTGGGGTGGCCCTGCCTGTCTCCTCCTAGGTCTTTGGAGGAGCACATTATGATCAGGAAAGTGTTGTGTGGTGTGTAATTTAGCTCTTTTTAGGCGTCTTTTTTTCTGCTGAGAGGGAGGGGGCAGGAGGACTGCAAGTGTGATTGAGGTATCAGCCTTTGCCTGAGGCTTTCAACAGAGTTGAATTGTGTGTGAGTGTTTGTGTGCAGGTCTGTGTTTGTGTGTCCCTAGATAGAGCTTTGGCAGAGCTCAGATGCAATATTTGGATCTGAGTTTCCTCTACAGTATATGTGTGTGTGTGTCTGTGTGTGTGTTTGAGGAAAGTAATTGTAAAATATTGAATAGCTGAAAAAAAACTCTCTTTTCTCACCCCGCAGCTGTCGTTCATTACAAATAAGAAGAGAAAACAAGAAGGCATCTGTAAAAGGGCAGGGCTAGACTAGACTGTTTTCTCACTTTGACTCAAAATGCTGAGTCTCACTGAAGTCATTCCTGTTTGACCTGATCTCTGTGGTTCTGTTTCTCTCCAGGCCACCCTCAAGTTTCCCACCCTCCCTCCATCCCTCTCCCTCCTCTCCTCTCCTGTTCCCAACCTCTCTGTCTCAATAGCTGGCTGCTCACTGGATGAATAATTGTCACACTCCTGCAGGCAAAGAGTTGCTTTTGTCCCACTCTCGTTCTGGCACTGGAATCTTCCCGTTTGATTACTGGGGGGAGTTTTTCTCCACCACAGCATACTTCTGTCTGTCTGACCGTCTGTCTCTCTGTCTGTCTCTGTCTCTCTGTCCCCAACCATTTTCTCTCTGTTCATTGTGAGAGTAGCACTGTGCTGTCACATGCCCTCCCTTTCTGCTTTCACCCATTCCTCTCCTCTACTTCTCACTTCCCCTCTGACAGGTGACAGAGACACTGTGCAAATTGAATTCAGGGAACTGGGCTGTGGCTTTACCATCAACACTGCAGCCCCAAAGCAGCTTGAATGCCAAAGCAGACCCAGAGATCGACCTGTGCCTTGCTGCCAAATATGCTAATGTCTCCACATATCTGCTAGATTCTCACTGATTTTTACACCCACTCTTCAACTGGGTTCGAACTCTTGACTAATCTTCGCCTGCTGTAGCGGTTAAAGTTCATTTTCATTCAGAGGTTGACTGAGGTTCATCTCAAGTTTATGGAAAAGTCACATTAAATCACTTTCAGTCTGTTAAACGGCACTCCTTCCATCCAGGTGCAGCATAACAGAGCTGAGAAAAAAGTCTAACGACATGTACCAACATGTTTGAATCCTTGAGCTCTGAGAACCAAAACTGCTCCAGTTTCTGTCAGTCAACACCACCTTCCCAGAAGAGCTTGTAAGATATTCAGACTGACTGTTTTTCCTTTGCATGCACTGGAGGGAGGACCGCACTCCGGTTCACACGATCCACTTAATGAACAGACGACTCAGTGTAGATGCTGTTGAGTGCCTGAGGTGCAAACAAACTTTTGCATGGAAGGAGTCATTCAGTGTTGGTGTGTGAACCTACTGTTCTGTGTCAAACTTCATTCTTTGATTTAATTTTGCGTTTTGTTGGTGCACAAATGGGGCTGCGGATTAGCTTTGCTGATTGTGTTTGTTCTGCGGCTTGTTACTGCAATTATTAAGAAAAAGTAGTTACTCTGTTCGTCTGTAGGTGCATTTCACAAACACGGTGTAAACAAGCCAAAGATGAAGTCTGGATTTACCTCAGCAACAGTTTTTGTTTTGTAGCTCACTTAATTGGGTTATGATTGATATCTCTTTTTTTTCCCTCAACATTTCAAAGCTTATAATTAGAGTGAATTTTACCAAACAATCCAGAGGGATTGTTCTCACAACACTAACAGCTTCTGTGTAAACCGTGGGCTACTCCAGAACACTAATGAGACATATCAACCAAGTCAAAAAGCAAACCCCAAATCCATTAAGCATTTATTTTTGTGTGTTCGACCCAGAACATTAGACCTGTAGAAACAATAAAGCACACAAACCACCACTTGAATAGAGACTCTTTTATTAGTCTCATACTAATATCCGCATTTAAAGGTAAAACAAGTACATACTAATATAACCTAGGGCTGGGCGATATAGGAAAAAGTTTATCACAATATGTTTTTTTCATATCAGTCAATATCGATATATATTACAATATTAAACAAAAACCCTGTCAATCTTATGTTCTCTGTTACTCTTAAATGAAATTTAACAGTGCTTATTGGTAGCATGTCTTTTGCAACACAATAAGCTACTGCATCTGTGAGGTCTTTGTGTCTCTTTCTGCGTTTTGTTGTAAGGCGTTGCGCTAGAGAAAACGGACTGAATGGTCGGCTCTTTCTGCTGCACAGGCGCCATGGGCTCCTTGCTCCGCTCGGGGTTTGTAAGCTTTTGCATTTTGCATGCTCTGCCGCGTGGCGCTGCTTCCGGTGGTGAAAAAGATTTAAGGTATTCCCCAACCTGTACTCGAACATGTACTCAACATAACTTGCAGTGCACATTACTCTACTTCATATCTGACCTAAAAAAACCAAAATACCTCCACACCACCGACGTTTTCGTGCCAGTGTTGTCAACGATGTCGTCATCTGTTGAGCATTCATCTGCATTTCTGTCTGAGGTAGCACTCATTTTCTTTCTTTCTCACCGACAGTGCTTTCAGCTTCACGTGTTAAAGTGCTACAGTTGCGTGTAGCTGCAACCTGCTACTATGCAGTTGTTTGCTACTTGGTTTTAATTCAGCACGATTGGTTCAGCGCGGTGCTGACCCAGAGCAACTCCCCTTTTCATTGGCTATTTGTATAGTCTACCTAAATGTTTCATATTGATATTGAAGGAAATACATTTTTGACATTGTGATCATTTTATCGCACAGTCCTAGATATACCTTATGATGTTGTTTGTTCTTTTTTCTTTAAGGCCAACTTAAAACATCTCAAGATCCTTATGTTTGATACATAATTACAAATCTTCATTGGGTTTACTCATCTGTCTGATTTATTGGTCTAGCTTTAACAGGATTTGCTGAACAGTAACAGTAAGACCATTACCATTACTGCACCACTCTAGGAGGTATTATGGATGAGTGGACCCTCCATCAGACTCTTAAGCCTCCTAAATTGTACTGTGTGTAGCAGTACTTTGTGCTTTGAAGCCAAAGTGTATTTGTTTTAAAGGATTTTCTGTTTTGTTTACATATTAGCTTTGTTTGAACTGCTTCTCTACAGAAATTTCTGCTACGGCGTTTCCTCACTAGCAACAGTTAGAAGGAAATAATGATAGTAAACCAGAGAAAAACTGTGTTCCTGACTATCACTATGGACTAGTGCTTTGTCCCACATTTTCAAGTCTGTTTGTGTGGCTCCTGTTGATGGGGGCATTATTCATTTGGCAGACCAACCTATGGCAATCAATCACCATTTGTCTCTGTCAGCCATGCAGATATGAGCAGTGTTTCAACTGGTCCCCACTGAGGGGCAAAGCAGACCTCCTTCTAAGCAGAAACCACGCAGCTATAATAGAAAAGCTTGAAGTTTCACTCGGTAGTTGATGATTGATCTCAGCTCTGTGTAGCCACATGCTAATAACGCGACTTTATGACGTCAATTTTTTCACACTGCCCCCCAGCTTCAGTTCAAGGGTTTCTGTGCTCTAAACTAACACCAGTGTAAGCTTATGAATGACTTTGTTCTGAGCTGTGTGGTTGCAAAGCTCTGCTTTATGATACTGCCCCGCCGAGTCCCTGCTGCCAGGACATTTTCTGTTGAATTGGGTGTTTTTTGTTCACTGGCTGAGATGTCTTACTGAGTAATGTGATGCTTAGTGCAACTTCAGTTTTCCTGGAAATCTGATTTTCTTTTGTTTTATAATCCCCTTTCCGTGCTTTCTTCAGAGTTTCATGATTCACCTCCTTCAGTCACATGCTGCACTTTCTCCCTCTCGTGTTGTTGCTGTTTCATTTGTTTTTTTCTGACTTGACTGCATATCCTTCAACTCCTATTACCCTGTTTAAGTGACTCATCCATTCTTCCCTCCTGCATCCTCAACCTGTAGCAAACCTCGGTAAAATCAGATTCCTCAGCCCTGACTGGCACTTCCTTTCAGAGATGACACACTAAAGCACAATTTGATGACCAGTGTCTGACGAACACTTTGACCAAGAGTAGGAAATAACAGCAGACTTTTCCAAAGCCTCATGATGGATTGTAAGAATTAAAAGTTGACTGGCCGTTCTTTTGCTTTTACGAGCAAATGTGTCCATTTTTCTCCTGCCGCCCTCACTGACTAAAAGGGTGTGATTATGTTTTTCCGCTCCTTAAAGTAAAGGACACATAACAGCAAGTAAAATATTTCAATAATAAACCAAAGACGGTTGAAGGAAATTCTTTCAAGGTGAAAAAACAACCCCACAGACAGTTTTGCGCTGCCAAACAGCTCATCCTTGCCCTTGGATCGAAATTCAGTAAAAACAAGACAACAGTGGCCCCGCAGGGAGCAGGGGTTGATTCATACCATCCTCAAGTCTCACAGAAACAAGCTTTCAGGAAAGCATCAAATGACCTTGTTTTGGTGGCTGGCGCAGTCCCAACCTTCAAAGTGTTGTAAAGATTCAAGATTAATTTGTGCTTCCTTCTCCCCTGGACCCAGAGGGCAGTGGTGCGTACGACCTCACCGGCTTCCTCATGCACGGACGGACGGAAATCCAAAACAAAGAGCTCACTGCTCTCTGTCTCCCAGAGGCTATTAGTCATGTCTAACTGAGGCAATGTGTTTGTCTATCTGGCTGTGATTTAAGACTTCACATGCTGAGGACTGTGTATGTTCAAGAAAAATTTATAGGTATGAAGCGTAACATCAAAGTTTTAGCCAGTCGACTTTAATCATTACTTTAATAGCAGTGTGGACCATTTTAGCATAATACAAAAAAAAAAAAAATTCTTAATTTTAACCCAAAATGTTGGGTTCATCTTAAACAAGAACTCAGACGGTGTCAAAAATAGTTCTCCACACATTGATAGTCCGCTAAAAGAGAGTTTGACTTGTTATAGTCTGAAATAAGATTTATTGTTATACATTTATATATGAGTCAAAGTATCCTACAGAATTGGTCAATCCAACCAAGTTTACTGTCTTCTTTTGGGCTGAAGAAAATCAACTGTAATTGTAGTGAAGATAATTGGGATAGACTCAGTTTGGCCACCAGTTTGTTTGTCTCAAGGTTCGCTCAAGTGTCTTCGCCTGAACACCACTCAAGGCTTCATCATTAACTCACAAGTTTCAGATAAAACCAAAGATGACCTTTATACCAAAGCTGGAGTTACTAACACAATTCTGCATGCGGCACTGGATATAAATAGTTAAGACAGATGTTTTGTCTGTTCAACTAGTTATAGAGATTTTACACTCAGAAACACAAAGTTCAGGTCCTTTTATCAGGAAAGTTGCTGAAACTACAGGACACATAATTTTTAGAACATGAATCGTTGAGAGGGATCTTGTGTTAAGTTTTTCAGTAGATACTGACGTATTTTGGTGACTTCTTCAATAAAACCTTACATGAAAGAATTACCCAAGACAGTTCATTTCATTCACTCGGGGACAGTGGATGCACAGCCCCAATTTCAAATAAGGTGGGCTGCTTTGTAAAATGTTAATGAAACTGAGTGAAGTGGTTTGTAAATCATTGAAAGTGCATAATTTTGATGAAAAATATCTGCATTTTCGATTTGATGCTTTAGTTTCATGTTTAATAAAATAGTGGGACAGTGGATGTGAATCACCTCTTCTTTTAACAACACTCTGTACATGTTTGGGAACCATAAAACTAGTTCCTGGACTTTTGGAAGTGAAATACTGTCCCACTCTTGCTTGATATAATGTCAGCTGTTCAACCGTTCAGGGTCCCCTCAGTCATTTTTCTTCCTTCTCATGATGTGTCAGTTTTCTGGTGGCTTCAAGTTGAGATTGTAGGCAGGTCAGTTCAGTATCCAGACTCTCCTACTATAAAGCCATGCTGCTGTTGTAATATGTGCTGAATATGGCTTTGCACTGTCTAGCTAAAATATGCAAAGTCTTTCCTGAAAAATGCCAATGTCTGGGTGGCAGCATATGCGTCTCCAAAGCCCTCATCCAGTCATTCAGCATCATTGCCTTCCCAGATGTGTAACTACCTGTGCCATGGACACTAATGCCTTCTCAGACCACCATGGTACCGGCTTTAAAGTTAGTCAGTTCAGGCATGTTGCTCCAGGTTTGTTTTTTTAGAAATACACAACTTGCAATATTGAATTTTAATGATTTGAAAACTGTCAAAATCTGTTTCAATCGCTTATTGCTTAATGCTTATTGCCCAACTAAATTAACCATTACGTAAAGATGCCTTCAAAATAGTCATTAACTGAGAGGCTGTCTAGATATTTAATTGATTTGAAGACTGACAGGCCTAAGCTGCCATCTTTTAGCTATTTCTATGTTTTTATAATTCCAGTGAGAGCTATATAAGCAGTTCTCGAGCAGCATAAGTATGTCAGGCTCCTAAGAATCATGCCCCCTCAATTGATTTATTATTGCACTGAAATCAAAATGGAATAATAATAAATCATGATTGAACGCATGTGGTAAATGGGTTGGTTTTAAGCTGTTGAGATCTGGCTGTTGACGGCTCTCTTGAGCCTTAGATGATGGTTACATAACTGTGACAAAAAGTATGGACCAAACATTGACTCTGATTGATTACGCCTCTGGGGTTTCTGGTCTGTAAGTTAATTCTTATATGACAGTGAGTGAAGTGAAGTAATAACTCTCAGGGTTGTTGGAAATCTCAATAAAGCCAAAAACTGAAGTTATAATGTTCTTTGGAAAACCTCAGCAGTGATGTAAAGCATACATCATTCGCAGTTAATGCTCTGAAAGCTGCAGAACCAGCTGAATAATTCTTCAGGTCACTCCTGACACTCGGACTGGCCTCATTATACACCTGGAAAGAATAATGATTTCAAACATCAGGTTCTAACACGAGGGGCTCTCCAGAAAAAAGCGCTAACCAATGCCAAGGTAATGCTGCCAGCTTTTTTAACAGAGGCAATCTAATTATAGAGACCCTGGCAAACTCTCTTTAATGACGCAATGGTTCCTCACTTTAAAAAAAGTTCGGTCTGTCTGTCTGTCTGCTCTCCACTCTGCCTCTCGTTTTTCACTTGTGTATTTGTTGTGCAGGACAGAAGCAGCAGCTGCTCATAAGTATTCATTAGTCCTGCTTATGGATTAGCCGAGACAAAAGTGCGGGTTTAGATTGGGGCTCCACACTGAGCTTCCTCCTCCAGGACACAGCGGGCTCTTCTCCTTCTTTCCCCAAGCACTAACCACAGCTGTTCAGCAGCACTTAAGTTCTCCAACAACAATGTGCCAGGATAGCTGTGAACACTTTTGTTCCCCTACGCCAAAGCATTTGTCAGCAGTGGTTTCTCCTCTTGTTTCTAATGCCTTTGTTTCTCTGCGGTGCTTTAGAAAGCAATATGTTCTCCTGTTTCTCATTTATTGACAAAACTGTGATGAAACTATGTCAGATCCTGTTTGTTGACGTTGGTTGTGATGGTGATTGCTTTAGATTGCTGGCCCAAGTCATCAGTTTCCAGCTCCTGTTTTTTGCACACGCAGCTTAGTCCACTAAGCTCCATATTTCAGCATTCTGTCATCTGGCGTACTCACTCTTATACTTAGTCATTCAGACAACTTGGGTGTTTTTCGGCCGGAAAAAAAGCCAGCCCCTTTCTCTCTTTCATTTCTTTTACCACTTGTAACACATGCATCGAGTATCAGGTGCTTTGTGTCTCCCATTTAGGACAGCTGCACAGGCTGGCGTTCCCTGAGATCTCCTTTATGCCCACAAAGTCGCCTCTCACATAAGCGCACACACACACACACACACACATCACAAGGCCATAAGTCACCCTCCCTACAACGCCTTCCCTCTCCCAAATCCACACACACCGTGTACCCATGTCATCGCTGCTCTTGTTCCAACGTCTCCGCCCTGTTGTGCCTGAGCAAACTCGACTCCACCATTGACTTTGTTTCTAAGCATTCACCCCCCCAACCCTCTGTCACTACAGCTGTGTGTCAGCTGTTGGCCTGCCCAAGTCTGGTCGGAGAAGAAGCCGAAACACAGAGGGTCTACAGGGAACCCAGTCTGGCCTCTGCGACTCCCCCAGCTGTCACTCCCAGTTCAGACTTCCACTTATCATGAGCTTACTTTCCTCCCTTCTGCTTCACCACTGGAAGTCTTCCTTTCACACATTCAGAAGTTACAGTAAATACGCTCAGAGGAAAGACACATGAAACATCATACTTTTTTCAGATTGATTCACAGTTGTTTGGTGAAATCATGTCGGTGTTGGCAGGAAAAAAGCAACAGGTTCTTCTTTTCTTTTGAAGTACTTACGATTTTGCACACCTACCTTGATAAGATGCAGAGCAATTTACCATTTCTGCATTAAAGTCCGCCTCCAACAGGGTTATAATTTATAAGTTTAGTTGGCGTTGATTCAACTTTATGGTCATCCCGGGGGCTATACTTTCTTGTAATATCAGATTAAATTGGTTCATAGTTTTCTTTTGTTACAACAGAGTGTCACAACAAATTACATCCTCCAAATCACTACATTGCAGAATGAACTGCTCCCTATATCATTTTAATTAAAAACAGGAAAATGTAACCTCGGTGAAGGACTTTGATGTAGGAGTGCATTCATTTTAAAGTACCTAATAAGAAGCCGACTAAGTGCAGGATGTTTTGGAGAATTCTAAAATTTCACAGACTTTCAGTGTCACTTACATCCAAAATGTCCGTGATTATCCGTAGCATCAATTCATATGATTACCAAACAGAACTCATGCATTTTTGTGTCTTCATTAAATCAAAATACTCCGACATCCGTCCTTCTGTTGACTCTCACTCATTAGCTTTTATTTCTACCATTTTCCATCTTCAGTTGTTTACTAAATACCAAAAATCCTGGTGTTTCAAATGAAGTACGTTCTGTTCAGAGAAGGTAGAACTGAAATCAGTAATTTAGATGAATTTTGTCATACCTAATACAGGAGAAATAAAAATCTGTGGGACTAAATGGGGCCAGCTAATTATACCATCCTCAATTACCAAGCTGTGTGTACCATTTCTAAAGGCAGCAAAGTATTATTGTGTCCCTGCATTCTGCTGCCAGAGAGAGAAAAACAAATTAGTGTGTGAAAGTGGCCTTTGTTGTAAGGCTTTGTGCTTGTCCCTCTGGGGTTTGGCCCATTGCTGATCCCCGGCACGCAAAACATTGAGAAACAAATGACTGCGAGATATGCTACGTGCTTCTTACTAAGAGGATTTGATTCAGTTTGGTAATCAATGAAGAAGATATTTAGTGTGTGAGCTCAGGCTGGAGCTGTTCACCTGCAAGTGAAATGTAAATGTCGGCATGACAATGAGATTGTTGGTTCCAACAACGCAGACCTGAATCTTAAAATGGCTGCATCTAAATACACATCTTTTCTTTTTTCTTTTTCTGGGACAGGTATGCCTGTGGTCGCCAGCGTGTCCCCGGACAGGTAACCAGGTGTGTTGCTGCTGTCATGGCCTTGCTGACCTTGCGGCTGTTTCCTGCCACTGTGCTCACAGTCCTGGTGACTCTGGCGTCGTCTTCAGAGGACCATGAGTGGCACTTTAACCCGGGTAGGTTTCTTTATGTAAATGCTCGCAAAAGATTATATCAAAGTTAATGAAAGATAACTGTCCTTCAATTTCGTCCCCATTAATTACAATTGCAGTTCATCATTGACTGTAGACATTATCACTAGATAAGAATGCAACAAATCCTTTGTGTCAACATAAAGCTATCAGCTGACTTGAAGTTGCCATACTTCATGACAGAGCAATAAACACTAAGGAAAGAGATTTACCATATTTGCATGCTGCCATTTTCCTGTGGTGCCAAATGCTTGTAGCCTATATTAATCTAGTTTGTCAGTCATTGATTTTTAGCTACTTCACAACTGCGATCATTGAACAGTTTTAGGACTGCTCAAACAAAAACACATTTAATGGTGAACATCTGACAACAACTTTTTTACAGCTTGCTGGCTGCCTGTGGGCAACAGCTTGAAACCCTCCCTTACAAGCTAGAATTGCATTAGCAAGGATTTAGTATATACAGGCAAGCGTCTGAATGCAAAGTTGTCCTGATTTCTCAAAGAAAACCAGAGACAGTTTCTGTTTAGAGGTCAGTCTGTCATCAAACTACCTACTGATATTATCTGTGAAAGAAAAAGAGGCAGACAGCTGTGGTTTTATTTACTTTAATCAAGGAAACTGTTGAGATGTAAGAAACTGTGGTGCAAATTGACTCATAAAGTGAAAGTAAAAACACACATATATATAATTAAATACAGTACCAAGGGAAATACTCATTATTTAATTAAAGATATGTCTGTCTAAAATTTTAGGATAAAGCTGTCTATGTTTATCTCCTGAGCTATCAAGTGAATTTAATAAACCACAATTTTGAGACCTATTTGAAATCTTGTCAAATTGCCAGAAAAAAATAACCCCAGAAAACAGCTGTTTCTGAAATTAGGATATAATAATACACAGATCAATACTCTGCTACTATTTTCCCCAGCCACGTAGCAGAAAGAATGCAGCACAGTTTTCATCAATATCATCTTTGTTATTTAATCACAAGCATTGTGAATTCAGTAATTTACCCGCAGCACGTTTTGTGTGGTCGGTTTGTTGTAGGCGGAGAGTGGACAAACTGAGCTTCTTGTAACTATAGTTACTCTAAGGAAAGGGTCAAACTGTTATTTGGTCATTGAATTTTTCTGTCAGAAAAAAAGTAGTTTCTCTTATCATTATCATACCTGTTTTAATGGCACACCCTCACATATATTTGGGGAGTCAAACACAGTATTTAAAGCTGTAATGGACATGTTTCCCTGCAGTTTTTCACTGTTATATTTCATTCCTGGTGGTGATGACCCTAGATGGGAGGAATGAACACTATTTGTCAGATACCAGAAACTTATAATGTCATAACTTCCAGTTAATGAACCTTATCATGAAGTCAGATGAACATAACCAGTGTGTTGATAAGGCTGAGGACATGTAAATTCACCCCCTCAAGTGAGTCATTAGTCTCGCATATTAGACCACTGAGAGGTAAGGTGAATGACATTGATGATTTCTGTGCAACTGTCAGTGGGTGGGATATGTTTAGCAACAGGTGAGCATGTAGTCCTGAAGTTGTTGTGTTGGAAACAGGGGAAATTGACAAAGTTAAGTATGTGAGAAACTCTGAATAGGGCTTGACATCCGGTCGGAGCATCTCCAACTCTGCAGGTTGTTCCAGGTCTGCAGTGGTCAGAAAAGTGGTCCATATGGTGAACAGGTGATGAGGTCATGAGTGGTCATGTCCAGTTCATAGATATGAGGAGCCAAGGCTTTTGAGGTCCAACCTAACATCTACCAGATCTCCAACTGCTGAAGGGACCGCTGGTTCTGATCGAAAGGTGACAGAACTCAAAGCTGTGTAGTCACAGACTGGTCACAGTGCACATGTTGACCCCTGACCATCACCTCAAGCACCTAAGAGCATGAGTCGATCACATCTGAACCAAGGAACACTAGACAAAGGTGGCATGGTGACAGCCTTACTGAGGTGTTGACTTAGTCTCTGAATCCCCCTCCCCTCCTAAAAACTTCAGGTTCCAAAGGACTTGATACTAACCTCTTGATGACAGATACTGCATCACGCTTTCAGAGGTCTAATGCAGTCCATGTCTCATCAGGTCGTGATGAATAGAGGGCCAACGCAGTTTTAGGTGGGTGGTCATAATGATATGATTGATTGGTGTATTCAAAACCAGCTGACTCAAAGGTGAGGATGAGTTTGAGACATTTATATAAAGAAGATTTGAACAACTCTTGTGACTTTACGGTAACTTAAACTGTGTAAGCACCTCCTAAAGAGCGGTTTCATTTTGACAAGTCAGGGGGGAACGTTTCAAGGTGGTTATTTAATTCCCACAAACTCTGGTATAATTGCATTTTGCGCCTGTTTCCCTGTCCTTATCCCTCCCACCCCTGTGTCCTCAAGCTCTGCAAGCGTCCGTCCTGCTGCTCCGACATTCTCCTCACATTCTCAGATCAGTAAGGCTCATTCTACGTCTGCTATCAACAGGCTATCCAGTGTCCTGTCTCTGTCTGCCAGCCAGTCGTGTGTAATAGGAGAATGAGATAGCTGGGCGTCCCCCTCCCTCCGCTCATCAGGACCGCTAATGCACAGGCAGCTCATGAAAGTGTCAGTCAAAATGTCAGGAGGGGGAGGGCGTGAGGGATTAGTGAGCGAGAGCCAACCAGGTGTAACCAGAGGAGACTGTTTGCAGTGTGGTCAGCCCACTCTGTGCTGCAGCAAGACTGAGAATGAGACAAGGCTGCAAGAATTGATGATTGTTTTAATCACGTGTTGATTACATTTTCTGTATGCCAAACATCTGATGTATGGGTTGCGAGAGATCTTTCTTCTCTGGACTAATCACCAAATGTTTGTATGCTTATGCTAACATGTAGAGACCGCAGTAAACATAATACCTGTTAGCCCCATTTCTGTGGGTTAGGTGGCATGCTGGTGCTTGCGGGTCGTGAAAACAGAACTGGGTCCACAGTTTTTCTGCTAATAGCTTTTCAATTTATAATGCTTTCCTTTATTTTATGAGACTTTTTAACATTATCAAAGTTTTTGAATGCCGGTCAGACAATACAAGGAATATAAGATGTATTTTATGTACTTCTTTTTATGATTTTTGACATGGTCTAAATTAAACTGTTCATGTTTAATGCGGAAAAACATTATAATTTGTTGCATACTGAAGGATCACAGGAAGCTGTTGCTGATCTTAGTTGACATTGTGCAGGAGGCTAAACAAGTGTAAATAACAATTTTCCTCATGACTTGACATCTAGGGGATACAATTGAAGAGTCTGCTCCAATATATCTTTGTATTTGAAAATGACACGAGCTGTAACTGGCTCGTTTGATACATAACTAGATCAGAGTTGAAACAGTGACGCAGGAATCTTTAGAAACCATAAAATATCTGTATATATTGAGGTTCCCACTGTGTGTTAATTGAGAATGATAGATCGTTAGACCTCTATTAGATGAGTCACCTGTCAGTCAGCAAGACAGACATCCGTTTACACTCCCACCTACGACAAGTTAGAGCTGCTGATTAATTGACCTGTTTTTGAACTCTGTGAGGATCTTTAGATTAAGGAAAAAAGCCCACACAGGTAGTGAAAATGAAATAATTCTGCAAACCACCAGGACCTTCTTGCTATGAGGGGCTGAACATCTTGTTTATTGATCGACCAGCAGTGCTTAAAATGATCTGCATGTATCTTGGAGAGAGACTGATAAAAATCCACCCACACCATCTTTTCCTGTAGAACTGAGTTAAGCTCTGAGGTATCAGCGCTTCGTCTAACGCATTGTTGTGAACGCTGGAAGAGAAGGTGAAAGCAGAGGACTCCGAGGGGGCTGGGGACAGAAATGAGAAGATTGCAGATGGTGGGGTGTTGACTGCTGATGTGTGATGATGATGATGTAATGAAATGGGCACCTGTCTGTCCCCAGGGTGTGTGTATGAACTGTGTGTATGTGTGTGTGAGTGTGTGTCTGTCTGTCTACTGCACCCCTCAGGGTTTTTAGGGTCTGTCATGCAGCCCAACATTCCTGTTCGCTGACTCAATGACAGAAACTAAGTCAGACGCCTACTGCTCCCCCGCCTTTTTCTGTCACCCTCAGCCTCCCCTCCATATCACTGTCAGTACCCCTTTCCACTTTATCGCTACCCACACCCTCCCTCAGCCTCCCCCCATGCTTCCACCTTCACATCTCTCCTTGACTGGCTGCAGAGCAGATAGCTGGGTCATTGGATAATCCCTGCCTGGGACCACTCTATCTGGATCGTTTGATAATTCTGCCGTTGGAGCAGATTCAGAGCAGATATCTGAGACCTGACTGTGCTCTCTCATTCAACCTCTGTGCTTTTTCCTCTTTTGTTCTCATCCTGTAATTCCCCAAGCAGTGGTAACAGGAACACGGACTGTACTGTATCACTGGAGCCCCGAGGAGTTTGCTTTGTGTGGGATGGACAGTGAGCAGGAAAGACAAGGGAGAAAAAAAGCTTAAGGAAAAGTGTAGTTGAACAAAAGACAGGTCACAGCATTTCACAGGGTGGCAGATGAATTTTAATGACTATCTTTTACGAGGTCTCTTTTGACAGGACAAAGGGGACTGCAGGAACAAGTGATGCAAAACACAGCCATTACATTTTATATTGGTATGGAGCCCACACACAGAGGTTCTGCATTAAATAAGGGCCAAAAAGAAGAATTTATTGTGCAGTTTGGTATTCCCTTTCCCTCCCTTTAGAGTCTGTGAGCGTTATGCAGCGTGAAGTCCGGAAGTTTTCCCAGAGATGACATAACAACATTATTCTCCATGACCAATGTTGGCTGCTTAAACTCTAATGGAAATATTAGGTTTCCTCTGGACATGTGCTGCAAGCGGATGAGAATTTCGCTCATGTGTCTCTCTCTTTTCCTCCAACTTTCCTCTGAAGCTCAGTGTCGTTACGCCCTGGGAATGGAGGATGGCACCATCCCAGACTCTGACATCACAGCCTCCAGCGCCTGGTCTGACTCCACTGAGGCCAAACATGGAAGGTAGGAAATGTGTGTGTGTGTGTGTTTGTGTGAATGCAGACTTAAAGCTGATAATGACACAACTCCGAACACAATAATCAAGAAGCTTTTCTAGTAAGCTGTAATTTTGCTTAAAGGGACATTCTGGCATAAAATTAATGTAAGGTCAAACACACTGTAACACCGAGTTAGACACCCCGTCGAGAGATGAATGTTGCCGACCGCTTGCTTCTCTAGTTATACCAACTTTAATAACAACCGCACGATAGCAATACACAGCGGCCTGAGGAGCCATACACAAACCTCAACCAAAACGCCACTCTATAGCCACAAATAATGCTCAGAACAGCACCTAACTTCAGTACATATAGGGTCCCAGCTACAGTACTAACCACCAAACATAGTTTTAACTTTGCCTAATTTCTTCAGCAAAGAGACTAAACACATCTCACCTACTCTCTTCCAGCAGCCATTTGTTTGTAGCAAGACCTCAGGCCAGTCCATTACGGACTGCAGCGGGGTGACACAGCTCAAGGAAGAACATTTATGATCATTTCTTTATCATTTCCTTGAAGTAATAATCACCATATTAATCATTTTGCACTGCAGACGCAGTAGTTCTTCTGCCTTAGCATCTCGGTCTGATTGCATTTCCATGAAGAAATGATCATAAATGTTCTTCCTTGAGCTGCATCCCCCCCCAGCAGTCCGTGTTGGACTGGTCGAGGTCTCTCTACAAACAAGCAGCTGCTTGAAGAGAGTAGGTGAGTTGTGTTTAGTCTCTTTGCAAAAGAAATTAGGTCAAAGTTAAAAAGATGTTTGGTGGCTAGTGCTGTGGATAGGACCCTATATGTACTGTTGATGAAGTTAGGTGCTGTTCTGAGCATTATTTTTGGCTATAGAGTGGTGTTTTGGTTGAGGTTTGTTCATGGCTCCTCAGACCGCTGTGTATTGCTATCGTGTGGTCATTGCTAAAGTTGTTATAACTAGAGAAGCAAGCCATCTGCAACATTCATCACTCGCGGGGGTGTCTTACTCAGTGTTACGGTGTGTTTGTGCCTAAATTAATTATACGCCTGAATATCCCTTTAAGGGGTGTCTCAGAGATCATGCTGTTGCGGTGGTGTCACCTATATGAGTGAATGATGACACCACTACAGTAAAATGAAAAGTTAATATGGGAGGCCAGCTGAAACCAACAACTTTCAGTGGTAAAAAATGTAGTTTTTGTTCTTTTTTTGCCCTGCTGTAGATGATATTTTTCATTCTAAGGACACAGCAGTTTGGCTCACATTTTTGCTGACCAGATTTCAGAAGTATGCTGCACAGTTATGAATGTAAAAAAAGTGTCGGCACAGCATTTTCAAATCAGTTTTGCGATCTAACAGTGCCACTATACCATTACATGCACAAGTCGTCGTTGACAAATACTCGATGAGACTCGTTCACTGTGATGGATTACACAACTGTAATGAGTTTAAAAGCTGTTGTACTTAATTTTAAATACATTAGAAAAACAGTCGAAGCCTGAAGGCATAGTTGTAGACGTATGTACCATTAAACAAAATTTACCTTGATGGCTTGTAAAAAAATAGGTTGACGTAAAAGTATGCTTTTGGTCTTAAGAGTGACTCAATCAAGAAAAACTGCATTTATGTCTATTTAACATTGGATCCGTTTCTATGGAAACATAATTTTCATTTTGGATAGCAGCTCTGACTTTTAAGAAGTTGTTTCCCACTTGATAAGGATGTATTTGATTTAAGAGGCTTAGTCTCAGCTCAGTAAGAGTCATATTTATAACAACTATCATACTTTCATCTCAACTTCAGAGTTTTTTTTCCGAGTAGTAGCTGCAGTTTTGCTGGAACAACATAAAACAACAGAATACATTCGCATGTCACTGTGGGCTGATCCGCCTGTCTGCTTTTTTTTTTAGTTTCTTGGCACCACACTAAAGTAATTTGTTGGCCGTCTATTAGATTATGATGGTGGATGATCGTGTGTCTATGTAAAACCCACTCTATAATCATATTACCACCTTGTCTATCTGTCTGTCTGTCAGCATGGTCAGACAAACCATGCATGCAGCGTGCTACAGCCATGTCATAAGAGCATTTGCAGGAGTGCGTGTGTGTGTTTGCGTGTGTGTATATGCGTGCATAAATGTGTGTATCCATTTGCCTCCGGTGGTGCGCAGGGCTGGGTCTCTTGGCAGAGTGTCTAACCATGTGGAAATGATTATTAGCCCTGGCTCTTTTGTAAAGAGACATCAGGGAACCACAGCGAGAGAAAGAGAGAAAACAGAGAGAGCAGCGGACATAAATAAAAAAAACAAGTGAAGGGTGGATCATTGTGACGGTGCGCTGAAAGCTGGAGAAATTAATTTGGAAACAAGATTTGGGAGAAGGTGTTAGTGAAAGGATGGATGGAGGGAAGCAGAGCTTTTTTCACAGCCCTGATTGCTTTGTGACGGTGAAACATTTGTAAATCCGTGTGAGCAAGAGGAGAAAAGATAGAGGTGAAGAATGAGAGTAGACAAATGAAGTGTTGGCAGACAATTAGAGCAGAAGAAAAAGAAGGAAAAATTCAGGTACTTGGCAGAAAGGTGGGTTAAGTATTACTTCTGTTGGCTCATGCATGTTAGACTGAACTCTACCAGGCTCATTCCTTTTTTTCTTCTGCTCTGTCCCCTTTTGCCTCCATCTCCTCCATCACAGAGCACTCTGTTGAAGACTAATGTGTTGATATCAGTTTGCGGTCTCCCGGCGTTATGACCTCACCCGCTGAGGGAATAGTGGGATGGCTGAAGCACTAGCGCCACTGTGACCAAGTTGATACAGTGTTTTAGTGGTTTAAGCTGCAGCAGGTTTTATTTTGGGAGAAAATCCCACAGTGGTCAGAGTGTGGTTGTGGCCTGGCGTTTCTTCCTACAGCTTCCTATAAGAGCTGATGCAAATTGACAAAACACACAGCCAAGTTCACGGTCTTCATGTGGCCTGTATGTGGTGGTAGTTTGGATTTTTCTTCCCTAGCTGGATTGTGGAAGGTCACACTGAGGGAAAATCTTTGCAGCGGTGCATGTGTGTGGTCATAGACGGCCTCAGGTGGTGTAACTAAAGAGTGGTCCTGATGTTATATAGCAGAACTTGGTGTGAGGTTTAAAGAATGAGGAAGAGCGAAGAAATTTTCACTCCTTTCATGCTCCTTTCATCTCTTTCCGCCTCTTGTGTGTTCTTTTTATTTACCATCTGTCTCAGTCTCTTTTTCATTGTATTGCCTGCTGTGTTCTTTCACCTAAGTCAAGTTTCTGTCCTTTTTTTTTTTTCTTATTTAAACAGAAATATCCTATTTGTAAGTGAACATTTGGCTGCTCTGAAATCCAGTCTGTGTAAAAATAGAGGAGGTTGTCGTGTTCATATTGAATTCTAAGCAGTAGCTGTGCAGTTCTGAGAGTTTTGAAGTAGTCAGTCTTGCAACATTGCATTTGGATCCTGGGGTGTTGGACTGGGATTCAATGAGTTTTCAGATTTTGTAGATAGTTTGATTTTTCATTATGACTGTTTTTCTCAGGTTGAGCACAGGAGAGGGCGATGGAGCATGGTGTCCTGCGGGACCAGTTTTCCCCGGTGGAACAGAATACCTTCAGGTCAGACACTCATTATGTTACTCTGTTTTTCACTGTTCTTAATTATACTGTATAAAAGTGTTAAAAGCGCCATTACATTTTAGGTGTTATTTTACCGATAAAAGCAGATAAAATGTGCGGACTACTTGATAAAAAACTGTATGATTAGTATGCCATTATAACCACTTGAATGCACTCAAGCCCAGGCAGATGGGCTACACAGCAGCGTGACTGTCCATCAGTGATAAAGTGCACCCACATGTTTTTAAAAGACTCTTTTGTGGTTTCTTTATTTATTTATTTGTATAAGCCACACAGTATTTGTACATTTATAAACCCCAAAACTAAAAAAGCTAATGTAGTTTTTCCAGGTCAAACAAATTTCTTCTGTTCGTTGTTTCTAAATGGACTGTATCAGACTGATATACACGTTATTTTCTGTAACATAGTGAAAAGGCTTTTTCCCAAAATTTCGACTGGCACCTTGTCATCTACGTTTAGCATAAACCTGTATGCCTAAGTTACAAGTGTCTGTTAATGTTTCCCTGTCTCTTGTAGGTAGATCTGCATAAACTTCACTTCTTGGCTCTGGTAGGTACCCAGGGTCGTCATGCTGACGGTCACGGTCAGGAGTTTGCTCGCAATTATCGGCTCCGATATTCAAGGGATGGAGTAAAATGGATGACCTGGAAGGATCGTTGGAGCCAGGAAGTAAGCAGCGTTAAAAAATAAATAAATAAACGCTTGAACCGAAGCAGTCTGTCAGTGTTAATGTCATTAAATCACCTGTCAGGTTCTCTCTACAGAATATACAGGTGGAGTTGACTCAGCGTTACTAATATCAGGTTAACACTCTGCAGATTTTTTAATATGGGTGTTGGTGAAAACACAGATTGCTGAATTTTTCATCTGGGTTTTAATTTATTTATCATTCATTAGAAAGTGGCAGAGTTTGCAAAGTGCCATCTTAATTTAATCTGGAAACTTTTCTGTTGAGGCAAAAACAGCCTCTAATGTCTGAGTTTTCAACACTATGCAATGAATGGCTTACTTAGGGGCTTTCTTATTATGTTTGGTATATGTCCAACATTTCTGTTAGTGCAGACTCAGAGCACTGTATTTTATCACTGTCCTACATAATGGCATGGCTAATTAGACCTCCAACTACCAGCGATTTAAGAGGAGTCACACTGATTTTTCTCTTTTTAAGAAGAAACTCTAAGTCTCGAGGTGACGGATGCCCTCGCCAACAACTGTGACTCCGAAATCAGTTTTTCTTTTCAGCTTTCTGTTGATGTGATTTTTTATTTTTTGAACTCTCGTTGGATTAACAGAATTTGAAATAGCATGCCGAATAAAAAAACTCTGCGCCTTTAGGCAAAATCCATTCAACCCTGCAGGTAACAGGGGAGAAGAGCAGTATTCTGTCTGACTTCAAATTTGTTCTTTTCTTCCCCCAGGTGGTGTCAGGGAACGAGAACACATATGATATTGTGTTAAAAGACCTGGGCCCCCCTATTGTGGCCCGCATGGTGCGCTTCTACCCCCTGGCTGACCGAGTTATGAGCGTTTGCCTTCGGGTGGAGCTCTACGGTTGTGTGTGGAATGGTAAGTGTGTGGAGGAGGGAGACTTACTCAGACTTCAGAGATACAAAATGTTCCTGTTTCGCTCATTACTTAGGTATTCATATGGTCAGTTTATTCCAAGACATGCCCCTCAGACTTTGATAAATAAAACCCTTCATCATACAGTGAAGGTGTCATTTCACTTCATCCTAGATTTACTCCTTTGGCATCAGGAGGACAATGGGGGATTTGCTAGATGGCAGTGATTACGAGTGCATGTTTTTTGCAATACATCCCCATGCATTAGTTCAAGGCATCTCGCATCAAATTTACTGCCTGAGTGGGGTTAGCTCAAATAAAAGAAGCCACACTAGAGATGAAATGTGTTGGTCTCAATGTTTTCCGGAGCACAAGGCTTACTAGCTGAGTATTTATGACAGGCTCACCTCCTCTCTTTTCCCCATCCACCTCCCTCAGACAGCATCACGCTGCCTGTAAATCAGAGCTGTCACAAGGACTAGAAGCTCCAGTTCCCGGTTTGTGTTTTCAGTGAGAGCATCTTTCTAAAATATGTGTAGTTTCTGATGAAGTGCAGCTCAGTTCACCCACCAGCGAGAGATTATACAGAGTCTTCAGAACACCAGGCTTCACATACTTTCATCCTCTTATTTCATCAGATATGGCAGCTGCACAGTGTTCGTCTGTCCTACACATTCACATCCGAGTGCATAATCACATACGCAGACACTCATCTGAATGCAAACACAGCAATCTGAACATATACTGAAAATCCTATGTGAAGTGTTATTATGGGTAGGAGAGCGGTGGGCTGCAGTCTGTTGCTGACGTCACCTCTGTGAGGCTGATTAGCTGTATATTGGAACAGAGGGACTTGAGTTTCACCGGTTAATGGTGGCTGGGGTTCAGTGGGGCTGAGCAGCAGACCCCTTCATTAGTTTTTTCACCTAAAAAAACATCTGCAGCCATTCTGAAGCAATGATTATATATCATATCAACAACCATGACTTATACTGATTATGTCCTCATTTAATTGTTTCTCAGATGGGCTGAAAGCTTACACGGCTCCAGTGGGTCACACCATGTACCTGTCTGGCATACCTGTCTATCTGAACGATTCCACGTACGATGGAAGCACTGAGCAGGGGTAAGACAAGCAGCTGCTTTAGTTTTCTTTTTACTTTTTCATTTCTATGCATGAGTTTGAATCTCATCTACATATAAACCTTTGATTTATCAGTTCTCACACACCCTTAGCTCTAAAATTCATCACTGTTTTCTCAAATATAATCAAAATAAAGATTTATAAGTGTTGCGGTCAGCAGTGTGGAGGGACTCAGTCAGCGGAATACCAAAAACTTCTCTGCAATGTTCGACACATCTGTAAGCACTGAAGTGGGGTCTAAGCCAAGCCCTTTGTTTAAAGTTTACATTTCTATCTACCTAATCGAAAGGGAATGATATTATTTTTTTAAGATGCTCTGGGATTTCAACCGTGTTTCCTGCCCATAATGTTTTGACAAGAATAAAAGGAGGGGGGAAACTCTGAATGTTGAGGTCCACACACATGTGCTGTACGGTTAATGGGGCTGAAATGTTATGTTAGCAGCTGAGCTAACACCTTTGATGTAAACCAGACATTTTATGGTAGATGCACATCGGAGAAAAACAGAGAGGGGCTGGGCTTGAGGGGACTCATTTGGTGGCCTTGTTGTGTTGCTTTGTTTCTGTTGAGGTGTGTGTTTGAATGTGAAAGAGAGGAGAGAGAGAAGAACCTCTGCCAGTTTTTTTGTGTGTGAGAATATGTAGGCCGGCATGTTTCCCTGTGTATCTATGTATATATGCGTATTTATGCATCCCTGCATGCCACAACAAGAATATATTCATAAATAGAAAGTGACAGGCAGCCCACAGTGTCCAGCGTTATTTCTGCCACATGTAAATATGCTGCTGTGTGTGTTTGTGCGCAGCATGCAGTTTGGAGGCATGGGTCAGCTCTGTGACGGCGTCCTGGGGGGAGATGACTTCATACAAACTAAAGAGCTGAGGGTGTGGCCCGGGTACGACTACCTCGGCTGGAGCCGGGAAGCCCTCGGGCAAGGCAGCGTGGATATCGAGTTCCACTTTGAGAAACCGCGTCTCTTCCATAAAATGCAGGTATGGAGTGAAAGTTATACTGTTGTTGAAGAATGAGAGAGGGTTAAGCGGGGCATTGTTATCCCACAGGAATCTCAGACAGCATGAGACAGCCTGTAAATCAGAGCTGTCATCGAGGCTAAAAGCTGCAGTTCCTGGTCTTTGTAGGGAGACCATCTTTCCAAAATATGCTCTGATGTGAATTATGAGGCAGTGCAAGCCAGAGAGTAAGAAGAATCTCTTGGATGTCAGCTTTTACATATTCAGTCTTATGTCTCATCTCATATGGGATATTATGGCGGTGAACTGTCTTTACTTTGTCAGCGTGTCAGATGGTTATGGAGGACATTGTTATTCCAGTGAGAGCTTTTCATGACAGAGTATTATTCCATTATTAATGCATTGTCTCTGATTTGGTTCAGGCAAAGGACTTTCTTCAAAGTCATGCCCCTGTCTTTCATTTTTTCTTGTCTGTACATAACAGTGAAGTTTCCTGTAGAGACTTAAAAAGAATAATCAAAAGAGAAAAGACGAAACACACTATGAATTACCTCGCCATGCCTTACAGGAGGTTATCTGATTGTATTTTTGAACACTTCGACCCGTAAATCTGCATCTAAAGAAGTAAAAAAAGCTTTGATTTAGTTCGTATACTGTCTTCATTTTTCAACAATGAGGAAAGCAGCTTAACAAAGAACAATCTTTGGATAAAAACTAAGAAATAATTCTGAATTATCTAGTTTGAACAAGACAATGCAGATGTCATTGTGATAATGTGAAAACAGACACTATGGTGGTCGTTTTGGTCACGTGTGATGATGTACAACCTCTTAAAAGAAACATCAAGTCACATTCTAATATATGTGTGAGTCGAGGGAAAATGAGAAGCAACATAAACGCTGGTGATCTCAGACAAACGAGCCATTAATGCATAAAATCCCACAAATTGAAAGAACAGGGTTTTTAAGCTTTGGTCTGATAAAAAAAAAACAGCGAGAAGTCAGTGGAGGCAGAAAACACAAAGGGCTGCGGGTGGTGCCGACTCATTAAACAAAATAGATCCGCTTCTTACCTCGTTTATGCAGTGACTTACTGCGCGATAAAAGAAATGAAAGAAATAAACCAAAACTGCTTAACCTAATCTTACTGAAACAACCATAAATACAGCTGTTGTAGGCGGTATAATTTCTGTGAAAAACATTGAAGGAAATTACTGTCACACATTGTGAAAACCAAAAAATGAATACAAACTAAGCTTGATGCTCTATAAAACATTTGAAGGGCCTTTTCAGATTCTTAATAATGAATTTTTGCACAAATCAGATCACAAGAAGTTTAGTGTCGTATCGCAAAAGACAGACAACACAGGCTCATTCAATCACAGCACCCTGATGGTTGAGATGAGTCAGCCTTTTAAAGATGACTTTGAGGGAAGTGGGCCGCTGATGATTGGACGATGCAGGAGAGACAGGATTTGGGACAGCTGGATGGTGGCCAGTCGCTGAAGCTGCTGGTGACGTCATTCACTGGGCTCCATCGTACACAATCGACACTTCAATTGACCCAATTTACAAACTAGAAACAGCGATGCGAATAGCAAAAACTTGAAACTGAAGCCCTGAGGATCCTAACAATCAGACAGAGGTAACATGTTCTTTCCTTTTTTAGGGAACATTGTCAGCCTGTCTCCTCGCCCGAAAGCAGCATTTTGACCGGAATAGCTTGGCAGCCATTTAATTAGTTTTATTGTGCTATTGTTTATCGTGGGACAGTGCGTCTGAGCTTGCCTTTTTCGGGTGCCACTGGGTTTCATCACAGTCTGTTTGTGCGTCTGTGTGGCTTTTGGGGTTAGTTTGTGGAGCAACAAGAGGGGTTGATAATATGAAGCGAGTCATTTTGAGTTATAACCATGTTGTCTCCATGGATGCAGAGTGGAATGTCGGTTTGGGTGGGATTCACCCTATACATGTGCGCATTTAACAGCACAAATCCCCCCAGTCTGTGTTATAAAGTGACAAGTAATCTTGAGATCTTGGTTTTGACTGCGATCCAAACTTCCCGGCTGTGGTTTCCCCACCTCCCATGTTCTTTATTATTCTGGTGATTCTCAGTTACCTTTAGAACCTTTCCCAGCGGGATTCCAAGTGTTTTTCCTCAACGTATCCAGTGTTTCCTGTCTTTTCCCAAGAGGTTTTGCCACACTAACCTCAGCTGACATATGCACTTATGTTAGCCTGGCAGAGCGGATATGTCAGACACACAGGTCAAACAAATAATGAGTGGGAACCTGAACCTGATTCTGGCTTAGCTTTACTCTGTAGTTCCTTAACCTACACCTAATCACTCCCCAAGGGGAAATGTGCCCTTTGACCTTTTGTCAGTCATGACCTGCATTTCCTACACAATCTATCAAAGTGTATCTAATTAAACTTTGTAAAGATTTGGGAGTTCAGGTAATAAAACTTTATTAAATCAGCTCACACCTGAGACAGCGAAACAAACAAAAGAGTCACAGGGACCTAATAATGTTAGATTTATGATAAAACAAGCACAACATAATGATGAATGTTGTGTTATTCTCTCAAATTAAGCTTTGTGCAGGTCACTGGAGCTGTGTTCCCTGTAGGAGTAGTAAATTACCTCAGCACTGTTGACCTATCAGACTCACACCACTTCCCCAAGCATACAGAACACAGTCTTTCCTCCCAATTGTCCTCTTCCATGTAGAATCAGTTACACGCCAACTCAGCATCTGGTGCAGCTGTTCCCTCTGCACCTCCTATGTGTGTGTGTGTGTGTGTGTGTGTGTTTTATTAACATGTGGATTGAATTAGAGCGGCTGGCCTCGCAGTAAGTGTGAGGTTAATGGCTAACCTGTCAGAGCAGCTCTGGCACCACCCTTTCGCTTCTATCCTCTCCTCCCTAATTTTCTATCCCTCACATCTATAGATTTGACCCCTTACTCTCTCATTTAAAAGCCCTCCATCTTCCTTCCCATCCCTCTCTCCTCTCCTTCAGTCCCTCTTCCTCCCTCTAGCAACAATGATGCCTCATATATTAGGTTGGCTTTTATAGATTTCCTTCTCTTCAGCCTTTGCTTGCTTGTAAAGTCACAGAGGATACATATCCCCCTGCTCTCTTGCAGCAGTTTTTATCCTCCACGTTTCTTTCCTCCGCCCTTACTTTTCCCTCCTTTGTTCTAATTTTGCACTCTTGTAATTCTTCACTGCTTTAATTTGTGCCAAAGCAATTATGTGCTGAACAGGAAGAGAGTGTCTCATTAATTTTGTGTGTTAATTGAACCTCCAGCCGCTCCATGAATAATAAATGATGAAAGCCCCTACTTTTGCAGAGTTTTTTAAGATTTTTGCACATGAGTCGAGTTAATTTGGTGGTGTAGGTAGTTAAAGCCTTGTTCAATCTCCCTTAATCTGTTCTCTTAAATCGGTTCCTGCTCCTGTCTTCACCCTTACACATTTTTTTTTTACTTTCTCTAGGTTCACAGTAACAACCGCCACACCCAAGGCGTGCGAGTCTTCAGCAAGGTCGAATGTCTTTTTAAGCCCAGCATCCTCAAGCCCTGGTCCTCTCCTGCCCTCACTCTGCCTGTGCCACTCGAGGACCTGAAAGACCCTTCGTCACGACCCATCTCCCTCCCTCTTGGCGCCCAGCTAGCTCAGATCCTCCGCTGTAAATTCTTCTTCGCTGATCGATGGCTGCTCATCAGCGAGATATCATTCCTCTCTGGTAGGAACCTTTGTCAAAGTTATGCATGTTTGTTTGTTTTTTTTTTGCTTCCATTGTGGATTATTGCTTTAGCCACACATATCTAAGCAGCTATGTCTGGCCCCCGTCCAGGAGGATTTGGATTTGTCCAAACAATAGCCGAATTAACACAGCAGCAGTGAGAAAAAAGGATACCTGCTGTGTGTCGTGTGTGGTGCGGGTTCAAGTCTAATCAGCATTCTTTAAATGCCCATAAAAAAATGAAGAAAGTGAAATCTAATGAGTTTATTTTGTTTCCAGACTATGACAGAATCAGAATTAACTTTTTGTCCTTGCTGTGTGCTTTTAATTGGCTTAAGGTATCAGCATTTTTTACAGTCAAGGACCATTTGCCATCGCTGGCAGGGATTCAGCAGAAAAATAATGCTGTTGTCTTCAAAAAACAGTTTGGAGAGAAAATATTTAAAAGGGAAAGCTGCCAAAAGGTTGAACGAAGCATTTTATAAGTAGGCAGACTTACTATGAATGTCGATGTCGCAACAGTTTTTCTTTATACTCTCCTAATCATTTAAAAAATTGATCAGGATCAGAAAAGCGAGTTTCCCCTCAGTCTCTCCCCTTGTCTTCACTTTTATTCATTTAAAACTGATATCCAACACACATAGGAGATAGACAGGGGGGGGGCTCTGATATCTCCCTTCTGTTTTAAAATCAGATTGGGGACTCGTCTGCTCATCTCCAATTGAGATAGCTTTGACTAATTAAACTGTCCCCTCAACTCAAATACCCTATCAGGTATAGCGTGACAAGAATCAGAGAAGTGCTCAATAATCTCATTAGACTCAGGTGGCTGAAATGTCTCTCGCTGAGTGGTCTGGCATTTGCGGTTTCAGGATTCCTGCCAGGCTCAGACTTCAGAGCACCAGCCTGCTTGAAGGTTCTGTCAGTGGCTGTGAACTGGAGTCTGCGCCACCCAGACTGCTTCATCTTGCAGCCTAACGTTCAGATAAGAGAAGTTTGACTTGTATTTAGTGCTCAGGTAACATAGTATGGTTGTTGTTTTCTTTTTTTTCCTCACAAGTACCAACTCTGCATTCGACCCAGTTAACAAGCGTTATATTTATAAAAGATCTGCTTATTCTGCAAGTCTCAAACTAGAGAGCAGAGGTTGGCTGGCCTCTTAACAGTAACCATTTATCATTGCTCAGACATTCATATTAGTCAATAAGAAATGGATCCGGTCCCAGTCAAAAACAACATAATTAACACAATCTCCTGAGATGAATACTGTTGCTCTGGAAACACATCGAGCTGTAACCACAACCTCTGTTTCCCAACAGCCGAGGAGGACAACCAGACGGTGTGTGTTGCCATATGGAGCCCCCAAACATATAAAACATGATTCATTTTCATGAAACTGTCTCTTCCTCTCCTGATCCAGAGCCGTTCGATGAGGATGCCACAGAGACAGATTCATTTCCTCCTAATCTTCCCAAGATTCCTACCACCGCTTCCCCTTCTTCCCCTCCTCTCAACAACACCTCCTCCCCTCCTACATCGGGCAGAAGCTCCTCCAACACCACTGTTGGCCCCTCTGGTGAGTCCTCTTCATCCTTCATACACCTCTTGTTGTTAGCAGCCGGTCTTCTAGCGTTTACTCTCTTTCCTCCCGTTAAATCTCCTTCCTTAGTTTTTCCACTGTCATCACCCACCATACTGCTTCATGTACTTTCCCTCCTGCTCTCTTAATTCTCCTGATCTCTCCCTCATCACCTCTCGTCTCTGCGCCCGTCTTTCCCCCCCAGTCGTGATGAGTGTGAGCATGTCGGCAGTGTGTCTAAGCCGTGTGTCTAAAGCAGAGCCAAAGGCAGGCGGTGCCAAAGGAGGCCCATGTCTGACTAGCATCCCTCTTTATCACGAGCTCTGAAATCCTTTGGGTGTTGCACCAGCATTTACAGAACCCAAAGTTGATGTTGAATGTTAATCTCATAGATTTAATCGTATATAAAGAGCAGAAGAGGTCTAGGTCTACAAATGAAGGTCAAGGGTTTCTAACAAATGATTCCTCAGTTCTCGGTGCTATCCTCAAAGGGATTTCATTCAGATGGGAAAAAAATGAGTCGTAATCCTGTTATCCATGATTTCCTTCCCTCACCACCTTCTTCTTCTGAGTCTTCTCCACCTCTTCTCATCTCACACATTCCTCCTTTGTCCATCCCTCGCTTCTCCAGAACCCCCCATCCCAACCACCTCCTTCATGACGGACACCACTGGTAACTGGACTCTGTCAGGTGAGAGAGCAAAAACAAAAGATTGGGAGCATAAACCCAGGGGCAGGAGCTTATAGCATCCACTTTGGCCCTGGTCCAGCATCTTAAAACTGTCCCACTGCTGTGTATGAAGTATAATGGTGAAGGGATTACAGGGGCAGGCTTTGGCGCTGGGCTCTGTCCCCTGGGTTCTAAGAAATACAGCTGTAAGAAAAACACTGACTGAGATATAGTGCCTTATATACTAAATATGTAGAATAACAGCTCACTTCCTGCGGTCTTACAAGCTGCATGTTTTTTTCTGGGTTTCTGCTCTTCACAGTCGAACAATAACAGGCCTTTTAAAAAGCTGGAAATGGTTTACTGTGGCGTGTTTGCTGCTTTGTCCTTGTTACTGGCTGCGGTTGGACGGCTTTGTTTGGGTTTATTTATTACCCGCATGGTGTTGAACTGAGAGAGAGAAAAAAGAAAGAGAGGAAGGGGGTTGTTTTCTGTTATAACCATAATGTGTGTATATCTTTGACTTGCAAATGTGTGTTTGTGTGCAACCGTACATCTAAGCATCTTGTATGTGCGGTTTGTTTGTGTTTTTGATCCTTTTAGCGGAGCTATTTGTTCCTAACCATCTCTGTAAAAGCGTCCGAAGAATTTGTTTATGACCAAAATTTACACCGAACTATTCTAGAGAAGCCTCCCATAATTTTATCCTTCAGTCAAATAACAGGCTGCATTTCACCTTCAAGGGAGTAAAAATAACAGTGTTATTCAGATTAACAGTTCACTGCAAGACAGTCGGGAAGATACAAGCGTTCACATCGTGCTCTCAAAGCAGTGACAAGCTCTGTGGTATGAGTGGACATACTGGATACATGCTCAGACAGGCAATCTCCATCAGATGTTAAGTAAGCCTGATGAAAACCGTGCTGATGTGTGTGACCCCACAGTGAGTCCGTGACTGCGCTGAGAGAGCCAAAACTGGCTGGCTGAACAGTGCATTACATCATGCCAGCCTGTGGTCTCTCTCTCGCACACACACAAAGTAATCCACTCACATAGATGTGTATCGACAAACAACAGCAGGTTTCACACAAATAATTATTTTTATGAATGCTGTCAGACAGGACAATCAAATTAGTCCTCCCTCACTTTTAACATTGTGTCCTGGTGCTGCTACCTCACTGAAGAAAGGCAACAAAAATCTTCACATGCTGCTAAAATCATCAGCTCCATTTAAATTCAACCCCAGGGCTTTACAGCCGTGCAGCAAACAGGAGTGCAGTCTGCATCAGAGGACCCTTCAAATCTCCTTCACTACCCGCTTCAGCTGCTCCCCTCAGGCAGCTGTTTTATAACACCTTTGGACACAAAGAAAACATGTTTTTTCCCACCACCAAGTCCATTTAAACAAGGCTAGTTACTTTTTAATGTGCACCGTACGCATGTTTATAGAACTTTTGGGATGCTTCAATGAGAGTCTGATGGGTATGAATGGTTTTTATGTTGTTTGAGCCCCTGAGCAAAGATAATTTTCTGCCACTGTGTGATAAACAGCAACTCTTTCTTGACTCTTAAATCCTAATACATACAACAAACCTTTCCTTCTGGTTTTCCTTCTGCATTAGATCCAGAACTGGCAGCAAAGACTCCGAGGGCAGGGCTTCCTGTGGCCAAGGACGACAGCAGCAATACAGCAATTCTGATTGGCTGCCTGGTGGGCATCATTCTCCTGCTGCTGGCTGTGATAGCTGTCATTCTGTGGAGACAATACTGGAAAAAGATACTTGGCAAAGTAAGTCAAGATTGAGATCATAGGGGTGTGTGTTGTACATTAACATTTAAGCAGTCAACGTTTAGTGTACAAACATATTCTCTTATCCACCACTTAAGGCAAAGCGGTCTTAGCTCTATGAGCCAAACATCCATCTCTGAGTTTACTGCCCCCTCTACACACACACACACACTCCAGACTAATAATAATTAATTTAAAAAAACTCAACTAATTACTTTTCCGGACAATGTCCCTATTACTCTGGGCTCCTATTCTTCTTACTGTTCGGAGGGTTCATTACTTTCCTCAGAATAAATAACACTAAGTGAGAAAAAGATGAATTGGGACGAAGTGTCCCTTTAACCGAGTTAAAATGAGTGATAGCCGGCTGAGATAACTCCAGCCAGTTTTTTGGCAGTGTTCCTCTGGACCTCCATCTGGATGTTATATGGGAATCTTTTTACATTTACCTCGAATCATTCAAAGATTAGGGGGCATTTCCACTGATTGATTGCCATCTGCTTAAGGAATCTAAATGACGGATGACTTTACTCTCACATGCCGGTTTGTGAGGTATACCTCATTAACATGAAGGCAGACTAATTCAACAGCCCTGCAATACATCCTACCTTGATGAAGCATGCTGAAAATATTTTTAAATGGCTTTGAGAGGTACTCTGTTTTGCGTTACACTGAAAAATGCAAGTCTGAATATTCAACTTCCCTACCATCAATCATATAAATGCATCAGATTCACTATAAGAAAGCCTAATCAATATCACTCCATAGCTGCTACATTCCTAACCTTGTGAAAGCAGGACCTCAGTATCAACCTAAACGGTGTCAAATAAACTTTCAACTGAGTTTATGCCGCCTAAATTCAGCTGCATCACCATCCGCCCTCTCAGGCCCAGGGAAGCCTTTCCAGCGACGAGCTTCGGGTTCACCTCTCCGTCCCCTCTGACAACGTGGTCATCAACAACACACACAGCTACTCGAGCCGATATCAGCGAATCCACACATTCCCAGACGACCGCGACCACGAGAGAGAGGGAGAAGGCGAGTACCAGGAGCCGAGCGCTCTGCTGCGGCCACGGGATCACAGAGACAGCACAGGTAATTTAAACCCCCTCATTTATGAGCACAAAACAATGGAGGGCGTCACTATCAATGAACCATTCAATAAAAATTAAAAAACACATAAATTCATAGCGTGACCAAGATGATGACAGTTTGCTTTTGTGCTGTAAAACACACCACATGCTAAATACATGTTGGCAGAGATTGATTTCTAGCTAGCCACATACAACTGGCGTGGAGACAGTGGCGAATGTAAGACAATGAAACTTTCCATATGTACAGAATTTCATTTTCTAAGAACATATGTGGTCTGTATTGATTGCTTCATGTTTTCGTTCATGCTTTCGCAACCCTCATTTGTTGATAGTACCAATAAGCAGCGGCAAGAGAAAAAATGTGGCATGCATATCAAGCAAACACTGGTATTACGACGTATTTCACTACACCAAACAGAAATAAATCAAACAAATACCCCGCGAGGAAGGGCCGCGTCCCAAAAGATGCACGGCACAGAGGGGGCACAAAAGAGCTATTGTTCTAAGAAAAGAGAAGAAAGAGAAAAGAGGGAAGAGAGAAAGGGGAGTAAAGAAAGTAAAGGCATTCCTTCACTTGCATTGCACAACGGGAGGTCTGCATGCTGTTTTTACAAGGCGCCTGTGAGTTTGAAATAACATGTGTTACAGAAACATTATTTCATCTACTGGTTTTATGTTATGTTTGGTTGTGTTCACTCTGCTTGTTCTTGCTATGCTCTTTTGTTCTTCATGTGTCAGTGCAACCCCCTTCCTTCCATGTATTATAATGGATATGCTAACATGCTAATGGTTGTGATATGTTTTTGTTTTTTTTCTTTGTGTACTTTGTGTCTGTGCAACCTCTGTTTCATCCATACCATGACTCCTGCGTGTACCCCGCCTCCCACTGTGTGTGTGTTTGTGTGTACGTTTGTGTGCCAGCCTTGCTGTTAAAAAACAATCCAGCATATGACCTGCTCCTGTCAGATCACAGAAAAGGCGCAAGATCCCTGGTAGTCCCCAGCACCTCTCAGGCTCAGGAAAAGAGCCTCAATGTGCCCCAGGGTAAGAGACTCATACTGGGCCAAATATGTTAGACGGGGGACCCTACCTCCCTAACTAACTATATATCTGTCTTAATAGCGTCTGGTAATCAAAAGAGCAGAGACGTGTCTACTCTGTTCTGCATGTTTCTTACCTCTCTCGTCCTCCTACTCACTCTGTTAGTCAGTCACTACTCAACATGCTTTTGTTTGAAGGGATGGTTTGGTATTTTGGAGAATTGCGCAAGATTTGAACAAAATCAGGGACTGACAAACTCACACATGATTTTATTTAGTCCTACTTGCAGCATGGTTTCACTCATAGCAGTGCCTCTCTACCAGTCTATACCTTCCATGATGACCCTGTCTGTCTATAAGACACCCTGCTGGTCATTCAAATACAGGTTTAAGGCACCTGTGTGTTGTCTATATTGTAGAACCAAGAGGCGGGCCTTGTTATTATTCATAGTGAACTGAAATGATACTCCTGACCGGTGGATGTTCCCCTACTGAAGTGATTTGGTCTTTTCCTCAGCTATGATGTATAAGTTTAGGACTCTAAAATGAAACCACTCAGAGACTTTCTGATTTGTAGCTTTAATTTACATATTACCATCCCTCTCTCTTAAAACTTTAATAACTTTGGTGACCTTTAGGAATTTCCTCCAGCACCACCACTAAGCCAAAATTTTAATTTGTCAGACACTTTGGATTATGACCAGATACCCTCAAGCCTCATGACATTTCCTGCACCTTTGGCCACACTTTAACTTTGGTACCAGCTGGCAACTATAAGCTGGCTAAAAGAATACATTAAAGTAGTTAAAGAGCTGCGAGCATGTCTGCAGACTTGCTCTTTTCCTCCCTGTTGTGGATGTTTGATAAATTTTTTTTCCCAAACAACATTAACCTGAATAGAATAATTTGGATTCAGTATTCAAATGATGCGCTGTGGCTGTGTGCACTGAAGTGGGACAGAAAGTTTCTTATCATCTTTATTATGATCCACACAAAAGTAATACACTTTGTATTCCAAAGCCCCACTACCAACAGGTTTTTGACTAATGCGGGCTGTCAGACCCACATGAAAGCTGATAGTATTGAATATGAAGTCGTTAAATTTTCGTTGAATCAATCAAACCTTTGAGAGGTTTTCTATCTGCAACTACAGCAATAGATTCTAATTTAGTTCAAAAGCAAATAGATTAGGTGAACGCAGTTTCACACATTCGGAGAGAAACAGTTTGGTTTTGTGTTTTCTGAACTGTGATAACCTGCCACACAATCTAAAAAAGGACCAAGAACTGAGCAGGAAAAAAATGTGCATTTTTCTGAGGACTGCAGGGCAAATTTCCAGCATAATAAGTCTGACCAAGGTCTTTCACTTGTCCCCAGCATGTAAATCAAAGCAGTGGATGATAAATGACTGTGTATAAATCAGGACCTTAAACCCGTTGAGAATTTAAAGCCTTTCTTAATATTCATTCTTATGATTTGTCTCTTTGCCCTATCCTATCAACTTTAATTGTTTTGCCCTTTATGTTGTTTAGGATTTTCTTTTTATTTCATCAAACTCAATCAGTATTCGTTTCCGTACAGAGTCTTGTAAGGTTCTTTATTCGTGTAGTTCAGGATTTGATTGAATGATCAAAGAAAATCCCCAATATTCAAACTATCCCTTTAAAACATGCCGTCTGATTACTTTCCTAAACATGTGATATCATTTGATTTATTCACCCGCAGACTGTCTGAAAGCTCAACAAAGACTCTGTGTTATCAGAAAGAGTTATCTCTTCATTTCATCCACCCTCTCTGTCTCCTCCCCCTCCTCCCTGCAGCCTGTGGTTTGGACTTGGACATGGAGAAAGGTTTTCCCCCAACTCAAGAAGAACCTCCACCCTACCCCGGCTCCCCTCCTTACCCTTCCCTGTCTCCCCCTGTGTCTCCCCCACTGCCCCCGAGCGTTCCTCACTATGCTGAAGCAGACATTGTGAGCCTGCAGGGTGTCAGTGGGAACAACACCTACGCAGTGCCCGCCTTGGCTTCCTCCAGCCCTGGGGCCGACGCCACCCCCCTTCCAGAGCTGCCGCGTCAGTGTCTCATCTTTAAGGAGAAACTGGGGGAGGGACAGTTCGGAGAGGTGATGAATGATTCCTCTAAATCGATGTGTTTCTGTGTGTGGGCGACGGGAAGTATAATTTCACCGTAATGGTATTTCTTTGCCGTAAAGGTGCACCTGTGTGAAATCGAGAGCCCTCAGGACCTTCCCAACCTGGAGTTCCCCTTCAACGTAAGAAAAGGTCGCCCTCTGCTGGTGGCAGTGAAGATACTGCGCCCTGATGCTTCGAAGAATGCCAGGTCTGTAATTTCATACACAGCCGGGCTCGGCTTCTGAGTGGTTCACAGTTTTTCTTTTCAGTGTTACAGCTTATCTCTCGTGTGCTCATCGAGCTGCAGCACTCCTTCTGGTCACTGACTTTCTGGAGCAGGACACAGGGCTCAGAAATATTATTGAATGTAACAGAAATCAAAACAAAGATGAAGAGTTTAAAAAAAATTTTTTTAAACTTTGGACCTGTGTTTTTATGAATGGGGTGCTGGTTTGGCCTACCAGTAGGCCAAACCAGCACTTAAAATAATTTAAATCATTTTATCTAAAATGTTAAAATGTTCACTTATAACAATAATAGAAAATCCACAGTTTTAAATACATTCATGATTTTAGTGCTACATGTTACTTTCAGGGGATTTTTGTCCCACGGTGACTCAGCAACAAATCCAGAGCACCCAGTTTGAACTTCCCTCACAGCTAATGCATTTGCAATGACTTACCTGTCATGGTTAACCTATTTACAGCAGCACAGCAGAGATTTAAATCCAGATTCTGCACCCCCAGAAAAGTCAGAGCTCTGCATTTCTCTAGATGTTTGAATAATTTCATCACCTTGTTTACTTTAGCTCTTCGCCTTTTTTCCCAGAGCAGGTGAAATCAAGTTGAACTTCAGTGCTGAGAATGTCTATCCATAGGTCTATATAGGCGTTTATAGATGGACAGGGCAGCATAAACATATTGACTAAAAACAAGCTAATCAATTAGGTGAGCGTCAGACCCTGATGTTGTTTACAAGCACCAGCATCCTTCTCACTTGATGTAATGCCAAAAAGGAAACTAAAAAAAGTGATCTATTTTTACATTTAGATGGAAATCCAGGTCCCTTATCTTTTTATACTTAATTTGTTTTATCTGCTCTTTATTCTTCCTTCATGCCCTGACAGGAACGATTTCCTGAAAGAGGTTAAGATCCTGTCCCGACTGAAGGACCCGAATATCATCCGTCTGCTGGGAGTGTGTGTGAGCAGTGACCCTCTCTGCATGGTCACGGAGTACATGGAGTGTGGAGACCTCAATCAGTATCTGTCTCACAGAGTGCTTCTGGACAAGACTGGACCTTCACACAACACTCCGACTATCAGGTAAAGGAAAAAAAACAACAATAAAAACAGATCTAAATAAACAAACTCAAACAATTCTGATTCATTTACTACTGCTGCTATTTCTTAATTTTCTCCCTCAGTTATCCAGCCCTCATCTCCATGGCCAGCCAGATTGCATCAGGTATGAAGTTCCTCTCCTCCCTGAACTTTGTGCACCGGGACTTAGCCACCCGGAACTGTTTAGTCGGGGGTGATAGAGGTGAGAGCGGGGAGGATCCAGGTGGAGAGCGCCACATCAAGATAGCCGACTTTGGCATGAGCAGGAACCTGTATGCTGGAGATTACTACAGGATCCAGGGCAGAGCTGTGCTGCCGATACGCTGGATGGCCTGGGAGTGTATACTTATGGTGAGAAGACAGATATTATGTTTGTGATTTTATTTTATCCTGTGTAAGGGTTGGTTTCCAAACACCCACCAGAATCAAACTTGTATATGTGTGTGTATTTTTAACTTTTTAATCCAAGAGTTTCTGCGTCGTGGAAAATTCCAGCATACCAAATACTGTCCTTCTGTTCCTTTGAAAATGAACAAATAAAGATTAGCTGTGTCAAAGTGTCTTATCAGGTCTCTACAATTAAGACATCGGTAGAGATAACTGAAAAGTTTCCATAAGACATGAAATGATGCGCCTTCACTTCTGTTTACAAAACCTGGAATCAGATTAATACACAGATTTATCACAGAAGTACCTGCCCAGAATTAAAAAAGCATCTGTATTTTGGTCATTTTTTTCTGACAATATGACTTCATGATGAAGCAAAATACTTTTTAAAGTTTATACCAAGAAATCTTTGTTTTACTTGTTTGTGTATATGTATGATGTTTACATATCGGCCAAATTTTGTCTGTAGAACAATGTTTAAGTTTTATTTATATGGATATGAAGAGTTATGATGCATTTACTGTCATTGTCTTCTTCTTTTTCTCCATCACCCCTTTTTCCTGCACTTTATGTATATATTTTAGCATATGTATGTAACCATATTCATTTCTTTTCTTTGTTCTTGATCCAATATCATCTTACTCTGGACATAAAATGAAAAAAGATGCAGAAGGACAATGTGAAATGTTAACCAAAAAAGAGCCCCTACCAACATTCTGTCATAAAGAAGCTCATATTAATTTCATACTGAAGTAGAGTGGGGAACTGAAAAGTGTTTTTGTGTTTTGTGTCACCCAGGGGAAGTTTACCACAGCGAGTGATGTGTGGGCATTTGGAGTCACTCTGTGGGAGATGCTGAGTGTTTGTCAGGAGCAGCCGTACTCCAATCTCACAGATGAACAAGTTATCGACAACGCAGGGGAGTTCTTCAGAGACCAGGGCAGACAGGTACAAGATGAGACACATGCAGGGGAACCAAGTCAAGAAATGTGTTTTATTCTTTTACATCCACCAAGTCGCTCATGTAGCAAGAAGAAAACAAGATGACATTAAAATCCCTCATAACCGTTTCTCTGTCTTCCTCTGGTTTGCAGGTGTATCTGAGTAAGCCAGCTGTGTGTCCTCAGGGTCTCTATGAGCTCATGTTGAGCTGCTGGAACAGAGACTGCAAGCTCCGCCCATCCTTCGCCGACATCCACTCTTTCCTCACTGAGGACGCCATGAACATGGTGTAAGGAGAGAGGAAACGCTATAGAGGGGAAAATGGCTGGTTCGTTTATGCATCCTACAGAGGGAGGGTGTGGTGGAGGGGCTGCAGAGAAAGCAGAGACAGAAGAGAAGGGAGAGTGGGTCGCTCGCTTTTATATTTGTACTTTTGGGGTGGATGGGGCTGAGACACCGCTGGTTCGGTTTATTTCCACATCAGACCCCAACCCTAAAACCAAAAGTAAGCTTTTGATAGGCAACAATTCAAGCTAGAATTCATGATGGTTGGTGGTGGGTGCAGTCTGCATAGGAACTTTCTCTGGTTCAGATAATTAACATGCAAGGAGTGTTTGTGCGACTGGTGACACAGAAAGCTGTAGAGGTTAAATAGCAGGGAAATCTCCAATGACCATAGCAAGCTAGGAAATGAGCTGTCATTAAGTTTAATTACTTTTGTATTTTCATTATCGCAGAGGCTGTATACAGGGTTACAGGTGAAGGTGCACATGTGCTATGTAACACAGAACTTCTGTCAAATGAACACCTTTAGTTCACACAATGGGGTTCATGCCAGTGATCATCTTAGTACTTAGAGAATGAATATCCTGCTGTACACATTTGAATCAGCGTCATTGAGTAAGAGTCCTCTAGAGTTCAGACCCCTCCGCCTGTTCGATTCTCGATAGAACTACTCAAGGTCTTTGTGAGGACTTCAACTTTCAGGCATTACTCCTGACCCATATCCACACCTCTGATTCCCAAGTGTGGTGGATTAATGTGAATGACCCTGACCCTGACCAGACCAATAAAAAAAAAACTGTGCCCCCTTGTGCCGAATGGACTTTCAACACCTGACGACAACGGCACAGAAAAGAAGTCTACCGCTGCCACTGAGATGTGACTAAAAAACTGGAGCATCTCTCCTGAGAAGTGACAAATAACGCCAGCCAAGAGAAGAGGATGCATCTGCAGACAAGCCTGCACAGGTGTTTTTTGGCAATCCTGGTCTGACTGTGATCCAGACTCTGAGGATAGAAGTAAAATTCCACGACCAGCTGCACTTTAAATCTTACATGCATATCTCTGGCTGCAATGACACTCATTACTGAAGGGGGCCTGATAAGATTCCTGGATTCAAATGCTTCATGCCCACAGAAATTTCATATATTTGCCCAGAGAGATGAAATTCAGGACAGTCTTTCTGCCTTTTTCAATCCTCTCTTATGAGGCTTTGCCAAAACCATTAGATGTAAAATATTCTTGTTTTTTTGTTTTAAATGGATTGGCACCTTCAGTTCATCTCGTATTAAATGTATGAAAACTTGTCCCGAAACTATCAGTGTGTTTGAGACATCTACTCATCCAACAATCAGAATTCTCTTCTCCAAATGCATCACTGTACCTCAGAGACTAACAGTTGTTGTATAGCTGGGTCTTTGAGTGTGAATGCCATAAATCTTTGTATTATCCCATGTAAGTACATTAAGCTGACTGTGGTAGAATCAATCATCTACCTTACTGATTGTATAGCACTGTAAATCAGTCCTGAGATGATCATCAAGTAATACGTTTACTGATTGTGAATGGTTATGCCATTTGAGTCATTTTGATACACTGTAGTTCAACTAAACCCGTATTTTTATATAAACATACTGTATGTTTTCAGATACTCCTTAGTGTCTGGTTTTGTCCTCCATGTCTCTGAACTTGATCATAATAGTATGTACATATTTTAGGGACAGAAGTGTAATTTCCTTCACTAATATATGGAAAACTCTTTGTTACATTTGGGGTCTTCTGTATCTCTGTAGAACGCTTGCTACCTTGATGCCATTGTAATTCATTGTCTATTTTTGTAGATGTTTTAATAAAGTTAACCTTTTCAAATACATAAAGACGTGCCCCAAAACTGACTGAGTTCATTTCTAGGGGTGGGAATCACCAATGGCCCCACGATACGATATTATCACGATACTTGGACCACGATATGATATTAATGCGATTTTTAACATTTTGCAATCCCATATATTGCAGTTTATTCAATGTTTTCAACTGTTTAGCTAATTTAGCATTCGTCTTTCCTTTATGTTTGTCTTATTTACGCAGTATTTTATTTTCATGTAGCACATCTTGCAAACCTTATATATATTTGTTGTACTAACTTTCTCCTGCTCTATGATGTCACCTCTGCCAACCTCACTGGACAAACTGTTGATTTTATTTTTCCATTATCATAGATTTGACTTCATATTAGCAGTTCATTTGAAAAACTTGATATTTGGTAAATGAGACAATACGATATATCACCAGACAAAATACCGCAATTCTATCCTGTATCACGATATTTTCTCCCACCCCTATTAATTTCACTCTCAACATTTTGGACATCAAAAATAATTCAATTTATTAGACATTAGGGGTGGGAGAAAAACTCGATACAGCATAGTATCACGATATTTTGTCTGGCGATAAACTGTATCGTCTCATTTACCAAGTATGGATTTTTTAAAA
Source organism: Xyrichtys novacula (assembly GCA_962446985.1). Classification (NCBI taxonomy): domain Eukaryota; kingdom Metazoa; phylum Chordata; class Actinopteri; order Labriformes; family Labridae; genus Xyrichtys; species Xyrichtys novacula. The sequence continues at coordinate 25,136,596 of OY660871.1, forward strand.
CCAATTGTTAATATAAAGTAAAATCTATGATTATGGAAAAAATAAAATCAACTGTTTGTCTAGTGGCGTTGGCAGAGGTGAAATCATAGAGCAGAAGTTAGTACAACAAACATACAGTATATATATATAAGGTTTGCAAGATGTGCTACATGAAAATAAAATACAGCATAAGTAAGACAAACAAAAACATTTGAAAAATTGTATAAATCACAATATATTGTACTCACTGTATTGTAGAATGTTAAAAATCGCAATAATATCGTGGCCCAAGTATCGTGATAATATTGTATCGTGGGGCCGCTAGTGATTCCCACCCCTATAAGACATGTTGCTGGAATTGTACATAGAAAAAAAACAGACGACAAAAGGCTTGAGTATTTTCTTCATATTTTATTGACTACAGATCATTTCACCTAAGATAAATCTGGAATATTTGACACTAGTATACAACTTTCAAACTATGTAAAAACTGCTTTGCCGACTCAAAGATAGGCATGCAAGACAGCACTTTTAAGAAAAAGTGAAAGATTAGTAAAAGGAGCTTATAAAAGGAGTAGAGACCAATTTGGCTTTCATCAACAGCCGTCTTGAGTGACGGCAAATGGCTTGCAAACAGTTGCATATGAGGAAGATATACCCGGACAGAAGTTTAACAGACTTATAGAGGTCAACAGGATTTTATAGTATAGGAGCTTTTACCAGGCACTTGGCGATGACAAAATGCATAAGGCTTAGCAGCTGGAAAAGTGTTTCATCGTGTAAGAGAGTGACAGAAGACAAGAATCAGCTCCTGATCAGAGGTACAGAAATGATAAAATAATAATTAAAAAAAAGAAGCAAGTTATTGCAAGTGCTTAAATCAGCCAGAACCTATGATACTCAGCAACAGGTTAGAATGAGAAAATCACACAGGATAAAAACAACAACAAAAATACTTGAACAATATCTCCTGTTTGTCAGTTTAAACTCAGGCAGAAAGAGCATAAAGCAGCAGGCTGGTTAGTCACGTGGTTCGTTAGTTGGTTGTTGGTTAGCGACAGTTTCACAATATAGAGACCAAAACCTCAGAAGACAAAGAAGCAGAGCCAAAAGTCAAGTTTGCTTTTTTCCACTCAACACTTTCATTTCTTTCGACAGGAAACCACAACACCTTGTTCCCATCAACAACTTGCTTCCCCTTCATTTTGAAACACAAAGAATCTTCTCCCACTGGCAGTGCAACTGATCAAACTAAGAGTGCAGTAACATTAGCGGTTACTTCATGAAGACATGTGGAGCACTTTTAGTAGTAAATACTATGCAAGTAAAATCATAGCAAGGATATGTCCACACACAAAGCTAGAGGATGATGATGCTGCGATACAAAGGCTCAGCACCGTTTAATGAATTGAAAGGCACAAAAAACTTTCAAATGCTCAACATTTTCTACATTAAATTTTTTTAAAAAGACAAAATACCAGCTTCTTTTTGACCTAATCCCATGCAGGGGAATCAAACTGATCGGATTGCTGAAAGATAAAAATATCTATCACTGAACAATCGCAAGCTAGAATGGGCGACGATTTCTGTCTCGGCATAAAAACTAGTGTCATGGCTGTATATGTGATAGCCGTTCCTGCCGCAGATAAAACAACAATGCAGACTAGGCAAGTGATAATCACATTCAACGGAAACAAAACTCTGGTATACAGTACATGTATGGAACAGGAGCCATAAAAAAAGAGACCCACAAAGATAGACATGCATGCACACGAACAATCGAACAGGACTGTGATGTTGCTGAGATATTACAGTGGTTATAGGCACAAGGAGGAGACCTGGAGCTCCTGGTCTGAATATTGATGTAGTTTTGATGACTCCTTCTGTTCTGGTCTTTTAATGTCCCTTTCCTGTGGCCTGAAAAGTCAAAGAGAAAAACATGAGGAAAGAAGCGCCACCTGCCTCACAAACATACTATCTAAATCACATTCACGCGTACCTGGGAGATGTCGATTCCAGTGAGTTTCTGCACAGTGGTGGGCAGCTTGGTCATGATATCCAGCACCTCTCCAGCAAGTTTGGAAGCACCAACCTCTGAGCCACCACTGGACACCATGGTGACCTTCTGGGCTGCTGAGAGTGGCTTGCTGATCTCCTCTGCCATCTACAGGACAAGAGAGGTCACAACAGAGGAGTTAGTATGATTAAAAAACAAGATTTTCAGAAAGGAAAACAAACTCAATCAAATATAAAACGGTTCTCAATTTACTCTTCATCAAGTCATTCATCCAGTAGAGTTGGACTTACCAGTGGCAGTTTCTCCAGCAGCATGTCCACCATGGCTCCATCTTGGTACTGCTTGAAGGCTTCTGCCTTCTTAGCCATCTGCTCTGCCTCAGCACGGCCCCTAGCCTCCAGAGCAAAAGCCTCAGCCTCGCCCTTCATCTGCAGAAACAGACACATGTGCATAACAGTGATGTATGTGACTGTGAGTCCCCACTGTAATAAGGTTTGGTTGATGTAATATGGTTAACAGTCAGGGAGGAACTGTTTCAGAAACAAAGGGAGCGTGCAGCAGGACTTACTCTGATGGACTCAGCTTCAGCCTCAGCCTCCATGATCAGCTGCAGGCTGCCAGAGGAAGGAGAGATTATTTCATTGGTTTTTATAATCTTTCCTAATTTTGAGTTGATTAGACTTTTTTAATTCTAATCAGAACAATTGAAGACAACCTCATTACTCACCGCTGGGCCTCAGCAAGCCTCTCCAGACGGTATTTCTCTGCCTCTGCTGGCTTCTTGATCTTGGCCTCCAGTTCCTTCTCCTTGCGGACAATCTCCTGCTCCTGCAGCATGATCTGCTGGGACCTCTCTACCACCTGAACCTGCATCTTCTCATCCTCAATGCGCTGCTTGGTCTTGGCAACCTGGTGATTGAGGCAGACAGTCAGTTTTGCCTCAGTCTCAGCATGAACAGCTTCTTAAAAGCAGTTATCAGGGAGAATGGATGCAGCCAATGAGACAGGTGACTGTACCTGCAGCTGATAAGCCATTTCTGACTCGGCCTTCTTGGTGTTGACCTCCACATCATAGGCCGCCTTCTTCAGCTCATAGTCTCTCTGGGCTTTGGCCATCTCAATCTCGTTCTTGTACTGAGCTGAAACCTTTTCCTGCATTGCGTTGGCTTCCTTCGTAAACAAAAGAGAAGGACCAACTATTAGAAAATTATATTTATTATATTCTTTCAAAATTAACTTTTTTTTTCATGTTATTAAATTGCCCATATTGTTAAAAAGTTTGAGCAAAAAGGACATAGAAAGTATCTTACCCTCATAACAGCATCTCGTTTGTACTGAGCCTCTCCAATCCTGGCATCTCTCTGCACCTGAGCTGTTCTGGCTTTACCCAGAGAGTGAAGGTAATCCTGCAAGAGAGAAACAGTAATAGTGTAATAATAGTTATAGTGGTATTATGTAGAGGTGACAGAAATAAGCCGTCCAGTGCATTACTGTTGGCTTTCCAGATAACAGAACTTCAAGACTCTGGGTGTAAATTTTAGTTTCTTTACCCCCCTTTTATCCGGACTAAATGAAGTACAAGAGCCGGTTTGAATTGCACTCATTTTGTGTCATTATCCAAAACTTCCACTCAGCTACTTCACAATAATGACACAGCTTGAGCAGATAAAAAGAAGACAATGCATTAGGCTGTAAAAACAAGAGATGCTGTGGTAACTAGCGGAGCACTCAGGTCTGATTCATCACTAATGTGGTGTGGAAGCAGTTGGGGTCTGTTGAGTGAGACATAGTTGGTCAATACTAATTTCTTAAGTGCTCTATCTACTATATCTGAGGAAGTCAGGCAATCATACCAGACTAAAAGCTTTTAAATAAAAACATCACGGCATTCAGATTCCTGCTGCTGGTGTGGTGAAAAGGATTCTGAGCAGAAGAAAAGTACCTGATCATCATGAACGTCTTTAAGCGTGTAGCTGACAACACCGATCCCCATGTTGACCAGGTCAGAGGAGGCCACCTTGAAGACCTGCTCAGAGAATTTCTTACGGTCCTGGTAGATCTCCTGCACACACACACACAGCCACATTTATCACAGTTACTGCACCCACGCTTTACTTAGTGGTTGAGTTAGCGAAGGCCTCTGTACAATCTATTCATGAAAGCAGGAAATATCATGCTAATACATTTAGCAGTGTAATTTTACAAACCTCCACAGTCAAATGGGCAATGATGGCTCTCTGATGTCCCTCCAGTGTTTCAAGAGCAATCTGAGCGATCTCGGGCTCAGATTTACCCATAAACATTTGACAGGCGGTGGCCAACATCTCCTTGTTCTGGCCCTGGATCTTCACCTAGAAGAAGAAAAGAAAGGAAAAGGGCATGTGAGAGCTCGGTATGTAATAAAACCTGAAATCTAATTTTAAAAATGTAATAAAACCAGAAATGTAATAACAGGTCAATTATGTAACAAGATGCTGAACCCAAAATGTAATAAGATTTTGCCCAAAATTTATCAACTTGCTTTTTAAAATTTTTTTTTATTACATTTCAGGCTCAACTTTTGTTACATTATTGACAAATTATTACATTTCGGGGTTTTATTACTTTCTTCTTCTTTTTTTGATCATGGTTACATATCGGACTCTAACTATAATGAAATGTTTGGATAAAATTAAGTATTGTCTGACTTGAAATGTAACGTTTAATCAGCTGATACAGTTACCCAAAAATGATGGTCTAATACATGTAACTGCCTTTACAGAAAACCACTGACTTACTATATACTTGAGAGGTATCTGACTGGCCCTATCCTGTTTGTACTCATGGTAAATAATCTGGTTGTGTTACTCTTGTACCATAAACCCTTTGCCTGTGTGTCAGTCTTACAGAAACCAAAGAGCCTTTGTGAACTTCAGCCTCCCTGCTATTTAGCTAACTAAGTATTTGAAGTCTGAAATATCCCAGTAATGTGCTTCTTGAGGTATACCTGTGCAATGCCAGTGACAGAGATTGGGACACCGTGTCGGGTGTACACTTTGTCACTCTTCACGTTTAGTGTCAGGGTGTTCAGCGTGATTCTGAGAAAAATGGTGGAAAACAAAAGGATGAAATAACAGAAAGCAAAAATGAAGTTATAGCACAGAGACAGTTAGGTTAATTATCAGACACTCCTTCATGCTACAATGGCAAGAATAGAGCATGGATAAAAGATATCAATAGCCCATGACTCTGAAACTTGCCTATTTATAAATGCATTAAGACAAGAATCTTCAATCCACTTTAAGCAGAAATACAAAACAAAAAAGCAGAACATGTGGTCACCTCTGGAGCTGCTGAATACATGGGAAGACAAACACTCTTCCTCCAGCAATCATCAGAGGAGGTGAACGGCCAAAGCCTGGTGGGAAAGAGAGGTGAAAAAAAGAAAACACAAACATAAGATTAGCACTCTACAACACAAAGTAACCATAGTTAATGGTTAAAAACATAGTTCACTTGCAATACTCATGTCACAGCAATGTAGGAAAGGTATTAAAGCCTGAGCCTTGGTATTAAAGCAATCTGGGGTATTCCATTATTTATCCAATTGACGAGAAGAGTTGCACAATATCTTATCACAAAGCATGTGATGATTGAATCACTCATGGGACACAGGTCTAGGGGTCAACTGTAAACTAATCACTTCCACTTTTATTGCTTTATAATGACACAATATTATGACACATTATACGGTATAGTGAACTTGTTGGGTGGATTTTTCCATTGCATATATTTTCTAAGCATCTATTCCTACATTCAGACATGAAGAGAAACCTTACCAGACACCACCATGGCTTCATTGGGTCCACATGTGTAAAACATCTTGATTCCTAATTTTAGATGAAAAAAAAACAAAACATGAAATTCATTGTTATTGTTGGTACTTCTTACCAAATGAGTTCACAACAATTTCTAACATCTCTGCAGTTGATTCAGACTATAAGGAAATTTAATTAATTGTGAAATGACTAAATTGACTCAAATGTTTAATTTCTGCTTGAAAATAATAAGCTTTAGTTGATGACTTAAAATAAACAATGAAAACAAAGCGTACTATCACAAAAGAGATAAACGTTTCCGTAAGGCGGGACCAAATCCACCATCCAGTGGGCGGATGGGCGATTAAGATGTATAAAAGATTACATGTATATATAGATATATTCCATTTTAAGTATCATAATTCTGAGTTCTTGTTATTTTAATCCAACCCGTTTATAGTGTAACAGCGACACATGTCAATGTCCATCATTCAAAGCAGACCCCTTCATTAAGCCTCAGTCAGACCACTCCTCCCCATTACAGAACACTCATGACGGTCAAACCAGCCACACGCTTACCTTCCTTCAAATAGATGTGAAATAACAGTAAAGCGAGCAAAGACGACTTTAAGTCCACAAATTTACTCCACACATATGATAGTTAACGTGTTACACGCAGTAACTGTCCGTAAATGTCCCTGTACTAATGCTAACGGTAGTAGCAGAGAAAACGGATCTGGGTTGGGAACGTCACTGCGCCTGCGGAAAACAGACCCGTGTTTATACTGCAGATACTAGCCAAAGCGGATCGATAACCTCATCTGTTCGTCCAGTTTTACTTACCAATATGCGGCGGATTGGTGAGGCAGTTCTGTCAGATTGATTCTACGAAAAAAAATACCGTTGCTACGGTTTAGCTGTGCGTCGTTTCCCGTCAACTGGTATGACAAAAATGTCTGTTTGTAAAGGGAAGTGAGCCGAGACCACGCCTATCGTCACTTTGATAAGAACCCATGTCTGCTGCCCCCTACTGGTGGACTACAGCTCCTGCACTCCGAGTCTAATGTGACATATCAAGTCTTCTGAGGTGATAGGGGAGAGTGGGGTAAGTTGAGCCACCCCCTGTTGCTTGGAAATGGTAAAAGAAATTGATCATGTGACCAAACATCTAGGAGATGGGCATCAATTCATGGAGTCTGTGAAGGTTAGAAACACATGGGTGAAGGGGTTAGACATTTATTTCCAAAAAACATTTTTCACTCTTGAAAGTAAATGTAGTATGTCAGAAGTTTTATTAGAATTGTGTTCAGACCAAAAAAAAATCATTTTAAATTTGTTTTATACATCAATTGTGGTATCTATGAGCCACAACATGAGGTCAAAAATCTACCATAAAAGTCCACCATTTTAGCTTGGAGGACTAATAAAGTCATAATAGTAGTTCTGGGGTAAGTTGATCCATTTGGCCAGGGGTAAGTTGACTCAGTGGCTCAACTGAAAACCCACTGAGCATTTTTTGGTCTAAAAGGGGTCTAATAGACGTCTAAATGTAGCCTAGACAACTGGTCTAAAATCAAGCTACCACAGGTCTAAAAATTATGTTTTTAGATGTCTGAATTTAGACCAAGTTTAGACCAAGTCTAAATCTAGGCTATATCTATACTAAACTGTATATTGCTCAACTGCTATCATAATTATTTTTGTTAAGTACTTGGAGATCAGTAATGCAACTCACAATTGCTTTTTGAAATAGTTATCGAATAATGGGTTAAAGTGCAACTCGAATTTCCGTCTAAAAATATACAGAATCTAGACGGTTGAAATAAGGGCTAAAAAAAACCTGGATGTCTAATAGCCGTCTATTGCTCAGTGAGAAAGTAAAGCAGTATGATGAGAGGATCAGAGTTTCACTTCAGATTGTTGAAACATTTTACTTTTTCTTTTCTAAAATACAGCTGTGAATGTTCTGAATCCCTTAAAGACATTCTCATGTTAAAATGTCTCTTTACAAAACAGCTTTTTAGCAGTTATATGCAATAATAATAAAAAGAATTGACCATAGGAGACCACTCTTTTGGCATGCTATATCATCAAGACAGTTATATTTACACTCTTTTTGTTGGTTTGCAGGGATACACAATATCTTGAAATATATTCAGATACACTAGTTAGAGACAAAATTATGATTAACTTGATGTAGTGATGCGAAATATGAAAAATGGCTCATCTTACCCCACTCTTCCCTTTAGATCTATGTAAACGTTCACCTACTGTACTACTGCGTTTTATCTATCTGCACCGATAAACCAGGGACACGATTTACAATAAAAGAAGTAAAGGGTGCAAATGATGCCCCCAAAATAACCAATGAATCTGCTTTAAAAACAATAATTTTAACCCATGCGACAGTTAACTTTTCTCATTGTGTTAAATCATGAATCCCCCAGCGGTAGACTTCTCTATAAGCTTTAGGTTCAACTATAATCTGATTATCATAGACATGCATATCTGGTCTTGACTCCAGGTCAAGACCAGATAATCAATGACTCCTGTTTTTCCACACTGTCTGATGGGAGCTGGATCAGGGGTTTGGTTTGATCATCAATTCACTCTCACCAGATGTAAACCATCATGCTCTTTATCATTGGGGTCCAGCAACAAATGTATTCCTTTCTCCATGTTAGATCTTTAAGTTAGTGATTAATGTAGCTCCACCAAAGCTTGCTCCGCCTCTGCAGGAGGAATTGTAACATAACAAATGTCTCCTTTGTCAGATCACTAGTTTGCTTCTGGCTCACTTAGTTTAACTTCACTGAAAAGAGAGATGGAGCTCAAGACATAACTCAACTTCTGCTGTTCCAGCATTGTAGGTGGAAGGCCTGCAACGAAGGAGTGACTTCTTAGAGTTTAATTAATAGATGTAACAAGCAACCAGGCTATATTTTCTGGTTGATTTACTTCGTTGGACACATCACAGAAATCTAAGGCAATTTACAAATACACAAAATGTAAGGCTGTAGGCCGAGGCCTGACTTGCTGTTCCAAAGGATAACAATGGCGTTGTACTCTTTGCCATAAAAGGTAAAAGTCCTTGAAGTGTCAGGAGACCACCTTAATTTCTATGGCAACTGTTAAACACAATCAGCAGTCAAATATTTGACTTGGTATCTCACATTTCTCACTCTTTCACAGAACAATAAAAACACAGTTTAAAAACAGATTGAAACCTGCTTTCAGTTAGAACTTTATATGCACACATTACATAGGTCTCGAAAGAGAAAAGTAAAAAACTGGATGAAATGAAACAGATCCAAGATTAACATGCCAGCCTATGACATAAAACAATGACAGGAATTTCTGAGCAACGACAATAAAGATTATATTTTATTATGACTGCCTTGTGGTGAAACACTCTTAAGATATTTCCTCTGTTGATCTCTATTAAAGTACAATTAGTAATACACTATTAACACCGATCACTGCATGGCTAGTTGTATTGCACTGTATTGAAGTCATAACCCCATAGATTTCCTAATATTGTGTCTGGAGCCAAAGAGGTGTCAAACTAATTAAGCTTATCTCTTCTCCTCTTAAAACCGAAATTTGAGTTTGCTCTGTGGGGAGTGATTCTGTCCAAGCAGAGAAATATTTACCAGCTGTTTTGTTGCTGGCAGCAAACATGGGAAACAAAAATCACTGTAACACATCTTGTAATTTTTTTTCTGGACAGCAGCTGGTAGAACCTACCCTGTCTCCCTATCTCAATCCCACTCCCTGATCTGCAGCAGTCATCGCCCCTCCTCCTCCCGGCTCCGGGTCAGCCGTCGCAGCCAATCCCCGCACGCAGCAGCTGGGGTCTGGGTCTGGCCCCGCCCCCCTCCCCTGCCCCAGCCTCCTCCCTCTGGAAACGCTCCAACATTATAAATGCATTGTCCAGCTCTTCCTCGCAAGTCTGCGGTCTGGTCCCCGTGCCTGTAGAGTGAAACGCTTCTTCTCGTCTTTGTGAAACTTCAGCATCCACTATGAGAGAAATCGTGCACATTCAGGCCGGCCAGTGCGGTAACCAGATCGGTGCTAAGGTAGGAAAATATCCTAGTTGAAGAATTTATTTGATTAATTGTAAAAATGTTTTCTCTTATTGTTGAAAACGCCACAGACTCTGTGTGCAGAAATAAGTCATCAGACGTATTTTCCTAACTCTCTCTTTTTTAATATGACTCCGAGACAATAGACTCCCTTTGTTTCTCTTTGGAATAAATTAAAAGCACACTTATTACATCAATTAGACCATGCAGTATGCTTTTTTAATATATTGTGAATCAGAAAATGTATCCCATATATATAAAACGTCTGTTAGGGCTCATTTTTCCACTCTCCACAGTGTGCATTGCGGTAACTGGTGGGTGGGTGTGGATTAGTGGACCGTGCCTCTCACTGAAATAACGGGGGTCTTGTGTCTCGACTGGTTTTGTTCACACAACACCGGGCGTGTCTCAGATATGAGAATTCAGCTAACCTACTAAGACCAAAAAAAAAGAAAAAGAAAAAAAATACAGTCTATTTTTCATTTGTCAGAGCCCCCCTGTCATTGTACTGAGCACTCCTCTGGTTTCTTTGTCTCGCAAAGGCAGATATGGCTGGTATTTCAGACAATGAGTGGGGAAGCTGGGATGGGAGGCCTAGCAATCCCCCTACCCCACCCTCCTCTTCATCTGAACGGCCAATGATCAATATCCTTTATTGATTAGATTTCGTATCTGCAGGCTGTGATGCAGACTGCTGGTTAAGCTGGTGAAAAAGCAGGGAAGCTGTGGAAAGGGTGTGGCATTGATGATCCTCGAAAAAGCTAATTTTTCCTTTAAAATGGTGCATTTTGTAAGAGAAATATCATTTTTTTCCAAATCTAATTTTCCTATGTATATATTTTTCTAATTCTGCTTATTGTTCATTCATTTGAAACCAAATTGCACTTAAAAGGGTCCTGCAGTCTGCCTCACAAGTACAATACATCATCACCCACCCAACCTTACAGCAACAATTGCAGTCTACCTCTGCAGATGCCTTCTAGGGCCATTATTATCCCTGCTGTCTGATTAACTCCTTTTGTTTCACAGCATGTTTTACAGCACATCATTTGCTACAGACAGCATATGTTTAAGTCTGACCTCTTGAACGCACCCAGGAATCTTAGTCTGGTATTCAGATACAGTTCATAGACTACTTCATCATCAATGGTGCATGTATTACAGAGTACGTCAGTATTATAGTGATGTTCTGCAGACAGAGATTTAAATGTCCCAGAAAAGGGGGTCTGTCTTCTCGTAATCAATGTCTTTCCTCTCCTAACCAAATTAGGAGTTGGGTGGGGGAGGAATGGAGGAAACAGCTGATGCACAGCAGTGGGTGAAGTCACTGGATTCTCAATTGACTTAATATGCAATTGCTGCCGTTGTCTCTCGAGAGTTGCTATAGGATATTAACACAACAAATAACAATCGTATATGATTTCAGTAAATTTATTTAAACTGTTAGTGATTATTTTGAAAGCAAAATTCACCTTAGAAAAGAATAGACATATATTTTAAAGTAAAATTATGAATCCATTATCCATTCAAGTGTTGAGAACAATTTGTATTTTTTAGTTGACCCAGTATTGTGTTAAAACAAACACTGGTGGTGAAACAGTGCACATCCCTACTCCTCTCCAATCCCTGAGGACTCATTGACTTAGATGTCCAGTGGATATGATTGACAGACTTGCTGAAGGGCTACATTGTGGTGAATGGGGTCAGGGTGTGGCATTGCTTTCCAGCTTATTGTCCTCATTCTTTCACTGGGATGATTTTGGGTCTGTACAGATAGCCATCTATTGTGTCACTGTCAAGCAGCTCTCCGTTTTTGTTTTTTTTTTCATTTATTTGCCGTTTTGTTTTTCCAGCCTTTGTTCTTCTCTTTATCCTGCTGTCGATCTCCGTCATATTAAGGTCACTTGGTCATTTTTGTAGTATGTGCTCTTATTTAAATGTCATGATACTAAGACCAAAACTGACTCCCAATCTCTTAAGTACTGAGCTGCAATACAGCCTGCTTATCCAGATTACTCTAAATCCTCCTCATGCTGCTGTTAGCAGAAAATCATCAAAAAAAATAAAAAGCCGGAGTTGGATGATATCAAAAAAATATGTTAATGCAAAGTGGTGCCTGTGGGTGCAACAGTCGCACCCCCTTGTGGGATTTAATACATACACATTACTGTGAGTGCGGGCTTTAAAGAGTGAAGAAGACATGAATGCAGATTTGGAGACAATCAGCGTCTTTACTGTGGTGTGACAGCCTGCAAATGGAGTTTATTCTCAGCTTTGCCCGTGGGTTTATGTGAAGCTCCTTTGTTCGCTCTCCTTTTGCACTTTATATCTAAAAGAACTGCATTCTGCTTAGTCAGCAGTTGATGACTGTGGAAATATTAACAGCTGCATTGTATGAAATGATATGGCTTAGTGAAAGGGGAAAAATCCTGTCATTTGCAGCAGCTACCAAAAAATGCAAACTCACAGCTGTTTTCCTCATTTAAATCTCCCAGTCCCTTAAACCACATTACTAATGCAGGGATGTGTACTTTCTTTGCAAGAAACGGTCATGTGAAACCTTCCATTTTGTTCCTGCAGTTCTGGGAAGTGATCAGCGATGAGCATGGTATTGATCCCACAGGGACTTACCATGGAGACAGTGACCTGCAGCTGGACAGGATCAGTGTCTACTACAATGAGGCCACAGGTTAGCAGCTTTTCAAGCTACTGATTTGTACTTATGGAAAATAATACTTGAATTCAGCTTTGCCAATACATCTTAGAGTGTATTTTAGTCATATTATCACCTTCTAATGTTTCCTTATGCAGCCTTAAGTATACAACATTCTAGACTGTGGTTTCCTGCCCTATTAAGCTGGTATATTTTCCCTACTTTTCTCCCTCTTTCTCTCTTCTTCTTGCCTTTGGTTTTCTTGTGAAGGAGGTAAATATGTTCCTCGTGCCATTCTTGTGGACTTGGAGCCCGGCACCATGGACTCCGTGAGGTCTGGCCCCTTTGGACAGATCTTCAGACCCGACAACTTTGTGTTTGGTGGGTAGAAAAATGTCATGATCCCACCATAACTTCAACCCTCTGTGAAAAAAAACTGGATAGTCTCTCAACTTTTCGTCAATGTTTTTTCTTCTCAGGTCAGAGTGGTGCTGGAAACAACTGGGCAAAGGGTCACTACACAGAGGGAGCTGAGCTGGTGGACTCAGTCCTCGATGTGGTACGCAAAGAGTCAGAGAGCTGTGACTGCCTGCAGGGCTTCCAGCTCACCCATTCTCTTGGTGGTGGAACTGGATCTGGTATGGGAACCCTGCTCATCAGCAAGATCCGTGAGGAGTACCCTGACCGCATCATGAACACTTTCAGTGTGGTGCCTTCCCCCAAGGTAAAGCAATCTTGTGATAGAGCATGAGTATTTGGGGTTTTAATCTCAGCTCCTTGTGCCTTGGGTTTTCTCTCTTTGAGTCATGAGACTGAGGAAAGAGTGTGTGTTTTCTGTCCTCAGGTGTCAGACACAGTGGTGGAGCCTTACAACGCCACCCTGTCAGTTCACCAGCTTGTAGAGAACACAGATGAAACCTACTGCATTGACAACGAAGCCCTTTACGACATCTGCTTCCGCACCTTGAAACTGACCACACCCACCTACGGAGACCTTAACCACCTGGTGTCTGCCACCATGAGCGGCGTCACCACCTGCCTGCGCTTCCCTGGTCAGCTAAATGCCGATCTCCGCAAACTGGCTGTCAACATGGTGCCTTTCCCCCGTCTGCACTTCTTCATGCCCGGCTTCGCACCCCTGACCAGCAGAGGCAGCCAGCAGTACCGCGCCCTCACAGTCCCTGAGCTCACCCAGCAGGTGTTCGATGCCAAGAACATGATGGCCGCCTGTGACCCACGTCACGGCCGCTATCTGACAGTTGCCGCTGTGTTCCGTGGCCGCATGTCCATGAAGGAGGTCGATGAGCAGATGCTTAATGTGCAGAACAAGAATAGCAGCTACTTCGTTGAATGGATCCCCAACAACGTCAAGACCGCCGTCTGTGACATTCCACCCCGTGGCCTCAAGATGGCTGTCACTTTCATTGGTAACAGTACAGCCATCCAGGAGCTGTTCAAACGCATCTCTGAGCAGTTCACCGCCATGTTCCGTCGCAAGGCTTTCCTTCATTGGTACACAGGTGAAGGTATGGATGAGATGGAGTTCACTGAGGCAGAGAGCAACATGAATGACCTGGTGTCTGAGTACCAGCAGTACCAGGATGCCACCGCTGAAGAGGAGGGTGAATTTGAAGAGGAGGCTGAAGAGGATGCTTGAAGATAAGATGTGAAGGTCAATTCATTCAAACCACAACAAGAAATAAACAAGGGAAAAAACCACAACAGTAACTAAGAAGCAAACCTAGTGTCCGGAGCATTACTAGAATCAAACTAGAAAATGTTAGATATCGCTTGTGATTCACTGCGAATAAAGTTGTCAAACAAAAGTCATTGTTGTCTGGAATCAGTTTTTTCATGTAATCCTTTTTTGATCTTATAACATTAACCATAACTATGACATTTACCCCATAATAACACTTGTAGGCAGTGTGGAAAAGAAGGCTTGGATATCCTGGAGGACTTCCAGCAACAGATGAATGTTGAGGTCAGCAGTTTCTCTAGCGGAGCGTACTAAAACATTCATGTGCTTTTTCCTGCAGCCATGAAAAATAGCTGTGTCATTTACTTGTGTTAGGCATGGATAAGTGAGTTTAATGTGTAATGCAGTTCCATAAATTTAGAGTGGAGATTTGCAGTGGATGAAATTATGGTCACCAGTAATTAAAGTAAAATTCATCAACACATTAGAGAGCCAAAATGAGTATTTCTCATTACCATGACACATCTACCAACTTGATCAGAGAACATATAATGGCGATGGCACTATGGTGGTGTTAAGATATTCACCATAACATTTCATTAAATAGCTGTATGAATGTATTATAAGGTCATAAAGAAATAAAATAGCTATCCTCAATGAGGCCATGGCATTGCCAAAGGTGTATTTGACTTGACCTGTCCTCAAGCATAAACAGCTTCTCATTGTGGCTGGTGTGCAGTAAAATAGTATGACAAGAGTTCGACAACAAAAGTGAATTAGCATGGTCTTTTAAATCCTTATTTCAAAGACCAGAGATGAGCATCCTGTCCATGAAAGGCCCTTAGTAACAATTTTAAAGGCCTTTACTTCAGGTTAGGGTGAGTTTTACGTAACAAAATATCACATTAGAGAAAATATAGGCCTACATCAAGAAGTCAGTGCACCTGCATTGCTTTGTGTCCCATATGTCAAGAAAAAAGGAGGAGGTGTGTGCACTACTTGAGGGAAAAAAAAATTGGGATGATTTTAAAAAGCAACAAAAATTGTACAAAAAAGACATTTGCAACTTACAACTTTATGGTGAGACATTGTTTGTGCAGCCTGCATAGACCCCATTCTGTCTAACTAATATCTATACTGAAACTTTTAGTGATTGAGGTGCAAGTGTACATTTTACAACGAAAACCGGGCAAGTTCAGACAAAGGCCTTTTCCGTTACCTAATCCACTATGTCCGCACTGTCTCTTTAAGATGTTGTCATTCAGCGCGAAAATAAATATATGAACGGTGACGCGTTGGGAATTTTCACCCAATCACATACACTCTACTCCACTGGGCGGTTTCAGTATCCAATGAGAACAGATTTCAGATTGAGTGACGGGTCTTCTGCCCAACCACTTGGCCCTTAGTCGCCTCGTAGGGGCGTTATCATTGCTTGTGCAGGATGTACATTTGTATTTATTTTCTCTGGACAAGGCGAAGCGTGTGGAGGTGGGTGTAAAGATGCAGTCTGATTCTGAATAAGTGCATATGTGAAATATGGATTTAGATTTAATACAGACGAGCTCAGTTGAATTAAATTGATACGCAGTTGGTTGAACGGTCAAGCTGGTCTTATCGTCGCTAAACTTCCTCCAAAGTTTTCAAGGGAGGAATTTATCCAAAATATAGCATACCGTGTCCGAAGAAAAACTGTGAACACATAATTAGCAGTAATGCATTTTATAGTCAAAGTACAGATGTGTTTTTTACACAAACGGTGACATTTATTTTCAGTTTGGTTATCAATTTTGTTTTTATTCTGACCGGAAGTAAGGTTGCTGTGACGCGTTCAGTAAACCTTGTACGAGCTTTGCACTGCTTTTGGAGTTATATTGTTACAAGAATGCATAATTACTACAAAGACAACACACTAAGAGTTGCTATAACGACAAAGGCAGTTATTGCTATTCTTGCAGATGTAAGACGTTAAAAAAACAGCCTTTACAGTCATTTCTGTGTGTTTCAGTGCTAAAGTTGTCCTTTCTTATCCAAAGTGAAGGATGGATGCTACTCAGATGATTAGTGACTCATTCTTGGAGTCAGATGATGAAGAAAGTGAAGAGGAGAATGGCAATGAAAGAGGGCAACCAATGGCTAAACTGTGCATCTTAAAAAACCAGCACATCTCCGAGACAGGTGAGTTGTTTGCAGTTATTACATGCCTGAATTCATCTAGAGTTGTTTGATTTATGCAAATGTATCAAACATGCATGTACAAGTCTTTAGTGACGGGCACAGCAGTTCTTTAAGATGAACTGAATCACTAAAATCAGTTCACTAAAAAGATTCTTTCATAAGATTCATTCACCAAATCACTGAATCATGTAGCGCTTGGCGGGAGAAGCCTGTGACTCTGACCTCCTGAACTGATACACAGCTGAACATTTCAGGACTCAGTTCAATTCATAGCCTCTGGGACTGGGAGACACGAGTGTTTGACTGTATTGCTTTGGCAAACAGGTTTGTAAAAATAAACTTGTTTGTAAGTCATGATGTTTTAAGTGTACTGTCCTATGGTATGCTATTTATCAGGTCTGCTCTGTTAATTGGGCTCAGTGAGTGATTCGTTCACTGAACATTTAGAAGAATTCACACTGAACATGCACCGTTCCTTCCCAAACCGCTGCAATGATAGGATGCTGCAAGTTTAATGCACTACTTGTTACATGCTATGTCCTATTGTATGCAAGCTATTGTTGTGGTAATTTAGCAGTAAAAAAAAAAAAAGTAGTTTTGTTTGACAAAAATGACTCAAGCGAGTGTAGTTCAATGCATGATTGGTGCATGGGGTCCCTCGTTCGCAGGTTGCTCAACTGGCAATGCTATTTCTCACTTCAGCTCAATTGAAGTGAGAAATGAAAGAATCACTCGTGGAAGTGATTCAGTTTAGTACGTTCACTTTAAAGACTCGGTTCTTGTGGACGAATCGTTCGCAAACGACACAACACTAAAAGTCTTTTCTTCTTATTTCTTTTATGATTCTCTCTTCTAGAGTTACCTCTATTTTTGGGAGATAACGTGTTGGGACGTGACGACAACACCTGCACTCTGCCCTTGCAAGCACCCTCAGTATCCAAACAGCATGCTACCATCAGCATCTCTGCCTTCAAGAGAAAAGGTTGTGACAATGAGGTGGAGATAGAGGCTTTGGTTTGGGACCTAGGAAGTATGAACGGGACCCGGAAGGGCCGCCTAAAGCTGAGTCCAAATGTTCGATATGCCCTCAGTGAACAGGACAGTTTGGTGGTGGCAGACATCCCATGTAAGTTTGTGAGCTGCATAGCAGATGTAGGGGACACAAGGGCTTCTGAGAGGAAACAGAATGGGGTGAATGCAGAGACTGTCACAGAGCAAAAGGCACGGGTGTCATCACCTGAGGACAAGAGAAATACACCACTGAGACACAGTTGCCTGTCTGTTGAGCAAACTCCAGTTCAGCTACAGGCAAGCCTTGTCCCCGAATCTGACTCTGATTCCGATGGAGAAAGGCACAAGGCTTTAGGTATGTAAATTATGTAAATACCCAGAGAGATACAGCCCTAATTCTGTATCTGATATTTTACAAGTTAATTCTTTATTCTTTCACAGTGTCCAATACAGACTCATCTAAATCCAGTCCCTCCTGTTCAACATTCCTAAGCTCTTTCAATAAGACAATTTCTGAAAGGTGAGTTTGTAACGTCAGATTTTAAAATAGAAACATTCATAAAATAAGGCATGACCAAGAATGTGCTTTAACAAAATATTACCCGCTTACAAATTATAATGCTTGTTTTGCAGTGAGGATGAAAGTCCTATCACACCATCATCCTTCACTAAAAATAGGTCTAACAAACATGTCAGCTTCAGCAAGGAGGAGATAGACATGGATGTGGAGCGACAGCAGCTAAAGGAAAAAAAAGCCCTGGAGTTTTTGGATGACAGTGAAGATGAGGGAGAAAGAGAAGAAGAAAGAGCAGCACCTGCAGGGAAAACGTCAGAGGACAGTGGAAAAGATGTGCCAGTGAAACTTGACAATAATGTCAGTCTGAAAAGAGAGGATGAGCTGCCTGTATCGGTACCAGCAGCCATCACGCATGCTATTCCTGCACTTAACATGGACAGTGACACAGACATGGAGGGGGAGGAGGAGGGCGTGACATCTGTGAGTCCCATGGCCTTAAAAACAAACCAGAAAGCTGATCAGCTGGTAGACACAGTCCACTTTCATATGGACAGTGATACAGATGTAGATGAGGATGATGGTACCTCAGACAAACTTCCCAAATGTGTTCCTCCATCTGCTGACACCAAACCTCCACATGCTGTATCAGTTGTTCAGCCAGAGGGCATCACTATGGACAGTGACACTGATGTTGATGATGATGATGCTGTGTCAGATCCTGCTACGAAAGCAAAACCCGTGTCATTTCACAGCCCACACACAGCTGACTCTGTCCTGTCAACCCAGCCAAAAGACTTCCACCTTGACAGTGACACAGATGTTGATGATGAAGAAGAGAAGGAATGTGGAACAAGTACCACAGGCTCCAAAAGAGACAATGTTTCCATGACATCAGATATCAAGCCAAGCGTGCCTGAATCTGCTTCTGCTGCTCCCCACGGTTCACAAGATGCAGCTACCCCTACGCCTGCTGTCAGTGAACCCTCAGCGGTGTCTGCTGTCACAAAACCCTGCACCACCGCAGACAAAGAAGCTGATATGGGCATTCTGTCAGACAGTGACACAGATGTGGAAGAAGAGTCTCCTCTGGTCATACCTGTTGTCATAGCATCGTTGTCAGTTCCTAGTGCCAAGTCAGAAACCCCTCAGCCAGTTACTGATGCAGACACAGATAAAGATGAATCCAGAGCGCCCCCTGCCAAGGGCAGTGACTTTGACTTTGACTTTGACATGGACTGTGACACAGATGTGGAAGATGAAAAGGGGGGATTGAGAGAAGTAGGTGAGGGCCAGACCCCGAGTCTGTGCAGAGAAAATACACCTGCTTTGCTGGCTCCACCTCTACACAGCTGCTCGACTCCTGTAAGCAGTCTAGGTAAGCAATCAGTCAGTCCCAACATGAGCTCCTGATAAAAGAAAGTATACTTTACCAGCCATGCCCAAATTATGCGATACAAGCAACCTCAATATTTTTTAAGCCAAAGCTGCCTGATTTAGAGACAATAACAGGGAAAAGAGAGTGAGGCAAGGTGGAAATTTAAACCTAGAGCTGTTGCTTTGAGGTCTGTTATCTCTGTAGGGTGGTTAAAGTTAAAGATAATTGCTGAGATAAACTTTCACCCTTGATAATTTAAGTAATAATGAGACCAACTCCACTGTAAATGACTGAATCATCAAAAGATACTTGATTTTATCAACTGGCTGGTTTAAATACTGTAGCTTTCATTTTAAATATACTTGTATATTTCTAAACCAAACCAAGGATGTAATCATTGTAATTGTGTTTTTTTTTTCATTTTTGGTTTATTTCAGAAAGACAAGTTGAAGAAATGGAGACTCAGGCTTTCTTGAGTCCCTCTTCAGGTCCATGTAGAAGTGAGTAATCTACTTTTTGTCACCGTCATGTGGAACACACTTTTGTTTCTATTTGTGATGTGGTGGGTTTAGTTAAGAGAGGATTATTGTTCTGACACAGCAAATACATTTCTGCACTGTTTTTATGTCTCCCAGGTACGGCATCTTTAAAACCAAAAACCCTGTCCCATGAGTCGGATAGCAATGAGGATGAGGATTTCATTGTAGCAGAGACACAGTCCTTTGTTCTGCAGACTAGAGAAGGCCAAAGCAACCCTGCAGAGGAGGCCACCCAAGCTTTTGGACTTGATTCCACCGGTGGTGAAAAAGGCGAACTGTCCGCTAGAGAGGGGTCTTTCCAACTGGGGCTGTCAGACAGCAGCCACCAGCAGGGACCAGTCCGGGCTCTGGCCATGGAGAGCACCCAAGCTTTTGTCTCTGTGGAAGGAGGCGTGACTGTGGAAGAAACCCAAGCATATGCAACCAACTTTGATACCGACTCTGTAGAGTGTGATTCAAATCTAGAGGCTACACAGCTGTATGAAGAGGATAAGGAGGACGTCAGAGGTTCTGCTGCTTCTAAAAAAGAGGGTCGGGTAGATTTGGCCCTGGAGGCAACACAGGCATATATTTCAGAGCCCTGCTGTGATTCGGAGGATGAATCAGATGACAGGAAAAGCACTGCCTCTGCCTCTGCTGAGACTCAGCCTCTAGACTTTCCCACCTCTTCTACTCTTGCCATGGCTGAAACCCAACCAGTGACTTCTTTTGATGAAGAGGAGGTTTTCGTTGAAGGAGACCATGTTTCTACTGTCGAAGTTAATACCAGGTCACAGAATGAAACAAATGGTGGAGGAGAACATGAGGAAGCAGCTAATCCTCAGGAGGTGCCTTTCAGTAAAGCTCTGTCTGTAGCTGAAACTCAGCCCATGTGCACAAGTGATAATGAGGAAAATGATGATGATGAGGAGGAGGATTCAGTTCCAGGCCCACGGAAAAGAAAAGCAAAGAGGCTCCACATTCAGGATGAAGAGTCACAAACACGCACAAACTCTGAGGTCTCTGCATTTGAAACTCAACCCATGGAAACAGCTGGAGACCCAGAGAGTGATGAAGACGATTCAGTTCCAGGTCCACGAAAAAGAAAAGCAAAAAGGCTCCACATTCAAGATGAAGAGTCACAAACGCTCACAAACTCTGAGGTCTCTGCCGTTGAAACTCAGCCAATGGTTACAGGTGAAAAGGGAGAAAGCGATGAAGAGGACTCATTTCCAAGTCGGCGAAAAAGAAACTCAAAACCTTTGGAGAGTCAAGAGGAGGAGACTCAACCCATCGCAAATCCTGAGGCCTCTGCTGTTGAAACTCAGCCCATGAAAACAAATCCTCGAACGCAGTCTGGGAGAGGAAAGGGGAGACAATCTGAGGCTGGAACAGATGGCGCAAATATTAGAAGTAGAAGAGGGTCAAGAAGATTGGAGGAAAAGCAGGAGGAGTCTTCTGAACCTCCAACCAGACAAACGAGAGGGAAGAATAGAGCACTGCCATCAACCGGAGGAAGAAGAGGAAAACCAAGACCTGATGAGACTGAGGAAGAGGAGGATGTCGAGCAAGAAAAGAAAACTCGAGGGAATAAATCCACCAAGCAACAGTCAGATAATAAGATGAAAGAAGACGTACGTGAGATGAAAAGAACCAAAAAAGAACAAGAAAAGCTAAAAATGGAAAAACAAGAGAAAGAGGAACAGGAGAGACTGCAAGCTGAAAATGCAGAAAGGTTAAGGCTGGAACTGGAGAGAGCAGAGGAAGAGAGAATGAAGAAAGAAAGAAAGGAAAAGGAAGAAAAAGAGAGATTAGATTGTGAAAAAGCAGAAAGAGAGGAGAAGGAGAGAAAAAGACAGGAAGAAAAGGAAAGAGCTGATAAGGCTCAAAAGGAGAAAGAAGAACAGTTGGCAAGGGAAGCAACTAAGAAGATAGAGAAAGAAAGATTAGAGCGGGAAAAGGCAGAAATACTGGAAAGGGAGAGATTAGAGAGAGAGGAGAAAGATAAACTGGATAAAGAAAGAAAGGAACAGGAGGAAAAGGAACGACTGGAGACAGCAAAGAGGGAAAAGGAAGAGAGAGAGAGACAAGCAAAAGAAGAGCAAGAGAGACAAGAAAAGAAAAAACAGGAAAAAGAGGCCAAAGAAAAACAAACGAAAGAGCAAGAAGAAAAGATCAAAAAGGACAACAAGACTGAAGCACCTGCAAGAAGTGGAAGAGCAGCCAGAAGAACAATCGCTGTCCCATCCGCAACCCCCAACTCAAACATACCACACATTGATGATGATGATGTCCCTGCAAGGAGGACCAGATCTCGCTCCAACTCCTCCAACTCTGTCAGCTCAGAAAGATCAGCTTCCAGTGTTAACACCCAGGAGGTCAGGGGGAGAGGTCGTGGAAGAGGAGCTAAGAGGAGTAATGAGCCTCCTCCAGCAGCCACTCCCAGGAGTAGCAATAGGAGGAGAACGATGGCTGAAGGGCCGACACAACAGGAGGGTGGTCATATTCCTCCTCAGGGAGCTCTTTCCAGGTCTAGCTCCACAAACTCCCTCGCTGAGATTTCTAGCTGCAGCCCAGTTTCTCAGAGAGGAAGAGGAGGTAGGCAAAGAGGAAGAGGAAAAAAGTCAGAGGCAGACCCCATCCCTCCTAATTTTAGTCAAAGCGATCAAAGTTCAGCTCCTAAACCCGTAGCCAGAGGCAGGAAGAGCAGAAGAGCAGAGGAGTCCTTGAATGAGACCCCTGATGAAGATAATAATGAGAAGGTTAACTCTCTGCCGGTGGGTACCACAAGGGGGCGACAGCAAGCCAGTACAAGTGTGTCTGAATCTGCAGCTGCAGATGAGGAAGGCCCTTCAAACCAGAAGAGTGCCAAAGGAGAGGAAACACCAGTGCCTCAAAGGAATGTCAGGGGCCAGAAAACAGTGAAAAATGAGCCGGTAGAGGCACAAGTAGCTCCTGCAGCTAGTGATGCAGATCAGAGCCAAAGAAAAGGACAAAAAAGAGAACTGCAGGCAAAAACAGAGGAGCCCTGCAGTAGCTCCAAAATTCCCAAAGGGAAGGACAAAGCCCAGCCGAAAAAGTCAGAAGAAGAGGAGACAAATAGTGGAGCTAAAGATGAGACTCCAGTCCAAATCAAAAGAAGAGGTAGAGCATCCACCGCTCAAGCAAAGAAAGATTCCCCCACTGAATCAGAGAAGATAGAGAAAATAAAGGAGGAGCCCATTGTGAGGAAAGTTGGAGGTCGGCGATCAGCCGTCCAGAAGAAGAAGAAGGGAGAGCAGGAAGAAAGTGAATCATCTGTTGACCAAGACACACCTGTGGAGGCTTCAGAGGTAACAGTTTGCTTCACTTCTAGGCCTGAATTAGAAATATGAAAAATTCACAAAAATACTTTTGGGCTGAAACATAAATCACACTAAACAGAGAGCTGATTTGTGCGTAATTGGTGTCCAGTTTCCTCTGTCCTTGGATGTAAGAGGCTTTGTTTCGGCCAAAAGCTCTGGAGCATTTCTCTGCATGACTCAGCCTTTCAAAGCATTTTAATGCACTAAGATCAACATCGGGGACTGTCTAGGCCTCTGTTCTCTCAGCACCAAGAGTGGTCTGGGCTGCTCTGCATCACTATCACTCCACTAATAAAATATGTGTTGTAGTCATCACTCAGTCACTTCCTGCTCTGCATTGTCAATGGGCACTTTTTCCATGTTTTCTGTCATTTTTATATGTCTTTGTTTCTTCAGTTGTCTTTTCTCATCCTTTCACAGCCCCAGACTCCAACCAGCACTGCACGCCGGAAGCGTCAGTCTTCGACAGACTCCTCACCTGCTGCAAAGACCCCTCGCACCACCTCCGCCTCCCCTGCACCTGGTGCTCGATCTCGAGCTTCCAACCAGATCTACAAGGTGTATATTTTTTTTGTCAAAACATGACCAACTGTGTCGGGAAAATAATGCCTTAAAGGAATATTTCAACTCTGACAACAACCAAACAAACAAATACAAAAGATGAATTCTTGTGGCTCTGTCAGGTGCTGTTCACAGGCGTTGTGGATGAAGCTGGAGAGAGAGTGTTGGCTCGTTTAGGAGGCGGTATGGCTAAAGGTGTTGCAGACATGAACTGTCTGGTGACTGATAAGGTGCGCAGGACTGTGAAATTCCTGTGTGCCGTGGCCAAAGGAGTTCCTATTGTCAACACACACTGGCTTGAAAAGGTTAGTTAGATCATCAGTTATTCCTGCAGCTGTTCTCATTTGAATTTGGATGTGTATTCACAAAAAAAACACAGCCACAAACAGACGTACTCAAACTCAAACCAGCTGTTCTTGTTGTCTTCTGTCTCCATTTCAGAGTGGTAAGGCTGGAAGCTTCCTGTCTCCTGATTCTTTTGTTGTGAAGGACCCGGAGCAGGAGAAGAAGTTCAATTTCTGTCTGCAGGAGTCTCTGAGGACCGCCAGTAGTCAGCCTCTCTTACAGGTACTCATCATAAGTCAGTCATAACATTTATTCCTGTGCTTGTATTCTTCCTCTCGGTGAAAGATGAGAAGAGTGTTATTGCGGTGTATCCCTTGGCAGATGGCACCAGGGTGGGGGATAATGTTGAGGAATAGTGAGTGAGTCATGGCGGGCATGCAGAAATGATCGTTTTAGGATCATCCTCCTCTTTTGACAGACAGGACACTTCATTCCTTTAAGCTCGGCCTCTTTTTGGTTGATTATGCCCACATCTTTTACAAGAGCTCAGTGTTGATTGTTCATCGTTACACTGTGACTATTGGGAAGTAATTTGACATCAATGTTTATGCACTCATTATGTTTTATAGGCACTAAGCATAGCAAGGTAGGGAGCTTTGTTTCCACTCCTGATACATTCTCCTGCTATGCTCTGTGTCTTTAAAGCTTCTGAGGGATGGCTTGATACCACACATTTTGCTGACACACGCCACTGTTGGGGAACCGTATACCCCTGAAATACCAAATCCCACTCCCAAGAGACCTGCATTGATTTTCTGAGGCATGCTCGCAGAGACTGAATAAAAATAGAAAGAAATCACACTTGTTTACATACTCTGCATCTCTTTTCTGTCTGTCAGGGATATGAGATCTATGTAACAAAATCTGTGAAACCGGAGCCAGTTCATATGAAAGACATAATCTCATGTAGTGGAGCCACTTTTCTTCCCAAGATGCCTTCATCTCACAAGGTACCATTTAAAACATGCGTCATCAGGTCTAAAAATACATCAGATGAACTCATTAACTGTATATTATCTGTGTAATTGTATATTTATTTCCTTCCAGCCTCAGACTGTGGTGATTTCCTGCGAGGAGGACTTGTCTCTGTGCGGCCCAGCTTTTTCAGCGTCCCTTCCGGTCGTCACTGCTGAGTTTATTCTTACAGGGATCCTTCAGCAGAAACTTGACCTTCAGACTCACTCACTCTCTGCTCCTGCTGCTAGTCTGAAAACTGCAGGAGGAAGAGGGAGAAAGAAGACTTAGCAGCGGCAGGTTGTACTGCAAAAGTCTTCAAAATGTGACACCATCTACATGTGGGAAGTCTGCTGCTGTAATTGGAGACTGGTAGAAACACTTGTCAGCAGTTTGTCTGTTTAAAA
The DNA here is from genome assembly GCA_962446985.1 of Xyrichtys novacula. Taxonomy (NCBI): domain Eukaryota; kingdom Metazoa; phylum Chordata; class Actinopteri; order Labriformes; family Labridae; genus Xyrichtys; species Xyrichtys novacula. The sequence continues at coordinate 25,162,036 of OY660871.1, forward strand.
CTCAGAAAATGTATTTGTCACTTGTGGGAAAGAATGATTATTCACTCATGTGGTTGTTTACTTAGTAAGGATTATTGATTTTACTCTGTAGGCTATCTGTTAAAACTAATTTCCTGTTTTTGCAGGAGGGCAATGAATGAAAAGACTTTAAGGCACTTGACAAGCAGAAAAATGTGTCTAATTTTTATGTTTCTAAACACTTCTCAATTCATTCTCTCTTTCTAACTTTTGCATCTTCTCCTGAGAAAATTAAATTTTTAATACCGCAGAAGCTGAAAGCAGTTTTGCTCCTGTGCCGGGAGGAATGATCACCCATTAATCATCCTTGTCGCTTTGCCCCTCTCATCCACCCTGGCACTCCATCCGTCCTTTTGTACCACAATAACATGAGTACAAATTAACACTGCGAAAATTGCTGCTGCTCTCTATGTGTGCTGAGTGCTCCAACTCTATCAACCAGTTTGGCAGGTTACCAGCTGCAAAGTGGGAGTCATTAAGTCATGTTTGGGGAGAGAAATGGAGAATCTGCTGGGGTCTGTTTTGAAGAGCATCAACAGTGGCCGGTGGATAAAATCAGAAAGTGCTATTACCCTAGTATGACGAATTTAATGCCTTTAATACGAAGGTAATCATGAACCCAGATCGGCTTCTCCCTCTGTCTCCATTAACCACCTCCCCCTACTCCATTAGGGCTCCATTCAATCCTTTTACCTCCAGTGATGAGACATGATGTAGGCACCTGAATGCTGATGCCGCTCCACATAAACGTCTTCTTTGTCCTTGCCAATACATTCACCAAATGTGTCTGTAAATGTTAGAACAGAAGATCAGAGATGATTTCCCTCTGTATGAATGTAAAGTTCAACTCCGCTGCATCATTGGTGTTTTAACCACAGACTTATGAGCTTTGTTTCAGAAACTGTTAAATATCTGATATGTTAACACCAATTTAGTCTGTATTACCTATGAAAACATTAAATCTTTTCTATGATGTGTAACTTACTGTGTCTTTGTGAAGAGTTGGGGTCATATGGAGTCCATGTGTATCCTCCAGCTCATGTGTTTTCTAATTTGCACGTTAAAAATGCTGAAAATAATCTATTCGGTGATGTTTTTCTGCCATTATGTAGAGAGATGTGATTTTTTTTAACCATAACCTACGTATTTTGTGGATTTTTTTTAATCGTACTGCGTCAATTTCCAACATTGTGATCCTCTCTCCATTAAGTATCCGGTCTTTAATGATATAAACGCCAAGCAAAGCGCTGAATCAGCAGCAATCATCTAATCTAATAACCCCCTCCTCATGTCAGGTGACCGCAGATAGGTGTCTTTTCAGAGCCGATCGGGGGCCGGCCGGTGTTTCCCGACATGAGTCGAGTGTATCCGAGCGCGGGCAGCAGAGCCCGACATATTCTGAACATCTTCCAAATGTTGAGCCCGAGTCGTGAAGTGCTGCTCTTGAGGGGGGCGAGGTTGAAAGAGAGGGAGACGACAAGGGAGGGAACCGGCAGCATCCACACTGGTTTTCACCTCTGAAGGCATCCTGACATCTCTTCAGACTCCAGCCGGATAATTACAGGTAAAATGAGCCGATGATTTCCGATTTTTTCCCCCCATCATGCATGTGCGGACGTATGTGTTTCATGTGACTGGAGTATGACGGGTTAAATTCTGCAGTTTTTTGGTTGTTGCTGTTCTCGGCTATCCCAGCCCGGAGATAGGTGGCTGAACAGACTTTAAACTGCGAGTTTATCACTACATGTACATTATGCTGTCAGCGAGTTAAGGTGTGAAATATGTTGATGTTATTTACAGCGAGGATGGTCCCGGGATAGAGCTGCTTTTGCTCTCATTGAGTAGATATCCTATATGATTTTCTCTGCCTCCTGCTGGCATGCAGGTGTTCAGGAATGTTATAGTCTCTATTCTATATGTAATCCATCATAATTTTAGGTGCTTTAAAAAAAAAGATTAAACTAAGTGGCCCAGAAGTCCACTTTAATTGAGAAATAATGAAAGTGAAGCTATTATTTGTACTTCTGACATCATGATCATGTTTTTAAAAATGATAGCCTTATCTCAGTCACCCTAAGCCACCCTTGTTTTAGATAAGGAAGTAATAAGCGAAATGTTGTGCACACTTAAAAGCTTAATAGCATCCATTATCCTGGAGGATGCTCTAGCCTGGAGGCTCTCTGACTGTATTGCCTCCTCCTGCAGTTTGCTGCTTGCAGTCTGGCCAGAGCTGCATCAGGGCCTGCAGGGACACAAGGGCAATAGAGATAGAGTAACACATCTCTAACGCAATTATTCTACATCCCTCTCGCTGGCTTTCTGTTTTTGTCAATGCTTCACATATCTTCACTATTCCTCTCCCTGCTCCTCTCTCCTGTCCACTGATTGTAATGGATCTGACAGGTGCATGCAATATGGTGGAAACCTGTCTCATCCTTTAGTCCACTGCAGCCAGCTTTGGAGGGAAATGGGTTGTCAGGTGCTGCGGGCTTTATATCAGACATAAACTCTAGAAGTTGCATATTTGGATTTTGACAAGGTCCTCAGGCTGTATGAGGTGTTTTTTTCTTGCACCATCTCCCTTTGCAATTCGATATAAAGGTGCAGAGGTTGCCAATGTAGATATCGAAGTTTTTGAGTTTTGCAAGCCCCTTAGATCAGCAAAAGGAAACCCTGTATTTGTTTAAGAGTGGTGCACCTCAAATAAACATTCAGCCATTTTCCCATGTGCATCCTTTCTGCTGCAACCTTTTTTTTCTTCTTTTTGCTGCCTCATGTTTTATAAATGTCTAGCGCTGTGAGGAGCGAGTCCTGCACGTGCATGTGTGCATGTGCAATTGTGAATACGTGTTTATGCATCTTATCTTCGGAGAGGCTTCACCCTCATGCAGAGTCCTTTCTCCACATCACCGGGGCAGAGTAAAGTGAAAATGAAAGAGAAATGATGAAGGGTGAAGACACAGGTTGCTTTGTAAAGGTCCCCCACATCTGCAGTCATTGAAGGCTTTTCCGCCCCTTTAAAGCTCATGGACAAAGGCTGGCCTGTTCGTCCAGTAAGAAGGGAGTTTGGAGTTAGGAGCCACACAGGAGCAGGCTTTGATTTCAGAGTGGGATGCATGGCCTTGGATTATGTAAGATAAGGAGGAGGAGAGGATAAAAGAGATGTGATAGAGAAGAGAGACAGAGTAATGCATGGAAAAGTGGGGAAATGAGAGTGATGCCTTGAGATAGGGAGCGGAGGATTCAGGGTCGAGAGGAGTCATGCTCAGAGGATGAAATGTGTTGGACAGAAAGTGAGAGATGACGCTGACCTGTCAAACAGAGAGGAGTTAGGGATGAAGAGCAAGGGAGAACTTCCATGGGGTTGTCAAAGTGGAAGAAAGTAACACTTTGAGATGTGAGAATGCTGACAGAAGCGAGAAAACAATAAAAAAGAGGGAGGAAGGAGAGTAAAAAACCCAACTGCAGAGAAATAAACACTGCGTGAAGCGAAAGAGTCAAGGAAGGACAGCAGATGGCAAATTTTTAGGTCTGCATGCCTCACAGCCTAGAGGAAGTTCTCTATCTAAAAGGTTAAAGCTTATTGCATGTGTTCTCATCTGCTTGCATGTTAGTGCTCAGGGAGGATACTCCTGCAGCTTTGGCCACAAATGCATCAAAAAAGAGGAATAGATTGATCACAGATCTTGCAGAAACACCAGATTGGCTGTGGTGACTCCATGAGGCCGACCGCTGAGACAAACAGATGGACACGGACCACTTTTCTTTTTCTTCAGAGCCAATTAAACCGACATTGGAAAGTGACTGCTGAATTAATTAAATGCTGATGGTGAAGGAGAATGTCACCATGCATTACATGTAAAGCACTGTAGATTCATTGTGTTTTGGCCTTGCTTATGTGGCTTCACAACTGGGAGGTTGCGCAAGCAAGGCAGGAATTTGAACTTATCTCAGTCTGCCAACAGAGTTACTGGAAGTTGTTACTAAATGACTTCCAGAAAAGTTCAGTCCAAACGAAGGATGAATTTCACAACAGTGAACTCTGTGTTCTTGGACGAGGTCACATACCATGACGGAAAATGCATGCACACACACACATACATTACAGTCACAAAGTTGAGGCACACTTACAGTATGTAGTACACACAAGTAACACACAATTATGGTATTCAGATACACACCCAGTAGAATAAAAGTGAGTGAGAGGAAAGCCTGTGGCTCCTCTCCTCTGGTTTTGTCCAGACTGTACTGATTTCTACATCTGTACGATAAAGAGGCCCTGGCTGCTCTTCAAATTTTATCCTGTCTCCTGTGAATTGTTTTGCTGCATACCATTAATGTTTTCCACAACAATGGCTGCAGGGCTCAACACATAGCAAGTATTTTTAGTTGTATATTATGATTAGAGTAAAAGGCTCTAGGTGTAAAAGCCATGAGAACAAACTTTAAAGAGTCCTAAATCAAAAATGGACACTACAGTCATAAAATAATGGTGTAATAGGAGGGATATGGATGAGCGGAGCCAAGGACAATAAATGATTGTTGGCTGAGAGACGCTGGTCTGTGTGACGCAGCTTTGCTCAATATTTTCTTTCTATTGCAAGAAAACCAGAGGGCTTTTAGCCTCTCTTCCTGACTCTCTACACAGATGTGCAGAAGGTTGTGTGAGAAGAAAATGTTGAATAATTTTCGTATTTTAAGTCAGACAGGTGGCAGACACAGGCCTCTGTGCAGCAATGACAGCTTTATGCTTTATCATTTCCAGCAGTAATGGCATATTTGATAAAGATTCCTGTTTTATATTGAGACACTTTCATTCTTTTGCATGTGTACAAGCTGCTGAAAATGTGACTGTGTGTGATGCAAAGTGCACTGCAGGTGCTCCTTCCCCAAACCCTCCTGGGCTTTATAAATGGAAGCAGCATTTTCCTTTTTCTCTTTTCTTTTTTTTTTTTTGCACAAACCCCCTCTATGACGTGTTTCCTCAAATGCCTTAGAGCAGCAGGAGACAGTTCCACATAATCATAATCCCCTCAGTGTTGTGATCACTCATGATTCTTCCATGAAAACACCATGAGGTCCTGTGGAAGATAACACAGCCCGGCATTCAAGCAAGTACTCGCTCAGGTTCCCACAATTTGAATCAATTACCTGCAGGTCCATGAATTATTCTGTTTCAATTCAGGCACATAATCAATAGGTAATTCTTGATGGTGATGTAAAGCCGCTTGGTGTGGGTGTGATAAACATGCACATACATTTAAAAAGGGAGGAGACTCTTAAGACAATGCTTCTTGGTATCATCTGAAAACAACACAATCTAGTCCCTGACTCATAAATCCTCATGTGGCTCTGATTTTAAGCTGCTGTAAACTTTTCTATGGGGTCAAAATGATGCTGTCACTGATATTCTCATGAGAAGGTTAATCACTCATTTTCTTTTTAAACTCTCAGGCCCAATAAAATCTCCAGTCAGTGACACATAAATTCAATTTGCTGGCAGTGCAAGATTGTCTGCAGATCTGCTTGGGAGGTTTTTAGATGTTTAGTGTGATTAGTTTAATGCACCTTAAAGAACATCTACAGGATAAGAAAAAAGACGATACAGGTCTTGTGTATACAAGGCTGGAGCCCACTGTCTTTTTAATGAATAATGAAGCATACAGGGAATGAATAATGAAGCACATACTGTTTTTTGTGGCGTATAGATAACCTTGACAGCGTGCCACTTAGCTGCTGACTGTGTGCTCTGCAGGTGTTTCCTCCTGCCCCTCTCCTGGACTTGGTAACAGAACCACAGGAAAGTTTCTTCTGCTCTTAACCCTCGATGTGAAGCTTCTGAAGCCTCAGTGCAGAGGAGAGCTGTTTACATTATCAATATCTCCTCAGTGTAGGGCTAGGCAATAAAATGATACCGATATCAATATGATCAATATGGTCTGCCATGTTTTGGTAGACGATACGAATAGCCAATGCTCCAGGTCCACTTCACGTTGAACCAATCGTGCTGAATTAGAACCAAGTAGCAAACAACTGTGTAGTAGCAGGCTGCAGCTACACGCAACCATAGCACTTTAACACGTGAAGCCGACAGCACTGTCAGTGAGAAAAAACAGAGTTACAGGGAACATTTTAGATTGACAAGTGATTTTTTATATCCTAATATATATCGATATCGACTGATATGAAAAAAATATATCGTGATAAACTTTTTCCCATATCGCCCAGCCCTACCTCAGTGTCACTATTAATCAGGATTTACTTAAGAAGTCTAAATAGAGTCATGTGGAATATGTATTTTTCCTCATTCCCCTTCTGTTTTTTAGTGTTTTGTTATCGAATCTCATCTGAGCCTTGACTTTTTTTAAGCAACAGTTTTTTATTTTGTGACAGAGAGGAAGATTTATGTCCTTGAATCTGGATTTATCCCTGAGCTATCAGTGTATCAAGGAGAATGTTGATATGATGTGTCACTTTTAGTTGTATTTTTACTGCTGGCACTTTGGTGCAATGTACCAAATGATGTTATTGTGTTTCCAGCCACTGAAGAAAATAATGCCATCAGTCACAGTGTTCTTAATCTAATCATGTTATTCTAATGGAAATCCGTTCCTTTAAATGGAAAGTTTGCTTTAGAGACATCGGTTTGGCCCAGTCTGACCGGCGCCTCATAGACTGAGACAAAGTCCTCGTTGCTCAGGTCAGTGGCTCGATTCTGGCCTGTGACCGTTCTGTGCATTTCATCCTCTCTCTCTGTTTAGCTGTTCTTTCCAGTAAAGGCAAAGGCCAAAAGAATAAATGACCAGCTTTTCTTTCGAGGTTCAAATAAGCAAAATAAATCTTGTGAATCCCAAACCACAGTTTATTTCTTGAAAATGAGTCAGCTTCACCTCGTGTGCCCTGAGGGCTGCTTCAGGGTGATATCATTGCGAGAAGATGTCATACACAAGAGTGACTTAGCAGCCGGGTGAAGCAACATCTCTCACCCGTTTGTCCCCTTTTAACCCTTTCCTGATCAAAACGGATGAATTTTACGAGTCATCTACTGTATGGGTACAAAATTGAACGCCATTAAAATGAACTGACCTCATATGTAGTTTTTTATGTTTCCTTTTTCAGAGGAATCAGCCAGGATGGCGGCAGTCAGGGTGATCATATCAAGCTTTCTGCTTGCAACAGGTATTATACTTTCTTGTTACTAGCTTAAGTATATTTGATTAATGGATCCAGAAGGTGTAAATACATATGATTATTTATGTGTGCAGGGTTCCTACACAAGTATGGAAATAAATTTGATCAGTTTCCAGGTCTTAAAAAGTATAGAAAATGAAAAATATAGTATGGAAAAATATTTGTGTTTCCAGACTATTACCACAGTTCTAAAATACTGTTTTCTAAAAGTAGAAAAGTAGGTATTTCCAAAAATAATTCTAAAACGTAGGGCAAGGAAAAGTATGAAAATTCCAACTGTGTAGGAACCCTGTGTATGTGTTTGTGCTCATACTTAATTCCACCCCTGTATTAGTCAGTGTGCATGTTGCCCCCCCCCCCCCCCCATTCAAAAAGATCTGGACCCGCCCCTGCTGGTCGGGAAAGAAAAACAGGTTGTTCATACATTTACACTGATAAAAATATATGTTTATAATTTATTCTCCTTGTCTTGTTTGCAGCTCTGTCCGCCCCTGTAAATGGTAAGATTCAGTCTACCAGTGAGTAATATAAAATTCTGAATCCATCACTCATCAATTATAAATTTTTGAACTTTTCTTACCCTCTCTTGTGTTTTTCGATGCTCTCCCCTCCATTTTTCCATCCTCTAATCCAGTTGATGCGGAGGAACTGATTCTTTTCCACGGGGAGGATTTCCACATCATGCTGCCCTCACACTCAATGGAGGTGACGTTCAAAGACAGAACCCGGGCGCCTGAAGTGGACTTGATGCGCGGTGACATCGTGGTCAACAGTCGCGCCAAAGTCAACGTCAAACTCAGCCACCTCATTATAGACGCCGTGGGTGAGGCGGACGAGGGTGTGTACACCATAAAGAATCTAGAAGATCCAGAGAACGTCAAACGCATCAAGCTTACTGTCAGAGGTGAGGATGATACACGAGTGACTGAAACATAAGGGATGGTGATGATGAAGTGATGCCGAGTGACATCTTGACACCTTAAGAGAAAGAGTAAGAAAAAAAGGTCCCAGTTGGGTTTCTGTCAGTGAAATATGATACCAAGAGCAGCCACGTTCCTGCATTGAGCGCTTCAATTTTTAATATTTGGTACATTTTAACAATAAATGATTATTTTCACTGATGAACTAAAACTTTAAAGACCCACTCCGATGAGAATCATGTTTTTCTTGTTGTCTACATGTTCATATGGCATTTTTCTGATACTAGAGAATATATCATGATTTAAAGAAGTGCGAAATTACATTTCTGAGTATTTCTACATTTAAATCACTGTGAATCTCTGGCAGACCCAAACGGCAGGATCAGACACAGTGAGATTTTTTACATAACTAAGCCAAGCTCCGCCCCTGGAGCCCTGCTATGCAGGCCATACTCAGAGATTTAGAGAGGGCGATCACGGAGCAAGCGTGTTCATTAGCGGACTGAATTGCTTGTAAGAAAGCTAATTATGATATTAACTTTCATCGTGTCCCTAAAGACATTAGTGTCTGAGAGCTGAATAGCTCCTATGTTACGTGCCTCCTCTACTACACCAGCTATGTTAGGCTGCAAACTAACTCGAGGAGAAGTGTGCAGAGCAGCGCTGTCTCCGCCCACGACTCAGAGGTGAATCGCTAATGAGCTACTGGAGCTCTGTAGAAGAAAAACCCTTGAAAATGACACAGGTAACTCGATTTTGGCTAAAAACTTCATAATCACTGATAACACTCTTAAATAGTTACAAAAATTGGAGTGGGACTTTAAGTGCCTACATTTTTTTTCAGGTAATCAGTTGTTTTATTGGTGGTTTTGTTACTTCCATAAGAGAAGAGGATCTGAACATTTCATCCTCTTCTGACTGCCATCAGCCTTACAATCCCCTCCCCTGAGAAATAAGCCTCTTAAATCTGATCTGGAGTCAGCGTCAGAGCTGTGTAAGAGCTGTCATTTCTCCCGCTTTAATCATTCAGTCAGCAGCAGAATCAACCTCCGTGTTACACATCCTTTTTGTCCTCTTGAGCGCTACAAGGTTCAGCAGCACAGACTCTGGCCTCTGTCGAGTAATTCTGAAGAGATTAGACACACAAACACAAACACACACAGACGTGCGTGGAGGTCACACACAGAGGAAGGAGTGGGCTCAAACCCAGCATGGATACAGACCACTGTGGAGTAGCAATATTTGAAAGAAGCACCATATGGAGGGAGTAGCGTGCTGTGAAGTGTGTGTGTCTGTGTGTGCGTGCGTGTGTGTGTGTGTGTGTGTGTGTTTGAGTGCCAGGCAGTAATTATGCAGCTTTTTAACCACCAATCCACTCCTCTCTTCTTCCTCCCTCCCTGCTGTTTTCCTGTCTTTATCTTGTCTTTACTGTCTTTTCCCCCTGTTTCATTTGTCCTTACCCTTTCATTTCAGCTCCTCTGATATTCTTGGATCACTGCTCTTCTCTCTGCAATTTGGCTCCCTTTTCCCCACATCTGTCACGCCATTTCTGCCTCCTAACCCTTCCTCACTCACCCCTTCACCCCATCTGTCCTTTTTGCACTCTAATTTCTATTTTTTTATATCACCCCAAGCAAATACATCCTCTCCTTCTTACTCAAATACCGTGCAATATCCCATCTGCAGAAATCACCTTGTGGTTTCCTCTTTCCAACAGAATAAAAACCATATTTATAGTAAGTAGCAATACTTAAGCTCAGTACTGAAGTAAAATTTTGAAGTATCTGTACTTTACTGGAGTTTTTTTGTGTGCCTGTTACTCTTACTTGTCTACATTTCTAAAAATAAAAGTATACTTTTAACTCCACTGCATTTCACGGACGCATCTTCATGACTACTATTTTTACTTTGTTACTATGACAGCAGGTAGGGGAAAAAAACATTTTCCCTTCTACCTTATGTTGATTTGCGTTGTGCTTGATCATCGTCAATCAGTCACTCAAGCCCGGGCATGTCCACAGCCGCTTGTAGGCTGTGCAGTTGCTTGCACCCACTTAAATGTCCAGTGGCTGTTTTGATGGTTCTCATCGTGCCAAATTGGCGTCCGAAGTTCTTTGACTATAGGAGGATGCACTATTGTTTCTCCTGATTGTTGGTTTGTATGTGTGTGTGTGTGTGTGTGTGTGTGTGTGTGTCCATTTATTTTTCTAAGCTGTTGCTTGCGCCCACCTGAAATGTGTGCTTATTTGGGCATAAGTGACTTGAAAATTAAGTCTATATTTATTTGTACTTTGACTTTGACTTTCTACTTTTACTTGGAGTACATTTACTTGAGTACTTTTGATACTTAAGCGGAGAGAATGTGATAAACTTTAAGACTTCGACTTGAGTAGAATTCTCATGGGAGACTTTTACTGGTAACACTTTACAATAACTATAATATATAAATGGTAAATAGACAGTTTAATGATGTTTAATCATCATTTAAAAACAGCATATAGACCAATTATAAATGGCAAAAAGATAGTTTATTAATGTAAGTTAATAGTTACTTTACCATTAATAACAATAAAATTATGATTAATCATTTTCATTAAGGTTTATATAGGGTTCAAATATTGGTTGTAAAACATCTAGATTAAAATGTGTGTCAGTAGCACTTCGTAAATGGTTAATATTTGTTTTTTAAACCACCTATAAACATTAGATGGTTATTGTAAAGTTGCAACAGATGTTTGTAGTACTTTGTAAATGATTAATAAGTGGACTATAAACCACCTATAAACATTACTTAGATGGTTATTGTTAAGTTAGGGTTAGGTTTTTAAAATTGTAAAATTTAAATGTATTAATGCTCTATATGCTATTTGTAAATGATGATTAAACATTAATAGACTATCTGCTCACCATTTATAAATGGTCTATTCACCATTTCTAAGTTATGGTTCTTGTAAAGTGTTACCCTTTTACTTTGACTTGAGTCATTTCTGGTAAGGTATCTTTACTTCAACTCAAGTATATTTGTTAAGTACTTTATACAACACTGGAATTAACTGTTTACAACCCTGTTTTAACTCCTAGATTGCACCCACGAGCAGATCATCTTCTATGGAGACAACTTAAATATTCCAATAAAAGAGGTAATTCAACCCATCACGCTGGAGTACAGGCCCCTTTCTGTGGAGGCAAACCAGACATCCAGGTAGAGTCCACAAAATAATACTGATCTTTTCACCACAACACTTTGGAATGACATTTTCCTGCTATGATGCATATGTACTGTGACAGCGTGCCTCAGTTTCACCATGAAAAGGTTAAGTAAGGTACATAATCTCTGGCTTTCTCTCATGCAGACCTGCTCTGATACTGCTAACCAGCACGGGGTTGTCCAGAGACGGCTACCAGGGTCGAATCAGCGTCAGTGAGCGCCATGTCACCCTCAGTACTGTCACAGGTGCAGACCAAGGGAGCTACACGGTCAGGGATGCCATAGGTGACATCCAGAAGAAAGTGTGTCTCAAAGTCAGAGGTGAGAGCACAGATCACGCGTTTCCCCCTCCCTCCCTCTAACGCTTGACCTTTTCTTAACGACCTGAACCTTTCATCAGGATGTTGTTGTTGTTGTTTCCTCTTTGGTTGTAACGCTCCTCTTGTCTGTCATAATGGCTTTTTAAAGACCTGAACGTTAATGGGCTCTAGCAGACTAATGCACTTTAGAGGATCCATGAGCCTTACACAGAGTGGGGGTGTATTTATGATGTGTCCTGTCTTGTCCCTTGTCTTCTCTCTGTCTATGTCTCAGGGCACATTAGCTTCTTGACTCTGCCATATGGGACAAAACTAAAGATCAACCTGATCCCCAACAGCTCTCTGGTCCAGCTCTACTACACCCCCAATAGAGACCCCACACCCCGTCTGCTGCTGGAGAAAGGAGAATTCACAAGTGTAAATCTCTTTTTTTTTCACCCACATATAAAATCTTTTTTCTGTCTAATATAGCAGAGTTAAAAAAGGTTACTAAGGAATGCTGTAATGCTCAACTATCATCTAGTTTCACATATTTCGAGCGCTTTGTTAATTCTCTAGTTCCTATCTGCACAAATATAGCCTTATAGTTTAACACAGTCTGTTGCAATGTACCAAAAAACTCTTGTTTACTTTTTATTTGACATTCTTTGAAGAAATTCTCTTTAAATCCTGCGTCATTACATCCCTCCTTCCTACTGCCCTTCCTCTTCCTCGTCATTCGGTCTCGCTCGGTCGGTTTTCTCCTCTCTTTTCCAAGACCGCTACCTGTGATGTGTGTAACAGTTTTACAGCTTTCTTAAGTGTTACTGCTAATGGCTTGAGGATGTTAATAGCTTACTAATGCTGACACTGGACATTGAAACCATTATGAGCCACCGTCGCTTCAGCGTGTGGTTCAGTGAGCTTAAACATTTAAAACCTTCATGGTTTGTGTTGTGCTTATATCCTTTCCTCTATTAGACCAGTCATAGGTGCTGTCGACATGTTTTTCTCTTGAATTACAGCTATTGATTTAAAAGTGTGTCTTCACTCCAGGCCAAAGAGGAGCTGAATTTGCAGGATCGTCTCTCCATGGAGGGCTCGCTGGTTTATCTAGACCAGGTCACCCGTGTAGATGAGGGCCTGTTTGAGATTAAAGATGTGCTGGAATTTGTGGTGTCCCAGATCGACCTGATCGTAGAGCGTAAGTATGAGGAAGGTTGAAGACATATTAAATTACAGTTTTAATGCCCCACCTAATAAAGGATGATGTCACATCATAACAATGCAAAAAATTAAGTTTTTGTAGCCAAAAGCAAAAGAATAATCCCTTTCTTTTGTCGGCTGTATTCACGCTCTGGAATTTGAACACGTCAATGAAAGGTCAGTTGAATTATTTACTCTCCCACTCCTGTCCTTTTCTCGCCTTTTTTTTTCCTACAATGCCTTCATGCAGCCTACAAGCTGGAGTCTCTGTATGTGGCCATCATCGCCCTGTTAGGCCTGCTGGTTTTCCTTCTGCTGGTGTGTCTTCTTTCCTGCCTGATCAAAGTGAAGAAAAGGGCGAAGAGAGCTGCAGCGCTGGAGAAGATCGCCCAGAATGCTGGCAAAGAGGATGAGGGGGAGGCCTTCAGACAGGTGAGAGAGACAACAACACAACTCACATGGTTATACTGCGTTCGAGTTACCTCAGAAGTCAGAAGTGCGAGCTGGGAATGACGTCACACTTGAGTTACCAGCGTTTCAGTTACCAGGTTGGAAGAAAGCAAAATCGGAGGCAGAAACAAGATGGCTACATCTACGAACGTTATTTTAGCATTTGCCTTGTCGTTGCTTATATTCAGACAAGGCAAGCGCTAAAATAACTTTCATAGATGTAGCCTCCGATTTTGCTTTCTTCCGACTTGGTAACTGAAACGCTGGTAACTCAGGTGTGACATCATTCCCAGCTCAGACTTCTGATTTCCAAGGTAACTCGAACGCAGCATTATATTTATGATTGTAACAATGATGTGTGTCCTGCTCTCCTTTGAGGCATTTGTTTCGTCTCCCTCTGTGTCTTCACAGGTGGTAAAAAACATCACCAAACTCAGTGAGGAGTCCAAGCATTCCCAGGCAGACAACACAGAGAAATCTCAGAGCACTGAAGTGGACATTAAAGTAAGAAAACATGAAGCACCTCCCTCTTCGAACCAATCTTTGAGAGGTTTTAATAATGTCTCCATTTTTACACTGTTTTCTGCGTTCAGACAGCTGCAGCTTATTCTGAACGCTACTGCTAGACTCCTCACTAAGAACAAGAAAGTGGATCACATCAGTCCAGGTCTCAGGTCTTTGCAGTGGCTCCCTTGTGACAAAGAATTGATTTGATTGATCAAGCCCTGAATGCGGTTTAGGACTGACATACGGCTCTGTCCTGCTGTTATATTATGAACCACCATCCAGATCTCTCAGGTCTTCTGGGAAGACCCTTCCTGTCTCTTTTCTTACTACCCAAAACAAAAACATGAAGAGGCAGAATTCAGCTTTCCCAGAAAACCTGAGATCTGCTCCAACTCTCAGTTCTTTAAATCAAGGCTTAAACTTCTGTTTGCCACTGCCTTTTGTTGAACTAAATTTGGGACCTTTTATCCCTGCACTGTTGCTGGGCTGTGACTTTATTTCTCCTGTTATATTCGATTTTTGTTGTACTATATTTTACTCTGTTAATCCTCTCCTTATGCACCTTTATATTACCTTGTATGTCTGTTCTATCTTTCCTGACCCTTTTTTAGTCCTCTGAAAATCCTGCTGAACTGTCTGGTTGTTCAAAGCTGCTTACGGTTCTTTGTTGTCTGCTTGATTATAGGGTCTGGAGGTTTCTTCTAAGGAGGTCGGGATCGGTAACCTAGAGACAAGCGACTCTGGCGTTGGCTTTAATACCGCCCTTCCACTGGACACTGACACTGATGCCCCTGATCCAATGTCTGAATCTGTGGCTGTAACCATCTCTGCTGCCCCTGAAACCAAATCAAGCCCACCACCTGCTGCTGAACCCGAGCCAAGTGCTCCACCAGCCTTGGAAATTAAGTCCAGTCCAGTAGCTGAAACTAAAACTTCCCCCGCCCCTGAGACCAAGAAAACCCCCGATCCTCCTGTGGAAACAAAATTGGACTTGCCCAAAGCAGCAGATGTTAAATCCAGCCCAACCCCAAGTCCTGAACCCAAAGCCAGTCTGAGTCCAGCTGAGAAGAAACCTACACCAACACCAACACCAAGCCCAGAGCCCAAGGCTGGTTTGAGTCCAGCTGATCCAAAACCCGCTCCAACTCCAAGCCCAGAGCCTAAACCAGCCACTCCTAAAGCCACAACGCCTGTTCCTGAAACTAAGTGTGCCCCAACACCATCACCCGAGCTTCCCAAACCACCCACAGCAGAACCAATTACCAATGGTACGCCTGAGCCCGGCCCGGACTCCAAATCCAGCCCGGATCATGCTGAAATTATCAGCAGCTCAGCTCCGAAAGCAGCTCCTCCTAAAACCCCCGAGGTGGAGCTGAAATCTAGCGGTGCTGCGCTGGAGGCCGGCAAAGACGGCACCATGGCTGATGATACAACTACCACCACCACCACCACCTGAGAGCAGCCCCTGCAACTATCAAAGGGAAGCCCCACAAATTTTCTTCATCTCCCACCACTGTAGACAATCGAACACCCCAACCAAATAATGAGGAAACCACTGAAGCAGGGGTGAGGACCTTGGTTTAACATGTCTAATGCCTGAACACAATATTACCAATATCACACTTGTTTATACTAACACCAAACTTTTTTGACTTTATGATACTGAAACACTTCACACAACAAATGCGGCTCATTGATTGTTAAACATTTTAGTTGAAAGCACCTCGCAGCCTCAACTTTTGGTAACTTCAGTGTGAAACTATCAGACTGCAAATGAAACCTTTTGCAGAGTTTACAGTTAAAATACTAACTCCACATAAGGTCTTTTGTAAAATGATAAATGGCCAGAAAGGTTTACAGCAGTTCAACAGGTACCTAATTTCTAGAAAAGTAGATTTTCTTACTTGATTATAACAATTTTGAAATCCATTGGCCTTTGTTTGATGACTATATGTCGTCTGGAAATGATGGCCAACTATTTGAGGCCCCCAGTGTAGCCAAAGGTAAGTGATAAAAGACTTCTACCCATGACTTCCTTGTCTGTGGGGATCATTGTTTATTGTCCATATCAAAACTTCAGCGGTTTTAGTGGAGTTGGAAATTGGAGACACTGTCCAAGTGAAGACTGATATAGCTAAATTACCATAAAATTTTGGTTGATGAGATCTTGGATTGCATTGTGGTTAGTACTCCTCACACAGACTGTTATTCTGCATACAGTCACATCTGCTGAAACGCAAGTGGACAACTGTATTCAGACTACAGATAAAAACCAGAAGGCCCAAAGTCATGTCATCTGCATGAAAATATAGAATCTGTAAATTAAATTCAGTCTTAACGAACCACATTAGTGCAAAAGGCGATGTTGTCCAGCTGTCCTCTAGTTTCAGAAACTTCCACACTTGTCCATATAGTGGAAAAAAAAGTTTTCTGCTTGTTTATAACCAAACAAGGAGATATCCTTTAAACTCTGACTCCTCTATTTATACTCTGAGAGTTGTAGATTCAGACTCCCCGTGGATATTTCAGATGATTAAAAACATGTTTTGCAGACTGATCACACCAGTGAGATCACCACTTTACAGTCGTTCATCTGGACTCCCTTTGGCTCCATAAAAATCCCATTACTCCTACAGTTTGAGAAGTAGGGAGAGCTGATGCCAGCTGCAACTAGAGGCACTTAATGGGACCACCATTGTGCCCCCGTGTGTTATGCTTTTAAACGGGTCATATACTGAAAGAAAAGTATCTGAAGAGCTTAAGTAGTTACAAGACGCTCGTTGTTTTTGTCCATTTGATCGTACCCATAGTTTCTGTCCCCCATTCTCCAAGGAATCCTGAAATCCCAATTTATTCATTTCATATCTAAGCTGCTCGTTTTCTCTGAAATATTGGATTCTGGGTGCAGAGTTTTTTGACTGAGGTGGCCAAACTCGAATAGTAGTTCTATGTATAAGATTGCCATATAAGCATAAATCTGGCCTCTAAAGTGGGACGACCAATCAAAGAAAGACAGCACCACCCCCTGAAATTTGTAAAAAGCATGAACAGTCTTGTCAGTTGCCCCAAAACCCTTTTGCGAGGCCTTGATCAATGCCAAGTGGGTTCGAAATTGTTTGATAGTGAATCTGAATTGGATCTTATTTGGTGCAGAGGAGGTGTGCAGATAAAATTTAGTGTTAAAATTGCATGTCTCTACCTCATACTCTGACTGACTGGCAGGAAAACCAATGATAGTCCACTGTGGTGCACTGAAGTCAACAAAAAGCATTTGGGTTTATTGAGAGAAGCACAAATTGCAGCCATGAAAAATTCAGTCAAACAATCAGTGAAATGTTAGAAAAATGTTAGTAGATCCATCTGCAACCAACTGGCCTGTGTTGGTATCTCTCTTTACGATTAGATTTTCTTACATGTAGGTTCAAATCAGGTGATATGTCAGCTTTTTCAAAGCCATATGAATAGGTAGGTTTAGATGTCAAATGTAATATGATCAATTGATATAAATAAACTAAAACCAACCAAAAAATGAACTCAAATCATGTGGCCTCACTGTTGAGAAGAAAACAGTATCAGTCAAATGTGTTACACCTTTTTGAAGACTTTCAAATGTAAAATAAAAACAGTACGCCTCATTTGTTGTCTGGACCTATGAGTCTGTTTTGACAATACTAAAAACCTGTCATTGCTCATACAATCCAAACACAGAGACACACAAATCAGACACACACTCATATTTCAGCCTTGTAAATATTGCATGTATACGCCAGTTTAACCCTTTGAAGGCTGAATGTTTTTAGTGTACAGAATGGTGGTTATATTATACCGTAAAAACAAAGTAAAAAAAACTAAATTTCTCACCAACCTTAAATGCAAAGTATATTACATTCAGTATATATACAGACATATATTATATGCTATAAACACTAATACTCACTAACATCTTGAACTACTTTAAAACCAAATATTGTAAAAATCCATCCAGATTAGATCTTGTTAGATCAATTTTCTGCTGTTATTGCCATTCAAACCTGATGATACTCACAGCATAAGGCTTCTCTCACAGTATTTACATGTTGTATTAAAATGTTAACCTATGTCACTTAAAGCATGCTCATGACATGTCCTGAAAAACAAGCTTTGATCACCCTAAAGCTCTGTGTGTGTTTGTATGAGCGGAGGAGTGATGTCGAACTGTTGCCATCATTGTGCGTTTAAAGTTTCTGTGTCACTGTGCATGTAGAAATGAGCGTGAATGATCCAAGACTGTGATTTATGCGTGTAGGTGTGAGCTGCGTCTATGCATAGACAAAAACAACTATTCTTTACATGTGCTACTCTGTCTGTTGTGAGTAAGGTATTCATGTGCCTGCTTAACTCGTCCTGCAATGTAAAGCAAACAAGTGCTGTGTTCATGTCATGAGTGTGAATGTGTTTAAAGCCACAACATATTGTATAAGATATTGTAACTTTGAGATTTTGGAGTGATTTTTGTCTATCTGTTCAGTGCCTAAACCCTGTTTTTGGATAGTTGGCCTGTACTCTGTCAGTATCCGGCACTCCTTTTGGCACCTTTTACTTGATATTTACAGTATTCAGTGATGTAAAAAAAACTTGTTTGCACACGACCAATCCTAGTTAAACCACTGACAGGCCTATGAAATGCTTATGTGTTGGAGATATGTAACGTATTCTATGAAAGCGATGCAACTCTGAGGAGAGCTGAGTTTGCTCTGTGTGTAGGTGAGGGTGTTTTCCATTTCATTGATCATCGTTGCACAGTTTGGAGTACGTGAGTGAATTCTTGAAAGCAGCAGATGAATGGGGAGCTCTGTGTGGGTAACCCTCAGGCTTATGTTGCGGGACTGCTAAAACAGCATTTCCATGCACCACCACTACTGTATATTGTAAGTGATTGTAATTCCAGGCCATTCAGAGGAAAAATGGATGAGAAGGAGGCAGACAGTGTGACTGTTGGTTTACCAGCATCTCAAGGACGGTGCAGTCTAGTGGGGATTAAAGTTATGACATCCAACTTGTGCCAGAGGGTTTCTAATTTTACTTCCACCTCTGAAAACCCACTCACAGAAACCACTACCTTACTTAGCACTGGCACTTCTTGCACTATGTGAGAAGTCTCTGCCCTGGTCTCTCTGTTTACGTCTCCTGTCCTGGCCTTGGTGTGGTGTGATGTCCCACCTGTTCTCTCTCTACTCCCTTTTTGCACAACTTCACACTGATGTTTTGTACAGAAAAAAAGTTTGTTTCTTTATTACATGTCTAAAGGAATACTAAGAATAAACAAGCTATTATGACATTTGCTGTCCTGTTGTCCTTGTCTTTTCTTCTTTTTGTATCTGGGCTGCCTGTTTGATCTCAGCCAAGCCTCTCACTCAATGTCAGCCGTCATTCATTCAGGGTGTCACGCGCCACTTTCTCGCCCCTCGGGATCTGCGTGCCACTAATTCAACTGCTTCATTTTGAGATGCCATAAATTCGCCAGGGCACATTGTCGCAGAGCAGGCACAACAGAGATATTTTTAAACAGGCTAAAGGTAACTGCATAATGTTGTTGACACCTGCTGGACCCTGAAGCTCCCAGCTGGCTGCAGATAATAACCTTCCTGGTTCTTTGTTTCCCTAAAATCACCTATAAATACAACAAAATGAGATCAGTATTTATATAAAGCTTTTACTAACTGCAAAGCTTCCAAGTTATCTCAGTAAACGGAGAAAGAATTGTGTTTGGAACCACTGCTGTGTTACGCTTGAATGTTTATGTCTCTTTATAACCTCCAAAAGCAAGCATGACCATCAGCAACAACTCTCAACTTTTGTTATTTTGTAAACTAAGAATGCGTTCAGTCCGAATGATGCCACAGGGTGAGTGTCAGGCACTGAAAAAGTATGTTTTACATATAATATTCACAGTGAGTGAAAGATTTGAGTGATGAAAGAAAGCTGGGAGATATTCTTTTTATTCAGATAACACAGGTGTCGAAGTTACAGGATAATATTAACTAAGAATAAGAGGCGCTGCTTTGTTTACGGGATGCTAAAATCAACACAACCTCGAAGTTCCTCACAGGACCTTTAACAGCAGCGCCAAGTTTAAAAAAGTGGTCAACAGCATCCTACAAATTGGCCATGTGCCACTATGAATATAAAATCTGAGAAAACAGTGAAAAATGAACCGCAAATTTTAGGTTAGGTATTCAAGTGGGATTGTTTTCACTGAAAAAAAAAAACTTTACTCCAAAATCTGAAGGACTCTGTTTATTTCCAGTGGCACAAAAGAAAATGCACATTTGCTTGAAAAGTACCTGAGACCAATGTTTGATTTCACTATTTAAGTAATTGTCAGTTATTCTCTTTCAAATACAACACAATATAAGAGCTTTATTGAACTCCAAAAGGGAAATTCGTTTGTCTGATGTCTTATGTCATCTACTATTTTGTGGAAGAATAAAGTGAAACTTTTCTTTTCTGAAGAGCTGAATAACTTTTTATTTTTTAACAACTCAACAATTTCCTTTTTTTTTGCTTAAAAACAATCCCTGATTATAGTGACGGGTTGAAGATCTTCAGTGCTGCCACATTCTTCCCATCATCTGCGTCGCAGGGGTTATAGAAAGGGAACAGAGGAACCATGACAGTCTCCATAGTGAAGGTGTAGATTGGCGCCATGGTAACAGCATTATAGAAAGACACTTCCTCCTTCTCACAGTCTAAAAACACACCGATGCGGACCAGTCGCACAGACACAGGGACCTTTGTAGGTTTTGGGTCTGTGCAGGCGAAGACAGATCCGCCCTTTAAGGCCAGGGTCCACAGGCCACTGGTGGTCCCCGTAGCATCCATCTCCCCTCTTTCTACGTCCTCTCTCGCCACACCCAACCTCCATGCCGTCTTGTGAGCCACTTCCACCTCCCAGTAGTGTCGGCCTGTGGTGAAGCCCTGATGGCCCAGTACGCAGTAATAATAGTGGAACCGCCGAGGGTTGTCATCACAGTCCTTAGTGTCTTTATCCTCGTCAAACCAGACTGAGTTGCAGGACTGTGACAGGGACAGATTTGGGTGGGCCGTGTCAGGGTCAAAGGTCGCTGAAGTAATGTCTGTAGACAATCAGAGTTGAAGTAAGGTTAGTTTTTATTCTTTGCATGGGGTGTTATCGAAGATGGGAAATGTATGATCTTACTCGGGTAAAGGCAGCTCTTCATGTGCTTCCATATCCTGTACTGTATCGGCCCCACAAACTGACCAGAGCGCACCTCAGTGTCCACCTCTGCTGGGGGAGTGAAGCTGACCTGAGACCTGCTTGGACGAAATGGAAAGAGGGACAGACAGAATAATGAACGGGAGCGAGTGAGTCTTCTGTTAGACTGAAGTGAGAATTATGCAAACAGATTGATGTGAGACTTTCAAAGTGCGTCAACACACAAGACTAATAAGATGTGAAGAAAACTGTGGAGGGTGGAAAGAAACTGAAAGAAATCTTGCCTCTTTACAAGATCTTGAATTTCCTGCAATGAGAGAAAAGATTTACAAGAGATGGCTGGAATTGTTTTGAACAGTACAGCACAGCTCTTAAAATGTTTGTACAAGCAGTCATGTGAGTCCGACCGTCTCATGCTGCCCATTCCTATTTGCTGACTAATGCCTGGCTGCTTTTGTCCTTTCACTTTTTAAATGAGAAATTGATTTAGACCAGCAAAACAAGGGGAGTCAACTGTTCAGCCAATCAATGTCTCTAATTGATCAAATAAGTGCCAAAGACGAGGAGGGAAGGAGTTGTGTGTACAGGGTTTGCACTGCGGCTCTGGGTTTGGATCCTTCTGATGTGGAGCTGCAGAGTCATTTTATTCCTATTGTTGGGTGTAATGAGTTCAAATTAAAGGGTCATTTCAAGTTGTTTATTTTGAAGCTTCACAGGTAAGATCAGTAACTTTTAGAGAACTCTATTGACCCCACATAAACTCTGGCATGGCTTTGCTGTTGTGCGAAGAAGTTTCCAGATCGTTGATGGAAGGCGTCCAAATACTTTTCCCACTCCTCTTTTATTTCCACTCTCAAATTACCTCACCTTCTAAATGTGTAACATCCCTATCAACACCCTAGCTTTGCTTAACAACAGAATACTCAACTTCAGTAATGTTTTTCCTGAGAGAAAATTCTCCCTTACTTTTAGCAGTTTGGGGCTGTCCTCCTCCGCTAATTTCCCATTCAGCACCGTGATCGCATTATCCAGGTCTCTTCCTTGTGCCACTATCTTCTTCTCTCTCTCCTTCAGCTGTTTTAGTTGTTTTTGTTTCTCTCTGTTCAGTCGCTCCAGGTCCCTGCTCTCCTCCTCATCCAGGAAACGGTGGAGGTTCTGAAACTCAGCTCTGATTTCTCGTTCCAGGGCATCAAAACTGTTCTAGTGTAAAGATGGACAAATATCAGTGACGGAAAATTTACTTTGTGAATTCAACAATACAGACGATAACTAGCTTTAGCAGAAATGTTTTGAATCCTGAGGTTGTGGTGAATGAAAGGAATAAATTTCAGAAAAAGACAAGGATTAATAATGCAGCAACAATACCTCTACTTCCAGAGACTCTATGTACGTCTCTCTCTCCGCTTCTCTGCACTCATCTACCTCATGCTTGATTCTTTTAATAGATTGGATAAGCTTTTCCTGTAACACACACACAGGAGACACAGAATCTGAGGAAAAATAGACATAGACTTGATTTAATCTCCTGCAACACCAGATCTTTTTCTGTATAATCTGGATTTTAAATCTATAGAGATATACCTTTATGAATAAAGCAGCAGGTGGAGAGTATATAAGACGGAGCTTACCTTGTATTCAGAGAGGAGAGTTTTATTGCAGTTGTTGTTGGTGTCTTTGATGTGGTTTTGGTACATTCCACTTCTGCAAGATTAGACACAACAGAAATCAAAAAGTCTCCTCAGAAAGTGCTGAAAAAGTGATGGAGGGAGTGAGAGGGAGGGACAAAAGGGAGGACATGACCACAACACAAAGAAGGGGAAAGGGGAAGACAGAGATAGGGACAGAGAGAAACATTTGTTTGACAGCATTCTCAGTCAAACAAATAGAGCAAGAAGGACATACATCCAAGCAGAAAATTAACAAGAGAAAGCGTATTGACAAGCACAGATCAGTATCCACAGCTTGACGTGAGAATATATGGATCCATTAGAGGGAGATGAGAGGAAGGGGGAATGGAGGGGAGGTGGGTGCCAGGAGGGCTCTCGGGCTGGCTGGTTGGCAGACAGCAGCGATTTATGGCAGCAGACACCCAGGAGTCTATTTCTGTCTGCCAGTGTCTCTGGAAACAAAGAAGAATTTGTAGAGAGGAAGCCAGTCTTTTAGTCAGTCGGGGCATTGTGTGTCAGATCTGCAGTTGTTTCGTCTGAAAGGGAGAAAATGGACGTTTCAGTGTGTGATAGCGCAGAAAATATGAGACACTGTTTCACAATCCTACTGGGTCTTATTGTCAGAGAGAAGGGTTACTGTTCCCAGAAGTACAATCAGCAGTTCTGCTCTTTTCCCATATCTGCACAGCTACACATTTCTTTTCTTTTTTTAACCTTCCCTGGACTGTCATATTACGTAAACTTTTAATATCTCTGCCTCTCGTCTACCCCCCCAGTCCCTTACCAAGGGTATGTGCACTGAAGCAGCATTACTCATCGCTGCAAGTGTTCCTCATTTATAATTCATTGTGCTTGGTTCTGGCAAGTGACCAAACTGAGGTTGAGCTGCATACTGGGTGCAATACAGTCTGCGGCAGGTGGAGGGGATGATAAAATACAAATAGAAAAAGAGCGTGCCCAGCAGTTCCTGAATGAGGACTAAGATAGCCATGTATCTGTGTGGGCTGTCACATTTTAATTCAAGGATTAAGATCATCTTTAAGGGAAAAAAGGAAAATGATGCTTGGATTTGTTTTCATCGTATTGTTTTATCTTTATTCATTCAGTTATTAGGAGTGCTTGTGATAACAATATGAGCTACAGCAAATCTCAAAAGCTCTGTTTATTATCCTTGACAAGATACAAACGCAAGTTCTAAACCAGTGGTGTCAAATTCTTAATTCATCCTCCACCCTCACCTCGGCCCATTCTGGTGTCACAGATGTCACTACATATTATTAAGAAGCTGTTAATGAGCAGCTATTGGGCTAACCTCAGAGGACATTAGGAACAACACCCTACTAACATAGTGCTGCACCAGTGCTGGGAACAAAACAGAGGACAAAGAGCCAAAGCTGGGTGGGCTGATAAAAGATATGCAGAGGGCTTCAGAGTTATTAATATCAAGCTTGGCACAACAGCAGTTATTCCAGAGGTGGGGCAGTGGACACATGACCGCAGCGAGAAACCACAGCGAGATTGTGCGGGGAGTTTTTAATCAAAGAACGCAATATTAATTTCTGTGCAAGTGGTAATTAATTGTTTAAACTCTCTAGATCATTCAATAATTGTGGCTTTATTTTTAATCCAGGAAACAAAAGGTGTTGATCCAAAGCAAACACTACTTATTCCAGATACAGAGGAGTTTATTATATATTTTTTTGTTAGATTAGATTCTGTTTCATATAAAAAAAAGCCCAATGATGCCATCTATCACATTATCTTTTTTTCCAAAATGTCACATGTAGGTTGCAGACTCTTTCAGCAAGGTTTGTATTTAGGCTAGGGGAGCGTGGGGTAAGATGAGCCATTTTTCATATTTTGGATCACTACATCAAGACAATCATAGTTTTGTCTCTAACTAGTGAATCTGCATATATTTCAAGATGTTGTTCATCCCTGCAAACCAACAGAATATGTATAAATACAACTGTCTTGATAATATAGCATGCCAAAAAAAAGTGGTAACCTATGGTCAACTTACCCCGTGTATGGGGTAAGTTGACCATAGAAGCAGGGTAAGTTAAGTCGTATCCCTGCTGACCCCCCACCATTCCCTCACCTTCTCTCTCCCTAAATAACAGTCAGTTCTTCACATTCATGTGTATTTTTATCTATTATACGCTATTCAATTGGTACAATAATTATTTTTATTATTATTGCATATAACTGCTAAAAAGCTGTTTTGTAAAAAGTCATTTCAACATGAGAATGTCTTTAAGTGATTCAGAACATTCACAGCTGTATTTTAGAAAAGAAAAAGTAACACATTTCAACAATCTGAACTGAAACTCTGATCCTCTCATCAGACTTCTTTACTTTCTCAGTTAAACTTCTGGCTCAACTTACCCCAGAACTACTATTGTGACTTTATTAGTCCTCTAAGCTAAAATGTTGGACTTTTATGCTAGGTTTCTGACCTCATGTCGTAGCTCAATTGATGCATAAAACAAATTTAAAATGATCTTTTTTGGTCTGAACACAATTCTAGTTAAACTTTAGACAGACTAAATTCACTTTCAAGAGTGAAAAATGTTTTTTTTTTTTTAAATAAATGTCTAACCCCTTCACCCATGTGCTTCTAACCTTCACAGACTCCATGAATTGATGCCCATCTCCTTCATATTTGCTCACATGATCAATTTCTTTTACCATTTCCAAGCAACAGGAGGTGGCTCAACTTACCTTTTGGCTGAACTTACCCCACTCTCCCCTATAGTATTTGTCAACAACATTTAATATCAGAGTTCGTATAATAAGAAAAGAGTCCTTAAATGGAGGAATGTCAGTAGTCATGGGCCAAAGTCAGGAGTGTTTTCTATATCATTATTTTAAACGGTTGTTGTCTCCTGCTTGAAGCGCGGGGTGACAGCAGCAAGGTTGAAAACCGCAATCAAAACACCAGCCGAAGAAGAAGAGAAGGCCCCGCCCATCGCGGCGCATGAAAGCGACGTCACGCAAGTAAACAACGGCATGTCGCACAGGCAGATTCAAGCCAGAGGTATGAAGAACGACCACAGCCTATTTTATAAATAAACCGTAGCGTGTGTGTGTTTTCACAGGTCTGTTGAGAGTGCAGCTTTTTATCTTTGACATGTTAGGTGTGTAAGCTAACTTATCATCCAGCTCTGCTAGCCTAGCACACACAATGCGGACACCAGTCAGGTTTTCGTTCCTGCAGTTTAAACTACTCCTAGTATATAACTCATACTGTTGTTTTTGCTCTCATTGCTTACTAATTTTACACTATTTATTTTTTTAGAAATGAACGGCCAAGCGGACGTCGAGGTTGACTACAAGCGGAAATATAAAAACCTGAAGCGAAAATTAAAATTTCTCGTTTATGTGAGTACGACTGCCTCAAATGTGAAGAAAGATTTGTAAGCATTTGTTTAAATGAATTAAGAAGATATAAAAATTCTCCTTATTTACGCTGAATTGGGGTTTGTTTTCATCCTTTCAGGAGCAGGAGTGTTTTCAGGAGGAGCTGAGGAGGGCACAGAGAAAACTTCTCAAAGTCTCCAGAGACAAAAGGTGAGATTACATCATGTGTTCATAGAAACAGTGTCAATGTTTGACAGCATTAAGTAAGTGAAAACTTAATTTTCTTTATTTTTCTTTCCAGCTTCCTCTTGGACAGATTGCTACAGTATGAGAGGGTAGATGAAGACTCCTCAGGTACTTATCAGCCATCCAAAAAAAATCAATTTAAAAATGAACTCATAACTGTGCTGTAAGTTTAGTGTTATTTATTTGCCCTTCGTTCCAGATTCAGATGCAACAGTATCTTCTGAAAACAGTGAAGGAGAAGGGCCCAGGGAGAGGGAAAGAGAACGAGAATTTGCAAAAAAGTAAGTTAAGAATTTAGGCTCAAGACCCACCTTTTTAGCTTAGCTTTTAATTGATATTTATTTGTTTTATCTTCATTTATACTAGTTAGCCTAGGTTTATTTTTATGTCTGTGTTTTATTCATATTTTAGTTTTTACTTGTTTATATCCTTTTATCACGCCCAGTGTTTCCTCTGAGGGAGCCCTCGGCACCGGGAGCAGTGGTCGCTTGTGGTTGCAGGGGCCGGCCACGGGGTTCCTGGTGGAGGTTGCTGTCTGACACATCCCTCCACTGGCCCTGTGTCGGTGTCCTGTGGCTGCGGGCGGCTCTCTGCTCCTGGTGCTGACGGCTCCTCTGATGGTGCCTTCTCAACTGGTTCATCTGCACTCAGCCTCATGTCCATTCTCTTAGTGTGTGAATGTGCTGGTGTGTTGGCGTGTGTGTGGGTGGGGGTTAAGAGGGCATCTGGGATAGTTTTTTGTTTTTGTTTTTAACTTGACTGTAAAGCACTTTGAGTCACATTTCTGTAGGAAAAGCGCTTTATAAATAAAGTTTGATTGATTGATAGTGTAACATTAAAAATACCTGTTTACTTTTTGTGATTGCAGTCGTTGAAGGCTTTAACAACTATCAGATATTGCAAACGCATGTATAATTGAAAACCTTGAAAGTAACGAAAGCACAAACTTATCATCAGTTAAGTCCTTCTGTTTGTTGCCTGTTATTTTATTTGTTTTTCAGAAATTTGTTGATATTTTATTTTTGCCAACCATGACTGTCCAGGCATCCTAGATTTTTAAAAGCCTGTTTCTACTTGAAGATACAGAAAAGTGGGGAAAGCACTGTAAAAGTGCAGATTTGATGAATTATTTTAAAAAGCCTGCTTGTTGAGGTTTATTGAACTACATGAATCTGTGTGCTTAAAACATTGTATTGTAACTCGCCAGCTGAACTCTTCTTAACTAAACTGAATGTTATTTTTTCAGGCGAAGGAGTAGTCCTGGAGCATCTCTTCCCTCATCGTCCCCTCATCTGTCTTTACTGTCCCGTTCTGGTGTAAACCCTCTACAGTCCTCAGGGTCTGGACCTTACCTGAACACTGTAAGCATTCATCTCCTTGTCTGTAATCTTAGTGTGTTAGGAGCAGTAACATTGGTGCCACAGTCATCCTCACCAGCAAACATAATCCCTGTTTTTATTCAGCATTATTTATATGATTTTAATGTTTTTTCATTTTATTCATCTGTTTTATCTCTTTCTTTGTTTTTGTTTTTTTCATTGGTGCATATAATGGCTTCACTGTCCTTGCATTGCTCATGTTTTGTGATTTTTTTTTTGTGTGTATGTGTGTCTGTCCTGCAAATTGCCCATGCCTGTGTCTATGTGTGTGTGGTTTATTTGGCAATTTGGGGCCTGTGTGTGTTGGGCAGATGCCCTTCCCACCAGAATATTTGGCTCCTCCGGCTGAACGAGTGAAGAAAGAGAGAAAAACAAAGACACCTAAAAACAAGAAAGAGACCACTGGGAAGGTGAGAGAGGGAAAAGAAGTTTAGAAAAATAAGACATAGATATCCTGCTTACTTTTCGCATCCTTGATAAAGAGATCCTTGTAAACATTAGTGGCAAAAGTAAATCAGCATATGTTTTGAAGTCTATTGAAAAAAGGCAATTATACCTTTTTATGTTCTTCTCGGAGTGAAGAATCTCTTTATTGGTAAAACTTAGGTTATTGACAAATGTTTTTTTATTTTTAAACTGTGTCTTATAGTCTTTTTTGATCATCGAGAACTTGTCATGGCAGCGTTTTGATGCAGTAGTAATGTTACCATCTTTAAGTTTGTTACTTTGCTTCCCTCTGATCAGTATTTCTTTATCCTGCATGCCTTACCCTGATTTTCATCTTTGAAGCATGCATCCTTTCATACACCCTTTCCCCCGTACAAATCTTCATGATTGATCATTCTTGGCATTCTGTTTCATGATTCCAAATCCCTCTCAGGTTGTTGCCCCGATGTCATCCAACTACCCATCATCCACTGCAGCTCCCACAACAGCCAGCAGCCCCTTCAGCTGGGTGCCCAGGCAGATGCTCAGCGGAGATGCAGCTGAGGAGGAGGGAGAGAGCGATGGAGACAGTGATAGAGGGGATGAGGACAGAGGGGAGGGAGACGAGGCCGAACTGGTCATTGATATCCCCAATGAGTGAGCCTGACTGTGTGTGGAGATGTATTTATAAGCAGAGGGGTTGAGAGATTGTACATTAGTATGTGAGAGAGTAAATGGACATTTCTGTGTGTGTGTGTGTGTGTGTGTGTGTGTGCAGTCACCTATTTCACATTTTTGAAAGAGAGGACAAGCCCCCCCTTGTGGACAATTGCATATCAGCAGGATCACTGTCAAGACTTTGTTTTGGATAAATGGGGTTTTAAAACATTATGTTACAGACTGACTATGACAACAGATTTTTACAATAATTTCTAGTCCATCAAAGCTTTTTTTTAATATGATTTACTGACTGGCTATTTGAAATCTGCTTCTCATTTTTTTAAAAATATTTTCATGTTTCAAAGCGACTTTATGTTCATGGCAGTATAATGTTTTGCACTCATCGAACTGTGTGTGTCAGAGAATGACGTGAACATGTTTTCATTTCAGATTACTAAAGACAAATGTGAATTCATCTCTTGTGTGTCAGGTTTCATTCAGATATTCTGCTGACAATACACACAAACAAGCTTATTAAACCAGTTGAGAGCTGCTTTATTTTAAAATATATATTTCTTATTGTACTTTTTCGGATGAATTAAATGGTGAGAAAGTTCGACAAAACTTATAGTGACACTTAATGCCCCACCCAAAACATCACACCCTAACACTCTCATTCCAGAGCTGGAATCAGTCACTGAGGTATGCTGCATAAATCTGTTTTAATGCAGGTCATGTTTGCTGAGTACATGAACTAAACTGAAGCTATGAAAAAGGACAGCTTATGTAAACTTCCTTCATGTTTATTATTGAATGTGGCTTTTGCTGCTTGCTTGACCTCTCTGCAGAGGAATCCTGATACAACTCTTGACAGAAGCCCAGGGGTGCATTTGGCTCATGTTAACCATAACTCTCAGGCAATGTGAAGGCAGCCTGGCTGGATTCCACCTCCTCTAGACGATGTCAGAAAGAGAGCCTGATATTTTTCTTTTCACTCTTACACAAACACAGAACTAGGTTGTGAGATTACATGATAATTTCTGTTGATGCTGCAAAAGGGCTTAGACAGAGCTGTTAGTCCCAGGGTCGTGTCTCAACAGGCATGTTTCTAATATTAAGCAAAACAGGCTACGATCTGAGAGGGGGTGTGTTCTGTCTGGGATTTGAGATTTCAAGAGTTGCTGCACTCTGGGTGAGACCATGACCCATGACTTGGACACCAGCGGGATTAGGCTTAATGAGGATTTCAAGAACTGACAGGGTTAAATTTAGAGCTCAGTGGCTCACTTGTAGAGGGACTTTTAAGTGTGAAGTTCTACTTGATATGGTAGTATTTTAACTGCTTGACTTGGTGCTGAGTCAGCGGTTTCAAGAATGTGCTTCTCAGAGAATAATGGACAACAGGAGTGTGTCAATCAAAAGGCAAACCCTTCACAAGGAACATAGTTTGGGAATGCAGACTTTCAGGTAAATGACTGCTTTAATGGGTGTGGGCTTGCCTTGTGTACCTATCAGCAATAGGAGTTAAAGGTGTAACCATAGAGAGTGTAAGAGGGAGGGGTGGAGTGGAGGTACAGCTACAGGGAGAGTCAGAGGGTGGATCTGACAGAGGGGGTGAGGTTGTCAGGCAAAGGGAAATGAAGGAGTAAGCAAGATTGTGCCTGCAGCACAGATTCACTCTCTCAGAGTACAGCTGACATTAGGAGACAGACATGGTTGGAGACCAGCAGGAGGAGAGAGCAAGGAGCGGGTGAAGAAAACAAGGAGCTATCAGCAGCCAGTCCTGGCCACCTTATCTTTTCCATCTATTCACGGAAACCCCTGGATAATTTATAAGCCTCTCCCCCTCGCTCAGTGTGTGTGTGGGAGAGAGAGGGGGATTTGCTGAGCTCACCACCACCATGCTGTGTCCTGCCTCTGTTAGTGCAGCAGCAGCTGCGGCTGTGTGGCTGCTGGCAGTGCTAGGCCCAGTCCTGTCTCTTGCAGCTGAGCACAACTCTGAGGCAGACTTCAGCCTCTGCAGCCACTGCTTCTACAGACAGACACCTCCTCGGGGAGCCTCTGCAGGGCCGCTGCTGAGCCCACTCTGCCACAGACTGCCCGGGGGACAGACGTTTGCCACTCTGTCCAAACCGACCTGTGACACAGCTGTCTACTCTGCCTTCCATCTCAGCTCCGGAGAGGCAGAGAGAGAGGGAGAGGAGGAGGGAGAGCTTGTGGTAAGGACGCAGTTTTCATGCTTTTTAAAGAAGTACTACCTGTTTTTGAGAGATGATAACTTTAGAAATGAAGCACAGCTTGATGTTCCAGCATGCAGGCAGTTACTCAGTAGGGGACAGCGATCAAGTCTAATTAATCACCTACCATGCTCAAGTACTTCTTGTTCCTTACTGCAGTGCCAGAGTCTGTCAGATAAAAGCATCATTCATTAGAGGTCTGAGGAGGCACAGATTTTTTTCTGATTTAAAAAAGTCAAAGAACAAAAACAAAACATGAACAGACTTATGTAAATAAAAACTCAATTTTCTTTAAAACCATTAATCATTGAAAAAATCTCCCGAGATCTACAGCATCTTGGTTCGACCATTTATATGTCATTTTAAATTGTCACTGTAAATGAGTAATTAAACTTACTTTACCTTCATCTTTGTAATTAAAAGTGCATCAAACACAAGGGCTCTTTTTGACTGTAGGTCTGTGGGACTTTATGATCCTGTGAGGAGCTTTTATGTTAAATTAGCCACCTTCTGTGAACAAAATGCAAACTTTGATCTGTACTGTCCTCACAAAAATCTGTTCCCCTGTCTCAAAACAGTCAAATGTGTCACAGATGGAGAATTTCTGCCATGCTCATTCAAACAAAAGGTTGTTTCTGTGGTTTGCTGTCAGTGACTTTGTCCAACCTGTCCCTGCCAGAAGTTTCAGGCATTAGAAATTCCTGTGTAAAAAAAGCGAATCTTCATGCGAATGGTCTTGTTTTCTTTCATACCTCATTAAGAGGCATTTCCTTTCATTTCAGTCTCTTTCATAACCAACTCAAAGCTCTTTAGTGGGGTCGTAATCCTGAGAAGCACTTTTGGATTTGGCACTCACTTTAACAGACATAAAGCTCTTAGATCTGTGATTGTAGACTTAACAACTTACATAAAGCGCCTGTGAGAAGTTTTTGTGGTTTACTGAACACACTGAAAAAAGTAAACTAGACCTCTAAGTTAAGATAAATGATTTATTATTATTGTCATATCCAGTCAATACAGAAGCGCCAAAAACTGCAGTTCCTCAGGTGTCCACTCGAGGCTGGCAGCAAACGTTCATGGAGGCACACTGACACTTATATCCAGTTTGGTTTGAAGTTTTACTGCAACATCAATGTTAACAGACTGATTCAAAAAAGGGGTTTTGGTCTGAATGGCTAATATCTTCATAGGTACATGCTGTGCAGGGATGGAGTTTTGATAACACTTAGATGAACCCTCCTTTTGTAATGCATCATAAAAACATTATAAATGCACATACAAGGCTGTATAACAATCCTGATAAACCATACTTTTACAAGGCATTATGCTCACTGCTTAAAATACTCCATTAAGATTGCTGTAAGCTGTTATGAACGCTTATTATTATTATAACTCATAAGGGTTGAAATAAAGGC
The DNA here is from genome assembly GCA_962446985.1 of Xyrichtys novacula. NCBI lineage: Eukaryota > Metazoa > Chordata > Actinopteri > Labriformes > Labridae > Xyrichtys > Xyrichtys novacula. Next base: position 25,194,444 of record OY660871.1, read on the forward strand.
TCATGAATTCTTCTATAAGGGTTAATAAATGTGCTTATGATGCATTATAATAAGTGGGCTTATATAAAGTGTTACTGATCTTTAAAAACTCATCTGTTCTGACATGCTCATACAAAGAGTAATGCACAGATTTGCATGTAACCATTTGCTAGGAGGCATACTAGCTGCCTCAGCTCCTTGTCCTTAAATTAAAAATTATTTCTAAAACAGCACCAAACTTTGACTGGCTTCGGACCTGCTTCTCAGATATAAGCAGGTGACGTTACTGAGACCACAACCATGTTTTATGCAGGGTGAGATTATTTGTTAAAAACTCTACTTTTAGAAATTAGAGGTGTGTTTTTCCTGAGAAAAGCTGCACAAACTTGAAGTTCCACACAAAATCCGTAAACTTCTCTCACGATTGTGTTTTAAAGGGCAAACAGCAGCAACAATTAGTAACAAAAGAGAAAAGCATTCACAAACTGGTGTTGATGTGTATAAGCTGTGTTAAAGTGGGGTAAATTTAGCAATCATATGCATGGATTCTAACACAGTTTCACACTTTGAATTCAGGAAGAAGATGAAAACACCAAGGCTGTAGCTCCAGCTCTACTTAAAGGAGGCGTGGATCCATCTGATGCTGCCTCACTCACAGACTCCCCACTTCAGCACTGGGATTTAACAGTCACAACACTGGTCCAGTCAAGCTTCATTCCAAAGTGCAGTGCTGTAGGCGGAGAGCTCTACATCCTGACCGGGGCAGGAAGTCTCAGGGCCACTAAGGACGGAGAAGAGGAGTGTCAGACACTGCCGCTGTGGTCTGCAGTATGCTGCTCAGTCCCAGAGGGGAAGAGTGGCTTCAGTGTGGGGTTAATCAAAGAGACAGAGGAAGGAGAGAGGCAAGTGAGTGTGAAGGAGCTGGAGGAGACCCTCGGAGTGGAAGAGCTGTTCTCAGAGGGCTGTAAAGGATCAGACGGAGGGATCCTTGGACTCATAGCAGGGCTTTTCAGTGCATCAGTCACTGAAAACATAGTTGAAGTGAATGCTGATCTTACTGATGAAAACACGGGGGCTGAAGATTTAGAGTCAAACACTGTTGTTCAAACTACTGAAGAAGGGGAGGTTGCTTCGGATACAAATGGGTACGACACAAACAAGGGCGCTGATGAAAGCGGAGAGGCACAGACAGCTGAAGAAGAGGAGATTAATTCAGATACAACAAGCCAGGTCTTAAATGAGGATGTGCAGGAAATCAGAGAGGCACAGACTGCAGAAGAAGAGGAGGTTAATTCGGATACAACAAGCCAGGTCTTAAATGAAGACGTCCAGGAAAGCAGAGAAGCCCAGAGTGCTGAAGAAAAGGAGGTCAGTTCAGATAAAACAAGCTGGTTCTCAAATGTAGACGTCCAGGAAATCAGAGAGGCCCAGAGTGCTGAAGAAGAGGAGGTTAGCTCAGAAACAGCAAGCCAAGTATTAAATGAATATGTGGAGGAAAGCAGAGACACACAGACTGCTGAGGATCATGTGACTGCAGTTGTTGGTCAGCAAGAGGAGGAAGATGATTCTGCTGATGTCAAACAGGAAACTTCACCTGAGACGGCGGCTTCTGAGAGCAGGGATGAAAAGCAGGAAGCCGACACACACTCAAGAAGTGTCAGAGCCAAGTCTTCTGAGTCCTCTGAGTCTTCTGAGTCCCCAGCTATTGATGAAACAGTTGATGAACAAGAGACTGACACAAATTCCAGCAGCACTGTGCTCTACATCCTTTCTACCACTTTATCCATCATGAAAGCTCCACTGCGGCCCGTGTTCTCCACCATTTCACAGATACCTGGACAGGTGATGCAAACGACTCAACCATGTGGTCATAGTCTTGTTTTAATAAGAGTTACTCCAGGAAATTAGTATCAAACTTTTTTAAGACTCATACCAAATGAGGCATTTCATATTTAATCATTAATTAAATAATTTATTTGTGATTACTAGAACTCTGCTAAATATTTGATTAAAAGTTTCACACTAAATAAGATGAAATAAAAAGAAACAAGTTTAAAAAAGATAGCCCAAACACAATTATCACAGATGAGTCAGAGAGATGTTCCACGTATTTCTAAGTTATATGAACAGATATTTAAAGTCAGAGTAACCTACTGGTTTAAGTGCGAAAATAGTCAAAAAAAACTGTTGAGCACATGCGCAAGTTGCTTAAAAAAACTACAGCACATCTGTGGGCAAATAAAGTGATTTTCTGACTGTGGCTAATGTTAGCAGAGCTAGCACCACAAGCCTTCAGTCTTTCTTGCAGGTTAAAGTCCACTTGCCTGCTCTGATTTCTTCAGTGGTTATACGTCAGTCTAAGTTGACATAGACTAAATACAACTTTATCTTCATTTTCTAGATCAAATCAAAGCTTCACCACTCTGTGCCAAAAGATACCGGCTGTTATCAGTGCTTGTTTACATTCAGGAAGTGGAGCATTAAGGGACTGTGACAGTAACCATTAACTGGAGTTGTAGCCCCAACTAGTGGCAGTTTAGACACAACATAAGACTAGCATTTTGGGTTCACAAAAGTACAATTATCTGCAAAACCATGTAGTAGTTCTGGTGCAGACTAAGGAGGGTGATTACATTATGATTGAGGGGAATTAAAGCTCTTATAAAGGGTTTTTTTATGCTTGTGACTAGAACTCATATTGATGCCTTATTGTGATATCTCAAAGCAAATAAGACCATGAGGGACAAGAATGACAATTTTAATGCTGTCATTTGTAATGCCTGAAACTGGTGTGAAGTGACAGTTGTGCACATGAAGGAACGGCCCTGTTTTTAAAATTTCCACAATAATTATTCACATCATATGATACATTTGACTGTCAGAATGCATCAGGATGAGTTTTTTTCTTTTTGTACCTAAGTGAGTAGAGGACAATATAAGCAAAAACTGCTTTGTCCACAGGGGGCGACAAAGTTGACACAAACTGAAAGTTCCTGACCGCACCTTTAACACAGACATCGACAATTAGCAGTAACAACAACAGCAGAGATTTTTTACTGCTAATTGATTGCTCCTTCATTGGAGTCTACTTTTTAAGTTATTGGTCTATATCTTTATTATTTATTTCTTTTTTTGCTTTTCTTTAATACAACAGCAGAGGAGAGTAAGGAGTCATTAGGTGGAACAAAAACCTGCCTCTGATGATCAGACTCTAAGTACATACAGTAGGCTTTAAGCAAATAGTGAAATAAAACAAAGATAAACTTTTCAAATTAATCTTTTTTATACTATACCAAATCACAACAAATGTTGTCTGTCTTTTACATAGAGGAGTAGATGTGCCACGTGCTCTTTTTAATGTTATTAACAGAGGCCCAACATTGAGGGTCATGTTTGTGAGTTTGTATGAGTCATTCCTTAAATCTCCTCTCTATGGAATGAAGCAGCCCAGAAGGACATTAGCTGATTACTTACTGTCATGTCATATCATTATCTGTATTTATATATCCCACTGAAGAAGTAATGTTTTGTCCTTTCTTCACTCAGGTGCTGTACGTTCTTCAGGAAGACCTTGGAGTTCTGTCAACCCTTCCTGGAGACACCTTCTCTGTCTTTCACCTCTTGACCTCTGACATCTTATCCTGGTTTGGCTCAGCTGGAGACATGGTGCTTGGAATCGGGGAAGGCTTCTTCTGCAGTGCCTACTACTGCACCTCTTCCATGCTTGACGCCCTGTACATTCACTGCCACACGGGGGTCACCGGCATGGGGACTCTGGCTGGGGACACTGTGGGGGTATTTGGTGGTGTGCTGGATAAAACGTGGTGGGTGACAAAGTTTTTTGGAGGGCGGCTGTGGGAGCACAGTGAGGGGTATGTAGGAACAGTAGTGTCAGAGATGGGGGGTCAGGCCCAAGCTTTAGGTGGTGGGGTTGGTAAACTGGCACAGAGCAGTGGGAATGGGATGGGTAGGGTGCTCTGGGTGGGATGGAGAATACTCAAGGGGATGTTGGGTATGTTTATTGGTGCAATGAAAGGAGCTTTTGGAGGAGAGTCTGAGTAGGAAGCGGAGGAAAGTTCAAACCCTTCTTGGCACCATTGTTAACAAACTTTCCAAAGGTTTCCTATAAGGTTGGACGGTGTAATTCTTCAGCACATAAAAAAAGGGTAGAGAAAGGGCAAACGTTTTTTCAGTGTGGTGTCATGTGATATGCCTTATCTGTTGTAGAAGGATTCAATGAAATTCTTATTTCTTAAACTGCAGGTCTTCATTCACTGTTGCTGGCTTCCCAATAATCCCCTGTATTTGAGCTGGGATTTGTGATGCAACTGTGATTTTACAAACACTGTGCACAAGGCTTTTGGATGTAACCTTTACATTTGATTCTTGAATGATGAATGTTGATAAATGTTTGCTTACACGTTTGTTTGAATTAAAAAGATGTTTGGCTTATTTTGCTGTTTTTGTTGTCATACTTTGTGTGCAAAGTGGTTCACCCATCAAAACAACATTAAAACACAAGTACTTTTTCCATCATTGGTCACTTATACAAAGACTGACAAAAGTATGATAAAGATTATATGTAAGGATCAGACCGAGACACTAAGGCAGAAGAGCTACCACTTCTGCAATGATTAACATGATGATTATTACTCCAAGGAAATGATAAAGTAAAGATCATAAATGTTCTTCCTTGAGCTGCGTCACCCCACTGCAGTCCGTAATGGACTGGCCCAAGGTCTCCCTACAAACAAACAGCTGCTGGAAGAGAGTAGGTAAGTTGTGTTTATTCTCTTTGCTAAAGCAATCAGGCAAAGCTAAAAAGATATTTGGTGTGTGATGTTAGTGCTGTGGCTGGGACCCTATATGTACTGTTAATGAAGTTAGGTGCTGTTCTGAGCATTATTTGTGGCTATAAAGTAACGTATTGGTTGAGGTTTGTATGTGGCTCCTGAGACCGCTGTGTATTGCCATTGTGTGGTCGTTACTAAATTTGGTATAACTAGAGAACAAAGCGGTCAGCAACATTTATCACTTGACGGGGTGTCTAACTCAGTGTTATGGTGTGTTTGACCCTAAATTATTTTATGCCGGAATATCCCTTTAAGTTATGCTCTAACTGGAGAACTGGAGAATGCTGGAGTGAGATTTAGCGGCACGCCTCTCCACCACTCCACCCACAGGACCATCCTCCCCCCTCCAAACCCCCCAAATCGCCCCAAATCCCCCAAAAAGCAACGTGCCCCTCCTCTTCCCCCACGACAAGGAGTACTGCAGCATCCTCTCCCTCAGCGTGATAAGAGCACAGGACTAACAGTGAGGAACACATCGTTCTCAATGAGCTCTTGCTGATATGTTTTGGGTCCAGGCAAGGATAACTATAGTTATATCTCTTCCCAGGACAGCCTGCGGCCCGATGAGATAACGCCACCAATCCCAGTCATAATAAGTAATAGACATTCTAATCTGCCTAAAAACAGAAGGCATCTAACTAAGAATTTATCAAACTTAGTCTCCATCCCCCGTCAGCCCATCATGAAAACCAGTACAGAAAATTTCTCTAGCACACTACACTCAGCTCTTTTAAATGTCAGATCTTTAGCTGGAAAATCATTCTTAATCAACGATCTTATCATCAAGCACAATCTCAACTTAATGTTTTTAACTGAAACCTGGTTAGGACAAGATAACAGTGCAACTGTACTTATTGAGTCAGCCCCCCCTAACTTCAGCTTTATGAGTGAAACGAGGAAGCATAGAAAAGGAGGTGGAGTAGCTATTCTATTCAAGGACTCAATGCAATGTAAACAGATGTACTACGGGAATTTTCCTTCCTTTGAATATGTGGCCTTCCAGTTGAACTCTGCTACTAGAGCAATATTCCTTAACATCTACAGACCTCCTAAATACTGTGTGAATTTCTTTGATGACTTTACTGAATTGCTGTCTATAATCTGTATTGACTTTGACTGTGTAGTGATTGTTGGTGATTTTAACATTCACGTTGACAACCCCCAGGACAGAGGCACCAAAGAATTGTGCTGTCTCCTTGATAACTATGGTTTGACCCAACATGTAACAGAGCCCACACACAATAGAGGTCACACTCTAGACCTAATTATTTCCAAGGGCCTGAACATACCCAAAATCATGGTTACTGATGTTGCTATTTCTGATCACTCCTGTGTGTTTTTTGAGAGTACTATCTCTATGTTATTCACCACTGCTCAGACAGAGGTAATCACCAAGCGGCTTATCACTGACAACACCAGTGAAATATTTAATCAGGCTTTGACTCCTCTCCCAGCTCTCTCACGGCTCTCGGTCAATGAGCTTGTAGAAGACCTTTGCTCTAGAATCACAAATGTGATGGATGCCATTGCGCCCACCAAGGTGAAAATAGTCTCTGGCAAGAAAAGATCTCCATGGAGGAATGCCGCGCTGGTCAGAGCTGAAAAAAGAGAGTGTCGGAAAGCCGAACGCAGATGGCGAAAGACAAGCCTTCAGGTTCACTATCAGATCTATAAAGAGAGACTTCGTATCTTTAACCTAGAACTAAGAAATGCTAGACGATCCTTCTTCTCAGACATCATCACCAAAAACAAAAATAATGCACGCGCCCTATTTACCACAGTCGACAGGCTAACAAACCCTCCAGTATCAGTAGCCTCTGAATTTCTGTCTGCTAAGGCTTGTAATGAATTTGCCTCCTTCTTCAATAACAAAATCCAGAAAATTAGACAAACAGTCAGTAGCTCAATATCCGGTACAGGATATGTGTTGTCCATATGTACTAACCCCAGTAGCATGACACAATTCAACCCGATCAACATTAAAACCCTGGAGGACATCATACTAAATCTGAACTCCTCCACCTGCTGCCTTGATATTCTGCCAACAGGTTTCTTTAAAACAGTTTCTAATTGCATGGCCTCAGATCTTCTACAGATTGTCAACATGTCACTTCTGTCAGGTGTCTTTCCACAGGCCCTGAAAACTGCTGTCATAAAGCCTCTCCTAAAAAAAAAGCAACCTAGACAACTCAGTAATGAACAATTATAGGCCTATATCGAACCTCCCGTTTTTAAGCAAAATCATTGAAAAAGCAGCCTTCCAACAGCTTCACAACTTCTTAGTCCTAAACAATTGTTTTGACGTTTTCCAGTCAGGGTTTCGACCGCATCACAGCACTGAGACTGCTCTTATCAAAGTCTTTAACGACATCCACTTAAACTCAGACAATGGCAAAATTTCAGTCCTAGTATTGCTCGATCTCAGTGCCGCTTTCGACACGGTTGACCACAGCATCCTACTCGATCGACTGGAAAACTGGGTGGGACTTTCTGGAACAGTACTAAACTGGTTTGCATCCTACTTAAAGGATAGAGACTACTTTGTGTCTCTAGGTAATTACACATCAGAGCGAACAAAAATGACATGTGGGGTTCCCCAAGGCTCCATTCTGGGGCCACTCCTGTTCAACATTTACATGCTCCCTCTAACTCAAATCATAGCAAACAACAAAATATCTTACCATAATTATGCAGACGACACACAGATTTACATAACCATGTCGCCAGGTGACTACAATCCAATACAAACACTGAGTCAGTGTATTGAACAAATCAACGATTGGATGTGTCAGAATTTTCTTCAACTAAACAAAGATAAAACTGAAGTAATTGTATTTGGAGCAGAAGACGAGCGATTAAAAGTCTGTGCTCAGCTTCAATCGATAATGTTAAAAAGCACAAACCAAGCCAGAAACCTTGGTGTTGTCATGGACTCAGACCTGAATCTTAACAGCCACATAAAGACAATTACAAAGTCAGCCTACTATCACCTGAAGAATATATCAAGGGTCAAAGGACTGATGACCCAGCAGGATTTGGAAAAGCTTGTCCATGCATTTATCTTCAGCAGACTTGACTACTGTAACAGTGTCTTCACAGGTCTCCCCAAAAAATCCATCAGACAGCTCCAACTGATTCAGAATGCTGCTGCTCGAGTCCTCACTAAGACCAAGAAAGTAGATCATATCACCCCAGTTCTCAGATCTTTACACTGGCTTCCCGTCTGTCAAAGAATTGATTTTAAGATACTATTGCTGGTTTATAAAGCACTGAATGGATCAGGACCAAAATACATTTCTGATATGCTGATACGTTACGAACCATCCAGACCGCTCAGATCATCAGGAGCAGGTCTGCTCTCTGTCCCCAGAGTCAGAACTAAACGTGGAGAAGCAGCTTTTAGTTTTTATGCTCCTCATATCTGGAACAAACTCCCTGAAAACTGTAGGTCTGCTGAAACTCTCAGCTCTTTTAAATCACAGCTGAAAACGCATATGTTTGCTGTGGCCTATCATTAAATCAAACCTGAGGCCTTTAATCAACATCTTCATCGTCTGCCTGTCTTGATCTTTTTTTTTTTCTATCTCTCCAATCTAACCTTTGTTTTCTTTTATCTCCAATCTTATTTTAGCTTTGAATGTAACTTTTAATCTGTTAAATGTCTTTTACGCTGTTTTTACTTTTTAAATTGTGTTGAATGTTTTGCCTGCTTGTTTCATGTAAAGCACCTTGAATTGCCCTGCTGCTGAAATGTGCTATACAAATAAACTTGACTTGACTTGACTTGACTAACTGCACCCACAAAAAGAAATGATATAGGAATGAAGATATCAGAAACTAAACCAATCCCATCATTCGTTTATGCCATTAGTCAACCATAAATGTTTTCAGGCACAGAATATAATCTATGTATGTTAATAAAAAATGTTGGACGTCTTGGGTGCCATGCAACAAATGTGGGCACTGACCCCGATAAAACAATTAATTCATTCGTTCGTTCGTTCATTCATTCATTCATTCATTCATTCAAGTAGGGACGTGTGGATGTATGTAAGCTTACTAAATGGATTCACTAGACTATTGTGGGATAATTTTCATATTTACTACTTTATTTGAATAGTTTATTTTATGTTTCTAAAAAAAATCGATCTGAAAATTACATTTTAAAAAAAATTAGCGACTTCCGTTTTGTACCGGATGCGGCGAATCAAACCCGGAACCCGTTGTTGGCTCCAGTTGCATCAGACGGTGGTGGAGCGGAGAGGACTCATGTGGCTTTGCTGTGCATGCTAATCTAAGCTGACGTCTCTCAGTTTCATTCAACGGTATGGGCAACTTGTCGTGAATATTTTTCAGTAACATATCCCAGGCTCTTAAACTCTAGTTTTAAAAAGGACATTCAAAGAAAGGTCATTTATGTGAACACGTGTAGGGCTGGCATGCACTTTAAAACCGGGTTGTAGTTGTAGTTTGTCTCGCTAGGGCTAACTAGCCTTCTTGGCGTGACTTTTGTTAAGGCTTTGACAGGTGGCACAGATCAGCTTTGTCGGTAGAGACATAGAGAGCTCAGCTGACTCTTATAAAAGGTAGTAAAACTTACATAGAGATGTTTTCTAAATTAATTTCAATGCAATTTGTTTGCAAACTACGCACCCTTCTTAAAGTCTTCATGAAAGTCTGTTTGGATCCAAAGCAGTATGGTTCGCAAACACACCCACTCCACTGTTGTCAGCCAGCTACAGAGTGTCTTTGTTCGTCTGACAGACAGACCTGTTCTGCAAAACTATGAACTGTGATCAGAAAGCAAATATGCACTGATCAAAACAACAACATCTTTGTGTGTCTCTGCAGAGATGGCCACTCTCTACGTGTCCCCTCACCCTGATGACTTCAGGAGCCTCCTGGCTCTGGTGGCTGCAGAGTTTTATCCATTCTCCAACCTGAACATCATCACAGAGGACCCTCCAGAATCCCTGAATACTCACTCCAGACCGGCTCTGGTGCTGGGTGAAGCTGACGCTGTCTTGACTGGGGCCACTGCTGTGTCCTGGTACCTGGCCTCACAGGGGAAGAGGACTGGATTAAGCACAAAGCAGCAGAGCCAGGTGTGGCAGTGGCTTAGCTTTGCTGACAATGAGCTCACCCCGGTGTCCTGTGCAGTGGTCTTCCCTCTGATGGGGATGATGGGACTGGATAAGAAGGTAAGTGGAGTTTCTGTACACTTAGATATGTGTGATATTGTCTTTTGAAGTCATTTTTAAAAAAGATTTATTTTCTCAGCTCCAGCAGAGTTCACGTGCAGAGCTGATGCGTGTCCTTAAGGTTCTCGACAAAGCGCTGGAACCAAGAACCTACTTGGTGGGACAGATCATGACTTTGGCTGATATGGCTGTAGCTGCAGCTGTGCTTCTACCTTATAAATATGTATGTATGATGTGAAGTACTTTGTTGTGTTACAGGTTTTTCTGCCTTGTTGTAGATTGTTAGATATATGTATATCTGAGAAGTTCTCGATAACTTTGAAAGTATTTTCTATTTGTATTTCTTTAGGTGTTGGAGCCGACAGACAGGAAGGTCTTGACCAATGTCACCAGATGGTTCACAACCTGCATAAATCAGCCCAGGTTCTTGAAGGTGTTTGGGAAGATCACTCTCTGCGAAAAGATGGTGCCGGTTACACCCAAAACAAAAGCTGCTGCACCTGTTGCAAAAGCTAAAGCTGCCAAGACCAGTCCTGCAAATGAAACTGATAGTGCAATAACTAATGGTGAGAAAGGAATAGTCAACAGTTAATATATATTTATTCTGTTTCAGGGAACCCTTCACTTATCTTCTGTACATCTCTCTTAGGTCCACCAAAGACAGAAGCCCAGCTGAAGAAGGAGGCAAAGAAGAGAGAGAAGCTGGAAAAGTTTCAGCAAAAGAAGGAAATGGAGGCCAAGAAAAAGACTCAGCCTACAGCAGAGGTATGGAGACTTTACTTCTTCAACTTTATATTCTTTTAAGATATTTGCCTAACTTTAGAAAACAGAATTGTGGCAAATATCAAGACTTCACTTTCATAGCACGACCACTAGGTATCAAGTCACAGTTGTTTTTCTGTTTTTGTTTTATAGAAAAAGGCCAAACCTGAAAAGAAGGAGTTAGGAGTGACCACATACACTATTTCCACCGCTCCTGGGGAGAAAAAAGGTGCTAAATCTGTGTGTGTGGGTATAAGTCATTTTGTTTGAGTGTTTTTACCTTTAGCCAATCCTGTTTCTTTTCTCTTCTCAGATGTCAACTGTCCACTTCCTGACTCCTATAGCCCCCAGTATGTCGAGGCTGCCTGGTACTCATGGTGGGAGAAGCAAGGATACTTCAAGCCAGAGTATGGGGTAAGGGCGACAGTCACACAAACAAACAAGAAGTCAAAGTTCTTCTTGGACGTTCCAGTTTTTAATAGTTATACGTTTTGTGTGCAGAGGAAGAGTATCAGTGAGAAAAACCCTCAAGGCATCTTCATGATGTGTATCCCACCTCCTAATGTGACTGGATCTCTTCACCTGGGTCATGCTCTCACCAATGCCATCCAGGACAGTTTGACCAGATGGTAAAGACCACAGGACCACTGTATCACTACTCTTTCCATCCTTGTTGAGATGAGGAAGCCCTGTGTTTAAATTGGCATGTGCTGCCCCCCGTCTATTCAGGCACAGGATGCGAGGAGAGACCACCTTGTGGAACCCGGGCTGTGACCACGCTGGTATTGCCACCCAGGTAGTGGTGGAGAAGAAGCTGATGAGAGAGAAGGGTATGAGTCGTCATGATCTGGGCAGGGAAAACTTCATCCAGGAGGTCTGGAAATGGAAGAACGAGTAAGTGACAGACTCTATAAAGGAGACGTGAGAGATTTGAGCTAGGATAAACACTGGGAAAAAAAAGCCCCTGCAATAAATTTGTCTCTTTGCCTTTAAAGGAAGGGAGACCGCATCTACCACCAGCTGAAGAAGCTTGGCTCCTCTCTAGACTGGGACAGAGCCTGCTTCACGATGGATCCTGTGAGTTTTACCAAAACCCCTGAACTAGTCGATATTGAATATAAGACAATCTGCTCGTTATCACATCTCTCCCTGTTACTCTGTGTGTCCAGAAACTTTCCTATGCAGTGCAAGAGGCCTTTATCCGCATGCATGAGGAGGGGGTGATCTACAGAAGCAAGAGGCTGGTCAACTGGTCCTGCACACTCAACTCCGCCATCTCTGACATAGAGGCAAGCATTTAGGATCAGTGACTCTGAAAGTAGTTACAGAGTGATAAAAACCCTTCTGTCCAACATCTGAGCATCAATTGAATATCACATTTAGGGGTCCAAAACTCTGCAATGGTTTAGATGTGTGTCTGAGGTCATTATCATCTTTCACATCCTTTAGAAAGTTACTGAAAAAAACACTGTATGTCATAACCTTTATTATTTATTTCCCCTGATGTTAACTATGCATCCATCTTCCTTTCTTTGTTGTTTATGTTTTAAAGTTTCTCTATGTTGCACTGTAGATTTTATTGTTTATCTTGAATTTTTCTGTTTTACTTCTTATTGTTTATCTTGAGTTTCATGTAGTTCATAGATAATGGGAGTGGAACTTCGTACAAGCCCTCCAGGCATTCCCTCCTTGCACTGTTTTTCTTAACTTGTGCTAAGTAAATAAATCAAATCAAATATAGACTTCAGGGCGATTTACAGTGAAATCTGAGCTTCTTTATCTGTCAGCCTGATCTTCCCTTTGCCAATAAAATGCAAAAATAGGCAAAAACATCATTTCTGTATGTGTGCAGCTACTGCATTTATAAATAATGATTTAAACTTCTATCATACACCCCCAGGCTTAATCTGTTTACATGGTGTTGGATCTAAACTGCTTTGTAAGCAGCAGCTATGCCGGGATCTCTCAACTTAGTCATGTTGTTTGTTTGCAGGTGGATAAGAGGGAGCTGACTGGCAGGACTCTGCTGCCTGTTCCTGGTTACAAAGAGAAAGTAGAGTTTGGAGTGTTGGTGTCTTTCGCCTACAAAGTAGACGGTTCAGGTGTGTGAGCTCAAAGAAGGCAAAATACTTCAGATCCAAACACCATGTTCGGATTTAATAACACTGTTCTTCTTGCTGTTCCGTAGACGAGGAGGTGATTGTGGCAACAACTCGTATTGAGACTATGCTGGGAGACACTGCTGTAGCTGTTCACCCTGCTGACCCCAGATATCAGCATCTGAAGGGGAAAACAGTGCTACATCCCTTCTGTGACCGCAAGATGCCCATTGTGTTCGATGACTTTGTGGACGTGAACTTTGGAACAGGTAGACATAGTTACAAGGAGGGACAATCTGTCTGTGAATGTGCAGCGTGCTGAGAATGAGGAATCATAACAAGTCGTTAAGCCAGGGCACTTTCCCTATTACAGCTGTCGTCCTTTTTTCTTCCCTCTGCCTCTCCTCTCCTTCTGCAACATTTTCTGCTCAGGTGCTGTCAAAATCACCCCGGCTCATGACCATAATGACTATGAGGTTGGAGTGAGACACAATCTGGCCTTCATCAACATCTTGGATGAGAATGGCCTGCTCATTAACGTGCCTCCTCCATTCCTGGTATAGTGTCTCATTATAATTCCTTCCCCTGCAGTGAATGCATTTCCACTCTGACATCAAAAGTCAAGCGTCCTCAAAGTTTTCTTGTTGTTGCAGTTTTATTCCGTCATTTTTCAGTTTTAACTATTCTGTCCATCCCTTCAGGGCATGAAGCGCTTTGAGGCCAGGAAGGCAGTGCTGCAGGCGCTCAAGGACAGAGGCCAGTTTAAAGAGATCAAGGATAACCCTATGGTGGTCCCAGTCTGCAGGTAAAGTCTGACAAGGGTTATTTGTGTTCGAGATCTTTTCATTCTCTTCAGGGTTTACCTTTAATCCTTACTTCGTACCTATCAGTCGTTCCAAGGACATCGTGGAGCCGCTGCTGAAGCCTCAGTGGTATGTGAACTGCACAGAAATGGGCAAGCAGGCTGCAGATTCTGTCAGAGAGGGACGGCTGAAAATCATCCCTGACCACCACCTCAAAACGTGGTTCAACTGGATGGACAACATCAGGTAGTCGTGTTTCTCTTCTAGACATGTAATTTTAATAATCATACTTGTTTGTTTACATTGAGTAGACTAAGTAGTTGTGGCCACTTATTATAGTTGTGTATGGTGTTATCATAAATATCTTTTTTTTTATACTTTATTTTTATGATTAGATGTTTTTACATTAAACAAGCAGCGAAAGGAAAGTATCAAAGAAGGCAGCAGACAGGGTCGTTACAGGCTTAAAATGCAATAACTCACAAAAATGTTCGTTTCCAAAATGTAAATCCAAAGCTGGGCTGTGGGGACACATTTATTTATACATCAGATCCAACACAAATTAAAGAATGTGACATCTGTACAGGATAAGACAAGCACTTTCAGTTAATTAAATTTGTGTAAGATTTCCAGGGTTCCCAATACCTCTTAAACTTAGCACTGGCGTATCTCAGGGAAAATGTCAAACGCTCCATAATATAAATCTCCCCTATGATCTCTGTCCATTCCGAAATAGATGGCGGGTCCTTGCTGAGCCATTTTCTGGTTATTGCTTTTTTCCAACCAACCAGTAGAATCTATATCAAGTACCTGTCTTATTTCCTCATGGTTTTTGGTAAATTCCCCAAGTAAATAAGACTGAAAGAGCGCTCTATATCTGGACCTAGGATTGAAGTGATTTCTTGTATCGCATATTCCCAAAATGGTGAAAGTGCAGGACACTCCCAAAAAATGTGGAAATGTCCTGTAGATATATTACTACACATCCTCCAACAGTGACCAAGCTCGGGCCTGTTAGTCTGGGTATCATAACTATCTTAGAGTGTAGGGGAAAATATAGACAATAGATTTGCAAAAACAGACTTAATGGCCTGTTTTTGCAGTGTGTATTGTCTGTATTTTCCCCTACAAAAGATGTAGTTTAAACTTTAGACACTGATATAGAGGGAATATTTTGATCTTCCTTTTAAAGATCCTTACAGTTGTAGGGCTGCAGCAAGAGATGATTTTGATATATTAGCAGGTGATTTTTTTCTTGATTTTTATCAGTGTTTTAATTAGAACTTTAAGTCTGAGTTGAGTCGAAGTGGTCCATGTTTGAGTCTAGTCAAATCCAAAAAAAACTTAGGTTGAGTCAAAGTCCAGTCCCCATTATCGAGTCCTCAGAAGTTCATATACCCAGTCGTGTGTAGAAGTGCATTTCATTTATTGCCATCAGATTCTGTTGGATGCTGAAATCATCAAAGCTGCGTGTTGTGTGTAGACAGTTAGACTTTGTATTGTGTACTGATGTGCCATAACGCTGATATATGTTTGTTTCCAAAGTTTCTGCGGTGAAGTATTTTTTAAGTTTGTTATAAAACAGACTGGAATTTACAATGATGCTTGTATATGACCTACAAAGCAGATAACACTGTCAGGGAAAAAGATTGATTATTTCTATAGTTATTTTTAATACCTAGAACTGCTGCCATGAGGTGGGTGTCAGTCGAAATGAGTAATTGCATGCTGCCAAAACAGCCTTTTTTCAATTTCTGCAGCAAAGATTCTCGATGAGTGATGCATACGACTGTTCAAAGAAAGCAGGATGAGATTATTGAAAAAATGTACCGAGCAAAATTAGCAGAAAGAAAAGGAACTGTTTTTTTCCACTGTCACTAAAACTGACAAACCAAAAGTTCTTCATTGTGAGGCTATTAGTCCTTCAAAATAACAAGTGTGCATTAAGATGATATCAACACAAGGTTATGTATTTTTCAGGTTTATTTCTCAGATCAACAAACATTAGATTTAACTAACAGACCGACTCCAGGGGCAGTTTCATCTCCAGAGATAGATTATTTTGAAAAATCAAGTGCAAGTGTTGAGGTTTCATCCATCTCCCCCTCTCTCAGGGACTGGTGTATCTCCCGGCAGCTGTGGTGGGGTCACCGCATTCCTGCTTACTTCGTCACTGTCAGCGATGCCTCTGTGAAACCAGGAGAGGTAGGATGATTACTTTTACGATACTCAAGGTCCGGAGGCTTTCACACGATAGATCAAATCTATTTATTATTCTACCTTTCTTTGTCCATTTCTGTTATTTATTCACCCTGTTTTCTTTTTGTTGTTTTTTTCCTCCAGGACATGGACGGTCATTACTGGGTGAGCGGCAGATCGGAGGAAGAGGCCAGAGAGAAGGCGGCAAAACGCTTCAACGTGTCTGCTGACAAAATTAGCCTCAGACAAGGTAAGGTCCAACAGCTTTTAACGTAAAGGTCTGAGAAACACGACGGGTCCAAACTTATCAAATTACCTCCATGTTTGCTACAACACAGATTTGAACTGCCCTCTTATTCTGCTTCATATACATGCAAATTGGTAACTTTGCTCGTTTATTTCAGATGAGGATGTTTTGGACACGTGGTTCTCGTCTGGCATTTTCCCCTTCTCCATCTTCGGATGGCCTAATGAGGTAACAGACTGAGGTCAACCGCCTCTCTACAGACACAAATGGCACTCTCTTGCAGTTGCTAGTTAGGAGGTATTCTGCAGAAGGAAGTCTGCCCTAATGCTGCAAATAATGTATGAAAGATAGATCATAGATTAGATTTTTTTTCCACCTAAATTCAGACAACATATTTACTTTTATTGATACCTAACAGGTTTATATGTATTTAACGTAGACATTGTATTAAGTTGGTCTACATGGCACTTTTTTGAAAGAATACAAAAGGTCAAAAAGCATATTCTTTCTTTGTGTTGATTTGATTCCCAGTTAAGACTCTGGTAAGAAAAAGCTGTCTTGAAATGCAAAATAACAAAGCTTTAAACATGCAATTCAAACCACGATTAATCGCAGTTAACTCTGAAGATTCTGTGATTAATAGCCATTAAAAAAATTTATCATTCGGCAGCCCTAGTTTATACTGCCTAAAAATGTGACTCTCTTGTTCTCTTTCTGTTTTCCTTCAGAACCAGGACCTAAATGTGTTCTACCCCGGCACTTTGCTTGAAACGGGCCATGACATCTTGTTCTTCTGGGTTGCTCGAATGGTGATGATGGGTCTCAAACTGACCGGCAAGCTCCCTTTCAAAGAGGTGAGAGAGGAGGCAAAGCTGCCAAAGAACCCATCTGCAGGTTTTTAAAGGGGATAAATGATGGTTCACTTCTCAGTATTTCTGGTGCAGCCAGTGGTGGTAATAAACAGCTTCTGGCCACGCTGTCCTCCTCGGTCTGCTGTGTCATCTTCAGTTAGACAGTTAAAAACCTGAGAGGTCAAATCAAAGTTTTGAATGGTTCAGCTACACATGCATGCAGATATTTTATCAGATTACTGCTGATGAGAACCAGGAAGTCATCTGTTGAAACGTTGGTGATCAGCACTACTTGGACTGAAAAAATACCACAAATAGAAACAAAAATACATTCCATATCAAACCCCCCTCACCCCTTAGTAAAGATTCTGTGTTTTTATGTTGCAGGCCATGAAATTTCTTTCAAAATATCCAAAAAATGCAACATGAAAACAGGATTAAATGAGGCTGATCCTTTTTCAGGTTTATCTGCATGCTGTGGTGAGGGACGCACACGGAAGAAAGATGAGCAAATCTCTGGGCAACGTCATTGATCCTCTGGACGTCATCACAGGGATCTCTCTGGAGGTAACATCCAATCACGCTTTGATGAATGTTCAAATACACACTCATAAAATCTGTCCTCTCTCCCATTTGGATTGTCTTTCACATCGTCACCGCACCCTCTTGCTCCCCAGAGGCCACTGCTGTTATGTAAGCGTTATTAAGCACCTTTTTCTGCTTTCAACAAGCTTTTATTGAGGCCATCAATCTCTTTTCCTTCCGGGGAGAAACTGCTCATCGGGCAGAGCAGAACCTGTCCTCTAGAGGGCACTGAAGGACTTGTGGTGAACCGCTCAGTCCTCCGTACGTGGTCCTTTCATGCCTGCTCAATAAAAACATCAAATTAACTGAGCGACAAACTAGGGATTAATCAACCTAAAGATAAAAAAGAAATGATAAAACACATTGTCATATTGGTACTTATTCTCCTTCCTCCTACCCTCCAGGGTCTTCATGCCCAGTTGATGGACAGCAACTTGGATCCAGTGGAGGTGGAGAAGGCGAAGCAGGGCCAAAAGTCAGACTATCCAAATGGCATCCCAGAGTGTGGCACAGATGCTCTCCGGTTCGCTTTGTGTGCCTACACAAGCCAAGGTGAACTTGTTTGTCTTTTCAGTTTTTCTTACTTTGTTTCTTTTTTTCCTTTGACTACTTGGATGTCAACCTTGGCTTCACAAAAAGACTGAAAACATTGGAGAAAAGGCCCGTCACTACGCGGCCAGTTCTCCCAGAATCCGACTATTTTCAAAATATTGACTCTTTTGTACTGACTCTGTGTTCGTCTCCCAGGCAGGGATATAAACCTGGATGTCAACCGCATTCTGGGTTACCGTCACTTCTGCAACAAACTGTGGAACGCAGTGAAGTTTGCCATGAAGACCCTGGGAGATCACTTTGTACCATCAGAGAAAGCCCAGGTGAGACCAGAGGAGAAGATGAAGGACGCAGAACAGAAACATGAACTTCTCCCTCCTCACTCAAATTCATCCAGACAGACTTTAACATTTCGACCAAGTAGTATTAAGCAGATCAGATTTTTTGGGAGTGGGTTGTTTACCGTGTTTGCCTGTTGGGTGTAGTTCCCTCATGTTTTTCCCTGCTTTGTATTCATACGATTGTACACATTGACATTCAGGAAGTACATGGGAGTTGTGTTCACTGAATCTGAACGTTCCTCTTTCTCTCAGTTGTGTGGTGAGGAGAGCGTATCAGACAGGTGGATCCTGTCTAGACTGTGCGCAGCTGTCGCTCTCTGTGATGCCGGCTTCAAGGCTTACGACTTCCCCGCAATCACGACCGCCATCTACAACTTCTGGCTGTACGAGCTGTGTGATGTGTATCTGGTAAGACCTTAAAGCAGCTCCGGCTCACTCACCTTTGCATGTAAAAAATGTAATGTATTCGCACCCCTGGCCAGCTCAGAACCTTCCTGCTTTTACCTCTCGCTCTTCTTCTCGTCCCCCAGGAAAGTGTGAAACCAGTCTTCAGTAAAGCTGACGAAGACAGCAGCAGCCAGAGACAGGCCCTGGTGTGCAGACAAACTCTTTACACTTGTTTAGAAGTTGGTCTGCGCCTTCTGTCTCCCATGATGCCCTTCGTCAGTGAAGAGCTCTACCAAAGGTTACCAAGACGGCGACCTCAGAGTGATCCCCCCAGCATCAGTGTCACATCATACCCTCAAACTGAGGAGGTGAGCTGAGTCAAAGGCTGAGGGTTGTGAAGAAACTCATTGATGTGCAGGGCCAGAACGTCTGACTTTGTACATTCCTGTCCAGTTAAACTTCTATAATTTAATCAGGAGGTAATAAAAGTTTATTTTTCGAGGGGTTATGATCTCTTTTTCTAATTGAGCCAGTTTCTTTTTCTGTTTTTTTGCAGTTCTGCTGGAACAGTGCGGAGGTCGACCGCGACATGGACTTTGTAATGACTGTGGTGAAGACAATCCGGTCCCTGAGGGCAGACTACAACCTAACCAAGACAAGAGCCGACTGTAAGATGACTCATCATGATCAATTCCATTTAAATATAAAATTCACTGGTAGCCTCACCCCCAATTTCCACCGCATCCGGAACAGCTACGATGTAAAAGGCCGCTGATTGCAGCTGATCGTAACCATTAATGTGTCAATTTCCACCGCCTTCTTTCCGTTCTGCAGCTGATCGAAAGAGTTCTATTTTTCCTGGACACCGGAGCATGCCAGATAAATTCAGCACAGATTAGTCCGTGCTGTAAAGGAAGTCAGGCACAGACACAAAATAAAACGTGCGGCTTCTTTTCAAAACTTAACGCTATGTGTTTCAAGTGGATCATATTTCACACCATGCAAACAGGCGGGGACAAACAAGTGAAAGGGTTTATAGACAGCATTTCACCCTGCTGACACCATGGATGAGGAAATGCTGTATACACAATATACTGCTTATATGGTTATGTGGCTGTCTCTAATGAGACGATTCGTTATCGCGCAATTGCATGTGAATCCGCCTGTTCTAATGAGTTCTTGCCATCTCCGCTGTCCGTAATCTGCCTTGAAATTTGCCTCACAAATGGATCCAGTGGGAATTGGTGGACAGCGAAAATCGCAGCCTTTCCAGATCTGAGCTGTTCTGAATGTGGTGGAAATTGGGGGTCACATTTCCTTTCCTAACTGATATCATACTTCAAAGTAGCGAGATACACATGAATCTACTAAATAGGTTTCAGGTGTATAGTAAGATCATTTCAGGTTACAATACACTTAAAAACACTGACACTGGCTCAGCAGGAGGATAGTACATTCATGTGTGACAGTTCTTAGTGTCTTGTATAAGCACTCAGTTTTAACCACAGGCTGCCTTTCATGTATCTTGTCAAGAACTTTTCTTCTCTGATTCCTCCACTTCTCTTTGCCCCCCTTTTCTCTCCCAGGCTATCTCCAGTGTATTGACTCGGCAACTGCGTCCCTGGTGCAGAAGTACAGTCTGCAGATTCAGACCTTGTCTTATTCTCAGGCTGTCATCCCTCTGACAGCAAACCAGCCTGTCCCAGAGGGCTGTGCTGTAGCTATCGCCTCTGACAGATGTACTGTCAACCTTATGCTCAAGGTGAGGACAGGGAGACTGTTCACTTTTTGTTCTTTTTCTCCATCCCTACACAGCAGACCTGAAGCTTAAACACCAAGGTCTTAAAACTTAAAAACCTGATCCCTGGGATGATGGTTTCTCAAAGTTGCTCACAGTATTTTCAATGTGTTCGATTGGTTCACTTGTTTCCTGTGTTCTTAGATTACAAAAGCCAAATTTACAACCGCTGTCCCTGTTCATTTCCCCTTGAAACCCCCCCAGGGTCTCATTGATGTCGAGAAGGAAATGGCAAAGTTGACGACAAAAAGAGGTGACTTGGAGAAACAGATGGAGAAACTCAAAGAGAAGATGGCAAAGAGTGACTACAAGGAGAAAGTGCCAGTAAAGGTGCAGGAGCAGGATGCAGAGAAGGTGTGAAAAAGAAATTGACTCACAGGGTTTCTGAGAGTGTAAGAAGTGTTTTTTTTTTTCCTTTCGTTTTTGAATAACTGCCTTCTTTTCTCCACAGCTACGGCAGAGCCAAACAGAACTTGAGAAAGTGAAAGAGGCCATGGAAAACTTCAGGAAAATGATGTAATGTTTGTCGAAGCAGAATATAAATCACCGTGTATCTTCACTTTTTCATGTCAGTGTATTCGTTTTCATATTCACTTTCCAAGCTGATTGTTGTATGAAGGGAATTGAATAAAGCTCCTGTGACAAAGAAATGTCTTTTACTCATGTATTGTACTAAGACAGCCTGATAATCACTGCAATTTGTAAAGCAATGGTACAAAGTAATGAATTCATTCTCTTATGTCAAACATTTTATTCAGCTTATATAATAGAACATGTAAGAGCATCATTTCAGACACAGCTTTGTTCAGAAGGACAGTGCTCATAGAAAACAGAAACCTGAAAAGCTGTTGCACTTTGGCTGCATTTTCAAAGATTAAAATTCCCCGAACTGGATGCTGTTAGGATTATTTTATTAAATTCTAACAATGCTTGTCAATGTGCAATGCTTCTTTACAAATACAGCCAAAGAGGGAACAATGGAAGGAGTGAGAGTTGGCTTATGCATCCACATAAAATGCATCCTCTTTTTTTTAAAAGACGAACACTAAAAGTTTGACTCAACACTAACCTCAAAGAAAAAGAAAAAAAAAACGATGGACCATATATTACAAGATTTTGGAAGGAGGCGTTTGTAGATGAGATCTGTCCAGATGCCCCAACAGCAACACTAAAACTTTACAAATTTTATAGGGGAGGAAAAAATCTGGAACAAAATCACAGTTATACATTCACACACCATGCCAGGAACACACTCTGACCACAGGCCACCTGAATCTGCGCTCTTCATTTCCTCTCATCCATCCCTCTGTTTCTTTACAGTCTCCAGGGTGGGTGAAACTCGGAGGCGGGGAGAGGAGTGCAGTGTGTTGTTTCAAAGTTTCGCATGTACTTCCGTGCCTTGGAGAGAGAAAAGAGAGCGGAGATGGAGGAGGAATGGAGAATGAGAGGTGTGGGAGGGCAATGAACAGAAAGTGCACAACTTGATTATATTAGCCTGGGTCCGCCTGGCTCGGTGCCACACAAATCTCTCCCATCTCTTAAGGGGTTTACACGGGAGGAGAATAAAGCCTAATTCAGAAGGCATTACCAAGGGAGGAAATGCATAGCATTAGCTGTAATTGATGGCACTCCTCTTGTTTGATGTTAAATGACTTCAATAAGCTGAGCGCAGTAAAATATATTACACCAGTCAACCTGAGAGCACAGGTGAGCTGGTTACTATGGCGACCAGAAAAGTGTTCCTCAGTGGTAATGATGTCTGTGAATAGCTGTGATGTGTTTTTTTGGAGTGTGAGAGAAGAGGGGGAAGGTAAGCCAATCTTAAATCGGAAAATTGGGCTCATGCAGAAAAAGGAAAGCTGACTGGTGAGCCGACTAAAGCAGAGAATCCAAACAAGATGTAGCTGCCCTTTGAACCAGACCGGAGACACAACAGAACACCAAGGCTACGCGTGGGCATAACAAAAGATGATTCGCTTACCAAGAAAAGAGCCAGTTGCCGCCTTCCCTCTGGAGTCATGTCCTCACCTGGTAACAAGAGGAGAGGGTTAGACCGTGTCTCTCTGTGTGTGTGCAGTCTATTTGCCTTGTAAATGTGAAAGGAGCCAGGTCTTACCAACACTCCACGGGAACACAACATCCCTCTCTGCCTGATACGACTGCAGCACAGATACACACCAGTCATCGTCCACCTCATAGCCACTGTAGACAGATGCTGTAGAGAGAGTCAGTTGTTAGACACAGCCAGGGCGAGCTCAAAGCATAGGTGATACACGGAGGTCGTAAAGGGTGCTGGTTCCCAAGGGCTCTGGCTTGTACGTCTTGAATGTAGCCTTCAATATAAATGTAGACCTATCACCAGACTGCCACCTTCCCGACTAAACACTTGCTCTGCTCTGCTCATGTTCAGCTCTCTCTCTCTTCAAGTCAACCACTCATTCCCTGTGCACAAGGCATTCGTGATCTTGTAGAGGTTTTAAATACAAGGGAAACGAGAAGTTTCTTTGTGATAATTGGAGGTTTGAATGTGTGATGAAGTGAGCCGTTATTGTGCGATCACACATTATTTTTTGTAGTCTACCAGCATGTGATCCAGAGGGAGAGAGAGGTAAAGAGTGCAGCCAGAACTCTGCATTAACCATATCTGAGAATATTCATTAACAAAAAAATTATTAATTTACCTATTTAATGATAAAAATATAGCAGTGATACAGTAAATATGAAGTACACACTGAAGGTTTTTAGTTCTTGGTTGTGAATAAGGTGCCCAAAGTTTATAAAGAGTTATCCTTTGTAAGATCTCTGGCCTCCCAACTGAGATCAAGACCCCCAAAATGCCTCACGATATTTTCAATTCCTGTCCCATTGTAACAAGCTGGATCCTCTACAGGATTAGTCTGTGCTAAAACAAACTACCAAACTGAGTGGAGATGAGCCCTTGTTTTCAAGACTAAGTTTAACGAAGACTTTTCGTAGACCAAACCTTTTTTCTATTAAGTCAACAACTTCGCTTTAAATGAATAAGACAGACACAATAAATAAAACACACTTAGATAATGATGATGACACATTTTCTGTCTCTTTATATTGCCAGACTTGAGCGAAATAAAAGGCAGTATCATGTAAATGAGGCACAGAAGTATTGATATTGAAATGCTACAATAATTAAAATAAGCTGCAGCCTGTCGAATGAATATCAGCTCTGGTAACAAGCGTACCTTTAATCTGTTTTCAGGGAGACGACCATGTCATCTTCAGATATTGCTCTCTGTGGTGCTGTAATTCATGACTGTTTGACGCTTGTTTAACATCTCTCCTGCTTTGCCCTTGTCTTGAAAATGTTTTAAAATCCCATGTCAGTCGTCACGTAACTGGCCTGACACTTGTCTACTACTTTTGCACCTTTCGCTATGACTCAGACATTCTAACTCATTTATCACAGTAAGTTTGATTCTGATTGAGTTTACAGTTTTTCACATGAAGCGCCTTACCTTCTTCTAATGGATTAGAAGATCCCAGCCATTGTCTGACAGCTCTAATCCCTTCATCTGTCATTATTTTTGGGTACCTTGATATGAAAATGACATCAAAAGTTACAGAAAGTCTGCATCACTCTCCAGATATGAGGGGGTGCATGCAGCAGTAAAAATACTCAGATTAAATGGTTGAAAATTATGAGGCTGACCTGAATTGTAGCAATTTGAGCAGGAGGTCGTTGCCTCTGTTGGACATGACGTCCTCTGGTCCTCTGTAACACAGTGTACAATCTTACATCATATAGTGTAAGTGGCCTTGTGACCAACTGGCTGAGAAAGTGGTTGCTTTTTCATACCACAGCCTGTAGCAGCACTGCATTTTACTTACCATACTGACAATTACTGTGCTATCATCAAGCAGTGATTAAATGCTTGGTAGTTTTGTGGTGTGTTGGTTAAAGTATTATGTTAGAGCAAATGGCATTTTATTTCCTTTGCATCCTCTTGACTGATTTAAAACGGTAATAGGAGCAATAATGTAACACTCACAGCCTCCAAGACAATAAAAACATGTAAATTTCAAGCCAGTGAAATTGATTTAAACAAATGCAAAACATTAACGCAATGTACTGAATTAAAAGCAACAGGAGCAGGTTGCATAAATTACTCTGTAATGTCAATCCGTAAACTAACTAAACTCTGGAAATGAGACCTTCCCTGTCCCTCTTGTTTGCCTCTAACAGCCTGTAGACTGATTTCTGAAGAACTCTAAATGTCACCATGGCCCTTAAGCACCCATGTCTCCTTATGACACCTCCAGTGCAGACAAGCAGCAGAATCAGCTGATGCCATTAAACAACCAGTGTTCAAAAACATCACAGAGACCCTTACAAAAAAACAAAAAGTATCAACATATAAGACCACGCATGCTTATTAAATGCTATGTATATTACATGGAAAAATACAGTTTTATGGTTTTGGTCAGCATGTTCAACTAGATCCCCTTTGCTGATGTCACTGGTAAATTGGCAAACTTCACAGCCGTGATCAAATCCATGCAGGTTGTCTTGGTATTATGTTCTTTTTACAGCTAACAGGTTATCCTTAGCTTTATTTATCATCACTTAATCAATAACAAAATGCTGTATGAGTGAATAGGTTTGCATGATAGTAGGGGTGTCCCGATACAACTTTTTTTACTTCCGATACGATACCGATGTGTGTAGCCTTCAGCATCGGCCAATAACAATATTGATCCGATATTGGCAAAAACTTGGCATGACAAGTTTTGCACTCAGCTGCAACATCTTTTTCGGACTTTAACGAAAAATACTGCTACACAGTCAACATCATTCTTACTCCTTGCTACTTTGTACTTTAGTACACATTGTTGTTGTGATCACGTGGGCTCTGCATGCTGGATACGAGTGCTGCTAGCTAGAGGTGCTGGAGTGGAGTCTGGAATGGACTGGAATGGACTGCTTGTGCTGATATCTGAGATTTTAGATGCAGGCCGATATAATCCAATATTTGTTTTTTGGCTGATATCGGACAGATATCAATATTGTATCGGGACAGCCCTACATGATATCTTGCTAAATTACCTCAGCAGCTATTGCTATCTATGAAACATACTCCTGTAATATAGTAGTTTTGACTTCAGGCAACAAACATTTCAGTTAAACTTCAAAGTAAGCCCTTAACTGAAGTACTGAACGTCAACTGAGTCAAGTATCTGTTTTGATCGATGCAACCAAGGTTATCGGTTCATTTAGAGGCTGCCAGTGTCCTTAATAGCCTTTTCATGTACTCAGTACCTTTTTCCCTTTAGTGCAACTCCACCAATTGGAGCATTAACTCTTTGGAATAACTGCAGTAAAATTTTTTTTTTGGTAGTTTGCATTTCTATTTGATCGTTGGTGTTTGAATTTGATCCTCCTCTTAAAGAAGCAGGAGTTATTCTGTTTTTTTCTTCACATGTGCAAAAAGAAGAAACACTGATCCCCCATCATATTCTAACCAAGCTATTGTTGTTCACATGTTCGATCTGAACCAACACTTTTCCTGCTTACATGCATGTTCGCATGAAGTTGGTCAGACTTTTTTTTTAGTCTCAGTTCAAACTCACGCTGTGGTGATGATCTCATCTCTTGTTCTCCTGATCAGCAGGACTGGTCCCTGATATCTGAAGGAGAGGAAGCGGCATTTATCATCAGTCGCATCAATGTGAGCTACTTAAGATTCATGATTACTCTCCAATATGTTGCATAATGTTCGATGAAGTGGACTTTGACTTTGATGTTCCTAAAATTAGACTGTCCCACTCACTTGAGAAGCTGGTCAGCGTTGTTGAGGTTCATGTACTGCCTCACTGTGTGCTGCACCAATGGTCCTGAGAGAAAACAAAGATGCGCAGTTATTTAAAAAAAAAGGCATGCTGCATCAGATCCAGAATTCATTATCTTTAATCCCTTTGGACTTACTCCAGCTGTCAGGCATGACCTTAAGGGCCAGGGGTAAGAGGTCATCAAAGGACGCATCCAATACTACTGACTGGATCTCTGGGTATGACATCGCTGCCCAGCTGGCTAAGAGGAGAAATTCAGAGTGATGAGAAACATGCAAAACCGCAGAAGAAAAAACAACAATTAAAAAAGCCCCTGATGCACTGTCATGTTTGTTTGTGTACCTGTGAATCCTCCTATGGACCAGGCATAAATGACTATGTCTTTGAGCTGAAACCCGAGCTTGTGCATTGCAAATTGAATCACAACATCCATGGCATTGGCCTCATTCTGGGGGAATGGCACTCCCTGGCAGAATGACACAAGTAAAAAAAGCAATCGTCATGCATTATTAAACATGACAGTTGCACTCTACCCACGTAAAACACCACGCACTTCGAAAGATCTGAGAGATGTACAAGTTTTATTCCACTCCACTGATAATGTTGAACATGGGAGTCTCCCTCTTGCGCAATCCTAAACAACTAAAACCAGACTTTCCACATGCCGTTGTTTTCCTCTGTGGTGTTTTATAGGACTACGTGACACTCAGGCATACACTATTGACTGATACGGTTTAAATAAAGTCCAAAATCTGAGTGTTTTACTTACTGTACTGCCACCAAAGCCAGGGTGGTTCCAGCCCAGCACAGAGTATCCACCTATAGTTCACAGAAACACAAAATTATGCTATTTCCATCGAAACAAGCAATTGAGCTAATACAAATTTAAAAGTGAAAATACCACTTTTAAATGTCAGTTTCTGCACTCAGTTAGAGTAGAGCATGTCTTACCCTCCAGTGGAGTGTTCATGCAGCCGACCTCATAGAAGCCTGCGTTTCCCTCACAGCAGATGACCTGGGGCAAGAATAATACAATTCAAGAAGCAACCTCAGCGTGACCAAAGGGACTTTGTTGGTCCCTTCAACCAAGCAGATAGCACAAAACAAAAAGCAAATCACTGCAGTAATTTACCAAAGTTTGGCCAGTCTGCCCCCCATCTCCTCTTCGATCTACAAACATTGTGTCAATCTCATTTCCATCGCAGGCCACCAGCTTGTTTCTCTGACCGTCAAACTGTGACAAAACAGAGAGAGAAAGTCCCATTGTGGTGACTGGTATTTATTTAAGTCAGTTTAGACAGTCAGAATGTGAATGTGTAGATTTTATACCTCTTCTATTAACCTAGCCTGGCCCTGCTGGAGCATAGGCCTCATGGCTTTCTGCAATAAGCCTACAGAGCCAGGGTACAGCATCCTCCTCCCAAATGAATGGGCAATGAGAAAGCTGCAGGAAAGAAAACAAACACCAGACAAATGTTTTGATTATTCTGAGAAAAATGACTTTTTTGTGATAAAATGTAATGCAAATGAAGAATAAGCATAATATATGTATTCCCTTTTGTTTATACTGGTAACAAATGTGCAGTGTCATTCTGCAGTCATGCCCAGGCTTTATTTTGTGGATAATGTAGCATAAACTGCATCAACCTGATGACGTGACATGGTAGAGTGCGCACTGAGTTCAGGACACTGTCTGCTGCTCCTCTTAATCTGGGCTCTGGCTTCAGCAGAGAAACACCAGCCTTGGAAAGTTTCCTGCAGCACACAAAGTCAAAGACTTACAGTGAATAATGATGAGCCAAAATGCTTTTTGACATTTAATGGATGCATTTATCCAGTGAACTTGACAGTGCTTTGAATGCCTGTATTTATAATGAACCGGCCCTGATGGGAATAGAATTGCAGTGCACACAAGGCCATTTCAAATAGCTATAAAATATAAAAGAAATCACTTACGGATTGCTGACTTCTGTCCAGCTGAAATCTGAAGGCCAGTGCGAGAAGTCAAAGTCGTAGCACCTCACTTTTTTCTACATGAAAAGCAAAGGGGAATGGGAAATGTTCTTTTGGGTGAGGTTTAATGGAGTTGTTTATCAAACAGAAAATCGTTGCATTTTATTCCTGTATAAATAAGCCATGAACTCACTTTGTTTGCTGGTGTGTGATTCTTCTTGGTTTCTTCAAGAATGGTGATGAACTGAAGGTACTCAGAGCTCTTCCACCTACCCCACCCTGATGAAAAAAAGGGAGAAGTATGGAGGGCAGAGGATAAGAAAATAGAGAGCGACACACGGGTGAAGTGCACCTTGGGCACCATTAAAATTAGCTGCATAGCCTCAAGGGTGTGTTTAGTATGCTCTGTGGGTTTGGACTTTGTGTTACTGCCTCAGTGATAATAAAATTTTACCAGCACGCAGAATATTCAGCGTATGTAGTGATATCTTAAGATGAATACATTGAATTTGTGTTCGGTCTGTAGCCTTACCTCTAAGACAAGCGACTCCCAGAAGACACACCAGCACAGTCCCAACATACTGACTCACAGGAACCAGCTTAGAGCTGCAGATGTAACCTAAGAATACACAAAGAAGTAGTTACACAGAGAGAAACTGTGACACAGCCATCAACATAATACCCTCTCTTTTTTCTCTGCCAGACTTAAGCCTCATTAACGCACACCAATACAAGAACTCACAGTTTGACAACTACCCTACAACCATATGCATAAATCAATATCAGAGGCATAATTATACACTAAGGAGGAGCAAACAACCTCAAGCAATTAATTTCTATTGATGCACAGTCTTGCTGAATGTTTCACTTGATTAACTTTATATTAATCCTGCCTGTAGGAGAACAGCAATTCTCAAGATCATCCCCCCATTGGCGATTTTTCTCCCCTAATGGAAGCAGAGATGTCATCCAAAAAGACACATATTTGACATTATGTCACTGCACGTTCTTCTGAGGGGAGGCTTCCAATGAAACATGTCAAGAATGAAGAAGATCTCTACAGAGTCAGGATGTGTTTCTTTTCCACTCCAGTGACTAAAAACATCCATTATAACATTTAAGAGCACTGCAATTCAAGCAGTCTGGGAGACAATATGTTTTCTGTGTCTGCTCATTGCTCTGTTCTCAGGACTGAAAAAACCCTGAATGATATGAGACTATGACCAGTCTGCAGTCAGTCCAGTGACTGGGATTTCCTACAAGCACCTTCTGCTATTGCCAATGCAGATTAACACCCGTACTCAAAGGCGTGTCATCCTCTATTTGCCTTTTGTAGCATGAACACCAATTTCCTACGCTTTAAGGGGCTATTTCCCTCAGGCCCTGATTATGGACATTTTTTCCTTCTTTATTTCTCTTCCCTGTGTTGGGAACCTCAAACCCCAGGTATCTCATCTGATTTTACACTACATATTTCATTGTTTAAGCTATCTACCATTACTCATTCAATTGTTTACCCTCACAAAAGACCTTTAATGGACAAAATCATGATGTTTTCATTCATCAAACTATCAAACTACAGG
This sequence comes from Xyrichtys novacula, assembly GCA_962446985.1. Classification (NCBI taxonomy): domain Eukaryota; kingdom Metazoa; phylum Chordata; class Actinopteri; order Labriformes; family Labridae; genus Xyrichtys; species Xyrichtys novacula. The sequence goes on from OY660871.1 coordinate 25,224,460, forward strand.
ATCAAAACATGATAATATTATTTCATTCAGCTGACATTCGGTGTATCTAAACACTGAGTTATAACTTGGTGTGCTAATTTGTCTAAAGTGTAAACTGATATCACTTTGAGCACATGATTTCATCAGATTATTTTATATTATACCACTACTGACATCATTTGCATTGTCAAAGCATGATCTGATATCTGATAATGTATTCCAGGTCTTAACTTAAAATTTCAGAGACATATCTCAATTGACAATTATCACTGGTAAAATAACAATCATATTACATTACACCACAAATTACTCTGTTTGCACTTTAAGAATAACGAGAAGCACGCCTTTATGCTCTTACATGACTTTAACTTTGAGGATCTGAAGAGAAGTCTTGATAGACAGTTAACTCAAGAGCTGCTGAGTAACGTATCTCATTACGCAGAACTATATGATGGAATATCAGCTCTTATTAAGAGAGTTCATCACTGAGTAACCAAGTGAGTCCCCCCCTTTGGTTGCCAAAAAGGCTAAAGATAGAAATAATAATACTTTTTATTTATAAGCGCCTTTCTGGACACTCAAGGACACTTTATGAAGTAAAAACAGCAGGATAAAAGCAATAGAGAAAACAAAACAAAAAGAAAAACAAGTATATATGTGTATGTATGAATAAAACAAACAAAAACATGACAAGGGAAATTTTACAGTGTGTGCTAATCTGAACAGGTGGGTTTTAAGTCTGGATTTGAAGAGAGGGAGAGAGTCAATTTTCAGGATGTCAGATGGGAGTGAGTTCCAGAGATGGGGAAGATCACTAAAGATGCCAAAAAAAAGCTACAACTAAAAAGTTTTCTATTCATTTTCTATTGGTCTACAGATAACTGTGCCCCAGTGAACTCGAATGTCAAATGTTGAGCCGTGTCCATCACAGTGTCCAAATGCTCAAGGTGATGCCATCAAAAGTTTCATGATGTCCTATAATTACTCTAAAACCACAAAATTCTCAGTCACTGAAAAAGAGAGAAAAATAAACTCAAAAAGGAGAACAAGACAAATTTGAAGTAAACTAAAAGTGAGATAGTTTAAGTTTATTGGTAGAGTCCTTTACAAAGGGTGGTAGGATTTTAAAGTGGCTCATACTTGACAAATATCTTGAATAGCTTAAAGAGATTTTTGTAAATCCTCTCCTAAAGTCTACAACCAATAATGTTTAAGAAAACCTACCTTTTCTGTACAGATAGCAGAGCAGAAGAGGAGAGCTGTAGTAGGAGAGAGACCAAAGAGCTGAAGCCTGGAGGAAGGAAAGACAAACTTTACTTGACAGGACTGCTGCTGCTGGATAAATGAATGAATAAATGACCTCCATATACACTAAGATGAGTTATACAAACATACTGACCCAACCGATGATGCTGTCGGTGTGCCTCTCCAGACTCCTGGGTTGGTAGGTCCATCCCTGTTGAAAGTAAAAGCAACTTTAGCTGAAGTCTGACTCTCATGTTTCTAACGAATATTTGCTTTCGATTAGCACAAAAGGTTGTTCTAGTTTCGGGAGAAAGTGGACGATAAACAGAACAAACACAGTGATCAGAAATGCCATTCATGTTATTACATGAACTTGTTTTATTTTAACAATTATCTTTAATTTCTATTTTGGTAAAGTGTCATAATCTAGCATTAGCCAAACCAGGTTCATGTCATTGAGGAGGACAGTTTGTGAAGCTAAAGCTACACTGGCTGTAACTTTGAGGAAGAAAGAAATTGGAAAGAAAATAAAGGAGATAAAGGTAGAGGTATACTCCTGACATTTCATTCATTTACATCTCAGCAGTGACAGCAAGGGTTCAATAACAAACAGCTGACACTTCCGGGGACTCTGCCGTAGCTACATCGATGCTAACAGGAGAAATACTCTTCTTTTTTCGTAGTCGGCTGAACACAGACATGTGCAAAACATCACGAATATCCCTACCCTTCTTCCTGCCCTTCCTTCAGATCGGGATGAATCCGGTGAACGATGAATTCGTTGTAAATGAGGCCCTAAAATACAGCGGAGCCACATCCAGCCGGCCATTCTTCCACTAAGACGGCTACGGAAGCGCGCACTGGCCAAAAATCTTAAAGGCGAAGCCGCTAAGAGCAGTATAAGTTTAACCCGAGATCACTATCGCCGGGTGATTTTCACCCGACCAAACATGTTTACGTGATTTTCATTATGTTGTGTTTGTCTGAGTATCATCGGTCCCTAGGTAACTTCAGCATTGCCTTTGACATCTTTGAAAGAATATTTGTTTGCCTGACATCTTCGACATGTTTGAAGGAATGTTTGTTTCTCTGATCCAGAACCTGCTTTTTCCTGCAGACACATGTTCAGGTGATAGACGGTAAAGTAGGTTTGGGTTGATTTGATAGCTGCATGTAGATGAATAAGGTCAGTAAATGTGGTCCTGGAAATGGCATGTTATCTTTATTTAGCGCAGTGTTTATGAATAACTATCACAAAGTAGTCATTTTCAAGGGAATTAATACGGTGATGAGAACTATTTTAGTCAGCTGGTCATTTTTACTCACTCCAAATCTGCCATATTTTGGTTCTCTGTCCTGCAGCTGTTATTGTGCCAAGGACCCTCAGTCTTCACCAGAGAAGACTCACATGCCCCAGGAATGGGTGGAAAAGAAACTACGTTTAGAGTTTCTATACATGTATGTATATATTTATATATATTTTCAAGATTTTTTTTGTTCATGAATGCCTAATTTCAGTTATTTTGCTGCATTTTTATATGGTCCCCTCATGGCACTTTTTTCCTCCCTTTGGACATTTCACAGTTAAAAATTTAATAAAACTACTTTAATTTGTCATGTATCAGAATCAGAAATACTTAAATAATCCCCAGGGGGAAATTGCGTTTGTCACAGATCCAGTGCAAATACAGTCAAATAGGAGATAAATAATAGATAAATAAGTAAAAATAAGTGAAAACATAGGGATAATATACAAGTATTTACACTATAAACAACACAAATAGTATAATTGCATGCATGTAAAAGAGTGGGCAGAGTCCAGGTAAAGACTACTGACTGAGGGTGTCAGAGTCTCTGAGGGAGGAGTTAAAAAGTTTGATGACCACCAGCAGGAAAGACTTCCTGTGGCGCTCAGTGGTGCATCATGGTTTGTGTATTGTCCTATTTTGATATTTTGATGACAAGCACTTTTTCTTGGGTATATTATTTTGGGTAAAAATCACCCGGCGATAGTGTTGGTGTTACTAATTTTAGCGTTAGTATTTTAGGGTTAATCAAATGGAAACAATCAACATAACAAACGATTTTTATTCAGAAAGGTGTTTATTTAAATACAGATATCCATAGAAGTAACAATTGCTGATTCAATACAAATGTTAAGGAATATATAACAAACTAAATATAGTGAAATATGAAAAATTAAAGTAACAATGTGAACTAGGGAACATGGTTTGAATTCCTCCATGAAAATCCTCTTCTCCCCTTTGCAACTCCAAGAGAGGACAATGGAGCACATCAGTGATAAAGCACTTTTAAAGAGCAACAGCAGGAATTAAATGTTGCAAACAACTGAGCTGCATTTCCCTGAAGCACTCAATTTTTTTGTCACATCTCAACTCTGACATGCAGTTGTTACTTCAGTTTAAAAAGACCCTCTGTTGCAGCGAGGAACTGGGCGATTATGACAGCCAGATGAGGATGAGATGTGGGTAGGTGATCAGCCTTGACACGGTTCGCATCTGAAAACAGAGCACAAAGACAAAGTCGCACAAAAAAAAATCTTCCGTCCCCAAGTCTATTTGATTTTTTCCTTAAACACAAACACAAGACAGCCCACGCAACAACAACAACACACGGGGCGATGGAGCGCTGCCTGTCAGCAGCTGGCGTGATATTATGCCACTGTGTCACAGTGATGTTCAGGCCGGTGTGATTGGTGTGTGTGCGGGGGGAATGTGAGGGGCAGATGAGTGACAGTGTAAACACGCACTCACACACACATAAATACAGATTCAACATACAAAAGCACACACAGGTGATGCAAGTCTTGTCTCTTACCGCTCCAGTTCCTTATAGACATCATCCTCTTCTCTTGGCTTCAAATCCTGGCACAAAGAAGAAAAGGGGGAAGGGAGGCAGGGAGAGAGTGGGACAGTGACGAGGATGATAAAGAGAGAAAAAATCCATGCTACTGAGGCCAGATTTATGTCCCTCTGTACCCTGTGTAATGAGATTGATTTGTTAATACCGCTAATGTAAAGGTGACAGTTGATAGACACAGGGTTTATCTGAGAGAGGGCTGACAGACTGGGAATGAAGAGCCTGAATGTGAGGGAAGACATATCTCCTGACAGCTTCAGGAGGGGGCAATACAGAGAGTGAGTGTCTGTATGCATTGGTGGACATGTGCATCACAACTCCTCACAAAAACGCTGGTGTGTGTGTGTGTGTTTATGTGTTTGTTTGTATGCAGGGCTGATACAATAACTCACCATGTAGACTGAGCCCTGGGGAGGGGCCTGTTGGGAGGGGAGAAGAGCAGGAGAAAACAGGTTTAATGAACAACAAGTGACAGAGAGAGAGAGAGAGAGGGATTGTGAAAATTAGAAGGAAAACAGAACAGAGGTGAAAGTGTACTACAGAGACAAGACAGGAAAAGAGAGGAGAGGGCGAGGAAAAAATGGAAAGGGGAGAGAAGTGGTGCTAAATACTAGAGGGGGAGATAAGGGCAAATGGGGATATTTTGAAATTGAAAATAGCTCAATTCATCACCTGTCTGATATCCTCAGGATTCTCGTAAATGTTCTCTACTTCACCAGAGTAGAAAGACAGAGACTGCTCGATACCTGAGTTCAAAGAGATAGTTACTACACAGACAAACACGCACTGAAAACACACATGGAGGAGCGAGGAGGTGGGGGCAGATTCATTACTATGACCCCAGAGGATGTCACGGCCCACATCACTCAGTGGCACCAGACAGGGGGGGCTGAAGATGGACAGAACGGGGAAAGCTGTCAAAAAAGAAAAGCGCCGGAAGACTCACTGCGATCAGAAATGTGTTTCTGTCTCCATAGCAACACACCGACAGCCGCAGCAACCAGGGGCACCAGGAGTAATAAAGCAGAGAGAGTAGGGAGCAGGGAGGGGGTGGTCACGCTGCCACTCTCTACAAAAGGAAGAAAAAGAAAAGTGAGAGAGAAGAAAGGGTGGATATTTCCAAGAACAGTGATCATGTCAAACTTGCTGAGCTTTTGGTGTGTGTGTGAGACTGAACAAGAAGAAGTTGCTGTTGTTCGTTTCTCCACTTTCCCCCTCCGTACGAGTCGAAAAAGGGCAGCGTGTTTTCTGTACGTGAGCACTTTAAACTCTGGATTTAAAGACAAGTTTCAGTTATGACTTCCTCAACACGTTACATGCATTTGCATCATGCTGCTGTCAGTCACAGACAATGGGTGCAGGGGAAGAAGGCGAGGAAATCCAGGCTCTGTCAGAAAGAATGAATAGTCTGTACACCATCTCGACAGACATCGATTTGACAGACCCTCAGCCTGGACAGTAAACGCTGTCAAGTTTAAACGTGGACAAGAATAAGAAACATGCTGAAATAAAAGAGACCACATCCAGTGAGCTTATTGCACAAAAACTTCAGCCTATGCCTTGTCCATACAGAGTAATTTGATCCAGCTCTTTGCAAATACTATCAGTTACCTTTCTCATTATTGGTCTTTGAATCTACAGGAGGTAAACTCAGGAAAGGCTGGTCCATGAACACTCCCTCGACATCTGATCTTAGCAACAAACCGCCTCTAGGCAAACTGACAAACAATGTAAATATTAGTCTTTCAGCCGAACCCTGTCAGTGCAGCAGTAAAAACTGGTGGATAAAAAGCGTAGGCATAATTATCACAAACATTACATAAGCAAACCATTGGCTCACTGCAGCACCAGTTAAATTTTGTGGGAAGAGCTCACGCTGGTGATCAAACTTGTCAGGTTTGTTTGCATAATGACGATGACATCAGCCTTGCTAAAACAGCCATGGGGCGACAGAGAGAGAGAGAGAGAGAGAAGCTAGGAGGGAGGTTACTTGTTTCTCCAGAGACTGTTTTAATTGAGTGTACCTGAACATGGAAGAAGTCTCTGAATGCTTGATGTTCATGGGGTGAAAAACAATCAGATCTGTGTGAGATCTTTCGATAACAAGGGAAGCCTAATTAATGAAAAATTAGAATAGAATTACCCCAAATTACCCTTTTTTTCTGGAGCCATCATAAGTACTGAACTGTTGGTAAGGTGTTTTTCAGCTGCATTCAAGGTTATCCAGAGAGTAAGGAGCTTGCCAAAGTAAGGAAAACTAATCAAATTTGCACAAATGTTGTTTTCAAAAGGACAAGCCCTGAAGCTTCACCTTAGCCCCTGTGTCACAGCAGTTAGCCGGCTTAAAAATGATCAATCATTGAGTGCTGTGTGAGGTGTAATTGATTGGTGAGTATGTGTAGAGTTTGCTAATGGAATATTGTGGCGAGAGCTGACCCCGAGACTGACCTGCACTGTTCTCCATGCCAGCTTTAATGCACAATTTATGCTAATTGAGTGCAGTGAAGTGAGGCATAAATGTTCCCAGTTTCCCACTTGCACATTTCTTCGTCTTTCTTTCTGTCTCCCTTTCTTTCTTTCATCTTTTTCTTTGCTCTACTATTGGCACTTCTATGCTACCATGCCTATTTCAGCTCAAATGAGGTAGGGGGAGTCTTGTATCGGTGGGACTGTAGGAGAGGATAGAGAAGCAAACCAAAGAGGTGCTTGAATGCTTTGCAAATGATGGGCCAACTCAGGATAGCAAATGATTGCGGAACATCCCTGACATTTGAAGTATTTTATGTGTAGCAGAACACAATGATTGCTTCAATTTTGGATTCTCTGAACTGTGCCACATCTGAAAGAAATTCTATTAGATGGTATTTCTTGAGTTTCATAACTAGCACCAACAGAACGAGACTTTTAAAACCATAAATATTTGTAACTTTCTGTATTGCTTGACTACTTTTACTAAACAAAAGAATTGCTCCCATATAAAACAGCTACTGATAACCCCTGTATCGACACTTCTTACCGGCAGAGCATCCATTAAAATGTTGTTTTTCTTTCACCTTTGCTGTTTGTGCAACCTACCACAGAGTAAATGTATGCTCCCAACATTTGAACACCCCTCTCTGCTCGGTCCAAACTCTTGATGAGACGCCAGACAAATGCAACACTTAGCACCCTCACCATTTATTCTAATCCAGCCTCTCCAATCAATCGAAATCTTTTGCCAGCCTCTTTTCCCCTCCTTGTCTCTATCACACTCTCACTCTTTCCCCCATGTCCATTACTCTTACAGTCATACCATCAGCATTCATTATGATGAGCTCAGGGCTCTTCAGCCCGAGTGATGTATCGGGGATGTGGGGAGGGAACTCATCTCTGCTAAGGGATGCATTCAACTGTCACATCCTCCTGTGATCCCCCACAGCCACCAATACAATAAGCTTGAATAATTTAGTTTTTGTGAGGAGATATATCCTAAGGTCACGTCTTATATTCGCATATCAGCTGGGTGAAGGTGATGAGAAAACCATAGCTTCTACGTTTCATTATTTATAGGGGGAAGAGTCTGAGCAGAGTATCAGAAGTGGTGTTTTTTTTTTTTCTTCTAAAGTATGGCCATGACCAGTAGTTGAGTTGTGAAAAAAATATCAGGGGGATGGTGAATTTATTGTTTGGCACAGCTGGCCCTCCAAGGTGCAGTGCAAAAATATTTACAAAAGTGCCAAAAAAAGGGTCAACTACCGTTTACAAAATATACAAGGCAAAAAAGAAAATACCAACAAGGCAGGAGTTCCACTATAACTCTGGATTCTCACTCAAGAAAAAACAAAAAAACAAAAAATTGAAACACAGCAGCACTACAAAAGTCAGTTTGGCAGTTAAATTTCATGCAACAAACTCCAGACTCAAAGAAAGGCCCAGGCAGCCTTCTTTTAAACCCCCTTAGCCCCTCCCAGTGGGCGTTATTTATTAAGTAAGTTTAGAAGAAGAACTCACATTTAAACCATTTTAACCATTTTTAACCTTTAGACCTTTTTCTGTATGTTTTTACCATTTTAACTTAGTTTTTACACAAATCAATGGAAAGTTAATTTTTAGGCATTCGTGGCAAACAACAGGGGAATAAATCTTTTCTCGGATCATGTGACCACTTTGGCCCTCCGTACCCACCTATTTTACATACGGGAATCATGCGCTCTGTTTCCTCATTTGGAAACCTGATCCGGCATGATGGCGTGAATGGACACCCGGCAAGTAAGTGGAGAGATGACTATCTGTGTGAATGTATGTTTAAATTAGCCGGTAGGGCTCAAAGTTAGTAACACTATCCAGCAGAGAAGGGAGAAGGAAAAGTAGCGCTGTTTGGTTGTTTGGTGGGTAATTAGCGACGCTGGCGGGGAGGGAAATGTTTGGCGCGTATTTAGGTGTGTGTGCGTCCTCTTAGAAGGGAGATGTCCATAACACTCCATAGGATCTTATCTGTAAATCATAACTTTGTGGAGCACTCGAGTCTGGACCTGTGACCTCTTTAACTACATTAAGAAAGAAGAACACAAGGCATCTGTCAGGAGGTTTCCCTCTGTAAACCACTGGCTTCCAGGCAGAATAACTGACCTGAGGTTGGCTTGAATGCACAGAGTAACGCTTCATGGAGCACACATCTGAGAATCATCCACATTCACGGTTCATTATCTCCAGTAAGTTGACAGGAAGTCCACTAGGACTCCTGTGCAATTGATATGGTATTCTTTTTGTGAGAAAAAAAAATCATATCAGAGACCAGTCTTTGGGGTACTTTACCATCTTCCACTCCGACTTGGGGTGCTTTGACTTCATGCCTTGCTGAGACTGTCTGCCCATTTCCCAGCTGTAGGGTGCAGGAGTAGTTTCCCGCTGTGTCAGATGTAATGGGTAAGGGCAGGAAGGTGTGGATTCTCCCAGGGCTCTTGCTTGAAAAATGCAGCCGCTGACTCTCATTCTGGTGTTTCCATTTGGCACTGCGGACATGGGATCGCTCTGAGTACTGGCATCCCAGCTCAAGCCTTTTCGGGTAATATTTGGCTTTAACTGTGAGAAGGAGAAGGGGGGAGAGGTGGGTGTGAGTATAAGGAGGGAAAAAACAAATGTAAGTACACAGAAATAAGGACAACAGTAGTGAAGAGGAAGGAGCTCAAAAGGAGGAGAAAGTGAATTAAAGGGTAGTGTGTGAATACAGAAAAGGCCAAGGGCAGATAAAGAGTAATGGGGTAAAGGGGGGTTGGTATGAAAAACAAAGAACAATCCAGTGAAGGGTCAAAATAATATATATTCATTAAAGTGATTTGCTGCTAATGTATTGGTTGACTGTGACTGATGCTTAGTGTCTCATCAAACTGAAATGGGAATCCATCTGGGTGTAATCAAGCTCCACAGATCCCCCCTTGCACACACGTAAAAACACACACACTTTTCAGCCTTGATTAGAGTGATCAGTGTGGGCCACCTACAGTCTTTGTGGGAGGGCAGCAGGTATAATCATACATAATGATACCCATAATGAGGTGGGGTAAAAATATATGCATCACATGATTGGTGTGCAGGCGGATATGTGTGTGTGTATGCATGAGCGTGAGGGATGCAGATGTGTGAAGAGGGGTGACAGTGACAGTGACAGATTGGCTGGTCACGTCTGGGCAGCTGTGATAGATACCAGAGGGGCTGTGATTAGTAAAGCATCCCAAGGCCGCCATGACAGGGTATTGTATATTTGTGTTTGTCAAGTTTTTTTTGTGTGTGTGTATGAGTGTGTGTGTGTGTGTTTGCGCTATATACTCTGTGTGTCTCTGCAAAGGTTGAAACCTCCCCAAAGCATGTTCATGACAGATCAACAGGTGTTCGGCTCATTTTTCCTTCAGATTTAAGGATCTAGCAAATGTTTGATTTAATGAGCAATATTGTAAATGTATTCATTTCATAATGTGACATTTTACCAACTGCTGCAGGAAACTCTCGGTACTTATTTCACAGTGGGAGAACAATGCACTGAAAGCTGATCTTAATTCACTATTACTCATATCTAATACACCAGCAGGGCTAATACCTCCAAGAAAATGGTCCTTTGGCAATAGTGAGGTGAGTCCAGTAACCATTGCACCCTCTGTGGCTGATTTAGCTATTTATGAATCATAGAATATACCTACCTAGCATTAAATGATCGACACCTCTCACATATTTCTGGCCAAAAGACTCTTGACAAGTCTAGTGGAAAGTCTGGAAACAGGAGAAACTTAGAACTGACTTGACTGTGCCCAGTGTTGTGCTATCAGGTGTGAACCTCATAGAGCAATACTTAGTGTGTGATATGTTTAATCCATAACAGACATGTAGAAAAAACATGTTGTGGTTTTGAGGGAATTTTATGCTGCAAGCACAGCTTGGTAATCAACAGAGGAGTACAGAGAATCCCAGTCTAAGTTTTTTTAGTGAAGTTGCCAGGCAACCAGTGAAGATGCTGCATAGGAGTGTTGGATGAGTAAGTGAACTCTGGTAAATACCAGCCTAACCAAGACTTTTTTGTTATTTGATGCCTCATTGTGTACATTCAAACACAATATGAATACTGTGTTAAATGGAAGCTTATGGCTATTTTGGACTGTGGTGAGAGCAAGTCTAGTTGTTTCCACTGGTTTTGGATTAAGGGCGCTCAAAACATTTCTTCTGAAGTCCAATTTTAATGGGGGGAAGATGAAGATAGAATGATTAATCAGTCACCTGATTAATTGGGATAACTATTGGCATGTTGACATAATCAACATGATACTGCGTTTCTTACAAGGCCGATATCACAGTTCTTTTTGTTTTTTTAAAGGAAAACGCATTTTTCCCAACTGTGTTGATAGCAAATTCAATCTATAACAAATGCTGGCTAGTGGTTTATTTAAAATGTGTTATGATGCTTGACACTATGAAGCTTTATACTGCTTCTGACATTTTTATCGGCCATTAATTGGAATCTATAAATCATCAACCTATTAGGAACCCATCTAAAATAGGCTAGCTAAGATAACCACCTATATTTGACTTTGCTGTGCGTAAAAATGGATTTCAACATAAAATGTACTTTTTCTTTTAATTAAATCTCAATAGTTGCCTTGTATGTTTGTCTTTTATTAATTTCTGATAGTCAGACATAAATCCAAACATCACAATGTCTTACTGAGCCAAATATCCTCTTCTTATATAATAAAATGTACTCTCAAGTTTAGTGTTTTTTACCCTGTATATCAGTAATGTTGAATTGTTGCATTTTTTCAAACCCAGAAAAAACTTGCAACAATGTGATATCGTCAATGGTCCAACTCATCATGCCATTATTGGTATTGGCTTCAGTGATTGAAAAAGTGATATCTGTCAACCAGTTTAAAGATTAATCTTAAAAAAGACAAAAACTAAGACAAGCTAAGGACTAACATCCAGCTCTGTGTGGGCCCCAATTCACCAACTCCAGAATGGGATCAGTTTACTCTTCTGGGACTATGAAACTATGAGATACTACAGAGTTCTTCATCAAAAGTTTCAAAACATGGAGATTTTTATCTTGTGTGAATAAAATTCAGTGACAGTCCTTTATTTGATTACTCTTAACCCGTGTCCTTCTCGACATTTTCACTCTGCTGACCCTGAACCTGTACCTGCGAGTACACTGAGCCGGGTCCTCTGGCTGGTGGGGGTGTCATCAAGGTACACGTCGCAGCTGTAGAGGCCACCATCATGCAACTCTGGTGTGAGTAGAAAGGAGAAGCTTCCTGCCTCTGCATTGTAGGGCGGGCCTGCAAGCTGGAGTCTGTCGCTCTTCTCAGTCAACACGGTGAAGCCCCTCCAGCGGTCGTACTGGTACACCAGCTTCATAGGATTTCCTTTGGTGTCTGGAGCTTGCCAGTACAGCATGACGAAATCTCCCCGGACAACAGGACAGGTCAGGGGGAAAGGTTTCCTGGCCTGAGCGGCAGTGGAGATCAAAGGGGCTGGAAGCAATGTGGGAAGATGAGAGGTTAGAGAAATAAGAATTATGCACTGGTTCAGGCTGATAGTAAAAGGTAGAAAGATGGAGTAAAGGTAGGCATGAAGAAAGAACAGCCTGAGCAAAAACACAACTAGGAGTATATGCAGATTGATGAAAAGAGGGTGAATGAAGAGTGGGGTGAAGACTGTAAACAGAATAGTAACAGGATAGGGAAATGGAGATATGGGGAAATTCCTACAACAATAGAGATTAGGTTCTCATATGCTGAGAATTTTTTCTTCATTGTGCTCTGCCTGATTAGAAAGCTGCTGACACAGGACTTTTACACCGCTTGTGTTATGAAGTCACTCACCGTATGTTATACTGTTGAATGAGACCACTTCGTCAGCTGTGAAGAGAGGGGACGCAAAGAAAGAGGGTAGAAAATGCAGAAAGCAATATAATGAATAATACATTCAGCATCTATAATATTCACACAAGAACAGGATGAATCTGAGTACAGATCTAGTCGACTTTTGAAACGGGTCTATAAAAGTAGACACTTTGAAGAACTGTAGCTACAGGATGCTTCAATAAATAATGTAGCTGCTGGAGTTTTTGGCACTGATGCCCACTCATACCATCAACAAAAGAGACAACAGTTGCTTTCGATCTTCAAGCGCCTCTGCTTTTTTCTCCCAAATCAGACTCACCGACAGTCACATCCACTTTGAAGGGGAGAAGGGGGCTGCTACTGTTGCCAAGCGGGTGCACCATACACACATAACCCCCCTTGTCACTACTCTGCACCATTGGCACTTTGGTCATGGTGCCTTTGTTTGAGCTCTCGCTCTTCATGGGAAGGCCTCCAGGTGCCACCCAGGTGATCTGGGTGATGGCAAAGTCAGGGTTGACGCTGGCTTTCAGCCGCAGGGTGCCCTGCTGAGGGATGGGCATGGCAGGCTCAACAGTGACTGGAGATATGAGAAGACAAGAACAGAAGAGACAATGAAAAATCATATTAGTGTAATGAAATCACAGTATTTGAAAATGTTCTCCTGAAAAATAAAGTACCTCTGTGAAGCCGGTGTGAAAAATCCTGTGTCACGCCCAAGTCAGACTGTCACGTTCAAATATTAATTATGGTTTTGTTTTAAGTGATGAAATACCATGCAAACCTCATTTTAGCAGCATGTAGTTCAAGTGGTGCTTATTTACACTTAACAGTGTGAATGGGTAGTTACACATTTGTGTTTTGATAAATAAAGCACACAGGAAATGCTGCTTATTTTGTTGAGCTCAGTTATTTTTCTTTGTTGAACTCAACAAAACTTCAAAAGATTTCAGTTTACTGGGGTATAAAACAAACAAAAAAGACCTCAAATGGTTAATCCGAAATATTTGCAGATCATGTTTATCAGCTTATCACTTTTAATGCAATCTTTACATTCTCTAAATCTGTTTATAAGCTGATATTGGACGCCATTTGGATGCAGGATAAATGTTGAAGTAACTTGAGCCATTAAATCTTGTGATGATGGCAAAAATGCATAAATACTCAGCCAAAGCACAAGGGCATTGAAATGATATTGGAGTGCACAACTTGAGTAAATGGCCTGAGAAACATTTCACCACTCCAAGAAAAATGATAAAGAGCGGTCGGAGCAAAAGTAATTCACTCGAGCTTCTCATCAATTAAGCAATCAACCTAGTAACTCTTACAGTCATAAGCAACGTGACACTTGAAAAGAAACTATTTCAAGAGGTGCTTTGAAAGATTTCTAAAAGAATGTACAAACAAAAAAAATAAAACATCAAAGTGAACATACACATCTTAGGAGTCAAAAACAACTGACTAAAGCATATAAATATTTTAGTATGAAATATTGATCTAAACTACATCAGCGCCCTGCAAACTGAGAGAAGTATACAGCAGAGGAGTTTGAAGTGAGGACATTCCTGTGAGGCACTGAAGTGTGTCTGAGGATCTCACAGATGACCTGTTGATTTCTGTACCTGCAAGGATAGCCAAAAGGATAATCCTCTCCTTCCGCTTCCACCCGTGTGGCTTTATCAAGCATCTGTAGTAGCCGCTGTCCTCCATTTTAGGAAGAATGAACAGAGAGACATTCCCGCTGTCTTTAAAGTTAGGGTCAGTCAATCGCATGGAGTCCTTCAAGGCACCTCCAGAGAACTGTGTCTGCTCGTTGGCTGACAGAACCAGTTTCCAATCTTTCGCACCAGCTGGCTTCACCGACCAATTAATGGCTATGGTCCTGGTTACTGTTTTATGAGTGCAGACCAAAATTGTGGGCATATTCTCTTTGACCACCACAACGTCATCCCAGTCTGGGGGATAGAGAACAGAAAGATCAGCCTCATAACAGATGGATCACTTAGAGCAGAGTTTCTTAAGTTTTTGACCGCATTACCGATGTCTGGCTTATATCTTTGTTTTACATCCTGTCCTTATTAAGTTTAGACTTTCAGTTGTTCTCATAACATGACTCGCATGCCTGATTGTGCACTGAGACAGTTATCTATGTGTAACTTTTATCTATAATGCCCCAACAAGTAAAATTATTACCTTCTTTCTGAGCAACATGACTGCGACTAAATTCTCGTAGCCAACGTGAATTCAGTAGAGGGTTCAGTAAAATCGAACCACTATCTTTCATCCCTTTTTTAAGTACCCAGTTACCATTTTTCTGTTTCTTTGTGGAGCCCCAAAAGTTAATATTGGAAGAACAAAGCGATCATTTTGTGCTTGACAATCTAACTTTCAAACATAACCATGTAAAAGTTGTGTAAAACAGACTACGAAAGTATCATGTGCTTTTAAGAAATTGTGAACTTTTTATTTGGATTACCTTAAAAATTTAAACTTAACCAGAGAAGGACCTCTTAAAGCTAAAAGGCAAGTTTGATTTCAGATGACGCCAAAATGTTAAAGCAAAGAAAAAAAGAATCACATAAGTATTTCATACCTGGGATGCCAAACTGAGAAGAAAATACTGCAAATGAATGCAGAAGAATAAGTGTGAGAAAAGCAGACTCCATCATACATTCAAAGAGAAAGAAAAGCACTTGCTCTGCACCAGCTGTCTCTCCAACACTGTGACCTTTCTAAGTACGCTGCACAACATCCAAGTATTTTTCCCTTTCCTGCTGTATTACTGCTGTCCCTGACTGACATCTTAACAAGTTTGCTGCTCATCTTTCAGCCCAACAGGATGTGGTGCAGAGAGCGCTGGGATTATCAACAGGAAGGCACTGTCATTATTACATACGTGTGTGTGTCTGTGTGTATGTGGCGTGTTTGAGGCTGATAAACCACATATTCCAGTATTAACATAAACCCACACAAGACTTAATGTAGAAACATTTACGACAAAACTTCTGGGCAATTAGTTACACAACTTCTGACCCAACACTGAGTTTGACAAAGGGAGTGAGCATGCACTCTTGTGTATCACAATGTGTATGTGTGTGTGTGAAACAGAAAAAATGATAAGACTAGAATAAAGTGAGGGATTGGTGGAGATCAAAAAGGGAGGAATAAAGAGTTTGGGTTAGTGCGGGTGCACAGCAACCCCTGGGCTACATGTCTTTACATCCCATAAATGTCTTTAATTAAGCTAAAGGTATTATCAGCTCCTCTGAGCACTATTACAGATTTTTCCATAATTACCAGTGGGTGAATGGGGGCGTTGAAAAGAGATAGAGAGAGAAAGATAGAATGAGAGAGACGGAGAGAAAGCAGATATGTATTGTGGGTGTCTAATGACAGGGATAGAGAGAGAGAGAGAAAAGGCAGAAAGAGGGAGAAATGCAGAGGGAGAGGTGCTCTCAGACAGAAAGAGAGGAGAAGTGTGTGTGAGAGTGTTGCAGAGTGACTTCAAAAAGAAGCCTGTGGCTGCTGACACAGAGCGTGGGGCTGATCCTGTGGCCCCTCCTCTACGGGTAAATAATCACCATAAGCCTTGGCTCTGTCTAATGAATCCACTGCCAATGAGCTAATATCTGTTAACTACGCGCTTCATTATCACTGCCACAGACCCCCAGAGAGCATGAGGATGGGATGGAGGACGGGCTGAATAGTAGCAAAAAGTGAAGGACGAGTGGACAAAAGGAAATCAAATGACATGGGGAGGAAGAGGGAGAGAATGAGGGTGTGAAGGGGGGAGGACTAAGGTGGCAAGAGAGGATGGATAAACCAAGGCAAGATGTTAGGGGTGTGAGGTACAGAAAAAAATGAGCCGAGGTACTGTATAAGTAAAGTGGGAGGTAGCAGGGAAGTGGAAGGTGTGAAGGTCGATTTGGTACGGGTATGAAAAATGGATGAGTGTGAGGAAGGAGAAGGAATGAAATCCTCCATTTGGTGGCCACTTTCTTTAAAGCTCCTTATTCGGCTATGAATGCATGCTACGATTTAGTGGTGGCAGCGGTTGTGTGTGGATGTTCCTCGCGCTCGTTTTTCTCCTGACTGTGCTGCAGCCTCACAGGGCAA
Organism: Xyrichtys novacula; assembly: GCA_962446985.1. Classification (NCBI taxonomy): domain Eukaryota; kingdom Metazoa; phylum Chordata; class Actinopteri; order Labriformes; family Labridae; genus Xyrichtys; species Xyrichtys novacula. Next base: position 25,241,049 of record OY660871.1, read on the forward strand.
AAAGACAGCTGCAAATTAGAATATGGCAATGCAAAGTACCACTGGCATTTCAAACCCACAACTGCTTTGTTTGCATGGCAGATGCTTTCACAGCCTGGATTTAAAATGGGCAATTGGATGGGAGAAGAAGAAATCCCGTCTCTTTGAAGACACGAATCTCCAAAAGAAGAGCATATTCTGTTTGTTGTTTCTTCATGCTCGAGCATTGTTTGACCTCTGATTATTATCAGGACTGTCACAATTTGAAGCTGAGGAACACAATACGATGGGGGATACCCAATGGGAGCGAGGAACTGGAGGAACCGAGCATAACTGTGGGATTTATGAAGATGTAATTACATTGGCTGTAAAACACTTGGGCATAGGGATTAGACCTAAACCAGATAATGCCTCTGCTATGCTGGTGTGCACCCCGCTTCAGAAGAAAAATAGGGCAAAAATGAATTGGAAGTTATTTTGTAGAAAAAAGGGAAAAAAAGAACTCATCAACAGAGATGCTGCTGGAGTCTGCAAATAGATACACAACAAGCTGTTTCCTCTTGATTTGATATTGCTGACTGCCACTGGATTTGTAATTTGCCGTTCATTAATGAATGTTTATTGATTTTGGCATCTGCTGTGCTGGAGTTGTATGAACTAATCTCAGCTGCGGGTGCAGAAGTAAACAGCAGAGGGCGGAAGAATCATCTGTTTTGCTGTACCTCGGTATTAAAACAGTCTAACTTGGATGAACTGTGTTGAAACCTCATTATTTTGAAGCTTGAACCACTTTACCGACATTAAAACGTTTTCAGCTGATAACACACTCGTCGATATCTAAAAGTAAAACCTCTCAGTTTAGAAATATCAAAGTGAAGATATTTCGTGTTTTTGCATCTTTCGCGTTTTTCCTCTCCACCGTCCGAGCGCACACTTCCTCACCAAGCGCGCGCATTAAGTGATTTCCCCTCCTATAGTAGTCGTGATTTTGGTGAATTCAACAATTCAACAAGTTGTCTCCCTCCTCCCCAGTCGTCGCTGGTCCCAGTTGGGTTTCTTGGGGGGTAAACTGGGCTGTGACGCTTCCGTCTGATGACATCATCCAGTCAGTCCCTTTCAGTCGGACAGTCGCGCGCTCACTCATACTCAGATGAACTAGTTGGAGCAGCGCGAGCGGCAGCACTTCATTACGTCCACGCAGCTCCAGCTGGGGGAAATATTCACCTGTGCGCAGCCAGGACTAATCCACGCGGATTTTTCTTTTTCATTATTTGAGCAGACTCCCGTCTCTAGGGCGCACTGATTAGGGACACCAAAGAGAATCTCTGTCGGACCTCTTGGTCTGTCCTCAAACCTGACAAGTTTTTCATTTGCGCTGAACGAGAGATTTTTATCACACAGAAACTGACCCCAGGTCTCATTTTGAACGTGCATTCAGGAGAGAGCGCGTGCTTCAACAGAGAGGACCGTAATCAACAATGGCGAGACATGACGCCCGAAATTGGCATGACTGCTCAAAAATGACCGGACTTCTCTGCTTGGTGCTGTCGATACTTGTTCAATACGGTAAGAATCAACCTTTTCTTTATAAAAACTTATGAGGGAGAGCCACCTGGGTTCATGTTTTCCCCCTAAGAGCTTTAATAATTGAAGAGGAGATAAATTTAAACCTGACTACCACCTGTCAGGGCGGTGACAGCAGGCAGGTGATTTTCTCTTCGAGGTTTGCAGCTTCAATCCGAAACATTTCCCAGAAGTTGTTTCCCGAACTTAATCGGTTTAAAGTAACACCACTGTGATTCATGTCGTTGTTTGCGTGGCTTTATCATGAGCAGTTTGTGTCACTCTCAACCCCGAGTTTCGGTCGGTGACTCAACGCCATGTTTTCTAAGGTGTGGCTCAGTAGAGCAAGGTGTTTGTCTCAGGTAGTGCCTCTGTAGTGTCCTCTACCCCTCTCTAAACTGAGTCACTGTTTCATTCTGTCCTTGGTCCCCTTTTCCCTGAAGCCACTCTTTTCTCCATCTCACCGTCTCTCTTCTCCTTTTCTTCTCTCTGTCCGCACTTCACCCTCTATTAGTTACAGTTCAGTAGAGGAAAATGGGTCTGAAAAGAGCTCCTAATGTACACAGTGTGTGTAACAGTGGGGGGTTACTGAAACTTAATCATTTGGCCTTGCGAAAAAATCGTTTAACCAATTCTAGCTGAGTTTTTGAGTGTAACTTCTTGCAATTTTTCTTCTCAGGCCAATTCCCACTCCACTGTAGATTAGTTTCTGTTACTTTAAACAAGAAGAAAGGCAGCCATGGCCTCTTTGGCAGCCTCTCCAGGTTAATTATTCAGGCGTTTTCCAGTCCACTTCAACTTACTTGGCCTACAGGTACCACTGCCACAGCGAGTAGGTTTTCCAAATAAGAGAGAGAAAACATTCCTGGCATGCGGTTAACCTATTAGCATATGAATGTGTGTGACATGAAACCAGTTCAACATTTTCTCTGCCTCTGTGCAAGGCCAGCTATTTGTTTTGTGCTGTAATTAGGGCAAGAATGTAGGACTAGAATCCATCTAACATGCAGGGGCAAATACAGTGTATGTTTCTAGTAGAGTACAGTAACGCTGTTGATTGTGGTGTCGTTTTAATCACAACTCACGAGCAAGCTCTGGTTTTGACTTATTCATGCACTGGACCCTTTTTTGTCTGATTACATTTTACACAACATGAACTGCTCTTAAGGGAAGGAGAAAAGTGGGGGAAAGAAAAACAAAAGGTTTTACGTATTTATGAGTGAGAAAATACACAAGGCTTAACCAGAACAAGAGAAAACACGGCTCTTAGTTTCCTTTCATTTAAGTCATTTTTCAAAGTGAACCTCTGACCTTCTTTGGGGGAATAGCTAAACTTTGCTTCTTTAATTCTGCCTCTGCAGAGCTAAAACTTTCCACTTGTCTACTTTGCATTTTTGGTTCCCTATTTCCTCTCAAGTGGTGACAGCACCATTTATACCTCCACCTTCCATCCTGCGCCTGAGAGTGGGAGAAGAGATCAAATTCTATGTGAAGTTTTCAGTATAATGTGGCTAAGCTGTAGTCTCTAAATACAACATGGAGTTTGATGGGTTTTTAATTAAGGTAGGCTGCTTTAGTTGCTCATGTATATGAAACTTAATCGAAGCTGACAGGTGGGGGTCCCAGTTTAAGCTCTGAAATTACACCATAATACAACCCCCACCCCCCAAGTCAAGGTTGTGAAGGGACCATGGATGTGGGTCAGAAAGGCTTGGCCCATTACCATGGAGATGTTTTTATTGGTTGAGGGGTGGGCTTATGTGGGGGGGAGTTTTGGTTGGCGGGGGGTGTAGTATGAGGCTATGGCAGCATTGTCTTTCTGGCTGAGTAAGCTACGTGCGTGCAGGGGGTGGCTGGCTGGCTGGCTGCCTGAGAAACTGTTGTGCATGCAGGGTCAGGGCCGGGGGAGGAGGCCGCTTCCTTCTCTGCTCACAAACAATCCAATGTTTGTCTTAGTGTACCTGAAAGCCTCCAGCAAAGCTCATTCAGATGCAAAAGCTGCCCCGATGTCTCTTGGAGGGTTTCGAGGAAACAGGTGGCTTTTTTTTTTGCAGCAGCCTGCTGCGATGTGTGGAGTTGTAGCCGAGGTTCAGGACTGGCTGGAAAACCTGAAGGGGCAGCGCCTGATTAAGACAGGCAGTGCCCCCACCTTCCCTCTTTCCCACCCGCCACTTGAAACCTTCCCCTCTCCCGCCATCCTGACCTAACCCTCAACCCCTCCCTTCCCCACTCAGTACATACAGGGGCCTTGTTCTGGTCTTATTTTTATTTTCAGCTATCCGCTTTTCTTTTACGTCTGGTGCTTTTGTCTGAGTGAGGACCGTACTTGTTTGTACCCTCTCTTTTCTTCCCTCATTTTAGTCTCTTTGGACTGAAGGCCATGCTGTTTATGACAGGAACAACATACAGACAAGACAGGAAAATAAACACTATGACCTTACAATAGTGCGCCACCAAGGCATTAGCATTTCCGAGAGATGGTGTTTTTCATATCTCGTAATCTTTACGGCTTTAGTTGTAATACCTCATGAAAATTTACAGCATTTTCACCCTGCCCTCCCACAAACACACACAAAGTGAAGCTGTCTCTTAACCCTGATGAAGTTATGTGTCTTTTGGCAGTGCTAGTTGTGCAATAAGTCCAACTATTAGCTCCAACTTTACCCCTCTCGATGGAGAAGTTCTGTGTGAACAGTTCAGTCCTGCCAAGACTGCAAACATTAATCACTACAACTGAGAACAAGCATTACACTCTGTCTATTAAGAGGGATGTATTTGATGGATCATCATGGCTGGAGATTATTTTTTTTCCCTTAATAAAAGAAGAAGAAGTAAGTCCTTAGTATCTCATTAGTCTCAGTGGAGCGCAGTGCTCCGGTCTTGGTTTGGTTTTGTGTTAATGGCTGTCGCAGTTAGGTCCTGTCATTATGTAAATGAGCTGTCCTCGCCCCTTCGCACCGGCCCTGTAAATGTCAGAAGGATTTTGAAAAGGTCAGGTGTGCGTGTCTATATGTGTGTTAGAAAGTCTCATTCTAGTTGTGGTGTCGCCGCTGGTTTGAACACCCTCATGCGCACACACACACACACACACACTCACTCACTCACACACACACTTACTGAGCAGTCTTCCTGTTCAAATGACCCATCAATAACCTCCTCCTCCCCCTTATAATCACCATTAAGAGTCCGTTGATTCAGACATAAAAGTGAGCTTGAATTTACAGCTTAATGGAGATGTGAGAGTAATACCAAGTGAGTAAGTGTGTTTGCATGGACACTGTGAGGCTGGAGTGGTCCCATTAATTTTAGAAAACTGGATTGTTAAACGACCGAAGAAAATATTTGGCATTTTACCAGTGAGCCGAATGATTTAGGCAGCTTTGTTATGTCACTAGGTGTACCACTTCAAAATTGTGTTTCAGTTAAGTGGCAATATTAAGTGGGTGCCTTTTGGATGAAGCAGCTTTTATCAAACAATAAATTAGAGATTTTTAATTTTTCCAAACCTTTAATTATTTTTGACCTACGAAAATTAAAATTCTGTTTATCCCCAACATCCAACAAAGTTTTCCATTTATTTAAATGCTGATGTGGGTTTCACTGCAGTTCTGTTGTTTTTTTTTTTATCAATAAGCGTGACGTCAAAGGATCCATCAGGTTTATTGTTGACTTAACAAATACCATCAGACAGGACCAAGCGAATTCAGCTGAGATATGTCTGAGGACACAAGTCAGTGCATCTTGTTGCTTTAAAGGCTGCATTATTGGATAATGAATAAGGTCGGGAGTTGTCCTTTTTAAGTCAGATGACAAATCAGCAAAAGGAAAGCATCCTCACACCACAAGATTTAGTTGAACTTTTGATTCCTATGAAGTGATGCATCATCCTCACATGAAACTGTCTGATCTTGCAGACGTCAGCATCCTTCCCTTTTCTTCTCTTCATTAAAATGCCTACTTACAAAGACTCTCTTCCCCTAACTCGTCTTTTACAAAAGTGGCCAGCAACATTATAGCCAAAACAATGAGGCATCATGTGGGAAGTCCCCCTCTCAGCTTCTGCCTGACTGACTTTGTTGGTTAGATTGCATCCTGTCTGTGTTGGGGTCACATTAGGAGCCTTCCACAGGGGTGTTTGTGTTTGGCTCCCAGGGTTGCCAGACTGCTGGAGTCAGACCCCTGTGATTCAAAAGAAAATGAGCCGAAATCTTGGTTCTCAGAAGGGATGCCAGATATGATTCTCATGAAAAAAGGTGCAGCTGAAGGGTTTCCAAAAACAAATCTGTGCTCGTTTTGTTGCTTTTGGCAGAGAGGCGTCCTTATTTTTTTTAAAACTGGTATCTCTGCTTTAAATCTGAGAGCATTAACTCAAACACTGCTATGAGTTCACTGCAAGAGACCACTCCATAATGTACTCGAACCACCCACGTGTTTCAACATAATGGAGAGTTTTAAGACACCACTATTTGCAATAGCAGCACGCCAGCAGCTTATCTTGTGTAAAAATGCTACAAGGCATGTGGCTTACTTTGTTTTTTAGTCACACACACTCATTTCCACACCATTAGTCAAGATACCTTCTGCCAAATCTGCATTTCCCTCCATCTAACACACTCCAGATGGAATTCAGGGGGATGCAGGTCAAAGCCATTCCAACTGCGCCTATGTGCAGAACAAGCGATAATTCCAACTGAAGATCCATTGAAAGGCAGCCAAAGTCTTTAAAATAAAATCCTGTTAATTAACTAGACTTGGGAGATGGGTGTCTCTGTGACCCTGCTCTGTTGTTGAAATCACAGAGGAGGAGCAGTGGAGGAGGAGCAGAGTGCTGAGTGGGGGTTGAGGATGTCGACATTTTCAAATTCCACAGCGCAGCATCTTGGCAGCGGTTATGAAGGAGGATATCAAAAAACTCTGTGAGGGAGTGAACTCGGGGGGCCAAGAATTATCAGCTCATTTGTAATTTAGCCCCATCCCTCTTCTCTTTCTCCTTCCTCTAAAGCATGAGACTCATATCTAATTACTATGAAGCCTTCCATTGTGCACTAACCTTTCTCTTTTTATTATTGTTACCTGACCTGTATTTGCTGCCTGTCATCTCTCTTCTCTTTCCTCTGTCTTTGTCACAATCTTTTATTTCTGAAATCTTCCCCACGGTGCACTCAGCACATCTCTGTGCAACGCAGCACTAAGGCCCTTGACTGTGTCCTCCTCAGTGTGTCCCCACATGCATGGAATGGACGCACACACTCCCCGGCACACACATGCACAGGGCGGCTCATTAGCAGTCACCTTAATGTCTCTAAATGTAGTTTGTGAGGTGGAAGGTGGTTTGCGTTATCGATCCTGTATTGAATGGTGGATGATGCAGTGCCCTTATGTGATATTGAAAACATTTAGAGCCGGCTCCGTCAGTGTGACAGCACTATGAAACATCTCTCTCTCCCCGCCTCCTCCTCCTCCAAGTCTAATCCCTCGCTGCACCCTCTCTGCCCCCCAGTTCGTAAAAACGTAGCACTAGGTTTTGCTCTTTGCCTCTTGTTTCCTTTCCATTTACACGTTGACTCTCTTTTGCCCGCATGTGTAACCAGCAATATTATAGCTATTTTGACAATTTGTTACCTATCTGTGCACCTCTGCTCCTCACAGCCGGAGGTGCTGCATCTTCATCACATCTGACTTTGACAAGGTCGTGTCAAATTCGCACTTATCTGAGGCAATGTACAGGCGGGCTACATAAGGAAATTGAATTTTCTGCGGCGGGGTCTTTTCAGGGCTGCAGGAGCTGGATATGGAGTCAGGATCCCCCCAAAAAACCTTCTGTAAACTGATTGCTCCCAATGTTCTTGCTCAGCGATCTCAGGAACAAAGTGAAATTAAACACGGTAAAAATCTAGTGTTCTTCCACAGATATCATCTCAGAAATAGAAGATAGAGGGAAACCGAAAGATAACGCACAACAGGTTTATTCCTCATGATAGTAAAGCGGTGAGTGTTCTTTTGTTTCACAACACAGGCAGCGCTGCGGCGATCCTACCGCTCTGATACGAGTCTCAGCCATTGTTTCACTTGTTGGTTTAAAAATGTGTCGCCATGCTTCGCTGATAAGCAAGCAGCACAGCCGTCATAGGTCCCCCGAGCCTCCAAATGGCAGGAGCATTTAAATCCTCCCCTGAAGCGAACAGCACATTAAGGTCATACGGAGGCAGCAGGTTTGTTCACTTATCAGGCCTGTGTTTTGTCAACAGGGTGTGCCAGGGTTTGTTTGGTGTGGCGCTTTAAGGAGAACAGGGTCTCGATTTGTTTTCTGCAACCATCGGAGTGACTGGCTGCCTTCCTAATCGGACACTTGTTCCACTCCTCCATCTTGATTCATTCTTCTTTCCCTGCCCTCTCTGTCTTCCCCTGTTTACGTTCTCTTCTAATGCCCTAACTTCCTTCTTCTCCGTAATTCGGTCTGCATAATTGATCCATCTGCTCAGTAAACTGCTGTGTCTTACTGTATCTTCTTTCCCTCCTCTCGTCCCGCTCTTTGTTCTAATTCCCTCCGTTCTTAGTCATCAATCCCTCGTCTCTGCTTCTGTAATTGGAATGTCTGTTGCTTTCCTCTATCCTCTTACTCTCTCTTTCCCTCTTAATCTCTATCTCTCTCTCTCCTCTCTTTTCTAGCTTTCTTTCCTCTCCCTCTGTCCCACTGTCCAATTCCCTAGCTGTCTCTTCTACCTATGTCAGAGTTTCTCTTTAAGTCTGTCCAAACTGCTCATGCCACTTTCCTCCTCCTCCTCCTCCTCATTCGCTTCGTCTTTCCTACCTCCTTAACAGCAACCTTCCATGCATACACTTAGTACTGCAAGCATCTGCACCACCTTACCTCCCTTAACAAGGTCTTCTTCTTTTTTTCTTTTGCACATCAATCATTTCTCTCTCTCTCTCTCTCTCTCTATCTTTCACACATGCTTCCTTCTCTCCCTCCTTCTCCTTCTAATGGCCAAGAACACCTCCTCCCACTCCACCCTGGTGGGCATTTTTGAAGGTTAAGTTGCTGTGACACTTTTACAGTGTTCACCCCCTCCCCCTGATTGTCTCACCCTCCGCGCCCTCCCTCTTCCCAAACGACACTCATCACCACCACCTCCCTTAAGCATCCACGCAAACACAAACGCACGCACGAGCAGAGCGCAAACCTTACATACGTCTCGGACAAATGCTCTAGATTCTCGTGGATGTCTGGGTTGATTTGACGGTTGAATCACTTGATTACTGTGCAGAGGACAAGAAAGAGGAAGTGACAGAACAAAGTCAAGCAAGCGAGCGAGCTAAGACAGGAGAAATGGAAACAGATGCAGGATTTTATTTCATTTCAGCAGAACTAACCTGTCGTGCAGTGCTGGGATCAGGCTGACAATGTCCACTCCCCTGCTGCTACATGCTGTCACACACTCATCTCCCCCACAGGGAGTTACTAGGCCAGTAATAAAGCTTGACTCATTCAACCAGAATCTCACACTGACGCTGAAAGGAGGGGTGGACTCATTTTTGGAGTTAATTCTAAATGAACAAGTTAATACTGAGACAGAGAACTGTCTTTTTTCATGCTCAGTTAGTTGGATTATCTTTGTAGAGGTACAGTAATGTGCACACATGCCCGGAAATTCAGCAGCTCTTATGTCAACAAGAGACTCCCCGAAAAAATGTGCACACAGGCTTGAATTAACATCACTTCTGTCTGGGGTGGGATTATTTGTAGAAAAAAAACGTAACACATTGAACTTAAACTCCCCTTTCTCTGTAAGACAGCCTCAAAGAACCTTACAGTATTTTAAAGATTCAATAATCATTAAAAAGCGCCTACTTATCACTTAATATAATCCATCCAGTGTAAAGCTAAGAAGCAAATTGCGCCAATTTAGAGACATCTAAATAAAGGATCACAGAGTCTTCTGATAATAGATTTGAAACTGGTTTGCTGATTGGCTCGTAGCAGAGTTAGCACCACCCACCTTCAGTTCTCCTTGTGGGATTTTGTCCACATGCCTGTGCTGGTTATGCAAGCTGAATGTTTTTATGCCAATTTAACAAGACACAGCATACTTGAAACTATATCTCAATTTTCTAGATCAATATGCTGCCAAACCACACAAAGCTTCAAGATGCCATCTGTCATATACGCTTGTTTACATCCAGGTTGTAGGGGATTATGGCGTTATAGCAGTATATACATTGACCAAAGTTTATTGACCTAAAGATTAAGTGTAAGCCAACAACTTTGCAAGCTTTTTTGATCCTTGTCTGAACTTTTCTGCATCTTGTTGCTGGCATCGAATGTAAAATGATCCGTCCTTAGTCATCAAAGGACCTTAGCTTTCGAGATGAGTTTTTCCCAGAACCTTCTGCCCAGATAGAGCCCTTCATTAAAATAATTGGCAGAGTAATCAGTAATATAAAAAAAAGATGTAGCTGAATCCCTTAAATAAATATCAGCGTAGTCAGTTTTCAGCCTTGTACTGTCAGGAATGTTGTAATGGTGAGCTACTTAAATGAATTAAAGACCCACTCCGATGAAAGTCATGTTTTTCTTGTTGTTTACATTTTTATATGGCATTTTTCAGATTCTACGGGACATATCATGAGAAAAGAAAGTGCGATATTGCATTTCTGAGTATTTCTGCATTCAAGTTGCTGTGAACCTCTCACAGATGCAAACGACAGGTTCAGATTACATAAGATTTCCTTCGTAGCAAATCCAAGCTCGGAAAAGTAGATGACGATCATGTAACAAGCGTGTGCGTTAGTAGATGCTCGCAAGAAAGCTAATTATGATGTTAGCTTTCATCGTGTCCCTACAGATATTAGTGTCTGTTAGCTGAATAGCTCCAGTTACCTGCCACTTCTGCTACACCGGCAGTGTTAGCCTGCAAGCTAGCTATCACGACTCAAAGGCGGTCTTTAAAGCAAGTTTTAGAAAGCCACAACTGATTCACTGTAAAAATGAGGAAAGGCAAAGTTGGATGTTTTTTGGTCCTATTTTGGGTACACTACGATTGCATTAATTTTTAGGGCATTTTAATCATATCGATTCCTTTTAATTTCTCAATCTGTGTCTGTGTTCCCTTATTTTCACACAGAGGTTGCATCTTAATTAGGTCTGAAGGTTTGATTAGAGCTCTCATAATGGATTCTTAAACTGTATAATTAAGATCAGCAGAAGAAGAATTCAGCATTCACCAGCAGCGACCTTGAGATGTTGTTTTTCTGTCCCAGCAGTCAGCTGGCTGCTGCTCGACAGAATGATGCACTTGGTGTTAACTGAACACAGAGACACTATTGTTCTCAGCCCGAGCTCGGAGACCCTCTTTCCTCCCCCTCCCTCGCTCCCCTCAGACTGTCCCCCATAATCCAGGTGAGCAGAGGGAGACCAGTAAAAAGGCCATCCATTGTCCTCCCTCCCCACTCTTTTCCCTCCCTGTGCACCACACCTGTATCAATGGACAGAGCTGCCTTTGAGTGGTGGCCCTGGAGGGAAAGTGGCTCTGTGTAACAGGAGATGATTGCTAGTTTCTTTTCAAACAGAGGCTTATAGAGGGGCTTCTTTTTGTTGCGTGGATGGTCTATTGTGATGCCTTTTTTCGGTAACAGGTTTTCTCGGCTTTTATATATATTTCTCAGGGGGCGTGTTTGTGCAGAAAGTCCGATATTTGCCAGTTGGTTTGCGATGCGCTTGTTTTTCCCTCGCATGTATCATACGCTCGCTCGTTACTTGGCTGCTTGCTCCTCTAGCTTTCCATCTTGGCCTCTTTAGGAAGAGCCGGCAGGGAGAGGATGAGAGAGGAGAGCAGGAGAGACGGTATCTTCTCTGCTGACTAGTACTTGTCACAGAGGCCCCTCTGGGTGTTTGCTTGCTCCCTCAGGTTGCTGGAAGCCATTTCCTGAAGTCGTCTCCAAGCTTTTTCTAAAAGCGAGTTTTTAAAGGAAACACTTTAGCTGCTTACCTCTGTCCTTTTTTCCTTTCTTTTCTCTTTTTGCAACAAGCTTGCGGGTGATTCTTGCACCAGTGATTCATGAATTTCTCTCTGGCACGGCACAGTCACGGGGGGCACACGCACAAGTGTGAGTGTGTGGTGTGTGTGTGGAGTGTGCGTTTGAACGACAGTGGAAGGATGCATGCTTGGGGGGGGAAGGTAGAGAGGGTGAAAAAGGGAGGGAATGGGCTCTGATGCCAGCCGTGATTAGAGCGCTAGCACTTGTCGTTTAAGCACACATTTAAATAGACACAGCCTCGGGTGGATGGAGGGGGGAGTGAGGTGAGGAAGAGGATGCGGTTCCTCTGCTTGTGTAAACTAACACAAGCTTTCTCAATTGTTCTGGTTTTAAATAGAAGTCCCTTAGGCTCCACCTACCAACTTTCCTTGTTCATTTGTTTATCTCTCTGTCTCCTCTTTTTTTCTTTTTCTTTTCTTGCTCCGCCGCCTCGCTCTCTCCATTTTGTTCTTTACTTTGGACACAGAATTCCTTTATCTAGCATAGATTATTGATGTCCTCCATAGATGTTTTCCTGCTCCATCCTCCTCCTCCACCTCCTCCTCTGCATTCTTTTACATGACCCCTCTTTCCATGTGTCCACTCATGTTGCTGTCATCCCTGTGCCAGTCAGTTCCTTTCCTCTCGTCCAGTCTACCCCCCCCTCCTCATTCCTTCCAGATGACTCTCTCTTCCTCTGTCTCCCCCATCATCACCTCGGTCCATTGTGAGTTCTCTTCCTGCCTATACCCCCCCTCCATCATTTTTCAGCTCTCTCCCTTCGCTCTTCCTCTTACCCTCTCTGAACTTGACTCTGACTCGGCCTGCTTGGCTCAGGTTTTCGTGCCCTATTTGGATTTCTTTCCCTTATCCCACGCTCGCTCTTTACCTCTCTGACTCCTCTCTTTAGTTGTGTATTTACATAGTGGAGGGGGACCTGTCTTGGGGGATTGATGGATGGGGAGAGGCCACGGGTGAGGGGATCTGGGTGTTTGATGGACGCTCCTGTCAGTCAGGATGCTACTTAAAGAATTGGCTGCTTCGCTATTGCCTAAAGGTCCTTCTGAAGAGGACTTTCAAGCTTTATTGAGATATTCACCTCCAATAGCTCACTCTCCTGGATCTAAAATTATTGTCATAATGTGCCCTCAAAGCTCCTAATGAGCTCAAATAAACTATTCTCAAGACGTATATTGACATTTTAGAACATGCAACCTCCATCGACGGAGGCACTCTGCTGCACTGCACGCCTGCCCTTTAAAAAGCTCGTCCCTCTTAGATGACATAATTATGCGGTGTCAACGTGTGACAAGCTGAGCTTAGCTGCATTAGAAGAATTAATATGCACAGCGTAGGAGTGAGCCTGTCCGTGATCTTCTAATGCTTATAGCCACTCACTCCCCTCTGCTCATCCAGGGAAGCCATCACAATCCTGGAGCGAGTTATCTCCAAAGCCATCAGGGCTAATGTTCGACCCGTCTTTTTCTTTTTCCCCCTCCAGTAGTAGGTTTTCAACTGGCATAATCTCCATCCAATATTGCATTCATTTGTCAAGAATAATGAATGCACTTGAGCTTTTTCTCGCGGTCATTTGGTGCTGACACCGGGGTTAATTGGCCTTAAAATAATCAGATAAAGGCTATGATATCATGGTTAGGCCAGTCTGATTACAGATGGTATGAATAATTCAGTGATAATCCTAAACCTGTGAAGATTTGAATATGACAGTTAAATTCCAGCTCAATGCACATTGTTGTAAGATCTACCGCCTGTTTTCAACATTGGTTTAAATCTTATTTCAGAGATGTTTTCATACTCTTATAAATCACTTAAAGGATAATTAACGAAAATTAAGGAAAGTAACGATATGGCATGAAAAATGGCAATATTAGACATGCTATTATAATCTAAGAGTGTAATATGTTTGCTTAACACTGATACTATTTTACTGAACACGACTTAATAGCACCAGTGAGGAAGTGAAGTTGAAATTAGTGCAGCTGCTGTCTGTTTCATAGATCATAACATCCAGCACAGGCCAGCACAGAGAGTGTGTTATCTGAGTTGTTTCAGAAAAACGAGCTCGAAATATTGCAGCAGTTTTCCAACAGAGATAATACACTGCAGAATGAAGGGAACTTAAGTGCCATCTGACTTTGCCTCTGCATTTTTCATGCATGGTTATCACAACTTGAACCAGTAAACACTCACACATCAAACATCTTTGCCTTTGTCTGTTTTATTTTCTACAAGGCCAGCCATGCACTAAGCTGTGTAATGCCTTTTGCCATACCAGTAAACACAATGTAAATAAGAAATATGTGGAGCTGAAATGATTTGTTGATTCCCTAGCAAAAATGACACACATTTCTCAACTCTAGCCTCTCACTTACTGTTAAGTCTTATACACAGTAAAGAATGGCCTGCATTTAGACTAATTATAGGCCTTGACTGATACCAAGTCAATGCTTTAGAATATAATTACAATAACTCCAGATATCTACATTTTGACAGTTTTTGATGTTTTACTGTCATGCACATCATTCCAAATGATGATTATTAGTCTCATCAACTATTTATATTAGTATCAGTATAGTATTATTCTCCATATGGCATTTATAAACTGAGCTGGAATCGTCGAAATCATAAAGAAAATGTTTGTTTTCATTATAACATTTGCTCATCAGTGTTAATGCATTAGTCGTGGAGGGGTTAAGGTTCAAACTGGACACATTATTTTTCTTCACTCGCTTGCTGTGTTTTCCCCTCAAGCACCCCGCAGTTAAGCAGTTGTAGCATCTTCCTGTTTCCAACTGCTACCACAAGGAACCACCACTGTGCTTTCATATGGTACATTTCCTGTTCAAAAACTCTCAGGCGACACATTTACAAGTTAATGTGGTGTGCACTTTATGTCAAACAGAATGAAATTAGCACCAAAGTACGAAGCATACAAGAGCCACAAATCAGACTGATGTCAGCAGGTAACTGTTTCACAAAAGCCAGTATGGCACTACTTTGGAGTGAGCAAATTACAGCAGACTTGCAGCTAAATAGAGACAGTTAACAAGGGTACTTGCTAGATGGGTGGCAACTAACAGCAAACACTATGTTTTTTGGAAACCGCAGTATGAAGCTGTCTTAGTCATAAATCAAAGTCTGTTTAATCCCAAACCAAACACTGATAAATGCTTTACAAAGTTATTATGGACCTAAAAATCTGTTTTGAAATGCAAGACAACCAGATTTTGATTTGAAATATTCATCTTTTAAGACCTGATTTATGCTGGTAGATGACTAATAAAGACACCAAAGGGTATTCAGTAGAGAGAATGGCAGCGGTGTTAAAAATGAAGATGTGTCCAGGTGAAGGTTGCCCAAAGGCCTTTTTGATAAATAGAGGGCATGAGCCAGTGTAGCACAAAATCATTAGACCAAATCCCAAACCTCACTTGAGTCTATAACAGGAGGATCGGAGAGAACTAAATCTGCAGAGATCATATGAATGGCATGTAGCGGGATAAGCCAGGAGAGGAGGGGAGGGTGGGCCGTGTGTTTGGAGGTAAATGTATGTTGGCAGTAGCTAAAGGGGGGAAAAGAGTGAGATCACAATGCAGGAGAGAGAAGTCTGTTACTGAACCATCAGCCGCGGTAATGAGACACAGGTGCAGCCCAGGGAACCACATCCCCTATCAGGGAGGATGATGGGAAAGCTGGAAAGCAATGTAGAGCTCCAAGACAAAAGACTCAAAGCTGCGTTTCATTTTGATGGAACATTATTACTTATTAGCATTCGCTTCCCCCACAGGAGTTCTTGAACAATCACCCGAAAACAGTAGGCACCCTGGGGACGTGTCATTACTCTGGGCGCCCGGGCTTTTTTTCAAAGTCTCCATTCATTTGCATCTATTTTGGTCCGCCTAGTTAAAAAATCATAAGTGCAACACATTAAAAACAAGCCTGACACGAAGCCACATCATAGAAATAATTCTGGGGCTTTGTTTGTAGTTCATCAACAACTCTGATCATTCCATTTAGAGTTGGTTTTCAAACATATGCTAATGAATGTTGAGCCAGGAAAAACCGGCGCGTTGTTGCGATGCTGCAGCTGATTTCAGCACACGATTGTTAATGAACTTATATTTGGAGTTTGCTTGCTAAAAACAGAAAATGTGTGGATTAGTTTAGAAAAGCTGCTTTGAAAATTGGTTTGCAGAAAGTGGAAAAAACTAAAGATTAAGGAAGGCCGAGGGGAGAATGTAAGGTGACAGATTGAGATAGGAGAGAGGAGAAGAGGAAAGAAGGGCACAAGCTGCACAGGAAAAAGGTGTTAAGACAGTGTCAGGGGGATTGAATCAGAGGACTGTGTGTGAGGATGTGAGCAGCAGATACACACTGTCTGCCGCAGGCTAGGTGAGGTGACTACTGTTGCTAGTTTCCTTGTTTTTATACTTCACCAACTTTAAGATCAGTCAAAGGCAGGAACCAGATGGAAGGTTTGGGAGGAGACGAACCCCAGAAACAAGTGTGAGCGAGAAAAGAGGGAGAGAGAGAGAGAGAAGGAGGAGGAGAAGTGTGATCCAGAGCAGGTGCGGTCAGCAAGTGCATGTGGTTGCAGGGGTTTATTTGAGTGGTAGACATCAGAGGGAGTTAGAGAATGGCCTTTGTATTCAGCCAATACTGAGTGAGTAAATATTTTGGAAGGGCATGCTGCGTTGGTAGATTGTTCTTTCAGGCGGCGGGGAGACAACAGAAGAGGGGAGGGAGGGGGGCAGATTAAAGGGAAGGGGACGGCGAGCTAAAGGAAACTGTGCTGCAGAAGCTATGTTTATTCCACCATGCAGAGACACGGACACAAACTGAGCTTTGTACCGCGCCCAGGCTAACTTAATGTTAGAGCTAGCTGTGAGACGCTAGCTTGCTCTGCTTTGCTCTTTTCCCTTCATTTGCTGCCAAATGACATCGCTTACTCTGCTGCGGGGTTGCCCTCGCTGCCAGCCGCTGCTATCATGAATGAACAGTGTGTACTTCTCAGGGTCCCTACCTCTCCTCGGGGTGCTTCTCAACAGGGTGGAGGTGTACACTACAGGACATAAGATGATATTCATGCTGAGGAAGCCTTGTTAGAGCCATGTTTGATGTTCCTCATTTTCTTCTGCAACAAGAATAAACAAGAGCCTGTGTAAAACATGCGCATGACCCCTGCGCCGCTCCTGTTGTGTTGAATGTATGTTTTGCCATTGTGTTTAGGCAGGACAGCTCCAGTGGGGGATAAGGGATAAGAGGGTTCATTCATTCATCTCTCGCACACACACACACCCTTAACACATACACACACACACCTCCCTCCGAGGCCTTTCATCTTTACTCTCACAGGCTTCTCTTGTTCTGTCAGAGAGAAAAGGGGAGAGAGAGGGAGAGATTGAGGAAGGATGTCAGGGAAGGGGTGAGAAGAGGGCGGGTCAAAAGAGCGAAAAAGACGGAAACAAGTGAATCAAGTTTTCCTTCTCCCCCTAAAAAAAAATCACATCCACTGAGCGGCCCCTCCCTCTAACTCCATTTGTGGAGCGTGTAACAGGTTGCAGAAGCTCTCTCTCTGCTTCCCTGCACTGCCAGATCCTTTTCATCTTCCTCCACCCTCCATCTCTTTAATTGTATCCTTCTCCTCTTCTCATCCCTTCATTGCCTCGCCTCTACCCTCCTCCCTCTCAGTTCCTCTCTTCCTGCTCTGTCCATCCCTCTCTCTCCCTGGGGCTTGCCTCAGTGGGTCGGTTCCAGTCTGTCTGTTTGCTGATGACTCCACTTGGAGCAGATGTGATGCTCAGCAGCTGTTGCTCTGCTCTGCAGCAGCATCCACCCCCCCTCCTCCTCTGCACTTCATCCCCCACTTCATATCTCCCTCTGCCTCCCCCTTGCAATGTCTCTTATGTTCTTATTTATCTACATGTCTCATTGTTCCCTGCTGTTTGACTCTAAATTGGCAAATTTAATTCGGTATTTCATTCCCTTGTCTTCTCGGATGAGCCGCACCAATTCGCTTCCCTCCTCGTCCTCCCCGATGCAGCTGTTAACGTTCGGGCGATATTAGGATTTCGGTCATAACAATAAGTTGGGAATCTGCGTGTGAATGCCAACTGTCGCGTCGCAATCATAGGAGAGGAATGCAGGCCGTTGATGGCGGCATTGTAAAGGGCAGAGGGAGGGTATTGTTCCAACATAAATCTGCAGATATGAGGGAGACGTGAATGTGTTTTTGTAACTGCAGATAAACAAAAAGACACTCTGTTGTTCAAAGCTGGGCCCAGAGCTAGAATTAGAAAATCTATGTTTAGCTTGATGTTTAGATGTATGGAGACAAAACGGGACTTGGACACTTGCAGAATGATGAAGTGGGTTTTTATTTAGGCTAACTCCCACCAGTGGCCTGCTTCTGTTGGACTTATTAGAATCTTTATTGGCTTTTCTGTGTTCATTTGTTTTCCCTCTGTCTCTGCCTCTGTGAGGATTAGCTGGCTGTTGAACTGAGCATCCTCTGACAGGTGCCCTCTTGTCTGAGATGAGAAGAGGCAGGAGGGGGGTGGAGGAAGGGGGGAACACGTCACTTTGATGACTTCAGCCTGGGAGAAATGTGTTTCTGGACAGGCGTGTGTTTGCGTGTGTGGCAGGGCGCGTGTGAGTTGTGTGCATAAGCGTGCGTGTCACATCTGTAATTGGCTGCTGCCGAAGCCGCCGCCGCGCTCAAAGCACGGCCTCTGATCTCGTGGAAATCTGGGATCAGCGTGGCAGATCTGCTCACTAATCAGCACTCAGAACCTCTCACACAGGAATATCAAACCTGCGCTCGGCTCTGGAGGCTGGAATATCACTGCGCTTGGGATTTAATCGCTCCAGAAATCCCCTAATGGGAAACGTTACATGGAGTCTAATTTGCGGATGTGGAGATAAAACTTTGTCCTTTTGTGTGCGTGTGTATGTGTGTCAGTGAGATTGTGACAGTAATGGTGTTTATGGGAGCTCTGTGCACATGACCGAAACACTGATAAGAAATATCGAGCGCCACTTTGCCCCGGTGCTCTTCGATGATAAGATTACAACAAGGCCAGATCAGTGGTGGCGCTCCATGCACTTTGCCCTCCGCGCTCTCTCCCTCCTCTCTGTAAGCAGCGAGGATTCATGGTGGCGCGGGGCACGGCGTCATCAGGAAATTCATAAGGGGGAATCATCACTCACTCCTGGTTCCCCTTTGAGGAGTGCGCTAATTAGCCAGCGTCTGTGATTAGTTGGCTTGTGTTTGATGTGCTTCTCTCCTCTTCCCCCCTCCGTCAAAAAGGCTGCCTGCCTGCCTGCGTCGCGATTTGGCTGTGAGGTGCACCCAACACACACAGGGAGACCCACAAAAAGAAGACGCACAAGCCATGTACACAGCAGCAGATTTCTTCCCTCTTCCTTTTGGAGCCACTGCAGGTGGCCTCAGAGACACGGTATCAAACACCGGCAGACAACACACACAGAGCTCCTACTAAAGCACCTAGCACTTCAGTAGAAAGTAGTTAATATTTTACTGCTGCATACCAAGAGCTCTGTTTACTTTGACTCTGAGAGTTTGAGCCTGTCAATGAAATTCCCCTGAAAACCCAGCTGTTACACTGTGCTTACTGTGGTAATACAGGGCGTGGGTGGCTAGCTGAGAAGTGGATTTACTTAACTTAACCCCGGGTGATTACAGCTAAAGATGAGCGAATTATGAATGTAATTAAATTTGTACAAATCCCCCCCTTTGCTCCCCTTCTGCATTAGGTCTCAATGGCAAAGCGCAGTAGGGGAAATCCACACTGCATTTAATAGGACACAAATAAGAGCGATTCTTTGGTGCGTGACAGAGCACTGTCTAATTACACGGAGGCTGTGATATTGAAGAGGCCCGTCTGTCCTTGAAGCTGGTCACCGGAGCATGGCGGGGCCATCTCTGTCTGTTCGTACCCTCTTCTATCTGTTCCTCACTTTCCAATCCTTTTATTTGTCACCGCGCCTTCAGGGGGGAGACGGTAAACAAAGGAGGCTCCAACCCGGTGTAATGACGACCTGATAGGGGATGTCTTCAGCAGCTTTTGTGATGTCAAGTGTGTGCGTTGGCGTGTTGTCTGTTTCTCCGTATGATCCCAGGAAAGCGACTTTGGTCTTCAAACAATCAGATCAATTGCAGTGACATTGTGACTGCCGAGCCCCTACAAGCTAGAGCCGAGTCTGAGACTGGTGTTAAGGGGATCCACTGCTGTTTACCTCTCAGGCGGTAAAGGTGTTGAAGAGGAGCAGCTGTTCGTCCCCAGAAATAGCATCTTGAGAAGATACTGAAGGCAGGCGTCTTCTGTTAAACTCCATCTTGTAAATCGAGTCATTAAGTGTGGTTACAATGAAACTCATTGTTTCATGGATCAGATTGAATCTAATGCCTTATAGACAGCTTATTTCTCTGTGATTAACATTGGGCCGATTTCCCAATGACAACTGCGGTACTAACTTAAGGTTGAACACTCATAAAAAATAACTTCTAAACTACGTGAGCTCATTCTCAGCCGCTTTTAACGACCCTCTATTGAGTCTTCTTGCCTTGCCTTTGTTTGCATGTATAATAATACACCAGCAGGGTACGTAAATGAAAAGGGAGTCAGTGTTGTTCGCAGCTTTTTGAAGTTTATTATATTGAAACACAGAGAATTGGATTCCTTTTGTCAAACAAATTGCAAGGAAAATAATTGAGGAAGGCTAAATTAAAAATCCTTTATCTCTTCTTGGTAAATTGCTCTAGTTTCATACCTTTCCTGTATAGTTTTTAACAGAGTCTTCTTGTCTGATTTTTTAAGTTTTTGTCCTTTTTGTCACCTTTTGTTGATTTTGGGTAATTGAAGTTGTTGTGCCGTGTAGATCCATAAGTCTCGCCCTCGACTGTGGCAGTATGATCAGCCGCCTCAGGTTTTAATTGTACCCCTTTAATAATTTGAACAGGTCAGCTTGAGAGGAAAGAGGAGTTCATATGTTTTTCTCTCTCTCTCTCTTTCATCTGTCTCCTTGAGCGTTGCGTCTGCTTGTCTATTACTTGTTCATTCATCCATCAACATCAAAACAATACAGCATGTTCCCAAGGCAAGTTGTCATAGTGACTGTCCTTCAGAGAATAATCAAAGTTGATCTTAACATTCAGTACAAAGGGATGTGGCGGTGAGGGGGCAAGAAAACAACTCTGCACAACCTCCGCATTTGTTCCTCAGCAGTTTATTCCACTTCTGCTTCATTGTTCCTTCACAGAAACTACAGTCAAAGCCCCCTTTTTCCCGCCTTCTTTTTTACCCTGGTTTCATCCCTCCCTCCCCCCCGGCGTCACCTTTCGTCTCCTCTTCTTTTGGAGAACTGATTGGGAGTGTGTGTTGAAGTTTCATCTTACCTGGCTCCTATTTAGGCATGGAGACAATGAGTCGTTCACCTCCGCCCTCACGGCTCACTGCAGACCTGCGGGAAAGAAACTGCGGCTCAAACAATGAAGCCGCTCCGATACACAAAGCCTGGTTTCTTTCTGCGCTTTAATTGCTTCACTTATCTTTTGTTAAACACTCTTAATCTCTTTGTTCTGGTTTCCCCACAACCTACCTGCGTAGTGTTTATAAATGGTCTCCATATTCCGACCTCACTGACAAGAAAAAGCTCTATTCTAAAAGCATTTATTTGATTTTTATCCCGGTGGACTGATCAGCTGTTTGCATTGACATTTATGCAAAAGAACTGCAGTGCAGGCCCATGACGAATAATCATAATAAATCACAACTTTTGCTCTTGTGTTGGCAGCACTTGCAAGAGCAGACACTTGACTTTTTTTTTCTCTCACAGTGGTGGGTGTCAAATTTTGGATCATAACTCGCCTGTCCACTCCAATCCTTCCCTGCAGACTTCTTTTCTGCTCTCCTACACAGACTCCAGTAATTCAATCCAGCTGGTTGTGGCTGGCTGTTGTGATGGACACAGTCATCCGTTTATCATAATATTAGGACGCACCTCCTTGTTTGTTTGCTTGTTGTGCCTGACCTTCTGTCTTCCATATGGTTGTCATTGATTTGGTAACATGCTGTGTGTGTGATCCTCCCGACAGATTGACTGTGCTAATAACAGTCTCCCGCATTTTAATCCTTTAATGTGCAGTATAAATTGGATTGGTCGCTCACCCCCTCAGCACGGAGCCAGTCTTGTTTTTGACAGCTTTCTTGACCAATAGGCTCGTCAGAAGCAGGCTGAGTGACGGCTCCTGGCTCTGTGGGAAGAGCAGCTGGGAGATGTAGTCCCCCCTCCCCTGCCAAGGTGAAGTAAAGGTGAACGGTGCCGATGGAAAAAACCTGGAAACACAGCTGTGTTTGGGTCCGGGGGCGGGGTTGCCATGGAATTCCTCTCACTTAAACAGGCAGCTATCTTTTTTTTTTTATTCGGGGGGGAAAAGCGATCACACCCAGCTTAAAATATCCTTTCTGACACCTCGGTAGACTCTCACATTTGAGTGTTGTTGGAGAGGTGAAAATAGGACGCATAATCACATTATGTTAACAACTGACACACTGAGGGATGGATGTATACACACATACACTTTCTCTTAGTGATGGATGAAGATAAAAAGAGACACACGTAGTCACTCTTGGAGGTATCCGACACTTTCCTCCAGCTCTGCACATGCCTGATCCGTTAATTCATGGCAGTCAAAGTCGTGAGAGAGCGACACATGCACTGCAAGGTAAGCTTCCTGCTCGAGTCGATAAAGACACACAGGATCACAGTTTGCATAAAAGAGAATGGATCAAGATGTTTCCCAGCGACTGAGCCAAGACTTGTCCAAAAAAATATTTTCCCAAAGCCACTGATTTAAATTTTATCCTTGCACACTGACTGCAGATCTGTCACATTGGTCACCCTGCAGTTAAAAACCCCCAAATTCCATGCAGGGCTAAAATAACATGCCCAGTACAATTACCATGAGGAGCGATGGCACACTGGGCCAGAATGAAGAAGTCAGACAAAAAAGAACCAGCAGAGTCTCAAAAAAAGAGAAACTAGTCAAGGAAGAGAAGAATGAGCCAGAGGGATGAAAAGGATTTATTCCAAAATGAAAAGACAGGACAGGCCTATTTCGCAGAGGGAGGGAGAGAAGGGGAAGAAGAAAGTGAGCGATGCCGAGTGAAGGCGAGGGTGGTGGAGGTAGAATGATGTGCAGGGCCCGGGCAGACAAAGCAGAGCCAGGAGCCGCAGGGGAGCTGGGTGTCTGTCAGCCATCCAGCAAGTAAGTTATTCAGTCACTTATTCAGTGGGTTGAAGCGATGGCAGTGGAGAGGCAGTATAGACGCAAGCAGTTATTTGTTTGGCTCTGAAGAGTTGTGTCCTTTTCGGCCCACAGTAAACTGCGGGTTACAAGCGAGGCTTTACTGACCCTAAATAGGCCCAGCAACAGATGAAAACATGCAGCGCCGTAAAACCCGCCCTGGCAATTTTCGTTTTTGTGTGTTTTCTACGTCTACTTTCACAGTCACTTTATTCCTTTATGCCCCACAGTGCTGCTTTATTCTTCGACCATCTCTCTCTCCTTTCCTCATCCACTCCCCTTTCCCCCTCTCTCCTGGGTCAGGTACAGTGTAGATGTTGGTGTTTATCAATAATGAAGAGATGAGAGGAGGAGGAGGAGGTGGAGGAGGAGGGGATGAATTATTCACCCGATGGAGAAGAGTGCCTCTGCACCCTGTGTGTGTGTGTGTGTGTGTGATGGTGTGTGTTTCTGACTGTGGTTACGGTTTACCTAGCAGTTGTATGTGTGAAAATGTGTTTTGTCTCACCTCGACCACACACACACACACACACATACACACACACACACAGACACACACACGCACACACGTTTTTGACTACTTTGCAAATCATTTTTTATCTCCTCCGCTTGCTTTCCCCTTGCTTGGCAGACGTTAAATGATTAAACAAAGTGTAGGCTGTTTTTCAAAGAAGTACGATCCCATGGTGTAAAAACAAGAGACCACTAGTTTGATGGATCAATTCTAGTGTTGGAAAATTCGATCAAACTGACAGGGTTCATTTTTTTGGACATGTTTGACCGCCAGAACTTGCTCGACTTGAAATAGTCTGTTTGTGGTGTGTACATAACTGAGAATGGGAGATAAGGGCTGAGGGAAAGAGACAGGTCTATAGAGAAAAGTGTGCAGGAGCTATTATGTGTGTAATTCCATGTCAGCGCCCGGGCTGTTAAATGGCGAAGAGATCCAATCGCGAAGCCCTCTTCTTTGCCAGTTTTTTGTGTCAACCTCATACATACTGTATGGGCTTATTCTCAAGGTTACAGTCCAGTTTAGGGTGCACATAGTTTGTGTATTTTCCAGCTGAAGAGTACACATTTTCAAGAGTCTGAAACTGGTATTTTGTTGAGGGTTTTAAATCTTCCCTGCTGGGTCCTTTTTCATTAAGAAGATACACTTAATTGAATTGGCAAATGCTTATTTTTGCAAATGATATTCTCTGCAGTCCTAGGGCATGTTTGTTATAAACAGGCAACTAAATAGGAATATGCATCAGTATACAGATGCATGTGTACATAAACACACACACCAGCTCATCAAACACACACACACACCTCCCTGTACAGATTTCTCCTCCAGCTGTTCATGTCTCCTTGGCACTTTGAAGCCTGCTCATGTCTCCCCGTGTCCCTCCCTCCAAACCCCTCTTTCTCCTTCGCTCCCCTTCTGTTACATTTCATGCGTTTCTGCTTCCCTTCCTCATCTTTGCCTGTGTCTGATTCTCCTCTTCTCTCTCTGCACAAGTCTGTGTTCAGAGTCAGTTATCAAGTGTTTCATCATGTCACTCTGAACAAAGTGAAATGTAGCACTCTCTTCTTTTTGCACTTTTTTTTCTCCATTCTGCGCCTGTTGCATCACAAGAGTTGCTTTTTTACCTCCTGTGTCTCCGACGTGCAACCTCACTGTAACACCTTACCCTTTAAAGCATTTCTTCTTTGTCAAATTTCAACTTCATTGACATCTGTGTTCATTTTTGAGGGCAGATCTCATATGATAGCCTTTGAGGGGCATGTTTTTATCAAACAAAAGTGCTTTTGAGCAGAAATCCCCCACTAGTAAAGCCTCCAGCATGAATGGATTATAACATGATGCCATCTGAGAGGTCCATAATGAGTAGTAGCTACTTCTAAATGTAGCTTTTCCCATGTGATATCGATCGGCCCCTTATAGAAAGCCAAACAGAAAGGTCAATGAGAAGACGAGACACATCTCAAGTCTTCATTTCCTAGTTTTATTCTTGGCTTGTCAAACTGCCTCGCCTGTCAAAGCTAAGCTGCATTCCCACTCCACTCCCTGCATACCAAAGTATGCACGTCTAAACGCCTGTATATATGGGTGTGTGTGTATGTGCAGTGTATCCAGGTTTGTGTGCCTGCGTTCGCGCGTGTGTGAAGGTCAGAGGATTGGGCGCAGCTACAGTGTCGGATAGCAGCCGCAGTAGACAGCAGGTCCAGGCTGGTGCTGTTCCAGATTCCAGCTGATAGCAGCTATTAGTGCACACCAGCAGCAGGGTGGACATGACACGGAGCCTGGGCAGTGTCACTGTTTTGGTTCGGACTCTACAATGGCGTCATCACACAGACAGGAGTCACAGTAATGAGTGCAGGTACACAAGCAAATTAAACAAGACTGTCTGATAGTGTGTGTGTGTCAGCTTTTATATCACTCCATTCGCCTGCCTTTATGAGTTTAGAAAGCTGCACAAATCAGCTCACACAGATAAGATAAGATATCAGCCCTTAAATCGCAGGTGCACCAGTCAACGAAATGAAAGCAAGGTTTTCTAATGTCAGGAAAAAGAAGCATATTGAAGTTTCTCCGAGGACTCATGGTGGCGACAAGCTGTTGCTCTTCATGAAGTTACTGATGAAATAGTCTAACTTGCACTGCTCAAAAATTGGATGCTTATCTGGAAAAAAAAAAGGCTTCGACTCCCACACAGAAGGCTAACAGTTCTGAAGCAAACACTCTCAAACAGCCTTCAGAGCTGAAAGTCAGAGCCTTTATCTCCGTAATTGTTTCATTTCAAGACCATTTGCGGGTGTATAGCGAGCCAAAACAACAGGAATATGTGTCACTGTCCTAACACTAAGCTACACCATGCAGAAGTACAACCCCCTGTAATAATTGTGGAATTGAATCTGCTTTTCAGTGCCAGTGTCTACAAAAAAACAAAATTGCACACCGGGAGTCTCACAAAGCTGGTATTTGGCACAACTTTCATTTAGAAACCACTTGTATCCAAGGCCAAAACACAAACACGCAGACACAGGAATAAAAGCTCGATGCTCAAACAGTGAAGAAGTAACAGGATCTGATGGAGCATCCTTTACAGTTTTTCTCCAGTCAGGTTCTTTTTTTAAGGGGAGGTTGAAGGATGCTTTTAAACCAAAGTATCTCCCGGTTTTCTGTTTTACAAAGTGACAAAAACAAGAACACTCCACGCTCATTTATTATGAGTGAGGAATTTCATGGCATCTTGCACCAAGAGTTTGTTGGCCGAAGGATGAAAGCCCTCCTTATTCATACAAGATCAAAACCCTCACCTTTAAATGGACATGTATTTATCCTGCACCAGCTCAAACATAATTCACAGGCTTTTCGCTTTGACCCAACGTGGGCTGTAGCTGTTTGCAAATGCTGGCGATTTATTTTGGTCCAAGGCAAGCAATCATTAAGTCTCCAAGACTGCAGAAATACCACTGCGAAACATTCCTCCTATTGTGAAGTCTGACTAAAAAGGGTCCAACAGTCATCAGAAACACTCATTTCATTACATCATCAGAGCCACCCCGGGGTCCTACACTCAGCATGTCCAGCCATTGAGTTTAAAAGGTGGGCTGGGAGTCATCCTAATTTCTCATTTTGAGGGTAAAAAAAAGATTTTGTCGGGGGAAGATAAGTCAGAGAGAAAGAAAGAAAGAGAGAGAGTAGGCAGAGTCAGACTCCATCAGGACAGAGGAGTGACGCTCCACACTGCACTCCATACTGCTTGCATCAAAGCTATTATTCTTCAAGGAGGGACGAGGGTTGGCACAACAATAACAACAACAACAAGAGAATAATGGAAATGGAGAAATTCACACAGAGGTGGAAGAATAATGAAAGCCTTGAATGCTTATTGAGACAGCACTCTGCTGAAAAGGCCGAACTAAACACACCCACAGTCTGTCTATCACACACACACACAGACGTGCGCGAGGTGTGTGAGGAAGCAATCTTCAAGAACATGGAGAATGGGGAAGCTTCATTTTAACTCACCTGACAGTGCATAGCCACTAGCTTGATGAAATGGCAGAGAGTCAGTGAGCTCTGAAGGCCATTAGATATTTTAGGTGACGGCCTGCGCTCCACGTCCCCCTGTCGCCGTGCTTTTACTCCACTATAGCGGGGGATCAGGCAGAGGACATGAATGCCATTAGACGTCACAGTAAGGCAGCCTGGATTCAGGCCGATAAGCGTATGTTCCTTTTATAAGCCACAGCTGGCTTGAATGGCCTGCAGAGAAATTAAGGATTTGGAGTTTTTTTCTCTTTTTTTTGCCTCCTTTGGCTCATTCACTGTTTCGCTGTTTTCCCTCCTCTCTTCCTCTATTCACAGATAAAGTGTTTCTCACAAGGTCAGGTGTGAAGTCTATCCCGCCTCTCACTTGCTCCACACCTCCCCGCCCTGTTCCCTTCATCTGCCTCTCCTCGCTCTGTTTCTCTCCACCTGTACCACCCCCGCCACCTCTCCATTTTTAGTCTCTACCATCACTTCTCCTTTTGATTGTCTTTCTCACCTACTTTCTCTTTTATTCCTCGCCTCTAATGTCTCTCTCTTTTGTCCCTCAGATGTCTCCTATTAACCTTGTTTATAGCTCACACACCGTTCCCCCTCTTCAAGATCCGCCTCCTCCTCCCTCTTTCTCCTCTTTTCTCACCACTTTTCTCTCCTTCTTTCATTTCTCTATTCCTGGCACTGCGTCTTCCTCGCACACTTTCATCCCCACTTTCTGTGCGCCCCCCCCTTCCCACCTCTCCGCCTCCTCTGCTCACATCCTCCATCACTTTGGCATTCCCTGGCTGTCTCTCTCCTCTCATCCTTTTCATCCCTCCATCCTCCCAGCACAGTTCTTCTCCCCACCTTCCTTCCTGATTCATTTTTCCTCTTCACAGATGAATGGTGGGAAATATGGAAATGTCAGCGTGACCAGGCGGGAGATCAGAGAGTTCTGCGTTAATATGGCAGTGCTGTCGCTGCGCCATCAGCATAATGTGTGTGTGTTTGTTTGACAGTGGGTGTTAAAGATGTAATGATAGGTGACAGTGCTTAGGATGTTGAAGAGGGCAGTTTGCTTGTTGATACATTTGTTTGTTCGTGTGCCGGCGTTTCGTTTTTGTCACCTGCAGGCAGCAGTGCTACTGTAAAGTAGAGCAGCAATGACACAGGGCTTCTGTTGTCTCTCTCCTCCCCTCCTATCCTCCTTTTCTCCCTCTCTCTCTGTGTCTCTGTCGCTCCTCCATTCTTTTCAGACTTACCCTTGAACTGTCTTTTATTCTCTAATTCCCTAAGTCCCTGTCTCCCTCTTCCTACCATCTCCCGCTCTTCTGTTTAATATGGTCTGGGCTCCCTAAATATTTATACTGACAATTACTGCTCCAAATGTCGCCTTACCTCAGCATTTCTGCGAGTCTGTGTACATCCATGCACACACTCACTTCTTCTTCCCTATGTCTGCTGTTCTAATGACACTGAGACTCCGAGTGTTCAGGGCCAGGGGTTTGGGGACTATCGGGGAGGATGAGGGCGTGCAAGTCTTTGTATGTCTTGAGTGTAATATTCCTTCCCCCGGGCCTGTATGAAGTCTCATAAGGCCAGTCCATCTCTCAGCTCGGCTCTGGCAGGGTTTGACCTGTGCTGGCTTTCCTTTTATTGCCTCAGAATGACAGACAACAGGTCCGGCTCTGCTCTGCCCCCACACTGTGTATGTCTGTGAACACCAAGTCCCAGGCAATTTGTGCATGTGTGGGTGTTTTCTTTGCACACAGGGGATATTTGAGGCAAATTGGTTTCCTTCAGTCTCACATTGTGTTATGACCCCTGACATGTTAAGCAGACTTGGTACATAAAACCACAATCAAGATGAGTAATCAAGGGTCTCTGTAACCCCTCATTCTGCTCTGCTGTATTCTTCCATTCCCAAAGCTAATTTGTCATAGTTCAGGTAGACTGAAAAATGGTTGTAGCTTTATTAATGTTAATGCTTTACACATGTGAGGATCACAGGCCAGAAACTGAGCAGTAAAGCCATCATAAGAACATATATGTAGGATGTGTGCGTTTCCCATTGAGTGCATATAGATTAGGGCTGGGAAAAGGGAAAAAGGAAAATTTGCCGATACTGAAATTTATGACATAGCCAAAATCATTTTGCCAATGTCAATATATTTGGTGTCAAAAAAATAAAAGTTGGTTTTGGATGTGTGTAGGTAGGCTGTGGTCTCATGTCCCTTTAAGATGCTGTCCTACATCGGAGACTTGACTCCACCCCATTCAGTCTGTAACAAAGAGGGAAAGACCAGTGAGGAGATGGAGGACAGTTCAAAAGTTGTAGCGCCTGGAGCGGCGGCTGAAGTAGACGAAGTTTATGTGGGAGGGGGTGAGCACCTTGTGGAGTAGTTATCGTCCATTTATCGTTATCGAGATAAACTGCTCAATATATCGTGATATTGATTTGAGGCCATATCGCCCAGCCCTAATATGGATGACATACCTCCATCTCCTCAAAGTGTAAGAGTTGAAGCTAGGGTTGTTGCAGTATACCAGGATTGACAATAGTATTGGTATATTGCAATATATGTACATTGGTAATACCGTGAGCTCATAGCTGAAGTCCTTTACACCCGTTACCGCACATAATATAGCAAAGGAGAGACGCAGATGAAGCAGCAGACAGACTGTCATCAAGCTTAAAGTAGCTCTCTAAGAAATCCAAAACTGAAATCCAAATGCAATGTTGGAGCTTTGCCTCTCTAGGTTACTAATTAAAGAACAATTTGGAAGTATAAATGTTCAATTAAATTGTTTTCTCGCAGTTTCAGAGCTTACAGTTTGCCAGAAATTATATACTTCTAAATAAGAACATAGTTTTGTGAGAAATACAGTGACTCATGTTGTTAGACAGAGAAATACCAAAATAAAAGCATGCCATATAATGATTATGAGGCACTGTCGTCTCTAAAGTATGATAAAAGGATGATAATATGTATGTTAATTGTGTTTATCAGTGAAGTGTATGGACTACTCCCTTGTCTTGCCTTGTCTCAGTTTTACTTGCCGAGTTGTTTTAAAATTCATAGTTTTTCATAGGTATTGGGATAATATTGTGGTTGTGATATTCAAGCCCTTCTCGGTGGAGTGAAGGCGTGCACAGAAGGGATTTGGCTGGCGGAGCTGTTGGCCTGGCGTCACACTCCATCTGCTAACCAAAGCAAATGTTTGACTTATCAGGAAAAACACCAAAGATCCCTCAGGTCGGTATTTTCCACAGTGATTAATAGACTTAGAAAGGAGTGTTGAATGTGAGGACAGAAAGCCTAGACTTCTGAGGTGGCAGTGAAGGATGGAGGCTGAATGTGATACACCTGAAGAACTAGACCCAGACACTGATGATAAGGCGTAGTAGTGACCGAGGTGTAGGAGGGTTCCAACAATCCTCGCTGAAATGCGAACTGAAGGAGCGTAGAGTAGACTAGTTTTTAAGTTCAGTGGCAGCAGGAGGAGGATTGGTTGATAGGAGCTGACATGTACAGTAGACAAAGAGAAAACCCAGGAAAAATGCCCAAAGTATGACTGCTGCAGCGAAATCTATTACCCTTCCTTTTGACATGAGGACCTTCAGTTGGATATAAAAAAAGCAGCAAATCCTCACCAGTATATGAAGTGATCATGCACACACAGATACGCATACTCACATAACAACACAGTGTGTAAAAACAAGCAGTAACCCTTTTTCACATATCTTTTTTTTCTCTTCCTTTTAACCTAGTTATCACTTGACAGTTTGGAAATATGCTCACCCTCATATTCATAGCAATAAAGTGTAATTAAATGGAGGGAAAAATAGCATCAATACCTCTCTCCAGCCCAGTGCAGCTCTCTGCTGCTCCCACGGGCTGCTCGGCGGTTGTCCACAGGTTCCTCTGTGGCTACAAGGGGGTTGTTTTGTGGTTGCAAATTGGGCCGGTCCTGGGAGAGCCAGTGTTATTCTAGGAAAGGCTTGTTTTCCTCCACTTTTTCACTCCGTCTTTTTGCTCTGTCCTCCCTCTTCTTCTGTTTCTGTGTATTGATAACTCACATCCCCCCAGAGGGAAGAAGACATGAGGTTTATTGCTCGTCAAAGGAGAAGGACAGCACTGCCCTTTCCTCTTATCTCCTCGCTTATGTGTGCCATGTTTTTTCTTTTCCATTAGCCCTCCAGATCGTATTAGTTTCAACACAACAGCTTTCGCTCAGCACAAACCGGTGGAACAACTTCTGCAAGTAATTGTTTGTCTGTAGGGGAAATTTTAGTTCCATCTATGCTTCTTGTATGTGTGTGTATCTTACTGGTAAACACATAGGGAACACACACACACAAACTCGCACTCGCATTTGTGCATCTAGCCCCTGCTGCAGACATTTGAAATTGTGTATCCGCAGGTAATCCAGTCTTACTTAAAACAGGTGCCATCTCGCTGACATACACTAATGCGCGCTTACTCATACAAGTAATTACATTTTCACAGAAACCTGGATTACACACACATATACACACACACACACACATACTTTTTTTACATGGACAGATTGTCGTTCTAAAGCTCCCTCGTTCTTACTGTTTCTTTCACGCCCACTGACACAACACACCAAGAAAAGCATATTTATTTGGACTCTTTGCTGTAACACAGGAATGTGTCGGCACAGCAAATGGCAGGCTATAGAAAAGCATCCGGATGATTTATGACCTATGAAGAAAAGAGAACTGCCTTTTCTCGTCCTTTTTTTCCCCAGCACACATCCTCTTTTTTTTGTGCTTTTTTAAATTGAGCTTCTCCGTCCGCATACACACAGTCATAGAGTGATACCAGACTCTCGGCCTACTTGCCTGGGTTCACTAATGCCTGTCCTCTGTTGCAGCAGACGCTTCCTCACTGTCCTCATTTATCATCAGGAGGCTTTGTACCAACATGAATCCTCTGCTCCCTCTTTCCTGCCTCCTCTCCCTGTCCAGGAAGGAAGGAAACAAGTGAAATTAATTTCTGCTTTTCCCTGTTTTTTTCCCCAGGAGCGTCAGGTCAGCGGGTGAAGGTGGAACCGGAGGTGTTGTCATATCCTGGCCAGACAGTCAACCTGCGCTGTGCCTTCACAGATCCTACAGGGATTCAGCTCACAATGGTCAGAAAAACACACAAACACACACACTCATGACACAATTGCTTTTCTCTTCTCTGTTAAGATTCGATTACGTCTTCATTCCAGCACACTCATATCAGCTCTAAACTGGGTTTGTGGTATGAAACAGTAATAAAAATGTCTGTTTCATCCTGAAATTGCCGCCTATTGTGCTGACTTGGCACAGAACAGTTTGCAGAAATTGCTCGGTGCTCCAATTTTCCTTCACAATTGAAGAGAACAATCACTGGACATTAAGTGACAACACAATGTAATATTTGACTAAACATGTAGCCACTTTCTTGCTTAATAAAATCTTTCTTAATTATATGTTAACATGATTGTGGAGCTTGTAACAAAGGTAGAGAAGAGCCATCGTTGCAATTTAAAAACAAACATAAAACGATAAAACAGGTTAATGTGTCTTGTTTACCGACCACATTAAACCGGAACCTAACAAATCATAGCTCACAGAATAATCCTTAGGCAAGTAATAGGTTTTTATCACATTTAGGCTTAATGTTTTATTACTCCAAACAAACAATACTAAGCTTCATTTTGCTTAAGGGGATTGAATATGGTAATGGGCGCTCTCCTTAGTCGCATCTCAATGAAGTGGGAAGTGCACAACTCTGCTTGTTTTCACTGAGATAGAGAGAGAGAGGGAGACTACTGCTCCTGAAAAACTCACATCCATATTCATACCTGCTCCACTTCTTTGATTGGGATGCTGGGTACGCTGCCCCGTGGAGTTTACAGCGAAATGCAGATGTCTTAAAAAGCTCTTCAGTGTCGCTTATCAGGAGTGTGATAAACGAGCTTTGTTGTTTTTCCTCATTCAGCTCACGCGCCCTAACAAACTGACCCCGAGTCCTTCCCCTCCCCCCCTCTCACAGGTCACCTGGATTTATGAGCCCAGGGATGGAGAGAGGATCAACATCGCCGTGTTTCACCCCAACTTTGATCCCAACTACCCGGATTCGCCAGTGAGGGGACGAGTCAGCTTCAAACCCACCCCACCAGTCCTGGCCAGTCCCTCCATTCAGATCACTGATGTACAGATGACCGATGAGGGGAAGTACATCTGCGAATATGCTACCTACCCCATAGGCAACGAGCAAGGCATCACATACCTGGTCATGCTTGGTAGGTCAATAAAACGATCTGAGAAAATAATGATTAGATAAAAAAGGGAATGGGTAAAAAAAAATTGATTCAGATGCTTCTATTGGGTTCAAAAGTGGGTCACCGTCTTTTTTTTTTTTTTAGTCAAGTTGGTAAAGGTTTGAAACTTACAAAGAATGAATTCAAACTCTTGGGTTCATATTGACTCTTTTATTTTTTATGTTGTGTTTTGGGGCATTTTAGCTTTTATTAGATAGGACAGTTGAAGAGGGACATGAAATGGGGGGATTAGAGAGTTGGGGGAGATATTCAGAAAAGGGTCCAACCAGTGTCTGCTGTGACAAGAACTACAGTGCGTGCTTAGACTGCTCGGTGGGATTGTTCTTATTTTTAAGAATCGAAACCCTAAACTGCAAGTAATATTGTTTGAAAATCTGATATATGGAGGATATTGAATTTCACACACAACAAAGATTTCAAGGATGAAACGGGCGAGTGTGTGGTACACGTCCAGATAACAAATCAACAAGAAATGAATTAGTTAAGAAGTTAATCATCTTTCATAAAAAAGGAATGGCAAAATTTACAAGACCATTCATCATCGGGTGTTTTTCTCCAAGAAAAATGTCAAACCTGTGCCAGTGTCATCTTCTTTAAAGTGAGGACTTTCTGTTTACTTCATTCAGACATTCAAGGACCAGGGTTTTTAAAATGTTGTTTTGACCAAAGAAGCTTCTCTTTGGGAACTTTGGATTTTTTATGGGCACTTTCAATAGCTTTTTGACATCTTGTAAAAAGAGAAAATTCAGATGAGTCAGAAATCAGGCAGTGACAAAAACAATGGTTTGATGTCCTCATCTTAATTTCTCAATTTGCGCATGAATTATTTCACCTTGGCCTTCAATGTGTGGTCAGATCTCGCAAAAGTCTGGTGCACCCGAGTCTCCCTCTCCCAACAAAACTGAGGCTCGCAGGAGCTCTGAAGTCATGAATACTGTGAACCTATTTTGTTGTTTTATGCCTTTTCTGTCAAGTGTAACACATAGGCTGTTTGAAATGCTATCCACCAACTTGTGCTCTTGGGCTTGAACCTAGCACCGGTTTCTCCCTCCCTTGGATGTACTACACTGTTAAAATTTTCGTTGTAAAAAAATGTTCTGCTTTATTACAACAGGAACAGAACCACTTCAAAGCCCAAATTGGATTTTTTTTATCTCAGACACAGAGGAATCAAACCCGAGTCTACGCTCTACGCTCTGTCCTGAAAAATCTGTAGTTTTTACCCATCTGTCATACCGTGAATGGAAGTAGTAGCTAAAGCTTTTTGTTTCAGTCAGTCGTCTCATTTTTGTGTTCCAGCAGAGTTGTTGAAACTGCCGTAGTGCATTTCAGCTTTTCGCGGTTGGTTTTTGCTTTAATTTGTCACACATCCCTCCATCTAGTGTGCGTGTATGCACTTTAAATGTTGTGTAATGTAGGAAGCAGTTCAATATATATGTAAAAATGCAAAGTACTCTCCACCCACCTCCTTGTATCTGATCTCTCCAGCTCTCTCCCTCCCCCAAAGGTAGCATGCAGGTTAAAAGCATGTCCAGCTCGACTTAATTGCTATTATAAGTGGTATTGTCAGATCAATTGTGTTCTTGTTAATGCAATGGAACCATTGGTCTAACCTTGGCCCAGCACCAGTGCCTCCGCTCTGCTCTCTTCACTCTCCCCCCAACGCATCACGCCTCCCTGCCTCCCCTCAGGCTCTCTATTGATCTGGCTGCTTGTCATGCCTGCTGTCAGCTCCTGTCCTGCCTGTTTTCCTCTGATCCCACACTCGTATCAGAGAGAGGCATTGAGGAGTTATGAGGAGCGTTATCAAGTCGAGGGGGTGGTGGTTCGCAGAGCTCATGTAGTGATTTAGAATTTGTGTATTGAAATGCACAACAAGTAGAGGAAATGGTTTATCAATGGTGAGTAATTTGGATAGCGAGGGAATAGATTAAAGAGAAGGTTGAGGAGGAGGAAGGGAAGATTTAGGGTTTGGGTGTGTTTGCAATGGTGCTTTGGTTAATAGTTTATCAATGTTTGGCTCTCATGAGGAAAAAAGAAAGGGGAGGGGCCGACGGTTGCTGGTAGAAGGAGGTTTTTGGATTTCTTTTTGCCCAGCTGGTGACACAAATTGTTTATCAATAACAGCGCACATTATCCTTCCCCTCAGCTGTCATGCTCTTGTTTCTGTTTTTGAACATAATTTAATCTTCTTTCTCCCCCTCTGTGTCTCTTCCTCCTCCCCTCATCCATCCCTCCATCAGCTAAGCCCCGGAACATGGCCACCATCGTAACAGTTGTAGCAGGGACTAAGACCGTCACTGTGGCAAAATGCGAGTCCGTGGATGGCCGCCCCGCTGCACAGATCTCATGGGTGACCACAGCCAATGGTAATGGGACGACAGTGTCTAAGCCGGGCGCTGACAACACCGTGACAGTGAACAGCGAGTACCGCATGGTTCCCACAGCGGCAGACAACGGGAAGGACATCAGCTGTGTGGTGACGCACAGAACGCAGGTCAAAGCAGAGAGTTACCCGTTGAAGCTGGCTGTTCAGTGTAAGTGACCACACACACACATACACAATTTAACACACATATTAGCTGTGAATCCCCTTGCTGTTCACGCTCTAATATGATATGTTTGCTTTGGCTAATAGAAGTCTCTGCTTTTTTTCCCTCCTTCCATCTATCATCCTCACAGACGCCCCTCAAGTAACAATCGTGGGTTATGATAATAACTGGTACGTGGGTCGTACAAATGTGCTGCTAACCTGCCAAGCGAATGGAAACCCCGTCCCTCTCTCTGTCATGTGGAAGACGTGAGTATCAGCATATCCAACTTCTCTCTCAACACCTCGTGTCTCTCCTCTCCGGTGTCTCTTTATATTACTCTCTCCCTCGCCCTTCATTCCCAGGTCCACAGAGCTGTAATCAGCGTTTTTATTATTGCCACAACTGCCCCATGCGCTGATTATGGAGATAGGCGTATGATTTCTCATAATGGACTCCGTGACTCGAGATTTAACCCCCGCATAATGAGAAACACAATATGACTTTCTCTCTCTCTCTCTCTCTCTCTCTCTCTCTATTTCTGTTTTATCAGCTATTAAAATAACTGTGACTGCGTTTGAAAATATCTGAAGGAATGACTTGGGAAAAGGGACAGATGAGACTTTAGGCCTGGATCCAGTAGTTTTGATTTTCCTGCCATCCCCATTGCGTTTTCCTCTGCTGTGTGATAATAGATTGCCTTTTGAGGAAGAGGGAAACTGATTAGTTTTGCACCGCCGATCAAGATTAGCTGAATGCGATGGTATTGCACAATATAGCACATTTCGGTGAATGAGGATGTGGCCCAGTGCTCTCATTGTGCAGCGAGTCAAACAAACTACAGTCCTCTCATTTTTTTTCCTTTCCCTTTTGGCCTCCTTTATTTTCTCCTTTCTCATGAAAATACGTTTGTGTCCCCTGCAGTATGTCGGGCGAGATGCCGGACACAGTGCAAATCAACGGAAATGAGCTGAAGGTGCTGAAAGTGGACGACGCCGTCAACACTACGTTTGTGTGTGAGGTCAAGAACCGCATCGGCACTGGCAGGGACCAGATCACAGCCATGGTTAGAGGTAAGTTAATTACCCGACACGCACACCGACATTATCAGCAGTTTCACGAGTGGTTTGGTCGGTTTTTAAAGTTATCTGACCCAAAGAAACCTTAACCTGCTCAGAGTACAACAAATGTGGTGTTTTCCCTCAGGGAGCAGAAACAGAAGTGTTGTTTCTCCACACCTCTCTTCTCCGTCATTTGATGAATTGGCATTAGAATTGTTTCTGCCATCACAAATCCACCCATCTGCTCCTCTAAGTAGGTTAAAACCAAGACGAATTATAATTTGCACAAGTCACAAATGGTCTAAAACACTGACAAATTGTACACACTAAACGTGTCAGCGAAGGCAGCAAACATTTCAGAAGTGAAATGAAAAACACATTTGTGGCTCGCTTGGGTCCCGTTCATCATCTAAACCTTCCCCTGGCTTCTATATAAAAACATTTATATCCTCTGAACTGATGAACTGGAACCAAGTGCACTTTCATCACATGCACTACACATTTTCCTGGTGTACTGTACTCCCATGTTTTCCCCAGGGATCCACCTTGTACTGTTTCACATGTCACTGGAACACAACACACACACACATACACACACATGCACACACACAATCTCTGTGCTGAGTACTGTCTTTGGTGTGTAGTATAGGGTTAGTGGGTTCA
Source organism: Xyrichtys novacula (assembly GCA_962446985.1). Taxonomy (NCBI): domain Eukaryota; kingdom Metazoa; phylum Chordata; class Actinopteri; order Labriformes; family Labridae; genus Xyrichtys; species Xyrichtys novacula. Next base: position 25,278,573 of record OY660871.1, read on the forward strand.
GCTGCTCTGTGTAGGGGTGTGCGAGTAGAGAGTGAGTGTATATCTGCTGCATTGTGTGTGCTTTTGGGCTTTCTCCTTCACCTTTTCATTTCCGTCCTTCACTGCTGCCTATTGAGAATGCGTTTCACTTTTTTCTGTTTCCCTTTGTATGCACTCAATTATGCCACATTATCAAAGTTTCTATGCCTTAGTGGCAACCAAGGTCTGCACAGCTGCCTCCTACATCACACCGCGTTTATGCGGCAATTTTCACAAGGTTTTTTGAGGTAGTTTACGGTATAAGTGTTGGATATATATACAGTATAAGTGAAAGTACTTCTGTTTTTGTTATTTTCTTGAACGAGGGAGCAGTTGCAAGAACACAAAAGCAACTGAGTAGCATCTCAGCAGTACCCTTGACCATTGGTGATGCCAGAGGACACTCAAGGGAAGCAAATGAGCAGTATTTATTGAAGTAGTTATCTTTCAAAGAAGACTGATTACTCAAAGTGATATATTGACTCACACTTTTGGGTTGATTGAAGTGTTTTACTGCTTGAACTCAAACCAGACTGTTTCTGTGTGTGTGTGTTTTTCGCTGGTTCGTATTTATTCATATGCATGTATTCAGGTTTAGTCGAGCTTGTTGAACCACCCCTGGTCTTTTGAGTTAAACCCTCCAGGACGGTGCAGAAACAGCCATGCTTTTATTCCCTGATGTTTCTCCTTAGTTTTAGCTGGCCCCTCTCAAAAGGCTTCACTCCTGCATTTCACCTCATGCAAAATACATCCCCATCACTCTGCTGTTGCACGCCTGCACTTAACCGGAAGTTATTTCCTGCTGACATGGGGGTAAACCTCAACCATAATGGGGGGGACAAAGTGCATTTCTCTGGTGGCGACATTTTAAGAGCAACCCAGCCACTCCATGTCCTCAGTTTCCTCCTTTTTGTCCATATGCTCACTCTTTCCTCAATTTGTCCTTTTTCTTTCCCTTTCTCTCCTACCCCCCTTCAATCCGTCCTTAAGTCCCTTGGCTCCTTATGGTGCCGTAGCATGCGTCACTGCTCCTCTGGGGCCGTTCTGTGCTGCTGCAGAGTGGTGTTACTCTACTGTGACTTCCTCAGCAAAAAGGATGTCACTGGTCTCCTGCTGTGTTTTACAAGACAGAAGCAAGGAAGGTACAAAGATCCGGGGAAGGTGGAGGCCGCCGCTAAGACTTAAAAAGCTGAGGAACATGCATGGGTATAAATCAGTGCCAGCATGCGATCCTCACGCTTCAAGAGAAGAAGGGAGACGGCGAAGGCATGAGGGATGGAGGCAGAGAGCGGATGCTGACGGCATTTAAAACTCCCATGGGAATCTTGTGCCAGTGCATCCTATCTCCTTTTCTATTGGCCTCCACTATCTCTCAGCATGGCGTGTGTGTCTGTCTGTCTCCAAGCCTCTCAGAGCGGATCAGTCACCCTTTGCTGCTTCAGCTCCTGGCTGCTCCTCTCCTCACTTCCACCATCCATTCCTCTTTCTCGCTCAGTCTTCATCTCACTTTCTCCTCTTTTCTACCACACTCCTCTGTGTTTCTCTTTCTCACTGGTTTCTCTGGTCTGTTTGTTTGTGTTCAACTTCCCACAGTTTCCTAGCCCTGTCATCTAACTCCTCCATCTTGTCTTGCCATCTCCTCCCTCCTTCCCACTCCCCGTCTTTGACACGAGCAGAAGAAGCAGGAGAGGAGGAGGATAAGACGGGAGCTAAATCTGCTGGTAGTTAAGAGGTGACTGAGGAAACCAGCATGTGTCAGAGTGGAGACTGGAGAAGGCAGAGAGACTGCGAAGAACAGAGGTTGAGTCAGTATTGTTTGAAAGTGAAATGAAAGAGTTGATGGTTGTCAAAATGGAGCGAGAGAAAGACCAGGTGGGGGTGCAATGCAGACCTGTAGAGACTAATGTGAATCTGTGTAGACAAACAGGCCTAAGAGAGGCCGACAGGTGTGAAATGACCAGCACCTGCTACATTGCAGGTCCCCGACTCCTCTCTACCCCACAGCTGCATGACACACAAAAACACACACTCATGGATCCAGTCTAGTGTGACTGTCTGAGCGTCCTCTGCCCTCACTCCTGTCCTGCGCTCCCTGAGGCAGCAGGAGGGATGGATGTCCTCTCCTCTCCTTGCCTCTCCTCTTCTCATCTTCGATCCTGCTGCTTAGTCACACACGCAAAAAACCTATCCTACCCTGCTCTCCTCTTCCTCTTTTCTTTCGATTTATCTCTCCCTCACTATCGCTTTTGCTGCCGTTTGCTCTTTTCATTGCATCTCTCATCCTCTCAGTTAGCATACGCTCTCTCCTCATCCTCCTTATCTCTCCCAGGTTGTCTTTCAGCCTCCAGAAGTCTGCAGCTGATCTCCCCTGCTCAGAGGAGGGACCGCCTGCCCTCAGCTTTCTCCCTTTCTCTCTCTCTCTCTCCTCTTCATATGTTATTTAGCTCTGTCTCTCTCTCAAAAGCTTAACTCTTAAATACCAGTAGCTGTTCTTTAATCACAGCTTAGTAGTCTCCATCCTTCCATCCATCCCTCTCTTCATTCTAGACTCCTCTCACGGGGGTTTCTTGTGCGGCTAACCCACTTTTTCCTCCATCTTTAGTCTTCTTTCAACCCCTAAATTGTTCCTTTACAAGGATGGCCCAGCTGCACCTCCAAAAGTTAAATGTCCTTTAATGAGCTCCCCTACTAAGTTTGACAAAAAAGAGCTTTCCTCTCAATTTGGTGCATATGGTCCCCTTTTTTTCCCTCTGAGGAGACAGTTCAAGGGCACAGACTCTGGCCATTTTCTTGAATCGAGTTTGGACGTGTGTGTGTGTGTCTGTCTTTGTCTGTAACTGTGTGTCTCCGGCCATGCGAAAAACAGCTAGAGAACAGGTCTGATGGAGCCAAGACTCCCTCCAGCCTGCAACTGGCCCCCTGCCCACCCCTCATTAGCACACACCCGCACGCACGAGGCCATGCACACGCGCACACACTCATTCACACACAGCTCTGTTCAATAAGTTAACATGCTGACAGAGGGTACTGCTCAGCTATGCTCTAGGTTCAGCCCAGCCCGGCATCAGCGGGCCACTGATGACCATGATGCTGTGTGTGTGCGCGTGTGTGTGCGAGTGTGTAAGTGTGTGTGTGACCATGCATGATTTTTGGGAGGCTGCAGTCAATGTTACTTCCACTCCATCTCCCTCATTACTTGCGGTCACTTGGAGTGTACGGTCATGCTGGACGTGACTTCATAAGAAGCATACTGTGTTTTGGCTTCTGCAGTATGCTGTGTGTGTGCGTGCGCGTGCATGTGTGTGTGTTGAGGACAGGAAGGCTTGGTGCTCGGGGGCTGCAGTTACTGTAGTTTTGCATGTTTGTTTTTCCCCTTTTCCCCCCTTGTTATCCACACAGCATGCATATTGCAGTTTTTCTGCTGGCTCATCCAACAGCATGTGTTTAGAAGATGTCCTCTCCTCACCCACTTAAAAAGATTTCTCTTGTGCTCTGTTTCGGGGCAGTGCAGTGGGCCCGCACTGGGAGACTGGGGTTGCTCCTTTACATCTATCTCTTGAATCTTTCAAGTGTTGTGTCCAGAAGGACGGAATAAAACATGAATCATCACCCATGAAAGGAATTACCAGCAGAAACTTTGAGAGAGACACTTAGAAAACTGACTTGAGTGGCGCATTAAAAATAATTGGATGAGTCGAATTTTCAGAGAATTTGCATTTAAATCTTTGTGTAATTCCCTTTGATGTGACGGCAAATTGTGGCAGCATCCAGCCCCAGTTTGCGCAGAGATTGTTGGCGCGTCGCTGGTGCCGGAGCTCCACCATGCCTGAGGTGATAATGCATTTCTTGTGTTCCCGTTACAAGTGGACACTGAGGGCTAGCTCTCACTCTCATGTGTGTGAACTGGAATGTTTAGCACTACTCAGAAGAGAGTAGGAGGGAAGAAAAACACTGTGTTTCAGGAAGGCTGCTGGGAGAAATTGAAATGTAAGAGAAAATCACATCTCATAATTATAATTTTTTTCTACAGGAAAAATTTTGCCAGTGAAGGACAGAGGAGGAAAGCAGACAAGGGGAAAAAATCGTGACGGAAATACAACCCTGAATTGGGGAGATGGCAGGGAAAGTGGATTTAGAGGGGACTGAAAGAGTGTACGCAGGAGGCAGCTGGTGAAGTGGAAGCTGAGATAGAGGAGAGGTTGGTGTAGAAGAGGAGAGGCTGAGATAAAGAGGGAGAGAAAAGCTGAGCACAGGTGTAGACAGCAGCAGACTACCATTTTCTACCCCGACAAGAATCGACGTTCAAAGAGTAATTCTGTCGTCTCTCTGTACACTTAACAAGAGGGGCCGGATTCTGTCGGGATTTCAAATGGGAACGACAATAAGAATCGGCCTGATTCGATACTCTCAAATTTTAGGAAAGGGATTTCTACAGCAGTGTCTGTCGGTTAATCCTCAGCAGCGGCTGCTGGAAGTGCAGGGAGTGGAAAGGAAAGCCAGAGCGACAGAAAGGATGTTCAGCTTAGTTAAGGGTTCTTGATCACTTTCAAACAGGGACGGAAATAAAAAATTCATTGGCTCACTATGTCTTTTTTGGTTTTATTGTGTAGCCTCTGTGCTAAATATCTGAAGAAAGCAGGGACACTTTATTCCCTTTTATTCCATAAGATGTTTTTGCTACAGTGCCTCTCTTCTTCAGTGATTGTATGAGCTATTTAAAGCCTCAAGGGTCCCCAACTATTCAGACTGATCCAAACACAACAAAAAGGTGCATTAGATAGAAGTCAAAAGCTATGTGTATTCATAGAAAAAACATATTTTCCACCTAAATGAAAACCTTTTAAAAGATGGAGCAATTTACAATCAAGCAGTGATTTCCTGCCCTACCATCCCCCCTCCACACACACACACACACACACACACACACACACACACACACACACACACACACACACACACACACACACACACACACACACACACACACACACACACACACACACACACACACACACGCTCAAAAGTCTGTTTATCTTAGCTCCATAAACAGCTCTAAAACAGTTTATGGAGGACCATATGACACTGACCAGCTCATCTTTTGTAAAGAGGTCAACATGCAGTATAGCTCTGCTGACTCTTTACAGCTCTCTGCTTAAAAGTTCCTGTTTTGTTTCGAGGTCTTACAGTATGAATTTATTCCTCTTAAACTGAAACTCAATGCAGCAAAAGTAAATTTATGCTTTTCTCTGGGGCAAGAGATATTGATTTTAGCAGTCTGCAACTATCCACACCGCGTGGTGGTAGTTATATTGAAAGAGTCCCAGCTTATAAATATATGGGGATTTGGTTTTATGAATCATTTACATTTAAAATCCATGATTTGCAAACTTTGGCAAAAACTGTGATTATTCTATACAAACAGATCCAACTTAACTCGTACTTCTCGGAAAATGCAGTCTTAATTCCAGTTCTCAATCATGGTGATGTTATCTTTAGACATCCGCAGCCTCCACCCTCAAATCCCCGGGCTCAGTCTGTCTGCTCTTAGATTTATAATTGGTGATCCCTTTGACTCTCAACAGTGTATTCTTTGTTGGTCTTCTCTTGAACAGAGGCATGATAAGCACTTGTATGATTTTCTTTTTCTCTCTTCATGAATAAAGTCTCTACCAACTGGACCTTTTAGACTTATTCCACTAACCAGCTGACGCTTCAGGTCCTGCCTCTGAACTTGGAAAATCCACACACACCCTTTCCCTTGTGGACAATTCAAGTCAATTATACCAGATCACTTAATCACAGTGTGTAATTGTTTTCACTGAGTAATACTTGGTGTATTTTCGTTGCATCTCCACACCTCAAGGATTTCTGAGGCTTAAATAAACGATGATGATGATGATTTGTGATTGTATATTTATCTCCTTGCAGAATAAGTAGTGTCATTTGGAGAGCATTTAAGAGTTTGGCAGTAGAGTGAAAGCTAACAGCGTGGGTGGGGCTGACCCCTAACTCCTCAGTGTTAGAGCTATAATCCCTGCTCACTGAGATATAGATGATGCCCTCGTGGGGAATTGGTCACAGAGTCTGTGGAGAGTTATCATAACCCCAGGAAGCACTTAGAGCCCTGAACTCTTGGCCTCAAAAAAAGCTCGTGTAAAGCAGTTTCACTTTGATGGCTCTCTTAAAGGCTTTACTCGCTTTTAGTCCCTTAACAAAGCCTTGTCTCAAACCTCAATACTTCTAAAAGCATACATCTGGCATTTGGTTCGATTCTAGGAAGGGACGTTTTAATACCATCCTTTTCTTCTTGATATGGATTCAGCTATCTTGGCTTAAGTATCTCTCCATACACTCAGGGTACCCCTGTAAATCCTGGGCAACAATAAAAATGTACATTTCATCATTATTTTCGCACAACCAAGTTTTTACTAATGCAGTAAAAAGGCGCTAAGATAACTTTCCCTGTGGAACGGCCTGGCTCAGAGCGCTAACTGAAGAAAAGCTAACATCAGCTCAAAGCCTTTCAGACATGCTATGTCAGATCAGTCCTGGGTTTTCAGTAGAAGCTGTTGTTCTGTGTTTTCTACAGTTTATAATTATCATGAAATTGAATCCTGAATCCTAAAAAGCCTGCTCTTTTGTAGCCCTCTAAAACAGCAGTGTACAACACAAGTCATAAATTTCCTGAATATAGAGAAGAGAAATCTTGACTTCTAACCAGAGGTGACTTTATTCTGTGTTTTCACTGTTAACTATTGGTGTGAATGTAAGCAGAATATAACTGGTGGAAATTGAATATAGTGCTTCAGTATGTTAGTGTACGATCATCCAAATATACAAATCTATTTGTTTTTTGCTGACTTGGAATGAGCTTTTTAAACCTTCATAGGATTGAGTCCTCCTCCATGTCGGCTGCTATCTTACATCTCCATGTTTCTACCGCAGCACAGGACTGATAAACTAGTAACATCTATTTTGCAACTTCTGAGTGGGCACAGTTTTTGAGTTCAGTTTTAGATCGCTTATTATGACGGACTAGATTAAAGATATGATGCTGTGTATTATCAGATTCATAAAAGTACATGAAGTCCCGGGGTTTTGATCGTATATTTCCTGATTCATTTGTTTTGATGTACAGCTCCATTTTGTTCAGAGAAGATCCTCAGAGGCTACCTACAAAACCTTTTCAGTATTTGTCTTGGCATTGGCTGTAGTGGCACTGAAACCTTGATCTGCTTTGATTTACCTTGGCAATAACATACCTAACAATATCAAGCCCTAATCTTCACCTGTGCTTTCCTTCTCTGCAAAAGCAACTGAATCTTTTACTTTCAAAATACCTCCTACCTGAAATATATTGCACTAATAATACTGCAGAGGGATGTTGAAGTAGCAGGGAGTGTGAGTTCAGAAAGAGAGCACTGTATGGTCGACAAGTCATGAGGGACATCTTCACCGCTCTGATTTAGACACCACTGTGTCTCACTGGGATTGTGTTACACAAACAAAAAAAACCCCTCTGTTTTTGATAGCAAAGCCCTAGTTTTACTCATTCTTTCCCTGGCTGCTCTGCATCGAGGAAAACCGCAGTTTGATTCAAGATAAGCTCAAAATGGCTTCTCCTCATGTGCGTGTGTATGTAACATGGCAGTTATGACTAAAGTGGTAGTGCTGGAGTGAAAATGGACACGCAGACCAGCGCCTGTGGTTTTACACAAGTGGAGAGAGGGGTGCCAATCCGATTTCTCCTGCTCCACACTCATGGCTTCCAGGGAGAGTTGTCATCCCGCTATGTCACTTTGTCACTCACTCACTCCTCCTCCTCTTCTTCATCTAATTTCTGCCCCGCTCTCCTCCATCCATCATCAGCCTCCTCCTTCTCCTCTGCATGGCCTCCACCTGTTCTGCCCTGTAACCCCCCCCCTTCCTCCTTCTGGAAATGTGCGCATGTTGCTTGCACGACAGTCTCACCCCCCACCCACCCTTCCTTGTCTTGCCTGCCTTGCCTTGAGAAGTGTGGTGAGACTTGGACGGACCCTGGCAAATGAAGGGCAACACAGGGGGAACCGTGGCGGGGACGTTGGTGTGACGTGGCTGTGGGAATGGGGACAGGAGCAGCTCTGAGGGAGAGCAGGAAATGTCAATGTAGAGGCTCAGCACACATACACAAACACACACTTGGACACATGGACTTACACTTGGCTGTACTGACACTTCAGCACTCATACACACTTGACTAAATACAGTTCAGTCCAGCACCACTGACATCCTCCTCCTCCAACCTTCTGTCTCTGACCCTCTTTCTTTCCCTTTCTTCTCTCTCCTCCTTCTTCTTCTTCTGTCTATTTCCCTCTCGGCCTCTCACCATGTTTCACACTGTTCTCTTTTTTCCCTTTCTCAACCATATCCCTGTCTTCCTTTTTTTCTGCCTCTCTTTCCCCCTCCTGCAGAGCCCTCAGTGAATCCATCCAATGCCGGCGTGGTGGCAGGAGCTGTGATTGGCTCCCTGCTGGCTCTCCTTTTGGTCGCCGCTCTCATCGCCGTGCTCGTCACCCGTAGCCGCAGGCAACAGCAAGGCTACCGCGCCAACGGGGGCAGCGACATGAAGACGCGCATATTCGGTGGTGGAAAGAAGGCCAGCAAGAATGGTACGAGCGGCGGCACGGGGAGTGGCGGCGTCGGAGGCGGCAACAACAATGGCCCCATCTACGTCTATGATGAGAACTCCTCCCACCAAGGCCTCGCGGAGAAAAACAACCACCACCAGCCACTCACCATAGGGGGCCGGCCCGAAGTTGTTGCAACTACACCAACCGCCCAAGACATCCTGCTGAGTAATGAATTAGATGACGCAGAGAGGAGGAAGTTTGATGAGCTGGAGGAGGACGAGAGGTATGACCACTTCTCAGGCGGGGCCCCTATCCTTCAGCTCCGCCCTCCACATGACCAGGAAGATATAATGGGAGAATACCTGGATGATGACATGGAGTCCCAGCGGGACGGCTCGGTCATCTCTCGGACTGCTGTTTATGTATAGAGGAGAAGGAGGAGAAGAGGAAAGAGAGGAGGAAGAAAGTAGAATGAGCAGATTCCTCCGGTGGATTTTGTGGCTTCAGGGTCTTATCCCTGTTTGATAGAAAAAGAGAGAATATTACCACTTTTATTTTTGAAAATTGATTTGAATATAGCCCATTATTAATCACAGTCAAGCCCCCAGGATGGACAGAATGAACAGGGAGGTGTGGTAGGATATTCTGAGCGGAGCATTGCTGTAATTTGTCTTCAAGAACTGGAAATCAAACGGAGAAAAGAAAAAAGCCCGTCTCCCACTGTTTCTGCTCATGTTATCGCTATCACCGGGACCTTGACAAGGACTCTTGACAGACAAAAGAGACAAACTGTGTAGTGTGGGAGTGAAGTAATGGATTCATGATACAAGCTTGACTATAGAAGAGGCAAACTCAATCGCAGATTCACTCTTATCTTCACCAAAACAGTCGAAGTGGAAAGACTTGTCAAGCCAGCTACATGTTGCCTGCTTGTCTCAGTCCTCCTGTGAGAAACCTTTTTGTTCTGGTGCTGCGTTGTGCTGTGACAGCTGCTGGCTGGGTTGGTAGCAGGTGATGGGTTTTGAGGAAAGCACTGAGAGGTATAGACGGTAACCATCGTGAGATTTAGAAAAAAGACAAATGCATATGTGTCTCTTAAACTTAAAGAAGAAAAAAACATATCTATACTATCAGAGGCAGTATATGTAGAGAAAAATTATGCGCTGCTAACCCGAGTTCGGCTGAATCTATCAATGCGAGTTTGCAACGAGTTCGAACCAACTTCATAACAAGGTATTCACATACAAACTTTCGCTCTGTGCCTGGAGGAAAGAGACGGTAGACAAGAGACAAGGGAATGAGGTGGAGCCGATCTGACAGGGTCAAGGGATGGAGAGAGGGATGCAGGAGGCAGGATAGCAAGAGAGGAGCATGTCTCTTCTTTTCTTCTCCTCCTCAAACGCATCTCCTCAGAGCGCTCCTGACAGGAGGAGCTTGATTGGTAATGAGCCGTGAAGTTGCTCGCTTTAGCCGGGACCAACAGATTGCCACCACTTATCGCTTATGACGTGGTGGTTCCCCCCAACCCCACCCTCCCGTCACCACCTCTATCTCTCCCTCGCCCCTTTCTCTCTCTCTTCTCATCCCTCTCTCCTGATGTTTATGGGGAGTTTATGATTTATCCAGGGCGGTGTCGAGGTCATGGCCGCGGAGAGCAGGGGGAGTATTTTACTGCTCCTGATGTGTCAAGCGCCCCACTTACTCTATTCCGGCGCGGCCTGCTGTGACATGTAGGACTGACTAATCCACCTGGAGTGGCCGTGTTCACTTCACTGCATGGGTGCCCTGTCTCCTCTTTTACTTTAGTAAATGGCGAGACTAAACAGAACCCCACCTCCAAAGTGCGACCGCGTTAGCTTAGATAGATTTTCTATTACATCATCTTATATATCTTTCCATTATCGGATGTTGCTTAATGCGGCGAATTGATCAGGAGATATAAAGGTCCAGTAATAACGGTTCAGCTCTTGGAGTGATATTGACTAAGAAACGGCCCTTCATAATACAGCTCCGGGCAGATTGTCTCCTGACTGTTAGTTTATCCCTCTAACAAGCCGCCGGAGGCCTGTTCAGGCAAATGTTCCTCCTAGCTACTGTACACAGCTGTCTTCAAGACTAAGTGTGTACGTTTAACATGCATCACTGTGTCTATGTAACCACTGGATGACTGTGATGGACAATCTCTGAGAGAAGCTCCACTGAAGCTTCTCTAATCATGGGTTTTCTGGCCTTCTAATCAACTCCCCTTTGACCCACTGGGAATCTGGTGAGGGCGGTTTTTTCGATGACTGTACTGACCTTTTGTAAGGCCCAGCTAAGATCTTGGGTTGCAGATCGCTGTAGGTCCTGAGGTGAAAGGCAGAGTGACCCATTGCCAAGGGCAAGAAATGAGCGCGCCTGCCTGCATTTATTATCCTAGCTGCTTGTAACCTTGAACTTTGGATGTAAAAATCTCTTCTTTACAGCTTAAGGCTGAGAAGATCCTTGTTTGCTATTGTGATGCTGTAAACCCTCAGAGAGGGGACCGGGGAGGGACAGGGGGAGCAGATGACGCTTAACAAAGACAGCTTCCCTGTTTGAGCACCGTCTAGCATACCGTAAGCCAGTGTGTTCAATAGGATTATCATCTAATGGCCTTAGCTTATACATAACCACAGCTTCTAAACCTGGGGTACAATAAATTTACCGAGCACGGCTGATTTGCCACAACCACTCTCAATAAAAATGTATTACTTATTTTTGCACTTGTGTGTGTCACCGCTACAAAGAGAAATCTGAGTGTAACGTAGTCTCGGGCTAAAAAAGGCAACATAAGGGACAAAAACTGTTGTATGTACATTTTGGTGTGAGGTATCTGTGTACTATATATGTAAGCATCTTTATTTTTCTTGTGAAAATGTGGATATTTATGAAAATGTAAATATCAGATCGATGGAGCCAGTGTTGCCAGTGTTGTGGATGTGGAGAGGAAGGAGTTCTGGGTCGGGAGGTTCAGATGTCTCAGAGGTCTTCAGAATGTAACTTTTAATCCAATGAAAACCTCTCTAGTTCGGCGGTGGTCTCACTCAAAAATACTGATCTAGCGGATCTGAATTTACTTCAAGCCTAAGAGTCCATTTGTAAAGGAGGCAAATTTATATAGAAATGCTAGTTCCTTTTAGGTTGTTAAATTTCATACCGCCTGCATTTCCACATAATAAGCACACACATTTTTTTGCACAATTGGCTTCTCCGTCTCGCTGACAGACATCCTGCACAGTGCAAAAATACCCACAGTACCCATAATTTATCAGGTAGACTGTAAACACACAGGCAGTGCTTGTGTTGTGCTTGACTCAGCTGCGTGTATATGTGTGTGTGTGTATAGTGAGCGTCAGTGTGTGTTTTGGTGATGCTTGGGGGACTCTGGGACATCTCTCACTGCCATGGGGTCAGCCACCTTGTGTCTCCATGGAAAACTCGTAAAGTGAAGATATTATTGTGCATGGGGACAGCACACTGACTCACACACACCGTACACATATATACGCAGAATGCAGAGAAACATTCACCCACGCACAAACACCCCTCAGTCACTCTCATTATGCTCACTCCCACAGCCAAACTGTGCAGAAGACACCTCATACCTGACGAGTCCGCCATCTCCTGACACGAGCCCACGCGAATGCGCTCGCGTAGCTGCACAAACACACGCCGTATTTTCCTCTTCTTGCTCAGTGGCTCCGTCAGGACTTGTACACAGTCCTCTTACTGTGGGAAGATTCACAGAGTGATGTGTCCCACCGCTCCACTTGCTTTCTTGTCTGAATCCTTCCTGAATCCATGAGCGAGTTGTAGAACTGAGACACAGTGCACAATCAGTGACACCCACCTTTCACCTCATGTCAGAGAAAACAGGCTTTTTAGGAACCTGTTTGTCTGTTCTGTGTTTGTTTTCTGCACGGGAAATGCAGCTTTCATAAAAGTGCTCCTTTACTGACCTCCATCCACATCCAGAGCTGTCCCTCTGCTTTTAGAGAGTCCGAACTTCCCACTCCCCTTTTGAATTTTGTTTTCGATTTTTTTTTTTTTTCACTCCAGCCACCCCCGCCACCATGACCACCTCTGCAGACACACACAGCATTGCCACCCACCAAGTACAGCCCTGTCAGACAAATTGCTTTCAGAGAAATCCATGATCCAGGTCTGGGTCTAGCACAAGGTTAGATGGTAAAAAAAAAAAAAAAAAAGAAACTCTTTCTTTACCAGAAAGCCACATACTGTTGCTGTTTCTTTGGCTCCAAACATCTGATGACTAATTAAAGCCTTAACATCTCTCATCTCACTTGCATAAAAAGAAAAAAAAGAAGTCCTTCCTGTGTACATAGTATAAATATATAAATATGTAGCAGAGAAAAGAATTACTAATTTATGGTGTCACGTTTGTGTATTTTCAGTGACAGCAAGCATGAAGGATTTATTTTCTCCTATTACAGTTCCTCTTCTTCTCTGTTATTTTGCAGTGCTTTATAATTTATGTTTTCGGAGTGCTTTATTCTTGACTGCTGCGCTGTGATTGCTGCCAAAACTGGCAAAATGTGCTTCTTCTGTACAAATGAACTGTACACACAACAAAACAGTCCAAAAAATGTGCTTTTTATTATTATTATTATCGACTGCTCTGTGTAAAAATTGTCTTTTCTTTTTTTGTATTTTTTAATTTTGATTTATTTTGGTCTTTGAAAAAATGAAATTGAATTCAACCTTGTCACAATTTTGTCGTGTCTTTCTATATTTTTTTTTTCGTATTTTGTTGCTATTAAAGATTTCTTGATTTTTAAAATGTGCCCGTGTTGCTGAGCGTGGTGTCTTGTGTCTCCCCCCCTCTTCCTTCTGTCTCCTTAACACATAAGGTGAGCTCAGATGACTCAGGAAGCAGATTGAAAGAAGTGCAAGTCATTGATTCTTACTGATTAGATTTATAGATTAATTGATCAGGATATGAAGTGGCCTATCTGTCTCTTGTCAGCCATCTTTGACACATTCCAGACGCACCAGCCCTCTCCTGAGTCCCCCTACTCTCATTTCCTGATCTAGCCATTTGTCTCATTTCAGTTTTGATAAATCTTTGTGTGCGTCAACAGACCTGAGATAACAAGCTCACAGCAAACTGAGGACGGGAATCGGAGAACCAATTTTGTGGATCATAACTGTCCCTAAATCAAACCCTGCCTCCCTCTGGTCTCTCTGATTTGTATATGTGTGTCCTAGTTGGCTGATTTGAACTCGCTGCCTTGGTAACAGGTATGCTGTAGACTTCTGTACTCTTGTTTAAAGGGCACATTTTTCTATTAGGCTTTCATCGGAGTATGCGGCTAATGAAGATGGATGACGCACAGCTCACATGCTCCCTTTTATTTAAGGAGACATATATATTATCATTATATTGAGCTGAGCCTCTGTACCTCTCAGGCTCACACGGTGCATATACACACACACATAAAACGGGATGGATTTGAGGAATGCGGTGCCGTAGCTTCAGTGGTTTTCCTGGAGAGAAGCAGTTTGTGTTTTCAGTTGGGGAATGTGCAGGCCAAGCTGAAACTGGGTGAATGGAGCTCCTCTCAAAGGCTGCATTGTTTGAACTCTGACTAAAGCAAACTGGTTGGGTCAAATTTTAACAGACGGGCGTGCAGAGGGCTGTCCGTGTGAGTTCAGGTTTGTGTGTTTGTGTGCTCATGCATGCATGTACACCTGCCTTATTTGGTTTACATGCAGGCAGCCCCTGTGTGCTCCCACCAAAAGATAGAGTTCAGTTCTGCTGTTAACATCCTCTTCATGGGGACAGTTGGTTTATGGCAATTATGGCAGCAAGTCATCGGTGTTTGCCTGCTGCTTTGATGCCATCATGTATCTGTGTGTCATCCTGGCTTCTTGTCACAGTTCATTTTTGTTGCAGACTTCTTCTGTCAATGCACAGCTATTTACTGTGAGTCCAGCCCACCATCTGGCTCCTCTAATTGCTTTGGATTCGAGGCTGGTGAGATAGAGCGCTTACACACACACACAGACACGCGCAGAGAGAGGTGCACACGCAGAAAGACACACTCTGACTCCTTTGGTTTTCCCGTTGCATGTGAAAGACTTGAACACAGCAGACAGGCTTTTAAGCTGCAGCTCGTAATAACAGCTCGTGCAGTTCTTTCGACACTGTGTTTGCCACAGACAAAAGTGAGCGCCTCATGTGAAAGCGATGACCCTGTAACTCAGAACCTGGCCTGTTTGAGCTCCAGGCAAATAACCTGGATCTGAAGCCAAAGTGACAGCAGCTATGCCGAGCACCACCACTGTGTTGGACATTAGCGTACAGTGATGAGACACGGTGCAGAGCCCTCAGGCTGTCCAGCTAGCTGGTTGCGGCTCTGTTTATATTAAGTTGTGTGTGTGTGCATGTGTGCGTAGGCGTGTATTAGGCAGAGAATGAGCATGTCAGTGTGCTGTATGGTCAAACAGCATGCTAAAGAAGTATGTGTGTAGACACCCGCTGGGCGCTTTGCTGGGTTACAGGCCGATTAGATGTCCACAGGGTTTTGTGTGTTAAGGAGTTTACATACAAGATGATAATCAGATTGTTTACTGTGTGCGTGTCTTTGTGTAAGTGCAACCATGTGCCAAGTGTGCGTTAACTGTTTCACAAATGAGCACGGCTGTATGAAGTATATTTAACTTCTCTCTCTGGCAGCGACAGACACTGTTGATTAATAAACATCTGATGGTGTGTGTTTGTGTGTGTGTTTGTGTGCACTGGAGGGGATTAACACACAGACCCACTTTGGGCTCTTCTCTGCTGATAACTGCAAACACAATACTCTTCATTTAACCTCTTACCCTCTGGCTCCAGACCTGACTAATAAATCCCAGAGTGAGTGATGAATGACTAGGACTGTTGTGTGGATGTGTGAGTGATGGATGCGGTGACCTGAACCTTCGCAGGGATTAAAGCAAGTGTCTACCTCTGACCTCAATTATGAAAGTAAGCTCTTGCATATTTCTTATTTGCTTTAAAGCTGCTAGCTTATTTTTTCTGTGCCTGCCTGTGGTGAAGCATCAGATCTCCAGCTGTGTGTCTTGCAATTATTGGAATATTTGTATCAAACACTTTATCTTTTAACTGACAGTGACAGGTCTCTCGTTATTTTGCTTCTGTACTCCAGCGTATTGATTTGAGTTTGAGCTTTTCGTATAGTTAAGAGTCCTCAAGTCACTTGACCTCAGCCTAAGTATGTTTTTCAGTATCTGAAGACTAGACTAGAGGAGAAAATCCCCAGAGACAAGCTAGCCATGGAGACAGCTGCAGCACAGACCCGACAGTGGATCACAGGGGGAGATAACAAGCGTCTGCTGGTGTCTAGGGGTGAAGAGGACTTTTTCAGACTTGTCTTAACTTTGCACTTTTGCTTTCTTTTCCTATGTGAGCAGACCGGTTTGCATACTTTCAGTTTTGCTGCCTGCATGTTTATAGTTGCCAAGTTTAGGATTATGTTAGCAGGGCTGCCAAGTTTCAGAAAATGACAAGAATGAGACTTGAGCGTTATGATGTGTTCGGCTGTCCAAAAAAATTGACCTTTTTTAATGTCAATGTACCTTAAGACTGATGTCCTCACCTCCATGCCAGCTGCTCTCTCTGCACTGTGGCCTCCTAATGCTAGTCTTAATTCACCAGAAGTTAAAAATTAGAAAGTGGGTTTTAAATGTCAGCACTGTTGCGTGTGAAAAATAGACAGAGACGCCAAGACCTGCCTTACATTGCTTCTTATTGGTGTACATTGCATGGTCCCTTCCGTGGAAGTATCGAATGGGGAAATATAAGCGTGAGAAATGTCAAGTGTGGCGTGTGGTGTGTGGTGTGAGAATAGGTCAAATTGTATGACTGTCACACTCAAAGCGTGATGCTTGGCAGCTCTGTGTTATCCTTGTTGACGGTATGTTAACATGCTAATGTTTATTAATTGGAGCTAAGTCTCATGAGTTTCAGATAAAGAAAGTTAAAAAGCCTAAATTTGACACAATACCCAGATGCCCTTTTAAAAGCAGGCTCACACATATTTCTAAATGTTTGGATAGTTCAGGCAGAAACCAGTATTTCAACTCCTCATAGGATCTTTATTTTTGCATGTCTTGTCAAATTCCTTCTCTCTCAAGGGTGACTGATGAAAAACAGACAAAAAAGGCAAAAGATAACCTTTAAAAAAAGGCCGTATTCGGTATGTGAACTTGTTTTTGATTCAGTTCCTTCAAAACTAAATGAAGCACAAGCTAAAAACATCAAAGTTTGAGGAAAACATCCTGTCATCATGACCATGAGTGTGAAGAATCTCTCTCACCACATCCATGTGCTCTAATGAAAGGTGTGAATCATCCAATTGAGCGCAACAGTTATTGCAAAAAGTAACTACAAAACTAAAGAGAAGGCATTATTTCAATGTTCCTCTTACCGGTTTCTGCTGTCTTAAGCATTACCGCTGATTGTTTCACTCTTTTGTTTTATTGAAATGAAATTTAAATCATTATTTTAGAGAAATCTGTGGCGTGGAGTTCTTAATTTCACACTGTCTGAGCCAGTTTGTGACAGATTGAGGTTTGTTGACAATTTGAGAATCAATATGTTACAGAGCAATCTAATTTCTGACTGTGGTTGTTTGTGAAAGTAAAATTAGGTGAAGGGGATTTTCAGTAGCACAAGATAAATAACCATTGTGTTTTTTAGAACAGGACATTATGTCTTATTTTATCTAACTCACTGTCTCCTTAGTTTGGTTTCTTTTACAGATTTTTGATGGCCGCTGTGAAAGCAATAGCTCCAGGCAACAATTACTCTGTTTACTCCAGAATAAGAAATTACCTCATTACCTAAAATGTTAATGAAGGGCTGATAAAAATTCCAGGTCTCTCCATGTCTCAATATGTACTTAAAAATTAGAGTTAAAGAATGATGAACTGGGTTGATTGACATCAATTTCCTCAAAATGCCTGAAGGGGGGAAGCCCTCTTGTAAAAGTAATGAAAATCCTCCTGAACAAGTGGCGAGGCTTTAGAAGTACCAGACTGGAAAATGTATTTCTTGGAGCCAAGTATCAGTATCATGTCAAGCAAGGTGAAAGCAGCGTGCAGAGGGCGTTTCATTTGTAAATAATCCCAGGAAATTGGAAATTGTATCATTCCTCTTCCTCAAGCGGTAAGCGATATCATCTGATCTTTTCGCTTCTGGTCATTGGGTTTTTGTTAAGATGTGTGTCCGCTGTGCACAAACACACGCACACACCTGTGTGAAACCCACCCAGGCAGACGGACAGACAGTGGGAAGTAGATGCTCCTGTTTCCCCCGGAGACCCCTGGGTGGTTTCTCTTTCTGACTGTGCTGACACGGCGAGAGGTAACTGGGTGGTTGTAGTGCACTGCCGGCCAACTGCTAAGAGGGCAGAGAAGGATAGAGGGAAAAGTCAGCATGGAAGAAGAGCAAACAGTGCATGATGGTGTGAGAAAAGTCAAGGGGTGAGACCTGAAGCCTCTCCTACTGGCAGACACAGAGCTTCTAGGTGTATAAATTTACCAGCGACTGATGCAAGATGAAATAAAAAAGGGAGATGAAAAGAAGTAAAGGGGAGGAGAGAAGGACAGTGAGAGCAAAAGGGCAAAAAGTAGAACAGAGCAAGGAAACCTGATTAGAGATAGAGTGGAGACGACTGAGCAGAGGGCAGAGGACGAAGAGGGCCGAGTTGTTGCAGCTGTGTTGATTTAGCTTCTCGCAGATCGGATTGTGTGGGTGTGTGTATGCGAGGCAGACGGAGAGAGGCAGATTGGGAAAGAAGCTTTGACGTCCTCAGACAGCCTCTGACCTCGACACACCTGCACAAAGCCCCACCATCACCGGATGAAGGCTGCAGCGTGCGTGCGTGCATGTTTGTTTGGCGGTTAAATAAGCCCTCAAAGGTCTTCATGCTGAGACTTACCTGGAACAAATCCTGTTGTAGGAAATAGAAAAACAAAGAACATTGCATGAATGCATTATGACCGCCAGGGAGGGTAGCTTTAAGAGAGCGCATGTCTATGAGTGTGTGTGTACGTGCATGTGTGTGTGTGCGTGACTTTGGTGGGTATGAATAAAAGAGATTTATATCAGGGAAAGAATGGTTTGTTGCCGCTCCTAAGAATAGATTCTATGACGGAAATGATTTTGATGCTGTATGCAAGCCTCTGTGTGTGTGTACATGTGCGTGTGTGTGTGTGTGTATTTGTGTGAGTCTCATTTCGTGTATTTGCCCTGGAGTGCTTTGCAGATCAAATGCACTTGCTGTTTAATTCACCGTCTCAGCAGGCAGCTCTTATAAAGTACATGCACGCACCAGCACACGCACGTCTGCATAACCTCAGACAGAAACATACAGAATGGGAGATGAATATGGAGATAAAGACGAAATAAGTCTGCAAATATTTGGTCTTAGGGACTCGGGAGAGTCTTCTGGGGACTGCCGAGTCCGTAGTAAATTGTGGATGATTGTGTTCATGTTCATCTGTGCATGTAACGGCTGTGCAGATGTTCGCCTGCCTGACAGTACAGACCCTGCATGCAAATGTATGTTTTCCTCCAAGTGGGAGTTCTTGCAAATGTTTTGTAAGTGCTGTTGAACAACTAATGTTTTCACTGCTCATTTTGTTGTTCCTCCATAAGATGTCTTCCAATTGCGTCAGATTTGATGATTCACAGCGAAGAACCATGACCCAAACTTTTCCAATGAAACTAGTTTGCATTTTCATTATCATTGTGTGGGTATGTAGGACAAAACAGCTAAAATTGCTGCACTGTGAATAATACTAATCAGTACATAGAAGTCAATTATTAATCAAAGCGATGATCTCCACTGGTTAACGGACAACTTGAAGAAAACTTCCTCATTGTACTTCTACCTGTAATTTAACTTCATTTATGATAGGAATCGTCTGATAATACATTCATGTATTACAGTATAGCACGTGTATAATCAGGGTGCTATTATCTTGTGGTATTCGTCAACACTTGCACACTGTCGTGAAGTCGCTGCACTGTTTTCCTGCTTCCTGCTGCCACCATCATAAATTTTAACACATCTACTAAGATTTGAATGGCGTATTTCCCTTTGAAAATCCAAGACAGCTTAGTTGACAAGTCAAAAGAAATACGCACTTTGTGTCAAATACAATTGGACTGAATGAAAAATGAAATTACTTAAAGTTTGAGCTACAAGCTTAGTGAAAAAGTATCGCTAATCAGACAGAAGTCAAGTGTTTTGAGTCGACAGCAACAGACTAGTGGATGACTATAGAGTTTGCTAGATGACAGGTGACTGCATTGTGGATGACTTGGACGGGGTTGGCATTTTTTGATCAGTCATATGCCGTACTGTTGTATTTTTCTCAGGAACAATAAATTCACAATTACAGGACCAGACAGCGACCACACTGTAACTCCTTTAAAGTGCTAAAGCTCTTGCATTAACCAGGAATTACTGGATGTTGGTGAGTTATTGATAATAGCTCAAAATATTTGCGAACCATATCAACGTTGATTGCACATTGAACCCTTTTGCTTTTAAAGATTAAAAAGCATCCTTTATTTCCAAGAATAAGCACTTTGGAGCTGTCTCCTACCTTTAAGTAATGTCTGTCTGCTACTTCTAAGTAATGGGGGTGGTGTATCAGTGCAGCATTTATTTAAATATTTAATCTAAAAGTCAAGATCATAAAGCAGACGACAGTTGACACCTTTAACCAAGACATTATGAGAAATGCTCTCAATATGGACTTAACTCAAAATAATAGAATTTTAAATGTGCAATCAAAAATGTGATTAATCAATACTCGATAATGAAATCAAGCATATAATCACGACAAAACCATTTTTTTCTGTCAGCCCTAACTATAAGGAATAAATACAACAAAATTGTTATTGTCATTGTTAATATTGTTGTCATTGTCAATATTACATATCCTTAATTCTGCACTTATAAAACCTTATATTTAGTGTGAAGTGTGTGTATTTAATGTGTAATTTATAGATGTTAAGTTATATAGACAAATATGGTAGAAAAAAAAGAAAAAAGAAATATGTGTATATTTAACTTGAGGGGTAAATTCAGTTCTTGAACTCTGATAATGTTCATGGACGATGTTCATGGGCTGAAACATAAACACACATATGCACAAATCGCGTCTGGCAAACATGAACTGATAGAGAGATGTCAGAGTGAGATTTGGTCCAGTCTAGTCCCTCCAGACTCAGTTACCACTGTGTGTTTCTTTCAAGTCATTTGTCTTCATATGCAGTACTTGTAGACCGAGGACCTATAGACAAAAAAAAAAAAAATTCTCTGAGTGTTGCAAGAAAAGAAAACACATCACATTTGCAACCCCGGCAGCCTCACACTGTTAATTCTTTACATTTGAAGGAAAAGAAATGTTGAAATCTCATCAAGAATTCAATTAAAAGTAGTTGATGGGAGAAAACTTCACATAGTTCTTGATTTATTTAGAAGTCTACTGTTTGTGCTTGTACATACTATATAAAGAGGTGATGGACCAGACTGAACTGTGCACCTCCATCAGCGCTCCACACTGATCTTATCTCCACCAGCCGGTTCCCCTTCAGGGTTCAAGTCCTTGCTCTGTTTGACTTCAAATAAAAGTGACCACAGTGAGGAGAAAACTGTCAGGGACTCACTTTAGAATTGTGCGTCTTTGTTTGCTCATGTGCATTTGTCAGCTCCCCCTTTTCTATCCTCAGACAGCCTCCCCATTCATGTGTCTGTCATCTTATCCCCTCATCTCTTTTCCTGTAATCACTTCTTTTTTCCCGGCACTCTTTTCTGCGGCCGCTATCTTCTCATCGTCTGCTGCGGACTCGATGTTTGAGCATTGTGAATCGGTTTGGGGAACGGTGTGTGTATGGCTAATTCTAATGCTGCCTAACTGGTCCTGGGGTGTAAAATCCTCTGTTATCACTCCGCCTTCTCCTTTTCTCATTTCTAACACATCTCCAATCACTTGTTATTGAACCCAGAGGCATCATTTGAAACGGGAAATGCATTATTGATTTAACCCATTAATTATGCTCCAAGAAACAGAAATCTGCATGCAAAACATCAGACTGCTCCGAGCTGAGAAGTCTTTGATAGCCATAGATCTCAGACATTATCCTCCAAATGTGTGTGTGTGTGTGTGTGTGTGTGTTGTGAAGAACCACTGCTGTGATCTCTGACCGCTGCGTAGCACCTGCTGAGAGCCTCCTGTAAGAACTTTTGGGTCCTTGTTAACCCCTTCTCTCTCATAGATTTCTACTCCATCGACTGTCACACACAGCCGAGGCATCATGGGTAACAGCCCTGACTCACAGTTGAAGTGCACTACAGTGTAAAATGTGAGCGAAGGGAGTGAGTTAGCGTTCAGAAGAAAAGCCCGGCATTGCAATGCGAAGCACAGCTGAACTGCACCATCATCTCCTGTCCGTTTAACTGTCAGCTGGGGCAGCGGTGTAATGAAATAGTCTTGAATGTACAAAAGGTCTTATCTTAGAGGAGGAAATTAAATGTTATTCAAATATGGCTTTTGGCATCACAGGAGCTCTACGTGAAATGTTTACCAAAACAAGTCGATTACAGCTCTCACTAACGCGAACACGATGTGATCTCCGCCACCTTGACAGTAATAGCTGGCTCACGCTGGCCTCAGACCTCCTATTTTAACGGTCCGCCTTCAACAGGAGCAGCGAGCGGAAACATCAGTTTGGAATTACACTGTGTTCATCGTGCGTAATAGCTGGAACTCCTTTTGTTGTGCCCTAACAACGGGGGAATAAACAGCAGAATACAGATAGTACCGAACGCTAACAGTGTGCGTGAATGCGAGCCCACATTGTGATTAATTCACGTTCTGGTACATTTCAGTTTTCCCAAGTCATTACCCTCCCAAATGACTCTGGTTCCTGTGGGATTCAGACAAAAAAAAAAGCACTTTTGAAAACATGTGTGCCAAGATCCAATCTTCATATTTCTGTTCTGTTTATTGTCAGGGAGGTTAATGAGATCTCTCCAGGAGTCAGCGTGTCATCACATGCCTGCTGGTTGCCTGTTATTTATCTGCGTATTACACACACTGTCCAGGTGCTGCTTGCAGGTCGTTTATCCTCCATATAGGTCCCCAGCACTCTGATATATGGAGCTGTTACGTTTCAATATCACAACACGGTGCCTGCAGAGCAAACACACTTGCATCCTGTACTGTCCAGCACCAGGTTTTTCATGGTTGTGTTAAAGGGCAAGTGTGTGTGTTGACTTGAGTTTTTCCCGGTCATTTATCCTGTTTAAGGCCCTTTACTCTGTTGTCCTCTTCTTAATACGACTTTTACTCGAGTGCTCCAGGCTGCTCTGTCCCCCAATTGCTATTCATTAGTGTGGAGAGGTGGGAGAGGTAGAGAGAGGCCAGGGCACTTTGGGTTTCAAATGCGGCTTCTTCTCAATTCTTATACCCACTGTAGTGCAGGTATTAGCTGTCGTCATTTTATTTACGGATAGAAGTGAAGATTATCTGCATTAGTGATTAATCTGCAGATTAATTTTCTGATTGCTTATGCGAGCTATAGGACACACACACACACAAACAAACTTCTTAGATGTCTTCATTTCTGTTGAAGACATTCAGTTTTCTAAATAATAAGACTCTTAATCCTGAAGGTTGTGCGTTTTTGTAATTAATCAGCCATCAAAATAATCTCTGATTAACTCTCCTTAAATGGATTTATTGTTCCAGCATTATTAATAGAACTTTTAGTGATATTTTCTTTGGATCTAAACATGAGCATTTTCTTTTGTATCTCTTATGTGCGTGACAAGCTCTGAATTTTCTTGACATCTTGCCTGTAATGAGGGAGTAAAACAAGACAAAGATTTCAGTAAATATGAATAAGTCAGATGACTCTTAAAACAGAGTGCATGGTGTGAGTTGGCGTGCCTGCTCAAATAGATGAATATGCTAATATTGTTGGCATTTTGTGGACTTATATTCATGGTGTGTTGGCGGTGACCCTGTGTGAATGAGTGTGTAAGTCCGTGTGTGTGTGAGTGTGTGTGTGAGTCCCTCTCTCAGTGAGTAGGCAGCGTATTACTTGTCTTGGTGCAATGAGCCAGGCCTTGTATTAGGCAGGTTGAGCTGCAGGGGGAATTTTGTAACACTTGACCTGTTTCACTGAGTCATTTGTGTGGATGGAGAAATAGAGGCAAAGAAGAAGATGAGGAAGAGAGGAAGGGAGCGAGCAAGTAAAGGAAGGGTGCATGAAGGGGGAGGGAGAGGGAGAGGGAAGGGTTGCACACGTGGTTTGGGGTGATTGGAGGGATGAGTGACAATAAGAAGCGATTGGTAGAGGAAGCGAGAACAACAGCTGGGGGAGCCGGAGGGGAGGAGAAATGAGATGACAGTGCTTTCACATTTTTCTGTTTCTTACTCTCTCTCTCCCTCTCTCTCTTTTGCTCACCATCTCTTCCTCTCACCCAATCTCTCCATCCCTGTCGTTCATTCAGCAGCCTCTTAGGCAGGCCTGGCTCCTCGCCCTGCTCCTCATTACTCAGCCCTTCAACCTTAAAGGTCATGAACACAAACTTAGCGCTTTAAATGCAAGAGAAATATAACTTCTTTATGTAACTGTTCCTGCCAGTTATTATCTGAGACTTTTTCTGAGTATTTTGTTGAAAATTCTTGATGCCTGCTCTCCACATAGATATGAGCTCAGCTGGTGGTCTCCTGCCTCAGAGTTTCAGTCATATTTCTGCATAACTTATTCCACTTCTCTTCCTCTTGTCCTCACATCCCCTGTGTCTGCGTGTTTTCTCTTCCCTCTAGCTGCTAAGAGCATAAAGTGGTGATAAGGACGGTGAAAGACATATTATAAATGTCAAAGGGTCACCTAACCCCAATTACAAAAGAAAACTTTTGTCACTTACTCCCTGTGGTCTCCAGCCCTGCAGTAAGTTTTGAATTTTATTTATCTGGGCTCTAAGAAGGAGGAGTTGGGTTTCTAGGACAGTCTTGAATAGCTTGCCTGATGAGGGACTCATGCTCCATGGACCCAAAAATGCCAAAGTATTAGAGAGCTACAGAGATTTTTCTGCTTGCATGCACAGTGAGCAGCTACCTCTGCAAAACTGTGGCCCCGTGCATAAACTTAGTATTTATTTCTTCCTCGTACACTCATTCACTTTAACAAGCCTGGCAAGAGCAACAAACAGCTGCTGTAGCAATTAGTAGTTTCCTTGCAAACAGGGAATACGAAGCATTGATGCCTAACTTTGTTTAGCCCTACACGACTAATTTGTAGTATTGTAACTAAGCTCTGTTTAAATTGTACTTTCTAGTCTTCTGATCACTCAGAGTGCTTTTACACATTTACCCATTCACTCTACCATAGCAGAGGCTGTCATGTAAAAGATCAATCAGTTTTTACTAATCCTATTAGCATACTGCCGGCACAGCTGCTGAGGGTAGATCAGGTTTCAATGTCTTGAAACCCTCAACGTTTAGACTGAGAGACAACCTGCTTTAACATAAGGGTGGGAATCACTAGTGGCCTCACGATACGATTCGATATTATCATGATACTTAGGCCACGATACGATATTAATGCAATTTTTAACATTTTGAAATACAGTGAGTATTGCGATACAATATATCTCAATTTATACAATTTTTTCAACTGTTTAGCTAATTTGTGTTTTATGTTTGTCTTATTGACTCAATTTTCATTTTCCTGAAGCATGCTGTATCTTGTACACCTATTATATATTTGTTGCACTAACTTTCTCCTGCTCTATAATGTAACCTCTGCCAACATCACTGGACAAACAGCTGATTTAATTTTTCCATTATCATAGATTTGACTTCATATTAGCAATTAATTTGAAAAATCAATACTTGGTAAATGACACGATATGATATATCACCAGATAAAGTATCGCGATACTATGCAGTATAGATTTTTTTCTCCCATCCTTACTCTACCACAGCTGCCCCATTTGCGCAGTGAGTTTTAGCGGCAACTTCTCGTCTCAAGAAATTAAGCCAATGTGGAAGTGTTAAAAACTGCAGTTCCCCAAGTATCCACTTGAGGCAGGCTTCAAAAGCCCCAAGAGCCACATACACACCCATTACAAAATTCCCATCATCAGAGTAAAAAATAAACGTTTACATGGTGTCAACATGATTTTGTTCAAAGTAGCTGACGCTGCGTTACACCCGAGTTGATGGCGTTCCAGTTAACAAGTCTGAAAACCAAGATGGACGCCTGCAGTTACCCATGGTTAGCTGTTGTTTACGGTTATCAGTTGTTGTTCACGGTTATCAGTTGTTGTTAGCCGTTGTCAGCGGTTGTTAGTTGTTGTTAGAGGTACCAGTTGTAAACAACTCACAACACAGTATTTTACTCTTACAAACACCATAGCACTGTGCTCACAGTTCACAACATATAGCACTCATTTAATTTCACAAAAACAAAACAGAAGTGCTAAAAAATAATAAATTACGAGAGCTTTACGGTTACTCTTTACTGTTGATGCACTGCACTGCCATCTTGGATTATGACGTTGTCGTCAAGTTGAGGTTGGTGAGGATTGTTTGACTTTCCGAGTTGGAAATCCGACTTCAGGGGGGCGTTCCAGATGAATTTTCCGACTCTGAGCTCGTAAATCCCGACTTCCAAGTACAACTGGAACGCAGCATTATTGTACTATCCACATGCTGTACAGAGGGGTATAGGGGTTCATGTCCAACATGGCAACTGTTGTCAAGGCTTAAAACTCTGTTTCAAAAACCAAAGGGCAACATCACTTAAACTACACACATATGTTTAATACAGTTAATGGATAAGAAACTGTCCTGAGGTGAACAGAGTACCAAGAATAGTCGGAATGCTTTTAATCTCTCTGGTTGGAAAAAAACAGGAATGAACCAAGCGGCTGTAACCTGAAGGATATTTCTGCCATTTGTCAGCCTAAAGTCCAATCAGTGATAATGGAAAAGTTGGGCTGAAATGGACTCTCCTGAACATCAGTCAGTCTTGTACCTTGCTCTAACGACCTCCTTCCCAATTTTTTACAATGCCATCGTCAACAATAGAAGTGAAGCTACAAATGAATTCAAACAGCTTTGCCCGACTACGTCACTGTACACGTCAAATAACAGCTGGTGCCGCAAGATAGATTTAGCAGCAGCTCCCCAGAGGTCCAGAGAACATCGGCAACAACCTGCAGGCGTTTTTCACTCGATATCACACTTAATCTACATAAAATTTTCATTTATCAACCCCTTTAATTTCCTTAACCCTGCTGCCCCAGAGGCGGGGCCACTCATGCTGTGCAGCCAAACATCAGAACTTCGTTTCATGTCGAAGTGGAGAGCTGAGCGTCTCCATAGATGCCAAGTACATCTTATTTCATGATAAATAATTACATCATATTCAGCTTTACTTAAAAGCTGCAAGATTATAAACAACATTTAAGCAACTTGAGGATTAAACCGGGGAATTAAATTACTTTTTTTTAATGGTGTTTCTTTTTTTCTTCTGTAGATGCATCCGTGCAGAGGAAAAATGTAGTGTGAAAAAAAGGCCTTTTCACTCCCTGCTCCTTCAAATCTGCTTTCATTACCCTCCTTGTCCCCCAATCTCACTTGTCGCCTCCTTCGCCACTGCTGCCACATCTATGTACAGTACACTCCTAGCCTTTGCGTTCTGCTGTGACGGCTGGCCTGGCGACTTCTGACTTTGAGCGCGTCCTGCGGTGACGCAAAGCCCCGCAGTCAGTGCAAACAGAGCCTGGTGTTTGGTGACATTTAGCATTTTACCGCAAAAATTATGCATCGGTGTTGACATTCAGCCTTATGCATAAAATTCATGATGTATGTGGCACTTCCTGTAGGCGCTGCAGCCGAGAGAGAGGCAAGGAGGAAGTCAACAGCTGAGCCACAGACACACAAACCCACAACATCTCAACGAGAGCACATACACTTACAGTGCGATGGCTTTTAAAGTAAAGGTCCAAATGCTTTCTCATGAACTTACATCATCGAGCTTCATGAAAACTCCAAAGTCATGAATTTATTTCCACTTGTGTCTTCATTATGAATTCAAGAACAATCCTTTTCACACTCCTCCACGCACCTCTCTCCCTATGGTACTTCACTTTATTCATTCTTTGCAGATTAATTCTGGGACGACACTTTTTATGATGCCCAATTTATGTCAGCAGTGAGGCAGGCCTCCCTCTCCCTCTCTCTCTCACTCACTCTCTCCACAGTCTCCTCTCTTATCTCCTCCGCCTCATGTCTCCGTCTCCCTCTACATGTGCGCTCAATGAAACAATGGTACTTTCTAGTAACGAGCAGCCGGTTTGTCAGCTTTTTTTTTAAAAAAGGGAAGAAGACAAATGGAGGGAGGGAGCAAGAGGATGTGAAGATAATGGGTTTCTGTGGTGATTAACATTCCAGAGTGGCGCGTCAAAGAAAGTGTGACTGTCCTATTGTGTCTTCACTGACAGCCAGATGAACGGTGGCAGCAGGACCGGTTGGGTCTGTGACACAGAGGGTAATAAACAAAGCATGTCTAATCTGCATCTTATCTGTGTCTGTGTGTCTGAGCATCTCCTCCCGTGTCTGTGTTTGAACTCAGAGTGACACATTCACCCTCTTTCTTCCCTGAGATCGGACCCACGCTTACACAAAGCGGCGGTGAGTGAGCACTTCCTCTTGGTCAGTGAGTCAAGCAGAGAGCTGACTAACCGGTCATTCAGTCTGTCGGAAGGGATCGCCACGGTTCCTGCCACGCTGCCGCTGTGACACACCTGTCACCTGGAGCAACAGAGACCGAGCTGCCCCAGTGTGTGTTTGCTGAAAGCATGAGATCGTATTAGGCAAACCACTGTTGCATTATGCCGGGGTGACATCACTCCTGCTGAGTGAGCTCTCTTGACATATAGGATTCACTCACTTGGTGGTAAATGTTTGGCACACAAGTGCTGCTTCCACCTGCCGTCTTTGTTTGAGTTCAGTAGGCAGAGTAATGGCAACGTGTGCAGAAAACAAATCTGAGAATATTTTCCTTATGATTAGAATTACAAACCAAAAGCTTCAGACTCCATCTTTGAGCTGCATACTCCCAATATTTCCATTTTTAAAAGTCTCTCTTTCTACCTCTTACTGGAACAACAAACTTTCTTTGATTTTGACTTTTGATCGGACAAAAC
The DNA here is from genome assembly GCA_962446985.1 of Xyrichtys novacula. NCBI lineage: Eukaryota > Metazoa > Chordata > Actinopteri > Labriformes > Labridae > Xyrichtys > Xyrichtys novacula. Next base: position 25,307,494 of record OY660871.1, read on the forward strand.
AAGCAATAAAAAGTCAACGCAATTTTTTCTTAAATGGGCAACTGCAGCTCAAACTTCAGCCATAAAGGACTTTTTGCAACCATATATTTCATGACTATTTAATGCAAGCTTCTATAGAGACACATGGGAGTGTAATGGAAATCAAACCCTTATATACTTGACTTTAGTGTTTAACTTTTCGAGCTGTAACTGGACCTAGGTGCTGTTGTGCCTCAGGCCTTTTCATCAATATTCCCCTCTGCTTTTCGTGCTGGATATAAACCACAAATGCCTATCTAATCAGGTAGTCTGTCTGGCGGTTGCTCGTGGATTCACAGCTACGATTATTTGATTCTCTCCAGCCCTCGACTTTGATCCTAATGTCTCACCCGCCCTTGCATCAAAATGTACATCCAACTCTTCCCCGGTGCTCTACCGGGCCGCGCACGAACCCGCACACAGTCAGGTGTGCTTTGAAAACTGAGCAGAACAGACAGGTTTTTGAGCTAAGCTAAGCCTGGGATTAAGGAGAAATTTACTGCCCATCTAGGTGTGTGTAATAGTGTCTATTTCTGACGGCCCTCTGAGAGAAAATGACTGGTTTTCCCCAGGAAGGCATCAAAACCTCTTGCATCATCCCTGGCTTCCACACAGGTGCTTTTGTAATCTTCGCTCTCTCTCGCGGATACTTCGAGAGCATGCTGTGCATTCTCTCTTTTCAGGAGCACTTTCATGTGTGTGCATGTTTGTCTGCTCATGTGCATGCATGTGACTTGAGCTGGGTGTGCATGCATGTTCCCTCTCTTCTGGCGTGCCTAACCGGCTCTGACACATCTGTGGCTTTTCCAGGCGAATCAGGGCCGGTGCCAAACTGCCAAGAAATCAATGCAACAGACGCTGCTCCCCCCTTCTTTCTCCTCATATTCCTTCTTCTGCTTCCACTTCATTCTGCCCCCTCTTTCCCTTTTTTCTCTCTCTTTCTCTCTCTCTCTTGGTCTGTCTCTGTCTCCTCTCTGTCCTTTTTTTTCTCCCTCTGTCTTGCTCAGAGCCCTTATTAAAAATGGAGTGAGTGTGTGCTGCATATTTAAAATGGTCATGGATGGATTTAAACGGCTGATGGTATTTAGTGTCTCCTCAGGGAGCTGCTATGAGCCCTTAAGCTGACTCCTCTGACTGGAGCCTGACTGACTGGTGAGCACACACTAAACCTCTAATAATGACTTGTGTACACACTGTGAGCCATGCACACGCACAAACACACACACACACATATACAATCAGACAGGCAGGTGTGCACACGTACACACACTCTCATTACTGCACATTCTGTTTAGCTGCGACAAGGACGCCGGTCACGTCTTTTATGCCTCACAATGTGAGTTATGTTGTGTGCGCGCGCTCATCGGTCAATAACTCATTAGTCTGCCTGCTTTGATGTAGCAGTGTGTAAATGTTTTTAACCGTTTTTGAAGATACTCGTACAGGTTCACAAGCGTGTCAAACTGGGTCTGTTTGAAGGGGTGTGTGCAGCGTGCGTGCGTGCGTGTGCGTGCGTGGGCGCGTTCACCACAAACAGTCAGGGTGGATGTCACACTGAGCTCCTTCAGGTCGAGCAGCAAGTGTTTCTGTCATGTTGTCTTTCATGCTGGCTTGGATTTGGGTTCCAATCTGCTCCCAAGTGTCCTTCACTGAAACACTATTGATTACCCAACACACCCTCCAACGCTAAACATAAATACTGCTGCGGAGAAACACACCGAAACACAAACAGTCTCTGATAAACAGACGCCCCCCTGCCCGGAGGGGAAGACAGGAGGGTTTTAAACAGGGAGAAAATGTGATGCACAAGTCTTTGATAATGTTTGACTATTCAGATGAAAGGTGCATAAAAGAGCATTTTCAATCACTACACCTTCACTTACAGTCACTTTTGGTTAAAACAATGAGATCAGTGCATCTAATACCTAGTGGAGAGCGCATTCATTATTGATGCAACAGTCTTTGATGGTGTCAGTTGATGTATGTGCCGCAGTTTGATATCTTTCATCCATGACGTGAGGGTTAAAGCATGTCCACAATGCGAGTTTTTTTTGCAAATGTGTGCATGCAACCGAGAGCATTTCAGCGTGTTGCATGATGTTGGTGCGCGTGTGTTGTTCTTCTAAGTGTGTGTCTGCCTTTTGTGCACTCCTCTTTCCACATTTCTATGTTTGTATTTCCACTTTGAAGATTTCGGCCACTGAGTCAGAGTTGGAGCAGCAGCGGCGGCGGCGGCATTGGTGGTTCTTTTGTGCTGTTGACAGAGCTGTACAGCAGAAAACAATGATCACCTCTGAGAATTGTGACACATGCACAGCAGTTGTAGAAATCAAAGGAAGAACATAAAAAAAATAAAGAAAAACAACAGTCGTGTTCCTTCAGATTTACAGCCAGAGGCCTGGATTTGAGGTGTACCGAATGTGTGTATTAGTCAGTGTGAACGGCTTGTGCTTCGAGGAGGACACAGGTTACATCTTCTTCACAGATGCATAAATCACCAGCACTCTGAGCCAAGCAGCCAATCAACTGCATTTAAGCACTAATGAAGCCATTCTTTATTCTAATTCAGATAAATTGATCTCTAAATGCTTTCTTCACCACTTTCCCATCTCTTTTTGTTTTCTATTGTTTCTCACCACTCGCTCCCAGTAGCAATGAAAACCCAAACGGCGGTAGTGGAAACGTCTTTTTTAATGAGCATTTGAATTCAAGTTGGGCAAGAGCGCCGTTTTTTGGTGTCTCGACAGCCAGCATTGTTGTGGTTTTTCTCCGGGGACGAAGGATGAAGAGGAAAGTGAATGAATGTGGAGAGCGTGCGGGAACATTACAGCACTGTGTGTCATTAATCAGTGGCTGATGAGAGGCAGTTTGAGGAGAAGACGGGGCCTATTACTGCTACGGCACTCTGAGGACACAGTGTGAGGCTCTTTAATGCTGCCTACTCTGTGGTCAACAATAAAGCAGGTACAAACACTGTAAACAACGCCTGAGAATGAATCATTTTCCAACAAAAGATCGCAGCAGATTCTGAGTGAGGGCCATTAATTTGACACGTCATTAGACTTCAACTTTTCCTGTTACAAGCTCTTCTTCCTTGATTTCCTTCCCTCCTACACATCTTTCTCTCTTCCCTCCAGCTCAAATCTTCGATTCTCTCAGTTCCCTGTTTTTCCTATATGTTCTACACTCTCCTCCTTCCTTCGCCTGCTCTGTCTCTTCCTTGCTGCGTGGTTCGTTTTCTGGCAGAAAGTGTGAGGAACTTTTTAAGAGGGTGACATGAAGAGCCCTCTCATGTAAGTCGACTGGAGCTGAGAGAAACGAGCGAAACAGACTCTCCGTGCTTAAGAGAAAGAGGGAAGATTGCCAAGTCCTACACATTGTTTTTTTCCTTCATTATATGTAAGGTTTCTGCACAGCAGGCTGCCGAATAGATTGCAGTGCAGCAGTATATAGAGGCTGTTACAGTGAAGCATCCTGGCTGCAGGGGAGAAATCTAAGAGGATAGCAGAGTTTCAGGTTGAATGTGGTGGGTAATGAGGTGAGAGTCCTTTCTTGCCAGAGGTTAGCGGTGGTTAGGAGGGCAGGTAAACACACCAGCTGCTCCTGACTGGCTGGCCTGAAGGCCATGGTGACACTGGTGGAGGAGGGGAGAGAGCGGGTGAGGGTGGAGTGAAGAGAGGAGAGGGGGAAAAACAGGGCAAGAAGATGGATGGGAAGCCCAGAGGCATAAGGAAGTAAAATAGGTAGCTGGATATTACCAGATTGCAACATTTAGTGTAATTTACTGTATTTACCCTGGTGGGTAGCTTACCTTCTACAGTCAGCTTCCATTGCAGCTGCTTCTTCCCTCATTATGATCTGTAAACGTGATCTAAGTCGACAGTAATAACCTGATTACTTTAGCTTACAGACAAACCTGTTTTCCTCTAGGCGTGTATATATGTGTGTGTTACACTTGTTTAAAATGTGGGACACCTGCTGCTGTTTGAAAGGTCCTTTTGAATCCCTCACTTTCTTACTCTTACAGGAATAGTCCTTAGGTAAGAAGATCAAACCGCTTTTTAAGTCAGCGTGCAGTATGAAGCTACAGGATGTGATTATCTTGGCGTATTGTGGAGCGGTGGAGAGAGAGAGAGAGAGAGAGAGAGAGAGGCTCTTTAGAAACTTGTAGAATCTGTCTGAAGCTCAGAAGTAAACAAGTTATTTATATGGTTTGTTTAATCTATACAAAACACACATGCATGAAAATGACAGCTTTTTAAGTAGATCATACAGCTTGCAGCATTGTTTAGACAGGGATAATGCTGAAGTTAGCATCTGATTCACTACACCGAGGCTTGTCAGATCTGGAATACATTACCTTTAAGAGTCTTTTCAAACCTTTCTATAAAAACACAAAAGAGACACTCACATTACAGCTTTTAAAACCTTTAGACCACACTGAATTAAAACCTAATCTGGAACAACAGTACTTAGATTTGTCAAATTTAAACTAGATTATTGCGAATCTGCCAAATCAGATCACCGTGATATTGTTCATCTTCAAAAATAACTTTCATTTTCCAATCTGTTCACTGTGTTTGTATTCTGTCAAAGACTGAAGATATGGCTTTAATCAGAATCAAGATTTCACTGGTCTCATGCTGTGTCAGTGAGTCTGCAGCCTCTCTGAGGAAATCTGGCCCAGATATGACTAGTTTAGACAGTTAGATGAAGCAATGATATCATTTTTGTTTGTCTTTGTTGCATTTTCTCAAACACAATAAAACTTTTACCAGTCTGAAACTGTGTATCTAAAGTCTGCAGACTCTTTTAGTCACTTCAGACAAGTTCTCACATGTCTGGATATAGTGGTTAGAGTTAGGGCCATAGACTGTATATACTAAGGACAACTTGGTTCCTCCTACTGCCGGACTTCCTGAAACCAACATTACTCAGTAGCATTGTACACATTCGGTGGGAGAGTCGCCAAGAGTCGCTGCGATGACGCCCGGCTGGAACAGCGTATCGCTAGGTGAGCTATGCAATCTTCGCACGCCCGTAGGCTGTATCAAATGTCAATCATAGAAAACCTGAGCCCTCTAATAACTTTTAAAAACTGAGCTGTACAGAAAAAAAGAGGACTTGGGCACAAACCAGTCTTACAATAACTACATGTCAACATCACAAGCAGGACGGAGAAAAATTTATGTTCTGTGTAATAAATTTCTAAAGTTTGTCCACAGCTCCATAAGCTTTGCTGGAGGAGGTGAGATTTATGACCTATACTGCAGCCCATCACCAGAGTGTGCTGTTCTCAGGGTGGCTTCACCCAGCAAGGAGGCAGACAGTGTCCATTCTATATACAGTCTATGGTTAGGGCCTGTTTGAATGTAGTTTAGGGGTTAAATAAAGCAGTGTAATCTCACTTTTTTGTGTTTCAACAAGTATGTTGAGTCTCAAAGAAAAACACGTCCTGGAAGCTGAAACTCTGAGGCTAACATCAGTGTTGTCAAACATGTCCAGGACAGCTTTATGCAAAGTTAAACTAAGCCAAGTTCTTCTCTGTTTTGGCTTCATGCAGATAACCAGTGAATATGAGCGTATTAAAAAGTATTTACTATCTAATCCAACTCTCAAGGAGATTTCTCTTTCAGATGGTTTGTTCAGATGGTTTAACTCCTCAACTCTAAATTTGTCTTCACTTTCAGGGGAATAACCTTTTGATTCTGTGATGATTTTGTGTTTTCCTGCTCGAACTGAAATACAAATCACAATTCGCAGACAGTTGTGATTAAAAATGAACGAGATTGGTTGATTTAATTATGAATGCATATTTTTGCATGTATTTATGATAAAAACAGGACATCGCAGCTCTTCAGTGGAGTACAGTTGTGTTGGGATTTAGTGAACATTACGTGTATCATAATAAAAGGCCACTCCATAAATATTGAAAACACATTATCGCGTTAATAATTTCTTCTCCTCTGGCACTTTCAACAGAGTTTCTCTTCAAACCAAAGCCGCTTTTAGTTTTTTTCTTCTATTCTATGATTTATCTATTTAGTTTAAATATAGATGCCGCCTTTTCATGCTGTCACGTAAGTTTTGAGACAAGAGTGTCAAGTGTCGTAATTAGTTCAGTCTATTATAATTTCAAGTGCTAACATAGATTTTGGACTGAATGTGGAGCTGTAGATGGCATGATAACCTGCTTTTTTGCTTGTTGAGCACCTGTTACTCTCTGCTGAGTACCTGCTCTATGTTTCTACCTGTTTCCTCCTGTCCTCTCTGTGTGTGTGTGAGAGAGAGACAGAGGCAGAACCAGAGTGCAGCTTGTAGTACAACAGATCATTCATGTCCTGAGTGGACAGCCACATTTGGCTAATGCAACCCCGCTTTCTCTGCTGGCTGCAGCCGGCCACCTCAGTGCCAGTGTAAAGTGGACTGTAAATATTGACAAGGGAGACAGCAAGAGGCATCAGCGACCTTGTCAGAGAGGAGAGGGACGAGAGAGGGAGAGATGGAGGAGAGGGGAGGAGATGATGGAGGCATGGAGAAGAGGGAGGGAGGGAGGGTGGAGAGAGAAAGAGTTCCTGCCTTCTCCCAAGGCAACTGAGTGTGCTTTGATGCACTGTGGCAGGGAACACACTGTCTCCCCAGAGAGGGAGAGGAGCAGCGTCTCACACACACACATGCACACACACACACATGTGCACACCATGCAGAGTTTTCACATTAACCACCACACGGCTTTTTAAAATGTCACAACGCACACACACACATCCAGCACCCTCGCTCACAGTGTGCACACCCAGACAACAGTGTCAGTGACACGGATTTAATCCTCAGAAGGTTGAAATGCACGAGGTTGAGCTCTGGAATCACAGTAGATTAGAAATGACCAGTGCCACTGATCTGCCTTAACTTCAAAGAATAAAAACGTCACGCACAAACACACACACACAAACACACACACAAGTCAGCACTCCCTTCAGACACATGCAGAGAGTGTGTGTCCTCTCTGAGCCGCTCAGCTGGTCTTGTTGTCTGAACAAGCTCGATCAATGGGGGCTGATTTGTTTTGTGTAGAAAGGAGATGTAATGTTCTCATGAGCGCGGTGAATAGAAGATGACAGTGATGGAGACGGGACAGTGGGAGTGGGTGTGGAATGTCTCCATCTGCCTTAAAATTAATGTTAGAGGTAGCTGCAGCGCTCAACACCGTGGCACTTGCATTGATTGTGAATAATTTAAGAGTGTGTGTAAGAGTGTTTTTAGGCCTGCAGCTCATGTATGTAGTTTCTAAGTAAAGCCACCAGCTTAACTTTGTTCTATTTTCGCTACCTTTTGTTTTTTCTCACTTTTCCCCCCTTCCTTTGCTCCCCCCTCCTCCCCCGTTTTCTCCCGCTCACTTCATTCGGTCTAGTTATCTTCACGTTGATTATTGGGTTACCTCGATACCACAGAGTTCGGCAGGTGTACATGCATCAACCTGACTAAAAGAGTCAATAGATGGATGGATATGGTGTATGTTTAACCTCCGAACCTAAGGCTTGGCTTTTTTTTTTCTTTTCTCTTAGTGAGCAATGAGATTACATGTCCTGTGTTTTATCTTAATCTCTTTCAGAGGCCATCAATTCATTCGGTCCTAATCTCATCTCCAGGCACTCTGCTGCAACTCTGCTGGCCTTGTGTGTTTTTCCTGTACTGGGGCAGTTTCTGTATCCTGTGTCCCTGCTGAGTTGAAAAGGCTCGAATTTCAGCCGTAACCGGTTTGTCTCGAAACTTTGCATTAAGAGCAAAACCTCCTCCGAAAACTTCCAGTGACGGCTCGAAAAACAACAAAGACAAACTCACCAATACTAAAAAGGGAATATTAAATCAAAAATATGTTTTCTCCTTCAAAGACATTAATGGTGTTGGGGTGATCAAACACAGTGGGTGTATATAATTAAGACGACACTTCTTACTTTCTTGCTGAAAAGCATACTCTAGAGTGACTTGAAAGAGAGAGAGAGAGGGGAAAAAGGGGCAGAAGATGACACGCAGCGAAATTCACAAGCGGGTCAATCCTCACGTCAGCACCACATGGCCGAGGCTGCCGCCCGCTGAGCCAACAGGACGCCTTTGGCTTTGGATATTTTTGGTCAACTGTCCCTTTTTAAGAGAGTCAGGCTAACCCATTAGGAATGAATTTGATCAGTGGCTGCAGCAGGATTGTGTTCCTAGTGACCAGCGGCCTGCTAATCTCTTAAGCCAAGACCAGCCACATGTACATCTCAGCCTCTTCTCCACTGGACCTACTGCAGATGATTGTCTCTGTTTTCAAGGCTGGTTAGAAGCTATTCAGGGTGCCTCAAAACTTTTGCAGGTGTGTGTGTGTCTGTGTGGGTTCACATGTTATGTGTGTGTGTGTTTTGAGATTTGTGGAAGAGGTCAGGGAGGGTAATAAAAACAGGCTTATCTCCTCTCGTTAGGCACAGCAGATAAGAGATGCGGAGGGAGACGCTGCAGATTTGTGTTGTCGTATTACCGGGCCAAACAAGCAAATACCAAATTACACTGGCGATGGAGCGGGGATGACAGGAAAGAGGGATGATGGAAGTGAAAAAAGATGGATGGGTGGATGGATGGAAGAAAAAGAAGAGGGGAGGAGGCAGAGATAAATGCAGCGAAAGCCAGGGCTGTGCGCAGGGAAGCTGAGGATAGGCAAGCATGTTAACCTTAATCCCTTCAGGGAGTGGCGTAAACACACAGGGAAAGAGAACAAGGTATTGAGTGGAAAAAAGAGGGATGGAAGATCTTTGTCTCGGCACTCTCTCCTTCATCCCCCTCAGTGTGTGATCAGCCAGTTTCAGGCTGCAGCAGCAGCTGGGAAATCCCTCACAAGCCAGCATCTTAATCACAGCCTTCATCTCGCCGGGCTCTTCCTGCTGCCTCACCCTCTTTTTCTTCCCTTCTTTTGATTCCTGCCTCCTCCTCTCTCTCCCTCTCTCCCTCAATGTCATTCTCTCCCGCAAACTCCACTGTTTGACTCCACGACTTGACTCATCTCTCAGCGAATCCTCTTTCACTGAGCACCCTCCTCGTTTCATCTCTTTCCTGTCAATGAGTCACATGAAGTTTTTAAAAAAGAGAGCTGATCTGTCTGCCGGATGTTTTTACTCCTTTAAAATTTGACAGAAAATGAAGCAATAAAAGGTAAAACTTACACACAAAAAATACAAGTCTTGCCACTGGCCTGTACTCTGCCATGCATCCCAAAGCTCCAGAGAGTCTGGTGGTATTTTCAACCTCGCTGAAATGGTTCTGCGGTAATTTCAAGACAGTTTCAGCAAACCATCCAGCCTCATCTCCTCTTCCTCTGCTCCCTCCGCCTTCTCCAGGCCTCATGGGAGAGCGCTGGTCTATGGTTGACTGACTGGACGGGCAGGGTTGAGCAATGGAGGGCTTCCATATAGGGAGGAGAGGGATGCGTATGGAACTAGATGGTCCCTGCATTGATCTGCTGACGGATTTCGAGCTGACCTTTAACTGAGTTTGACCACCTCTTCACTCTGCAGAAAGATAAATAAATCAGCGCACTGTCAAGAAAGAGATGCACAACTCCTCTCTGCCTTTAGGCCCCGCTGGATTATTTTTAGCTGTTAGTCCATTTGTGTACTCATTTAATGTGAATATCAACGCTTAATTATGTAAATAGACATGTTTTCTTAGATGCATGAGGAGATAGGCTGCAGGACAAAGGTTGCACTGCAGACTAACATATTTGCGTAGATGTGTCAGTCTGTGTGTGATGAGGTTAGAGCACAGGATGCCATCTGCTTCTTAATACAACATCGTACTTGAACCCACCAGAGTGTGTTTTTGTTTGTATTAGTGTGTAGGATTTATGTAATACTATATCTGCTGGTGAGTGCACGTCTTGTTTTATGTCCTTAGCAAATCGCCGCAGAGATTTAAGCAGGCCCAGCAGACTTATAGTACACATGCTGTCTTTCCCCCACTCTCTCTCTCTCTCTCTCTCTGTCTGTCTGGGATATTTCATTAGCGCAAGACATGGCCGCCGTCCAGGGCCAACACAGAGGGCACGCTCTCGAGTCAAGTCATTCATACAAACGCACCCTACCTCAATCCTTGAAATTGGCCTCTCTTTTTTCTCTGCAGCTCTCTCTTCCTCTCTATCAGAGGTTATCAGAGCGGAGAGAGCTGCTTTCTACCTGAAACCTGCTGAGTGAGAATCACTCCAGTTGGATAATGACACCGTAAGATAAGAAAAGGTAAAAGAAAGCGTGGGGGGATGGGGATGGGGGGCTTTGAGGAGTTTAAAAACATCCCATGAGCCAAAACAAGGGATGGTGGTGTGAGGAGAAACAGACCCAGCATTGGAATGAGGAAGTATTTGCACCAAAAGCACATGAACAACAAGGCAGGTATCAGTGTGAGTGTGAATGAATGTGTCCTACAGCTGCTCATGTAGTGCAGCTTTTAAAGAGACACAGCACCCCCATGTGGCAGACAGTCGACACGACATAGAAGTAAAATTTTCAGATTTAGATGTGATCTGTCTGATGCCAAATTTCAGTAGCAACAGTTGGAAGTGTAACAGAGCCTGAGTGCCAGCTTTTATTTCACATCCAGTCCGTTTCAGTTGCTTGAGTTTTTGTGAAGATGCCCAGGTCTTTTATGTTTTTGTGTGTGCGTTTCAGCTTCACAAATAATTCCCTTAATACCCTTTCAATTCCTTCAGGCAAAACGCTCCGTCTGCAAAACCGGCGTGACTCAACTCCGAATGCAAAAGTTAAATATCCTCCAAAGTCCTCCATGGCTAGTCCTTGTAAAATATCTGACTAATTATTCAGCAGCGTTCATTTGAAGTTACCCTTTTTTTTGGGGTCTTTTTATCACACAGAGTCATAAATATAAAAGACAGCATTTTATGGGTGAGCTGAAACAAAAGTATGTTTTACAAGCTCCCCGTTAGACACTTTTAAGATTGTTGAATGAATAATTAGTTTTCATTTCCTGCAGCTCAGCCTCGGTCTCCCCTCCAGCATAATAACTACTTGTCCTCATATCTTTATAACAGGAGTGTTAGAAACCATCCAAACCCTGACGGTATATATCTACTTTTAGTGATATTAAAACAAAACTACTGATGATTAAAATTTTGATTCTTTGGAGATTGGATTTAAACGATAAATTTTAAACAAAGCCCACATTTATTGGATTTTTCCTCACTAAGGATTATAAATTGGTCATAAAATACAATATTAATAAAAAAAGGAGGACCAGCTTAAGACACGATTGAATGTTAATGCTAGTGTGTGAATGTGTCACTGCTGTCTGAGGACAAAAGAGTTAAACTGTGTGCTTATCCACGTTGTCCAGACTCAAAAGCACACATCATGACACTAAAGCTGTGATTAGTAACATTAAATAAGTGCACTTTTTGTAAGTTAGCTAACATTAATAACTCAGTTTGCAAAGTTTTTGTCATTGTTACATTACAGCGGACTGCAGGTCAGTACATTATTTTATCATTCTGCATCCCAAAATATTTGCCTTGAATAAAGTAGAAGTGGTACTTACAAAAAAATTTGTTTTTTAGTAATTTGCTTCATCCCTGAAAACACAACCAGTTTTGTCCACAAGAGGTCACCAAAATAAACACGACATGAAAACACCTCCCAGTGCCTTTAAAGCTACTGCGAGGAGATGTTTTTACGTTTATAAAGCTGACTAAGAGTCATATTGATGCCTTTTTATGATCACCAGAAGTGAATAAGAGCATCAGGTAGAAGATTAGAAATTTATAAATTGTCATTTTTATTGCCTAAAACTGATGCAAGGGGGTCAGACGATTAGCTGAAGAAAATTTCCACATAAAATATTCCCCATTAATGCATTACTGTGAGATTTATCTTTAAAAAAGTCTGTAGGATGAAATTATTGGTGAAAAGACACTTCTTAAGCATGTAGGGGATAAGATAAGCAAAGACAGCTTTGTCCACAGGGGGCGCCAAATTTGACACAGAAGTGAAACCCCATTTTGCTGTGGAGCAAACATTATCAGCACTATTACATATTCATTCTTATTTCTCAGAATATTTTTAATATATTAAAAAAGTGAAGAAAACAGTCTAAATTAAACCCATGTAGTGGGTTGACTTGTGTTTGTGATCTGTTTATTTACATTATATTGGTTATTAAAGCTGCTTTTTTTGCTGATTGTGAAATACTGAGCTGTTCATGGGATAAACCACAAATTCAACTCAAATTTTACTCCATGTATGAGTGCTTTTTGTAGCTAGTGTCCCTTTAGACACAGAAAACTACTTTAGATGCAATGAGGGCACCACATGTTGGTTCTTGTCCCCAGATAGAAGCAGAATTCAGTTTTGTGCTGGGGGAAAAAACAATGTAAAACTTGTTTGTACCCCACAGAATACATCCAAACAACATAATTAACTCAGTTCACCCCATCAAAAGAGGATTTTCTGTTTATTATATCTAGGGAACTCTCTTTTCATCATTAAAGAGCTAGAAGCTGAGTGATTATTGTTGTGACTGTGCAGATTAAGGTGCACACTGCGCTTCTTAAAGCTTCTTATTATTAACTTTATTTTTTCTATTTCTAGTATTTGATTAAACCATTCCCAGGTTTTTACTTTTCGGTGTCTTCAATCAAGCTTAGCAAAAAGCCCAAATTATGATAACATGACCTAAAATGAATGTTTGTAAAGCCCATTGTGGTGGCAGACGGGAACACGCAGGCTTTTTGTAATACTCAGTTCAATAAAACAGCACAAAAGAGAGGAGAAAACCACAGCTATTGTACAGCAGGGAACATGTTGGGTCATCACCGAGAGACGATGTACTGGGTTGTAATAGGTAATGGAAAGAGATGATCATTAGGACACTTTTATATGTGAGAAAAAGAATGGAAATTATTTTGGGAGAAATTCAAAGAAGTCTATTGTTAGAGGAGAATTGTAATTAGGGGACTAACAACATTCAATCATGACCCGTCCAATTACTGCAACAGGAGTTTGTTCTCATCAAATGAGCTTCAGATCCTCTCTGCCCTTTACCGCCCCCTCATTAGCATAATCCCCTGGGAATACAGGGGGATAATGAGCCGGGCTGCACCTTCAGCAAACACATAGTGTGTGTGGGTGCGTGTGTTATGCATATGTGTGTGTGTGTGTGTGTGTGTGTGTGTGTGTGTGTGTGTGTGTGTGTGTGTGTCAGTTCATGTTCGGTGTGGTCATGGTTCATTAGTGGATCCTCTGCATGATTCCTTTGGTTCGTCTTAATCACCCATGTGACTCAACGCTCTAATCAAGACCCTTTCTGTACCTCACAGGTGTTAAGACACACACACACACACACACACGCACACACACACACACACACTCTCACTTTTTATTAGGCCACCCTTGATCAGGGTCTTACAATGAGGGGGAACGTTTATCTTTTTCTGGAGTTTTTTATTTTTTTACCACTTTTATTATGTCCATTAACTTGTTTTTTTTTTCTGTGATTCAAAATTCTGATCCCAAGCTGGCGTCCCAAAAGCCCAAGACTTGATAAGGATGAACACCTCTGCTGTATCTGTATTTGTTCTGAATTGGTGGTTCTGTTATCTTTAATTGACAGATTCTCCGTGAATAAAGAAATTAGAGTCTGTATTGAAAAAAGTATGAAGTTGGAAGTGGGGTGAAACATTTTCATTTCGGGCATTTCAAGGCGTGTTTGGCTGTAAACATTCAAAAAGGTCCCTTGAATGTGCAATAACGCAATCCCAAAACCTGCCAGCAATCATCTTACCAAGATAAATTTTATTGATCTCAACGAACATGCAAGGGCCACTAACAATCTGCTCTTTCACCATTTTTAACCTCCATCCTCTTTTTAGTTGTAAGTTGGACTGTAAGTAAGAATAAGAATAAGAAAACCTTTATTTATCCCCTCAGGGAAATTCAGTGAAGGGCTAGAAAAAGGAAGTCCTCTGCTCAAATCTTGAATGGTTGGTCACTATTAAAATTCCATGCAAAGACACTTAAAAGATTTCAGGATATTGCTGATCCCTTTCAATAAATGTCTAGGACTGACCCTGTTAAAGTACATTACTTTTTCTTCTTTTCTGAATATTTAAAGATAAGGTGAACCAAAAAATTCTTATGTATGTGGGAGTGTAGAAGAAGAAAAGAAAAATGTCTTTATTTTGGGTGTACAGAACAAAGCTGGCTCCCCTGTCCTGCTTATTTAAGGTAGCCTCACGTTTATTTGACAGACGTGAGGGCAGTATTGTTTTTCTTATTTAAACTTCAAATTGATCGGGTTGTTGGTTAGGCTGCAGTTCACGTCGCACTCGACTTGAGATTGATTTCCAGTCATTCCTCATTTCCATTCGCAGCATTTCCTGTCTACTCTGAATCAGTCATTTTGAATAAATATACAACACCACCACCACTACCTAAAAAAAAAGTATTGTAATATAAGAATGAATTTCTTGTAGTGTGGTTCTTTTTCAAAATACTGATTGATGATATTTTAGCATTTCAAACCACCTGTGAAACTCGCTGCAATTTAACTGGGCATGACGTTTGTGGATAAAAAAGGTATGAAGCTATCTCTGAAACATGAAGTTATTATTTATCATCCTTCATTGTTTGTTTGTTTTTTTAGGCACTCGTCTTCCAGAGAAAGGAGCAGCTACAGGCAGCATCATCGGAGCTCTCATTGGAGTCATCTTACTGTTGGCCATCATTGGAACAGCCATCGCCATGTACCGCAAACGCAAAGAAAGCAAAGAGTGAGTGTCTTTTTCAGTTATTTTCTCCACATTGTTCCTCTGGAGAAAAGTGCTGTGCCATATGTCTCCTATTTCTGTGACTCACCGGAGAGCTGTGTGTTTGTTTCAGCGGTCCACCTAAATACAAACCTCCTCCCCCTAAGAAGACCAACAGCTCTGCTAGCAGGGTGAGTCAGCATCAGGAGGACAGAGTTATGAACCACATTTCTGCTCACATAGAAAAGCAAACAGATTGGTTTAAAATCGACTGATATTTGCTGCTGACTGATGTCTGTATGTGTGTATATGTGTGCTCAGCAGCTGAACACAGCCCCTGCTCCTGTGGCCGAAGACAGACCTCTGAACGATCAATACTACTCTACCCAGAGTCCAGAGCCAGTCACAGTAAGGAACTGTTGGTTAAAAATGCAGACCCACAATTGTGCAACTAAGATGTACATTATTTATCTTGTGTTTTTTTATGACTTAAAAAACCCACACAGCACACGGAGTACAGCAGTGTGAGTCACACTGTCTCCCGGTTCACTGTGCTTTATTTACCCAACATTTTCAGCAGTCTTACCAGTATCAGGGTGGTGTGTAACTCTGCTTTAAGATCACCATCTGTTAAAGTATTGCATTTTGTTTTAAAAAATATTGTTCCCTGTTACAAAATTCACTTCTATGGCCCTGCAGGATCCAACAGCATGTCTGCTCTTTCATGTTCTGCCTTCTGTATCGGCAAAAAACTTACTGTTGAGGGACATACAAATACAAGTCGCACAAAACTGATTTAAAATGATCATAATAATAGCATAATATGCAGTGTTTCTTTAACACATATGGTTGATGCGAACTGCGAACTTGTTTCAGCAGTGGTCATTTTGTAAGTTCTTGTATAATTCAAGACGTTTCTGTTTTTCTGTATTTTACCATGTCAATATCCCATCAGCCAGAGGGAAATTAGAAAGACTGGGAATGAGTTGCAGTCCCATTGTTTTGCAGAGTAGTGAATAGCCGTTTAATTACCAATCCATTTGTTGGAGGCCAGTCAGAAAAGTCAAAACAAACTAATCACCGACACTGCCCGCTGGAGTTTGATAAAGATTTGGGTAATTCAGTCCAGAACTGCAAGGCTGCTGCAAAACACAAATAAACATGATAAAAGATTCACTCGGAGCGGATCTGTTTTTCACAGTATTGTGAAGGTTATTAATATTTATCTATTCATCACTCATTAAACCAGAGTAGGTAGTTTTCTAAAATCAGAAATACTTTATCACTATACCTGAGGGGAATTCAAGCGTTGCAATCGCAGAATGTAGGCATGAAGATGTCAAACACAGAAAATTGTAAGACATAATTTTGTAAATAAGTATGAAACAAACTGTCAGAAATATAGTATGACAAATATGTATATAGTACAATATAGAAGACAACTTATCTCAGGACAAGAAAAGTAAAAATAAAGCAGTGAGTATCTAATATGAGAGATGTAAAGATAATGATAATAAAATGAATATAAATGGGATCAGTTTGGTGTTTAAAAAGTGTCAGGGCTGTATAGAAAAATATAAATTACATTTAATAGCAGTATTGTTGAAATTAACATTATAAAGGCTGTCTTAAAGCTGAGTATTACATCAACTTATTGGTGCCTGAACCTCAAAGGGAGGCATTGACTGATTAAATATTCACAGGCTGGAATGATTTTCTGTGGCATTTTGTGGTGCATTTTGGTGGGTTATGTATTTTTTTAATTATTACTGTTAAAGTTAAATCATCTGAAACTGCAGGAGCTTTAACTGACATCATAGACAGAAGTTGCTGAATCATTTCAGCTGATAAAAAGCAGTGGAAGTAAAAATACACTGTGATTTAGAGACTGTACAAAAAGATTGTTTTTAGAGGATCCTGTTTTCCATGTTTGCACAGATAGATACACACTGTTTCTTTACAGATGGACTCAGATTGAAATCTGCTCTCATCTTGTCTCTGTCAGGACCTGGATGCTTACCACGAGGATGATGATGATTATGGTGCAGACATCAGGGAGCATTATTACTCTGCTGCCCCCTCTGGCTGGGATGATCCCAGAGACAACGAGGTCCCGCCTCCTTACATGCGCACAGACAGCGACCCCCAGGACTATCACCAGGGCCCCAATGTCAACCGTGGGGACAGCTTTGTGTCGCCCGCCATGTTTGTGTGAGAAGTCACAGAGAAGGAGGAGGAGGAGAAGGAGGAGGAGGAGAAGTGCTTGCTTGTGTGTAAATATGTGTGCATGTGTGGCTGGGTGAGTGAACATTTCTGCAGGCTCAAATGAGATAGAAATAGCTCAAGCTGCGAGGAAGTGTGAGGACCTAATGTGAACATTCAATGCCTAGCTCTGAATTTCAAGTCTGTGCTGCAAAGACCCAGATCTGTTCTGCCTTTTTATCGAATATTTATCTGTGATCGGGTTATTGGTAGTGATCAGGTTTTATGTGTGTTGCTTTTTATATTAAATCTTTAATCCCTTATCAGCTTGAGCCTGCAGGACACAGTTGATGCTAATGCACTGTATAGTTACAGCTGCAGGAACAGAATGCAATCATCATTCTTGAACTGTGGCACAGATGAAATTGATGTGGTTTCAAATACCATATGGTTGCAGTCTGATGCTACAATGGAAATGAACATATTGTTTCGTACACTGTTACAGAAAGGAAGCAGATGTTTCTGTCTTGCATTATTGAATGTGAAGCTGTAACACACATTATGGTTTCTGACATGTTTGGTTAGCAGAAGCACAATATGATGCAGCATGTTACCTCTGTCAAGTCTTATCTTATAGCTGCTATTGGTTTCTATACCCGGCTGGCAGGCAGGCAGTCGGTGTAAAACAGGCGCCCTGTGGAGAAGCTATTAGCAGCAGTTAATCAGGCAGCGCCAAGACAAGACTCACAGACCGTGACGACATCAGGGTGTAAAACTGCAGTCAGGGGGGTTAACTGCAGGAGAAATCCTTTATTTATGTTAATGTTTGTGTTTGATGTAGGTTTTTTTTCTATTTTTATTGCTTTTGCCTTTTGAGAAAAATTCAGCATAGAGCACAACTCAGGTGAAAGGAGTAGATGAAGAATGATCAAACGTTTGTCAGACGGTAGTTTTAAGCTTAGGTTTTTATCTTAACTTGCAATTATCCATCCAGCATTAAAGCCATAATAAGACAGTTCTTCTTGTATTGTTGGGAGTTATCTGTTACTTTACAAAACTGCAAACTTGTGTGTGTGCCTATTTTTATTTTATTTTTTTACCATTATTCATGTTGCGCTTCTGACATGCTCCGATGGATTAGGATAAATCTGGATTACGTCCATGAAATCTGTTTCAATTCATCTCCCTAGCGGGGGATTAAATAGTTGTCTCTAGACCTTCAAAAGGGGTTGACATGGAGCCTGCTAGTATACTGATTTGTCTGTCCATCATTGGGGTAAAGGGTGAAGCTGGTTGGATCTCTTGTCTACTTCAAAACAACCCAAAGTTAACTCCGTGTGTTAGTGCCAACCATCTCATTTAATCTAATATACTTAGAAGAAATGTGATCTCGTTTTACTTTTTTACTGATTATTATTTTTTTATCTCTTCTATTCTTCATGGATTGTGTTTTTAAAATTATCTTGTGAACTGTTGATTCAATAAACATTTATATTGTGTGCTGGTTGATCTGATCCACTGACTATACTTTTGCAGCTATTTGTCTTTGGTTGTATTTCCACCTTTTCTCCATATGGTAGCAGTATGGACTAAAAACACAGGGGGGTTTAGCACACCAGAGATTTACAGGCATGACTCACACAAATACTGACATCTAACACTCAATAAAACAGAGAACCTGGGAAAATTTTATGCCTCAAATCAAAGTTAGTATTCTCACCATATAGATGCACCAATCAATAAGATTTATTCAGTGTAAGGAGGAGAAATGCTGTTAGATAGTGCTTTGACTGCAGCTGCAGTACTCGCATATGTCCAGGGGAGGGCCTCACGTTTTATAGCCTGACACCGCATGATGCTTCAGCTCTCCTGATACAGCGGCAGGCGCTTTTTCTCTGCCTCCTCTTCCCTAGTCTGACTCATCTCTTTCTATCTTAAGCTGCATTTCCTCCAATCCCGTACTCACAGTCCACGAAAAGTCTACTGGCACAAGAAGAGGGTCTTTTTTTAGATCAGCATGATTCATTTCCAGCACTGAGACTGCAGCAAAGAGGCCAAAATGTGCAGCCTTGAGAGGTGCGGAAAATGAGGATTATGTATGCATCACCTCGCTGCAACACTGACTCACATGTTTTAAAACACTTTTTCTCCACGGTTTTGACATTTAATGTGTTCGTGTTGCACGGCAGTGTCCTGAATGGACCTGCTACTGCAGATGAGGGAGAGGCCTGAGTAGCAGCCCACCATGACTCTGCAGTCTGTCTTCTGCTTGTATTCTGATCACACAGATTCTCTGGGAATTCTCAGTAGTGGAAAATGTCTAATGGGTTCATTGTGATCTTAACTTGAAGGCCATTTTGGATGTTACCACTGCAGAGACACAAACGCTTTCTCTGTTACACATACAGTTAAAGATGGCTGCAGTGGACACAGACATTCATTGATTTATATTCTTTCTAATTTTAGCCAAGATCCCTTTACTGACTTTGTGATGTACATTAAGGTGCCTACTATATAAACGTCTGGATCGATAAATATGATCTGGGAATCAATCTGGAGTTGTAACTCTCTCTAATGGTTCTATGTATATTGATTAAAGGGGGTAAGATGGGTGTGTCAGTGGAGTACTCGGGTGTAAAGATACAGAGGAGACATTAGGATTCAGTAAGGGTAGTTTCATGACTTGTCTTGGCCCAAATAAAGTGGGATACGAGGGGAAAGAACAGATTCCTGAAGGGAGATTTGTCTCACGCCTTCAAGTGTTTTGTTTCTGTAAACTAGCACCAGCAGTGATCTGTTCAGTGGCGGTATTATGGGATTAACAGACTTTGTGAATCGGCCGTCAGGTAAAGAGTGAAGAGAAGGCAGAGAATAAACCTCTCATGCCTCCAATGCTGCTAAGCTGGTTAAAAATAGTGGCAGGAGAGGAAGGATTCAGAGAATCATGGTGGACAGACAAGATGATGGGGGGTGGGTGGAGGAAACGACTGATTTATCTCCGGGTAAAGTAGGTGAGAAAGGGATTACAGCAGGTGACCTTAACTGTCAGGAGAACAATAGTGTGGCATTGTGGGCATTGTAAAGGCACACAAAAGAAACATGGAGGAAGACACGTCCACATTGATCCTGAGTGCGTCCTGAGCCACCAGAAACCTGACCCGATGGACCGCCCCGTCTCATCATGTGTATGACAATGATGAGCATGTTTGGCTGCATGCTGTTAGCTTGGTTGGTGAGTACACACAGACCTACACACGTTTATAGAAACAGGCCCGTTTCAGCCTGACGGGGTTAAAATGGGCCTGTGGTGACCATGACTGTCTATTTTAAGAAAGGGGACACAGATTAAAGTCTAGAGTGAAGATTAAGAAGCAATATGACAAATTTGGATCTCATTCTCCTCCAGGGGAATAAATGTGGTTCAAAGCTTATTTACATCTGAATTTTCTACAGCCTATCACAGCATGAGATGGACACATGGCTGAACCCTCATGGAGACAGCTTGTGTTAACACAGTTCATGTGCTGACACTTGAATCAAAACAGTTTTCTAAGAAGATTATAATTTCCACGATTGTAGAAATGTTTTTCTATCAAAATCCCTCACCTGTTCTCACCTCCATTTCCTTCCATCCTTCCGTCTCTCTCTTTTCTTATTCCATGCTGTCCTCCATCATGTCTCAACGGGGCTTATTCTGTGAACACCAGGCCAGAAGGACACAGTGTGCAAGAGGGGAGCAAGAGGACGAGGGCGGCACGAACACGGGCACCATGGTGAGTGACACTGTCGAGACGCCCTCGCAAAAGAGGAAGGCATGAGAGAGTGCGGAGGGGTGGAAAGAGCGAGAAACTGAAAGAGCGAGTGAAGAAGATAAGGGGCCTGGGTTGTGAAACGGACGAGAGAGAGAGGGAGAGAGAGAGAAAGAGGGAGAGAGGCTTTGGGGATTAAAGAGGAGATGAAGGTGGAGGGCAGACAAGGCCAGTGGACAGCTGGGGGAGGCCTGGCTCAACTCGGATTGGTTCAAATTTGTTTGTAACATGTTTCCAAATGTTCTTTGAAAACTTAGACATTGGGTCCTTGAGATGTGGCAATGAGAGGCCAAAATGGCAAAAGAAGAATGTGGGAAAACTTGGCAAGCAAGAAAAGCTTGAGAAAAGTTTGTCTTTAAAAATTTATGAACACAAAGGTTCAAAAGAGGCTTACAAGGCCAAATAAAGGTCAGAGACTCAGTGTAGCAACAAGAGACCAAAATATCTCACTGTAACATGTGTCTCGCCCATATTTGGAATAAAAAAAACAGCCTAGTAAATGTGAAAACCCGACTATATTCTGACTAAGATTACTGTATTTTTTTGGTGACCTACAACAGAAAAATTAAACTACACATTTTTAAATTTGCACCAAACACCTTTTAACTTCGCCTGATTTCTTAGCAGAGAGACTAAACACAACTCACCTACTCTCTTCCAGCAGCCTCTTGTTTGTGGCGGGACTTCAGGACAGTAAGGCAGTCTGCAGTGCAAAACGATTAATATGATGATTTTAACTTCAAGGAAATGATAAAGTAATGATCATAAATGTTCTTCCTTGAGCTGCGTCACCCCGCTGTAGTCTGTAAACAAGCGGCTGCTGGAAGAGAGCAGGTTAGTAGTGTTTAGTCTCTTTGCTAAAGAAATTAGGCAAAGGTAAAAAGATGTTTGGTGGCTAGTGCTGTGGCTGAGACCCTATATGTTCTGTTGATGAAGTTAGGTGCTGTTCTGAGCATTATTTGTGGCTATAGAGTGGTGTTTTGGTTGAGGTTTATGTGTGGCTCCTCAGACCGCTGTGTATTGCTATCCTGCGGTCGTTACTAAAGTTGGTATAACTAGGGAAGCAAGTAGTCGGCAACATTCATCGCTCGAATGGGTGTCTAACTTGGTGTTACAGTGTGTTTGACCCTAAATCAATTTTATGCCAAAATGTCCCTTTAGGGCACTTTTAAATGATACTGAGACTTTCAGATTCCAATATTAATGTCCAGCTAGCAAGCAAGCCACCCTAGCATCACAAGGAGACTCCTCATATGTGATAAGGTTCAAACCTTTCATATTATCAACAGGCACAGACAGACATTTCCCCAGAAGGGACAACAAACCAGGGTAAATAAACGTTTACTGGCATATCAGTAGCTAATATTTCCTAATCCTAATTCATAGTCTAAGGCTTCTTGTCCCACATAACTCGAATTTTAAAACTATTTTGGCCATCGGAAACCATTTGTACATGACAGGAACTGCCATTTTTTTAATACCAACACAACAGGGGATTCTGACTGTTCCATATCAGTGGCAGCCATCTTTGTTGTTTACAAAAATGCCCCAGAGGAGCTTAAACCTGCTCCATATCACAGAGACAGATCTGTCTGAGAGGGAGGGGAGCAGCAGACACATCTCCAAATAAAACATGAGCTTGCAGATTTGTCTGGTTTCCAGGTTAAAAAAAATGTGTAATATTAGTCCAAGTAAAGCTGAGTCATGCTGTCGGTGGACTGACTCAGTTATCAGATTGAGGATAAAATCAGTAACGAATACTGTTCGCTAGCATGACTAGCTACCATAAACTGGTCATACTGGACCAAGTCAAGCTGTTGAAAAAAGTTTAGACAAACTGAGTGTGAGATTTTGTCAGTAAAGATAAAGAATTGGGGTAACACTTTACAATAACCATAGCTTATAAGTGGTAAATAGACCATTTGTAAATGGTAAGCAGATAGTTTATTAATGTTGAATCATCATCAATAAATAGCATATAGACCATCAATAAATTGTACATTTTACAATTTTAAAAACCTAACCCTATCTCTAACCCTATATTTACAACAACCATCTAAGTAGTGTTTATAGGTGGTTTATAAAGCACTTATTCATCATTTACAAAGTATTACAAACGCCAGCTGCAACTTTACAATAACCATCTAAGTAATATTTATAGATGTTTTAAAAACAAATATTCATCATTTACAAAGTGCTACTGACACACATTTTAATCTAGATGTTTACAACCAATATTTAAACCCTATATAAACCTTTAATCAATAGTCCAGTAATAATTAATGAAAATTATATTACCTTACATTTATAAACTATCTATTTGCCATTTATAATTGGTCTATATGCTGTTTTAAATGATGATTAAACATTAATAAACTATCTATTTCCTATTTATAAATTATTGTTATTGTAAAGTGTTACCAGAATTGGATCTACAGGCCACTACACACTGGGTGTTATCAAGGGTGATAATTAAGTTAATGTTGTAAACAGTGAGTCAAAGACAAGCAAAGAGCAGGATTGTGTGTTTTGGGTGAACAGCGAGTGTTCGGCCCAGGAGCATCCATGTGTGTTTGTGTTTGTGACATTTGCAGCTGCTGTCCCTGCGGCAGTGGAGCTGCAAGTTGGTTTAAAATGGTGGTTAATTTTTAATGCCATCAGCTCAGGTTGCATCATTCTTCTGTACCTGCTGAGTGACTCCCTCTGAGTGTCTCAACATATTCTCATTCAGGGAGATGGAATGTCAAGCATGGCCTTTAATTGTCCTCCTTGGTGGGCTCAAATCACCATGAGCTCACATGGTTACCCACAAATTCAGTTAAACATGATCGTAACTTGCTCTGTCATTATTTAGTAGAGGGCGAAACATACTTCCTGTGTTGAAATGTAAGTGTGCGCGTGTGTGTGTGTGTGTGTGTGTGTGTGTGTGAGGATGGCATGGCAGAAAGAAAGTGTGAAGCGGCTGAGATATTACACGTTCTTTGACTCACTCCTCTGATGATCTGTGATATTCTGTGTGGACAGAACTTTCTCATAACGGCGCTCTGACTCTCCTCACATTCCTCTTTTTTTAATTTTCTCTTTTTATTCTTACTTGCTGGTACATTATTACCCTCGTCTCCAACATGCCCAGCAACATGAAAGTCCTCTTATTATGATCATGCTGTGCCGTGTCTCAGCTCCAGTCCTCTGGATCCGCTGTGCGTTCTCCTCCTCAAACAAAGCCAGGCCTGCACTGCAGATACAGGCAGAGGGTTGGAGCCCACAGATGTGGAGGTTTTTGTTGCGTTGTTAAGCAGGTGCTCCACCTGGACAGGATGAGATAAAGAGGCAGAGAGGAGATGGAGTTATTTGACCTTAATTCATCATGAAGTATAGCTCCATAACACACGAGTATAATACAGCAGAAGAGAAATATGCTTCAATCTGCAGCATGAGATGAAAAATGATGAGGGTCGTAAAACTAATGCTCAGGATTTTCATTCACTTGGAGGATATTTATGCTTATATAAGGATGATCAGAGGAATGCAATAAAAAGTGACGTACATTCATACTTATTCATAAAACTGAGCATTAGGACAGCATTACTCAGGGGGATGATGACTGTCAAAAGACAAATATTGTCCTGGTTGATAGATGGGTTCAAATAAAGATGTATGTAACAGTATATTAAGCGTCTTTGGTAGAGGCATTAGGGTATATTGTGTGGATATGTAGATAGTGAATGAATCGTGTACTCATACAAAGCTTAAAGTTGCATTTTTGACCATAAGATCACATCTAGGATGAAATTTTTTAGGTTTATCAACAGATCTCTAAAGCTTATCTCAACGACTGAGTTGACATGCAAATTTCAGTCTTTTTTTATGTTACCAGATTCTGAAAACTCCTCCGATTTCTCTAATTTTATATAATAATAAAAACGCAGATATAAATGTCTGTCATCCAGGTGTGCTTCAGTAGCTGAATAGCCAAAATGTATATCACAAAGCTGCAACATCTGCTCTGTTTCCAGCTGGGTGACATTTTTGCATGTCGTGTTCCGCTCTCTAAACATGTTTCCTGCCTGTTCATAATGAATGCAGGTCCAGGTGCTTCGCAGCTGTTTTCCATATGGGGGGTGGTCAGCGGTCAAACAGTCCAATGAGTAAAAGAGATGATGACCAGATTGAAGATAACAGACACAAAGCAATCTCGAACCACAAAATAATATATGGTTTGGTAGTGTTACGGGCTGGTTGAGTGAAAAATAAACTGTAAAAATGAATAATTTTTAAAGCTCCTGTAAGGAACTTTTGGCTTGTGTCTAGTTTGGCGCCCCCTGTGGACAAAGCAGTCTTTACCATCTACATGCTTAAACAGTATCTTTTTACTAAATAATTCCCTCTGCTGACTCTGAAAAAGTCAAATGTGTCATTTCTTGTTAATATGTTTGTGAAAATAGTGATGACAGGGCTGTTTCTAAGGCGGTCAGACCTCCACCTAACCCCTCACATCAGGTATTAAAAGTTACAATATCAAAACAGTCAGTCTTGTTGCTGGTGGTCTTATTGGCTTTTGTATATCATAAAAATGAATCAATTTTGATTTTAGCCCATTTCTTAAAAGTGAGAGAACTCCTTTAAATAAATCAACAATATAGTATTTTTTTATTCAGTCTGTAGGTAGCTTGCTAATACACCAAAGAAAATTCTTGACATTACACTAAGGAGTTTTGTTCACACTGTCACAGATTATTTTGCACATAACCACAGGCTAACTCCACATTATCCCTTACATACTGTATGTCACTCATTTGCAATGTGCTTTGCCTTTAAGTACATCATGAATGTTCATTGTTTCCTCTCTGGAGATCCGCTGCTTTAACTCGCTGTCCCTGAACTGGTTGTCCATTTTGGAAACAAATTAAATCAAACAGGGAACAACAACAACAGGGAATCCAGCTGATGATGTATTTCAGAAACTGGACTAACATTTGCGGTTAGAACAGACTCAATGTTCCTTGGCATAAATTATCGAAGTCCACGGATCTCTCACAGAGGTTATAACGGTCGTCCCTCCAGAAATACTTATCCATTTAGTGTTTGATTATTCATTCTCAGTATTTCTATGGGAGAAATTGGGACAGGGCTCATCTTCAGCACAAAGGGCAATACATTTTTGCACATATCCAACTTTATATTTTAAGCTACTCCTTGATCTGAATTATTCACCAAAAACACTTATTTGTTTTTCTTGGCTGTAAATATACATGTCAGGAAATGTTCATCCTTTATGAGGTTTCTCCTTTTCTCTGTCTATCGTTAAAAGCCACTTTCTTGGTAACTTGTTCGTCAGTCATATAGGGGAAAATAAGTCAGATTTTGACAGATATAATAACTTAATTGTTCTGATTTTCTGTAGAAGCCTTTAAGAACTGTAAGATAAAGCAAGCTGTCACTGGTAGGACATTGTACGATTTAAACTGTCAAACAAGCAATCATGTATGGCAATCTCTCAGCAATGTCAGAACAATTGCGGCTCGCACAGGACATGACAGAAACCCAAATGACACTTGGTAATGGTGGTTAGTTTGAAAAAGAACAAAACACCTCAAATCCTGCCAAGTTAGATGTTTTCACCACCAGGCAGTGTTGTCACTGAATAATTCGGGTTTGTATTTTTTGTTTCAAATGATATAAGTCAGATTTTGTGGTCTGTAGGCACAAACATGTAAAGCCCAAAAATCAACAAAGTGTCCTGACCCCATATGACTGGTTTCTTAAGCCCTGAGCAGGTATGCGCTAAGGCTGAGCAAATGGTCTCTGTAAACCATCCTCTGGCTAAAAGACTGTAAAAGCTCCTCCAATCAGGCCGAAATTGACATTTACACACCACTTTCTGATGAATAATTCAGAGCTGTTTATTAGAATGAAATGGCCAAGGCAACTACCTACAATTTCCTGACACTTAGAGAGACAGACTTCCCACTCAGCCAGTTTTTTTTCTCTCTCTGTCTGTCTCTGTTTGATTCTATGTTTTCTGAGTGAATAAATGAGTAAAACCAGTCAGTCAAGGCCAGCACAGCTTTGCATAGTACCAGATGTTTCAGTCTCCAGTGATGACACAACATTTGAACGACTGAGTGCCTCTCGGGTACTCATCCAGACTCCCTCCCCTTCATCATCCCTCACTTCATTCAATCCCAAACATCACATTTCTGGGCACACGTGCAACCTTGCTGTCTCATAAACAAACACACAATCTGACACAGACGTAGCAGTACATACAGATGGCTGCCAGGGAAACACTTGAATAACAACCTCTTTTTTTAACAGAGTGATGAATCGCCCGACTGATCATTCAGTCTGAGTAAACAAGCTTTGATTTAGTTGCATGCAATTTTAGAATGTGCTAACATAGCATAATCTAATGAATCATGACTTATTTGTGGGTTAAAGCTACTCAAACAAATGAGTTGTGTGTGCCTGTGTGTGTGTGCATGTGTTCATGTGTGTTATCTGCCTGTTATCCTGCCAGGGTATGTCCAGATGTTCGTTTCAATTTGATCAAGCCAGCAGCCACACCCGCAGAGCTCCCATAATTCTCAGGGAAACAGAGAGCCAAGGTTTAAATCTATCAATGAAATTTTCATGCAGAGTTAGCAAATGTCACAGGGGCACAAAGATGTCTGTCCTAATTAAAGACGT
Source organism: Xyrichtys novacula (assembly GCA_962446985.1). Classification (NCBI taxonomy): domain Eukaryota; kingdom Metazoa; phylum Chordata; class Actinopteri; order Labriformes; family Labridae; genus Xyrichtys; species Xyrichtys novacula. The sequence continues at coordinate 25,334,992 of OY660871.1, forward strand.
GCTCCTCAGTTTTAAAGCTGCCTGCATTTAGTTTAACCTCTTAACATTGGTCCAGTATGCAGGTCATCAGTTTGTAATATGGCAAAAATTAATCCTCATTGACCTCTGCTGCTGCTGCAAGAGTCTTCAGGCTGAATAATGTGGCTAATACATTAGAATTCTCAAACAGCTGGACACAGCTTACAAGCAGTGCTGCATTTAGGGTAATCTGGCTGCTGTAATGATCTGTAGTCACTCACTATTGACATGCTGTATGGATCAATGTCCAATCTATTACTTTTTTAAAAATAACCTCTGAACTCTGGTACTACTTCTTTTTTTTCGCTAAAAGCTTTTGAGTTGTTTCTAACAGCTGTCATCAGCAAACTCATCTTAAAGCTGCTTGTAGGAACTTTTGGTTTGTGTTAGTTTTGGCGGTCTTTACTGATCTTGTCTGACACGTGTTCGTAATGACTTTTGACTTACATACAATCTTATAATTCTAATATTTGACATTTAGGTTTATCATTCATTGGTATTAGCCACATAGAAATTAAAAAAAAAAAAAAACATGGTTGAATTTTCAGCTGTTTAGCTGACACCTACCCTCCTGTACGAGTTTCAGGCATTCAAATATACAAAATAAAATGGGTCAGTCTTGTCCTTAAAAATCTTGTGTGCTCTTGTATACCATTAAAAATGCACCAGATTAAATGTCAGTCTATTCTATTGTCAAATAACTCCTCAACTCTCTACATATGTCAATCTTGGCTCCCCCTGTGGGCGAAGTAGTGTCTCTTACATCTGTGCTGATTTTGTTCTTTTATGTGTAAGTCATATCTTTCTTTCTTTTACAATTTCTTTCATCAAAATGTCTTTCCCGGCTCCCTTCCTGTCCCATTTTTCACAGACATTAAAAATTAAAGCTCCTATGAGGAGTTTTTGATTTGTTATGAAACAGCCTGACGTAAGCGAGCGCTGCATGTCTCTGGTGTACAAGAGCAAATGAGACCATCAACAGCAAGACTGACCGTTTCTATATCATAATTTTTAATGCCTGTAAGTGCTGTAAGGGGGTAGGTGCACTGAAAAAAAAAAACAGCCTTTGTTACTTTTTTCAATATTTTGCCAAAATCCACAGAGTGTGATAAATTCTACTATAAAGACAACAGGAGAAGATTTTCTGTCAAGTAACATCTCTTTCACAAGAAAACGACTTCGTATAAGTTTATTAGTAGTATTGTCTTGGGGTTGACACTTTGACCTAAGAGGGTCCCAAGTTCAACATAGACAAAAATTCCTCACAGGAGCTTTAAATTAAAATGAAATTGTAAATCTTGTTGCTCATTTGGTCTCATTTGGTTTTGAAGGCCACAAAAAAGCACAAGTTTTTTTCTGTTTTCATACCCAATCAAGAACTCCTAACAGGAGCTTTAAGTAAATTATCACTGAGATGACTCATGCTGTCCACAGTTGTCATGTGCTAATTACAGAGATATGAAGCTACTTTTGGCTCCTGAAGGGCAACATAAATATGGCTAAAGATTCGCTGAGAGTGACCTGACACAAACGTTTTAATCCAAACTGCGACATTTTTGCGACAACATCAAAACCTACTTTTGTTGTATGATAGAAAAGTATAAAAATATCAGAGTATATCAATGTACTTCCTTTATGTTTAAAGGTGCACTTTTTCTTCAATAAATCAATTCAAGTGAGTATATGAATTAAATTGTGTTGGGCAAATATGTGAGTCAAAGTAAATGCCTTTTCTTTGCATGTTAGCTTCCCAGAGCAACCGTTCATGCTGCAGTCTCAGAGTCTTCTGTCCGTCTCTCACCTTGCTCTTTGCAGGATGTGAATGACCTCAGATTTACTGCTATAACATGATGGCAGCAGTTTAAATGGAAATGTGACAATCCCCAAGGCTTTGCCAAGGATAAGGCTCTGCCTGCTTGTCTATATGTGTATTTGAGTGCGTGTGTGTGCAGTGGTACAGCTAGCTACATGTGTTGGCATCCGTAACCTTGAGAGCAATCCTTCCTCTAAGCATCATGGGATGGCTCAGAGGACAGGGAATTAGCCAATCAGCCGTTAGGGTCACCCCAGTCAAACGACCCTGGAGACTCGCTGCCTCCCATCCCCCCTTTCATCTCACTCCTCATCACGTAACTCAACTGTTCGCACGAGCTACACACATACGCACGCAAGATGTTCTGCGTGTAAATGCATATTTAGACCTTACATATCTGGGGCAAAAAAAGTTGAGTTTAACTGACGTGCTACGGCTAAAATTAGACTCAGCACTGAGTTTGTTCGCAAGGGAAAAAAAGGGAGGAGGAAAGAGAGGGCTGAGTGTGGGAAAGGGGTGAGGACGGAGAGAACAAATTGGAGTCTGTAGAGGACACAGGGATGGGTGACACACAGGAGAGAGAGAGAGAGAGAGGTGAAAATTGCAACTTAAGCTAGATTCCTTTATTAGCACCTGTAGTTGAAGCATGTCCGCACAGTTGGCGTACCTTGGGCTTTTAGCAATTAACCCAATGATAATAATCGTAAAAATCGTAGCAATCATAGAGCAAAGAGGCAATAAATATAAAAGAAATTTCAAATAAACCTGACGTTAGCATGAAAAACATCAAATAACCTGGTTTCTTTCCACAAAAAAAAAATCTCAAGCTATTTTTTTTAAGAAACCAAGACTATTTATAGATGTGTAAAAGCTCATTTCAAAGGCTGGGATACTGTAGTGCTCACAGTCTAATTTATGCTAATACTCAGTATAATCAGGGGAGTGCAAAGTCCTGATAGGGCATCTGATGAAGGGCTCCTTGAAATTGCATACATGGATAATAGAAGAGAGACAGTCACATGTTAGTACATTGAACTAATTTGCAAGGAAACGAATGCTTGCCTGGACAGACAAATGCAATCCCAATGAAGTTAGCTAAATGAAATTGGAGTGTAACCCATTTCTCATTTGTACCCATGCAGTAGGCTGCAGGCAAAAACCCTTAGCTGTACCGCAAAGCATCAGTCTAGCTCAGAGCAGATGCACCGACCATTATCTCTGCATCAGGATGGGATGTTGTTAATAGTCTTGAGATGATAGAGGAAGGTTGTATGGTTTGATGTGAACCGCATAGAAAATCCTTTTTTACCTCTTCTCTTGCCCTCATTTACCTCCTGACTATGACCCCTGAATATAATTTTGCTGGTGTCATTGGATGTTTCATAAATTGCACGCATACATGTAGATGCCCCTGTACCGTGAGCATCCCGCCTTGATGTGTGTGCAGCATGCGTGACAGATGAGTAATGTGATGAGGAGTGAGATGAAAGGAGGGGGATGGGAGGGGGGAAGGCTGGTTGCTGCCAGGACAGCCTTCTGCAGTCTTCAGGGTCATTTGACAAAGGTTGACCTGACAGCTCCTTACCATTCAGAAGTTCATATTTACACAGAGGCAGGGGTGCGCAGAAGATTTCTAGAGTGGTGGTATTTATTAAAGGCCCCTTTTTAAATAAATTTGACACAAACTCATGACTGAATAACAGGGGTTGTTGACCAAGGCATACACAGCACATAAATAAACACACTCATACATATTTAAATCTAGCGTAAATAAAATAGTATTTTACGTTTCTCACTGTTCAATTCACTGTGTCTGTTTTCTCACTTGCTTTAAGCTGTAAGAACTGAAATAAACGTTAATCATTTTGGTAAGAAGAGAGGAAGGGGAGAAAGCTCATATAAGCTAGCTTACTTTACTATTTCACTACTTCATCAGGCACCTTTTTACTGCATTTGTAGCTGCAATGCTTGTTCGAGCCAAGCAGCAACCTCCAGTCTTTAGAAATTAAGCCTATGTGGAAACACCTAAGGCTGCAGTTCCCTGAGAGCCCACATGAGGCTGGCTGCAGAAGCACCAGAAACCACAGGCACACTAGAGCAAAAGTTTGTAACTCCTTTAACCCTTTAATGCCTTTTGTATCATATTTGATATATACTTTTATATATTTCTATCAAATCAATATGATCAGCAAATTACTAAAAAAAAACACCTGAATACAGTCTGATAAATAATAAAAATGTCCTCTTGTAGTTTATTAGTTTCCAAAAACATCTAATGTATCAAACGAGATAAATAAATATATTTGTTAAATTTTAAGGATATTTTGATTTTTTTGGTTTTCAGTAGGAAGTGAAATAAACAAAAAAATTCAAATTTTCTAGCCTTAATTTGTGGTTTCAGGCATTAAAGTGTTAACACTTATAATTAAATAACAAATCTCAAGAGCTAACATCCTATGCAAAACCTGGATTTTCTAAGAAGTTAAAAGGAAATGGTGTTTGTACTAGTGAATCCTGTCATTTGACAAAGCTACGAAAGCAATCAATGAAAAAGTAGCTTGAGAGAAAATTAAATTGATTACCAGCCTTTCAGTGTGGTTGAAGATGTGAGCTTCCACAGGCTAAAGATGTGCTTGCATCAGTATGACATGAGCTTGAAAATGTCTGTATGGCAGAAATCCAATATCATGCATCCCTGGCTTATAGATTAATCAAATATGTTGGCTTTAAAACCTCGATACACGGCCCACTAATCCTCCAGGTTTACACAAGCAGTGTCTTTAGCAAGTGAAATGTCAGATATACCACACCTGTGCATGCATACATTATTCAACCAGAATCCCAGCAGCACAGTATGCCAACATCCAAGCTCTCCACCTTGAGTATTTTATCAGAGGAAAATGGCTACCATGCGAATACGACGAGTACTAATCCTTCTTTAGTCGTTGAATAAGGAGTGCTAAAGTCACGCTTGATGTCATATGTACAGTATGAGTCTTAGGCATCGTGGCTCTTGGCTCGTGACCATCGGCTAACATTTGGGCTACAGATTGTAACTGATTGAACAAGTAAGTGCTCACAGAGGGGACAAAGCAGTGTCCACTGGAGAGCCAATTACCCACACACACTTATACACACACTCCACACTCCCACAGAGGGAACAGCGTCTGTGAGAGTTGTCCATGTAACGAGCACACAGCAGCCTCTTTCTGTCAGAACGGAGCTCTGGATTAAAGTGAAACTACGCACGCAGTGGACAAGCCGAGGGCAAGGAAGTCGCAGAAACAGGCGCACTCAGACGCACAAACGACATACATACTCAAGACAAATGAACTGCCGTATTTTGTTTCATTATTCCTTCAAATATATGTGTGTGTGCGTGGGTGTGTTTGCTTTTGCTTTTTATTCGGGTGGGGTCCCATGTCTGTAGCGTCAGGATGCAGTCATAATGACAACATAACTGAGGTTACCTTGCCAGCACAGCTTTGGCCATTACTGCATTACATTGACTCATTTTCACAGCAGCAGGTTCACAGTTTTACACACACACACCCACACACACACTTATCCCACAGCAAGAACACACATGGCGTACGTCGTGCATGCTCAAATATGCTGACTCAAACAGGCACTAACATATTAAGATGCACCATGGTTTAAATTTTTATTTCTTACATACTTACACAAACATAGACACACACCTGCAAACACTGTCATCTGTCATCTGGAACAGAATTGGGCCACACACCGCAACACATCTGGTGGGGCCACAGCACTGCTGCGCCTGCTGCTGCTGCTGCTGACACCACATAAAGAGGAGACCTTACTCAGAACGAGTGAATGCATCACAAGGTTACTTGATTAACTAGGTTGTAATCAACTTCACAAAAAAACGTCTACTCTAGTTTGAAAAGTAGCATCTGAAAATGGTTGAGGACTGCAGTTTGGAAACCGGAGGAGCGTCACTGTTTTAAATCCCAGAAAGACAAAGGTACAGCAGCCAGGAGTGACAGCTGGAGAGGCAGCAGTTTATCAAGTGGGTAAAGCCTCGATGGCCTTGAGCAAAGCACTGAACCGTCAAACTGCTCAGGACTTTGGTCCAAGCACAGCCCATTCATCTTACATCCATCTATAGGTCCATAGGAGCCTGTTAGTGCATGTGTGAATATGTCAGTCCATGTGTGTCTAACATGTTAAAAAAAAAACAGGGAGAACATCGTGTATTTCCACTCAAGGGTTAAATATCGCCTTCTACTCCTCTTAAAAGAATAATTAGACAAAATTTAAACTACATTATCTGTTTTGATGGCAAATGATAAAATAAATTCTATGCAACTCATAACACGCATCATAAAACTGCTACAGCGAGGAAATAAATGCATAGCTCGACATATCAATGGGGAAAAGCAGGAAACAGATAGCTTGGTTTACTCCAAAGCAAATATAGTTTCTTTTATTTTTTTTAGTGTCAGGCTGCCAAAAAAGACGGGGATCCATTTTCTTTTCTCTGTAGAAAAAAACATAATTTATATTTTTTTAAAGGAAGAGGTGTGCAATCTATAAACTAAAGCATGTTTGCAAGTATTCTCAATTTGAAGTAGGGGTGTCCTGATACAACCTTTTTTTTTTTTACCGATATTGTAGCCTTCAATATTGATCCGATATTAGCACAAACCTGTTCATAACAAGTTTTTCACTCAGCTGCAACGTCTTTTTCAGACTTTTATGAAAAATACTGCCACACAGCCGACATCACTCCTACTCCTTGCTACCTTGTTAGTACCTTAGTACACAGTGTTGTTGTGATCAGGTGGGCTCTACATGTTGGATATGGGTGCTGCTAGATAGAGGTGCTAGAGCAGAGCCTGGGATGGACTGTATCAGAGTGCTGATATTGGGATTTTAGAAGCAGGCCAATACAATCCGATATTTGATTTTTTTGCTGATATCGGACCGATATCCAATATCAATATCATATTGGGACACCCCAAATTTGAAGTATGTAGGATGTTAAGTGTGCGCAGCAGAGTCCTCAAAAATGTATCTAACCATCATGCATTTAGCCAGATGTAAAGGGGTCAGACTGTTCCTTTTGCCTTCTGTGCTAGTCTAGACTTTACAAATGAGGAATCTTGTTTTTGTAAGTAAATTTTGGAGTTCCTTAAGGCAGGTTCTTTTTTTTTTTTTACCTTTTGGCTGAGTCAGACTTGCTGCTTCTTCCTCTCTGTGGTCCTAATGTTATGCTAAGCTTACCTCCTGACTTTGACTCAGTACAGACTGTACAGACATAGAAGCGATATCATTTAAGTCTCTGAAATAAAGCAACTAATAATATCTGAGGTTTTATATTCTTTTTTTTAAGCAGCGTTCCAGTTTCCTGGCAGGAAAAAAAGGAGTCTTGAGCAATCGTAGATAGACTCCTTTATCTTCTTTCCCTTAACTTCAACCACAAATTTAAATCAGAGTCCTATTCTTATTCCTCACTTTCATCCCTTTCAGAGAAATTCTTATGCAAGAGTAGAAGCGTGGCACGCTGTCAATTTAATCTGGACAGCATGACGTCTGCATGTCTGTAAGAGAGGGAGAGAGATAGAGAGAGAAAGAGAGAGAGAGATGTGAGGCAGAACTACCAGTCGAACTTTTAATCCTCTTAATGTACTCAACTAACTCTCATTCATCTGACTATTATCTGTCTGCATCTTACTACCTTCCTATTTGTTGTGTCCTGTCTGTTTCTTGGAGTATTAAATTAAGCTAAATATTATACACGTTTTTTCTTTTTTTGCTGTAAATTTTTTCTCACTCTATTTCATTTCATCTGAGATCCTCCATTCTCCCTGCACACTCTCTACTAGCTCCTCTCTTCCTCTCCTTTATCTGCCCCTTCTTTTCCTTCCTCCCTCTCCATCCCTTGGCCCCCCTGCAAGGTCGTTCCCAAGGACGGCCTGCTCCCAGCATCCCCCGCCTGATTGGCTGATACGTATTAAAGGGCCAGTGCCCCCACTGAGCACATGGCTCCACTCAAGCCCTGCTTCACTGTTTTCACCGCTCTCTAGGCTGCTTACTGTACCGACCACACACACACACACACACACACAGACATACACACATACAGCAGCTCACATGTGCATGCAGCAAGTAATACAAAGCCACACTCAGCTAACACAAGATCCTGACAAATTATCTGTCATGCACACAATCACGTACACTATCTTGTCTCTTAAATCAGGTTAGGGTGTCTTGCTGTACTCCACAAGACAGGTCACTTATCAGGATGAAAAAAGATGCTCGCCTGCAAATATGCCAGCGCACGCAAGCTATGAAAAATAAAATAAAAACACTTGACCCATGATAACAGACAGCCAGCACTGTCTGAACCTAGCAAACCTTTTCCTTAAAGATAAGTGAGCGTGACACTCCACAAGCTCAGCAGACCTGAAAAACACAAAGCAAACAGCTTCAAAGCAGATACAGGCAGTCAGCAAAATGGCCGCAAGAGTGGACAAATTTAGCATAATGTGCTGTCTTACACAGGAAGGGGAATTAAGGATGGTTGGTGAATCACAGCATAAGAATAAATCTGTGCGATTCCTTGAAAATGGAGAGGAGCATTTAATATGTTTTCAGGCTCCATGTCAGGTGAAAGGCTCATCTGTTAATCTGCTGATTAACCAAAGCTCTCCAAAGGCATTTTCCTTTATCACAGAGACCCCCTTTATTCAAGAGGTGACCCTTTTTTAAAGTGCCTATATGTTGTTGTTGTTTTTTTTTTCACATTTATGTAATAGACTGGAATTCACTCTGATATCTCTTTATGATATCCAAAAGCAAACAGGATGATTAGGAACAAAGTATCAGTTTGTATTTCACATTTTTAATGCCTGAAACCGCGGGGGCGGGGGTTGATGTTTGCTGAGACGCAAAAGAGGCAACCCCGCTTTTACAATTTCCACATATTGAAATGGCAGCTTTTCTTTCAGAAAAAAAAGACTTAATCGTGCAGCACAGTTGTTCCACGGCTATTTGCACACAGGGCTAACTTTTGAGTCGCTTTGCGTGAGTTGTCAAGACTGAGACCACAATCGAGATTTTAATTGCTTGTATGACAGCCTATATTTTTCGTCTAAGTGACAGCCTTTGTGGATGTGCTTGTGTTTATCAGCTTGTCCAACAGACTTGCTGTGAGTGAGACCAAGTACGTATTACAAAGTTGACCCATTTGTTGATTTTAAATTAGTTGGAGAGGCGGAAATGCTCTTTCGTTTCAACATAAATGAAGTTGCACATGATTTCCAAGCTGTTTGGTTTGTTAAAAACATCTAAAATGGCAACATGAGGCAGAAATTTATATTGAATATAAATATTTATATATGTTATTGCTACGTTATTATAGTTATCCCTATAATAGAAGTATTACTAATATAACCGACATGGAATGATTTAATGTTTTGTATATAAATGATTTAATATAACTGCCTTGTGTGTGTACAGCTATTGCTCTACCTATCTGCTTATTGTTTATTTATGAAAATCCATGGTTAAAATTATTTTTAAGTATGTCAGAACATCACTAAAACTCTGAGGTTTGTTAAAAACCAAACCGTTTGAAAATCGGTTTAAATTTAAACAATCTATGGTTATTTAACAGCTACATACACCGTAGACTGTAATGTTGATGAGTAGAAGAGCGTCCCGTAGCAAAATGGCCGCTATGCGCGGACGTCGATCTCCATTGGCTAACAGCGTGCGTAAGCAATCTAGCGTTTATATATATATATATCTATGTGCTGGAGTCAGCCGACCGGAAGAAGTAGCCGCCGAACACCAACGAGGAAGACGCCGCTAAACACCAATGAAGAAGAAGCCGCCAAACACTAACAAGGACGAAGCCACTCAGAGAGAGAAAGTGCAGTGCAACCCACAGCGGCTGCGGTCAATAGTTTGGCTAACTTTAGCACGAAGAATGAACTCTGATCTCAGTGCAACATTAGCAACACGTAATATCATGTAAAGGAGGGTGAACGGCCAACAGGATTAAACACCTCAGGATTCATGGAGGGGAAATACCCGAGTGCTCGTCTTACCGGCCTTCTAACCAGCCAGAATCAGATAAGTGAAACAATAAACTACTTCTGTCTTCTGCTAACTTTGAAGCAACAAACTAATTGTACTGTGTACGGTGGGTCAACTTAAATATATCCAACTAACGTTAGCCTTTGTGCATTTTCATAGACAAATGACCTGACAACAAAATCCTGTGAAGAATTCATAGTAAATTTCTTAAAAAGTGAATATAATTTAAAAATTCATGGAGAAGTTCAGAAATGTCATCCAAAAAGAACTCCGGTCAGCACCCTCATATAAACAATGCATTTTTTTAATATCCTGCCTTTTAAAAGAATCGGAATAAAGAATTGTTAGGTACCGGAATCAAAACGAGGAATCGGAATCGTTCAAAATCAAATGATACCCAACCCTACTTATAAGATCACCTTGCCAAACAGATCATGTAATGTAGTTATTTACATGTTTTAACCACAAACTTGGTGTAAAAGAAGCAGACATGTAACAGTGCAGACCCAGAGCTCACATAGACTTATTGACCACCTCTGCTGGTCACTTGTTGCCTTGAATTTAGGAGTCTTTTCAATTAAACCAACATCTTCTGGGGTCTGTTTTTTCACTTTTGAGGGAGAAAAGCAGTTTAGCACCATAGACATAATATACGTAGATGCCTCAAAGCCTGATGCTACCAATTGGAGCTCTCGTATCAGCGCAGCCGCCATCTTGGATGGGTCCCCCATGCGCCTCCAGTGCATTAAGGTAGGTAGGAATGCCCAACCATATTAATAATAACTCTCCGAATCTCTGCCCGATTTTCAGACTGTTTGGTTTGTTACAATGGCAGGTTTGTAGCCATAACACAGGATAATGTCACACATTACAAATAAAACAATTTATCTTTCAATCCTATTCGTGAAATGTAATCCTATGTGATCTGGTTTCAATACTGCATCAGTTTTTTTCAACCATAGAGTGCAAAAAAATGAACATAGTTGCTCATTCTCCATTAACCCTGTTTGGCTCTTGAGCGAGCCTGGAGTGGAGAGACTCATCCAACATGGCGGCGACGCTGGATTACGCTCCAGCATGTAATAAGGCGTCTACTTATATAATGTCTATGTTTTGCACCACCATATTCGTTTCTAAGACAGGTTTCCCAGCATGCTTTGCGCAGTTAAGAGGATGGTTGCATTATTAAATAAATGGGACAGATTTTCACACATGCTGCACCACTTTCAGTGGGTACACATCTTAAACTTATACGATTGATGCCTTTCTCACTGTCCTGTTAACATGTTGATATCACAGGGTGTGACTCCTTTATTATTGAAATTAGCGCACATTGGAGTGAATTCATATACCTACCTCTACCTGAGCTTGGATCTTATCAGCCTAAATGACTGAACTGCAATGTAAAGAGTGTGAAAAAAAACTCTGATGGAAAAGAAACTTGGATGGAGAAAAGATGCTTGAAAGGCAGTGATAGCTGAATTTTCAGACGCTCATCTTTTTACTTGAGAGACTTCAGTAAAAGAAAACAACATCAGAGGAACAACCTGATTGCAAAGCATGAATGTTTTTATATAAACTTTATTTAACTGGGTAGTTGACAAGACGGAGGGGACAAGAAATGAGAGAACAAAATGCAGATTACAAAAACAGCATAAATAAGACAGATGAAAAGTAAGACAAATTTGAGAAATACCAAGAAGTGAGTCAATGAAACTTTAATTCAATCCATTTAAAGTGTTTGAAATAACTGAGTCTAATTCTGGAAATATACTTGAAAACATCGGCAGCAAGCAGGTAGAGTTGAGGTAGAGTTGCAATTTGAGCAGCAAATATTTTAAAGTTGAAAATTACCAGATCCAACTTAACAAATAAAGAAGATTGATGAGCACAAACTTAATAATAAAAAACTGACTGACAAAAGGGTTCGAGCTGCTGTTGAGGCAGGATGAAAATACAGAATTTTTCGGTTAGAAAATGAAGACATTAACTGAATAACAGGTTTCAAAGTCAGGGGAGATTGACAACACTTAGTGTTATTATACAGAAAGCTGACTTTTATTTTTTGTGTCTGCTGTCAAAACACAATCCTACGAATTTGTCTAACTCAGAGCAAGAGGGATACAGGAACCATTTGACGATTTAATGACAGATTATTGCATTATTAGCATATTAGAAGGCTTAATGGAGGTTTAAGTGTTCTGTAAGTGCGCACTGAGAAGAAATACTCACTGAAAAGCTGTTACATAAAATGGAAAACAAATGGATGGATATTTGCCTCCTAATGGCTTTGCCTACCGAGAGACTTCATTAAATGCTATTTAGTTTCTCTGATGTGTCTTTCAGTTATTATCCTGTGTAGAGGGTAAAAAAAGATGATTTACTGGAATCAGTGACATGAGAATAAGAAAAAAGCAGCTAATGTTCTTTTGGTGCATGACAATAAAACTGCTCAACAGCAGTTTTGATTCGAACAATCAAACCCTTTAAAAGCAGGCTGACAAGCTGCAGTTTAACATGAGAAATGTGGTGTTCCTGGTGGTTCAGTGTTTGTAGAGATTACTCAGACTGTCATGTAAGTGGTATTATGTAGCAGAGATGTAGGTGGAGTGAAAAAAAAACACAGGGAAAACATGCTGGAAAAAAGGTAGACTGGAGCAGGGTTTTGCTGCAGTGGCGGTGGTGCTGAAAGGACAGCTACCAGAGGAGGAGGAGGGGGAGGAGAGGAAGAAGGCGGGTGGGAGGGGGAGGGGTCAGGGAGGACAGCAGAGGAAGAGGAGATGCTTCAGAAGCAGCTGTTCAGATGAAATGAGAGAGGAGTGTCAGAGAATAATTTGCTATCGTGAGGAGTTGAGGTTATTTGTGCGATCGAGTTAAATATTTCATAAATAAGTGTTAAGAGTGTTTACCTTTTTTTACTCGTGTGCATTTTGTTGTGTGAATTTAAAAATACAAAGATACGCGAATTCAAAGAAAATTGAACCTTTTTCCAACTCTACAGCTCCAGTATTTTCCTTTCTCCTTTATTCAAAGCAGCCATTTTTTTTCTTCATTTTTTGAACTTTGCCTTATGAAAGCAGAAAAAAGCAGAGGTGTGATTAATAGAGTGATTAAAGGCTACACTAGCTCTCTAAGGTCTGGAGCCCTTGTTTTGTGCTGGCTGGCATGGAATACTGGCACACTCTACTGGCATAGACCTGTCTTTAATGTCATTAGAAACCAGTGTGCTCTGGTTTTCTTTGACATTGTCAAATACCTGCTATAAAAAGGCTCCATGCAGATTAAAGACTTTTATTATCCCCACACTAACCCACAGAGACAGTGAAGCGTAAGCTCTCAAACATTAAATTTTCTACTTCTTCATTCAGGATTTACATTTCGCTAGACTTTAATGTCGGAAGTATCGGAAACAACACTAAATACGTGAAAGAAAACATCCTTGGCAATGACAAACTCACACTCGACTGCACGTAGTAAACGAGCCTTATGTCACCTGTCCACTGTAGATTTATGGTGTTAATTATCTTATGAATTATTGACTGTAAACAACACAATCTATCATAGTGCTTGAGTTAGCTAGAGGCAGCCTTATATGGCAAGCTAGCCAACTTAACAAACCCACTCAATCTGTAATTTATCAGCAAATTTACCTTGTTGTAAACTCACTATACTACATGAATTGGTAGTTGTACCTTTGATACTTAAGCTAGCAGGATGTTCATGTTGGTTCGACATTAGTTGGTCATTGGACATTCATTTGTATTGCACACTGCTAATGTTGTTTTTTGGGATTCTACTGTGCCCGATAAATAAGAATCACATCAGGCCTAACTGCTTTCTGCCCAAGACCAGGGGATTCTAACTGTATAGATGTGGATTCTGCATACCGTGGGATTGATTATTTAAAGACCCACTACGCACAAAATCATGTTTTTCTTGTTTTTTACATGTTCATATGGCATATCATGAGAAAAATAAGTGCAAAATTGCATTTCTTAGTATTTCTGCATTCAAATCGCCGTGAATCTCTGGCAGACCCAAACAGCGGGTTCAGATACAGTTAGATTTCCTACGTAGCAAATCCAAGCTCCACCCCCAGAGCCCTGCTATGCATGTCACACTTGGAGAAATAGACAGGACAATCACAGAACAAGCGTGTGCGTTAGCGGATTGTAATGCTCGCAAGAAAGCTAATTATGATTTTAACTTTCATCGTGTCCCTAAAGACATTTGTGTCCGAGAGCTGAATAGCTCCTATGTTACCTGCTACTTTTAATACACCGGCAATGTTAGGCTACAAGCTAGCATTAAGAGGAGTGTGCAGAGCAGCGCTGACTCCGCCCACGACTCATGGGGGGAATTGCTTATGAGCTACTGGAGCTCTGCAGAAGAAAAGCCCTTAAAAATGACACAGGTAACGCAATTTCGGCTAAAACTTCATAATCACGATTTAAAGACAACAGATAACACTTTAAGTAGTAAAAAAAAAACAAAAAAACAATCGAAGTGGGACTTTAAAGCTCTTGTGAGGAATTCTGGGTTAGTCCTCATTTTGGCGCCCCCAGTGGACAAAGCAATCTTTGCTTATCTCATCCTCTGCATGCTTAAATAATGTCTTCTGACTAGAAATCTCCTGCTGCTGATTCTTGATAGTGGTCATTTATTGTGTATTGTCCAAATGTAAAATTTGGGGTAAAAACCTCAAAGAAAGCGACAATAAGGCTGTTCATTTCTCTGCACCCTGTAAAACAAAGACATGAACCCTGATGTTGTTTTAAGCCTTAAAATCAGATTCAGTGCAGCATCAGAAGACTATTTAGGAGGAAGCTACAATATATGTGGTCAAAAAAAATCTGGATGACACACTGTCAACTTTCCTTTCTTTTCTGTAATATAGTGTTTGAATGAATCAAAGCAACTTCATATGTTACTCGTGCTCTTCCCCTAGGCTGTAATATCTTTCTGTCATATCCTATTCTGTAGTGCCAACAGTTCATAGATTCACCCCAATCCACCACAGTTATAGATTCTTTTTATGCTTTTATTGCTATCCTTAGCAAATTCCTGATTATTGACTCCCCCAACCTTTAGTCTCTCCTGCCCTTTCCAAACATCTGTCATTGCATGATAAATGAAACTTCATTGATTGTCTCACTCTTTTGTCACTTAATCCCAGAGGAATTTTCTGTGGCCCAACTGGCTCCTTCTTTCCTCAGCTCTTTCATTTATTGTCTTATTTCTTTTTTAAGCTCTCTTCCTTCTCACGCCGTAGTTTTATCATCTTTTCCCCCCATCTGCCTTCGCATCATCTGTCCCCTCTGATCTCAGCCCTCTTCGTTTTTTAGCTTCTGTCTCTTTTCCCCCCACACTCTCTACCCCCCTCCCATCTTCTCTCTGTCTCGTCTCCTTTCCTCTTTCTGCTCTGGACACTGCGAGTGGAGCACAGATTATGTCAGACATTTATAAAACCGGATTAGCCAGGATCACCTTCACACACACACTTTCACGAGCATGCAAGCCCACAAATACAACCCCCCGCCCACTCTAAGCTTAATTTTGACTGTCTATGCATAATATGGCCTCTTTACATACTCCTGTACAGACAGTTATGAGCATGAAATTATCCAAGCATTGCGTAACAGCAATATGTGCACAAAGCATGGTCCATGAAGCAATGGTTTCTTTGGAATTTGGTGTGGAAAAACCTGACTTTCCCACATGGAACCATGACCCCATCAGAAACCTTTGAGATGAACTAAAGTGGTGTCTGCAAGTCAAGCACATCACAATGCTTAAATGCAAGTGTGTTTTCTGTCTGGATTGGACTATATCCCTGCAACCACAGTCCAATACCTTTTGAAAAGCCTTACCAGAGGCTTTTCATCAGTCATTTATGAATGTAAAGTATGGTTGTCCACATACTTTGTCTTTATAGTGTATATATAGTATACACACAGTGGATGCAACAACAAGCACCTCGCACACTCACACTGTTTTAGTCCTGCTGACACATGTTTCACACATTTCCTTAGTAACCACATATGGTCAGTGACACTGGAGCCCCGTGGAGCATAATGTTTATCTGCAGCTCTGAATCATACACTCCATCTTTAAGTCATACTTTGTAAATTCACCGACTATACACACCATTGATTCAGGACCCTGTCCTTCTATGCTGAGCTCTATGTGGACGGCTGCTCTTTAACAGAAACAATCAGCCTTATGTAAATGGGTATGACACAGCACTGACTCAATGAGCAATTATACCAGCTTGAATCTATTAGAATAACAATAAGTACCACCTTTCTTTCTGTGCCGTCCTTCTCTCTTTCTCTCCCTCCTGTTCTCTCCTCATCACATCCCCCTCACCCATCCCTCCATTTCTGACTCAGCAGAACAAGTCGGAGACAAGGTCATCTGACTGCTGTTGCTGTGGAGACCAGGAATTGGGGGATATTTCTCTCCCCTCCGTTCTTGTACTGCAAGGTGGGGAGGTGTATTGTGATGGGGGGAAAGGAAGGAGTGAAAGACATGAAGGTATGGCAGAGGTTAAGAGAGGATACTACTGGCAGCCATTTTGGTTGAAATGAGATTGAAAATAACTTTATTAGCAGCACCACAGTGACAAAGTCACCCTGTGGGCTTGAGGATCTGATTGCATCTATGAATCCTTGCTGTACTTTTACTTTATCATCGACACGTCTCATCAGCTCTGTGAAGCAGCTATTTTGTGAAGGCTATTTAAATCTTACTGCACTGAAAGAACCAGAGGGAAACTATGGCAAATATTTGTCCCTATAACAAATATTAGGCTTAAGGAAATTAAATGTAACTCTTGTGAATTTGTCTAAGTGCTGATTACTAAGTCAAACATAGACAGCTTGAAAGCCCCAAATTGTATTAGCCTTACTACTCTTAACTGAGTGGATGTTTGATTTATTTTGTGTTTCTGTGTTGACCACCAGCTTTAATCTGAGTTTACATACAGCAGCCTGCTGTTCAGTCAATATTCACCAACTTTTCTCTCCCTATCTACTAGCCATCATGCAATTTGTCATTAACCTTCCTCCTGTGTTAGCTTTTACTACGCGCCCACTATGTTAAGGGTTGGTTTTGACCCATGTCATCCACTTCGGTTCTCATCTCTCTGTTACCTTGTTAGGCTTCATTATCCATGAAAATATTGCTAATAATATTTTTTGTTGTGGTCCTCTAGGCCTTTCTTTGTCAGTATACCCCTCACACAGACATCTATACTGAACTGATCTCTCATGTCTGGACATGCCTGAGGCTGTTTTTGTGCAGGGAAAAACAAAATTTGAATTTCCTAAATCTCACATGATTGGAGGAGGATCTGACTGTCAGTGTGGTGCCTGACGGTGCACTTATGATTTCAGTTTTTGCTCCGATTATTAGAATTTGATCTAACCGGGTCAACAGCGACCCCAACATGACAAGTGCCATAATGTTAATAAGAGCATTTTAAAATTTAGTCAATTTAATTTTTTTATTTTTTATTTTGATGAAATAGAGGTTCCTGACAAAGTCAAATAGTCTTTATGCAAAAAAACTTATTTAAGTGGTTCTTAAAAGTATTTAAAATCAAAAACGGGTCGATGCAGACCCTTACACAGGAAGAGGGTGAAGGAAGTAAAACTTTATTCTTAACCTGGAAATCTACAGACTGAGTTGAAGTTATGAGCCTTAATGTTTGAAAATCCCTGTTAAAAAAGTTTGGAACTCAAGCTGTCTTTGTGCAAATGGTTCAGCTGACTATTTTGATTTTTTTTTATGATAATTTTGTTGTTGCTGAAACTTCAAGTGTCAACATTTATTAATCTATTTATTAGAATCTGTACTTCAAGTTTTACCCCAGTCATCTGGTCATTCAAGAAGGTCACGACACCCCGAACAAAAACAGTGTCCACAGCTGTGTGTCTGAGGAAACTTGTGTCTCAACCCCTGAGCTCAGCCTGCTCTGATGTTCAGGGGTCTTACGGTGTTGCGTGGTCATTGTCTGGGCCCACAGCAAGGAAGGCACCGAGGCATGGCAACAATCTGCTGCAGGGGCACCAGCTTTCCCTTGCAAATAAGGCACCGCTTTGCATGCATTTGTGTGTGTGTCTGTGTGTGTGTGCGAGTGTGTGTGCGAGTGTGTCTGCTTGCTCTCCCTGCTGCACTGTCCCTTCAGTGAACAGAGGCACAGAGGGAAAAACGTGACCAAAAGGCCTGCAATGGCAGCTTACTGCTGCATATGGGCCAGAGTCCTCTCACTCCTGCATGTCCTCTGCCTGTTACTTTCTTTGAATATATCCTCTATCTGCATCTCTAATCCTCTATCTGTATGTCTTCCCATTTACTCTTTGCCTACTGTCCTTGGATTAACTCCCTATCTCACTTTTTTGCATGATTTTGACTCTCTTCAACTGTCCAGTGTTTAGAGAATGCAGTCTGATTTGTTTGACCGGTTCATTCCTGTCTCGGTGTTTGGATACGTGTTGCAGCTGTTGATCCCACAGTCGATACATATTGTTTTACAACTGCGCTCATAAATGTCAGGTTGAGCTATTGCTACAAAGACCCCAAATTATAGTGCTGGAACAAGACAGGTTTGTTTCTTTCCTGAGGAACACCCATGTTGGTGTGTGACTTTTGCCACAGAGTGCCTACCTCCACTTGAGCTCAAACAGCTGACTCTGCATTGTCATAATAAATGATCTGCTGATGCTCTAGCAGGCAGGTTGCAGGTCTGCAGATGATTGTTGAGATACATTGATAGCTGTGCTGTTCAACTATCCAATTTCACCTCTATGTATATTCTTTTATCTGAATTTCACACACATCCTCACTCTCACACTCTGACTCAGTGTGGCTGTTTCCTGCCTGCTTCGCCCAGGCCTGAGTGACATAAGGAGGTTCACAACATGCTCATGACAGGACCAACACGACCGATGATGAGACATCCAAGGGTGCTTATTACATGCAATAATGCACACAAATCCACTTTGGTACGTTACATAGATACATTACAAGATGAACAAACACAACCACGACAACTAGAATCTAACCTTGTGCGTCCATTTATATAAAATTTCAGCCTAGAGACTCTCGATGCTGCTGGCTGCAAGCCTCGGAAATCTGCAGTAAAACAGGAGGGGCAGACTAGGCTTGCTATTGGCCTGTTAAAAGACTCCGATAAATCTAATTGGTCAGCGATCCCATCCCCGATGAGACGCTCCGAGCTGTGATTGGTCGGTTCATGAAGCGTAGGGCGGGTGTTTCTGTCGCCTCGGTTCACTCATTTGCTTGAGGCGGCGCTTGTTCCATCGGCGGAGTGGTGCAGCTTGAGGAGCGGAGTACTGCGGCAGCTTGGCAGAGCCGCGGAAGGGGACCGAGTGGTGAAAAGGTAGCAGTGCGGCTCGTTAGTATCGCCGGTCTTTCACCGCAAGTATCAGAGAGCAAAGGAGGGAAGCGCATCCCCGCGTGATGCTCCGCTTGAGACCGCAACATTTCATTTGAAAAGACGTCTCACGGAGGGGAAGAGAGATTGTAGCCGAATCTTTTTGAAGGTTTGACAGACAGTTTATCAAATTCAAAAGAAAACTCCTCAGTCAGACGGAGTGATAACTTTCCTGACGCATTTTTTTCCTCATTTTTTTTTCCAATTAAGAACCTTGAAAACTGAGCAATATTCTCTTTCATTCTTCAAGGCAAAAGGCATTTTGATATATTTCAACGCGAGGGGCTGACACCTCTCAAGCCGTGCATCACCTGAGAGGAGAAGAGTGACTGCGCCAACATGGGGGTAAGACTGACGATTCTCAACTTTTGTCAAACTGCGTTGTAGCCCACCTGAAGTGGCCTGAAAAGTGAACAGCGGTAGCCTTAAAAACGCGTCTCTCGTGAGGATGAAGGGGCTTTTAAAATGAGTCACGATGTCATTTTTTCCCCCCCGCTTGTGTGAGTGACATTGACTGTAATGCGGAACCGTGTTTTAGCTCTGCGACAAATTGATGTAGCCACATAGCTTGTGTCTAATGCAGCTCGAGAAAACGGCTCACTTTGATTTGACTTTAGCTTCGTCCTGACTCCAGGAGAGCCTCGGTGACTCGTGTCCTTCTGCTCTGACTCACTCTGTCGAATTTAATCCACAACCCTCAAGTGAGAGATGAGTGGAAAGTGATGCTCAGGTCTCTCGTTAGAATAAAGATGTGTGTGTTTTTTTAGAGGTTGTCAGTGTGTCATTTGGACTGCAGGTCTCTGACAGGCCTTACTTTGACTATAACCTTGCCAGCCATGGTAGGCCTAATCGGTTTATTCTTACCTAGAGCTGTGCTGAGGAGAGAGGAGAGAGAGGGGGGAGGGCGTCTGTGATAGAAACCTATCCTCTCACCTCATCGTTACCCTGGAAAAGAGTTTAAATTTTATTTTGAGGCTCTGCACCTCTATGACTTTCTCACTGATGGATGAGCACAGTTAGCTGTGACCTCCTCCATGCCCTCGCTGCCCCCCCTTCCACCCTCACTGCTGTCCTCTCGTGCCTTAAACCCCCGCCGGCAATGCTCCCTCTCTCTCCCTCTCCCTCTCTGCGGTCTGTCCCCGCATCTGTCGGTGCACCGTGCGGGATGCTGAGCCCCTCTATACGTCCTTCAGCGGAGGAGTCTCATTCTCGGCACCCTCGATGACCCATGCGTCATAATGCGGTTACCGGGAATAAGCGCCTCACCAGCTTATTTCCCCTTTAATTTGTGACATAACAGGGACTCTATAATCGCTAACAGTGAACACATTTACGCACACTGCGGATTAAAAGAAGCGATGCGTGCGGCAAATTAAGACCGTGATGCGATGTGTTTAAGTTTGAGAGACTGACTTGAGAGAGTTTTTTTTATGTGCTGGCGCAGCGTTAGCGTCAGAGAAGGCAGGTGCGGATGTGATGTACGAGCCATTGCGCATTTTTTTTTTTTTTTTTTTTTTTGCTCCATCACCATCCTGCGCAAAAGAGTTGTAATATTTAATCTGAATTATGAGGTGGCGTGACGCTGCAGACAGGGTAACATGCGGCAGTATACGAGCCGGTGTCACACCAGCTGATGTGGCCTATACGCAGCAGCATCTGACGATCCTCTGTCGGAGGAGAGGATGAGGATGCGGGATTCAGAGGGACGAAAGAGAAAGAGAGAGAAAAAAAAAGCAGCGACTTCGGTCCGCGTCGTTGCAGCTTTTAGTGGGCACTGCGTCAAAAGAGATGGGAGTGCAAAAAAAGTGCTTACGCATATTCTCGTGCTGTGAGGAAGTTTTGGTGTGAGGGTGAGACGATGAGTGGAAGTGTTGTGTCATTTCAGAACATGCCACAGCTCCCGAGGGATTTTTATAGAGGAGAACATGCGCGTCCTGCTGTGAGCTGTGAAGGGTGTTTCCTATAGCATTCATTCAGAAAGCGCTGAGGTCACCCTGAGAGGGAAGAAGGACATATAAGGGGAGGAAGGGATGGATGGAGTGATGGTAGATCAGTCTACTCGGTACCTTGTTATCCTCTCCTTTCTTTCTCTATCTCCTCTTTCTCTCTTCTCCTCTCTTTCTTCCACGGATTTCGCACTGGCGCACAGTGCGATGGCACAGCCAGCTGTCCTTTCCCAAGGCCGCAGGGGGCATCTAGCGACGCGCTTCCTGCGTCAAACCGGGGGCGGGGCCTGTGATGTGGAAATTCCCTGTAAAGAGCTGTGATAGGCTGGTACCAAGAGCCACGCAGAAAGAACTGAGTTAAGAGGCAGCAGTGATGCTATAAAGAAAAGCTTGTGCAAGTGCCAAGAACACTAGAGAGACAACTGGCACATGCAGTCTGGCTCATGGATAGTTAGTCTTAATTTGGCTGGGCATTTCTGAAGAACTGTCTGAGATGTCTCACACTCCTCAGTGCTCGCTCATTGTCCCTCTATCTGCATTGAAGCAGCTGCACATTGTTGTCTGGTGCTGATGAGACTGTAGGAGGAATGTAAATGGAGATGCTGATGAAGGGCTGCACACATGGATCCACTGTTGGGTTTCACCTTCAGACACGTGACACCGTTAGGGAGAGGGTGCCACTGCCAAAAGAGTAAGACAAACAGTGTGAGAGGAAAGAGAGAGAGAGAGAGAGGAGAAGGACAGCCAGTGAGTGAACTGTAGGTGTGCAGAGAGGAAAGAGAGAGAGGGATTTGAAGAGATGATGAGGTGTGTGGAGGGGGAGGGCTGCGTGGTTGTATATCCTGTTACAGGATAATGACCTGAGGCTCACATTACCATGGCTCCTGTTTCCTCCGCTGGGCCTTGTAGGATTGGTTATCGAGGGAAGAGGAGGCAGATGGGATAGGGAGAGGAGGGGTCTGGTTGGGTGGATGATCTTTGTAGAATATTGACTGAATGTTGAGTGTGGTGGGGGGGTGAGGTGTGGCGTAGGTGGGCCAGTGCCCCAGGAGAGATGGGGGGATTAAAGAGAGATGAAGGTGTAGTGGTAACACCGAGGCTTTTTCAGAAGGTCATTCAGGCTGGTGGTGAGGGTGTGGTTGAGCTGCTTTGAATGTCCTATGACTGAGGAGAGGACCAGTCAGACTATCTAATGAGACAGAGGCTTAAAGAACAGTGTGTGCTTTTATTTTGGTACTCATGAGTGAGCGCAGCACCTGAGAAGAAGTGAGACAGTCTTTGTGAAGCTAGTTCAGGAGTTTAAAAATGTGCAGGGCCTCTGCAGAGGCCCAGCCCTCACTTTGGTGCAGAGTGCTGCACATCCCTCCCCACTGCACCTGCTGCCTGATGCTGATAGGCTGCACTGTACCACAACTCATCTGTCCCACGCTCTGCAGGAACCAATGGAGAAGCTTGTCCTCACAGGAACAGATCAACCACATGATCGCTCGAATCGCACAGCCTGCTGGGATCTGTTGGTCCTGTGGCCTTCAGGGGTCATTTAAGGTCAATATGGTGACCATTTCAAATGATTCTCTGATGTTTCCGTTCAGGCAGTGACAGCATCTCTGATCAATAGGTTTTCACTGTAATGAGGACCCTGTCCTCAGCAGGAACATGGATGAAGGACAGAGTACAGATGTCTCTGGAGTTAGCCTCCATGCTAGTGTGAGACTGCAGGACAGGGGCTGGGCAGTGAGCTCAGTGGCAGCTTGTGTAATGCTAATAAAATGTAAAGGTCAGTGCTGTCTCCTTCATACACGGCCTTAAATCACGATCACAGCCGACACGGTGATGAATTCTGTGCAGTTTTGCACCATTTACGAGTCGGTCTCTCATAATGAGAACCATTTGGAGAGGTTAGGTTGCCTGACTACAACGACATGACTAATTCAGGGTGTTGTCCTGGAGATGTGTGTATGTTGTGAAGTGTGAGTGTGTGTGTGTAGTTACACTAAAAGACAGAGTGTGACAATGGGCAGCCACAGTGGACAAAGGCTGGTGAAAAAAACCCAAAGCCTCTGCTGCATTTAAAGTGAAAGTGGAAAAGTCATCATGCTTTTTTCCAGTGAATTTACAGTGATAACACTTCTGAAGATTGAACAGTTAAAGATTTCACTTCAATTCCACCTCACTGAACACATCAAGCCCTGATTTGAAAACCTGTCACCCACATTTAATTGTTGGTGTGTGTAGTCCTTGGCTGTGTGTACGGATGTGGGTGTTGCTTCTGCACATCTGCCCGACCCTGTGACCAATGCCAGTTGAGGAGTCCTGAGATGCCCTCTCTCACGCCATGGCAAGACGCCATGTTGGCTGCAGGCGCCAAAGAAGCCAAGATTTACAATGCTAATGTGGACCAGACTGTGCTCACACTCACACACACACACACACAAACAGAGACAGCTACACAAACTCTGGTGCTGGTGGAGCTCACAGGGGTTGACAGTGCATTATAAATAAGAGATGATGCACTATTACACTAAAGTCTCAGTGTTGTGAACAGATGAAGATGACAGGGTGGACAGATGGACAGTACAGAGCAGAGTTAATGTGTGTGTGTGTGTATGGGGGGGTTACTATATAAATTGGGACTTTCAGTTTGGACTTCGTTTCTTGCTTTGGTTCGTTTGTATTTATTTTTTAGCGAGAGCACGGCACAGATTATTTGAGAGCTAAAGAGAGTTAATCTCTCTCTGTCTCTTTGTGTATGTGTGGTTTAGAGATTAGTGCTCTTAAGCAGACGCAATCTTTTTACAGTACAATGATCTATTTACGCACACTATTCCAACAGATCAATCTGTTACGTGTGGGGGTATCTGTTGAGTTTAATTTTAGCTGACACATGATAGTTTGAGGCACACTTAATTGCCTCCATCAACTGTTTTCTCCTCTTCATACATTGATACCCAAAGTCTGCTGTTTTTGATCTCTGTCCACTTTGTTACAGAGAAAGATAAGGAGCCTCCATATCACGCTAAAGCTGACACAGATAACCAAAACAAATATCTTTACAGTCTTTTCTACAAAGCAATCAAAACTCATCATGTGTGAAGGCTCATCTGTTCACTCACTCAGATATTCAACAAACCATTTTGCAACAGCAGGACCAAACGTTGATTGTGCAATTTTGATTAATGCGTTTGATTTTCTAACAGTGGTAATAGAGGAGCGGAGAGGCCAAGAGAAGAGGCTACAGTGGGCTAATCCACTGTAGTAATCAGACTAGCTAATCCTGAGAGCGATGTCCCTCAGTCCCCGGTCAGAGCCCCCCCCCCGTCCTCCATCCTACCCCCTGTGGCCTAGAGGCCTGCCATCCTGCTGCAAGAAACAGCAGATGGCTCAATAACCTTGCAAGGTCACACACACTCTTGTGCATGCAAGAAACAAATACACACACCATATTGCATAGTAACACACTTTAGGATTACTCAATAATTAAAAATAATTCTATATTTTACGATGCAGAACTGGTTTATTTTAATCTTTTGTTGTTTAGAGCTTTTCTTACAACTTTTTTTTAATTAAAATTATTTACAGGAGTTGCTTTTGTCTTTTTTTTTCAAAAGATAAAGTGGATTGAAAATTTGTTTTACATAAACAGTTCAAACAAATCAAATAAATTGACGAGTGAATGTCCACTTTAAGATACAGAGCACTCATTAGAGACTATGATACAGCTCTCTCACATGGTCAGTGCAGAGGAGTGAGTCGATTGGATCCTTTTATCCAGCGGCTCTCTACGAAGAGGAAGTGTCGTCTCGTATGTTGTCATACGAATACAGTGGTGGTGGCTAAAAGACCAAATCAGGAGAGGGGGTTTTGGTTTGTGGTGCTGTTTTTTCCACTTACAAACCACTTCCTCTTATGGGTCTTGCATTAACAGAGCCTGAGCTACAACATATATGGCTATTTGTGCTCATACACATGCTAGGTAACTCCTATGTGACATTAAAAGAAGAAAACATGTAGTTTATCCAGACTGCGTGGGTCTGCATCGACCGTTCTCCTCTACATGCTTTTCTCAGGTGCCACAGCAAACACGTCATAATATGTTATGAATTATTATCATTACATTTGCTCAGTCGAAGTCCATATTGTCTGTAATTATGTCAAATATTTATTTTTGTGAAAATCTATATAATTTACTTCCACTCATATTTCAGGAAGGTTTTATAAAGCTCAAATCTCTGGCCGTACCTGATTAAGTTGATTCATTTGATTCATTTTTATATGATTTCACAATCATAGGTCTCTGCCTCTCTCTCTCTGCCGCAGTGCGTTTAGCCGCTGCACATGCAGACTGTAGCCAACACAGTGACTCACCTCTGCTCGCACAGACACACACAGACACAGCGCGTAAAAACAGACTCATTCCTTGAGCCAGTTGCTCGTCTGTGTTATACAGCAGTGAATACAGTGTCCAGTTACACATGCATCAATTATTGCTCGCACAGATCACATCAGGGGATCCTCAGATGCATCGGGCCACTTGCTGTGCTCCGTCGTCATGCCAATGGCTGTGCCGGTCGCCATGGTTACTTGCCTTCCAAACACACTCCCTCATCAGGAGGACAAAAAAAAAAGCGAGGTTCATTTCAGTTAACCGTAGCAGGGCCTACAAAGTAATTAATGACCGAATCAAACACACAAGCAGACACATGAAGCAGTTTTTCTCTGAATCATTGATACGTTAATGAGATTTTAATAAGCCGGACCTGATTGATTGAACTATGTAATCCATAGAGGAGCGTCCGATGTTTCCATTTCCTGATGATGTCAGAGTAGTCTCTCCATCAGTCAGTTTGTCTGAGTGCTTGTGGGAGAGAGAGCTTCTGTAATTCCAGCCACAAGTCTCTGTTCCCTTCCTCAGAACAGAGGGGGATCATTACATTACCCAGAGCTGTGCGAGACAGCTGGACACCCACACAGACAGACACAGGGCAGGCGCATATTGATGAAAGAAACTCTGAGGGTACATTTAGACAATATAGGCTGAATGATTAAGACACCAAAATAGGAGGAAAAAAAGACAGACGGACTTTAAAAGAGACCAGGAGAAAACATAGCTTCACCAGTGGAGATGTGAACCCCGATCAAAGCAGATTTAAAGGCAGACGTGCAAAGTTTAAAAAGATACAACTTGTTTTCGCAGACTGCTCAGGCACGTTGCTGACATGTTATCTGCAGCGGGGTGTGCATGGAGTGAGGAGGAGAGAATTAATGATTAAGTAGCGAACACTCTCCCGCCAAAAGCCCAAAACAGACGTGCACTTAACATACTCGACATACTGTAAACACACGGCAAAGATAAACCGGCAGCCTCTGTTTTCTCTTTGAGTCATGCTGATTACTACTCATTCATATCCACAAACACATTTGGGGTCACACACACGCACAACCAGAAGTGAGAACATAATCTAGTAGCACATGACAACACATACTCAAGGTGACACACACCCACGCACACACAAGCCATGTGTGTAGTTGTGTAATCTATTAGAGTGGGGTCACTGTGGGTCAAACACTGACACAGAGCCAGCAGACAAAAACCGCTGGTCAATATCTAATTAGAAGCATTGGAGAGGGGCTGACAACAGCTCCCTCTCTCACTCTCTCACACTCTCTCTCTCTCTCTCGCCGTCCCTTTCTACACCTACCTCTGTCGCTCTTTATCTGTCCCTGCTTCTCACCTCCCACTGCTGTCTCTCTTTCCATGTGCCCAGTCCTGTCTGTCATCCGCCCCCTTAAAGTCTATCTCTGTGTGACTCTACTTTTCACCACGTAGCCTATTATCGCTTTGTTTGGCACTCCTCTCAATCGCCCTGCCAACCGCTTTCATTGTCTGGGCATATGTGTGTGTGTGTGTTTGTTTGTGTGTGCGTGATAAGAGGAGAATGAGCCAGACTTTTGTGTGTCCATATTTTTTTATAATCAGTCAGCAAGCATATGCTCTGAAAAACAGCTTTCTTCATTGTCTGTGGGAGAAACTAGCCATAACAACAACATTAAAGCAACAAATGCTCGCTCACACACCTGGACGTCTGTCATCTGTGAGATTGCGGCGCCCTTTGACACCTGATTAGTGCCGAATGTGTAACTTTACATCTCATTCAGCATGTTCAATCTGTACAAAGAGATATGGAGCTACTGTTTACTCATTTAACCTTCAAAATCAAAATATAAATCACCCCCTTCTCCTCGATCACACACATCCCGGGTCAGTCTCAAAGGAGATGATGAGCAGCGGTACTTTTCCACTGCATCAGTCCCTGCTTCAAGCAGCCCCTGCCTCACCAGGCCTGCCTGGTCTTGCTGCGGTGAGAGATTTGCTCACCTGCTCTTTTGTTGCAGAAGGCTCTGTGTGTGTGTGTGTGTGTGTGTGTGTATTTGCTGTCCCTCCCTCACAGCGACCCGCCACTCTCCCTGCCCGACATGCTTTAGCGAACGGTTTCATTGTTTGCTTTGAATTCAGAAGTGGTCGTTGAGCCGCCCGTAACCCAACACTTGATTGTGTGAGTGAGAGTTGACTTACTTCCACATGTTGTTTCGTGAAGCCATTTTTTCTTCCTTCAATAACGACAAACCAGAAACACAGGTCTTTGTTACCACATACAAATTCAGCAGGGGGTCGACTTTGCAAGAGTTTGAGCAGCTCAGGTGGTCATTGCAGTGGCGAGCTGATCTTTGGTCTCAATTTGTCGCACTGCAGGTGTGTGAGTGTGCGTTTTAGTGTGATTTAGATGTGTGACTTTGTCAGCTATAGCACTATAGGTCTCATTTGTCACGTAAGACACTTCCTCACTTTTCTTTATTTAAAATTTCACCTTTGTCAAATAAATATACTTTGTGTCAAAGGGCACGGCAGTTTGTGTGTGAGTGTGGATCTCTTATTAAAAACCAGATACCAGCAACTGAATCCAGCTGCATTTACATGTGAATGTCATCAGAATGAAGTTACCTGATATTTACCACTAGAGGGTGCTGTTTTTATATCAGTGATTTACAGCAACTGGTTGTTTTTGGATTATTTCACTTGAAGTACCAAACAGCTCATCCCTTTTATTTGATCTACCAATAAATTCTTAACCTCTGACCCTGTTTTTCATTGATTATCAGTTAATAAGTATTGGCATCTCTGTCTGATTAAAGATAAATGATAGGGCCTCAATTTCACCCGGACTCTCCACCTCTTAGGGTCATGAGTGTTTATTCAACTGTATTGATCCGCCACAATGCGCAGTTCCTTGATGACTCAGTTGAGTCAGTGTTGGCTCTGTCCTCAGGGGCCCCCTCACACCTCCTGGGAGGGATTCTTGCCTCTGTTTGTGACCTCTGACCTTTGATGAGGGACATTTATGTGACTCCTTTTGAGGAGCACGACCAGAGTTGGACACAGGACAGGAACGTGCAGCTTTGAGGATTATTTATAGCCCACTCACATCTGGTTTAACGACATAAGCCAATTTCTGAGGGGCAATTACAGCAAAGGTGGTACAGGACAGAAAATCAGGCAGATGTGTGGTGTGTCTGTGCATGCACGTACTTGTCAGATAATTTGTTAATTATCCTCGTCATCAAAGTGTGAAACACACTCAGATCTAATCAGGGAGCCTTTGATGGGTCTAAACTCTGTTTGTCTGCTCCTTTGGTCGGGTTAATGGACATGAGAAGGGCGAACTTTAATGTCGGGGCTGTTTTTGTACAAAAGCAGAGCGGCCAGGGCAATGTGTTCATCGTTCAAATAGTTGAAAACTTTTATGCCACTCGGTGTATGAATAGGTTTTTCATGAATAAACGGAGACCACTTGATGCTGTTAGTGTCTGAGAGAGCCAGGCTACCTCACAAGGCCACTTCACAAGGTTACAACATTATTTACTGTACAGTGAAAGACAGGAGCCTCGATGGTAATTCACTGAAGGCAGCTGGTAATATTTCTGTTAGATACTGTAAAAATGCCAAACAAGACACCTCTTTGTACAGTTAATGAATCTTCAGTTTTTTTCAGAGGTGTATATTAGTTTTTGTAATTTCATGACACATATGCAAGCCCAGAGAACAGTAAGAATAACACATATGGGCCCACAGGCCACTAATCTAGTCCCAAGGCATGTATAAAACATGTGTGTGTGTCTATAGTATGGCCGGTCAGACAGTTACCGCGTTGCCACCACACAGGACAAAGATGACCGATCCCCCAAGAAGAAGAATAAGGGGGCAGCGACCAAGGACATGGATGACCTGAAGAAGGAAGTGCCCATTGTAAGTAAAAATCTTCTTTTATTTTCGCAAATGTGTGGAGATGAATTTTGGGATGGGATGTTTGAGGCCAATTCACTTTGGATACCTTTAATGTAAAGCTAATTGATTTGACACTTTCAGATGCAGTGAATGCATTTGAAACCAAAAAAATGACCATCCATGCATTTAAAGATAGATGTAGCTTCAAATTAGATCTCTTAGAACCATCCTGTTAGAGCTGAAAGTGAATAAAGTGGGTTGACACTGACTCTGTTGGAGAGAAGAGAAGTCTGTCTCCTACTGGCCACAAAATTGTTTTATTGCTGGTAAGAGTGGTGACTTGTTATCAAAAGGACATCACCGTGATCGCACATACCAGCGCAGGAAAAAGACACCTGGCTGGCCTGATACTCGTATCTCTCAGGTGAACTGCATGCATGGACTTAAATTCTTTTGTCTTTAAATTCTTAGATAATTTAGACTCATGTAGTCGTCAATGACAAGGGTTCTTGTTCTTTACTTCCTTTCTTTTTTTTTCCTTTGCATGCAAAATGTGGCAGCTGGAAGTCAAATCTATCCATGTAGAGTTCTGATTATTTCTTCATCTCCTTTTTTCCAGACGGAACATAAGATGTCTGTAGAGGAAGTATGCAGGAAATACCAGACTGACATCGTCCAGGTGAGTTGCTGATACCATTTTCTTTTTCCGGCTGTGGTTAGGGCTGTTTTTCCAGTTGGCCACTAGATGGCAGAAGAGTACTTCTCAGATTAGTAGCAGGTTTTGACAGTTCAGCCCTGCCTGGACTCCAAACAAATGTCTGTTTCTGTTGGCTCTGTATGTATTTTGATTTACCTTGATTTTTTTGTTTACCATGCTTTTCCCTCTTCTTTGTGTTTCTCTCAGGGACTGACCAATGCCAAGGCTGCAGAATTTCTGTTAAGGGACGGTCCTAATGCCCTCACCCCTCCTCCCACCACCCCTGAGTGGGTTAAGTTCTGTCGCCAGCTGTTTGGTGGGTTCTCCATCCTGCTGTGGATTGGCGCCATCCTCTGCTTTCTGGCCTACGCCATCCAGGCAGCCACTGAAGATGATCCTGCAGGAGACAATGTAAGCATGCACACTCATACGATATACACTCACATACTCACTTTGGAGCCGTATTTACCTTGTTAACACTTGGATCCATAATGCACAGACACCAATAACACTATAAACAAGACAGAAACTGTACCTTGCACTTTCCACAGCCCACACACATGTGTTAATATACACTCTGTCTCTCTCTCTCTATGTCTGCAGTTGTACCTTGGTATCGTGCTCACAGCTGTCGTCATCATTACCGGTTGCTTCTCATACTTTCAAGAGGCCAAGAGCTCCAAAATCATGGAGTCCTTCAAGAACATGGTGCCTCAGGTAAAGAAACTTGTGAAACTTGAGCCCCCCCCTCAAAATATGAAGCCATGAAAGTGGATTTTTTTTTTAGAAACAAATGGACAACATTAGAAATTAAAGATGGAAAATGTGACTTCATGTTGTGGGTAATGTGTGTATTTGCTGTCACTGAACATGTAACGCAGCTAGACATGTTCTAACAATTGCTGATATTCCCCTGCAGCAAGCGTTGGTGATCCGTGAGGGTGAGAAGGTACAGATCAATGCCGAAGAAGTCGTAGCCGGAGACCTGATTGAAGTGAAAGGAGGAGACAGGATCCCTGCTGACATCAGGGTTGTTTCTGCTCATGGCTGCAAGGTACACACACATAAATACGTTCTGTATGCACGCACATTCAAAGTCTTTTCTCTTGTTTTATCCGTCTGAAAGTTCATTTTTCTTTTGTTCCCGTTTAGGTCGATAATTCCTCTCTTACAGGCGAATCAGAGCCTCAGAGCAGGTCACCTGACTGTACCCATGACAACCCTCTGGAGACCCGAAACGTTGCTTTCTTCTCTACCAACTGTGTGGAAGGTATGGTTGCCATGGCAATAGTTGCACATGCTATTTTTAACTTCCTTGTCTGTTGTTGTGTATAAAGGCACTGAACTTAGACAAACTTTGCTGTTGGTTAAAAGTTTAATTTCGCAGTATTAATTCAAATAAACATGATTGGTTTTTAAGTATTTCGTTGCATTGATTTGTGTCGTTGACCTTTCTCCAATTCAGGCACCGCTCGTGGTATCGTTATTTGTACTGGAGATCGCACAGTGATGGGTCGCATTGCTACTTTGACCTCTGGCCTGGAGACCGGCAAAACCCCCATCGCCAAAGAGATCGAACACTTCATCCATATCATCACAGGAGTGGCTGTCTTCCTGGGTGTCACCTTCTTCATCCTGGCCATCATCCTGGGTTACTCCTGGCTGGAGGCCGTCATCTTCCTGATTGGTATCATTGTAGCTAATGTGCCTGAAGGACTGCTGGCCACTGTCACTGTAAGTACACATGTAATCAGATACCTTGCTTGCTCCTTAATTAGCATGCACATTATTCATGTTGAGACAGAGTTCTATTCTTTATCTTTGTTTAACTGCTTAAAAAGACTTATATTAAGTATTAATTTTACTGTATTGCCCCTTTAAATCAAAATCTGATTTATTTAATTGCACCATTGACCGGCTTTATTTATCCTCAAGAGAGAGAATCTCTTTTGGAGCGTCATTGCTGCATCTCAACAACAAAAAAAAGCATAATAAATGTAATTGTCTGCAGGTATGTCTGACCCTGACTGCCAAGCGTATGGCTAAGAAGAACTGCCTGGTAAAGAACTTGGAGGCTGTGGAAACCCTGGGCTCCACTTCTACCATCTGCTCCGACAAGACAGGAACCCTAACCCAAAACAGGATGACTGTGGCCCACATGTGGTTTGACAACCAGATCCATGAGGCAGACACCACAGAGGACCAGTCAGGTGAGTGAGCAGAGGGCGTACAGACTCTGTTGATGAAATATGTAAACAGTGAAAGGAATAAAAGCTTTTAATAAATGACATGAGTTAAGAATAAACCAACTTCTGTTCTCTCTGCAGGTGCTTCTTTTGATAAGAGCTCAGTGACCTGGCTTTCTCTGGCCCGTGTTGCTGCTCTGTGTAACCGTGCCCAGTTCAAAGCGGGACAGGACTCACTGCCTATTCTGAAGCGAGATGTGGCTGGTGATGCCTCCGAGTCTGCCCTGCTGAAGTGTATCGAACTGTCCTGTGGCTCTGTCAGGGTGATGAGGGACAAGAACAAGAAGGTGGCAGAAATCCCCTTTAACTCCACCAACAAATACCAGGTAAGAAAAGTTCTGGTTACAAATGTGCTTATGAGAATAAACTCATGAATTACACATAACCTGTAATCTGTATCCTCATCATTTTTCCCTCTTCTAGCTCTCAGTGCACGAGACAGAGGATCCTAATGACAACCGCTACCTGCTGGTGATGAAGGGAGCACCTGAGAGGATCCTGGACCGCTGCTCTACTATCCTGCTGCAGGGCAAGGAGCAGCCTATGGATGAGGAGATGAAGGAAGCTTTCCAGAACGCATACATGGAGCTTGGAGGACTGGGAGAGCGAGTACTGGGTAAGAAGAAGATGAAACTGGAAAAATAGGGATTTTGCTCCAGGAAAAGTAATTTGAAAACGTCTGTAATATTACATACTGGGATAGATATTTGTTTAACATTAATTATATGGTTAGTTGTCTAAATTATGCATCCTAAATGTCTCTGCTTTCCTGTGAAACAATAATTCTAAACTACCAAGAAAAAAAACTGCTCTCAGGCCAATAAGTTTCTAGATACTTTGCTCAACATTTGAGGAAAAATAAGAGGCATCTTTAAAACAAATCTAATCTCTTAAACTGCATTTGGAGTGATGCTCCATGGGGCATTAACTTGACAGTTAGTATAGATCATTTAAAGCACATTAGCTGCTTCAGCTGGAAAATCACAAGGTAATTTTCAGCTTGATTTTTATTCAGCATTAAAATATAGTTTCATTAAATTTACTCTCCTGTGTTCTGGGAGTTTTGTCCAGGGATAGAAGATTTGAGTTATAAATCCATCACTAAACCACATATCTCTGTGTCCTCCAGGTTTCTGCCACGTGCTGCTGCCTGAGGATCAGTACCCCAAGGGCTTTGCCTTCGACACAGATGATGTGAACTTCCAAACAGACAACCTTTGCTTTGTTGGCCTTATGTCCATGATCGACCCTCCCCGTGCTGCTGTGCCTGATGCTGTGGGCAAATGCCGATCAGCTGGTATCAAGGTGAGTTTCCCCCCCAACACATTATGAAAAGGATTTCTTTGTTTTGTACTCTGTAGGGTATCATTGTTTAATGTCATGTCCTTGTTTGCGTTGTTAGGTCATCATGGTCACTGGAGATCACCCAATCACAGCAAAGGCCATTGCCAAGGGAGTGGGTATCATCTCAGAGGGCAATGAGACAGTGGAGGACATCGCAGCTCGTCTCAACATACCTGTCAGCCAGGTCAACCCCAGGTAAAGAAGGGTCACCTGAAAACAAACAGAAAATCAAGCTGCAGTCACACACAAACGTTCACGCCAAATTATGAAACATGCATGAGCATTTTGATATCTGTGTCCAGGGATGCCAAGGCCTGTGTGATCCATGGTACCGACCTGAAAGATCTGTCTCAGGAACAGATGGACGACATCCTGAGGAACCACACAGAGATCGTGTTTGCCAGGACCTCCCCACAGCAGAAGCTCATCATCGTGGAGGGCTGCCAGCGACTGGTGGGCAGATTGAATGAAATCTCTCTGTAATCCTAGAAAGGTTTCCTTCATACATTGTAGTGGAGATTTCTTTGAGGGGACCGGACTGAGGAGTGCTATTTTACTTTTCTATCAGCAGATGGCGCTAGTTGTCCACTAAAAGAGTATTCAAAGTCCAGCAGTATCTTGAATGCACATTTGTTCTCCAGAAGCTGCTTTAGGTGCTCCTAAAATAAAACATTGCTTCAATGTAATTCTAAATTTTTAAGATGTAATATAAATACCATCTAAAATGTCGGTATAAATATATTTCTTTAAATCTTTGTGTTGAAACCTTTACATACAATCATTCATGATTCACCATGTGGCATTTTGAGGCACTAAAATGATTAATTATTCAACAAATCCAGGATTAATAAAAAAGAAAAAGACTGTGGATATTTTTCAACATTTAAGGCTAAATGCAACACAACTGGATGGTTGTAAATTCATCAACTGAAGGATAAATGTGACCTCTCATAAGCCTCTGAAATCATAAAGGTAGGGCATCGTAAAGGTAGATTTTAAAAATGATGAGGTCGTGTAATTATAACTGTCGTCCAAATGCAAAAAGAAGAAGAAGACAAACACAAGTACAATATACATTAATTGCTGATTCATTTCAAGATCTTATTGTTATAAAAATGAGGAGTATTCATATTTTAACATCATGTCGGTTGAGTAGATAAATACATCTGTGTGACTTCATTCTCGATAAACTCACCCTTCCGTCCTCTTTTCTCCCAGGGTGCCATTGTAGCTGTGACAGGTGATGGTGTGAATGACTCTCCCGCACTGAAAAAGGCCGACATTGGTGTTGCCATGGGGATCTCAGGCTCTGATGTGTCCAAACAGGCTGCGGACATGATCTTGTTGGATGACAACTTTGCCTCTATTGTGACAGGAGTGGAAGAAGGTGAGACGACCCAGAGGACCGAAGTGGGAGACAGGAACATTAAAAACAAAGAGGAGTTTTATATGAAGAGAATCTGGACAAATATGTAGAGAGAGAGAGAGCGGGGTGTGGATGAGCGCTTCAGGTTTACAAAGAGCTTTTTTTTTCTGCAGGAACAAAAAGTTTTTGTATGTCCTTCTTGGTGTGCGGTGCCCCCTGTTTCACCTGTCTTCTCTCCCATCAGGCCGTTTGATCTTTGATAACCTGAAGAAATCCATTGCCTACACCCTGACCAGCAATATCCCAGAGATCACCCCCTTCCTGTTGTTCATCATGGTCAATATCCCACTGCCACTGGGAACCATCACCATCCTCTGTATCGACCTGGGAACTGACATGGTGAGAGCTGATCAAACACTCGCTGGTTTCTCATGTCAAACAGCGTTACATCGACACACTGAATAAGGCTCCTGTAGATACAACATGTCACATTTCCTCCTCTCCCCCTTTAGGTGCCAGCTATCTCCCTGGCCTATGAAGCAGCTGAGAGTGACATCATGAAGCGTCAGCCCAGGAACCCATTCAGGGACAAGCTGGTGAATGAGAGGCTTATCAGCATTGCCTACGGACAAATTGGTAGGTGAAATGAAAATGTCTTCCTCTGATCCAGGCTGTGAATTGTTTTAGCTCTGGATTGAAGTTTGATCTTGGTTGCCTGAAAGTCATTTTGAGTTGAAATCAACTCTATCCCCCTCTCTGTAATGTTGACAAACAACAATGGTGGAGTTATATTTGAGCCGATTTGCTGTGTTTTGTGGATTTATAAACTAAAGAAATCTGTTTCTAAATCTCTGTGTTTGTATGATTTTCCTCAGGTATGATCCAGGCTCTGGGAGGCTTTTTCTCCTACTTTGTCATCTTGGCTGAAAATGGTTTCCTGCCCAGTGTACTTGTAGGCATCAGGCTGGACTGGGATGACCGCTCAGTCAATGACCTGGAAGACAGCTATGGCCAGCAGTGGGTACGTGCACAGATTTTGTGAGCTGGTAGGTGTGTTTGGGATTTTTGTTTTCCTGTCTAACTGTCTGTCTGTGTTTCATCTGTTGAATCTCAGACATATGAGCAGAGAAAGATTGTGGAGTTCACGTGCCACACAGCCTTCTTTGTCAGTATTGTGGTCGTGCAGTGGGCTGATGTCATCATCTGCAAGACCAGACGTAACTCTGTGTTCCAGCAGGGCATGAAGTGAGTCCAAATACACCTACATGTGGCAGCTACTTTAACCTTTATCAGTAATTTAATGAATTTCCATTTCTGCTCATTATTCCTCCACTTCAATTTTTCTTGTGTTTCTCAACTCAGGAACAAGATCTTGATCTTCGGCCTGTTTGAAGAGACAGCCCTGGCTGCCTTCCTGTCCTACTGCCCAGGCATGGATGTGGCACTCAGGATGTATCCTCTAAAGTGAGCGCTAATGCCACAAATATTACTTTACATATTACATGATATAACATGTTAGTGTGATGGTTTCTAATCCTTGTCTTTATCTTGTCCTTCTCTGCAGACCCACTTGGTGGTTCTGTGCATTCCCATACAGTTTCCTCATCTTTGTTTATGATGAAATCCGAAAACTCCTCATCCGCAGGAACCCTGGAGGTTTGTATTCTTCAAAAAAAAAAGAGGAAAAAAGGACCATTAAGCCAATCTATTTCCCTTAATGAGTACTATGACAGCTGCAGCTTTGTGTATCAAACTCACAGTGGGACCAGACCTCGGTGAACTAACAGTGAGCTTCCTTTCTGTGTTCTTCTTTCTTTCTCTAATTTGCACTCCAGGTTGGGTGGAGAAGGAGACATACTATTGATCGACGGAGCATCTTCGCTCAATCCCCCTCCATCTTCCACTTATTTCTCTCCCTGTCACTCCATCCCTGGCAAGACACACCTCCAGACGCCCCGCCCCCTTAAAGACAAAAAACGCTTTGAAGCAATTTTCATCACAACTGCCCCAAAGATTAAAAACAGCAAAAGCACCTTTACAACTTTCTACATTGACCCGCCCCCTTTCCCCCATCTCCTATGATACTCTTTGCATGTGTTCTCTCACTGCTGTGTACATAAACCAATATATCTACCAAACGGCAGCTGCATATTGTGTATGTAGATTTGAATGAGCTAAGGATACAAAGGGAGTGTCTATGCTCTGCAAAAAAGGGCCATCCAGCTCCTCTCCCATCCCCGTTGCCCCCCTGCTCTCTCCCCCTTGTCTTTCTCTATACCTTCGTTCCTCTCTCTTCTCTTCCTCTTCGCCAACCCTTTGCTTGTCCTCCAATCACACACAGATATAAAGATCACACAGTGAGATCCCACCGCCGACAACACTTCAACTGCCACCTCTCGCCTCCGTCTCCTGTCTGTGGAGGACCAGTGGAGTGGTCATTTCCCTGTCGTTCTCGCTACGTCCATTTTTCCTTCTCTTACGTTCTCGACGGCCACAGTGTTGTTGTTTTTTAATATGTGGGGTACAGGGGGGGTTTCGATGATTTTACTTGTCTTTTTTATTTCTAAGACGTGAGGGGGGGAATGTGAGAGCTGCTTTTCCCTCATTTAGGCCTGACAAAGCACACCCCATGGCGTCCTGTGTCCCCTCTTTCCCCCTGTCTTTCCGTCTCTCACACACCTCCCCTCCTCGCCCTCCTGCCCCGTTTGTCTCTGTTTGTGTGCACTGTGTGAACCATTGTCCTTGTTAATAACTATTACAGTACACCCCCAGACCCCTTCCCCAAAGATGGTAAATACAACTCAATCTTTCTGTGTGCTCTAGGAAATCTATATAATTCTATATTGAATTTAAATGAAACAATAAAAAACACATGTTGGAAAAACAGCTCGAGAGAGACATTCATGAAGAACATCGACAATATTTGTGAGATAGCAAAAATGCAAGACAATGTGTCTCTCTTTTTGTTTTCGTTTGGTTTCAGTTATTTTTGCTGGTTTTCCAGGAGGCTACTCCGAAACTGTAATAGCAGAGCAGGGTTTTGGGTTGTGTTTTTACTAAAGACACAAGAAACCAACTAAGGCTTTCAGGTTCCTGTCACTGCAGGTGTGCCGGTATGAT
The DNA here is from genome assembly GCA_962446985.1 of Xyrichtys novacula. Classification (NCBI taxonomy): domain Eukaryota; kingdom Metazoa; phylum Chordata; class Actinopteri; order Labriformes; family Labridae; genus Xyrichtys; species Xyrichtys novacula. The sequence goes on from OY660871.1 coordinate 25,373,356, forward strand.
GTGGTGCAGTGTGCTGTGATGTGGTGAGTGGTGATGATGAGTCCACGTGCCTGGGGTTCTATAACTGGATCAGGGGCCTGTGCTGGTATAAGTCCAGGTCCTGGTCTCTGCCTAGCCTCAGCCTGTGTGCATGTATGTGTTGGAGACCAGTGAAGGGCTAGCGGTCTCCGGCTGGGTCTGTTTCAGATGGCTGCAAGTGTCGAAATTCAAGAGAAAAAAAAATACACCACTAGTAGAACATGTGTGTCAAATAAATGAAACCAACACCAATAAAACATCTAGAACATTTAATACAACCTAGACCTGTCTGTGTGTCTTTATATCGCTGTTTGTCTTTATTTAAACCTCAATCCACTCTTAGTTTTAGAGAACACTATAGCTTTCTATGTGATCTGTTCCTTCAATGAGCTTTCTTGAACATTATCGATAATTTGTACAATCCATATCCTTGAATAAAAGGAACCAAATGCCTTTACTTTTAATCTAGTCACACAAATATCTAGACCAGCAGATTTTTGAGACTGCATAATAGGTTTATCAGAGAATAACTTTAAAACACAAATTTTAAACATCAACATACTATTTCTCTAAACATGTAAAATATTGGGCTTCCAGTCACTGATAAATGTTCTTAATTAAAGAACTTAAGCATCAACTAATCTTAGTGGAGATCAAGCTCTGGGTGCACACTCATATGTGCACATAAATTAGGTCTAATCATGACCAGTCCCAGTGTGCATGCAGCAGACTTCAATTGCAACCACGAGTGTGGGATGCCACCTAGTGTTGAGTTCATTAGAACTTCAACCTGCAAACTGCATAATATTAAACTGCCTTAAAAGGAAGGGTTGGCAGCAGCCCAGGGTAATGCACCAAACCGCTCTGAACATGTGTGTCAGCCCTGTTTGACACTTGTGAGTGAGAATCGCCACAAGGAGAGTCTCAAAGAGATATCAAATTACACTAAAGTCATCCTTTAGGAGAAAAGAAATTAGATTTCAAACATGATCTAGATGTTCACTGAGTGGAGGCAGATTTTTTTTTGATTAATAAACATTATTTTCAAAAAGTAATATTACCTGCTGTAAAGCGAGGCTGTATGTCTGTAATCTCAAGGGAGCACACTGTAATTGTGCTACCTCTCTGTGCCACAAGGGTCATCTATTTTAAATGAGCCTCTTATTGCCCACCAAGTACACAAATCAAATACATAACTAAATATACAGCTCCATAATGTGAGCGATGGGGATTATGCAACCCAAAAGGTAACTTCAATAAAATGAGGACACGTCCCTTTAGGTGAGGAAAACTTTAACACTCCACCACATCCAATGACAAATGTAGTGTCTCTAACTCATATGTACACACACTCACACAAGCACACCCACTTTCTGTCACTCTCACATTGACAAACACACACGCTCACACACTCACCCTCTCTCTAATTTCCCCTGTGTCTCTGCAGTGAGCTCACTGCAGTGCGACTCCCCCCCCAACCACCACCACCACCCACACTCACACCCCCACCTCACCACCCTCCGTATAATAGAATATCGATCGCTCGCCTTTGCCGCAGTGTGTCTGTGGACGAGTTTGTGTCTGACTGGGGCCCTCCAAGGTCATCGCCATGGCAACGTGAGCATGGGGTCCTCTCGCTGTACTGTCACAGAGCAAGAGGTCATGGGGGTCACATAAGAAGGGGGACAACAGGGGGGACACTGGGGGAACAAGAGGGGGTTGGTGAGTGCTGCAGTGTTTGGTGTGCTGGAGATACAGAAGAAGAGCCGCGAGGGCTGCAACTGTCCTATTCCACCATGGATTTACACCAGGCCAGAATAATGAGAAATGCACCAAATAAACGTGGAGAGCTGCAAAGTTTAGTACAATTCATCATGCACAAACAAAAGTCAGCTTTAGATTTACCTGATGAGAACAAACGACTTGAATTAGTGAGAAGCAATTTAATGAAGGGAAGCACATCAAAAAGACGAGCGAGCTTTACATCAGAGGTTTATTGCACTTCCAAATGAAATTTTAAATACAAAATCATCCAACTTACATCCAGATGTAAACAAAAGAAAAAGGAATTTACAAAGCTTCACTGAGTAGAGCTGATAAATATACAAAAAAGAAAGCTAGCACAGTACAGCATAATCCCCTATACAAAATCCCATTAAAGTAAACTGACCTTTAAAGATGTCCTTTCTGTCAAGGGTTATCTGTGTTAATGACCCTTTCTGGAATAACATTTTTTTTATTCGTGTGAATAAAATATTTGATTCAATGTGTGCGTAATCATTTGAAGAGATAAATTATCCATAAAGCTTTAAATGGCACTTTTTCTTTGGAAAAGACATTTACTTCCAGAGTTAAGAATAACATGCGTTATATTTACTGAAGCGATTATAGAGGAAATAAACAACTGAGTGATTCAGACAAAGAAGCTGCAGAACTAACAGCACTTTGTACAGCACAGACAGTCCTGTACACTTAATGAGCTAAACAGGATATGTTCCAGTTCGAGAGAGTGAGAGCTATTTGACACAAACCAGAGGCATCAAAGGTAGAAAAAATGTACAGAAAGGCTTTTTTCTGCATGACCATGTGCTTAAATACCCATTAACAATAAATTAGAGCATTTACATACACATAAGTGTTTGAGTGAATTTGAAAAGGTTATATAGTGTGTAACAGAAACTACTTCAGAGGCAAGACAAGGTACATACTCGATTCACTGGTATAGTTAAGTTACAAGAAATACAGGATACACAGATAGAGAAGAAACGGATCTAGGAGCAGTTTTTTCTTCAACCCCTCCCGGCTGACATTATTACAGGGTCAAAGTGGTGACTGATCGCTGAGCAGGACCTGCAGAGAGTTCAGCCTCTTCCTCACACCGGCTCCATGAGAAGCTCTTCCATGTCAGATCCCTCCAGCTCACGGAACGCAGCGTGAGTGCCAATCACAAACAGCGTTGCTCCTGAGAGGAGACGAGACAAAGGAAAAGAGGGAATGTAAGGAGAAAAACTACGAGGACAGAAAGAGTGTGCAAACTGACTGTCTCTTTAGAATTACATCCGTATCATTTCTCATCATCTCCAACCTCTAGAACAGCAGAATGGGCTTGCATACCTAAATGGTGGTTGGTGTGTTCAGACAAGCACTGGAACAAAATACTCTAATATGCACCGAATAATAATGGACTGAAAAGACAACTTACCCAGAACCCAGAAGACTGCAGCTCCAGCTCCAGCCAACCAGAAGACAGGTAGAGAAACAGCTCCAGCCAGGCTCATCTGGTGAGGGACATTCAGCTCTTTGCCTGGTTGACAAATAATTACAGATTTAATGTTTCCACATGATAATGATACAGCAGATTAGGAACATTTATGTTCTTTTTCCAGCTCAGATGAAGCTTTTAGGGATTTTTATATACTGTGTCAATCACATATTTTCTTATTTTAAAATTTGTCAGTTCCACCTGTGAATGCTAAAGGAGAAACACAAGAGGTTGTTAAAAGGGTAGCTAAATAAGTGACTCTTTAAATTTTAAAAATATGAAAGTAATAAATCTCAAATGTTAAGTGTTAAACAAGCAAAAAAAACTGTTTTAATTCATAAAGAAAAATAAATGGCAGGTGACAAGTTGCTAAAAAAGCAAAAAATCGGTTAGAATTTCACAAAATGGAGCGCTAAATTTCTGAACAAATGTCTCTAGTTTCAAAACAAATTTGGGAAGGCTGGACTTGTCTTAACACACAACAATCCAAGTTTTTATTGCTCGAGGTACAGTTCCAGTGTGTCTGGTAGTCATGCAGATTTACTGTATACAGTGAATTAAAAGTTTTATTTTTCAGGTGTTTCATTAATTGCAGGGCAAACCTGACATACTCACCAAGAATGACCAGTTTAGACTCCTGGGACTTGAGGTGAATGATGTAAAAGGCACCAACAAACACGGCTAATGCGATCAGTAACATAGGAGAGCTGATACTAAAGCAAAGAGAAGAGACAGCGGTACATGTGGAGTCAATCATTACAGCAATTTAAGATTCTGTTTGTTTTTTAAATGAACAAACACACAAGATCTTTTGTGTAAATTTGGTGAAGATTATGTAAGTGAGACCCAAACAGCAGGAGAGTTAGCATTTCCTTAGACACAGCACAAGATGAATTTCTCCTCTTAGGCCTTACATGCAGTACAGGATGAGACCCATGAAGATGAATGTGTAGTTGCTGTTGTAAGTTTCCACATTTTTCACCACCCTCTGACACAACTCTCCAAAGTTGCGGGGCTTGGAGAACTTGCGCTGATCTACAAAGGAGGCCCAGGGTCTGATGGACACTCTGCGCTTGTCGATCCACTCTTTAGCCATACTGGCGGAGAAGCCTTTGGGGAGCCCCAGCCTTGAAAAAAAATTATAAAGAAAGTAAGTTAATATGGATTACACTTACAAGATTGAAGAAATTCAGAAATGAACAATGCAAAGAAACTGCGCAGACAGAATCTTCTGTTAGTGTGTAAACCCTACTCTACAGATCATATTGATTAATGGACTTTATAATATGAGCTGTGCGCATTACAGAGTGAGTCATAAAAACATTAACAGTGCTCGTTTTATCAGTGTAGGAAAAAGGATATCGTAGCTAAAAAGGGAGAGCACAAGCCCTCTTGTAAACAGAATTACTGTTACTATTAAGTGAAAAATATCATACTACAAAAATAAAATGTATTAACATACTTTGCCAACACTCCAGCTCCACCTGTTCCAGTTGGATGAGCATCTTCAGCGTTGAACAGATCTCCAGCCTTGCTGTCCATGTCTACAACACAGTTCTCCTCCTCTGGAGCTCCAGATGGCATCGACAGACTGTCTGCTACAAAGCTAGAGTAAGAAAAAATTGGACAAATTAATACTGTTCTAGCTGTTTAGAAATTTTTATGTGTCCAGCTACTCTATTTTAAATTAGGGAGGTATGTTGCAAATATTTTAATCAAGCATTACCAAAGTCACCAGATAACCGGAATCAGCTAATCAGAAAAATTCTCAGTTGGCAAAATACATTACTTTAAGGCAAACACTTTGTCTTGTATATCTATTTATTTGCGTTTTTCCTTAAGGTAGGACAGCTGGATGAAGACAGGGGCTGTGGGGGAATAGAGGGGGGAAACACGCATAAAGGGCTGTGGTCTAAGCTCTTTCTCTCACTTCTTTCCCTCAGATATTGAGCATATCCTGTTTGAAGTCACACCCACATCCTTCATTAAGGTGGAGGGATCAGGTTCAGCTGTAAACTTCATGACAAACTCACCTTACTTTTGGGAAAGAGGTTTACTTTTTGTAACACAATTAAAAAGCAGTTCACATAAATAACAATTTAGCAGACTCACAAAAATCGTTTCTATTTTTATTTTTGATCTGTTGTTCTTTCAAACTCAAAACATTAAGGCACACCATTATCAAAAACCTGTTTTCAAGCCTGTAAAGGAATTGGTCGCACCCAATGTGACGCCCAAACGTGGATACGGAAGGGAAGTAAGTAAGACATGCTGTGAAGCTAACCGGCAGGTTTTCCATAACAAGCCCTGAGTCTGTGTCAGTCTCTCCTCCTGGCTCAACAGGAGAAGGAAGGAGAGACTGACACAGACTTAGGGCTTGTTATGGAAGACCTTCACTCATGTGCAGGACTTGGATTAAGTTTGAAATCCCATTTGGACATATACTCCTATAAAGACCTTTAAATAAGACTTTTGCAGAGTTTACTTCAGAATTAGTCCTGAGTGTGATTCATATTTTACTAGACATGCAATAATCAACAGCAAATAAAATCTATCGGCCAACACTGAGCCTCTGTGAACATCGAGGTGTATTTGCGGAGTAGCTGAGACGATCTTAAGAACTGAACTCAGTGTGTCCAATGTTCAAGATAGAGTAAAGCAGTCATAGCCTTCTGGATCATATGACACCTTGTTACACCTGCTGCAATTTTAGAGTCAAATATCGTGACTCACATTAGTATGTGTCAGGTTTTCCAGCCCCTCTGTATTAAAATAGTGTGTTGTTCTTGTTTACCTGTTGCCACAGTGAATCGTATTGTTGGCATTCATCTAACCAACACTGACAGTTTGACAGCTTGGCAAAGTTTGTATGCTGATTTATCAAATCTATACTGTCATCACATAGAAATAATACCAACACTACTAATACATCACTTTGGATCAATGAAACATAATCATTATTTGTTACCTCTTATGATAAGGGCAGAACTGTACAGTTTTACAATTCTAAACATTCTGTAATTCCAAGAGATTACAATTCACAGTTTCTTTGCCCCTAGATGATGTGAATTTTTTTAATAAAAAGTTGCTGATCAGATATTTTTACAAAAAAAAAAGTAGAATTTTGCTTCTTACTCTTTTTTTCAAATTGCTAGATATTACCTGTATGTGCTCTGTTGGTCTGCATGTAATTGTTATATAATAGATGACAAGAGATCCGAAGGAAACCGTGAAAACTGTTGCAGTTGGCCCCGGTCTCCCCTTATCTGTCATGACTTAAAAACTGTAAATGTTTTATGTCTTGTGAAGAACAAAGATATTGTAAACAAAGCACCAAGCAAGTGTAAGCAGCTTAGTTAACGTCAGTTCTGTCTGTAGAGGATGGTTAATAGGCTGAGTGTTCAGTAACTGTGTGGCACAGTCATACTGTGTGTTCATATTCGTACAGTGGTATACAGTGGTATACAGTGGTACAATGGGATCTCAGGGGTGGAAAATGTTAGTCAATAACAGGTCCGGGGGAAGCTGCCACATCACCAACCAGACAGGATCTTCAAGAAACTCTTACTGCTCTTATTTTCATTTTTCACGCATATTCACAGAATAACACAGAAAAAACAGAGAAACCGACTTCAGTCAAGTAAAATAGTTATGATAATGTTGTTATGTAACTTTAATAGTTATAAAAAGCTTATCCCAGCTAGCTTCTCTGCTAACGTTCATGTCTCTAAGGTTACACCCACAGACCTACATCATATTTATTTATTATACACTGTTGGGTCAATGTTAAAACTAGTAAAAGCATGTTTAATTCATTAAATTTGTGGTTAAAGTATACTTACGGTTAAACTTTGACGGGACTGCCTCACTTCTTTTGTTGCTGTTGTGGTTTACGGATGTGATGTGGATCTGTCTGACTTCCTGTCTGGGTACAAAACACCGCCACCTACTGACCGCAGGGGGAATAACCATATAGGCTGTGACCATCAAGACCATAAATACAGTGGTGGTACGATGGTAAGTATACAATAAAATACAATAAAATAAAATGAAATATTATAGAATAACAAATATAAAATAAGTAGGCGTGATTAGAGAATAAAACCCTTCCAAGTTTGAGGTGTACCTCAATGTTCCACCTTTTCAAAAGTAACACATTTTTGACAATTCCAGTCAAAACATGGCTCTACTGCTCTACGTTGATATGCATCCTTCTATTTATGATCAATCTATCCTACATGTTTAATTGGCTTTGATTTCAAATGCTCTGCTGCCATGTGACGACTAGAAACATATAATTTTGTTGGCCAATACGTGCAATCATGTGTCCCTAATTTACTCACACGGGTTTTTTTCTTGTTATTGTTAAACAATATTTCAGTGACAATCCTTGGCCACGATTCCTTTTTTCTCTTTTTGTTTTTGTTGGTGTCTGGATTACTACCAGTCCTATTCAGTTCAGATTGTTGAGATGTGTTACTTTTTCTTTTCAAAAATACAGCTGTGAATGTTCTGAATCATTTAAAGACATTCTAATGTTAAAATGTTTTTTTTTACCCATACACAGGGTAAGTTGACCATAGGAGACCACTTTTTTGGCATGCTACATTATCAGTTATATTTACACTCATTCTGTTGGTTTGCAGGGATGCACAACATCTTGAAATATATGCAGATACACTAGTTGGAGACAAAACTATGACTGACTTGATGTACTGATCCAAAATATGAAAAATGGCTCATCTTACCCCACGCTCCCCTATATTTTCACATTGTTTGTTAACGAAAACAGCTGGGACAACCGATTTAAATGGCAGACTCTGGATCGGCTGCCTGTTTAGGGTTAAGCCTACCTTATAAGTACCTTGTAGACCAAAACTGACCCAGGGTCGGTGGAAGTCAAACGTGACCTGACGTCATCGAGCAGCTGCAGTGAGCTGATTGGTCGGTTTCTTCATGTTATTGTGATCCTGTCAGTAAAGGCAGCTCAGGGAGAGTTGCCATATTACCCTAACACGAACGTGACTTGGAAGGTTAGTTCGATGTTTTACTCACCCTTTGTACGTGTTTGCAACAATTCATGTTTAAATTAGCTTTAATATCACATAGGGTCCATCTGTATGTATTGCGAATGTCAGCTAATAACATGTTTAGCTATTATTCGTCAATACCTGTTAGCTCAGGTTTAAGTGACTTTAACGTGCACTAAGATTAAAAATGGTAAGTGTCACACTCGCCGTGTTGCATTAGTGTTTGATGTTGGATTAACGTGTGAACAAACCAGCTAAAAAAACAGCCGTTTGTTTGTCTAAGTTTTATGCTTGTGTGTGTTTTTTCCACAGAGACGTCGTTACGTAACGCTTCACGGTTGTTATTTCAGAGGGAACGTCAGTTTGTCAGGTCGACTACCGAACGACTACAGCGGAATTGCACGACCACAGCCGACCTTGTCTGCATTACAACTTTAAAGATAACGACGAGCTGACACTAAAAGAAGGTATGACTGCAAAATAAGCTAAACAAGGCTTCCTAACAAGGAGGAGTATATTAGCGTTTTTGAACGCTCCAGTATCACAACATTAGCAACGGCCCAAACAGGCTGCTGTGTGTTTGTGCTAACTGCTAACTTTCAAAGTAGCCAACGTTCTCGTCCAAACGTGAATTTCAAACAAGCTCCTGTACAAATGAACTGAGAGTTTTGAATTGTATTCGACAAAAACTTGCATATGAGTGAAATTAAAGGAAAGTGAGGTACAAAGTACAAGCATACAATATATTCTTCTTTTAGTAAACTTTTACATTTTCAGTTTATGTTGACCTGGTTGAACAGGTGAGCAGTTGGTCAGGACACATAAATACTTGAAGGTTTAGTGGGGGGTTTGTGGTATACAAGAGTTCACAATACTGAAGGGTGTGTACTGAATATTTTGCTCCTCCCATGCTTGTTAATGGAGAGAGCAGAATATGAGAGTAACCTTATAACACACACTGGTACACCTGCATCACCCACCACGTCTTTTATTTAAGTATAGTTATCATCTTATCATGTAAACAAAGTTGTAAATTTAGGATAATCACGAGAGTTGTGGGAGAGCCGTTGTTTTGGATTGTATTGGATTTACCAGGGGTTCATGATGTTATGGCTGGTTAGTGTAGATTTGTTCTGTGTTTTGAGATCATTTTGAAACTTATGTGACCTTCATTTAACCTGTACTGAACTCTCATGGACATCTACAGTATATCAGAAAAACACAATTATAGGGTTTTAGCTTTACATTTCTACATTTGTAATGAATATAATATTCATGTTTTTTTAATCCTGAACAGTGTAAATACAGGTGGAGAGGGGCTGTAGGCAGAACAATGGCTACAGTGCATCACCCAGGATACCCACTCAGCGACACACTGTACTGGGATGAATCTGAATGCCTCAACTACTACGGGATGTTGTCCCTCCATGAGGTTTTTGAAATAGTTGGTTCTCAGTTGACAGAGACTGATATTGAGGTCTTGTCATTCCTCCTGAATGAAACATGTCATGTCTCACACCCACTTGACCCAGTAGGCTGGACAGTCGAGCCCTGTGAGGGCATTCCAGATGTCTTGGGTGTGGCCCCAAGTCCTGCATTACTAAAGGCCTGGAGGAGGTTAAAGCCTCACAACTCCCAGGGTCCTACATTTGCCCAGTTTAAGCCCAAGAGTGGCCTTGAGCTTTTGTTAGAACTGGAGAAGTATGGATACCTCAGTGATGGCAACCTGGAGCCACTCCTGCAACTACTGAGAGTCCTTACTCGGCATGATCTGCTCCCTTTAGTGTCCCACAAGAAAAGAAGAACAGGTAAGGTGCTCATCTTTATGAGATTTTCAGATTGTGTTTAGTGCTTTAGTCATTTCCTCTCTCAGTCATAACTGCATTTCCTCTTCGATAGTTTCAGCCTAATGATGACTACTCTTTCTCATAATGCTTTCAGTATCTCCAGAGAGAGTTGGACTGAGGTATGGAGGAGAGAACAGAGATGTGGCGTGTATTTCTGGAATGCAACACAGCTGCAGACAAACAGATATGCCTCTTCCATCTTTCACACAGCAATTAAGAACCGGTTAGTGCAGTTCAGAAATGCACAGCACATTATTGTACTGCTTTAACTAACAGCATGTTTTTCTTTTGAAGAGACACTCGGACTGACATGGACATTTCATTTATTCTGTCCTTTTGTTATGCTCAGAGTTTACATTGTTTACTTCCTTGTGTGATATCAAGAAAACACTCAGTAATTGAATTAAGTGTATTGTTTTCTGGCGGGGGAGTTACTAGTGCATGAGACAGAAACAGGAATTGATAAAATACTGCAATTGATTATGTCCGTAGTCAACTTGTGTCCTTCTTAACCTAAAAACTAATTACAACATCTTATGTTCTGTCAGGGGTCTACCCTCCTATGACTGGGTTACCTGCCAGAAGGAGGAGGAAGAAGAGGGGAAATGGCTGGAGCCGCAAGCCGAAGAAACCACGCAGACAGGGCCAGCCACTGCCACCACCACCACCGCCACCACACAAAATGTCCTGTGGTAAGTGAATCACCTGCGTTCTTCCTCGGCTTTCCTCTTAGTTTTCCATCCCCCGCTTTCCTACTTTCATCCGGTCATTTCCTATCACAAAACATAATCACATCTTTTCATCAGCCATATACCACGCATATTTCAACAATAATTCATTGATATCTTATCCAGCATCACCACATTTTCTGTTTGTCTCCGTTCCAATGTTTCTTGATGTGAAATCTCAACTTTCATTATGGAGTTTTCAAATGAAGTCTGAGCTGTTTTCGAAAGTTTCTGTTTAAAGATATGATCCTCTGAAAAGCATAAGGACCTTGCACTCAGGCTCAGCATAACATTGTGAAGCAAAATTGCACAGATGCAATATTACCCCACTCAGGTTGGAAATGCTCCATGTAATCATCTAAACTTTAGACCTTAAATATTAGATACTATCCAGACAATTCAGGGGCCTATACTACGAAGCAGGATTTACAGTTATAGATACACCTTTAAGGTTAACTTTGAGTTATTGTTTGTACTTCCTTGACATCATTCTTTAGTGTACTAAATAGTTCTTTCTTGAATCGTGTTTTCATGTTTATGTATATCGTCTCCATATTGATCCTGTCAGGGCTGCAGCTGAAATAATACATGTAAAACTGTTATAAATGCTGCAAGAATAAATCCAAGCTACAATTAGGTTTCAAGAAAAGAATGGCATTATTTTTGCCTTTTGCAAATCAATAATGGGGAAGTGATTGACCCCTTCCAAAATTTAATTTGAGTATTTATGTATGCATTTAGGTTAATTTTATTCTGGATTGTGTGTTTAAATATTCAATATTTTATATAAGTTGTTCTGTGTCTAAAAAATATGATGATCTGATGGTAAACTTGTTGGTGTTTGTGTTGCTCACACCACCCTGTTCATGTGAACGCGCTCACAGCTCACTGTAACTTTGGGTTGACTTATCAGGTTGATAGCCTGCTTTGTTGGACCACTTAGTGTGATCGCCTTTGTCAGAGTTAATTAAACCAGTTAAGTCAAAGATATCCAGGGTTTGTTGAACTCGCTTCGTAGTACAGGCCCCAGATTAGTTCTCTAGTTGTTTTGGAAGCTTTCCACTCAATCTGTGAACCACCCACAGCACCAGATTACGTGGACCAAACTTATGTTCACAGAAACGTCCTAAACTAGATTTTTCTTTCCTTATTGGTAGAGGGAGATTGAGGGGAAACAGTCCTAAACCAGCAAGACTGTAACTGTGTATTATAGTATAAGTATTAGCTGCCATTACAACAGCCAAACCAATACAATAGAAGGAATTTGCTTTCCAAATTATTATTTCTACTGTATACTGTGAAAACTGCATAAAATAAATATGGCAAGACGTATTTGCAAGCTATGGTAGTGGTATGGGCAGATAAGGGAATTATCCGGTGACTATATCAATTATTTGTTAAGTTAACTGTGAAGTATTTGTGATAAATGCCTCAACATAAACTCACCAACATCAGGAAAGGTAACAAACTTTAGTTAAAATAAAGTAAATCTGGTTTTAAACTATTTTAATGAACATTTTAGATTTTTAAATAATTAAGAAAACAAACTAAAAATCAGTCAAAGGTTTCTGTGAATGCATCATACCAAACGATCTTTGCCTGAGATGGTAAAAATAATAACACCATTATGTCTGCTATCAGCAGAGACTCTGCACCTTTTACTGTCTTTGCACTTGTTCTGATTTTTCCATCTTTGTCTGATTGACAACTTTAGCGAAAAGTTGTTTTCCAGCAATCAAATCAGCTGTGGGACACAAGATATTAAATGCCATTCAAAATTGCTTGCCTACCCCTTTCGATTGACTATTATCTCTTCATTATTCAGTGTCTCCTTATCCGCCTTTCCTTTAACATGCAACATCAGAGAAATCCTGTTGCCCTCTCCATTTCTGAATGTAGCTCTCTCTCTCTACATTCTTCTCCTTTCATTTCACCTTTCATCTAACCCGTTAGACTTTGTTCAGCTGCAGCTGTACATAAGAATGCAAACTGGCAGGTTTTCTCCTATTCCTTTGTTACTTTTCACTGAAAGACGCTGTCAAGCCAACATTCGATGCAGCCCTTACTCTGCTTTGTGGTCATTCTTGATACAAAGGTTGTCACAACAGTCGATGGTTGAACCTCATGTATCTTGCTGAGCAGTTCAAAACAATCTAACTCCACTAAAAGCTGCACTTAAAAATCAATGATCTGTTCAACATTCGTAGTATTGCCTTGCTGTAATCAATCGCGGCTTGCTCATCTCTGCAAAGTAAAATTGGGACAACACTAACATCAGTTTGCCTTTGTGTGAAGTTTGCATAGTCATCCATGCAGACCTCCTCGCACTTTTCTTTTGAATGTCCATCTCTGGTCAAAAATACATACTACAACAAGTGTCAGATGATCCTGATTCAATATAAGAACCAAAAAGATCTAACAAGAAAGACAGCTTATCAAGTTATTTAGGATGAGTGATGTGCCTGTGACAATGAACATGTTGCTGTCTTGACTCCACGTTTGATTCCACCAGGTTGACTCAAGATTGTGACTCAGATCGAGTAACCTAAGACACAAAGGATCGTGGAGACACAGGGGGAGACTGAGGAACAAAACAAATAAAGTGTGTCACCCTGCTCTGTCCATACATACTGCTGTGTGCGTGATCAACTCAGGCATGCGCTCTCTCACAAGTCTGGGCCGATGCCTAAGGTAAAAGAGGCTCTCTCCTCCTGCCACAACAGGGGTCGTTGCAGCCACTTTGCTCTATATTCGATGCTTGTGTATCACAATGTAGCCGCCCCGTACCCTGTTCCCTAATTTGCTCTTTGAAGACCTTCCTGAAATGTTCTTGAGTGTTGTGCACTGTAGATGAGACATATTCTGGTTTGAAAGTCCTTCCTTATTTTTGTATACTGAAATGAGTTGCTGGAGTAAGAATCACAAGACTGAGTCTGCAGTAGACTGAAGTGATTCCAAAAAGTTTCCAGCTGATGGTCCAGCAAACCATTTCTGACAGAACTCTTAGTATATTTGATCTCCCTATGGAGACAAATTCCTATTAAATCTATTTCATATTCCGACATGTTTTAAGTGGATAAAGATCCTGATTAATTTGACACATTTTTACAAACATAGCCAACTGCTTCACTGTCTTGGCACAAGTGTCCAAGCTTTTACCGCAAATGAACAGATATTGATACTGACAAACATTTCTGTTAATTTTGTTTGACAGCAATATTACTATAATTTGTCAATAACTGATAACATTTAAGCCCCTACAGCAGAGGTTAAATAATATGTGCTTTGCTGCAGTTTAGCTTCTTTTACTGTTTGATGTTATAGAGAATTGGCTCATTGTTATCTCATACTTTTAGAAACCAAACCAGCCAGTTTACCCTCTGCAACCTACAGTAGAGAGTTAGATTTGCAGGTCATATTATAGGAGAGAATAACAAAATACTATGAAAACAACAGTGCAAGATAGGGGTGGGAGAAAAACCGATACTGCGTAGTATTGTATCGCAATACTCACTGTATTGCAAAATGTTAAAAATCGCAATAATATTGTATTGTGGCCCAAGTATCGTGATAATATCGTATTGAGGGGCCACTAGTGATTCCCACCCCTAGTGCAAGAGATATTTATTTTTATTATTATTATCATTATTGATGGCCTTAGAACCTTTTTCCATGAACAAAAATTAGGAAACTGAAAGAATATTCTTGGGGGAAATAAAATGAGCTTTATATTCAGAATATGGTCCACATTTAAAATCTGTCTGTAACCTTCAATGCCAAAACAGTGATTTGCTGGACATGTTTGTGAAAGTGTCACTTATTGGTGCATGTTGAAACTATTTTGGGGCTACTCAATCTCATCACAGTATCTTTATTACATTCGCTTGCAAATATCTACATTAAATTTGAACTGAACTGGTACTTTAATTCAAACCAGTTCTAGAGTTTTAAGTTGATAAAATGTTGATTTGGCAAAGACATTCATCCTTTTATAAGGACTGGACATGTAGTCCATCCAAAGAATCTGGAAAAAGCTGCTAAAAAAGAGCCAGTACAACCTCAACCCGAGCAGCTCTGAGGAAAATTACCCAACAGTGCTCTGCTGAAGGAAGCTCCTGCTGTATCTTATCTCTGTGCCCCGTGTGAAACCTGGGTGTGTGTTTGTCAAGAGGGGGCAGAGATAGATAGGGCAGTTCAGACCAATGCTGGCCCCTAAGCATATAAGCAGACCTCTTTTTTTTGTCATGATTCATCTGTCAGATCATTTTCAGTGAAGTGTCGCAATTACAGTCTGGCAATGACACTTGCTGTTACAAATACCCATAAGGTATCTGTAGCTTCAAACTCGCGGTGTCTTTTTGCCATCTAAATGGGGTGCTTGTGAAGGCCCTTACTTGGTGTAATGGACATACAGGACTAACATTAGAGTTTGAGCTTAAATAATGGACTGGTGAAGGTAAGGGTAATGGTCATGGTAAGAGAAGTCCCAAGCATCCCACTTAGACATTTTGATATACAACCTACTATAGGTACTGTAGTACTAAAGCTATGTCTGAACTGATGATATTATCAGCACAAACTGTTGCCCTGACTCAAACCTCATTAGAAGTAAAGAGTGAGTGCTGTGCCATGCCTGCTTGATGTTGAAAAAAACCAACCAAGTCAACCGATATCAAACCCACTTGTGCTTGTCTCTTTCTCTCTTTCTCTCCTTTCTGTGTTCGCAGTTCTAAACAGACCAACCTGTGTGTCAGGAAAACAGTATCCTCACACAATGAGAGGGAGAGAACGAACAATAATGCTCAAACTACGCAAAATGGTAGAGCGAGTGATTTTTGTCCATGAGGAAAAGAGAGAGTTCTGTCTGCGCGACTCTCAATACTCCCCTAACTCTCCACTCTCTCGGTCAGTCATTCAGCAGAAAAACGGATCGATAAAGAGTTGAAGCTCTTCGTACCAAGTGACTCCTCGTAAATGGGTACTTAAACTTTTTTTGTGGGGGAGGAGGGGTGGGATGGAGGAAGCCAAACGGGCTTGGTGTTTAAAGTGAGAAAATGAAAGCTGTGCTTCCTAATGTCCTGTCTAAGTGGATGTCTCTGTGTCTGATGAAGCGTGAAGTGCTCTGTAACCCTAACAAAATGACTATCATTGTGTTCCTCTGGTTTTAAATGGCCTCCTTCTCAGTGCCCCTATCTCTACCTCCATCCCTCTCAGTATGAAACGGGGAGGCAGAAATGGAGGCCATCCATAAATACCGTAATTGCATGAAGGGCAGGTGTTTATCATAGCCACAGCCATCACACAGTGTAATGATCCAAAAGGTCGACTGTTAACAGTGCTTTAACTCCATATTTTGCTGAGTCCATATTGAACATTGTGTGAGACAGCAAAGTGTTAGGTGATATGTAGCCCTCTGCTTCCCCCTTTTAAAATTGGTGCCATATTTGACATTTTGTGAATATATCAAAAATGGAATACTAAAAAACATCCTGTCACAGCTGATTTGTTGATATGCCTGCAAGGACATTTTACAACAAAATGTTTTTGACCACAGACCTTTGAAATTTTTTAAGTGTTATTGTTTTGCAACATTGAATCACAGTGGATGCTTTTTGACACTGATCACAGATAAAGACTTTGTCTGAGCGCTTCAGTGAGTTATTGTCCTGAACTATAAATCTGTCACAGTTTTCTGGGAGGCTGCAGCAGCTTTTCTCCTCCAGGGTTTTACTGTATTTTGCTACATTCAATTTACCCACTACCTTCTCAAGCAATACAGGCTCTGCTGCAGAGAAGCACCCCTGTGGCATGGTGCTGCCAACCACCGTGCTTTGTATTGAGGTTAGTTTATTTCTGTTGGTGAGCTGTCGTTGGTTTATGTCAAAGTAAAAAGACAAAATTCATTCTCAGAATTTCCTTTTGGCAGACACAAGGCGACCCCGACTGGCTCGCTCTGCATCTGGGAAACAGTCAAATGAACAGCATCTCCCATGTCAGCTTCTAGATTTTGTTTGGCCTATTTGTGACCATCTCCACTAGGCACTCCATTACTGAATATAATCAAGTCATGAATTAGGGAGTCTATTGCTCAGACAGACTTTTCTTCAAACAATCCACTGCTAATCAGTGTTCTAAGACAATAAAACTCCCAAAACAGGAGTGAATACTTGGTATTGGCACTTTTTGTCCTCTAAGGACAGGAATAATCTTTTTATTGTATAAATCTTTTTTGTATTGTTAATGGATTGAACTGAAAAAAGAGCTACATCTCAATTTTTTTTCACTTACCTGAGAGATTTGTTGAGAGAGTCATTGTAAGAAAAAATCTAATGTCTAATTCATGTAAAATGTGTTTTATTTTCATGTGAAAATATGCTTATGGAAAAAAAACAATCTTATTTTGTGCCAAGAAACTGAAGCTGCTGAAGCTGAGATTGAAAGTTCTCATGTTTGTGACTGAATCTTATTTGCATTCTTACATATCATACACATCTCTGAAGACCTCATTGATTAAGTGTCCCCTTCGGTCCAGTCCTGTGTTTCTTGAGTAATTTAATTAGAGCCTCATGAAGTCTGAATACAAAAACACTGTGTGTGGTAACTGCTCTTGCACAAATGTTAAAGACATGCAAAATCAATGGCCTAATTCAACATTTGCATTTCTAATGTTGACATTTTCTAAACTTTAATCCCCGTGAGCTGGGTGCCACTCTCCATAGCCCCAAACAAATTATGAATACAAAGAGGGTTAAACATGACCCTCAAATTGGACCATTAACTTGTTGAATCAAATCTTTAAGTATTCAAATCCACTTATTGATGCGACTCTCTGCCTTAACCTCTTATTAGCAAGACTTAAATCTCTGTCTTCACAGAGAAACGTTTGGTCAGAGTCACATGGAATCTTGCTCTGTTTGGTACCAATGTGCTTCCATTGCAGTTACTATTAACACGAATAAACATATAAACTTCTCTTGAATTGTTTAAAACTAATGTACCTTCTTGGTTTTTTGTGTCCTTATTAAGATGGTATCTGGATTCGATATATAAAGATGGAAACATGGTTGTCAGACTCTGAAAAAAAGATTCTACCCACCGTAATGATAGACTGAGTAGATTGTTTCTAGTTAAATTGATGTTATTAACAGTGAACACTGTTTACCTCGACTAAAGGGGTGTTTGAGTGGGAGAGATGGATTTTTGTTGCAGCAAAAGTCATCAGCAGCTGGTTCCTACTTGAAGCTCTGGAGTAATGACATGGGGGACGATCTCAGCAGTGCTTATGCTCAGTACAGTATGTATCCTCTGATCTTTCTCGCTGTGCTGTTGCATGACCGCCAATCCTGTTATTGTGGAACACCAGCAGCTATCTGTTCTCACCCTAAAAACATGCTGACCAAAAGGAATGTGGTGCTTTTAAATATTAGGCTGTGACAAAACCCTCTCCATGGCTAATCACCGAAATGTTGCTTCCATTACTGCCACCACAATATTATTCCGACAAATTTGAATGTATTTGTAAATGAACTTTAAATCAATGACTAATGAAGACCATGCTGGGTGTCATTCTGAAAATCTTGGAGCATCACTTTCTTCTTTCTACTTGAAGTCAAAAAGTTAAGTCAGCATAAGTTATTGAAGATGTGGAATTGCCTCAGAAACTACACTCCTTGTTTTACACTCCTTACTGAGTTTCTCTCTGGATGCTAAAAGCAGTTACTTTATTTTGACCTAAACACACTGAAGGGGTCGCAGCAGTTTTTTTTGTTCAGAAAAAAAGAGAAAGTCCTTGGTCCAGCACCAGTGCCCCACTTAATTAACACTCTGCTCTGCTTATTGCACCTTTGTATTTGCTCTTTTATCAAGAGAGAGTTCCTGAAGTATTTCAAGCTCCAGTTTACAGACCAATAAGTACTCAGCCTACTGGATCACATTTCCCTTTGGGAACTCTGTTCTCTTGAGCCCCTTTTCCAAATCCCTGTTTAATGTAATGCTCTTATGAAGATAAGCGGAATGAGCTGTGTTTTAATGACTTTTTTTGTGTCTCCATTTCTCCTCCCTTTCCTTTGACCTCATGACCCCTTACTTTCTGTCTACTTTGTGGGCCTCTCCATTTTCTTTTTCTTTCTTTTTAACTTTCTGTAACCTTTCCTCCTCTCTCCTAACCCTTCGCCACTGTCTTTTCTCTCTTTCCATTCCTTTCTTCACTTCATGTTGCCCTCATTTTTCACTCTCTACGCTATACCCTTCCATTATGTCACCCTTCCAACCTCCCCCATTTACCTCCTCCTATTGCTTCCCCCTCCCCCTTCTGCTGTCAGACATCCGCCTGCGTGTCCGGGCCGAGTACCTGGAGCATGAGTCGGCCCTCCGTGACGGTGTGTCCTCGGATAAACAGCAGCCCCTGGAGCGGCAGTTTGAGTTGTTCAGCCAAGCCAACTCGCTGCTTCGTGCCAGAGACCTGGGTTCTATCGTCTGCGACATCAAGTTTACAGAGCTGGACAACCTCGAGGCCTTCTGGGGTGACTACCTGAGTGGAAATCTGCTGGAGGCCCTGAAGGGAGTCTTCATCACTGACTCCCTGAGGATGGCAGCAGGTATGGAGGGTGTCCGCCTGCTGATCAGTGTGGACCAGGATGACTACGAGGAGGGCCGGAAGGTGCTAAGGGCAAGGAGAACAATGTCAGCCAGTTATGGTGGGCGTGCAGAGACTTACTGGTCTGTATAGGCCGATAAGACTCTGTGGATTTTGTATTATAATAACTCTAAAGAATGCATTAGTAGTCAGTGCTGTTGAAAGAACATGGTTGCATGCGAATTAGGAAGCGTTTTTCACAGCCTCCTTTTGTATTTGCAATCTGTGTTAGTACCACAAGGTGGCAGCACGAGCCATTGGTTCTTTGAGTTCATAACAGGCCTTACATTTTTCAAAACTGTATATCTATGTATAAACATTACCATTATTTGTGATAAATGATTTAATAATTTATCAATGTGCTTTCCTTTTGGATTCATGCACAGGTGCTATTTTCTAGGACATCAGGATGAAAAAGGATGTAGCAAGAGTTTCCATCTTAGTCTCAGTGAGAACAGGAGCAAGCAAGCCTGTGCCTCAAGATCATGTGGTAAGCCAAAACATTAAATGATTAAGGTGAGGACGGTTGTGCTTACTCGAATTATTGAAAATTTTCCTCATAAAGAAGGACATGTTTACAAACTCTGTGGGCAACAAGAAGACCAAACTCCTAATCAAGCATTATTAACAGTAATGTTTAAACTCGAGAATGGACACTCCACTTTCAGTACGACTCTCTAAAGTGTCAAATCCAAACACACCTTTAGAGGTGATAATAAAGCCTTCACAGTTTGACAGCTGGTTGATTTTCTTTTTCGGTTCAGGGTAATAAAGCCAACAGGCACTGTCTGTATTTGGTTATTTAAAGGAAAGTAAATCCTTCCAAAATAAAAAAGTTCCCGTTCTTTAAAAGAAATTTGAAAGCACTGAGCGCAGATAGAAAACTGACCTTTGTGTATAACTTTGGAGGGCCTAGTCCATCCAAATACACCTAGATAACAAACATTGGGATTCTCAGCCCTGTGTACCACGATAACCCAACTTGTGATTGCTGTGGTCAGTGGATACAGCAGCTGCTGGTAGATGACAGCAGTGATTAGGGCTAGGCCTCAGCAGACCATGGAAGATTCATCATCCAAAGCTTGTCAACAGCAACCGGGATAATGCAATGGTGACTTGTGCCCGGGCTTCCAGCTAGGCCTCAGCAAGTGCTTCTCTCAGCAAGTAAAGCACAGGACAGTGCGTCGGTCAATAGAAGTGATGTTGGAGAGATCAAAATCAAAAGTGCATATCCCAGCTCCACTCAGCCCTGCTATGTAGGCCCAGTAGAGTGGCTCACAGACAGCTGTCTACTCACCCTGCTGGAACTAATGCCTGGACTTCACTCATAGAAGAAGATCAATAAGGCCCCTCCTCTAAGTCCCTTCATACAGGCTCAACTTAAGCAGGCAGACTTGCTGCTGTCTGAAGTGCAGAGCCCTGCAGTGCCAGGCAGAGGAAAAGACAATGGACTCATTTTCATGTTTTCCTTTATTTATGTTTATGATGAACTAATTTGTTAATGTTTACAAGGAGTAGTATTGTTTAAAAAAGGAGAAAAAAAACTACTAATTCAGGGGAACATTTTTGTTAATATTTAACTTGCTTTGGTATGGCAATTCTTTTTGTGTAAATCTTTCTATATTGGACTTTATTTCTGGTGAATAATAAAGGTTTCATGGCCTAAAAATCTGTCCTCATACTTTTTCTTTTTTACAATTTAAAAAAAGCACAAACTAAATCTTTACTGATTTCATATTTAAACCTACTTAAAAAACCTTATCTAATAAAATAAAAGAACATTTTTTAAACACAACTGTGAATTTAAGAGTGCACCAGCATTCGCACTTACAACCTGCAACCAAAAAGACAACTATAGTATATAATTGCCTATCAATCACATTTTTAGTTCTAGTTGTAAAATTATAAACTGATCAAAAATGTCTGTCTTTCATTTTTCAAATACTGGTCATAAAGCGTCTTCCAAATATAACCCAAACCTTGTCTTATCGTCACAAATCATTTTTTCAGACTTCTCAGCTTCTTCTGTTGAATGTATTTGTCCCTTGTTTATGGTGCTGGTTTGCGTTATTTTCCCCGGTTTCTGAATTGTCATTTTTCAGTTCCTCACCCTGTGTACCTGTATTAGTGGGAGTGTGCCCTCTCCCTGCCCCCAAATGGTCTGAAGAGGACCATCGAATGCAGGTCACCATGGATCAGATCCTTAATTATTTCTCTGTGCTTTAAGCTGCTCGCTCGATGAAACCCAAGAATGGTGTGTGCTTCCAACATTTTTCAGACTGTCCTCCTTGTACCATACTTTGTCCCTTTACAATCATCTTTCTTTCAACAGTTACACTAGAAGTAATCACATGACATTGCTGCTCTGCTTAAAGGAGCCTCTTTTATCCTAGAAAGATGTAAATACAAGGATTGTCTTCCTGACAATAATCCTACCCAAATAAAACATGTTGGACACAGTCTTTGGACCAGGTGACATTGTGAAAACCTTTATAGCCCTAAGTCCAGCTTATCTGTCGAAGGTTTGACATCCAACCTACTTAGAACCGTTTTACATGGGAGGAGAGACTTTGGGATGCTAAAACAATACACTGATTAGTAAAAAAATACCAAGTGAGTCCATAGGCATTTATACCCTTTATAACTGTCATTGAGCAGTGATTTGTTATTCAAGTGCTGATGTAAGTGATTGGGTGCTTTGGCTTCATCACTGGACCTCCTCAGACATAATTACACAGAATCTCTGATGTATACCACCATCGTCCAAGAGCTCATGAATTTTTAATGTAAATGTTGGCTAAAGAGCACTTTGAAGAGTCAACTCATTTCACCCTGATATGTAAGCGAGCACTCTGAGAGATTTGAGAATATCTGTCATTCAAGTATAGAGCGTGGAGTACACTGACATTTAATCCAGAGATTTGGATTTTCAGTTTTTCGTGGGTTATCAATTTCTTAACAGAGATGGACGATCTGACCACTTTTGATGCAGAAGACCTTCGAGTGACATTGTTTTTAATTTCATTGAACCAAAGTGATGGACATGCCCTAAACATCATCTTCTTATGCCTCCTGTGGCCACGCTTTGCACACTGACTTTTACCTAATAAGGTCATGGTGCTGTTGCAGACCTGTCAAGCATCCTAAAAAAGATGTGGTATTTTCAGCTAAAGACACTAATGATCTATGATTAATAATTTGTTTGGGTAGTTTAGAATATAATAAGTTTTTTAAGTTGCTAGATTTTTTCTGTCTTACACAGACGCTGAAGTCAGTCGAGCAGTGAAACAAAAGTAAAATGGTATTTTTTTGACATCTAGGGCTCATTAATGTGGATTCAGTTCTGCTGAGGTCCTCCTCACATACTTTTAGGTTTTTAATACCTTAGTCTCTTGAAGCCATGACCATTATCAGGCCAGTAAAGAGCACTCTTTGAAAATTCTGTCAAGTGTATGAATGAAGTTTTATTATTGACTTGCCATCATGGAGAGCAGTAAGCAGCACTAACCCTCAGGGGGAAACCTGATAGGGCCGTTTCTACCCTGTTCAGAGTATGCCTTGTTTGATGGTCAGCTAAACTGCCCAAGGCCTGCCTTGGGGAACTGAGATTTTTGAAAGCTCAGTTCTCACCACACCCAGCCTTAAAGCACGACCAGCGATGTGATGCCCATGGGGAGACCCAGGCACTCTGTCTGAGAAGTCTGCAAAACTATAGAGATCCAACTCCAAAGATTCTGCTATGTTCCTCCTCAGAACAATGACTCTTTCTTGGATGACCCTGCCATGGTGAGAGATTTGTTTGTCAAAGAAATTGGGACACATATCTGGAGCACTATGAACATTATGCTCACAAATGTCTTAGGATGAAGTAGACACAGGCAGAGTGGCTTGAGCTGCCTTTGTTTCCGTCAGGCTGTGTGCCCCAAGATGAGTCGAATTGTCTCTTCTGGGGTGACACCCAAAGGCAACAAAATGGCATTAACAACCAGACTTCCATACCCTGGACCCAGGTTTTCAACTACATTTCTCCAAGCTTCTTGATTCATCTTGGTTTTCACAGGGTTTCCACCTCTTTCCAGAAACTTGTCTCTAACATCACATGGGTGCTTCTCACAATCTCCCCATCGGTCTGGGTGCTTAACGTAATATTTCAACTTTTCAGGAGCTACATTTATTTGCTTTCTTGCCGAGATTTAAAAGCACTGATTTAACAATCAAGAAACAACAGCAACAGCTGGTTGGTTTTTCTTGGTAGATAGATAGAAGACAGTGGAAACAAGCTAACCTGGCTTTGTCCAAAGGTAGCAAAAACCTGGAGCTTGTAGAAAATTACACTGAATATTTCTGATGAGTTTTATCCATCGGTCTACAATAATTGAGGATTTGAAAGACTGCTTTTGTTTTAAAAACAGTTATATTGGGGACCATTTATTGGCCCAGATTGGTGACTTGCTTATTTAGTGGGCTTTAAAGAAGTAGTAGTAGAAGGTGGACTATGTTCTCTTTGGACCCAGTAAGGCTAGCTGCTAACTTATTTCCTGTCTTGGGACCCCCTCGAAAATGAGATGCTGCATCTCAAGGGGTTATCCTAAATAAATTGAATTGAATTGAATTAAATTGTCTCTAAGCTGAGCTATCTGGATACTGTCTTTAATATAACAGGGCCACATGCAAACAGACAGAGAGATGACGCCAATCCTTTTATCTATTTCACTGCAAGAAAGCAACTGCAACTGTTGTTTTTTTTTTTTTTTAATGTTCAATTGTTTCTTTACAGTGAAAACTTCATTTCTCCAACCATTACTTATGGTTAGTTGCCACCTACCTGCCGTCTGCCACTGACCCTCAGAACCCACACCACTGCCTCTGCAGGCATCAGCACAGCAGAAGCATTCAGCCAATCAGCTCCCCTGATGCCTTACCGATCTACATCCAGGTCAAGGATTTCACAGATGGGGTCAAAGATCCCGTTGCTATGGAGACAGAGCTGGGACAGGATGGTGGCCGTCTTGTGATGCAGTTGGTTGGGGGCCTGACGTCCAAGGGAAGCTGCGTTAAGGGTTAAACAATGACTGAAGCACAATCGTAAAAGATAACACCACACAGTGTTTTTAATGAATCCATCAGATCTAACATGTGTTTTCACTTTCTATTATCTGCAGAAGAGAATAACTTGGAGTCAAATATATAAAGCGGCCCTTTTTTTCAGCCTGTGGCCCTGTGGACATTTGCTGAGGTGACTGTTGGGTTTATTGCCTAAAACACTCAATAGAGACATCAGACGTGGGTTTGTGTTCTACACTGCAAATTGTATCAGTGTGCAGAAGCTAATGTAATGTTGGGCTGTGGGCCTGGACACTGGTCATCATCCTCCTGTAGACTTGATTCCACTGTCCGCAGGTGTTCCCCGCTCCTCTTTGATTGGATGGAGACTCGAGTCATCTCGTGGTAGCTCAGGCCTAAATCAGTCTCCTATCGAAACGTGTCATCTAAAGCTGATAGACACTACAGCCTTCAGCCAGCCCACTGGGGCTGTATTTATTATATGTATACCCTGCAGCATATGGTACATCTCTCTGATGGGGGAAATTCTACAGCTTTTATTGAGGAGAGAAAATTAGATTAGGTGATCTTCTCGAAAGGCTTCTCCCTTGGTTTACCCATGTACTGTGTGTGGATGTACGGCTAGTGGCCAGCTGCAGCACTCTGTTTTATAAGTACGGTTTTAAAATGGCTCTGGATAAGCACATTTTTCTAGAATACATGGATATGAGATAGAATTAGGCCATTTACTTGATTTGAATTCATTTGGCCAGACAGCATTTCTCATTATTTATTCATCTCTGGCATTTTCTTTTGCCAAATCTGCCATACTTTTTAATTTTCTGTCAGACTCGCCTTATTTATGAGACTGATTAGACATTTTCAAGGGGATAAAGACTGTAAGAGAGTGGGATTAGAGGTTATTATACTCATGCTGACTGGAAAGGGTTGTGTTATCTATGGCCTGCAGGTGGCAGCATAATGAACCTCCAAGTTAAGGAGGCCTCATATTCAAAGCAGCTGAGTTCTTGATTGACATTTGCTGTGTCATGAAGAGGGGTCACAGACTTCAAACCTCACACGGTAAAGACAGGTCTCTTTGTTTTATTCACAGAAGCTGAGGGTTGGTTTATATGTAATGGCAAAATTACGCATGATTTCCTGCAGCTGGATTAAACTGGGCCCTCTCAACACCCTGCATGCACGTAGAAAGTGAATCAGCATGGACATCACGCGGGAAAACGGGCACACTATAGAGACCGTCACGTGAGTTTTGTGCAGTTGTGTTTAATCACTGAAAAGCCTCTGAATGCTACACTCACCCCTGATATGTGTTCACTATCCCTTCCTGCACTTAAAACTAAAATCCCCCCTCGCTTTCCGCTTTGCACGCGCCTCTTTCTCCTCAGCAGCAGCACCACAGCCACCGGGTCGCCATGGAAACCACTGGGAGACATACGTCGAGGGGTGAAGAGAGAAAGGGGGACAACGCGGGACACGAAAAGAGAAAGAGGAGGCATGAAAGGTTAGGGTGTTGCCCCCCTCCACCCTCCCTTCCTCCCCCCCAAATACACCTCCTACACCCACCCCACCCTACCTCACCTCTAACCCCTCCACCCTTCGGTTTAATGCCGAGCCCCCCAAGCCCAGATCAACCGCCCCACACACTGGCCCCTCTTACATGCACCTCTGCCCGCCCCCCGAACCCTCTCCCCCATCTTTTGCTCTCCATCCCTCTCTTGTCCAGACAGGCTGCTCGCATGGCGAGGATGGAGACGTTCACCGATGGAAGCACTGGTAAATTTCACACCCACAAAAACACGCACATAAAAAAGTAGAGGCAGATTTCAGAGACTGCGCAAAGGTGCCTTAGACTGAACTTCTTTTTTCTCTATGTGTCTGTTCACCTTCCTCTCCTCAGCTGTACCACACACACACCCCTTTTCCTTCTTAAAATCCCAGTCTTTTCATTCTGTGTTAATTCAAACCGCGAGAGATTTGAGTCCCGACATTCCTCCTGGCAGCGTCCTGGGAGAGGGCAGAGAGGAGAGAGGGGCTGGAGAAATATCGGTCCTAATGATTTTTTGTACGGGGATGGTCTTTTTCTGTTTTATTGATTAGGTAGAAATTAATTCACGGGGGCAACCCTCGTGTTCTGACTCTCTCTCTCTCCCCCTACCTTACTCTCTCTCTCTCTCTTTCCCCCTCCTGTCCTCCCTTGCTCCTTTGCTCTGTGGACGAATAGCGTTGTGTCTTCTTGCTTGCTCTGCATGTTGTATTGTCGCGGGAATATTTGATTCGGAATATGCTCAGCGCTTCATGCATATGCGGAAGTCCCTCTGCAGGCATACACTTGCTCTGTTTTCCCTTTATCGACAGCAAATAGCGTGAACGTTAACTGCATTATAACGGCGAGAGGGATGAATGTGTTGTTGTGATGTTACTGAATGCTCTGTGCGTATTTTACGCGTAACGCCACCCACATTTGAATGCATGCAGATCGAGCAGCAGGAGGTTAAGCTCAGAAATGATGAGGAAATAACGTCTTAAAATCTATTTTCATTATCTGGTATCGTGACTCAGTGATTTTCCATCATCTTCTTCTCCTTCTTTGTTGTTTGATTCCAAACTGCAAAATGCTTCGGCTGGTTTGAGAGCTCATTACGCACAGGTGGGCGTGCACGATGGTCGCCTTCTTAATAGGTAGCCCGTGTCCTAATCTGTGCATAATGTCGCCTATAACCCAGCAGTTTACGACCACATTTACCTGCTGTTTGATGGTTTTAATCAGCCCAGTCGATATTTGCTTCGTCGGTGTCCCGATGCCCGCAGATAGCAACAATAACACCTCAGCACGGTGAGGGCTGATCCGCCGCCGAAGGGAAATCGATGGGCAGACTGAGTTAATTATGAGAAAATCAATTAAAAGGAGGGGATTGTGGGCTTTATAAGGCCGAGCCGGGAGCTCACATCGGCAGAGGAGAGGAGGAGAGGAGGGGAGCGGGACACTGGAACACTCTCCGTCTGGGGCTCTCCTTCCTCCTCTATAGCAGTCCGCTTAGCGCACGCTGTCTGCTGGCTGCTGCCTCTGCACGGTGCCAGGTCATGATTCAAAGCAGCTTTACTCCAAACCATGCAAAGACACTCTTGTATCACCAATTTACCCCTCTGAACGTCACGCAGACATCTCTTTATTTTTCCTTTTTTTTTTACAGTGTGATGATTTGATCTGCTCAGTCTCACTGTATGGACACACACACACACACACACACACACACACACACACACACACACACACACACACACACACACACACACACACACACACACACACACATCTAGGGAGTGGGGTCATCCTGGATTATCATTGCCGTTGTTTAGATCAGATGTCCCTTCATAACATATTTATCCTTTTGAAATTTCACGCCATATGAAATCTACCCATCGTGACTCATTAGTTCTCATTGTATTTCCTTCATTTGCATCTTCACTTGCACTCTCACACTGTCCCAAACCAAATGTATCGATGATCAGTTTCTTATAATAGCACTGCTGCAGGGTCAGGGTGTCCAGTGGTTGCCTCTCTGATTTTGGATGGTGTCTAGAAACCCGTTCAGATGAAAGAAACTGCCTTTTATCATTTAGACTGATTTTCAGCACCATTAAAGATCGTCTGCAAGTTCGTAGGCAAATGGAAACTGTACGTGTCGTTGTGGATATACGCTCCCCCAGTCCAGTCATAAAGTCAATCAGACCAGAGCCTTTTTATTGAAATATATATCTCTATAAGATTCATGTGTGAACATTTTAAGATTCTCATGATATGGTGAGACGAGTGTGATCCACTCTGCACATTAACTTGACCCACGTTGATGGTCTTTGTTAATAGAGAATCCCTGGAGAAGGATTGTGTGTTCATTTGAAGTTGTGTTTTTTGCACATTGCACAATCTCTCATTAAGCAAAGAGCATCTTTGTTCAAACTTCTCCCTCTTCTTTTGCATATATTCTCATTTGTTGCGCATAACAATGAAGGCGTCCACTCCACTCGGGACAGGACACTTTATCTTACCTAACAAACGTGGTGATGTTTCAAGTAAATACAGTGCACTTTTTCACGTGGGTTATTATTCTTACAGTGAAAGGGTGACAATGCCAGATGAGCTGCTCTGCTTTTGTG
Source organism: Xyrichtys novacula (assembly GCA_962446985.1). NCBI lineage: Eukaryota > Metazoa > Chordata > Actinopteri > Labriformes > Labridae > Xyrichtys > Xyrichtys novacula. The sequence goes on from OY660871.1 coordinate 25,402,098, forward strand.
ACTCGTGTTCTGAACTTGGGTGGATTTTTTCATTGTAACAGGCTGAGTTTTGTCCACTCGTGACGGTGAATCTCTCCTTTTTTTCCTATCATATACACTTCCATATTTAGATTCAGCATAATTTTACCATTAGCGTGAAAAAAACTGTGAGTGTAAGCAAGAGAGAGGAAAGTGTGTGTGTGTGTGTGTGTGTTCGTTTCGGTGTGTGTTGTACTTGTCTCCTTGTGATCTGCGCAATTATTCAGTTAAAGTTCCTATTTTCTTGTTTGCAAACGATTCAAAATATTGTTTAAAATTCAATCAAATAGCGGAATAACGAAATGAGTTTGATCTGAATGTCGCTTTAGTTTTATAAAGTACTACAAACTCTGCTGCTTTTGCATAACAAGTTAAAATCTGCAAATCCTTCCGTTGTTAACTCTTGGATAAAGACATTTTGTGCAGGATTAAAATGTCTATTTTTAAAGATAATCTGCATTTTACAGCCAGGTTGATATGAATGTTTTTAGATTATGCAAATATTCATGCAGATTTATCATATGCATACAGGCTGTCATGCATGGGCCTCTCCGTGTTGCGAGTGTTGCAGCTTCTCCTGCAGACCCTCTCCAGTTTAAATGTATTTTTGGTGAATTTATGCATATTATTCAAATATAAAAATCGATTGCATATTATTCAATTTCTTATCGTATCTCAATCGAAGTTCGGTTCAGTCAACAGCTGACATTTTAAGAGGTAATCCAGCCCTTCCATTGGATAAAAACGTGATTGAAATCCTTTGCCGAAAGTTCCAGAATATTTAAAACTAGAATTCTCATTTTTTAAAGAGCTATAGGCTACTTTTATCAAATACCATCATAGACACGTTCATCTTTATGGTGCAAGAATTTCTTGAATTTTCCTGATCCTGATATTATTTTATGGAGTGATCATGTCGAATTTCTCCTCCGTGTAAATGCAAATCATGTTGTAAATAGACACAGTCTGAGTTACAGTTTATTAACTTTAGAGAGGAGCAGAGGTGGTATGGATGCTCCAACAGACATCTTAGAAACGTTTTATTAAAGTCTGGATAATTATAAAATATGAAACTCCACACAGAGGCTTTAGTTTGAATTTTGGAGCTCAGATTAAATTATTAACTCCTAATATGTCCCGCAGAAAATCGACAGGATGTGCGTAATTCCTGCAGCTCCTCAAGTTTATTCTATTAGGAGAAAGTCCAATAAGATAAAATGCCCCTAATCAAGCCACGTCTGCATTTTTCGCGTTAAACTAAAACACGAAATCTAAATATTTCTGAAATTGCGTTCTGATCATTTCGCATGTATGAGTTCAGGGAGGTGATCAGTCATAATTCTCGGTCAGTCTAATCCCAGAAGGGTTGAGAAAAAACGGTGTAAACGAAAGGTAGCTGCTAGAAGAGCTGCTCTCGTGTTTTTTTGCAGAACAAGCACCCTGACTGTCCGTCCTGCACCTTATCGACTGGAAACAGACCCCATAACTGATACACTCAATTTTATGGTTTATGTTAAAGTCTATGCAGCCTGTCCGAGGTCTCATTTCATAAAGCCTTTATTGGCTCAGCTCTGTGTTAGAAAGCCGATCGCTGCTGTAGGCTTTGAAGGAGCTTTTCTATACATTTCTGTTACTGGGCCACTTCCAGCCGGTATCAAGCACCACAGGCCATCCAAAATTAATCCATTTTCTGCGCACGACTCCCCTCCCAAATGGTGTGGCTGCTCTCCGCGGCCCGGTGCACAATACGGTAATGACCCGCGGGTCAAAGGTCGCCTAGCCAGTTCCTCAATTAAGGCGGAAAGATTGCGAGTGCACGATGCATCGTTTTTTATTTTTTTGTCACAAGGAGGGCCAGCAGTGACCGACACACACCGAATATATTGATACAGGATTAGCCATGAGAAAACTCCAAAGTGGACTGCTTATGAGTCCAATAAGTTAGCAATATTTTAAGTTTTATTTTGGGAATCAGAGAACTAAATAGAAGTTTGTCAAATAGATTTATAAATTAAAGAAGATGCAAACACCAGGAAAAAAATTGCTTTATATTTTATTTAATTTTCTTTGTATGTATTTTAAAATGACTAAACTTTTTGCTTCGTAGAAAACAAGACGAAATACTTAAACATCAAATTGTCTTCTCTTTACTGCTTATTTCAAGTATATAATTTCAACAAGGTCAGTTCATTGCTAGAAAAAAGGCGCCCCTCTTTTCAAGTGGACGTGTGTTTTAATTGCATGAGTGAGTAAGTGTGTGTGTGTGTGTGTGTGTTTGTGTGTATTCTACCTTGTCAGCCTGTCCAGTTCAAGAACATGTTTTTCCTCATGTCACGTATCAATTGAGGTTATTGAAAATAATCAATAGACATTTCACGATCATTGCTGCATCGATCGGCTGATAAACGGCGGTTGGATTAATCATCTGAAAAAGATCTGTGGTCGATGCTGGTGTCTTTCCTAACCAGGTCGCTCAGGCGGCAACATTTGGCGCAGGGCTGAGGCTCCGACAGCACAGACAGGACTTCAATAAGTGACAAAAGAGAGGTGATAAATTGATCAAAAATGACCACAATGAAACAGGCCTCTTGTGAGGCCGCACATGTCCATTATGTGAGTGTGTCTGCGGGTTTGTGGTTGGAATACATCAAGGGCCTCAGGGTCAAGGTTCAGCTTCATCCCAGACTGATGACCCTGCAGACTGACTGACCTTTAGGGGTCTAACAGCTGGGGGAGGAGGCGGCGTACTGGGCCGGCCAGAAAGAGGAAAGTGGATAAGGAAAGGGTGAATTAAAGGAGGAGAATTTTAGGACAGAAAGGGGGAAAATTGTTGTGAGGAGGAATTTAAGAGTGAAACAACAGGAGGAGAGACAGAGGTGGCTACCGCGGTGGACCTTGAATGTATCCTTGTGGTTTTAGTTGATATGTTCTGCTGTGGTCTCCCCTGGTTTTGTCGCTCGGCTCTGGTTTGAAGCAGTGAATTAACACCTGACCCCGGCTTCTGACCCTACCCCCTTCCTCCAGTTACCCCCCTCCAGATTAGCAAATATGTGCTATCTAGCCTGGACACTCACTCTCTCTCTCTCACACACACACACATATATGCCAACCTAGAATCAATCACACATGTACACACACACACACAGCTACTTAATGTATATATAGAAGAAAACAATGCATGGCACGTACAATGTCCACACAACCTTTGCACACCCCATAGCCTGTCCACCATGTAATTCCCCCGAGTGAAGCCTCAGAGTGTCAGCGCTTGTCACCATAACGGTCAGTCTGTAATGACTACCTCCCCCAGCACAATGACCAGGGAGGCAGACTCCCTCTCCTCGGCATTGACCCTCATCCATTTTACCTGCAGGATGTAGCCCGGTGTCGGTAACACTGCCACCGCTTTGTACCCAAGACAACCGACCCTGCATGGCACCCTGCTAGACCTCACCCGATGATTTCTTACACCTTAAAATTCAAATGAAACCCCAAAAAGTGAGCATATGCAGAGTGGTAATAACACCAACTTGATTATTTCTCTATGTTTATTTAATTTGAGGCACCAAAGGAGGCCTGAAGTCCGGAGAGTTAACAGAGTTTTAGAAGAGGAGAACTTAATTTGACTTAATCATTGTTGTAATCTCACCGATCTCGTGGAGCCGCTGGGTTTTAGTGGCAGGACTGCAGGCAGTGTGATGGTGGGAGCGTCTTTGTCATAAACTTATAAAGTCATCTGTGTGGAATTCACAATTTTATAGGTACTAAGTACAAAAAAGGAAAAATACCTGCAAATACCAGAAATGTTATTTGAGGAGAAAATGCTGCTAATGAATTTAAACGGTATTTACTTAAATTCACAGAATATCACATGAAATCATAAAGCAGGCATTACAACATCAGCTTCATTTTACAAACATGGATTTGAGAATCAACTCTGCAAAATAAGTATACTCTTTATTTAACCTCTGCAAATTCACAGCTAATGGCTGGTGTAGTTTTCTCTTAATTGATTTTGTATATTAAGAAATAAAAACTATTAAGAATGACAGAAAAGAAATTCACAAACTACTAGAATTTCAGAAAATATTACCAAGAATTAACATTAGCTACTTCTGATGACAAATATTATCAAAATAGAAAATAGAAAATATTTTTTTTTCAAAGAAGAAATCCGAGCGGAGGTCAAATTTTCACCTTTTTGTGAAGTCTTTGCAATTTCACTCTTGAGTTTTGCACAAAGCAGCCTACATTTCTACAGTCTGAAGAATTCTTTTTGAACCACTTTGCCAATCACCATTGCTCATTGTATTGATGAGCTGATTAAGTTCAAAAGACTGGTCATTTACTGTATTATCCCCCATTTTTCAACACTATCAGCAGATCTTTGGTTATTTTCTACACTATTATACTCTACACATGTCAGACAGTGCACACACATATTTTTCTAGCATGCCCAGCAGGAATCAAACCTCTTATATTTGACACTGTTAGTGGCAAACGCTACCATTGAGCATCACAAGAGCACATTCCCTTTCCTCTCATCCCATCTCCCCCAGCCTCCTCCAGGCTATTGTGCCGGATTGATGGCCGCTCCGGCCGATAGGTGAGGGGGGTCTCGCTTTGGCTGGTCAGCGGGATCTGCAGTTCCTCCCCTCCACCTGTGAGTGTCAGCAGAGAGCAGCTGGTGTGTCTGGCTCGATTAGGTTTCCTACCTATCTTCCCACTGTGTCAGACAGAAGAGGAAGGCAGCAGAGAGGGGGAGAGCAGCGGGAAGTTGCCCAGAGGAGAGGGAGGACAACAGAGGAAGCAGGAAAAATACATCTTTTTATCCCTGCTCTCGCCGTCAAAAGCCCTGTACAGTTTCTCTCTCAGTGTTTCTTACTCTCCTGTTTTTTGCTCCTCTATCCCACCCGCTCACTTTGTCCATCTCTCACCCAAACCCCTAATCCTCCTCCTTTTACCCCACGCTCGTTCCTTAATCCTAAATCTCTTCACTCCTCTCTACCAGCCTTTTTTCATTTGTTCTCACTGTACCTCACTGTTACCCACCTCTTTCCTCCTCTCCTTCCTGTCTATCGCATCTGAACATGCCACCTCTCAGCATAACCCTTTTACACACTCCAGATGACTGCAGCACACCTTATTTCCTCTTCTTCATCTCATGGATCTTTTTTTTCTGTGTCCCCCCTGTTGTGTCTTTTGTTATCATCCACACATCCTCTTTTTGCCACCCCATCCCTGCCCACCTTCCCTTTAACTATGTCTCCTGCTGTCCACCACTCTCCCTCCTGATGTAAATGTCACCATCTTGATTAACTTCAAAACATAAAAAAACACAAAGCTTTTACTGAAATCATCTTCTTTGAAGGAACAATATCTGTGCCGGACTCACAATGCACTTGTTGGAGAATTTATTTTTTATTTTTTTTATCCCAAGCAAGCTCAAGCTCACACCAATTTTAGTCACTGCAGCCATTTTGTTGGATGTGATCAATTTTCTGTGATTTGCCCTCGGTGATTTCCAGCCTGTCAGTGCCTCTGTTGTGTGAGGGGTTCGGCTGCGTTGCCATGTATGGCTGAGTGTTCTCAGGAATATGAGGATTTAGTTGTGAGGCATAATAATAGACTGAATTTCCTATTAACAATCATATAACAAAATGACTGAATGTAATGAGTTTTTTTCCTTGCAAGATGATGAATGAAAAGGAAAAAATTGCTAAAAATTGATGTTGCAACTACCGAGAGAACTACTTTTGCTTCTGCTCTTCCACTTTTTTTTGTTGTGCGAGTCGGCTGTAATTTCACCGCCGAGTTTAAGCACACAATGTTTCACAAATAGTGTTTTTATGCCACCTCAGCACTGCTCACATTATTTAGATAACAAGAAAGCTTCTGTCATGTCCTACAAAATAGGATATGTTTTCTTAATCTGTCAATAGCTCCGGCCTTGAAAGACTTCGTTTTGGCTGAGCAATGAAAGGCTCAAAAAACATCAATGTGGCTGAGCAGGATAAGAAGAAAGAGCCATATTCCAAGTCTGTATCGCATTCCCTCCATATCCTCCTATTTGTATGGTGCAGATATTGGCTCTGAAGCGAGAAATCAGGATTGCGTCCTCTTAGAATGGCAGCATCCGTTTGTCGGAGTGGAATAGGAATGTTATACGGAACCAATGCATCCGGACTTGCCTGGACAACTCAACAATATCACTTCACACTTTCTCTCTCTCTCCTCTGCCTTTCCTTCGATGTCTCTCTCCCACTCAATAAGTTTCTCGCTCTCCATCTCCATCATAACCAAGAAGAGTGCAGAGAGGGGGAGCTGTGGATTAGGCCTAAATGTAGAGTCATGTCGGCCAAGCCATGACCACCCGGGTCCACCATGGAAATAAAGTCCGTGAAGAGAAGAGAAAAACAAAATCCACTCTGCCTCATACGCCTCTCACTCCCATTCTCTCCGAGCGTTTAACGTGAAAAAGGATTGCTGAGAGGATGTCAAAAGGCAAGAAAAGGAGATGTGGAAAGACAGACGGTTATCCTTGCTTTGCCGCGCCTGTCACACTACAATGTGCATGGTTGATAACTAATTCTGAAAACATGCATGGGACGGGCCTCAAACAGCTTGTAGGTCTGAATGGATTTAAAGGCTGTTTTTATGCAGCTCTCTGTGGCTGATCAACGCTGTTCCTTCTGTCATGCTGTGAGGATATCACATTTGTATACAGCGACTCAGTGCCGGGTAAAGGGGGCATTTTGCATTGCATTTTGCAGCGTGATGTATATGGATAGAGTTTGGAGCTGTGTTGTAGTCCGTAACTGTTAGTGCAGAGAGGAGAGAGCAGCCTCAGCACGGCAGACAGTGATTTCACCGATGCACACTCCCTGCTTTTGCCTCCTGCCTTCACCCCCCCTCACTCATCCTATTTTCAGCCTTTCATTTTTTACACAAGGGGAAAATGAGGAAGAACAAAAACCAACATATGAAAACTAAAACATGACAGAGAGGGGAGGGAAGAGGGGAGAGAGGGGAGGGGAGGGGAGGAGGAACAGAGGAAGGAGAGGCAATCTCAGAAAACAAGAGGGCTTTCAAAAGTAAGGGATGAAAGCTAGTCAGGCTGTTATTTTTGAAAAATGATCCTTGTGTAGTGCTCCTCTTAAGAGCCAGGTACATATTATTTTATCTTCCTGAGGAGACACAGTGAGGTGTTTTGGCACAAAAAAAACTCAGCAATGGTTTCTTTTAAGTTGCACAATTTTTTGTCCTTAATGTGATTTTTGACAGGCATATTTCAAATCACTTATCTGCCTTTCTGTGGACTGTTTCTCAAATCAGGACTTTACAAAGCACCTCATGAAATCCTGACATTTCAGCATACTTCCGCTGTTTATTACCACACTATCTTGACAAGCAGTTTTTCAGAAGTAATCTCTTTTATTTGTCAAGTTTTTACATCAATCTGTATGAGCAGAGTCACAATATTACAAACACAACAAACCCTCTCCCCACGGCCGACGCTTGCTCTTTTTTCCACGGCGGTTGCTGATGCTATAGCTAGCTGGTGGCTGCAGTCTGAATTAGAGTGAAGCTGGCGTCCACACAGAGTCATTTTGAATCCCCCCCCTTTGACCCTTAAAGCCAGGGATCCCAGAGAAAAGATGAGCCACGTGATTTGATGTGATGTGATGTCGGACATGAGAGCAGAGAGAGGCTGGAAAAATCTAAGTGGCCTCTGGCTGCGGCTGAATCAGAGGACATTGTTGAAGGCGTTGGTCGGTCTAATTGTTATCGCTGCTGCTGCTCTGAGGAATGCTTTTTCATTTACACCTCAGGGCAAGATTTAGCAGAAGCACAAATTACATAAACCCATATTATTTTCAGAACATTATACATGTTTGTTTCAGTATTTATGAAGTTTTGTGGTAAATTTTCCATCATCCAGCCTCCAGTGTGCATCCTCATCTGAGGAAGCTCGTCCCCGCCGCGGATCCTTGTATTGGAATGTGCCTCTGTACGTTTGTGTGTGTGTGTGAGCGCTTGTGCGTGTGTGTGTGTATGTTCAACACGTGTCTTCCCGTATCAATAGGTTAATAGCTGAGATGTCAGTTTCAGTGACTGGCTGATTAGTTGTGTGTTCACTAATCCACACTGGGGCGGAGAACTATTGGCTTTCCCATTGATTTTAGCGTGGTGAGCAGGCAGAAGATAGAGAGAGGGGAGATCTATTGATTGACCCCAAATTAGCCCCCCCACCATCACCCACCACCCACGAGCACATTCTGCTGTTCCCGCACTCAGCTGAGGCTTCCTCATTGGGTGCCGCGGCTGACAAACATTTGGTATGATTGGACACTTGGAGGAAGAGAAAAATGTTGACTTTTTTTGATGTGCTTGATGTGTTAGTGTTTCTTGTTTGTGACTCCTCCGCTGTCAGTTGATTGGCCGTCTGCTGAGGATGGGTGCTACACACTGTACTGTCACACCATGAGGAGCAGCTGCTTTTTGGGTATCTTTGATAAACCAAACGGCGCCACATCCAGAGGGAGGGTATTACTTTTGTGTTTCTGATCACAAACCGTAACCTTATTTGAAACCCTCAGCCCTGTTACATGCCTTTTTTTTCTCTTCTTATGAGAAGTGTGTGTAAAAAAATCTTTCAGCCACATCTTTCAACATTTCCTCCTCTCCTCTGCTGTCCTTCATGACTGTCACCTCACTGCATCATATTTCTCTTTTCTACTGTTCTTTATCTCCATTCCTGTCCCTCCTTCTCTGCCTTTTTTCGCCCCTCCTTCCAATCCTACCTTCCTTGGATCTAAGCTTTGAGCTTTCTCTCCTGAGCTTTTCCTTCCCATATATCACTCCATCTCATCCCTCTCTGTCTGCCTCTGATATTTCTCTTTAGGCCTCCTTCCCTCCGTCTCCCCCTCCTCTCTCCCCTGTGTCTATGTAAGCAAGAGAGAGGAGGTTGTTAAACATTTTTCTTCCCTCTTAATTGTTTTGACTGGGCCGATTGGCATCCCGATTAGGCCCATTGATTTCCTGGCGCTAAGTGCATTGATTTTTAAATTTCTTATTGATCCCCGCTCTAAATCTCCGGCACACTCACTCACACAGTCTCACCGTTTTCGCTGGGGCAGAGATGGAGAAAAGGATGGAGAGGAAATAAAAGGGAAAGGAAAAAGGATAGAGATTGGTGTTAGGTAAATACACTGACCGGTGACAGTGCAGTGAATTAACAGAGTGAGAGAGGAGGAAGAAGAAGAAGAAGAAGAAGAGGAGCGGGTGATGAGGAGTGAAAACAGAGTTATAAGCTGAGAGAAAGCTTCCTAACACAGCGCAGGCACACACACACACACAGAGAAAAAACAAAAGAGCAAACACTGAAAGAAAAACTATTTTCACATCATTATCAACAATATAGTTTCATTATCAAAGCCTTGTTATCTGTAAAACGCTTGCTGTACTCCAGCCGAAAAAGCTGTACAATGTAAAGAAAATCAATAATTTTGTAATTATAACAAGCATCAGGAGCGTTTTCTGGCTGCAAGTTGCTGTCCTGGTAGCCGCCCGGATGGAACATGTTCATCTGTGAAGAATGAGTCACTTTATGGGTGAACAGAGGTTTATGAGGGATAGACAGATATTGGAAATGTCAGAGATGGAATGGAGTGTTTTGTCTTCGCCTTGCTATTTCACATGGTCTGCAGAGCCTACTGTAGACGTGTGTGTGTTATTTCTGGCTTATGACTGTGTTAGGCTTTAGAGGCCCGCTGGACTCCAAATCTTACATGCCCACTGGTGTTTCTCTGAAGGTGGTGGACCTAATTGGCTGTATCCAAGTCTTTGTGTGGATGTGTGTAACCTTGCACGCGTGCACACTCAAATGCCTCTGTGTGCGCATGTGAGCTTAAACTATACTTGAGCTAAACTATATCTCTCTCTTACGTGTGTGCATGAGAACATGTATGTGTTTTTGCATCTATCTGTGCGTTTGACCTTTTCCGGGCTAAAGTGTAAACGCTCAAATTCAGACATCCAGTTGATGGAGGCGTCCTTTTATAGCCTCTGTACTTGACCAAATTGTGCTAACCTTTTCTAAAGTCATTTGTTGCCTTTCTGTCCCAGCATGCAGTTGAGTGCCTTGCACAACGCACAATGTATGGACCATATGTAACATTACTGTGTTGCAATTACAATTTGCTCTCCATAGATCCACTCAAGATAAGTGCTTTCAAGTAGCAAGCAAGGAAAAGCAACTATTGTCAGCAGCATGAAGAGGAAAAACTTCAATATCACCGCCTTGGTTGGCAATAATGTGATGCTTCACTGCGGTGACATTAAATGTAAGATGGTTAAAAGTGTGCTCTTTAATGGCCGCATTATTACAGTGCTGGTAAAGCTGGCAATAACAGTAATATTGATAATGATGAAGTTACTCACAGAGGGGGCTGTTTTTCTCTAACTCTTAATGTTTACATTTTTCCGCCTGCAGTTTGCATTTGCAGAAATTTTGTAATAACATATTATTTCATAGCAGAGTGTGTGTTGCATGGGCAATGAGAGACAAAGTGTTTAAAATGCATACGCTGGGCCAAGCTGCTGTTTGCTTTGTAGCGTGTTTGCTCTGGTGATAGGGACGGCCTGCAAGCACATGCTCTCACTCACACACACACACACACACACACACACACACACACACACACACACACACACACACACACACACACACACACACACACACACACACACACACACACACAGAGACTGGTTTGAAAATGCAGAGGTGAAATAAAGAATACAGGGTTTTACTCATATGAGATTACACATGCTCAAACACAGACACACATATTTGTTCCTGCAGACAATAAGGCTCCAACTGCCTGATGGTCACTATTACTGACCGCTATTTCAGATGAGAAGTCGGAGCCTGCAGACTCAGCACACACACACGCACACACACATTCACACACACACTACATCTGATACATGAACATGTCCCTCTCAACTCATGCAGGTGTACACATATGATCAAGACACACGTGCGCACAACAGCACATCTGCGATGCACCTGTACACCTATAAACTGCCCTTGGGCTAACAGACACCTCTCACACACTCACAGAGGCGGACACACACTTTGTCCAATGCACACTGAAAACATAACCTTGACCCGTCATACTCTCAGCCTGCAGTCTCATACATACTTCATCCGTTCACTCACGGCTGTCACACACACGCACACACACACACGCTGAGATACACCTTTGAGGACATGTATTGATCACATGGATTCTTTTACTCTTCATATACATACTCCTGTCAATAGTGTTTTTTTATGAGATTTGAATAAAAGTCTGTCTTTAAAAAAAATGATGCCATTTATTGGAGGAAGAGTAGTTTCTTTAAATTAAAAAAAAAGTATGGAGCAAAGGATTTTTGATCTCTTGAGCATATTGGATTGGATTATTTCAGGAGTATAAAGGGGATAAATTTTTATTTCATTATCCATGACAAAAAAAATAAAAACATGAAAGCAGTTTGATCTCATCGATTTTACACAAGTCAGAGACAACATCTTTAGTCACACTTTTCTTGTTCCAACATTTAGAAAAAATCAAAGTTTTATGTTTTTAAAGGATTTCAATCAGAGAAATTTTCACATGAGAGGATTTTGAACTCAAATTTCTGCCATTTTTCTCCTCTGTAATGATTTAAAATATCCCTGCAGTTAGTTCTGATGAATTTTTCTATTGATTGACGTCACTCATTGTCTGATCAATCTGTGAAACTCGAACAATAAAACTGAGATGTTTTCCTCATAAAATGGAACCAGGGCTCCTCATATTCATCCTCATGTGTCTATGGAGTTAGAGCAGATACAGGCCTACTCAGTGATGAATTTCACTGTCAAAGACAAATTCGAAATAAATCTCTCGCCATGGACTTCCAGCGTGTGTCGCACTCTGATAATTTCCACAATATCCTCTGCACCCCCAGGGGCAGATTTTTTTCCCTGCTATTTCTCTCTCCATCTTCTCCTGTTTGTTTCTATCCCTGTAAAATGCTGGTTGCTTTGCTGAAATACTGCAGTGCTTTATCTGCCCTCTTTTTTAGCCCCCCTCCCACACCTCTTCCTCCCCTCTCTGTCTCCCTCTCTCCCCTGGATCGGCTGGGTGTATACCCCCCCACACCACCTCCCTTTTTAGTTGTTGTTGTTGAAGATGGTGTGTATATGTGTGTATATGTGTGTATGTGTTGGTGTGGGGGGGGGTGGGGGGTGATGGGGAGTTGGGTGGTAGGAAGGGTGAGGCCGAGAAGGGAGGTGGGTGTGTGGGAGGGGGGGGCTAGCAGAAGCAGCCGGGACCCAATGACGTGGGTGCGACATGTAACCGTGGCGCAGGAGAGGAAATCAATACATGAAAGGATGAGGAGCACTGGGGTGGATTACCGTCTGGGGCCCTGGCTACTGGAGGGATGGAGGGAGATGGAGGGGGTGTAGATGAGGCCTGGGGGGTTGGAGAGTGTGCATGTGTGTTTGTGAGTTTGTGTGTATGTGTGTGGGTTGAGGAGGAGGAGGAGGAGAGGGATGGAGGGCAAGAGGCCAGATTGTCCGGTCCCCTCTCTCTTGCATCCCCTCCCTTGACCAAGCGCTGTTTGAATCTTGACCCCTCCCATCAACCCTCCGTTGGCTTCTAAACACTGTTCAGCGCCGGTAGGCTGCCATAGGTGAACCTTGGTCTTAACACAGACGCACACACACACAGACGCACACATATGCAGGTGCTGCGGACACCACAACGTTGAGTGAATACATGGGTGGTTATGGCCACAGTGTACTAACTCTGCTGATAACCCTACGCTATCTGTATGGGGAATAATCGCCTGATATTACCAGTGTAAATTAGAGAGTCCCAGAGAGATTGAGTGTGTGTTCACGCATGTGTGTGTATACATTTATGTGTCTGTGTGGCGAGTTTGCCAGCATGGGTGCGTCCGCAGCACTGCCACAAACCCAGATAATAAATATCTATAATAAATATCATTATTATTGGGCCAATCTCCCCCAATAACAGAGCCTCTGTGAAAGATGGCACGAGGGACTGAGCTGGATATTGGCAATATATCAGCATTGATTATTGAGAGTGCTGACAGAGAGAGGGAGGCAAAGTTAATAAAAACTAATAAAAAAGACAAGGAATACAGCAGGAACAAGGGCTTTAGCTGGATCAGCTGCTTGTTCGCTAAAGGGAACAGAGAGAGAGAGAGAGAGAGAGGGGAAGTAAGAGGAAGGCAGGGAGTGAAAGGAAGGAGATAGCTGTGTGTGTGCGTGTGTGTATGTACCTGTTTTGTGTTTCTGTGTATGTGAGTGTGTAGCTGAATTTAAGTTTTATCACTTTTGGTGTGCAAGTTTGACTTTTTTGTGTGGGTGTGAATAGGCATTGACATCTACATGGACAAACACACACACACATACTTACGCTCTCGCTCACTCACGCACACACTCGCAGCTCACCTACCTGCATGTGTGTCGTCCAGGATTGATTGAATCTTGGTTGGATCTGAACTCTGTGGTTGGGATCCAAAGCCTGCACAACCTTGCCATTGGCACTAACCAAGATGCACAAACATCTTACACACACATACACACAAAACACACACTCTCTCTCTCACACACTAACAATGGCAGAGACACCAACAAACAAACCTCATAAAAGCCCATGCATCATATCCATATTATCTTGACAAATCTATACATCATGTCAAAGCATGGCTGTATGTGAATATTGCATTTTGCTGTGTGTTGTTGGTGTGTGTGTGCGCAGGGAGGATATGAGAAGAGTGCGTTACTGGGGCTGAGATTGGGACAGGGCGACAGTGAGAGAGAGCGTTGTCCATTCTAATAGGTCCTTGTTAGGCCGCTGACAGAAGCAGTAACGCCACTGTTGGCTGCTATTGATTCCCGACCGACGCCGTTATTGATGAGTGAGAATTTAATTCAACCAGCTCGTTTGTCAACATGACATCACCATTTAACTACGACCACGACATGGGTGCGAACACCTCGAGGATGAGCGGGGTCAAACACGCATTAAAACACGCACATAGAGGAAGGTGCAGGAGGGATGATTGCAACAACAAAAATGTGCGCACACACACACACACACTCACGCACACACACACAATCTGAAAAGCAGCTTTTCTTGGAGGCCAAAGATTTATTTCTCAGTGACAACCTGCTGTTGCCTTTTCCTTTCCTGCATCATTTACAACAAAAATAATATTATTCAATATTCAAACACTGTGTTCGCAACCAGTCAAATCAATCATTCAAACTGAATAACAGGCAATTACCAAGAGTGCAATAAACTATATGACTAATGCATGGCCCATGATATGACTAATGTATAGCCTCAGGTTACTCCTGGCTCTTTCTGATTGGTTAAATATTTCATGCCACATTCTGACCTACAGCACATGACATGGTAAACACGTTATGTTAAGGATTGAACAAATTGTTTGCAATGAATAAATTTGTTTGTAACTATTATAGGAGACAAAATGTGTCTTAAGGAGCAGTTTATGCAGGAAAAAAAGACACAAAGTTTGGAAGAATTTTATAAACGCCTTACATGATTACTGTCCCTTCTTTTTGGAAATATAGTTCAGCTGCCTTTGATTATTTCAGAAAAACTTAAATGTAAATAAATTAATTATGATTAAAAATCTATTGATAATTGAACACTTGCCGAAATAAAATAGACAGACAGGTTTACATATTTTAATAACTCTTATTTTATGAGTCATGTTTACATTAGGAGGAAGAATTTTAAGAAAACACCAGATTATTTAAAATATCAGCACAATAGACAACAAATCTATACAAAGTGTTGTTTTCTTTCAGCCGTAGCTTGCAGATTTTTTTTAAAAGATTGAAAAAGTTGTGGGAAAAAAGTGACATAACTGCATCAGTGCACATTATCTTTTTTGTTTTAAAGTTGTCAGTATAAAGGAGGGTGTGAATGTTAAGTAAGCTAGAATTTAAGGTATTTCACAAGCTTAAGTCAGAATTTATTTTCCGGTTCAGTGAAAAATATTGCCTCCTTGTTTAGGAAGAAAACTGGACAGAACACTTTCTTAAAAATCATTTTTAAATTTTCTTTGATGAAAAAAACAACATTCATTTTCAGCCAACTTACAAATATCGTCTTTAATCACTGACTGACTTCACAAACCAGCATCCAGTATGAAATATTACACCCATAACTGTGTTTCTCCGTCTTTAAAAATGCAGGAACAGAAAGAGAACTTCAGAGGAGTATTTTTCATACAGTAGAGAGAAGACACAGCCCTCAAAACAATGGAGCCCGCTCTGTTTCACTGTGTTGATGAGGAGGTTTGATAGGGAGGGAGGTGGACAATCAGGACCGTGTGGGCCCCTGATGAGAGCAGTCCAGCAGGGGTTATTGGCTTGAGCGGGCCCCCCGGGGGAGCTCTCTCAATCCCCGGGGACCAGAAAGGGACCCATAGGCCCCAGAGAGAGAAACTGTAGAGACTGCCTCGCTGCAGGGGCCCTATAGGCACCAAGCAGAAAACACACTGAGGGGGGCGATTAGCTGAATTTAGGTGGTCGGTGCTGGACAACAGACAGACAGATGGACAGAATTGAAGATAGGCGAGATGGGTGTTATCTCCAGGCTTCATAGTCATTGTATTCTGTGAGGGTTTTTTTTTTTTACAGTTAAAGGAAGAGAAGGAGTTTTTTTCTCTACCTTTAAAGTTGTTTGGTCTAAAAGCTTCCATTTGAAATTCATGTGCAGGTGTTTCCATGTGTTTTTACACGTGTGAATACCCAGTTGATGGTTTTCTGTTGTCTTTGCGCTCG
The DNA here is from genome assembly GCA_962446985.1 of Xyrichtys novacula. NCBI lineage: Eukaryota > Metazoa > Chordata > Actinopteri > Labriformes > Labridae > Xyrichtys > Xyrichtys novacula. Next base: position 25,418,002 of record OY660871.1, read on the forward strand.
TGTCAGATGGAGAGAAAAGAAGAGTTTGGTCAGAAGAGTGCGTGGAGGACGAAGAGGGGTGGATGCTGTAAAGGTGTTACCATCCCTCCTCCTCCTTACCTCCCCATCCTCCTACCCTCTACCCCTCCAACACCATCTTATTTTCCCCTCCTTCAATCTCACACACCCTCCCTCCATTCCTCTCTTCCACAGACGCGCACAACCACACTACATTCTACAAGAAATAATTGCTTTTGTCTGGAAGGAGTGTAGGGAGGAGGGAAAGGGGGCGCGCATGGCTCCCTCTGTGGAGAAAAGGGGGTCTTTGAAGGACAACTAGTCACTTCTCCTCTTCTCTCCTTCTTTCTCCTCTTTCCTCCTCTTTTCACCTCACCTCTCTTTCTCTCCTCTTTCTCATTTACATCCAAACCCCACTTCCCCTCTGCTCTTCCCCTCTTTCCCCCCACTCTTCATCCCTTTCTCCTTCTTCTCTCGCTCCCTTCCCCTCCTCTCCCTCATTGGACCTGCGGATGTCATCTGTCATACGTGAAGCGAAGGGAGAAGGACAATAAAACCTGGATGTCCACTCCAGAGGATGACACATTTTTCATAATTAAGAATATGCCAGTTTAGGGTCCGGCACGTATTTATTGAGAAAATGGCTGCAGTGTGCTGATGACTGAGAAAATCACAAGTCTGGTGATGAAAGCAAAATCGTTTATTTTATGAGCAATTTCCATTCAAACAGGCCTAATGAGCTGCAGCATTAAGTGAGCAGATATAAACAGTCCTGCGGGATGGTGCTTTCAGGGCCCTGCAGGAGCAGAGAGCTCGCTCATTCCTATTGATTTGCCCGTATTGACTGCGATGTTTAAGGTATAGATTTTTCTATTTAAAAATCTATATCGACAATAATCTGGTGTGTAAGCGCGCGGCGTTGACTGATGCTGGCCTGTAATTGACAGCGTGTAACATGTTGGAGCCGGGGAGGGAAAGGGGAAGGGTGCAAGGAGAAGAGAGGAGAGGAGAGGAGAGGCCGGGATGGAGGAGCTGGAGAAGATAGGCAGCTGGAGATCCCCTTTTACCTGGAGGGGAGCATGCATTGACTCCTACTGGACTCTTGTGTCATTTATTTTTCACATTTTGGAAACACTTAACCAAAATGCACTTTTAAGGCCAAAACCAGCTTTTCATCTCCAAACAGTGGTCGACCTTCTCCTCTGCATGAATAACCTAATGATGCCTCCAAAGGGCTTATGAAGAGCAGCAGTGATGAGATAACTTAATTGTGTGCATGCTGGCTCTTCTGCTCGGTATTAAGTGTTAAGCACCTATAGGTATCCATGGATCCTCTTGTCTGGTCTTCATCCCTTCTTAAGCAAGCCGGTAGTAATGCACTGATCACCATTGGCATCATTATAGTCGGCATTATTAAGAGAGGGGTGAAAAAATCCAGAAATCAATACAGGATACCTTTTGCAGCGGTAGTGAAAACGAGGGAGATGGGGGGGAGTGGGAGGAGGGATGGAGAGAGGGGTGGTGGTGGGAGGGAGTGGATGGAGAGGGAGAGAGGGAGAGGGAGAGGAGGGAGGGAGGGAGGTGCGGGGGTGGGGTGGTGATGTGTGAGTAGTAGCGGGTCCTCTCTCGCCTCAATGTTGCGGCCAGCCTAGTGGCAGATCGCTACAATCCTGGAGGGAGCCGGGTCGAATGAGCTATTGGGGTTCCCAAATATAACCGGGGACACACAGACAGACAAAAAAGACACACAGACGGATGGACGGAGATAGGCAAGTGTTCCGATAACACGGGAGACCTGAAACGGATTCCTCTATACGCTTTCTTTATTTACGCTTTTTTAAAAATTATTTATTTAATCGCTGTATTTATTTATTTATTTATTTATCGATTGATTGCGTTTTAATTACTGCCTTGTGACAAGAGAGCGAGGGAGGAGGAGCGTCAGGGCCAAGCGCGCACGTTGTGTTTCTCTCTCTCTCTCTCTTTCTCTCTCTATCTCTCTCTGTGTTTCTTGTTTATTTTCCCTGTTGATGAAAAAACCTTTAATGAAGCCGTTTTCCTATGTGCTCGTGACGCGACCTGCTGCCTGTGCGCGAGCGTATGAATGTCTTATATGTAGCCTTCATGCAAAAGGAGGAGAGAAGGAGCGCGTGCAGCTAGAGACCAAATACAATAGATCAAACCAAATAACCATTATAGAGGAAAGCTAAATAAGACTTTATAACTCCGCTTGGTTTCTTTTTTTAACTCTCGTCTGTTTTCAGATATTCTCATCATTTTACTCTTTGAAAAAAAATTGCAAAAGCGAATATACCAAAGCTAAACCCGCGGCCGGTGATGCTAAGGAGTGTAGGCTAGCGACTGTTCTCATGCCTTTTTCACAACTATAAGGAAACATTGTCGGTAAAGGAGTGAGAAGATTCAATAAGCTCCCGGGCCTCTTTGTTTACTCAAGGAGAACACTTTAACAGAGCAGAGGTGACAGAGGCACAGGTGCAGGTGACACACAGACTTTCCTCTCCAAGTACTACAATAGGCCTGTAATTGTAACAGAACTTTTCCTGTAGCCTGTAGAAAGTGATCTCCTGTCTGTCCGTCTGTGTGTTTAGTCTGGACTGTAATGTAATAACTGCTGCACTCAAGGGACCATATCCTAACATATATGTTCTATGCACATTTACACCAAAACTAATGCCGGCTAACAGTCCACAGATGTAAATAGAAGTGCGCAGCTGGGCTACATGTGTACACACCTAACGGCGAATGTTTTGAGCTCTCCATACCAAATATTCCCCAAAAGCTGTCTACCAGAGAAACGGACGAAGAAAGTGAAGCTTGAGAAGAGGACAGAGCTTATTACAGTTCGACTTCTGTCAGATTATTTGCACCAAAACAAGAAGCCGGAGGAAGATCATGTTTGTTCCCTTGCCGGTGCCGTTCGTGTTTCAGAGAACTGCCCCTGACCTCAACGCCTGGCGTCTCAAGTCCCCTCTGGCTCTCCGCTCCAACTCCGGTAAGACATTTTTCTCTCCTCTTCTTTCCTGCTATACATCCTCCATGTCGGTCAGCCATGCAGACCCGCCCCGCCTAGCTCGGTGCCGATGCACTTGCAGCGGAGGAGAGCTGGTCGGCGCACACACCCACTTACACACGCATACACACACGCACACACACACTCCTCCGGCTCGGTTGGAGAGGCTGTAGCAGAGTCCTTTACACGTGCGGGCAGGTTTTTCACATCAAAGTCGCCTTCTTAAGCGCGCCGAAGCGTCCACACTAACAGAAAATGAATGCGTAAAACGTCCCTTTTTTTGGTGTCCATTCTGTGGCACGATGCGCCACTCTCTCCCAGCCGTGTCCTGCTTCATTTCCAAGGCGCTTATGCCCCTTTCTCCGAGCATTTCTCTCTCCTCTCTCCGTCACCATCCTTCCCCTCTCAACCACCGCCTGCGCCTGAGCCTCAGCCTCCGTCTCTCCCCAACTAGACTCTCGGCAGGCAGGGAATATTCATGCCAACTTATCGATCCTGCGGAGATCGATTCCTGGGCCGGTGGAAGCAGAGAGAGGGGGAGATAGAAGGAGAGAGAAGGTGCACGGTGGAGTATGAACGTACGAGAGCAGTGGGATGAAACACCGCTTTCCTGCTGTTTTATTTTGTCTCTGGGTTTTATTTTTGGTGTATCATCTCTTAATGAGTCGGCTTTACGCCTGTCGAGAATCTCTGACTTGCTTTGGTGGCTGCTTTTGCTCTGACTTACACGCTTGTTGGGGGGACAAGGCTCACATCTTTGTAAACACCACTGAGGAAAAACAAGCCTTCCAGTGACTATATCTCTCTGTCCCAGTGCTGCTCCGCTTCTGCACGGTTGAAAGCAAGAGAAGCAAAGGGAGTGTGGAGTCAGAGAGGAGGGGGGGAGGAGGGTGCTGGCTGGGGCGCCGTCTGCGTTTCATCTGCGCTGAAGCGGAATAAAAGGACGCATGGTGGGAGCAGCCAGGCTGGCTTCAGTGTGTCACTGACTGTCGTTACGCGAGAGCTCCAGTTCAGTCCAGCTTCAACTGTTTGTCAGACATGCAACAGCTGCTCAGCCCTTTCCCCCCACTACATCTTTGGAGAGGGAAGGATGCGTCTGCTTTAATGTCTTTTCTGTCCTCTGTGTGCTCACTGAAGGACTGCAAAGTATGGGGCAACGGGAGGAAATGCCATATGGGGTCAATGGGCCTTTATTTCTGTCATATTTCACTGTCAGAGTTCTTCACTAAAGCATATTCACACAGCAACTTGCATCAGGGCATAATGATGCATAAATGTGGCTGGTGTGCACATTAGCTGTGGATGGGCTCTTAAAGGGCCAGGTACTCTACCCCCTTCAGCGCACAGCTCTCCTCTCATTTCCAGACCAAGTTCAAGCCCATTTCGATTCCTGAGATGCCAAGCGTCATTGTTATACTCCACATACTCTGTCATTGGTGCATGGCACATGGCAGTGAAGGGAAAGGTGATAGAGGAGGAAGAAGAGGGAGTATAGAAGGATGAGAAGAACCTGTTACCCACCATATCTCTGGAGATATGCACACAGAGGAGAGAGGGCTTGGAGCGAGGACGAAGGGGGAGGAGGAGTTTTTCGTTGAAAAATGGCGAATGTCAGAATGAGATAAAAAAAATGTGGAAGGAGAGAGAGAGAAGTGGGTGAAAGTAAGAGTAGATGACAGAGTGAAAAACGAGGGGGGGAAGGAAAACCCAGTTTGAGCTTGAGAGGTGAGAGTAAACTGAGGATGAGCCATTATGTTGCAGCATCCCAGACCAGGGCCAGCATCTGAATAAGCAGGCAAACTGATGGGATGTGTACACAGGCTGCTCGAGTCCTTAGATCGGGGGGATAACAGTGATTCACAACGCTATGCTGATTTTATTCCATGTTGATAACGCTGTACAAGGTGCTGTCCTTTTCATACTCAGGGTTTGTCGCTAAATGGATGCAGGGTCATCTGGAGACCTCGGCACTGAAACAGAAAGTTTTTTCCCTGAGAAACACAAAACAAGGCCGACAAACCTGCGTCTGCGCGAACTTGTTGTATAGTTCATGAGCTCCAATCTGTGCTCTTCAAACCGTCACTGGTAGTTCACACACACATACGCTCAGGTTTTGTGGGGAACTGTAGGACTCTTGACTCAAGCTCTCTGTTAACTTTCCTCTTTGACTGGCCGCAGATCCTTGACTCCCTCGAGTTTGAGATCCTTACAGGGTCAGAGGTCACATCAGAAGTGTTTGACTCAGCCCCACCTGACCCCTCTCTGCCCCCTGTGTTTTCATTCTCTTTCATGTTACAACAGGCCTCAAGCACTCATGCACAACCCCTGTGGGGGCTCTTTTCCCCCTCTCTCTCTCTCACACACACACACATATGTACACATCATCATGAAACACACAGACCATCATATGGCATAAAACAAGCATGTTAGACCGTTTTCCACCTGGGTAGAAAGCTGCTCTAACTGATCCAGGTTTGTTCTATTTTTAATGGCATTGTGTCTGTGAAGGTACAGGTCAGGGCCTCTGCTATGTGAACTATGTGTGTGTGTGTGTTTGTGTGTGCAGTAAAGTGGTTTGTGAAGCCATCAGCATTAACTGTTATATGAAAGTTTAATGGGACATAGAGGAGAAACCGCAGGTTTCCCACACAGCGCAGGGTTTGATATGATATGATATGATGGGACATCAAGGAGACTGGAGACTGCTTTTTCTTTCCTTTCTCTCTGTTACACACTCACACACAAACACACACACACACAAACACACATTCAGTTCATCCTAGCTATGCACCTTCTGTCACACACCATTAGCCACCATCTTCTACAATACATGTATGATTCCCTCTACACACATACTCTGATTTTAGTCTTGCTTTGTGTCTGGCCCTGATTCTTGGAAAGACTGTGATTATGAAACAGATATCGGCGTTTTTTTCCTCATAACTTTTTCTGATAATGTCTCCAACTGTTTGTTTTGATCAAATGTCTTCAGTCTCAATGGTTACAGTTACATGTCTGTGCCTCTAAGCTACTTTCTAGACATTTTCTTCATGTTTGTCGGGCGCTGGCACAAGTCACATGAGACAAGGCGTGTGTTTAACCATTTGCAGAAAGAGAAACAGTATATATATTTTTGTGTGTGTACGTGTGCGCACAAGTATGAGCACGTGTGCGAACTAGTGTGTGTGGGTATAGATCGGTTTGTGGAGGGGAGCGTGCAAGTCGCAGTGTTAACATGATTGCAAATGACAAAATGTCAACCTGGGTTTGTTAGCAACATAATGGGGAATCAATAGACACGAGAAAGATGTCAATACTACATGCTTTATTGCATTAAGCTACCTCTCTCCTTCTCTGTAGGCCTCTCTCTTCCTCTCTCTCTCTCCTCTTCTTCTCCCTCCCTCTCCCTCCTGCTCTCTGTCACAATACAATTCTCTCTCCCTCCTCTCCTCTCCCAGTGGCTGTAGAATTAGATTGCAGTATATGAGGCAGCCACAGGGCTCTGAATGCAGCAGGCCAACGGCAGAATGCTTCAGGAGCTAATGGGTTCAGTTATTTGCGTAGATTAGACAACATAGATGCCCCCCGACACAGAGACGTCTTATGGTTATGTGAAGCTTTCATGCTATATAAAGCAGCAGAAGTGAATTTCAAAACCTTCTCTAAGAGAGTTGTTGAAAATATTGTAGGATTTTATAAAGCTGGTACGGTGACAGACTCTTGTTATTCTGTTTTTCACTGGCACATAGAATTAGGGATTAAACCTGCTTAAACTGTGTGTTTAAATTTCTTTTAATCCTATTAAGTCTTTGCCTTTTTTAGTGGATTTTCACAGATGTGTTTATAAGCCAGTGTTTCGTATTTATATATAGTGTAAAGTGTACTTATGAGTGTGTGTTTGTGTGCATTAATGTGTGTGTGTTGACTGGGACTAATGTAGTATTAATGCTGATGAGGTCCCGCAGCTCATTAGCAACAGTGAGAGTGGTATTGAGTTTCTCCTGGGGAACAGGACGCACTACCACGTATACAGCACATCATTATCAGCCATTATCGTATTAATAACTTCCACCACACAGCCACTAAACACACACACACACATCCTCGCCAAACAATGACCTTTACCCACACGCTGTAAGATATGCATACTCCAACAAAGACACTTACGAGGATACAGCAGGAAAAATCATGCAAATGTGGTCATCTTTTGTGTATTATTATTTTAAAATATGTTTGTACACAATTTTTCTGATTACATTGGCGTGCAAAAACAAGGACTCATACACACGGAGGAATAATTTTGTGTGCTCGCTTGCCTGCTGTGTTGTCCAGTGAAATACAACCCAGCATTAGTGCTAATCAGAGGCCGGGTGAGGAGGCCACTTAATCAGACCTATCACCTGGAGAACACACACAGATGGATAGAGTGTGTGTGTGCATGTGTGGGTAAGTGTGCACATGCAGTTAATCAACACATCAGCTAGAATAAACACATACAAAACACCCAACTCCATTCTGGGTATTGATTTATACCTTTGTCTGTGTTTTCCCCCCTCTCTCGCCCTCTTTTTCAGTAACATACAAGAGACGTACATACTGAGAACTCAAGCGCACTTGACCCCTACATGGGGGACATCCTGTTGTGTGAATGTGGAGGCTCGGTCAGTGGTGGACCAGCTGTGATCAGGGCTCGAGTGGGCTTCTCAACATGCCGCCAATCACCCCCATCAGGCTAGGCAGTCAAATCAAGCTTTTGAACCCCAGCAGAGAATATCCATCACTTGATTAGCTGATTTTATCGTTTTTGTTTTTTTTTTCAACAGATTGCCATATTTATTCAATAGATAACAACTTAAACTCCCACTTTCCCTTTATACTATTTTTTTCCTTGCTGTGTCTGGACAGTCTGTTTTCCACGATGGCTGGAGCCTCATAAACACACCAACAATGTGTTTTCTCCAGCCGCTGTCTTTTTGTATTGTTGATTGCCGCAGGCTGTCACCTCTGGCACCCTACTCATGTGCCAGTACATTTAGATAATAAAAAAGACCAATAAAATCCAGAGGTTTGATTGGGTGTCTCCCCTTAGCACCACATGAGCGGAGGACTAAATCAGGGGTCCCTCTCTCCATTTCATTTAGCTGATAAGATTTATGGTAATGAAGGGGTCCTATTAACCTCTGGGGTTCCACTGCTGTCCTTCACACTGAGGCTGGATGAGAGTGCTCGCAGAGCGGGGAGCGTGGAGGCGAAGGCAGTGAACATGTTGGCTATAAGCAATGTCATCGAAAATGCACCCTCTGGAGCTCTAACACACACTCAAACACATATTGTCACATACATAACAGAGGCTCTCCGAAAGCAGTTCAGCCCTCTGAGATACCTGAACACTCGTCTAATCTCCAATCTCCCTTCTGTATTTTTCTTCCTTTGCATTTTTTCCTCCATCCTTCCTGCTCTCCATACTTTTCCACAGCAAGAGCACTCTATTTTAAAATTAAGCTGTTGTACTCCAACACTTTTACTCCCTCACTTATTCCCTTGTGCATCCTGTCCTTTGCCTTTATTTTGCAAATGCATAGTTGCTTTTTTTATTTACTGATTTTCAAAAGCAAAAGTTGAGAAAATGTCACATATAGTTAAAAGAATAAATTAACAAGCATAATCCAACAGATATTTTTGATGTCTACATTAAAATCCAAGTACACTTTTGTTTTTGTATACATGCAGCATTATTCACTGTTTAGATGTCAATAGTCGGGGTAAAAAGAGGAGTTGGGGTTGACAGAAGGAGGCGTAACCCCTCCTTTTTCTGTACAAGAGCTGCACCCCTCTGTCCCTTTGTCTGCTTGTAAAGGGGACAAGGGAGGAGGCGCAGAGCTGGGGGCGCTGAAGGAGTGACTAAGTGACCTCTCTCTCCCCTTTCTTTTGACGCTCTCATGTTCTGTCCATTTTGTCGTGCACGTCCCTCTCCCTCCCTCCTCTTTCATCCTCTTTCGTTCCCCCTTTTTTCAGCCTGGTTAAGTCGCCATGGCTGTTTGCCTCATGTGTCTGTCCTCTCTCTCTCTCTCTCTCTCTCTCTCTTTCTCTCTCTCCCTCTCTTTCTCCCCCTGCATCTTTGGCAGCAGCAGCCAGGTTGCCAAAGTGTCTGTAGGACACATTAAGGCCCATAAAAGCATAGTCTGCGGCCGCACTCTTAACCACCAGTCAGAGGTAGTGTACAAAAGTGACTTTAAATGAGTCTGTGATTACCCTGGAACATGGAGAGTCACTGAAGTGGCCAAGAGAGTGTGAGACAAGGCTGCAGCGTCGGAAAGAGGTGACGGGAGAGAGCGCCTCTTGGATGCTTCATGAGTCTCTTAAGGAAAATTGAACTGAAACGAATATTTGTTTCTCCCTCTGCTAAAAGCTATAAAGGCTACCTGAGTGGAACAAGCAACAAAAAGTTGTAACCCAAATTTCCTGCCACCCACCCCCTCTTCTCCACAACCTGCACGCCCCTCCTCTCTCCCCATCTCCCCTCTTCCTAATTGGCCACATGCTGCCTTGAGTGACAAGTGTAATCATCAGTCAAATTATGATGGTGGGGAGGTAGAGGGAGGTGGAGGAGGAAGAGAGGAACAGCAGAAGGTTGGGGGGGGGGGTTAAAGGAAGTGCTTTGATCAGAGATAGAGAGAGGGTGAGCAGGCAAACAGCCTGAGCTACAAGGAAACCTGCTGTCCACACACCTGCTGCTGCAGAGATGGGCGACATGAGCCCTCAGACCTGAGTGTGCTGTGGGACGTCACCGACAGGTTTTAAGAGAAATATGTAACTGGGATTTTAATGAGGGTCTTCTCGAACTTCAGCTTAGATCTTTGTTTTCATTTCAACTTGAACAGCTCGACAAAAAAAACCTCCACTCAGCCTTCATTACAACAGCAACACACAGGAGAACAATGAAATCAGTGGGTGTGGTACCAGCATGCTCTTTGATTCTCACTTGGGCACACCAGGCCAAGTCCGTGTTATATTTGGATGTACTTTGTTAGCGAGAGCAGATGTTAGCTCTCCAGCCAGCTAACGAGGTTTACAGTAATTAGGAGTGCTGATGAAGCGCTTTGATTCTCCGGCTGTGGCGGCCCTCTCATTAGCGGCTATAGCTAGCTAGCGCTGCAGCAGGCGCTCCAGTCACATCCTATTAGGCGGCTCAATGTACACTCTGAATTAGGAGCAGGAGATTAAGTGGAGATGAAAACTGTCTGCGTACACACACACACACACTCACACAGATAAATGCACACACATGCATACACACACATAAATTCAGACTGTTTTAAAAAGCAAAGTCCACGTACACTCACTGCTATAATGAGGTTAGTGGAAGAAAATTCCTCCTCTGGATCGACCCTAACATTTTATAAGATGCTAATAGGAAGCAGTTATGCAGTGACCACAAATCTCCCTTGAACTTCTACATGTGCCAAAAGCAGAGTTTGAATAAAATGAGTTTGTGTGAAAGTGCATGTAAGAAAAAAAGCGGAATATAAAGTAAGTTTTCTCAAGTGTTTATGCATGAAGCTCTTAGTGTTTAACCCAAGATAGTGAATACGTCCTTGTGTTTCTACAAATTAAAGCAAACAAAAAAAAAGACAGCCTTGAAAATACTCCAGCACCTTTTCATCCGTGATGTTTCTTCCCTTTCGCTGTTCTCAATACTCTCTACATGCCTCTCTCTCCCTCCTTCTCTGTGTCTCTCTTGTCGTCTTTTGTGTGATGGAGTGATTATTGAGGACGTGGCTCCTGTGTTTAACGCTGGTTGATGAAGTCTGCCTTTGTCTGTCTGCGCTAACCTGTCGCAAACGGGACACCGCTTATAGCAAAATCAATACACAGAGTGGAAGAGGAGAGGGAGAGAGAAGGAGAGAGAGAGAGGAGGGGAGAGAGGCCTGGCAAAGGGAGGAAAAGAAAAGACAAAAAATAAAAGAAAGAGGAAGAGGGTGAAGGGCGCTAAGAGAGAGAGAGGCGCAAAGATGGAGAAAAAAAGAAGAGGAAGATGAAAAGAAATTTAAATACTTGACTCTAATAATGTGTTGAAAGGCTGGTGTCACTGAGTGTGTGTGTGTGTTTGTCTGTGTGTGTGTAAATCAGGACATTTATATGTATATGTTTGTCTTGCCTGTGCGTGGCCTTGACCGAGGGGCGGTTGTATCGCTTGTGATGTGTGTGCATGTGATTGTTTAAGTGCGTATACACACAGCAGAATGGGGCGGCCTCTATCTGTGTGTGACAATCTTTGTGTGTGTGTGTGTGTGTGTGTGTGTGTGTGTGTGTGTGTGTGTGTGTGTGTGTGTGTGTGTGAGAGCGCTTCGTTTGCCTCCCTTCCCCAGAGTCGAAGCCGGCGTGAAGAGTAGGGACAAGCGACAGAGGGACAAGGAGAAGGACAGAGGAAGAGAGGATGGGGAGAGAGAGAGAGAGGTGTAGTAAGGGGGGTGAGGAGAAGCAGGGGGAGGAGGAGGTGGAGGTGGGGGGGCAGTTGTGTGAGAGAGGCACAGCTGGGAAATGAGAAATGCAACCCCCCCTACTTCCCTGTATACCACCACCTTACACTCACACATACGGCGCACACACACACACACACACGATCCCCATCTCTTTATCCTCCCCTCAGGAAAGTAGGGGTGGAGGTGGAGGTAGAGGGGGGTGAAGGGAGAGGGAAGGGAGGGGTAAAGGGGGATAGGAAGAGATGGAGAAGGGGACAGATAGGGGCATTAAAATTCATGGCCTCTTTTTTTTATTTTCCCTGCTGAAAATCAATAGTGTTTACTATGAATGAGTGGAACAGTGGACAACAGTGGTGCCGGGGGGACAGAGAGAGAGACAGAGGGGAGGAGGAGGAGGAAAAGAAGGCGGAAGAAAAGAGAGAGAGAGAGAGAAAAAAAGGGTAGGGAAGGAGAGGTAAAGAGGAGGAGGGGGGACTTTATTGCGATAGGCAGAAGCACCAGAGGCCAAGGTTAAAGACCAGCAGGGCAGAGAAGCAGAGAGAGATAGAGGCACTAAGTAAATCCAGTTGTCTTCTAAAACAGACATACAGCCCTGTAAATGCATATTTACTATTCGCCATCATAAGAAAGTCATCCAATATAAATCATAATCCGCTCTGCTGTTGGATCAACTGTTTGACTGTCTTTGCTTTCAAAACTTCCCATTCCTTTTCCCTCGCTTCAGCCGACTCCACCTCTCAAAAAGTGTATGTGTGTGTTTTTTGTGTGTTAATTGGCAGCGGACAAACCCCACTGCCACGGTTTTTCGCAAACAACCAGCACACACACACATAAACAAACACAAAATCCAGACAAGTTCACATCACACTGAGTTGTTCAGCGACCCTGACCCTGTTTCCTGCTGCCAAAAGCCTAGAAGTTCAGGATGACTTACCAGTGCTTTGATTAAGCACTGCCAGTGTGTCTCACACCGCTTGATCAAAGAAGAAAAATGTTTTTTTTTTCCAGCTTCTTTCTCCTTTTACTGGATGCAGGCCCTACATGTTTCATAGCAATCAAAGCGTTTAAAGCGGTTTTGCCATTTTTCAACTGGCAAAAAGCGGTCAGTAACTAGAAAATAGAACATTTAAGGATGCCAAACACGACTTCTATGTCAAAGACAATTTTTTGTTTTTCTCTCTTTTCCCCAAAATATACTGTTCTCTCGTCGTTGCTGTGTATTTTCTTTCGTTTCTACATGTATGTTATCAAATTCTCACCATGGGATCTGCGTCTGAGGCTTTTTGAGTTCAGCTGCAGAAGTGCGTATGTGCCAGCACGCAGCTGAGCATGGCTATCTCTTGCATATAAGCCCCCCTGTCATTGCGCAGACGTTGGTGTGTTCCTGCATGTCGTGCATGTAGATGTGTGTGTGTATGAGTGAGCTGTGCAGGGGGTGATATATATTCAGGCAGCTCATGCATTATGGAGAGTGTAGGTGAGAGTGTCTAAATGTGAACTGCTGGTATGTGGAGGGTTCAGGGCCAATCTCACCAAAGCCTTTTGTATTCGCATAGCATCTCCATTTCAAATCCGCCTGTCAAAAGCCGGCAGCATGTTTTATTCAGCAACAGATATTGATCACATATTATGCATACATACCAAATCTATATTGCATGCCAAATCCAAGCCTTTGATATGTAGATTTTGTTGCTTTTGGAATATGGTGTATGCAGAATTGAGGTGTTTGTTATGTGCATAAACTTTGCAAAAGCTTTGGTGATGCAAAATATACTTTTGTTTTTCTGCAGCTGCTGGTTTTTTTGATGTGGTGATTGTATGCAGTCATGTTGATCAGGCGTTTAAAGTTTGGAGCTAGGGATGACTTGTTTACCAGATCAAGGAGCGAGGACAGAGGTAGGCAGAGTGCTTCCATTCAGCTGCCGTGTGTGGACACTGCATTGTCTGCAGGGATGGGGAGAGTTTGCCGAGGTCAGAATAGCATGGCAGTTCTTTCCTTTGGGCTCAGGCGTGTGTGTTCATTACTCCGACGCCTCAAAAGACCAAAGTGCGAGTTGTGTGCTAACTTCAATTTCTCAACCCACTTACAGAGCTTCTAGCTTCTTGCTCCAAATGACCTCCAAGCAGCCATATACATTAACAGCCAACATTTCACTACAGCAGCCTCTCTTTGTCCATCAACATGTTTTTCCATCAATAGTTCTCCATGTGTTAAAACGGGAGACCCGAGGCCATCTCTGCCTTTCTATCATGTGCCCGTTTTTACCATCACGCCGCACCGGGGCCGCACTAAATCTCCCTTCTCTAAATGACTGGAGTGGATAAGAGGTCACAGTATATATGGGGGAGGAGGACAATGCAGGCTTTAGCTGTGATGGAGCTCGCTTTTTCACCCTTTATGAGCAGAGGTGAATAAGTGGGACACCAGAAATGGTAAACGCCGGTTTTGTCCGGGAATTTTCTCCACCACATGACTTTGTTCTCACTGCAGATGAATTCAGTGTCTCATTAGATATCACTCTTGTACCTCTCGAATTTTTTCAACCATCTTGACCACCCCTCTCTCTCTCTCTCTCTCTCTCTCTCAGTACTCTGTTCCCTTAGCGACCGTTTCCAAGGTGCCCATTCCCAAGGGCTGGAGGAGGGGTCCAGTGATGTCATGCATGCATATCTCTACACCTGTAATTCATGTCCTGTTCTACCTTCCCCTCCATCTCTGTCACATGTATTCTTTATTTACCACTTCCTTCTTATATTTTAATCCCTTTTTTTTTTCATTTTCGGCCCTACGCTCAAACCCCTTTTGCCCACTTTACCATCTCACCTTCCTCTGTGGCATTATTACGCCTCCAAAAACTGCTTCTCCAGCATCTTTTCCGCCAGAGTACAATCCACTTTTGCTTCAGAAGCACTTCGGTTTGTTCTAGATTATTTTGTTTAAACTTTAAGTAATGTTAGTGTTTCATTTTAACAGTTCAGGAACAGTGAAGCTTCTCTTTTCACCGGCTGTTAAGAGACAGACAGTTGAGCCGCCCTCTGTCCACAGTATACATGGCTCTCTACATCTGCTCCATGTTTAAAAGGTCATTTGTCAAACCTGACATTTTCTGCCCTTACCAAAGGTTTCCTCAATATCCAGCCCGGCTCTCCCATTCAGACTTTATGCTTTTTCATTTATTTATTTGCCTGGTATAAACCTTTTCTGACAATACGTTCCTCTTCGGTGTCAAAAGTTATCAAGAGTGTGGGTGGCTGAATTCTATCATCATGTAATGTTCAATAAACTAAAGAAAGACAGATGTGGTCCCCTGTGCTGGTGCGCGTGTAAATGTACAGTATGTGTGTGTGTGCTTGTGCGCGTGCGTGTGTGTGTGTCTGTGTTGCCGGGGTAATGATGCCAAGAGTTCTATGAGATGTAAGTTGCAACAGGAAGTAGAGTGGGTGGGCACTTGCACATACACTCAAAGGGGTCTGATTGGGGATTAATGCGTGTGCATGTGACAGTGAGCTTGTGTGTGTGTGTGTGTGTGTGTGTGTGTGTGTGTGTGTGTGTGTGTGTGTGTGTGTGTGTGTGTGTGTGTGTAGACCAGCAGGATGTTTTTACTCAGCACAGGTTGTCACTCTGCTGTTTCCCCCCATGCCCCTTTTGTTCCAGCTCTATTCCACCATTTTGGTTTTTGTCCCGGACAAAAAGAGGCCCCAGAGCAAGGCCCCCTACCTGAACACTGCCTCCCTCCTGATATTTTTCAAAGCGCCCCCCCTCAAACACACACTCTGCCCCTCGTTTGTCTCAGCTCCTTTTTCTTATGGCGCTCTCTCTCAAATTCAAAATAGCCCGCTGTCGAAGAATAATAAAGTCACACCCTAAAGCATTTTTAAAATGCTTTACAGTTTGTGTTTTAAATCACAATGTATGAAAGAAAACACAAACAGCAACAGCAAAAAAAGATAAGAAATAAGAGGGGAAGTAGGAAAAAATAAACAAAACAGTGAAATTTTGTGTAAATTTTATCCTTTTTAGGCTTCATTTTTTAATTTTTGTAGCATTAGTTAAAAGTTTTTGAGAAATTTCTTTTGATCTGGTTCTTTGTTTTAAATCAACAAAACAGTGAAATTTTGTGTATTTTTTTATCCTTTTAAAGCTTCATTTTTTATTTTGAATTTTTGAAGCATTTCTTTTTTCTTTTGGTCTGATTCTTTTTTTCTTTTCATCAACAAAACAGTGAAATTTTGTGTGTTTTTCATGCTTTTTAGGCTCTATTTTTAATTTTTGTAGCTTTTTT
Organism: Xyrichtys novacula; assembly: GCA_962446985.1. Taxonomy (NCBI): domain Eukaryota; kingdom Metazoa; phylum Chordata; class Actinopteri; order Labriformes; family Labridae; genus Xyrichtys; species Xyrichtys novacula. The sequence goes on from OY660871.1 coordinate 25,433,796, forward strand.
TTTTCAAGTTTTTAAAAAATTTCTTTTTTTTTTACTCTTTGATAACAACCAAAGTTTAATTTTGGCTCTGTCTGTATTGTGTGAACAGCATCTCCACGCCTTGACATAAACTCGGCCCTGAAAGACTTTAGATCGCCTTTTTCCACGATCTCCCACTCAGACTCATGAGCTCAAATCTTATCATGTCTTACCGCCTTCCTCCAGATTGTAAATCAAATAAACTTTGAAAATCTGATTGATTATCATCGTTTTATAGCTTCTGGATTGATTGATATCTGCAAAGACAAGTGAAAGCAAAACCATTACCCCCTGTTAGAAAACAGCTAACATTGGCATGCAGACACTTCCGGGCAAACATGAACATTAGAGGACACTTGAATATGAAAGGAAGCGTTTGTAAGCTCCAGTCATGAGTTTTAGGCTAAATACAGATGCTGCTTATTTACCTAGAAAAGCACATAAAGCCAAACATAGTAGATTGAAAGTTTCAGTATGATTGTCCAGACTTTGCTCGACATCACTCAAACTTCTCATCCTGAGAGTTTCGTGACCAGACAAAAGTACCTGTGAGAATCGAAGTGAGTTCAACTTTTTCAGCGTGTGAGCAACTTCTGGGGAAACCAGCAGTTCTCTTGACATCAGTGATCTCTGTACCCTTTGCCCCAGTCTGTTTTTGTCTGGGTTGCCAGGTTTGTCTCTGTTCCTCCCAGTCCCGGCGGTCAGGATGTGGTCACTCAGTGTGTATTAAGTTAATGTCTCCCTCTGCTTAGCTGTGTGCTGTGGTGATGGGAAGGCTCTGGTGGGCTTGTTGAATGAACTCTGTGGTCGTGCTGACAAATCAATGATAAAGAGTAATGACATCAACGATGTAATGTATCTCTCCGTGCTTTCATTGACTCCCTGTGTCCCCCGAAACTCCCCTTTCAACATTTATGCCACCCCGGGTGTTTGAACTTCACTTAAAACTATAAACTCTCTTTCTATCTCTTTATGTTTGTCATTATATGTATCTTTTACTCCCGTCGTTTGTTTCTCTCTATTGGTCTGTCTATCGTCTAACTCCCTCTCTCTCCCCCTCTCTCTCCCTCCCTCCCTCCCTCTCTCTGTATTGATCCAGTCATAGTTTTCTCAGTCTTCACAGTACTGGGCCGCTCTAATCAATACAGATAATTGTCTGCTCTCTCTCGATGCCAAACATAGTCTCCCCTTCTCCCCTCACCCTCCCTCCCTCCCTTTTTATCAATGAACCCCGGTCTTCCCTCACCCCTCCTCACCCACCTCACCCCCCACCCCACCTCCAGACAGGGATTCCCCCTCCCCTAATGACGGGAGATAACCTGCTTTCTTTACCGATTTTCTCCCACCTGCCCTCCCCCACGCACATCTCTGCCTCGCCCGCTGCCTCCCTTTCCTCCCTCGTTCATCGATTACCGTGAGAGTCAGGGCTCGGCCCGCCCGCCCTACAGATGTAAACACACACAGCGCTCGTGTTGTGGTTTAGTTGTAGTTCGACCGCTGCTCATGTGCGGGCCTTTTGGTTAATCAGCGGGATTTAGTGTTTTTCACCTGATTTCAGACGCGCTCTTTAGAGACTGAGAGTCATGATCATTTGTAGGATGGCGTCGCACATGCTCCATCGCCATCACTCTTGTTCCCAGGCATTTTTGATCAGTGCAGGATCCCAATCCAGATTCTGCTTGATCCATTTCAATCCTACATCTGGAAAGTTTGTTTACTGACAAAACTTAAGAGCCTTTGACGGGATGGTTTATGTTCTTTAAGCTGAGTTGGGTGAAACGTGTCAATCGTGAGTGTCATACCCAAAGGGGGATCCAAAGGTGGAGAACCAGTATGGTAGCAAGGGTATCAACTACTTTCAGAAAGTCCAACCCTAGCAGTAACATCTGAAGTATGTAAGTTTATGTTTTATTTAGGTGTTCCTCCACCTGCAGCGCACTGATCAGCTTTTGAGGTCTGCAAGCTTCAAAAGAGAGAAATACAACCAAACTTAAAAAATAGAGTAAATCTGGCATTCGTGACTATGACATGCTGTTTATCGACATTTTACACGACATTTTGTATATTTCGTCTTTTTAGATATTTGCCTCTGTGGGCTTAAAGATCTGGATGGTGTTTTAAACATGACATCCTTAGACTCTGGATTCAAGCTCGACAAAAGCAATCCTCTTACAGGAAAAGGTGAAACCCAGGAAAAGCAACAGAAGAAGGATTTCTTCTTTCAGGATGGACAGGGGTTTAATAAGTGCTTTGTATACAGAGAAAACAGAAGGAGTCAGATTAGAATACCAGTAAGAAGACACAGAATACAAATAAGGTAGCCAACAAATCAAGTAAATATTAAGTGTAACAAAAGCGAGGGTAAAATGTAAAAGAGTGAAGTCTGCAGCGGGTAAACCAATGTCCACAGTTGGACCCAGAGCAGCATTCATATTCTGTTTCTACATATAAAATCCTGCGTGTTTAATAATGCATCCAGCCAACAAGGCAGGTTATAGGCCTGGAGGTTATTGTGCCAGTGTGTGTGCATGTGTGCATGGTGTGTTTGTATTCTTGTATGAATCGGACGTGTTTCCAGCATCCAGCAGAAGTCTCTGATGTATACTCTATCACTGAACTCAATCTGAAGCCCTGCGTAAACCACACAGGCAATATCAATGACAATATATATACAGTATATGTATCCTATGTTTACACAAATATCTCATATCCACTCACATCTGCTGCTGCTGATAGCCGAGGCAATGCTGTGTTTCTGTTTGGTCTTTACCACAAGAGGAGTAAGTGAGATGGAGTTTGAGAGGGGAAGAAGCCTTTTCGATCACGGTGCCTGTGGAAAAATAAAGTGATTTCCTGCATTATGGGAAAAGAGAAGATAGCAGGAGCAAATCATTTGTATTTGAATTGCAAGGGTGTATTGGAGTTGTGCGAATATGTTTGTGCGTCGGTGGTTTATCTGTATATGATTGCATGCATGTGTGTGTGTGTGTTTGCTTTTTTGTTTTGGCGCACGGTTGCGAGTGCGTGTGCACATCTGAGACAAATAGAGAGAGTCTGGAGGCTAGGCTCAGGTTTACACGTGTGTGATCAGACTAAGCAGGGCTTAAAAGGGCCAGCAGCAGGATGGAGAGGAGAAAAGAGGGGTGGAGGTAGGTGAAGAGGAGGAAGAAAGGAGAAGGGGGGGTATTGTCCTGGGGGGTGGGTTTTAAGTCTGACGGGAGACAGCAGGGATCCTCCTCGCCCCATGGGAGTTGAACCTGCAACCCCCTAGCCTTACTCTAGCCCTCTGGTCATGGACTTGAACCCCGTAACCCCCTGATGGACAATCTGTTCTTCTCCCCAGCCTGGCTGCAGTGCTGTGCATGCCATTAACGGATAAATAGGCTGTCCATGTGTTTGTGTGTGTGCGTGCGTGCGTGGACACATATGAGTCAAGTGTTTGGTCAGTTGGCCCTGGCTTTGACGTTGGGTCTTGCCCCCTTTTTATTTGCGGCTTGTCAAACAGACAGGATGAAAAAAAAGCCTGAAGCGCTTTTTGATTTGCTATTTTAACTCGGAGGAACTTGTCCACTTTTGATTAGATTTCTACATCTGTTGGATGATTTTTCTTTATATTTATGATCTTCGAAACAGCGGTCAGTGCGGATCTTTTCGGTTCTCTCTCTGTCTCTTCCAGCTCTCCTGGTGTCCCTCTAACGAGGACAGAAGCAGGGAGGTTTATGCACGCTCGAACCCGCCTCATTCTTCACCTGTCAACAAAGTCATTCTCACCTCGGGAAAAATGGAGACAAAGCAGGGGAGGAGGACAGGACAGGGGACAGTTTGTGAGAAAAGGAGGAAGAGAAGATGGAAAGATAAGGAGGGAGAGAAAAGGAGAAGGGCTGTTATAATCCTCCTGGCTATTTTTCTTTGCTCTCTCCTTTATTTCTCCATTTTCCCTTGTTTGTGTTTGTGGGCTCTGCTTATCAGATCCCTGCTCCATTCAGAGCCTCAGTCAGGAAGAATCCAGGCACCTCCATCTCTCTTTCATTCAGTCGCTCTTCCTCTCTTGCTTTCCTCATTCTCTCTCCTAACCTTTGAGAATAAGAGCCTTGAATTTGAATTTCAGAGCAAGCTAGCGAGCAAGAGTCGGGTTTGGGAAGAGGAGGAGGAGGAAGACGAGAAGGAGGAGGAGGAGGGGGGGCGGTGTGCGCTGAGAGGTGAGGAGGGGTGGGTTGTTTGAGCCGTGGTCGTTGCAGAAGGGCCTGCTCAGCGCGTCCCCCGGCCTCCCCCCTCAGAGGGGCCCCGATCGATACAAACTCGGAGCAATAAAGCTTTCCCCCTGTCATCTCTGCAGAATACAAAGCAGAATAGAGAGAGGGAGAGAGAAAGAGAGGGGGAGAGAGAAAAAGAGGGAGAGAGAGAGAGAGGTGAAAAGCTGTTCCGCTAGCCAGACCAATTTCCTAACCCCCCTCCTCCCCCCTCCTCCTCCTCCTTGCTTGCTTCACCACCACCTCCCCAACACACCATCACCATCACCACCACCTCTATCACCCCCTTTCCTTACCTCCTTCATTTTTTGTATCTATCCCTCTTTCACCTCTCTCCCTAAACGCACACTGTATCCCCCCCTGACTGTATAAGAGAACAGCTATCTCTCCATAATAAATACAGCATGAATAAAGTATACAATAGATTCCCTGTTTCCCCAACTATCTCAGAAAAAGCAAGAGATGAGGGAGGAAAAGTGGCAAAAATGGTGGAGCGAGTGCACAAGAGGTAAAACAACCAGGGAGCGAAGAAGAAGATAGAGAAGAAGAGAGAGGAAAGATAGTTATATGTGGGGATAAAGTGTGATTGTGTGTGGAAGTGAAGGGGGGAGACATAAGGGATAAGGTAAAGAAAAGGTAGGAGTCACAGGGGGGGAGAGGGATTGCACCCAAAGAAAGATGGATGTAGCGATACAGGTAGAGAGGAGGCGGAGGAATATTGATGAGGAGGAGGAGGAGGAGGTAGAGGAAGAGGCAAAATGTGAAGGGATGAGAGAGAGAGAAAAGGAACAGAGAGAGAGAGAGAGGTGAGGGGGTCAAACAGCAATCCCTTGAATTGAGAGCCAATTACTGTAATTGTAATCTGGATTCAAAGCATTGAGACACCGCAGTGACAGGACACACACACACAGACACACACACACACACAGACACTAAACAGACAAAGGCGATGTGTTTGTGTGTGTGTTGGGTACATTTCTACATGCTGTGCGATTACAGATGTGTATGCATTTTGTGTGTGTGTGTGTGTGTGACTGTGAATGTGTGTGAGTCCTTCTCTCCATTCTTCTCCACTGAATGGCGGCACAGGAGTCAGCCTGCCAATCAACTATTGTACTCTTGTCAATTTAATAATATTTCTGAGCGCTGACCTCCACACTCACTGCCATCGCTCTGTATATCTGTGTGTGTGTATTTGTGTGTGTGTGTGTGTTCCTATATATTTCTCTGTCTCTCTTTCACCTCAGTCTAACCCCCACCCCTCCCTCCCCCCTCCATCTCCCTCCCCCGGTCCCTGTCTCTCATTCTCTCCTTTATTAGAAGAAGATAGTGCGAATCCTTCATCTCTCCTCCACTAATTCTCTCCGTTATTGTCCCTCCGTTCGGCCCTCCGTCTCCTCACACTTCTTCACTTGTGTTCTCCTTTCCGCTCTCGCCGTCATCTGTATTACTCGCTGTATTTTCTCTTCCTTCCTGCCCTCTCTTGTCAAGCTTTCCCTCATTCTTTCTCTCACTTTTCGGACCCTTATCCCTATCTTTCTTGCTCTGTCTCTCCTCTCTTCCCTCCATCACTGCATCCTAACTTTCTCCCTCTCGTCTTCTTTTTTCTGACTCCGAGCCAAGTCTCCCTGCCTCATATTCAACACTGTTCCTTTTTGCTTTTTCATCATCATAGGCTCATTTTGTCAACCCCATGTCCCCCTCTCATTCCTCACCCTCCCTGCATCCTTCCTTCTTTCCTTCCTTATCCCTCTCTCCCTCCCTCCACTCCGTTCATTCCCTGGGGAGGTCAGTAATAATGGTAGTGATGGAGTGAGAGAGGGAGGTGCGATTATTGTCTTGTCGGGAGTCAGAGGAATCGATCGGCCCAGAAATATGAGGCGCGAGAAAGAGCCGCTGTGTCAGATACAATAACCACCCGCTCCCGGGGGCTTACACACACACATTTAGACACACACACACACGCAACATACAGACAGATACCCATTTTCGACACCAACATACACATTTATTTGGTTCGACGCAAGTGCAGACACTGACACACGCTCACATTTGTAGCATCTTTCTTTTTCATTAAGGCAATCCACACACATCCCTCTTCTTCTTCTTCTTCTTTTCTTCTTCTTCTTCTTCTTCTTCTTCTTCTTCTTCTATGGTGGAGGACTGTGGGGAGGCAGCCCAATCATCTATATGCTTTGATCTGAGACGGAGCAAAGAAGTAGATCTGTTCTGATCATTCTTCATGCACAGATAAAGGGCAAGGCGAAGAAAATCGCTCACACACCTTTCACTCACGTAGCTATAAACAGACATAAACACACACATACACGCGCATGCTGCACACACACGCTCACACCGAGACCTTTCACTGCTGTTGCCTGGCAACGTGGCCGAGTGTCCAATCCGAGCGGAGAACAGTGGCCGGTGATGTCACAGCTGCTGCTGACCAGCAGGTCTGTGAAAGAAAGAGAGGCAGAGGAAGAGGGGAAGAGAAAGTTTAAATTGGAGGAAGAAATGGAGGAGGAGGAGGGTTGTAAAATAAATAAAAAAATAAATAAGGGGATGATCATGAGGAGGAGGAAAAGGTAGATCAGGTGAGGAGGTGAAAAAGTGGGAAAAATGAGGGTTTTCCCATGGTTGAAGTGTTTTGCTTTTGTATTTTAATTCGAGTATGAAACCCGGCACTACACAACAGTTAGTGTAAGTGGACATCTCATTCTTAAGTGGCCTTGACACTCCTTGAGCGATGAAGGCCACCAGTTCCTCCCAGTAGACCCTCCGCTCTTGTGTCAGGTGAAGAGGAAGAAACGGAAGAAGAGGAGGGAGCGATAGGAGCGAAAAAGAAAAAGATTTGAGCTTCAACCTTGGTTGCGCCGTGGGAGAGAGCCGTGTCTGTCTAGACAAGCCCGGCTCCCTATGGGCTGAGAGATGATATAGAGAGAAGGGGAACGGTGTAAGAGAGAGAGAGAGAGAGAGAGAGAGAGGGACGAAGGGGTGGAGGGGCTGGAGGAAAAGGAGCGATTGAGAGGTATTAGGACGGGAGAGGAATAGGTGTTGTAAAGGTGTGGGCGGTTTTGTGTGCGTGTGAGTGAGATGGTGCGGGTCCCATGGCAGCCAACAGTGTGAGTGTGTTTTAGCCCCCGCTGCTTCTCATACAAAACCTCAACCTCTGTAGTCTGCACACTGCTAGACCTACTGTTTATAATCCTGCAACTCCTCATGGGGCTACACTTACACACGCACACACACCCTCACCTATACATCAGACTGGATTTTAAATCTCACCTTGCAGAATAGAGTCTTGCAGTCGGACTGGGTGCAGGACTTTGGTGGGTCCATCACTGAGCCGCTCTCTGTCCCTTCTATAAGCAGAGGAATATGATGGATTATATGAATTAGAGCCAGTGTGTGCTCCAGGCCCGAGGCTGCGCTAGATATAGGAGGACCCGAGCCGTAGAGGGGAGCTGTACTGGTTTGGAGACCCTTTCAATTGTCCCTGCAACGACTCATTGTATATACACTCCCCTCCCAGCGTTCTTCACCTAACAACCTTCCTCCTCACCTTTTTATTCCCGTTTTCCACCTTTATTCCAAACACTCCTTGCCTTCTTTTTTTGTCTTTACTATACCCCCCTTTAGCACCCCCTCTATCCTCTCTTCCTGCCTTTCCTTCTCCCTCCCTGACAGTGGAGTGATTGATGGCGCTCTAGAGGCCCCAGCCTCCCCCCATCCTCCTCCCTGGGGTCCCACTATCAGATTCTGTGTGTGTGTATACGTGTGTGTGTGTGCGTGAGTTGATGTGTTTCTTTATTACCCACAAATATAACTTCTAGGGGTGACCAAAACCCACTCATAAACATATCTAGTATTTCCCCCCACAGACTCTGTAAGTTACACATCCACTCTTTTATATAACTTTAAGCATCCTCGTCCAAATCGAGAATTAATGTTTTTATGTGATCTCAGTTTTTATTTCCACCATAATTGAGACAATTTCAGAGGCTCAATGTCATATAGGCGGTAAGCAGGAGTGTGGTTTGGTCCGGTCACCAAGGTAACCAAGGCTCAGACCTTCTTTGGGCAGGAAGGCCCCCCATGGCCATGAACCATACAACGCACAATGACATATACACACACACAATCACACACAATCGCACACTCAAGCACACTCAAGCACCCGCCATCAGTTGGAGCTGCCCAAACAAATACGCACTCACTCACACACGCGCGTTGGTAGTTACATGGGTAGATTGGAGTTTGAATAAAGGTCATGGCCAAAGCCAGGCTGCCCAGACGACCTCTGACCCTGGAGAAACGCCTCCTCTCCAAAACGCAGTCTGTCACTGTCCTCGGTCCGGCCTCAAACACACATATGCAGAAACACTTTCAGGGATGCAGGGACTCTGGAGCGTTGATGGCCTAATGATCATGTTTTTAGGTTATAGTCCTCACCGCAGTGATCATTGGTTCAATTCCTGTCTGCAACTTTTTGTTGAACGTCTCCCTTTATAGTCTCCTCTCCCTGAATCTTCTATCCCATCTAATCAATAATATACAGTACTCAGCATAAATGAGTACACCCCTTTAGAGTCGTCAGAAAACCTTTAGTTTTCTTCAAAATCAACATTTTCTATGTCAGACTACAAAACAAAATACTCCCCCAAATGGAGGCCATTGATTACAAACAAGATTTTTTTTAAGTTGCATACAAAATTATATTTTTTTAATTTAAAATTAAGATGCAAAAATGAGTACACCGCAATCAAAGCTTTAGGAGCAAAGCTAAATTTTAGTGACCATATCAGCCTTATTTTCATCTAATGGTTTAATAAATGTTATGTTAAAATCAGCTTTGTCAAAACTGTGGAAATTGTACTTTTGCTCATTTAGATATTGAGTAATACTTTTTAGAGGGGGTGTACTGACTTATGCTGGGCACTGAACATGAAATGTAACTTAAACAATAGCAGTTGATATACAGATACAGGTAAATTGGTATATCGGTTAATAAGCATGACAAAGAGAGGAGGGCAGTGGGTGAAACCAGTTCTGTAACAAATGGCCATTCGAGTACTCAGTCGTGCTGTGGTATTTTTTACAGTAATTGATGCACTTTTTATCTATGAAATAGTCTAAAACATAAAAGAAATAAATCAGATTATCACAGTGTCCATGTATATAATAAAAGCATTTTCTTTTTTCCATTTTAACACAAACAGGAACCTCCATGTGCAGTAAACCCTCTTATTATTTAAGTTCTGTACAGATGTAAATACGACGCATGCACAGATCTTGTTTTACACTAAAAGTTTCTTTATTTTTTAATTTTTCTCTTTTTGTATCTACACTATGCTACTGTAATTTTGGAATTTCCCCCTGTGGGACAAATAAAGGAACATCTTATTTTAAACACCAGAAACTAATTCCTTATCATTAATAATAAAACAGAATATTGTTTTTAAAAAGAACTTCCACAAAATGAGCCCATTTATGATTAATATTTTTTTTTTCCTGCTGGTCCTCTGAATCATTATCTAAACTCTAAGCTCGGCCATGTAATCACAAATATCCTGCATATTGAGCTCAGGAAAGTTACTCTCTCCATATTTTCCTTCTTTTTGAGTTCATTTTAATGCGTAACCACAGCAGCTTTTTCTACGTGTAAAAGAACAGATATATAAAAAAAAGGCATGTCTATAAGTTGAAGCCCTCTCAGCACAGTACTGTATGCACTTCTCAGCGAGCGCCTCTGCAGCAGTACATTGGCCTGTTGTAAATCACCACATAAAGTATTTATAAGGTTAAACTTGGGAACTCTGCTGCCGTTAGCTTTTGAATTAGTGAACTCGGACCAAGGGAGAAAGACTGTAAAGGAGGGAAGGAGTGATCAGTGGTCCACCTTGTCTTCTCCCTCCGCAGATGGAGCTCCTGTGTTCATCAGGATCAGAGAATCAAGAGTGCCACCTTGTGGTTGACTTTGCACACTGTGAGAATGGCACATAGGTATAGGCAGCCTTACATTTGAAAAAGGAGGCAGTATTTCTGCTTGGATGTGCTATTCTGGGTTTTATTTTTAGTCTTGAAATCTTTAACTTTTTTAGCATTTTCTTTGTCAATTCCAGTGGGCGACTCTGACATCAGGTCGCATGTATTTGATCTGCAATGTTCCACTTTGATGCCACATCTTCGCCCCACATACAGACCTTCTGTGGAGTGTAAGTGTGTGCAGCCCACACTGTAGGTTGGTCAGTGGTGAGTGAGGGTTGTGACTGCGTTTTTCTTTCCTCTCGGTGTCAGAGAGGAGCCGTGACTGGTACAGTAGATGATGTCTCACTTATTCTCTTATAGGTGCCGACCTCCCTCACAGACCACCTTACACCCACTGATGTCTCTCTGACAACCCCACAGCCCGGAGTCGACACAGATATCACTCATGACTCATGGTAGATAAAAACAGGAAAAGAGAGGTTGTCGAAATAGCTGAAAGTTGAGGAAAAACTCTGAGAGTCGAGCTTGGAAAGGTTTTAAAGCTACACCAGGTCATCCGCGGTGCAAATGTAGCTCACACAGCCAGAATGTCAAGCGCGCTGTTTTTCTCACATGTGTGTGAGCGTGTGTGAGTGTCTGTTTCCAGCCACGCCATCACTTTCCATCGTCACCCATCATCCCCCTCTTTTCTCCTCGTCTATCTCTGTAATCTCCTCCCTCACTCACTCCTCCACTCTCTAACCTCTTTCGTGTCCCCCTTTTTTCTTTCTCTCTTTTCTTTCTCTCCTTCTGTTGCTGTTTTATTTCTCTCTCTCCTCTGAGTTCCTACTCTTTTGAGGCTTACTTCCTGTGTTTCAGGATGTGGGGTAGGAGGCGGGGCTTAGGGGGTGTGGGCTGTCATGCAATTGTAGGAGAGAGCAAGGGAGAGAGAGATTCTCTCATATGATTTGAAACACTCCTCCTTTTGGTTACAGAGATAGAGAGAGAGGGACAGTGAGAGTTTTTCCTTTAGGTAGTGTGCTCACACACACACACACATACACACAGCCACACACACAAACTCTCAAACACAGATATGACCAAGACAGCAGCGATAGCAGCAAAGGACTTCTCCAGTATGTGGTTGCCAGGTGAGTGACTGTCTGTGCAGCCCTCTCTGTACCGGCCTTCATTTACTGAGACCAATTAAGCTGGGCGTGTGTGTGTGTGTGTGTGTGTGTGTGTGTGTGTGTGTTAGAAGAAGAACTGTGTATACACTGTTGATTAATGCCACCGGGTCTAAGAAGCTCTGCTAATTAGAGAACATCAAAGAGCGAGAGATGGGAGGGAGAGAAAGATGTGGAGGGATGGATGGACGCCTGTCACTGACAGAGGGAAAGGTCAGACACCTCGCCAGCCGGGAGTGTATTTGACTCTATATGTGTATATATATATATATATGTGAGTGTGTGTGTGTGTGTGCATCTGTGTTTGGGGGCAATGATAAATGCTAAAAACATGTGAAGAAATTACCTAAAATGTCTTGAATTGAACAAATATTGTTGCAGCTCGTGTGTTTCATCAGAATTTCTCATTATTTCTGAAGTTGTCTTAGAAAAAAAAAAAAAAACACTTTTTCTTTTATTGTCCGTCACTGCAGCAGGTTGATTTTGAGTTCACTTTGTTCATTTGTAACTGGTTTGGTTTTCTTCACCTCGCCACTTTCAGTCTTATGTAAACTTTCTGCGTGTGTGCGTGTTTTTGGTGTGTGTCTGCCAGTGTGAAAGTGTTTGTGTACGTGTGTGTGTGCATGTGTGTGTGTGTGGGCTGCACTGATTAATGCTTTTTTGAAACTTTTTTAAATCACTCCAAAATTGTGTCTGAAGCTGGACTTTGGAATTTTCTCGGTTGTAAAAAGTCCAGATATTCAAAAGAGGAAATGGACTAAAATAATTTCAATTCTCAGTATTTGACGCAAATATTCACACAAAGCAGAACAAAAATACAGCTCCTCTAACCCTGCGGCCTTTTTCTCAGCGCTGAGAGCAGCATCAGATTAAGTCTTAATTAAGCGACAAAGAGTTATGGTGAAAGCTCAGCAGGATCATCACTGACTCATCAATTACCAGAACTTATGTCTGAAATGTCAATCAGCTCAGATTCTTATCATTCGATGTCCTGATATGAAGTATAAAAGTTGTCACTGATCGACAATCTTTGATTGTTTATCAAGAAGATGATTCAGTCGTTACAAATCAGTGAGTCAAATCTGAACCTGATGCGGTCAATGCCGTGACCTCCAGTAATTTACTCAGACCAGACTGACACATCCTGAGCGCAAAACTGCATCTGACATATATTTGACTTATTGGGTCACGATGCAAAAACAAACAAAGGTCTTCTGTGGATGAAATGAGTAAAGAAGAGTCGTGGGAAACAAAAACAAAATGAGTATAAATTTGATATTAATAGATTTGTGTAAGTGAAGCAGATTTACAACAATCAATCTGAAATACTCTTGTATAGAAAGGGTGGATTTAACAGTTCGTCTTTGTGACAAAATAAACAAGAAATACAGATAAAATCAAGAGTCTTGCCTAAACTGAAAAGCAGCATTTTTCTCATTTTTGTTAATGACTCTATGGTTTATATAGTCGGCTTGCCCTCTGCATGTGAGATTTAAAATATATAAATATGCTTAGAGTGCATCAGTGCAGAGTGAAATTAAATTTCTTTCTTCACACTTACAAACAAGATTCTGCACATGATTTCTGAGAGTTTCTGCCACATTTCTGGCATTTGTCTGTTTTCTTGCAGGCGTTTGATTGATTCCAAAGACGTTTAGAGAAGAGGAATTAATTTGAAGCAGCATCAAGTCTCGGGTCTTTTTATTAATGTGGAAGAAAGTACAAGCATAAAGTGATTTTACTGTAATGGAACAATCAAGAGTATCACAAATCCAAACTGTCATGAAATGTTACACTCTTGATTATCAACCTGCGCCTTAACTTCTTTCTGCTTTCTGTCTCTTTTTGTTGGATTTAACTTGTTAACTCCTTTTCTTGTCATTTATTCCTTGAATGGATTCATTCCGTCACCCTCATGCAGATGTTTGAAACTACGTATCCAGATGTCTCTATTCTCTCTCTCTTTGAGGTTTACGTTTCACACAGATAAAATGTCTTTTACAATGCTTTTTATTGTCATTATTATTTTTAGTTTACTCTTATCATGACTCTATAGTTCCCAGACACCCTTTTAAGCGCTGAGGTTGTGTCCTGCTGTCCTTTGTGGGGGGTTGGCAGGGGTGTTAGTTGCAGGGGAGTTTCATCTCTGCCAAAATACCCAGAGGAGAATAACAGAAAGAGCCCAGACTGAGCTTACACTCTGTTGTTCCTTGTTCCTTTCTGTTGCATCATTTATTCATGACACAGGATTATACAGCATTAAATTTGCTCTGTTTAAGACACAGTGAGAGTTGTGTGTCTCTACAGCCCCACCGGGTCATAGATAAACCCAGAGCTTTGCTTCAAGATTAGCATTTGGTGTAACAGATTAACAAGGGACGAAACACTCATAGTAATTCAACCTTCCTCTGTAAATGGAGTTTTTTTATTTAACAGTATCAAAGAAAACAGAGGAGATCTTCCTCCTTTATTTGATTTTTAATTATTGACAAAAATATGAAAATGTTGAAATCATACGTCTGCGCTTTCTCAAGCAGAAATAGTTGTGTGTTTGTGCGTGCAGCAGTGTGTCTAAAAGAGAGTGAGGTTTCTATAAGACAGAGTGAAAGAGAGGGAGAGAGCAGGCTAATATTAATAGCCACGCTGACAGTAAGTGTTGGGTTTAGCACTCTGCGTTCAACCCGGTACAAGGGGAAGTCGGGAGGGGAAGTGAGAAAAAGACACAGCATCTTGATATACTGTCCCACTACTGTATCACTGACCACATTATCCACCATGCTACTGTCTGTAGGCCATTTTGAGCCATGAATCAATACACACCTTCTCCTGTGAGCAGGCACTATACTGTACAAGAGGCAGCGCTCTGGGAACTTCACCTTGCAGCTGTTTTATGAGATGGACAATCATTTTATATGGTGGATTTGGCTTTGCTCCCCTTAACACTGCACATATAACAAAAGAGAAGAGGCCAGTTTAATTCAAGATAATTCAAGACATGACATCATTCAAGTGCAGATTTAGTGCCTTTCACTGAAAATTATGCAATAATGGTGAGACCAGTGACACACAGCAGATGCTGTTTATACCTTTGGAAAAACCACAAATCAACCCTAATAATACATTAACCAGACGTTTTGCATGCACATGGTCAGCGGCCAATATAACTTTTGCAGAAGTCCGTTTATTTGAAGGAAATCCTGCGGTTATTTTGTCAGTGTGTGTGTTTCTGTGCGTGTGAGTGTGTGTGTTTTCCCTGACCCCGGGTTATAACCACTGCAGCAGTCGAGTTTAGCTTTTCCAGCTCACGCCACTTCCCCCTTTCCGGAAAGATGCTCTACGCACCCAAGTCCACCCTGTTCACATGTGTCTTAAAGGGGAGGGGAGATTTATATTTGACTGAAAGATATCTGTGAGTGTTTCCTGTCCTCCAGGTCATAATAATTCAAAGTTTAACAGGCTTGAATTGTAGATTTTGAAGGTTTTTTTCATTTCTGGACTAAACCAGACTTAACGCCCTTGTGATCTTCATCTCAAGTCTCATTGCCTTTTTGATTAAACCCTGAAATTTTCCTCTATAAATGTTCTTCTGGACTGACAGGTTGGTGTTTAAAAACAGGCATCAGGTCAGCGGTGGTCAGTGGTTCATGTTTGTCTTCTTCTTTGTGTGTCGCTGCTGCCCCCCAATGGTGGAACCAATGCTTGACCACTCGCTTGTTTGTGTTGCAGAGCCAAAAATGAGATCTTTAGTTGCCTTTATTTTCACTGTTTCATTTCTCATATTTATATTGATAAAGAAAAGCAAAAAGGCGAACGTGATCATAGCAGTGGGCAGTGGTTGTTTTCTTGTCTACAAAGAGAGAAAACAGGATGAAGAGGAGGAAGGAGAGGGTGAAAGAAGAGAGAAAAAAGAGGAGGAGGAGGGAGACTGAGAGTTTATTATGCAGGTGGCAGATATAATTAGTTGGTCGTTGGGCAGATTTGCATGTTTTCACAAAAGGGAAGTAGCTGTGTGTGTGTGTGTGTGTGTGTGTGTGTGTGTGTGTGTGTGTGTGTGTGTGTGTGTGTGTGTGTGTGTGTGTGTGTGTGTCAGTGAGAGAGAGAAAAGGTTTCAACTGGATAATAAGCAGTGTTCTTACAGTTTCAGGTTTCAGACAAATAAGAAAAAGCACTTTTGGTGAGATGATGCCATTTGAGTGATAAAAAAATAACTTTGGCAAACACACACACACAACTAAACAAACACAGCTACACACTTTAACATAATTCCTCCTCTGATAATTGTTCCTTCTTTTCCACACTCCCTGCTGCAGAGTCTTCTCTTCTTTTTGTGATGATTAAGTTTTAAATTTACTGCCTCTTATCAGCGCCGTAGCCCTAGGTGCCGTCCCAGTTCGGTATCAACCAGGAAGTGATGTGGTCGTAAAAATGGATTACACACAACTTGTGACATTTTTAGCGCTATATGTCTCCCACGTAAAAATCTTGAGTTAAATTTAGAAGCAGCACCTTTCTTCGACCTACTCTTATGTTAAACCGCTGACTTGGAAAGTATGAATGAATGTGGGCTGCGAGTCGACATGTGAATGATTCAGCCGCACTGTTTTCTGATACAGTGTGTGTAGGCTCGTGCCATGACCTGAAAACACTCAGCTCAAATCTTCACAAACCTGACCATCCTTTTTCCCCCTTTGTCATCGAGATTCTGATCAGCTGCCGAGTAAACATTTATCTTTCTGCTTGGACTGCACTTTCCTTTTCATCTGACACAGATTTAAGAATGAAACTCCACTGACTTATTTGTCTGTGTGTGTGTGTGTGTTACAGAAATCAGGATGTCAAAGCCAGGAGAGGTGGAGAAAGTAGGGGCTGACTCGCCGTTGGAGGGCACAGGTGAGATACACTGCGATATAAAACACTGAAATATTATAAACCACTATTTGGACGAATTAAAAGAGTATATAAAAGTAAGTTTTATTATGAAAGTGTAATGGCCAGGATCAAAGTGTCATTGTTAATCACAGAGAACATATCAAACTTTGACTTGTACAGTAGAGCAGGTGTTTCTCTTGCTTAGATGGTTTTTGAGGTTTTCACGAGTTGTTGGTATTGTATGTTAAAAGTCCTTCATCGTATTATTTTTGCTCTGACACTCGATCAGTTTCTCACTTTTTCCTTTTCCTCCTACGCAGATTCAGAGCGGAATGGACCTGAATCAAATCACCAGGTACGTCTGACTCTCATGTTCATTACAAATGTCTTCCAACCACTTTCACCAATGACTGATCTGACGAAAACAAGCCGCAGACCGTTTTAGGGTTGATTACATCTGCGATTGTAACGCTTTTTCTTTCAATTAAACCTTCGGGAAAATTGTGAAAAATCTACTTAACATAATATCTGAAGTGGCAGAAGTAAAAATTCATGTTGAATTTTAAATATATTCAATCGACAAAAAGAAAACAAAGAGCAGCAACAATATTCTCAAGTTTGAAGCTGTGAATTATTTTAATTTTTTAGTTTTTACTTAAAACTTGTTGAAAAAATTTAAAGATTTCTCTTTAGAATAAATCTTCCACTCCCAAAAAATTGTCCAATCTTCTCATACTCATATCACATTTAAAATGAAAAATAAATAGAAAAAAAAAACTAAATTGAATTCAGTGAGGATCATTTTTGGTTTCGATTGCTGACTTGAAATTTCCTCTGTTGTTCCTCTCGCAGGCTCAGTCAATGAAAGTCAATCCCTTTCCTCTCTCACCAAACCTGGGCAGCAGCAAGGTGAGTGTGTGTGTGAATGTGTGTGTGTGTTACTTAACTGCCTGTGCGTGTCTGTGCGTATGCCTGGGCCTCTGTTTGTGCGTCTTTTGTGTTTTCACATCACACAATAGGTTTATTGACATGATAGCTGCCTCAGCTTTATATTCATTGCCTCGCGTTCGAAGTGCTCTTTTGTCACGTTGGACGTTGAGGTTCATAACGTGTCGACACCCCACCCAGTGCATCCAGTGTAAACATATTTACTGAGGGGAGCTGGGATACGATGGCACTCTGCAAACCCACAGATCTTTCAAAATCAGGAGAAGAAAAAAAAAAAGCACTAATATTACGACTCACCGAAGAAAAATCGTATGCAAATCTTATGCAAATCAGTTAGCTGGAAGAGTCCCCCCCATCACTAGTTCAAACATGCCCTATCCAGGGAGAAACGATCACCCCTTTGTGTAAGAAACAGAAACACTAGTGGGCTTTTCATTCCCTGAGGCAAACTTGAGACATTTCTGCTCAGCTTACATGTGAGTTTTTGTAAGCTGACTTTGACGTTACGCACCAACTTTTGAAAATCAGGTGAGACTTTGAGGGGATTTAGTTTCTATCTGTTTTTAAAAGTAAGTTACTTTGTCAGTATTTCACTGTCTCTTCAGGGCAGGAAAGCTTTAATAACCTGTTGCTGCCAGTTTTTTTCTGTAAGGATTCGGCTCATTTCTCTTTTCAGTGTTGGCATGATGGGAACGCACCAGAATTTGATGTGTATTAATGTTTCATGCTTTATTTTGTTCTTTTTAAAAATACTAATCGTCTCTATCTATTTTCTGTTTCCCCCACAGAACAAGATGGAGGAATGTGGTGAGATGTCCCCGGCCCTTCCTCTCTCTCACGGCCCGACCCCCTCACAGACGGCTCTGCAACACACACAGCTCATGCTGACCGGCTCCCAACTTGCAGGGGTGAGATAAATTTACGGCAAATGCACACACACACACACACACACACTCTCTCTCTCACACACACACACTTGCTTTGCTTTTACTCTGCTTGCTTCTCTTGTGCTGCTTTTTGAACACTTTATACCCTGCTTTATCTCCCTCTGTTCATTTCCTTCTTCTCTACTTTATCTCAATTTTCTCCTCTTTGCTCCTCTTCTCTTCTTTCTCCTCGCCAGTTGACAGCTCTATTGCCGGCACAGCAGCAGTTGTTGCTGCAGCAGGCTCAAGCGCAGCTCCTGGCTGCAGCTGTGCAGCAGTCCAGTGCAGCCCACGCCGCTCACGCTGCCCACGCAGCCGCCCAAGCCAATCAGCAAGCTCAGGCAGCCGCAGCCGCAAATCAGCAAGCCCAGCAGCAGCAGCAGCAGCAGCAGCAGGTGGGACAGACAGGGCAGCAGGCCCAGCAGCAGTCCCAGGGACAGGGACAGAGCACACAGGACCAGACAGGCCAGAGTGTCCCTGTCCCTCAGCCTCCTCCTCCTCCACCCCAGCTTGCCCTCTCCCAGCCTATCCAGCTCACAGCCCAGGTACTGCCTGCCAATCACAGCCACTTCCTGATGCGCGGCTTGATTGAGGAACCAGTATCGAACCATGGAACAAGTCCTCTTGTGTGTCTATTGTGTTTTTAATGATTCACAGTTTCCACGCTGCATGAATGCGCACATTTTTCCTTTTGTCTTGTCAAAATTCATACAATAACATGTGGTTCCACCTACGTCCGTCCTGTTCCAACATCTTTCTCTTAGCTGAGGAAAGTTCACACGTGAATGCAAGTTTGTGTCGGTGATCCGCTCGTCTTTTGTCATGAAGTTTTTATCCTCTCCCTTTCTAAACTCTGCATCCTCCCTTGTTAATCAGGACATCCAGCAGCTGTTGCAGCTTCAGCAGTTGGTGCTGGTGCCCGGTCACCCGCTCCCATCTCCCGCCCAGTTCCTCCTCCCACAGGCACAGCAGGGCCAGCAAGGTGGGCTGACCTCTCACTGAAATATCTGTTATAGCTTTGACTGAGATAAGTTTGTGGATTTTAAGTTTAAATCCATCCTTTTTTACAGCAAGTGTAACTGTAATGTTTTTTCTTCTTTGAAGGACTCCTATCGACACCAAATCTTATTTCGCTACCTCAGCAAAACCAAGGGAGCCTGCTGTCTGCTCAGTCCAGAATGGGGCTCCAAGCACAGGTAGGAGGAAACTTTCTCGCTTTAGTCAGTGGAAAAAGAAAACCCTGTCTCCGTCTGTCGTTCTCACTTTCAATCCTCTGACGTCGTCTCTGCTACAGCGAGATAAAAGCGTGGATGTGAGCGGCAGCGGAGGTATGACCACAGTGCCCTCAGTGACCTCCCACCCTGAGGAGCCCAGTGACCTGGAGGAGCTGGAACAGTTCGCTCGCACTTTCAAACAGAGACGCATCAAACTGGGCTTCACTCAGGTAGGGCTGGTTGATTGTTTGGTTTGTGTGTGTGTGTGACGACTAAATTAGCACTGTGTGTGTTTTGTGTTTGGACTTATGTGGAAACTGAACTTCCTCCTCTTTTTCTCTGGAACAGGGAGATGTCGGTTTGGCCATGGGGAAGCTGTACGGCAATGACTTCAGTCAGACCACAATCTCCCGCTTTGAAGCCCTAAACCTGAGCTTTAAGAACATGTGCAAGCTGAAGCCACTGCTGGAAAAGTGGCTCAATGATGCAGGTAAGCTCTCATGATGAAATGAGACCTTGAATTTCAATAAAGTTTCTCTTGGTGTTTTATTTCATACAAAAGTACAGTGACACAAAGCGCATATAGAAAATAAAAAAGTCATATTTGCAAGTACGGTGGAAACCTTTAAGTGGTTTATATGAAACCACAACCAAAAGAGAAATAAGAGAGAGAACACAAAACTACCAAAACAACCTACACATCAGGCTACCATCGATTTCATCACATAACATCATCTAGTATCTGAATAACACAACCTTCAACATGATTTTGAAGAGTTTATAAAACATTCAACATGAATTCTTTTTCTTCTTTTTTGTTCCTCCTTCATCAGAGACCATGTCCATAGACAGCACCCTGCCCAGCCCCAGCTCCTTGTCCTCTCCCTCTCTAGGCTTTGACGGGATTCCTGGTCGCCGCAGGAAGAAAAGAACCAGCATCGAGACGAATGTACGTGTGGCCCTGGAACGCGCATTCATGACGGTACGAGGGAAAACCTTGATGGAAAAACCTTGATTTTTACTTGTACAGCTAATCTTTTATTATTTACTGACAACTGAATTGTAAATGCTGCTCCATCTCTGTGTTTTTCCTGCAGAACCAGAAGCCTACCTCAGAGGAAATCCTGCTGATCGCAGAGCAGCTCAACATGGAGAAGGAGGTGATCCGGGTCTGGTTCTGCAACCGCCGGCAGAAAGAGAAACGCATCAATCCCTCTAGTGCCACCCCTCCCCTGCCCAGCCAGGCTCCCACTGCCCCACCGACGCACAAACCGCCCTGCTACAGCCCTCACATGGTAAATATCCGAACTTTATCCACAGCTCTGTTGATGTCAAATTGTTGTTGAGCGGCCTGAACTGAAGGAACCCTGATTAAGTCTCTGTCTTCACGCCAGATGTCCAGCCAGCTGTCACAAGCCGTGACCAGTCTCAGCAGCACAACGGTGACCACCATGTCCCCCGTCTGCCCCCTGACCTCCAGCCTCACCTCAACCCACCCTTCCCTCAGCTCCGTTCCCTCTCCAGTGACTCCTCCTCCCCGCAGCACAGCGAGCCCAGCCACTCCCAGCCACAGCACACTCAGCCTGAACACGGGGTGAGAGACCACAACATTTTACAACACATAACCTGGGAATCCCAAATCCTGCGATTCACAGCTGGTGTGGTCAGGTCAAAACTTGCTTCACCCAGTTATCTAAAGAATAATATTTTAGTATAAAATTTTTAAATTGGAGTTGGCCAGTGTTAAAGATATTGTCTGTTTTTACACAAGTACACATGGGCTATGTTCACACTGCAGGTCAATTCAGATTTTTTAACCATATGTGACACATATCAGATTTTTTCATGCAAGTGTGAACAGACAAACTTCACCATTGTTCGACAACACAAACAGGCGCGGACAGCAATCTGTGCTTTGTGCGCATGTGGGTCACTTCACAGACGCATTCCATTCACATTAGATGCTGCACTCATTGTTGTAATTTGAACAAATGCACAAAAAGATCGGATTTAACAAAAATTCCGAATTGTGCATCATAACCTGCAGTGTAAACGTAGCCATAGTAACCTCACAACAGTTCTGCAACAAAGACCTGGTGTTGTATTTACACACTGACCTCCACAGTTACACAACATTTATCTTCCACTGTGTGATTTTGATTTGCATTATGGCATTGCAAAGTCATGAGAGGCACAGCATGGTAACACTCGGTGGAACTTCCACACACACACACATACACACACACACACACACACAGCATTGTTCCACCCTGCTGGCTCCAGCAGTTCACACTGCCACCATCTACTCCAGTTTCGTCTTTGTTACTACCTTTATCAGCAGATCAGAGACAGAGAGACTGTGTCAACCATCGCAGACAAAAAGGATTATCAGGGTCAAAGATATTTTACCTTGAAATAACAGTATGTAAAAGTTTAATGTCTAAATTTGATTCACTGAGAATTGTACATGCAAGCCCATTTCTTTCTTGCATTTATCTCTGACCCAGTTTTTCGTCATTAACACAACTTATCTGCAAATTTTCACATGAACCAGCCAAGACAGAACTATGAAAGTTTTCCAGGCAAGGCAGTCTGAAAATATTTCTCATTATCCAAACGTTTAAACAATTATTTCCCCTCTCTGTGACAGCATGGTTGTCTGCCTGCAGTTGAGTTGGCTGATCAAAAAAAAACACCACAGCTTCACTACACAGTGGAACAATTCATCCAAGCTTTGCTCTTGGTTTTCTACCTCAACTCCATTAGTGTTGGGATGAACTGAATCCAGTTTGAGATGTGGTTTAAATTTGAATTTCAAATTCATCTTTGTTTAGAAAAACAAAGTTAGTTAAATAAAATATCCCCCCTGAATCATCATTCTTAACCCAGAGGATATATGTGGTGTGTTATCTATCTCACAGAGGCCAGGTGATACTGCCGCCTCGGTCCTCTGATGTGAACAGACGTGAACCTAACATGTTTTTTAATAGATGCTTGAGGACTTATCAAACATAAGCATTTGCCGGCCTGTGAGTGAGGGGAGTTAGCAGAAGTGGTTGTGACGGTGCATGGGCATATAGCGGGGACATGCATCAGGCAGGAAGAGGCGCAACTTCAGCTGCTCGCCAAATCCAGCACATTAGAGAACAACTGCTGTGAAGCAATCGGAAAATAACTTCTCATTCTTCAGCTGCGCCGCGTTGTTCACTAAACTCGAGCTCTCTTACTGTATCACTTTCTCACTTTCATTTGCTCATGGTTGAAAATATGAATGTGGATTTTTTTTTTGTGCTTTGTATCTCTGTTTGCTTCTTTATACCTACTATGTAACTGGGTGAACTGGCCCTTTAAGTGCTGAAGCTGTTTGTTTTTTTAACCTTTTTCTATCTGTGTAAGCCGTCACAAGTGATTGAATTTAGGCAACACTTTTAAACAAAGATAACAAAAACACACAAATAGTACTAAGAAAACAACACATTACTCTGCTCTGTTCACCTGCAGTTTGTAGTTAAACTCACACACACACTGTAACTGTTTTTACACTCACACACTGATATCTCGACAAGCTAATCGGGGACACTGCTCTTCTTTTTGCGGCAGTGCTTTTTAACCCTGTGTGTGTCTGTATGTGTGTGGTTCTTGTGTTCACAGCTTATGGCGTATGGGTAAAAAGAACGGTGACGTGTCTAACTACATCACCGATTTTGCTGCAAACTTGAGGTGAATACAACCGAGACGCTCACATACACACACACACTCACAGAGTACATTACAGTCTTTGTCAAAGCAGAATGATACTGTCTGGTATGAAAGTTTTTGTGTTTTATAACAAATGTTTGATATTCTCCATGTTTTTCCACATGTCTAACCTCTCGTTTTAACCAGTACAGCAAACTCTCAGCTAACTACCTCTCTGTTCATGCACGGGGCTGGATTTACCCTCTGCTCGTCCTTGCTGCTAAACCTGCTTTTTCTCTCTCACCTTTTCTCCTCTGCCTGTCTGTGTCTGCGTATATGCTCACACATGTATGTTGCTGTGTGTGTGTGTTTGTGTTTGTGTGTGACACAACAGGAACACTGTGATGGGAGTTAACACAGGGATGAACCAAGCCCTCCTCGGTAACAATCCCCTGGCTACTATCCAAGGTGTGTGTGTGTGTGTGAAAGAAAGAGACACGCTGAAATGGGTTTATTTCTGCAGAGGGTAAAAAGAGACACAACATTTGGCATCAGCATCACAGATAAGCAGAGTATAATTCTGGAGGTCATAGCAGAGGTGAAGGGTGGCGTCGCGATTTAAGTTTTCGGGAAATAAAACAGCTTATTCAGGTCACAAAACAAACATTTTCTCTTTTAAATTAGAGATTTCTATCAACCCTACTGTCCTCGAAATTCCTAGCAATACACTGTACACGACACTTACCTCTCATACACACCCTGACGCTTTCACACAACACAGAAATAGCGCCAAAATCCTGCAGAAATGACCAACACACAGTCCCAAACACCGTCAGCAGAGCTAATTCTTCATCATACTCTGAAACCTGAGGATGAGGAGGCACAGAGAGAGACGCATTAAAAAGAGAAGTGCGATGATGAGTAATACAGTCATGCATGGTAGGTGAATCAAATTGCACTGGGAGACTGCAGGTTGGAGATACGGGTGATCAGGCAGTGGAGTGTTATTGCTCATCCACAGCGTGAAGCAGCTGAAAGACAAGAGGAATGACTTATTTCTCACATGTCGCCACTGACATTCATTCATCCATCCCATCATGCATGTGTATGTGTGTGTGTGTGTGTGTGTGATCATGGCTACGTTATGCGTGGGCTACATTTTTGCATGTGCGTGTGTGTCATCTAACTCATCTTGAGCCTTTCGTCTTTCTATTTTGTCATCATTCAAGTTTTGTTAGTAATACCAGCCAGTGTTTTAACCTTTTGGAGATTTTTTTTCTAACACTTCATTTTCAGAAGCTGTTAATTTTGTGTAAATATATGCATGCCTAATATTCATGACGCAGAAATAATCAACTTCAAATGTCGTTTTCTGCCTCAGAATCAGAATCAGTCGCCTTTTGTTGTCACCATTTCACACTATTATTGAAGCTCAACACTCAACACTGAGAGACGAATCTCTCAGGAGGCAAAAATGTCAGTTTCCTCAGCAGAAGTAGCCTGCTCAGTGCTCTTTATCCGCTGAAAAAGAAAACTCGAATGGAACATTTTTTAGCTGTTACTATGCAGTCAAAAATATAAAGTGCACAAAGGCCATTCACAGCCAATCAACCTTGTTTCCATAACAACAGACCACTCTTGCTCGCTTACCTGTTGCACTGCTGTATCTAAACAAGAGCGTGTTACGTCAGCTAAACGGTTAAATGCAATCACCCTAATCACCTGGGAATCACTTCACTTTGAGGTCAATAAATTCTTCATATTTTTTCCCTGTGGTGATCGAAAAAACACACAAAAAAGATGTTGTAGCCCTTTAATATCTGACACCACAAATTATGGCCATAAAATTCAGATTTTTTTGGAGCTGAAATTTTTATTTCACTTACTACTGAAAACCCCAAAAATCTAAATGTCCTTAAAATTTAACAAATATATTTATTTATCTCGTTTGATGCATTAGATGTTTTTGGAAACTGATAAACCACAAGAGGACATTTTTATCATTTATCAGACTGTATTCATGTGTATTTTAAATAAATAGTTGATCGTATTGATTTATTTTTTTATTTTTTTATTTCCTTTTTATTTTTTAAAGAGGGACAGTGTGCACTAATGAACATTTTAAAAAGATAAAATGTAAATGGACCCAATTGTAGCCACAAGGCTAGTTTCCATTGGTAGTCCCCCTGCCAGAA
Source organism: Xyrichtys novacula (assembly GCA_962446985.1). Lineage (NCBI taxonomy): Eukaryota > Metazoa > Chordata > Actinopteri > Labriformes > Labridae > Xyrichtys > Xyrichtys novacula. The sequence goes on from OY660871.1 coordinate 25,459,048, forward strand.
GGAACATGGCTACCTATAAAGGTGGGAATTTGATAGAAGTCTTTAAAAGTATGTCCTAAATATGATACAAAAGGTATAAAAGGATTAAGGTTGTGCTGGTTAAAAGTGGTACATAAACACACCAGGACAGGTATTTGGACTGTAATTTGTAAGAGGAGGGGGCCGCGGCAAAAGGCTAGCGGTGCTAGCTCTGCTGTTGTTTGCCACGCTCTAAGAATAGTTTTGACCTTGTTTCCTACAGACAGTGATTTCAGATAGCTGGGATTAATATAAAAACATAACAGAAATAAACAAAAATGGAATAAATGAAAAAAAATTATAGTAAATCAGGTTTTAATGATAAAATATTAAAAACTCATGAGCAGCGTGACAAAAAATTGCACCAATGGCTTTGCTTTTTTAACATTTTTTAGAGGAATAGGGAAGATAATTTCACGTGACACATCTACTCAGAAGAAAAAACAGGTCAAACAAAACACATACATGTGTGACAGATGTGTGTAAGGATTCTGAAATACCGTAATACTTGTAATACTGTAATCGTGAAATACTTATTAAGTTTTCCTGTGTTTTCTTGTCTCCTCAGCCCTAGCAGCCAGTGGTGGCCAGCTGCCTCTTTCCAGTCTTGAGGGGGCCAGCAAAGTGATGCTGGGGGCCTCAGGGGGCCAAACAGGCCTCCCCTCCTCCCTCTTCCTCAACCACCCAGCCCTCCTCCACATGGGTCAGAACCCCGGTGCTGGACTCCTCAGCGCCGCTGTAGCCAAAGCCTCTCAGCCCTCCCCTTTCCCGTCCGCCAGCAGCATCAGCCCCACCCCCTGCTCCCCGTCTCCCTGTTCAAGCCCCGCCTCTTCCTGCTCCTCCAGCGAAATGGCACATAGCCCGCCCTCTCTGGGCGGAGCCAAGATTGAGTGACCACGCCAAGGGCCAATCAGAGAGGGGGAGGAAGGAGGAAACAAGAACCTCGCCTTTCACACCAAAGTTATCTCTTTCTCTCTCTTGAGCTCTTCTTCCGTCATCTTTTCGCAAAGGCTCTCTCTCTCTTTCTCTCCCAGTCTTTCGATGCCAAAAATACACAGAATGAAAGAGGAGAGGGAGAGGGAGGGAAGTGAAAGAGGGGAGAAGGGGGGAAAGGGGAAGACTGAAACCAAAAATCTTTATCTATCCAAACAAATGGAGAGGAAGCAGCGTGGGACCTTGTAGTCAGTAACAGGTGATATCGACGTGGCGCCTCTCCGCTCTTTCTCTCTGAAGGAAAACAAACCAATGACTCTTAAACCAAGAGGCAGAAGAGGCGCATGTCGGAGTGCATAAACCAAAAATGACAAAAGATAACTTTACTATGTGACAAAGGAATGGCGGCAAGGACAAAAACTGGAGGACTGTGCTTAAGTTTTCCCTTTTTTATCATTTCGAAAAGCTGCGGGTCTGAAGGAAGAGGAGAAGAGAGGATGAGTTTAAACCAAAAATTTACCTGAGGAGGAGGCGGAGGAGGAATACACAAAAAAAAAAAAACGACAACCATACCAAAATCCCAAATACCAAAAACCAAAAATACGGAGAGAAAAGCTTTATTCAAAGGACGTGTAAATACTGAAGCTATCCAGGACCAGGACCCTTCTTCTACTGCTACACACACACACACACACACACACACACAAACACACACATATCCATTTCCACTCATCGAAAGTCGATCCATCCATTCTGCTGTTCACTCATCCTGTCTGCGTCTGCTCATGTGTCTCCTCTAAGTTTCCATTTTAGATATTTTTTGTAAAAAGTTGTCGCTGATGAAGTGAAACACTCATCAAATGAATGATGCCAGTATCTTCATGTATTAGTCTCTTTACCTACCTCTGGTTCGAAGAGCATAGATTAGCTTTAATCTGTCCTTTTTTCATTGCAGAGTACCTTGACAGAGGCTTGTAAACCAGTATCTGTTTTTTTACACTCAGAGAAGAACAGTTTTGATTTTTTTTTTACTATTTATTAGGATCATTTTACAATACAGCTTCTATTTATTGTTGCAGCTTTTGTAGTGTTTGAATCATCATCAGCGTCATCATCATCATCATCATCACTGTCCTCATCATTATACATTCATATTATCATCGTGCAGTCGTTCTGTTTCTCAATGTGACTTTTCTGCAGGAACAGAGATGACGAAAGTGCAAAGATGCTCGTCTCACCAAGTGCCATAGATCCAAAATAGAGCTGGCACACTGCGAGTCCATTTCAAGGTGTGAATGAAATTATTAAGACGTTCAAATGTGACACTGTGTGCTCTTAATCAGACCAATCTGTCCTCACTCTTGGAGATAAGTCGTTATCGCTGACTCTGTGGCTAAATAAACACGCCCTGGGAAACTTTACACACTAAACAATGTTTGTTAAGAGTGGGCGACCATATTGGAAGTATGAAATAGGGCTGTGATTGGAGATTGAAGGTAATACCCGATGAAGCTGGAGGTTAAATAAGTCAATAAAGCCAAGTTTAGTCACAGCCGGCTCTCGCGCCTGCCGACACCTGTCTGTCTAGACATGTTTACCGATATTTGTCTGTTTCCATCATCACCCCATCAATTACATTTCACTGCCATTTTCCACCTCAGACTGCCATTAATTCTCAAATGGAAACCAAAGCATTCTCAAGGCTGGCCGGAGCTCTTCTCATAGAGCCTCAGCCAAGACGTATGAACACAATAAAGACACAGGAGGGGGGGTGAGAACAGGACTTTACCACTGGGAGCCCCCTCCCTCGGATGTAATCCCCTCCACCTGGTCCGTCCAAATACCCACAGGGGGAAGCTTTATTTAGGGAACTGTTCCTTTACTCCAAACCCCCAGAATGAGGGTACCCTTGGAGGGACACACTGTAGTGAGGGGAGCAGGCGTCACACTTTTTTTCTAAGAGGATACCAAAAATAAACGCAAACCAAAAACCCAAGGAACGACCGAAGCAAACCAAAAAGAACCCTTAACCAAATGTGGCTGGAGGGAGGGGGGGAGGAGGACAAAATGTATCCCTCTCTGTCTGTCCGTCCGTCTGTCCGTCTATCTGTCTGTCTGCGAGCATTCACCCCACTCTGAAACTGTGTAGCATGGATGGATAGACAGGCAGATAGACAGGTGAGCAGACAAAAGGACAGACGATTCCTCCCCTCCCCTGCCTCTCTCTCTCCAGCTCAGCTCTCTCTCTGGTCCTGGATGGAGCTAAACGCAAATGACCTCACTGAACTGAAATCTTCTTTAAGAAAAAAAATCTGTTTTTATTTTTCTGTTGGTTGGTTCTGATTGTTTTGATCTCTGCTCTGTCTCTTGATGCCGTTTTATGTACTGTACTTTAGTGCTTATTAACTCATTTGGAATAACGTACTCGCTTACCTACTTACTTACAAGAGCTCCTTATTTTTTTCGTAGTCGTGCTAGAGATTTTTATCAGGTGGTTGGGAAAAAAATACTGTGAAAATTTAGCTTCCAGATTTTTATTAGATAAAGAAACAGACTGTCTTGGCAGAGTAAAAATAAACCCACACAAAGCCAAAAAAACAAGAGTTGAATAGCAAACCTTAACAATGCCAAACCAAATACCGAACCAAACCAAAATCAGGGGAGACTGCCTTCTCTGTTAGGGCACAGACATGGGTTAGAGTCGCTTTGCCTGAGCTGAATGTGTGTGTTTATCTCTGTGCGAGTGTTACAGTGACACCAAATAGTTAAAAATGAATGAAAAAGAAGAGTCTGCTGTGATTTCTCAATTTTACCAAAACACTCCAGCCACAGATGGAAACACTCAGCACAGGCCTCAGGCAGAGCCGACAGCTCGAGAGTTGGACGTAAACATATCCAAAGAATATTTGGTTTGATCCACACCAAAAAAAAAAAAAACAGTCGACACACACAAGCGAGAATCGTTTCACGAACCAAACTATAGATGTGGGGGGTGAGGGTTTGAACCATGAAGGTGAAACCTCTCCTCCACGTTGACTCTTAGACGGAATGTATCTGTTAGTGCTTCTATAGATTTTGTAGAAAAAAAAAATCTATGTTCTACTGCTTACTTATCGCTAATGTATTAAAAAGAAAAAAACGTACAAAAAAGACTTTGAGAAAAAAAGATCCTAAAAAACATTGATGATAATAACTTGATTTTAGACCAAAAATTTAAACTATCTCTCTTTGGACTTTTTTATTTCTCTTTATTATGATGGTTTAGACTTTTGATTGTACTATTTATTCAGGGTAGGTTTGAGTTATTTGCGTGTCTTGCTATTTATTTGTTAATTTATTTCTAGAGGTGCTTTTTCATATTCTGGGATGTACTTTTTATGATTTTTTTTTCTATTTCGCCCCCCGCTGAAATTCTTTTTTTTACTTCTTTGAACCAAATAATAACAGAAATGCAACCAGGGTTCCTGTAGGGACCTCCTAAGAGAATATGGCTGATCTGATTGTCGGCCATGAAGAGCTTCTCTTCCTAACTGAGATGATGTTTCTCACAGCAGCAGGAGGCAGCACTGTGTGGACAAACACATTTTTTTTACAGGAGAGCAGAAAAGGCTGTCTAGACTGAAACATGCCTTCGTTTCTCGTTATAACGGGAGAAATAGTTAAAACTGTTATTCCGTATAATGAAATCATGAGTATAGTTCATGTGGCGTTTTACGACACAGTGCTGCTTCTGTTTTCTCTAATTTCTCCACTGGGAGAACTCACTGAAAGCTTTACAGCTACACAACCAAAAACAGAAGAAGAAGAAGATCAGCCGGGGCTAAGACTTCAGTTTTTTACGTGACAGAGGGGAAAAAGAGGGAGGAAGAGGGTGATTTCTGACTTCCAGCCTGAAATCACTTCCCTACTTCACTCTTTGTCTCACTCTCCTCTTTTGTGTCTTTTGTTTCCACTTTTCTCTGAGTTGCTTTAAACTCTTTTCTTCATCCGCTGTAGGATATAAAAGAGAGATAGTTCATCATATACCTCATATTCTTTGATGATAAACCAAATAGATGAATGCTTTAAAATGCGGGGTCACAGTGGCGATCAGGGATGTGTTGGAGCGTGTGTGGACGTCGTGTTTGTGCAGCCTGGAGATGACACAGTGAGGCTGGGTCAAAGGTCAGAGGTTGCTGTCCTAATAGAGATAAACAAGAGTTTGGGATTGATCTGCAAAAAACTAGATCACAGTTTAGATTGCAGAGGGATGCATTTAGGGTCAAAGGCCTGCACTGGTTCATGCTCCGGTCTGCACACACTCACACACACGCTCACACACCCCGTCCCCCTGGAAAATACCCCCCGCTGTCTGTGTTGAGCTTTGAACACAGCCCTCTCCTCAGATCTGACCCTCACTGCTCCCTCCCTGTCAAACTCTCTGGACTGTGGGTTTAAAGCTGCTCTTTGGCACTGATCTAGGATCAGATCTGGATCTATTCCCGGCTTAAAAAAGTCGCGTGTCTGAGAGCAATTTTATCACCAAGGTCGCTGAGCCCTCTCTCGCCTTTAGGTCTCCTTTGCCTGATGTGGGGGCAAATTGACCACTTGATGTCCGAGTGTATCAGGGAGTGCTGTAGGGCAGGTATCCAGGGAACGGCTGAGACCGGGGTTGCTAGGTGACGCAAACAAACACTTCTCACGACTGTGTGCGAGCTGAGACTCCGGAAAGTTGGAGGAAGAAGTGTGTGTGTGAGTTCATCTCCTTGTTGTGCTTTGCTGCTTTGTTTCTGACGAGGCATTTCTCAATGAACGTCAGGGTTGAAGGGACTGAGTGTAGAGTGCAGACCTCTGTGGTGGGGATACCCCCTACGTGAATGATACCAAAGTTAATGCCCCGCCACGAGATCCAGCATGACAGACACACTTCCCTTTAATCCTGATGTCCATCTGAATGTTTGGAAACTCTCTCTCTCTCGACAAAATCACATTTTCTCTTAAAATGACACAAACTTTACAACAACAAAAAAGCTTTATGGACCTCTGTTACTCCAGCTTAGCTTTTGGACAAACAGTTCTTCATCTTTTTATCAAGAGTTAAATGAGAAGATGGAGAAGCTCTTGTGTTTTTGAGGAAAATATGAATCTACAGCCTCAAACGAAAGAGAAACAGTCAGGTCACATTAAAAATCAAGCTGGTCCACGTTGCTTTACAATCAGTTCAGATAGTTTGATGTTTTCCTTCTTGAAGCATAAATGTTTAACTTGTAGTACCATAAAAGGCTGTAGTACACAAAGTTATAAAAACCCTCCAATGAACACGGCTGCTTAGAAAGAATACACGCAAAAACTGCAGCCTGGCAAGTGCTGGTAGTCAGATTTTGTTTCATTAGTATCCTGAATAAATATCTGTTGAAATCTGCTCATTCGTGCCTGAGAGGACTCGGTTCTGCTCAGCCTAATTTACATAAATTTCAAGTGGCAACCTCCTGTGTTAACAAGTGCAGAAGTGTAAAAATCTGCATTTCCTCGAGTGTCCACTTGAGGCGGGCTCCAAAAGCTTGAGAGCCCCATAAACACCCAGTGTTGAAACGCTTATTTTATAGAACGTGAAAAACATTTAGAGTTGAACGGACTTTGAAATAACCTTAAATCCAACTTTAAAAATCCTGACCTGTGATTGGCTGTCAGCCTTGTTGGAGAGAAACTCCAACACATTTACAATATGCAAACAATTGGTGAAGGCAGGAAATGTGTCATAAATAATGTTGATTCAAGTGTGTGTGTGACCTTAGGCCACCCCTGCATGAGTCAGTGCCCTAGTTGGGCCACCTCTGTCAAAAAGTCCGGGCACACCCCTGCACCCTAATCCAGCCTTGGTCTGAACATGTCATGACTTTATCCCGTCAGGCTGTTAAGCATTGAGATTTTTTATTACTATCAATTTTAAGAATTTTATATTTTTAGGCTTATATTTGCATAACCTAAAAGGCTGGTTCGATGGGGCTCAATGCCTACACGACTCCACCAAGATGACTAAAAGTGAGATTTCGTCACCATTTCCAACATGGTGACTGTCTTTGTTTGGTTTCAAAACACTGTTTTAGAAACTACTGAATGGTGTCACCGAGCCAGTGTTGGTCTATAATCATTACCTGATTGAAAAATTAAGTGATGGACACATAAATGAAAACAGTTTGATAACTGTGCTCACTTTTACTTACAGAAACTAGGAGTTAAATTAACAAGTTTAATTTGTTCTGCACTGTCACAACATCGTAACCCGTCAAATTTAAACTCATTTAAACTCACTAGGAGTATATTTTGTTGTGTGGAAGCTGCTGCCGCACATGCGGTGCATTCATTTGCCGTGGAAAGATTGAAAACAGAACTGAGTTCAAGTGCATGGGATAGTTTGAATCAGTCAAAGTGAAGTGAGTCATAATTTCTACCTCGTGGATGTTTGCAGGTTTTATGCTAAACTAGGCTAACTGTCACCTAATGCAGCTTGAATTGAATCCGAAAGAAATGAAAGTGGTATCGATCTGATCATCTAGTCTCTTGAAATGTTCAGCTCATTCCTAATAATAAAAGGAGCACTTCATGAAAACGACGGGACACATGTCAGTGTGAGAAAAACAGTCTGAACATGACTGCATGAGAAATGTGATTGTTGTCGTCCAGAGAGAGACGGCGAGCAGAGCAACGACAACAACAGCAAACAAGCTGCTTCTTATTCCTCCACCCACTCTCATCCACACAGTCACGCTCTTCTTCTTCTTCCTCTCTTCCCTCTCATCCCTCTCTTTCTGTCTCTGTCTTTCTCTTTCTTGTACAATACAGCTTTAGTCCAAAGGTTTCTCCAACAACACAGCAAAGCGAGTCAGATGTTAAAGAATAAAACCAAAGAGCTCTAACTTGACCTTCTCCTCAACACACAGCCTCCACCACATCCTCTCTCTCTCTCTCTCTCTCTTTCTATCCACCCATCCTCTCTTTCTGCTCTTCCTCTCCTCTTCGTCACTTAGCGAGCCAGTCTGTGAAGCGCTAACCTCAGCTATCCAAAGGGGAATAACAATAATAATGATGATAATTAAGATGATGATGATGAAATGTATATTTTTAAGTATTTGTCATTGGAAAAATAATCTTAAGCTTCTCATAATTATGATGATGACGATGACGACGATGATGATGATGACGATGATGATGATGATAATGAAGTTTCTCTTGGTATCTTTGTAGCTGTTCTGATCCTTCTTAAGTTCTCGTCCTTTCTGCTCGTGCTGCCAGAGAGTACCGCTTTACTCCCATCATCCCCCCTCTCCTCCCTTCCTCTCCCCATTTTCATTTTGTTTACCTGATGTTTGTTCCTGACATCTACCTGTCTGACCTTTGACCCTGGGTGTTTGTCTTCTCCCGTGCGAGTGTGTGTGTGTGTGTGAAAGAGTGAGCTGTCAAACATTAAACCATTTTGTGTTTTTTTTTTTTTAATTTCTCTGGAAGTGTCTTTATGTTGTTTTAAGAGAAGAAGGCGGGGCTTCGATCTCTATCTCTTACAGTTCCACCTGTGCGTGACCGCAGGGTGGAGTGGGTGTGACTGTGGGTGTGGCTGTGGGTGTGACTGGCTGCAAAAAAAAAAAGACAAAAAGGTTCCTTGTTCTTCGGTCAACAGCGAGCCCCCGAGTGTCAACTGTAACGTACCGTTTGCCAACTTCCTGCTACATGTAGCTTTAATTCCTCTTGTCACCACTCAAAGCCTATTTCCTTATAATGTGTGTGTGAGAGTGCGTGTGTGATTGTGAGTGTGTGTGTGTGTTGCCATCACCCCTCCCCTTTGTGTCTTCCACCATGTGAGCTACCCCCCCAACAGCCTCCCCCCTCCCTCCCTTCCTCCCTCCCTCTCTCCTCCTCCCTTGTGGTAGCATTTAGCCTTTTAGTGTATTTATCTTGAAAACCAAAAAAAAAGAAAAAAAAAAAGGAAAAATAACTCTACTTGTTCATTGTACAGTGTTGTTCATTTTAAGTCATTTTTGTAACTGAAAGTGTTTCATTCATCCAAATAAAACAGGAGACAAAAACTGTACAGAAGACCCCCCCTCCCTCTTGACTCGTGTGTTGATTATTTTCTGTTTTTAGACTTTTCCATCCAGGTCTAATCTGTGATTTTCTGTTTTTCAGTTTGACCCCCAGGATTCACTCTGCTTGGACATCAGAGTTAGAGAGTTGACACTTTTCTACTTGCTGTACCTCTTTGCAACCAGAAGAGGGTGCTGTTAGACTAAACATCTGTCCTAACTAGAGGTTCGATCAGCCATCACCCTGTCCTGAGTCTTATCTTTCTCTCTATGCTTCCAGAGATTGAGGACCACATGCGTCTAATACAGATTACTGAAGAAGAAAGACTGTTTAGTTTTAATGATTAATCTATAAATATAGCTTGCCAAGAAAAAGTCAAGTACGATTGGCGTGATATACACACCAGAAAACAACTCCAAAGTGCTGTGAGGCAATCAAACTGAAACAGAAACTAATGCTGAAAATGATTTGACCGTATCACTGAATCACCAAGTTAGTCATTGAAATAAACAACAGATAACTTTTATTTTTCTTATTTGTAATGCTTGATTTTTAATTTTCCATCATGTGGGAGCGACATGCAGGAAAGGTTGCAGGATTATAACCTTTGTACATGAGACACATGCTTAGACCACCAGGCCTGAAAAAATCACCCCTTTTTCCAGCTTTTCTGCGTAAACACCATACAAGCTGAGAAGAAATACTTGGTTTAAGTACCGCCATCTGCAAATAAAAGCATTCATGGTGGTGTTTGAAATCGGTTAGTGGTCAAAAGGTTTAAAAATGATTAATTTAGAAACACTTTTAGCCATCTACGCTCCGTAATAAGTTCCTGCTTCTTAAAGGGAGAGTTCATGTTTTTAAAAGGGGTTGTGGAGGTACCTTGTAAGTTTATGACCCACTGGGGGAGCAAGTCAGCTCAGCCCCTTTATTGAGAAACCAGCCAGTGAACCAGAACTAGAGGCGAGGTAATCAACAGCTGCAGAGGGGGTCAGCTGTGCCACATTATTCAGCTAATTCGAAGAAACTCTAACCTCACACACGTTGGTGTGTAAGTGTGTACTCGATATGGAACATTTTCTCAACTTTGCAGTCAGAGGGAACGCTATTTTTGCACATTTTGCAGGTGAGGGACATACATTTTCCACCACCTGCAATGCACTGATCAGCTGATTTGGCCAAAAGTGACTGATGTAGTGTGACTTTCGTACTTTTGAATGTTGGAGTTTTGAGTGTCGGTCAAACATACTGACATTTGTGCAACTTATTTTTAATACTTCACTTTTTTTGTCTTATTTTGTCCAATCAATCAACATCCCAAACTTCTAGACTTGCAGCTCCATGTGTAGACCCACTCAGCATTAATTTTCGGACCTGATTCTGGTTTATAGTGCAAGCAAGTCTTTTAAAGGGCTTATACGTAAAGATTTGAGGTCACTGTGCTGCTCATTATTCAACACTGGTGTAAGCTAACATGAACACTGTCAGAACAACTCTGAGGTAATCTCCTTGTTGCATCAATTTGATGTACTTGGGCCTGAGCTGGATTACATTAAACCCTGTGACTGTAGAGACACTCTGAGTGAGAGGACATCATGTGGCTGCACAGTGTCACCCGGTGTCCTCACACCCCGGATATAAGTTCTCACCCCGCAAACCTGTTACCGAGGGGGAAGAAGAGGAGTCACATCATCTTCATCTTCATCCCTCGATTCCTCCTCTGTGGGCTGAGTCGAGGGACATCTGCTTGTAGACAAACATCAATGCGTGTGTTCGGCCCGCTCTCATCCACAGGTTTCTTTCTCTGTCTCTCTTTTTTGACTGTTTCTTCCACATTCTCCTCCTCATCCACCTCCTCTTCTTCCTCCTCTTCATCCTCCAGCTCATCGGCCTTCCTCTCATGTTAACTGCCTCTCCTTCAGTCTGTCTCCTCTGCCTCTCTGCTGCTCCCCTGCTGTGTGGCTCAGTAGGTGGATGATTAGGTAGGATGCTGGAGTGTGTAAGTGTGACAGCTTTCAGACACCCACCTCCGAGTTGAGTCACGGCCGGCGCTGCTGAGCATGTGATCCTATCACCACGGTGACTCGGGTAGATCTGTGCTGCTGTGTCGCCACATCCACATATTTTATTTGTTTTCTCTTTTTTGTTGCCATTTTTATAAACGCTTATTTGTTTATATTTCTTTTTTTATATATTTATCACAGATACTAAATGCTGGGGATACACATTTGCTTAAGCCCCTCAGAGCATGTTTTAATTTCCATTTCATGTTACTAAAACCAGAACTGGGATGTAAATGTGATGTTTATTACTCCAATCAATTTACCGATCAACCGTTAACACAAACCAGTTTAACCTCATCCTGCTGCTTCTATTAAAGCGAATCAATATTAATAATCTGTGGAGAAAACTCAAAATTTGTCGAGCTGACTTTTCAAATACAGACCTCTATTTACTAGGGTAATGTATTTTGGGTGCAGGACTTAACTTTTCATATTGTTTGTATCGGAGTTAAGTCTGAGCAGGGCCGTAACCAGGTTTCGGAAACATTGCTGTCACAAGCCCAACCCTTTAAATTTACAGACCGCAGAGAATAACAGAAAAAGCTTTATTCTAATGATACATAAGAAATATAAAGTCTGAAAATATGAAGTCACCCACTGAGGTGAAAGTTTGAATTTTGTTCCCTTTCGTGTCAATTGCAAGTCTGTTTTTTTTTTTTTCCCAAACTCCAGGTCAGGACCCAAACTGAGTTGCCAGACAGATTTTATCAGGTTGAGTAAGATGCATCAAAATGGAATAAGTTTGCTTCCATGTTAAATAAGAACCATGTTTTTTACTGTTATACCAGTGTCCAGATCAGATTTGATCAAACAATTGGATAAATTCAAAAAGTACAGAGCTGTAAAAGTGATAGCGTTATCATCGTTCAACGCGTTTTGCCGGCTGTTTTGTTACATAGTAGATGGCCTGATAGTACATTGCTGAAAGGGGGCATGTTGCAACCTACTGTCCTGGAGGTGGTCATGCTTCTGTAACAAGGACAGAAGTCCCATTAAACTGCCTTACCAAGCCATGACGGCTCACTTAACTGTGAATGTAACCATACTGAGTAAATGTGTGAGTTGCTGACACTTGAGCCCTTCTTTCCCCCTGTGACCATGCTGTGAAACTTGTAAAGTGAGGCTGTACAGTGAGTCACCTGAGGGAGTACTTTAGCTATGTTGTAAGAACAAAGATGTGAGAACAAGAATTTAACAAGTTCATAAATGTTAGCTTCACTAAATTGAGTAGAAATGCAGAGGAACTGCCTCGGTGTGTTTTGAACAGGATACATGAGGTTTTTCTCTTGGGTCCCTTGGTGAAAAAGTCTGTGAACCCCTTCCCCTACACTGTTTAAAAAGTGGAGGACATGAGAGGACTCCCTCTACTTGCAGGCTGATGTAACGCTCACAAAACCAGCCTCCTTCGTGTTAACTAATGGGTCATGAGTCAAGCTATAAAATTACAATACATGTCAAAAAGGTTTTGCTTAACCACAGAGTCTCAACATGAATTTTTTTCCAAATATCCATTTTCCCGAGGAGTTAAACCGCTATTTGATGCTGTAAATGAAGTCATGATTGACAGCTCTGTTGGTAAATGAGACCCTTGCAGCACCAGATTGGCAGAGAGTCTGCTTCAATATCCACACAAAAAGCTGTGAGGCTGTAGACTACTCTGACCTTTTTGTGGTTTCATTGCAGTTATGTTTTATGTTTTTGTTGGCAGAAGAGGTGGATGTGGACGCTGTAGCTCCAAGTGTTGATGGTGCAGACTCTGGGTCCAGATGTATACGCTTTCAGCACCTGTCGTAGGGGTATTAGGAATCCTTTTTGTAATGCTGAAGGGGTGGAGACTTCTGGTTCGAATGCTTGAGATGCTTGCATAGACTAACAAGTATATGATTGTAAAAACCCTCTGGGAGGCGAACCTCTAATAAAAGGCAAAATAAACTTCCGATTTTTTTACAGAGAAGTCTTCATAAACACTCAATCAGCAATACTTTAAATTCAGCAGTACATGCTGATTTGAATCACATTTATCTATACAAAAAGTTGCACTTGTTTCCATAAATGCCCATTTTAAGTTTCAAAAACATAAATTCTTGAGCTTTCATTGTCATATTACTTCCTTTGACTCTAATTCATAACGTTTTGTTTTTTTTCTGTAAGATTTCTCATGCTCCTAAAACTGTCTTTATTTTTTTTGCACTCCAAATTTAGACTGCCACACGCTCTTTTCCTGGATAAAAAGCTGTTGCTATGTGACAAGCACTGAGTGGAAATGTCATGCTATCTCCAGACAGTTATTAAAGGAGGGAGCAAATTACTCGCTGTGGCCCTGCTGGGCACCATAACTTTGTGCGTGCCATTGTTGTTTGACATCATTTCAGAAATGATGCCCATGGAGTCACTGTCTATGACACTCTCTGGCATGAGGCGGGTAACAGGAGAGCAACATATCTAGTTCTGTGAGGAGTCAGTTACCGCAAGAGGAACTCTGGCGAGCTGGAAGAAACCCAGTTAAGGTGGAATTGGCTTCAATAAGGAGTCACTGTGTCAGAGGTATGAGGAGACAGGATGCCAGCTGTCAGTTTGAGCAGGAACACTGCCAGTGTGTGTGTGTGAGTGTGTGTGTCCGTGCACGTACATGTGTGAGAGACTGTGCCAGTGGTGAAGTGCCACTACACAGATCTGGTTTCCTTTCCTGAGCAGCAGCAGTGTGCATGAATGTGTGTGTGCTTGTGAGTGTGTGTTTGTGTGTAGTTTACTGTGTGTCACTATAAGCTACTGTTGGCTCACCAGTCCACCCTCTGCCCCCTGACAAAAACACACATGCGAACAGTCTAGGTGTAAAGTACTGAAGCGGGGATCATTGTGGTCATTGTAAATACGTCTGCAGGCACATGTCCTTTCATTTGTTGGATTTCTTGTCACAAGTTTTTCTTCACTTCTTTGGTAGACTGCATGAAAACCACTAAACTTCAGTAAAACATTTATGATATGCCCTTGAGACATTGTTCTCTATATTTTCTGCAAAAGCGTTCCTGTACTTGTACAGTGACACCTTTGCACACTTCACTTTATCAGTGACAAACATGAACCTTTTTAAAATGATCACATTATTGATCAGCTGCATGCCTAACAATACATTTTCTTCACCTTCATGAAACATGGCTGATACGACTTGAGATGAAAGACGAGTAAAAACTAATTCCCCAGGACGTCTCCATTTTCTGCCTGCAGACAGATGAGACTGAAAAACTCAACCAGAACTTCTTACCTGTGTACGTTCAGATTGCAGGTAAGCCTTAAATTTCAATCTGTGAAAGGAAAACACTTGCTTTTTAACTTCTCACTTCTCACTTATCAGGGTGTCAGTTTGGCTCAGTGGTTAAATTGTGCACCTCTTTTCTATCCCTCTGAATGACAGCATAAACACCCCTAAAACAAACCGAGAAAAGACCCTGTTTTCCTCATGAAAGAGTTTACAAGGCAATGAAATTTCTAAGTTTTGATGTGTTAACTCAAACTCTGGTCCGACAACTCATGAGAACACTTACTGAGATGAGCAGAGCATGTATTTCTAAGAAGCATCTGAACCAGCCAGTTTTCATCATCTCTGCATCGTATTTGCTTTAAAGACAGATAAATCACTTACATCTGAAATAGAGTCATCTATATAAAGATATCAAGCGTGTAAATATGTGGTTTGAATCTATCTAGTGAACCCATATGTCATGGTCATTTCAAGCCAAAATTAGACATAAAAGTGTCGTGAAAAATATATTGTGATTTTTCATCCATGATTTGCAATTCAACTGGATGCTGTACAACACAATCTGACAGGTCAATGAGGCAAAGGTTGTTGCTGTTATCTATTATTTTTAGTTCCCCGACTGAGTTTTGTTTGTCAGAGATATGCAGGACTTTTGTTTCTCTTGATCTCTATTATAGCAGGTGAAACAATAACCTTGGCTCTTCATGCTTGAACAAAAGTCTCCGTAGAAAACATACAAAGCATCATCTTTCTTACATTTGTTGAACAGTTTTTTTTAGCAGGGATGAGAGCGATTTTACCTTGTCTTTGCAGAAACAGCCCTTCAGTTGCTTAAGTACGCGTGGTGAAGTACAAAGCAGAAAAAAAAGACCTATAAGCCCATCTTTTCTCTGAGCTTTAGGTCTGAATAAATCTCACAGTATATTGTTGAGGACTTCCTGTGATCAATTTGTTCTAAGTGAAGTGTTTATACTTTATTGCTTGTGGGTAAATAAAGAATAAGAGTGAAATTGGCTCCACTTGAATAGCGAGTGCTGCAGTGACAGTGCTGATATGTCGTATGTTTTACAGATGTGCTCTCTTACTTTTTCCTGCTGTCACCTTGTCAATAAAACGCCAAGAACCTGAATGAAGGCTGGCTGATGACACCCCGTGGAAAATTAACATCAGAGCGCTCTAAGAGAGATATGGATGCGGTTGTCATTTCGTACAAGTGCCTCCTCCGTTCCTTCATCACAACAGTTTTATGGGATTTGAATGTCACTCGGAAACACACACATAAACACACCCACAGAACACACAGCAGGGATCCCGCCCCTGAATGACACATCACCCTGAGAAACACCTCCACTCTTCCCCACCGTCTTGCAGATGAGGACTTTTATTTTCCTAACAGTTTGAAAGCTTCTTGGCAATAATCTGTCTGATCCAACTGCAAGAGGAACAGAAAAGCTGTTTAGAAACGTAAAAACTAATGATGATAAGAGAAAGTTTGGGTCATAAGTTTACCCTCTTGAAAATGAAGCTAGCATCTTTTAGTCAGAGTTGTAAAAAAGGATTCATAACCTCTGATTTTTAAAAAAATCTACATGTGTCTTTGGATCAATTTGCATCGAAAAAGCTCAGGTGCACCAATAACAGCAGCTGCAGGACATTTGAGACATGACTTAACTCTGACTTTTTGTGTCCTCACACTTGATGTAGTTTAGAGGGAGTTTACCGGTGAGAAGCAAAAACCAACACTGCAGAAAAAAGAGTTTACGATTATGTGAGCAGCTGTGTGAGGTTGTACAACAATAGGTGCTTTGGGCCAAATGCATCTGTCAACATGCTAACAAGTTCACACAGACAATGCTAACATAATCATGTTTAGCTTGTTTAATGTTTACCATGTCCACAATCTTAAGTTGGAGTTGTAGTATGTTAACATGTGCCAAAAGAAAGAGACGTTTGAAGAGCAGAGGCCTCCATTATCTAAACTTGTGTGTACAAGTCTGCAGGTGCAGCTATAAGAACAGTGCATAGTGTGTGTAGATATGGGAGACAGAGCTAGCTTTTGTTGTTTCAGAGTCAAATCCACTGCTGCTGCTTGTTTTGGCATCTTACACTTGACATAAAGTAAAGCTGAGGTTGGTGTGAATGTCATCATGAAGAGGGGGTGTCCAGAATAAAGAGGTCAAAATGTTTAAAGGGATATTCCGGCGTAAAATTAAGTTAGGGTCAAACACATCGCAACACAGTTAGACATCCCCTCGAGAGATGAATGTTGCTGACCGCTTGCTTCTCTAGTTATACCAACTTTAGTTACGAGTGTAGATAGCAATACAGAGAGCCACGTGCTCAACCAAAACACCACTCTATAGCCACAAATAATGCTCAGAACAGCACCTAACTTCATCAACAGTACATATAAAGTCCTAGCACTAAAACAGCTTTTTAGCGTTGCCTAATTTCTTTAGCAAAGAGACTAAACACAACTCACCTACTCTCTTCCAGCAGCTGCTTGTTTGTAGCAAGACCTTGGGCCAGTCCATTACAGACTGCTGCGGGGTGACGCAGCTCAAGGAAGAACATTTATGATCATTTCTTCATGGAAATGCAATCAGACCGAGACGCTAAGGCAGAAGAACTACTGCATCTGCAAATCATAAATGTTCTTTCTTGAGCTGCGTCACCCCTCAGCAGTCGATGGACTCGCCTGGAGGTCTCCATACGAACAAGCGGCTGCTGGAAGAAAGCGGGTGAGTTGTGTTTAGTCTCTCTGCTAAAGAAATTAGGCAAAGTTAGAAAGATGTTTGGTGGCTAATGCTTTGGCTGGGACCCTATATGTACTGTTGATGAAGTTAGGTGCTGTTCTGAGCATTATTTGTGGCTATAGATAGCGTTTTTGTTGAGCGCGTGGCTCTGTGTATTGCTATCTGTGGTAACTAAAGTTGGTATAACTAGAGAAGCAAGCGGTCAGCAACATTCATCTCTTGAGGGCGTGTCTAACTCGGTGTTGTGGTGTGTTTGACCCTAAACTAATTTTAACGCCAGAATATCCCTTTAATACTGGCATGGCAAGGTATTGGGATAAAGTGAAACATGTCTGATCTTCAAGGAGTGAATCTTCCATCGGGAATCAATAAAGTTCTTCTTCTTCTTCTTCTTCTTCTTCTTCTTCTTCTTCTTCTTCTTCTTCTTCTTCTTCTTCTTCTTCTTCTTCTTCTTCTTCTTCTTCTTCTTCTTCTTCTTCTTCTTCTTCTTCTTCTTCTTCTTCTTCTTCTTCTTCTTCTTCTTCTTCTTCTTCTTCTTCTTCACATATTTGAAACATATCTCAGTACAGAGATGCAGGAGGTTCATTTCTGGGTTTGTCTTGTTTGATTGAAATCTAAATACTCTGATTTTTTTTAGAAGACCTGTGTGAAAAACTGAACTGTGTGACACATCATACTGGAAAGTTACAAAATACTAAAGTCTGGTTTTAGAAAGTCTTTTTCTTTTTTTTGCAGAGGCCTCAAACTGTATTAGTCTGCATTCTTCAGCAAATATACTTATCTGGGTCCTCTTTCTTCACAGAATAAAAGACCATGAGATGAAAATGAAAAACCTGGAAAAAGTAAGAGACCTCTGGTAAGAACAATTTCTCTGATCTGCCACAAAATGTTGAGTAGCTTCCACTCTCGCTAAAATGTGCACATTTATTTTGTGCATTTATTCCAATGAGCTTTATCCTGCACAAACAACGCAGTAAATCCCAGTAGAAAGGTTCAGATAATTAGCTGCAGACTCCAACCACCACAACACGCTCTGAGGCACACACGGGTCAGGACAAAATGAATCAGTGCCACTGTATAAGAGCAGCTCCCACACTGTGAATGAGCCCACTGCGCGGCACCTCCACAAAGGGACCTACAGTATTGCAGAGCAAAAACAAAAACACACACACATACGCAAACAGGCACGCACAGACAAGGAGAATTCCGACAAAGCAAAGGATGATGGTGATTATGACACATAGCTATGCCACCCACAGCGGTGCCTGTGCGAGGGCAGAGCACATCAAACTGAGCAAGTGTAACACATGCTCTGTGTCAGTCCTCCTCCCCTGCACTGGCATGTAATGTATGACACATAGCTGCACCACCTACAGGCCTGCTGTCTCCATGCCCAGCTGATGAGGATGATGAGGATGATGATGGGGGTTGAGGGGGTTGAGGGTGCAGGCCAAGGAGACAGATTCTGCTCGGCTTTGTCTGTCGGATTGTCTTCTGAGAGAAGGAAGGGCAGAGAGTGAATCCATGGGTTGAACTCGGCTGTTTCATGAGCTGCTGAAGATGATGTTAGGATAACTTGGATGAAGATCTGAGACATCTGAATATTAAATTCCAATAATAATTCATTGATTTCCATCCTATTACCTACTTTACCCTGAAAATACCCTCAAACGGGGAATAGATGTGGAATTAATGTTCGATTTAACCTCCACACTCTGTCCTCCGGAGTCATTGACTGTATATAAATATGGACAACGTGCCTCCATCTCCTCCCACTGTCAAAAAATAAGAGGAGCCTAAACATAAACTTTCTCTGTGCTGCTCTTCAGAACCATTTGTCCCAAATAGAGAAAGGGATTGGAACTTAATCACTAACTTCTATATCAGAATGCAGCATAAAACCGTACCAATAATACCCTGCTCTTCAATAAAAACGTAAATAAATGAGTATAATTAATGTAATGATGATTCAGTAGTACAAGAATTACATGAAATATTTATCCAGTTTTAATATCAAACGTACATTTTCAAGAAGATAGAGAGAAATTGGCGTTTAAATCTGTAAGAAAGAGTTAATTTGACTGTTTTATATTATGTCTGTTTTAGTCAGAATGTTGTCTGCGAGAAGTACAAGCCAGATTACATGTGTTTCTAAGCAAAAGTGTGTTAGATAGTGGGCGTAAAGACAAGTTTTTTGGGTTTTTTTAATAAAAGGCTCATTTCAACCTTAAAGATACCTTTTAATGTCACATGAAGATAGTGTACCGCTGACTGCTGCTGCTGCATTCAAACATGAGTCGAACATGTGACCTCATGTTTGAAACAGGCCTCATTAGGCTGCAGGGGCATTTGCTCGGGGCTATTCTCTGTGTGTGATGGACGTGTGGTATTAGGTAGGTGTGGGTATTTCAGTGGCGGACGGCCAGGCACCTCTAGGTGATCCAAATCTGAAGAGAAAGAGAGAGAGTGACCCAGACTTAGCCCAGTGTGAGGATGACTAATGGAGGATTTGGGGGATGTTTGGGGAGGGGGTTGTTACTGGATCTGACCTCTTTTTAACATATAATACATGCCTCACACACACACACACACACACACACAGACACACACACTGGTCTATTTTTGTACTTACTGGAACTCATGAATGAGAGCAGGAAACAGTTAATGTTCAAATGTCCCTTTTTCTTTGTGAGATTCGTCTGTTCCTATTTCACTGCTGTATCACTTTATCAATTTCCTCCACGAGGCGGTCAAGGTTGCAGTCACCTTTCTCCATCTGTTAGTGACAAACAGATCTAACCTTCAAACTGACAGGGTAACAGGCGTGAAAGTTGCTGAGAGGTTAAAGGAGAAAATCATTCATTTATGACTCTCTGACCGTCATCTCGTATGGATTAGTCTGCAAATTCTCAAAGGGTTCCAAATATAAGAGATCGACTGATTTTGGTGAATTTTTCACCCTCACTCGAGTCAAATCATGGCCAAATTTTTCTGTCAGTGCATCTTAAAAATTTAGAGGCAAGGAAACGTGACCTTTAGAGGGTACAAACTGGGACCGTCAGTCCTCAACGCCAGGTAAAACTTTTTCTTTTCTTAGATACGTTTTTGGTCTTTTGACATTATTGACCAGACAGCAAAGGTGGGCTGAAAGATTAGCACCAAAGGGCTGGAGGTGGGAGTTGAACCCTTTGCAAATGTACCACGGACTGTAACAAAAGTTTGAGTGGCCAAACTTTTTGCTTAAACTAGAAAACTGCAAATAGTACCTAATATGACCTCCTTTATGTTAAAGCTCCAGTAAGGGGTTTTCTGACGTTAACAAAACAGGCTAAAATTTCCACTGATGCTTTTTTAATGACATTCAAATACAAACAAGACCATCAACAAAAAGATGGACAATTTTGATACTGTACTTTTTGGTGACCAAAACAAGTACTTTCAATTCACTCAACTCCGTGGCCCCTTGTGGACATAGTAGTCTCTTCTCACTTTGTCCTCTTGTCCTCTCCTCTAAAGTAATATGCACTAACAAAATCATCCTCCTGCTAACTTTATGTACCCCTGTAAATTGGTCATATGGAAACTGACATGGGGCGCTCACACCAAGCGCGAGTAAAATCGTCAACTCGCGTGAATCTAGACACATAGATGAATAGTATTTACTCGCTTCATTTGCGCATCAACTGTGATTTCAATGGTAATCCCTGCCAATTCAACCGGCGGGATCAAATGACAGACAAAAGGTTTTGACAATTTACCAGGTAATCTGACCACCTCACTCACCTGCCTCCAGGCAAGTTTCTTTTCATTCTGATTTCGGTAACTGAAAGAAAAATTATCATATAATTCGGGGCACCCACACACCGACACAATCAGTTTGTCCTCCATTTTAGATACCAGTGAACAACCATCTGTTTTCATACATCACCTGGCAAACATCGTGTTGATTAGTTATCGAGACACGAATATCCGCTCAAGTTAAGACATTTTCAGCTCCCGCCCAATTTGCCTTTTAGATGCCAGAGCAGTAGGGGCGTCTAATCGCGTACTTGCATTGACTTACCATGTAATTCATTCGCGCGAATGATTTTACTCGAGCTTGGTGTGTGGAGGCAGTAAGAACAAAGCTGTGTTTTCAACTGCTCCCATAGACTCTATATAGAATGGACAGTGTCTGCCTCCTCGCTACAGCACCCTCTGGTGACAGGCTGCAGTATAGGTCATAAATCCCGCCTCCGCCAGCCATGCTTATGGAGCTGTGGACAAACTTTAGACATTAATCACACAGAACATAATTTTTTTCTCCCCCCTGCTTGTGATGTTGACATGTAGTTACAGTAAGACTGGTTTGTGCTCGTGTCTTTTTTTTTTCTGTGCAGCTCCGTTTTTAAAAGTTATTAGGGGGTTTATGTTTTCTATGATTGACACTTGATACAGCCTACAGGCGTACAGAGATTGCGTAGCTCACCCGGGGGAAATGCTGTTTGAGCCGAGCGTCATCACAGCGACTCTTCCGCTGAATGCGCACAACGCTACTGCGCAATGTTGGTTTCAGGGTGGAAAAAAAAAAGTGAAATTACCGAGAGCTTTTCGGCTTCAAATCCGTATACTGGCGCAAGGCGGAACCAAGTTGTCCAACGTATATACAGTCTATATCTGCTCCATTGACACCTACCCCCGCACCAGTTTTAAGCATCCAAAATTACAGCATAAAAACAGTTGGTCATGTCCCAAAGGGTCTAGTTTACTTATATACTGTAAAAAGGCATCAACATACTGTATATAACAGTGTATTTAATTAACCTTAAATAATAAAAGTCTTCATTTTGTTCAAATATATAACCCTCAGTGTTGAACAATGAAGCCAATGCAGAATATGACATCCAACAGCCTTGAAAATTGAAAAGCGAATCATCTTCCTCTAGTTTTTATCCTCGAATATTAATGAGTTATTGAAGTGTAACTTTTTCTTTACTTTTACTTTTTCATGCAAATAAAGAATAACTGACACAGAAAAAGAAATATAAAGTTAGTTCACAGACGGAGTGGTGAGACTGACAACATATTCAAATCAGAGATAAGCGATGAAACTAGGGGCAAAGATGGGAGGAAGAGATCATGCAGGGGTCACCAAAAGGTACAGGGGGGTAAAGAGGGGAAGAGGAAGCTCTGTTCTGTGCCAATAGGAAGAGTTTGTTCCTCAGTGAGATACAGGAGACAGTGTCAACACACACGCTGGGCTCAATATAGCTACTGTCACACAGCCAGGCATACCTCCTCTCTCTCCTCTACAGCCTGACACTTGCACCTTCCTGAACAGCCCCCCTTCTGCCTCGCTCACGTTCTTCTATCTCCCCCTGACTCATCTGAACAGGTTACATTCTTCCCTCTCCTTCTTCCCTCCGTCCATCAATGTCACGTCCCTGGAGCTAAATTAACTGATCTCCCTTCCTTTGCTCTTTCTCCCCCCCCTCTCGCTCTCCGTATATATTACAAGCTTGACACCCTGCCAGACATTGGTTTAATATAACACACATTCTCTGTGCCTTCCACCCGCTCTCACATTACCCTCTCTTTCCAACTCCCACCACCCCGCTTTCATATGGGCACTGGCCTCTTGCTTTTTTCCATACTTTACCCACCGCAAAAGGAGCTTTTTGTTCTTGAATAGCTCCCTCATTGCCATGGTAATCCAACAGAAAGAGAGAGTGTTTTTTTTTCTGTCAAGGGGCCTTGTGGATGAAAATAGTAAGTCATAATGGTTTTCTTGAAGTGGCCCTGAATCTGAGAAATCAGTGGTCGTTCTTGAGAATTTGAGTTTACAGTTTGAGGGAGTATAAATGTCGAAGCTTATCACCATCGTGAAACTTCCCACAGTTATTTTCCAGGTGGACTTTTTCTTTTTTTTTCCATCGCCAACTTCCCGTTGATCCCCCTCTTCCTCTGTCTCACTTGTCCTCAAACGTCAGCCTCTGCGCTCCCCTTTCCTTCCCTCTGCAACCACCTCGCCACTCGCTGTGGTAATCCCATTACTCATGTGCGAATACCAGCTGGGGAAGAGGGGCGAGGGAGGGAGGGGAAGGAGGATCTGGACAGAGGATAACTGTGTGGAGGCCCAGGGTCTCAACTAGACGGTTGGTCACTCGAGACTTTTGTTTTAAACTCTGGCCTTAGGTGGAAAGGAAAATATTCATTGACATTGTAAATTTTTAATGTAATTATAAACACGGTCAAATTTAGACCCCGATATGACCCCAGGGTGCAAGGAGGGAGAATAAGGAAGGTCTCACGTGTCTGTTGAACTATCAAGATTTAGTTTTTTTAATCTTGAGCTGAGAAAGAAGAAAATACAGTTTCATGCAACAAGTTATTCGCTGTAATCCTGACAAAGAGTGACAATTTAAGTCCTGTTATGACCCCATTTGAGAGAAACAGAGAGAGTAAAGAACACTATTCGGAAACATTGGGTCTTAACTTGATTGTTAGACAAATTTTTTCAACCCACAATAAAGGGAAGAGTTGTGAGAATTCAGTTAAGACCCGTGTGTAAGACGGGTGTAAAGGGGGAATACAGAAAGACCTGTCTTAATGCCTTTGCTCTCAACTGGACTGCTGAAGACTCAAGGTGATCTCAAACATCTGGTCTGGAAAAGGAGAAGAAAATATTGATTGGCATTGCAAATTGTTTTATTGTAAACTATTAAGTTCAGATTTAAACCCCATTTGTAAAAAAAAAAAAAGGAGGGAGAGAAAAACAGACGGAGTGAGATCTATCTGGCTGTGTCTCCTGACGGTTGAACTAGCAGGCTTGAAAATAAACAAGTTCTTTGATCACAAAGAACCCATTGACTCATGTCTTCTCTCCCTCTCTCTCCTTCTCTCTCTCTCTCTCCCCTTCTCTCTCTTTCTCTCCCACTCCTTATTCTCCGCAGCTTTGCTCTCTTTTCCTCTCTCCCTAACTCTGTCCTTTTTTGCTCTTGCCGTTTCAAAAGGGGTGAGGTAGGAGGGTGAGTGTAGTGTGCCTGTTTGTGTAAGCGTGTGTGCGTGTGTGGGTGAGGGGGATGCAGGAGGAAGGCATTAACCGCCACCCTGCTGCACTTGTTGTCCCCTCAGCTGCCGGCTTTTTCTTTCACCCGGGGCCGCTCTCACCCCGCAAGCTTTTAAAGTCTAGCGACCCATCTTCCCCTTCTCCTTTCACCGTCACACACAAAGTTAAACCTTTTTCTCCTCAGTCAAGGTTCTCCACATGAAGAGTCAAAGCTGAACAAGGGTTTAACTTTGCAGGTGCTTCATGCAGAACTGTCTGAAGTTGATTATGTAAAATCACTTGCTGGGATTCAAGCAAAAGATAATTGCAGCACTTACGGAGAAAGAAAAGAAGGGGAGGGTTAAAACAAAAAAAAAAAGAGTGTGTGCATATTCATGTTTGAAGGTGTGAGAATGTCTGTTTGCGCATGTAAGTGTGTGCGAGTGCATGAGTGCGTTCCTTCACGTCACTTGGTGTATGAATCATCACTTACCCTATGTACATATTACACCTCTGTTGGTTGTTTAACGCCCCGTCCAGGAATTATAATCCTACCTGGCTTCCATTGGTGGCAGAAATCAGGTTCTGCATAAACATGCATTCTGTGTGTGAGCGTGTGTGTGTGTGTATACACTGCCTGTGGTGGCACTGGTAAGTGAGCTACCACACCCATTGTCCACGGTAATTACACTGACCTGAGCCATCTGTGTTTTAGAAGCACAGAGCAGAAGAAACTGGGGTGCTTCAGTGCTGGTTAGGTTGCAAGTTTTGCAGCTGCAACCACTGACAGTCATATAAAACTCCTTTGATCTGCTGCAAACTCACTTGCATTGCAGTTGCAATTTCCAGACACGAATCTCAGTCATGACGCTCACTTATACTCGAGACGGCAATCTCCTTAAGCCCATAGGATAAAAAGAGGAAAACATGGGGGTGGGTCAGGGTCTCAATCTCTAGGGAAGATATCTGGGGATGCTCACACCCTCACCCACCCACCAGTGAGAATTCACATACACACAAACACTCCAGTGACAAAATCTCCACTCAGCCTTTCATTCTCTTCGTCTTTCTCTGCCGAGCGTCTGTCTGTCACTCTGATTAGAGACGGACGGGGTCGCATAAAGCTCAGGGGGGTGAAAAAGGGCGGGATGGGAGATAGAGGGAGTTACAGATGATGTGGAACCAATGGGACAAGGCTCTTCTGTGATACACTTAGTTTGTCAAACACATCATCAAGACCACTCCCCACAGTTGCTCCGTGTTTTTATTTAATGACTGAAACATTTCTATGTTAAGTATCAAATGTGAAGAAGTGTGTTTGCTTTCTCTACACTGACATCCATAAATGCAAATAATACTTAAACATTGCCTCACCTCTTTCACTTTCCTCACCTCACTTCTACATTGTGACCTCTGTTCTCTGTGGTCTTCTCCTCGCTAACACTGGACTTGTTGAAACAGCTCTACAGACTCAGGTGAAGTTGCGAGAGTTATAACACTGTTTTTTTTTTTAATTTTGCGTGAAGATATAATGCAGTAAAACTAGACCTTTATAAGTCATTATGCTCACTGCACTTTGATAAGGATTTATAAACCCTCTCACCCACTGCACCCGACTGTGGGGGGCTTTAAGCAGCTCCTTCAGCAGCAGACTTAGACTCCCACCTTGCAAGACGGAGTGCTACCGCAGGTCATTCCTCCCCTCTGCAGTAAGACTTTACAATGAACTGTAATAATAACTGGACTCACACCTATCAACACTATCTACATATTGTAGATAGTATTATTTTTCTTCTCCCTTTTTCCTTTTTCTATTTTTTTCTTAATTATTACATTTATTTAAGTTCTTAATATTAGGATCTTTATTTTTATAACTGCTTTTTTGCACTCTTTGTCTGTGATGCTGCTGTGACAAAAAATGTCCCCCATGAGGGATCAATAAAGGAATATTCTATTCTATTCTATTCTATTCTATTCTATTCTATGTGCTTATGATGCATTATGAGGTGGTTTCATGTAAAGTTTGACCAAAAACCATTTATAAAAACATTTAAGAACTTTAAATGTACAAAAAACCCTAAAAGCTATCAATGAAACTTAAAGTTTTACATATCCCAGTCACGTGCCTGTCATCCTTGAGCTAATAAAGACCTGAGTAGACAAAGTGTGTGATGAATGTGAGGGCAGAGAGAGGATGGAGGTGTGGAGAGGTGGCAGAGGATGGAGCAGGAGGAGGAACATGAAGAGGTGTGAGTGTGAGGGAGAAAATGATGCTGGACGGACATATGGATGAATGAGTGGTGTCAGATGATCGGATTGCTGTGGACAGAGAAGCAAAAAGTATGACTGTAAACGGGGAGAGAAAAGAGGAGAAAGCAGGCAGACTGTGGGAAGAGGAGGGGGGAAGGAGGGTATTGAGAGCTGCGGCGTGTTTATCAGTGTGCAGAACGTACTGTGCCGTAGATTTGTCTGTAAATGTCATCTCCTGTGCTTAACACACAAAAGGACATATTCACCCAAGTCACACACATGCAGGCTGGTACAGTAAGTACACGCATAAATATCAAAAGAGGAGAAGCCATTTGTCCACCCTGCACTTGATCATTAAATCACTCCTCTTGTCCTCTCTTTGATTCCTTTTCTCTCGTCTCTCCTCGCACATGAAGAGGTCGAGGGAAGCTAGAGAGCTCTTCACGTCAACCAGAAATACAGACTTTATAGAACAGGAAAATGGTAGAAATGTGGCGTATGCATGCCAGGACAGACGGAAACACACAAGGAAATGAAAACCAAGAAAAGAAACAGAAAAAGTGCATCTGTTTAGTTTGTAGCTTTTTGTTTTTATTGTTTTATTGCCATTCGCCTTATCGTCACTCGCAAGGAACCTTAAATAGTGTGATTGAGTTGGACTACTGTTTATGTTTAACAGCATCTACACTGAACAACAATTGAAAAAAAAAACCAGACACATAACCTAAAATCAGAAAAAGGCTGTTTATGCTCGAGAAGTTTCTGGCGTATGGGCCCCTTTTATGGCTGATGTCATCAGAAATATGCGAGCACACTTTGGCACCAGAGGCTGCGTTTTGCTCCATTCACCCAGACAAGTTTGCGAGCCTTAGACTCTGGATAAACTCAGTTGCCAGCTGTAAAATGTCTGCTTGTTGCATGGTTGGCTGACAGCATCAATATTCAAACGGTGGACTCAAGTTCAGCAGAATTTCAACAGGGTTATGAACGCTTCAGAGCAACAGGTGTTTGGGTTACGGGGTGACCTTGTTCGCTTGTGGCTTTCAGACGTATGTGTCAGTGATCGCTGTGGTCATAGCATCTTTTTAAACGCAGACAGGGTTAGTTGCAAATGTATCTTGGTTTAGTTTTTTTTTATCAGAATGTAAAAATATGCTCATTAGATATGTCCACAATGGAAAACTTCAGCATTTAAAGGTCGAGTGTGTAGTATTTAGCAGCATTTAGAGAATTAGCGAACAGACTTGGTATAAAATAGCACTGCCATGTTTCTACAAGAGCACTGAATGGACAGACTATAATATTTATAACATACTGTACATGTTTTAGTCTTTAGTGAACTACCATGCTAGAGGCAGCTGTTGTAAGGCGCAGAAGAAGAGAGGGGTTGTTGTTTAAAAGTATTTACACTGATAGATGTTTGTGATGATAAATTTGACAAATGGAGGATCATACTTATCTTGCATCACAAAGTTTCTTGTCTTCAAAGGCCACCATAGCTTCCTTGATTGAAATGGTGAGCAGGGGAGCATTTCAATAAAAAATCAAATGCTAGATATCCTGAATTCCTGTAATAGCTAAGTTACAGCATGCAGGATAATTAAGGCTTAAATACGGAAAGATGACTAAAAAATTAAAGTTAGAATTACAGAGTTTATGTTCACATTACAGCTTATGTCATGAAATATCTGTGCTTGTTAACACACCAATAAATACACAGTGATCATGACTGTGATATGCAGGTACAGTTCGCTCTTGAAAGTACTTTGGTTTATTTCGTGCTTAAAGTTTCATACAAGTGTGCTTTGGAAAGACTTCTGAATTTCTGTTTGTACATGGTCTGCATATAATATTTACAACTAATGAGTAAAAGACTTCATTGTCCACAAGGGGTCGCCAAAATTGATGAAACCAAAAGTCTCTCACAGGTGCTTTAATTTTCCTCAAATTCTCTTTTTGTCAGTCATGAAATCTACAAAGTCTCTCTTCGATCTTGATTGCCGCTGCGTTATCTAGGAAACATAAAAGAGACATAAATAAGATCTTATCCTAAATTAGTCTTTGCTATGGGATTGTGTTGAGTCATAAGCTAGGGAATAGGTTGAATGCTAACAACATCTACTAATGTTTCAAAGAAAAGGAATACATGCACAGTGATTTCTGAAATTCAAGCTTTTTTTGGAAGTTAGGTGTATGCATCAACTGCTGTCTAATATAACATCAAATATACTGTTTAAGCTTGAATTACGTCTTTTCAGTGTATTACTTGTCTATTTTCTACATTTTTAAACCATCATTATATACTCACAGTTATTATTACGACATTTCTGAGGCTCCCACTCCAACAGGACATTAGAGGAAATGGGCTGCCAGGTGAATGTGTAGAATTGTTCGCCTCTGTGTGAGAAAAAGCTGTATGTCTGTCCAGAGGTTTTCCTGCTCCAAAAAGAAGAAGAAGAGGGAACAGGATAACCATTTCCTGAGTGTGAGGGTTCAACACACAACTTGGATGCTCCATTTTTTCCTCTTTTTGGTCCAGTTTCTTATCAGGCAGACCAGAGAGGGTTTCCTGATTCTCTCAGAGAATGGTCAACTAAGGGAGGAGAAATCCTGTTTGTAAATCACGCTGCAGGGACATTTCTGCTGTCAGGGGATTTGTTTACTTGGTTTAACTACCCCTGTCTTATCCTGTTGACAGGGCAGGGCAGTGGTGTGCATCACAGATGTAACAACACGGTCAAGAAATGCACAAAAACACTGATAAAAGCCTGCATCCTTTAAGCCAGGTGCCAGTGTAAATGAACGCAAGGGAGGAGATGCACATCACCTCCCATGTGTGACACCTCACCCACTCATATGCACTTATTGATAACACATGACAGCTTCATTCGAGTGGCACGTGAGGAAGCAGAAGGTCAGCGTGTTCGTGGTGACAGGAAACAAGTCCAGGCATGACACCACTCTTTATAATCTAACAAGCCAGGCTGAAAATCTGATCAAGAGATCAGAGAGTTACATGTAAAATGACCGGATGTGTCTGGGCACTAGTGCACTCAAAATGCACATTCACATACATTCATACCTTATATGCTGATGCAAGCTTGGAGAACTTGTACATGTGTGTGTGATTGCAGAGTAAAGGCCAGATACAGTTGGTCGCACTTTTGAAAAAGAGGAAAGGGGTGTTAGTTCTACATGGGAGAGTGATCAGAACAGGATGCAGGTTCAGGTTCAAATTAACCTCAAGACTTGGTTTGTTTTTATGTGTGAAAACTCTTTTGGTCTCTTTGGTTGGCCCATTTATACATAGAATAAAACAACAAGGTTAGCCCAGTGGAGTTACAGGATTGTTAGTGTTCAACCTAGTTATATAAACAAATAAGACACTTTTGGTATCACCCCTATAATATCTCGATAAATCTGTCTAACACATCAGTTTAATACCAGTCCCTTTCTGTGTATGCGTTTTGCATGAATGAAAAATAACATTCAAGATGAAAATCTAAGATGCATAAAAATATATTTAAAAACACTGGGTTTCAGCATTGTCACTCCTGATTTGTTAGAATACCAGTGTTGGCTTTCAGTTCAGTGCACTCCCAGGCTAATGTAAGCCAAGGTGCCCAGGTTATAAACTCTTGATTTTTCACAATGAACACTGTCATAGTACCACATGTAATGATATATTTGCTGATATGCATGCAACACGTGTTATTCTTGCTGATATTTGTCAGGTATCATTTCATCACAGTGAAATGTTGCAATGTCTGACACCTCATAATAGGTGTCAGACCATACAGCAACTGTAACACAAACACTCTAACAAGTTTTTAAAGCGTATTATCTTCCAATCATTCAATCATTAGACAATTGGTGAAAAAAAAACATGTATTTTCTTTAAGCAGTTAAAATGAAAATCAATCAATCAATCAATCTTTATTTATATAGCACTTTTCATACATAACATGTAGCACAAAGTGTTTTACACAGAAAAAGGAATTAAAGAAACAAGAATATTCACATTTACCCCAACCCAAGATTAAAAGAATACCCAAATCTACCCCAGCCCAACCCCTCATTCCCACCCCACAATCTAATTGCAACAGAAACAGTATTAAAATGCATCAACTTAAAAAAAGGGCTTGATTTTGTGGAAACATGAATGTGCGCACTGAGGAAACGTCCTTTTAAAACTCAAGATAAGGAAAGACTGGAGGTTTATGTTAAAATCTAAAAACAAAGAAACAGAGTGAAATTTAAGAAATGATAAATAAAATGAAATAAATAAAACAGTAAAAGACTAAAATAAGAGCACCAAAATAGCTCAATAAAAGACGATCCTGTGATTAAAACTAGAAGAGATAAATGCTAAACACTTAAATAGAGTTAATGATATAAAATTTAGTTAAAAGCAAGACTAAAAGGGTACGTTTTCAGTTTGCTTTTAAAATCATTAAGATCAGGTTCAGTCCTCAGGTCTTCAGGTGAGCTGTTCCATAGACGGGGTCCATAGTAATAAAAAGATGCCTCACCGTATGTCACCATATACAAGCAAAAAATCTGAAAATAAAGGCTGGTTTTGGTACTGGAGACTATGCACAGAAGTTTTCACATCACCCTTGTGCAGCAATGACAGACATGCATGTGTGTATACAACTAAGTAAAGTACAAAGAAACTCTCTCCTGAAGCAGACAGGCTACTTAAGCCAAGAACAAACATCTTCTCAACAGTTCAGTTCTAGTAAAAACAAAATATATAGTAATGTTGTTTTAATCGTATGACACTGAAGTTGGTCAATCACTGCAGAAAAACAGACTGTGAAAATAGTGTGTCATGTCAGAAGTTGGCTGAATCAATAAAACACACAGTAATGTTGAGATCGAGTTTCCTGTTTTCACTGTTAATCACATACTGACGCTTTCAGATTTAATTTGTCTAATTAATAAGTGTAATTATCTCGATATGAAAGGGCCTCATTAGAACCAATAACCTCTGATTGACGTAAGTGAACACGGTGAGCCGAGCCGATCTCGCGCCTCCTAAATCGTAGGCCCTCGGATGTGATGTCACCACGGCAGCGCGCTGTGACGGTCTCCAAGGCAACGCCGCGTGCTGCAGTGACGCCAGCTCAGTCCTCGGCTCGTGGTGAGTGGGCGTGACTCGCCACGTTAGCCCCCACCCCTCCCTCCCTTCTCCTCCGTCAGTGTGGGCGGGCCCCGCTCTGAAGAGAGCGAGCGAAACACGACACCCCGAGGACGAAGAGAGGCACGGGGGGAGGAGAGAGTCGCGCTGAATGGTGTGAGAGTGGAGTGGAAGACTTAAAAAAGTCTGTAAAGAAAAGAGAGCTTCCTCTCCAACGTTTATTTCTGTCAAAGAAGTAACAAAGCTTTGCGGTGGAGGTATGTCAAACAGCGACGAAGATGCGGTTGAAGCAGAGTAAACGGCCGCTGGACAGTTAGCGAAAGAAGTTGTTAAAAGAGGGAGAAACGGCTGCTCGGCTGCCTCGGGACGGGACGGTTGACCATTTTTTCCGCTGCAACTTCAACAGAATTCAGCGCCGGAGTAGCGAGAACCGACAGCGAAGACTCGGCCCCTCATCTCGCCGGGAAGTGAAGCACTCGGTCGGTTGCTCGGTTGGCAGAGAGCCGGGGAAGCGGAGCGCGGCGGCGGCGGCAGCGGCGCGAGAGGAGCCGCAGAAGTTGTAGCTCCAAAAGTTTGCCGTGTATCCTCACCTAGTTTTCCAGAAGAAGAAGAAGAAGAAGCCGAGAGACTGACTTTCCTTTTCCACAAGCAACTTTGTGGGATTCACCCTGTTGTGTAAACTTTGGCCGCTTTGCTGAGTGGCTGAAGAAGAAATAATGAAAACACCTGGAGAAACTGGTGAGTTAGCGTGACTCCTGCTCTGATTTTTTTGTCGACCATTGTCTTTCTTGTTTACTTTCCGTGTACAAACGCTCACTACTGTATGTGCATCGCTGAGTTTGACCCGACCGCACAGTTATCAACCCGCTTCTCACCGGGAAACCTGTTGATTTAGCAGTTCAGAATTACTGCACAAATTTAGGTATTATAACCAGAACCTACTCTCAAATCTAGTGCAGGTTGAGTACTGTACTCCGGTTCAAGAGGAAGTGGTTAAACTACTGTACAGTTGTTACAGCGACATCCTCTGTGTCACCCTGACAACCCAATTACACCATCCAGCAACCTTTCAGAGAAAGTCTGAAAATTCTGCAAACACAATATGCTCGTGTTTTAATTGTGGGTGAGAGACAGAGGGATATAGACGTGTTGATAAGTTACTTCAGGGATCTTCTCTTCCTGCTGGCGGCGTTGAGGTGATTGGATCTGGCAAGTGGTACACAGAGCACGTTGATATTAACTCAGTAACTGAGCATACAATTGCCAGGTACTTGGCTTGTCAGCATAATGAAGTGAGAGCAGGGGTGGAGGGGCGAGGGGGATTTCCAGTAGTCAGCTGAGGTCTCTGCATGTGTCATTTTGTCTAATTCCTGAAATGCTTGCATAAGTTTGTTCTTGCTCCCTTCACTGGAAGCCAAATTTTTTACTCCAAAAGGAGGAAGTGGAAGTGTGGCCATTCGTGCTAGCTATTCACTTTATTTATAATCGTCTTCCTGACGTGACCCCTTTGCTTTTAAGTGACAGAACTAGATCAGTTTGGTTTCATGTGTTGATATAATCAAGTAGCTCGAGGATAACATCTGAAAGCATACAACAGCCACTTACTGTGTGTTTCCTTTTATACAAAACAAAGTATGCATATTTAATATGTTGTTTTACCTGCGGGAACAATAAGATGACTTTCTAAGTAGTTACCGGTAAGCATTTGGCACAAGTCCCTGAGTGTGTAACTGACAAACTGTGTGAGCTCTCTTCCCACTTGGGACATTCCCCTCCCCTCCCCCAGCCTGTCCCCTCCTGACTCCCGCTGCACCCAGCCTCAGCCCCTCAGCCCTCCACATTCCTGCACACACACACCCTCTCCCTGCAGCAGCCCCGAGGAGGCTACCATGACATCACACCACATCCCACCACAAATAGCCCTTTTATTACAAGGAACTTTGTGTTTGTGTGGCAGCAGATAGCTTAAGTCCTTCTGGGAAGGTACTAAAAATTGATCGTACTCACGTTATTGGATTGGTGTATGCAGTTAGTGTGTGTTTAGCTTGACTGTAGCCTTAAAGGCGAAGAGCATTGTGTGGCATGTGTTAAGTCTTGTGCTCCTATCTATCTTGCACTAGAACAGCATCTTACCATTATTTTCAGCTCTGAATATTTTTAATAGTTGGTGAAGTTTGTAAAAGTTCACCCAGAGTCAAGATTCAGCTGTGTGCTTTTGTTTCTCAATATGAAGGACATTATCTGGTTAGGAAATACTATTTATACTAAATATATATTTATAGTTTAACCTTTTCACATTGCAAAAGTTGAAATCTGCTGTTGTCTCATATGAATTGCTTTAAAATCAGCCATATAGCCCATGATATTGTTAAACGGCAACCACCAGTGTTGGCAAACCAGCCATGCAGTATATTATTACGGTACTCTGTGTGGTCACATAGTCGTCATACATGAGCAGACTTTTATTCTTTTATTGTATGAATTATTACACTCACATTAAAAATTAAAGTAAAAGTTTTTTTTGACTCTTGAATGATAGATCAAAAGCCTTTTCAGTCCACTAGATGGTGATAATTTTTTCATGCTTAGGTTTGCAGAAGTTGAATAATGTTTGTAACAAAGACATCATTTAGTTTTTGTGCTCAGTGTTTTCATGAGTTTGAACTAAACTGCAATAAAAGTTGCAAACAAGGTTAAAATCAAGACAACATCAAATCCTGACAGTATTGTATCACGTAGTTTCCAATAATCCTGACGCTCAAAGCTACCATTTACTCATTTCAGCTCCAATTATTTCAAATGCTGAAAAGCAAACTTCTTGATTACATAAAGCCATGACTCATCAAGTAGCATGTCATTTGAAAATTTGATCACTACTCAGTTGATCAACTAATTGATTAATCCTTTCAGCTGTATTTGGTAAACATAGTAACTCTCTCTCAGGGGCATTATCTAACATAACATCTGATCTCATAACAGCTCTTTTAAATAGTTGAATTATTGAACTGCTTAATCCGTGCCGCAGTCCTGATCTCTCGATCTCCTGCTGTTGCTGAGTTTGCAATCAGGACATGAGTTTTAACCCTTAACCTGTGGATATCCCATCATTTAGAACAAACACGTTTCTTGAATGCGGACGAGTATAACAGTGCCAGGATAAGTGTAGGATAAAAAAATGCAATCATCCCTTCCCAGGATGTTTGCTGATGTAGGATTATGTCCCATACGGTAAGCTGCTGCCTCTGTGGAGCTTACCTCCTCTCCCTCCATCAGCGAACGCTTCCCCCTTGCACTCCTGTTTTCCACAGTCACTTCATTAGCCTGAATAGATAGATGATAGGATTTCTGCTGAGATAGAGAATTGATGTGATGAGGCAGGAAGCAGCTGGGCTAAACAAGCGTCTGTTGTTGAAACATCGGTGTTGACTTTGTGGAGGTTTAAATTATTCCGTTTAATTATGTATATCTTATCATTGCTGTTTAGCTGGTCTTTGTTTGGTTAAAAGGTGAGAGGTAACATATTCTACAGGTTGCATTGGTCAAGAGCAGACAGATAGCTTGTCTATTCTCACACAGTCACATATCTATATTTTTGTTTACCTAATGATTGATCAAGCCTATGTCTCTACAACCTCACCACACACTTTGTACAGCGTGTTTCATCCGCTCTCTCTATATCCTTCTCCGGTTTTTCCCTCGCCACCCCTGTCACTCTTTTCTCTCTGACAGGATAAGGACTGGTGTGTGTCTTTGTGTGGTGGAATTGCATAGTGGGTCCCCTGGCTCTGGAGTGGCCTTTGTATGTGTATATATGTGTGTGTGTGTGGAGTGTGGGACAATGGTGGGAGTGGGGCAGGCCCTGGGGCTGATTGTGTGTGGACTTGTGGGGCCAGGGACCTCTCATTGTACTCATAATGGTGCGGAGTAGCTCATAGTTTGGTGGCGCTTTTGACAAGTGAAGAGACCGTACTTCTGCCAGCGTGTGAAATGCGGGTGTGTATGTGTGTATGTGTGTGAGTGTGTGTGTGTGTGTGTGTGAGGGAGGGAAAAAGAATGAAGTAAACGTGGCTTCCTAGTCATTTGTCATCGGTCATTCAGCGACGTCGTTAAATGATGATTGTTGTTTGGCACTTTCCCAGAGTGACAGACTTGCTTCAAAGCCGTTTTACCATTGAACCTAGACGCACAACGTCTTTGCTTATCTCACGACAAAAGGCTAACTTTTGAGCGAGGACGACCCATTTACCTTCTCCATAAGTGGGTTTATGTGTTCCTGCGCCAGCATATGCTTTTCAATCTCAGCGCACAACCTCTGTGATGATAAGCGCAGTGATTAGCCTTATCTGTGAAAACTCCCCTGCACTGCTGACCACAGCAAAAGCCCTGCCTCCCATTATCCCAATTCAGTTTTACAGCTTGCTTTATGGGACAGTACCCTGCTGTGATCAGGCTCAGCTAACATGTTTGAGGGTTAAAATAGATGACGTCCCGTAATAAGATTCATTGTCTTTCATTAGAGAAAATCTGCAGATTGTATTACGTTCCAAAAACCATGATTTATTTTTTGATCAGCTGGTTTCCAGGACTCCTGAAATAAAATACCTTTGCCGCCACATTTCAGGACTACAGTTGTGCATCAGTTTACAGCATTATCTGTATACTGCGCACTTTTAAAAGTTTTCTTTTTCATGCTTTGAGGACCGTAGCCTCTCTATAGCCTCTACGTGTATGAAACCTGTCACTAAAACATGTGGCATTTTTAGTAGCACATCTTCTTAGTTTCTTTACTTTTTCTTTTTTATTGCAAGAACATGAAGTTTAATGTTTCTTTGAGCAGACACCTCTCATTAGAGGAAGAAATTTGGAGTGATCCAAAGAAGGACAGGCTTTTTTAAACGCTATATTTTTTTGCATTCCTCAAAATTTCAGAAGGTTTTAACTTTCTCCACGCTCTTAAAACGTTAACTTGCTTTTATAATTTCGAGTTATTTGAAATTTGTATTGTCGTGTTTGCATCATCAGCTTTTTCGTGTTGCGTGTTTTCTCCTCTCACTCATCAGTGCAGAAATCCACAGGTTCCAAGGAAAGATGGTTTGAGTGGGTATGTAGCTCTCCATGTTCAGACTTTTTCTGCTCACAGCTGGTAATAAATATTTAGTTTTGTTTGAGAAATCAGTATCAAAGTAGCGATGTTAGTTGTTTAAAATTTAAATTGAAGATCATTAATAGAAGAGGCTGACTTTATCCCAGACAGCCGGTGTTTTCATAACAAAGAGGTCCATCTCTCCTTTTCCAACAGTTCCAACAAAAGTTTTGATGTGGTCATTATTGACACTAAGTGGACAAATGACTTCTGGTAGAGAAGCCCCTCAGTTGTGGAAATGTCTGTATTTGTCCAAGAATGTGACCGAAGGGAACAATGTGCTCAGCCAGTCGACACTAATGGACCTCCCCACCATTAGTCCTGAGTCGCCCTTGACCGGGGAGACCAGAGAGACCACGACCAACAAGGCAGCGCTGCCCTTGATGGCCCTGGTGCTGCTGATTGCTGTCAACCCCACCCCCCACTTCAACCCCCTCCACCTCAGAGACCCTTGCATTAACCTCAGATCTGCCCATCGACTCCTATAGATTATCAGCCTCTCCGACCTGTTTGATCAGCAGTGCGATGGTGAGGGTCCCGCACTAAAGAGTTCCATTTAAAATGCACTTTTTTACGCTGATAACACAACAGCACAACTAAATGCGCCCTAAGGCCATGTGTGTATGTCTGTGATGTGAGTTGAACCTACTTTTACCGCGATGCCATTGGTTGCAGCCTGACAGCGTGACCCCCACATCGACCGTATTAGTTACTGGTCAGGGATGGTAATGAGTCTGGATGGGATGGACTGTTGACAGATAACTGCAACACTCTGAGAACATATGTGTGAGTGCACATACACAGAAACACACACAGATACACACTTAGACACACTGCTGCTTTTTATTGGAATTCTTGGACCTCCCACATTCCTGCTTAGAAGGTTAATAGTTGCCGGCTGTGTTGCATTACACATGAGGGGAAAACACAACAGTACTATCTCTGCAAGCCTGTTCTGCACACGCTCACTCAGTGACTCGCAGAGGCATGCATCCGTTTATATACAGGTATATTCCAGCTCTGGAGGACAGTATAAATAAAAAATCAATGAAAAATAATGCCTTTCTTGTTTGTAATGAAAACCATCACCCTCAAAATGCACATGTACTCACACACAGGCACCGAGGGTCTCTTTTCAAGTGGGTATCAAACTTCACGTTGAGAATGCAGAGGGGTGTGTTGGCGTGCGTGGATCGACCCACACTGTTTAGCAGCTGTTTGTGTTTGCGCATGCATGTGCATTGTAACGTAATATGGGGAATTTACAGAGCTGCATTGTTGTAGAGGTGACTCAGAGTGGAGGTGCAGAAAGGCATGTTATTGTTGAAGAACATCAAGTGTGTGTATATGAAGGAGACCAGGGTTTCTGGGTGGGCAGCTGCGTGAAAGGTATTACTTGTGAGGTTGTGGTCGTATGTATAACAGGTCTTGGTGACGGCGGCGCCATTGAAACTGATCAGAGTCTGATGACACGCACACGCCCCCACACAGACACACTCTCATACAGGCACAAAGATCAAGTAACTCTATTCCTCTGATCCTTCCAGATGAGAGGTTTTATTTTGGATCCTCACAACACAATGACCTGTCCTTCAGGTGAGAGCCCGGAGTGTCACCTCACGGTTGGTTGGAGTACAAGCAAGGTGTAAGCTGTCAGGACCACAATCGCACCAAGACAGTCAGTCAGTCATTCTCCAAGCGGACTCTGCACAACCACCTAGCCTGGCCTGTTGCAAAAGCACTCAAATACACACACACACAGAGACACACACATAACAGTAATCCACTGCAACCAAACGTAAGTGTGTTTCCCAATGGTAGCCAGAGCTCTGTCCGAGTGATGTTGTAATGTATACTCTTAATCTTCTCAGATTAACCCCAATAATACTGGTCATGCTGAGGGCATCTTTACAGTAGGGATCAGCACATATGTGGCTACTAATATACATTCCAGGGAGGATCAGAGCGAAACTAGCTCTTCTCCATACTAGGGGGGATAAAATGATCTGCCAATTGTTTTCCCTTTCCAATTGACTAAGTGTGGAAACTTTTGCTCGTTCTTACGAAAATCAGAAATCATCCCTTGTGCACACCCCGATTTGAATTTCATAAATCCTTTTCCGAGCTTGTAAGTGTGTTAGCGAACAAGTTCTCCCGCTGTCCCAGACTGTGTGATACAGGGAGGTGCTGAGTGGAGATCCTAACCCCTCTCTAACCTCTTAAGTCCAGTGCAGTCAGCAGACACTCCCTGCAGAAAGGCAGCAGTGTTTGAATAGTTCCTCTGGCTATTTTTATCTGGGAATCTGCCTCTGTGCTGGACTCAGGGAGCGGGGGTGGAGGGCAAATATCTAATCTAATTTCGGACGATGGGAAGTCACCAAAAGGACTTCTGTGCCCCGCACATAGTGTCGATATTTTGTGCGAGTGTCTGCGCCGGGTATTGAAATGCTGTCTGGCGCCAAGTTAAACTTTCTTGCTTGTCACCCTCCCTCCTCTCCCCCATTTACTCCCTCTTTTTTTTTCCCTCACTAAACTCTTTCTCTCTATCGCCCTCCTTCCCTGCTGCACCCCATGTCAGGAATGCACAATCACGTTTTGAAGTCCTCTTTCCAACCAGTCTTTCCTCTTCCTCTTCTCCGGCTGTGTCTGTCTTTCAATCTTTATCTTGTTTCTCTCTCTCCCTCCCTTCATGTTCAGACCTGTTCTCTCCTCTGTACGTCAGCGCTCATTTTGAACTTTGAGCCAACTCGTTACAGCCTGATGTAAGAGAGTGAGAAAGTTATGTGTGCTTTGGAAAGAGAGGAGTGTGTGCAGAGTACTTTTGTTTATCAAAAGATTGATTTTATGTACCTTAAATAGCATCAACCTCTCTATTGTGCAAATAGCAGCTGAATTATTTGCAGGTGTTTGCGAACGCTGCACTCTGTCCTGTAACATAAGCGGTAACAAAGCGCGTGTGTGTAACTGGGGAAAGACGCTAAGTGGAAAGAGAACATCCCCTGCCTTTTATCAGCTGTGATTGCTTGTTCTTTTCTGAATCCCTCTGGGCGACTCCACACATAAGACGTTAATGTGTTTAGAACATGAGATTTAGAAACCATTCACTCTCTGCCTCTTCCAAAATTAGACAAAGTTATTGTCAACTTCTCCTGGCCAGAAAATTACAAGCCTGTTTCCGAATGCTGCTCCTCAGCCAGACCTCTGACTTTTGAGCCATGCTGGGGCACTTTCAGAAGTGTGTGTGTTTCTGTGTGTGTGTGTGTGTGTGAGAGAGAGTTTTCATTTTGAATTGAATGTTGTGTGTCTGTGCGCACACATGCATACACATGTCCCTGCAGGGGAGTGAAACCTTTTTAAGCATCGATTGACCCTCCCATCCCACTGACTTTTCCTCCCTCTCACTATCATTTCTGTGTCACCAATCCATGTGCTAATACCCCAGTGGCAGCTCCTCTTCCATTAGCCTCCTCATCTTTCCTCCTCTCTCCCCCCTTTTCCCTCCAGCTTCATGTCACCCTACACTTTCTCTCTTACTTCTGCTGGACACCCTGATTTTCCAGGATGAGCGTGTATCCAGCAAGATTGTCTGTAAATGTTGTTTAATGGTATAGAAGCCTGCCAGTCATTGTGCTGCTTGTCCTGGTTGACCTGTGAGGTATACGTCAGGCTTGACCACATGCTGGTATAAAAAGCAAGTTTGCCTCAGTGCATGGGGTGACCTCACACAGACACACAAACACACACATCCAAAGACTCCTTCCAAGATGTGCGGCCCCCTCAGGATAAAGTTGGTGCATTGGACAAACATCCCTCTATTTTTGCCCACTGGCCATCGTCCTCTTAAATGTTCTTAAGACTTCCTTCCTTGAGGCACTGGCTTTCTCTCGGCCCTCCAGGTGTGTGTGTGTGTATGTGCGTGAATGTGTGTATGCCTGTGTGTGTGGTTTGGCCTTAGAGAAACTGAATAATGCATTGGATCATTGGAAAGGTATTTATAGGAAAGCAGAGGGATTAAATTTTAATGACAAAGCCGGCCATCAGTGCTGAACATCATATAGCATATTCTCTCCCCCTCACTCACTCAAACACACACACACACACACACACACACACACACACACACACACACACACACACACCTGGAAACACGCTTGTCTCATCACATATTTCTTGGGGAGTTTGTCCATAAGTGAAAGTGCACACTAGTTTTATGTGCCCTGCCACTCTCCACTCTTTAAGTGCTTTGACCCAAACATGTCCATATATCCAGTCTCATTTATTTATTTATTCATTAACAACCTCAAAGACATGGACTTGACATTGGTGGTTTTGAATCCAGTCATGGACGGGGTAAGTTTGAAGTAGGTTTTACCCCGAGATGCACCAATCCATTTTTTTCCAATCTAATCCAATACGATACCTGGGCTGAGCGTATCGGCCGATATCTGATCCAATACTACCGTTGAATGAATGAACTGCATACCTTGCTCTGTGAGTGAAGGCATCGGGCTTGACATTAGCCTATAAATTTACTAGGGCTGGGACAATATGCTTTTCTCATGATTCGATTCTTCTACGATTTTTTAGATGCCAATTTGATTTAAATTGCGATTCTACGATTTTGTTGATTTTCTCGATATTTAGTCTGCATTTCCAACACCAGTGAAACAGTTGAATGATTATGATTGTTTACTGACTATTCCAGGAACCATATTTCCCCCCAAAATACACATCACATGTAAGTCAGTTTTTTAAGATTTATTCTTGAATTTAAAAAGAAAAAATCAATTTTTGAACATAAAAATCAAT
This sequence comes from Xyrichtys novacula, assembly GCA_962446985.1. Taxonomy (NCBI): domain Eukaryota; kingdom Metazoa; phylum Chordata; class Actinopteri; order Labriformes; family Labridae; genus Xyrichtys; species Xyrichtys novacula. The sequence goes on from OY660871.1 coordinate 25,500,507, forward strand.
TTAAAAATTGTAAAACAAAAAATAGCGATACTTCGGTGAAACGATTTTTTCTCCCACCCTAAAATTTACTTAATATCATTTATCAACAAATAACAAGTTGCACGTTAGCACTCAGCAAAAAGAAGTTAGACTCCATGTAAACATTTAGTGCAAAAGGATAGACAGACAGAATATAGAGCGAACAGAATCAGTGTGTTGCTGTGTATGTGTATGAAAGACTGGATCGGCGCCACTCATCAGATATCCGATCCAGTTAATTTGTCAATATCGAAGCTGATATCCGATCCAAATATCAGATCGGTGCATCCCTAGTTTTACATATTTAAATAATAAATCCTGTCCTGCAGTACTTGAATCCTTTCGCTAATCTACCCGTTTGAAGGGAAAAAATCCTCTAAAAGTGCTTTTTTGTTTTTGTTGACTGTTGATTATTTAACTTAGACAAGACTGACAACTATCTGAGAGAAAAACCACCACAAAATCTGCATCTCATGCTCCATGACATCAGGGTTAAGCAGCTCTCCAACCCTGCTCTGTCTGTGTGTGCCTGTATGTTAGCTATACAAGTGTGTGTGTGTGTGTGTTTGTGCGCCAGAGCCTCTGTACAGTAGTCCTGCCCTCGGTCACATTAGTTTTATCCATGTCCATTTTTAGCATCAGATGTGGCCCAGTGAAATTACATAACAACCAAGCAGTTGCTTGTGGGTGGGCGCACACACATATAGACCTACTGTACATTCACACAGACGCTCTGATTGTTGTTTTACACGAGAAAGGTTTTTGATGAAGAGAACAAAAAGCCCTAACTAGTCAAAGGTTGTCGATATATATCCTCAGATGAATCGTTTATCTGGCATATTTTCAGTAACATCGCATGTCTGTTTATTAACCACCAGCGTGTGCATCTGTGTTAACTGATTACACTTTGTGTACATGTAACCTTGGAAACAAGTCTTAGCCGAGACTCTCTGCCTGCAACAGATGTCAATCAAAAACTACTGACTGCGTACAATAGGAGGAGTGAATAAAATGAATCAGTATGTGTCAAAAATATAAATACCATTTGAGAGATTTATTTTCTGCCCACTGATACACACTAGGGTCTTTGTTGTCTCACACACGTGCATCTAACATCACACACACGCACAGCTTTCCTTCCAGCTGGCCCCCAGCTACCATCATCACTGTTTGTGTGTGGGTGTTGTGTTAGTAGGGTTATTGTGATCGTCTGGCCCAAGTATTAGCCGGGTTCTGTGCAGAGGTTTGCTCTCTCCCTTAGGTTAGATGTGAGAGGAGGCAGAGTGCAGAGGTGTGTGTGGGAACGTGGGATCTGTGTGTGTTTGTACGTGAGTCATTGATGTCAGTGATGTGAATGCGTAAACTGGTTTTTCTGCGCGATATAGGGTTGGGCTGTAAGACGCACATTTTTGCATCATTATTTGATCAATTTCGAAATGTCTTTGTTTGGTTGACTCCTCTGTGAATGTTATGATCAAAATGCCGTCACATGACAGTCTAGTGTTATTTTCTGTTAGTCACCATGAAACACACAGAGGTTGGAGGTTCAAATGTCTCTTAATCCAGGGTTCTGTCCTAATTTGACAAAGACAAGATTACGATTTTACAAAGTGAGTCTGATCTTTTGTTTTCTACATGTGTGTGTCATCGCATTGGTATTGTGGAGGTGTAACTGTGAGCCACGGCAGCTGTCACTTCTTGGGGATCCCCGACGATACCTTACACCCCGGACGGACAATCTGAGCTCTTTTGAATCAGCGCCGTGGACAATAGATTGAATGCGTGCTGTCTGCATGAGTGTTTTTGTCTTTGTGAGTGAAGTGTAACTGAGAGGTAACACCATTGTACGTCAAAACACATGAACCCACGTACAACCCCCCCCACCTCTACACACACTCACACACACGCAGACATACACACAGTGAAGTAGCGCCTCATGTTATGAGTTTCTCCAAGCGGAGGTAATCGGTGTGTGTACACTCAGCTCTTACATAACACCATCCAAGCGGTATACTGACGGAGAGGAGAAAGTTCATTCCACTCACTGTATCTATGCCACTCAGCCTTCATTTCTGTGAACTCACTTCCTTTCCCATCCTCTTCCCTCTGCCTCTTCCCTCCCCATCCCATGTTAAGTTTTATGCTACTGTTTCCTTACATGCACAATTAAAGCACAAATTTTTGTGAGGGTGGAAGACAGAGCAAAATCAATTTGCTTAACACAACAATATAATATGATATGGTGTTATTATATAGTACTATACTGTTTATCATACTATACCGTACTGTACATTATGATGGATACAATACAACAGGGAAGAATGTATTACGTTACATTGTGATGCGATATATGTCACACTAGATTCCCTTGGAGAAACTCGTTCTGAATGCCACACATACTTCGCTTCCTCGTAACAACCTGTAGAATTTGATATGAGATGAATCAGACAATGATAAATGTTGTGTTGAAGAGCAGTGCGCCTCAGACTGCAGGGGGTGACAAAGATATGATTAAATGTTGATTTAAACTTAAGTCAAGAGCAGTCCTGTAATTTTATGATATGAAAAGTTTCACTAAAGCCATCAGTTTAAGTTTGATCATCCACATCTTATATTTGATACTATATTTTGAGACAATTGCATGTGTTTCATATCGATATTGTACAAGAGTTGAATAAAAGGTAGCAGCGTTACAGCATGACAAACAAATGTGCGCTTTAATACTCATCTTAAATCACCCTGAGGCTTTGTGCTATTGAAATCAGACACTGATGGCACAGTGCAGTATAAATCTGTTTTTTTTACTGTTCAATTGGTTATTTGAATGTATTTATTATGATCTTTCTAATTTAAGCGCAGAGTATTGGCTTTTTTCACCGTCATTCTCTGGTTCTGTATGCGGCTGGCAGAGTGTGCGAGAGAATGAAGGGGACTGGTCTGTGCCAGTGGAGGACAGCTGTGTGTTTACTACGTCTGAGCTCATTGCCTAGTAAAGCAGATTGTCGAGCATTGTTCCGACTGATGGCTTGCACCATACAGCACAGTAAGGTGCCTACAGTCAGGGATGGAGCTTGGTGATTGTGGAAGGTCAACAGCTCCGAGACCTCTCTGTCACACACCTCTCCACTTCTTCTCTTTCTCTCGCCTTTCATGTTCTGTTTTGCTCTTCTCTAAAGTTACATCATCATCAGCCTTTCTCTGTCTCTCTCTCTATTTCTCCCTCTCCTGGGCTCTTGCATAACGTCCAGCTTTATTTGCTCCAGCTGAGGATTCTAATCTTTCCCATGAGGCAGAGCGCAGGAGCAAACCAGGAGAGGAGAGAAGAGGAGCCGAGGCCAACCTCTCTGACCCGCGTGTGTGCACCGCCTCGTTAACTCAATCACTCCACCAATTAATGAGATCTGGAGCGGGGCTTTGTTTACAGGCACCACCAACACGGTGTTAAAGTGTACCAGAGGTGCGTTTGCGCTTGTAAAGATGGTTGTCATCTTTTCTGCCTTCAGTCTGTCATGTCAAGTGCGTGTGCGTGTGAGGGCATGTGCCTCACTCGCTGCCTGCTGGAGTGTTGTAGGTGCGTGGTCCCTCTTCGCGTTCAGCTGGGGGATAAGCAGTGATTATCTACACAGCCTGCAGTGTGAGCTCACACACAGACAAACTCAGACATAAACAGACACCTGGGCGGACTATGATGATGTGCACATTCCTCCATCATGCCAAAGTGACCATGCCGTTACTTGGCTCCAATCCAAGAAGTGTTATGTGTGTGTGCATTCGCAAATACGCCATGCAGAGCAGTGTTCAATGAAGCACATTTTTCTCTGATTTTTCTCAATCTCCCTCTCTCACTCTCTCTCTCTCTCTCTTGCACACACACACATACACACAGGCACAAAGACAATATGCTGGCTGGCTGGCAGCGATGTCTGCGCGAGGTGAATGTTACGTAAGGCCGATCAACACTACTTAATCAGCTTTAGGAGACGTGCTTAACAAGCTGACCAAGTGGGGTGAGGGAGAGAGAAGGGAGGAGGCGAAAGGGGGGGTGCAGGACGAAGGCGAAGGGCACAGGAGCGAAGACTTGATGGAAAAGAGGAGAAGCCGAGTGGAGGGTGAGAACTGTCGGGGAAGAAGAGAAAGTGGTGACAGGCGGTGACACGGCATGTGTCTCTTGTCCCTGTTTACGACGGGATAAACACACACACATAAACACGCTGTGCTCTGCCCTCTGTGTCCCCCTCACAGCCCACTGTGACGCACAGCCCTGACTGCCAGGAACCCTGCGTGCGTGTGTGTGTCTGTGTGTGTGTACGAGCGAGTGTGTTGTGCCGGACAGCGGCTGTGTCTTTCAAGGCAAGCTCGCGCCAGCATTAATGTGATATTATCAAAATTACACATCCTTTAAGGTCACAAAAATCACTGATATTAACTTGAAGTGAAGCGGTGGTGTAGATGAATCTTTAGTAAATCTTGAAAAAGCTGAAAAACAGGAGTTTTAAAACACGACCCTACTGGTCGAAGAGAGCGTCTCCGAATTTGACTTCTCTTGTGGCCAGAATGTCAAAATCACTGGTTGTGCGTCCTCCCTCTGTCTTTTGTTTTGGACTACAAATTATTCCCATTTGGGTGATTTATGTTCATTAAAGAGAGCACTGTTTCCGAGCACTCTGCCTCAACATTTGGCTGTGCTTTTCAAGGCAAATTGAGCTAAATTATAATGTTTAGTTTATTTTGTGTTTCTCTTTACTTGTGATGGCAGTTTGTTGCTCTTGTGGTTCACCACTGTCAAGTAAATGCAGAGAAAACACTCCAGATCTAAATGATTGTGTTTTCGTCATGATGAACATTTGTCTGCACTGACTTTGTCTTAACCCTGCTCATTTTTTACCTTTTTTTCCCCCGTATTTCTCATTTACTTTTCAGCCCACTGCTTATCCCCAGTTTTTACTTCTTTGACCTTCTCCCTGTTTCCTTTCTCACTACCCTCAATCCTGAACACACACACGCACAAGCACACACACACAAATCTCTTAAAGAATGACTAGCAGATGTGGACAGAGCTTTTTCCCTTCATCTAAAATTAGCTGATAGAAGAATGGCAGGAAAGCGCACGGGGTTAGAAACAGTTGGGAGGGGTATGGGGGGGTTGGGTTGGAGGATTGATGGAGGAATAGACTAGAAATGGAGGAAGGAATAGGTTGATGGGACAAAGCAAAGAGGTGTGTATTTTTGGAACTGGTCACACACGTTTCTGACGCACGGGAAGCACAGAGTCTGACGCCTAAGACTCTGGATCTCTGGCTTTGTAGCACTCTGTTAAATTCTTGCATAATTGTGTGCGCGAGTGTAAAAGCATTACATTACAGGTGATCGAAAGTTGAAGTTATTTTTGGGGCGTTTCTTTATTGAACTTTGCTCGCGTGTTACACTCAGGGGTGTCACAATGCAACTTTTGAATTCTGATATGATACCGATATTGTAGCTTCCGATATTGGCACAAGAATGTGCATGACAAGTTTTTCACTCAGCTGCAATGTCTTTTTTAGACTTCAACAAAAAATACTCCTTCCTACTTTGTTAGTACCTTGGTACACACTAATGTTGTGATTTTGTGGGCTCAGCTTGCTGGATCAGGGTGCTGGAGCGGAGTCTGAAATGGACTGCTTGTATCTGAGATTTTAGATGCAGGCCGATATTATTCGATATTGTTTTTTTATTTGCTGATATTGGACCGATATCCGATATCAATATCACATCGGGACACCCCTAATTACACTCTGTCCACTTTTGGAAAGTTAGTTGACGTTTGTTGACTGTGTTGCAGCACCAGAAGCTGAAGTATCTTTGTTTCAACTGAAAAGGCTGGTCTGCAGTCTGCTGTTGATTATTTTGTCTGACACCTACACATCATCTGTTTCAGGGAAGAGGTATTACAATCCAGAATTAATCAATAATCAGTCATTATTTCAATAGTCCTTTTTGCTTCTGTAGTTTATAATGGAGGAGCATTTGTAATAATTCTAGTCTGTTTCAACGCAGGAGCTTTAAAGCAGCCCAGATCTGGATCCTTTCAGCCTGGTACCCCCCCTTGTTTTCAGTTGTAAACGGCAAAGGGGTCCTGTCTGTTTCTCACTATCATCCTGATGTAATGCTGATGTGAAGCTTGATTTTTTTTCTCATTAGTCATCTATTAGCACCTTCAAAGCTGCTCTCCTCGCAGCAGCAGAAAGGTGTTGTGGACAACAGTACCGGTTGGCAAGCTGTTGTGTTCCCTGTTCACTCATCACCCAAGGGCCACCAGCCCTCAGCTTCACCCTCAACTTAGGTTTACGCCTCCCTCGATGATAACCGAGTCTTGAAGGGAGAGTACATGCCCATGTTGGATGGGAGCGTGTTGAATGGGTCAACAGACGACTCTTTGATGTTGTTTTCTCTCCAAACACTAACTGTCATTGATGGTCTTCATTTTGTAGAAAATCCTGTACAGCGTTTTTTTTTCTTTTTTTTTTTCTTTTTTATATTACTGTACGTGGGGCTCTTGGAGTAACTGCACACGACTATAATTGTACTGGCTGTGAATATCTCATGAATGCAAGCCATCATCAGCACAGTTTGCAGCACCAGAGAAAAACATGACTCCCCAGGGCCAACCACCTATTCCACTCTTACCTTCAGTCTGAACAACAGCACACAGCTCATAACAAGAGAGAGAGAGAGAGAGAGAGAGAGAGAGAGAGAGAGAGAGAGAGAGAGAGAGAGAGAGAGAGAGAGAGAGAGAGAGAGAGAGAGAGAGAGAGAGAGAGAGAGAGAGAGGCTTCCCACTTCGGCTGTGAGTTTTGAGAGAAGATTTGTTTTTAGTGGATGTTGTCTTTAGATTGGAATAGTTGCTTCAGCTGAATGACTCAAATAAAACATACATGATTAAGAATAACACAGAGGGTGTTCACATCCTCTAGAAGATATCTGAAAGTAGGCCTGGGCGATTTGGCCAAAAAAATTATCACGATATATTTTGTCATATCGTCCGATCTCGATTATTATCACAATTTTTTTTTTACTGCCAGTTTTAAAGTATTTGTACGAAAAACTAGAGAAACTAGAGATTAGTTCAACATTTTATTAACATACAAAGTAAATAACAAAGCAATTTGAGTAAGATACACTGAAATAAGTATAAAAAACATTTTAACTCAACAGTACAACAAATGTAGATAAATACTAGATAATACAGTGAATGAGTTTACAGTCCTGAGTGTTTTTGCAGGTATGCAAGACCCAAAATAATGAAATCGCTCCCTCAGAGATAATAAAGATGCCTTTAAATGTAAACATTAGATGATGTAAACGTAAATGATACGATTAATCGCTGCCTAGGTCTGGTGGCTGCACTGTTAGTTGTGGCTAAACTGCTAATGCTACTCATGCCATCAGCATTGACAGGCTGTGCAGACTCCGCTCGCGTTTTCATGCTTAATAATAATAACATAATCACTCGGGAAGTACTTCTTCAATTGATTAAACAGATTTGTTATGTAGCCGATTTTTGAGGGCACCGATCGCCGACATACCTTGCTCATCGGCTTAATTACTCAACGTCACTTTGGAGATACCCAAACCATCACCTCACAACCGACGTTGAATAACTTCTCAACAATAACATCTTCGGAGAATGACTCAAAGTCACGGCTAACATCTGTTTTTCTGCCCTCAGCTCCGCGTTTAGCTTCATGTTCAGTCATTCTGTTTACTTCTCCTGTTTACTTCTCCGGCCACTCACAGAAGTGAAAAGCTTGACTCTGATTGGCTGTTGTGACGCATATTTCCTCTATGTTTGATCGGGTAAATATGCTCTCAGCTGATCACCGTGAACGAACTAAAATTTATCACGATCATCGATCACGATCATACAATCGCCCAGTCCTATCTGAAAGTATGAATTTATTCTTCATTATTAACAGCGCTTTATTAACAGTTTATTTTTAGTAAATGCCAAACATTGGGGGTATGCAACCCTTATAGTTTTTCAGAAACCTCACTCTAGAATCCACGTTCAAGCTTGGCCAGTGAAAGGAAACTCACATGCAGAAATATCAGGCAATTCAGAGTGACTGCTCCTTGAGGATAATTTTGTATCTATTATGGTGTTGAACGTTTCTATGGCTGACAAGAGGAGGATGAGTAGCGAGAGGAGTGTAAGCGCAATGCACAAACACCACCTGTCGCTAATTAGTTTACGTTGTGTTTTGAGGCTTAGATAAGACCCTTTGTTGCAGATTTATGAAGCCAGGCTTTTACCAACAACCAACACGCACCAGGGCACGCTCACTAACACAGCTCAAGCCACTAATGCATTTTTCCTTCTTAGCTTTTGTTACAGGGAGCATTCATTTTCAAAGAAAGACTTGTAAGAAATCCCAGAATGCATCTTTAGAAAACTATAGTTGTGGTCATGAATACAAAACTGCCACATGATACAGCAGAAGGATAATGAATCAAACATTTAGGCTGTGAGAAATAAGTGTAGCTTTTTTTTGACAGATCTTCAAGGTTGCATAAATCTATACATTCATGATTCAATACATTCATTGGTTTGCATTCAGTCAGTGCTCATGACCACTTTATGCCCCATTGCCCCATTTTAATTTGATCTTTAAGGTCCTTACACACAGGGGCCGACACAAATATAGAACCAAAAAGTACGAAATATGCAGAGGCGAATTTTGACGTGCCTGACTATACACATAAAGCCCGATGCGATTTGTGACTTTCCAGGGGGTAAAAATGCATCCCGGGGAAGACTTTTGCCGTGGAAAGTCCCGCTTCCTTCGCCTCTGATTGGCTAGAAAAGCTGGAAACGTCATTACACGCTCAAGCCAAATGGTCAGCACTTGTAGCCAATCAGAGGCGATAAGATGAAACTATGGTAACAACCGTTAGCTTACGTTAGCACAGATGAAAGTGAATACAAAGACGTTTAGCAAACTGTTAAAGCACACTAACCATCGTTATATGAGAAATCCGACACTATGACTCTCCACGAGTTGTCCTTCAGGTGTTATGTTTGTCTTTCATCAAAAAGCACTCTGTTCTCTGACACGTCAACGATAAGCCGGTCGGCCATGTTGGATATACCGGTGAATCTGACGTCGCAACAATACGCTATCTGATTGGTCAGAAGTGGACACACAGTATGCAAAACTTTAAAAAATCGACCATGATCCGAAAAAATAAATGCCGCAATATCGCAGAACAGGAAAACGTCGCTGATGTGAATGCTCGCATTGACAGGATACGGGTTTGAAAAATAATATTGATGTCGGAAATAATCGCGCGACAAAAACAGTCCCAGTGTGAAAGGACCTGTACAAAGAAGACTAAAACCTTTATGTCATAAGTCAGTCATACAGCACTTAATGATGGTATCATCAGCATATGAATGAATGTTTCTACAAAGGCACTCACTGTGTTGAGTGTTCAGATTCTGCAAGGACAATGGAAGCCACTCGTCAGCTTATAACTCATCCTTACCCAGCATGCCTTTGACATTTGGTAGGTCACCACTTTATTTCATAAATAAGATTCCTACTAGAAGAAAAATACTTTGAAAGTACTTAATTGCAAAAGCCCAGGTTAGGTCAGCAAGCTTGCGAAGTCTAGGGTCACATGTCTTAAGAATGAACAGATGAATCACAATGAAAATAAGAGAATTCATGCATGCCTCGCTAACTGAGAATTAAATGTGTTGAAGTTTTACCACTTACTTGACACAACCTGTTACCTTTAGAGATGGGTAAATTCAAGGCACTTAGCAAAGTGTTTGCATTTGAATCAAAGTTAGGGCTTTTTTGTTAAGATTTTTGAAGTATTTGGCAACAAAACTTTGAAACTCAGTGAGCCTTTTAGAAATGAGTGCTTTACTGAAGACCTGGTTAATCACTTTCCTCAAGCATATGGTGTCCTTCAAAGCTCACTTGAAGCTTCACTTTCTTGAGTAGTTGTCGCATGCTGGCATTTTTAAGGTTCTTTAGGAATGAGGACAAAGAAAACCTACTTCATCAGGATAATGCCTTATCCGTAATTAAATATGATAAACAAAACCACCAGCTTTGCAAGATAACGAGTCCACTGTCCTTTGATTGCAACTGCTCATCTTGAATCTTGAATACTCTGAATTTTGTCACTCCTTTTGCTTAAACTTTGCTGAAACCTTATTGCAATCTTTATTTTAATGCAAATCTCGTGCACACAAACAAGAGAGCAGCAACCCAGAAAACAACACAAACTATAACATGAAATTGTTTTATTCACTTTAAACACAGCGTAAACGAAGAGGATGTTTGGATATGTCGTTTACAGCATTTCTCACTGTTTCTTCTGCTTTTACTGGCATTCAGTGACGGAGCCTAAAAAAACAAGAGCAGAGGCTTGACTGGCAGAAAGTGAGACTCATGTTTGTTTAGTTTTTGTGCCCTCAAACAGAGACATGGACTAAGGAGGCTACCTCTGTGACCATGAGGTTAAAGTTCATGTTAAAAAATGTGGTGCTTTGCAAGAACCATGCAAGGGTACTTATCATGGTCATACTCAGTGATGCTTCAAGTACAGCAACCCACTTTACACTTAACAAGCAAGTCAGATTTGAGTTTCAGTCCGTCGTATCTTCATATAAGATGTTTATCCAGATCTATTATGTGAATTTGGTAAATATTGAATTGTTTTTCCAGAAAAAAAGACTAGAAGTCGTTTGGTTTTTGCAGTGTTCACTGACAATTACAATTTTACTCACTGAGTGACTTTAAGTAAAAACCCTCAGGTTGATAAAATCTAACTGATTTTTTTTTATGCAGGATATTTATGCATGCTCTGCACAATCTCCATCTGACTTTAAAAGATCAACTCCTGTTGAACTGTGAGCTGTCTGGTGTAAAGATCAGGTGTCTGGCTGCTTCGTCTCTCACTTGCCATCACGCATCCAGAATTTTAATCCACTGAGGAATGTGTCGGCTTCAGACGCGAGACAGCCGGCCTCTGTGTGTGCTCATGACTCAGTTGTCTTTTTACTCTGTTTCGTAACATTGTTTATTTCATAACGTGGTAGGACGAGGAGGGAAAAGTAGAGAAAAAAAAATCAAAATAAAAGCTCTCGCTGTCAAACAGAGGGAGGCCTTGCCTGGTCTTTTGGTGTGTTGTTCTCTTCAAACCTGGTTTAACTCGGGACTTGTTGCCAGCTTGTTGCAGGACTGCCGGCCTCGTTTACACTAGAGCCTTGTTTGCCTTGAGCGGCCCCGGGTTTTGGAGAGGGTGGAAAAGTTCTGTCTTGTTCCCAGCCAAGGCTAGTGGGCACTCACGCACTTAAACACACGCACACACACACTCACACTCCCTCTCTCTCTCAAACACTGTCATGTAGCGCAGACCTCTGTCTCCTGACAACTACCTGTTGCTGGCAGATTCGGCCCTCCCACTCTTTTCTCTCCACCTCTTGCCGGCTCGCTCCTGCCCTGCTCTTTTCCTTTCTAATACCTGCTCTATTTGAGTCCATGTTCCCGGCTTGAAAGGATTAATTGCCGTTTATGCTTTATTTTTTTGTTCTGTTCGTTTCTGGGGGTTATTTTTAGGCCTTAAGTGTCTGGTTGCTAGGAGACTCTTGGAGAGGGAGTGCAAGAGAGAGAGAATGGAGGAGAGTTTGCGTTGTGAAGGCTGAATTACAAACACATTCACGCACTGAGTCAGCACTGACACACACTCACACGCATAAATATACACACATGCAGGGTGTTTTAGTCTGAAGCTGCTATTGTGGACTTGTTTTTCTGGTTCTGTGTATATTTTCAGCAGGACGAAGCTCTGTGTTTGTCATATGTGTTTGAAAATCCAGACTCTTCTGCAGAACATGCTGTCACATACATGCCCTCGTCGGTGAATGTATATATTTTAAGACCTAATCATGCACTCAGGGTCTGAGATTCATAATAGCGCATGCTAGGAAGTCTAGTGCAACAAGTGTGCAACATTTTCTCTCTACTTTCAGTCCGTTCACATGTTCACAGACAGCCATCGTCCTTGAGTTGTGATACTCTTCAGTTCCAGGCTGGTTCTGATTCCCATAAGACTTAAATGCTTATCTAAAGAAATAACATACACACGGACAAACACGCACACTCACAGGAAACAGACCTGTGGCTGTGGTGCACAACAGTTGCTAACATCCTGTCCCGCTCAAGTGGCACATTCCAGGAAACCAGCACCTAAAAGTGCCACCTATCTCTTAGAAACACACTTACAGATACACAAACAGATGTATGGTCCATCATGTCACACCTTATTTACTACTCTGTGACGAAATCACCCTTTGACCCTGCAATTTGATGATAACAGGGTCAAAGCTGCACGTCTGAAGCTCAATGGTGACGACAAATATTCATGTCCTGACAGTCCTTTATCTCAGATTAATCAAATGATGTTAAATTCAGGATTTGAGCGTGTGATTTATTAAATGTAGACGCATCGTATAGATGCAAATATAATGGCAGTGTCTCTCTTCCTACATGCACAGGTGTCATCGCGCACACACACACTCTCTCATGCAGGCATTAGTGTGTGTAGGCAGTATGTTGTTGAACCAGAGGTGAAGTGTCATCTGGCAGCTCTTTGCCAAGCTGTTGGCTGCAGGAGTACATTAACAGCCGCCTGTGAGGTGGAGCGACAGAGTGAAAGAGAAGAGAGGCGCCTGTGGCCTCTAACACACTTGTGTTAGCCTTAACAGCTTTTCCCGAAAAAGTCACTTTGAAGGAAATTATCAGGCCATCATGGGAAAATAACACAAGACGGACACTTCCCAAAGCATTTAAAGACCAGGGGTGAAAATTAAGAGTCTGATTCAGATGATATTTTCATTTTTTCTTTTCTAGGTATCAATTCTGACATCTATTCTTGAGTTTTGAACAGATTTATTCATTGGCTGGAGAGTTGTGAGGTCTGTGGTTTTAAGTTGACTGTGTTTGTGTCTTACTTCTTTTTATGGTTTTATTTATTTAACTTTTTTTGTGGCTTTTATTAATATTGATTCTTTGGTAGATATTGTCATTTCTTAAAACGTGTTTAAAAAGTCTCAGTGTAAAGAAAGAATAGCTGTAGGTGTAGAAATGACATAATGGCAGACATTTTTGCTTTGCCAGAGATTACACTCTTGTTTTTATTTTTGTCAGACTTTTTTATTAACAGGGTCTAGACCTGTTCCTTTTTTTGGAAAGCATCTTGGGGTAACGACTGTTGTGATTGGGCGTTATATAAATGATGTTTAATTGGTTTGATTGAAGACTTTTGGGGGGTTTCAAATTCATGATTTTATCAGAATAAATATTGAAGTGCTCTATGATACCTGAAAATTTAAATGTAGGCTGTATCTAGAGGGGAAAAATAGTTTGATTTCAACTTTAAGACTCTAAATTTAGACTGTTTTTTTCATGATGGTCTTTGATTTTAGTATGATGATGATGTTTGTGTGTGTGTGTATGTGTGTCCAAGCAGAGAGTGTTAAATGTCCTGGGAGCAGAGCGTCACTTTGGTGAGAGTAAATATACCAAACAGTATCTAGAGAGCAACAGGACTCTTCTCCCACTGACACAATATTATTCTGCTCTTCTTAACACACTCTGGGGAGCACATTCACACACACACGCACATACACACATTCTCCCACTAGGGCTTGTTTAGAAGTGTGATTACTCTGAGGGAAGTCCAGTTGTCCAGTCCACCTGAGAGCGCATCAGGTGCAGAGCCTCAGGCCTCAAGTGTGGACAGTGCTGGTTGTTATTGTTCACATGGTGCTTCTGTCCTACATGTGTTTGTCGCTGTCACAGACTTTTTGCTCTTTTTAGCGCACATGTTCCCGTGTGAAAAAGCTGAGGAGGTGTGTATGTGTGTGTTTGTGCCTTTTCTCGGTACTCCCAGGTGTAGAAGCGCCTGTTGTGTGTACATGTTGCCAGTTACATGGTCTGTGTATTGTGTTTAGTTGTCTCAGGAGGACACACTAAGACACTCACAGAATAAAATCAAGTTTTATCAACATCTTTGGATATGGCAGTTTTACCTCAAGGTTTGTCCATTAAACTTGCTTTATTTTACCAGTAATTACAAATAAAGTATAAGTTCAAACAAAACCCAAGTATCTTTTGAATAATGTCAAGCTTGCTGGTGGACAGAATTTAACTTAAACAATATACTTTGTTCTTGTCTTGCAGAAGTTTGGTTTAGTTTTTCAAAAGTAGAGATATCAAACCTGCATAGGAGAGATTTAAAAACTTTTATTGTTTTTAAATCACCAGATAATCTCAAGATCTCAAATCACCAGATAAGATGTCTTGTATGTTTCAAATTATTGCGCCCTATTCTCTTCGGGTGACTTAAAAGGGGCGATGGTGGCCTTATGGGGTGCTCACACCAAGCGCGAGTAAAATCATCTACTCGCATAATTAGTGCGTATCTAGATGCATGAATGAATAGTATTTACTTGCTTCATTCACGGTAATTTCAACGGTAATTCCTGCCAATTTAACCGGCGGAATTAAGTATTAGACAAAAGTTTTTACCAGGTAATCCGACCTCCTCTCTCACTTGCCTACAGGCGAGCTCTTTTTTATTATGGTTTAAAAAATTGAAAGAAAAGGTATCATGATTCGGGGCACCCGCTGACCGACACAATCATTTTGTCCTCCATTTTAGAAACCAGTGAACAACTGTCCGTTTTCATCCGTCACCCGCAACTTTCGTGCTGATTAGTTATCACCATGCGAATATCTGCACAAGTTGAGACATTTTCAGCTCGCGCCCAATTCTTGTCATCCGCGCCGCCAGAGTAGTAGGAGCGTCTAATCGCGTCTTTGCATTGGCTTAACATGTAATTCATTCGTGCGAATGATTTTACTCACGCTTGGTGTGTGGAGACAGTAACAGTCTCCTGTGTGCCCCTTATACAAAGGTTATGCCTCAGACAGCCGGCCCAGGTCCCCTTCCAGCCTGTGGCTCCTTTCTTGCATGTCACTCCCTGCTCTCAGTAATCTCATTAGCTATTGTACATCATACAGACACTCCGCTGTCCATTTCAGTCTGTTTCATAGCCCATCAATGACTCCTCACAGGAGCTTTAAGTGGCTGTCGTACAAGAAAAGTTTGTGCTGTGAACAGTTATGTCATATGTTATTTGTAATTTCTTGGTTAATACAGAGAATCCACTGGTCCAGCTCATAAAGGAGAACATTGGCTGTAACTCACTCTTCCACACACTTCAAAGCTTTTCCTCACTTAATGGGTATTTGAACCATGCTGTGACCCAACAGACTGTACAGACTGTAGCATGTGAATTAGATGAGGATGACTGCTGGAGAGAAGCTTGTTCTGGAAGAGAGGATCCCTATGGATATGTTTTTTTTTCTCCTCCATTCCTCGCTCCTCCCCTACAATTTCCTGGAAAAGACGTCTGTCTGTTCGCTGTTAGACGAGCTCTACAGCCGCGAGCAGAGAGAGGCACAGAGACCAAACCGTTCATCTTACGTCATGTCCCTCTCATTCTCTGTCCCACTTGTTCCCTCCTCGCCGCCTCCTCTTCCTCCTTGAGCACTTCTGTACTTTCCCTCTTCTCTCCATCCATGTTGTGTGTTCCTCTCTCTCTCTGTCTCTCGCCCTCTTGCTCTCTCACTGTTGAACAATAACCTCAGTGTGTGTGTGTGTGTGTGTAAGTGTGTGTGGCACTATTTTTGGCCCCTCCAAGGCCACAGAGCACTCTGCTCTCTGGTGCTCTTTCTGTCTATCTCTTCTCTGCAGCTATATTGCTGTAAAGAGCTTATGGAAAATGTAAACTGTCATGACCTCTAGGAATAATTGAGCAGCCCTGCAGGTTAACAAGTTCTGTGAATGCTCTTAGACGTCCGACAAGAACACTTTCCTTCAAGGGAATTTTGTCAAGATCGTCACAACAGCTCACATTTCTGAGGAAAGAGTCCACAATGGGGAGTCCAGTTATTACTTTGACTCATATTGATACTTATTTTGTCATAGGCCACAAACTGACACATGCCAAAATACCCCTGGAGATGGGCGCTAACATTTTGCAGATTTGATGCCAAACTAACAAACACACCTTTAACTTGACAAAGATCGCTCAGACCGGAGTGTAGTGGCTTTACATATCAGTCAGTATGTTTATTCTATCACTGTCCTTGTCCCAGGTCACATGCACTGGGAAAGAATCAAATTATTGACAGATGCATGTCCACCTCTGCTCCGATAAGTAGCAACATGTCCCCTTTAAGGTCCTTACACGCCGCGGCCGACGCAAATATAGAACACGAAATTACGAAATATTCGGAAGAGAATTTTGACGCCCCTGACTATACACATCAAGCCCGATGTGATTTTGTGACTTTATGACTGTCCATATATTGTCCTTCAGGTCGTTATCTTTGTAATGCTTTTGTCTTTTATCAAAAAAGCACTCTGTTCTCCGACAAGTAAACAGTTCGCTGGTCGGCCATGTTGGATGTATCGGTGAATCAGACGTTGCAACAACACGCAATCTGATTGGTCAAAAGTGGACACACAGTATGCGAAACTTTAGAAAAATTGACCATGATCCGAAAAAATAAATGCTGCATTATCGCAGTACTGGAAAACGTCGCTAATGTGAACTTGAAAGGATACGGGTTCGGAAAAAAATATTGACGTCCGAAATAATCGCATGTTAAAAATGGTCCTGGTGTGAAAGGACCTTCAGACTTGTAACTTTTGAGTGAGTCGTCTCCCAGTTGACATATTTTGTGCGAACCAGGTTAGGAAGAGGCTTTATGGGATGTACCTGGAATAATAAAAAGACCATCACTGTTAAAGCTCTGTGCCGTTGGTTTAGGGAAGTTTGCTCTTCTTTATGTCCTTTCTGTATCTGTTGAGGTTTTGTTCACTACCTGGCTTCCCAGTAACTCATCCATGTTCCTGTTCGCGTATGAATAATGCAGCATACACAGAACGCTTCAGCCAGTTTCAGTTAACTTAAGCCGTCTACACGACAGAGAAAATCAATCCCCAACTACATTATCCACGTGTGTCAGTCTGACTGTGAGAAGTTTGATTTTGTGAGGTTTCAGTCGGACTGTTAACAATAGTAAGTTAAGATTTAGTCAAATAAAAGCAGTACGTGAATTTTTCAAAACTGCACGTTTAACATACTGAGTTTGAAGCAGGCACTCATGAACTCAATGCCTCCTCTTATACAGTCTTGTGATAGCAGTTCATCATAAAAAATGTAGGAGGGGATATTTGTGTTCTGCTTTAGGTAAGCACACAGGAAACTTTGCTCAACAATCACAAAGAGTTTTTCCCCTGATCTGCCTATCCTCTGGATAGACATCTGATTAGACCTTATCGTGTAGCTTTTTTCTGAACACACGTCTCACTCAGTTATTTTTACTTCTCTGGAACTGAAGATCTGCTTTTGTTTTCCCCTGTTCAGTTGTTTTACTTTGCTTCAATACAATCGTACCCTGAGTATTCTAGGATCTTAGAGTTTTTGTTGAGGTCCTGGTGAAATTTTCATTTATTGTATCACACCATGAATTAGCTAACCCGGTCAATAACCAGCAGGTTATTCCATAATGAAAATCAATGTGCTCTGTGACCTTTACAAATTAAATCGATTGTGTTATGTTTACATTTCAGCTTGTATAATAGTGAACTATTAAAAAAAGACATTTGGCTCCAGGGTAAATTTGACTCTGATCTTCTCCGGTATCCACTACTTTCTCCTCTTTCTGTCACTCCTCTGTGTCTCTGTCTATCTCTCCCAGCGTCTCACTCTCCAGCCTTCCTGAAGTATTGGCCTAATGAATTCTTAATGGACTTGGTGGGAATAGTCCAGACACTTTGGGATTCAGGCGTATGGGCTCTGATTACCCTCCTCCTGCTGCTGATCCCACCCTCCTCTTTCTCTGTCTCCTTTCACTCTTACTTTCTCTGTCTCACCCTCCAAAGTCTTTTATTATCCCTCCATCCCTCCCCTCCACCTCCTGGTCTTGTGTTTCTGTCCTCTGTTCCCCGGAGTTTGGCGCTTCAGGCACTTTCTCTTATCCAGGCGGCTATGACAAAGACAATAGCGAGTCTCTTGGTGAATGAGTGGGCTATAAGCAAACACTGACTGTCTCACATAATTTTTCTGTAATTTTACTGACTCTGAGCTAACAGTGAATACACACACGCATGTTTGTTTACCACATCCGTGCTAAAGCTGAGTAGGTTTAAAGTAGCGCGGTACCAGCCAACTGCCACTAATGGCTGTTCAGAGGCCCCGGCCCAGTGTAAAAAGCCTGAGTCTGCAGCTCCACTGTTAGTTTGGCACAGGCCTGTCAGTTGATTTGCTGCTGAGTAGGACTCGCAGCTTTGGGAATCGCTCCTCCTCATCTTTTTTCTCACTCCACTACTTCGTCTGACTGCCCGTCTGTCTCTGTCGGCTTCCCATCAGCTCTCGCCCTCCTGGCACTGCTCTCCCAGGTCGTGGCTCTGAGGCTGTAAAGTTGCCAAAAGTTTTGGCGCAACAAATCTTTTCATCATCGATTCATTTGAAGATTCAGCTTAAAGTCATAGCTCTTAAATCTCAGAGTTGTGGAGATTTTGATTAAACAAATGTTTTATTACCTTAAACACAGCTGGGTTTTCTTGTATCCCAAAACTATTTGAAACTTTTGCCTATATAGATGTTGTTCTACTGGGCGTCCTTGTCCTTTTTGTTTTATTCGTGGGGGAAGAGATAACATTGTCTTGCCTGCTTGCAACAAATAAGTTAAGTAAAGTTAAAGAACCAAGGACTTTAAACTTTCCACTTTATCTGCATACAAATTGTGAGTCAACTTATAGTGATTATAGTGCAAAGATGTAGCAAATTGTGCTTGTTGGATCTAGGGCTGGGCAATAAACCAAAAATTTACAGATACCAAAATTTACGACAATAACCGATTTCATTTTGCACATGTCAATATATTTGGTGTCAAAAAAATAGATAAATAAAATTTGATTTTGGATTTAATTTTGGATGTGTGTAGGTAGGCTCTGGTCTCACATCCCTTTAAGACGCCGTCCTATGCCGGACACGTGACTCCACCCCATCCAGTCCGGAACAAAGAGGTAAAGACAGGTGAGGAGATGGAGGACGGTTCAAAAGTTGTAGCGGCTGGACTAGCGGCTGAAGTAGACGAAGTTAATGTGAGAGGGGTGAGCAGCTTGTGGAGTAGTTATCGTCCATTTATCGTTTTCGAGGTGACCTGCTCCATATATCGTGATATTGATTTGAGGCCATAACGCCCAGCCCTATCAGAACTAGAACTCCTCATCAATTCGCCCAAAACACAATGCATAAGACTGCCTGTAATGCAGTCAAGAGGAAACAATTGTTAAGTACCCATGCAGTAACACCTAACAGGGTATTACCAGAACTGGTATTTATGTCGTTTAGTCAATCAAAAGGAGCACATCCAACATTTTAATATGTTCAGGTTTGTCAGTGTCGATTTGGCAGCAGTGAGGAGAACAGAGAGACCATGTTTGACAGGAAGAGAATTTTATGAAACTTCCACATCAGCAGAAAAAAAATAGAAACAATATGCTCACCGGAGTGTTGGTTTATTTTAAGTCATAATGTCATCGCAAAATTGAATGACGCGATTGCACGCGGCACAGTTTCCTCGTATCGTGAAGGCTCAGTGTTTGTGATATTCCCCAGCAGTATTGTCAGAAGGGCTTTCGAGAGAACACAGAACCGCATCAACAATTCAGATAAATTATGAACTCCAAGAAGTAGGACAAGAACTCATGTGTAACTTGCTAAATGGAGCAGGAATAAAAAGACAATCCTAGGGCTATGGTATCAGCTGAAGTTTGACCAAAGTTGCCCTTTACCGAGGCTTAACACTCTCTTTGGTTCTCCACAGCTCAGCCAAAAGTGCTCTTCTTCTTCTTCCTCTTCTTCTCCTTTAAAGACGTTTCTTTTTCTTCCAATCTTTTCTCAATCAGTTGCTTTCATCCCCTCTGCCCCCTCTCTTCTTTCATTGTGTGTGTAAAGAGAGTGGAGGTCATTGTTGGACTGGTGCACATAGCTGGAATAGCAGCGGTGTTAGAAGTCTGCTAGAGGCCTGCCACCGAGATCACACAGAGGAAAAGAGGCATCCGCACTCCTGGAGTGGAGGAGGATGAGGAGGAGGAGGAGGAGGGGGGTGGAGGGCAGAAGGAGGAGGAGGGGGGGGAATAAGCAATCTGATCTGGATGACAACAGACTACCAGACGAGCTATGATCTCATCCCTCCCTTCACGTCCCCCCCCTCCTCTTTCCTTCCCCCTCCATCCTCCCCCTCTCTCCTCTCTCCCACTCTCACCATTGTCTCTCTTTCTCTCTCCCTTCCCACTTTTGTTTCCCCGCTCTCCCTCCCCCATGTCTCTCTCTCTCTCTCAGCTACTTTCTTTTCTCTGTTCTCCGCTTGTCCTCGCGCTCTCTCTCCCATCTCGCCTTGCCTTCTTCTCTTTCACTCTGACCCCCCCTCTCCTCCTCCTCCTCTTCATCCTTTTTGCATCACTTTCTACCACCTGCCCCTCGCTTGTCCCAACTCCAAACGCACACACACACACATACACACATGCACACACTCACCTCTTGACGCACTTGCACTCTCTAGTGTCCCAGGGCAGAGATTAGGCGCACCCCTACCGTCAACCCTCCACACCAGTCTCTACATTATTGATGCTGAAGTCTGTCTATGTGTGGGTGAGAGTGTGTGAGAGATGTGCATGCATGCTGTAATGGCTATCTGGTGTCTCCCTCGGGAGGGAGTGATGAGGGTGAGGATGGGAAAGGAGCCAAAGAGAGGGAGAGTAGAGGTCAGGAGGGTTAAGTGTGGTGGAGGGGGGTTACGTCGTGCTCTGCAGGCTCTGTGACGCTTCTCTCTCTTCTTTAACTTCACTTTAGATCATACCCCCTCTCACACACACACACACACACGCAAATTCCAAAAATTCCTCTCCGAAATTCTCCTTTGGGGTGTACGAGGCTGATGAAACGTATCTGTGCGTGTGTGTGTGTGTGTTAGCTGATCCAGTGTGAGTCAGGACATCTCAGCCTGGGTTGGGCTCTGGGTGGAGAGAAGGACAAAGACACCTGTTCTTGCTCTCAGCATTCCTGTAAACATAATCCTCACCATCTCTCCCACACACACACACACACACACACACACACACACACACACACACACACACACACACACACACACACACACACACACACACGTCCATCCATACTGCACTGCAAAAGCATAGAGCACATGTCACAGAGCACATGATGTAAAGGTATCTGACAGGTAAACTACACAAAGTACCAGACTCTCTGTTGTGTATTTTTACTGCACACACACACACACATGTGCACTGCAGCCATGTTGCATGTCTACATGGTATTTACATGCTTACTTTAAAACATGACAGTGACGACCACAGTTGATCGTATGCATTCTGAGTCGGAGAATGTTCCTCTGACTGTATTCACTCACATCCAGTCCTCCAAGTATTTACAGGAAATCCATATCACCCAGAGACTAAGGTGAAATATGGTGGTGTCTGTGTGTCTGTGTGTGACCTCTGTGGTCTGCAGCAGGGTCAAAAAGATCATTGCAGATGAAACTTGATACACACATACACACGTACGCACAGGCCCACTTGGTCATTTCAAATAACTGACAGAATAGCTTCAAATTTTGATGATATTTTCTTTCATTTTAATCCTTGTTAGTGTTGCTCGCTCTGTTTTTTGGACAACTTCTGCATCACATACAGACAGCTGCGCACAAAATGACCCGACAAATGTTGGCCCAGATCCGCGTCAGTGTTGCAGCTGTGAGCTTAGACGGGTCAGTGGTTGAGAAACGGTCACTTTTGCTCCTCTCTGCTCATACCCTTTTCCTCCACATGGCAACCATCTCTGTCTTACAACTGAACTTAATACGTTATCCTCTGCGGTCGGTGTTATTGTTGGATGTGCATACTCAGTCTGACCTGTTAATAATCGCCCCCATGTGTTTTTCTGTGATTATAGTGCACTCAGGGTGTTTAAGAAATAAAAACGGGGGAGAGTGGAAAGGGTGATTTTTGTATGTGTATGATAGCTGCTACCTACAACGTTCAAGTCTGGAAAGTCTGAGCAACTAGAGACACAGACGGTGCAGTTTTTGCTGTTTTTACACCCATGATCATTTCACACATCATGATGTTTGTGATAAAGAACAATAATCCATAGTTTGAATAAAGAGGCTAAGCTGTCTGCACAGCCTGCTTGTTAATTTCCTCCGACTATCTGAATAATAGTCATCGTAGACCAAATCCTGTCTGGAGTTTCGAGATGGAAAATGTGTAGGCAACCTGTGCATTTTTTGACTGATATTCAAAAGTCTTTATTTTGCATCGCAAAATGACTCGCGAGTAGGTGGGGTAGCTGAGTGATTCATTGACCATGCCTCCCATATACACCTCTGTGATTGGAGGAAAACTACCAAGAAATGGTTGCCTACGCTTGATGAGTAAGAAGACACATAGGAAGATAACTTTCCTTTCAGCCTATTTTTAACAAAGCTGGAAACATCAATGTGTGCTTGATGTAAGTTGTCCTTTTGTGTAGCATTAAAAAAAACAAACAACTAAAAGTACAGTAAGTACCTTCTGTTAATGAAAGGCTTCAGTGGGAACACTCATACATTCAAGCAGATGTGCTACCAACATTATTGAGTGTTATGCAACAGTGACTAAATGGTCAGAATAGGCAAGTGCAGCAGAGATTATCAGGGCTATCTATCCACGGCTCATGCTCACAGTCCAACAAATCCATCGACAGGCCTGTGCATCTGTAATCTGATGATTCGGGTCTGTTTGTTTCCCAATCCCCCACCAAGCCTGTCTCATTTCCTCTGCTGCCATTTGCATGCTGCAGTTAAACAAACGCAAACACTGGCTTCATGATAGCTTTATACAAGCTAAGATAAGCCTTTATTGATCCTAAGGAAGGATGCTTAGGTGTTGTAGTTGCACAGGCTTAGAATTAATACAGGCTAATAGAGAGAATATCAAATATTCTGCTCACATAAAGATGACAAAAAGAGACTGAAAAAGTCAGTTGCTTTACTGGCTATGTTGTGGTTTGTGTCATTAAAGTTGTGAATTTGATTTACTACTTTTTCTATTTCAAGCCGTTTCTAATTATCTTTATCTATAAAAATAAATAGGGTTGCTAAAATATATTAAAAACACTGATCGATTTAAAAGTCCCCCAATAATACAGTCAAGATTAAATCAGCAGTAAAGCAGGCACAACAACAAAGCATAGTAATCATTGACAGACTATTGTGTTGCATTGTGTTACATCAGACAGGTAACTCAATTTGACTGGTTATTCGGTGTAATGCGACGCTCAACGTTGCACCACCAAACATTATAAAATAACATCAGTGGGACTGATAGGCTCACTTAAGAAGCCTGGATGCTATTTCTTTTTTCTGAGTCCGCCTCCTCACTTGTGTGTTTATCAGCGCTGTGAGGAGGACTGTTGATAAAATAAAATCCAGTCCAGGCTAAATCTGGCTGAACATTACACTGTGATAGTCTTATTTTGCTCGGTCGTGTCAGATTTTCTTGACCGCCCAGGCAACAGAATGTTAGTGGGAGACTTGAACAAACATTTTCAAACACGCGCACTGGCACATAAACTCTTTTTCAAACTTGTACATTTGGGCACACACATGCTCGCACAAACAGTCATATACCCACACCCACGGTCTCGTTCTGTGTCTCCTACTCTTGCGTTTCCTTTAGGCGGCGGGTGGAGAGCTGATGGAGGGATAGAGAGGAGAGATGACTGGTCATGTTTTTTTCCTCCTGTTGTAGGAAAGAGTGACTTCATGAGAGGAAAGAGGTGGAGGAGAGGTGGAAAGGTTTTTTCATTGCATGGGCACAACAGTTCCATGAAGCCCACTGACAATTCGACTTTTCGTAATGTAGTTTCAGTTTGTGTGTGTGTATTTCCTGTGACGAGCTGATGTGGTGAGATGGTGACCTATTGACATTAAAATGTGGTTATTGCAGAAGTCTGATTCTGCAGCTGACTGTCTTCTGTTCAGTATAAATCTAGGTGGCAATGATAGCCCAAATTTATATCTCATGATACTTCTGTGATACACCTGAAGTATTAAAAAAAACTACAACACAACACACAAAAAACATGTTTCTATGTCTCACCATGCACTTATCCAACTGTCCTATTCTTTCTCTGCGTGCCAAAAATGTCCCATTACACCAGTGTGTTAAATTTATTGCGTGTCCCACTTGAAGCACTGACCTGAACCCCTGCTTAACCTCCTTCTCCACCTAACCAGCCAAGCAGAACAAAATGTCAGAGTGACACGTGCTGCAAAGTACGCATTATTTACACACTCAGCCATCATTCTCAAACGGCTCTGCTGCTGTAGCATATTCATGATTTTATAATTGAGACATCATATATTAAAACTTAAATTGATGGGGGTTATAACAAACAGTTTAATATCATTTTGAATCACCGGAACATTTTCTCTTGCTACATAAATTGTCTCCTGAACTATCACACTCTCTCTGACCCCTGCAAAAAAAAATAAAATTGCTTTTTTTAGAGTTTCAGTCTGGAGGAAGGGCTCAGACAGAGAGAAAATCAGATATTTTACAACCTTTGCTTGCTGTGTATATATATATATCGTTGAACAGTCTTGTTAAGATTAATATTAAGATGAAATTAATAAACTCAAGGAGAATTGGGGAATGTCACAGAGCTTCTTGTGCCATCTTATTGTCTCTCCATCCCTCTTTTTTTTCACCTTTTCCTGACCTCTTTTTTTGCTTTTCACTGTGTCAAACTGTTTCTCAAGTTTCTCAAAAATAACCCGCAGATCTTATTCAAAGATTGTGTGAAAAGTAGAGAAATAAATGCAAAGGAAGCATTTGGAGCAGACAGCCGTGTGCAGTGGGAAATATGAATGAGGACACTGCCTGACTAAGCTGCTCTGTTGTGTGTGATCTATACTTGGCTAGACACCTATAATCCTCTTTTCCCTCATAGAATAGAATCCACTCACCTGAACCATCCACAACTGCTGACTCCTAATAGTCTTTTCTGTTGACTTATTTTAGAGCAGCCCTCAATAGTCTGAATTTCTCCTCGGTGGCAAACAGGGTTTTCAAGGTTGATTAGATAAATGCTGATAAATTGTCTAAGGTTAGATGCAGCCTCTTGTGTTTCGCTCGAAACATTTGCTCTTTATATTTTTACTCCAGTGGGCCGCCCGCGCTAACCCCGCTCCCTCCTTATCTCTCTGTTGCAGGGTTCGCCTTCCCGGACTGGGCCTATAAGCCTGAGTCGAGTCCGGGGTCCAGGCAGATCCAGTTGTGGCACTTTATCCTGGAGCTGCTTAGAAAAGAAGAGTACCACGATGTCATCGCCTGGCAGGGGGACTATGGCGAGTTTGTCATCAAGGATCCAGATGAAGTGGCCCGGCTGTGGGGGGCCCGGAAATGTAAACCCCAGATGAACTACGATAAACTGAGCAGGGCACTGAGGTAAAATGACAGGGACGCTTGTTTCATTTAGCATCTGTATGTTGAAACGAGTGAAACTTATGGAGGCACATTGACAAAGATTTACCAGATGCTTAAATGAAAAGAGCCCACACACTTCAGCTGAAGGATTCATCGAAAAAGACCTTGCAGTAGGGCTGCAAAAAACAACACACAAGACTCTTTTTAGCGTTTAGATAGTTTAAGCTCGAATATAAATCTACACTGCACTTTTTGTAGAAGTGGTAGGTGGAAGAAAATCAAATTTATAACTCAAGACGGAAAATATACTTCATTAATTAAAACCTCTGACTCAGACTGGTAAAGACTTTTATGAGTAATCTATTTAAGACACCCACATTGGGTTAGGACACAGGTCAGACCCCCACTGGAAACAGGCCTTGCAGTAAAAACACTTCACACAGAGTCACAGTCTTGTCGTGTGGTGCCGGGTCATGACTTGGACAGCGGACAGAAGTAGAGGCCTTGACGGTCTGTCCATCGGGGGAGTGTAATTGCACTTGGGACACTATAGGTCATCTTCTTGGAAGTGGATGAGTCTGAGATAGTGTGCTTGGTATTAAACATGTATTGTTAGGTTCACCTGTCCATGGTACAACTCTTGAACTCGCGGATTTAGGCCACGGTGCTTTTGCCAAGAGAGAAAAACCTCTTACCCCAACTAGTTGGGCAGGGAACACTTCGAAGAACTCCTGAACCCAGCTGTAAAGGAGGTCAAGTCTGGAGATAATCCCCAACATTTTTGGGGGCTAAGCAATTTATCGCCTGCTGGCGTGGTAACTGTAATGTTTACGTAGGTAATAGTCACACGACAGGATGTACAAAACACGTCAAAATGCCACTTCCATGTTTTCCATGATCGATTTTCTTTTCATCGATTTTGTTTTCAATGTAGGGTGAACTAAAAAAACAAAAACACATAAAGCAGATAGTTTTTCTCGTGGTGCTCATAGAGCTGTTATGCTCTCAAGTTTCACTCTTTAAGGTTCTTTATTATGAGGCCAGCTATACTACAAACTTCCACCCAACTACCGTTTCTGCATGCCTCGGCACCAATAGCACCCAGCCAAGTCTATAATACTGCTGCAAAAGTGGACCTGGCCTCGTGCCTTCACCCTGGGCATACCTGGACAAGTATAGTTACAACACTGACCTGTTTGGTGGGTCACACCTCAAAGGTTTTATACCTCTGGTTGCAAGCTCAGCAAAGCCCATTAGTGTGTTACGGCAGCTATTTGGCGCAGTAAATGTTTTGACCCCAGTTTCAAGTTCAGGTATAAATATCTCATGAAAATGTGACTCATGTGTTATGATGGTGTTGCTTTTTGCTCATCATTGATGCTGGAGGGGAGAATAGGCGCAAGCTTTTGTCTTTTTTTGGGGCGTTATGCATCCAAAGTTCCTCCCACCTTGGCAGTAAGTATTGTTGTTAACAGTTTGTTATTTCTGCGGAGACTTTTGGCTGAAAGAGAACTAAACTAAACAGTCAATTATTTTTAGGCTACATTGGATTGACTGCATTTAAGGAAGTAATATTGACATGTCAGTATCTGTGTCAGTCAGTGTAACTTCATAACATTGTGACACAATGTGCTGAACTGTGTCATGTGTCCCCTGGCTTGTTGTTTATGCCCACTAAGATTAGACTAAGCACTTTAAAGAAAGCCACATTGCCCATTAAAGCAGGGATATCTATGGAGTCGCTTAATTTAGGTTTGGAAGGCTTATGGATGCTCATTTAAGCATGCGAGATCAAGATAGCTTCTGTTACGGATCACATGCAACAAGGACAGGGAAGCGAACACGCACTACTTATGTGCGCATACATGCGATGCGCACATACATTCGGCTTTATGCGTACGGATTTAGAGTCTAAATTAGAGAGAAAAGAATAAGGATGGGCAGGCTGTGTATTTATTTATAGCTTGTCCATCCTGTAGAGCTGTAACAGATTTGGAGCTTAGGCTGCAGTAAGTGCTTATATATAGTGAGTCTTAGTGCCCTCTGATGGCCTGGCCTCAGAGGCTGATTACCAGCAAGTTTTCAACACAGGAGTTTCCTCTTAGGTTCTCTCTGTGTCCTCCTCTACCCTCCTTCTTTGTCTCTAAATTAAGCAAAGTCACTCCAGGCTTATATTGAGAAGGCCAGGTCGACAAAAACAACACACACGCGCACACCTATGTCCATCCAGTCACCTGAATTGACACCAGAACTGTCGTCAGTCCCGCACCGCAAGAGGCCCTGGAAATGAAGCCTCTCAAGACGCACATAAATAGTAATGTGGCGAGAGGATTAATGGCACTAAAGATTAATGAAGTTATACAGGAGGCACACAAATCCACATGAGCATGCTTACAGTCCCAACAAGCTGCAGACTGTTAGGGAACAGGCCACCCCCGTGCCCTTCATGTGGAGAAAAGCTGGAGTCTGCTAATAAAGGCGAGCACAGTCAGCATGTGGTAATTAGCATACACACACATGCTTACATACTTGAAAAGGAACGCCTGTTTTTGAAGTGCTCTTTTTATCACTTAGCCTTTGTAATCATTATTTTTAACTCTGTGATCTTTCCTGTCTGCCATGCACATGGTGGAAATTCCCTTTATCAGGAATCAGGGCCGCTGTATCGTGTGTGTTTGTGTGTCTGTGTGTTGTGTTTGTGTGTGTGTGTGAGAGTTGGCTTTCTGTTGAGGGGACACAGCCTCAGCTCATGCGTCATCTTTGGTCTCCCGCTCCCACGGCCGCTGTGAAATTCCCACTCCTGTTGAGAGGACTGCGCTCACATTGGCTGCGTGTGTGTGTGTATGTGTGGATATTTGTGGATGTGTGCGGACATCCTTGATGTTTGGAGAAGTTTACCACTGTTTCCTCGGCTTGTTTTGTTGATTTATTGATGAAGGATTTTGTTGCCATGTCTTTTTTTCCAATGAGCCAAATGCATAAAAAGGTCAGCGCGGTTGTACTATTTTGGTCCAGCTCATGAATGAAAAGAGGGACATTGTTATTTATCACTATCTGTGTTTGTCAAGAGGAATTATACGTTAGCTTGAGGAAGTAAACCTGTCCACAAATAAAAGACAGAGCCCTCCCCTGTCTCTTGTTAATGAGACCTACACAGCAGAGTCAGGAAGATGAAGCCTGGTGCCAATCAGTCATTTAAGAGTGCTGCCTGACTTAATGAGTGTAATCATGCTAAGAGGTCCCAGTATACCAAGGGACCTCCAGGCCCCCCCCCTTGTCCTGGAGTCAGCAGCCAGCATTTGCTCCAACATGGCGGTCAGAGGTCAGGGGTACTGCCATGCACAGCTGGCAAAGATTAACATCACAGCACATGTGCTCATTCACATACACAAATGCACCATTGTACACAGGACTCTTGCCTGTGCATGCTTGTGTGCACACATGTTTGTAGTGTTTGCTTCATTTCCAACATTCAGTTCACGGTGACGAAGCCGCCTCGGCTGGAACTCTGCCCACATAGTAGGACAGAAATAGAATGGAAGTTCTGTGAAAAAACTGGGTATGGTAAAGCTGAAAATGGACTACACTTTCATGATAACGTTTTAATCGTATTATTTATTGTATCTAAAACAAACAAGTCATGGCTCTCAACTGACTTTGTTTTACAGGAAGGTGCCTTCTTGACACTTTTATCTGCTAGCAGGTGTAAGAAAAAAAAATTGCTGTTTGAAAAATGTGCTGCCAAAAAGGAAAGCTTGGACTAAGATTGTAGAAAT
This sequence comes from Xyrichtys novacula, assembly GCA_962446985.1. Lineage (NCBI taxonomy): Eukaryota > Metazoa > Chordata > Actinopteri > Labriformes > Labridae > Xyrichtys > Xyrichtys novacula. Next base: position 25,529,933 of record OY660871.1, read on the forward strand.
CAGAGAAGAAAAACTGGGCTTTAAGCAAGCGCAAGAGAGAATGCATGATAGAAGACACTCTACATGACACTCACATTTTTGGCCAGACAGACTGTAGAGATGAAAGCTAAGCTTGAAAAGGCCTGGTTTTGATATTTGCCAGGTTAAATGATGATCAGACCTGTTTTTACAGAGGAATAGTCTCAAAAATCAGAGTACTCCCTCTCTTGCTGTTTAGTGGTATCAACTTTTCAAGATACATGGACAAAACTCGGTTTATAAAACTGCATTTAAGGTCGAACTTTACTGACCACATCTCCAAAACCCTGTGCAGGACATTCTGCTGCATATGCTCACAGTGTTATTCATCCCTCTGGCCAGGCCTGTTTGTAGGTCAGAAGGCCTCTCACCGCAGCAGCAGAGCTTTGTGTGGAAACACCCAGGGCCAGGGAGAAAGTGCAGAGGGAGCACCCAGGGACAGTACCACTGTATGACTTTGTGTTCAACGCACATACATCAGTTTGCATTGTCTTTCCATTGTCTGCGGCTGCTGTGTGCATGTGTCCAGTGTACATGTTGTGTGAACGTCATTGTGACCAACTGAATGAGGCCTTTATTTTGTTGGAGGGCGGCATGCACACACACCAGAGTGTACTCAAGTACATATTCACACCCACAGAGCATGTGACTGGCCTAATCATACCCTGACCAGATCTCCTCTTCACACACAAACACACATATACATATTTACCCCTCACTCTCTCTCACACACACACACACAAAGCATGTGACACCTCGCCTTATCGTACCCCCACCCTGCCCACATCACTGCACAAACAGATTTTTATGTCCTTTTTGAGACGGTTCACACTCACCAAACCTGGCCTCCACACAAAACACTCTCACATGTGCATCATTAACACACATACACACACCTGAGCGTGAGCAGCTGGTCTGTGTGTGTGTGTGTGTGTGTGTGTGTGTGTGTGTGTGTGTGTGTGTGTGTGTGTGTGTGTGTGTGTGTGTGTGTGTGTGTGTGTGTGTATAGAAGGATCTGGACGTGATGTGTGTGCAATAGCCAATGCTGACGAAAGAGGCAGAAAATAAACACGGGGCTCATGGGGAGTATTGTAATCCCGACTTCCTGTCACAGTCAGCGCCTATTTACAACCCAACAATGGAAAGGCACAGCCTGTCGACACACACCAACAAACACATGCACACACATACACTAACACACACACACGGGTTAGTGTACTTTGTTTTCAGTGTTGACATTTGTGTGTGTATACAAAGTGATACAGAAATAGATTGGTGATCTAATACACATATCATATTATAGGTAATACAAAACGTTGTCAATAATACCAGGCGGCTCTTTTTTCCAACCAGAATCACAGATAAGAACATTCAGTCCAGAAACATCTCAGAAGTTAGATGACTGCTGTGTGTCTAACCAACATCAAAACATTACAGCATTTTTAAACACGTTTATTACAGCTGAGTGTTCAACAGGAGCATTCAGGGAGCTGTGATGGCTGCAAACAAACAAACTTATTGTCACCTAAAGAATTGGCTTGATTTTGCCCTAACCCTTTGTTCACATTTTTAGCAACTTGGTCGATGATGACTCAGTAAATACAGAAGCATCCAACAGAGCCAAAGAACAGAGCGACTACTTTTAAGGATCAAGTTTATATAAAAAGAAGTAAATTTTTTTCTAAATTACACCATCCAGTTTATTTTAACCATGACTTTCCGGTTTTACAATATCAATTAGTTATAATACAGGTAAATATGAAGATACTCAAATTTACCACTAATGTGTTGCTAATGTTTAGAGTAGAACGGTGTCTAATGGAGTGTTCAAAAGCACTTGGGATGCCTTTTTCTGCACGTCATGAACTTCTAATCGAATGTGAATAACTGGGCATTTTCTGTAATAAAGCTCAGAATTACTCATAATTAACATTGATTAAATAAAGTAGTTACTTAACATGAAATTACTACCTTTATATGCCTGGCTCAGTAGTATAGAAAACACCAACTGAGCAAAGCATGTACAGATCATATTCTATGCACTAACGCTTCCTCTCTTATTATGAATGTATTGTACCGTACGACTACAAGTATTAATAACAAGTTTAGCAGGAAATCAATGGAAAGAAATCATGAGTTCAGGTGCAGAATAAGAAAGTATGACACCGTTTAAGAAAATGAGGGTCAAGATGACTAATAACTCTGGGGTGTCTCTCTTTAAAATGACTTCAGACTTGGCTAAAATGCTGCCGTGATCATTCATTGCAACAGAGTTCCTGCAGTCCAGTGTGTGTGAGTGTGTGTGTAAGTGTGTTTCTGCTTTGATCATAGTATTTTGGACCACAGCAGGTCTGTGTAATCGCAGCCTTAATCCCTGGCCTAGAATCACACACAGAAACAACAGACTTGATAGAAAGCCTCAGCTCTGTTTCCCTGAAGGCTTTGCCTAAATCCATACTCGCATTGATTGTTCAATCTACTCTTTTGGTTAAACAGGGAGCGGGATAAAGCCGCAGTTCCAGGATGATACGCTCTACGGGTGTGTGGGGGCACATGCACCCATGTGTTTGACTACGTCTGAATGAGATGACAGTTACAGAGTCAGGGCAGGAAAGAGGTGTGTGCGTCTGTATGTGTGCATGTGCAAGGCGAGTGCGGTGGGCAGCTAAACACAGGCACTCAAAGAATCTCTTTCTTCTCTTTTGAAGTGAGTTCAAATGCTCTTCAAAGACTGTCTGCCTGTATGACAGAGCAGGAGGAGGGGGCTTGGAGAGCAGCGAGTGGGTGACCATGTGCTCTAGACGCACCTTCGGTCGCTGCAGCTGTGATTACGTTAAAGTTGTCGTCTGCTCCTAAATTTTAATTTCAGCAATCTCTCTGTCAGCCACATGTTTAAGTGCACACTAAACTGTAGCTGGTTATGCTCCCTACTGAGCCAGAGTCACACAGATGTGCCAGGACGGTGATATTATTAGCTTTTAAGATGTGTGCAAACTACACCCTCATTTTCCACAACTTTAGATAACACCTCTGATCAACTGCTGTCTAAAACAGTGTAAGAAGTGAGAGGACTTATTAACTCCATGATCATTTTTGCAGCCTGTGGTAGTGATGAATACTGGAGAAAACTTAAAAACTCAGTTATATCGTGTTTTAGTAGGTTTAGCAGATGTCAGAAGTAGATAAAAGTTAATTTTTAGGGTTTATAATTCTGCTATATGATACATATCTTGGGTTTTGTTTTCTCTCTACCCGTGCAGTGTGTATCTATATTTATACTAGACCCAAGCACAGCCTGTTGACTTTTTTAACCATCAGCTAATTCAATAACAGTCCTGTTGTGATTTTAATTCTGCTTGACTTCCTGCCTGTCTCCGTCTTTCCCCTTGCTCCTGACTGCTTCCCTCCCCTCCTTCCCGGCCCTTGTGAGTGTCTCCCCTAGAGCAGAAATTACATGCTGCTTTGTGCCTGGCGTAAACAATGTTTTCAACAGTGCAGGCCTGTCCTGTCTCTCCCTCTCTCATCGCCTCAGGGGAATGAGTGGAGAGCGCAGGGAGAGGGAGAGTTGGCATAAAGAGGGGGAGGAGGATTGATGAGAGAAAAGGGAGAGAGAGAGAGACATCAAGAGAATAAAAGGAGGAGAGGAGAGGGGTTGAAGAGAACAAGAGGGAAAGAGCAACAGACTGTTCCTTGAGCAAAAAATGGCCCAACCAGTCTGCGTAATAAGCATAATAAGAGGGGGTGAAGGGCGACACCTCCCCACCACCAAACAGACACACATACACCGCCGTCTGGATAACTACCATTCAGTGTAATGATAGTCAATGGGCTCTGATTATCTCAGCATTACCTACATACCCTGAAGCCCCTGTCTTTGTCAGCACACTTCACTTAACTTGTGCCAGCAGACACATGCGGGAAGAAAGGAAATCAGAGTCTCGTGCAGTAAAAACAGGTAGGCATGCAGACATGATGAGCAAATGTTCAGTCTAGTTAAAATCTCGTGTTTAAAAAAGCCAGGGGTAGTGTTCAGCATTTAGGTCGTAGTTTTGGAGAGCACGGAGCGCACACTTGTTGTCTCCCTCGCAGACAAAACACAACATCTTTATTCCTTTCTTGCTCTTTATCTCCTCTTCTTTCCTTCGTTCTGTCTGTGTGAGGCCTGGCAGCCAGGGATCTAGAGGTTACATAAAGTGGATGTGGATCTGGGGAAGAAAGCAGAGAGATGTTACATAAAGAGCTGTAGCTGGACAAAGGTTAATAAAAATGGAGCCTTGTACTGTAGGCAGGAGGCATGGGAGAGAGAAAGCTTGAAAAAAAAAAAAAAAAAACAGAATGGCCATTACATAAACAGATAAAGATGGGGTGAATTATTGGTGGCTCTGCTTTAGAGTTACATAAAGAGATGGGTCCATCTAGCAAAATGAATTACAGCGTGTGTGTGACGCTTGTCAGATGAAATCTGAACTTAAAAGACCTCAAAAGACATATTCTTTTCTGATTCCCGACTGTGTTTTACGCACTTGGATTAGTGAAGGTACCACGCAATCTAAGTCCACCAAAGGTATCACGAGTCACACACACCCACTGTCAAACATGCATGCAACACTTCATATACCCCTGTGCCCTCACAATCCTCTGGTAGCCCACATTCGGCCACATTGTTAAAGCTGCACACGTTGACGTCTGATCTTTTAATTGTTTGTTTATCCCTCTAAACATCACAGCTCAGTCCATCCACAGCTTCCCATCATCTATCTGCTTTCTCTTTATTCTTCTTCTTCTCTCCCTTCTTCCTCCTGCTCCCCCCCCCGCCCCCCATTACTAGGTCTGCTTTGTGCAAATGTCATACAACACTCCCTAATATCTATCATTAGAGGGGGGAGGCGACATGAAAGACTCATGCTTATTAAAGTGTGTGCTTGAGTGTGCTGGCGCATCTGTGATACTTAATAAAAAAAGGGAAAATGATATTTTAAAACGAGGTGTACATTTGTGACGAATGAAGACTTTATATTTCTGCTGGTATCTAAACTGTTGCATAAGACATTATGCAGTCAGTTATTCAACTCTTTGATGTGTCCTCAAATTTACCTTTACATGTCATCTGCATATGTGAACCCGGCGTCTTCTGTTGTCTTTTCTTGACCAGATACTACTACAACAAGAGGATCCTCCATAAGACCAAAGGCAAGAGGTTCACCTATAAATTCAACTTCAACAAACTGGTTTTGGTCAACTACCCCTTCATTGACATGGGCTCCACTGGTAAGCCTGGACAGTCTGGTGCTGTGTGTTTGTGCGTGCCTGTGCATGTTCAGATATCTCTTAATCCCACAATAGGATAGCATGATTACATAGGATTACACAGGAGAGCATTATATATCATTTCTCAGTATTCTCTCCCTCTTTTCTGATTCTGGCTCCCTCCCCTGACTCCACTCTCCAGGAAGCAGCGTTCCTCAGAGCGCCCCTCCCGTACCTACCGGTGCAGGGACCCACTTTCGCTTTCCTCCTTCAACACCCTCCGAAGTCCTCTCCCCGAATGAAGACCTGCGCAGCCCTGGCGGCATGTTCAGTTCCGTGGCCAGACGCATGGCACGTGGCTCGGTCAGCGACTGCAGCGACGGCACCTCTGTCAACTCTGAGATTGAAGAAGGTAACACAGGGGCAGGTGAGGAGAGGGGAGAGAGAGGAATGAGCGGAGGAGGAGGACCTGGAGGTGGAGGAGGCGGTTACAGAAGCATCATTCATCCTCGTCTTTCACATGAAGCCCTGTTCCGCATGTACGGAGGACCAGGAAACCCTGCCGGGCACCCAGGCTCCAGAGGCCCCACAGGACACAGGATCCACCCAGAGCCCTTGTCCCCCTTCCCTGTGTCACCTCTACCAGGGCCAGGAGGAGCGGGGCTTCTAGCACCTCCTTTGTCTCCAGCCCTGTCAATGACACCAACATCTCACCTCCCTTACACTCCCTCGCCCACACTGTCACCCATGTTAGGTTCCCACTTTTCTTTCAACCCCGAGGACATGAAGCGCTACCTGCAGGCCCACACCCAGTCGGTGTACAACTACGGCCTGAGCCCCAGAGCCTTCCTCCAGTACCCCAACATCGTAATCCCCCAGCCACACCGGCCGTCCGCGGACAAAACCCTGGCAGGAGAGAGAGGAGAGAGAGCAGAGCGAGTAGCAGCAGGAGGAGGAGAGAGGGGAGGAGAGCGGCACCACCACCCACCTCTGGCCCATTCGGCCCACCACCACCCACATCCTCATTCTGCCCATCCTCATCCACACTCGCACCCCATGCACCACCCCCTCCACCTGGGTGAAGAGCCTCCACACCTGTCTCCCTTCAAGTTCAAGCTGCAGCCGCCACCGCCCGGCAGGAAGCAGAGGGACAGTCAGAGCCAGAGCAAAGCCAGGCAGAGCTCCATGTCCTCAGGCTCAGGATCAGGATCAATGTCATCTACCTCTGGCCTTGGCTCCTCGCTGTCGTTTGGCAGCGACCTGAGCTCAGCCAGCGGCTCAGGCCTCATCTCTGCCTCCTCCTCAACGCAGTCTCTAAACAGTGCAGGACTTCCCAAGATTAAGGTAGGACACATGGATTTAAATTTCACTCTTGGTTTTTCTTGTGAATGATTAAAAATTATTATTATGAATTCTCTCTGATCCTTCTCGAAGTTCACCTCTGTCTCCCTTCTTTATTGATACGTCCTTCCAGGTGGAGCCCATTTCTGACATTGAGTCAGAGGAAGAGGTGGAGGTGACTGACATCAGTGATGAGGACCTCGATGAGAGAGACGAAGAGTTTGATCTGTTTTCCCCTCGCCACTCCAGGGCCCCCAACCACCACCACCACCACCACCTCCACCATCATCATCACCATGCTAACGGCACTGCAGCCCCCCAACATCACCCCCACCCGGATGAGGACCTTGATGAGGATGTCTTCAAAGCCCCTGCTCCACCTCCACCTGGCCTGATGCCTTTCTTCACATCTCATCATGTGCACTCCAATGTGCACCGTGTGCTGCCTACCCTCAAGAGTGAACCTACTGAACCAGGGGACGGTCACACACCTCCACCTCAGACAGGCTCCCAGACAAAGTGCATCCCTCTAAAGCTGCGCTTCAAAAGGCGCTGGAGTGAAGACCAGCGCATGGAGGCCTCACAGGAGGAGTCAGACGACAAGAAAGTACGACCACAGGAGGAGAGAGAAAGAGAGAGGAGAAGTAACGGAAGGATGGAGATGGATGATGACGGGACAGGCAGCGGAGAAGGAGACAGTCCTCCCCCACTGACATACGAGGGTTCTTTAACCACGCCGTTGTCCTCGCAGCGGAGAGTGAGCGCTGAGCTGCATCGTGCCACTGCGCAGTTGTCTCTGGAAAACAAAGACTGCTGATAAGTGACACAAACACTACTGCTCCAGTGGCACTGGAGGTGGTGCAGGACTGTGTAAATGGTTCCTTTGCAATCCCTCACCCACACTGACAGACTAGATTCCTGAAAACTCCAGTGAAATGAGAGCACAGTCCAACACACACACACATATTAAACCTACACCTCAGAGACAACCTGACTCTTGTTTTGTCAGATCTTTTACCAGGCCTCAGTCTGGATCAGAGTTTCTCTGGGACACATCTTTGTTTTGGGAGGTGAGACGAAGCCATCCCAGAGCAGTGACTGTAACAGGTGTGAAATCTAAGGATCAGAGGCAGGCTCATCTTGTGAAACTTGGCTCCAAGTTCACCTCCCACCGGGTCAGTGAAGCTCCACATATTCTGCACCAGTAGCACAGCTCCCTTCAGACTCCAACAGTAAAATCAGCAGCACTTTTCCTCAGGGGACACACACTCCCTTACAGCCCAGAAACACACCTTGGATCCCATTGTACACACTTTCCCCTCTGTTATTTTCCAATTAGCTGGTGGGACTTTGATAAGTGCCTGTATCTAAAACCCACAGCCATGAAGGGACAAGGAAGAGAGCAAGGAAAGGAGAGGACTGCTATGATTGATCATTCAACTCATGAAACACTTGTAAAATTAGTAAGATACCGACAAAAGGAAAGTGCGTCTACATGACTGAAGAGTGGGGCTGATGGGTGTATTCTGACAAACTCCTTAACCTGGCCCACTCCACTCAGGGAAGCCTATCGCTGTACGTTTATTGGAATCATGCACACAAACACACACAGGCAGAAGAACAGCCAACAGTGAGGGGAACTCACAATGGAAAACACACGCACACACACCGTCTCGCACACTGTTCTCTTTGAGCTTTGACTTTTGTATAACCTTTTCCTGTCTCTCTCCTGTCCTGCTAGTCTTTCTCTTGCGGACCACCTGTGGAAACATCATGACTCCACTCAAAAGAAATGATTTTTACCCCAGGGAGATGTGAGTCATATACAGAGGAGAATCCATTGTAGAAAAAGGACCGCTTATGGGACCAAGAGTGGGGGAAGGGGTTGGGGTTATAGAGGGAGGGGTTCTAGTAACTGTTAACCAGCCGCCTCACCTCACGTAATACGGCTTGTATACTGACAAGAAAATAAAATCTCTGCTGGCCGAGCAGCACAGAATACTAGTTCACCAGCTCAAGCTCCTCTAACAATCATTAATTGTGTAAAAACTAAACCAGCAAAGACACACAAACACACATGCACAACACTGCCTTTAGCTCTTAATCCCACCCACCCACCTCTGTCTGGGCCTCCAGTGTTCTGTGTAGTGGCATCAACCTCAGGCCCTGAGATTGTCTGAGACTGCCAGGTCTATTAACTACATGAGAGCCTGAGAAAGCAGGGGACATCTTTAGACCTCACACACACTCACATACACACACTGCCTCTCTTGCCTTGTTTTTATAGCATGTATAAAAGTGCAAACTGAGCTCTAATAACACACATACAAAATATATCTTTATATATTCTAAATGAAATGATTACATAAGATTTTAAAGAGAACCATAGCATTTAAAGACAAGCGATTCAGGATTTTTTAAGTGGATTATTTTGAGCGATTATAAAAACGTTATAAATGGAGGGTGGGTGGGTACCATGAAGAGGGGTAGGGGTCAAGTTTTATTTCTTGTAAATTTGTTTCATAGACAAACAAGCCACAAGACCAGCACAGGACTCGCTCAGCTGTTCACTTTCTTTTCAGATGGCAGCACAGTGCTCCTTCCAGTCTGTACAGTCTGTACAGTCTAGCTCTTTGTATGTGTGTGTGTGTGCTCAGCGATGGCTCAAGGGTTATAGGGTAAGCAGTAATCCTGTGTTTTCTTTTAGTCCAGTTACCATAACCCTCCAAAGTTCACAGCAGCTCTGAAACAGGGCAAAGGAGAAGTAGAGGCTTAGGGGGTTAATTATTACTGTACGTCAGCCGAGAACATGTGAGACCCTGTCCTGAAAAGCCCCTTCTCTCCAACTATGCACATTCTATACACAAACAGATTGTGGTTATTTTTTGATGTCCTGGAGACCAGGTCATCGAGGTGGGGTCTGACTGGTTAACCAAGCCGTGCTGACCACGTCCTGTCCCTGCCACGAGACAGATCTGTCGCGGCAAACTGTGACATTGATGGCCTCCAGGCAGTCTGTGTAGCTGAGCTGATTGAATTTCCTCGTCAGAACCCTGTGGGCTGGACTGGAGCATGTCACAACACACACACACATACACTCATACCTACTCTCAAACACACACCCTCCCTCACTAAGTCCTGTGTCCGTACCTGAACTGACAGCTGCCTTATTACTACTTGTCATATCTGAGCAACAGCTGAGGCATCAGTCTTACCTGCTCTGCACTCTTTCCCCCTCCTTTCAGTTTCCTTTTTTTCTTTGCGATGTTGTCAGACATCCTGCTAACTGAGATACACTCTGCCTGAGTCATGATATTGCAGGGTAAAACGATTGATTGGACTTTTGATTGTACCAGAGGCTCTCCTTCATCCTGTGCAGGCCTCTACAGTCAAAGAACAGCGGATAAACGGCAGGATTTCATTTCTCTTTCAAAATAAAAAAAGGTTTCTCAGTTTATTTTTCTGATGTTGATATTGCTATTGATAATTGTTGGTATTATTATTGTTCTCATTGGGTTATTAACCTCTCCACCTGGCATTATTACTATTCCATGGCTCTGTTAGCTAATGCTTTTATGTTGTGTACATCCAAGCTCCTATATCCTGTTTCAGATCTTCAAGCCCCCTAAACCAGAGACATTTTACTTGTTTTTAGTTTTTACAAATGTAAAATAACAAAAATGTGTAACATTAATTATGTTGCTGACAGAAGTAACACAGGGGGCTCAGAAGCCAGTGTATGATTTTATTTAGAGATAAGGGTGGGAGTGATTTTATCTGTTATGTATTGTAATTTTTGTTTTATAATGTTACTATTTTCTCTCTCTTGCTCTTGAAAATTTCTTCTACTATTTTTGGAGGGGGGTGGGGAGGGGTGGGTCATTTTAAAAGAGGAAAAAAGATGTGTACTGTTTGACTGTGTTAAGGTCTATCTTCACCCTCTTTTGGTCTGTTCTTTCGCCTTGTCTCCCCCGAGCAGTTACATAACACTCAGATGGAGAGATGAGAGTTAATACCATGATGTAACATTGAATTTCTCCACTTGTTTCATGTTTTTTTTCCAAACTTGTAATTAAGCTGTAATCAGGGTTAATTAAAAGTGGTTGAAACCCAATATGAATATCACTGTACTTGTTTATGTCTCCTTTTTTTAATGTCCATGTTTATTAACAGCACATATAATTAGTGAGAGGAGTTGTATTACCAGGTTTATTTGTAAACAGAGAGATTAGATCCTGACTTATATTTCTTGTGAACAACAAGCTGACAGACATATTAGGCTCCTTGGTGTTTCTGCAACTGTGTCAAAATTAAAGTTGATTAATAAAAAGAAAAAACTCACACTGAACAACCAACTTTTACTTTTTAGGAGGTAGTTAGTAGGGCTGGAAGGATATGCTTTTCTCTCGATTAGATTGTTTTATGATTTTTTGGATGCCAATTTGATTTAAATTGAGATTCTACGATATTGTCGATTTCCTTGATTTTAGTCTGCGTTTTTAACACCAGTGACAATGGTTACGATTGTCTTCTGACTATTCCAGGAACCATATTTCCCCCCAAAATACACATCACATGTAAGTCAGTTTTTAAGATTTATTCCTAAATATAAAACAAAATCGATTTTTGAACATAAAAATAGATTTAAAAATTGTAAAACAAAAAATAGCAACACTTATGTGAATCGATTTTTTTCTCCCACCCCTGATAGTTAGTATTCACTTGTTTGCTTATGATGTTTTGTAAAAATGAACTTGTTTATAAATCATGATGTTTTAAGCCCAATAGTATGCTATTTATCTGGTCTACTCAGTAAATTGCGCTCACTGAGTGATTTGTTCACTGTTAACCCCATAGTACATTCAATGAAGAAGTCACACTGAACACACACCGTTCCCTCGCAAATCGCCGCAGTGATAGGATCAGACAGTCACGCATTTCTCAATATGCAGGTTTTATACACTGCTTGTTACATGCTGTGTCCTACTGTGTGCAAGTTGTTGTTAAAACAACAGGGAACAACAGTAGCCATGACAGTGAAGCCCTCAGACAAAAATGATTAAAAAAAAAAAAAAAAAAGTGTGATTCGTTTACTGCATGATTCAGGCGTTGGTGTGTGCGGTTCCCTCACTCGGTGTCTGCTCGCCTGGCAATGCTGCGTGCTATGGTTGCTGCGCTGAGAAACGAACAAATCTATTGGGGAAGTGGTTCGGTTCAGTACGGTCACTTTAAAGATTTTGTTCTTTTGAACGAATCATTCGCGAACGCAACAACACTAGTAGGGTTAGAAACGGTGAAAAACAGCTGGTCTGAAAGAAAAGTGGTTGGATAGCAAAATATTGGGCAGCCATCACATTAAAAGCCCACATGCCTGAAGACATAAACTTGTTCCTTTTAGTAAAACCCAGTATGAGGTTAAAGTTTGACGGTAGATTCCGAGACTTCACTTGTTGCCTAGCGATGACTCAGCGCGAAGAATCTGACAACAACCTTTTCCCGCGTCAAAAGAGTCGCAGTCATGTCTTTCGTTCCTTTTACACCTTTTTTTGCACCACTGTTTCACTCCCACTTTAGAGTTAAAGAAATACGATTATTGCGAATATTTTTAGAGGTGAGCAGCTGCCAACGAAGTATGCTAGGCGACGTTAGCTTAGTCAACGGTAGCTCAGTCGACGTTAGCTTAGTCGACGTTAGCTTTAGCCTCAAGATGAACAGGACACAACAGGTAAGAACAACTCGTTAACTTTTTCTAGAAACCAGGTATTTAATGAAAGCACCATTGCTTTTCTACAATGTCCAATGTTTGAAGCATATTATTTTACATATTATGCCTTAACATTTGTCAAATTTAAACCTAGCTGCAAGATCTTTAATAAAAGGAAGGATTTATAGTTATTTTAGTTCATAGAAATCCTGTTGAACAACTGGTTTAACTTTTACACAAGAGTTATGACAGTATTTTGTAGGAAAACAACATGAACGCACAAAGGATATTACCTTAATTTAAAAGTTTTGATTTTTTTTTTTTATTACCAACTTTATTCTTGTGCTAAATGATTTCATGACTAATCCATTTTTTTACTGTTTTGTCATGGATTATACAACATTTCTACCCAATTGCCAACGAGGTATTACTATTTTCCCACAAAGGCCAGAGACCAAGGTAGACCTTGAAAAATTCTTATAAAATATATTCTGACATTTCCTTCAGGCTGTGGAAATAAAAGAGGTTAACTTGTTGGCATTACAAGTTAACGGCAAGTTATTCTTACAAGCATAAATCAGGTTCAACGACCTGGTTATTTGTTATTCTATTTCCTGCTACGATCTGTCTGACTACTCTGCCAGAGACAAGGCACAAATCCAGCCCTGTAAGTAAAAAATGAATAAATAAAATTTTAAGTATGCCAAGGTTATATGGGGTGTTGCCAGTCAAATCAGTCCACTACTTTTATTACAGGACCCTTCTTGTGCTTCTACAATCAGTCTGATCAGGCAGATCACTAAGTTATGGGAAAAAAATACACCCCAGTGTTTACAGTATATTTTTTCTTCCATGGCTTACAGAGAAATTGCAGCATCAGACTGTACGTGGTGAGAGGAATGATTGCAGCCACCTGTAAATTTCTCAACATTTAAACAGTGATGTGAGTATTGTTTTTGGACAAACTTGACAATTTCCTGACTGTCCTTCAAAACAGGAGCTATTTTTTGTGTCCAAAGATTGATCTAGTGGGTTCAAAGAGGAATAATGAGACAGGTTTTAACTTTTTAATCGTCTGCTACACAAATTTAAATTTTGAACAGCCTTTCTAATCTCTGGCTGTTTCCTGTGAACTGGTTTAAAGTAACACCTTATCTCAGTCAGGCGACATGACTCGTATCCTGGTTTTATAGTCTTTGACCTTGGCGAGGATCACTGTAACTGTGTGTTTCTGTGTGTGTGTGTGGAGATCACTGGCCCCCACTGTTGACATACAAGTCATCCAGGTGCTACATTCACAGCAGAGAGAGAGAGAAAGAGAAAGAGGGACCACAGGAACCACTGTATTCTCTCACCTGTGCCACAGCTCGCTCCCCTTGCTTCCTCCTGAGCGCCTGCTTTCGCAGAAACCAGCGCAGAGCCGACTCACTGCTCCACATATAACCACAACTGATGCATTATGCACATGCTGCACAGCAAGAAGCTTTAGTGAATGCACACACACACACACACACACACACACACACACACACACACATACAAACACAGGCAGACATACACACATGCAGAAAGACGTTGCATCCTCTGTGAGAGTTACGGTAAGATGACACACAGAGGCATGCTAGTAAAGTTCACCACATCCTCAACCGTACAGAGAAAAACTGCACCACACAGGAGAGGCAGTGTCGCTTCTGTCACACTGAGCACAGACAAGTGTTTGCACCCATTGATGTGGTTTGTTTGAAATTCTGGTACTTGTATTTCCTTTTTCTCCTTCCTTCCTGACAATCTTTCTGTTTCAGACTTGAATTGAAATGAAGTCCTTTTTCTCTCAGTAAGGGAGCCCAAAGTCTGTAACTGATTCATTAAGTTATCCATAGGGGCTAATAAAACTTTCTTAACCAAACCTAACTTAGATGTAATCTCTGCACACAGTTTTAACAAAAAGCTTTACTTTGAACCATCTTCCTTTTCATTAGATATTGAATGTCTCCCCCTGTTGGTGAAAGACTATATTGCATATTTCGAAGTGCCCGGTTGATTTGAATCGCAAACATTTAAAAGACAAGAGGATTGTTTTTATACATTTGCTTGTTAGATTGATAACATTTGATATAACTTTGGAGATTTCATTTTAAAACCACCAACTTTTAATTTAGCCATCTATGTAACCCACTCAAATCATACTGTAAACAAAACTTCACCTCTGGACTTATACTTTCTTTTGACTGATTGATGGCTCTAAAGTGAAAATTATGCAAGTTTTCTTTTAACTTATGTTTTACATTTAAGTAAACACAAGATATTTATGCATTTTGATTTGCAAACAGTTTTAACAGTTCATGAATAGTACAGTTTTGTTTGAATCCATGGTCAGTGTTCAGTTTTATCTAGTGTGTGCCTTTAGTACAGATGATAATTATAAACTAGACTTTGTATGTCACACAGAAGTATATTTTGAGAGACTTACTCACAGCTTATATTGCCCATAAACTAGTGCTGGACGATAATTCGATAACAATATATATCGATCGATAGACGTGTGGAGCGATAGAAAAAAAACGGGTCGATAAAAAGTTCGATAGAAAAACACAGTTTCCCTTTCTTTTTCATCATAGCCTATCATGTAGCTTTTACTACAGTCATTACTTCCTCCCAACCAATCACAAACGCAGACCCAGGTACGCTACGGCACCAAGCCCAGCCCCTATCAAACCACAACAGACAGCACGTGTATTAGAAATAATGTAACAGCAAGGAGAAGCGGAGGAAATTGTCCCGAAAAAAGGTTTCAGTAGTTCACCAACATGGCAATGTTTTGGTTTTTAGAAGTCTGACAAAAAGCAAACAGCGGTCGTTTGCAAAATTTGCAGAGAATTAGTAAAAACCAAGTCCGGTAACACAACCAACTTGTTTTACCATCTAAACCGGTCGCACCCGCAGGAGTACGAGCTGTGTCGGCCGCGCCGCGGCTCCACGTCGTCGTCGGAGGAATCCTCTGGAACCGCTGTTAGCACCAGCACAAAGCAAGTGAAGCAGACCAAACTGGACTTCGTTTCTTGCCAAAATACGACAAAGCGTCCAAGCGGCATAAGGACATCACCCATGCAGTAACATGCTCCATAGCGAGGGACATACTGTCAATAACTACCGTTGAAAAGCCTGGCTTCGACCAGCTTCTAGCCACTCTCGACCCGCGATATGAAGTGCCCGGCCGCAAGTATTTCTCAAACACAGCGCTTCAGGCATGAAAATGGGTCAGGGGTTGAAAAGGTGAGAAGGGTGCGGAGGAAATACGCTCCGGTGTAGCTTCTTAAAGTGGAAGAAAATGAGCTCATATTTTACAAAGACGCGAGTATTTGGATCATGGCTACTAGCAGGGGGGCATTCGGCAGGGGTGCATTCTACGACACAACACCGGCGTGGATAAGTCCTGCTTCTCGTGCTTAGTTTGTTTATTAAGTCAATCACATGATATTTAAAAAAAATAAATCTCCCGACCCCAGGAGAAATATTTCAGTGTTCAGACACCAGGCTGTGGGCAGTTTCCCACACAGTTAAAACTGGTAGTATGCTATTCCCACCTAAAGCTATTCTGTTTATTTATATATTTGTTTTGTTTATTTTCATCAAAAGACTATTTAAATATTTATTTATCAGATTTTCTGGTCACTTTAGTCTTTATGTTTGTCAGTATTTACTGACGTCACTCAGGCCACTTAAGTTGATTTTTTTTTTTTAAGTTCTTTTTTAAAAAAACTTTCAGTTGTGGTAAAAAAAAAAGGTGGTTGAATAAAGGTTTGAATTTGAATTCAGTGCTTGTGTGTTCTTTATTAAAAGTAGGTCATTAAGCAATAGCATAAAACATCCAGGGCTGCAATTAAAATATATGTTAAATAATTATAATAATTATATCGATAATTATCGATATCGATCAATATGATTTATTTTTTATCGATATGCTTTTTTTCTATATCGTCCAGGCCTACCATAAACTATTTCATACTGTAGTTTTCTTTGAGCAAAATTTGATGCAAAAGGTCAATGACACAAAAATGTAAAGTGGTGTCAAGGAGTAGATATACTTGGTATTCACTCATTCCTCATCTTCTCTCTTTTACAGGCAGGAATCTGTGTGTCCGAGGACACGTGTCCATGGGGTCTCTGTCTTCAGCATCAGGACATGACATGGATCCTGAGGAACAGCTGAGTGGTGTAAAGTTACTGTGAACAAGAATGCATTGAGCATAAGGGTCCACTGTTCTCCATAATGCAATTTGTTAAGATACAAGCCTTCTATGTTGTTTCTGCTTGAAATGATCAATGCTGTGATCTACTTTTCTTGCTCTTGAGCAGTGTCACTGGGCTAACAGCATCAACATTAAGGTCATAGAATAGGTCATTTTTATAAATGTCTGCATTCCTTTTGGTGATATCACTTTACTCAAACTTGTCAGTGCCTGTGCTGTTAAGATTCTTTGCCAAATCCATAACTTTGCAGTCTGCATGCAGCATTAACAGACATTATAAGGCATCATGACTTCAAGCCCTCTGCCAACACTCGGTAGACAATGGGCCCTTCCATTCCCTCATTAACACACTCAGTTTCCAAGAGCCCAGGGTAAAGACTGCACAACTTCAGTGGAAAAACGAAGAGTACTCTTCTCTTTAAATATTCTGAGTCACTTCTGTAAAAAGGATTATGTGGAATCTTCCTTGTTAGTCTGTAGATGCTTGAAGCTGAAAACCGAACTGAAACTTAGAAAACAGACAAGAAGTGACAGCTGATGTCGTTCTTTGACAAAGCAAAGTATGTGCAAATAAGATGGTACTATAGGGAATTATTGAATGTTTAAATCTTGTCAGTTGAAGTTCACTCTGTTATGCTTAGCGGTAGTGCTTTCAGCCAAATGATAGCAAGCTAACATACTCACAGTGGCAGAGCTAGAAAATTAAGATTCAGCTGGTCTGATGTCCACCTCATACATTTACTTATTATCGTGCTAACATTAGCTATTTAGAGGTGCAATTGATTACATCTGTACAGTATATTGTGGGTGATCTCAAGGTGACTTATAACGAATTCATTGCCCACAGTAACAATACTGTTAAAAAAGTAATGTGTGGGATAAATGTCATTAGTGCCAGTGCAAGGAATCATGACGTAGTGATAAGGTGAGTCGCAATTGAAGGGAAAAATGTTGAGAGCCATACACAAATTTGATTGGTTGATTAATGAGCATTTTCCCTAAATGAATAAAAGGAATTGATGACATTTTGAAATATGAAATAAAAATGACTGAATTCAGCTTTACAAAAACTGTATTGCATCAGTCAGATGGAAAACACATTACTGTACGGATATTTTGTCCCACCCCTTTTAGCTCAAATATTTTACAGTAAACAAAGTATCAGTTTTCACCATATGACTGAGGTTGATTTGCAATCAACCAAGTCATAGCTCATGATTCTCATGAGGGTCTGTACCAAACAACTGCCATACCACTTGTAGTTATTTGGAAATGTTCCTAAAACTCGTAACAAGTTAAAGCTGAGGGAAAGGTCAAGAGATCATCAAAGCCTCTGAAAAGCAACTCCTCAAATCATTCATACTGATCAGTCGGTTAGTTCAAATATCAGACCGGACTCTGGAGCAAAGTTTAGGACCACATTACTGACATTATCGCCTATACAGCTGTGCTGCAAACAAGGCTTTTTAGGACAGGCCTTCAAATGTGGTTCCTCTGCTTTGACCATTTCAAATCCAAGGCATCTCAGATGACTCCATACCCAGCTGAAAAAGAAATTAATAGCTGCAGGTACAACTGAGGATCAGCTTTTAGATAAAATAAAGACAGTTCACTCCTTTAGGATCCAAGTTTAAAAAAAAAAAAATGTTTTATTGTTCCTGGAGAAAACCATGTGTGTGAAAGTGCTGTTTTGAGCCCTTTCAGTTTTCTATCTCCATCAGTTCCTCGGGGTTTGATTGGGCATGCCTGGTGTGACTGGGTTGGGTTAGAGGCCAGAGTAAGTTGTCAGAGGTCAGAGGTTATGCTACTGTGAGTGTTTTGGCTGGAGGTGAGAGACATTCCTTGTGTGGTTTTGGTTTTGTGTGGAGGAAGAGAGTGTTTAATTTTAGTTTACTAAATGTAGACTGTAGACAGAAAAGGGCTAGACCGTTGTTGGACTACTTTGAATTATTTTTTGTTTTTGGTATGTCACACACACCCATCATTTTGATAGCAGTTTAAATTTAAGTGTGTGGGTATTTGCCACAATGGTCAGACTATAGTCTCCCTTCACCTTTTCTCCTGCTCTGACAATGTTTTTCCACTTCTCTGCTGCTCTCTGTACCTGAGACAGAACCGACAACCGAGCCCAGCAGGGGAGGGGAAGGTCTCCGGTGTTTGACTGACAGACCAGTGATGAGCACACAGAGAGGGGGTGGAGGTCAGAGGTCAGAGGTTGAGCTCTTATAGGGGGGCTGTGAAGTCAAGAAGGGGGGAACAGAGGGAAAAGGGGGAACTTGCTAATGAGGTAGGGCTGTCATTGGTGTTGTACTTAAAGAAGCGAGATAAAAAAACTCTATATAATGAAAGAAGCAAATAGTTGATAGGTACACAAAAAAGGGAGGAACACTATGGAAAGTCAGACTACACAAATACATAAATTCTGGGAAGATGCTCATGAAACAAAAGCTATGCAGTGAGCTTTTTTTGTTAGTAATAGCCAGAGTTAGATCATTTATTTCTACTGACAAATTAAGTTTATTGTAGATACACAAAGCATAAACATCATACACAGCTAGTAAAAAAAAGGTATGTTTGACACCAAATATGAACATTTCTGGTTGAAAAAATTCAGCCATCTGCATTTTTTTTTCGTTCTATCCCTAAAAGTTAGTAAATGTTTTGACTACATTACTCTCATACAAACATTTTGGTTAAACCAATATATTTTTACTTGGATTTTACAGGATGATCATGACTTATTGACAAACAAAACTTTAATAATCAGCAAAACTTAGGGATGACACAGCTGTTTATATGTAATGCATATGTAATGCACAAACATGGAGGTAAAACCTTAACAGCCATTTGGACAGTTCAGTAAGATCAAAAGCTTGTGTATTTTTAAAGTAAATAGGCCCAGCATTATTGAAGTGTTTATTTTACATTGCTTCCTTGAAAGTTTTACATGAGAACGAGAGTTTATTTTATCACACAGAGAGAGAGAGAAAGATTGTCCTGCAAGGTGCTGTCCATCTCTGTGAATTGTGTGTAGATATATTCAAATACCAGTTAATGGTGGATGTAGAACTGTAAGTATATTATAACAGGAAACAAGTCATAAGAAGGAGCAAAAATGGAATAACTATGATGTCCAGGAATAAGTTCAGTATGCATAATTCATTCAACAAACAACACAGACAAGTTTGTTCTTCACACTTATGGTTCAGATTTTTATCTGAAGCCTACCACCTGGTGGATTTTCTAGCCAAACTTTTGAAATAAAAAGGTGTCATCATCAAAATCAATATATTTGTAAGAGAATGAGAAAAAGAGCATTTTATATCGTAATTATGACTCTTAAATTTCAAATCCATAGCAGAACTTGCCAAAAATACACTTTATTTAACATTTGTACACTTAATAACCCAGTATGAGTCTTTCAAACTAAATGTAGCTGCAGCGGTACACTAGACAAATTCATTGAAAGCTTTGACCTTTTAAATGATAATGATTAAAATATTTCATACCTTTAACTGGTGAATCCAGGTATTTTATATGCACTGCTGAGGTGCTCAAACTTTCTTAAAGCAATTAAGAGACTGCGATTGAGATTGTTCATTTGATCAAATAAACATACAGTGCAATTTTAGACAAGAAATTCCATTTTTTTAGGGGGAGAGATAAAAAAGGAGTAGGTTGAAGCTATTTAGCTTATATGTACCTACTTCTAATTCCCTCCTATTTGTTTACCCTTTACATGTCTCCAGAGTTTAGAATTTCTGATGTTGTCAAAAAGTAAACAAAGCTCCAGTCCAACATGAATATGTAACCAATCATTAATACTGAAACAAAGACTTATACAAATACATATATACACCCATACCTATATACATGTATATACACACAAATATGCACATTATGTATTCCTAGAATACTCCAAATCTCTCATTTGTACCATACCCATATACAATATAGGTGTGGCCAAACGAAAATCACTTTTGAAAGTATTTTTTAATCATACTCTGCTCTGATGTACTTTTAAACTGTGCTATTGTTTTGCTTTGTCTAAGTCCATTGGGCAAGCTCTTCCACAGCTTCACCCTCACAACAGAAAGACACGTGCTTTTTAGTGTGGTACGAACGCCTGGTTATTTTAAATTTGGTGCCCCTCTTAATAAGATAAGATAAGAACTTTAATAATCTTCGAAGGGAAATTCATTTATATATATATATATATATATACATCCATACCTATATACACACAAATATGCACTTTATATATATACCTAGAATACTTAAAATCCCCTCTCTTCCACCAAACATTTTCTATTTATTACTAGGGAGTAGATTGTTACTAGCTTTGTACATTGTCTGTGCAGTTCTAATTTCAATTAGATTGGCAAATTTTAATACTTTAATACTATAGTCCAGTAACCTTTGAAACCTAGGAGTTGCAGTGCTGAATGTTAACAACTAGATGTCACCCTTTATCTACATTTAGTCAACAACTACACTTCACTCTAATGTCGTCCCTCTCTGTCTCTCTGCACTGATGCACGCGCATAAAGGCACACACACATACACACACAAAGGAAATTATTCCAGTAAATATTTACCGTATATTTCACCAAATCAAAACAACCTCTGATTTTCAAGTGTCCACCACTCTTCTTCTCTCTTTAGGCTGAGCTGGAATGATTGATCAGCACCCATGGCTCAGGACGCACCGACAGGGGGCGCTGGTTCTGTGGGATCCCGCATGTCTGTCTGTCTCAGCGTGAGTCTGGTGTTCTACTACACACAGAGCAGAGGATTATGTAATGTTTACTATTATGGCGCTATATCCTTCACGAGGTAAAGTCATTTTTCTCATGAACGTTGGCTTTTGTTCACATGAAATATGCTTTACAGGATAGAAATGACATGTGCGGGACGTCCTACTCACGCACGTGTCTTAATCGAGAACATGCACATTGTTCAGTTCGTACATACCGGTTTGTCTTCACTACTGCCTGCAAGTTACAAATTTGGGGTTAGTCGAGTTTACGCCAGACCACGCCCCCTCGCTCCAGCTGGTGGCAACACTCTTGATGACATCACCGCAGCGGCCACCCATTGGCCGAGAGACGTCGTGCACCTGCCCAATCGCCTGCCGGTGAGGTGACGTCAGTCGAGCCAGCCCCGTTCACTTTCAGTGGAGTGGGCGGGGCGGAGAGATTGTCGACGTCAGGGCCAGCGGGATGCTGCGCGGTGATTGGTCGGCAGCGGTGAAAGTGAGCGTCTGTTGCTGAGAGAAAAGCGAGGGGGAGTGAGGGAAAGCAGTATGTGAGGGGCACTGACGAGTATTCTGCACCATATAACAGTTGTCCAGTCTTTAGACAATCTTTATATACGTGCATGCATGGCTGTTGGTCCCTTGTTAATGCTTTTACTCAAATATCGTATTAATGACTTGATAACAACTCTTAAAACTGTTTTAAAAGTGAGCTTTGAAGTGGAAAACCCGCATTATGGTGCTTCACTGCTGCTGCACCAACTTCTCTCCGGACGAACATAGGGGTTGATGCATTACCTCCGTCTGCTCGGAGACGGCACTTCTGCTGTCAATTATGGTAAACATACTCCTTTTCAGAAGGGGAGGGGACATTTGTGTCTTTTTATTGGATATCAGTTATTTGCTCCCGCCTCTTGACCCGCCCTCATGCTGTTCCTATGGTTCCCAAAGCTCTTATTGGATACTGTAAAGTTTGGGACAGGACACCGGTCTGGCTCAGCATCCGGCCTTCTATTGGCTGAGTCCTCCTGTCCGTCAAGGAGACTCTGACAGCCTGCCACGCCCTCTGTTCTGTGGCGCAGGTACTGATTGGCTACTGTACCTGTCAACGACCTCTGATTGGTCGGCTTGCCCAGCTGTTAGTGGTTCATTCACCATTTTGTGACTGTAGTGGAAAAGAAGACCGATAGTTTTTTATACCCCCGATTGAGTTTCTATGGGGGAAAGACATGTTTTGCGAAGGAAAAGTAAAGGTTTTGTCTGAAACGCGCGGTCTTCAAAGTCGACAGCCAAGGGATGTTACTGGGAGTTGCGAGAGCTCTCCCATCAGCAAAATAGGACCATAAATCTTTCTCTGGCGAGGGAAAAAAAAGCTTTGTTTGGGTGAGTTGAAACTTAAGTTAACAAAATGTATCGAAGCTCAACTCGCATGAATTTTCCGTTTTCAGGTGCTGCGAGCGAGCACGAGACGAGAACCAACTGCCAACGGTCAGCCGTCTGTTCCGATACCGTCCGGAGAAACGGAGTGACACCGCTTGCGAGCCGAGGAAGAGCCGAGAGATAGGGGAGGGGTGGGAGTGTAACAGCCTAAAAACTTTCTCCAATGTTTTTACCGCAGTCCTTCAGAGGACCGACGGACGTTGAAACGCTGCTCGGATAATATAACAATAGTCTGGATTATTCTGTGTACTTTTTGTTGACCTCAAGTGTCGAGTTTGGCTTGAAGCGGCGCTAGCATAGTTAAAACAATCGACATTTTTTGCGGCATTGCAGCCAAAAAATGTTTATTAAGGCAACACATGCTCGTTTGCCGTTTACAATATGGATCCACGGTGAGATATACAACAACAGGAGAGCATTTAATATATCCTGCTTCCTTGTGTGGCTGACGCTGTCATTATGTGGGTACTAGTGAAGTCTGCGACCGTTGCGTACTACGATTACTACAACCACCACTACTACTGACATTACTGAGCTGCTTACTAGAGCGAAACACCAACATGGAAAGATTTCTGCTTTTCACAAGTTTTTACTAATCAAATGGACACAGTGTCACCACAAAGGCTTCATTAAGGAAGCTCCCCTGTGTGTATTATAGGCGTTGTAGTAGATGTGTGCATGCTTAACATCGTTGTATGAGGAAGAAATGGGCCCTACTACTTGGGATAATAAAACATAACTCGAAACCGGTTGTTTGTGTTTGTTGCCGAGGACAGCAGCAGAGCAGACTGGCTGACTGCCTCCAGTCATAATACTCCTTTGACATTGTGTAGCGCCTCTTGTAGTACTCTCAGAGATCAGCGCAAAGGAGCCGGGGATGCATTCGTTGTTTTCTCGGCTTTTCCCTCGCTACACACTCCACTTTTCTGCGCCGCAATCAGTGTCGATGCATCACTGACATCTCTGACAGTGCAGATTTTGAACTCTATTCTTATAATTCTCCCTGGTTATTTTTTTACTCTCATATATTTAATACTTTTAACATTTAATCCTAACTATCCCAGGTTGTCCTGCAAATTTACACTGTGACATGCAGCCCTCAAATCCTCATTATTGTATGTTTAGGCAGGTAACAACTACTTGATGGTGTAGGCATCTTTGCGTGGTTTGCAGACCACTGATGGGGCATTGGCACTTGTGCCATTTGGTCCCAAATAGGAACAGTCACCTCTGATCTATGCCACTGTCTCCTGATCTGTGTGGGCCAGAAAACACACAAAAATGAGCCTCAGTGTTTCTTTTTTATTTATAATTATATATTATGTCCACAGCCAGATATGTCTGCCACTAAACAGCTGCCAGTATTCATACTACGTCACAATGGATGTTCTCCATAACAAGCGCAGTCACTAACTTGCATGCACGCACACACACACACACTTTTCACAGCTCGCCCTCTCGCTTCATCTGAAATACACTAATGGAATGTTTTCTTTCACATGTTACCTGTATGACCACATTTCACCCACTCATGTAAACAAAAAGTGTGTGTGTGTGTGTGAGTGTAACAGCAAGCATGTTCATTTTTTGCAGTTTCATGTGCGAGTGTGTTCCCCGGTGACCCAGTTAAGGGCAAAGCCGCCCTGCCATGCCAGAGTGCATAAGGGGCATGATGGGATTCACTATCCTGGCTTTACTACTATGCTCCACAGATGTACCATTGCATGTTCTTCTGTCTCAATCCCCCGTCCCCATCGCTGCAGCCCTGCGCCCATACAGACACCCATAAAATGCTTTTAGGAGAAGGATGAACTGCAGTGTGCTTGGTAACTACGTGTACACTCACACTTCTATGTAGTGCAAATGCAGTGTTAAATAAAGTAGACACAACCTGAAGACAGCCAGATATAGCCTCATACCTTATGTGCAATAAGCAGCATTCCCACACATCTTGCACGCACTTGAACACAAATACCAGCATACACACCCTGTGCCACATTGTGGTGGGGCGCAGGCTTAATTCCCCACAAAGACACAAACAAATTGGCATCAAGGTGAAAGTTTAGTAGGCTTATATAGTTCAATAGTACATATTAAAGAACTTCATAATTTTGTTGACATTGGAATGATGTTGCCTGGTGAATGATTGTTCGGCGCGCGTGTGTGTGTGTGTGGGGATCAGACGCATAAATGCACCAATGTCCAACCAGCTATGAAACCATCAGCAAGGTGCTCTTTGCATGAACATTTCCATTTTAAATTTTTATGATCAATTTAGGCAAAAAGGTATCTTTTTATTTTAATATTTTGTTTTACTTCAAAGCAAACCCAATACTGGTCAGAGTGTGGGCTTTTGTGTATGTCAGTATGAGTGTTTATACAGCACCATGAACGTTTGAGTGTGAGGTGTTATAGAGGTCTTAGGGAGATTTTAACAATGTATGCATGACTGCACTGTAAATTCCAAAGAGAGCGTTTAATGTGTGTGTAAAGTTTGATGTTGCTATGCTGGGGTTGGGGGGTTACACTGTCTGGTTCTCAATGTCGATTGGGTAAAATAACACTTTTTTGGTCTTTAAAGACGAGTGCAGTCCAGGACCACAGGGACGACAGCTGTCTTTTAGCTGTCTGTTCAGGATATTCTGTGATATTCAACCAGTCGAGAGAATCTCTCACTCTTAACCTGCTGTATTGGGAGGAAGTGTAAGCGTCATGTAACCTAAAAATGACTGAGTTCATCTTTATTTTGCCTTGATTTAGCGCAAGGGACAAGAAGAATTTTTAATGGTTTTCACTCAGATTTTTGGTCAAATACATGTACTAAAACAGCAACTTAGACCAAGATTTTGATTCAAACATACTCATGGCATCTTGAATAGCAACTGCGTAACAATGTTGCATTCATTTCAATGTAAGGGGTGATTGTTGAGCACAGACAGTATGAAATGCTTTTGACCACTCAGGTGAGAATTGGGAGTAGATTGTAATGTTATGTTTGGATTGATTCAAAGGCTGCAAGAAATTAAAGATTGAATCACCTGTATATTCCAATACCTTTCCCTGTAATTTAGTATAACATAATTCAGGCATTTTGAGCATCATTGTTTTTTGTCCAGTATCTTAATCTGTTAATGTCATTGTAAACCTAGATGTATTACTCAGAATTAAAAACAGAAATAGGTTTATGTCAAATGATCAACGTTTACATATTGTGCATACACTCTTCTGTGCATTCTAACCCCTATATAGTAAACTCGCAGAGACACGCACACATGCCTATCACTGGCTTATCTGCTTGGGTGTAGAGCATATTAGGAGGCCATGAGCATGGCCAAACACATTTTTCTCTGCTTAAATCAGATCCTTCTCAGTCATTTGGTCAGACAGCCAAGAGGTCCTGACTCCTTCCTGTGTTTTCTAGTATTCTTGTGTACTACAATGACTCCACTGGACCAGCACTGCCGGTCCAGGCCTCAACTGGAATGGGTTTTTGGCTTGTTACTGGTGACCGGTACATTCAGCCAAGCTTACTGATATTTTTTTTTCCCTGACGAGTTTCACTGTGTGTCGACTTTAGAAAGTAACTGCCTCCGAGAGGGGTACTGTGGGCTTCAATCTGAGGTTCCCTCTGTGTTGTTTTTTATTTTTCTATTGTGGGTACTGCACAGTTTGGTCCCCTAACTGATATTAAAAAACTGATGTTTCATGATATAGTTTCTTGTATGCAATTGTATTGTTTGATGCCAAATACTTAGAATTTAAAAATGCTAGACTCGTGAATAAATTGAATCACTCAGTAGGATTATAAAAGTCTAAATTTTTACACTTGAGATAAAATAAAATGTGCTCACCTTCTTCAGTTGCAAATATTTATTAATTGTTTTGCACAAAGTAATGACTAAGAATAATCTCTGTTTCTGTAGGAAATGAAACGGCTGCAGTTTACTCCAGTTGTTTACTACATGTATAGTGACATTGCAGTGAAATACAGAGCAACAATATAATTTTGTCATCACAAGTATGAAAGAATTTACCCTTTATATAACTATTGTTAAGGCATGATAACGCTCAGTTGTGACCCTATGCTGAGAAGTAAACTCTTGATTGTGTAAAGTTAAAACAGTGACAAGGATAACTGTGAGCAACTAGGGTCAATAAATAGTTGTTCAGGAAGAGGAAAAAAAATGGTCTTCATATTGCAGAGTCATTGGTAACAGAAAACAAACGGTTAACAACAAGGTCACCTATTGTGTGTATGATGAAGTTTTCCCATGTTTAGGACAGGAAGTGTGTGTGCCGCATTCATTTGTTCATGTTTGTGTCGGGGTTAGTACGAGAGGAGGCATTCATGTGTTGGTGAATTGCTGAGCTTAGTGAAGGGGTGCAATGTGTGTGTGTGTGTGTGTGTGTGTGTGTGTGTGTGTGTGTGTGTGTGTGTGTGTGTGTGTGTGTGTGTGTGTGTGTGTGAGAGTGAACGAACGAGAGAGAGAAAGAGAAAGACAGAGAAGGAGAAAGACTGTATTTAGCTTTTAATCTTGCATCAGTGAGTGTGCCTGATTCAGAGCCAGCCTTTTAATTTCTCCCGCATATCTCACCATGGCAAATTATTCCAATTATACGTATTGTCTTTTGTAGAGGTGTGTGTGTGTGCGTTAGTGGGTGGGTAGGTGGAGGGTATGTCAGCAAGACAACGATAAAACAGCACTGGGAAAGTCTGAGACACTGCGAAAGTGTGAGAGAGGGCTAGAATGACTCTGGAAATTCCCAGTGACTTCACAAGAACAGTCTACTGGAACAGTCGAACAGACACATATCCCTCTCTGTTTCTCTCCGTTTCTCTCTCTGTCTTAATCTCAACCATGTTGCAGGGTGACCTCAGGCCGCTGCTAGCCCCTGCCTCTTGATAGCAGTCACAACTGTGTTGTTGCATTTCCACGTTGAACTTTCTGCATCAACATGATAACACATAACCTGAGGGAAAGGTACCACAGTAACGCAATCAGGCAACCTACTGTATGAATAATGCGTGTGTAGGTGCAGGTGTGTGTGTTTGACAGATTTGTATGAGTTACCTAATCGTCATTTTAAATCAACGATCTGTATGCCTCATAGAGCAGACATTTGAAAAATGAAATACTGTATGCAAGTGACCTTGAAAGTTTCCTTTTTATCATCCCTCTTTCATTCTGTCTGTATTCAGTTGCCTTTGGCATGTCTGCTTTTTTTGCCTCGAAACACGAGAAAACTAACCTACAATTTGAATCATATTTTGATGTTGTCCGGATTCATTTTTTATTCATAAACATGCATGCCCTATAAATGGATCTGACATTCATATACAAAACATGACTATTCCTTTTCTCTGTTTCTGCAGTACTTCTGTACAAAATTGATAGACCACTATGGAGTTTTTAGGGAAAATATTAACTAAATAAATTAAGAGAAAAACTTGTTTCTGCTGAAACAATCGTGTCTTTTTAACATGTTACCATCTTGTCTCAGAACTACAATGTTGGGAATGAGGACTTTCATTTTCCTAGTAAACAAAATGACCCTTTAACTTGAGCAGACACATATGCTTGCATTCATACTTCTGTTAGATCAGGCAGATATGAGGGCTGGCCTACATCAGATATTAAGTTAATGTGGTAGTGAGTGCATTATAGCATACTTCCAGGTATGACATCATTTTTGTTCTCAGCAATTTTTGATGATGAGGATGGCAAATGACCACATGTCCTCTTCCTTTCTCTGCTCATTTCCAGAGTGCATCACAAAGGACAGAAGCACAGGGGAGAAGCGAAGGAAGAGAAAGACCAAAAGGAGTGCCTTATAAGTGGACTTAAAGGAGCAATTGCAAAACCTGCAGCACTTTGTAAACAGTGAAGAAAAGATGAGACCATTGAAGAAAAACAGAGGCCGGTCTCCTCTGATGACAAGAGGAAGAGGGGGGAGAAGAAGAGGGGGTTCACAGCCCCTCCAAGAGAAAGATTCCAAAAAAGTCAAGAGGGAGACACCCGTCAAAACCACACAACTGTCACCCATCACTCCCTCCACACACAAGCAGATTCAACCCACAGCCTCAAACTCCAATGAAAAACCAATCACAAACAGCAATACTTTACTGGAGAAGGAACCTACAGAGCTAAGGAAATTTGTGGAGCCAGATGCAAATGCTGAAAAGAAAGTTGAAGAAGAGGCAGAGAAGGAGAAGATAGAGAGGACGAATGGAAATAGCGCTAAGTCTACTGATACCGTAGCGTTTCCTGCCTCTGCAACAGCACCAGTCTCCACAACCATGACCCCTCTGGCCACAAATCACAGCCCAAGCTTAGTTTCTGTCTCTAGTAGGAAAACAGCCACATTTAAGGCCCGTGTGCCCAAGAAAAAATACACATATGAGCACTTTGCTAACAACACAAGTTCCCTCACTACCATTCCTACCTCCAACCCTGCACTCATACACAACAGTTACTGCAATATGAACAGCAAAATCAGCGATAGAGTCGATATGCCCAATCCTAATGTAAAGAGTAGTAACAATGTTAATAATACCATTAATAAAAGCACTATCATGGGCATCAATTGTAGTAATAATAGAACACTTAGTATTAACAATCTGAGTAACAGTACTAGCAGTAAAACTGGGAGCCATAGTACTTTTACCAATAGCAGTAATAGTAGAAGTAATAATAGCTCAGGTTATCAGCCATCAGTGCTAACTGTGGAAAGAAAAGCTACAGAAGCAAACCATTTTGTTTCCTCAGAGGATAGGGCCCTCAGGACAGCAAATTCCCAGGAAAAAGATTCCCCAGCAAGGGAAAACGATTCAGAAGGGGCCTCTAACTCAGTGCGCTGCTCGTCTACAGATACGGCAAGTGAACACTCAGCTGACCTGGATGTAATGGAAGCAACAGGACCAAGCCTTCATCACAAGAATTCCCACATTCCAGTTCCCCTCCTTAACTCGCAAACTAAAGAGGCCTGTCTTTCAGAAGGGCTTGCTGAGGCTCTGGCAAAAGGCATGAAAAACCAGAGAGTTTTGGCACGTCAGGTAAAGAGGACCATGGCCTTGAGTAACAGAGGGGTTAAAGGGGACTCATGCACTTTATCACCTGTGTTCAGACCAGGAGTGGTTCGCAGAGTGAGCGGAGGGGCTGTTGAAGTCCAGCTGCAAGGAGAGGAGACTTTTATTAAATATCCTTTCCATGGGGTAACTGGAGTGACGTCATCAGCACAGGACGAGAGCACTGTCGAGTTTATTTTGGATGCCCCTCCACCTGGCATAGCACCTGTGGCCGTTGGGACCCACGTATGTGTGCCCTTTGGCGGAGAGGAAAGGGGTCCTCTGCTATACAGGGAAGGGGTTGTCGCTCAGGTGGACCCCCACCCTGGAGTCTCATTTCCTTACCAGGTGCTTCTGAGTGAGAGCAGAGGTACTCAGGACAACGGAGGGGTGGGGGCAGAGACAGAAAAAAGAAAAGCGAATGCTCAGGCTGTGTGGGTGTCCCGACAAAGTCTAAGGCTGCTCACTCGTCCTTGGGAGGTTCATCACATGGACGGTGGAAGGGCCAAGGAGAGAGAGCGGCAGAGGGAAAGGGAAGAGAGGGAGCGGAGGGAGGAGTTGGAGGTTGAGAGGGAAGTGTGCCAGTTGAGTATTGGGATGGGGGTGCTGGGTGCAGGAGGAGTGAGGTCAGGCCACAGTTTGTCACATGAGGGAGTTGCAGGAGGGCACGCCAATGGAAACACAAATCCACCCCATCATTCAGGTGTCATTGGTGGCACAGTTCGAGGCTGTGGAGAAAAATACTCTGACAGAGAGAGACAGAAACAGCCAAACACTCCTGAAGAAGATGTTGAGGTGTCTCATTTTAACATGGGCCTCGGAATTGGAACTAAGCCAAATTCTGCAATCTGTCAACCCAGAAACATTGTCTCCAAGTCCAATAGCTACTCTCCCTCCTCCCCCCACCTCCCTGTGGTGCAGAGTCTTGGTCCCCTACACATTTCCACCCTAGCTAGTCCTCAGCCACCTCCTTCCCCGGCTCTGCTGGGGTCTGAATTAAACAACAACACTTCAAACCTACCTCCATCAAAAACCACTCCAACACAGACCCCTACTCCTACTTCTGGTGGGGGGTCCTCCTCTACCTCTGCCCGCTCCAGAACTCCTCTGTCATTGGCCCAGCAGAAATACAAGAAGGGCGATGTGGTGTGCACACCTAATGGCATCCGTAAAAAGTTTAATGGTAAGCAGTGGAGGAGGCTGTGCTCCAGGGAAGGCTGCATGAAGGAGTCACAGCGTCGAGGATACTGTTCCAGACACTTGTCAATGAGGACCAAAGAGATGGAAGCAGCAGGGGGAGAGAGGGGAGGAGGGGGCAGCAGCTCAGGGACAGTCACCCCCTCTGACCTGCGGGGGAGAGCAAGCAGTGAGTTTGAGTGGGACGATACATCAAGAGAGAGTAGTGAGACCAGTAGCAGAGGAGATTCCAGACCTCGTCTGGTCCTCCCTACCCTCCTACCCCATGATCTGTCGTCACGCTTTGACTTCGAT
The DNA here is from genome assembly GCA_962446985.1 of Xyrichtys novacula. NCBI lineage: Eukaryota > Metazoa > Chordata > Actinopteri > Labriformes > Labridae > Xyrichtys > Xyrichtys novacula. The sequence goes on from OY660871.1 coordinate 25,561,246, forward strand.
GAGTGCGAGGCCGCCACCATGCTTGTGTCATTAGGGAGCTCCCGTTCTGGCACCCCCTCTTTTTCACCCATCTCCAACCAGTCACCTTTCTCCCCTGCACCCTCTCCCTCACCCTCCCCTCTGTTTGGTTTTAGGCCGGCCAATTTCTCTCCAATTACCGCCTCCCCGGTTCTGCAGCACCGGAGACACAGGCAGCCTAGTGGGACGGGGGGAGGTGGAGCAGGGGGCAGTAAGACTACATCCCATACTGGAGGGGTAGAAAGGGAGAGACAAACTTCAGTCAACCAGCCCTCTGTCCACAACAACCTGATGTTTACGGTGCCCATGAGCCCAAGCAAACGGAAGTCAGATGCACCCCCTCCACCTCCCCTCCCCTCACACCACCATGATTACACGCCCAAGATGGAGCTTGAGCAGGGGGAGCTCAGCTCTTTCAGGGTGCTGTCCCCCCAGACACCAGCTTCACATTCCCACACACACACACCCACCTTTTCACGTCCCAGAGGAATGACAACCCCCTCCTCCAGTAGGCCACCATCCTCCCCTGCTGTTTCCCCCCCTCCTCTGCTGATGTCTCCGACTCCCCATTCTCCTCTTACCCCTGATGGAGGACCACGTCGTGTTGTCCAGCAGGCTTTGCGGGACTCTCCTGTCATTGTGAGAAATCCTGAAGTCCCACTAGCAAAATTTTCACCTTGCCCTTTGGGAAGAGGAGGAGATGGGGGTGAAAATGAGGGAGGGACAGAAATCACAACGTCAAAAGACAGTGACCTAACACCCCTCAACGCCCAGCCAATTCCTGGCCTACAGGTTCCTATACCCATCAACGCTGCTGCAGCCACAGTACCCAACGGCACAGTTCTCTTGCGGAGTCCAGCCCAAACTTTGGTGCTTGTGTCTCCGTCACCTTCCTCCCTGCCCACTACTGACACCCCTGTGGCCCCCCTGCAGGCCCTGTCAGTAACAGTCAGCACAACAGTCACGGCCCCCGCTCCCGGCAGCACAGACAGTCCTGGACAACAAGAGGAGAACAGGGGGACAGGGTTTGGGGCTGAGGTCCAGCAGCCAGTTCCGTGTCACCCCTCTCCCACCGCTCTGCTGCCTCTTATTCTTCCCGCTGAAAATCTTCATCCCGCTCCGAGAAAAGACATCATAATGGGACGTCCCGGCACAGGTGAGAGTCTCTGCTTATGCGTGGGTGTAATACGTGTGTCGGTCAAGAGAGTAAAAGGGATCAAATAAACCAGGGAGATCATAAGGAAATTATTCACAATTCATCAGAAGGAGGTGTGTGGCATACACATTAAACACTGCATTCTGATCACCAGGTTAAATACGTTTGGCCTGTTTTTCAGAAAGAAATAAAGAATTAGAAAACAGTGGATGGTAAAATAATTTAGATTAAATTGAGAACTTATTAAACAAAACTGTTTGTTGGTGATACCCTTTTTCAAAGTGAAGAAAAAACATTTTAAACTTTATTCTTCTGTGACATTCCAATTTTCAGCTCTGCACATGTAAAAAAAGGAAATGCTCTTCCTCTTGAATTTTTAATGAATCCCAATTTCTAGAACATTACGAGGACCCCAAGAGAAAATTTTCTGCAACATCCCCGAGAGTGTGGCTTAAAGTGTGAGGGTCTTTTAAAATTTCTATGTACTTAACATCTTTCACTTATCTCTTCCTTTTTTTTTTTTTCAATCACAGCTACTCGTTTGAGTGTATTAATTGGTATTTAATTTCCCCCAACCTTTTTGAATGTTTTTGTTTTATTCCATTTTATTTTAGTTAGCTCTGTTGCACTTTACTTTCAACCCCAAACACACAGGTGTCACCTCAGAACAGATGAAGGACTCTCTTTTATACTGGCCTTGCCCTTATTAAGTCAAGGATTTTGCCGTATGATGGAGCTGATTTTGTACCACTCAGTTGAAATGCTGTAGAGAAGTGCAGTAGCAGTGTAGCTTTATATTGTAAGATGTAGTGAAAGAGAGACAGAAAACAGATAGTTTATTATTATTATTATTGTTATTTTAAATTCCAGGTTAGCTGCTGCAGACAGTATAAAACTAAAAAGACAAGAATAAAACTTTCTATGCTGGTTTTAAGTGGACATACAAACACACACATACACTTCAAATTTTCATAGATCAACAGAAAACACACATCTTCACTTCTCAGATAACAAATCATAAAAAAGCTCTTGTTAATTAAGTTTTCCTATTTATGTATTTACCGATTAATATACACCAGTCTGTCTTTAGTTGAATCCTATCTATATCAGATTTCACTCATCTACTGTATTTAACTCAGCTTAACTATAATTCAGTCAACAACAATAAAACATTTTTTTCCACAAAATATACAGCTACATTCAAAACAAAAAAGGTAACTATAATATAGTCACTTTTCTGTCAGCAGGTGACACTCAGTGTAATACAGAGTTCGGTTTATTTAGTGTATTTGTGCCGTGGCTTCTGTTAGTGTGTGTTGATGTGAAAGAAGCTTCTGTTAGCCAGCATGCTGTTGTCCCATATGGCTTCAGTCATCTGTCCTGAGTCCCCGTGTCTGCTGATAACACTGAAGTAAATGCTTAGGCTGGTCACATGACCCCTGTAAGCCCTGAAAAAGGCACCTGAGATTCACCAGGTCAGGCTTGTTGGAATCACAGTATGAGACAGAAACAATATACTGTGTACATCACATTTACTTGTTTCATCTGTCAGTACTCTGTTAGATAAGGATTATCCATGCTGTCCACTTACGTAACTATGAGAAGAGGAGCTACTCTTATATGATGAGTTTTGTAAAAAATATTATACATCGGATTTCATTTTTTAGAGCCAAAAACTGTCATTAGAAAAATAAAGTTTTAATTGAATAAAAAGAATAGAGTTTAGTTTAATTTAAGACGTAAATAACAAAGAAATATATAAGTCACGTAGCTCTAAAACTATTTTGCATATTTTTTCGTACATGCAGATGTTAGAGTGTGTGGTTGTGAGGAAGAGAAAGTAAAAAAGGGGAAATTTATGCATGGGCATATATGCATTGGTGTTGTTATGTTTTCTATAGGGATTAGACTGTATGTTATACAGGATTAGCTTTGTTGATTTATATGTGTCTCTAATATTTCAAGTCATTATAGAGAGAAACTTAGTGGTTGAGTGGTAGCAGTGCTAACTATTGCATATGGAAAAGACACAGTAAAGCAGTTTGGGTGCGTATAAAAAAGCCACACAAGATTTCGGTAATTAACAAAAAGGAATCTGATATGAAAAGAGAAAAATGGAGGAGCGAAGAAGCGTGGCTGTTCGCTGCGATGAATCAGTGCTAAATGTGAAATTGACATTTAAAGCACAAGCAAACATGTGGGCTACATGCATGTAGGCCAGTTGTTGAGTGTTTCTACTAACTTGTTTTTGATTTTGTGAGTGTGAGAGAGTAAAAAACAGGGATTAGATCAAACAGAGGATGAGGAAAGCCTCAGAGAGATCGACAGCTCAGACAAATGAAGTGGAAGGAGGAGGAAAAGAGGAGGATTTAACTGCAAGTTTTGTACAAATCTCACGACAGAAATTCGACCCTTCTTGTGAAAGCCCGACTAAAGCACTTTTCATAATTGTGTGTGTGTGTGTGTGTGTGTGTGTGTTAGTGACTTCTTGACCTTAGTGACTTTTTTTTATCTCCTTACTCACTACAAACTATTTCCGCTGACTGTTAATGTTTGATGGTGTATGTTTGTTTATAAGTGACTCATCTGACGATATAGTGAAGCTTGGTGTGGGCAGTTTACTGACTTGATATTGAAAAGTGGGTTTATTTTTTAAGTGTGTGTGTGTGTGGAATATATGTTAGAAGTTTGAGTCTGTTGTACAAAGAATTTTTTGTTCGGGCTCTTCTGTGGGAATTTGCAGTAAAACAGTGTGTGTGTTTTTGTTGTGTGTGTGTGTGTGTGAGAGAGAGAGAGAGAGAGAGAAAGCATTATTCATTATCAGTTAAAAATAAGAACCTGCTTCCTGGTTTTTAGACATGTAATATCAGATGGTAAAGTGTAAGGGCATTTTACCCTGAGTGTGTACGTACTAATGTTGTGTAGATGTTCCAAACTGTGACAGAGAAGTGGACAGGAAAGGCAGTGCTGTCATTTTGAGTGTACGGTCCCTCCTCAGATCCCCTTTTTGCAGCTGAAAGGACTCTGAATGAATGAATGAATAGCAGCTCTTTGTGTGAATGCATGCACACTTGCCAGTGTGTGTTTGTGAATCTGTGCGTGTGTGTGTGTGTGTGTGTGTGAATCTGTGTGTGTGTTTTTTTAAGCATATGTGTCTGCATGCATTAAAGGAGCAAATGTGTACTTTCGGCAGTTAGAAAGTGTGTGCGAGTGTTTGCATATGGTCGTAGGAGAGTGTGAAATTTAAGGGAGAGTAGGAAACACTGCATATGTGTGCAGTCACACGCGTGGTATGTTTGTGATTTGTACGTTGATGTGGGTGTTTGTCTTCTTATCAGCTTGTGAAATGTGAAAGAAGAGTGAATGTTTTTATTTGAGGTTGACTTTTTATTTTAGCATCTGCTTAAATGAGAATTTGTTCTTTAGTTTTCAAAATCCTGCCAAATTAGTATCCTCTAAAGTCCTCGGCAATTGTTTAACAGCAAAAGTGAGAAATTGGCACTGTAAATCCCTCGGGGTCTTTTATACGGACACTTCTTAATGCAGAATATTTGCATATTAGATATGTGTATGTTTGAATAATGGTAATAAATATGGTCTAGAGTGCGCCTTCAAGGATCAGTTTTAGTGTAAATTTGATCACACTGATGTACTCACACTAGATGTGACTCAGGAGTATTTACACTGTAAAACCATGTAAAAAATCTACGGATAGGTCATTTTTTATGGTATATAATTCTCCTACCTGGGTTGACAACTAGCTGTTACATAATACTTTTTCAAGAACACAGAGTGGTTTTAAAAAGTCAAGATTAAGATTAAACTGTAATTTACCTCTTTTTAATTACATGAAATAATACGCATTGAAATGAACTGTTTGCTCTTGTGGTCAGGAAAAAACTTTTGTGAGGGTTGACTGATGTCACTGTCAAATATCTGATAGCTGAAAAAAGGCATTTTAGATTGCTCTTCAGGACGCTGATGTCGTTCAGATCATGCAGACTTAATGTGTGAGATCAGTCAGTGATCCCAATATATTAGTCAAAAGGAACAGGTTCAAGTTATTCTCACAATATACAGAAATAAATTTGAGCAGAGTGAGTTCTTCTCTTATGTAGGTTACATTTTCCTGCTTTCTGTTTTTATCCATTCAGTCAGAAGTAAAGCATCAATCCCTCGGCTCTGTTAAGCTCCTCAACTGTCACACACACTTTCAAGAAAAAGCGTCGTACTTTCTGAGCCTTTGTCTGTGCCTTCACACCTAAAACACGCACTAATGAGTAAGTGCATTAAATGCCTTTTTTGAAGTGTCCCCACAACTTCCTGTAATAAAATCGTTAAATGAACAAGTAACTGTAAGCGATGAGGTGAAGGATGAGATCTGCCTTCTTTTTTATGGTGTCACGTGTGTGTTTCATGCAGTGTGTGTGTATGAGACAGAGTAACCAAGCGTCAATCATTGGGTACCGGATATGATGTGTGAGCACCAAACGTCTGTTGCCATGGCAACAAAGCAAACATCACACTGATGTAGCCAGTACAAAACACAAACACAAAATATTCACAAATAGAAAAAGCGACCACTGTTTTTGTGCGTGCGTGTGTGTGTTTGTGTGTGTGTGTGTGTGTGTGTGTGTGTGTGTGCTTTCACATGTGCGTGTGAGAGTGTGGCGTGTGTGCGTGTCACTTTTCACTGAAAGAAAAGGGAACTTCAGCATGCTCACATGTGTTTGCGCACCAACTCATTAGTTGTGGCTCCGTCTTAAAGCATCTTTGGTTTTATAGTCAACATTTCCCTGCAAACAGAAACGGATAATCAGAGGGTTTCCTGTAAATTATTTAAGCAGAGACTGAACTGTTCCAGGTCAGATATCTTGTGCGCACTTATTATATTTACAACACAGCCATTTCCACACTTGTTTTTTTTTCACTGTCATTATTAAGACATATTTTACTTCTTCTGCGTTTACTAGGAATGACACCGAATGTAAAAGCTCTGAACTCACCGACCAAAGTGAGTGTGTGGTGTACTTTTTGTAGTGATGAACTCGACGACCTTGCTGCTGTAGAGGTCTTGAATGAGTGTTTTGGCTCTGGTACCTTAATCTTGGTTTCAACAGACACTCCAGCTCACTATGCATGACCACGAAGTCAAACTGCAGTTACGTCACATGTGACACGTTTGGGATTTTTCAAATGCTGAATTTCAAGTTGTAGATGATTATATAAGCAAAATAACAATTTAGCAGTTCTTCAAATCAATTGTACGTGATTCTCAGTAAATGTCTCGCTGTGTTGCTCACATACACGTGCAGTTTGTGCAACACAGTAAACATGTCACGCTCCCCTCGGTACATGTGAAAACACTTTTCGCACTGTTATTTTACACTTGGACACGTCTTTCTCCCCGTCTCACCCGCTTTCCTTGTCCTCGTTTTTTATTTTATTTCTAAAAAATTATGACACATTTGTTTTAACCCTTCACTCCATCGCATTGCAGTGGCTTCGCCTCCCCTCCTCTTCACTTCGCTCTCTTCATCCTGGTCTACCCGGATACGGATACCCGGGAATAACATCCCCACTCCCTCCCGCCCCCTGCTTTACGTAACACTTAAAACCCTGCATATCCTCCCTGGCCATGGCAACAACCACATCTGGATCACACAGCCATCTAGACTGGCACCGAAGCGTATGTGAAGCCCTCAAGACTTACCACAAAAGTCATGTGCAACAATAATCCTGTTTTCTATTTAGTGGAGCATTCTTTTGGGGGATTCTCAAAATGCTCGGATGCAGTAGGACTCCTCAGTCTGAAGTGCCTCCAAGACTTTGAATGTGTACACATAAAGTTGGACCAGTACGCAGATTTGTAACTGCTGCCTCTCTATCTTGGTTTAATCTTGTTGATTCATTTTAGCCGGTCATTGTCTAAATGTGTTCCTCGTATCCAGAAGTTTGAAATAAGGAGAGATTAAAATAGCGCAGGAATTCCTTTCTCTCTCCTTCATCCCACTCTTTTCCTCTTCTTTCCTTGTATCTCCTGCTCCACAGTCACAATTCTGCCTCTGCTTCTGTCGTCTGCTGGCCATTTTTCTGCAGGCTAGTAGTGCCCCCAGATGGCCAAACATATTCATTACAAGTTCCTTCACACAATGAATGATAAGATCTGGGTCTTCAACACTGGTTTGAAGTTTATGTATTTTCCCCTGTGTTAATTATTCACTGTGAGGCAAAGATTGAGCAAATCTACATATGTTTATATGGACTGTGAATTGTGTTTTGTGGGCCATGTTATCTACTTTGCTCCCGGTGCTAAATGATTAATCGTTCTTGATACTCACTAATGACGGATTTTTTGCAACAGTTCTGAATGGATTTTTTCTCAACTTCAACTTTAGCTGTAGTATGTACCTGATAGAGACCAAGGTCTTCGAATATCTCCTTTTTTCATTTTAGATATGTGCATCACAATTTATGTAAAACTATAAGTATAATAGTTGAACCATAGACCATCACAATCTAATGCAATTAAATGCATCAGATTGTGATGGTCAGTTGCAGACTTGTGACCGCAGGCGACTTGGGGACCTGTGCCCAACATAGCTGTTGCCATGGTAACTGCAAAGGACTGGTGGATCGAGTTATAATTGGACAGAGCAAATGGTGGGTTGTGGGAGGGAGAGACACTGAGCACAGGGGTGGAAGATGAATTAAGGGATGAGAGAGATGGGATGGGAAAGCGAGCAAAGGCGGCGCTCCTTCTGCATAGTGCCGGAGTAGGTAAAGAGGGGGAGGAAAAGTTTCTTTTCCTGCACAAGGTCACGTGTTTGACAGATGTAATTGGGAGGCAGAGACATGCACGCATATGCACATTAAAAGCATGATGTCCGTAAGAGAAGACAACCAATGAAAGCTGCTGAACACCTACACACAGATACTGCACCGCCAGCACGGCAGCGGGCACAGATAGTTATGCTCAACTAAGGGGAATTTCTCTTCTGCTGTTTTTTCACACCTCTCTTATGCTTTCCTTTCTCCACCACTTATTTCTGTTCTATGTGACTAAGCTCTAAAGTGCTGCGGTTTCAAACCAGGGTTTCGTGCTTACCTCACCTCCTCCCTCTACATGCGTTTTTTAACTTTAGAAAACATCTATATGTGCCCATATTGTTCTGCAGCAGTCAAACTTGTATCTGGGGTTGGACAAGTATTTATAACACAGAGAGTTGGCTTATCTTTGCTAACACTTTACAAACAACAGAAAAATTAGTTTACTTTATTGATTTATCTGCTTATGTATTTCTTTACAATTTGAACAATTGTTTTACTTTATACAAAGTCTAGAGTGTGGAAAAAAATTCTTATTACAGTGTTAACCCCACTATCTAGCTCACAGTCCACAAATAAGCAGGCACAACTGTCATAAATTACAAGAAAAAAACGCAGAAATCCGAACTCAGAAGGGTTTTATTGCCATTGTCAATGAACAGGATTCACAGACTAGGAATTTTGTTTCGAAATGATGGTGCAACATTAAACAGAGAGGTATATAAAATACTAGTATACAAACTAATAAGAGCATACAAGAAATATATAAAGTATAAAAGGCTATGTACAATAAAGTATAAAGGCTATTTACAACTACACAATATGGAACAACAGTGCAATGGGAGGAGAAAGGAAAAACAAAGAAAACAAAAGATAAAAAAAATTATAAAAAGTGAGTGACATGGTAAATTAAATATGTATTTCTCAAAACTGTGAAAAGTATTAGATTGATCATTAATCAGTGGACATGTCAATGTAGCTCTACCTGCCAATTCACCCAGAATTCAGTTATATTTAAGCCAGGCTGAGGAAAAGTATTGGAAGAGTCATCACTCTGCTCTGAATCAGTGGTCAGATCCATTAATTCATCACAGTGACTTGTAATGTTTACCCAGGGTTGAGACCATTGAGTTGCTACAGTAATCCCTTTTCTCCACCCTATCCTCTGTCCTCTCTCACCCTCTTTGCCTTCCTCTCACACAGCCGAGCTGTCAGCCTTCCACAGCTTACCACACTGTTTGCAAGATTGACTTGTTGAGGGCTCAGTGCAGTTGATAAGTCTGTAATCTCTTACTTTCTGTCTCGTTTTCAAATGCCTACTGGTTTAACCTTATTTTATGCCGGGGAAATGCCCCAGCATGGAAGAAGTTGAGACCCCTTTTTTTTTTACATGGTGAAAGACATTTTTTAAGATGGCAACAGACAAGGGAGATAAGGGCATATGATAGTTGAGTTTGGATGAAGCTTTGACATAATGCAAATATGCTTTTAAAATGTGATTATTTTGCCCTTTTCTTTGTACTGTACAGTTGCAAAAGTGACATTTGTTTGGTGTTTTCTATGAGAAACTGAAACCCAGGATGTAGAGGGTTAACTTTTTTACTGCTGAGTACAGCAGCTGCCAGTGGCTCTCACAACCTCATTGGGTAGCACCCATGCTCAGGATGAGTAATTAAGTCCCTCCCAGTATTGTATTTGTCTTATGGAAAGATGAGCTAAGCAAAGCATCACTTCTTGACTCATGACAGGAAACCAAATCTAGCAAACATATAGTCTACCTCCCTCACCGAGCAGTTTTAAATCTGGAAGATATCTTCAAATGCTTTGTCTCTCTTTGCCTCCCCCATCTGTGCCCCCCGTGGCCCTCCTCTCTTTTAAAGAAGTTCTGTTTTCACAAGTTGTTTTCTCTCCACCCACCTACCCACCTCCTCCATCCCTCCCTCCCTGCCTCTCCTGCTGAAAATGACTCTCAGTCTATTTTTACCCTCTGGTCCTCTCCACTCTTAGCCGTTCCACCCTTTTTCCCTCTTTAAAAACCACCCCTACTCTCCTGTTTTCAATACTGTTCTCTGCCGTCTGTTTTCCCTCTCGCTCCCTTTCCCTGTGAGTGTTGCATCAGAACATTTAAAATCCTGTCTGGAGGAGGCACATTTGCATGATGGAGAGATGGAAAAATGTTTGGGGATTTGAAAGATGGAAAATTACGCCATTTTCTTCTGTGTTCTTGACACAAAGAGTGTTGCACTGCCAATGTTTGAAACTCTTCTGATTTATAATACAATCTTGAGAGATAATAACACACATTGCATGTGACCCCGGGTTACAATGCAGTGTTATTTTGCAGGGTTTGGTTATGCATTGTCATCTTGACCAAAGAACCCTTGTCAGCATCTATTGCCTGTGCAAGCTGCATAAAAAGACCTAACGCACTGTGGTGAGTAAACGATACACAGCGCTCACTAGTGCCACCCTACATTTGAAGGTCTTTGTTGGTATTAAAGTTTTAATAGCACATTTGTAAGTGGGAGGGACCTTGTCTAGAGTCTGTTACGCAATTGGTTGGCCTACATCTGAGTGTAGGCTTTGTATTCGTAGTTTAAAGCATCCGTCAAGGTTTACTACGAGTCCTGCACGAATGACATGAGCACGGGGTGGGACTACTGAAAGAAACACAAAAGTATATATTTTTGAGATACTACTACAACACATGATAGCAATTCAACGCGGATGCAATAAAGCCATTGTCTTTTATTTTCCGTAAATATATACTTAAGATGAGCTCAGTTTCAGAGGCAGAGAGAGCAGCTGGTTGTAAACCCGGCTGAAATTTGCATATGACTGGCATTCCAGCGCACACTCGGACCAATCAGCTCTCACGGCGGGTAGATGACAGGTGGCTGCATTGGCCAATGGGCGAGCAGATACTGCAGAGAGGAGGCGGGACAAGGCTGGGCGAGGTTGACAGGACGAGAAGAGGAGGGGGGGCGAGTACAGGGGAGGGGGGGCAAAGCAGCCTAGTTTACAACAAGAGGAAGAGGGAGGGAAAGAAAAAGAAAGGGCCAGGGCTTGTGAAAGAGAGAGAGAGGGAGAAATTAAGAGAGTAAACTCGGACTCGAACCTGCCAAGATGATAGACGAGGATTCTTTTGGACTAAAACAACCCTCGTAACGTCAAGTATTAACCGAACCGGACGGTGCGCGCGCCGTTGTCGTCCGCACACTCACAGAGAGAGGCTAGCTAACCTGCTGCAGACGGACGGACCTTACCAACGGCTTTAACCGTAACGTAACTGTACCCTTTCTCGCACAGCCTCCTCTTGGCTGGTTCGTGTCTACTAGTAGTTAGACATTTTTTTAAGCGGCAAGTCAGTGGCTGTCTCTGGTAATAAGAGAGGAAAATATATCAGCGTTTCGCCCCCCGTTTTTCCTCGCCGTGGTCGCTTATATCGCCGTGTTTCTAGGCTCATCAGTTGCTAGCTTAACCGCCAGGTCTGTGGTGCCATATCGGTCAGGTAGTAAACGGGTTGGTTATACTGAAAAGATGTCAGCTAAGCTCCAGCTTTAAGTGAAGACTGCTGTGTTTGGTAGCTCTCGTGATAAACAAACTGATGGATAGCGGGGCTTGTTAGCACTCGGTGATGGATGAATGCACCAGATTTACAGCAAACGGCATCTGCTTATGTGTAGTAAACACGAACAAGCCCACGTTTCTCGCCATCCGTTCCTAGGTGATCTTCGGTCTTGTCAGGTTAAGACAGGTGCATTGTGTTATTAAGGGGATAACAAGTTAGTATTTATTAGTGTTAGTGTGTTATCCAGTATTATCCAGAATAGTTGGCAGCAAATGCGCATCAACACACTTTTGTAGTTGAGACATGAGAGAAATTGCGTTTCTTTTGCCTCTGTCTGTGCGACGGGTGCACAACCAGGGGCGTTACCGGGAGGTTGGTCCAGTTTGGAGTGGTGCACTTGAGGCTCCGATTGTTGCTAGAGGCAGCTAAATGGTCTCCTCCGTTGTTTATTCTATGAAACAGCAAATATCAAAACCAGGATGATTATGTAAACACCACACACTCGGACAAGAAGCAGATTCTTAACGCCGCCCTTTTCCAAGTCACAAGTAGACGAATCACCTTAGCTTTGATCGCACCACTTTGCTTGTTGCAGTGTTGGATAGTCTGATCGATAAGGTGCCCTCCTACAGCAGCTTTGGAGCTCTTCTACTCGGATGCTTTCTTTGCTTTTGGTACCCAACAGAGCCCACCCGTCTGCTGCTGCTGCATTGTAGCGCAGAGCGAGGATAGACATGGCCCAGGAAGACTGCGTAGTTTTCGGGTGGATGTTTTAATCCAGGCCGTGGATGGGCTCGAGGCCTTGTTAACCCCTTCTCCACCAAGCTGCTGTAGTAATGTAAACAAACAGGGAGAGAGGGCATCGGGGGTAATTAGACCAAAGGGAGGAGGAACCTTTCCTTCGATCATAATCATCGTTTTTATTCGGCGTATACACACTATTGCATTTTTACATATTTAACTTAAGTTTCGTATTGTATTACAATCGTTTATTGTACATTTTGTCCACTGATGTTAATTCCGTGTGCGATATTTGATTGCGGCATTCTGCAATAGAGGGATGGATTCTACTTGAGTGGTGTTTTTGTATTTTACTTGCTTTTTTTTAAACCGAGTAGACCCCACCTCTTTGCTACATCTTCAAACCTCCATCATGCGAGTATATGGTGATTTAATCATTTTGCATCCTGTTGGGGTGAAACGGATACAGGCGCTTGTGTGCACGTGTCGTCACCTGTGAGCCTGCCAGCAACATCAGCTCGAGATTTTGGACTGATTATGTTTACCTGCTAGGAATTGAGTTTTGTAAAGAGAATTTTTTTCAAGGACATATCATTTTTCATTTTGGGAGAAGCATTAAGGATTTAATTAAATCATGTTTTCATCAGAGAATCCTCAGTACCTCCGCCAAGGATTAAGCATGTTTGGTTAGTCCATGTCACTTCCATAGTTGTTGATGTGCAATGCATTTCTGTTCACATACAGCTGTATTTATATAACTGCCTTTTCAAAGCACTAAGCAATCCTCAAGTGTTGCATTATAGGATTAGGCTTATATACTAAGTGTTTGTTAATAGAAGTTTTTTTGGACAAAGCATCTCTCAAAGGAGATTATCTCAATCAATAACACAACTATTATTGCAGTCTCCTGTTTATTTATGATGGTTCAGATTGTACCAGCTTTGATTCTCTATCCAGTCTGTTATTGAGAACAGAGAGTCCTTTTGTACATCTGCTGTGGTTGGAGTGATCTAACCAGTGAAATGATTTAAGGTGGACCACTGTGGCAGTCTTGATATCCTCAACAGTTCATGTATCACTGATATTACCTACTTCTGCTGTGAGGTAGATGACTGCATTGAGTTTATCCTTGAGTTATAACTACGTATTTGTAATTCTTTCATCCTACATGAATTAAAAAAAAAAAACTTTGACAAGTGGTCTTAATAAACAAGCAGAAAAAAAAAAAAAAAGGAATGTACTTCAAATTTTAGTCTGTCCTCATGAGCCCTTTGTCACCCAATAAGGAAATGACATCTAGATGCAAGAGGATCTTGTTCTTTGAATGTGATATCTGGCCAGGAAATTGTTTTAGATGCAAAAATGTTAGTTGTTAGCACTAAACAGTACTGTTTTCTTCTGCAGTATGGACCAATGTCGAGCCACGGTCAGTTCCAGTCTTCCCCTGGCATTCATTGGTCCCTTTCCTGGCACCTACCCAATCAGATGCTTCTTCTCAGCCTGCAGAAGGCCAGCACCCTGTCAACCACCCTCAATCGGCCAGTCTGAAGTCAGGTACTGATTAAGCTCAAGCCTGACCTCATGGCTGTGGAGGACACGTTCTCAAGATATTCATTTTCTTTTTGAATGTTATCCCTGCTTCAAATACTGTAACTTATTCCCTCTGCTTTGAACAAACATCTCTTTGTTTTTCTTCCATAGAGTGTCAGGGGGTGGCAGCTCTGTCACAAGAGCCTGCAGAGGCACCTCCCACAGTAGAGAGGGGTTCCCTGTCCAGGCCTCCCCCCTCTTCTGATGAACCACCTCCAGAGAAGGAGAAAGGAGAAGCAGAGAGGGAGAGGCCTGACAGTGAGACAGAAAGCGACGTGGATGACCCGTAAGTGCAGAATTCATGTTTTAGAGATTTTGGATGCAAAAATGTCAAAGAATCATGAAATCCGTTGGGCATATTCTCTTATCTGTTTTTTACAAGAGTGGTTATGTATTGTTCAAGTCAGCCTTCGCAGTAATTTTCTGTGTGGTACTGTGTACCCACACATACAGTAAGGGAGTGTGATATTTTCTGTATCCTCACGCTAATTTGGGCAGAAGAGCTCAATGCCAGAACAAAGCAGATGGGAACAAAAGCATTCCATCTCTGGGCTCTATCACTATATGAAAGGCAGTGGCCAGGCTGTCAGGCATTGAAATGGATGAGCTATCTGCTGAATCTGCTGATGTATCTCATGGGAGTTGAACTACTTGGGCTCTGTATCTACACCCAATAGACTTGCAGCTGTAAGATAAATAAGTGTAGTTATAGTGTAGATATTTTTTCTCCAATATTTAAAGAAGTGTCTTACTTATGTCTGAAAACTGTCTTTTTTTACATCAACAAGGGCTTTTTTCTCCCCTCAGCTTCCTCCCAGGAGTTGTACCAGAGCAACCCCTCTCTACATCACCAGTAAAGCGACGTACTCAGTCTCTCAGTGCACTGCCCAAAGATGGAGACAAGAGCAGCCCTGGAAAGGTAATTTTTCACCATTTTCACAAGGACATCAAAATCCTAAAACATTGATTTAACTTCATTTTGAATATGCCTGATAATATCTTTAACTTGCAGAGGGAAAAGGACCATATCAGGCGACCTATGAATGCATTTATGATCTTCAGTAAGCGCCATCGAGCACTGGTGCACCAGCGGCACCCAAACCAAGACAATAGAACAGTTAGCAAAATCCTGGGAGAGTGGTGGTATGCTCTGGGACCAAAGGAGAAACAGAAGTACCATGATTTGGCCTTCCAGGTACAGTGACACATTTTCAGTCAAAAGTGAACTCCTGAAATGTGCTTTTGTGCAGACATGTAGTGGGTAAAACTTCTCCTCTTTCATTGTCCCCCCTCCTGTGCTCAGGTGAAAGAGGCCCACTTTAAGGCCCACCCAGACTGGAAGTGGTGCAACAAAGACAGGAAGAAGTCCAGTTCTGAAGGCCGTGGGGTCCCAGGGGGGAAAGACATAAGAGAGAGGAGCATGTCTGAATCTACAGGTCAGTTCATTTAGCTCTAGAATCACACAATAAGAACATAAACAACGTTGAGTCTTATTTGCCATATTGTCATCATCCTGTCATTGACTAGTCATCTTGTCTGCCCCCCCCCACAGAGCCCCATTCTGTGGAGTTGAAGGGGGTTGTCCCAGGTCTGGTGGGTGTGTCTGAAAGGAGTACAGGAGAAGGTCATGTGAGCCAACTCACCCGCCCTAGAGCCTTCTCTCAAAGCGCTATGCACAGCCTAGAGCGGTGTGACAGGGGGAATACACAGGCCCTGGCAGAACTGGCACAGGTGAGGCGAACATAGCTCATAGACCTGAAGATGATTATTTTTTTATATACGTTGATATAACTGCATATATTAAAAGAAAGCTGTGGATCATTTTCTCTGTTCTGAATGCAATCTCCCTCTAACATTTAGATGTGTGGGGATGGTGGCAGTCAGTTTTCCAGTCATGCCCCGCCCCTGTCACAGTCTCAGCGGGGCGTCAGCGAGGATATGACCAGTGATGAAGAGCGCATGGTCATCTGTGAGGAAGAGGGAGATGATGATGTCATTGGTGAGAAACCAGACCTTCTCTGCTGAGAAATCCAAATGCTGTATTAGATTCACTGAAGTGTTACTGTACCACTTCTTATATTACTGACCCACTCTATGGCAACTACTCATTGAAATCCAATTGAATGATCATTAACAAAAAACAATAGGAAGTAATAATTCTGTGTATTAATACAATAATACGATTCTCTAGTTCATCACTGTCAGACTCAGTGAAGCTGTTAGGAGGTTTTGTTGTCAATCACATTGATGTGGTTGTGTTATTTATGTCCGATTTTTGACCTGACATTAATGAGAGCTGGTTCAGTCTCTAAGTACAACCTCACTAAGTTGGAATCATATGTTGCATGGAATATCAAGTGTAGCTGTAGTGTTGTTTTCTACTTCACAGAGGATCCTTATCCCAGCAGTTCCATAGACCTTAAGTGTAAGGAGCGGGTGACTGACAGCGACAGTGAGAACGGTTCAGGGGACGAAAGTGATCGGAAGGTAACTGGACTAACTGATGCTTTTATCACCTCATAGATCTATCATTTGTGCTCAAAGACGAGTCATTTATTCCACCAATCTGTCTTCTTTTCCAGAGAGTTTTTGCTCCAGTCATTTGCTCTTCTACATTATCATCTTCTTCACACCACCCTCCTCATGGCAGGAGTGTCTCACTGTCCTCTTATCCCACCAGCAAGCGCTATGATGAAGGGAGATCTGGAGGTGGAGGGTTTTCAGATCACAGGAGGAAAGAAAGAGGAGACGGAGAGGTTAAGGACACATTTAGGGGAGATGGTGGTGGTGGGGGAATGCAAGCCATTTCCCTCTCCCTCTCCTCTGGCCAGTCTGTTATCTCCACTTCTCCAGCCGGGGGGCCTCCGTCCTCATCAGTAAGCTCAAGTGGAACAAACCCATTCCTGGGCACTGGTGCTGTAAGGGTGGCCTCCACAGTGGTGACCAATGTAATGCGCCCCATCATCAGCACACCACTCCCCATTGCCAGCAAACCTAGAGATGGAGGCACTTCATCCAGCCCACATCCACCAGAGAGGAAGTCCCTGACACCCCAGCAGCAGCCTCAACTTCTGATTGGTTCAGGGCCAGGAGGTGTGGCCACAGCCACTGGGGGTGGGTACTACTCTTCATCATCACCTAATCCTGTAGCTACAGGCATGGGTCCTGGTGGCGTAGTGACTAACTTGGTATTAGGGGGAGCTCTTTCTGCTCAACCTGCTGTGCAACTCATCACCCCCTCCCCTCAGCCTTCCCAGCAACAGGCACTCCCCCCCACTGCTATTTCAGCCCCACATAGCCAAACCAACGGGCCCCTGCCTCTGCCCCTGCTTCAGCCTCAGTTCCTTCCCGCCTCTTCCCTTGCTTCCCCTGGGGGTAAGGCCATCACACAAGTTCAGTACATCCTGCCCACCCTACCTGCCAGCACCCACCCCAAGAGTCCACCTCAGCAGCTCAGCCAGCCAACTAGTGTCTTCAACCTGCCCACAGCTCCACCCTCACATACGTCCCTGGCCAATGGAAAGCAGCAAGGTGCAGGGTCACTGACAGGGTATACGTCCAGTCCAGCGGTGGGAATGGTCAGCCCGGGGACTCGAGGTGAGTTTTCTAGAGGAGTTGTGTCGTGACAAAGCCTTAAATACTTACAGCTATCGTTTTCTGGTGACTCCGATTAGCAAGTCCATTTCCCTTTTTTCTGCCTGTAGTGCAAACACAGTCTCCAGTCCTGCAGGGCAAAATGCTTGTTCCCATGGCAACAGTGCGGACAGCACAAGCCCCTGCCCAACAGTTTCCCATTGTGGCTCCACCTCTTCCTGTCCAGAACGGTGCTCAGGCTGGGAGCAAGGTCAGTGAGCAACTACACCTGAGAAGTTAATGAGAACTCATGAACTGATACGTCTTTGTACTGCCAAGTACAACAAGAAAAACAAATCTCACCACTTAGACCAGCCATTCTGTTATTATTACATTGTTGTATTACATTGTTGGTTTCCTTTTCTTTATGGCTGCCTCTTTCCCTCCCTCCCCAGATCATCCAGATAGCTCCCATGCCTGTTGTCCAATCCCAGCTGCCTCAAGGAGGAGCAGTCCATCCTGCCAGCCCCTTCCCTGTGGGCACAGCAGCTGTAGTGGCTCCAGGTTCGGCCCACTCCCAGGCTGTACTCCTGCCACCAGCACCTACCAGGTAAGAAACATTCATCTGTACCTCTTTAAACCTCCTTGAAAACTTTTTTTTTTTTTTTTATTGTGCCATTGTACCACCTTGATAACATCTGGTCAGTAATAAACATACATATTAACAGGAGTACTATATCATATGCTGGTTCAAGCAACTGTGTCTTTATGGTGTAGCTGAGGTGGTGAGTGCTGCACACAACCAAGAGCCAAAAAGTTTGCCAACTCATCATCCGTACTGACAGAATTATTTAGTGCTTTTCCGTCATTTCATGAAACCCTTTTTTTAGGCATGGTGCTGACAGAGACATTTTTTTATTAAATTGATACTTTATTTGATTTTCCTTCAGCATACACCCTCAGTTCCAAAAAAGTTGGAACACTGTGTACAATGTTGATCTTGATGGTTTGTAATTCACTTAGAGTTAAACTGATTTGAAACCAAACAAGGTCTTCGAGATTGTATTTGTACAAGAAACAGAAAGATGTGTTATTAAATGTGTTGTATCTTCACTGCCATGTACTTAAGAGTGTTTAATGTGTGCATAGTGAGTTTCAGTCGTCATTACATTTCCTGCTATCAGATAGTTTTTCATTTGTTTTTAATTATGTTGAGGTTATTAGTCTAATGTGATTAGTGGATCTCACCTCAGGTTTGACTGTATACATGTAAAAATAACATGTGACCATGTTATTTAGTGGTTACTTAGCACTGATAAAAGGCATGTGAAATATGTTCTTTTGTGTTCTACTCTCGTGTTGTATCTTGGAGGTACAGTAGGTGAGTCTGTGATTTGGATGTCAGCGTAACATCTGAGAACGAAATGATTTTGTTGTTCGAAGATAACAAGGTATCAGGCTGTGAACAATGGGTAAATTGTTGAGTCCTAAGAGGAAGTTGCCATGGATTTTACAAGCTCTGCTATACGGTCTTGCTGTTGGTTAAGTGGTTTCCAAATATAGAAACAGGCTATTGTTCAAAGCTTGGTTCCACACGTAAATGAAAATGGAATCGGATGACTCTTTGTAGTTGTGCTCATTCATCTGCATGCTTGTATAGTTTATAATAGGGGGTGATGTAAATCAAGATGTTTGAATGTATGTCTTTGCTCTTATGGTTTCATTTGTGAATTAAATGGTGTTAGACATGGGCGCAGATTTTCTTGGAAAACAGAAGTTTGTTCGGTTTTCTTTGTATTGAAAGTTACATAATATGATTTCAGCTAGTCATGCTTAGAGTACTGTCAGTTGTTGCTGTCATGTTTGCATCAGTGGTCAATCAAACTTCTAGTGTTCTCTTCTCATTTGAAACTAGTGAAAATGTATTCAATTCTTCCACCATGAATATTAACTCTTGTGTATGAGGGAATCTGTTTGAAATACTGCAACACTGCTCCAGGTCAAGTTTGAAAGAGAAGTTCTCACTTGAGATGAGATTCTTATAAAATTAAGAATTTGATCTTTGCCCTTTGGTGCAACAATGTAAAAAGAAAAATTCAGAAATTCCCAATGATCAAACAAATCAGCCAATTTTCCCTGATGGTTTAGCGCCCTTTATGCCAGCTGCTTATATCTTAATCCAATGAAATGCTTTGCCTGAAAAATAGAAAAGATATCAGAAATCACTAACAAAATAGTGAGAGCTCTTCATACAGGGGCTTTTCTCCTTTATCATGTTGCTTTCCTACTCATCTTTGCTATACCTTCACAAGTAGCTGCCAAGATATCAGCCAAGATATCCGAGAAGGGCTTTGAACCAATTATAAACCAGAAAGCTAGAATAACATCTGACAAACAGGCTGCATTAATGAACAGAAGCTAACCTGACTCACCCCACCCTGGGATACTGGTGGTTGCAGGAGTGGTTCATTTAGTGTATTTCCACATAACAGCTTGTTGTAAAAAATGATAAGGTTAGCCGTTTTTATGGTCTGTGTTATACTCTTGAATAAATATCTTTAAAAGATGGACCCATTTAGAGCTTCATCTTCTTGCTGCTGTGCTCTCTATTGAAGCAAATAATTCATAATACATGACTCTTTCCCTCACTGAATGTTAGACAGCAGCCACTCATGGGACTTGCAGTGATTCACAGTCTAGGAAAAAATTGCTAGCACCACTTACCAAAGATAACTCCCCTGCAACCATCCTTTGACTTAAATCAATTAGGTTACCATCTGCAGAAATTGTGTACTCAGCTCTAAATAGAGAGCAAATCGAAGTTGAATGCACATGACTGTTTTCAGCCTTTGTAGGAAAGGTTTATACAACCACAATAGACAGATCTAATACCTTTCCAGCGGGACCTTCTTGTTAAGTAACTACGAATAAAATAACTACGAATAACAGAAATATTTTTCTATTAACTGTGAATAAATATGTCTCTCTTCTGTAGGTTATGGATTGAATTAAATAAGAAGAGATCTAAGTAATTGCATTGTTTCCTTTGGCAGAGACTTCCATATGGACTGTATGTTTCTGTCCTACAGCAGAGTGAGCAGACAATACGAGAAACAAAAACTCCGACAGGGGTGCAGCTGTAGCAGTGCAGCTCTATTCTGGATCTGTTAGTCATGCTGCTGGTGGCCCAAGTTGCCTCTGCCTGCCACCCCCACACTACCTCTTAGCTCCTAGCACACACACACACACACACACACACACAAACAGCACTAGTCATCCTGTGCTGCTTGCTGTGATGTACACTCACCCCCTGACCCTCACTGCAGCACTTCTTTTTTTGTCTTCCTCTTTCCTCCTAATCATGTCTCTGTTCCCTTCATTGTGGTTGTTGCTCATTATTGTACCTCAACACCTGCTGTCACCTCTTGTGGGGCTGTCGTGATTTATTGTCTCTCAAACATATGTTCTTCTTTCCATTTCCCTCTCTCCTTTTTTTGTTCGTTTGTTTTTCATTTTCCCTCCTGTAATCACCTCCAATTTTTTGATTGTCTCCTCCCCAGGATCACCTACGTCCAGTCCACTCCAGGGGTCCCATCCACTCTGCCTCTTGTCTCCACAACAACAGGCTCCTCCACCACCCAGCAAGCCCTTCCAGTGGCTGGATCTGCATATGTTCCATCACCCTTGGCAACTCTTGGGTTCACAGCCATCGCACCACCTGGACAGACGCTTGTACAGCCGCTGATTGCAGGTCTGTGCGGAGAAGAGAGACACATGGGTTCCATACTTTGTATGTTAGCTTAGTGATTTTTACATATCCTCTAATATCAGGTTTATGATTTACACCGCATAAAACATTTTTATGTCTCGTTTTCAAAAATCTTTCACAAAAAAATGAAAAAAAAAATTATATTGCCTTGAGGCTTTAAAGAAATTGTAGGTGGATGGTGTCCAAAAACAGCAAATTCAAAAATCTTTAGTAGTCAGTGTTCGAATAGTCCGCTTTAGTATACTTCACTCAGTCCATTTTTTTTATTTGAACACTGTATCCACTCAAAACCTGCTCAGAGTAAATATGACTGTTGTATAAGATTAGGTCTCTTAAGTTACTGAAGCAGTATAGCTCTGTGTTTTCCTTTAGCCTTTAAAACTTATGAACACTACTGTAACAAGTGGTTCCTTATTTTGATTTTTGACAAATATCTACATTTGTCAAACACTCCTATCTGTTTTAAAAATATTTCTGTTATTGGTTTGGTGTGATTTTATGACCAAGTCTCAGTACCAGCTGCAGTTAGGCCAACAAAGTTACTCTAGGAATAGTTAAGTACTATGAAAAAAATAATTGTGCATGGGCCAGTCCCTGCTAATACATAAAAAAGACAAGAAAGCAGTACTCGTGTGACAATGCTGGATTTATGATTGAAAAAAAAAAATCTAACTTTCATGGCCTCTTTCCTTGATCCAGGTCAGCCTCCACTCCTAGCTACAGCTCAGTCTCCATCGCCCTCCACCTCAGCTTCTGCCTCAGGCTCCGGCGGCCAGATAGTCACCGCCATCTACCCTCCTTCCCCCAGCGTCACCATGGCAACAGGGGTGGTCTCCATGACAGCGGTACCCCCCAGCGTGGTCTACTCTGTCTCCAGCCCCTCCAGCGCTTCCCCTCACATCCTGTCCAAACACACAACAACCCCAACTGCAGTCACGCACCCACATCCGCAGCTCCATACGGACAGACAGGCAGACAGACACCTGACCGTGGACAGACCTGCAGAGCGACAGACTGACAGACAGGCTGAGAGACAGACAGAACTGCTCGTGCACTCTGACAGACAGCTGGAGAGGCAGCCGCAGTTCTCCAACAGCTCAGTGGCGCCTCCCAGTGGTTCAGCTTTGTCTATAAGGCCCTGCAGTCCTCCACTTCAGACCCAAACACCTGGTAGTTGTTGTTATTAAATATTTTACATCACAAGTATGATTCATTGCATTCTGTCGATTCATAATGAACTGTTTTATGTTTACAGGAAGTACACCAGGTACACCCAAACTAACCCAGCTTCCCGTCAGAACCCCTCAAAAAGTGAAGGCAACAGTGGCCAACATACCGGTGGGCAGCTATGAGGGAGGAGGCCGAGGAAAAGAGAGGGAAAGAGAGAAGGAGAGGGAGCGAGAGAGAGAGAGGGAGCGAGAAAGGGAGAGAGAGAGAGAGCGGGAGAAGGAGAGGGAGAGAGAAGCTGCTGCCTCCAGTCATTTCTCCTTTGAACCTGAGGCTGCAGGGCAGTCAGGGTCTCCATCAACACATCCTGCTGAGGAGCCTCCACCCTCTGAAAGATCACTGGAGGGCTCCAGTGCAGCAGACTCCTCTGACACACGGAGCAGGGAAAGCACAACAACCAAAGAGGTGAGGGCAATAACACATTAACTCTGGATTTGATGAGAAACTTAGAAGTAAACACTGACACATGGTGTCTTTATGGTTTTCTGTGCAGGCTGGATGGAAGGAATCCCTCCCCTCTTCTCCTCTCCCTCCTCCATCAACCACAGACTCCACCCTTCCTCCCCCACAGGCTGACAAAGATGCTCCCACACCCAAAAAGGTCAAATCCCGCCCACCGCCGCTGAAGAAGACTTTTGACTCTGTGGACAAGTGAGTTGACACCTTTATGAATCTTCTGTCTAAGGTCCTGCAGATTACTCCTGGACGGTGTATATATACTGTGGACTGTCTGTGTGTGTGTGTCTGCTGGTCTGGCAGGGTGCTGTCGGAGGTGTACTTTGAGGAGCGCTTTGCTGAGCTGCCAGAGTTTCGGCCTGAAGAAGTTCTGCCTTCACCCACTCTGCAAAGTCTTGCCACTTCACCTCGCGCCATTCTGGGCAGCTATCGCCGCAAGAGGAAGAACTCTACAGGTTTTGCTCCCATTCTGCATTTTTACATCAACTTAATGCTTTTTAGTAGAGAAAGTTAGTTACAGTGATTTATTAGAGATTTTAAAACAGGTCTTTGTCCAGGGTTCTACCCAAAGTGTAGGCTTAATTGCATGATTCAGATTTATTTTATGTAAATCTCAAGTAGGTTTATGGGTTTGATTTGTGTTTCTGTGTTCTTCTAGATTTGGACTCGGCCACTGATGATCAAGTCTCTCCAAAGCGAAAGAGTCGGCGGCGCTCAAGCTGTAGCTCGGAGCCAAACACACCCAAAAGTGCCGCAAAGTGTGAAGGAGACATATTCACCTTTGACAGAGCAGGTAAAACACAAACGATGAGACTACAGTGACGTTCTTGAAGGGGATATTTTTTATGAAGAACAACAGTACAGGATTCAACTGAGATAATTTTACTAACCATAAGATTCTCAGGTGACTTACTAGGCAGCCAATATCTGCATGGTACATGAAAATACACTTTTCTTTCAGCTGTAAATATCAGAAGACATAGGCAGCTGGATAAATAACCTTAAAGGCAAAGTGATTTAAAAAAATAGAGAAAAACAAAACTATAGATTTAATCACTGAATGTCATGGTATTTTCTTTAAACGATTGAAATCCCCCTATGTAGCATCAAACCGTTATTAGGACTCAGTTGAGTTTATGTTATTCGTGCCTCATAGAAATGACTGACTTGTTGATGAAAAGGTCCAAATAAAAACTATAATCAAACATTTATATTGAAATATTTTTTCCTCACATCTTAACCTCCATGCTGTCATTGTTTCAGCCCCAGATGGAGAAGACATCTTGGCAGAACTGGAGTTTGACAAGGTGCCGTACTCCTCCCTGAGACGAACCCTGGACCAGAGGAGAGCACTGGTTATGCAGCTGTTTCAGGAGCAGGGCTTCTTTCCGTCAGGTACGACACAAGCACACTCGTGATCTGTCAAAGCATTTTCTGCATGAGTTAGGTCTTTGGTTATTCACTTGCTTCATGTTCTTACTCCCTTACCCAGCTCAAGCCACAGCAGCCTTCCAGACGAGATACTCTGATATTTTTCCCACCAAAGTGTGTCTGCAGCTGAAGATCCGAGAGGTCCGACAGAAGATCATGCAGACGGCTGCTCCCTCTGATGCCCCTGGTTTGGGCATTTCTGACTCAGTTGGTCCTGGACCTTCAGGTTCCCAATCAGGAGAGGGTTCAATGAGAGGATGTGGGGACCTGCAGGATGATGAAGGGGATCAAGGGGCAGAGGGGAGCCCAGAGGATCCACGTGATTCACAAGACTCCTCTAGATGAGGGATGTTGACCGATCAGTGTCTGTCATACCTTGGCAACCCTTAAATGCTTTTAAAAAAAAGACATTTTATCCACCATGAACTCTCCTCTGGTCTCATCATGGTTTCTTTTCCCTTCCTAGCAGCCAACCTGTGAGACTGAGAGATGTTTGTATGCAATGTTGGGACTTTTATTTTGCAATGTGTGACCCCTAAACCAAAAAAAAGGACACATGAAAACCAGTGGCACTAAAACCACCGCATAACAAACATACACAAATTCTCAAATCCACACTTGAATTCGCACTCTGTATTAATCATCTTTGAGAAAACTCCCAAATATGCCAGTGAAGGAAGGACCATTGTGTACAGCTGCACTCATTTGACATGAAGAAGAAAGATTTCCCAGCCTACCATTCAGAGAAGGTGAAAAGTCATCAGTTTTAATATTTGTTTTTAATAAGGGTTAAGGAGTAAAGCTGTAATTATCTGCTTGAGGAACAAGCTGTGTGTAGACCTACCTGTTTTCAGCTTGTCATGTTTCTGCTGACATTAGGGGGCTGGGCCCTCAAAAGCAAGAAACAGTTTGATTTGACAAGATGACTTGTTCCTTCGGACCTGGTAGGATCCATCTCTCCATTTTATTTCTTACATGTAGACCTTCGAGGGAGGTCTACGGAGAGCGACTGAAACTTTAGTGGACTTCTGGCAGTGCCATCATTCCTGCAGTTACCTGTCTGGCCAAGTCCTCTCTCCTCACGACTGACCCTAGCACATGCCAGTAGGTAGGAACCAAGCATTCCTGTGCCTCTCATTCGCTAGCCATGAAGGACAGAGGAGGGTCAGAGTCAACGGGCACATCCTGGCTCTTAGTTGTAGAGGTCAGGCTGATTAAGCCTTAACCCTCTATTGCCAAACAGTTTTATTAACTTTTTTAAATAATTTGATTTGTATTTAACATTGTCATATTCAGTTTGTTGTTGTACTATTCCTACGGTTATTATTACTCAGATCATTGCAGTGAACCTTGACCCTTTGTTTTGTTCTCATTGCTCGCAGATGTTTCTTCTCTTTCTGCCAGCTCTTGATTTCTTGTACTTTTTTTTATATCCGTATAATTTTGAAGGCAGGTGAGACACTGCTCCACACCAGTGCAGTTCCTCCATTGTAGTCTTCCCATGACTGGCCTCTCACCTCAGCAAGGACCTGCGGTGCAGTTTTTTTTTTTAACTGTTACTTTCTAAGAAGACAAACACAATGTGGACCTTTTTTTCCTTTCAACCGTAATGAGCAGTATGTTTGTTTTAGACCACCCTGTATGCCTCTGTCCTTCCATTAGTTCAATTCTATATTATCAACACTTGTACATCTCTTTCCTCCGCCTCTTTTCTTCCCTCCTTCCTCCCTTTGTCACTTTATTGCTCTCTCCAGACCTTTTTTAGACAGGCGGAGAGAAAACTGGGGGAAGTGAGGGGGGTAAAAAAAAAGAAAAAACAAGAGAGCTGGTAGGATCTTAAACTGGTTGTGTCTTTGTGCAAGACTTGGTTGTGTTGTAAATAATTACTGTAGAGTCTGTAGACTCATTATATTATTGATAAGGAAAAATATGTCATCGAACATAAGTTGACTTTTAAGACAACCATTGCTGAAAGTGAAACACATGAAATGGAGAAAACGATAAATATAGCTATTAATGTTTTTTTTTGTTATACTCCTTGTTCTGCTGTTCCAGTATACAAGAGAGGAATTTCTATGAATAATTTAAGTTTGTATCTGTAACTTTCAGTATGCAAATAAAAATAGATGTTCAATGAAAGTGATCTATCACTCGCAATGTGAAAAATCTGACTTTTCTTTCAACATTGTTCATGCTAACCTTTTTGCCCTGATCTTCAACTCTAACAGCAGTAAATGAATATCTGAAGTATACCTCGGTGTTTGAATTACAGGTGAGTTTACCTGTTTAGGTGCATTGAATAATACTCTGGGTTGCATCTTGAAAAAAGAAAAACATTTATTGATTTCACATACTTACGACAGAACATGTCAACAGCCGACTGAGTCTTCAAACACAAGAAAATGAACATGTCTGTTTCATATAAATGATAAAATTAATCATACAAATATGATCTGAGGCACATCTGTTGGTCCTTGTTCCTAATGAATGCCAATTACAAAAACAGCTTTTGATACTGATCCCCGTTCGAGCTTTGTTGATATACTTTGGTCTGTTTGATGAACTTGATGTGTCCAGTATTTAATTATTCAGCTCACGTAAGTCGTTGCATTTACCGAACACCTTGTCTTAGGCAGTGATTAGACCTGGAACAACTCATCCGATCAGCAACAGAATAATGCTTTTGTTGTAAACTTCCTCAGAGGAGCTGCAGTCCATCCAGTGTATCCATGGCAAGACCGTTCTCCAGGGCTGTGTGATAGATCTCCAAGGCCTGCTCCAAAGGCAGTGCTCCACCTTCACTGGTCTCAATGATGGCTATGGTCTCACCAAACTCATTACACATGATGGTAGGAGTACCTTGTGCCTGAGAGAAGGAAACAGAGTGCAGAATTACTTCAACTGAGTTAAACTTACTAAGACCTTTAACCGTTAGCTCACACAGGGCTCTATTTAGCCACTACAAAAATGTGAGTTTGTATCAGCTTTTGATTATCACAAACATTTCTGACCTGCTGAAGATCCGAGGCTTGGATCTGGATCACCTGAGGCTGACCGTTAGCCAGTTCCATTGTTGAAGGGTCGACCACAGCCACTGCGGCGCTGCTCTCCATCACAGCCTGAGCAGCAGCCTCCTCATCCAGCCTCTGTTGCCGGGCGTGGGTCTTCTTGTGGTTTCTCAGGTTGGAGAAAGTCTTGAAGGCTTTGCCACATTGCGGACACATGTGTGGCCTTTCTCCCGTGTGTGTCCGACGGTGTTCGGCCAGGTGCATACTCTGGATGAAACCCTTCCCGCAGGTTTCACAGCGAAATGGACGCTCCCCGGAGTGTGTGCGCAGATGCTCCCGTAAGTGTGTGTTCTGACGGAAACGCTTGCCACAAACTTGGCAGGGAAAGGGGCGCTCACCAGTGTGGACCCGCTGGTGAAGTGCAACCCCTGAAGAAGACACAAACAGTTTGCCGCAGATGGGGCACTGGTGGGCTTTGGGCCGCTTCCCTGTGGTGCAACGTGGCCGTCCAGGACCTAAAGCAAAGTGGCTGAGTCTGTGTAGCCGCAGATTAGCAGGAGAATTTAGCTTCTTCCCACAAATGTTGCAATCTAAACCTCCTCGTAAAAGACTAGTTGGGTCTCCTGATTCTGTCTCTTCGGCTGTCGAGGTGGAGGGCTCTGAGGTCATATCTTTTACCCCCTCTGATTGGCTGTCTCTCTCTCCTGCAACATGTGCCCCCAAGCCTGCCTGCACCAGTGTAGGGTGCTGCTCCAAACAGTGGCTGTCTCTCTGCTTTCTTTTCAAGAAGCCAGCTTCACAGTGAGGGCACGGGAAAGGGGCTGGTGCACCGGGATGTTGAGTGTAACGATGGGCTGCTAACTTGGTGGGCCAGTGAAAGGTGGCAGGACAGTCCGGGCAGCTCAGCACTGCAGTGTTTGAGTGCAGCAGGCTGTGCTGACGGAGGTTAGAGGACTGGGAGAAGGAGCGGTGGCAGACATCACAGCGGTACGGTCGCACACCAGAGTGGATGAGATTGTGTCTCATCAGATTGGCCAGAGATGAGAAGGTTTTTCCACAGTCAGAACACTGAAATGGCCGCTCTCCAGTGTGAGTGCGAATGTGGTTTCGTACGTGGATCTGTTTCTTAAATGACTTACCGCAGATGCCACAAACAAAACTACGCTCTGTGACGTGAGCCTTCCTTCGATGGTGGACCAGCTGTAGCTGGGAGGGAAAGGTTTTGGAGCATGAACGACAAGAAAAAGACCCTTTGTCAGGTGCTGCGGTTGGATTGGCTTCTGTTGAGTCAGTAGAGTTTGGGGAAACTCTGAAACCAGTTTTGTCCAGGGAGGTGGAGTTTGTCACTTTTGAGGTGATCTCCACCTGTTGGGGATCTTCAGTGTTTGCTTCAGACTGAGAAGACACCTCCATGTTGTCTTCCTCCCTCTGCTCTCCCATTTCACCTTCTCTTGCTTTACCTGGCGAGTCTTGCGCTGAATCTTCTCCCAGTTTCTCCAGTTCGTCCTCTGTGAGTGGGGCCAGCAGGTTAATGTTTGCCTCAGCAGTGTGGGAATTCTTCTCTCTCGCTCTCTGCACAATGGCAAGAGCCGAGAGAGAAGCTCTTCTTCGAGCTGAGACCTAGAAGAGAATACAGGTGTAGGTCACATCAAGCTATGAAGGTTTTTCTAGTCTAGAGCTACAACAATGTGAGCTAAAATAACAATGTTGGGAAAAAAATGTTAATTCATATTTTCCTACCCTGGAGACAGACGTGGATGTGCTGGATAAATCTCTGTTGAGATGGGTTCTGCGGTGGTAGAGGTACTTGGTCATGTTGGTGAAGGTTTTGTTGCAGAACTGACACTTGTGTAGGGGCTCTGCGGTGTGGGACTTCCTGCAAGGAATCAAAAGAAAAAGAAGGAGAGTCAGATGTGCACATCAGCCGTCACTGTCTGTCATCATACATGCAGCTGTTGTAGCTCCGTGTTTCTTGCCTGTGCATGATTAGAGTCATCTCAGTGGTG
Source organism: Xyrichtys novacula (assembly GCA_962446985.1). Classification (NCBI taxonomy): domain Eukaryota; kingdom Metazoa; phylum Chordata; class Actinopteri; order Labriformes; family Labridae; genus Xyrichtys; species Xyrichtys novacula. The sequence goes on from OY660871.1 coordinate 25,590,620, forward strand.
AAGCCATTGCCACAGTCCACACACAAGTACCTGGCTACACCAGAGTGTGTGCGCATGTGTGTCTGCAGTGATGTTGCCTTTTTGAACATCTTGCCACATTCTGGACATTCATGCGTTCCCTGCTCATGCACACGCTTATGAGCAGCAAGACGGTTAGCGGATGTGAATGTGCGGTGGCAGAGCTCACACTGCTGGGGTTTAGCCCAGACTGCCGCTCTCTTCTCTGCCACTCTGACCCGAATGTCATCCACCTTCTCCATTGTCTCTTCTCTCATTCGCCCCTCCTCAAAGCCCCCCATGACACCTGGCTCCCCGCTCTCTTTGTCCTGACCGAGGAAGTGCTCCCCCTGGTGCTGGAGGAAGTCCTCTGGGGTCTGGAAGAGAAGGGAGCACTCTGAGCACTCATAAGGGTGGATGACTACCACCTCTGTTGGTTGCTGCTGCTGGGTGTCGCCCTGAACACCGGAGGTCAACCTTAACTCCAGCCTCTGGACGCCATTTTCCAGGACCCCCAGCTTTGCGGCAGAGCTTCGGGCTACAGCAGGCAGCAGAGGGGGCAGCTTTGAACGGCGCTGACCGGGAGTGTTGGAGTTGTCTGCAAGAGCCTGAGCTGTTAGGATCTGCAGGTGCATGGTGGCTGAGCCCGGGGTTGGTGTCACTGGAGGCAGCAGGGCGGTACGGGAGGTCACAGTAAGTTTGGAGACAGGCTGGTGCTTTTTCTGTTGTTGTAGTTGTTGCTGCTGCTGCTGGGCGAGTACCTGAAAAATACACACAGAAAATATTTCAGAAAACATAATACACCAATACCCTTTCACCTGTCGTTTAGAAATTGTGTCTGCTCCTCTATTGTGGGGTTATTTCAGTCCCAAGTACCTGCGCTAATATCTCCCCAGCTTGCTGCTCACTCAGCACATAGTTCTGCACACTGTTCAGTGGAGTAACAGTGCCATCAGGCTGCAGCACATACTCCTGTTGCAAAAGACAAAAAATGAAAAGTTACTGCATTGGCATACTAAAAAGTAGCTCAGTACAATAATAAGTAACCAAGAAGTCTCTTTTTTATTCACATGTTTTGTTAACAGGATATCTGCTTTTAGCTGTGACACCCACTCAAGTTATTAGACGTGTAGAATTATTCACTATCGAAAGGAAGCAACTTGTCAGAATATGCAGAATAACTGTCAGCCTATAGGCTTTTGCTCTTGTGTGTCTTGTTGAAAATAAAAACATAAATACCACCTTCATAGTAAAATAGCAGAAGCAAACTTATCCTGCTTTATAAAGCAGAAACAAGAGGCTTCGAGAATATGATCAAGGTGGATGCACTCCTAACGTCTCTCTAGTGTTTGGCCTCTCACCATGGTCTCTGTGTTGCTGTGTGTGCTGCTCCTGCTGTGGGTGCGTCGGTGCTCCAGCCAGGTATCAGGTGAGTCAAACAGAGCCAAACAGTCAAGACACTGGTACTGGACAGGTCCCGGCACCTCAACACCAGTCCCTGCTTCTGCTGCTTCCAAAACCTCACACAGCTCTGTGGATCAGTCAAATCCAAACTAACCTCAGTTAATAATATCATGAGCAGGTTACACCATACTTGAAGTTTTTCTGCATCTAGTCTTCTCATACCTTGCTGCTCCACCTCCATTCCCACCTCCCTCATGTGCATCTCCTGGTGCTGCAGTAGCTCCTCTGGGTTCATGAGGAGGGCCCCACACTCAAGGCACTGGTACTGCTGGGTTTGCCCCATCTCATGGACACCGTGAATGGTCATGGTCTCCCCCGCCTCCACATCTCCCTCCGGTCCCGAGTGGATCTGCTGGTGGATCAGCACATCCTCGAGGGTGTTGAAGAGCTGATGGCACTCACTGCACATATACTGGTGCTCCACATAAACACCCTCTACCTCCTCCTGCTGCTCAGCCATGGTGGTACCAGTGTCTGTGTGTGTGTGTCTGCCTTATATAAGCTGTATCATGAAAGAAAGTGTGTGAGGATGGATGTTTCTACTTCACATTTATAGGGTCATACAGAAACCCAGTGGTAGATCCCACCTGTGGAAAACAAGAATGCACAGATTAAAACATGTAACTCTGACCATGCTTACACAGCAGTCATGAGGTAGACATACAATTACTGATATATGTTTACAGCATTACTCACATTTAAAACAGTAATATGCTTTTCCTTAATTTACACAATAATAGACCCAAAAACTAGAAACACAGTTTGGAAAAATCCCGCTAAAAATAATAGTGAAGCCGTTAGCGACACAATGCTACAGCTAATAACACGACCACTACCTAGAAGAGCTTGACTAATCGTTGTCTAGTTTCCTCAAACATGATTCATATCTTTGTTTATGGTGTGTGATGGCGTATGGAGAGCTGTTGGCGGCGCTCCCTCTGATATTGCAAACCTGTTTTTCGGCACCGCGGTTTCCTGACGGTGTCTCCCCGGTGCGTCGGGCGGTCCGTCAGGCGGCGCTACCCACTTTTCCCCGAAGCTCTCCGGCTACGACGGCGGGCCCTTCTTTTCCTCACCACCGCTCATTTACTCTCGTTGGACATCCCCCCTCGTGCAGCCGTTGCCTCACACAAACCGGTGTCTTTTCCTCGTCCCCCGTCACCGGCTGCGATATGGAGATATGAAACCTGAAAACTGTCTCGAGAAAATTACATTTCAAAGCCTGAAATGAAACGTTTGCCCGCCGATCGACTCCATTCTTGTGATAACAAGTTCCGCCCAATGCGGTAGCCTCAACGGTTCAGCATCTGTGATTGGACGGATGGACTGTCAATCAAAGGTGCTGCTCTTATGATGGGTATTGTAGTTTTCTTAGAAAATTGTGTTTTATCCATATTTCCAATTTTGCATCTCAAGATTAAATTTTCAAGATTTTATTTTGTGGTTGTTTTTTTTGTTTTGTTTTTTTTTTAACTCAGTATTTAGATTTGTGTCATTATAATCCTTTAGATTACAATTTTAAATTTTAAGTCATATTTTGACTTTAAACTTGATTTCAAAATGATTTCATATTTTTACCTTTCAAACTTACAAATTTAAATTTTCTTCTCATGTATTTGCTCTATTTTTGGTATCATGTTCTGATCTTTTGAACTAATCTATTGCCTTTAAATGTATCTTTTTCACTTTTTGAATTTCCATGTGGCTTATAATCATTGCTGATTTTGTTATAGATTTTGAAAAGGAGGCTGACAGTGTGGGTTAAATGTTGACCCTGTTGGGGCCTCAGATTAGACTTAAATCCAGATTTGACAACCCTGATTTAGACCTTTAGTTTTTCAATCTGTTTAAACAGATTAGTACACTTTCTCGTTTGTTCAAAAAGCTCCTATTTTACGAAAGTTTACTCCACTTTTTTGTGATACGGAATATTTTTCAAGGGAGACCCAACAGAACCTGAAAAAGCACTATGTACTATATAGTTCTCAAATAACCATGCCATTTCTAAAAGTTGATTCAAATAGTACATATGAAAAAGGTACAAAGATCCCAAAAGAGAAAATGTCAAAGCCAGTATGTTGAGTAAATACAGGGAAATATGTTAATCTAAGTATTGGTATGTATGTCTTGTGGAAAAATGTGAATTAACGTGGTCTTTTATGTTTGTTTTTGAAAATAAGAAATAATGAAACTGTAAAAAGGCATGTTGGCCTGCAGCTCTTGTTTATTTTCATTATGTGTTTAGTTAATAATATATTATTATATATAAAGAGGGGCAGACTTTATAAGTTTTTTCTTCTTTCTGCTCCTCATTTGCACCACTGTAAGTACATCCAATATTGCACTACTACATAATTTATCTGCCATGTACTTATATTTATAGTCTGTTTATAGTCTTCATATTTATAACTATATGTATAATCTGTTCATAGCCTGTACATACTTATAGTTATAGCATATTCACAACAATGTTATATACCCGTGATATACTCATGTATATATCTCCTTCATGCATGTACATTTGTGAACATGTTTATTCTTGCTAAGCACTTCTGGATGGATGCAAACTGCATTTCGTTGCTCTGTACTGGTGGCATGTGCAATGACAATAAAGTTAAATTCTATTCTATTCTATTCTATTCATTCATATGTTTGAGATTTTTCCTTGTTTGTATTGAATGTCTTAAATATTAACTTAATGAATACAAAAGTAAAGATATTTCCTCTGTTTGATTTAGTTTTAGTATACACAACTGCATGTTTTCTTACATCATGAATTTCGTAAATGATCATAAAATAATTTATCTTTTTGAATTGTTAAAGCTGGATGCAACAGGTTTTCCAACTCCAACAAGTTTCTGTCATTAAGGACATATTTTAATTGCTTTAACGTAATCAGGCTTTCACACGTGATTCCTGGTCTTTTTAATAGTGACCTTGGTTTCTCATTTCTTATTTAAAGAACCATTTGTTTATTTCTGTAAATCCTGTTGAAAGGGGATATTCTATGATGGAGTATTAAGGCCACATTAAGAAAATTAAGACTTCGACTTGCTTATTCTCTTCAGTAATTACTTTATTACGACTTTATTCTCGAAATTAATGACAAAGTCTTAATTCTTTTCCTTAATGTGGCCCTATTACTCCGTCTTAATATTCAGTTCTGTGTTATGACTTTTTCCCCCAATACTTTTTAAAACATTTTTATTAACATATTCAACAAATTACAAAACTCTCAATGGGAGACAAGTCCAATTCAGATGTACATGATAACATACATGAGAACAACATAATGTAGAAAAGAAAAAAACACAAAACTTACAGCAAGGCCTGCCTTTGGAAATAATACAAACAGCAAATGTAAATATTAGCTAATTAATAATTCATTCAGTTACAACAGTACATATTTAGAGACATCATCACATAGATTTTCTGACTCTAGACCTGAGTCCTTAATCAGTGACAAGGAAGCAAAATAAGATTTAAGGATTTTTATTTTACCATTTACTTTTATGGATGTGGTATTTACCCAGAATTATTATTATATTGCAAATTTTGAAAAATTTGTTTGGCATGTTGTAATTTCTATACAGCACTTGTTCCAATTCCAAGTCAGCAACTTTATCCAGCTTTACGTCGTTGTGCGTCAACTCCCCAGTCCCCCCACCATCACCGTTCTACAGAGGAAGAAAGGGGGAGACGGGAAACCTATACGGAACGCTGTAAGTTTAGTTTATATTCATACCGATTATTGAAACACTGTGAAACAGTCCAAGTCTTTACCGCTCTGGCTGCTGTTAACCATCAACCTTGCCCCGGGTTTAGTTCACACAAATATGAGCGGCAGCGGGCGGCCCAGGACCAGCTCATTCGCTGAGCCTCCCGGAGCTCCCGGATCCGCTGCAGCCGGTGCCGGATCAGCAGTAGCCGGTGGAAGCTCGACAGGAAAAACTGGGGCTTCGCAAGCCAGTGGGAGCAGCTCGACGAGCTTTGGGAATTTGAAACTGCCCAGTGAGTATAATCTTATTTTTCTATCGTCAGTCCAAGTAACCTGTTACCACCCAAGTGAGGGTATCGCGATATTTTTGAAGAAATGTGTCGAAGGGGATTTAATGTCGATCATTGTCGCGGAGCTCACCTTAGCCAGAGAGCTGTTAGCTGCTGAGCTAACTTAGCTTAGCTGTCCGGCTAACGTTAGCTGTGTTTTTCACTAAGGACCTACAGCGATCAAGGTTCTTTTATCACACATCGAACATTTTAGTCAGCCTCTGTTGTTAAGCTTGACCGAATATTATTCATACTTCGACGTTACGCAATGATATGTCATTTTTTTTACATTACTTAGCCATTACTGTTGAATTGTAACCAGGAGCAGAGTTGGTGTCAGCCGTCGCTCCTGTGTTTCTGCTATTAATATCAGATGGGAAAGAGAAAATCTGTGAGCTTAAATGATCTGCTTGGAGTTTTGAGGCGTCGACCCAGGTCCAGGAGGATCCTGATCAGTCTTTGCCTGACCAGGGTTACTTGAGAATACGCCGCGCTATGGCCTGGAGTTATGAAAACGAGAATCTATGAAAAATAACCAATAACAAGACATCAGCTGCTTTTTAACAAGCATATGGTGTCTTCTGTATGCATAAAGAGCCAATTCAATACTACAAACAGCTGATCGAGTACTGGAATCAATCCTCAAGTCTCATCTTTCTCAATCCATGCACAGCAGAATGGATCCACTTGATTAAGTTATTGGCTTTATTTTCATGGAGTTCTTATATGCAGCCCTGTTGGCAGATCCCTCTTGGTTATGGACAAGTTATAAATCAAATTAATTTTCTCTCGTCACCTTGAGTAGGTGCTCTATTTGTACACTGATGATTGAACATGCTCACTCTGCTGCCTCTGGTTTTCCATCAAATGCAAACTCTGTAGTTGAATCCGTGGGTGTGATGACAGGAACTTGCAGAATGCTCAAGGGTCATGTAGCTTTGCAGAAGCAGCAGCACTAGGTGAAAGCTCAGACTGGATGGACAGAGGTGTGCATCACATGTTGAAGTGGCAAGAAATACATACTAGGGCTGCAAGATTTTGGCTAAAATAAAATCTAGATTTTTTTCTCTGAAACTCGACAACTTTACCAAACTTCACTTTAAATATATAAAAAAAACGTGTTTCTATCATCTCTCAAAACTAAACAACCAAAAACGATGTAGTGCATATGCGAAGCTAGTGGCACTGTAACCCTGCAGAGGTAATGCACAAAAGACAGAAGAAGAATGCAGAGCATGCGTTTAAAGGTTGTTTAGGCCGGACAAACACAGGCACCGTAAAAGTCGTCTAGGGATTTACGCACTCTCTGATCCATTTTTAAAAAGTATCGTGTACAGTCACCCTAAATGTCATTTCCGTGTGGATGAAACACCGATACGACAAAAAACTTTTGTGTTTACTCCTGAATTTGTTTCCGTGTGGACGGATTGATAACGCCTTCAGACGGACTTTGCAGTGTGGAGTGGTTTGCATGACTGACTTGCTCTTGTCCTATTTAGCCACGAAATTATCGCCTTCTTTCGCAAACGCCATGGTGGTTTACACTGGTGTGTGTGGAAACTGGGGAGCGCTCTCGCAGGACGGGGGGTGCCTACAGCGGCCTGGAGGTGTGAGACATGATAGAGAGGAAAATCGATTTGACAATTTTAAATTTTTTAACATCGTCATAATTAAATAATCCGACTACGATTTAAAATCGATTATTCGTGCAGCCTTGGTACATACCAGTAATTATTATTATTCTTTAACCTAACCTGATCAATAATAAAGACTATGATGGATCCACGGTCCATTAGAACAGGTGAAGTAGGACTGGGTGATTATATGAAAGTGATCGATGACTGTGATAGATTTCAGTCCGATCACAGTGATCAGCTGTGAGCTTATTTACTCGATCAAACATGGCGAAAATGTGCGTCACAACAGCCAATCAGAGTCGAGCTTTTCCTGCTCAATTCTGTAAGTTACTGGAGAAGTAAACAGAGTAACCGAACGTAGAGCTGAGGGCAGTAAAATAGATGTCAGCCATAACTTTGAGTCATCCTCAAAAGATGTTATTTTCGAGAAGAAAAGTTATTTAACGTCTTATTTAGTATTTATCTATTTATTTTTTAGTTTTAAGTACAGATGCTTTAAAAATGGCAGTTTAAAAAAAATCGGGATAATAATTGAGATCGGACGATACGACAAAATATGTTGTGATCATCTTTTTGGCCAAATCGCCCAGGCCTAAGGTGAAGAGACTAAAAGTGGATGGATAGCAGTCAGACACTGAAGTTAACTCAAGCTGCTTTGTAGTACACCTGCTGATTGTAATTCATGCAGCCAGTCGGGAGATCTCCGCCAGGGGATTTGACTCATTCACATCACTGAGGTTTAAATGTAAACTTACTTTTCTCAATGTGTAAGTTTTCTCTGTCTCGATCATGAGGATCACTTTCCCTCTATGAGAGCACTGCGTTTGTAACAGGGGTACTTGGACCCAGCAATATAGAAATTCGAGACCACATCAACATTAAACTGGTCAAACTTAACCATTTAGCCTCTTATACAAACTAAATGTAATATTTTTAAAGCCAAAACTACTCTCTTAGGTGGACAGAGGTTTGGGAGAAGGAGATTCTATATTGAATGTGCAACAGGAAAACATGCTCTATATCAACTATATTGTTAAAATAATGGAGTTGTGCAAAAACTGCATGTCCAACAATACAAATGTCATTATTGCTGTGTCTTATTATCAGTTCACAGAGAGTTTGAGAGTGTGTGAACTATTTAATTAAAAAGAAATCACAGACAAATAAAGTAAATTACCTTTTAAAAAACTCTTCAAATGGCTGGAAGGACAGGGAAAAAATGTTGATCGGAACAACAAAATTGTATCTACTGCAATTTTGAAAAACACAAAGTCATCATTGAAAGCAGGAGGTGAGAGAGACCAGCTGAGGCTTACGGAAAGAGGAGAACGAAGGAAAATATGTTGCTATTTTGGCTCGATGTGGCCTGGAGGAACGAGGCAAAGTGATTAGAAGTGGCACAAAAACATCAGTCGCAGAATCAATTCTCCGGCCTCAGTGTCTGTGAAATGATTTGGCTCTAGTGTCGATACAAGAACAGTAGAGATGTAGTTTTCTTTCTTTTTTCGGCCCTCGAATGTTCCTTCTTTTGTATTAAACAATTAAATTAGTTCTCAAATGACTAATGTAGTGTTTACTAAAACGGAAAGAGGGGAAACTGTGACCAGTTGAAATTGAGTTTTAATGGATTCAAACTAGAAATGTTTTGATCAGATAATCATAAAAGTTCACATCTGGACAAGTTTTGCCCTCCATCTTTGATTGTTTGACACATTTTAATACTTTTTTGAGAGCTGCCTACTCTACACATATAAAACTAAACTTAATTCTGTTTTTTATTGAGAAATCCTTTTAAGGACACTTACACTGACGTGAGACTAGCTGTCATATTGTTTTAGCTAGCCTGCTTTTTAATACCCTTCTCATTTATGCCATGCTGTTGCATCCTGTTCACATCTGCAGAATCCAGTTTGGTTGATCAGATCCTGAATCTCCAATGTAACACATACCTTCAGCAATGTTTCAAGTGGTCAGGTAAATGGATGCACTCATACTGATTTAGTGGGCCTGACCCTATTAGGTGAATTGAGTCTCAGTGAGATAGAGCCAATGCGCATTTTATATATTTAATCCAATCTACTTAATCTGTAAAGCACATTTTAAAGGTAGAGTATGTGGAATAATAGGCGAGATCCAGCTGTCAGATTATAGATTGAAATATATTGTTTATTGTCCAACTTCAGCATTAAATTACTGCAACTCCTGATGACATACTATCGCCTAGATGTCATGGAGCATACAGAAATATAAGATTGGACACATTGTCTGTATTAAAAAAAGAAAAAACTCAGCGCAATGTACAATGTTGAAAAATAACAAAAAAAAAAAGTAGCGTTTGGCGTGACATATGCAAATGGCCAAGAGGGGGCAAAAACAGCGGAACAACTCTTTAACCGTGCGTCTGAGAAAAAAGTCCAAGTGCGCAAAATCAAAGATCTCATTAAGATACACGTGCCTGTAAAATTTCGGGCAGATCGGACAAAGTCAATGTTCATGGCCCTCTGTAGGGGGCGCTAGTGAGCCATTTTTTTATCACTTCTTTGGGTCACTTTGAAACATTGCGATTTTCGCTGGGCCCGACCTGCCTGAGCTGCCCTCTCGGCTCGGGCCCTAAAAAAAACAAACATGAATTGTAAATGTTCAGTGTCTGTATATTCTGATCAATATTTTATCATTTCTTTGCTGTTATTATTGAATTATCCCCAATCTTACCCTACCATGTGATCTACCTTTTCTGTTTTATGTTCTCATTGAGTGTAAAATATTGTTGGGACAGTGATCATCATAGCCAGTGTTTTTAGATACAGACGCCAAATAGAGTTGTAAACTAAAGCTCCCAGAATGCTTTGCAAACTGAGGTATTGTATTATTTAACATAGAATGCCCCTAACTTTGTAAATACTCAGACTAAGCTTCAAAAAAATCACCTGAAGTATTTTGTGTAATGAAAATGCAAATCAACATGTAATTCAGAGGTAAGAAAAGTTTCTGCTCAGTGTTAATAGATTTTTGTAGAAGTAATATATTTTTATTATTATATATTTTTGTGTATGTAGCTTGGACTGAATGATAGAACTAGTAATGCCACAAGGTTAAGTTTTTTACATGACTCCCAGTTCATTCATGACAAAATTAAGACAAGCTTAAAATCCAGGGGTCAGGTTTAAATCTGTGAAATGTCTCTGCTGTCTTTAAGTGAATAGAAACACGTTTTATTAATGAGAGCAATGATCAGATTTATGTTTTTAAAGACAGTAGGTTTGTGGTGATTTATTCAAGATACAAAGGTGGAGATCCATGGTCAGATAATGTCAGAAAAAGTGCTGTATGTAAGCACCAGGAAGCCTCTAATGACAAAGTTTAGTCACAGTTTAACACATAATTATGTCAGCAGGTTAAAATAGTGGTTTACACGTACAAAAACAGCTCCAGGCTAATTGCTCGTACGTGTGGGTGTGATGAAAGTCACTCTGCTCATCCTTTCTCTCGTACTCATCACGCTGGCTTGACATATCAGAAACCAAAGCTGTTCACTGACAGCCGGGGCCGAGCGCTCATCTTTGCATTCATTATTCAGGGGACTATCATGTCACCGCTTCTCCATATTTAATGTGCTCTCTTCTGACTTCAACTTGTTTAAAATAATGTGTGAAAGTGTTGGGGGGGAAAAAAAGGCAAATACAGAAAAACAGAAGTTTAAAACAGGAGCGAGACGGATCTGAGAAGGGGAATATTTCCTGCTGACCTGAGGGCAGAGATCAGATCTGGGCCTATCATGTGGATGTGCCACCAGCTGCTGTTCGCCGCTAACCTTGGGAAATGTAGGGCTGAAAGAAAAGCATTCACGTTTTCTTGGTCAGCAGCACCCTGATATGATAACTGGATTTGTAATTTAATAAATGGTCATCAGGTACTTCGTGTGAAAGTGCTCACACAGAGAAAAAGGAGTTGAGGAAGACGCTCAATCACTGCCTGAGTTTTTTTTTTCTTTTTGTCAGTTTATGATGGAGACCAAGATGCTTCATTGTCTGACTCCATTTTGCGACTCAGAGACCTATTAGGGATCAGGAGGGGTCCTGTTGAGACAGGCGAAGTGAGCAAGCCCAGGAAATGGTAGCACTTCTGGGTGTGCTACTGTCCACACAATTTTGATCGCAGGCTCTGACAAGCCTTTTGGCAACAGGCCTCTTCTCTGCTCCTCTTCCTCTTCCCAGTGTCATTGCTTCTGGTGCCGATTTGTCAAATCATTCTTGACCCGACACGTGCGCAGGCGTACCACACCGAGCAGCTACTTGACCCAAACTTGAGCTGTCGGTTTCTGTTAAATCTTGAGTATTTCACTTTGTCTTATTTCAGCAAGGTCAGACACTTCGTCTGGCGGTGGTGATGTAGCGGTGTTGGGGAGCACACACCCCAAATCCTGCCTGATATATCTGAGTGTAGTTGGTTACTCTCATTTATCTCCTAATGTGATAGGATTGGGGGGGCTTTTATACTACAGCCCTGTTCCCAAGGCCACTTGGTCAGCTCAGCATTCAGCCTTCAGTCCTGCATAACAAGCTGTAACAAGCAACTTCTCCTCATTTTATTCCGATGGCAGAGATAATTCGACTCAATCCTTCAGTTCAATCCTCTTTTCACGAGCCTTTCGGGGCGTCACACGAGCATTTATTGCTCTTGGGTGTCTTGTTTTTATGATGTGCAAATAGACTTAATCAACTAATTGTATTATTTGAACAGCACGCTCCATAAACTTAAACTGCGGTACTAATGCATTTAGAGACATGGCAGCTGAAACGTACAGTCAGAATGGGTCAGCCGAGAGAGGGGTTTGCACAGTTGGCCACAATCGAATGTCAGCACCATAAAAATGTGGCCTTAAGTGGAAGAATCGGGCAGGAAAAAAACCCATTTTGTCTGTAAATTTATGCGGCAGTTACATAAGTTCAGTGCTGTAAATCTTAAGTCTCTCAGTCATGACCAAAAGTGATCCCTTTTCCCAACAGTCTCTCGTGTTTTTTGTGAACCACAGGTTGAATGCAGGTGTAGCAGACCCATGTTTTATGCATGCCTCCCATACAGAAGGGGGTGAACCAACAGGCTGGTTCACCCAGGGGAACAGAGTGAATGTGTTGTGGTTATTTCCAGGAGCTCATTACGAGCCAGTGTAATGTGTCTGGGGAAACACCACATAGGTCACAGCCGTTTAAAGAGGGAACGCCTGCTGATGTCTAACTTCTCTCTCTGAGGGACGCCGGTTTAAATGCCGAGCTAAAGAGAGTTGTGCCGCAGTCTTTTTCACAAGCCTGAACCCCACTTCACCAGCAGCAGCAGCTTTCTTTCTGTCAACATTCACTGCGTTTTCTTACCAAGTGTGCTTCCTCTCTCTCTCTCTCCCAGGAGACAGCGGCAAAGTGACGACGGTGGTAGCCACACCGGGCCAGGGCCCCGATCGCCCGCAAGAAGTGTCCTACACAGACATAAAGGTTATAGGAAATGGCTCCTTTGGAGTGGTCTACCAGGCTCGCCTCATCGACAGCCAAGAGATGGTGGCAATTAAGAAAGTTCTCCAAGACAAGAGGTTTAAGGTACGCTGAGTCAGGCCTGCTCTGTTGAAAGAGAGATGCTCTTTAAATAGGACCCTCAAAGAAAGTTGGGTGGGCACAGATGAGTTGTATTTTAAAAGTATTTCTCACGCTGTAGATGTGATTGATGCTCTTTCCTGAATGTTTAAAATGAGTAACTTAGCGATGACAGCTACCTCTGCATATTTCATAATTTCACACTTCTTCCCTCCCTCTCCTGTTTCCCTGTCTCATTGCAGAATAGGGAGCTGCAAATAATGAGAAAATTGGACCACTGCAACATTGTGAGGCTACGTTACTTCTTCTACTCCAGTGGAGAGAAGGTGTGTATGCACTGACTTGACATCTCATATTGGAGGATTCAAGTTTCCAGATGAGGCACTCTGCCTCCACACCCAGCCCTTTTTAATGCTGCATGTATCATCGATGATTCATGGGCATGTTTCAGACAAGTCGATATTGGCCTTTACTGTACATCTAAATCACACTCTTGAGTCAGAGTTTTCAGTGTCCAAGACAGATTTTTATGATGGTTTTGTTTTTTTCTTTTTTACCAAAGTGTGTCTAATTCTGAGAAAAGAAAGTGATCCCTGTCCTCTGCAGCCCGATATTGATGCTCCTGATCTCCGTCAACCAAGATGGATTTTTTTATGTCATATGCAGCAACTCAGCAAGAGTCAACAGGGCTCGACAGTGCGACCGTTTTACTCGCATTTGCAACTACAAATAGATGTGTGCGAATTGTAAAATGTATTTAGGGGCACATGTGCGCATAAAAAAATCAGTGGAGGAAACAAATGTTTATTCATGTAAATACCACGGTGAAGTTTGTTTTAGGTTGGATATTTGACGGACATTCACTGCCTGTGTCTTCTCACTCTTTAGAACTGGTCATAGCAACAGCAACGTGGTTAAATCTACCCGGCACCTTCACTGTCAACGTCGGGTGTTTAATAAGGGACCATCAATAAATTACCGGTTGATGTTCTCAGAAAAGGCTGTTTTCCTTCTATAGCTCCCATGTTATGAGACCAATTGACCTAGAATTGATTTCAAATAATAATATTTATGTCGACCAATAGGACACACCTCCGTTATTTTCCTAATTTGTCCTCAAAAATTTTTTGGGCTGTGTCAGAAATGAATCACTCAATCCCTAACCCCTAACCCCCATATGGGCTTTAACTATATAGTTGACTATGTAGTGAACTCAGTCACCGAAGGTTTCTGACACTACATGGCAAGACGCAATGCATGACGGGATGCCCACCACCGGTGAGTGACCATCATATGGTCACTACATTTTGCAATGCTTTATGGGAAATTTTGGGTCGCCTATATAGGGCACTGGAATTGATCACTGAGATTTCAGACACCCCTGAAAATGGCGCTAACCCCCATGTAGTTGACTGTATAGGGGTTAGGGATCCATTTCGGACACAGACTAAGTGTTAAATTTAAAGGCAAATTTTGAACATTTTCTTCAATAGCTTCCATGTGATGTGACCAAACGACCTGAAATTGATTTCAAATAATAGTACGTATGTCCACCAATAAGACACACATTATGTGATCAATTTTTGTTGTGCCCCTAAAGTTCTTTGTGAGCTCCTTACTTTTTCAACGTTGGAGCACATGTGCTCCTTGTGATAAAAAAACGTTTGTGTCAAGCCCTGATCAATTAGTCTTAGTCATTCTGGCGCAGTAGAGTATGACAGTTATTTGTAATCAGGGATGTGATTCTCTTGACCCTAAGAGGTGTTCTGCTAATCATACATACAAAAAACTAAAAATAAAACAGACTGGTCCATGCAGCAAACCAGCCACTTGAGTCTTTGTGTACCATCTTCTTGGAAAAATACAGCTGAATACATGAGTCTTTACACTCGCCTCTTTGTCACACTTGTGTGTTGGACATCGTTCATCATTTAAACGACTTAAAAAAAGGTCTCAAGTATGTCTTACAGTATCTGCATATTTACATTTTTAACTCCTTCCTGTATTTAAACGATGTTGACGACATCAGGCTAATCAATATTATAGATTTTCTACTCATTAAGTGTAAATGTCATTCACATTAGCTGCACAGGAGGGCTTAAGTGTTTATGAAGCTGCTGCTGGAAGCATTAAGAGAAAATATTAAATATTCCTCTGACCCTTGTTTCTTCTCCTCCTCAGAAAGATGAGGTGTATTTGAATCTGGTGCTGGACTATGTACCTGAGACAGTGTACAGGGTGGCTCGGCACTTCAACAAGGCCAAGACCACCATCCCCATCATCTATGTTAAGGTGAGTTCACACACACATGCGCACACACAAATGCAGCCTGGTCTTCTCATAGGGATGTCCCTCTGCTCTCACCTTGTTCAAGCGTACTCTCTGGTCTTTCTGACTTCAAACAGTCTGGTTTTGTTGACTCCACACACTAACAGAGATCGTCTTCTGAAGCCTGACTCCGGTTCGGTAGTGCCCTGGGTTTAATTTGTCTGCCGTTTAGCTTTCTGCTGCATTAATGTCACTGGAGACTCAGCAGAATTCGTCCTGTCAAACAGCATTGGCATCATGCTGTTTAGTAAAAGAAGAAGAGGACAGACAGCTGAGTATGATGTGTGAGAATGGCAGCTACTTAGCGAGACTGAGATTATTCTTTGGCAAAGATCAGTGTGTTTTTGAGAACTGAAGTGGATGAGTGTCATTTTTTTAACCCTTAAAATTCAACTCCTACATGAACTATGTCTGCAGCTTTGATTTAGACCGATCTTCACAGTATGCCTGTATTTTATTCCAGTTTGAATTCGATTTTTCGTCTTTATCTCCGATGCGAGGTCAGTACCTCTCCTTGATGTGTCAAATGAGAAAAAGGTGCGATAGAAACATTTAATGCTCACGTTTTCAGTTGACTCTGTTTAAGTAGTGAGCAACCTCTGTTTAAACTGAAGGTAAAGTTGAGTTCAGTAATTGCCGGTAGATGTAGAAGAAAAATCTCTGTACATTCCTGTCTGTGTTTCACCGGCCGCTCGCTCACTGTTTAAGGATTTTGAAAGCAGAAAGGGAACGATGGTCTCACGGGAATCAATCTGTTTGCAATACACTTGGTTCTCTGTCTGAAGGCGTGCTCGTTTCAGAGAGTGTGTGTGTGTTTGTGTGTTTACTGGGTCTGTTGCAGCAGAGGACATTATAGCTGTCTCATGGCCCATTTCTCTACCTCAGCCCGCTGCTCCTCTGTGGCTTTGAGAGGCACACTGATCTCTCCCTCTCTTTCTTTCACTCCCCGTCCTCCAGCGACACACTTCTATCTCGGCATGCCTGAGGTCCTCTCTCTCCCCCTTTCTCCCTGTCCCCTGGGTCTCATGTTTTTGCCTTGTCTCTCATTGTCTCCCTCTTCCTCACTCCTCACTTCCTCTCCTCTCTCCCTCCCTGGCCCCTTTTCCAACCATCATCTCTCGTCTCTCCATCATCATGTCAGTAATCATTCTGTAATCTGAGGCCAGCCTGCTGCCTCTGCATCATCAGGGTAATAATGATGATAACGGCGATGATGCCAGTGATTTGTCACATTGTGGTGCTCGCTGTCTGCGATCCACAGATGTATTAAAAGAGGGCACTCGTAACGGTGCGAGCAATTTCATTCAATGACAGCACTGGCCTCGGATGTGTCGTCAAATGTCAAGCAGAGGTTGGACGGGGACAGGTAGACCTTCAGGGGGAATCTCTCACTCTCATGTTGTGTTGGAGATACATGTCACTTCAGGCTGCAGCAGGCGCCACAGAGCTGCTTTTTCTTACATGCACCACACTGCACACACCCCCAAAAAATTTAGGTCATTTGTTGAAGTGAGTGGCACACATAGAAAATCTTTGACATCAGACGCGCTCCCAGGCTTTGCAGAGAAACTAAATGACCCTGTGATCACCCTGAGTAATAGTCAAGTATGGGTGTAAAGCCTATCATACATTTGCATGTCAAACAACAAGGAGTCTTGCTGCAGTGCCTTATGTTGTTGTGATCATTTGAGCTTGTGCTCCAGTGGCTCTGAATTGGTCTGCAATTCCTGCACAATTTTCTTGCTGAAAGGAAGCCTGAATTTTCAACTTTGATCTAGTGCAGTTAGAAATAAACAAGTTTCAATTGTATAACAGTAACAAAAAAAACAAACTTTTCAAAAGTGGTTCATTTTCAGTTTTTCCAAACTGCTAACTAGGGATGTTCCCAGCGGTTAATTTCACTGACGTCTAAACGACCATTTCGAAACCGAATATTTTAATATTAACGTATTAAAATATGTTAAAGAATCTTATATTAGCGCTGGAGAATGACATCAAGTACATGGACGATCAAAGCTCCACTGCGCTCAAGCCAAGCAACCTGCTGCGTCATCGGCCTGCCTCACACCATAAGCACTAAATGAAGAGTCTTCAGAGTCAGACAACATCACGTTAGACAACGTTTATTTTCTAAACCAGACTTAAACTTTGCTCTTTTTTCTCACCGACATCGCTCTGGCTGATCGCATGTGTTGATTCACTCTGAGGAAGTTAACCCACGATGCCACGCATGCTGCAGGCCAGCGCTGTGAGCCCAGAGCAGCGAGCCAGGCAGAAAGAGTCGCACGCAAATGATCGCACGCAAATGATCCACACATTTTAGCTTGTTTAATGCACACTTTTATTAAGACATGACGGTTAAAACGTAATTTAAAAAAAAAAAAAAAAAAAAGTTTGTTTTTCGCTCCCCCCCCCCCCTTCTTTTTTTTTTTTTTCTTTTTTTTTTTAATAGAAGAAACGAATATTATTTACTAAACGGAACAAGCGTCTGATTTACTGTTAATGGCAATAAAGGTCCAGACAAATGAGATTTTCCCAAAAACCAAAATGACTTTGTTTTATTTCTTTATGAATTTATCAATACTTTGTTATGGTGTTTTCCCTCTTTCTGTATTTCCTAATATTCTTACTAATTTGATTAGAGCTGTCCTGATACAATATCGATATCTGATATTGGTCTGATATCAACCAGAAACAAATATCGGAATATATCAGCCTGCATCTAAAATCTCCGATATCAGCACTCCGATACAAGCAGTCCATTCCAGACTCCACCCCGGCCCCCTTTTAGCTAACAGTGCCCAGATCCAGCATGTAGTGTGTGTACTAAGGTACTAACAAAGTAGCTAGGACTAAGAGTGATGTCGGCTGTATTTATCGTTAATGTCCAAAAAGACGTTGCAGCTGAGTGCAAAACAAACTAAGTTTGTGCCAATATCGGATCAATATCGTTCTCAGCCGATACTGAAGGCTATAATATCGGAAGTAAAAAAAAAGTTGTATCGGGACACCCCTAAATTTGATTGAATCTTGGGTGTATCATGCTACACATTTTAATGCAGGGATAGATTGACTTAATACAGCTTATTCAAAAAGCATCAGAGGGTTTTGGAAAGTTTTTAAAACAAAGTAGCAACACCTAATAAAGGCTGTTAGAAATCAGAAATGTAATTTACTTTGGTCTCTTGAATATTTTCTCCTGACGTTTGTCGGCAGAAATCGTTGATAGTTTAGCTTTCAGGAGACATCATCAGAGTATATGTATGATCCAGTGGTGCGGGTGCAGCAGCAGCTACAGTTAACACTGAACACTGTTGATGTGAACACTCTCAGCAACAGAAGCTACAAATTCATCATCTCAAAATGAGAAGTGTCAGTTGTGGAGGAACTCAAATGAACTTTGAACAATTAATTAGTTTGAAATAGGAAAGTCATTCATCCTTCCCCTGCTTCTCATCAAGGTCCAGATTGAATCACTGTCATTATTACCCGGAATTATTGTTGCATGCTCCTCAGAGAATTGTGGTTATTTTGTGCTTTATCGTCCCCCATAGTTTTCCATTTAGTTTGATTGTTGAAAAAGGAGCTGGTGTTGCAGTCAGTTTTTTTTTTTAACTCTGACTGAACACTGGAGTCATGAAACAACCCAGGAGTCCTGACTGACCATGAGAACAGAAAAATACCAGACAGCGGTGTACTTGGATGAACTCAAACGCTCTCTTGCTGGTCTGTAAGAATGACTCTGTTTTGGTTGTAAACACTTGTTTTACATTGTGCCACCTCTCTCTGTCCCCTTCAGGTGTACATGTACCAGCTGTTCCGCAGTCTGGCTTATATCCATTCCCAGGGCGTGTGTCACAGAGACATCAAGCCGCAGAACCTCCTGGTGGACCCCGAGACGGCCATCCTCAAACTCTGTGACTTTGGCAGGTCAGTGAAACACGGTGCCTCAGGAAGTCTTTGTCAGTATGTGTCTGAGTTCCTGTTTGTTTGTTTGGACTTTGTTTGAGTCTTTCCAGTGTTGATCTGTCATATCTCTTCTTACTTCTCTGTCTCAGAGGCTTGCTCACCGAGGAATTAAAGTTTCATGTAGATTAGCACATTCCTCCTGAAGTGTCTGTTTCATCTTTGCTTCCTTCATCTTTCAGTGCAAAGCAGCTAGTTCGGGGGGAGCCAAATGTGTCCTATATCTGCTCACGGTACTATCGTGCCCCAGAGCTCATCTTTGGTGCCACTGACTACACGTCTAACATCGACATCTGGTCAGCCGGCTGTGTGCTGGCTGAGCTGCTGCTGGGCCAGCCCATCTTCCCCGGGGACAGCGGTGTGGACCAGCTAGTAGAGATCATCAAGGTACAGAAGGAGTGCGGCAAACAGTGGCCCAGAGCCAGCTGATGACAGGCCTGTAGATGAAAAGAGATGTGGGGGAAAGTTTGGATCGGGAAGATTTGCTTTCTAAGTCAGTTTTCGGCCTTGTAGGATAGAGAAAAACAACCACTTTAGCTTTTTTCCAACTAGATTGGATATTAGATGTAAATATTTGAATGAATCCAGTACAAGCGGTGTTAAATGACAGATACAAACTGCCCTATAACAAAACAAAAGATTTTTCAGTCAACTGTGCTTCATTATTACTCAACTCAACTCAACTTTATTTGTTAAGCACTTTAAAACAACCACAGCTGTACAAAGTGCTGTACATAACTAGACAAAACAACAAGATAAAAAACAATCAAAAAAACAATTAAAATAATGGATAAAATAAAAGCAGAATTAAAAGTATAGTTTCAATGTTTTTAAAACTAATTTAAAAACATAGAAACAAATAACTAAAAACAAACCATAAAACACTAAAACAGGAGCCGAGTCTCATGGAGGGTTAAAAGCCAATGAATAAAAATGGGTTTTAAGACGACTTTTAAAAATGGACAGTGTATTAATATTCATGGATGTTTTCACCTTTGTTTGTCAGGTCCTGGGGACACCAACAAGGGAGCAGATCAGGGAAATGAACCCAAACTACACAGAGTTCAAATTCCCGCAGATTAAAGCACACCCTTGGACAAAGGTACGTTTCATCTACAGCGATACACCAATGCAAATAACAGTCATCCAAACATAATCGTGAGGTGTGATGTCTGAAAAGCTTTTTTACCTGAAGTGGATTAAAGAACTCCCAAAAAACAAAACCCAGAGTGTTAGGAACTAGAGTGGATGTAGACTTGAGTGTATTAAACTTTTAAAAGATGTCAAAACTGTATGAATTTCACCTCCTTTGCTTCAGGCTTCACCTCAGACTGCTGTCATCTGTTCAGTAAAAGCTTGTTATGCAGCTGAATTGAGAATTGGGATTTTAATAAGATGTATTTATTGTAGGGTGTTTTCACCTGCAGTTATCATGTGAAATTAAAATAAATATGATATCTGTGTTCCTCAGTGAAAGAGATGATAGTGCCATCCATCTGAACTGTACTCTAAGTTAATATCATATATAAGACCCAACATTAAGGTGAGAGTCAGTCCCACCACTCGGTGTCAAACAAAGGCCTTTCTCATGTTAATCCACCATGAACATTTAGCAAGTTAAAAAGAAAAACCTGTTTTTAACTGACTAGAATCTTGAGCAGAATCAGACTCATGTTGAACAGCCATCTGCGTAAGTGCTCTGTAACAAAGCCTGTCTCAAAAACAGCCCTTATGTCCCACTGATAAAATACATCCACTGTGTTTCGACTCAGATGAGATCATCTTTATTGAGGGCTAAGCGCTGATACCCTCTCTACAGTCGACCATCAGTTGTTTGCTCTTAATCAGGTGTTTTATTCAGGAAACTACGATACAAATCCAGCACCAGTATTACATCCTTTCCTGTGGTTGCCATGGTAATACCGTACAATGCATCTGCAAGTTGAAAAAGTCTGAGAGCGAACCCCCACTTTACGCTGCCTTCATGTTTGCCTGAAAAAGGAGGCGCTCTCCGCTCAAAAGAACCTTCAGGCTTACATTTACTGAAATCCTCAGTCTTCTGCTGATCGTGTTCAGAATCTTAAATTTCCGCCCTCTCTCACTCGTCTGTCAGGTGTTTAAGCCTCGTACCCCACCAGAGGCAATTGCCCTCTGCTCTCGGCTGCTCGAGTACACGCCGGTGACCAGGCTGTCTCCTCTAGAGGCATGTGCACACGCCTTCTTCGATGAGCTACGTCAGCCCAACACCCGCCTGCCCAGCGGACGAGAGCTGCCGCTGCTCTTCAACTTCAGTCCTGTCGGTCAGTGAACCCCCCTGTCCTTCTTTTGGTCTCTCCTCGGCCTTGTATTTCTTGTATTTTATCCTCTCTTTGGTACTCTTCAACAGTCACTGCACCGAGAGTGTTCTATGTAAAGCAATCTGATTTTTTTCCCTCCTCTGCCTCTTCAGAGCTTTCTATCCAGCCCCAGTTGAACTCCACACTCATTCCTCCTCACGCTCGTGCACAGACATCGCCTGCTTCACATGGTATGTATCGCCACTCAAACTGCTGTTGTGGTTTTCATTCGCAGACTGTTCTGAGGAGAAGTTTTGTCTGTTAATTTAACGGTGTATTTGTCGGAACATTCGCCTCTTGTGACTTTATCAAATAATCACATGTTACACATACAGTCAAGCCTCTTAGGAACACAGAACAGTTTCCAGATCAGTTGGCTGAGGGTAGTGTTAGAAGTGAAACATGCTCAGGTTACACTCTGTATTTTGAGGCGTGTGTATTCCCCGTTCTGATCCTGAGAGTCGCCTGATTTAAGACAGTGAAGTATTAACGCTACACTATTCCACAGCACAGTGATTTCTTTCTGTGGTAATGACTGTGCTTCCTCTCTCCCCCTGCAGAGGGCAGTGTGTCAGACAGTTCCGCCCAGCCCAGCTCAGCACCCGGATCCATCAACAACAGCACCTGAGCGTCCATCCCTCTGTCATCTTTTTCTTTTTTTCTTTTTTTTTTTGTCTTCCCTGTTTTTCCTTTTCTCTCCTCTGCTCTTCTCCCTTTTCAACCTCCCTCCTCGGCTCCAAACCCTTACGATAGAAAAAGAAACGACTGTACACACACACTCACACACACACACACACACACATATATACACACTCAGCTTTGCTATTTTCCCCTGAATTTTTTTTTAACCATTTCTAGCAGCGAAGTGATTTCTGTTACAGAAAACTTCAGGAAGGTTCGGGGTCGTTTTCAAGGGCGTTACAGGAGCCACACTCGGGCTTGATAAATAAGCTGCAGTTGTAAGTCTGTGGTGGCTCTTGTCTGGCCTCTTAGATAAAGAAACTATTGGTTGGGTTGGAGATTTGGGAGATGATGAGGAGGAGAGGGGTGCTACATGTTATGTAGATTTCCTGTATTATGATCTACATTGACTTTTATCCCTTTTATGTTCATTTTATTTGCATTAGCTGATTTTATGCGTGGCTGTGGTGCTGGTGAAAGGGGTCCTGATTGGCTGTTTGTAAGGCCTGATAATTAAAGACAATCATCCTTTAGTAGGGTCAAAGGCCGCACATTTACTGAACTGTTCGATCGAGTACACACAGGGTAGATTTGTGACTTTTGTGTCGCTTTCTCCCCTGAACTCTACTCTGGTATTGTCAGTCCACCCTGCCCAATGGTTAACTAATGAGAGGGATTATTTTAAATCTGTTTGGCACATGACAGAACCTATTAGCTGATTCTGAATGTGTCGTTTTAACTGAGAGGTGGTTTTAATTCGTATTGCTAAAGGGGGGCACCACAGCCTGTTCTTATAGTTTTGTTTTAAATCATCTCCTTCTTAAATGCTTTATATGTGACTGAGAGGAGCACCGTCTTCAGCTCCTTCAGAGTAAGCTCGTGTTTTCTTTTGTTAAGCTGGAAACCAAGAGTTTCATTTTAACTTTTTCAGTGATATTGCACATCTTCAAAGGGAGTAGAGGGGAAGCAAAGGGGGCCTGTGAAGTCCAACTGCCTAACATGACTATACAGAGAGAGCATCAGTGAGGGGGGCTCCATGTGAGTCTCAACACTGCTGCCTCACACTGTAGTGTAAATAGTCTCCTCATTAATTATGTCACTTTAAGGATGTGGTCTCTCATATCAGATTGATTATGTTACGTGACATCGGGTGCGGAGGTTACAGCCGGACCGCGGCTCACCTGGCTCGTCATTGTCATTTCAGCAAGTGTCCGCAGTCTTTATTTGTGCGAGGAGAGGACTCTGAATGTGTTTGGTTGGAGAGAAGCGTTTGTCCGAACCCTCTTCGCCCCCACCCCCCTCCGAGACAGACCGCCTGCGCCGCCTCATATCATGTTCTTCATGTCCTGTGATGATTGTTAGGAACTGATCTTGAATGATTTCTCACACCCTGACAGTCTGCCGTCGGCATTGGACTTTTCTTTGTTCCGTCACTCAAATGTGCATGTTCAGCCCAAATCCACCACACTATATGACTTCTTCCACTAATCTCAGTAATAATCTGACCAGAAATGATGCTCAAACCCCTGAAAACCTGACAGTTTTTGGAGCCTCCCCCTTCCATTCCTTTTTCTCCTCTCCCCTCACGCCTTCTGCTTCCCTCTCTTCCTCCTCCTCCTTTTTTTTCACTGCTAAACTGTAAATATCAAGTACCTTTTATTTTATTTTGTTATTTTTGTTATTATTGTTATTATATTGTTGTTCTTGTAATTTTTTTTCTCTAGTAGACCGGCGCAGCAGCAGCCGGACTGTTTATCCTCAGTCGCAGTCTGTAAATACAATTTCATTTCAGTCCCTGGTTCAGGAGGGGAAAAAACAGAACAAAATGTTTCATTTTTATTCTCTCTCCCTCCATTTCTCTCTTCGAGGCTTTCCCTTTTCTCTCATCAGTGTCGTCATAACTGTTTTATTTATTGTATTGTGTTTTTCGGGAGGGGCGGGGGATCTTTTTGTTTTCCACCGGGGCGGTAAAATTGAGGGATCTGTTTGTTTGTTTGTTTTCGTTTATCTTAAAATCCGATTTCAGTCCAGCAATGTCCCGTGTTAAACGATTTCACATCCAAGATACTGTACTTAAATCCACATGTTGATGTGTGTTTTTCAATCAGTGGCTGTCTGTGTGTGCGCGTGTGCAGATGCACATGCAAGCCAACAGGTGAAACTCCAGGTTTCCATTTAACTTCAATGTGAAGGGAATGTTACAAACCTCTGGATCTACGGGGTCTTGTTGTAGGGAGGGAGCACGGATTACCCTGTGTGTTTATGTCTGAGTGTGTGTGCGCGCGTGTGTATGTTTGTGCGTGCGTGTATGTATGTGTGTGCGTCTGGAGGAAAGGGGAGATAAAGAATCTGTCCATAGACGTGTATCATCTCCTGTGTCTGACCGTCTCCTGTTCTCTCTTTCTGTGCGTGTGTAGTATGAATGTAGCAGGCCTCACCTGTTAGTACAGCATGTCTGCTTCACAGATCCTTGGGGATTTTCCCAAGCAGCAGGGAATGTGTATGTATGTGTGTGAGTGTTTGTGCTGGCAGAACGTGGACATTATCCTCCTGACTCTCTCCTCAATGAAGAGCTGACTAAATGTGCTATGTTAATGTTTTTGTTTTTCCATCGACTCTCTCGTCACACTTAGTTTCTAATTTGCTGTGACCCTGCTCTTTTATCGCCCTGATCTGAGGGGAACATGTCATTGTTGGGGGAACAGAACGGTTGGATAGAGGAGATGATGAAAAGAGAGAGAGAGAGAGGGATGGAGGGAGAGAGACAGTTTTTGTTTGTTGGTATAAATAATTAAACTCATTAATAAAGTGATGAAACTGTGCCTGTCTCACATTCATGACTTAATTATACTTGAATGAACTGAGTCATGTTTACACAATCACAGTGGGGACTCAAGTCGCAATGACATGAGGACAGTGTTTATTGATTACTTTGATTGTTTGTTCCATGTAAACAACAGAGATAATCAGCTCTGTGAAGTAAGCCTCACAAATGTTTCTTTAAAGCCTTCAAGATCATCAAGAGGGCAATGTTGAAGACGGTGTCAGAGCTGCAGTCTGAGGTAATTCATGCCTCAGGTAGCATCTAATTGACCATGAGACCTGATTTGGGAAAAGGATTATTAAACCAAATTTTAATTAAACTCTAAACCCTGATTATAGGTAATCTAGTAATGGTACCAGCATGTTTATTTTAGAGCCAATAACAACCAATTATCTGGTTATTGTGCTAAATATGAATAAATTATCACTCAAAGAGGACCTGAAGCTTTTTTTGTCCGTCTGGTTTTATCAGTAAATAGCTGGTAAGACATGAGGAAAGAAGCTGAAAACAACAGCAGTATCCTAAATTGTTCTCTGGAACCCCCTTTGGTAGTATTTTCAAGCCCTTCCTTCCTCCACTTGTATATAGATGACCCCAAAATACTGTAAAATCTCAGACTGGATATCTTATTAATTTGTAACTCATTTTGTACAGAATATGGGTCAACATGAAAACCACTTCTAACATGGAAATTTGTCATCATGAGATCAATAACATCCTCTATAAGGACAATAAGCCTTAGACTGTCTTTTTCGCTGCTCACAGACTACTGTATCAAAGCATACTCACAGACAGTTGACTGGAAGGGAGAAGTGTAGCAGGCAACAGAAATGGCTGCAGTCTTGGGAGGATTTTTACTACAGTTGACTCTAGCACTTCACAAAGAGTGGACTGAAGCCTGTTCAGCAAGAGCCACTGCACACTGTCACTCCCGATTCGACAGCTACTCCTGAACCAGAGACAACGTTAGGGGTGGTTTTTTTTCTGGGCTTGGGGGGGAAAAAGGACTGGAGTGATGCTCAGTGGTCCAGAGTCCCATTTTGTATGAGAAGAGGACTTTTCATTTTGACATCAATGTTCTTCAGTCTACAGGAGGAGCAGAAGCACAGAATCAGAATAAAGTTTCCACGGTCTGTGATGATCTGAGGTGCCATGTCACCTCCTGGGGATGGTTCACTGTGTTATCAAATCCAGATTCAAAAGAGGAACTCATAGGAGATTCATCGGCCCACACCTGCCCACAACACCAAAACTACCAGCTATTTAAATTGGCACATTTAACTCCTGATTTTTTGTTCTTGTGTTACACTGTATCAGAATTCATCACAGACCCTTTCACTGTGATAGTTATAGCCCAACTTAATATTTCTTTCTGTATTACAAAAAAAGTTGCAGAGATAAAATGTGCTGTTTTGGCTCCGATGAGGGTTAGCTGGGGGCAGAGAGACCTTGAAAAACAACAGAGTCATGATCATTCAGAGGAACATGTGGAATCAACTGATGCACCTCTTATTTTTCATCAGTATGCAGTCTGATTTGAGTTATTCTTCTGTGAGTTGAAAGTTTACAAGTTGTCGAGAATGTTGAGTTTGTGCAGAGCGTATTGTTGACTGAGTCATATATCACCTTTTTTTTTGGAAACTGTTCTCTATGCAGGTACTTACCCTGTCCCTGTGCTTCTTTATAATGACGTTCAATTTTTTCTGTTCTTTCCTGCACAAACTCTAGACAAGTGAATGAAAAACAGCACAGTTGTGATGATTGAAAGAGCAGAATCTGAATGTTCAGGACTTGAGAAAACTGCTAATGAAGTATGAGTCATAGGCATGCACGTCATCAGGAATTCTTCGGCCCAATAAAAGAATAGCACAAAGTTTCTCTACACCACAGGCCAATTACCATAACGCTGTGATCCATCAGAGCTATAAAGGATAGTATTTTGTGAAACACCATGAGAATTTAATCACAATAAAAGCAACAAATCCTTTCAGAAAAGACCAGTTAAAAACCTGTTCCCTATTGCTCCTCTACTCTTTTTATAAATCTATTTTGTCTTTGCCTTTCTTTCTTTTCTATTTGTTGTGTAATTTTGTATTTCCTCCAGAGAACCATGTCTGTTCACTTTGAAAATTTTGCTCTATTTTCCGAAGTTACAACTTTGAAACAAAAACAAAATTGAGGGCCCTCTTTCTCCTATTAGGTCCTGGGTGATAATTTCCACTTCCCCTCAGTATCACATCCATGGTCTCAGGATTGAGTTAAATTTTAAAATGAAACTTTTCTCATGAAAATATTTGGATTTAAAATTAAGCTCTCATTTTGCACTGATGCAAAGCTGGAACAGCCAACTCTGGAAAAGACCGGTTGGGGCATTTTGAAATCAGAACAGTTGTTATGGGAACTGTGCTTTTGCGAATGTCAGAAAATAGTTTTGACCTTGTCCAACAAAATTCTGCACTTCCTCTATTTGACAACATACTTTGTGCGAACAGATGGAGATTTCAGTGTTTAAATAGATCCTATTCCTGTACTGTTTTGTATCCCATTTTGATTTTGTCATTGAATTCATGTCTTATTTGAGACTGTAGTGTGTCTCTATGGACCCTTGCAGCACCCATCTAAAACAAAATAGAATATTTTCATGGCCACTACACAAGCACCATTTAAATAAACGCCACATATCATCTCTGAGCACCTCATACAAGAATCCAAGGTTCTTACAGGAAGGGTTTGGTGAAATATAAGTGCCCGTGAACTGTATTCATTTGATTTCTCTATATTAAAATGATAGTATTTATAAATTCTAATAGAACCTTTGCTGCTTGTTGAAGGACGAGAAATTTCTTTGTTACCTTCAGGCGTGCCCCTCAGGTTCAGCACACATAAATTAATACTTTGCCTTTGATAAGATCTGGCCCAGTTTTTGGTCGGTATTCATGAACTTGAACTCAAGGACTCTAACTGCATTGTTTTATCTATTTCATGATGACTTTTCTGAAGAAAAGTTTTGCACAGCAAAGCTACTGTAATGAGATGAGAAAACTTTTATTATGAATGCCTTTTCAATGAAGAGGACATGATCAGTGAAGTGGCAGCCTTCATGCCAAATTCATGCAATGAAGTTATTTATTTGCTTAATTACTTATGGGCTTAGTGTGTGTGCATGTGTGTGTACAAAACAGAGGGAGGGAGATAAATTTAGATCTAGGTATATTATAGATATATCAGTGGACATAGATGTATAAATGTACAGATAGATATAGAGTTGTCGATACAGATGTATAGGTACACTGACATAGTTATAGACATACACACACAGTATTTTTATATTGTACATACAGTAGGTAGCGTTTTAGACCATTTCAAAGATTCTTCACAGATGAATGCCTCTTAAAGGAGCAACATTTTATGGAGATATAAAATTGAGCTGAATGTGACTCAGGACATAATTTCTGTACCAATAATGGGCCACATGTCTGTATGAGCCAAATGTGCCCTCAGAAATTGAACCAGTCTTATAACCCCCTAGAGAGACACAACAGCTGCACTCACAGGTCTCAAGACAGAGATCTTGTGAAAATAACACCATCAACAACATCCAGTAAAGAAGATAACAAAGAAGGTGTTCGCAGGTGAGGATGCTGTGAGTGATCAATGGTGTGTGACAAGACAGCCCTCCTCCCCTGAGACCTGCAGCCTCTGAACTGTAGCCTTCAATAAAAACATGGCTGCCAAGTCGTCAGTGTAGTGATATGATATGTCAAGGTTGAATAATGTTATTCCACTGTGTGTGGGCTTCTGTGGCGCATCAGTGGCCCTGCCCTCCTGGCTGTAAGCCCAGTTGGCTCTTTAATATCATTTGAAGTTGGGTTAAGTAGTCTGGAGGTGCTGCTCATCTTTCCAATCTGCCAAAGGTGGGCACACTAGGGGGCACATAGGGGCACTGTGTAATTCAGGAACATGTAAAGTGGGCCAGTCTATGTTTTCCTTGACCTCTGTATATGGTACATAATGAAGTTGCCGGTGCTTTCATTACGAGGCTATATACTGTTGATTAAATGAACCTCTGTGGACATCCAGGTGTACTTAAAGTCATACAAGACTGTTATAAATGTCACCTTATAAAAAAGGAGAAAAAAGTTAATTTATCATTGAAGGTTGGTGGAGCTGACTCAGGTTGCAATATTAACAACATACTACAGCAGAAATCAAACTGTAAAAGTGTTTAATGTTGCAAAATGGTTTGAGTTAGTTGAATGTACCCTGACAACTATATTGGTGTGAGAATATGAGAAAAAGTCCAGTCCGTATTTTACAGCTAAATACTGTTGAGTTTCACATGTCTTACCAAATCATCTGATAAAAAATATGTTGAACTTTTGAAAGGTGAAAGTAATCTCAAAAGTCAGGAAATAGTACAATAAGGATATTTTCATCTTTAAGTCTAAATACAGAGCAGTAGAACAGAATACTTGTACTATGGTTTTAATAACAAACAAATTGACAATAATAATACAACAATAATACATAACAAATACAAGTTAGTTATTCCTGTCCAGAGATTACCATTGAAGTCATCATGTAATCTAATTCCAATTCATCATAAGCACTGAGGAGGGTCTGTGGTCTTTTTATTAGTTTTAAGGCATTAGGATGATTGTCAACAAGCTCTGTCTTAAAACTGTGAAGAGGAGAAGTTCCCTTCATCTTATTGTAAAAGCAACATTTGGTGAGGACTATCGAATTGTTTATCTTATTTTATAATCAGACAGGTGGCTGTTGTACATATTGAACAGTAAGAGGCAGTGGATAGTGGTCCTGGGCTGAAGTATTGAAAGGGGCTCCTTGTGTTTCATATTCTTCCTCTCTAAACATGAGGGACACAAAATATTCAGTATACATTTTGATGTGATGCAGCCCACCCATTCACTCTACCAACACCCACTGCAGCGTCAACAATTAAAGAACTATTATCACCCGGTCTACCATGTCAACAAAGGTTATCTGAATCTGGAAACATCTGCCCACTTTAACAGACCCTCCCGCGCTTTTGAATTACAAACTTCCTCGTTATTGTGTGTGGTCGGACACTATTGGTTTGTCATGTCATCTTAACAGCCAATCAGATCGCCTCTTCTAACATGCAGAAAAAACTGAAGTTGTTGTCCTATTTCCTCGCTGAGCAATGTCTGCCGACGGTGAGTTATACTTAATTTATTATACTTACTTCGTGGGAACGCCACTTTTTTCAGTGATATAACACGCACTGTTCTGTATGTATGGAGGATTTCAACGGGGGGAGACAGTTAATGTTAACTTTAAGTCCGTCGCCGCCATTACACCACCGAAGAAGCATAACCCGCCTCCTTCCTTCGGTCGTTTCTTCTTCTTCTCCTTGGTATCAAACAGATAGCACGACTGGTCCAAGTGGTTAAAGGAGGTTTAGTCGCGAGCTAGTCCGGTTTAGACGCTCGCTGTCTCTGAATTGACCTGCTGTTTATATCGTAGCTACAGAGCTAGCATGAGACATCGCTAACCACCACGCCGACGGGCTGTTAGCCATGTTGCTAGAAAGACGGCCATCGTTGCAACACGGTCCTAGTTAGATCATCTGTCTGAGGAGCTAACGGCTAACCGTAGCTTTACCTTAAGTTAGCTGTGGAGCTAATGATCACAGTGGCTTTACAAAGACCTACAGCAATACTGATCGAGGCGCTAACGCGGTTTTCTTGAGATAAAAACAACATATTTGCTATATTATAGACATCATCTAATCTACATGAAATACACTTAGCATTGGCTCCCGATAGGTTATCAAGCGAGGCATGATATTACATTAACGGCGTTACTGTTAAGTTTATCTGTCTTATTTAAGTAGGATGATATTTGTTAGATTATGGGATATTGTTGATTACACTAATCAGGTTGGGACAGATGTAGATCACTCCACATGTGGTTTTTGAGAGCTGTACTGTCAGACCGACAAAGTATCAGCTGCACTTGAATGGTACAGACTGTTAGATGCAAACCACAAGTGGTTTATACAGTTAATGCTGTCAAAGAGACACAGACTTTGACTAAACTGCCACCCCTATAGGAAGCACCTGGGCATTGTTAGTTTGTGTGATCTATACACCGACCAACCATAAGATTATCAGTGCAGTGACAATTTACTACAACGCAGTACAGAGGATGTAGTGGAGTGTGGAGTGGAAGGTGTTGTTCCTTATGCTTCATCCACTCCAATTGCAAAAATATAACCTCTTCGTTATATATAACACACTCCAGAATACAGCAAACACCCCGTCCATCTTTAATTTAGGCTGTGTCCGAAATGGATCCCTAACCCCTATTTAGTCGACTATATGGGGGGTTAACGCCATTTTGAAGGGTGTCCAAAACCTGAGTGATCAATTCCAATGCCCCATATAGACGACTCACTCACAGGTGGTGGGCATCCTGTCATGCATTGCATCTTGCCATGTAGTGTCCGAAACCTCCAGTAATTGAGCTAACTGGATAGTCAGCTATATAGTGAAATCCCATATGGGGGTTAGGGGTTAGGGGTGATTCATTTCACACACAGCCTTAGATCCATACAGCTTTTAGATTTTCTACTCCGAGTACATGCAACATCTTGCAATCAGATCTGAAACTCCAAAGTCTGGTCTCTCTCAATGTATTCCAACCTATGATAAATTCCATTACATCCAGGCTTCAGGAGTGCAAATGTTTGACTAATCTTGTAAATTCTTTTTAACTAATTTTGCAAATTCAGTTATCATTTGTATTCTTTGTATTCTATATGATTAATGTGATTATGTGTTGAAACTGTATGTGCTGCCTGTCTGGCCAGGTCTCACTTGCAAAAGATCTTGGAGCTCAATGGGACAAACCTGGTTAAATAAAGGTTATGATAATACTAATAATTAAAATAAAGCGCAATAATCCCCTGTTCATAATGTCATAAAAAAATGAAAATTTAATATCTATCTATCTATCTATCTATCTATCTATCTATCTATCTATCTATCTATCTATCTATCTATCAACTATCTATCTATCTATCTATCTAGCATCAATGGACTGTGTGAAATGTCACTTTATTAAGATGCTGTAATCCAGAGGAATGCCATTTGTTGGGGATTGTTCAGTACATTTCTTTTAGCAATGAACAGAAGAAAAAAGACTACAAATAAAAAATTTTTTAACGACATATGGAAAGGATACCCTAGGCCTAAGGGAAAGAACATAGACCAAGATAACCCTCTAGTCACGTTTGACTGCCTTATTCCTATTCAGCAGTGCCAATCAGACATTATATAGTAAAACAAATGTGCCCCTTTAAAAAAATGAAACTTTGTCTTACAATCCCAGTTGCATAATTTTGGATTGAATGAGAGCACATTTTCCAGGCTTTAGGGTTATAGTCAGACTAGTAAAGCTGAAAAGCGGTCAAGTGACGTGTCAAGTGATCTGTGACAAACAACAAAGCTATTGAAAACTGTAATCCCTATTGATTATGTTATAGCCCTGACTGTTAAAACTGGGAGATGTAGCTGCGGTGACTGAAATGTTTTCTGTTATTTCTTAAACTCAGCTGGTGTACTTTATGGTCTAATTGGTATCTAGTCAATTAGGATTGTTTTCAATTTAATTGTAGTTATATCTAGGAGCAGCATGAGCCGTAGCTCACTCGCTGCAGGGCTCATGGAGTGTATGTCTAATTGATGTTGAGACAAACCATCAGCTCAGCACAGAAAATGACACAGCGAGACAAAGGGAGAGAGACTTGGCTGTGTCTCTACCTGAGCAGAACCATGCTTGGTCAAAATAACAATTAGCACAGACTCATTGCCTGGTGAGTCATCTTGGCAGCCCAAAAGTCAGCCTCCTGGCTCTTATGTCCAAGCTGTTGTCTTGATAATATATGCAGGCCTATCTTTTCATCAGGAGAGGGCAATGTTCACAGTCTGAACTGAAATGTACCGCACTGCTGGTTTGGCATCTGTATAAGGCTCACGTTGGGGTTTGACTTTGATATTCAAAGCATGCTGAGTTTGTGCACTGTTTCACCTTTATCTAAATCAGTTTTGCATTGCTGCGTTACTAATGAAATGTTTTTCATTTTGTATTCCCCAGCAGCCATGGAGACTTCTTCAGTGTACATGTGCTTCCCCTGCTACCAGGAGTTTAACACTCTAGAGGAGGTGCTTGAGCACCAGCTGACATGCACTGCCGAGGATGAACAGCCAGACACATCTGGATCCACCCCCATCACTGTCCCAGTTCCAGTGCTACAGACTCAGGTATAAACTGACACAGCCAACTTCCCTTTTCTATCATGTGATTATGTTTGGGTGTTTAAAGTGCAGGGTCTTTTGTTTATCTAGGTCATGCTAACACTATGTTGCCTGAAATGACCAACTGTGTGATCACATAAAAGCTTCTGAATCACAGCTTGAAACTGACATTGAAGTCATAAGCATAACTTGAGTCATAAATTGACAGCGCACAGCTACTCAACATAGTAATAGTGACCTTGATCAGGGCACCTAACATTGAACTGTTTGTTATGATTTACTGACTCACTTCAAGGCGCCACTCTGTATTAATATCTGATTTAGGTGTGTGCTGATGTCCTCTTTTTATGTAGCCTCCCTTCATTGGTTTTAATGGGGTAGACGAGATAATGGTAACACCTGTCAGTATATTGCATTATAATACAACAGCACTACGAATTGCAGCCTTCAAAATAACCACAGAGATGATAACAACCTCAGTTTCAAGAGCAATATAACCTTCATAAAAGTTTGAGTCTTAGCCAGGTACCTCAAAAAAAGCAGCAGTAAGAAAGCTTTTCCTACCACTATTATTTGGTGATAATTGGTAATTAACATCTCTCTTTGTTCCCCTTGTTTAAGTAGTGGAAGTCTCAGGAGCAACTTAAAATCTCTCTGAGTTAGAGGGCAGTATAAATACAATGTTAACAAAATAAACACAAACTACAAAGAATATTACCTCTATTTGTCAAAATGCAAGTTAACACAGACGGCAAAATAAAGTTATGAGCAAATATCTGAAAAAATCAGGACAAACTTTGTTTATTTCTGTCCACAAAATCGAGTATTTGGTAGTGGTCCCAGTTCATCCTTAATCTCTGGGAACAATCTTCCTCCGCAACAAGAACATGTGCAAACATTGTGCTGTAAAAATTGAATTTGAACAAATGTCAGCTACTAAATCATTGCATCAGTTCAGTTCAGACCTCTAATGAATTGGCAAAGGCTGAGCCATCAGGTCTCCAATTATTCAGCTCTTTTTTTTTTTTCCCAGGTACTTAAGTGCTACCTGGAACTGCTTTCTGGAACAGTGTAATGGCAAAATAACACATTAGCACTTTGTTTATATCGCAGTAATGAGTCACTGTAGAGGCAAACAGGTGTAATGAGCAAAAATATGGTAGTGCTGAAAGTGGATTCATTATGGAGTGTTGGACTCTGAAATCAGTCTTTATATTTGAGAAAATGAGACAGAGCCACGTTCTTGTATTTGCATGAGCTGTGATCTGCCGTATACCAGGCATACCAGTCCCTGGGTGAGCTTTGTTCGAAAAGTGTTGATGCATGCACAGTGATTGTGTGATGCAGAACAACAGCAACATGGATAAAGTGATACAGGCAACAAGTTGTATGCATAGACTGTATATAGAATAGACAGTCTTTTCCTTGCTGGGTGAAGCCACTCTGAGAACAGCACCCTCTGGTGATGGACTGCAGTATAGGTCATAAATCCCGCCTCCTCCAGCAAAGCTTATGGAGCTGTGGACAAACTTTAGAAATTTATTACACAGAACATAAATTTTTCTCCCCCCTGCTTGCGATGTTGACATGTAGTTACTGTCAGACTGGTTTGTGCTCAAGTCCTCTTTTTTCTGTGAAGCTCTGTTTTTAAAAATTATTAGGGGGTTCATGTTTTCTTTGATTGACACCTGATACAGCCATTTGGCGTTCAGGGATTGCATAGCTCACTCGGGTGATATGCTGCTTGAGCCAAGTGTCATCACAGCAACTCAACGCTGGTTTCAGGAAATGAAGAAAAATCCCGGAAATACCGAGAGCTTCTTGGCTTCAAATGTGTATACAGGCAGGAGGCGGAACCAAGTTGTCCATAGTATATACAGTCTATGGTTGTATGTAACTTAAGGGAAAGATGTGAAAAACTGCAAGCCAAGTTTGGGCCTAGCAAACCGTATGAAAAAGACATGCAGGATCACCTCAGTGCCCCTAATGCTCGAGTATAACACAACAGGATGTGTTCAGCAGAACTCCAGGGAAAACTTTCCTCTTTCATTCGGTCTTTTTGTGCATTTTTCGGTATATAAGTTCATATTTCCCTCTTGATTTGTCTACTAGTGAAATTGATTGGCCCGAAGAGCTTTGAAGCGAATCCGGTGTTATTTTATCATTACATGTCCTGTTAGGGAAATATATCCTTTTGGGATGAACTTCATCAAAATGCTGTGCACTATTGATTCTCAGGTCTACAAAGACACCATTTGAATAACAAAGTTTGAAAGTTCTATAATACGCTGAGTTATTCTGTTTAACTTTGACATATTGAGTTGAGTCTCGGTGTGGCTGGCACTTTTCTTCTTTTGGCTCTCCCATGACAGCCTCAGAAGGCCTTTAGGGTTAAAAGCAGTCTTTGGCCCTCGTTTAGCAGCGGGGCACGGCTGTCTGAGCTTGTGCCCAGACTTCCATCCTAACAGTCTTCAACACACGTCCATAAAGCCCAGTGACACTCTTGACAGACAAATTGCATCCTGAGTTGCCAGCAGGAAGAGGGGGCATGAGAAATGCATCAGTCAGTGCTGTACTTTCTCTTTGATGGATGGCTCATCGGCCTCCTTATAGATGAAACAGCTGTAGAAACACTATTAAACCTGAGTACCTTATGGCCTCCTGCCTTTCACTTTACTATAAACCTGTTTATTGCCAACTCTTTCACTTCATTAGACAGATCATCATAATTTCTGGATTCTTGATTTAACTTTGTGATTAAACTGTGGTTGTTAGAGTCTCTCATGCAAAGATATAGCAATTATTTTTTCCTTCTATCTTCTAGTCAGATGGAATTAAGAAAAATCACAGCAACAGAAAAGTAAAATTTCAAAGCAGATAGCGCTTAAAGGTAACTCAATGTTGTCTCTGGTATCTAGGAAATGAGAGGATCAATCTCCACCGCAGAATGGGACATCAATTTCCACTTAAAAATCCACTTTACAAGTCAGAGTTAGTTCTTTTTCCTCTGATTTTGTTCATATTGTTAAATGAATTCACCTCTTCCTCTCAATCCTTTAAAGGACCAAAGGGTGACTTATCTGCCTCATCAACATACTCACATAGAGGCTCTCCTAAAATAATGAAGTAATTTGGTATTCAGATTTGCGAGGGCTGAGCTCGAAAGCTGGAATCCAAATTCTTGGTACTACAATAGTATTTAATGGTTCAATGATTGTTTTAACATGCCAACTTTGTGGTCAAGGGTTGTTCAGCTGGTGCTGTAGTCTACTTGAAGTGAATCCTCTGCTGTTTAACCTCAATGCTCTGGCTTTCTTCTTTGATGGGGGGATTTGCTATGAAATTGCTGGGGCCATATTTCTGAGGGAGTACTCAGGGGACCGGCAGTCCGTCGGCTCCTCTTACACTCTCTGCTCCTGCAGATAGCTGTCAGTAAAGTCAGTTGAACCACTTCTGAACACTAAATATAAAAGACTGTCTTACAGTCTTGAATTTTATGATTTAGCATGAGTCACTTTCTCTTTGTGGGATTTAGATGTTTTTTTTTGCCAAACAGGTAAACAGAAAGACATTAGAGACTGCTGGGCTGGAAAGCATTGATGGTTGGTTGGGTGCAGCCTTGTAAAACCTTTTGCTAGAACTGCCAAGACGTGCTGTTTTACTTCAGCCTCATATTGTAAATATTGAATTTAAAGCCTCTCTTGTGTTCAAAATGTCATTTGGACTAAACAAGTGTTTCTACTCCTTTTAAAGCTAGAAAGATGTAGAGGAAACTTAAAGCTAGATGATACATAAAGCTTACAGAATCGAGTAAACCTATTACAGTGAAAACAGTCTTTAATGGACAGATATGAAAAGTTATCTCCAAAATTCACTTAAGGTTCCAGTGACATTTTCCCCATTTGTGATTAAAAATTCAAACATCAGTTTTACCTCAGACTGTAATTTATGAAACATTTTAGTTTTTCACTTTGGAGAAAACGTATTTATGAACCACCGAGCTTAGTTTGGGATATGTTAATCAGTTTGACCATGAAGGAGAGATCCCAACATATGGCGTTTCAAAGACTTGTTTAGTCGGCACACAGAGCTTCATCCTGTGCTGAACTTGAAGTCATTAAATTAAAAGTAATTTGATGAAGATTTTTTAAAAATCGATTGATTAAATATGGTGCAGATTTTGTCCTCGTTCATAACTTGAATTAAAGTTAAAATCAGAGTACATTCTCGACTGTTTATGACTTATCTTTGTGCAACATCGATTATCAGGCCCAACAACGACGATAAAGCCCCAGCTGTTTATGAATGTCATATTTTATTACAGCTTATCATTTCCTCAAAATCAATAAAATGGTAGATAAATACCAAACATATGGTGGTACTGGCTTTTGTGACCCATAAAATACCACATTTTTCACATCCCTCCAACCAAGACCCCATTACTTATCTACGATACACTGCCAGCAGTTTCACTAGACTTTAAACAAACAGTCTTAATTTGTATAATAGAAAATGCAATTTATGTAATTATGTGGATCTCCATTAGCTGCTACCAAGGTTGTGTTTACTCTTCCTGAGTCCACTTATCCAAAAATGAACAAGAATCCTCACAGATTACATCGTTAAAATCAGTGTTTCAGCAGTTCTGGAGAGTCAGAGTGTAAAAAAGTCTCTGAAAGCATGTCCAGTAGTGGCCCAACGATACGATGTTATCACGATACTTGGGCCACTATACGAT
The DNA here is from genome assembly GCA_962446985.1 of Xyrichtys novacula. Classification (NCBI taxonomy): domain Eukaryota; kingdom Metazoa; phylum Chordata; class Actinopteri; order Labriformes; family Labridae; genus Xyrichtys; species Xyrichtys novacula. The sequence goes on from OY660871.1 coordinate 25,628,523, forward strand.
ATTACAGCGATTTATAACATTTTACAATACAGTGAGTATTACGATACAATATATTACAATCTGTACAATTTTTTTTTAATTTAGCATTTGGCTTTCCTTCGTGTTTGTCTTTTTACGCTGTATTTTGATACTTTGTAAATGAGACGATACGATCACCAAACAAAATATTGTGATACGATGCTGGATCGTTTTTTTTCTCCCACCCTTAATGTCCAGTACTGAAGTCGTGGTCATCACTACGAAAGATCAAACAGAACATAAGGACTTTCGGAGAAATGTTTCTTAAACTGCAAAACAAAAAGTGGTGACCTTTCTTTCACCTTGACCAACCTGAAGTTCTGTGCAGTTTGATGGTATTAGCACTTCTGTCGCAGTTTAGAGAAAGTAGAAAAATACAATCAGGTTGCTTTTGAAATGGACAGAGGATGTTTTTCAGTATCCATCCCAGACCGTCAAAAAAAGTCTCATAGATCATAACAGTATGTGAGACTGATTGAACTGTTGTGATTGAGGCTGTTTCAGACGTCTTTAACCTCGACCTTGATCTCCTGTTTTTATTATCTAGTTTGATAGATGGAGCAAACGTAATACCCCCACGGAGTGACCCACTCAACCCTGATGGGTCTTTGATTGTTATCTGCTAGGCTGAGGCCTTATCTTTGTCTGTCTGGAGCTCTCAGAGGAACCCTGGCTCTAAACACATGCTGCTCTAATTGACCTCAGCACTCCAATGCTGAGTTTTCATCCTTCATGTACCAGAAGGGAAGAAATTAAAAACCACTTCAGGTTTAAGTTGCCACTTAAAAAGGCTTGATTAGTGTTATGAATATTCTCTTTTTTGTCTACACTGTTACTCACAGCACAAATGAAACTGTCTATACACTCTAATTTCTGTCATTTGTCTCATTGTCTTTGCAGCAACAGGTCATCAGCATAACTGGGACCGCTGCAGTCCCACAGATTCAAATCCAAGAGGCACAGACCTCCGTTCAACCTGTTAAAAATGTACTCAAGCAGGCTGCAGTCAGTGCGAAACTGACCTCAGACCAGCCCAGAATCCTTTACCAGTGCGGGGACTGTGATGAACTTTTCAAGACCTTGGACCTTTGGCAGCAGCACCGCAAAGAAGGGTCATGTCAGCAGTCTGCTGCTGGAGACGATCCAAAACCTGATTCACAACCTGAGCCAGACCCTGCTGCTTCTCAGAGCACCGATGCAACTTTAAATCCAGATGAATCTTCTGTCGCTCAGGATGAAACAAGTGAAAATGTAGCGGCAGAACAAGCTGAGCAACCTTTTGCAGAGGAAGAGGGTCAACAGGCTGCAGATACTACTACTCCTCCAGCTCAGAGCTCTGATCCTCCTGATACTGAGGTGGCTGCTTTGAGCTCCAACCCTGAGGAATCGTCTCCCAAGAGGAGGGGTGTGACCAAAAAGCCAAAGCCTGAACCTGTGCTCTTGTGCGTGGACTGCGGCTCATGCTTCGGCCTGGTGTCTGAATTGGTTGCCCACCGTAGGACCCAGCACGGCTTTGAGGAAGCTCTGCACCGCTGCTCTGTGTGCGGGGAAAGCTTCCTGAACACCACACTTTTTCTCTATCACCGGAAGCAGCACAAGCAGAAAGGCGAGGAAAAGGTGGTTGTGGTTGCTGAAGGAGGAGTAGAGGAAGTTTGCGGTCAGACCAATGGGACAGATCGGCAGGCACAGGATGCTGCTTCCACTGACGTTAGCCTCACCGCCAGTTTCTCACAGCCTGAGTTGTTCATGTGCACCCAGTGTGGGGAGAGCTTCAGTAACGAGGGAGGGCTGATCGGCCATCGGCAGCAGAAGCATGAGCTGACTGAGCCGCTACACCGGTGCCTCCAGTGTGGAGAACATTTCATGAACACCACCCAGTTTCTGTACCACCGCCGGCAGCACAGCTTCACGCTGGGGACAGAGGTGGAAGCTGGAACTGAAACGGGTGATGAAACAGCCATCACTAAACCTCAAGGCACCCCAAAGCGGCTGCTCTCCCCGACTGCTTCTGCTGGTGAATCAGGTTCACCCCTCGCCAAGAGAAGCAAGCCAACTTTCAGGATTGTGAGCGGTTCAAGTGTGCACAGAGGTGAGTTGAGATGTTTGTTTTGAGGAGAGTAAGGCATAGTTTGCATGATTTTGGGTCTTAAATAAACTCGTTTTTGTGTTTGAAGGAAACAAAGGATCAGGCATCAAAGAGGAATCAGAGAGCAGTGCTGCCGCAGACTCGGATAACACCAACCACCCTCCACCTGCCAAGCTGCTCCAAGACTGGGCCCGCACTCCACTACCCCATGTGTGCCCCTACTGTGGCAAAACCTTCACCCGGCGTGTCTTCCTCCGCACTCATGTCTTCAGCCACACGGGAGAAAAGCTCTTTACATGCAAGGTGCCAGTCAGAATTTAATCAACCTGTGTCCTCTCTTGAGTTTGAAGGATAATCCCCTTTGATGTAAATGTCATCTCTGTCATGTAGCTGACATTTATGAGATGATGTAATGCTTTTGAAGTGGGTTTGGTTTGAGGAAAGCACAATTTGAACCCCCAGCCTCATTATATTTGACAGATTATGCGGTCCGTATGTTCAATACAAATTACTTAAAAAATGACACGATGGGCTATTTGATGTCCAGTGTTTCTCCACATACTGACTCTGTATTCATGAGCGAGGAGGGCCATGGAGAATATGAAAAAACATTTAAAAATTACCTGATTTATGTTATTTATAAATGGTCTGTTTTTGTTTTCTTCTTTAACTTATTTTAGTCTGTGTCCACAGATGACTTAAATTTGATTACCTTACAGGGCCTGACACTAACGTTTTTCACAAGATGCACATGTGCTTCTAAGTTGAAAACGTAAGGAGCTCACAAAGATCTTTAAGGGCACAATGGAAATTGATCAAATAATGTTTGTCTTATTGGTCGACATAAGTACTCTTATCTGAAATCAATTTTAGGTCAATTGGTCACCTGACATAGAAGCTATTGTGGAAAATGTTCAAAATTTCCCTTTAAATTCAACACAAAAATTTTTGGAGGACAAATTAGGGAAATAAAGAAGAGTGTCTTATCCTTTTGCCTTAGTATTATTATTTGAAATCAATTTTAGGTCAATTGGTCACATGACATGGAAGCTATAGAAGGAAAACAGCCTTTTCTGAGAACATCAACCGGTAATTTATTGATGGTCCCTTATTCAACACCCGATGTTGACAGCGAGGGTGCTGAGTAGATTTAACACGCTGCTGTTGCTGTTCTGTTGCCGGTTATGGAGAGTGAGAAGACACCGGTAGATCCACAGTGAAAAACATTTGTTGCATTGGCTGATTTTTAAAAAAAAAATGTATGCGCATATGTGCCCCTAAATACATTTTACAATTCGCACACATCTATTTTTAGTTGCAGATGCGAGTGAAATGGTCTCACTGTCGAGCCCTGCCTTATTTCAGAGCTTCTCCATACGGCATGTCTTCTCCAAGTTACAGCAGGCGATCTGTGTGTGGATGAGACTTGATTAGGACGTAGTATTAACATGTAAGTTAGTGCAGACTGACATTGGAGGGAAACAGCTGCACTAAGCCTTTCATACTGCGATGTGAAAGTGTTTATATTTAACATAAGATGGTGCACCACAACCTTAGCTGTTCCAGGAGGACTCACTGTAGGGCCTCTCTTTCACATTGACCACCTGAGGAGCATGTGTCAAACACTGCAGGCTATCAGACGCAAGAGTGATGAGAGACCGTCTTAATCAATGGTTGCAATGGTGACCTTTCTGTGAATAGAGTGTATCAATATTCTGCATTGTACTTAAGGTAGAATCCATGCGAGGAAAGCAGTGATGTAATTTTGAAACTTTTAAGGGATTATTGAATACATCTCCTTCGTTATTGTTTCCATAAAGGTTTGCACAAAGTCCTTCGCTAACTCCCAGAGCCTGCTGCGCCACAGTATGAGCCACACCGGCAACAGGCCCTACAGCTGTGATGTTTGTGGCAAAAACTTCTCCCAGGCAGCCACCCTGAAGAGGCACCAACGTATTCACGTGTCCACACAGCCACGACGCAAGCGTGGACGCAAACCGGTACAGTCTCCACTACCAAAATTGAATTCCAAAATGATAGTAACTTACTGACGTTTTAGATAACTTGAAAGCCTTCTATTATATAATGTGTGTGTGCAGGAGAAGTATCTGCTGTTTTTTGACCTCATCTGTTGTGTCCCTCACTGCAGGTGTGCATTTTGGACAATGAGGGGGCCGCTCATCTTTTCTCATGTCCTAACTGCCCATCAAAATTCAACACGGAGGATCAGCTTAACCATCACAAGTAATGACACAATAACAGTACCAGCCAGAATGGTCTTCATTTGCATTTATAATAGTAGAAACTGCTGAAACATACTGTAGAAATGTAATGAACTTAAAACGATGTTCTCTTCCACTCCAACAGTCTTGATTTCTCTGTGAATATTTTCAGTTATCAATCATTTCTAACCTTGTTTACTGAGTTGATACGCCAGATTTATGGTTCGAAAGTGAGCTCAGGACAGGATTTAGATAAACCTCCTTCTGCTTGCCTGGAGCCGTAGTCGCAAAGCCGTGTCAGTGTCAGTGTCTGTGCACAGAGTTAGACCTTAAAGCTGTGTAGTAAACGTGCTGACCGAGATGTCTGCCTGCCCTTGAGCCTCAGATACATATGATTGACAGACAGAGGCCGAGGAAATTAAGATGATGATGATGATGATAAACCCGGGACAGGGGAAGAGCCGCCTGGTCCCGCCTTCGCTGTCTGGATGGGCTTTATTGGCCTTGGCGAGAGCACATCGGACATTAAAATGGTGTCTGCTGGGTTGAGGCACAGACGTGTCAGTAGTAACATTTGCTGCTATTTTTACCAGGATGATATAGATCTACATGTGGGTTGAAATGTGTCACAGTGAGATCTTTCAGTCTGTCCTCTACAGTTAGTGTACTGTGAGTCAATGTTCAGCAGAAAAAAAGATGAAAAAATCCATAGCCCCCTAAAATGTTTCACTGTTCGGATAGTTGTTCAAGCTTGACTCGCGGTTATCTTGATATTGACTGGTAAAAATCAGTGAGCTGTTCTAGCAACAGAGATGCTCTGATCCAAAACGGACATTGGATGTTGACTTTTTCTTGTATATATTTGTAATGTATGCAAACCCTGTGTTTTCAGGGTCTGTTGTAACACTGCAGTAACAAAAAGTTTCCAGTCTAGCACAGTGAAATATGGGCTTAAAATTCAATATATGTCAGTTTTATCTTCAGTATAACTGTTTGAGTTGGATTTTGTGGAAACTACTTGACATCTTCTGGCTAATGTCAGTCACAATAGCTGGAAGTCGAGTTTTGGGGAAATTGCCTTTCATGAGATGGCAAAGATGACAGTTTCAAACTGTTTCATTTTATCCTAAAAACAGTCCACAAACTTTTAATATATACATATAGTTAAAATGTAAACCTGGGTAGCAGAGAGTTTCATATTAGTTTGAAGGCCCCATATGCAGAAAATGCCAAAGTCATCCCCTAGAAACATATTGAATGCACACTGCCTCACTTATGGTACAGGTAAGTCCACTAGAGGGCGTTAAAGAGGAGAGTGCGACGCATAATTTTCAATTAATCATATACTTTCTTTGTCATTCTTGTACAGCAAACTAGCTTAGCTTGTGAGAGACTGCTCTTTGAGAGGGAATGAAGAAAGACTTTTATTACATTTATTACAGTCTAAAATATGTTTTTTTTCTTCAGATTATTAAGTATAGCTGTAGGTATGTGAAGAAAAAGTAAAAAAAAACAGGTTAAGTTTTTCCCCCTGATTTCCAACCAACATCTACCATCTTAATCAGTAAATAGAATATTTTTGGACTACATTAAAATGATCATTTCCCATTTTAAGAGTTGAGAAAAATCGTATTAATGTGTCTATTATTCAAGTTTTAGCACTGTTTCTGGCGTGTACCTGATTGATCGAACTGTTCTCTTTATCCCGTACTATTTTGGTTTGTTAAAGAAGATCTGACCTAGAGAGGAGGTGACCCTGACTGAAGCTTTAATCCCCCCCAACCGCCTCAGGGTCAGCTGTCCACGAATTATTGATTTCTCTTGTCTATTTAACAGTAAGCACAAAAATCTTGGCCTCATCTGAAGGCCATATGAGGTCCTTGTACATCACCTCTAACACCCTGCTTTGCTTTAAGGGACTCATGTTGTAAAGCACGTCTAACATTGAGATGCAGCACTGTGATTTACAGAGAATAATACAAATACTTGTATCTCTGCCCCCTTTAGCAAATCCTTGTATCTGCTTTACTTGAACACCAGCTGTATCTGCCCTGTCTGTGAAGAGCTACAAAAAAAAGTACTGTACGTTTCAGACCAAATGCAGCATTAGGTGAATACATCCTAACACTTCTCTCCTCCCCTTAGGCTACATCCAGAGTAATGTTATGCAATAGATAAATATAGTCTTTCATGTCCTAGCTCTGGGTCCTCCTCGTATTTACTGCTGTTCCTATATCTTCAGCTGATACACACTCAGCTGATGCCCTTTATTCAACCCAAAGCGCTGCTAAGCACATGCTTGCTGGTTATCCTTCTACGAGTCACACATAAGGTGGCAGCATAAAACTTAAACACAACTTTGCTCTCTAACTCTTAGTACACATCGTATTGGTTTTTCTTGAGGAACTTATATATAGTCAGTTGACAAAGCTGTTACTATGCCGATTACCTGTACCCATGAAATGCATCAGTCCTCTTTCTTGATCCTGCGTCATCTTCGTTTTCATTCAGTTTGTTGGCAGAAGGAAATCTGAGAGTATTTCTTAAGAGTGCATGAATGGTGTTCTGAAAGGAACTGCCGTACAATTACTCCAAGTAGTTAAATCCATTTCACCAAAAGAACCAAAAGAACGTCAATCTCTGCATCTGAAGAGTCTCTCTTTCTTCTTCTTCTTCTTCTTCTCGCGCTGTCAATTTGCGATTGATCGACATTGAACACACGCAGCTGCCTACAACTAGAGCTTAAGATTCACAAATGCCATGGAAAAATAAGTAGGTTTTTAGTACCAAGGATTTCAATGTGTCCACAAATGTATTCACAATCCTTTCTTGAATGTGACCCAACGTTTAAAAGGTGTTTTTGTTTTTTGAAAAGACTCCTACACACCAGCCATCCATTCCCTTGCCCTGAATGTGGAGAGGCCTTCAAACGCAGGAAAGACCTGGACCTGCACTCTCTCACTCATCAAGGTGAGAGTTCAAGGCCCAGTCGGGCTTTTCATCTGTATGACACAACAGCCATTAAGGCTCTGCTCTGTACTTAAACATCTTTTTATGACACCTTCAGTTTCTCTTAACGGGACCAAACATGGTGAACATGTCAGGTAATCAAATGCGAGCTCCTTTGCTTGCTTGTTATGAAAACCAATTAGATATGATGTCTTTATCAGTACAGCATGCAGTGGATTCTATTGATTAATGCAAACACAGCCGTAAATGTCCCCATCAGCTCACCTGGGTGGCCTATCTTGTTTATTTACAAACATACAGCCATATTATAGGAGCATTGTTCCCCTGATGCATTAGGTCAATGACTTTCCATTGATTTGCGTCCCATGTGTAACAGAGGAGGAAGGTGGAGGTAAATGAATTGGGGGGCGTTGGATCGTCAACCTCATTAGTTAAGCCTGAAGTCAGCGTGGAGCAGAGGTCAGAGGTATGGGGCTCTTCTGAGAGAGATGATTGGAGGGATTGATCCATTGATCAGTCCAGGGCCATCGGCTGAGATTGTCCTTATTAAAGGTTTAATTAGCGGGTCCCAACAGGGAGCAGCACAGATCACCCCCACTGGGATAAACAGTACAGATGGTTAGCAGATTGCAAGATGTTGGCGTGACGACCTGTAGTCATGCCGGCGAACCATCAGTGTCAGCGTTTTCCCAGCCATGTATTCAAGAGCAACCCAGTGAGAGTAGGGTTGACTTTGCCAGAATACAACCAGGGCACCTTCTGATTAGAGCCGGAGTGATTAGACGATGAGCCACGTGAGTAGACTAAATTAAAAAATAGCCATTGTACACCGTGGATTTTGTCACTAAATCAAAGCTTCCAGAAGTTGCTTAGTTCTCAGCTGTAAGTGGTTTTTGATGATAATATATAGAAATATATTTGTAGTTTTTGACTTTTGGCTGGAGAGAAAAAAACTTTGCATTGAGTACAATGAGAGGAAAATGTGATCTGTAATTCTTCCATTGAATTTATTTATAATAGCGCTGTTGATCAATTCGATGCTTGTAAGTAGCTGCCGTACAGTTAATAATGCTGAAACACGGCGGTGATTCGCATTGTTGATTTGTATTAAATGTCATAAAACCTCATTCCATCAAGAAATGTCCTCAGAATTCTTGTTTTGTCTCGCTAACAGAACAAAAACATCCAAAAAAAACTAATACGAACAAAACAGACCTTTGTTTTGTCACAGCCAACATTTTGACTTGCAGTAAAAGGAAAAGCCAGTGTGTGACTCGCAGCATTTATTTCAGTGTCACTCTTTTCTATTGTTTCAGTAATCCATGACAGAAGGACAATGAGACAAGGGCCCTGAAGCAGCTACATGCAGTTCAGCCGTCATTAGTTTTTATTATTTTGCACCTGTTCCTCCTACGGTGTAGTCAGACTTTTCTCATGGAAATGTCTCCTCAACATGCTCCATCCCTAAACCCTGTGGGCTCCAGTGTCAGAAGTGAACTCTGTTGTCTTGATAAGCAGCCAGTTACTAATAAATAAACTCATGACTGCAATCAGACATTATTAAAGGAGCTGTGTTTTTAGTGTGAACACAGAACAACCTGACTACAACTTGACAATTTCCCATTACAGACAAGCAGCCGGCAATGTGTCCTCACTGTTCATCCCAGTTTGTGAACCAGTCTGTGCTGGAGATCCACATGCAGCGTTGCCCCACCACAGAAGAGGAGAGAAACACCGGTCGTGGACGGGGTCAGGGCCGGGGACGATGCACAGGACAGGTTGGATCACAGATTTGTTTGAAATAAGGATGTGTTCAGACGGATTTGAAACCTAATTATTAATTCATGTTTCACACTACATTTGAGAGTTTTCTGAACTGGTGGCATTTTGTCCAGACAGAAAGAAATTTGTGAGGTTAGCTACAGGGAGACTGAATTTCAACAAGATCTCCAGTAGTTATCAAACTGTGACATTATTATATTTTACATAAACCTTAGAGACATGAAGTTTTATCTTCCATCAGTTATCGTCTCGCTCCTCTCGATTTCCCTTACCATCTCTTTTTATTCCCTTTTTGTCTCTCTCTTTTTTTTCTCCCCGCTTTTCATTTAGATTGAGTGTGACCTATGCGGCCATCGCTGCATGACCCAAGAGGGCCTCGACCTCCATCGTTTATCCCACACGGGCCAGACCCCTCTCAAATGTCCTGTGAGTCCTTGCCGCCGCCGATTTACCTCCAACAGCACACTGGAGCAGCATGTGCTGGCCCACTTCCAGGGGAAACTCGGCAAGTCGAAAAGCCGACCCCGCTTCCGCTGTCAGATTTGCCACAAGGAATTTGCCTACAATTCCACCTTCAATGTTCACATGAGGACGCACACCGATGAAAGGCCCTTTGAGGTAAGACCGACGGCGGTGTCATGTGTCATCATAGCTTCAAAAGAAGTCTTCGTCTGACCCTCTGTGGATCATGTTCTGTCCTTTATACAAGGCTTTCAACCTGTATGTCAAATTAAAATCCAGCACTGCCCAATTTTTACACTTGTTCACAGCCACGGCCATGTCACCAGATCTCCTCCACGGTCATTTGTGCGATGTGTGTCCTATGGGTGTTCCCTCCCTCCCTCCCTTTGTACCTGTGATTAATGGCAGAGCTGAGTTAGGGCCTGTCAGCTCCCCTCCGTGCCTGTTACTATTCTGGGACCCTCTCTCTCTCCCTCTCTTTCTCTCTCTTTCTGCTGCTGTGGTGATGAGGCAGGACATCAACTATAGACCCACCCGAGCTCATCAAAGCACCAATGACTGTACAATTGATTGAATGTTTGTGGCTTCGCTTTGAGTCATTTTCTATCAGGCGCAGGGAGGTTGGAGGAGTATCGGTCCTCCACCACACAGGCAGTCATTTAGTGTGAGATTATACTCTTTACGTTTCACATCCAGCCGATCACTTCGCTGGGTGTATAAAGAGCAAACTCAACAGGAGAGGTAATTTTGTGAGAGTTTATCTCTGAGATACTGAATCAGCATATCTGACAGCAGGGATTACAGTTTCAATCTCAGTGTCCCCAGTTGGACTCAAAGCAAAGCACAACAAAGCCATCGTTACGTCGTGCTTCAGGTTTAATCAAATATCGAGTAGACGACCAGTGTTTGCACTCATGTGGTTAGTGGACGACAAGCAAGGCACAGCTGTGGAACTGTTGATGTTATAACTTTATTGGGAAACCACTGAGCTCATTAATTACTTATATATTTTGCATTTTCACAAGAGTGAGAATAACTGCATTTCCTCATGTCCTTTATCTGTGCTCTCCAGTTTCTTCATTTTGGCTCCCCCTTTCTCTTTATCTCTCTCCTAGTGCGCCACTTGTGGGAAACGCTTCCGCCAGCTGCCTCATCTGCAGGACCATGAGCGTATCCACAGTGGCCTGCGGCCCTTCTGCTGCTGGATCTGCGGCAAGAGTTTCAGTGTGGCTGCCCGGCTCACCGAGCATGCCCGCACCCACAGCGGAGAGAAGCCCTACCCCTGTTCCCACTGCCCCGCCGCTTTCCGCTCTCGCTCCAACCTGGACAAACACTTCAGGCTACACGGAGACCTGCCTCTGGAGGAAGCTGCGCAGGCCGCTCAAGCAGCCGAGGCTGCACAGGTCCAGAAGGTCCTGGAGGGGGCTAAGGTGCTGTCTTCTCTTGCCACCACAGGGGAGATAGATCATGGAGCAGTGCAAACCATCTATGTACTGCAGGGGACTGAGGGCGGCGCTGAGACTGTCATGATCCCCTCTGATCAGCTCGCTGGCATGGAGGGCGCCTCACAGGTTGTCATCCTGCCGTCTTCTGTCCTCGGAGCTCAGGGAATAACCGTTCCCACCATCACTATGGATGGAAATGAAATTACGATGGTGGAGACGAGCCAGTCCCCTCAGCATGCGATTGAGTTCATAGTGGAGGAGACCGTATGAAGAAAAATCTAAGTTATGGAGGAAAGAATAAGAGGCAGAGAAGGAAAGAAAGATTAGCTGAGATTATATATACTGATGAAATGAGTTTGACAATTGAAGATGTGTTGATTATTACCATGACATGTCTATAGTTTGATAGGTAAGTCCCAGACCATGTAGAAATCAAGATAATTGTAAAGCAGTGTTGATTGAGTGTAAAGTAAAGAATTAAAGGTTGACACACAAATGAAACCCTGAAAAGAGGTGAATGTTCCTTAAATTGGTCTTTCAAACTGATTGAAAAAACAGGTAGTAAAATTGGCTCTCAATCCTCGACCAGCATTTACAGCCCGGCTTTATTAAAGGAGCAGCAGTGGTGGCCCATGAAATGTCTTCTGCTGTCCTTATAATAAAATGCTTCAGCTTTCACACTTGTGAGCGTCCATCACTTTATAAGGGTGGATGACGTGAGGCCCTTGCCCTCATCACATCAGGTGGGATGGACTTTATTGCCTCGGCTGTAAATTGCCACTTGTGCCTTTTGACAAATAATACGAGGTCTTCTGTCGAGAAATAGACTGATCCACTCAGCAGAAGTCGGAGTGCTTATCAGTCCACCCGGTTTCCCTCTGTCACGTGCACGTTCACGTTTAAGATGAAATGATTGAGAGTGGCGTGTATAGATCAACTCTAATGTTTCAATAACTTGTATGACAATATTTATTGATTGCTTCTGCTGTAATTAAATACAGGAATGACTGAGATTTATGATGATCTAGTTGAAGTATAGCATTATGCAGTGGCAAGGAGTGCAGTGAAATTACCCAGTGCTTGCTGTATAGTTATAGAAAATAATGATCCTATTTGTGTCTGAATGGGAAGAGGTATGGTATGATATAAGTTTTGCTAGCGCTGCAGTCGCCCATTATAGGCTTCTAAAGTGCAGTGTATGGCTGTCTCCCACCCAGTGATTGCTGACATGGGGGTTTGAACCACACACACACACACCGGCACTCGGTCTTACTTTGTTTTCATGTCATGGAGAAAGAAATGCTGATGATTGTGTGGGGAACTGGAATGGGAAAATGGCAGCATTTCTGTAGAGTGAGGAGTGTATCAGGAAATAGAGGGCTCCCGAGGAGCAAAAATAAGCCTGTGCCAAGAATGTAGCTGCTCCTCATTGCTTTTCTGGGAGAGTCAACAGGCAACCAGTCGATAAATACATGTTTTTCCCTTCCCAGGGAATCTAGAGAGCTGATATTCTGCTCGAGTGCCGTTTATCATACCTGCTGCCTAACATGGAAACTGAAAACACACAGATGTGAAATGGAATTGTTGATGCTGGAGGGGAAATCGTGAGAGTCCTATGCTCTCCAGAAGCAGTTTGACTGCTGTGTAATGGTCTATTTGTTGAACAGAAGACGGCAAATTGTATGACTGCATCCAACCCTTTGCCCAGCTTGTGCCGGTGCTGTATCCTGGTGGTTGGCTTTTTCTTCATCTTTGCTAGTGCTGAGTTTAAATGACCAAAAAGAGCATTTTTCCCTCTTACAGCTGAAAGGCTATATTTTGGCAGACTGATCTCGTTTGATTTGCATTATAACCGTTTCACTCCTGAAAACAGCTTCACTTAGACTGTCAATGGAGAGAAATCAGACAAATACAGCTGCTGCTTCTTGAGAAATGTACATTAAACAAAGTTTCTAATGTGAATATAATCCAGTGTCATCTGGGAAATGAACTTGATTATAAAATGGAGACTTAAAAATTAAGCAGGCATCTTTTATAAGTTAAAAGAAGAAGCAAGAAGAAAAAACTTCATTAGGTAATAAAAATATTTTGTTTTTTTGAAAATGTTTAAACTAAATACCGTCTTTGTTTGCTGTCATTGATAAAAATATAAACATACCAATTTTTGAAATAATTTATTATCATGCATGACCATAGAATAAGCTCATATGTGCTTTATTTTTGTTATGTTTTGAATTATTCATGGTAAGAGGTGGTTGTGTGAAGAGGATTTTGGTCTTTTACTACAGCCACATGAAAATGCCAATTATGCATCTACTTGGTGTAAAATAAATCCATGTAGACATGTCCTTGTTACAAATGGAAAAAGTGAACATATCAATTTTGCATAGCCGCTCTCACCCTGGGCCTCCCGTTGATTCCCACCTCTTTATATCATAAACACTGAAAATACCTGAAGTGACCCCAAGGAGAGAACGTGCATATTGGCTCGTGCAGCAGGAAACTCGCTGACATCACCGTCCCTCTCGCACAGCTGGAGGACACCACGAGCTCTGCCCCTGGCTCACACCCCCAGGTGGGTAAGTATAGTTATTCAGATAGAGAGCAGGTATACACACTTAAGAGTGTTTTTCTTTTCTTTTGTTTCGAGACACTAAGGCATAAGAACTACTGCGTCTGCGGTGTAAAATGGTTACTATGATGATTATTACTTCATGGAAATGATTGCATTTCCATGAAGTAATAATCAGAAATTTTCTTCCTTGAGCTGCACTTGGTGATCGACTCGTCATGGCTCCATAACAAACAAGCGGCTGCTGGAGGAGAGCGGGTAAGTTGTTTGGTCTCTTTGCCAAAGAAACCAGGCAAAACTAAAAAGATGTTTGATAGCTAGTACTACATGCTTGGACCCTATATGTACTGTTGATAAAGTTAGGTGCTGTTCTGAGCGTTATTTGTGGTTACGGGTGGCTTTTTGTTTGTGGTTCGCGTGTGGAGACACAGACTGCTCTGTATTGCTATCATGCGGTCGTTGCTGAAGTTGGTGTAACTAGAGAAGCAAGCGGTCGTCAAAATTCATCGCTCAGGGGGTGTCTCACTCAGTGTTACGGTGTGTTTTACCGTAAATTTAACTTATGCCGCAATTAGCTGTTAACTATAATAGCTAGTTTAGCCATTAAACCATCAGACTACATTTTTTAAGACATAAGTACGGTTGCTTTTCTAAACATTTATTCATTTTTAAGTTCTGCTGGACAGATACCCATTTCAAAGTTCTGCATCATCTACAGATTCCAGTAAAGTTGGGATGTTGCGTAAATTCCAAAATACAATAATTTGCAAATCGTTCTGTACCTAGATTCAATTATATAAACTACAAAGTAAAGATATTTCATGTTCAAACTGATCAACTTCATTTTTTGCAGATATTTACTGAATACGAATTTGGTGATATTATGGATGGTGAAATCCCTAAATTTCTTGCAATTGTACTTTAAGAAATCCGAACTATTTTCTCTCACAGTTGTTTACAAAGTGGTGAATGCGGCCCATCCTTGCTCCCTTTATACCCGATCCAAACAGGTGTTTTTGGAGCATTCCTGAATTTTTCTCTGTCTCTTTATGCCCCTGTCCCAACTCTGGCATCATGTTGCAGGCCTCAAATTCAGAATGAGTGAACATTTGTCGTCTGGTGTATTCAGTTGAAAATAGGGTGAAAAGGATTTGCAAATCATTGTATTTTATTTTTGTTCATGTTTCACACAGCATCCCAACTTCATTTGAATTGGAGTCTGTGGCCAGATATTGATACCCAATCCTTTGTTGCTATTGAATTATATTTCCACCACATGAGATTTGTCAGCATTTGTCTTATTATAAACTAATGTTGGCCTGACTTCTACTTCATCAGTCAAGTGCTTCAAAGTAAATGAGCTGGGTTTTCTTGTCATTCATATAGCTGCAGATTTTTTGCAAGTATCCTACAATATAAAGCTGTTAATAGGCCAGAAACAGACACCACTTTCAATGGTATTTTTGCACTTACCGCAAGTTTTCCACAATTTTAGTCAATGTTAGGTCAAATTTATTAGTTTTGCTAACTGCTGGTGTTTTCAGCAGTTTATTGACTGACAATTCTGGCAGTTTTGCAGATAACATGGATAACACGTACCTTTGAATGCTGGAATGTATTGCCAAGAGGGTACATCCATTAATGTCAGAAAAGCTAATGTTTTTTTTTTTTTTGCTGTTTAAAGGTATGTCAACCTTTTATCCATTATTTTCTGGCATTTTAACCATTTTTCCACAAGTTTTAACTATTCAGAGAATTGCCCCGTTCCTTTTGGCCCTTTCAACAACACATCCGTCCATTACTTTCAGTGAGTGTCAGCTTTTTCATCCGTTTTTTCCATTAGTTGTAGCTATTTCGAGAATGTGTCCATTAATAAGCTCAGAGTGCATCAGTTGGAGGTAGAGATGGGAAGATTTTCAGTTACAGTTTATCTACAACACAGACGATGAAGGGAAGTGTAAATGTCCTTGAATCACTCCTTTGCAAAGAGCGAGGCAGATGTTGATGCAAATCCCTCTCCTCTATTGGAAATAAGATAACAGTTTCTCTCCTCTTAATTATTTTAGAAATGATAATCCTCAGACACTAAAGGTACTTAAAATTAATCAACTTAAAAAGAAAAATTCACTCCCCTCTCGAGCATGTAGCGCAGCCAGTAGGGTTCTGATTTGCATTTTCTATATTTTAATAGCTCCCAAGAGGTCACTTCCTCAGTTCACTTAATCTCCCCGTCTAGCACCTGTCTTTATGGGTGTTTGCTTTATCTCTTTAAGCATATTGTTTTCCATCTTTAGATAAGAAAAGTGTTTTCCAATAATGAACCTTTTCTGATCATTATTCTTGCAGTGAAAGAAGTGGCACGTGATCATTAGTATGCATTCAGCATCACATTTAATGCGCAAGCTGAGGTTGTGATAGTCCTGTATTCAAGGGTAAATGCACAAAGATTCTTGCAAAAGTTCTGAAAATACTAAAAATGTTTGCTCTCCATTGAATGATACTTTTACAGAACATGTGTTGTTGTCAGCTGTCATGTCCTGTCAGAGGCGGCAGTAGCTCAGGCGATAGAGCCGTCGTCCAATAATTGGAAGGTTGGCGGTTCGATTCCCCCCTATCCCAAGTCTGTCTGTTGTGTCCTTGGGCAAGACACTTAACCCACCTTGCTCCCAGTGTGTGTCCTCCACTGGTGTATGATTGTGAGTGTTGTGTGGTGGTGGTCGGAGAGATGGCAGCCACGTTTCCGTCAGTCTGCCCCAGGGCAGCCGTAACTACTAAGGTAGTTTACCACCACCAAAAGTGTGACTGTGTGAGCGGATGAATGATGTATCCAATGTAAAATGCTTTGAGGGTCTCTGATAAAGCGCTATATGAAATCTGATGCATTATTATTATTATTATTATTATTATTATTATTATTATTATAAATTTGTCCATCAAACTGATATTTTGCAGGATTTCTTGAACTATGATTTCACAGTGGATTACCAATCAGACATGCAGTGTAAGTGTCATGCATCTTAATGCAATAACATCTTCAATGCTGTGGATAAACTTTTTATCTGCTGTTTGTCTGTTAATCAACAAATTCATGTTTTTTTCTAGGTGCAGTATGGACTACAAGCAAACAGAAGTTCAACAAGGATCTGTTTGAAGAATACACCAGAGTTGATACAAAACCGCACTTTCCTGGAGGGAAATTGTCGTTTTATTGGAAAGAAAATCATGGACTCACTGTACGCTCCCTTAAAGTTCCTGTAAACCCATTAACTCTCGGTCCTCAGCCAAGAACTGGAGCCATGTTTTGTTGATGGCATTTTTATTGATATTTTGGCAAGCTGGAGATGCTGGGCAAAGCTTTGTTTCCAAGGTAACATTATTTCAAGTCACTTCTGTTTCAGTTGCAAGTCACCAAAGTAAAAAATAAAAAAAAGAAAGTAAAGAGAATACAGTAATGGAACCATTTGGTTTGAGGGTTATTGCCGTGTTAATGTGCTTAATATACAAGTATGGTCTTTGAATCTTTAAGTGCTGTGAAAGCCGCCATAATTGATTTATTCCCGTATTTAAACACTTAGTGTTTGCTGCATTTTCAATAATATGTCTTGATGTAGTCTTAGTGAGATGCAACAGGAAAGCAATTGCTTTAATCCTCCCTTTACACAAACAGCTTTCAGTAATGCTGGGATATATTTCTGAGAGCTGTGATATAAATATCACTGGAACAATCTCTGTATGTCCATTAAAGGTCAAACAGTTTAACGGTGAAAATCATACACAGCAGATATGCTACAGTGGCAGACCATATCATAAATCACACGAAGGTCAATGCAATATATGTGCTGTGCTTCACAATCTGTCCCGGCAAGTCAAATGACAGTTTTTATACAAAAGGGCAGACAGATTTTATTAAGTCATGTTTTATTTGTGCATGCTGAATCTTACTCTACACATGCTCACATGTGCTTTCGTTGTGCTCCATTTATTTTACTGGTGACATTTTTCCTCATTTAAGACAACCACCGTATGTATACACAGTAACTTTGCTTCTACATGTTCAGCTGTCGAGATTGAAAGCCGGTGCCAAAAGTGTGACTTGCATCAGCATGGAGTTGCAGATGCTCTTTACCAGCTTAAAATTCAGCAACAAATCTATTTATCAAAGAGTGTTTTGTCCCACAGTGATTGGCAGTTTTATTTGCTTCTCTGCGGGTGTCATTTCAATAAATCCTGTGGAATAATATTACTTATATATGGTTTTCCATCTTAATTGAAATTTTGAACATTTCACTTCTTTTATGGTAATTTATTTAAAAAGGTATTCTGAGTTAGGGGGCGTGCAAAAACACGATGTACCTCTTTGTATGTGACTATGTGAGCTCACTTATGCAAACGCTCTCTGCCACAGCTGACTTCCCAACTCTATTATCATATGGTTGTTATTAATGTATGATTGACCTATTTAACTAATGCTATACATTTATCATTCTCTATGCCTTGTGATTACATATTTATCGTGTGCACATGCCTCCTCCCCACCCTCTGTCCTTCTCTTATTTTCTTTCTCCCTTTTTTCATTTTAACTCCCCTGTTCTCTCTCTCTCTCCCCCTCTTCCTCCCCCCTGTGACATGGCCCCTGTCTCTCTCTTTGCTGAGGTTGCTGTACCTGCTGTGACTTTGACAAAGTAGTCTCCATGCGTGTAGTGGTGTATTTCTCTATGTGTCTTTCCGTGTGTGTGAGGACTGCACTTCATTGTTTGTGTTCATGCACTTCCTGCCTTTAACTTCATTTGTAATTGGCTAATTTGTCAGTTTTTACTTTTTCGGGAATGTGCACATGTGCTGCTTGCAGTGTGCTTGAGTATGTGTGTGTGTGTGCATGCATATGTGTGTGTGTGTGTGACTGCAGCACACTCGCACTTACATTCGCTGCTTATGTCATACTACACTCATCTGGTTTGTCCTCCATTACCCCTCACTTTTTTCATCCCTTACTCTCTTGTTCACCTTGTTTCTCCCTGCGTGTTCCTCTTCTCCTGTTTTATTCTCCCTCTCTCTCACTCCCTCCCTTACTCTGCTCGTCTCCTCCCTCTCTGTCTCCTCCCTCACTCCTCCTTCCTCTCTCACTCTCTCTCTCTCTCTCTTTCCCATTGATAGTGGAGCATCTGTGACCAGAATACCGAGGAGCTAATCATTATTCCACGAGCACTGCACAGTGCTCAGGCAGAATGTCAATCCCCCCTTCGTCTTCCCCTGTCTTCCTCCCCCTCTCCCTCCCCTCTTTTGCATGCTTTCCAAGCAATAGTTAAACTGGAGGACACATTTGTGTTCTACAAAGAGAAAAGTGAGGGAACACTCTTCAAATACACATTGGTAATTGCAAACACTGGGCTCTTTACACCTGCAGCGAGGTGTGTGGATGCGTGTGCGCGATGGTTGAGCAAGGTTTACATTGGTGCCGTGGATGGTATTCTTAGTGTGTGTGAGTGTGTGTGAGTGATACGTAGTTGTTATGTAAAAGCGCTCCACATCAATTTGTCAAGAGCAAAGTGGTGTGGGATGGAGATGAGAGAGAGACAGCTGTTGAATGCATATTTAGAGAGAGGAGGAAGACTAAAACAGAAAGTGACAGCAGACTTTCAGTGGATGCAGTGAGGCCTAAAACATAATATTAAGTTAAATTGCTTTATTGCATTTCTGCTCTCTGGATATTCAATTTAAAGTATTAACATAAAATGACTGAGTGGTTATACGCAGAGTGCCAGTCTGAAAAGGCAGAATCTGTGTCTTCCAGTAATGCTTGAAACCTTGATTTTGGTAAATTGGACCAGGAGAAAATTAGACAACACATGCACACAAACTCAAGGACTGCGGGCCGCGTGTCAGTGCGTGTGATGGAATGAGAGCGACAGCACACCGAGACTCCTCCTGACTTCCTGAAAACTGCAGCTGTGGGTCACAGCCAGGGGTACCGCTGTGTGCATAACTATCCCAGCCCTCCACATGCACACAGCCTAATAAAAGATTTTTTAAATTTGCAAGTTGTACGGATGCAGAAACAGTCATATCCGAACAAATGCAAACGCGAAGACGAGAAAAAATAAATAAATAGAAAAGGCCATGGCCTGAGGGAGCCACTGGCCTGACATAGCTGCAGTCTGATAGGCACAAGCAGGAGTGAGTAATAGGTGTTCCAGCACTGTCCGCCCACTGGACAAAGACATCTTGAGATGCTCATTATTTAGTAAGATGCAAAGTGAAGAGGTGAAAACATGAAGCATTGGGAAGGGGTGGGGGGGCTCTTTGAGACCAAAGTAGGGGAGACAGCTCAGCAGTGTCACAAACTATACATGTTTTCCCCTTTGATTAGGGGACAGCTAAGTGGACGAACCAGAGCTGATGTTTCCAAAGGCCCAAATCAAGCGGTATTAGTCAACATGGGAGTCACAAATAGCCCATTATTTTATGTCACGTCGCTGTGTACAGCCTAGAAAATGTAGAAGCCATAGGAGTGAACCACCGCTGGGTTTAATCATCATTTTCTCCATTTAAAATCAAACAGCAGTCTCATAAACTAACACCTCCGCTACAATCTTTTAAAGCATTATTTACAAACAGCACTGGCAGGCAACACAGCGTTGTCACTAGCAATTAAAGAGCCACCTCATGCACGGAGTGACAAAATCAATGATTCAACACGCTGTGGCAAGTTTAATAGCCTTGGAGGACATGAAATGCTAAGGGAGCGTTGGGGCTGCAAGGTTAGGAAAAAGATCCATATTGAAAAGGCTACTCAGACCGACTGGAGCACCAGAGAGGAACAAAGGCATCATAAGGCCAATGTCCCGCTCTTGTTAGGAAAGATGAGACGGCGTAGCATGATAGAAGTGAAGCAGTGACATCATATACTGTGATCTGCTTCTCTGGAGACTGCTGTCTGCTCGCAGTGGGCTCATGCTGTTGTGGAGTTGTGCCTTATATGAGTGAACATTATAAATAGTGAGGAGGGTGTCAGCTCTGTTCAAGGGAGTCCTACATGAAGTGTCAGGGAGCTCTGGTGAGAGGACGGATGATTTTCAGCACTGTGTCAGCGTACAGTAAAATCTTCAGCAGCTAAAGAAGCGGTCAGTTTGTTTTTAAAGTCGTAAAGTTGACACGCTGTTATGTAGATTCCAAATAAAGGGTGTAGAAAACTTTACAGAAAACAACTTTGAGGGACGTGAAAACAAAGCAGTATGTCTCGTACTCCAGTGTTCCTGTCATCCACATCTGATGGAGCATGCTTCAAGGGGAAATGTATGTAACGGTCGTAAATCACTGCATTAGACACCGACACTGTGGGAGCAAAACAGAGATTCATGTTACCAAAGGAGATGTTCTCCCCATGATCTTGTGTGCGTTTGTAGATCTTATAGAGGCCTCTGTATTGAATTTGTAACTATTTCAAACCCCCAATATTAGGTCAAAGTAAAAATAAGGAGGAATGTCAGTAACACTTTATTTGACACCGATCTCTATAATGCATTATAAATATATGTATGCATTATATTCACGTTATAGCTGTATTACTATAGTTATAGTTATAGTTAACACTCATAAATGATCATAATGCTTTATAGTAATAATCAAAACACATTATAAAGCATTTTATTATGACTTACATGGTCAGGTATTATAATGTGTTATAACTGTTAACAACAGTTGCATTGCATTATCTATGTGGACATTGTCAGTGAGTTGTTAACAGTTATAACACATTATAATACCTGACCTTGTAAGTCATGATAAAATGCTTTATAATGTGTTATTGTGATTATTGTCATAAAGCATTATGATCATTTATGAGTGTTTATAACTATAGTTATACAGTGTTATAACGTGATTATAACACATTATACATACATCTATAATGCGTCATCTGTGTTACTGAAAGGTCACATATTTAAAGTATTAATCTTACTCTTTATGCATAATGCTGATTTCTAGAGTATGGCATCAGTAGAAAACTTTTTTTGTGTTTGATGGATAATAGTGTAGTTAATTTAAAGGACTTATTTGACTCGATCGTAGCAAACTATAGAACTTGAGAATGAATCATGCTGATTTTAAAGATCATAATATATTTAGTGTGTGAATCTACAGAGCAGTCTTTAAACTGCTTACATCTGTGGGTTGATTTATACAAGCAAAAACAAAGAATCAGATAAACAAAGAAGATTTTTACTTTCAAGTCAAAGTGACTCAAAACTAAAGTAAATGACTGCACTTGATAGTATATGTAGATAAATCAATGCACGTGGTATTGGCATGCATAAGAGATAAGTCAAAAAGTAATGAATAATCAATAAAAATGCCCCTGGGTGAGATACTGAATAAAATCTAACACATTAAGAAAGGATTCAAATCCTGATAGGGTGTCCAGGACCCCAACGCTATCGACATTATCTTTCCTATACCCAGTCACCGAGCCATTTAGTGATGTTTTTATTGATTTAAAAAGGATTTATTCATACGGTGAAAAAAAAAAAAACAGTCCCCCAGGTTATTAGCCTCGTCGTAGGACGATTTAATCATAAACTGAATACTTCACTTATGGTTGTGATAAAACATTTGGCTGTTTATTCATCGTAAATCACATTAAACTCAAGGTTTCAAATGAAGGTGAAGTTAAACCTGAGATAGAGGAATATTTATGTTAACATTTCTGACCTCATTCAACTCTTTTAATTCTCAATAATTTAAGTGGAAAGTCTTAAACAATATATCTTAAATTTTCACACTGTGTGCGGTTGTGTGTGTGTGTGTGTGTGTGTGTGTGTGTGTGTGTGTGTGTGTGGGTGAGTGAGGGTGGGTCCATGGGTGTGTGTGTGGGTGGAGGGGTTGGGGTTTTGTCATTATTTTCGTTTTTAGCCTCTGTGAGGCACTTTGAATTGCATTTCCTTTTGTACGAAAAGTGCCATATAAATAAAGTTGAATTAAATTGAATTGAAACACCGATGCCATCACTTTTAACATCGGTGATGCTTTTCCACCACTCATTGTGACTTTGTTTCCACAGGCAATTTAGAGATGCTCTCACCATTTTTGCTACTGTTGCCTGGATTGCAGGACAGGACAGTTGCTCCACTTTTGGCGATGGTTGGGTCCAGTTGCTCTCACATTTGAGCCTGACAGTAACTATCGTTATTTCCTGATTCCTTAAAGCAGAATAGGTCTTGTCTTCCAGTGAATGATACAGGCAGAGGTAAAAAAATCCAAGACTCCTTTCTGATTTTGATTTGCTATAAGGTGTGTGCGATCAAGTTGATAAATATTCACCACTGTTACAGGGATTTGATCAATCAGAATTAAGTGTTTGATGCAACCACATAATAAACAAAACACAAAATTAAAGATTAATATCATATGTTGTGTGTTATGCATACTTGAACAGCACTATTACACATGATGATGAAGCCATGCTCCATTTTCCCTGCGGTAGAACGGGTAGGAATTTTACATAGTGCTTCAACTGCACTCAAAGGGACGTTTATAATAACACTGAGAGGCATATAATGGAACTACTCATGTAAAGTACAAATACTAGGAACAGCTCCGGCGCTGTCCACATCGCATTCACCACAGTACGAGTGTGCGCACACATGTTCAGTGTTACCTCGCTCTCTTAAAGGATTTATGAGCCTGTCTGTGTGTGTTTACCTCCACTTTCCCATGCTGTGTATATATATATGTGTGTGTTCTGACATTTATATTCAGTGGTCAAATAAAAGCGGTGATAATTTTAACTACTGTGATATGGTCTTGAATAAACAGTGTGGTATAACTGTCAAAGCTGTTATCTTTTATAGTAAAATCACTATCTACTAAGCTCAATGCTGACCTATAGATGAGTAAGAAGACCATTAACTGGGACATCAGGGATTCACGTCTTGCTGGATTGTTGTTTAGTTTTGCGCATCTCTTCCTCACTTTTCATTCTGAGCAAAAAATGTATGGAAAATAAACACACAACCAAACAAATCTGTTATCTTTAAAGGAACCACAACTTACAGCCGCAAAATGATATAAGAAACTGAATTTTCCTTTTAAAATGTTCACTGCATGTTGTGGGTGACATAAAATCAGACTTGTTTCATGGTATAGATACAGCTAAATTCCAGTGAAGGAAACTCAATTAGTTACTTCCTACCAGGATGTGAAACTGTGCACGTTTGATGTTATCTCCCGTTCTGACAGGATTTATTCATGTGTTTGTGTTTACTTATATTTGCCCTGCTTGTGTTTTTGCATATCAGTGACATAATGTCAATATGTGCCTCAGTATGTGAGCCCAGTCGTGTGTTTACATCTGATCGCTGTGTGTGTGTGTGTGAGAGAGAAAGAGAGAGGGAGTGTGTGTACGTGTGCGCGTTTGTGTCATAGGGCATGAGGCGCATTGTGTGGTGGTGTGATAGTGTTTGTCACCCTGAGCATGTAGCCATGTCAAACTCTGTCAGGCTAGTTTACCCTGGCAGGGGATGTTACACATCCCTATGATTACTCTCTCTCTCTTTCTCTCTTTCTTTTCCTGTTGTTCTCTCTCTTCCACTGTGGCGTGTGTGTGTGTGCATGATTTAGGATGTGTGTGTTTTTCTCTTTATGGGCAGTCCCCCCCTCCCACCCCAAAATATCAAATGCTTATCTTACAGACTGACAGAGAGGAGAGAGAGGGTGGGGGGGCTGAGTTGATATTCATCTTTGAGAAAAAATACCTAGGAGGGAGAGAGCAAGAGTAAAAGAGTGGGTGTTGGGAAGGAGGAGGGAGGGAGGGGAGAGAGAGTGGGAGGGTGCTGAGAGAGAGAGAGAGAGAGAGAGAGAGAGAGAGAGAGAGAGAGAGAGAGAGAGAGAGAGAGAGAGAGAGAGAGAGAGAGAGAGAGAGAGAGAGAGAGAGAGAGAGAGAGAGAGCTGATTAGATTGGAGAAAGCTAAGGAGGAGAGGGTATACTATTGAGCAAGGGGAGAGAGAGAGAGAGAGAGAGAGTGAGAGAGTGAGGCAGAGAGGGGAGGGTGACTAAGTGAATGCAGTTTGCCGTCGCGTGTCGCCGAATCACAGCAAAGTCTACAGGCAGGCAGGAGGAGGAAGGTTTGGACCTGAATCAACAAATGGATACAGAAAAACCTGGATGTATGTCCGACATGAAGAGAGGATAAGGGAGGACGGAGAGTCTGCCTTCATCTCTTTTTATCTCTGCATCAGATCGCGCTGTGAGGAACCCACAGGGAGGCAGAGGAACACAGCGGACAACTCATTCCTCTCCTAACATCCTTGGAAGCCCAAGGAGGAGCCCGGATAGAGCGGAATTGGACGGCACATATGCGCTGTAAGTATGCGTACAGGCTGAGGATGTGAGTGTTTGAGGTTTGGAGGTGTGTGTGGATGGATGGCATGTTTAAAAGAAGGAGAGGGGAATGCAAATGCAGTTGTGCTGCAATGTCTCCTCTATTGTGATATGCTGTTTGCATCACTGAGCAGCTTCTTCTTCTTCTTCTTCTTCTTCTTCTTCCAATTTAAACAACTACCTCAGACTTGACTGTGTGCGTTTGTGTCTTTCCTCCACAGTGCCGCTTGGAGAGAGTGTGTGTGTGTGTGTATGTGTCGGAGTGTGTAAGTATGTGTGTATGAGCTGATAATAGCAGCCCCATTTGTATTCAGTGGAGGGAGCTCCAGGATCTCGCTGCGCCTTTCCCCAGGATGGGATCACAGAGCAGGGATTGTGCTCGCCTGTGGAATGCCCCGCTGAAATGGGTGAGAGTCCGTGCTCCTCTTCCTCCTTTTCTTCCCCCCTCTTTACGCTCCTTTTCTTCTCTCATTTTCTTGTTTCTTGAGTCTGTCCAAACCTCCACTCTTCTTCAGACTGCAGTTATGTCAAGAGTATTTTCACTGCTGATGGCTTTCCTTCATTTCCCTCTGTCTCTCTCTCACCCTGTCAAACTCACCTCCCCACCACTCCCCCACCTGTTTTCCTCCATCCCTCTTCTCCTCTATCCCTGTTTCATCCAGTATCCATCCTCTCTTTATCTCCCCCCTCACATGGAGACACGCACACGCCTGTCCGGTTTGATGGATCTTAATGAAATCTGAATGGTTCACTTCAATTTGTTGCTTCCCCCTCTTCTCTCTCTCTCTCTCTTTTCCCCTCTCCGGCTGTGTCACCCTTCCCCCCCTCTTGCTCCCCTCCATCCCGTCTCTTCAAGCTCCTCTCTACATTCTGTTTGAATTCAGTCACACCGAGAGACATTTGAGTCTCTCTCTGTTGACTCAGGCGGTGAATGGAGGTGCTGAGGATGTGTGTGCGTGCTATTTCTGCGCCTGTGTCAATCATTCTGAAAGCTTTTCATGTGTTTGTGTCTGAGGCACAATGCAGGGAGGGCAGAGGTGTGTGCTCAGCCTGAGTGTGTGGGATTGGTGGAACAGAAGGTTATGAAGTAGATCAATGTGTTTAATTGCTCCAGGCATGACAGCTGTGACACACGCATGAACACCTTGCATTGTGGCTCTTCTGACACTCACCTCCTTTTTGACATACCTTTTTTACTCCAATTCACACCTTTTTTCCCTCATGTGCGACCTGAAAGCATGCTAATACACAAACACATGTACAAACGCTGAGCAGTGACCTAACAGACGCACACATGCAGTCATGCTAAATGGTCCTATGAGGATATGGGTGTCACAGCGGGGTCAGCTCCATCCACACAGTATTGATTAGAGGTGAAACACTGACTCACTGCTAATGTTTCATTTGAAATATACCGTCACCTTGCTTCGCCGTGAAGAAAAGGAAAAAGTCACTAAACCTATATAACGATTTCTTCTTCTTCTTCTTCTCCTGTTGTTGTTGTCGTCGATATCCGCTCTTACAGAAAACATGCCTCTCTGTGCTCTTCTTTATTACAAAGACATTCATCATTTAGCCGGGATCTGAGAGTTGTTGAAGATTTTAATTTAGAAATTACTTTAAAAACTCAACAGGTGCAAACTGTTGCATAGTAACAGCCACGACTACCTGTTGGGTAGCTAAGATTGAAAATACCGCTGCTATTTTTAGATTAAAGCGATCTGTGAGACAAAAGGCGGAATAATTTATTAGAAACAACAACAACAACGAAAAACTCAGCAGACATCCAAGGCTTTGTAAGCTCAGGCCAATGTTAGTTTTGCCATCTGTCATCTGTCTGCTTACCTGCCTGCCTTCAGCTCTGCGAGTTTGCAGGGATGTAAGAAACTGTCTTGGCACAATTTAAAGGCAAATAAATGTGACAAAATCCTCTGCGGGACGGACTATTTGATGAAATGGCCAACTTAATCTGATCACTGGCTCTGAAAAGGCACCGCAATTTTTGTTGTGCACAATAAAAGCAAGAGGGGGAAATGAAATACCAACATAATGACCTGCCAGAGGTCTCATAGTTCAGCCTGGAAAATTAAATATCCAAAAAGAGAGGTTGTGTTACCAATAAATCTCTGGTCACTTTGTGTAAAAGCATTTTTGTTGTTTGTTGCAGACAGAAAATATTGGTCCGCATGTGTTGAGAGATTTGCTCCTTTTCTTTTCCTTATGTTATTTCTCTCCTTACATTTTTATTTTCTATTGATTTGTCTCTTGAACAAAACGGTACCTCTCTCAAAAATTCAACAGATTTTTCTCTTTTCCTTTTAAAATCGAGGCGGGCAAAGAAAAACTTGATTACCTCAATCATTTTTACCACTGCCAAGTCCAGCCATGTTAGAGTGAATCAAAGCGTATCCCTGAGTTATTTATTTTAATGAAACATGAGCTGTTATTGTGACCCTCCTTTTGCTTTGACAGCCTTAGAAATGTGAGTCTATACCAGAGATGCCACTTTTCAAGATATCTTCCTCAAACAAATTCGAGCTGATGTGTAATTTGCTTGAATGCAACCCATGTGGCCTCATCCTAAAACCCACCGAAGAACAAACTGTTTAATCAGCGGTGCCACAGCTGCTTCACTTGAGTGACAAGCTAGTGTTACCATGAGGTAGTTAGTTGAATTTCTCAGCTAGCAGTGAGGGCTTCTTGCTGCACCTATGGTGTTGAATCCAAGATGTTTCCTAAAATTACCTCAGAGAAGATTTATTGTCATTATCATTAATTCTTCACAAGCTCTCATACCTCTTCTTTGCCTTCTCTGTTCGCAAAGGGGGGACAGCAAGAGGGCAACAGGGCACAAAGTGGATCAGACCGGTAGTGTGTTAGGCACATCTGTAAAGCTCAAGTGTATCAGTGTTGCCAACCTTGTGGCTTTGTCTCTTGATTTAGCTACTTTCAGTTCCCCCTAGCGACTTATTTTCAAAAAAGCACCTAGTGACAAATCTAGCGACTTTTTCTGGAGTTTAGAGACTCTGATATGAAAACAAGTATCTGTGTTACTCTTCTCAATGGGAAGCCGGTGTGCATTAAAAACCATAGACTGTTTATACTATGGACAACTTGGTTCCGCCTTCTGCCAGTAAACGGATTTGAAGCCAAAAATCTGTGTTTTTTCTCCACTTCCTGAAACCAACATTGCGCAATAGCATTGTACGCATTCGGCGGGAAAGTCGCTGAGAGTTGCTGTGATGACGCTCGGCTCAAACATCGTAACCCCTGGGGTGAGCTACTCAGTCCTTGTACGCCCATAGGCTGTATCAAGTGTCAATCATAGAAAACATGAACCCCCCTAATAACTTTTAAAAACAGAGCTGTACAGAAAAAAGAGGACTTGAGCACAAACCAGTCTTACTGTAACTACATGTCAACATCACAAGCAGGGGGGAGAAAAATTTATTTTCTGTGTAATAAATTTGTAAAGTTTGTCCACAGCTCCATAGGGATTGCTGGGGGAAAAAGGATTTATGACCTATACTGCAGCCCGTTCTTGGAGTGGCTTCACCCATCGAGGAGGCAGACACTGTCCATTCTATGTACAGTCTATATTAAAAACACAGACACATACAGACACCCTGAGGAAGACTCCTTCTCCTCTTCCTCCTGACTGAGAAATTATGCAAATTAGGCGATGACATTGTCTAGCGTCTCCACCAGCGACTTTCCTTACTGAGGGTTTGGCAACGCTGAAGTAAATCACAACAGAAGAAACACTTGATGTTTTTTTCCTCAGTGGTCTTGTTAAATTAAATTCTAGTGTAGAACTGACATCTGTACACTGTACCCTGTCAAGTGTGACTTCTTGTACCTGACTCTAGACTGCAGTCCTTCTTCTGCCTCAGGCACATTGACCAGTCAGAGATCTCTTGCAGGCTTCCAGTGTGCACCCTCACATCTCTCTTGTGCTGGAAACTGTGGAGTGTGATGGACAGATAGCTTTGATTTAAAGAAAAGGACAGCAGAAGTGATTTGGTTGAAAAGCAGGCAAAGGCATAGATTTGAAATTGGATAGATGACATCCAATGCGATGTGATGGGGGAGAGAGTGTTTGATAATGAGTTTGTTGGGGGAGAGAGCAGAAGAATCAAATTGCAGAGTGAGTGAAGTGGAGGGAGGAACAAACAAGCAGCAAAGTCTGAGAAGAGTGACAAGGACGGAATAGACAGCGGGACGACAGGCGGGGTTGAGCGTGACGAGGAGGAGAATGACGTACGCGATAAGGCAGAGTGACATAAATGTCACCATGCTAACCTTTCATGCACTCTCACTCCCCCTTACCTCTACTTTGACTCCCTTCCTCTTCTTCTTCTACTTCCAGGTCTAAAGGCTCTCGGAGATGGACACAAAAATGGACAGCATGGACGCCAGCAGAGACCCTCTGGTGACGAGATTTCCAGACCTTATCACTTCTGACTTTGTCAGCCATCAGCCTGAACCGACCCAGCGTGGAGCGAATCTGCAAAGTTGAAACTGAGCGACTCCTGAAGCCTGGGAAATAAAAAGTACAGAAAAGCGGAGAAAGAAGAGCCTGAGAGGAGCTGGCTTACAAACCAGTCCACCTGTTGAGCATCTGACTGAGCTTCATGAACTTCCTCTGCAGTATCAAGGGGCTGCAGTGATGTTTGAGAAATGGTATGGAGCTCTTGGACATGTCCGGATTTATCGCCTGGATATCCCATCGAGATTACGACACTTTAGTGCACACCTCACAGCCGGGCCACTTTTCCAGATTGGCTTGTGGGCAAAAGCAAGTAATTGAAAATCCCCCCTTGAGACACTCCTTCCTCTGATTTGCTGTGGGAGCTGAGTTTTTTGGGGGGTGAAGGAACCAACTCCAAACCCCAGCTCTCTGTATCCCATATTTACCCCGTCTTTCTTTTTTTACCCTCGTTCTCTCACATTGTGGAGAAATACATTATGAAGCAGCACCATTCTTCTTCATCCTCCCTTGGTGACGGAGAGAGAGGAGGGACGGACTGTCCAGAATAGATAACGAGTGAGGAGACTGGCACGGGGGAGTGAATAAGGAGTGAAAACAGAGGGAAACAGGTAGAGAAGAAGGAGATAACAGAGAAGAAGGCAAACAAAAAAAGGAAAATAGTGAATTTACTTGGATTGTTGGTAATCCTCTTGGAGACTTGGAGTCTTTCTCCCATTTGTCTGTGCTGTGTTGGAGGCTAGTTAGCGCAATGGGAAGGGGAGGGGTCAGGATTTACACCAGGGGGGGCACTTGAGCAGAAGAGTCGGCTTATGTCCCCCCTGCACCTTAGTGTTTGGCAGGAAGACAGACTGAAAGATGTCCTGGTAAACAGACAGCTACACTGAATGACAGACAAGCTCTGGGGCTGGTGAGATAGACAGACAGGAAGAGAGGAAGACAGGTACAGCCGATTCCAAGTGTCAGGCAGAGAGCCAGGCAGACATCCAGTGCCGGCACAGTAGACGGCGTGCGATTCATTGTCATTCTATGCAGCCTGCGAGGAAGAGACAGAGAGAGAGGGGAAGACAGCAGAGACAGGAAGAGACAAGAGGAGCATCCCTGTGTTTGTAGCTTGTGGAGAATCTCGCTTCATCTGCATCCACCTCAGTCAAGAGCCCATGCTCTGAAAAAAAGAGAAAAAAAAAGGCAGTGAAGGAGGGGGGCTGTTACTGGAAAGGAAAGGAAAGACAGGTTGAGAGAGAGTGAGAGACATAGAGAGACAGAGACAGAG
The DNA here is from genome assembly GCA_962446985.1 of Xyrichtys novacula. NCBI lineage: Eukaryota > Metazoa > Chordata > Actinopteri > Labriformes > Labridae > Xyrichtys > Xyrichtys novacula. The sequence continues at coordinate 25,659,216 of OY660871.1, forward strand.
AGAGGGAAGCAGAGAAACAGAGGGAGAGAGCAGGTGTCGGAAATCCTCCCCTTCATCTGCTTGTCATTTACTCCTTTATGTTCTCTCGTCGTCTGGCGGAGTGATTGGTTTTCTGATGCCGGCGTTCCTCTGCTCCTAGCCCCCCCACCACCCAACCACCCAACCAGCCCACCACCACCACCACCTCAACACAATCCTGAGGAAAAACAAGAGGTGGGCTAACGCAGGGAGAGCAGAAAAAAAGACAGCGTAAAAGGAAAGGTGGAGCCCTGTTCTGATTGACTAATTTTTCACCCCATTTCTTTTCTTATTTGTCAAGGCGGGCTCTTGTTATTTCTTCACTTCTTGTTTTTTTTTTTTCTCCCGCAAAGTAAGAGAAGAAAAACACCGGCCCAATCAATCCCTCATTCTCTTTGTAGACAGAATTGAACCTCTCCTTTCATCAAGAGTCGATTTTTCTTGCCTTGTCCTGAAGGGATTATTTTCTCCATCTCAGTATAAACACTGGAATCCAACAGATTCCCTCTATATGTCTGCAGCCCTCGAATGACACTGTGTGGACCCCTCGGACTCCCCCTCTGGCGTCCCCCTCTCCCGCATAACTGAAGTGCTGAAACCCTCTGGTCTCACATCTCCATGCCTGTGTTGACTCACCACTACAGCGATAATATGGCACAGCTCTTCTGATAACGTCTGATTCATTCTGTAAGTAGGACTCTCTCTCTCTCTCCCTCATACGTGTGTGTGTGTGTGTGTGTGTGCGTGCGTGCGTGCGTGCGTGCTCACGCCGCCTGTCATTAACGTGTTTTCAGCTCATGTATGCTCAAACACAGATGTGGTCTGTCTTTTTGCAGTGTTGGTTTTATGGTGTCTTCACAGCGGATTTGCTGTCCTGTGCTTCCTCTGCTCTGGGCAATTTCAGCGTGTGTGTGTTAGTGTGTGTGTGTGTGTGTGTCTGCCAAAGAAAGAGATTTTGATCTTACAGCCAAGCTTACAACAGCATCAGAGTGGTGTCAGAAAGAGGGGAAGGAGGTGCCTTTATGTGTGTGTGTGTGAGTGTGTGTGTCTTCATATTGGTCCTGGGGTTAATTTGGACTAATTAGTGGCGAGTATTTTTGCTTCTCAGAGCAGTTTTTTTGGTTCTGTGTCAGTGTACTTGTATTCATCATGGGGGGATGGGGTAGAAAAGGAATGGGGGGTTAAAACTGAATGATGAACCCGCTAATGAGAGCGACTCTGACTCTTTGTTTCCTTCATTTCAAGTCTTAATGCCCTGAGTGTTACACCCCAGCTGAATATCATTTCAGCCTCTTTTTATCTCTCCATGTGTTGCTTCGGAAGAACCCCAATCCCAAGTCCCAGCCTCTGCAATGTCCTGCATATTACTGAGCCCATCTATCTCAGCAGACACATCCACATCTTTATACACTCCCACAGTCACCAGGCCCTGCACCGGGAGACGCTCAATCAAGATAGTCCCTTCAAACAGACCAATGAACTGTGAATAACGCCATTACACAAACTCCCAGCTCAGAGCGTTACAGAGACAGAGAAGATTGGGGGGAGTGGAAGGAAAGGGGGGGAGAAAAAGAGAAAGGGAGATGGAGGAAGAAGAAGTGGGATGAGAGAGATGACAGAGAGCAACAGAGAAGGGGACACACAGAAGAGGGAGGGAGGGTGAGAAAGAGAGAGAGAGAGAGATGGGAGTGCATGGGCCTGGAGGGGCCGCAGAGCAGGAAAAGACCTCTGCTCCATGGGAGCACTCTGATGGGCTTAGCAGAGGCCCTGCTTTGTTCACACTGTTGGTCAGCCTCTCAGAATTAAGATTACTAAATAATACGATTACTGCAGCTGCACACTGATAACACGCTGCTGCCGATCCCTTTTGTCACTGTCACAAGAGCTGGAGAGAGGAAGAGGAGGAGGAGTGGCATATGATGGCATCAAAGGCATGACAGAAGTGACAACATTATACTGTCAAGAGGCCCATGCTTCATAACATGACTTCTGCTGTGTAAAAGTGCAAAAGCCGGGGTGACAGTAGTTGTAAACACAGAAAATAAAACTGGATAGATTAAATGGATGTAAGTTGTCATTTTGCCCAATTATGGGACATAAATTTCAACTCAACGTACCTGTTTTCCGTTGTTAATGCATCGCTCTAACTCATAAAAGGACAAAAAAATCATAAACAGAGGACGTCCTTGTGTATTACAACCTGATCCTACATGTGCAAACACAAACTAAAGCTTTAATGCTGAGATGTCTGCCCCCTTATCGAGATGTTTTACATCACATCCTTAGAGTGGGCTGTTTGTTTCATGTTTTCAACGCTTGACAGCTTTGACACAGATTCCTGCCAAGTTGACCTTGCAGTTTAAAGTGTAATAAAAGCTGAATTCCCTGGCTGTGTTGCACATCGATACATGTTCTCCTGGTTGCTGATAAATGGTCTACCACCCCCTCGGGAGGGGAGGAAAAACAAGCAGGCAGCAGAAACCGCTGTCCAGTCCTGCTCAGCGGAAGTAAAGTACAACCTTGTGAAACCCACTGATCCCAGAATAGTTAGATAATATAGGGGTAAGTCTGGGCTCAAAACCCCCCTCCTATGAGATATGAGGCATCTTCACTCTCCTCTCAGCAGGAGCACCCATTTGCCTGCAGAGCTAAAGCTTAGCTAGGAGCAGAAGGCATTTGATAGTATAGTATAAAAATAACAAATAACAAACCGGAGCGGGGGGCACAAAACGAAATCAATGAAATATGACACACATCACAAACATGCAGCTTAAAACAGCCTCCAACTACTGCAAGTTGGCAACCATCCATTCCAGTTTCTGTTCCCATGCAGCACATTTGTCAGCTAGTGGACGCTTCATGTACATGTCAGGGAGTATACTGGCTGCGCTGACAACACATGCACTTTGACCCTTGGCCGTCCCCCAGCTGAGCCCCATAGCCACAAAATAACTGTATGAGTCACTGTGCAGGACCAGTACATCTCCGGTCAAAAAGCATCCATGTTGAATCACATGCCCTCTGCTCTGTGTGACCAGACATGCAGAAACAGAAAGGCAACACAGAGATGATGCGTCGAATTATGAGGAGCGGGCTTCTGCTATTTGATCACCATTTCTTATTGCTTTGAACAGCAGCAGGAGCAGCAGCAGCAGTAGTGTGTTGGTACAGTCTACTGTACAATCATTTCACTCGGCTTGGTCTAAATTCTGGCAGAGCTTCACATGGTTCATAAGATAATTTCCACATTGAGCTAACTGTCTCCCCTGTTTGCACAAGTCAGGTCCTTTCAGATCACTGATCCCATCCTCCCTCAGGGGTTCGACTGTCTAATCGCCCGGGTTAGATTTTTATTTGCCATTTCCGCTTTTTTGTGGCGCTACTTGAGAATATCATTGCTCGATGATTTCTCACTTGTTTTATTGTTAAGGCAGAAACACATTTTTGGATCTTTTGCCTCATTAAACGTTTTATATTTCTTTAGTAGCAACAGCTGTTCTTTCTTCGAAGGTGGTCAGCAGCTGTTATTTCTGGGCTGTGATGTAAAGGGAATGCGTCACTCTCTGATCGAGGTGGACAACAAGAAGAGATAAATGAATACAGGGTGTTTCATCTTAATTTTTAACAATAGTTCATGTGTGTTTTGAACATACGAGCCTGTATATTTCCAGGTCTAAGGTTGGCTGTAGCAGCCTTTGACTGATTGATTGATTGATTGATTGAGTGATTGATTTAACAGAGCAGGCTAAGTAGATATGGCATTATGGTTAGGGTTAAAGTCACTGTCCAGGACCTATTTAGGAGCACTTTTCAGACCATTTGGAGTCAATCAGTACAAAAAAATTAGAAAATTTATGCAAATTAGTGCATATTTAATTAGATATTGCCTTATTTACATATCCATACATAACATTTGATAAAACTTGTAATGCAAAAAATATTTGTCTTAATGTAAGTTATAAACTTGGGAAGTTTCATGGTGATATCTGTTAGTTAAAAATTTTACCCTATTCACCTGGGGTCTCTCCCCTGAGCTTCCTACCCATCATGGACGCCGTCTGGAAAATGATGCCTTTCTAGTTATCAAACTCTGGTTAACTTTTAGTATGTTATTAAGGACATCTAATACTATAAAAAAACAGCTGAGAAACCTTTTGTTAGAATTTTTTGGGGTCAAGTCATATTTGCACCCGACGGCCTTGAGTTTTGGAATGGTTGACATCCATAATGGTCCTCTCCTCTGGATAGAAAGGATCATTGATTCACTTTAACACTGAAATCACAGTTCTCTTCAAATCTGGGATTGTGATTGACTCATGCTGTCGTGTTCAATGCTGCTCCTTGTGTGGCAGCTCGCCCCAGCAGTGTATCTTTCAGCCCTTGCTCTAAAGCAAGCTAATTCAGGATATGAGATCTCTTCAAGCACCGAGCAGCACTTCAGCTTTCTCTGCCTTCAATCTTCCCCCGCTTGACCACCAGCGCGAGGCACTGCAGCCTTGCACTAAACCTTTGCTCCTCATTGCCTAATGGAGCACAAAAAATGGCCCTGTTTGCTTAGTCGTTCGTCCACTCCTGCCTGCTTCAGGCTAGCCGGCCTTGGGGGAAAAGATTGAGTGAGTGTATGAATGTGTGTGTATGAATTTGAGTGTGTGTGAGGAGGACGACAAGAGGTGGACATTAGGACACACATGCCCTTTCAGTAATGTGCTCCCGGCTGGGCTGTTTGGCTGGCCATAAAGTGAATGCCGCTAATGGCCTCCCTGTTAATGGAGTCATTAAGATTGGATTGCAAAAAGATAAAAGCAATGTGTATAATGTGTGCAAGGCGGCTGGAAGTGTGAGCATTTGTACACTGCTACTGTAGCTACATTGTGTATTTCTGGTTATTTAGCACTTCAGTAGATACTCCCGGGATGACACTTACAGCAGCAGTGACACTTTCCCGCATTAGCATTAGCAGAAAAGGTCAGTATTCTATCAGTATAATTGTAATGCGGTGAGAGACTCAGGTGACCCGCTGTGTCCTAATCAGTCAGCTCAGTCAGTCGGCCAAGGCTCAGAGAGTCACAGCTATAATGCTTCAGCGCTACGTCGCCGCTGCCTTGTGTGACTGTGACAAGTGACAAAGGCTGATGGGCTTGATTTGAGGTCATTTCAGGACCTGTCCCTGAGAGAATATGGCAAGGCTGGCGAAAGGAATTCTGGGTACTGTTGCGTGTTGTTTTCATGGTGGCATGAGTGCTCATTAAGTCTATGTCAATTTCTTGTTTTCTTACCAGAGGGTTTTGCTTATGTCACCGTGCTCATCATGTTTTAAGCTTCAGCTGTGGTTGGTCCAGCGTGCCTCGTTTGCTTGTTGTACTCAATGAAATGCAGCCTTTATTGCACCACAAGGGAGGAGTGGTTTGCAGGCAGAATTAACATTAAATCACAGGATAAAATAATTAAAACCGAGCAGAAAACTCTTTTCTAATTAAACTAGGCAGAGAGTCAATACTTTTAATGCTTAAACATTAAAATAGTTTTTCTCCACTCTGAAAGTATAATTGTTTTAAAGCTTCAAACAGAACTGTATTTTACTACACTGTTTACACATTGTTCTACTCTCAAACCTTCGCCTGCCTCACGCTCGTAACCATTTTTATCTGTCAAGCGGTGTCAGTCCATGTATCAGAAGATCAGAGGATACATTTCAGAGTGAAAGAGTGCACCTTTTAATCTAATCAGCGATGAAGCAGACAAAGCCTGCAGCTAGAAAATGGAGTCCCAGCAGGGGTTGTCACACTGCAATCACTGATCAAACCTGCCTGAAGACCCTTGAGGGGGCCATGCTGCAAAATAAGGCAAACCGGATTAATTTTGTGTATTTTATTTTGAGATAATATAGTGAGGGGTAATTATAGGGGTGTATATTTTGATCGTAGATTTCATTATGTTAGTCATAAGAGATGAAGCGATTGTAAATTAAGAGGATGCATTAGTGCTCTGAGAGACTTTTAGTCCGAACGTTTGAAAAAGCCTATAAATAGTCTGACTTTGGCTGAAGGGCAATGCCTTTTACTACAGTATGAGCTGAAGCGGTCTCATTCTTTTCATCCACTCTGCTAATATTCTATATAATTGCCTTTGTGAGAGGAAAAAAAAGGTTCTCAAGTCATTCAGGTGACAGCAATGCCGGCTCTGGTCTGTTGAGTCTATTTTACATTCAAATTTTTCACTGAAGCGTCGCCTGAAAGGCGGCGTTCCCGACAGCGTAACAGTGACACTCATCTTGATATCTACAGGTATCACTGCCCTCTGAGGCCTATCATTAATACTATTATATGTAGGACTTATATCAGCTCTGCTAGACTCAAAGAACAGCAAAGTGGACCTAGAAAAAGATCCTTGAATGTGTAATTTGACGGCAGTGACGATTTCTCCTGCACACCTCTAAAGAGCAACTGCCCACTCCTAAATTTGTCTTTTGAAGATTTAACGATGAGAAAATGCTTTTATAATTGGGGATGTGCTTGTATAGTCTACTAAATAATCCGGCGGTGTCACCCCTGTTATTAAAGCAGTCAGTTTAAAGAATTACTAACATTTTGATTACTGTAAGCCTGAAATGCTGGTAATATATTTTGTCCAAGGCCAAACCACCCGCAACTAGCTGGGGCTGTAGCTCTGGTTAGTGAATAAAGCAACAACACTATAAAGCTTTGACTCCTGGGTATAAACGTGCACAAATGACCAACGGCATCTTATAAGAAAAAGGTGAAAGAAGATAATATGCAGTCTGCCAGCGGGTACTATGGATGTTTCAAAGTGACTAATTTCCTTTTTTTTAATGGAAATCTGAATTCAGATCAGCTGAAGTGTTTTTATTTAACACCGATGAATACTAATCACACAGTCTGCAAGTAAACAATGTCAAATAGGTTTCTCAGTATGGCTCATTGCCAAAGCTGGTTAACCATCTTAACCTCTCATGCTGGTGAGAGCATTATTCAGATTGAGGGGCTACTTGCCAATTCAGTCAGAGACAGCCCACATACAGCTGTATCTTTATTTTTGAGATCAAAATACGGCCAAACTGCGCCATGCTAGAAGATGCCATCTGTCATCAGTGCATGTTTACATCTGGGTAGAACATTACAGCACGATGGCAGTAGCTAGTGCTGGGCTGCAGCTTTGACTCATCATATGGCCAGAATTTTGGTCCTACAGAAGTAGAATATTAGTGTCTCAGTGTTGATTTATGTAGTGAGAATTCAATTCTTTTGTTTAAATCTCCAGAAAATACAGTAAGTTTCTGCAGAACATCTAAATCCCACCAAGCATTTTTGGTCTAAAAGAGGTCTAATAGACGTCTGAATGTAGCCTAGACGACTGGTCTAAAATCAGGCTACCACAGGTCTGAAAATGAAAGTTTTTTGTCGTCTAAATTTAGACCAAGTTTAGACCAAGTCTAAATCCGGGCTACCTCTATACTACACTGTATATAACTCAACGGCTATCATAATTATTTTGGTTAAGTACTTGGACATCAGTTATATAACTCACAGTTGCTTTTTGAAATAAATAGTTATCATATTATGGGTTAAAGTGCAACGTCTAAATTTCGTCTAGAAATATACAGAATCTAGACGGTTGATTTAAGGTCTAAAAAAAAATAGATGTCTAATAGCCGTCTATTGCTCAGTGGGATGATAGCGTGGTCATAGTAGCAAGTCGTGCTTTTATTTAAATAATTTGCCACAAAACGGTGTTCAACTGCGCTGACTTGTGATGCTGCTGTGAAATTAAGATTGAAATTTCATGACGCGTTAAAAATCAACCACCATACTAAAAAGAATAAACTTAATAATTCTAGGACGCCCGTGCAAATTGGCCCAATGAAATGTGCTTTGTAATGTCCACCAGTAAATGTTCCCATCCCGCTGTGTCTACAAGGCATGACAGTATTTTATCAGGGTACGCTGGCTGTCTTAAACCTTCATGTTGTGCCCTGGATGCAAATGAAGTCAAGCACATTAGAATTTCCATCTCCGACATCATTATAAAAATATTGCTCGGCATTAAATCCTCCTCATTTATGGCATTATCTACCTGGGCAGATGTCAGACTCCAGCAGATGCCTCATCCGCTGCGAAATAATCTGTGATATTCTAATCCACTTAACAGGAAGTTGTCACCTTCATCACCAATTGCAAATTTTGCCCTGTGTCTAATTGTTTCCACAACACTGGTATTTTGGGATTGTGAGTCAAGAGCCTGCAATCAGAGCCACCAATCAGAGGTATTAACATGCAAGTCAGTTCCAGCTCAGCTGCCTCAGTCCAAATAGTGATGCAGCAGTGATTACGGGCTACTGTCTGATTTAAAACTGCTGAATACTTAATTGACACAATGAAACATAACACTCCAAAGAGGCCTCTATCACATGGTTAAAACTAAACAAAAGAGAACAACATATGGGATTAATTAACTCTTGTTTGTGGTTTTATTGACTTAAGATTCTCTCTAACATACAGGATAGAGTGTCAGAAGGATTTGGCAGCAATTTTTCCACTGAGTCAAAACTTGCTGTCATGACGCCCCCCTTCCATGGCCCCCGCTGTAATCATATACACTGAAGTGTCATGAAATAGAAAGTTATTATCTGCATCATTGCCTTTTTGGGGTACAACTCTCAGATTAGCTTGGATATGAAACAATAGCCTGTGAATCTCGACAAGAAGGGAAGGGAGTGTTGACTGTAATTAAGCTCATACAGAGGTGTGCTTGTCAGAAAAATGAAAAGCATGCTTCACCAAAGCAAATTAGTTCTTCAACTGTTCCAACATATTCACATGTGCGATACTTTTACATTTCTACAGCTTACACAATAGCGGAACATCACCCGTGAGGCTTAGTTACAATGAAAAACTGTTTTTTTTTTTGTCTCAGGTCCAGCGCTCCGTCATGTAATCCAAAGAATCTTTTGTCCACTTTTTATTTCAAGCCCTCCTGAGCTATTCAGTTGTTCAGATATCAGACTAAAGCTCCAGTAATTTATCTTATGCTTTTGTACGACTGTCTAATTTCCGCAAGAATTTCTCACTTTCACCAAACCCCCCAAAATGCTACAGGCACATGAAAAGAAAAGGCTTTATGTCTGCCTGATTAGCCGTGTTTGTACACCAGAGGACTATTCAGCTGCCTTCTCCTGTGTGAGCATAAGCATATAGTGTATGTATTTGTGCATCAGTGACTGATGGAGCCGACTTTGCCAGTTTTTGCGCACCATTCTTTTACGTGTCATAGAAATGTTGCATCAACATTTTTTTTCCCACCGTTTGTGTCAAGACGAGTTATCTGTCAAGATGACGGCTGTATTGTGCTGCTCTAGTGAATTTGTAATTTCTTTAAATCCAGCAAGTGATAACATCTTTTCACTCTGCCAATTTCATGCCTAGTGCATGGGTGTGGATGCCTGCATCAGTGCATTTCATTCATATAGAACTGTGTGCATGCCTAGAAGCACAAGAGATTGCAGCTCTGATTTGATCTAAAGTCAAACAGGCAGAGAGTATTGGTTTAATATCAGTAATTGTGGTTTTCTGTTTGTTGTAAGTCACATACGAAATAGTTTAAACATCAGCTTAAAGGAGTTTTTGGCTTAATTCCTATTGATATCATGTAATGGACAAGATAGGGATTGACTGGTTTGTCCAAAAGGGGGCGCCAAAAGTGACACAAACCAAAAGTTCTTCACAGGAGCTTTAAAGGGATATTCCAGTGTAAAATTAAGTTAAGGTCAAACACACTGTAACACTGAGTTAGACTACCCGTTAAGAGATGAATGTTGCCGACCGCTTGCTTCTCTAGTTTTACCAACTTTAGTAACGACCACACGATAGCAATACAGAGAGCCACGCGCTCAGCCAAAACGCCACTCTATAGCCACAAATAATGCTCAGAACAGCACCTAACTTCATCAACAGTACATATAGGGTCCCAGCCACAGCACTAGCCACCAAACATCTTTTTAGCTTTGCCTAATTTCTTTGGCAAAGAGACTAAACACAACTCAACCACTCTCTTCCAGAGGCCGCTCATTTGTACGGAGACCTCAGGGCGAGTCCATCGACTGCAGCGGGGGGACGCAGCTCAGGAGGAACGTTTACGATCATTACTTTATCATTTCCTTGAAGTAATAATTATCATAATCATTTTGCACTGCAGACGCGGTAGTTCTTCTGCCTTAGCGTCTCGGTCTGATTGCATTTCCACGAGGAAATGATCATAAATGTTCTTCAAAACACAGCTTGTTTGATCCTTACGTAATTTTAAGCCAGAATATCTCTTTAAGACTTTGTCTAGTCTTAAAAGCTGCCTTGTAAGTAAGCCCATTGTGTATTATAGAAGGATAGTAGGTACTTTATTAATTTAGTCTAAATTTGCAATAACTCACCATATATTTATGGGCAGCAGAAACAAAGTGGACATAAATTGCATCACATTATGAGGTCGACATGAAGATATGGTTTCATATTTTAATATAAAAATATCAGCATTTGGTTTAAGTCATCAAATAAATGAACGTGTTTTTGTTTCCTCTTTTCAGCTCTGACTCTGAGGGAAATATCTGCCAGATTCTGCAGAGTATTCATCAGATGGTCTCTGTTTTGTCTATTTGGTGTTCAATGATGTGCAGATGTTGGGCTAAATGGCTTCCTTGCATCATTGACAGAGCTTTTTTTCCTCCCTGACTTGCTAGTGAGTTAAAATTGTTAAAAGTTTCAAGGTTTGTTTTAGTTTGTTTACATCTTAACTTTTGACTTGAGTCATAAATGTGCGTCTAACCACTTTTTTTAACTGAGCGATACCAATGTGACTGCAGTGTGAACAGGTAGATGTAATTGTATTGTTAACAGTTCGGAGCTCAAACTACTGTTGTTGTTGTTTTAAGCAAGATCTTGAATTCAGCCCCAAAAACTACCTCAAAGTCAGCCTTCATAGAGGATCTGCAGCCTCTCAGTTTCTAACCTCATTATCCATGTAGTGATCTCAGTGGGTGGGGATGCTATGATAATGAGGCGCTGTTCTGATTTGCTGCCAGGAGGATGCAGACTACAGCAGACAAATGCAGAGGCAGAAAAACACCAAAACAGACAATAATGGCGCCCCAGTACACAACACACATGATTCCTAGTCTGACCCGTAACTATGGGGAACTGCTGAAGCGTTGCAGCTGGAGTTACAACAGCTGGTATGCACGGTATGGGGTATGTTTTAGGTGTTACTCCTTTTTTTACCTGTTGTCAGTAATTTGACCCAGCAAAATAGAGGCAAAACTCCAGTAGCCCAGAGGGAAGTGGGATTGGAGTCAAGGCAAGAGTGGTTTTGTATGCTTGCTAATGCAAATCACTTATGTCTTTCTGTCACCACAGTAGCCAATTTAAATCTGGCAAGTAGAAGCTGCTGTGTGATTCCCTGGTCTGTGGACTGCAGAAACAATACAGGGACTTTTTTTCCTCAGGAATGATAGGTTGGAGTGTGACTAAAGTGTACATGTATAAGCAAGGAAAACATATTTTTTTATTAAGCGGGGCCTTTCGGGAAAAACTAGGGGAATAAAAAATCCCCCAGTACCAATGCCTGTCAGAAACCCAGGCCTTTCACAGCCGATCGAAACAGCAGCTGGTTCATAATACGCTGTGTCAGAACAAAAAATTGACCCCTTTCCCAGCACACATCACAGTTTTAATGGTTTAATTATTTGTAATCTGCATAATAAATCAGAGTGTAATGTTTTTAATCTGTTTGTATCCTGGTGGAAATCCAAATATACACCAGGTAGCTTATTAGCAGTTATATGTTGTTCCCTCAGTGAAGTCTTATTGTTTACAACCCCTTGCTCACTCAGACAAATGAGGACAAAACACACCGCGATAATTTGCAGAGAAGATTTGCGTAACCTCAGCCCCTGATATCACCATTTTCCAATTTGGCCATCAAGTCTCAATGGGACATAATCAGTCGCCAGCAGTTGGCCAGTGGCACTTGCTGGTGATATCCTGTCCACGATAACAGCAACAGCGTCTCATAAGGGGATAACCTGCCTTATTGCTCAATGGATTTACATACAGGAGGTAATCATTGTGGCTGCAGGCTATCCCTGACTGATGGCGTGTGTCAGCAGTGAACATGCAGCTTTTGTTTTCATTTGGCAATAAGGCCTGTCGGGCCGAGCTGCTGCAGAGATCAATGTACTGCGAGGATGATTGTAATGTGTATGATTGCCTGTGCATGTGTGCGTGCATGTATGTTTGTGTATGCGTAATTCATCTAAATTCTTACCTGTGGGCCATCATTTTTGGTCCCGCCATGAATCCATCTCACTCAGTGTTGCTGGGAAGCAGAGGAAAAACACGCCGGCTCCTTCCACAAGAGACCAACCCATTACAACAGCAACCTGATTTACTCTCCCACTGAGGCGTTCATATTAAAACACTGTTGTACAATAATCCATTTTAAAGAAAAAATCCAAATACAGAAATATGCTAATAAATGGAAGAGTGTGTGTACAGCCGAATCCTCCGAGGCTTCTCTAGTGAGGGGATGTTTGAGGCAGAGGAGGAGAAGAGGAGGAGGGGAGTAGATAGGAAGCGATAGCTCAGCAGAAAGTTGTAAGTCCTCCAGTGACTTGCTAATCTGCCAGACTTAGGGCGCCTGGTTTTCTCTTTGCCCTCGTGAAGAAGGGGGAAAGCTCTGAAGGGCTCACCTTTTCAAGCTGCCGGGGCTGCAGCCACAGGGGGAAACCCAAACACATTGATTAGACGTGAGGAAGGAGAGGAGAGCACACTAACTCTCCCCCTATCCTTCCCTTGACCCTACGCCCCTTCGGACCACCTTTTCCAGCACAGGCCGCTGCTTTCTCACGGGAACATACGAGAACAGCGGGAGGAGAAGATTGAGGATGGAAGGAAAGCAATCAGAAATGAGACAGATGACAAATGACGAAGGTGTGTTGAGCGAGAACAATCGACAAAACGAAAGACAGGAATCAAACAAACAGGCGAGCCCAGAACAGCCTTGTTTTGTTTTGCTCTGATCGTAAGCCAAAATCTGGGAAGCGTGCTTGTGCAAAAATTGCGTGTGAGTGTGTGTTTGTGAGTGTGTGTCGTCTCTTAGTTGCCGTGTTTATCTCTGTGAAAGCTTTACGGTAAATAAAGCTGGAGTCCTGGCAGGGAGACAGGTGCAGCAGGCAGGGCCAAAGGAGCGCTACTGTAACTCAGGAAGAGAGAGCGAGAAAGAGAGAGAAAGTGAGAGCGACACCTTTGAAAGAGCCAACCGGACGATCTTTTGAAGTCGTCCATATTGGCATGTCATGAATAAACATGGGTGATGTTTGCTCTGCTGAAGGTGTGAGACTCATTAGCGACCAGGAGGCCATGTTGATAAAAGAACCGCCGCTGTGGTCGTTTCTCTGCGAGTTCACGGAGGAGCACTTCTCATTTTAGCTCTCGATTTTGTCTAATCATGCGTGCGCTGATGAGAAGAATGAACGCTCTAATTGGAAAGAAAACTCCACAAAGCTGAAGTTATGAAAAGATGAAAACATCTGAGATCTTCTTCCGCACTATATTATCTACTCTTTGCTTAATTTAAAAATTACCTACCGGTTAGCTACTTAATGATGTTACTTTATCAGTTCATTTATTAAGAAAACCATTATCCTAATCCCTAGAGTTCCACTGTAATGACGTTTTGTTGGGATACGTTCCATTTTTAAGCTGCTGGTAACAAACAGATGATCTTTTTTATTACTGCAGATAACGATATAGTGCGAATTACATAACTCTCCCTGCACCTCCACTCAAATCATAACTCATCTATAGGCTCCTAGAATATTAGCCCAGTGTTCCCCCAAGGCTGAGAAAATGAACTAGCACCTTATAAGCCCGTGCAGCTCTGTGAAGCCATGGTGTGATTAGAAAACCCAGCCTGGTGAAATGCTAATACACTCGTTGGAGTTTGATAGCCTCCAGTATGTAAGGCTGCTGGTTATGAATAACCCTCTGCATAACCGACCCTCCCCCACATCACTCAGGGCCAAATATTCGGTTTTCACAGCCTTGCCATCAGTGATTTAGACTGTGCACTTTGAGTTTTTTCCCTCTTTCTGGCTAACTGAATCCATGTCGGAGCATAGGGTTCATCTGAAAGCATTAGAGGAATCAGTAACAGCCCTTAAGTCTTGCTGAGGCGGATCTGGGTGAAGATTAAGCAACATCGGTTAAAGGAAAGCGGGAGGGGAAATGTGTTGTGGTCTTATAGGCATCTGACAGTTCCTCCATAATAGTCAGTTAATCCTTTTTATGCAGCGTGTGCTCCTTTGGCAACATCCAAACGTAGATGTAACACACACACACACACACTCATATTCGGGCATGCACTCATTGGGGCAGACACATGCTTTCATAAACAATTAGGCAAAAGCAGAATCAAATATGCGTCTCAGAGCAGTTATTTCCTGATGTGTTTTCATCATTGAGCGGAAATGCCGACTCAGCATTTTCGCTTAACTCAAGTTCAGCTCTTTAACAAGTTGAACATTCATACAGATCCGTGTATTATCCGTCCATTCAATTATTCCATTCAATCTAGTAAACGGAAAGCAAAAAAACAAGTCAATATTTTATTTGTTTTTCTGTAAAACCAAAATATAAAAAATTAGAGTTTGTTTTTGAATTTTTTCAGCTCAAAACATAATGTATAATAGAGAAGGAAATGAAAACGAAATCATAAATCTTATTTACAGTTATTGATTTTGGGTGCGCCTGTTTTAATCATACATACATGGAGGCTACATTGGCCTTCCCATGATCCTCAGCGACACTTACCATGGTGAAAGATGCGACAGAGTGGTTCGAGCTTCCGTTGTAACAGAGCTCTAGTTGTAATTTTTTCCACAGTCATATCTTCCTCCTTCAGCGTGCCCCTCCTGGTGGCTTTGAATAATACGTAGGATGCGTCTATCTCCATGACAGCAGGTTAGCCTTTCTCTACCGCTCTGTTCTGGAGTTTTCGGTCTACGTTGTTGGCTACTTTGTTGCACAATGTGCATGTGTGAACAGTAGAAAGGCACCGTGGGTAATGGGGACATCAATAACCCGAAAACGAAAAGTAGATTTATTATTTTGTTTTCGTTTCCTTCTCTATTATATATTCTGTTTTGAGCTGAAAGTATGAAAACAAACACTAATCTTTTACTTTTTGGTTATATAGAAAAACAAATAAACAAAATGTTGACTCGTTTTCCGATTACTAGACTGAATGGAATAATTGAATGGATGGATAATACATGGACCCATACAACTTAATCTTTATCTACTTTAGCTCCTCTACAGTTTTTACATTCACACTTTTCTCCTGCATGGATTTTTCAGTTTTCAGCACTCGGCCTCCCACGCATTTGCTGCAAGGAAATTTAAATTTTTCCAGTTTCAACTTGACATCTGTCAAAACTGCTCCAGTCACTTGGGTCAAATATTGGTTGTCATACAAAAACCAACGCTAGGAAGTACTTCCCCAACTCATGCTAGCACTTATAGGCTGCTAGAAGAGTGTGTATGTGGCTTTCCTGGCACGGCACTACAAGCTACTTAGGAACCAAATTGCCTCATTATAAGTGCTAATGACAGGTGTCTCTTTTTGTTGTGTTTGCGGTAGGGAAATGCTGCCAACTAGATGCCTGCCATCACTAGCGTCAAACCCTGCAGTGTGCAAATATGCTGTAGGATGAGGTGCGTTTTCTATTCCAGCGCTCTCGTTCATCTCATTAAATATTAATTGATATGTGACATTTGATATCCGCAGTTGAATCACTTTAATGACGTTGACGTGACAGGCTTAATTTAGCCAGTTAGGCTGCATCAGAGGAGGAAGTCATTCCGTCCATCCCGTCATTATCCTCTTCATCGCACCCTGTGATTGCACAGACCAATTAAAGCGGATTAGCCTCCCATCCAGTTCACACCCCCTTTTTCTGCCACCAAATTGTTGTGTCATTTGTTGAGCATCATGGCTGCCCGAGCTCACTCTTTGTTGTTTTGTTCTGCTCTCACAGGGGCTGTCCAAAGTAATAATTGTGTTTCTTGCTGTGCGATAATGCGGTGCTCTCTGTTCCTTTCTGGTCTGTATTGAAATCTTGATCCCGTCCCCCTGCAGTGGCTATCTCCCTCCGTATCTGAAGAAGCGATGCTATCTCCCTCCCCCTGTGAATTTGCTCCTCTCCAGCTGAATTATCCATTCTCTCCTTATTGCTCTCTTTCTCCACTCTCAATATTTTCTCCCCGCCTCCCCCCCCTCACCCCTTATCTCGCCTTCACCACTACATTTCCTCCTCCTTGCTCTTGCTTTCCTACCTTTTCCTTTCTCTCCCCTCTCTGTTTCAATTCTCTCTTCCCCCTTATCTGCTCGCCTCAATCGCTCCTCCTCTGTCTTACTTCAGTCTTAACTTGGTTTCCTAAAGACGCCCAGCACATCTCTGGCCGGAAAGCATCAGAGTGTAACCTGCTAAATTGGAACGTTATGGTGAGGCAACACACACGCATGAGAAACTCTTGAGTTAATGGACAATTTACCTCACCTCATTGTAATAGCCTTTACATTCATTAAGTCCCCTCTGCTCTCTTTATCTTTCTCCCACTCACTCTTTTATTTCTTCATTCTCTTTTTGCTCTTTCTGCCCCGGTTGTCTTCATCCTCACAGCGTAGCCGCATCTTCTCCTTCTCTTCTTCATCTTCACCCTTCCTACTGTATGTTTCCTGGTCTTCCTCTCTCTGTTCCACCCTCTGGCTTGAGCTGTCCGGCCTGGTTCCTCCAGTCTGCTGGAGTAAATGGTAAAATAATGGTTAACAGCCAGCCATAAATCAACCCAATTGAAAAACATCACCATTAGAGTCTCTCTCTCTCTCTCTCTTTCCCTCCCTCATCTGCTCTTTTCAGTGCCCTTCACCTTTCTTTCAGGAGGGAACAAGGGAGGGAAAGACGACTATTAGGAAGCGTTGCAGGTGTGTGTGTGTGTGTGTAACGACTCGCTTCCAGAGTACTGGAGGGTAATGAAAAATAAACGCAGCACATATGTGTGAGTGTGTGTTTGTAGACACGTTTGTTGTTTGTCAATTTCGGGGAATGGGATCCAGTCTTTAAGCTGTTACTGGTGTGTGGATGCTATGTGCTCCATCCTGACCCAAGGCTTAGAGGAGATGGCTCATGCGGAAGGAAGAATATCTTGTGTCAGCACATCCGCAATCCGTTTGTGTGCAATGTGTGTGTGTGTGTGTGTGTGTGTCTCGCCACACATGCATTACAGGCTTAAGGGAAGGAAAGGGGGAAAAATGCGTCACAGTGAAACAGATAGCGCAAAATGGCAAAAAGGGAAAAATAGTGAGAGAGGAGAAATCTGCGACAATGCTCGGTGAGTAAAGGGATGCGTTTAATGTGATATGACACACACAGACATACATAGTAGACGTATCCTCATTCATGGAACACAAATGCATTGACTCACACGTCCTCGCACCCACGTATTAAGTTAGAGAAGCTGATTGAAGGCAGCAGTGTGTTGTTCAAGCTTTATTGGACCAATAAAAAGTGGCCTAAGGCAGAGGCCTGTCTGGGTTTGGTTGCTGTGGAGATGCTTGCCAATGTAAGA
Organism: Xyrichtys novacula; assembly: GCA_962446985.1. NCBI lineage: Eukaryota > Metazoa > Chordata > Actinopteri > Labriformes > Labridae > Xyrichtys > Xyrichtys novacula. The sequence goes on from OY660871.1 coordinate 25,676,924, forward strand.
GGCAGAAAAGAGAGACCAAGGAACTATTTTAACAGACATGACTTAAGTCTACATAGCATTACCATAAAAAATGTGCCGTCACTTAATACCTCACATCACTACCACAGTTCACATATTGCCTGCATTGGTTTGGTTTTGACCACCCAGGTTGTCAGATATCCATCCCTGAGCCTGTTGCTTCCTTGTGAGGCAATAAAATATTACCTTTGAAAAAATGAACAGCAGTCTTTAAACTCAGTTTGAAAAAATATAAGTTACTCTGAGTGAGCCACACATTTCACAACAAACTGTTTTCTAAAAAGACTCTCACAGATAAGTTCTGACCAATCAAAGGCAAAACTATCTGCATACAGATCTAGGTTTTCTGGGTGATTCTCCTCTTAAATTAAATATTATCAGCTAAATCTATTAACGAAGGTATTAAATATTAAAGTCCTCATTATGCAGGAGAGTCCCCCTCAGAGTGTGATTAAATTACGGGATTTTATTAGTGATACATAAGCATGTAAGCAGCTCTTAATCTTATTTTAGGTACAAAGCTGTCTAATTCTGACTCCAGGCGCTGAAATGTCTGTTTGGCAGATGACTTCATAAAAGTGCACCATCACCAGCGACCTCATTACATGTTTTGAATTAAAACTTTATTCTAGAAAGTTAGTTGTCAAGTTAAAGTGGAGGAGTAAATGGTGCAATAAACCAAAAAGGAGAAACAGCTGAGAATATACAGTATGTATAAAAAAAAGAAAAAAGAAGAAACACCCACAATATGAAAGAGTATTCGTGCATGCATCGTATGCTCTCACTCACAACTCCCGCACACTCGACTTAACCACGTGCCATGACACATCTTCACAAAACAAAACCGTCCACGCATCCTCACAGACTCTCGGTGCAAAAGGCCAAACTGCACAGAGGTGCTGACGGCTGTCATGTTAATGTGCCGCGGAGGCTGGAGATTGGATTGTTACCAGCAGGGTGAGCTCGGCGAGTAGAGATCAGGGTGGACAGGGTAGTGTGGTGGTAAATCTATCTATATCTATCTATCTATCTATCTGTCTATCTGTCTATCTGTCTATCTGTCTATCTTGCTATCTAGATATCTATCTACCCATCGCTGTATTTCTTTAAAAGCTCTATCATGGGAGTGGAAACTATTCTTGCTAATTAATGCAGCACACAAAACTTTCAACAGATCTATGAAATATGAGGGCCTATAATAACTAGAACACTTAAGAGTAGAGGACAGAGAAATGTGCCCAGATATCAAAGATTCAGTGATAAATTATTAATGAGTAGTTCCTAGACGGATCTGAGTCTAGGGAGAGTTAATGATGAGTTACAACAGATCAACTTGAAGGTACAATATTATACTGTGCTATCAATTATACTACATTTCAGTCTAGAAAAAAATGACAAATTGATCAATCGACCAACAGAGAGAAACAGCAAAAATCTAACAGCGTTGCAATAAAAGCCTTAAGCTGCCGTTGCCACTCTCCATATTTGTCTGAACTTTTAACTAGGCCTCTCCATTGACTCACAATCTAATTGTAATCACAGTTTGAGCATTCCCAGTTAAGGACAATTTCTGATTCTGGTGCTGCAAATGAGAGCAATTATTTTATCAAACAAGTAATGTTTTCTCATTACTGGAATGAGGCCCGGGCAAAACGACATATTTCATCATTTTTTAGAGCAAACTGATAAAAGCTTGCTCTAGTTATTTGCCACCTTTTATTATTGAGATTAATTTTACAAATAGAAGCCAAACGAGTTCTTGTTGTAGAAAAGTCTACTTATTCTCATGATTAGGAGCTCACCAATTCAATATGAACAATGTTGCCTGTGTACTATAATAAACATTATTACCTTTACATTTCTGATATCCTGTTATTGTTGTAATACATGGACTGAATAACAGTTCCCCCAAAGTGAAGCCAAAACTTTTTAAACTGTAAGAGATGTCCTTTAGAGCTTTTCTTCTTTTATTTCTGGCAGATGGGACATGGGTAAGACTTGGAGAATAATCTTTGTTTCCACTAAGAAAACCTATACTATCCTGCAGTTCTGGCACCTTTCTGTATCAAGCATAACTATTTTAACCCTAAACGACAATAACTGAGGAAATGGAGACACTTAAAGCGATATTCTGGCATAAAATTAATTTAGGGTCAAACACACCGCAACACTGAGTTAGAAATCCCCTCAGGAGATGAATGTTGCAGACCGCTCTAGTTATACCAACTTTAGTAACAACTGCAGGATAGCAATACACTGCTGCCTGAGGAGCCATAAACAAACCTCAACCAAAACGCCACTCTATAGCCACAAATAATGCTGAGAACAGCATCTAACTTCATCAACAGTACATATAGGGTCTTAGCCACAGCACTAGCCACCAAACATCTTTTTAACTTTGACTAATTTCTTTAGCAAAGAGACTAAACACAACTCACCCACTCTCTTCCAGCAGCTGCTTGTTTGTAGCAAGACCTCTGGCCAGTCCATTATGGTCTACAGCGGGGTGACGAAGCTCAAGGAAGAACATGTTTGACCCTAAATTAATTTCACGCCAGAATGTCCCTTTAAGCTGAATGGTGAGCGGAATAAAAAAGAGAGAGGGAGATCAGAAAAGATAAAGATTTCCTGTACTCTGGTATAACTAAAAAAATAACATAGCTTACCTGCAGCCAATGCAGCAAATAACATTTTTCCAGCATATTTTCACTGCAGCCTTACATAAATTTCTTCTTTCACCAGATGACTGTCCCTGACACAACTCCAGATTAAAAAGCATTGTGTGAAAAGAAGAATTAGAATTGGACTTGAAAAGGATTTCAGAAATACAACCACAAGTTATTTTTCATGATTGTGACATAAACATGGCTGATACAAAGTGAAAACAGCCCTCAGCTTTTCATTTTCGTCTGTATTTTTGGCTGACATCCTCGTGGTAAAATCGGTTGAGATGCGCCACACAGGGTTTGAACGGTTCAATCTGTTGACATGCACGCCAAAGTAGCCATGTAGCTTGCTGTGTGAAGCACCAGGGAAGGGTACAATCTGCTGAGTAAACTCGAGCAAAATCGAGGCACCAAACCGTGCCAAACTTGGCTGAAAATGCACATCAACTAAACTTTTCTTAAACATGGGGTCTATCCTGACAGGTTGCTTTTATATCATCATGAATTATGCACAAGAGTTAATTTAATTAGTATGTTGATGTTAAAAAGAAAACTGATTGACAACTCTATGGACAGTTGCGCTCTTGCAGTGTCTTTATTTTACTAGATTAGCAAAATAGAGGAGGAGTGGCAAGAGAAAACATAACAACCACCTCAAAATAAAGAGTCATTCAGCTTTCCTTAACTGTGAGTGTCAGCCTCTAGAATCTGCTCCGAGAGATTTTAGTTGTTTTATCAGGGAGTTAAATATATGCTTTGGTCAGATGGAGGGGTTTAATGTCCAACATCCATATCATTTATATGCAAGCTTTTACTCCTTTGCCAGTGCACATAGAGGTTGATTTTTGGTCTCAAAATGGAAGCAGATAGATGCATGCTGTCCATATTAATACAAAGTCAATTCTGTAATGTTTACTCCGGAGCTCTCAGTGCAAGAGAATCAACTTGAGGTTGTAATGTAATACTCCTGCTCATATTGCCTGCTTAGAGACTTGTATATAGATTAGCAGTCCTTCTAAATCTGCCATGTTTACATCATGTTTCCCTACACCGACATTCTGAGATTTGCTTATCCAATTAACAAATAGGCAACAACCTGTTTCTCCATTTGATTAATAACAGAGGTGTGAAATAGAGGCCCTCCTGTGTTCATGGCTGTGAATGCACAGAGTGGTTGATGAGATGAAGACGGGGGGTGTGCGGATGGGAGAAGCGAGTGCGAGGGTGGGGAAGGAGGGGAGAAGCAGAGGCTGAGAGAGCACGCAGAAATGTTGATGATGAAGTGAAGATTCACAGGGCAGGGGGGAGAGGAGAGAGAGAGAGAGAGAGAGGGGTGGGGGACGCAGGGGAGGAAGGATGGATGAAGGAGGGAGATTTGTCCTCCATCCAGCAGGAGTGTGGTCCTCACTTCACGGCCCCCGCGGCGCTGTCTTCACAATCTTCATCCCTTAATCAAGAAGAACAAAGATATGCATGTTATTAAAAAACCAGGCCCGTCAAAGGGAGGCAGCGAAGGGAGCGCCGGGGAGAGAGGGAGTGAAATAAATAAATAATGGCATTGTAGCGTATAAATATAGTGTTATCCTCCAGGCTTCTACGATCTATCGCTCATTTTTTTTTCCTCCTGCCATTAAGGAATTTTTCTCGAGCTTTTTCATTTCTCCTTCAGAGAAAAATGAAATTGTGTTGATTTTCATTGTCTGCCTTCATTTTGTCTCTGTGTTCCATCTCTATTTCAGCTCTGACTGCCCTTCTCTTTTCCCTCTCTCTGTCTCATTTTTATACTTCTGCTCTGTGACTGACTGTCTCGCTTTCTCATAAGCTTTGTTCTCATTCCGTGTCTTTCACCTGCTCCCCGTTTTTCTCTCCCCTTCTTTATCACAGCCTTATTTCGCGTGATGTCAAGCTAATCACCCACTGGTTCCCTGCCTCTGTCTGTGGTGTAAAAGTGATAGTAGTGGATGGTGCAAAAAGCTTCTTTGTGTGTTTGTGTGGGAGTGATGTTGTCTGTAGCATGTTGCATGTTGTGAGATTTGCGACATGTGCGACTCATGGAGACACCAATCCTTCGTTACTTATCAGTCATAGTAGCGGATGTGTTGCACTAGTGTTGCCTCAGTATGGAATAATGCCATATTTACAGTCGAGGGTAATTAGAGGGATGTACTCAGATGCCACGGTGTCACCAAGGCACTCTTAATTACATGTCACATTTTGATCCAGACAGACTGTGATGTTTAGAGGCATTAGAGAGGGATCTGTATGGACAGCTACAATAATGCTAGGACAAAGCATGGGGCCTGTTTTGTACTGTGTCGTTAAATGAGGTTTATTCAGGATAGAAGTCTTGCAAAAATACCCTGATTTGCAAGCATTTTCAAAAGTCCCTTGCAAAAAATCATTGGCGGGTAATTTTACTTTCCAGGTATTATTCTGAAGTATTCAAAAAGTAGGTTCTGAAACTTCAGGAAATAAGTCAAACAATGTAGTCAATTTTGTACAAAAATCTATAGAGAGTCTAGAATAGAAAAGAAAGCCTTCATTGTTCATTTTTGTTCGCAGAAAGCCAACTGGAAGCCAGAGAGTTCAGTCAGCATCATCTCTGTTGGAGAAAAGATCAGGTGTACATGCTCTGTGGGCCCTTAAACATGACAGTTCTCCTTAATACATCCATGTTATCAACACTTCTTCCATTGCAATACACAAAGGAAATAGGCGAGTTGCTCACATATTGCATCAAATCCTGTTAGCAGGAGAAATGGGTGTCTTTTGGATCCCTGCAAGTGAGTCTGTTTTTCTCATACACTGAATGTTTTATTTAAAAAAAAAAACCCTTACAGATCCAGAATTTACTCGTGTGTGTGTGTGTGTGTGTGAGAACTTGAATTTGTAATAATTATTGTGGCAGCACCAGTGTGTGGTATGTAGTGGCTTCTTTAAGGGTGATATACTCAGTAAGATTATTTTAAAAACTCTGATTTAAAGACCCACTTAGATGAAAATCATATGTTTCTTGTTTTTTTGTATGTTCATATGGCATTTTTCTGATGCTACAGAACATATCATGAGAAAAGTAAGCGTAAAATTACATTTCTGAATATTTCTGCATTCAAATCGCTGTGAACCTCTGGCAGACCTAAACAGCAGCTTCAGACACAGTGGGATTTCGTATGTCACAAATCCAAGCTCCACCCCCGGAGTCTCGCTATGCAGGCCAGACTTAGAGAAATGGAGAGGACAATCGTGTAACAAGCGTGTACGTTAGCAGATTGTAATGCTCGTAAGAAAGCTAATTATGATATTAGCCTTCATCGTGCCTCTAAAGACGTGTCTTTAGTGTCCAAGAGCTGAATAGCTCCTGTTACCTGCTTCTTCTACTACACTGGCAATATTAAGCAACAAGCCCACGACTCAGAGGTGAATTCCTAATTTGCTACGGAAGCACTGTGGAAGAAAAGCCCTTGAAAATCACACGAGTAATGTGATTTTGGCTAAAAACGTCATAATCACAAGTTGAAGACCACTGGTAACACTTTAGGTAGTAAAAAAAACAAAAAAAAAAACAAGTGGGATTTTAGGGGCGACTCTAGAGGAAAAGTCTCTTCGTACATAAACAAGAACGTGTTGACAATGCAGCACATCTCAGACTCTGCTTTTTTACTCATCTTTGATGAGGCTTTGCTTCAGCTACATGTAAAGATCAGGGAAAGACCTGTATGCCACAAAATCCCCCAAGCATAGAAGACCATAAATTGCACAGTTGTCCCATTCAAAAGCTGTACAAAAAGTTCCTTTTAGAAGCTTTTCAGATGTGTCCATGCCAAACGGTCTATTTAAAGGCCTCAACAATGTGTTGTACTTCACAGGGGTTCATGTTATTGTGCTGACCCCTGAATTTGCTGTATTATGAGTGTGAATGGACTGTTTTCCAACCCTCCCTATCCCCCGTTTTTGTTGTGACAACACAGACCGTGTTGACCATTTCGACCTCCATTGACCGTCTCTTTTGTTATCATTTATGAGTCTAAAATGATTCAGTATCAGTGTTTGTACTCTGAAACCACAGAAATTGTGTGCTCCCTCTTTGCCCTGTTTAGCCTTGCAATTTCTCTCTCTGTGTGTATTACACTCCCTCTCTCACACAAAAGCACACAAAAATGTACCTGTTTGGTACAAACCATTTGTTCCAGTGTATATTCAATCTACAAAATAATTCTATAGGTTTTCAGGCAGCATTCGTGGTTTCCTGTAAATTATATAAATTTTTTGTTGATTTGTTGGACAAGAAAAAGCAGTTCTTTGGAGGAGGCCTTGTTCCGAGTTGTTACCGTCCACAGGCCCAGGTGCAGAGTATGATTGGTTTTCTAATGGTATGCTGGCGTAGGATACAAAAAGGAAATGGAACCACCTGGATGTGTGTTTGCATGTGCTACATGGCATATGTGATTTATGGCATCTGTGATTCACGGCATATGTGACAGCACTATGTGTAAGTGCGAGAATGCGTCGCGTCATGCACCCTTGGTTTCTGCTCATTAGGCTAATATGACAATGGTATGTTCTCATTACTGCATGTAGAGAGCTGTCTAAGAGCTAACGTAAGGTCACAGAGGGAAGCGACAAAGACTATGTTGTACATAATGTGCCCTCTTGTAACATCTGTGGTCCCAACGTGTGCTGAAATCAAAGAATGTTTTTCTACAGGAGTTGTTACGAGCAGAAGAAAAGCCTCTGAAACCAATAGAAGAATGCCCCTTATTCAGTTCATTTAATGGTCAGTTCACCTTGTTATGTTGGCACCTATGAAACTCAGACTGTATAGAGAGCTGATTTAAACCTGTTCAAAAATTATCATCTTAACAACACCAGTGTTGGAGCTGGTAAAACTGAAAGTCTAAAGGTTAATGTTAAATTTCTTTATTTTTTGGACTGAAATTCTCTCTTTTGTTAAGTTTGTCTTGAGTAACTTGTTTCCAAATTGATTAAATACAAACTCATATTTAAATTTGCAGAATATAAAATTCAGAAAACATTCAGACAAAACTGAGAACATTTATTTAACATGACTTAAAAGAGTCAAAAAACGATGTAAACATTATTATTATTATTATTATTATTATTATTATTATGATTATTATTATTATGATTATTATATTGTGTGTAGCTGTATTACCATGTGCTATTTGACACATTTCCACACCTTTTTCAAAACTAAAAATTGCCACGTGCTTAATGAACACAGCACTTCCCCCCCACACAGCATGACTACAAATCACTAATTAAAACTCAGCAAAGTAAAATGTACTTGTGTAATAAATATGGAAAACATGGCAGCGAACATCTAATTAAAAGTTAGAAAAATACCAATGATAGACCTACAAAGAAAAAACAAACAGGCCAAGATTTATGTCTTTAGGCAGTTAAACAACAGCATGCTACACATCATGTGGTACTTGCCAACATGCTGTGGGGAAAGCTGGAATCTCAGTCCATTAACTCTTAAGTCCAGTGACTTAAAAAAAAAACCCTCTCAGCCTGTATAGATGTTGCAATGTGCAAGTCAGTATTTCTATCAAACAAGCTACCCTGTTGACTTTCAGCAAGTGCACCTGAAGTCATCATTGATATAGAAATACCTTAACAGGATGCAGCTGATGAGTACATTTTGGCATCTTAATATAAATGGACTTTTTTTATGTTGTTAGCAGCTGTTGTAACCATGACAACTACAGTATCATGGGGCTGAAAGTCAACAGCTACTGCGATAACTTGATAATACTTTGGAGAGTGCTGTGTCCTACTTCAGCTTTTACTGATAGAAATATTAATTATTGGTTTAATTGATTTGTAGTCCCAGTGTCAAACAGTGAAGGTGAAGGAGTTTTTATCATTTCATCGACTAACCATCTCTATCTCTGTCATTGTTGATTTACTTCTTCATCCAAAATGACATCCTGGATGTAAGATGAATCCGTATAATGACTGATAATTCTATTTTTTTTTTTCATCCAAAGTCCTTAAAAATGTAAAAAAAATTAAAAATACCCAAAAATAATTTGCATATACTGTATGTTTTTGTGTTTGCATCATATTTGAGACATCAGGCATTACACATAGTTATTTCCGCTAGTATTGAATTGTATTTTTATCATATGGTGATGCAACAGGTCTCAGAAGTGGATGTATCAAACATGATACCCACCATGTTTGCATCATAGGGATAAGATATTAGACACAAAGGTCCTTTCAAATTTAAAATTTCTAGTTTGGCACTTCAGGGATGCTTCAGCACCCTTACAAAGTCTACTCTAAACCCTAATGCCTAACACTCTTTGATGTGTTTGTTCTATCTACGGCTAAAATGAATATATTCAAACATCAGGCTATTTCTTTTTAAAAGTTAACAGCTTAACAGAGTCTGGCAAGTTACAAAGAACTGGTTGTGATGGGAATTTTTAAAACGGAAAAATAACCCATGGGAGTTGTAGCTTTTGAATGCTAACGATGAATCATTCAACTTTGTCATGGCTGCTTGAAGTTCTAATAGCAAGTGTTGTAACGGATTCATCAAAATTTCCCAGGAGCATGTTTACTTTCTCTGAGAGAGAGATAAAAGAAACCCTCAGTGGGAGATTGCATTGATTTACAACAGCTATTTAAACATCAGCTAGCTTGAATGTCACGTCAGGACTGCAGTTAAAAGTCTGTTTGGAGGTTTTTAAATTAGCGTTCTGTTACGGCTTATTGTGCTGGCAGTATTTAGAAAAATCAGAGTTTTTTCATTAAGGTGACAGAAGAAGATTTAAATTGAGGAAGATAATCCAAGCTAACAAATATCAGATGCAGTGGTTACTACTTACTTCAAACACCTCTGCGTGATGTTGCATAATTATGATAGCTGATGGTAATGAGCACTTAATTCAACCTTAAAGTGTAAAATATCGAATCAGACACTTTGAGGCGATGTCACTGCTGCTAATCCTGAGTTCTGATACCGAACGAGTCCAGCCAACCACCACCACCACCACCTCCCCACCCTCTCTCTCTTTTTTTTTCTTGCGATCTCTCTGTCCCTTTGTGAATCAAGCATTAGCTGCTTAGCATGCCGCTCATGTGTCGTTCTTTGCAGACATGACTAATACATGAAACGCACAATATATCTGCCAGTAAGAGCCAGCGAGACGTGTGTGGGCGAGAGCTTTCTTGCATTTACAGTTTTTTTTTATGTGCTTAATAAAATAATTCCATCTGCTAAATTTACATGAAAATGGATTATAACATTTGATAAAAACATGACGTACACACTCACTCAGATAAGACAATTCAGATTGTCTTATCTCTCTGTTGATTGCCCTTCACCTGATGAGTGTTTATGTATCAGTGCTGAGATTCCTGTGGTCTTACTGATGTTCCAGCGCAGTGTTCCCCCTCAGTGAGCCGGCACTTCGCCACAGGGCTGGTCACGCTAATAAAGACCCTTTGAACTGAACCGAATTGACTTGAGACATGCGAAGAAAAGGGGAGGAGAAGAAAAAAAAGAGAGAGAGGAATGGACTCAGGAACAAAGACCAAAAGGAAAGAAGAGATAATGAAAGGTTTTGTCCTACAGGTAAAAGACCTCCTGCTTTTTTTCTTTCACCCTTGCTTGCATTAATTATTAAAGGCTATGCAGGCTAGATGGGGTCCCTGGATGAAGGCAGATGATGTCGTTGGATAATGCTGGTTCCAACCTTCATTTCGATTTTTAAGGTCATACTCATGGGGCATTTGACATTATGACATCTGACATTAAAAAAGAAGTAGGCAACAGACTTAACTTTGGCATTTTGATATGTTATTTAGGGTGGGACATTGCATTGTGTCGTGTCGCCACTCGAGCGTCGCCAGACTGCAGAGTTTGCCCTACTCTCTGGCCATCCTGCACCTCTAACTGTTTTCTCTGAAGACGACCCAAGTCAATGTCAAATCTTACCACCTTCTTGTTGTGTAATACTTACTGATATTTTACTCATATCCATCCAAACATCCTGTGCAACCCACCCCTTCCACACCACACTCTGAGAGGGAATGTTGGTGAAACTGATTCATAGAGATCGATGAAGAGTCAACGTAGAACCTGGTTCCAGACTGTGAAAAAGACTATCATGAGAACCAGACTAAGTGTCAATCAAACAGTCAATTAAGGCACAACAAGGCATCCACGAGTGGGAACAAAAACCCACGGGCTGTGTGCATTAGTTACTGTACCGCTGATGAAGCAATGTGACATCTTGTGTGTGGGCCTGCGGCAGCTCTAGGCCTGCAGAGGCTGTCTAGTCCAACTAATGAGGATGGAGAGAGAGGTCAGAGATGAAAGCCAATCTAAATAAGGACCTTGATATGACTTTAACGTTGTGTCATAGTGTGTCACCATGCATGTATGTGTGTGCGCTCGGAGGTGGTGTCCTCCCACCTTCCTGCTGTTATGTTATGACTGGCGTCCTCGCTCCGAGCCCACTGTCAACAGGAGGTGTCATCCACGCAGCGCAGCCGTCGGCATTTTGCCGGCTGCATTCAGCAATGCTGACAGAGATGGACACACCTTCACAAAAACACACAGACTTAATGTGCACAACACACACACACACACACACACACACACTTTAATGTACTCCTTATTAGGCATTCTGCCAGCATAGAAAATACAGGACACGCACATGGCTCCTCATGCCTGCACATTCTTCCCGCTCTGTCAGTTCTGCCACCGGCCGTTGGTGAGTGTCCATGTTATGCAAACTCAGAACAAAATGCTGTCAGAGACTGTAAGTGTGTGTCAGTTCACCTGACAGGAGCAGAGGGCCGTCTTCTTCCCTCACTTTCCCATTTTCCTTGACTTCAGACTCATCCATCCTGAGGCAGACTCTTTACGGCGCTTAAACTCAGCTGAAGTTGACGTACACTCACTTACCGCTGACACATTTCTTGTCTCTGCCTCCCTCCCTTATGCAGTCCTTTATTTACACCCAACCACTGTTAAATTTGAACAAATTGAACTCACTATTCATTTCATAGACTTAAAGCCTAATACATGGGTACTATAATTGCCAGCCTTAATATGATATTTTGTTTCTCTTCTAAGTGGGGATCTGAATTAAAGCTTGCCTGTCTAACATGGCATGCAGAGAACTCTTTTGGCGGGATACCTTCGCTGTAATACGAGGCTTAGCAGCCACAGTGGAGTTGTGAAGCAGCATAGTAGATGAATTTTAACCAACAGTGTGTTGCCAGAAGGTCTCGCTGTAAGTGTAGCTGTCAGAAAGAACAGGAACTAAGCCTCACTTTGGGGCCTGGTACAAACACACAACAGATGAGCAGCTGATTAAGGAGACGTTTGTTGTTGTTGTTTTTTTTTTTTTTTACAGAAGAACGGAGGTGACATATGAACACTCCAGCTATTCCCTGGGTTGTTGTTGGATCTGTTTCCTGGGGGGAGAGGAAGGATATGAAAGTGTAGCGTTCTTTGGCATAGTTTTTGATGATAATGCGTATATTTGTGTGTGGGCTGTCACAGACATACTGTATACAGCGTCTCTTTGGTGTGTCAGTGTTTGCAGATACAGTGTGGGCGTATGTTTCAGTTTCCCCAGGAAGTGTAAGTTCACTCCTCTGAGTCTTATTAATAAAGTCACTCGCTTTGAATCAGTATGCGGGCATCCTGGCTGCTCTAGCAGCTGGTATAGAGTTTGTCAGCTGTTGTTGTTGTTATTTTAGCCTGCAGACCCATGTGATGGGATCATTTAAGACTTATCTGCTTCAATGATAGTGAGATTCACACCTCACGCTATAAGCCTGTATATATAAGGCAGTGTAAGGGGACTTCACTTTGTCGCAGTTAGAGCCATCTCACCTTTCTTTGAAGGTGTTTCTTGCTGCCTCACTGGCTTCACTGTACAGCAAATGAGTTGTTTAAGTTGTTTTCAGTGCTGCAGGAATGCGATTGTTTTTGCAGCTCCTGACACAGAAGCCGGCATGAAAGAGACCCTGTCTTTTGAAGCATTGCCTCTCATACATTGGCTTAATTCAGGCAAGAATGGGATTTTTTTGCTTTGTGTATCGATGTGAGACCCACTGGTCAATCATAGCAACTCACATAGCAACAAGACCTGCGTAGGACAACTGAAATACATGAGATGAATCAGTAGCAGAGCTTTTTTACTGTTGGTATGCTTTATCTCCCTGCCATGACAGCGCCTTTGTGATCAGCCAGTTTTTTCCCCACATTCAGGGGTGAAAAACACTGCCAGGAAAAAACTGTAGTGGAAAAAAAGCAGAGGCTAATTAAGTGCTGGAATAATTCAAAAGAAAAGGCATGTTTACAACGTAGACATGCTGTTGCTTTTATCTGAGCGCAATACTTCACTCCTAAAGCTAAAGAGGACACAAACAACAACAAGAGGTGGACACTTGCAGCGATGCCCTCGGTCCATCTGTATTTGTATAAGTCTGATCGCCGGCCATGCGTACAGATGTTGGCGCTGCGGGCTTTTGACCTGGCCACATGGCGGGTGTATGCTGAGTGTCTCCAGTCTATTACACCGTAGCCGCGAGTGAAACCTGAGGGTAAAGCCTTCATACATTGATGAGAGCTCACAAGGCTTGTTGAAGCCCCGGGTGGCGTGACACAGACTTATACCAGCATGAGCACGCAACAAACACAGATGGACACTTACAATGTGTTCACAACCTGTTCAGCCACCCTTGCGCTCTCTAGAAGCATCGCTCGCTGATGTTTTCTAGATGAGGTCTGCGTGTCAAACTAGCTGACCGTAAAAAGAGGGGGAATGAGATAGATCTGTTTGTGTGTGTGGCTGTGTGTGGCAGTAAGTGTGTGAGTGTTAGCTCCAGGGCTTTGTTTGTGTATTAGGCCAAAGTCCCGCATCACTCATTCCAGCACAACACATCGAAGAGACAGAGGCTGATGCTTCTGCTGCCCGTCGACCATATATGGTTTTTCCTGCATCATTCGGGCTTTGGTTTAGCCCATTAGAGAAAGTAGGACAGAGCTGGGTCCTGATGACCATATTTGGCCCCGGCTCTGTCCCCTGCAGCCATCTTGCCTGCCTCCACCGCATGCTGCCAGGGCACTGCTACTCTGCTCCCTCATCGTCGTCTATCCTCATTTCCTCTGATTTCTTCTTCTTCTCTTTCTCTTCAGCCCCCTCCACCCCTAGAAAATGACTCCTCTCAACCCCCTCTTGGTTTCTCTTTCTGCTCACTCTGCCCCTTATCGTTCCCTCCCCCCTCTTTCACTCCCTCGCTCATCCTGTTACTTCGCTGTTTTGTCTTTCCTCCCCAAACCGCTCTCCTTCTTCCGCTCATCCTCCTTCTCCCAGCTTCACCCCTCTTTACCGCTTCCTTTGTTCTTCCTCTCCTCATTACTTCCTGTGTTTTCCCCCTATTTCTCCCTTATCCTTTCCCAGCAGGAAGCGGTGCACATCCAGGTTTACTCCGCTGGTTGTGTACAGGGAGTTGGCTCCTCTGGCCCCTGGCCTATTCTGGCTTCATCACTGTGTTCCTAATCAGCCCTGCTGCATGCTGCACATGTGTTTGCAAACTCATTAACGATGCACATCCGGACACACATACACACACACACACACACACACACACACACACACACACACACACACACACACACACACACACACACACACACACACACACACACACACGCATGTGCACAGACGCTTTTGTTCTGTATGAGTCTGCGAGAGTGTTTAGCCTACATCTGCACACCTACACACATGTGTTTGTCCAGCACTCACACACTCACACATATGCTCAATTTGTGTGCGCACATTAATACTCATTCTCATACACACACACACACACTCACTCTCTCTCCACCTGCTGGCTGCGGGTTTGATCACCTGGAAAATGAATACTAAATGCAGGGCAAAATGGCTGGCAGGGATCACCTTGGCTGCGTTAGAGCTCACCGCCTGCTCAATGCAGGCATGAAACTGGAGCACCTCCACACCTCCGTATCTCCGCGCTCAGATATTCCTCGACTCCACAGCTCGGTGAGGAGACACAAAGTGATAGTTGGCTTTTGTTTTGCAATTTGGAGTCTGAGTACAGGGGAAAGCGGCTCCTCCTGCGCCCCGGCTATAGCATTCCCTCTGAGCCCGCATGCTGTCCTCAGACTGAGAGGAAAACACACACACACACACATTAATGCCCTCACACTCTGTGGAGGTTTGTACACATACATGCAAAAACTGTTTTAATTTCCCCAGTTGCTGGGAATCAAAAGAGGTCGAGTAGCTGGCTGAGGACTGAGCCAGTTGGGAGCAGGTCTTCCTGAGGCTGAGGGGAGCTTATTTGGATCCAAACAAACACACACACACACACACACACACACACACACACACACACACACACACTCATGCCTATACACTCTCTCTCGTATAGTTAAATATTTTCCTTCATTTTTGAATAATTACCATCTTTAAGCGTACCACCGACTTGGGATTTTTTGCACAGATTTGCATATCAATTATCATCAAATGTTGTATATCTCATTTAACTGGTGTTGTTTTATCCTTCTTAGTCGTATAATGTGATGTTTTCAAAGGCAGGACAGAGTGACAACAAATGATCGACCTGGAACACTCTATTCCCATCATACAGGACAGTTTGGTTCTGCAAGAATACAAAAATATCATCGTGCTGAAGTCACCACGGTGTGCTTTGGCAGAGAACAGAAATCTGATGTGTTCTGGAGGAAAGTCATTCTGGTGGTTTTAGATGTGACCTTTGGTTGTCACTTTATCAATGTTCTCTACCCTTGGTTCTCAGCTTTTTGATTAACTAAGGACAGAGACCTGCATGTCTGATTGAGCGGACTGGTTTGCTCTTGATTTCTTCACATTTTTTCTTAATCTGATCTTGATTTTCCTGATCTCTAACGCTCAACCTTGACAGATAAACAAACAAACCTAAGGCAGAAATTGATCTGAGTGTATCACTATGATACAGCAGCATTAAAGAAGACCTGTTAGACTCATTCATTTATCACTTTGTCAGTCTGGGACGTCTATATGGTAGCTTTGCATGGTTTGCAGCTCATAAGATTCCTAATATATCTTGTCCTGTCCTTCTTGAAAATCCTCAATTTAGCACTTAAAGAACTATTCATTTTTACCCTGTTTTTGATGATATAAAATTATTCACAGCTTGTGGTTTTTACTTTTCTCTAGGCTTTGTAGGCTAGAAACAACCTTAAAGTCAGAAAAACATCAGGGATTACAAAAAAAAGAAAATATCTGGGATTAGCCTTCAGCTCCCAAGTGAGTCCCTCATTGTATGTTAACTTTTATGTTACCTGCTGTTTTTTTTGTATTACTTTTAGCAGGGACATATATTTCAAAAGCAAATAGCAAAACCTATGACTTCTGTAAATTAAGTTTTTTTAAACTGTGCCATTTTCGGGTAATGTGACTTCACTGTAGGAACGCAGCACTGTGGCAGCAGACAGTTTCTATACCAAGGCAGGGAACAGATTGCAAAACATCAGCCTGTAGAGAGCTGGCTCCAGCTGTACCAACCTATCTGGCTCACTACAAAGAGCTAGACCATCAGTCTTTGAACAGGTGTTAAGGTTAATGTAAACTGTAAAATTTGAAGAGAAATAATGAAGTAGCTGTCAACAAAGTTAATGTCCTTGCTGACAAATTAGCAGTTAACAAGGTTATATTTTTGAGTAACTGTGCCTACCTCTGTTTGCAGCTCGTTGCAGAGAGCCGTCATGGAAGGTCTTTAGAGTTGGGACAGCTCCAGGTTTTAGTATCAGCCGAGGCTCGTATCCAGCTTGTTCTGGCCTTTGTTGGCAAAGCAGTCATCAGTGAAGTGTCGAGCGCATACCGCTTTTTTGTGGCTGTTATTGTCCAAAAAACATTGAAGTACCTACTATTTCAGGTGCCTTCCTCTTTGAGTAGAGAAAAACATGTGTGACTTGAAAACAAAAAAACAAATAAAACAACTCATGCAACATAACTTAATTAACAAATTGCAGATCTGAGGCAAAGCAAAGCGGTTAAAATGGACTTTAAAGTGAGGGAATATTTGAAACTTTCACAATGTCTTTGAAAAAGCTGCTGAATGGGCATGTCCAAGATCAGCATCATTGTTCTCCTTGAATGGAGTTTCAACTATCCGACTGAAATATCTACTTTTAGAGATAAAGGCGTGCAGGGACACACATGCACACATACTAAGGTTTCTGCAGCCATTTTAGACATGAAAAATTCAGCACTTGTTGGAGGAATTTCAGACAATAACAGGATCTCTTTGTTAGAATTCAACCTCACTTGGTCTCCCTGCTTTCATATATTAGCGAAGAAAAGGTTAGAGTTCTTCTGGAGCGAGAAATTAACAATTAAGACCCTTTGCATGGCTTATTGTGTGTGTTTTATGTCTGCATGTGTGTGGCAGGAGTGCAGCAGTGTTTACTTTACAGCCATGCCTGTGTGTTTATAAGTGATTATGGATCTTTTTATGTATACGAGATGTAGCTCGGCAACAGTGTGTTTGTGTCCAAGTGTTTGTGTTTGTGAGTGGGCTGTGTTTGCCTCTGTTATCAATCCGGTCCAGACGACAGAAGCTCTTTAGTGGAGAGTTAGTTCAGTTTAGCATGAAGATGAAGTCTGCACGAGCCAGTCTTTCTTTGCAGGGTTCATTTTTCTGAGTGTGCGTGTTTGTCAGTAAGTGAGCGTGTGTGTGTTTGTGGTCTTTGATGTCAGCTGGTGGCTGCGACTGTTTGCAGATGTGAGCGTTAGGTAATCACAAAACACAATCACTCTGATCTATTCCTGAACCTCTGCCATTATATATAGCTTTCTCCTCATCCACCCACAACCTCTCTCCATTTCTCTCTCTCTCTCCCACAAACACACATTTTCTCTATTTTTCCCTCTATTTTCCACATCTCTCCTCTGCCTCTGCCACTCCTCATCTCTGTCCTCCATCTCCTACTCCCACACTCACTCCATCTCTGTGTTTTGTTATATATTACTGCTCTGTGTTGTTTGTCTTCGGTCTCTGGACATTTTTCTTGTCATCTCTCTTTTTTTTCCGCCGTTCCTTCACCCGTTGCCCCCGAGTCTGCATACCCCATCACTACCCCCCAAGCTTGGCCTCTCTAGCCCTCTCCTCCCTCCCTCTCCTCCCTCTAACATCCCTTCTTTACCCTTGCTGTCCTCCTCTTCTCTTGCCTTTTTGCCTTCCATCACATGTGTGCACGCTGTCGGAGGGGGAGTATTGATTGCACGCTTGGCTGACAGGCACAGTAATGGACGACTTGGAGAGTGTGTGTGTGCGTGTCTGTGTGTGTCTGTGTGTGTGCTTGTCGGGGTTTTTAAGGAGCAGTCTTTGCAATAACTCACCTGACCAAGCCGTCGGCCGCCGGCAGGGCAGGCGGGCAGAGTGAGAGGTGCTGCAGCACGCAATGCAACCTGACAGGCTGCATTTGAAAGCAACTGAGCCAAATATAGGGCAACTTTCAAATCACACCCCATTTATTCCCCAGGGAACCTTTTTTTTTTTTTGACCAGACGAACCATGTGAAAACACTGGCAATAAAACGGACGAGTAAATTCAATGCCTGCAGTGCCTGGCCTCCCCTGATGCCATGTTATATTGTTTTACATTTATCTCACACATGCAGGATATCAAAAGTGCTGTTTTCAAAAGCCCATTGCAGTAAGTTGTCACCAAATCCCGAGCCATTCTCCTCAATAATCAACAGAGCAGCATGGACAGACAAACACTATAAGACATACACCGCAGTTAAAATGCTAATACAAGTGATTCAATTAAAGCGATCCCCTCTCCATTGCCCATAACACAGTTTTGTGGCTTTTGGTGTCCACTCTTTTATGGATTATTATGGAAACACTGAGTTTTGTTTCTCTTCTCTCGGGCAGCTTTTGGACATTGTCATAATGATTTCAGATTTCAATGCAGCAGCTCCTTTGACAGCAGAATAGCTTTTGTTTTATGGTGCTGATCTAATAGAGACTGTCTGACATTTGGATTCAGGCTTAATGCTGATAGAAATACTTTACATATATACACACATAAAACCTAATTCTGTTCCATGTGCTGTGTGCCAGCAGCCTAATTAAATGATGTCTATGCAAACTAGTACAGTACAGTGAGCAGCATCACAAACATTGCACGCTGAAGTGTTATCATCATTCCCGTTGGCATATTGTGCTTCACACAGTACGCAAATACATGCAAATAAAAAGAGAAACATTGTGTGATCCGGCATTAGCTCGTATTATATCACTTTCATCCTCAAACTGCATCATTTTTAATTTATTTCATTCAATCTCTATTCAAAAGCAGGACAAATGCAGCTGTTTAACATAAAAAAGCCAGTAGTGCACTCTAAACAGTGATTCGAATAAATGAGCAATTGTATAAACATGCATTTCTCATACATAATTGAGTCTGAACTGACCCAGATCAAGTAATGTAAATGAGTGACTCTAACTCGAGTTGTAAGCTGTATAAAAAATGAATGTGGATATTCATAATTCTGTAGTAAGTTTTAAACTTGTAAGGCTAATGTACCATGGGCTAACTC
This sequence comes from Xyrichtys novacula, assembly GCA_962446985.1. Taxonomy (NCBI): domain Eukaryota; kingdom Metazoa; phylum Chordata; class Actinopteri; order Labriformes; family Labridae; genus Xyrichtys; species Xyrichtys novacula. The sequence goes on from OY660871.1 coordinate 25,696,241, forward strand.
AATGTATTATGTATTTATTCAGTAGGGCCTGGTACTGATTTACTGAACAATGAGGCAAACAAAATGCTAATCCAGCATTAAATACGCTGCTGGTGCATAAATACTCCAATAGTCATTGCTTTTAGCATATGCTACCATTCATTAGCATAGAGCAGGCAGAGAGATCACCAGTGATTTAGCATGAGAAAGCTGGACTGCATGTACTGCTGCAGTGTTTGACCACTTTATTGACCTTGTGAAGGTAACATCACGGTCATGGGCACACACAGACACAGACACACACTCTCAAACTGAAACACACACACACACACACCCACACACAGCCTGAAAGTGACCTGCACTTATACAGAAATAAGCAACATAACGATTTGTTTTCCTCTTCTATTTGGCTGGCTTTTCTGCAGCGATGCAGCTCTCCCTCTGCTGAAACAAATAGAGAAGGTTAAGCTGATGTGTACTGCTGGTGAGCAACATTAAATATTGACTTAGAGATAGAATCAGGGGTCAAATGGCAAGAAATTATTCATCATATGTCAGATGGGATGTTTTTTGATCATGCGAGCGACTGTTATGTTTCAGACCTTTAGCCCCCATTTTTCTGCGGCTGACCTTGGACTGAATCCCATCATCATGAATCGCAGTGAAGAGCTTATTGCACAAACATGTTATGAGCAGTTAAACTCTGCATGTCACCTGGGCATGTGGAATTCAGGAACAAGAAAACACAATCTCTAGTCTGTTCTTGTAAGTTCTGAATAGAAAATGTTTAAATTTGCTCAAAGTTAACGAATAGTCCATTTCTTTTCCAAATATATTAGTCTGAAAGAGATGAAACTTCTTTAAAGACAAAGTTGTTTATTAATTTTACAGCAATAATAACCAATGTCCAAAGTGTGGTATTGAGGTGGTCTGGTTCGTAACATTTTGTGTTTATATAAAAAGAACAAGTAACATGCAGTTTGACACTGATAAAAACTGTCCAGCTTGAAAAAAAAGAAAAAGGGATATTTTTAATTAATTAATTTAGGGTCAAACACACCGTAACACTGAGTTAGACACCCCCTCGAGAGATGAATGTTGCCGACCACTTGCCTCTTTAGTTATACCAACTTTAGTAACAACCGCACGATAGCAATACACAGCCATCTGAGGAGCCATAAACAAACCTCAACCAAAACGCCACTCTATAGTCACAAATAATGCTCAGAACAACACCTAACTTCATCAACAGTACATTTAAGGTCCTAGCCACAGCACTAGCCACCAAACATCTTTTTAACTTTGCCTGATTTCTTTAGCAAAGAGACTAAACACAACTCACCTACTCTCCTCTAGCAGCTGCTTGTTTGTATGGAGACCTCAGACGAGTCCATCACAGACTGCAGTAGGGTGGTGCAGCTCATGGAAGAACATTTATGATCATTTCTTAATCATTTCCTTGAAGTAATTATTATCATATTAACCACTTCGTACTGCAGACACGGTAGTTCTTCTGCCTAATGTCTCTGTCTGATTGCATTTCCATGAAGAAATGAGGGGGTGTCTAACTCAGTGTTACGGTGTGTTTGACCCTAAATTAATTTTACGCCAGAATATCCCTTTAAACTCACACATTTACTCATTCCCATTAGAAGGTTATTGGGTCACAATGTTTTGACATACTGGGCTCCTTCAGTTGATAGCCTTTAAAAAGAAAATTATACCAATAGACTCATGTCCCAGGAGTGAAAAAAGGCACCATAAAAACATCATTACGATCTACAAATACAAAAATACATCCAGAGAAAAAACAAACGAGAGACAAGGATCATCTCAAGCAATCTTAAACCACAAACTTCATTCATGAAAGCTAAATCAATCTGCTCCAACAATAGACACTGTTTTTTTGTTTTGCATTAGTTTATTATGAGGTAAAGACTTTTTTATATTCCCTGGTTATTTGTTTGAATAAAGTTGAGGAAGGGAAATTATTTTTGGACCATCAGCTCTAACCACTGAGCAGTTTCATCTGAACATCCTTGCTTGTCATCTGGGCGAACCAAATGTGTGTCTACAGTGAAGAGAAAATTAAGCAAACTTTTGTGTTTTAGGGTTGTGGTTAGGGTGAGGTTTAGGGTTGTGGTTGGGGTTAGGGTTAACAGACTAAGACAAACTAAACACTCAGGTAGAAACAAATGTAATTTTCAGCACCACATATACCATTTGTTTCTGTTGAGAGTCATATTTTGAGTGTGTTTTTTATTGATAAGGCATTTATTTTCCAAAGGCGCTGAAAAATAACTTGTGTTGAGAAATTACTCTGATGGGTGAATCCTCAAAAACTCCTCGCTTTGATTCCTCCCTGATGCCTTTTTTTCTTTCCTGTTTGGACTTGAGAGGAAGATAGAGGTTGAAAATGCATCTTGCCTGAAGCACCCGACAACAATTTGAGCATGCTGTTGTCGGTAATGCATTTAGCCCAGATGGAAAAAGATTTTTATGCAAAACTGATACACAACAGCATCTTGAAAGTGCCCAGTCACTCCGTATTTCCATGTTTTCCTGAATGTTCTTGCACCTCCCTCTCCTCTCTGCAGTCAGTCCCTATCAGGCCTAATAGTCTGATGTCCCGTGTTGAGTCGAGATGACCAATTTTCGACGCAGTCATGGGTGACAAAATTATACACCATCTAGAGTAGACATGCAGCGAATTCATGAACACTGTGAAATATTTTAGGGTAATAAAACTGTTAAATACCCAGCATTAGCCTCTGGTCACACCACAAATCTTAAAAGATAATTATACGACTAATTTGATCTGATTAATATGTATGGCAGCCAGCTGAATCGCTCAGCAAGGCAAACATCAATCAGATCTGGACAAACTATCCCTGGGCGATTTAGATAACATAAATACCAATAAATTATACTTTTATTTTATATTAAACAGTTATAATCTGAAAGAAGCAGCCATGGTGGAACATGTGCACCGCCTCAGGATTAGAGTAATAAGATGTGTTTGGATAAAAGCATTTGTTATGGTCAGTATTAAAATAAAGATATTTATGTAATTATTTTCTGTAAGCTTATAGAGTTACACTGAAGAAAGAGAACTGATCTGATATAATAATTAGATTAAAAGGATAATTTATGGCATAACACAAGCAGAAAACTGTGAGGTCATTACATTGGGTTTGTTGCCTCCTCCAGCATTGTGGCATTTTCTATGCATTTAAAGCGTCCTACAATCTGGCATTATTAAAGATTATTCTCCTGGCATTTCCACTGTGCCTGTTATTGCAGAGTGCAGAATGAAAGACAACACAAGAGAGAGGGAATGACATCGGCCAAGGTCAGGAGCTATATTCATGCCCATGTTGTTTTCAACATGAAAAAAAAAAAGCCCTGGGGGCTTCATTGTGTTATCCTATCGCTTCTGTGACCTTTTTAAAATGGATGGGGCTGTTATTTCCCCTGTTTTAATGAAACTACTCATAAATAATTTGATCAATTATGTAATCTAATACAGCCACCAGGAGTGCACCGAAGGTTTGTTCTTTCAAAGTTGTAAATAAAAATAGACTTGCACTTTAGATTATTTTAGTATTTTCTCTTAAATTTTAGAAACCGTGTTGGAATTATTTCTCAATGACTGTCAGATTTTTCCGCTAAACTAACATGACCGCCAAAGTCAGGATTATCTGTTAAGACGCAGAATTCAGATTGTCGCTGAGTCAACACAGATTTCCGCTGTCTCGAATCGCACAACATTATTCACGGCTTATATTCACCATCTGGCACCGATGCAAAGTTCCCAGCTATTTTAGCTGCAGCGTTAGGAGTAAAAATGTATTCTTTATGCGTTTATCCCAAGGCACACTCACAGAACAATGTCAGAAGAAGGAACATGAAGTAAACAAGATAATTACTACATTTGTTTTCAGTAAATTAGATTATTTTCTATCCACTGCCTGGTGCTTACTAAACTTATAAATGTGTTACAGTTCTGAATTAGCAAGCCGATGTGTGAAGAAGGCTTTGATTCAGCCGGGAGGTTGAACGAGCAAGTACTTACAAATGGTAATTACTAATAAAACACTGGCAACGCTAATTTGTGATTCTATCATTTTTATGATTAACCTAAATTCCTGTCTAAGGGAAAACATCAGCTCGAAACTCATTATACTTTCTTATTGACTCTCACTGAGCATTTCCTCATACCTGCAGCGATCACAAAAATATACTCTGAGATGATTCAAGTGTTGTTAACCTATTACTCATCCATGTATACTTTTTAAAGCAGAGAGCTGATGTCTCACTTATTTATTTTGTGAAATCTCGTAAATGAAAGAGCAGATAGAAATCCTCAGAACAAACATGATGTAACACTTTGTTTTTCCTCAGGATTTGAACCTTGGCATTCTGTATAAATAGTTGAAAATTGAACTCTACAAGAGCGCACCATCTTTCCTCTCCTGTATGGGAACAGTGACTCGCCCTACATATTTTTGTCTTTGCGTAGTCACTTTGCATAGTTGCAAGTGAATCCTTTTTTCAGATGTTGAACTGAGTCTGAGAAGTGCAGTCAGAGAGAATTTGTCTCCTGCCCGGGGCGGCTGAAAACAAACCGTATTTGAGCATGCTGCTTTCTGCAGAGCAAATTAGCACAGACGAAAACACAAACCAGAAGCCCCACATGTAAACTTGAATCACAAGAGCACTTTCACAGCACTCACTTTCCCCTTGTTTTCTGTGTTTTTCAGTCTCTCTCCATCAGTGTAATAGCTCGCCCTGATCTCAGATGACCAATTTTAGACATGGTCGTGGGTGACGGAATTACACAACGATATGGAGTGTCTGAGTGGACACGCAACATGTCCGAGTCATACAGTACACACACCCGAGTCAGGCGCGGGGTGAACACTCGGTCCCAGCCACGTAGCTAAAACCTGTTCCTTGTGTTTCTGCCTCTTACTGTTAGAGCCTAGCCAATCACACACACACACACACTAGCGCACACACACACAAACACACACTCACTGAAGCCACGCCTCACATGACCAGTGAGCCCTTACTCCTCGATCTCTCGTTTACCTGTTTCATCACAGTCTCTCCTTCTCCTCTCTCACTCTCTCTCCATCTCTTTTACACTCCTCCCCACTCTCACTCCCTCCTCTTCTCATCCTAGACTCTGTTGCCACGGCAGCAAAACCTGACAATGAAAGAGAGAGAGAGAGAGGGGAAGGGAGACAGAGGGAGCAAATGGCATCTTAGTCATTTAATCCAAAACCAGTGTATATGTGAATGCATGGAGGTAAATAGATTGCATATGTTCATGTAGATTTCAGAGTATCTGTTGCGTGTGTGTGTGTGTGTGTGTGTGTCCATGTAGGGTGCGTGGGTGTTTAAGTGGGAGAGCTGCGTGGAGTTGGTTCAGCGGTTCATCACAGAGCTGTGGCAGTGCAAAGGCAAATACTCTACCTTTGTCTGTCTCACTACATAAAACAATTCTGGTTCCATTTTCTGTTTCATGTTCGCTGAAAATATTTGCTTATTAAATGGGGTATTTTTTTTGCCTTAGTCGCTTCAAGTGATTCACAAACATGTCTGAGCTGAAAAGCCCGACACTCTCACTGATCAAACTGAACTTGTAGATCCATATAGTCCTCTTTTCATGGTTTCTTCCACTGGACAGCGATCGAAAGTTATTCACAGAGGGTCTGAAGAGGGTCTCTTCAAGTCTAGTCAAATCTGATTCAAGATCTTTTCTACAGCCAAATCTGAAATTCAAACGTCTAATTGGGCTTCACAGGCTCGCACCACGCCTGCTAAGCTCTCAAAGACGAGGGAAATACGATTCACATACTCAAAAACTCTCTGGTGTAAAAAGAGAAAAAAAAAGCTGAAAGAAGCCTCAGGAGAGACAATTCAAAAAAGACATCCCTCCTCCTCCTCTGCCTCCTCCTCCTCCTCAGTTGGCCAGGAGGAGAAAGAAAACTATGAACAAAGAGAAAAAACTGTAACAGTTAGTAAAAACCAAAACACAAGAGGTGTGTAGTCCAACAAAAAACAAATATGTACCAACTCTTTGATGTAAAGCCCCAAGTCTGAACTAGTACCCTCCATTTATGGTGAAAGTGAAGTCATTCACTCTGACGTCCACCTTGTAGCCAACAATGATTTGAATTGACAGCGCTCTATTTGCGCTCAGACATTGTTCTCTTCACAGTGCCATTTGTTACAATATCGCTCTTAAATTTTCAAGGCTTTGCTCTAATATGCAAATTTTAGCTCCACAAACAAGCCAGAGGGCAAGTGAGTTCAAGGAGAGTGCCCTGATTGTGATTATACTACCCTTCTTATGTAAGTCTTAGCTGCAACAAGTGGGACCTGTGTCGACAGCTAGTGACACAGAACTGCACATCTTTTTTAAACAGCTCCTGGGGAGAACAGTGCATCGAGTTTGCCCGACCCAAGCGCACTAATCTGAACAGCATGTGGTACATATGCATGCAGAAAGGCGGAAATGCAAAATTGCTGCTGGCCTGTACAAACAGATAACACACAGGCTTGCATCGGGACGCAGATGCAGAGGAAAAAACAAACCAAAAAATCTCTTCCTCGAGAGTTGGTGTATGTGTGTGTGGAGCGTGCGGATGTTGTGTGTGTGTTTGCGTGTATGTTTGTGTGTGACATACTCGGATGTGACAGTGTCACAGGAGCACGGTGGTACCCCAAGCAGACGGTGTCACTGACTGAGGGGCCTCTTTGTCAAGGAGAGCACTGGAAAGAATTTATCCATGTCCAATGAAAAGAGAAAGAAAGAAGGGAGGGGTGAGGGGTAGAGGGAGGGCGGGTGTAACAGAGAAAGTGCACTGTCGAGATTGAAGAGACCTGAGAGAGCGAAGATAGAAAGAGAGAGCAGTGAGAGGTCAGTAAAGAGACAGTGTTCCTGAGGAGCAGAGACAAAACAGATAGAGGCTGAGTGAGAGGAGACACAGAGGTGGAGGGGGGACAGAGGTGGAGGGGAGGAGGAGGAGGTGGGCTGAGGAGAGAAAAAGAGAGAGACAAGCATGGAGGAAGAAAATGAGTGATCAAAATGTCTGCAGCCTGACCAAAGGGAGAGCAGAGTGAAAATGTAGAGGGGTAACATTAACTCCCTGTGGGATCTACTTTATAATGATAATGTGACAAAAATAGAAGAAGCTTATAAATGAAGCTGCAGTTTTCCCTATAATTTAAAGAAGAATGAGCTCATAACATGCAGGTGCAATACTGTGGAAATCAGCAGTCTTGATTTATAATTTATAGTTCTCACATGAGAATTGGTGTCCAACAAACACAGCGAAAGTGAAGACAAAACTCTTTCTGCTTCCTCTTTTTGTTGTGGGTGGGTGAGTGGGGTGTGTGTATTTAGGCTGCAGGTTTGGTCAATCACCTCAAGGTTCACAGCCTCCCTCTGTAAAAAGAGTTGTACTGGATAAATGCCAGCAGCACCCTTAGAGACTTGATTTCAAACAATATCACTGAGAATCCAATTAATTATTTTAATGGGTTACAATAACGTCTTTGTAGGTGAATATGCATTGATTTAATCTAATAAGTACCAGCTTAGTGAATGTGGTTTATCACCTCATAGATACATAAAAGTCTCAGCTGGAGTCATGTCAGATGTATTTTTAAAAGCTATGTTTTAACAAAAGTGATCTGCCTCCATGCTCCCTGTCACCACACTTTCTCTTTTGTTGTATCCGCCACCTCTTGCAGAGAAGGTTTCCCACTGTGACAATGAGTTAATAATTTTAACATCCCAACCAAATCCCAATAAAGACATAAATGTAATCACAGTCTGTTTTAAAGAAAAGATGATTTCAGGGTTGGTTTATATTAATATCAGTTTTTTATACTCTTTTCACATTGCTTGACCAATTGCCATGAACTTATTTTTACACTCTCATTGAAAAAGCTGCTTGTTTTGTCTAACAGAAACTCCACAGTTCAAAGAAAAATCAGTCTACCGAAATTTAATTTTAATTTTAAAACCCAAAGATAAAACTTTAAAAACAGCTGGAAAAAAGCGAATGGTTTGACATTTTTCCCTTTTAGAAATTTAAAGACAGATAAAATTATTCATAACTAATGATCAATGAGTAAAGGTTTCAATTTCTGCTTCTTTAATATCTGACTTCAGCTTTTTTGAGAGTTTTCAATATCGGTTTTTGAGAATTAATCATTTTTCATGCAGCTCAAGCCAAATGAACTCTGCTCCCAAAAAATTATACGCTATGAGCTTCTCAAGGTTTTATATGGATTGTACTCTTGCTTGAGTGCAATTGCATTATTTGCTATGGCTGTTGTGCACTTTTCAAGAATCTAACTCTGATTCAGGCGTCTTGGTTTTGTACACATCACAGGATAACATTTTGTTTGAGCAGATTGTTGAAATGTCAAATTTAAAACTCAAAAGCCTGTAACACTGACATTAAGAAGAAAAGGTAAAGCTTAAAAACTGACAGAACAAAGTTAGATGAGCACAGATGGTTGTGTTGATCGAAGAACAGAGGTATGATAGAAGAGAAAGAAACGGCGAGACGAAAGAAGTAGTCATCACAGGAGAGGAGTCTAAAAAGTTAAGCACAAAGAGAAAATGCTGAGTCAATGTGACCAAACGCATGTGCCGCTTCTTTGATATTAGATTCAGACACCAAGTACTAAACACTTAATCCTACAGAAAGCCAAAAGGGGTGAGGAAAAGGTCCTTGGTATTTTTCCACTCCTAAAATGACAGTGCTAACACACACACACACACACTCTGGCACATAAACTGACCACCCAGCTCATTTAGACCGTCTGGGTGTTAAAAAATGCTCTGAAATGATCTGACTGTGCCGACACACAGACCCCAGCCTGTCTCCAGTCAACAATAACTGTTAATTTAGACAAAAATGAGCAAAAAAGCACTCGTGTTTAAGCGTTGCTGGCGGTACAGTCGTCTTAAATCCGCAGCCGCTGAAGCCGTTCCACTTGCAAATTCAATTACGAGAATGATTCATCCTTCCATTATGATAACTGTCAGATTTTCTTGTGTCATACAATAAGGCATAAGGGGGAAAAACAAATGATTCGCCAGCCCCCCCACGGACATCCTTCTCCTTCCCCTTCTCCCCTCACCCCCCCCTCAAGCTGCTTTTCTCCCTCTGAATCTTTTTGTCTTTCCCCCCTCTTCCCACTCTTTCTCTTCTTCCACTCATTCCCCGTTATCGCTCATCCTGCTTCCTCTGCCTTAGTCTCCGTTCATCCTTTCCTCCTCTGCCCTAGGGTATGAGGCAAGATAGCATTCCCTCATTTTCTGATTTTCTCCATATCTCCCCCATCCTTCTCTCTTCCTTTCTCTCTCTCTCTCCCTTTTCTGGCCCTCCCTTTGCTCCCTCATCTTCCACACATCCCTGCTTCTCCCTCACGCTCCCTCCAGATAATTAAGATCTCTGATTTTACGGTTTTCTCTTTCATAATAGGCACTGCAGACACGCACGCAAGCCGCCAAGTCTCCTGCATACACACACACACACACAAAAACAAAGCAGAAAACACACACAGATATGCATACGCTTTCATAAACACACGCACACACACACACACTTAGACAAATGCATGCAGCAAACAGCTAAATCTCCAACTGGGATGACTCTCCTCTCTCCCTTTCCATTCTCCCTCTTTTTTTATTCCCCGTCTTGCGCGGACATGAACACACATAAACTCACACAGCAAGTCAGGATATTTTATGTATTTTTGCATTTGTGTGCCTCAGTGATGCCGGCATGCGAGTTGACTTACAGCAGGGTGCAGAATGAAAGTGAGCGAGGGGGGCTTGAAGCAGTGTTTTTCTGTACAGCTCAGACAAGTCGGGCTCTGCTCGGGCCTCTCGCTGCTCTGGCTCCCCGCAGACTGACACCCGACTGCTACAGGGACTCAGTCATGTACAACTACAGCAACAGAGCCAGACACACAGTCTTTGCAAATTAAACACAGCTATCGTATCTCGCTGTTTGCTCTCTCTACATCTCTGACTTGTACTTGTCTCCCTGACTTCCCCAGACTTTTTACAACCACATTATAGCATTCCCTCACTCTCCTGCAGCGATAGGAGAAGCGTAAACATTAATTCAGCTGTGTGGAAATGCTTTGTACCCAGCTTGTCATTTATAATTTGGCTGAAATACAAATGTGTTACTAGTATCATCAACACACCTAATGCTAATTGGCTTTTCAATTTTTTGAGAGACCAAAACTTGAAGAGTTAGGCAGGAGAATAATCCTCAATTTAGTGATAAAACTATATATTCATTCTGGGGCACTGTTAATCAAAAGGTTCAAGTATATATCACATAAACTGGGGCTTTGGACTCCAGCCAGTGACCTCTTTCTCGCATGTCAATTCTGTTCCCTACTTTCCTGCCCAGTCCACTGTACTATCATGTGTAATACAGGCAAAAAAGCTGCCGATCCACCCCACCCTGAATGACAATTTAATCAAAGAGAATTTTAGTCAAGGCTTAAGTAATGATAAACACAGCAAATATGAGAATTTTAAGGTGTAGGGGAGAGTTGGGTAAGTTGAGCCACCGCCTGTTGTTTGGAAATGGTAAAAGAAATTGATCATGTGACCAAATATTTAGGAGATGGGCATCAATTCATGGAGTCTGTGAAGGTTAGAAGCACATGGGTGAAGGGGTTAGACATTTATTTACAAAAAAAACCAAAACATTTTTTACTCTTAAAGTGAATTTTTTTGAATTTTGTCAATTGTGGTATCTATGAGCTACAACATGAGGTCAAAAACATAGCATCAAAGTCCACCATTTTAGCTTAGAGGTCTAATAAAGTCATAATATTAGTTCTGGGGTAAGTTGAGCCAGTGGCTCAAGTCAGAAAGTAAAGGAGTATGAAGAGAGGATCAGAGTTTTAGTTCAGATTGTTGAAATGTTTTACTTTTTCTTTTTAAAAATACAGCTGTGAATGTTCTGAACTTACCCCGCTCCTATGGTCAACTTACCCCATACACGGGGTAAGTTGACCATAGGAGACCACTTTTTTTGACATGCTATATTATCAAGAGTTATGTTTACACCCATTCTGTTGGTTTGCAGGGATGCACAACGTCTCGAAATATATGCAGATACACCAGTAAGAGACGAACTATGATCGCCTTGATGTAGTGATCCGAAACATGATAAATGGCTCATCTTACCCCACCCTCCCCTACTTTATATACTGATGGGATTTTAAAAGACATGATGTTGTCCGCTAGCTTTGGATGGAGAGAAAAGAATGGAATAAATCATTTGTGAGAATCCATTATTACAAAGAGGGTTCGACTGCCTCAGTAATAATGGATCGATGTGATTGCGCAGACTGTCTCCTGTATATTTATTGTACATATTGGATTGATAATAAACGCTTGCAACATATAACCTAAGCAGGATTTTAATGTTGCAACTACTGTAAATGAAGTGGAGCTGATTTTAACGACGTCATGTTCTCAGGGGTGTTAATCTTCCTCTTTAACAATGCATCATATTTTACCGGCTGAGTATATATTTTATGGGTTAAAGTCATTCTGCCTAGTCAATATTGTGGCCTAGAGGTTTAGGATTTTAGTATTAAGTAACATATCATGGAAAATATTCAAGTTCTTGAAAGTACAACACTTGTGTAAACGTACTTTCCAGTGCTGCTCTTCTGCTTCTCTATCTCTATCCTGCTCTGCGTCTCTCTCTGTCTGCAGAAACACTTTCCAATCTCTTCTCTCTGTATTCAATTTTGTTCTTTTATTCCCCCGTCGAGCCCGGCCTATTCCCTCTCTGCTTCTTTTTTCACTTATTCTCCTTACTTCTATCACAGCTCCCTCCCCCCTCTGCTTCTCCTCCATGGAGTATAGATGCTGTAATCTTCGCTGTCTAATGCTGTCAATAGCACTCAATAACAATGAAATAGCACCGGCTCCATCCCACCATTGATGAAGCCATAGGATCTTATTCGTCATCATGGCAATCTGCTTCTTGGTAATAGCCAATCAGATGGCTCCAGTGAAAACGCAGCGCTCCCATGATAGGTTCCTCCATCGTTTTGATTGACTGCACCTGAGGGCCCGCCACTTCGGCTGGCCTCAATCAATACACCATCTCGCTCAAGCATGGTCATACATGTCCTGGAATAGACACACAGGTCTGGACACTCCACACACACACAAACACACACTTAGGTGGAGGGTAAATTGAGAGAGAGACTGTTGGTGCTGCGAGAAAACACAATGCAGTTGTTATAACCAACAATATGGGGTATCAGGCCAAACAATTCACGGCAGTATACCGCCGCCCGGCCAGAAAAATCGGGGCACCGTTATGTACATGTGCACAAATATGACATGGAACATGGAACTTTGTCACCTTTTGGTGCATAAGCTATTTCTCTGATAGCACTTTTACCATTAAAAACGGAAAAACAAAGGAAGAAACTCCCACTGTGTGCCCATTATTCTATGTTGTGTCACCCATACAGATGGCCTTGCATAAACCTCTCCTCTATTCATCCTGAGCTGTGGTTACAATAATGAGAGCAACACCACCATCTGCACAGTCAGGCGCATGTCATTAGTATTACAAACATGCTCCTGCACATACTTGCTGCGCCAAACCCGGCAATGAAACGTGAAGTTTAGGTCTAAGAAAGGGTTGCACAGAGGGTGAAGAACAAAAGGCGAAACGCAGGGAGGTATGGTTGGTTTATATGATAGGAGTGGGGTTTAAAGGGAAGGGCTGCATGTATTTTTGATGTGCTTTAAACATCAAAGTGTTTGGAAAGGTGAGCTTGGTGTAAACAGAAAACAAATTAGAGATCACTAAGTAAAAAGGCGTTAAAAAAAAAGGTAGTAGGCTTTTTTATTTTTTTATTTTTTTACACAGTGTCCAACAATCGACACCATCTGTCTCTTTGATGTGCACATGCTGGGCTTGTTAGCATCCAAACTGTCATTATACACCAGAATATTCCACAATGACAAATACAGCTTTAGTGAAAGTATATGTCAGTTTTTAAAAAGACGTTTGGTGGTTAGTGCTTTGGTTAGGACCCAATATGTACTGTTGCTGAAGTTAGCTGCTGTTCTGAGCATTATTTGTAGCTATAGAGTGGCGTTTTGGTTGAGGTTTGTTCATGGCTCCTCAGACCGCTGTGTATTGCTATCCTGCGGTCGTTACTAAAATTGGTATAACTAGAGAAGCAAGCAGTCGGCAACATTCATCTCTTAATGGGGTGTCTAACTCGATGTTACGGTGTGTTTGACCCTAACTTCATTTTACACCAGAATATCCCTTTAACAGTTTTTACTCTGATATCAGGCAAAAAACATCTGAAAAACTGATTATTATTATGATTGGTTATTATTTGTGTTCTGAAGACATTGATCTTTGAGTATTGTGAAGTTGTCAAGTGCAGTTTCTGGAGAGTTCCCTTTGTGCACTAATAAAATAATCCCGATCAATTTATGTGATAACGTAAACCCTCTACATGGTTTCAAAACAATTGTTGTTTTAATTTTGACCCAAAGTAGTCTGTGTTAAAATAGTAGACTATTTTTCTTTTGATTATTTCTTACAATCAAAATAATCTGGAAATTATGTCTTTTACAACTCAAATTCAAGATATATAAACTCGGATTAATGAGGCCTACAGACCAGAAATAACAAATAGAACTTAAAAACTTGAAATGTTCACAAGGACTTATGTTAACAAAAATAAAAAACACAACAACTAGTGATTATTTATGTATATTACAGTTTTTATGATGAGTCTTAATTTTACAGTCATTTTTGACCGGGAACATAAAAATGTTGAACATAAAACAAACACAACAATGAGGTGATCTTGTTTTGTTAGGTGCAGGTCGTGATGCAGGACTTCAGCAGGAATGCAGGATGTCATCTGCGCAACATTGGTTATTCCATAAATGTTGTTTAACATGAAGAAAGGTGTGTAGATATTGGTTTCAGCCAAATGAGGCTTAGCAAAGATCCAATAACATACATCTCTTGAAATGAGATGTACTTCACACTTTGTTGCTCAGAGCTATTTCAGATCGACAGGAACTAATGGTTACAACTTAAAACCATATTAACAGCAATATTTGAGTGAAAAAAATCAAACACAAGATTGAGTGACCGTTTAATTCGGCCGCCACATTTCAGAGTTACCTCACATCAAGTCTGTCAACTCGGAGAGGCAGGTGTCAAAATTTAGTCAGACTTCCCATTTGTTTCTCTGACTTTGAAATGCGTTTATGTCTCACACACACACGTACGCGCACAAAATTGTGCTGTTGGCTGAGAAGTGAAGTTGAATTCGACATGTAGGATTGTGTGATTTTTTTTATGTGCTTTTATCATCAAAGCTGTTCGAAAGGTGAGAAGGGAACAAAACAACAAATGAAAGATCTCAAAGGGAAAGAGCTTCAGAATAAGAGGGGAGGGATATACGTTCGTTCGTTTGAGGCATCATCTGCCGCTTTGATGTACATCTACACAAACCCACAACTGTTTTTCACTTGAAAGGGTCAAAGGTCAACCTTCTACATCTCCTGTTTACAGCCGTAAGGGTCAATCGCAGGTCACAAACTGAGTCTTTTAGCTGTCTGTCAGAGCTGTCGTACGACCAAGCTGACGTCCCAGACTGTCCGGGCTGCCACCGCCGCCGTCCCCACCATCTTTAACACCACCCCTCCTGTGACCTTCCTCCCCATCCGTTACACAACGCTCCTCCTCCTCCTCTTCCTCTTCTGTGTCTTCATTCCTCCTTTCCTTTTCTTGTCAGGCTGTCAGTCAGAGCCAGGCTTTGTCACTCCTAGAGATGGTTGTTTAGTACTGAGCCAGAGCTCGCCTGGGCTCTCTTTGTACAGGTTCTCTGTGTTTTTGTGTGTCTTTAAAGCCGGGGGTGAGGTTTGGACTGTTGATAAATTTGTACAGGTATGAGTGGACTAACTATGTATGATTTTTGTGTGTATTGAAGGCTGTTTTATACTTGCGAGTCTTGTGAGTGTTCTTTGCATGTGTCTCTCTTTATATGTATGTATGCGCATGTCCATGCCTGTGTGCCAGTTGTTGTGATGTTGTCTTTGAACCCCTGGAGATGTCTTCAAGGCTGAGTCCTGTCACTTTTAAACAGCGCACTCTCCACAGGAGACACGAAGAGAGACGTGCGCGCAGTTTTTTTATTCGACAGGCTGCATGCACAGGCTGCCTCTGTGATATGACAGTGAACATCTTCATAGCTGAATATAAAAAGTCTACTATATGTGCCGTCAAATTACAATATGCTCCCACTACATTGAAGTGTGACAGAGCAGACAGAAGATAAGCTGCAGGATGACAATTTCAAGAGAGACATTGTGTGCCAAGAGAGTGAATACGTGCCCAGTAACGTGCTGTAATGTGTTTTCTCCTCCGCTCCTGCAGGTGGTGGTACAGGCAGCCAGCAGACCGTTCTCCATGAGGAGCAGTAGAAGATGCCGGCTCTGCCAGCACTGCTGCTGTCAATACGCTTCCTCTCCTTCCTGCTAGTCACCATGCCGCCACGCTCCCACAGTCAGGCCCCCTTGCTCTCCTCAGTCCGCATGGGTGAGTGGTTGGCCATCCAACTCTCGAGAAGTTTCTCAAGAAACTTTTCAGTGTCTGTCAAAGTGGGTTTTGAAACTTTCGTCTCTAGTATTAAAGCTTGAGAGACGAAAAGGGAACTTTGGATCCAAACTTGAGCAAAATATACAGTAAACCTGATAGTTACTCCAAGGTCACTCCTAGAAGGTCCTACACCCTGAGCATCAGTGCCTCAGTCTTTTTTAACAACACTATTGTGTGATGTTTTCACATTTGTAGGTCTCCTGAATTGAAGTATAACAATACCTACACCGTCCCAAATAATCGAAATGTACAGTTTTATTGAAAGCACAAAAGAGACTCTTAAATTGTCGTCTCTAACAACAGAACCTGCAAATGTAAGGGATAATTGTTGTTGAACTAGGGGGTATTAGGGTTTTAATTTGTCTGAGCCATTTCCTCTGTAAGTGTTTCAGGAGCTTCAGCTGGTTTAGTGTGAAGAGCGAAAGGTGGTACACCTCACCCAAATATAACATGTGCAGATGAACCGTACTGCACATGCAGTAGGGATAGCTTTCTCTATTCTAAATGACGACTCCCACCCTTTACACAGTGAGTTCCAGCTTCTTCCCTCTGGACGGCGGTTTCTAGTCCCCAGATGCAGAACTAAACGTTACAGAAACAGCTTTGTTCCTGCTGCTATTATTGAAGTGAACAAGTTGTAGAGATTTTGCACATAATTTTGCCCAATTAGCATTAACTGCAGAGGTATTATTTACTTACTTATTTATGTTGGTTTTAAACTTGTTTTTACCTTGGTTTATTATCCAGAGGTTGTTTATTTGGGTTATTTATTAACATTTCTTTATGTATTGACGTTTTTCTCCCTCTGTTGTGTCCTGACTGGGGAGCCTTGGGGTGCTTTTATCATGTGTTCTGTTTTGTGGTTGTTTTATATTTGTACTGTAACTTGTATAAATCACTGCAGAACAAATCTACCTGAGGTTATTAAGAAAGTAACCTGAACCTGAAACTGCATGCATGTAGAGTTCAGGTGTTTCCATGTGCCGATGTTATTTGGACCCCTCTGTTTCTTCTGTGGTTTCATTGCTTACTCCCCTAACACATTACACCCCCTCATCTCTCTTCCACTCCACACCTGTTCTCCCCTCTCACTGCCCTCCATCTTCAAACTCTGCCCTCCTGTCCTCTTTCTTCACCTGTCTGTCCTTCCCCTTCTGCCTCTCTAGCGGCGATCCTGGATGACCAGTCTGTGTGTGGGCGTGGGGAGCGTCTGGCGCTGGCTCTGGCCAGGGAGAACATCAACAGTGTAATGGAGGGTCCAGCGCGAGCCCGAGTGGAGGTGGACATATATGAGCTGCAGAAAGACTCTCAGTATGACACAACTGACACCAGTGAGTGGAGCCAATTCACACCAAAGACAACCAGTGGGGATGATTCACAAACCCATTAGAAAGTGATGAGGTTCAGCTGAATCCAGTAGAGTACAGTAGAGACTTAAGTCAGGCTTGGAGAAAGCATTCAAAAGTCGAGGCTGTTGTTTGAAACTGAGACTGTTATAGTGACCAGAACAGAGAAGAAAAAGAAAAACAGTCTGCAGGGTTTATTTTTTTTTTCTCATTTAAAAGGAGGCTGTTTTTTTTTATTCAAAACGAGGTAGTTATATTTCTGAAAAAGCTGCTCTTTTCTCCAAACAAACCTCAAATGATTACCACAATGATAAAAACACCACCACTTCCATGTGATTAGGAACCAGTAAGGGCTTGTTCTGATTAGTTTACATGTCACTGGAGACCAGTAATGGGCCAGTAAACCTGTCTCATTAAAAAGAATGGACCAGTGCCCTCTAGTAACAGCTGGCACAGTGTACTCTGTAGGCTAGCACAAAAACAAATCATCAAATTCTAATACAGATCAGCAGAGCAGGCCAAAAGAATGAGCACTACACCGCAGAGGCCACTTCATGAAATTTGTATCAATATACCGAGTTAAAGCAGAATGTTTGGAGTCTATAAAGACGGAGGAGCAGCTGAATGCAGTCACAGAGGAGACACTGACTCCCTGCTCCTGCTCTAATAGGTCACTGACCCTCCCACAGGCTATGGGCAAAATGTCTATGTGTGCTTGAGAAGGGCTGTGTACATATACGGGCTTGAATTGCAGTCGTTTGTGTATGTTTTGTGTGCACGTGTGTGCGTGCGTGTGTGTCCTTGACCGATGGGCAGGAGACTCTGACAGGCTTGTTTGCTCACAGCTTTTTTTTTTTTTTGGTCTCTAGATCGGAGAGCTCATCATCTTACAGCTACGTCTGTCTGAGGCCCACTAGCGCCCACACACCCATACAAAGGCATTTACACATACACACACACGCGCGCGCACACGCATCTCTTTCTGCAGACACTCGTGCACATTCACACATGGGTGAAGTGAGGGCATGTACACGCATAGGCAGCAGCAGGGACTGAAGAGGACTAATTGGGATGAATTAAAATACCGACTGAATATACCAGAAAGAAAAGAGCTTTTATGACTGTCAGAATAACACAGTGAAGTCACCAGACTAATTTCTGCTGTATGTGTGAAAGGAAAAAGGGCCAGATGATACTTTAGAGAAACAGGCAAGTATTTATGTAAGCTAAAAGATGAAGCTTTTGGTGGATAACAAGGTCACATTTCTTTTTTTTTTGAGGTAAGTGGAGTTACCTTTCATAAAATATGCCCACTGATTTCTCTGCAGAGTTGAATGAAATAACTTATAACCCTCTCAAATCCATCAACTAGATACAAAACTACTTCATGCAGCTGGTTGGCCCGGCATACTGGTAGTTACATTGCTTATTTTTACAGACACATGGTTTTCTAATTAAAGGAAGAAGGTTATGATGATCTTGGAAAATTCCCTGTAGCGCAGCTTTTCTCAAAACTGCTTTTTTCATGTGTTTGGCAGATGGAGTCTCCTCTATGTTGATTAATAATAAATATAAGAGAGACTATTAAGACCTAACTCAGGTTTTTTGCACTTCTATTTATTTACGTATCTACTTATTGCATTGCATGTTACTTTTAGGGGTAACTCTGCTAACTCTCTCACAGAAGAGGTTATGATATAATAAGAAAAGCTCCCGGCTAAATACACGGACTCGGCCTCTTGATGGGGTCATTCAGGGATGAGTTCTGATTTGGTCATAAGAGGACATGAGCCCTTTTTCACAAATACACCCCTTAAAATGAAATATTACAAGACATACCGCCATTAAATCCCCCAAAGATGCTTTTTATTGTTCCTCAGAGTGAAAAATGTCTCCTGTAGGACAGAGTGGTGAGTCCTCAGGAGTCAGGACAATGGGTACAACAGGATACTGTCACCGTGCAATGTTAACAAGAAATCTGAGCTAGCAAGTGGAGCAGAGTCCGGCACTACATGCTGTTACAGACTACTTGTTCAAGGTGGGATATTTATGCCCCTGTTACATGTCATGTGTAATGTGTAAAGCCCTGAGGCCTATTACTCTACCACGAGTAATAGAGGCAAACTAGAGGGAGAACAGTGGAAATATGTCTTCTCAGAGCTGGCAGGCTGGAACACCACATGTAAGAGTATCTATGCGGGGGTTCCCGCTGTGTGTTTACAAGCCATGCCTTTTGTGCTTCTGCAACACCATACTGCAGTGTGAAATTACACTCTAGGACAACAAAATTACAACACAGCTTAGCAGAGTTTAATGTGCAAGAGCGAAGGTGTACTGATGGTGGGATATTGCTATGGTGCTGTTGCAGAATTGAAATGTGTGACAATTATTTTCCTTTGCATGACTAAGTTGATAGAAAAGTTATCATGAGGATAATTGGCTTGTGGCAGCAAAGGGTTCATAGCCATGATACTTATTTATCTTTAACTTGGTGAAGACTGTTGTGAGATGATCTAAATCCTGGATGAATTCAGAGTATGACAAGTAGAAACAAACAGTGTTAAAACCATAGACTGTATATAGAATGGACAGAGTCTGCCTCCTCGCTGGGTGAAGCCCCCACGAGAACAGCACCCTCTAGTGATGGGCTGCAGTATAGGTCATAAACCCCGCCTCCTCCAGCAATCCCTATGGAGCTGTGGACAAACTTTAGAGATTTATAACACAGAATATAAATTTTTCTCCCCCCTGCTCGTGATGTTGACATGTAGTTACTTTAAGACTGGTCTGTGCTCAAGTCCTCTTTTTTATGTAGCGCTCCGTTTTTAAAAGTTATTAGAGGGTTCGTGTTTTTTATGATTGACACTTGATACAGCCTATGGGCGTACGAAGATTTGCGTAGCTCACACGGGGGATACACAGTTTGAGCCGAGCGTCATCACAGCGACTCTTAGCGACTCTCCAGCCAAATGTGTACAATGCTACTGCGCAATGTTGGTTTCAGGAGGTGGAGGAAAAAACGCAAGAGCTTTTAGGCTTTAAATCCATATACTGGCAGAAGGTGGAACCAAGTTGTCCATAGTATATACAGACTATGGTTAAAACATACACAAATCAGTGCAAAGGAACATTATAGGAATAAGTTTTACTTGCGGGGTTCACACATTGGCTTGATTTAACTTTTAGTGGGCTTTGATTAATACAGACATCTAACCCCCAAAATTTCAGCAATTTTTCAAAAGTTTAGTACATCTTTGATAACAAGAAAAAAAGAGTCTATATGGCTATAATGAATAAATGTTTTGTCTCTCTGGTGGTTTGGATGTGGGAAATCTTTGCTCAAATAGCCTGTGAAAGTACACAAAGGGCACTGTGCATTGAAACAAACACCAGTCCTCCTGAAAAAAAGGGTAATAATGCAATCTGACATTTGTTAATGGAAAGCAACCACCAGTCTGTTAGTCTTGTTCTGATGCCAGAGATTAATTAAGGCAAAATGTCTTCAGAATCATTAAAAGTGTTGTCTAAACAAGTGAATAATAGCAGTAGGAGACCCCTGACCTGCCCTGCTGTACTCACTGGAGAATTTATCTCAAAATAAATCAGGTTATAATGAGACAGATTGTGCTGTAGCAAAAGAAATTGTGGTTAAACTGAACTCATAATGCAGCCTCCTCATTTTAACACTTTTTCCCTAATGGCAGCCCTTACTGTACACCAGATCTGTGATGCCATCACAATGAAAGCAGAGAACAGGTGTGTGTCTGTCTGCTTATTCAGTGTGTTTTCCCTGTTTTCCTTTCAGTGTGTCAGATTCTACCCAAAGGCGTCGTCTCTGTGATAGGTCCCGCCTCCAGCCCCGCCTCCGGCTCTACTGTCAGTCATATATGTGGAGAGAAGGAGGTGGGTGTGAGGATATTAAACACACTTGCACATACACACATACAAATATATTCAGCCTGTTCGTCTGTATGTTTTGTGTGTAAACAGACTCCCAGTATCTCTCTCTATCTGACTTACTACCCCTCCCTCCTCCTCACCCAGACGTCATGATTGATGTGTCTGGAGGTTCTGTTTTCCTTGCCTATTGAATTTCTCCTCATGTAATTAACCATCATCCACTTCTTCAAACACTTTTCTCCTTTCTTCCTGTCGCTTTTCGTTCTCTGCTCTCTCTGTTCACTGCCGCTGCTATCTTACTTATCTCTCTTTTCACCCTATAGCCTCTCTAATGGATCTTCCTTATTCACTGTGTTTTTTTCCTGTTGTGTGTATCTGAAGGGGGAGTTAATCACAGCACATTTGCATTGCTTAATGTTTCTCTCCTCGCCTTTGGATTCAGATCAATTCAGTAGGTCTTAATGGTATAACATGTTGCGAAAGCTCACTTATGGGTCTCTTCTTTCCTTCCTTTTAGATCCCTCATGTGAAGATTGGACCGGAGGAAACTCCTCGCTTGCCGTACCTACGCTTTGCCTCTGTCACTCTGTACCCCAGCAACGAGGACCTGAGCCTGGCCATAGGAGCCATCTTACACTCGTTCAGTTACCCCTCAGCCAGCTTAGTCTGTGCCAAGGCTGAGTGTGAGTACACCTGCAGCTTGTTTTACACCTTTACATTAGATTACATGTGACTGTGTGGCTGTGTTTGTGTTAAAGTGAGTGTGAACACATTAGCTGTCTACTTGCAAGCTTATTCACTCCCTATATGTGTGTTTGTGTTTATGTGTCTCTGTGGGAGTGTTGGCACATTCACACCGTCCGAGCAGATATGACGGCTTTGCACTGCTGGACGCTCATCTTGACAGTCTGGTCATAAAGTTCTGTCTGTCGTCAGAGTTCAGTACACGACTCACACCACAGCTTTCCTATTTATTACTCACGCACCAGCACACTGTCTCTTATCCACCTCGGAGGCTTGTTAGACTGAACCAATTTAATAAATATTCCTGTTTGAAATCCTTTCCAGTATTTGAAGAACTTAAAAGACATTTGATTTAACTTTCCGGACACTTAGAGACTTTACACATCACAGGGGATTGAGGGCTTAGTTGGTAACACTTTTTATTTTCATTTTGAGGCGGTGCATTATTGATTTATTATGCTTTTCCCTATCAGGACCTGCAGGAATTAGGGGGCTTGGTCAGTTGGTGGATTTAGTATTCAAAGAAAAGGAAAACATTTATGAGAAGATACACTATGAGTGTGGAGAGGGAGGCAATTCTGAATGTAAGTTCTCAGTAATCGGCTAAGTTTTCATCAGTTAGGAAATATGACTCATTTGTAATGCTCTTTAATTTATTCGTTTCTTCTGGCTTAAAGCTCGTGAAATATCAAAAGGGAACACAAAAAGACATAAACTTCAGAAAAATAAATTATACTGCAAAACTCTACAAGGCAAAAAAATAAAAATAAGGAAAATTTTTTTCGTTGTTTTTTTTTGCCTTTTAAAGACGAGTTAAATGCCAAGGAGTCCAAATGAAGAGGATTCATACCAACTTTTGGTGAAAGGACAAAAAAAAAAGTTTGGGTGGGAAGACGTTTTTGGTTTTCAAAATTATATTTTTTGTTTCCAGGAAATGAATAATGCAAGGGGGATCATTTTTGTTTATTTTGCATTACTATGCCTATCACTTGCACTTAAAGTTTAACCGCATCTTCAACAAGTCACATCACAAAATACTGACATATATACTTTCAGTACATTTGGTAATAGCCAGTTCTTTAAGTAGGAGAACAGGTCTAATGCTCCTTCACTCAATGGCATGTATATCATGTGAACACAGTCAATAAATCATTAGTGTTAGTTTCTAAATTTCTACTATTTGTGAAAGGTACCAGAGCATTATTTTTCTGATGTTTTTTGAGATTCTTTTTTATCCAGCAAAAAAAAAAAAAGTGACAGATTTGTGAGGATAATGTTAAGCTTGAGTATAAAAAGTCATAACAAAAAAAGACAGGTGAATCTCAGGTTGGGAAATGGGACGATGTTAGGCAATTCCAAAATGATCTTTTTCCGTCATACTGGAAAAGGAGAAAATAGAAATACTCTTGGATAAAGTGATTAAACTTAAATCAGAGCAGATTTAATCTTAGAACAAACAAACAGAAGAAAATGCTGAGATTCCTGCTTCATATGTTAATTATTTATTGTTGTGTGGGGGTATTTACAGCTTCTTGTTATCAGCTTGTTCTGTTTTGCTTTTATTTTTCTTAACTAATATTTGTTTGCTTTAACACAAAGGACGAGACCAATTCGTACAGCAAATCATAACGGCTGACATTTGTGTGATATCCTTCAAAAAACAGGTGTGATGCAGCCAAATCGAGTTTTACAAAAACTGAAGGGCAATGAGATTCAGGATAAGAGGGTTTAGTATTGAAGTCCCTCCTCATGGCAGAGTGAAAGGGTAGATTTTAACAAACAAAAAGAGATGACATTATCACAAAACCATTGAGATTCTTCCATCATCTCCGCAGCCATTAACCAGCCGTCCTGCTTTTTCCTGGAAGTAAACTGAAATCCAGGTGGGCTTGTCATTTCATTGAAGTAAAACAGCTTTGAAATGGCATCAGACATCTCCTCCAGTTTTGATCATCAGTTGAACGGGTAGATAAGAGCCTTTTTTCCACCGGGTTTCTCCTCTCTTGGGAAATTGGAGGCCACAGATAGCTGATGGTTACCTTCCAGGGGCCAAAAGATGCAGCAGCGCCGCTTGCTCGAGACACTGTAGCATGTGTGTGTATGCGTGTGTGTGTGTGTATGCGTGTGTGTGATATATTTGCCTTGAAGGTGATCTATACAAGGTTATCACACTCACAGACTCTGACCCACTTGGCTGCGCTATCTATCGCCATGGAGCTGGTTGCCATGGCTGCAGAATAGGTGCTAACTGCCACTCAACAGGCTTGTTCGACACTCTGAGCGACTGCATGTGGGGGTGTGAGGCACGCTGTGTGTGCGTTTGTCTCGTATATGCCTTTCTGGGGTTCACTTTGTCCCCGCGTGTGCATGTGTTCGAGGACTAATTAATGTGCGTGTGTGTGTATCGTTTGCCTTATGTGTCATGTCTGTATATGTGTGTGTCTGTGTGTGTGTTTGGGGTGTAGTGTACGATTGTGTGAGAGCTTCTGCTGTACTGCTGCAGAGGTTCGACATCACACAATGTTTACCACCAGCCCACTTGTTTTATTCATCTTGTTTACCCCACTGTCAACTGTTGTGTTCATGTGAAGTAGACATGCTCTTTTTTTTTTTTGTCAGTGAGGCTGGTAATATGTGAAGTCACACGTTTTATTGACACCCACCGTGCACACACTCCTAATTAAGCAGCATATTTAGAAACTGGTCATTTTTGCAGCAGCAGGAGCAGCAGCAGCAGCGACGGCGTGTTAAAGGCATTAATCTAAGTTCTCCCTCCTCTCCTGGTGTAAGTCACAGTCCATAGATATTCTGTTAAATGAGACTGAGTCAGAGATTTTGGGTCATTTCCGACGTATCCTTCTTTGGCTATGCCTGGGTCACAACGCGCTATCTGAGCCTAATTCCATTATGCAGTTTTCATGAGATGGATGAGGTTAAGGACAGCGAGAGAGAGAGAGGGAGACAGAGGGAGGAGATGGCGGCACGCGGCGTAAGAGCGAGATTGATAAAGACGGAGAGAGGTAACTAGAGCACAGGGCTGAAGACGAGAGAGATATAGAGAGGTTGGTGTGAGGGAGAGAATATGTGAAGGAAGAAAGAGTGAGCGAGGGGAGGAGAGGAAGCTGTAAAGTGCATTGATTTTTTCCCCTCCTTCCTCAAACTAATTAAAGTTTTGGCCTGGTTCAGTGATTACCCCACTGCTTACAGAGGCTTTCTCCTGCTGAAGGGCTCTGTGCACTACCTCTCCCCTCCTCTTCTTTTCCCTCTCCTCCCCCTCTGTCCCCCAGATGCCTGCCCCACCACCACATATTTACATAGCTAGGGGTGCTTTACTATGGAATTACAATTAAGAAGACACAGGGTAGACTTTCTAGTAAAGTCTACACAATGTCAAGTGAGTCTTGACTGCCATTGGTTATTGTCTTTTTTGAGAGGAATTTACTTCAAGTGGAAGAATTGTCTCAAGTACTTTATTTCAGCTTTCAGCTTCTGCTCTTTTTTTGTCTATTATTTCAGTCTTCAGACTTTTGAAAGTTAAAGTTTTGCTGTTTGAGTTTAAGGGCCTTTTCACATCATTTGGAGACGTTCAGAAATCGGGGCTTTTTCCTTTTTGGCTCAGGTAGTTTTGATGTTTCTGTGGCTTCATGACAGGAATCTGTGGGTGCTCTTTGCAGTGAGAAAGAAAGTGCTTCACGATAACAGTCTTTGTCTTTGCGACGATGCTCGACTCATTCAAATAAACCCCCAGAAAATGATCCAGTCTCTCTTCAGATATTTTATTTTGATCATCAGAAGAAGCGTCTCTAAGGATCAGTGATGAGAAAATAGTGATGGCTAAAATGACTCACTGTCTCTGTCCCACATCACAGGCCTCAGTGACAACTGGTTTAGTTTTTTGTCTAACAAGGAGAATTTGTCCTCCCCATCAGCCTCCACTTTTCCCAAACTGATCCTTTACCTTTTCATACTGATGTTGTGGTTTCTTGGCCGACCTGTGACACAGCTCGGCAGAGGGGTGAAAGCCGGTCTCGTTGATACCCTGACACACAAGTTTGTAAACTCTTATGACAAATGCGCTCATCAGGCCGAATGTCGATGAGGCATTTGACCTCCTCTCTGCTTCGGGACGACACAGGACTCATTTTGTTGGTAGATTAACAGGCGAATGCAGCACACAGTGTGGAGTACAACCATTATGAATTGGGACAAGGATGCTGGGATGTAAAAACACAATGACAGTCCTGTTATGGCGTTGGCTTTGGCTTACTTTACAGTATTTCGATGTGAACCCAAAAAGACCCAACGGGAAAAAAAAATCTTTTTATCATCTGAATCAAAACAAAGAAAACAAGCTCCAGGTGTAAAAGCACCCTAAGATTTTCAGGCTAAAACTATTTCACTCTGTAAAAACATCTCTGGAAGAACTGGAGGGCAGTGGTTGATGGATGGGACAACAGACACATCATGAATTACAGCCACTCAAAGGCCCCATTCTCCTGTCAAGCTCCATGACACATTTAATTTATTGTTTTATTAATAGAAAATGTTTGAAAATCTGTTTTACTGATCAGCTGATGATGATGGATCCTAGAAGACACCTAAATTATGTCTGGGAATAGTGTAGATTAACCAAAGACTCAGACTCACAGAGTACTGTCTTGTTATGCCCTTGTACATGTTCTGAAAGGCTAAAATCAGATTTGGTTGTACCTTCGGGAGTGGATCTGTGCACTCAGGTTGCTGTACCATCCATTAAATTGCTCTTACCACAGATGTCAAATGTCAAAGACAGACGTAGAGATAAACACACATGTAAGTAGTGAGTCAGATTTCAGTCGCAGACCAATAAGACTTTTACAAACATGAGTTAAAATCTTAAAATCTCCGGCAAGATCTTATGTATGAACAGACAAAAAGCAAAGAACATCGTGATTTTTCAGCGATTAATCTTTTATCAGGTTTAATTAAACAGCATTTTTCCTTTCAAGAAGTAACACACAATATGAAATATTTTCAAAGTGGAACATTTTGTGTAGCGGAAAAAAAAGGGGGAATGAGTCATTTCTGGATTCAGAAAGGTGCAAGTTTGAAGTTCTCTGTGGGTAAGGGTACACGCGTCATAGAAAGACCAAGACACTCTCTTTTGAATAGTTTTAATGCCTATTCAAAGTTTATTTTTAAGCTCTAAGCCATGAAAAAAGGGCATTTTAGCTGTTCAAAAAGAGATTACCTTGGGATATTTCTTGTTTGTCCAGAATAATTTGTGGGTCTGAAGTGGGTTTAAGATTTAAACTCTTTATAAGAAACCATCACTGTTGCAAACACCAAAATTATTCTGTTGATGAATACACTTTTATTCCATCAGCAGTGAGAAAGAAATTGTAAAAATCCTTCATAATTTATTGTTTTTTTATGTAGATGGCTCTAAGACAAAAGAATCAGAACTAAAATGTGATTTAATATTCTTATGAGACCTTTCATCAATAAAAAAACAACAACTGTTTATTATCAAAAAAATGACTAAAATGAGGTTTCATGTGTTAAACTTAAAGGAACAATTCAGCGTAAAATTAAGTTAGGGGCAAACACACTGTTACACTGAGTTAGACACCCTCTTGAGAGATGAATGTTGCTGACCGCTTGCTTCTCTAGTTATACCAACTTTAGTAACAACCACACGATAGCAATACACAGCGGTTTGAGGAGCCATAAACAAACCTCAACCAAAACGCCACAAAATAGCAACAAATAACACTCAAAACAGCACCTAACTTCATCAACAGTACATATAGGGTCCTAGCCACCAAACATCTTTTTAACTTTACCTGATTTCTTTAGCAAACAGACTAAACACAACTCACCTACTCTCTTCCAGCAGCCGTTTGTTTGTAGGGAGAGCTCGGACGAGTCCATCACTGACTTCAGTGGGGTGATGCAGCTCAAGGAAGAACATTTTGTTATAATTTGAAGTAATAATCATCATATTAATCATTTTGCACTGCAGCGTGGTAGTTCTTCTGCCTTAGCGTCTTGGTCTGATTGTATTTCCATGAAGAAATGGTCACAAATGTTGTTCTAGGTGCTGTTCTGAGCATTATTTGTGGATATAGAGTGGATTTTTGGTTGAGGTGTGCGTGTGGCTCCTCAGACCGCTGTGTATTGCTATCGTGCGGTCGTTACTAAAGTTGGTAAAACTAGAGAAGTGAGCAGTCATCAACATTCATCTCTTGAGGGGGTGTCTAACACAATGTTACGGCGTATTTGACCCTAATTTAATTTCCCTTTAAATGTTAAAATTTAAAAATTTTATCAATTAAAAGCTCATCAAACTCTGACATGTATTTGGATCTTTTTTTTTTATATATCTGAAAACAATAAAAACAGCAGTTTTATAATGTGTCACTATGAAGAATTAACCCTGACCCTAACCTCAAGCTTTCCCTCACCAAAGCAGTTACCTCATTCAGTGGAAAAGAGGATTTTAAATGATATGGGGGACTGTGGTTGGCTCATGGCCATCCAGAAAAACATGTTTTTACCTCAGAGGAGAGAGGGCGCCAGCAGTCATAGGTCAAGACAGCCTAAAAAAGTCATATCCACTGGAATGACCGAGGGGTGAGAGCGGGATAAAACCTGAGTTTGTACCTCATCAGGTATTTTATATCACAGCCAGGTGGATGAAATATGTACAAGTAACATTAAAGATGTAACCTCAGGGTCCATGTGTACGATGAAATATATATAACCAGAGAACATAACCTTAAAGAGATAGCTAAAAACAACTTCTTATACTTAAAACAATGTCCTCAACTCATCAAATTCACACCACCATATATCCTACTTTTGGCTTTGTCAGCATGCCTTTAAGAGGAATGAAGAGGGAAAAATTCAATATGTCTGGGTGTTAATGGATGTAGTCTGGAAGATTCATGTAGAGTCAGGGAGATTTTTGCTCCTGGGCTTCACTGCTCAGGTGTTAGGAGGAAAAATAGAAAGTGCTACATTAAGTGCCACATGGTCTCTCTATCTACAGCATAAAATCATAAGTTGGCCCAAAGCCCTCCTCTTCCCCGACAAAGCAAACCTGTCAAGTCCACTTTCAGATATTCTGCTAACAAAGAGGGGAACTCAAGCAAGCATATGGCCCTGAATGGGAAAAATAATAAATACAAATAAGTCCCAAAGTGAGGAAAGGTGTGAGTGCATCTGTGTTCTGATGTCTCATTTCTTGGTGATTTAGAGAAACAATCGGTCACACTCTCCAAAATGACACAGATATATGACAGTCAGAGGGTAAATCAAGGTTTCCACATGTCATGCTTGGCTTGCAGTTTGGAAAGTATGAGTTGTGTGTACTGATATAGACATTGATATGCGACTCGACTCTGCTTTGGCTCTGCCTCAGGCCTGCTGAGATTGGAGGAACTGGTGCGCCGCTTTCTCATCTCCCGGGAGACACTGTCAATCAGGATGCTGGATGACAACCTGGACCCTACGCCGCTGCTGAAGGAGATCCGTGACGACAAAGTGGCCACCATCATCATTGACGCCAATGCTTCTGTCTCCTATCTCATCCTCAAGAAGGTCAGCTTTACACATAACACTCATTAGGTCTGCCCACGCATGCAGCATATAGGAGTTGCTCCTCTATGCACACGCCGGGATTTTTTTCTCTTTATTGCACCCTTATGGGAAATTTATTCTTCAGTCTTGAAGGGCAGGCGGAGTTTATCATCTGTAAATGATAAAACATCTTTGTTAAGTCCCATAGGCTTCACGTTTGCAGTTGTGACAGGATAAACATGAATTTTTTTTACCTCCTCTTTCCTCCAGAGCTGCAAATGGAAACAATATTTATTCATGTCTGCCTGCAACAATCACTTACCCTCCTAAGAAAGTATTTGACAAAAGAACATTTTGCAGAGCTGCAGCGCAGATGTTACCCAGGCTTGTTCTGATTCATGTTGCGGCCTGTAATGCCGATAGCCAGCGCAGTGACTCACAGTTTGAATGCGTATGGGATGTTTTTTCATTGGGCACATCGCAGCGGCTGTATGCCCTCAGCGAAATGTCCCAGTGTTTGCTTGATGATGTAAAACTGTGATTAACGTATCCCTCCTCCCCCATGTTTTCCCCTACTTTGTCCCCCAACTGTCTTCTTTGCTCTCTGCCTCTCAATAACTCCCCTCCTTTGCCCGCTCTCTCTCTTTTCCTCCCTCCATCAATCCCTTCTTTCCTCATCTTGTATCCCACCTGCCTCCTCCTTACTTTTTTTAACCTCCCTCTCCTTTTCTCCATGTCCTACAGGCGTCAGAGCTCGGGATGACATCAGCGTTTTACAAGTACATCCTCACCACAATGGTAAGAGCTTTTTTCCCGTACCGCCACTTCCCTCTCTTCTGTCTCCTAGTCCTCCATTTTCGCTCTCTCCTGCTCCCCCTCTTCTGTCCGTTTATGAGCAGAAAAGGTGCAAAGGCAGGGGAAGTGTTAGGTAAAGGCAGGAGAGAGAGGTGACAGAGAGAGAGAAGTGAGAGGAGATGAAAGATGGGAAATGAAGCTACTGTACAAAGATGTGGGTGTGCAGAGGATGATGGTGTTTGAAAAAATGAAAGAGAAAGAAAGAGGGGTCTGAGGTGAAGGTAATGACAGCTGTGTTTTGCCCTTTTCTGCTGCCACCTGCCACCTTCTCCACACTTCTGGTGTTTTCATCTGCTGCTTTGATATCCTCACCTCCCCTTCTATCATTTGAATTAATGTGTCACTTAATGCTTTGCGCAGGAGTTTAACTTTCCTCTCCTCGTCTCCTCCCCTCTGTGCATGTGCTTCATTGCTGTGTCTTGTGTGTATGTATCTGCAAAAAAAAAAAAAAAAAAAGCCACAGGACTCTTTTCCATCAAACTCTCCTCCCCTGTATCGCCGTTTCTTCCATTTTCCGAGCTGTCTTTTTCCTCTCTCCATCAGAGATTAGATGTTGTCATTCCCCGTAGCCTCTCTTTTTCTCCATCACACTCTCCTTTGCAGAGTCTCTTTTAAGATTTGAAACACTGTCAACATTGTCACTCACCTCAATTTTCTCTCTCTACACTGCAAACACCCTCTCTCTTCACCCTCCTCCTCTTCACCAGGACTTCCCGCTACTGAGACTTGATGATATCGTGGATGAGCAGTCCAACATTGTGGGTTTCTCCATGTTCAACACCACTCACCCCTTCTATTTGGAGTTCATCAGAAGCCTCAACCTCTCCTGGAGGGAGGGCTGTGACCTGACGTACCCCGGCCCCGCGGTCAGTCTCACGGACACTTGAGTATTCATGCATGTGCACATTCAGGAGTAATTTCCAAAGCTTTGTTTGCATGCCACGAAACATTAAGCGACTTTATTCCTCGTGCTGATTCATGGAGCCGTTAAAGAGGTTCAGCCAGTCTTTTGCTTGCATTTAATGGGTATTGATGTTTCCTCCCCACTGGTTTACTCATACCTCGCATCTGTTGTCGCTCTTTTTTTGTTTTCCCCATTAACTGTTCAATCATCTCTGCTTGCACCCTCCTCCCTTGAATCCTTGTTATTCCTCACCCCCCCTCCCCCTCCCTCAATATCTCTTCAAATTCCCCTTCCTCTGCCACAGCTCTCATCAGCGCTGATGTTTGATGCGGTACATGTGGTGGTGGGGGCCGTGAGGGAATTAAACCGGAGTCAAGAAATCGGCGTGAAGCCACTCAGCTGCACCTCACCACAGATCTGGCAACATGGGACCAGTCTGATGAACTACTTGCGGATGGTAAACACCTGATCAGTATTCACATGTGCACTATGTGTTATGGAAAAAAGCTCATTTTGATATCAGGCTCATTTACATCTCCACATATGTGATGTTCACATTGTGTTTAGAGATCTTTTTTGCAGTCATAGTCAGGATTTCTCTCTTTCAAACATGCAAATTGTCATTACAAAAACTGTTTTTGAATTGATTGGAAATATTTAGATAATAGGATGTCAGAAATTTTCAGCATAAATACGTGTGTAAAACCGTAAAAATACCAATAACATTATTTCCAAAGCCTGGGTCATCTTTATATCACACATATTCATGGATTTATTAACTGATGTCAATCAACTGGCCAGTATTGTAATAGTTTTTATCATTCAATTCTGGTTGTTGTTGCTTTTGAAGAACATTTATAGGTACAGTTTGTACAAATGAGAATATTCAGCAATATCTACCCTTAAGATTCTTAACAGGACTGCTTCCCTGCTCACCTTCAAGGACAAGAAGCTCCTGTGAGGAATAATATGAAGTCCTCCTTTTCATGATTTTTTCATTTTTTTTTTTTTTACCATCAAAAACATCTATTAAAAAATTCTTCAGCGCACAACAACAACCACTCTTCTTCTTCTTAACCCTCCTGCACTGATGTGTGTGTAATTCAAAAACACACATGCCCCTAGTTTGTCCATTTTTAGCCATAGCAGAAACATGGCGGGTTAAGATGGTGGCTACTGTGCAAGACGACTCACCCTTTAAATATGAAAGGCCCATTTTTAATTCCCTCTGAGCTCAGAAAATAAACCCAAAATATACTTTTGGGTGGTATATTCCATTTCTACTGAGTCTGAATACTACACACTCTATTTTTAAAATTACTTCCTTAAACCAAAACCTCCTTCTGGCACTTTAAAGACAAGTTAATACATAGTCCACTTATTGAAACATGCTTAATTCAAGTGTTTTCTTCTTATTAAAGCACCTGTAAGGAGTTTTCAGTTGCGTCACCTGTGGAAAAAGTAATACCACTTATCTCTTTGCTGTTCTCCCACTATACATGTGTAAGAATTATTCTAATCCTACTTAATTTAACTCTCTGATTTTCTTTGCTGAGGGAAAAGTAAAAGAATAGGCTTACTTCAATCACCTGGTTTCACACCTACCCTGTCACAGCCATTACAGGCGTTAAAAATGATGATTTATTGTTGCAGATGGTCTTGTTTGCTTTTTAGACAATCTCTGTTACTGTTAGTTTGTTTCATAACCAGCCAAAAACTCCTCAAAGGGGCTTTGAGAAAACAATCCTTTTTGGGAACCTGTTGCCAAATGTATGGTGTTATTGCTCAAGACTCAATTGTTTGTCAGATGTGGTCCATCATTTTGTCTTTGCTGAGTTAATGACTGCAGTTCAACTGCAGTGTGTCTCATCCCCATGTCATGCTGCATGTAACCTCTGTCTCTTGTTGCTCTCTGTCATCTCCCATCTCTGGTCGTCCGTGTGTGTCTGTCTCATCGACGACCTGTTGTCAAGGCAGCCTGAGCCCCATCTCTCATTGCCTCCTCCCCACCGGCCCGACATCTGCCTTTGTTAGTCAACATCATGGTGTGCTCCATCTTCAGCACCGTGCCATTCATCATAGATCTCACTTACTGTGCCAGCACCTGGGGTTCTGGAGAGGCAGCGCAGAGCTGTGAGCAGCACTTCTGAGTCCTATTAGGGAGCTGTTGGCTGTTTTCGCTGCTCTATCTGAGCCTCCGAGCTCAGTCAGTCACTGTCTCTCCTCTTCTTAAAGTTGATCCAAAACTGATCGTCCATGTCTGGTCCAGCCTAAGACACTTCCTCTGTCTCTGTAGCTTTTTCTGGCTTCTTGTCTTTCACCCTCTGTTTCCTCCTAATTACTCTAGATAGCTTCTCTCTGCCTAACTATGATGGATAGTGAGAAGAAGACTGTTTCTTATAGATGATTGCCTGTGTTTTTAGATCCATTCATCCTCATTTTTTCTGCCTACTTTCATCTCATTTTCTCATCTACCCTCTCCTTTCCTCCCGTACCGTATTGTACTTCATCTACTCACTATCTTCGTCTGCTTGCCAGGTGGAGTACGACGGTCTGACTGGCCGTGTGGAGTTCAACAGCAAAGGTCAGAGAACCAACTACACCCTAAGGATCCTGGAGAAGCACCGAGGAGGCCACAAAGAGGTCAGGAGTAACCTGTTATCATGCATCAGTCAGGTTACATCGCCCAAAGGCTATAGGTCACTCACAGGTCCCCTTATCTGACGTCACAATGCTGGAAGAGGCATTTAACTCTGTGGTCAGCTGAATATCTCGACTTTCTAAAGACGTGAAACTACGTCAATGAAGTGAAGTGGTCAGTCAAACAGCGTGTATTTTATCTGGATGTTACTGGAATAGAGCAGCTGCAAACATTTCAGTGTTAACTCTAGTGTAAGACTTAGCCTTAGTGCTGTTTTGCTGCCAGGACTGTCTCTGTCTGAGAAAAACTTACTTTGCTCCCTGAAAACTTATCTTCTCTCGGCCTGGATGTCGACCTATTTTTCTCCAGATGTAAAAATAAGAAGGGATATTGTATTAATGCAAGAGTTATCTTCTTCCCACAGCTATGTACAGTGACATTAATTTGTAGGGCGCAGTTTGTATTTTGCCTCAAGCTCAGTACAGTGCGGATGTGCAGATAGATCTGAATACAGCTGATTCTGTACTGTATGTTATACTGTAATTATGGAGATTGGAGATAATGGAGACTCTGTGGAGTTTGTCTGTCTTTGTCCCGTGTACAGTAGAGCTGGATTTGCTGAGGCTTTTACTTGATCAGAGTTGTTGTTGTTTTTTTCATCTTGCTTTTATCCGCCTGATAACATGATCGCATTATATCGCGGTTTCACAAAACCATGATGTTTAGACCCTTCATTTCAACTGAATCAATAACTACAAAGACGTGACAGTTATAATCTTAAAGAGATGAAGATAAATTGCCATCTTTTGCTGGATATAATAACACAATGATGAGTCAGCCTAATCCGTTGATGAAAGCCCTTGCATTTGCAGTATTCTTTGCTATTATAAACTGGCTGTAGAGTTGACATTTGGGGAGAAATAACAAGATATACATTACTGAAAACCCTGCCCTCGTAGGCAGAAGCGGTATACAGACTCCTGTGGTCTCTGCTGAGTTATACATAAACTGTTAGTATGGCTGAACAAACAAAGAAAAGATCAATGACCACTGGATGTTAAAGTTCTCATATAAGTGCATACCCCAAGAAAAGAAACAAGGTTGAACCAGAGAGTGAAATAAAAAGTCAAACCCTAGTGGTGGGAATGTTGTTTGGATGTTAGAGTGAGGTCTGAAAAACACACATGTAGGGGTGCCACAGGTACAGAGACAGGAATCCTCAATCCTCCTACAGTAAATACAAACCTAATCCCTATGACCCCTTGTAATCAACATCATGTCTCACTAAAAGACAAACACAACACAAAAAGACAGAGGCAGAGACAGTTGGATAGAAAACATATAAAACATGACCATGTCTGTTCAAGTACATTTTCTTAAGTATATTTAAGTTTATTTTAGATACTTCCCAGAGTATACTTTGTACACTGATTCAAATATACTACCAGAGCACTAAGACGTAAACTTTTTTGGACTATACTGGCCCAATTTTATTGCCTTCAATGGGACAGAGGACAGAATGGAAATATGGGAGACAGAGAGAGAGGGGGTTGACTTGCACGTCTTAACTCGCTTAGCCACTTGCACACCCACTCTGAAGCATAACTATAGTTACAGGTATGCTTTTCAGTGGGGGTGTCCTGATCCGATATTGGTATTGGATATCGGTCCGATATCAGCAAAAAAGGAGTATTAGATCATATTAGCCTGCATCCAAAATCTCCAATATCAGATATTCTAGACTCTGCTCCAGAGCCTCTATCTAGCAGTGCCTGGATCCGGCATGCAGAGCCCACATGATCACAACAACAGTGTGTACTAAGGTACTGACTAAGTCGCAAGGAGTAGGAGTGATGTCGGCCGTGTGTCCGTATTTTTGGTTTAAGTTAGAAAAAGATGTTGCAGCTGAGCAAAAAACTTGTCATGCACAATTTTGCGCCAAAACCAGATCAATATTGGTATCAACCATTACAACATCGGTGTTGTATTGGAGGTAAAAAAGTTGTATCAGGACATTCCTACTTTTAAAATTGGTAATTTTCTCATGTGTACCATGGTGGGGCTTTGGCTGAGCTTGGAGGGGCTGCAGCCATCTCTGTGTACAGATATAGGTAGTCTCATTTTGCTTTCTCATCACTTCCTCTCTTTATTTGTCTTTATTCACTTCAGCTTTTCTGAAACATAGAAGAACAAAAGTTTTCATTTCCGTCTGTTTGAACCTGCTAAAAACAACTCAGGAAAAGAAAGTGTTTAAATAAGCATTATGAAATTTCTGAATGGTTCCCCTTGTGGCCATTGGTGGTAATTAGAAGACTTTCCTGGACCTGATCTTTCCCTTTATTCTAACATGTGACGCACCATTTACAAACCATATCAAAATGTTACAGTGAAGCTGAACACTGTAGGGAAACAGAGAAAAATAACAATTAGAAAAATGATGTCAAACCCAACCAGGTGTTAAGGAGCATTTTGGTACATTATTCTGCTGATGCACACCCAGTGAGCATTAGAAGAGAAGGTGAGAAAAGATTTTCACCTGCTTTTCAAAGTCAAGATTTAATGAAGCAAGAGTACACACATCACTGCAGATCCAGACTGGGGGAATTATGCTGTGCTTCATTACCTGTAGGAAACACTGTCTTTTCACATTCCCTTGTTATATCTTTCCATGCTCTACAAAAGGCCAAATGATTCCCTTGCCAACACCACATACCCCCTTATAACTATTAAATCTACATGTTAACTCAGTTAGGTTGTGATAATTAACTCTTTAACTCTGCACACCTCTCTGCACTGCAGCCCCCAGACTTTATGTAGAGAAGACCACCGATAAATGTCAAGGTGGGATACAGAGTGTTTTAGAGAAACAGTGATTCTGTCTCTGAGGAGTCATTACCTCTCTTCTGACCTATTGAAAGATGTAGAGTAATACCTCCAAAAGAAATGTCTCTGCGAGCTGTGGTTCCACCCCTGCACACTGGTAGATCATAATCACACTCTTATCTACCTAAGTGACTTTACTATCTCCATAAAATTGAAAGTGGGCTGTTTTTATGCAGTTTAAGAATGGTGTTTGTAAAGGAAAAACAAACATAGCAATAAAACTCCAGATCATGAATGCTTTGAGATATTTGCCAACCAGTCTCAGCTCATTGCTCTGCGTGTAAACAGCAGTGTTTTCTTTTTTTTACAACTCATGATGCCGGAGCTGTGTGCACTGCTCAGATGGGGTCAGTCGAATCAATGTGTGTATGGATGTGGATATGGAAAACAGAGGCAAAGCATTAAATATTTAACTTGAAATTTGCTCAATAAAATAGACCAACGGTGTTAACGCACTCACTGAAATACTTATTTGCTGTGCAGGAGGTGGTGTTCAGCCTGCCACAGCAGGGGAGCAGTTGCGGTGAAGTTTGAGCTTACCAGTACATTATTCATCACACAATTGCAATTGATTTTCTTTTGCTTTCTCCTTTCTGTAAGATTGGGATCTGGTACTCCAACAACACCCTGGCAATGAACTCGACCAGCCTGGATATCAATGTGTCAGAAACGCTGGCAAACAAGACCCTCATTGTCACCACCATCCTGGTAAGGTCATGGCTACCCTCTGCAACAACACACTGGCTCTGGCTCGGTCAAAGTTGTTTTTTGTTGCTGCGCAGGCTGTGCCGCAGATCACACTGTGTCACAATCTGTTTCTGCTAATATCGCTGTCACTTGAGCTGTCATAGAAACTGACGGAGAACCGTGAGTGACATGTTACTACATTCAAACCAACGATATCCTGGTCCACACACTCAAAGTTGTGTCATTCTGCTTTCTGTAGGAGTGATGTCAAGTCAGATAATCAATAATATGGACACATGATGCTTCTCCATCATCCTCTGGTTGGTCTGAAAGTGAAAAGCGTTCAGTAGCAGCCTTTAATAATGTGGCAGATATTGCGTTTTTTTCCAATGAAACCAATATGAAATAGACATGAGTTTAGTGTAGTTTATGAGTAATTTCTGGCCTCATATGCTCGCTTTGTGTGAGAAATCTTCCTTAAGGTCAAAATATGTGACTATGACAACAGTCATCTGGCTCCTCTTCTGCTCAGTTTGTCTGAGTCCACCAGCCAGACTGTGGTCACTGAGTCTGTCTGCCTTCTTGGCTCTCTCTCACCTCCCTCTGCAGTCTGCAGTTTTAGCACAAGCCAATTCATGTATTTTGAAAGAGTACTCCAGTAGTTTAGTACTGGACATCTATAATGTTTGGGAGACTCACAGGAGACAGGTTGAAAAAAAAAAAAAAAAAGTATTGTCTAAATTGATTCTGCAGGAGCCAAAATATCCTGACTTTCTCTCCGCTCAGACCGTATTGGTCAAGCTCCAAAAAAGCTGAATCCTACAATTCCCATGATGAAACTGGATGTTTCATTTTTTGTTAAGACTCTTCCTGCCTACTTTAGCCCCATGTCTCAGAAACTCAGTGCCCTACTTTATAGTCTCTCTGGGACTGTTTTGACGGACCGAGTTAAATTCCCCTTGACAAATAAATCTGATTTTGATGTGTCAAATTGGTGGAAATAACCTTAACATAAATTTAATTTATTTAAGTCCAGACAAAAAATGCTTTAAAGAAGGATTAATTGGAAAAAAAAAGGGACTCTTGCTTAAATTACCCGTGACACACTAAAAGCAGCTTGTCGTGGTGTTTAGGAAATATTAAAATAACAATTTGATTACTTAGGAAGGACATTTATTTCATAAGAGTTAGAAGACTATCTTGATGCTACTCTCATTTTTGCACTTAAAATATTAGTTTAGCACAAAGGTTGGATTTATTATGAACAAATCAAGCTGTCTACAACTTTCATTTGGACTTAAAGGTTTGATTTTTTAAGTCTTGAATAAGATCACACAAGCTGTTCCAGCATTGTTTTTCAGTTTTTGTGCGAGTAAATCTAATCAAATCCTTGTTGTTGCTTATTTAAGGGACTGATATGAGAGTCGTATTGATCTCCTCATCAGTCTCTGCCTGCAAGCTACTTAGCACATGTCCCGAAATATCATTAATCTATCGACAAGTCCCTGTTTTTGAAACATTTCCGTTAATTATCCTTCCTCAAGATGGATATTCTGACTTTTGGATTGAAATCCCTCATGTTTCCTCCATGTTTAGGAGAACCCATATGTGATGCGCAAAGACAACTACCAAGACTTTCAGGGCAACGACCAGTACGAAGGCTTCTGCGTCGACATGCTGAGGGAGCTGGCAGAAATCTTAAAATTCTCCTTCAAGATCAAGCTGGTGGATGATGGGCTGTACGGCGCTCCAGAGCCCAACGGCTCTTGGACTGGCATGGTTGGAGAGCTAATCAACAGGGTTAGTGCTCTCCCTCCCCCATCCCTCTCTCCTCCTCTCTCTCTCTCACTCTCTCTCTCACACACACACGAGAAAAATGCTCAAAATGTTCCGAGGAGTGTCCATACAAAACAGAAAATTATCCCGAAGACACACACTAAAGTATGCACACACATACACACACCCACACACACACATACACTGCTGTAGCCCCAAACCACAACTCTGCTGTAACTCCTCATGTCTCAAATTGCCCTCAGAGGGGAATAAGTCTCTTATCTAGGACAAAAGCTGACTTGATAATTCACCAAAAGAGAGCGGTAGCATTGCCTAAAATTGTCCGCACCATCTTTCCACGCAGTAACCCTCTTCTATCCCAGCAGCAGCCTCCTTCCCACAGCCTCCACCCCTTTTTTCTCCCTCTGTCCAGGCTGAGTGCGCCTCTGACAGACACTCTGGTTGAAGCGGGCTAATGAGAACCCCTTTTTGCTTAATTACCATACGGTATACTTCAATTACCAGGCTGTGGTCCCTGTGTGGGGCCTGCCACACTGGTGCTCCCCCTGCTCTCCACGCTTCCTCTCCCTCCCTGCCCTCCCCATTGCCTGATCACTCAGCTCTAATTAGCAGCCCATGTTCATCAATTAGGTTTTAATGGAAGAGATGGAGGGGAGGCAGAGCGACCAGAGACCTGCAAGGTTTTTATACAGGTGCAAAGACCAGCCATTCAGTGCTTGCTTGCAATTAGCCTCGTTTGGATGGTGGTAATGTGTGAGTGTTTCTGCCAAAAAGGGAAGAGGCAGAGTGCATGTCTCTATGTTTTTCCAAATGTGCTTTCAAGTGCACAGTCAAACTTTTCATTTCTCATTCGGGAAGTCAACATTTTGCACAAACAGAACTCTCAGCGTCAAGTGCCTGTCTATTTTTTGCTCAGTTACCTGACCGCTTGCCATTTTTCTTCCTGACTCTCCTCCGCTACCTCGATCCTTCTCTCGCCCCCACCACTATCTAACCACCTATCTATCTTTGTCAATCCCACAGAAAGCAGACCTGGCTGTGGCAGGCTTCACCATCACGTCAGAGAGGGAGAAAGTTATCGACTTTTCCAAGCCGTTCATGACCCTGGGGATCAGCATCTTGTACAGAGTTCAACTGGTGAGAGCGGTATCAGCTACAGATCTTGTGTTTGATTTCAGATCTTTTGTTTGTACTGCTTGTAAGCAAGGGGGGTTTATACAGAAGATAACAGCCAACACTTCTTGGATCATTTTTAATGAATCTGACTAAATATTACATAAGACTTGATCCCATCTTTGAAGCCAAGGATTGTGTTTGTG
Source organism: Xyrichtys novacula (assembly GCA_962446985.1). Taxonomy (NCBI): domain Eukaryota; kingdom Metazoa; phylum Chordata; class Actinopteri; order Labriformes; family Labridae; genus Xyrichtys; species Xyrichtys novacula. The sequence goes on from OY660871.1 coordinate 25,736,587, forward strand.
TTCCAAGTTGCATCCTCTCTGTCCATAGTGAAATTTATAGGTGTAATTTAAATTGCTCAATAAGTCAGTGCTCTGTAACTGGGTAACAGTGGCAGCTTTACATTGCTAATGAGCTTCTGGATCCGAGCCAAGCATGCTTCAGCAGTGGGCATTGTGAAACGGAGCATTTATGGATTGTAGCATTAGCGTATCAAAGCACTGCAGACTTACTATCAGAGTGCAGCGAAGGACACACTGCCCTCCTGTGGTGCAAAAGAGACACGACCTGACTGCTGAGACGTGACTCCTTGTTTTCTAACACGCCGTACCTTCTCCTGTTTGTCTCTGTTGCTCTAACTCTCCACTTCCTTTTTCTTCTTTCTTTTTCACACCAGGGTCGGAAGCCAGGTTACTTCTCCTTCCTTGATCCTTTCTCTCCGGCTGTCTGGCTCTTCATGCTGCTCGCCTACCTGGCTGTCAGCTGCGTGCTCTTCCTGGCTGCGAGGTCCATACATTACATCACACACTGTGCTGATAGTCTGCAGCTCACATCGCCGCTCCCTCGCCATTTATCTTGTACAACACGGCTCGCCTGTCACATAACGGCATTTTTTACCTTACACAACCTCCAGTAGACAGTTTGACAGCAATTGTATGACTGATTTGTGCTGACTTGAATGATATGACAGAAGTACATTACTGTGCTGCAGCGTGACCTCAAGGTCGTTCCACTGTACGTGTGTTTTCCCGCTAGGCTCAGCCCATACGAGTGGTACAACCCTCACCCATGTCTGCGGGAGCGCAGGGACATGTTGGAGAACCAGTACACCCTGGGAAACAGCCTGTGGTTCCCTGTTGGAGGGTTCATGCAGCAGGGATCAGAAATAATGCCCAGAGCTCTGTCCACCAGATGTGTTAGTGGAGTGTGGTGAGTAACTATGTTGATCTCAGGATGTGATAGCCAGCTTTTAGTCCAGTCCAGCAAAAAAATTCATTTGTTGTGCAAAAGACACAAGAGTTTGAAACATAAGGTGTTTTTTACATTCATATGCTGAAGAGGGGAGGTTTCTCTGTGCTCGCTTTAAATCTGGGTTAAGAACGTCAATGTACAAGACTAGTTTAAGAGCCGACCATGTGTCAATGCATGGATCAAACAGGTCTTATCTGGAAATCTGGTGCAGGTTTGCAGATTTGCAGAGGTGAAGTAGGAAATATTATCACTCCAGCAATAAAAATGCTTTGAGCACTTCACAAATGTGTTTTTGAAACAGCATTTAAGACACAAATTAGTCATTTGGACAATATACGATCCGCATTTTAAGAATCAATATCTCTCAAAAACTTCACGCAGATGTGCGCTTTAAAACAAATTAACTAGCTTGCAATTCCTTTGTGGAGAACTTGTAATTTTTCCTTAACGCTGCTTTTCTCTTCAGCACATCTGCTGCGTAAGATAATGACATTTACATTTTAAATTTTAGGCAAATAGCTGATGTATAGCTCGGTCCCGGGGCGCCAGCACTCCAAGCAAACAATACAAAAATGCTAAGTTCACAGAAATGCTGCAGCAGCCTGATGATACTCCTGTGGCAAAAGAGTGACTGTGAAAGAAACATGTGCAAAGAAGAGAAAAAAAAGATGGCTGAGAGCTAACGAGATAAAGAGGGTAGAGGAAGACAAGAAGCACAAGTTACACTGAATTGAGCAAGATAAGGGATTGGGGGTAATATCAAGTTTAGTGAGTGCAGGTTGTTCTTAAAGTTTTCAGACATAAAGGAGAGATTATAAGAGAGACTCGGTGGAGGTTTTGAAGTTCTGAATGTTATCTTTCTGTCAGGAAAAACCCTGAACACTGCTTCTCACTTCAGCACAAGGTTATAGTGGGATATGATGATAAATGCTGTGAGACAATATAAGAGTATTTGCTCAGAGGAAGCTCTCTCAGTTTAATAAGGCATTGGAGGATGTGTTTTGAATCAATGAGTAGGAATGATTTATAGTACTCAACATTTGTAGGCTCTTTAATGTAACAAATAGCTTTATTTGTTTGGCATTTCTTTTTCTCTGTAAGCCGAAACAACAAGATTTCCTTGTGGTTTTTTAATTTGAAAATTGCTTTCCAATTGATTTCCTAAATATCTGTCCAAATGCAGTGATCCAAAAATGCTTTGTATTGTGACAAAAGACCGGGTCAATGGTGCCAATCCCTGCATTTATCCATTTCCCTTTTTGTCCTCTCTTTGTCTATCCCTTGCAGGTGGGCTTTCACGCTGATCATCATCTCCTCTTACACGGCCAACCTGGCAGCCTTTCTGACTGTGCAGAGGATGGAGGTCCCCATCGAGTCACCTGACGACTTGGCTGACCAGACCAACATTGAGTACGGCACCATCCATGGAGGGAGCACCATGACTTTCTTCATGGTACGACCCAACATCAGCGTTTGTTGTTGTTGTTGCGTGCAGACTTTTGTTTGGGTAGACTGGTGTGTTTATATTTCAGCGTTGTCTTCAAAGGTGGCTGGATTTGGTCTAGTGCCAGACGATTTCCAGAGCTTCATTCATAGCAACATTTTAGTTAAAGTTTTTGCATAGCGTGTGCTTGTATGATTTAGTGCAGCGTTTTACTGCCATGCCTGGAGAGAGCGGCTGTCCTCATATGTTACTATATCTCTGAGTTTCTCTGTTGTTTTCTTTACGGCTGTTTGTGTTAAGTGGCTGACTGCCTGTGTTTGCTTATGAGAGCGCTTCTGGCATCTGTGTCGGCATCTGTGTTTGTCATACAGCCTGTGTGTATATAAGTGTGTGCTTGTGTGTGTGTGTGTGTTTTTTGTAGGTGTGTTTGTATGTGGGAGCATGTGTAGGTGAGTGTATGAAAAAAAGAAAGTATTTGTTTGTTTGTGTACATGCATGGGATATGACTCTATGCCAATAAGTGAGTGAGTGAGTGAGTGTACGGTGTGTGTGTGTTTCATTCTTGTTGTGTTTGTTCACATTGAGGGTTTATGAAAGCCTGGTTTATATTTGCTTACATGAGCCAGCTTTAATGCCACAGTACATTACCCGTCACAATACCTAATCCACACACACACGCGCACACACTCTCACAGCACACACATACCAAACATAAACGCACACTTATTCCACCCAGACGCCGCTCTCCTCCTCCTTCTCTTTTATTCACAAGCACTGCACACAGGGATACAACATGTAATTGTACTCTTTATACACTTAATCCTGTTTAAGAGCTTGCCATATTTTTTCCTAAGTGATGTACCACCTCCTGTGCGCTGATTTACCTCCAACTGTATGAAAGATGATGCATCAGCTACGCCATGAGCAAGTAATCTGTTGCTCCAGCAGTGTTGCTTTTCCCCCTCTGCTCTCCTTTCTCCTATCTGCCTCTATTTGCCATTGACGTTTTACTCTGCTTGATTCTCTATTCTATGCGCACTTCCCTCCCTGTTTATCGAAGATGCATCTTTCCTTCTGTTTTTTCCTTCCTCCCTCTTTCATTTTTATTGACTTCCATTTGATTTCTGCTTCAAAGATGGATGAAAGGACCCTGAATACAAAAACATTTTGTAGTCAGAGTGTAATTCCCATTGTTGTGTCTCATCCCTCCGCAGAACTCGAGATACCAGACCTATCAGCGGATGTGGAACTACATGAACTCTAAGCAGCCCAGCGTGTTTGTAAAAAGCACAGAGGAGGGCATCGCCCGTGTAGTCAACTCCAAGTACGCCTTCCTGATGGAGAGCACCATGAACGAGTACCACCGTGGCCTAAACTGCAACCTCACAAAGATTGGAGGCCTGCTGGACACAAAGGGCTACGGCATTGGCATGCCACTGGGTAATTAGACATCGTATGAAAATGTTTTGTTGAGGACTCAATCTTTATAAGCCAATAACTGCTCCCCAGTTGTCTGTTACTTCCAAATTACAAAACTTGACTGTGAACAGCTGACAGTTGTTGAGGATTGAGAATAAGGGATGGTGTTGGGGTCCTGCACCATGATATGGTAAAGATAACGGTGAACAGACGCCCCTGAAGTCTTGTCTCACCTTAGAAATGTCCTCTCATTAAAACCCGCTCTCTTGAGAATATTATACAAATGATTATCTACTCGACACTTACCTGTGATTACTGAACTGAACACTTTCTCTACAGTTAGAGTGAAAAAAGGTTTCAGGGGATCCAGATTAGTAGCTCATAACTCATGTCTATCATATTTTCCTCATCATTCACCTGCCCACATTTTCATGTCTTTATATCCTCTTTCGCATTTCCTTTCCTCATCTCTTCTCTTCAGGACATCGACTGTGTCAATCTTTAGAGTTCTGTCTGCAGGATTATAAAGTACAGTTCGGCCTCTGGAGTTTGTAATTAGTAACAATCTGTTCTTTATAGCAACAGTCTGCTATCGAGATATAACAGACCTCTGAATGCTGTGATCAACCAATCAGAATAAACTATCCGAGACAGCAGTGTGATCGTTCCACAATAATAGATGTCTTGCCATGCATTCTTCTTCAGATAATTATGATCATCATTTTGATAATGGACCTTTTAATTTAGCCAACAGAACTTTCCTTATCTACTGGATGTCGCAAATCAAATTAGGACAATAATAATTCAAACGTTTAAATATGTAATCAATCAATTCGATCCGTTTTTATTCATACAGCACAAAATCACAACAGTCGTTATTCCAAGATGCTTTCCAAAAACAGGAAGGCAGGTCAAGACCACACTCATTGTTTGATGTTTGACAAAGACCCAAGCCTAGAAGATTGGGAAAGATTTAACCCAACCCATCCAACATGAGTGACTTTTCTTTGATGGGCAGAAACCTTGGGCAGGACCAGACTAATGTCAGACACCCGCCTGCCGCTGCTGAGTTGAGGGGAAACACAAAGAGAGAGGGAGGGAGAAAAACGGGGGACAGCAACAACAACAATAACTCATACAGTGTCCTGGTTGTGATATCACGTAATGAAACTGTAATTTCATAAAACGCGTTACACACCTTCAAAGGTAATTTCATAAATAAAGCTAATCATTCACTTACACGATCTGCTAATCTGTCCCATTATTCTGTGCTGACTTTGGCAAACAGGTACAATACTGACTCAAAACAAAGAAAAGGAAAGGAGAAATTATCACAAGTCCTTGAAGCCTATAAATAGGTACTGAGAACATCAATATTGATTTAGTCAGTGTCATTTTCAGACAAGGCATTTCAGAGCCCACATACCCCACAGCAAACACTCAATCACATTTTGTGTTTTCGCCTCGGCTGACATGCCTGCAGATCTAAGGCTATGATCGGCCTTGTTGGGGGTTTAAAGGCCACAGAAGGTCAAAAACATGACTGTCACGTCTTTGATTTGACCTATAATTTATCAATAAACATCTGCAGTCAGACGGAATAATAACAACAGGCAACCTGTGTACGATCCCACAAGGGCTATTTTGTTTATCCAACAAAATAACATGCCAGTATTTCACCATGGATTATTAATACAAGCAAACATACTGTATATCACATACAACTTAGCAAGTAGCGTAGTTTTTCTTCTTTAATTCAATCAACGGTTAATGAACAGTGCTGTGGCTCACGGATTCTACTCTAGCTCTAAACAGAAGCGGAGGATATTACCTTAATATCATGTTCTTAGTCTTTTGTGCATCTGTCCTCCCTCGTAAACAACATCTAATTTTCTGTGTGACTTTGCCTCAGATTTAAAAATATAAAGATGATAAAAACAGTTTAAAATCTCTTTTTTTTTTCCTATTCCAAGGTTAAAGGTCGAATCTACAGTACTATTTCTAAATTGAAGTCAAAATTATAGTGTCTCAAAATGCAACAAAATTATTAACTAAAGGTGTGATTATTAGGCTTTTATGACACAGATTTAAAGTAATTAAAATTATAACCATCATGTGTTTAATTAAAAATGTGCAGATCTTCAAGGACCTTCACTACAAACCTTAATCAAAAACAAAACTCACATGGCTGTCAGCGAGGCAGAAACACCTTCATGAGATCAATTATGCTAAACAGACACATGTAGTAGTACCGATTGGTGAGAGATTAGATCTGAGAAATGTCTTGTACGTGGTTGATTTATTTTTTATCTCAGGGATTAGGAAGTATTTCAACTGGAAGTAATGAACATCCAGTTAATTGCTTTTCCACACACGTCCGCCTCCTCTGATGCTCCATCTGAGCACACAGAGCCGGTGTCACCAAATCACGGTGTATCTGTTCTGACGGGGAGGAAGAGGGCATGGCTGGAGAGAGGAAGCGAGATTTAACACAGTGAAGGTGCAGAAGAGAAAACAGAGATAATGTATATCAGCATGAGGAGTAAACAGACACAAGGAGACGAAGAGAAGTAGACCAGAGAACTAGCTAATACAGTGTTGATAATAAAATTAAACATATTGCTGTTGCATTTTAAAAGCTTTATAAATCTATCTCTCTCACTGTATGAGTGTAATTCAGTTGCTTTTGTGTGATATTGTCTGGAAAACAATGAAAAAAGTCTGACTTAGAAATGACCTGAGCACTTAGAAGTGAGCTTAGAAGATTGCTTGGCCTTAACATTTACTCCAACTCTACTTTGAAGTGAATAACAGTGATTATCTCTTCATAATGGCCTCTGCCTGCCCTGGATGGGACATGCTGGGCAGCTGAAGATGATTCAAACAACTTTGCATAAGGTCAAAATAGTGACAGCAAGATAACTGTGTCAGATCATCTGGTCTGGTCTGCAGTGGTCAGTACCAAAAAATGATCGAAATATGGAAAAATGGTGAACCAGCGACAGAATAATAGGTGTCCAGTGTTCATCTGTGCAGAGTAGAGGGGGCTGGCCCATTTGGTCTGATCTCACAATAGAGCTAGCTGAAAGAGTTAATGTTGGTTTAGCCAAACAACTCATGTTTCGATGGTTTGACGTCACATATAGTGTTTTGTATCAAGGTTCTGAGCCCATCAGTCCTTGCAGCTCTGTTTTAACATGCTGAGAGAAGTTTGGGGGTGAAAAGTTAGGGTGCATCAACTATTCTTGACAATAGCAAAGCAGAGGTAGAGACCAGAAGTGTTGCAGCTGAAACAGATTACCAATCTAAGAGGAGGGTCCGTCATGTGACAGCGAGAATGATGTAGGTCAAACGGGACGTCAGTGCAGATGGAGTTGCTTACCTGAACTATCACATAAGCATCACTCCACTATCTTGATTCCCCATATCTCAGTCCTGTTGAGTGTCTGTGGGATGTAGTGATTAAATCAAATCTGATCCATGTAGGCTCCATTACACCCACTGCTAGCAAAACACTATTGTTGTTGTTGTTAGCAAGATTACTTACAGAAATTACTTTGTCTTTGTGGCAGCTTCCAATCACTGTATGTGTGTAGGCATCTGTTTTGCAGCTTAAGAAAAACAAATGAGATAATTTCTTTATAATCTTCCCCCACTAGAGAAGCGAGTACGAGTTTTCCAGATGTTTAACTTTAAAAAAGCATCCTTTAAGAAAACAGTTCCCTGTCTCAGTAAAAAGCAGTATTTGCACCTTCAAGGAGGAGCAGGTGACGATCGAAGTGCATGCAGCCTGCGCTTCGGTAAGCAGCAATGGCAACATGTGTGCCAAAAGGTTTTTAAAGAGGGTAGGACAGAATATTTTGATAATTACTGTTTTTATCTATTTTATTGCAGAAAGTCAGTCCAATCAAAAATGTTCATTCTTAGGTCTGCCGTCTTTATCAGATAACACAAAAAGGGAGATTCTAATTACTTTTTTTTGTTGGAATAGCCCTTTAAACCCTGTCATTCTTTCACACTGTGTGTAGTGCTCAACATGCTTTGTATGCTGTCTGACCAGCAGCTGTACCACAGGCTCTGTCTCGATGTAATCTCACTCTTTATCTCTCACTAATCCTTTCTTTATTCTCACAGTAGGATCTCTCGTTGCCATCTCCAGGCTGAAACAGCAGTTCTTTCCTTCTCCTCTCCTTTTATGTTTTCCTCATTTCACATTTTCCTCCTCTTCTGAAATAACCCCCCTTTTCTTGTTCGGCCTCTGTTCCTTCACCTCATTCATCCCTCACCACTTGCTCTTATCCTGCTCTCTGTCGTTCTCCAGGCTCTCCGTTCAGAGATGAGATCACGCTGGCTATCCTCCAGCTGCAGGAGAATAACAGGCTGGAGATACTGAAGAGGAGGTGGTGGGAGGGAGGCCAATGTCCCAAAGAGGAGGACCACCGTGCCAAGGGTCAGTAGACCGCAGCTGTCTGCCTCCTCTCCTTCCTTCTCTCTAATGTCCCCAGTAATAGTCTCCTCACTCCCTGCTACATTCCAGCTAATGGCTAATGCCTAACCTAATGTCCTTGTGAAGGGTGCTTAGCACAATCTACTCTCCCAAATGTCTCCTGTTTGTCTCAGGTGGTGTTTAATGGGAATTTTATTAGAATGAGAGTGGCTATTCACATGTGTGTGGCAAACATGTTTGTGTGCATGTGTGTGTTTGTGCCTGAACATATGACTATAACAATGGAAAGATGACGGTGTCTTTGCTGCTGCTGCTCTCTGGTGAAACTCTCTTTTAAAAATGGTTTTGTGGCTTTAAGAAAAGAGATTTCTTTCTTTCTTTGCAGCGTCATTGAGCTTTATCTGCGTCGTGTATCTCAAGCGTTTTAGGGCCCTTTAATTCTGGCATTTACTCAGCCACTTTATCATGGGCCATTTAAATTTTTTAAGCCAATTTAGAAAGCACTCCAGCAGGTTAGTATTGCACTTGCATTAAGTCGAGATGCTTACAAGGGGACAGGTTGAGAAAGAATGGTCAAAATAAGAGCTACAGGGGCTAAAAAATCAGCGTTTTAAGTTCCTTGTTTGGGCCACATTTAAAAAAATAATCAATCTAAAACATATTACCTTCCCTAAACGTTACTTTGTGCTGCTGGGCTGTCTGCGAAAAGCGTTTCCTCTTCCAACCATAGCTGACTTTATGGAAGCAATTTTGGTAAATGTGACTTTTTTTCTTGTTTTTAGACTTAATTTTTGAGAATTAAATGATTTTTGTCGAACTGCTCACTTAGCGTATTGATTATAAAACTTCAGTCAGCAGCTGTTTAGCTTGGCTCAGCATTAAAATTGACACAGGGAAACTGCTAATCACAAAATCCTGCCAATAGTTCCTGTAAAGTGAACTCCACTTGCCAAAGTGTTGGGTGTTCAATACAAAGAGTGAAGTTTGAAAACGACGGTTAATTGTCCCAAAAGGATTTTTACTTTGCCTTTTTAACCAGTAACTTGTTTTCATGGAAAGGTTTAAAATTGAGTTAGTTTAAGCTGCAAAAAAGAGTTTAAGCTTTGTTCAAAAAGAGCCAATTCAGATAAGAATTCTCATCATTACCAAAGTTAAAACGCTCCTTTTCACAGCAGAAACAAACATGTTTACAACTCAGTTCAAAGACAAAAGCTTTTGTTTTGATTTGCACACACTCTAAAATGATCATTTTTACTACTCATCCTTTTGAAGATGAAATGATTAAAACTGGTGCATAAATGTGCATAATAAGTGGCACAGCTGAGCTGACTGACAGCAGGAGAGATGTTGCTGTTTGCCAGGAGCCTGAAGGAGCTAGATATGCTTGCTTGTAACTACATGTACAGTACAGGTGTATCCAGCCCGTGTACACAGGAGTATACATCATAACAGCCATTGGCATGTCAGTTGCACACTCCCTCAAAAATAAACCTGATGCAGATGCAAGATTGCAGTGCACACATGAGCCATACTGGCAATTAAGCGGTAAAAGGTATATGACTGTCAACAGAGCGGCAGGGATGACAGTGGTAGAAAGTGTTCGAGACAAGCTAATGGACCAAGCCTACGATTATCCACATCTGTACTGTGTGTCAATTCTACAGCACGGCAACTAACATGCCTGTCAGTTCAGGTGCAAAGGTTGATGTGAAAACCTGTAAACTAAATAGAAATAAGTCTGGAGCTGTTACATTCAAGCACAGAGACGAATGCAGGAAACTGAGATTTGACAGTGTGTACTGTTTATCGGATATCATCTGCCTGAGCTGGGAGAGGAATCAGTCTCTTTTGATTAACATGTTAGTATCTTTGACAAGTCCTGCCAGGTCTCAATTTTCTTGTAGGTGCATTTACTCTGATATCTCTGGTGTGTACAATCACAACCATAAAGACCTGGTTATGTACAAGGATGTAAGGTTAAACAGCATGTATACCTCTGGTTTAAGGCCCACCTGTTTGTCTGTTTCTAGATTTAAAGTAACTTGAAAGCTCACGTTAGGAAATCTGCAGTTTGAACTTTTGCCTCTGGTGGACAAAGCAGTCTTTACTTACCTTATCCTTTACATCATCTGACAATAATCTCATCCTGATGACTCTTCACAGTCAAAATTATCATTTAATTTTAATATTGAATGTGCAAAATATCAAAGCAGGGCTATTTCCTCTCCTGGACCGGTGACACTTAACCCCTTACACTTGGTTCAGGCATAAAAACGACATCTTTAAAATCATCACTCTCATCAGTGATGGTCTTGTTAGTTTTTGTGTATCTTAAAAAGGTTTCAGTATGAATTTCATGATCTCAAACTCTTCAACGGAGCTTTAAATCAGCTTTCCTACATGTCGACTGCTACATGTTCGGCTCCACAATGCCTCTCCATAAGCCAGTGGGTGACATAACTGAGACTCCATCCATGTGTCATACAGTCTATACTTGGATTATGTTACTTTCAGTTTTGTGGGCAGGCTAGCTGTTTCCTCCAGTTTTCAGTCTCTCTGCTAAGCTAGGCAAACAAGCTTTGAATTTATGGGATAGAAATGAGAGCTGTATCGATCTCTTCAAAGAAATACCAGCAAGACAGTCAACAGCAATGAATCCCAAAATGTTTAACTACTCCTTCAACTAAGCTGCTATAAAGCCACTCAAGACTTTATGCAAATGTTTTCACTGGATGTAATTTAGTCCTTACGAGCCGAGTGGAATTTGGCTTATAAAAAGTAGAACAGGCACATAAAAGCGTGTCTGTGATGTGTTTCTGAATATGAATGCTAATATTTGGCTCCTGTGGCTTTTCTGCTTCCAGGTCTAGGCATGGAAAACATCGGGGGCATTTTTGTGGTGCTGATCTGTGGCCTCATCATCGCTGTGTTTGTGGCCATAATGGAGTTTGTGTGGTCGACACGCCGCTCGGCAGAGACCGATGAGGTATGCCCCCATACCTGCCCTCGCCGACCCCACAGACACACCCCAGTAGGTTCCCATGGCATACCGCCAACCCTTTAAATTATGATGTTTTGTTTGTTTGTGTGCGTGTGTGTGTATAAATGGGCGAGAATGTGTCGACTTTTCAGCTTTTGCCTCCATTTGTTTGTTTGTGTTTGTTTGTGTTGTGTGTGCTGTTACATCTGAGGTTCGATATGTTATGTGCATGTGAGATGAGAGGAATGTTCAAGTATGCGACACTGAACTGCTGTCGTGTCCAAAATGTTAACAACATAGAGACTGTACTTGCATGACCTGCCTGTTTCGGAGTCAGTGTGCCCTTTTGGTGTCTAACAGCAAGTGTTTGTGAGCTAAACTTGATGGTATGGATAAGCAATATTGAGAAATGCCAATATTTGCTTGCATAAAAAAGTAGTGTGATCTTTTTCCCTAGCATTAAATGTCATGATGTATCTTCTTTTACATGCCTCACATGTACGCTGGTATTCTTCGTTTCCATTCTTGGATTACCTCTCACCCATCTCACTGTGTGCCTCCCTCCCTCTCTCTCACGCACTCCTCCATCAGTGTCTGTTCTCCGATAATGAGTACTGTTTCTGTTTATGTGAGCACATGAATTTTCGTTATGATTTAATGAGAATGTTGTTTGTCTGTAGTTGACATGTTGATGCATTTTGTCCTTCATGCGTGCAAATTACCGTAGTGGCGATGATAAGAATAGATTTGTGGGTGTGTGCACAGCTGCTGTATGCGTGAGTGTGCCTCAGTGTACATGCACCTGAGTTTAAAGGCCTGCCTGTTTGTTCATAGTGCATAGTGCCATAATGAAGTGCCCATGAACTAAACAACATTTTGGTGTTCAGTGTGTTTTAGATTGTAATAACTCTCTCTGCTCCTTGGATATCTTCCCATTTCTATCCATCTCCACGTCCTGCCCCATACCTCCTCTTTTCTCTTTTCAAACCATCCCTCCATCTGTCGATCTCTGTGCCCTCGCTTCTCCTGCGACTTTTTTGTTTACCATGCCTTACTGTGTCTGTTCTTTCTGCCTTGTTCCCGCCTTGTTTTTTTCTTTTGTTTCGCCTTTTCTTATGATTTCCCCGTTTTCTTCCGCTCTCCTCTCTATGTACTGTCTTGTTCTGCTGCCTGCCTACTCTGTGTCCTTGGCGCCCCTCCTCCCTTTGCCTCCTTCCCTTCGTTTCTCCTCCCTCCTTGGTTTACCCTTTTAGGTGTCTGTCTGTCGGGAAATGATCACAGAGTTCCGAAACGCCGTCTCCTGTAAGAAGAGTTCCCGTATGCGTCGCCGTCGGCCCCTCAGCAGCTCGGCAGCCCTGCGCCATCCCACACGCATCGCTCTGGGCGCCCCTCGGCCTTTACGCCTGGTCCGGGAGATGCGCTTAAGTAACGGCAAGCTCTACAGTGGAGTTGGCCCGCTGACAGGTGGTGCTGGGGGTGGAGGCGGTGGAACAGGAGGGGCAAGCCCTCCAGATCTGGGACCTGGACCTCAGCGGATCCTAGATGATCCCCTCGGTGCCAACACCACCCCTCCTCCGCCAGCCCCAACCCCTGTGATGCTGCCCGCCCGCAGCTGCACCCACGTAAGAATCTGCCAGGAGTGCCGGAGGATCCAGAGCCTGCGGTCAGGCACAAGTTTAGGATCAACCACAACCAGAATACCACCTTCATCAGCACCCCTGCCCAGGCTACCCCCACCCCCACCCCAGTCCTCATCAAACACAGACAGTGAAGGAGGAGGGGGACCCAGCCCGAGACGGCTACATCACAGCCCTCCACCTCATACCGCGAGACCCATCCCACCACCACAGAACAGCAACACCACAGACCTGCTGGGTGACCAGGAATGAGACACAGAGGGCAGGGTGAGGGGGCTGCAGGGAGGAACATTTGTGCTGGTGAGAAAAACACTGCTTAGAGAGGGCACGATAGAGGAAATAAAAGTGAAACTCTGAGGTGATAGAAAATGAGACGACCTTTAAAAGGAGAATGAACTGGAGGAACTGTTAACCTTTCTCAAAATGAGCCTGAGGCCTACACGTACAGGCTGTGAGAGCTGGTCGCCAGTAACTCCTCTGAAGAAGAGCTCATTCTGGACAAATCTGAGCGGAAAAGCCTGCGATCAGTCGATGGCTTCAGTTTGCCTCCTTTTACCCTCCTTACTCCCCTCTGACCTCACCTTTAGATTTGAGGGTTCTGGTTCTCTTCCACAAACAGACCCCTGGAAGAAAACTCCCCCTCTAGAAAAACGAAGCCTTGTTGGAGGACATACTGTAACCGTATGTGGTTTAAAGCTAAGCAACTAAAAGACTTCCAGAGAATTATTTACTGTTGTTTTTTTTCTTTTGTTGTCTTTTCTCTTGTTTTGTTACCATTGTTCAAAGTGGAAATTTCAGAGTAAAATACAGACTATGTGTGCCAATATGGTGGAATATCACATACTAAGAAATATGACTCTGGCATATCGTGTTTTGTGTCCCTCCCTGTGCCCCACAGCTGCTTCTCGGATGGGATCAGACGAAGTAGAACAACTTACAGGCAGCGTAATGCAAATAGTAGCAGAGGAAAGTGTATTTCTTTACACTATGTGTGCGTGTGTGTGCGTGCGTGTGTGTGTGTGTAAAAAGGTGTGCTTCCTGTAGGTCTGTCTGTTACTGCTCAAAGTGAGGAGAACCATGTACCCAGCCACAGCACCCGACTACAAATGTAAGATAATCAGACGACCACAAAAAGAGGAAAGGCAGAGAGAGAGAGACAGAAACAGAGAGAGCATGAGGCTTTGAAATGTGAAATTAATGTCCCTCGTTATCCTGGTAACGCTTGCCAAGTCTTTACTTCTTTTTCACCTCTGTTCGCACAGCCGAGAGGAGATAGAGACTGGGCGAGGCGGAGGCAGAGATAGAGAGGAGGAGAAAGAGAAGAGATAGAAAAAGGCAGAGAGTGAAAAGGACACTGCTGAATCTGAATGAGAAATCCCTAACTGAACTACTTCCATTATTAGATCTGTCCTGATCTGTTAATTCTGGGCATCTTTTAAGGGGCTTGTTAATGCGCCAGCAGGCTGTAGCTGCAGCTTCTACGCTTCTCGCCGTTTAACACATGCACTTGGCTGTTCACAGCACAGACTCCTGCCAGAGTGATAGACTCAACACGGCCTTGTCAATACTGTCTCAAGCTTTTGATCGCCTAATTACTCCCCTCGGTGGCTGGGGACTCATTCAGGAGGGGGGCTGAACACAGGGAAACATGCTGATAAATAGATTTAGGAGAAATGTGTGTTTTTCACTCTGACTGGGAAACAAATCAGGTCTCTTTTAATTATGCTGTTAATGTTACAGCCCGAACAGTGAGTGAAACTGCAACTAAATTAATCTAAACACTGAGGAGGTCTATCAGCCACTGTGCTTTGAGGGGATACACTGGTGGATTCGCATGATTCAGCTTTTTAACTTCACATTGTGTTTACTTTGTGTTATTCTTGATGATAACTAACATTTTAAAAAGAGAATTTCAAGTCCGCCAAAATAGCTAGTGCTTTCTAAATAAGATGCAAGATATCTGCCCAATCATAGAAAATATTAGCGGGTCAGACTGATGATATTTTCTTGTCACCAATTAATGCAGTGGGAAAAAAACAGAGTTGCATTTGTGGATAATAATAAGCAAAGACTTTATGTCACTTATTTATTAGTATTTTCTTGCTTTTCATCGGTGTCTGGCTCTCGTTTGAAAAATAAAAAAACAACAGACTATAATTAAGGCTGAGGGGACAAGTGAGACAAACTAGCACATTGATTCTGTTTTTTATTGGATTTTTCATCCAGTAAATATCATCAGTTGTATCCTGTAAGACTGTTTTTACAATATTGCTGCCCAGCATCCCTCATTTGTGGGCAGATCAATCATCTTATTAATCCAAATGGAATTAAATGCCTGCTCCCATCGAACGCTCAGGATCCAAAGTTACACTGATAAGTTTCAAGTCCAAAACAATGTGCTGTTAAAACTTAAATTATACAAATAAACAGCTTTCACAGGAGTCATGTCGGGTTAGTGCAGCATGATTTGAACTCGTTAAACCTTTAAAAAAGTCCTCTCAGATGATCAGAGGCGTATACAGGATTTTTCAACTGTGGTCCAACTTGGACACTGACAAAGGCGGCCCCCTCTGTCTTCACTATTTACTTTAAAATGATCAAATATTAAGTTTTTCCTTTAAAAAGAAGGCCAACAAAATTGTGAGGCTTGCGATAATATTTTAAATTGAAGTCTTTATGGACTTAAAAAGGAGACTGGAGCACTGTAAACACATCCCAAAAAGATACACATCCCTCATAGTTCAACATAAGCCCAGCTAATGAAACAGCAAATCCTAGCTCAGGGGTTTGGGTAGCCAATCAGATTCCAAAAGGGGGCCAGTGCCCCAGCAAATCAGGCTGTTCTTGACTTCCATGTGACTTAAATCAATGGTCCCCAACCTTTTTTGTAGCAGGGACCAGTTTCATGCAGGAAACTTTTTCCAAGGACCGGGTAGAGGCGTGAAGGTTCCAATAACAAAAACAAAAATCTGTACATAGTATGTGCATAGTATGTAATCTGGATACAACAATTATTTCATATTAGGCACTTTTTATTACACTGTAACATCAACTCACCATAATGCAGAATCAACCCTTTCTCTCCCTAGTGAACTCTGTTTCTGGCTCATTTTTGCCAGGGCTAGCTTGTGTTGCTGATGCAGGAAAATGGCGTGCCAAAGAGTCAAGTGCGAAAGTGAGGTTATGGTGGAAGTAGTGGTCTTTCAAAATAAGATACTGGGAGGACGGATGAAAAAGAAAAAAATATTTTAATCACCTTCATTTTTTTTGCGGCCCGGTACTAATTGATCCACGGACCGGTACCAGTCCAGGGCCCGGTGGTTGGGGTCCTCTGACTTAAATGACTTGAATGAAATCCGCTCATCAGAACATGTAGCTGTGTCAAAAGATCCGAACAGTGTTGTGGTATTTCCTGATACTCTCCACAATCGCCCATCATCCCCTCGCTGCATTTATTCATTTACCTACTTTACTTGTCATCATTATCATCTGCTGTATCAGCAATTTCTGCTCTGCAGGTCACTGACTCATCAGTGTCTCTGTGTTGATTGAATCAGTTACCTAATCACTTCCCAAAATAGAGTGACTCAGTACTCAGAGGACAAGGGTTGGTTGTTTAACACCCTCAGGGATGTAAGTTAAAGGGTGTTTGAGGGAAAAGCTAATGTTTGAGATCTAAAGCTTCAATGATTCAACGTTGTCAGTGCGAGCTTCTCTTTCCTGTGTCAGTGTTTGCTCTTTTTGTGATTAAATTTAGCCACTGCAATTTTAATGAATGTTGTGCTCTGAGCAGACGGTCGTCAAATCCTGAATCTGTTTTTTTTTTATTTTACTTTTTCCACTCTTTGCGGCTGGTTTTTAGTCTTGTTTACTTACTTAATGCTACTTTCCTCATCTCTTGACATTAATGGGTGTCTCCCTAATGAGGAACAAGGATGTATCTCTCACTGGCCTCCCAATTATTCATAGTCAGCAGTGACACGAGGTATGTGACAAAGGGGACGTGCAAAACCAGCAGTTTAGCCCTTCAAAGAGTTTGTGTCATGGCAACATTGCATTGCTCGTTTTTAATAATTATTTTCAATTTTTTGCTGTAAAACATCTTTTTTTTAACATATCTTTGCAATCCTGATGTGTGTTAACAGTGAGTACACTTACCATGCTGTTGTATTGAATGATTGGTGTCAGCAGAAAAAGGCCCAGAGATGATGCATCTCTCTCTGTTTTTTATCTCTGTGTCCAAAATCCTGACCGAGCAGCGGGAGTCTCCCTCCTTCTGAGTGTAGTCCCAGTGTGAACTCAAACTCCTAAAGAAATCTTACATTCCCACATCCCTCGTTGTCTTAAAGTTGAAAACCAACTGGTTGTTTTGTTGTTTTCAAATTTGTCTTTGGAGTCTCTTTCCATGTCTTCTCTTGCGTGTTGTATGTAAAAAATAATAATAAATTACAAAACTTTATATGTGACAGCACTACAGGGCCATGAAGTGGCTATCAACAGCTTTAAACCATCAGCTGAAAGCATTTATTAGCTGCAAAGCATTTTTGTGTAAAGGCATGAGTGAAGCCAAAATATCACCTGAGTGATTATGAAAGGGAAGGGAGGGTCACAAAACAAATCAGACGGGGTGTCTGAAGAGTCACTCCGCAAAACAAAACCTTTTTGTTTACTTTTATGTTCTTTTCTTTGGTAATTTTTCATATTTCTATACTAGTGCTAAATGGATTATTAAAACTGATGATGAATATTATGATTAAATTGTTGTTATTATTCCTATTGAAGAGCAAGAGGTTCTATAGTATAACTGTGGGTGACGGGTGGGGATGGGAGGTGCTGGGATGGAGGTGCAATGATATTCTTCAGAGAGACTGCCCTGTTGTTCAAACCTATAGACACAAAGACTTCTTTTGGAATAAAAAAACATTCAAACAGTCCCACAGGGTCATGGCTCTGTGCTTTTTAAGAGGAAGGTTTGCTGACTTTGTTATTCTCATGTCTGAGTTTTCACATTTACTCAAATACAATCATACCAGAGGTGGAAAGACTTCTTTAAAGGACTCATATAAAGGTACTTTGAGCTGCAAGTAAGGTTTTCAGATAACACCAAAAATTCAGCCACAGTGGAGGATATGCAGCCTCTCAGTTTTAAACCTTATCATCCCTGGGGTGATCCTAGTGAACATGGATACCCAGTATGCGGGTGCAAAATAAAAAAAAAAAAACACCTAATGCTAAAAAGATTCTAAGTCTGTAAGGGGTTTTATCTATTGTTCAGGTTTCGGTTCTGGAAATGTATGCAAATTAGTCCACATTTAATTAGATATTGCCTCATTTAAATATTCATAACATCTGACAAAACTTGTAATACAAAGATTTTTTTTCTTAATGTAAGTTATAATCTTGGGGAAGTTTTATGTTGATATCTGTTAGTTACAAATTTTTACCCTATTCACCTGGAGTGTCTCCCTTGGGCTTCTTACCCATCATGGACGCCATCTTGAAAATGACACATTTCTCGTGGTCAATCTTTGGTAAACTTTTAGTATGTTGTTAAGCACATCTAATACTATAAAAACAGCTGAGAAACCTTTTGTAAGAATTTTCAAGTCATATTTGCACCTGACTATATAAATAAAGTTTGATTGATTGATTGATTTAACAGAACAGGCTGAGTAGATATGGCATTAGGGGTTGGGGTTATGGGGTTAGGGTTAAAATCACTGTTTAGGACCTATTAAGGAGCACGTTTCAGACCATTTGGGGTCAATTGGTACAAAAAAATGGGAAAAATGTCAAAAAAAATATTGTTAGGGTTGCACTGTGGTAACGTTTGGGTATTGTGGTTAGGGTTATAGGGTTAGGGTTAAAATCTCTGTCCAGGACCTTTTAAGGAGCATGTTTCAGACCATTTGGAGTCAACTGTTTTACTTGACTATAAAACAGCTGAGAAACCTTTTGTTAGAAATTTTGGTGTCAAGTCATATTTGCACCTGACTACAGAGTCTAAAGCAGTTCCATTATGTCTCAAGTGTTATCAGAAAAAAAATGTTTTTCGAGTAATAACTCTTAGAAACCACAATCTCCTGGAACATGACACCACTTTCTATGAAGCCTTTATGTTATCTCTCTGGTCTGTGCTCGAAAGAACTCCACAATGCATATGAGTAATGAAACCATGGACTTGATAAGGTCTCTAAAAATGCAGCTTTTAATCTTGCAACAAAAGCCACATACAAAAAAATAAAACCAGTCAGCTTGAAGAACTGCATCCCTTCTTTTTATCTACTCTATAGCGTGATAAAAACACAACAAGTGGACTTAAAAATCTGAAAATTATTGAGGCAAAGTCATTAGTTAAGATTTGAATGAGGAGGTTTTTTTTTTTTGACATTCATGAAATAGACTGAAATTCATAAGGATGACCTTTTATGAGCTCCAAAAGTAAACAAGACCATCTGTGACAAGACATGGACAATTTTTACAGATTTTTTTGTAGTATAGTAAAAAATAAAACAAAATAAAAGTAATTATAAAAAAAATTATATATATTTGTATATATATAGGTGCCAGTAGCTCAGGAGGAAGAGCGGTCTAATAACCAGAAGGTTGGCGGTTCGATTCCCCCCTATCCCTAGTCTGTCCGTTGTGTCTTTGGGCAAGACACTTAACCCATGTTGCTCTCAGTGTGTGTCCTCCACTGGGGTATGATTGTGAGTGTGTTGTGTGGTGGTGGTGGTCGGAGAGGCCGTAGGCGCGAACTGGCAGCCCTTTTTCCATCAGTCTGCCCTATGACAGCTGTGACTACTACTGTAGTTTACCACCACCAAAGTGTGACTGTGTGAGCGAATGAATGATGTAACCAATGTAAAACACTTTGAGGGTCTCTGATATAGTGCTATATGAAATCTGATGTATCATTATTATATTTATATATAGTTTAATTGTCATTTTTAAACAGCCTTTCACAGTGATGATGAGTTTCTCAGGTGGCCGATTTTCAGAGGCTCTAGACCTGCAAACACAGACCTGGAGATATTAAAATGTTAGGATTCATATGAATGTTATATTGTGGGAAAACATTAAGATACTTGTGCTTCACTTGAGTGACTTGATTTGATTTAATTTATACTTAAGTTTTGCTCCATTACACAACTGCATTGTAACATTAGTGGTTACTTTAAGGAGCACAATCAAACAGTTATCATACATTTTTTAGGCTGTATTGACTAAAACATTAAGCTTTAAAATTAACCAAACATGAATAACATTAATGTCAATTATTCTGCTGTCAAAATGTGTCTTCTTTACCTTAGATTGTGTATATTCTTATATAGATACCAAAACATCAGTGGACAACCTCAGGATTTCTCCATCTCTGTCAGCGTTTTCTAAATCACCCCTTCTTCCCCAAAACCTGGTTTATGTAAATAAACCACAGAGATAGGGGAAGTGATGGGCTGTAAGTTTTTATGATGTGCATAAAGAGGAAGACATCATAATGTAAGTATTGTTTTTAAGTTTTTGCAGTTTTGACATCAAACCGCTACACACTTGTCCCTTCTGTTTGCTTCATCACTTCTCCGTAACACAGCAGCCTCATGTGGTAGGATGATGGTAGTGAAGCTATCAAGTTGTGTATAAAGAAAAGACATTATAGTGCTTTTTATTGTAGTCCAGATGTTTCCACAGCATGTGATAGACAGCTGCAGCTCACACACACCAGCTCAGCTTTTAGAGTAAAATGCTGTCGGTTTCCTTTCAGTCTGAGAAACATGATGATCTGGAAAGACTTTCATAATTGTCTGGCAGCACTTCTCTTATCTTTCCTCCACTTCCTGTCATGTCAGAATTTTGAAACTCAAAGGCCAGGTGGTAAAGCCACAGATCAGGGAGGTCTGTGAAAGTGTTCGATTTTATTGTGCATCATTCACCACAAAAAGCTCAATTTCGGAGAAAAAGTTCAGACAATTTCAAGAACACTGATGGAAAGCAACAGGATTGAAACATCTCAAATACACTTCTTATACTATCTGCAATCAGGACATAGACTCATAACCCAAAACAACACTGCAGGCTGCTAAGTTTGCGTTTTAACACAACACCTGGAGACACATTTACAAGACCTAAAGTGAACGACTACAAATCCACACCCGCAAGTTCACCAGAATCAAAATGAACACATACAGCTTCACACCCACATTCTCACACTCAGTACATGCTGCTGTATATTTACATATAACAGACAGTAACTGTTAGCGTTTTCCAGCGGTGATGCGAATCATAACAGAAACTTTGCAAACCATATTTTGTCACCTCGCAACACTTGGCGTGCTAAAACTGCAACATCTGCTCACAAGATTTTCACACCGATAACGTTCAGCACAGAGGACCAAAAGCAGACGACATTCAGAGTCAGGTTAAATACGACTACAACCAAAACTACTGTTTGTACATTGAAGCCAAACAGGTATGTCCTTCTTTCATACTTGAAGCTACAGCAAGTAAGTTTGAGGGAATAGTCAGGATCGAGTGAAAGAAGTGATAACATAAATTTACACCCACAATAACCCCGGTATGTCTCGGATTCACAAACCAAAAGACTCACATGCACACAGAAATTCAAAGAAGAGACACATCAGGGTCACGTAAATTCAAGTTTATCTGATCCTTACAAATCAATGTGAAGAGTAAATGTTCATACAGAAATTGACATTTTGAGTCACTTTAAACTTCACCTTTCACATTCAGCTTTTGCTCTTTTTTATGCAACACTTGTTTTGCATTACTGAGTTAGTTCCTGTTTTTTGTCTTCCTTTTTGGTCTTCCTCCTCCTTTGATTGTCAGACAGTAAAGGGCCACAAAAACTGATGAGTTCCCACGTTGCTAAAAAAAAGTTCCTGATCTGTGATCTGTGGCTCATGTGACACCCTGGGAGCTCGATTATGAGTTTGCAGATACACCAATATTTTTACAAGTTCACACCATAAAACTGAAATCTCTTACAGAATAATGGACTGATAATGGTTATGCTTTTCATTTAATAGCCAGAGTGACAGCTGTATCCAGCTGAGCATGAAGCAACTGTGACCATCCAGGTGAATCACAGCACAGCCTGGCAGACTTGAAAGACCCTCTTACTGTGATGACATCCTGGAGGTTACTGATAGTTTCTCATTTTTGAAGAAAAAATCCCTTACAATAAAAAATGACCATTTTTTTCTGTAGAATAAACAGCATGCCAGGATTTTATCAAATATCTCAACAGCTTCAAAAGAGAATGGCAGCTGAGGTTCAGGAATTCACTTTGCCACAGACTGTTTTTTATCTTTTGCAATCTGCTGTTCTTGATTTATATTGTTTGTTTTTTTGTCAAAATATCAGAGAAACTGCTGGCATTCCTGTCATCCTGAGTGTATCTTGGTAATAATAGCAAAAAGAAATATTTGCACCATATACAGGTTGCTATATATGTATATGATGGAGTCTGGCATTAAAGAGCTTCAGGCTTGGCTCCAAAGACTCTTAATCTTTGAATAAGTAAGGGCAATGACTAATAACAGCTGTCCTATTGTGTGTCTTGGATTAGTGCGATGTTATCTGTAGCTGCGCCTCTGTTTTCACTCCTCAACCACAAGTTTTAAATCTTTATACTCCTTTAAGAGCGGGATGTTTATCTACTACTCATCATTGCACTCTGCACCTCCTACAGTATGATGAAGCAGGCGTTGGTTTACTCATAATTTTATCACTTCTCGTAAACTGGTCAAAAAATCCTCATCTCGTGACCTCGTGAAGAGGTCACATGTTCTTGCAAAAGTCTTTTGGTTTAAACTTTTATGGCACCGAGTTCTTATTATCTCCCTATGTATATTATTAGTCATCATTAATCGAAGTACATATTTGCTCTCGTTTGATCGTTCTGTCAGTGTCCTTTAAATTAGGACATGTCCTTAAGAACGACTGAATCATTTAAAGAGCACAGATGTTACACTATACCTGCTTATATTTGAATTCTGTTTCTTCTCACAGATTAAAAAAAAAGAGAATTTTATCATATCTCCGAAACACATCTCATGTCATTTCCACGAGACACTGCAACCACAGAGTATGTCACATCATCAGTGCGCATAGCCTCTGCGTGTTTGTCATAGGAGGAAGGTGCAGGAACCCTGGATGCTTTATGCTTGACATCAGAGTAGACCACATCCTACAAGTTTAAAAGACAGTTAAAGTGTGGTTTAGTTAAATTATTTCAATTACTTTGTTGTAATATTGTAAATCTTTTTTTCTTTATCACAAAAAGAGTACTATTAAACTTTTATAAATATGAACTAAAATCAGAGATGTACTTTCACACCATGTCTGAGCTCACCTGCTCTTTGACAAGAACGGACGGCCGCAGCACATCCCTCACTGGACTATCAGTATCTGAAAGACAGACATGCTTTAGAAAAGGGAAATGACACCAATCGTAAAATAATATCATGAAAATATAAGTACAGATCATGTGATAGCAGAGTGAAAAGGAAGTTATGCTGTTCATACCGATAGTGACATGTTGTCTGGCCAAAGAACCCGCGCTGAGAGGAAGAAAGTGTTGTGGTTAGTTTTTCTGCACATAAACATTATTAGTGATTTTCCTCTTGTTCTAAAGTGGATTTTCTTTGTAGATCAAAAATAAATATTTAAAAATAACAGTTGGCTATCTCATTATGCATTGAACATGTGGGGAAAAACTATATGTAATGAGCAAAACCATATCAGGGTGGTTCATAATCATATTTTATTCAGCAGTTCACAAATCAACATACTGCCATCTGTTTAGACAAATCAAAGACCCAAAGACAAAAATCTAATTAAATTAGCTTGCTATTGAAGAAAAACTTATTGTTTAATGTTCAGTGAAGGTACAGTGTGGAGATGGAAATATAAAGCAGATTCTAGATCAAAACACTTCCTTGCTCATCTCAACTACTGTTGAGGTCCCAGAATCAACAAAAACAAGCAGATCCTGTGCATGCTCAGTGTGATCGTTCATTTTCCAAGTTTTACAATGAGAAAAAGTTTATCCGTACTTTCTTTTTTTTTTTTCGATGCACACAACATCAAAAACCACTCTCTTCTTCATCATCATCTCCCATTCTCGTACGTTTCATTTTGAGCCTCTCATTTTACTCAAAAACATGTACAACCCTCTCTAGTTTGTCTGTTCTCTGCTACAAGGTCAAACATAGAGGTGCAGGATGATGGCCCCCATAGAAAGGTACCTGCTTCTCATGAAAACAAATACTTTTTAGATGAGACGATGATACTTAATCAAACCTAGCTCTGATTCTGCTCTTTTCCATCCAGTCTGCTCTGCTGAATGCGGCTAGATGCCACACACTGCACCCTTACATTCCTAAAAAGATTCTATATTTTTATTCTCTGACACCAAAGTCTGTGTTTTTTTTCCTCTACAACTTTATACTCAGTGAAAGTTATTTTTTCCACCCACACACACCCTCTCTCACAAACACCTACCTTCTGATAAAGATGAGGTAAGCTGCAGTTGTCAGGATCACTAACAGCAGTATGACAAAAATCACGATAGCAGAGATCTCCCCTGTTGATAACAGCATCTGTTCTGAAGGAGGAAACAAGACCGGATGTCTATAAGCAGATTTGTCTTCAGTTATGTGGTATTTAAAATTCTGGTTTAGAATAATCAGTAAAGCTGATAGCAAAACAAAAATGCCAAAGTGTTTGTGTTCCCACCTTGGACGACAAGGTTGGTTGTTCCTCTAATTATGCCACCCGGAAAAGTTGCAAGGATGCAGGTGTAGGCTCCTGCATCTTTCATTTCTACATCTCTGATGACCAAAGATTGTTTAGAGATCTCCACTCTGTCCTTCAAAAATGTATCGTTAGCAGGAACTTCTGCATTACCATTCGAAACAATAATGTTGATCTCCTGTGAGCCTGGCTGCTGGAGTGTCCACTGAATCTGGCTGATTTGGTCATTTTCTCTGATGGGGTTACATGGCAGGGTGACATCAAGGCCAATATATCCAGTTACTTTGGGCAAAACTCGAATTTTTTCTGCTTGAAGATCTGCAAAAATCATGAGGAGAAGTTATGGCAGGTGATTTGATGTCTGATGGAATAATGGCAGCACAGTATTTGTCTGTTAAATGTAGAGTGAAGTGGCATCAACATCATGTATTATGCTTTTAATTTTTATCCAACTTTTAGACCTACTCTAACACAGACATTGTACACCAGTTCAGCTCTGTGCTCTAAGAGACGTGAAAGAAAAGTAACACTTTAACCCATTACAAACATATCAGCTTCATGGGCTGATAAAAAAGCTGTTTAAATCAGCCTTTCTGACACATAAATCAAAAGATTAATAGGTTTGTCTTACCTGGAAGAAATATCACGTACAACAACTTCAGCAGTATCAGAGATGACTTATTGTAATCCATAGTGCCACAACATTGTAGAGGACAGAAACGCCTAAGAAACAGCAGCCTGCAAGTCAGGAGGTCACACCGACTACTACTTTGGTCATCAGCTTCTGTCCAAACCTGGTGCTGTTTATATAAAACTACCCTCGCAGTTCCTGTAATGCAGATCTGTGCAGGTGCATTAGAGGGAAACACTGAACGAGAATACAATGTGGTAAATGAGGCAGTGAGCCAACTTGTGGCTCAAAGATACAATGTGCAAAGAGGAACATCAGGCGGAGCGAAGCAACAGCTGTTACATCACGGCATAAAAACCCACCGAGCTGACACATGAAATAAAACCACGTACAAGAGAATAATATTTTTTTGAAGTGAGCAGGAAAACACCTCTGTTAAAAAGTAAAGTGAATTCATTTACATGGTGACAGGCCAATAAAAACTCTCTTACAAGAATTGGGGGAGGAGCATGTCACCATTTCCCCATTTCTGAGATATTTTATCCGAATTATATGTTTTTTTTATTTATTCAAAAGCTTATTTATCCTTTATTTGTCATTAAAAACGAATTTAGCAGCATTTATGTGTTCTTGATCTTGGCCTGACTCATATGAAGTATCTACTGGTTCTCTCAGTAGAACAGCGACCCCATTTGGTCTCATAACTATAATGACTGAACAGAAACTACCAGAGGGAACCAGGTACAGTTTTAACACTGTGCTTTGGCACCTATAACTCACTAAATCTTTTTGAAACAGTTCTCAATCTTCATGAAAACAGTGACATTTCTGATATTAATAAAATTACCCTTTCACCCATCCATCTGCTTGTCTACCTGTAATCATAACACTTTCTCCCTTACCTCCAAATTATTGTATCTCTCCTGTTAATTTGGGCGTTAGTAAAGGATAGAAGGATGACATTGGTAAAGGGTCATTTCATTGTCTTACATTCAGTATCATCTTAAAGATTTTTTAACTAAAGACTGAGTTAATAGTTATAAATCTAATCATTACATAAAACATAGTAAAGAAAAGTTTATGTTCTATTTTCAGTCAAATACCAACAGTAGAAAATATTGCTGTAGTTACTAGAAGACACCAGCAGGGGGCGTAGAGTGGTGTGGAGTATTGTTTTGTAGCACGAGCTTCCACCAGGAAATATTTAGGCCTAATATTTGAACGTTATTTATTCTGGATTATAACATATTTTACATGCACACTCACAGTATGAACACCCTCAAGAACATCAACGCTTTACACACAAAGTTCAATGAAATTAATGAATTACTGAAAATAAATGAAATAAAATTGAATTGAAATAAAAATAATGAATATGAAGAAATAATTTTAAAAAATACAAAATGAGCTGCATAAATAATCTCAACAGGGAGTTACTCAACATACAGTAGAAATGTCTGTCTTAGTTGATGTCTGTGATTTTTTTTCTCAAATGTTTTCCTTTATGGGACTTTTTGAATATGCAGATCATAATGAGTGCCCTTGAGGCCGGCTGCAGAAGCACCAGAAACCATATAGCCTACACAATGAGCCCCCAAAAAACTGGCTTTATAGCTGAAGTAAATACGTAAAAAGCCTGTTTTTTATGTTTGTTTGTTTGTTTTTTAAGAGGGTAGTCCAGGGCTCCCACCAGGACTGTTGAGTCAAGGGCACAGCTGATTTGACTGACAGGTGAGCACACTGTAGCCATCATATTTCCTGATTATTCTGAGTCAAAGTCTCAGCATTACAAAAGCCGTACACTGGTGGAGTACATTCAATAAAAACTGTTTTGAAGGGTGGGCTTGAGACTATCAGTCAGTATCAAACATATACTTTAAAATGGGGGTGTAGTGGGAAAAGATGAACATGGAGTGTAACACGATTTAAACATGAAGCATTAGTACCAGAGGAAAAGGCTTATTAATGCAAGACAAAGTTATTAGCTGATTGGTGTTCATTTTTCAATAGAACAGTTATCCAACAACCTCTAATGAGACAATTAAAGTTACAGCTCAGTGTGTTTGACAGTTTTAGTCCAGATGCTCAAACATAAGAGTATAAGTGTGTAAATCAAAGCAGATTATTAATTTTAAACCCTCACACAGCTGACCTTTGTGTCAAACCTCCTGAAGGAAGGTTTGTCTCTGAGAAGTGATAATCATCTCCACCAATCAGAGTCCCTGGCTCATCGGCCCCAGGTGTTGATCAGGATAATCAGGTCAGGGATGCAGAGCTTCTCCTGTTTCAGTTGGTTGAACTGAGCTTGTAGTCTGCATGTAAATTACTGGTCTACAGGATGAGGCAAGAATAACAACTGCAGCAAAAGCTGCTCTGCATCCTGAGCTGCAACCCTACAAGGACAAGATAGTGGTGCAGTGAACACTGAGAATTTGTTAGAGAAATGTAAAAAGAAAAAAGATGAAATACTGCCCAGACCTCAAAGACAGATAGATAGGCTCTATAAGTAAAACCAAAACCTGCTTCAATGCTGATGATGAATTCCACTGACAGTCAGACAGGGATCATTGAGCTTAAAGGATCAGATCCAAATCCTGTCATCTTAAAACTATTTCAAAACATTTCCTCAGGTAACACTTGATGAGTGAAAATCTTTCTTTGAACAACACTTCCTTCTGGATGGTCAGCTGAGAGGAATGATACCATTTACATTCAGGGAAGTTTACTTGTGAATTTTAAGGGGAACTTAAACCCCCCCCCTACACTCACATCAACAAACACTACAGAGGTGTCAGTCTGGTTCTGTATCATATCATGACTGCAGTTCTATTATGGAAATGTTTAGTACTTAGGCTGCTATGTGATTGAGATTTTTTCAAGGTTTGAAAACTATGAAGTTATGTAGCTGAAGAAATCTTACATTTACTTTATGACACTTTCAGAAACAATTGCATCGTATATAAGATTAAAATTCTATAAAATATGGATATTTCCTTGTGTTTTCTGGTTTATCTGTGAGTAGGGATAGAAAAACCCCAATCCAAATGTTCTTCATGGTTTGAGATGCACATTTGTTTAGGAGAGAAAACAATACCTTCTTTTCACTCCGGTCGTCTGTGTCCTTTGGTTAAAAAATTATGCTGTGTATCTACTGTGTGAATTACTCTGGAATATAAGCTAAGTGTGCTTGAGTTCATTGGACTAAATGTAAAAGCAAATGTGTGACTTTGTACTTGAACATGCATGCAGTCAAAAACAGTATATTTAGTTATACATTAACTTTTTAAATGAGTAATTTATTATTGTCGCTTTTATTGTCTTCATAAAGAATTTACAAAGAGATTTACAGAGGTCCAAGTCATTAACAATTCAGATGATTGTGTTTCCAGTGCCAGTTTACACTTTGGCTCAGTACGTGGTGGTCTTCTGTCAAATCGACTCACGGTAAAAAGAGTCTAAGAAAAAAAAACAGAAAATCAGGTTTTTAATAGAAGGGAAGAAGTAAAAGGAGATAAAAGTCATAATTTTTGCAAGCACTAATTCTCACCTGATACCTCTTCATACATCAACCCTCCAACAGCCAGCGCACAGATCAGCAGCACTGAAAATGACCAGCAGGGGGCAGTGCTGGATGCTTTATGAAATATAAAAACACCAGTCACCTCTTGCAATGAAAAAAGAAACAAGTGATAAATGCATACATGTGCGCCTCATTCAGCAAATCCTACCTCTGAGATAGAGAACAGTGGAGTTTTCCTGCAGGGTCACCATGTTTCTGGCAGTGCAGGTGTAATTCCCGATGCTATCTTCCCCCAGCCTCTCTATCACATACTCTGATTCTTCCACACGTGTTTCATTGCCGTTGAACATCCAGCTGAAGTTTGCTGGTGGGACAGAAGCTGCTGTGCACTGTAGGGACACTCTGTGGCCCAGTGCAGCTGCTGACGGCTCCAATATTGAAATGTTATGTGGTCCAACTGTATAAATAAAATATCATAAAGGACTTAGAAGTAAGAAAGAAATGTTTCCTTCCCTAGATATTAAAAAAAAAGAATCACTTTTTTAAAATTGACTCATAAAAAGCTGTTTGTGGCTCACAGTTGACGGTGAGATTGTGGGCCGCAGTCATGGAGCTGACGGGGTTGCTCACTCGACACTGGAAGGTGCCGTGGTTGGAGCTGTGAACAGGTTGTATGAACACTGTTCTGTTGTCCAAGGAGAGATGAACCCGGTCACTCTGTTGGAGAGGATATCCATCCTTCATCCACTCTCTGGTGGTGATGGTGCCGGAGGCCTCACAGGTGAGGTTGGTGGAGCTTCTGTCCTCGATCAAGATAGCTGTGGGACTGCGGATGGTCACTTCAGATATCATAACTGTCAGAAAATGAAGAGTATTAGTCCAGTTTGTAGTTACTGTGGTATCAAAGAAGCAAAATACACAAACTGTTTGATGACTCAAACTTTGCTGAGACAATGCAGCCCCTCTCCATGCAGGCTAGTTATCCATTAATGTTAAAAGATTGAGCAACAATGGCCCTACAAGTTAATTCAAATCAGTTTAATAAATCACTGCTAATAATAACTGTATGTTTTTGATAACTCATATTTTCAGCTTGTGATTTCAGTTAGTTTGATTGGATTTGTATGCTGATACTTTTGTGAATATGGAAAACTAAATCTATTGGCATTTAGTCCCAGCAGACTCAAACACAAAGGTAAAAGGATTTAAAAATATCATGTATATTGGACCCAATGAAATGATTCCTGTGAAATTTAACAACAGCAGATCAGAGCTTACATCAACATCAGGACACACTACTTATCATATTTATATGCGTCCACCCAAGGTTAGAGATCAGGCTTCAACCAAGGGCTTTAGTTATGGCTATTAACTGTACCAAATGACATTATAACATCCAATGTGATACTTACCAAAATCATATACTTTGGTTTATGATGCAACCATTTAAAACATATCAATAGAATATTGGACAAGATGACAGGATTTGATGTGTTATGATTAAATTCATGCTAAAATCATACAATGTCAAACCTGACTACACATTACTATACAATACGATATGACACAATACGATACAAGACAATATGATACGATACAATACAACACAATACGATATGACACAATACGATACAACGTAATAAAATATGATACGATATGATACGATACGGACAGAATACGATACAATACAATATGATACGATACAATACAACACGATACGATACGATACGATACAATATGATATGATACAATACAACGCGATACAATACAATACAATATGATACGGACACATGCTGTGCACATGTGAGATCCCAGTAAAATGTTGATTTCTGCACAGTTACAGTTTGTGTCTCTCAGGTTATTGCAAAACCTTTTGTCGTTTTCCAGATTTTATATAAATAAAAAAAAAATTTCAAGAATAATTGCAACTGGTCCAATCAGACAAGTGATTCCTTCTAAGTGATGACTGTATATAATAAACTCACCGAACACATTGAGTGTAATCTTGCCCTGTTTCTGCAGCCCTCCATCTGGTATGATGGTGACTGTGTACTCCCCGCTGTCCTCCAGAACCAGGTTCCTGAGTTCCAGGGATCCGGTGGCTCTGTCTAAAAAGATCCTGTTGACATGTCCGGGTTCGGTGATGTTGGTGCTGGTTGAGGTGATGATGTTCACGCCTTTGAAGTTCCAGCTGACTGAGAGGAAAGGACTTTCTGGAGGTCTGAGGGTGGTGGTGAACATCACTTTGCCCCCAACTGCTCCACTCAGGGGTCCTGCAGGTAAGATACCCTCGCCCTCACAGGTACCTAAGATGAAGAGACATTTAGGACTTTTATGTCCGTTGAAATAAAATACAGCAAAACTGACTTCATTATGCATTTCACTGAATGATTGAATCGAATCTACCTGAAAAGAGGAGCATCAAGAAAGTAGTAATCCTCAGCATCCTGTTCTCCATGATCATCAACACCCCCATGCTGTCTGCCAGCTCTCTCTTAAATGAAAACTCACATACACTCCTGCTCTTTTATTGTCCCACACCCACAGAACAGAGCCGACTCCAGCCCCCACTCAGGGATGAAACACACACATGCTGTTTACGATGCCGCTGTGCACACACACCAAAATGCCCGTGGGTGTATGTTCTTTCAGGAGTCACCTGGACTCAGACTGAAGGGCTCTGCTGGACCTGATAGTTTTTGTCACAATGACCCCTGATTTGATTCACTTGACTGAAGAGTAATAATAAAAATATTATACTAAAGAGCACAACAGATCATATATCTGTGTATATTTTTAATTTATGTCAATATAAATATGTCATATGGGTAATTCATACACTTTCCAAACCTACACCTTCATATATTCTGAGAATGTATGTATGTAAAAGCAATCCATACATGTAACATCATGACGTATCATTTACTGTGAGTGTTTTATGTGGAAATAGGCTGTTTCTTGAGCTACTCGGCTGACATCTACATCATTGAACCAGTTTTAGGAATTTTAGTCTATTTCTATAAAGTTCAAAAACTCCTCACAGGAGCTTTAAAAAAAAACAAAAAAGAAAACATAATGTTGTGATTGCTTGATTATCAAAATTTCATGCTGTGTTGGTTTTGTAAAGGCTGAGAACTTAACAAAAAAAAAACTTTAACTGTATTTGATGTACACTTTTGTCTCAGTCTGACCTGATCAGTATTTAGCCAAGTGATCTAAAAATGCACACACTGAGATATGATTTAATTTCAAATACAAGTTAATTTACTCACTATAACAATGTCAAAGCTGTAAAATCATATGAGTACTCTGGGTTTATTTTAAGGGTACGTGCTGCAGAAGTGTGAGTCACAGTGGTGGAGACGTGTTGAGCATCACTTTACGAGCTCTTCGGTGAGTGGTTTTGGGTCTGTCACAGGGTCATGTTTGAGGAGCTGCAGTGAGCCGAGGCATTCCTGTACGAGGAGGATCAAAGAGTCACGCGACACTTTGACTCCTTTAGAAACTCAACTTCAGTATCTGCAGATACTCTCGGTTTGAAACTGAAAGACAACAGAAATATTTCATAAAGGGTCTCTTCACTTTATTTAGCTAATGTTTATCGTTGTTGCTTTATATTCACTTTCATTCGGGCTGAAACTGTGAAATGTTCACATACTGTACAAAATTTCAATATTTCCTGATATTTAAATGAACAATCTAGGAGGTAAAACTCAAGTGAGAGTTGTCTCACTCACAGAGAAATATAATACCACTCAACCAAAGCACAGATAAGCTTCAAGTTCACTTGTAGATGTTTTCCTTCCTCAGTTTATCACGGGAAATGCACATTTTTTGGGATGATCTATAAAACAAAAAAAAACTATCTCTACGGAAATGTATACGTATCTTAATAAACCAATTCCTATCTTTCACTTAATTTCACATTTTTAACTCAAAACAGAAACTGGATTTTTATGTGATACAACACTCTTTACATAAGGAGTCATGCAACATCTTTGTCAATTTACAGACTTGGAAAATAGCCACAGAATCCAGTCAGAGCTCATAAAAATTCACAAAGTGTACATTAGTTCACTGTAAAGTACACAGAACAGACAGACAGACCAAACCAAACCCCCTTTTTCAATAGAATAGTGGCGTCAATAGTTCCAGAAGGTACTGTACTTAGAAATATGCACTCATCACAACTTTAACCCTTTAATGCCTGTGTATCAAATTTGATACATACTTTTTTATACTTCTATCAAATCAACATGATCAACAAATTACTAAAAAAACACCTGAATACAATCCGATAAATGATAAAAATGCCCTCTTGTAGTTTATCAGTTTCCAAAAACATCTAATGTATCAAACGAGATAAATAAATATATTTGTTTAATTTTAAGGACATTTTAATTTTTTTGGTTTTCAGTAGTAAGTGAGATAAACATTTCAGCTCCAAAAAAATCTGAATTTTCTGGCCATAATTTGTGGTTTCAGGCATTAAAGGGTTAAGACTTTCATGTCATGTTATAAACGCATGCATTTGATTTTCTGCCCTTTTCAAAACAAAATCTCGATCTATTCTCTTTCAGACACAGAAAGACACAGAAGTGCCTAGTGTTGGTGCTTCTTTCAATGATGTATCTATGGTTTATTTTTAATTATTTATTTATATATTTTCAAAATCCTGTCTGAAAACAGGTCTGAGCCCAAATACACGCACTCCTCTTTAGTGTGATGTACAAACAGAAGGAAATCCGCATGTTTTTGTAAATGAAAACAGACAGCGTCAAACATAAATCTGAATTATTTATTGCTGTTCTACATTTATAATGTGTGGACCATGAGTTTGACTGTTTTTTTATGGAAAATGAAGAAAATGAACGATTTGTTATCTGTTTGATCTGGAAAAAAAAAAAAAGGTCCAAAGCCGTTCAGAAAGTCTCTGGTCTGCTTTTAACTCGCTCTTCTCAAGATCGTTACAGACGACAAGAAGTCTTTTTAGATCTTTCAGCTACGTTGACCTGTGACCTCTTTCTTGAGGTCTGACCTGTTAAATGAGTTAATATTTTACAGATGTTTAGTTGCCCTTTTAAATCCCAGAAAATCTTCATTTTTTTCACATTTGACTCTGAGTGATACAGAAAGCATTTAAGTAAAATATTGACGATTGGCACATATATTAAATGGAGCTCCAGAGTTGCTCTGTGCAGTCTTCAGTATCAATTTTGGAGCTTTTGAGAATATTTAAGGGGGATGGATTTAAAACCAAAATCTTCTCAAGACCAAACAGAAGCTTTTTTATTTACTCAAAAATCAGACACCAACAATAAATACATGTGCATTTACCTTTTTCTTTCTCCTCAACAGAGCAAGACGTATCACATTCATTTATTGTTTTTACTGCAAAAATTAAATTGCAATTTACATGTTAATGTAACATAACCTGAAAAAAAGCGTCCAGCTTAATCCCACTTTATTAAGACGATGGAGTTACACAGCTGCCTGTTCTCTTGTTATTGTCACCAGCAATCACACATCGGTATTGCCTTTATTAATAACCCTGTCAGAACAGAAGCTAACCTGTTACTTCTAATATTCACTCTATTCAATTATGAATGACTTTGACAACACACAATCATAAAAATTAAAGGTATAATGAGGTATAAAGATCGCCTCTTGTCTTTGCACAAAAGGCAATAAATGATTATATTCATTTTTTTTTAACATCTGCAAGATTAAGAAAAAAACTTTCAGTACTGCTGTTAACTGAGAGCTCAGCGTTTGACGGATACTTTATTGGTTTCCATCCTCATGTATCCCATCGTCCCATGGTGAGTTTAACGTTTGCCTCCACAGGGAAGAAACCAGCGACCTTATGCGTTCTCATATATCGATAGATCCTCATACACATGCTCCTCCTGTATTTGCGGTTCAAGCGGCACTGTAACAAAACAACATCTTTGTTAAAGAGTACCCGATACCTCATGTAGTTTTGTCTGTATTGCCATGGTAACACAGGAAAAAGTGTCCAGGTTAGCACTTACGATTACTTGTTGTCTTGTTGGATTGTTCCATTGGCTTAGGTTTCCTTTTGGCTCTGAATTTGAGAATAAAACATTGTTTAAATGTGCAAAATGAATGAATCTCCAAATCAAAACTGCGCACGATTTACAAAGAAAATTAGAGACATTTTGTATTTTACTCACTTCTGTTTGAAAATAAAAATTCCTCCTCCAACTGCTAAGGCAACAAACACTAAACATGCGATCACTATTCCTGCAATGGCGCCTGCAGAAAGACCTTCAGGATCTTTCACTGAGATACATGGGGGGAAAAAAGGAAAAAAAAATATTAAAACAGAAAATAAACAGCACGTAATGACAAATACAGATGCTGAAATATTAGTCTTAATACCCGGGTGTGCGAAATACTTTATTCTGATTGGTTAAAAACCCATAACAGCTATGATTTATCTTTACAAATCAACAGCCTGACTCCACACATCAAATCAAATGAATCTGAAGAAAAGGAGTCTAGGACATTTTATTTTTTTTTTTGGACGTAGAGGTACCTCTTCTCTCTTCGTTAATCTGTCTTGTACACGTGTAAACTGTGTGTGTCTGACAAAAACGCCTCATTTTAAAACTCACTGGACATCTTTGCCAGGGAGAATGAAAGTAAAACGACTGTTTCAGCAGCCTGGAGTCAATGAATTTGTCTATCATG
Source organism: Xyrichtys novacula (assembly GCA_962446985.1). Taxonomy (NCBI): domain Eukaryota; kingdom Metazoa; phylum Chordata; class Actinopteri; order Labriformes; family Labridae; genus Xyrichtys; species Xyrichtys novacula. The sequence continues at coordinate 25,772,106 of OY660871.1, forward strand.
TACGCCAACAGTTTTGAAAAACACAAATAATTACAGTAGATAGAAATAAACAATCTTGTCACTGATGTTCTGGTTTGCTTTTCAAGTCATAAATAGCCATGGATATCAATGTCAGTCTGATTCATAGCCAGCCAAAAACTTCTCACACCAGCTTTAACAGTTACCAGGCAGCAGAACTTAATCAGGGCTGCAGTCATTTTATGCATCAGTTCAAATGTCAGAGGGATTACATTAACATTCATTGTCAACAGTAAATTAAATCATTAAGTCTGAAGCTAATTCGGCCTACAAGTGAGCCTATAACAATATACCTCAGCCATGGGAGTGCTGAGGAAATGGAAGGACTGTTTATATTAACATTCTGTGTCACAACCTGCTCTCTCTACATTTCCCTCTACACAATATAAACACTTTAAGATAAGATGTTCCTTTATTAGTCCCACAGGTGGAAATTACAAACTGTCATGAACTTTCTATATGTGTCACTTTTGCAGACCCTGTTGGATGAAGAGATGCATCTTATTTCTTTGTTGATTTTATTCACTACTTGTTGGAGTTGGAAATCTCACTGTGCTTCTTATTATCACTATCAGTCCAATATATTTAGATATTTAACTAAGGTATTTATGGTCTCTGTTGTGATGATAGATATATTAGAAATTAATCTTCTTTCTAAGAGTCTTATTTGCTCTCCTACAGACACCAGTATTCATTTCAGTCTGTTTGCACGCATACCTACATGTATTCAGGATAACGTACAGACAGACAGACAGACAGATGGACATATTTACCGGTTAATCCATGCACAGCAGACGATGTTCTTCCTGTTATTCTGTTCCTGGCTTCACATGTGTAGTTCCCACTGTCGGCGTGTTTAGTGTTGTTTTGGATGTACTGAGCCAAGTTGTATATCACTGTCCCATTCAGTATCCAGGTGAAGGCAGCATTTGGTGTGGACTCAGCAGTACAGGTTAATGTGAAGGTTTGGTCAAGAATCACCTCCCTTGGACCTTTGATTTGAACATTTTCTGGTCCATCTGAAAAAAAAAAAGGTATAGATTTCCCCTGATGTAACAAAAGAAGCTATTTAATGATTGTCCTATAAATCTGAATCAGTATATGAAAGGCAAACAAAGTAGATATCATGTAAAGCAGATGCAGGATTAAAAACAGGAAAGAGTTTCCAAACAAGACTCACTCTGATTAGAAGGTGACAAAAAGCCTACGTTAGACAAACAAAGCTCACTTTAATAGTCAGTGTAGCTGTGTCTCACTTACAGATGACAGCCAAAACAAATTTAGCTTCCTCATTGCTGACGGGGTTGTTGACTTTACAGGAATATTCTCCGCTGTCTTCTCTGGTTAGAGGCTGAAAGGACAGCACTCTGTTCTCTTCATAAAATATGATGTTGTCAGCGTCAGTCAGATTTGATCCGTCCTTCATCCACTCTCTGCTAAACACAGATCCAGCTGCATCACAGGTTAAGTTGACTGAGTTCCCCTCCATCGCCTGGTTTGTTGATGGTCTGACTGAAGCCCCTGAGATTCTCTCTGTGGGTCGAAAAATATGTGGTTGTAGAATTAGCTTAAAGAAAAACTTTGTTCTTGATTTAAAGCAAAATGTAAAAAAACAAATAAACTTACCGAGTACATGTATAACTGAGGACTGAGACATTTGATTTGCCAGGGTCTTGTTGTTAACAGCCTGGCAGCTGTAGTTTCCACTCTGATTTGTGTTAAGGTACATCAGTCTGAGCTCAGGTCCAGTTTCAGGCAGCATTTCTCCATTTAAAAACCAGTTAAACACAGCAGCAGGTCTGCTGTCAGCTGAGCAGGACATGTTAAAGTTCGATCCTTCCTCAAAGTACTCTTGTGTTGAAGATAGCGTCATATTGGTGTTTTCAGGGCCAACTTCAAAAAGAAGATACAAACAAAACGACAAGCTAAACCAGTCAGTAAGAAACCAGCATTAGCATTTTACACTAATATACCAACTTAATCTTTTGGGACCACAAATGGATGTAATTCCAGTTAAATTAATGGGCTCTTCCCACAAAAGACTCCTAAAGTTTGAAAAAAAAAATTGTAAACCAACCTAAAAAGGAAACATCTCATCACAGTCTATTAAGACCTTTCCTCACAATATGAAACAATAATCCTAAAGAAGCTGCAGTTTTGAAACCTGTTTGTTCATTTACATGCAGATGTGGATGGAGAGAGCATTGAATGTGCAAGTTGGTAACTCACAGCTGACGTCGAGGCTCACAATCTCACTAACTCCTCTTGACGCAGAGTTAGATACAGAACAGAAGTATCGTCCGTGGTCATGGCGGGTCACATTGGTTATGGTGAGAGTGGCGCCACCATTGGTCAGCTGAACTCTGTCATTTGCTGTAACTGCCTTGATGCCGAACACCCACTGGAAAAAGAGGGACGACCCAGAGGAGGAGCAGGAGAGACGGACAGAGTCCCTGAACTCCACCAAGTCTGTGTCGGTGTCAGCAACCACCACGTTTGAGACTGGCACTATGAGTGAAAAGGACTTTTATTTACTGTGAATTTTTGACTAAAAAAGACACATTATGTCACACAGTACAGTACTGTTGAGGCTAGAAACAAGCTCCAGGATGTTAGCAGCATTTAACCATGCAGTAATAGTAATAATACAAAAGTAAAGATATACAAAAAAGGCTAGATGACTCACTCTCAAAACATACACACTACAACATGCATTTATTGGCCACTTTTGGATGCTTAAATGATCAAAACTTTTACAAATCTACCTGATTATAGTCCAAGCATCAGAAAAGGCTGTTTTGAAACATCTGCTTACTGTAAACTTGTAGTCTTGTGCTTCCATGTCTGGCTGGTTTATCATACGGTATAATGATTACTCTGTACTCCCCACTGTCTCCAACAGCCAGATTCCTGAGCTCCAGAGAAGCTGTGGAAGGGAAGAGAGTAATCCTGCTGCCATACCCTGGTCCAGTACTGTTTGAAACACCTGAAGCGATTATTTCTAGATCACCAAATTTCCAGTTTATAAAAATAAATGGCTCTTCAGGTTGGCTCAGTGTAGTGTTGAAATTCACTTTTTCTCCAACTAAGGCATTTAGAGTGTCAGGCAACACACCATCTCCACAGGATAAACCTGAAATACACAGAAAGACATCTGAGCTAAGGACACAATTTAATGATGCTAAAAGAATTGTATTGTTATTTATTCTACTCAAAACACCAGCTGCTTTCTTCAATAAGTTTATTTTATTTCAAATGACCACGTTTTCCTCTGATACTCAGGCTGGAAAGCTCTAAATACTTTCATGTAAATTTAAGTGTTGTAGTGATTTGTTCCGGGTTAAAAATTTCACACCGGACATTGATCAACAACTGAAAGAACTGTTGGTAGTAAGAGCCAGAAGGTGCAACAAGTTACCATCGAAGTGTGATAGTGTTTTGATCCTGATAATGGGGACAGAGATGTTTGTTTCAGGTTATACTGGCATACACCCTCTCAACCAGCAATGCAGAGCCAGCACAGACATGAACCTGCAGGAAGGACCGCCGCAGCTAGTATTGCTAGCTCTGCTGCTGTTTTCCACACTCGACAAATCAATTTAGCATAGGTGACCTGCTGACTCTGTTATCATGTGTTTTACCATGGGAAATTGTGCTCAATTTCGATAGTTTTTTTGTGTGCGTGTGTGTGATGTATCGTCTTCAGACCAGTCAGTGAGGTGGAATTAAAATATCTGCTCAAACATCCAGGAAATTAATCATACGACACGCCTGGTGACCTTATGTTAAATCATTTGAGCTCCCCACCCTGAGTGTTTCATCAGAGAGATGGTCATATATTGAACACGTTTACTTGTTCAGAAGAAAACAATGGCTAAAATGTTAAAGGAAGATAAATTTATCGGAGAAACCACAGGCTTATTTTCTCTCTGACAGCATTTTCTCAAGGGGAGGAAAAATTCAGGTGTATGCTGAATTGAACAGATAATTAAGTACATCAAACTAAAGCTAATATTGTAAACATTTTACTCAATTTGTTGAGACACAGTTTAAACAAAACAAGCCAGCATCTGATATCACTATCAGGTAGTATCAAGTGTGTGTTTTTACACTATTTAAAGATAATGGACTACTGTTATGTGGGCAAACAGAAACCATTATTTACAGTATTACTTCATTTATGGTATTGACTCATGAGTCATGATGCATTTGTGTTATAATGAGTTATTTAGTTTTGAAAGATTGTATTTGAGCAAATTAACAATATAACCATCCTGATGATGTGAGGTCAAAAACTCTATAGTGGAAGCTGCTGAAAAACATAACAAAACGAGACAACAGTAGAAAATCTCCATATGTGCTGTATCATGCTGATAGCTCACCTGTAAAGATTCCCAGGATGATGATGGTTACAGCTGCTGTTTCCATTTCATCTGGACTATCGAGCGTTTCACAGCAAAGAGCGATACATAGTTCAAACTAAGTCATCTTCTCAGCAGTTACTGGAATGTCAGGATGTGGGTATCAGAAAATTAGCCCCGAATAAGGAAGTAATGTGGACGGTTTTCCTGCCTGAATCACTGTTATCACTTTGTCAATTATTGACAATATGGACTATGAACAATAATAAAACCACAACACTGAGGGGATCATTTCTTCAATGTTTGATTTTAACTATATCAAAAAAGGTGTACCACAATGATCTGATAGGAATAACCATGTAGTATTCAGCTTAGTAAGGTCCTTTTTGTGGTGAAATTCAGATTCATTGTCATCTGAGTATTTTTTTTTCTTTCTGAGCCTCCAGAGCTGTTACTGGAAGACGAACAAAGGTCTAAGATTATTCCAACCCACTCCTCATGTCATTATACTTTTCACAGCTCGTAGACATAAACATGAAAACGTTTTTATGTCTTCTGTTGTTGTTGTCTCTTATGATTTGACTTCAAAAATTGTTCTGGGTCCCATTTTATGACTTTAAAGTCAAGTAACTATAAAAAAAAAAGGAAGGAGCAGATAAAACACACACGTGTAAACTCTGAGCTGTCAAACAGTTTCCTCTTACGTCTAAATATGTTCGAGCCATGTCAGGGTGTGACATGTTTTCTGACTCATGCAACCTTTGTTACTGCCATACGATTATAAATTAGCTTAATAATCACCTAGAAAATGATGCACATAGATTATCACAGCTTCAAAATCACAGACAACATGAATATTCAACATTAGGATCATAGATAGATAGATAGATAGATAGATAGATAGATAGATAGATAGATAGATAGATAGATAGATAGATAGATAGATAGATAGATGTGACCTATCCCCCTGGCTGTCATAATATGTTGCACCATAAGAGGGCAGCACATGGCCCTTTTTTTGCATTTTTTTGGCACAAAGGTGACCTGTCTTTACAATGAGGACATTTTGGACTGGAGTCTGAAAGTTGTATCTCATCAGTCTAAGTACAACTTCATTTCACCCAAAAACTATTTCTTTCTCGTATATATTATGTGTAGATTTAAAAAAAAAGATGCTTCTGTATAGCCTTAAATATGCATTTTAAACCATCTATCCAAAGATTAATTTTTGTATGTTGTGATGAACTCGACAGATGGAGAGACAACATAATGGAAACTTTTCAGTAATCACTGATGAAACAAACAAGGTTCACAACCATGGTGACTCATTTTATTGCTTCTTTTGTCATACAGTTGTATAAAAAGACTAAAATATTTACATATATTTGGTGATTTGTGAAACGGTTGGAGTTAATTTGTGAGGTTGTTTTTTTTTTTTTGAAACACTGTACTGAAGGTCAAACCAGTTATATACTAACCTTAACCCTGACCTCATAACGATAATAATTATAATAATAACAACAACAACAAAAGTGACGTGCGAAACCATATCTTTATATCTGACAAGGCTTTGCCTAAGTGTTCTCAATCTTATATTCTATTCCTCTAACAATGCCATATATTAAACCTTTAAAAGGTGTACAAAACACACAACATACCTTACCACAGGTGCCAGAATTTCATAATTTCATCTTAACACATTTATGTGTAGAGTCGCTGTGAGAATCACATGAAGAAGAAAATATTTCTAGATGATTCTGCATCTTCTAAAATCTAATCTCTCTCTATATATATATTCTAGGTTTACACTGAAAATAATGCTACATTCACAAACATGGTAACAACATTAAACAGTTAAATTCAAACATATTTGCCCCTTTAGTTATACCAGGAAAACTTTTTTAAATGTTTTACTTATTTGCTTTACTTTCTCTGTTGTTATGTATCTGCATTAGATTGTGATTTCATTTACCAGTATTTAAAATTTTATCTGGTGTAAAGTAGAAAAAAAATCTTCCTGGGTGAAAACGTTGAGTCTATATGTTTTTATATTCTTTCGTATTTTCGTTCTCATAAACAGGTTCTTCTCTCTGTGGTTGTTGCAGTTGCACTGTAAGAAAAACAAACTTTTGTTAAAGTTGTGATCGCCTTATATAAACACTTTCAGTGTGAACAAACAGTTCAGAGAACAGTATTTTTTGTTCTAGCACTAGCTAGCAAGTTGGTATTGGCTCAGTTTTGACAACAGAACAGAGGATAATACAGGGTTTCAGTTCAACATTTTCAGCAATAACAGATTTTCAGCATCAGCCGTTTTTTGTCAGGTGTGGGTAAGTACTCAGTTGAAAATGGTTTGACTTGAGGAACACTGCTGCTATGCTTTTCAATGTCACTTCTTGCAACTATCAACTACCAATGAGAAGAGAGAAGGGGCGGGGCTTTGAGCACTTTTTTTGGTACTTTGAAATGGAGTTTTGTTAATCATGTAGAGGAGACCACATTAATCTATCCTGTCACGATAATCAGGACATGGCAAGTCATTTTTTTTCAAAAGCTTCATAAGGTCATGAGTTAGCGTTGTACAATAGACCTAAAAATTGCTACTGGGGAAAGCAGAAGTGCTGCAAGACGACTCATTTAAATTCTGATGAAAAGTCACAGACAATGCCATAATAGAAATGACTCATTAACCTTTATGTGCAGTAAATCAGCTCACTCACACAATCAACCCAGTGTCTGTACTTATGTGAAAAAATACAATCCATACTTCATACAGTATACACCTTACCTGCACTGGGAGAGGACATTTTTTGGATTTTTCTGTTTAGAGATGAAATAATGAGTCATTCTTGTGTACCTTAGACATTAGATAGACATGACTTTAGCAAATTAATCATGATATTGTATGAAAGCTACTTTTTACTTACTTTTTCTTGTAAAAGTAGAACCCGACACCGCAGGCTGATCCAATGACCACAAGACATGCAATTACTATTCTAGCAATACAACCAGGCCCACAGGGGTTTAGTGGAGGTGGTGTTGGGTCTGGGAGAGTTGACATGAGAAAGGGAGAAAAAATAAAATAATTATGAAACTACAATGTGAATAAGAGCTGTGTCATTAAACCTGTGCATACAAACTATGCAGTGATTTTATCCATTACTTGCTTCAAAAAAGTTTATCATTTTAAATCTGCGACCTCTCAGTTGTCCCTGTGAGCAAAACCACAGTCTCATGCCAGTGTTAATGTGTTTATGTTCCACAGATTTTAGTGCATCCTTTTTACATTTGAATCAAGGTTAAATTTCATCCATTTGCCTTTTTTTAAACAAAGCTAGTCTTTAAACTCACTCAGCACAGACACTGATAACAGCATCGATGTGTCACTTCTCAGAGTTTTGTTATTAAAGGACTGGCAGCTGTAGTTTCCACTCTGTCTCTCCTGAATGTCGATCAGCTTCAGCTCTTCTCCAGTACCAGGCAGCTGGTCTCCATTCAGAAACCAGTTAAAGTGAGCTTTAGGTCTGGAGTCAGCTGAGCAGAACAGGCTGATGTCTGATCCAATCTCAAAGTGTTGTGGTGAAGATAAGTTTAGTTTTGTATTTTCAGGGCCGTCTAGTGATGGGGGAAAACAACAGTAAAAGGATTTAAAGATTATTTAAAGATGACGTTTCCAATCAGAGGGATTCAGATAAAGTTCTGGATATGAAGGTAAAACACTCACAGCTTACAGAGAGGTAAACTGGACCACTGGTGCCAACACTGACAAGACTGGACACAAAACAACTATAATTCCCCTGATCATAGTGGATCACAGGAGTAATGGTGAGAGTGGAGTCTTCATCAGCGAACTGGACTCTGTCACTGGCTGTGACCTCAGAGGAGCCGTTCATCCAGAGAAAAGAGGGGGAGGATCCAGAGGTGACGGAGCAGGAGAGACGCACCGAGCTACCCTCCACTACGTCTGTGCTGCTGGCACTGACTTCAACATCAGTGATTGGCACTGTGAGAAAGAAAATGTTTTTTATTTTTACCGTTTAACAAAAGCAGAGCAGAGGGAAACTGCAGTGACCATTTTTAACAGAGTGCACAGCAGTCCAATTTCACACCATCAGAAAGTCTGAACTAAATATGAGAACAAAACTTCTTTGAAATTATCTGACCGAAAGCTTTGAACTACCACAGTCAGTAAGAACTCAGCCTTAAGTTTTCATGGTGATGCACTTTAAGTCTGTCAGTGTTTCTCCATCTGTGAAACATTAGTTTGACCACAAATGTTTGAGCTTTGAACCACATGTCACTGTGATATCTTTACACTGGAGTCTGTGTATCATTTTACTGTGCCTTCATATCTTTAGTCATCTGGTCTGAGACAGAAATATGAAATGTTTGTGTTGAATTTGACTTGTGATTATTTTGAAACTTTTTGTTAAAAAAAGAAGAAAATATTTGGGGATTTAGAATAGTTTAATTATCACCATACAGTCTATTGCTTATAAAAAGGAACTGACTAAACATTGACATAACATATAACATATATTAGAAATGTTTGATCTTACACTTAAAGGTCCTCATCAGAGTTTTAACACTTTAGGGCCACACAGAAATGGATCATTAAAACATTTTGAGGGTGTTGTTTCATCAGATCTGATCAACAATTTTAGCCAAAAACAAGATCCTTCACAATCAAAAGATCAAAACTCTACAACTGTCTTTAGATTCTGAGTTATTTTCAAGCTTGCAAGTTTATTTTAAGACCCTAAATGAAACCCCTTACAAGTTTAATATTCACATATTTCTTAATCATTTGCTGTGTATAATCACTAATTAATACTTTGAAAGATACATGTGAAACATTTGCTCACCATGAACTCGTAGTGTTGTTGTGCCCTCAGGCTCATTCACTCCAACCATTAAAATCCTAACTGAGTATTCTCCGCTATCATCAACTCTCAGATTCCTGAGCTCCAGAGATCCAGTAGAGGGGAAGATGGTGATCCTGTCCTCATATCCTTCTCCAGTTTGGTTAATAACATTTGAAGTGATTATAACTTTATCACCAAACTTCCAGCGAATGTTTATGAATGGGATTTCTGTTGGGCTCAGTGTTGTGGTGAAATCCACTTTCCCCCCAACAGCTGCATCCAGACTGTCTGGTAATATACCAACTCCATAGGTTACACCTAGAAGAGACAAAAACAGGTCTGAGAAGATCTCTGCTGAAGGCATTTAAACACACAAACAGGTGTGATGAATGAAGGAAGTCAATAGTATTTCAGTTTGTCAATGTTTTTATGATTTGATCAAATTTTTATTCAGTGATTTCAACAAAGATTGAAGATAACCATGTTCTTGAATTAAAATGAAACAAAACATTTTTAGTAAAAACATTTGTTTTAAAAGCATTTGTTTTTAATGAACACAATGGAAATTTGTTAAGTAAAATAAAAAAATTAAATTTAAGTTGATTTAGTTTTTAAAGTCCTTTAAGAGTTGGCTGAATCTCTACTTGCTGCTTTGCATATTTATTTTTCATTCATATCATTTACAAAATATATAATTGAAAAGGATGTTTTATCCAAAGCTATTTACTAGAACAAAATATATCTGTGTCATTTTTAATGAAAAATTTGCACAACCTTCTGCAACACCTTCCTGGATGAACACAGCAGGAATAAAATTTTAATATACGTGCTGAAGTGTGAGGTGATGACTTACCTGCAATGACTCCAAAGAGGATGATGTGTATCACAGTTTTTTCCATTTCATTTAAAGAATCAAATAATATGAGGAAGATGAGATTGGTTTGTTTTACACTCTAGACTTGTCCTGTAAATGCACAGTATCAAATGTGAATTTCAGGAAGTAAAGACAGTTTGAGGAAATAATGTCAGGGTTGTGACATAAGTTGTGACATGTGTGCCTGCTGGTAAGTCCCTTTGTTAATCAACCCCCCCCCCCCAAAGTCCCCCCAAATACTTCTGTGATGTTGTAGGCTAACACTGATATTTACTTCTTAAACGGTAGCCATGTTACTAACCACACTTCAAAACAATAAAACAACTGTATTAAACCTAAAGACCTGTTGTTTTCTCTGTGAGAAAATAACAGATGTAAAAATTTCTTGCACCATTCTCACAGTTGTGAATAAGTTATTATGTTCATTTAATCATTTTTAGGTCCTGTCATGTTAACCAACACAGACAGAACTGTTTACAGTTATAATTCCTGTCTGTCAGTTTTATGGTTTGTGGTCACTTTTATATAATGTTCTGGTACATTTTCTACATTAAGACAGTCTTTAAAAAAATGAAACGCTAATGTTAAAGCCCATCATACATTGAAGTTGGCTGACTGAAACAACGACAATTGTCAAGACAAAGGATGAGTCTAATGTAATGTCATTTAGTAGCATGGTAAATGTAGGAGTATGTGTAAAAATCACAGTTTGGTTAAGAATTTGACCCTTTGAAATTCTTACTAATATCAGTGGATCATTAGGGCCCGAGCGTAGCTGCTAAGCAGCTGCGAGAGCCCTATTATTCCTGATGGATTCTTCTTAGGGCCCGAGCGTAGCTGCTAAGCAGCTGCGAGAGCCCTCTTGTTCCTGCATGTTTCCTTCTTTTGTTATTAGGGCCCGAGCCAGCTGCAGAGCAGCCGGGCGTAGGCCCTATTATTCCCCAAGTGGTTTTTAGGGCCCGAGCGTAGCTGCTAAGCAGCTGCGAGAGCCCTATTATTCCCCAAGGGGTTTTTCTTTGTTTCTTTCTTTCTTCTTTTTCCTCCCCTTTGAACTGGAAAATGGCCCACTTCCCACTGGCGAAAACTCATGAAATTTGGCAGGACGACCGGGCCTGGTGAAAAATTCGATATTCTGAAGTCGCCCAAACAATAAAATGCAAAATGGCTCCATAGCGCCCCCTAAGGTGGAAATTCACACTATTGACTGTCACGCCTGTACGCTTTGTCATATTGACACAAAAATTGACACACATATGTATCTCAATAAGATCTACAAAAAAGTCAGTGCGGCCGTATCTGTCAAAATTACGGTTAAAGGGTTATTTCGCATTTTTTGCCGATCCGCACACATTGGAATTTCGCTAACTCCTCCGAAGGCTTTCGTTCCACCGGCACCACATTTGCTCAGGCCAATCTACACCCCGTGGCCATTAAAAGTTATCAAAATCATGACGCTGCACCCCAAGGTTTAGGTTCTAGGGGGCGCCAAAGATAACACTAAAATCCACATATTTAAAAGTCTTTTAACTTTTTAATTTTGTCCTCACTGGCCTCCAAGTTTTCTAGGATGATGCAATGTCCAGCCATCAACACATTTGTGAAGGAATTTTTACTCCCCAAAAGAGCGCCCCCCCATGGCAGGAGAAAAAAGTCCATTTTTTCTTGTCCCCTAAGGTGAAAATACACATTGTTGAGTGTCACGCCTATACGCTTTGTCATATTGACACAAAATTTGACAATCACGTGTATCTCAATAAGATCTACGAAAAAGTCAATGCGCGCGTATCTGTCAAATGTACGGTTAAAGGGTTATTCCGCATTTTTTGCCGATCCGCACACATTGGAATTTCGCTAACTCCTCCGAAGGCTTTCTGTCCACCGGCACCACATTTGCTCGGGCCAATCTACACCCCATGGCCATTAAAAGTTATTCAAATCATGACGCTGCACCCCACGGTTTAGGTTCTAGGGGGCGCCAAAGACAACCCTAAAATCCACATATTTAAAAGACTTATAACTTTTTATTTTTGTCCTCACTGGCCTCCAAGTTTTCTAGGATGATGCAATGTCCAGCCATCAACACATTTGTGAAGGAATTTTTACTCCCCAAAAGAGCGCCTCCCCATGGCAGGAGAAAAAAGTCCATTTTTTCTTGTCCCCTAAGGTGAAAATACATATTGTTGAGATTCACGCCTATACGCTTTGTCATATTGACACAAAATTTGACAATCACGTGCCTTGCCTGGTATCATTTTTTTCAGCACAACCTCACCTGTGCGAATTTACAGTTATTTTATCATGTTGACATACTGAATTTACACAATGGACCCAAATTCACACACAAAACATAAAATCCGAGTGGAAAAAAGTAACATTTTTACTGTGAAAACCACAAATAGGTGTGATGAACTGTTTTTAAAACTTAAACTTCAAATAAAAATTGTAAACTTCAAAACATATGCAAATTTTTAACAAAGAACATAGTGATTTACCTCTATTTACATCAAAATGCAGGCAATGGCCCAGGCGTTCTTTGTAAAATTATTTACAAAACACTGTATAGTCTCACAAATGTCACTTTTTATTTATGCCACTACAAAAAAACATGATGTAAATGATGCATGATGTAAAACATGATGTAAAAAACTTGTGTAGATCCTCCTCTATGTCAGTCCATGTGTAATTTTTCCATAATTCTTTGTTTTTTGCAGCATTTTTGTTAGTGTAACTGCAGATTGTGCTGACAGTGTCTATGGCACAAAAAAGAAAAAAATTAAAATTCCTCAACATGAACCCCTGGTGGTCTCTGAGGGTGAAACCTGCTAACTGCTGCAGCTCTGTCAGCTTCAGTCTCCCATGCAGAGCTCTGAGCGCATGTGTGGCTCTGCACCCTTAGCAGCGTTGCTAACTCCTCAGTAAGGAAAGCCTGCTTCATGTCAGAGTCTCTAAACTCCAGAAGAAGTCGATAAAAGTCCCTTTCTTTCTAAAAAAAAGTCGTTAGGGGGTCTGAAAAGTCATTGAATCTAACAACAAAGTCGCTAGGTTTGCAACTACGTGTCCCAGACTGCATCCCTGCTGAGAGTCCCTCCCTCCCTTCTCATGTTGCAGGAAGAACGTAAGCGCCCGCCCCTTGTCATTCAGTCACCATATAATTTTGGATTGGTTGTTGTGGTGAAGTTTTCCACCAATAGGAGAGATGTTGTGGTGTGTTTTTTTTTTCTTTTGGCAAGCCTTTTCCGCCTGTAAGACCTGTCGCTAATGTCTGCATGCTATGTTTTCCTGTCTCATACAGCGCGATCGAGCGCCGAACGTGATCAAAATAAGCAGAAAAAAAGTATCGCGGACATAATTTATCATAACTTTGGTTTTATTTGGCCTATCAACACAATTTAAAAACTGGTATATAGGTTGAGGTCCTCACTTTTGAGATAAGTTGAAACGGAGAGTCAACGAGGCTCCGTCTTGCAGCTACATCCGGTTAAATATGTCATGTGACTTGAACGCACACACAGACACACACACACACACACACACACACACACACACACACACACACACACACACACACACACACACACACACACACACACTCAGAGTCTGGTTTTTAGCACCTGCAAAAACATGCTATTTACATATTTGACAAGAATGCAGAGGCTCCTTTTGCCCCTGAAAAAAATCAAATTTCAAACACAACTTGACTGGTCATTTCTCCAAAAGACAACCATGAAGCTCCATCCAAACCTGAAGCAGGCAGTTGGTGCATGTGTACAATAACCTGAGGGGAGTGAGGTGAGTGCTTCTGAGGAGAACATGAGCAGTGAAGATTCACCTTGGTGCTAGAACAGAGACATGCACATGATTATACAGGGGCAGGGGCTCAAGTTTTTTCCAGTCGTTTATACAATATGGAAATTAATGTGAAATTAAAACACAAAGTATTAATAGAAAGGTAATGACTGTCCTGTGTAGGTGACAGTGATATCCAATAGGCTAGGCACTCACGAGGCTGGCTGTGGCAAGTGTAAGTGAAAGCAACACGCACTGGCAGGAAGAACAGCAAACGCCGATGAAGGAAAAGGGTCTTTGCAGTGATGGGCGTTACCAGAGAGGGCGATGGCCAGAGGACACAAATGGGACGGGAAGGCAGCACGGGGGGGGGGGGGGCGACACGGCTCGGGCCCGCCAGTGCCCCAACGGGGTCCTAGTTAGGGCCCGAGCGTAGCTGCTAAGCAGCTGCGAGAGCCCTATTATTCCCCAAGTGGTTTTTCTTTGTTTCTTTTTAGGGCCCGAGCGTAGCTGCTAAGCAGCTGCGAGAGCCCTATTATTCCCCAAGTGGTTTTTCTTTGTTTCTTTTTTCTTTTTCCTCCCCTTTGAACTGGAAAATGGCCCACTTCCCACTGGCGAAAACTCATGAAATTTGGCAGGACGACCGGGCCTGGTGAAAAATTTGATATTCTGAAGTCGCCCAAACAATACAATGCAAAATGGCTCCATAGCGCCCCCTAAGGTGAAAAATTCACCTGACGCCTTTACGCTTTGTCAAAATGACACAAAAATTGACACACACATGTATCTCAATAAGATCTACAAAAAAGTCAGTGCGGGCGTATCTGTCAAATGTACGGTTAAAGGGTTATTGCGCATTTTTTGCCGATCCGCACACATTGGAATTTCGCTAACTCCTCCGAAGGCTTTCGTTCCACCGGCACCACATTTGCTCAGGCCAATCTACACCCCATGGCCATTAAAAGTTATTCAAATCATGACGCTGCACCCCACGGTTTAGGTTCTAGGGGGCGCCAAAGATAACCCTAAAATCCACATATTTCAAAGTCTTATAACTTTTTATTTTTGCCCTCACTGGCCTCCAAGTTTTCTAGGATGATGCAATGTCCAGCCATCAACACATTTGTGAAGGAATTTTTACTCCCCAAAAGAGCGCCCCCCCATGGCAGGAGAAAAAAGTCCATTTTTTCTTGTCCCATAAGGTGAAAATTCACACTATTGACTGTCACGCCTGTACGCTTTGTCAAAATTACACAAAAATTGACACACACATGTATCTCAATAAGATCTACAAAAAAGTCAGTGCGGGCGTATCTGTCAAATGTACGGTTAAAGGGTTATTGCGCATTTTTTGCCGATCCGCACACATTGGAATTTCGCTAACTCCTCCGAAGGCTTTCGTTCCACCGGCACCACATTTGCTCAGGCCAATCTACACCCCATGGCCATTAAAAGTTATTCAAATCATGACGCTGCACCCCACGGTTTAGGTTCTAGGGGGCGCCAAAGATAACCCTAAAATCCACATATTTAAAAGTCTTATAACTTTTTATTTTTGCCCTCACTGGCCTCCAAGTTTTCTAGGATGATGCAATGTCCAGCCATCAACACATTTGTGAAGGAATTTTTACTCCCCAAAAGAGCGCCCCCCCATGGCAGGAGAAAAAAGTCCATTTTTTCTTGTCCCATAAGGTGAAAATACACATTGTTGACTGTCATACCTGTATGCTTTGTCATATTGACACAAAATTTGACACACACATGTATCTCAATAAGATCTACGAAAAAGTCAATGCGCGCGTATCTGTAAAATGTACGGTTAAAGGGCTATTTTGCATTTTTTGCCGATTAGCACACATTGGAATGTGGCTAACTCCTCCTAAGGCTTTCGTCCCACAGACACCAAATTTGCTCAGGCCAATCTACACCCCATGGCCATTCAAAGTTTTAAAAATCATGACGCTGCACCCCACGGTTTACGTTCTAGGGGGCGCCAAAGATGACCCAAATATCCACATTCTTAAAAGAATCCACATCCCCCCCCCCCCCCCCCATCCCCCATCCCCCATCCCCCATGGCAGGAGAAACAGTCAAGTTTTTCCTGCCCATCACTCAATGGCTCAATCGCATCGCTCTCCCGGCAACACCGTAACGAGGAGCAACTTGCCGTTTGGATATATCCTAGCTGTGTTTGTGCCCTCACTCATGGTCCAGACTTTTTTCAAATAGGACATGTAGTTTGTCTGCAGCGAGTGTTTTGGTAGAAACTGCGCCTCCCATTCATTATAATGGGAAATGACCACAGACAAGTGCGCACACCATCTTTGGACCTTGAGTGTGACGCGATCGGGAGGAGGAGGCGGTCGCGCTGGGGGCGGCGCAACGCGGCTCGGGCCCGACAGTGCCCCACCGGGGTCCTAGTTTCTTTTTCCTCCCCTTTGAACTGGAAAATGGCCCACTTCCCACTGGCGAAAACTCATGAAATTTGGCAGCACGACCGGGCCTGGTGAAAAATTTGATATTCTGAAGTCGCCCAAACAATACAATGCAAAATGGCTCCATAGCGCCCCCTAAGGTGAAAAATTCACCTGACGCCTGTACGCTTTGTCAAAATGACACAAAAATTGACACACACATGTATCTCAATAAGATCTACAAAAAAGTCAGTGCGGGCGTATCTGTCAAATGTACGGTTAAAGGGTTATTGCGCATTTTTTGCCGATCCGCACACATTGGAATTTCGCTAACTCCTCCGAAGGCTTTCGTTCCACCGGCACCACATTTGCTCAGGCCAATCTACACCCCATGGCCATTAAAAGTTATTCAAATCATGACGCTGCACCCCACGGTTTACGTTCTAGGGGGCGCCAAAGATAACCCAAAAATCCACATTTTTAAAAGTCTTATAACTTTTTATTTTTGCCCTCACTGGCCTCCAAGTTTTCTAGGATGATGCAATGTCCAGCCATCAACACATTTGTGAAGGAATTTTTACTCCCCAAAAGAGCGCCCCCCCATGGCAGGAGAAAAAAGTCCATTTTTTCTTGTCCCCTAAGGTGAAAATACACATTGTTGAGTGTCACGCCTGTACGCTTTGTCATATTGACACAAAATTTGACACACACATGTATCTCAATAAGATCTACGAAAAAGTAAATGCGCGCGTATCTGTCAAATGTACGGTTCAAGGGTTATTCCGCATTTTTTGCTGATCCGCACACATTGGAATTTCGCTAACTCCTCCTAAGGCTGGCGTTCCACCGGCACCACATTTGCTCAGGCCAATCTACACCCCATGGCCATTAAAATTTATTCAAATCATGACGCTGGACCCCACGGTTTAGGTTCTAGGGGGCGCCAAAGATAACCCTAAAATCCACATATTTCAAAGTCTTATAACTTTTTATTTTTGTCCTCACTGGCCTCCAAGTTTTCTAGGATGATGCAATGTCCAGCCATCAACACATTTGTGAAGGAATTTTTACTCCCCAAAAGAGCGCCCCCCCATGGCAGGAGAAAAAAGTCCATTTTTTCTTGTCCCGTAAGGTGAAAATTCACATTGTTGAGTGTGACACCTGTATGCTTTGTCATATTGACACAAAATTTGACAATCACGTGTATCTCAATAAGATCTACGAAAAAGTCAATGGGTGCGTATCTGTCAAATGTACGGTTAGAGGGCTATTTTGCACTTTTTGCCGATTCGCACACATTGGAATGTGGCTAACTCCTCCTAAGGCTTTCGTCCCACTGACACCAAATTTGCTCAGGCCAATCTACACCCCATGGCCATTCAAAGTTGTAAAAATCATGACGCTGCACCCCACGGTTTACGTTCTAGGGGGCGCCAAAGATGACCCAAATATCCACATTCTTAAAAGAATCCACATCCTCCCCCCATCCCCCAGCCCCCATGGCAGGAGAAACAGTCAAGTTTTTCCTGCCCATCACTCAATGGCTCAATCGCATCGCTCTCTCGGCAAAACGGAAAGGAGGAGCAACTTGCCATTTGGATATATACTAGCTGTGTTTGTGCCCTCACTCATGGTCCAGACTTTTTTCAAAAAGGACATGGAGTTTGTCTGCAGCGAGCGTTTTGGTAGAAACTGCGCATCCCATTCATTATAATGGTAAATGACCACAGACAAGTGCGCACACCATCTTTGGACCTTGAGTGTGACGCGATCGGGAGGGGTAGGCGGTCGCGCTGGGGGCGGCGCGACACGGCTCGGGCCCGCCAGTGCCCCAACGGGGCCCTAGTTCTTTGTTTCTTTCTTTCTTTCTTTCTTTCTTCTTTTTCCTCCCCTTTGAACTGGAAAATGGCCCACTTCCCACTGGCGAAAACTCATGAAATTTGGCAGGACGACCGGGCCTGGTGAAAAATTCGATATTCTGAAGTCGCCCAAACAATAAAATGCAAAATGGCTCCATAGCGCCCCCTAAGGTGGAAATTCACACTATTGACTGTCACGCCTGTACGCTTTGTCATATTGACACAAAAATTGACACACATATGTATCTCAATAAGATCTACAAAAAAGTCAGTGCAGCCGTATCTGTCAAAATTACGGTTAAAGGGTTATTTCGCATTTTTTGCCGATCCGCACACATTGGAATTTCGCTAACTCCTCCGAAGGCTTTCGTTCCACCGGCACCACATTTGCTCAGGCCAATCTACACCCCGTGGCCATTAAAAGTTATCAAAATCATGACGCTGCACCCCAAGGTTTAGGTTCTAGGGGGCGCCAAAGATAACACTAAAATCCACATATTTAAAAGTCTTATAACTTTTTATTTTTGTCCTCACTGGCCTCCAAGTTTTCTAGGATGATGCAATGTCCAGCCATCAACACATTTGTGAAGGAATTTTTACTCCCCAAAAGAGCGCCCCCCCATGGCAGGAGAAAAAAGTCCATTTTTTCTTGTCCCCTAAGGTGAAAATACACATTGTTGAGTGTCACGCCTATACGCTTTGTCAAAATGACACAAAAATTGACACACACATGTAACTCAATAAGATCTACAAAAAAGTCCATGCGCGCGTATCTGTCAAATGTACAGTTAAAGGGTTATTCCGCATTTTTTGCCGATACGCACACATTGGAATTTCGCTAACTCCTCCGAAGGCTTTCGTTCCACCGGCACCACATTTGCTCAGGCCAATCTACACCCCATGGCCATTAAAAGTTATTCAAATCATGATGCTGCACCCCAGGGTTTAGGTTCTAGGGGGCGCCAAAAATAACCCAAAAATCCACATTCTTAAATGTTTTATAACTTTTTATTTTTGTCCTCACTGGCCTCCAAGTTTTCTAGGATGATGCAATGTCCAGCCATCAACACATTTGTGAAGGAATTTTTACTCCCCAAAAGAGCGCCCCCCATGGTAGGAGAAAAAAGTCAATTTTTTCTTGTCCCCTTACATAAAAATACACATTGTTGAGTGTCACACCTGAACGCTTTGTCATATTGACACAAAAATTGACAATCATGTGTATCTCAATTAGATCTACGAAAAAGTCAAAGAGCGCGTATCTGTATAATGTACGGTTAAAGGGCTATTTTGCATTTTTTGCCGATTCGCACACATTGGAATGTGGCTATCTCCTCCTAAGGCTTTCGTCCCACCGATACCAAATTTGCTCAGGGCAATCTACACCCCATGCCCATTCAAAGTTGTAAAAATCATGACGCTGCACCCCACGGTTTACGTTCTAGGGGGCACCAAAGATGACCCAAAAATCCACATTCTTAAAAGTCATTTTGGCCACTGCAGGAGTACAGAGTACTGCAGTTCTAGGGGGCGCCAAAGATGACCCAAAAATCCACATTCTTAAAAGTCATTTTGGCCACTGCAGGAGTACAGAGTACTGCAGTTCTAGGGGGCGCCAAAGATGACCCAAAAATCCACATTCTTAAAAGTCTTTTTGGCCACTGCAGGAGTACAGAGTACTGCAGGATACACACACATATACACACATGCCAACATACACACACACACACACACAGACACACACACACACACACTCAGAGTTTGTTTTTTAGCACCTGCAAAAACATGCTGTTTACATATTTGACAAGAATGCAGAGGCTTCCTTTTGCCCCTGAAAAAAATCAAATTTCAAACACAACTTGACTGCTCATTTCCCCAAAAGACAACCATGAAGCTCCATTTCAAACCTGAAGCAGATAGTTGGTGCATGTGTACAGTAACCTGAGGGGAGTGAGGTGACTATTTCTGAGGAGAACATGAGCAGTGAAGATTCACCTTGGAGCTAGAACAGGGACGTGCACATGATTATACAGGGGCAGGGGCTCAAGTTTTTTCCAGTCATTTATACAATATGGAAATTAATGTGAAATTAAACCACAAATATGTGTGATGAACTGTTTTTAAAACTTAAACTTCAAATAAAAATTGTAAACTTCAAAACATATGCAAATTTTTAACAAAGAACATAGTAATTTACCTCTATTTACATCAAAATGCAGGCAATGGCCCAGGCGTTCTTTGTAAAATTATTTACAAAACACTGTATAGTCTCACAAATGTCACTTTTTATTTATGCCACTACAAAAAAAACATGATGTAAATGATGCATGATGTAAAACATGATGTAAAAAACTTGTGTAGATCCTCCTCTATGTCAGTCCATGTGTAATTTTTCCATAATTCTTTGTTTTTTGCAGCATTTTTGTTAGTGTAACTGCAGATTGTGCTGACAGTGTCTATGGCACAAAAAAAAAAAAAAAATTAAAATGCCTCAACATGAACCCCTGGTGGTCTCTGAGGGTGAAACCTGCTAACTGCTGCAGCTCTGTCAGCTTCAGTCTCCCATGCAGAGCTCTGAGCGCATGTGTGGCTCTGCACCCTTAGCAGCGTTGCTAACTCCTCAGTAAGGAAAGCCTGCTTCATGTCAGAGTCTCTAAACTCCAGAAGAAGTCGATAAAAGTCCCTTTCTTTCTAAAAAAAAGTCGTTAGGGGGTCTGAAAAGTCATTGAATCTAACAACAAAGTCGCTAGGTTTGCAACTACGTGTCCCAGACTGCATCCCTGCTGAGAGTCCCTCCCTCCCTTCTCATATTGCAGGAAGAACGTAAGTTCCCGCCCCTTGTCAATCAGTCACCATATAATTTTGGATTGGTTGTTGTGGTGAAGTTTTCCACCAATAGGAGAGATGTTGTGGTGTGTATTTTTTTTCCTTTGGCAAGCCTTTTCCGCCTGTAAGACCTGTCGCTAATGTCTGCATGCTATGTTTTCCTGTCTCATACAGCGCGATCGAGCGCCGAACGTGATCAAAATAAGCAGAAAACAAGTATCGCGGACATAATTTATCATAACTCTGGTTTTATTTGGCCTATCAACACAATTTAAAAACTGGTATATAGGTTGAGGTCCTCACTTTTGAGATAAATTGAAACGGAGAGTCAACGAGGCTCCCTCTTGCAGCTACATCCGGTTAAATATGTCATGTGACTTGAACGCACACACAGACACACACACACACGCACACACACACACACACTCAGAGTCTGGTTTTTAGCACCTGCAAAAACATGCTATTTACATATTTGACAACAATGCAGAGGCTCCTTTTGCCCCTGAAAAAAATCAAATTTCAAACACAACTTGACTGGTCATTTCTCCAAAAGACAACCATGAAGCTCCATCCAAACCTGAAGCAGGTAGTTGGTGCATGTGTACAGTAACCTGAGGGGAGTGAGGTGACTGCTTCTGAGGAGAACATGAGCAGTGAAGATTCACCTTAGAGCTAGAACAGAGACCTGCACATGATTATACAGGGGCAGGGGCTCAAGTTTTTTCCAGTTGTTTATACAATATGGAAATTAATGTGAAATTAAAAAACAAAGTATTAATAGAAAGGTAATGACTGTCCTGTGTAGGTGACAGTGATATCCAATAGGCTAGGCACTCACGAGGCTGGCTGTGGCAAGTGTAAGTGAAAGCAACACGCACTGGCAGGAAGAACAGCAAACGCCGATGAAGGAAAAGGGTCTTTGCAGTGATGGGCGTTACCAGAGAGGGCGATGGCCAGAGGACACAAATGGGACGGGGAGGCAGCGCGTTGGGGGGGGACGCGACACAGCTCGGGCCCGCCAGTGCCCCAACGGGGTCCTAGTTAGGGCCCGAGCGTAGCTGCTAAGCAGCTGCGAGAGCCCTCTTGTTCCTGTAGTTTCCTTCTTTTGTTATTATTATTATTTTTCCTCCCCTTTGAACTGGAAAATGGCCCACTTCCCACTGGCGAAAACTCATGAAATTTGGCAGGACAACCGGGCCTGGTGAAAAATTTGATATTCCGAAGTCGCCCAAACAAGAAAATGCAAAATGGCTCCATAGCGCCCCCTAAGGTGAAAATTCACACTATTCACTGTCACGCCGGTACGCTTTGTCAAAATGACACAAAAATTGACACACACATGTATCTCAATAAGATCTACAAAAAAGTCAGTGCGGGCGTATCTGTCAAATGTACGGTTAAAGGGTTATTGCGCATTTTTTGCCGATCCGCACACATTGGAATTTCGCTAACTCCTCCGAAGGCTTTCGTTCCACCGGCACCACATTTGCTCAGGCCAATCTACACCCCATGGCCATTAAAAGTTATTCAAATCATGACGCTGCACCCCACGGTTTAGGTTCTAGGGGGCGCCAAAGATAACCCTAAAATCCACATATTTCAAAGTCTTATAACTTTTTATTTTTGCCCTCACTGGCCTCCAAGTTTTCTAGGATGATGCAATGTCCAGCCATCAACACATTTGTGAAGGAATTTTTACTCCCCAAAAGAGCGCCCCCCCATGGCAGGAGAAAAAAGTCCATTTTTTCTTGTCCCATAAGGTGAAAATTCACACTATTGACTGTCACGCCTGTACGCTTTGTCAAAATTACACAAAAATTGACACACACATGTATCTCAATAAGATCTACAAAAAAGTCAGTGCGGGCGTATCTGTCAAATGTACGGTTAAAGGGTTATTGCGCATTTTTTGCCGATCCGCACACATTGGAATTTCGCTAACTCCTCCGAAGGCTTTCGTTCCACTGGCACCACATTTGCTCAGGCCAATCTACACCCCATGGCCATTAAAAGTTATTCAAATCATGACGCTGCACCCCACGGTTTAGGTTCTAGGGGGCGCCAAAGATAACCCTAAAATCCACATATTTAAAAGTCTTATAACTTTTTATTTTTGTCCTCTCTGGCCTCCAAGTTTTCTAGGATGATGCAATGTCCAGCCATCAACACATTTGTGAAGGAATTTTTACTCCCCAAAAGAGCGCCCCCCCATGGCAGGAGAAAAAAGTCCATTTTTTCTTGTCCCATAAGGTGAAAATACACATTGTTGACTGTCATACCTGTATGCTTTGTCATATTGACACAAAATTTGACACACACATGTAACTCAATAAGATCTACAAAAAAGTCAATGCGCGCGTATCTGGCAAATGTACAGTTAAAGGGTTATTCCGCATTTTTTGCCGATTAGCACACATTGGAATGTGGCTAACTGCTCCTAAGGCTTTCGTCCCACTGACATCAAATTTGCTCAGGCCAATCTACACCCCATGGCCATTCAAAGTTTTAAAAATCATGACGCTGCACCCCACGGTTTACGTTCTAGGGGGCGCCAAAGATGACCCAAATATCCACATTCTTAAAAGAATCCCCATCCCTCCCCCCCCCCAATCCCCCATCCCCCATCCCCCATCCCCCATGGCAGGAGAAACAGTCAAGTTTTTCCTGCCCATCACTCAATGGCTCAATCGCATCGCTCTCCCGGCAACACCGTAACGAGGAGCAACTTGCCGTTTGGATATATCCTAGCTGTGTTTGTGCCCTCACTCATGGTCCAGACTTTTTTCAAATAGGACATGTAGTTTGTCTGCAGCGAGTGTTTTGGTAGAAACTGCGCCTCCCATTCATTATAATGGGAAATGACCACAGACAAGTGCGCACACCATCTTTGGACCTTGAGTGTGACGCGATCGGGAGGGGGAGGCGGTCGCACTGGGGGCGGCGCAACGCGGCTCGGGCCCGCCAGTGCCCCAACGGGGCCCTAGTTTGTTATTATTAGGGCCCGAGCGTAGCTGCTAAGCAGCTGCGAGAGCCCTATTATTCCCCAAGTGGTTTTTCTTTGTTTCTTTTTTCTTTTTCCTCCCCTTTGAACTGGAAAATGGCCCACTTCCCACTGGCGAAAACTCATGAAATTTGGCAGGACGACCGGGCCTGGTGAAAAATTTGATATTCTGAAGTCGCCCAAACAATACAATGCAAAATGGCTCCATAGCGCCCCCTAAGGTGAAAAATTCACCTGACGCCTTTACGCTTTGTCAAAATGACACAAAAATTGACACACACATGTATCTCAATAAGATCTACAAAAAAGTCAGTGCGGGCGTATCTGTCAAATGTACGGTTAAAGGGTTATTGCGCATTTTTTGCCGATCCGCACACATTGGAATTTCGCTAACTCCTCCGAAGGCTTTCGTTCCACCGGCACCACATTTGCTCAGGCCAATCTACACCCCATGGCCATTAAAAGTTATTCAAATCATGACGCTGCACCCCACGGTTTAGGTTCTAGGGGGCGCCAAAGATAACCCTAAAATCCACATATTTCAAAGTCTTATAACTTTTTATTTTTGCCCTCACTGGCCTCCAAGTTTTCTAGGATGATGCAATGTCCAGCCATCAACACATTTGTGAAGGAATTTTTACTCCCCAAAAGAGCGCCCCCCCATGGCAGGAGAAAAAAGTCCATTTTTTCTTGTCCCATAAGGTGAAAATTCACACTATTGACTGTCACGCCTGTACGCTTTGTCAAAATTACACAAAAATTGACACACACATGTATCTCAATAAGATCTACAAAAAAGTCAGTGCGGGCGTATCTGTCAAATGTACGGTTAAAGGGTTATTGCGCATTTTTTGCCGATCCGCACACATTGGAATTTCGCTAACTCCTCCGAAGGCTTTCGTTCCACCGGCACCACATTTGCTCAGGCCAATCTACACCCCATGGCCATTAAAAGTTATTCAAATCATGACGCTGCACCCCACGGTTTAGGTTCTAGGGGGCGCCAAAGATAACCCTAAAATCCACATATTTAAAAGTCTTATAACTTTTTATTTTTGCCCTCACTGGCCTCCAAGTTTTCTAGGATGATGCAATGTCCAGCCATCAACACATTTGTGAAGGAATTTTTACTCCCCAAAAGAGCGCCCCCCCATGGCAGGAGAAAAAAGTCAATTTTTTCTTGTCCCATAAGGTGAAAATACACATTGTTGACTGTCATACCTGTATGCTTTGTCATATTGACACAAAATTTGACACACACATGTATCTCAATAAGATCTACGAAAAAGTCAATGCGCGCGTATCTGTAAAATGTACGGTTAAAGGGCTATTTTGCATTTTTTGCCGATTAGCACACATTGGAATGTGGCTAACTCCTCCTAAGGCTTTCGTCCCACAGACACCAAATTTGCTCAGGCCAATCTACACCCCATGGCCATTCAAAGTTTTAAAAATCATGACGCTGCACCCCACGGTTTACGTTCTAGGGGGCGCCAAAGATTACCCAAATATCCACATTCTTAAAAGAATCCACATCCCCCCCCCCCCCCCCATCCCCCATCCCCCATCCCCCATGGCAGGAGAAACAGTCAAGTTTTTCCTGCCCATCACTCAATGGCTCAATCGCATCGCTCTCCCGGCAACACCGTAACGAGGAGCAACTTGCCGTTTGGATATATCCTAGCTGTGTTTGTGCCCTCACTCATGGTCCAGACTTTTTTCAAATAGGACATGTAGTTTGTCTGCAGCGAGTGTTTTGGTAGAAACTGCGCCTCCCATTCATTATAATGGGAAATGACCACAGACAAGTGCGCACACCATCTTTGGACCTTGAGTGTGACGCGATCGGGAGGAGGAGGCGGTCGCGCTGGGGGCGGCGCAACGCGGCTCGGGCCCGACAGTGCCCCACCGGGGTCCTAGTTATTTTTCCTCCCCTTTGAACTGGAAAATGGCCCACTTCCCACTGGCGAAAACTCATGAAATTTGGCAGGACGACCGGGCCTGGTGAAAAATTTGATATTCCGAAGTCGCCCAAACAAGAAAATGCAAAATGGCTCCATAGCGCCCCCTAAGGTGAAAAATTCACCTGACGCCTGTACGCTTTGTCAAAATGACACAAAAATTGACACACACATGTATCTCAATAAGATCTACAAAAAAGTCAGTGCGGGCGTATCTGTCAAATGTACGGTTAAAGGGTTATTGCGCATTTTTTGCCGATCCGCACACATTGGAATTTCGCTAACTCCTCCGAAGGCTTTCGTTCCACCGGCACCACATTTGCTCAGGCCAATCTACACCCCATGGCCATTAAAAGTTATTCAAATCATGACGCTGCACCCCACGGTTTAG
This sequence comes from Xyrichtys novacula, assembly GCA_962446985.1. NCBI lineage: Eukaryota > Metazoa > Chordata > Actinopteri > Labriformes > Labridae > Xyrichtys > Xyrichtys novacula. The sequence goes on from OY660871.1 coordinate 25,798,462, forward strand.
GTTCTAGGGGGCGCCAAAGATAACACTAAAATCCACATATTTAAAAGTCTTATAACTTTTTATTTTTGTCCTCACTGGCCTCCAAGTTTTCTAGGATGATGCAATGTCCAGCCATCAACACATTTGTGAAGGAATTTTTACTCCCCAAAAGAGCGCCCCCCCATGGCCGGAGAAAAAAGTCCATTTTTTCTTGTCCCCTAAGGTGAAAATACACATTGTTGAGTGTCACGCCTGTACGCTTTGTCAAAATGACACAAAAATTGACACACACATGTATCTCAATAAGATCTACAAAAAAGTCAATGGGCGCGTATCTGTCAAATGTACGGTTAAAGGGTTACTCCGCATTTTTTGCCGATTCGCACACATTGGAATTTCGCTAACTCCTCCGAAGGCTTTCGTTCCACCGGCACCACATTTGCTCAGGCCAAATTACACCCCATGGCCATTAAAAGTTATTCAAATCATGACGCTGCACCCCACGGTTTACGTTCTAGGGGGCGCCAAAGATAACCCAAAAATCCAAATTTTTAAAAAGTCTTATAACTTTTTATTTTTGTCCTCACTGGCCTCCAAGTTTTCTAGGATGATGCAATGTCCAGCCATCAACACATTTGTGAAGGAATTTTTACTCCCTAAAAGAGCGCCCCCCCATGGCAGGAGAAAAAAGTCCATTTTTTCTTGTCCCCTAAGGTGAAAATACACATTGTTGAGTGTAACACCTGTACGCTTTGGCAAAATGACACAAAAATTGACACACACATGTATCTCAATAAGATCTACGAAAAAGTCAATGCGCGCGTATCTGTCAAATGTACGGTTAAAGGGTTATTCCGCATTTTTTGCCGATCCGCACACATTGGAATTTCGCTAACTCCTCCGAAGGCTTTCGTTCCACCGGCACCACATTTGCTCAGGCCAATCTACACCCCATGGCCATTAAAAGTTATTCAAATCATGACGCTGCACCCCACGGTTTAGGTTCTAGGGGGCGCCAAAGATAACACTAAAATCCACATATTTAAAAGTCTTATAACTTTTTATTTTTGTCCTCACTGGCCTCCAAGTTTTCTAGGATGATGCAATGTCCAGCCATCAACACATTTGTGAAGGAATTTTTACTCCCCAAAAGAGCGCCCCCCCATGGCAGGAGAAAAAAGTCAATTTTTTCTTGTCCCCTAAGGTGGAAATTCACACTATTGACTGTCACGCCTGTACGCTTTATCATATTGACACAAAAATTGACACACATATGTATCTCAATAAGATCTACAAAAAAGTCAATGCGCGCGTATCTGTCAAATGTACGGTTAAAGGGCTATTTTGCATTTTTTGCCGATTCGCACACATTGGAATGTGGCTAACTCCTCCTAAGGCTTTCGTCCCACTGACACCAAATTTGCTCAGGCCAATCTACACCCCATGGCCATTCAAAGTTGTAAAAATCATGACGCTGCACCCCACGGTTTACGTTCTAGGGGGCGCCAAAGATGACCCAAAAATCCACATTCTTAAAGGAATCCACATCCCCCCCCAAGGCAGGAGAAAAAGTCAAGTTAACCCTGCCCATCGCTCAATGGCTCAATCGCATCGCTCTCCAGGCAACACCGTAAGGAGGAGCAACCTGCCATTTCGATATATCATAGCTGTGTTTGTGCCCTCACTCATGGTCCAGACTTTTTTCAAATAGGACATGAAGTTTGTCTGCAGCGAGTGTTTTGGTAGAAACTGCGCCTCCCATTCATTATAATGGGAAATGACCACAGACAAGTGCGCACACCATCTTTGGACCTTGAGTGTGACGCGATCGGGAGGGGGAGGCGGTCGCGCTAGGGGCGGCGCGACGCGGCTCGGGCCCGACAGTGCCCCACCGGGGCCCTAGTTATTATTAGGGCCCGAGCCAGCTGCAGAGCAGCCGGGCGTAGGCCCTATTATTCCCCAAGTGGTTTTTCTTTGTTTCTTTCTTTCTTTCTTTCTTTCTTTCTTAGGGCCCGAGCGTAGCTGCTAAGCAGCTGCGAGAGCCCTCTTGTTCCTGTAGTTTCCTTCTTTTGTTATTATTATTATTATTATTTTTCCTCCCCTTTGAACTGGAAAATGGCCCACTTCCCACTGGCGAAAACTCATGAAATTTGGCAGGACGACCGGGCCTGGTGAAAAATTTGATATTCCGAAGTCGCCCAAACAAGAAAATGCAAAATGGCTCCATAGCGCCCCCTAACGTGAAAATTCACACTATTCACTGTCACGCCTGTACGCTTTGTCAAAATGACACAAAAATTGACACACACATGTATCTCAATAAGATCTACAAAAAAGTCAGTGCGGGCGTATCTGTCAAATGTACGGTTAAAGGGTTATTGCGCATTTTTTGCCGATCCGCACACATTGGAATTTCGCTAACTCCTCCGAAGGCTTTCGTTCCACCGGCACCACATTTGCTCAGGCCAATCTACACCCCATGGCCATTAAAAGTTATTCAAATCATGACGCTGCACCCCACGGTTTAGGTTCTAGGGGGCGCCAAAAATAACCCTAAAATCCACATATTTCAAAGTCTTATAACTTTTTATTTTTGCCCTCACTGGCCTCCAAGTTTTCTAGGATGATGCAATGTCCAGCCATCAACACATTTGTGAAGGAATTTTTACTCCCCAAAAGAGCGCCCCCCCATGGCAGGAGAAAAAAGTCCATTTTTTCTTGTCCCATAAGGTGAAAATTCACACTATTGACTGTCACGCCTGTACGCTTTGTCAAAATTACACAAAAATTGACACACACATGTATCTCAATAAGATCTACAAAAAAGTCAGTGCTGGCGTATCTGTCAAATGTACGGTTAAAGGGTTATTGCGCATTTTTTGCCGATCCGCACACATTGGAATTTCGCTAACTCCTCCGAAGGCTTTCGTTCCACCGGCACCACATTTGCTCAGGCCAATCTACACCCCATGGCCATTAAAAGTTATTCAAATCATGACGCTGCACCCCACAGTTTAGGTTCTAGGGGGCGCCAAAGATAACCCAAAAATCCACATATTTAAAAGTCTTATAACTTTTTATTTTTGTCCTCTCTGGCCTCCAAGTTTTCTAGGATGATGCAATGTCCAGCCATCAACACATTTGTGAAGGAATTTTTACTCCCCAAAAGAGCGCCCCCCCATGGCAGGAGAAAAAAGTCCATTTTTTCTTGTCCCATAAGGTGAAAATACACATTGTTGACTGTCATACCTGTATGCTTTGTCATATTGACACAAAATTTGACACACACATGTATCTCAATAAGATCTACGAAAAAGTCAATGCGCGCGTATCTGTAAAATGTACGGTTAAAGGGCTATTTTGCATTTTTTGCCGATTAGCACACATTGGAATGTGGCTAACTCCTCCTAAGGCTTTCGTCCCACTGACACCAAATTTGCTCAGGCCAATCTACACCCCATGGCCATTCAAAGTTTTAAAAATCATGACGCTGCACCCCACGGTTTACGTTCTAGGGGGCGCCAAAGATGACCCAAATATCCACATTCTTAAAAGAATCCACATCCCCCCCCCCCCCCCCCCATCCCCCATCCCCCATGGCAGGAGAAACAGTCAAGTTTTTCCTGCCCATCACTCAATGGCTCAATCGCATCGCTCTCCCGGCAACACCGTAACGAGGAGCAACTTGCCGTTTGGATATATCCTAGCTGTGTTTGTGCCCTCACTCATGGTCCACACTTTTTTCAAATAGGACATGTAGTTTGTCTGCAGCGAGTGTTTTGGTAGAAACTGCGCCTCCCATTCATTATAATGGGAAATGACCACAGACAAGTGCGCACACCATCTTTGGACCTTGAGTGTGACGCGATCGGGAGGGGGAGGCGGTCGCACTGGGGGCGGCGCAACGCGGCTCGGGCCCGCCAGTGCCCCAACGGGGCCCTAGTTTCTTCTTTTTCCTCCCCTTTGAACTGGAAAATGGCCCACTTCCCACTGGCGAAAACTCATGAAATTTGGCAGGACGACCGGGCCTGGTGAAAAATTCGATATTCTGAAGTCGCCCAAACAATAAAATGCAAAATGGCTCCATAGCGCCCCCTAAGGTGGAAATTCACACTATTGACTGTCACGCCTGTACGCTTTGTCATATTGACACAAAAATTGACACACATATGTATCTCAATAAGATCTACAAAAAAGTCAGTGCGGCCGTATCTGTCAAAATTACGGTTAAAGGGTTATTTCGCATTTTTTGCCGATCCGCACACATTGGAATTTCGCTAACTCCTCCGAAGGCTTTCGTTCCACCGGCACCACATTTGCTCAGGCCAATCTACACCCCGTGGCCATTAAAAGTTATCAAAATCATGACGCTGCACCCCAAGGTTTAGGTTCTAGGGGGCGCCAAAGATAACACTAAAATCCACATATTTAAAAGTCTTATAACTTTTTATTTTTGTCCTCACTGGCCTCCAAGTTTTCTAGGATGATGCAATGTCCAGCCATCAACACATTTGTGAAGGAATTTTTACTCCCCAAAAGAGCGCCCCCCCATGGCAGGAGAAAAAAGTCAATTTTTTCTTGTCCCCTAAGGTGAAAATACACATTGTTGAGTGTCACGCCTATACGCGTTGTCAAAATGACACAAAAATTGACACACACATGTAACTCAATAAGATCTACGAAAAAGTCAATGCGCGCGTATCTGTCAAATGTACGGTTAAAGGGTTATTCCGCATTTTTTGCCGATCCGCACACATTGGAATGTGGCTAACTCCTCCTAAGGCTTTCGTTCCACCGGCACCACATTTGCTCAGGCCAATCTACACCCCATGGCCATTAAAAGTTATTCAAATCATGACGCTGCACCCCACGGTTTAGGTTCTAGGGGGCGCCAAAGATAACCCAAAAATCCACATATTTAAAAGTCTTATAACTTTTTATTTTTGTCCTCACTGGCCTCCAAGTTTTCTAGGATGATGCAATGTCCAGCCATCAACACATTTGTGAAGGAATTTTTACTCGCCAAAAGAGCGCCCCCCCATGGCAGGAGAAAAAAGTCCATTTTTTCTTGTCCCCTTACATGAAAATACACATTGTTGAGTGTCACGCCTGAACGCTTTGTCATATTGACACAAAAATTGACAATCATGTGTATCTCAATTAGATCTACGAAAAAGTCAGAGAGCGCGTATCTGTATAATGTACGGTTAAAGGGCTATTTTGCATTTTTTGCCGATTCGCACACATTGGAATGTGGCTATCTCTTCCTAAGGCTTTCGTCCCACCGATACCAAATTTGCTCAGGGCAATCTACACCCCATGCCCATTCAAAGTTGTAAAAATCATGATGCTGCACCCCACGGTTTACGTTCTAGGGGGCGCCAAAGATGACCCAAAAATCCACATTCTTAAAAGTCATTTTGGCCACTGCAGGAGTACAGAGTACTGCAGTTCTAGGGGGCGCCAAAGATGACCCAAAAATCCACATTCTTAAAAGTCTTTTTGGCCACTGCAGGAGTACAGAGTACTGCAGGATACACACACATATACACACACGCCAACATACACACACACACACACACACACACACAGACACACACACACACTCAGAGTCTGTTTTTTAGCACCTGCAAAAACATGCTGTTTACATATTTGACAAGAATGCAGAGGCTTCCTTTTGCCCCTGAAAAAAATCAAATTTCAAACACAACTTGACTGTTCATTTCTCCAAAAGACAACCATGAAGCTCCATTTCAAACCTGAAGCAGATAGTTGGTGCATGTGTACAGTAACCTGAGGGGATTGAGGTGACTATTTCTGAGGAGAACATGAGCAGTGAAGATTCACCTTGGAGCTAGAACAGGGACGTGCACATGATTATACGGGGCAGGGGCTCAAGTTTTTTCCAGTCATTTATACAATATGGAAATTAATGTGAAATTAAACCACAAATATGTGTGATGAACTGTTTTTAAAACTTAAACTTCAAATAAAAATTGTAAACTTCAAAACATATGCAAATTTTTAACAAAGAACATAGTAATTTACCTCTATTTACATCAAAATGCAGGCAATGGCCCAGGCGTTCTTTGTAAAATTATTTACAAAACACTGTATAGTCTCACAAATGTCACTTTTTATTTATGCCACTACAAAAAAACATGATGTAAATGATGCATGATGTAAAACATGATGTAAAAAACTTGTGTAGATCCTCCTCTATGTCAGTCCATGTGTAATTTTTCCATAATTCTTTGTTTTTTGCAGCATTTTTGTTAGTGTAACTGCAGATTGTGCTGACAGTGTCTATGGCACAAAAAAAAAAAAAAAATTAAAATGCCTCAACATGAACCCCTGGTGGTCTCTGAGGGTGAAACCTGCTAACTGCTGCAGCTCTGTCAGCTTCAGTCTCCCATGCAGAGCTCTGAGCGCATGTGTGGCTCTGCACCCTTAGCAGCGTTGCTAACTCCTCAGTATGGAAAGCCTGCTTCATGTCAGAGTCTCTAAACTCCAGAAGAAGTCGATAAAAGTCACTTTCTTTCTAAAAAAAGTCGTTAGGGTGTCTGAAAAGTCATTGAATCTAACAACAAAGTCGCTAGGTTTGCAACTACGTGTCCCAGACTGCATCCCTGCTGAGAGTCCCTCCCTCCCTTCTCATGTTGCAGGAAGAACGTAAGCGCCCGCCCCTTGTCAATCAGTCACCATATAATTTTGGATTGGTTGTTGTGGTGAAGTTTTCCACCAATAGGAGAGATGTTGTGGTGTGTTTTTTTTTCTTTTGGCAAGCCTTTTCCGCCTGTAAGACCTGTCGCTAATGTCTGCATGCTATGTTTTCCTGTCTCATACAGCGCGATCGAGCGCCGAACGTGATCAAAATAAGCAGAAAAAAAGTATCGCGGACATAATTTATCATAACTCTGGTTTTATTTGGCCTATCAACACAATTTAAAAACTGGTATATAGGTTGAGGTCCTCACTTTTGAGATAAGTTAAAACGGAGAGTCAACGAGGCTCCGTCTTGCAGCTACATCCGGTTAAATATGTCATGTGACTTGAACGCACACATAGACACACACACACGCACACACACACACACACACACACACACACACACACACACACTCAGAGTCTGGTTTTTAGCACCTGCAAAAACATGCTATTTACATATTTGACAAGAATGCAGAGGCTCCTTTTGCCCCTGAAAAAAATCAAATTTCAAACACAACTTGACTGGTCATTTCTCCAAAAGACAACCAAGAAGCTCCATCCAAACCTGAAGCATGCAGTTGGTGCATGTGTACAGTAACCTGAGGGGAGTGAGGTGAGTGCTTCTGAGGAGAACATGAGCAGTGAAGATTCACCTTGGAGCTAGAACAGAGACATGCACATGATTATACAGGGGCAGGGGCTCAAGTTTTTTCCAGTCGTTTATACAATATGGAAATTAATGTGAAATTAAAACACAAAGTATTAATAGAAAGGTAATGACTGTCCTGTGTAGGTGACAGTGATATCCAATAGGCTAGGCACTCACGAGGCTGGCTGTGGCAAGTGTAAGTTAAAGCAACACGCACTGGCAGGAAGAACAGCAAACGCCGATGAAGGAAAAGGGTCTTTGCAGTGATGGGCGTTAACAGAGAGGGCGATGGCCAGAGGACACAAATGGGACGGGGAGGCAGCACGTTGGGGGGGGGGGGGGGACGCGACACGGCTCGGGCCCGCCAGTGCCCCAACGGGGTCCTAGTTAGGGCCCGAGCGTAGCTGCTAAGCAGCTGCGAGAGCCCTATTATTCCTGATGGATTCTTCTTTCTTCTTCTTCTTCTTATTATTTTTCTGCCCCTTTGAACTGGAAAATGGCCCACTTCCCACTGGTGAAAAGTCATGAAATTTGGCAGGACGACCGGGCCTGGTGAAAAATTCGATATTCTGAAGTCGCCCAAAAAATCAAATGCAAAATGGCTCCATAGCGCCCCCTAAGGTGAAAAATTCACATGATTGAGTGTCACGCCTGTACGCTTTGTCAAAATGACACAAAAATTGACACACACATGTATCTCAATAAGATCTACAAAAAAGTCAGTGCGGGCGTATCTGTCAAATGTACGGTTAAAGGGTTATTTCGCATTTTTTGCCGATCCGCACACATTGGAATTTCGCTAACTCCTCCGAAGGCTTTCGTTCCACCGGCACCACATTTGCTCAGGCCAATCTACACCCCATGGACATTAAAAGTTGTACAAATCATGACGCTGCACCCCACGGTTTACGTTCTAGGGGGCGCCAAAGATAACCCAAAAATCCACAGTCTTAAAAGTCTTATAACTTTTTATTTTTGTCCTCACTGGCCTCCAAGTTCTCTAGGATGATGCAATGTCCAGCCATCAACACATTTGTGAAGGAATTTTTACTCGCCAAAAGAGCGCCCCCCCATGGCAGGAGAGAAAAGTCCATTTTTTCTTGTCTCCTAAGGCGAAAATTCACACTATTGACTGTCACGCCTTTACGCTTTGTCATATTGACACAAAAATTGACACACACATGTATCTCAATAAGATCTACAAAAAAGTCAGTGCGGGCGTATCTGTCAAATGTACGGTTAAAGGGTTATTTCGCATTTTTTGCCGATCCGCACACATTGGAATTTCGCTAACTCCTCCGAAGGCTTTCGTTCCACCGGCACCACATTTGCTCAGGCCAATCTACACCCCATGGCCATTAAAAGTTGTACAAATCATGACGCTGCACCCCACGGTTTACGTTCTAGGGGGCGCCAAAGATAACCCAAAAATCCACAGTCTTAAAAGTCTTATAACTTTTTATTTTTGTCCTCACTGGCCTCCAAGTTCTCTAGGATGATGCAATGTCCAGCCATCAACACATTTGTGAAGGAATTTTTACTCGCCAAAAGAGCGCCCCCCCCCATGGCAGGAGAAAAAAGTCCATTTTTTCTTGTCTCCTAAGGCGAAAATACACATTGTTGACTGTCACGCCTTTACGCTTTGTCAAAATGACACAAAATTTGACACACACATGTATCTCAATAAGATCTACGAAAAAGTCAATGCGAGCGTATCTGTTCAATGTACGGTTAAAGGGCTATTTCGCATTTTTTGCCGATTCGCACACATTGGAATGTGGCTAACTCCTCCTAAATCTTTTGTCCCATCGGCTTCAAATTTGCTCAGGCCAGTCTACACCCCATGGCCATTCAAAGTTGTACAAATCATGACGCTGCACCCCACAGTTTACGTTCTAGGGGTCGCCAAAGATAACCCAAAAATCCACATTCTTAAAAGTCTTATAACTTTTTATTTTTGTCCTCACTGGCCTCCAAGTTTTCTAGGATGATGCAATGTCCAGCCATCAACACATTTGTGAAGGAATTTTTTCTCCCCAAAAGAGCGCCCCCCCATGGCAGGAGAAAAAGTCAAGTTTTTCCTGCCCATCGCTCAATGGCTCAAACGCATCGCTCTCTCGGCAAAACCGAAAGGAGGAGCAACTTGCCATTTGGATATATACTAGCTGTGTTTGTGCCCTCACTCATGGTCCAGACTTTTTCAAAAAGGACATGGAGTTTGTCTGCAGCGAGCGTTTTGGTAGAAACTGCGCCTCCCATTCATTATAATGGTAAATGACCACAGACAAGTGCGCACACCATCTTTGGACCTTGAGTGTGACGCGATCGGGAGGGGTAGGCGGTCGCGCTGGGGGCGGCGCGACACGGCTCGGGCCCGCCAGTGCCCCAACGGGGCCCTAGTTATTATTATTTTTCCTCCCCTTTGAACTGGAAAATGGCCCACTTCCCACTGGCGAAAACTCATGAAATTTGGCAGGACGACCGGGCCTGGTGAAAAATTTGATATTCCGAAGTCGGCCAAACAAGAAAATGCAAAATGGCTCCATAGCGCCACCTAAGGTGAAAATTCACACTATTGACTGTCACGCCTTTACGCTTTGTCAAAATGACATAAAAATTGACACACACATGTATCTCAATAAGATCTACAAAAAAGTCAGTGCGGGCGTATCTGTCAAATGTACGGTTAAAGGGTTATTTCGCATTTTTTGCCGATCCGCACACATTGCAATTTCGCTAACTCCTCCGAAGGCTTTCGTTCCACCGGCACCACATTTGCTCAGGCCAATCTACACCCCATGGCCATTAAAAGTTATTCAAATCATGATGCTGCACCCCACGGTTTAGGTTCTAGGGGGCGCCAAAGATAACCCTAAGATCCACATATTTAAAAGTCTTATAACTTTTTATTTTTGCCCTCACTGGCCTCCAAATTTTCTAGGATGATGCAATGTCCAGCCATCAACACATTTGTGAAGGAATTTTTACTCCCCAAAAGAGCGCCCCCCATGGCAGGAGAAAAAAGTCCATTTTTTCTTGTCCCCTAAGGTGAAAATACACATTGTTGAGTGTAACACCTGTACGCTTTGGCAAAATGACACAAAAATTGACACACACATGTATCTCAATAAGATCTACAAAAAAGTCAATGCGCGCGTATCTTTCAAATGTACGGTTAAAGGGTTATTCCGCATTTTTTGCCGATCCGCACACATTGGAATTTCGCTAACTCCTCCGAAGGCTTTCGTTCCACCGGCACCACATTTGCTCAGGCCAATCTACACCCCATGGCCATTAATAGTTATTCAAATCATGACGCTGCACCCCACGGTTTAGGTTCTAGGGGGCGCCAAAGATAACCGTAAAATCCACATATTTAAAAGTCTTATAACTTTTTATTTTTGTCCCCACTGGCCTCCAAGTTTTCTAGGATGATGCAATGTCCAGCCATCAACACATTTATGAAGGAATTTTTACTCGCCAAAAGAGCGCCCCCCCATGGCAGGAGAAAAAAGTCCATTTTTTCTTTTCCACTAAGGTGAAAATACACATTGTTGAGTGCTACGCCTGTATGTTTTGTCGTATTGACACAAAATTTTACATACACGTGTATTTCAATAAGATCTTCGAAAAAGTCAATGGCCACGTATCTGTAAAATGTACGGTTAAAGGGTTATTTCGCATTTTTTGCAGATTCGCACACATTGGAATTTCGCTAAATCCTCCGAAGGCTTTCGTTCCACCGGCACCACATTTGCTCAGGCCAATCTACACCCCATGGCCATTAAAAGTTATTCAAATCATGACGCTGCACCCCACGGTTTAGGTTCTAGGGGGCGCCAAAGATAACCCTAAAATCCACATATTTAAAAGTCTTATAACTTTTTATTTTTGTCCTCACTGGCCTCCATGTTTTCTAGGATGATGCAATGTCCAGCCATCAACACATTTGTGAAGGAGTTTTTTCTCGTTAAAAGAGCACCCCCCCATGGCAGGAGAATAAAGTCAAGTTTTTCCTGTTCATCATTCAATGGCTCAAACGCACTGCTCTCTCGGCAAAAGCGAAAGGAGGAGCAACTTGCCATTTGGATATATCTTAGCTGTGTTTGTGCCCTCACTCATGGTCCAGACTTTTTTCAAATAGGACATGGAGTTTTTCTGCAGCGAGCGTTTTGGTAGAAACTGCGCCTCCCGTTCATTATAATGGTTAATGACCACATACAAGTGCGCACACCATCTTTGGACCTTGAGTGTGACGCGATCGGGTGGGGGAGGCGGTTGCGCTGAGGGCGGCGTGACATGGCTCGGGCCCGCCAGTGCCCCAACGGGGCCCTAGTTTCTTCTTCTTCTTCTTTAGGGCCCGAGCCAGCTGCAGAGCAGCCGGGCGTAGGCCCTATTATTCCCCAAGTGGTTTTTCTTTGTTTCTTTCTTTCTTTCTTTCTTTCTTTCTTTCTTCTTTTTCCTCCCCTTTGAACTGGAAAATGGCCCACTTCCCACTGGCGAAAACTCATGAAATTTGGCAGGACGACCGGGCCTGGTGAAAAATTCGATATTCTGAAGTCGCCCAAACAATAAAATGCAAAATGGCTCCATAGCGCCCCCTAAGGTGGAAATTCACACTATTGACTGTCACGCCTGTACGCTTTGTCATATTGACACAAAAATTGACACACATATGTATCTCAATAAGATCTACAAAAAAGTCAGTGCGGCCGTATCTGTCAAAATTACGGTTAAAGGGTTATTTCGCATTTTTTGCCGATCCGCACACATTGGAATTTCGCTAACTCCTCCGAAGGCTTTCGTTCCACCGGCACCACATTTGCTCAGGCCAATCTACACCCCGTGGCCATTAAAAGTTATCAAAATCATGACGCTGCACCCCAAGGTTTAGGTTCTAGGGGGCGCCAAAGATAACACTAAAATCCACATATTTAAAAGTCTTATAACTTTTTATTTTTGTCCTCACTGGCCTCCAAGTTTTCTAGGATGATGCAATGTCCAGCCATCAACACATTTGTGAAGGAATTTTTACTCCCCAAAAGAGCGCCCCCCCATGGCAGGAGAAAAAAGTCCATTTTTTCTTGTCCCCTAAGGTGAAAATACACATTGTTGAGTGTCACGCCTATACGCTTTGTCAAAATGACACAAAAATTGACACACACATGTAACTCAATAAGATCTACAAAAAAGTCCATGCGCGCGTATCTGTCAAATGTACAGTTAAAGGGTTATTCCGCATTTTTTGCCGATACGCACACATTGGAATTTCGCTAACTCCTCCGAAGGCTTTCGTTCCACCGGCACCACATTTGCTCAGGCCAATCTACACCCCATGGCCATTAAAAGTTATTCAAATCATGATGCTGCACCCCATGGTTTAGGTTCTAGGGGGCGCCAAAAATAACCCAAAAATCCACATTCTTAAATGTTTTATAACTTTTTATTTTTGTCCTCACTGGCCTCCAAGTTTTCTAGGATGATGCAATGTCCAGCCATCAACACATTTGTGAAGGAATTTTTACTCCCCAAAAGAGCGCCCCCCCATGGTAGGAGAAAAAAGTCAATTTTTTCTTGTCCCCTTACATAAAAATACACATTGTTGAGTGTCACGCCTGAACGCTTTGTCATATTGACACAAAAATTGACAATCATGTGTATCTCAATTAGATCTACGAAAAAGTCAAAGAGCGCGTATCCGTATAATGTACGGTTAAAGGGCTATTTTGCATTTTTTGCCGATTCGCACACATTGGAATGTGGCTATCTCCTCCTAAGGCTTTCGTCCCACCGATACCAAATTTGCTCAGGGCAATCTACACCCCATGCCCATTCAAAGTTGTAAAAATCATGATGCTGCACCCCACGGTTTACGTTCTAGGGGGCGCCAAAGATGACCCAAAAATCCACATTCTTAAAAGTCATTTTGGCCACTGCAGGAGTACAGAGTACTGCAGTTCTAGGGGGCGCCAAAGATGACCCAAAAATCCACATTCTTAAAAGTCTTTTTGGCCACTGCAGGAGTACAGAGTACTGCAGGATACACACACATATACACACACGCCAACATACACACACGCCAACATACACACACACACACACACACACACACACACACACAAACACACACACACACTCAGAGTCTGTTTTTTAGCACCTGCAAAAACATGCTGTTTACATATTTGACAAGAATGCAGAGGCTTCCTTTTGCCCCTGAAAAAAATCAAATTTCAAACACAACTTGACTGTTCATTTCTCCAAAAGACAACCATGAAGCTCCATTTCAAACCTGAAGCAGATAGTTGGTGCATGTGTACAGTAACCTGAGGGGAGTGAGGTGACTATTTCTGAGGAGAACATGAGCAGTGAAGATTCACCTTGGAGCTAGAACAGGGACGTGCACATGATTATACAGGGGCAGGGGCTCAAGTTTTTTCCAGTCATTTATACAATATGGAAATTAATGTGAAATTAAACCACAAATATGTGTGATGAACTGTTTTTAAAACTTAAACTTCAAATAAAAATTGTAAACTTCAAAACATATGCAAATTTTTAACAAAGAACATAGTAATTTACCTCTATTTACATCAAAATGCAGGCAATGGCCCAGGCGTTCTTTGTAAAATTATTTACAAAACACTGTATAGTCTCACAAATGTCACTTTTTATTTATGCCACTACAAAAAAACATGATGTAAATGATGCATGATGTAAAACATGATGTAAAAAACTTGTGTAGATCCTCCTCTATGTCAGTCCATGTGTAATTTTTCCATAATTCTTTGTTTTTTGCAGCATTTTTGTTAGTGTAACTGCAGATTTTGCTGACAGTGTCTATGGCACAAAAAAAACAAAAAAAATAAAATGCCTCAACATGAACCCCTGGTGGTCTCTGAGGGTGAAACCTGCTAACTGCTGCAGCTCTGTCAGCTTCAGTCTCCCATGCAGAGCTCTGAGCGCATGTGTGGCTCTGCACCCTTAGCAGCGTTGCTAACTCCTCAGTAAGGAAAGCCTGCTTCATGTCAGAGTCTCTAAACTCCAGAAGAAGTCGATAAAAGTCCCTTTCTTTCTAAAAAAAGTCGTTAGGGTGTCTGAAAAGTCATTGAATCTAACAACAAAGTCGCTAGGTTTGCAACTACGTGTCCCAGACTGCATCCCTGCTGAGAGTCCCTCCCTCCCTTCTCATGTTGCAGGAAGAACGTAAGCGCCCGCCCCTTGTCAATCAGTCACCATATAATTTTGGATTGGTTGTTGTGGTGAAGTTTTCCACCAATAGGAGAGATGTTGTGGTGTGTTTTTTTTTTCTTTTGGCAAGCCTTTTCCGCCTGTAAGACCTGTCGCTAATGTCTGCATGCTATGTTTTCCTGTCTCATACAGCGCGATCGAGCGCCGAACGTGATCAAAATAAGCAGAAAAAAAGTATCGCGGACATAATTTATCATAACTCTGGTTGTATTTGGCCTATCAACACAATTTAAAAACTGGTATATAGGTTGAGATCCTCACTTTTGAGATAAGTTGAAACGGAGAGTCAACGAGGCTCCGTCTTGCAGCTACATCAGGTTAAATATGTCATGTGACTTGAACGCACACATAGACACACACACACGCACACACACACACACACACACACACACACACACACACACACACACACTCAGAGTCTGGTTTTTAGCACCTGCAAAAACATGCTATTTACATATTTGACAAGAATGCAGAGGCTCCTTTTGCCCCTGAAAAAAATCAAATTTCAAACACAACTTGACTGGTCATTTCTCCAAAAGACAACCATGAAGCTCCATCCAAACCTGAAGCAGGCAGTTGGTGCATGTGTACAGTAACCTGAGGGGAGTGAGGTGAGTGCTTCTGAGGAGAACATGAGCAGTGAAGATTCACCTTGGAGCTAGAACAGAGACATGCACATGATTATACAGGGGCAGGGGCTCAAGTTTTTTCCAGTCGTTTATACAATATGGAAATTAATGTGAAATTAAAACACAAAGTATTAATAGAAAGGTAATGACTGTCCTGTGTAGGTGACAGTGATATCCAATAGGCTAGGCACTCACGAGGCTGGCTGTGGCAAGTGTAAGTGAAAGCAACACGCACTGGCAGGAAGAACAGCAAACGCCGATGAAGGAAAAGGGTCTTTGCAGTGATGGGCGTTACCAGAGAGGGCGATGGCCAGAGGACACAAATGGGACGGGGAGGCAGCACGTTGGGGGGGGGGGACGCGACACGGCTCGGGCCCGCCAGTGCCCCAACGGGGTCCTAGTCTTATTATTTTTCTGCCCCTTTGAACTGGAAAATGGCCCACTTCCCACTGGTGAAAAGTCATGAAATTTGGCAGGACGACCGGGCCTGGTGAAAAATTCGATATTCTGAAGTCGCCCAAAAAATCAAATGCAAAATGGCTCCATAGCGCCCCCTAAGGTGAAAAATTAACATGATTGAGTGTCACGCCTGTACGCTTTGTCAAAATGACACAAAATTTGACACACACGTGTATCTCAATAAGATCTACAAAAAAGTCAGTGCGGGCGTATCTGTCAAATGTACGGTTAAAGGTTTATTTCGCATTTTTTGCCGATCCGCACACATTGGAATTTCGCTAACTCCTCCAAAGGTTTTCGTTCCACCGGCACCACATTTGCTCAGGCCAATCTACACCCGATGGCCAATAAAAGTTGTACAAATCATGACGCTGCACCCCACGGTTTACGTTCTAGGGGGCGCCAAAGATAACCCAAAAATCCACAGTCTTAAAAGTCTTATAACTTTTTATTTTTGTCCTCACTGGCCTCCAAGTTCTCTAGGATGATGCAATGTCCAGCCATCAACACATTTGTGAAGGAATTTTTACTCGCCAAAAGAGCGCCCCCCTTGGCAGGAGAAAAATGTCCATTTTTTCTTGTCTCCTAAGGCGAAAATACACATCGTTGACTGTCACGCCTTTACGCTTTGTCAAAATGACACAAAATTTGACACACACATGTATCTCAATAAGATCTACAAAAAAGTCAGTGCGGGCGTATCTGTCAAATGTACGGTTAAAGGGTTATTTCGCATTTTTTGCCGATCCGCACACATTGGAATTTCGCTAACTCCTCCGAAGGCTTTCGTTCCAACGGCACCACATTTGCTCAGGCCAATCTACACCCCATGGCCATTAAAAGTTGTACAAATCATGACGCTGCACCCCACGGTTTAGGTTCTAGGGGGCGCCAAAGATAACCCTAAAATCCACAGTCTTAAAAGTCTTATAACTTTTTATTTTTGTCCTCACTGGCCTCCAAGTTCTCTAGGATGATGCAATGTCCAGCCATCAACACATTTGTGAAGGAATTTTTACTCCCCAAAAGAGCGCCCCCCATGGCAGGAGAAAAAAGTCCATTTTTTCTTGTCTCCTAAGGCGAAAATACACATTGTTGACTGTCACGCCTTTACGCTTTGTCAAAATGACACAAAATTTGACACACACATGTATCTCAATAAGATCTACGAAAAAGTCAATGCGAGCGTATCTGTTCAATGTACGGTTAAAGGGCTATTTCGCATTTTTTGCCGATTCGCACACATTGGAATGTGGCTAACTCCTCCTAAAGCTTTTGTCCCATCGGCTCCAAATTTGCTCAGGTCAATCTACACCCCATGGCCATTCAAAGTTGTACAAATCATGACGCTGCACCCCACAGTTTACGTTCTAGGGGGTGCCAAAGAGGACCCAAATATCCACATTTTTAAAAGTCTTATAACTTTTTATTTTTGTCCTCACTGGCCTCCAAGTTTTCTAGGATGATGCAATGTCCAGCCATCAACACATTTGTGAAGGAATTTTTTCTCCCCAAAAGAGCGCCCCCCCATGGCAGGAGAAAAAGTCAAGTTTTTCCTGCCCATCGCTCAATGGCTCAAAAGCATCGCTCTCTCGGCAAAACCGAAAGGAGGAGCAACTTGCCATTTGGATATATACTAGCTGTGTTTGTGCCCTCACTCATGGTCCAGACTTTTTTCAAAAAGGACATGGAGTTTGTCTGCAGCGAGCGTTTTGGTAGAAACTGCACCTCCCATTCATTATAATGGTAAATGACCACAGACAAGTGCGCACACCATCTTTGGACCTTGAGTGTGACGCGATCAAGAGGGGTAGGCGGTCGCGCTGGGGGCGGCGCGACACGGCTCGGGCCCGCCAGTGCCCCAACGGGGCCCTAGTTGTTTTTGTTTCTTCTCTGTTTTGATCTACATTTGAATTTTGTCTCAGTTTGACTTCCAATTTAACAACCACAAAAAACAACAACAACAAAAAAAAAAAAAAAACAGTTTCCAGCCATCAGTTTATAGACAGTCAGTCCAACACTAACTCTCTCTGCTATAAAAAAGAGTCAAACTGAATATTTTGTGTTTTAATGCCTTCAGCAGAGATCTTCTCAGACCTGTTTTTGTCTCTTCTAGGTGTAACCCATGGAGTTGGTATATTACCAGACAGTCTGGATGCAGCTGTTGGGGGGGAAAGTGGATTTCACCACAACACTGAGTCCAACAGAAATCCCATTCGTAAACATTCGCTGGTGGTTTGGTGAGAAACCTATAATCACTTCAAATACTATGAACTTCACTGGGGAAGGATATAAGAACAGGATCACCCTCTTCCCCTCTACTGGATCTCTGGAGCTCAGGAATCTGAGAGTTAATGATAGCGGAGAATACTCAGTTAGGATTTCAGAGGCCGGAGACACTGAGCCTGCGGGCACAATAAGACTACTAGTTCATGGTGAGCAAATGTTTCACATGTATCTTTCAAAGTATAAATCAGTGATTATACACAGCAAATGATTAAGAAATATATGAATTTTAAACTTGTAAGAGGTTTCATTTAAGGTCTTAACATAAATTGCAAGCTTGAAAATAACTCAGAATCTAAAGACAAATGTAGAGTTTTGATCTTTTGATTGTGAAAATTTTTTGGCTAAAATTGTTGATCAGATCTGATGAAACAACACCCTCAAAATGTTTTAATGATCTATTTCTGTGGGGCCGTAAAGTGTTAAAACTCTGGTGAGGACCTTTAAGTGTAAGGTCAATCAGTTCTCTTTTAAAAGCAATAGTCAATACAGTTTTGATTTAACTCTTCTAAATCCACAAATATTTTCTTTTTTTAACAAAAAGTTGGAAAAAAATCTCAAGTCAAATTCAACACAAACGTGTCAAATTTCTGTCTCAGACCAGATGACTAAAGATATAAAGGCACAGTAAAATGAAACACAGACTCCAGTGTAAAGATATCACGGTGACATGTGGTTCAAACCTCAAACATTTGTGGTCAAACTAATGTTTCACAGATCGGGAAACACTGACAAACTTTAAGTGCATCAAATATGAAAACTTTATGCTGAGTTCCTGGATAGATAGATAGATAGATAGATAGATAGATAGATAGATAGATAGATAGATAGATAGATAGATAGATAGATAGATAGATAGATAGAGAGAGAGAGCTCTTTAATGTGACCTATCCAGCTGGCTGTCATAATATATTGCACCATAAGAGGGCAGCACATGACCTTTTTTTCAGCTCAAAGGTGACCTGCCTTAACTATGAGGACATTTTGGACTGCAGTCTAAAAGTTGTACCTCATCAGTCAAAGTAGAACTTCATTTCAACCAAAAACTATTTCTTTCTTGTATATCTTATATGTAGATTAAAAAAATGCTTCTATTTAGCTTTAAATTTGCATTTTAAACCATCTATCCAAAGATTATTTTTGTATGTTGTGATGAACTCAACAGATGGAGAGACAACTTAAAGGAAACTTTTCTGTAATCACTGATGAAACAAACAAGGTTCACAACCATGGGGACTCATTTTATTGCTTCTTTTGTCATACAGTTGTATAAAATCTAAACAACCTGTTGTCCCTTTGCTCCTACCAGTGTAGACTAAAATATTTACATACATTTGGTGATTGGTGAAACAGTAAGGGTTAATTTGTGAGCTTTTTTTATTTTTATTTTATTTTTTAAACAGGTCAAACCAGTTATATACTTAACCTTAACCCTGAGCGCATAATGATAATAACTATGATAATAATATCAACAACAAAAGTGACGTGCGAAACCACATCTTTATATTTGACAAGGCTTTGCCTAAGCATTCTTAATCTTATAGTCTATTCCTCTACCAATGCCATAAATCACAAAACACACAACATACCTTACCACAGGTGCCAGAATTTCATAATTTCATCTTAACACATTTCTGTATACAGTCGCTGTGAGAATCACATGAAGAAGAGAATATTTCTAGATGATTCTGCATCTTCTAAAATCTAACATTATATATACATATATATATATTCATTTATATATTACTTCTATTGATTACAATGTTGACACAACTGGTACAGAGGACATAAAACTACATTCTAGGTTTACACTGAAAATAATGCTACATTCACAAACATGGTGACAACATTAAACAGTCTAATTCAAACACATTTGCCCCTTTAGTTATATCAGGAAAACCTCTTAAAACGTTTTACTTATTTGCTTTACTTTCTCTGTTATTTTGTAACTGCATTAGATCGTGATTTCATTTACCAGTATTTAAAATTTTATCTGGTGTAAAGAAGAAAAAAAAATCTTCCTGGGTGAAAACGTTGAGTCTATATGTTTTCATATACTTTCATATTTTCGTTCTCATAAACGGGTTCTTCTCTCTGTGGTTGTTGCAGTTGCACTGTAAGAAAAATAAACTTTTGTTAAAGTTGTGATCGCCTTATATAAACACTTTCAGTGTGAACAAACAGTTCAGAGAACAGTATCAGAACAGAAGATAATACAGGGTTTCAGTTCAACATTTTCAGCAATAACAGATTTTTAGCATCAGCCGTTTTTTGTCACGTGTGGGTAAGCACTCAGTTGAAAATGGTTTGACTTTTGGAACACTGCTGCTATGCTTTTCAATGTCACTTCTTGCAACTAACAACTACCAATGAGAAGAGAGAAGGGGCGGGGCTTTGAGCACTTTTTTTGGTACTTTGAAATGGAGTTTTGTTAATCATGTAGAGGAGACCACATTAATCTATCCTCTCAGTCATTTTTTTCAAAAGCTTCATAAGGTCATGAGTTAGTGTTGTACAATAGACCTAAAAATTGCTACTGGGGAAAGCAGAAGTGCTGCAAGATGACTCATTTAAATTCAGGTGAGAAGTCACAGACAATGCCATAATAGAAACGACTCATTAACCTTTATGTACCACAAATCAGCTCACTCATGCAATCCACTCAATGTCTGTACTTATGTGAAAAAATGTCAACCAAAATTCGTGTTTGTACCTCTGAACTTACTGTCGTACACACCCAGACATGAGACAGGAAGACACAAAGCCCTAAGTCTGTAGCCATATCTAACTCACTTTTACTGAGCTGTAACTTCATTTATAATTTCAATCTCCAGACACGCTGACAGGATCAGCAGAAGCTAATATTGTTGTTCCAATAGGTCCAAACTCAACCCAGGCTCAAGTGTTGGGGAGTCCCTTAAACTCGACTGGAAGTCTTTATTGATCACCTGAGACCAAACTCAGACTTGAGGTTTGGTGACTCAAATATAACATAGAGTGTATGAATATGTGCAAAATGAAACAACAAACACCTTCATGTATAACACACTTACCTGCACTGGGAAAGGACGTTTTCTGGATTTTTCTGCTCAGAGATGAAATAATGAGTCATACATGTGTACCTTAGACATTAGATAGACATGATTTTAGCAAATTAATCATGATATTGTATGAAAGCTACTTTTTACTTACTTTTTCTTGTAAAAGTAGAACCCGACACCACAGGCTGCTCCAATGACTACAAGACATGCGATTACTATTCCAACAATACAACCAGGCCCACAGGGGTTTGGTGGAGGTGGTGTTGGGTCTGGGAGGGCTGATATGAGAAAGGGAGAAAAAATAAAATAGTTATTAAACTATAATGTGAATAAGAGCTGTGTCATTAAACCTGTGCATACAAACTATGCAGTGATTTCTTCCATTACTTGTTTCCACAGCTGAGCAGTTATAGATACTTTTGTTTGTGTTCAAGGTTAGGCCTTGATGTTGGAAAACATTTCAGCAGCTGACCTGTTCCTGAAGCAGAAATGTTGTCATGAGTTAAATACTTGGTACTAAAGAACTAAACTAAAGGAAAACTCCAAAGATTTCACAGATCATGAATTTGTTCACTATCTTGCTGAGGTGAAACCCTCTGAGGCTTGAGTGTTGGATCAGATCCTATGAATGGTCTTTAGTGATGTTACTGCAGTCATCATTGAAGCTAAAAACTACAAGTCTCAGTCTAGTAAAGTAGAAGAATACTTAAAATAAAAACCACGTCAACTTTGTTTCTCTTACATTGATCATGATACTTCTTGTTTAAGCTGACTTTTTGGAGTCACAAACTCTCAAACACTCTGTCTAAAGAGAGTTTGACTATTTCAGGGCCAGTAAAGAGAACTTTTGATTGCTGTGTAAAGACCTGACAGTAAATCAGCCTCATGTCATTTGATAAACTGGATGTAAAAGAAAAATCTTCCAGGTGTCTACCATTCTTCAAATGTTCATCTTCTCACCTGTGACAGTCAATTCAAGCACCACAGACGAAGATCTCCCAGTTATGTAATTCTTTGCTTGACAGGTGTAGTTTCCACTGTCAGAGGCTTCAGCATCATTTATAGTGTACACAGCAGAAGAGTGTATCACTCTCCCATTCAGTAACCAGGTGAAGCTAGCAGATGGTTCAGACTCAGCAGTGCAGCGTAATTCGATGGTTTCTCCGAAATTGGGAAGATTTGCATTGATTTGAACAATATCTGGTCCATCTGAAAAAATAAACAGTTCATGTAAAGATTGACTATTTTGGCTTTTAACCAAACAATCAGTGTTAAGGAAGTGCTTTTTTATAACAGGGCTGATTATATTGAAGAGGAAATGTTCTCTGTACAGTTTACTTACAGATCACAACTAAGTTGTATTTAGCTTTCATGAAACTGATGGGGTTGCTGATTTTGCAGGAATACTCTCCTTTGTTTTTTCTCATCAGTGGTTGAAAGGACAGCACTCTGTTGTTGTCGTAAAACTTGATGTTGTCAGCTTGAGTCAGATCTGATCCGTCCTTCATCCACTCTCTGGTTAACACAGATCCAGCAGCATCACAGGTTAAGTTGACTGAGTTCCCCTCAATAGGCTGGTTTGTTGATGGTTTGACTGAAGCCTCTGAGATTCTCTCTGTTGAAGGAAAGATTATGAAAGCATCTTATTCTTAAAGAGTTGATTCAAACATTTTACTCTTTTCCTGTGATTACCACTTGATTTGATTTGATCATTGCAAGAGTTTTACCTCAAGTTTAATGAAACCCTTAAACCTGCAGTAAATTTGGAGGAATGTTTCTTTCTATCAGGTATATCAAGCCTGTTTTTGATCATTTTCTTTTGTAGCTATCCCTAAATGCTGCTGTGTCCGAATTCACAAAAGTTCACACAAGAATTTTGTGGTCAAACTATTGTCTGTGGATCTGTGTGGTCTGCTAAAACACTTTGATGAATAAGAGGGAAAGATGTGGTTTTACCTAAAATGTCTATTTTATTTATTTATTTATTTATTTATTTTTACAATTGGCTGCTGACTTTTTCTGCAGAATGTAACCACTGATACTATTCTCTTGTCATGTCTTGTCACTGGAAATATGTCCTCAGTGAAATCATGCTGATATGATGTTTGTTTACTTTCTGACAATCTGCAAAATATCTTTAAGACACAGTATAGAAAACTTAATTTTCTAGGAGAAGGACTGGTGATTTGAAATACATTATCATCTCTGCTTTTAGCTCTGTTATTGTCTCCACCACATAGTCTGATCCCACCCTTTGACTTATACAAAGACTGACACTGTGTTTGACCTTCTCCTGTTGAACAAAAGAGAAACCAGATCAGGACATGGACTTCATTTTATAAAATGACCAATGTCCAATCTGTCAATATGGATATATTTTTAGTTGAACAAATTTATGTGTATTTAGATGTTTATTCTATTTAACGACAGTAACAGTGAAATTTTCCGCCGAGCACTCAAAAAAGTCATGTGTTTGATAACCAAATCATTTTAAATCTGAGACCTCTCAGTTGTCCCTGTGAGCAAAAAAAAATACAGTCTCATGCCAGTGTTAATGTCTTTATGTTCCACAGATTTTAGTGCATCCTTTTTACATTTGAATCACAGTTAAATTTGATTCATTTGCCTTTTTTTAAACAAAGCTAGTCTTTAAACTCACCCAGCACAGACACTGATAACAGCATCGATGTGTCACTTCTCAGAGTTTTGTTATTAAAGGACTGGCAGCTGTAGTTTCCACTCTGTCTCTCCTGAATGTTGGTCAGCTTCAGCTCTTCTCCAGTACCAGGCAGCTGGTCTCCATTCAGAAACCAGTTAAAGTGAGCTTTAGGTCTGGAGTCAGCTGAGCAGAACAGGCTGATGTCTGATCCAGCCTCAAAGCGTTGAGGTGAAGATAAGTTTAGTTTAGTATTTTCAGGGCCGTCTAGTGATGGGGGAAAACAACAGTAAAGGATTTAAAGATTATTTAAAGATGACGTTTCCAATCAGAGGGATTCAGATAAAGTTCTGGATATGAAGGTAAGACACTCACAGCTCACAAAGAGGTAAACGGGATCACTGGTGTCATTACTGACAGAGTTGGACACATAACATCTATAATTCCTCTGATCATAGCGGATCACAGGAGAAATGGTGAGAGTGGAGCCTTCATCAGTGAACTGGACTCAGAGGAGCCGTTCATCCAGAGAAAAGAGAGGGAGGATCCAGAGGTGACGGAGCAGGAGAGACGCACCGAGCTACCCTCCGCTAAGTCTGTGCTGCTGGCACTGACTTTAACATCAGTGATTGGCACTGTGAGAAAGAAAATGTTTTTATTTTTATTTATTTATTTTTTTAACTAAATATGAGAACAAAACTTCTTTGATATTATCTGACCGAAAGCTTTGAACTACCACAGTCAGTAAGAACTCAGCCTAAAGTTTTCATGGTGATGCACTTAAAGTATGTCAGTGTATTCTCGATCTGTTTTACTGTGTCTTCATATCTTTAGTCATCTGGTCTGAGACAGAAATTTGAAACTTTTGTGTTGACTTTGTTGAGATTTTTTTCAACCTTTTTGTTAAAGAAGAAAATATTTGTGGATTTACAAGAGTTTAATTAAAACTGTATAGTCTATTGCTTTTAAAAGGGAACTGATTTAACATTGAACATATATTAGAAATGTTTGACCTCACACTTAAAGGTCCTCACCAGGGTTTTAACAATTTAGGGCCCCACAGAAATAGGTCATTAAAACATTTTGATCAGCAATTTGAGCCAAAAAAAACCTTCCCAATCAAAGGATAAAAACTTTACATCTGTCCTTTGATTCTGAGTTAATTTATAGCTTGCAAGTTTATGTTAAAAATCCTAAATAGATCCCCTTGATAGTTTAACACATAGTATATTTCTTAATCATTTGCTGTGTATAATCACTGATTTATACTTTGAAAGATACATGTGAAACATTTGCTCACCATGAACTCGTAGTTTTGTTGTGCCCGTAGGCTCATTCACTCCATCCTTTAAAATCCTAACTGTGTATTCTCCGCTATCATCAACTCTCAGATTTCTGAGCTCCAGAGATCCAGTAGAGGGGAAGAGGGTGATCCTGTCCTCATATCCTCCCCCAGTGAAGTTCATAGTATTTGAAGTGATTATAGGTTTCTCACCAAACACCCAGCGAATGTTTATGAATGGGATTTCTGTTGGGCTCAGTGTTGTGGTGAAATCCACTTTCTCCCCAACAGCTGCATCCAGACTGTCTGGTAATATACCAACTCCATAGGTTACACCTAGAAGAGACAAAAACAGGTCTGAGAAGATCTCTGCTGAAGGCATTTAAACACACAAACAGGTGTGATGAATGCTCTTTGAAGGAAGTCAATAGTATTTCAGTTTGTCGATGTTTTTATGATTTGATCAAATTTTTATTCAGTGATTTCAACGAGGATTGAGGAAAACCATGTTCTTGAATTAGTAAAAATATTTGTTATTAAAAGCATTTGTTTTGAGTGAACAATAGGAAATTTGTTTTGTAAAATAAAAAATTTAAATTTAAGTTAATTTAGTTTTTTAAGTCATTTCAGTGTTGGCTAAATCTCTACTTGCTGCCTTGCATATTTATTTTTCATTCATATCATTTACAAAATATATAATTGAAATGGATGTTTTATCCAAAGTCATTTCCAGGAACAAAATATATCTGTGTCATTTATACATGAAAAATTTGCACAACCGTCTGCAACACCTTCCTGGAAGAACACAGCAGGAATAAAATTTTAATGTATGTGCTGAAGTGTGAGGTGATAACTTACCTGCAATGACTCCAAAGAGGATGATGTGTATCACAGTTTTTTCCATTTCATCTAAAGAATCAAATAATATGAGGAAGATGAGGGTGGTTTGTCCTGTAAATGTCCAGTATCAAATGTAATGTCTTATCAGGGTTGTGTGTACCTGCTGCTAAGTCCCTTTGTTAATCATTGATAAAATATGATGATTATAGTCCACAGAACAAACTATGAGCAACTTCAATCCCTTCCTCTGCTGAGCTGACGATATATGAAATTAATCGCAATTATATTTTTAGAGTTTAATCATAACAACCACTAGACTAGATTCTTCAACAATGGACTCAAAACACTTGAATCAGGGACTTCATCGTTATTGGTGATTTTCATTTATCTTCATCACCGAGTGGCACCAGCTCACTCTGTGGAGACTTGGCATAAGTCCACATTGCAGTAGGTCCAGTAGGTGTTGTTTTCTCTGTGAGAAAATAATACACATAAAAATGATTCTTTTCTAGGAAACCTTCATTTTTAGGTCCTTTCATTTTACCCACAGAACTGTTTACAGTAATAATTCCTGTCTGTCAGTTTTATGGTTCGTGATCACTTTTATATAATCTTCTGGTTTGCCCACTAGAGGCCGCCGTCTGACAGCAGCTTCAGGGCGTTTCCCTCTCACCCTTTAACACGGTCAGACAGGAGCAGACTCTTAAACCTGTGTCTACCAGACTCTCACAGTTATTTGCTGTCAGTTTGATGGTTGAGCTCTCTCGGCTGCTTGTATCTCACAAAGATAACTCAATGGATAATGTACTTTTACTCTTCATCATCTCTGTGGCGTTTACAGGTAAGTTGTAACTTCATAGTAATGTCTGCTGTGGTCGCTTTTTTACATTTTCTACATTAAGACAGTTGTTTAAAAAAAAAAAAGAAAAGCTAATATTAAAGCCCATCATACATTGAAGTTGGCTGACAGAAACAACGACAATTGTCAAGACAAAGGATGAGTCTAATGTAATGTGATTTAGTAGCATGGTAAATGTAGGAGTATGTGTAAATATCACAATTTGGTTAAGAATTTGACTCTTTAAAATTCTTACTAACATTAGTGGATCATTGTTTTTGTTTCTTGCCTGTTTTGATCTACATTTGAATTTTGTCTCACTTTGACTTACAATATGGCAACCAGGGAAAAAAACAACAACAACAACAACAAAAAAAAAACAGTTTCCAGCCATCAGTTTATAGACAGTCAGTCCAACAATGATAACGCTCTCTGCTATGAAATAGAGTCAAACTGGATATTTTGTGTTTTAATGCCTTCAGCAGAGATCTTCTCAGACCTGTTTTTGTCTCTTCTAGGTGTAACCCATGGAGTTGGTATATTACCAGACAGTCTGGATGCAGCTGTTGGGGGGGAAAGTGGATTTCACCACAACACTGAATCCAACAGTAATCCCATTCATAAACATTCGCTGGAAGTTTGGTGAGAAACTTACAATCATCTCAAATGTTAATAACATCACTGAGCCAGATTATGAGAACAGGATCACCCTCTTCACCTCTACTGGATCTCTGGAGCTCAGGAATCTGAGAGTTGATGATAGCGGAAATTACACAGTTAGGATTGTAACGTCTGGAGTGAATGAGCCTGAGGGCACAACAAGACTACGAGTTCATGGTGAGCAAATGTTTCACATGTATCTTTCACAGAAAAATCAGTGATTATACACAGCAAATGACTGAGAAATATATAATATTAAACTTGTAAGGGGTTTCATTTAGGGTCTTAACATAAACTTGCAATCTTGAAAATAACTCAGAATCTAAAGACAAATGTAGAGTTTTTATTGTTTTGATTGGGAAGGTTTTTTTTTTTTTTTGGCTAAAACTGTTGATCAGATCTGATGAAACAACACCCTCAAAATGTTAATAAACTATTTCTGTGGGGCTCTAAATTGTTAAAACCCTGATGAGGACCTTTAAGTGTAAGGTCAAACATTTCTAATATATGTTCAATAATAAATCTGTTCCATTTTTAAAGTAATAGACTAACCAGTTTAAATTAAACTCTTCTAAATCCACAAATATTTTCTTCTTTAAAAAAAAGTTGGAAAAAATCTCAAGTCAAAGTCAACACAAACGTTTCAAATTTCTGTCTTAGACCAGATGACTAAAGATATTAAAGTACAATAAAATGAAAAACAGACTCAAGTGTAAAGATATCACAGTGACATGTGGTTCAAACCTGAAAGATTTGTGGCCAAACTAATGTTTCACAGATAGAGAAACACTGACATACTTTATGTGCATCACCATGAAAACTTTAGGCTGAGTTCCTGGATGGATGGATGGATGGATGGATAGATAGATAGATAGATAGATAGATAGATAGATAGATAGATAGATAGATAGATAGATAGATAGATAGATAGATAGATAGATAGATAGATAGATAGATAGATAGATAGATAGATAGATAGATCTTTTCAATGTGACAGATCCCTCTGGCTGTCATAATATGTTGTACCATAAGAGGGCAGCACATGGCCTTTTTTTTTGCATTTTATCTATCCAAAGATTATTTTTGTATGTTTTGATGAACTCAACAGATGGCGAGACAACATAAAGAACACTTTTCGGTAATCACTGATGAAACAAACGGTTCACAACCATGGTGACTCATTTTATTGCTTCTTTTGTCATACAGTTGTATAAAATCTAAACAACCTGTTGTCCCTTTGCTCCTACCTGTGTAGACTAAAATATTTACATACATTTGGTGATTTGTGAAACAGTTGGAGTTAATTTGTGAGTTTTTTTTTTTTTTTTGTTTTTAAACACTGTACTGAAGGTCAAACCAGTTATATACTAACCTTAACCCTGACAGCATTATGATAATAATTATAATAATAACATCAACAACAACAAAAACAAAAGTGACGTGCGAAACCACATCTTTAAATTCGACAAGGCTTTGCCTAAGCGTTCTTAATCTTATATTCTATTCCTCTAACAATGCCATATATTAAACCTTTAAAAAGTGTACAAAACAAACAACATACCTTACCACAGGTGCCAGAATTTCATAATTTCATCTCAACACATTTCTGTATACAGTCGCTGTGAGAATCACATGAAGAAGAGAATATTTCTAGATGATTCTGCATCTTCTAAAAACTAACATATATATATATATATATATATATATATATATATATATATACACATATATTTATATTCAGTTATACATTACTTCCATGCCTTCATTCCATTGCAACACTGAAAATAATGCTACATTCACAAACATGGTAACAACATTAAACACTTAAATTCAAACACATTTGCCCCTTTAGTTTTATCAGGAAAACATCTTGAAATGTTTTACTTAGTTGCTTTACTTTCTCTGTTATTTTGTAACTGCATTAGATCGTGATTTCATTTACCAGTATTTAAAATTTTATCTGGTGTAAAGAAGAAAAAAAAATCTTCCTGGGTGAAAACGTTGAGTCTATATGTTTTCATATACTTTCATATTTTCGTTCTCATAAACGGGTTCTTCTCTCTGTGGTTGTTGCAGTTGCACTGTAAGAAAAACAAACTTTTGTTAAAGTTGTGATCGCCTAAGTGGGTAAGCACTCAGTTGAAAATGGTTTGACTTTTGGAACACTGCTGCCATGCTTTTCAATGTCACTTCTTGCAACTATCAACTACCAATGAGAAGAGAGAAGGGGCGGGGCTTTGAGCACTTTTTTTGGTACTTTGAAATGGAGTTTTGTTAATCATGTAGAGGAGACCACATTAATCTATCCTCTCAGTCATTTTTTCAAAAGCTTCATAAGGTCATGAGTTAGTGTTGTACAATAGACCTAAAAATTGCTACTGGAGAAAGCAGAAGTGCTGCAAGACGACTCATTTAAATTTAGGTGAGAAGTCACAGACAATGCCATAATAGAAATGACTCATTAACCTTTGTGTGCCGTAAATCAGCTCACTCATGCAATCATCCCAGTGTCTGTACTAATGTGAAAAAATGTCAACCCGAATTCATGTTTGTCCCTGTGAACTTACTGTTGTACACACCCAGGCATGAGACAGGAAGACACAAAGCCCTAAGTCTGTAGCCATATCCAACTCACTTTTACTGAGCTGTAACTTCATTTATGATTTCAATCTCCAGACACGCTGACAGGATCAGCGGAAGCTAATATTGTTGTTTCAATAGGTCCAAACTCAACCCAGGCTCAAGTGTTGGGGAGTCCCTTAAACTCGACTGGAAGTCTTTATTGATCACCTGAGACCAAACTCAGACTTGAGGTTTGGTGACTCAAATATAACACAGAGTGTATGAATATGTGCAAAATGAAACAACAAACACCTTCATGTATAACACACTTACCTATACTGGGAAAGGACGTTTTCTGGATTTTTCTGCTCAGAGATGAAATAATGAGTCATTCAAGTGTCCCTTAGACATTAGATAGACATGATTTTAGCAAATTAATCATGATATTGTATGAAAGCTACTTTTTACTTACTTTTTCTTGTAAAAGTAGAACCCGACACCGCAAGCTGCTCCAATGACTACAAGACATGTGATTACTATTCCAGCGATACAACCAGGCCCACAGGGGGGTGTTGGGTCTGGGAGGGCTGATATGAGACAGGGAAAAAAAATTAAATAGTTATGAAACTAAAATGTGAATAAGAGCTGTGTCATTAAACCTGTGCATACAAACTATGTAGTAATTTCTTCTATTACTTGTTTTCACAGCTGTTATAGTTATAGATACTTTTGTATGTGTTCAAGGTTAGGCCTTGATGTTGGAAAACATTTCAGCAGCTGACCTGTTCCTGAAGCAGAAATGTTGTCATGAGTTTAATATTCGGTCTAAAGAAAAACTCACTGTCACTTTTATTCACTTTCTTGGGGGTGCTGCTGAGGTGAAACCCTCTGAGGCTTGAGAGTGTTGGATCAGATCCTATGAATGGTCTTTAGTGATGTTACTGCAGTCCTCAGTGAAGCTAAAAACTACAAGTCTCAGTCTAGTAAAGTAGAAGAATACTTAAAATAAAAACCACATCAACTTTGTTTCTCTTACATTGATCGTGATACTTCTTGTTTAAGCTGACTTTTTAGAGTCACAAACTCTCAAACACTCCGTCTAAAGCTAATTTGACTATTTTGGGGCCAGTAAAGAGAACTTTTGATTGCTGTGTCAAGACCTGACAGTAAATCAGCCTCATGTCATTTGATAAACTGGATGTAAAAGAAAAATCTTCCAGGTGTCAACCATTCTTCAAATGTTCATCTTCTCACCTGTGACAGTCAATTCAAGCACCGCAGACAAAGATCTCCCAGTCATGTCATTCTTTGCTTGACAGGTGTAGTTTCCACTGTCAGAGGCTTCAGCATCATTTTTAGTGTACACAGCAGAAGAGTGTATCACCCTCCCATTCAGTAACCAGGTGAAGCTAGCAGATGGTTCAGACTCAGCAGTGCAGGTTAATTCAGTGGTCCCTCCGAAATGGACCAGACTGTTACCTTTGATTTGAACAGTATCTGGTCCATCTGAAAAAATAAACAGTTCACGTAAAGATTGACTATTTTGGCTTTTGAGCAAACAATCAGTGTTAAGGAAGTGCATTTTTATAACAGGGCTGATTATATTGAAGAGGAAACATTCTCTGTACAGTTTACTTACAGATCACAACTAAGTTGTATTTAGCTACCATGGAATTGATGGGGTTGCTGATTTTGCAGGAATACACTCCTTCGTTTTTTCTCATCAGTGGTTGAAAGGACAGCACTCTGTTGTTGTCGTAAAACTTGATGTTGTCAGCTTGAGTCAGATCTGATCCGTCCTTCATCCACTCTCTGGTTAACACAGATCCAGCAGCATCACAGGTTAAGTTGACTAAGTTCCCCTCAATAGGCTGGTTTGTTGATGGTTTGACTGAAGCCTCTGAGATTCTCTCTGTTGAAGGAAAGATTATGAAAGCATCTTATTCTTAAAGAGTCCATTCAAACATTTAATGAAAAGTAAAAAAAAATCACTTTTCCTGTGATTACCACTTGATTTGATTTGATCATTTCAAGATTTTTACCTTAAGTTTAATGAAACCCTTAAACCTGCAGTAAATTTGGAGGAATGTTTCTGTCTATCAGGTATATCAAGCCTGTTTTTGATCATTTTCTTTTGTAGCTATCCCTAAATGCTGCCGTGTCCAAATTCACAAAAGTTCACACAAGAGTTTTGTGGTCAAACTATTGTCTGTGGATCTGTGTGGTCTGCTGAAACACTTTGATGAATTAGAGGGAAAGATGTGGTTTTACCTAAAATGACTATTTTATTTATTTATTTTTACAATTGGCTGCTGACTTTTTCTGCAGAATGTAACCACTGATACTATTTTCTTGTCAGGTCTTGTCACTGGAAATATGTCCTCAGTGAAATCATGCTGATATGATGTTTGTTTACTTTCTGACACTCTGTAAAGTCATTGAACAAAATATCTTTAAGACACAGTATAGAAAACTTAATTGTCTAGGAGATGGACTGGTGATTTGAAATACATTATCATCTCTACTTTTAGCTCTGCTATTGTCTCCACCACATAGTCTGATCCCACCCTTTGACTTATACAAAGACTGACACTGTGTTTGACCTTCTCCTGTTGAACAAAAGAGAAACCAGATCAGGACATGGACTTCATTTTATAAAATGACCAATGTCCAATCTGTCAATATGGATATATTTTTAGTTGAACAAATTTATGTGTATTTAGATGTTTATTCTATTTAACGACAGTAACAGTGACAAAAAAGTTAAGTGTTTGATAACCCCAATCATTTTTAATCTGAGACCTCTCAGTTGTCCCTGTGAGCAAAAAAATACAGTCTCATGCCAGTGTTAATGTCTTTATGTTCCACAGATTTTAGTGCATCCTTTTTACATTTGAATCAAGGTTAAATTTCATCCATTTGCCTTTTTTTAAACAAAGCTAGTCTTTAAACTCACCCAGCACAGACACTGATAACAGCATCGATGTGTCACTTCTCAGAGTTTTGTTATTAAAGGACCGGCAGCTGTAGTTTCCACTCTGTCTCTCCTGAATGTTGGTCAGCTTCAGCTCTTCTCCAGTACCAGGCAGCTGGTCTCCATTCAGAAACCAGTTAAAGTGAGCTTTAGGTCTGGAGTCAGCTGAGCAGAACAGGCTGATGTCTGATCCAGCCTCAAAGTGTTGAGGTGAAGATAAGTTTAGTTTTGTATTTTCAGGGCCGTCTAGTGATGGGGGAAACAACAGTAAAATGATTTACAGATTATTTAAAGATGATGTTTCCAATCAGAGGGATTCAGATAAAGTTCTGGATATGAAGGTAAGACACTCACAGCTCACAGAGAGGGGAACTGGATCACTGGTGTCCTCACTGACAGGATTGGACACATAACAACTATAATTCCCCTGATCATAGCGGATCACAGGAGTAATGGTGAGAGCGGAGCCTTCATCAGTGAACTGGACTCTGTCACCAGCTGTGACCACAGAGGAGCCGTTCATCCAGAGAAAAGAGAGGGAGGATCCAGAGGTGACGGAGCAGGAGAGACGCACTGAGCTACCCTCCACTAGGTCTGTGCTGCTGGCACTGACTTTAACATCAGTGATTGGCACTGTGAGAAAGAAAATGGTTTTTATTTTTATCTATTTATTTTTTTAACTAAATATGAGAACAAAACTTCTTTGATATTATCTGACCGAAAGCTTTGAACTACCATAGTCAGTAAGAACTCAGCCTAAAGTTTTCATGGTGATGCACTTAAAGTATGTCAGTGTTTCTCGATTTGTGAAACATTAGTTTGACCACAAATGTTTGAGGTTGGAGCCACATGTCATTGTGATATCTTTACACTGGAGTCTGTGTATCATTTTACTGTGCCTTTATATCTTCAGTCAGCTGGTCTGAGACAGAAATCTAAAATGTTTGTGTTGACTTTAACTCAATACTTTTTTTAACCCTTTTGTTAAAAAAAGAAAATATTTGTGGATTTAGAAGAGTTTAATTAAAACAGTATAGTCTATTGCTTTTAAAATTGAACTGATTTAACATTGAACATATATCAGAAATGTTTGACCTTACACTTAAAGGTCCTCATCAGGGTTTTAACAATTTAGGGCCCCACAGAAATGGATCATCAAGACATTTTGAGGGTGTTGTTTCATCAGATCTGATCAACAGTTTTAGCCAAAAAAACAAAAACCTTTCACCATCAAAAGAAAAAAAATCTGCACTTGTCTTTAGATTCTGAGTTATTTTTAAGCTTGCATGTTATCAATCTAAATAGAGACCATAAATGAAACCTCTTGATAGTTTAACAAGAAATCTATTTCTTAATCATTTGCTGTGTATAATCACTGATTTATTTTTTGAAGGATACATGTGAAACATTTGCTCACCATGAACATGTAGTCTTGTTGTGCCCTCAGGCTCATTCGATCCAGCCTCCGTAATCCTAACTGTGTATTCTCCGCTATCATTAACTGTTAGATTCCTGAGCTCCAGAGATCCAGTAGAGGGGAAGAGGGTGATCCTGCCCTCATAATCTGGCTCAGTGACGTTAATAACATTTGAAGTGATTATATTTTCATCACCAAACTTCCAGCCAATGTTTATGAATGGGATTTCTGTTGGACTCAGTGTTGTGGTGAAATCCACTTTCCCCCCAACAGCTGCATCCAGACTGTCTGGTAATATACTAACTCCATGGGTTACACCTAGAAGAGACAAAAACAGGCCTGAGGAGATCTCTGCTGAAGGCATTTAAACACAGAAACAGGTGTGATGAATGAAGGAAGTCAACAGTATTTCAGTTTGTCGATGTTTTCATGTTGTGATCAAATTTTTATTCGATGATTTCTACAAAGATAACATGCTGTTGAATTAAAATGAATACAATGAAAATTTGTTTAGTGAAATAAAAAATAAAACTTAATTTAATTTTTTAAGTCCTTTCAGTGTTGGCCAATCTCTACTTGCTGCCTTAAATGTTTATTACAATTTATAATTGAAATGGATGTTTTATCCAAAATATATCTGAGTCATTTTTAATAAAAAATTTGCACATTCGTCTGCAACACCTTCCTGGATGAACACAGCAGGAATAAAATTTTAATGTATGTGCTGAAATGTGAAGTGATAACTTACCTGCAATGACTCCAAAGAGGATGATGTGTATCACAGTTTTTTCCATTTCATCTAAAGAATCAAATAATATGAGGAAGATTGGTTTGTTTTACACTCTAGACTTGTCCTGTAAATGTCCAGTATCAAATGTGAATTTCAGGAAGTAAAGACAGTTTGAGGAAATAATGTCTTATCAGGGTTGTGTGTACCTGCTGTTAAGTCCCTTTGTTAATCATTGATAAAATATGTTGATTATAGTCCACAGAACAAACTATGAGCAACTTCAATCCCTTCCTCTGCTGAGCGGACAACACAAGAAATTTGTTGCAATTATATTTTTCAGCATTTGAAGTCCCTCAACCAACAACAATAACAACCACCAGACTCGATTCTTCAACAATGGACTCAAAACACTTGTATCAGGGACTTCATCATTATTGGCGATTTTCATTTATCTTTATCACTGAGTGGCACCAGCTCATTCTGTGGAGACTTGGCATAAGTCCACATTGCAGTAGGTCCAATAAGGATCTGTTGTGAATCACCCCCCAATTCTACTTTGAACATGTTCTGGCTTTCTTTAGCTGTCCTGTCAAATGAAATCAATAATGTCCACCAAAATACTTCTGTTATGTTGTAGGCTAACACTGATATTTGCTTCTTAAAGGGTAGCCGTGTTTCTGACCACACTTCAAAACAATAAAACAACTGAATTAAACCTAAAGACCTGTTGTTTTCTCTGTGAGAAAATAATAGACATAAAAATGATTCTTTTCCAGAAATCATCATTGCACCATTCTCACAGTTATGAATGAGTTATTATGTTCATTTGATCATTTTTAGGTTCTTTCATTTTACCCAGTACAGACGGAACTGTTTATAGTAATAATTCCTGTCTGTCAGTTTTATGGTTTGTGGTCACTTTTATATAATGTTCTGGTTTGCCCACCAGAGGGCGCTGTCTGACAGCAGCTTCAGTGCGTTTCTCTCTCACCCTTTAACACTATCAGGAGCAGACTCTTAAAACTGGGTCTGCTGGACTCTCACAGTTATTCGCTGTCAGTTTGATGGTTGAGCTCCCCTCGGCTGCTTGTATCTCACAAAGATAACTCAATGGATAATGTACTTTTACTCTTCATCATCTCTGTGGTGTTTACAGGTAAGTTGTAACTACATAGTAATGTCTGCTGTTGTCGCTTTTTACATTTTCTACATTAAGAAAGTTTAAAGCCCATCATACATTGAACTTGACTGACTGAAACAACGACAACTGTCAAGACAAAGGATGAGTCTAATGTAATGTGATTTAGTAGCATGAATGTAGGACTACATGTAAAAATCACAGTTTGGTTAAGAATTTGACCCTTTGAAATTCTTATCATTCTAGTGGCTCATTGTTTTTCTTTCTTGTCTGTTTTGATCTACATTTGAAGCTTTTCTCACTTTGACTAACCACGAAAAAAACAAAACCCAACAGTTTCCAGCTTTCAGTTCTAAGAAAGCCACTCCAACAACTCTCTCAGCTATGAAATAGAGTCAAACTAAATATTTTATGTTTAAATGCCTTCAGCAGAGATCTCCTCAGACCTGTTTTTGTCTCTTCTAGGTGTAACCCATGGAGTTAGTATATTACCAGACAGTCTGGATGCAGCTGTTGGGGGGAAAGTGGATTTCACCACAACACTGAGTCCAACAGAAATCCCATTCATAAACATTCTCTGGAAGTTTGGTGATGAAAATATAATCACTTCAAATGTTATTAACGTCACTGAGCCAGATTATGAGGGCAGGATCACCCTCTTCCCCTCTACTGGATCTCTGGAGCTCAGGAATCTAACAGTTAATGATAGCGGAGAATACACAGTTAGGATTACGGAGCCTGGATCGAATGCGCCTGAGGGCACAACAAGACTACATGTTCATGGTGAGCAAATGTTTCACATGTATCCTTCAAAAAATAAATCAGTGATTATACACAGCATATGATTAAGAAATAGATTTCTTGTTAAACTATCAAGAGGTTTCATTTATGGTCTCTATTTAGATTGATAACATGCAAGCTTAAAAATAACTCAGAATCTAAAGACAAGTGAAGATTTTTTTTCTTTTGATGGTGAAAGGTTTTTGTTTTTTTGGCTAAAACTGTTGATCAGATCTGATGAAACAACACCCTCAAAATGTCTTAATGATCCATTTCTGTGGGGCCCTAAATTGTTAAAACCCTGATGAGGACCTTTAAGTGTAAAGTCAAACATTTCTGATATATGTTCAATGTTAAATCAGTTCCATATAAAGAGAAATAGACTATACAGTGTTAATGCCATAAATCCACAAATATTTTCTTCTTTAACAAAAAGGTTGAAAAAAATCTCAAGTTAAAGTCAACACAAACGTTTCAAATGTCTGTCGTAGACCAGATGACTGAAG
Organism: Xyrichtys novacula; assembly: GCA_962446985.1. Classification (NCBI taxonomy): domain Eukaryota; kingdom Metazoa; phylum Chordata; class Actinopteri; order Labriformes; family Labridae; genus Xyrichtys; species Xyrichtys novacula. The sequence goes on from OY660871.1 coordinate 25,835,844, forward strand.
ATACAAAAGCACAGGAAAATGATACACAGACTCCAGTGTGAAGTCTGCAAACATTTGTGGTCAAACCAATGTTTCACAGATCAAGAAACACTGACATACTTTAGGTGCATCACCATGAAAACTTTAGGCTGAGTTCTTACTGACTGTGGTAGTTCAAAGCTTTCGGTCAGATCCTATCAAAGAAGTTTTGTTCACATATTTAGTTCAACCTTCCTGATGGTGTGAAATTGGACTGCTGAACACTCTGTTAAAAATGGTCACTGCAGTTTCCCTCTGCTCTGCTTTTGTTAAACGGTAAAAATAAAAACCATTTTCTTTCTCACAGTGCCAATCACTGATGTTAAACTCAGTGCCAACAGCACAGACTTAGAGGAGGGTAGCTCGGTGCGTCTCTCCTGCTCCGTCACCTCTGGATCCTCCCTCTCTTTTCTCTGGATGAACGGCTCCTCTGTGGTCACAGCCGGTGACAGAGTCCAGTTCACTGATGAAGGCTCCACTCTCACCATTACTCCTGTGATCCGCTATGATCAGGGGAATTATAGTTGTAATGTGACCAACCCTGTCAGTGGTCCTGTCAGTAAGAATACCAGTGATCCAGTTTACCTCTCTGTGAGCTGTGAGTGTCTTACCTTCATATCCAGAACTTTATCTGAATCCCTCTGATTAGAAATGTCATCTTTAAATAATCTTTAAATCCTTTTACTGTTGTTTCCCCCATCACTAGACGGCCCTGAAAATACAAAACTAAACTTATCTTCACCACAACACTTTGAGGCTGGATCAGACATCAGCCTGTTCTGCTCAGCTGACTCCAGACCTAAAGCTCACTTTAACTGGTTTCTGAATGGAGACCAGCTGTCTGGTACTGGAGAAGAGCTGAAGCTGACCAACATTCAGGAGAGACAGAGTGGAAACTACAGCTGCCGGTCCTTTAATAACAAAACTCTGAGAAGTGACACATCGATGCTGTCATCAGTGTCTGTGCTGGGTGAGTTTAAAGACCAGCTTTGTTTAAAAAAAGGCAAATGGATCAAATTTAACCTTGATTCAAATGTAAAAAGGATGCACTAAAATTTGAGGAACATGAAGACATTAACACTGGCATGAGACTGTGTTTTTTGCTCACAGGGACAACTGAGAGGTCTCAGATTTAAAATGATTGGGGTTATCTAACACTTAACTTTTTTGAGTGCTCAGCAGAAAATTTCACTGTTACTGTCGTTAAATAGAATAAACATCTAAATACACATAAATTTGTTCAACTAAAAATATATCCATGTTGACAGATTGAACGTTGGTCGTTTTATAAAATGAAGTCCATGTCCTGATCTGGTTTCTCTTTTGTTCAACAGGAGAAAGTCAAACACAGTGTCAGTCTTTGTATAAGTCAAAGGGTGGGATCAGACTGTGTGGTGGAGACAATAGCAGAGCTAAAAGTAGAGATGATAATGTATTTCAAATCACCAGCCCATCTCCTAGAAAATTAAGTTTTTTATACTGTGTCTTAAAGATATTTTGGTCAAAGACTTTGCAGATTGTTAGAAAGAAAACTAATGACATATCAACAGGATTTCACTGAGGACATATTTCCAGTGACGAGACATGACAAGAGATTAGTATTAGTGGTTACATTATGCAGAAAAAGTCAGCAGCCAATTGTAAAAATCAATTAAAAAACACTAATTATATTAGCTAAAAACACGCCTTTCCCTTAAATTCATCCAAGTGTTTCAGCAGACCAGACATATCCACAGACAATGGTTTGAGCACAAAACTCAGAAAAGTAACAGTGCAGTACATGTCTGTAAAGTTTCCTTCATTCAGATATGTTTGTAAATTTGGACACAGCAGCATTTAAGGATAGCTACAAAAGAAAATGATCAAAAACAGGCTTGATATACCTGATAGAAAGAAACATTCCTCCATATTTACTGCAGGTTTAAGGGTTTCATTAAAACTTAAGGTAAAACTCTTGAAATGATCAACTCAAGTGGTAATCACAGGAAAAGTGCAAAATTTTAATTTTTATTGAATGTTTGAGTCGACTCTTAAAGAATAACAAGCTTTCATAATCTTTCCTTCAACAGAGAGAATCTCAGAGGCTTCAGTCAAACCATCAACAAACCAGACTATTGAGGGGAACTTAGTCAACTTAACCTGTGATGCTGCTGGATCTGTGTTCACCAGAGAGTGGGTGAAGGACGGATCAGATCTGACTCAAGCTGACAACATCAAGTTTTACGACAACAACAGAGTGCTGTCCTTTCAACCACTGAACAGAACGAACAAAGGAGTGTATTCCTGCAAAATCAGCAACCCCATCAATTCCATTGAAGCTAACTACAACCTAAGTGTAATCTGTAAGTAAACTGTACAGAGAACGTTTCCTCTTCAATATAATCAGCCCTGTTCTAAAAAAGCACTTCCTTAACACTGATTGTTTGCTCAAAAGCCAAAATAGTCAATCTTTACGTGAACTGTTTATTTTTTCAGATGGACCAGATGCTGTTCAAATCAAAGGTGACAGTCTGGTCAATATCGGAGGGACCATTGAATTAACCTGCACTGCTGAGTCTGAACCATCTGCTAGCTTCACCTGGTTACTGAATGGGACAGTGATACACTCTTCTGCTGTGTACACTAAAAAAGATGCTGAAGCCTCTGACAGTGGAAACTACACCTGTCAAGCAAAGAATGACATAACTGGGAAATCTTTGTCTGCGGTGCTTGAATTGACTGTCACAGGTGAGAAGATGAACATTTGAAGAATGGTAGACACCTGGAAGATTTTTCTGTTACATCCAGTTTATCAAATGGCATGTGGCTGATTTACTGTCAGCAATCAAAAGTTCTCTTTTCTGGCCCTGAAATAGTCAAATTAGCTTTAGACGGAGTGTTTGAGAGTTTGTGACTCTAAGAAGTCAGCTCAGACAAAAAGTATCACGATCAATGTAAGAGAAACAAAGTTTCTACTTTACTAGACTGAGACTTGTAGTTTTTAGCTTCAGTGATGACTGCAGTAACATCACTAAAGACCATTCATAGGATCTGATCCAACACTCTCAAGCCTCAGAGGGTTTCACCTCAACAAGAAAGTGAACAAATTCATGATCTGTGAAATCTTTGGAGTTTTTCTTTAGACCGAATATTAAACTCATGACAACATTTCTGCTTCAGGAACAGGTCAGCTGCTGAAACGTTTTCCAACGTCAAGGCCTAACCTTGAACACAAACAAAAGTATTTTTAACTGCTCAGCTGTGAAAACAAGTAACGGAAGAAATTACTGCATAGTTTGTATGCACAGGTTTAATGATACAGCTCTTATTCACATTATAGTTTAATAATTATTTTATTTTTTCTCCCTTTCTCATATCAGCCCCCCCAGACCCAACACCACCACCACCACCACCACCTTATTATATCATTGGAATAGTAATTGCATGCGTTGTGGTCATTGGAGCAGCCTGTGGTGTTGGGTTCTACTTTTACAAGAAAAAGTAAGTTAAAAGTATCCTCAATACAATATCAGGTAGTACATATAGTGGCTCAGTTATACTAGCTATAGATTCACAGATGTGTGAGAGGTGAAAAATACATGTCCTATAGTTTGAGTACAGTTACAGTTTTACTCTTCAATACTTCTGCAATATTTCCATCGACAATGTACAACTTCACCGTTCAAGTTTTTTGTCAGGTTTAAATTTTAAACTGTCAGCTGTATGGCTCACAGTAACCTGTTCACAACCTTGGTGGCTGAACTCTTGGCATCTTTAGGGTACAAAATGTGAAAAATATAGATTTCTTATGACTGGGACAAAATAAAGGTTATCCGTTTCCTGAGACAAAAATATCTGTAAGTCAGAAAAAATTAATAGGTCTTTATGTTTTCTCATTTTGGTCAATTAGCTTTCTCACTTGAATGAATGGATTCTGTCTTACCAGTAACAGTTTACAGTGAGTGATTCAGATACAGAAATAATGCCTTTTTAAATTTCCATTATTATTTTGCAAAAGTCAGACCATGTCTATCTAATGTCTGAGGTAAACACTACTGACTGATTATTTCTCAAAACAGAAGAGGCCAGAAAACCTCCCACTCCCCCAGAGCTGGTAAGTATATTCGTGGAAAGGTTTTTGTTTTATTGTTCACTTATTACAGATCCAGTCTTGTCATAAGTCAGCAAACCTCAAGTCTGAGGCCAGTCTCAAGTCACCAAAGAAGAACCTGGGTCCAGTCTGAGCTGAGTCTTCATTATCTGAGTCATATCCTCATTGTGCATGTTCTTAATTATGAGAGGGAGGACCTCAAGTTTTAATCAGAGCTATTAACTGTTGGTGTCAGCACGTCTGGAGATGAACATGATCAATGAAGTTACTGCGCACAACGCCTCTCTTAATGGAGAGACGCCGCCCATTGATTCGGCAGAGACTGGATCACTGCAAGTATCTTAATAAGCTTAAAAAAACCTGCATCCAGCCTGCTAATGATCAAAATTTTAACTTTGAACAAACGTCATGAGACCAGTCGTTGAGTCACTGACAATGCTCACTATTAGCTAAAAGTTAACTGCGCTTAACTTTGGCATCTCACTTCTCTGGAGTCATCCTTACAGATGTTTGTTAAAGTTTAATTTTGTTTCTACATCCCAAATGGTTCCATGACAGATTGAACATGTTGCACTGGAAAATTTTTGACAGAAAAGTACAGACTCTTGGTGTCTCTTTAGGCATCCTGGTCGGAACTGTTACCAAACATGACAGTAAATGAACACCCGGGACTGTCCTAAATGTGGACTAAGGTTTATGAAGCTGAGTTTTGATGGCAGTGATGGCAGCCCTCATATTAGATTTACTGGATCAACCAGACTGAGCGAGAGGCAAAGAGGTGGAGTTAAGGTGGACCTTCATCAGTGTGTCTGCTTGTCAAGTCAGCTGAGCCCTGCTTATTCAAAACTTGCAACTTTAGTTCTATGACAACAAAAGACAAGACCAAAAGACAAGTCCTAATGCAATCAGTGCTGTGTCTCAGTCCAAGTCTTCATTATCAATAGGCAAAATATCTGACTAGGTTCAAGTCCAAGCCTTAATCCAAAGGGGACACAGGACGAGATCTTTTACCAAGTCCTGGTACACCTTAGGATCAAACCTTGTAAATCAGTGGTCAAATTCTGGTTGACTCCTGAAAATCAGGCCTTGAGTTACACTCTGAGACTCCAGTTCTACAACACGGCATACAGTCTTCATGACCCTCTTTGTTGAACTCTGCTCAACATTGTTTATTTCTCGTTTTTAAGGAGGTGGCGGTCAGGACAATTCAGCCTTCCAAGGAAATAAGGTAAACGCTGCATGACTGCTCTCCTAATCGTCACTTAGAAGAAACAAATGATGCAGAAAATCCGGGAAGTCAGTCAGTCTGAGCACAACTACACATTCAAGGCTTTATTTTGTTATGTTTTAAATTTTATGTATTCTATAAAGACTCAATAGATAGTGAGTAAAACAATTTACAAATAAGAAATGAATAAATCAGGATATCGTGATCTGTTTTCTCTGATCTGTGAGTGTGATCTGGTTCCTGTGGGTTGGTTCAAAAGAGCTCCAGGCTCATGGAGGATCTATTAATAGCACAGTGCAAAACACTAGACTTTGAACCTTGAAGAGTTTTTTTAGTGGACACAGTAAAGTGGGGAGTGTACATGTGTGTCAGCCCGTGACGGCGCTGTGATACAGCTTCCCTTTTTTGTTGTGTCAGATATCGCTCTTGCAGTGTAACCAAAGTCTGAATGCATGTTTGGTTACACAGTATCAAATGAATCTGAACATTTTTCATCCCCTTCATCCTCCAGGAGCTGGACTACGCAGATATTGCAGCTTTCCATAGGAAAGATGGTGGGACGGTCCAACTGAGGCCACAGAATGAGACATCAGAGTACGCTCAGGTCAGAATCAACAACAACCGTCCTGCAGCGTCCTCCCCTCCCACCTATGACGCCCACATACAGAGATCGAAGAGCCAGGCTCCTCAGCCTCCTGCTAATGGAGCTCAGGTTTATGCTGAGGTTCGCAAAAAATAGTCAGATTAACAATATTAGATCATATAGTCGGACTAGACCAGAAGCCTCTGATGTGTGGTCAGAAAAGCCTCCTTTCTCAGGTATTTTTGTGGAGGACTCCTGTGGACTTGAGTCCAGTGAAAGCACTTTACCAGCAGTTAATATTCAACCAGCTCATGACAGGAATTGAGATTAGAAGGCACAATGCCGCCATATAAACTGGCACACAACGCATTCAGGAACTTCTCTCTGCCTTTCTTTGCGTTCACATTTATGGGTGTAAATATTCTCTCTATTTGATTAGGTTGTTTACTTTAGATTGATGCTTGAATCAGATGTGAAGTCACATTTGATTCTACATGTGTGCCGATTTGCAGCTTGTTTGACAGAAACAGACTTCAATAGTTGTAAGCTTTACTTATTTTTATTTAAATCTATCTTTTAGCAGTATTTTACAGGGTACCAGCAAACCTACAAAACTTTTATTACAATTGAAAGCTGAAATTAACTTTTTAATCCTTTATCCATTAGAACCGTGAGGTGATTTAAATACAACTTTGTCATTTAATTCTATAACAAGAAACTAAAAGGTTTTTATCCCACAAATGGAAACAACAAGAACAGGCATCTTACAATCTGGAACTCTAATATAAAAACAATTTAAGGGGTTTATTTACTGTTTTTAATTCCCAAGCGAAAGACGTGTAAGGGAGGTTAAAGGTTTCTTGAGGTGTCCACTGGGTTTGTGACAGGTGTCTACAGGTGCAATAAAAGTGTTTTATGGCCAGTCAATCCAAGAGGTATGCGGAAACTGTGGCTTACAAGAAATACTGTAAATGAAGGTCAGAGTAATTCAAAACACAGTGATGGTAAATGTCAGTAAAGGCTGCAATGTTTTGATAGCATGCTGTCTTTATAAGCTTTTCTTCCTCAGAGGCATTGTGCCAACTGGGAACCAATTCAAATAAGAGACGAAGTGCAAGAGGAATAGAAAAGCATGTTTAGCATGAATACGGACACACAATGTTTGACTTTGACACCTTTCAACAATCTAACTTCTGTAAAGATGTTCATCCAACACACCCTGCTGTGTACTGTATTATAATTCATAGGCATTAATGTGATGTTTGCACTGACAGAGAGGATTTATTTTGTAAATAAGGCAGAGCATTCTTCATCAAAGGGAGGTTCACTTTAAGTTGATAAATTATCTTTTATATTATTAAAGGAGACAGTAAAACCATGATTGGGAAATAAGTTTGGATTGCTTGATTGATCATAGTTAAGGATTTATGGGGGGCACTGAAGCTGTAATTCAAAAGTCAAAGGTGTGGTGCAAACCCTGGACGCACCCCTGGTACTGTGTCACGGCTCACACTCTTTTGTGCTTCTCATTCCTGAACTAAGTGCCTGTTTTGTACTGGTCATGTATAAATTATTCCACATAATCTGGAAGCCAAAGCTTGAGCTTTTAAATACAATAACAAAATGTACAATACCGGGTTTATTAACGCAACCTTTGTGCTTTTTCTTACTTCCTCATTCATTTTTGGCAGTCACCTTTTCTGGGGATTTCCTGTCAGATCACTCTTTTGACCTTTTCTGTTCTTGTTTTGTGAATATAAGTAAAGATGATAGCAATAAAAGGGCATAGAAAAAAAAAACAAGAAAAAAAAAACAGAATTTCTAGCATGGCTGGTTTAAATGTCCTGATTGGTTGCATATGTATATTTATAGAGAAGAAGTTTAAGGTAGAATGTAATTTATCTTTGGTGTTATGTCAGATCAGGGTCTTTGTGGGCTTTTTTAAAAAGCATTACAATGATCTACTTTAAAGTTGACCAACATTTTAAGATTCAGGGTTTTAAGGTAGTCACAAAAAAACTGCATAAACAAGCTTTGTTTTATATCATCTTGAAACATCACATATTAATGCATCTGAGCCTAAGTTAATGAATCAGAGAGGCCAGTTTTTCCCCTCCACAAGGAGTAAATCATTACCCAGACTCAAACTGGCTTTGTTGTCTGTCACAAATTATTTCACCTGCATTTAAAGGTTTCATGAAGTGTGTTTAACTGTGTAACTTGTACAGTTTTGTCAAATACTGAAAATATTTATTTTCCCTTCAAATTCTATTTGACTATTGGTGAGTAGTGATGTAAATTGCAATCAGATTTTGTTCTAATAAATGACTGTATCGTAATTTTAAAAGGTTTAAATGAACTGAATACATGATTGACCATGAAATCTTGTCCTTTAAATATTAATTGATGGATACATGTGATGTATTTCTTTGAATCTATCCTTTAAAAAGACAATAACACTTTGGATAATCCAGGAGAACATCTAAATATATTGGAATCCATAAATACACCCCAAATTTTAAGTGGATTTACTTAAAATTAATGTTTTGGGGTTTAAGTCATTCCTGAAATCTAAAAGGTTGATGGTTTTAAAGAGACGTCTATTGTGTTGTGTCGTGTTTTTCCCTCGAACCTCTGTCAGTCATTAACAGTTCAAGTTAAACACAGCTTTTTCTTTAACAGTCATGTAGAGAATTATGATTCACATTTTACCAAAGAGTCAATGCAGTGAATGTTTGACTCAGGTTGGAGATATTGTATTTGAGTCATAAATAAACCATTTTTTTGCAACAACAATGTGTGTTGAGTTTGTACCACAGGAGCATTTGTGTGTTTTTTCAGTGTCACACATCAGGATCAGTTATTTTTTTACAGGCTCATGTTTGTTTCTCATGCAAATCACGTTTGGTTATTCATTTAAACAGAGTGAGCCTGCAGGGGATCAGGTCAGCAGCATGTGTGTTTGGGTTTTTTATGACGGTAAACAGTGCATTAATGCAGTGGACTTATGATGGTCAGTGCAAATATACGAAATAGAGGAAATGATTCAGCAGAGAAGTGGTTAAACTTGTTTCTTTGTTTCGTTATTAAAGTACAAGACAGATTTCTCAAGACAAGGTCTCATGAAAGAATAGAGGGGGTAAGTCCTAGTAAACAATAAGGAAAATTTTATCCGGACATGACACAGCATTTAATCTATGGCAATAAATTCAAAGTTCACTGTGTCTAACTACATCATTGTGCCAAACCAATATCACCATAGCAACAGTTTAAGAACAGCAAAGAACAGAGCAGTAAAACACGTGTCGGATGATGTGATAACACAAAAACCATAAACTTCTGTATTTTCCCTTTGTTTTCTTAAAGTCATCAGAGTCGTTCACATGAGAGACTAAACCTGTTTGCACTGGTGTTAGATTAGGACACCCAAGCAGAGGAAGTCATTTACAGGAAATGTGGTAAAAGGTGGTTGACAATGAGAAATACAGACAAGTCTAAATAACGGCAGCATTTGAAAAAATACAATGAATAAACATCACAACAAGGAAGTTAAATTCAAGAAACTATAATATCCAACATCCTACACTGATAGCTGCCATTTTATAGTTATGTTCACTCCACTGATAAGCTATTGTAGCAACAAAGAAAGGCCATAAAGTGTAGACACACAGTGTTTGGTGAACTTTGTTATCAGAAGAAAAGGGAACTAGAATTAATGAGGGACTCTTGTGAGGCAGCACCATCTAGTGTTTCAAGCCAGAATGGGACCAGCACAGATATTTAATTATTTAATTTAGACACATGAATGTTTGTAAAAAAAATAAAAACTGTGCCATTAGCCTGAAACTACCCCTATTTTTGTGCCATTACAACAGTTTCCTGTTATGGTTTGGGTAAATTTCCTCTGCCTAAAAATTGCAACATCATGAAAACTCCTTGGTTTAACCACCTGAAGTTAGACTTAGACTTAAGAGACTAAAATGTATTCATTCCTTGGGAATTTCCAGTGGATCCCACAGGAAATTCCCAGCAGCTTTTACAAGTAGAGGCACAGCACACAGAGGTAAAAAAGTGCAGAGTGAACACAGAGGTAAAAAAGGTGCGAAGTGCAACATGCAAACCGTAGTCACAACATAAAATACAAGTTACTGTGCCGGTGCGTAGGAGTCTGTAGAGTTTATGTAACATAAACTCTAAAGACTCTTACGCATTGAAAAAGGTACATAGTCCGCATAGAGATGGAAAAAAAATACACTCCTCATAAAATACAGAAGTGGCATATGATGGCGTGTGTGTGCGCGCGTGTGTGTGTGCGCGTGCGAGCGTGCATGCTTGATGGGTGGATGGTTGCAGCATGTGAGCTGGGTGGGATCACTACCATATTCATCACAGAATTGATCAACCAACTGCTGATGGCCATCTTCAACATTAACCAAGACACAGCCGAACAGTGACTGGAGACACTTCCTGGAGGGCGGAGATTACACGACTTCCTTGATGCGCTCCGGGTTTGACTCCTGTACTATGCACATCTATTTCCAGCAAATAGCACCAGCCACTGACTGTTGCGGGGCGTGCGTGCCAATCCTGCATGACACGCGCTTACAAGGAGCCAATTACATCAACCACTCTCCGTCCTTCGGCAAGACCCTTACCGCCAACAAAGGCCAGTGCCCACCATGGAGGACAAGCTCACATGGACACAGGCCAGCCCACCGTCAGAACCCCGGAATCTCAACAAAATTGCCTAACAAAGGTCACCCCGCTGAAGAGGTACACGAGAGAGACAGACGCCAAATGTTCTCCATTGAACATACAGCCAAAGTGTACCCTCAGCCACAGGGTAAGAACTCACGAGCCAATCCACCAAGACTGGAGACTGGACAATACTGGAAAGGCATACGAGAAAAACAAGCATGGGTGATTTGAAAAAACAAAGCAAAAAAGAACCTAAACTTACAATATTAATGTGTTGGGACCACGCTATATGTGAAAATAAAAGGACATTTCCTGAAATTCATCAACCTCAACAGGTCGAGCCAAACAGCATGGACGGAGTCAGCAGCACAGGCCTCAATACAGCGCTGAGCGTACTGACGTCTCTCATCAGACAAGTTGGTGTGCAGGTCCGTTATGAGGAACCTCACGGGCTGGTTGGCCACTTGACATTCAGCGGGCGTAGAATCACTACCATATTCATCACAGAATTGATCAACCAACTGCTGATGGCCATCTTCAACATTAACCAAGACACAGCCGAACAGTGACTGGAGACACTTCCTGGAGGGCGGAGATTACACGACTTCCTTGATGCGCTCCGGGTTCGACTCCTGTACTATGCACATCTATTTCCAGCAAATAGCACCAGCCACTGACTGTTGCGGGGCGTGCGTGCAAATCCTGACAGGAGACACTTGCTGAAGGGCAGAGATTACACGGCTTCTTGATGCCGAACTCAGTGCAGATGACAGCTCATGAAATAAAAAAAAAACACACCTTGATTTTGCCTTGTGTATTTTTTTCTTCTTTCTCATATTTTTGACATATTCATGTAATACACACACACATATGTATATAGATAGATAGATGGATGGATAGATATCTTGAGATATACTTGTGTATGTATGTTTATGTTTATGAACACATTTTTTCTTCTTTCCCATATGTTGACATGATCATAAAATAAACACATATTTATATATATATATATATATATAGATAGATGGATGGATAGACAACTAGATAGATATCTTGAGATATACTATATATATAAATATACATATACATAGTTATTAACACATAAATATGTGTATATTTACCTGTTGCGCAAGTGCCGGATAGTGCATCCGGTAGAGCATCGGGTTGCCAACCATGCGCTCCGGGTTTGACTCCTGTACTAAGCACATCTATTTCCAGCAAATAACATCAGCCACTGACTTTTGCGGGGCCGGCGTGCCAATCCTGCATGACACGCGCTTACAAGGAGCCAATTACATCAACCACTCTCCGTCCTTCGGCAAGACCCTTACCGCCAACAAAGGCCAGTGCCCACCATGGAGGACAAGCTCACATGGACACAGGCCAGCCCACCGTCAGAACCCCGGAATCTCAACAAAATTGCCTAACAAAGGTCACCCCGCTGAAGAGGTACACGAGAGAGACAGACGCCAAATGTTCTCCATTGAACATACAGCCAAAGTGTACCCTCAGTGTCTTTGGGGAAATTTGTGTGGAGACTCACCTTATACGCCTCATGAGAGTGCTGATGTTTGGGTATAATGGCCTGCAGCCTGACACTGAATGAATGGTGGTGTTCACTGTTCTATGTCATGAGAAGACGAAACCAAAATGGAAACTCCAAATGGGAACAATTCTGTGGCAGAAACAATTTCCTAATTGTTTGAAAATTATTAATGGGATGAAAAATGCTGAAATTGCTATCACTAAACTTCGATTGCGAATGGCCTGATTTTTAAAATATGTGAAAGAAGTTTTGAATTATCAGGAAAGTAATTCAAACAATTAAATAATCCAATCAATAATATAATAAAACAATCAAGTTGAATGAATTCATGAATATTGCATGACTCTTCCCCCCTTTACTAGCTCCCTATCCATCGGGTAAGCCTCAGCACCTGATTAGGTTTTTCCCTGTGAGTGTTGTTTTTAAAAACACTCACACCATGCAGAGAGTTGTGTCTGAGCGTGCTCATCTTCATTCAGACCCTGAATTGAGACACAGCCTCTGTATGTGCGAGAGCTTCTCCGGATATCTGGTCCCTCCCTTCCATGCAGAGAGTTGTGTCATATCTATGTATAAGTATGTATGGTGGATATTGGCTCATTTTGAGAGTATTTGTAATTAGATAGCTCATCCAAGTAAGTATAAGTGAAGCTGCACACTTTTTTGTTTTGTTTCAACAATAACAAATGGTAATAAAAAAAATTAGAGCTACGTTTTGCCTTGAACTTATTTAGTGCACTAAACTTGGTGTTAGAGTCCTCATATGTATTACTGAACATCTGTGCGTGCAATACAGCACTCTTTTATCTGAGGCTGCCCTGAGCCCATCACTCCAAGACTGTGCAAGACTATCAACATAAATATAAGTCATCCCACCGATAAGCTATTGTAGCAATAAAGCTAGGCCATAAAGTGTAGACACACAGTGTTTGGTGTTTAGGCAGGTGAAAAACTCCTCTGGAGTCATCCTCGGAATTATAAACAGGTAGGACATTTGGGCAGGTGCAAAAACACCATCGGGTATTTCCTCGTTGAAAACTCCATCAGGGAAGTCCTCGTTGGAACTTCATCAGGCAAGTGTGTGTTTGACATCCTTTTGGGCAAGTGTGCATTTTATCTCCATCGGGCAAGTTCTCATTGGAACTCCATCGGGCAAGAGCTCGTTGAAGACAAGGAAATGCCCGATGGAGATTTTTCACATGCCCAAACGTCCTACCTGTTTATAATACCTAAAATAACCAGCAAAACAAAAAGAGGGTTCTTCCTATCAGATGCCATTGCTGCGTCCGAATTGCCCGCTCGGATACTACATGCTACTGCTACATATTACTGCTAGATCCTACTCCTACATACTAAACACGTTGGCCCAATTCGGACACACTAGACGAGCGGTGGGGAAAGACGACACCCGCAGGCAGAGAGTAGGTACTGCGCCCGTTTTAGAGTGAATGGTAATTGTGCAAGTGATGGATGCTGCTGTATTATATTCCTGCACTGCTTTAGAAATTCACAAAGTAGCTTTTCCATGACTTTTAGCCTTCATTCACTCATCGTTTGTGATGATCGTGATCGTTTGTTCAATGAGATCTGCCTGATTACTGCAGCTGTGCAGTTTAATGATGGAATAAGTGAGCTTTACCTCCATGATGTCACCACATATTTGCTCATAAAATGATTACTTGGGCAAATATGACACCATGACATGACAAAGAGATACAACCGCACATTTTTTAGGATAGTGTGTGAAGTTACATGAAACTTGCATCTGTACTGCTGCGGTCCCGCCTGCGGCTGCTGCTGCTGCTGGTCCGCCATGGTGCGCGCTGCTGTGTCCAGCCGGCGTTCGCGACACATTTAAATAGGCAGAGCAGCTGGTGGCGCTAGCATCACATGCGCTTCTACAACTTTTAAGAGGACAAAGAAGAAGCCCGCGGTGCATTTTGGGTCAGTAGCATGCCCTCGGGATGCACCGAGACCAACCTACAATGCGGGCATGTCTAGTATCTGAAGTAGTATCTGAAGTAGCATGCTACTCGCTCCAGTGGCCAATTCGGACATGCTAGATACTACTTCGACTACTACTTGGCAATTCGGACGCAGCTCATGTCTCTTCAAGCTGCCTTCAGTAGTGATGGGAAGAACAGTTCTTTTGACTGTACTGAATCTTTAGAATCCGTTCATTAAAAGGATTCGTCCAAAAGATTTGTTCACTGAATCAGTCAGTGCTTTGTAGCCCCGTCCTGCCAGTGCAGTACACAAGTGAGTGACACAGCCACGAGTTCGTTCATTGAATGAGCCCTCCCCTCCCCTGCTGCTAAAGTCACAGCATCGTTCACTGAGTGACACGTCATTCATTTGCCAAGTCCTGAAGGAAGAATCACTCCCCTGCCCTGAAAAACTCCCCTCTCTGTGTGTCGCTGTCAGCGAAAACAACACCCAACATGCATACAGAAGAGGGCGGAGCCAATCTGGACGTACCTGAAGCAGGCGCATGGGTAACAAGCTGCTGAGAGTAAGTGTGTAGGACGCGAATGCAGCCAGATTGAGTATCAATGGTCAAAAATAGAAAATTTGGTGTGTCTGTTTATGCTGCGTCCTGTCTGGATGTCTTATCCACATAAGTTTTTGAGAAGTTAGTGCGTATTTCGATAAAGCAGACACATCATCACCTGTTGCCAACTAACAGCAGAGGGAGACAGAGACCTCCCTATGCTTGAGGACTGCAGCATCACTTTCCCTTCAAACACCTTTAAGGGAGAATGGGGTAAGATGAGCCAGTTTTCATATTTCAGATCATTACATCAAGGCAATCATAGTTTTGTCTCTAACTAGTGTATCTGCATAAAATTTCAAGATGTTGTGCATTCCTGCAAATCAGCAGAATGAGTGTAAACATAACTGTCTTGATAATAAAGTATGCCAAAAAAGTGGTCTCCTATGGGGTAAGTTGACCATAGTAGCGGGGTAAGTTGAGCCGTATCCCCTCTACTTGTGGCTTTATTAGTCCTCTAAGCTAAAACGGTGGACTTTTATGTAGGATTGCTAACTCCAAGAGATTGAAATAAGGCATAGTAATTCAGTGGGCCAGAATAATCGAAAAATGTTTGGTGTCCCTTATAAAATTTGGGTGTCCCTTATTCCAGGCCTGGCCGAAAAATGTGGGGATTTAGGGTGGGTCAACCCCTCAAAGATACCACAACTGATGTCTAAAACAAATTTAAAATTATCTTTTTTGGTCTGAACACAATTCTAATAAAACTTATGACAGACTAAATTCACTTTAAGAGTGAAAAATGTCTTTTTGGAAATAAATGTAAATGTCTAACCCCTTCACCCATGTGCTTCTAACCTTTACAGACTCCATGAATTGATGCCCATCTCCTAAATATTTGGTCACATGATCAATTTCTTTTACCATTTCCAAGCAACTGGGGGTGGCTCAACTTACCCCACTCTCCCCTACTACTCCACTTTTGTTGATGAAGTTCTCTCGTCTTGTTTCCATGCTCCTGTTCTCCATTTGCCCTTAACTTACTCCAACTCACAGCGGAACATTTAGCCTTAGTTTGGCTTTTAGGTTGTACTAAGTTAGCTACTTTACTCAATTAGAGTTTTATGAATAAACAATTATCTTAATGATGACCCCCTCAGCACTCAAATTTAATTGCTGATTGTATATGATCCAGTCCGACTTTTTCATGCAGGTGTATTGTTGTGGAAGGTTGTCTTTGGCCGTACGTGCTTTGCTGGTTTATGATAATAACTGAATCAAATAAAAAAAATCCACAACTAAATTCAAAAAAAGAAAAAGAGGTTAGACAATCAAAAAATAAATACACAAATTTAAGTAAGTGGAGGGAACAGTTGTTTAGTGTAACAATTTACATTATTAAAAAAAGCCTGGGATAAAATCTTTCAAAATTCAGTGACCCATGAGCTTTAATTCAGCCTAAACTAAACTGAATTTTGAAGGTTTGAAGCCACTAGTGGGAAGAAGACTACATAAAGGAAATTGCTGTGATGTTACAATGAAACATACCTCCAGTGCAGCACAGCAATTGGAATTGGAATTCTAAATGAAGCTTGAACCTAAAATAAGACTTGACCTACTGTAGTCAATATTTACAGAACTGAAAGGCAGTCTTATAATAATATTAATTTAAAAATCACTTCTTAAACTAATTTATAAAATACAACAGAAAAAGAGCAAAAGAGTCCATAACTTTTTGGTCTCTTTCGCTTGTTTTTTACATTTTGTTAGCAACTTAACAGCTCAAAAATCTCCTTTTCTCTCCCCTACTCTACAACAACAGTCCACTGTTTTCCTCTGCAAAAACTCTTACAAACATATCGATATTTAAGGTGTTTGTTCAGGACTTCCCATGGGTTAAGATCACCAAAATCAGACTCATGGGATAAACAGAATCATGCCAGAGAGTGTTTTCCTTTGTCAGCTTTATGATCATAAGCTTTACCATGAGATAAGTGGTGCTCAGTTTTAGATTCAGTTTAAGCAGAGAGTATTTATTTGACAAAAGTGAGTGGATGAGTAAAAAATGAAGGCAAAGAAGTTGTTAAGTGTTTTATTTTGTGAACTGAGAGTGATATAGTAAGAACTGAGCCTTCACTCAGCATCCTGCAGTCTTGGTGAGTACACAGGTTATGCTGTTCATTATACTTCATGTTGTTCAGCTGCCCGTTTTTTTCCCCTGTGGTCCCCCACTTCGACTCAGGGAGCTGTCAGATTCACTGAGTTCAGCCTTGAGAAAGAATTGCAATCTCCGCCCTCCAGTCTACCAGTTGCTGTGGTCGGGAGCCTGACCTGTTACAGCCTGATGCTGGGAGGAAAGTTGAATTTCAAATGAAGATCAGGGAAAGGAAAGAATTTGAGTATTTTGTGTTGAGGTCGGCACAGCGAAACCAGTCGCAGCCTCTCTTCCAGCTTGACACAGTATCAAGCGAGTATGGAGTAATCTGACGGCAGAGGCGTGCGCCAAGACTCGGCTAGTACTCTTTGGACAACAGGTGTATCTGTGACAGAAAATAAAAATTAAAGCACTGGTTTATACCTCGTGTGCTCCGGCTGTGTGCTGTTTCCAGCCTTTTTGATAGGTGGGGTTTCCGTTTGGGTTCATTCCTCACACAACACAGCGCTGTGAACCGCTCCGTTCAGGCTGCTGACCGTCGTTCCTGAACAGCACTCTCACGAGGCGTATCAGGTGCGTCTCGGCGATAACCACCCCATAAAGAGTAACGACTACACGCCCTTCGTCATAAAGCTGCACGTCAAATCGGCTGATAAAATTTCTCAGAGCCGTCAGCGCACGCTGCACTTTGTCGATGACTCCCACGCGGACTTTGTCCATACTCAAATTTATTTTAAGTGAAAATGTTGGTGTGACAGAGAAGTACTTCGAGTTGAATTGAGTTGATCTGGGTGTATGACCGACACCTCTGTGGCCTGTTTTGCCATGCGTTGAGGAGCAACTTGTTTTCCAGAACACAGCGGGTTGGGTTAACCGCGCTGACCTGCTGCGGTCTTTGTCAGTCGGGCACCGGCGGGTTATAAACCCAGCTTGCCGTGCGTCCAGGTGCGGCAGGTCGGCCACTGTTCGCTTTAATACCCGACACTGAAGCTGGGCTGATTGGCGAACTATGTCGACCTCCGGTATTTAAGCTGTTGCTTGGCCGTGTTCCTCGCTGGCCGTTACAGCTGTGGTGAAGCACTGTCAATCCGTCTACGTCGCGGTCACTCTGAAAGCAGGAGTGGAGGCTTTATACTCTCTCTGCACTGGGTCCCGCCTCCGGAAGAGATAGGGCAACCGACCAATCATAGTAAAGTGTAAAAAAGGCGGGCTAAGGTAGAGCAAATGTCCAAATTTACAAAAAAACACATTTTCAAACAAATCTAGACTTTTGCCAATGAACCGTCGGTACACACTGATGGAACACACGGAGTTAAGATGGTAACTCATGTCGCGTATGTAATGCCAGTGCCCCACACAGTCTGTGCCAGAGCTTATCTGGATTTCTGCTCCTTCCCTTCCATGCAGAGAGTTGTGTCATATCAGCTGAGTTTTCCGGGACATAAAACAACTGGCTGTGATTGTCTTTGCTGGACGTCCCTCATGAACTGTCCGGTAGCCTATTTGCTGTCTCCTAATATTCAAGCTGCTAACCCATAGTGGAAATGAGACACGCGTAAAAGTGCTTGTATCCAGTGTGTCTGAGCCATAAGCACGTTTAGAGAAGCACAGCCTGGGACAATCACGCACTGCAGAGTGCCAGTTGTGCGCCACATTAGTGCTCACCCTCAGTGTGTTTAAGTGAGTGAGTGTTTTCCTTTGTCAGCTGTATGATCGTGAGCTTTACCGTGAGGTGAGGGGGATTTAGTTTCAAACTCAGTTTAACCCTTGTGCTGCCCTTCAGGGTCAAAAGGACCCAGTCAGTATACCCTCGCCCTATTGGGGTGAATTTAGCCTCCAGTCAGCGTGGACTAAGATAACCCACGA
Source organism: Xyrichtys novacula (assembly GCA_962446985.1). Classification (NCBI taxonomy): domain Eukaryota; kingdom Metazoa; phylum Chordata; class Actinopteri; order Labriformes; family Labridae; genus Xyrichtys; species Xyrichtys novacula. The sequence goes on from OY660871.1 coordinate 25,854,519, forward strand.
CTCCTGATTGTTTTACCCCGCCTGGGTCGAATAGACCCCAGTCAAGTATGGATTTGAGAATCGTAAACTCGCGCCCCTGCCCTCGGCAGGGTCAAATATACCCCACCGTGGTGTACATAGCCTTTTTTTTTTTTTTCATTTATTTATTTATTTATTTATTTTTACTCATTCGAACTCATGACTCCTGACGTTCCAGCGCGCATCTCAAACAGCATAAACCCCATGACCCGATTCTCGCTCATCCAGTCAAGTATCCTGTGGTGGTGGCGGCGTTGAGGACCCCCTGTATTTTACAGCGTGAGGACTGTAAAAAATAAAAAATAAAAAAAAAAACATAAAGCTCTAGGTTTTACTTTCAAGGCTACACTACATATAGAGACTAAGAAAACTTGGAAACTTGGAGGACTGGAAAAAAATAAATAAATGAAATAATTTTTAGGAAAGGATGTCGGTATCAACAAAAGTTCCATCTCAAGAGTTGAGTAGAATAGAGTGAAAACTGTATTCATCACGGCAGGGAAACTTAGAGAGTGTCAGAGAGCTTGCAAATACAGATAACAACAGCCGCACTACCTAATTCATATAAATGAGCACAACCTATCACAAAATAAAGGCAGTACAGTGAAAAGGCAAGGGGATTTTGTTTTTACACACGCTTTTGTCTCAGAGAGTTTCACATAGCATTATAACGCCAACATCATCTGCCCTTAGACCCTCACGTCAACTGAGGAAAAATGGAGAAATAAGACAAAAAAAAATTGGAGAAACCTCAGGGTGAGCAACACAGGAGAGATCCCCTCACCCAGGACGGGGCAGACCTGCAACAGAGGTTCTATACAGACAAAAACAAACAGACAAACAAAAAAACGGGTTTACAACACATAAGGTGCCGAACACGACATTCCATTGTTGCCTAACAGGAAAACAGAAAAGTTTTCTCAAAAGTGTTGAACACCGACAAAAAAGGACCGTAGAGGAGAGACTACAGTACAGTAAGTATTCTCTATCTATCTATCTATCTATCTATCTATCTATCTATCTATCTATCTATCTATCTATGTAAAGACATGAATATATTTGCGTTTTTCGTGACTCGTGCGCCCTGAGAGTGGCAGCAAGTCACAGCAGCTCCTCACAGAGTTCGCGTTTTTGCCTTCTTATTGTTTTTTTGCACCTCATTTATACCCTTATTGTTATAACTGCATGTTCGCACTTTTTGTCTTGTCTGTGATGCTGCTGTGGCAAAAAAGAAATTTCCCCATGGGGGGGTCAATAAAGGAATATTCTATTCTATTCTATTTGTGTTTGTTCATCTTCTCACTCTGTGTGCTTTTAAAGCAAGGGAATGGCTGTGATAGCTCCAACAAAACAATGTGAACGCGTAGTAGTGTAGGGTATTGTGAATTCCTAGAACGACAAAATCTGTTCGGATTTTGGACAAAACCTGTTCGGATTTTAGATCAACTCAGAAATCCAGTCAAACAATATAGTTTCTCTCTCTCTCTCTCTATCTCCCTCCCCCCTCTCTCTCGCACTCTCTCCTTCCCCCCCTCTCTCAACACGCGGTATGACAGCAGCGCTGCATTTCACAGGGCCGCTTCATTCCGTTATTGCCTAGGAGGACAGAAAACAGAAAAGTTTTTTCTCAAAGTGTTGCAGACCGACAACCCGGGACCGTAGAGGACAGACCAGAGAACAGTAAGTGTTCTATATGTATCTATCTCTCTATGTAAAGGCATGAATGTATTTGCTTTTTGTTTGTGTTCATCTTCTCACTCTGTGTGCTTTTAAAGCAAGGGAAGGGCTGTGATAGCTCCAACGAAACAATGTGAACGCGTAGTAGTGTAGGGTATTGTGAATTCCTAAAACGACAAAATCTGTTCGGATTTTAGATCGACTCAGAAATCCAGTCAAACAATATAGTTTCTCTCTCTGTCTCTCTCTCTCTCTCTCTCTCTCTCTCTCTCTCTCTCTCTCTCTCCCTCCCCCCTCTCTCTCACTCTCTCTCCCTCCCCCCTCTCTCAACACGCGGTATGACAGCCGCGGTGCGTTTCACAGGGGCCGCTTCATTCCGTTATTGCCTAGGAGGACAGAAAACAGAAAAGTTTTTCTCAAAGTGTTGCAGACCGACAACCCGGGACCGTAGAGGACAGACCAGAGAACAGTAAGTGTTCTATATGTATCTATCTATCTATCTATCTATCTATCTATCTATCTATCTATCTATCTATCTATCTATGTAAAGGCATGAATATATTTGCGTTTTTCGTGACTCGTGCGCCCTGAGAGTGGCAGCAAGTCACAGCAGCTCCTCACAGAGTTCGCGTTTTTGCCTTCTTATTGTTGTTTTTTTGCACCTCATTTATACCCTTATTGTTATAACTGCATGTTCGCACTTTTTGTCTTGTCTGTGATGCTGCTGTGGCAAAAAAGAAATTTCCCCATGGGGGGGTCAATAAAGGAATATTCTATTCTATTCTATTTGTGTTTGTTCATCTTCTCACTCTGTGTGCTTTTAAAGCAAGGGAATGGCTGTGATAGCTCCAACAAAACAATGTGAACGCGTAGTAGTGTAGGGTATTGTGAATTCCTAGAACGACAAAATCTGTTCGGATTTTGGACAAAACCTGTTCGGATTTTAGATCAACTCAGAAATCCAGTCAAACAATATAGTTTCTCTCTCTCTCTCTCTCTCTCCCTCCCCCCTCTCTCTCACTGTCTCTCCCTCCCCCCTCTCTCTCACTGTCTCTCCCTCCCCCCTCTCTCTCACTCTCTCTCCCTCCCCCCTCTCTCAACACGCGGTATGACAGCAGCGCTGCGTTTCACAGGGGCCGCTTCATTCCGTTATTGCCTAGGAGGACAGAAAACAGAAAAGTTTTTCTCAAAGTGTTGCAGACCGACAACCCGGGACCGTAGAGGACAGACCAGAGAACAGTAAGTGTTCTATATGTATCTATCTATCTATCTATCTATCTATCTATCTATCTATCTATGTAAAGGCATGAATATATTTGCGTTTTTCGTGACTCGTGCGCCCTGAGAGTGGCAGCAAGTCACAGCAGCTCCTCACAGAGTTCGCGTTTTTGCCTTCTTATTGTTTTTTTGCACCTTATTTATACCCTTATTGTTATAACTGCATGTTCGCACTTTTTGTCTTGTCTGTGATGCTGCTGTGACAAAAAAAAATTCCCCATGGGGGGATCAATAAAGGAATATTCTATTCTATTCTATTTGTTTGTGTTCATCTTCTCACTCTGTGTGCTTTTAAAGCAAGGGAAAGGCTGTAATAGCTCCAACGAAACAATGTGAACGCGTAGTAGTGTAGGGTATTGTGAATTCCTAGAACGACAAAATCTGTTCGGATTTTAGATCAACTCAGAAATCCAGTCAAACAATATAGTTTGTCTCTCTCTCTCTCTCTCTCTCTCTCTCTCTCTCTCTCTCTCTCCCCCTCTCTCAACATGCGTTTACAGGATCTTGTTTTCCCTTCACAGCCGCGCTGCATTCCACAGGGCCGTTCATGCCGTTGTTGCCAAGGAGGACAGAAAAACAGAAAAGTTTACTCAAAAGGTTTGCAGACCGACAACTGGGACCGTAGAGGACAGACCAGAGAACAGTAAGTATTCTCTATCTATCTATCTATCTATCTATCTATCTATCTATCTATCTATCTATCTATGTAAAGACATGAATATATTTATATCACCGTGATAGCTCCGTGTCCCCTAAGCCACATTTCTCTCTCTGTCTCTGTTCTGCAGGCCGAAAGAAACGGATGTCTCTCTCCGCGACCACTGAGTTGTGCAGTCGTTTTGGTCCCGCTCTGTTTCGTGAATTGTAAATTTGCTATGCTCTTACGCTGAGTCGCATTCAATCATTCGTTAGCTCACCTTCCTGACTGAACGATTCGCTTCGATTGGACTTAGCTGTTTTTGGTTGTCTATCCGTAAGAGCATAACAAATACATGACACAGAAACGAGTCTTTGAATCCACACGCGCACACACACGCCCTCCACCCGTGATGCGCAAAATGCGCGGCGGAGGGTCGAGGTCAACTCACCCTCAGCTCTTTCTGCTTGTCAAAATGGTTATCTAAAAACTCACCTCTGCTACGCTGTCGTGAAAACGTTTGACTGAAAACCTTTGCTGTGTTCCTCTTTTCGCAGTACGGGGGGGGGGCACTGGATCCGCAGGAGCGAAGAAAGAGGAAAAAAAACAAATAAAGTCGAAGTTTTGACACGCATCTACAAAAAGGATCGTAGAGCAGAGAGTAGAGTAAGTAGTCTATCTATCTATCTATCTATCTATCTATCTATCTATCTATCTATAACATTTTCTCTTTTTTTATTTTTTTTTTGTTTTTGTTTTCCTTCTTTACCCTGTCGTGAAAACGTTTGACTAAAAACCTCCGCTGTATTCTTCTGTTGCACAGACTCTTTTACGCAGCGAAGAGTGAAGAAGGAGGAAATCGTCTGTGAATCAACTTAGAGGAAAAAAAAAGCGCTCTCCTGTACTGGCTGGCCTCTGCGGCTACAGCCGAAGACGATCTCGACCTCGAGACCTCGATCTCGAGAAAAAGGAGCGGACCGCGGCCGAGAGAGGACGACGATGAAACGCACGGCGCGCGGACGTAGACGCAGGGGTCGAGGATTCGTCTGCGAGTCGACAGAGAGGAGCAAGAAAAAGCGCTCTTCCCCGAGAGCTTCCTGCCTCTGCGGCTACATCTTCCCGGAGAGCGTCCGGCCTCTGCACGACAGGCCATCCCGCGGGGGACGGTCGCGTCGTCTCTAATCCTACGCGTCCGTTCTTCTCGTCAGCTGAGCCGGCGCCGGCTCGGCGACGAAGAGGACGGACCCGTGGTTCTGAGACGACGCGTCCCCCGCTCCGGGGTTCGGCCGCTGAGACGACGCGCCGCACGTCGACGGAGAGGAGCAGGAAAGTGCGCTCTACCCCCCCCTTCCCCGGGGGGCGTCGGGCCCAGCGCCCTCTGCAAGACAGGCCATCCCGCGGGGGACGGTCGCGTCGTCTCTCATCCTACGCGTCCGTTCTTCTCGTCAGCTGAGCCGGCGCCGGCTCGGCGACGAAGAGGACGGACCCGTGGTTCTGAGACGACGCGTCCCCCGCTCCGGGGTTCGGCCGCTGAGACGACGCGCAGCACGTCGACGGAGAGGAGCAGGAAAGTGCACTCGAGACGACGCGTCCCCCGCTCCGGGGTTCGGCCGCTGAGACGACGCGCCGCACGTCGACGGAGAGGAGCAGGAAAGTGCGGCTACGGTCCAAGACCGTCCCGAGGAGGGGGAAAGCGCCGGAGGCGAGTTTGGAAAAAGGGAAAAACGCGGGACGGAGGATTCGTCTGCGAGTCGACGTGCTGAGAAACCCCCGACGCTCTCCTGTTCCCGTTCCGGCCGGCTACCGCCGCGGAGACGTTCTCGACGAGGGAGAAAAGGGCGCGCGACTGCGGCCGAACGTGTGGCGCGCGGATGGAGACGGACGGAGGACGCCTGGGCTTTAGAGGTAAGATGTGTGTGACCTGTGCGCCTGTGTATTCTTTTTTTTGTTTGTTTGTTTGTTTGTCCCCGCTCCTCGTGTTCGGCCTCTGAGCCGCCGCGAGTCGACGGAGAGGAGCGGGAAAGTGCGCTCTACACCCCCCCTTCCCCGGGGGGCGTCGGGCCCAGCGCCCTCTGCAAGACAGGCCATCCCGCGGGGGACGGTCGCATCGTCTCTCATCCTACGCGTCCGTTCTTCTCGTCAGCTGAGCCGGCGCCGGCACGGCGACGAAGAGGACGGACCCGTGGTTCTGAGACGACGCGTCCCCCGCTCCGGGGTTCGGCCGCTGAGACGACGCGCAGCACGTCGACGGAGAGGAGCAGGAAAGTGCGCTCGAGACGACGCGTCCCCCGCTCCGGGGTTCGGCCGCTGAGACGACGCGCAGCACGTCGACGGAGAGGAGCAGGAAAGTGCGCTCGAGACGACGCGTCCCCCGCTCCGGGGTTCGGCCGCTGAGACGACGCGCAGCACGTCGACGGAGAGGAGCAGGAAAGTGCGCTCGAGACGACGCGTCCCCCGCTCCGGGGTTCGGCCGCTGAGACGACGCGCCGCACGTCGACGGAGAGGAGCAGGAAAGTGCGCTCTACCCCCCCCTTCCCCGGGGGGCGTCGGGCCCAGCGCCCTCTGCAAGACAGGCCATCCCGCGGGGGACGGTCGCGTCGTCTCTCATCCTACGCGTCCGTTCTTCTCGTCAGCTGAGCCGGCGCCGGCTCGGCGACGAAGAGGACGGACCCGTGGTTCTGAGACGACGCGTCCCCCGCTCCGGGGTTCGGCCGCTGAGACGACGCGCAGCACGTCGACGGAGAGGAGCAGGAAAGTGCGCTCGAGACGACGCGTCCCCCGCTCCGGGGTTCGGCCGCTGAGACGACGCGCCGCACGTCGACGGAGAGGAGCAGGAAAGTGCGGCTACGGTCCAAGACCGTCCCGAGGAGGGGGAAAGCGCCGGAGGCGAGTTTGGAAAAAGGGAAAAACGGGGGACGGAGGATTCGTCTGCGAGTCGACGTGCTGAGAAACCCCCGACGCTCTCCTGTTCCCGTTCCGGCCGGCTACCGCCGCGGAGACGTTCTCGACGAGGGAGAAAAGGGCGCGCGACTGCGGCCGAACGTGTGGCGCGCGGATGGAGACGGACGGAGGACGCCTGGGCTTTAGAGGTAAGATGTGTGTGACCTGTGCGCCTGTGTATTCTTTTTTTTGTTTGTTTGTTTGTTTGTCCCCGCTCCTCGTGTTCGGCCTCTGAGCCGCCGCGAGTCGACGGAGAGGAGCAGGAAAGTGCGCTCTACACCCCCCCTTCCCCGGGGGGCGTCGGGCCCAGCGCCCTCTGCAAGACAGGCCATCCCGCGGGGGACGGTCGCGTCGTCTCTCATCCTACGCGTCCGTTCTTCTCGTCAGCTGAGCCGGCGCCGGCACGGCGACGAAGAGGACGGACCCGTGGTTCTGAGACGACGCGTCCCCCGCTCCGGGGTTCGGCCGCTGAGACGACGCGCAGCACGTCGACGGAGAGGAGCAGGAAAGTGCGCTCGAGACGACGCGTCCCCCGCTCCGGGGTTCGGCCGCTGAGACGACGCGCAGCACGTCGACGGAGAGGAGCAGGAAAGTGCGCTGAGACGACGCGTCCCCCGCTCCGGGGTTCGGCCGCTGAGACGACGCGCAGCACGTCGACGGAGAGGAGCAGGAAAGTGCGCTCGAGACGACGCGTCCCCCGCTCCGGGGTTCGGCCGCTGAGACGACGCGCCGCACGTCGACGGAGAGGAGCAGGAAAGTGCGCTCTACCCCCCCCTTCCCCGGGGGCGTCGGGCCCAGCGCCCTCTGCAAGACAGGCCATCCCGCGGGGGACGGTCGCGTCGTCTCTCATCCTACGCGTCCGTTCTTCTCGTCAGCTGAGCCGGCGCCGGCACGGCGACGAAGAGGACGGACCCGTGGTTCTGAGACGACGCGTCCCCCGCTCCGGGGTTCGGCCGCTGAGACGACGCGCAGCACGTCGACGGAGAGGAGCAGGAAAGTGCGCTCGAGACGACGCGTCCCCCGCTCCGGGGTTCGGCCGCTGAGACGACGCGCCGCACGTCGACGGAGAGGAGCAGGAAAGTGCGGCTACGGTCCAAGACCGTCCCGAGGAGGGGGAAAGCGCCGGAGGCGAGTTTGGAAAAAGGGAAAAACGGGGGACGGAGGATTCGTCTGCGAGTCGACGTGCTGAGAAACCCCCGACGCTCTCCTGTTCCCGTTCCGGCCGGCTACCGCCGCGGAGACGTTCTCGACGAGGGAGAAAAGGGCGCGCGACTGCGGCCGAACGTGTGGCGCGCGGATGGAGACTGATGGAGACGGATGGAGGACGCCTGGGCTTTAGAGGTAAGATGTGTGTGACCTGTGCGCCTGTGTATTCTTTTTTTTGTTTGTTTGTTTGTTTGTCCCCGCTCCTCGTGTTCGGCCTCTGAGCCGCCGCGAGTCGACGGAGAGGAGCAGGAAAGTGCGCTCTACACCCCCCCTTCCCCGGGGGGCGTCGGGCCCAGCGCCCTCTGCAAGACAGGCCATCCCGCGGGGGACGGTCGCGTCGTCTCTCATCCTACGCGTCCGTTCTTCTCGTCAGCTGAGCCGGCGCCGGCACGGCGACGAAGAGGACGGACCCGTGGTTCTGAGACGACGCGTCCCCCGCTCCGGGGTTCGGCCGCTGAGACGACGCGCAGCACGTCGACGGAGAGGAGCAGGAAAGTGCGCTCGAGACGACGCGTCCCCCGCTCCGGGGTTCGGCCGCTGAGACGACGCGCCGCACGTCGACGGAGAGGAGCAGGAAAGTGCGGCTACGGTCCAAGACCGTCCCGAGGAGGGGGAAAGCGCCGGAGGCGAGTTTGGAAAAAGGGAAAAACGGGGGACGGAGGATTCGTCTGCGAGTCGACGTGCTGAGAAACCCCCGACGCTCTCCTGTTCCCGTTCCGGCCGGCTACCGCCGCGGAGACGTTCTCGACGAGGGAGAAAAGGGCGCGCGACTGCGGCCGAACGTGTGGCGCGCGGATGGAGACTGATGGAGACGGATGGAGGACGCCTGGGCTTTAGAGGTAAGATGTGTGTGACCTGTGCGCCTGTGTATTCTTTTTTTTGTTTGTTTGTTTGTTTGTCCCCGCTCCTCGTGTTCGGCCTCTGAGCCGCCGCGAGTCGACGGAGAGGAGCAGGAAAGTGCGCTCTACACCCCCCCTTCCCCGGGGGGCGTCGGGCCCAGCGCCCTCTGCAAGACAGGCCATCCCGCGGGGGACGGTCGCGTCGTCTCTCATCCTACGCGTCCGTTCTTCTCGTCAGCTGAGCCGGCGCCGGCACGGCGACGAAGAGGACGGACCCGTGGTTCTGAGACGACGCGTCCCCCGCTCCGGGGTTCGGCCGCTGAGACGACGCGCAGCACGTCGACGGAGAGGAGCAGGAAAGTGCGCTCGAGACGACGCGTCCCCCGGGTTCGGCCGCTCCGGAGGGTTCGGCCGCTTCGAGACGACGCGCCGCACGTCGACGGAGAGGAGCAGGAAAGTGCGCTCTACCCCCCCTTCCCCGGGGGGCGTCGGGCCCAGCGCCCTCTGCAAGACAGGCCATCCCGCGGGGGACGGTCGCGTCGTCTCTCATCCTACGCGTCCGTTCTTCTCGTCAGCTGAGCCGGCGCCGGCACGGCGACGAAGAGGACGGACCCGTGGTTCTGAGACGACGCGTCCCCCGCTCCGGGGTTCGGCCGCTGAGACGACGCGCAGCACGTCGACGGAGAGGAGCAGGAAAGTGCGCTCGAGACGACGCGTCCCCCGCTCCGGGGTTCGGCCGCTGAGACGACGCGCCGCACGTCGACGGAGAGGAGCAGGAAAGTGCGGCTACGGTCCAAGACCGTCCCGAGGAGGGGGAAAGCGCCGGAGGCGAGTTTGGAAAAAGGGAAAAACGGGGGACGGAGGATTCGTCTGCGAGTCGACGTGCTGAGAAACCCCCGACGCTCTCCTGTTCCCGTTCCGGCCGGCTACCGCCGCGGAGACGTTCTCGACGAGGGAGAAAAGGGCGCGCGACTGCGGCCGAACGTGTGGCGCGCGGATGGAGACTGATGGAGACGGATGGAGGACGCCTGGGCTTTAGAGGTAAGATGTGTGTGACCTGTGCGCCTGTGTATTCTTTTTTTTGTTTGTTTGTTTGTTTGTCCCCGCTCCTCGTGTTCGGCCTCTGAGCCGCCGCGAGTCGACGGAGAGGAGCAGGAAAGTGCGCTCTACACCCCCCCTTCCCCGGGGGGCGTCGGGCCCAGCGCCCTCTGCAAGACAGGCCATCCCGCGGGGGACGGTCGCGTCGTCTCTCATCCTACGCGTCCGTTCTTCTCGTCAGCTGAGCCGGCGCCGGCACGGCGACGAAGAGGACGGACCCGTGGTTCTGAGACGACGCGTCCCCCGCTCCGGGGTTCGGCCGCTGAGACGACGCGCAGCACGTCGACGGAGAGGAGCAGGAAAGTGCGCTCGAGACGACGCGTCCCCCGCTCCGGGGTTCGGCCGCTGAGACGACGCGCCGCACGTCGACGGAGAGGAGCAGGAAAGTGCGCCTCCGCGGCTACGGTCCAAGACCGTCCCGAGGAGGGGGAAAGCGCCGGAGGCGAGTTTGGAAAAAGGGAAAAACGGGGGACGGAGGATTCGTCTGCGAGTCGACGTGCTGAGAAACCCCCGACGCTCTCCTGTTCCCGTTCCGGCCGGCTACCGCCGCGGAGACGTTCTCGACGAGGGAGAAAAGGGCGCGCGACTGCGGCCGAACGTGTGGCGCGCGGATGGAGACTGATGGAGACGGATGGAGGACGCCTGGGCTTTAGAGGTAAGATGTGTGTGACCTGTGCGCCTGTGTATTCTTTTTTTTGTTTGTTTGTTTGTTTGTCCCCGCTCCTCGTGTTCGGCCTCTGAGCCGCCGCGAGTCGACGGAGAGGAGCAGGAAAGTGCGCTCTACACCCCCCCTTCCCCGGGGGGCGTCGGGCCCAGCGCCCTCTGCAAGACAGGCCATCCCGCGGGGGACGGTCGCGTCGTCTCTCATCCTACGCGTCCGTTCTTCTCGTCAGCTGAGCCGGCGCCGGCACGGCGACGAAGAGGACGGACTCGTGGTTCTGAGACGACGCGTCCCCCGCTCCGGGGTTCGGCCGCTGAGACGACGCGCAGCACGTCGACGGAGAGGAGCAGGAAAGTGCGCTCGAGACGACGCGTCCCCCGCTCCGGGGTTCGGCCGCTGAGACGACGCGCAGCACGTCGACGGAGAGGAGCAGGAAAGTGCGCTTGAAACGACGCGTCCCCCGCTCCGGGGTTCGGCCGCTGAGACGACGCGCCGCACGTCGACGGAGAGGAGCAGGAAAGTGCGCTCTACCCCCCCCTTCCCCGGGGGGCGTCGGGCCCAGCGCCCTCTGCAAGACAGGCCATCCCGCGGGGGACGGTCGCGTCGTCTCTCATCCTACGCGTCCGTTCTTCTCGTCAGCTGAGCCGGCGCCGGCACGGCGACGAAGAGGACGGACCCGTGGTTCTGAGACGACGCGTCCCCCGCTCCGGGATTCGGCCTCTGACGCGCCGCACGTCGACGGAGAGGAGCAGGAAAGTGCGCTCTACCCCCCCTTCCCCGGGGGCGTCGGGCCCAGCGCCCTCTGCAAGACAGGCCATCCCGCGGGGGACGGTCGCGTCGTCTCTCATCCTACGCGTCCGTTCTTCTCGTCAGCTGAGCCGGCGCCGGCACGGCGACGAAGAGGACGGACCCGTGGTTCTGAGACGACGCGTCCCCCGCTCCGGGGTTCGGCCGCTGAGACAACGCGCCGCACGTCGACGGAGAGGAGCAGGAAAGTGCGCTCTACCCCCCCTTCCCCGGGGGCGTCGGGCCCAGCGCCCTCTGCAAGACAGGCCATCCCGCGGGGGACGGTCACGTCGTCTCTCATCCTACGCGTCCGTTCTTCTCGTCAGCTGAGCCGGCGCCGGCATGGCGACGAAAAGGACGGACCCGTGGTTCTGAGACAAGGCGTCCCCCGCTCCGGGATTCGGCCTCTGACGCGCCGCACGTCGACGGAGAGGAGCAGGAAAGTGCGCTCTACCCCCCCCTTCCCCGGGGGCGTCGGGCCCAGCGCCCTCTGCAAGACAGGCCATCCCGCGGGGGACGGTAACGTCGTCTTTCATCCTACGCGTCCGTTCTTCTCGTCAGCTGAGCCGGCGCCGGCACGGCGACGAAGAGGACGGACCCGTGGTTCTGAGACGACGCGTCCCCCGCTCCGGGATTCGGCCTCTGACGCGCCGCACGTCGACGGAGAGGAGCAGGAAAGTGCGCTCTACCCCCCCCTTCCCCGGGGGCGTCGGGCCCAGCGCCCTCTGCAAGACAGGCCATCCCGCGGGGGACGGTCACGTCGTCTCTCATCCTACGCGTCCGTTCTTCTCGTCAGCTGAGCCGGCGACGGCATGGCGACGAAAAGGACGGACCCGTGGTTCTGAGACGACGCGTCCCCCGCTCCGGGATTCGCCCTCTGACGCGCCGCACGTCGACGGAGAGGAGCAGGAAAGTGCGCTCTACCCCCCCCTTCCCCGGGGGCGTCGGGCCCAGCGCCCTCTGCAAGACAGGCCATCCCGCGGGGGACGGTCACGTCGTTTCTCATCCTACGCGTCCGTTCTTCTCGTCAGCTGAGCCGGCGCCGGCATGGCGACGAAAAGGACGGACCCGTGGTTCTGAGACGACGCGTCCCCCGCTCCGGGATTCGGCCTCTGACGCGCGGCACGTCGACGGAGAGGAGCTTCCTTTGCTTATCCGTCGAAGACGCTACGTGTGCGCCGACTTGGCGGAAGGTGATTTTTCGTGTCCGATCGACATGTTGAGAAAGCTGGCCCGTGAAACCTACACACACTTGCTCCCCCGACCCACAACGATACCTTCCGATCCCCAGAGCTTTTCTCTTACACGGGTAGTGGATGATATGTGGAGCGTTTTAGAATTGGTGAAAAGCGGATGGTGTGACGTTTCCCGACCCCATCGCGTAATAGAGTATCTACAAAACAAGGAAGGACCCTCTGTTACGCCAGCGGCGTTAATTTGCTGCGTAGATGATGACAGTCCGGGATACCTGTTTGAGATTATAGACGCCAAGGGGAAGAGGCTGAAAGTAACATTTAATAAATGGGGCTTCACGTTTGGATCGGGTCTACATTTCTCCGGACTCACAAGTCTGCTGTCACATATCTGTGAGGTCGATGGAGTACACTTTGTGATTAACTGTAGATTCTTGCTCACTGCGAGCGAACCGGAGCGTCCGATGTAAGACGTGTGGGGGGTTGTAAAGAGTTTGTGAACTTGTTTTTTTTTTTTTCCTTCAAGTGTTTGTATGAGCATGCTTCTATAGAAAGATTTAGGAAGAACTGCCGCTGAAATGTGCCTAAAAATGCATTATTATTATTATTATTATTATTATTATTATTATTATCATTATTATTAAAATGTGAATTCGTGCTGTAGCTTATGCTTGCTTACATATTCTCGCTTGCTCAATAAAGATGCGAAAGCTGGCAATTTTGCTTCAGATGATGACTTTATTTGCGCACATCACACCACAGATTACAACACAACATTGTTTTATGGCTAAAAGTCATAATAGTAGCTGTACCAATCCTCAAAGGACATCTCGTCATTCATCATAAAATTCAACTTTGTCCTTCTGATCAAAACATCATTGCTCAACAGTGTGGTATCGGCTAGAGATATCAGGTCATCTCTCGCCTCCCCTCCGTCTGCTCATTATTATTATTATTATTATTATTATTATTATTATTATTATTATTATTATTATTAATTTGTTAATTTTATTATTATTATTATTATTATTATCATTATTATCATTATTATTATTACTATATGTGTGTGAGTATATATTTCCACATTGGGGACAGTGTGACCCCTAAGACGTGGGATGCAGGTTTTTTTTTTTACTGTGTGAGGACTACAGGACTTTTCACCGGGTCAAAAAGACCCCAGTCATCACTGGGTCAAAAAGACCCCAGTCAGTACCCCAGTCAGTGTGACCCCTGAGACGTGGGATGCAGGTTTATTTTTTTATTTTTTTTTATTATTATTTTTTTTTACTGTGTGAGGACTACAGGACCTTTCACTGGGTCAAAAAGACCCCAGTCAGTGCGGACTGGGACAGTGTGACCCTTGAGACATGGGATGTAGGTCTTAACTTGAGGACAACAGGAGGGTTAAAAAGAATTTCAGACAGAGTAAAGTTAAGATTCTCTGTGTAAATTCTCGGTGCTTTATTTCCCGGATTTTGATTAGTTTTCGTGGCCGAATGTAATGTGCCCTTTTTTGTCTCTCATGTAAGCTTGATGCTTGTCACACATAGTTCTGCCCCATAACATTAATAGTTTAAAAACAGACTACAACCAGCAGTGGTTTTCGGTCACCCAAAGAGGGAGCCTCTGTGTCGATCTGCCTCACCAGTCTCGGCCTCTCTGTCAGCTTCATACACGGGACCAGTGAGTGTGGGAGAATCTGAGGACAAGGCGTGTGCCGAGACGACTCACTGCCTCTGCCTAGAGAGACTTTACCGCGACAGACAACGACTCGCCGTGGCCCCCGTTGGATGACTCCGCCATATTTTGGAATGAAGTGGCCGTTTATTTCAGCCATGAATCCGATTGTCAAAACATTGTCGAGTGAATAAGAAGCTTTTTAAATTGGTTGGAAGAATCACCAGGCACGAAACCCTCCTTAAAAGCTGGATGTCCCTCGTTTTTAATGTTTCTACAACTTTTTGCTGCCTCCTTAAAGTCGAGCTGCTCATCGACAGTGGAATTGAGCCCGGCATGGAAGTCCTGCTATCAAAACTGTTTGAGTTTTGAGTACTTTAAGAGAAGTAGCCTACAGACGGTTTACCATGAGGTGAGTGGTGCTCAGTTTGAAACTAATTTTTAGCAAACGTGAAAAAGTTCCTCTTACAATCTGAATATTTTGTATGATTACGTCGAAAACATGGAAAAGAATAAAAAATAAAGAAGACTACAATGGTGTGAAAGTGTTTTTATTTTATGACAGAGTGACATAAACCTTCATGCAATATATCACATTTTAACATTATGACATTTTAAGACCCAGCGTCCTGCTAAGTCTCGGTGTGAGCACACAGGTTGGAGTGTTCATTCTCTTCATGTGGAGAGCTGTGTGTTTGACAGGTTTTTCCTTTAGTCCCTCCCTTCGACACAGAGAGCTGTCCGATTCAGAGTTCAGAGACTTTGAGGAAGTGTAATCTCCGCCCTCCACGCAGACGAGCAGCATGTCACCAGTCACTGTTGTTGGGCTGTGTCTTCGTTCATGTTGAAGAGGATCACTAGCAGTCTGGTGAAAAGCGCTGTGATGGATATGGCAGTGATTCTCTGCCCGTTGAATGTCACGACGCCGACCACCCCGAGAGGTTCCTCGTAACCGACGTGTACACCAAATCGTCTAAGGAGATTCCTCGGAGACGTCAGTACACTCAGCAGTGTGTTGAAGACTGTGCCGCTGACTCTGTCCATGCTGTTGTCTGGCTCGACCTGTTGAAACTTGATCCCGGGAGTAAAGTTGGGTGAATTTCAGACAGAGTTAAGTAAGATTCTCCGCGTTAATTCTTACTATCTTTCCGGGATTTTGATTAGTTTTCGTGGCCGGAGGTAATGTGTTCTTTTTTGTCTCTCATGTAAGCTTGATGCTTGTCACACATAGTGCTGCCCCATAACGTTAATAGTTTAAAAACAGACTACAACCAGCAGTGGTTCTCGGTCACCCAAAGAGGGAGCCTCTGCCTCTGTGTCGATCTGCCTCACCAGTCGCGGCCTCTCTGTCAGCTTCATACACGGGATCAGAGAGTGTGGGAGAAAGACGCCAAGGCGTGTGCCGAGACGACTCACTGCCTCTGCCTAGAGAGACTTTGCCACGACAGACAACGACTCGCCATGGTCCCCGCTGGATGATTCCGCCATTTTATGGAATGAAGAGGCCGTGTATTTCAGCCTTGAATCCGATTGTCAGAACATTGTCGAGTGAATACGAAGCTTTTTAAATTGGTTGGAAGAATCACCAGGCACGGAAACCCTCTTTAAAAGCTGGTTGTCCCTCGTTTTTAACTTTTTCACCACTTTTTGCTGCCTCCTTAAAGTCGAGCTGCTCGTCGATAGTGGAATTGAGCCCTGCATTGAAGTTCGAGTCATGAGCACTTTTAGAGAGACACAGCAGGTTAACCATGAGGTGAGTGGTGATCAGATGAGCAAACGTGAAAAAGAGGTTTCTCTTACAATCAGAATATTTTGTATGATTAATGTCGAAAATATGGAAAAGAATAAAAAATAAAGAGGACAAAAATGGTGTGAAAGTGTTTTTATTTTATGACATAATGACATATGATTGACATAAACATTCATGCATTATATTACATTTTAACATTATTACATTTTAAGACCCAGTGTCCTGCTAAGTCTCGATGTGAGCACACAGGTTGGACGGATTTCTGTGATCCGTGAATTTCTGTGACGGATATTGCAGTGATTCTCTGCCCGTTGAATGTCACGACGCCGACCATCCCGAGAGGTTACCCGAAGTAGATCTCATCTATTGGTTTTTAATACTACTGACACATCTCATGTTGTCTTTTGATATAATTTTTTCAAAAGGGAGAGTCGCCCTCTGCTGGCCAATTTGAAAAAAAAAATACTGTTTATGCTCAAACCTGGCCTGATTGAATGACTGAGCTGTACTGTGGCACTTTGTGACAAAGGCTGAGTGAAATATAGTTGCTGCTCAACATGGTGTCAGGGAGGGAAGGAGTGGCACCAGGAGTGTCTCATCATAGTTATAATTGTTATACCAGAGTGATTTTCACAGATATTAGAGGGAAAGAATCAACTGTCAATGGCACTAAAGCGTGTCTTTAAGAGAACACAAAAAATGTAAAAACCTGTTGTGGAAAAGACCCATCAAGAACCAACAAACTATACTCCAACAAATGGAAATGATCACATGAACAAAAGTTTTAGGTTTTAGCACACTGGGGTTGTTTATTAACTCTCAACATCTAGTCACCTATAGACAGATATTTGATCCTGCACCATGACCAAACATAATGGTAAATTAAATAAGTTTTGACACATGAGACATGTTACATTGCAAGAACATGCACACAAATCTACTAACAATCTATTCGAGGGAGATTTTTTGTTCTCTGAGCAAATTAAAACTGCAGAACCTTTACGCTGAGAAGAATATAGTAAATACTAAATGGACTTGTACTCAATTTAAAGCTTTTAGTCTTTCTGACTCCTCACAGGACTACCTGTCACACTTAACAGAGATTAATATACTGATGGTGGAGAATGCAACAAGGCAGGACAATCAGTATTATTCACCAAAAAAAAAAACTAAATACTGCATGTGGAACAATTTGGGTAGCAGTGTCTTTACCAAAGACAGTTCAACATGCAGCTATTTGAGCTGAGATCAAACCTTCAACCTGCCAAATTGGAAAAAAAAATAAAAATAAAAAACTGCACTGCTGAGCTAAAGAAGAAAAATCCTTGAAAAGTTTAGTATCTATAAAAAAAACATCTAAATCCTTTGAGGGAAAACTATTTTGAAATGTAGGACACCTGTTTTCTACTGCTGCTACTACTCCTGCTGCTACAACGCTCTACAAACAGCAGCATACAAAGTCATCAATCTCACCTCCTGTGTGTCAGGTGCATGACACAGGTGTGCTCTGATACTGAACTCTGCACCCCACAGCTCAAATAATGCAGCAGGTGTTAACTGAGAGGGAGCCCAGTGTTTGAACTACTAAACAGGCCAAAACTCAAATCTTTTGGTCCTGTCTCTCGTTACGACACAAATGATCCAATACAATCACGCAGGGACCACACATACGCACACGATACCGCAGCCCTGAATGTATGTGCATACTGAAACTTTGAGGAGTAAGGATGGAAACACTTCAGATGGAAACATCCAGTTTTTTTCCAACACTTGAGGAATTGTCAGGCAAGTAGAGATTATATTGAAAAAAGGGGGGAAAAAACGGAATTAATTTCACCAAAATATGTCCGTAAAGCCCAAAAGCAAATAAACAACCGGGTAAACAGTAGCACCAGCACTCCACCCCCACCCTTCACCCAATCCTCAATTCTGCCTCACATACCTCCTGTCATAATTTGTCATTATGCTCTCTGGCAATTTACAGAACTTCACCCA
This sequence comes from Xyrichtys novacula, assembly GCA_962446985.1. NCBI lineage: Eukaryota > Metazoa > Chordata > Actinopteri > Labriformes > Labridae > Xyrichtys > Xyrichtys novacula. The sequence goes on from OY660871.1 coordinate 25,872,274, forward strand.
AGATAGTCAACAAAAAAAGAACACAGCTTTTGTAAATTTGACAAGAATAAACATCGAGTCACCTGAAACACCTGCAGATAAGAGCTGCTGTTAATGCTGAAGGAATTTATGGATAGGGGGTTGGATGACTGTACAAGTATTAAAAGGGAGAGAGAGCAAGGTCATCCTCAGACCACCTTTACAAAATGGGGAGAAAGAGCGGAGAGACTGTGGCATTTATAACGCTAGCTTTGATACAAGGTATAGGCTCTGTGCTAGCCAATGACTTTCTGATGTAAATTCAGGTAATATTTGTTGTTTACATTACAGTGAATAATGCACTGTCTTTTTTTTTCAAAAGTTCTGGTGTCTGATGCTGTGGAGATCAAGCCCTCTAAAAACCCTGCTGCGGTCGGGGACACGCTGACCCTGTCTCTGTCTCCTTCAACATCTTTTCAAAGCGGGAGCTGGGCTGTCGGGGAATCCCAAATCCTCACCTGGCTCGGGGCGCAGCAGGCTGTCTTCCCCAGTCACAGTGGCAGAGCGTCGGTCGATGTACTCACTGGTGCTCTCACCCTGAGCTCTGTGAAGGTGACAGACTCAGGGGTCTATATTGTGCAGAGCACTGACCCCCAGCTCAAGGCAAATACCTCCATCACTGTCCTGGGTAAGAATAAAATACTTTATATATGGTACAGAAAGTTTGGTCAGAAGCAACAGGAACTTATGCGTGTAGTTTCCTCTGATTTAAAATATTGTCACACTGTCCTTGACCTTTGTAAACTATATTGATAAACTTTTAAGTAAACATCAAGTTAATCCAAGAGTTTTAGACAGTTTAAACATTACTACTTGAATAAATATTTCATATAGTTAGTATAGTTGTTAGTCTCATTACTCAGTGCAGATTAAAAAACAGGCTCTGCTGTAGGAGGTCCCTGTAAACACATGCAGTAAATCCTACAGGAACTCGTGTTTCTGCCACGTGATATTTATAAAATTAGACGCGCACAGTTTTTTTTGCCGCCCCTTTGCTTACATGATGCCGTTCACCTTTCATCAGTTTCTGTGTGCGTCAACACTCACCTCTACCTCTATCTTGTTTTACTGTGCTACACTCGGCCTAGTTCTGCGGGGTCAGTAGTCCTCGTAGACATATCTCTGCCTCTGCTCACAGAACTAAATCTATTGAAGTTAACCTCTTTTTTTATATTTCTTTAAATTAGCATTCCAAAATGAGTTTACTACAACTATTCACTTAACAGGTTACAAAGTCTTCTGTCTGTAGCATTAACCATAACTTTATGTAACTGCATCATTTTTGTTAAAAACAAACTTTTAATGAAGTATTTGCACTTTTTTTTTTTACTTAGAGACCCCATTGAGGGAAAATGTTTGATGTACTAGTTGTTAAGATTTGCATCATCAAACCCGACAAATTGACTTACATTTTTTTAAATGAAATGACCCCTTACGAAACGCTTGTTTTCTTTTTAAAAAGACTAAAAGTGTCTCTACAAACAAATCAATTTATCAAAAAAAGGTCATTCATTTGTAAGTTAATCCTTGTGTATTATATGATTATTCAAATTGTCTTTTTTTCTTTTTAGTTCAGAGGTTTGGGATTTTGTGCTGGACTTGATTTAAATGTGGTTTTGTAATGTTCTTTCTCCCTCATGGTTGTAAATTAAAAAGAATAAAAACATCTGTTGATACATATCACCTTTATCCGTCTCTAAACATGCAAAATCCCCACTCCTCCTAAACCTCCACTGAGTTTTCCTATAACAACAAACATAATCATGTGTTTTATTGATCTCTCTGTCCCTCACAGAGGCCGTTTCAAATGTGACGGTGAAGGCGACTCAAACCAGCCTGATGGAGTCCAACAGCTCAGCTGTCATCACTTGCTCTGTCTCCTCTGGATCGTCCCCCACTTTCCTCTGGATGAACGGCAGCTCTGAGGTCACAGCCAGTGACAGAGTTCAGCTCACGGATGGAAACTCCACTCTGACCATCACCAACATGACCCGCTATGACCAGGGACCCTTCAGGTGTCATGCGTTCAATCTTGTCAGCAATGGAATCAGTGATTCAGTCAACTTTACTATCATCTGTAAGTAGGATGGTGTCATTCATTCCTGATCTGCTTTATCAATGCTATAAAGCTCCCACCCAGAGCCTGACACCAGAGCAAGAGACAGCTGTGTAAAAAAGGTGTGGTGGCCCATTAACAGTTGTTTGCTCTCTCTTCTTGCCTCCTCAGATGGTCCAGATAACATGGCACTGACAGTAAATGGACAGAATACTACCTCCTTTACAGCTGGGTCCAATCTGACCATGCTCTGTTCAGCACAGTCCAACCCTCCAGCTCAGCTCCAGTGGGCTTTCAAAGGAGAGCTCACCAACACTTCAGGCCCACTGTGGGAACTGCTCGGTGTCACCAAAGATCAGAGCGGTCCTTATTCATGTCTGGCCTTCAACAATCGCACCAACATGAACAGCATGATTACCATGAACATCCTGATAGCAAGTGAGATAGTTGTACAATTCTGTCGGTCTGAGTTTTTCCACATATGCTCCTAATTTCATCCTCTTTTTGTTTGTGTCTGCAGGATCATCTGAGCAGACAGTCTCTGTGTGGCTCCTGCCTCTGCTGTTACTGACTGGACTGCTCCTCTAATATTTAGGTAACTTGTGTGGAGGGGGAAATCACTGAGTTTATGCATACCTTTAAATTCAATTCAGCTCAAAGAAGTTTTGTAATAAATGGTTTGGCATTAAATTTATTTAATTTTTGAAACATCTTCTTGTTTCACCTCCATATTGATTCAGATCAGCTCAATTCTTCATCATACTACAATGTGTTCACTCTTATATGAGATGAGATATGGCCAGCAAGGAGCAGGTATAGGGTCAAATCTTGACCCTATACCGAGGGACAACTTTCTATGAACACATAGAAACTGAACAACAAAAGAGTAAATCCATGTAAATGAACTTCATAATGATTAATAATGGGTTCTATATACTAACATTCTGATTATTCAATGACATTTTAACCACCTTATGTTTAAAAAGTACTAAATAAATGATTAAAATATAAACCACACATTTCTAAACTACTTCTGTTACTTCGAGTAAAATTGATTCATACTCAATACATTTACTCTTAGAAGTTCTTGAAACAGTCTGAAAAGCTGTTGGTCTAAAGAAACTAAAGAATAGAGGATTTATTCTGTCAGAGTGATAACTCGGCTTCTGGAGCACATAGAAAAACAGGACACATTTCATTTTAACACAGATTTCATGATTAGACAGATTAGTACATTGCTGAATGCATAAGATGTCATGATCAGTCATTTGTATTCTTTCTCCAAAGGAATGCAGTTTTTATCAGTTTATGGTTGGCAGGGTTTTACGACAGAGGTCAGGAGGTCAGTGCCCAACTCCTCAGACCTTTCCTTAGGTTCTGTGTGTTCCCACACTTTAAGACAGTAAATCTCAAATGGGGGACAAGGGTTGAGGCATTTATAATTAATAGATGGTCAGTGATGGAGTCAGTTTGAAGGGTAATAAAAGCTCTGTCTCTGTTTTCCTTATTGACCCACTGTGAAGACTCCGGTTGGGTCAGTGAACAGCAGGTCAGTGCTGAACAGGTGGGTGACCTGAAAGTGCAAACAGGTCTGGAGAGATTTATATTACTGTGTATCCTGGGACCAGATAAGGAACCTTTCCTGCGAGGAATGTGTGAGATTTACACACAGGGTTGTCTTGATGCTACACAGTCTATAAGCATTGAACCATGTGTGTCCAGTGTAACATGTTTGTTATCTGCATGATTTGTTGTATGTCTTTAACTAACATTAAACATATTTGGAAAAACTACATTTTGCAGTGTTTTTAAAATCCTTATCAATGAAAAAAAGCTCTTTTTGTGGCCAAGAAGAAAAGTAAATCATCATTAAGACCCGAGAAAAGGTCAATGGAAAAAACAGAAATGTTGAAATACATGGTGTGTTCTTGAGTAAATAATCATCTGAAAGAGTTCTCTGTCTGATGGCATCACAACTCCAACTATTAACCAGGTTTTCATCGTGAATGAGTGACTGTGGAAGTAGGTGAAATCTACTTAGTAAGGCCCCTTTCATGGAGTGGGGTCATGAAATGCTTCACAAAATTAAATAAAATTTAAAAAAAAACAACAGCAAAAGTAACAACAATACAATGATCCGAATGCAAAAACAAAAACTAAAAAAACTAGAACCATGCAGAAATTACATAAAAAAGTAAATAACAAATTTAAAAGAGAAACCTGAGTTAACTTATTTTGCTTCTTAAACAATAAACTTCTCAAATATTGAAGTAATTTAATAGTAATAAAACAGGAATATTAGGTTTTTCCCCCTTCTTGTTGACCACGATACTCCTTCTGTGGGCCGTTGATTACAGTAAACAGAGACAGAGAAAGAAAGAGTCACCTGAGCTGTTTTCAGGGTTATGACTTATCTCTAATGACGCTGATAGCTGGAAATTCCCATAGTGGTTTATAAATGTTCGTAAGTGAGTGATAAATATTTGTAAAGGTTTTTCACTTTCAAATTTTTTAAAATTGTGTTTGCTTTTGTTTGTGTTTGATTGATTTTTCATTGTGTTTTCAGTCTGTTCCCTTTTTTTGATGCTACTCTTCATAATCAATTTGGCATGAGCCCATGACTCATCTTTTTCGGTCTTAACAAATATCACTTTTGAGTTAAAAGGTTACATTTGAAAAATAGCCTCTATAGCTTCTGCCCGCCAGACGAAACTTGCCGAAAGACTAAGGTTTACAGTAAATGGACACTCCTTGGTGTACCAGTTTGGATCAGGGCAAAACAAGGTGTGGCCAAGACTTTGAGAAGGTACTGTGATGGTAGATGAAGGATAAGCACTGAGAGAAGAAAGCTGGGCTGATAAAGAGCAAATATTTGCTGATCAAAAAGCGTCTGTGAGTACACATCATCACAAGATCTGAATTTATCTTAACCAGTCAAATCTGTAAAGTTAAGAAGGAAATTTCTGACAAAAACAAACAGCAAAATCAAATGGAGTCTCCAGTGGTGTCAGTGCTGATCTTGGCTGTGATTACCTTCTACACAGGTAAGCATGAATTCATTCTCACCTTCAGTCTACCTGGGTTTATAAAATCTTTTCACAATATGCTATTTCATTTTTGTCATTGTTGTTGTTGTTGTTGTTGTTAAGGAAATTCTGAGCAATATTTCCACAAAATTGATGAGGAAAACATTTAACAATGACTGAACATTGCTCTTTCATTGCTCTCTGTTTTCAGTCCCTTCATGTGGCCAGAAGATAATGGCCTCTCAAAACCCATTACCAGTGGGCAGCACAGTCACACTCTCCACCGATGCCAATGTCAGCTCAGGAGTCTGGCTCTTTGAAAATGATATCATTGTGTTTATTATCCTGGGGATTCCAACCATTTCTGACTCTTGGAGCTCCAGAGTGACTTTTAATTCAACTACTTCATCATTGACTATAAGGTCACTACAGCTGCAGGACACGGGAATTTACAAATTAGAGGCTTTGAATACTTTCAGTGCTGAGTTAACACTCAATGTTCAAGGTAAGGATCATTTCTTTGTTTTATCTGGAGACTGATTTCGCCAAGGTTGGTCTTAGATTTCAACTTGATTTGAATTCAGGCTCGGAGATTAAACTTGCTAAATAAGACATTTCTGACTTCCACTGCAGCTGATACTTATTGGCAAGTTACAGAGACAAAAGGACACCATTTCAATTCCCTTCAATGTCAAAATATGTTTATTTGTAGTAATTTACATTAAAATGAATGTTACCATCAAAGATCACGTTGACAAGATGAACAGGATTATAAACTGACATTTCTGTCCTCATTCAGCTCTCATTTTCAAGCTTTGCAGTTGACACATCATTAAACATATTAAGGCAAATATCACAAGTTTTAGCACTGAGTTATTGCCAACACTTATGGTTAAAGTTTCTCAGCAGAGATCTTTATCAGAAATGTTTGGGACTCATGCTGCTCTCACATTTCTGTCCTGAAACAAAAACAAACAGTGTCAACAAGCAGGATTAAAAATGAGCCAGAACTCATTTTCATGGATCAATTTGATATAACCTCTGTGATAAGGATGTCCCTGAAATCACTTTTGTTGCAAAGACTTTAACCCTGCTGTAATGGAGTTTTAACCAATCAGAATTAAGTATCTAACACAGTCTAGTATCAAGTAAAATAGCAACGTAAACAGGAGACAAATTTTTGTTTTCTACTTTGCAGAACCCATTTCAAGTGTGACTCTGGAGGTAGATAAAAGCAGCCTGGTGGAATTCAATGACACAGCAGTTCTCATGTGTTCTGTGTCCAACGGCTCCTCCCTAACTTATGTTTGGACGATAGACGACTCTGTGATCACACCTGCTGAGGACGTAGAGTTTAGTGATGAAGGTGCCACTCTCACCCTGGTGGATGTGATACGTCAATTTGAGGGGGAGTTTAAGTGCATTGTGTCCAATCTTCTCGGCCAAGTAGTCAGCTCTCCCGTAGATCTGACCGTCAGCTGTAAGTTTGAAGGCCTTTTTCTTTTTTTACGTAACACTACATCACTCAATCTTTGTCCTTACATGGTGTTCCTCTTGTTCCTCCATCAGATGGTCCGAGTAATCCATTAATGGAAATCACACCAATGGGCAGCTATCACAGAACAGGATCCAACATCACTCTATCCTGCTCAGCTGAGTCCAGCCACCCAGCTCCAATCGTGTGGATGGTGAACGACACTTACCTCGAAAATGTCGGCCCACAGCTTCAACTGGAGATGGTCACAAAGAATGACTCGGGATACTATGAATGTCTATTTCATAACACGGCCACAATGAGGTTCAGCAGTGCAAGTGCAATGATCAGGGTAGTGAGTAAGTATTTGTGGAGTTCGTATTTCCAGATTGTCTTTTCCTCTGTAATGATGCTCAGGTTGATGTTGAGAAATAGTTTGACATTTTAGGTAACGTACTCTCCTGCCCTTCCTCCAAGAATTACTGACATAGCTCTCATATACATGCATTCAATATGTAGTGTAACATGCAGCAGATTAACTTAGCTTTTCAACAATGTTGGGAACTGGGGGAGATTTTGAAACCATGCAATTCATGCAGAGTATTTCAAAAGTGCTGATTACTTGGGGGTGCCATTTTTCAGACAAACCAAGTGACATCCTAAAGTCTTTCTGACTTTAACTGCAATGCTAGGCCATCAACAGGTTTTTAAATAGGACAAACTATTGAAAAGTTATGTAGTTATTAACAAACTCTTTGAGGGTACTGTAAGGCATTGCTCTGTCCTGCCTGGCCTGTTGTCTCACAGCGATCTGGCCAAAAAACTAATTTTGCGATGCTGTATTCATGGAGCCGGGGCATGCACGGGGAAAGCCATGAGACTGACATATTCTGCTAACCAAAACATTCACCCAGAATGTCAAAGATCCTTCAGGTCAGCATAATTTACAGCAGAACAGGTTCTTGTGTTGATTTGACACAGACGCTCACATTTATGGAAAGTTCAGCGACTCGTGTGTCTGAGGCTGTAACATAATCTCTCCCAGTCTTCCCTCTGTGCTGGTCTTGTTCTGAAGCCTCATTTCAGCCTTATTTGTCTACAGAGCTGTCAGTCATGATGTCACATCCTCTCTTTTTAGGCTCAAATGACGAGTAAAGTCTCAGAAAAGTGAACAGTTGCACAGGAGTCACCATGATAAGAATTAACTCTGATTGCAGTAATCAGACCTATGGCTCATCTGTTTAGGAAGTGGGCTCAAAGACCTTCACTCAAGCCAGTCACCAGCGGGATTTCCAAAGGTTTTGGCTTCACTTGTGGCAGCTGTTATGCTGTCAATGATTTACACTGTCATGTATAAAGGAGTGCAGCATACATATGCAATTTTGTTACTTTGATTGGTTGAAGCATCCAGATGACACTTTGGTCTGCACCGTTCAAAAAACCTGTGAACTGATCTTTCTAATTTGCATCAGCAATTGACGTCATATCTTTCCACTTCAATGCTCAGGACATTTTCAAAAATGTCAAATCATTTCAACAAATATTTCCAGATCACGTGTCACTTTTACTCAGTATACACATTTCTGTGAATCTCAATAACTCTGTTTACTCTCCCTCCTGTAGAGCCAATAGAAGCAATTCATGTGAAAAACCAAGGTGGGCCAGCGATCCTCGATGAGGATTTCACTCTGCTCTGTGAAGTGACTGGATCTGAAGTGACCGCGATTCATTGGTGGAAAGACCAGAAGATTATTTCTGCTTTCGATTCGATGGTTTTAGACAATGACAACAAAACACTGACTCTCACACCAGCCCAACTTTCAGATAAAGGAGATTATCAGTGTTTGGCATTTAATGAAGTTAGTGAATTGGTCAGCAGCTCTTACACTGTCGAAATAAACTGTAAGTATTTTTCTGCACATCAGCACATTGCCCATACAAGAACAGCAGAAAAAAATGTAATTAAAGAGCAAATCTTTTAAATCTATAAACATGCAGTCAGTCTTGTGAACATGTTTTAATGTCTCTTTGTTTAGTTGGACCAACAATGCCAACTATCACAGGACCAAAAATAGCATTCCCAGGCGACAACATCACACTCACGTGTAATGCAACATCACACCCTCCCAGCTCCTACGCCTGGTTCTTCAATGATACCATAGTGGCCGTCACGTCTGAGTACGTCCTATCTCCTCTTACCTTCAACATGAGTGGGATGTACACCTGCATGGCCTTGAACCACATCACCTTCAAAAACATCACAGTGCACAAGACGCTCACTGTTGTTGGTGAGGTGACTTAGACAGCTTCACAGTTTTATACAAGGAAAAAAGCAGCATTAAGAGAGCTAAACTGGAATTTTTCTTTCTTTTTAGATCCAATTCATGGTGTAAACATAGAAATGCCAGATGACCCTGCCATAGAAGGTGATGTTTTTATGCTAACATGTGATGTGACTGGACCTGCTGAGTATGTTGTCTGGATGAAGCACGAACTCCCACTGCTTGGGGACGACAGGATGACTTTTAGCACGGATAATAAGACAGTGACCTTCAACCCCATACACCGCAATGATACAGGGGAATACATTTGCATAGCTTTTAATGCTTTCATCTACAGGACCAGCCTCCCATTCATGCTCAAAGTTGCCTGTAAGTAACAATTAATGGATTGCTGTCACTGTTAGTGACAATCGTATCATCCTAATTTATTTGGAAAAACATGACGCCATTCAAGATCACTGTCTCTTTTGCAGTTGGACCAGATGCACCACACATTAAAGCACCATATTATGGGGAGACTGGACGGCAAGTGGACTTAGAATGCTCTGCCCACTCGATGCCTCCCAGTCAGTACACTTGGTGGTACAATGGTTCAGAGGTGGCTTTTACTTCAGTGTTTAGAACCAAAACTTTACAACTGAATATGAGTGGAGAGTACACATGCATGGCTTACAATAATGTCACAGGCGAGGACAGCACAATCTCTCACAAGCTCACAGTCATCGGTAAGAAAACTCAAATGCGGATATAGATCATTAAATGTAGCTCATGTGACTGCATTACTGATTTCTGCTTTGTTTCGTGTCCACAGAGGCCATTGAGTCCCTGATGATCACAAGTGACGAGGAAATTCCAATAGACACTAAGGACTTCACTCTCACCTGTGAAGTAACTGGGCCCTATGATAGCCTCTACTGGAGGAAGAACGATGTGGACCTGAATATGCACAGCCCCGAAGCTTCAAACATGTCCTATTACTCTGAAGGCAACATGCTACACTTCACTCCACTTACCAGGGATGATGACGGGATTTATGAGTGTGTTGCTACCAATAAGGCCGCTTCCCATGTCAGCAAACCGTACACACTCCTGGGGAACTGTGAGTGTAACAGGACACAACCAGGAAATATAACTGTTGGCCAGTTTGTAGCTTTAGATTTATTTGTTTATTTGACAGAAATACAAGTGTAACATGCAAGATCTATACATGACAAAGTTAGCAACAATATTTATTATAATCTGCAGCCCCCAAAGTAGTTAATATAATATAAAGAGATTTTAAAATATAAAGAAATACATTAGCGAAGTCTGGATGTTTTTAACGCCCCTCTAATTTCAACTGATCTTAAGGAAATTATTCCAAATAATTTCAAGGTATAGTATCAAAGGTTTCACTGCATACATATTTTACAGTTACAATTGCATAAAATAAAAAAAATAACATGGTTTGAATTTTTAGTTATTAACATTTTGGTGTTGATTCAGGCCCTATTTCTCATTAACTTCTGCTATCTCTACGAATTATATATAATCTAACCCATAATCATCTGGTTTAAGAGATTAAGAGAGGACAACAATAATGATTGATTTCCAGTGGTTTGAAGTCCTTCTTCACTGTACATCCTCTGACTTTCTCTCTGTGTGTTTGCAGATGGTCCTCTGTCTATGAGTATCCTTACTCTAGACACAACACTGACCGGCCCCACCGTGTACATGAAATGCTTTGCTGATTCCCGTCCAGAGTGTAAGTTCAGCTGGTTCTTTAATACGTTTAATGAGCCGCTGATGGAAGGCTCCCTTCTCAAATTCTCTGTGACAAATGAGACCAATGGGACCTACATATGCATGGCGAAGAACCCTGTGACCAATATCACAATGTTCCAGTTCAAAAACTTCACTGGTGAGAGTTTTTTCCCCTCTCTGTTTCTATTCATGAGCTGAATGCAGATCTCAGATGTTTTATTCTGGCCTGTCTTTCCTTCCTAGGTCATGCTGACGGCCTCCACGCCCAATCCAAAACTGCTCTTCTGATGATGGGTCTGCTTGCCTTGTTTGCTAATGTTATCTCCATTTGAGTCTTCACGCTGAGTAATATGATTATGAGGAAAGGCCTCTTGCGCCCTCTGCTGGCTTTATCAGCAACCTTTCAGTAAAGTAAAAGGGGGAGGTTCTGTAAATGAGAGGTCGTCTTAAATTCCTGTAAGAAATTTAGGTTTGATATTTAACTTATCATATTCATTAACCTTTGATAGAATCATTCTGGTGGTGAAATGGTAAATGTCGTTAATTGCTTGCATTGTCTGATCGGGTTTATTATGTTGAATATTTTCAGTGTAGGCAAGTACGAGTAGTTTTAATGTTGTGGTGTTTGTTTTTTCTGTGTGCCCTTAATTGGATTATAAAAATAATGCACTTTATTGTGTACCGAGGGGAGAGAATACACATACACATTTATTTAGAATGCCTTTATATTTGTTAAACATTGTATTTCTTCACTTTAACAACCTGCATTTTTCTGTCTTTTTGTTTTTGGGGTTAAAGCGTCTATGAGGAGTTTTTTGACATTGTTAGTTCTGAATCAATAAAGAATACATAATCAGTTTTGTTAGACCTTTATTGAATGATTGGTAGAGTTCTTGTTTTGTTTTCAAGAACCACTTAGAGTTACATTGCAGTAAACAGAGAGAGATATCATTAATACAGAAAAGAGCTTGCAAGTCTTGAAGGAAGTGTTTTTGTGCCATCAACAGCTTCTATATGAGTTGACAGTATATATCAGGTATCATTTCACAAACATCACACATACATGAAATAACCTACATGTACATTTCTATTTGTGAGTGGATTGTCTCATATCAGTCATATGGGGACACTCGGACCAAACTTCCTGGGGTTACAATCCATCTGAACCTTAGAAAACCACTTGCACTTCTTCAGGTTCTTGTTTCTTTTCCTCTGGCACAGCCTCTTCACTTGTGGTTTAAGTTAATCCAGATAACATGGTGAGGGGAAAAAACACAGATTAACCAGACTATTTAAAAAGTATGTGACATCTAACTGTTAATTTTTATGTTTTTCTACTTTTGATTCTATAGATTTCTCCACGGTAGAGCACTTACATCTTCCACACTTGCCTTTGAGTAGAGCAAACTGCTGACAAGGGCAGCCTGTATCCATTATTCCTCTTCCTTTTCCTGGGTGAACACACCAGAGATTGGGTCATGAAGACACAGTTAAAGAGATTTAAATAATTGACTTATACTGATGCAGTGCTTATACAAAAAAAGAAAAAACTATGAAATAAAAACTTTGTAGCTACTTTGTTTTCTGTTTACCTAAAAAAAAAATGCTGCTCTTACCGTTACATCTGCACCGTTTTGAGTTGATCAGATCTGCAGTTACTGGTGGTTGTCCTTCAGCAGAAGCTACAACACAGTTTTCATACATGTTTTATCTCAAAAGACATCAGAATCATAATAATAGTGCTTTAGTTAAGTATTGTCACCACTCTTGTTAGCAGAGTTTTAAAAAAGTAATCTTACATACCATCAGAAAATGTTCCAGGAACCAAGGAAGGCTCCAGTTCAGAAAGACCTTTGTTAATTAAATCAAAAAAAGACTCCATTTACATTGAAGTTACTTTAAAAAGTTGCTAAATTGTGTCATTTTGATTAAGTTTACATACCTTGGCTGTGATCGATGAATAAAAGCAGTCCAAGAACTAACACCAAAAACATTGTTGATGTCTCGCTCCAGTAGCGCCAGCAAAATAAAAGGGGGATCAGGTACAGTAACTCTGCCTGTGGATTAACTTTAGTTCCTGGAATGGAATGAAAATCTTCTCATTGTGACACCTTATAAAGGACGGTGTTGATTTCTGAAATTGTAGTCATGGCGCATTCATCAACTGCCAGTTCTATGACGCATGTCTTGCCCATCTGCACCTTTACAGTGGATGGCTGTGAATAGACATACCTTGGCAAAAAAAAGGGGGAAAAACAGACTATTGGTTTATGAAAGGGACCCTCATGATACTGATCTGCAAGGAAGGCCAACTGGAGTGCCAGATGTGGGTGTTTTAACGTGTAAAGGGAACTTTTCCTAAAGGGTTTTGTTACCTTGTGGGTTACCTGTGATCAAACTTTGTCTCCAGTGTACATCTGTTTGTAGGAGGCTTAACATCAAAGTGATATGTGTTTACCAATGCTAAAGTTTTGTCCTCAATAGATTGAAAATGTCTTTTACTGTAGAATTTCACGCTATTCAGGCCCATAATCAATGACAATAGTTTCCTCATTTTAGCCCTGATGACACCACCACTCACTATCAGACTTAAAATTCACCGTAATAAAGATAATGGGCAGAATTTGGGGTCTAAGGTGTTGTACATGTCAAGACTTTTGGAGGGAGGGTTGGTCTTATAGTGATCACAAAGAGGTTGGATACTGTTTCAGAGCAAAGCCGAACTTGTTCACTCTGCTCCAGTTTCAAATCTGCACACAACCATATCTGAGATTCTTACTAAACCACTCAAGCAAATGCCATGAACCTCCTGTTTACAAAATCCTCCTACATGTACTTTTAATGAACCCACTTCTGGGTGTCCGAGGTGTGCAAAAGGTTGCTGCATCACAAACAATGACTCTTGCTCAGTATTAGCATGCAGATCGAACAAAGGCACTGAAATCATCTTGTTTTCGTATTTAATGCATTCTTCCATCACTTGCACAACCAGCCATCCTGAAGCATAATTCAAGTTCTGTAACACAATCATTGTCCAAGAAGCATTTTAGTGTGAAGTAAAGCCTTTACAGATGCTCTTAGGGGTGTTATGTTGCAGAGGAGATTAAACTTGAAGCAGAAGCAGTTTCACATTTATCAATACAACTTTAAACCTATTCCAGTACATCTATGTTAGCGACAAAACCGGTCTCTCACTTCAAACTCTGCGGCGGTTACAATAGATGAAGCAATAAGGACAACAATATAGGACATGACATGACAGAATAGACGGAAACAGTCAATCAAAAATATTTGGTCATTCAAAACATCTACAAAAGACACCAAACACCACAAAAAAGTAAACAAAGCTTTTACCAAATAAATGTAACTTGATGAAACGTAGAGAAACTGAGAAACCAAAATGACAAATTACAACAACTTTCTGGAAAGGGCAGTTCTTACATCTCATATTCTCTGATGGTAACTAAAGAGCAAAAGTCTCACATCATTTTCCGACTGACTACCTTCTGTTCCAGTAGCTTTGGGAGGACAGTGCATTATGTTATAAACGGTTTCTTCTGAAAAGCATTTTCTTAGAAAAATTAGACTTGGAGAGTCTCATAAGAGCTGCAGCCAAAGAAATGATCTGAATAAAGTTTTTCAATCAGGTGCAACTTCATATCTTTACTGAGGGACCAAGCTCAAACGTCTTTTCACGAGAGTTTAACTTCAGATCTTCACTGTTTGTATCAGGGGGCAGAGGATTTCAGTAAACCCTGTATGGAATGACACTTCAAACACAGAAACCTGGTAAATTGGATGCGGACTGAGACTTTGGGGAAGACTTTTTCTCTCCATAGCACAGCAAATTAAATCTTTGACTGCTTCATAAACACAAAAAGGCTTTATGGTCCCATTATGTGCAACAATGGTCACCAACCCTGGCCACGAAGAGGACAATTTTCACAGCTCTTAGCCCTTACTGATTGATTCTACCCATCAATGACGGTGTGTCTGGGCTGACTGGGATGCTCTTTGGAGACCAGGGATGAGGACTACTGCTGTAGTGTAAGCTATCTTTAGGCTCAATTCTCTGCAGGCTTGTCTAGCATGGATGTAAGATGGGCGTGCACGACTTCGCATACAGCCTGGTAGCCCTGGGGGGTCAGGTGAAGGTAATCATACATATCCTGATGGGAGATGTTACCATCAGAGTGGACAAATCCTGGGTCCACATTAAGGAATGAGGCGTGAGGGAGGGACGATACAGCTTCTTGGACCAGCTTGTTTACCTTGGCATTTCGCTCCCGCAGAGGGTTCGGCAGTTTGCCTCTTGGCAGTACGCTCTGGAACAAGATCAAATGATATTATATGTTAAGAAAAGGAAATGCTTGTAGCATTGTAGCAATCTTTTGGTGTTTGATATTACAAATAAAAGGGAATGACTGCCAAAATTACGTAACTCAACCCAACACCACATTTTCACACATAAACTGAAACTCAGTAACTTTTGTGCCGCAGCAACAAACAGTCCTGTATTTTAAATTCACTTCTATCTAAGCCTCCTCACATCTCACAAAAGTTCAGTCATCGAAAGTTAATCTTCAGCAAATGCTAGTTAACAATTTCTCTCCCCTGATTGAACCCTAAAGTCAATTGTTTTCCTATGTCTAAAAAATTGGAGACAAATCTTGAATACAGTGATATCAATTAGTTTGTCATTTTTAACAATGAGTGTGCAGATAAACATTTCCCTCCTTTGAGGAATGTACAAGGAAGAAAACTTACTAGCACAAGTGTCCGGGCATGAGGGAGCTTGTTCTTGATGATTTGGATAATAGCCATGATGCCTCCACAGACTTGTTCAGCGGTGTGACCGTGATTATTAGTGCCTACCCAAAGCACAACGACCTGCAGCAGAACAAAACAGAAAGGATTGTGTGATTGAACTCATGTTTTTGTTACTTTGGAATCAGTATACCTGGAAGTTTAATGTAGGCACAATGGATCGACTGTTTTACTGAACAAGCATGGTAATGTTCTCTATTTTTAGCTGTGATTGGAACCTTTGGGCTGATATTATCCAGTTCGCCATTGCTCAGTCTCCACAGCACATGTTGTGTTGCATCACCACCTATACCAAAGTTAAGAGCGTGAAGGGGAGAGAACAGCTGCCGCCAAACCTGCAAAAGAGAAACCTATGTGTTGATACCCAAACTGAAGAGATATGTAAGACGACAAATCAAGTTTTTAAAAAACTCTGCATATGGAACATTAGTGTGAGTGTTAGGACTCATTAGTCATGAGTGTTTTACCCCAAACTGGTGCATGAGCTGAACGAGAGAGTCTCCAACAAACAGAACATCCGGCTCTTTGTCTTTGCTGTCAGACACAAAACGGTTGTGCTATAGACAAAAAAATGAAAAAAAAAGGAAAAAGGTATTAGGTAGACTGAAATATTTTATGTACAATTACACCATGGGCCTTTCTAGAGGCTTGACTCAGTTGACTAAATACGACTAAATAATTGTTACAGTTGCATAAAAACAACAATACGCCTGTTATATATTTTGTTATTTGGATCTTGAGGTGGGAAACATCAGCTTTTATACAAAGTAAAGACAGTCTTTGACTTATTGCATAATCCCACAGAAATTATGAAACAACAAAAGAAAACTGCAAGTTTAAACAAAAGTCCTTTCCAATTGACTTTGTCTGTGTAGGTTAACTCAAAACATCCCACTGAGCAATAGACGGCTATTAGACGTCTAGTTTTTTTCTAGACCTAATTTTAACCGTCTAGAACCTGTATATTTTTAGACAGAATTTAGTCGTTGCAATTTAACCCATATTCAATAACTATGTATTTCAAAAAGCAACTGTGAGTTGCATAACTGATCTCCAAGTACTGAACCAAAATAATTATGATAGATGTTGAGCAAAATACAGTTATACCTCTGTTAGCCGGCAAGTCTAAACTTGGTCTAAATTCAGATGTCTAAAAACTTTAATTTTTAGACCTGTGGTAGCCTGATTTTAGACCAGTCGTCTAGGCTACATTTAGACCTCTTTTAGACCAAAAATTGCTCGGTGGGATAACATTGAGTGTATGTTTTGTTTCAGCTTCAGTGCGGATCAGGGGAGAAAACTGCATTAAAAACACTGAAATTGCAGCCATTCATGTGCCAAACTCAATACGAGCATGCAGATTGTGAAACAACAAAAGAAAACTGCTAGTTTAAACAAGATTCCTTTCTGATTGACTTTATCTATGCAGGTTAACTCAAAACATTAACATTAAGTGTATGTTTTGTTTTAACCTCAGTGTGGATCAGGGGAGAAAACTGCATTGAAAACAATGTGAGATTGCAGCCATTCATGTGCCAAACTAAATACGAGCATGCAGATCGTGAAACACTGAAAATGCATAACTATGTAAAGCGTATAAGGCGAGTAATTCACACACCAGAGACATCCATCGTCCATCTCCCTGGGTGTCTTCACAGGGAGTGGGTGTGGCGGCGGGGTTTGGGTCTTCTGCACTCATGACTTGACTCTGTGTAAGAAAGGCAGTCACTTTGTGTTAAAATAACCTTTTAACAACGGAAACGACCGAATTAACCGAAGCCCTGCAGATGAAACAGCCGACTAACTCTGAGGAGGCTGGTTGAATTAGCTTCTATAGCTAGCTTACTGGCTTTAACACAAGAAAGATGTGAATAGACTGATGTTGTCTGACTAAAAAGCACAGATTAATATCACTAAAGTACACGAGCCTGAGCTGAGCTAAGGGTAAAAGGCAAGACTTCGACTGACAGCCACATTTAATGATAATAATGATACAGATTACCATAAAATCAAAATATCGTCATCTCCCAACTCAGTTTCAGGAAGTGAGTGTTCACTCTAGCGTTGCTTGCATGTACCATTATGGACCATGGGTAACGACATATATTCTTTCACGTATCTTACCGTAACGATGATACATTACAACCAATACAACTTTTATAAACATTTCAAAACACTTAATTTTGAAAAAACCGTTGTTAAAGTAAATACGAAGCTACATGATTAGACTATTTCCCCCCCCCTCCTCAGAAGAAGTGGTTTCGCCCTCCTCGATAGTGCTCGTGGGAGTTGGTGCTGCGCAGAGGAACACAGCTGCGGCGGCATGTTGCTGAGCAACGACAGATTGATAAGAGGCTGAAGAAGACTGCGCAGTCAATGTCAGTTTGGGTAAGTTAAGTAGTCAGTTAAGAACTTTTTTAGTACAAAATACTCTCCTGGTTAAGTTGACGCTTTCTCACTTCACGTATATTCAAAGTGAGGATCTGTTACTGTGTTTAAGTCACTATGACAGAGTGCTGGTAGCTCCAAACACGCACCTGCTAGTTAACCTTATAATTGGGCCCTACATGACGAGTCCCCGGAGCCACAGTGGGTGAAGTTACACTCCTTCGGGTGGTTGAAATAATTTTTGGTTAATCAATATTTGTAAACGGCAAACTTTTTTATATTGTCCGGGTTCTGTGGGTTTACAATGTTTATAGCATGTGTTACACACGGACCCCCTTTTTGACCTTCTAATATCCACCACAGTGCAAACTTGTCTTTGTTTTTCAGATAGGGCCAAAATAATGCTCAGAACAGCACCTAACTTCATCAACAGTACATATAGGGTCCTAGCCACAGCACTAGCCACCAAACATCTTTTTAACTTTGCCTGATTTCTTTAGCAAAGAGACGAAACACAACTCATCTACTCTCTTCCAGCAGCTGCTTGTTTGTAGCGAGACCTCAGGCCAGTCCATTACGGACTACAGCGGGGTGACGCAGCTCAAGGAAGAACATTTATGATCATTTCTTCATGGAAACGCAATCAGACCGAGACGCTAAGGCAGAAGAACTACTGCCTCTCCAGTGCAAAATGATTAATATGATGATTATTACTTAAAGGAAATAATAAAGTATCGATCATAAATGTTCTTCCTTGAGCTGCGTCACCCGTTGTAGTCCGTAATGGACTGGCCCGAGGTCTAGCTACAACCAATTGGCTGCTCGAAGAGAGTAGGTGAGTTGTGTTTAGTCTCTTTTCTAAGGAAATTAGGCAAAGTTAAAAAGATGTTTGGTGGCTAGTGCTATGGCTGGGACCCTACATGTACTGTTGATAAAGTTAGGTGCTGTTCTGTGCATTATTTGTGGCTATAGAGTGGCGTTTTGGTTGAGGTTTGTTGATGGCTCCTCAGACCGCTGTGTATTGCTATCCTGCGGTCGTTACTAAAGTTGATATAACTAGAGAAACAAGTGGTTGGCAACATTCACCGCTCTAACTGTGGGGTGTCTAACTCAGTGTTACGGTGTTTTTGACCCTAAAATAATATTAAGCCAGAACATCCCTGTAAAGCATCAGTGTCCTTTTTATATAGTCCAACAAGATTTTTTAATCCTCATTGTGATAAAACAACCCTACTTTTCCTATCTGCATACAGTGGTTACAAATGACTAACCGTAGTCCTCTTTCTTACAGACCGGTGCAGTATGAGCCACACCTGTGGTAGGTCTTCATCAGACAAACACAGAATCTTAAATGCTTTCAACAAGCAGTTTAAAACAACAGATAAAAACTGTTGCTCTGTAAACAGATCCACTGCAGACTCCAAATGTTCAAACCACCACAGTAAAGCTGATGAGCAGCACAGACCAAAGCGATTGAGGAGTCGCAAAGAAAGGAGCAAGATGAGAGGTTTTGGGAAAGAAGCCCCAAAGTCCCAGTCACACCACCATCGCTGTCGGTGCCAGAGCAGTAAAGACATCACATATGTCCATGACAGCTGTCGTCATAGTAGCTGTCATAGTAGCTGTCGTTGTGCCTCAAGACAAGAAGCACTGTTCCTAAATGTTGTACCCACTGCACAGGAGCCCAGTATCATCACAGATAGTCGCCTAATAGGACACCACGGGCTGTTCAACCATGAGGTGAAGTCAATCGATATTGACCGGCTGTTGAGTAAGCAGAAAAAAAAGGAGAAAAATGGACAGCAAGATCATGAAAACAATGCCATCTCACGTCCCTCCTCAACATCTCACATTCCTTCACCGATCTCCAGTAATGATATCTTGGGTACTGAGCCTGATGAGGTTGTGATATTAGAAAAGGAAGGAGAACCTGCAGTGAAGGCCCATGTTGATTGCCAGGAGAAAGAAGATGAAACGCCAAAGCAGAAAACCAACACTGTCATGTCAGAAAAGCCCACTGAAACACTGTTGACTCCTGCTGATAATGGAGATAACATGATGACACTAAATAAAAAGGAGATGACTTCTACTTTGAAGCAAACCCCAAAGAACGATGATGGTGTTAGCCGAAGCACGTTCCAACTGCCCAGCTCAAGGACTGCAGAAAGCTCAGACTCACGGCACCAAAGACCTGATCCAAGTTCTCTATCTGAGTCTGTACAGTCAGTGGCAGCGAGCTTGTGTGGCCGCCAGCTATTCCCACTTTTGAGAAGAAGAGACCTGGTGAAAGAGAGCAGGGAGGTGCTACTGAAAGCTTTAAAGGAAAGGCACGGGCCTTGGCTTCAGGAGAACCTCTTCAGACTGCGGCAGTACCCCAGCAGTGGTTTTGATCACTCAAAGGAGGTCCAGGATCAAGAGCCGACCATGAGAGATGAAGATGAGTTCCAGCGTACAGGTAAGTACTAAATTACCTGATATCTTTGAGATTATCATCTTTCAAATAAGGTGTTATACTTTATTTGTACTATAGTAGTATGATCATAATAATTTAGTATCTATTCTGTATTTACAATATGTTTTTACTTTGAAATCTTGATATGGGTGTTAAGCTGGTTCAATTATTAGATATGGTCCATTTAATCACTTGGCCTTATTTTCAGATGCATTTACAACAGAATTTCAAGCCAGTAATCCATTTTCAGTCAGCCCACAAAGGAAGTATTCGAAAAGAAAGAGAAGTGCATATTTGAACTTGAGGTTCAGTCCACAGCAGCTCCTAAAACCGGAACAGGTAAGACCCAAAAAGAAACTCCTTTTTCAGGTTGAGTCGTCTTTTCTTCAGACATCAGCTGATAAGTTCATGCCCCACTCATCTAAAATACTCTGTTTTTATACAGCCTGCTGAATGGCTAAGACAGCCTGTGGAAACCTCTACCGGTCTTTTGGACAATTTCCTCAAATCTCCTCACTCACCTCAGTTCAGCATGGACTTTGAGCCGTCTGGAATCAGAGATTATTTGTTTGCACCTTCTTCTACCTCATGCTGGGAAGAAAAAAACTCTGCATTTCCCCACTGGGGGGACACCCTAAGCAGGCAAAAGAGCGAAGAGGCTTCTACATTTAACTCCTTTGGAAACAGCTTTGTGAACCAAACCAGAGCACGAGATGCACTTCAATACAGTTTGAGCACAGCACAAAGTGTCCCTCCCTACTATACACAGCTGCCTGACAGATATTCAACAGAGCCAGTACACTTCCCCCAGGAACAAGACCCATTTAGAGCTGAGAGGCACTCTTTTCCTATCCTTCCCATCCCAACTTCAACATCCCGAACAGGGCCACAGCTTACTGCCTTTCAGCCAAGCCAGGGAACCTTCAGCTTGCCCTCCCCTAAGACCCCACCAAAGGGACATGATTTATTATCCTCCATCTCACATGCTGGAAAGAGACACAGCACCCTCCCGTTCATTGCTCCTGAGTCCTGAGCACTGGTCCTTCCCTCCTATGAGACTGTACTAAAGTGCCATATTAGTGAACTTTCTGTGAAGATATACAGTTATCCTCCTTTATTCATACAACCAAGACTTTTTGTCTACAACCAGCAAAGCAGTGAGTTGTGTGCCTTTATTTTACACAGAGAATTAAAACTAAGAGCAAAGGTTTAATGTCAAGAGTCAATCATTTTTACTCTTTTGTCCCATTCATTCTGAGGTAAACGAAAGCACAATTATGAATTGTTTACATCTTTGTTGCTTTTTTTTAAATTACAAAACTGTAAAGTGACACAAGTATTCACAATGGTGCTGTAATGCAAAGTTATTGACAGAACAAACTTAGTCAAGTATTTGGCATTTTGTTGTGTAGGTGGGATTCACATATAAAAGCAAGAAAACATTTACAGTTGTGTGAGTCAGACATGTATTATTTGGTAAAATATAAACAAAATTTTAAATTATATTTCTACAAGATGATTGTGGATCGTCTTTTTGTCTTTAGTCCCATGCATCCACATGTTTTTATGACCCTCTCCCTCTAGAAGAGAATTCATCTGTCGTCTGCTGGACTGTACAGTGAGGTTTGACTCAAAAACCATAGGTTAAATCTTTTTACGGTTGCAAATAATAGTTTTCATCTGTTATTTGAGTCTCACAGCCTTTAGTATCCATGCTCCCAGGAACCACAGCACCATGTCTCTCGTTACTTTCTGCTGTTTCAGCTCTGCTCCTTGTTCTCATGGCCTTACGAAGCTGATTCCAAAAGAGTTCTTGGGCCTGTGAGGGGTCAGTGCAGTCTGAGTCCGGCCACTGCAGGTAAGTCTTTTTCAACATGACTTTCCTCATTCGGTGATAGGATGACAACAGCCTCTCAGAGATCGGCTCCAGAAATACCAGGAGGAGAACATCCCGGTGCTCATCGAAGAGCCGGTAGCTGGCCAGCTGGATTTCCAGAGAACACCACTCACTTTTGAGGAAACTCCTGCTCACCACACAAATAGTTTTGCGGCTGCCATATACAGCAGAGACAATGTTGTCTACAATGTCCCGGCCCAGCTCAAAGTCCCTGTGATGCAGGCAAAGTTTAAAAGGGGATCCACTTCCCTCCAGGTTGGGCATCAACTGATCCATAACCCATTGTTCATCAGAAGAATTATAGGAAATAAAAGCATCATATTTACAATTCTCCTCTTCATCTCTGATCCTGCGCCACTGCTCACTGAACCAGGACCGAAACACGTAGTAGCTGTACTTCATATTCCAGTAGAGGTTGACATAAAGTAAAGGAGTGATTGTGAACAGAAAGACCACAACCGCTGTGCTGAGGAACAAGTACTCTCCAAGATCTATGTAGCAAACTTTGGTATCGAAGTTGTGGAACCTGTGTTTGGGCTCATTTGGACATGGCAGACTGTAGAGATAAACAACTTGGACACTTGGCTTATTAATAGTCCAGTTTTGCAATAAGCTGTTTGCGCAGGTGCAGGTTAAGGGTACATTTCTAACATCAAGGTAGCGGAGTTTAGGCATACTTTCTAATGCATCGACAGGAATGCTTTCCATCCCATTGCGGTTCAGCTGCAGTTTACGCAACTGTGTCAGATTTCCAAAAACAGCTTTTGAGAAGTCCTGAATGACCATACTTTCTGCAATCAGCGTGGTCAAATTTTTTTGATTTTTAAAGAGTCCTGGCTGTAGTTGTGTCACCCCGACACAGCAGTCAGTCATTGTGAGGAACTTCAAGCTTTTCAGATCATCAAAGACATCAGGGGGGAGCTGATGGATTTTATTGCTGCTGAAATACAGGGACTCTAAGGAGCTGAGGCCACGGAAAAATTTTAGGGGTATGACAGTGAGACCATAAGGCTGCTGTGCATCCAGTTTCAGATCTTTGAGTTTGCTGAGATTCATAAACGGTGATCTTTCATGTTCTTTAAGGTAGCGAATCTGGTTACCGTGTAAATCCAGCACTGTTAGAGTGTCTTGAAAAGCATGATAGAGGGAAGAGTCAATGTTTTTTAATCTGTTTCCATCAAGATAGAATTTGGATAAACTTTCCAGCCCATAAAGACCAGATGGCTTAATATGAGTAATCTTATTACCTCCAAGGTCCAAGATAATCAGATTCTTTAGACTGTGGAAAGTCATATTAAAAATTACATCAATGCGATTGTTGCGTAAGTTGAGGGTTTTCAGCTTGACCTGATCCTCAAATGTACTGTTGTACAACTCAGTCAAGAAGTTATTGTCCAAGCGGAGAGTCTCAAGGCTTTGTAGGCCTTTGAGGGCTTTAACGTCCAGATACACAATTTTATTGATGTTAAGTTGCAGAGTCTTGATATTTGGTGTATTAATGAAAGCATAAGGGCTGACGTACATGATCTTGTTGTAACGGTAAGTGATGTCCTCCACATTACGAATAATAGTGTGATTCTTACAAGGTGGGAGGGAAGTTAAATGGTTATGGTCTGCATTGAACGCTTTCAAATGTTTCTGTCGGTTCAGAAAGATGAGACAACTTGTGTTTTTCAGTTCATTGTAGGATAGATCCAGTCCGCCTCTGATATCAGGGCAATGTCGAAGAGCGTCTCTTGATAGATTTTTGATCTCATTACTCGACAGGCTCATGTTTTTAATCCACACCGACTTTTTCAATAATTTGCACAGCTCCATTAGCAATTTTTCGTCCTTGAGTTGTGTGCCTGAGAAGTCAACGTGACGGGCATTGACATTGCTGATGTTTAAAAACTCCAGTATCTTGACATTTGTTGAACGCAAACGCAGGTAGTTTACACGGCTCAGATTTACTCCCTGAAAAGCCGCTGTAGAAAGCCGAGGATTGTATGACAAATCTAACAGCTGGACAAACCCAAGAAATGAATGTGTACATCCTAATGTGGACAGGTTATTTTTACACAAATATAACCTTGTCAGGGATGTTGGCAGAGACACATTTGAGTGGCTGAGAGAAGTCAAATTGTTTGAGCAAAGGTCCAACAATTTCAGATGTCTTAAATTTGCCACAGAGTCTGCAATCCTGGAGAACTGTGTCAGAAAGTTTTGCCTCAGAACTAAAGTTGTGAGATTTCTAAGTGTGAAGAAAATGTCTCCAGGGAGTTGCTTTAGTCTATTGTTGGACAGCATGAGAACGGCGAGGCTGTCGAGGTCCTGAAACAGAGACGGGTCAAGCTTTGATAGGTAGTTCAGAGACAAGTTGAGAGACTTTAAAAGATGCAAATTCTGGAAAGCTAATTTATCGATAGTTCTCAGCCTGTCATTATCCATTCTGAGGTCCTGAAGGTTTGGTAGATGAACAAAGCTTTTGTTGGGGACATGCGTCAGAAAATTATCAGAGATGATGAGTTTGGTTGCAGACGGCGGCAGGTCATCCACAAAGGCTGATATGTTTTTGTCTTTTCGATTGATGCATTGGAAAACTTTTCCATATGAGAACTGATTTTCAATGCAGTTCTTAAAGCTGTAACCACGGATGAGTTCAATTGCAATAAGAGAAACTGTAACTGACAACAGCCAATGAGTGAGACTCCCCATGTTGTCACCTAACAGTTCAAGGGCCAACCCTTTAAATAGTCTTCATCAGTTTTTAGATATTTGTTTAAATTTAATGTTGAAAGTGTCAGTCAGGCTGCTGGGTTCTTCTCTGGCAGGAATCTGTGGGCAGAGATAGAGTTCACACGTCACATGTTTGAATCGAAGGGTGTATAATCAGGCCTCCAACTTAAGAAGCAGAACAATCTTAAAACAGAAGTGCAACTGAAACCCTGAGATGTGTTTTACCTCTCATAATGTAGATGTCATTCCCTTATATACTCAGAGTTCACATGACTATGTGCTTTTGGTATGCGCTGTGCCTTGAGGACTTTCCATCTCATTGTGACACTAATATTATCACCTCTTTATGTGCAACAAAAGCAGCAAGGCTGACAGTCTCTAATGTTCATTGTAAAGGGTGAATGTTAAACCTAGGAACCTAAAAGCACATTTTAGGAACAGCCTTTATTAAACATTTTCAACAGATACTCACAACAGCGTTATATTTGACTCATGCTGCAAAAAGTGTTGCACAAAAATCCACACAAACCAGACGTTCTTGAAGCTCACACTATAAATAAACTTTAATGTAGAAAGTGATGAGACCAAACTTATATAAAGTCCTTAACTAAAATGGTCCCTGTGAAAATTGTTTCCTCTTTTGACATTTTCAGATCCCGTTAATGCGTTCCTTCTCCCATAACTGCCTTTTAAGATGATTTGTCAAACCACTGAATCTCAGTGTTAAAACATGTAATACACGGTTTAACGGTAGATTATGACACCAACAGGAATAGGCAAAGGACTAAACTTTTGTTATAGATTTAATAATGTGGATAATGGGAGCATTAACATAGACAGACACTCCTGATTTCATCTTTGTACATTTCTTGTCATACAGATTGATTGATTTCACTTCACTTTCACTTTAAGTCACAGAAGATATTTCTCTATCAAAGAGATTGTTATCTACAAATACATCATGTACAACTAACTGTGGTTTCGTGAGGGAAGTAACTCTAATAATCTTTTTCACAATCTCATAAACTCAAGTCTAAAAACAACTTGCAGTGACCACTAGATATGACCCTTAGTTTAAAGTTGTTAAAGAAAATTGTTTTATTCTCACGTTCTTACCTGCTGAAGTGTTGCTGCTGTTGTCTCTTCAGAGAGTCTCTCGTTGTGTGGATGTCTCAGATATGCACTGAATAAGAAAGAGGAAGATGGGTGCAGCCGGGTCTTTTCCTTTTCAAGTTCAGTCACTATAAACAGCACATAAAACTCTCTAAATCATAAGCTGACAGTTCTGAATTAAACTTTAACACTGCTGCTTTTCATGAATCGGTTTATTCAACAATTAAGACATATGTTTCAGTAAAATATGAAATGAATTTCCTAAATACATTGAGTTAATACTGTTTTTAAAGTACGATCAAGGAGGAATGACATTCAAAAATACAAAATGTGTAAATCCACAGCTATGAACTTCTGATTTACTTATTTATTTATTCTGGAAACTTTGCTGTCTTTCATGCGGCCAAAGGTTTTATTGCAGTAACACAATTTAAACACACTGTGTCACTATTCAGCTTTAGTCCATCGGATGTTATTTTCTACCATCTGAATCATCAAGACTGCCAGATGTTACTGTATATGTAATCTCATATGCTTGTAAAGGAAAATTAGTAGTAACAAAACAGTGATTTAGTCCAATTATTAGTTTATTATATTACAAAGATTCAAAATCTTTTAAAATAAGATGATTTTATGATTGTTTCATTTTAAATCTGAAAGCATAAACCGCAGCAGCTCTGTACAGTTCAAAGAGTTCATTTCCATGTTTGTAGTTTGACTATTAGATTAAGCATCCTTTATTTCAATCCTCTCATCTTCTGCTCTCGTGCCATCTGACAGAGTCCACACAGAGGCAGGCAGGACATGACCACCCAGTCATCGCACACCGAACCCTGTGACAGAATACATACAAAGTAGATTATGACATGTACCATCACTGTGAAAAAAATGAAGAGATTTATACTGGTCTAGCTAGCTGCATCCCACTCAGATTTCATCGGGTACATTTAACCCACCTCCTCCTGTGTTAGGGTCTGCACCGACCCGTTTTTGTTTTTTAAATGCTTAAAAGAACCACTTACATTAGCTTTTTTGCTCCAATACTTTTTGACTTTGTCAGAAAACTCTTTATCAACAAAATAAAAATAACAAATTTCATTGACTAAATCATAAAATGCTTTTATTAAAATTATGGCACTTGTCATGTTAGAGTCGCTGTTGACCTGGTTAGATTGAAATCTAATAATCAGAGCAAAAACTGGAATCACAAGTGCACTGGCAGGCACCACACTGACAGTCAGATCCTCTTCCAATCATGTGAGATTTAGGAAATTCTGATTTCATGTTTTTCCCTGCACAAAAACGACTGACATGTCCAGACATGTGAGATCAATTCAGTATGGATGTCTGTATGAGGGGCATACTGACGAAGAAAAGCCCAGAGGCCAACAACAAAAACTATTATAAGCAATATTTTCATGGATAATGAAGCCTAACAAGGTGACCTAGAGATGAGAACCAAATTGGATGATAGAGAGTTGTTGATATATTGATGATATTGATGATATTGATGAATTGATGATAGAGAATTGTGTAATTTACAGCTGATTGTGTAATTGTAATTGTGTAATTTACAGCTGATTTAAGACACGGGTCAAAACTGACCCTTAACATAGTGGGTGCGTAGTAAAAGCTAACACAGGAGGAAGGTTAAAGACTTGATCCTGTTCCCTTAACAAGCTTATGAGTCTGTATCCAGTGCTGTCACCATGGCGATGTAGCATTTGCCATTAAACAGGGGTAGTTTAATATTTGTACAGCCACAAAACTGATGTTGAATAAAGTGTTCAATATAAGATTTGTTGCGAAATAGCTCAGTGTCGCATTCTTCCAATATGGTGATTGTTTTGTTCTTGGTTTTTAACAGCTACTATCATAAGAAGCACCCAGCTCTATCATTGTTCATGTTTGACCTAGAGAAGAACAACTCTAACACACTCACTTCAATGTTGTATTTGCTACGGAGACTTGTCCTGAGAGCAATCGGGGCCCCAGGAAGAAAGGCCAGACAGCAGCTGTCCCCATGGTCCTGAGCCACCTGACAGGTCAGGATGCAAGGCAAAAAGGATGCACATAAACCTGCAGGGGAGAGAGACGTGATGGACCGATGTGGTTCATGTAACTGAGACGGTTATTCTAGGAACACACAGTACAAAAACACTTACAGATGCCGCAGTCTTCGCAGCAGTCGCACACATTTGAACTCCAATCTGACAATCCAGAAGACACAGAGTACCGAGTGACCGTGACCTGAGGCTGCGAGCTGATCACGTTGGACTGGAAAGCCATTGCTGCAGTTTGAAGAGAGGAAAATATGAGCAAAACCTAAAGAGTGAATAGATTAAAAACAAAAAAACTGAGAATAAATCCGTGTAGCAGGAATGGACATCCCTTAGAGGTCTCACCTCCTGAGGTTTGCGTTGGACTCCTTTAAAGGCGGCCAGCTCGCATGTGTATTCCAAACAGAAGAGCGAGGACTAGAACACGGCTCTTATACCACCACATGTTTACTGAAGCCCATTCAAGCTGGTGCAAACAGCTTGTAAAACAAAATAAAACTGTTTAGTTTAGGGGCAGAGTACATTTTTCAGAAGGGTGCACCTAGTATGACAGAGTCTTTGGGGACGTACAGCTATTACAGAACAAAGTAGGCATGTGGTGCATATTTGTATTTGACCAACCTTATGTTTGCACACTGTGGGTCCAACAACATAAATGTCACATATGAAGTAAATTCACACTGAAAAGGATTTGTCATGTGTTTCCATACATTGTTTGGTGTTGGTATTCTGCATATTTAAACCTATAAAAAAATAGCTGTCAAAATGTGTGCTGTGGTCATGCAACATTGTTTTTCTGAGGGATACATTTATTTCTCCTTGAGCTTGTAATTACAATTATTCATGCAAAACAACACCAGCAGAAAGAATTGGAATCAGAATCTACTTTATTTTGCAGGTTTGTGTTTTTAATCCACACTATTTAACCCCAATGCGTCCAGACTACAAATTTAAGATTCCATCAAGCTTGATAAGATGGAAAAGAACAATACGTGATGAAAAAGATTTGGTGTTCATTATATTTGCACACATGGGAGTAGAACCCATTCATGAACCAGGAAGTCGAACCAATGTCAATAAAACACAAGATAAGGACCGAACAAAGGGCACTGTTTTGATGCTGAACCATGACTCATTCAATGCACACTATTTCACAAATCTTTTAAAGGCATTTAACATTTCAAATGTTCGCATTCATGTTTTCAGACTTCAAATCTGCAGATCAAGTCCCAAGTTTTCAACAAAACAGCACACAATAATGACAGTCAGAGTTTTATTTAATGATAGTTTGAACCAGTAAATAAGGTCAATAAACCAATCTGCCAATGTTAGTTAATTGCAGGTTGAGGCAATACATAGCTGCGTCCGAATTGCCAAGTAGTAGTCGAAGTAGTAGTCGAAGTAGTATCTAGCATGTCCTAATTGGCCACCGGAGCGAGTAGCATGCTACTTCAGATACTACTTCAGATACTAGACACGCCCACATTGTAGGTTGGTCGCGGTGCATCCTACGGGCATGCTACTGACCCAAAATGCACCGCGGGCTTCTTCTTCGTCCTCTTAAAAGTTGTAGAAGCGCATGTGATGCTAGCGCCACCAGCATAGATGCGTCGCGAACGCCGGCTGGCCACAGCAGCGCGCACCATGGCGGTTTCATGTAACTTCACACACTGTCCTAAAAAATGTGCGGTTGTATCTCTTTGTCATGTCATGGTGTCATAATTGCCCAAGTAATCATTTTATGAGCAAATATGTGGCGACATCATGGAAGTAAAGCTCACTTATTCCATCATTAAACTGCACAGCTGCAGTACTACAGTCAGGCCAGCAGATGGGGGGCTTCAGTTACCGCTGTCTGCACGGGCGCAGTACCTACTCTCTGCCTGCGGGGGTCGTCTTTCCCCACCGCTCATCTAGTGTGTCCGAATTGGGCCAACGTGTTTAGTATGTAGTTGTAGGATCTAGCAGTAGTATGTAGCAGTAGCATGTAGTATCCGAGCGGGCAATTCGGACACAGCAATGGTCGCCCACCCCTGATATGAGTAAAGGTGTTTCTGTCTGCAGACAGGAAATTGTAACACAGAACAGGTTTAACTAGAAAATATAATCAGCACTTCACAGATTGTCCACCAGAGTGCACTAACATATTCATTTTCACACTGTGTGTATTCAGGTCAAATGCTGGATTGTTCTAGAAAAACAGAACACTGAGTCTGTATCTAAAGGTGCAGAGTTCATTTTTGGTGACATTTATCAAAACAGACTTGGTAGAAGTTGAATGTAAAACTTTGTTCAAATTAGAGCAGAACCACCTGAATATGAAAAACATTTTTTATAGTTAACTTAGATTCAGCTCTTTATATCTCCACAGAAGAGGCTCCTCTTACACCAAGGCTGCGAACTTGCACCGGCATGTTTTTACTGTAGAGCAGAATGTTCGTGTTCACGAAGACAGTGATTGTTGTCAACAACAGTATTTGTGTCAGTGCATGTTTTTGATGGTAAAAATGTGACAAATGGAGAATCATACCTGTCATGCATCACAGCAGCTCCTTGTCCTGATAGGCCACTGTAGCTTCACCTGTGGGAGTGGTGAGCCGGAGAGTGTTCCCACAAGGAACCAAGGGCCCACTGCACCAGCATCTGGTCTGGACATGGGTTTTAGGATTTTATCTTAGTACCTAATACAAGTCTAGACTGTCTTTATTGTTTTTGAACCTCTTAGCATGTTACGATCTCTGAAATGCCTCATAATAACAAGAGGACAGCATATTTAAATGTATCAATACATGCCTGCATTTTAGTCATGTTATCCTTTCCATTTTTACCAGGACTGTGTATTTAATCTGTTTCACCAAACAATACCTTTTCTGCTGTGTTATTTGTACATTCAATACATGTTTAAGAGAATTAAGAAAAACTTTCCTGATGTTGCTCAACAATTGAATTTACCAGAAGACCTTGGAGACAAAGCAAACCGCAAGTGTTCAGTTCCTCACACCCTTCACATGTTTTTTTTTTTTGTTTTGTTTTTTTATGGTTATACAGAGACAGGATTTCGCTCTGTGTGTCTCCTTCTCTCTCTCTGTTCTGGTTTGTGGAGGGAGCAAAAGCGACTTTGTGACTCATCACTGTGCTTCATCTCTTCACCACAGATGGCGAACCACTCAGTTTATGCAAAAATAGTGGCTTAATATTGTCAAATTAACGGAAATGTTTATATACCAAGATTTTGAAGTGAAGCATCAAGTTGTGAAGTCCTCATAAGGGGGTATCACATGTCCCAGTATCATTTACTATTAATTGGTTTAGGTCTGAAAGTAACTCATTTTAATGCACCTTGATGTAATGTTGATACTCTTTGGAAAATGGTTTCCTGAATCATCTCTGAGAGTTTGTCATTTATCTATTTGTTTAGATTATTATTAAGATTATTTTTTGGCTCTTTACCTTAATTAGATAAAGCAGCTTCAAAGTTTTGCTGAAGTGGGTTTGTAATAAATAACCCCTGATATCTTCATTTCCTGCTGAGTTCTTTGAAAATGCACCTTAAAAGGTGTTAAGACGTCCTTCATCAACACCTAGCTGGGTTCATATCCTGTTTTCTTCATAAGAACACTTAAGGTAGGTCACCAACAACCTTCTCTTCATGAATTTATATCATTATCTGTATCTCTTTTTTTTTTTTTTTTAACAATTCCACCTTTACTTATTCAAAGCTTGGTGACAGTGCTGGATTTTAGAATTATCACCAAAAAGATAGCTTCAGTATTTGAAACTTCTTTTATTTTTTAGTTTTGGCATTTCTGGATCTGTAGAATTGCAGTGGTAAACAAATATTCTCTAAATCCTTACCTTTTTTTATCTGTGTAGTCTGAGTAAAATGTGAACACGTCAGAGGAGATTAAATATAAAAAATAACATCGTGGGGACCGTAAAATTTCTGCTGGGAGAGCACTTTCACTTCTCCTTTATTTGTGTGTTTGTAAAACTGTTTTTCATCTTGGATGTCTGACAAATAAAACCCTTTTGATAACATCATATTTAAGGGATTTTACACATCTCCTCCAAAAAGACCCCAGATCTGCAGTATATGTGGACTGAGGCAGAAATAGACTATTTTCCATAGAGTGTATTCCAGTCATGCGTCGCCTGTCTCCCATGGTGTTATCGCTGGCTGCAGCCATGAAAAACAGAAAAATATGTCACAATTTCCCTGACAGTCATCTATTCCTGCCACACACACAGTCCTGTTTGCATCTGTCTGAAATCTGCAGGATTCAGTTCCTGAAATGCAACTTCTTCTTTCTCACCTCCCCTCATCTAGAGTGGGGGGTAAAGTAAAACAATACTTTGAATGTGTTTCAGAGTTTGCTCTTGACTGCTTGAGGGTTTCAGGTGTTCTGCTGCCTCCTGGTTTGTAACAAATATGGCTGAAATCACACCAACACCAGAAGATTATTGGGTGAGTTGATATTAACCTCGTTTTTCCCTGTGATTTGTCTCTTTTTGCACATTTTCTCACATGTACAATGTAGTTTTTGAGATGTGATTTGCTGAGTTGTGAAACAGTTTTTACACGATTTTGTCTTTGGCCTTCATGTGAAAAAAGAAAATCCCTCTGAATCTGCAGACAGTTGAAAGAAAAATGTAAAAAAATAATTTCTGGATGGGATAGGTGAAGCAGCAGAGTACTTGGTACATCCATCAGCTTTTGAAATATATATTTTTATTCACCAAATTCTTGAGCAGGTTTCATTCACTACATAAATCTGTAGGACATTTAATAAAGAAAGCTTTTGAGTAACGCTCGAGTGAAATAGAGAACTTGGTTTCCTGGTTTCCTCCTACTGAGTTTTACATAGTGCTTAGAAGATTTTATTTTTATTCTGCATACTTCTAAGAATTTAACAGAGCTCTTCCTCTCTCATGTTCACAGGATCTTGGTGATTACGACAATTACACCTCACCTCCCGATGCTTACAGGAGTCATGCAGTCCCATGCTCACAGGAAGGCATCTACAGTTTTGCACAGAAGTACTCTCCTGCAGTTTACAGCCTGGTGTTCATTCTGGCCTTAGTGGGCAACATCCTGGTGCTGTGTGTGATCCGTCGCTATCGTAACTCTCAGAGCGGTGGACCCTGTGCCTTCTCTCTGACTGACACCTTCCTCCTACACCTTGCTATTTCTGACCTCCTGTTGGCCTTCACTCTGCCCCTGTTTGCAGTGCAGTGGAATCAGGAGTGGGTGTTCGGAGTGGCTGCCTGCAAGATCTCCGGCGCAGTCTTCACCCTGAACCGCTACAGTGGCATCCTCTTCCTTGCCTGCATCAGCTTCGACAGATACCTGGCCATCGTTCATGCGGTCAGCCCCGGTTGGAAGAGGAACACCTGCCATGCGCAGGTTACATGTGCCATTATATGGGTGGCCTGTCTGGGCCTGAGTGGAGTGGACATTACCTTCAAACAGGTGGATGAGGTGGAGATCGAAGGTAAACAGAAGGTGCTCCTCTGCCGTATGTTGTTTGATGAGAACTCCCCAGAGTGGCAGGCCGGGACACAGATGGTCAGCGTGATCCTGGGTTTTGGGCTCCCCCTTCTAATCATGCTCTACTGCTACATCCGCATCTTCAGGTCTCTCTGCAATGCCTCTCGCCGTCAAAAGCGCAAATCCCTCCGCCTCATCATCTCCCTAGTGTCTGTGTTTGTCCTCTGCTGGGCGCCGTACAACTGCTTCCAGCTGGTGGACAGTCTGCACTGGCTCGGTTATGTGTCTGGGGGTTGCGAGTTTGGTCGTGTGGTGGACATTGGGACTCTGATCACTGAGAGTATGGGGTTGTCTCACTGCGCTCTGAACCCGCTGCTGTACGGCTTTGTGGGGGTGAAATTCAGGCGGGAGCTGGTCAGAATGTGTAAGGGGCTGCTGGGACAGAGGGGCTTGCTGGGGATGGAGGGATGGAGGAAGAGAAAGAACCGGAAACCTAATGGATCATTCAGCTCGGCAGAAAGCGAGAATACATCATACTCAGTCATGGTGTGAAAAAGACAGGAAATTAAGAGTCAGATAAAGAGTGTGTGTGTGTGTGTGTGAGTGTGTGTGAATGTGCGGCTTTGAGTGTGAGGGGAGATTCATTTTTTTTAAGACTTTCAAATCTTCTCCATCACTGCTTTGCAGTCTTCCTGTTGGTTTTGTGCAGATTGCATCTTTTTTTTTCTTATTGTACCAAAAGTAAAATCATGAAGTAATGAACAGAATGACACATCCTTTACGCTGATACTTTCATCTGAACTTCTCTAAAAGACCCCGATGTTTTTTGCTCTACATAAGTCAAATCTTGTGAAACATCTGGATTTCTTCATACTCACAGAAAAAAAAAAGCTTGCTAAGCACTTAAAGTCAAGACTGTGGCTTCAGAAGTCAGACTCACAGTGTCTCTCGCTCTTTGACATTTCTTTCATCAGATTTCACAGCTTGACAAAGAACAAGGTTCAGCGTTAAAGAAGAAATAAGGAAATAGTGGTATTTCTTTCAAAGTTGTGAATGTTGAAGTTTTCGTTTCTTGTTTCTTTTTTCATGATACAGCTGTTCTCTCAGTTGTGTGCATCAAATCTGAACTTTGTCCTGTAAAAAGTGGAAATGAAAACAGGACGATTATTTTAAATGCTATGTTCATCAAAATCCAATCTTTTTTGTGGTGTTCAAAGCTTTTTTTTTAATAAATATTTTTGGAATAAAATTATGGTGTCATGTCAAATATTTACCACAGCTTTGGTTAACACTGTTTTTCATCCAAAACAGCAGTGCAGCTGCTTGTCAGAGCTCGTTTTTAGAGCAAACAACAGCTGATAGTGTCATGATATGCTCTGGTATTCAGTTTTCCCCTGGTTTTGGTTATATGAGTGTATTTTCTTTGTGATTTTCCCTCGTGTTTCTGTTCCCCATTGTTCCTGTTCCCATGTAGTCCAGTCTAGTGAGTTTTCAGTTTGTGTCTGACCCTGTTTCCCTCATGTTCTCACTGTTTTAATCTCTATCATTTTTCAGTGTTTCCTGTTTTATTTTGTAGTAGCTTATTCCCTGTGTTTCTAGTCTTGTTTTACTTCCTCAGTTTTCCCTCCTCTCTGATTGTCTGCACCTGTGTCTTAGCATCTCACCTGCCTCTCGTTGCTCGTTTCCCTGTGTATATATAGTCCTTGTCTTCCCCTGTTTCTTTGTTGGTTCATTTTGTGTAGTGTGTGAATGTATGTCGATGCCTCTGTGTGTCTCCAGTGTCTTCTGTTGGTTTTTGCCAACAGAAGACATGTTTCTGTGTGGAGTTTGCATGTTCTCCATGTGTCTGCGTGGGTTTACTCCAGGTACTCCAGTTTCCTCCCACATCCCAAAATCATGCAGAAGTGGGGTTAGGCTCATTGGCCACTTTCAAATTGCCCACAGGTGTAAATGTGAGTGTGGATGGTTGTTCGTCTCTATATGTCAGTCCCGGCGACTTGTCCAGGGTGTCCCGTGCCTTCGCCCGAAGATGCTGGGATAGGCTCCAGCGACCCCGGGAATAAGTGGTAGAAAATGGATGGATGGATTTAAGTAAGTTTTTGTTGCTTTTCATTTTGTTATTTCTTCAGATAAACCCTTTTTGTCATCCTGCATTTAGGTCCTCTCTTTATTTGTTTCAACTGGGATTGTGACAGATTGAAGTTTAAGGGTGCTGCAATGATCAGTGTGTTTATGCTTATGGGAGAAAATACCCCTGTGCGAGTGATTCGACAAAAGTATTGTCGGCACAAGCAATTTAGGATTACAAATACAAGTTCTCATTGTTAGGAACAGTCCCTTAGATGATAAGATAGTTCTGTGGATTTCTTTCTTTCTTTGACATGAAAACTGAGTTTACATTTTCACATAAAAGAGTGTAAGTTCAATCTTTCCCATGTTTTCCAATTAACTTACAGTTTACAGGATTCCTCAGTTAATACTTATACTTCCCCTATTTAAGTTTGAAAAACTGCCAACTTATTTGCAGATGCAGAAGTAAAAGAGAAACCAGGTTTTTTGTATTTAGAGAAAAGGTGCCAAAACGACATCAGATCAAATCTGAGTGAAAGAACGG
Source organism: Xyrichtys novacula (assembly GCA_962446985.1). Lineage (NCBI taxonomy): Eukaryota > Metazoa > Chordata > Actinopteri > Labriformes > Labridae > Xyrichtys > Xyrichtys novacula. The sequence continues at coordinate 25,908,430 of OY660871.1, forward strand.
TAGTAAAACACTTGTATCTTATGTCTAATGAACACTGGAGCTGATTAATTATTAAAAAAAAAAAAAAAAAACACTTTTTAAAATCAGGTTCAAGGCATCACTGTATTGTGTGCATGTGTGTGCGTGTTATTTCAGAAGATAAGTAGCATTTGCCGTCTTTTCAGTCAAAGCTTCTTGGAAATTCATATAAATGCCTCTTCATAATATTCAAAAGCAAACAAGACCATCAAGGACAAGATTAAAAGTTTACATGTTATTTTGAATGCCTGAAACTGGGACAGGGGGGCAGATGTCAACTGAGCAGCAGAAGAAAAAGCCTTGATTTACAACTTCCACATAAGATATTTGCAATGAATGATACATTACATACATACACTGACGGTTAAACGTCAACAAGATGGGACATTTTGTCAAAAGACACTACTTAGGCATGCATTGATGGATTGCTGCACAGCACATGCAGAGTCACATGCAGTGTATCTCAGTCAGCTACCCTTGAAATTACCTGAGTTCATTCACCTCCGACATCGCAGGCTCTGTGGATAGCAGATGGAGGTGTAAAATACTCAAAAAACTCCTGGTAGGCCTTAGGCTATTTTGACTGTGGGCGTAAAACAAGCTTAGCTCACCCGGGGGATACACTGCTTGAGCCAAGCGTCATCCGGCGACTTCAAGCAACTTGAATCCTATCCTGTGATTTTCAAATGAGATGCAAAACTGACCTTCATCTGAAAATACAAACAAATGCAAACAGCCAGCCTGTTCAACAATGACCTTTTGTGGCTTATCCTGAACTAGAGTGAGAGAGACGAAAATTGTACATTTTATTTGTTAGAGCGCCTTTTCAAGGCACTCAAAGTCACCGTACAATATACATAGAATAGGGAACAGAAAGTAAAAGATTTAAATTGAAATAAGATCAAAACCAAATACAATAGAATACATTAAAACATCATAAAACATTACAATACATTCAAATAAAACTGAAAGAACTGACAAAAAATGTACTTTTACATAATATTCTAATATTTTGAGATGAAGTTTTTATTATTGTGAGCTATAAGCCAAAATCATCAAGATTCACATTCAAAAAAGTCTTGCAATATTTCACTTAGTGTTTGATGAATCAAGAATATATAAGTTTAACTTTTTGTTATCAAATCCTTTAGATAAAATAATGAACTTTTTCCTGGACATTCTAACTTTATGAGCAGTTTCTTCAGAAGGGTTCATTGCTGTAGGTCTTATGTGCTTTGTAGAAGTCATAAAGAGGCCTCACTGTTAGTTTCAGTGTGTAAAACTGATACTATTACTACTACTACTACTACAAATGTTTTGTTTAATCAGTTGCTGCTCAGTTGTAATGGTCATATTTTCAACACAAGGCATGTATCAAATGGTTTTTTTCACACTTACACTCACCAATACTAGCTCTGGACAGCGTACTGTCATGTTCAAAGGTATGAAAATATGGAATAGTCGACCTTCTGTCATTACAAGGTTAACCAGGAAACATGTGTTTAAAAAGAAGATATAAATTACCATTAAAAATAAAAACATGAAAGGACCCCAAAGCCTTCAATATCAAAACAAAACTATGGTTGAAACAAAGACAAATCTGTGAACACTAACATTTATGTTTTTGTGCATAGAAGAAACTGCTAGTTTGTCTGCTTTCTTGTTGTTTCTATGCAAACATATTATTGCCTGTCTGCACCTGCTATAATGTTAGTTTTTATTTGGTGGTTTATGTACAATGTGCTGTATTTCCTGCTGTCTAACCAGGGACAAGGACAGCAAATTAGCCACGTCTAGAAGTCCTGTATAAACAGCATCAGTTGCTTTTTGATTTGATACAACAATGCCAGATGTACTGTCCCTGTCAAATAAACAAACAGAAAAAAGGTACACCAATATCTAATGACCCAGACTCACTGAATTAAGAAACACAACACCTTAACTAGACTGTGACAACAAACAATACATGCCGATGGGATTTTGAAGACTGGTACATTTATCTTGGCCTTTATTGGTGTCTATTGTAACTGGAAATGTAATGTCATCATAATTCTTGTTTTATGATATCAACATCTTTTATAATTCTCCTGTTTGGACTTATGGGGACCCAAATAAATAAATACTACTTCTACCTTTCCTCCGCAGTTAAAGCTCAGCTCTGACCTACTTCAAGCACATTAACCCTTCTATTCTTCCGTATCTCCACTCCCCTGCCGGTCTGGTTGAGTCTTTTCCTTATTATGAAAGTTTGTAAACAGCACAATAGTGTCATCTAGTGGAAAGCGCCCTTTTTGCGGTGCTTTCTTTGAGTGACTGCTTTGTGTCTGTCTCTGTTGTTACATAGTTGCGTCAAGTGAGGCAAAGAACGCGGGAAAACGGAAGCTAGATAATTTGGCCTTCAAAATAAATCACCTGTCCCCCACATTAACCGTTTTGACTGTCAGTAATGTGTCATTTTTACCTTATATATTCTTTCTACTAGATCGTCGAATAGACATGTTGAATTTTTTAGCCACTTTTTCTGGAATTTATTGTGAGAGGCTGTTCTGGATTTAATCGTGAATTTTATTTTGAAGGGAAAGTAGCAGGAGACTTGATTACCCTCTGTGAAGTTGGTTGGTGGTCAAATTGGTGATGTGTAGGGTATGCAAGTTCTGTCTCTCTCTGTAAAAGGTCAGATTAATACCGTGTTAAAACTAAACCGTGTTACATGGAGGTCTGTACGCTTAGTAAAACTTAACTCGTCGAAAAACTTTATATGTCGAGTAATCTTTAGTTTCCTTTCTCGTCCGGCTGTTTTATTGTATCAGCTTCACTCGGATCCAAATTAGATATGAATAATCTTCTCTGTTTATGTGGGGTCTCGTCGTTCGTGAAGTGTTGGTGAGTTTAGGGTGTTTTGACTCGTTTATTGTTCTGGTTTGACGGCCCTCGTCAGCTGCAGGAGCTTCACTGGCCTCCGTCCAAAAACACGCAGGGACGTGTTTTCCCCTGTGAAACTGCGAAGGAGTCTGTGGGTTTGCTCTGGATTTGAGACCAAAACACACCAACACTGAGAGTCTGTTATCTCTACCTGCATAAAAACCCTTTATGGTAAGTTTTAAACCCTTTTAAATGAATTATTTTCGTCTGGTCTTTGTTTTATTTTAGCTTGAGCCGTACATAGTTGCAGTGTGAAAAATGAAGTCTAATATTTATGTTCCTCACGTGGTAAAAGAGCTCCTATAGTCGTTATCACGCTTATTTAATTTGTATTTCTCATTTCGCACCAGTACTTCTGGTTTTGTGGCTTGTTTGCATAGACCTGTGTCGACTTCACCCACATAAACAGTGACACGATCTCACCAGCTGCTGTGCATGTAAAGGTTTCTCATATACATGGTGTGAGAAGCAGTGGGTGTGTATGTGTGCATGATCATGAGGAACTGTGTTTTCCGTTTCTTACTCCACTCTTGCTTAATACGGTGAAACCATACCATGTGAGGTATGTGCAAGTATGAGGGTGTCTATAAAGGCTCCACTGGACTTCCCAACACCTCACTCTCACATGGCTGCTTGTTGAGACCACATACACTCACCTAGAAAGAAACTGCAACACTTTTGAGTGCTCCCTTTTTGATTTATTTTTGATTTTTTGTCTTGTCTGTAGATGAGCATGGAAGTGGACCTTCATGGACTATTTGAGAATTTCTCGTATAACTACAAGGACTACGTGTATATAGAGGACCCTGAGGACCCCGAGTCAGGAGGCGGTACAGCAGTTTTCATTTCTGTTCTGTACTCTTTGGCGGTGGCTGTAGGTCTGTTTGGGAATGGGCTCCTCCTGGTCATTCTGTTTCTGAAGAGGCGATCCTGGAGTGTGTCAGACACCTTAATCCTTCACCTGAGTGTCTCAGATGTCCTCCTGTTGCTGACACTTCCTTTCTGGGCTGCACAGGCCGCTCTGCTCGATGGATGGTGCTTTGGGGGTTTTCTCTGCAAGTTGAGCGGAGCACTTTTTAATGTAAGTACCAGATAGATAGATAGATAGATAGATAGATAGATAGATGCAGCACCTTTGAAACACATTCTACAAATTCTGTAACAATATTTACACTAAATAAAGGATGAATAAAAACAGTCTATAAACATGACCATAAGGCAGTAGTGCAGCGTTACAAAGGCGAGGTAAACAGTTCAAATGGGAAAAAAAATGCAGACAGAACACAGAACCAGACTTGGATTAGAAAGTAAAAGGAAGAGCTTCTCAGTGAAGCTGTGAGATAACTATCTGGGTGGACTCTTTTTGGCTTCAGACCTTAAATTCCTGTTTAATCAGGATTCTTGGCAGGCAAGAGTTGTCGTACTAAACGCTGTTATTGAGCAACATATTTTCCGGGAAGAGAGCGATGGGAGAGGACTAAAGCAGAGGAAAAGTGAAAGTGATGAAAAATTGTTGGAATTCTTTAGACCACAACTTGAGTTTTTCTCCCTCTCTTTTTTGTAGATCAACTTCTACTGCGGGATCTTTCTGCTGAGTTGCGCCTGTCTGGATCGCTACCTGTCCATTATTCATGGGATCCAGTCATACTTCCAGGAAAAGCCCAAGTTAGTCCCCCTCACCTGCCTGTTTGTCTGGGTCATCCCCCTAATTCTCACAATCCCTGACTGGGTTTTCATGGTGGCTGCAAAACACTCAAAGCAAGAGAAAACCCAGTGTGTCCATAACTACTCTTACTTTGGGACAGATCAAAAACTGGTTTATCGTCTGCCCCACCACATACTGGGCTTCCTGCTGCCCACAGCGATCCTCTTCATCTCCTGCTCCTGTATCCTGCTGCGGCTACAGCGTAGCTCTGAAGTCTTGCGGACCCAAAGAGCCTTCTTCAAGATCATCCTGCCCCTGGTGGTGGCCTTTCTTCTCTGCTGGATGCCATACAACATCACACTCATTGTGGACACCATCAGAGACAGCTCCAGAGAACTTGGTGTGCTTCAACCTGGACATGAATCCCTGGAAACCGCTCTGATGGCCACAAAAGTTCTTGGCTGCATTCATGCCTGCCTCAGGCCTCTTCTCTACTTCGGCCTGTGTGGAAAGTTCAGAAAACGAGCGCTGACCTTGTTGGGATGTGGGGAAGTTGAACAGGAGGGCTCGCTGTGGGAGTTGGGTGTGGGCAAGGAGGCCCCGCCTGAACAGAATCACAATGAGAGAGAAGAGCTGAAACAAATGATGACGACGATGACGGATCATCAGGTTCAGTCAGCACAGTGCTGATAAATGGACAAAGTCCCCTCCTGTGACTCAGAGGTGATCACACCGATGCTCTCCTCCTGAGGGGAAGTCATGTCATGGGTTCAGGAGGTGGAGAACTATATTTGGTCTTGTGATGAGAAATACATATTTATAAGAAGTACTCCCTTCGACATTGAGGTTCCTGAACTCAGATTTGATGTGAACTCGGATTTCTCAATCACTATTGCACAACTGTACTCTGACACTCTAAATCATTAGCTATTCAATCACTTACAGATATATTTTTTTGTATTTTATATATTATAATTGTTGAATTTATGACATTATTTTTATATCTAAAGACAAATCTGTTTTTGAGTAAACAGTTTTTAACTCTTCACACAATCATTAAGCTCATTTTATAATGTTTTAAAGGGTTCGCCTCTGTGGTGTGTTTTACTTGACTGCTAATGACATATCAGAGCCGTTTCACTTTTCTGTCTCCAGGGTAACTTCAGGCAGATCATGTGTAAAATCCACACAGGGAACATGTGGATATCTGTGAATGACCTTAGGTATTTTCAGGGGATTTCCCCTCCTGCCTTTGTGGGTTTTTTGTGTCATTGTTACAACATACCTGTGTGTGTGTGTGTGTGTGGACTGAATGACTTCAGGATGACACAAACAGTGGGTGATATCATGATCAGCTGAGCAGCAAAGAGGAGGAGGAGGAGGAGGGGAAGAAAAGCTCTCTGTTTGTTTACTGCCAGCCAAAGTCGTGTTTGTTCAGTGAGACAGAGGCGGAGCTGTGCCACACATCGTCTGTGAGGAAAATAGATGGAAAAAGAGTGTAAGAGTCAAGAAGGACAGAAATTTTAAAGAAAGAAAATCTCTATCTGCTTGGAGCGGTAAATCTGTGGTTTCATCTGCAAGCTGTTTCACAGATTATGGCCTGCAGTGAAATGGGAACATATTTCCAAGACACACATTCTGAGGCCTGAAATAAAGTGTATTTTCATAACTTGGTGGTGTCTTTTTTTTTCTTTTTTCAAAAGTCCAGTATGGGGTTTTTTGACACAAGAAAAGACATCCTTCCCCTTATTCTCAGACGATCTGGATTTCCGTTTTCCCATCTCAACCAAACTCACGTGGATTTACAAGAAGTGCTGATTAAGTGAAACAGCTGCAATACATCAACATTATTAGCTTTTTTTAGTTGTCAGGACTGCTTTAATGGGGTATTTCCTGCATCAGCCTGAGCAGATTTGTTTACTGAATCCGAGCTGTTACAAGGGAGCTTATTAAAAGAGAAACAAACATGATATCAGTACAAACACAGAGCTTATTGCATCCTCCACAAGAAAAAAGAGCTGACACATTAAACCCTGCTGGGGTTGAATTTTTGTTACTTTCATGATAAGTGTGAATTGTTTACGATAAGGCTTACCTGTGGTGGTTATTTTCTCATGTCGAGCATACTGGTCGGTTTTAATGTGTCCACCACAAGTCACATCTTTCTTTGCTCATCAGTTTCTTGTAAACTCCAGCTGAACCCCCGTGCATGAAGATGAAGACATGCAGTATCATTTGTGTCACTCTGTTTCACTTTCCTGTTAAAACAGATCTCTAACCCCGGTCATTGGTTTTTATGTGTCTGTGGTAAATTATCTTTGTAATCACCATATTCTAATTATAACAGGTAGAAAGTCTCAGATCTACAGCCTACGTGACGCAGATTCAATGAGATGCTTGTTGCGAAGATAAAGAGGAAAAAGGAAAAAGATGTTGCACAATAACTTTTAAACTCAAGTCGAGGTTTCTCGGATTCTGAGTCACACAATCACTGAGTATATTTGACACACGACTTAACTTTTCTTCTCACTGGGTAGAAAAATGCACACCAATACAGTTTTCAATTGCTGCCAATAAAGATAATAATAGGTTTCTTTTTTTAAGAAATGCAAGCAGGGCGTAAACTCCTTCTAAATCTGACGTGTTGGTTTGCCCAAAGAGGAAGTATCATTCAAGGAGACTAAAGTCATTAAAAAAAGGAAGCACGTAAAAAGGGAAGACATTAATTATTCAGGGGTTTTTCTGCTGCTTTTAAAATGGGCATTTAACGAAATATTTCCCCCCAAAAATAAATCGTGTTCTTCTTGTGCAAGTGTCTTCCCAAAAATCCAGACTTCAATGTCAGGAAGTGTATTATCAGCTGTGTTCAACACAAAACATACTGGTTTATGATTGAAAAATATAAAGATTTTATTAAACAAAGTATTGTTTAAAAACACCATACAAAGAAACTGATGCATTACACTGTAAATTCAGGTTTGTCATTTTTTATTTTCATTTACAAAAATAATCAGAAAAAAGCTTCAGCAGTGATACATACTGCAGTGTACATATATGCACATATTTAGAGACAGAGAGAGCGAGAGAGAGGAACTGTGACATTTCTGCTCTGATGAGTAAAATAGATTGTTGCCACAAGCACACATGTGTGACCACAAAATTATTTCCTTGCAACTAGTGGTCATGATCTTGTTTAGCTGCCAGTATAATGCGGACCTAAGGAAATGATATGAAAGTAATGCCTTTAACAGTAAAACACAGGATATACACACATTATATACACGTCTTTAATAATAATAATGATAACACGTTATTTATAAGTGCCTTTCTAACAACTCAAGGTCACTTTACGGATAAAAACACGACAATAAAACAATGAGATGAAGGCAAACACAGTCTAAAATAAAACAAAGTAAATTACAAAGAGTGGGCTAATCTGAACAGGGGGATGTCTCTGTCTTCATTTCCGTTTGAAGTTTGATCAAGTGTGTGGACTTTATGTACAGTCAGTGGGTGTAAAACTTTAACGGTGCTCTCATATGACCATTTGCATATAAAACCCAAAGAGGCTCATGTCCAACAGTTGCCTTAAAGCTGAAGAAATCTTTCAGACAAGCGGTGAAATGTCTTTTAAAATCCAACCAAGTCCAGTTGCCATTATGGATCAAGCTTTAAATTGGTGGGATGGGCCAGCAGCACTCAACCTTTATCTATTGCCTGCAAAAGTGTCAGTTCAGAGGTTACATTTGACTGCAGAAAATAGACCTTGAACATCCTGAAATCAAGACTCACTAGAGCTTCTTTTTGTACAACTGAATGTTGGAAAAATTTGGATTTTAAGGAAGAAACCTCTCAGTCTCAAGTAGCCACACCCAAAGCGTACCATGGTTATGAAAGGATCCTTTATGAACCAGAAGAGTCCTACCCTGCAGGCCATGTAAATAATACAGTTTTCATGCATTTCTGGATTTGATTTTTTTCTGGATGGGTGTCAACATCTAATTCTTTTATACACTTCTGATCAGTTGTCTGTTTCTCTTTGATCAGACGGCGATGGAATTTGAAGTGTTGCCCGACTCTGACCAAAAGGAGCTTCTTTTGCTGCTGGCCGATCTGAGTTGGGCACTTGTCTTCAGCTTGCAGCCCAGAGACCTTAAAATGTCCACGAGCTGACGTCTGAACTTCACGCCCACAAAGGCATACAGGATGGGATTGAGGCTGCAGTGGAGGTAACCCAAAGAGGACGTGACTATAATGGCTTTCTCCATCGACTCTCTGATCCCACAGTCTTTGTTAGAGTGAAGTGTGTCCACCATGAGGGTGATGTTGTACGGCGTCCAGCAGAGAAAGAACACCACCACTACAGCCATGATGACCCTGAAAGCTTTCTGCTTTTGGAGGCCCTGTGAACCACACTGCAGCCGCCGCAGGATGCAGGAGTAGCAAAAGACCAGGACAGCTGAAGGCAGGAGGAAGCCCACGATGTGGTAGAGCAGCCTCGATCCCAGCCGCCAGTTATCCACCGACACATGAGAGGCAAAGTAGTTGCGAACACACTTCGTTTTGATGTTTCTTAAGGGATCCCCCACAGCCTCTAAAAAGTACCAGTCAGGGATGGAGAGGAGCAGGGAGAAGAGCCACACTGCCAAACAGCTGACGTGGACAACCCAAGACTTCTTGCTGGAGTACATCTGGGCGGCATGGACGATGGAGAGGTACCGGTCCAGACTGATGCAGGCCAGGAGGAAGATGGCACAGTAGAAATTGATCTATAGCCACAAAGACATAAGGCAAAAAATATGAAAAGTGAATATTAACTACCATGAACCTCAACTTATACTACCTAAAATATTATATCGGTTATCTACAGTGCTACAGATCCAGTAGGGACCATAATTTATACACCCCCAGAATATACTCTGGTTGACACATGCACATTTTTGATCACACTGTTATTCAGGATGAACTTCTTTGGTTTTTCCAACCCAAAAAATCTCTCACCGTAAAAACAGTTCCTGTAATCTTGCAGAAAGGGGTCCCAAAGGTCCATCCTTCATCTTGAGCGGCCTGTGTGGCTTGGAAGGGCAGCGTCAGTAGCAACAGGATGTCTGCCACGCCCAAGTGGAGGATGAAGTTGTCTGTCACACTCCAGCTCTTCCTGCTCCGAGCCAGTACTCCCAGCAACACTCCATTTCCCAGCACACCCACAATGAAGGCAACCGAGTACAGAACCGGGATGAACACCGCTTCAAATTGCATGCCCTCATTTAGTGGACAGACATCCCCCTGACATACATCCTCCAGACCACAGTCGTCGTCTGGGTAAGAGGTGTTGTCGTATAGGTCATCTAGGCCTTCCATGAGCTCAGCTGCAGTGAAGGTATATGCGTCAGACATGAGTGAGCTCTGCAGAAAAAGAAGAGGAAATTTGTGTTAATCAATTTCATAGCTGACAAAACTGTCAAAATACCCTCCATAAATACAAATTTCATCAACTAAGATTAAAATAAAAAGGATTTACACAGAAAGAGGCACCCCGAAACTGTGCTGAGTGTTTCAAAACTGACTTTAATGATTATATAACAAGTTAGATAGATAGATAGATAGATGTACTTTATTAATCCCGAAGGAAATTCAAGAGTGGTCAACTGCTCACAAGAATCAGTCACACACACATATGATATGATAAAAACAGATTATGAATAAATATCTAAAAATAAATAAAGAAATAAAGAAAAACTAATGGCAGGAGGGAGAACCAACTTGGGGACTATTTATTAAAAAAGCATATTGACTTAAACACATCAGCTGTAGTCTGTTTATTGTGGACAACTTGTGGTTGTTCATCATTAACATTAACAAACTAATATATTATTTTTACACAATACTCTTTCAAGTATCCCATATTTTAAAAAACTGGAGCTATGACTGGAACCAACAAATCTCCTGACTGAAACTGAAGTGTTTGAACCAAAAAATCAATTTAAAAAACAAATATATATATTTTTTAAAACTGGGTTCAGTCCTAACTGAAATTAAATAAATATGTCCAAATGAAATAGAAACAGGAGAAAATTTAAAAAATGATCACCTTGAATTAAGTTCAATGATTGTCCTGTGTGCCCTCTTTCAACCACAAGGTGGTGCTGTTCACCTTTGACTTTTCCTATGTATCTATGTATCTATGTATCTATGTATCTATGTATGTATCTATCTATCTATCTATCTATCTATCTATCTATCTATCTATCTATCTATCTATCTATCTATCTATCTATCCTTTTAAACATTAAACTTAAAATGTTATTTTTTTTTGTCCTGTTAAAACTGTAAAACGGAGAAATGAGACTGAGATTGTTATGATTTTAGTTGTCTTCCTGTTTGCATGGTTCATCATGATTTCCTCTTTGTGCATTCAGATAAAGAAAAGATATTGAATGACATATCTAAGGAAGGCTGTGCAGTTTTGTCAGATAAGGAGCCTTAAGACACTTCCTCTGAAAGCAAACCTTTTAAAGCAAATTAACCTGTTACTTGCCACAGAAGTTATCCTTTGCCCTTTCATCATACACTTCGAAAGCCTTTAAACCATTTAAACTTTCACACATAGTTAACAGTGTCATAATCCTCGTAGTGTTGCTTTGTTTTTGATGAGTAGCACACACAGTGAACCGTCGATGTTCGACCACATAACAGTGTAGGACATTGTGGTCCCCGACAGAGCTGAAGGTGTGAGAACATACTGAACAAAGACTGAACATAGCACATGCTCACACTTTAAAGTACAGAAAATACACAAGAGAGGAAACAGGAGGCTGAAGACGCATAAGAGCAGCTACAGTGTTTTGCAGACCAGCTGAAATATGTAAATAATAGAAAATAAATGTGAGCTAACCTTAAATATTGATAAACTTGCCCTATAGTCATATGTGATGTTGTAATTTGCCAATTTCCAATGCTTGGATTGGGGAAAGGAGGTCTGGACAGAAAATCATGCGTTTCTTACTGTTGTGTGCAGCGAAAGGCTCGGGAAGTAACTTGTTGCTGTCAAACAGAACCGGTGGGTTCTGAGATTTGAGGTAGCAAGACCAGTTGTGATGTTCCCCTCTCCTTTGTTACTCTGGAAATTTTCAAAGTCCTGTTTTATATCTTAAACTCCCAAACCTGTCATGGTTGATTTCTGTTAACTCGTGTATAAATGATGTAAATGCTGCTAAATACAGGAGCAAGTTTCCCCCAGTGAGTGAGGCACATGGTGAAAAAAGAACAAAAACTTCCTAGTGACTATTTTGTCCTTTTTTACATAATTGTAACTAAATGTGTACAGGCGTAGATTCTGAAAGAGCAGGAGTTTTTGCACTTATCTATTTTACAGCACTGTTTAGCAGTAAGTTGAAAATAAAAAGTGGTTTCTGCACAGGAACAGTGAGTAAAGCTGCCCCCGTCTCTGTGTGTGCCCGTGCCCATGTCTCTCTTTGTCTAAAAAAAAAGGTGCAGTTCCTGATTTTTTTGATTTGTCTAATATTCTCAGTCTGTGAGCAACCAACTTAAAAGAAATGCATTATAGAAAATGAACACTATCTTATAGTAACTACTTACTTAGTTAGTTGCAGTCCTCTGGTGATGTATCCTCGGTGTGAAGGGTTTTGAGCAGATAGAGCAGAAATGAGCAGAAGCCACAGCTGTCTTTGAATATACCACAGAGGAAGTAGGAAGAGCAATCGTGCAAGTTTCTTTTTTAGGAGAAATATCATTTCTGGCCCCCAAAAAACTTTGTATGGTTATGACTTCCTGTTTGAATTTCTTTAAAAATCTAGTTTCAAAATTTTCCATAACCCCTCTGTACTGAAATATGTTTTACTTAGGTGTGGGTCCCTTTAAATACCAGATCTACACTTCGCTGATCTATATCAATGCAAAGTTGAGTTAGTTTAACATTTGTTTACATTCCTCTGCTGGATTGTGCACTTTTATCAAACTTTCAATCCTATCAGTCTTGCAAAAGGTACAATATTTTTGTATAAAAATGCAAAGAGACAAGCAGCGTCTAGCTCAGAGCAAAGCTGACAGGCCAATAAAGAGTGCAAGAACGACAGAATATGACAGTACGATCCTGTTCAGATTCTCCTCTAAACTACAAGATTCTTGATGCCTTCTCCCACCGTGTCTCCCAGATTTACCCCAAAATGGTCAATCTTTGTTTAAAATCAACTTCAGTTGATGTAAACAGTTATTTCCTCAGTCCAAATCTTAGCAGAGTTTTTTTACTTAAACCCACAAACTTGAAATTCCCAAAACGTATTCATTTCTTTGTTTGTGAAAGCGTGGCTTCACTGTATTTGTGTTGATATATACTTTCTGAATTCTTCCACATGACTAATTTACAGCAGATCTGCGTAATGATTCTTTGCTTTCTCGTCATAATGTGTTCATTTCATGCTTTCCACTTCCCAGATCGACTCATGATAACCGTGTCGACTGATTCATTCTGAAACCAGAGCTTTCTCTACCTTCAGGTACAGAAGTCACTCGCATTTAAAAGAAATGCCTCTGATGAATTTGTCGTGTCCGTATGCAGTGACTTTATTGTGTGTTCACTGTCACTGGGGGGGACACAGACAACCTCAGAAGAACACCTGGTCTTATTTTTATTCTGGTCTGGAGCAGCAGCATGAAGTTTTGCTTTCAGGTGCAGGACTTTCAGATCCCTTTTGTTTTCCAGAAGTGCCCCTCAACTTCCTTGAGTAGACGACAGAAGAGGCCAACTATAATCACCCGTTTAATGAGATGTTTTGTGAATTAACTGCTCGATAACTTTGAGATTCAGCGGTATAGGTGACTCAATATAGATGACTGAATTACAGGTCTTCTTAGTCGCTTTGGTGTATTTCTCACATCACTATTAACATTTAGAAACAGTGCATCTCTCAAAAAATTGTACAAACTGCAAAACCTAGTTGATAACCTGCAAACTTGCTGAAAATTGACATTTTGTTCCTCAAAAGTAAGTGTTTATGTCAGTGAAAGTGTCATTGTCATCAAGATTAAAAGTCCTGACACTATTGTTTAAGGACAAGATAGTCAAATGGCTTTGTCAGGTTTTCATTATGACAGTTTACTCTTTAGGTGTTTTCAAATATAAGGTCAGATCTTGGCGACACTACTTAAAAAGGCTCAAAACAGCACTATACACTCTTTGCACAGCCATATGAAAACTGCAGTAAAGTTACACATCACTGTATTTAGTGAGGTAACTGAGAACAACACAGAATATTTATCCTGTGTGATGCAGATTAAAATTACAGTAATTTACAGTAAACATGATATAAACTGTGTTAACCCAGATTACTCTAGTGTACAGTAACAGTGCTTTCCACTTGTAAAATGCTGCAGTACATTACCTGACTGTAAATGTGACAAATCTTTACTGTAATACTTCTGTACACTACAATACAGTAAATCTGTGCTGCAGTGAAGCTGTAAGTCTAAATGTAAAAAGTGACGAGTTCTTGTCTCACTGTGAGCTTCATGTCTAAAACAATGACAGTAGTGCAGTGCAGATTGTTTAGAGTTGAATTACTGTGTAATAGACTCACCCGTTCTCCTGACCAAATGTTTGAATAATTGAATTTACAGTGTTTCTCCGGACATTTGTCAGCACTCTTCAACCAGCCTCAGCCATTCTGAGGACGTGACAAGTATCATGGTCCACAACTGTAGGTGTAATTTCATTATGAATCCGTCTATGTACTCGGCTTCTTTTTCCTCTTCCCCTGTAATGTCCCCTTTCCTTCCTCCCAGCATCCTCACCCCTCTCCCATCACGCTGACCTTCCATTTCCGTGTCACAGTATTGTAGAAATGGTACACACTACGTCTTCACACTGCCCTCTTCCTCAGTGATAGGTGAGGAGAAAATGTGTATTTAGGAGACATTTTCAGGAAAAAAAATGATAAAGAAATATTTAAAATTTGTCTGATGACAACTAGTTCAACATTTCTGTAATGTAATGACTCAAGCAGTGAAATGAGAACGATAATGTTACAAAACTGAAAAGAACTGTATGAAAGCAGTTGATGCTTGTACATAAGCACTTGCAATTTGTTGGACGGAAAGAGAAACTACTACTATGATGTACACAAATGACTAAATGTCGTGGAGGTTGAACTTACAGTTTTGAGATTTTTAATTCTGATCTGAGAAAAACTGTAATCACATTCTCTCAGTGGGGCATTAAGATTATATTGTTCACCAACCACAGATTCCCTGCTGAGGCTGAAGCAGACAGCACCTACACCGCCTCTACTTTAGTGACACTGCTGCACCAAGAATCTATCTGCAGGGCAATAATGTGGCTCGTAATTCAATCAGAAACTGAATTAAACGTCTTAGCTGGTCCATTGAGAAATTAGTTGGTTAATAGGTTATCTATGATCATGATGTGATGCACAGGAAAAACAAACATAACAGAAACCACAACAGTTTCTTTGTGAATATACAGGTTCGAGTTTTTCATTCAAAAAACAATATTTCATTTATTTAGGTCATGTCCTTACTTTGATTCTCCTGAGTGACTGTCTACAGGAAAATCTGAGGTTTGAACTTGAGGTTACTGAAACCTTGGTGCTAACACACCAACACAGCAGCTACACAAGCCGATCACAGTCACATATACTCGCTTTATATCCAATCTGATGACACATTCAAACTGATTGATAGTATTGATAAAATATTGCATGCTCTTGTTCACAGTGGTTTACTGTCGTTTACCTTGTGCATGTGCACCAAGCGTTTGCAGATATCAGGAGTTGGAGACAGAACAAGTTCTTGGGCAAGATGATGACAATTATATCCAAGAAGTAAACTATAAGCCTGCACAAATGGATTTTAACAGTTGCACAGCAGAACAGCTGATATGCAACTATTTAATTTTGCGAATGGAAGTGTATGTTACAAATGTGTCTCTATGATTTCCACTGGATAGGGTAATCATGCGGGGAAGTCCAAAAAAGTGTAAAAACTTACCAGACAGATTAGATCAGTGTAAAATCTCTGTGGTAATCATTTTCACCAATCATTTCACATAGCAAATATCCTCTTCTCAAACCTCAAGATCTCTATCACACCTTTATTTTTTTCTCTGAGTTGCTCATGAGTGTATGCATCCTGTCATGCAAAAATGACACCTGTGATGGAGGTTTTTTAGATTGTCTGCTCCCCTTCCTCTGCAAAAGTTCGTGTAGGCCTTTCCTGTTTTTTCACACCTTTGACTTTTGGTATTAGTTTGCGGTTAGAAGGGCTCATTGCTACAGTGATGCAAATCTGACAATTCCAACCCACAACAAGAAAAAAAATTAAGTCTGCAAACTAGTTGAATCACATGAAATAGAGTCTTATTGCACGCCATAGTTTAACTTTAAGATGTGATGTGAAACATTTCATCTCAGATCATCAACTTTGAAGATGGAGAAACGAGAGCCTGAGTTGTTACCTGGCAGAAAGGATGTGGATGGTTCATAGCCACAATGTGGTCTCAGACACAGCCACTAAAGTTGACTTTTGATCCAATGGTTGGCATTTTTCCTCACTGTCTTTTTCTCATGTCTGAACCACAAACATATGTACATGAACAATCCCCTTAAAGTCAAGAAAGTAAAAGTCAATTCTCATGAAGGTCTTGTTGTCAGAGAGCTCCTAGACGAAGGTTCTGTTTATTCTGAAGCTATGGCAACACATGACTTGGGGAACTGAAACAACATCTAAAAAAGTATGTCCTTATGCTGGTTTTGATGCCTAGGTTTTTTTTCCATAGTGATGGTAACCATTTTGTGTAGTGTGAATAGCACCCAGTCATCTGACATGACAACATGACATAACCTTACAAATGACAGGCAATTGACCAAACCCCTATTTCACCAACTTCCAAATCAGGCCTTATAAAAGTCCTCGTGCCCCAAAATGCCACATGTTTATTTTTTTGCTGTCCTAGCGAATGGGTCCATAAGTTTTGCTCAAATATGTTCTGTGAAACCTTACAGTGGCTGACGCTCAGCTAAAGCGCTGCTGTTTTGCATCTTCTAACTCACTGTTATGCTTTTTTTCCCCTTAAAATCTTTTTCCATTCCCCTTTTATTTCATTTTATTCATTTTTTTCTATTCAAATGTTTTCGTAAGAAAGTACAGAAAATGATAAAAAGAAACATTAAAGCAAGCAAAGCAGCGCAGCCATACTAGTGTAACACTTTGCAGCGGTACGCAAGTTACAGAGGAGAGGAAAACCTTCCTTTCAAAAGGTAGAAACCTTGAGCAGAACAAGACTAATGTAAGAGAGTCATCTGCCACCTGTTATTGGGTTTAGAGAGGGGATAGATAGAAATGCAGAAAGAAATTAAGAAACTGTCTACTTTTTGAGCTTGATTTGATTTAAATGTGTACTGCAGGGTGATTTCTGTATTTGTCCATTTGTTTAAAGGTTGTTTATGAGCTGGTTTACTTGAGTCATTTTCCTTTAATCAATTAGGTTATCTGTGTTTTTATTCTGTTTGGTTATTTAATATTTTTAGCAATTATTTTCTTTCAGCAGCCAAGTGTTATTTATTTTACTGACTACTTGGGAGGCTAGGCACACACAACAACGCCCCTCCACCTATAGAAACCACTGAGACACACAAATTGACTGCGATGCAGTCTGCTTTGAGGATTGTGGTGAGGTTTCATGTGCTGCACCTCATGTCGGAAGATGGTAGCACATTTGTACCTTCCTCTGTGAAGTATGTCTCTCTTTAGTTGGATTGGAAGTCATATTTTAACATCAAATGTCTCTCTCAGCTCTCTAACTTTATCAATCTTTTAAAGTTACATTTTTGGGGGCCTTTATTGGATAGGATAGCTGAAGACAGACAGGAAATGTGGATAAACAAGAGCAGTATTAAAAGTCTTTTTAGGCTTTACAGATGTACAAATGTAAATGTAGACGGCGTTGTAATTGTATCTGCTTTTGACTCTCGTTTCTCGTTTCTCACGCTACATGTGGATGTAAGTTTACTTAAAGCTTCTGTTTAAAACATCTTCACAAGTTTTGATTTTGATTGAGGTCTGATTATGGTAGTGTGGAATGTCTGTTGTGGTGTTTTCTCCCTCTAGCTCATATGCTTCCTCCAGGCCCTTCTCTCAGCTTCACTGCAGCAGCAGGTGGTTGAGCTTAGGTGGATGAAGTTTCCTATCTGCAAGATCTGGTTAAGTGGTGTAAAGTTGAATACATAGTTGCTTGTGGGTCTTGTTCAGAGAATCCACAATCTTATCTTGTTTTCAGTGGTAGATGCAGTGGCATTGTCAGGCTGTTTGAGGTGTAAAGACAAAAAAGGTTAAAAGAGCACCTCTGTGTGCCACAGAGCACCAGCATGCAGGAAGCTGCTGGTAATAGATACTTGGCTGTAGCAGTATTTTGAAAACCATTTCCTTTAGTTTCGGTCGTCTCTCATTGGCATTCAGTGTTGATCAGGTAGACACACAACAGTTCTAGAATCTGTCAAAAACGATTCCTTTGTCAGAATGAGGGTGTTTTTCTCTGTTATTGTTGTAATTATAGTAAACATTATTTAGATTTATTGAAAATGACTAACTTCCCTGTTCCCTTCCCTGTTTAATACTTTGCTTCCTCCATCTTTTCCAGAGGTTTACTGTTTTTTATTGTCACTCCCCCTATCCCCCTATCTACAAGGAACATAACGTTAACCTTCAGCGTGATATTTGCCTCCTGCTTGGTTTAAAACCTTTCCTTCCTTTTGTAGATGTCGGTTTCACTTAGTGGTTGGTTTTACAAAACTAAAGGTTAGTGTGCCACTTGGTCTATAACACCGAAGACAGCTGAGCCCTTTTTATCTATTATTAACAGTTTCAGTCTTGCACATATGATTGGTTTGACTGCTGTGAATGCAAACTAGCGGTTTTCAACTTGTTCTGCCCTCTTGAACAAAATGATGAAAAAGATGTGCCATGTAAATCTTGCTGACATAGCAACGAGGTCATTCAAAATGTTTTCTTGCTCTCTTTAAGCCATTTAGATAATGCAAATGAAAAACTCATCTCATCTCTATGTATCAAACCAATTTTGTGACATTCACCGTAATGCTGTATGCTTAAAAGAAAAAAAAATGCATCACTTTGCAATAACAACAACAAAAAAGCCCAATATAGAATATGACACCTAGTGATATTTGGCACTACTTTGCTTCACACTACTGTGCTTTTTCAGAAATATGTTAAACCTTTAAAAAAATAAAAATAATAAAAAAGGTAAATATCACTTTGCTACTAAATGAAAATCCTAATTTACACTGAACAAAGTATTTTAAAAAATTGTCACTTGATGCTTTATAACACTGATTATTTAAAAAAATGAAATTTTATGTAACGTTTGGAGTTACAGTGCTAGAAAAAAAGCAAACTATATTTTAACTTTAAAGGAGATTGGAAGCCTACCAAACTGCTACATAAGAAAAAAAAGAAAAGAAAAAGTATAACTGTGTTGCTATGAGGAGCAATTAATTTTTTTTAATCAAACTCTTTCTGTCTCTCCATCTGATTGCTACCTACATCACAAAACCTGAGATAATTTTACATTCACTTTCCATGATTTTGTATTTATTAATTTTATTTCAATTTTTTTGCAAGATGCAGTTTTGTATAAAGCAGTAAGTGCTTAGGTTTCACTTACAGCTTTCAAAGAAATATGTGTCTGCTGAAGAAACTCATTACTTTTTCTGTGAAAACAAAACATAACACGTTTCTAAGTGCTGTTGACATTTGACACATGTCTTGTTGGTTTCGAGAGGTTCACATGATTTTTTTTTTTCCAGTCCTTGTCTGAAATCTTTCCGTTCCGGTCTGTATGTATGCTCTCTGAATGAAATTGTCAAACCGTGAATGAGTCTGACTTCATGATTATAGGCTTGATTCCGCATTGGCACCCCTCCCCCCTACTTCCCCCCTACTTCCTACACACACATACACACACACACACACACACTTGAAAATTTGCATGTAAAATGTAGAAATTTACAGGTTGTTGCAGGCCTACTTTAACCTAAATGACATTCATGTACATCATGTATAGTATATATAGGCTAGTAATCCTCATGAATAAAAAGACCTGTTTATATTTCAGTCATTTTTAAAGAGAAATCTAAGTCTACAACTAATGTGGTTATTCAATTCTCAAAGCCAAATAACACACTAAAGTAAAAATGGGCAGAGAAATAAAAATAGATTAGCTAAAGCATATATATAATAAAATACAATCCAGAAGACAAGAGTTACTGAAAAAAAGCCCAGCTCTTTTTGAACATAACAAAAAACCACCATCAGTGTCGACATTCAACTACTGCTACTTTGATCTCTTTATGGTTTCAGTTTGAAGTACTTTGAAGAGCCTTTAAAGTACAGGAACACCAAAAGCACACATGGTATTTTGAGCTTAAATGTGGCCGACAGTGTTATATCAGCGCCTGAGCAGATGACCGCATGTGTCGATGCACCACTTCTTGGCCTATCTAATATTGTGCATGTGGCTCCACCTGCTGGATCTGTGCCATGAAACACACAGGGAGCTTCCCCGAATAAACAACTGCAACAGGCTGAGCAGAGATGAGGGAAGAAGTCAATAAAGTGATTGAATATGTATATGTATGCTTTTAAAGAAAAGACATTCTACAGAACAAACATTTAATGAAAATCTAGCTTAATAAAAACGTATTTTTCATTAAGATAAAATTGGTGCACATTAAAAAAAGATAAGAAATGGAAAACACCTGTCTGTTTACTGATCAGCTGAGACAAGTTTCATCAAATTTAGCTGGGGTACGCTACTTGAATAGTAATATAACTCTTACTAACAGGCCATCTACTCATTTCTGACAAGAGGGCTCTCCCCGCAGACAGGACTTTTGATGTTTATGTGTTTTGAACTGAGTTTCAGTGTTAGCTTATTTTTTAACCATCTTCCTGTAATTCTTTCAAAGTGATCCAAAGCTCCATTAGATTTGTAATGCAGAAAAAGCCATTCTCTAATAAAAACTTGATTTAGTTGGTAACTGTGATAGTATTCCTAGAAAAGTCTATATAACAATAAGTGGGGTAAGATGAGCCATTTTTCGGATCACTACATCAAGTTAATCATAGTTTTGTCTCTAACTAGTGTATCTGCATATATTTCAAGATGTTGTGCATCCCTGCAAACCAACAGAATGAGTGTAAACTGTCTTGATAATATAGCATGGCAAAAGAGTGGTCTCCTATGGTCAGCTTACCCCGTGTAAGGGCTAACTTGACATTAGGAGCAGGGTAAGTTGAGCCGTATCCCTACTACCTCACTTCTTCACATTCATTTGTATTTTTATCTATTATATTATACGCTATTCAGCTGGTTCAACAATTCTTTTTATTATTATTGCATATAACTGCTAAAAAGCTGTTTTGTAAAAAGCCATTTTAAAATGAAAATGTCTTTAAGTGATTCAGAACATTCACAGCTGTATTTTTTAACACATTTCAACAATCTGAACTGAAACTCTGATCCTCTCATCAGACTACTTTACTTTCTCAGTGATCTGCCCCTGGCCAAATGGCTCAATTTACCCCAGAATTACTATTACGACTTTATCAGTCCTCTTAGCTTAAATGGTGGACTTTTATGTTCATGTTGTAGCTCATAGATACCACAGTTGATGTATGAAACAAATTTAAAATGATCTTTTTTGGTCTGAACAAAATTCTAATAATTTTTTTGACAAACTAAATTCACTTTCAAAAGTGATTTTTTTTTTTTTTTAAATAAATGTCTAACCCCTTCACTCATGTGCTTCTAACCTTCACAGACTCCATGAATTGATGCCCATCTCCTAAATATTTGGTCACATGATCAATTTATTTGACCATTTCCAAGAAACAGGGGGTGGATCAACTTACCTTTTGGCTCAACTTACCCCACTCTCCCCTACTTCTAACCCGTCTACTGACTCCAGAGCAGAAGCGATGAATCTGGCAAGCTGAACTTACTTGCTCTCCTTGAAAGTTATTTTTCTATAGTAAGTAATTATTATCGCGTTATCTTGACGTGTTTACTCGGCTGTTGTAGAAGAAAACTCTCTGTCCACTAGAGGGCGGTGTGGTTTGATGGAAACTGTTGGAGGTGGGGTTGTCACTCAGTTTCCTGCCACTAAAACACGGAGGAGTAGTGAGTCACGTAGCAAGATACTGAGGAAAACTTCGTATTTCTCATTTTGACTAGTGTATGCGTAAGACATTTAAATAAACAGCAAACCGTTTTAACCAGTCGGACTTTCGGTCGAAGAGCTCAAAGAAGAAGACGACGACGCGGAAGTACTGCGAAGTTTGTGTTCGCTGTCGTCCGCTTCAGCTGTTAAAATCGTTGGTATTCTGTTTTTGTTTCCCTTTTTGGTAAGCTAAACTGATTAGGAAAGCCTCGAAATATCAGCTCGATTCAAGTGAAAACGTGTAGCTTCGTGTTGAAACGTCGTCGACGAGTTTGGTAAAAAGCGAAAGTAAAGTTAAGAGGGCCCAGAGAGTCATGGCGGACAGTATGGATGAAGACATGGAAGAGGAGCCTGTACCTCTCCGGCAGGAATTAACCTGCCCCGTGTGTCAGGGCATCTTTCGGGACCCCGTGTTACTACCTTGCTCTCATAGCTTCTGTAAGAATTGTCTTACGCAAAGTATGCGGTATAATCGAGGCTGTCCAGTGTGCAGGACGGTGTTTCGCGACGGCCAGGATATCCCCAACCGTGCGCTCGGAGACGCATGTGAAAGCTTCCTCAAATATCCAGAGTGGCGCCCGAGAGAAACACCTACCAGACAGAACACCTGCAACATTCACCTGAGACCTCTGGAGCTCTACTGTGAAAAAGACGAGGAGCCAGTGTGCGTGGAGTGCGTGACTCTCCACAGCACCCACAGGCTGTGGCCTCTGAAAGAGGGAGCACCAATATGCAAGGTAGGGCGTCACCAAATGTCGAAGTGTTTCTGTCAAGACTAGGACTGGGCGATTTGGCCAAAGAGATTATCACGATATATTTTGTCGTGTCGTCCGATCTCGATTATTATCACGATTTCTTTTAACTGCCAGCATCTGTACTTTAAACTAACATCTTTGGAGGATGACTCAAAGTCATAGCTGACATCTATTTCACTGCCCTCAGCTCCACTTTAGGTTACTCTGTTAACTTGTCCAGCAGCTCGGCTCTGATTGGCTGTTGTGATGCACTTTTTCGCCATGTTTGATCGAATAAATAAGCTCACAGGTGATCACCATGATCGGACTGAAATTTATCATTAATCCCGATCATATAATCACCCAGTCCTAGTCAAGACACAGGTAAGTCTCTCCTTTAGATTTGCCTTCGAGGAGGGAAAAACATTTGTTTCAACTTTGAATTAAATCATGGAAAAAGACTACAGGCTTTAAATATTTGTGGATGCCAAATTTGATACTCAACTTATACCAGTGCTGACCCATGAGTTGTATAATTGTATTAAAAAAGGAGTATCTTTTTGCGTAATGCCTCTTTTTCCACCTCAGTGCCAGTAATACACTGAATGTGGAAATGTGGAACTTCTTACAGAGTAATTTAAAGGGCTGCACAAACATATTTCAGTTTAAAACATAGTTTAAATAAAGTATAATTACAAAATACGGAGCTGACGAGTAGTGTTTTGTAATATGCATACATTCTGATGCGGACGCAGACTTTGCTTTTGTTTGTTTGATTCCTTTTATGTGGTTGTAATATTGTTTGTAAAGTTATAGGAAAATAACCTGAAGTGGACAGACCGTCTTATGTAATTCGCCGTTTTCTTCCACTTATCCGGGTCCGGGTCACAGGGGCTGCAGCTTCAGTAGGGAGGCTCAGACTGCCCTCACCCCAGCCTCTTCCACCAGCTCCTCCGGGGGGATTTCCCAGGCCAGGCGAGAGATATAATCCCTCCCGGTCCTGGGCCGACCACGATGTCTCCTCCCGGTGGGACATGTCTGGAACATTTCTAACGGGAGGCGTTCAAAAGGCGTCCTAACCAGATGCTCGAGCCACCTCAGCTAACTCCTCTTGACGTGGAGGAGCAGCGGTTCTATTCTGAGCGCCTCCCGTGTGTGCAAGCTCCTTACCCTGTCTCTGAGCCCGGCCACCCTGCGAAGGAAACCCATTTCGGCCGCTTGTATCTGCGATCTTTTTCTTTCTGTCATAACCTAAAGTTTATGACCATAGGTGAGGGTTGGCACGTAGATCGACCAAAAAATCGAGAGTTTCACCTTACGGTTCAGCTCTTTCTTCACCACGACGGATCGGATCTTACATAACGGTTTATTTCTATTTTGAGTAAGGGGCAGGTAAAATAAGCTTTGTCTTCTACCTGCTCCATCCAGTCATATGCTGTGCTAAATTTGTTAAATGCCTTTTGTATGTATGGAAATGCTTAAAAATGGCCATGAGCAGAACAAATAAAAACGAATGAACGAATGAATCCACTTTTTTTGGTCACTTAGGCCAACCATTTTACCTACCACAATAATCTGGTGAGACAGTTTTTCCCCAGTGTGAGTAAGGGGAACAATACAAGACACCAGCTGTAAAGCATATTGTTTTATTTTATTCAATGTCTTTGTTCACCTGTTTTCTGTCTCTCTGCAGAGGGAGCTGGGGTTCAAAGTCCAGATTTTTGAAAAGAAAGTGGAATCATACAAGAAAATGACGAATAAAATCAACAACGCAATGGACCACATCAAGGTAGAGTCATTGCACTGCTTCTACCGTGTTTGTCAATCACCAGACCTGAACTTTGTTCACAAAACAGCACAAGCTGCTGAACACACATTATGTTGCACTGATTAGATTTCATACTAATAATTCCTCCTCTTTTGCTGGATGCAGATTCAAGCAGGACTGGCAGAGAAGCAGATCAAGGCAGAGTTTGAAAGACTGAGACAGGTGCTTGTCACAGAAGAAGCCATGCGTCTGAGGGCTTTGGCCTCTGAGGAAGAGGAGAAGATTAATGCCTTACAAGAGCTGAATGACAAAACAAAAAATGACATTGTTGACCTGAAAGGGCTTGTTGAGTCTTTGAAGAGAGAGATGGGCAATGAAGACTTACCCCTTGTGCAGGTAAGACAGGGGGGTCATCACCACAGCACTAAGAGCGCATCTTGTTTTTCCCTCCTTTGTTTAATCAGTCTGCATATCTTTTTTGTGTGTGTTTTAGAATTTCAAGACTTTGAAACAAAAGTAAGTATCAGTAAATGTCACTCAAGCTGTCATGCATATACTGTGCTTGAAAATCTTTACATGAGTATCAATAAGAAAGTACCTGGAAAGTACTCTTGATCTCATATTTACAATGCATTTGCAGAATTTTGGAGACTGCAGTTTCTAATGTTAACCATATATTATCACCTTTACTTTAGAGCCCAGTGGACCGAGGAGGATCCTTGCCTTGCTGCGGACTGTCTGTTGAATATGGGCGAGCATGTTGGGGCTTTGAGCTTCAAAATCTGGAAAAGCTTGCAGCCTCATGTCAAATACAGTAAGTAAAATATATTGTGTGATTAAGGAAAAGCGAAGGACTGGATGTCGACTGCCCTTTTCACACTTGAACACCTGAATTTTTAAGATAATTTTTGGACTTTAAGGCACTGATGTTTCAGGAGCTTTTGGCTCATATGCTTCACTCAATGTGAGATGATCTGTGTTCAACAACCAGTTATATTTCATTATCAAACTGCAACCTAGCGCCAAAGTGCAAAAAATGTGGTTCCTCAAGTGTCCACTTACTAACCCTGTTACAGCTCATATTAGATGCCCTGTCGTTAATGCCAAAACAGGTTTTGATCTCTGTAGGTAATTTGATGTCAACTGTACTTGGTATGATTTCTATAACTCATTGTTTTGATCTGAAAAAGACTATGATGTACACCCATGTAGGCTTGATTAAGAGTCTAAATTCAGCCATGTGCAGTTCATAGACAATATCAGGACATTTTCAGGAGTGCAATGTTTATGTGAAAGGGGCTTATTACATTCTTGTCCATGTGGGGGAACAGACCATTTTCATCATTTCATGAATACTATTGAAACAATAGGATAAAAAATGTCAGCAATGTCACAGAGCTGCATCCCGTCTTTCCCCATGCACAGATCCGGTGGTGTTTAACCCGAACACAGCCTCTCCATGGTTCTTTTTGAGTGAAGACCTGACCTGTGTGAAGGAGAGCTCAGAACGACTGACCGTCCCTGAAAATGTGGAGCGCTTTGATCCCTGCCTCTTTGTCCTGGGTGCTGAAGGTTACACCTCTGGCAAACACAGATGGGACATCATTGTAGGGGACAGCCCCAAGTGGGTTGTGGGAGTATGTAAGGAGTCATTGGCTCGTAAAAAGAAGTTCACTCTCTCTACAAGCCGTGGTGTGTGGGCCGTAGTACTGAGCAAAGGGGTGTACACTGCTTCAACACCTGAGCGTACAGTGCTTCAGGTGCAGCAGCGCCCAGAAAGAATCCGGATCAAGTTAAATATTGATAAAGGAGAGGTGTCATTTTGGGATGGGGGGACGGCAAAGCACCTTGTAACTCTAGAGCACAAGTTTGATGAGAAGGTATTTCCTATATTTGGCCCTGGGCTCCATGATGCACCTATGGTTCTGGCTCCAGGGAAAATGGCAGTACATACCTCATGATGGGCATGTATGCTGCAGAGAGATATGGTGTCAAAAATAAAATCTGACGAAACTGAGGGGAAGTCAGAAAAGTAAAGTAAGTAATAGTCATAAATGTTTTCAAACATACATTAAACAATTTGCTCACAGATATGACTGATTTCAAAAAATAATAATTGGAGAAGAGATCAACAAGTTTGAACATTAGATGCTCCAAATTGAGTAACTTAAAAATAATTTACAACAAAGTTATTAATCTTATGTCTATAAAAACTGAACTGAGAAATAATGAGACCAACTTATAACATTGATATTGCAATGTATATCAGAAATAAAGTAAGTCAGGACTGTAACTAAACAGTGTCAAACTTAAATCACACTAAAAACATGTTCACCACCAGTACATGGCTGACTTATGAGACATAAGAAGCCTTGTAATCTGATGAATTGCTTAGGATAATTTGAAGATTGTAAATTTAAGTATGATTGTAAGCATGACTGATGTCTCTGGGATGTCGGACAATACCAAATGCCAAACTGTGTGTGCCTTTGGAAGCAAGATTGAGCTTTCTTAAGTCTCTCCATGAGGAGAAGACAAAACAAATGTGTTTTTTTTTTTTCAATCAACAAAACTGAGTAACATTCTGCTCTTTGTAGTAAAAAAACAAAGTGATTTTATGTTTTTTGTGCCTGTTGGAAGTATTTTTTTTTCTTAGGAGAAGAGCTTTTTTTGTTATACTGCTTTTATGTTGATTCTGCTTTGGTGTAAGATGTCCTCTGGCTCTGCCTAATAATTTGAAGATATCTTTGTTGCATTGCTGTTTATCAATCACAAATCAAGTGCAGACAGGAAACAGTAGTGAGCATAAAGGTGAAATTTCACCTTTTAGGACTAATAAAGGAGTGTGTTATCTTATAGAGTTTTCACTGCAAATGTTTCTGTTGTGTTTTGCTTGTCTCTATAAACTTTTAATAAAGTACATTTAAACTAAATTTGTTTTGGTCCAATTAATTTTGCCTTACAAAACCACCTTAGCTCATTGCAACACAGCGTTTTGGTCTATGACTAATTTGGTGAATGTGTAGATAAACTTTAAGAGTTAAGTATTTCGACTGAATATTCAAACTTTGACAACCAAATCTCATAGTTTCTCATCATCTAGTGAGCTCTATCCAGATGTTAAGAAGTGATTTTCCTGTCCACTGGATGGCAGTGGTGGACTACTTCTCTCTTTTGTCTTGGTAACCACTGGTTGTGCTAGCCAGCCATAAACACCAAAACAACGGGCATCTGTCCCTGAGATGGACCGCAGTAATCGGCCCAATGCCATTTCCAGGCTTCGCTGCTAGCCGGCAGCTTTTCACACCGATATTATGGCTTAGTCTTCACAAACGTTTCTGTAATGACATAAGGATAATGTACTCAAAGGAATGACTTGAACTGGTACATTTTTTTCAGCTCCTCACGATTGCGCATCTGGATCAGTGTGAGCCGCCGCTACCGCTAGCTTTCGAGGAGGCTAGCCGACCACCGAGGAGTTGAAGCCCCATCCAGGGCTGTCGCCTTCGGGGACTCTGAATCAGAAGCTACAAGCTAATTTAGCTAAGTTAGCTCATGTGGTAGCTAGCTTCGAAGGATCGCCGAAAATGTAAATTGTCATGGGGCCAAAGAGACGGAAACTGGTGAGTTTTTGATAATGCAGCTTATAAACTGCTTCAGCTAACGGCCTCTGGCTGTTAACGGTTCTCACCGTTAGCTAGCCCGAGTTAGCTTTGTTGTGATAGCTTGCGGAGACCCTGAGTTGCGGATGCTAGTGGGCTTTTCCCTTTAAATTACACGTTTAATCAGCGACATGCTGCCGTTTTACATTGCTTTTACGTTACTCTGTCTTGTTTCACCCAAAGTGTAGTAGTACTGATATGAATGTGTTAGTTATGCTTTGGTTTATATACACAAGGCTAACAGTTTTTAGCTCTGGGAGAACAGGATCTTTTTCCAGAGGCTGTCCCTGAAATGCACATCTAGCATGTTAACGTAAACGGCCTCTTTAAATCTGTGTAATTCTGCAGCTGTAGGAGATTTCTAACTCATTTGAGGGTTATGCATGTTTTTACTGTCAGAGATAAAGATGGATAGGGGGAAACCAGGGCCACAGAAAAGTATACATGATATTATCGACTAGGGTGGAACGATATGAACATTTCACATCACGATTATTGTGACCAAAATTATCACGGTTAGTAATATTATCACGGTATTGTTAAAATATGTTCAAAATGTTTAAAAAGTACTTATACATGCCCTGAAATCATGAAACAAAGTTTTATTTAAAAAAAAATAAATAAATCAAAGTATGAACTTGTCCTTAACCTTAAATAACAGAGGAGCGATAAGCTTAAAAAATGAAACATGTGGCCTTTAAAGAGCCAGAGGTGATCAACACTAGTACTAGTAATAACAAAGTACAAAGTAATGTGCAAGTGGCATAAACATTAACATAATAACGAATAAATAAAATTCAACACTGTCGGCAGAACTGCTTGCAAAACTGCCCTCCGCCATGTTTCAAGTTGTATACTGCGCATGGCGCGCCAATGTCCAAAGGACTGCTGCATGCGGCTGCTCTTCTCAGCACTGAGCAGTCTACAAGCTTTTCAAGAGTGTGGCAATAAAACACAGTTTCAACGGTAATTAAAATTTGAAACGGAAGTACTAACCGTCAGATATTTTACCACAGTTTATCATTTTACCTGTAATCGTCACATCCCTATTATGAACACAGCGTCAAATCGGCAGATAACAGCTTCAAATTCGTTTTTGTCATTGACAGATAAGAACATTTCTGTGTATATGAATGGTTAATACAGTGACAGGAATTATGTGCTTAAAACGAAAGCTCACTCGCCAGCAAGGAGCTTCACGTCACCTGTGGAGACGTGTTTGAAAGTGTCCAAGACCGTACAGACCCCCATACTTTCAAATCACTTCTAAACACACCTTTTTCAATTGGCTTTTAATTTTAGTCTCTACTTCAGTCATTTAACAAAGCTAAAAAATAAAACAGTGAGTCAGTCTCCACCTGAAAGTGAAGGAGCCTGACAGGGAAACTATTGACTTTACTGCTCTCGACCTCTTGGTGGAATATGCAGGGCAGGCCTTCACAGGCTAATGATGTTCTTGGAGCAGTATCGATATTGGTATGAATGTTGGACCAAATGAGTTTGAAAATGCTGTCAGATTGGGTATTTGCAGAATTTCAATATTATGCATCCTTACTTGGTCTTCTAGTAAAATAATCCTCTATATCTGGCAGGTATAGTTCATTTTTCTTTTGTGGTATAACATGAGTGGAAATCTTTAGGTTGTTCCCCTTTGCCGCACAGTTCTCCTGCATATTTTTTGATGGCAGTATGTCCATCTGAACCCAGACTTATTTCTCTTACCCTTTGCTTACCATCATCCAGGCTGTGCCAGTGATGGCCTCCCCCCTCCCTGTCTCCTTCGTCCTGGTGGTTTTACTGTTGGCTGAGTCGCCTGTGTGTCAGACAGGGGACTGCAAGGGCCACAGGCAGGTGTTGAGGGGAGCACCAGGGTATGTCACAGATGGGCCAGGAAACTACTCTGTCAATGGGAACTGCGAGTGGCTCATCAAAGGTATAATGAGCTATGATTTTTTTCATGTGTGAGAAAAAAATTGTCAGAAATAAACAAATTTTCATACTCCCTCTTTTTTTATATCTTTCAGCTCCCAGCAACAACCATCGCATTGTCTTAAATTTCACCTTCATGGACACAGAGTGTACCTATGACTACCTGTTTGTGTATGATGGAGACTCCTACCAGAGCCCTCTGCTAGCCAGTCTGAGTGGAAACACTCTGCCTCAACCAATTGAGGCGAAGTCTGGAAAGGTAACCAAATGGAACAATGGGAAAGAAAGACTGATGAATTTTTAAAGGATACTCCAGTGTAAAATTAATTTAGGGTCAAACACACTGTAACACCGAGTTGGACACCCCCTCGTGAGATGAATGTTGCAGACCGTTTGCTTCTCTAGTTAAACCAACTTTAGTAACAACCGCATGATAGCAATACACAGTGGTCCCTTTAACTTTGAGAAATTCAAAATATGGGTCTGCTTTTTTGCTCATTCCAGATGCTGCTTCATCTCTTCAGCGATGCCAACTACAACCTGTTGGGCTTTAATGCGACCTACACTTTTTCATTGTGTCCTGGAGCCTGTGGTGGTCATGGCCGCTGTGACCCCTCCACATTAAAGTGCCACTGCCATCAGGCTTGGGGAGGAACAGCGTGTACAATTCCTCTTTGCGCCCAGATCTGTTCAGTGAATGGCCTATGTGACAAGGTAAGAGTGGGGAGGTCAAAGGTTAGATGAATGCAGAAAGCAAACAGTCAAATGATCACTCATCCTTACCTGTGTTACATGTATTGTGAGCAGCTTTTGAGACATTGATCAAAATTTAGGCATTACATTTGCTGTTTTTTTTTGTTTTTTTTTTTGCTACAGAAAGGAGAGCGTTGCCTGTGTAATCTTGGCTTCATGGGCCAAAACTGCCAGTTTGGTTTCCATGACGACAGTGGGGCCGGGCGGTGGTGGCGTGTGAGTGAGGGAAACCCTTACACACCCCCGAGGACAGGTTCTGCTGGCGTGTACCTGTCTTCTTCCGGAGCGATGTACTTATTTGGTGGTAAGAGTCACATAGCCTCTATACACACTTTTTAAAATGGTATGGACAAATTTGTTTGGTAATTTGTTATCATACTCTGATTATTAGTACCTCAACACAACATATTCTGTGAAAAATGTTCTTTCATTTGAAGTTTATTTGTATTATTGTGGCTCTTAATGCTGTTTATTACACTAATTAGATTATGGTTTGATTCAAACAATAAAGAAAATTGGGGTCGTTATTTTAGCTGTAGTGCAATCCTTTCTGCTGCCTAATAGTGTTTTTAATGGTTAAGCTAATAAGTGCATGTTAACGACTTTTTTCCCCAGGGTTTGACCTCAATAGAGCTCTCGGTGACTTGATCAAATATAACTTCACATCCAACCAATGGGACAGCAGGTCTTATGGTCATTCTCCTGTAAGTGGTTTGTAGACACACATATACATCCAAACACAAGTTTGCCTCACCTCTATATTTCTTAGAATAACAATATGCTTTTAAGACATTTGCCCAGCTTGTACTTTTGTAAAATTGAAGTTGATTCAAACACCTTACAGTAGAAATTTCAGTGTTCAGATATGAATCTATGATGTTTTCACTACAGAGCCTATACTTTCACATTCTGACAGTCCAGTATTCACACCTAAAGTCACCCAAATAAGTAATTGCTATCAGTGTATATGTGGATTTGACATTTATCGGCTTGTTGCCGTGCAGGTAAATAGCTCGTTTTTGTTTACATGTACAAACAGCTACTGTCAGTAGCTGTGCTCCTGTTATTGTTTTACATCTCTGTTCATTGTCTGGTGTTCCTCTCTGTGTGGTCAGGTGGCTCGTCACTCCCACACTGCAGTAGAGTGGATGGGTAACATGGTTATCTTCGGAGGAGAGCTGGCAAATGGCTCCCTGGCGAGTGACGTCTGGATGTACCGGCCCCTTCATGATGACTGGCAGCAGCTTGGTTTATCAAATTCTCATGGTGCACCTAAACTGGCCAATCACGCTGCAGCTGTAGTGGACAGTTATCTTTATGTTTTTGGAGGTTCGTTTCACATTTTGCCACCTGTATTTGTGCTGGCTCACAATCAGCCCTTACATAATCAATCAGACTAATGCGGTTTCTTTCTTTTTC
Organism: Xyrichtys novacula; assembly: GCA_962446985.1. Lineage (NCBI taxonomy): Eukaryota > Metazoa > Chordata > Actinopteri > Labriformes > Labridae > Xyrichtys > Xyrichtys novacula. The sequence goes on from OY660871.1 coordinate 25,940,553, forward strand.
CCCTCTTTGTATTCCCCAGGTCGCACTGAGGAGGATATGTTTTCCTCCACTCTGTACAGATTCGGCCTGCATGGCTCTGGACGCTGGGAGACTGTTCAGCCCACTGGTGGGAAGCCCCCCGCCACTGCTGGACACTCCATGGTGTTTCACAGCCCATCTAGGACTCTACTGGTCTACGGGGGCCACCGACCTACCACTGCCAGGTAATCCACCCAAACATGCAAAGGCACACTGCATACATACATGTGCAAGTTGATAATGCTTTGTACACAATGTACAGGTTTAATAAGGAAGAGGAGAAACAGCTCAGTAACTGATCTATTCTCTGATTTGATTTTTCCTTTTTTAACACATTTGATCATTTTATATTGAATAAAACAAAATGTACTAATATGTAATAATATTAAAATGTACTAATAACCCTCCTGCTGTTTTTTCCAAGGTTTAGTGTGAGGGTGAACAACACAGATGTGTTCCACGTGGACAAACGGTTTTGGACCTCCTTCCGTTCCCGTTTCCCAGCAACGGGCCCCAGGGAGAGAGCTTTTCACTCAGCCACTGTGATCGGCAACTACATGGTAGTCTATGGTGAGCATTGTGAAATGAAGAGAACATCATTCATGTTCCCCGTCAGCGCTGTTCTGTATGTTTTCATTATTTTCTTCTTGTGTGTCTCTCACAGGGGGAAATGTACATATTCATTACCAAGAAGAGAAGTGCTACGATGAGGAGATCTTCTTTTACCATCTGGGCTGTCACCAATGGGTGTCTGCCGGGGAGAGATGGTCACTCAGTAAGTTTAAATCAGGAATGCACCTGTAAATATTGGCCTAGTGCTGGTATTGACCATAAATTCACTTCATAGAAAGTATTTTCCTGTAAAAGATTTTTAAATTAAAGGTTGTTTTTCACTTTTTTGTATCTGCGCTTACTCAAAGATAGTGTAGTAAAGATCTGGATGACCTTTCATGAAGAAATGATCATTCTAACTCAGATGGGGAATTTAATTACAGTGGGGAAAAAACTTAAAACAAAAAACACACAAAAACAAAACGGCATGTTTTCTGTTTTCATCCACTGCTGTTTTTCTTTGGCTGTTTGAAATTTCTGTTCTGATATAAACTTTACATCTGACCAGGGGGAGATCCTGTGAGAGGCCGTTACTCGCACGTTGCCGCTGTGATGGAGGGACGGGTGCTACTTGTTGCCGGTGGTTACAGTGGTGTTGCTCGGGGAGACCTGGTGGCCTACAAAGTACCGCTGTTTGTCAGTAGCGATCAAGGAGACAGGGTGAGTGAAAGTGTTGTAGGTAATGAGAAAACACAGACACATACAGTATCTTAAAGTTGGGAAAGGCGCCTAAAAGACTCAGACTCAGACTTTTTATTGTCATTGTATGAGGCATACAACGACAATTAAAACAGCTTGCAGTGGTGTTTTCCTAAGAAAGTGGAGTAACAAAAAATAGAATAAAATATGAAATAAAATAGTACAAAATAAAAATAGAATAGCCTATGTACAAAATGTGCAACAGTGTAGCGTCACAGTACAGCAGTGCAAATCACATGACATCTGAAAAAAAGAGCATTCAGGGAAAAGTCACTAACCCTTGTGCGTGTGTTTTCACCAGGATGCTGTTTGTGCCGAGGCGTTAGATGAAAGTATGTGCCTGAAGAATCCGGAGTGTAGCTGGTGTGAAGGCCGCTGTCGAGAGTACCAGCCCACTAATCCGGTAACGCTTCCTTTTACACAGCTTTGCTCATCCACATATTATGCATTCTTTTCATAGTAAGGCATCTGAATCATGTATTCCCTCTCATCTGTGTGTCGGGAAACTTAAGTACTGTTGGAATTTATAAGCCTTTGTTTTATTTCCTCAGTGTGGCAGTACCGGTTGCCTCGGCCTGGCTCGCTTCCTCTCTGATTGCCAGTCATGTTTGGTGTTCAGCGGCACCCCAGCTTCAATCGCTCGCGCCCCCGGGGATTTCGGTTGGTGTGTTCAGAATGAGTCCTGCCTACCTGTGTCAGGTGAGACCCAAGGAGGGAGGAAGGAGGGCTGAAAAGAAGGGTTAAAAAAATTGGGTGCTGATATGGGAGGGATTGGCTTCCTGTTTGGCATGTCTCAAAAACGGAGCACGCTGACTTGATTGCACCCAGCTGAGATCGGACAAGCAACTCAGATTAAGATTTGGCTTGCCTGTCCAATCACAGTTATTCTTCAGTGCAGTGACGTCACGTGGTCGTACTCTTTTTGAGCACACATCACACAGGAGTCGAAAGATCAGGCTGCTGAATGATTAGATTTGAAGAGGTCAGATGTTTTCCTTGTTTGCTGACCTCTCCCTCTCGGTCTCACAGAGCGAAGTGCGTGCCGTGTGGACCAGATCTCAGGGGCGTACGGCTGGTGGGGGGAGCGTACCCTTTTCCTAACCTCCCTCCACTCCTGTCGCACCGAGAACTATGTCCCGGGACTGCACCTGCTCACCTTCCAGCACCCCCGCAACGACTCCCAGCCTGACAAGGTACGGAGTCTAAATATCAAGTGCTAACTGTACTAGCTGTGGTTGCATAAACTCCCCTTTCCACTAATACACATCCCTCCTTCCTTCCTCCAGCATTGCTTTAACAATCCAAATTAGTTCTTGAGTTTTTTACTATTTCCTTTTTTTATTGACATATTCTACTTTGTGCTCTTGGCTTTAAACACCTTGTTCCCATTATTCACTTTTCTTATCCTGTTCTTTCTTTGCTCTCTTTTTTTTTTTTTTTGCAACACACTCACAGAGAAGATTCCTTTCTGGAGTAGTTTGTCAAACTTTGTAGAGCAGTTTGTAGAGAATAGTGCTTCTGTTGATTTGTCTCCACTTCCATCCACCCTCCACTATCCTCCATCCTCCTCACCACCTTTTTCCAGGTATCCATCCTCCGCAGCACCACCATCATCCTGAGTCCCACCACAGAAATGGATGTTGCGTTACAGTTCAGGGGCTTCATCCACCCGCTGTGGGGGGCCCCTCCACCCGCGCCCCCTCCCACAGACACCGTCTCCATGTGGGCTCGCATCCAGAGGCTGCACTTTGAGGCTCGAATGGCTACAGGGCCCAACTCAAGCCAGCTGGTAAGGGAAAATGGAAATGCATATTTTTGAATTAAGTTAAAACAAGCTGCTCTTTATCCCTAGTGTTACTGAACTCTTCCCCATTTTCTCTCTCAAACTTCCCATGGGTCCATGATCTATCGGAACAGGAGGTGGTGGGGCGTTGGGCAGCCCAGCAGGAGAAGGAGTTGAAGCTGCTGTCTCGATCAGATGGGAGTAAACTGTTCTCAAACCTGACCAGAGGGAACCATTATCTCGTTCAAGCTGAGGGCTACCTCAACAACTCAGGCTCTGGACAGACCAGTGAGATGGCCCTGATCTGGAACAGAACATTACCCGGAGGGAGTGTGAGTACAGGAACATTTAAACCCGTGCTTCTCCGCAAAAGCAAAGAGGTTTAACTTTCACATTTCTGTCATTTTTTTCTACACAATAGGTCTCCTTCAGTGGAGTAAACCAGCTGACCTCACGCTGTCTTTTCTCTCCCTATAATTTTCTCGCCTTTCAGGAGATCTCTTTCTTGTTTTTGGAGCCGTACCGTTCAGGCTCCTGCTCAGGGTACATGTCCTGTTTGGCCTGTCTGTCCGATCAGTCTTGTGGCTGGTGCCCATCTCTGTCCCGCTGCTTGCTGCGAGACAGCCCGGACCTCGAGCCCTGCCCTGAGGGAGAGAAAGAAGGCAAGACAGAGGGTCAGCGCCATCTGCTGCTGGCACCACAGCACTGCACCTTGTGTGAAGAATATAGAGATTGCGCTGCTTGCACTCAGGTACATTATATTGAGAAGTTGCAACAAATACACCTTTATATAAACATATAAACATAAACGCCTGTTTTTTTTTTGTTCGTTTGTTTTTTTTTTTTTGTAAAAATCTATGTAACAACTCTATCCTTTCAAGCACAGCAAATATATACACATCTTTTTTTTCTTCAGGACAACCTCAGCTGTCAGTTTATTGGTGCAAAATTTTTTACCAACCAAATGTGTATTTGCTGCAAAAGAAAATGTTTGTTCCAGTATGTTCTTAACAACTAGATTAATTGTACACACCCCTAATATGCTGTTAAATTTCTGGCCAACAGGACCCTTACTGTGAGTGGCAGATCAACTCCAGTAAGAAAGGAGACTACCAGTGCAGTCGACGCGGAAGACTGGATGGTTCCATACGTGACTCAAGAGGATGCCCTAAAGTCTGCAACCAGTGAGTCCAACAACTACATTTTAATTTAAGATGCAGTTTTCTAGTTACTTTGCAGCTCACTCATGTTTCCTGCTCTCTCCAATCATCTCTTCGTCTTCTTTAGGAGGAAGACGTGCGGTGAGTGCCTCTCTAACTCCAGCCAGTGTGCATGGTGTGAATCAGCCCAGGCCTGCTTCTATTTTGCCGCCTACCTCACAAAATACCCCTATGGAGAGTGCAGGGACTGGTACGACAGGTAAAATGAGGAGATTTTTTTAGCTTTTCTTAATCTTTATGTTTGCATGTATAATCACTACTACTGTACTTAAAGTGAAGTACCATAAAGAGACAAATATGGCTTAAAAAAAAGACAATGAAAAGTTTTTGAGACAATGAAGGAGCTGAAGTGAAGCTTTGATTAATGATCTAATATTCTACATTATTCTTTACTCCTCAGTGTTCACTCAGTCCCTCAGTGTAAACAATGCTCAGCTTTGAACACATGCACAGACTGCCTGCGGACATTCCAGTGTGGCTGGTGTGGTGACTATAACAATCCCACTATTGGGAAGTAAGTATGGCACATATGCAGGACACGAGTCATATTTTAAATCGTGCATTGTACAGAGATAGGACACATTATGCTAACCTTAGTTCAATCAAGTTTCTACTTCAGTCATGATTTAATTTTGTTTTCATAACCTTCTCTGCAGATGTTTGAGGGGTGACTGGGCAGGCATGGACGACCCCTTAGTTTATAACTGTAGTGTTGCTGTTGCTGAAGCTCGAGCTGCAAAGTAAGACAAATATTTCACTTGAATGACATGATTGTTTAATTTTGTACAGAGCTGTAACACACTTGTTTGGTAGATAGATAGATAGTTTATACTCATCTGTCTTTACCTCTCCCTGTCCTGTTCTTCTAGCCCTGAACCCCAGACCTCAGCTCCTCCCAGACCCCTGGACATGGAAATGGAGTTTGAACACTTAGAAGACGAAGAGCAAGACGCCATCTGGTCCTACCCCACCTGCCCTGACGTAGAGGAATGCAGACTGGGTCTCCACAACTGTCACCCCTTCGCCACCTGCATCAACACTCCCACCTCTTATGAGTGTCACTGTGAGAGAGGTTACACAGGGGATGGCACGCTTCACTGCAACCAGACGTAAGAGATCAAATCCCGCTCAGTCTGTACACATTAATGCTGCGTTTTCCAAAAATGAAAAAGTACATCTTGGCTCCTTCCTTCTCCCTCCAACAGTTGCTACAATGAGTGCCGTGAAGGTCAGTGCAGTGGCAGCCCACGTTTTGAGTGCGAATGCTCCCTTGGATGGACGTCTGACCCTGCAACTCTAGTTCTCAGTGGTGTTGAATGCGACGTGGACTGTGGGTGTAACTTCCATTCCACCTGTATTACAGCACCAGGAATCTGTGATGAATGCCAAGGTGAAACTTTACAAAACAGCTTTTTTTTTAATGACCTCTTCATGTTCCTTTTTCTTTTTCATGACAGCAGATTTATGCGATGAAAAGCGTTTCGTCTTCTGATAACCTTCCTCTGTCTTTTTGTTTAGATTGGACGACTGGGCCTCACTGTGAGCACTGCCGACCTGGCAGCTTTGGGTCAGCCTTGTCTGGTGGGGGCGGCTGTGTGCAGTGTGAGTGTAACGGTCACGGTGACCCTCTGCGGGGATACTGTCACAACCAGACTGGCCAGTGCTACTGCACCCACAACACACATGGACCACACTGCGAGTCCTGCCTGCCTGGTTACTATGGTGACCCCAGGTAAGGAGATAAAAAAAGCATTAATTCCTCATTTCTGAATAGTTGAAACTATGCAAATTCCAGAGGTGGTGATTTTAATGAAATATTGATCAAGGAACAAATAATTGTTAAATAATTTTAAAATGTGATTCTCTTACTCAGCCCGTCTTATCTCTTTTCCCAACAGGAACAACGGCACATGCTACCGGCAGTGTCAGGGCCGTTCAGTGCTGCTCTCCTCCACCTCCAATTCTGCCATCCCTCTCTCCTCTTCACTTGGTTGGCGAAGTGGCACAGAAGGGAAAGGCGGACTTTCTCATTGCCTGTGGGTCCTCTCTGTGACGGAGAATCTGGCACCTTGCTTACCCAGACAGCTTTGTCCCCCTATCGCCCTAACTCTTCATCCAGACTCCCATACACACTGTAAAGTGAGTTCCAACCTGACCTCACACAAGCTCACATACAAAGTATCATGCTAGCTTTGCAGTAAGTGTCTCATTCTATGTAACCATGGTGCACCTCTTCTGTTTTGCTTTGCAGAGCTCCTATGTCTATGTGTTTGACGGCCTCCCTCGTTTCCTGAGTAATGGGGTTGTCCATTCAGATCACAACCTGATTGGGGCTTTCTGCGGCACCACCAGGACTCAGCCTATCACTGTGGAGGCCACCTCAGGTATCTATTGATAAGTTATTGAGTGATAAAGATGATGAGAGATGATTAGATGCAGGTACGGTCATGCTGCAAGAGTTTCAAAAGTTTGAACCTTTTTTACTTTTGGAGCCCCTCAAAAACAGGCTGCGACTTTTATTTTGGATTTTACAGTATAAATTCTTCTCAAGTTATATCTTCCATAAAAACACAGAGATAAAAAGTCACAGTGCCTCTTTTATTCTTTTTTCTCTTTTTACTACCAGGTGTGATCTCAGTCTACTTCGAGGCCAACGTCACCTCAAACGAACCTCAAGGCTTCAATGCATCTTTCTGGGTGCGGCGGTGCCACCATAGCTCAGACGATGGTGAAGAGGGGTCACCTGTGTGTCCAGGTGGAGCCCAGTGCCAGGGGGGCCTCTGTCAGTGCCCTCAGGGATATGCTGGGCCGCACTGCGACCGGCCCATGTGCCCTCAGGACTGTGGAATAGCAGAAGGAAGAGGAGCGTGTAATATAGTAAGAGTTGTAGAACATATCACTTTATTTATATACCTCTAGTGCATTTAATGAGACAACAATATTGAAACACTTAAAGAGGGCAGGACAAGTTTACTAATCAACATGTCTGTCTGTGTCAGTCTCTCGGAGTGTGTGTTTGCACAGACAGCTGGGCGGGCTCAGACTGCTCTGTTCCTCGGGACTCTAACAACCTGGCTTGGGAAACACTACTAGACACACAACTGACAGTGGTAAGGGCGGAACCCAACACAAGTTCAGTTTGCGTGTATGAAATCATTCTCACACAAACACGTATTTACATGCACTGCTACTCCACAGAACCAGGCCCACAGGTTCCTCCATAGGATGGGCCACACCCTGGTGTCTGGACCACAAGGCTACCTCTGGATGTATGGAGGGCTTTCTCTAGCAGAGGGCATTCTGGGAAACGTCTACAGGTAGGGGGATGTAACACGACAAAGAGAGAGTCAAATGTGGTGTAAACCATCTATGAATGCAAATAATGTGGTTTTTCTCCTGATTTGTTCAGGTACTCTGTTTCTGAGCGTCGCTGGACACAGATGTTAACTAGCTCTGTGGAAGAAGGCTCCACCCCGGATGCTCGCTATCACCACGCCTCTGCACTGCTGACCAGTCACGAGTCTGGCTCTGGAAGCCTCACAGCTAGTCATAACTTCATGTTGGTGGTGGGTGGTGTAACTCAAAATGGTGTTGCCATGGATACGTGGAGTCTCAATCTCAGCAGTTTAGTCTGGAGAGAACACAAGGTAAGAATGAGATTAATCATGAGGTCAATATCGTACTCCCAAAAGGAAAGAAAAAACCTCTTAATGTTTTTTTTTCATACCTTAATATATTGTTTCCTTCTTCCAGAGCTCACTGCTGCCCCCAGTGGCAGGTCACACTCTGACTGTGCGAAGAGACTCCTCTGTGTTGCTGATTGGAGGTTACTCTCCAGAGAATGGTTTCAACCACCATCTGATGGAGTTCAGCCCTCATTCTGGAAACTGGACAATAGCCCCCCATACCGGCACACCACCCACAGGTTCTTGCCCCATTCAGAAGTTCATGTTTACTCTGAAAATTACATAGAAAAGTCAAAGGCAGTTGCAGAAAAATATTTCTTTTCCTTTGTTATGTAACCCTGTTTATATTTCATATTTCTTTTAGGTTTGTATGGCCACTCAGCAGTCTACCATGAGCAGACTGATGCCATCTATGTCTTCGGGGGCTACCGCTTTCATGTGGAGACTGTGGAGCCTTCAGGAGAGCTCTACAGTCTGTACTACCCTAACCTCACCTGGTCTTTGCTGGTCCCTTCACAGGGTAATAAGGTAAGAGCTCAGCTTCAGTTTCTGCCTATTTTACAGGCCAATAGGTTTAACATACTCTGCAATTATCCTCTTCTCATGCACTGCAAAAAAGATAACTTGTCTTGCTATAATCTCTTTGCCATGTAGCCCCTGTCTCGTTTCTTCCATGCTGCTGCCCTGATCAAAGACACCATGGTCATTGTCGGGGGGAGAACAGAAGCAGAGGACTATAGTAACTCGGTGTCCCTGTACCAGATCAACTGTAACACCTGGATACAACCTGGTGAATATTTCATCAACTTTCAGTAGATTTATGGTCAGTCATAACAAACTACAGCCTGACCTGGCAGCGCATCTTTTCTTTTTCTTCAGCCTCAGCTGTAGGAGATCCAGTAAACCGCTCGGTGTCTCTTGCCATGGCAAGTTGGGAAGGTCGTCTCTTCCTTTCAGGAGGCTTCAATGGTGTCACACTGGGTAGACTCCTAACCCTGTCTGTGCCGTCTGATCCCTGTGCCCTCATGCAAACACCCGAGGCCTGTAACACCACCACCGGCAGCTGTCTGTGGTGTAGAGGGACCTGTGCTTCTTCTGATACTGCAGAGAGGTAACGTCTTCTGAGAGTTATTGATAGCGTTGTTATTCAGGGTTATCGCTGCACATAAACAGAACGCGTCTATCCCTCTCCTTCAGAATGGGCTGCTTCACCAGCCAGTCTCCTTGCTCTCCGACTCCACGTCTGCCAGACCAGTGCCGCAGACTGAAGACCTGCAGTGAATGTCTCGCCAGACACCCTAAAACTTTCTACAATCCATCACAGGTAACATACAACACCTCTCCTTGTAACATGAAGACAAGCTGAAGCAAACTCAACTAAATCTGACCTTCATTTAATATCCCAGCCTGCCCTGCAGTGTAAGTGGTGCACAAACTGCCCAGAGGGTGCCTGTATCAGCAGCTCTGTGAGCTGTACATCTGAACATGACTGCCGAATCAACCAGAGAGAGATCTTCCTGTCCAGCAACTGCACTGAGACCAGCTGTGAAGCCTCCGACTGCCCCAAGTGTACTGCTTCTGGAAAATGCATGTGGACTCGCCAGTTCAAACGCACAGGTATGGACAATGGAAATTTTGGAATTTTAAACTTCTGAGTGAAAATAGATGTGAGATGACAAAGTAGTTTTTATGATCTAGACTGTTGGCTTTGCTCGGATTTTCGCAGGTGAAACAAGGCGCATCCTGAGTGTGAACCCCACCTACGACTGGACATGTTTCAGCTACGCCCTGCTCAACGTCTCCCCCATGCAGGTTGAGTCTTCTCCCCCAATGCCATGCCCTCCACCCTGCCACAGCCTTCATAACTGCAGCCTCTGTCTGGGCTCCCGAGGCTCTGATGGGGGCTGGCAGCATTGTGTGTGGAGCATGGCTCTGCAGAAGGTAACACTGGCTTTTTTTTAAGCTTTACAGACTAATTTTGAGTTTTCTAACCAAAGCTTTATTGAAATACAACTGACCTTTTTTGCTCTTCTTCTAGTGCATGAGCCCCTCTTTCATACCCCTGCGATGTGAGGCAGGTCAGTGTGGCCGCCTGCTCTCTGGGGGAGACTCTTGCTCTCCTCAGTGCTCCCAGCTCAGCCAGTGCTCCCAGTGCATCGCAAGGCCTCAGTGTGGCTGGTGTGCCACTCGGGGTGGAAACGGGGCCGGGCGCTGCCTCCAGGGGGGACTTGATGGTGAGAAATTAACTTGATTTATCTGACTTTATGCTTTTTCTCATTGATCCACTCACCTTTTTCTGTTCTTGCTACCTAGGTGTGAGTGAGGGTGTTTGCCCCCTGAGAAACAGCAGCTGGTCCTTCCTCCACTGTCCAGAAGAAGATGAGTGTGCCAACAGTCACCACCACTGCAACAGCACCCAGGACTGCCATGACCTGCCCCAGGGATACCACTGCACCTGTAAACATGGCTACATACTCAGCAGGTAAGTTCAGGAGTTTATGATATTAAAAACAGATCCTCACCTTTCCATTGTTGATCACCAGGTTGTCTGAATCTCTTCTCCTGTTTTTCTCCCGTAGTGTCTCTGGTCAGTGCGAGCCAGTGTGCGCACAGGGCTGCGTAAACGGAACATGTGTGTCTCCAGGAGTGTGCCAGTGTCACTTTGGATTTGTCGGAGATAACTGTTCCTCTCAGTGCAGCTGCAACAAACACAGCAACTGTGCTGGTGTTAGCAAACCAGACGTTTGTCTTGAGTGCCACAACAACACCATTGTAAGTGCCTGTAATAAAACCCACACACAGACAGTAAACGCGGGTTTTCCTTGTCCTCTGATGGTGAATCATTTCCCCTTTTCCAGGGTAAACACTGTGAGAAGTGTAAGCCGCTGTTTGTGGGCTCTGCGAAGGGGGGCGGAACTTGTCGTCCATGCCGGGAGTTTTGCAGAGGAAACAGTGGTGTGTGTTTATCACGAGATGAACATAAGAAGGCCCTTGAGAACCCCCGACTCTACCCTTTAGACCCCAGTAGTGTAAGTGTGCAATCATTGCGTCCTCCTCCTGATTTTAGGAGAATAGTATTTTGGTAACATCTTTATTCTCAGTCAGTTTTTAGCTGTGGGTCTCCCCCTCTCTTTTTCTTTCATCAGATTCAGGACTGGGTGTCTGAGGGTCCCACAGAGGAGAATGCTGTGTGTGTCAACTGCCAGAACAACAGTGTGGGGGACAAGTGTGAGAGCTGCCTCGGTGGCTACTTTCTGCTGCAGGGGAAATGTGAGAAGTAAGCAGTCCTTTCTTGGTTCTTTTGCTGTGACTACATTACAGTCTCAAATTATTAAAGGGATATTCCGGTGTAAAATGAATATAGGGTCAGACACACCATAACACAGAGATAGATGGACACCCCCTCAAGAGATGAATATTGCCGGCCACTTGCTTCTCTTGTTATACCAACTTTAGTAACGACCGCACGCTAGCAATACACAGCGGTTTCAGGAGCCACACACAAATCTCAACCAAAACGCCACTCTATAGCCACAAATAATGCTCCGGTATATCCCATTAAGTAGAAAAAATGAGACCCTCAGGTGTGTCATTTTATACTGTATTATTTTACTACTGCCAACAATAACCACTTAAAATTAAGTGCTTATGGGCTGATTGGATATATTCTGCATTGACACACAATGCAACAGCATGTTGTACAATTACGTGACGTCTTATTGACGTAAACACAAAAGAGAAGACAATTTGATGTTCCCACAGCTTCAGAAATGTACATCTCTTCCTTTTCTTCTCTTAAGTGTTGGTATTTTTTTCTCTTCATTGCAGGTGTCAGTGTAACGGCCATGCAGACACATGTAACGAACATGATGGTACAGGTTGCCCTTGTCAAAACAATACAGAGACCTCCTCCTGCCTCAGCAGCCCTCAGAGTGACAGAAAAGACTGCTACAGACAACAGGTATGCACACGCAGGACACTATCTCAGATGTGCATGACTGTACAATATTCCTCAAATTTGAATCCTTGTGCTCTTCTGTCTAGTGTGCGAAGTGCAAAGACTCCTTCAATGGTACACCTGTGAATGGGCGTCAGTGCTACCGTCAGTTTAACGTGGACACCGAGTGCTGCTTTGACCCAACATCCCAGACCAACTGCTTCCACGATCCAACCATTCGTAACCTCCCCAAGGGGCGCACTGTGTTTTTCGCTGCCCAGCCGAAGTTTACCAATGTGGACATACGGGTCACCATCGATGTAACTTTTGGAGAGGTGGAGGTGTACGTGTCCAACTCGCATGATACCTTCATAGTGGATGTGGACCGGCTCACAGGTATTCACACCATTAAGATTGAGGAGGAATCTGTGACTCGGGGGACGGCCACAGGCGCAGAGAAGGATTCAGCTCCTTCCCCTATCAAAGTGTTCGCCAATTCTTCATCCAGTCTTGGAGGCCCTGTGCTTTCCCACAATCCACTGCAGCTACAAGCTAAAGCTCCAGGGGCAGAGAGGGAAATCAGAGAAGAGAGGGCAGAAGGACTCATCACTTACATCACCGTGTGGAAACCACAGACGGTGCTTATTGTGCGTGCCGTACGAGATCGTGTGGTTATCACCTTCCCCCATGAGGTGCACTCCCTGAAATCCAGCCGCTTCTACATCGCTCTGAGAGGCGTGGGAACAAATGAGAAAGTGGGAGAGTCCCAGGGCCTGCTGTTTCTGCGACAAGACCAAGCCCACATCGACCTGTTTGTCTTCTTCTCTGTTTTCTTCTCCTGCTTCTTCCTCTTTCTGTCGGTCTGCGTCCTCCTGTGGAAGGTGAAGCAGTTCTTGGACTTCCGTCGAGAGCAGCGTCGCCACATCCAGGAGATGACCAAAATGGCGTCAAGGCCCTTTGCTAAACTAACCATTTATTTGGAGCCAGAGGAGCCCCAGCTCATCTACTTGCCTTCAGCAGGTGGAGGAGTGGGGGGCAGCACTGTATCACTTGCTCATGCCCGTACAGGCAAGTTAGGAGGAGTGGTGGTGGGCCAGAGGGGCAGGGCAGGAGCTGTCTCCTACAAACATGACCCAGGCTCAGGACCCACAGCCCACCCCCACCATCACCTCGCCCTGGGTGGAGGGGGCAATGGCGGCCAGCACTTGCCGCTGCACTACCTGAACACCCACCACTATGCCAGCACAACAGCTGGCACCCAAGCCTCACACCATCATCACCCATCCACATTCAGCGGTTACCAGCACTTTTGCCGGTCCGACCCCTTCCTCTCTCAGCTCATGGGCTTTTCTTATTCCTCTTTCAAGATCGGGCCCATCACTCTGGAGCCCACAGACGACGGCATGGCTGGGGTGGCTACTGTCCTCTTTCAGTTACCTGGAGGCGTATTGGCGCCGAATCGTGCCTGTCTCGGCTCTGCTTTGGTTACTTTGCGCCAGAACCTGCAAGAGTACTGTGGCCATGGCAATGGAGGGGGGCACCCAGGGGGAGGTGCAGGGCGCAAAGGGCTGTTAGGGAACCAACATCTGACCACTATGGCTATGTAGAAAAGCAGAGATATACATTTACAGAGGGCGGTGATAACAGTTAAAAAAAGATGGGGTAAAGCTGTAAAGTGTGTGATATAAAATAAATTAATTTTTGAAAGAAAAAGATAAGAGTTATGACAGAGCCAGTTAACGTGAGCATTTTGAACAGAGTTGTACATACACTGTATAATGAATTATTAAGTGTCTTTTATTGTATTATGTATCGCTAAACTGTATCTCAGTGCTTCACATGACCAAGCCAGCTGTCTTTAGAATGCACTACAACTGCTATACGTATCAACAAAGCAATGTTGCAACCTGTCTGCGATCACTTCAGAGGTATGAGCACGCCTGATTGTCAGTGTCATACAAATGTCGAGGCTGGGACTGTCGCCGAAAGCCTCTCGACCAACAAATGTGTTTTAAAAAAAGTGGATCTGCTCTCTTTAGAACCAACATGTGCTTTATACCCCCAAAAAGTGACAATCAAAGCTGCCGTAAAGAACAAAAAGACTTCAATAGGCTCGGCATAACGTGCAAGATTTTGATTGTCAGCTCAGCGCAGGAAACAAAAGTCAAAGTTGCTTGTGAGATGGTTTTTATATCATAGTCAATATGAGTAATTTAAAATTGTAACTCAGTATATGGCGAGCTTCTAAGCTACATGTTTCTGTTAAACAGACTCGTTCACCTGCTCTGTTTGTTTTCTTTTACTTCTCATCTGCCTTCACTTCTTGCCTTGTCTGTGAGTCATCTGGCTTACACTCAAAACTTGTGTTAATAGAAATGTGCGGCGCAGCTCCCGGAGAACACATTAACAAAAGCATATTTTACATTTTCTGTCATGAATTTTTGTGAAAATATGAAGGATGATATCAATCTTTAGTTCCTGACCCTATTTTATTGTGAAACACAGCAGAACTTGACTGTCAAAATGAAAGAATAAGGTGTCTTTGAAAACATTTCATTACATTTTGTTGACTTAAAATGTGCATTGGTGTTTGGCTAGTTTTGCTGGACTGCTTTTTCAGGTAATGTGCCTGCCTAGATGATTGTATTAGTCAATCATAGCTTCAATTTGATCCAGAAAAATTGGACTTGGAATCACAAATATGGATGAAAAATGTTACTCTTTGGGAAGTTGCATTAGACGGTTCTCCTGGTGAGAGATTTGGGAAGACTTGACTGCATTTAGTTGTAATGGGACTGAATATCTTGTTCACTGGTTGGTGTTGATGTTAGTATTTCCTTTTGTTTTTCTTTTTGCACTGCATGGAGGCAATGAGCCCCATAATTCATGTGAAACACTAAGAGGGGAAGTCGTTCGGCATCACAGTGTCATGGATGAACTCAGAACGGTGCTACTGGCTTTTTATCAAATTCACAAAATCATTCAAGGTTTTGAAAATAACACTGAGGAGCTCAGATAAATACTGTCATTATTTATAGCAGCCATCCACAAATAAGCATTAAAACAGTTTTCTGTCTTGTTTCTAAGTGTATGTTTTTTTTTTTAACATACTTTATTTTTGTACATAACTGTCATGTTTTTTCTTGTTTTTAAAGAAGGGAACAGTGTCGAAAAGAAGATTGTGTCAAGATTCTCTGACTCGAGTCAGCTGAAATAAAGTCTGTGGAACATGAGTCTGAGTGTGTTTTATACAGGTTGAAAGATATGACCGGACAAATACTGCGTGGTATAACAGATACTGATAATAAAGTTGATTCTCATTTCAAAAATCACTTTAGATTATGTTGCCATTGGATGTATAACATAATTTTGACATGATCTATTTAGCTGCAGAGAGAGAAAGAACAGTGTCTTTTTGTCTTGTAAATAAATTCTAACCAAATAAAGGTGGGGAATCACCTTTTTAACTTTTGTGTGTGTAAAAAGGAAACTTTCTCAGATTGCCTTTAAACTTATAATTTATAATCATTGCTATTTTTATTACATATTTTTTGAAAAGTAGGCTGACAATTTTGGTGAAATGTTGACCCTGTTTGGCCCTCAGGTTAGACCTTAACCCAGATTATGGCCCTTGCTGTGGTTGAGTTTGACACCCCTGCTCTACAGATTTACAGGTAAATCTTTGTGAAGAATTAAAATGTCCTTTTTTGTGCATTATGGGCGGTAACCCGGACATTTAATGTGAGCTCATTGGCCAGTATCACCGGAAGTCCGGTTTTGTGTTATTATCTTATTAACACTGCACACTGACGCCTAATAAAGGCACTAGAAACATGTTTGCTGAAAGGTTTACACGATGCTTGGACTGAATTTCGTAACTTGTGAAGGTAAGACTTAAATTTACAACAGATAAACGCTGAATGACAGTTGCTACTGCATACGAGCCTTTCTGCTAAGCTAAAGCTAAAGCTGCGGTTGGTGTAGCTTAGCAACGATGCTAACGTTTGATGGTGGCAGGGATACTGCCTCTTGTTTTTGTCTTTGCTTTGCTGTCGTTGACTTGTAAGTCACTAACCCTGCCTTTAACAGTATTTATCAAAATAAAATGACATTTGTTGTCGTCCACAGCCCACTGAGGCGACTAAACCCTACTCTGAATTAATGGTGGCACTATGAAGATGAAAGCTGCCAAGAAAAAGTCTCTGCCCAGTGAAGGAAGGACAGGAAAGACACCAGCTGATGTGGTCGAAGTTAAAACTGAGTGTAAATCAGAGGAAGACCCTCTCGAGGTTTACACTAACGGAGATGATCTCAACATTCAAATCAAAGAGGAACCATACTCGGAGGAGATCAGTGATGAGGTCGATTTACACTCATGTAGCTCCTCAGACACTATTCCTGATACTGGGACATGCTGGTCAGACGGTCCAGATCAACAAGATCTCATTAAAAACGAGTTTGTGCAGCCCGATTATGAATTCACTGAAGCTGTTGTCAAGGAGGAGTCAGAGATGTGGATGAAAGAGGAGGCAGAAGTTGAAGAGGTTGAATATAATATCCAGGAGGAATTTGAAGAGGATGGGCAGGTCAGCACAGGTAAGAGGCATAAGTCAATGGTAACACACTTTTCTGTTTTGGTTTCTGTTGTGTTTGGTGCTCTCTTTATTCCCAGTACTATTGTATATATAGAAATGTTATTAAAGTGTGATGTAGCCTAAAAGATGGTCTTTAACCCCCCAATTATTGTTGCAGGGAATTTCTTGTATTTAATTGCCTCTCAGTATCAAAAAAAATATTTCAGGGGTCCTTATACGTAGGGTTGCAAAGGGGCGGAAAATTTCAGGTAAATTTCCAGAAACTTTCCATGGAGAGTTGAGCCTGGGAATTTTGGAAATATTCCGAATTAGAAACCTTCCATGGGAATTATAAGAATTATTGGGAATTTATGAGAATAAACTGGAAATTGGGGATAATTTGAACAAACTGTATCATATCCAAACATAAATGTAAATATTTTTCCTTCAACATTAGCTTGTGTGAAATGCTTCCACACGTCAGATGGCGAACGTGGCATTTATCTGTAGATTAAAATAACAAAAAAGCTTATAAAAACACTAATGTAATGGCATGAACAGAAATATAGTCGGCTAATCAACTGGAATGGTCTTCAGAATATTTGACAATTGGTGTATAAATTATTGTAGGGTTACAGAAAACTGTCTTGCAGGAGTCAGAAGAAACAGCATCACTCTGAGGTAGACTGCAACCACCATAATAAGCAAGCACCTATTTTTATTTTATTTTATTTTTGCTAGTTATAAATTAATAAGATTATAGATCAAATATATTTACCCCATAATATTATCAAAACTTCCTTGACTTGATATAGTCTGTGGACTCAAATGTCTTGTGCTTTGGGCTCAAAAGTTTGTCCTCTAGGGTTCAAGAAATCATCTGTACATGCAATGGAGGAAAGTACAGTGCATGAAGGGGGTGTGGACTCAATAACCCTGCAGTAAACAGTGTGCTGTGTGCATGTGATTGAGGAGTGTAACTGCATTGAATCTGGTTGTTTTAGCCAAGATTATGCTACAATATCTGTTCCCCAACTATATTTAAGTTCCCTGTTGAAAGCCAACCTTCAATTTTGTAAATTTCAGATTTATTCCCGTTAATTCTCGTTAATTCCCATGGAAAGTTTCAAACTTTGAAAACGCCCGGAATTTTGCAACACTACTTAGTACGTTAGCCAAAGCTAATTGATAGTATCTGAAATAGTGTCAATATTCAGAACTTGAACTAGTATATTTTGGATTGTCAATTTCACAACAAAGTTTAAATCATCATTTTTTCCTGATCTTGTGCATTCTCTGTGTCCACTCCTACATAGAGTCATCATCTGAGTTCTTCCCATGTCCTCACTGCTCCGTCTCTTTTACCGACTTGGAGTTCTTGGAGAAGCATGTCAAGTGGGTCCATCAGAAACAATATCTTGCCAGTTTGAAAAAATGCCTGTCAAGCCGCACACTGAACCTCATCCCAAAACACACCTGCACTGTCTGCGGCAGCACCTTTACCTCTAAAGTACAACTGAGGGTTCATGTACACGAAGCTCACCCTTCTGCTCCTCCCCGCCGACTCTACCCCTGTCCAACTTGTCCGCGCAGCTTCCAGTACCTGAAGAATCTCAAGAATCACTGTCAGCGATGGCACAATATGTCTGTGGTTACCAGGGGTGGGCACCTCAGCTGTGCAGACTGTGGGAAAAGTTTCAAAGCTACCTGGGGTCAAGGGCCACATTTGTGTCACGAACCAGATCGCACAGAATCAGAGGACAAACCGATTTGTCTAGATATTGGTTTGCCTTGTCCAGAATGCGGGAAGATTCTACGCACACCTCAAAGCCTGGAGGACCACATACGCACCCACACAGGGGACCGCCCATTTGTCTGCAAGGATTGCGGTAGGAGGTTTGTGGAACGAAGTGGTTGGAGGCAACATATGAAAATTCACACAGGAGAGAAGCCGTACAAATGTCAGGTCTGTGGTAAGGCCTTTTTAAGATCACACCACCTCAACTGCCACTTAACTACCCACTCCGGTAAGAAAGAGTATTCTTGCTCTGTATGTGGAAAGGAGTTTGGATTAAAGGCAAGTCTAAATCTTCACCTGAGGACACATTCCAGTGAGAAACCCTTTCACTGCAATGTGTGCGGGAAGAACTTCAACACCAGGAAAAACCTGAGGGTTCACAGCAAACTCCACAACAGTGAGAAAGCTCACCAGTGTGGAGACTGTGGGCTGAAAATTGGAGATCTTGGGGCTTTGAAAATTCACCTGCGGACACACACTGGAGAAAGACCCTACCATTGCACAGTCTGTGGAAACAGATTTATTCGTATCTCACACTTACGAAACCATCAGCGCACCCACACTGGTGAGAGACCATACAAGTGTGATGAATGCGACAAGAGTTTTACTCAGTCTGGCGACCTAGTGAAGCACAAGAGGATACACTCTGGGGAAAAGCCTTTTGAATGTCCAGACTGCCATCGCCGTTACACCTCCTCGGGTGATCTGGGCAAGCACCGGAGGAGTCACACTAACCTTCGTCCCTACACATGTCCAGAATGTGAAAAAAGCTTTCGCTTGTCAGGCCACTTGAAAACTCACATGTTAACACACACAGGGGAGAAGCCGTTTTCCTGCCCAAACTGTCTCCGCAGATTTGCTCGTTCTCACCATCTTTCCGGGCATGTGGCTAAATGTCGTTAAGCTTCCCAAAGAGGACTGTAAAAAGCCTGCCTGCTTCTAAGTGGTCATCCTGAGAAATGTAAACAATCAACTACTCACTTTTCTAAATGTGTTTGATTCAAACTAATATCTGTACATTACTATTTAAAAGAACTCTCTCTATCTCTCTTGAGCCAGATCGCTGTCTAACTTATTATGAAAGTGTATTTATCACATTAGCTATTTTGTTTGTCATTGCACAGAACTCTTACATAGACCTACCCAGTGCATTGCTTGATTGATGAACTGGTTTTGCTGAACACTATTGTATTTGAGGTCTAAGGATGTGGTATGAATCTTTGTCCAATGAGATATACAGATTATGAATTGGTGTGTTTCCCCAGTTATCACTGCTGTATAATTTGTAATGATGTAATAAATGACAAGATGAATGCATGGACACTGTGTTTGATGTTAAATGCTTACAAGAGGCAAAATTATCAGAAAGGAATTTGTTCACAGGTTAAAAATAGCCTTGTTCAACCAGAAAAACAATGTATTATGGTTGTGATAGGACCCCCACCCCCGTTTATGATCTCAGCAAGAATTAAGATAATGAAATTACCCACCTGTTATGGTTCATCATATTGCAAAGTTTCAGATTATTGGGAGGAATAATCTTATATAGCACTGTAAAAAGAAAACAAGCTGAGTGCTAAACAATAAAAATCAAAAAAGCAAGTGAGTTCATCATTTCAGCTTCAGAGCCGGTCCAAGCCTCGATGGGGCCATAAGCAAAATTTGATTTTGGGGCCCTCTGTTTCTGTCAGTTATATTGATTGTTGATCATTCACACACCTTCACAAATCTCTTTAACATTCCATGACATGCAAATATACCTTTATCTTGGTGTTTTTTTCTCTTCTTCCTATTTCTTTTCTCTGCTCCTGAAGGATACGTCCTTTTTTGCAACATTGTTTTGCCCCACAATTACCTGCACTTTGGATGCTCAGTGCACATTGCACAGCAGAAGGCACATAAAGGTAGCAGAGCTTTGACATATCGACAGTAAAAACCATAGGTCTACATCAGCAGCAGCACTAAAATATTTTTCCTTTATTTTATATTTTACAATAATATATATTTGATCATACAGAAAGCATCACTCATACATACAAAAAATAAAAAATTGCTCTTGGGGGCCCCCTATTGGCTGCGGGGCCCTAAGCAGGGGCTTAGTTCACCTATGCCTTGGGCCAGCTCTGTCCAGCTTTGACAACTTTCAACAGCTTTCAACTTTTCTGTCTAAAAATCGACTATGTGTATATGTAAATTTTATTACAAGAATAATGCTCTTGATGAAAGGAATAAGAATAAGAAGAACTTTATTAATCCCCAATGTCTCCAAACGTTATCTACTATATACACAAGAGTTATGAAGTCTAATACCTGTTGGTACAAAAGATTTTCTGAATCTTTCTGTCCTGCAGCGAAGAGAGAGGAGCCGTCCACCACCATTGGCCCTTTGGTCCATCAAGGTGTTGTGAAGTGGGTGATCCATGTTCTTTAGAATAGTCTCCACCTTCCACAGTGTAGATCTCTCCACCACATCCTCCACTGAGTCCAGCTTGAGTCCTACCACAGAGCTAGCCTTTTTCACCGGTTTGTTAAGACGTCTTGCATCTTTGTGTTTGATGCTTCCTCCCCAGCAGACTAGAACTCAGTGCTGTATTAGAAGTCTGACCTATACAGTGTGAACAGAAATGGCGCCAGCACTGTCCCTTGTGGAGTCCCTGTACTACTCATTAATGTCCCAGAAACACAGTTCCCCAGCCTGACAAATAAGTAGTAGAAAACTCAGAGCTAAGAACCAGGTCACTGAATAAAAATGTACATCCTGATCCCACTCGGGCTTCAGGTGAACCTACACCGCGGAGCGTTTGGTTAAAGCACAGCTCATCTTGGCGGGGCGGTGCCAACGACCCCCACAATGGAGAAGCTCCACAAGCGAGGTCAATGTGAACATACAAAACGCTCACAATTTTAGCGGGCAGATTTTGCCGTTTGCGTGAGAGAGATGGATTCTCAGACTAGTTTGTAAAACTCGGGTGAGCTAAAGTGCTATGAATGAGTCTTGGTTTGGATATGTCTAAACTTCATTCACCCGACAGACAACGCAGTGGAGAGTGACATAAAAGACGTTACTCTCTACTTCTGTGAACAAGCTAGCGCTAACGGAGCGTACGAGATTCAAGTAGCTAGGCTAGGGAAGTTGCACATATGCTAATCCACGACTATGTTTACAGTTGATATTAAAGCTAAGGAAAAGTGGCGCTTTCTGTCGCTGTTAGCGTGTTTTTAAATGTCCCACACTGAAAGTATTACTTTAAAGCCACCCCATCCTGAACTCCAAACAACTAAACAACTTCAGGCAAGAACGCCAAGTCTGAGGATTATCAGGTAAGGTCAGTGATTTTTTTCTTCCTTTCAGTACAGGTTGAATTGGTTTGGGTTGTGAAACTTATCATTTTATTTTGTCAAGCTAAAAGGAAGTCTTGCATTTCATGTAACATTACAGTGATTTCACACGCTTCCGTTTAAGATTATCAGCATCATTTACATGTTTAAATATTCAACCCGATTTTCAAATAGTAGGGAGAGTGGGGTAAGTTGATCCACCCCCTGTTGCTTGAAATTGGTAAAAGAAATTGATCATGTGACCAAATATTTAGGAGATGGGCATCAATTCATGGAGTCTGTGAAGGTTAGAGGCACATGAGTGAAGGGGTAGACATTTATTTACAAAAAAAAACAAAAAAAAAAACACTTTTCACTCTTGAAAGTGAATTTAGTCTGTTATAAGTTTTATTATAATTGTGTTCAGACCAAAAAAGATCATTTTAAAATAGTTTTATACTTCAATTGTGGTATCTATGAGCTATAACATGGGGTCAAAACCGAGCATAAAAGTCCACCATTTTAGCTTAGAGGTCTAATAAAATCATAATAGTAGTTCAGGGGTAAGTTTAGCCAGTGGCTCAACTGAGAAAGTAAAGGAGTCTGCTGAGAGGATCAGAGTTTTGTTGATTGTTGAAATGTGTTACTTTTTCTTTTCAAAATACAGCTGTGAAAGTTCTGAATCATTTAAAGACATTTTCATGTTAAAATGAATTCCTTGTATTGTCCATTTCATTAACAAACATGAGCATCAGCATCAGATTACCAGGTATTCATAATGTTATGGCTGGCCGGTGCCTCATACATGAAGCTGAAAATAGTCCTACACAAAAAGAGCATGTGTACCAAATTTCCAATGACAAAAGAGTGTATTGTTAATTCTGACTTAACCATGAATTGTTTTCTCTTCTACACAGCCGATCAGTAATTTCACTCCCTGAAGTGAATGGAGGACATGTGACTCACTTACGTCTTCACAACAGTCTACATCTTTTATCACACTGGTGAGTATACATTCAACAGACAACATGATAAAGATAAAACTAAGATACAGAGACCTCTTGTGGCAATTTTCCCAAAAGACACAACAAGAGTGAGATTGGGATCTCTGCCTCTGAAGTCAAAGTCACCATTAAAATGGTGTCCTAAATTAAGTAAGACATTAACCTTATTTTCTTGTCGATGCTTTAACAAGTGAATAAGTGACTATGTTCTAAAATGGTGCTCCCTTAACAAAACAGGAAGAGAACAGGTGAAGTGGATCATCTCACCTGTTCAAGATCCCACAATTCAAAAGGAAGTGATGTGGCCCTGCAATAAATACACAGTCACATGACCCTCACAAATCATATCGTAAAAAAATATAGCTGATTGTCTAAATAGAGGACAAATTGAAAACCTTGTTATAGAAATGTGTCCTCTAAAAAAAACCCAAAAGGGTAAGAGAATGGAGAGGGACATGCAAAAAAATTATACCACAGACCAGTGATTAAGAACAAAAACATCTGTAAAAAATAGAAAAGATACAAAACCTTTCGTGACATAGAGAAGATCGGGAAAAAAATTAAAAAGGCAAAACAGTAAAAAAAGAGCCTGCAAATACTGAGACATATAAATAAAAAAGATGAGTATTAAGGCCCTGAGGCATTTGTTAAGTGGGACACTGAGCCACGACAGCACAGGCTGATAGTAACACATGAAAGTCCCTTTGGCTCAGGTATAACTTAAACAGATCACTGGCAGTGCAATTAAATGCATAGTTGAAAATATTAAGCCAACTCTATATCAGTTAGATCATGGATGTCCTTCTCTATAAGACTAATGAAAAATAATTTTGAGGATGCGACTTTTTTGGAAGGATTTTTATGGATCAGTTTTTTTTTTCTCACAACAGCCCAAATAATTGATTTCTGGTTACTAAATCAACCCCACTAACCTTACTGTCATGTGCCCTCAGCAAATAAGCTTTAACGTGTCAGACTTAAGTTTTATTTATTTATTTTTGTATGCTTTATTTGTGTCTGTAGTAAACCATTGATCCCTGCATGCCTCAGAAAACAATTTCGGTACACAAGGCTTCAAGGCACATGCAGTAACGTGCTGCTGCTGCTGACAGTGAATAAAACCAGAGAGAATTCAAACAGTAACCATCAAAGGTTGATAAATCCATACCTTTAACAAAAGCCTCTTGTCCAAAACTGTTTTACCAACACTCAAAAAGCACAGCTGCAGGAGACCTCAGACACATCTTTTTAATGGAGGAAAAACTTGAGAAGTAGTGAGTGTGAAGTTGTTTATTTTCTGGTCAAATTTTCAGGATTGAATATTTTTATATTTAATTTCTTTTGCATTGAAAAAGGGATACAGACCAGGGTTGTTTAATTCCTAATGATAGAAAAAAAGCTTATTGTAACTGTTTAAATATCCCCAAATTTTTATGTTTCAACAAAATACAAAATAAGAGAGCAGCTGTCTTAGATTTTCCAGTGTTTAAAACAACCATAGCTTTTTATTCTGTTAATAGCCCAGTGTTGTGTGTTAAATATTAAGCTTTATAAATTTAGTGTGACTTAATCTGAAGTTAAGTGTTTGATCCTCTTTTTCTCTCCAGCGTTGCCTCTGCAAGGAGCTCCAGAGTTTCACCGCTGTGTCCCTCGTACAGTAAACTGAGTCTGGCATCTTGCAGCAGCAGCAGCAGCAACAGCACAAGCCGTGTCATCACCTGGCTGAGCACTGCGGTAGAAATACACACTTGTCTTCTGAATACGGTGATTCTTGTGTGCATCCTTCAAGTGTCCTTTGTGAAATTCTGTTTTTCTTTATGTTGCTGCAGCTCAGAGTTCACAATGAAGAGGGCCATCCTTCAGCACACGAGGGAACTCCACATGTGCCCTGTCTGCTCACAGTTTTGCTCACTTCAACACCTGAGGAATTATTGCCAGAGCTGGCCAAACATGTCAGTCATTTTCCTCAACGCAGAGAGAGAGAAATCTCTGCAATTCCTCAGGACAGATCTTTGTGGATGTGCTGGTAAGGAACTAATTTTATTAACTCACACATCACTTGTGGAAGGATACATGCAAACTTTACAAGGGTTTACTGAACCACATGCTTCTCCTCACAGGTTGAAAATAAAAAAGATACCCCATTACTCATGCCCACTTTTAATACAACAATATTCAGGAAAATCATTTTGATTTATTTTCTGATGGCAAAGAGATTGTAAACATTTGTCAGAAAAGGTTTTTAATCACCCAAAAAGGTACAAACACCAGCCACATGTAGAATAATCAACCTTTAGCTGCTGCATATTTTCAAAACTCTTTTCCACTTTAGGATTTTGTACAATGCTGTTCTGAAAAATTTCTGTAATTGATTCTTAATTTTCTTATATCGACTGACTCATTTTACAGAAGACAAGCATAAGAAATCTTCTTTAGCTAGGAAGAAGTTGTGTGCAGTAAAACGCCCCGAAATTGAAATACCTTGAAAAATCAAAACATTGTTAAATTTTCCACATGCCAAAATGAACCCCAGGGGGCTGAGGAAGTACATCAAGAACGCACAAAATGCTTTTTAAAAAAAATCACAAAACTGAATACATAAAAGTATCTCTGAGGTGGAAAATACAGATTTAAAACCGGCTGCAGGAAAAGCCATTCTGGAAATAAGATGACTTGTGAAGCTCGTCTTCCTATTAACTTTAAAAAAAAGTATATATATTTATATATCAGTCTCATGTGTTCTATCTCTGTGTGGATCGAATAGATATCTGCCTCTGGTAGGACAGTCATCAGAGGAAAACCTGCCTCACACATTCATTTACACCCAGGATATGCATCACCAGGACAAGGGCTACAACCGAACCTGTCTCGGTCAATTCAGAGGGAATTGGTCTATTATTTTTATGTCCGCAATTACGAGGACAGAGCAGTAACTACAACTCCGGCGCAGATAACAAAGATATATTTAGTAGTAAATAATATTGACTGTACCTTTGTTTAAAGCTGGAATCAATACTTCTTAAAGCGTGTCCATTTTTCATTTAGCCGCGTCATGTCTGTGCGGAGGAGGGGCAGAGAGATGAATGGGTGGATTCTCTAATTCCCCCTGTTGCAGTTATCATAATTGTTGAACAACCACGGTTTTTAAAGATCGGGCTCGAGGAGAGGCAGGCCACACAAAGAAAGTTAATAGATTTGGAAAATTGAGATAGATTGCGCAGCAGCCGTTTTTGGAACGTTCCATCGGCGTGGCAGGCAGATGGACAAATATGATCTGGGGATGAAGAGGTGTAGGTGGGGTATGGGCTCGTTACGGCGCACAAACACGGGGCAGCGGAGAATACATCCTGACAAATAAAGGTGTTAGTGTTTACCCTGTCTGTGCTGTGTGTGTAACTTATCATCTGGCAGGTGATAGCCGGATACATCACAGTGTGAGGCCTAGATCAGCTGTAGAGCGGATGACTCGGCCGATGAATCCTCCCTGAAAGGCCACAGTGAAGCAGCAGTAGTTCCTCTCTTGAGGCACCAGGGGGAAATGGATAGCTGTGGAAAGGATGCTTCAGGGAAAAGGCGAGCTCAGGAAATGCCTCTTGTTCGGAAGTTTGTCAGAACTGTGATGTGGAAAAAGCCTGCGGTCGCCATTGCATATAGAGAATATCTTTTATGTCCTGTTGTAAAGCACTATACCACCTCCTCCATCATAAACAGTGTTGTTCCAGCCGATAGTGCTCCCTGCGTAAGACCTCTGACCCTTCCATTTGTCTGCTGACGACAGCTTTTAGAGCCTCCTAAAGGATATTTTACAGCAGTGATTTATCCAGAGAGGAGGCTGCATTTGTTTCATCCGTTTTGATACTGGTCATTGTTTTCACATTTGATGCATTCGGGCTCTGCTCTGCTCCTCAGAAATCTTCCCCCATATCCAATTTTCACCTTTCCCGTCTCCAATTTTCCCTAATATTCAGATGATTATGGCATGATGCTTCCCTTTCCTCCTTTCAGCGTTCCTCTATTTTTCTCTCCTGCTCCTATTTCCCTCTGATTCTCTTCCACTCCTCCTTTTAGACTCTGCCATACAGCGACATGATATGAATGTTGAGAGTGAAATAATGTTTAATCAGCGCAGACATAAAAACACTGAGATGGCTGAGTGTCTGCTGCAAATCATCCTCAAATCGAACCATAAATCCTTACATTTATTTAGCCTTTCCTTCCCCAAAACCGAACGGCAAAAACATTTTCCATCTGCCCCCTTTGACAGACAGTTGGTAGAGCTTTAGGTTGCCGTCTGAGGATTAAATTACTTCATATTGAATCTTATAAAAGTGCAGTTGAGGGGATTTTCTTTTTCTGATGTAATTTGAGCCATCCAATTTTCCTTGTATTTACTGTCTATATTTTTGTCAATTTGGCAGAGGAACACATTTTGTGCGTTGGCGCTGGGTGTCACCGGTGTCGTCACGCTACGGCGGTTTTGGTGTTGGCTGGCCTCGGAGGTCAGTGTGTGGGAAGAGATGGTGGCTCTGCGGGGCTTTGCAGCGGCTCTTGGCCTGTCCCTTTGGGCTCTGGCGGGCCCACATCCACTCCTCTTATTCATGAAAGGGTCAAAACACGGGTCAAAACACACCGTTTGACTCCCCGCAACACACTGGTGCGTGTGGGCGTAGATGAAACTGGGTATTTTGTGGGCCTTTGGTAAGCTTCAGCTGGTAGCGGCTCTTACTTCTCTCTCTCTCTCAAGTGAAAATGTGCCTAAAAGCATGGCTCACACAAAGGACGGAGCAAGAAAACTCCATTAAATTGTGTTGCATTGAGTGCTGAGAGTGGGCTGCCGAGTTACACACAAAGAGATGGAAAGACACTGTTTATTCCCTATTAGTATCACCGCATTGACAGGTTGGTCAAGGGGTAAGGAAGATTTCTCTCTCCCTCAACCACCTCTAATGCTAGCACTGAGAAACTACGCTGCTCAGGACTAATGTGTTCCCTACCAAGCCGACTGCTGTCGTAGTAACTCCCGGAGTGGATCTCTTGACCACGGCCTCCCTCCTCCTCTCATCCCACTGTAACCTCTTGCTCCCTCTGTCTCTTTAGTGGAGGGATAGAGATGTGGAGGGCGAGAGAGACTGACAGTGTGTGCTCCCCTGCTCAGTAAATATGAACTGCACCCAGCAGACAGACTCATTCATCACAGGGGAAAGAGAGGGGGAAAGGGGGTGTAGAGGCAGGGTGGAGGGATATAGAAAAAGACTAAGAGAAATGTCCAAAAGACGGAGAGAGAGTGAGGGAGGAAGAGGAGGACGAAGAGAGGTGGGAGGAATAGGAAGCAGATGGAAAGAGGATGAAAGAAAGGAAAGTGTTCTGGGTGAAATGAGTGGGAGAAAAAGATAACAGGCTGAAAAGGGGGAGAAAGTCTGAATGATTGAAGGATAAGTTAAGGGTAGTGGATGTGCATGAGGAGGGAAAACCTCAAGCATTGAAAAACTGATTTAATATCTGAGGATATTTTACATCATCACCAAGAGATCCTGTTTTGTCAAAGCCTGCCCGAAGCACATTTTTATGAGAGCAGCATTAGACTACTGCCCTACAGTCAGGGAGCTTGTTTGGACTTGTTGCCTATAACTTTTTGACTTTGGATTTCGACTCTTTGTTTTTATGCGCTTTGATCTTGAGGGCATGCTGCATTTTCAAGCATATTAGAGATTAAGTGTGACGTAGGGATTAGGTGAAAAAAAATGTCATAGCTGCCTGAACTCTACTCACATCAGAGCAAAAAGCTAGCAATACTCAATATTTTCTATTTTTGTCAATAATTCCAATGAGCTGACAAACCCAACAAAGAATTAATTGCCTCTCAAAACTTGAAAATTCGTTCTGCGAGGGACCTTAAATTTCCACCTAAGGCAAAATGTCTGATTACAATTTTAGCTACAGAGTTAAAAGTTATTTATAGGTGACCATTTTCAGCTGATGAATTGATCCGGTTCATAAGTTTTCAAACTTTTTCGACCATGCATTTTTATCTATCAAATAAAAATACACACAATAAAAGGAGTCACCTCTTTTACATCATGGTGACATTAATAACCTTTAAAGACCAGGCAGGATGGCAGTTGTCTCTCAAATGTTATTACCCTTTATTTAAAAAATTCCAACTTATTCTGCCTTAATCAACAATGCAATTAAGGCCGGATGCAATACAATTATTATACACAGACAAATTTTTATGTTCAGTTTTAATATTGAGTAACTCCTACATAATTTGTAAAAGTTGAATTTAGAGACCAAGGACACTTGGAATGTAGTTATCAGACCTTTAAGCAGACCGCTAATGTCTCCAGAAAGTAAAGCTTGCATACCACAGGCAGGTCATCAGTGTACTGTAACCATCTGGGTAAATCTGTGCACGTGAGATTGCCGACAATACACTTCAATCAATGCCCATGTCTGTTGTACTGATGGTGAATGTCACCTAGGGGAGCAATGTGGCCGGATTATTTGTACGTGTGGTGAAACAATAGTGCTCTGTGACAGGAAATATTTGCAAGAGTAGTTAAAATTTAAAAAATGTCAACAAATAGATTATTTTAGTGGATTCAGATAGATAACTCAAATACTAAATCCAGTTTAATCAGTCCAACTGTTCAGTCTTCTGTTTTGTTTCCATATTTCAAATAGTGGATGTGTTTTTGAGGCGTCTCTCAGTGGTAGTTTCGAAAACTGAAGCAGCAGCCGGCAGCTATGTACAAGATGTATTTGATTACTGAGATACGAACAGAAGTTATTGTGTATTGATTATTGGTTACCCCCAGTGGCAAGCAAATAAATCCAGCTTTCGTCAACCTCGGACAAAGAAATCTGTCACAAAGGTTGACATCAAAACTGCGACTGTTTTTCTTTAACACTCGAGATAATTTTGAACCTTTTCTTCCATCAAACCTTAGCTTGACTTGTCTTGTTATGTCACATATTTAGTAACAAATATGTTTCATAATGTGCCCTTGAAATGTCATTACTATAAAATGCTCTCACTCGTATCTTATCAGTGTTTTTTAATTAATCCAAATACAGGCCAGACCAACATGCAACAACGTAAAAAGATTTCTTGAAAACACAAAAGTCCTTTGCCCTTTCCGGTCCATGTCCCCAATTTCCAACAACTTCCCCCTCTTCACTCCCACCAAAACCACCTCCTCTCCCTCTTTTTCCACTCCACAGAAAGACAGGAGAGAGGGAAGATGATGTGTGACAGATGCCATATTTCGACTTTCTGTCAGGGAGATTAATATTGACACAGTGTTTCTTACCAGGGGCTTCTTGGCTGTGTGTGTTGGGCTTTGATTTCATTATCCTCTGCTCAGCCACTTTTTTCTTAAGAATCAGACAATAACAGATGTGGCGACTGAAATGGAGACACTGATATTGGAGGGGCTGAGTGAACAAGTCATATTGCCGGGTGGGTCGGCCATCAGTCCTCTTTGCTCTGGAAGTGTAAACCCCCCAAGGATACCCAGAGCACAGTGACCCTTCAGTTTTATCAACCTCTTCAGCTCAGCAGTAGTATGGGCCATAAGCTGCTGTACGCAGAGCCGTTATTATTAACTCTTATATCTGTGTGGGACTTCAGCTCGGTTTAAATTTGTTTGAAGGGTACATGAAGTGCAAATCGTGTTTCTTTCATTTGATACCCCATCATTTCCTAATTTAATGACCTTGACCATACGACATTTCAGAGACGGACAACTCAACGTATTTCAATGACAGAAAAACCACAAAGTGCTTTGTCATATAAGGTTCTAAAGAAAGCCTTATCTGTATGAAATATTCATGATGAGTAACAAGATGGCTTTGAGTTGTTTTTGTGCTTGAAATTCCTGTTTTAGAGATATAGATCACATCTCACAGTGATATAGTTTTTACATAGATGTATCTGTGATACGGGCTTCTAAATTGATCTAAAATGGAAATTCATGTAAGATTTAGGATTGCATTTATACAAATGTCCCTGGGTGACTAACAAAAGCAAATAAGACCATCACCAAGAGTGACTGTATTTATAGTAAGTATATAATATATTTTAAGCCAATTTATTGGTTTGCTGACATATGCATAACTGGATTTAAAGTAAAGTTGTACCTGCTCATGTTTGTGGTAGATTTGTGTTTTCTCGAGTCGTGTTAGGATAGTGAGTCAATCAGATAGAGATCCAAACAGCATTGTTACTGACAGTTTTGGCTTTTTATCTTCATCTGAACATTAAATTAGTTTTTTCTTTGAATTTGCATTTCATTTTGTGACGTCTTCAATTGTGACGTCACAATATGATAACGATGGAAGAAAACACAACCCTTCTTTAGCACAGCCAAACAACATTTCAGAAAGATGGACTTCAAATTAGGGCAAAACTACACTTCTCTTTTCACTGCAGGTGGAAATAATACAATTTAGCATCAGTCAGTATAGGGCTTGACTTGACAACTGTCCACTGCCACTCACACCCAAGCCTCCAGAAGCAATGTACCCAGAGTGTCGTCCTGGCATGACAATTAGCCAACAGAAAAACTTAAATGTGTTAAAGTCATTTAGTTTTTCCTGTGAAGCGTTTGACTTTGTCCGGACAGGACATGATTTTGCACAGGCAGGGAAATAATGATACATACATATCTTACAAAAACTTGAACCGTCCCCACACTCCTCATACTCAACTTGAAATCAGTCCACGGTTGACCAGACAATAGCCAATCATGAACTTGATTTCAGACCATAACGTAGAGGTGATTGACTCATGAGAGCGTCGGGTGGTTGAGCTTTTGTGCACTAGACCTACAGGTCCCCATCTTCTGCTAAATGCTCATTGTTTTTTATGATTTATGATTTTGATTTCACCTTTTTGGTTACAAATATATTTCTCTGTGGTGTGACAATCCCTGACATTTTTTCTCCACTTGACACAAACTTTCAAAGATATTCAACTAAAAACCTTCAAGGTCATCTCTGAAACCCTTTTGCAAAGATGTGCCACTAGTCACTAAACTGCTGTCAAGCGATTAAGTCTTTATCAGAGGCCGATTTATATTAATGGCTTTTGAAATGAGAACGTTCCATGTTGTTTTTGTTCTCTTTTGGTAATGAAGCTAAAGAGTGAGTCAAATATGTGTAGCCTGTTTACATTTGCTGTGGATCAGAGGTGGTGCCTGAAACGTAGTTTCAAAGGAGGGCTGGCTCTCATGTTGGTGTTTAATATACAGTATATACTTTAAATCATCAGGACTGTGAGGGTGTAGAAAAACAGTATTTGTAAAGAAGGATTAAACTGGAAAATGTAAGAGCTGTTGCTTTTTATACTTTGAGGTAAAAATGATTCTTAAGACTTGCTATCCTTTTCTACATAGATCTTCATACTTCTACCCCAGCTGTACTTCACTTCGCCTTATGATACTTGCAATATTTGACATGATGTTGCTTAGTGGTTGTTTTTTGGTAAACTGAAGTTTCCAGAATAACTGAGTAAAAACATTTTTTTTTTTTTTTATTTTTTTTTTATTTATCCAAATATCACTGGTAATTTTTTGGGGGTCATTGTCCCCCCAGTTTAAGATTCAGCAGGATGAGCTGAGTTCAGAGCCCAGGTTTTAATATTTATTCCTCTGTCAAGTATTATGAAGATCTCATTTCTTTATCTGTTCCTCCTTTCATAGCCTTCAAGTTCCTGTAGGGCCGTATGGACGTATTGATTTGGCAGAGCATAATAAAATCAGATTGATTCAAACTTAATTCCTTCGTTGATTTAAGCAACCTACAAGTGGTACCATGTCTGCAAGCCAAAGCTCTCTGGCCTTCATCTCCAACTTGTAAGCCTCTGAGAACTTTTCACTGCTTATCGAAACATTTCTGAGGTGGATACAAAAGATGGATCCTACAGCTTCCTGATTTTGTAATTTCAAAGCGTGGGGCTTGCTGTTAGTGGGAGGATAAAATCAATAGGCCTCCCTGGAGAGGAGTAGGTATAGCTTGTAGTCCTATGATATAAGAGAGGATCTGAAACAGGAAATACAGCGGATGGAGGAGGAAATAGGGAGGAGCGAAACAGCTCCAGTGCATAAACAAATAGAAGGCAAAGCAGGAGAGATAATGCAAGAAGGAGACAAGAGACCGATGGGGGAAACAGTTGTCGCTAGAGACTTTTATTGACTTTTTCCCCCCTCCTCTGTCCACGTGACTACCAGATAAATTCACACAGAGAGAGGGAAGGGTAGTGAGGGGAGAGAGAGAAATGAGAAAATAAATTACTCTGGAAAGATATGACGATAGGCTACACGCGGCTTTAAATCTAAAAGGGAATTCGCGACACACTCGACCAATTTGTCACTGTGCTTTTTGCCTCTTTTCATTTCTTTTTTGGTACTTTTCCCCCCTATTATTTTTCACCCCCTCAATACCCCGATGCCCCTAATTTACCCCACTTTTCCCGTGTAGGCCTGTCCAATTCTTCTTCTCTCCATGTTTTCCAAATTTATCCTTCAGGATCTAGGAATTGTGAAGCTGTCATGAGAGGATACTGTCTTTCTTTCCTTTTCTTCTCCTCTCCATTTTCTACCTGTCCTAAGGTGTGTTTACCTCATGTCCAAGCCTTTATGTGTCTGTTTGTATTTTATGACAAATCCATAAATCCATCCAGCTGAGCACCTGTCTCAATAAGTTTCCCTTCATCTGTAACTACAATCAGGTTTGTGCGTCCTCCTCCTCCTCCTGCAAACATTGGTCTATCAAAATCTGAGAGAAAGGAGGAAATGAGATGCATCGTAAAAAAAGAATGAGCTTGCTCACGGTAAAGGATGTCTAGAAAAGAGGTGGAAGAATGGAATGGAAAAGAGAAAAGAAAGAAAATGCAGACTTAAAGTATACCCCCCTCTCTTTTATTTAATTTAGACGCCAGGCGAAAATCGATCCTGCCATTCGATACGCAATCCGAATCAAGGCGAATTAAGCGGGCGGAAATTAACTCTGAAAATATTTTTGATGGAGTGGCTTGTAGTCTCTCGGCCAAATGGACTGCAAAGTGGAACAAATGACAGGGGCCTAGTGGTGGAGACAGCGCCGCTCCATCTTCCATTAGGCCGTAATGGGATAGGTCCAGCCCCCTAGCTCGACTCGGCTGCATTAATCAAAACAGCCGCTATATGAAGATTTATGGTTCTCCACTCCAGCGAAGCCGGAGCCGGAGCCAGTTCTCGGTGTGTATGTTTGAAGGAGGGGGTCGGGAGTCTCCCCCCCTCCACACACACAGCCTCCTTCTCTCCCCTTCTCTCTTTCCCTCCCCTTCTCTCCATCCATCCTTTAGTCTTTGCCCCTACCTGTGGGCCTGTACACAACATGCGTGTCTTGCTTATCGCACATACACACATGCACACCTTTAATCCGGAGACTGTGTAATCGCATCCTGTCATTTTTTGTCAACAGGCGTGACGAGCTCTGATTCTCACGTTGAGTGGGTAATATACCTGTGAAAGCTGATCTATATGCATATGAGCGTGGATAGTTAATCAAGCATTCTGTTAAGTGATGTGGTAGGAAATTCAAAAAACACCTAGTTGACCTTCAAAAGACCCAGAACCAACAATACACAAAAAGTCAGACATGTATACAACTTAAACCTTTTTTTCTTTGAAAATCCGTATTGTTTTAAATTAGATTTTTCAAAGTTTGGTGTCTTATAAGTTTACTGTCAACTGATCCTCTGATAAAAGATTTTTTAGCAACTCCGTGGGTTTGCCCTCCAAAAAACTCACAAACCTTATTATATGTTTTGATTTGTTGTTTTGTAGTTTTTCAGGGCCACCGAGAGCAACTTCTCCTAAATCTCCGAGCTGTATGGTTCGCCTGTTGTCACCTCTTAGCCACCCAACATAACAACCAGCAGACAAACAAAATGGGCATCCTCTGGCGTTCAGTGGTGAGACTTTAGATTACAGCCCTGTATTGCTGCGGCTCCTCTCTCCATGGCAGCCCATTAGGAGCGTATAGCCAGGGAGCAGGCCTGCTGCTGTGACGAGCCAAAGGGACAGACAGGGGGAGACAGTGTGACGGAGAAGAGTGTGGCGGCTCGAGTAGATTGGTGCTGGGATCCATCCAAAAAACTTCAGCCAAGTTTTGATGAGATGAGACTGATCGGACCCACTGCTGAGAGACCCTGTTTTACTTTCTTTCTCTTTCTTTTTTGTGTGAGTGTGTTTCTACCACAGGGTGAGGATGGATGAACTCTTCCCAATAGATGGATCCCACCTCCATCTATTCACACACACAACTCTCTATTACCTAACTTTCACAGCTCTTTCCTATCCTCCCCTCCCTTAACCCCTGTATCTTGTCAGTGTTTTCTCCCATTATTTGTGTCCCCTCTCTTTCTCCTCCATCAGGCTCCCTATCTTATTCCACTTCACTCTCTATATTCCCCCATTCCCCATCCTCTGGCCTCTAACTCTCCCATGCGGATAAGCAAACCAGCATGGAGACATCTCTATATCCATCTATCTATCTCTCCTTTCCTTTTGCCCTCCCTCTTTTCCCCTTTCTTTTTCTTCTCCCTCTTTTCCTTGCGAGCAAAGAGGAAGCTCGCTGCCAGTTTGAGTCTACAAAGGAGTTTATTTAAATTAGAAACGCTTCAATCTCCTCAAACCCCCCTCTTTCCTTGCCTTCTCTCTCTCTCTCTCTCTCTCTCTCCCCCTCATTCACTTTCTTACCTCTTTCTCCCGAATGTGGGTGACTCCCACCTTTCGTTGCAGACAGCCTCCAGGGTCCCGTCAATGCCAGGCAACTTTGTTTTGTAGATGGAAGTGGTGGAAAGCAGGGTTGGAAGGAGAGAGGAAACGAGGGAGACGAAAAGTAGAGGTGGGAGAATGAGAGTTGGAGAGGGGTCAGGGGAGACCTGTTAGTCAGTGTACTTTAGTTCCTTCTTCCTCTCACGGCTCATTCCTCCCAGATTAGGACCTGCAAATGGTTTTAGGGAAACCTCACCTGGCTCTGGATCTCCCTACCCCACCAGATTACAGGCAAACTACTGCTTTTAACTCTTTTTATCGCATACTCAAATATATCATGTCCTCGAGAGACTTCTCTTTCTGATTAATGTCTGTTGTGAGTGCAGCTCCGTCTAATGATTGAAGACCCTCTGAGGTGACGAGCCAAAGCATGTAGTTGATGCATATTTCCATAATAAAACACCATAGTCGTCGATCTTTCCTTTCTTGAATTTACTTGGTTTACTTTGCGTAACAAAACGATATTTTTTTACAAATAATAATGACGAAAACGAGACCCGATGTAAACACGGTCAAGAACTATTGTGCTCTCAAAGACCCACAGCCGCACAACTTACCTAAGAAAACCTGCAGGTCTCCTCCAATAGGAATTAAACTTTAAAGTAAAACTATACAACTGTTCAGGACTAATAACAAAAATTATGAATTATCTGTCAAATTATCGGTTGTGCACAAATGGCTCAAACATCCATTTTCCAACCTTTAACCCTTTTCAACCTCTTTTTTTCAACATATCTTCTCCACTGTCTCTGTTACCACCAAAGGTCAGTCATCACACCTCATCATCTCGACTGTTAACATTGACCCGTCCCCACGATAATCCCTCCATCCTCCCTCCTCTGGCACTAATTCCCCCCGCCCTTCTTCCCCCTCCTCCTCACCCATTAACACACAATTATTTTGGGGGGGCCGACAGGGGCGAAGGGGGAGGAAACGAGGTGTGGAGAACACAGAGAAACTGTCTCCCTAATGGCTGAGTGACACCAGACGAGCTCATAGATCATGGGGATTATTAATACCACTGTTAAACACCCCATTCAAGGGCCGCCACCATCCGCACAGGCGGAGACGCACGACCAGAATGCGCACACACAAACCCCCCCATCATCCCTCATTCCCAGCACACATCTTCATATGAGCTGTCATTCATGCTTGGTGAATCAGCATCAATTTCATTTGAATCATTTAAACAATGCCGTGTGCTCATTACAGCGCGGGGTTGAGGGGTAGAATCAGATTTACAATTACAACTCTCATTGGCGGTGTGAGCTATTCTTCACCGGGTCGTTTCCTTATCACTCGCCTCCTGCAATATTTCTAATGAGGCTTATTCCAGGTTTGATCTGATTATCGTGCATACAGTGAGGTGAGAGATTCCCTCTGACTTACCGGTAATGACCAGGGAAATGTGGCCCTCGCATGGCAGTAGAGGGCCATTGAGGGAGAGGAGATTGAAAGGCAGGCAGGGAGGTTTTATGTGTGTGTGTGTGTGTGTGTGTGTGTGCAAACCCGCGTGTATCAATGACCTGTCCGTTTAACCGTTGGGGTTCTGGGGAGATGGCAGGGGGAGTCAGGCGTCCCTGGAGAGCAGGGTCTGGGGAAATCACACTCTCACTTTCACCAAACAACCTGGAGGCTCCATGGCAGCTGGCAGCAGGCAATACACACACTCCCACTCCCCATATCCTAGTTTATATGCAAAGAGACTCCTAAACACACTGGATCTGTGATGTATGGCCTGAATAAAACATCTGAATTCAGCGAGAATCACACATCTAGCTCCTTTAGCATCAACAGCTGCATGATCTGTTAGTCAAATAATAGAACGGAATCTGGGAGGAACACATGACTTCATCCATTATTGATCACAGTAAAGGCACTTGAATTACTTTTTGTTGTCCTGGTGTGAAACAACATCCCAACTCCCCAAATTTAAAGTTCACTCTTGCAGGAACCAGCCATTAACAAAAGGAGTTGTAGTCAAAGCAGGGGTGTAAAAGCTTACTTTAGTGTTCAACCGCTCCATTAGCTTATCTCAAGTCTCCCTGTGAGCGCTGCTAGTGCCAGCTCATTGATTCCTTAACTAATCACTCTAATTAAAATGCCTTTTATTCATTCAATGCTTTACATGGCAGCCAAGTACTCGCATTTAAGGTTAAATAGCCACAAAACAACACGCACATTTCTTTAATAATTTCAGTTATTGTTCCGCACCCAAACAGAGTTACAGCTTACATTTCTGTTCACCAAAATACCTGTTTTAGCAAAGTTCGAGAGCTTCTCTTACTTTACAGTGTAAGCTGGCTGCTCCTTTAGATACTTTGTCACCTGAGGAAATTGGTTTCCTGTACATGCTGCATGTTATAAATCGTTCTTTTTGTCTGTGAATGATTCAGGCAGAGAAAAATCACTCCCTCATTATTTGGAGAAATTAGAATAGTGCAGTCATTATATAATAAAATTAAAAAAAATACTGCCAAAGAATTATACGTTGTCTCAAGCTGTCTTGTTTTGATGGATGTCTGTTTATGACTCGTTCCGCCTAGAAATTCCTACAACATTTCTTTCCTGATAATATATCAATTTATCAGCAGAGATTTTTATGTTAATTTCCTCCCCTCCCTCCCTCCCTGCCCCCCTAAAATAAAGTATCTCTCTCACAAACGATCTCGAACTAATTAAGCAAGCGTTAATTAAAAATTCAAGAGAGGATAGACGCGCTGGAATTGTTATGGAAACGTTGAAGTTAATCAAGCTTTCAAATTATTGATAACATCCTTAGAACAGTGATCGATCGGGAAGACATTAAGTGGCGAAATAAAGCAGCGGCGTTCAGATTTGATGGGTGCTGCGAGCGCGCGTATGTGTGTGTGTGTGCGTGCGTGCGTAAAGCAATGCGCAAAAACAATTAGGTCCATAATACATAATATTAGTCCGCATGACAAATAGGATATCTTTTATGTCAGTCCAAACTCGAGTGTGTGCACGTGCGAGTCGTCGGCTCGTGCGTGAGGTTGGGGTGTGGGTGGGGGGGGACTCTCTTTATCACACGAGCGCCATTAATCAAATGTGTGCGTTCAAATTGCATTGTGGACTCCAAGAGACCGAGATATTGACGTCTGTTGATATGAATATTTCCCCTCTTTGCGTCCATTTTAAAAGGCAGCCTTGCTTCCACGCGTGTTTACATGTTTCTCCCCCCTGCCTGCATGTCTGTTTACGCCGGTGTCAGAGCCTGTGTGGCATGTACTTACAAGGCGCTTCATCATCCCACCAGCGATAGGAGCAATTCACCCATAAAGTGGGTCTTTCGCCCATAAATAATATTCAAGTCGCTCTATTGTTAAGTGAAAAGTTGACTGGTGTTTGATTTTTTTCTCTTTTTTTTTCTTCTTCTTCTTTTCCACGGCGACCTCGGGTTAGGACTCATACATCACGGGATGACAGCTATAGAAAGGCCCTAAATTAGCAACTAAATCGAATATTGATCAGCTATGTGCGGCCCTGCGAGTCGCGCCTCCTTGCCGTTTTTTCCAGAGAGAAAGAGAGAAGGGGAGGGGATGTGGGGGGTGGTCCAGGGGAGTGGGAGTGGGGGGGTGAAAACGAGAGATAGAGGGGGAAGGAGGGGGAGTGGGGGGCGGTGAAAGGTGCTTCTGTCTCTCTTTCTTTTCTTTCTCTCTGTTTGAGTTTAAGTGTTTGTGTGAGTGTGTATTTTATCGCCCATTGCTTTAGACTCGGAGTAAAAGCATCTGCCTGTGTGTTGGATGTTTATTCTTACATATGCAGTTTTTCTTTTTTTTGCATTCACAGCCAAATAAGGCAACAAAGTGATGTCAGTCAGCGTATGTCTCAGGTAGTATAAGCAGCTTCCGGAACTGTCCATCCATCTCTCTGCGTCTTTCTCCTTACTGTTTACATAAAGTTCAAATGAAGTCCCTCATTACCCACTCGCCTATTGGCTCCTCTTTATGGATCATTGACTGTGTTGGCGCTGTTGCATCGACTTCCCCCTTATCCCCGCTGCTGGGACGAGTGGGAGGTCGGCGGCGCGCAGCGGGGACGCGTGCAATGAAACGATCAAGAGGCTCTCTCTCTTCCTCCCGGGAAGTGTTGTGTGTGTCCCGGGTGGCGATGGACCAAGCCCAAGGCCGGGGGAGTAGGTGGTCAAGGTTGCGCCGGGTCAGTGAGATTAGCCCCGGCGTGCTCTGTAACAAAGGGGCAGGAGGATCGTCAGGTGCCGCCGAGTGTGGATCAAAGTATCGGGTGTAGGACAAGTGGGGCGTAAGACAGGG
The DNA here is from genome assembly GCA_962446985.1 of Xyrichtys novacula. NCBI lineage: Eukaryota > Metazoa > Chordata > Actinopteri > Labriformes > Labridae > Xyrichtys > Xyrichtys novacula. The sequence continues at coordinate 25,980,318 of OY660871.1, forward strand.
ATGAGCAGCGGATTACAGCGGGCTAATTGGAAAGGATGCTTTCAGTCTATTAAAGGGTCTCAGGTCTTGCTTTTTCTTGCTTTTGAGCATAATTTTGTCTTCAATTGTGTTACTCAAAGGGGAATGATTATCTCGGCCATACCTCACTACTATCTAATTGCAATAATGGAAAAGTACAGAGGAAACTTTGCTTGAGTTAAAGTTGCCTTACAAAGCTGTAAAACAGTATCAAGAAAAAGTCCTGCATGCAGTAATGTACTTTTTAGATGTACCATGAACAATTAAGCAAAAGTTGTCATGAACAATTAAGGCATCCTTTTAGAGTTTGTTTTTTTAATGATAATCAATACACAGTAAACTATAGTTACTGACTTGATTTTTATAAGAATAAGAAGAACTTTATTAATCCCCGAAGGGAAATTCAATTGTCCGTCGTCTCATTTGTCATGTCTCTAAAAGTCATCTACTATTTACAGAAGTGTTGTAAAGTCTGATGGCTGTTGGTACAAAAGATCTTCTGAATCTTTCTGTTCTGCAATGAAGAGAGAGCAGCCGTCCGCCACCATTGGTCCTTTGGTCCACTAATGTGTTGTGAAGTGGGTGATCCATGTTCTTGAGAATAGTCTCCACCTTCCTCAGTGTAGATCTCTCCATCACATCCTCCACCGAATCCATCTTGAATCCAACCACAGTGCCAGCCTTTTTACACCAGTTCATCTTGTATAAAGTTTCAAGATGGTACTCTGTTTTGTTGTAGAATTCTACACATCCCAAGTTACCTTTGCTGAATTTGATTGAGGAAAAAAGTTGAACCTTACACAATAGAGCTAAAGCAGAAAAAAGTAAGAAGGTACTTTTTCAACCATCTGCTTCCAAAGACAGCTGTGTCATCTAAACAAAAAGGTAGCCTTCACTTTCTTCCCTTTAACCCTAATTCTAATATTATTGACTCTTCTTCCTTAATCTGAAATATTTGTGTCACTCATAAATAAATACATTAAAACTTTGGATGTGGCCAAAAGTGTGTAAGTAAACATATCAGTACTTTTGAAAGGTCATGTTGACCAAAGTTGTGCTTTAAATCGCTGTCCGGGGTGCTGAATTTGCTGGACTGGACAACGCTGGTTGTGGATACTTGTTCGCTGTCTGAGGTGCTGAAATCATCCCCATCTCCACTTTGTATTTTAAGAATACAAAGTTTGCTACATTATCACCTTAAAATCAACCATTGTGCCAATTTGAGAAGTGTAAAAACCACCCAACAATTGCCAGTCTTTAACTGAGCGAAGAGGAGACTAGAAGTCATCCTCAGGACAGTGTAAGTTGCTTTTACAGTGTGTTGCCCGGGGTTTCCCAACCTTTGACAGGTCTGCGACTCTTTACTCTGTATCAGGACATCTTTTTTTGTGATTGAAGTTTTTATTCAACTTTTATATATTTAACATTATACAGAAGATATCAAACTTCAGCACAAACAAAACAACCATATTGATTGTATCAGGACATCTTGTGCGAAGACATGCCATCAAACAGTTTAAGGTCATACAGCTACAAGAAGGCAAACTACACCATACCAAAAATGTTTTAAGTGCATTTTAACTTTGTACTTGGTTGATTGGTTGATTGAAACTTTTATTAACGCGTAGCCGAGTAGGCTTACAAGACACCGTAAGGAAAGGAGCATATAATAGCAGATGAAAACCAGAAAACAGACATTGAGCCATTTAAGCATATAAACAATCCTGACGTTTTTTCCAAGCTTCAGAAACGAAATGAGCTAACTTAAAGACATTGAAGTTAAACAGCCAGTTCATTCTTACATCATCAGAATACCAGAAGATTTCTGGGTTTTTAACAGACATTACAGTAATGGAGTTCTCAGTTCATCCTATAAAGGGCAATATAACAGAAAATGTGACTCACTTTCCACTTCATTCAGTTCACATAGTTCACACAACTTACCATCTTCGGGAATGTTTTTAGGTCTGTCGATTTCAAGGTTCAAGGGAAGGATTCCTGTTCTCAGACCTTTGATTTCTTGAAAGGTTTGCTTTAACATAAAGTTCAGGGCCATAACTGTGTTTAATGAGAGCGTGTATCTAACCATTTTGAGAGCACATTACGGAGCATATTCGGCTTGGAAGATCGAGAGAATCACGATCGAAGAGTCAGATAAACTTTATGGCAGAAACACCGCGCGCCCCTCCCTCCCTCCTCCTTCACGCGCCTCTCGGGCTACTCGCAGCTTTTCGGAACTCCGCTCGAGGACATTCCGGGAACCATCTGTTTCCGGCAGAGAACCGAGCGCGAGGCATGCAGGAAGCGAGGCTCACAAATTTGCAAGGAAAGGTGGTTGTCTGCCAATGTGCTTGTTGTGAAATATCGCCCTCCCCCTCTTCCACTTGAATTCCTTTCTGTCACGTCGTCGGCGCCCAACAGGAGAAATAAAGTGTTGCAAAGGAGAGCGGGACACCGACGTAACTCTGCACAATGAGTGTACTCTGTAGAGATATATCAGGGGAAACTTGTGGTACAATTCAGTTTACCTGTTCACACATACACAATCTCTATTATTATTAATGGCAGTTAGAGCAGGTGCACAACAGCAAAGTGTTTGTGCACGTGATGAAGAGAGAGAGAGGAAAGAGGGAATAGAGATGGTGTCAAGGTAAACTGGCTGAGAGACAAACTAATCTCCACCTTTCTGCAGAGAAGCGCCTTGGGCATTTTCTGTAAAGGGTAATGCTGCACAAGGAGAGGGTATGATCCTTCTTTGTCTCTACATTCACATCCACATTGAATAATTTCCTCCTCAACACCTGCTCTTATTTTAATTTTAGCGGGTAAGTTTGTTTGTTTATATTGTGTGAATACTTTCATTAGCTGAGTGACACTGTTAGTGTATTTAGGAGAAACCCAGCGATATGATAAGAGCTCTTCTTACTCTCTCTTCGGGAGGCAGGCTTTCTCCCATGCCCCTGCGAAGGTGAGATGATGAGGCCTGCAGATCCATCACCTGAGACCAGAGAAACTTGTAGATACTTCACAGTGAGTTGAAAGTGTTAGCAGGATCATAGCCTGAGGCAGAGGAAAGAGGTCTTGATTCATGTGTGAAGAAGTGCTTCTTTCCCCACAATATTTATCATTTTATCCGTTGTATTTGCCGCATTTTCACAGAATTAACTCAGTGTAACAGGCTGTAGTAGAAACAATCACCCTAAAATGTAGATGTGAATTAGATAAAGCTGTCTCCCTTTGATATTTTGGGCCATCTAAATCTTTTTCAGGACACTTTTTCGGATAAGATGCAATTAAAATCATGAAAACTGTTCTGATTGTTGTCAAACTTGATAAAATAAGTACCACAATACTTCTGTTTTAACGGTTGTGCAACCTGCTACTTATTTCTAGGAGGATTTACATTTCTCTGAGCTTACAAATGACGTCATGCAAAAAGATGTGAGTAACTTAGTCTTAATTACAAAAACTGCTGCAAGGGTGTTTTGTGTTCTGTACAATACCAATTAGCAGAAAACTTCAGCTGCAAAACAGGTCTGCAATTAACACTTTGATCTGGGAGTTTTCAAAGTAACATGGAGCGACTAACAGAGCTAAAAGGAGGCAAGTTGTGAGAAAATTGCAAGTGTACAAGTAGGCAAAACTGCAAAATACGTAATTTCTCTTGAAGAAAATATGGAAAAATATACTACTCTCAATTAGATGATATGAATGCTGACATCAAGCTGCACAGAAACGGTGTTATTGGACATTTTAAAGAGATTTAATAAATGCTGCCAATGGCCAGACAACCTGATTTACCCTTCCCTTAATGCTGCGGACTCTTTGATGATGAAGCAATGAGTATTTTTTCTCAGTCCTGTATTTATCCACAAGTACGATGTAGCTGTTTTTTGCCATATTGCAGAGGCTTGGAGAAGAATGTTATCACATTTGGAGAGTGATATTGATTAATGAGAACCTTTTTGTCACACACAGAGGCTACGGGAGACTGATCTCTAAAGATCAAAACAAAAGAGAGAGCCAGGTAAGAGCAAACAAGGAGGAACAATAAGTACAACCGACAATGGTAGATGCAGCCCTGTTAGCCTGAACATGACTTTCGAGATAACGAAAAAAAAGAGGGAGAAAGAAAAAAGAAATGCTGCAAAGTAAAACAGAAGACGAGAACTGAATTAGGAGAAACAGAGAGGGGCAAACAAGGAAAAGAGGAAGGAAAGGAGGAATGAGGGATAATTGCATTAGAAAGAAGAGAGGGCCAAAAGGAAGGAAATGATTAGAGGAGAAGGGACTGATATCCGATAGAGAGAAGGAGAGACAGAGGAGGGGATGGGTGGGAGAGGAGGGTTCACTTACCGCCCGCCGTTCAATACATACTGACACTCTCTCTGTGTGTCAATATACAAACACACTGTGTGTCCCTGCGTGTATGTGTGTGTGTGCTGATACAGGTCTGGTAAAGCTAGTCCATCTTCAAACGTCTCATCCGCAGTCTCAGAGGAACGTTTATGTCAATCTGACTCATTAACTGCGTCACAATCGTCTTGAACTTCTTTGTTGCCTTCTCGGGTTTTTGATTATGCTTAATGTTTAACGATTTGAACTTGCTGTACTAAATCACTTTTTTTTTACTCGATTACACACATTCATTAGCTGAGTGCCTTTAACTCTGCAAATGAACAATTGTGAATATTGTCGTTTGATCTGTGAGATGCCATCGTTGAAATATAAACCATCTTTCATCTTCATCCGTCTTTGTTCCCCTGTTTGGCATGTTCTTTATTCTTTCACCTTGTATCTATCTTACCTCTAAGTTATACTATCTCGCCGCATATCTCTTGTGCCTCGCCATCTATCAACTGCCTTCCCCTTCTTGTTTTCTACCTCGCTCCGTCCATCCCCAGGCTCTCTCTCCAGGCGGCCTACCTTTTGTCATTGACCCCTGCCCTGGGTGTCTGGGCATTGACTGGCTCTCTCCGTGTCACTGGAGCTCCCTGTCAATACTTACCAGGTTTGGCCACCCTCTGCGCTGTGGTCAGAGAGTGGGGGAGAGAGGGAGATACACGAGATGCTCCACAGCACCAGGAGATAAAATAAAAATGAATGAGAGGGAGAGTAAAACAAAGAGGGATGGAGAAGAAAATGATGGAGAGAGGCAGTGTGTGAAGCTAGTCGGCAACCTTATAAGGTTGTTACACTTTAGTAGAGCCTTTTTGGTTTTTGACATTTGAAGCTTTACAGTGTATGAGCTCATGAACAATGCTGCACCACCATTAGATTCCCTAGATATCTGTAGCCATCAAATACAATTTTTCAGCTTTAACAATCTCTCTGCCTACTTCTTCTTTTACTTGATTAAACTTTGAGGAAAGGCAAGTCGAGACAAAAAGTTTGGGGTTGGATTTTTTCCAGAGTTACAGGTTTTTGCAAGAATATTTGCTGTTGTATCCTGCGCAGTTTAACATATTAAGTTTCATAAACACTTTATTTAAGAGCTGTCTATCTGCACTTATTTTTTCTGTGTATATCTAAGCGGCTCACGCCCAAAATAGATATAAAATATCCTTGATCCTGATGTTATCCTCTGTGCAGTGTATCAAATTTATGAATATGTATACAGATGCACAAGGTCAAAACATATCAACTATAATGTCTTTCAGTGTCAGCTAATAAGCCAGGTTTCAGCTGCAGTCTTATGACAAGAGCCCGGACTCCAGAAACAAAATAAAATAACATCTCAGAATCAATACAGTCACAAATATGTAGCAGTACTGGACAGAAAGATGCCACAATTACAGCATAACTGCAATCATGTCTGACATATATCGGCAACATTAAGTGTCACTACAAAACACGCAAATGTCAATACGCCGAATCAAAAATGCACAAATCAAAAATTGGTAATGGCCTTTTGAAGAGAAGTTGTTTTGGTTTTAGGGCATTAATAAAAATAAATGACCTAAAATATGTAAAGGATATATTTGCAAATAATATGTAGATATTAGGACTGGCTGTAAATTGGTGAAATTAATTAGACCATTGATTTGTAATGTTTCTTTAAGGGCCCATGTCCACTAACAGCTGTTTTTGTGCTGAAAGCACCTTTTCTATATACAAAACCAGTGTCACTCAGCGTTTTCAGTGCTTCACATCAGAGGCACAAAAACGTTCTTGGTGTCAGCTGTTTTTAGTCTGCTGACAGCACTCTCAGTTGAACATAGTTAAACTTTTGGGTGACCGTCACACTTGTCAATGTCACCTCTCCATTTCTGGCCAGTCCAAATCAAGAAAACTCAAAAGCTACATACAGAGGGAAAACTATTCACTCACCTTTATTTTTCAAGGAACTGTATTCTGGTCTAGGGCTTGTGCTAATGCTACACCGTGTTTCCTATTGGTCTTTGTTTTTTGCGTTTTCTTTTAAAAATTCCCTCTACTAAATACAAATATGAAATATACAAAATATTTGAAAACAGAGATAGCAGTCACCATTTAGGTAAGCCCAAGTGTTGTGGGACAACTTTCTTAAACTGGAATAAGTAAGGGCAGGTGAGTTGTACTCTGAAACTGAGGTTGGGGATGCTGCCAGCATGAAAAAAAAATGCTGTTAGTGGACACAGGCCCTCACTGACCTTTAAAATTTACCATAAATGCCACACTTCCCTTGATTTCTCAACTTGACATTTAGCTGCGTTCAGTACCTTAATCATTGTATAAAGTAGTATTTATTTAGGTAAACAAATTATAAGCTCAGAGATTTGCATCGTAAAAAAAATATTTGTTTTCAGAAATTATTACAGGAAACTAGGAAGTAAATAAGGATGAGATGGTGTTTGATCATAGCATGCTATAATATACATGTTCATTCCCACTGCTAAAGATAGACAGACATGTAAGTCACAGTGTTAACTAAGGTGAACAACATTAACTATGTAATAACTCATATCATTTCACAGGCTGTCATTGTAAATGTCATTGTGTACATCCTCATCAGGAATTCCTACAGCATCATTTATAAACTCAGTATGAGCGTCACTCCCTATTTTACAGTCTACTCCATCTGCAGCACGCTCAGCCTCCCATTCCCTCTTTCCCTCTTTCCTCTTTACTCTTTTCATTTCCTCTAATCTCTCACTCCCCCTTGCTCTACCTCCGTGTCACTTTGATTTCCCTATCCACTGGCCTGTGGGATGTATGTGTGTGTGTGTGTCTGTGTGAGGAAAGCTTAGAATGTCTATGGGAGCATGTGTGTTGTCTGTTAAGAGAGCATGACTTAATTGTGTAAAGCAGTTTCACAATCATTGTAAGTGAATCAGTGGATGTGTCCTTTAGCACATCAGTGTATGTGGCATTGGAATTACATGGAATGTCTCATGTAATCCGTGTACCTTTGAAACAAGCGCGCACATTTTCTGATTTGGTTGCAGGTGTCCCATTGCTGTTTCTCCTCGAGTTTCAACTATATTTAAATGCATGTCAGCATGCGATTTTTCATGCATATAACCTATATTGTCCAAGTATATGATTGTGTGGTCATGCTTCTGTGTAGGTTTTCTGTATATATCTGTGTTTTTTTAAGATGTGTGCGCGAGTGCATGAGTATATACGTGTGTTTTTGCACTGGTGTGTGCAGAGACGCCTCTGCGTCTGGGCCACAGCCTGGATGGGCCCGTCTATATGAGAGTAGACAGTATGCGCGTGGAGAGCAGGGGAGTGAGAAGGACATAGCGGCAGTTGGGGGGGAGAGGCAGCGCCTGGCCGAGGGGCCCCCCTCTCGTAGACAGTTTGACTGATGACATGCATTAAACAGTTAATCTGTCTGATTGAATGTTTGCTTCCTCCAAATTGAAACATTAAACAACAAGGCGAGAGAGAGAGGGAGGGGAGAGCCTGAAGAGGAGAGAGGGATATGGCTTCATCTATTGCCCAAATCATGCAAAGCATGAGACTGGAATATATAATACTGTCCTGCAAGCGAGAGAGGGGGGAGCAAGAGGAGAAGAGAGATTGGAAGGGACAGAAAGAAGAGTGTGAATGAGGGAAAGAGAAAACAAGTGAGGGAGAGAGATGAGAATGGAAAGGCTCTGGGTAGGTTTAAGGGGAGAGAGGAGAGGAGAAGAGAGAAAGAGATCAGTGAGATGTAGAGGATACATGAGAATAGGTCCATGGAGAGAAAGTCTGCAGAGCCAAAGTTCTCTTTTACTGGCAGTCCAAAAGGAACAAAAAGCAAAGATTAAACAGCATCGCTTTAAAAGGATTATGCTGGTATTATAAAGAGAGAAAGACTTTAACAATTAACGCAATTTTGTCTCTTTTGAACCTCACACAGATTCAGCTGAAACAAACTTCTTCACGCACATCTTTAAAAAAAGGCATTTTCATCCAGCTCTTTTTTTTAATCATGGTTATCACTATTTCCTACCCTGGGATCATGACCCCTTGCAGAGCTTGGTATCTTTGCTGGTTCTTCATCTCTCTCCCAGTCTAACTAACACAAAAATCAAGGTGCAAATATGGCATGCATTCACCCATAATTCTCATAAACCTCAACCAGAGAGAGAAAATAGGCTAGTGTGCTCAATATTGTCATGAGATAAATTGTAAGGCTACATTAAGTGCTGATTTTCAAATGATCTAAACTGTTATTCAAGTTTTATTTGATCTCTTTGAACAGAAAAGACCAAAAGACGTCATAGTGATGCAAATACAGACACACTTATGAGCTTGTCTGCTTTTATCCTTGTTTTCATCAAGCCCCCATGTCTAAAGTTTTCCACTATCACTGACTTAAACTGTACATTCCTGCGGGCAAGTTCTTTAACGTGGTTTTACACTAACACTTACACAGGCTGTGTTCCTTGTAGCACTGGTCATTTGTTCCATCCATGATCCTGTTCCTATTTGGTGCATGTCTTCACCATCTCTGTCCTCACATTTAACCTATATCCCTTCAGCTGTCCTGTCCAATGGAGGCAAAAAGCCACAAAAGGGAGCAAGCCTCTAAGAATGCTAATCCAAATGGCCTTAACCTCTAGCATGTGTTTTCCTATCGACTGTTTTAAATAAGAACATATTCTGAGTGACTTTACCCACTAGTTTCTGACTAATTTGATTTAGAAATGCCCCAGCAGCCTATCTTATGGTCAACCAAGATACAGAGAAATAAGTGAAGCTGAAGCGAGCGGAACCCTCCTGGCAACTACAACTGCCTGTCAGTCAACTCAACCACACCGCCAATTAAACCAAACTTTGTATAATTTTTACTCTATATACCTTCAAAACAGATCAGCAGTGAAGAAATGTATCCCTCACAAAGTTTGTATGTAGACACGTGAAGAACAGCAGTTTTTTTTTACAAAACCACAGAAGCTTCAATTTTCAGCATTGGAGGTTGCCGCCTGGTTTTCCACAACTTCTTAGTACTTTCACCAAGGTAGGGGATCTTACAAGGATGAGCAGTCAGGCTTGAATTGCTCAGAAATGCTACAACTTAACTTGTAAAAGAACAGAAATGACAACATGATGTGAAGTGCCTTAGCAGCGGAAAAAATGTCAAACCCTGTCTGCTTACTCTGTAGGGCCTGAAATGGTATAAAAACACATTGTTAGTGAAAACAAGTATGAAAGTAGAAGTACCAATATCTCTAGAAGGAAATTACCATCTGTAGACATTGATTCTTACAAAATAATAACATAATTAAAAATGCTCCTCTGTAGTTTTTGTCAAAGGCTCAGCCAAAGCCATTTCCTCTGAGACATTTATGTACATTTCAGTTTGATTTAATTTTTCCATAGCCCAGAGGACGAACCTTCGAGCAGAAGGAGAGCAGGTCTAGCAGACTGACAGATAAACAATAGGTTAGCTTTCATCAGAGCCGTAGCCAAAGAATTGCTGGTAGTAGATTGGGAGAAATTGGGTGACCCCTAGCAGGTAATGTGATATGTCATTTAGCCTTAGCCCGACCCTGTCCCCTCACAGGGTTCACAGCCGTCACCATGCTCAAAATAGGCTTCCCTTCCCTTTGTCTCAAGTGCATATTCTCGTCAGTCAAAATGACCATCATTTTCTCCAGCAGCTGATTTTGGTCCAGGTCTAAGACTGAGGTATAATTGCACAAACAGACAGCCACTAGGTCTTGAAGAGCACATAAGCTTAAAGCCACTTTACCACCCAACAGACAGCAGTCAGAGAGAAGAAAAAAAGACAACAGAGGAAGATGAAAACATTAATGGATAGGTTGCAGGATGGACGGATAAATTGATAGATCTTTTAGAGAAGGTCAAACTTCTGTGCCCACACGCGGGACCATCATGAAGAGAAGAGAAATTGATTGCCGCTCACAAAGGCGCCGAAATGACTAGAGAAATTATTTTCTGGGCAATGAACATTCTAGGAGGTATGGGGGTGAGGCGGGGGGCTGAGGGAAAGTGCAAACCTTTCTCACAGGGCACGAAATGACTCAAGCAAACTGCTGTCAAGTGGAGTTGTTGGTGAAAGATCATTGAGTTGATCCTCCGGTAGAGCCCCACGGAGCTGGCTGAATAGTTGAGAGTGAATGTGAATGTGTGGTTATACTTGCGTTTTTGTGAATTCCTTCATGTTTACCATTGTAGTCAAAGTTGATACCGCTGTGATGTGATTAGATTTATTCACAAATACTATTGAGAAGGAACAAAGATTATCGAGTCGGTTAAGGTGTGATACTTGAAAATACAGCAGTGCTTTGGCTTATTTTCTTGTGTCTTCTAGTTTCACTTTTTAATTGGTCTGAATTTGCAATATCATGTTTAAATGGCAAGATTGTATTCATTATGAAGTGTTATAGTACAAATATGTTTAATATCAGGGGCAAAATTATCATCCAGTGTGGGTTTCAGTACCAGGTTTTACTTTCACTTTCATGCACCACCTAATTTCATAGGCAATGTGAAATTCTCATCATTGCCATGTACAATTATCTTAAACACCAGTTGTTATAATTAGAGGTACATTGCAGCAGTTATCTGCTCTAATATATCCTTTTTATTACCTTCTATTACTGCCCTCACTGCTACCGTGAGTGTAATTCTCCTGACTATCTTTTTTTAACCAAGCTTCACTATGTTCAAGCTTAATTATACTTACATTTTTGTTTTTGATTCTGTTTCTTTAGCTTCTGGTCTCACTAAGTGAGTGGATTTTATTTTGAGTTGGTACTATGTAGCGCTGTCTTTTGAAAGCTTATATTGTAAGCACATTATTATTATGTTCTCTGTGGCTGTGGTTTGTACTCCTCCTGTCTACCATGAACTGCTTCTCCTGTCATTGTTTTAAAGGGGGCTTGGTACTAATTGTAAGGCATCAATTAGGTAACCATGAAGCATACAGGCTAATGGTGCTAATGTCTTTGCTAGTTGGAACTGGATCTCATCTGGAATTGGTTCTACTTACTGAACACAGAGAAATGTCATTGTTGGAAATTTTCTAAAAAGCTGCTGCTGTTTGTCAGATAGAAGATCTCCTGTGTAATGATTAATGGATCGACACGATTTAATGGTTAAATCTAATATTTTGCTCGCATCACAGCAGCTCCATTTGCTACTGAGAAATTAAAGAGAAGACACAAAGATACATACGTTTGATGTAACATTTCAAACACTGAGAAAAATGTTTTTAAGGCCCTTCAAGTACTTTGATCTGGGATTGGACTCAATGTTTGATTGCAGGATTGACTGACGGAGAAAGAGTGCTTCAGTCAGACCTTATTTAAACATGGAGTCCTGTATCTTAGATTTAATGAAAAAATAAACTTTCCAGAGCACGGTTTGAGGCAGACAGGTTCTTCACCAGCCTCGTTAACTTTTTGTCACTCATTATTTTTGTGTTATACAAAATTATAAAGCTGCTTCAGGCATTTTGTACTTTGGCTTTAAACTAAGTGGACTTGGTTTGACTAGTTTACCATTTTTCTGGGTTAATCCTGAACAATACTTAAATCTTTATACTTACTTTGAAAGAACAATTGGTCTATACGTCTGAAAAAAGATTTATCACGCAGCTGTTGGTACTGCAATGGAAACAAAGACAAAAGAAAAGTGAGAGACAGCAGCTTGATTTGAAACTGATCAGTTTGCTGAAACCATGAAGAAGGACCAATTAAACTTTGCAGTGTGTGTATTCACAAATAAGGAGCATGGATTTTCCAATCACCATAACTTTTCCAGAACTAACAAATGCACAATTACACCCACATCACACAGTGTTTGGCCAAGAATCCAGATCAGTGGTACTCTCTAAAACAGGATTTTTTAAAACTCGTATCACAAAATGATTTCCCTAATAATGATGAAACTGTCTTTTCCCTCAGCTAGCCTTAAAAAACAAGTGTGAACTTAAACACATCCTGCCTTTATAAACAGGGGGGGTAAATCTGTACTGGCACTAACATTTTTTTACCCTTTCAACTCCCAAACTTCTAAATCATGTTACCAAATTTTACATTTCACCCAAAAACCTTCAAAACTAGTTTGTTTTCTTCTACTCTTCTCTTTTCTAAATCAGTTTCTTTCGTGGTTTCAAAAGCCTCTGTCTCATCTCAAGCATTGCTTCATGGCTAACTCAACAACTAGTGCCCTTAACACCACCATCATGGGGTAGAAGTAAGCACCAAACAACAAACAAACAGCACCCAAGAGGCTTTAATTACACCAGTTTCTTGATTCACACCACTTCAGGATTGCCCGACCTCACTCTAAAAATGACGTCAATTATGAATAAATCTCCTCCACTCTTGGGGTTTGTTTTAAGCACCCATCAATGTACTCATTTAAGCAGTGACAATAAGTGAACACACAAAGCCGTCATCGCACAAACGTATCATTGCACTTGGCAAACCTATCAATTCCTTCTCTTTATAAACAAATCTTTCACTTCTACACTCATACCCCATCATCAAAATGAGCGATTCTCCTGTATCTTGGCGACCCCCCATTTTCAATGACACCGAGGCCCCTTCCTCTTCTTAAGCTCTTCTAATGACTTTCTAATTGATAGAGAGGCCTCAACCAGCAGCCCAACAAATGGTCCCACATCAGGACCAGAGGAATGAAGCACGATGGCAGATATGTAGATCGCAAAGTGCAGACAGAGATGGATCGGGGGGGCTTATGTGCGGATAAACAGAGTGAGGTTGATTGCTAGCACAGAGAGGGGCCATTACGGCGAATCCGCACGCTAATCATAATGAATCACTTACTTATTAAGCGTTAATTATGGCACGCAAATACATCCCATGCAAGCAAGCGAGCAGGGAGGCAGGCCGCTATTGTGGGGGGGTTCAGGAGGAGGCGAGGAGGCCACATTAATTTATTCTTATTTATTAATTTCCCTAATTAAAACAACAAGGCTGTGGAATAGAAGTGTTTTCTTTGGGTGAAACAAATGAAGGCTCTGGAAAAGCAATATGAAACCAGGCGTGGCGTGGTGTAAACATTAAATCATGTGAAGTGATGGTGCTTGTTCAGCTGTTCATTATTAAAATAGCTTTATCCAATTGGGCTGCCCCCCTTTACCCCCTTTTCTTTGTTATTATATCACGCAGCAGCCCCACACTTGTACTCTGGTGATGCGGATGGATGGCAGCTTTCAACATCATTATTCAGTGAATGGTTTACTTGCAGCACCATAATAAGCCACAGTCATCCTTGAACGCATCCTCCTGAAATGCCATAAAATCAGACAGAAACGCCCCATCTTTCCCATTTGATTGTTTAATGTTTAGTCATTCTCTTCTACAACTGTACAGGCCCGTTACTGGAGCTAAACTGCTTCCCCCATTTACTCAAATTCATTCATCTATCCCATCATCATCCTCCTCCCTCCTTTTCCACACTACCTTCTCTCAATTTCCTGATCTCTCAGTCCCGGAGTAGCCCACCTGAGCGGGCGGGGCACAGTAATGGCGTTAATGCCTGGTAATACGGGCCAGATATTATAATCTCAACACTGTCACATTGCGTTAGCCGTGGGAGACTGACGTGTCAATGCCATGGTGAGCAGGTGAGGCGCGGGGCTCAGGAAGCGTGGCCCGGTAATCGCCCAATACAGACACATTATTTTGGGCTTGAATATTTTCACCACACTGCTTCTGCTGCAGGGTAGCGGCTATTTAGGAAGAAGCCGGAGTTGGTCCTTGAGGTCAGGAAAGAGGCATTACACCTTATCATTAACTCTAAGGTTCAAAACAGTTTTAATAATAGAACATACTACTTTTTTGAGCAGTTGGAAGATATTCGAACCACAGATCGGGTAGTATCTACTAAATCACACTGAGGATCCATGTTTGTGATGTATGATGGTGATGAACCTATTTCTGCACTGAAACTGAGGAAGGACACTTCTTTAAGGAAGCAGTTTGTCGTGCAATGACTAAGTTTATGCTTTTGTTAATAACTGGGGACCATTTTAGTACGTATTTAGAGCACATTACACAAACGCGTGAACCATACAAATATTTAAATCTAAACAAACAAGTGTTGTTAAATAGGGTGTGTAACTGTAGCAGTGATGATACCCTTTACTTCTACATTTAGATTCTGTTATCTACTCATCTCTCTTTAAATAACATGCAAAATGGGACACATCATATTCAACCCTGTTTGTTTTGGAGGAAGGCTGCACAGACTTTACTCTGCAGATTGATGCCGACACTGCGTATCACACAAGCCATTTACACAGCTATTACCAAAACCTCTTATTCTGTATCAGCACATGCCAGACTATAGATAGAGCAGAACAGGTGATTTTAAGAGTCTCTGTTTACAATATGTACTGCGTTCAACCATATCTCTGTCCAAGTTTGCCTCCACACAGGGATTTCTAGTCCATACCTTCAACTGTTTTGCAAACTAGAAACCAGGGCTGCCATGATATCAGATTATTACCACACGACTATTGTTGGCCATAGAGTATCACGTTAAGAATATAAATGCAATAATGTTGGAAAATCTGAAAATAAAGCAATACAATCCATCAAATTGAGGAAATAAGAGACAAGGGATGGAGTAATACATTACTTAATAAACTGTACAAGTAAACCCAAAAACGTCCTTATCATGATGTTTAAATTTAAGATTTATCTACATCGACAATCCTGTGACTGACACTGCTTTGGAGAGGACACTTCCTCATATAATAATTATTTGTCATGCTTTGTTTCTGATTTTTTTTTTCTTTTATATGTTTAGGTTGTTTATTTCCGGCATCCTAAAGCCATGCTTTTAATTTGAAGTACACTACCACCAGCAGATCAGAGGTTACAGAGCTGATTGAAAACAATTGATAAATACATGTTTAATTGATTAGCAACCTAAGCACAAACTTAAACACCGTTTTTGGATTCACAATAAATCTTTAAATGTTTGTATATAAAAGCACCTTATTATCTCTCAGACTTATGCAATAAACCCAGGATGTTACTGTATGCTTATTTTTTAGCACAATATCAAAATTAAATTTATTAAGAGTAGAGGGTTATCGTCAATACTGAAGTACTGCAACAGCCCTATAGCAACAAACCTATGCAATGGTAGCAACAAAGAAATCCTAAAATATGGAAGTAGAGAATGTACTGAGGATTCATAATAAGTGCTTTTAACAGCTATGGGACTTAAGTGTTATAAAGATTCCCCCTACTGCATCTGTAACGTTAAAGGAAAATGCAGGAACCATCCAGCACAGAATTTTTAAATATTTTTCTATTGAACCTTTATTTAAACACATAAGAAACCCTTTGAGATCGAGATCTCTTTTAATGCTTGACACTGAGAGCCAGTGTTTTCTTGGTTAAAGTTCAAAGTGTTTACTAAAGCTTTTCCTGGAAGTTGATCTAGGTCAACTTTGGAAATAAGACGTCACTTCAAACATATCTTACCAAATGTCATTTTGTTTGAGGGACATTTTTGAGTCTTTGCAACAATCCTAAACATGCCTCAGAGAATCAGAAACAAACCACGATATCAAAGAACATTTATAAGATGACTCACTCTTCCCATAAAAATGTCCATCAACTGTAGAAGTATTTTTTTGCCTTTCGGCGGGGCAGAGCTGAAAGAAAATGATCCATCCCTCACATGGTAGCCCCTGGTTACGCTCTCCTGGGTGCACGGCTCGTCAGTGATTTATGCGTGTGTGTAATTGAGTGTTAATAAAAAGTGTGTCCGGAGCGCATGTAATTGTGTGTTTTCAGGACCCACCATGTGTGAGCTTATGTGTAATTGGGTGTTATCGATGTTGTGAGTGTATGTCGAGGCTGAGAGAGCGGATGGACAGGTCAGAGTGGGATTGCAGTTTGGAGACTGCCTTTAAAGTAAACACTTTTTCTTTTTTTTTTCTCACAGTTCAAAGGCAAGCTTTTGAAAAATGTTTAAATCTTTTTGAATTTCACTTAATTACTCAGTAAGTTACTCAACTTCTCGACCAATAAGATTTTTGTCTTTTGGTTATTTTATGGCAATCATCAGAAAAAAGGGTTGAAAATCCTAAACATAAAGAAGAAGTGATTTTTTTTTTTGACGAATCGATTGTGGATATTATCAGACTTGGGTTACACATTTTAAGAAGAGCACAGGAATTAAAATTTTTGCTCGGATTATTGAGATGCGGTTCTAAAAAGTGGCGTCAAGTCTTGTCTTATCTGTCCTTTTTTTCTATTAGTGCTTCTCTAACATAATAGTGGTGGGTCTAAATACTCTATGTTTGTGGCTGTGATGGCAGTGTATAGAATAGGTGCATGTGTGTGTGTATATATATATATATAGTGTGGTGCGGGTGCTGTTTAATTGATGCGGGCTGGCCATCGATCCCTCCCGCCCAGCCTAATGAAGGCCTGATTGGTTTGTGAGGGCTGGCTGGTTCTGCTTAGCTGCCTCTGCCTGCTGCCCCGGCTGCACTCACTTCAACAGCAGGCACACACACACACAAACGCGCACATCCACAAAGACACACTAAATCCAACATCAGTTCTCTCTTTCTCTCTCCCTCTTGGTCTCATGCTTAGTCCCTGTCTCCCACTTTACATTTGTGCTCTGACTTTCTTTTTGTCTCACTGTCTGTAACTCTATCTTCTCCTCCTCTTTGCTCTTTGTAGTGGAGCATCCATTCTCTGTCTGAATCCCCTAAAATGACACCTCAATTCCCCATAATTCACAGCAGAGTGCTACTCTTACTGATAATGAAAATTCATTTTTTTTTGGGTGAAATTTCAAAAGACAACACTCTATGATCCATCAACTTTGCACTCTTTGCGCTCAAACTTGACCCTTGCTCTGTAAAATCTGTCCCCCTTTCATCAATTTGGACGACTTTGGCTCGAAAGAATCGATACAGAGAGTGAAATTATGCTAACATCATTTTGTGTGCAGCTATCAGACAGGTTTGTAGAACATGTGAGTCCTCCTCCTCCTCCTCCTCTCTTTCTGACATGATTTGTGTCCTGGCTTTTGTCTCCATCACTGTCTTAGTGGTGTAGGGTCTCCTCCTGCCTGTTTCAGTCAACCAGCTTGAAATCCAGTCTGTCAGTCAGTCAGATGTCACAGTCCCTCTCCTGTCATTGCAGTGCCTATAAATGTCTTTTTGTGTCACACAGCTCACTACAGACACAGGTATTACATCGCCCTGTTAATGGCTTTGTCAGATGGCCTTTTCACAGAGCCGGTCAGGAAGACAGACAGCGGACTGCTATCAGTCTGTGTGTGTACATGTGTGTGTACATGTGTGTACATGTGGATGTTTCAGTCCCAGGCAGCAAGACTCAATGCAGGAAATAAAAGGCCACCCAACTATTCGCCACTGTCATGTATCAGCAAAAATCCTCTGGTTGGTTTCTACTCCAGCAGCAGAGCAGTCGGTCCAATCCATCACTGTCCGTCCTGCAGCTTCTCTTATATTCAATGATCAGATATCTTCATTCAATTCAAAGTACTCCGATCCTGGAAGTTACAGTTAAAAACAAACACAATATCAACAAATGAGGATTTAAGGTCCTTACACACCGTGCGACTATGTCAATATTTTTTTTTGAACCCGTATCCTGTCAATACAAGCATTCACATCAGCTGTGTTTTCCCATCCTGGGATATTGCTGCGTTTTTTTTTTCCGTATCATGGTCTATTTTTCTAAAGTTTCGCATACTGTGTGTCCACGTCTGACCAATCAGATTGCGTGCTGTTGCAACGTCTGATTCACCAGTATATCTAACATGGCCGACCAGCTGATTGTTTACGTGTCGGAGAACAGAGTGCTTTTTGATAAAAGACAAAAACATTACAAAGATAACGACCTAAAGGACAACTTGTGGAGAGTCATAGTGTCGGCTCTCTCATATGACAATGGTTTGTGTGCTTTAACAGTTTGCTAAACGTCTTTGTTTTAACTTTCATCTGTGCTAAGTAACTTTGGCTCGTAAGCTAACCTGTTCAGATACAACATACCATATGTATTTTCACTGTCTCAAACTCAATCGCATTGCTGTCACAGCACCATTAGGTCTCAGTTGTTACCTTACATTTATGGGTTATAGTTTAATGTGCTTATCTGGTACTGGCCCTGACTCAGTACATGCTATCATGACAGACAGTCATCTCAACACTAGAGTCTAATCAGAACTGAAAAACAGTCAGTCTGCTGTTGTGTCAGTCTTCTCGCTTCCGCATCAAACTACAATCTTCGCCTTAAAAATACATTGCTTTTTAGAGTTTTATTACTTGTATCAGTAACTCTTATCTAAACGCTTCATTTAAGTAGTTTTTACTCAATATTTTATATATTTCTCATACCTTATTCTGAGTTATTTATGCATTCATTCATCTCCTATACCACTTATCCCTTACTTATCCCCTATAAACCAGTTAATCACATAATAACATGAACCGAGTGAATATCACTCAATTATCATATTCAAATTTACATTCTTTAATAAGTTCAAAAAATACTAATGATAAGTGAGTAACTGGATACTGTTCTCTGATGTGTTTTAAGTAAATACAGTGGACTTAAATACCCTTGCAGAATTTATTTGTGTAATACAAATAATATCCACTGTTCCAAAAAAAATCTTTTTTTTCAGCGCTACCTTTTTGGAACCATTTCCATTCAATCAAACTTATTTTGTATTGTCGGCTCTCATCGGTACACAGTAAAATATAAACATCAAACACCTGTCTTATATGATCCAGATTGCAGTTTACTTGTGCCATTTTGCGCAGCAGGAAATACTGTGTTAGCAAATCAGTATCTGCTGTCATCTGCAACTGTGGTAGCAGAATAAACGGTTGGATAAAAATGTTTGATGTATCCTCAATCAGATAATAGTAACTTTATTTAGATATAAGGCTCTGATATTGGACATCTTTATAACATAATGAAGAACTGGGAAATAAACTTTACATACATTTGCCAAATATTTGGGTCAGTAAGATAACATTATTTGGGTAACTAGTTTGCTTCATTAATAGCTGACTTATTGCGTCAGCAGAATAATTATATTCGTGTTTTTATAGATATTCATACACATACACTAGCTTGTGAGTTAGAGGACTTGATATTCACAATTGTTTCTACTGAGCATGTGGCAATGAACAAAACAATGACGTCAAAATTTCCCCGGAGAGGAAATAGATGAATAAGGACAGGACAGCATTCAAGAGATTCAGAGATATTAACAGGAGACATCACGTCAGAAACGGCAGCTTGCTAACTTTTGGTGGTCGGTTGGATAAATTTATAAAGAGAAAACAACTTCAGCACCCCCCCTGTGGACAGGGCCGTGCTCAAAGTCATCAGCACTCTACTTTCAGTGGATGTGTTCTTTCACCCACTCAAAAACAACCAGGTTTCAGCCTTTTCTGGTGTCTTTGGGGGAAAAAGTTTCATTACTTTCTATCCTCCTTAATGTCGGTGGACGAAATCACCAATATATGGTGGTTTTATTTCCAGAATATTCTAAACTCAAGCTTTTTTTGCTCAAACACAATAAAGACTTTATTAGACACTGCATCCTTTTAGCAACAGATTTGTGCACAGCTTCTCCCTTCAGTTTTTATAGTGTTAAAATCAGGTGAGATCAACTTAAAGTCAAATTTTAGGATCATATTGCATGTGCAGCAGTGTGTCTAACTCATGATCTGTCAACAACTAGCTTTATTTAGCTTAGTTGTTATTCAGATGGATAAATTTATTGATGTCTTTGGTTTTTTCATGTGCTTTACTCTAGATAAAAAAAGATGCAGTATATTTATAACAGTATCCAGTAACTGTGATTGAGTAGAGAGCAGACAGAACACTATTATGCCCATGGCATATATAACATACTCTGTAACTGTGGGCATTTCAGCGGTTGCAGTTTTCAAATAGGAGGTATAGTGAGCGCCCAACAGAGCATTGATCAAACTGCCTTTCAACCTGCGGTGCATCTTTATTTCACGTCTCTCCATCTGGCACTGTAGCCCACACCTCTGGCCTCATATACCACAGCCTTCACCTCGTCCAGCCTCCACCAAACAAATACACAACAGCATACACTGCGATAAGTGGTGTGTGTTTACAGCTTGTTCATTTCCACTCTCCAACTCTCAGCAGAGGAAAAAGAACGGGGGAGAGTGGGAAAAAAAAAGGAGAAGAGAGAGAGAGAGAGTGAGAAGGACAGAAACGATGGGGAGAGAGAAGGGGCTATCGGAAAGGAGAGGGAGGGCTTGTGGGGAGTGTTTTTGTCCTGGAGAGAAATAGCCCTCTAGGTTGTAATTGGAGGTAGAGAGAGAGGGAGAGAGAGAAAGAGGGGGAGAGAAAGAGGGTGAGGAGGGAGGAAGAGACAGGAGAAATTGCTTGGCTGGGGCTGTGTGGGATGATAGTGTTTTTGACAGGTAAATAAGGCTGTGATTGTCGACAGTTACACTGCACCTCGCTGACCCTCACACACACCGGCCTCCTCCATCTATATTTCACTCTGACACACATGCTGACTCTCCTCTCTCTCTCTCTCTCTCTCTCTCTCTCTCTCTCTCTCTCAGTCTTCACTCACCCACACACACACACATACACACATATTCATACATGTGCTAATGCATATACACTTACTCGTTTGTAATTATGACACAGAGTTCACATGGTAACACTCAGGGAGTTTAACCAAGCTGCTGCTACTTCATCAACTTCTTCTTGGCTTTGTAGTCGGTCACATTACCGCCGGTCAAATTCCACTTCTGTGTTAATGAGCCAGCCTCCTGCTCTTTATACAGTCTGTAAAATACCCCATCTGAAAGACACAAAAACAGGTAAGAGTTTATTAAAACTGGTCGTAATAAATCACTACATTGAAAATAAAATAAACGCTTTAACTCTGATATTTCCACCAAAATGTGATGTAGTATTGCACATTTTTTATTTTAGTTTACATAAAGCATTTCTTCCACCTTCATATGTCCTTTGTGTTTATGATAGATAGATAGATAGATAGATAGATAGACTACTGCTGTCTTTGCAACACCACTAGTAGTATCTCTTCCTACCATCCTTTCCCCCTTCCTTCTATCTTCCCATTCTCTTTTATCAAGTCAACAGCCGTCTCCCTCCTCCCCTCCTGCCTGCCCTTGCCTCCCTCCTCTCCCCTCTCTTCCCCCCCTCCTCCTCTCTCTCCCTCTCTCACTTCAATCTCAAGTGTTTTCAATTTTATTCTAGAGTGGAATTAACTACCCCCGATGTCAAATTGCCGACGAAATCGATAATAATATCTTTACAAAAGAGGATATTCCAGTCTCTCGCGTCGGCTTTTGAAAAATGGAAAATTTAGCCGAGATTGATTCATTAGTTGACACGTTATAGGACGGTATAAGTATTGATCGCGGCCTGTCATGTCCCATCTCGGCTAATCGAAGCTGAGGCGCTCTGTCGATGGGCGCATTTTTCATAATTCCGTCGCCGGGGAGAGAGAGCAGCCGGCAGAGGCGACTGCAAGGCACAGAGAGAAAAAGAGGAGAGTATAGGGGGGCAGCAGAAAGATAGACGGGGGGAGAGAGATGACTTGGGGGGGAAATAGGTAGGGGGCAAAGAGTGGAAGAGTGAGAAACAGAGTGAAAAAGAGGCATGGGGTAAAAAAGGGAGAGAGCAGGTTTGTGTGTGCCGGTGCGTGTGCGCGCATCTCCGTGTGTCCGTGCTGCATCTCCAGCCCAGGGGCCTCGGGGTGAGGCAGAGAGGGAGCCACAGGGAGGAGAGGCTATGTTAATGGTGCAGGTATTGGGGCGTAGATAATTAATGCATTAACTAATTAAAGTCAAACGGGGGAGATAACGAGGTGGAGGGAAGTATGAGGAAAAGGGAAAAGACGGCGGGATGGATGGAGGGAGTGGAATTAGGGCGACAACAGGGGGAAGAGTGGGTTTTAATAGCGAGGAGAGGTGTGGAAAAGGAGAGATGAGAAGGAGTATGAGAGGGGGTGTAGAGGTGGTGGTGGGGGTGAGGGAGCTCGAGGAGTGGAGGGTGGGGTGGGGGGTGAAATAAATAGAAATTGAATGGCTTGGGTGCGAGCAGAGAGAAGTTCTGAGGCGGAAAAAAATATAAAGAGGAGTGAGAGAAGACACAACGACAATGATGGAGAAACTTTTGATAGTTGTGCAATTCGTTTGGAAAAGTTGGCATTGGCGTGCGCAGGACTTATAAGTCCAACATAATGCCACTCCTCTGGCAGTCTTGTCACGAGTTTGCACAAATCCAGGGGCCCTGTCAATCAACAAAAGGAGGTTGTTGCAAAAGAATGGAGTCGACCAGTTTGTATTTTGGTCTGAGAGTCTGAAGCCCCCAGACTCTTTTGTTCCCTGGTGGATATAGAGCACTGAATTGGAGGTCATCATTTTGCACAAGGGGCTGTGTCATCTCCAAAATGAAATCCAAAATGGTGCATTAACATGCCACACAAAAGATCTTTTTCCAGAAGTAAAACCATAAAGTGCTAATGCATGTGCACTTTTAACTTTTCATCTATTTTCCCAACCAGATCTCTGCAATTCTAGGCTCGCCGTTCTCTGGTTTCACCCAGTAGACACCAAATTTTCTGTCATAAACCACAGTATTGCCATACAAAGAGCCCATGAAGTCTGGTCAGATAAAATAATGTTTCATTTATCTCTATAGCTCATTCTTCCACTATTACGCTTTGCCCAAAGTGGTGACTATTTGTCATGGTCATTGTCCCTGTAACGTTTACCAGTGTTCCTTTATCTCGTCCATATTTGTCCTCCGAAAGACCATGAAACTGTAGCACACCTTATTCTACGAGACACTTTACAAGTTTCAAAGTCAAAGCAATTCAACCATGTTAAAAGAAAACTGCTCAGAAAAGAGATCAATAAAAGAACAGTACAAAAGTCAGCCAGTTTGACCAACCTCCTACAAGCTGTCATGCTTGTTCTCTGGCTCTTTGTCCACTTTCTTGACCCAGCTTGTTCCAGCAGATGGCTGTCTACCCCTTGTATCTGGTTCTGCTCAAGGTTTTTGTCCATTTAAAGGAAGTTTTCCAATGTAAACACTGCCGTAGGTCTGCTCATACATGTCAAGTATAGGTGTCCGTATAGTACTAAGAGTACTGTCTAGGTCTGCTCTCCATTCAAAGTAAAGAAAGGGGACTCTGCTTTTCATACCAGTAAAAATAGTTCACATTTCCACTTTTCTTTTAGTAAGTGATAATGTATATTAATATATACACAAAGTGTAAGATAGATATTATCCTGTTCATTACCCAGCTATGATCTAAAGATACACGTAAACACCAAAGATGCACTTTTTTGGTATAAGAATTATTCATGAAAAAAAAAAATAGCAGTATCGATGGTTGGTAGCACCTTCATGGCAATGGAATCATGTCAGACCCTCTTAAGGATGGATTTAACATTAAACTCAACATTTTCTTTCACAGCAAAGTCAAAGCATC
Organism: Xyrichtys novacula; assembly: GCA_962446985.1. Lineage (NCBI taxonomy): Eukaryota > Metazoa > Chordata > Actinopteri > Labriformes > Labridae > Xyrichtys > Xyrichtys novacula. The sequence continues at coordinate 26,004,291 of OY660871.1, forward strand.
TGATATTCTTGTCAGCATACTTCACAGATACAAAAAAATCATAGCATTCTCCTCATAACTTTGCTATTTGCATTATTTTTTTCCATTAACTGGTCCTTGAATGGTCTGGAATGGCGCCGATTTTCACTGTCCAGGCAAATTTCGTGGTGGATTACGGATAACAGGAATCTCGAGAAATCACAAGAACCCACGGGTTCACATGCAATCGCACGATAACAAGTTGTCTCTAGCCACATAGGCTAACCATATGAGCAGTAGATTGTGTCCCTCCAGAGGAGGAAATCTACTTTTAGACTTCTAAAATCAGCATCTCCTCATCCATGGTGTCATCGGGGTGAAATGCTGTCTATAAACCTTTCACTTGTTCGTCGCCCCCCGTTTGCATGGTGTGAAATACGATCCGCCTGAAACACGGAGTGTTTTATTTTGAAAAGAAGCCAGATGTTTAATTTTGTGTCTGTTCCTGACTTCCTTTCCAGAACATGTTAATCTGTGCTGAATTTATCTGGCACGCTCAGGTGTCCAGAAAAAATAGAACTCCTGCGATTAGCTGCAGAGTCCGGCGATCCGCAGCGGAACAGGAAGAAGCCGGTGGAAATTGACACATTAACTTGAATGGTTATGATCAGCTAGGATCAGCAGATACGGCCTTTTCGTAGCCGTTCCAGATGAGGTGAAAATTGGGGGTCAGACTGTGTTGCAGTTCCTGTCTGCTTCGTGTCTGTTTTCTTCAGTTTGCTTGAAGTCTCTCACTTCACATCACTTGCTTGCTTTAGCCTGTTTTTTCCACTTGTCTTCTTCTCTCTGGTGATGACATATCAGCCATTTTTACCACAAATCTCAAGTTTCTAACACTCTGAATGAAATGAGAGTGACACTAAAAGTACCGTTTATACTGATGCTGCTGGAAACTAACATTTTTGCCACATGGTCAAAAGGAAGTGGTGAAGTTGTACTTAAAAAATGTACTGGACTCCTGCACATTGATTCGATACCTCGTTTGATATCTGCTTCTCCTTCGTCTCATTCTTGCAGATCAGAATAAATAACTGTTGCTATAGAGTTTTGACCAATCAGAATCAAGTATTTCAATGGCTAGGTGATTGGTAAGAAAGCCAGGTAAAACAAAGTCCCAAGCAGAAATCCTCTGTCATTGCTTTGGTTTGGTTTGGTTCGGTTTGGTTGTTGGTGGCTGTGTTCTGTCTGCAAACCTTTACACTTTAGTCCATCTTTAGTCCAAACTATGGTAGACCACCATTTGGCCACCATATAGCATACCAAAGAAACACTAAATATGAATGAACCAGTTTCAAAGAAGGTCATGGTTAGACCTCACCTAGGTTTTCATGGCTACTGCAGTTATTAACTGTCTCTGCAAACACCAACTGAGTCTATATCTTGTGGTAACTTTTTATGTTTTCTAGTGTCCAGTTAACCATTTTTAACCAGTTACAGGCTTACAGATGTCAGAAATCAAACACCCAAAACAGGTTCAGCCGTAACTGCAAAAAACACATACCAAAAAGAGCAAAAACCTCAATTATGAAAGAGCCTTCTAATCCATGTTGTGTGTAATGTCAGTATCTGCATCCCTCAATTTTAACAAATTTGTGTCCTTTTAGATCCTATCATGGTTTATTAATACAATGCAGGGTCAGTTAATGTCTTTGTGGGCATGTTGTGTTGAAAATGACACCTGAGTTGTCAAAATGAAGCTGAAGCAGAGTGTGCTACTAGCTGCAATGAGCCTTTGCTCCACTATCTGAGTGAAAGCAACGTGAATCTCAATCCCATAATTGATTTTAATAAACTAACATGCATGGTGTGAGGAAGTCCTCTTGCACTGGGAGAAAATTGGGAGTGTGTCCGAGGGGCCACCCCCAAATCAGCAATGATAAAAGTGGAGCTGAAATGGGTTGTGGGATGGAATCAAGAGAAATGAGATACACCAAATTAGAAGAGATTGGCCTGATGGACTTGGATTAGAAGGAAAAGAGGTGTATAGGGAGGGGATGACGAGAAGAGGAGGGGAGTGAGTGAGTGAGGGAGTGCATATGTGGAAGATGGGGAGAAATGGAGGGGAGGGGAGGGGGATCTCGGTACTTGGCAGTCTCTGGGTATCTCAGGTTCTCTCCGGCCGGGAAAGCGGTCGATATTTAATTGTTATTGCTAGCATGGAACGCACGGAAGCGGGGCCTGTACGAAAATTTCTCATTTATTTGGTATTCTTGTTTTCTCTCCTTTTCCTCCTTCCACCCGCCGCCTCTCTTTGCGGGGGTGAGGTGGAGGAAAGTGAGGGTGGGGTGGGGGTATTGTGTGGGGCAAATGGAGAAAGGGGGAAGAGATGTTTGGATGGGGATAAAATTTAAAAGGGAGAGGAGGAAAAAAAAAAAACATTGCGTCCTCCTCTCCAAGTTTAGTTTCTGTCCCTAGACACATCATATCCACCCTCTTTCACCTCCGCTCTATCCCCCCCTCCACCCTACTCTATCTCCCCTCCTCTCCCCCCCTCACTCCATCAACCCCCACCTGTCCAAAATGAAAAATCCGTCATTTTCATCAAACGTCCAACCAAATATTATCTACACTCCATTCCCAAAGATCGAATCTTATTTAGGGGGCGACGGGATTCGCCATCTGTTTTCAAATTTCATTCCTCCATGAACTTTATTTTCCCTCGACTTTGGACAAAATTATAACCCGATCGATCCGCTTTCTGGCCACCACCCGTCTACATATATTTTCCTGGTGCGGGCTCTTCACTGTGCAGGTCAATTTGTCTGTCTCACGCCGACGGGAACACGTGCAGATCAGAGTCTGCAGCTGATACAAACTTAAATGCAGTCAGGCTCGTGTGAGGTTGGAGGTTCAGGCTCAGCACCTTCTCTTTCTTTTTTTTCCTCCCCCCCTTCTCTTTCTCTCCCCCTCTCTCTTGCCTCAGCGCCTGGATCTCTCCCCATGCGCGCTTCTCACCCCCCCAAACACCTGCCTGTGTCTCCTTCCTTTTTGGTTACATGTAAACTAGATCCAATCCGGACAGCAGCCGGTCGCAGTGGAGTCCCCCTTTTTTTTTCCTTGTCAACTTTTTGTTGCTCCGAGGACAACTTTTTCTTCGCTTTAGTTCCGCGCGCTGCTTCTCCATCTCACCCATCTTGATTTTTTCCCACTTTCTTTCCCTCATACTGGAGCTTTACATCCATTGACAATCACAAAACATGCTACTTTTCATCAGTATAGTTTAATGCAGGAGGACGGAGGCGCGGTCCGATCGGTTAAATTGGCCAGATTTCCACCGGTTCTCCGCGCACATTGACGGGATTCCCCAACAAACCCGAGTGGGAGCTGCCGGACAAGTCAATGAAGGTGCATCGGTGAAGGTAAGCATCCTACTTTCCATGTTGTGTTACGGACAAGTGGCATTAATAATTGAGAAATGCGTTAGAAAGGAGAACCTCTGGAGTAATATAATGCACTTTGGTGAGGGGGGAAACAAGCGCGCCTCCTGCAGAAATTGATTGATGCAGGCTGTGTGCGCCCTTGCGCTAGAGAGTTGTCCAACGCGATACGTTTACCTCCAAACAGATCGGCAATAATTCCTATAAGGGTTAAAACGAAGACGTGTTTGCGCGATGCGTTTGTGATTCACAATCTTCTTCGGGGAAAAGATTCTTAGTCTGTGATGCTGGACAAATGTAAGATGAAAAGTACCAGAACAGCTGGAGAATGAGAACACCAACTTGGGAAATGAAGATATGCACTTCATAGAAAGTTAGTGAAGTCAACATGGTAAAAGTGGGAATTTGTGCATGAGCAGTTACACAGACTGGTTTAGGATGGGAGGATGAGGACTGGGAGGCTGGTTTTGATGCTGGTGTTGTGCTTTGATACAACTTGTGTGAATGTAGCAACAATCAACTACAGTTTTATGTGTAATTTTAAGTCTTCCTACACATCTGCTGGCTTCATTACTAACAGTATAACCTTGGAGGTGATGTCCCTTTCACAAAGCTTTAAAAGCAAGTTACTTTCCCCTGCTGAGATGTTAATACTCTTCTCTCTTTGCCAGTTTTAGTCACATTTTGCTGTCTTAATATAGTTTAGCAGAAGTGGGGTCAAATTAGGGCAATTGTCTTTAGACTATTCTAAAGAACACGGATCGCCAACTTCACAACACCTTAATGGACCAAAGGGCCAATGGAGGTGGACGGCTCCTCTCTCTCAGAAGATCTTTTGTACCCACAGCCATCAGATTTTACAACACTTCTGTAAATAGTAGATGACTTTTAGAGACATGACAAATGTGACAACAGACAATTGAATTTCCCTTCAGGGATCAATAAAGTTATTATTAAATTGAATTAATGTAAAACAAAGTAAATCTCTCTTTTTTAGTCTCAATATCAAGTTTTTGAGGTCCACTGTGGTCGGCTTAGTTCTTGGGATAATGAAGAACTTCCCATAAATACTGAGAAGTTAGACCCTGATCTTTGATGCACATAGCAGCTGTGAGACAAACTCTGTGAACTCTCTGTATTTAGTATTTATGTCCTTGAAGGGTTTTACGTTACCCTCTAGTTTCTGATTTCAAGACGGTGGAATGGGCGAAAATCACATTGGTTCACTCTCTACACCATATTATACTAGTGTTTAGATACAAGAACAGATGCTGTTCTGGTCTTACTGCCATGAAGTACCTGAAATTTTTTCATCGCTGTTAGATTATTTCTGTGGAATTAAGTTTATATTTCCAACATTTGCATTGGCATAATAGATCCTTCCTCATTATCACTGTGAAGATTGTTACAAGTGTTGCCTCTGATTATCCTTTTTGCTTGTAACCCCTCACAGGATCTTAAATGCATCCTTAAAAAGCCCCCCTGTCATCATGACCTTGATTGATGATCTTAAGTTTATGTTACATAAGGTCAAATGCATCATTAGTAAAACTTCAACCAGTCCCAGTTGTTATCCTAATCTATAAATCAACATTCAGTGAGCAATACACTCGCAGATTGAAATTCCCAGCTGGTGACACCGCTACACTGCTGTTGTTGCTTAACAGAGCAGATTTGGTTATCACGTCTGATACATAGTGAGAGACATGATCAGAATAGATAAGATGCAAACTATAAAGTCTGAAAAGAGCCTGACGAGCATCTTCCTCACTTTATATAAAATTCAAGAATACACACTCACATACATTAACTCTACACAGGTTTAGACCTTAACAGAGATATGGATGAGCTAAGCATGTCATTGGGACTCTGAAAAGTTTAAAATTCCCACGATAGGAGTTCAAAATCATATTCGTTTGGTATTTTCTCAAACTCAATTATCTTCGGCTGAGCCATCCTGTCAAAGGCATAAATGGTTTGTCTTAAACATTTAGATTTCACTGACAGGAGATTCCCACTTTTCGTTTTAAATCTTCATACATTTTGAGATTTTTAAAATACAAATCTTATTCAAAATGTACTTGATTGTTTAAAACTCCTCTCCATAAATATATGGAAAATGTCCTTTCTAGTTTATATTGTAAATAATTGCTTTTTCACTGCGCTTTGAAAATTACACAAGGTGTTGAAATGGCACATCACATTGTAGACCATTGTTGTTTGGGTAACTCATTTACAATCAAATGTTGTGCTTAATAGAGGCTCGAATACTTAAAATAATTCAGCCTAACAGTGAAATTCAGTCTTAGTTTCTTAAAAGTAATTGAAATGTAGCAGAGCAGCCTTCGCTAACACCTCACAAACCTAAATATCTCCTGTCTTCGTGAAGGGATCTTCCTTTTGTCGACTAGGGAATGTTTTGATTTCCTGGGGTTGAAGAACCTGGACTCCTGTCTAATCTGTAACACCGGCACCCAACATGGGGAGAGTGACCCCACCTGAGACCCCTTAAGTCTGAGTTCCTCACAGGAGCTGGCAGGAAGATGTTCAGTTCCCACTGCAGTCTTGAAATGTTTTCTCTGGATGCCACTGTCCCATCACTCTCCACCTCCTGAGAGAACTTTTCTTATTGACAATGATTATGTGTAAATCAATAAGGTAGTTTTGTGCCTATTTTTAACCAAATTATATCCACAGTCTGTGTGAATCGAGGCTCTGTGAGGGCCAACTGCAAGAGAGCGTCCCTCCATTGATTTGGTATTAGCTTCACCAGCTCCAACGCCCAGCCACTTGTTTGCAAATGACGCTCGACTCCGGAGGTATTCAAACGATCACTAAGCACAGGAGCCGATATTTATAGAGGCTGTAACAGCTTCATTATTGTCAGGAGGATGGTCCCATGGAGGGTTGAAGCCCTCATAAAGGGTCCGATGGAGTATGTCCCAATCCGCCGAGCGTTTGACAGTACAGTCAATGGTTCCAATCGTTCCTCATCTGCTTTATGGCTGCACAGACGTTTATAGCTGTTATGGGGTTAAAATAAAAGCATTAATGGATGCTAAGGGCAGGAGCTCTATTCAGCAGGGGGCTGCATTTAATCAACAGGCACTCGGTGTAAAGTCCATAATCCACTCAGTGACAGTTAGTGGTACCATAGGGTTACACAAACTGTTGCTTTAAGGGAGGCAGCGGGTGAAATCCTATACACTCTTGATTAATTGTCCTCAGCTTATTTTTGGTGTTTTTATCCTACCATCCACCTTGATAAAGCACCTGTCTTAAGTTGTGTAGAAGACTAATAAGTACTTGTGCTTTCACAAAACCTACAGACGCAAATGAGACCGTCAGCCAAAAGTTGTCTGAGAATTATCTTGTTAAAATAAAATCCGTGACCAGTTGGCGTCCAATTGCAGAAATCGTCTTTGGTCACATTTTTCACAGCAGAGGATCCAAATAAGTTCAATGTTAGACAGTTTTTGCAAAGCAGGGTGATACAACTTACACATATGCAGAGATTAGGTATGATTTCCTTCTTAGCCGCAGGAGTCTCGGACATTTACACCAAATGAAAAGCAAAATTAAAATCATCGAAACAAAAAGGCTCCATATTTCTGCTAATGTAGCCCTCTGCACACGTAAAAATACTCTGTTATACCACACGTAGTCAAATTAACATGCATTCTTGTAAGCATACACAATCACGCATAAAATATTTAGAGTACTTGCTCATAGCGCCAAGGTTAGCCTCTCTTTCCTGTATTTGTCTTGCTATACACATGTATTTTCCTGCTTTCAGTGGGTTGGCTCAAATGTAAGCTTCCAACCTTGTGTCCACTCATTCCTCTCTCTTTCTTCTCCAAATCATCATTATTCTCTTGCACTCTCCACAATGCCTCCTCCTTCAGCCCCTTTGAGCTCCTGTGAATTGTGTCTCGCACTAAAACTACCTATTTGTGTTCCCCACTTTCTTTCCCGGCTACCTTCCCATCTTCCGCTACGCCCAAAGCAGCTTCCCTTTCAGAAAGCGTGCCCCCTGTTTTGGAGTCGCTGACCCCCCTCGGCTTTCTCCTCTCCCTACCCCGTCTCCCACTTAACCCCATATTTCACAGCTGAACTACGGCTAATTTCCCCCCAGTCCTCCGAACAGCGCTCTCTCTACTGCCGGAGCACGCTTAATTACCCACAATTAAAGCCAAACGCTAACGAGAAAATTGCTCTGTTATGAAATTACTTCAAAAGGACTAGAGTAAGTAGAATGGATTGGATGAAAAGTTGGGTACAGCCTCGGGTGGCAGGGAAGAGCTTGTGTGCTGTCTTTTCCCCCTCAAGCTGTCTCAGTGGACGGCAGTGAGCAAAGACTCCACCGGCAGCACCCAAAGCTGTGGGGTACAATATTCAACAGCTAAACCCCGGCGTTGGCGCTGAGGGAGCACAAGTGTTCACTTTAGTAATGGAAGAGTGGATGTTTTAAAGCTTTGTTGTGAAAGGGGAAGTGACTTGGTTTGCCAGTTTAGTCTCCTTTTAATCACAGCAGTTAAAAAATCCTGTGTGTTCATCTTAGACAGCAGTTTTCTCTCTGTTACTTTTAGTAATAAATGTGACATTAAATCTCAAGACCACACAGAAATAATTAGTCGCTCAAGCTGGTAGGCCAACAGATTGCCTTCAAAGTCAAAAATATGAATTTACAGCTGCTCTTTAAACTGAGTGATAGCAATTCTAAGTTGAAACCTAAAATCACTGCGAGGTTATCGCAAATTTTTTAAGACAGTTGACGTCTTTCCATCCAAGCATCTACGATACTGCACACAAGGTCATTTAATCTAATATAAATGATTGAATATTTAAGTAATTATCCAGAAATTAAAGGGGTCCATTAATCCAAATTTAATACAACAAAGCAGCTCTGAAAAAAAACAAAAAAAACTTTGGTTCAATCTTTCTCAAAAATTTCTGCCCTTATACTCTTGAATAGATGTGAATATAACCACCATCGAGAATGATCAAAATAAGCATGCTAACGTGAAGATTAGGATGCAGAACCAGGTAAAACTGGAACTGAGGCGATGGCGATCAATTTTTGATAATTCTTTTTTTTAGTAAAGTTTTGTTTCATTTTGACCTCTTGAAAAAGGTCCCCTATGAAACACACAGGAGAAGAGTTGGTCCCCACCAATCAGCCAGTTCCTGCACTTGACATGTTAAAATGTCCTTAGGTAGGACGCTTTACCTCTGTTGCTCCTGGAGGCAAAGCAATTGGTGAGTGAATGGGTATTGATGGGTAAAGTTAGTATTGATGAGTACAGCACGGCATGTTCGGCCTTTGGTGTACGGATGCGGAGTAAAAGTGACGCAGAATCCAGCTTATAAACACAAGCCCCCTCTTATTTTGTATCACAGAAACTTGATAGCACATTTTACGTATGTACTCAGATTTTAATCTTATTGAAGCTTCAGAGGAAAGTCAAAGAAAGATCAGTCACAGGACTTCATTTTAGGGTCAGGTGGATTTTGCTCAGATTATCTTGGATTTAAAACTTGTTGGGATCGCATTGTTTCATCACAGCAAATGGCCAACCAATGTTGACGGACGTATGTCAAAGCTGTTGGTATGGTTTTTCAAATCATGTGCTGGTGCTCTCTTTTATGAAACCGGTACCAGTTTCCTTCATCGATGAAAGAACCATAACTCCATTTCCCCTTTTTTGAATCCGCAAATAAGTCATGTTACCTGGTCACTAGGCATGAGAACATATGATTTTTGATGACTGGTGAAGGAAAAACGATGGCTGTTTGGTGCCACTAAAACACCCCCCACTATATTTAATAATGTGACACCAAAGTCATGAACCCCTCTTGTAACTTAACAGGATTATCTCACACAAGCCCTCTCGAGAGTCTCCTGGCAGCTCAGCTGAATTGAGACGCCCAGATGTTCTAAGTGTATCCGCCACAATATACCTGACCACACACCCCATCACCAAGGAATGAGCCAAGTCTTCACCACCGACTCAACCCCCCACCCTCTACCCCCTCAACCTCCCAACCCAATCCAATCTACAGCAGGCAACATGAAACAAATAAACACTAATTCGGATTATTTACGTCCAGTTTACACCACATGACGCGAGGTATGAGCCGGAGAAAAAAAGAGCTATAAGGTGGGTGGATAATTGTAACAGTGGTGGTAATAAGTGCAGCGGCTACAGTGATAACAATTAGATTTGATTTCATTTGAGAATGCCTCCACAGCTGCTCCCCACTCACCCCCATAACCCCCTTCTTCCCCTTTTTCCCTCCCTGCCCCCTCCCCTCGCTCCTCTCCCCCTAGATTAAAGTGGGTGTGTTAATTCCGTGGTGTAGCGATCGAACAGCTCTGGCAACAATGGGAAATGGGCTATTGATCAGAACAGCTCAGATTAAGACTAGGCAGTGGAGCTCTTTCTTGCTCTCTTTCCCCTTCTTTTCTCTCCATTTCCCACCTTCTTCTGCCTGTCTTCCTGTCTGTCCTGCTTGTGTCACCCCCCCACCACCACCACCCCTCCACCCCTTCTCTGTGCTCTTCTCTACCTCTCTCTAGTCTTTCACACCCACAAAAGAGAAGAAGAAGAAGGAGGAGGAGTGTTTGCATGTAGAGAAGTCTATGAGGATTTCCTGGTCCTTCTTTCTTGTCCCTTCTCGACCGCTGACTAAATTCAACCTCATTTAGCGTCTTTTGCTCTCCTGGAACATCACGTCTTTGCTCGATCATATCTAAAGGCTGCACAGAAACCAACAAATCTACAGTTGTAGCCTCGAGCTGAGTTATAATGTGCACAATGTGAGCCTTTTAACAGTTCACTCTGCTGCAATTTGACATCCGTTCACATGAGATTTTATATCAATCAGTCACAGTGAGCCCCTTGTTGTGCCACAATTAAAATCCGCCCTATCAAAACAGCTCACATACCAAAATTAGCTGTCATGATCGGGGCTGCGGGACAGAACACATTGGATTTGCATTGAACAGACATAAAACATACCAAATGTGAGGAGACAGCAAATCCATACAGTGAAAAGTGAGCTAAGAATCCCCTGCTCTACTTATATTAATTAACTCAGTCAATGTGGATGTGATAGGTCAGTTATTCATCCTCTTCCAGCACCTCCCCACTCTGTCACACATACCTCCCAGGTGTCAGAGGCTCAGGCGCTCCAGCTGCTCAGCAAAGACCAGCGGAGGAGAAAAATCACACACACACACACAAGCGCGCACAGACTGTGGTGAACGTAAACATGAGCGGGTCTGAGAGAGAGAGAGCAGTGTTTGGAGATCGCTCACGTGTTTCCGTGCATTTGCTTTTTTTCCCCCCCTCTTTGGATTTTAGAGGTGACACGGACGATTGCAGCAGACACTGCATGCATGTACAGAAAACGGACATGCAACGACAGCATGCACACAATCGCACACACACATGAACACACACACACATGCTAGTGGTCGCATCAATATTGCCATGACCCTCAGGGGACTTGCAGTATTGGCAAAGCTTTCATCTGCTGAGTGTGTGAGTGTCTGATACCCCCTGCTCCCACACACACTGACTTGACATACAGTCGAGAAAAACAGTCATAAAGCAGACAAATTCACTCTAGCTGTGGCTTTTGTGTAGCTGTGCACCCAAAAAGTTGAAGGGAGAAAGGGCAGGAGTTGAGAAAGTAACAGCAGGAGGGGTTAACAAGCAGTGATGGAGGGCTGAGACCAGCAGTGGACACTAGAGGGCGATAAAGAGATGCACCCTTGCACCTGAGTGTGTGGTGATGAATGGCTGGGACCGTGGCGGTGTTCCACCAACACTGTCCTTTTCAGCCAACTTATCTGGACCCTGATTGATTTTTAGAGGAGCTTTTTTGAGTTGTATAAAAACCTTTTCAAATATTTGACAAATTAGTTGTCTATATTCTAGATTTGTTTTCAAAAATTGGGACAAAAAGCTTTAAAAATGTTCAAGTTACACCTTGAAGTTGTATGTCTTTTTGGAAAAGACAAGATAAAATAAGAAGAAATAAAAAAATCTAATCATTTCTTTAACACTGAAGGCTGTTAAAGTCAAACAATTTTATAAAGTTCCAAAATAACTAATAATCTAAGTATAAGATAATGGATTTTTAAACTTTTTTTATTACCACCAGTGAGAACACTTCTAATCGCCTCTTAACTTCCGCCTCCTAGTCGCAGTTGATTTGACCTTTATCCCCCTCAGCACCCGTGGGTGAGGGGAGTATGTCATGTTAGCAGAAAGAGACTGTGTCAGAGTGTATCAGCAGAACTTCCCTGACTGTGTCTTCCAGGTTCTGTCCCCTGTCTCCTTTCCTTTCCTCCTTGTGATTCTCTTGTCATACACTCAGGCTGTCTGCACTCAAGTGAGTTCCATAGGTTTACCTAATTGATTATTAAGTTGCTGATTGGGGATCAATTAAATAATTAAAGTTTGTTAAGGGCAGGGTCGATTCACTGGCAAGAGAGGCAGGGGCGCGCTCTCCTCCTCCTCCTCCACTTGGTGTTTGTGTGTACGCAGGTGTGCGTTTGTGTGTTTATATGCTTGCTGTTGATAGAAGTGATGTGATCGAGCTGAAAGCAGAAAATGTGTTTGTGATGGTTGGATTGACAGGCAGGACTAAACCTATTTTATGTTGGACTAAAACACAGACCGTGGCTGTTCTTCCTCTGGTTTCTGGCTTTGTGTTGAGGTGGATGTTCGGTGCACTGAGTCACTATGTATCCCAGCTGAATTGGCTCTTTCTACTCCTTCCAGTGACCACTTCTATTGGCTGTTCTGGGAGAAACTCCTCGATTCAAGTTGAGCAACCTATGGGGTCAACATTATAGACACAGTGGCACCTTGGTTACCATAGATCTGAGACAGGGTGTAAAGAGGCTCTTTTTTTGTGGTGGCAAAGTGTGTCCTGAAAGACAAAACACCCTCACACACACACACAATGTATTACACTACACACTCTCGCTCACACACACAGACCTCATATATGAGACACAGGAGCGGAAACGGGTCGAATCCTACTTCAAATTCTCTTTCCTCTCGGCTTGTCGACCGGGGAAAACAAACCGACCCGAGGCACTGCGAGTGGGGATTTACTAATTAACTACTTACACACGCGCACACACACAGGGAGAGAGAGAAAGCAAGCGAGAGAGAGAGAGATGCACACCTCCACTCCTCCCTCCTTCTTTCCCTCCCTCCCTCCTCCTCCTCCTCCTCTCCCCTCCCTCCCTGTGCTCTCCTCCCCGGGTTCAGGTTGGTAGTAGTGCTGCCTCTCCGGTCGCTGGCTCGCTGCGCCGTCAGAGTGAATGCGTGTGGATAGAGTGTTTGCGCTTCAGCCGATGAGAGCCTTGACACCACTTCCTGAACACAACAACCGGCGGTATGTCATTTTATTTTCACTGTTCAGATATGATTCAGGGATCCGCTTTTTTTTGACACACGAAACATCGTACTCTCTCTCTCTCTTTCAATGTTTGCTTCTCGTGTAGAAAAGTTGTGTTTGTTTCGTGCCATAAACTGTATCTAATATTTGTCATCTTTGTGTGTGTTTAAGCGATATCACTGGTCGTGTTGTTTTTTCTTTTTAGTATTTTGCTTCTTCTTGAACGTTTTTTCTTGTATTAGCATCAGTTTGAAGATTGCAGAATGTCTCTTTGCAGAAACCAAAAAAAGTTACCCCGTGCGTAAATTACGCATGCACACTCACTCAGTTTGGAAGCATGTTTTATAGCTCGTATTTTACTTTACCTATTCTGTCTTTTAAAAATGTTTGAAATCTTTTGCTCACACACACTCACTCACACTCACTCACACACACTCTCACGGTAGGAAGCAGAGTTAAATACCCGAGTTTTGGCGCGTGCTCAGGTGTGAATGGCTCGGCTTACACGGGAGCACTTTGATGCGTTCAGCTGTCGGTGTTGGCCCGGATTAGCCTTTAAGTGTCTCTATTTGTTAGCGCGTCCAGCCCTCACCTCCTCACCGCCGTATCAATCAGTCAATTAAACAGGCACTCACACACGGCGAGCTGCACGAGACCTCAGCCGGTGCATCTCTCTCTCACACACACACACACACACTCACACTCACACACACTTGCCCCCTCCCTCTCTCTCTCTCCTTCTCTCTCTCCTGTGTGTGTATGTGAGTGTTTGACCCCGTTTAATTTACCTCCATGAATATCTTAGCGAGTTTGTGTTGCATTTATAAGCTCTGTTTGATTTATCATTTCCATGTCATTGTTCTGCTTTTAGAGGTTATTCCACGAGCTTTAAAAAAAGTTTGTTTATCTTAATTATAAATTTTCTAATAAGACATTAAATTATTCACGAGTTTGTTTTAGTTTCTCGCCTCAAAGTTGCTGCAAAATTCCAACTTAGATCCCCTCCCAAGTGGACTCCGGTGATTTATTCCAACATTTATTTTTCATGTCTATTCCCAGTTTGATGTGCACCAAGACTTAACCTTAAACCTTCCAAAAAAAATACGCAAACCGAGCTGGACTTTCACTGACCATCTGTCAAGGAAAACACCCAAGTTTACTCCCATCAGGAGTGAAGCCGGTTCTGTTTGTATATATATATATGTGTGTGTGTTTTCACTCTCGCATGGGAGTTTGTTTCAGAAGTCTAACCCATCGATACAGCGCGAGCCAAAACTTGAAAAAAATATATATTTGGAATAATCTTTATGTGAATTGGCTGGGCTCTCCTCAGATTTTTTTTTGCTCCTCTTTTTAGGTGTTTACCCCCCTCACAACTTCGATGCATATTTATGCGCGCCGTGGGTGTACTCCATCAATTATTTGTGCCAGTATATTTCCAGATAAACAGTGTTTGTAAATCAATACTTGCATGTAACTATTGCAGATTAAGAGATCGATCAATGGATCCACCCTAACCCCGACCAATGTTGTTTTTCTGCCGTCAATTATTCACATCTAACTTTACACAACAGCAGCAGCAGCAGCAGCATCTGTAAAGTTTGAAAGCACCTCTGACTGGGTTTACGCACAAGGACGCTCAGAATCAGTTTGACGAGTTTGGAATTTAAAGAAAAATAGAGATTATTTTTCTGCTAGAAATCTCGATGTAGTCTTGTTTTAATTTATTACAACAATTTCACGTTTTCTTAGTGCTGTACTGTTTTCCTTTCCAACTTTTAATCACCTCAGCATCTCCATCTTCGTGTCTCCTGGATCTCTTCTCTCAGTGTGAACTTTGAGGCCCGTGAACGTCTCCACGGTCAGCTCTTCTTCCTCCGTTCAGGCCCGTTTAATTGGATTATTTCCCCGCTTTTTCTCGCGTCTTCTCGGCGGCCGTCTCATCCGTCTGCGCTGTCAATACTTGGTGGAAATATTTCCGACATTAAATGGCATTCGGGGAAATTTCTCCCCACATCACTCACCCTCCCCTCCCCTCCATCCTTCACCTGTGCACGACCACCTCAACTCCACGTTTAATCACCCAATTACATTTATTATAAAGAGAGAGCTATGAGAGGACTGCTGCTGCTGTTTCTCACTCAAGTCTGTGCAGGCTGGATTATAATCTGACAGCTCTCTTTTTCACTTATTAACAAAATATTAATAATAATCATAAATTTGATAATTTGAGAAATTGTCATAATTTTATTAATCAAATAATTATAACTTAAAAAAATCAACAAACACATTTTAGGCCTACTCTTACATGTATAAAGAAACAGAAGTATTTTTCAATCGTATGCCTTTGAAAAGTCTTTTTATTATTATTTTTAATATTATTATTTAATTATTATTGTTGTTTTTATCGAACGAATAATCTGCATTTCAGAACTCCAAAAAGCTTCTTGCCTTAACTGAACCTCTGCTTTTTATCTACATAATTTTTTTGTGTGTTATAAATTTGTTATCACTTCTGTTTTATTTGTTAATTTTAGCGGATTAAGAAACTAATTTCATTTTAAAGAATTAAGAAATAATTAATTTGGCATTGTTCTGCGCGTAATTCCCCATGCGTAATTTCCTCTGGATGAAATTATTGTGCCTATATGTACCCAATCGAATATACATATTTTTCTCTGTTAATAAAGGGAAAATTTGCAAAGCTTTATCTTGTTTTAAGTTTTTATTTTCGAGGAGTGATGAAAGAGTTTAATCTGTTCTTGGAGGGAGGTGAATTTTACGCACATAGTCACGATTCTTTGGTGAAGAGGAATCACCATTTAGGATGAAACCTTCCCCTCTTAATTTTGGTCTTGGTTAGTTTCCCCCCTCCTTCAGGAAATAGACTCTTTGCTTTCTTTTATTCGTCAAACCAGTCGACCTATGGGCTCTCACCTTTCCTCATCTCCATCTCTCTCGGATTTTAAAAAAAGAAACTTCTGACAGGTACGGGAGGCGGGTTTGATTTTCTAAAAATGCTCTCATCCTTAATGTGTTGTCATCTGGAAAGCAATTGCGTATGATCAAAGTGCGGCTAGTTAGTGCGGTCAATATCCTTTCCAGCAAGCTTCTCACATATCGATAACAAGACAGCAGAGCCTCGCGCTGAGCTGCGTTTAGGGCCTCTGGATCAGCTCTGCTCACCGACAAAGCCGGATGCACCCCGTGCGTAAAAAACAGCCAGAAACTCAAACAAATATTTTAAAGGGCTTTAACATTAATACTGAAAAAATCAGAAATCCCTCTTGGGGTTTATGGAAAATGGGAAAGACACCAACAGGAGGCGAGTTCGATAATGTCATTCAGAAATAACTGCGCAAAATACGCGCCATTTTCCGACATTGTGGGAGAGTTGGAGTAATTTCGCTCCTGCTGGCACCTCTTCCTCCCTCTCACTGTGTCCGTTACTGTATGACAGTAAAGAGTAAATAAGGTGATTGATCTGTGGTCTGTGTGGAGTGGTGGTCCTGCGGGAAAATAACACAACACACACCCTCCAGGATCGGCACCTCCAAGTGTCGCCAACGCCTGAGTGTCTTTCATCAGATTCCGGATGAACATTTTCTCCGCATAGACTTTGATTCATATCTTTATTTTTTAACCTTTAATGATGATTAAAATAATTTCCTCTATGTTTCAGTGACGCCCTCGTGCAGTGCGACAGCGGCACTCTCCCCTCCCGTCTCCTCCTCCTCCCCCTCTTGGGTCGGAACCTGCGCAGCAGCGAACAAACGCCAGTCCGAGAGACGGTGATCGGGCTTCGGCCTCAGGAGCATCTCTGAGGCGGGGCGACGCGGGAGTCCAGGTGGGTGGATTTACTCCTCAAGTTCATCCTAAATCTGCTTTTCCCACCGTCTCTGTCTTCACTTCACGTCTTTATGCACGCACACACACACACACACACACACACACACACACACACACACACACACACACACACACACACACACACACACACAAAACTCCATGTCCTCAGATCTTTAAAGGTGAAGTCACTTGAGGTCAAAGAGCTTTTCCACCTCATGTGTTGATTTGAAGTTCAAGAACACAATAGAAACTTTAAAACTCAGACTTTTAATCTATAAAACCGTACAATGTGAAAACTTTAACATCAAATTATAATTCTCATAGGTGTTGTTGCGTCAAATCCAAGCTCTGTTGGATTTTTATTTGATTAGCTTTGCAGTCCGATTATTTGTTTCTACCTTGTAACACAACTCTGTGAATAATCAAAGGTGTCCAATGCTCCATGTAATCGCCTTTGGCCATTACCGATCACATGCAACATGCTCCTCCAGCCAGCCAATGTCTGAACGCTTCCTCCGGCCCCTCTGCTCCCCTGCCCTCCCCCCTTAATTCTTCCTGTCTGATATGAGCCCCTCGGCACACCTTAAAATTTCTGTTTCATTATTCATCATTCGTTATAACTGTGTGGTTGCAGACACACTTCTACCTGTTACTCTGCAGGCCTATAGGGCAATTGAAGGACTCTTCTGTATCTCCCTCTCTATCTCCGACCCTCTGTCCTGCCCCCACCTCCCTCCCTCCCTATCTCCCCCCCTCCTCTCTCACGCCCCTGTTGTCTCTCGCTGCCACACCTGGTAACTACAAACTTGTACACAATAATAACAGCCAGATGTATCCATCTATCTCTCGATCTAGCCTGTCGGCAGTTAGTGGAGTGGCTGAGAGACTTGCAGGCGTGAAAGGTCAGTTAATCAATGGCGCACAATTTGACAAATCCCAGCGACTCTTATCATCCTCATGGGCGTTTAGGGCCGAAAGGAGGACCACCGAGATAAATGCTTAATCCTGACTGCACTGCGAGAAGGAGAGGGAGAGGGAGAGAGAGAAAGAGGGAGAGAGAGGACACGTAGTGGGCATGCAAAGGTTGTGGAGGGGAGTTGGAGAGAAGTGGAAGACGGAGACGTAGAAGTGGCTCAAAGCAAAACTGGAAGGTGAACAAATGCAGCTGTATTTGGAAATGACAGATTCTCAGTTTTTTAGACCAAAAAACAGGCGACTTTGTGTCTCTGATCGAAGCTGCTGCTTCGGGCTGGACAGGCCATGCTCTCGCCTTCTGGGCTGACATCAAAATCCTGGTTTCTGCTCTCAGTTATGGCTCTGCCGCCGCGTGTAAAGTTGAGAAAAACCCGAGGAAAACAAAGGTGTATGAGTGGTTGAATTCTCCTGTGGCATGTTAGCCCGCCTGCAGCAGTGTGCAACCAAGAGGAAAATGAGCTTTTGTCCACAAGGCTGGCCCCTTTTTTTTTCTCCTCAGTTTTCTGAACTGCAGGGGTTTTGGAAGGTGGCACAATTTCTTTGCCCTTATACCCTTAACAAGAATCAGCCCAGTATGACACAGAGGCAGTTTTTTTTCCCTCTTGAACTGTAACACACTTTTCATCTCCTGCTGTGGCCGCGCTGACATTAATTTCATTAACTGTCATTGTCAAAAAAGGTGTCACTGCACTGATTCCTTCAACGTGTGTGTGTGTCTTCTTAAAAGGAAGCGCTTGAGCAGCCACACAAACACACGCTCATGTCCTTTATCTCCATCTCAATACAAGTTCAGTGTAATTCAATTGAGATTAGTTGCACTGGCATGACAGCAGATCCCTAGTATTGCCAAAGCACTTAGGAGGCAATGACAGGACCACATCGACGTGTGCTGACACACACACAACACCCTGCGAGTGGCCAACCTTGCAGAGAAAGAAAGAAAGAGAGAGAGAGAGACAGAGAGAGAGAGACTCGGTGGAGGTGGAGGAGGCAGAGATGGAGTGACAGCTAAGAGAAAGAGGTTTGGGGGGAAAATCTCAGGATGACAAAGTTGGAGGATGATAGAAAGTTTTCCGAAAAAGAGTGCGACTAGAAGAGGAGAAAAACGATGAAGGGACCCGGATGGCGAGCGGCGCTGAAGCATGACAGAGTGCGTCCAGAAAGATGAAAGAATGATTGACTCGCAGGGAGAGTGACGGAGGAAGAATGAGGGGAAAGAAAAAGGCGACAAAGAGAAAAGCAAAAATAAGATAAAGAAGGGCGGAGGAAGAAGAAGAGAGAAGAGGCGAGAGGTAAAGGGAGCAAGAGAGGATAAAATGTTTAAGAGTGATGTACGAGAAGAGGGGAGAGGAAGAGATTTACTAGAAGAGAGATTAAGTCAAGTTGTCCCCGGTCAGTCATTAATCCGATTTAAGAGCAATTAAGGTGAGACTGATTCCTTCCTAGAGAGAAAGAAATAGATGGAGAGGGTGAAGAGAGGGGGGAGAAAGAGAGGAGACAGCGGGGGAAAGAAGAAAAGAGTGATTGAAAGAGAGAAGTGGGAAAATAAAACAGGTGTACGAGCTCTGAGTGCTGGTTTGTGGACAGACCGGCCGACACAATGAGATCCAGAAAAGATACCTGAGATTTAACACAAATGTGATTATGTAAGAAAACTCAGATGAGAGGGGAATATCTTTCTTCTTGAAGGAACGATAGTAGACGTGTTTGTTCATGCTTTCTTTTCTTATTCTCTGAATAACATTCCTTTTTTTATCAGACCCCCTGAGACCGGGGTCATACTGAAGTAACTCCTGACACCGCTGACAGAAGCTTAATGTAAAAGCAAAGCAACCAGGACCTCCAGTCTGCATGTGGGACCTCTGCTACCTGCGAGATTACTCCTCTGAGAGTGGGCAGAAGTTGTAAAAGTTGAGCTTGAGGTGAAAGTGCAGTGGCAGGAAGGAGAAAGAGAGAGACTGAGGGACGCGGCGAAGAAGCTCCTTTACATGAAAATGAAAAAAAAAAAGAGAGAGAAGTAAAAGCAGTCCCCCCCACTCCCCCTCTCCCTCCCTCCAACCCCAGCTCGCTGTGCTCTGTTGTTCCAGATGTGTATCAGAGGTCCCGGGGTCGACAGAGGGGTCCCTCCACCGCTGTAGCATTTCTGTGTCTATTGGGAGATGCTGGTTGTGATAGCTCAGCCGTCTGACACGTACACAACAGTGCATAAATCAAACACACACATACGCGCAGTCGCTCCATTTATCTCCCACTCAAGCAGCGCGGTGATAGCAGCCAACTCTGCATAGAGTCAGGGAGGGAGAGAGAGAGAGAGGTTGTGGTCGGTCTTGTTAAGTGGGGAGCTGTAAAAAGGTTTATACTTGTGTTGCTGCCATCTCTATTGTTCAAGGCCTTTGCCAGTGTCTGTGCCTCTTTGTTTGTTGTGCTCTAGGAGTATAAAGCGAGCTCGACTGCATCCATAATTGCTGTTTGGGACAACAGTGTGTCATTATGAAGCCTGTTAAGGAAAAGAATGGAGCAAATTGCAAGCAGAGGTCATAGATTTTGTTTTGTAGCATGTTATCCCTTTGAATGGAAATGTTTTTACATGATTTCATTGACTTGCATCAATGTTGAATACGTGTTTTTTCAAAAGCAGCTCACTATTATGGGGAAAATTACTTAAAACACATCTCTTTACTTTGCTTCATTTTTCCCATCCCGGCTCTTCTCTTATCAAAAATCGCTCTATTTTTTGGTGGCTTTTCCGCGTACCAATCTGCAGCCCATCACAAGTCCCAGATTGAGAGGCCATTTGGCTGCTGTTGACAGGAGGCAGCAGCTATTGACAGGGCCCTGCCGGGGAGGCGTGTCTCGGGCCCCGCGTCCAAAGCGTTTGTGGCGTTTAATACACTGTAGCAGCGGTCCTCGCAGCTCTCACCCTGCGTGCGACTGCCATAGGGATCAATATGCACTGGGTTAGAGAGAAATGGACCATCTGATGCACACTCAGAAAGGGGGATGAGGGAGAAGCAGCGAGAGAGAGAAAAACAGCAGGGAGGGTGAGATTTAAAGGGAAAAAGAGAGGAACGGGCTCGAAAAAAAAGGGGATATGGCGAGACCAAAAGGAGGGAAGAAAGGAGAGGAAA
The DNA here is from genome assembly GCA_962446985.1 of Xyrichtys novacula. Lineage (NCBI taxonomy): Eukaryota > Metazoa > Chordata > Actinopteri > Labriformes > Labridae > Xyrichtys > Xyrichtys novacula. The sequence goes on from OY660871.1 coordinate 26,025,061, forward strand.
TGATTAGAGGCACGGTTTAAAAGACATGGAGGCAGAGAGCGGCCCGGCACAAAGATAGATCGCAAGTGAGAGAAAGTGGTCAGCGGTTGAAAGAGACATTCAGCTGGGAGAGAAAACAGATTGGAGTGAACGGGGATAGACACTGAAAAAGAGGAAGACTCAAGACACCAGGGAGGATACACACAGGAAAAGAAAAAAAGACATAAGGGAAGAGTGGGAGATAGGGAGAGGAGGGGGTGAGGGGGGGAGCTAGAGGAAAGGAGGGGGGAGAAAAACAGAAAGAGAGAGAGAGGGGTGCAAGAAAGGATGAGGAGGAAGGGAAGGGAGGGGAGGGGGGTAAAATTTCCATCAGGTTTTCAATTGGGGCGGATCAATAGTGTATTAGAGCTCACCTTGACCCCGTCTCTCCCCCCTTCTCCCCAGCCCTGCACACAGGCCAAGCTACTCTCCCTCACAGCAGGGGACGGAGAGGGGGAGAGATTGCATTACGGCCTCCCTTTCTTGGACCAAAGTGGCAGAAAATGGCACAATAAAAGCAAGAGCAGACAGAAAGAAAGAGGAAAACTAAGTCGCGGCGGGCAGACACAGAGAAAGTGGGAGACGAGGAGTAAGAGAGAGCAGAGAGAGAGAGACACCAGCGGGGGTCGTCGTGCTTGTTTGGACAGAGATTTCTGAGAGAGGAAACTGGTTGGGTGGTTGAGTTTGTGCATGAAGACTTGACTTTAGAGTTTGTATCATCGCAACCCTGAAAAGAGGAAATCGTAACGGAACTATATTTTCCTCTTAAAACATGCATTCATACTCAGACAGGTCGAATACTGCACAATATCAATGCACCCTGCACACGCGGAAGTTTGAGCTCTGCAGAGAAGTGTCCTATTATTTCTGCCGCTGCTGCAGGGTCATATGGGGTGTATGAATTGCTTTATCTCATTTTGACTATTATCTCAACTCAAGAAAACAAATAAAATTTTGATTGTGTGATTTTTGACGACTACGAAGAGACACAATCTAAAACAATCCAACAAATCAGAGTACCTGTAACAGTTGTCCAGCAAACCGTCCTTGGACATTTTTTTGGCGATTTGCCTTCATTGATGGTACAGGGTGTAATGTAGGGAGATAAAGAGAGTGGGGGGAGGACATGCAGCACATGGTCGGAGCCAGACTCGAAATCTGCGACTGCTGCGGGGACCGTGGTCCCCATACATGGGGCGCGCTAACCCACTCAGCCATCTGCGCGCCCCTGGACTTTGGGGTGTTTTGAGTTCACGAATTGAATAGTCATTTAACTTCGACTTCAAATTCGGTCTAACCATTGAGTCTAAACGTCAGAACACACTCATGAACATCTCAATATTGCGCACATTTATTCAACATGAGTAAAGAGGATCACACTGGTTTGACGATTGTACATTTCTTTAATCAGACTCGTCTCCTTTATAACTGTGCTGTGCTAGGAGATGCTGTCATCTGTGCTTGTTTACATCCGGGTAGTAGAGCAGTGATGCAGTGCTGCAGCAGCCTCTCACCAGTCTCAGTATAAGGTGGGCATTTCAGGCAGTGATGATAAGAATATTGATAATTCATTGAAACCAAGTAAGTAATTCTGGTTCAGACTGGTGAGGATGATGGCGTTTGATTGTTTAGTCGACCAATTGTGCACATCTTTAGTTGGAATTTACTTTGTATTGTGAAACCCTGATGATCTTATTTCAGTTTCTTTTTACTATTTTATCCTAATTTCTAAAAACGTAAGTGATTAGTCAGCTGGTTGACTTTATCACACATAGAGAAGACTGCTATCGACCAAGGTAGAACAGACCTGATCTCTCAATACATTTGCGTGTTGGTAACCTGACACAGTGTTCTGCTCTTTCGAACCTATTTCACAGTTTTTTAGCTAAAAATTTGTCGTTGTGCATTAAGCTCCGATCCCTGCTAAAATGCAAGTGACTACATTTAACATGTTTGACTTTTTAACTTTTTTTTTTACCACCCTGCTTGCCGTACAAAGGCTGTGTAGACATAATGTATGTATATGACAGTCATCGGGCTAGACTGATGTTGACATGCCATTTATTTTTGTTTTTCCATTGACCTTTGTTTTTTTACTTAGTTGAATCACACAGCAGAGACAGCATTGACAGTATCTTTAAACGGACACTGTGCTGCCATGTGTCCCCCATTGGAGATGGTTGGTGTACACTTACATGTTGAGCTGGTGGAGCTGGAGTATGTGCGTAGGCAATCTAGCTGGTGAGGCAAAAATACGCATGCAAGTTACAGCTAAAATGTTAATGGTTGGATCAGTCCACCGCAGAACAGATCCTTGTGTTGGTTTGAAGCAGACTCTCACTATTATAGGAAGTTGACGAGAAAAGTGTTATAGTTTTCTCTCGCCATTTTCCCCGCTCTGCTGCTCTGCTAAAATATACTACAGAAGTCTGCATTTACCTACAAAGTTTTTTTGGCCACTTTTTCTTTTTGACAACAAAGAGCTGATCTAAACTTCACTCCATTTTATCATCTGACCCACAGTATGTTTAATCTGTTCAAACAGAGGAGGCGGGCTTTTTGACTTTCGGTGCAGCCGGTCCTAATATTTTGGCTTCACAGTCCGTGAACACTTGTGGCATCCATTTTTATAAATAGAGGCAAATCGTAAGTTTAAGATGTGACAAATGTGATGTTTTTTGAATGGTGTAACATTAACAGTCTTGTATGTTGACTATGTTGGAAACATTTACGACATTTAAAGTGGTCATAGCCAATATTCTTACAACTATCCCACTGAGCATTTTTTGGTCTAAGAGAGGTCTAATAGACGTGTGAATGTAGCCTAGATGACTGGTCTAAAATCAGGCTACCAAAAAAATTAAAGTTTTTAGACGTCTAAATTTAGACCAAGGTTTGAAAAAATCTAAATCTGGGCTATATCTATACTACACTATTGCTCCACAGCTATCGAAATTATTTTGGTTAAGTACTTGGAGATCAGTTATGCAAAATAGTTATTGAATAATGGGTTAAAGTGCAACGTCTAAATTCTGTCTAAAAATATTCAGAATCTAGACGGTTGAAATTAGGTCTAAAAACACCTAGATGTCTAATAGTTGTCTATTGCTCAGTGGGATTTTAACATACCAAAGCATGTGCCTGACATTCAAAGGCTTTTTTTTGCTACATTTTGGTCTCCACCAGTATCTTCTCTGTGGTTTCACGTCATCTCAGAAACATTTATTCACCCTATCAGACTCAAATGTCGTCTTCTGTTTTTATAGGTAGTTTTTAGGGTTTAGTGAAAGCTGAAATGGTCATTGTTCCTCACCGCAACTTCACCCAGTTCAGTGTCTAAAATATCAGCCAACCATGACAGATGTCTCAGCAGTTTTGTAGTTTTCTGCTAGAGCAACAAACACTCAACAACTTAGAGAGTCACACTGAAACTCAACACAAACAGATAGCAAGCACTGACACAGGACATGAGAGCGGTAGGACACACTTCATCAGTGGAGGACAGTCAGACATAAAGCTGTTTGAGGAGGACAGAGGCCGGGGGCAGAGGGAGCGAGTTGATGGGGGGGAGAGGTTGAATAAAAAAAATTGATCCAGGAATTTAGCATTTAGACACAGTTTACAAAGTGATACAGAGAGGGGAGTCACGGGAGCAGAGGGGACCATGCGGGGGAGGACACTTAACTTTACAATAGGTCAGCCCTGCCTATTTGACTAACTATAACCCTGACACACAGCCTTGAATGCTGCACCCCTTATACACCTCAGAAAATAAGCATGATTCTCAGATTCTCCTCTCAACGATCCATCTTCAGACGAGTGTGTGATTTAGCTGTTTAGACAGGAGCTTGTTTGTAAAAGCGCAGACCTACTAGCAGCACCATCCTCATCTCTTCCCCACATTTCCTAATGCTGTTCCTATTGTCACCCATCCACACTCCGGTGCACATGCACACGCCAAGACAACACACAGAAATGCGCACGCACACACTCAACCTATGTCAGACGCACACACACAGGGTAACACACAAACTCTGTCCCACTCGCTGAGGGGGAGAAAAGGAAAGAAAAAAGGAGAGAAAAAAGAAATCGATCGCCGGGGATAGCGGTGCGCGTCGGAGAATCGTATCTTGTCAAAATAATATATTACCCTCATCCCCGCCTGATCGATGCGGTGGATTAGGGACGGAGGGCTCCCTCTCTCCCCTCCTCTCTCTCCCTCTCTTCCTCCTCGGTGCTTGGTGCAGTTTAATATTTACCTCCGTGAAAGAGCGGCCGCGACGGCTCTCAGCCCTAATTGATTCCGACACATGGGGCTCTGTGCTCAGGCTGCGGATGAGGGAGGGAGGGCAGGCTGGAATGCAGAGGGAGAGATGAGAAAGGAGGAAAAGAGGGGAAAGAAAGACAAAAGAGAGGAATGAAAAATTAAAGAAAGAGGTTCAGAAGGAGGAACATGGGAAACCGAGGTTTAGAGAGCGGTGTCAGCAGTCAGATTGTGGGAAATGTAATCAATGCATGGGCTTGTTTTTGGTAAACAAAGGAAAAATACATCAGAAAGAAGACAAAAGCTGCAGCAAGAGAGAAAGGGGCAAAAGGGAGCAGGCCAAGCTGAAAGAAGTGGATGGATAAACTTTCCAGGGGTGATAGAGAGATAAAATGACAACCAAAGTGAAAAAAAAAGCTGCAGAGGAAGACCAAAGAGGTCAGAGGAAATATAGTTGGAAAAGTGTAGGATGGAGACAGGAAAGCCCAGAGTGGAGGGAGGATGGGTTGTATGTAGCACAAAAATGGGGGGTAGAGGGATGAATGGAAAGGATAGCAGAGAGGAAATGAATCAGGAAGAATGAAGGAAACAGAAAGGAGTAGGTGGAAATGGGACAGCACGCGGAAACGGCTCCAGGAGAGCAGGAAGAGAAACGGGGAGGGATGAGGGGCCAAGGAGAGCAAATGAGAGGGGATTAAGAGAGCGACATGAAGATGGATAGAAACAGAGGAGTGAAACATGACGGCTGGAATGTAGAGCGCCAATAAAAAGCGCAAAGAACAGGGAGGGAAAGAAATAGGGGGGGATGATGGAAAAAGAGCGCAGCGCGGAGGTGACAGAATGATATCAGGTGGGATAGACAGAAAACAGGAGTGATAGCAGAGCGAGAGGCGGGAGCGCAGAGAGGGACCATATTTTCCGTTGAAGGAACTGGCCTGTCATGCTGTTCCGCCAGCGCAGAGCAGCTCTATAAAATACAGGGAGCAGGCGGGTCGTGTCGGGTGACTTATGTGTATATCTAGGCTTTGTCAATATTTCTTTCTGTCTTCCTTCCTCGGTGCTCCCCCTATTGCTCCCTCGCTCCTGTGCTCTCACTCCAATTCTGCTTCTGCCACCTCTCTAGGTGTGTGTTTGTCCCAGTGAAGAGCTCACTTCTTCATCTCTCTTTCTGTTTTTTTTTTTCTTTCTTTCTATCAAGCTTGTGCAGAGACACTTTGGAAGTGGGTTTTTGCCTTTGGACGTTAGCACGACTGTGGCGCAGAGTCTCGAGGCGTCTGCAGGTTTCAACGCCTCAATGATTCTCCGTGATACAATGCAGACAGGATGATGAACCTCCCAGTAAAATGGCCATCATTGACAGAGTGACAAGACATATTCTCATTGCTGTCGGATTTTAAAGTTTGCGTCTTTCGCTCCACAACAAACAGGCAGATTTTGATATTTCACACCTACTGCATGTTTGAGTGAATGCATCTGTTTGTGCACTCCTCCACTCACGCTTTGCCCCTCTACAGAAGCACCGGGTGGTATGCTGATTTATTCATGCGGTCCCACTGAGGATTGCACCTCCTCTTCCTCATTTGGCATGGTTTAGTATCCTGAGCACAGGCCTGCGGAGACCCCGAATCCATGGGGGGCCCAGACATCCTGCAGATACACTGCACAGGTCTACCACTGGTGGACACTCACAAATTAGCCTGCTCTCCATGTCATGTTTATTCATCGAGAAAAACACGTCAAAACTTCTAAGAAAACTTCTCCACGCCAAATATGCAAGTTTGGTGCAAAGTTGCTTTTAGTTTTTTTGACTACGTTTTGGTTTTTCTGATGCTTCAAACACACGAGGGGTTCAATCGGAGTCAAGGTGGGGCCTCGTGTTGAAATTTTTATCGAAGGAAAGAAAACAAAAGGCTTTAGTCTTCCTGAGAAAGATACTGTCATTGGAGTATGAATCTATTTCGAGCTGTGATCACAAGTCCATGACAACTGACTGTCACTGTGGAAACAGACGGAGGAGAAGGAAAGATAAGAGACGAAGAAGTTGCACTCGAATGAAAGAGAACTTATTTATTTTTACAGAACAAGCTGAAAATTTTCAATCTGTCTCCACGACTTCCTCTGTCTCCCTTCTATTTTCTCTCTCGCTCTCTCTCTCTTTTTCTCCCTCTGTCGCTGTCTCTCTTCTTTATTTACACCTCTCCCCTGCTCTCTGCAGTGGCTCAGGGAGCGGTAACAGAAGTGTCACTTGTCATTATTGGTCTAATTCAGTAATCCGTCATCGTGCACTCACTGTATGCAGGGCATTATACGCCGGCACAGCAGGTGTACTGCGCGCTGAGGTGGGGATTCGATTTGACACGCGCACACAGGCGAGAGGGCTGACGAGGGCCGGGGCAGACGGGTACTGAGTGTGTATGTGTGTGTGTGAATGTGCATTTGCTTGTGTATTTGTGTGAGAGGGAAATGGATAGAGGAGAGATTGAATTTCTTGGTGTGTGTGAGTGTGTGTGTGTGTCTGTGCACACACATGGATATATGACTTCAATAGAAATGCTTCAGTCCAAGAGGTGTGTGTAATAGGAAGAGACAGAGCAGTATTGAATAGAGACAAATTGGCATTAGATATTGTAGAAAATAAGGACCTGGTCAGAACAGAAGACTCAGTTGTCATTTTAAAAAGCATATTCCCCTCTAAAAGTGAAAGAGCGTGTGTTTGCGCCTGCGTTTCCTGCGTCTTCTTTGTGTTGGAAATCTTTATTTTGAAGTCTGGGTGCGACAACTAGTTAACAAGTTTGACAACATCAACGACAATAGAGCTGCCATTCATTTAAATGGTGATAATAAGTCAGTTCAGTCATCTCTCATGTTGTGAGGGGTGAGCGATCTCTCATCTTTACTGTGTCTGCTGAGAGTTTTTCATGCAAAACAGCCACTGGGATGTGACAGGACAACAAAACTTGGTGTCAGCACATGCATCAGCGTCACACTCTTAAACTAAAGAGAAGCCTGTAAAATTTGCAAAGCAGACCCTGTTTATGATGGGAGCATGTTTGTAAAGCACAAGCATTTAAAGAGAAGTTAGATGGACATCTTAGTAACTGCTACACTCAGCTTAAGAGTCACACTGATATTTGTTCCTTTACATCTTCAGTGTCTCACCTTAGAAACTACTCCCTCATACACTTCCTCTTGTTTTTATCCTGATCAGTTTTTCCCCTTTTTTCACGACTCATCACTGGAGCAATCTGTCATGTTACCATTATACAACACATGAGACATCTGCCTTACATGAACACTGGTTATGTTTGAGCCAAGGCAAAAATATGACTTGATTTCAAAATTTTAATAGCTTTTATTTGAGTTTGAGTTTGAAAGAGTAATGTTTAAAGTTAAAACTGTTGGCTGATTAAGAACCCTAGAAGATAATTTGTTAGTCAATCAATCATTGATTGAAGATTAATCAACTCTCTAAACAGTTGTTAGTTGTGATTTAAAGTTCCTCTAAATAAATGCATCTGCCATATGTTATAGTGAGATCAACAACCAAACAGATGAGCAAAACTTTGGCTTTCAGGCCTGCAGGTTAAAAAAGAAGCTATAAAGGACAGTGACTTTCAATGATATCCATCTTGATGTTCATGGCGGGGACACTTTGCACTACAGGTCTGTTTGGCAAGTCACTTTTTCACAACTTTTTTCCCTTATTATACCAAAGTTACCTTTAAAGTAAACTGTGTCATACTACACACCAAAGTAAATAAACCTTGTTATCTGTTTGACTGTTTTAACCTTCATTATAAGTCTTCTGCTTTTATAACAGTGCACCACAGGGATTCAAAAAGTTGTTTTAAGCTTCTTTCAGGGTGTTACAGGTGGTGTAATTGGCAAGTCATTAGCAGTCTTCATTTTATCCCACAGCGGTTAAATAGATATAAACATAGATACAAATGTGACTTCTTCCTGATCAGTGGTGAGCTTCTAACTTCTGTATTCTAAGTTTAAGTTTAAGTTCAGTCTTGGCATGGTTGGAGTTGGTGTGGGATGCTGCTGTTGTATTAACTTGGTGTGCTTCTGTCTTTCTAATGTAACCCTGATATAATGACTCACAGTGTCTTGTCTGTTATCGACAATTCACATAGTTTAAGACAAACACGTTGATAGCATTGTGCAGCCTGCTTTAAACTGTGCACATTTTAATTACTCTCGATCACACTGAGGCACAACTTAAAATCTAGTCCACTTCATCACACTGCCAACCACTACTTTCAAATTTCTCTATTATTAACAGGCATTTATCCTGCAATATATAGTATCCTTGTTCCTCCACCAGCAAGGTTGTGTGTTAGGTGTTGTTTTTTTACTTGTAATCAGAAATATAGAAAAAAATCAAAAACACATAATTGAAACAAGTAAGTTTCCTGAAGTCTTTGATTGGAATCAGATCTGACAGCAAATTTTGACATAATCTGATTCGTTTGATAATAAGATGCTGTAGTCATGTGAAATATTCATATACACTGAGCTGAAATGACGACTCTCCACTGTGACACAGCAATGATTTAACATTATTTTTATCGCTTTCTAAAGAAATCAAGACTAATATTTGCATTTGCAGGTTTGGGATGTGATTGGGTGAAGGTTTGTGTGCTTTAAGTGCTTCTCTTCAGGGTACCTTGTGTTTTCATTGAGCCTGTATCACCTGTCTTGGTGTTCGCCTGGTTGTTTTAGTAAAAGGTGGGTAGATCTGTAGCTGCTGTGCTGTATGACACATATCTATTCACTTATAGTGTATTTCTTTGTGTGTCTGTTGTTTCATACAAACACACTGGCTGCACTTTACTCTCAAAGGTCACGAGTTTAACAAAGCTGAAAATTTCCTACATGTCATGTTAGTGGTATTGATTGCATACATCATAGTAATCTAAAATATACGGACCTTTAAAAAAGATTTGATATCAAAAAGGATGTTTGTACAATATCAATCTCACCTCCCTTAGTGTCCCTGATGATGCTGGCTGCAGTGCATCCTGGGTAGGGTAGTTTTTCTGTCTGAACGAGTGTGCGAGCTGAAGGGTTTGATCGTGGGTGGAGTTTCCCTATCTCTCTTTATCAACGGCAATTTGTATGTGAGCGCTCACCTCTGTAGTCCCAGTGGGCATGGCGGATTTTATCAAGTTCTTAACCCCACAAGGCTCCAAATCCAGTTACCACTGTAAGTGTTTTAAACTGTTAAAACTATCAAACGCTCCATGCTGAGTCTTAGACCGCGTACACCCGGACCACATATGAATCTAACCACATTTACTTTACAGTTTTTTTTTTCTCATTAAATTTATGCTGCACAGAACACCTGTCATTTCCACCACTTTATAAAGCTCCAGTTTTAGACTGACTCTGATGAGATTTGGAGCTGTTTGTTCGAGTCACAAGTTTTAGCTCTTATTATATTGATTTTTTTAAACTTTCTCTTTTTATTGACAAATAAGCAAAATATAAAACACTCAAATGTGATACTGCAGTTCACCTTTTCAAAACACTTAATCATTACATTAAAGCTCTAGCGATGAACTCTCAGTTTGACTCAATTTTAGCGCCCCTTGTGGACAAATCAACCTTTGCTTGTTTTGTCCTCTACAGCAGAGGTCCCCAACCCCCGGGCGCTGGACCGGTACTGGTCTGTAGATCAATAAGTACTGGGCCGCAAAAAAAATAACAATGATTAAATAATTTATTTTTCTTTTCATCCGTCCTCGCAGTATCTTATTTTGAGATTTTTGTTATTGGAACCTCCACGCCCCTGCCCGGTCCTTGGAAAAAGTTTCCTGCATGAAACTGGTCCCTGCTATAAAAAAGGTTGGGGACCACTGCGTTAAAGCTCCAGTGAGGAATTCTCAGTTTGCATCAATTTTAGCGCCCCTTGTGGACAAAACAGCCTTTGCTTGTTTTGTCCTCTACCTGTTAGTGTCCTCTGACAGAATATCTCAACTTTCTGACTTTTGACAGTGAAATGTTTAATTTTACGTGAATATTTTGTGCAGTAATGTCAAAGGCAGGTCAGTTTCTTTAGCTGCTCAGTTGACACCTACATCCTCAGATCCATCTGAGGCATCAAAATTTACATTATAAAAAACGTTTATCTTGTTTCTTATGGTTTTGTTTGCTTTCATACATCATTAAAAGGCATAGATCTAAATTTCAGCATATTTCATTTACATCAAAAAACTCATAACAGTAGCTTTAAGTTTATTTACTATAATCCTGATGACTCAATTACTAAGTATTGATACTCACTGAGCGATAGATGGCTATTAGATGTCTACTTTTTTTAGACCCAATTTCAACCGTCTAGATTCTGTATATTTTTAGACTGAATTTAGACGTTGTACTTTAACCCATTATTCGATAACTATTTATTTCAAAAAGCAATTGTGAGTTTCATAACTGATCTCCAAGTACTTAACCAAAATAATTATGATAGCCGTTGAGCAATATACTGTGTAGTATAGATATAGCCCAGATTTAGACTTAGTCTAAATTTAGGTGTAAATCTTTCAGTTTTAGAGCTGTGGTAGCCTGGTCCTAGAACAGTCATCTAGGCTACATTTAGACGTCTATTACACCCTTTTTAGACAAAAAAAATGCTTAGTGGATAATCGTCAATAAAAGAAACTATAATGGTCCATATTCAAAGCTTCAATTCAACAATAGCTTTAATTACATTATTGCAACCAGTGTAATAAACTTGTGGGCCTCTAATGAGACTTTACTGTTACTTTAAAGACCATTATGCCCTGAAGGAAAACTTTCAAAGTTTAAAAGAAAGTGAGGGCCAATTATTGAGAAGAAAGACTTAATGAGAGGAGCCTTCAGGCTGACTAAGACAGACCAAACACCAGAAGTGACAGCTTTTTTTTCTCTCAATTGACTTTTTTTTCTTATATCCAGAGCTCAACACAAGCTCTTTATTCCTCACACTTTGCTTTCATTTTTTATGAGCCAAGAAAAGACGCTTTTTCAAACATGGCGATAACTGGGTTCTGAAAAAAAACTTCCTGGCAGCCCTTGACATCAAACTGCACAGTCAGAAAATTGACCTCATAACAGTCATATTTAACACAGGATACATTTATTCCCACTAAAGTCATTTTAAGACTAAGCTTCACAAAAAAAGTATGAAATAATATATATTACTTTAGTCTCCCTTCTTCTCTTGGTGTGTAGTTGTATTCTCTGCTTTGGCCCCCTTTCACTGCCTTGGTCTCATCTCCTTCACACAAGGACAAATGGGTAAGTCACAAAGTTTACCCTCCTTGAAAATCAGTGACCTAATTTTGTTGCATTATAGGCTACATACAGACATAACCACATTAGGAAAAACTGACCGCAAACATTAGCTCATTAATTGATTCTGCAGTCCAGAAAGAGAAGATCAAGTATTGATTTTATTGCGGTTGCCTGCCTGATTATGATCTCCTCGACTGGGGGTTTATTTTCCATTATATGATCACAGGCGGTCAATACTGATCAAAATAATCCCCCCTCTCTATACTCTCTTCCTTTAAAGTGCCCACTCTAAACCTATAGGCCTTTATCATATGCTTTATTAATAATCCGAACCTATTGATCCATATACACTTAAGGCTGCTTTGGCTGCGTTTAAAGGGTTTATGTGCAATACAAAGTCATGGTGAAATACATTTTCCCTTTGGATCAGTGGGTTAGACATGAGAGTAATTATGGGGTTAATAAAAAACATTATTAGGGAGAAAAAGTAAAGGGAGAGGAAAGAGTTGGGGGGTGAAAAAAGGAGGAGGAGGTGAAGGAGGAGGTAGAAGAAGCAGAAGGAAGGAAAGTGTTTGAATTATTATCCTGTATATGCCTGAGTGGACACGAGACAGAGAGCACGAGGGAGGAGGCAGGGTGCCTGAGTTGTTGAAGAAGAAAAAGATGAGAGGTGAGCCTGAAGGTGGGGAGGAGAGAGAGAGAGAGAAAGAAAGAGAAGGGAAGAAGGGTGATGATGAATGGATGGGGAACAGGGATGAGAGACGCAGCAGCATGAAAAGGCTGTAGGTATACGGGCTATACGGCGCGCGGTCCCGCTCCGAGGATGATGAAACGTTAATTAAAGTAAACGAGCTACCTGAGCTCCCCGGCTAACCCCCCTGTCACACCCTGTCAGGAGACAGAGAGACGGTGGGAGGAGGAGGAGGAAAGAGAAGGGGGGCATCTGAACTATAGAGAGAAGTTGGGTAATCCAGCTGTGGCTTTGGTTCAAGGTTAATTTCTGTCACTTTTACGCACAGTTTTTGCGCATGGTGGCCTCCGAATGTGCGGGACACTTTAGTGCTCAAACTTTGTTTTTGTAGAAGGTTATGCTTTCATCAATATGTGTTGTCGAAGTTTGAGTTTTTATTTAACTTTCAGGTTGTTTTTGCTGCAGAGATCTCCTCATTCGTTTAAGGGACAACAACCTCAAGAAGCAGTGCATGATTTTAGTTCAATGAAATCTATCAGAAGCAGAGGTTGCACTAACATGCATCCATTATTTTATGCAGGGGAAAGTAAGGCCCTTATTTTTCAATCCCCATCCTTTTTCCTCTATATGCATGTCCCCTCTCTGTGTATAAAATCCTTACTTCCCGTTCAGTCCACACAGAACGTTCAAGCGCCAAGATCACCTTTGTTTCTTTTTTTAATGCTCATATTCATTCAATTAATCTGGGCTCTAATTCGTTTATATATTTATTTACTCGCTCTCGCTATCACTCTCTCCCTTTTTTTCATCTCTCTCCAACGATTATCCCGGCGTCTAATTAGAAATCGATGCAGCTGGGCCGCCGGGTATTTGCAATGTGTTTGTGGACGTTGAGAACAATTCCCCGGACAGAAAAGACCGAGAGAAGAAAGAGAGAGGAAGAGGAAACGGCAACACAACACAACACTGCACTGCACTATATATGCACACACGCACACACACTGACAACCGACTTTACTGCTCGCAGCTATTCTTCTTTCTAAAAAGCAGCAGGCTAAGAGAAAAAAAGGAAGAATGGAAGGAAAGGAAAAATGAAAGGAAAAACATTTTTTAACGACTGACGCTTGGGATTTATGCAGAATTGTTGAGGAGTGTTTCCCTGTCTTTTAGGAAAACAAACAAATCTCGGAGTGGAAGAGCACTTTATATGTGCGATGGCCTGTTTCTAACCCCAGCCTGCACTTTAGTGCGTAAAAGTCCAAGGAGCCATTTCAGCTCAAAGTTATGACAATGGACTTGTAGGCCAAGAAGAAAATAGACCTTGGTTTAAATTAAATGTGAATAATCCTTGCGTAATTTTAGTCCAAATAGTGCGTTTTATTCTGAGGGAATATTCTGCAAACTGACGCGTAAAAGACGAAGAATAATTTTTCTCGTTTTTAGTCCCAAAAAAGTAACATTAACTTCTGTTTGTTTGATGGTTAAACACTTTTAAAACATTTTTTTGAATGTCAATTTGAATGTCTTCTTTTTACAATATCGTGAATATAATCTAGATAGTCTATATCTATCTTAATTTTGAGGCCTAATGTGAAAGTAGCAAGGTCAGGGAGTTTTTGGGTGAGAAGAAATCATGTGGTTGCGCACAAATATCATCATCTCCTTTTTTTTCTTCTTCAACTACTACTACTTTTTCGTCCTTTTCTTCTTCAACTACGACTACTTTGTCTTCTTCTTCCTCCGCCGGTGTTTGTCTGTTGTTCACACCGAGTCTGAGTCGCCTCCTCCCCGCCGCGTCCCATGGAGACGAGTCGGCATAGAAGCGGGTTAGCGTCATTACCGGAGCCAATCGAAGCTAACCGGATTAGCAGCTGCCAGCTGAAAAAAAAGAGAGGGAGAGAAGAGAGAGTGTTTCAACCAAGTGAAGAAAAAAAATAAATGTAAGGAATGAGAGCCCCGCACTTTTATTAGTTCAGCTTTTATAGCGCGGTGTGTTTACCGTCTGTGCTCAGCGTTTTATTGGCTCGCTCCATAATCTGTTTTTCACACGTTGTTTCTCCCTGTTCTCTGTGTTCATCATCCCAAACGAGATGCATCTCTCTCTCTCTCTCTCTCTCTCTCTCTCTCTCTCTCTCTCGCTCTCTCTCTCTCTCTCTCTCTCTCTCACCAGTCAGGAAGTGTCATAAAGGGAAATACAGTGTTGGAGTGTCACCCTCCTCTGCATGATGAGGAAAACTGAATAACTTGCCTTTTCTCGTTGTTGCTTCACATTTCGTCAACCCCTGTGATGCTTTGCTTGTGCCAAAACCATCAGTCTGGACTCCCTCTGTCTGTGTGTGTGAGTGTGTGTGTATAAGTGTGTGTGTGTGTGTAGCTTGCATGTAAGTGTGTGTCTTTGTTGCTGCGTGCACAAAGTCATATGTGAGCCTCCATCCTTGCATTCTCTGTCAGTCTGTCTTTCCATCTTGCACGCTCATTAAACGTCCCTCACACATATACACACAAACACACTCACACTGACTCTCCCTCTCTCTCTCTCTCTCTCTCTCTCTTTCTGAGTCTCTCTCCCTCTCCTTCTTCTTCTTCCTCCGCGCCTCACGCTCCCCTTGCCCGTGGCTATATGATCGTGAAAAATGTGTTTACAAAACTCGCTCTCTCGCAGATCAAACCATACGGACGAATCAAAGACTTTGGTGAGAGGAGAGAGAGGCAGAGAAGAAGCCAGTGAAGAGAGAGAGATAGAGAAAGGGTGCGAGCAGAGGGTGTGTAGAGGCCTTATAATTTTAAAATTCTCTATGTGTTATTCTCCTTTTTCTCTCCCTTCTTGTGTGTTTGTGTGTGTGTGGATGTCTGCCTGTATCTCCTTTGGTAATACAATATCTTTAAGGCCCCCAAAACAACTATCTGTGTCTCACAGTTAAACATGAGATAATGCAATATTGATGTCTCCTCGTCTTTGCTATAACGCAATCCTAGGCCCATTCTGGCTGGACACACTAACATGGGCTGAGAGTGCCCTCGCACTTAAAAGAATTACTGTGATCCTGCAATAAATTTTAGAGGGATGCTACACAAATATTAAGTCCCCGAAGGACTACAGTGAAAGCATAAGATGAAAATACTCCTGAAGTGGCATTAGGTTGCCTGTAGAGTGGGTAGTCTGCGCAAGAAGAAGTCGAAATTAGATGGGATGATTATTGCCTTGGCGGAGACTGATGGGTTTGGAAACCTTAGGAAGCATCTGAAACAAGAACGGGATTTACTAGCCAGGAGTAACGGTCAGAAATATCCGATAAACTCAATCATTAACCAACAAATTAAACCTAAAAAAGAGACCATTAAAAAAAAAAAACTATTTATATACTCCTAAAAGGTGATACACCTGCTTTTATGACGCTAAAAGTTGTCAAATATGCAATAATTCTGAAATCTCAATCCACAGGTTTAAAAAAGTGTAATTGGAGTTAAAATCTTTACGTCTTTTTTATGAGAAAAGACAAAAATAAGTGACAACAAGCACCTCCCTTTGACAGAAACTAAATGATTACTGTACGAGAGGAGAAAGTGTCCAAAATAATCATGAAACGACAGGACAGAGAGACACACAGTGGGACACAGGAGGGGAGGATGAGGAGTGTCAGTCTGTAGCTGAAGAAGAGGGTAAAGGGTGAGGAGAGGAGGGAGAGAGGGGCGGGAGTGGGGGGGCAGACAGACAGGCAGGGGCAGCGATTATAGCAGGGTTTATGTATGAGCTATTGATTGAGTCGGTGGTGACTTCTTGAGTGGTTAATTCGGGAAGTGAGAGCGATAGAGAGAGTAACTCACTGACCAGAGATGGGAGGAAGGGGAGGGGGTGAAAAGGGGGTGAGAGGATAAAGAGGAGAGATTGAGAGAGTGCAAAGAGGACGAGGGAGGAGATAAAGCTGCGTTTCTACTGGAAAACTGGGAAACAATGAAAATTTGAAAAGGAGCTGTACTGTAGATGAACTGGAGTAACTTTTGAGTGCTTTTGTTTGCTGAAATGTGTTTAATGTGCTTATTGACGGGGTCTCACAGACACTGCTGCTGTCAATACGAGACCACTCCCATCGCTGAGACCTTCGCCTGCACAAAAAAGGGACTAAACACACTTCAAAACAAGGACATTTTTTTGTGGGGTTTAATTTATGAAATATCGAGTCTAGTTACAGATTGAAAATGTTTCATTTTTTGACACAGGATTAAATGTTTGATATCATATACAGGTTATATTACGAAGACCTCATAAACAGGGGCCAGGGGCGTCCATAGGTTGTCCAGGGGTGACTTGCCCCTCTTTGAGAATCTGATTGGCCACTCTAAGTTGTCACAACAGAACCCTCAACTATGATTGGCTGTTTTCATTGTGAAAGGCAAGTTTAGGCTATGCTGTAACAGGCTGCTAGATTTTCTTTGTGCGGAAGTGTACTAATATATTTTTTTGATGCTTAAAATAGAAAAATATTTAACATATATTACATCAACAGACGATGTGACGAACAATTTTCTTCTGATTAATGTATTTTCGGTGGTGTGACTGTCCAGTTGTCTACCTCAATTTTCTGAGACTGTTACTCTTTTACAACTTTTTTTTGAAACTGACAAAAACCGAGACACATTTTAATAAGATTAATTTTTGATTATACAAATCTGTGATAAACTACTCAATCATAAATCTTTCACCATCATAGATATATACCGGAATATCTGTCTGACCTTGTTAAACTGCGCCAGCCCTCCAGAGCCCTGAGGTCAGCCAATCAGGTGATTTTAGACGTTTCTCGATCCTTTTTAACATCTAGGGGAGATCGAGTATTTTCTGTCGTGGCTCCCACTTTGTGGAACGCTTTACCCCTGACAGAGCGCACTGCTAACAACCTCACTTCTGAAGATGCACCTGTTCACTTTAGCTTTTGGGAGAATATAGCTACTTTTATTGGGTATTTTATTTTTTTGCTGTTTATCTATATTGTTGTTTTATGTTTTTATATGTTTAATAGTTTTTATAGTTTTTAATGTCTGGCTATTTTACTGTAAAGCACTTTGGTAGGCCACTGGCTGTTTTTAAATGTACTATATAAATAAAGCTGACATCGACATTGACATACCTGTATGACACTTGACTGTGTGAAGTCAAAGTAGATATGATGAAAGGAGTTAGGTAGCAGTGTTGTTTTCATTGACGATGACGTCATCGTCAATGAAAACAACCCTGGTGTGTGTGTGTGTGTGTGTGTGTGTGTGTGTGTGTGTGTGTGTGTGTGTGTGTGTGTGTGTTGGAGGAGCACAGCGGGCTAATGACAGCTGTCAGAGTGGACTGAAGCTGCTCCTATATGTTTAGCTTTTGACGAAATGCTCATGAATTTTGCAACTCTGTTCGTCATCCACCGCTAACGTTTTCGTCTAGTCTCGTCTCGTCAATGTAAACGCACATTCGTCTCGTCACATTTTAGTCATCTAAGACTAATGTTTAGCTTGTCAACGTCACGAAAATATTTTCGTCAATGAAAACAACACTGGTAGATAGACATTTTAAAGCTTTTATCTTATGTGTGCACTCATACTTCATGCCCCCCTCTGCTCCAGTGGGGTCCCCCCCAGTCACACACTTTGGACACGCCCCTGCTTAAATACTCTGACACTCTGGCTTTCATCAGAACTGTAGTTTATATAATTTCAAAACGGAACTGTTGTTGGTAAATGTGCTTTCACGTCTTAAAAATGTCACCTTAACTGTTTTTAAACAGCTCTTTCACCTCCTCACACACATACACACACACACCTTTCTTCTCGCTCTATAGGCGTGAAGTTGAGCCCATAGGACACTCATCTGCTCCATGGAAACAACAGATGGTTTCCTTGTTCTGACTGTGTCACCTTGTCTGAGGAAGTTAAAATCAAGAGCAACAACTTGGACAAGGAGGTGGTTCGCGCACGTGCACGTGGGGGGTAAGGCGTTTTTCGCGGCGCGAGGATTGAGTAGGATGGAGGAGTATCTTTGTCATGTGGAGATCGGTGGATTTCCAAATGTCTGCGGCGCATATTCATCAGTATTTTCGTTATCAATTCGTCTCTCATCTAGGTTTTTTTTTTTTTTTTTTTTGCTGGTAGGATATCCTGCAGTCAAATTCCTAAAAGCCGCGCGCGTGCGTAGGCTACGTGTGTTTGGCGTGAATGTGTGTGTGAGAGTGTGTGTGTGTGTGTGTGTGTGTGTAAAGGTCAGCTCGCCGGCGCAGTTTCTTTTCCTATTTCTCTTCCCTCTCGCGCAGGTTTTGATCTCTCAGCCGCGAGATCAAAGGCGCTCTCTGGCTATTAGTCAGCGCGAGCCATTGATCCCTCATCGATCCACGCGAGACACAGCCGCCCCGTGAACACCGCGCGAGGCTCCCCAAAGCTCCTCCCGCGCGTCCGGAGAGATGGAGAGAGAGAGAGATAGAGAGAGAAAGAGAGAGAGAGCAGGAGTGAAGGCAAAAGGAGGGAGTTTGAGCAATGTGTGTGTGCGTGCGTGTGTGTGTGTTTTTCTACTGGCGCGGGCAGAGCCAAACTGGAGCTTTTTCTTTGCCGCGGGACATGAAACAATGAGGCTCGAGCCGGTTTTAATAAAACGCGCTTTCCCTCCTTTCAACTCTGGCGCGAGGCGGACGAGCCGGCAGCGGAGAGCGATCGATAATTAATGACGATGAATAATTTAACCCTATCGATTGATACTTTTTTCTTCATCCCTTTTCCCCTTCTTTTCCTTATTTTCTTAAGGCCAGCGTACCATACCATACTAATACTGTTTCACGCGCTCACATCCTCATCTCCACTCACCTCGTCTTAAACTTGTTGGAGTTCTCCACCTTTCATCAAAGTCTGAAAAAAACAAGCTTTCTTATTTATCAGCAGCTATAATGTCCAAATTCATAACCTCACTGAACTTCACCTCACTGTCAGGGTCCTTAAATCTCTCTTCCTGAGTGACACTAGAGACTTTACAGGATTTTGTTTTCTCCTAAATTCATGTCCTCAAATTTATTGAAATACAAACAAAAAGAGAACACGTATTTCTCCTACCTTTTTAGACCATAAATGCTCATTTGAGTAAAACTGCATATTAATCAAATCGTTGAAAATTGTCCTTAGTAGATGCACAATTTGTCCTATAGTTTGGGATACATGTGCTGCTTTCAGATACACAAGAGGTAGTCAAAAAGTACTTAATAAATTCATGATTATACATTTTAAACATGCATTGGTTGTAATTTTCCGCACAAATAATATGTATTAAGGTCTTGTAGAGTGGTAAAGCCAGTTCAACATTGTCATTTTACCTTCATAGGTTGTGTTGTCAAAAATAAAACAACATGCGTTATTAGTAGAAGGTCTGTTATTGCCTCATTTTGATTTTTCCACAAAATGAAGTTTTTAAATTTTTCCTACAATTTGTTATAGTGTGTTTAGCATCTTCAGTCACAGGCTTCATAAACATAAGTTGTGCTATGGCTAGGTTTATTTATTTATTATCTGTTAGAGTGATATTTTCTGAGTCTGTATCACCCTCTTCTTACTTTAAGCTTACAACTACAGCTCTCAGCTACACAAGAGATAGTCAAAAAGTACTTCAATAAATTCATGATTATACATTTTTATCATGTATTGTTTGCAATTTTCCGCCCAAATTACGTGTACTTGTTGGCACATAGTCGAGTGGTGAATCCACTTTAATGTTGTCATTTCACCTTTCGTAAGTTGTTTTGCCAAAAATAAAACAACATGCCTTATATTTTAGTCGGAGGTCTGTTATTGCCTCATTTTGATTTTTCCACAAAATGAGGTTTAAAATTTTCTTACAATTCGTCAGTGTGTGTTTAGCAACTTCAGTCACAGGCTTCATAAACATAAGTTGTACTATGACTAGTTTGCTTCTGCATTGATTTTAAACTTCTTTTAATCGTTTTTAAAGCCCTCAGTGGTCTTGCCCCCTCCTTACCTGTCCAAGCCCCTGTATCACCACTCCCCAGCCAGAGCCTTTAGGTCCCCTGGCCAGTTACTGTTGAGGGTCCCGAAAACCAGACTCAAGTCTAGAGGTGACAGGGCCTTTTCAGCGGTCGCCCCTAGACTGTGGAACAGTTTACCTGTCCATATTAGAGCCTCTCAGACCTTAGGGTCTTTTAAATAATCTTTTAAGACCCCCCTTTTCTCCCTTGCTTTTAATAAATAATCACACAGGAATCAGAGGCACTGTAGCTTTTATTCTTTTACTGTCTGTCTTTTATTCTACTGTTTTTAAATTTAATTTTTATTGTCATCTATCTATTTCTTTACTTCTTTTATTCATCCCATGTGCAGCACTTTGTTTGACTGCTGTCTTTTAAAGGTGCTTTATAAATAAAGATCGACTTGACTTGACTAGGTTTATTTATTATCTGTAACAATGATATTTTCTCATTCTGTACTATACTTTCTCCTTATTATCCTTTCCTTACTTTAAGTTCATTTTAAGTTCATAACCATGGTGCCTGTGTTAGCCAATACATTCAGTTTATATGTCGAGCTTGATTTTACTTAACAGCGATCACTTTATGGTGAAACGTGGCATTAAACTAAAAAGTTTTTGGTGTGACTAAATAGGAATACACTGCTCTGTTTCTGTCTGGTGATATGTCTTGCTCATCTCTCAGAGTGAGGGGTTTAGGATCAGCTTTGCCCCTTCAAGTGTGGAGTAATGGCTGCTCTGTGGGAGCACAGAGAAAGTCAAAGAGGCTCTTGTAACTGCACATCTTTTTCAATACGCTGACAGTAATACACACTTCTCGTTCCTGTTGGTTTTGACATTACATTATAGTTTGAAGAAAAGTGAAAACAGCAAAATAAGCAGAAACAAATTCATTATTTTTCTATGTATTGTAAGCAGCATTCGACTCTTGAATTTCACCACTTTATGGATGATTTACAGTAAATAAAAACTTTGATTTAAATGCCATATTTCACAACAAGTGACCACCATATTTTGAGAGACATTTGCACAAATCAGTTATCTTCAAGAGCGAGTAATAGGTTAAATTTGAGCTGAGTTTTTTGGGGGTTTGAGGTTAAGACATGGTTGCACAGATGGGAGGTAACATGGTTGGGTTACACGTATATGTAAGCTGTATGTTTTGACATATAAGTGATATATCGTCTATTATTATTTCTTAAGAGGCACTGAAGGAGTTTTATCAAAATACAGCTAAGAAATCAAGTTAAATCAAATAATGTAGATGGCACTGCAGTAGTAAAAATTCATTCAGTTTTAACTTTTCTTTTAATATTTGGATGGACAGGTCCTTTTCCCTCTTCCTGACCAGCCCCCACCTCCTCCTCCTCCTCCTCCTTTGCTCCTTTCTCTCTCCCCTCCTCATTTCTCCTTCTCTCCGTCTCCTCTAACAAACCCATCGCAGAGTCCCTCTGTTCTTCCACCCTGAGGCTGACCAGTGTGTCAGAGCTAACCAGGGAGAGGAACAGAGAGAGAGGGAGAGACAGAAAAAAGCAAGAGAGAGGCAAGTAAAGAGAAAGGGAGAGAGAGAGGGTTCAGTCGGGCCTTTTTCAGGGGCAACCGAAAAAAGGAAGATGAGACAGATGTACTGAGCCCGTTTCATCTGGTGGAAAAGAAAGCGGGAGAGGCCAGACTCTTCATGCCTCTCATATTTTTCTATCTTTTTATATCGTGACCCATCACTCTTTCCTTCTTTAGACAACACTGGAGACATAATGTTGCCTGAATGTCAACCTGCCCCCCCTTCCTCCCTCTACCCCAGTCACTCTGCTGAATTTCAAAACACAGTCGGTACTACGCTGTGTTCCTCACACTGTTTCCTCCTCACTCCCGTCATGGCCTACTAACCCCGGTTCTGCTGAAGGGGCCTGGTCCAAAAGATTACCAGCCTCGTTGCAAACTTGCATCACTGTGGATCAGTCAGTCGTGTTTGAGATGATTTTATAATCCAAATACACCTGAAACCACCCAAATCTAACTCTGCACTTTTTGAAATATGCTTTTTATTCTTTTTGGACCCTTCGGCCTCAACATTGCCACAAGATATTAGCTCACCCTCATTATGAGCACACTAAATAAGACTTTATTCCTTTCTACCAGTGCTGTTATCCCAGTTAGCCAAGTTCAGGTGAAGTTAAATAATCCAAATAACACTATTAAAAATCAGACTCAAACTGTATTACTGAAGTACATTTTAAAATAGAATTTCACTGGGACAAAGAGATGATAAATGATGCATTTAAGAAAAGGAAGAATAATAACAAAACAAAATTTGGTAACACTTTACTTGACACCTATCTCTTTAATGCACCATAAATATATGTGTAATGTGTTATAATCATGTTATAGCACTGTATAACTATAGTAATAAACACTGATAGCTGATCATAATGCTTTATGGCAATAATCATAACACATTATAAAGCATTTTATCATGACTTACAAGGTCAGGTATTATAATGTGTTATAATTTGCTTATAAACTTGTATAGCTATCATTATATTATCATTATAAACACTCATTAATTATAAGAAAGCTTTATAACAATAAGCATAACACATTATAATACCTATTTTAATGCATTTTACATTTATTTATAATGCATTATAGAGAGGCATCTAGTAAAGTGTTACCCAAAATTATAAAAGATAGGTCGATAGTTGAGTAAGCTGCTTTCATTAAAACTTTTATGGTTTAAATTCACAGAAAAAAAAACTCTGCAGTTCTTCACAACTCAACTAAAACTTTAAGCTCCTTTCTGCTCCTTGTTTGGTTTTACAGTCTAGATCATATGCTGGATAAAAAAGGCGAGCGAAACAACAGCTCCCCAAAAGTAAAACCAGAAAATTTAAAGCCCACCCAGTGACTAGCTCCTGCAGAGACCATAAAACTTCCTTCTACATCGTAACAGATGCTACAGGAGTCAAACAGTGAGCACCGAAGATGTGGCTCTTGCCTTGGTGGAAATTTGCGGTGGGACCAAATAAATCATCTCCTTTACTTTGATCAAGACATGATAGCACAAACATTGACTCCTGTTCATGCACTTTCGAACTTGCAAAGTTCAGGTTGTGTTGTTTCAGTATCGGTTTTAAGTCCAAAATCTGTCAAAATTCCTTGCAATTCCTTAAATTAGTTAATGCTATAAAGAGACAATGTGATATAATGATTGACAGCTCAGTTGATGCTAACAGATCAGAGACAGAACAGTGAGAGCTTTGGTAAAGAAAAGAGGTGGGATGTCAGAACTGCTGCTGCTCCACCAGCCAGATCATGTCTCGGCTCCAAAACCCGTCACCAGTGTAAGAGGTGTTTTTATTTTGTGCTTTGTTATTTCATAATGTGAAAAAATCGAGGCATACTGTCCACATCTACACGATCATTGGTCTTTACTTGGTTTTGTTTCGCTCTCACAAGTGTCTTCTTCAGATACGACATTGTGAAACTTACTGTACATCACCGGCCTGAAAACAAACTACAGACTTCAAGCTTCAGTAAACAGTTTGTGATGAATGTTGATCATTTTTGTTGCTGAATAGCCCGTTGAAGTGGGTGAATATTGGACTTACGCTGACCAAAAAGCGAGGAACCAGACTCTGAGTGAATGCCAATGCGGCTCCTGTGTCTGCTGGACGTGTAAATAAGAAACTCTGAGCCAACAGGTCCACCATATGAACTTGTTGGATGTTATTTCAGAATTGTGTTTACAGCTTGTTTCTGTTGCTCCCAAATGTGATGTAGCTGCAAAAATGATTTGGCCTTTTTGAGACTTTTCTGGAGAGTTGTTTGAAAGTTTAAAAACAGTAACAGCAAAAAGCACTTCTCGGTTTTCGCCCCGGTGTTAGTGCACGGGTTCTTGCATCATTGTGTTGTCGCTAAAACCTGCGCGCTCTTTCAAGTGTTTACCGAGTTATCAAAGCCGGTGACTCATCAACACACCAGAGGACGAGCAGTAGGTGCGTGCGTTTGCTAAATCCGGCGTAGGCTCAGATGCATGTGCGAGACCAAAGCTGAGATTTCCTTTGAACAGTGAGGGCGCTTTTGTCGAGGTGTGACTGTGCGCGCTAACTCTGCGCCCCTGTTGTGTGCTTTCACCATTGTCGCTGCTAACTGTGTGATCCATCATTCATCCTTGGTTTCATTGGTGGCCTTTTGTAGGAACCAGGTCTTTTGTTTGGACTGTTGTGTCCGGAGTTGCTCTTTAAGAATAAAATGCATTTGGGTTTTTTTTTTTTTTTTGTCTGTTCTCATCTCTGTGTGCTATCAGCACCAAAGCATCTTTAGTAAACAAAGTGCATTCTGTCTTTCAGCTCAGTGAGATGTGTGTTAGTGTGTCTCTATTGATTGAGTCAATATCTATGGGCTCCATGTCTTATTCTGTGTGCTGCTGCCCGCTCTGTGTGTGTGTTTGTGTGCGCTGGGTACCTGAATACCTGTGTATTTGTGCTATATCTGCTGAAGACTGTGTGTTCACTGTGCATGTACGATCCATTACAATCTGTGAGCGTCTGTATCTGACAGCCTGTGTGTGTCAGAGTGTGTGTGCGTGTGTGTACGAGGAACAGTATTCCCTGGGCTGCTAGTTATAATGTTTCTGGGGGTGATGGGGGGAACTTGAAAGCCCTGCGCTGCCCAAATCAAAACTAACAAGGAAATGATGGGGGCTCCTTTATCTCCTCTCTGGCCTGGGGGGCCGAGGGGGGCGAGAACGAGAGACTAGGGAGGGAGAGAGGGAAGGATGAGGAGGAGGAGGAAAGGGAGGGAGGGAGAGAGTGAGGGAAGGGAGGAGGAGGGGGGCAGCCTGGCTTCCTCTTTGATTTGTAAAAAATGCATTACCTCCGAAATCAAACGGAAAATTACTGCGCCGAAGCAAAACACACAGAGCAGGAGAGAGAGAGAGAGAGAGAGAGGAGAGGAGAGGAGAGGAGATGGGTGGGGTAGGAGACAGGGAGGAAGAAAGGGTGGGTGAGGAGACAGAGGATAGGTGCGAGCGAGTGGAAAGAAGGTGGGAAAGAGGAAAGAAGGATTCACCTGTATACATATAGAGTGGATTGGGATAAAGAAGATGGATATAGATATAGGCGGTGCGTAGGTGGTTTGAGAGGTAACTGGAGAAACCCTGACAGAAAGGAGAGCGCATGTATCCGATCCTCAGAGGAGATAAGTGTATATATGCTGAGAGCCTTGAGAATATGGCAAATGAAAGAGCTGATATACTACAGATGACCTGTAGCCCACAGGAAAGAGGAAACTTACAGATTACTACCCCGAACAAAAAGAGCACCACGTTTTTGAAAGACTCAAAGCGGTCTCTGCTGAGGCCTTTGGTCGGTGTGAGTTTGGAAAACCTAGTGAATACAAAATAATTTGTGGAAAAATCCTGCGTGGAATTACGCTTTTATTTTGAAGAGGTTACTCCAACTGTTGTTCGAACCCTGTGATAACTTCGGCTCATTACGAGATAGCGAGTGTAGGCAGAGGCAGATGAGAAAAATAAGAAATGATAACGTGAATGATGCGGGGGGGAAAAAAGCGTGTGAACAAGATAGGATGAATGCCAACTTCATATCTGAAGACTAGAAAACAAGGAAGATGAAGAAAGAGGGAGCGGAGAGTGAGAGGAGCCACAATCCAAAGGCTAGAAAAGGGTGAGAGTGAGCGAGAGAAAGAGAGAGTCAGTCAGAGAGAGTGAGAGAAAGAAAGAGAGAGAGGGAGAGAAATGCCTGGAGTTAGCAATAATAATTTATACAAACACACCTTAATAATTCACGTTCTATTTCAATGCTGGAGGGAAAATCCAAAATTCACAGAGCATAATTAAATAGAGACAGAGAGTGAAGGGAGAGATAGAGGGGTCGGCATTAAAGATAGCAGTGTAGTAGCAGGGCATCGCTTCCATCCGAGTTTTGTAAAACAACCCTGATCAAAATGTGATTTCCAAACTAGACTCCGTCCTCTAGCTCATCATGGAAACACTGACATCTCTGTACTTTTAGCTCTCAGCAGACGGGCTCTTTAAGTTTTTAAAAAGACACTGCTAATATTCGTCCTTTTGCTAAAACATCCCGACTCCTCCGCTCTGATCACCTGGTCATACTAAAGTCACATTTATCAACATAACTACTTAATTTAAAAGGAATATAGAGGGAGAGAAGTGCTGTCAGAAACTAGTTTTGGACTTTCTTGAAACACAGCATGAGAAAAAGTCAAGACAACTAGACTTCAGTTAAAAAACATGACAAATACAACCCTTATGTCTTAACCAACAGACCACGCAGTTACTTTATTTATGAATGGTGTATCCACAGTCCTCTGACTTGATGTGTAGTCTTTATTTCTTAAAATTTGACTCATTAAATGGCAGCGTTGCATGTTAAAAAGCCTTTTTGTGCGTGTGTGTGTGTGTGTGTTACAGCTCAACTTCAACTAAGTTTTCAGGAGTGGATTTAATTCCTCCTGTTCCTAACTGCACTTTAGGGATGTCCACCATGTTGCATCAGACTCTGCCTCAGGTGGCCACACAAGATCACATCCATCAAACACCTGATCTCTACCCGAGACATATGAAACATAACCTTGCCATATTTCACATCGATTTAAGGTCTGATTTTGAACTAATTCAGCGCCCTTAGACCCTTATGCAATACCTCCATTTTTCAACAAAGTTTACACTCTTGAACTTCAGCTTGTTGGAGTAAACTTACTCAGGAGCTGACTCTGGATGTAACAAATAATTTGCCACGGAGTTTCTTGCCTCAGATTTTTATACTGCAGTATTTAGAGTTGTGTGTGTGTGTGTAGAATCATTGGTCAGTAATGATCCCTGTAGACTAACTTTTGTCTCCTTTGGTGTGTTTGATTCCAGGTGTTGTGGAGGCATGGACTGTAACTGCGTCAGTGATCTGCTGCTCCCTCCGGTGCCCGCTCTTTGGACGCCAGGTCAGTTAACAAGAAAATTCTGTGTTTTTTTTTTTCTTTTAACAGAGTACCATCATCAAATCAAATCAAAATCATAGTCGTGCATGTTTGAAATAAATCTAGATTTTTACAGAAAAAAATTATGCACAGGCTTTTTGGTAAACAAATTCAGTCTCTGGTAGTAATTGGTTGTATTTCTAATGTTTTTACAAGGCTAGTTAGTGCCAGATTCACCCCGTAGGTGAGTCAAAAAGCTGCTTTACTCCATCCATGTTATGCATACAGTCGGCTTTTAGAATTCAGGCCCGTGCTGCATCAATCAGATCTCTCCCAGCGAGCTGTCATCATCCCGCTGACCAATCTGTTGAGGCTAGAGGGCATTAGCGCAGACTAACATTGCTCAGGGCACGTGCTGTGATATTAAACACATCATCCCTCACCTCCATCACTCATCAGTCATTCAGACAGCGATCCCCCTCGGCAACCGGCGGGACAAATGACAGGCCCTGACCTCATCCTCCTCTCTTTCCTACTCCGTACACCCAGGGTTCGCCTTCCCGGACTGGGCCTACAAGCCCGAGTCGAGCCCCGGGTCCAGACAGATCCAGCTGTGGCACTTCATTCTGGAGCTGCTGCAGAAGGAGGAGTATCAGGGGGTGATCGCCTGGCAGGGGGACTATGGAGAGTTCGTCATCAAGGATCCAGATGAGGTGGCCCGTCTGTGGGGGATTAGGAAGTGCAAACCTCACATGAACTATGACAAACTCAGCCGAGCACTGAGGTAGGTGTTTGTGAGTGATGCGATGAATATCAAGCGATAACACCGTCGGAGTCAGATAAGTCACGGCGGTTATTGCAGCAAAGTTAACATAAATTGTTTACTCCTCTCAGACTGAATCCTAACCTGTTTTTTTTTCTTCATGTGGGTTTAATGGAAAGATAAAGGTGGAGCTTTTTCTCAGGGAACGTCAATATCTTCAATTTCTCCTTATCTGTGGACATCCTAATGGAAAGTTCACCATTGAGCTGCCAAATAAAAAATTCAATAGGGATTTCGAAATTAAAGCTCCAGTATGAAATTGCTTGGACTTTCTCCTTCCTTGTGGTGCAGAAACTGCCTCAGCTCTGAACTTGCTGAAGGTGATTAAAACAACTCACACTCCACACCTTCAGTGTTTTTTTTACACCCCCCTACCGCACACACGATTTTCTTATGCAAATAAACGCTACCCCGACTTATTCTCCCACCCACCCCCCTTCCCTTTTTGCTCTTTCCTTTGGCCTCTTGTTAATGGGGGCTGTCGTCAGAGTCTAATTGTTATGAATTGGCTGGGGCCACAATTAGCCTTCTTAATTAGCCTCACTTAATTGCTCAATTAAGGGCCACAGCGCAATTGCCACGCAAAGCAAAACACATACACATCATTGCACCGGGCGCAGCCACTGTGGCTACACGCTGATCCGTACATGCTGCTGTGTGTGTTGATACGTCGCGTCTGCATAATGAGGCGAAGCTCAACAGTATTTAATGCTGAGCTCGTCTAATGCATTCTGGATTTGCTGCATTTTAAAACAAACAAATCCAACCGCTCATAAAAAACAGCAAGTCAAATGTAAACTTCTGTCTCGCGAGAACAAACCTACAAGTTTTTCAATTTACTGCAGCCCCCCCGCCTCCTTCTCTTTCCACTCTTCCCTTACCTGGGCCAGATGGCTCCATGTTTCCTTTTACCGCTGATCAACCTGGCATCCTGGCAGACCGTACACTGTGACACCTCCGTGGGTGGCGCAGGAAGCTGGCATGACGGCAGCTCGACATGCCCAGCGGGAGACACCTGAGGTCGTTACCATGGAGATTGTCTCACCTTTCTGTAAATGTGCTTCGCCTGGTGGAAGCATTGACGGCTTCTCTGTGTCAATTACATTCACGCTTCAACTAGCCTGCGAGTTTTATTTCAGAGTTGAAACAGCTGACAAACAAGCAAATTAAGTATTGTACACCCTGAAAGTTTAATTTTGGGTTTTTACACTTTATTTATAATTTTCAGGACAACACTTGTTTCTTTTAATTTAATAATAACATCATTTTAATCACAATCTAACACCTGTACTCTTTAATTTTGAATCGTAATAGCCGTATGTTGTCCTGTCACAGTGTTGTACCTCTGCTGTTGCTTAACATTCACTTTACTGTATGTTAATGGCCTCTGTAGCTCAAAGGGATTCATCTTTTTGACTTTTTGTCTGTTAACAGCTGAATAAAATTTCCCTTTAAACGAGCCTCTCATATTGAATCAAGGCAGGCAGACATGAATTGATTGGAGGTAGGAGGAGATGAATAAAAACAGTGGGAAATCAGCATAGCTCTCGCCCAACAGCACTGAAATTGTTTACTTATTCTTTCTGTTAGCAATGAAGCACAAAAACCTTGATGTGAGCATTATATTAATCCTTCCCTCCTCTTTTCCTCTTCCTCTTCCTCTTCCCCTTATCCCTTATCCCCTCACTCCATCCCTCCTTCGATTTCCTCTATTTCTTCTCTGTTGCAGGTATTACTACAACAAACGCATTTTGCACAAAACCAAAGGAAAGCGCTTCACCTACAAGTTCAATTTCAGTAAGGTGGTGCTGGTGAACTACCCCATCTTGGATATGGCAAACTCGCCCTTCTTTCTGGCCCAGAACCACTTCAACGGGGGCTCGACCGCACCCGACTGCAGCCCTGAGGTACGAGGAGAACGATGGGGTGACTGGGAGAAGGGGGAACAGGAAGAAGGATGTATATCGTGAGATAAATATGCAGATAATTAAATATTACTGCAAAGAAGAATTAGAGCACTATGAGCGTTTGCAATAAACTCCTCCCGAAAATCTGAATTTATCATATTGAATTAAAGCTTCTCCGTTAAATATAGTTATGTTTTACCTGTTGGATGGGGAACCGGGTATAATAATAATGGCCATGCTTTTGCATCATCTGTCAGAATAGCTTGAACTAGTTGTCAGCCATCCTCAGATTAATTGGTGGAAAAGATGATTTTCAGGTTTATTCAGGACAAGAGGAACATGTTCCAAACATTGTTAAAGGCATACAAACAGCAGGTAGAAATACTGATTAATTATTAAGGCAAAAACGCAGTCAAAATTTTTTTTTGTCACTGCGTTTCACATCATCGTCCCAATATTGAAGAATGTTGTTGCACACTGCAGCACACTGCGTCTTTCACTCTCACATCCTGCAGACCTACAATGAAACTCAGATGAGTTCTCTCCCCCGTGTTTGTAAAGCAGCACGATTACACGACATAAAAACAACAAAAGAGAAGCTTTTGGTTTCACTTTTTTTTTGATAAAGAAAAAACTAAAATGAAAAAACATCAGACATGATATGATAGAAATTTAAAAATCCACACACCTGAGAAAAAAGACTCACAAGACAGAGTAAAATCAGAATTTCATCAATACTAAATTTAGCCCTTTAATTTCAGTGCGTCTGGCTGTCAGGTAGAGTAAATGACATTTAAATACACAGGAGTTTTCAAAGAACAATACAAAGAAAAAGGAAGGAGAAACAGCAAGACACGGCTCTCTACCCCTTAAATTTTTTATTAATAGGAATTAAATTCAGGTAACTGAAATCCATTTTACTCCAGTGATTTTGCTCTTGTATCTCAGGCCCCTGCTGTGCCTTTTTTTTTTAGCTTTTAACACAAGAATGGGTGGTATCATTGTGCCTATCTTTTATTCACTCTGTAATGGAGATATTAACAGAATACTTATTGTTTGCCCTGAGAGATTGTAAATTTTTACAGAGACAAATTGTATCAGAAGAAAAAAAGGAGCAAAAATGCAGCTCAGAAACAGTATTATGTCTTCAATTGTAACTTTATTAGGGTGATAAGATATTTAGAGAAAATGAAACTATGATTAAATCAATTTGAATATTTTAAATTCAGCGCTACATGATAGATGTTTTCAGACAAATGCTTGAAAATGACTTTTTTTTAATTTGGATTTTGGGGTTTTTTGCTGGCGTGCCGCTGATTTTAATTAACATCAGCCGTCCTAGAAAGTGCCTCGAACTTGAAAGTACAGTAAGAAAGAATCATCCGTCATTTGTCTTTGCTCCTCTTAAGACGGGATAAGGCGAGACACGCTCTGAAGGAGACGGTAAAAGAGAAAGAGGGGGGGTGGTTTTAACTTGTCCTTAAAAAAAGAAGACGTTATCCCCTCCTGCTCTCATCCCCGTCTCCGATGGCGTATCCATCTGTTATCGATTGAAAATGAAAGAAATCGAAAGCAGAGGGGTCGTGTTAGATCAGATCAATGGTGGGTCATTAATGCGGTTTGTTAAGCAACGTGGATCTTGCGGCTCGGGAGTACAGTCTTATCTTTCAAAGTTGCGGGGCTGGGAGGTGACAGATACTATTGATCCAAAAGTCCTGCTTGGGGGGGAAAATCCCCCCTTTGTCCCCTTCATTCCTGAGATTCAACTGATCCGTTTGTTTTACCTTTGCCTCCCTCTTCTTCGTATATTTAACACACACACATTAAAAAAAAAACAGTCACAGCGACACAGAGCTGTCTTACATCCCGAACACTCGTGACTTTCTAAGATCTCTGTCCTTTTTGTCCCGTGTCCCTTCTTCTCTCGCCTCGTCATTTATCTTTCGTCCCCACAATCTTAATCTCTGGTCTCCATTTGACTCTGAACTCTTCCTGCCTTTAAGTAATTTGAGCCTCTTTGTCCCCCTGTGTCTCTTTCCTACGCTGAGTCCCATGACGCCTCTTTTTATCCTGTCCTTGCTGTGACTCTGTCACTGTTGGCATCAAAGTCCACAGAGTGCTCCACAACACGGCAGCACCATAAGGGCGGAAACATAGGAAGGACACGTGTTCTGTCTGGGAATTACAAATCAAACTTTAATATTTCTATCTTCCTTTGTTTCTTCTTTTTTGTCACTTAGGCCATTCAGTCCCTGTTTCCTCGTTTGCCGGACTCGGGCAGGGGGACGTCTCTGTTCGACAGAGGGACCACAGCACCAGGGCCTGAAGGAGACAAGCTGAGACTGGACACATTCCCCTTCCTCAGTTCAGGTAAGGAGGAACCCTGCCAAAAAGTAGGAATCTTAAAGTATCCTAGAGACAAAACCTTCGTCTTTGTGAAGGAAAAAGACAGCTTGTATGGAGGGCATATAGGTGGTACATACACAGAAAGAAGGAAGGAAGGAAGGAAGGAAGAGATGGTGGAGGAAAAAGAGGAGAGCAGGGAGAGGAATGAGGATATGGGGAGGCATGAACATTTATTGTTAAAGGAAATAAGAGAGATGGCTGTCCCATCGCAGCCTGCAGTGAGGCTCTGCTTCAGGTGAAATAGTCCAGGTTAGGTTTTGAATTATGCATTTCAGCGGCGGTACGGAACAAGTTGAAGGCTGAAGGAATCATCCTTTCAGCCTTTTTTAGGAAAGATTGTTCACGTTTTGAAAACTTCTCCTTCGCACCGCTCTCAGGAAACGCAGCCTTGATTTTTGTACGTTTGCTCTAACGCGTCTGCCTTTGTTTGTACTTGAGAGCTCTCTGTACGTGCATCAGAATGTGTGTGATTGTGCCACAGAGATAGGGAGCATGTAAACAGATGTACCAACACACACACACACACACACACATGCACTCTTAATCACACAGCCTGCCTCCCCCTTATCTCCCTCCCTACTCTGTTTGTCCTCAGGTCCTTTCCCCCCCCTTCCTCCCTTCTCACCCTCCTCTCCCTCCCATGTGTCCCCACTGTCCTAATCCCTTCCCAGGCAGGAAGGCCCTAATTGAGGGTGCAGGCTTCAGTTTGTGGCCTGTGGGCGCCCATTACTGTGTTTTCATAAGCAAGTGAGGCCTGCCTGACTGATTCAATATTCATGTGTCTGCCAGCTACTCCTGGCCCAGCACGCAGAGACTTCAGCACTGTCAAATTAGCCCTGCATAGTAAATAACAGAGTGAAAGAGAGAGGGAGAGAGAGAGAGATAGAGAGGAGGAGAGGTGGAGGGTGAGGCAGAGGGAAGAGAGAAGCTTTGAGTTGGTTGTCAGTTGGAAGGAAGTACAGTAGATCGAGCGGCAATGTTTTTGTTTGTTCATTAAAATTGAATCCCAGCATCACCTCAAGTTTACCTCATTTCTCGGTTATCAAGACGCTAACAAGGAGCTGAATTAGGATAAAGCGATGACCTGAAATTGTCTGAAATTGTCTGAAATTGTGCGATGACATCGCAGACCTTTCTGTGGAGAGAGTTTGTGAAGTTTCCTCACTTAACCTGGAAGTGCAGGGACCGCTGTGCTGATGCATTCTTTAGAGTCTCAGGTGGATTTTGTTTTGGCACGGTGACTGTCACCGCTGTAATGATGTACAGTGGAAACAGAGATGTGGAGGTCTCCGTGTATTTCCCTTTCAGCAGGCAGACATAATAACCCGAGATGAAAACAACTCTGCGTGATTACTGGTTTGATTAGTCTGAGTTTCAGTGCCCACTGCAGTGTGGTTTCACATGTGGTTTGCAGCAGTGTGAAGTGGGTGTACTACACAGTACTGGTATGCATAAATGAACCATCAGGTTTTTTGTTAAGAGCAGCCGTGCCAGAGTTGGCCCCTGTGGCTTCTCATTAGACTTGCTAATACCGATGAGCATAATTAGAGAACATTCTTAGATGCTGTATGTCAAGAAACCTTTGGCCCCTCTGAGTTTTAACCTCCATCTCTGGGTTTTTCTTCATCCTAGGTGCCCCATGCTACTCCAAACCCCCGTCCCTGTTGGGCCCGTACCCACGCAACCCACCCTTCGACTACCCCTGGGGCTTCAACCCCTACCTCCCAGGGGCCTTCTCTCTCAATAACTGCCCCAAACTGCCCCCTGGCTCGCTTTACCCCTCCCAGTTTTACCCCAACCCTTTGCAGAGCAGCCTTTCCCAGCTGCCTCACCCCTTCTCCTCCCTTCTCCCCCCGGGGGAGGCAGGTGGAGGTGAGAGGGGGGCAGCAGGGCAAACCGGAGGCACAAACGGCACGGCGGGTGGTCAACCAGTAAGACTCTGCCTGCCACCTTACCCGGGGAGCCTGTCGCTGGGTCGGACAGACATTGGGGCGTCATTGGTGGAGAGGGACAGGGTGGAGGCGAATCCTCCGGGCTCAGGTTTAGGCCTGGGTCTGGGGGCAGTCGGATTAGGAGCCGGGACTGTGACGGGCCAGCCGAGCCCCACAGAGAGGAGAGGAGGAGGGATGAAGC
Organism: Xyrichtys novacula; assembly: GCA_962446985.1. Classification (NCBI taxonomy): domain Eukaryota; kingdom Metazoa; phylum Chordata; class Actinopteri; order Labriformes; family Labridae; genus Xyrichtys; species Xyrichtys novacula. Next base: position 26,059,537 of record OY660871.1, read on the forward strand.
AGGATCCGGAGTCAGACTCAGACCTGGAGATCACAGATCTGAGCGACTGCAGCTCGGACAACGAGAACGAGCACGAGTTCGGCATCAGGAAGGAGTCCAGCCTGGCGGGCCGATCTCAGTTACTACTGGATGGGAAGAAAGGGAGCGCGCTGCCACCCATCTCCTCTCTTCCTCCAGCCGTGTCCCCTCATCCTCTGAAGAGCCTGATGCCCCTCACCCCTCCACCCCCATCCCTGCCTCCGTCGCTCTCCCCCTCCTTGGCTCTGCATGACAGACACAGAGAGACAGAGACTCTCAAAATGATCCACAGCTAATACTTTCTCTCCTGCGTCCACCATCTTGCCAGTCTGCGCTCTGATAACTCTCTTTTTCTCTCCTTTCTTTTCTTTGAGACACTTTCCTGCTTTAAAATGTCAACCCCTGATGGACACTTTCTCCAGGAGAGGCAGTCATGTCCTTTACTTCTAGAATTACCGTTTCCTTGTTTGCTGTGTAAGTTTTTGACTCGCCTACAGTCCATTACACCGCAGACGCGTCCATCCCAGCGTACATGTTTGAGGGTATTGTCTGTCCATATCAGCATCTTGTCCTTTCTGTTTTGATCTCTCGAACCAAATATTCGCTCCACGCTTTGTATACTTGTTAAACGCGTTGCCAGCAGGACTTTACAATTTGCTGTCTGCTGTCGGCCGTGCTATGATGGAAAGCAGCGAGGTGGTAAATTACAGCACAGCAACGCCTGCACTGACAAACATTAACAAACAACATCCCTATACTAACAGAACAGAACAACAAATAATGCTCTGATCGATCCAATTTTGCACATTTGTGCTGTAATTCTTGAGATTTGGACCATATATCCAAAATCACTGTGAGTTCTGGGACATAGTCAAATACTGCCACCTAGTGGTCCTGTCAGTCAACATCTCCTTTAATGAAATCATCTCATTACCTCATTGTCTGTCCTAAAGGGAGCTTGTTGAGGCGAAGTTTGTTTTGCACTTACTTTTAAAAGATTTTTTTTTTTGCAGGTTAATTTGAATGAATTCTTATTTTTAATAGTGATACCCGTGATAGTGTGTGAATTTTTATTTTGTCCTGTGGTTCGAGTATTTCCTGCACTTTTTCTAAAAAAAAAATTAAAAATAAAAATGAAAATAAAAAAGGAAAGAAAAAGAGAGCCGGGGGAGCAGGACCAATCTAGAAATTTGTATGAATATTTCTGTGTATATATTTTATTATTGTGTACATTACATTTAATTATTATTAACTATGATAAGATTTAGCTGTATTGTTGTGATTTAATTCAGTATTTAAACATGTCGGATAAATTATAAGCTTAGGTGTATTAAAGTTTAAATTATTAATGGCAGAAGATCTGCCCTCTGAAGATGTTTTTCTATGATGAGGACAGAGTTCACACTGGGAATCATCTCAACCCCAATTAATTGTGCCCTTTGGTCATTTTTGCCAGATGCCCAACATACAAACCCTTTGGGTTCAAAAATATGCCGGTAGACTTATTTTTATAGTTAGCATTCACCAAGTGTAACTATAATGTAATTAGTCTAATGTGAATAATATTGGTCTTTGCATTTTCTTGTTTAAATCCTCCCCTCTAAATCTGTTTTTGATTATTTTTCAATCAGTGCTTTTTGTCCACACCAGCTGCAGAGATATTTGGTTTTGCTTGAGGACATGAAACAGTGTTAGAAAAATGATTCAAAGACTGTTTATCTCTGCTCGAACAGATCTGATGAAACCACATCCTTTCAGCACAGAGTGACCACTAAAGCATATTGTACAGCTTCATAGCCTTTATATCTGATGGTTTGTCATACAGTGGCGGTATACGACTCGTTGTGAAAGCTCTATTGTAAAGTTAATGTAAAGCTCTATGTTTGTTGAGTTGCTACAGGACAAAGGCCCCCCAGTCACCTCCACGTGGAGTTCACCAACTAACAGCTGTAAATACTGTTTCCTCTGTGTGTATATGTGTGTGTACACATCCAAAAACAACAATGCAGTGCTTTTACCTGTCATCTCTTTGTTTTACTGTAAAGAGGAAAAATGGAAAGTGGCAAAAAAGAAGAAAAAGATTAATATCTTCAAAGCAATAAACATTATTCTGGATAGTGGACTGTTGTTGACTCTTATTTATTTGACCTTTATTTGGACGGATTTGTCCCATTGAGATCAGAGGTCTCTTTCCCAAGGGAGACCTTCAAAAATGGCACAAAGTTTCCATAATAAAAAAATCACACTTAGACACTAGAGCTAAATAAAGTCCCAAACAAGTGCTTACAGAAAGCCTGGCTTTCACCTAATACATTCAGAATAAGATTCAAAGTTTAAAACTATCGTTAGATTCTTCTAAAAGCTATGAGTTTGTTAAATGGATTCATCAACTCAGAAAATGTGACTTTCATTTACTTAATGAGATTTAAACTCTTATTTTCTTTTACTGAAATTTTACAGATATTCTTTAATATTAAATCTTAGAAAATTAAATACAAATTTTAAACTACACCATCAATAATTCAGATGTGAATGCAGATATCTGACACATTCTATGGATAAAGAACTTAGATTACAGGTAAAAATTGACTGATTTCTAAAAAAAAAAATAATCCACATTTTTTTGTGGTCATAAGATGACTGAAATCTTCTAAATTAAGAAAGAGAATGAATGTGAAAAAGTTTGGTGTCATCTTATTGTATTTGTCTGTTCGATGGTAGCCTTTCAGACACATTATAATATACAGCTACAGGCTGATTCAAACTCTACTGAGCGTTTCTTCTATGCAGTGTTACTAACGAGTGTTTAAGAGTTCAGGTTAAAATAAATCCTCAATTTAGTCAAACTGCGGCTGAGAAGGGATCGTGTCAGATTAAAGTTTCTCCACAAGGTGGCGCAAGACGACTGGAGCAGCAGCGAGGCAACCGAGGGGAGAAGAGGGGAGAGAAGTTTGATTACTGTGATCAACTCAATATACAGGTGCTCTGATTTCATGATGGACAAGTGGGCCTACATGTGCAGATTATTCATGGAAAAAGTCTCTTTAGGAAAGGGGGTGACTGCTGAAAAGAACCTTCAATTGAAATCAAGTTAATTCAGCAGTTATAGGTGGTTAAAGGGCAAACATGAGAGCCTTGTTGGACAAAACAGATGATCTGTTTGCCTTAGAAAATCACAGTGTGATATATCTCAGTAATTAGAGATACTAAAATGACATAGAGTTCACTCCTTAAGTTTTGCATTAAAATTTTGATTTTGACTTTCATGTGAGCTATATTGTATTGTAGGCTATATCAAATATTTAATAACTCAATGCAAATACATAATAAGAACAGATTAGGCAACTACACAGCACCAAAGGAGGGAAATTCTGGTTAATGCTTGTTCAACAGTTGACCTAATAGGGGAGAGTGGGGTAAGATTTCAGATCACTACGTCAAGACAATCATAGTTTTGTTTCTAATTTATGTATCTGCATATATTTCAAGGTGTTGTTCATCCCTGCAAACCAACAGAATGAGTGTAAACATAACTGTCTTGATAATTTAGCATGCCAAAAAAAAAGTGGTCTCCTATGGTCAACTTACCCCGCTTACAACTGTAAGCGGGGTAAGTTGAGCCGTATCTCTACTACGAATGCCTTTAAGTGATGCAGAACATTCACAGCTGTATTTTTGAAAAGAAAAAGTAAAAAATTTCAACAATCTGAACTGAAACTCTGATCCTCTCATCAGACTCATTTACTTTCTCAACTTACCCCAGAACTACTACAATGACTTTATAAGTCCTCTAAGCTAAAATGGTGGACTTTTATGCTAGGTTTTTGACCTCATATTGTAGCTCTTAGATACCACAATTGATGTATAAAACACAATTAAAATGATCTTTTTTTGGTTTGAACACAGTTCTAATAAAACTTATGACAGACTCAATTCACTTTCAGGAGTGAAAAATTGGACATAAATGTCTAACCCCTTCACCCATGTGCTTCTAACCTTCACAGACTCCATGAATTGATGCCCATCTCCTAAATATTTGGTCACATGATCAATTTCTTTTACCATTTCTAAGCAACAGGGGGTGGATCAATTTACCCTTTGGCTCAACTTACCCCACTCTCCCCTATTGGTGCTAATATCAAAGAATTAGTAATATAAATATTCTGTGAAATGCCTCGAAGACTTCATGTCTCTGAAAACAAAATTAGAAAATGAATGATGTTAAAAGTAAATACCAGGCTAATGAAGTTTGTCTATTAAGGGACAGAGCGGCAGAGTTTGGTGGAATCAAGTGAGGGAAGGGTTACTGTGTAACACACTGCGGAAACAAGCCGCTAAAACTCTTTATTTTTAAACTACCTACTCTCTAACCGTGAAAAAACTAACAGAGAAGAAGCTTATTAAGTTATACATTTTTAATGCTGAAGAGTAACTCGTGTAATAGATCGTTTTAATTACCTTCAGTAATTTATATTTTCGGCGGCTAATAACCCCGTGGGTTTTTTTCCCCTTTTTTTCTGCATGTGTACTTCCGCGTACAATGTTTTTTTCCCACTGACACACGACAACTTTCGAACACAGGAAACCTATCAGACGCTTCGACTGTCGTTTCTTCTGTATTTACGGGGTGAGTCCTTCATTTTAACACGATGCTTAGAGGTAATTGTAGAGAGTTTGAGTTGTAATGACGGTGAATTTAAAGTCGACATGAATATTAGTTTTACCGAGAGAAACAGCAAACCCTAACCCTCCTCCTCCTCCTCTACCCTCCCCTGCTGCAGACGGCAGAGTCCACATACAGGAATGCGGTGCTGCGCACATAGACTACCTCCTATATGGATTAAAAGGACATTATCACAACTTTATTAAACGTTTCTGTTAAAGAAATGCAGCACAGAGACTACTTTGAGCATTGTTGGGAAACTGAACGCCTGTGTGAGAGGTGGTTTGTTGGGTGAAACAGCCTCTGGTAGCAAAGTCTGACGGTGTGTATTTTCTGGGAAAGTCATAGAGGATTTTACGACTAGACTTGTTTAGGTCTGATCCCAAACTGCAAATCACTTTAATATTCTCTAAGGGAGCTGTGATGTGTCATTGGCAGTCAGGTGGGGATTTACAGCTGGTGACCTTGTGAAATTTTATCCCCCTGACATTTATCAAGACTTCTGTGCTTCTGTGTTTCTCGTGAAAAGTTTGGTTTATGAACCTGTATGTGTTTTCCTCTCAACGACTCTGTCCATTTGTACGGAAGCCCTACGTGGTATGACTTCATTTCAGTTGTGTGGAGTTGCCAAATCAACCACGAATGATCATAACTCATATCCTCAGAGTACAAAACAAACACAGAAATATGCATAACTTATCTCATTAGTGCGGGCAACGGCAGGTCTAGTCTTTCACAGTGTTTTGTTTTCTAGATTGATAGTTTTTTATCCCTTTTATTATGAGAAAACTTAATTATCTTGAGATCCTAAGGTATGTAGACACATTTCAGAGGGAAAACCAGCTTTCTTATACCATTATATCAAAATGAATAACTTAACTCAACTCAACTTTATTTGTAAAGCACTTAAAAAAAACCATAGCCGAACAAAGTGCTGTACATGAATAGACAAAACAATGCAGACATAAAAAACAATCAAGAAACAGTTAAAACAATGGATAAAACAAAAGCAGATATTAAAAAGTGAAACATAATTTCAATGTTTTTTAAAAAATAATTTAAAAACAATAGAAACAAATAACTAAAAACAAAACATAAAACACTAAAACAAGAGCCGAGTGTCATGTAGGGTTGGGAAACAAATATAAAACTTTAAGTAAATAAAATGTATGGATGCATGTCTGTTTAGGGCCTCCCTACTTTTGTAACAATAGCTCTTAACAACGTGATTAGAGATTTAAGTAATCAGCGCCAGATCAGGCTTTTTGTTTCCCTCTGATTTACCCATCGGCTTTGTTTTGTATGGCATGAAAAGAGGCTACAAACATGCAGCACAGTCCCCCCTCTCCCTCCCTCTTTTCCTATAGGGCTCACTCATTTGATCAGCCTATATAGAGTGGGGGTTTGAGTGTAGACAGAGCTCAGTAATTAGTGTCTGCTTATAATTGATTAGCCCTGATGATATTGCCCTGTGAAACAGAGGACAGTGCCCGTGAAGAATAGGCGAGAGTTTCCTGCGCTCAAAGGAAGCTGCAATTACTGAACATCTACCAGTGTGGCTTTATTATCACACTGCAGTCGTTAACTACAGACAAGAGGCTGGAGCAGTACGGGTTGCCAGTTATTAGTCATGTTTTCATTAATCTCCTCAAAGAACGGTTACGGTTGCATAGCCAGGTTGCCAGTCCAGTTTGTCTTATTTATACTGCTGTGACTTTCACTCCTCCAGGGTTTGCAGTCTGAAAAGTTGTCTCATCAAAGCAAACTTATATTCCCTGCTAATTTTAATACCAGTTTTACTAAAACGCTGCCATATAAGTGTTAGACTGTGACGTGTTCCCAGCCAGCCGCTGCACCCCAGAGGCCCCATGTGAAGCAGGCCCTGCCACTTCCTGTTACGCTCTGCTAAAGGAGAGAAGCCCTGCACTTGTCATCTCTCTCTTGCTCACTCACTCACTCTCTTTCTCTCTCTCTCTTTCCTCGTTTTACTAGTGCAGGCTTGTCTGGAGCCCAAAGGCTACCTTCTCTTCCTTTTAAAGGAATGTTGGCTATTTAATCCGAGTTGCTGTGCCACTTTTTACCTCACTGTCTCGCGCTTTCAACGTTGTTGCAGGCCTACGTAAACTCACCCACATGTTGCAGCCCCTCACGATGTTGGAAGACAAACTCTGATGAAGATACAGTGAGACATTACAGCCTCTATTAGCTATCTTTGAGGAAAACCCAACAACTGTGATGACAGGTAATGGCACCCACCTCTTGAAGAGCCGGGGGGTGTCCTGAGGGCCTGAAGCCGTGTTGCAGGCAAGCTAATAATTTACTGTAGTCAGGGCCGGACTTCAAAGAGAACACAGGTATTCTTCTCTGGCTGCAGTCAGATTGACGCACAGGCTGCAGATAATGAGAGACAGAGCGGACTGCAGGGCTCTGCTTCTCTTCGCAGGTCAGCGGTGAAATCTGCTGATGTCTCCTGAATGAGCTCAGTGGGTGAGATGGGGTGAAGATACTAAGGTGTGAGGAAGCATGAGTGCATGTCAAGTGAAAAGGAAGATCACACTGTTCTGTGGACACAGCCGCACTTATCTCTGATCAAAGCAAGGTGATAAACTAGAAGGTGTCAATAGATGTTCTCTTTTATTCTCTCTTGTATAATTTACAGTTGTTTGCTGGTAGTGTTGAGTCATCTGGATTTTTCAGTGTATTTATGCAGCACGATTTTTCAGTATTTACTGCATAAATAACCTGATATATATTCCTAATATTTTACTCTATCTCTAAATGGCTAATTACTTGTATCTAATATACAATAATGCAGAGTATTTGCACTAAGAAGCATGTTGTAAAAAAGGAAATAGGAAAATTTTTGATTTCTGAACTTTTTTTGTATCTGCTTGATTATCGTCACACCTTAATGAGTCACTGTAACATTTGATAACAACACTATACCTCATAGGTTGTAACAAGAGTGGTCATATCAAGGAAGGCAGTGTCCTTGCTATCTTGTTCTTTAGTCAATCAGTGCTGATCCATTAAAAACATGTAATTTTTTGGAGTCACACCAGTGATGTCAAGGTTATTAAGGGTGCCCTCCAATCCTCAAGTCTGGGGATCCGAATTGTTAAGAAATAAAAGTGTCAAAATTTCTCATTTTGGACACAATAGTTTGTGGGATTCATAGCTGTCTCTGCTGGAAGGGTAAACTCCTGTGATTAGTATCGGGATTCAGATTTGGCAGAAGATGAGAGATGGATTCTGAAATGGGCGGTGGGACAGAAAGTAGGAGAGGCCAAGATATCCTGACTTGATATGGGCCAAGCACATAAAAACACTTGATCCTTGAATTCCAATAATGCTCCTCTAATATGTCTTTCATTAGACCCTCTGTGCCTGGTAAATACCAAGTGTCAACCTCTGATCTTAAGAAATGAAGCCAGAGTGGAAGTGCTAAAAACTGCAGTTCCCTAAGGGTCTACTTGGAGCTGGCTGAAGAAGCACCGGAGCCAAAAAAGCCAATTTTTAGAGTAAAAACAAAGACGATTACAGTCTGGTTTAAAAACAGCTTGGGTCTGAATAGCTCAGGGCTCCCATGGCACCCATTGTAGAAGGAGTGAACTTACAAGATTGGCATATCAGAGGCACGGCTGACTTGACAGACAGGTGGGCATATCTGTGTGGTGGCTTGTGATGTTGACATGTAGTCATTTTAAGACTGGTTTGTGCTCAAGTTCTCTTTTTTCTGTACAGCTCTGTTTTTAAAAGTATTAGGGGTTCATGTTTTCTATGATTGACACCTGATACAGCCTATGCGCATAAGAAGATTGCGTAACTCACCTGTGGGATACGCTGTTTGAGCCGAGCGTCATCACGGCGACTCTCTGCGACTCTCCCGCCAAATGCGTACAATGCTACTGCGCAATGTTGGTTTCCGGAGATGAAGAAAAATCGCGGAAACACTGAGAGCTTTTCGGCTTCAAATCTGTGTACTGATGGAAGGCGGAACCAAATTGTCCATAGTATAGTTTATGGTAAATACATCATACAAACCATCCAAATCTCCATGCTTAGACTGAGATAACCCAAATGACATCATTTAGGGATGTTTTCTCCGCCCCTCGAGGATTAGGTCTGATGGGACAGAAAGACAGTTCACCACGTTTCTTTTTCCAGCTGGAGGAATGAATTGACCCAAAGAGCAGAGAAGATCAATCTGGACAGGAAGTCCTACCATTAGGGCAGTCTCAAAACCCTATTAATGGACTCCTGACTATATATCAGATTGTATTGATAGAAATACTTGTTGATGATGGATATACAACAAAATTATATATTTGCATAGCATACTCACCAGTGATCGAAACACATAAGTAATGGTGTACTCTCCAAATGAACGGTAAATGAACCACGAACAGGCCCTGCTACACATTGTTAGTGGGATGTTGGTCCCAGTGCACATTGTTGTTATCATCACGTGGTCTCGATTGTGTGATTTTTAGGATCTTGCAAGTCCAGCTGCGACACATGCTTCCTGTGGTTGAAAGCATTTATTCTCAGACCATTCGTAATGAAGCATAAGCATTACTTCCTCTGTTTAGTGGTTAGATCAGCTCACTCAGAGGACAGTTGTGTTATGTTGCTGCAACACACAGGCAACACAGTGGTCACCTTCAACTAGGACTGGGCAATATGGGAAAAAGTTTATCATGATATATTTTTTCATATCAGTTGATATCGGTATATATAAAAAATGAAATTTAACAGTGTTTATTGGTAGCATGTCGTTTGCAATACAATAAGCTTCTGCATCTGTGTGGTTTTTCTATTTGTTCGACGTTTTGTCGTAAGGCGTTGCGCGAGAGAAAGTGAACAGAATGGTCGGCTATTTCGTCTGCACAGGCATCATGGGCTCCTTGCTCTGCTCGGAGTTTGTAGTGCTGTCGACTTCATGTGTTAAAGTGCTATAGTTGCGTGTGGCTGCAGCCCGCTACTGCGCAGTTGTTTGCTACTTGGTTCTAATTCAGCACATGATTGGTTCAGTGCGAAGCGGACCCGGAGGCGACATTTTTTTTGTGGGGTGGTAGGGGAAGGTCCCGCCTCCTTCGCCTCTGATTGGCAAGAAAAGCTGGAAATGTCATCACGTGCGCAAGCCAAACGCGGCCTGTCGGCTCTGTACATCGAACAGAACATCATTGCACTTCTGAATCTCCTAACCCTAACCCGATAGACGATGGCGTTTCACAGCCATAAGGAATAACCAATAAGAGCCCAGCACTTGTAGCCAATACGAGGCTAAGTAGGGCGGGACCTTCCCCTACCATCCATCCTACAAAAAAAATTTGTGACCGGAGCAACTCCCCTTTTCATTGGCTAGCGTATTGACCATGTTTTATATTGATATTGAGGGATATCAATTTTTATCGCCCAGCCCTACCTTCAACCCTCTGCTGTCACTCAGGACCGCTCTAGTCAAACCAGACCAGGTCCCCCATGCAGTCTGTGTGGTCAACTGTGTACATGTGTGAGACATATGAGTCCTGTGTGCACAGCTTGGATAAACCCTACAGCTGAATGACCCCTCGAGGGGCCAAACAAATGCAGCCAATCTCAGTGTGAGTGTTTACGTACCCTCACACTCGATGATAACAGGATTCGGTGCAGAAAGTGTTCTCTTTACTGCAGCGGTTTGTTCCTCACATTTTAAGAAAAAAAGTACAAAATGGAAAGAGTTACATCCGTCCGTCCAAGTGTGAGTCAGAGAGAGGCGGCTGGAAAGCTGATGTGATGGAGAGTGTTTGAGTGAGTGAGAGAGAGAGGGAGGAAGCAGAGAATGAGCTCTTTCATTTGAGGGTCAGGGTGGAAAAAGCAAGACTGGACTCCATAGATGATGTTTACTCTGGAGAAGTGAGGGATGGGGGGTAAGGGGGGGGTGAAAGGTCCTGCAGTCTGAGAGAGTGTGTGCAGACGGTTTGATGACTGTTTGTTAGCACTAAAGCCTAAAAACAAGGGGAGGGGGGATCTTAGAGTGGTCCTACAAATCTCATAATCCTGCTGATTCATGAGTGTGATGCTTGAGCAAACATTGATTTTAAGATTCTCCTACAACTTGAAAGTTTACAGTTTAATTCTGATTAATTAATTTCACCCTTTATTTTAGCTTCATTGTTATTTTGTACGCAGATCCTGCTAATCAGTTTGTCTCAGATTTTTTCTTTCATTTCTGTGCCAAAATGCTCCAAATGAAGTTTCAGCTTTTCAACCGTTCAGACTGATCAACTTTAATTATGCAGATTAACAGTCATCAAACTGGTTTTTGTTTTTACTCACCAAGAAATTGTAAAATTTGCTTTAGAAATAGTTGATTTTCAATGACTCATAAATCCAATAATGAGCAGAGAAGTAGAAGACAGTTACTGTTCATTTTAGCCTTACAGTGTTTATTACAAGTAAACCTAGAAGGTCAAGTTATTTATGTGACCAAAAACTACTCCATTTGGGCGATACTGTCTGCTCCAAACTTCTGACTCTGATAAAAAATATAATGTCTGAATCAACTCAACTCAGTTCGTTTGATTGGAAATTTAATTTGCTGCACATTTAGCTGCTTTTACAATAACCGGATTAAAAAAAATGCAAAAAAGCAGTTCATGCATAAACAGGGCAATGCAATGCAAACCACCGAAAATCAAAAACAATGCACTTTACAAGCCACTCTACCTATTTGAACATATTCCACAGCATGGATAGGTGAAAATGAAACTATTGACACTCTTGCACAACCCTTGTGGCGTCAGTGGAGCTACGAGAAGAAGTTACATTAATTGCCTCTGGTGATGTCGTTTGAGTCAGCTTTGGTTTGGACTCGACTTTGCAAGTTTGAGGAGTAAAATATTTTCCAGGGATGAGTTTGAAACAAATGAGCAAACCAAACCTCCGCTGCCAGCTTCTTTGTTTGGTATCAGTGTAAAATCCACAGCAAATGAAGACAGCTGGACACAGATAAGTACAACAGACCACTGACTGAACGAGGACTGTTTTCTGTCTCTGGATCAGGAGTTTCTTTTTGGCCTTAGCAATTACTGCTCCGATCACAAACATCGTTAGTCACACACACACACACACACAGATACACACACATGGAAGCAGTTAGACCCTGCTGGAGGTTCACTGTGAGCTGCCAATCCATGCCAGTCGATTGGCTCTGGCCTATCAAATGTTTCCATGAAGTAAATGACCTCTATATGGGGACAGGCCGAGTGAGGGTGCTGGAGGGAAGGGGAGGATTTAGGGGGAGGGGTGGTGGGGTGGTTTGGGTGGGGGCGGCAATTTGTCGGAGCAGGAAAATGAGGTGTACTTTGGCTCCAAGGTGAGCAGGGAAAATAAAGAGGAGGTGTGTTGAACGCTCGCTAAGAAGGGAGTCGCTTGTTATTCGTGGTACCTTGTTGAACATCATCATCAAAAACTCTGGGAAGTCTTGGTCTGAGGTTTGGGGAGCAGAGGGGTGGGGTGGGGGACGGTTTGGCCTCATTAAAAACCTCACAGAGCGATGTCTACTCCACTGAAATCATATGGAGAGAAGGTCAATGATTCTCCGCAGTGATTGTGTCCAAATAAAACCATCAAGAAAAGGTCATTGCAGTAAAACTCTGAGAGGAGATGTGGCAGACGCGGCGCAGAGAGACTTTTAAATCCGCGAGACGTTCGATGATACGATTCCTTTGTGCTCTGAGCTGTTAAAAAAGAACAACATGTAAGGTAGGATCCTGTCATGCAATGAAAAGACCTGCCTGTGCTTTTCCCCGCGCTGCTGGACATAATCTTATTTTAGCCACTACGTAATGGTCGTTAAATTACATAATTGGCCCTTGTCTGCCGGCCATGAATGCACTGGCTGTCTTGGAGCGATCGCACAACGGACGGTTTCATTTAAAGCTAAGGTAGAGGAGCAGAAGGAGGGACAGGGAAAGAGAGAAACAGATGATGTAGAAAGACCAAGATTACCTAGAGAAGAGACGGTAGAAAAAAGGATGTGGTAGTGAAAACAGGAGGTTAAAAATGTCTGAGGGAACATTGCTCCACCGCAGAGAGAAGAGTGACTGCCTCTCATACGCTGATGTCACTTCCCCTGCGCTGACACTCTGCTGTGCTGTCTCCTTTATCGCTCTTGTTTGCTTACAGTCTGAGCAGTGACAAGATCTCTGGGATAACGCTGCCCTCAGAAATGTTCAGACCTCTGTTCTGTTACTCTTTTACCTTTACTGGACATTTAATCGTGTTTGTATCTTGAAATATCTTATCTTGGTGAATTTAAAAGCAGCTTATCAAGTCACAGTTTGTGTGGATTTTTCTCAAGATGCTCTCTGGTGGGGTAATCTGCTCTAAAGTTAGACCTTTTGAGGGTTGCTCTGATAAGTTTGGCGGGTTGCGTTCAAGTTTAGATCTAAAATGCTCAGATGTTGCCGAAGCCGCTACAGTGCAGCTGTACTCCCTCAAGTTCGAGGAAATGCTTTGTCATATTGATCGTGCTTCCTCTCTTGCATGAAATAACTTTGCCAATTATGTTGCACTTCCCTGCACCATTATCTATTCAGGTAAAGCTTAGCCAAACTTCTCGATCTGCCGTCTCTTCTCTTCACAATAGTGGGATATGAAGTAGGGCCCGACTGATATGGATTTTTTGGGGCCGATGCCGATACCGATTATTGGGGGGGGGGAATCTGATTACCGATTAATTGGCTGATTTTTTTTTTAATTTATTAAGTTATAAAATATACATATATACTATAGTATACTGTAGATATCTACAGTACTGTAGATATACTGTAGGCTACTGCTCTTCACGCCGACAGGAAGACCGACTCTGACCAGAAAAGCGTTTTCGACTACCCCTCCCCCACCAATCGGTGCCTCCGCGTCTTAACTCACGTTACTCATTTCCAGTCCAGTCTCATCTGGAGACATGCAGCTGCCTCCGTAAGAAAAGTAGCTTGATCATATAATATGTACTGTTGTTTTTTCTACCATTACTGGCATGGCTAACAGTGTAGCAAGGCTAATAGCAAATGGCTAACTCTAACTTTAGCTTGCATATTACATGGTGCTTCACCGTTAACTCAGCGTGACCGAGACCAGCAACAGCGAGGAACATCGTGAAGTGAATTGAACTGAAACTTGTTGACTTATTGTGTATTTCACAATCTGGTTTATTTACCGTTGAGGCGGACCACTCTCCTCCGTGCGTCCCTGAGCTGCCTGCTTCAGATCCGTCACTCTGCTGTGCTGTGAGGTAGTTAGTGGATGAAGATTGTCATGAGGTCGCTGCGCCATCTACAGGATAAGTCGGGGAACTTTTCAAATGGTGGAACATTTTTTAAGTGAAACCGAATCTTATTCTCCGCATTTTATTTATGAAAATATCGACGAAAATCTGTGAGTTTTGGCCGATTACCGATTAGTCTCAAACGGGCTAAAACTGACCAATTTAATCGTCTCGCCGATAAATCGGTCGGGCCCTAATGTGAAGTCCTCCTGACAGACTTTTCAAAAACCATGTAACTAAAATCAAACCAAATCAAACTTCTCATAGTTGGAGTGACAAACTTGGATAATTTTGTTATGGATCGATTTTCTCCAGGATCCTTTCAGGAGTTTTGTGCGTGTGTGAGAGGAGCCGAGGCTCGCTCCACCGTGCTGAGATTTCAGAGGTTAATGTGTGGAGTCGGATGGCTCGTACTCAAAAGTAGCCTGAGTTTGTATCTTAAAGGCTGACCAGTGAATTCACCCACCAATATCACAGTCAGAGATTCAACTGTGTTTGTAAATGTTATTGGAAAAGTGTCAGTTTGAAAACTTCTATTTGAGTTTATTTCAATTTTTCTTCAAACATTGACCATTTTTGACACTATATCGAAAATGTGTTCATTTTTCTCCTCATCCATAAAAAGGAGTGAATCTTGTATTTTTATAGTTTCTTAGGAGTCGAATCTGTTCCTGTCATCTCTTCTTGCTGCAGCCAAAACCATTTGCTCTGGGTTGTAACCTTTACGGTGTACGTCTTAACTTAAACACAGCGAGTTTGTGGATGTGTCTGTGCTGCTCAGACTTTCCAGACTTCCTCACACGTACCTTTCCATCGCTTGTTTTCTCTTTTTTTTCCCCCACTGTTACTGCCTTGTTCTTCATTTCCTGCTTCACCATGTCCCCTCTTTTAATTTCTCCCCCACGCTCCCTCACCTCCTCCACCCCCTGGTCCCTCCTCACTAGGCCCCTTGTTTTTTCTTCCCTCTGTTTAGTCTGTCATATAGGCTAATGTTTGTGTCCAGTCTTTTTAACCAGTTGTAGTAATTGCTAGACGTTTGTCATTCTGCTAAAATGAACTAAATGAAGTCTTGTATTGTGATCAAAATCCTTTTTCTCTTTTCCTGTTCAGCCTCTTTTCACTCTAGCTCTGTGCACCTCACTCGTTCATCGCTGCCTGCTGTTCGTACCCTGCACTTCCGCCTTTCGTTCCCATGTGAACAGAAGTAACACAGGGTTTCTTTGATGTGCTTCAATCTTCTCTCATTTTCACTGTCTTTCTTGCCTTCTCTCCGTCTCGCTTTCTTTTTCTCCCCCTCTTTTCATCTGATAGGTCATACAAGAAATGGCTCTGATAGCTTCCTGAGGAAATTACACCCACTTCCTGTCTGTGTGCCTCCCCATTTGCCACCTTCCACTCCCCTAGTTTTTTTTCTTCTCTTCTTTTTCTTCCCCTGTGCTCAGGCGCCTCAGGGATCTGCTGCTAGAGGAGCAGCGGTGCTGGTAGGACCCCCTCCTCCTCCTCCTCCCTTTTTCCCCGTCACTGCTAATGAGACTGGGGTCTGATGAGAGAGCCAGATAAACAGCAGTACAAACACAGCAAGCTATAGCCATTAGCTGCTTGGCTATTTTTGGACACTGCCCTCATCGCATATAGAGAACAGGACACAGCCCATTGTGACCCCGGGTAAAAAGAGAACTGAGAACTGCGTTTATAAAACGGATACTGTGACCAGGTGTTTTTACTTACGTTTAGAAGGTGAAGCTTTTTTACTGTCTGATTCTGTAAGATGCCAATTTGTTAAAAGAAAGTAGATAATGGCGACCTAGTGGTCTGCCAACTTTGATGGTTGACCAGCGGGTTGGAGTAAATCTAAAACTGCACCTCCTGTAGGGTGTTTCAGTTCAGCAGTGGTTAACACCTTCCAAAAATGGTCTAAGGAAGGAAAACCAGTGAGCTGACCACAGGGTTATGAGGGGCTGTGGCTCATTGAAGCGCATGAGAAGCAGAAGCCAACGTGATCTGATCCAACAGAAAAACTACTGAAGCTCAGATTAATCAAAGGATGAATGCTGTTGCATACAGCTGCGATACTACACAGAAAGAGTGCTCTGAAAAACGGGCATCGAATGATCCAGTTTTTGTGGTTGTTGTATGCTTGTAGTCGCCTTGTTTAGCTGAGGCACAGAAACATAGAGAGACCATTTATTTTGACACGATCTGCATCACATCGACAGATATCACTGTTGTCTTTTCTATCACCAATCACAGCGCACCAAATGTAAACATTACCTTTTATTTTATTTTATTATCTTTTTATAAATCCATATATTTACCTTGTATTTATATCTGTCGTGATAATTTGAGATGATTACGCAAAGTTCAACTTTTTTGTTCCTGATTTGTTAATATCAACAAATTGTTGTATTTTGTCAAATGCAAACAGCAGCAACAACAACCTGATATCTGTATTATATGTCGACCATCAGCTGACCTGCTCTCATATTATGGGTAACAATATTGGCATTGGGCATTGATAAACCGATATCGATCGACTAATAAACAGAAATGTTTATGTTTGAAATATTTTAAACAGTTTTTATACTATCTGTCTTATCTAGTGTCGATTTGTTAAGTTTCCAAGTGAATAATATCAAGCGGTGTGATGAGCAGTCACACAGTGAAAGTGTAACGTGCACAAACTCTGTTTCTATAATGCCGGCTCATTAATGGAACAGTTCTGTCTCACTTTCCTACTTATGTATCTGTATCTGTATCTAGGCAGGTCGAACAGCATGCAACAAGAGTCATGGTGGAATGTCAACTTATGGTATACAACGCAAAACCAGAGCTCACCATGCGTGTCTGTGCTCAGGCTGTATGAACAAACTGTCTCACACAACCCTGGTGCCTGAACTGTTTACGTTAAATCAGACAGAAAACTGTCAATAAAGTTTCATTGAATAAACGTAAGCGCATGTGCAATCCGGTAAAAGGAGAGTATGCTCTCTGCCGGCCAAAACTTTTAACATGCAAGAAACATATTCTGATTTTTGATCGGTCAGTTCAGTTGAGTGATTTCCAAAGCCAATTTTCTGGTGTCTCTGAAGTTACTTATCCTTCATTCATCTTCATAATTAAGCTGACAAACTGTATCAGAAACAAGAATGAACAAGTAAACTGAGACTTTATTAGAAAAAGGTTTCAATATTAGTTTATCTGCTGGGTATTCAAACCACAAATGTGTGTGCTCACGTGTGTGTAAGGTATTTGAGCTGCTCTCAGTTTCTGCTCAGTCTGGTTGTGAGTGCAGCTCAGATCATGTGATCGTGTAAGAGCCTTATTGTGAAGAAATTGGCTCGATTAAATCGAACACCCTTTGTTTGGCACTCTGAACTTTGGTGTAAGTGTGTTAAAGTTTATAACTCTAAATGCACACCTTATACTTTTGTGAAGTGACATCTTCGTTTTCTGGTTGTAGAAAACATTAAAATGCAGTGGGTTTGCAATAACAAGCTTGTTGGATGTTTGAATGACACATTATTTCCTGGTTGGGTTTTAAAGACACGGTCAATCCATCTGCATGAATTAGCACTGCATTATGTGACACTGTCCATCGCCTCTTAACTGATCACCCTCCCCTCTGACAGCCACTGATTGACAGGTGTGGGACCCTCCCGTCACGATATGGACTATGAAGATGCCCACTATGGGGTGAGGCCACAGCATGACTCCTCCTCTGAGGGGTTTCACAATGGAAGCGGGGTTTGCATAAGATCTGATGTAACGGTGACTCAGTTATTCTTAGGCTGCAGAGTGACCTCTTAGTGACCTGGTGGAAATATGAAATGCTGAACTGTGCTGCTGCTTCCTGTCCTAAATGTTCCAGAGATCTAATGAAACAGGTGCTTTATTTTCCTTCGCTCATGTACAGTATTAAATCCCCTCCTGGTCGGCCCCAAGATGGAGAGGAATGCTGCTGTAAAGGACCAGTTGTCATATTACACACACACACACACACACACACACACTCTCTGGACAATCACATAGGAATGGCCCCTCCTGCATACGTGCCCGGTCTTAACTCACACTCACACACAAAGGCATGTACGCTTGATGGCTATCATTGGATTGATGCCACCTGACACTTAGTTAGTACAGGAATGTGATGAAGGGGAGGGAGGCTGGGCAGCTGCTGACTTTCAGGAGCACTGAAGCCGATCTCTGCAACTTCCTAGACGCCATGTTCAAACGTCATCAGGGTCCGTTTCTTCTCGTCCTCGTGAGTCAGAAGTGAGTGACCCTCGTAGGTTGGAGCATATGCCGGGCTATCATGTGCGAGCAGAGGTGAAAGGAGGAGGGTCTGGTTACTGTTGCAACTCACAGACTGTCTCCATCTGTTGTCTGAACTGTGCCATATGCTGGAATGCAGCGCTCGCCTCCTCCTGCCTCTCTACGATCCCTTTAAATGTGGAGCAGAGTTGACCCCCCCACTCCACCCCCACCCGAGTAGCCGCAATTAGCTTCCCCCCTGACTGCTCCAGTTTATGTCTCAGAGCACAAACATGGATTACAGTGACTCAGATATCCACAGAGACACAACAATAACAAGGGATCAGCTTCAGCATCTCCTGTAATGAGGAGGCTGAAATGCTGCGATCAGGACTGTAACAGAAGTAGCAGCGGGGGTTTAAGAGTTTTTGTAAAAAGCATCCTTTATTTTCATTTGAAGTGAAGTTGAAAAGTTTGTGTACACAAATCTTAGCGCACATTTTAAATCTGCAACAGTACTATTTATTTTTTCACCTAAAAACTCATAAAAAGTGACAAATATTTGATGGTTACAAGAAAATGTTCTTTGTTTTCTTGTCCCTGTCCACAGTTTTATTATTTTAGACCATCTGGTTTGCATGTGTCATTCAAACCAGGACATTTAAATACATCATCTTAAGCTAAACTGGGTCTGGTAGTTATTTTGAACATCATAGACGCCAATTACAAACCATAAAAATGCAGAAAAAATGCTTTACAGATATTTCAACAAGAAGCCACCACTTACATTTTGCATTAATCTGAATAAAAAGATATATCATCATGAAGGTATACTGATAAAATGTCTTAAAAGAGGACAGGTGGGACACTCTCAGTAATCAGAGTTGTTGTTGTTGTTGTGTGCACCTGTCCTCAAGGCTTCATATTATCCGTCTTCATTCAAGCTGGAACAGAGCAGCATTTTATCTTTCCACCAAGAAACGGCATGTTCTGCTTTTGGGGAATTGTTGTTCATGTTGTCATGGTGACATAACTTTATTTGTGTATGGGTAAAGGTGGTGTCGGTGGTTTCATTTAGCAAGCTTCTCTGGGTTGACGTATGTGTGTGTGTTTTTCTGTGAGTTTGTATCCACGCAGATATGAGTCTCTGTTTGACTAACCCCTCCCACTCATGTTGCCTTTCTCAGCCCACAGCCCACTGAATACGACCATGAATGAACAGTCCCTCTCTTCTCTGTCTGTGTATCTCTCCCTCTCTCTCTTTGTCTCCCTGATTCACAGCTCTGCTCTCGCTCTGTGTCTCTTTACAAGAACTCACCTTGACCTCGGAGCATTTTTCTGCTCTGCCACTGTACACACTCTCTCTCACACACACAGACACTGACTGTGTTCAGGGCCAGGCTATGAATCGAATCGGGGCCGTGTATACAGACACATTTCCTCATAAACAAACCACCGAGTGATTTTTCAGTTCCTATTTAATCTACTCAGACAGCCGTCATAACCACATATTTACTAATCAGACAGTTTTGGATTACAGAAGATATTATAATTTCTGAAAAGAGTGAGCTACACACCTCAGTTGTTCAAATGCAGAGTATAATTGAAAAATGCATTAAAAAATAGTACGGAAAGCGCTTCAAGTGAAGTTGTTGTAGCATAATGATGGAGGATTTCTATGATCTGAAACAACTCATGTCCTATTTGAACCAGATGAAGCACACGTACAACGTTATCTTCATTTTCCAGATCAAATTGCTGCTATAAACTCTAAAAACATGCTGTAAGTTGCTATCTGTCATCAGAGCGTGCTTACATTCAGGTCATAGAGCATCACAGTATGTTATGGCAGTAGCTGTTAACCTCAATACAATGTGTGTGAATACTTTCCTCTTGATCATCAACCACCAGAACAAGAAGAGTTTTCATTTTTGTAGTAAATCAAAGTTTTTCCTCTCAGAGTGACTTCTAGAAAGAGTTTAGACCAAGAGGCACAGGTGAAAACTGGTATTATACCGGTGTTTCTGTTTTGCTGTTAAGCAATACTTGGGAACATGAGAGGTGGTTTGGTTTTAGTGTTTCAGTCGCACTGTTTAACCAAAGTGCATGACAGTAAAATGCAAAATAAGACACCACTCCTCTCAGGTCTGGACTGTCATTTCACCCCACTCTGCTCTGAAAGATGACCTCCAGCTTAATATCATTAAACACCGTTTTTCAACTCGGACACCATCCTCCAAAAACAGTATTCATCACTCTTAATTCATAAAATAGACTCTATATATTAAATAGTTCTCATCAGTAGTTGCTGAAGGTTTTTGTCCTGCACTTTGACACACTCACACTTACGCTCTCGCCCTTTTACTAACAACACAGTTGACAGTAGTTGAGGTTACTCAGTGTGGCTGCTCGGGTTTTTGGATGTGTGTTTGAGTGTGGGTGTGTTTGGGTGTTGCCTGCCTGCTAGCTGCTCTGGGTCTGCAACCTTCAGAGGACTGAATGCATGACTTATTTGTGGTTTTTTTAGGTGCGTATGTGTGCGGGGAGGTGGTGAGGGGTGAAGTGGTCGCCCATTTCAATGTAATTTTTTCCCCATTCATGGTTTGCAGAGGCAAAGACTCACATAACCTTTTAATCTCAGATTAGCTGAGCTACATTTTTACACCTTAACAGGGTCATTCGAGCTGCAAGAGCGATTTTCTCTGAGTGCGTTTCTGAAGAGTTAAAACTTGTCCAAACTTCAGTGAGAACTCAAATCGAAAATAACTGTTTTGCAATGCAATGTTAAAATGCTGAATTATTCCCCCCTGATTTAAACACCTGAACTAAATGTTTGATGGTGGCCTGGGGGAAGAGAGAGGCTCAGCTTTTTACAAAAACCTCCCCATCCCAATGAAATAATTCAAATTATGTAGTTAAAAACATTTTTAATTGCTTCTTTATCAGTTTAGTCTCGCTCATTATCAATGCCATGTTCTAATTACTTTAAAAGTTATTTCAGGATAGAATAACTTTCTCTTGAACAGAAGTGCAGGTAAATATTGTCAAAGTTGTGTGTTTTCCTCTATATTGATTACTTTTAAATCAAATCAAATCAAATTTATTTTATATAGCGCCAGTTCACAACAGTCGTCATCTCAAGACGCTTCTCAAAGAACAAGAGCAGGTCTAGACCACGCTCACTGTTTGATGATCAAGAACCAACCTAAGATGGGTTTTGGTCCATCTCATCTAACATGAGTAGCAGTGGCAAAGAAAAACTTCCCTTTAACAGGCAGAAACATTGGGCAGGACCAGACTCATGTTAGACAGCCACCATGCCGCTGCTGGGTTGGGGAGGAATGTAGAGAAATGGAGGGAGATAGAGAGAGAGAGAAGAAGAAGATAAGGGGAAGGAGAGAGAGAATGAGTAAGGAGAGGGAAGGGGAGGGAGAGAGAGTAGAGAACGAGGGTGAGAGAGAGACAGGGGACAGCAGAAACAACAGCAATAACAACAACAGCTCATGTAATGGTGAAACAGAATGAGTTCAGTTTACAGGGTTAGGATATGAGTGATTATGGACAATGTTAAATTAATTAAATGTGATTACAGTCAGCAGGCGTGATCATAGTCAGCTCTAGTTTTATGTTATTAATGTCAGTGAGGCTGATTTTAAGGGTTATTCAAAAAGTTCATAACATACATGTTCAACGACTTATTTGACTTTTGATTGATGCTGTATAACTCTTTGTCTTGATGGGCTCATGTGAATGGGATCCTTCTGACCTGAAGAACAAGGTAACACTTTACGTGACGCCTATTTCTATAACACATTATAAATTTATGTATAATGCGTTATAATCACGTTATAGCACTGTATAACTATAGTTATAAACACTCATAAATGATCATAATTCTTTATAGCAATAATAATAATAACACATTATAAAGCATTTTATCATGACTTACAAGGTCAGGTATTATAATGTGTTTTGCTTATTGTTATAAATAATATGCTCATGATAATTAATGAGTGTTTATAATGATAGTTATACAAGTTTACAAGTGAATTATAACACATCATAAATATATGTATAATGCATTATCTATGTGGGCATTGTCAGTGAGTTGTTAACAGTTATAACACATTGTAATACCTGACCTTGTAAGTTATGATATAATGCTTTATAATGTGTTATTATTATTATTGCTACAAAGCATTATGATCATTTATAAGTGTTTATAACTATAGTTATACAGTGCTATAACAGGATTATAACGCATTATACATATATTTTTAATGTCTTATAGAGATAGGTGTCAAGTCAAGTGTTACCTAGTTCTTCATAGACTCTGGTGATCTGGTCTGTCTGTCCCTGTCCTTTTCTCCTGAGGAGGTGGGATTGGATCCTGGGATGTTTCCTGTCTTTCCACTTTATGTTTTTTTTCTCTTGGAAAGTTCGCTGTGTCCAATCTTTAATCTGGCTGTATGTCTGGCTCTGCTCAGCAGGGGGTTCAGGAAGTCAGTGAGGTAGCCCACTGGTTCAAAGTATAGCTTATAATGTTTGCTAATTGTCTTGTTTCCTTCCTCTCTCTCTCTCTCTCTCTCTCTCTCTCTCTCTCTCTCTCTCTCTCCATCGCAGGGCGCGTTTGGGGCCCATTGCTCTAACCCAGCCATGAGCATCATCGGGGCTGAGGATGAGGATTTTGAGAACGATCTGACAGAGGTGATGATGATGATAACTTTGTGTTGCTTTGTCTTTTTATCATTGTTCATTTCCCTCCATTCCTGTCTCCTCTTTGCTCTAATTTTGTGGGTCATCTCTCTCTCTCTCTCTCTCTCTCTCTCTCTCTCAGCAGGCAGATGAACATGGCACAACCTTCAACAATATAGAAAGTTTGAAGGATCGGCCGACCCACCTTCTAGTCTTTCTGCAACATGTCATTCTACAGTTTGACCCCGCTCCCCTGGTGAGAACTTTGTAACCCAGCACTCGACTGTACACACTCGATCTGTCTCTGGTGTGCTTTTCAGCGTTAACATGAGTCACACAAGTCTAAACAGATAAATGCTAATCAATACAGCTGTCTGCACAGGACGTAGATAACAGATGCCTTTTTCACACACAAAAAGTGAGCGTGTGGTTTTACAGTGTGTGTTCAAAATGTTTGTTTATTCGTTTAATGCCTGAAACCACAAATTACAGCCTGAAAATTCAATTTTTTGGAGCTGAAATGTTTATTTCACTTATTACTGAAAACCAAAAGAATCAAAATGTCCTTAAAATTTAACAAATATTTATTTATCTCGTTTGATACATTAGATGTTTTTGGAAACTGATAAACCACAAGAGGACATTTTTATCATTTATTCGACTGTATTCAGGTGTTTTTTTTTTAGTAGTTTGTTGATCATATTGATTTGATAGACGTATCATATAAATATGTATCAAATATGATACGAAGGGCATTTGTATGGCGACTATCAAAAACAACTTAGTCGCTGAGAGGCTGAGTAGGGGAAATCGATACCTTGCCCGACGCGCTGGCTGTATAAACTAAAAAAAAACAGGCTGTATCTCCGTTTGTAGTTTTATTATTCAAAAAGGACGAAGCACTTACATGAAAACAAAATGAGGGCAGTCGTTCAATATCAGGCGAAACATAAGCGGTCAGCAGAAAGTAGGACTTCCTCATTCACCCCCTCACAAATGCCAGGTGAACAGCTGACTTCACTACTACCGGTTTTGACGTACTACCTCCACCTAAACCACGTGACTCTCATCCTCGTATACAACCACACACAACAATACACAAATACTATAAAGATCATGGTTACCACTAAGAACTGGCATCTACAGCATTAAAGGGTTAAAAAACGCCAAAATGCTTTTTAGTAGGTGAAAGAAAAGTCAAAGAAATCAAAGGAAATTCTGCTGAAAGTTAAAAATACCTCAAACTTCAGTTGTAGCTTTAAAAAATCAGACATTTAGACACAAAATGCCACATGCGTACTATAATTTTTGCACTTATCTAGAGTCTGTTCGATTTAAATTGAAACCGGTTACACAAATCTGCATGGAAACTCTCTCTTGTTTTTAGGTTAGAGGGGAAATAAAAAGAGAGCAATGACTTAACCAAAAGTCGTGGTTCACATTGAACGCAGGACCACAAGACCAGACACTCACATTAGGTGACAAAAATAACATTTTGAAATGAATCTTTATCTGTAATTAACATGTTTTGTACACAGGTAATAGTGTGAAAGTTTAATACACTGTTACAGAGATTTTTGGTCAGATGTCTTTAAACCACAAAAGACAAAATATGAAAGCGTTATAAGATGAACTGTGCAGCTGTGACCTGCCTGAGTTCACCGTTTCCTAAAGTCTAAATCAGTACAGCTTTTAGTCTGTTTGTTTGTGCGCACCTGACTGCATGTGTGTCAGTGCTGACATAAAACAGGCCTGTGCTCTCCTCTTTGTTCTGCATGCAGACACCGTGACCCACCCAGGTACTGTTTCATCTCCCACACTCATGACCCCCCTCCCCACTTCTCATTTTGCTGATCTTCTGTCCGTCTCTCCCCTCACAGCTGTGTTACCTCCATGCTGAACTCTTCAAGAACCTCAGTGCCAAAGAGACCAAGAAGCAGTTTGTTGAGTTTTACAACACTTTCTTGGACAAGGGTGCAGTAAGTGACACTAAATCACAGCCTTTCATGAATGCAGTGTAACAGGTACAAGCTGAACATTTAAAACTGACCTTATATATCCAGCCTCAGCGTCTTAATATCATTGATAAATTTCACTCTGGAAGAGCTGGGGATTTGCAGCTATCACTTTCCCCCTAAAGGAAGCACAGGAAGTTTGATGACCTTAAAAGACCCATTTCCATTTCCCCGCTGTGCATCTGGACTCCTTCAGCTCTGGTTTTTCTGTTTCGAACGTCAGTCTCGGGTTTGGACTCAGTGCCTTATTTTGATGACTTTAGCAGTTGCTGCAGATGTAATAAGACTTGAATTATCAGAAATTTTATTTGCATGATTTTGTGTTTAGAAAAACTTCCAGTAGTCCCATAACGATAGATTCTCAGCTCGATAGTTGCTCTTTTTTAAGCCAAGTGAGTTATCAGGCTGTTGGTAATTCTTACAGTGATGTGAGATAACTCAACCAAGAAAAACGTATATCCCTGTGCAACATAGGTACTCACTCTTTTCTCATTGTGTTGTATCAATAGGCTTTTGATATAGTGCCCAAGCTGCAGTCTATAAGCCGGACTCTGGAGAGAGGAACACACTGTGTACACTCAGTTTATTTGCAGCATTGTGTCGGCTCTGTTTGCTCTGTCTTGTCTCCGTGTCCCAGCAGCGCTCTTCTCTTCCTGTCTTTCTCTTTCTGTCATCTCTTCATGTTGTCTCTTCCCTGCACACCTGGTCTCTGTCACCTCTCTGTAATATTCTCTCCACCCTATATGTCTGTCAATTACTCCCAGTCTGTCCCTCTCTCTCTCTCTCTTTCTGTCTGACCCCTCAGCTTCCTGTCAGGGTTGTGGGAAAGCCCTTTGGGAGGACTCATCCCCTCATAGTTTCTCTTTTTTAAAGCCCCTCTCTGAAGTAAACCCGCTGACTTTGACTTGGCCCGTGTTGGCGCATGGCCTGTTCAGGGCGATGAATCTCCCAGTTTGGAATATGTATTTTTATCGGGCTGTATTCTTTGATTTCTAATGTTAAAATGACCCCTTGTGGTGATATTGTGGTACTGCACTCTTTATCTCGGTTCTTATCAGGTGATGACATAGTGTTTTTCTTGGTTTTAAACACATAACAAAGAACCACTTCACCACAGCCAGAGGTCAGTTTGAAGAGAAGTAGACACACCTTCATTCAGCTGATACAGTTTATCATTTCAAGTGGTGTTTATTTTATTTTATTTAGCCTTTGTTAAACCAGGTTGGTCCCATTCAGATTACAAATCTCTTTTGCAAGAGAGTCTTGGCCAAGAGGGCAGCAAAGCTCCTTCAACAGATAAAATTCGTAAAAAATAAAACAATCTCACATAAAACATTTAAACACAGATGAGGTAATTTAGTTTTAAATGTATTTAGTCACACAAATGACACTAACTGAGTGGTCATTTTTGAGGATTTAGTTTGTTGGAACATATTTTTTACCCCCTTGAGCAAAAAGGGAATCACCACATCTGTAAAGCAGATTAACAAAACACAAGACAATTACAGAGAAATACAGTACAGGCCAAAAGTTTGGACCCACCTTCTCATTCAATGCATTTTCTTTATTCTCATTACTATTTAAATTGTAGATTCTCACTGAGGGCATCAAAACTATGAACTAACACATGTGGAATCATGTGCTTAAGAAAAAGTGTGAAATACCTGAAAACATGTTTTATATTTTAGATTCCTCAAAGTAGTAGTACTTGTAGCCAAGTACAAAATTCTACATGAGTTCATTCATAGTTTTGATGCCTTCAGTGATCATCTACAATGTAAATAGTCATATAAAAAAATAAAGAAAAGACATTGAATGAGAAGGTGTGTCCAAACTTTTGGCCTGTACTGTATCTATATAAATGTTCTGAGTTAAGGTCTAATTTAAGCCCATAAAAGTTTGTTATTCTTAACCGGGAGTACCTTTTAAATTGGCAGCTGAGGATCAATCAAACCAGGAAAAGATTACATTTTCTGTTATTCCATTATTTCTTTAAATGACATTATAATTTTAACATTTCTCTCTCTCTGTATTTTTCTTTTAGATTCTCAGAGTGGCCGTACCCCCTTCTACAGGCTTTGAACTGGGTAAGTGTTTCATTGTTTTGTCACAGATCCACACACCTCCGCTGAGTCTTTTCCAAACTTTCTCTCGTGCACCTTCCCCCCTCCAGATCGAACGCGTCCAGATCTGCTCACAGATGACACCCAGAGGCGATTTGCTCAGGAAGTTCAGAGTCTGCAGGCCGCTGAAGTGGCCAAACAGCTGGAAGATTTCAGGTAGGAATTAGAATTACAACCCGCCCCCCTTCAGTCTTAATGGTCATGTGAGTAAAAGAGATAATAGTTGATGATAAAGACAGCAGATTCAGATGATTTCGATCCACTTTTAAAATTGCACTGCCCTTTGTTATGACTATTACATTAAAGCTACGCCACCGCCACAAGACATCTTAAATTTCTGAGTGTCCATAAAAAAAAAATCCTGTTTTTGTGGCTTTGCTTGTGTTAGAAATGTTTGTGCACAGGCCCCTCCCTCATCTGCAGAGCATGATGTGTCTGTCTACTGAATCAGTGAAACAGTCATCAGAGTTTGTTTTCGCTTCAGTTCTTATCTTACCAACGTCCGACCTCTTTCTTTGTTTGCACAGACAGAAAAGGATGATGGGTATGACCCCCAACGAGGCTGAGCTCATTGATGTGGACAGCCACTATCCCACCGACCGCATCCCCATGGAGATGAAGGAGAAATCTGTAGCCGAGAATCTGCTGGAAAAGATGTCCGAAACACAGTGAGTGTTTCTTCTTCACGCTGTCTCTTACAACTCTGAAAAACACACCACACAGTCGAAAATATTCCTGTTTGAAAAGGTTGCTGTAGATCCTGGCAGTCCCTGAAGGATAAATCTTCTTTTTCTTTGTACATTATTATATGACTCATATTTGGAGCAACTCTTGAACTCGACTGAACAACAAACTCACCAGGTTGAGTCTTAATTAGAAGCTGCTTTAGAAAACGTCTCAAAAGGCATACGGTTAAACTCCTGCACAAATTCAGAAGGAGTCTAATTGTGACGACAGAGCGGGGGTAGAAAGAGTTTTTAATTGATATGCTCAAGTGGCTTTACACTTACTTTGATGAAATTTCACTTAAAGGGATATTCTGGCGTAAAACTAAGCTAGGGTCAAACACACCGTAACACCGAGTTAGACACCTCCTCCACAGATGAATGTTGCTGACTGCTTGCTTCTCTAGTTATACCAACTTTAGTAATGACCGCACGATAGCAATACCACTACCACTCGGTCTACCACTCCATGCGCAAACCTCAACCAAAAAGCCACTTTATAGCCACAAATAATGCTCAGAACAGCACCTAACTTTATCAGCAGTACATATAGGGTCCTAGCTAAGAGAAGCACGCAGTTGGCAACATTCATCTGTCAAGGGGGTGTCTAACACGGTGTTATGGTGTGTTTGACCCTAACTTAATTTTACACGGAATATCCCTTTAAGTGGAAGTCAAACTACAAGAACAAGTGAAATACTAATGTGTCCTTCTACCCTGCTTAGGTAATGTAATGTAAATTATAGTTGACTGCAATACTTCCCACTAAGACTACTTAAACACGAGTATAGGTACTGATTTTAAAAACTACTTAACAAGTACAAGTACATAAAAAAGCTACTGAATCACATGGTTTGAGTAAATGTAATCAGCTACTTTTTACCCCGACCAAGAAGTTTTCAAGTTTTGGCAAAGAGCACAGGACCTGGTCTATAAATTCAGCATTTTAAAAACAGTAAATCTTGAGAGTTTTAGTCAATATGAGATGGTTGTAGATCGTAACTTGAGGCTGTCTCCAAAGTCAAGGAAGCCCCATGAGAGTTCGGGTTAAAATGCCCATCTTTACAGCAGTAGTAGTAAACATGTTTACAGCCTGCTGCAAAAAAAGGTTTAGGTCTGAATATCTCATTCTTCATTAGAAACGACCAGAGGGGACATTTATCAGCTTATTTGTTTATCCCATTAAGACCTGAACCCCGTCTGAGCCGCGCCTCTGAAATCCTGAGGGCAGTTTTGAGAAGGGCCCCCAGATCCTGAGGTTTTCTCAAGTGTTGAGGTTTATAAAAAAAGCTGATATCTCGGCCTCTGTCCCATATTTTTCTGAACACTCAAAACATTATTGAAAACCATGAACAAACAAACTCAAATGAAATAAAGCGGCTGTATAGGTTATGATTTGAAAAAACAACAACAGTCTAGTTGAAATGAGTTCTTGAGGTCATGCATCTTTTCTGGCTTTTACTCGATATGATTGGCTCGGGTAAAAGTTTAAAAAAGCTGCTTTTTTTAATTAACAGATTTGTAAAACAGAAACTTTGCACATTACAAACCAAGTAAAACCAAACCGGTACAAAACCAGCAAGGAGATAAAGAGAAAAATCAAGCAAACTTTACAAGAAAGCCAGAGAGGCAGCTGTGATTGGACGAGAGCACAGCTGAGAGAGAAAGGAAGTGAAGAAGCAGAGAGGAAAAGATGGAGTCAGCAGTGCCACGCTGGCAGGAAGGCCCTCTGCTGGCACTTTGCCAACCAGAGGGGGGGTTGTTGGTGTTGGTGGTGAAGAGGGGTTACACAGTCTTAAGATAAGACGGTCGAGAAAGGGCCAGAGGGTTATCCATGCCGCATAGCACCTGCCCTGGACACGGTTAAAGGCACAAAGCAGAAGATCTGGTGGAAAGTTAATCTATCCTTGACCCCGTGGCAGACTACAGTGTGTTATCCTCCATGAGGAGCAAGTGAGACGGAGGGAGAAGAGGGCAGAGAGAGGGCAGAGGGCTGTCTAACTTCATCTTTTCAGGGGAGAGGAAAAACTGAACAGAAATCTACCAAGATACACTCTTCCTCTGAGCAGAGCAACAATATCAGCGGAGAAAACAGAGAATCCTTCAAAGCGGAAGCGATCTGCAGCTCAGTCTTGATCATTCAGCTTTGACTTTGACCCACACAGACAGATCTTTATCTGCAATGCACAAACAATTCAATGAGTTGGCTCTATTCATTCCCCTTACAATCGTCTCCTTATTTCCCTCACGTTTACACTCCCACACTTGTGCACCCAGTCACCCCCATCAACACTCCCTCCCTCATAACCACAACAAAGTGACCTCGCCCCGGCTGTTTTTCATTGGTTTCCCTCATGATGAAAACCAGGCAGCCGGACGATTTGATTGGATTATGCAGGGAAATCCCGGGGAAACCCCTCCCACCCTTTATGTTCATAGCAAAACACGAGTATCCTATTTCCACAATGTTGCCTGCCTGTTGCATCAGACTAAAACAGAGTTAAATAGACATTTCCGCTGTGCTGGACCATTCCTGACTTTGGATTCCCTTTGCAGACAGCATACTCCAGCGACTAACCGGTGCAGACCGAGTTTTAGACCGTCTTTAGATAGTAGTTGAACTTATTTGCAGAGTTTCAGCAGTGCTACTTTAGTTTTGACTTTTTTTCAGAGCAGTAAAAGGTGCAGCTTTAGATGCATCTTTTACCTTTTTAATCCTTTTTTTTTTTTTTTTATTTCTCCCCCCTTTTTTCTTTGCCTATTTTAGATAATGTTCAATAGCTTTTGCTCTGAACACAATAACAAAACAGTCAGCTTTGAGTTGGATCAGGAAAAGCTTAGTTGCTTTAGATTCCACAGGCCTAAAACAAACTTAACTATCTGTCGAGCGAGAGAAAGAAAAGATGCTACTTAAAAAGAAGAGGTGAGTTTGATGCTGCAGGGTGGTGTCCTTCTTTGCCCTCGTCCCTCCATAACAGTCACTTTACTGACCGCCTGTTTTTTTCTTTTTTCTAGACCGTCTATCGTCTCAGACGAGGAAAAATGGTGAGTGAAGTTGCTTTTGTTGGAGTGTAAATGTTTGCATGCGTGTCATTTGAGTGTGTTTTGGTACACATGTGGTTAATGTAACACATGTATGCTCTCCAAGTATGGGTGTGGTCACACCACAACAATTTTGCACGCCGGCTTATGAGCACAAATGTTTGTCAAAGAAAGTTTTTTGCAGTAGAAAATGTCTTTTCTTAGCGTATACGTCTTTTCTCTTTGTTTTTAAATGAAACACTGAAAAGCTGGTGAGTGACACACATGCATTAAAAAGATGTTGAATGTGTTGCACATAAAGTCAGTGACCAAAGTTTGTCGTGCAAGTTTTATTTTTTCTGGTATAGTTCTGGTCCTTTGTGGTTCGAGTTCTTTGTGTTAGATTCAATGTATTCACACAGAACTCTCTGTAAAACTGACTGGTGATGCAAGACACTTCTGCTTTTGTTCTTGTGCACATCCCCAGAGGCTCCTCCCTCAGGTCCCTTTTTTTTTCTTCTAACTGCTCGTATTTCCCTCGGCTTCTCTTTGGTGTTTTGTGTTAACTTTCTTTTCTCCTCTCTGCTCTTTTCAACTCCTCCCATTCTGGACATCTTGAATTCCCACCTCCTTACATCTACCATCCTCGTTTTTTGTTCCCACATGCCTCCTTCATTTGCAAACTCAATTTTGTGCAAGTCTTTCAGCATCATCATCACCGACATCAGAGACTATGCAAATACACCGAGGACAGAAAACCATTATACTTTTGCCGAGGACTGAATTTAAACTAGATGAGTTAGTTTTAAGAAAAAGGAGAATTTTAAAAAGTATTAAAAATGATTTATCTCTCACTTTTGTTAATTTTCTTCTCCTGTAGTCAATCCATCTTTGCAGCAGTGGTCTTCTACATGAAGCACCTTGGTGTTAAATCCAGGGCAGTCGACAGTAAGAAGTCCAGAGGAGGCTTCTTCAGGAACAAACTGAAGGTAAACCACCATAACTATCTAATTGTCCTCCTGCTTAAACCTTTAAGGGACAGCGTTCATATTTTTGCAGCTATGAGACTTCATGTTTTTCTTTTCTCTCTTTCTGGTTTGTTTTACCTCTGCAGAATAGGAAGGAAGAATCCTCAAAGGCCAAACCAAGAGGAGGGTTTCCGATCCCCAGCTGGATGGCAGGCAACAGTACGTGTCTCAAAGTCGCAAACATCTCACATCTATACATTTTCTAGTATTTTTTTAAACTTATTTTGGATGTTATTTCACAATATCTATGTGTACAATCTCTTCATCTACAAATTCCAAGCACTATAAGCAGTATCTGTGAATGTTGATGTCCATGAATGATCTGTACTTGAGAACCTGTTGTCCTGCCCTTCTTTCCCGCTACAGCTGAGGTCAAACCTAAGACAGAGGCTGAAGGTACTAGTCGTCAAAAGTCCCCCTCTCCCTTATGTGAAAAATGATCACATCCCTACTAATTATTTCTAAAGCATGTCTGCATGTCCCGAATCCATCTGGGAGGGGATGGGAGTGATTGTTTGAAGAATTAATTCAACACTGTGGTTCTGTAATCATCAGAGAAACTCACACACTTACACCATCTGCAGGCTTGTGGGTGTCCTCTCGTACTAAACTAACCCTCTTATTCACTACAGAGGCCCTAATTTCACCACACTCATCCTGTTTGTTTGTCTCTTTTTTACGGGCTGAAGTGCTTGTGGGTCGACTTTTTCTGCAGCTGCTTCATCTTTAGTTCGGCTCTCTTAAACATTTCTTTTTTTTTTTGTAAATCTTCAGCGGAAAAGGAGAAAGTGAATCCTGAACGTAAGGGTCTGGCTCCGGGCAGAGGGTCTTTGACCGACTCTGCAGCTCCTAACCTCCCTAGCAAGAAATCTGGTTCCAGTGGAAGCCCCGCCTCCTTGACAGGGTTGGAGGTCAGCGATGGGTCAGGCAACAACATCATCACAGCCAACAGCCCTGAGTCTGCACACACGGACGGTAAGCCTGTTCTTAGAGATTGTTGGATTGAATGTGCCACTTCTGTTGAGTTTGAGGAGAGTTTGAAGTGTTTGTTTATGACCAGCTGATAAAATAAAGACTAGAAATAGACGGATAACAGATCTGCAACGGTGTATGGACTGGCATAAGGAGATCTGGAGGTAAATGTGTCTGTTAGATGACAGTAATCGTTGATGTGTTCAGCATCATCAAAGTGTCACCACAGGAAGGTCGAGATCAGCTGATTCTTGGGGATGATGAACTCGTAACAGCTGTACTTTTATAAAGTGTGACTACATATTATAACAAATGGACAAATGTGACGGTTGAAATGATACATCTGGAGAGGCTCAGCATGCAGAATAATACACAGAAGCATCAGGGTCGTGTGTTTGGAGAAGTCTTTGTGGTTTCTCTGTGAGCTTCTCACTGAATCACATCTAATCTACACTCAAGTAGTAAAACTGTATCCGCAAGGAAACAGTGATTACATACCCTGATGTTAAAGCTACAGACTGCATAAATAAGTGGATTATAAACAGTCACTGGTGTAAACAGAATAAATGGCTCCTGATGTGGCACTAGAGGCAGAAATAAATAATAAGTGCACTTTAAAGTCCCACTCCGATTGTTCTTTTAAACTACTTAAAGTGTTCTCAGTGGTCTTTAAACTGTGATTTTGAAGTTTCGAGCCAAAACCACGTCACCTTTGTCATTTTTAAAGGCTTTTCTTCAGCAGAGCTCCAGTAGATCATTAGCAAATCACCTCTGAGTCATGGGTGGAGACAGCGCTGCTCTGCACACTTCTCCTCCCGTTAGCTTGCAACCTAGGGTAGTAGAAGTAGCAGGTAACATAGGAGATATTCAGCTCTCGGACACTAATGTCTTTAGGGACATGATTAAAGCTAATATCACAATTAGCTTTCTTAGCTTTCTTGTTCTGCGATCATCCTCTCTATTTCTCCAAAACTGGCCTGCTTAGCGGGGCTCCGGGGGGCGGAGCTTTGATTTCCTACGTAGGAAATCTCACTGTATCTGAACCCGCTGTTTGGGTCTGCCAGAGATTCACAGCAATTTGAATGCAGAAATACTCAGAAATACAATTTTCGCGCTTATTTTTCTTATGATATGCCCTGTAGCATTAGAAAAATACCATGTGAACTTGTAAAAACAAGAAAAACATGATTTTCATCGGAGTGGGTCTTTAAAAAGCCATCATTGGGCGTAAAGTTGGGATTAAAAAGTCACGCTCCTTCCTGCTTTCACTTTACTGTCCATTTGTTTTTGTTTTTTTCTACTTTTATGGAATAAAACAGAATAAATTAGATCTCTAAGCTCAGCTACATTTGAGTTTTTAAACCTTCTCTAAAATTACTTTTTAAATGTTCTTTTACAAATGAATTCAGAAGCAGTGAAAGTAGAACTGATTATTTGCAAATTTAAGTGTAATTTGGTCTACATTTGTAATTAGTAACCCCTCATTTTCTTTGTCACACCTTCTTCTGATCTCACAGGTAGCTCAAGCAATCGCTTAGAGCCCCCAGCCCTGTCAGACGGGGGTGATTCGTCACCTGTGGGGCCGATTGGAGGGCTGTCCATCGGGGAGACTTTCTCACCCAGTGAAACCCCCACAGAGGAGAATCTGGAGAAAGAGAGGTGAGGAGGGTTTGAGGGGTAATCAGTAGCATCCAGGGGGTGATATTATTCGATACACTGCTGTGTAGTGGTTATAGTGGAAACCGTAGGATAAGTGACTGTATTTAGATTAAAGTTGGACTCTGTGGGAGAAGTTGTGTTTAAAGAAACTGGAGGTGTCTGAAGCGCTCAGGCTGAGGGAGCTTGGTAAAACTCCCCCAGCTGTCTGTCCCTGCTGTATGCAAGCTTCTGTCATGCTGCCCGTTGCTCGCTCGCTAACAGAGTCTGTAGATCTGTGACGGACCCTCAACATGTGAACTTGGACCGGGTCTTCCCTACTAGGCCCTTTGCCCCTCCCTTCCCTCTCCCTCATGCTCTCCACCTGTTTCCTCTTCACATTGAAACATGAACTTTTCCTCTCTCCAGTTTCTCGTATCTTTCCTCTGTGTGTTTCTTGTTTGCTTACCACTGAGTTTACAACAGAGCTACATCGCCGTATTCGTTGCACTTAGGCTTTGTTTGTGCCGATAAATACATTTTCTAAAGTTTTCACATAAAATATAAGACATAATGTTGGTGACTTCTTCTAGATTAAGATATTTGAGATATTTACTCCTGTAGCAGGTGATGCTTTTAAGCCAGAGATTTGTGCAGACATGTAAGAAAGGTTAATTTTAGACGAGTCAATATTTGTTTTTCACCACTTTTACATCATAAACCTTAAAAAAAAGTATTTGTATTTAAATTCATGTTGCTCGTCCCATGTGCTTTTCAAGGTGTCTGCATCTATTACGGCCAGAGCCTGTCCTCTGTCCTGCTTGTCTCCACAGTGTGTGCGGTTCCATGTTGTGCCAGGGGCTTTGGCATTGTTGTATCTGGCATGCTACTCTGAGAATGGTATCAAAGTGTTCAGCATATCATGTTGGAGTTTGCAGTTGCATGTTATGGTTGTTACTTTGGCTTGCAATGGTTGGAAACAAAAAAAAAAAAAGAAGGCGGGCGAGTAACAATGTGGTGTCCCGTGTTTTCACAGAAGGAAGAGGTGGGTGTCTGCGCCTTGGCAGAGTCATGGACATGCTTCAGGCCTTAAACTGTTCAAACAACACTCACACAAACCAAACAAACCGTTAAAAAAGCCACACATTTGAGCCCCGCATTACTGAAACATTACACAAACACATGGCTAAGTATCATGTTCTGCCTGTGAAGGATTTAGTTTGATTGTTGAGGTCAGTTGGATTATTTTTACTCGATGTGAATGCAGATTGAGTGGATCTTGAGAAATGATGATCTCCATGAACATTTAAGTTGGTAGAAACATTCTTTAGATGCAATGCATGGCTACTTTCTGTACTTGTTTATATATTTGTTCCTAGTTTCTCATCAGTAGTGTTGATTGTATTCATGTGGAGCCATGCCTGCAGTATATGAAGCATATTCTGTATGTTTCATTGTCTAAAGAGTTGATGCATGTCATATGTCATGCATATTCACTTTGCATGATCACTAATTTTCTCTTTCTTTTTTTTGATGTGACTCTTCTTTTTTGTAATTCCTCTTTTGCTCTTCTTATAATCATTCATCTTTCCTCACTCTATTCTACTTTCCTTCCCTTAAAAATCTCCTTTTCCTTCTTCTGTGGAATCTGTTTTTTTCCACAATTTTGTACTCCCTCTTTTCTCTTTCGTCCGGTCCTTTCTCGTATTATTCCCCTCTCTATGTTTTCCATCCAAACTCCCTTCACCCTCTACTCTGTCGTACCTCACCTCCCCGTCCTCTCCCACCTTCCCCTCTTGCAGTAGGAAAGTGGGGCGTAGCGAGAGTGCCCGTATGGACCGGCACTCCTCTCGGCGCCGTGGCTCTTCCCGGGCCAAACAGTCTCGCTCCCGTAGCGATGTGGACCTCCAGCCACCATCCACTACGACAACATCACCTGCCCCGCTTACCCCCCAGCACCTCCATCCGTAAGATGGACAAATGCCCTCTTAAAGTCTCTGATTTGAGGGGTGCACAGCAGGGACAGACAGTTAAAATCCGAGGCAGTTATAATTATCAGACCGACATGCTTACTGACTCACTTGTGACAGACAGGCAATGATGTAGAGTTTAACAGCTCTCCCATTTCCGTTGACAAGTCAGAAGGTAAGCTTTTAAGCTCAGAGAAATAATAACCGAGTAAAGTCGAATTCGACTGTAAGGTGAACATTTGCCTTCATTCATTATTTCACTTGCCTTCATTAAACTCTAAATCCTCATGATCAAATGACAGGAAGGTAAAGAAAACTTTAGAGAGCTTAAAGTGTTCTTAAAGATATGATATGTGATTTTTAAAGTACAGTATTATAAGGTGATTGTGATAGCAGGAAATGTTACACATTCACTAGATGACAGTCAGCATGTCTCGTGTTTGGAGAAGCTGATTAGTGCTCCTACATTGAAGTAAAGCTATGAACAGAAGCATGAGGTCATGAGAAACCCTTACTCGTATTTTCACTGCTTCATCTTGAGATTAGACGGCCCTTTTCTTCATTACCATGTCAGCTGTTTGGGTCTGATAGTGCAGAGTCCAGAGTGCACAGGGATTAAGCTGCACATGATATAGATTAGCCAGAGTTCTGTTAAGTGCTGGTGCCTCTTCTAATAACTGATCAGTGCAGCTGTAATGGTTCTGTGTACGTAGAGGATTGAAACACGGGGAGGGCTGTGAGCATCAAGATGAAGTGGTGAAATTATCCACAAACACAGCGCTCAGCTTAATCTGAGATGTTGTTTGACATGAAGTGGCTCGAGTGCGTGGTGTTTTCTTTTCACATAGCCTAGCCTCAGTAAAGCTAAGTTCTGAGGAGCGTCGGTCAGCTCCTCTGGGCAGGGACCATGCTGACTTTTTTGACTGATTATTTGTATTTCACCATAAATCGAGTTTTTTTCTTTCAAAGAAAACCATACAAAGAAAAATAGATTATATAAATGCTTATAAATCACAGCCAACGACTTAAACTAGTCCCACTTGAGTGTGTTGTGACTTGGCAGCCACCTGGGTCATACTTGAACCTTGCTCCCGTATGAATGACTCTCACACAGCTTTTGTTTCTCAGTCCCGAGGGACCAGTTTTAAATCCAGAGGGGCCCGGACACTCCCCCACCAGCCCCTCCCCTCAGCTGGAGGAGATGGAGCCCCGCCTCCTGGAGTTTGAGCAGGACCCACCCAACTGGAGGGAGCTGGCCCCTCCTGAAGCCCTGGGTGGTCTCAGCAAAAAGGAGACCAAGAGGCAGGAGATCATCAATGGTGAGAAGTAGAGGCCACAGCGTATGATGAATAGAGAGCAAATGTGCAGATTGACGCCCCCTGGAGAGATGAATGTTGTTGACCGGTTGCTTCTCTAGTTATACCAACTTTAATAGCTCAGAACAGCACCTAAGTTCATCAACAGTACATATAGGGTCCCAGCCATAGTAATCCATCCAGCAACCGCTTGTTTGTAGCGAGACCTCGGGCCAGTCCATTACGGACTACAGCGGGGTGACGCAGCTCAAGGAAGAACATTTATTTCTTCATGGAAATGCAATCAGACCAAGACGCTAAGGCAGAAGAACTACCGTGTCTGCCGTGCAAAATGATTATTTTATCATGATTATTTCTTCAAGGAAATGATAAAGTAATGATCATAAATGTTCCTCCTTGAGCTGCATCACCCCACTGTAGTCCGTAATGGACTGGCCCGAGGTCTCGCTACAAACAAGCGGCTGGTGGATGAGAGTAGGTGAGTTGTGTTTAGTCTCTTTGCAAAAGAAATTATGCAAAGGTGGCTGGAACCCTGTATGTACTGTAGATTAAGTTAGGTGCTGTTCTGAGCATTATTTGTGAGAGTGGCGTTTTGGTTGAGGTTTGTTTATGGCTCCTCAGACCTCTGTGTATTGCTATGGTGCGGTCGTTACTAAAGTTGGTAAAACTAGAGAAGGAAGCGGTTGCCGACATTCATCTCTCAGGGGGGGTGTCTAACTCTGTGTTACGGTGTGTTTCACCCTAAATTAATTTTACGCCGGATCATCCCTTTAAGCCGAGCTACAGTGTTGGATCTCCCTGATTTGTTTCTATTCCCTCTCCACTCTCAGAGCTGTTTGCAACTGAGCATGCCCACGTGCGGATGCTGAGTGTCCTGCAGATGATTTTCTCCAGGCCTTTGGAAAGGGAAGAGCTCCTGACATCCACCGAGTTGGCTACCATCTTCCCCAACCTGGACGAGATCATTGAAATGCACTGTGAGTGGAGCTGCCAAGAGGCTCGGCTTGTGTTTGTGTTCTCCCAGATTCATGCACTCAGACTTGGCTGCTAAAACTCTCCTTTCACACCGAGCGGATCATGAAAATAAACTTGAACTGTGAAATGAAGCCGTTTGTTTATATCAAGGACATGTAAACTCTGACTATTTGGATAACTGGGTGTGACAATGTGCCTTAGCACCCAGCCCTCATCATTTGTTTGTCATACTCAACGTCTCTGCAGGTTTCAACAAATCAGATTTAAGAGCACTTGAGACTTTTTTAAGACCATAATGAATACAATTGAAGACCCATTTTACATCCATACTGGCACTAGAGCACAAAAAGAAATGAACATTTTACATTACTTCAAATCAATCTTTATTTGTAAGTGAAGGCCTTTTAAAATCGACACTTTATGAGATTTTAAGAGAATTTAAAACATTCTAAGACTTTCAATTCAAATGATTGGATTTTAGACATTTAAAGACTTTTTAAGACCCTGCAGATTTCCTGCTACTGTTTTAAAGTAAATAACTGGTGTGTTTCCCTCTGACTGTGATTCCAGATAACTTCTACGAGAGCCTGAAGAAACTGCGTTTGGATGATAACTTCATAGTGAAATCCATCAGCTTCACGATGCTCAACAGAGTAAGTCTTCATCGTTCTCTCTGTATTATTCTGTTACCTTTTACTCTGAGTAACTCCAACCAATGAGTGCTGACAATTTAACATGATTAAGTGGCAAATCTAATTTAGTAGTCATAACAAGAGCTTGAAGCTATGAATCAGCAGTATATTAATTAAAAGTCTCGTAATCTGTGCTTTCCCCCGGTTAATTTTCAACCTGCATAACTCTTAATTCCTCTCGTACTTTAGTTCTAGCAATGTGACATGGTGTTATAATGCGTGTGTGTGTGTGTTTTGTGTGTGTGTGTGTGTGTGTGTGTGTGTGTGTTCCAGTTTGGAGGCACAGAGGGGGAGTGGTTCCAGAAACTGACAGCTCGGTTCTGCAGTCACCAGTCGTGGGCCTTAGAGCAGATCAAGAACAGACAGAGGAGGGAGCCCCGCTTCAACTCCTTTATTCAGGTTAAACACACAAACACACAAACACACATGCACGTCTACATACACACACACACACACTGAGATGAACAGACTGAGAAATATTTTTATAGATTTAACAGAAAGATACACACGGGTGGGTGCAGTTACTTCTTGCAGCATGGACATGCAAGAGATAACACAAGTGGTTTGATCATGTACCTTTATCCAGACACTCTGTGTGTGCGCGTGTGTGTGTATGTGCTCGTGTGTCTGTGTGTGTGTGTTTTGATCCCAGGAGGCAGAGAGTAAACCCCAGTGCCGCAGGCTGCAGCTCAAGGACATCATTCCCATAGAGATGCAGAGATTGACCAAATACCCATTACTGCTGGATAATATTGCCAAGACCACAGGTGTGTGTGTGTGTTGTAGTTAATTTTTTTGTGTAGTAGACAGTGTGCACTTGTGCACTGATACAGTTTCTAAATGACAAAGAATAACTTCATTGTACTTAATATGTATATATAAAATAGTAGTATTGTTGAACAAAATCACTTTTTGTTTTATATCAGGAGATTAAAATGTGTCGAGGTGTAGTTAATTATTTAGTAAACTGTGTACTTATCAGTGAAATAAACAGACCGGATGTTTTTGTCACATTTAACCTACTTCTTAACAGTTTGAGACAT
Source organism: Xyrichtys novacula (assembly GCA_962446985.1). NCBI lineage: Eukaryota > Metazoa > Chordata > Actinopteri > Labriformes > Labridae > Xyrichtys > Xyrichtys novacula. The sequence goes on from OY660871.1 coordinate 26,099,992, forward strand.
TTTATTACATTAATGCAAAATCATAGAAATATCTAAAAAAAAACCTAAAAGCAGTCAGAGCCTCCACTTTGCAGCATCAGGTCATTCTTGGCCAAGCAGTTTTAACATCGTCCTCAAGCAGGCAGCTTCTTTCTCACATCTCTTTCTCCTCCCTCCACTCTGTCTACTGTCTTACTATCTTCAAAATAAAAGCATAAAAGCCCAAAAATCGAATAACTTAGAATTTGAGTGGTCCAATATTTTCACAGTTATAAAAAGAATCAAGTAGTGTTTTAGAGATGCCACTTTAAAAAGTAAAAAAGTGAAAAATCTACTATTTACAAGAAACAGAAATTAAAACACAGAAATAACACAGCTGTAAATCACTGCCACACTACAAACATACACCTCAGTCTATTTCAGAACAGATAAATGTTGTTTTTATTTCTCCCCAAGCTTAAAGCACATCAACAACACACTTACACATCTGTGACTGTCCATCCCCAGTTCTTGTGCACGCTCATGATTTATAGCTTTTGTTTGGGCTGAGCTGTGAAAGCTGTATTTTCCTAACCTCTGTGTTTTCTGTCTCTCCACAGAGGACTTGGCGGAGAAAGAGAGGATCCAGCAGAGCGCAGAGTGCTGCAAAAAGATTCTCAACCATGTCAACGAGGAGGTCAAAGTGATGGAGAACCTATTGGTGAGAAACACGCAATCCATCACCGGGCACACTGTTATGTGGTGATTGAGCACCGATTGGAGTCTGGTTAATTCATTTTGAGGCCTCTGAAGGTCTCTGCTTGTTAGATTTCTTCTGCTTCAGAGCTGCGCTGTCTGTCCTCTTTCTGACCCCCTCACCTCTCTCCTTGTCTCTTCTTAGACTCTGAAGGACTACCAGCGAAGATTGGACACATCAGGGCTCAAACCCAGTAATGAGCTTTACACTGAATATAAGGTGAAGATCTTTCCACAAAGTTTGTTTGTTCACACTTTTGTACATAAGTTCTTGGATTTTTTTCTTTTTATGCTTTCAGTATCATTAATTATTTTCTTTCTGTCCTTTCAAGAATATCGACCTGACCCAGAAGAAGATGCTTTACGAAGGCCCGCTGACCTGGAGGGTCACAAAGGAAAAGGCGATTGGTAAATTAGAGTCTTTGAATTGATTGATTTTATTGTGTACATTCAGGAAAACTTCTGCTGTTTCTGCTGCAGGTGATTTCCAGAACAAAAATCTTACAAAACTCTGTTAGATAATAATTTACATGAATCAGCTTTCAGTCCAACTCTGTCAAGCATGTTCATAATACGTTGTTGCTTAGATACACTTTGTATTTTCATCTACCACAAGCGGAAACCCCGTCTCAGACCTTTATCAAGCTGTGTTTTACAGCATACCAGCATTTCAGATTTCATTTCCCTTTTTCAGATGTATAGACTAAGATTTGCTTATAAAAAAAAACAAACAGCTGCAGAGCGGGGGACTTTCATCAGATCGCACTGGTCCATCGACTTTGTTTTTTTTCTTTTGCATCAGTTTGAATTCATTCCTGTTATCTTGGTTTCATTCAAATGCTCTCGACTTTATTTCTGAATTGGAAACTCTTACGCAGCACTTTTCCACCTGGATCCGCTAATAACATATGAGACAGAAAATGAGGGTAAAGCTGCCATTATTAACATGAAAAGAAAGCCAAAGGCCATAAGCCGTAACATTTATTATAAATCACATGATACAACATATTAATCTAACAAGTGTGACTAAACCACTCTGCCTTGTCTCTGTCTTTTGCTGTTTCTTTGCTGCTCCACCTCTTCTCCCCTCTTCCTCTCTGCCTCCAGACGTGCAGTGCGTCTTGCTCGGGGACCTGCTGGTGCTGCTGCAGAGGCAAGACGACAAAATGGTCCTCAAATGCCAGAGTAAGAGCAACATCGCCGTTCAGGAGGGCAAGATGATGCTGAGTCCCATCATCAAGCTGGACTCAGTTTTCCTACGGGACGTTGCCACAGGTCGGCTCAAAGAAATCTCACAGATAAATACAGTCACTTCAATTGCGCGATCAATATTCAGTTCAACCCTCCATTTTTCTTCCTCTGGCAGATCGAAAGGCCTTTTATGTCATATTTACCTGGGACAGCGGCGCCCAGATCTATGAGCTGGTGACTCAGTCTCTTGGAGAGAAAAAGACGTATGTGTCGGGAGGAAAACATAATAAATCATGTTTGTTTTCCTAGAGAGTAGATTACAGGAAGAGTTGTCTGATTTGTGTGTTCGTGTATGTTCGTGTGTGTGTTTGCAGCTGGACCGATGTGATCAAAGCAGCAGTGGATGACCTGAAGAAGAGCGGAGCACCCATGAGGTTGACGCTCCCTCCTGGAAGTGGAGGAGTTCCCTTCAGTCCCTCCTCGTAAGTGTCACTCTGTGTGTGTGTGTGTGTGTGTGTGTGTGTGTGTGTGTGTGTGAAACAAGCTGTATTCTTTTGTGCAAAAGTTCACCCGTCTTAAAATATCTCATTTCTTTTGTCATTTTCTTTCCGTCAGACTCAGCGCCCCTCTGAGCCCGACAGAGAATGGAGGTTTAAAAAGCGGCAGTGGTGAGAGCGTAGAGCTTTAAGATTAAAAAGACTGTTTTGTTTTGTTTTCCACGTTTTTAAAAGCTCGAACCAAACCGAAGCTGAGTTTACTGTCCTGATAACTGTCCTTAGATCGAGACAAGGACAGCCTGACGGATGACAAGCCCACAGACCACCCGCACCGGCTGATTGATTTCCTGTCAGACAAAGGCTTCGACTTGATAGGCCACACTAACAGTGATCAGGAGAGGGTGGCCAGTAGTGCTTTGGATGAAGGTGAATGGAAGCCCTTTCTTGTGTTTTAAGACCATTTACTTTCCTTTCTTTCACAGCGGCTCACCTGTCTTTCATAAACCTCCCAAATCTGCTTCTCTGTGTCAGTGATGTCGCTAAAAAGGCTGCTGATCGGCAGCATCAGCCTATCAGAAGACTCGCAGCCTGATGAAGAAAACGGAGAGGACCAACCAGAGAGGCCCAGCCAAGAAACAGAGAGAGAGAGTCAGTCTACAGGTAGGAATATGTTGAGTTGACGATTTCTGAAACTCTGTGACCATAAAGCCAACAGTTGCTTTGCATAATGTTTAACTGCAGGTGATAAATCCGTAAGCATGTATAGTGATTGATTTTCTCAAAGTCTGGTCAGATGCTGCAGGTTTACTAATATTGGACATTCACACTCGCATGATTCAGTGCAGCATCAAAACTGTACGTTGTCAGGCTTTAAGGGCGGACTGCATCACACAAGGGATGAGCAGATTTTAAGGGCTGTTGGAGGTGCTGATGAGCACAAGCTCGGCCAGAAGCTTCTGCCTGTTTACAGTCTTGATGCTCGGCTGTGACCGCCTCACCCTGGCTGTAGTTTAAATTAAATGAAAGGTGAAATCGTGTTATTTATCTCCTCATCTCATTGTCTCTGAAAAAGGTCAAACTCTTCTTTTTGAATAAAATCTGATGTTTTTGTCTGATTTTTTTTCTAGTGACTGTAAAACCCCATTAAAATAGTGTTTTCTTTTCAACGTGTAACAAACACAAACAGAACAAATTCAGTCCAAATATGAAAAGCCTCAACCTCTTTAATTTTTAAATATGTTATTTTGTCCTCCAACTTCCTGCCTGTTTTCACCTTAGGCTGTAGTTTCTTTTTTTAACCATTATTCATCACATTTGTAATGGCATGTTCAAAATTCTGTTATTTTGCATTTCCAGCAGCTTTGAAGTCCATATTAACAACATGAAGCTAGTCTTATCATAGTTTTGATCTGGAAATCAAATAACAAATACAGTTATTTCTGCTCTAAACTAGGGCCCGACCGATATGGATTTTTTGGGGCCGATACCGATTATTGGGGGGGGGTCCGATTACCAATTACCGATTAATCTGCCAATTTAAAATAAAAAAACATCAATAAGTGAGTTGAACTGAAACTTGTTGACTTATTGTGTATTTCACAAACTAGTTTATTTACCGTTTAGGTGGTTAGTGGATGAAGATTGTCATGAGGTCGCTGCGCCATCTACAGGATAAGTCGGGGAATCTTTTCACGTGGCAAAACGTTTTCGAAGTGAAACAGAATCTTATTCTCCGCATTTTAGTTCTGAAAATATCAGCGAGTTTTGGCCGATTACCGATTAGTCTCAAACGGGCCTAATCTGGACTAAATTTGTTAAAAATTCATGCTGCTCTGTTACACCAGTGAGGTCTGAAAGCATGACATAGAGAGAGGAGACAGCTTTGTAATGTTTCATCCGTATGTCTGCTTGCTTTTGAGAAGTCCGATCAGCTGTTCCTGTTTTCTCGACTCAGAGATGGTTGCTGTAAATCAAAGTACTGTAATATTTTGAATCCATTTATTTTGACACAAAGTGCATATTACTTTTTACGAGCCATCTCTGGGTTTCTGAAAGCGTTTTTTCAAGAGTGCAGTGGTGTCATTATTTTCTGTCACACTGCTGCAGCTCAACTACAGTGTGGTTAAAGGGAGATAATAGCATGCCATTAATTTTGGGCCTTAATTGCAGCACAATTAATACTTTTACACTAGCATTCGCATTAAAAGATAAAAAGTACAGTTCAAAGAAGTAAAACTTTATCATTAAAGGTTTAAATAGTGTTTAATATCATAGTAACTCATCCGAATATCCTGTGATCCAACTTTAAACAGACTCATAGCACTTCTTAACAGAGTCTATTCATCCACAGAAGACAACCAGAACACAGACAGAGGAGCAGAAGAGGAGAACGAGATCTCTTGTGAAGAAGAAGGAACAGGGATGAAAGGAGAGGAGGAGAGGAGCATCAGCGCGCCTCTGGTTCTGTCCCAGGAGAGGATGGAGGAAGTGTGCAAGAGGCTCCACAGTCTGCAGGAACAAATAAAGAGACTACAGGTGAGGGGAGGTGAACGGAGAACGAGAGAGATGAGAACATAGAGAACACCTAGCCGGGAGCAGAGAGTATGACAGCGGAGGATAAAGATGAGAGACATAACAAAAGATGGGAGTCGACTGAAAAGAGACACACAGCAGAACATGGAGGATTTCACTGAGGATAACTTAAGTAAGGAGTGAGCGGTGGTGTAGTTTGGACAAATGGGGCCAAAATGGCACAAAAGAGAAACTAGAGAATAGAAAACCATTTAACCACAGCTGTTATTGCTCGGCTCAAAATTGCTTTGTGAAATTGGACTTCTCTGAAAATGGCTATTATGTCCAGCACTTGCAATGGGATGTGTCAGAGAAGCAGCGAGAGAGACGAAGAGAGGATGTTAAGAGGAGGAGGTAGAAGTGTGTGTTTGTGTTTCTGTGTGTGTGTGTGTGTGTGTGTGTGTCCATGTGTGTGAGGGAGCCTGGGAATACGAGTGTCTGTCCTAAGGTGATATTGATTTTGTGTGTTGCAGACTGTAGAGGAGGAGCACCACAGACTGCAGGAGGCCCTTTCCAAGTTCTCTCTGGAGGGGGGAAACTTCCAGTAAGACACCATCACGCCACCTGCTGGCCTTTAGGTGAGAGCTGGAGTTAAACTCGAGCAGAAGTATCAGGAGTCTTTGTCGTGGATGTAGGTTTGGTTTCATCAGTGGAATCAACAGATTGATTTTCTATTCATCACTCTAGAAATTAAACCTTTTTGAGATCAGCTGTCAGGTTTTACATACCAGGACTCCAACCAATAAGAATAATTGGTTTCTAAAGTTTGTATCAAAACAGATGTTAAGTGTTGATGGGATACAGTAGTTAGGCAGTATGAATTACTTAAGATTGGTCATTATAGAGAACAAGAAAGGATTTTAAAAAAAGTCAATAAATTAACCAAGTTTGGGGAGAAATGAAGAACAAATGCAGAGTAGAAAATTTGACAGGAATTGTACTGATTTTTTTTACATTAATGCACAAAACTTGTGTTTATATTCTGTTTGGTTTACTTGATAGGGGTGTTGTATTTAAGAGGATATTATCTATTGAATAAAAATATTTTTCCCACAAAACAAGGAGTTACAGCAAGTGTTAAAACTATAGTACAAAAAACTGCAGTTCTTCAGGTCTCCACTTGAGGCAGTCTCATTAAGTTAAAGAATCTCTGATAGGTCTATCATTGAAATGCCTGTTTTTACACCAGAAATAAAAATTTACAGCTGAGTTTAAAAGGAAGTTGAGTTCTCTGATGCTCAATTTTTATTCCAAAAAGTGAGTTCGGTTTTCCAACTTCAGTGTTTTCAGCTTCATTAACCCTCTTCAGAAATGACTGGGTGATACCACCGACTAAACCCATGTTTCATTTGGCCAATGCTTAAAGCAAGCACAGTAGTTCTGAGGAGTTTTTTTTATCAGGCTAAATACAGTCTAGCCTAGAGGCCAAAGCCTAGGACAGAAAAGTCATTTCAGTCATTTCAGTCTTCACCTCTCTTTATGAACACTCATCTGTAGACTGTTTGAGTGGTTTTTGAATCAGTGGGATCCTGTTCAGTGAAATTATATATTCATTTAACCTTAATTTAACCAGGTAAGAACCCACTGAGATCAAGATCCAACTTTTTTTTTTTTATACCAACTTTAGTAACAGCCGCACGATAGCAATACACAGCGGTCTCAGGAGCCATAAACAAACCTCAACCAAAATGCCACTCTATAGCTACAAATAATGCTCAGAACAGCACCTAACTTCATCAACAGTACATATAGGGTCCCAGCCATAGTACTAGCCACCAAACATCTTTTTTAACTTTGCCTAATTTCTTTAGCAAAGAGACTAAACACAACTCACCTACTCTCTTCCAACAGCCGCTTGTTTGTAGAGAGACCTCAGGCCATTTCATTACAGACTGCTGCGGGGTGAAGCAGCTCAAGGAAGAACATTTATAATAGTCTCTTCATGGAAATGCAATCAGACCGAGACGCTAAGGCAGAAGAACTACCTCGTCTGCAGTGCAAAATGATTAATATGATGATTATTACTTGAAGAAAATGATGATAAATGTTCTTCCTTGAGCTGCGCAACCCCGCAGCAGTCGAAATCATGCAAAGCTAAAAAGATTGGTGGCTAGTACTATAGCTCCTGAGACGGCTGTGTATTGCTATCCTGCGGTCGTTACTAAAGCTGGTATAACTAGAGAAGCAAGTGGTCGGCAACATTCATCTCTTGAGGGGGTGTCTAACTCAGTGTTACGGTGTGACCCTAAATTAATTTTACACTGAAATGTCCCTTTAATAGTGTTTTTGTCGTCAAGGAAACTAACCTTTCTATTTTCTTTTCTCTCTTGTAGATTTTTACTGGTGCTGGTTTGAAGTGTAAGAGTCCCTTTCTGCGGCTCACCTGGAAAATCCCTAAACCCTCATGCCTGGACCTTACGCTGCCTTTTTAAGGGGCTTTGTGCACAGTGCAGTGGTTCAGTGATGGAACATGGGAGGTGCGTGCAGGTGTAAGCTGCGTACGTTTGCGTGCCTGCTTGATAGAGAGAAATGCATAAAAAAAACAGGAACCTCCTACTTTTTGAGCGGGAGGCGGCTTTTGCGGCGAGGTGCAAAAAAACAAAAGATAAACAAAAACACAAAAACAAAGCAATATGTTGCTGTGAGAGGGATGCTGCCTAAGAAAATGTAATGATTGTGATCTGCTGTAACACACATACGCACACCAGAGACATGCTAGAAAAGGATTTACATTGTTGCCAAAAGAGGTTGTACGTTAAAGAGGAACCCTAACCAGGTGGAGCTGATGTAGCATTTGAAGATTTAATGAAATACTACTGCTGATATTTAGTGTTATTTCTAGTCTATGCCAAAGCACCACAGAGATGCACTTTGTTCTAACCGAACAAGTTGAACCCACACTGTGTCTGCAACATTTATTGTGTTTGCTCTCTATTCAGTTCAGTGCAGGCTTCATGTAGGCAGCCCGCATTATTTAGAAGATTCAATTCAAAGACAGTGTGTGTGTGTATGTGTGTTACAAAGTTTTAAACTGCTTTATTTGGAGGGTTCTTATTGTTATTAGGTCACATAAAAACATGTATAAATAGAGGCACTGTAGGTAATCATGCTGTTTATATTGGATATTTGTTTGTATTTACTGCTTTTATTTATTCCTCTGAGTTCTGTTGGGTCAATGTGTTGCCTCACCCGAGTGAAACTGTTACAGCACTGGGCCAGAGTGAGACAGAGAAGTGAGTTACAGAGAGGAAGAAATATCTATAAGAAGGTAAACTCGAGAATGTGGATGAAAGATTAATGTGGCGGGAGAGAGAGAAGATGAAGGGATGAGAAGTGAGTTCAGAGGAAGGTTGATGTTGCTTTGGTTCATTTGCAGTGAGGAGGAGTTGTGTAGAAAAAAATGAGATTAGGATTTGCACTCACTGTACTGGAGAAAATGTAGACACACACACACACCATCACACACTCACATGAAACACTTAGATACACTGAAAGCCCAGTGCCACATTCACAGAGGTCCACACAGTGACGACTGTCATCTTCTCCCATGTCAGCTTCACAGCTCCTGATCCAAACTCTGGACTTTAGAGGAGATTATAAACTGTATGATATGATGATCTAGAGTCACCTGATAGTAGTAAAATTGATTTTCTTCCCTTATCGTGGCATTTGTACCCAAATTAAGCTGTCTTTTTTTATTTTGCTCAGCAGTTGATTGTATAATTACGCTGATTTGATTTCTGCTAGGTGGAAAAACTGTGGCTGTGCACACAGGACCAAAGACATGACAAAGATCCTCAAACCAGCTGCTTCGTATCAGGAACGCTTTATATTCGTATTCACACATTTGCTGCCAAATGCCCCAAAATCTAATGTAAGATGAATGAAGTGAAGAGACTTCAAAAGTGTTTGAAGAACAGAGTATTTGTTCTGGAGAAAATGATCCGGTTCAACCTTCTGGTAAATGTGCTAGTGAGTACAGACATTAGAAGAGTGTAGACTGCCCAAGCCTCGTGACCAAACCAGGCAAACCAGCCAGTCTATGATTTCCTGCTTTCTTTTTACTGATTTTCAAAATATGAAACTCGCAATACTTGTGACTTAAAGACGGCACTGACTGTTCTGAAGACTTTAAACTCTGTTGGTGTTGAATGAAACATGAGGGAGCTGTCCCGGCAGCAGAAAGGACAAGACGACAGACAGTAGAGCCAGACAAGGAAACAAAGACGAGTGTGTAGGAAGGAGAAGTGCTGTCTCATTCCATGATTCCTCTCAGCAGTACTGTAATCATGATCACTTTTTATGCATCCTGATCATTGTCACCCTCTTTAACCCGAATGAACCTCAAGTAGAAATCATGCAAATAATGGTTCCTTTATTCATCTAGACGTCACTTGTTGTTAAATTATGTCTGTTTGTGCTTTGCTGTCGTGTTTGTTTCTTAGAAACTGTAAATAAATGTAAGCTTGAAGGAAAACTAATTATAAAAAAAAAGCTTAAATTTGCTCCCCCTATTTGTGTTTCTTAATCTTGTCGGCCACACACATCTTGATAACACCCTCTCATCTGATTGCATGATCACCTCCTACTTCACAGTCTGTGTTTTTTTGTGTGTGTGTATTTCTTTTGATTTTCTCCACCAGGCCATGGAGATTTTTGTTACTGTCTTCCAACAAGCTTATGTAATTATGTATTTTGCATTTGACCATTATGATGAGAGAGGCAGGGTTTGTCTATAAAAATGCCAATGCATGAATGAAATGAACAATTATGCAAATGATGTGAACGAGGCACACATGTTTGTCTCCATTTTTGCAGTTAACCCGCTCTTTACTGTGGTTAACAAGCTACGTTATGGGATACATCTGAGGAGATCATCTCATACCAGGATTTTTTCACTTCACATACCAGCTTATAGTCACTCACTGCCTGAGAAACTACTACAGGCACTTCTTACTCTCTCTCTCCTCCAGATTTCTTCCTTGTAATTTTATATAGAAATACCAGGATGTAAAGAAAGAGTGTGTTAAGAGTGTATTTATAGATTGGTGCCTTCTCTGATGATCAAGCTGTTGTCTACAGAAAGGGCTCCTGAATCTGCAAACACAATCACTGTTGTTTCGGACGAGGTTGTCTTTCATGGAGGACTGAGTATGACAGAAACAAACAAATCACTCAGTGTCAACCCAGCGTTTTGCTTTTGTGCCCACATCCATCACAGCAATAGGATCTAAGCCCTCTGCCAACTCGGAGAAGACACTGCTTTTTTTTTTTTGCCATTTTTGTCTCTATAAACAAATGAATATGCAAGAACTATACTGTGTATTTGGCTTTTGATTTTTATTGTGTAAGAAGCTCTTTAATGGTGTATACTTCAGGAAAATTGTGGTACGTGTCTGTTTTTTAATTCTTCTTTTTTTAATAAATTGGGGAAATAAATTCTTGTTTTGTCATTTTATAGATTTAAAAGCCCAGTCACAATAACCTGAAGGGTTCTTTTATTTACCTCTGCGTGACAAAGAAAATGTTTTGCTTATATATAAACCATTATTTTTTCCATGAAGACAAAAACATGTAGTTTCTCAATGCATTCATGCAAATGTGGGAGGTTTCAGAGTTATTCAAGTGGAAATCCTGACAGAGACAAAAGGAAGAGATCTGTGTGTTGGCGCAGTAGCAGCTTAAACTGAGACCAGTTTTCTATGAGGAACTTTATCTGCATTATTTAAGACACTTTTTTCTTTTAAATCTCTGATTTAACATTTTTTAAAGCGATGGGAACATTTTTGATCTTTCTTTTCTGCAGCTTTGCTGGTAAGTCAAATCGATTGAATACACAATATGATCTAAAATACTCATTAATTACTGAAAACTACTCATCACTTCATGAGGATGAACTTACCCTCTGTTTAGAATATCAGCATTTCTACATGTTTGTCCACTGAAGCTTGATTAATGTACTTACTATCGCTTTAACCCATTTTTTTACACAATGTTCAGCTTCAGTGAACCATGTCTCCTGTCAAAACAGGTGGCGATGGTATCATGTTTCATGTTTTTGCTTCACTGTGGTTAGTTATGATGTACAGTCTCACTTTAAAACAGTTGAAATGTCAGTGAAAACTGAATTTGATGTTTTGTAAATCATTTCAATAGGAAGTAAGGCACTGAGAACATCAACCATTAGAACTGAAACATTTTCTTGTCTTGTAAAAATTAATTTCTTGTAATAAATTTGATGCCAACAACATGTTTCAAAAACATAGTGATGGGTAATCTTTTGGGAATCTACAGTTTTTGAGGTGAAATGTCCCTTTTTTGCCTGATACAGGATTTTAGCTTGCCAACAGTTAAAGGTCACCCTGGTCATATTTTTGGTTTCATTATGGGCCAATGATTATAATTTCAGTAGGTATCAGGGATTTAGGTGGGTTAGTTCTACTACAAGAGTGTTCAAAACATGTTGTAGAACATGCAGATTATTATTCAGCATTGACTTGTTGAAATATGCAAGATGTTTCCTGATGGCACCTGTCCGCTTAAATCTGCTCTTCGTAACTCTTGGTCTGTGTTGACACTGGTGCCCCTTGTGGATAAAGTGATACCTTTTCTCTCATGTCCTGTGCATGTGAAAGTAATGTTTACAAAAAAGAGTGAACTAAATCAGCCTGTGAGCAATTACTGTAAAAAAAAAAAAAAAAGTCCAAATATGTTGTTTCTTGGCTTGATGTAACTCATCTGGTCTGACTCCTGACCCCTAATAGAGGTTTTAAGCATGAAAAGTTGTTACAGTGGAGTTATCAGCTTTCATGCTGATGGTCTCAATTAATTCTGAAGGTCATAAAGAGGCATCACTAACCATTTCAGTCTGTTTCTCAACCAAGTAAAAACTCCTCATAGTGCCTTTGAGAACAAAGATTACAGCATACATCTCAGTCCAGCTTCAATGGGCTGGGCAGGTTTGGTCATATTGTTTCACCTTTGAAGCTGTATGTATGTGTTTACATGGGTAATTGTAGTATGTTATTTTCCTTGTATGTTATGATAAAATTATCTGACAATATTCAATGACTGCTCCTCCGTCCACAGTGGTGATCGCTGAAGCTGATGTGACTTTGATGGCAGACATGCCCTTTTTGAGCGTGCAGCTCAAACATCCTGGTATCCTGAAATGCTGCTACGAAAGCAGTAAGGAGCCAGAGTTTTTCCGGTGGTACAAAAGTTTTCGAAGCGGCAACAAAACCATTGATGATGAGAAAATCACAGACTCGGTGACTCAAGAAATTTTAACGGTAACACGTTATTGTGGCGTCCTAACCTTTGACTCAGTCCAGGTGAACAACTCAGGCTTCTATCGGTGTTGGCTGAATACGAGTAGAATCTATACACATGGTACCTACCTGCATGTCTACAGTAAGTGTTTCTGTCTGTGTGTGTTTGTGTGTGTGCAGTACTAGGGGAGCCTTGTCTGCAATGCAAAATGGTACAAAAGCCTAGTATGTAGTATGTTTATTAGAGGAATGTTGTCTAGTGAGCTCTAAGCACTGCTTACATCTCGTAAGCCATAAATCCTGTTAACTGTCATCTAGCTGAGCTGAACGAGAGACAGCTGCCTCACATATGTCCGCTTTTTTAATCTTTACATCGTCAGAACGGACTCATCACAGTCTGCTGCTCTTTCATTCGCTTTAAATAGACACAATATTCAGTCAAGTTGCAGCCAAGCTTGTGGAGGAGCTGTGTTTTTTTATACTGTAATGTCTTGTTGCATCATAATCTTAATTAAGTACAGATGGCAGAAATGTAAAACAACCATTAACTCCCCCCGGATTACATTTCTGATAGGCTGCAATATAATAAAAGAACACTACTACCCTTACATTTTGAGCTGAACAGCTTTCTTCATGTTAAATAGCGCAGTTACATACTCAATTTTATAATTAAGGACTGGGTAAGATTATTTAGTAATTATTTTGTAACCCTACTCTTTTTTTACTCTCTAGTCTCTTATGTGCAGGAAACTCTAACTCTGCTTTGTTCTTCCTTTTCCTCCAAATGTCCAGAGCCGCTGGAGAAGACCATTAACCTCAGAGAGAGCACCAAAAATAAAATCCTCACGGCTGAGGGAGTGTTGCTGTTCCTGTCTGTGATTCTGCCTGCTGCCACTCTGCTCTGCAAGGTCAGATTTATACCTCATGATGACCATCTGGACATTAACACACACTATCTCTCAGCCACACCTAAGCCCGAGCACCAATGTTAAGACATGGTTAATTTCCAGAATGTCTCAATAGTGGCACTGCTGTATCCCTAACGTCAACACAGCAGGAATTACAGAAGTCTATAAGCCTTCCCTTCTCTGTTCAGTTACAGGTGTTTCGTTCTCCTTTTTTTCTATTTTGAAGCTTAATTCACTTCTGTTTTTCCTTCACAGTCAAAAAGACTACATGAACTGGAGAAAAAGAAAGTGAAGAAAGAGGAAGAGAACATATATCAGGTGAACTTTGAAAAAATAAGTCACATTCCCTCTGAGTCAAACACACATGATCACATGTTTCAGAAGAGAGGAAGCGAGATATGTATGAACATATTGTTCAGCTTATGTCTGAATATGTGATTTTTTTTGTGTGTGCTGACCTAGTTTCTCTTTTGCTTATCTCACACACCATAGGGACTAAATCTGGATGATTGTTGCACCACATATGATAAGATTGAGCGCTCCATGACACAATGCCCGTATGAGGATGTGTGCAACATTATCGAAGAGGAAGAGGAGATCCAGTTGGAGAAGCCTTAGAGGAGCGGGTGGAAAAAGAAGAGAAAAACATGTATTTTGATGGTTGGGTTTAAGAGTGTGCTTTGAAATATCAGGTCTTTTCTTTAATATCAATATTAGCTTAACTTTTCTTCACAAATCATAACTTGGAATCATGTACATAGCATTATAGCACTTCAAGATATGAAAGGTGAAAGGCCCTTTGCTCCATGTACTTTCACAAGAAGTCTTTTTTTTAATATCTGCACATTACCTGCTGTGTTTAAAAATGCATTTAACATTTTCCCTTTTTTCTTGACACACAATAATCAAATGTTTCTGTCTTTTTTGGCAATTGCAAATATAAATGGGGATTTATCTAAATGTAGACTGCACAAACTCTAAAAAAAGGTAAAAGAAAAGAAAAGAAAGGCAGGGTAAAGGTTGTTCTGAGCCTTTAATTCTCCACAGCAAACTGAGCTGCCTTACAGCTGTGGTATTTGGCCGAAATCCAACTTTAGGACAGTTATGAACAATAACTCCCCAGAACGTTAAGAAACATTAAAAAAGCAACATTTCTTTACAACCAGGCGACGTGATTTACTTATAAAAACTGTGTTTGTGTGTTTTCACCCTCTTGAAAGTGTGTTGAAATACATATTTTAATTTAACATTTTTGCTTTTTTACACAATAATTTTATGGTTTGTTACAATTTTGTTGCTCGTGCTTACAAAATAAACCTTTGTTGGAAAAATGTTAAAAATGTTAGAAAAAATATCAATATTAGCTTAACTTTTCTTTACATATAACTTGGAATCATGTAAATAGCATTACAGCACTTAATGGAAAGAGGCTGGGGAAAGATCTGGAAAGTGAAAGGCCCTTCGCTCCATGTACTTTCACAAGGAGTCTTTTTTAATATCTGCACATTACCTGCTGTGTTTAAAAAAATGCATGGGAATCAGATATTACATTTGACCTTTTTTCTTGACACACAATAATCAAATGTTTCTGTCATTTTTGTCAATTGCAAACATAAATGGGAACTTATCTAAAGGAAGACTATTCAAACTCTAAAAAATAAAAAGAAGAAAAGAAAAAAGAAAAGTGGGGTAAAGGTTGTTCTGAGAGTTTAATTCTCCACAGCAAACTGAGCTGCCTTACAGCTGTGATATTTGGCTGAAATCCAACTTTAGGGCAGTTATGTACAATAACATTCAAAAATCAAAATTTCATTCTCTTATTGTGTTTTTTTTTCTTTAACATTTTTTAATTTCATTTGCTTGTTTTTTACCTTATTATTTTCCTTATTTGTGTATTTGTTGTATTTCTGTACTGTTTACATGTCGTTATGTGATTCATAGAACTGCTCACCTTTGAGTCGAGTGGAAATGTGGGAGGGATAAAATAAACTGGGGAAAGGGATGGAAGTCTTCCCGTCACGTTGTACTGACATGTTGCTGTATGTGTGATTGCTTCCAATTAAGAAAGTTATAAAAAACGCAAAATTTCTTGACAATCAGGCGACGTGATTTACTGATATATGTATATATGATGTGTGTTTGTATGTTTTCACCCTCTTCAAAGTGTGTTAAAATGCATATTTTAGTTGAACATTTTTGCTTTTTTACACAACAATTTTATGGTTTGTTACAATTTTGTTTCTCGTGCTTACAAAATAAACCTTTGTTGAAAAAAAAAAAAAAACTTAAACCTTTCAAACGCCTAAAACTGTGTCTTAATAACCATGATATCCTTCCAATTTGGATGAATGAACAAGCGCTCACATGTCTGACCAAACCGTGAAACCAAAGCAGAGGGGCGGACCCTTGTTGATTACTCGCGCCACTATTGGCTACTGGACAGTGACGCAGCCAGTCAGCGAATTCCGTTTTTGGTTGTGGGCGGAGCCTGTGCGCTCCCCGGCAGGTATGTAGGATAGATGTGAGAGGCGGTGCGTAAACAGAGTGGGCGAAGATGGCGTCGAGCAAGAAGAGTGGTGGGAATAGCAGATATGAGAAAAGTGTGAATGGAAGACGCTCGTCGAAACATAAAGAGGGTCCAGTGGGTGAGTTTTCCTCTGAGTCACAGCCCCCCCCCTCCTTCGTCGCTTTCTCTTTAATAACGTCTCTTTTTGACGCTCCGTCGCTGTCACCTCCCGTTAGCGTCCGTTAGCGGCTACGTTAGCTTGCCTCCGGTAGCCGAAATGAACCGTCAGGATTAAAGCCGCTGGTTCTGTCTCAGCTGCTCACATCTCGTGATCGTTGTGATCGACCTACTGAGGATATCTGCGACTGAGAGCCCGCTCCGTCTCCTTCTCTGACCTGCCTTTAGGTTAAACAATCACTGCCACTATAATGTGATGTGTGCCGTTAGTCGGAGCAGCAACAGTAATGTCATCGCTGGAGACATAAACGGCTCAGCGCCTGTATATATATATTAACATTTTCACCCTGTTTTCCCCTTGTTACAACCGCTGACACTGCCTGGACACACCTGAACAGGTACTCTAAACTAAGGGGGAGGATGGGGCGTAACCAGATTAACCTTCCGAGTCCGGTGTGCCCAGTGCTTAAATCGATTATTGGTAGATGAGAGCAGGCAGACACATGATGAGCAATCGGCAGTTAAAGAAGGAGAGACTTAACAGGATGCTGCTGCCTGGAGGCACTGTGGAGTTGCTGTTTATGTGACTAAACAAACCCCCTCTGTTGCTTTGTTCTGCTCTTAAATAAACTACTCCCTTAGATTTACAGGGGGGCATCAAATTGCTGCACAATGTCAGTTTTTACCACAGTATCACAACATTTCCTCTAGTGTTTTATGAATGGGGTGTTTATAATAGACTTGGGCCTGTGTAATGAGATTAGAAGAGTTTAAATCTAATCCCAAATCTTGCATGTGGCTGCGAACATGCTCCGTTTTCACCAGGACTGAAGATCAGATTTGTAATCTTCAGTTTAATCCAAGTAGGTGCATTATAAACTAAAGGGAAACTTTGTGCGCCTCATTTGTAGGGGGGTGTGGGGGCTCATTGTTGCGAGTTTCCTGTTGTTCAGTTCGGCCTTGTGTGTGTGAAGGTGTGTTGTCTGGAAAAAGGGTCACAGCCTCAACACAACACTAAAGAGCCCCTGCTGCTGGCGCTTCCTCTCGCGCAAGTTTGCTATTTTTAAAGCCTGCTTCCTATAGACATGGCATTTTGTGGAGTGTCACATATCAAGGCAAAGTTCAGAAAGACTGACCAAATATGTATCTTGTACAGAAAAAAAAACATATTAAAATGTGTTGCCTGGCTTAAACAAAAGAGTGATCTTTTCACAGACATACAAGGATAGTTTTCATGTTATTGGAATTACTGTTGCCAGGACTTCAGAGTGACACGGAGTGGCTCAGGTTAGGAAACCTAAAAAGACTGATGTCAAGAAGTAGCTAAAATCCTCCCAACAATGGACCGCACTGGAGCCTGTACACCTTTCACTATAAAGGTGACCTGTCAGGCTGCAAGATTAAGTTCCTAATGTAAAAAGAAGCAAGTCTTTCCTGTCAAAAGCACAAATATTTGTGTGCGTGTGTTTGTGTACATAAATGACAGTTTCTGCTTTTAACTCTGCTTTTTGAGTGATGTTTAACCATGCAGCTTAACATAGTTGGAGCTACTGAAAGATTACATGGTAGTGCATCAGTGTCGGATTATTACTTGGCTCTGGACCAACCTGATGCCCGGGAGACTGGAGAGGATCTGGCTTGTTGAATGAGGCGACACCGTGCAGCAGGGCCCTGATCTACATCCACATACTGATAGACAGTAATAAGATAAAGGCAGCAAGTTCTTTTAAAGATTTGTGCAGATTAGCGGTCAACCAATTGTAGTCTTTCAAGAACTGGTGCTGAGGGAGCAGGTCAGTTTATGGCCAATACAACGAAATCACCTTTTTTTGCATTTAATAGAATACGATGGTTTAATAGTAATAATAGTTCTTACTTTGTTTAAAAGTACAAAGTAAATGTGATGAAAAGAAACAACAATAAAAATAATACTAATAATAATATAAATAAATATATCTATATCTTAGCCAGTAACATGTTTCATATTCATTTTAAATCAATCAGAAAAAAAATACATTGGATTATATTTTATATTTCAGAGCATGGCTGATATTTCTGTCAGAGGCAATACTATGTAAAGGAATTTGTGATAAATACTTGCCTGTGACTGTTTTCTATTTGATATGCTTTCACTGGGTATTAAGAAAATTTAGAAAGGATAATTATGAGATCTTTGTGCTGATGATTTTAATACCCCATTAATTGGCCCTATGAATCGGCCATCTGATCAATTAATTTATCTCTAGTGCAGATATGTGTTTATTTTGGATGTGCTTATTAAACTGACTAAAAAATAAAACATTAAAACCCTGGCATCCTCATTAATCAGCATCGAAATTACATGTCAGCTGAAGGAATTATCAGGGTTTTTATTATTGACGGTCCGTATTGGTGGCCATGTGTTCCGTCTTGGCTGTGACACAGCCGGCCACCACTAGCCAAGGCTGTAGCTCTGGTTAATAATGGCTACTGCCAAAATGCGATAACACTTTACTACCCATATGAAAACAAACACGGATGAAAGATGATGGCATCTTGGAGCTTGGCACAATTTGCAAGTGTTTTGATCTAGAGGCTGGAGATAAAACTGTATGTAGTCTGGTGAAACTGGCAAACAACCACCTGACCAGAATGATGTGTAACTGACAGAGACATGATGCTGACCTGCAGGGGGGACCAAAGGCTGGTGGAAAGCGTCACTCAGGAAGGTCACGTTTGAACCTTTCCCACACTGGACCTTTATTGACATCTTTTCTTTTGCAGCTACTATGTTTATTTTTGTTGTCAGCATTGAACTCGCATCTTGGTTTGACATAGCTTGAGGTGTAGACACAATAGAGATGTCATGCAACATCCTGTGAAGTCAATAAAACCATCAATAATCAAATCAATTGCACTTTGTGTATTTCCAGTTGTTAAACATAAAAATATCTTTCTAAGAAAAGGGCTTCAATCGAGACATAAAACAACACCTCTCATTTCTGTTCAAACTCAAACAACAGAAATACTTTTCATCTGAGTTTAAAGTCAAGTGTCTCTGTGTTCTTTTGCTTGTTTCTTTGTCTCTGTGTGTGAAAAGTCACATCTCATTCCCTTGAGTCATGTGACTATCAAATGTGTGAAATCAGCAAGAAAGACTTTGCAAAGGTCATATTTTCACTCCCTTTTTTCATGGGCACACTTTGTCCGTGTTCTATCAGAAGAAGTTTCACAACGCCTGGCAGATACTCCAAATATCAAATACATGTTCAGGGGTTCTATGCAAATGTTGTTTAAAAAGCATGATTCCGACACATTCACCGCAAAAAAAGTCACTTAAATAGACACGACAGGTGCAGGCCTCGCATCTTAAAAGGATTAGTATTGATTGGATCTTAAAAAAACTTTGATTAGTTAGACAAAGTTTTTTTTTAAACAGTAAAATGTGACATTTTAACGTTTTCAAACTGACACTGTGTTTTTCAAACCTTTCCGCTCTTGTTGGCAGTACCAGAGGATTTCAGTTCCTTATTTCAGTCATTTGGCCACACAGATAAATGTGTTTTGAAGACCTCATTATAGGAACAGAAAGCATGTGCTGTAATTTGTTTTTTTTTTTGTTTCAAAGCCTGTTTATGGACGATATTTTTATTAATATACCCTCTTACCTCCTGTGGTTTGTATCCTTATATAATATGGAAAAATGTAATCAAAGGGAAACTCCACATTGTTCCTGCCAATGTCTGTCTGTACAAGATCTGCCAATTAGGTTGAAGGTCACAGGGAGTTGCAAGCTAAACAGCCAATAGCAAAATAGTCAGTGTCACAGAGAGAAAGTTAACTGGGCTGAAGTTGTCTGTAGCTTCCCAACTGTGTTTAAAGAGGCATGGGAGGGACGAGCAGGGAGGAAAGAAAAGGGCAACTCACTGCCTCTGGGTGGAAGTGGTTATGACTGGCTGACAGAGGACGAACCTCAACGTGGAGAAGAAAGACAACAAAACCAATTGGGAAGACAGTATTGCTTTCCTTTCTGCTACCCCTCCCTCTGGATCTCTCATTCTATCTTTCTTTTCCCCTATGCTCTCGTTGCTTTCGTGGAAGAGAGGAGACAAACAAGGACAGAGCCTTGAACTCGGACGCTGGTAAACACTTTTCACTTTTTTCTCTTCAAGCTTTCCTATAGCTTAGTCCATGTCCCATCGCTTACATGCTGTCCCTGAACCCTGAAACAGGTTGTTTTCATCCTTCTGTATTCTGGCCCTGCAGGAGTCATTATATGTCTGTAATGTCGCTGGTGTGTGTTGTTGTACATGACTTATTAATGTCCACTGTCATTCATCTTTAATGTGGAGAGACCAGGTACAACTTAATGGTCTCAGCTGGTTTACATCGGTGTCCCATGTTATCTACGCGGGGTAGGGAGTGGGTGACGCGGGAGTATATCACTGACAAAGGCAGCTCATAGTTCATGTGTTTGCTGGAGCACAAGTAGGTGAGTCCTATTTTTCTGCTTTCTATTGATTAGGTATTGACAGCTATCCTGGTGTGAGTGCGGTCCTGGTGTGGCACAACTATTACTTCATTATTGGTCTGCCTGATGCATTATTCTCCATCAAGTGAAGTTGTCCCCAGGCCTGTGTGAACTCTGAGTGAGTGCTCCATTAAGATTGCACTGCTCCATTTGCATTCTATTTGCATATGATATACTCCCTGCAGCAAGACAGGGGTGTAATATTTACCGGCTTCATTATCATTAAGCAAGAGTTAGAACAGCTTATGCTGATCCAGGGGTTCATAAAGTTCACGCTTAGCTTACGCTTGTCAACATGCAGCCTATCGGCTCACCCAGCTGAGACAGTGGTACCCTCCCTCGCTCTAATTAAGCAATGTAATTTTAAGTCTGGCGGTTTTCCCAAACAGGTTCGACTGCCAAAGCTGGTCCTGCAACATGCCGTTTGTGTGACTACTTGACCAAAGCGGCCATTGTGTTCCCTCAGGCCACATTGCAGATTGTGTTTAAGCAGACAGATGAATGTGTGTATTTTTAGATGGGTTTTAGTTCGTCTCTCGTGGTGTTTCCAGATTTCTGCTGACGCAAGCAGTCGAGTTGATGCACATTGAGTAACTGTTTCCTGACTCGTCAAATTCAGAACATTCACACTCACTCGCACACAGTGTGGAAGAAGCTGGCTCGTTGCCAAATCCCGAGATGAAGCAAGAGTCCAACTATTTTTATGCGTGTGTTTGACGTCAGCTGTTACATTGCTTTGACATGATGCGGGTGTGTAGCAGGTTCCCATCATTGATCTTTATAACGACTTGGGATGATTCATGTTTTCACGGGATGAGTGAATGGGAAAACCCTGATTTACTCATGTCGTGTGACGCCCTGATCCCTCCCTCCTATTACACCTAAACAATCCTTCAACTCTTCAGTAGGTAAAGTGTTCTTCTCATTTACTTTATAACAGTTAAGAAAGAAACAATTTCACTAAGTATTTCCTTGCATTGCTTCGTAAAAGTCATTCGGACATAGACTGTCCCTCTCTTTAAATATTAATTGACTGCAAACCAATCATACTCGACCAGTATGTGATGACAAATGTCACCAGACATCACAAGACACTTGGAGTCAGTTTGAAGAGACAGTTGGCAATTAGTGTACGCTATACAAACTCACCGACCATTACTGTCAAAATCAACTCTCAAGTGTGGAATAACCCTTTGATGTCATATGATGAGCTTTACTGTGTATCCGATCAAGTGGTCCTTTCACATGCTTAAAGTGATGTGAAATTAGGCCTCAAGCTGCTTTATTAAGCTTGCAGGAGTAGATAGAACATGAGACTGTATTGAAAAACATTCTCCCCACTGCACTGCTGCTCCATGTAGCTCATTCATTCGGCTCTACAGTGCAGCTCTGGTTGATTTCTGTGCAAAAAAAAAAAAAAAAAACGCCTCATGATTCTTTCAAACTTTGACCAGGAACCCCATTGTGACATCCCTGGTGTACAGCGAGGTTCCCTCCTGACAAACATTTTGACAGATAAGAGGTGAGTGGACGAAAGACAACATTTCGATAGTGGTGGCTGTTGCATGACATTTCATCACTTCATCGCGCTGTTTCGGTTTACAGTTGGTCGCGTTTGAGTGAGGTTTGGTTTCTGGATGCGAGTGAAAGGACGAGTGGTGCAAAACTTCCAACAGAATATGTGTCCCCATTTATTTTTGGCAGGATCTAAGAGGCACAAATTTAGCTTGCCTGCTTCGATATAATTTGATGAATTCCCATTGACAGTATTCAGTAATTCTGTATTGACTTTTTCTTTTAAAAAATAATGTTAAACTATTCCTATGGAGAGATGTCTTGCCTTTTAGTGTCTGTAATTTAGTATGAGAAGAGTTTGTTTATGTGTGTGTGGGTGTGTGTGTGTGTGTGTTACAAGTCATTCAGTTGATAAATGTCAGGAAATTGTGATTCCTCCCCACACACTGAAATTGCCTCTCCCCTTTCCTGAATGGCGGGAAAGAGCAGAATAATTGTGCGATAAGGCCTCTATTATTTCTTTGACCCCTGAAACAATAATTCAGTCGGTGGAACCTGCTTACTTCTTAGTATGCATCAGCAACCTCTGCTCCACAACCCAAGATGCTGCTTTGGGCACTTTGGGTTAAAAAAAACAAAAAACTGAGGAATGAATGAGTGAGCAAATTCCAGACCCTGATGTCATTAGTGATATTCACAAGATATACATGATCTAATGGAAGAGGATCCAAAACAGCAGTGTCTTTCTTTGAGAGTGGACTTGAAGCGATCATTATCGACAGTCTCTGCGTAATGGATAAGAACACATTAGTCCTGCAATCGAAATGGTTAACACTTGTCATTAAGAGAATTTGTTTTTCTCTCTGTATCCACCACAGGTCATTGAAGGAAATGAAGAATATAGATTTATTCAAGAAAAGGTTAAAAAATGAAGAGTACATTTATAAAGGCCAGACTGATATGGATTTTTGGGGCCGATGCCGATTATTAGGGGGGAAAAAAATCTGATTACTGATTAATCGGCCGATTGTTAATTTTTTTATGAAGCTATAAAAAAATTATATACTCTAGATATACTGTAGGCTACTGCTTTTCGCAGCCGCCGCCGATCGGTGCCTCCGTGTCTTAACTCACGTTACTAATTTACAGTCCGGTCCCTCAGTAAGAGAAGTAGCTTGATCACGTAATGTGAACTGTTTTTATTCTACCGTTACTGGCACGGCTAACAGTGTAACAAGGCTTATAGCAGATGGCTAACTCTAACTTTAGCTTGCATATTACATGGCGCTTCACCGTTAACTCGGCGTGACCGAGACCAGCACAGCGGGGAACATCGTGAAGTGGGTTGAACTGAAACTTGTTGACTTATTGTGTATTTCACAAACTGGTTTATTTACCGTTGAGGCGGACCACTCTTCTCCGTGCGTCCCTGAGCCACCTGCTTCAGATCTGTCACTCTGCTGTGCTGTGTGGTAGTTAGTGGATGAAGATTGTCATGAGGTCGCTGCGCCATCTACAGGATAAGTTGGGAAGTTTTCAAATAGCGGAACATTTTTGAAGCGAAACCGAATCTTATTCACCATTTCATTCTGAAAATATCGGCGAAAATCGGCAAGTTTTGGCCGATTACCGATAAGTCTCCAACGGGCTAAAATTGGCCAATTTAATCGGCTCGCTGATAAATCGGTCGGGCCCTAACATTTATTTATTCGTCTCATTTATTTCTGTTTATGTCTTTGAATGTATCTTCAAATGTAGGTTAGTGTTTGCGTATTAGTTGTTCACAGTATCAGGCTATTTAATTATTGATAGACGTTTGAGGGATTTCATTTGTTTATTTTTATGTGTAAAGTGTGAATCAAAGATCGATCAAAGTCAGATGATTGACAGCTTTGGCCTATTTGCACAAGATCAATGATCAACTAAAAGTTATACTAAGTGAAATATGAGTATTATTTACAATTGAAGTTGTTTCCATTTTTGTTTTATAGCGCTACTCTGCTTTTTTTCCATGGCTGCTTCTCCCCTCTCATAATTTCTCATGTGCTCATCAGTTAGAAAAGCACAGCTGTTTCCATTTTCTCTCCCTTTGTTTTCTTCTCTGCGTGTCCCCTCCCTTCTCCCGTGTCCTCTGTCCCTCAGCATGCCAGTCACCCTATACAGTAAGTACCAGCTGGTTCTCTGACTCGGTGTTGTGGAAACACGGGTCTCAGGTGGCCAAAAAGCTCTTTTACAACAGCAGGAGTCCATCAGGGACATAGTGCTGGATCTTAGTTATGCTGCAGTAAAGCAGGGATATAGGCACACTTAAAAAAACACACACAGTTGTATACCTCCCTTTGGGACCGTTATGTGAGTGTGTTTGTGTTTTTTTGTCAGTTTATGACTAATCTGGGTCTGTTCCCAGCAGCATGACGTGAGCAAAGGGGCCTCTGCCTTCTCCTCCTGCTCCATGCATGTCTGCCTGAATCTGTGGATTTTGTCTGCTTAGCCCGGATTTACATCATTTAATTTCAAGGCTTGCTTAACACGTTTCAATCAATGAGCCTCTATTCGCCCGGCTACGTGGGATTAGTTAATAGGAGTAAGAGAACATTTTGTAGGATATATCCAATGATACCCCACCTGGGCTGGTATAGTGTCTACATGCTGATAAAGAGTATGGTCATGGTGCAGAATAGGGATCAGGATGCTCCTCTTTATGCTTGCAAGACAAGACACCAGCTGCAAGTCAAGCCCTGAGAACTAGAGAGATAGTGAAACGGTGTCCAGGATCCTGCAAAACAAGCATGCATCAGGGTCAGAAAGGTGGCACGATCCCCTCCCCTCAGTCCAATAAAGAGGAAGTTCGCTCGCTTGAAAACATTATCAGTTCACAGCTGTTAAAATAATTGTTGTACTGCAGTACTCCTTCTTATGCACAACTGTCTCTCTGTCTTTCTATTCCTAGTGATGGACACTAAGGCGGTGTTTGCGGCCCTGTACAGCGTGTGTGAAGAAAATGCGGCTTTCTTCTCAGGAGGAGCCAAAGGGTCGCAGGGTGATGCGGCACGGCGGCTGGTGGAAACCATGAAGCTGATCCAGGAGCATGCGCACAGTCTGGAGCCCGTCGTCACTGGCTTTGCTGCAGTTTACCATCACTTTGACTTTGACCCTCACATACCTGCCAATGGCTATCGCTCACTAGTCAAGGTAGGCTGTGGGATGCTTTCAAGCTTTGTGTGTGTACAGTAAAGTCTCTGAGCCGTGTCTGGGCTCTTGTATCTGCCCAGTTTAGCTTTAAGAAAAATAAGCATACAGCTACACACTCTTATCAATATTCTGCCCACACTGTGAGAAATGGCTCTGCTTCCCCTCTGTGCCTTCATATTGTTTTGTTTCAAGGTCAGTCCATTTGTTTTCCAGATTGATTTTATGTTGCAAATCAGGTTAGATAAATTCCTCCAGCTGCAGAATATCTACCCCAACTGTACTCACTGTACTTTATCTTCTTCAGTTATTGATGAAACATCATGACCTTCAGTAGCTGCAGCCCACCACAACTGAATGAGTCTAGCAGGGCAATAAATGAATGCTGCTCTGTTTTCAAGCCTCCAGATTTCCACATTTATAATCCTTCTCATCCCCACACTGCAACTTTGACTAATCTGTAACACCGTGGTTGGAGCACTGAGCATTTCACATGCTTGCTTTCTGGCATGCTATCATACACGCCTTTTTTTTCCCCTTTCAGTCCTAATATCTTAATCTTTAGACAATTTCAGCAGACCCAAAACACATAAATTGAACACAGTTGCAGGTCTCTTTGTGGCCAACTCAGTTTTTTTTAATCTCTGAAAATGAAGAATTCTAACTATAGCAAATGCCAGATGATGTTTTTCGAGTTTAACAAGAATGAACAACTGCACATGCAGTGTTTACTGGTGAGAGAGGGGGGTAGTTAGTATTCCTCGTCATGCTGCTGTCTGTCTACATTTCTGTTGCTGTGTGCCATGTTACATGTTAATTCGATCTGGTGGGTTGTAGGTCTGTACCACTTCTCCCAGAGGCATTTTAATATGCTACTGTTGCCAGCCCCCTGGAAAATATGGAATGAATCGAAGGGTACCTGCCTGGTGAATGGGTCCGATGACGCCAGGCTTTAATGTCCCAATAATATATTTAAAAAGTACATATACTTATTCTAATCAGAAAGATGGAGGAAACAGAATAGCAGAGGCAGACATTAGACCTCAAATTGTGCGAATTCATTGCCTTCATCTTCATCTTTCTCTAGTTGGTGCGCTGCTGCCTTCTCCACATCATCCAGAAGGGGCGCTACATCACCACAAACCGCCGTAGCATCTTCTTCCGAGCAGCACACAATGCAGGGGAGATGGAGGCCTACTGCAATGCTCTGTGCCAGCTACGAGCCCTCCTTTACCTGGCTCAGCGTATGCTCCATGACAACAGCCACGGTAACCTGTTTTTCCAGGATGAAAGTGGCCTCAGTGAGAGCTTTGTCCGAGAATACGCCTCCATGCACAAAGGGTGCTTCTACGGCCGTTGTCTTGGCTTCCAGGTGAGATGAACATCTCTGTACACTTGGGCACATTTGAACTGGTTAAAAGAAGTGGGAGGCATAAGCAGGGCGTACCTTTGAGAACTTTATGTAAGACATAAGTCAGAAAAAAACGAACTGCTGTAGAAAGTAGGATTTAAAAGTACAAGAAAACATCTCAGAATGTCACAGAGAAAAATAACAAAGCAACCTCAAACTAGTTAATTATCTCTTTATCATACAAACAAACAACTGAATGTGACTGCAGTTCTGAAAAGGTACACTTAAAGCTTTTATGCATACCAAGGTTGTTATAATAAATGAAAACTAACAAAACAAGAAAAACAAGAAAACCAAAAACATTTCTGTCAACTGAAAAAAAGATCAAAATGTAGCTGTACCAAAAAAACATGGGGAACTAAAACTGTATGCTATAAAGCAAACTAAAATGAAATAAGACTGAAATGTCTTCCATTTTCATTTTTCATTTTTTTCCTTTACGGTCCTGCTCAAGTTTTGGGTCGACGTTTTAAAAGCAGGAGTAAAAAACCTTTCCTTTTGTTGTTGTGTTTTCTACAGAGTTGCCTCATGAGGTGATGTTTTTTTTTTTTTCATCACAATAGCCAGGTTTTTTTTGGGTTATACCCCTGACGAGTATCCCATATAACAAAAAAATAGGACTATCAAAACTGAATTGAGCATTTTCTAAAACAAAAAACAAACAAACTTTAAAACCAGTATAAAAAAATATTTCAGACTCAGTCAGAATTGGAAACAAAAAGCCAAAACAAAAAATACAAATGAAAGTTTCAGAGCTATTGTACCCTTGGAACAAACAAAATCCTTTACTTTGTGTTATGTTACAGCCTGTAATGCTGTCGTCTAAAGTCACAGCTCAAGATGTTCATAATTCTTGAAAAAAGTGACAAGTTGATGAAAGAGGAGAAAACGTTTTTTTGTGCACGTCACCAGGTGCTCATATAAACCCCTTCATTACGTCTGAGTCTACAGGGAGAGATAATAAAGAGGGAGAGAGAAGTAAGAAGTGTAATAAGTAAAGGCCAGGAAAGTAATACAGAGACGGGGATGACTCCTGCTGCTCAGACCCGCAGGTAAAACGTGGGGAGTAAAGGGTTTGATTGTACAGCCACAGTTTCTGTTCTCAGTTGAGCTTAACGAGAGAGGCTGAAACCCCAGTGGACCGAGGTCAAAATCAAACTAAAGGGAAAAAATGATGAAACCTCCAAAGCGCTGTCAGCATCAATTTATAATGTCTAGTACTCCTGTGATATTCTGATAGCCCATCATCTGTTTCTCCTGCTGAAGATGAATGATGACTGTTTAATTCCAGTTTATACTCTCTTATTATAAGTCCTATGGATGTGAATTATAATTTTAAGTATTTCTCTCTCTCTCCCTCTCTTTTTTTTACCCTCCAGTTTACTCCAGCCATTCGACCCTGTCTGCAGACCATAGCTATTGGGCTTGTGGCCTTTGGAGAAAACTACAGACGGCATCAGTCAGGAATAGGTCAGCATCGTTCTGTCTGCAAGCTGTACCCTCTCATCATTGAGCCACTTCATTTTCATTCATAGACCGTACTCATCCCCACGCCTCTTCTGCATTGCTCCTTGGCCCCTCACTGTGTACCTTTTGATGTTGTGTGTTTAGATTTCGAGATGCTCTTTCATCCCTCGGATTCTCCAGGGTTAGCTGCAAAGCTTCTTCTATATTTCAGAATGTTTTGAACATGCACACAGTTATGGGCAGGAGCAAGGAACGTACACCATTATATACGCATTTTCGCCATGCATGCACACACACAGACACGGACACACTCGAAATTAAAAGAGGAATCATTCAACTCTTGCGGTTTCTTGTGCTCTGTGCTGCAACACAGTGGAGGCAGCCGGTATTGCACCATACGGTGAGTGTACCCCCTCTCCCCTTCATCATAGCCCTCTGTGGTGGCCTCAGAGCAAGAAGGTGCTAGTGTTGTTATCCTTTATAGTTCTGCATACAGTTCCCTCAGCTGCATTAGCTTGTGCCTGCTGTATTTGCCTCACAGATTGAGCAGTTAGGTACAGCCACAGCATCTGACTGTGACTTTAACTGTCGGACTTGTTGCAGAGCAATAAAATAAGGGTTGAGTTTGTTTCAACGCGGCACTTTACATAGTTACCTCTATGTAGGAGTAAGATGATAGTGCTGTGAGTGTGTGAAAGTTGGTGATATACAGTTGTGTTTGACTATAAGTCCTTAATGTAGCTATAATCTTGACGTATGCTGTGTTTTAGCAACCTGAACCCCTCTATCTACTCTTCAATCCTTCCACCTTCCATCTTTTTTGCATTCCCCATGAGTGTTTGTCAGAGTTTTTGTTTTATGTTCAAAGGTGCAGGCCATCTCTGCAGTTTTGATGTTCTTACCCTTTCTGACTTTGTGAAATTACTTTTTTTATTGCCCTGTTATTGAACTTTTGCCTGCCAGTCATTTTTCCATTCCATTTTTTCTCCCTCTTCAACCGCACACATCATCCTTTCCCCTCTTGTCGTTTTTATTTCTGACCATATTTCATTTTTTTCATTAAATTGTCTCTGGAGTACCCAACCTGTTAGTACACCTTTCTCATTTTGTCATTCTTTATACCTTTCCCAGGTGTAGCAGCCAGCTCTTTCTTCAACTCGGGAAAATACGCTATTGATCCGGAGTTGAGAGGGGCAGAATTTGAACGCATCACCCAGAACCTGGACGTCCATTTCTGGAAAGCCTTCTGGAACATCACTGAGACTGAAGTCCTTTCAGTGAGTTAACTGTCAATGCATCTTGTCAAAGTCTCAGACAAATGCACTTACCTGTGTGCAATCAGTATTCCTCAAATGTCACTCCTGATCCATGTACAGAGATAAGTGCACTGCCCTGTTTTAATTTTAAAACTGTATCAGGGATATTTTACTTTCCTCTGGTAAAAGTACCTTTTCTATCAGTATGCATTTTGGCCCACAGGCTGCTGGTAATAATAGAGTGGAATTCAATTTATTCAATGGTTCATGATTTATTCATCTGGTTTCTCTTTCTCTCCAGTGGCCTGCCTCGCTCTGTAACTTGCACTCTTTCTCTTTTTCTCTCTGCCTTATACCCAATTCTTTCTTTCTGCTTGTCTGCTTATTTCGTTCTCACTTTTTCTCTGTTATCTCTCTCCCTCCAGAGTCTTGCCAGTATGACATCCACAACAGTCAAGGTGAACCGGGCTCTTTCTGTGCCCCCCGTGCCCTTTGACCTTCCCCTGGCGGCCAATCACAAAGCATCTGTAACTATAGCTCCACCGTCAGCGCATATCGGCACCGCTCCGGTTCAGATGAGGCTCATCTCTTGTGACTTACGTGAAGGACAGGTAATGAAATTATTACTCTGTTCACGTCCAAGTACTACGAGTGAAAAATGCAACAAAAAAAGCTCGGGTATTTTCTTTTTTATGCGACACTAGACTAGATCCTGTATCTGCTGAGTGCTTGCTTCACACTGTCTCCTTGTGTTTCTTCTAACTATGTTTTGTGACCTTGTTTGTTTCAGTTTTTTTCATCTCCCCCTTTTAAACTATTTTTTACATACCCGCTGTACAAGTTCTTCAAAATTCAAATTCTATGTAAAACGTTTGTGTTAACTCTAAGAGTTGTTTGAGAGCTCATCCTCATGGATGTAATCCTTGGCATCATCATCATCCCCCTCCCTTTTTTTATTTCTCTGCCATAAAGTATCGTTCAAAGCATCACTCCCCCAACTTACCTGGCCACTTTCCCTTAAGAGATTCCCTCTCTCCTCCCGAGTTTCCTCCTTACTTTGCAGCCTGGCACTTAACCAGGTGCCATCAACAAACACTTACAGCCATTGATCATGCTCCAGCAAAACAAAAGTGTGCTTTTTTTCTGTTGCTAAATACAAGCTTGCATCAGCGGAGGCCCTCCTTCTCAGACATAGCTCCCCTCCCTCCTTGTTTCGGTTAATGAATGGGAATTAGTGTGCGTTCATGCAGGCGCAGGAAGGGCTGGCAGCAAGCTGCTGTAGAGCAGCTAGTTAATCCCCCTCTCAAAGGAGCCCTGTTGCTAACACTAGCACTGACATGTATCAAAAACGAAAACAACACTTTGTTTGCACTGTACACAGTTTGAGAACAGCTTCAGAATGCAAACAGGGCTGTCACCATGTCACCATCATGTGCGGTTTTGGGCTGTTAGACCAAATCAGCTGATTTTGATAACTTCTATGTCAGTTTTTCTGTATTTTCATTTACCTTTTCCCCTCTCTCTCTCTCTCTCTCTCTCTCAGGACAGCGAGGCTCTGCTATCTCTCTCTCGCTCTGAGGGGGGGTCCATCTCTCTGTCACTGGGGCTGAAGACCAAACGCCTCCCCCCATCCCCATGTCTCTTGATTCACTTCCACGGAGGAGGCTTTGTGGCACAGACATCCAAGTCCCATGAGGTGAGATCAGAATCACCAGTCATGGTTTTCCAAACCTGAAAAACAACAAGTTACCACTTTTTAGGAGGCAAACTTAATTCAAAAGACTATACATATGTTTGTATTGGGCAAAATTTTGACTGATTCCTTTAAGTCAGGATTTGACCAATTTTTGATACTTAAAATGGACCAAAAAGGCAAAGAAACTAAACGTCTCTATTGTAAGACCTGTAACATTTAACCCATTAGGGGTCTGAGAAAAAAACGATACAGCATCGTATCGTGATATTTTGTCTGGTGATTTATCATGTCGTCTCATTGACCAAGTATCAATTCTTTCAAGTTAATTGCTAATATGAAGTCAAATTTATGATGATGGAAAAATAAAATCAACAGTTTGTCCAGTGAGGTTGGCAAAAGGGACATCATGGAGCAGGAGAAAGTTCGTACAACAAATATATAAAAGGTTTGCAAGATGTGCTACAGGAAAATACATTTCAGCGTAAACAAGACAAACATAAAGGAAAGACAAATGCTAAATCAGCTAAACAGTTGAAAAAATTGTATAAATCGCAATGTATTGTATCGCAATACTCACTGTATATCATATCGTATCTTGGCCCAAGTATCGTGATAATATCGTATTGTGGGGCCACTAGGGATTCCCACCCATCTAACCCATAGAGTCAGCATCACAACAATTTTCATCCAGCTGAGTGGATCCCTCACTTCCCTTACTCCAGCTAATCCCATTTTTCACTGTGCAGAAGCTGAGGTATTACGAGTTAAAGTCTCTTCTGATGTCAGGTAATAAGTGGTCCTCTTTTGTCTGGGAACTCACTCCTGCAAACTTAATAGAGACGGTTTGCCCTGAATCCACACCTTTCTTCTCATGATAGCTACCTACCTGAATCATAAATTCACTTCCTCATCATCTCCATTTTTTCCTTTTGTGGAGGAGTCTATGTCCCACATTTATTCCTCTGTGACTGAAAAAAGTGGGACACACAATTAAGCTGGGACCTCTTATTGAAAAAAAGTTTGATTGAATTTTTTGTCATCTCTCCAGACAGCACTTGACGAAATTGTTTTCCATCCTGAGTATAAAACGGTGGTGTGAAGTATTTTACCTGTTGATTCAATGAGGGATCAAATCGGTCTCCCAGCCTCCCCCTATGCTGATCTGATCATCTTCGGCTGTGTGGAATCTTTATGTAGCGTCAGCCTACTCCCAGCTAACACAAGACAGGGCTCTGTGAAATTGCCAAGGACATGGGCATCCTTGACTGCAGCAATGTAGCAACCAGCGGATGAGACGGGGGGCAATCAGAGAAAAGGAGCGAACAGGGCTGTCATGTTGAATTAACAGAGAACCGTACAACCCTTGAGAGAAAGATCACTGCAGGCACTAATGGAAGCGCTCACCCTCCATTTTTGAAACATCCTCCCTCTCAATCTTTGTAATATCTTGCAGTATCCCTTGTTGCTCCTCTGGTGTCCTTCAGTGGTAGGAGCCTTTGGTGCCCTCAGTGCTCAATGAGGCTGAGATCACAGAGATGGATACTCCAGCATCTGTGCATTAAGCGACTTGGACATGGACCACACACTCACCCACCCACACACACAGAGTTCGGCCAGCAGAGGTTTACACATGCAGATGAACTGCTCTGCCTGTTTGAGAATGAGGGGGGACTACAGCTCTTAGAAATACCTGCTGTGAGAACAGATCTGGGACTCTCTGAAATGGTGTGTGAGAGTTTTTCTTGGTGAATAGGATATCTGTAAAGGAACAGTCCAACAACACAGACACACACACACACACACCATCACGCCCTTAGACTCTGCTTTTTGGGTCATTTGTTGTGAGACTATACCTGCATTTATGTGTGCAGATGATAACAGTTTGACTGAAGGTCCTGCCCGTGGACCCCCACCGTATCTTGACACTAATTGTAGCCTTGCAACAATCGCTGTTTTTCATACATAGATGCACACACTCACACCTGTGGAGTATCTTTGCTTATTTAAACCCACACTGACCTGAACAGTGCCTGAGCTGCACGCACATTTACATGTCATCAGTCTCACTCTTCTGAGATGTGCTGTGACAGGTCGGGTCCTGAGACAGCATCGCCACAGACTGCTGAAGCTGCTCCTTTGATTTCTTTTTCATACTTTCATACTGACTCACTGGTCGGTGAGCCGTCATACAAGCGTACACACACACTGTGCCTTTCCTGGCATTGTGATTGGAGGGCTGGCGGCGAAAGTGACAGCCCTGTCATAGCTAGTCAGAAACCTGTTGAAGAAAGATAAAGACAGAGGAGAAAGGATGAATGCATTGTGGAAGGAATATTTTTTTTTCTATAACAAGTTTGGATGCCTTTCTCTCATTTTAAGGTCACTGCAATTCAGTTGTGAAGTCGAGTACATGCCTCAGGTTGGCATTAGAACAGTAAACACTCATCTTGGCTGTGGAGGAAGGAAAAAGAAAACACTCTGCACTTTGTATCCCTGTAAATTCACACCCATCCCATCCTCTTGTCTTTGTCCTTTTCCCCAGTAAACTAGGACGTGTGAAAGCCACCTGTTATTACCATGTACAGAGATGGGAAATAGAGGTGACTGTGAGGGCAATTCTCATTCTGTCTTTGTCTAGACAGTAATTCAGAAAGCAGACAGATGACATCAGAGGGGCATATAATTTTCATAATTTTTCATCCTCGTTTCTTAATGTTCACGCCCACGCATCTCTCTCCCACCACATTTCTTTGTCTCACTCCGTCTCACTGCCTCTTTGCTGTATCGTGGATGCTGTTGTCCTCATGAATTTAACAAAACGGAATATATTCACTGTGAAACTAAGTGTTCCCCCATCAGATATTCACCTCTCTGTGCACCCTTGTGTTCTGTCTTGTGCAGCCTTATCTGAAGAGCTGGTCCCAGGACCTCGGCGCCCCCATCCTGTCAGTGGACTACTCTTTAGCCCCCGAGGCCCCCTTCCCAAGGGCTTTGGAGGAGTGTTTCTACGCCTACTGCTGGGCTCTGAAAAACCACCATTTACTAGGTACACACAGGCCGGCGTCTGTTTCATCTCCTCTTTGCATTTTATCTACCAAAAAGTAATGGGAGAGTATGCTCAGCTGAAATGATACATAAGGCAGGTAAAAGTAAGTGGTTTATTAGAATTAATGAGCGTCTGTAAGTCCCCACTTGCGTTCCCTACGCCTCTCGAGAGAATTCATTCATCACTTTGAAAGTAATCACGCTGCAGCACAATGTCTCGCAGTGTACCTCTTGTTCTGTATCATCTCGCAAATTGTGATGCTTACAATGAACACAGAAAAAAAGGCTTCTTGTCTGTTCTGGGTACATTCAGCCTCTGAACAACGCTGAGTCAAATTAACAGCAATCACAATGCATCATGTTAGTGTGCAAGAAAGGAACAAGGAGACTATACAGGTGCTATAAGGGAGACAGTGAGACAACACTTCCTCTCTATAGCCACATATTCAGCTGTGAAACTGTGCAGAGAAACTGTAACTTGATGGTTGTCTCACCAGTTTTTTTTCAGTATCTTTCAGTCAAATAGGAGTTATTTTTATCTTTCCAACCTTTATTTTTGTCTTTCATTTTACTACGTCTCCCCAAAAAGCTCTCATTGCTTCCTCTCCTCTTTCCCTCCATCCTATCATCTCTGTCCTATTTTAATCCCTTTCAGGTTGGACCGGAGAGAAAGTGTGTCTGGCAGGTGACAGTGCAGGAGGCAACCTGTGTGTGACGACGACGATGCGCGCTGCCGCCTTTGGTGTTCGGATGCCAGATGGTATTGTGGCAGCCTACCCGGCCACCCTGCTGACAGCCTACGCATCGCCCTCACGTCTGCTAACACTTATGGATCCCCTGCTGCCTCTCAGTGTGCTCTCCAGGTGTCTCAGCGCCTACGCAGGTAAGAGTGCGTATTATTAAAAGAAACCGAGCCAGGACTCTGCTTTGTTAAGTGAATTTAGATCCATTTTCTTCTTTTTTCTTTCAAGCAGTCCTGCATGTCTATGCCATCTGCTCCACATCAATCACACTCTTAATCTCACTGTCTGAACTTTGGTTGTAGATTTATTAATAGTAATACTACTCAAAACGTTTTTGTAGCAATGATTATATATTTCTTCCATGCTGTAACAGTTGTTTTTATGAGTGTTCATACATTCTAGTTTGTCTGTTGGTATTATCATTTTCCATGTCAAGAAGCCTAAAGTAATGTCTTCAAATTCTTAGCCGAGCAGTGTATCAATAACTGATGAATGGAAACACACAGAATAACTGAGACGTCAGAGTCGTGTGTGCAGAAACTATTTTTAGAGATTGTAATAAATGAGAAAAAGAGTGAAGAAGATTAAAAAACTGGCCAAACTCTGCAAATACAGACTTTCTTTTCCTTTTTTTTCTTTTAATAACTAAACTAAATGCCTGTAATTTTCTGTTCACTTCTCTAGTCCTACCCACTGTATATTGTCTTCTATAAAACAGACTGCTTTATGTGCAGTATTTCATGGTTGTAATGAACCAACTGTGTCGCTTCTTCACTGCTTCCTCTTTTTCGGTTTTCGATCATCTTTGATTTTACTGGATGAATTACAAAAGAACATTTCCATAACTGTGGAGCATCTACCTTTTTTCATCCTTTTCCAGGCAGTGAGCCGCAGACGGAGACCCAGATAGAAAAAGTGAGCACACTGAGCATGGTGAGAAGAGACACAGCGCTGCTGCTAAAAGATTTCCGACAGGGAGCCACAAACTGGATTCACTCTCTGCTGGATTCAAACAGAGCGTCAGCCTCTCCTGGCACAGCTGCAGAGGCGCCACCAGGAGCCACTGGTACACCGCCGACTATGGCTTTGTGCATGGGTGTGATTGTGCGTGTTTGTGCAGTCAGGTGGGGACAGGAGATGAGATGTGGGAGGCATCAGAGTGTTTTGATGGCAGCTATTGTGTTCAGCGTTCTCTGTAGATGTCCTCCACTTGTTTTTTTGATCTTATATTTGCGAAAAAGTAAAATGAATGTGATAGTGGTGAATGTGGTGTGTTTTTACTGCCTGTGTTTTCAATGTCTTAATTGAGCTGATTAATTTAAGTTTTATGATCGCAACATCATCGAATGCCCCAGGGTTCATTCAGATCCCATATGGAGGAGGTTGCAGATGTGGATCCCGTTTATTCATCATCAGCTCACCAATTATGGCTCCATCCCACTTTGTTGCATAACACTCCTCTAGCTCCATTCATATCAATTCACCTCTTTGGAGCAGCAGGCCTTTGACAGTAATTGTTAATTGTCGCCACCGTAAATCTGGTGGCGAACTGTAATTTCCCTGGTGTCCCCTTAGCTAGGTGACACCCCCACAGCTGCAAGCCCAAACTAATGAGAATGTCATTGTTGGGTGTGCATTATTAAAAGGCCATCATGGCTCAGAGATGGTTCATTATTAAAGAGATGAGAGATTGCAAGCGCTTTGTGAAGAGACCAGCCATGACGACTCTTACAGCTGTGTTTTGACGGCTCAGGGCAGGCGGATGATATCACCATGACAGCACTGTTTGAATTTCCTTCACCCACTTCTCCCCTCTTCTTCCGGATATATTCCAATTAGCATTTTAGGCTTTTAACTGTTGGCTGTCAACCAGAGGACGTATGATAAGTGGAATCTGTGGAATAAGTGAAGTGGGTGTGTGTACTATTACTGGTGTGTTTTCCTTGTGTCCTCCAAATGCTATTGACCTAAAGAAAATTTAAGTGGCGTCTATTTAAGTGGCATCTTCCCCTGTTTAGACCATTTACTGTAATTTGTATATCCAGCGTTCACTTTTTAATGCACTTATTTTGTATTTAGGTCTAACTTTTGCTAAATGTCTCTAAAATTCCTCTCCCTTTATCTCCTCTCTTAGACACAGTGAGGAAGAGCATCTCAGAAGCATCCTTCTCCTCTCCCCACGCCGACCCCCCCATACCCTCCGAGACCTCAGAGTTCCCCACCCGGAAATTATCTGTCAAGAGCCAGACTTGTCAGGACTTGGGAGCCCACAACAATTCCACTTCTCACAATTCACCGCTTCTCTCTGAGCGAGCCGTACGTCACGCTTTGACATGTTAACATCATGATTAGCTAGCTTTCACTTGGTGTTCTGGGGAAGATGACAGTGTTGAAGATCTATGGGTTGTAGTTTAAAAGAATGCTGAGCTGTTACTTGTGAGAATTAGATCCCATGATGAAGAAAAGGTCAGTAATCTGAAGATCATTATAATGCAGTCAAACTGATATTTTTCACAGACTCCTTTTAATGATCTGCTTTCATACCGCTTGTATTAAAAAGATTTAGCATATGGTTGTAGACTTTTTTTCAGAGTCGGAGAGAACATCAGCATATTTAGGTCCTCTGTCTGACAGGGGTGTGCACATGTAATGTTTATTAACTCAGCTAAGATTATGTCATCCAACGCCTCAAACAGATTTAGCAAGAAATGCTGACTGGATATCAAAACTTTCTAGTTGTGCGTGTGCCGGCAAGGTACTGCAGATTATCCTTTGGGTGTATTTTCACACAGGCGGAGTGGATTAGTGGCTGGCTTGGGAAAAATAGCAAGCAGAGGTGATGTAGGATTTTAAATATGCTTTTCCTCCTTCAAAGGAGAATTGTTCAGCCAAGGCTCTGAGGCACTGAGCCAAAGTATTTTGAACATTTTCACAAGGACAAAGTGGTGTGTGTGAAATTTAATCAAGTTTTCTGTCGGTTATTTATTTGTTATACCCTCGATCATTCTCGCCGTTAACTTCCCAGTGCTGTCCAAACTCGCTTGAGTTGATTCTCATCTCTTCTTTAATGTAGCCAGAAGATGTGAATTTCTACCTCTCCAAGGACACGGATCCCTGCATTTCCAGAGACCTGTCTCCAGTGGCCATACCGCCCCCTGCTGGAGAGGAGGGATCAGAACTGGAGCACCCAAGGGAGTTCCCCTTGGGGTTTGAGCCCCTGCGTTCATCGCAGCTGGCTGAGATGAAGGTGGAGGTCTCTCCGGTCGTCAAGGATCCTTTTTGCTCTCCTCTTCTGGCCCCCGATAGTATGCTGAAGGGGCTTCCACCTGTACATATAGTGGTAAGAAGATGCACAAGTTTACACAAAAGCAGACAATAAGGGCAAAAAATATGATCAGAGTAATTCCTTTTTTTGTATTGATAAATTGAGATTTTTGCTCAGTACATGTTTTGATCAAGCTGGCAGTTTGAGGAGCATCCTGATAAAATAACATTAACAATTTATCTGTTTATGTTGCTTTATTAACATTTGTTGTCTTTTGAGCATTTAAAGGTTGTCATTTTTTTGTGTATTTCTGCTTTTATTTGGAAATAAGAGAGTGGGCAGGGGAGGAAACTGGGATGCGTCAAGCTGGAATTAAACCTGAGCAACCTCGGACTAAAGCCTCTTCTGGTTTAAATGATCTTAGCCTTATTAAGATCATTTAAACCAGAATCAAGCAGTCTCTCTCTGATGCTATTCATAGATATATCACCACATCCTGGGAAAGGCTGCCAGACATATCAGTGTAGCCTTGTTATATTACTCCAGTGTTTACCATATCAGCTGGAGAGGTATTATTGGCAGAGTCCCCCAACTCTTCAAATTTATAGACCCAGTTAAAAAAAAGAAGGAAAAACACAAAATAAGTCTTTCTTGTAATCAATCAAAGTTCTGTGGCAGACACAGGATATGAAGCACGGCTGATTCCAGCTGAGCTGCCTCTAATTTCCATGTACCGGTAGTTGATGTGATTTTATAATTTTCTGTCTACAATCTTCTCAATTTGGAGGACCATGGGGGTTAATTGCATCATTAATTTGGTGCCCTTTGTTCCACTCTTTTCTTCAATACCAGACACCCCCTCAAACAATGTTTGGCAGTAAGAAGTGGGCACTGACTTTGTCTGTAAGAAAAAATACAGACTTACTGTCCATCATTGCCAACTTTCATGTCCAAAAGGCTGTTCAACAAATGTTCAAGTTTATCATTATACACATTGTCCACTCTGTTGTTGTTGTTGTTCCTGATGCACATCATGTAGTGGCTCAGCCCTGGTTAAAATGATTGACAGAGCACATTCATAAGCACTTCTCTATTTCACTCCAGTGTCAAGCAGTGCTTTAAAGAGCTGTTAAGTTCTTACAGCCCACTACATTTAGTAGAT
Source organism: Xyrichtys novacula (assembly GCA_962446985.1). Lineage (NCBI taxonomy): Eukaryota > Metazoa > Chordata > Actinopteri > Labriformes > Labridae > Xyrichtys > Xyrichtys novacula. Next base: position 26,139,086 of record OY660871.1, read on the forward strand.
TTTGGTAGAAAATTGCTGGTTTACATGTTTCTTTCAAGTTTAAAATTTTAAGATTAATGTTAGAGCATCTCAGAGCAGATCAGGAATGGGATTGTGTGGTGATGATGATGAGAAGGGAGCAGCAGACTGAGGTACAACAAGGCATCCTCTAATGTTAAGAGAGAAATCTACCAAGTGCTCTAGACTCAGTGCTGTATGAGAGTGAGCCGGAGTGTGATGGTGGGGAGATTGAGGGGGTTGAAGCCTGCTCTCTTGTGAAAAGAGTGTTAATATGAAAATGAGGAAATTGGTGCTGCCTTTAAAGTGCCTGGAGTGAGTCAGCGAGAATGTAAAGAAAGCTGGGACAAAAGAGACTAGGACGCTTGGCTTCCTTTTCTTCATCCTTTAATTAAGATTCTTGACATGTCTGAAGGGAGTCCTAATTTGCTTTCCTCCCTTTTTCTCCTCCTCCTCCTCCTTCTCTTCCCCTCTCTCAGGCTTGTGCTTTGGACCCCATGCTGGATGACTCTGTGATGTTTGCCAAGCGTTTGAGGAGCATAGACCAGCCTGTCACTCTGTGCGTCGTCGATGACCTCCCTCACGGCTTTCTCAGCCTATCCCAGCTCTCCAGGGAGACGAGGGAGGCTGCCAACGTCTGCGTGGGTAGGATCCGCGCCGTCTTCACCCAGAAGGACTCACCCCCGGAGCCGCGCAAGCACCGCAAGCTGGAACGGACCGATAGGGGCGTGTCAGCCGCTTCTGGGGAAGCCGATTCTCTCTTTGTTTGCCCTATTGAGGAAGTGGAGCTGACTGAAGGAAAGGGGGTCAGAATATCTGATGGGGAGGGCCTGGTCAGTGCGGAGGCCCAGAATAACTCTGATGCTGGTGGCATTGAGTCTCAAACAAGGTTAGATTAAAACAGAAGGACTGCAGTTCACCCAAGGAATTAAGAGAAAGAGCAAATGAAAGTCAGTGCAATGCTTAGAAAAGAAGAGAGAGGAAGCATCCTTCAAAAAAAAAGGGTGAGGGGGGTAGTCTGGGAGATTGCCCTGTTCTTAGTGATGTCAAAAGAGAGGAGGGACATGAAATACGACTCCCTCAGCTTTACATTTCTTACCACATGTCTGCATCATCACACACCGACACTAATCTTGCAGATAGAGCAAACGCACCCATAGAAGACAGTCTTATTTCAAAACAAAATGGTGATTTAGCAGGTTCTCAGATCAAAGACCCACACTCACCCACACATGTGACACAGATACTTACACAGAGTCGCTGTTAGGCAGCAGAGGGTCAGACAGAAGAGTCTTGGGACGTAGCCTGAATGGGTGATTCATCCAGGCTAAGGCAGTCATTTGAAATCCTAATCAGATGGCAGGAGACACAATATATGCTTCTGTACAGAGTCATCGTATCAAAATGGCCACTTGTCCTTAAGGGAGCCTCTCTAAATCAGACTAATAACTCCTCATTGTGTTCTCTATTACGCCAGTTTGGCAGTCAATATAGCCCACTTTGTGGATGGTAACTGTGTTGACTCTGCTAAACACAATTACAGAGCGAAAACACAACACACTAAAAGGCTCCAAAGCGGATGAATTGATTTACTCATCTGTTGCTCTAATATTGCAGTTTTTAATCATCTATATCTAAATCTATGCAGTAGTTTAACTTTTTATTTATATATTTTCTATTGCTGTATTGTAATCCTTGAATCACTATAGGTCTGTATGTTGATTTTTACATTATAATGTTTGTTTAATGTAATCTCATGCTGTTCCACATTTTTTGAATGTTTCCACTATTTACCTCTGCTTCTTTGGCACAGCAGCTGCATCAATCCTGGACTTTTCAGTTGAAATCATATCCTACTCTCAGTACTGCAAACTGACAGGATAAGGAAAATGTAGAATATGACACAGGGACACAGTTCCCTCTTTAGATGCTGCCTGGTTATCTTTATTGCGCTAGTATTAATAATGCAGAGATTGCATTTAATTGATCACTACAATGAAATCATGAAGACGCACTGAGTTGGATTTAAGACGTGTACATGCTTGGTCCTAACTTAACAAGCTTTTTAAGAAAAATCACCGTATTTTTATTTGATTATTTTAAGACAAAGAACTGTTGCTCAAGATTTACTACTTTCAACCGGAGGAAGTGAGAGCAAGAGGCAGCAAAAAGCCTGGCCCTCAGCTATCAATACTCATTTTAAACTCTGCTGCACTGATTTCCTCTCAGATAGCCCTCGTTCCTCACCAGGCATTATTGCTCACCACTTCTCTGCACAGTATGCAGTGTGTCAGAAGTACCACTTCTCTTCAGGCGGGGTATCTCCTTCCTGACAATCTGTTTCTACAAATGGAAGCCTTTTAGGCAATCCTCCAAGACCCTCTGAAGGAAAAAAAAGAAGATCGTAGCCGTGTTGTGTAATCGCCACTGAACTTGTATTTTGGCCAGCTTAAGTAGCTGGTGGTCCAGATTTGTTTCACTCCCCACCATCTCATTTGTTAGTTGATTTTGTTTTTAATAAACTTGAGAACACTACCCGGAGGAAGTTGCCACTGAAGCACTTTAAAGTACACAAAAATGTCCTTCAGAGGGTCAGCCCCTCTATCAGGCCCAACTAAATATAGATGCCAACAATGCTGGAACCGTCACCGTCCTGCCCTTGCCTAGTAACAGGGCTTGGGTTGCCAGGTCTGTAGAGAGAGATGCTGTGTGATGAATAGGATTTAGCTGAAGCTGCGAGTGAAAAATCCCCCCCATCCGTAGAAGAGCAGGATTTTAAGCAGCAAAGTCATGCTACAGGATTAGACCATGCTCAGTTCTGTCAGCTCGGAGTACTTACCGCAGTATTTTTAGTCAGATTGATGGAGAGAAGCAGGACCGTGAAGAAAAAAGAAAGTAATACACTCATCCTCTTGGAGATGCTGGGCTGAAGTTTTTACTTGCTTTACTAGCAGCTGTTTATGCTCACTCTGCACTTTTGCAGTAGTTTAATTGTCAATCTGTCTCTGTGTGTGTTCATGTGTGTCTATAAGCTTGAGTTTCTATACATGTTTATTTTTACATGGTGCCTGTGTGTGGCTAAAGTGTAGTCTGTGCGTGTGATCCAACATATCTTTGTCGTGTTGTAGAAACATGAGCTGCATGACGTGGGTGCGTCTTCTTTGTTTGTGCGGTGTGTTCACATTGAGACAAGAATGGCACTTTACACTCGAGACTGTTTGTCGTAAATATCATCTGTTTTTGAGGACAGCCTCTCTCTCTATGGGATGTTGTTGTTTTTTGTCCGTGATAAACAATGAAATGTTGTCTTCTTTATCTTCCGCTCATGAAGCCCAGCAGGGTTGGTCAGCCATAAGCACTTTGTTGTATAAATTATGTTAGCTACTTGCAAAATACGTGTCAAAAATTTCACCCATTTGCTGTTGTTTGACCTCCATCTGCCTCTTACCCTTGATGACCGCTCATGCATCGGGCCAACCTGGGCACAGGTGATGCACCAGAGAGCCCATCTGGTGTTCTGGAGAGATTAGTATTCAGTTTTACCATTTAGTTGTTGTTGTTTTATTAAATTTAAATTCCTGGCATTACTGTGGAATCACTGATGCCTATATGCTGCCTGCAACTCAAAGCTGGATTGCGTGTTATAGTATTGTTTCAAGTTACAGTTGCTGCTTCATAGAGTCTCATTGTTGAAGATCCACAGACCCAATTTACAACCACAAAATGCCCTCGAGAATACCGAGTTGTTTCAGTGTAATGCTGTTTTCTTTAGTTTGGTCGTTCAATTATCAGGTTTTACAGCATACCTCTGCAGTTTTTATTCCTGGAATGCTTTCCTTTACTTGAGATATTTCTTGCCCTAGGCAGATGTTTTTTTTTCCTGTTTTTTTTTTTTATGTGCAATGCAAAAAAGTGCAACGCTGCTACAAGTTTGAGCTGGCTGCTGACACTATTTAGGTCTTAGGTAAAGCTATGCAGTTAAACACCAGCATCACAACATTTTTCCTCACACAGTCCCTGTTTCCTCAGTCACTGATGGTGTTTAGTTCTGTGTTGTTGTTTTTTTCAACTCAAGGATGGACTTAATAATTACTTAACCTGGAGATGAAACGCTTTCACTAATGCATCGCTGCATTAGACTGACCTCGAACCACTCTTCAGAAATGTTTCCAAATAAGAAATACTCATTTTATCCGTCTGTTTGATATTCTACAACCGTGGTCAAAATTTTAATAGCCATCAAAGTCAGCAGCTAGATTGGTGTTTTTTCCGTTTAGTGATGGCTCTTAAAAGGTATTTTTGAAAATGCAGGTGCTAGCGAGTGTCAAAGCCTGTATCCATATGCAAATTGCTCTGCACTGTAAAATGCAATTCTGATGTAGAATATATAAGCCTTTTAAAAACAAGCCATAGACTGGAAACAGCATTTTTATGTTTACTTTTTTAATTTAAAGTTTTCTTTTATGTAGAACACCATAAGTGCAAACCTGTGAATAAAAAAAGATTGTATATTAAACATTGTAGATATTTTTTCTTTGAGATTTGTTAATCAGATTGATTTGATTGCATTCTCTTTGCAGGTCCCATACCACAATGTTATCAAGACTGGTTTCTTCCATTGTTGATTTTTATCTAAATAAATATATCCTTCATGAACCCGCCGTTGTGTTCAAGCTCAGTGAATTAACCTTTACTTTGCACTGATCAAGCTAAAGGTTAATTATAAGGAATAGTGATGTTAATTTGATAGAGCGGGTCAGATCATCTTCATGTCTGATGGCTTTTGATTTGCAAAAGTATAATCAAATGTGATTGCATTTGTGAATACCAAATACGAAAAAAGAGACGTTTTTTTCCCAAACCTTTGAGTTTCATCTTGAGTAAAGGTCAATTACTGGATTGACCTTTAGTTAAACTTAAAAAGAAGTGTCAGCTCAAACACAGGAAAAATACAGGGTATAGATCTCTGATGTTATTCAAAAATCTGCACAGAATCGGAAAATAGAGTACAAGCACAGTTTCTGTTTAATACTTCTTTATGCTTAAACTTCACATTAATTGACACTAATATAGGCTACTTTTCACTCATATTTGTATAACGCTAACATTGCAGACAAGAATTAAGAGTAAATCATTTGATTTGTTGATAGAAAATGTTCTTCAACACAACGATGAAGAGGTTTACAGCAGTGTGTCCTTTATATACATAGACTGTATATAAAATGGATGCTGTCTGCCTCCTCATAAATTTCTAAAGTTTGTCCACAGCCCCATAAGCTTTGCTGGCGGAGGCGGGATTTATGACCTATACTGCAGCCCGTCACCAGAGGGTGCTGTTCTCGGAGTGGCTTCACCCAGCTAGGATGCAGATTCTGTCCATTCTTTATACAATCTACGGTGATGGTTTCCAGCTTTTTTTTAGCGAATCAGAGGCGAAGGAGGCGGGACTTCTCCCTGCCATCCTACAAAAAAAAAAAAAAAAAAATAGCTACCAGGGGGATGCACTGCTTGAGCCGAGCGTCATCACAACCACTCTCAGCGACTCTCCTGCCAAATGTGCACAACCCTACTGCGCAAGTGGTGGAGTGCGAACAACGCTACTGCGCAGTGTTGGCTTCAGGAAGTGGAGAAAAAACGCGGAATTACCGAGAGCTTTTCGCCTTCAAATCCATATACTGGCGGAAGTCCTGGGTTAACAGACTACAACATTAGAGAAGCTAAAATTCATGACACAAGGATGGCATTAAAAACTGTACATTAAGTACTCAAATATGAAAAAAAAAACTGCAGTAGTACAGGTACTAATGCCTCTGCTCCTCTTGAAATACATCCTGCTGCTTGGTGATAAAATCATTTAAGCCAGAAGGCCAGGCATCATCTGTCTGAGTGATACTTCATTAGAGGTGTGTGACCTCTAATGAAAACATGATTGCGATCAGCGATGGTATTTTTAATGTGTGGACGTGTCGCATTCTTAAAGCACGAGCGGAACCGGGGGCGCGCCGCCGTACCCCCCTCTCCTAACCGCACACACACAAACACACACACACACACACACAGCTTCAACTGCTGGTGGGGGGGCCACACAGGCATATCGCGACGAACCGGCGTCCACGCGCCCGGTCTCTTCCCTCACCGTTTTCTTCCTCGCGCTCGAGCGCGCGCCCGCTCAGAGACAGGCTTCAGAGATCCCAGAGAGCAGACGAGAGGCAGCAGGGGAGAGAGAAAGATGGAGGTGAGGGTCGGGGAGAGACTCCTTTGCCTGGCCGTGCTGTCCAGCGTCTTCTGCGTGGATTCCGTCTTTGGGAAATACGTGAAAGGAATCGTCAACACGAAAGAGGTGAGCTCTGCTGTTTTCATTCACCTCTTTATCTAGTTGCCACTTAATTGCGACAATGACACCGAAGCAGGAGCGGGAGAGGGTTCTCGGCTGCGTATCTGCACGCAGGTGTCTCTGGTGGACTGTACCGCGGAAAGACGAGGAGCCCGACTCTAATTCAGCGTTAAGTTGCTTTGGACGTTTGCAGCAAACACACTCAGCTCTTTTCTCTTTCCCTATTTCGCGCCATTAGCGTGCGTCTCATCTGTGGCGTATATTTCACCCACATTATGACAGTCTTTGGCATCATTGTAGCCCCCAGTAAAAAGGCACCCCACCAGTCCGCTGCGACCAATGGAGCCTTCAGTGTAGGGAGAAGGCTAGTCGTCCTCAAACAGACGCAGCTTGACTCGCGTGGTTTTGTCGCCGGGCTCAGGTGTGAATTCGCAGCTGTATTTCTGACCAGGATTAGGAGAGCTGTTACAGGTGTGCGTCATTTGGCTGCTGGGGTTTGTGAGCTCAGTCCAGCCCTGTGGTCAAGGTTCCAGGTCTGTTTCCATTCAGATCAGCATCGACATCACCGCTTTTCCTTGAGTTACAATGTGAACTGTGCAGCTGTGCAGCAGCAGATACTGTCGTTCTTTGTCATTCAGGGGGATACCACCTGCTGTTCCCCTCAGCTCTGCTCGGTTTTTCTCTCGAGTTTGTGGATCAAGTTTGACACAGGAGTATCGTGCAGACAGGCTGTCTACCATTTTGTTGCAAGTTCAATAAGCCAGTTCAGCAGACAGAGTTGTCTATACTGTAACACGAGCAAATGGGCCTTAATTCAAATTATGCATGCTTGTTTTGAACGTTATGGTAATGCTGTTGGATTTCCTGCAGAAGCTGTGCAGAGGAAGCCAAAGTGCTTATCTCTCCTAAACAACAGAGGACACATCTGACCTTTCAATCTGCGGGGTCAGCCAAGCTTGGAGAGTCTTACAGGGGTTGAGGAAAATTAATGTTTAGCAAACAGGCGCAGACAACTCTTGTTCAGACTGTGAACGTTCAGCTTACAGTGAGACAGAGTTTCTTTTTTCAGTAAACAGTTTTTTAATTATTGCTTACGAAAATAACGATATGATTGTTGTCACATTACAGATTGTTTCATGTTTCATGAGCTATCGGGTGAAAATGTGGTTACAAAAGCATGATTGACCACAAGTTTTGCTCATATAGACCATCCATCCATCCATTTTCTACTGCTTATTCCCTCAGATAGACCACAGTATGAAGATTGAGTACCAAAAATGTGCTCTCATGTACCACAGGTTTTATCAATCAATCATCAAACTTTATTTTTAAAGCACTTTTCATACATAGAATGTTGCACAAAGTGCTGTCCATTCAAGCAGGATATTAAAAACAATGAATTAAATAAATAAAAACACAAATACCAAACCCGCCCACTCTCCCAACCCCCATTCAACACATAAAACACTCACACGCTCACACACACAGATGCATACACAAAAGACCAGGTGAGGACTCTTCAACTTGCCACAGACGACTGAGGAAACTCTGTCTTGAGTTAAAAGAAATGTGGAAACACTGGATCTCTGACTAAAATGATAAAACAATGATAAAATATAATAAAGGTGACAAAGCGTTAAAAGTTAATTAAATAAAACAGTCGTAAAATCAAACAATAACTTAAAGTTAATAAGAAAAAGAGGTAATAAAACACAAAATAGTTACTCTGGGACTAAAATAGGGTAAAATCACATCATGCAGATTAAAAGATTAAAACAAAATTTAACTAAAAGCCAGGCTAAAAAGGTAGGTCTTGAGTTTAGTTTTAAAAATACAAACAGTAGGTTTTACTGTGTTATCAAAATGCTACTTGGTAAGCCACAAAACAAACTCAGAAATATTGCCTCTCTGAGAACACATTACTTTATACCCCTAACTGCTTATCCCCTAAACACAGTTTACACGTCAGAGCCAGGGAAACTAATTTTCACTCCACCTCACTGACTTGTTTTTCTCACTTTCCTTGAACTGTGATTACGTTAAATTTTGAATGAGTCATCAGCCGAGAGATTGAAGTCCCCAGTTTGAATCCCCATCAGGATGATGATGGGGGTCTGAATGGATAAATTGAACTTGAGGCACTCATCCATCCAACTCTGCTGTAGAGACGCCCTTGAACACAGCACTGAATTTGCACCTGCTCCAGTGGAGCTGCTCACTGGCCGGCAGTGGGTTCAACTGGGCAACTTCCAAGTTTGTGTATGTGTGTATGAGAGTGATTGTGAGGCTCTTCTTTTAAGGCATCATGTAATTTTGCAATCCACTGCAGTGAATGAGAATTAACTTTTAGTAGTCACGATTTTAATTTAAGGCAACTAATAACACTATACTTCATTTATTATTTAGATCATAAAAAAATAATGAATCATTGTTTTGCTTATTTTCCTTGATCCAATGTAGCTGTTGTAAATCTGAATGCCTAGTGGGATTGATGTTTAAATAATTAAAAATTATTGATTTTGCCAGCATGCAACAATATGAAAACTAGCATCTATTTTAATTTTATTAAATGGTCAAATCACTCTAAAGTAGTTAGAGTAAAGGGGAACATGTACACCGGAATTGCTTGTTGGTGGATCAAGTTATTTAAATGTTATTATTGTGGGCCTGAAATGCAGATTATCTGTTGTATCAAAGGCTGGAGATACTCTTGTTGTTATTCATCTCGAGATATGGCACTCAAATCTGCAGCTAACCTACATGGTGTGTTACTGCCACTTTTACAGCAACTCGTTGGTCAAAGTAACCGGCTATAGAGAAGTTCAACTTTATCAGTCAATGTTGAAAATTAAAAATGGAAACAAGTCAGGGACTGCTGTGTACACAAACAGGAAAAAGTTGAAAAAAATACTGAGCTAGAGCTGTGCCGATGGTGTGTTCTGTCCACTGTTCATCTGTCGTCTGTGGCTCGGTGAATGCCAAAAATTCACAGCTCAGCTTGAAGACCCAGTACTAAGCTCTGTGACTACTGCTATGTCTCTTGTTTACATCCCACTAATCCAGTTGTTGCATAAAGCCATAGGTCTGTGGTATACCCTCTGGTGGTATCCTCAAATAAAACATATAATGCATACACAATGCGTACACGAATGTCATGTTCAGCAGCAAGTCATCCTCTGGCTACTTGCAATTTGCCACCAGCCCTGGCTGTAGCTCTGGATAATGGTGACTGCTGTAAAGCCCTATTTGATCTTGAAAATGGAGATTAAGTTGTATGTAGATTGTCTCTGATGGAGCAGTTAAACTGGCACAGACGTGTGGATGTTAACCTGCAAGGAGGTCCAAAAGCTGGTGTCAAAGCGATTAGACCAGTCAGACCCCCGAGGGTTGGGAATTTGATCCCAGATGGACCTTACTTTGCAGCCTCTACCATCAGTGTATGAATGTGGAGTGAAGAGGTCAATATGATGTGTTATGTTGGAAGTTATGCTCCAAGTGTTGAGAAGATCAGAGAAACTGCATTATGTATCATCAACTGCAATCTTCTGACCATGAGTGAACTTTGATTAATCTCTGCAGCTGCACAGATGGTTGAATATGAATGAAGCTGACTGTTTTCTTTTTAATGCTGCCTCTTAATAAGGGCTGTAGAGGTGGGAGAATTCCTCCTTCTGTGATTCAGATGTGTGGTACTACTGCAGTGGTCCATGTATCTGTTGGTAGTTCATTATTGGTGTGAACCTTATTTGAAAAATGATTGTCAAAACCCCTTTCTTCTGTTCTTCAGTAGTATTTACAATGAGGTTGCTTAACTGAGAAACAAGAATCCAAACTCTGCTCTCACATAGTAAGATGAATCACATACAACTCACACAATCTTTGTGCATTTGAGGGAGCTTGTTGATATGAATGGATATAATTTCTTTGAATAAGTTCTTTTACTCGACTTGGATCACGGGGGGCTGCCTATTGCAGCAGGACAGGAAGGTGGGCTGTTGTTGCATAAAACCTCATTTTGATTTCGGTTTTTCCTTCAGCTTGTATTGGTAGTCGTATTTTTGAGCACTTGCTTAAATGCCAGTTTGTCCACCATGAAAAATCGGCTCCAATTCCCCGACCAGGCACTGTGTAACAGGGTCTGTAAGGCAGTTGTGTCTGTCACTTTCGCTGTTAAATTTGGCAACTCTGGCTAAAGCTTCACTAATTCCAGGCCTTTCAGCTGACACTGGCATGAGCTGCTCCACAACTCTGCGCTGGAGGCGGCCGCAGTTTTACCTCCAGAGCTGAAGGGTAACTTGCTCAATGAGACTTCTAAATTTGAGACTTCTTTTTGGTGCAGATTTGATAAATTGCCTCATTTTGATTAGTGATTCATCCTTTTCCATTTGGCTTTTACTTAAAAATGTTCCAAAAGGAGTGAAGTTGCATTTGATTACTGTTGTTTCTGCCTGAACACCAGCCGGTAGCTTTGTTGCCTTTTACTTTGGAGAGGATGAAGAGAGTGGTTGGAGAAGGAAACTGGGAGAGAGAGTGGGAAGTGACATGTTGAAAAGGGACCACAAGCTGGAATCAAACCCAGGCCACCTGCTTGAGGACAATAGCCTCAAAACATTAGGCACTCTTAGACACTCTATAACACAAGAAGGAGAGGATCAGGGGATACCAAATAAAATACCAAATAAAATACAAATTGCAAAACCCCACCCACACACCTACCCTCCAAGCCTGCATTTAACAGAGACCCCACCACCCACCCTCAAACACACACAGGAAGCCCCAGAGGACCAAGGAAACACTATCTTAAACTAAAATGGGGTAACACTGGAGCTGAAGCTAAACTGATAAAACCATGATAAGATATAGAAAACTCATAAAATGATAAAAAAAATTAAATGAAATAAAATAGTAACAATAATGAAATAATAATAAAATAAAACTGTTTTTAAATCAAACAATAAAAGAAAATAAACAAGTAGTGTTAAAACATAAAATCATTCTGGGACTAAAGTGGGGTAAAATTCACAAGATAAAAAGAGTAGACTGAAAGTGAGGCTAGAAGACTAAAACAAAAATCTGCTAAAAGCCAGACTAAAAAGGAAGGTCTTGAGTTTGCGTTTAAAAATATGAACCGTAGGTGTCGCTCTCAGGTCTTCGGGCGGACTGTTCCACAGACGAGGGCCATAATAATAAAACGATGCCTCACCGTATGTTTTGGTTCTAACTTTGGGGACTCTTAAAAGACCACTACCTGAAGACCTGAGGGCTCTACTGGGCTCATATCGTCAAAGCGAATCAGATAAATAAGGAGGACCAAGACCATTAAGACATTTATAAACTAATAAAAGAACCTTAAAATCTATTCTAAAAGATACAGGAAGCCAATGCAGAGACTTTAAAATTGGTGTAATGTGGGCTCTCCTCCTGGTCCTCGTTGGACTGTAAACATCAGGTATGATAAATATCATCAACAAACAATGTAGACAAATCTATATTTCTGCCTAAAAAGAAGCAGAGTTGGCTTTTATTTCATATTCTTGTGCCTCTGATGCAGTCTGGGATCATTTTGACAACCTAAGCAAACAACACGGCATCGTGAATGACATCAGCCAACACTCGACTTGACATATTGATACACGGTGTCTGTGTGCGCGCTCTTGTGTGTGTGTGAGTGAGTGCGTGCAGTTCAACGCATCATCAGTCTTACTTGTCCATTAGTAGCCCAAGGTCATGCACTAATTCCACTGACTCCGCATCCCCTCTCCTCCAAATACACTCACACACACACACACACACACGCAGTGACACTCTGCTATAGGTGTGTCAGTGTTTGCGGTGATGGATGCAGTGTTTGTGCTGTAAACTGGTTAATGTAATTTAACACACACAGAGGTATGAACTGCTGGAACTGTGAAGTTACTGAAGATATAAAGAGAAACACGAGCAAAGTTATCCAAAGTCATCGAAGCTCCAGGCTGGTCAGAGGCTTTATTTGGGCTGGTCGATGTGTGCAATTAGCTCTAGTGGCTCATGGTGTGTGGAGGCACTGATAAAATGTTCCTTTGAGGGGCAGTAGCAGCTTTAAGGTCAGAGGAAGGTCTCTCTCTTTAATCCAGTTGGGAAAATCTGGGTGGGAAATAAAAAGTTGCACTCTGTTGGTGGACAACATCACAGGACCTCTGACCACAGCAGTAAATCCACGCTGTGCCTCGGGCTGTTTTTTTTCCCCGTGTTTTCAGCCGAGCGACGTCCAACTTCAACAAAGGAAATGTACTCATCTAACCTCAAATCAACAGAGGTGTTGCTCAGAAACGCTCAGACATCACACTCTTGATGTTAGAGGCTTTGACCCACAGTTAAAGGTTCGATACTCCGATAAGATTATAAATACTCACTAGAAATTAAGATGCAGAAATGATCCTTATGATCTGCAAAGTGTCTGCAAATGTGATTTTTTTTATATGATCTTGTTACCAATTTTAAAAAGGACAGAAACAGCCAGCTACCTCTACAGATTTTGATATTGTAATGTAATAAATTTAAAATGTATATTTATTTATGTGTTTATTATTTATTTCACCAGGCAGAAGTAATCAAACTGTGCTGTCTGAGACATATGGCTTTCAGTAATGTGAAAAACCACTGCGCTGCTCTCTGCTCAGGGGATTTTTCACGCCTTTGTTTTGTCATTGCACCCGATTTTTTAGTTGTGGGGTGGTTGTGTATTTGTGTACAGAGAGTGTGCTCTCCGTCTGTACTTTTTGATTTTCCCGTCATTGTGCACGTTTAATGGGTATTGATTATTGTGCTGTGAAGCTCTCCCTGTCAACAGTTCACTATAAACATACCGTAGCTGCCTCACTCCTCTGTTTTCTGTCGTCAAAAGGTGTGAAGGAGTGTGAATCTCTCCCATACAGGACAATCGGATTTGATTCAAGCCTCAATGGCTGCAATTTGATTAAAATAATCATTCATTATTTATAAAGAGTTGAACAATTTCCTTCCATACCGTTTGATTGGATTTGTTTCATTTCAATGTAAATGAATCACTGAATCCTTAAAGGTTTATTTAATATAAATGAATAAAAAAATTGAAGATAAATTTGTCCTCCGAGGAAACATCCTGGGGTTTATTACTTCTCTGAAACAAAAGAGTAGACTCACTGTTCAGTCTGAAATGATCACAAACTTAAGTCTTTATCCCCACACTTATGCTCTGTTCTCACTTTTACGAGTAAATGGCTGAGAAATATGAAAATCTGTTTCATGTAACACAGGTTTCTTGGTTTCCCTGCATCTGTGGTTTCTGGAAAACCCTGATATCACTGCAGAGAACATTTATTTTCCAAATTAACATAAACTAATGACAATTAGTATTCATAAAATACATGGATAAAATAAATTCCATTAAAAAAAACATGTTTCTACAATTTCATTTAATCTGAAATACTTGATCTTAAAAATTTGAACAAAAAAATGTTGTTTAATGTCATTCAATCATTACAATTGTTCAAAAGTTTGCACCATCAGCAGGTTCTTGCTGAAAATCTTTTCTTTTTCTCCATTTTGATCATTTTTTTTATGCACCATTTATCTTCGTTTTTTTTGCACCTTTGTGGCCCTTCAGCTGCAGCTGTACACCAGTCTACAGTTTAGTTCATCCTTTCAAGCTGGAAATGACCACAATCGGAACATTGAGGTTTGCACAAATAAGAACCTGGAGCACATTTGTAATACACATCAACAATTTACAAGCTTCTAATCCTGAGCTTCAAGTCACAAAAATATAGACAGTTAATCGTTTCAGTAATAGATGACGAGCTATAGCTGTCAAAGTGTTTCTCAGTTGAAACCATAATAACTGCTTTTCTTTTTTGACTTTGTCCTAAATTTGTCTCTTTTTCAAACCAGCCAGTTACTTGTTAATGATCATAAATGATGCGATGTTAAAAATGTTTGATCACTTGACCCTTTTTTCTTCTCTCCTCTCAGAGGTGTGGCAGGGGTCAGCTTGGGGAAAACATTCTGTAAAAAATCACAAATGCGGCTCTGGACAGGTTAAAGTGTCTGCGGTCCTCGGCTTCTCCGGTTAATGAAAATTTGTGGATTAGACTAGAAAGGTGTTTCAACTTTTGTCCTTTGAAAATTAATGAAAATGAACAGATACCCTTGAAAGTTCGTCTCCTAATTTAAAAACCTTGCGCCTGTATTCATCAGCGTGCCTCAGCTCACTGGGCTTTTCTCCTCCCTAAATTTAACATCTCACCTCTAGAGGAAAAAACAAGGTGATGGATGCTGGGGTTGATGTAGATGCAGTTTTGGAATAAATGATTTTACAAGGATTTCTGGACTTAATAGGATCTTGCGGTGAAGAGGCGGAGTTTGTGGTGTCTTCTTTAATTAATGTCAGGTCGTATCTCAAAATGTGCCACTTCTGAAATTCCCTAATACCAGCAAACAAGACTTTTAAAAGTTTGTGAAAAATCCTTTAAACTGAAGTAAGTTCGAAGATCTCTGTATGCGTAGGGCCCAACTGATATGGATTTTTTGGGGCCGATGCCGATACCAATTATTAGAGGGTAAAAAAAAATCCATTTACCCGCCCCCCGCCAATCGGTGCCTCTGCGTCTTAACTCACGTTACTCATTTCCGGTCCGGTCTCATCTGGAGACATGCAGCTGCCTCCGTAAGAGAAGTAGCTCGATCACGTTATGTGTACTGTTGTTTATTCTACCGTTACTGGCACGGCTAACAGTGTAGCAAGGCTAATAGCAGGTGGCTAACTCTAACTTTAGCTTGCATATTACATGGTGCTTCACCGTTAACTCGGCGTGACCGAGACCAGCAACAGCGAGGAACATTGTGAAGTGGGTTGAACTGAAACTTGTTGACTTATTGTGTATTTCACAAACTGGTTTATTTACCGTTGAGGCGGACCACTCTCCTCCGTGCGTCCCTGAGCCGCCTGCTTCAGATCCGTCACTCTGCTGTGCTGTGAGGTAGTTAGTGGATGAAGATTGTCATGAGGTCGCTGCGCCATCTACAGGATAAGTGGGCGGATCTTTTCAAATTGCGCTACATTTTTGAAGTGAAACAGAATCTTATTCTCTGCATTTTTTTCTGAAAATATCGACGAAAATCTGCGAGTATTAGCCGATTAGTCTCAAATGGGCTAAAAGTGGCCGATTTAATCGTCTCGCCGATAAATCGGTCGGGCCCTAATGTGTAGAACTTCAAACTCAATCGGTTTCTTGGTATGTCTTTTTAATGACATTAGGATTAGATTCAGGCAACATGTGAGTCAACAGGTGTGTATGCATGCGAGGGATTGTTTTCAGGTGTCTGTATGCCAGCCCAAACGTTTACAGTCAGTGTGTGTGTGTGTGTGTGTGTGTGTGTGTGTGTGTGTGTTGGTATGAGTCACCCAAAGAGATAGAGCTTGAGTGTGTTTCTTTGTGTGTGTGTTTATGTGTCGCAGTGTTGTGTAACCCTGACTAATGAATCATTGAGAAGCCCGGCGGTCCAGGGGTGACTTGACTAGCTGATTGGTAATTAATTGTTAATGAGGCTTAGCAAGCAAACAAGGATCAAGAGAGAGGAAGGAAATGACAGAAAGCTTCAGAGATGAAAGGACACAAACTTTTCGGGGACAACAGAAAGAGGGAGTAAGATTTAGACCAGAGCCGCTGAACTGACCAGATACGGCATCGAGGCCTGGCTTTTGATTAATGGGATGTATGTGTGCACACAACCCATGCACATAAGCAATCGCACACACTCACACACTGAGGTGCCTGAGTGATTCTGCATCACAATGCCACAGGGGAACAGAAGAGACTAAAAGGGGATTAAGATGGACAACTCATCTACTGTTGCAGCTCTCTGGGGCTTAGTCTCTTTCCTACTCTACACACACACTTACACACACACACATGAACATAAATCTACACCAGCAGACTAGCTTGGCATCTACCTGGTTTTATTTATCGATGTTGTTTGAGAGAGAGCTTGTTAACGGCTCCTGGGTTAGGCTCAGTGGTCGACCTCTAAGAAGAGGAAATCCATTAATTTACTCATCATCACACCTGCTAACAAGTGTTGCAGGGTTTCACTTAGCAGAGCTGTAAGGGGCCACTTTACATATCTTGAGATTAAGCCTGGCGCCGCAGCGGCCTCTGTCATGGAGCTGCTGCATGAGGGAGGCTACTGCGCTTTGCCTTTATCAACTCGCTTCATGCTACAATAATTACCTCTATGTTTCCCAACGAGCTCACCCACTGTGTCAGTAGTTACAAAGATATTAAAATACACTTACAAATCTTTGATGACACACTCCCTGTGGGGTTGGTACACTTTGGCCCAGGGGTGCTGGTGCTGGTGGAAGTGCTCTCAGGAATGTGGCTGCAGCTAAAGACTATTTGAAAGTCATTCAAAAACTCGTCATTGATTACTGGAATGATTAATTGGCTAATGAGATAACAAAGGGCTTAATAACTTAAAGGCTATCATTTAGCTGTAGGCTTTTAAACTACCATTACTCTTTAATGACATTAAATACTTCATTCGTGAGGACAGATGATTTGATATGTTGGGTAGTTACCACAGGAACGTGGTAGGAGTTTGGTCCACCGTCTAGTGAGAGGAGATAAGGAAGACGGAGACAAGAGGAGGTGAGGAAAGATTAAGGGTAAAGATTTTTTTAAGGTGAGAGAATGAAAACCCCCAAACTAAGTGTCGATAACTTCAGACTCTTCAGCTGAATGTCACAATTGACGTTTTAAAGAGGGACTTCCAGAGAGCCTTTTCTTCAAATGCCTCGTGTATTACTGATGTGCTCCCACAAGAAGCAAGGTCCTTCTCACAAATCATGCAAGCAGTCTTTTTCCTTGGAGTGATGAGAGCCCAGCTATTGATGCTGTTTGGATACCAGTCGCTTCTAGCCACACTTAACAGAGTCAGTGGAGATGCTGGATCGTTCATTCCTCAGCAATTCAACTCCAGAAAGTGATGGTATATCCTCACACCACACAAAACGTAGGGCGGTGTCACTGGTTTATATATCACTATAAAATCTGCAGATGATGTTATCTTCTTGGCTTCATCGGACCGTAACCTTTAGCCCTCACTGCATCGGTTCGCAACCAAGTGTGAAGCGGCTTGGATGGGAATCAGCTCCTCTAAATCTGAGTCTGTGGTTCTCAGCTGGAAAAAGGTGGAGTGCCTCTCAGGTCGGGGAGGAGATGGAGTGGGGTGATAGGTAATCTGATGAGGACAGTAAAGATCTGTGGTGTAAAGAGGGAGCCGAGTTAAAAGGCAGAGCTCTCGGTACACTGGTCGATCTACGTTCCTCTCCTGTGGTCACTAGGTGTGGCTAGTGACCGAAAGTAAAAGAAACCAGCTACAGGCGGACAAAATGAGTTTCCTTGGTCTGAAGACCACAAATTTGAAAATTAGAGCAACATGTAGGGCTGGGCAATATGGCTTCAAATCATTATCACGATGTATTGAGCAGTTCACCTCGATAACGACAAATGGATGATAACTACTTCAGAAACTGCTCACCCCCTCCCACATTAACTTCGTCTACTTCAGCCGCTTTAGCTTTTGAACTGTCCTCCATCTCCTCACCTGTCTTTCCCTCGTTGTTACAGAGGGAAATGGGGTGGAGTCATGTCTCTGACGTAGGTCAGCGTCTTGAAGGGACATGAGACCGTAGCCCACCTACACACATCCAAAACAACTTTTATTCATTTATTTTTTTTGGCACTGAATATACCAGTATGGGCAAAATGACATCTGTTATTGTCATAGATTTCAGTGTCAATAAATTTTTGGTTCATTGCCCAGCCCTAGCAACATGTGAAGTGACCACAGCTCTCTAGCCTTCATCTCAACAAGGCCGACAGCGTTCTGGCCACTGTATGGTCAGGAATATGTGGTCAGCATTAGTGGCTCTGTGGCTGCTCCCTGTGGTCTGGTTGAATGTTGCAAATAACATAATTTCCATTTGCACACTTACTTAAGTAGCTCCCTGAAAGTGTTAGAAAATGTTCTCCCAAATCTTCTTCTCACGTCTCAAACAAAGCAGAGCTTCGTGCACTAAAGCCCGGTCTATGAGGAAGTAGTTTTCAGAGTTTAAGGAAAAATCTCACCATCTCACACCCAAAGCGCTGACCTCATACCTAATGAAAAAGCTTCAGTATGAACTGGGATACTGGCTGTGAGCTAGTATTTCTCATACCACAGCAGTGTCTGGCCTTACTGATGCTTTGTTGCTGAAGAAGAAAACTCCTGCCACCAGGCTCAGACATCTTATGGACAGGTTTTATTTTGAAGAGTGAAGGCTGTCAGGTGTTGTTTGTTTGTTTGTTTGTAGACTAGATGTGCAAAGTCCAAAACATATCAAAAGTGAGGTGATATTGTTCAGTGTTGGTATAACAAAATAAAGTGTGATAAACTAACCACAGTTTTGATATCTATCAGATGCTTTCTTTCACATATTGCTATATTGATGAGAGTGAAACGTACTATCTAGCCCTACTTTAAATATTCACTAATTTTGGGTTCATTAATTTACAATTTTCTTTGTTTTTGATGAACTTTGTTTCAATGTCCAGACCTTTTGATTTATTCCCTTTGGTTTTATTGATGGGCTGATAAATTCTCACCACGGGACATGTTCAGAAAGTTGGTCCGGCTTGAACAGAGTAGCCTTCTTCTTCAGTGTGTGTGTGTGTGACTTTTAAGAATAAGCTCATATATCAAGTTGGGAATCCAAAGTAGCTCTCTGCTTTGAAAACAGTTTGAAGGTTTTACTACAGCTTGGTTATTGAGAAGGTGATGTGAAGGGCGTGAAGGACAATCCTACGAGAGAACCGCACAAGTGTTTGTGTGTGTTTGTGTTTGTGTGTGTGTGTTCCCATTGAACTGCTTGGCCTTTTGATGTTTCTATGGCAGCTGCAAACTAAAGCATGCTGTGGTTGCTATGACAATAATGAAAGGGGTTGACTCTTGGTTGGTACCGTGTGTGTGTGAGTGTGGGCATGTGTGTTTGTTACAGACCAGATATGGCACGCTGTTAGACTGTGTGACAGATGCTCATGGGGGATTCATTGTGTGTGTGTGTGTGTGTGTGTGTGTGTGTGTGTGTGTGTGTGTGTGTGTGTGTAACAAGGGGGTCTTTCACAGTGCTAGCCTGTGGTAAGTTAAATGACGCCCCCCACCACTCTCCTAAAACACCACCACCACCATCCCATCAAGACCACCCCTCTCTCATCTCTCCAGGGATTCATCTCTGGGTCACTGCTTCCCTCTGCTGCCCCCGGTAGCCATGGTTACAGCCTCAAGCGTCACCCAGGTCGACACACAGAGGAGTGGGAGCGAGTCTCGTCTTGGGCTTCAGTGACTTTTGGAGTTTGCCATGAATTATAACCCACCCACAGGCTCTAGGGGATGAAGCAGGCTGGCGGTGGCTGAAATATGGCTGCGGTTTTGTTTGCTGTGATATATGGAGGCAGCAGTGCAAGCCACGCTACACTGCTCTCTGGTTGCACTTTATTTCTCAGCACAGAAATTACTGTGCTTGTTTATGTAGGGAGAACAGAGGGCAGAGGTAATTATAGTATAATGGTGCATGGGGAGCTTTGTGGTTGGGTGGAGATCAAGAATTAATAACAAACAGACCTTAAAGCTCGTTTAATAAGAAAGAGGAGAAGAGCTTCTCGTGGACAATTTGTAACCTTGTGTGTAAATGTGTCTGTTCAATGGAAAGAATTTATTTTATTTTGATAGGGACAATGCAATTAAACACAGATCCAGTGCAGCGTGAAACTCGAGCAGTGAGAGTTTACAGCTTTTACATATTTTCCTCTGAGAGGACCGTTTGATTGCTCTTCACCGGCATTGAACCTGTTGCTAAGGTTGTTTTCTCGGGATTTATTTTGTTTTAGTGAATGTCTGCTCGAATTTACCTCTTTATGGCTCTTACTTAGCTCAACAGTGTCGTGTTGAGTTTGCAATCCAACATCTTATCTTGACACATCTTAAAAGAGGTTCAGAGGCTAGGCTGTCGATGTCGATGTAGATTTCTGATCTGCTTGAGTTAACATTTAAAAGGTGTGAAAACCCAAGAATTACTTAAAATACAACAAAGAGATAAATTAGAACTAAATCAACTTCAGACATGAATGATTGTAACTTTCTGGATTTTATCTATTTATGCAAAGTGCAGTTGTGGTTATTTCTTTTCATGATTGAAATCATTTTCTGGTTTTCTACAATTATGTTAAATGTTTTCATCTGCAGGGGTGTTGTATTTTAAGATTTCCTATCAAAGTTAATTAGTGTAAAAGTGTGCTGCTCTGGCTCTGCTGCAAGTGTGTCTTTCCTTGTTCGTCTGTTTTTACTCATAACTCTATTCGACTCCATGTCCTGCCAACAACTCCTGCTACTTCACCTAAGTGAAAAATCTGAGCACTTGTACTGCTGGATAATAATAACATGAACTGTAAAGGGTGTCACAGATTAAGTCATTTACTGCCTTTATTACTGTTTAGGGTTGCAAAATTCCAGGAATTTTCAAAGCAGGAAACTTTCCGTGGGAATTAGCGGGAATAAATCTGAAACTTACAAAATTGAAGGTTGGGGAAAATATATTGCATCATAATCTTGGCTAAAACAACCAGATTTAAAACAAGTACACTCCTCCATCACATGCACACAGCACACTGCACTTACTGCAGTGTGCTGCAGTGGACTATTGAGTCCACACCTCCAACATGCACTGTGCATTCCTCCATCACATGCACAGATGATTTTTTGAACCCTGGAGGACACACTTGTGAGCCCAAAGCACAAGACATTTGAGTCCACAGACTTTATAAAGTCAATTAAGTTTGGATAATATTATGGGGTAAAAATATTTGATCTATAATAGTATGAATATTTAACCTGCAAAAATTAAATAAAAATAGGGGTAAATGTAAGCTATTTTTCTTTTCATTGGCCATTTAGGGGCTATCTTATGATATTATGGTGGTGGTAGCTACCTCAAATGTGATGCTGTTTCTTCTGACTCCTGCAAGAGGGTTCTCTGTAATCATACAATAATTTATACATCAGTTAAGTATTTTGAAGACCATTCCAGTTTTTTAGCCAACTATATTTCTGTTCTTGCCATTGTTCATTGCCATTTATTGTGTTATTTTGCATGGATGTCTGCTTATGACAAAACAAAAATACATCAATGTTTGGATATGATTCAGTTTGTTTAAATTACCCCCAATTTCCAGTTAATTCCCATAAATTCCCAATAATTCCCATGGAAAGTTTCCAATTTGGAATATTTCCAAAATTCCCAGGCTTAACTTTCTGGAAATTTACTGGAAATTTTCCACCCCTTTGCAACCCTATTACTGTTGTACATATTCATCTGTAGTCATTTGAAATAGTTACAAACTCTTTTTTAGTGATAACTTCCCTTTTTAAAAAATTTGGACAGAAAGATTTAATTTTTTTGTGAATACCTATTGATTCCAAATATTAAATCAGTCAGTGTCAGCAATGGAAAACTGATATATCTGTTGAAGCTCAGGTGCTTTTCTGATCATTCTTTGTCCTCATTCAGCTTTTTTCCTGATTTTAAATTATGCATCAGAAAACCATTTAAAATACTATGTTATATTATTCCCTGTTTGCTCTCTAAACACTATTTTTAAAACCGTAACGAGTGAGTGTCTATGAACAACAGCTTTCACCTTAACTGCTGAGCAAGCTGTTCAGATTTGACACAATGACAACAAACAACATCAATCAGCATGTTTTTCGCAAGGAGGGTTTTGACGAGAACATCGGCATGTGTGGTGGTGTGACTGCTTCCACTCGTACTCCATCATCTACCCACACTACAAGTTCACGACAGCATTCACGGTTTCAGTCAAACATCCACGCTTTTAATCATTTGAAATGTGAACCGCAGCAGCAGAACATTGTTTTTGTTTGGTGTTTCGGCTCTAATCGCATCACTCTTCACAGATTCGTGTTGCATGCAGAAATTGTAGGAGCGAGTAATGTCTTTCACCCCCTGGCCAGAGTCTGTAGGAGGATGCTGGGGTGATGATGATGGGGCTGGAAGAATGAGCACAGTGCTGGTGTAAAGGCAGCGGTGACAGTGACGGAGCAGAGGAAGAGCTCCTGCAGCCGACTTTAGATAAAGACTGCTTCTTTTAGGACGTAATCAAACCTTGAAGACAAGGAAAATTTTAGACAACTGCTCATCTTAAAACTGTGTACACACAATGCTTACTCTGTATACAAGGTTACGGTTAGATAATATTGTTTTGGTGATATTTTTGTTCTACTGAATTGGCACAATCATTTATGGTTGGAAGTTGGAAAACAATGACTCAGTCTTGTTTTGTGTTCGGAGAACTTTTCTCATTTGAACTTGTCCTCTGGCTTCTTTTGTGTCAAAACTCTTGACACTCTTGTTTTTTTGTGTTTGGAATATTCAGCAGGCATATGAAACAGATTGTTTTAGTGAATCATTTTGCCCATAAAATGTAAAAAACAAAAGTAAATCAGAGCCCAAGTTGAAATCACGGTGACTCTTGTTCGACTATCAAACAAAAGTAAGAAAAGGACAATATATATTTACCTTTGGTATACATAGAAACATAAGAATTTAACTTATTTTATCATGAACAGCCACAGTTTGCTAAATCATAATGACCTACCTAAACAAGTAAAAGCATATGCTTCTTTTAAAAGTTAGTACCAAAACTTATCTGGAGCTTTGCATCAGCATCTGTTCAGGAAATTTAAATATTGATTCAAAGTCCCGTCTGTGAGTGAGGCACAAATATGCTGTTGTGTTTGAATAGCTGTAACTTCGATTCACATATGTAGAGGCTTTAGTGGTCTACCAATCACTCTGTAAATCGAGCACTTTGGATATTTACAATAATTAAAAAGAGTGAATACCACAATGAGGCTCTGCATTAACTAGAGAGCATTTAGCACACAAATGTAGTCCTTTGAATTGAATCCAGCTCCGGTCTCTCTCTGGTGTCATTTGTCTGAATAAATTTAATGTCATTTGTCGCAGTGATTTTGCCAGCACAGCTATTACTTTTCTTAAAGATTTGACGTCTCTTTCTGCTTCAGAACTCCTCACTCATTCTGGCCGTCTCAGTACAGAGAGGACTTGCAGCGGGCAATCCTCCAGCTGGAGAAAAGTGTGTGTAAACAGTATAAAAGTGATGTGTTGTTAGTGCTGCGTTCAGCACTATGATCCATATCTACAGAAGGTGTCGGCTCACAGCTGTATACGACATATAAATATATTTTTTATATAGACCACCAGTGACTGAGCCGCCATGCTGAGGTTTCTGCAGTGTCTTATATAAGCTCGGTGAAGCACACCCTCAGCACTATTATCTGGTCTCATGCTGCCGAGCTTATGGCTGAATTATATTGAGAATGTATATTTTTTTCTACTTCTCCGACTCGCTCCCTTATTAATGTGCTCAGCGGGCCCTTAATGCTCTCTCTGTTTTCCCTCTCCAGAAGTTTACCCTTCTGGCACCACTTCTCTGCTTCTTCTTTTCCTCCTCGAACTCAAAGTTTTTTAATTCTCCTCCACCTTTTCCTTCACTTTTAAACCTCCATGGTTCGGTTCCTCTTCTCCTCTTATTGCAATTATGTTTTCTCTCATTTAAATCTCTTGTGTCTCTCCATAAAATTTTATTAACTACAAATTCTTGTTCTTATTGAAATGAGAGATCAGGTTGAGATCTAGTGTTTGACATACTCGTATTTAGCTGAGAGTAGGGCTGGGTGATATGGCCTCAAATCAATATCACCATATATTGAGCAGTTCACTTCGATAATGGACGATAACTACTCTACAAGCTGCTCTCCCCCTCCCATATTAACTTTGTGTACTTCAACTTTTGAACCGTCCTCCATCTCCTCTCCTGTCTTTCCCTCTTTGTTACTGACTGGATGGGGTGAAGTCACCTCTCCAACGTAGGACAGCGTCTTAAAGGGACATGAGACCATAGCCTACCGACCCACATCCAGAACCAGCTTTTATTTATTTATTTTTTCGACACCGAATATATTGACATGGGCAAGATGACATCTGTTATTGACGTGAATTTCGGTATCTGTAAATTTTCGCTCTAATGCCCAACCCTATCTGTCAGCCCCTCATATGTCTTTGTCATTACCCCTTTCTAATTCGTCATGTCTGCTCTTCAAATATGCTTTAACTAAATCACAGCAATTATAACCACTTAAATAAAGCTGGAATATGTCTTACAAACTGCACACTGATGATCTTTCTCAAAGACAGTGTGACACTCCTGCACTACTGACAATTCCTTTCATGTTTGACCATAAAAACAACCCTGACTTTGTCCAACAGGTGACTTCCTCTGCACGAAAATAACCCTTCTCTCTGATAGCCGTTAGATCTAGAAAGAATCAGACCTAAGATATCATTTGGACTTGGCAGCATGTAATTAATGTAACAAAGATAAGATCCCATAAAATCCTGGTAAACATTGCTTACTGGTATTTTTGCGCACTTTGATTGTTTGTCCATTCCCTTCCCGAAAACATCATGAGGTTGTCAATGTTGTCAATCTTATATAATTATATGGTCAGGGCCTCATATCCTCTCTCCTGTGTTAGCTTTTACTATGCACCCACTATGTTAAGGGTCGGTTTTGACCCGTGTCTTAAATCAGCTGTAAATTACACTAAAAACAATTCTCTATCATCCAATTTGGTTCTCATCTCTAGGTCACCTTGTTAGGCTTCATTATCCATGAAAATATTGTTCATAATAGTTTTTGTAGTGGTCCTCTGGGCCTTTCTCTGTCAGTATACCCCTCACACAGACATCTATACTGAATTGATCTCACATGTCCGATGTTGTTTTTTGTGCAGGGAAAAACTAGACTAAATGAGAATTTCCTAAATCTCACATGATTGGAAGAGGATCTGACTGTCAGTGTGGTGCCTGACAGTGCACTTATGATTTCAGTTTTTGCTCTAATTATTAGATATTGATCTAACCAGGTCAACAGCGACTCTAACACGACAAGTGCCATAATTTTAATAAGAGCATTTTATAATGTAATCAATTAATTTTTTTTTTTTTTTTTCGAAATAGAGGTTCCTGACAAAGTCAAAAAGTCTTGAAGCAAAAAAGCTAATGTAAGTGGTTCTTTTAAGCATTTAAAAAAACGGGTTGGTGCAGACCCCAACACAGGGGGAGGGATATCTAGATTGTCTCATGTCTGCTTCACAAGTCACGAATATTTTTTTTAATAGGTAACTACCTCATTTATCAGGGTTAAGATTTAAAACTCATGAAGACATTTCAGTTTGTTTTGATGTAGTGACACCTGTGGATTTTGCGCGTACGCGTTGATTAAGTGTTTCTTGATGAGAATCTCGTTTTGCCCGTATCACTCATGGGGAATCATCTCTGCGGTAAAAGGTAAAAAATGACTCTTCAGCAGCTTGCTGTCGCTCACTTTGTCTGACACCTGACTCATGGCAGCAGTTTCAGACAGTAAAAATAACCTCATAGAAAAAGTCAGTCTCTAAGCTAATGGTCTCTCACTTTTCAGAGACACCATAGATACAAAAATAATTCTTATTCCAGTCTTTTTCGTAACCGGAAACCTTTTCAAAACAGGAACTTCATGTAGTCTGATTCTGGCAGAAATGAAATGACGTTCCCTGTAATGCCAAAGTTACAGAGCTGTTTAGTGTTTTTAAACTTGAGGAGGAGTCATTCATCATAGATTGTGGCTACATTTTTGGGGGCTGAGACTTTCAGTAACAAAAAAACCTGCAGGATGAATCACCGTATCGAAGTGTCAAGTTTTCTCCAAACAACCTGAACACATTTGTCTGTTTTTTGAAGAGTTCACCGGTTTCAAGGACATTTTAACTTGGAAAATTATCAAAGAGTGCGACAACACAAAAAAAACTTTGAGCAGTGTTGAATCAACAGAGCACTCCTGTTGAAGAGCCAAGGTTTTTGGACCACTCCATAAAGCTGTGCTTGTACTTAAACTCAACACTCGGGCTCGGGATCGTTTCCTGTAGTTTTTGCAAAAGCAGCTGACAGTTTCCTCTCAGCTGAACCTGGTTGGAGTGTTTTTCTCTTTGTTTGAGCCACTTTGTCATCAAACCAGTTTGCAATCCATGTTTTCACACAGTGTCACTAATTGCTACCTTGACAACGTGGAATTTGGTTCTAGGAGATTGGTCGCTAACTGTATGTGTCTTTATTTTTTACTGTCTACTTAAGATGAAACTATTTCTGGACCAATACAAAAGATTTGTCAACAGTATCTCTGTAGAATCAGTTAGTTTGAAGTTTAAATTTGTTATTTCAAAACAAAGTACTAAAAAAATACTTCAGCCTCAGCATTACTCTGTGTTCAGTGCTAAAAAGCATGGTTTGGTAGTTCAAAAATAACCTGGTCAGATTGAAGCGATTGAGTTGTGTCAGATTATGAAAATTGTTGTTTAAAAGAAAAAAAAAGGAACCGGTTTTGTAAAAAAAATCAGATTTAGTTGTAATCCGGATAAGAAATCCAAGTTTTTAATGTCCAAACTGTTGAATAAGGTTGAAATGACTTTGGATTACATTGATTCCTGGATAGATTTAAGATGGACCACAGAAACAAAATATAATAAAAGTATATTATGATTATGACACTAACAGGAATAATTTGGTTTTGATTGACCAAATCACTACAAGTAGAAGTCATGGACCTCAGAGTTTTTTCAAACATTTTCAGCATGAACATAAAATATTCATCAGAGATGGTTGTGCATATCCTACTTTAAGTTAAATATGGGCCATTTAGCCTCTATTAGTAAGAAGGATGAAGATCCAGCACATATTGGGAGGAGAGAGAGAGCGTGGGGTAGATGTGCAGTAGAGAACAGAGGTTTAAAATGAACCCACAGCAACAAGGACTAGAACCTCTGTATGAGGCACACATTTAAACCTATGATCTAAGCAAGAGCTGCACAGTTTAAGACAAAAACTACTCATAAAGAATTTAAGTTTTCACGTGTTTCATTGTACTTTTTATTCTTTTTTCCTCCTCCACTTTGACCAAACTTCACCCATCCCTCTGACAGCAGCTCTGACACCTTTACCTGACAGTACATGGGGAGTTACACCTTACACTTACTCATAATAAACGCACACGACTTATAAGAAATTAATCATTATCTTGCAGTGATGTTTAATTTGCATCACCAGCTCTGTGATAGAAACTCCTAATGTGATGTGATGTCTTCTGTCATCATTTATGCAGACACCCCACTGAAACTTGTAGACACTGAAAGGAAACACTGGGTGGTCCTGTTGACAGTCAGTCTGCGTGCTTACATTGTTGGTTCTGCAGTGTTGCTTTTGCACATCCGCACATCATAGATGCAACAGTAAAATAAATATGTTCATTAAGCCAGTTACGTAACTCAGTACCATCGCTGTCTGGCTCCTGTGTTTCCACCCTTGGACAAAGTATGTAGTATGAAGTATAAAGTCTCATTTTGAGTAGGAGTGATCTGGATTAGTTCATCTTTAAAAATCTCTCCAGAAAAAACAAAAGTAAGATGAATTACTGAATTCTGATGGAGGAAAATTAGAAGGAAAAATTCCGTCTGCTGAACATCGGCAGTCGGAGCGAGCGTGTTCGTGTGTTGACATTAGCATTTAGCCCTTTAGCCAAAACAGCTTGAAAGTTGTTTCCATCTTATTTGTCCTCATTATTGTTTTTCCTGTCTTTTCTCTCCACAGGACTGGGTTTTCCTCACTCGCTTCTGTTTTCTTACCGACTTTGGACGCCTGGACTTCAGGTTCCGCTATCCAAAGGTAGAACAATCCAGAAAAGATGCGTGTGTGTGTGTGTGTGTGTGTGTGCATGTGTATCGTGAATTTGTATAACATCATGTATTTTAATAAGCCTCAGCCTGCCCACGCATTTCTTTTCTCTCTGTATACATAATTGCTTTACTTGTCTCCATCTCGTTTCTTTCTTTCATCTTACTCTCTTTCTGTCCTTCCTCTCATCACCTTTAAACCCGTAAGAGAGACATCTCTTTATGTCTCCTCTTTCCTCCCCTCTTTTTCCATCTCCTCCTCCTCCTCCATCTTCTTTCACTCGCGCCTGCTCTATATTTCCACACATCTGTTTCGTTCTTCCGCCCTGTCTTGTTTTTCCCGTGCGTAGCTTTACTGTCATAGCCTGCAGACTTTGGAAACAGTTTTGGTCGTATAAATCTCAAACCATCTCACTGCCTCCTCTGATCTATGTACTTGCTCTCCCCTCTCTTTCTGTCTCTCCTCGGCGCAGTCTCGCTGCTGTCAGAACATATTGCTCTACTTTGATGACAGCTCTCAGTGGCCAGCTGTGTACAAGAGGCCTGAAAAGGTGAGATACTGACACCCTCTGCATCATCTCTTACGACAGGCCATTATTAAAGAGAAATACGGCTCCCTTTACTTATCGCACGTCAGCGCTTTAATGAAAAAGCGCTGTGACTCCAATTTAGATAATTTTCACATTTAGCTTGAACTAGAGGATCACACGCTGCTCAGAATAAAACAAAGCTGTCTTTCTCAGTTCCTGAAAGGCCTTTCACTCGCAGGCAGTGATTTATTATTGATGATACATGCAGCGATCAAGGATGGTGCAATCCATATTTGTGAACAGAGAGCTTTGCCATTAAGTGAAGCGGTTCCACAAGAAGTGACAGCAAGGAAATCGTCTGTAGATAGACGTATGTATTTTGTCCAGGAACTGATGATTGAACAACTTATTTTTTTGGACAGCAACATGTTTGTTTGACTTTGAACCTCGATCAGGTCTTGAATGTGTGTGAATCTGTGATTTAAAAGATAAAGGGCTTTCTATTTTTACTCTCATATAGGGTGAACAGTTCAGGAATGACAGAAAATGTTGATACTGATGTGCTGTTAATAAGTAGAGTGTCGGTGCAGAAAATAGCTATGAATACTATTCACCCACAAATATCAGCGACCAGTCAATAATCAATAATCCCTCAGACATGAAAGTTAGGACTGGTCTCATTTCAAATCCAGTCTGCTCGACTCCAGATCAGCCCAAAGCAATCAAAAATGAACATCTTTCCTCCTATTTAACGAAGTGCAGTTTATTCACTCAAGAGTTATTCCTATATCTGGTTGGTTAACAAACTCTTTCTTCCGTCCACAGTCTGTGTACTTTGAACATCTGGTTGATACGGATTTTTCCAGTCTCCATCTGAGATCTGAAGCTCTTATAGAGCAGAGAAAGTGTTCTTACTTAATATTCGTCTCAGCTATAGGAACAGCATGCATGAATCCTTAATCTGCATGCATTCAGCTGTATACTCTTCAGTCAGCTGGTACAGTGAGCTATTACACGATATAGTCTATAAAATCAACATTAAATTGCTTTCACAGTCAATAAATAATGTAGAAAGCAACCGTTTCTGGAGGCAGACGACGCTACTCTTCCACTCACCCAGTTTAGAGCTGCACCTTATGCCAGCCGTGGATTTTTATCTCCAACAAAGCGTCTGATAGAATCGTTGCACGGTTGTGTTATGAGAGTGGACTCAGTTTCTCAATAAAGCATTTTACTCTCAGTATTATTTAGAGTTTAGAGGAGAATCCAGGTTTAACTTGTGCAGCGCTGTCGGAAAATAGAACAACCTCTCATTTCTCGGCCCATGTCATTGTTTGGTTGTGTATTCTTCTCGCTGACATCTCTTGACAGATAGATGGGACATTATTTATGTGTGTTTCCGGCACAGCTAAAAACAGTGCACCATTTGTCAGCTCCAAGACCGATTTTTGTGTCAGTCTCCCAGAATCAAATACCATAGACTTTATGCATCATTTTGCAGTAAGATTCATTGAGCAGTCACACAGAGAGAAATCCATTACAGAGGAGACCAAAAATATCAATTTTAATTCCTCTTACAGCAGCTTCAGTAGATTACAATTACATTTTGTTTAAGCACACGATTAGCTTCCAGTCTGGTGTGCTTGGTTAATACTTAATATTCATACAGCAGAATGTAGGTGTAAACTGGAGCTGTGTGCAACAAGCTTGGGCACTTCTTCAAAGCTGTATTGGAAAAAAAGTTTTATATATATATCTGTAAAGACTGGAATAGGAAAGGATGAGAGGGACTTTGGTTTCAAATGTTTTTCTCATATTCATCATTGTGTCTTCTCTCGTCAGAACTGCTACCAGAAAGAAGCGGTGCTGAGGCCCGAGAACAACCAGGTCATCAACCTCACAACACGCTACACCTGGTCAGGCTGTGTGGTAAGGACACACACACTCAATCACACAAGTGGCTTCACAGAAACACACACTCGGCACAGCAGCATCCTGTAACTGAGAGTCTAACGCATAGATGCTGTTTTCTAACTTGAGTTAACCTTTTATATTATTGTGTTTTCATATGCAGTGTGTTATGTTACAGACCAACACAGTTCCATTTTATTGCGATACTTTTGCACTTATTTTCATCTTTACATCTGCGTACTTCTTTGTGATGCTAAAATGAACAGAGAAAAAGAGACACGGTGGCAGCTAATGGCCTCTAATGTGTTTTCCCTAACATTGTACCGAGTCACACATTTGCACTCTCGATGATACATCCAATAAATCAGAAAGGGTCCAAAAGACCCTTTTCTCCTGCAACACCTCTTTTATTATTTTTTTTTTTTTTTAAAGAAAAAATATCCCCTTTTCTCTTTTTCAATAAGCTACACAATGTGTTTGTTTATCACATTAGGATGTGTGATTGCCGGAGTGACTCTGTTGTTGTGGCTGTTAGTGGATTTTGTTGACACGTTTCAGGCTATATCAGAGTGTGAAATATGTTTGTGTCTTGATATTTCAGTCTCCCACTCTTCTGTGATAATTCAGTGTCTCTAAGGCAAAACGTAATGCCATTTTAGATAACATCCTCTGTCTACCCCCCTCATGCTTCCCCCCCCCCTCTCTCTCTCTCTCTCTCTCTCTCTCTTTCAGGTGGAGGGAGACGGGAACGAGGAGGTTCTGAGCTGCGTGGGCGGCCGTAGTTTCCGCTCAGTGAGGGAGAGATGGTGGTACATCGCTCTCAGCAAGTGTGGGGTAAGCACTGACCTCCCGACGCCACCCTGACCCCCTGCTGGCTGTTTCTCTAGATAAGGGCAGATGTGCGACTTTGTGGTTGCCATGGCAATGTGTCTGCTACCACACCAACAGACTCAGGGGCTCAAATACGCTTGTGTTGGCATTACGTATGCTTTTTACTGCTCTTTGGGTAAACAGACGTCATAACCATCATCAATTTCATCATTATCCTTAAAAACTGAGGACATGTTATTCCTGCAGGGTTATGAGGTTTTTTTTTTCTTTTGCAATGAAGAAAAGGAGAAAAAAAGGATGACTACATGTTAGGTGCAAGAAACCACATCTAATATTAAAGTGAAAAAGCCTCGGCAAAAACTTTCTGAGAAAATCTCGTGGAAAAGTCTGCGAATCTTCGGAAAAACAAACAAAAATAAAGAGTCTTTTATCATCACAGTGAAATAAAGAAATGCTTCACCTGGTGGAGGAATCCTCATTAACAAAGCCAAACATGCATCTTAGTCCAGAAAATGTTTTGCATAGTTATTATGGCATAGTTAATTATTATAGCAGCGAACATACTGTGCAGAAAGCAGAGTATAAATGTAATTTGCTCCTGAAAATGTGTTTAGCACCGGGCTAAGTCAGGACTTAAGTGGTCTTAATTGTGCAGAAATTGTGCACTGTAACTTTTGGCGAGTATCCAAATGAGAGACTCAGATACTTATTGAAGGATGAAAATTCCGAGAACTGTTTTAGTGAGGATTACCAAATGTTGTGGAGTGTCGCAGGCCTCCTAATCCTTCTTGTTTTATCTCACGTCTGATCTTGTATCTGTGTATCTCTCTCTGGATTGCCTGTGGACACCTTGAAGTGCTTTATCTCTCCCCGTTGCTACAGCAGTTTTTACAACAAAGCACAGAGTCTCTTAATTTGCAACTCTGATTAAACTGAGCTAAACATGCCTTCTAAGGACTGCACTGTAGCTTATCGATCAGCCAGCTAGCTGGGACTTTAAAGCCTGTTGTCTTCTTATAATGGGACTCAGAATTTTTTGCTTTCAGTGTGTGAGCAGAGAGAGAGAGAGAGAGAGAGAGAGAGAGAGCTAGCCGCTGTGCGTGTTGTTTGTTGATGTGAGTCTGGACTGGGGCACTTGGTGAAGAAATCATGAGCTCGTATAATGATCGCTCAGCTCAGTGATGATACATCCTCCTACAGCGAGGACTTCAGTCAAGGACGAATTTCAGGAAAAATCGTGTGTGTGTAGATGTTTATGTATGTGTGCTGTGTTTTCATGTTTTTTGAAAGCGAATGAGGATAAATAAGTTGGATTTCCGCTGAATTTGTATCACCGCCTGGCTGCCTATCAGAGCCATACTCTGGGTTATAACAGTGGCGCGCCTGTGGTCATGTTTCTGTTTGTTTGTGTGTGAGAGGATTTTTCTTTGTGGGTTTGTTTTTGCTCTGTCGGTTGGGAGAGTTGGCTGGAGAGGGATATGATTAGAAGAGATGCTTCCTGCAGAGTGTGGCTGAGTGTCACGCCGGCGTCTGCTGATGGACACGCCACCTAATGTAGTCGGACTAATGTATAAAAGCTCGTCTCAACTCCCGGGGACATATGTACGCCGAGCCCCGCAGCCAATTTCCATTCCTCATCTCCCACCACTCGCCTCCCTTTCACACCTCTCACTCTCTTCTACCTCTGTCGCTCACAATCTTTGGCTACGTCCACCTCTTTTTCAGCTCCCTGTCACCAAGCTGTGATACGTTCCACGCCATTTCATATCTATTTACCTTTCTGTGTCTCTGTCAGCCTGCCTCTAATTGTGTTTTTCCTCTCCATCTTGCCATCTCACTGGTCTCATATCTTTTGCGCCTCTCGCTCATTTCACGCGTTCCCTCTCCCCGCACCCTGTTTTTAATGGTGCGTTTTTTGTTTTTGTATTTTCTTCTCTTTGTCCCTGTTTCTCTCTCATCCATTTCTCCTTTTATCTCCTTTCCATTTCCTCCTTTACTCGTGCTGAAGCGGGTCCAACTCTACATCGGTTGATAAGCTGTTAAAACCAAAGGATGTCTACTCCGATTCCCCAGACGAAGCCGAGCCTGCTGAGACACTGAAATGTGATGTTGATGATTATTTAACATTTCCGAGCAGTTTCACTCGATTAATAATAGCAGGAAACCTCAAGGCAGAAAATAATCATTATTTTATCAGTAGGAATAATGACAGTTATTATAAATAAAACCAGTTCATTACAAATTACAAAGGAGAGGACCTCTGGCAGTTGAAGTGGATGTTTTTAGACAGCTAAATTATAGGATCAACCAAAGTTCAATGAAATTAGCAGACTTAATGCAGCTGGTTCTCTGCACTTAGTGTTGCTTTCTTTGTTATAAAGCTATGATAAGATATTTCTTTATTAGTCCCACAGGAGGAAATCCCAAATAAAGCATCATAATGTCTTCTAGATCTGATGGCATCTGTGCAGAAGTGTGCACCTTCAAAGTTTCCAAAGCTTAGCAACATTTCTGTCCGTTTTGGCGAGTAACTGTAACACAGAGTTTAAATTATAATGGATAGAAAATAAACAGAAACATAACAACTCAATAACATAATTGCATTGTTTGCAATCTACTGCAGCAACTTTACATGTAAGTGTTTGTTAATATGGCCTTTCAAACTGAAATGGAAAGATATGAAAAGCGAAGAAAACCTTTGAATGACTGTAATCAACTTCTGCTTTATTATTCAGAGCTGAAGTGCTGATAATGAGCAAAATTACCTCAGCAGGGAGCCGAGGAAGCCCGGAAATTGGCGCAGGCCATTAAAATGGCGAATATTTCTGAGCTGCTAACTTGGCAGGTGACTCATCTTTATAGAACGAACATACGCACATCTGATGCTTTTCCTTCAAGTCGCAGTTAGAAAGTTACAAACTATACGTCTCCCTTCCCACAGTCACATATGGAGGAAAGATTCCTGTTATTCCCCGGTGCGCCTGTTTGTTCACCCCGAACTTTTATAGTGTAATGATAAATTAAATAATGACGTAAGTGATTGACAGTGTTGCAGCGCTTAAGGGATAGATGCTCAGCTTTTAGGAGAAACACAGACACTTTGTGATTTCTAGATTTAATTTGCTCACATCGTAATCCTACAAGAACATTCATACCGTGGGGAAAAAAAATACTTTTAAGGAAACTTGGTAGGATTGGGTTGCATTGTACTCATTGTAACTGACTCATTGTACTTAAGTCAGTTTTATTTGGTGTTTTATATTTCCAGATAAAGATAGTTTGCTCTTTTAAGCTAAATGATACTTCACTATAAATTTAGCTGCATCATTATGTGTTTAAATGTGACAACAAAGTAAATGGCCATCAGTGTTGTCGTCGTCTCTTTTTGCTGTTTTTACCCCTTGGTTTAAAATTAGGGTTGTCTTAATATTACAGTGTAAAATAATATTTTAGGCGACTGATTTGTTTGCACTAGTTTGTATTTATACTGAAGTTACAGCTGCTGCTAAACTATTATAGATGCACAGATATCTATTTAGATGCTCGACTTGAATATTTGCAGATGGAAAGTACTCTGCTCATACCAGTGGGATTTAAAGAAATCACACATGCCGTATTATTGGTGAAGAAAATGAATATGAACATTAGCTAGCTTTGACTTACATAACGCCTTCTTCTCACACTGCATTTTCATTGTGTTATATTTAAATGAATATTTATCTGACACAACTGGTTGTGGTTCACATTTGCTACGAGGTTTATTTAAATGACTTTCAAGGGAATCAACCTAAACCCAGATGAAATTCGTTCAGGGGAAGGAAATAAGGTCAAAAAGATGCAGCTTACCTGCTTTCAATGATTGGTTTTAATTGATGTCTGTGGTTATGGTGCTACATTTTTAAATCACACACTGATCTAATATCTGGATGTCTGCTTTTCTTGTCCAGATCTTGAGTTTTTGTATCAGACGGCACTAACTCAATTTTCTGAGAAGCTCACAGGTGGATAACCCAGGTCTGTAAGCTCTAACCTTACACTTAACTTTCCTGAGACAAGATCCACTATCTCAGAAGACTCTCAGAGATCCTTTTACATGCAGTTATCTGCAGCCCAGGGGAGCACACCATGCTGAAGACTGCACAGGTGTTCGGATGAGAGAGTGTGATAAATCAGTACAGTGTATCAAACGTGGAAGTCTGAAACCAAAAAGAAACACCCAAATCATCCTGTGGCTCACTGTCAGTCCCACAGGGGGAGACTCCCTGCTGTGTAAAGAGCTCGTCTGCTCTCATCTATCCCTTCTCTTCTTTATCCACCTCTCCTCCCCTTATTTGCATTTGCTCCCATTTTCATCATTCTGCCTCCCTCTCTACCTGTTTTCTTTCTTCCTTTCTACATCTATCACTCTCTTTATCTCTGTCTCCCTGCTCTTTGTGTCTGTATTGATTTTGTGGCAGTGCACGCTCCACGCTTCTTGCCCTTTTTGATAGAGGGAGTGAGATGGAGTTTCAGGCTGCCAAATGAAATCAAAGTCTTTTTTTTTTTATCTCCTCCCTCTCTCTTTTCCCTCGCTCCAACGCAACAAGCTCAAACTCCATCGGCTTTGAACTTGCGTGTGTGAAATGAGCTCTCTGTGCTCTGATTGTCAACGCATCTCTGTCCCCCTCCTCTTTTATTCTCAGCTCCCCGTCCTTCTGTTTCTCACCTCCCACGTTTTTCCAGCTTGACACTTTTTTTTATTTGTTTTAGTCCAAAAAAATTAGCATCATCCCATCAGCGGTTTACCGCACAGGTAGCTTCTTGTCCTCCTCGGTCTTTCTCCTACTTTGCATGTTTACCTGCTTAAATATTCTCTTTTTAGTGCTCTCATAACATCACAGTGCAGTAACAATTATTCCTGATCGACATATAATTATAATGAGCGCCACAAATAATTAATAAAACGCCACTTTTACCATGAATAATAAAAAAGCCTGATCCTCTGCAGTAAAACAGAGCTAACTGCTGCTGCTGTTATCTATCCATCTCTGTATCCTATTAATCTGGGTCATCTTCTCATTGAGCAGAGCAGCCTGCATCCCTCATTTCTCCACCGACTTCCTGCACACACCTGAGGGCACTTTCAGGCCAGCTGGGAGACTGACTGACTATAATAGAACAAATGCACTGGAACAAGGAAACCAAATGAGCGTCACTTGTTAAAGAGGATTTAAGTTGTTGCCTCCTGTTCACATCAGTAAAGTTTCGGGGGAAATAAAGATTATTTGTCTTTAACGCTGCTGTGCAAACCCCAACCTCACTCGTGCACTCGGGTCGTCAATAATGGCAAAGATTTTGCTGATCTCGGTAAACAAAACTGACTCTCAACCTGAAAGGCTTGGGTTTTTTCAGCTTTGCTTGCAGCTGGGAAATTAGTTGGATGATGAAAAGTCAAAGTAGTTTGATGATGTGACATTATGGATCGGGTTCTGTATTTCAAACTAAAAAAATATCAATAATGTTTTCAGCTTTTGATGCTGCTATTGAGTGTTGTTGGTCCATTGATGTAATCTTTTAACCCAGGTCAAGTCATTTAATTAAACCTCTGGTGCACAAACATGCACGGACTGTTAAATGAAGTTGAATCACCAGCCAACAGGTATTAAAATGACACAAAGAAGTATTTTGATATCCAGTCACTTGAAGGATGTCTGAATGTGTGCGGAGCTCAGCTACATTTTTATCAAAGTAAGAGATAAGAAGAGAGAAAATGCAATTCATGTGGCAAATTGATTTCCTACAAGGTGGAGAACACAGCCTGTATGACCAAGTTCATCAGCGTTTCGCTCCAAATTGAACCAAAAAGCAGAACCGTCACCTGTCACTGAGTTATAATACTGTCAGTCCCAGCTGCTGCTGCTGCTGCAGAACCTCCATCTTTCCAGTCACAGCACCAGCCTCTGCAGCAAATCCTGTACGTTAAAAATAGTTGTTCAATGTTCAGCTCTTGTGTTAAAATTAGCAGGGTAAGAACTAATTGGCTGACTAAAGGCTGTGAAATAAAGTTGTAACGTGATGTTTAAAACTGGATCAGTAAAATGACTATTCAGCAAAATAAAATTGATTATAATTTTAATTTATCAAAATAATAATCATTATCATCATAATACATTTTTATTTATGTGGCACTTTTCAAGATACTCAGACGCTTCAGAAAATCATAAAAGCACAGATTAGGAGAAACATTAAAGCACAATGTAAAGCGATCACCAGTTGGACACAGCTCTGAAAAGGTGGGATTTGAATGTGAGTGTGCCAGCACAATGACAGATAGGCTTAGAGAGAACCTTCCAGAGGGTGGCTGTATTCAAATATAATGTCAAGAAAAATGTCATTTAGGTTTCATGGAGAAAAATACAGATAAATACAGTCATTGAGAGGAGGGATTTGTTTCTTCATTTATATAAAATAGACCCTTTTTTATTCGAAAGAGGATTAGGGCTACAAGAAGAGAAAAAAACAACAGTAGGGAGATTTTTTTGATTTTCATTTCGAGATTGAAGTCCAAATTTGAGATTGAAGACAAAATTTTAAAAAGTCAAAATTTCAACTTCATCCATGTTGACTTTAATCTTGAAATTTCGACTTAAATCTCAAATTGTAATTTTTTTATCTTGAAATTTTTACATTATTTATGACATTTCAACATCTTGTAATCTATTGTAATTATTGACATATTTTCAATTTTTGTAATCTCAAAATTTTGACTTTAATCTCCTTCCTGTTATTACTTTTTTTCCTCTTCATGTGACCCTGATCCTCTTTCATATTTTTACCAGCTTTATTATAAAAAAAGAAGGTTGTCTTGATAGAAGATAATCAAAGATGGAATGGAGAGACCCTAATCGTCAGGGAGTGTCAATAAATGCCAATAAACATGAACAACCCTCTTTCAAGGTGACACTGATGCAACTTTGGTGTTAGTAAAGATATTTGTTTAAAAGGATTCATTTTGGCTTTTACTTCAAACTTTCTCATAAGGTTGGTTGGGGCTGTACAATTATTTTTTTCAATTTAGCTCATTTGTACAAGTTATAATGATTAAAGATGGTAAAATGTGTCTAAACAGTATTAAAATGAAGTGTAGTTGCGTTCCAGAGACACCCGGGCTCATAAATCTCATTTTCACAGGAAAGAAAACAAGTCTGTCTGGAATAGACCCCGGTAATTTTCCATCCAAGTGTTGACCTCAACACTTTTTTTTTTACCAAAGGATTTGATTAAAAGTTGGAAATACTGTATCACATGTAATTTTCAGCTCTTCTCTGATATCCTCATATGTAGATATGTGGTGAGTGTGCCAGTGTTAGTCCACAGAGTCTTATCACATTGGAACCAAAATCAGATTATGAGTGAGAAAACAAGAAATTTGTCCTGGTATTATAGTCCAAAAACATTTTACACAGAGATACAGTAACATTTGTAAAGCTAGTCAGCTGCTCCCCATAAAGGAAAAAAGATGTAATAGCACAGATTTTCACTAAGTGCAGTGGAAATGCTCTGCAAGATGATGCATGGTGCATTTTGAAACTCCGTCAAATGCAGGGACATTATGCGCTGTTCTAATATGTATCTATCAATTCCAGTAGACATGCTATTATTCTCTCCTCTCATGCTCTCTGTGTGATGTTAACATAAAACCCTGCTTTTAGCCCAGCGAATGTCTTTCTTTTCATCTTTTCAATGAACCCAAATGTCTCCATTATCAGATACATAATGAAAGAGATAAAATTTCACAGGAATAAAACATCCAGGAAAATACATCTTAAGAGTCACCTCTCGTGGACATTTCAACCTGCCGGATTGTGCGGCACAGCTTTAAGCATTCATGGATATTTTGTTCAGATCAATGGAAGAGGCTGCATTTTTAATCCCACCTGCCTCCTCTTTCCCTCCGCCTCTTCTCCTCCTCCCTCCTCCTCCTCTCTCATCTGCAGGGCGATGGCTTGCAGCTGGAGTACGAGATGAAGCTGACCAACGGCCAGTCTTTCTGGACGCAGCATTTCTCGGCAGATGAGTTTGGTAAGAGTGATTAGACAGAAAAAGAGAGATTACTGAACGAATTGCTGATGGCACAAGCCAACACCACTTAGCACGGCCAATAAAGCACACTGAACTGAACAAATTACAATAATGAAGGGACGGCTGAATGAATTAATGATGATAGATGAACTGTGAGGAAAGGATGAAAAGAAGAAGGAGCCCAAGTAGCTTCTAAATGAATTATTCCTACATCCCCAACGTGCTTCTACCTCTCTGTCGTCTACTGTATCTCTCTCTTTGTTTTTAACTAATCCAATATCCTCATCACGTACCTACTGCTGGATTTTTCTTCCCTTCATTCTTCTACCTTTCCCTCTATCATCCCCTCCCTTTCTCGGTACTTTCTGAACCTCATTGACTCCTTTACCCTCTAGTTTTGATTCCACCTCCTCCTCTTTTTCGACCTTTCTCTGTTTTTTCCATTTTTTTCCTCATTAATTATTCTGCTTCTCTCTCCTCCTCTTTCTTCCACCCACCTTTCACAGGGATCTTGGAGACGGACATCACGTTCCTGGTTATCTTCTCCATGGTGTTCCTCCTCTCGTGCTACTTTGCCTGTAAGTACTCTACTGTGTCTCTTTCTCCCTCTCCTGTTATGAAAAAGCCAATTTCTCCAGACTGGCAAAGCTCGCAGCAGTCATTAAGTGCTCTTTTCATGGCATCTTTTATAAAACCGACATGTTTTCTTGATGAGAGATGAGTGAGTCTTCATGTTTCTTCTGATAACTAAAAAGGTGAAGCTTATACCTATTTTTTTTATGGGCGCTGGGAGTTTTTTCAGACCAGAGCAGGAGCAACATGATAAGCAGGCGACAGAGGGTGGTGAGTGCAGAGTTGGGTTTTCGTGTTAAGGTGAATGGTTGAATGGAGGAGTTAGCGTTAGCCTGGGGGTAAGTGAAGCGGGTTTGTCACACCAAGGTCACAGCTCGGATAGCTCTGGGCCAGAAAGAACAAGAGCCAAAGAGGAAAGAGTCGCCTACGAATAAAAACTCTGTCATCCTTTCCACAAAACCTGCTTTTCTACAAACTCAAAGGCAGTTAATTCGCCCTTTTTTTCGCTTAAGAGTGAGCCCATTTCTCCCTTCACTTTGCTCCACACAGAATTCTGCCAGTCGAACTGAATCTGGCTTTTCTTCCTGAAGCTGCGACTCTTTGTTGTTTTTGTTTTTCATACGTCTTCTACAGCTCCTGTAGCCCCGCCAGAGTGTTTCTTTCAACATCAAACTGCTGTTTTCAGTGTTTTCACCTGTTTTAATCAAAGAGCAGAGGGGAGGTGACTTCTGTGAATATTTGGCCTCAGGTAAAAACCCTGAAAACAATGGGGGAAGAATTTTGAATAATTTTAACCAAATAATAAAAAAAAAAAAAAACAAGCTGAGAACATCAGGACAAGGTCACAGCCAACTTCATAGACTCTGCTTTCTTCTCTTCCAGTAACCTTAACGTCAAACTCTTTATTCACTGTTTTCGTGATTTTCTTAGCTAGAGGTGTTTTTTTATACATCCTGAGATTTAAGTTTGTTAGATCTGTTTTTGTAGTCTGGTTACCTGGATAGCTCTGCGTCAGTCTTGAGACCTTTCCACACTCTAGCTGCTCTCCGTTCCTCAAAAGCATCTCCAATATTCATCCTCGTTTGTGGAGCTTTTTAGAAAAAAAATGCCGAGGTTTTCTAGGTCAGGGAGAATCAGTCACAGTTATATCTGAACCAGTTTGCTTGCCTGCTTCTTGTGCTGCCACCCTGGTTTCATATCTGGTAACCTGAGAGTCGTCCAAAACAGCCTTTTAACCACCTACCTTTTAATGTCAACAAATACAAGTCGTGATGAACCAGAATCAAGGAGGATCGGGTGGCTGCTGCATGAGTGCCAAAGAAGGCTGTTTCAACAAAGTGGGTTTTCTTAATGCTGTCGATACTCTATAAAGATCTTTTTATAGATTAATTCTTTGAAAAGATAGTGGGTACGCAATGCATGATGTGATGCCCACTATCGCTGAGTGACCATCGGATGGTCACTACATTTTGCAATGCTCTATGGGAAATTTTGAGTTGCCTATATAGGGCACTGGAATTGATCACTCAGGTTTCGGATGCCCCTCAAAATGGCGCTAACCCCCATATAGTCGCCCATATAGGGGTTAGGGATCCATTTTGGACACAGCATATGATTAATTTCATCAGGAGGAATATACCAAGTGCTAATGGGGGTGTTTTCAGAGCACCCCTGTTTGACAGGTAACCTGTCTCAGAACACCCCCTCTTGTTTTCACCATTTTTGGATTCGCCCAACCCTCTGGAGACCGGCTGGAGAAAGGAAGATTGGAGAGCGTCCAAGTTGATCAGCGTCCAGTGTGTTGGTTGGTTGAGTGAGAAGTTTAACAAACCTTTTCATTGTGAGAGGAACTTATTTTGCGGTATCTTTGCGATCATTTTGTTAAAATTTCTCACTGGGTGACGGCTATTTTTTGAAGAGACATTTCATCGGTCACCGATTTCCGTCTTCTTATGTTTCGTGCCTCCATCTTCATCTTTGACCCAATAAACTCATTCCCCCTAACAAACACGTCACAAAAGGCCCTATAACTTGATTCGATCGGGTTGCGAGTGTGTAGTTAGACGGTGAATGAAAAGCCACGCCTCTTGAACATCT
This sequence comes from Xyrichtys novacula, assembly GCA_962446985.1. Taxonomy (NCBI): domain Eukaryota; kingdom Metazoa; phylum Chordata; class Actinopteri; order Labriformes; family Labridae; genus Xyrichtys; species Xyrichtys novacula. The sequence goes on from OY660871.1 coordinate 26,181,341, forward strand.
GCTGGGAGTGTCATCAGTTAACCTGACACCAGTTAAACTGACACATCAGCCGTTTGCTAAATATTTATATTTTAGCTTTTGTGTCTAATTGCCTTCTTGTGCTGACATCGTTATGTATTTTTTTACCCTGCCGAGCCACTCTCTGCTGATTTGTGCAATTAGATAGATTTTGGATTTAGGAGAATCCACATTACACATCATCTGTAGTAGTTGAAGGACTGTCCCTTTTAATTTAAACCCTCTTCAATGAAAACCACCTTTGGTAAAGTCATAGATGATCCAGAGTAAGAGGAACAACTTTGCAAATTAATTTTTTCTCCAGTTTGTTATGCTTTTGGAACAAAAACCCAAACTCCTTTCATACTTATGTGAAGGTTAAGTCATAAACAGAAACTTTTAGCATTGCTAGAAACCTGAGAAGCGAATTAAAGAACTACTTTTTACTTAAAGGTAGAAGTTTTCTCGGTATTATACTTGGTTAAGCAGCTGAAATAGCTCTTTAAATCCTCAAATTGCCTCCTGCGGTGTCCTTGCATTTTTTGTTGCCAGAAATTAGTATTTAAGTTGCAAACAGAAGCCTTTTCATCACTTTCTGCACAGGGGGTTATGGGGAGTTTATTCCTTGCTTTGCTCGCCATGCTGCAGTAGAATTGGACTACATAATGAGGTGCAAATACATATTTAGACTTTGCTGGAATCTTATTGTGATTTTATGCAGATTTGGAGACGCCTTTGAATTAGCTGCTGTATCTCCAAACTTCACATGTGTGTTTCTTCTGTCAGTTTCCCTGGAATATAAACTGACACGAAGGCTTCAGTTTTAATGAGTTTGACTTTTATTTTTCTTGTGTAAGTCAGAATCAAACAGAAGGAGAGTGCTGTGCAAATACTGGAAAAAATGGCCTTGTGGGACTCGTCTCATTACCTCTACCTAAATGAAAACAATTTTTGCAATGTCACAGGGATTTGCAGATAATGGAGGAGACAAGCAAAAATGTTTAAAAGGTTATGAAACAGTCGAGGCGGCAGAGGGTGACCGGGGTTTTGATTTGGGGTGGATGTTCCTCTAAACGCCTCCATTCACGCACCTTCGAGGGAATCACAGAGATTTCAGCAGCCAGGCCTGTAGTTACACGGGGCAGCTGTGAGTGTGTGTTTATGGCCCTTCCTCCCCTTGTAAATTTTCCCCTGAGCCTCCGCTGTTTGTAGGGGTGTTTGGTAGTAAAATTGCCTGCTTAAATACGCATTAAAAATATTTCCTGCCAGATCAGGGGTAGAGCGAGCGGAGGAGATATATAATACCTCATCTAGAACCGGGCTTCACAAGATAGGTGCATACTAATGGTCGCTCCCCCCATTTATCTGGGCTCTTCTCTTGTTTTTTTTCTCCTCTCTCTCTCTCTCTCTCTCTGTCTCTCACTCTCTGTACCCCTCTCACTCTCCTTCACCATCTGTTAGCATATCTCCATCCTTTTTATCTCTACCTCGACACAGACGCACACACATACACACACAACTCCATCACTCCTATCTCATGCCTCTTTTTTTTTTTTCTCTCTGCAGACAATCTGAAGGGGAGACAGCTTCTTCACACAACCTACAAAATGTTTATGACTGCAGCAGGTGTGGAAGGTGAGAAGTCTTCCATAACACAGACACACACACACACACACACACACACACACCTATATACACTCGAGATGAGCCTCGCACGGCTGCATCATCTCATACCTTAATCCCAGCTTCAATAGACGAGATATTATCGCCCTTATTAGCCTCTGAATGGGAACTATCGCAAACAGCCGTTCTGTGCTTCAGTGTTCAATGGAGCATGCTGTTACTGACGAACACCATCCCACTCTTCTCCTCCACCCCCCAACCTCCCCAACCCGCCACCATCTCGCTTTCTTCTTTCTCACTTGCTTGTCCCCTCTCCAAATCCCTTCTCTCCCTTCTCAATTCTCCTGCCATCCCTAAAATTTCCTTTCACCCTCTCCTCCTTCTCTTACGCCTTCTGCTGCTTTCATCAACTCCTCACTTCTCTTTTTACTCCCTCACTCTCTTTCTCCCCCCCTCATTATCATCTCCCTGTCGCTTCTGTTTTACATCTTTTCATTACTTCTTTTCTCTTCTCTTCCCTACCCCTTTTCTCTTACTTTCCAATTTTCTCTCCCCTGCTTTTTTTTTTTTTCTTACTTGGCAGTGCTCAGCCTGTTGTTCCATTGTGTCTACTGGGGCCTGTATGCAAGAGATGGAGTCGGTAATGGCAGCCTGAAACTTCTGGGTGAGTTCTTTTCCTGCGGCACCTAAATGACCGAAAGACTGACGGACTGACGGACACTGCCTCTGTCACACTCACTCTGCTCGAGCAGAATAAATAAGTGAATGATGGCAGATGTGTTTGCAGCCCTGAAAGTGCAATAGCAGGTTTGACAGACCTACTAAGGATCAAGTATGATTTTGTGTGTGTTTGAGTGTGTGAGCGTACGCTGCGTAAATGTGTGTTGTGACCTGGTTTTATCTCTCCCCTCTGATATTACAGATTTGGAAACCACAGCCTAATTACCCCCTCTGTCTCCTCTTTCTCTCTCTCTCTCTCACTTCCTCTCTCCAGGGAAATTACTCTTCTCCGTCAGTTTCTTGGTGTTCCTTCTCATGCTCATATTGTTGGGCAAAGGGTTCACTGTCACCAGGTGGGGGCTTACACTTTTGTGCAGCCTGTGTGTGGATTTATTCCTTGTGTGTGTCTCTTTCTACGCCTGTCACTTTGTACGGTCGTGTTTATTCTGCAGCTGTCTCTCACTGTCAGGCCGCTCTGTCACAGCCATAACACGGTATCTCACTGCATGACAATGTAAGGCGCCAGTCAGGAAGCCAGTGAGTGGGCAAGATGTCATAGTTTGGCTGAACCCCTTGATATTTCATGACGAAGAGATAAACCGATCCTGCTTTTTTTGTGTTTTTCCATCAGCTAAACGATTACATTATCCCGTCAAAGCCAGCTGACAAACGCCGTAGTTCCCTCGCTGCTTTTCTGGCGAGGTTTAGTGGACATTTGCGTGGGACGGGCATCATTTCACAATGGATGATTTACGGATGCTCCGCTTGGCTAGAACATCAGCGTCTCTCCATCTCACACCTGACTGGACAAACACCCTCTTTGCTAAACCGTCAGCTGTCTTTCCAGTTGTCCGGTTCAAATTCAAAAGTCCAGTGATAAAACACGCCAGCTGTTCTGGAAATGATGTTAAGTTCCTGCCAAGCTTTCCCCCCCTAAAAGTGCATTTCTGAGTCAGTTTCATGTGAGATGACTGCTCACACTCTTGCTTTTCAAATCTGAACGGCTTAAATAAAACGCCTGTTCGCAAGTTTTGGAGTTTTGATTCACGGTGAGTCATCATCTAAATCAGCGTCGGTAGTTTGAAGATTTGTCCTGCTTCCGGCACAATTGAATCTCTGTGGATATTTTCCAGACTGAACTCCTGTAGTCAAAACTGAGCCTGCAAGGTTTAAGCTGGCTTTTTTGACTGTAGGATTACATCCTCCTCTGGCTTCAGAAGATTCTATGATCTCTCTCTCTCACATATTAAACCCTCTTTAAACCCCAGTGAATAAACTAAAAACTGCTCTTCCATCAAGCTTAAAAAATGCTGTTTATCTGCAGTAACTGATAAGTTGACAGTTCAGAGATAACTGCCCGACAACTTTGATATTCTTTTTCTCTGATGTTTGCTGTTGAATTTGTCTCTGCAAAAGCGTGTTTTTGATGAGGGCTTAACGCAGAAATTCTTTCATTTGTTGGCTGCCGCTGTGTAAACGAAGACGCCTTTTTATTTCTGCCTGAATGTCTGACGTGTACACAACAAAAAAAAAAGCTGCATCCTTTTTATGTTTAGCAATCTCAGCGATGCTTTGTGCTGTGAGGAGCCGCTTTTAGATGAAGCTGTCCTCGCTCTGTGTGTGTAAAGAAAAAACGTGAATCCTGACTTTTATTTGACCGCCTCGCCTCCTGATGTGTTCATGTGTGTCAGGGCGCGGATCAGTCACAGCGGGTCGGTTAAGCTGAGCATCTACATGACCGTCTACACCATCACCTACGTCATCCTCTTCATCTACGAGGCAGAGGTAAAGCACCACAGTGAACAACACTCCAGTGAAATTAACATAAGTTATTTTTATCCTCTATTGTTGTTAATAAGTAAAAAAAAATTGACATCCTGTTTTGAAATTTTCTCTTTAAAGGCATGGTTGACGATCTGTGAAGCAGTTGAAACAAACTGAGCCGTTGAGGCAGATTTTAAAAAAGCGTCCCACCCTTGAACCTGTATCGCCCTCCCAAAGACACACCCCCTCTGAGACAGCGAGAAGGCAGCCGGTAGAAGATCCTACGCTAGCTTCAAATAGGATTCAACCTGTAGGATTCCTAGTGACTAGCGGCAGTAAACGCCAGCTCTGCTAGCGAGCGCCGTCTGCAGCTGCCTGGACAGCTACTGTGTTGACATCGCAGAGACTGATAAGAGTTATTTATGTAACATGTGCCACGATAAAAGGCAAAAATTACCTGTTCAACAAAAACGCTGCCATCTCTGTTTTCAGGCCCAAATCCTGGCGGCGCTTTCTCCACCACTCGAAGGATGACCCGATGTTTATTTGAGTTAGATTCCTTGCTTGGTCACATTTCCTCTTCGTCTCTGCCCTTTTCCTTCTACCGGCTTGCGTTTTTTTAGTACTTCTGGCGGTGGAGCGAGCAGAAATGTTTTTTTTCTTTCTTTTTTACTTCTCCATCACAGCTCCTGTAGCTAAGCTGCTACGCTACTTTCAGCCGCTCAGAGCTCTGAGGAGGGCCGGGAGAGTGGGAGGGGACGAGTCGGAACTAGAGGAGAGGGATGTGTCGAATACAGCGAGGTGATTGGGTGGAGAGGCGGAGCAGGAGATTTACCAATAGGAGCTGTCCGGGACGGATGGCTCCCATTGGTCAATGTTTTTGCAGCCCTGCACCTGCTAGAGTGAACAGATTTTTTCCATTCTAACTTTGTGGAGATCGCACTATAAGACCATGACCGTTATATAAACGAGATTCATAATAATTACCAATCCCTCCAATTGTCAACCATGCCTTTAATTTTAGTGTTTGCTTGTTTTGCACCTTAATATAGAGGTATGCGTCATTCCCTCTCCCTCTATCATGTTAATTAGGACCATTCAGTGACAGAACAATCGAAATGCTAAACCTTTTCTCTGACATTTCACGGACGAGTTTGTCTCCATTCATGTTGGAATTAAACTCAATGGATCATTTTTTACTGGTCCTTGCGATTTTCACACCATTAAAATCACTGTCACAGCTGTTACTTAAAGCAAAGCCTGCTCCAGTTTGGTAATGAATATTTTTAGTTCAGACCCCCGACTTGTAAAACATCTCCACACTTCAAAGTTCCTCCTCCTTCAGATGTGACTTGAAAGCAGCATTTGAGTTACACAAGGATGACTTGAGTGCGAGATTTGTTTTCACGCAGTATCAGCACCCATGTTATTACTCTCTTTGGCTTTTTTAATAATCTCATAAAGATTCATGGAAGAGCGAGGCCCACAGATCAACGTGGGCTGTAATAGCTTTCCTTGTCAACTGACTCATTACATTGATATATAGTTTAATATAAATATGCATCAAGTTGATTGTTGAGGGGGGAAGAAATCTTTAATGAGCTACAAATTATGGATCCTGACAGGCAACTTCCAACACGAGTACAGAGGTTCTTACTACTGTGTTCAATGATGGCTCCACTCAATAACAGATCAATGGCTGTTTCTTTAAGATTTCCCGGGGTGTAAAGGTTCTCATGAGCGTGCCGAGAGACCTTCCCCCATTAATTATTCTGCATATCGAGCTTCTGAATTAACAGTGTAACCGCTACATACGTCTCTGCACAGTCCAGAGGCTGCAGCACAGTCACATGTAATGATCAGGGGACAGTACAGTACAGCCTTTGAGTACAGCGTGGGAATGACCCAGTGGGAATATTGCAGTGGAAGAGACTGAGCTAAATATAACACCGGAGCCTATAGCATCTCCCTCACTGCAATACGTGCATGTGAAGCGTGTGTGTGTGATTTATCTGCCATCTGCCCTCTTACATGCTTCCTGCTATTAAAGAGCCAAACTCAGGGGAGCCTCTGCTAAAAATATGCCAAACTAGGTTACAGTCGGGACTAAAATGAAGACTTTAGGAGTGCAGCTGAGAATCTGACGAGCTCTGGTTGGATCCCAAGAAGCTCCTCCACCGCGAGCTGTCGAACCTATGCATTATGTAGCAAGGGTAACCCTGTATGGTCAACGCTATCCAGTCACTGGACTGTGAAATGCAATCTAGAGTCCACAGATGCAAGAAAAGGCTCCACACACTCACACACACACACATATACCCGGGGACTTGCGCACACACTCCCTCACAAATCTACGACCCAGAAGCAGAGACGGAGTGTCAATGTCAAAGACTCACACAGAGCTTTGGCTCGGTCATCACGGTGCATCAGCTGAAACTCCACTCATCAATCTTATTAATTAGGATTCAGACTACAACGTGTCTCAAAAGCCAACAGACGCCAAAAACTTGAGCTCGTTTTATCTTTGTCAATTTAGATTTGAGCAAAATTTTTAAATGGTCATATTTAGTGTTTTAGTCTCGTCTGACTTTATGGGAAAGATAAACACATCATTTGGATTATTATCTCTGTTTGTACAACACAGTCTTTGATTTCATCTATTGGAAATTATATACTTCTTTTTTTTTTTTTTTGACAATTTACTTTGAACATTTTTTTTCATAAAGAGTATACAACTTTAATAACAGCAATAAAACTTTAAGTTTCAGCCAAAATTTCACCCAGAACAGACCCCATAGGCCAACTCTTACCTTCATCCCTAACAAACAAACAAAATAATAATAATAATAATAATGATAAATAAATAAATAAAAGAAGATATTAAAATAAATAAATTAAAGGATAAAATGACAATAATAATAATTCAAATAATAAATAAGCAAATTAGTTAAATAATTAAAAATAAATTTTGAAAAAATTGACATTAAAAAACATGCAACAAATGTCAAGACAGTGACAATGGAAAAACACATTTACTCCTGCTCATGTGCTACAACCAACAACCACCGCCACACCACTGACAGTACTCATCTAGTTAACTTGAAACTTGAAATTTTACACTGAAACATCTTTATGTAAAATACTCCACTCTTTAAATACTTCACTTGTCACTTAATTATCTATTTAGGTTTCTTGAAAGTAGGAGTATTGCTGTTTCTTTGTCTTGTACCAAAAACATCATTACAAACTGCTCATACTTGTAAACCTGCTCGACAATAAAACCCAGAGTTCTGATTGTGATTCTGATATTTCTGTGTCAGTTCTTCGACCCCGGCGAGGTGCTGTACGCCTACGACAGCCCCGCAGGTTACGGACTGATGGGCCTGCAGCTGTTAGCCTATGTGTGGTTCTGCTATGCCGTGCTCGTCTCCTTGAAGCACTACCCTGAGAAACAGCCCTTCTACGTCCCTTTCTTCACCACATACACACTCTGGTGAGACCTGTGCAGCCTCCGCCTCACTGCCCTCGCCCTCTGGGTATCGCTACCTGAGATGGAGATTGTAGGACTAGGAAGATACACATTTTTCTGTTTGAGGTCTCCTCCATTTGAATAATTTATGCCGCTCAGTAGAAATGTGCACAAGATAGCTGACGCTTTAGCGGTGAGAGAATGAAAAGTTATTTATTTTATATTATCCTTCTACAGTGGTGTGTGTCCACCCTCAGTGCTCCATTATTGTACTTGAGCGAATGATTGCTGGAGGAGAAAATCTATTTTTCCTCAGCTGATGGGGTCTCTTATTAGAATAAGTTATGCAGCCGTATATGTGTGTCAGGTAGTTTAAAGCTTTGCACTGGGAAGAAGAGCTTTTCATTTACCCTCTGAAAAACTCATCCACATATGCAACTTAGCTCCTCTGCCCTTCACTCACTCAGTATAATAGCATCAGCTTGAAATGAAGAGTAGATTACAAAGACTAATATTATCTCTGTATTTCTCTTTCATTGCTGCCACTATCTCCCGCCTCATTATCTACGCCTCCCCTCTCCTCCCATCTTTATCTCCCTCTGTGCTTTACATCTATTTCCACTCTCTCCGCCTCTCACCCTCTAACTCTTTCCTCATCTCTTTTCTTTTAATGTGCTTTTTCCACGCCATTATCCTAAATCGGCTCACTTGTCTTCCTCAGGTTTTTCGCGGTGCCCGTTATGGCGCTGATCGCCAACTTTGGGATTCCTCGCTGGGCCCGGGAGAAGATTGTCAACGGCATTCAGCTCGGCATCCACCTCTACGCCCACATTGTCTTCCTTGTTCGTACTACACACACACACACACACACACACACACACACAAAGGCTCTCAAGCTCTTGCACATACTGTTCTGGAGTTATTATTGCCGTTGTCAGACATACATTATTCACTGTCTTTGAGTCATAACTGCCTCATGCTGATTGTCTCCTCCACACATCATTATCTACCTCCCCCTCACCTTCTTGACTCGTTGTTTTTCACTAATGGGCCGTAGTGCTTCCACAAATGTCCTTTTTCACTGTTTTCATGTCACTTTTCATTTCCTACTTTATATTTTATCTCCTTCTGCCCTTTAGATTATCACAAGACCTTCAGCAGCCAATAAGAACTTCCCGTATCATGTGCGGACGTCTCAGATTGGGATCCTGCTGTCAAGTCCAAAAGGAGGCGAGGGCGCAGAGAGCTTCCCTCATCACGCTTACGGAAACAGCTCCTTCCTGGGAGACTCTCAACCCAACTTTACTGAACTGTTCTCCATCCAATCAGTGAGTCTCACAACATCTATAACATGTCTTTAGTCGTAAAAACATAGAAGTGTAAGGAGGTGAAAACAAGTACTATTATTGATAATAGGAATACTGATAATAAAACCAATTCATGCTCCTTTTGTGTTTCAGTATTCAGTTTAAACAGCTTAAAACAATTTTGTACTAAATGCTTAGTGAAGTTAGTTTCCTCTGACCTCCAATTTCCACCGCATCCGGAACGGCTGCGAAAAGGCTGTATCCGCCGATCTCAGCTGATCGTTTCAATTCAAGTTAATGTGTCAATTTCCACTGGCTTCTTTCCGTTTCGCTGCCGATCACCGAAACCCACAGCCGACCGAAAGAGTTCAATTTTTTCTGGGCGCTGCAGCATGCTGGATAAACTCAACACAGATTAATCCGTGCTGGAAAGGACGTCGGGTACAGACACAAAATAAAACATCCGGCTTCTTTTCAAAATAAAACACTCCATGTTTCAGGCGGATTGTATTTCACACAATGCAAACGGGCGTTGGATGAACAAGTGAAAGGTTTTCAGACAGCATTTCACCACGATGACACCATGGATGAGGAGATGCTGGTTTTAGAAGTCGAGAAGTGGATTTCCTCCCCTGGAAGGACACAATCTACTGCTTATATGTTTTTGTGGCTGTCTTTATCAAGACAACTCGTTATCGCGCAATTGCATGTGAATCTGCGAGTTCTCACGATTCCCGCTGTCCGAAATCCACCACGAAATTCGCCTCACAAACGCATTTGGTAGGAATTGGCGGACGGCGAAAATCGCTGCTGTTCTGTAGCGGAGCTGTTCCGGATGCAGTAGAAATTTCGGGTGAGTTGAATTCATCTTACAAATCTTCTAACATGTTAACCAACCTGTGTTCAATCTACTTTGAAATCAACCTGCGTCTCATCTAAAACAGATGCTGAAATTAAAGTGCATCATAGTGACAGCACAGGTGGAAAGGAGACATAGTTTTCAGGAACATCTCTTCCGCTTGTCCTCCCGTGGACTTCAAGTGAATGACAATGAGCTGCACGATGTAGAAAACGCACTGCTGTTACGACACATGGACACAAGAGAATTATGATTCAATGCAAACTTTGATGAGACCAAATTTAGGCGTCCTGTTTGCTATGATAAATTGTCTTGATTAGGAAACTTCCAAATCTGTGGACATTACTTCTTTTTTAATACCGCACAGAAATGAGTCACACAAGATGAGCTTCTTATATTCAAACAAACTGACTCATGCAAACACGAGCAGGAATACAGAGTACAGAGCTGACAAAAGGCGTGTTAATACAAGGAGTCATGTCAGGAGTTTGCAGCACCTTTCAATAATAAAAGCATCTTCTAGTTTTTATTATATGAAAGGGTCTTCAAAACTTCTCCTAAAGTCACAAAAACTAAGAAAAGTTCATTCAAAAGAACAAGCAGGTTAATTTTTGCGATGTAATTGAAGGCAGTGAGCATTGAATTGTTTTCCTTTCTTCAGGCTAGTGTTAACAGAAATAATGCTCTCAGTTCCTCGGGTTCTTGTTAGAAATCCAGCGACAACATTACTGCATTTGCTCCAGATAACTAATTACACTGAGCTGCTGAACGTAACATTAAACATGATTTTCAACTTGGCCTCAAGTCTTTTTAAGCCCGTTATCAAGGTGAGCATGAAGAGTTCCTCCTCTGAGTTGCTAATTTAAATGCACCCTCTCCTGTCTTTGATTAAAGTGACAGAAGCGCAGTGGCAGGTAATCACTCGCGCTGACACACTAAGTTAGCACACTGGACCTGAGTTGTTGAATGGACAAACAAAGTAAGCTTCTCTGAGGCAGAATTTGGCCTGGATGGATTTTGGCTACATCAGTGCTGTCTTTGTCCTCTGCCGGTCGTTGGCCAGATTAAAAGTTTTTCCAAAAACCCTTTTACAGGTAAAAACAAACACACTTCTTTTGTTTTAGATTTCAAAAACAATAAGTTCAGTTTCAAAAAGATGAAGTTGGAGGAGTTCAGATCTGAAACGGTGGATTTTTTTAACTTTCTAATGAGACAAAACAAAGTGCTCATTTTCTGTTTTTACACAAATTAAAAGTTTATTCTTTTATACTGTGATGCATGACAGCACAACACAGTTTATTGCTTCATCATCTTGATTGATTTATGTTTCTTTGTTGTTGCAGATTTTCAAAGTTAGAAAAATGAGTCAATTATGAGAAAATGTATCTGCAAGTTTTAAAAGTTTTAGAAGTGTCTTATGATCAGAGTCATTCTTAAAGCAAAAGCCAGATTTGAAATGCAAGAATATTCTAGTCATACATTATGGAAAAAGAAAATCAATATCTCTGCAGATCAAAGAGTTGATCTGACTAAGGATTTAATGGTTTGCTCACCAGTGCTATAAAATATCAGTAACCCTTTCTTTTACGATACACTTATTACCAGTTAATTAACAGGTAATTACCTAGTAACAACATGAAATTATCTGGTAATTACATGATAACTACAAAGCCGAATTGCTCTGGTATTCTCAGGATTTTCTCTGCTTCCTGGAACCACCACTTGCGCAGTAGCATTGTACGCATTCGGCGGGTGAGACGCTGTGATAATGCTCGGCTCAAACAGCGTATCGCTACGCAATCTTCGCACACCCATAGGCTGTATCAAGTGTCAATCATAGAAAATAAAAGAACCCCAAATAGATTTTGAAAATGGAGCTGCACAGTAAAAAGGAAAAAAGAAAAACTGGACAGTATTGACTTAGTAGTTATCATGTAATTACCAGATAATTTCATGTTGTTACTAGATAATTACCTGTTAATTACCTGGTAATAAGTGCACCGTAAAAGAAAGGGTTACCAAAATATTTTGACTTTTCTAAAGTTAAACCAAAAGAGTCAAATTACTCAAATAGACAGAAAATCGCTGTTTCTATGTCCATGTAAACAGTTAATGAAAAAGTCTTTTAATATCTTAAGCTAATGTGCAAAGCTTACATAGAAGATTCACAGTACAGTACAGTGCTTCCATACAGTGGAGTTTGTTGGTAATAGAGAGAGTCTGATGAGAGTAAGTGAGCTGGAGGTCAGCCTCACGCAGCTGTAATTTAATCTGACCTGTTTTATTGCAGCATAGGTGAGTTTGTGGAGGAAGCTGTCAAACTATGATGAATAGTTTGTATGGTGTTACTGACACGGTCTGACCTGCGTGGTACTTCTGTGACCTCTATTCAGCAAATTTGATTGGTCAAAAGTTTAAAACCACCGTCCTCTCCCCCTACAGGACCCGGTGAAAACGGTGGAGGAGACTGTGACCCGTAAAGGACCTGAGGTGCCGAGGAACAGTGAGCAGAAGATCATCACCACTGCAGCTGACCTGACGTCAATATTGCCTCCTCCGCCACCTCCGATACCCCCACGCTTGGCCACACGCTCGCCCCCGATGCCGCCCAGACTCCCCTCGTTCACAGAGTACTTCAGCATGCAGGGCGGGGGAGGAGGAGGGTTCGGAACGAAGGCATGAGACTGAGAGACGGAAGGAGAGAGAGGCGAAGGCACAGAGGGAACGGACTGAATGACAATACAAAGAGAAGAAAAAGCCAGAGTGGAAATCAAGGTTTTTCTGTTCAAAGACAAAAGAGACAGCAAAAAAGAAAAAAAGTTTGGATGGATGGAATATGCGACATCATCAGAAAAGTGATTCCCTAAATGGTACCTTTTCACCTGTGAATGAAAATAACCCTGAAAGGGATGAGAGAGGAGGTGGGAATGGCTGTGAGATAGGAGTGCTGAGCTTGTTAAAGAGTAAAGAAGCAATAAATATTTAATGTTGACCAGTAAAAGGCACACAGGAAGAAAGATGACAAAGTGGATGTAGCCAGAGCAATAGAATGATAGCTGTGCACGGGGCGGAAATGAACAAAATCCTTGAAATACTTTTATTCAAACATTCATGAGGCATTGATGGTGTGCCTGACAGAGTTTGTAAATAGCTTAAACTGGAGAGAGCTACTACTCTATATAGTTTTATTTTAAAAAGGAAACTTTTCTCCATGTTTCTTTTCACATCATTAAATTCCAGTTGGTGCTGTGAACATCAGAACAATCTCATGCCATTACATGAAATGAGTTAATGTATTAAAAACAACCTTTTTTTTTTACATTTCACACATTTTTATAAAGCATAGATATTTCCTCTATGTGGAGTTTGTTGGGTTAATTTATATTCTATAATCCATTAGAGCTGGTTATTCTGGATTGATATGCTGATGTGTAAATGTAAAATGTCATGTTTACTGTGGGCACTCGTAAAAACACGCATGTTTGTAATGTATTACCCGTCCAAAAAGAACGGATCTATGTACTCCATGTGATCATACACTATTGGCTTATTGTGTGTATTGAATTCTTTATGTTTGTAAATACATACGATAGGCTTCAGTATATTTTTCAATTGGACAAATTCTGGTGGAAACCCTCCAACGATGTTGAAAACAGTATTATTGGTTGTTTTTTTTTTTGCTCAGATTTTTACTGGAGTGCAGATTATCCCTGCTCTAAAATGTCATTTCTGTGTATGTAGACGTTGGTGAATGTACTGATGCAATACAGCACAAAGACAGGGGTGATTTCCAAGTTACCTAAATACCGCAGTACACCTCTCTAGAAGTACTCTACCTATGGCTCTCTGCTGCGACACATTTAAGAGCAGGAGGCTGCGTTTCTTAAAAAAAAAAGGAACTTAATCCTCACCTCTGTCTGCTCCCTGAAACATGAGTTATTAGCTGGCCTGATCTTACTGTTAAAGCTGAACAAATATAACTGGTTTCATATCCCTGAACATTGAGCTATAACAAAAAAAAAGCCTTGTAGATGAACTGTGAAAACGGCAACACAACTGTACATTCTGTCTGTCCTGCATGGAGCACTTTAATGTTCCTGGTCTTAGTCTGTTTATCCGTGATGATGTCACCTTTATACGACTGCTTTGAAACCTGTACTCACACCACATCCTGTATTATTGCAAAAGCATTCGCCTGTAAATACTCTTTAACTGACCATCAGCTGCCCAGACATTTAAGGGGACGCGTCATGCTTTGTCAGTGTAATTTAACATTTGAATTACTGAAATTGATAAGTCGTGTAAGAGTGTTATTGAAACTGAGCTTACCACCAGCTGCCTGCAGTTCAGAGCCTTTAACTGTCTTTGAAAGGACAAAAAAAAAAAGACCTTTTTCGTTTCAGTCATTGTCTGATTTGAGATTTATAAAAGTGGTGGTACTCAGCTAATTGACTATTTCCACATGGTGGTGTTTTCTTTTTTTTTCACACTCAGGGTGGGGAGCTTGAATACTGCATCGACCTGCTGCCAAATAATCGCGAAACTGCATTTTTCTATTTAAAGCTCCTGTAAGGAGTTTTTTGACATTCATGAAATAGGTCAAAATTCATATTAATGCCTTTTCATGATATCTGAAAACTAACAAGTCCATCAAAGACATGATCAGCAGTTTGAATGTTGTCGTTTTAAAGGCCTGAAACAGTGTTTCCCCTAGAAATTTTTGCAGCTGCGGCGGTGTGTGTGTGTGTGAGTGTGTTGGGGGTGGGGGGGTGGGGTCGTTATTACCCCCCTAATCTTGCCGCTCCAGGAGCTACTTACATTCACGTTACGTTACCCGCACTACTTGCTGTACAGATCATGTATAAGCCTTAACCTTACCCGTGACATAAATGGAAGAGGGTCTGACAGGATTTGACGCGCTCGTTGATGACTCAAAACGAGTCAAAAATAACGTTGTGTGTTGTTGTGGTCGCACAGTTCAAGTAGAATCATTAGTGGCGTATTGATATTAATGATCATGTGAAATTTCAGTAGCTGCGCACGTAATTAAGCAGCGCCGCTGCTGAATGAATGTAGAGGAAACACTGCTGATACATATGAGTCTGAGGTAGAACTATGTGAGATCAAAACTATTTTTTTTTAGCAGCGGCGGTGCGCCACGATCAATTGCATGTAGGGGAAACCCTGCTGGAGTCAGTATTAGTGGGCTCACGCAAATCGTCACCCTATTAAAATAATGGCCCAAGTTATTTTTTAGTAATTTTAATTTATAAATTAATAGGATTATAATTTAGTCATCTCCCAGCTAGCTAGCTAGAGAATGGCTAAATGTTAGTATTACAGTTCAATACTGGCACAGAAATGGGTAATTGTCACATTAGCTTTGGTTTGGCTCAGTGCAATATGAGCTGTTTGATGATGCCAGCTAATGCAACATCACATTTTAGTTCAGTAAGTATCTACATTTGTATTAATAAGGTGACATTTTTGCGGCTTTCCTACGTATGACTGAGAATCTTAAAGGCAACGGTGAAACAAAAACAGCCTTCAAGCTTCCCACCCTGAGTGGAAAAAGGCTTCCATGTGAATATGGTGAATACTCCACAGGTTTATCAATGCTGATCTTACTGTAACGGAGTACTTAAAGATGTTAGGACTGTGGTGTTTAACGTGTACGAGTGCAGTCAGAGTTGTAATGTGAATCAGATTGATACTTGAATTAGAGTATTAGTCGTTATTGCTGATTATGTGTCTGGTTAATATTAGGCATGTCTGCCATTTCGTCCGCCGTTGCCATGACTTGACTGAAGAGCCACTGGATTACTGGGCTAACTGACAGGACTACTGATAACTGTATCACTGCTAAAAATGTGTGTACGCTGACATAAAACAACAGGACTGAGACACACTTGGGGAGAGATGCTGGAGAAAAGAGATTATGTATGCATGACAGAAAACAGCACAGCTTTTAGGTGACTCAGAGCGATCTGGTTAATAGCACATCACTGAAGCACTGTTCAAATGCATTTTAATGGTGTCAAATGACTATTCTGAATATGCTGTACATATACACTTTTTGCCAAAATAATAAAAATATGGTTTTATTAGAGGGTTTTTGTCAGGGTGTGTGTTATTTGGCTGAGTGCAGAAGAGTTAATGTGATATCTGTAAATCATATTTGTGGTGTGTTCTCATTACGAGGGGTTCATTAAGGTAAAACTCCACAGGGACACGGTCCAGCCTGGTCACAGCCTGATGTAGGCTGAGCTAATTATTTCACTGTGCTGTACTCATTCTGCATCAACAGACCACATTTGTAAAAGGATTTCAGTCTAGTTTCCACCACAGCAGAGAAAAAAAGAAAAAATATAATTTACTTCTTCCAAATTTCTTGCGCAATTAATTTTAGATGTGAGTTTGTATTATTTTTAAGTATTTTGTGTCTATTGGCATGAAATGAAATGGATTTAATTTTTTCTCTTTTCAGAAAATAAAGACCACCAACATCGACCACTTTAAGGCTGTAATTTTGAAGGACTATATTTGATGTAATTTTCAAAATGATCCAAAACTAAGTGAGTGCAGAATGACGGCAATCGCAAACTGCTGCACCTAACTTCTAAAAGAAGGGTATGACCGTATGATCAAGATTAATGCAGATGTCGATCTAGTACAGTTTTGAAAAACATCGCTGTGCCTGCTGTTGTTTAGATTATTGTAATGCCCTGCTCTCTGGCCTCCCCAAGAAAAACTTACATTCCCTTCAGCTATTACAAAATTCAGCTGCAAGAGTGCTGACAAGGGCCAGAGGGTGAGAGTGTATAACCCCAGTTTTAGCGTCGCTGCATTGGCTCCCCGTCTGTTTCAGGATTGATTTTAAGTTTATTTTAATAGTTCTTTGACGTATTAACAGTCTTGGCCCATCTGACTTACTTTTATCATATCAACCCTCGCGGACCCTGAGGTTGATATGATAAAACCTTACCAAAAGTCAAAACAAAAACACACAAGGAGGTGGCGTTCAGATTCTATGGTCCCCCGTTGTTAAACAGCCTGCCGGAGAGCCTCAGGGCCCCAGAAACTGTTGATGTTTTTAAGACTTTTTTAACCAGGCTTTTCATTATTTGCTTTTTTATATTTCTCTTATTGCAAATGTTCATTTTAATTGAAGTTCTTAATGTTCATTTTATTAATTATTTCTGTTCTTAGTCTTTTTCTTAACTCCCATCTCAGAGGGTTTTACTTCTTTTACCCCTTTTACACGGTATAGAGCTCTCACTTATCTGTTCATTTAAGATTATTTTCTTGTTTTAGTCCATCAGGTTTTTCTCTTTCTTTTTACCATTTTATTTTTTTTTATCTTTATCTCCAGTGTTTCCTAAAGGTAGCTCTTTCCTCACGTAATGTTGGTGTCAGGCCATGTCTATTTAACAATATATCTTAAATTCTCACACTGTGTGTGTATATATGTGTGGTTGAGTGTCTTTGTGTGTGTGGGTCCATGGGTGGGTGTGTGGGTCAGGTTTTATTGTTAATTGTTGCTTTTAGCCTCTGTAAGGCACTTTGAACTGCGTTTTTTTTGTCTGAAAGGTGCCATAAAAATAAAGCTGAATTTGAATTTAAGTTATCAAAAAATATACTTGGGTAGCTAGTTGTCATTCATGTGCGGGAAACACTGTCTTAAAGGTTTGCTAAATCTTGCTTCTCAGCGAGTGTGGCAGACTCGGAGTTAGGATGATTTGATCTTTTCTGCTATAAAACTGGTAGCGTACACTATATAGGTACAATATAAAATTGTTGAATGAGCCTTTAAAACGTATAATAAAAGTGCTGTCAAAAATCAGTCACTTTTGTCACCAAATAATGTTTATTCACACATAATTGCTGGTAAAAGTCCTTTCACTTTTCCTCCCTTGGCTGACTCTGTGGGTGAAATAGTTAATTTTTTTACTCAGGAAATGTATCAGTCTGTAGAAACCACCGTCTGCAGCATCTGCAAGCGGCTTCCTTTGATTACGCTTTGGCAGCTAACTGTTGGGCCCTCTCCGCTCTGTAACCTTTCAGCAGCTGGTTGATAAGAGTGAGTTCATTCTCCTTTTTCGCGGGATACAGAGGAGGGAAGGGGTTGCCTTTGTACTCCAGCACGGCCATCTTGGCTCTGTCCAGATTCGCTCGGTTTGGGATGCGAGCCATCCGTGTGTAGCTATTCGACTGAGTCTCAAACCGTGGGGCGAGGACCTTGAACAGCTTTGGGACCAGATCTTTTTCCTGAAAAGAGGAAGCAGAGTCGACTGAGAAGAAGCTTTTCATTGAAGATTTCTAATTAAGAAGGAAGACGGTGTGAAACTTTAAACAGCTGAGACAGCAGAAGATACGTACTGTCATCCAGAAGCTCGCCATTTTCATCGCCTTCTCATCAGTGTCTCCCTTTTTGGCGTAGTCAATCAGCTGGGAACAAGAATACAAAGAGTGATGATCATTGTGGATAAAAGAGAAAAAAAATGACTGAGAATAAGTGCGTGTGAATAAATAGGCATGTGATGCTGTGATCATCCAATCATCTGTTTTCATCTACTAACATGCAACATCGTGTAAGTGTTAACCAACTAAACGTCATGATTTATACAAAATGATGAAGCCTAGTGAACCATTTTTGACTTATTCTTTCTCAGGCTAAATTTCTGAGACACTTGTCTGTTCTTCTACAACCATTTTTAAGTCTAACTGGACTCCTGCACTTGAAGCCAAAAGATGATGTTGTGTCAACAGCGCTGTGACGTCTGTGGTTTTGTAATGAGCTGCTCAGTATTCATATGTGGTTGAAATGTTTGGGTGTCCACAGACTTATTCGAGTATTAAGTATTATTGCTGTTTGGACTCCTGGAGAAAATTTGATTTATATGCAAATGTGACTCAGATGATTAAATTGAAATTGAACTGCCAACATAACGGACAGCAGCTGTATGCACATCCTGCCGAATTAAGTCCAGATGAAAAAATAATTTTTAATTGAAGGAGAAGCGGACTTCAGTTTGAGAAATCAATTTAAGTTTTAAAAGGCAAAAGTAGGATATGATGTTGAAGTAGGTTAGGATGTTGAATTAATTAATTGATTTACTTTTTCTCTTTTAACGACTTTCTCAAAGTCTGCTTTAGTTTTTCTTATTGTCATTCATTATATTTAAACTGACTCAACACAAATGTATTTTTTCATCAAAGTGTTCAACAATGAAGACAACAACTATCCAAACAGACAGAACTGTCTTTTTCCAACCTCTCTGGGAAAAGGTCATATTCTCTGGGTTCAAAAATGAGGTAACATTATGCAGCGAGGTGTGCATCTTTCCATTTAAGTAATATTAAACAAGGTTACAAATGCAACACTTCATCTATTTTAATGATGCATGTGAAATAGTATCACAAATTTCTAACCTTATGTGACATTAATGTAACTGTTTTAAGGATACTTAGAGAGCGGGTGTTATATTGTCACTCTGATTGTTTCTCAGCAGCTTCACATGATTTACAGTTCAACATATTTCAGGCTGCTGTCTGAAAGGCTTCTTTGCAGCCAACGCCGTTTTAGGTCGCCCCCAGTACTCCAGAACCATGCACTCTGGAAGCCTCCTTCACTGTTGCCATTAAACAAAGTTGTGTTTACTTTTTTTTTAAAAATGGCAAATTTGCCCTTTAACAGAGATTCACTTCTGATGGTGTCACAAATTGAGAAAATCTTATATTTATCATGCTATATCCTCATGCAACTTCTGAAGTTCCGTGTGAGGATTTCTTCAATGCGCATTAACGTGGATCTCAAACTTTGCTCAGGTTTAGCACTGACTTCCAACATTTTAGCTAAACACATGAAAAAAGAAAAACGCCACCTTTTTATCCATCGTGTAGTCATTTCAAAAACACAATTTTGAATGATTTTGACTTTTTAATGTGCATCTGTAATTGAATTAGAATATAAGACATCAGGTTTAACGAAAAAAATACTCCTCTCTATTTTTATAAATTTTTAGATTTAGGATGCAAACATGAGAATAGAGTCAAACTTTCTCACTGGCATCATCAGAATAATTACAAACATGATCTTTATGGTCGTTTCACGGTCTTCTCGTTAATCAGACGCAAACAGTATTTAGAGGTCATCGTCACCTTTTCAGCGTAGAAGCGGACTTCATCTGCCCGGGCCAGAGTGGTCTCGATCCTCTCATGCCGAACCAGTCCTGTCAGAATGTTCCTCAGCATGTGGATCCGGGACTCCGGGCCTAAACCGATCCTCCGGGCAACCCGACCGTGAGAGATCAACATCCGCAGCGAGAGACGCATCTTGTCCGGGTTGATTAGTCCGAGGAATACAGCAGAGAAATACGGTAGGAGAGAAAAAAATTAACACGATTATGTTTCTGTCATCAGAGTTTTCCTTGACTCTAAATCAAACACCTCTGTTTCTAACGACGGTCATGTCTGGTGCGTCGTCAAATAAGTCCGACTTGAAACCGGAACCATTGAGCATCAGTTCCGCTTAAAGCAATGTAACCAGAAATGAATACAACTGTTCTGCTATAAAATTATATATATATATATATATATATATATATATATATATATATATATATATATATATATATAAAATATATTTTATATATTTTTCTTAAACTGCATCTTTAAAAACAGGAGTTTACAAAGAAAAAGCAGAGTAAATACAATTTATGACAGCAGGGGAGAAATGAGAAGATTTTACTCAACAATATTTTTATTACTTTTAAACAGATTAATACGGTACATCTCTTGATGTTCATATTTTCCCTTAAAACCCTGTCTACTGCTGTTGATATTTCTAATACTGTGCTGAGTTAACAAATTCTGGAGCTAAAACAGAAATGAAAAAAGAAACAAACAAGTAAGAGCTGGAATTTTGGTTTTGTAAATCTTGAAATATATAAGATGTTGAGAAATAAACAGTAAAAAGAAAATAAGTGAAATGTCCAGAATCTAATATTTTAAAGACAATAAGATTTCGCAGAAGAGGGATAAGAATGAGAAAAATGAAGCCAAAAGGAAAATCTAAAGATAGATAATATCACTACAGAATAAAAACAGATTAAAACATGAGGAGCAGTGAGATACAAATAAACCAATTAATAAATGAACAAATCAATATGTCACTATATATGTGATCAAGGACAGTAAAGGAAGAGGTCATATGAGGGCTTTGTTTTGTAAGATTAGTTTAAGGTACAATAAAAGCAAGTCATACAATTCTATGGCGCTTAAGAGCAGTATAAATGGTGCAATAACAGTCACTTTTGAATATTTCTCGCACTTCGTAAATATTTCTCTTATACTTTTATTTGTCTTTAATATTTTTTGTATCCTTATTTTGTTGTATTCCTTCAGTACCTATTGTGTGTTTTATCTGTACTCCTTTTTGTCGAGCGGTCCTCTCATCCAGGGCATTTTTATTGCATTGTTGACCTTGTTTAACACACACATGACAAATAAACAAATCTTGATCTCTTGAAATGAAGGATTTAACAAACACTTTGAAATAACTACCCCTGAATTTTCTTTGACACCAAGAGCATAAAAACATATAAATGACAAAGGCATTAACAGCCTCATAAAAAAAACACAGTGAGCATTAAAGGAAGTCATCAAAAAGTACATCATGAGAACATGATGGACTTTACTGAACAGAAACAGCTGTGGCAGAGGTACAGTTTGACACGCCCTGCAGCTCACGTACCTCACTTTTACCCTTATAACAGGACATCCAGAATTACTTACGTTGTTTCAGCTGACACTTCACAAATATATAACAGTCAAGATACACAGATGGCAGACTCACAGCGGCTTGTGGTCAAATGCCATCCTAAGACCACTCACATGGTGAAAGCATGGGCAGGAATGGAGACACGGGTGGGTTTGCTCAGCAGTTTCACCAGCAAGGACTGATACTGTAGCATGCCATCCAACCAACAGTGAATGTAAAAGAGGAGGGCTGACTTATGTGTGAGCTGTCCGTACATAAGTTATCTTCGATGGTAATGATAAAATGGACATATGTCTCTGCAAAGAATAGAATATGTTTTATTGAAACACAAATCTGACAAAAACAAAAACAATCAAGCGCTGCAGTACTCTGTATGCAAGTTGTTTCTGAAAAGACGATGCTTTCTTTAAGTGTTTATACGAACTCCAAGGACAGCTGAATAATAAAAAGATGTGTAAGACCCTTCCCAACTAAAATTGAGTTAAACACAGATTCATAGTTTTATAATCAGTACCAGATTCTGCCTCAAACGTAGACTTTGAAATCTGGTGTGTAATGAGATGTTGTTGTTCTGGTTTGCTCTGAGTACAGCACAGCATGTTTTGAACGGGTCATCATTATTTTCCCGACCTTCACTCAGTCTGAGATGCAGGTCCAGGTGGAGTTTCTCTCACTGTCTGAGTCACTGACTCGCTGCAGCATCTGGTGATGAAAACTGCTGGGACTTCTCCTCTAGTAGAGCAACAACTTTTAAAGTTTACAATAAAAAACTAATTTATCTTTCAATTCACTTCAGATCAAATCAAATTGGTCTAACAATTTCACATAACAACTCTACCATGACAGCGCCAAAGTGAGGAATGAGCGAAGAATGAGTCTGCATTAGTGTTGTTTGCTCAAAAGATATTAGATGTTTTTTCTTGGAACAAGGTTTCTGCAGACTTGAATGTTAAAGCGTTTATGTAATTTTGACTGAGATTAATGGTAATTTAGTTTTTATGTGAAACAGTTTTTCATGAAAGAAGAAATGACTAAAAACAAAAATGGAAGGAAACTTAGCAGCAGAAGATCGGCCTATAGCAAATATATCCCAGAGAGTGACATGACATACAGTGTCAATCAGCTAGGAGCTTATTGGACATGAGGAACTTAAATTGGACGACAAAGGCAGCGGTGGCCAGCATAGGAGTGTCATCATCTGTTTTCATGACTAAAATATCAAACAGTGTGATACTAGAGTCATCCTATCTGTAAATCATGGTTTTATATTTTAAAAGAGAACATGGATTAATTTTGAATGACTTATTTATTTGTCCAAAGACATGACTGTGGACACTAAAAAGAGAGAGTGTGTTACAAGAAAATAAAGCGAAACAAGCTTCTGCCAACCCAAGCAGTTGATTTTTAGTCTGCCTCTAATATTGGTTATAGCTGAACATGGTTGGGCATTTTGGGGTGGCCAATCACATTTCAAGTGTGTGTTTGTGGTGATGGGGGGCAGTGCCACACCTTGCCACGCCCACTTGCATACCTTCTTTAGTCTATGTCATTTGTGCTTTCTCTGAGATATCCTGTTTGTGCAGAGTTCAACTCTGCTGCTGAAATGATTTTTTTATTTTTTTTATTTTTGCACAAACAGGCAATAAACTGTAACTATTTCTAGAACCAGCAGGATGTTTAACATCTTTTCCCTTTGTAAGAAATAAATAACCAAAAGCAGATGTTTTGAATTGAAGTTTTATTGACTCAGATGGTAAATGGCTGCATATTGCCCAAACTCAACAACACTGTCGGAGTAAAAATGAGGAAAGAAAGGCAGCAGAGTAAGATGTTGGTCACATGATCAGACTTAGTAGCTGGCCATGGTGCTCTCCAGCCAGTCGTTGAAGATGCAGACCTGTCAGTGGAGACAGAACAAGGTTTTAGCCCAACACTTGTCATGATTAAATATCACTTGTACTTATTGTGACGAGATAGTGAAGGTTCACCTTGGCGTAGACACCGGGATGGTCCTTCTCGGCACATCCGTATCCCCAGGACACAACACCCTGCAGCTGACCGTTGCACACAACGGGGCCACCGGAGTCACCCTGTGAAAAGAGAGCAAAGGGTGTCGAACAAGTCTCACTAAGATTTCACAGTTTTTTCTGTCTGAAGACTGAATGACATACCTGGCAAGAGTCCTTGCCTCCCTCCAGGTATCCAGCGCAGAACATGGCATCGGTGATCTGGCCAGGGTAGGAGTTCTTACAGTCCCTGTCGGACAGGATGGGGATGTTCAGGCACTGCAGCTTGTCACCGTCAGCAGCTGAAAATGGAGAGAGAAACTTAAAAAGGTCAAGCTGATGTTTCAGTGCAGCACAGACTTACATTTGGAGTAAACAATGCAGGATTCATACTCACAGGAGCTCTGAGTGTTACCCCAGCCAGAGACCTTGCACATGGTGCCAGCGGAAGCACAGCTGGTGGGCAGAGCCACGGGCTGCACGTACTGGTTGAGGGTGGCGGGTGTGCTCAGCTTGATCAGCATGATATCATTATCAATGTCCCAGGAGCTGTACCTAGGGTGGCGGATGACGCGGGAAGACTTGATGAACTGCTCAGTACCCTCGTTGATCCTGATGTGATGCTCTCCAAGACGCACCTCAATACGACTAAAAGAAAACCAAGACAAGAAGCCGATTACACACAAACAACCATCAAATATAACTCCTTACACCTCAGGAAAACATGAAGACTGTGCTTACGACTTGTAGCAGTGAGCAGCAGACACAACCCAGTTCTCGTTCACCAGGGAGCCTCCACAGAAGTGGTAGCCAGATTGCAGAGAGACCTGATGGGGCTGGGAGTGGGGTGTGCACTCATACCCTCCGACGATCTTGTCGTCGTCAGTGGCGACTGAAAATGCACAAGAGGCCCAATAATGAACAACCAAGAGAACATTTTTTTAGAGCTCAGACAAGTACAAGTCAATACAAGCAGAGGTTTGGGTGCTTACAGGCAGCTCCGATGAGCAGAACGAAGACCAGAGACCTCATGATTGCTGAGTGATCTTGTGGATGAAGGTCTTAGGTTGGAGTCCTGGTTTATATACGATTGTTCCTCTCTCTAAACACACCCCCATAGATGTTTTAAACCAATCGAGATCCTGGAAAACTCTGGGTATAGGATAAGCAAATATTTGCTTTGCTGTGCGGTGGTGTGCACTGGAATTCTGCACGAGTTATTTGCTTTAAGTTTTTGGAGAAACAGAAATACTGTTGTGTTAAAATTGGCGCAATAATGTAAAAAAATATTCTTGGTACAACTTTCATTGGCTGAATGATGTGAGGAAGAAAACAATATATATTTATGTAATAATATCTTAAAATGAGGTGGGAATTACCACAGTATCTCAATCAAACATCAAATGTGTCTTTATATGCAGATGACTCTCTTTTGATGTGTGATTATGTTGAATTTGTGTAAGCAAGGGCACATGAAGGAATGGTTGACATTGAAATGGGTGGATCTGTGCTGTTAAGGCTTGTCTGCAGCTCTGCAGATGGCCTGATTCACAACCAGAGGTTACTGATTGTGGCTTTCACAGGAAAACCAGCCACGTATTCTTTGCAGAAGCTGCAGCACTATGACAACATCCACGTAGATAAAATCTGTACATCCAAACTCAACGTGAGACAGCTTTTCAGGGAATAAACTTTTACTTTCATTGTGTCAATAAAACAACAGATTTTTATTTATCAAGCTCATAGACCGTATATACTATGGACAACTTGGTTCCGCCTTCCACCTGTGTACGGATTTGAAGCCCAAAAGCTCTCGGTATTTCCGGGATTTTTCTTCATTTCCTGAAACCAGCGCTGCGCAGTAGCGATGCGCGCATTCGGACGCGCAGTCGCAGAGAGTCGCTGTGATGACGCTCGGCTCAAACAGCGTATCCCCCGGGAGAGCTACTCAATCCCTGAACGCCCATAGGCTGTATCAGGTGTCAATCAAAGAAAACATCAAAATTCAATCAATCAATCAAATTTTATTTATATAGCGCCAATTCACAACAGTCGTCATCTCAAGACGCTTTTCAAGGAACAAGAGCAGGTCTAGACCACGCTCATTGTTTGATAAACATCAAACATTGTTTGAAAACATGAACCCCTTAATAACTTTTAAAAACGGAGCTGTACAGAAAAAAGAGGACTTGAGCACAAACCAGTCTTACAATAACTACATGTCAACATCACAAGCAGGGGGGAGAAAAAATTATGTTCTGTGTAATAAATTTCTGAATGTTGTCCACAGTCCCATAAGCTTTGCTGGCGGAGGCGGGGTTTATGACCTATACTGCAGCCCGTCAACAGAGGGTGCTGTTCTCGGAGTGGCTTCACCCAGCGAGGTGGTAGACTCTGTCCATTCTATATACAGTCTATGGTATAAAGTCCTTGTCTTTCACTCTGTCTTGTTGGTTCATTGTATGTCAATGTGTGTGTATTTGTCGGTCAGTGAGTGTCTTAGACAGTCATCGTAGTATCCCTAGTCTTTTTGTGTTTTTTTCCCCAGTGCCTCTTCTTTGATTTTTTCTCCTTGTTTTTTTTATTATTTTTATTTTTTAAGTTTTTGTTGTTGCTTTTTTTCCATTTAGTTCTTCATAATTCTTTTTTTTTGGTCTGCTCATGACAAATATGTTAATAAGAAGGTGCGCTGGTGGCCTTGTGGTCTGAGTGCCTCACATGTAAAGGCTTTAATCTTCCCCCAGTATCTGCTCTACACATTTTCTGTCCACCCCAAATTAAACCTTTTAAAAAGTCTCGAAGATAATCTCTCAACCTGTCCAATCACTTTTGGTTTCTTGCAGCGACTCCTTACATGAACAAGTTGCAGTGTCCTGTCCTTTGAGAACAATTGTATCCTGGCAAAATAAAATCTGTACCTGATATTTACCCGTGATTTTATTACATAGCCAAACTAGTGCATTTAGATAAGTGCTTGTCCTGTTGTCCTACAGTGTCAATCAGCTAGGAGCTTATTGGACATGAGGAACCTCAATGGGATGACAAAGGCAGCGGTGGCCAGCATAGGAGTGTCATCATCTGTTTTCATGACTAAAATATCAAACAGTGTGATATTAGAGTCATCCTATCTGTAAATAATGGTTTTATATTTCAAAAGAGAACATGGATTAATTTTGAATGACTTATTTATTTGTCCAAAGACATGACTGTGGACACAAGTCTGCCTCTAATATTGGTTATAGCTGAACATGGTTGGGCATTTTGGGGTGGCCAATCACATTTCAAGTGTGTGTTTGTGGTGATGGGCCACACCTTGCCACACCCACTTGCATACCTTCTTTAGTCTATGTCATTTATGCTTTCTCTGAGATCTCCTGTTTGTGCAGAGTTCAACTCTGCTGCTGAACTGATTTTTATTTTTTTATTTTTGCACAAACAGGCAATAAACTGTAACTATTTCTTGAACCAGCAGGATGTTTAACATCTTTTCCCTTTGTAAGAAATAAATAACCAAAAGCAGATGTTTTGAATTGAAGTTTTATTGACTCAGATGGTAAATGGCTGCATATTGCTCAAACTCAACAACACTGTCGGAGTAAAAATGAGGAAAGAAAGGCAGCAGAGTAAGATGTTGGTCACATGATCAGACTTAGTTGCTGGCCATGGTGCTCTCCAGCCAGTCGTTGAAGATGCAGACCTGTCAGTGGAGACAGAACAAGGTTTTAGCCCAACACTTGTCATGATTAAATATCACTTGTACTTATTGTGAAGAGATAGTGAAGGTTCACCTTGGCGTAGACACCGGGATGGTCCTTCTCGGCACATCCGTATCCCCAGGACACAACACCCTGCAGCTGACCGTTGCACACAACGGGGCCACCGGAGTCACCCTGTGAAAAGAGAGCAAAGGGTGTCGAACAAATCTCACTAAGATTTTACAACAGTTTTTTTTCTGTCTGAAGACTGAATGACATACCTGGCAAGAGTCCTTGCCTCCCTCCAGGTATCCAGCGCAGAACATGGCATCGGTGATCTGGCCAGGGTAGGAGTTCTTACAATCCCTCTCGGACAGGATGGGGATGTTCAGGCACTGCAGCTTGTTACCGTCAGCAGCTGAAAATGGAGAGAGAAACTTAAAGGTCAAGCTGATGTTTCAGTGCAGCACAGACTTACATTTGAAGAAAACAATGCAGGATTCATACTCACAGGAGCTCTGAGTGTTACCCCAGCCAGAGACCTTGCACATGGTGCCAGCGGGAGCACAGCTGGTGGGCAGAGCCACGGGCTGCACGTACTGGTTGAGGGTGGCGGGTGTGCTCAGCTTGATCAGCATGATATCGTTGTCAATGTCCCAGGAGCTGTACCTGGGGTGGCGGATGACGCGGGAAGACTTGATGAACTGCTCGGTACCCTCGTTGACCTTGATGTGATGCTCTCCAAGACGCACCTCAATACGACTAAAAGAAAACCAAGACAAGAAGCCGATTACACACAAACAACCATCAAATATGACGCTTTACACACCAGGAAAACATGAAGACTGTGCTTACGACTTGTAGCAGTGAGCAGCAGACACAACCCAGTTCTCGTTCACCAGGGAGCCTCCACAGAAGTGGTAGCCAGATTGCAGAGAGACCTGATGGGGCTGGGAGTGGGGTGTGCACTCATACCCTCCGACGATCTTGTCGTCGTCAATGGCGACTGAAAATGCACAAGAGGCCCAATAATGAACAACCAAGAGAACATTTTTTTAGAGCTCAGACAAGTACAAGTCAATACAAGCAGAGGTTTGGGTGCTTACAGGCAGCTCCGATGAGCAGAACGAAGACCAGAGACCTCATGATTGCTGAGTGATCTTGTGGATGAAGGTCTTAGGTTGGAGTTCTGGTTTATATACGATTGTTCCTCTCTCTAAACACACCCCCATAGACGTTTTAAACCAATCGGGATCCTGGAAAATTCTGGGTATAGGATAAGCAAATATTTGCTTTGCTGAGTGGTGGTGTGCACTGGAATTCTGCACGAGTTATTTGCTTTAAGTTTTTGGAGAAACAGGAATACTGTTGTGTTAAAATTGGTGCAACAATGTGAAAAAACATTCTTGGTACAACTTGCATTGGCTGAATGATGTGAGGAAGTAAACAATATATATTTATGCAATAATATTTTAAAATAAGGTGGGAATTACCACAGTATCTCAATCAAACATCAAATGTGTCTTTATATGCAGATGACTCTCTTTTGATGTGTGATTGTGTTGAATTTGTGTAAGCAAGGGCACATGAAGGAATGGTTGACATTGAAATGGGTGGATCTGTGCTGTTAAGGCTTGTCTGCAGCTCTGCAGATGGCCTGATTCACAACCAGAGGTTACTGATTGTGGCTTTCACGGGAAAACCAGCCACGTATTCTTTGCAGAAGCTGCAGCACTATGACAACATCCACGTAGATAAAATCTGTACATCCAAACTCAACGTGAGACAGCTTTTCAGAGAATCAACTTTACTTTCATTGTGTCAATAAAACAACTGACTTTTATTTATCAAGCTCATAGACTGTTTATACTATGGACAACTTGGTTCCGCCTTCCACCTGTGTACAGATTTGAAGCCCAAAAGCTCTCGGTATTTCTGGGATTTTTCTTCATTTCCTGAAACCAGCGCTGCGCAGTAGCGATGCACGCATTCGGAGGCGCAGTCGTAGAGAGTTGCTGTGATGACGCTCGGCTCAAACAGCGTATCCCCCGGGAGATCGACTCAATCCCTGAACGCCCATAGGCTGTATCAGGTGTCAATCATAGAAAACATGAACCCCCTAATAACTTTTAAAAACGAAGCTGTACAGAAAAAAGAGGACTTGGGCACAAACCAGTCTTACAATAACTACATGTCAACATCACAAGCAGGGGGGAGAAAAATGTATATTCTGTGTAATAGATTTCTAAAGTTTGTCCACAGCTCCATAAGCTTTGCTGGCGGGGGCGGGATTTATGACCTATACTGCAGCCAGTCAACAGAGGGTGCTGTTCTCGGAGTGGCTTCACCCAGCGAGGAGGCGGACTCTGTCCATTCTATATACAGTCTATGGTATAAAGTCCTTGTCTTCCACTCTGTCTTGTTGGTTCATTGTATGTCAATGTGTGTGTATTTGTCGGTCAGTGAGTGTCATGCATAGTCATCGTTGTATCCCTAGTCTTTTTGTGTTTTTTTTTCCCCAGTGCCTCTTCTTGGATTTTTTCTCCTTGTTTTTTTTTATTTTTTAAGTTTTTGTTGTTTTTTTTTTTTTTTTCATTTAGTTCTTCATAATTCTTTTTTTTTTTGGTCTGCTCATGACAAATATGTTAATAGGAAGGTTCGCTGGTGGCCTTGTGGTCTGAGTGCCTCACATGTAAAGGCTTTAATCTTCCCCCAGTATCTGCTCTACACATTTTCTGTCCACCCAAATTAAACCTTTTAAAAAGTCTCGAAGATAATCTCTCAACCTGTCCAATCACTTTTGGTTTCTTGCAGCGACTCCTTACATGAACAAGTTGCAGTGTCCTGTACTTTGAGAACAATTGTATCCTGGCAAAATAAAATCTGTACCTGATATTTACCTGTGATTTTATTAATAACAAATCCAAATAGTGCATTTAGATAAGCGCTTGTCCTGTTGTCCTACACTGTCAATCAGTTAGGAGCTTATTGGACATGAGGAACCTCAATGGGATGACAAAAGCAGCGGTGGCCAGCATAGGAGTGTCATCATCTGTTTTCATGACTAAAATATCATACAGTGTGATACTAGAGTCATCCTATCTGTAAATCATGGTTTTATATTTCAAAATAGAACATGGATTAATTTTGAATGACTTATTTATTTGTCCAAAGACATGACTGTGGACACAAGTCTGCCTCTAATATTGGTTATAGCTGAACATGGTTGGGCATTTTGTGGTGGCCAATCACATTTCAAGTGTGTGTGTGTTTGTGGTGATGGGCCACACCTTGCCACACCCACTTTCATACCTTCTTTAGTATGTCATTTGTGCTTTCTCTGAAATATCCTGTTTGTGCAGAGTTCAACTCTGCTGCTGAACTGATTTTTATTTTTTCATTTTTGCACAAACAGGAAATAAACTGTAACTATTTCTAGAACCAGCAGGATGTTTAACATCTTTTCCTTTTGTAAGAAATAAATAACCAAAAGCAGATATTTTGAATTGAAGTTTTATTGACTCAGATGGTAAATGGCTGCATATTGTCCAAACTCAACAACACTGTCGGAGTAAAAATGAGGAAAGAAAGGCAGCAGAGTAAGATGTTGGTCACATGATCAGACTTAGTTGCTGGCCATGGTGCTCTCCAGCCAGTCGTTGAAGATGCAGACCTGTCAGTGGAGACAGAACAAGGTTTTAGCCCAACACTTGTCATGATTAAATATCACTTGTACTTATTGTGAAGAGATAGTGAAGGTTCACCTTGGCGTAGACACCGGGATGGTCCCTCTCGGCACATCCGTATCCCCAGGACACAACACCCTGCAGCTGACCGTTGCACACAACGGGGCCACCGGAGTCACCCTGTGAAAAGAGAGCAAAGGGTGTCAAACAAGTCTCACTAAGATTTTACAACAGTTATTTCTGTCTGAAGACTGAATGACATACCTGGCAAGAGTCCTTGCCTCCCTCCAGGTATCCAGCGCAGAACATGGCATCGGTGATCATGCCAGGGTAGGAGTTGTCGCAATCCCTGTCGGACAGGATGGGGATGTTCAGGCACTGCAGCTTGTTCTTGTCAGCGGCTGAAAATGGAGAGAGAAACTTAAAAAGGTCAAGCTGATGTTTCAGTGCAGCACAGACTTACATTTGAAGAAAACAATGCAGGATTCATACTCACTGGAGCTCTGAGTGCTACCCCAGCCAGAGACCTTGCACATGGTGCCAGCGGGAGCACAGCTGGTGGGCAGAGCCACGGGCTGCACGTACTGGTTGAGGGTGGCGGGCTTGCTCAGCTTGATCAGCATGATGTCGTTGTCGATGTTGTAGGAGCTGTACCTGGGGTGGCGGATGACGCGGGAAGAGCCGATGAACTGCTCGGTACCCTCGTTGATCCTGATGTGATGCTCTCCAAGACGCACCTCAATACGACTAAAAGAAAACCAAGACAAGAAGCCGATTACACATAAACAACCATCAAACATGATGCTTTACACCCCAGGAAAACACAAAGACTGTGCTTACGACTTGTAGCAGTGAGCAGCAGACACAACCCAGTTCTCGTTCACCAGGGAGCCTCCACAGAAGTGGTAGCCAGATTGCAGAGAGACCTGATGGGGCTGGGAGTGGGGTGTGCACTCATACCCTCCGACGATCTTGTCGTCGTCAGTGGCGACTGAAAATGCACAAGAGGCCCAATAATGAACAACCAAGAGAACATTTTTTTAGAGCTCAGACAAGTACAAGTCAATACAAGCAGAAGTTTGGGTGCTTACAGGCAGCTCCGATGAGCAGAACGAAGACCAGAGACCTCATGGTTGCTGAGTGATCTTGTGGATGAAGGTCTTAGGTTGGAGTCCTGGTTTATATAGGATTGTTCCTCTCTCTAAACACACCCCCATAGACGTTTTAAACCAATCGAGATCCTGGAAAATTCTGGGTAAAGGATAAGCAAATATTTGCTTTGCTGTGGGATGGTGTGCACTGGAATTCTGCACGAGTTATTTGCTTGAAGTTTTTGGAGAAACAGGAATACTGTTGTGTTAAAATTGGCACAATAATGTAAAAAAACATTCTTGGTACAACTCGCATTGGCTGAATGATGTGAGGAAGAAAACAATTTATATTTATGTAATAATATCTTAAAATAAGGTGGGAATTACCACAGTATCTCAATCAAACATCAAATGTGTCTTTATATGCAGATGACTCTCTTTTGATGTGTGATTATGTTGAATTTGTGTAAGCAAGGGCACATGAAGGAATGGTTGACATTGAAATGGGTGGATCTGTGCTGTTAAGGCTTGTCTGCAGCTCTGCAGATGGCCTGATTCACAACCAGAGGTTACTGATTGTGGCTTTCACAGGAAAACCAGCCACGTATTCTTTGCAGAAGCTGCAGCACTATGACAACATCCACGTAGATAAAATCTGTACATCCAAACTCAACGTGAGACAGCTTTTCAGGGAATAAACTTTACTTTCATTGTGTCAATAAAACAACTGATTTTCATTTTTCAAGCTCCTTTGAGGAATTTTTGACAGATTTAAATTGACCTCTGTGCCTCTTTATGATCTGTAAAAGTGGACAAGACCATCATCCAAAGACTGATTTCAACATTTAGATTGAATATTTCATATTTAGATGACATTTTAATTGAACACCCAACATCTAGATTTAATGGTCTTTATATGGTTTTAACAACAAAAATACATATGACAAAGTCAAGATAACACACACACACACACACACACACACACACACACACACACACACACACACACACATTTGCTTTTGGGCATTTGTTTACGGTGCACACAATTACCAATAAAACACAGCAGGTACACAGCTTCATGCACAGGACCCAACCAACAACTGAGAGTGTTGTAGCCAATATGATGCTTTTTATTGTAATGCATGTTATTGTGGTGTTACCATGACAACCTGGGCATAGGAGGGTTCCAGCCAATGGTAGGTCACGTGAAGTTTACTTCAGGGTGTCACTGGGGCACAGGTGTCAGGGGTTGGTAATCAGGCCACACAGTTTTTCAACCATGTGGGCTGTATTGAAGACTCAGAAGTGGCTAGAAGATTAGTTTTATTGTTTACTTTAAGAACCCCTCTAAGCAGTAACATAGGCTTCCCACTGCTCCCTGCCCAGTTAAGCCCTCTTTCTTCTTTACTTCTGGTTTGTTATTTGATATCTTGTTTAATATTGTTACTGCAGTGATGTACAGTTGTTATTGTTGTTGTGTGTGCGCGATGTCATTCATACAGCGGAGATATATGTTCTTTCAGTGTTGCTGTAATTAGGCTGATGTGTTTGTATCAGTGCGCGTGTGATTTGGTGCGAGCGTGTGTGTCTGCCTGTAGAGTGAGAGGAGAAAGTTTGAGAAGAGAAGACGATCGGAGCAGCTTCGTGTGTCCAACAGATTCATTCATTCCTTCGGTGAAGTTTTGTGTGATTAATAACCCGCACAACAAGTTGTTTTAGACCAGTGAAGATTATACCTAAAGAGGAACAAACGGACTTTGAACTGAATTTAGTTCGCCGATTAATGTTAGCTCTCGTTTTCCCGACAGTGGCTAGCTAGGTCTCGCTAGCTGCGTCATTGTCCTTCGTATCCCAGCAAACGTTAACTGGCCCCAGTTTAAGGACTTAGTTCACCCCCTCCTCCTCCTCTGGACCACATCTTCACCCCCTCCCCTCTTCACCAGAGAACAGTTTTTCCATTCATCTTCCGTGGACATCTGATCACACCATCCCTCAACATCGGGACCTCTCCACAGACCTCCATCCTGACTGAATCACAATCCTCACATCCTCCTCTGAGCTCCAACCCCGGGCAACATTGGTACCATTAGTTTTAGGATTAGATAAGGCTTAGTATAGTTAGACAGGACATATTTTAGTGTAAGTTTTTATAGTTAGACAGGACATATTTTAGTGTAAGTTTTAGTGAGTCAATTGTGCATTGTTTGTTTGTGTTATAATAAATGTCTATGTTGTTCCCTTTATATCCTTGTCCCTCCCCTGCTGTTTAGTGAGAGTCCACAGCATCTTTGTCCATAGTAAGGGACGCCAGGGAGCGGTGGCTAGCGCCCTACTGTACCTTACAGTTCTTAGTTAAATTGTGGTCCTACGCTACATGGGCGGTTGTTTGTTTTCAGTTGTTTTTGAGTTTATTTTGGTTTATTTTCATGCCGCAAGTTGGTTGTTTAGTTTATAGGTAACACCCGGCTTTGTTTACACTCCATATCACGCTGCAGCATCTCCAAATTAACTGTTTTAAATGCACTGAAGACCTGGACTGTCAACTACTGCACACATTGGAAACTTGGGCTCCACGCCATCCCTCACCGGCAAGTTTTGTGGTTCTGATTGCCTTTACAGAGAGGAAGTGCTCACCTATATATCCTCCCTGATCAGATGCTACCATAAACCAGGGTGCTAAAAACATACAACTTTATTTCTACTTATCTTAAACCCCCAAACCTTAAAGAATGAATTGCCACAACTCCAGACTAAACTACCATATGTGACTCTGACTCAACTTAGTCACATCCTCCCTGTAGTTTCTCCTCAGGAATATTGCACATGGCCCTGTTCACCCCCATACCAATCTGCCTGTTGGAACCCCCCAGCACCTTAAAAGGCTGTTTGTTTCCCCTGGGTCTCATTTACCAGCGCAACCTGGGAGTGCAGACAGAAAGGCACAGGTAAGTGTTCAGCATATTAACAACAGGTTAAACTTAAAATTGCACCTTCCCTATTTCACACTGCATACAAATCTGCACGGACTTCTCCGACTTAACCTATATTTCTCAGAGGTGGTGCGACTAAATCAGCCCCAGCCACCGCACGACCAGTAATCATCTGCAAGCAACACACCATTAATCTGAATAGACGTACTTTCACTGAAATATCTCTCAGAATCATCTGTTAACATGTCGTGTTTATTTTTCATCTGTACAATCCTACAATGACCCTTCGATTTATACAATGTCACCACTTGTTACTAGCTGCCTCAATCCTGAGCTACCTGACATACCATAACGGAGGCGATATTTTTTCCGTAGGACGGTATGGGAAGGTCCCGCCTCCTTTGCCTCTGATTGGCTAGAATAGCTGGAAACATCATCACACGCTCAAGCCAAAGTGTGTAATGTACTGTCGGCTCTGTACATTGAACAGAACATTACAGAACATTATCGCTCTTCTGAATCTCCTAACTCTAACCCTAATCCTAACCCTAACCCGACAGATGATGACATTTCACACACACATACACACACACACACACACACACACACACACACACACACACACACACACACACACACACACACACACAGTAGTATATACCATGTAATGCCTTATCCTTATCAAAGCCTGTATTGCACAGGCACCACTCAACATATTGCTCTATGTCTTCATGTGTTGCACTTTCCATATAAAAGCCTTGTTGTAGAATTTCAGTTCACAAGTGTTGCTGTAAAGAATAAAAAAAAGGGACTGAAAAATTCATACTATGTTTTTTTTTATGTCTAGAGCTCGATGTGGAACAATTTTGAGGATGTTTTCAGCATGTTAGGGCTGCAGCTATCGATTATTTTAGTAATCGAGTACTCTATCGATTAATCTGTCGATTAATCGAGTAATCGGATAAGAAATGTTTTGCTCTCACTGTAATACTTTGCATTGAATCACGTTTGCCTCATTAAAAACCATCAGTAACACACAAAACTGAAATAGGCCAGGTCTTTCAAATGAATATTTTTACTGCATAAATCAGGAACCAAAAGTTTTACATTTTACCATGTAGTTCACATGAAACTACTGAAGGCAAGGTCTGCAGATGGTCTTTTAATTGCTATGGTAATGATCTTTGCAGTTTTCACTAAACCAGTCACAACTATTTCCAGGCTTTGGATCTAATTTTACTTGTTTAATTAATAGGCTGAAATAATATAATTCTTGGATACTAACATAATTTGACAAGCAAATGTACATTTATTCAATATATAAAAGTGTTACATTTTTATTTACATGTTGTTGTGTGTTGGTCATTTTGCAGCCCTCTGCTGCTCATCACACGCCTAGCAGGTGGTGTATAGCATTATCACCATGGATACACGGATGTTTGTGTGATTTTTTTCATCCACTGCCGCCCGGTTTGTGTCGTGTAGATGTTGATTATGAAAACACTTCGCAATAATTTGGAAACGTGAAGGGGGAGCTGCTGCTGCCCGGTGTTTACGGTAAATAGACGCAAACACCGACCAAGTGGACGCTTCGGTCTCCGAAAACGCCGAGACAAATTTACAAACAGCCACTATTTCAAACAACTGGGCTCATAATCGTGATGTAAACACTTACTTTCTCGCTAGAAAAAATATTATTATTGAATGAATTTATATAATTTGTCCGGTATGCAGTCGTTCTATGTAGCTTGTGGTAGGACTATTTAAATTTTCCCGGCGCTGCGTCCGGCCGGCACGAAATGCATTCTGGGGTATTTAGTATGTATGTGTGTAAACGCTCGGGCAGCCGCGGCATACTCAAATCATCTTTGAGTAGTCAGTAGGCAGTAGCTACTGCTTGAGTAGGTAAGTAGATAGCAGGCAGTATGCCATTTCGGACACAGCTTCTGTCTGTCCTCGTTTCCCTCCATGATTGAACCAAACGCGCGGCAGCGGAAGGAGCGGAAAGAGCACGCTTCTGCGCAACAGAAATAACCATCCGTGTCAAACACCGTGCGCTGCACATGGTTCCGGATTTAAACGATTCCTCGAGGCATATAATTTGCCTCGAGGAATTTTATTAATCGAGTTACTCGAGTAATCGTTTCAGCCCTACAGCATGTGCAACTTTACAAATGGCATCCCATGAGGAAGGTGTCAGAAGATTGACAGGATGCTGAAGAAACAGTCTCCAAATTTCCACAGTGAGTGTCTGTTCAACAAAGATGAATGAGAGGAGAAGTACAAGTCAATGGTACAAGTACAGTCAGGTGGCATATCATAAATGTCATTAAATGAGGCGGAGCATTCAAATTTGGAACAATTTCTGTGGCTCAAAACATAAAGATGATTTAAAGAGAGAAACAGACACAACAAAAAATGTGATTGTAAGAGCACATTAAAAGCATTGCTAAAAGATACATTAGAAATACGAAGCAAAAGTAAATGGACGGTTGGAATATAACAATTACATTGGTGAATAACCTACAAGCAGAGGAAAGAATATGGTTTTTTAAAGATTGTTTTTTGGAGGCTTTTAATTCCTCTATTTAGACGATCTAGGGCAGCAGTTAAGAGTAGGGAGTAAGAGAAAGACTGGAGGGTGATAGGTGGTAAAGGGACCAGCCATGTTGAGAACCACAGACTCTTAACATGGACGAGGGTTTAATGGTTGAGCTAAACCAGCATTCTTGCATAAATCATATTTACACGGACACAAATAATCGAAATAGATCGGTCTAAAAGCGCTTCATGTAAATATGTCGATTGGAAGATTCTAATCCAATTCAGCTCAATCGGAAAGATATTGTATTCTGGGATGATTTATACCGATCGTTATTCCGAAACGCGTCCATGTAAACATGACTTTCTTACCTGACTCAGTCTTTACTCTTTAGCCTTTGACTTATTTATCAAGGCCAGTACAGGAGGTTTCATTATAATCACTCTGGCATACAACACAACCAAATGTGCCGTGCCTGCACTTCCGGTAACATTACAAGGCATACGTACAGCGTAATGATGTCAAATCTGCACGGACAGAGCAACGTTTAACAGAACAGTAAAATAAGTAAACAAGGGCGCCATCTAGTGACAATATTTAACAGGAGGGAACATCCTGAATTGGATGGAGTGAGCCACTACCGCGTTTGTTGGTTTGTTGAGAGCACAGGCGTCAATACAACTCTTTTAGTCTTAGCGAAATTAGACAACTCTGCGCATGTCCAAGTGCCTCTAATCTGAATAAAACTTGATGCATGTCTACGCTCGTCATGATCGGATAATTTGATTTTGCATCCATATAAACAGTGGATTCAGATTATCCGATCCCTCAAAATTTCAATCGGAT
Organism: Xyrichtys novacula; assembly: GCA_962446985.1. Classification (NCBI taxonomy): domain Eukaryota; kingdom Metazoa; phylum Chordata; class Actinopteri; order Labriformes; family Labridae; genus Xyrichtys; species Xyrichtys novacula. Next base: position 26,219,658 of record OY660871.1, read on the forward strand.
CAAGAAATTTTGCCCATGTTAACGTGGTTCAAGGTTGAAGTATGACTGATGAATGAAAAATAACACTATGATAAATTTAAGCTGACGGCTTGTGGTCTTTTCCTCACAACAAAGTTTTGATTGGTCCTGAACCTGAAGGCGTATCTGGAAAAATTCTCAGACATGCAAAACAAAAACATACAAACATTGTTGTTTAAATGGCGTCTGGGGCTGACTCAAAGTTAATCAAATTAAAGTTGTTGGACTCATTTGCTAAAACGTGTTTTTTCATTGAAAGTATCATCTCCTTTCTTCAGGAGACCCGAATCACTGCAGAAACTGTGTCCATACATGAGTCTGTGTTTGTGCTTGTGTGTGTTTGTGATTTTTCTGTTTTTTTCTAGTTATGATAGGTAGAACTTAAAAACACTGTGTCCACTTCAAAGAGAGCTTGTCTATCTAACCAACTAACTCCTCTTAACCTGGAAACACAGCTATAATAACAATCCAGTTAGATTTTTAATATGCCATCTTTTCGAACCACACTTTCCTTGAAAAAATGCCACAGACAGTAGACATGCACGATATGCTTTAAGTTTCTTTTTTATTGGTCACAAAGTCCAGTATTACAGATGGAACATGTACAGTAAATGGTGTTATGCTGTTGGCTGGACTTGTTGGTGATCTTTGATCACTTAGTAGCTGGCCATGGTGCTCTCCAGCCAGTCGTTGAAGATGCAGACCTGTCAGTGGAGACAGAACAAGGTTTAAGCCCAACACTTGTCATGATTAAATATCACTTGTAATTATTGTGAAGAGATAGTGAAGGTTCACCCTGGCGTAGACACCGGGATGGTCCCTCTCGGCACATCCGTATCCCCAGGACACAACACCCTGCAGCTGACCGTTGCACACAACGGGGCCACCGGAGTCACCCTGTGGAAAGAGAGCAAAGGGTGTCAAACAAGTCTCACTAAGATTTTACAGTTTTTTTCTGTCTGAAGACTGAATGACATACCTGGCAAGAGTCCTTGCCTCCCTCCAGGTATCCAGCGCAGAACATGGCCTCGGTGATCATGCCAGGGTAGGAGTTGTCGCAATCCCTGTCGGACAGGATGGGGATGTTCAGGCACTGCAGCTTGTCACCGTCATCGGCTGAAAATGGAGAGAGAAACTTAAAGGTCAAGCTGATGTTTCAGTGCAGCACAGACTTACATTTGGAGTAAACAATGCAGGATTCATACTCACCGGAGCTCATGGTGTTACCCCAGCCAGAGACCTTGCACATGGTGCCAGCGGGAGCACAGCTGGTGGGCAGAGCCACGGGCTGCACGTACTGGTTGAGGGTGGCGGGCTTGCTCAGCTTGATCAGCATGATATCGTTGTCAAGGTCCCAGGAGCTGTACCTGGGGTGGCGGATGACGCGGGAAGAGCCGATGAACTGCTCGGTACCCTCGTTGATCCTGATGTGATGCTCTCCAAGACGCACCTCAACACGGCTAAAAGAAAACCAAGACAAGAAGCCGATTACACACAAACAACCATCAAACATGACGCTTTACACCCCAGGAAAAAGCAAAGACTGTGCTTACGACTTGTAGCAGTGAGCAGCAGACACAACCCAGTTCTCGTTCACCAGGGAGCCTCCACAGAAGTGGTAGCCAGAATTCAGAGAGACCTGATGGGGCTCGGAGTGGGGTGTGCACTCATACCCTCCGACGATCTTGTCGTCGTCAATGGCGACTGAAAATGCACAAGAGGCCCAATAATGAACAACCAAGAGAACATTTTTTAAGAGCTCAGACAAGTACAAGTCAATACAAGCAGAGGTTTGGGTGCTTACAAGCAGCTCCGATGAGCAGAACGAAGACCAGAGACCTCATGATTGCTGAGTGATCTTGTGGATGAAGGTCTTAGGTTGGAGTCCTGGTTTATATACGATTGTTCCTCTCTCTAAACACACCCCCATAGACGTTTTAATCAATCGAGATCCTGGAAAAAAACAATTCTGGGTATTGGATAAGCAAATATTTGCTTTGCTGTGGGGTGATTTGCACTGGAGAGTAATTCGCTTTAAGTTTTTGGAGAAACAGGAATACTGTTTTGTTAAAATTGGCGCAATAATGTGAAAAAACATTCTTGGTACTACTTGCATTGGCTGAATGATGTAAGGAAGAAAACAATATATATTTTATTCAGTTTAGAGCTGGATCTGGAACAATTTTGCTGATGTTTTCAGCATGTGAACTTTACAAATGGCATCCCATGAGGAAAGAGGTGTCTGAAGATTGACAGGATGCTGAAGAAACAGTCTCCAAATTTCCACAGTGGGTGTCTGTTCAACAAAGACGAATGAAAGGACAGTTTTTTTGTCAGCACACACAACCTTAACATTTTCAGGACAAGATCAGCAAAGAAGAGAGATAATAATTAAGACACACAGTCAGTTTGATTCCCAGAACAAATTCATAGAGTTTTGTTGAATCTTTCTGATATCTGACCAATCTACAAAATACTTTGAACGTGTTACAGTGGCGTTGATACAATTTCACATAACACATGATTATGTCAAGTGTAGAGAGAGATTGAAAGGGACAAGTGCAGGACCTGTTAAAACATGACTGTCATGTTAAGTAGGATCTGAGATACATAATATCATATTCCCATAACTAATATTGGGACAAATATTGCCCTGATATGTTTAGTTTTTCCCTGGTTTTGTTATCTGAGTTTATTTTTTTAAGTGTTTTTCCTTGTGTTTCTGTTCCCTATTGTTCCTGTGATCCAGTCTTGTGAGTTTTCAGTTTTTGTTTGACCTCGTTTCCCTCCTTTTCTCAGTGTTTTATTCTTAAGAAAATTTTTTTTTGTGTGTGTTTCTTGTTTTATTTTGTAGTCGTTGATTCCTTGTGTTTCTAGTCTGATTTTACTTCCCTAGTTTTCTCTCCTTCGTTAATCACCCATGAGTTTCACCTGTGTCTCGTCTGCCTCACCTGTTGCTCGTTTTCCAGTGTGTATAAAGTCCTTGTCTTCCACTCTGTCTTGTTGGTTCATTGTATGTCAATGTGTGTGTATTTGTCGGTCAGTGAGTGTCTTTCATAGTCATCGTTGTTGTATTCCTAGTTTTTGTTGTTTTTTTTATTTAGTTCTTCTTTATAATCATTTTCTTGCTGCGACTCCTTACATGAACAAGTTGCAGTGTCCTGTCCTTTGAGAACAATTGTATCCTGGCAAAAGTGATATGCACCTGTGATTTTATTAATTACACATCCAAATAGTGCATTTAGATAAGTGCTTGTCCTGTTGTGTGCAGGTTTTTATGTTTTTAGTCTACAGATGTGCTGAGAGGGACCACCCTGGTGTCTCTGCTACATACCACTTCTCTGCATCTGCTGAAAAACCATTACTCTGTTCTGTGCTGCTTTACTGCAGCAAACTGACTAATGTTTTTCCATTTCAGGTTTGTATGCAGACTGAGCGGCTGACAGCACAATGGCGGGCTATTAACTCCACCATTCAACCTGCACAACAGACAAAATAACACAACAAAACTGAATAACGCCAACAGCAACCTTCTTTTTTTCCTCTGCAGCAGGAGAAATTCAATAAAAAATGCATCTGAAATGTTAAACTTATGCAATGTTTGTTTTTCAAACACATTTTTAGACACACAATTGCACTAAAGATAAATATCTAATCACACATACATAGATTTTCAGGAGGCTGCAGGTCATTATTGTTGATCAGAGAGTAAAAAGAAAGGAAAAGAAAAATAAATCAAATAAAATGAAGAAACTGTTATTCTTTCATGTTTCATCAATTGGTATGCAGACTTCTAAAAATCAACGTTTATATGACTCAGCCATCACTTTATCGTGTTTCATGTAACAAAATGTCAAACTTTTTTTCTCTGACCAGCAGAGTGACGGCAAAATAAAAAAAAACTTATAAAGGAATTAAATAGTACAGATGATTTATTACTCTTTTTCAAGGTTTTTATTACCATCATGGACTAAGAGAAACAACTTAATGAGCCTATTGGTTTTGTAAAATAGGCAGTCTTGCACATTTGATATTTTTGAGAAGATTTTTTTTTTAACCTTTGTACTGAAACGTGCTCTGAAATAAAAGCTACAAAGATAACCATTTGAAGGCAGTCTCAGCCTTCATATCTGCTTTTGGTGTGTTAGAAACAGATGCTGAGAATCACACAGCTGTGAGATGTTCTCACATGTCTAAATATAGAGTAGCTGTGTACCTGTTTAACCTGACCAGAAAAAACACGACTCGACTTTTGACATACAAGTGATGGACTTAAACTGTTATAAAAGTAGCATAAAAAATCTTTAAAAAAATCCTGAAAATAAGCAGCTAAATCTTTGTGAAAAATGTATCCAGGTTGTAACATACTTTTTTAACTACCACACGTTTGAGCAAGTGATCTACGTCATTTATGTACTTAGAGAGCGAGAAAAAAAACACGTATCAGAGAAATTTTCATGCATTTTTTAACTCTACAAAAAAGTAATAAGGTCTGCACACCAGGAACCTCCCGCTGAGGGATTTATTTACCACCAGTGGCATTTTGAGCCGACATGATTGAAGCAATTTCCATCTATCCACAACTGTGCAGAGTATCAACAACTCAGAACATACACTCCTGATCAAAATCTTAAGACCACTTAAAAAACTGCAAGAATTTATATTCAGCACTGTTGGACCTTGAGACGGTTCTTCATAGAGCTTCAAAATGCAAAAAGAAGAAATAGGAACAAGAGACCAAAAGTTCTGAGCAGGTAATTTATCGAAAACAACAATTTAACTGAAATTGGCTGTTCATCAGCTGATCAAAAGTTTAAGACCACAGCTCAAAAAAACCTAAACACCTCCAAAAACAGAAATTAAAGTGTCAAAAACTGACTCAGTAATGAGTAGCTCCACAATTATTGTTGATTACTTCAAAAATTCGTTTTGGCATGCTTGATACAAGGGTTTCCAAAAGGCTAGTGGGAATGTTGCTCCAAGTGGTAAAGATGGCTTCACGGAGGGCATCCACTGTCTGGAACTGATGTTCATTTTTATAAATCTTTCTTGCCATCCATCCCCAAATGTTCTCAATTGGATTTAGATCAGGGGAACATGCAGGATGGTCCAAAAGAGTGATGCTATTCTCCTGGAGAAAGTTCTTGGTCAGACGGGCCTTGTGAATTGTAGCGTTGTCCTGCTTAAAAACTCAGTCATTGCCACACAGACGAGGGCCCTCAGTCATGAGGAATGCCCGCTGCAACATCTCCACATAGCCAGCTGCTGTTTGACGCCCCTGCACAACCGGGAGCTCCACTGTTCCATTAAAGGAGAAAGCATCCCAGATCATGATGGTGCCCCCTCCACTGTGTCGCATAGAAAACATCTCAGGTGGCATCTCCTTGGCATGCCAGTAGCATTGGAAGACATTAGGACCATCGAGGTTAAATTTTTTCTCATCAGAGAATAAAACTTTCTTCCACCTTTGAAGGTCCCATGTTTGGTGCTCCCTCGCAAAGCCCAAACGGGCAATTTTGTGGCATTGAAGGAGACGTGGCCTTTGAAGACGTTTTTTGTTTTTGAAGCCCTTCCTTCGCAGATGTCGTCTGATTGTTATTGGGCTGCAGTCAGCACCTGTAATGGCCTTAATTTGGGATGAGGATCGTCCCACGTCTTGATAGACACACATTCGGATCCTCCGGCTCAGCGCTGGTGAGATTTTTTGGGGTCTACCACTTGATTTTTTTGTTCCAGAACCCTCCGGATCTTTTAAGAAATGAAAAATAACGGCCTTACTGCGTCCAACCTCAGCAGCGATGGCACGTTGTGAGAGGCCTTTTTTATGCAGCTCAACAATCCAACCACATTCAAAAGCAGTGAGCTTTTTTGCCTTTGCCATCAAGAGATGCTGACAGTGTGACCCCTTGACAAGAAATGATATGGAATCCAAATTTTCGCACAGATTTGGGCTTTTAAAGGCTGTGGTCTTAAACTTTTGATCAGCTGATGAACAGCCTATTTCAGTTAAATTGTTGTTTTCAATAAATTACCTGCTCAAAACTTTTGGTCTCTTGTTCCCATTTCTTCTTTTTGCATTTTGAAGCTCTACTAAGAACCGTCTTAAGGTCCAACAGTGCTAAATATAAATTCTTGCAGTTTTTTAACTGGTCTTAAGATTTTGATCAGGAGTGTATTAGTAAAGAGTGGAGAGTCTCTAATAAGTAATATATTAGATACGGCTGTAAAGGGTTAAGTGTATGAATAGATGCATGTGAACAGGCTGAAACTGATCAACTATTTAGCTGTTGCAGATGTTGGTAATAAATTAATGATTAAATAAATAAAAAACAGTTGCTAACTAATCCATATAACCCTCCTTCCCTTTTTCATCTTTTTAAATTTGCTGACTTGCACGCCATCCTGACTTTAATTTTTATCTTATCACGTAAATAAAACATTTCATCCCAGAATCCCGCTGCAGTGATTGGCTCTTCACTAACCAATGAGCACAACCACAGAGCAGGGCAGCTCTCCAGGTCGTGTATATAAACCAGGACTCCAACCTAAGACCTTCATCCACAAGATCACTCAGCAACCATGAGGTCTCTGGTCTTCGTTCTGCTCATCGGAGCTGCCTGTAAGCACCCAAACCTCTGCTTGTATTGACTTGTACTTGTCTGAGATCTTAAAAAAATGTTCTCTTGGTTGTTCATTATTGGGCCTCTTGTGCATTTTCAGTCGCCATTGACGACGACAAGATCGTCGGAGGGTATGAGTGCACACCCCACTCCCAGCCCCATCAGGTCTCTCTGAATTCTGGCTACCACTTCTGTGGAGGCTCCCTGGTGAACGAGAACTGGGTTGTGTCTGCTGCTCACTGCTACAAGTCGTAAGCACAGTCTTCATGTTTTCCTGGGGTGTAAAGCGTCATATTTGATGGTTGTTTGTGTGTAATCGGCTTCTTGTCTTGATTTTTCTTTTAGCCGTGTTCAGGTGCGTCTTGGAGAGCATCACATCAGGATCAAAGAGGGTACCGAGCAGTTCATCAGCTCTTCCCGCGTCATCCGCCACCCCAGGTACAGCTCCTACAACATCGACAACGACATCATGCTGATCAAGCTGAGCAAGCCCGCCACCCTCAACCAGTACGTGCAGCCCGTGGCTCTGCCCACCAGCTGTGCTCCCGCTGGCACCATGTGCAAGGTCTCTGGCTGGGGTAACACCATGAGCTCCAGTGAGTATGAATCCTGCATTGTTTTCTTCAAATGTTTTCTTCAAACAGCAGCTTGACCTTTTTAAGTTTCTCTCTCCATTTTCAGCCGCTGACGGTGACAAGCTGCAGTGCCTGAACATCCCCATCCTGTCCGACAGGGATTGCGACAACTCCTACCCTGGCATGATCACCGATGCCATGTTCTGCGCTGGATACCTGGAGGGAGGCAAGGACTCTTGCCAGGTATGTCATTCAGTCTTCAGACAGAAAAAAACTGTTGGAAAATCTTAGTGAGACTTGTTCGACACCCTTTGCTCTCTTTTCACAGGGTGACTCCGGTGGCCCCGTTGTGTGCAACGGTCAGCTGCAGGGTGTTGTGTCCTGGGGATACGGATGTGCCGAGAGGGACCATCCTGGTGTCTACGCCAAGGTGAACCTTCACTATCTCTTCACAATAAGTACAAGTGATATTTAATCATGACAAGTGTTGGGCTAAAACCTTGTTCTGTCTCCACTGACAGGTCTGCATCTTCAACGACTGGCTGGAGAGCACCATGGCCAGCTACTAAGTGATCAAAGATCACCAACAAGTCCAGCCAACAGCATAACACCATTTACTGTACATGTTCCATCTGTAATACTGGACTATGTGACCAATAAAAAAGAAACTTAAAGCATATCGTGCATGTCTACTGTCTGTGGCATTTTTTCAAGGAAAGTGTGGTTCGAAAAGATGGCATATTAAATATCCAACTGGATTGTTATTATAGCTGTGTTTCCAGGTTAAGAGGAGTCAGTTGGTTAGATAGACAAGCTCTCTTTGAAGTGGACACAGTGTTTTTAAGTTCTACCTATCATAACTAGAAAAAAACAGAAAAATCACAAACACACACAAGCACAAACACAGACTCATGTATGGACACAGTTTCTGCAGTGATTCGGGTCTCCTGAAGAGAGGAGATGATACTTTCAATGAAAAAACACGTTTTAGCAAATGAGTCCAACAACTTTAATTTGATTAACTTTGAGTCAGCCCCAGACGCCATTTAAACAACAATGTTTGTGTGTTTTTGTTTTGCATGTCTGAGAATTTTTCCAGATACGCCTTCAGGTTGAGGACCAATCAAATGTTACCGGAAGAGCAGGCACGGCACATTTGGTTGTGTTGTATGCCAGAGTGATAATAATGAAACCTCCTGTACTGGCCTTGATAAATAAGTCAAAGGCTAAAGAGTGAGGAGAGAGTCAGGTAAGAGAGTCATGTTTACATGGACGCGTTTCGGAATAACGATCGGTATAAATCATCCCGGAATACAATATCTTTCCTATTGAGCTGAATTGGATTAGAATCTTCCGATCGACATATTTACATGAAGCGTTTTTAGTCCGATCGGGTATTTATTCCGATTATTTATGTCCTTGTAAATATGGTTTCTGCAAGAATGCTGGTTTAGCTCAACCATTAAACCCTCGTCCATGTTAAGAGTCTGTGGTTCTCAACATGGCTGGCCCCTTTACCACCTATCACCCTCCAGTCTCTCTCTTACTCCCTACTCTTAACTGCTGCCCTAGATCGTCTAAAGAGAGGAGTATAAAGCCTCCAAAAAACAATCTTTAAAAAAACATATTCTTTCCTCTGCTTATAGGTTATTCATCAATGTACTAATTATTGTATTCAAACTGTCCATTTCCTTTTGCTTCGTATTTCTAATGTATCTTTTAGCAATGCTTTTAATGTGCTATTACAATCACATTTTTTGTTGTGTCTGTTTCTCTCTTTAAATCATCTTTATGTTTTGAGCCACAGAAATTGTTCCAAATTTGAATGCTCTGCCTCATTTGCCCAATGTTCTGCCACCCGACTGTACTTGTACCATTGACTTGTACTTTGTCCTCCTTTCATTCGTCTTTGTTGAACAGACACTCACTGTGGAAATTTGGAGACTGTTTCTTCAGCATCCTGTCAATCTTCTGACACCTTCTTCCTCATGGGATGCCATTTGTAAAGTTGCACACGCTGAAAACATCAGCAAATTGTTCCACATCGAGCTCTAGACATAAAAAAAAAAACATAGTATGAATTTTTCAGTCCCTTTTTTTTTATTCTTTACAGCAACACTTGTGAACTGAAATTCTACAACAAGGCTTTTATATGGAAAGTGCAACACATGAAGACATAGAGCAATATGTTCCAGCATGCAATACATGAGTGGTGCCTGTGCAATACAGGCTTTGATAAGGATAAGGCATTACACGGTATATACTACTGTGTGTGTGTGTGTGTGTGTGTAACAGAGGTCTCTCCAGTCTCTGTTACGTGAAAAAAAAAAATTTGTAGGATGGTAGAAGAAAGTCCTACTTTGCTGATTGGTTATTCCTTATGGCTGTGAAATGTCATCGTCTGTCGGGTTAGGGGTAGGATTAGGGTTAGAGTTAGGAGATTCAGAAGAGCGATAATGTTCTGTAATGTTCTGTTCAATGTACAGAGCCGACAGTACATTATACACTTTGGCTTGAGCGTGTAATGATGTTTCCAGCTATTCTAGCCAATCAGAGGCGAAGGAGGCGGGACTTTCCCATACCGTCCTACGGAAAAAATATCGCCTCCGTTATGGTATGTCAGGTAGCTCAGGATTGAGGCAGCTAGTAACAAGAGGTGACATTGTATAAATCGAAGGGTCATTGTAGGATTGTACAGATGAAAAATAAACACGACACGTTAACAGATGATTCTGAGAGATATTTCAGTGAAAGTACGTCTATTCAGATTAATGGTGTGTTGCTTGCAGATGATTACTGGTCGTGCGGTGGCCGGGGCTGATTTAGTCGCACCACCTCTGAGAAATATAGGTTAAGTCGGAGAAGTCCGTGCAGATTTGTATGCAGAGTGACATAGGGAAGGTGCAATTTTAAGTTTAACCTGTTGTTAATATGCTGAACACTTACCTGTGCCTTTCTGTCTGCACTCCCAGGGTGCGCTGGTAAATGAGACCCAGGGGAAACAAACAGCCTTTTAAGGTGCTGTGAGGGTTCCAACAGGCAGATTGGTATGGGGGTGAACAGGGCCATGTGCAATATTCCTGAGGAGAAACTACAGGGAGGATGTGACTAAGTTGAGTCAGAGTCACATATGGTAGTTTAGTCTTGAGTTGTGGCAATTCATTCTTTAAGGTTTGGGGGTTTAAGATAAGTAGAAATAAAGTTGTATGTTTTTAGCACCCTGGTTTATGGTAGCGTCTGATCAGAGAGGATATATAGGTGAGCACTTCCTCTCTGTAAAGGCAATCAGCACCACAAAACTTGCCGGTGAGGGATGGCATGGAGCCCAAGTTTCCAATGCGTGCAGTAGTTGACAGTCCAGGTCTTCAGTGCATTTAAAACAGTTAATTTGGAGATGCCGCAGCGTGACATGGAGTGTAAACAAAGCCGGGTGTTAACTATAAACTAAACAACCAACTTGCGGCATGAAAATAAACCAAAATAAACTCAAAAACAGCTGAAAACAAACAACCGCCCACATGGTTGAAAAACTGTGTGGCCTGATTACCAACCCCTGACACCTGTGCCCCAGTGACACCCTGAAGTAAACTTCACGTGACCTACCATTGGCTGGAACCCTCCTATGCCCAGGTTGTCATGGTAACACCACAATAACATGCATTCCAAAAAAAGCATCATATTGGCTACAACACTCTCAGTTGTTGGTTTGGTCCTGTGCATGAAGCTGTGTACCTGCTGTGTTTTATTGGTAATTGTGTGCACCGTAAACAAATGCCCAAAAGCAAATGTGTGTGTGTGTGTGTGTGTGTGTGTGTTATCTTGACTTTGTCATATGTATTTTTGTTGTTAAAACCATATAAAGACCATTAAATCTAGATGTTGGGTGTTCAATTAAAATGTCATCTAAATATGAAATATTCAATCTAAATGTTGAAATCAGTCTTTGGATGATGGTCTTGTCCACTTTTACAGATCAAAAAGAGGCACAGAGGTAAATTTAAATCTGTCAAAAATTCCTCAAAGGAGCTTGAAAAATGAAAATCTGTTGTTTTAATGACACAATGAAAGTAAAAGTTTATTCTCTGAAAAGCTGTCTCACGTTGAGTTTGGATGTGCAGATTTTATCTACGTGGATGTTGTCATAGTGCTGCAGCTTCTGCAAAGAATACGTGGCTGGTTTTCCTGTGAAAGCCACAATCAGTAACCTCTGGTTGTGAATCATGCCATCTGTAGAACTGCAGGCAAGCCTTGACAGCACAGATCCACCCATTTCAATGTCAACCATTCCTTCATGTGCCCTTGCTTACACAAATTCAACATAATCACACATCAAAAGAGAGTCATCTGCATATAAAGACACATTTGATGTTTGATTGAGATACTGTGGTAATTCCCACCTCATTTTAAGATATTATTGCATATATATAAATTGTTTTCTTCCTCACATCATTCAGCCAATGCAAGTTGTACCAAGAATGTTTTTTTACATTGTTGTGCCAATTTTAACACAACAGTATTCCTGTTTCTCCAAAAACTTAAAGCAAATAACTCGTGCAGAATTCCAGTGCACACCACCACACAGCAAAGCAAATATTTGCTTATCCTATACCCAGAGTTTTCCAGGATCTCGATTGGTTTAAAACGTCTATGGGGGTGTGTTTAGAGAGAGGAACAATCGTATATAAACCAGAACTCCAACCTAAGACCTTCATCCACAAGATCACTCAGCAACCATGAGGTCTCTGGTCTTCGTTCTGCTCATCGGAGCTGCCTGTAAGCACCCAAACTTCTGCTTGTATTGACTTGTACTTGTCTGAGCTCTTAAAAAATGTTCTCTTGGTTGTTCATTATTGGGCCTCTTGTGCATTTTCAGTCGCCACTGACGACGACAAGATCGTCGGAGGGTATGAGTGCACACCCCACTCCCAGCCCCATCAGGTCTCTCTGCAATCTGGCTACCACTTCTGTGGAGGCTCCCTGGTGAACGAGAACTGGGTTGTGTCTGCTGCTCACTGCTACAAGTCGTAAGCACAGTCTTTGTGTTTTCCTGGGGTGTAAAGCGTCATGTTTGATGGTTGTTTATGTGTAATCGGCTTCTTGTCTTGGTTTTCTTTTAGTCGTATTGAGGTGCGTCTTGGAGAGCATCACATCAGGATCAACGAGGGTACCGAGCAGTTCATCGGCTCTTCCCGCGTCATCCGCCACCCCAGGTACAGCTCCTACAACATCGACAACGACATCATGCTGATCAAGCTGAGCAAGCCCGCCACCCTCAACCAGTACGTGCAGCCCGTGGCTCTGCCCACCAGCTGTGCTTCCGCTGGCACCATGTGCAAGGTCTCTGGCTGGGGTAGCACTCAGAGCTCCAGTGAGTATGAATCCTGCATTGTTTACTTCAAATGTAAGTCTGTGCTGCACTGAAACATCAGCTTGACCTTTAAGTTTCTCTCTCCATTTTCAGCTGCTGACAAGAACAAGCTGCAGTGCCTGAACATCCCCATCCTGTCCGACAGGGATTGCGACAACTCCTACCCTGGCATGATCACCGATGCCATGTTCTGCGCTGGATACCTGGAGGGAGGCAAGGACTCTTGCCAGGTATGTCATTCAGTCTTCAGACAGAAAAAAACTGTTGGAAAATCTTAGTGAGACTTGTTCGACACCCTTTGCTCTCTTTTCACAGGGTGACTCCGGTGGCCCCGTTGTGTGCAACGGTCAGCTGCAGGGTGTTGTGTCCTGGGGATACGGATGTGCCGAGAGGGACCATCCCGGTGTCTACGCCAAGGTGAACCTTCACTATCTCTTCACAATAATTACAAGTGATATTTAATCATGACAAGTGTTGGGCTTAAACCTTGTTCTGTCTCCACTGACAGGTCTGCATCTTCAACGACTGGCTGGAGAGCACCATGGCCAGCAACTAAGTGATCAAAGATCACCAACAAGTCCAGCCAACAGCATAACACCATTTAATGTACATGTTCCATCTGTAATACTGGACTATGTGACCAATAAAAAAGAAACTTAAAGCATATCGTGCATGTCTACTGTCTGTGGCATTTTTTCAAGGAAAGTGTGGTTCGAAAAGATGGCATATTAAATATCCAACTGGATTGTTATTATAGCTGTGTTTCCAGGTTAAGAGGAGTCAGTTGGTTAGATAGACAAGCTCTCTTTGAAGTGGACACAGTGTTTTTAAGTTCTACCTATCTAACTAAAAAACAGAGAAATCCCAAACACATACACATGTGCACAAACACAGACTCATTTATGGACACAGTTTCTGCAGTGATTGGGGTCTCCTGAGGAAAGGAGAAGGGGCAGCAGAGCAGCTATAAAACAGAAAAGATGGCTGAGGAAGGATATCTGTGAAGGAAGAAGCTGAGATTTGTCAATTTAGAAGAGCTTATTCCAAAGGTAAAACAATAACAGTTTTTTTCCCAGACTTGTAAAAACCCACTGAGGGCAGAAATGTGGTTTTATTGTTTGTAGCAGCAAATTTATGAGCACAGGAACAGATCTTATTAGGGCTCTCAAGTGGCCTGCTTGAGAATAAAGGTTGCTAGTCAGCACATCTCAAAGCTTCTTAATCCGAGACAGTACACCCATCTTAATATGTGAGATGAAAACTGGTTCTACTGTTTAGGGGTTATGTTGTGTATTTGTGAAAAAAAATCTGACGTTTTGAAGTCAGAGCTCTCCCTCAGTTCAGCGTTGGTATTATGTCGTCTGAACACAATGATCTCAAACATTATCTGACATTTTGACAAAATATCAACTGTAACCCATTGGAAACCATACTTTCAATGATAAAACACATTTTAGCAAATTAGTCTAACATCTTTTAGGTTTAAACTTTAATGTGATTAACTTTGAGTCAGCCCCAGACGCCATTTAAACAACAATGTTTTAGTCATTCAAGGTTGAAACTTAGACTTCCAATTTTTATCACTTTTTAAAAATCTTTAATAATAGGTTAATAGCTTGAATTCTAATTGGGCCACTTCATAGTGGGGTGTGACCAGCTGCCTGTTGGATAACTGTGCATGTCTGAGAATTTTTCCAGATACACCTTCAGGTTGAGGACCAATCAAAACTTTGCTGTGAGGATAAGACCACAAGCCGTCAGCTTAAATTTATCAGTGTTCTTTTTCATTCATCAGTCATACTTCAACCTTGACACTGGCCACGTTAACATGGGCAAAATTTCTTGATCCGATTGAAAATTTGAGGGATCGGATAATCTGAATTCACTGTTTATATGGATGCAAAATCAAATTATCCGATCATGACGAGTTTATATGCATCAAGTTTTATTCAGATTAGAGCCATTTGGACATGCGCAGAGTTGTCTAATTTCGCTAAGACAACCGCAGAAAAAGAGTATTGACGCCTGTGCTCTGAACAAACCAACAAACGCGATAGTGGCTCACTCCATCCAATTAAGGATGTTCCCTCCTGTTAAATATCGTCACTAGATGGCGCACTTGTTTACTTATTTTACTGTTCTGTTAAACGTTGCTCTGTGCGTGCAGATGTGACATCATTACGCTGTACGTATACCTTGTAATGTTACCGGAAGAGCAGGCACGGCACATTTGGTTGTGTTGTATGCCAGAGTGATAATAATGAAACCTGCTGTACTGGCCTTGATAAATTAATCAAAGGCTAAAGAGTGAAGACTGAGTCAGGTAAGAAAGTCATGTTCAGAATAAGTGTTTACATGGACGCGTTTCGGAATAACGATCGGTATAAATCATCCCTTTCGATCGGAATACAATATCTTTGCGATTGAGCTGAATTGGATTTGAATCTTCCGATCGACATATTTACATGAAGCGTTTTAGTCCGATCGGGTATTTATTCCGATTATCTGTATCCATGTAAATATGGTTTATTCAAGAATGCTAGTTTAGCTCAACCATTAAACCCTCGTCAGTGTTAAGAGTCTGTGGTTCTCAACACAGCTGGCCCCTTTACCACCCATCACCCTCCAGTCTTTCTCTTACTCCCTACTCTTAATTGCTGCCCTAGGTCGTCTAAATAGAGGAATTAAAAGCCTCCAAAAAACAATCTTTAAAAAAACATATTCTTTCCTCTGCTTGTAGGTTATTCATCAATGTAACTGTTGTATTCAAACTGTCCATTTCCTTTGCTTCGTATTTCTAATGTATCTTTTGGCAATGCTTTTAATGTGCCATTACAATCACATTTTTTGTTGTGTCTGTTTCTCTCTTTAAATCATCTTAATGTTTTGAGCCACAGAAATTGTTCCAAATTTGAATGCTCCGCCTCATTTAATGACATTAATGTTCTGCCACCTTTCCCCCTTAATCAATATCTAACCCTCTGCAGCAAGCTTTTGTGGTCGATGTATTTCAACTCCCATGATTTACAGTTTGTAAAAGCAGACATAACATGCTATAGACTTCCTGTGAGACATTCCAGCCTTCAGCATTTGTTTTCTGTAGTAAATACAGCTTTTCTGGGGCTACATAATGCTGCCTCTGGGGTCTTTTATAAGGATTAATACTCTTTACTGTTGACATACAGTACCTTACACATTTTGTATAGTTTGTTTTTAATCCCTCTTTGACATGCCAAAACAGGTTTGTAGTACAGCTCTGAGCTGCTGTCAGAAGAGACTCAGCACGATACGTCTTACTACCTACTGGACAAGGTCTGTCTGCAGCTCTGGTTTCTAATCTTTCATCCTAACTCACTCCCATACATTTATATTCTGAGTGGAGTTATATGTGCAAGTTCAGAGGGATTTTTAAAGACTTTAAATTCAATATTCCTGTCATTCATTTCCTCCTGTAATTGTCCATTCTGTCATCTTAGTCGCTTTTTTATCTTGAATCACTGTGGCAACAGTGAAGGGGGTAATTCACATATCTGGACTGGGCTGCAGGTGCTTTGCTATTCTTCACTCTGCCGGTAAGACAATATTTCTTTACGACTGACTGATTTTAATCTGTTGCTTGCTGCAAAGAGAAGTTTGTCATCCTTTCTGTGTAACTGACTGATGGCTGATTTTCAACCACCAGCTTTAACAAACCCTTTGTGGAAAACAGGCAACTATGGCAGGTGAGACATGTCTTTTCTTGTTGAATTGCAGTTTCTTTGAGCATAAAAATCTTCATTATAATGTCACCTGAATGATGCTACTGGTTTGAAGCGATGATTTCTTTTCTTCTGCTGAATAATGCCAGGGGCAAATAATAGAAGACAACAATGAAAGCTAACAATAAGTAGGTCACATTCACTTTCTTTTCAGGCTCGATACAGTTGTATTGTTGAAAGAGCGAGGGTTCAGAGCATCTTTGTGTTTGAATGTCCTGCTTGAACTCACAAGTGTTGATCAAGAAAGGTGTATTTGCTTAAATGTTAAGGTCTTCAATTCCTGAACACACATTCTTTCATATCCAAAAGCTTAAAAAATGCTTGTCATCTGAGACTTTTTGAGAATAAAAAAGATTGTGAAGAAAAGGACTGTGATGGAAAAATAAAGAATGAAAGTTTTAATTCCTCTACATAACTTTTGAACAGAAGAAAAACAGAACACTTGGATGACAGTCAGATTTTTTCCCTTAGATCTGAATAGAAGTCGGTGGAAAAATGAAACTAAAACTCAGTTTCAGATTTTTGTTGTTGCAAACTGACTTCAATCAAAAGGCTCTTTAAAAATCCATGATCTTCCTTTCCAGAAGCAGAAAGCATTTTTCACAGACAGAAAAATTTTGTTCAGCTAGCTACTTAGGGTAATAATAATAATTTTAGGGCCATAAAATAGAGTAAAAGTTCATAACTCTTAATTTACTTTTGGAGCCTTTAAAACTTCCTGTGTCCCCCTTTTTGTTTCATCCTTCATGCAGAGTCCTTCTGTATGGTGCAACAAACCCACCTGGAAGATGCACATCTGAAAATCTTTCTATTAGAAAAATTCTTGCAATTTATTGTAAAGAGGGGGATGTTGTAAAGGTAAACTCTTTGTAATGAACCAAAATGAGTGTCATGATTTTGTGACTTTTTGTATCAAGGTTAACAAAATTTTCATGTATTGAAAAAGGTAGATGATTTAACTAACCCTAACCTCTTTTTATTCGCTGCTTTTGTCCAACAAATTAGATTTCTCCTCCTCAGAGCTGTATCTTGGCACAGCTTTTAGTGTGCAGTGATTGTTGGCTTGTAAATCTTTCAAAACCGCCTCCCCAACACTGACAGTATCTTGTGTTTGCTCACAAACTAATGTAATTTCATGATGTTTAGAGTGCTCTAAAGCTAGCTGTGATTGACCGAATAAACTTGTTTGACAACCATACATAGGTATTTAATAGCATCTGTGCTGGGAACAGACGCAGCACTTTTACAATGTCAACAATAATAAACACACAGATGCATCACAAAATGGTAGATTTTATTGATTGTGCTCAAACTAAACATCTCTCTGTCTCTCTCTCTCTCTCTCTCTTTTCCTCTTGCTCACTGTTTTGGCCTGTTTCTCTCTCTCTCCTCTGCTCTCCTGCTGCTTCTCTTTCTGACATTTCCCACCAACATCTCCTTTCTGTCTCCTTCCATTTCACTCTCCCTCTGGTTTCTCCTCTGTCATGTAGCTCTGTGATAGGAGATCACAGCCTAGCTGTATCTGGAAAGAATATCGTTGATCCAGGGCATCAAAGAGCAGACTTTGGTGTAAACGCCCGGATAGTCTGGCAGAGCACAGCCCTGCCCCCAAGAGACGATACCCTGCAGCTCCCCGTTACACACCAAAGGACCACCAGAGTCACCCTGAGCAGGAAGGAGGCAGGTGAAGAAGGGAAGACTTTATTCCTTCCATTATCTCATCCTCTTAAATGTTCAATCAAAATTTTATTTCATTTGTTACATAATTGTGTGAAAGTACCTGACAAGCATCTTTGCCTCCCTCCAGGTATCCAGCACACACCATGCGATCTGTGATCTGCCCGGGGTAGGATCCTTCACAGTCCTTATCGGACAGGATGGGGACCTTCACACACTGAAGGAGGAATGGGTTGAAAACTGCAGGTAAAAGAAAGAAAAGCAAATAAAGATTATTTTGTCTTTAATGATAGAAAAGCAGCAGGTGGACTTGAAATGTCAGGTGGATAAGGCTGGGGGTCACATTGAGAGAACCGTGTGAGCTACTAACCAGCACCCCAGTGACACCAACATTTTATCTACAGGTAAATTTCAGCATCATGGGTCAGACTTTTGAGGTTATTTGTAAAATGAAAACTTAAAGCAGATCAGAAAATGTCTGTCTTTGGTGACTTAGCCGATTAAAGTATTTAACATGGTTAACTAGCACTTGAATTACTAGCAAGCTAAACAAATCATCAATACTTTTAATATCACAGGCTTGAAATGCTGGTCATATGTTGTATCTAAGCTGAAGTGCAGACAGCTGCCACTAGCTGGGGCTGTAGCTCCCGTTAATGGCTGCTGTCACAATGCCAGGATGCTCGACCAATCAGATTTTAACAAACATAAATGACAGATTGCGTGTCCTCATACAGCATGGAGATAAAGCTGGCTGTATCTGGTTAAATTGACGCATACGTTTATACTCAACTATAGCAACATAGATGTAGATAGTAACCTGTAGGAGGACTAAAGGCTGCGGGCGCTAGCTCTGCTAACATTAACCTCAGGCAAACCAACATTGTTATTGACATGGTTCACTCTTTGTTGAGTTTCCACCCTCCTGACTTTTCACTGGCTTTTAAAAAAATCAGTGAAAACACAAACAGAAATAAGTAGAAGAGAAAGTCTGAACACAATTTAAGCTGATGCTACACTTGCTTTGCTAACGACAGGAAGATCTGCCAGCACGAGTCTCCAGTTAGCAAACAAAGCTTCTTAAAGCAACAACCTTTAACTTTGCAGCAGCTACTATGGCGTTGATTAAGGCTTTTATCACAACATTAAGATCTATGAAAGGCCATTAGTGTTGTAGTTTTGGTTGTGCTCCTCCATGAAAATACGTAGAAAAAGATCATAAAAAATCTGAGATCCTCTAACTAGACGTTTTATTAGAATTAGAACTAAATCACGGTGCAGCTCACCTTGATCTGAGTAGATGTTTCCCCATCCAGACACGGTGCACATGTCCCCAGCTGAGGGGCAGGCTTTGGGCAGGGCGACTGGCTTCACATACTCGTTAATGGTGACTTGGTGGGACAGCTTCATCAGCATGATATCGTAGTCCAGGGTTTGGTAGTCGTAACTCTGATGCCAGTAGATTGCATCGACAGTCATGTACTGCTCTGTGTCCTCATGCATCCAGATGTGGTGATCACCCAGGACTACAATCTGTGAATAGGGGCTGAAATAAAGATAGTGAATGAAATAATAGTTGAAATAGTTCAAACACAAACTTTTTAATATAGTATGTTAATATAGTACAAACTTCTGCCAGCAGTGGGCAGCAGAGACGATCCACTGCTCATTGATGAGTGAGCCGCCACAGAAGTGGTAGCCGATGTTGAGAGACACCTGCCAGGGCTGAGCGTGTCTTGCACACTCATAGCCGCCCACAATCTTGTCGTCTACAGGGGCTGCAGCTGAGGGGTAGAAAGAATAAAAAAAAAATCACATATCAATCATAACAACTGTTTTTTTTTAAACTCTGTTAGACTCATAATGCCCATTGGCTTTACCTGCAGCACCCAGCAGTGCGAGAACAATCAGGCCGATCATCTTGTAGGCTGACTCAAGCCCTTCCACGACTAGACTGGATGTGATCGATCAATCACTCATCGCATTTATACACTCCTCTGTGTCATTCCATTCCCCACCTCTCCCTAAACAACCCCTAACCTCCACCCACCTCTCAAATCCTTGTCCACTCCTACCAGCCCAGTCCCTGCTCTGAAAAATAACCTTATCTTCTCATGTGCCATGTGCATCCTTTAAGGTTAACAGATGAGCCACTTTTTTGGCCTTGGAGAATGTTGTGTGCATTTAATTTTGACGGGTCATTTGGTGGATTTTCTGCCTCCAATAACCCACATAAATGTCTTTTTTTTTCTTTCCAAGGGTGACACGGGTGCAACCATATTTTAAGAGGACATTACATTTTGAAGACCATACATTTTTTTTGTGGTTACATATCGGGGATATAAAAAAGTGAAGAATGATTTAACCCAACATATTAAAACATGAAGAGTATTGGCCACCATCTGACAGAGAAAATGAAAAACAGGCCTCAGCAGGGTTTTGTTGTCTACTTTGGAGACCACAGATGATTTCTTTCTCACCTGTCTTGGCTTTCTTTCAAGGGCAGAGCTGTGAAACTGCTTGTTTAAAACTCCAATCCCACAAAAGTTGGGGCACTGTGCAAAGTATTGATAAAAACAAAATTTGATGGTCTGCAAGTCAACTGGAAATAGAGCAAAGACAACAAATCTAAAACATTTTTTTATTGTTTTATGAAAAATAGAGGCTCATTTTGAATCTGATGCCAACAACATTTTCCAAAAGACTTTAGACAGGGGAGTATTTACCTTTTTTAGATAACACTGTAAACATTTGAGAGCTGTGGAGTCGAGTTTTAGGAGATTTAAATCAAAATTTTAGCGGCTTAACAGTTCGGGTCCTCCTTTCTCCTGTTCTTTGAGAGTTGGGATTGCAGGGAGACCAGTTCAGAATCTGGACTCTTCTATTAAGAAGCCATCCAAAATGAACTTTTGCATCTCTTTGGCTTATTTTGAAAGGTCCTCCCTTGAAAAGTCGTTGTCTAAATGGCGGTATATGTTGCTCCAAAACCTGTTTTGATTGTTCAGCATTAATGGAGCCTTCCCAGATTGTAAGCCCCCCCTGTCACATGGGCACTTTAGCATCCACATACCATCAGAGATGCTGGCTGTTGAGCTGTGCATTGATAACAAGCTGGGTGGTCCCTCCCCTCTTGAGTCTGGAGGAGGCAGAGCCCACAGGACAGTTTACCACTTCACCTCAGTCCACTAGAAGCTGCTGGCCTTTCTGGATGATGTGTAAATACGTCTCTCTTTATGCATGGTACAGTTTGACCTGAATATCAAATGGATATAGTGACCAACAGTGTTCACAGACAGTGTTTATTGGAAGGGATTTTGAGCCCATGCAGGGATTTCTACGGCAGAGTCATGTCTGAGGGTCTAAAATCACAGCTCTCCAGTATCAGTCAGGCCTCGTCTCTGTAGTTCAAAGATTTCTCCAGGTTCGCTGTATTTTTTTTATGATATTGTTTGGTGCAGGTAATGAAACACAAATTCTTTGCAAAGGAACATTATTCTGCAACTGGTAAATTATTCCCTCACCTCGTCTTTTCTTCTCATGTTTGCTTCAGAGAGACGGAGAGCCTTTTTCATACTCAGTTATGTTCCTAACATATTACAAATTAATGGCGTTAATTGGGGCACATTCCTCCAGGTTTTCCTTTTTAGCATACCACAACTTTTTCAAGTTTTTGTTGTCCCTGCCCAAGTTTTTAGAAACATGTGGCAGGCATCAGGTTCAGAATAAGCATATATTTTTTTAAAAGACAATACATTTGATTAGCTATCTATACATTATTTTCTATCAAATCTTGGCTTTAATCTAATTCTATTTTTACCCAGTAGTATTTTTTTCTTTGTTGGAAACTATGATTGAATTCACGTCCGCCTGTTAAGTTTCCGAGCCCGTGTATAAGTTGGTCCAAGTCTTGACGTACTTTGTATAACTTTTTTTCCTGGGTAACGCATGAAGGAAACATGAACAGGTGTTGAATGTGTGGAGACCTTGGTCCACATTTGTAAATAAGGTGCACAGGTGACATAACTACAGGGGGTGTGCTACAACAGGCCCACAGTGGGTAAACATAAAAAATAGGAGCGTGATAAGAAAGTAGATTTGTGCCGACACCTCATGCCAACAGAAAAGAACAGAGTGTGTGGACACAGATGGGGTCAACAGGAGGAAAGAGAAGAGGAGGGGGGGAAGGGGTTTGAGCACAGTGGGGCTGCTGGGATATAAATATGAGTCGATGTGTGTCCAGGTGTCTTCTGATTGTTCATCTGACACCATGAGACTGCTTGCTCTGTTGCTGATGGTGGGAGCTGCTGGTAAAGACACAAATACACATTCACACTCAGATATTTACATACGACACACACCCGGCAACTTATGTGTGCTGTAATGTGAAACGAAATCCAAGGATAGTTGTGGTGAAGAACCAAATCCTTCTCTTTTTCCATGTGTTCGTGTGCAGTGGCAGTTCCCCGTGAAGATGGCAGGATCATTGGCGGACAGGAGTGTGAACCCCACTCCCGCCCTTACATGGCCTCCCTCAACTATGGTTACCACTTCTGTGGTGGGGTGCTCATCAACGAGCAGTGGGTGATGTCTGTTGCCCACTGCTGGTACAAGTGAGTATGCACCGAGTGAGAAAATACGCATTCAAATTTTGTGTAGTCATTAGCTTGTCCTGTTGCTATTTTACCCCCTACATGTCTGGGTTCATTTGTATGCATTAGACTTCCCTCAGAGAGGAAAATAAATACATTAAGAATCTGGTTGTGAGACTAAACATTTTCCAAATGTGTGGAGGACTTGTATTTAAATTGAAAATAAAAGTTTCGCAGTCTTTGCAAAATATAGAAACATGAGAGCGAGACCAGAAGAAATAAACATACTGAAAGTGTTTTCACCTTCCAAAGTTTTGAAGTGTATTTCACACTTGTTCTCAGTCCCTATGCCATGCAGATCATTCTGGGAGATCATGATGTGCGCACATTTGAGGGCACTGAGCAGCTCATGAAGACCGACACAATCATCTGGCACCCTAGGTGAGTGAAGGAATGAACCATCCTGTGTGAGAATACTTTTACATTCCTCATGTTTTATTAATTCACACATTTAGCATAGCAGTAAAATCAGCTGAACTTCGACTTCTATCTCTTCTGTGTGCAGTTACGACTACCAGACTCTGGATTACGACATCATGCTGATTAAGCTCTTCCATCCCGTGACCGTGAACGATGCAGTCGCACCCATCCCACTGCCCACCGGCTGCCCAATTGGTGGACTCCCCTGCTCCGTATCTGGCTGGGGAAGAACATCCACTGATGAAGGGGGTGGGTTGATACTAGAGTTTTTTTTATTATTTCTGTTGTTGCTTCATTGATGTTCACTTCAGAGATGGCTGCTTGGAGACGGGTTTGATGGGGAAGGTGATAGGAGCGTTTTTTACTGCCTGCCTCTGCGTCTTCTTTACTTGATCTTCAACCTGGCCTGAAATGCATCAAGACCATAACAGAAAAAGAAAAAAAAACATGAATGTAGTTTCAGTGACGTTGCCCATTAGTTTCTGGAGAGGGGTTTTTAAAGCTAAAAGATGGCTGAGCTGGGCCTAAATCCTCCTGGCAAACAGATATATTGTACCTTCCTATTGGTCAGGCCATGCTATGAGCTCAAACTGAGACTAAAGTTGCTCGGCAATGCTTGTAAATGTTTGATACTAAATAGAGTGGTGATGTGGAAGGCAAAAATTTGTAAGCTGCTTGCATGGTCATGGCCTAACGGCAGATATAGCATTTTTTTCCTCTTGTTTTCAAAACAGTAAGACAATATAGAGCTACCAAAACACTAGATGTCATATCTGGCTGTAATTAAATCCTGTAGCAGACTCCCATATCAAGTCCAAACTAATATAATTAGTTACGCTTATATGCTTTTTTTTTTTGCAGTCCAAGAAAGTACCTAACAGAGGGCTTCCACTACATAATTGGGATGATTATGTGTTTTTGAAGGTTTTAGATTTAAATACTTTATTGTCAGTAGGCACGGGGCTTGGGCTGACAGCTGCAAACAGGCTGGAGAAATGTATAAACAAATAATTTTTTTGTAGACAGCAGCATAAATTGGGAATACAACCAGCCTCGCTCTGTAAAATCATTTTTCTAGGCTCTATAGATTTCTCATATGTTTCAATCTCTTCTCTGTCTGGTACAGCGATCTCGCCCACCCATCTGCAGTGTTTGGACGTGCCCGCGGTGGCTGACGAAGACTGTGAGAACGCCTATCCTAATATGATCACACGCAGGATGTTCTGTGCTGGGTACATGGACGGAGGCAGAGATGCATGCAATGTGAGTTTTACATAGTAAATGGCTCCACAGACAAATCGAATTCAGCGCCCTGTATTTGTAGAGAAAGACATCGCTGTTAACCCGCTCGCACCTCCTCTCTCTGTGTTTGTCAGGGCGACTCCGGCAGCCCTCTGGTGTGTGTTGGAGAAGTCCACGGCCTGGTGTCATGGGGTCAGGGATGTGCCCTGCCTAACTACCCTGGAGTCTATGTCAAAGTGTGCGAGTTCTTGTACTGGATTGAGGACGTCCTGGCAGCCAACTCCTAAAGAAATGACCAAGTGCTCACCTGATTCTCCCTCTCTTTCTCCATCCTTTACCAACACTGATTTTCTATTAGGGCTGTGACTCTTATTTTATCTCTCTCTCTGGTGTGTGTGTCCTCTGTGGTGTTCTCAAAGCAAATATGCCGAAATGGAAAAAACAAAAACAAAAATACAATAAATAAGCTTGGTAGACCTCAGCTCTTCATTTTTTTGGTTTACACAAAAAAACAAACAAACAAACAAACTACACAGAGGCTGGAGCGTGTGTCACTTTTGGATTTATTGGTATTATTTTAGTATCATATAGACAATTTGATTGAGCAAACAGAGGCCTGCCTTTACCTCCATAACCTGCTCATAAAAACAAGCACATGGTTTAAACTGTCGAGGTAGCAAATTTCTTTCAGTTTTAATTCTACTACCATCTTTAATTGTTCATTTTGTGAAGATTTCAAGTATTAACCCTCCTGTTTAATCTTGTTATTTCCATGAGGCTTAGCAAATGCAAAAAGAGGTGAGTGACTCTATATTTAGGAATCAGACCTGAACCTACTGTGGTGATAATGGCAGTGTGATTATTGAACAGTAGGAGGCCTCAGTGAGAAACTTTCCTGACAGTCCACCCACTCATCTCAGCGTAGAAGCCTATTTTTAACATGACACTAAAAACTATTTTTACACTCTCCGAGGACTGAATCATGGATTTGAGACGTGCTAGTCAGCAGGTAACTGTCACTTGAAAGATATAGTCTGTAATTTGCAGGGGTTATGTTTCTGTCAGGAAGACATTGTCCTTGTCACCTCTCCCAAACTGCATTTATCTTTTCTGAGTCCTGCTCTCTGTTCCTGTTCCCTTTCTTTTTTTCTTCGTCTTTGTTTGGCGGGGCTGGAGGGTCCGAGCCATGCAATTCCACCTACACACAAACACAACACAAGTCATACTAGACTTCACATTTCACAGTGAGTAAGTAAAAAAGATCAAGTAAGCTTCTGTTAAAAAGAGATTCTGGATAATCATTCATGTTACATGAACTCTGCCTCTGCTATGAAATGCTAGTGTTTGATTTTAAGAATAGATATTTGGAGAGGCAAAAACTGGAATTAAATTTGGTCTGATTAAAACCATTAGAGCCCTAACCCTTCTTTGATTAACCAAATGTTTGGTCAAAAGTGAGAAAGCTTGACTTACATGTTATGAAATGTAGGAAACCCAAAATTAACTAGACTCTCAAAAATGCCACAAATATCAGTATTTGGAGCTGCTGTGCACTGCGTTACCTATCAAGACTGCCATCACTGCATTATTAATTCCACTTCAGCTTTTCAAAGAAATTATAAACATAAAGTTTAGGAATATGATTTATTTTGGGAAACTGAGTATGATGAGGCATGGTTAACTTACTGTCATCACCCTTTGGAGAAGAAGAAAGCATTCCTTCTGCGAGGAGTTCAGCACTGTTAAAAATCAGAAAACAAGTGAGTTTGATACTCACTATGAAATACTGTAATTTTTTATTAAACTCAGTACATTAAGAACAAATCACTGTGACAGTCAAATTGTAAAACCTTAAAGGCATATCAGGTTTTATGGCTGCACAGCAACAGCACTACCTAAAGTGCTCTGCTTTGTATTCTATGAGTGTCTCACCTGTTCGAATTTGTGTGTTTTTTGTGCCTTCTTTCTGCTTCATTTCCACTGGGAGTCTGCTGAAGAGAGAAAACAAGGTACTAAGATTGTGCAGCCTCCATCTATATTCACTTCAGAGTAGGTTATGTTCCCTAGAGGTAAGCGTCTGTGAGGATTTGGCAAATGGACACCTGACACCAACAATATGCAGAAGACTTAAGAGTCAGTAGAACTTACCAGAAAAGGGCTGGAGTTTTTCGGTGGTATCATAGATTCTGATACCTGTGATTGGCTGGGGGGAGATGGACAAGGTAGGGTAGTCAAGCTTTTGGGTGGCAGCGGTGGGGCGACAACACCAGCGCCAGGAACTCCCAGACTAGAGAACTGTCAAAAGAAGATGTAGAAGGGTTGGATACTTCACTAGCTTTCAGGGAGGAAACTATAAAGATAAGGATTGGCAGAATACATGATGAATGCATGTATCCAATCACAGATGGTTTGCTTAAGTAATGCAAGATGTCAGCACCTATCAAGGCAGTTTTATTGTTTCAAATTTGCCCTCACACACAAACACATAAACATAAACTAAAGGCCTTATATATTAAACCACACTATCAGACACATCCTTTACAAATAACTTTATCTTTATTGTAGCATTGCAAAGAACACAGGACATGACCTCTGTGACAGTGAACCTGATAAACTAACCAGCCTCTTTGACAAAGGAGCATGCAGTTTCCTGTGTTTTTAATTGTTGCCCACCCCTGCTATGGGGTGCCGTTTGTGAAGCTGCTCGTGCTGAAAATAACAGCGACAGTTTGTATTTATATTTAGCTTCAGGAACTCACTTTTTTGCACATTTACAACAATATGTGAACTTAAATATACTAAATAGTTAAATCCAAATATGAAATGTTGCACCTAAAGGTTAAATGTTAAATCTTAATACTAAATCTAAATCTTAAATCTAACTCTAAATGTTAAATCTAAATCGTTTGTAATTTTAAATCAAGATCTAAATGTTAAACCTACATATTAAATGTTGTATCTCAATGTTAGATATTAAATCTAAATACTAAATCTAAAAATTATATCTTAATCTATAGTAAAATCTAAATTTTAACGTTAAATCTTAATCTAAATGTTAAATCTAAATGTTTCCGGTGAAACTTAATATTTAGCTAATATGCAAATTAAAAATGCCGGTAACCGGAAGTACCAAAATAAGAGCTGGAGGAGGTAAGAGTCTGTTTGTAGTGTGAAATAACGAATAAAAAACAATCTTATCCGAAGAAATTGACTCTTGGACATAAATTATTGTGATAATAACTACATAACTCGTTTGAAGAGACTTTATTTGACGAGTAACATGAGTTTTTAGTGTCACTTTGGTCGAGCACACCGGCAGAGCAGTTTTGGCGGCCATTGAGAGTTTTTCATCCGCGACCACAGGGCCAGTGCCACCACAGACGACCCCGGTAAGTAGTAACGTTATCCTAGCGTCCCAGCCAGGCTAACGTTAGCCTGGATAACTTTAAGTAGCCTACCCGATGCTGCTACATGACATGGAAAACACACTTACCAAATGAATACTGCAGCATGCAGTTTCCAGAGTTTGTAACTGTGTTGGCGGCCTGCTGTTAGTGGAGGTGAAGCCAAGGGAGAGGAATGACTCATCATAATTTCATTTCTTTGTTTTAGTTGTTTTGACTTTTGATGTAGAGTCATTATCAGCCCTGTGTTTGCTTGGCAGTACTTTTAATTGGCCATACTTGGCTGGCCGTGCAGAGAGGTGTGCATTTATGAGTCCACCCCCCTCATCGCTCAGGAATCACTGGTCTAGTCATTACTCTCAAAATCAAAAAAATGTCAGCTTCATATTGCTGCTGATGGAAAAGGAATGTCATAAATTTTGATTCATTGTTCGGGGACCCTGAACATCTCCATAAATTTTGAGCAATCTCATTTTGTAGATGTGAAAATATTCCACCCACCTTCCTCATTGCAGCCATCTCCTTTACCATCAGCTCAATGTCCTCATGGTCATCCTCCTCCACATCTTCCTCACTGTCATCCTCCCACTGCCTGCTGCTTGGAAGGTAGGGTTCGATGAGGATGGGCTCTGTTCCTCTGATGTCACAGCGGCAGTACGGGCAGGTGTGGCCGGCTGACTTGTGCTGGATAGTTATAGAGGACAGGCCAGAGCAGAGTAACAGACACACATTATGAATGTAAAGATGAGATGTTGTGAATAAACCTTGTCTTTAAAGCGAAAAGGCACACATTTTCAAGGCGGAAAACACTAAGTTTAAAAGTGATTCTGAATTTGCTTTTTTAAACTTCAGTACAGTGAAGACCAGTTGCTGTAAAATTGGACTTTTCTTTTATTTTGAGAATACAGGATTGATGAATTGTTGCTCCAAAGTAGATGCCATGCAAACACGTTTCTCAACATGGCTAATTTGCAACCTCTGTCACTGGTTTGACTTCAAAAATCAAAACAGAAATTTCTAAGTACAGAAATTTAACTAAACATCTGTTAATATGTGATCTTTGATTTAAACTACAAAGTCATTGTTCACACGGCTGACGTTCAGTTGCATGTATGTGGTTGTCTTTGCTGATTCACAGACTTGATACCTCATACTTTAATCATTCCATTGTCTTGTATTGTAAACTTGATGAGGAAGTCTGGTTGACCACAATCTACTCTAACTTACAACTTTTCCATTGTGGTCTGACGTCCACGACGCATATCTAATTTTCTTTTCCTGTCTGCCTCTCTTTCTTTGTTGTCCCTTTCACTCTCTCTCACACGCACGTCTTTTCATAGCGTACTTGTCTTATGCAGATTGGGGAGGATGTGAGCCTAAGCTTAAACAGGAAGTCTTCAGCCAAATGTCAGGACTTTTGAACTTGGCACCTTTTTACAGATTTAAACCCTCCCATTAGATGAGAGGTGACTGTTTAGGTGGAATAAAGCAGGAGGCTTTAGTTTGCCTGCAGCTACTTTAGCTTTGAGTTTGATGTTTTCAGTGAAACCCAGACGAAAAAGGAAGCGTGAAATTCTGAAGACCCAGCTGCAGGAGAAAATGTAAGCCAAAACAAAACTCACTTTGAGTTCACTTTTTGATAACAGGAAGCTTGTCCCAGTAGGACAAATAATGTCAGTTAAAATTTCAAGTGTATTTTCTGTAGGAAGATAATCAAAAATTAAACATTTTCCTGTTTTGAAATGCACAAACATGCCAAGGCCATGATTTGTTTTCTTTCTAGATAACGGGACATGTAAATATTAGTCGCATGCTTAGTTAAACACCACAGATATTTTTGACATGACCTCAAACCACATTCAAATAACCAGCATTGATCCGAATGGCGGAGCGACGACATAAACCAAACTTTGGAGCTGATTAAATGACTTGCTTAAGAAACACTGTTTCGCCTCACTGAACACCCACCAAGTGTTACCGTAACACTCGGTTTTGCTTCCGTGTGTCTGCAATCGCACAGGGAGGTGGAAGATTTGCATGTGTGCCTCAGAGAGTATGCAGGTGGGGCCTCACTCATACCTGCCAGCCTATGAGGCAAGGTCTGCACAGGAGATGTCCACAGGGCTGGATACGAATGTCCTTGTCTCTCTCTGCACAGATTTTGCACAGCTGGAAGGTGCTGCCGATATCACAGTAGAGCTCATACTGCTCCTGTTTAGAGAAGAGGACACTTCAGGATATGATTTATGTTTTGTCCTAGTCTTTACCTCGAGGATGCTGCTGGCAGTTTCATAAATTGATAAAGAGGTACAAAGTGCATCCTCTTACTTCTGAAACTTTGACTTTGCCCCTCTGGGCTGGCTCACTTAAGCTTGTCAGGTCGGGGTTCACATCACGGCCATCTGGGTACAAGTAGCTGCAGGCACACAGACACACACACACACAGCACTTATAGTAAAGACACGAACAGAAGAGAAAGTTAGCCGGTGACCTGAGTTTGCTTCCTCACCATCCTTCCTTGAAGCCCTCAATGAGCGCCAAGTAGAGAGGTGTATTCTGGGGGATTGTCTGGACGATGTTACCCTCATTGGTCACATGACCAATAGCCCACTGACCCATTCGGGTGCAGCTCAGGCGAAAGATATAGCTGGAAGAAAAGAAATCCTTTAAACTAAGAATGTATGTTTACACTGAAGGCTAAGAAAATCGATGTGAATTCTGGTTTTTGGGGTGAAAATGAGTCTCTGATATGGTTGGTTCAGAAGTTTATGCAGTTAATTACTGCAAAACGCTTCACAATCGTGAAACAGCTGTAATTTTTAGACTGTAAACTGTCTGAATAAAAATGTTATTGCTCTCTTTGAACATTTTTATCAGGTCCTACTTTATACGAAAATAACAAAGTCTCTTCAACTCACTCAAGTTTGACGGGTTACAAAAAAATGCCGACAACACAGAAAGGAAATGAAAAGTACTTGCAAACTTTCATTATCATCCTACTTGTTTTATTATAAAGTGTTTTCGGTCTTTGGTGCTTCAAGTGTCTTTCCTCTCTACCGAGGTACTCCACAGCCTCTACAGTGCTATTTTGAGATTTGATTTATGTGGATGCCTTTTTCTGTGAGGTGAATCAGTTTGTTAGTCGCTGGGCTTGCCCTTACCTCCCTGGTCTATGGAGGTAGTGTTCCAGACGAGCTACAACCTGGTCATAGGTGAGGAAGGCCATGTATCCTGGATGAGTCACAGCTAGCTGATTCCAGTTTCTAATGAGTGACCTCCAGGGCTAAAATGACAGAAAAACAAAGATTATATTAATCATGTTTCACCACTTAAATTCTAGTTTTTAGAGGTAAACAAAGCACTCTGATTCATGTTTGCTGAAGATGAAGCTACAGCCAGGAACTAGTTAGTTCATCATAGCACAAAAGACTGAAAACAAAGATGAAAATCTAGTTTGGGTGGATCTGAAGGTTAAAACAACACTTAAGAATGTGTCATATTTTGTTTGTTGACCAGTATTGCAAACTGGAGTGTGACAGTAGCAGGTTGTGGTTTATGTGTGATAATGTGCTTGACTTGTTGGAAACATGTTGCCATTTTTTTTTGTGCCATTTTTAGTCCAACATTTCTTGGCTAACAGATTGGTGTGTAAAGACACTATTTAAAGTATAGAGAGAAGTAACCGTCTTCATATTCTGATTCCAGTAAGGACATAACTAAGACATTGAACTGTTCTAAGTATTCAGAGTTCTCTAACCTGAAACAGTCTGGTGAAGATGTCAAACTCAAACACAGAGATGTGATCGTTACAGGTGAGATCTATAGTTGACTTCAGCGCCATGGACTCCATGCTGTCCTCAAATGCATGTACACCCTGCAGCTTCTCTTTGAAACTACTCCACTGCACTATACACCTGTCAGGACACACAGAGGGATTTTGGAAATATACACATAAACTATCAGGACAAGAAATGTTTATGATTAAAAAAAATGTCTTAGTAAAATTTTCCTTTGCGTACTTGTTGCCAAATGAATTCCTCCAAAAGTCTTCAGCTTCTGTCTTGGTCAACCTGTAGGAGTCACCCTGAAAACTACCTCCAGGAAACATGGCCTTCAGCTCCCAGAGGATGTGACTGAACAGCAGGGACAGCTTGGTCAAGTTCCTCCTGAGGTTGAAAAAACACACAGCAGGCTTCAGTTGCAGAAATGCAAATTGGTCAAATTTGCTCTGGTATGTGAAAAACAAATTGAGATTCACCAGTGATAAATGTTTGTGCACAAGCAGCATCATCTGTGGTTTTGCAGTTTACAAGCCTACAGTGGACATTAAACACCTTGTGTGAATTTGTAAGAGGAGACTGGTCTGTAGTGCTTTGCATTGACAGCTATTGTTCAAACTCACCGTTGTGTGTTAATAAATTGTGAAATGTGGAGGAAAAGATAGAAGCGAAGATATCATTTCACAACCTCCTTGTTCAGTGAACAATTACTCTTGCTATTGCACATCAGATACTACACTGCTATGTACCAGTGTCATCAAGCACTGATGAGGCATTGCTGACACTTTCCATACACACGCAAGCACACAGCAGGTAGTCCAGCTAGCAAACAGGATGCTCTC
The DNA here is from genome assembly GCA_962446985.1 of Xyrichtys novacula. Lineage (NCBI taxonomy): Eukaryota > Metazoa > Chordata > Actinopteri > Labriformes > Labridae > Xyrichtys > Xyrichtys novacula. The sequence continues at coordinate 26,252,010 of OY660871.1, forward strand.
TTCTGCATGCTTGTCTGTAAAACCACAAAATGTTCCAGTGGCCAGTGTGTTACTTCAGCCCAGTGTACCAGTGTTCATTCTCTTTCTAAGCTCGTCTTTGGTTATTATGTGATTTAATTTTTGTTTTGCAAACACTTATTATACAGCAAATTCCTTTTTTTTTGACAATCATTATACGAGTCTAAACAAGTAGAGTGTTCTAGACATCAAATCAAACACGCAAGTTTTAAACTCCTTTTTTTGTTTTATGTATCCCTATAGAGGTCTTTAACATGCTTAACATGCATATTGATATTTCATCTATAAGAGAGTTTAACTAAAGGTACTGTGCCTCAAACCATTTCCTACATTTGCACAGAACATAAATGAAACATTTTTATCTTCACTTGAATAAAAAGTGCATGTAGTCTCTAAAGGTGAATCATTAATGTGAAGTTGACTGCATCAAACAAACTTCATGTCTTATTTATACAAAAACCAATTCGAGTGACTAGCATTGTGCTTCATGTCTTGAGATCAGGAAACTTTGCTGTAATCCATTATCAGACACACTTACCGTAAATTTCAAGTAATATTACCAATCATCCCTGAGGTGAATTTGCAAACTTAAGTGGCACTTTACTCATTTTTCACAAATTATTGCGTAATTCATAGCATGACAAGTATATCTGTTTCTTAACATGTTCCAACATGCAGTTCTAGCTGTATTAGTTCACACATTTGCATGTTTTTTTTCTTGAATTCCAGTCAGAGAAGGTTAAGGTTCTTAACCACAGACAATAACCCCCCAGTCGCTGTTTCTACCACATCTTAGTTCCAAATTGAACTCCACATCGTAGCCAGGCATAAATTTCACTCACTCACAGAAATCATTTTAAGACCATCTATGGACACATTTGATTTGAAATAGACAAATACCTGAGGCCTACTGACTTGGTTCTGTGAGATATGAAACTGCGTAATGGAAAGGAAAGACAAAAGGGGTTTTTTAACTATTTGACTTCATATCTAAACTATATCACATGTTAAACTCTTGTGAACTTGACACATGGCTGCCCATGCAGACCATCTCTGCGGTAAGAACGCCATCTGTTATCTTCCAAAGAATGCTCAAGTCCCCACAATGCATGTTTGAATATATCTTATCTGATTTTCAGGTTGCTCTGAAATTTAGTCTTTGACGACGCTGTAATTTGCAAGAAGATACATTCGACTGCATTTTCCATGAACCGAGAAGAATCTGCAAGTAAATGCTACATCATAGATGACAGACACTGACAAGGGCTTGTGGTTGAGACAACAGTAGTAGCTCAATATTTTAGAGTACGATTTCTACAGTACAAACAAGTATCAACCTCATAAATTGTGAAACTTCAAAATTGAAAACACAAATGGCTAAATCTGCCGAGTTTAAAATACAGTTTATAAGCATTTTGATTATCCTATATAACCACATTTACATCATCGATCTTGTTATACTGATAGAAAATCATTTTATCTGGCTAGATTGATAGAAACATTGCAGGAGAAGGAGGATAATATCAAAATAGTTGTAGAAAGAGCTATACCACTGAAAAGATCAATAGACTTGATAGTTAGTTAACTTGCAAGTTTATGAGTCCGACAAAAAAGCGACACTGATCGATTTAAGAGGTAGATAGCTGTCAAGATTTACAGTTAGAAAGAAAGTTAGGCAGTTGGCTAGCTTGACAGCTCACTTTTATTGATACGTTCGATTGATAGTTTTATTTGATAACTGGATATCTACCAATAAGAAGACATTTAATAAGAGTGACTTTGTGATGATACGGGAGAGCGGATTAACTGTTAACTTGTGACAATGCAACTTTACTTTTTACCATTTCCTGCATATTCAAATGTCTTGCACATTGTGTGTGGTCAGGATACATTTGAATTAAACAAATCAAGCGGAGTGGTTGACTGCACATCCATTTCGGAAATTAGACCATATTTATTTAAGAGGATATATCTGTGCGTCCCTTGTAGAAACACATGCATAGATACTTGAAGAAGAAAACGTTCAAGACTGAACTATCTTTCCCCCGAGCTGCTCTCTTACTGAGGTTGTAATTGCTTTGCCAAGTTCCTAACATTAGCATCACAAAGATGCAAGTTTGGCCCCTTTTCTAGCGTCGTCATTAGTAGTCTGAACAGAAGCAGTGGATGGAGCCCAAACTGCAAATAAAACAGTCACTCTTTTTAGCTTTTCCAAAATATCCGCTCGAGCCAAATGGCCAGCACACAGAAAAAGTACTTTTTTCCCTGATATAGACTGTGAAATCCACACAGTTAAGACTTGAGTAACCAGTGAAGTTAAAACTACAGGACACAGTCTATCGAAGAAGCATGAGAGTAGAATATTTGTTGATATAATTTAGTCTTAACAGGGGTCAAAGCCTTTATCCTAACTGACACACAGTAAGTTATGACTCATCCAAGGTTTACACAAGGCTATTTCTGGGTTCTTGCACTTTTTGAGGAGCATAAGCTGAGTAATTCCCCGTTCCCATGGTACTGGATAAAGATTTAAGGGATGCGCAGACTCTTTTAGACCCCAGCTGAGCAGTTTGTTTGACCCGAGAGTCAAGTCACCAATTTTAAATAGTCTGGAAAAATAAAATATTGTGAGATAACATTTGGAGAGATGGCTCTGAAAATACATGGGTAACCCTTAATTTTTGGTCACCAATGTACTGGAATAATAGGTCTTTTAGACCTCAGCCCAGCAGTTTGTTTGACCCGAGAGTCACCAATCTTAAATATTCTGGAAAATAATAATATTGTGAGATCATGTTTGGAGAGATAGCTCTGAAAATACATGGGTAACCTTGATTTTTGGTCACCAATGTACTAGAATAATAAAGAGTTTTGGATTTGTATGTTCAGGTTGCGTTCTGTGGAAGCCGCAGATCTTGTTCCAACACTTGATTAGAAAAAAATAGAACAATGTGAATGATTAAATTGGATGATTGTGATATCCTTAAGGAAATGTTGTGCGCATCTAATTATTCTTACAAGATTACATATAGCCTGAAAAGATAATTATGTTAATTCAATTAAATCACTTTATAGTAGTTTCTTGGTACCTGCAAATATATGACACGGATCTCTCCTTCTACATCTTGATTATAAGACAGGAAATAGGTGTAATAAGCTTTCATTGATTAATCCATTCATAGAAATCCTGGTTTCAATTATGACCAAAATTTATCCTTTTATTACAATTTTAATGCCAAATTTAAATAAGTCAAACACAGAGTGATGATGATGAAAAGCTCATGAAATGCCTGAGGCTGCGTCTAATGTTTTACTCAATAATTTTGGAAAAATACTCAAATATTTGCAGCTTCTTAAATGTTAAGAGCTACAGCTGACAGAATTTGGCACTTTGGGTTATATAAGTGAATTTAAAGGTATACTGTCAACAAGATTTTCTTATAATTAACTCTTCTTGTCAGCCCTCTTACCTGCAGCTGGATGTCTCTTCAAAAATCTTCTCCCTTCCGTCTTTAAACAGCATCACAGCCCTGTCTGTCTTATCCAACAGGTTTCTGACATGGACTCTCAGGTACTTGGCCTCATCTCCACGGGGCACGGGGCCACTCGCTGCCTTGGGGCCTCTGTGAGGCTCCCAAACCAGTATAAGCAGCTTTGATGTCTCAGATACTAAGTCAGGCAGGTATGGTGGACTGTTCCTCAGACTCAGCCGGGGGTCAGTGCAAAGTTCATGGAGCTTGTTCAGCCGTTTTAGGGTCTTGTCCACCAGCCGAAGGTCTCCGCTGTTAGGGGGCTGGGAGCTGGATTTGGGGTTTTTGGAGGCTCCTGAACCTGCTGTTGCCATCATGTCAATGTTGAGAGCTTGATGATGATGTGAATCAAAATCACCTTATATGTGAGGCGATTTGCATGTGTTGGGGCGGAACAATAAATAATAACTGTGGTTTTTCTGTTACCAAGAGGTGTGAAAGCTCAGTTGTCGTCTGTGGAAATGGTTCTGAGCAGAAATAGGAGGAGCTATCAATATGAGCTCAAGTTTTTGAGTGTTTACTCTGGTGTTTGTGGTCCTTCGAGTTATTTTTGTAAGTTCCCAACTTCATTTGAAAAACACACATCTTAGCCTTGTCACACAGCATCCAGTCTTGACCCATTACAATCCATCAGCATCCTGTTATCCAACAGTAGACAGCAAGTTTGGTCACAGCATCTCTAAAAGTGGACTCCAGTTTGCATTTCATCTCTAAGTAGCCAACTCTGTCCGCCTGTAGCTTCTCCTCTTGACAGATCTTGGAAATAAAGTAAAAATAAAAACGGGAGGTCAATTATAAAAAAAAATCTAACTTCAATATTTTCTCACAGAGGTTAAGCACAAAAGAAGAGTCAACCAAGAACAAAGTAAGGGAGTGCCAGAGACTGACTCAGACACTGACACCGTTTCCCTTCCTTCTCTCCCTTCACCCCAAACAGTTTCAGTCTTTCTTGCCCTGAATTTAGCACAGTGCTCTGCTTACCAAAAATCATCTCATAGGCACAGCCAGTCCACTCTCTAAGGGTCAACTGAGCTGAGACGTCTACTCACGGCATGGTGGAAACATGGTCTCTGTCACTGGCTGAAAAGTTGTTGTGTCTTCTTTTGGTCTCTGTCCTTGCTCGCACCTTTACTCCCTCCCTCTCTCTCTCTCTACTCTCTCTCTCTCTCTCTGTTTCTTCTCAGTGCACCCTTTGATTGGTTTCCTGGTTGCAGCCAGCTAAACAGGTTTGTTTTCTCTGCTCTATTGCTCAAACAGAGGAGAGAGAGAGAGGAGGAGAGAGAGCGTGAGAGAGGGAGGGAGGAAGACAGAGAGGTGTGAACACCAAACTAAGCACTAGCTAAGAAACCATGAATGAGTTCAGGGCAGAGCATATGTGGTATTCAGGCCGTAAGATTACATAGTTACAGGTATATATTGTTAGTTCATGTAGGTCAAAGGTCAATCGGGTTATAAAACTTTTTATGATCTTTATTCCCTGATTGCTGGAAACAATGTTTACTATGCAATAAAACACATTTATTCAGCATTTCACCTGAAAATCTGCTGAATAGTTGGATTGATAACAATGAGGTTTTGGTAATAGTCCTACAGGAAACTTTCAAATTTCAATTACTTTTCCTGTAGCGCCATCATCAGGGCAAACTTTACATATCACAACCTGGGTAGATGACTTTCCATTATGAATTTGTTCAAGATTACTTTGCAGCAGGTCTCTAAACTATCAGCATTAATAATTAGTATAAATAATACATCAAAATACAGACATCAGCAAACACTCTCTTCTCAAGAAGCTGGAACCAGTCAGTTTCAGCATTTTTCAAATAAATGAGTGAAAATATGTCCAAAATTATTGATTTAGACAGGTGACAGATATGAAATCTCGACAGACTGATTTTTTAATTGTTATTTTAGTGATGACTGAGGACATTAATTGTTATCTTAGATGCTGTAAAGTAATTCCAACTAGGCTGAGGAAGTTTATGAAGGGCATGTTTATACAGGTTCATATTATCATAATATAACAAACATATTTTTTTCAACTAATTGTTTTGAACTTAATCATTCAAATGTATTTAGACAAATCATTTGATAATTTTGTACTTGTCAGTCCATCTCTTATCATTGTAAATTATGCCTTTAATTATGTTTATCCTTTGCAAAGCAAAGCGCTTTGAATCGCCTCAGAAAATAAAATGTGATACACAAACAGAGCTGCCTTGCCAATCACCAAAAAACAATTATATATTTTTTTTTATCATTTTAAAGTTAGCTAAGATGAGTATAAAAAAAGCCTCGAGAAAAATTACTGTACGTGTAAAAACTAACTTCCCCCTCATGTGTTTGTCACTCGTGCTAGCTAGGCTGCTAGGGAGCTAGCCAGTGCTCTCTTACCTGTAGCAGGTGTAGCAGCTTCAGATCAGCCTTGTCTACTTCCCCAATATTTGTTTAATGAGTAACTTTATACAGCTGCATAGCTTTAAAGTTAGCCCATAAAAGTATTTTTGAAACAAAATTTACTTTCCTTTAATCAGTCATTTAGTTTATGTACACAAGACAAAGTATCTGATTAAATGAAGGAAAAGGGGAGCTTTGATGAAGTTTCTAATACTGGACAAATTTGTTTTCTTCTTTAGGTTTCTATAACGGGTTGCAACCCATGAGTTGAGGGTGCATATCACTGAAGGTTATGTAGAAAAGGCTATAAAACACCACATCTTTACATTAACACATCAAATCCTAATTTACAGTATCACTGGGTTGACTTCAAGTAGTTCTATGAATAATATCTCAGTTTCCTCTTTTCATATATTTATAACATACATTAATCTGGTTGTGTTATTTTTATACTGTGTTTGATCTTTCATTTATTTTAATACCTATATGAGCAGGTATCTACAAAACCCCACATGAGTTTGAGGTCTGCATAGTCTGAATGAACTTTGAAGAATCAACACAACACACCACTTGACAGATTTCTCATGAATATCCCATATATTGAATATGATAGTGGCATTAAACATCTCTGCTCTTAGAAGTACAACAACAGGAAAGATCCACAAGAGGGAGACACTAACTCAGAAACTGCTCACTACACTGACACAAGGTTACATTGTTAGTATACTGTATACACCAGTTACCCACTTTAATGCCAATCCAGCTTATTTTTCCTGGAGATTCCACATATGCTATTAAAAAGATTTAAATCTCACATCTTTTGAGTATTTGCAAGATTGTCTGCAGACGCAGTTTCTCCAACAAACACCTGAAAGGGAAGAAGTATGTTAGAGCCACCTTGTTAGCCGCCATAAAGGATGTTAGTTTGCACTGCAGTATGTAAAAAGAGTATTTTTTGGGATGTATCTTGGTGTGCATCATCTTTTATTTGTATAGTCTGGCTGCATGTTTGCTCTCCTGCCACAAGGGGGCATAATACCATTAGTTAGTAGGTCAGTCTACCTGTTGTCTTATCAGTGTTGTAAGTAATTTTCCTTACCATGCAGCATTGTCTCGGACCACTGAGGCTCTAAACATGTAAGGTTAATTAGGAGTATTTCTCATTATGTACTCTTAAAGAGCCTCATTTACTGTGTTGATCATTTAGCAGTGAACAAAGATGGCTGTGGAATACAGGGGCCTGTGTGTTTGGAAAAACAAAAATGATATTTAATATCAGATGACCCTAATGGTTGAGTGCCTTGACAGCTGCTGAGTGGGTTTTTGTAGTGTCAGGGTCTTTTGGGGGACTTTAGACACCAAGTCTGACTTTCCGTTGCCAGTGTTACACTTCAGTGGAAAGAGGAAAGTCCCAAATTGACCCTGGTAATTAGAGCTGATGTCAGGGTGGAGTAGGGTAGGATTAAAGACAAAGAGGTGAGATGTGTTTTTTTTTTTTGTATGTGCATTAATGCGCACATTCACGGTTCAGTAAAATGTCTGTGATCAGGTAACATGTCCATATACAGAGCAGCTGTTACACTATACACCAACTGATCAGTCTGCCAGTTTGGGTGAAGGGCATCTCCTGTCCAGTGTTCCTCTTCTTCAGGCTCCACCCTGCAAATTTAAAGGAATAGACTGTGAAATTCTGAGTCTGCAGGTCACCTCTGATAAAGGCTCACCACCAGATTGGTGCAACTGATGAACTTACATGACAATGACTGACTTCTGATTGCCTACAACTTGCAAAATCTGTACTTCAAGCAGCAGGAAGTTACACAGTCTATGATGAAGCAGAGTTGTACTTTAGCCCTTATATGGTGTTTGTTCATACTGTTCTTAAGTACCTTTACTACTACATGCACCTATTAGCAAGTTGAGATTAGTTTTTAAACCCAGGGGATTAGTGTCAATTCTAATGCAGTGATGCATGTTGGATGTTTTGGGCAAACATCTAAAAAAATCTGCAGAGGCAGGCCATCATGTGATCAGAATACAAGAATAACACCAAAAAAAAATACCCCTTCCATCATATGAGCCCACAGAAATCTTTCAAACATGAAGACGAACCTTGTTTTCCTGTGGCTATTTTACATCAATCTAAAAGAAACAACTCAAAACTTCCCTAATGTGCAAACACATTATGAAATGGTCTTTGCAAAAAGGACTAAAATGATCATAATTTGTTCCATTCCTTCAACAAGGAAACTTGATAAATACAGAAAAAGTGTGAAAAGGTTTGAATGAAAAACACGCCTTATGTGTGGTGAAAACTGTTGCTACACCAAAGTTGTCGTTAACTCTATATTATGAGCCTCAGACTGGTGATGTGTGCTCTGACCTGCAGTCACATCACAATGTGCGCAAAACAAGTGAACCGACAAAAACCAACGACCCGTCTTTCCTCCTCAAACTTCTTGAGAAATTCAGCGATCAATCAGATGTTTTGAACCAGGATGTAAATCAGACAGATGTCAGAGAAGAAGCCAATGCATAAAATTAACGTGAATTCACAGCCGTGTTTTCTTTTCTCTCTCTCTCTCTCTCTCTCTCTCTCTCTCTCTCTCTCTCTCTCTCTCTCTCTCTCTCTCACTCAGCATGATTTGTTTCGGTTTTAAAGGGAAAGCACCGTCAATTTAAAAGCAGATGAGCGCTGGCGCTGCTCTGCACTGTACCTTCAGTTTAGTGCGCATGGATATATGCATGTTATCGACACTTCTTTTGGCTTCAGTTTGAAAATACAACTTCATTCCGGGTCGATGAACTGAGAGAGATCCCAGTGACACAAAAGGAAACTCAGCGAGGATTTGAATGCCGCCAATGAGGTTTTATGGAGATGGGAATTGCGCATTGCTGGTCCCTTTGGATGGCGTGTCACTGAACGCAGAGAGGTTGTCACACACCTGAAACTTCTCCAGAGACTGAACACCTCGACCCCCAGTTGATGCCGAGGATCATGACCATGAACGGTGACCACCAGTCGGTTGCCACGGCACCGCTGGATTTACGCACCACAACCCGGGAGCGTGGGAGCTCCGGTGCGAGGAGTCCGGATTGCAAAGGTCACGTAAGGGACGCCCGGGTGACAGGCGGCTCACCTGCACCTCCTGCGTGCACGGGGACGGACAGTTTGCAAACACGCTGCCCTGCTGTCAGAGACGCGCACCGGTCAAAAAACGGCACCGACCGTAAGCGACCGGCGGACGAATCTTCCCTCAGGCTTCCTTTTAGGAAACGCCGGATTCTTGTAGAGCCGGAGACCCAGAGTCAGTCACCGGCTCCTACAGAGAGAGGAGACCGAGTTCCCCCCGTGGTCGAGACAGACTTTACATCCCGGGTTCGTCGTTTGGAAAGAGTAGCGGATGATGGCAGGATCAGCGCTGGACCACTGACTTCCAGTTGGCGTCATGATGCTCGACAGAGTCTTGATGGCTATCCCGTCCGATTTTTGCAGCCTTTTGAATACAGTAAGTGTTTATTAACATTTTAAACAACAATATGCAATACGTCCCCCTATCTCAGAAAACAGGAATGTTTTATTATCTTCATAAACCATTAAATAACTGTTGTAATAAATGTAGTTACTTTAGAGTAGCCACAAAAATCAGGATCTTCTGACATACTTTAAGGAACATATTTGTCAACTCTGATGAATTCTAAGACTGTTTTAGCTGATGGAGTGTGTCAAAACCCTCAGGGACTGTAATTTTCCAATTATTTCATGGACAGATGTGGGATTTTAAATCTGAAAACAGAACTTACAGATGACTATTTGTCACTGCTGTGTCACAGATGGATGAAAAGAAAGAGGTGTCACGATTGATGCAGCACTTTTCTGAAACGATCAGAAAGTGTCCAGTCAGCATCTCTGCGATTGTTATGTGTCAGTCTCCTGCACTAAAGATCTTAGCCAGATCAACTCATAGCTAAATATGTCCTTTGCACACACACACACATACTCAGGCACAGCTGCACACTTCCTCATTACAGAAACTGATGTACTTGCAAGAGTTCCATATTTGAAATATCTCCATCATTTATTTTTTTTTTAATACTTCCTTTATGCTCTCCACCCTCTATCTGTCTGTCTTTGCTCAGGTCCCTACCCAGTCTTCTGTGTGCCCCCTGAGCGGAACCATCCTGTGGCCCTCCAAACCAGTATCGCCCTAGCTACAAATCAAGATGAAGATGGAGACACGTATGTTGATTCTTTTAAAGCTGGAATGTCTTCCTTGTCTTACGATTAAATCATGCGTACCTTTATCTCATACCTCCAAGTCACTGAAGCGCACAGCGAAGTTAAAATTGTCATACGTTTTCATGGTCATAGCAGCCGTGCTGATGATGAAACAGGTCACAGATCCTAAATTGTGATGAATATGTACACAGTCTGGAGAAGTTACAAAGCAAATCTGACATGAAGCTCGACGGAAAAGTTATTCATTTCCTCTTAAAAGTGGTAATTGTGTACACTGAAGTCCAAAATTGGTTTGTCGCTTTAGGGAGTGGACAACCTGAGTCAACCCATAACATGTTTTCCAATTGTTTTTACTGGGAGGACATAATTCAGCACATGAGTTACTTGAAGTAATTGAAATATAATATCACAATTAAAGAAACGGTGTTGGCACAAGTAGTTGGGAACTTTGAGGGTATTTTTGCTGCTGTCTTGTCTCTACTCATGCGTGTGTTTGCTGGTTTGATATTCAGGTTTGTCTGCCTCTGGTCTTTCCAAGCAGACATTTACATAAATACTAGCAGGAAATTTAAAAATTCTAATTAGCCTCAAAATAGAGAAAGTCAACTAGGACAACATTTTAGAACCTGAAGCTGGAGAGGCCAAATGAAATTCACTCATTTGAGCTTCTTCCCTTTTTGACCTGTGAAAATGTTATGCATGAATAAGTTCCCTTGATAAGTTTTAGCTGACGGTAAGAGACTGATGTTGGCATACTGCCTCCCTGTTGCTTTGAGTCTTACACTTCTCCAACTACATCTCTGGGGAAACAGACATACTAACAATAATAAATGAAACCATGCTTCACTTCTCACGTGGCTTGACCTAAACACCACCAGTGTCAAACGGGGCAGTTTGACCTGAATAGCAAAGCTGCTTTGCACAACCTTGATGTGGTTTAGGAGACGTCTACGTCATCGCAGTTTATTTGTTATGGTGTCTGTGACTCACCTGGTTTTACATATTGTGCAGGTACAGTCAGAGCCCCTCTGGTAACCAGTTGAATTCCGCACTGTCGTTTCACTTCCTATCTGGGATGCTGGTTTATAGCAGATCAGAAATGATTCACCAAACAGTGATGGAGACTCGGACCTCACACATTCACCTGGAAAAGCACTGGGGACTAGACATGTGCATTTGTTTGAGTGTGTGCATTGAACAGGGTTTAATTTTGAGCCCCCCTGTCCCCTATGGAATAACATGGGAGGGGGTTAATAATGAGGGTTATACAAACAAGACAGTCTGAAGATCACATGAATGCAAATATGAAACTTTAACGCATGGCTACTTTACTTTGTGTAAAGGTTTAACACCCTCCCACACACTAACTGAAATGTCAAACTGATGCGAAACACAAACACACACACACACGCACACACACACACACACACACACACACACACACACACACACACACACACACACACACACACACACACACACACACACACACACACATGTATATACACACAGGCATGTGACTGAAAGACAAAGCATGTCCAAGAATGAAGAGTGCTTTGATGTTGAGGTTTCAAAAAGTCTCAGCATCATTTGCATCCATCCCAAACAAACCCGTGATGACCATGGAGCCATGAGTCTCGTGATAAGTCATAGTTGCTCACTGTCCCATAACTGCTGCTTCAGAGACTCATGTTTGCTATTACTGCACAGGCAACATTGAATAAAGGACAGTACTATTTATTATTTCACCCTTATTATCTCCTTTTTTTTTTTTTTTTAATAATTGCTAACAAAAATATTTTTATATGTTTATAATGGTTAGAATTTTCTATAACATGGTTTATTTCATTGTTATGCAAAGTTGCAGGGCAGACAAAAGAGGGTAAAAGGACTAATCTGTAACATTTTTGAACAGCAGTGCGTAAATGCACCGAACTGTGAAGATACTATCATAAAAATCTGTATCGCAGCTTGGTTACTGGTTGACTGTATGTTCTGTGGTTGTTTGAGACTTTGTGTGAATTCTGCAGAAAAACACATTCTTAGCCCCCCTGTCTTTTTCACACAGTCTACATGAGTGTGTGTGTGTGTGTGTGTGTCTGTGTGTGTGTGGCATGCATAATGTGAGTGATGATAAGCTCTTACGTCAATCAGGGCGTTCATCTTCAGTTCTCATCGCCTCTGAGCCCCTTAGTTTCGGGAAAACCAGTGAGTGCTCAGTTTTTTGAACATGTTTGTGGTTTTTTCAGGTGTCTCTGTCTCTCTCTTTTCTTCTCAGTGTTTTTTAAATGAATGGGCTCGAAAAACCCAAACATCCGCTCCTCACTTCCTCATTTACCGCTTTCTTTCTATCAGCCTTAGCTCGATCTCTCTCTCTCTCTCTCTCTCTCTCTTTTCTACATATGTGAGACCAGTGTATATGCACTTTTACAGTAAAATGTCTCCTACAATGCTGTTAAAGAGTACAAAAGCACTGGAAATTTGATGCAAATGTGAAGTTACTGTTGCACTCATATTTTGCTGGTTACACAATATAAGCACACTTGCACATAATACAAAGTATCTAGTCCAGTGAAATAGGCAGATACACAAATTTAATTGCAGGAAAGAAATTGTCACTTGGCAACAGTCTAGTTCCAGTCCAGCAGCCAGGTTATGCCAACAGAGCCATATATAGTATATATTTATATATCCTTGTATAACTGTTATATGAAACCTATCATGTATAGGGTTGTACTGTAGGACTGTTGTGTCTTGTGCATGTGTGTATATAACTTTGATACTTGTTGCACAGTGTTGTTTATTTGACACAATCACAGATGTGTAGATAATCTGTATGTCAGAACTTCCTCTTGTGCAACACAGCTTCATCTACAGCTTGTATGAGGAATTTTGGTTCATGTCAGTTTTGGTGCCCCCTTTTGGCAAAAATGGAACCTTTTCATTCTCTGCTGGTTTTGTCCTGGAGCGTTTAGCCAAGTTCTTTTTTTTTTAAAAAGAATCTCTTCCCATAAATTACTGCACCTGAAAACTACCCTGCAGCAACGTTTTTAGGAAGTACAAAAACAAATTCTGAGAAACTGTCAGGTTGCCTGGTTTGTTGTACAGCTGTGGAGGAAAAAATTTTAATTTCACTCTTTCATAGCTTCAAACTCCTAACAGGTACAGTGTGTAATATTTTGCGTACCGTAATCAGAGGTGTGTTTAAATTAGTTCATAACCCCCAAAATAAATTTAAAAAAATATATTTTTTAAACATAGGATGAGTCCTGTATAGCATTGTAAGTGGCAGGCCCTCTTCCACATAGGTTGCCATCTTGCACTGCCATATTTCTACTGAAGCCTTAAACAGACAAACTAGTAACAAGCGTGTTTTTGTATTTAGTGGGTGGCGTTGCAAAGTGCACTTCTGGTTGGAGGAGAGCTGTTGTGTGCAAAAATATTTGTTATATTTGAAACTTGATAAAATGCGTATCATACTATGTGTGTCACGACAGCTTCTTGTCCTCAGAGGCCACTGTCGGCTCACAGGCAGGAGGGGCAAGCAAGGGAGCATTTCAATCTAAAATCTCAGCTCAGTGTTCCCATCTCTACACAGTGCACCTTTAAGCAGGTATATCCACAATGTTTGTTAGCATGTTAGCATGCTAAATCTTACCAGCTGGTGCTTAAAGGCATGGTTGATGATCTGAGAAGCAGTTGGAAAAAAAACTGAGCCGTTGAGACAGATTTGAAACAAAGCATCCCACCCCCCACATACAAACCTCTCCCCTCTGTGCTTCAGGATAACTGCCCCCCGAACCTGTATTGCCCTCCCCATGACACACCCCCTCTTGCAGAGCAAGAAGCCGGCCGGCAGAAGATCCTATGCTAGCTTCAAATAGGATTCACCTTGTCGGATTGCTAGTGAGCGGCAGTAAACGCCAGCTCTGCCAGCAAGCACCGTCTGCAGCTGCCTGGACAGCTACTGTGTAGACATTGCAAAGACTAATAAGAGTTATCTATGTAACATGTGTCACGATAAAAGGCAAAAAATACATGTTCGACATTTCCTCTTCTACTCTGCCCTTTTTTCTGTCAGCTTGCGTTTTCCTCCCACTTTTTTTTTTTTTCCGTCCTTCTCCATCACAGCTCGTGTAGCTAGGCTGCTACGCTACTTTTAGCTGCTCAGAGCTCTGAGGAGGGCCGGAAGGGGACAAGTTGGCACTACTGGAGAGGGGTGTGTCAAATACAGCGAGGTGATTGGATAGAAAGGCGGAGCAGGAGTTTGACCAATAGGAGCTGTCCGGGACGGATGGCTCCCATTGGTCAATGTTTTTGCAGCCCTGCACCTGCTCGGGTGAACAGATTTTTTTAGTCTTTTTTCTCTTCACTTTGTGGAGATCGGGACCATGATCGCCATATAAACGAGGTTCATAATAATTACCAATCTCTCCAATTGTCAACTATGCCTTTAATATTAAGTGCAGCACTGGGGGGTGAAAATATCAAATGCCTTTTAAAGTTTTAACGAGAGTGAGACATGGAGGGGTGTAGTCAAGTACATGGGAGTTATTTCTTCGGTTGTGGAGACATGTCTTTAAAACTATAATTTTGGCGCTTAAATGAAAGTGAGAAGATCTTCAAGTCTTTAGGACACACTGTTGGGGCACCATGAACATGTTTGCAAAACTTTTATTAATCCAAGTATTATTGTGTCATGTAGACCTCAAAAAGAGTTTGCTGGAGACTGACAATGAGTTTGTATGAACCACCAGATTGTGTGTGCTGATAAAAATCAAAATTTCACATTGAAGTCGTCCAAGCAATGAACTCAACTATTGCATCCAAAGTTGCTTGAAAGAGGAGCTGCAGAGGAACATCTCACACTCAGAAACTTAGTAAACTATGAACAGCTTGTTGGTCAAAGAGTGCATGGCTACAAATTGGTCTCTGATAACTCTTAAAAACTGTAGGTGTTACTCATGTGCTAAATGTATATTTTTGTCTTAAAGGACGGCTCTTACAAAATGGTAAACATGCTTATCCAGGTTTGCTTTAGTACATAATGCACTGAGATACTAGCTGTCATTTCTTGTTAACTAGGCTCTGGTGTCTCTCTGCCACTCTTTTGTTTATGATTCCCACACTCTTACACATCACCTCGTAGCTCAGCTGGTTTTTAGACCACAGTACAAAGCCGGTTGCAGTCTGATTACCCAGTTTGGAGAACCTTCACTCTACATACCAGAAAGTACAACACACACCTCTTTGCCTTTCTCTCTCTCACTCTCTCTCTACACACTCACACATACACACACAGACACACACACACATGCGCGCTAGGTCAATCAGCTCTGTTGCGGCGAGCATGGGACTCCTGTCTGCGTCAATGATGCTGCGCTTGGGGTTATCTGGGGCTGTGGTCTGCCCCACTTCCAGGAACAAGAAACAGTACGGTTTCATCTGAAGTGAAAAAGAGAGAGATGGATACAGAATGAAATAGTACAAATAGAGAGTCAGCATAACTGTATACCTATTAAAGGCACATACAGATATAGCAGTGAGAGATGAGCTCTGATTCATTTGTTTTTAAGATCGTGAAGCACAGAACAAGAGGCATCTACTGAGTCTGAGGACAGAGTAAATCATGATTAGTCTCTCCAATCTGTGTCTGAGTTATTGTTGACACAGCTGGGGTGTTTTATAGGAAGTTGATAGTGTGTACAGTAAAAATAATAAATAGATGCTGATACAGATTTGTTCAGTTACTGTAACAAGGCTAGCTGAGGAAAGACCCACAGCACACACTCCTGCTTTATAGCGCAGTTCTGCTTTTTTTTCCACCATAATGAAATGTCAGGAGTGAATCATTTGATAGGCTGCACATTTAGCTTGGACTTTTTTTTTTTTTTTTTTTCAAAATAAGGGTTGAAAATGCTTGTTCATGCAACCCAAAAACATAAACATGCATGCAGAGTTTATCCAGCTCTGCCCTTTAACGAACTGGTTTTTAATTGTTTACATCGACAGCTGTAGTGCCGTTAGTTCGCAACCGCCATGTGAAGGTTGGCTCATGTTGTGCCTCAGTTTGGCAAACCACAGGTACTACTCTGTTTATACTTGCCTTTGTAAAACTTAATGCTGCGATGTCTGAATCAGAACTATGAAAAGGCTGATAGACAGATAGGTAGATAGATAGACAAGAACAGACAGACTGAAACATAGATAACACAGATTGAGACAAATTGATAAATAAACATAAAAGCCCCAAAACATGCAATGCACATATAACATTATTGCAATAACTGTGATTTTCCCACAATCTTGTTCTGATTAAATGTGCAGGGAAGTGTAGTTTTTATGTCTAAATGAAGGTCTTTTAGTTTTCTTATAGAGGTCTTTAATCTTTTCAACAGGAAATTACAGCTCTTAATGATTCCATGTTAGTGGGACACATCTCTGAGAGGAATTGATGCAAGTGCGTCTGTCAATGTATGAACTAATTGTCTGATATTTATTTTCTTTTTTTTTTCAAAGGTAGTTTAAACTTCTCAAGAAACGTCCCTGTTTCCTGTCTCAGGCTTGTGCTGTTTGCCTGCCTTTGACTTCTCCATCAGATGAAGCTGACTGAGTGAGCACCTAGAGAAAGCCCCTGTTAGAAACCATAAAGCTTCATGGCTGGATTTCACAGCAAACACAGAAAGATTAAGAATGCTGCCATTGTTACTGACAACAGGAAGTGACACAAAAGCTATCTGACTGTTACTGGAAGTCTCTGTTAACTGATAAATTGAAAAAGAAAAATGTGAAAAACGGCAACACCCATTTCTACAACATACCCTCCCCTTGGTAGTTTTCTACCCTGTCCTCAACTTTGGCCTACACTTGTTCTTCCCCTTCAGGTAGAAACCTCTGATAGTGGTTTCCCTTTAGTCTTGATAAGAACATGATAAGCACAATGTGAGTCATGCCTGTACATCTGTGGAGCTTCTCCGCACAACTGTCACTCGGATGTTCTTAATCAAGTCATTGAGTTCACCTTGGAGCTTATTTGTCCACGTTATTTTTTATTTTTTCAACCCAAATAAGCAGTTTGGATCGGTTAGTTAAAGCAGAATGGGATAACTCCTCTTTAAACATGAGCACTGGGTACAATTGAAAGCTAGCCTCTTCTGTCTGAGGGCAGCAACCTCTGCTTTGGCATTTACTCGCAGATCAAGAGCGAACTCATGAACATGTTGCAACTTTTTACCTTACGGCTGGTACTCTGCATTTTTTTTAATCGAAAACTGTATTTATAAATAACAGAGAAAGCAACATGTCATAGTTAGGTATGTTGTCCATACAGTTTGTGTATACAGTAGCCACCATGGAGGCTGAAGGTTGATCAAAGCAGCTTTAGAGGCACTTTAGTCATTGAGACTGTTGCATAGGAAGCACCAGTACCTCTGTGTTCATCGCACGAAAACTAAGTTCTGGTTCGTTTTCTACTGAGGTCAAATCTTGTTTCTGGAATGCAGTGTGTCAGTTGGTGGCAATACCAGTGAAGCTTTTTCCTCTCTATTTTAGCTGTATTTGTGAATTATCCTTTTGTCTTTTTGATTGCAGGGCTCTACACATAGCTGTGGTACAGGGGGAGCATGCCATGGTCTGCAAACTGATCGAACTTCTGCTGCTGGCTAACAGAAGTCTGGACATTTACAACAACCTCCGCCAGGTAAAACACATGCACCGTGAAAACATACATGACAACACATTTCTGTGCTTAACCAAGACTAAAGCAAACACTGGGCTTTATTTTTGACCCACATCCAACCTTTGCACAAATTTAAGCCTTAATAAGATTCAGTTAGGTGGTCACTGAACAACTCCTGTATGATTTCCACAGGTAAACTAAATTCACTGCTATGACATCTGGCATTCAATTTGGGAGTTTGTGGACTGTAATTCACATATTGTCAGGCTGGGGTGGTCATTCAAGGAATGGCTATTTTTTCAACGTGTCTTCGTCCCTTTTTGTTCCTAAGAGGTTGCATATATTTCTATTTCTTACCTATTTTATGTTTTTATTTCGGTCCTCTTGGTCTCATTTTATGTTGCATGGTTCTTGTATTGTCTGGGTTCCTTATGACATATCAAATTGGCTTCAATTCTGATTTTGATTGTCTTTATTTCCATGTGCTTTAAGAGTATTAGTTAAAGCACTTTGTAAACTTCTGTTTTTAAAAGTGCTTTAAAATTATTATTATTATTATTATTGTTGTTGTTGTTGTTTTTGTTGTTATTATTATTATATATTTTATTATTATTATTATTATTATTATTATTATATGTGCACACATGTCTGCACATTGCAGTTTGTAAGGCATGAGCAATTGGTTGCCATTTTTAATGTGGCACCAATTCAATCATTAACCAAAGTTTGTATGTATTTCTCAGCATCACCTGGTGCAACAGATGAGTGAAAGATGTAAAGTTTAACAGGGGACTTCTACTTGGCCAACCACAGCACGACATGTAGATACAGTCCCCCGCTTCACAGTTCTGATAACAGTAACATGGAAAAGAATGAAAGAGGAAGTGCCTTGGTTTCCTCCTTGCCTTGTGCTGCATTATCACACGCTCTCTTCCAGTCATGGTGACTGATGGTTATGTAGTGGAATTCACCCTTCCTAGTTCTCCACCTGTACTTGCCGCAAGACAAAGCCACATTCATGCTGGAAAGGACGATATGTGTTTTCTAATGTTCTCTTTGCAGAACGTGACTCCCGTGAACTCTCATGAACCCTGAACTCATATCTCATGGCGTGGCTTTAACAACAAGCACATGAACAAACAGGATAATATGTTAGAAATTGAAAACACACCATTTTTCATTAGAAGCCTAACTGATAACTGGCTTTGTTCTTTGTGTATGAAGAGTTAAACCGGCATTCTTCATCCGGGGGTAACATATATAAATGGACAAATGAACCCAATGAACTGTTATAGTTTTGACCTTTTTAGTAAAAATGACTGTCTTTCAATGCTTTTTGTTTAAAGGAAAGGGAAAATACATTGTCCTGTTAAAGAATGAGTACAAGAAGGTGTCTTTGAGTGTTTCCCAATACAGGGTTGTCCCAGCCACTGGCCGCTGGCCAACACTTGCACGTTCTTTTCCGCTCTGTTGTCTCCAGCTCCTCGCCCTCCTGCTGTGCATCCTGCCAGCTTTTTTGTCTTTCATCCTTCGACAAAGACAGCACCTGAGCCCTGCAGCGTCGTAGTTCTCAGACTGGGGTTTCACACCACACAGGACACCACCGGTGCGCTTACCAGAAATAACGCTGGCGCTATCATCAGTTGTTGTCTTTCCTCATTGCTGAGGCTTGACAGCATAGGTTTTGTGATATCCTGTGTGTGAAGATGCATGCACGCAACACTGATACACAAACAGCTTTTTCACACACACGCGTATTTTGCCATTTGCAGTTATTACCAAAAGGAGAGACTTTCTGGCACAGGTCTTCTGTCATTAGCCAGCGTATACTCCAGTGTGGTTTCAGCTGAACAGAACTAGAAGGGCAAGGAAATTTTATTTAGCTAAAGAAACATTTCACTAGACAGGTCCCACCACATTTTTCTGCCGCTTGTCAACTTCCTACTGACAGCAAAAAAATTAAATACAGCTTTTCCAATATTGATGACGAATCCCGAGTTTCTGTGGTTTTACATATGGAACTTTCTGACAGGGTGTTACTATCAGTACCTTAACTGAACAATAATGCAAGTGTAAGTGCTTGATTTCTCTTCCACTCCATGAACTTCTAAGATGTTATGGAGACACATCTGTTTGATACTCCCACACTGGTCATGCTGTCAGTGTAACTTCACAAACACACTCTTTAGTAGCTGCTCTTGCCAGTGTATGGTGTAGTGTATGACACTGAAACGAGAGGGTTTTTGGTTTTTAGTCCCCGAGGACCACCCACACAAAAACATGCACATATGTTCATGTGCTTTATGAGTAACAGCTACAGTGCAGTTTGCAAAATAGTGTGCAACAGTTTAAATTTATTATGTATTTTCAGTGAAGTAATGAATTTTACAGTTTTTCAGTTTTCTTTTTGCATGCAGGTGGTGTGCTTTTAATTTCATTTTTGTGTAAGTGCCTGTGTCTTTGTTTGCATGAGTGTCTGTGTGTGATTGTGTGTGCTTAATATTCTTCTTCCGAGAAGTCACATGACTCCCCGCTCAGGGCTGTTTCTCACCATACCTTGCTGAGGTTCACAGGGTAGTTTACAGGGACTTTCCCTTCCTGCTCGCCCGCTCTCTCTCTCTGTCTCTCTCTCTCTCTCTGTCACTTCTGTCTCTCTTCCGTATCTCTTACTGCATATCAGTTGGTTTCCTAAATATAAATTACAATGTGGCTGATTCTATCAGCGTAACTGTGAACGTCACTGAAGTAAGAGTGTGTGATCATTATTCACGCAACAGCTGAAGCTTGCATAGTTCACCGCAGAAAAACAGCCAATCTCATAGAGCTGCCTTCCACCTCGCTTTGTATTTGGCACTGCTTACAGCCTGAGGGCAGCACTCCATGCCCAGAAACCTCCTCTCTTCTCATCTTTTCATCTCCTTCATGTTGATCTGCTCATTTTGCAGGAATGCAAGTGTGCGAGGACAGACCCAGGGGAAAGAGAAGGGATTTTCCCTTGTGATCCCGTCTTTCCCCTGAACTCCCCGCTGCTGCTTCCGTCTCTTCCTCATTCCTCAGTCCAACCCCCACCCCCCACACCCCCTTCCTCTTATCTGTGCTGGATTTTTTTGTTTTAGTCACTCTGAGGTCCCTTACAGGAACCCACAACTAGACCCTGCCAACTCTCCCCACTAAAGAGGTCCATTTTGGAGACCTTAAAAGGCCGTCGTGTGGAAGGTCATTTTTTAGGTTTCGTAAGGGGTTTCATAAATTTCATCACAGCCGTCTGACGAAAATAGAAGGATGGGCCCTTTTGTTGAAGAAAGGAGTGCTGGTTTTAGGAAGTTAAAAGACTTAAATTTTTCTGTGAAGTATATTGTGTGAGTGTCTGTGTGCAATTATGTGTGTGTTGTTTTATCTGTGTGTGTGTATGAGTCACAGGATTCAGGGAAACGGGAGCTAAAGGGAAGAACGCTGGCATTGACACACTTGTGGAATTCCACAACAACGCTCTCCCACCGCTTGACTGTCTTCTTTTTTTTTTTAATTGTCTTTACTGGAACAAACCTCCACTAAACACACACACACACACACAGACACACACACACATCTATGCACGCACACACACACTATATACAGTACTGTTACAGCAAAAATGAAACTTGGAGCAACCACCCGTTCCTGATTGGTGTGTTTATTGTGTAACCTTAAAGAAGTTAAAAATTCCAGATTAAAAGACTTCCCTTTACGACTGAACTTCTGGATTGCTTTATTTAAACAGGGGTTGTCAGAGCCCTCCATGACCACAGTTGACATAATTATCAACAGGATGATACATGCTTACCTCACCCAAAAGAACATCCTAGATTGCACAAGTGATTTCACTCAGCACTTCCAGGAAAGCACCTGGTTAAGTGTGTGTAATTTTTGTTTTCCCTGCACTTGCAGACTGTTGTTTGTCTCTTGGAGCTGGTTCCTCCTTGTTTTGGATAAATCACATGGTCTCATGATGATTGGTTTGTTGCTGTTGTCAGTGTTTACTCTATGGTGCAAAGGTCTCCTCACTAACAGGCACTTTGATTTGATTGCTCACAACTGAGTATTTTTGGCATTGTGTTAGTCTGTGCATGTATTGTGTGTTTGTTTATACATGGAAATTGTCACGTAGTACCTGTGCCAGTATGTCACGTTCTCATGATGTGTCATAAAAATAATCCTCCAAGACGTGGTTCCTTCTTTCTTTCAGGCGTTGGTCTGTTCTTACAGCAGTTGTTTTGTCATGTATCTGACCTTTAACCTGTAGAACAGGTTATATCGAGACAATTGCATTGACAAGAAGTTCCTCAGACTCCACTTTCAAGATCATGATGATTTGGAGATTTAATGAATCGTCACTTTCCCTTTTTGGTGTTTCTGCCGGTAAAAATAAATTAACCCTAGAACACTATTGTCGGGAGATTTTGTTTTGTTTTGAACATGTTTACGTGATTTTCATTATGTTGCGTTTGTCTGAGTATCATGGGTCTCTGGGTAGCTTCAGCATTGTCTTTGACATCTTTGAAGGCGTATTTGTTTCCCTGATCCAAAACCTGCTTTTTCCTACTTTTTTGCACGTGTTCAGGTGATTTTCACTCGGCAATAGTGATAGAGGGTAAAGTAGGTTTGGGTGGATTTGATAGCTGCATGTAGGCGAATAAGGTCAGTAAGAGTGGTCCTGGAATTTACATGCTATCTTTATTTATTTTTGAATATCTACCTATCACAAAGTAGTGATTTTCAAGGGAATTCATATGGTGATAGAAATATTTTAGTCAGCTGTTTTTTTTCCTCCTTTTGGACACTGCACAGTTAAAATAAAAGAAAACTACTTTAATTTGTCATGTATTGTCCCATTTTGATATATTTTTATGACAAGGACTTTTCCTTGGGTATATTATTTCAGGTAAAAATCACCCGGCGATAGTGACGGTGTTACTTATTTTAGCGATAGTGTTCTAGAGTTAAAGGAAACCATGTTGGGTTTGTTTGCTTTTTGGGAGATCATGTAATTTTCAGGTATTTATAGTTTACATGCAGCTACAGATGGTTCACTTAGCTTAGCGTAAAGACACCAAACAGAGGGTAGAGGCTGGAGATGGCTCTGTCACCCCCTACCCACACAAAGCATATAGAAAATGAAAGGTAATACTCAAGCCCGTAAAATACGGATTTTTTTAAATACTATTTTTTTCTGTATATTATAAACAATGTGTGGTTATCTGGTAGATAGATTAAGGTTTATTTACACCGGTTTCCAGCTAACTGTTAGCTCCTTTTGGTCTCGCTAAACAAGCAGTAATCTCTGATGTTGAGAAATGATGCCAGTGTGGGAGAACAAAAACTAAAGAATTCCCCATTTGGACCAACATTAAAATAGCCAGACTTGATACAAAAAGGGTTTTGGTTTCTGTTGTTCAACTTTTCATTCATCCTTCATTTGATTTCTAATAAGGCCAAGAGTTGTGGTTAGCTTACATAAGCAGGGGTGTGGCTGACTGGACTGATTGTTGTCTGAGTTGTTTATCACAAACTGAGTTTCATTTAGCTTGCTTCAATTTTTGTGAGATAAGCTAAAAGTTGTTTGGAGTCAGCATATCCAGCATGGTGACTACCTTTATAGGGAGACTAAGTCCATATATCTAACAGGCTTTGTTTGTACCACCAGAACTCAAGATCTTGGATTTCCAGTGTTTTATAAGCTTTTTCTGATCAGAACAGCAAAACTCAGATAGATGCTTGTTTTAAAAGGAGGGCCTCTTTAGAAACAAGAGCTCTATCACTAATTTTAAGAGCCTGGAATGATGTTCCCGAGGACAGTGGAGAGTGGGGGCATTGTTCAGCAGTAGCTGGGAATCAGACTCTCTGAATACCATCTTGTGTGTACTTCAGTGTGAAAAATGAAAATCTATTTCAAGAGACCGAGTATTGCACTTTGTGGTAATGGACCTGAATACACTGGTTTGTCTAAACTGTCATCTTTGCTTTCATCCTCCCTCACAGACGCCCCTTCATCTGGCGGTGATAACCCAGCAGGCAAAAATGGTGGAGAATTTATTAAGAGCAGGGGCCGACCCTGCTGCCTTGGACCGCAACGGCCAAACAGCGCTCCATCTCTGCTGCGAATACGCCCATCATGACTGTCTGTCAGTTGTGCTCCCTTTCTCCTTGTCCCCTATATGTCTGGAGATCAGAAACTTTGACGGTAAGACATGGTTATGCTAAAGATGCTCCTTGGTGTACACTGTGCTGAAAATGCATCCGACAAATAAAGATCTGAGTTGACTCATAAACTCTTTTAAGGAGTTGTTAAATCTGGCAAAGCTATGTTATTCCAGTAACTTCCTTGAATTTACTTAATGAGGACATGCAAAGTCGTTCTCAAAGACCAACAACTTCAGTAAATACACTTTGCTGCAGTTTATTTAATGTGAAACAATAAGACACCATCAGAAATAACTTTTCACATATACAACTGCATTTCTGATTGAGTTTAATCCTCATCCAAGTACTGTGAATGCTTAAATAACACTAATTTTCAATATTCTGATGTAAGACCAAACAGTACGTACAGGATAAAGAGATATGAACGCTGTGAACATAGTGAGATTGTGCAGGTTGTTTTTTGTATTTTGGCAGGAAGAGAAGAAGCCTTTGACTCCTCTGTGGTCTACTTTAGTGTCACTTGGCCACAACTCCACAGTACGCCTCTGATGTCATAGCGCAGAGACATATTTAGCATAAGAGCAGCAAGTCTGGCTACAGGAGAAAGCCCCCGAAATACGCACAGGCTCCTCTCTCCCCACATTAATTATTATCTTAGGGGGAGCAGGGTTTGCTCAGACATCAGCTCTAACAACATTATATATTTGCACCATGCAAATAACAAAATCTACTTATTGTTGATCATGGCGTAGATCCAGAAGGATCTTCTCCAGGTCAAACAAAAGAAAATACAGCAGGACTTCATGGTCAGGTGTTCTAGCATCATGCACTGTCTCAGATCCTTAACACTGTCAATATGTTTATCTTTTTTTTACACTAAATGGTGATGCTATGTATCTTTTTACATGTTTCACTTCATTCTAACATGCAAAGAAACAAAATATAGAAGCACGAAAAGGAATAAAATAGCACTAATTTAAACTACACTTACCTGTTTAAGTTGACATACCAAAGAAACATCAACCATCATATCAGATTTTTCTTGTACCTTGATAAGCAAAACGACACACCCTTAACAAGTAAAAGGAAGTAACAATACAATATGACTACTTCTCTGGTATACATTTCCATATTTTTAGTTTTGTGAAGCTGTTCTGCCGAAATAAAACTTGTTTTGTGTACAGAAACCTAGTACTGACATTTCTGTGTATATTGCACAGTATACAGTATACTTTCTTGCTTGTCTGTGAGAGTTTATCATTAGGAGAGGTCGAATATTTACAAACTGTTTCCTGCAGAATGTGAGAGGACTCATTCAACTTGGGTTTATGCATCCTGTGTGTTTCCATATGTGTGCCTGCATGTCTTTGTTGTGACACACTTGTTTTATTTGTCTGTGTTCTTAGGTTTGAGCGCTCTCCATCTGGCTGTGCTGCATGGCCATGAGGGCTTGGCCAGAATGCTGATAGATGCGGGTGCTGACATCAATGCTATGGTCAGTTCCTTTTGCTGACTTGTGTCTGACGAAGTTTCAGAACATCACAAAATTTCAGATTTACCGTCTCTGAGTTCTCTGAATTTTCCCATGGTTCTTTTTTCCCCTCTAATCAGGATGTAAAAAGCGGACAGAGTCCCCTCATGCACGCGGTGGAGAGCAATAACGCAGACATGGTCCACTTCCTCATTGAGGTAATACTGGTGTGTGGGCAGGGAGGAAAGAAGGGGGGAAGGGTTGTGACTCAGCTCTCTTTGATAATTCTGGTTTTCTCCTTCCAACTTAAAATACACTCTGGGTGTACTTTTCTTTCTAGATAAGTCATGTAAAGAAATGTACCAACAAACTTGAAGCTTAGTTTGTTGTTGTAACTTAGCAGATGTGGTGCACATGGGCAGAATTAAGTTTTCTCCAACCTTCTTCTCTCCTTTTAAAGCATTATTATTCCTTCACCTCCCATCTGATCTGACCCTCTGTACGGCTCGATCTTATGTTTCACTTTTCATGCTGAACTGCGTCTGCTCTTTCTGCCTGTGTGAATCATATGTGTGTCAACTTCTTCATTTTTTTTTCTGTTGCAGAGAGGTTCCGATGTTAACGGCCAGTCATACAGCGGGAACACAGCTCTGCACAGTGCCTGTGGTCGAGGTCAGGTGGACACGGTGCGGTTGCTGCTGAAGAGCGGAGCTGACAGTAGCCTCAAGAACTACCACAATGACACCCCTGTGATGGTGGCTAAGAACAAGAAAGTAAGCAAAGAAAGAACATGAAAAAGCCTATTTACATAATGAAGCAGGCCTCTTTGCTGCAGTATTTGTTGTAGCCTTTTGTGATGTAAAATAATGGAAAATCAACTTTATCTGCTACTTCTGTGACTCCAGAAACAGTGACATTTGTTTAAGGCAGAACAACATTAATGTCAAGAGCCATGTAAGAAAAAAATTTGTCTTTTCTGCCCTCTAGAGGTTGAACATAAGGGGTGCAGCAATGTTATCCACCAATGTTGTATTCTTTAATTACATTAGGTCATGCACTTTTAATCCTTTGCAGATATCAGATGTGTTGCGAGGGAGAGGCTCCAGCCAGATACGAGTCCAAGATCAACTCTCTGTCTCTAACTCACCACATGGGAGCAACTTAACAGAGATTGGTAAGGACAAGCCCTGGAAGAAAATAAGTGCCTCTAAAAAACCAGGTTTGTAACCAGTACTTTTTAACCTGTCTTTTAGGGTCCCCATCTCCCAACCACAGTCAAGGATATTCACCTTCAACGACCCCACACATCTCTTATCATAGCAACTCTCACTCTCCAATGACTCCATCTACACTTGTACAGCAGCCAAACTTTTAGCTCTAAGTTACTGTACGTCCAGAACAACTTTCGGCTACCTCTACAGAGCTGACCAAAGGAGACTCAGTGCCAAAGAGGACATCTGGGAGAAGGTTTGGCCAATGGAATGATGGACTACTAAAGACTGCAGTGGAAATAAGACACTTCTACATGTTGGCCATCTTTCCCTGGACTCAGTGAAGACAATTTGTTCCACTCCTCGACTGGATTTTGATGCCTGGGCTGAGCGTGTTTATACTCCGGCTGTTGTATCCAAATTGGTGATGTACAAACTGTTGTGCATATCAGCCAGGTCTCTGCGCCCATAAATGCTGCAATCGTTTTAACATGCAAATGAAGGCAAACAAAGAAATCACATCAATAACTTTTTCTGTACTTTGTGAAATGCCTTCGAATGCTGGACTTGGGCCTGAATGTTGTGAACTGTGGGGACATTTGAAACAGTGTTTTTGTCTGTGTTATTTAAAAGAAAAAGACAAGGATAAAACAAGAAATGAAGTGAATGAAAAGGGGGAGAGATTACAAGCATGATTGTAGTCACCTGTAAAATGTGTGTACAGTTTGCTTGCTTTAAAGGGATATTCCGGCGTATTAATTCAGGGTGAAACACACAGTTGAACCAAGTTAGACACTTCCCTCTAGAGATGAATGTTGCCAACCAATTGCTTCTCTAGCTATACCAACTTTAGTGACCGCAGGATAGCAATACACATAGACCTGAGGAGCTATAAACAAACCTCAACCAAAACGCCACTCTATAGCCACAAATAATGCACAGAACAGCACCTAACTCCATCAACAGTACATATAAGGTCCCAGCCACAGCACTAGCCACCAAACATCTTTTTAGCTTTGCCTAATTTCTTAAGCAAAGAGACGAAACACAACTCACCTACTCTCTTCCAGCAGCTACTTGTTTGTGGCGAGACCTCGGGCCAGTCCATTATGGACTGCTGCGGGGTGGCGCAGCTCAAGGAAGAACGTTTATGATAATTTCTTCATGGAAATGCAATCAGACCGAGATGCTAAGGCAGAAGAACTACCGCGTCTGCAGTGCAAAATGATTAATATGATGATTATTACTTAGAATAGAATAGAATAGAGTATTCCTTTATTGATCCCCCATGGGGGAATTTTCTTTTTTTTTTTTTTTTGCCACAGCAGCATCACAGACAAAGACAGTGGAAAAAATGCAGTTATAAAAATAAAGATCGTAAAAAGGCGAAAAAGTAAACACTGTGAGGAGCTGCTGTGACTTGCTGCCACTCTCAGGGCGCTCAGTCACACACAAAAAGGAATGATAAAGAAATGACCATAAATGTTCTTCCTTGAGCTGCATCACCCCGCTGGTATAACTAGAGAAGCAAGCGATCGGACATTCATCTCTCGACGGGGTGTCTAACTCAGTGTTCGGTGTGTTTGACCCATAGACTGTATATAGAATGGACAGAGTCTGCCTCCTCGCTGGGTGAAGCCACTCCGAGAACAGCACCCTCTGTTGATGGGCTGCAGTATAGGTCATAAATCCCACCTCCGCCAGCAAAGCTTATGGAGCTGTGGACAAACTTTAGAAATTTATTACACAGAACATACATTTTTCTCCCCCCTGCTTGTGATGTTGACATGTAGTTATTGTAAGACTGGTTTGTGCTCAAGTCCTCTTTTTTCTGTGAAGCTCAGTTTTTAAAAGTTATTAGGGGGTTCATGTTTTCTATGATTGACACCTGATACAGCCTATGGGCGTTCAGGGATTGCGTCGCTCACCCCGGGGGATACGCTGTTTGAGCCGAGCATCATCACAGCGACTCTCGGCGACTGCGTAGCCGAATGCGCGCATCGCTACTGCGCAGCGCTGGTTTCAGGAAATGAAGAAAAATCCCGGATATACCGACAGCTTTTTTGCTTCAAATCCGTATACAGGCGGTAGGCAGAACCAAGTTGTCCATAGTATTTACAGTCTACGGTTTGACCCTAAATTACTTTTACGCCGGAATATCCCTTTAAGTGTTGACCTGCTTAATATTGCACATTCAAACGCCTTTGTCCTATTGCATTTGTTCATAAAGCCCTTCAGATATCTTTGTATTATAAAAAAACCGAAGAAGTGTTTTTGTGTTTGTTTTATAAAAAAAACAAAATCTAAACTAAACTTTAACGTGTGTCTGTTCTGTCTTATAAAGCCAAAGTAGTTGTTTTTTAAGTTTAAGAGCGGAGTTGTGATTGGTCAGGAGGAGGTCCGCATCCAGCCCAAAAGTGAGAGCGCGGCCATGTTGAATTGTCTAGATTCTGAAAGAAGAGACAAAAGAGTGACAACTCGGTGGATTTCTCTAAACAGCATTTATCTTACATTATTTACCGAGACGTACACGTTGAAACTGCGATGAAACGCTGAAGACTGTTTGCGGATGTGCGAACTGAAGGTAGCATCTCTCTCTCTCCGTCTGTTTCTGTTTTAAGTGTCCTCTCTCTCCCTCTCTCGCTCTCAGAGGCATATTGATAAAAACACAGCCGTTACGGTTAACTTTTCAAACCAAAGACAAAAGTAGCATGGTTGCTCGGTGTAGTCATATCGCGGTCGAATAAAAGCTCTGTATTAAGTTTGATAATCTTAAAAGCTCCATATATTGTTTCTTGAACAATTCACTCTCAAGACGTAAAGTTCATGTTAGCTGGTTAGCTCGGTGGTTAAAGCCACGTTGCTATGTAGAAAGTTAAAGGCTGTTGAACGGCTTGTTCACTACTTTGGAGTTTATTTCCTGGTTTATCAGCGACAACAAAGGCTTCGTGATAATGAGACCGATTGGAAAGCGTTGGTGTGTTTTAACTAAACCTGTATTTTGTTCACCGAGGATCTAAAGTGTAATTGAAAACTCGCTTACTTTCGGTACAAGGATCAGTTTACTTTAGCATGTAGGTGTTAGCTTTATGTAGCAGTAGTTTGTCTTATTACAACAGAAACACACTGGACAGTCTGTGCCCGTTTCTTGACTTAAATAAGTAACTGACTTAGAGTTTGCATTGTTATTTCGTCTAATGTTCGGTTTTATTGAAGGTTTTGGTCGTTCACTTTGAGGCAGGGCGAGTTTATCATGAAAACATCATCTACTGAGGACGACTAAGAGGTGCTGAACAAAACAAGCTGTAACACGAAGAATGAACAACACTGAGAAATAAATAAAAAAACAACTTGTTGATTTAAAGTAGAAAGAATCAGATATATGATTTAATTTAGACAAAAAGAGAGAGGCGAAATAGATAAGGTATCCAAAGTAGGGCTGGGCGATATGTGAAAAGGTTTATAATGATATATTTTTTTCATATCGGTCGATATTTATCACGATATAAAAAATGTAATTTAACAGTACTTATTGGTAGAATGTCCTTTACAGCACTAATTTTCTTTTTTTCTCATCAACAGTGCTGTTGGCTTCACCTGTTAAAGTGCGATGGTTGCTGTCGCTGCAGCCTGCTACTACGCAGTTTTTTGCTAATTCAGCACACGGTAGGTTCAGCTTGAAGTGGACCCGGAGCAACTCCCCTTTTCATTGGCTATTCGTATAGTCTACCAAAACATACTGACCATCGAAAAAGATATTGATCGTGATTTTATATTGATATTGAGGGAAATTAATTTTCAATATATATCGTTATCATTTTATTGCCCAGCCCTAGTTCAAAGGTATATACAATTAAGTGATAAAGGGTGTGAGATCAATTAAAATTTAATTTCAATCAAAGTGGATGAAAAGGCATTGAACTAGGCAGCAGAACATGTTTTGGTGATATTTAAGCTCCTGTGTGGGGTTTAGGCCTGTTATGAAAATGATTGCAACCAATACTGACGCCTGATATGTCCTGAAAAACAAACAAAACCAGTTTGGTACCTAAATTTATATTTACTAAGGCTGCACGATATTGGAAAAAACTAACATTGCGATTTTTTTCAACCCTGCGATGTATATTGCGATATTAAAGATAGCGCTTTATGCTGTGCGGCGCTTCTGAAATTTTAAGGACAGTTAACCTGCACTGAACTTACCTGTTTTTGTGAATGTAAGTAGAATGGCTTCTGTCTGTCTTAGAGATATTTTTAGCTTTTATTGTGCTGGGACATTTTTGTGGCAACAGATGAACACAGAACAGGTGTTTGGTCGACATCATCCTCCTTGTAACCGAAATAATTCCAGATAACTGACATTCCTTTTCTTTTAAGCAACACGTCTTCATCTTCGGTGGATTTCTCTTGTTTGTTGCTCATTTTGCAATTGTTGTTGTTGTTACTGGTGTTGTGCTGAGAAACACATGTCCGCAGAGAATTGCATGCACCTTGCGGAAACGCGCACTGCTTATAGTAGAGTGGTCCACGGAAATGTACAATTTAAAACTCATACAGTTCTTATTTGTAGGGCTAAACAGTGATGAAGAATGTTCCCAAAGTAATTCTTGGCGGGCATGCGACTATTTATTTATTTTTTGGTTCTAGGAACACTAATTGTATGTGGATTTAAGTCAGATAACACTGGTTGTTCATTGAAGGACCCAACATGAACAAAGACTGGAACTTCCATACTGGAGCTTTAAAAAACCTACAGATTTCAAACTGTTTAGTACTCAGCTCGATCCACAGGTGAGGAGCATACAAACCAGAGGCTGCCTTACTCTGCTTGGTTCTGTCCATAGACTGTCTAAAATATGGATGTAGTTCTGAAGCCTGTCGGCGACAGTGGCCATATAGAAATGCTAACTCAGCCTAACTTTTCCCAAGAAGCGAAGAGAGGGCGAAGAAGAGTAAAGGCCTCAGATCAAAACTCTTTGAACCAACATGTGATTTTTGCTCTTATGATGCGCATGAATCGGTGTGTTTGTGGTTTCAAGACCTTCTGCAGCCCGCCTCAAGCAGGTGAACTGCAGTTTTTAACACTTCTGAATCAGCATAATTTCTCAAGTCTGGAGGTTGCTGCTTGCTTCTAACTTTAGGTGCAATGAGTAGACCCAGAGGACCTGAGGCATCTGGATGCTCCATAACAGACATTTTTTGGCCCAAGACCATGTCCTGCTTAAATTAGGGATAAGGATTTTAAAATCTATCTTTAGACTCACAGGAAGCCGGTGGTGTGATCTGATGTAATGTGTCCCACTTTCTTGGTTTTGGTTTCAAAACATAGGCTTCAGTCCTGTGGTCTACGCTGCTGTTGTTGACATTGGACAGCTTAACAAAACTTGGCGTTGTTATTTGTGTTTACTAATGCACACGTCTTAACTGCAGCCTGGATAACTGATCGACTGTAATCACATCTATTTTCTGTTTGGCAGATAATCTGGAATGGTACAGCACTTTGTGGACCGCCATCTTCAAATCTGTTGCAGCAGAGAGAAATAAAACTGGAACAAGAATGCCACTAGTATTAAGTTTGGACTGCCCCTATTAAAAAAACAACATATATTTTGAGCTGATATGAAGCACTAAAATAACTCAACAGAAGTGAATAAACAGATGATAATTTCTTTCTCACTAAAGTGAATGTAGCAAAACATAGCACTTGGACTTGAAAAGAAAACATTATCAGTACATCAATACTGCAGGAATGAGAATACTTTGACAAACACCTCTAAAGAAAGGAAAATAGTTTGTTTTGGTTCCTTAAGAAGTATTTGATTTATTTATTCATATGAATGTTAATTTCTCCATTTTTGGAGAGTGGTCGTGTAAATAGACAGATTTCATAAACAGACTTCTTTTGAAGAGGTCTGAACATCAGATTGTGTACACTGTAAAAAGTAAAGAGACAAAAAGGTTTGAGTTCTTTGCAGTGTTTAAGTTTGTGTTTACACAATTGAGCATTAATCCAGACTGGGATTGAAAACGCTAGAAAGTTAACACTGAAGAAATTATCAGTTAAGAGTTTTACAAATGGCTACGACAAGAACCGCAAACCCGGCAGCAATGATTGGTTTGAACAAACCAGCAAATGGGCAGCTCAGGGGACCGACCATGCCAGCTGGACAACAAGGAGGAGTCTTTGCAACTGTTGAAGAGCCCACTGCACTCCAGAAAATGACCAGCATTCCTCAGAGCAGTGGAGGCATCAAGTAACGTATTCCTTCTGTGTCATAAAATGTTCAATGAATATTAGTCGATGTATTATCACCTCTGTAGTGCCCTTAATATCGCCATTAACTGTATGAATTTTGTATGAATAAAACCGCCTTGTCTTGTGATTCACAAAGGTTTGGCGATGACTGGAAGAAGTGTCTGGAACTTCCTCCAAAAGACAACAGGTTGAGAACTTCGGTAAGGTAACACGTGGTTATGCCAGCCTCAGAATCGCTATAAAATCAAGACATGTCACATTTTGTGTACATATTTTAGATCTGAAAGTGTGTTAACTACAAACGCATTTCTGCGTTATGATCTGTCTTCAAAGGATGTGACATCAACCAAAGGAAATGAATTTGAAGACTACTGCCTAAAGAGGGAACTCCTGATGGGAATCTTTGAGATGGGATGGGAGAAACCCTCTCCTATACAGGTAAATGTGACTTTAGGTTAGTCTTCTTTTTATGTTGTTTACCTCTGTGCTACCACAACATTGACATATCTACAAATCAAATATATTAAGTTCACTCACTAAAATCTGAAATAGAATCTGTGTTTTTAGTCTGCTCCAAATGCTTTCAAATGTAACTCTTAGACATAATTAGGTTTTTTTGCCTCAGGATTTTTTTCACTGTCAGAGGACATTTAGCTGCACTTCCCCCAGACCTCTTATTTTTGGATGTGCATGCCAGTTCAGCAGAATTTGGGGTCTGTCTTGCAGCACCATTGTTGCAGCCTCACTGCATTTGTTCTCATTCCTCATTCCCCCACACCTCTATTCACGGTTTAGATATTTGACAATGAGATGGATTTGTTACGCAGAATGCATTTCCCTGCAGTTTGAGCTTTTATAAATAGACGTAACCACCCTGTCAAGGATTCTAGAGTTAAAGGACTGGTTGTCCAATGCTTCATATTGTGTGTTATGCCTGTTTGCCTCATTTACATAAAGTCTGCCATGTCCAGTTAATTATGGCAATTGTGCTGATTTATCTTGTCTGTTTGCCAAAAGGAGGAGAGCATCCCCATCGCTCTGTCAGGCCGAGATATTCTTGCTCGAGCCAAGAATGGCACAGGAAAAAGTGGAGCCTACCTCATCCCTCTCCTGGAGAGGATAGACCTCAAGAAAGATCACATCCAGGGTGAGATTCTGCTGCTTTTTGTCTTGAAGTGGTAACTTCATCCAGTGTATATATCTGCCAATACAAAATATACATCTATGTTGCATTATATGGTATCCTATTTTAAACTAAGGCAGAAATCAAAGAAAGCCTTTGGTGCACATGTTTAAAAATGGTTTCTCCCTGGTTGTGTTTCCTCGGCTCATTGTCTTTTCTTGTCTCTGTCCAGCCATAGTTATGGTGCCAACAAGAGAGCTGGCTCTGCAAGTGAGCCAGATCAGCATGCAGCTGGGCAAGCACCTTGGAGGGGTCAAAGTCATGGCTACCACGGGTGGTACAAACCTGAAAGATGACATCATGCGTCTGGATGAGACAGGTGCTTTTTAAAATTTTTGAAACCACTTACTCGTTTCCAATAAAAAAGAAGGTCTTGTCTCTCTGCAGTTTGAGTATTTTTTATTTTACAAATGTCTTTCAAAGATTTTCCTTGTCGATTTTTTTGTAGACAGCATTACAAAAAATTTATTGAAATGTGCTCATGGTGCTTCCTAATTTCCCAACAGTGCATGTAGTCATTGCTACTCCAGGCAGGATATTGGACCTGATGAGGAAGGGTGTAGCAAAAATGAACAAAGTAACAACGATGGTGATGGACGAGGTGGGTGAAGCTCTAACTTTCTCAATTAGTGTTTCAGTATTGCTCACTTTGGATTTACACGTCTTCTCTCAAATGTGTCTTCGTCAGGCGGACAAGCTGCTGTCCCAGGACTTTGTGGTCTTGATTGAAGATATTATCAGCTTTTTGGCAAAAGATCGACAGATCCTGCTTTACTCAGCTACTTTCCCCATCAGCGTGCAAACATTTATGGTAAAAACTGAAACAGCTTTGAAACTCTCGTACAAAGAGAGAGACTAAATGATAACCTGAGAATATTTATTTCCAGAGGAGGCACCTACAGAAACCTTACGAGATCAACTTGATGGAGGAACTGACATTGAAGGGCATCACTCAGTACTATGCCTATGTGACTGAGAGACAGAAGGTCCACTGTCTGAACACACTCTTCTCCAGGGTGAGTGTTGGTGCCTGATGGTAAAATTAGTAATTATGGACAGTAACTGGTTGCTGGACTCAGTCATATCTTTTTATGTAGTGTTCATGGATTTGAACCTGTGTATATAAATCTGTTACAATGTTTTTGTAGTTTATTTAACAAAAGATAAGTTTGACATCTGATAGATAGTGAAGCTATTAAGGTCTTATCTGTTCGGTCCAGCACAGCACCTGGCTTTTATAGACTCAGCGTGTACCTACAAACACTAACAGGAGTTTTTCCTCAACTTCTATTAATCATCTTTTTTTTTTTCATACAGCTTCAGATCAATCAGTCCATCATCTTCTGTAACTCCACCCAAAGAGTTGAGCTTCTCGCCAAGAAAATCAGCCAACTTGGCTACTCGTGCTTCTACATCCATGCAAAGATGATGCAGGAATACAGAAACCGCGTCTTCCATGACTTCAGGAATGGATTGTGCAGAAACCTGGTGTGCACAGGTAAATGACGAGAGTTCTGCATTTAACACAAAACAGGAACTACAACAAGCGGGCTGACTGATCTTTATATTTTCTTTCAGATCTTTTCACGAGAGGAATTGACATCCAGGCCGTCAATGTGGTCATCAATTTTGACTTTCCGAAAAGTGCAGAGACTTATCTGCACCGCATCGGCAGATCAGGTACAAAAATACACACTCATGAAAAGTCACTGCGCATAAGTTGGTGTACAGCTAGGTCTTTTGATTCGGCACAGTGGTGTGCTTGTTATTGTACCGCCACTGCCGGTGTAGATATTTACCACCTGTGTTTGTTTCAGGGCGTTTCGGCCATCTGGGTCTAGCCATCAATCTGATAACCTCAGAGGACCGCTACAACCTCAAAAATATCGAGGATCAGCTGGTGACTGAGATCAAGCCCATCCCTGGCAGCATCGATAAGAGTCTGTATGTGGCCGAGTTTCACTCTGTTGACCCAGACGATGACAGCAGGGACAAAAACAAGGACTCTGGAGCAGCCTGAAAGAATGGTCAGTTCCTTTTAAGATGAGATGTTACAAAACCACTGAAGCATTTCATTGTTGATCCTGATCTTGTACCCTCATCTGTTATGACAAATATAAAAGAAATTCTCTGTTTAATTGACTTCTTAGCTTATTATTGCAAGTTCAGAAACTAGATGATGGCTTTTATGCTCATTAAGTCCCACTCTTGAATACTTAAGATAAAGAAAATAAGTTAATGTTAGAAAAGATAAGTACTCATTGCTTATTAAATTAAAAAAAAAAATTGGGAGATCAAATTTTCTGGTCCAGATGGTGTGTGTGCGCATATATGAGGGAGTTTTCATGTTGAATTGGTAACTTTAAATCGCACTGCTGAAAACATCAGAGCATTCAAGCTCGAGGAAGACCAATACTAACAACCTTGTTTATGGATAACATCCTCTTACATCAAGAAGATTAACTAAAGTTTAACAGGATTTAGAGGTGAAGGGCTGTCCTCTCAGGCTGCACTGCAGCACACCCCATCGATTCATTTAGAGCTGATCAGCTCACACAGATAGATGCCTCCATTCCTCCCCTCACAGAGCAGCGACTCATTCACATGGTTTTGATCAGATATTCTAACTCGACTTTCTGTTTTTCCAGAGAGGCACCGCGCTGGCCGTCGATCACACCATCTCGTCTGTGCTTCAAGCAAGATTTCAAATGAAGATTTTCAGTTCTCCACTTGAAAAATGGTTTATTTTTAGATTTCTGTTTTGAGTTCTCAGCCGTCTCTTACTTCTGTCCATTAAACTGATAACTTTCACACATAAAGCAGTTCTGCCACACAGCAGGTGCATATGTTGATGGCTGTTGCTGAATTCTGTTATTGAACTGAGCCATTTTTTTCCTGTACTTTGCTCTAAGAATGAAAATGTGAAACCAAAGAGACCACAGTCCACCTCCTGTCTTTGTTGTGGTTTATAACGGCCCCATTGACATTCTGCCGACATGTTTTATGAGTTGATGCTTTGGAAGAAGCCCCATTTTATGTGTGCCTGTACAGCCAGACAACTTTATAAGATTATCCCCTCCCCCTTTGCTCACATAGCATCCTGAATTAGTCTTGGTACGGATTCAACAGTGTACTGGAAACATTCCTTAAGGGAGGCTGGTTCATGTTGGCATGATGACTTCACACATTTGGCGCAGATGTGTCAGCTGCTCACTCATGCTATGCGTTTAGTGCCTGATCTCATCCCATTGGTGCTCTGTTATTATTGACATCTGGTGTATGTGAATGCCAAGTGATGT
The DNA here is from genome assembly GCA_962446985.1 of Xyrichtys novacula. Lineage (NCBI taxonomy): Eukaryota > Metazoa > Chordata > Actinopteri > Labriformes > Labridae > Xyrichtys > Xyrichtys novacula. Next base: position 26,289,473 of record OY660871.1, read on the forward strand.
GTCACGGTACCCTGAAAAGAAAAGGCCACAGGACAATGTTGGAATGAATATTCAAGATTTCAATAAGTGCGCAAAAAAGGTTTTGCCATTCTCCTCTGATCTGTTATTAACAAGATTTCTTTATCCTCATGGTCAAAACCTATGCCTCTTACATCCCTGTGAAGCTGTTGGTGAAAAGCATCTGACAATCTCTGCATGCTTTTGTACTCTGGTTTACCAACTATCTTAGTTGGTGGAATCTTTAGTAATCATTCCAACTGGTCCAGTAGCTTATTCACACAAGTTTGGGGATGTAGTGGTAAATATCTTAGCAGAATGCACATTCAACAAGTGTCCGTCAAAGAGGTGCCAAAGTCTAATATACAAAGTGACGGTTTTACTTATTTACAAGAAGTCTGCACAGTTTTTTCCCTGACACCGCCAGCAAGTCAAAGCACCAGGAGGCCTCCAAAAATTAAAGTGTGCCCAATTCTTTCACTAACACAAATATTTGTAGCACCTCTGTCAGTCATGGTACCTTAGAATTGTCCAAACTTGGCAGGCAGTATTTTCCTCAGGTCTTGGGATTGTCAATAACATTCTGGATTGAGGGGGGCCTTACACGCTACATGTTGAAACTGGTCAACCTGTTTAGTCCTTCTGTTTCTGAGTCTCCTATTCCCTCCCAAGTGCCTTCACTTCACATCACAGTTTGAGTTTGTTTTGCACCAAAAAGGCATTCAGACAGTTTACCAATTTAAAGCACAATTAGTGTCTGAGAGGTTTTTTTTGTATTCTCTTATGTCCCATTGCTGCATTTGAAATCTACATGAGCTTGATCACAAGTTGTTAAGGCAGGAAATAAAAGGAACTTTCTGTTAAGTGTGTCACACCAGTGCCTCTGAAAAAAAATAAATAAACTGCAACTGATTAAATTGTTTCCTCTTTGATCTGTACGCATTTCAAGATTTCATACTTTCCCTAGTGGCTAAAATCCTTCAACAATTAAACAGTCTCCCATAAGTCTCTCAAAGAAATGTGACCTTGGTCATTTGGTGTTAAGAGGTTAAAGGGATATTGCGGCGTAAAATTAAGTTAGGGTCAATCACACCATAACACCGAGTTAGACACCCCGTCGAGAGATGAATATTGCCAACCACTTGCTTCTTCAGTTATACCAACTTTAGTAACGTTATATACGTAACTAAAGTTGGTATAACTACAGAAGCAAGCGGTCAGCAACATTCATCTCTGGAGGGGGTGTCTAACTCTGTGTTACGGTGTGATTGACCGTAACTTAACTTTATGCCGGAATATCCCTTTAAGCTTCTGCATACCTGTGTATTCAGCGTATGTCTGTTGAGAAAAAAAAAATATTATTTGTAGTTCAGTTTGAATGTTTTATTCGTTTTGTTTCTTAGTAATAAAACGATAACGTGTCAAACTTCTCTAAAATGTCCCCGTGCATTGAAAACTACAGTTTACTAAAATACGGCTAAATAAGTATTTCATATTTTTAAAGGTTATCTTCTGCGGCGCTCCTAAATAGGTGTACCCTTGGAATGTCATTCAGCACGAGATTCAATGAAACGAGTGTTGGGCGAATAAACCCCGGTATACGTCACCTGGAGTGGGCGGTGCAAACAGCTATCTAACCCAATGGCGTTCGAGGAGAGATGTAAGTTAGCCAATCCCCGGGTGATTTACAGGAAGTAGGCGGGCAAATGTCAACTACGGTCACAGACGCTGTCGTGAACTTTACCGGTGTTGAACTACCCCTGGACCAAAACCTTCAGGGTGAGTAGTTAAACCATGTAATTGCATTAATGCTTTATTACGAAATCACAGCAAAAATCTCTTATTTCTTAAATATCGTATCTGTAAGTCGTGGGTTTTGCTCTTGAAGGAGATCAGATCTCGTGCTGGACTCCACATGGCTACCTAGCCGCCTAGCTTACCAACCAGCCCTGCTAGTTAGCATTAGCCGTCTCTGGTTAAACACCAGCAGGTTTACCATGTACTGTTGATCTTCAGGTGTCGTTGTCTGTTGAAAACCACGAGTTAACCATTTAACATGTCACTCGGTATAAATGTTTTGATCTTATTTTAAAGCATGTCGAGAGTCTGACATAGCTAGGCCTGAGCTACAACCGACCTGCTGTTGTGTTAGTGTGAGGACAGAATTACTGATCACTCCTGGAGGAAGTTCAATGAAGCTGAAGACATGGGAGGAAACTGGAGTAACTACACCAGAGCGTGTAAACTGACTGTTTGTCAGATAGAGAATATACAGAGTTTTGAAATAATATAAGTTTAAAACGACAAGTTTCTATTTTATGTTATTTTTTTAATGTAACCTTTATTTAATCAGATAAGTCTAATTATGATCAGGATCTTATTTACAAAGGCGACCTGGCCAAGAGGTCAGCAGCACACACCACAATAAGAATAAATTCAAGAAAAGATTAAGGCCATACATTACAAACAATAAATCAGGGTAATGATTCATCAATGTGACAGTGTTAGTTGAACAGTTTTGGGAGCAGTACCATTTCAACCCTAGAACACTATCGCTAAAATTAGTAACATCATCACTATAACAGGGTGATTTTTACCCGAAATAATATACTCAAGAAAAACTACTTGTCATCAAAATATGTCATAAGAGGACAATACATGACAAATTCAAGTAGTTTTCTTTCATTTTTAACTGTGCAATGTCCAAAGGGAGGAAAAAAGTGCCATGAGGAGACCGTATAAAAATGCAACAAAATAACCGAAATTAGGCATTCATGAACAAAAAATTACTAGACAAAAAATATAGAAACTGTAAACTTAGTTTCTTTTCCACCCATTCCTGGGGTATGTGAGTCTTCCCTGGTGAAGACTCAGGGTCCTTGGCACAATAACAGCTGCAGGAGAGAGAACCAAAATATGGCTGATTTTGAGTGAGTAAAAATGACCAGCTGACTAAAATTTTTTTTTTATTAGGTGATGCAGGACAGATCATGACAGGTGGTTGACAACATAGATACAGTGCAAACAGACAATGGAGATAAGACAAAGTGACAAATACAGCAGTAACACATAACATTTACATACATTTAAAAAGTGTTGCAAGACTGTTTAAGTGAAAAATCACTACTTTGTGATAGTTATTCATAACCACTGCACTAAATAAAGATAACATGCAAATTCCAGGACCACTCTTACTGACCTATTCACCTACATGCAGCTATCAAATCCACCCAAACCTACTTTACCGTCTATCACCTGAACACGTGCCTGTAGGAAAAAGCAGCTTTTGGATCAGGAAAACAAATATGCCTTCAAAGATATCAAAAGTAATGCTGAAGCTACCCAGAGACCCATGATACTCAGACAAACACAACACAATGAAAATCATGTGAAGATGTTTGGTCGGGTGAAATCACTCGATGATAGTCTTCTAGGGTTAAAAACACAAGCGTTGCTCAGAGGAATCTCGCTGCCTAGTGAGTAATAGGGGACGAAAAGCTTTAACTGAAACCAATTCTGGTATTTCAGTTCTGTCTGTAACATGTTCCAACCGGCAGCATAACAAAAAAGCTTGTTTACCCAATTCAGTTTGGACTCTGGGCACGTTCAGATGATAAATTGTACAAGAGTGTAGGGCATAGGTGCCCCTTGAATTCTGCTGCAGAGAACATGGGTAGGATGGAAGTAATCCAAGAAGAGACTTATAAATCAAGATCATCCAATAAGAGTTCCTCTGGGAGCTGAAGGAGGGGCACTCAGCTTTGGCATAGAGCTTACTGTGGTGAGTGAGGTGACCACAACCAGAGACAAAGTGTAATGCACAGTGATAAACAGTGGCAAATGCCAGAAGACATTTGGCTGAGGCACTCATGTCACCAGGACAGAAAAGGAGCAGACAAGATATTTCCAAGCTCTTAGGGAAAAACAGGATTAAAACCACTTCAGAGATTGTAGATGAGCCTGAATTGTATTAAAAGCTGTCTCCAAAAATTCTAAAGCCTGGGAAAGTGAGGAAGTATAAGTCAGTATAAGTGCAACCCTGTAATTTTTACAATCTGAAACCTGTATAGAATCATGTAAAATCTTAAAGGCAGCAGTAACAGTCCAGTGCTGCTTTGTAAGTCCAGATTGAAAATGTGTTAAAATGCCATCAGCACCTAAAAATGCTTTTAATTGCTCACTGTCAATTTTTTACAAACATTTTTGCCAAGTTTAGAAATTGTGATATAGTTATGTACTCCTGAAAGATTACCATCCTTTAGATTGTGGAGCACAAAAGCAGATTTCTATATTCTGGGAATTTTATTCGATTAATGAAATCTTCAGGTTTGACTCACCTTTTTAACCCTGACAGACTGTATCCTGCACATATCAGATTAAATAGCTTTGATTTAATTGACAAGTGTGATGAATAATTCATGTATCATTTATCTCTTTACTCGTCTGTACCAGTCTCAGAGTATGGGCAGTGTGTTGGCTGCCGCCTCCCCCACTCCTGCCCCAGCTGCGGCTGGAGGTAGTCAAGGGGTCCCGGGGCTGGTGTCGGTCCCTCCAGGGTTCACCATGCCTCCAGTGTCTTCCGTCCCTCCAGCATCTGGACAGCCGGCAGATGCAGAATCCTCGCTCCCAAACCCAGGCACATACGAGGAGTGCCACCGCAAATGTAAAGGTTGGAGAATTTCTTTAATGCATTGAATAGTTTTAATGCTTTTTATCACATTAACCATGTCACTATCCATTCATCTGAAGAATACACTACTGCCAATAAAACACACAAATCAACCACAGTGCTGTGAACACTTGGGCTGTGATCAATCAAAGTAAATCCTGGCTGACTGAAATCACACCCACTCAACAACCTACTGATCTGTCATGAAAAAATAAATAAATAAATAATGGCATGCTATCTAGATCTACCCAATCAGTGACAGTGTAGTCAGTGCACCCTGGCTGGTTTTCTAAATTCACTTAAAATTGAACACAAGCTTTTTTTTGCTGCATATTCCATTTATTTTTTGACTTGATTAAGTTATACACCTGCCTATAATCATATCTGAAAGTGTAACTACTTTCATGATTGTATTGGATTGCATTAAATTGCCCTGGTGTACAATTGGATACACAGGTACAGAACAGCTGCAGAATAATTGTGGTTTTAGTTTAAGTTTTCCTTCCCCCCACTTCTTGTCCTTTATGCTCCAGATGAGTAAATTGTGATTGTACAGAGACATGTTAAGTCAACCTCAACTTGCAGGAGTGTGTAGAGTGTAGAGAGAGTCTATCTAAGTCAATTGAAAGCCTTACTGAGACCCTCTTAGAACTTTTTGTTTTACAACTTTAAGATGTGTCCTTTATCGGTCGAGGGAAGTTTGGGGGTCTTTCCAGGAGAAATGTATGAGCCATGATGCTGTGACTACAGAGCTTTGCCTCAGGGAGAAGGAAATTCAAGGGTATTTCCACATAAGGGCACACACAGCAATGGGAGTTCTGTCTTTTTGCTCCATTGGTTTATTGTCTTTTCTAAGTTTGATCTCCTAAAGGCTCCTTACATAAGCTGTCATGGACTTTGGGGGTTTGCCCTTCACAGTATGTCGACATTGAAAGGGTTCAACTTTTCAGTAACATTTCCTTCAACTTTTTTTTGCTACAGAGGTCTTCCCTCTGCAGATGGAAGGGGTACGGCTAGTGGTCAACAAAGGCCTGAGCAACCACTTCCAGGTCAGCCATACCATCACCCTCAGCACTCTTGGTGAATCCAGCTATAGATTTGGTTCCACTTACGTCGGCAGTAAACAGACTGGACCAGCAGAGGTAATAATCACATCAAATCACTAAATAATGCTCAAATTTCTGTTTTTTTTTGTTTTGTTTTATCCAAGCTGACTTCAGGATGTTTTTTTGCCCTCTAGTCATTTCCAGTCATGGTTGGAGACATGGACAACACTGGCAGTCTGAATGCTCAGATCATTCACCAGCTTACTGCCACTGTGCGCTCCAAAATAGCCATCCAGGTAAGCAGAGCAACGGAGGAAACATTCATTCATATGTTGTCATAAACAGATCAATATTCCAGTTTTAAGAGTTTTTAATCTCTGTTTGTGTGTTGCAGACGCAGCAGCATAAGTTTGTGAACTGGCAGTGTGACATGGAGTATCGTGGCGAAGACTTCACCGCTGCTGTGACGCTCGGGAATCCAGACGTTCTTGTTGGATCTGGTATGATATTCAAACAGTGAAGTGGAGGCTGATTTGTATTTGTTGGTAACTTAAGATAAACTAAGCAATATGATTAGTCATAAGAATACATCGCTGATTGAGTTTTTTTGGCTCCAGCTCAAATTAATATTAATTGATACACACTCAGACATGGTAATATTTTAGGCGTTGTTAAATTCAACTGAGTTTCTTTCTGACAAATTGTAATTGAAGTCGTACTTCACAAATTAAACCCTTCATTTTTCATAAGTGGAGGCAGGAATTCCAGTTTATCAGCTGAATATACATGAGTTGTTTTGAATGAGGCTCTTCACTCTGATTTAATCTCTGGAGCTCCTGAAACACTGATCATTCAAGGTGTAAAAGAGCTGTTAATGCTTCTTCCTTTTAATCAGGCAGAAGCAGAAACTATTTATAGCAACATGGAGAGACTTTTATCATCTCGACCAATTAGTTAGTCCCCTCTGAAATTAAAAGATGCCACTTGAATGTTTTCTACAGTATTACTTACAGCTGAGGAGGAATAGACTGCTCCTTTACTCCAAGACTTTTAGAGACTTTTAGGAAAGTGTAAACATTATAAGATTTTATGGCAACCCTCAGATGGAAGATCGCATTGCATCAAAAAAGACTGGGAAAGAGACAAGTCTGTGACCAAAGAAAGGGGTTGAAATCTGTTCATCAAAACAGATGAGGAAAGATTTTATCAGTGATTTATGTCCTTCAAATTCTTCTTCTCAGGTATTTTGGTGGCCCACTATCTCCAGTCGATCACACCAGGACTGGCTCTGGGTGGTGAACTGGTGTACCACAGGAGACCAGGAGAAGAAGGAACTGTAACCTCCCTCCTGGGCAGGTACACAGGTAAAACATGCACTGTGAGAAAAGTTAAATTGTTCCATAAACCATCTGTATATAGTGTAAAATTACCAATGCCAATACTCCCATTCACAATTTCCAAATTTTTTATTTTTCTGTTGTGTGGCAGTCATTTAGAAAACTTAATACCAAATTCATATGAGTGATTATTTTATTTTTTTTGTCCCTGTAGGTGACAACTTTGTCGCTACATTGACTTTAGGAGGAGCAGGAGCTCATGCGACATACTATCACAAAGCCAATGACCAGGTAAAAACCTCTTCTAATGTCTGTCCTTTCTGGTTTAAATTCTTTCAAGCCTGACTTAAACGGCTCGCACAGGCCCTCTATAGATCACTTGTGGTTTAAGTGCAGGATAACTATGTGGCATAATTTGTAGTGATAAAGAATTTTCGGGAGAAAATTAACAACTAGCATCAATTACCTTAAAGGTCAAGTGCATTTTTCTCTTCCTGATCTTTGAAACACAGTGTTGCAGTAAAAGATCAATAAATTGGATCCTCTTCCTCGGACAGACAATAAGAAAAAAAAATATATTATTTATAAATGTGGCTTCAAACTTGTTTTCTCCTTGTACAGCTGCAGGTAGGAGTTGAATTTGAAGCCAGCACGAGGATGCAAGACACGACAACATCCTTTGGTTACCAGCTGGACCTCCCCAAAGCGAACCTGCTTTTTAAAGGTAAAAACACCATAATTATACAGCTAAAGGCAGATCAACAATAAACATGGAGTTCTTCTTTAAGAGACTCTTATCTTTTCTCCCCACAGGCACCGTTGACAGTAATTGGGTGGTTGGGGCAACACTTGAAAAGAAACTGCTGCCTCTGCCTCTCACACTGGCCTTAGGGGCTTTCCTCAACCACCGCAAAAACAAGTTCCAGTGTGGCTTCGGTGTCACAATCGGTTAGGAGTGCTTGAGGGGGCTGCCTGGAGTGAGCTCACAGGCCACAGCTTGGACCGGCACAGAGACACACAGGAACCTGGACTAAGTTTTAGAAATTGGATTCAGAGACTCTCTTTCAACTGTGATTTCTGGGGCAGACAGAGAGACAAAGACAACTACCAAGGAGCCAGGACTGGCCAAGCCATGCCTACATTCTGTAGCACAAATGTCTTTCCTTTATGGTGTATTTCATATACCCAGAGGCTAGAGAGGTGTATGTCAGAGGGCATCAGTGATGCATGAGAACATGTGACGTGAAAATCAAAGTGGTTAGAAATAATATATGGTTATCATGTATGATGGGTTGAAATAAATGTCATTACTTTTTGTAAAACTGGATGTGGTTATGTTTTCTATTCAGGACTTAATTATTTCAGAATGAGGGACACGTAACTTCAGCCTGGTTTAAAGGACAGGTACTTAAAACCACTAATGTCAGATAATTCAGTGTCACTAATACATACTGTGGTGGTTTAGTGTAAGTCAGTACTACAATAAATGATGTTCCCAAGTAGATTTAAGAAAGACAAGATGTTTACTTAAAATTTCATGCAGGATTTGAGTATTTAGTCTCCACTGCCATGAAGACAAATCCCTTTACAGCATGACCATGACTGGAGATAAGTTTCAAGCATTGCTATAACCAAAACTCTGAAGAGACAGACCAGCAAAGCTGTAAACTCTACAGCCAGCCTACTTCCTGTTGTATAGACACTTCTGTCAACAATGCCACCCTGTGGAGAATATGTCTGTCTGCTATGTCATAACTCACTTTAACAGTAACATGTACAAAAAAAAGAATTTGCATGTTAGCTAATTATTTAGTTTTGCCCAACACATTTATATTTAACATTTACATTTAACATTTAGATTTATATTTAACATTTATATTTAGATTTATATTTAACATTTAGATTTATATTTAACATTTATATTTAACATTCAGATTTATATTTAACACTTAGATTTAACATTTATATTTATATTTATATTTAACACTTAGATTTAACATTTATATTTAGATTTAACATTTATATTTAGATTTAGATTTAACATTTAGATTTAGATTTAACATTTATATTTAACATTTAGATGTTACATTCAGATTTATATTTAATATTTAGATTTGACATTTATATTTAGATTTAACATTTATATTTAGATTTATATTAAACATTTAGATTTATATTGAACAATTATATTTAACATTTAGATTTAACATTTATATCTAGATTTAACATTTAGATTAAACATATATATTTAACATTTATATTTATATTTAACATTTAGATTTATATTTAGATTTAACATTTAGATTTAGATTTAACATTTATATTTAGATTTAACATTTAGATTTAGATTTAACATTTATATTTAGATTTATATTTAATATTTAGAATTACATTTATATATTTATATTTAGCGTTTAGATTTAACATTTAACAGTATCATGTGTGCGCCTGCATGTGTGTGTGCGTGTGTTTGTACAGTGTCCACGTAGTTATTAACACGAAACGTCACCCCAAGTATTTGTTCCCCCCCTAAATTGGTTTTAATTCATTTTCTTCGACACAAGAATCATCAATATGACCTTCCGGAGCTTTTATTTTGGAACTTCTGGTTTCCAACCATGAATTTGCATAATAACTAAATATTTGGTTTTGCCCAACACATTTAGATTTAACATTTACATTTAACATTTATATTTAACATTTATATTTATATTTAACATTGAGATTTAACATTGAGATTTAACATTTTATTTAGATTTAACATTTACATTTAACATTTAGATTTAACATTTAGATTTAACATTTAGATCTAACATTTAGATTTATATTTAGATTTAACATTTATATTTAAATTTAACATTTAGATTTAGATTTAACATCTAGATTTAACATTTATATCTAGATTTAACATTTAGATTAAACATATATATTGAACATTTATATTTAGCATTTAGATTTAACATTTAACAGTATCATGTGTGCGCCTGCATGTGTGTGTGCGTGTGTTTGTACAGTGTCCGAGTAGTTATTAACACGAAACGTTGACCCAAGTATTTGTTCCCCCTTTGAATTGGTTTTAATTCGTTTTTGAGATTTAACATTGAGATTTAACATTTTATTTAGATTTAACATTTACATTTAGATTTAACATTTAGATTTAACATTTTTATTTAGATTTAACATTTATATTTAGATTTAGATTTAACATTTATATTTAACATTTAGATGTTACATTCAGATTTATATTTAATATTTAGATTTGACATTTATATTTAGATTTAACATTTATATTTAGATTTATATTTAACATTTAGATTTATATTGAACAATTATATTTAACATTTAGATTTAACATTTATATCTAGATTTAACATTTAGATTAAACATATATATTTAACATTTAGATTTATATTTAACATTTAGATTTATATTTATATTTAACACTTAGATTTAACATTTATATTTAGATTTAACATTTATATTTAGATTTAGATTTAATATTTAGAATTACATTTATATATTTATATTTAGCGTTTAGATTTAACATTTAACAGTATCATGTGTGCGCCTGCATGTGTGTGTGCGTGTGTTTGTACAGTGTCCACGTAGTTATTAACACGAAACGTCACCCCAAGTATTTGTTCCCCCCCTAAATTGGTTTTAATTCATTTTCTTCGACACAAGAATCATCAATATGACCTTCTGGAGCTTTTATTTTGGAACTTCTGGTTTCCGACCATGAATTTGCATAATAACTAAATATTTGGTTTTGCCCAACACATTTAGATTTAACATTTACATTTAACATTTATATTTAACATTTATATTTATATTTAACATTGAGATTTAACATTGAGATTTAACATTTTATTTAGATTTAACATTTACATTTATATTTAACATTTACATTTAACATTTAGATTTAACATTTAGATCTAACATTTAGATTTATATTTAGATTTAACATTTATATTTAAATTTAACATTTAGATTTAGATTTAACATCTAGATTTAACATTTATATCTAGATTTAACATTTAGATTAAACATATATATTTAACATTTATATTTAGCATTTAGATTTAACATTTAACAGTATCATGTGTGCGCCTGCATGTGGTGTGCGTGTGTTTGTACAGTGTCCGAGTAGTTATTAACACGAAACGTTGACCCAAGTATTTGTTCCCCCTTTAAATTGGTTTTAATTCGTTTTTGAGATTTAACATTGAGATTTAACATTTTATTTAGATTTAACATTTACATTTAGATTTAACATTTAGATTTAACATTTTTATTTAGATTTAACATTTATATTTATATTTAGATTTAACATTTATATTTAACATTTACATTTAACATTTAGATGTTACATTCAGATTTATATTTAATATTTAGATTTGACATTTATATTTAGATTTAACATTTATATTTAGATTTATATTTAACATTTAGATTTATATTGAACAATTATATTTAACATTTAGATTTAACATTTATATCTAGATTTAACATTTAGATTAAACATATATATTTAACATTTATATTTATATTTAACATTTATATTTATATTTATATTTAACACTTAGATTTAACATTTATATTTAGATTTAACATTTATATTTAGATTTAGATTTAATATTTAGAATTACATTTATATATTTATATTTAGCGTTTAGATTTAACATTTAACAGTATCATGTGTGCGCCTGCATGTGTGTGTGCGTGTGTTTGTACAGTGTCCACGTAGTTATTAACACGAAACGTCACCCCAAGTATTTGTTCCCCCCCTAAATTGGTTTTAATTCTTTTTCTTCGACACAAGAATCATCAATATGACCTTCTGGAGCTTTTATTTTGGAACTTCTGGTTTCCGACCATGAATTTGCATAATAACTAAATATTTAGTTTTGCCCAACACATTTAGATTTAACATTGAGATTTAACATTGGGATTTAACATTTTATTTAGATTTAACATTTACATTTATATTTAACATTTAGATTTAACATTTACATTTAACATTTAGATTTAACATTTAGATCTAACATTTATATTTATATTTATATTTAACATTTATATTTAATTTTAACATTTAGATTTAGATTTAACATTTAGATTAAACATATATATTTAACATTTATATTTAGCATTTAGATTTAACATTTAACAGTATCATGTGTGCGCCTGCATGTGTGTGTGCGTGTGTTCGTACAGTGTCCGCGTAGTTATTAACACGAAACGTTAACCCAAGTATTTGTTCCCCCCTTAAATTGGTTTTAATTCGTTTTTGAGATTTAACATTGAGATTTAACATTTTATTTAGATTTAACATTTACATTTAGATTTAACATTTAGATTTAACATTTACATTTAACATTTAGATTTAACATTTAGATCTAACATTTAGATTTATATTTATATTTAACATTTATATTTAAATTTAACATTTAGATTTAGATTTAACATTTAGATTTAACATTTATATCTAGATTTAACATTTAGATTAAACATATATATTTAACATTTATATTTAGCATTTAGATTTAACATTTAACAGTATCATGTGTGCGCCTGCATGTGTGTGTGCGTGTGTTCGTACAGTGTCCGCGTAGTTATTAACACGAAAAGTTACCCCAAGTATTTGTTCCCCCCTTAAATTGGTTTTAATTAGTTTTCTTAGACACAAGAATCATCAATATGACCTTCTGGAGCTTTTATTTTGGCACTTCCGGTTTCCGACCATGAATTTGTATATTAGCTAAATATTTAATTTTGCCCAACACATTTTGAATTTAACATTTAGATTTATATTTAACATTTATAATTAACATTTATATTCTACATTTATATTTAGATTTAACATTTATATTTATATTTATATTTAACATTTAGATTTATATTTAACATTTATATTTATATTTAACATTTATATTTAGATTTAACATTTAGATTTATATTTAACATTTAGATTTAACATTTAGATTTAGATTTAGATTTAACACTTAGATTTATATTTAACATTTAGATTTAACATTTAGCTTTAGATTTAACATTTATATTTAGATTTATATCAAACATTTAGATTTAGATTTAACATTTATATTTAGATTTAACATTTATATTTATATTTAACATTTGGACTTATATTTAACATTTAGATTTAACATTTATATCTAGATTTAACATTTAGATTAAACATATATATTCTGGAGCTTTTATTTTGGCACTTCTGGTTTCCGGCTGTGAATTTGCATATAAGCTGAATATTTAGTTTTGCCCAATACATTTTAAATTTAACATTTACATTTAACATTTATATTTAACATTTAAATTTATATTTAACATTAATATTTAACATTTAGATTTAACATTTAAATTTAGATTTAACATTTATATTTAGATTTAACATTTTGATTTAGATTTAACATTTATATTTAACATTTAGATTTAACATTTAGATTTAACATTTAGATGTAACATTTATATTTATATTTAACATTTACATTTAACGTTTATATTTATATTTAACATTTATATTTATATTTATATTTAACATTTAGGTTTATATTTAACATTTAGATTTAACATTAGGTTAAACATATATAATTAACATTTATATTTAGCATTTAGATTTAACATTTAACATTTAACAGTATCATGTGTGCGCCTGCGTGTGTGTGCGTGTGTTCATACAGTGTCCGCGTAGTTATTAACACGAAACGTCACCCCAAGTATTTGTTCCCCCCTTATATTGGTTTTATTTCGTTTTCTTTGACACAAGAATCATCAATATGACCTTCTGGAGCTTTTATTTTGGCACTTCCGGTTTCTGACCATGAATTTGCATATTAGCTAAAAATTTAGTTTTGCCCAACACATTTAGATTCAACATTGACATTTAACATTTAGATTTAACATTTAGATTTATATTTAACATTTAGATTTAACATTGAGATTTAACATTTAGATTTAACATTTATATTTAGATTTAACATTTATATTTAGATTTATATTTAGCATTTATATTTATATTGAACAATTATATTTAACATTTAGATTTAACATTTATATCTAGATTTAACATTTAGATTAAACATATAGATTTAACATTTATATTTAGCATTTACATTTAACATTTAACAGTATCATGTGTGCGCCTGCATGTGTATGTGCGTGTGTTCGTACAGTGTCCACGTAGTTATTTACACGAAACGTCACCCCAAGTATTTGTTCCCCCCTTAAATTGGTTTTAATTTGTTTTCTTCGACACAAGAATCATCAATATGACCTTCTGGAGCTTTTATTTTGGCACTTCTGGTTTCCGACCATGAATTTGCATAATACCTAAATATTTAGTTTTGCCCAACACATTTAGATTTAACATTTACATTTAACATTTATTTTTAACATTTATATTAATATTTAACATTTAGATTTAACATTGAGATTTAACATTTTATTTAGATTTAACATTTACATTTAACATTTAGATTTAACATTTACATTTAACATTTAGATTTATATTTATATTTAACATTCATATTTAGATTTAACATTTAGATTTATATTTAACATTTAGATTTAACATTTATATCTAGATTTAACATTTAGATTAAACATATATATTTAACATTTATATTTAGCATTTAGATTTAACATTTAACAGTATCATGTGTGCGCCTGCATGTGTGTGTGCGTGTGTTCGTACAGTGTCTGCGTAGTTATTAACACGAAACGTTAACCCAAGTATTTGTTTCCCCCTTAAATTGGTTTTAATTCCTTTTTTTTCGACACAAGAATCATCAATATGACCTTCTGGAGCTTTAATTTTGGCACTTCTGGTTTATGACCGTGAATTTGCATATTAGCTAAATATTTAATTTTGCCCAACACATTTAGATTTAACATTTATATTAAACATTTAGATTTATATGTAACATTTATATTTAACATTTATATTTATATTTAACATTTATATTTAACATTTAGATTTAACATTTAGATTTAACATTTATATTTAGCAATTAGATTTAACACTTAACATTTAACAGTATCATGTATGCGCCTGCATGTGTGTGTGCGTGTGTTAGTATAGTGTCCGCAAAGTTATTAACACGAAACGTCACCCCAAGTATTTGTTCCCCCCTTAAATTCGTTTTCTTCGACACAAGAATCATCAATTTGACCTTCTGGAGCTTTTTTTTTGGCACTTCCGGTTTCCGACCGTGAATTTGCATAATAGCAAAATATTTAGTTTTGCCCAACACATTTAGATTTAACATTTATATACATACACATACACATACACAACACATATCTTTTTAAATAAAATGTAAAAATTTTATCATACTATATTATGACATTTTTATCACACTATACATTGACAATTTTTAAACATATCATGCTATGGCATTTTTCTTTCTTTCTTAAATTTTAAATGTCAAATGTTTATCATAATATACAATGACAATCTTATCATACTATGCTATATGACATTCTTTTCTTTATTGAATTTAATTTTTTTTTATTACACTATACAATATCATTTTTCTATCATTAAATGTCAAATCTATCATACCATGCTATGGCAATTTGATCATACTACACTTTGGCATTTTTATCATTTATACTTTGACAATTTTTAACGCGACATTTTTTTCATACATAAATATGAGATTCTTGACATACTATACTATTTCATTTTTATCATACTAAACTTTGATTTTTCTTATCATACTCTACTATAACATTTTTAACATACTATACTATGGAATTTTTATCAAACTACACTGACATTTTTATCAAACTATATTATGACTTTTATTATACTATACTATGATATTTTTACCAACCTATACTTTAACGTCTTTATTATACTATACTATAATCCTTGTATCATATGATACAACAACATTTTGTAATACTATACTCTGATATTTTTGTGACAGACAGTGTGACAGGGCGGTGGTCTGCTGGTGGGGGGCTCGGGCCCGTTGGTGCCCTGTGTGACACTAGTTATCCTTGATTTCATCTTATTTGGCATCTCGTGCTTGTTTCATTATGATTAAGGAGAAAAATAGCATGGGTGAGCAAGGCAATTTAATATTTTCACAAAAAGTCAAAATTATCATTTTTAAACAAGCAGGTCTGGAAACATATAGGTAATCAATGAGGGACAGACAGTAACATTACACAAAAACACTGCAAAACAGTTTAAAGGCTACAAACATATTCAATACATAACATTGATATCTGACTGAGCATTATTGATTAACAATGTACCTATATGCGTATGGAAGACACACTTATAAGTTGTTGCAAATGATTTATTTGAAAAACAGAATTGCATGAAGTCAACAACCTACAAAACAGATTTTTAAGAATCATCTCCTGATGGTTATCTAAAAAACTTGGCCCCACCACCAAAAAACATTACAACACGTAGCTTTTTTAAAATTTTCAGTATGTATCTAGTGATTAATGTATCCCCAATTAATTACCTCTGACTACTCCACCATTTCCACAATGAGAAACAGAAACAGTACAGAAGACATTTGCCGTGGTCTCGTCCATGTGCAGAGGTGAGATGTAAACGGATTAAGATTCACATCAGCGTATCAGGAGCATCAGTGCGAGCAGGAAGGTGAGCACAGGGCAGGAAGCCAAACCAGGAGCGAAGCCAAAAAGGCTTTGGCAAGAAGCAAAGAGAAAATAATGCACAATAAATGAATGATGCACCAAAGATTTATGACAAATGTCTGATGGTCCTTTAAAAAATTTCTCCAGTGAAAGTGTAAATCTGTTTACCTGTCATCCTCTGTGGTTCTAGGTGGTCTGTAGGTGGAAGGATTGATCCTGTAAAGCAGATTTCATCAATTATTAGGCAAACTGAAATCTTATATTATTTAATAAAACACGATTTGATTTATGTCATCATATTTCATCTTTAGCGTAAATGGACTTGTTTTGTTTATAGAAGGAAAAAGCTGGCTTTCCTGAGGTACAAAGTTAAAATCAGAAGCATCTTAACAGCATCAAAAACAAGATTTTTAAGCAAAAATTAAAAAATAAAAATACTTGTCATCATCTGTGGTCTGTGGGAAAGGTGGATAGGTCCTGAAAAATATAAAATTGTGTGTTAGAGCCATTTTCAAAGCAAACATACCTGCTTCATTCAGCATTTAATGTATAATAATAGAAGGTTGTCAATATTCCCATTTATGGGGACTAAAAGCTGATGGTGGTTTGAAGAAGAAGACATATTACAAAGTACTTGAGGCTTTTGTAAGAATATAAAGTGTTGTGCTTCTAATGAACAATATTCTGAGTTAATTAAAAAAAAGGTGAAATATAATGAATCCTCATTACATGTGGTCATCTGTTGTTTTCAGAGGAGGCCAATCAGTTGTGGGATGGATCCTGTAAAAGTAATATACACATTTTATCATCATGTATGAATGAAGCTAATATGCTTTTTCAGTGCCAATGATAAATCGTTAGTGCTTTTCTGAGTCAATGTTTGTAATAGATATATGCAGAATTGCATCACATGACTCTTTACAAGGTTTTTACACAGCAAATAAAACATCCGAAAGGTGAAATATAATAAATTCTCATTACATGTCATCTGTTGTTTTCAGAGGAGGCCAACCGGACGTGGGATGGATCCTGAAAAATTAGATGCATCATTTTTTACCATGTATGAATCAAACTTTGATGCTTATCTCAATACCACATTATGTAAGCTATTAACACTAGGCATGTATGTCTAAAAAGCAGATTTTTTTGTTTATTTATAAGATACTGTTCTCTTGTTTGAACTTAAATAAAGTACATGACAGGTCATGCAAAATGTCAACCAATCTCTTTACAACATAATTCTAGCTTCCAGTTTTTACAGCTACCATAATACTGCAAAAGTGAATCATGAAGAAATATAATTACATGTGGTCATCAGTGGTCTTAGGGAGAGGAGGTGGGGTCCTGCAGAAATGACATCAAAAAGTTTATTGTCCTGCAGAAGCTTGTTTTTCAGTCAGACCGAATGATCAGACACAAAGATGTAGATATAATATCTAATGCAAACTCCACATCAACAATAGTGAGTGCATTCTTGGATAGAGTATCCTTCCTGTTAATGTTAGATGTCATTTGCTGATCACATTGGCCCCACTTCAATATTTTATCGGGGATATTTTAAAGAGTAACACTGATGGTAGTGCCTCAAACTTAGACATTAATCTGTTTAATCAAATCATTGGCTGTTTTGAAGATAATACAAAGCCTCACCCTGAAAAACACGGGCCATTAAGCTGAGCTGTAGCTTGTCTCATTTGCACTGGTCTCAGCTCAGGGCATGGCAGGGTATTCCCATTAACCAGAGGAGTTAAATCTAGAAAAGAATTAAGTGTCAGGAGTGTAGTCCTCAGGATCTGGATTTGGGTCAAAAAGATTTAACAAACTAGCAGAAAAAAAACAAAACAGAACGGAACGAAAACATTGTCCTACCTTGGAAGGTGAAGGAAAAAACAGCACTCCCTCCCTTTAGGTATTGTCTGGATTTTATGTCTTCAAAATCAGCAAAATAATATCGGCCGAGCAAAGGTCCAGCATAGGTGGTCTCGTTGTTCTCATTGACTGATGGAGTTCCAACCTCACTTGGGTCGCCCCAGTTCAGCTTTCCTTCTTTAAAAAAAAACATGTACAACTTTGATGATAAAAAAACAGAGTGTGATTAATGTTTTATGTGCTCAAAATAGATCAGATTCCTTACCTGAGTTTACACTCCGGTCACTGGTGATACTCCTCTGCTTGGTCATGTGAATCTGGATATTGGGCGTCTGATCCACCATTCCAAAGGTTACCTGCCTATTAGGGACAGGCCATTCTAGCTCGTCGTCATTTTCACCTGACACCATTCGCACAACCATACCAATAAATGTCTCGTATAGCACAACCCCAACAGTGTATGCATAGCCCCCCCTGGAGTACTGCCGTGGGCTGAATAACTGGGTTCCGTAGGCACTGGTATTCAAAAGGTTCTCAAAATTGTCAAACTGTAGTGTGACATGTGGACATTCAAGCTCTGACAGGTTGATGTCGTCAATGGAGAAGCCACCCCTAGAGTTTCCTGCTCCTTTACGGGCCTCAAACACCACCTGGAAGTCCTTGGTGGCGTTCAGGGAAATGTGCTTGATCTGCCAGTAAGATTTTGGTTGACCTGGAGGAAAGTTCATGGTTGACTAAGTTTCAGAATGTGAATAGTCAACACTGCCTATCATGAATGACTGTTAAGAAGGGCTCTTTATACATTACCGCTGATCTGTCCCATGAGACGGACAGTTCCTCTGACATCGAACTGATCTTCAAACTCTCTGATCCAGATGTTTAGTTCGTCTGACTCGCTCCCACTGTGGTAGTAGTAGAACTGAAGGCACTGAACATTACAGTCTCTTTTGGGGGTTATCCTCTTGGTCTCCAGCCATGCTGAGTCTTCCTCCTGGCCTGATGCTGTACTGGCATGCATGAAGTAACTGTTTTTTTGACCTAAAATAAATTGGTACGAATACATGTACAGTCAATATCTATGTGGCTCTAAATACAATGATATTTTTGATGCATCAAGAGCTTCCTGTTTTACTTTCTTCTTGCTTGGTTCATACAGCTTCTGGGTGTGTGAGACAATATAAAATGAATATGCCATAATATTTTAATATTTTTTGGACCAGGTAGCGTGGAGAGTGTCAGTGTGTTTTTAGTCTTTTGGTAAAAATCAGTTCTTTCCAATAGAAAATAAAAAGTTTTTTGCTGCAAAAATTGAATTATTTTAGGTTTTTAAAGCAAGATTTAGGATGCATGATTTTCCACATTGCCTGAAGTCAAAAATTGAAATTTTAGCATTTATATCTTACCACCACTTGTGCCATCACCACCAGGTAGGTTGGTGTGGTCAGAGACAGGACCAGCTGCAACCCGACTTGACTTTTCCCACTCAATGCCGCCCTGTGAACAGCTGCTCATTTGGCACGCGTCTCCATCAGTGAAGCCACAGTAAAACTGAAAAGCAATAGTTGAGTCTGTGGAGGAGAACAAAAACAGAAGGGGAAGAAAATGAATGATTTTGGATATTTCAAGTCAAATCATGGAGCTTCTCTGATTGAAAGTATTTGCATGTGAATCATCAAATTTCATTAGTATTATTATGCCACTTTAATTCTTACAATACTTTATGTCTTTGTTTGTTTTGATCTTACATGTTAAAATAGAAGCACTCAGACTGTGACTCGAACTTCAAGCACTTACTGCACTGGTAGCGCAGGTTCAGCTCCTGAACATCAGTGGGACTCATTTGCAGTCTTTGACCAATGACATCCTGGAACTTTGGATCAATGGTGATGATTGTTGAACCGTTGCCATTAGAGAAAGCGTCTTTCCCATAATGCATCACTGAATCGTAGTCGTACCTCAGTCCGTTGGTGGTGCTCTCTGCTTTGCTGGCTTTATCAAAGTTACTCTCAAACCCTGGATGACACATGTCAAAATCGTCGATCAGTTACAGCATGCTGCTTTAAGCACATGAAGACCATGCAGTAGATCATAATTCTCTTCTAATGCTCAGAAATATATTTTTAACCTATTAGCAGTGACAAATTTAATAAAGAAGCAACAGAAAAACAAACTATAACATTGAGATATTGATAAACAAAGTAAGTACCATGCACTGCTTATTTCATTTGACAGTCAACCATTTGTTTTAAAAAGTATTTTCAACTGATGTCTCAGTTGATTACATTTTTGACAGACCTTTATTGTTCCGAACACGTCTGTTATCAACTATTTTCTAGGCTAAGACCTAACACATTAAAAGACCAGGAGGAAGAAACCTTGAAGGATGTTCTTATAGATAATGGTCACATGGTCATCTCTGTCGTATCGGCTCTGCTCGTGGTTGAACCCAAGAGCATGAAGGTACTCGTGCTCAATGGTGGAAATCTCGTCACAGTATTGCCCAATGGAAAGATCTTGCCCGCCCGCAATTACTCTCCCAATATATGAAAAACACCTAGAAAAAAAGGTCTCATCAGTAAGTCGGCAAAATGTTATTCTTGATGTTTGTGAAGGAACTGTCTTCATGAACAGGACAAAGAACATGTTCATATTCCTGCTTGGATGAACTGTCATCAGTAGTTAGGTATGAAAAGCACAGAGAAAGAAAGGAATAAAGGAAAGTGAATGATATAATACATACCCATCTAACTTTTTGGCATTTATGTAATAATCCTCTGAGTCCCTTTCTCTGAAGTCGATGCATGACTTCAACCTGAACTGGTCAAAGGCCTTCAAGATGACCCCTTTAGCATTTGCATCTGCCGTCAGTCATGGGTTTGATGTAATGGGGAAAGAACAGAAATGATGACTGAAATCAGTTAAGATAGACGTCAATCTTCTATCTTTGTATTTAGTCAAAAACAGTGAAAACTTTATCGACTTAACATCTGAAACATTCAAGTCCAGCAAGTTCTTTTGTGCTTTTTTAACCACTTTTTTCTACTGTGAAGCTAAACAGCATATTTTGCTAACTATTCAACAGAGTGCAGTCACTCCTCCCTCACACCTACCGAGGCTGCTGTCCAACACATATGGGACGGGGGATGGCCACAGTATGTCATCATTATTTGTTGAGCTCCTTTGAATGTTTGGTGTCTGAAAATTAATTTTTAAGAAAGCATTTGATGAAACTGACAACAAACAAAAACAAAAAACATGCAAATGATTTATTATAAAATGCTGTGCTTACCTCCAGAATGTCATCGTGTCCTGAATCTGTCACAAAGCATATGAAGTTAATGACTTTCTGTACACAACTACCAATCGCTAACAAGACGATGGAGAGACAGTAAAAGTGCACTGTAGAATTTCCCACTGCAAGCTAATAATATCATTGAAACAGAGATGTGCAAACTTACCTTTGTTTATTTCGTCAATGCTTTTCTCAACACCGATTTCTACAAACACAGATGAGATGCTGCCTTAAGCAAAACTGAATAAAAATGAACCAACTTAGAGAATAAAAAAAAAAAAAAAACATCATTTAGGACATCAAAAAGTGCAACTTACCCACTATTTCTGGTCCTTTCTGAAAAAAAGAAAGAAAAAATATATATATTAGGTGACATGAACATTGAAAGATGTAGCTCTCATTCAAAGAACTTAAAGTAAAACTGGAAACACTTTATATAAACCCACTTTTTTAATGCTACATAAGCACATTTATAACAATCCTCATGAGTGATAATAAGCATTCATAACAGCTTATAGTAACATTTATAAGGTGATTTAGGAATGAGCACAAAATCCTTTATAAAGAAGTGGCTCATGATGTAATTAACTGTAACGCAAAAGGAAAAAAAAATAACTATAAAAATATATTCCTGTTGTAAAGTATTTTTGTCTGACACTTTTTTTACAGCTACAGAATACCGTCTGTAAATTCTCATCAGTGTGTTAAGTGCCCTTAGTCCTGCTTTAGCATGTTGTGAGTATTCATTTCGACTTTTTCTAATTGGGAATTGTGTGAATTACAACTTTTTGTGTACATTATATTGAATGAGTTCTTTATAAGTCTTTAAAACCAGGTAAAGTTGTAATAGATCCAATAGATGTGTTTTTTTCATTAAGGTAAATTGCATTATATATCACACCTTTATAGGAATTCTGCTCACTGCTTAAAACACTTCATTAATAATGATTTAAGCTGCTTTTTATTATCATTCTACCTTTTAAACATTTTACATCGACTGTACATTTGTTTTGTTTTCTAAAACAGAGTCAATCACTTCCTCTGTATCAGACATTAGAAATTCTTAGATATTAAAAAAGATAGGTGTCTTTTGGTCAACAATCCAATTCCTGATTTTGCTGATATGTACAGCAGTGTGTTGAGCGTTAAAGCTCCTGTTGGTAGTTTCACACCTGTTATGAAACAAACTGAAACTAATACATTATTATGAGCTACAAAAACAAAGGAGACCATAGTTGACAAGATTGATTAATATGAGTTGGTGGTGAAAAAAAACATAAAAAAATCTTTTGCTGTAAGATAACTAAAATAAAATAAAATAAAAAAGATTGAGCTCTCACCTTGTTTGGTGGTATTGCAGATGAAACTGCCAAACTCACAACAAGGAAAATGAAGCTTTTCATTCTTGTGGTGAATTTTGCAGTAAACCAATCTGGATAGTTTTTGCCCACCTGTGTTTCCCTCCAACTGGGCTGATCGCGTCTTTCCTCTTAAGTGCTCATAAGAAACTGAACATGAGTGCTTAAAGCAGACATGAAGACCCACTCACATAACAAACAGGTTTTTAACTTTTCAGAGAATTGTAGTCACGCACGGAGCGTCATGGTCCGAAAATACTTGGCATTCTCGAGCAAAAGTTGTTTGGGCTGCTATGCTGTCAACATGAAAATCTTTGTCGTTGTCTCACACACTTTTCAAGTGCGATCATATGTCAGCCTTTATCAGATCATTTGGAAACACAAAAGAGGATAATGAGAAAAATATTTTATTGCAATCCAACTCAGCAGCTAAAGCTCACTGTATTTTCCAATCATGACAGTTGACAGTTGAAAAATAATTCAGAGAAATGAATTAGCTAATATTTTAAAATTTAAAATCCCTAATATTTTAAAATCCCAAAATGCTGGAAACATTTAAGCTCATATAAAGTTATTCCAAAACATACTGGATTAAAATATTGGCATTTTTCAGAGTAATCAAACATTTGGGTTCACTTGTAAATGTGGCACGCACTCTTATGGCAGGTAAATAAATCACACACGAAAGTATAAAAGTATGAAACATCTCTTTATTAGTAACCTGAATCAGCTGTTTGTTGAATGGCAGTAGAGGAGGAGGAGGTAGGATGTGTAGATCTAAATCCACCTCTTGTGTATTTCCTAACAGAAACATATGAATGTAAACAGGCAGAATACATTAATTATATTTAAATGAGGTGATTTAATATCGTAAAAGTTACCGTGAAGAGGCTGCAGCTGTCCCAGAAACAACCGAGTGAGTCAGAATCAGTTCTTGTGTTGACCCTAAAGAATCACATAAACTGACTTAGAGCAGACTCGTAGAAGCTTTTAGAAAGTGCAACTTTACCTAAAGGTTAACAGCTGATTACAGAGGAGCACTCACCCTCACTGCACATGGGCCTTGGACAGAGTCGTTCGAATGAGTGGTTGTAGGTTTTGCTGGTGGCTGTTTTGGGCAAGGAAGAGAGCTGTTGTGTTGCAGACTGGAAATATCTGGAGACAAGTTGAACATGTTGAAATGGACATTTAAAAAAATAATAATAATAATAATAATGAAACTAAGTACAGGGCTTTACAGTGTGACCATTTCACTTGCATTTGCAACTAAAAATAGAAAATGAAAATGTAAAATGTATTTGGGGGCACTTAGCAACAAATGTTGTTTAACGTGAATATTGTGGTTAAGTTAGTTTTAGGTTGGATATTTGACAGATCTTCACTGTGGATCTACCGGTGTCTTCTCACGCTCCATAACACAGAATAGCAAGAGCAGCGCGGTTAAATCTACTGGGCACCCTCGCTGTCAACGTCGGGACCATCAATAAATTACCGGTTGATGTTCTCGGAAAAGGCTGTTTTTCCTCTATAGCTTCCATGTCATGTGACCAGTTGACCTAAAATTAATTTCAATTAATAATATTTATGTCAACCAATAAGACACACCTCTTTATTTCCCGAACTTGTCCTCATATGATTTTTGTGTTAAATTTAAAGGCAGATTGTGAACATTTTCTTCAATAGCTTCCATGTCATGTGACCAAAAGACCTAAAACTGTTTTCAGATAATAAAGACAAACATTATTTGATCAATTTTTATTGTTCCCCTAAAGTTCTCTGTGTGTTTCTTACTTTTTCAACTTAGGAGCACATGTGCTCCTAAGTTGAAAAAGGTCAGTGTCAAGCCCTGAAGTAGCAGGTAGAAGTAATTTTTCATCCAAGTAAATTTATAGCAAAAGTTTTATCCACCTTTGACAAAATATTCCAAAATTCCTACACAAATAAATAAGCCAACATGCATAATGCCATATTTTTTAAAAACTGCATAAAGGTATGATCATCCACCTGTTTGGGATACAACAGAAGGGCTTACCTTCCAATGAGAGGAGGAATACGGCGGTGCCCCCCTTCAGGAAGTCCCTCCTCCTAATTTGCTCCAGGGAGAGAAAGGACCTGGTTCCATAGGCAGGGTTCACATAAAGAGATTCTTCATTACTTCTACTTTGTCGGCCCACCATACTGGGGTTGTCAAAAGCAACTTCAGAGGAAAAGAAAACATATTTATTCTCACTGACATACATTCAGATATTAGTAATCAATAGCAGTAATACAAACATTTGTTTTTATATCTCTTTGAAAGACTCACTGTAAGTTGGGTCTGTGGTCAAAGTGAGTTGTTTGGACATCTGTTTTTGAATGTGGGGGTTCTTATCCAACATGGTGAAGGTCACCTGCCTCCATGGACACGGCCACTCCAGAGTCGAATCATAGTCCCCTGACACAAAACGGAAGTACACTCCAAAGAAAGTTTCCCGCAGAGCGATCAACATCTGGTAAGCATAACCTTCAGGAGAGTACATCCGAGGGCTGTAGAGATAACTGTTATAATCAGTGCTTGTCAAAAGACCTTCAAAGTCTGGGATTTCCCAGACGTTATGTGGACACCCAGTCTCAGATAAATTGATATCGTCGATGGAAAATCCCCCTGAGGACTCTGCGTTTCCAGTACGTGCCTCAAATATGACCTTGAATGGCTTGTTGGCGTTCAGGGACACCTTGTGAAACGTCCATTTGGGGGTTGGTTCACCTGCAGGGGAGAAGAGTGAGCAAATAACTGCTTATGTTTGTTTTAGTGTTTCTGTGACTAATAATATCACTAACAAAATTGTAGTCCCCTTTGGATGAACCCTTATGATGATGGTCCTGTGAGCTACCAGTCTGCATGAAGGGCGGCTATGGCCCAGTGGTGGAGTGGGTTCTCTCTCAATCAGAAGGTCAAGGGTATGACCCCAGGTAATGCTGTCCACATGCCAAAGCGTAAATTGGCCGCTTAACCCCAAACTGCCCCCTGCTGGCTGTTCCCGGTAGTGTCTCTTACCTTTTTTCTGTGAGAAATGTCCTTAAATCTGACAACAGCTATATTTAGCATGCTAACACCAAAACTGAGAAGGCTGATGTGTTAAAAATAAACCCTTAAGACATAAGCATTTTAGGATTATCTCATGAGAAAGTTGACATGCTGATATTTTGCCAAAAGCCAGCTGTGCTTATAAACAGCTTAACTAAACTTCAAGCATCTCCACATTTAGTAGAGCGGTATTCCTCATCTTATAAAAGCAGTATTTGAAATTTCTGATTTCATATTCTGTTTTCCTCACCAGTGATCTGACCCACAAGGCGTTTTTTCCCCGTTGTATCCTTCTCATCTTGGAACTCTCTGATCCAGATGTTGAGCTGGTCAGACCAGCTTCCACTGTGATAATAGTAGAACTGGAGACACTGGACATGGCATTTTGCAGTAGGGGTCATCGTCTTGGTCTCAAGCCAGGCTGAGTCTCCCTCCTGACCTGATGCTGTGCTAGCATGCATGAAGTAACCTGGGCAGGGATCAACAATTTTTCAGTTGATTTATTGTAATTTAGCTTTTTTGAGGATAGATCTGTTAGATTTTTTGTTGTTGTTGTATAGTTTGTTGTTACCCCCTGTTTTTCCGAGGGTGGTGTGGTCAGTAAATGGCTCCCCCTTAGCAGTGCTCAACCTCCTCCAACCTTTGGCCGGATTGTTTTCACAATAGCTCATCCCGCAGGTGTCAATACTGAAGTCGCAATGCTCCACAAAAGTGACGGAAGTGCCTGTCATCAGAGAAAACTTACATCAGGATGAAGAGCAATTGCCTCTTCGAATAAAGGGCCTGTGTCCACTAAGAGTGTTCTTCACTGGCAGTGCTAATGTTCATGAAAACCACTGCAGTTCAGTGGATCAGTGATCAGTACTTTAAATGCATATATGCCTTCAATTTAAGCACTTTTTTTTTACCCTGCTGGGCTCTGAGTTTCAAAATAGTTTAACTCTTGAAAGGCAAAATCTGCTGCTTATGCCCAGACAGGATTTCTATCAACTGTTTTGATGCTTTCTTCGTGAAATTCCATCAAATAAAAGCAAATTTAATTCAGACTTAATGGTCATGATTAAGGGGAAGTGAGGTGCAAAGGGAAAACTATTCAAATGCCGGCAAGAGGTGCTCTGAATTTGAGCTCATGTGTGCTGCCACTGCAAAAAAAAAAAAAAATGCTGTCAGTGGACACAGGCCCTTAGTGAATTAGAATGTAAGGTTTTACAGCATTGTTAAAACCATGCAAACTTACTGCAGTTATAAAGGCGATTTAACTTGTATACATCGATGGAGCTCATTTCCATTCGCTGTCCTATTTGGTCCTGATACTCAGGTAGCTTAGTGACGATTGTGTCTCCTGAGTTTTTAGAAAAGACCTTCCCGCCGTAGTGCATCACAGAGAGGTAATCATATGGAGCATTGAATGTTGTGCTCATGCTTGGAGTCAGTTTCCTAAAATTTCTCTTGTATCCTATGGACAGACAGAAAACATAATCAGACATAATATCCATCTTAGAAGTACATTTTAAAAGGTGTTAGCACACTAAAGTCTTGCAAGGTGTAAACTGAACAGTTCTGATGTACATAATGGTAATCAAATGTTTTAGAGAATAGGCATGTTTTTACCATCTTTGATGTTTCTCCAGATGATGGTTACATAGTCGTCTCTGTCATATCGTGCCTGTTCATGATACAAGCCTAAAGCATGCATAAACTCATGCTCAACTGTACCGAGGCGATCACATCGTCTTCCAATGGAAACAACCTGACCACTTTTAATGGTTCTCGAAACAAAAGAATAACACCTGTAGAGAAAAGAAATGGCACGTAATCAAAATCAATTATTCTAGGGTCAAAGGTCAGATTACAGGATGGAAAGCTGTCAAATTGTGCCTAAAGATAAGAAAGTCCTACCCTGGATTCTTCCTGACTGAGAGGTAGTACTCTTCGGATTGTCGGGGCCGGAAATCGATACATGTTTTCAGGCGGAAATGCTCAAAGGCCTGCAGAACGACTCCTTTTGCATTCACACCTGGGTTCACGGACCATAAACATGATCAGAACACTTAATGATTTAGCTTTCCTGCTAACTTCCATTGCTTTAGTGATGCACCATAAAAAAGGGGAAGCATGTACTGATCCATACTCACCAAGATTAGCCTCTAACACATATGGGACCGGGATGTCCCACAACTGTTTTCTATTCAAAATGGCATTCCTGGCAACCCTCCTTTGTGACTTGATTTCCTTATAATATGAACGCATGAATTAATTCAAATAAAACTCAACATGGGATGCAAAAAAGATCATGTCAGGCTAATTGCTTACTTCCATGATGTCACCCTCCAATAAATCCAAACCTGTAGGGCAAAGAAGACAGAGGATGGATTATGTTGGTGATAGCGAAACGCTTTGAGACTTTTCATTTCCAGTCTCTTTCTGTTTCATTGCTGATAGTATTAATCTTTTCACTTAGTAGTATTGCAGTGGAGTCACCAAACAACAAGTTTAAGTCGAGTCTCAAGTCCCAATTGCCAAATGACTTCAATCAATTAAGCTACAGTGCTGTGTGTTTGGTATGATAGGCACTACCCTTTTAATGAAGAGGTGCACTTATCGATTCTGCAGCATCAGGATATCTGCAGGAGTCTAATTATAAATGAAATAGGCAAAGAGAATAAGCCATGAACAAGTTTCTTTGCTGCATGACTCTGCAGCTGACACAATAAACTTTCTTTCCTCAAAACATATCAATAAACAGTCTATGTCTGCAACAATCTGTACGTCTAATGACTGAGTCCAAGTCGATTCATGGGTTCTGAAAACAAGGCTTGAGTCTGACCCAAGTTTGAGTTCTGAACCCGAATACTACATTGTTCACTTTGTTGCACTTTTGCACTTCATGAAAAAGTTGTCTTTGGTCATTGCTGTATTTGTATATTGAGCTGCAGCATTGAGAGCACCTCTAACTGAATGAAACAAACACATTGCAAAAAAATAAATCAGATTCTAGTCATAATTTTGAAAATACTAAAATCTATACACACTCTTACCTTCATTTATTTCAGTTATATCGAAGTCATCATCATCCATGTCTTCAAAATAAAACAGATAACGTTAAAATCATTCCAACTCATCTATATTTTTCCATAAAACTTATCATCATGAACAACATCATGAAAAATTTGAATTGAAGAAATATCTCACCTATTAACAACGGCTCTTGAGACTAAAATGGAATCAGTCAGAGGTCATAAAAGAATGAGACGAAGATGAAGAAGACAAATATATTAAACTGACCATGGAAATGAAAATATGTATATAAACTTACCATGACGATATAAAATAAGCTCAGCGTAACCATAATCCAGAAATGCATTACTGTGACTTAAAGTCCACAAAATAGTAAAAAAGAGCAGAATTTGACTAAAACACTTCAAATAAATCAATTAAAAAGAGCTAACAATTCAACGCGGAACAAAAAGGTGAAATTCTTCTGGAGGTTTTAAATCAACTTTTTTTCTTTTGTATCTCCTTAAATTTTCCTCCTGAGTTAAGTTCATTGATGACCTTTGTGTCACACAATCCACAGCCTTATGAACGAAGTCTACACCTACACCTCTTTGGCCCTCCAGAAACACAAACACAAACTTCGGTAAAAGCCTCAATTAACCAAACATGTTAACATTTTCCTCAAGGCCTTTATTGATGGTTTTGAAAACCAATGTGGGATTGATATTTCTCACCAACTCTCGGAAATAACAAGCATTAGAAAATAAAGTACAGCTGATAATAACAACACGGATGGCCTACAATTAAAAACAAAACAGGAAATGTCATGTCTGCTATTTAACTGAATTCCATCTCCATGTCAGTGTTGACAGACCTCAGGCAAGATGTAGCGTCAGAAGCCCTCGGAAAAAAAAAAGCCCCTTAACCAGTCGATCATGTTTTTGAGACAGTTACAGTCAACCTGCCTGCAGGTATGTGAGTAAAGAAGTTTCAGGAACACACTTTTGTTAGTGAGATGTTTGTTTGACTAAATATTTCATTTCATTTCATACAATCAATCTTTCTGGTGGCCTGAGTGTAAATGTCTGAGGTAGCTGTGTGAGTGCCGCAGAGGCATCCTTCAAACAAAACAGTCCACCGACCAGCTAGTAAACCACAATGGAGGAGACACAGTGTGCAATAACATCCTGTACTCAAACTCCTTTTGTTTGGCTGAATACGGTTTAGCTCATGAAGGAATTGTGATGACAGATGTGGTTTCAACTTTGACTCAAAGAAGATCTCTCGGCTGTCAAGGGATCAAAGATTATATCACTGCTTGTTTCATGTCTCCAGAGAGGGACATGTTGAAGGTTTCACCACTTTGATTTAGGCAGTGAAGAAGCCATGTGATACATGACAAAGGTACCTAAAAATAAAATGTACACTTAAATGAGTTTACCTAATATCTATTAGAATCAGTTTAATGAAATAAAATCTGTCACAAGCAGCACTTGAAACTGTTTTTGCTGAAATTGTTGTGAAGATGGTTCATCTTCTGTATCACATAGACTTCCTTCACTGCGTCAGATCAATAACATGTCTTACATCATACCCACATCTTTAACTGAACCATCCAGTTTGGTGAAATGGCCAAAAGTTACTCACAAGACAGGCTCAAGTTGAAAAATTTTAAAGACCTTTTAAAAAAAAAACCTAAATCTGCTAAACCTCAAGAATTTAGCACGCCTGTGAGAAACACCCACTGCATTTTTCCGTAAAAAGAGGTTATTGGAGAGGTTATTTGAATAAAGCAAAAACTTCAGTTTTCAGTTATGGTTAAATCTGACAAACATGTCGCTCAAAACAAATTGATTCATAAATGATCAATACTCTATAGTCACGATCTTCTTTCAGTATCACCATCAACTGAATGTTTTGCAACCCAGCTGTAGTCTGAGAAATATCTGCACATACAGTAGCTGTCACCAAATTGTGACAACACTCCTACGTAGGGGTGATGTGAGACAAATGCACCTCAGCTCAGACGATGAAGGATGGACGGGGATTATGTTTTCCAAGCTGTCTACTGAGGTACAGGGTGGTACTTTTTTGGGGGGGAGTGGGACAAGCTTTTCTGCATTCCTTGGTAGTTTCCACTCATTGCATGCAAACCTTTCAACAAATTCATTTGTATTTTTCCTCTTCTTTGTATTTGCCTGTCAGCTGCACCTTAAACAATTGGTTTAGACAGGTTGCTCCTGCTATCTGACTGTACAGCAGTCATGTGGCTCAACTTAGACTGATTCTGGAAGGTCCAGTTAGAGATCTGGTTAATCCATCAATCAGATAAAGATTGTAGAAAACGTGCTCCAACATGACTTAGCTGACCCTCCTTTAAGAGTTTGTATGAAAAGTTTGGTGGTTGGTTGATTTGCTGATTTGACTTTTAGAGTAACTTAAAAACAAGCAAGAACCCATATACAGAGATCACAAAGACCACCACAGCAAACAACCAACACGTATAGCACATTACGCGTTAAAGGCACAGGTGCAAAAAGAAAGCCCCCAAACTGTTCATATTAAAATAGAAATCCTTTTGGTTGGTTTCAGTATCATTTCCGTGATTGTGACTGGCTTCTTTGCATGTAAGGAAAGTGCAGTAGCATTTCAGTAAACCAGCCCACTATTACTTCCCTTGGAGGAAGAAGGAGCTGTTGACGGGGATAATTAAGTCTGAGATTGCGATTAAACAATCTGGTAAACAGCAGCTGATGTGAAGCTTTGGCATTAAGTTCAGGGAGGAGATTTCGATAAGATTATCAGAAGATGGATAATAGACTGCATACCTAAGAAGTGGAAACTTATCTCTGTTTGAAGATATGAACATCATCTATCAAGAATGCTGAGCTCTCCACCCCCTACGTTTAACCTGTCAGGTGTTGTTTGTGCCAAAAAATAAAAGTTTCAACACGTGATCCGGTCACGTCTTGGTGCTTCAGTAGGGGGGCTGTTGTTGCATGATGAAATTTGATTCTGCATGCTTCCTATCTTAAATCTAAGTGTCAGCCTGCTTGTTACTGTCTACTGGATATCTAGATATCTATAACTAGGTACTTGTACTACAGCTTGGGATGGCATCATTTGAACCAAGTTTGAACCTGACAAGGGTTCCTATAAAGCAAAGTGATTACTAGAATTGTAAAATAGTTCATGTTGAGATACTCGACTATGAATCCATGAGCACATTTTGTATTATAGTAGTCTTGATAAATGAGAGGGCAGTCCTGTGACTCGCTCTGACTTTTGCAAAACTAGAGTGTGGTAAAAATGGGTAAGAAATGTAAGTTTTGGAGAGGAGAGAGCCAAGTTGAGCAGTGAATGTGGCAAAATACAGCTAACAGTAGTTAAATAGAGAGGAGGTGACGATGACAATAAAAACAAACCCAGCAGGCTCACCCCTCATGCACATTTCAGTCATATTTTGTCCAAAGTGTGGAGAAAAACCTGTTGAACTTTGAGCAATGATGTGTTTTGATGAAACTGAACAGTGAGTCAGCGAGTCCACTCTCCTCTTCACAGATGAATTACCACGGAGTACATCTTATCTTACCAAACACACATACATCCGAGTTTTGCATATCAGAGTCGGGGTTTTGCTCAAGGCTTATTATCTCATAACAGAAGAGCTCATTGTTAGAAGTGGAAGGTAAGTTATATCACATTCCTGTGATGTCACTTTCAGGGTGATATCAATGTGTAAATTATTTGTGTGGGTTTGTGTGTTTTGTCTTAATTAAATGTTGTTGTGTTGCTACTATTAGCAACCAGCTTCCTCCTTATTGACAGGTTGAAATTAAAAATTTATGATCATTTCTCCATGGAAATGATTAATATGGTGATTATTACTTCAAGGAAATGATAAAGTTGATACCCCGCAGCAGTCTGTAATGGACTGCTAGTCACTTGTTTAACCATGGCCTAACCCAAATCAAACTTAAACTTTGATTTTTGTAAAGCTTACATGAAGTACAAAGGGACATAAACGTTAGCACTGAAATCAGGTTTACTACTTAAGTGTCTACAATCAAACCTGAACAACTTTTGGGTTGTTTTGGGTTACAGCTCCTAATACTACTTGGATGGGAGAGGATTTGAGGGAGAGGAGGGATGACCCTCTATTGTTGTTTCAAACATCAAAAGAGGATTTGGCAGATCAACACTTCACCCGTCAGAAAGCTAATAAATCAGCTGGACGAAGGTGTGTGTCTTTGAAGGTGTGTGATTCTGCATCTTGAAAAAGCTACTGTGTACAAGCGTCATTCCATGAAATTGTAAAGCACAAACCAAACAGACTGGACGACAAAAGCTTGTTGGTGTCATCTCTGCCATGACACTCAAGAATGTCACAGAGATAATGCACATTTACCATGTGCATACCGTGACTGTGCACAATCTACCTGTGTGCTCCCTATGTGGCTACAAAGAGTGCATATTCACTCAAGCATACACCCATACACTCGCTGACTCAAACAATACATCCATCCACGAATATATCACCCGGTCAAAGGAGATACGAGATAAAACAAGATAGATTGCAGATATAAAGCATCTATATCTCTTATACTGCCTAAAAGGCAGATAAGAGGTTATTTGCTTACTTTCGTGCCGCTTAAACTGCTAGCTCTAGTGTAGGTTTTTTTCAGCAGATGTGGCATGGGCGTGATGGATGAGAAGATTACAGGAACAAAAGGACCAACTTTATGCTTCTCCTCTAAAACTGAAAATAAGATCTTTTTGTGACTCACATTGTTGGCCCCGACAGGATCAACAGACCTTGTGACAAACTGGGACTCAGATGCAGAGAAGAAACCAAGGACACAAAAATTCTGCTCAGAAGACTGGGGTTACAGCTCAGGGGTCGTACGAGGCAAGACAGTCAGCGAAAGCAGAAAATCGCAGTTGGGCAAATCCACAAAATCAGAATCTCAATAAATAAAAAATAAAACTAGCAAGATTACACATGAAAACAAGGCAAACTTGAAATTAACATAAACACATGATTTGACATAATATTACTTAATGTTCCACTTGAGGCGAACACAAAGGTAACCTCATCAGGCCTCCTTTAAAAAAGGCCCATTTTTACAACAAAATTAAACATGTCTGGTGCTTAAAGGTGACTTAAAAAGCATCACTTATTCCACTTTTGGTCTGGGTTGAGGCTGATTAAAAGGTGGGTTGGGTCAGTACGTTCGATTTGGCGCCATCTGTTGTTGGGCTTTGAAACTCTCATTCAGAAACCTGTGGGTGGCGTCACTGAGACTGCCTTTTTTTAGTTACAGTTTCAGTAAAAAATCTAAGTGATACCATACACAGGTAATTACCCTTGTGTTGACAGGAATCTAAAATATGCTTTTTGAGTTCTAACACTTCTGTCTATGTTATCTGACAGTTAAAGTTGCAGTAACTGATAAAGACTAGCACTGTCATTTTTCCAAATGCATTTTTAAGAGGTTTGAGATGCTGATCTATAAAGCAATCCATATCAATGAAAGTTCAATACAAAAAACAAAATAAGTCAAATTAAATCACATAAACAGACTGCTAGAGATACAAGCCAACGACCCACCTCCAAGATGATACGAGCAATAAATCCTTTATACCATTATTCAAGAGAACTCTACAGTAAATCTTGAGATCTCTCAGATGGCATTTCATTTCTTTTTTTTAAAGAACACTCTCATTAATTTTAGAAAACCAGAGTCAAATAGAAATGTTCAAATTTGATTAATATTTTAAAGTATTACATCTTTTTGTAAATGATGAGCAAGATTTCTTGATAGCATGACTGTCTTTTAGATGAGCAATGTCACCCAGCAAACAACTCTGTGTGTCCACTGGAAAGACAATGCCACGTCAGCAGACTCATTTGTTTGGTCATTAGGTTTGCATGTGTATGTATTGGTCTGAGAGTGTGGTCTGTGGTTTAATTAAAGGATTTTTCCTGTAAAATGTCACTATTTGCTCTCTTTTCTGGGACAACAATAAAGACAAGGCTATTAAACTACTGCTGAGAGTTAGACTGAGGCTTATTCTGAAGTATTCTTAATCATGAAACACAACAGTAGGCATTTTTTGTGTTGTGGCAAATTACAGGATTGATGCATGGTAATTTTCTGAAAATAGACTGCCATCACTGAGACTTGTTTAAGAGGACAGGCCTTTACTTTTAAAGATCTCACACTCAGGTCCTACCAGTGCTCTGCAACAGTCTGACCACTGGATGGCACTGTGACCTCTTTCTGGAGACTTTTCTGAGATACATGGCTCAATACACACAAACACATTTTTCAAAAGCCTCTGTGTTAAGGTAAAAAAACAAACAAAACAACAACAACAAAAACCACACAAATGAATCATTTACCTTTACACCTTTTTGTCTGTTGTAAAAGATATGTTCAGGTTTTATAAACCACAGATCTATTCAAAGACACTCAATAAGTCCTCTTTTTTAAAATATGAATATAATACAAAAGCAGAAGTACACTGAACATTGGTCTGTTCCTCTTTTTTAACTAGCAACTAAATACTAAAAGATTTTAAAAGTAAAAGCTTTGACAAACCCTTTTATATCTTAATCACTCAGATATTTGTCAAAACATGCCAGCACCTGCTTTATATTGTAGTCTGCCATCTGTTAAAACTGAAAACGACTATATAAGTGTGTAAACCTGGATTGTTAGGATGAGAAACTTCAAATGTAGTTTATGAAAATGTGTTTTTAGCCTTGTGAGGATTTTGATGCCCCCCTGTGGACAGAACCACTACACTTATCTCCTTGATTTTTTTGCTGTCACACAGGAGAGTCTGAAGGTTGGAATTGAAACTGCGCCACAAAGGCTGTGGCCTCAATTAATGGGGCGGATACCAACAACACAAGGTCACGTAGACACCCCCTCCTTCCTTCTTTATGCAGCCAAATTTATTACTTTTTATAAATCTTTAATGGAGAAACTGTAAAATAAAAAGGCCTTTTCTGCACTAACAGCCAACCCCTAGCAGTTTTAGGCATTTCTACTACTATAACGAAATAATCAACCTTACTCCCGATGCTATATTAGGACACAAGTATTATAATCAACAGTGTCATAACCAGTAAAAAAAAGTCTTATAATTCATGTCCGAAGTATAATTTTCCTCACAGCTATATTTTAAACAGTGTACAATCATCAAATGACTCAAAATTGTCCTCGGTACAATGTTTGAATATATCATCATCCTCACCTTTAACCAAAATTCGAAGATAACCACAACACCACTGTCCTAGAATTATTACTTTTCCAATGATCTTCAATATGCCGAGCTCACCTTTGTTTTCCAAAAGCAAATCCTGTAAAATATTCCCTGCAGTGGAGCCTCAAACACTGTTTTCACTGTGGGGGAAAAAAAGCTTATTTGAATATGTTGGAGAAATTTCCGGACATCCCACTGAGCATTTTTAGGTCTAATAGACGTCTAAATGTAGCCTAGACAACTGGTCTAAAATCAGGCTACCACAGGTCTAAAAATGAAAGTTTTTAGAC
Source organism: Xyrichtys novacula (assembly GCA_962446985.1). Classification (NCBI taxonomy): domain Eukaryota; kingdom Metazoa; phylum Chordata; class Actinopteri; order Labriformes; family Labridae; genus Xyrichtys; species Xyrichtys novacula. The sequence goes on from OY660871.1 coordinate 26,326,309, forward strand.
ATCTAAATTTAGACCAAGTTTAGACTAGCCAGCTATACTATACTACACTGTATATCGCTTAATGGCTATCATAATTATTTTGATTAAGTACTTGAAGATCAGTTATGCAACTCACAGTTACTTTTTGAAATAAACAGTGATCGAATAATGGGTTAAAGTGCACCATCTAAATTCCATCTAAAAATCTACAGTCTAGATGGTTGAAATAGGTTTTAAAAAAAAAAAAACAGCCATCTAATAGCCGTCTATTGCTCAGTGGGATAGACCTACTGTCAAACATTAATAGTGGTTTCATCCCCTCAAAAACTCATAAACCTTGATGTTCTGGATCAGCTGATAAGAAAAAAGCATTAAGGTGAAGCAGACGACAAAGACCTGAGGGCTTTTACAATGTACCATCTACGTGAGACAGCTATCACCTCATCTCCCCAGCTACTGATCTGCTTATCAAACCAGCAGCAAAAGCCTGTTAACAACATCAGCATCTGCATCAAAGCAGCACCGAATCTCTGTTTGTCGCTGCGCTGATTAAGGCAAGACGCGTCTTGTTTGAAGAAACTTTTGTGCGTCAACAGCAGCTCCCACTTCACTTCTCCTCTCAGTGATGCAGAGTGAGAATGAGCCTGAAAACAGCCGTTAAGATGTAGGCCACCACAACGCCTTTTGGCTCTTTTGACTGAAATCACACCGTGAATAGTTGTTCTCTGTGTGCCCACACAAGTGCTAATCAGGAAGACGACAGGCCGGAGCATGAAAATGTGAGATCACATTACCATTTGTTAAGTCTCAGTCCTTTTGCAGTGGTTTGATTTGGATTTAGGAACTTGGAAATACAGAAGAGGAGAGAGGCCGGATGAATCCTGAAGAGTTCAGACAAAAGTACAGAGCATGACAAAGAACTGATCAATCAGAATTCACTTTTGATATCTGCGTTTCCTCAACACAATAAGCAATAAACTCACAGCAACCAAAATCAGTGACATATTTTTATCCATCAGAGCGCTGAGTTTGTAACTACTGTCCTTGAAATGTCTGTTATCTTTTAATGACCGGTACACAAGCATGTCCCGCTCTTCTCATTCATGTTCACATTAAAAATGTGACAGGGAAACAAATAAACATGTGTGTGCGTGCGTTTGTGCGTGTGTTTGTGTGTGTGAAGTACTGGACTCTGACCCTCCACGTTGGATGCTGGCTGGGTCATTAAGGGCGTGATAAGACTCTGTGGTATATATTTACAGCAATTACAGGTTGCGCAATTTTTGATGTTTTTGACTGACACAATTCTTCTCTGTAAAAAAAAGAAAATATATTAATTACAACCCCGTCAGGAAACGTTTATTTTTGTAGAGAGACACAGTAGAGCGTACAACCTGAAGGTGTTGGTGAATAACTAACCTGCCATCTCCCGTGTTCATGTTTCCCGTGGCTGTTTCTGTTTTTGCTTTTGTGTCAAAATCGAGAAGGTGCAGTTTCATGACACGTATTGGCAGGTATAGAGGCAGGAACAATAGTCTGCCTCTGGATAAAGTAGAAGATGAAACTGTGACACGAACTGGGGCATGTTAACACTTGAGAGAGAGATTAAAAACTCAATTTATCTTCTAAGGGGAAAAATACAGCACGTCTCTGTGGCCTTGAGCCTAGGTTTGTTTAAAAAGTTGGTGCTGTGAACACTGTTTGACTAATGTTTTTATGAATAAATATCTCTCTATGATAATTTTATATCTTCTTCACAGACTGCAAAAATAAAGTCAACTGTTTTTTTTTTTTTAGATCAATCCATTTATTTTTACAGAAATTGCAAAAAGTTACACTTTCCACTCTCACCACACACAATAAAAATGTCAAGTATGTACAAATCAAGTGCAAAGGCTGACCTTGCAATAAATATGACATTAAGAGCATGTACCTTAAATTTAATTTGCTTTACAGCTTGTTTCACATATTCAAATTATCTTTCATGCTTCAAACAGAGGTAGACCAGACAAGGCCGGCATCATGAGAAATGATGGAGCACATGTGGAGGTTGACTTAGTTGGCGTCTGTGAAGGACTGGTAGAAAGACATGAGCTGAGCCTGCAGGTCCTGAGCATAGGGGTCCAGCTTTTCCTTCAGGTCCTCAGCGTAGGGGGCTACCATCTGCTTCACCAGATTTGCTCTCTGAACCAGCTCCAGGTGCACCTTATCGGTCATGGGGCCCATGCTATCCTGGAAGTCCTGCAGGTGCTGGTCCACTCTCTGCTTCAGGTCATCAGTGTAGGGCCCCAGCTGGGCCTGCAGATCCTTCACACTCTGCTCCAGGCTGGCCTTCAGCTCCTCTGTCTTCTGCAGCACAGTGGCCCTCAGGGACTCGGAGTCCAGGGAGTCTGCGTAGGGGGCCAGCTCCTGTTTCAGCTGCTCCACTCTCTCCTGGATCTTGGCCTTCATGTCTTCGGTGTAGGGCTCCAGCTTGTCTCTGACGGTGCCCAGCTCCAGGGTCAGCATGTTTCTTAACACATCAGCCTCATGGCTGATCTTGTCCATCAGGTCCTGGGCTGCAGGGGGGATTCTCTCCTGAAGGGTGACGGCATATTTGCTGGCAATGTCAGCACTTTCTTCCAGGCGGGAGCTGGAAAAAGAAAGAATAACGATCAGGCTGACTCCATACAAGTCTTCATCAGCATGTAACCAAAGCTTCCATATGTTGCATAACCTACTTGACTTCCTGTCCAAACTGTGATTTCCTGATCATCTGCAGGGTGTCATCAGCTGTCTGGGTGGCTGTGGCAATGTAGTCCCAGAAAGCATCAGTCAGCACCTCCAGCTGTGGCTTGGGCTCATCAGCGTAGAAGAGATTGGCATTACAGCCTGTTGGATAGACACACGTATTGAATGAAAACAGTGCACCTTCACACTTATCTAATAATAATGTAATGCAAACCATAAATACAAAAAAACAAAGGCTTGCAGCTTACCAGACAGCACTGCAATGGCAAGAACCACAAACACCTTCATGACTGCGGCGGGCTGAAAAACAGTAATGATGTTGTTAACTTTCAAACTGCATGTAAAATAAGAAATCGATCACATTTGCTTTTCTAAGCTTGGATTTGAAATTTTAAAAAGTATAAGTCTCACCTGCTTTTGGCTTGTGCACCTCAGAGCGTTAAGTGTGTTTATGAATGAGTCCGCCCGCTGCTTCCATATATACTGAAGTCAGATGACAGTTGTAGTCAAGAGCCCAAAGTCCAGGAGTCACTGCCATGTTGTCATAATGGCTCTCTTCCTGTTTCTGCTGTCTCTCCAGGCTACTGTCACATGGCTTCTCAGACTCTGATGCAGACATTAAAACGTGGTCTTTACAAATGCCAAAGTAATATGGCTTTGACAGATGATGCCAACATCCAGTCCAAGATATAAAGTTGTATATCTTTATGCAAAAAAATTGGGATATAGCAGTTAACAGTCCACACAGTTTAGTGCGAACAGCTCACAGATAACACCAGATAACCTCAGAGTTCCAACACCAGTGGACTTTGTAACAGGGTCAAGCCATGTGAATGAAGTAGCATGAAGCACCAGCATCTTCCTTCGATGACAGAGGGGTCAAAACAATAACACACACTGTCAGCCTTTTTAAAGAATACAGTTTGATGTGTGTCAGGTTGAAATCAGGTATGTAATCATTGTACACTCGTTTGTGTGAGTGGAGTCTCTTCTATCTGTCACAATAGAGCCAAATTTCTTCAACATATTGCAGTTTCAGGCTTTAAAACTGGACGTGACTCAGACTGAGTTACTTTTAGAGTAAGAATAATATTAAAAAACGCTATTGAACAAAATAAGAGTGTTTTAAATATTTGAAGGAGAGGGTGGTGAAGATGGTAGAGGACTGTGAGAATTCCTGCACAAATAAATCATACATATTTTTGTGTATTTCAATGAAAAAAGAAACCAGTTACACACTGTATTCCTCTTTTGTTTAGACGGATCCTGTCTGGATGCAACTGCTAAAAGACGTGATTTTTCAGGGCATTTGTATAGTGATGGGGATTCATTTTTTTTACTTATTTGAATTTAACCGGGAAAAGCTTGTAGAGATCAGAAGTAGAGCACAGAAGATTTTCTGGAAATTTGTATCCAAAAACATAAAAATATAATCTATAAAAATCAAATAACAAACAAACTAACAAATTATATTTATTAATATAAAATCCATTATCAGATGTGTCCACCTCCAAATCATTCACACATCCACATCCACTGCTGGTGACACAATACGTGATAGTCACATCCTGAAACTACACTGTGCTTTGACATGCAATCTATCACTGATACTTGTTTGCACCTGAGTAGAAGAGTATTATAGACATTGTGGTAGAAACTATTAAGCAAGCCCCACCTCAGGTTAGTGGTAGGCTGAATAGTTGTACAACTTAAACACAATATGTTGAATTTCTTGACTGATTATTTATGCAAACCCAAAGTATCAGTGCTGCCTTTATTGACTATATTTTCTCTGTCAGAATTATTTGTGTTACAAATTTGATAGTTATTATCTTGTGAATTCATGTTCCCTGGTTTTTATTTATTTTTCGCATAAATATCCTTTAATTTAAACTGTCTGTTTTGTTGACTTTATGAAGCAGAGAGAAACCACAGATGCCACCAAATGACGGTCATGTCCCACAACTTAAGATAAAGACCATGACATACAGTATCAAGTGACCCATTTACTTTTTGCTCTAATCCTGTTAGCACTTTAGAGTGCTGCAGGACTTAAAAACTTTATATAATCATTGATTCCAAACTCTACTGAATTATTAAACTCGTAATGAATAATGAAATGATAGCCCCCTCTTACCCCGAGAGTGTCACAGTCCAGAGTTATCGAGGTTTGTCACCTTCTCCATTCACGAACCACTTCGTGTTGACTTTAGAGAGGACAATATCTCAAGTTGTGTTACTTTTTATTCTGGTTCAGTTTTAAAAAACAAACATGCATCTTATATTAAAAGTTATTAAATGCTGTTTTTTCATCATTCATGAACCGTGTTGAATGTTAACTCTTAAGCTGCGTTCGAGTTACCTCAGAAGTCAGATGTTGGATGTCGCACCCCAGTTACCAGCGTTTCGGTAACAAAGTTGAAAAAGCCAAATTGGAGGTGGAAACAAGATAGCTACATGTACAAAAGTTATTTTAGCTCTTGCCTTGTCCGACTATAACAAGAACAAGGCAAGAGCTGAAGTGACTTTCGTACATGTAGCTATCTCGGCTCCGCCTCTGATTTTGCTTTTTGGTAAGCGGCGAACTTGGTAAATGAAACGCTGGTAACTTGGGTGTGACGTCATTTTCAGCTCTGACATCTGACTTCCGAAGTAACTCGAACGCACCATTATTTCAAAAATACTGTTGTCATGGTTACATGTTTGCATCAAGAAATGAACTCCTAAATGTTGTCCTTGAAACTGCTCTAAAGAACCTTTGGTTTATGTTGGTTCTGGTGCCCCCTGTTGTCCTGTACATGTTAAAGTAAACTTTTCAGACTAAATCCTCATTCTGCTTTTATTTCAGTAAAAACAAACGCTTACTGTAAGTATTTACTGCCTTAAATACTTAAAAAAGATTTTTTCTTCAGCCTGTTGTTAATCATCTGAGAGGAACATACACCCTCACAGAGATTTTAGACATTAAAAAAATCACAATTAAGGCCTTATCAGACCTGTTTTTGGTGGTCTCTTTTTCTTATACAGAAGAGTCAGTAACAGATTCCGACTGTGACTATTTGTGTGAATTTATTCTTAAAACCTTCACACTGTATGTATGTCAGGTATATTTTTTTAGAATACATTTGCCAAACTACTTGGGAAAAAAAATCACTATGATAAATACGAAGTATAGGATTACAACTGATGGGCCTTTGCATGATTTCTATGAATGTCCTGTAGCAGTGTGGTGCAAAAAGATGAAAATCTGTATATGAGGTCGTTCTGTTTCAGATGTCACATCATGAGGAGGATTTTTCTTTGTCTACAAGAAAATAATATCATCACTCAAATAAATTCAGAGTATGCTCATCTGTTTAAAAGTAGCTGAAATATCAAGTATGATGTATGTGGACTGCAGCTACTTTGTCCTCCAGATGCTGATGCTGCTCAGGTCTGCTAACCTTTGGCCAAACTAATACACAGAGATATTTGAACATTGGCATGACACAGAAACTTGAACTATGAGTAATTGTGACGTTGATTGGCAACATGTCAACCGAATATAGCCGATAAACCTCCTCTGTTTATCTAATCAATGCTGGACATCAAAGAAATAATAGGGGAGAGGTTTCATCTGCCTCTGTAAAGCCTTATCTGCGGCTAGTAGCTCAGCGGTCTGTAAGAGCAGGAGTTCATTTAAGGTTGATGTTATGGATTTTGTTGTTCTCAGAAAATAAATAAATAACAGATACCTAACTTCAAACAAGGTCATAAAACATTGCAGCAACAAGCATGCTTAAAAATAAAGCTATTGGCATCTTCAGTCCAATTACTGTTAAACAGCTGCCGAATGTGGGTTATGACCTCGGCGAGTAAGGACAATATCTGCAGTCGTGGTCTGTGTGTGAGTGCTGCTGGAGGAAGATGTCACTCAGGTTAGCAAGGTGAGGCCAGGTGACAGCGAGGAACTTGCTGCTGGACTTTGGGATCATTACCGACTGTCTTGCTATATAAACCCCAGAAACTCACCACCTGAACACAAGCGCTTCCAAGTGGACTTACTGAGAACCACTCACAGAAGAGCCATGAAGGTCCTTGTTGTGCTCGTCCTTGCAGTTTTCACCGGTGAGTATCTTCTTTGCCTTTAAGAATTTTGAGAAATATTTCTGCTTTTTACAAGAGAAGGACCTAAACGTCTTCCAGAGGAGTGATTACGCACTGGTATCAAACCTCTATTATATATTCCAATTTCTTGTTTTTATCCAACAGGCTGCAATGCCAACCTCTTCTATGCTGATGCGCCCAAGCCACAGCTGGAAGTCCTGACTGATGCTTTCTGGGACTATGTCGCCAAAGCCACTCAGACAGCTGACGACACCCTCGAGATGATCAAACAGTCCCAGTTTGGACAGGAAGTGACGTAAGTCTCGCACAAACATGGACATAATTTCGCTGGAGAGCATGAAGACTAACTTTTATCTCCTTTCATTGTTCACGTGTTTAGAGCTCGTCTCACAGAGGGGGCAGACACCGCTACACTGTATGCCCAAAGAGTCCAGCAGCAGCTTCCCCCCACAGCCCAGGACATGATCAGCACAGTCTCCATGGAAACCTATGCTCTGAGAATGCGTTTGGAGAAGGAGATGGAAACTGTCAAGGAAAAGCTGGAGCCCCTGACCGCTGACATGAAGACCAAGATCCAGGAAAGAGTGGAGCAGCTTAGACAGGAACTGGCCACCTACACAGAAAATGTGGACTCTGAGGCTTTGAGGACCACTCTGCTGGAGAAGACCGAGGAACTGAGGACCTCTCTGGAGCAGAGCGTGAAGGATCTGCAGATACAGCTAGAGCCCTTTACTGAGGACATGAGACAGAAGGTGGACCAGCACCTGCAGGACTTCAAAGAGAGGGTGGCACCTGTGGCAGAGAGAGTCCAGGGTCAGCTGACTCAGAAAGTCCAGGAGATTAGAGATATGGCCTCCCCCTATGTTGATGGGCTGAGGGGAAAAGTGGACCCCCTGACCAAGGATGTCCAGGATCGCCTTGCCGCCCTGTACGAGTCCTTTGTCAAAACCAACTAAGCCAGAAGTACTGAAGGAAACTTCATCAAACAAAACAGCTCTCTGTGATCCCAAGACCTATCCACGCTGTCAAGAGTTTGACCATAAGCTAATCCTCTCAAAAGTTGCACATTTTTCTTCTAGTTATATTTCAAAAAACTGATAAATAATACATGTTAAATGTTGCTCTATGACCAAATACTGTGTTCTCTTTATTTTTTGGAAATAAAGTAAAAAACAAAACAAATGTGAGAGTTGAATTTCTTCATCAGAAAAACTTGTGCGATAAGGTTGTTGGTTGATGTTGAATGACCTGCATAAGGTCACATAAACTCAAATACTGTTTCTGCAACTACTTCCTCACACTTACACGGTGGAGATGTTCTTATCAGACAAAATAAGGTACGCATGCAGTATTCACTGTGATATCGTAAACTCTTATAACCTTTATATCCATTCTGCTTTTCTCAAACAAAAGTGCAAGTCAACACACTTATTGGTAAACTGCCCTCAGCGACAGTTTTTGAGAAGAGTTAGTGCCATCTGGTGAACAGAAAGAGTCACTTCAGCAGGAGAAAGTTCATCAGCATGAAGAGAGTTATCTGGGAGTCTAAAAAATCTGACAGCCAAGAGTGACATCTGGTTTATTCCAGGTTGACATTTGGGGTTTTTACTACTCTAAGCACTAAAAAAATCCCACATACCTTTAGAAAAAAGAAAACTGATGTCTCCAACAAACAAAGTCTTTTTCTTTTTGAAGCCCCCTCTCAACTTAACAACCTTTCTGTCCAGTTTAGGCTAATTTCTTTAAATTATCTAAGGAGGTCAATCTGATAAATAAATAAAGGAAGAAAAAAGCACCTCCTTGGCCTTGTAATTAAATCCTACTCTTTATGTACAGAGGTTATAGTCCTCAAATCTGGCTGTCCAGATCCAATTCGCACTTGTGGCCCTCTACTGGTTGTCATTCCCTACTCTCTCTCCCAGTGTCCTACTGTATCCACACTTTCTCAACCTCTCAATAAAGACATAACAGACCAAAAACAATGTGTGAAGAAAGAAATGTCAGTCTCATGTTTATTTTCAGTGATTATCTGCTCTCTATTCTCTTGCTGTGTCCCTAAGAACTTTAAAACTGTGCTACAGCTGCTCAGGTCTGACAGATATAGGCTGGATTATTGGCAAGGTCCTAACAGAAGCAGTATTCAAGTGATTGAGGCCCATGAAATATTTAAAGAAAACAACATTTAAAAGAAATTAAAGTCAGATTAAAGAAAACACTTTCCTAAGATAGTGCTAAAAAGAGTGACCAATGATCTTTGAAATAAATACAAATTTATCTTCAATCTGTGTACTGCTGAATTTAAGACCAACCTGTGGTCTCACTTTTAGATAAATACATCGAACAGGTGTTTTTTTTTTTTTTTAAATCCATAGGTGATTCTCTGCCGCTCCTGAAGTCCCTCACGGATCCATCTCTGGGACAGATATCATTATCTTATAGTGTGCTTTTTCAAAGTCACAATATTTTTTTTAATCATTTTTTCACTAATAACACACAGCTTCATCTTCCAGTAAAATAAAATGTCAACTCCAGACCCTCAAGTACTACAGACTGTAGGGAAATTAAAAGTATGGATTTCACCAAATGTTCTTGAATCAGAACCCTGACTAACATTGAGATTGAGGTGGTGTACTATAATATCTAGTTCTCAGAGAGTCCTTTATCCCCTTTATTTCAAACAAAATGACTGCAGCCTCAGAGTTACCTTCTGTTAATGTTTCATGTTTTGGTTAACATTTGATTGATTTGTGTCTTATTTACTGTCCACCTATTTTACTCATGCTCTGTCTTTGTTTGGTTTGATACAGTGCAACATGTTCCCTGTGTGTGTGCTGTGTGTAATAGTGGATATCCCAGTGTGAGTAACTTTGAGGACTTTTGGATCTACACTGTTTGACAAGCTATAAAAGACAGAATTTCACCACCTGAACACAAGCGCTTCCAGGTGGACCTGCCGTGAATAAAGTCTCCTACGAGCCATGAAAGTCCTTCTACTTTTAGTCCTTGTTGTTTTCACTGGTGAGTATGACAAAAAAATAGATTATTTCTTTTTTTTAGCATGAAAATATCTCTATTGTAATGTTTTAAATGCTCTTGTTTTCACACAACAGGCTGTAATGCCAACCCACACCATGCCAGAGGACACAAGCCAAAGCTGGACGTGCTCTTTGACACATTGTCGGACCCTGCTGAGTTAACCAGAGTTTTCAAACAGAGTGAGTTTGGACGAGATGTGAGGTAGGTCATACAAAACTATTGGGAACATGCTCCTTGGTCATTTTGTGAGAGGTAACTGACAAGCTATCCCTTAACCATAACTTATAAATGGTAAATTTATAATTTTTAAGCAGATAGTTTATTAATGTTTAATTATCATTAATAAATAGCATATAGACCATTAATAAATTGTAAAGTTTACAATTTTAAAAACCCTAACTTTACAATAACCATCTAGGTAATGTTTATAGGTGATTTATAAACCACTTATTAATCATTTTCAAAGTATTATAAACATCAGTTGCAACTTTACAATGACCATCTAAGTAATGTTTATAGGTGGTTTAAAAACCAAATATTAACCATTTACAAACCAATATTTAAACCCTATATAAACCTTTAATAAATAGTCCTTTAATAATTAATGAAAATTATTAATCAAAATTTCATTGCTTGTTAATGGTAAGTAACTTTTAACTTACAATAATAAACTATCTATTTTCCATTCATAGTTTGTCTCTATGCTGGTTTTAAATTATGATTAAACATTAATAAACTATCTATTTACCATTTATAAGTTATGGTTATTGTAAAGTGTTAACCTTTTTTTTTTTAAATCAACATTTATTTTTATCCAAGTGAAAAAATGTATCACTCGTAATAAGAACAGAGAATAATGACTCATCTTCACCCCCTGTTTATTCTCATGTCTAGTGATCGTTTGGTGGAGGGTAGAATTGCGGCCAACAAGTTTGTTGGAGAAATCTGGGAGAACCTTGATCTCTCTACCAGGGATGCACTTGCAGGAGTCTACTTGGACCTGATTAACTTTGGGATGGCTGCATCTGTTAGGTGGGACAGGTCAGAGCTCAAGCAAATGCTTAAGCCTGTAACTGAAACTGTGGATTCTGTAGTAAGGAATGTTGAGAGTGAGCTGACTCAGAGAGCCCGACAGGTAAAAGATGTGGTTTCTCCCCATTTTGAAACGCTGATGGAAAAAGTGGAGCCTGTAGCCCAGACTGTCCAGGCTCGTCTTGAAAGCTTTTACCAGTCCTTGTTCAAAAGCAGCTAAGACTCTCTACCTGCTGCAGGAGGCAAGAAGCAAACAAGACTGTACTTCCTGATCTCAAGACCTACTCGTATATGTTCGGAGTATGACAACTCCAACAAACCTGTATTGAAATCACACAAACATGAAGATATGAATGAAACACTACTCAAAAAAATAAAATGAAATAAATTAAAACAAGTCTGTCTTTCTCTTTACATTGTGGATATAAGGGACAGGAAAAACTAACCTACGAGTCTGTTATGGTATATGAAGAGGTGGTGTTATGCTTTTCTTTATAGTTTGAAAAAAAAAGTTGACTTACAATTTAAATCGTCAGTGCTGGCGAATGTGTGTTGAAGTAATCCCCAAATGGGACCGACTACAAGCTGCTCTGAATGATTTGTTCAAAATGTCACGTGAGAGTTCAATGAGATCAATACGAGATTTGCTCAAACTGTGACATCACCAGGCAGGGAATCTCCTTATAACTCAACTCAACTCAAACTTTATTTATAAAGCACTTTAAAAACAACCGAAGCTGACCAAAGTGCTGTACAGGTCAATAAGACACAGCGAAATACATAAAACAGACTGTAAACAATATGATCAAAAGCACAGAATACAAGATTAAAATACAGCAAAGTAAAATTGAGGTACAAATACACCATAAATAAAAACAAATATAAAATACGTAGGTACCGTAGATAAAAAACAAATATAAAATATAAAATACCAATCAAGAGCTGGGTAAAAGCTAGGGAGAAAAAGTGTGTTTTTAAAGAGGATTTAAAAACCTCTATCAACTCAACTTTTTATAAGGGCAAATGTGTCATTTTATAAAAAGAAACACAACTTTGCTGTGTGGCAACAGTGAAGGGGGTTTCAAAAATGCTGGGTGTGGCTTAAATGAGGGTTTTTTTAAGATAGCAGCCTAAACTACATTATGAACTTGTTGAACTGTAATCATGGAAAGCTGCTATGAAGCTGTCAGAGGAATCAGTTGAACGTTAAGTCATTTATTTAAAGACAATAAACACCAGAGAGGATTTTTTAGCTGTAGTATAGACGAATCTGGTGGTCCTGGTCCTAACATGAATATCTAAACTCAAAGAGGACATTTGTGTTTACCATTAGAACTCTGATTCTTCATGTCAACTTTTAAGGATCTTTAAACATACTTGTCTTTTTGAAGTTGTTCCTCTTTTAATAGAAAGGTTTTCTTGTTTTTAGTCACATTTGTTTTTTTACTGCTGTATTTTTGATTAATGCTTTTTAAGATCAGAAAAAGAACTTTAATATCAGTTTCTATCGGTGCTTCCTAAATTCAATGTAATTTGAGTCCAGCGTGTGTGCACTGTGTGGCCCACACTACAACTGAGGATAGCTGGGTGAGTCCAGGTGACTGCGAGGCTCTAGTCCCTGGACTTTGGGATCTTAACTGTGTGGCAAACTATATAAGCTGCACCATCTGACTACCTCAGCGCAAGTGCTGCCAAGAGAACTTGTGAGTGCACTCAGCTTCAGAGCCATGAAGGTCCTCAGTTTGCTTGTCCTTGTGGTTTTCACTGGTGAGTATGATGGAAATAAGACGAAAATGTTAGGATGCATGAAATCTTTCTAAAATTAAAATTGAAACGGTTGAATATCTCATTAATTTGAATGTACTTGTGCTTATGTAACAGGCTGTCAAGCCAGCCCTTTCCATGCCAATCAACCCACATCTCATATGGACACGCTGATTCATTCATACTCAGACTTTAAGAAGATAGTGATAGGGACAATTAAGGACATTGCTAAGCTGCTGCTGGAGACCGAGACTGGACAGGATCTGAGGTAAGTCATACCACAAAACCTACAGTGACACATTTAAAGACTTTAAAGACATGCTGTCCTTTTCATGAAAGCTAAAAATATTAACATCTATTTCTCCTTGTTTATCCTCCTGTTTAGTGCCCGTTTTATAGAAGGCAGAGATGTGGTCAACACTAATATGAAAGAGGTCCAGAAACATATCCCTAGAAGAGTACACCATGTAATGGGTGGATTCGGCATGGGTATTTACGGCCTTGCAGTGACTGTGGAGGAATGGACAACCAAGACCAAGAGAAAGCTCGAGCCCTTAGCTGAGAGGATGTCTCCTGTGACGGAGAAGGTAGCAGTTCAGTTGATACAGGGAGCTCAGCAGGTGAGGGATGTGGTCCCCCCCTTGGTTCAAAGACTGGTGGAAAAAGTGGGTCTATTTTCCCAGCAGGTCCAGGCTCGTTATGACAACTTCATTGAGAAATTTACAACCAACTGAGTTGACGTCCAGCTGAAGCAAGAGAAGTAAAATGCCTCATCCGCTGTTTTAAAAATGTGTGACAATCCAGCATTTATGAACAATAATACATGTTCAAAATCTCCTGCAACACTTTGTAATTGAATATAAGTGTGAGTCTGTGACCACACACTGTGTCCTTTTCTTGTTTCATGGGAATAAATGAAAAGAAAAACAAACTTGTGAGTCAGTCAAGTTATTAACCTATTTTACCCGAAAAAGACTTGGTAAAGCCTGAAAAAGCCTTTTTAATCACACAATAACATAATTTTTTTTTTTTTTTTTTTTTTATAGAAGATAGTTTTCAATCAAAAAGATTATGCACATAATTAGCCTTTGCCAGGACAAAACAAAACAAGAAAAAAGGAGGGCGTGCACAATGAGACAAAAACTAAGAAAAGAGATGATAAGACAAACGCTCTCATATATATATAAATATATATATAGACATGATTATTTGTGCTCAAATGTATGCACAGAGATCATTGAGGTCATTGCATGTGCAATATAAGTACACCCATGTCTGCTTTATCCCTAACACAAGCCACAAACACCCCTAGCCCAGCTCATTATAATTATCTAAGAAGAAACAATCATCCAGGGTCAGTGGAAACAAATCAGATGCAGACATGGCTCTCAGTCTGGTTGAACTACCCAAGTGTACCAATATTATTAAAGTGCCATGTTTGAAAAAAACTTTATCAGTATATCCTCACAGTTTTAAATTTCTGGAGCTTAAGGAAATGTACAGTATCTTGAATCCACTGGGAGACTGTTGGAGGATTACGAGACTCCCACTGCAAAAGTAAGTCAGCAGCTAGTGATTATTTCTTTGCTCAAATGTTAATGGTCCTGACTCAGTAGGAGTCCCCAAGGTCAACGCCATCATTACAGACATCCTCTGAAATAACTAGACCAAAAGTTGGTTTGAACGGGGCAGAAGAAAAACATGAAAAACATTTCTAAAAAAGGAAAGTTACAAAATTCTGGGCTGGCAGTTCATGTCAGCCAGGAGAACTTGCACCCAGTGTGCAAAGGTCGTGTTCTCACCAGCTGTCCCTGATTTAACTCTGACCTTTGTGCCCGTGCGGGTTTTCCCTCTCATTCTTCCTCTTGCTGTCTGTCTCCTTGGCTGCCCCAGATAAATGGCAGAACAGCCAAAAATGATAGATGTGTAAAAATAAATAGTTTATGTTGGCGTTCAAAAGTCATTTCTAACTTGATCACATTGTTCACTATGCTTGATATATATGCTTTGACCGTCTGCACCAAGAGCACTTGAGAGGACTGAAAGTCTTTTAGTGTCATCAGCTCCAAAGAGGACATCATCAGATCAACCAGGTTGCAACATCAGTGTCTACTTTTCAACAGCTGCATATGATCTCTTTTTAGAAAGACGTCTGTTCTCATGCTTAATCACACATAATATAACTGAACATGACATAGATGTTCTTTCAAGATTGGAAAAAAGGACTTTGTAATGATGGTTACCATAAAAGTCTATTGAATAATGAGCACTATAAACGGTATAGTCCAGTGTGTGGGCTCAGTGTGGCATGAGATTAAGATGGGGCTAACAGGGTGAGGCCAGGTGACAGCAGGGCACTATTACCTGGACTTTGGGATCTAAACTGTGCGGCACACTGTATAAAAGATCAGAATCTCACAATCAGAGCACAAGCGCTGCCAAGTGGACTCACTCAACTTCAGAGCCATGAAGGTCCTTGTTGTGCTCGTCCTCGCTGTTTTCACCGGTGAGTATGAAAGAAAACTTTCTCTGTTCTTGTAAGATGCTTGATCTCTATTAGAAGTAAAAAAGTAATCGCATATTTATCTAAATGTTTAAATTTTCTTGTCTTTACCAAACAGGCTGTAATGCCAACTTCCTCTACGCTGATGATCCCAAGTCGCAGCTGGATGTGCTGACTGATGCAATCTCAGACAATATTGATGTAGTTGTACAGAAAGCTACTGATACCATTGAGCAGTTCAAGAAGACTGAACTTGGACAGGACCTGAGGTAAGTCCTACAAAATCATCTGATGCATGAGTGCAGTTTTGTAAAAGTTTACTTACAAATGGTTCTCCTGGCAAAAATAGGATATACGAATGATCTATTTCTCCCCTACTTATTCTCATGTTCAGCACTCGTGTCAAAGATGGATCCGAATTGGTGTCCATGTATGCTGGGATAGCCTGGGAGCAGGTTCCTGATGGGATCAAGAATGCAGCGGAAGGAGCTGGCATGATGGTCTATGGCATTTCAATGCGTGTTGAACAGGGAATAGACGTTCTTGAGAAAAAGCTTGAACCCTTGGTCGACAGAGTGAGTCCTGTGGCAGAGAAGGTAGCAGAGAAGGTGGCGGGTGAGGTGAACTACAGAGCCCAGCAAGTGAGCGAGGCAGCCTCCCCCTATGTTGCAAAGATTCAGGAAAAACTGACCCCCTTAGCCCAGGGCATCCAAGCCCGTCTTGACAGTCTTTATCAATCTGTAGTCAAAGCCAACTAAACCTGAAGCAAGAACAACAAACAAACTGCATCAAACTAACAAGGACTTCATGATCTCAAGACCCAGATATGTTTTTAGGAGTATAAAAATTTCTGCATTATTGGTTTAAAGTTACACACGTCCATAACTATATGTCAAAAAACTTCACAAGAAAACAAAATGAGTTTTAGTCTGTAGCCAGTGCCTTCCTGTCTTTGTTTATGAGAATAAAGAAATGAAAATCTAACTTGGGAGTATGTTTTTTTTTCATATACCATGTTTTAATTCAAGAAGAATATGATTTGGTCTCAAGAGGTAATTTTTAAAGACTGAAAACACATATTTCTACAGCAAGTGTCCATGTAAAACAAAAAGTACTGTTTCTCTAATTTTTCATTTCACTGAAACAAACTTAAACCAGTTTCAATAATCAGAGAAAATACAATACAGGCTGCCAGCTGCTCACACCCAATGCGCAGAGGTTGTGTCCTTTCCACAGATGTCCCAGGCTTAACTTTGGACTTTGTCCCTACTCTGGTTTCTTCCCATCCCTTTCGCCGTCTCCTGTCATTAAGGCAGATGAGCCAAATTACTATCTTTGCATACATGATGACATACCTGATAACTGATTATTATGACTGTTTGCACCAAGGAGAGACATAAGAGTCTCCCGGTGAAATCTAATACTAGTTTATTCAAAAAATATTACAGTGAATCCAGGAAAGATTTGAAGGAGGTCAGTCCAAATGAAGACTGCTGCATATTTGCAGTGCTTTGCCCCACACTCATGACCAAAGAGGACACTACAGGCACCATCTATCAGTAACAACTATGTTTGTTTTATCATGGTTGATATGATCTGCTGAAGAGAGAATAAAAATATACTTTTGTTTATTTATTGTGAGAAATATTGTCCCTATTGCATGGCTGCTATTCAAGCATTTCTTTATAGTTGTTTCTCTTTTACACATTATGGATCTCCTGTTTAACTGATGAAACCTTTTTGCTTCATTTGTGTGTATTTTACTGAGGTACTTTAAGGTTAAAAATGAAGCTAAAAGCAAAACAAATATGTGGGTCTGTTTGGATATTCAGAGATACCAGTTTTATCTGAAAAAGAATCTGTCAGGTCTGAAAACACAAATTTGTTCACCTACAAATTCGGATGACTTTTTAGAGAATATTACACAAATTTAAATGAGAATTGAACCAATTGATTCCAAAACTAAAAACACACCATTTTACAGAGAGTGCCCTCATCAAACTAAAGCTAATTCTCTAACCATTTCTTCATACAAGCAAACTGTTGACACTTCAAATGTGTGATTCAAAGGTTGCCCATTAATGCCAGTTGGAGGAGCATGCACCAGTCGTGCAGAGGTTATGTCCTCACCACAGCTGTCCCGGATTCATTGCTGACCTTCATCCCCATGCAGTTTTTTTTCTCATCCAGTTAAGTTGTCACATTTGATAAAGACAGAGCATCAAAATATTCTATATCTTAAAAAATCTATGAAAAATAAAAATGTGAATTATAATATCAATATACTTGTTATAAGCATTAATTGATAATTAATAAACTAATTAAAGGACTTAATAAAATGCTAATAAGCATTACCAAGTGTTAATAACTGCTTGTAAAGGGAAAATTAACACATTTATCATTTTTAAAGACACTTAAAGACACTTAGGCTCTTGTTGGAAACTAGTCAACAGTTTTTATACCTGTTTAAACATCAAAAGGGAAGATAATTAACTTTAATTATACATAACAAGGGTTAATTATGGATGAATTAACACATTGATAAATCTGCAATTGTGTAGCTTGTTACACATTAGCAGAGAACTGAATACCAATAACAGTATATAAAGCTTTAAGAATGTGAAAAGGTGTTCATCAACATTAATTTAACTGTATAAGCCTTTATTTTAATTATAACTGACACTTATTTTACGAGAGCTTCCTTATTAACAATTGAAAGACCATTTATTAACTTTAATCAGGTGTTTTTTTTAAATAAAAGACAATCAAAGGTTAAATTTAATGCCCTGTGAGGATTTATAATGCACTTATTAACAACTTACGATACTAATTTTCAGCAGGAACATTATCTTATTAGGACTAATAAAGCTTCTAAGACTCTTAAAAGCAGTTATTAACACTAAAACTTTATTGGTTATTAATAAATTCTTTTTACGTGACCTTAACACAAAGTGGTTGGGACAATGTAATGTTGGTTTTCATACACGCTTAGAAAACAAAATGCGGTCTGCACAGAATGGCCCCGTCTGTGTGCACAGTTTGGCACAGGATTTCTATGGTGATAGCAGGGTTAAGTGAGGCCAGATGACAGCAAGGCACTGGCACCTGGACTTTGGGATCTCTACTGTGGGGCAAGCTATATAAGGCACAAAATCTTACCGTTTGAATACAAGTGCCGAACTTGCAGAGGAACTCTAGGGCCATGAAGGCTGTTGTTGTGCTTGTCTTTGCTGTATTCACTGGTGAGTATGATGGATTAATTAGATTTTTTTAGGAGGCATGAACATGATCCTAATCGGAGTAAAAGTGAGCAGTTTGACTGATGTTGTATTTCAAATGTTATGTGTTTACACAGCAGGCTGTAATGCCAACCCTTTCTATGCTGATGAACCTAAGTCACAGCTGGATGTGCTGACTGATACACTCTGGCACTATGTTGCCAGAGCCAAACAATCCACCGATGAAACCATTGAGAAATTCAAGCAGACTGACTTTGGACAGGAAGTAAGGTAGGTCTTACGTGATCATCTGGGGCATGCTTATGATGCAGTTTTGATAGAGGTCACTGAAAAGTTTTCCCTCCAGCAGAAGCGAGAAAAACTGACCCTCTTTTCCCCCTCTGTTTAGTGCCGGTTTGAGAGAGGCCAGCATGTATGGTAATAAGTTCTGGCAGCATGTCCCTAAAGGAATTCAACACGAATTGGGTGCAGTCTCCATGGGGTTTTACGGCCTTGGCGAGAGTGTAGATCAAGGTATGACGGCACTGAAAAAGAAGCTTGATCCCATTGTTGAGAGGGTGGCTCCTGTGACAGAGAAGGTGGCGAACGAGCTGACTCAGAGAGCCCAGCAGGTGAAAGAGATGGCCTCCTCCTCTGTAGAAAAGCTGATGGAAAAGGTGACCCCCTTGGCCCAGGATATCCAGGCTCGCTTTGACACCCTTTTTGAGTCCCTCATAACCAGTAACTGAACCACCTCCACCTGACACAGAGTGTCAAAGTCTGGCTGAACAATCAGCTCTCCTGTTTCAAAAGGACACAATTGTGGACATATTTCATTATTTAAAAAGCTGAAAAACTTGTGGAATTCTAACTGTGGAAATAAAGTAAAAGCAAAACATAAATTGAAGTCTGTCATGTTATTTACAAAAACCTTGTATCATCTGACTCAAGGGTTGCAAAGGTCTGAAAATGCAAACTGTGTAAGTGCCAGCAGGCGAACACATAGACCTGGCTTGGTCAGTAATATGGTAAAGAGATATACTGCAGAATTAAAAAAGAACAATGGTATACGTTTCATTAGCATAAAAAAATGCTGCATAAAATAAACGACAAATGCCCACCAAACTGGTGTTTTCCCAGCTGAGAGGTTGTGACATCAGACTGAGTTAATGGATGTGTCATTGTTGGGGGATAAAGACAAAAGGACAGGAGAAATATAAGACCCCTCAATGAAGGTGGTGACACTTTGAACTGAAGGGCCAGTCTCCAGATCAATCAACTGCTGACCACTGCAAAGATTTCCTGGCCTACCAGGTGCCAGGTCAAGAAAAAAAGAGCCACATGCAAATCAGAAGGCATGGTTTGAAAATCTGTAGCCCTGGTTTGTAATCAGTACCCATGGATTTGTACAACGGGTGCACAGACTGCAAATCTTTATGAAAATTGGGATTCAGTTTGGGCCTGTGCATATAGGTACTGCATGGCATAATATTCAAATGAGAAGAAGAGGGTGAGGCCAGATGACAGCAGGGCACTGGCACCTGGACTTTGGGCTTCTCAACAACTGTCTTGCTATATAAGCTGCAGAATCTCACCACTCAGGCACAAACACTGCCAAGAGGACTTGTAGAGACAAACTGCCAAACAGCCATGAAGATCCTTTTACTTACCCTTGTTGTTTTCACTGGTAAGGAAACTTACAAAGATTTACTTGTTTGGTTAAGAAATGACCTACAGGCTTTCCTGTGGAGAGAACATGCACAAGTTTACATGTTTAATTTTCTAATTTTGTGTTTATTCAACAGGCTGTCATGCCAACCTCCTCCAGGCTGATAACCCAAAGCCACAGCTCGAAGTGTTGACAGATGCAATCTTTGAGAGTATGGGGATAGTCTTCAAGACAGTAGATGACGCCAAAGAGAAATTCAAGAAGACAAATTTTGGACATTTTGTACAGTAGGTTTCAAAACCCTATGGGAATAATGTTTGTCATAGATGGAGGTGATCAACATGTAATCCTCCTCCTAACAAACACAGTCTTTTCTAACACTAACTTGTTTTTCCTCTTTAGTGAACGTTTTGATGAGGGTGCCAAGGATGCCATCGAGTTTCTCATGAAAGTTGATAAAATTGACCCCCCCCCTGAGGTCAGGGACATGATGCTGACAGCCTCCAAAGTGACGAGTGAGACATTTCGCTATTTGGATCAACAGTTGACGACTCTAATCCGCAGAATCAATTCCGAGCCTGTTTCTGAGAAGGCGGCCCCTGTGATAGAGATTGTTGCAAGTGAGCTGACTACGAGAGCACAGCAGTTGAGAGAAATGGCCGCTCCCCAAATTGACAAGCTGATAGACAAAGTGGATCCCCTGGCCAAGGAAGTCCAGGCTCATCTTTATACATTTTATGAGACATTAGTCAAACTAAACATCATCTAAAAAAATGTTTTTGTAGTGAAATTTTACTTCAAAACTTGAAAAGAAGAAAAATGTGTATGCTTTTATCTGTAAATAAAATGAAGCATAAGACAAACTTGAGTCTGTTCTTTAATGAACAAATGCCTAAATGGAGTTTTGGTGAAGTCTGAGAATGCAAACTACAGTTCTTGTCAAATGAAGACAGAAGCTCCTAGCATCAAAAATCAATAGTAAACTATTAAACAAACCTTGAACACGACCCATTATGTTGTGTTTCCCTGCCAGAACAACTCAGTGGGCCTGACGCAGACCATTGTAGATGATGCAGCTGGGGTCAGGCAGGTCTGTAGCACCAGTCATGGTGGAATCTAAGAGACAAAGGAGCTCAGGGACACTCAGAGAGACCTGGACCACTGAAAGGACTTTCTGGCCCACCAGGAACCAGGTCAAGACAAAAAAAAAAAAAGCCAACATGCAAATGCATGAGCATGGTTTATGGATTTGCACAGCGGGTGCACAGACTGCAAATCTGAACCCCAGGATGAGCTTTGTTATAATGATTTTATGAAAATTGAGATGATTATTTATTCTTCATACTCATGTCAAACAATTCTTTTTATTCTAGTCCATCATTAACCTTCAGTTTTGGCCTGTGCGTATAGGTGCTGCATGGCATAATATTCAAATGAGAAGAAGAGGGTGAGGCCAGATGACAGCAGGGCACTGGCACCTGGACTTTGAGCTTCTCACCAACTGTCTTGCTATATAAGCTGCAGAATCTCACCACCCAGGCACAAACACTGCCAAGTGGACTTGTAGAGATAAACTGCCAAACAGCCATGAAGATCCTTTTACTTACCCTTGTTGTTTTCACTGGTAAGAAAACTTGAAAAGATTTACTTGTTTGGTTAAGAAATGACCTACAGGCTTTCCTGTGGAGAGAACATGCACTAGTTTACATCTTTAATTTTCAAATTCTGTGTTTATTCAACAGGCTGTCAGGCCAACCTCCTCCAGGCTGATGACCCAAAGCCACAGCCTGAAGTGTTGAGAGATGCAATCTCTGACAGTATGATGATAGTCTTCAAGACAGTTGATGACACCTATGAGAAGTTCAAGAGGACAACGTTTGGACATATTGTAATGTAGGTTTCGAAATCATTTGGGAATAATGTTTGTCATACGTGGAAGTGATCAACATGTTATTCTGCTTTACAAATCAGGAAACAAGTTGTTGATTTTTTTTTTAACACAGACTTGTTCACTCTCTTTAGTCAATATCTTGAGGACGGGCTCAATGGTGCCGTCACCTTTGCTATAGGAGTCCATACTCTGCCCCCTTCTGAGGTCAAGGACATGGTCACAACAGCTGTCAATATGGTATATGAGATGCCAATGTTTGTGCATCAGCAGGTGCTGACTCTCGGAGACAAACTCCAGCCTGTGGCTGAGAAGGCGGCCCCTGTAATAGAGATTGTTGCAGGTGAGCTGACTCAGAGAGCACAGCAGTTGAGCGACATGGCCGCTCCCCAAATTGACAAGCTGATAGACAAAGTGGATCCCCTGGCCAAAGAAGTCCAGGCTCATCTTTATACATTTTATGAGACATTAGTCAAACTAAACATCATCAACTAAATTGTTTTGTAGTGAAATTTTACTTACTTCAAAACTTGAAAAGAAGAAAAATGTGTATGCTTTTATCTGTAAATAAAATGAAGTATAAGACAAACTTGAGTCTGTTCTTTAATGAACAAATGCCTAAATGGAGTTTTGGTGAAGTCTGAGAATGCAAACTACAGTTCTTGTCAAATGAAGACAGAAGCTCCTAGCATCAAAAATTGATATAATTGTCTGCCTGATGCAGACCATTGCAGATGATGCAGCTGGGGTCAGGCAGGTCTGTAGCACCAGTCATGGAGGAATCTAAGAGATGAGGGAGCTCAGGGACACTCAGAGAGACCTGGTTGGTAACTTTAATGTGACATGAAGATCTAAAGCAGAATGAGAGGGACAGACAGGAGCTCATTGTGCCAGTTCCCCTGGCAGTCTAAACCTATAGCAGCATTACTACGAGTTGGTTCATGCCTAACCAGCCCTAACTATGAGTTCTATCAAAGAGGAACATTTTAAGTCTACTCTTGAAAGTAAAGAGGGTGTCTGCCTCCAGAACCTCAAGGGGTCAATGATTCCGGAGGAGAGGGACCTGATAAATGAAAGCTCTACCTCCTGTAATACTTTTAGGGACTATTGGTATGACAAGCAGACCTGCAGACTGTGAGCGTTCAGGTCTAGAGGGGGAATAGGGTATTACACACTCTTTAAGATTCGATGGAGCCTGGCCATTAAGAGCTTTGTATGTCATAAGAAGGGTTTTAAATTCAATTCTGGATTTAATAGGGAGCCAGTGAAGAGAGGCTAAGACAGGAGAGATGTGCTCCCTTCTTCTAGCTCTAGTCAATACCAGAGTTGTGGCATGTCGGACCAGCTGTAGAGTCCCTAAAGACTTATCAGAACAGCCTGATAAGAGAGAATTACAGTAATCCAGTCAAGAGGTAAAAAAAAAGCATGGACTAGTTTTTCTGCATCAGTCTGGGACAAAATGTGTCTGATTTTTGGGATGTTGCACAGGTGGAATAAGGCTGTCATAGAAATTCTGATCAAGTAAACCCCCCAAGGTCCCTTACAGTGGGTCTGGATGACAGACTGATGCCATCTAACACGGTTATATAATTGGGAAATGCCTCTCTAAGATGTTTAGGGCCGAGAACAAGAACTTCAGTTTTGTCTGAGTTGCGCATTATAAAGTTTTTGCCATCCATGACTTTATATTGTTGAAGCAAGCCTCTAGTGAGGTTCCCTGATTTGTTTCTTTTGGTTTTACAGGTAAGTAAAACTGAGTTTCATCTGCATAACAATAAAAAATTAACTGAGAATTTCCTGATAATTTCATCAAGAGGGAGAATGAACAAAGTGAAGAGAATCTATCCAAGCACTGAACCTTATGGGACACCGTCATCGATCGTATCAAACGAAGCACTAAGATCTAACAGGACAAGAACAGAGAGAAACTCACTGTCTGCAGCCATCAGAAGGTCATTTGTCACATTCAGCAACGAAGTCTGCGTGCTGTGGTGTGGTGGACTCAAAATCTGGACTAAAAATCCTCCAATAAACTGTTGATATGAAGAAAATCACAAAGTTGCTTAGCAACAACTTTCTCTGGGAATATAGAGCTAAAGGGGAGGTTTGAAATAGGCTTATAGTTAACTTCAAGAGTCAAGAGTAGTTTTTTAAGAAGAGTTTTAATCACTGCAGCTTTAAAAGAGTGGGGCATCTATCCTGTTAAAACGACATATTGATCAAGCTAAGTGAAGATTTATTAATTACGGGAAGAGCTTCTTTCAGCAGATCAGATGGTGTTGGATCTTAAAGACATGTTTATGGTTTAGCTACAACTGAATTTTATTCAGGAAGGTATTAATGAGTTATACAAGAATCTTTTTATGACAAATTCATAAGAGAATAAAAAAAGTGGGTTATGTACTCAGCGTGCAAGTATAGTATGTTTAGTGTCAGCCTGTCCATCTGTTGGTGAGGTTGTAGTGTCAGAATCAGTAAATGGACATGTCATTGTAACATGTCATCAGCCAGTCAGGAGGTTGACAAGAAAAAGAGAAAAGTAAAACCCCAGTAGTTTGGCTGAGTTCTAACCAAAAATGGGAGAACCAGCAAATCTTGATTTATGAAGGATTTGCATGAAGATGGGAGCAGCAAGGGATGGGAACACTTTTAAATTGATGGGCCCATATTGTGACCAATCATCTGCTGACCACTGAAAGGACTTTCTGGCCCACCAGGAACCAGGTCAAGACAAAAAAAGCAACATGCAAATGCATGAGCATGGTTTGAAAGTCTATACCCCTTTATTGTAACCAGTACCCATGGATTTGCACAGCAGGTGCACAGACTGCAAATCTGAACCCCAGGATGAGCTTTGTTATAATGATTTTATGAAAATTGAAATGATTATTTATTCTTCATACTCATGGCAAACAATTCTTTTTATTCTAGTCCATCATTAACCTTCAGTTTTGGCCTGTGCATATAGGTGCTGCATGGCACAAGATTGGAGAAGAAGAGGGTGAGGCCAGATGACAGCAGGGCACTGGCACCTGGACTTTGGGCTTCTCACCAACTGTCTTGCTATATAAGCTGCAGAATCTCACCATCCAGGCACAAACACTGCCAAGTGGACTTGTAGAGACAAACTGCCAAACAGCCATGAAGATCCTTTTACTTACCCTTGTTGTTTTCACTGGTAAGGAAACTTAAAAAGATTTACTTGTTTGGTTAAGAAATGACCTACAGGCTTTCCTGTGGAGAGAACATGCACTAGTTTACATGTTTAATTTTCTAATTCTGTGTTTATTCAACAGGCTGTCATGCCAACCTCCTCCAGGCTGATAACCCAAAGCCACAGCTCGAAGTGTTGACAGATGCAATCTTTGACAGTATGAGGATAGTCTTCAAGACAGTTGATGACGCCGGTGAGAAGTTCAAGAGGACAACGTTTGGACATATTGTAATGTAGGTAATAAAGTCCTATGCAAGTAATTTGCAGCATTGATGGAACTAATCAACATGTTATTCTCCTTTACACATCAGGAAACAAGTTGTTGATTTTTTTTTTAACACAGACTTGTTCACTCTCTTTAGTCAATATCTCCATGACGGGCTCAATGGTGCCATCATCTTTGTCATAGGACACGATACTCGGCCCCCCCTAGAGGTCACGGACACGATGGCAACAGCCGTCAATGTAATGTCTGAGATATCAGGCTTTGTGCATCAGCAGGTGGAGACTCTCCGAGACAAACTCCAGCCCGTGGCTGAGAGGGCGGCCCCTGTGATGGAGATTGTTGCAGGTGAGCTGACTCAGAGAACACAGCAGTTGAGAGACATGGCCATTCCCCAAATTGACAAGCTGATAGACAAAGTGGATCCCCTGGCCAAGGAAGTCCAGGCTCATCTTTTATATGTTATGAGACATTAGTCAAACAAAACATCATCAACTAAACTGTTTTGTAGTGAAATTTTACTTCAAATATTGAAAAGCAGAAAGATGTGTATGCTTTTATCCGTAAATAAAGTGAAGTATAAGACAAATTTGTGTCTGTTCTTTAATGTACAAATGCCTAAATGGAGTTTTGGTGACGTCTGAGATTGTGAACTACAGTTCTTGTCAAATGAAGACAGAATCTCCTAGCATCAAAAATCAACAGTAAACTGTTTTACAAAAGACCTGTGCGAGATCACTTTAACCCCCAAACTGTTGTACTGATGGCTTGGACCATCTTTCAGACTGTCTGTACAGAATCAAGAGTGGATATCTCACTTCACAATTAGGGGGACAACAAATGAGACAATTTCTAAGGAGCAGAGTGGGGGGGCATAGAGGAAACTGATTTATAAATGTGCGCTATATGTAATAAATCACAGACTAAATGTAAATTTATCCTTTCCTGTAAGAAACCAGTGTCTCTATGGTGAACGAGTGGGCTATATCACACTCCCTAACCATCCAGAGTAAGTGATAAGGCTCTCTGAAAGAGTAGGCAGTGTATAAGAAGGACCATAAACCAAAAGAAAAGCTAAAACAGAGATGGAGTTGCCTCATGTTTGAAATACTGAAATTGTCTTACAACATTTAAATCAATCAATCGGCTTTTAATTCAGCAAAGACTCTCAACACAAACTTAAATCTACTCCTGTATCAATGATTTTTACTGACTAATTTCTTTCAGTGATACCTCAAAGTTTTACTTGTTACTTTTTAAGGACTTCTTTGCTTTGGTCTCAAGAACTCCTGTACTTTCACCAGCCAGTGAGCAGACTCAAACCCTCTAGCAAAAACCTCTTTGTTCATAAATATTCAAAAACTAAAGGGGACCTAGAAGTGTCTGTGAAGGACACCTCAGTAGAGGAACAACCTGCTTGAGAAACTGATGAGTTAAATCGCTCTAATAATTCAATAAATAATTCAAATAGACTTATTTCAAATTGACATCTCTAGTAGATTTTACTGATTTGTTTTTTTGTTTTTGTTTGGTAAAACACTACTCAGTATATAAGTACAACATGTTCAGTTTGGGCCTGTACAAAAGCATTGTGTAGCATAAGATTCAAGTACGAAGAACAGGGTGAGGCCTGGTGACAGCGAGACACTGGCACCTGGACTTTGGGATCTTTGCTCTTGGTCTCACTCTATAAGCTCTCAACACCTAAGTACAAGTGCTGCCGAGTGAGCTTGCAGACACACACTGCCTTGGAGCCATGAAGATCTTTGTTGTGCTTGTCCTTGCTGTTTTCTCTGGTGAGTATGAAGGAAATAAATCATTTCACTGAGAGTAAATTTTAGAAAGTTTGAGAGTACGGTGACAAAAATGATGAAATAGCTTTGCTGGGGAGTTACTGTTCATTTAATCAATTGTGTGTTCATCCAACAGGCTGTAGTGCCAACCTCTTTCATGCTGATGAACCCAAGTCACCGCTGGATGTGTGGACTCGTGCAGTTGATGACTGTGTGAAGATAGCCTTCCAGGCAGCCGACAACACCTATGAGAAGGTCATACTGACTAAGTTTGGACATGAAATAGAGTAAGTCATGCAGACATTTAGGTACTGATTTATAATGTAGTATGGATGGAGGTCACTGACATACTATCCACCACAAAAGATCAGGAGATAATGATTAACTTTTTCTTCCTTTTTACTTAGTGAACGACTAAAGGAGGCTGCTGATTTTGCCTTCAGGACTACAGGCAAAGCCTATCATGAGCTCCCTCCTGAGACCAAGGAAATTATTAGAAATTTTGCAGATACTGTTTTCAGCGTGGGAAAATTTGTGGAAGATACACTGAAACTGGTCAACAAAGAACTTCAGCCTTTGGCTGAGATGATGGCTCCTGAGATACAGACGATGGCAGATGGGCTGGTTACGAGTGCTCGACTGGTGGTAGATACGGCCTCCCCATATGTTGATAAACTGGTTGAAAACGTGGACCCCTTTGCCCAGGATGTTCAGGCTCGTCTTATCTCCCTGTACAAACGTTTTCTCTAATCTAAGTTGTTAAGAGAGTGACAACCAGTAAGCCAGCCTCCAGATGTATATTTTGAGTATTAAAAAGCTGATGAGTTACACACACACGCTGAGCATCGGTCTTCGACCACCCATTGCTTTCTCTTTTTATATTGTGTAAGTAAACAAAAAAGCAAATCAAAGTAAGTGTTTGTTTTATCATTTAAGAGATTTGAAAAGTTTGATATTATGTATTGGTGGATTGTGGAGTGCCTTCGGTTTATTTAATTATATTGATGTTGCTCTATTTCAGTTTTGCATTCTGCAGCTTTGCATCAAGACGTAAGATTTGAATTTACAATCAGTGCATGTTTGACCTTAGCAAATACGAGAAAGAGACACTGACCATTTCACAAATATGCCTGGAATATTTCTATATTTTTGAGGTGGGGCTCGTAGGAGGTTCATGTCACAGGCAAGTGTATATGCTGATCAGCTCTGCCCGTTTAATCTGAAACTGCTGGAAGAACCAGGATGCTAGCTGGGCTGCAGTTTTCTCCAGATGGGGCCTGACCCACCACAAAATCTACCTAATCCAACTGACTCTGGCTAAAGCATCAAAAGCCTGTTTGTTTTTCCTCGTTATCAGGATCAACACCCTTTTGCAAGTAGTGCAAACAGGTCCACTATCACATTATCACTGATAAAATGTAAATGTTATATTTTTCATCTCAGTTTGTTATAATGTCAAGCACTTAACACACAAGATTATACAAAATCACAGCAATGTGTGTTAC
The DNA here is from genome assembly GCA_962446985.1 of Xyrichtys novacula. Taxonomy (NCBI): domain Eukaryota; kingdom Metazoa; phylum Chordata; class Actinopteri; order Labriformes; family Labridae; genus Xyrichtys; species Xyrichtys novacula. The sequence continues at coordinate 26,354,970 of OY660871.1, forward strand.
ATGTTATGATATTGTGAGGATTATTGGTTCTGTCATTATGCCATTAAACTTCCACTCAACCCGTCTGGTTTTCTGATTGAAGACAGTTGGTAACAAACATGAGTGTTCAATAAGGTAGTGGTTTCTGGTTCTGAGCGATTCAGCATATAGCCTCATGTGAGCCACTGGTGTCTTTATCCTTCCTACATTGCAAATCTCTTTTTTTTATCAGTGTTATACAAATCAAGTTCTTCTTTCTCTTATTTGTATTATTCATTTATTTTCATTCTTTCTGTTTCACTCCGACATGATTGTTTATACTATTCTTGTGTTTTTTTTTTTTAAAGCTATAGGTAACTCTGGTTTATTGTTGGTGATTATTGTAATTAATAAAACTGTAAATACTCAAAAAGCAGAGTACAGTCTGCACTCAAATTAAAAAATCAGGGCAAAATAAGGTCAATGTATGAAACAGTGATAGAGCTGAAACTAGAAATAAGTCGACAGGAGAAGATAACATGCATATAAACATGAAAACAAACGACAGCTTAGCTTTATTATTCGTATAAATCTCTGAAATTACTTTCCATCAGTGAAACATGACCTGCAAATATTGCAAACTTATTCCTGCCTCTGGACAGCATGGCTATCCTCGCTTGTTGAGAATAATGTTAAAGATTTCTCTTTGTCGTATCTTTGCATGTGAGTGGGTGTGTTTTCTACGTGTTTCTGCCTGCTCTAGGGAGAATTAATTGGCAAGTGTGTGAAAATTGAGGGCTTGGTGTCGGTCTGAAGCCAGGGTTTTCAGCCTACGTGGGGTTCATGAAGGAATCTGTGCCTGAGTACACTTCATCTTGAGCACAACATTGGTGATATGAGTGATGATCAAAGCTGAGTCAGATGGAAAACAGCCATGACTCTTGTGTTGAACATTGAGTTATTTGGCTCAGGTTGACTATGGGGCACTTCATTCAGAAGATTGTTACAGATATTTAGTCAGAAGCAGGACAAACATAACTTCCTGGTCCTGGTCTCAGAGGAGATATCTATAGTCTAATTCTGTTCCTGTGCCTGTTCCATAAGAAGAAAGAGGACCAAGTGTTCAAGGAACCCTATGTGCTCCTTCTACATTTGGTGGCAGCGAGAACACAACACTGGGATGAGCTAAAAAAAACATGGCAGAACATATCCAAACAAAGGGGTCAGTAACATGACTGGGTAAAGAGCACCCCTGAGAGGCTATGGGTAGTAAAGATGGAAGAGGACTCTGTAAGAGACTGTTAAACAAATGTTTAATTTTTTTTAGAGTAAGCTTCCTTTGAGAAAAGGTTCAGGAGAATCTAAAAAGAAGTCTCATGTCACAGGTGAGTGTTTTAGCCACAATGGATGCTGATCAGCTCTGCCCATTAGATCTGCTAGCAGTTTTCTACAGATGGGGCCTGACCAACCACAAAATCTACCTAATCCAACTGACTCTGGCTAAAGCACTCACACTGGTTTTAAGTGTATCATATGATGAGGTTTTTTTCTGCACTTTGCCACTTGTTTTTCCTCGTTATCAAGATCAACACCCCCATGCTCTTTTGCAAGTAGCGCAAACAGGTCCACTATCACAATATCACTGATAAAATCTGAATTTTATATTTTTTCATCACAGTTTGTTATAATGTTATACAAAAATCATTATAGATTATACAAAAATCACAGCAGTGTGTGTGAAGTTTACTTTGGCTCAGGCTTGCCCTTTGGCAGCTTACACTGTATATTAAACTGGAGACATTATGGTGAGGATTATCCGATCTGTCATTATGCCATTAAACTTCAGTTAAACTTTTCTGGTTGGTCACAAACAGCAGTGTTCAATAAGGCAGTGGTTTCTGGTTCTGATTCAGTCGCCTCATGTGAGCAACCGCTGTTCTTTGATTCCATCCAACTTTGCAAATCTCTGTTATTATCAGTGTTATACAAATTAAGTTCCTTTTCCTCTGATTATGTATTTATTCATTTATTTTCATTCTTTCTGTTCCAACATGATTGTATCTACTATTCTTGAGTTTTTATGTTTTGTAAAGCAATAAGTAACTCTGTTTTTTGTTGGTACTGGGTATAAAAATCATATTGCATCCCTTTTGGTAATCAATAAAGTATTATCTTATTGTCCGATTTCTGGTGAAGCTGAATTCAGTGGGTGAGATAAACCCACATTTATAACACAGTAAGAGCTGTTTAGATAGTCCAGGTAGCAGTGAGGCACTAACACTTGGACTTTGGGCTCCTCGCTTACTACCTCCCTATTTAAGCTGCAGAATTTTGCCACCTGTACACAAGTGTACTGCCAAGTGGACTCACAGGGACACACAGCCCCAAAGCCATGAAGGTCTTTGTTGTGCTTCTCCTTGCTGTTTTCACTGGTAAGTATAAAGGAAGAAAAAAAATTAATTTATTATCAACTTGATAAATTTCTACAGGTATACTAGAGTTATTCCCCTTTAAGTCTTGCTAAAGAGTAAACATGCACCTGTGTAAAGTCTCAGTTTTAATTGTGTATTCATCCAGTGGGCTGTAATGCCAACCCCCTCTACGCTGGTGAACCCAGGCCACGGATCGATGTGCTGATTGATATAGTCAAGGGCTATGTTAGAGCAGCTGAAAGGACAGCTGAAGAGATCTTCAAAGAATTCAGGAAAACTGAGTTTTGGCAAATTTTAAAGTACGGTTATACAAACAACTATTTATAAAACAGTACAAAAATACAATCCTCCTACCACTAAAACTGCTGATTAACTTTCACACTCTGTCTGTTCCCTTTAGTGAACATCTAACTGAAGGTGCTGATGTTGCTGGGAGAGCCGTTCACCAGCTTCCCCCTAACATCAAGCAAGCGCTCACGATCATTGCCTTGACAGGTCTTGGCCTGGCAAGGTCTGCAGATAGCGGATTGTACATTCTAAAGAAAAGACTTGAGCCCTACGTTGAGGAGGTGGCACCCACCACAGACGAGATTGCTAGTGAGTTGACTCTCGGAGCTCTGCAAGTAACAGATTTGGCCTCCCCCTACATTGAGCAGCTGGCTGTTGAAGTAAACTCTTATGTACAGGGCATCCTGGATCATGTTTACACTTTGCGTGAAAACAGCTAAGACAACCTCCCCGAAGAAGCTTACTGATTTCTTAAAGGATGTGAATAAAGTAAAAGAAAAAAAAACCTTGAGTATATTTTCACTGTTAATATATTATAAAAGTGTTTGTTTGGTCAAAGGATGTAAAATCTAAGTTGGTTGATGAGAAAAAACTGCTTTCTTGTTTGTATCGATGTCTGGTTGCAAAATCTCTCCCCCCCTGCCACTCCCCCTGTAAGATCTAGTTGTGGGCCTTGTTTGGGGCATGTCCAGGTTTGCCTGTGCAAGACTGGAAGTTCACAAACACATCCTGCTTCCACCTTGTTTTTCAGTTCTTTTTTTTTTCCCCCTTTTGTGCCTCCATCCCTGCTGCCAGCTCGCTCCCACGCTGCCTTACCCAGTGGCAAACAACATTCCTCTATTCTGCCCCCAGCTGTCACAGACTGTACTTACTGTTAACCCTCTAAGCTCACACACAGCTCAGATTTCTGAGGCAGGAAAGGTTTTTTGTTTTATATTACAATCTGCAAAGAGAGTAATGTCTTAACTTACCAAAGTTGTGTGAATGGTTTTAGATTTATGACTCAATTTAATACAAAACAGTCTGAATAAATTACTAAGTCTAACTGTGCAAAACTTAATCAAAATTGACTGACTGGTTGATCATACACCAAGTGATGCAACTTCCAAGACTTATGTATTTAGAGTAAATCACTTTTTTAAAACAAAGATGAGGGAATGTGTGGCAAATAAAGAGTGAGGTTTACAGGAGTTGTGTTTCAGTCTTGTGTTGGCACTAAGCTGTTCTGCAGCTCACATTGTGTAAGTAAAAAAAAACAAAAAAAAACTCTGCACTGTTTTTGTAACTGGAGATCACTACTTATCAAAAAAGTGTAACTTCAGGGGGCGGTAATGCCTGACACGAATGTTTTTCTTCCCATGATTTGAAGGAGTTACGTAACGGTGGTTGCCATAATCGCTCCTGTAATGTCCCAGCATGAACCAGCGAAGTTTATCTTATCTTATCAGCTGTCAGATACACAATCAGAGAAATAATTCAAAAGGCTGGTTCAACATAAATTAAAAGGGGTATGAGCATTAAGGTGGTGATGACACATGAGCATTTCTAACAAGAGCTCTGAAGAGGTCCACGTGAGTGAGATTCTTTGTGCTTGTTTACCCCAAACTGTGTCTTCATAAACCAAGAGGAATTAAAGCTGTATCAATTTAGTTTTGTACAAGAAAATAAATGAAAGATCACACTCAAGTGCTTTCTTATCTAAAGTGAAAAACTCCATTTAGTCCTCTTTGCATCAAGTCTATAAAACTTACATTACAGAGACTATAGAGTGCACCAGGCTCTCTTGACATCATGACTCAACAGCTGACCTCTCTGACTCAGAAACAGATGACTGGGGGATGCAACTCTTCATTCGGAACTTAACCATCCAGCTGGACAACTTTTCACCCACAGACTTAAACTACAGTACCCTTGCTGAGTCGTCTAAAAAAACATGTTTGCCTGTTAAATTGGGTGAGATCATCTAGGCTTCACCAAAAACACAGTTACTCATCATCATCCTCAGACTGAGGTTACTTTTGGTCATGCAGATGCCTTTACAAAAACCCTGGTTGAAGACAAAGGGCCAATGACTCTGATGTTGAGGAGCAAAAGCAGAAGCAGCTTCAGTTTAGATAAGTGTGTCAGATGTGTTACTGGATTACCTCATGGTTCTTCTTGTTTCTGTCTTTGTCACTTCTGCCTCTGTCCTCTTTCTCTGGTGGTTCAGTGGAGGAAAACAGGGTTCATGCTTTGGCATGCGACCTCTCTTGTCACGGTGTGGTCACTTCTGCAAAATGCAAACACAAGAGATGTAGTTTTGAGTTAAAAAAAAGCAAAACAAAACAATATAAACTGAAAAAACACAGGAGCTCCAACTCCAGTATAATATTCTAGTGGGAGTATGGTCACACAATGATGAGATCAAAAATCTAATCTTGATTTGTTTGTGGTCATGACCTGGACTGGACTTGTTATCAGGTTGAACATATAGTGTTGCTTTGTGCGTGACACACCCTAACACCTCCTATCATTGAACACCAGGGTCAAAGGTTGTTTCTATTTCTTAAAAATAACTTCAAATCCAGGGCTGCCTGATTCTTCTCTGTGTTTGTTGATTACCACTTAAAGCTGCTGTGAGGGATTTTTGGTTTGGGCCGATTTTGACTCTCCCTGTGGACAGAAAGATACCTCTTTAGTCTCATCCATCAGACAAAATCCTCACACTGTTGTCCTTTAACAATAAGATGTTCCATTTATTGTCATATTGCCATAAAATAAAATCAGGGAAGGGTCTTCTTCAGTTTACCGTGGATTATCTGATCTCATATCTACACTCTCACGGCGTTTTCAGGTGTTCAAAAATATAGCAGAAAAATGACCAGCCTTGTTGCCGATTGTCTTATTTGCTTCTGAGTTTGTCTAAAGGCATCAGTATCAGCTTCAACCACTCAAAACCTCCTGATAATGCCTTTAGATGAAGAAAAACACACTAATTCAGAGATTTCTCTATTCTGGGCACAATCATCCCACTCATGATGACCCCCTGTGGGTTATCACAAGTACTGTTATCATGTTCTCACTCTAATTACCTGACCAAGCCAACTCATTTAAACTTTGTTCCTGTGTAAAGCTGGTTTCTGTAAAAGTAACACAACAGAGAAATGACAACAAAGGGTCCAAGTCCTAAAGGGCAAAGGTCATTACACATGGACGGTGAAGGGATCAGAGTTGGACTCTATGAAGGATAAGATGTACTGTAGCTGGTAGGTTAAAGTCAGTTTTGAGTGATTTTAGTACACATAAAATCATGTAATATGTACATGTTAGAGTTAAAAAAGTATGTTTTTCCCCTTCATCATGACCCACTGGCAAAATTTGCTCTTGACATTGCTGCTTAGTTAGTAATACGAGACCGTACCAACATGTAGGAGCATCAAAAAGACAACAATACACAGAGATCTTTGCTGTCTCTGTCTCAAAACCATTTTCCACTCTCTCAGAGGAATTTAAAACCAACTGAAATAAATCAAATCTCTTAGAATTATAATCAACAAAAAATAGTGTGAAACTGACAAGTGCAAAATTGATGAAATCCTCTGTTGAATCCCCACCAATGCGAAGTTAAGCTTTTAGATTTATAATCATAACATTTAAGAAACAGGTCAATCGAACAGAGGGCAAAATATACAACAGGCTGTGATGTAAGTGAGCTCCAGATTTCACCAGGGCTTATCAGAGTTTTGTAATAAAATACTAGATGTGGTTTAAAAGGCCACAGTAAACTTTTATCATGTTTTGATTGACCTGGAAACTGTGATGTAAACAACCGTCCTCTGAGAAAAATGGAAAGACATCACATCATTTTTTCTGCTTGTATGGCTTACTTCTTGTCCCCCCGAGCATCTCTGAAATAAAATGCCTCACGGTCTTTGAATTTTAAAACCTGTAATCTGTCTTTTGTCAAACACTTTTGCTGTACCCAAGTGTCACCAAGCCTGAACATGCCCATTGTGTAATGCTGACACTTGATACAGTAAGAGGAAGGTCATTGAACAGTTTAATAAAGTACAAAAGAAATGTGATCTGGTACATGTGTTCTTCTTTCTTAGAAATCTCAGTCCTCTATTTGAATAAAAAAAGAGAAATGCTTCACAAAGATGCCTGATGTGATGGGGGTTGTCCGTCTGGAGGAAATTGTTGAAGGTGTAGGTGTGAATATCTGATGTGTTGATGGTCAGCACTTAGAGACCTTTAAGATTGAAATGCAGGAGTGAGAGGCTATTTTACATTTTAACGCTTAGAGGATTTATCATTCAAATCAGGCTGTTTGTTTGTGCTGTAAGGAGCGAGATATCTGACAAATGAGTAAAACTAAGCTGTGGCAGAAAACATAAGGATGTCTTTTTTTTTAACCCTTTAATGCCCTTTGTATCATATTTGATACATACTTTTATATACTTCCATCAAATCAATATGATGAACAAGTTACTAAAAGAAAACACCTGAATACAGTCTGATAAATGATAAAAATGTCCTCTTGTAGTTTATCAGTTTCCAAAAACATCTTATGTGTCAAACCAGATAAATTAATTTATTTGTTAAATTTTAAGGACAATTTTTTTCAGTAGTAATTGAAATAAACCAAAAAATTTTGAATTTTCTGGCCATAATTCGTCATGTCACTTGGCTTCAATAATAGTAAGATTAATAATTCTAATAATAAAAAAATTCCTATAGTGGAGTTATCCCTCAGGTTCTAGTGTTAGACACCCTGATCACCTTTGCTCTCAGTGAAATGACAGTGGCTTATGAGGACAAGGATGCATGATAAGCATGATCCACTTTTTGTCAAATTTTTACCATCAGAAACTTCTCCAAGTTTTACTGTTCGCAAAAAAACACTTTTGCCTTTTCCTTCGAAATGCCACTTTCAATAAGACTGAATAGAGTAATCCATTTGTTGCTATTTACTCTGGTTCCTGTGGGCAGTCCTATATTTAGGAGATGGGCATCAATTCACGGGGTCTATGAGGGTAAGAAGCACATGGGTGAAGGGGTTAGACATTTATTTCCAAAATTAAAACATTTTTCACTCTTGAAAGTGAATTTAGTCTGTCATAAGTTTTATTAGAATTGTGTTCAGACTAAAAAAGATCATTTTAAATTTGTTTAAAAAAGATAAACTAGTTAGAGACAAAACTATGATTGCCTTGATGTAGTGATCCAAAATACAAAAAATGTCTCAACTCACCCCACTCTCCCCTACTACTACAAGACTTGGTCTTAGTAAATAATGACAAACTGCTTTTTATATATGGCTGATTAAACACTTATTAAAACATACTTATGGATTATGTATTCTTTAATGCCTGCTCTGCTAAAATCCCTTCAGAAGCACACAGACATAGAGTGCCTCTGCTTGTCTATGGCACATTTATTTTGGGAACTCTTGTTTATCCTTTACTTTCACTAATGTCAGCAACATTAAGCTTCACTTTGCCTCTTTTTATGTTGTTATCTGATATAAGTTTGCTTACACATGTCGCCATTATTTCACCTTAAAAAGGAGAAAATGTAAAGAGACTGTGTCATGTTTTTTTAATCAATTTTCACTGTTTTTTTTTCATAACCTGTCGAATATATTAAAAATATGAACGCAGACTTGAATCCCTCATGACTGTCATCAAACTTTTACCCCCTTAATCTTGTGACACGCTGGTTGCTTAATCGCAGCACAAATAATGCAAACCTGCGAGAACTTCGGACGTCGTGTTGGTGTGGTGTTGGGTGGAGGTAAACCGGAATCCCCGCGGACTCATATCAGCACAGGCGCGTGAACGTCTGTGCGCGAGAGCAATTACTCCCTCCCTCCCTCCCTCCGTGACACGCGCAGCAGCAGCTTGTCCTCCCAGGAGTGTATAAAAGCCCTCAGTTACCGTGTGGAGGGCACGGAGGAAGCTCAACCCTCAGGTGAGTGACTGGGAAGCAGACCACGGGGAGTCTCACTGCCACTGGTCTGGATTTTACTTACAAGCTTACATGTGTTTGCATTTGTGGTAACTTAAGTTGGATGTAAAGTGAATTTATTGTCTCACAATTGTTGCATTTTAACAAACTTTACTATCTTTGAATTGTACTAATCCTAACATCTTCATATTCTCACCCAGGTGCATCTGTCTGTCCTACAATCATGAAGGCTGTAGCTATCATCCTTGCTCTGGCAGTCATCACTGGTAGGTGGACTTTTTTTCCAAAGTTTTAACAACCTTTCAAAGGCCACATCTGATTACTTGTTGCTTACTTGAACTCTTCCATTGTTACCCAGGCTGCAATGCCCGTGCAGTGCGCCAGGCTGAGATCGTCTCAACCAAATGGGAAGAAAATGTGGACCGTTTCTGGCAGTACATCTCTGAGCTGAACCAGAGAGCTGATGGAGTCATGCAGGACCTCAAAGCCTCCCAACTCAACAGGGAGCTTGAGTAAGTAATTTATAAACTACAAACCTCCAATTCTGTAAAACTGTAACAACTGGATGACAATACTGACTGGTCTCCATTTCCTGTTTTACTTGTAGAACCCTGATTTCTGACACCATGGCAGAGCTGTCAACATACAGAGATGATATCCAGACCAAGCTGAGACCCTACACCGAGGCCTCCACCGGCCAGCTCACTGAGGACCTGCAGCTCCTGGCCAACAAACTCCAGACGGACATGCTGGATGCCAAGGAGCGCAGCACTGAGTACCTCGGGGAACTCAAGACCATGGTGGAGCAGAACACCGAGGATGTCCACTCTCGCATCAACGCTTACACCCACAAGCTGAAGAAGCGTCTGAACAAGGACACAGAGGAGATCCGCAGGTAAGTCCAATGGAGGCCTGAGCACACTCCTTAAAGTAGAAGATCCTGTTGGTGCAACATCTAAATGTCTTCTTCTTCTCTGTTCCTCAGCACTGTGACCACCTACCTGGGTGAGCTCCAGTCCCGCACCTCCCAGAACCTCGACACCGTGAGGGAACGCGTTGAGCCCTTCGTCAACCAGGCCAGTGACACCGCCACAAAGAAGCTGAGCGACATCTCTTCCATTCTCAAGACCCAGGCTGAGGGTCTGGGCCAGCAGCTGGAGACCCAGGCTGAGGGCATCAAGACCCAGCTGGAGGCCACCGCCCAGGAACTGCGCACATCCCTGGAGGGCAAGATTGATGAGCTGACCGAGCTGATCTCCCCCTACGCCAGCAAGATCCGTGAGCAAATCGAGAGTATTGTGGACAAAGTCAAGGAGACCGCCACTTACTAAAGAAAGACTCTCAGGGTTTTAGACAAATTTGGGGTCCACTCTTAAGAGCAGTGATGACCACTGATTTTTTTAAACCTGTAAAATAGGGGAAAGTGGGGAACTTCAGATAAAATCCTCAGTTGGGTGCTTCATTGTTCTGGGTAAGAGGGCTGATAAGAGAAGAGAGAACGAAATGTTGTTTCTTCTCTTATTGACTCTTCAGTCACTGAACAAAAGCATCCTTGTCAAGAACAGTCTCTGAAACCAACACAGAAGACGTTTTTTTGTAACATGCTTTGCTTCAACTATGAATTAACCACCCAGCTGCATATCTCCTCAAAGTTTTTCTACACTCTCTTACATAGTTTGGTTGTACATAGAACAGCCAAATCCAATTCCTGAAGGCAGGGGATCCAGCCTCTAAACTCTTAATGTACTGAACATGAGTGTCTGTCATTTCAATAAATGCACTGAGTTACCCTTGAGGAAGTGTCGAACCACTATCTTGCCCTTCTTTCTTATTTGTTGTGCTTCACTGAGAAGTGGAATGTAAATGCAATAATGACGATCATAAAATGCTGCCTGTGTTATCTTCAGTCTGACTGTATCGAGTGTCCCCTTTGTGTTACACCACTTGTGCCCACCATGCTGCTCACTGCATGTGCACTGATGTGTGCCGAACAGTGCCGAGAGAATAAAGATCTGAGAAAATAAGACCTGATTGTGTTGTGAGTCTCTCATCAAACATTTAACAGTCATCCATTTTTAAAGAGGGGTCAGTTACACTAACATGTGCAGGCATTGCAAACATAGAATAAAAGACCCTCTATCTACCTTCTATGCCTAAATATGCTTATAAAATGATGGGAAACAAACTTATGAGTGATTTCACCCTCATACATTGTCAATAAATGCATCTCTTCTCTACTATCTGCCTCCCTGTACAACGGTTGTTGCACAGAAATTGACCACTTTAAATTACCTAGAGTTACCATACTCCCTAATGCCTTATTTTATCCGAAACTCAATCTTAGTTTAGACAAAACAATACCTTACTCATCTTAATCCCCTCCCTCCATCTCTTTACATCTCCTCATCCAGTGAAAACCCTCTGCCGACCGTTGACTCCAGTCAGAACTTGTTAAGATCCTTTCCTAGATTCCTCCCTTTCTCTCCCAGCAGGCATTTGGGAACACATTGTACCTCTGGTTCAATTCCCTAAATGTTGACAACTTTCCTCACTACCTCTATCTTGGCTCAGGTTGTATTGTGGGGCTTGCGTCGATGCGCATTTGCACAAGCATTTGTCCGGGCATGCCAATCTGAGTCACTCATCCATACACAGACACTGTTTGGATACAGCGTGCCCACATGTGGAGTTATGTTTTTCAAGCATGTGCAAGGGGGTTGCCTGATGGTTTGGATAAACAAGTTAAGATGTCTCCTATACTTAATGTAAACAAAGTCTAAGGAAAATGTGTGATGTATATATGGGTACATATATTTTTTTCATTAAGGTAATTTTCTTGTCTCTTCTGATATTCTTATATTGTCCTTACTCACTAGAAAAATGCTGCTGTAACACCATAATTTCCCAGTATGGCATCATAAAGTAATTCTGATTCTGATTCTACATTGTAAGTGATTAAAAAGCCCCTACCTTCAGAGAAAAGTCCAGTATGGATACATTTATCATTTTTTTCTGATATTTGCTCACCTCAATCCTGGCTTAGGAAACTGTAGTGGTTTAAGTTTCACTTAAGATGCAAACCATTCTTGTATCAAGTTGCTTACTGTAGCACATCTGGTTTGGCTAAAGGAAAAATGATGGAGTGATGTCCTCATTTACTATCAAATAAAAAAAAGTTGATAGTCACTAGACTCAGCATGTTTTATTCTTTGAAGTGTGGAGCAGAGGCCAGTAGAGGACACCAATTGTCTCCTCTTCAGCTCATCTGGTCTCCCCTGACCCCTCATCAGAATTCATGCTGGACAAAGATGCAGCTGTGTTTTCTGTTTTGAAAGCTAAAGACGACCACACTAGTTTTGCAAAAAAAATACAAACCCTGACATTTGGGTCTGAAATAATTTTCCTCTAAGATTCATATCTACAAATAAGCTTGTGGCTTTTCAAGGATCCCTGAGAGGTTCAGATTTGACAGGTTAGGATACAGTATACACTCATGAGTATCCCATTTATTGGCAGACAGAAGTCATGTTGCAGGATTTGTTTAAGCACCATTCCTTAACGTTTCTTGGTTTATTTGAAGTTTTAAGACTTAAATTATGTAACATCTGTGGGTGGTGTTACGTTGGAGGCCTTTCCTGTTCTCTGTCACCATATTTCATTTCAATTCTCCGCTGTACGCAATCAGTAATAAATGGAAATTCCAAGATTGCCTTAAAACAATATTTGTTTAAACCTGTGTGCAAATACGTGGTGCTCTAAGTGTACCACAGGTATTCATTTGAAAGTCTACTATTTGTTGATTTAAGCAGTGTTTTGTTCCCTTTTAAAATCCTTAACAAACATGTTTACCTTTTCTATCTGTGCGAAAGGGCACTGCCTGTATACTGAAAGAATGACTAACACAATAACAAGCTGTTTTTCCCCCCAATGATATCACTTCTTTCAGGAACCGGTGTTTATTCAGAAACTCCCCCTTTAAAGACAAGTGAAACTCCTAAATTAAACCGTCTGTTGCTATAAGGATCAGTCATGGGTGGTGAAAACAGGAAAAGCACAAGAATCCTGCCTGTTCAGCACTTCTGCTCCGTCTGTTCTTATAGGCCGTCTGCACGCTAGGCTAAAAAAACAGAAAAACTGTCCCAGAATATTTGCAGGTGCTGGCTAGCCCATGACACCAAGTAACCCCTTTATAAAGACTCCTGCAGAGATTTTACCTCTTATGACAACCCCCCTCTTTCCTCTCCATACTCTTCTTCCCTGTCAGAGCTGGCACATAACTGCAGCCACCACAGGGGCCCTCAGCCAAACACAAAAACAGCCTTTCTGTGAGCTTGTTATTGCAAATTGGGAGCACACAAGGCGCGCTCTTTTACGCCCTCTGCCTCCTACAATTATTCAAAAGGAGCTTATGTGCACGCAAGCACAAGCTCATACATAACCCCACTTGCCGCTTGATAACAAAAGGGATGGAGATTCAGTCTTTCAAATGTAATGTGTGAGTGTTGAGGCATGTGAAAGCTCATTTAACACAGATGTGGGCTATTCATCATGGTGATAACGCCTTATAGGCCGAGTCTTCATCTACAAATGGGCATTCAGCCGTTAGCAGCAGACTGCCCGGTGTGAAAAAAGATCTGTTAAGGAGTGATGAAGCCTTTTAACGGTCAGACTTCCTGACCAAGGCTTAGGTCACAGTACTAATGAGGGGTTACTACAGTTCATGCCACTGTACTGTTACTTTTTTTTGTTATGTCTGCCTCACTTCCCGGTTAAGAAAGGGAAGGTCTGAACAGAAAGGGGAAATCAAAGGAGGTGATTGAATCCTTTAGAAAGAAGTGGATGGAAAAATAACACCGAATTAGAAAAAGAGACAGCAGACAAAGCAGTCTGCTTAAAAGTGCAAGCTGTCAGTGACTCGTTCCCCACAAACAAAACATGGGGCTGCATTTAGTGGAGCAGGTCAGGGGGTATCAAAAGGTTACGAAAACCAGCAGAATACAACAGTAGAAAGTAGTGCTGTTCAAGTCACTAAACCTCTTTAATTAGACATTAAACGTTAACAGCTCCAAATGAGTTACAAATACAAACAAGATAACCAGCAACAATATATTATATTATATTACACTACATTACATTATATTATGTTACATTACATTGTTATATTATATTGTGTTACATGACATTGTTATATTATATTATGTTACGTTACATTGTTACGTTACATTATATTATATTATATTATATTATATTATATTATATTATATTATATTATATTATATTATATTACATTACATTACATTACATTACATTACATTATCACAGTCATACTTTCAGCACCTTATCATAATTTTTCAATTTTCTTATTATAGTTTTTTTTGACCTTGTGGCGTCTGTTTTTCTCATCATACCATGTTTGTTTTATCCCATTGTTTTCACACAAGTTAGTTTAGCCTTATTTATACAACTGCATAAAATCTATACTGTAGAATACTTTGTAGAGGCTTAAGTACATGCAGTAGGTGAACATGCATCTCCTCAAAAATCTAACTGCATATCCAAACAATTCACACTGCAAGTCCTGTGACTGGTACTCATGGAAGTATTGTATTTCCTGCACTGGAAAGGTACTGCTGGTGTCTCTGACTCAGAGGAAAATCCCTTTGTCTAAATCAACACCCCTACTCACTCTTTTCTCTTTTTGCAGAAACTGTGGCATGATCATCTGCGTATCAATATTTCCCAGCTCCAACTCCAGCATAATATTGTAGTGGGATTTGGCCCCCATGATGTCCCGCGCATAAATGAAGCAAACAAGTAGAATTTGGCAGTATAATGAGCACAGATAGAATTTGTTTGACTCTTCATTTGAAATACTATTACAATATTTTAGAAGAGCAGATATTTTCTGAAGACGAGATGATAGTCAAAACTGCTTTTGTTCTTTTGTTTTAGAAGCTGTGAAAGATTTGATGATTCATAATAACACAGCACTGGTACAATAATAGGCCCTCTGCAAAGTTTGTAGTGTCATATAGACTTTAGCAGATCAGTTTCTATCAAAAACAAAAACTGGTAACACTTTACAATAACCATAACTTATAAATGGTAAATATACCATTTATAAATGGTAAATATACCATTTATAAATGGTGAGCAGATAGTTTATTAATGTTTAAAGATCATTTATAAATAGCATATAGACCATTAAAACATTTTACAATTTTAAAAACCTAACCCTAACTTTATAATAACTATCCAAGTAATGTTTACAGATGCTTTAAATACCAAATATTTACCATTTACAAAGTGCTACTGACACACATTTTAATCTAGATGTTTTACAACCAATATTTAAACCCTATATAAACTTTTAATAAATAGTCCATTAATAATTAATGAAAATTATTAATCATAATTTCATTTTGCTTGTTAATGGTAAAGTAACTATTAACTTACATTGATAAGCTATCTATTTGCCATTTATAATTGGTCTTTATGCTGTTTTTAAATGATGATTAAACAATAATAAGCTATCTATTGACCACTGATAAATTAAGGTTATTTTAAGGTGTTACCCAAAAATTAAAACAGCATTTTCCTGGATGTTTACTTGGCATTAACTATGAGCTACATGCACATTCATTCAGATTTAATTCTGACAGTTCAACGTTGAGGACAGTTACTCTCCACAACATCAAATTTCAGAGCACCCATCTCTGATAAAAGCTTTCTGGTGCAGGCTGTAGGCCAACTCTGCAGGTCCAAAGGAGCCTCCAGATAGCCTGGGTCTATCTGTAATAACACTATCAGGGCTGAACTATGCTCCTTTTACATAATGTCCCTTTTTATCTAATTATTTCGCTGATGCAGAAGTGGGGAATATAATCCTTAAAACTTTATTTTGAAATGAGAAATGGGGAAAGGGTTTTCAGAGTTAACAAGTCAACATTTCCTCCGGTGATCCCCCTCTCCTTCTAAGACGCACACTCTGCTTGAGGAGGACTCACTGCGTAACAACAATCATCGGTCATTTTACGGGCTCAAAATCAGAATTAGTTAATGCAACTACATCGGTACTGGTCAATAAAAGGGGCAGTAACGCTTCAAAGTCTCCACGTGTACATGTGGACTGAAGTCTAGTGATGTGCGTCACGACAGCCTTATAAAAAGGACCACACTTCGGGGCCAAAGCGCACTCGATTTTTTGCTTCTCTCAGGCACAAAACAGGTATGTTTTCACCCACTGTTGGAACTACTGAACAGAAGTATATATTTTTCAGCTCTATTAACAGTCAAAGCTTTGCTAAGGAATCATTTAACTTGATGTGACCTTTTCTTAGATATTGATAACGGGATGGCATCCATAGCCTCAGTGAAGCTTATGGCTCTTAGTCGTTGTATTGTATAGGCCTGAAGGGAAAGGGAGCTGACCACTGTTTGTGGTGCTGAAAAACATCGGGAGACCTTTATTTTAAAGCGTCAACCATAATTGCTCACGAGTCTGCGTAGTTTGCACTTTAACTTCAATGACTAGAAGTGACCACCGTTTCTCTCTCCCTGCTTCTCAGAGACTCACAGCCAAGATGAGACTGTACCTTGCAGTTGCCGTGCTGATGCTGGCTTTTGTCGCATACACAGGTTCGTCTTCACTATATATTTTTTCTTTTCTCTTTTTGTTTTCTTTTGTAGTCTTTTAACATTCTGTCTGTATTTGCAGAGGCTCAAGACGACACCATCGAGGAGAAGTTCTCCAAGTTTGGCGACCAGGTGGCTGATTTGGGCAGGAACATTGCTGAGAAGGCCAAAACCACCTGGAGTGAAATCCAAAACAGCGAGTTTGCAACCAACTCAAGGTAAGCCTCAACTTAACTTAAGTTTCTTCAGTTACCTCTATCAACCACGAATATATGTAACACCCCTTTTTTGTGCTCTTCTTATCAGGAATTGGTTCGAAGGTGTGTTTCAGAAGGCCAAGGAAACATTTGACGGAACCAGTCAGTAGACTCTCTCCTGCACCCTCCACCCAAACCGCCTATACGCCCACACCTGACATCTGACCCCCAGTGGATGTGTTGACTGCTACCTCACTCTGCTGACCTGACATGGTTACATCCTCTCTCTGTAGAGATCCCCGTTGTCCTATAATTTGACTGTGATCATTTTCAACAAAAGTTAAGAGTGCTGTAAAGAAAATAAAAGAATAAACGTTTTTTATACATATGTATATATAAACGCTGTCCTTGCATCGTTTTATTACAAAAGTATATAGTCTGAAAATACTGAGCAACAGAGGATTCAACTAAACATTGATACATTTATGACATTTCAATCATAAAAACTGAGAATTGAGCAAGGGTTGATTATTTAGTCTGAATTCAGTGTATTAAACTCACCCTATTTTTCACCCTTTAAATACATGAAAAAAAGAGGTTTATCTCCCATTATAGGTGCATGGGAGTCACAATTAACATACAGTTAACATTAAAAGTTTTCCAAGTCAGTATAACTTTATCATACATTATCTATTTTAAAATTTTAGAGGGTTTTATTTGAGATAAAGTGTTGATATAAGAAAGTAAAACACATCTTACATTATTGGACTATGAACAAAATCTTCAGGATTTCAAGTAACCATTCAAATATTACTTTAATGGGAGAACACTGTTATACTGGTTCACTGCCTCCCCTTAAAGCACTGTTTATTTATGATGGTAATATTTGTCTTGTTTTATGAGCAACTTCTGTTGTGAATGCAGATTTGCTTTGTGATGATGTATTTTTTTAATCAAGAAAAACACAGTAAACTCCACCATTTCCTTAATGTCAAAATTTTTAAAACTTTCCTAGAAATTCTAGAGGAAAAAAAAACAATTTCACTTAAGCAATGTGTGATGTCTTTATTCATGTTGCTCAAAGTGTTTAAAAATGAGTACGGTTTGTTTCATGGGGAATCGGAAGCAGCATCTAACATACCATCTTGTTGTGTGAATAGCTGGTACAAAAGGGCAAGAGCCAACATGACTGTTCCTCTGGCATTTCACAAGAGTTTGGCTAAAGTCGCTGTTTATGCTGAGTTAATAATCCACAGCATGTCCCAGTTCAGCGAAATCTGTTCCTGTGAAGAGAGCAGAGGGGGAGAGGTCAGCAGCTGGAGCACAGAGGTCAAACACTGCACATACACGAATACAACTTAACTCCAGACTAAAATCAAGTCTTAATCAGTTTTAATTTTTAAAACATGACAGGTATGCTACTAGATGATGTCCCAGCCTTTGAGCACATTATTTGTTCACGAATACACCATTTATGTTGCACTGAACTTTTTGATTTGGAGGAAATATCTACATATTTTTGTCCCTGAGCTAAAATAAAACAACAAAGCTCAAACTTAGAGGAGTGGAATTATATTTAGAGATTTATAAGATCGCTGCAAAAGTTGCACGTACACTGTAGCCTTTAAAAACTGTTGCTTTTTAAGCGTGCTATGTCCTTAAACTTAAATAAGAGTGGAAATGCCTTTACTTGGACCTGCCATGACACATATACAGAGTTTAGTCTTTCTTATGCACAATGGGAGGCCGGGTCGTTTAAGGGAGGCACGTTTACAAAAAGACACACACAGACACGTCTTACACTCTGCGGCAATGTACAGATGTTTAAAGCTGAAAACACAATTAAAAAAAACATAAATAAGACTCTTGATCCTCTCTGTTTGGACAGCTGTGAGATCATGTAAGTGCAACATATGAACTCAAATCCCTGCATTAGTTCAGAACATGAAGCGATCACCAAACCTGAGCACAGGGAGGATTAGATTGATTTTTCTGCTGGACTCTGCTCACAGCAATGCTTTGCAGGGCTGAAAGTGTTTATCTATTTTAGCCGCCTCCAGTCCTCACTAACACCCATATCTCTGCTACCTGGACACAGACTTTGACTGGCCTGAGCACATATCAGCAGCCGCCAACTAGACTCAAGTGTCTGATCCAAAGGGCGCATGGACAGTAAATACACTCAGCTAATGTTGATTTTGAAAAGATATCAAAAGTTCAGGATTGAAAAAGCAATCTTTTGGATTAAATGCTGAAAGGAACATCATGTTAGAGCCCAAAATTAATGTAAAATGACGTATGATGGATGAAACGCTCAGTAAAAACCGAGGTCAAGTACAACTTAAAAACATGAGAAAACTATGGCAGACATAAGAAAACTCTGCTTACAGGTTTCACCTTTGAAAAATATACTAAAATTAAGATTAATGAAAATATTCTTCTAAATAATTAGTCCATTTATCTGTTTTTTTTTTTTTACTCCTGATGCATGTCTTTTTTCCTTCATAGTGAAAACATTAAAGCTGTGGCAGAGACAAAAAGACACAAAGTAGATCTGTACTTTGTAGATCTAGTGTGATTATTTTACTCAAAGACATGGTGTTTCGCTGTTGTTAAGATTTCCATCAATAATAAGACAGACTGAAGCTGAGAAAAAAAAAGTCAGTCGATCAGGACCAATGTACACCCAACAGTGGTCACCTAATGCAAATAAGATGGTCCTGATAACATTTGATTCATTCAGGTTCTGTTGACCGGAGGATAAGGTGAAAAGGGACTTTTATCATTTCTTAGCTTGTGTTTGTTGTTTTGTGATAGAAACAAGGTTGTAATTTTCAATTGAAATCAGCCGTTTAACTATGTTGTTGTAATTATTGTATTGTTTAAATAGGAACGACTTGATAGATCTTGTTGATCTGTAAATGAAAAACATTTTTGGATTGGATGTTTAACTGCTAATGGATTGACAGCAGCCATGTTCCTAATCAATGACTGACATTTTGGATGAATTTCTGATAGTTGTATTTCTCTCCTGTGTCCTGGCAGATGCAAAT
The DNA here is from genome assembly GCA_962446985.1 of Xyrichtys novacula. Taxonomy (NCBI): domain Eukaryota; kingdom Metazoa; phylum Chordata; class Actinopteri; order Labriformes; family Labridae; genus Xyrichtys; species Xyrichtys novacula. The sequence goes on from OY660871.1 coordinate 26,374,482, forward strand.
GAAAGAGCTTGTTTTCACTCTCATCTTGCTTATGCAAGGTAAGAATCAAAGAAACTCTCTGTTTTGTGGTCTTCGAATGAAATCTTGTCTTTGCTCTTATTGACGGGCAAAAATTCTCCCCTGCAGCATGGGACCCTCTTTGGGCCCAGACTACAGCAGCACCCGCACAACCAGACCCTCCAGGATTACTGCAAAGGCTGACAGAGGGAGCCAGGTACTTCCACACGCCATCTTTTTGCAGCTAATTAGATCGAGCAAGCTGGACTCTTCTGTAAAACATTTCTAGTTTTCAGAAAAGTAAAAGTATTCCCCGTGTTTGCAGTTTGTATTTACTTTGTTGCTCATTTGTGTACTTTTGTATGACACAGGGAAGTCAGAGCTAAAGTCCAGAATTTTGGGGAATTGGTGCGAGGCTTTGCTGATGCTTACTATGAAGACCACATTGAACCAGGGTACGGCAAATACTTTGAATGGGCCTCTGGTGTGAGAGACTCTGCGTGGGAGAGGATCCGAACAACTGCTGATAAATTCAGTCTGTTTAAAGGAAAAACACCGACTGATCAACCCGATGTAAACTAAAGACAAAAATAAAACATGACTCTTGCCACTCTTCAATTGTCTGAATGTGTCTTTTAGTTTCATCTGGTTTGACGTGATATGTGAGCTAAAGAAAGACTCAAGTTTGAAGTTAGATCTGGGCCTGACGTGCTCCACATAAAAGGCGTAAAAAGGCTAAATTAGGATGCAGTTATAAAGCCGCAGTGATGGTGGGTTTAGAAGGCACGTGATATGATAATATAGAGGATTTTCATGCACAGATTTTGATATCTGCAATAAATATAGATTCAATGTTTATATAAGGACTCATTTTTACTATCTGTGACATTCCTCTTAAAAACGTTCAGTTCCTCTCGACAGAAATAAATCAGAACTTTTATAAGTAGCTCAACCAAAGTTGTAGCCGCTACTGTGGTTTTAAAGTTTACTGTTTAAGAAAAAGAAAGAAAGAACAGCACAAAAGGAGGGCAAAGGTAACTCTTTGAGTTATGACATAAAAGATGAGCAATCATTCTGCACACAGTCTGTTGCTGGTGTCCTAGGTGAAAGGTGAAGGCAAAAAATCCCAGCATGCACCGCTTTGGGTACAGCACAATGTGTCTAGACTGATCCTAGTTGATTGACCCGCTAACCATTAAACTCTCATCTGAGTGAATCAGGCGGGCAGCCAAAGACACGTTGATTAGTATAAAGTGATCAATCATGTTATTTTTCAGTGCTGCTGCTAACAGCACAAGCTGCTTTCCTTGAAAGTTTCCTGCAATATGAGCTGTGATGGTTATGACATGTGCAGTATCAGGAGGGCTCTGAGTGCACCACCGAATGAAAACTGATAAAGTTACATTAGTGCAGCATTGCCTAACCCCCCTCTCATATTTCCACATATAGTATTTAAAGTGAATGGCACGTACACTGGACTTTGTTTAGGGTGAACATGTGTGTGTGGGTGTGTGTGTGTGCACAAACATGCACGGAAGTGAGTGTAGGTGTGTGTATGCTCATCAGATGACGTTTGTTTGCAGTCCCCCACTATATCATCCAGTCCAGATGTGAGCTCCGAGGTTACAGACAACTCGCCGTCAGAGAAGACTGTCACTTCTTGGATCTGTATCCGACTCAGCAGCAGGTAATCATTTCTCCCCATTAAGAAAATTCTTTTTGCTAAAAACTTCACGAGAATTTTACACAACAATTTGCATTCTGCTGTGAGATTTCTCAAGTTTGATCAACTTGTTTATCACCTCTCAGTGCTAAAATGTTTCTTTTGGTGTTTTTTTCTGTTTTCTTTAGAAATGAATGCAAAATACGCAGTGGCCCTGATCCTTGCTCTGCAAGGTAAGCTTCATATTATTGCAATCTGAGCCTTTAACTGAATCTTATGTATGTTTTAATCTTATTTGTAGGAGGATATCAAAATGAAATATAGTGGTTTTAAATGTTAATGCTTTTAATTGCTCATCTTTTCTTGTTGCACAAAAGCGTAAGAATGACTTTGATTACACTAAAAGTAATGAGACTAACTTTGTGGTGTGGCTTTCTCCAACAATGTACAATAATACTGAGCTGCTGCTACACAGCAAAAAACAGAAAAATCTGATTTTGGATGCAAATTACCAGGAGAAAGCAAAAAAAAAAAAAAAAAGAAAACTGAAGCACAAGAGCTTCCTCTAAAGCACAGAAATGAAGAGTAGCTTTCTATATCCCTGAATACAGGATGAAACAAGGATATTTCTAAAATCATCAGCATTTCTGACTAAATAATTGCACAATTCTCTCTTCACTCCAGTCTCCATGAGCTTGTGTGAAGTGCCCCAGCCATCACAAGAACTTGTTGATAAGTACAATGAGCTAAAAGCTACATTCATGAAGAGAATAATGAATGTTGCCAACAAGATCCAGACTGCTGCTGGTCCTATGGTGGCACAAGCTGGACAATTGGAACAAGCCGGACCCGTTAGAGAATATGTTGAGGACCTGCAGAACAGGCCTGGGTTCCAAGCCTTTGTTGCATTTGCCACGTGAGTGAGAATCCCATACAATTTAGCAGTTCTCTACAGAATTTTAATACATATGTTCAACTTGACTGCATGTTTGCAGCTCTTATACGTATTAATGTCTGCACTAAATTTGTACGAAAAAGAAAAGGGCATTTCTCGATGTGCATCCTTAATAATTTGTTTTCTTTGAAACTTGCAGAGGCATGGCTGACGAGGCAAGGCCCCTGGTTGACAAAGCCCGCACAGCACTTCTGGGTATGTACGAGGAACACCTTCGGCCCAAGTACGGCGAGGGGCTGAATGAGGCCATCAACCAGATCAAGGTCTTCCTGGACAAATACATGCCCACTGAGTAAAGAAGAAAAACAACCACCTATCAGCAGCCTGTTTTAGATAATAGTTCATAGAAAGTGCACAAAATTTGTCGGAGAGGAGCAATGCACAATGCAAATACAATCTTTTGCCTCTTTTCATGTCAACATCCTTCATGAATCATGCAAAGTTAAAGCTGTACAAACATGTCAACACCATCTATGCAAATTGTGCATGTATAGTATTTTGTGTTTGATACACTAACCGCGGTGAGATTGTGTATGTTAATGTGTGAGTTTGTTCATTAAAACAAACTGAGTACTACCAATGACGTGTTTCTTTATCAAGACGTTGATTTCATGACAAATGCTGTTACATTATTTCACCTCATGAGCTAAGACACGATCCAGACTCCACTCATCATCAATTAATAAAGATGCAAAGTGAAAAATACAACTCAAAAATATAAACACTGCAACTCTATTTGCTGCTATACAAACAAAGCTTTGATCTAATCACATGTAGAGCCTGTTAGGTTTCTGAGATTAGCCGTAAATTCAATCTAACTGGACAGTGAATGGGAACAGACACACATTATTGATGAGACATTAGGTTCACGCAGGCATCTTTCCTCCACACAGACATAATACATGTCAAGCTCAGTTCAGGCACAGTAAGTCAAATGTTGTAGCCAGAACAGTGAAAGTTGATGTCAGTCTATCATTGTTCAGTATTGGACAAGTGATCATGCGTACGCACTAGAGAGTAGTATTAAAGTAAGCAGCCAACATAGTTAAACTAACACCTTATGGATAGAAGCTACAACTATCAAAGCAGCTGACTTCCACCCTCAGTTATTTACTCAACACACTCTTTCTCTTCCTTGTTTTCTGACTCTGTCCACTCTCCTGTCCTCCCAGACACGAAGGCACTAAAAGCCAAAAAATATACTCTTATAAAAAAGGTATCACTGTGAGTTAAGAACTGTATGCGACACCTCTACTCTGGGGTTTTTGCAACCCCTCCTATGATGTAAAAAGATTATATCACCAACAACCATCTTTTAAAACTGTATATAGATACTTTTGATCATTTTTGCAAGTTTGGGTTAAAAAAGTGAAAGATGCTTTTACTTGGAGTCCAACATTTTATTCATAGAGATGGTTACTCCAGTTGGAGATCAACATATTTTCTCCTCTTACTGACAATTTTTTTTTCATTGAAGCTGTTGAATTAGAAGATTACCTGTCTGCACCTGCTATAATGTTAGTTTTTATTTAGTGGTTTATGTATTATGTGCTGTATTTCCCACTGTCTAACTAGGGACAATGACCATAAATCAGCCACGGCTAGAAATCCTGTATAAACAGCATCGGTTGCTCTTTAATTAGATGCAACAATGCTTGATGTACTGTCCCTGTCACATAAACAAATAAAAAAAAAGAAAAAAAGAAAAAGAAAGATGGTCAACATTGTTATAATTTTCAATAGTCACATCTTACTGAGTTCGGTGTACATGTTGTCAATGAGTGGGAACTTTTTCTGCGTGATAACTACTTTTATTTTAAATGTTTTTGGGTGTTTATTGATAATCAGTATTGTCCCCAGTATATTATGAGTACGTTTACTTAGGCTGAGTCTTTCTGCTGAGATTACAAAACCATTTTTCTACACAGGTGTTATAACTCAAAGATGTGTTTAAATGATCAAGAGTTTTATTTTTAAATCTCTGCCTCTTATTTAGTGCTAATAGAAACTAATCAGGAGGACTCTCTGAAATTATCAAATATCCCTGCAGTGTAGTAATTGTATTCAGTAAGACAACACAGATCAGCACTGAGAAATGAGTATGGTATAAAGCAGGGGTGATTATTAAAATCATTTAATTATCTGCATTTAAAACAAATGCTGTCGGACATTAAGAGTGTCAGAGCTGCCCACACCTGACCGCAGCTCAAAGGTCACAGGCAACATGACATGTGAGGCCTGACCACATGAAGGACTCGGATGTTTACTTTAATCTCCATCAATGTTCCCGAAAGAGTGTCTTCGAGCAAGAAAACAACATGGACTCAAAACGTCCCTGTCTCTTCTCAAAGAACTGAAGAGAGTTTCTTAGAATAATGTCCTAAAATATTTATCTATTCATCAGGATAATTCTTTAAAATAATTCTTTCATTGTCTCGTTTATTTATTTAATTATTAATTTATTTTTGTAATTTTCTCTGGCCATTTCTAAGGCCTTTTTTTTAACAAATTAATTGCTTCAGGAGAACTCTCAGCATTAAAATCTTATTAAAACCTCTTTTTTGGTATTTACAGTTTAATATGAAACCTCATCACAAGAAAATAATGCTTTTACTCTGCTTTTGGGTTAAAATATCCTCCCTTAGACTTTTTTTATTATTATTTTTGATGAAACAGTAATAATTTAATGACAGTAAAAAGTGGGAGAGGTTTGTTTCACTCCAAAATAAAAACAAAAAAATGAAAGCTCCCTTTATCAGAGGTACAACATATTTATCGGTATTATTTCATAATCTTGTTTGGTCTGTTGACGTGTTCAATGCCATAGACCTCTGACTGTCTCAACAGGACTTAGGACTGCTGTGGTGTGACATGTATGAATCACCACCATTACGCAAGCATCCAGAGCGTCCTTATGAATGTTTATGAGTCTGCTGCATTAATGAGCTACTAACCTAATCAATGGCGGTGATTACTTCTGACGTAACTACAGGTCACACTTTTACAGTTGAAGGGAAATGTGTCATCAGGCAGCTCTGTGCTCAGACAATCAAATCAGACTTGATTTCTTTGTGGCTCCTGATGACGTTTCACCTCCCCCGTGATGCTCTATATGCTTTTTGTGTTTACATTGAAAGCCACAGTGTCTTTTTTATCAAGACTCAAACACACACTCATACTCCGCACAGACATACTCCGGTCAAAAGCGCAGGTTTATCTCCGACAGAGTGCACTTTGGCTCCATGAGGGACAAGTCAACACATCTTCTCTCCTATAAAACAGGCTGGGCCAGCGCAGTTTTCTGTCTCGGTTTCCTTCAATTCTGAAGAGGGGTACAGTAAGTATGGACACTTTTTCTGTGTATACTGACTCAGATCAGATGTAAAATCTTTGAGGATCGGTAATGTTTTCATCGATGTTGTGAGTCTAAAAGTCTAGTCTAGTCTAAAAGTCTAAAAAGAAAATATGATATCTTAAGGTATAAGCTGTCAGCACATGTGAATTTTCATGCTAAAAAGGGTTAAACAACTTTTTTTTGGACAATCAGTGAAGAATTTAGGTGGAGAAATGTTTGACAATGTCTCCCCCTGGTGGACAAAATGAGGTGTACTTTATTGTCTTTTCACAGGTACGTGTTACACCATGAATAAGCTGCTGGTTATCACTGTGCTGGTTGCACTTCTCTCTCTCAGTGAGTAAAATCATAAACAGTCTGGCATTTAGAATAGGTAAACAAAAAACAAAGATTAAAAACATGGTTTCCTCTGACCTGTTTGGTGCAGACGCTGAGAGCTTCCGTATGCCGAGGCAGGCTGTGGAGGATGTAGAGCCCGTGGATGTCGTGGAGGCCGTGGATGTCGTGGAGGCCGTGGAGGCCGTGGATGTTGTGGAGGCCGTGGATGTCGCGGCGCCCGTGGATGTCCCGGAGCCCGTGGATGTCCCGGAGCCCGTGAAGGCCGAAGAGGCCGTAGAGGAGGAGAAGGGAACCCTCACTAAGTTTACAGACGGCGTCAAGTCCTACTACAACAGTGCTGTTAATACTGCCACTGGATACCTGGACAGCATCAGGGGCCTAAAGCTGGAGGAGAAAGTGAAGTAAGTAAAAGAGACTTTTCATCTGGATGCAACTAATTACTGACGAATACTGACACTCTTTTCTCACTGTGCTCTGCCCCCCACAGGAACATCTACACCGACACCGCCACAGCTGTGAACACCTACGCTGGCATCGTGAACGACCAGCTTTACCACACCTTTTACTCTCAGCAGTAAACCAAACAGTCATTTCCAATTACCTCAGCTACTTTTTCTAGCAGCACAAGTACTTTAAAGCTTCACACAGCACGGCCAAAGCTGTTATTTGACATTCTGGTCACATCGCTGCTCATCCAAACCTCAAATCTTCAAACAGCAGCAGGTCTTTGTGGCTCTTTCATTGGCGGTAAATGATGAGAACTACCCTACAGGGACTGCCAGCCTTTGAAAAACCATCAAACTGAACAGGATAACAAGCAAAAACACACAGCCCACACAATGTACATGTCAGTATACCCCTCCACGGATGGGATCAGACGCCAACCAGTTATTCAATATTTCATAAAAAGATAATTTAACAGTTTATATTCACCTGCTGATGCTTTTTGCTCCTGACACTCAACCATGGATACATTTCAATATTTATGTCACACTTTCAAATAAAAATTTATACAAAAAATAATGTCCGTGTTTGATATAATGATATTAATTTATCCAGTAAATTATGCTTATTTCTCATTTTTTCTTCTAATGTGCACTTGCTCTCATCTCTGTTAAAAAAAAGTGTTTAAAAAGTGTTGATGAATCTTCAAAGAGCCTTTTATCAGCTAAGGCAGCGGAAGAACAGAGGCTTCTGTTTTAATTAATACTGGATGAAATGAAACAGCGTGTAAAATTTGAGCTCAGAGAGACAGATGAATAAACAAACTAAACATGTCAAGTTTTTTTCTATTGATGCGAGACAGCAGAGATTTTTTTTAATCAAAACATAAATGGATAACTTTCTTACACCCTGCTGTGGCAACGACCAACAAAAAATGAGATTTCTTTTTAGTGAAAAGTGTCTCTGTTCTAGACTTCAACACTTCTTATAACGAATCCTCTCTTCAACAAAGAAGTTTAATTGCACATTAGCATTTTTAAAAATCTAATAATAGGCTCGTATGATTGCAGCCCTGCTCGTGTCAAAATGAATCAGTGTAAGAAGATTCAAACGTTTTCGTTCTTGGTTTCATTGAAAAAAAAAACAACACATTAAATCATATGGCGGGAAGGGAGGGTTACCCAGGAACTCGAACTAACTTTTTTGTTTACCAATGGAGTTTGTTTTTGTAGATTCATGAAACAAGTAAAAAGTAGAGCTTTTTCTGCTGTAATCCCTAAAAAGTATTGGAAGAGAGCTCCTATATTCAGTAGTTCTGCTGCACTAGGAGTTTTTGGGTGGGTGTGGATGTGGGGAGAAATGTTTATGGGAGTGTTTGATTTATTCTTTAAAAATGATTTACTCAGTGCCGCTGAAATAAGAAAATAAAGGCTTGTTTTTGATCTATGGACCAGTTCCCGGCACACTCTTTCATATACATACTGTAAGTGCTGACTCATGCTATACCCTGATATTTCAGCGCAGAAATGTAAAATTGAGCATCTACTTGGTTGTCATGGAGATAACCTGAGCAGATTTCAGGATACTTTTCAGAGGATTTACTGATAATCCAGCGTTAACATATTAACGTTATGATAGGAAGTAATAAATACAGACTGATACATGGAGGAAGCAGTTATACTCATTACATGTTGGTTGACAGACTTTCATAATCCGGCTTTAGACCTTCGATGTTCCTTCTTACTGTATTGCTGTCTATCGATTTATATGATAGGAAGCAGTTCGACTGCTTGCACTTGAATAACAAGTCTTTTTATCTGCCTGTTGGAGTAACTGGAAAATACAAAAGTGAATATCAAGGAGGCTCTTGGTGATTTATTCATGTTTGACACCATTTTACTCCACAGCACACTCAAGCACAACTCGAGTTTAAAGTCTGTTTCGAAATAATGAGGTCCACAAAGCCAAAACAAAACAGTCTGTCCAAAGTTTATCATGAACCGATTGAGAGTCTATTGAAAAGACACTCAGATAAAACACTCACACTAGTTAAATAAAGTGTTTCCTTGTTCTTTGGAGCAGAACAAACATTACGTAAAAGCAAGGTGTGTTACTATTACTGGACGTATTGTTGGAAGGAAATATTGTTCATTTCACTGATAAGGTAATTACAAAGGTTGTGGCTGGACTGGAAATGATGCTAAATAGTAATAAAGGTGTCAGTTCCTCCCACTTTCCTTGATAACTTATAAGTATAAAGAGAAATCTGATTGAAACAGTCATTGGATCACGACGGGGACAACAGATAGACACCATGAATCTCCTCCTTCTGGCAGTAGCTCTGGGGCTCGCAGGTAGATATTCACGATTTTATTTTTTCGAAACCGAAGACATTTAAATCTGAAAAGCTAACTGGTTTCTCTTTTGTCTTGCTGCAGGAGCGTCTCCTCTGCCAGACAGCAAGGTTTGCCAACCTCACTCCAGACCCTGGCAGGTCTACATTCACAGTGAGCGATCATCCTGCAGTGGAGCTCTTATTAACCAATGGTGGATAGTAACCTCCTTTGACTGTGCGCCCATGTAAGTACCAAAGTCTGCTAAATGAAAGCTTAATGGCGGATTTGAACTGGGCTTTGTGTCTTGCAGTAGAATTTTGCTTTTTGTGCCTGAGAGGTATTTTAATCTATGATTTCATTCCTATTTATTTCCCTCAAAGAATTTTTTCAGTAAAAGCACCTCTGCCTTTTATAAAACCTGGGTGAAGTGTTTGAGATACTGTGTTTTTCAAATTCAACAATGCATCACAGTGGTCTACTCTTTTATTAGCACCTTTCATTCAACAGCACTTTGACCCCCAGTCTTCAGCACTAGAAATTTTCCGAAAAAAAGCAGAAAGTAAGAAAACGTATTAATTTGATTCCTTCCCTTGTGTGAAAATTGTTCACGTTTTTCTATTCTGGGGGCTCGCACAGGCTGTCCTGATACATGTATTTGGTCTCATGAATCAGTGACGTATGATTGATTATAATGTCACTTTAGCAAAGCTACTGATTCTATAATTTCTTTCAGTTTCTTTGGCTCACTTCTCAAATGACAATTTTAGTCCTTGAAACAGTTTACAACACTTTTCAGAAGATTAAGCACAACAGGAGCTCAAATTCTGCTGAAGTCCTTCTCAAGTTGCGAACTTTTTAAATATCTAGGAAATTGTTTCAAGCAATAGTCTACAATTAGAGGAACTTGTGGTTGAACAAATCTTGGAGATCAAAATAAACGATTGATTTGTTTCACTTGTTCAAACATTTTAGAAATCTTCGACTTAACAAAATATCGTATATTGGTACATCCAAACTTTATATAATAGTGGAGAGACTGTGATGTTTTATGAATTGATTTTAAGTTTTGAACGAATAAACGACAGAAGCAGCAGGATGTTGAGTGACTCTAGTGCTGTACCCTTCTTTACCACACTATAGCCCAAAAGTTTTCCTCTTTTTTTGCAGTGTGAGTTATCTATTTTCTTTTAAGTATACTGTGAGTTTTACTGACTGATCCAAATTGTACATAAGTGCTTCTTGGCATTGCTAAGCATTTGAAATGTGTACTGCAAAACTTTAGACTCCTGAAATCCAACGGGTGTTATATTTGACACCCATGTAAGATGAAAAAATGTCATTGGAAAAAGCTGGCTTTTTGAAATTGCAACAAAAAGAGCGATTTTGTGTAGCTATAGCATCTCCTCAATTAAAGCTTTAAGTTCCAGTTTATTAGGACATCATCAGAGAAGCACCAAAGAAACATATTTATAAACCTGCTGTACATGTCTGAGTGTGGCCTCCTAAACCCTAACAAACTACAGGCTTCCTCTCCTTGTCCTTTCAGACCCTACAGCAGCTTTGCGTCTCTGGGAGAACACGATGTGACTGTGGAGGAGGGCACGGAGCAGCACATTCAGATCGTCGAAGTCATCAGGCACAGTCCCTACCGCTCACCCTTCCACAGTCTGGCCTTGGTCCGTCTGGCCGAACCCGCCCACCTCGATCAGCATATCAAGCCCATCCCTCTTCCCACTCGATGCCCACAGCCAGGAGAGACCTGCTACGTCAGCGGCTGGGGATTCACAGACCCAAATCAATGTGAGTGGATTTAAAGGTGCTAATGTGGCTTTAACACCTCATTAATCTGTCACCAGGTTACAATTCAGAATAAAGCCAGTCATGAAATCTAGTCTACAAGTATTCCCTGTCCTACAAGACATCATTCCAGCCTTCTTTGTCTAAGTATTATGTCTCATGCACAACTCTTAAGCCTGACAAACATGTTTGAATCTATCTGACAAAGCTTTTTTAATATTTGCAACCAGCTAAAGATCCACTACATGACTATGTAAGCAGGTATCAACATACCATACAAGCAACATACTATTGAGCTTATGTTACAGAAATCAAATCCTTTAACTTTCATAAACTGGCTAGTAGATTCACTACGTACAATAAAGACGCAATTCAAAAGGAAGAAGATCATCTAATTAGAAGATTAGATTCGTCTCTATCAATACCATCATATATTTACGTCCGTTTTAGAGGGCACTGGTTTTAAAAAGTGATGGTAAATTTTTAAATGCTTCATTAAAGAGATGCTGTTAGCAACATAAATAAAGTTCACTTCATTTATAGACCTGACACCCCCCAACCCTCCCATCTTTAACATCATGATGGATGTACATCCCTGAGGCTTTTTATAATTACACTACAGAAGTAATTTGATTGAACTGACCTTCAGAGAGTCCAGGTGGACAGAGGCTGCAGGCTGTCTGAAGGGAAAAAAAGTGAAGTTAGAGGAGGCATGGAGTTCAACAAAACAACTGTTTTCCTGTGATAAAAAAACGGGAAATTAGAACAGTATATTTGTCTTTGTAATTAAAATTCCTGTACATCTCAAATTAACTAGACATTCCCATTAGCACTAACTAACACGGCAGTGAAAGAAAACAGCTTTATCACGTCACTTCATGCTGAAAGTTAGGAGTTCTTTTGTGTGTTACTGACTTCGATAAGCACGTTTCTCTGAGTAAAATTGCTTATCAGGACTAACAGTGAGCGGGGCTAACAAAATGTTTAATTACTGGGGAAAAATGACAATTCTAAACTTAAAGTCCCACTCCGCTCTATTTTTTTATCAACTGAAGTGTTCTAAGTGATCTTTAAATTGTGATTGTAATTTTTAGCCAAAATTGCATTACCTGTGTCAGCTTCAAGGGCTTTTCTTCTGCAGAGCTCCAGTAGCTCATTAACAATTCACCTTGAGTCGTGGGCGGAGACAGCGCTGCTCTGCACACTCCTCTTCACGGTAGCTTGCGGCCTAACGTTGCCAGTGTAGTAGAAGTGGCAGGTAGCATAGGAGCTATACAACTCTCAGACACTAATGTCTTTGGGGAAATGATAGAAGTTAGTATCATAATTAGCAATTTGCATCATTGCCTCTCTACTTCTCCGAGTCTGGCCTGCATAGCAGGGCTCCCTGGGCGGAGCTTGCAGTTGTGACGTAGGAAATATCACTGTGTCTAAGCCTGTCGTTTGGATATGACAGAGGTTTACAGCGATTTGAATGCAGAAATACCCAGAAATGCGATTTTGCACTTACGTTTTTCATTATATGTTCTCTAGTATCAGAAAAATGTCCTATGAACATGTAGACAACAAGAAAAACATGATTTTTATGGGAGTGAGTCTTTCAGCTGTGGAGGAGAGGATAACACCAAACCCTTCCTGCGACTAGTTTTGACTCACACAATCAATATGCAGACCTATTCTTTTGCTTGGTAGTGCCACCATATTTCACAGCTGGTCTCAAAATACATTTACAGTATATAATGGAGACCGAGAACTGCAATACTGAGCAGGGGTAGATCTAGGATTATGGGAGATCTGAGGCAGAGGGAGGAGAGATGTATGCGCAAAGTTCCGGCTTTCTTTTGGTTTTGTTTTTTTATTGCTGATACAGAAAATACATACCAACTTTATCTAGACAAAGGTGTTGTCCTGAAGGATCCACAAACAAACAAGAACTCCATTTCATTCTCTTACATTTGATGTTTTTTATTCTCTTACATTTCATGCTGGCAGGCACCTCTGCTGTCTTTACTGCTCTGTTCTTCACTCCTCTCCTCTAAACTCGTTTTCATCTCTTGTGTTCAGAAGTCTTTTTGCTTCACTGTCCACTACGTTCCTTTCCAGCATTAGTTTGATATCTTCGGTACGACTCTGCTCTAAACTCAGTTTCATCTCTTGTGTTGAATAGTCATGTTTGCTTCACTGCACATGTGCCAGTCAGTGACACATGTGGTCATATTTGATCAATTTTACCTTTACTTTAGGTTTTTACCATGCAGCATTAATGTTGTTGTTATTCATTTTCATTGCATATGCCCACTGTTATTACAACTGACGCTAATGAAAACCATCTATTAAAAACTATAACTTTATTAGTCCGTAACTCGTCACACACCAGGGGCTCTATTTTCGTTCGCGCCGGTGAGGTAGCGGAGGGCGGCGAGCCCCGCGCAGTTGTATTTTCGTCTGGCGGAGCCCGGCGTAAGGCGAGTTTGGTATTTTCGTGGGCTGAGTCGCACGGAGGCGAGCCGAGATCCGCCAAGCTGGGCGTGGTGGCGTGGCAGGGGGAGGTGTTGACAGAATCAGCTGGCGCAGTGACATTTTCGTGCTCGCCACCGGCGTGTAACGTGCGCTGAAAGCTCGCCGATTCAAACCTGGTCAGCTTTCAGCGCAAGGCGGAACGCAGCTGGTCTAGTAGTATTTTGGTAGACCGGCGGCGTATCGACATACGTCACCGATGCCTCACCGGCAGGTTTCCACAGTGTCAGGCAGATTTCAGTGCAATAAATAATCATCAACAACTATTAATCTGAGTCAGCACATACATTTAGATCTATATCGATATATTCTGATCTATATCTGATCTGATGAGCGCGTTTGGCACGCGTTTGGGCACACAACCTGACCGAATCAATACAGCTGAAACCGCATCAAATTAAATTAAATATCTAGTAAATAAACACACATGATGAAGTTAACAAGATATGTAATGTGTCTCCCTCCTTTTCTTTCTTCCTCTTATTTCTCGCACAGCTCGACCTGGACACGTCTCCGTGTCCTCCGTCCATCTTGCTTGCTGCTGCGGCTGAACAGATGATTTGTTTCAGTGCTCAGATGCGTTATCTACTTTAAGCCGACATATGGATATTATAATATTCAGTTTTGTGGGCCAAATTTATTTTATATGCCAACATCTATGAAAGAAAGAGCCAGGCCACGGAGCGCGATGCGTCATTTACGCACAGATGGTTCCGATTTTAATGCCATTTTTGGAGTTTATGTTGTGATCTGTGCGCTAAACCCACCTTTGTCACGTGAGGTTTGAATATATGCAACTTTATGTGAGTGTCTTTTTTGTGGAAAAGGGTGTTTGTCTTACCAGTGGGTCCAACATTACGCACACTAAATCCATCTGTGCTCATATGAGAGAGAGTGGAGGACACTTGTTGAGCAGCTGCCCTCTGTCGCCATCTTGTGGCATAACTGTCTTCAGACATCTCTTGATCTCTTTGACTACTTCATGAAAATAGTAATACGCCTCGCCGGTGGCGGATTTAAAGGCAAGGAGAGGAGCTTATGTGATTGGTGAAAACAGGTCTCGGCTGTGTTAAACTCACTACACGCCCCTCTCCTCCCCGTCTATGACTTATGCTGCCGGGAGGAGCTGAGTAAGGGAGGGGGGATACTTACGCCGGGCTGCGCGGCTCACCAAAATACCAAAATGTGCTTGGGAACGCCTTGCCAGCGCGGCGGATCTGATTGACGCTGCGCTTGCGGCACGTCTCCGGCGAGGCACCAAAATAGAGCCCCAGGTGTTAAAACCCAATACCTACTAAGGCTACAAAGATAATTTTGAGATATTTTGTTATTATGGCTGTAAAATGGTCAGAAAATGCCTAAAGTCTGAGAGCTTTAGTCCCTTTTTCTAACAGTACTTGTACTTCACTTTTCAACACCTGATTAGTGGTTATTCCACATTATATATGGAATTGTCAGCTGTTGAAAAGAAGAAAAAACTAAAACTTGTTTGTTTTTTCATGGCTTTTATGAAAGCAAATTTTGTAATTGCTCATGAAGTTTTGATTTCACATTTGAAAAGTTAACCGTTTAGAATCAGAAACAGTTGTTTTTTCGAGTCTAGGACTCTGGCTGTGCAAATGATGCACAGCTTGCTTCGTCTGAACACACCTCTACTTCAGAAGAAGAATCCTCTAAATCACCCTCCTTTAAATAGCTCTCCTCCTACTCCTCTACTAACCGTTGCAGCCGTTTAATATATTACTGTATATTTACTACTATTTACAAATATTTATTACAATATTTCTAAGAAAAACTGTATTTTGCTTGCTCTGTCTTAACTTTTTCTCCACTCTCCTTTCCTCCCTTGCCCCTGTCAGAGTTGTTGCAGTTTTGGTGGTACCGTTCTAAATTACCGTAATATATACCATATATCATATATTGACAGAAAGCACAGATGCTCAGCTGTCTGTCAGTGTTGGAATTTTTCAGATTGAGCAAACTTTCGAAGAGTTACGGTATTGAGAAGCTGCGTAGGGCGTTACCAATACTTCCTGTGTTTTGCAACGACTACCGTAGTAAATCATATATGTACGCATGCCCACAACTCTCAGCTTTCCCAACACTGTTCAAATTTTTCTGATCGGATAAACCTTAGCGGAGTTACGGTAATAATACTCCGGGCATACAAAACACAGCGCCGGCGCTTTGGCAGTTAGGTAAAGTAATTTTAATGTAAATTCACAGACCTGAAACATCTTGTTCCGACGTTGGCGTTCCTGGTGGGTCGTTGCGCCGCGGAATCATTATGTCCATGATTCACTTCTATGTGTAGCTACGTCCAACTGACAGATCTGGATTTAAACTCGCGGAATCAATACAGGAAACAGAATCAGAGAGGAGGACAAACTTCTCGGCAGAGCAGGCTATAAACGCAGGTTACTGTCCCGCTGCTGCTGCCCCTCTGTTGGACTCCGGTACTGCAGGAAGGCTACACTTCAGACTCTGGTGCGGTCAGGCATAGATAAACGCTAGATGGCTTTCGCACGCTGTAAGCCGTCGTCCGCACATGGCGGCCATTTTGCTACGATACGCTCGCCCAGTCGTAACATTACAGTCTACGGTGCATGTAGCATTTAAATAACCATAGATTGCTTAATTTTAAACCGATTTTTGAACAGTTTGGTTTGTAAGAAACCTCAGAGTTTTAGTTATGTTCCTGCATACTCAAGAATAATTATAACCATGGATTTTCATAAATAAACATTAAGCAGATCTGTAGAGCCAAAGCTATAGGCCTACACACACAAGGCAGTTATTTTAAATCGTTTGTATATAAAACATTTAATCATTCCATGTATGTTATATTAGTAATATTTCTATTATAGGGATAACTATAACAACATATAGCAATAACATATAAATATTTAGTTTCAATATAAATGTTTGCCTCATGTTGCCATTTTAGATGTTTTTAACAAACCCAACAGCGTAGAAATCATGTGCAACTAAGTTATGTTGAATCAAAAGAGCATTTCTGCCTCTCCAACTAATGTAAAATTGCTGGGTCAACTTTGTAGTATGTACTTAGTGTCACTCACAGCGAGCCTGTTAGCCAAGTTACACAGCTGATAAACACAAGCACATCCACAAAGACTGTCACTTAGACTAAATAAATAAAAAATAAGGGCTGTGAAACAAGAAATTAAAATCTCGATTGTAGTCTCAGCCTTGACAGCTCACGCAAAGCGACCCAAAGATAGCCCTTTGGCGCAAACAGCCATAAACAACTGTGCTGCATGATTAAGTCTTTTTTTTTTTCTCAAAGAAAAGCTGCCATCTCAATATGTCCAAGCATCCCGACTCATAGCCATGTTACAAAGGTCTATAATAAACAAAACCATTTGTAAATCTGTCAAATTACCCCGCCCCTGGTACTGAGGTATTACAAACTCATGCTGTTACAGTAGAAAACACATGGGGTAACACCAGGGCACATCAGCAACTATGCAAATGTCAGCTGAATAAAAATAGTAAAATACATTACAGAATAGAAATAAACTCTCATGACTTTGTAGCAGGCTGAATTTTGTGCAGCAGGTGGGCTTTCACTTGATGTAACAAGCACATTAATATTCTGGTCATTTGAGCTCTTACAAGGCATTAACATTCTGTTTTAATAATGGCCAGAAATGTCTTACTTTAATCAGAAGAGTTTCTAATTGCCTGTCAGAGGGCACAGTCAGTCATCAACACTAATTAAAAGAGACCAGACCTTGAAAATAGCACTTACTCAAAGTTTAAAATTTATGCTCTGGTGCAAGGGGTGGTGATGCATAATAACAGGTCATAATCCACGGACCGACACAGGAACAGGACTTTAGTCTGATATTGATTGGCAGACTGATTCAGGATGTACAGAACATATGAGCCGAGTAACATGTACACAAAATGATAAGAATTTGAACAACTTGATCAGAACAATAACACCCTGTTTTTACACAGATGAAGCCGATCAATACCTGAAATGTTTGACTGTGCCAGTTGTGGAAGACCAGACTTGTAGGGACGCACTCCCGGAGTTCGTGTACTGGAGCGTGGGCATGGTCTGTGCAGGTCAAAATAACACGGATAACTGCCTGGTGAGCAAACACAAAACACACTGTTGATCAAAATGTTGTATTTGTCTCGCCTCTACTGTATTGCTTTCATACCACTTCATCACTCTCTTTGTCCTCATCCTTATTATCTGCCTCACAGCGCTTCCATTGTTTTGCATTTCTCATTGACAGCCTCCCTCTGTTTTCTGTCTTTTTTTCATAGAATGATAACGGCAGTGTGATGGTGTGCGATGGCCAGCTGCAGGGGGTTCAATGGATCAAGAACGGCTGCAGAGACCCCAACAACCCCAGTGTCTATACTAAGCTGTGTTTGTACACCAACTGGATCAGACAGGTGATCGGCTCTTCAACCCCTACGACAACTAGAGCAACTCGACGGGTGACCCCATAAGGCAGCACAGACATGTTCAGAAGATACAATTTCTTTTTTATTAAAGCTAAATCCCACTGCCTTTCACGCAAGTAATATACAGCAGGCCAAAATCCGTGTAAAAAAACAACTCATACAAACTGTTGATTTGAAGAACAACTGAATAAAATGTAATATTTTCCAACAATTTTTGTTCAATTTATGGATCTTAATTTAACGTTTTCTTGGCTGATTGTCTTTCATCCTCAATTGCCGCGGATAACTTTTTCCACAGCTGTTTAAAGAATCTGGATTTCTTTGCTGGAAATCATAATTTCACACATGTTGCTGTGTGTGTATGTGTGATGGATACAGTGAATATCTGTGTTTTTTAACATGTTGAAAATTGCAAACTAGTTAACAGATAAATTGCTCAGAAACAGTAGGCATGGAGTGTGAAGTATATGCATTTAATAAAGCACTATATTTGTCTGTGTATCCTTTTGCAGCCTGTTTTGCTGCCATCAGTGTCCAAAGAGATCATATAATGCACTTTGATCATTTGGAATGGAATAATTATCCTTTATTAGAGGTACAGTATGTAAAAATGCAAATATTTAGCGACACCTAGTGGTCAGATTGAAACACTCCCATAAGTGAAGCAACACTGACCCTGGCCTGTGATGCTTGACAATTATGATGAACATGTATGTTAGTAGTTTGTCTGTGCAATAACAGAAAGTCAGGACAGAAGGAGAGCCACCCCTATGTAGATATAAAAGATGCTTTTTTGGTAAACAAAACAAAATACTTTTTATATTCAGGTGATTACATGATACTTCGGAATATTTTGACTACATCTGTTCTGCTACAAGCTGCTAAATACAGCACACAGCATCACCCTTGAATATTTTTGAATATTTAGGTCAAAGACAGAGTGGGCGAAGTCTGGTTTGTTATGACAAATACTGCAGAGGAAATACAGCACATAATATAAATATTAATGTTAGAATGAAAGTCAGAAACTCTCTGTTGGTTTAAGCTTCTCAATAAATTCATAACATGGTAATAACATCTAATAAATGGAGAAAGACAGTTTTGAAGTTTGCTTTAGAGTTCCTCACAGTGCGGATTGTCCTTCATGCACAGCAATAATGTAAAGAACCACTAGATGGGAGTGCAGCATAGTGATTATAAGAGGCACATACTGTGAGAGAGAGAGAGAGAGAGAGATTTGACAGTGTGGACAGGTGACATGAATCTTACATTCTTGAGGAGGTTTTGTGTGAACTCCGGTCTGCACCCTGAGCTCTGTCATGACACCATTAAGTGCACAAAAGAGAAGTTATAGTAATAAACACGCAGATCAAATGTAGCATTACACAATCAGTTCAGAGAAATCGGAGAGCACACTGGCGAGTTAAAAGGCACACACATATAAATTCGGACACACAAAGCACACTCAAACCTAATACACATGTGTGCGCAGACAGACACGTACATGCAAAGTGACTGACAGCTGCGTCCATAATCACCCAGGCAGCTGAACACGGGGGCCACACCACCATCTGTTCTCAGCATTTCTCTCCCGCTCCTCACCCTCTCTTCTCCCACCTCAGCGGGAGACAGAAAGAAAACTGAGGGACCAATTTTGGAAACTGGATGTCACTTCAGAAAGCAGTGTGATATTAATTGGTGTGAATATGAAGAGCTTCTGTGTTTGTTTTTTTTTCCTCTCAATTTGGACAGCTATTGTTTATAATTTGGAGGGCATTGACTGAGACCAATGTGAGTAATAGCTGCAGTGTCAGTAATTTATAGCTGTTGTAACAGATACTTCACTCCTCTCCTCAGGCGGGGAACTCAATACAGCAAGCCTGAAATCCAGGGGGATTCACCCCAAATATTTCAAGGTTTCTGTGCTGAATCCCGAATGATCTGCAGTTGTTATGGTTTTAATTTGGCCACCCAAAAAAGGCTCTGTACCAGGCAGCTTTGTGAGATCTAAAGCTTCTCCCTAATGAACTCCACCTGAACTCTGTGGTAATTGAAAAGGGTTATCTTATGTGCTTCTGCAAACATCGCAGCCCATTTCCTCGTCGTATTTTCTGTTAAAATTTAACCTTTAATTTCCTCAACAAACAAAGTAAGCCAAAGCCTGCTAAAATCACAGTGATGCAGTGCTCTGAGACAACGATGTCTGAGATATAACAGATAACAGAACTGAGGCCGAGCTCAGAAAACCAAGGTTTTAAAACTTTAACCAAGCCAGAAACTGGGTACATAGAAAGTAGATGAGCACAAACTTCACAGATATTCTCCTCACGCATCTCAAACATGCACACAGAACAAGATTTGAAAATACAAGCATATCACTCACTGCAAGAATTCATTAAGATTATCTGCCAGACAACGCAGGATACCAACCGTGTGATCTGATATAATCTTACCTGATCTAATGAGAAAGACCTGCCAACTACAAGAAACAGACCAAAACCTGCTGGAGTGATGATTTTCAGTGAGAAAAAACAAAGTCAGAATACAAACAAGTCTATGAAACATGAGCCACTGATGGTATGTTAGTGTTCATTAGCTGGATGGAGCTAGAGGTTCATCATCAGCTCTGTCTTCTTTCTCCTGTCTTACTGGCTGTTTGTCCTGCTAAGATTTTGGATCCAAAGTAGTAAACAGTGAAATAATCTGAAGCCCTTGATGATACTGAAGGTTTAAGACTGGATCACTCTGCTAACTTGTCAAAGTGGCCCTGAACTCCTGATGCTGGTGGCTCTGTGAGAATATATGTAACTGAGGTACTTAAGTACTTCATTCAAAATGCTTAAGTCAGCACATTAGCACACACATAAAGATCTTTAGCAGCTATTTGGTTTGCAATGAAAGATTAAGATAAGATTTACTGCTGTTTCGAGGCGTCGATAGCCTAGCGGTTTAGACCCGCCCTTTAGACATATGCAGAAAGTCTGGGTTTGAGTCCACCCTGTGGCCCCTTTCATGCATGTCTTTCCCCGCTCTCTCCAGTTTCCTGCTCCAGCTACTGTCTATGAAGGCCAGAAAATAAATCTTTAAAATAAAATTGTTAAAACTTTTTTAAACTGATAATTAAAGCTCCTGTAAGGAACTTGCAGATTTTGGCACCCCTATGGACAGTCTTTGCTAATCTTGTCCTCTACCTGCCTGAGGAGTGTCTCCTGACAAAAATCTAATCCTGGTGACTTTTGACAGTCCAACATATCATCTATTTTTAATCTATTTGTGGATGTTGTTAAACCATGACTGTTTATCCAGCTGCTTGGATGACACCTACCCCCTTGCAGAAGTTTCAGGCATAAAAATCACAATTAAAAAAACAACAATCTTTTTGCAAATGGTGTTGTTTGCTTTCACAGATCATGAACAGGCATCAAAATGAATTTCAGTCTGTTTCATAAATGTAACAAAAACTCCTTGCAGGGGCTTTAAGAGTGGCAAAGTGATACTAATGACAACAATGACTAAATGTGTCACATTTGTTTGATTAACTTGAACCACAGTTAAGCAGGACTGAAACCGGTCTGAAACCGGTTCTAATGACATTATTAGCAACAGTATTGGTGAATTGAAATGTCTGTGTTTGGTTCAGTTTTTAAAAGTGGGAAAAAAACTGAATCAATATTTGGCACTCACACAGGGTGGCTGGATGCTTTGTTCAAAGGTCTGCTGACAAAGTTTGACTGTGAGAAATCAGTAAGTATGTTTCCTGTATTTTTCTGTAGGATGTTATAATTGCACAGTATTTTCTCTTGTGGCTGACACTGAAGCAGGATTAGCTCCTGGAGATGTGCTTTGCAGATTTAGTCATCATTCACAGTATTAGAAAAATCAAGGCAGATGATGCCACAAAAATCAACGTATCACTGAAGTTTTCACCATTAAAGAGTAAGACCTAAAGTGCAAGCATGATTGTTTTTTGGAGCTTGGGAAAACGCAATCTTGCTTCACACACACACACACACACACACAAAAACACTGTCATTATCGTTGTTGTTTTTCTAGAAAGAAATGAAACCTTGTTTTCTTGCCCAGCGGAGGTCAGATGCACCTCCTTAAACTCCCCACTCTGAGGTTAATGGAGCAACACAATCAGAAGTTGTAAAAAGAAGATGACCTTGCTGGTCAGAGAGGTTTTTATGCCCTGGAATAAATTCTAGACTCAAGTCTGACTCCCACTTAGCTATCTCGGTGTCCTTTTCTATGGTTTACACCTCTAACACGACAGATTGTGGTTTACTCTCAAATAGTTGGCCGTGTTATGCTAACACTCATCAATAGTCAACCATCACTCCTTCCCTTCCTGCTTCACTCCCTTCTCCCAATTAACTGTAAATTCTTCCCTAATTTCCCAAACGTCCTCCTGTCTACCTCCTCTATCTTTTGGTTTTCAAAGCTCAGGCACGCATGCACATCCTCAGACGAACACACATATCTTCCCAATTTGCCAGAAACTCCCAGAAACAAACTGATTAATGAGGGGATTAAAAAGGAAGGTGGTCCACAGGAGTAAATCTCTTTTTCCCGGGGTGTGACAGTACTTATCAGCGGTTGGTACAATATCTGGAGTGAACACGTGAGGCAGCTCCCCCCCCTCTCCTTCCTCCTTCTTCCCTCTATAGCGCAGTTTCTCTGGCAAACTGTCACCATCACTCATCGCTGGCTCACATTCCCAACATTCCCCTGTGGCACCTGGCTCATGAGGAGGGAAGAGTGACGGACACGCGCTGAAACGCACAATCGCAAATGGGGGAAAGTTACACTCTGCGCACACTCCTACACATCCCCCTGTTTTCATCCCCAATAACTGACAGTTTTTTTTTCAGAAGCATGTAAATGAATTTGGGGAGATGACATACATTAGCACAATCCCCCATGTGTGTGTGTATGTGTGTGTGTTTCCATTCACTAAGCTAATGGCTCATAGGGACTAGAGAATCCAAGTCAATCATGCCGGATCTCTCCTAGTCATCCCATTGAGACCTGTAGCTCATCAGGGGAGATGATTAGCCTGAACAGCTTTAATGATACTTCCCTAATAGCTACAACAACATGCTGAGAGCTATCAGTGTGTGTGTGTACTTGTGTGGGATGTGTCTCTGAGAGGCGGTGTGTGAGTGACTAAAAATCATGCTTTTTAATTGATGTGTTTGTATGTGTGCGTGTCTAATATGGTAACTCATGAAAATTGTTGTTACCTGCCTCCATCCCCCACACACGCACAGAAACACAAACACATTTGCATACACACATTTCTGCTCCTTCCATTATAGTTGGTGAATCAGTTGAAATTGTCCAAACTCGACACAAACACACACAACCTTGGCATATTGTGTGTGAGTGTGTGCATGTCTGAGAGACAGGAAATGATCGAGATGGGGGAGGCATTACGCATTCGTATTAGAAATTTCTTTGCATTTCAATGAGCATGTGCACTTTAGTGAACACAAGCTGTTTAGTAAATGCAGAATCAAAGGGCAGCGCAAAGGCATGAGTGCGTACACATGCGAGGGCGGGCACAACAAAGGGGGCATTGTATTCTCCACAATGGCTTCACTGTCAATACTTTAACACAAATATGACCACATAGTGACTGGTAAAAAGCTCCTCTGTGTCTATTGGGAATTAAAAATCTGTTTTGTTTTGGGTTGTATTGTAAACGTGTGTGGACTCCTGTTTTTCTCCATTTGTTTATTTTTCTATTAAAGACCCCGTGGGCAACTCTATTTTGTTGATTCTGTTGACCCCTGTGGGGGAAATGGGTGGTGTGTAGTTGGCAGGGGACATGGGGTACACTGTCTGCCTACTTAATAGAAAAAAGAGAAATAGTAAATAATAAGTAGGAGAAGAAATGGTCAATTTAAACGCAACTTGGAGTTGTAATTTTGAAATGAGATTATACGACATTCATTAAGCATCCGTTGTTATTGCTAGTATGTATGGTGTGGCTTGAGAGTATTTCTTGGCCTTTATGATTGTATCTATATGTTTAAATGTTACAGAGTCATTTATCTGATGCTTTTGTCCAAGTCAATGTACATTTGAGGGCAAATGCAACGCATGCAAGATCAAGATCCATGGAAACAATATGAGTAAGGGCCAAAAACGTGCACTTTAAAAAAAAGTAATGTATAACCATCATGAGCCCATCACCAAAGTGAATCACCATCCAATTACAGTCACAATAACACCGTCATCATCATCACCATTTGGCGCCATTATCATCATCATCACAAAGAGCTGCAAGATTTGCACAAATTGCACAGTATTATTTCTGATGACTTCATAAACAGGGTCCCTGAACTAGAAAAAAACTCCCCACTACACCACTGATAACAAGCACTGTCACTCACTGTTGAGCTGTTGGATACTACAATTCTTTATTTAAGGCAGTTTTTGTAGGATGTAGAGCGATGAAGTTATGACTTGATTCACAGCTGTGTGAAATTAATATTGTAACAATGAAAAAAATCATACAAACTAAGATTAATACTGTGACTCAGTCTACAAAACATGACCAAATGTACTGGTTCAGGTGATTATTACAGCCCAAGAATCATGAAGTGTGCTCTGCAAGCTCATAAATGTCCAAATAGTGGAAATATGCACAAGGTTCAACTCTACGTGAGGAGCAGTGAGTACTCACATTCCAGAAAAAAAAAAAAAACATTAAATCCAGTTCAAAGCTATTTTTCGCTTTTACCCAGCAAAGTCCTTGCTTTAGTGTTTGCAGAAAGTTGACCTGTTTTTTTTTTTTCATGGAAATTGGATCACAAAACACAACACTTTCAAAAATCAGCTTTAAAAAATCCTAAAAAAGCGCTTTTAAATAAAAAGACATAAAAGTAAGAATTTTAAATATAAGAGCATTTAGGTTATAAGTTAACACAGAGCAAAAATTGAAAAAAGCATAAATTGCTACTTTTGAATGACAGACTGAAAACGATTTAAACATAATTTTCATATTTCCTGAAAAAGCAACAAAGAGGTATGATGTTTTGTGAAAATTAGCTGACATACCCTTCAGAAAACCTGACTCCTCCGAGTTTGGGTGTTCATAAGTCCTTTTGTCAGTTAAGTACCAAAAATGTTTTAGACTTCTGAATACTAAGAGGTTAACTTTCTTCTGTGCTTAAGCCTCCAGGAAGGTAATCATCCTTCTTTAAGACACTCTCTATACTTTCAGAGCCTCTTACGTGCCAAAAATGATCAGCATAAGATTTTAGAGCCACTTTGATGAAAATGCAAGTCTTATTTGTCATATCAAGTATTTTTTTTAAATCTGAACCTTGGTTTTTATGATACAAACGGGAATGAAACCAATGGAGAACAAGTGCTTTTGTGCCACCAAGCCCCTTTCACAGAGAGGTATTGAGATCACTCACACACAAACCAAACACACACACATGCACACACACACACAATCACAGACACACACCCGCATTTTCAATAATGGTTTTCTCCAAAAGGGGCCACATCTACAAAGAGGTAAACCCCACAGGGAATCCATTTGCCTCCCCTTGCAATCATCATACACTTCTCTAAAAAAACACTATGGACCAGCAGCGTTGCCATGGATACATGCCACTTCATCTCCCTCCTCTTACCCTGTCATTTTTCCAGTGCATCTCTCAGTCCCTGTGAGGCCTGTAATCCCTATGGATTGGTTAACACTCCTGCTACATACCTGAACATGTTGTTTCCTGCGTGTCTTAAAGAGTTTGAGAAAATGTGTGTTTGTGCGTGAGGAATGTGGTGAGAAAGCCTCACCTGGGGGCACACTTTACCGCAGCAAGACAGAAAAATAACACCCAGTGATCCTACACAAATAGATACACAGTGTGCAATGCTGCTTACAGCTGCTTACCTCACTGACGGAGAGATATGGAACGTATGTGCTCTCAATACACAAACACACGAGCAGAAGCAGAGCGAGATGTCCCTTCAGTAACATCAGGTAAGCTGCTTTAACTCCCCTGAGCTGGGTCGGGACTCATTGATAGGTCTGTCACACAAGGGGGAGAAGTCGGCTCGTATATCTCGGCAGACCCAGAGACTCCTCGCCTGCAGAAAAATGTCAGCCACAGAGCAGTGAAAATGCCACAGACAGTTCTTTTTCCAAAGTTTACGGAGAGTTTGTCAGATAACGACGGCAGCCTGATCCGAGTTCATTTCATCTCTCTGGTCCTGCTCAAGCCCAGTTTTCCTGCCTCACCCTGAGAGACGTAAATAATGAATGATTTGACAAGTTTCTCTCTGTACGTGGAGCAACTGATTTATCTAAATAGAAAAAATAACCAAAAGGCAAACTCCTCTTTAAGGTGAGACCTTTCATGTTAAGAGTTTTTTTTTAATTCTAGAGACTTGCATCAGATTTGAATAGCATCCATGTTTTGGGGAGTAATAGTGATAAAAACAGTCGTGTCAGTGAGTTAACAACACTCATCAATGCCTTGGTGATAGTGGGTTATTTCAGTATCAAGTAGCTTCACACTGGCCTACTTCTACTAATGAAGCAGTGCAGTTGTTTCTACACATACTACCTTTCTCACAACACGGCTAATAATCAGTAATAAGCAGCATACTAGGGCTTGACACTAACTTTTTTCACATGGAGCGCATGTGCTCCTAAGTTGAAAAAGTGAGGAGCACCCAAAGAACTTTAGGAGCACAATGAAAATTGATCAAATAGTGTGTGTCTTATTAGTCGGCTTAAGTACTGTTATTCAAAAACAATTTTAGGTCAATTAGGCACATGACGTGAAAGCTGTTGAAGGAGAACAGACTTTTTTGAGAACATCAACCGGTAATTTATCAATGGTCCCTTATTCAACACCCAACGTTGGCAGCAAGGGGGCAGAGTAGATTCAATTGCGCTGCTTTTGCTATTCCCGGTTATGGAGAGTGAGAAGACACCGGTAGATCCACAGTGAACGTCCATTGGACATCCAACCTAAAACTAACTTCACCGCAGTATTTACATGAGAAAACATTTGCTGCCTCAGCTGATTTTTTTTATTCGCGCACATCAAATGTGAGTAAAACAGTCGCACTGTCGAGCCCTGATCCTGCCTACTTGTAAAGACAATAGCTTTGTTGTGGAACGCAAATTTTTGATGTTGCTACATTCGCTTTGGTGTAGTTGTGCTTAATTTAATGTTGAGTTGTTCTTTTCTCTTAGTCCACTATTACTGAGTTGGATACGACTGCAGCCTTTGAGCCTCCCACCCATACAAGGGTCACTAGGTCAAGTATACAGATTCGGGAAATAGTCTCTGGAATCATCAGCATATTTGTGAGTATATTTGGCTTCTGGGTGACTTTTGATCCAAATAATTAGGCAGTACATTTGCGCTGGATTGAAGTGTTTTTGTTTTTTATTTCTTTCGTACAGCCATGAATCCATGACTTCCTTCTCTACAGTGTGTTTAAGACAAACTGTTCTTGCTCCTGTGTTGCAAGTGTGATGCATTTTTTTCCTGTGCAGCAAAGGATTTCCACTCAAAAAGACCAGTCCCCCTGAGGGCTAGAGCAACAAACGTAAAATCTTTTACAGGCTGGCTACAGATTGAATCAATATTGCACTACATCTTTTGGCGATAAAGCAAATGTAGCAAAACTAAGGCAGATTTATAAAGGCAGTGTCACAGCTTATTGTTTTGAAATATACACTGTCGGCTATTTTTTTATTGTTTACCGACAGAAAAAGGCAATTTATTCTTTAATATGACCTCTGACCTTGTTCTTACTGTAGCAAAACGGCTAACCTTTGAAACATAAAACCTCACCCCGGCTCTGACCCTCCGGGGCAGAGGTTGACTTCACATACCCATGTCTTGGCGGCAAATTTCCCAACTATTCTGCACCATGGAGCAGTAACAGAGACATAACACACACAGATATGCATACATGGAGGCAAGGGCGGGAAGGGGAACACATACAATTAGTCAGGAATGTCAGCCCCTCTTACCCCACCCATGCTGCCCCCTTACCCTGCAGCATGTGGCTGAAAGAAAGGGCAAGCCATCAAACAGCTTTTCTTACAGTGCAGGTCATGACCATTAGACCTGAAATCGCCCTTAATATTTGCGCTAAGTAATTCAGTTGACACATCTTTGTACGGTCTTAAAGGGATATTCCGGCGTAGAATTAAGTTAGGGTCAAACACACCATAAGACCAGGTAAGACACCCCATCGAGAGATGAAAGTTGCCGACCGCTTGCTTCTCTAATTATACCAACTTTAGTAATGACCGCAGATAGCAATATAGAGAGCAATACACTCAACCAAAACGCCACTCTAAAGCCACAAATAATGCTCAGAACAGCACCTAACTTCATCAACAGGACATAAAGGGTCCCAGCCATAGTACTAGCCACCAAACATCTTTTTAACTTTGCCTG
Source organism: Xyrichtys novacula (assembly GCA_962446985.1). Lineage (NCBI taxonomy): Eukaryota > Metazoa > Chordata > Actinopteri > Labriformes > Labridae > Xyrichtys > Xyrichtys novacula. The sequence continues at coordinate 26,402,782 of OY660871.1, forward strand.
ATTTCTTTAGCAAAGAGACTAAACACAACTCACCTACTCTCTTCCAGCAGCTGTTTGTTTGTATGGAGACAAACGTTTCATGGAAATGTAAACAGACAGAGATGCTAAGGCAGAAGAACTACCGTGTCTGCAGTGCAAAATAATTAATATAATGATAACAACTTCAAGGAAATGCTAAAGTAATGATCATAAATGTTCTTCCTTGAGCTGCGTCACCCCGCTGCAGTCAATGGACTCACCTGGAGGTCTCGCTACAAACAAGCGGCTGCTGGAAGAGAGTAGGTGAGTTGTGTTCAGGCTCTTTGTTAAAGTTAAAAAGATGTTTGGTGGTTAGTGCTGTGGCTAGGACCCTATATGTACTGTTGATGAAGTTAGGTGCTGTTCTGAGCATTATTTGTGGCTATAGAGTGGCTTTTTGGTTGAGCACATGGCTCTGTGTATTGCTATCGTGCGGCCGTAACTAAAGTTGGTATAACTAGAGAAGCAAACCGTTGGCAACATTCATCTCTCATTGGGGTGTCTAACTCGGTCTTACGCTGTGTTTGACCCTAACTTAATTTTACTCCGGAATATCCCTTTAAAGCTGTCCCATGTAGCCTCGTAATTGCCTTATAGGAAGGAGACTTACTGTTTATTCAAATATAGGGTGAGCTAAGGTGGTACAAGGAAGGCAGTGGAAAGTCTGGGTCTTTTTAAAGTAAATAATTTACACTAAGACTTAAAGTGGTTAATCGTCTGCAAAACATCTCCTTTAAAAACCTACACTCCTTTCCTCTTCTGCTTGCACATACCTTTTGTTTCTCCTGGGTGTGTGAAGTTATGCAGATCCAGCGTCAAATAAAGTGGACAAGTCTGATAAGCTGATAAGAACGCAGCTGAGAGGAATACCAGACCCTCTCGCTTAAAAACACACGCACACAGGAGCAGAAAAACCTTGATACAGGTAGAATTTCACAGCCGGGGACTAAACACTGTCGTGTTTTGCTATTACAGCCCCGCAGACCCCTGCGGCTCTGTAATGCGCAGCGGTCTCTCATCACAAGAAGGCTGCTAGTTTTTCCATTAAGGTAAAAGGAAGCTGGGATAGTCTGAGAGAGAAATAAAAAAGGAGGTGAGGTCAAAAGGAGAGATTGAAAATGGAAAAAAAAAGACGTCCTTTGTGTGTCATCCTGGTTTCACCAAACACGACATACATGCTGTTTATTCTGTGAGCAGCTAGGGCGAGGAGGGTGAGTGTGTGAGCGAGAGAAAGAAAGAAAGAAAAAAAAGGAGGACAGGATGGGATATAATAGCCAAGCTCCATTAGTAAGTCAGTGGAGCATATGATCGTAATTACCAGGTGTACTCTTGGGATGTCCTTAGTCGCTCTCACTGTCACTGCTACAACTGTTACACACATGCATGCACTGGATACGAACACTTTACACTGGGAGAGGATGTGTGATGAAGACCAATTAAAGAGGAAGAGAAGCTGTATGTGTATGTGACCGATAAAAATATACTACACTCATATTGAAAAGAAAATATAATGAATGGTCTGTATTTATGGATACTGATCATTAAGATACCTTTTTGTGGTTTCGGAAATATAACCTATGACCCCGTTTGTCTTATTAGATAGTAGCAGGGTTGGTCATTAACATATTAACAAAATTTGAGAGTAATTCTTGAAAAAAATAGCTTTGGTGGAGTTTAGATGCATGTGTACAGGTATGAGTACAAGAACTTGCGCCTATCTCGTTCATGGTTATTTCTCCTCACTTGTCAGGTATGGCTATGATGGCTTGTTAGAGCAAGAGAATGATTGGTAATCCTCTTAAGACAACTAGAGAGAAGTTTAGCAGATTTTAGTTGACATGTCTATGCTTCGACGTTACACCCCTGCTCTGACACAGAGGAAACCCCGCAGCTATATCAATTGCAGCCACGCTGTGTAATAAATGGGAAATCTTATAATAGAAGTTTTAATTTGTTGGCGCTGTTGTTTGTGGGTTGTACTTTAATTTCTTTTGGAGTAATTTGATCAGTTTTGTGAGCAGTAGGTGAGTCTAAGCTTCGCAGTTATACAAGAGAAATTCTTTTCCCATTATTGAGGCTGAAATGAGGCGTATACTTACTGCTGTCGACTTTTGTGAACATTTTTGATGTGAAATTGTCAAAACTGTTTATTTCAACTCAGCAACAGTTAATGTGGAAACAAACCATCATCTTGAGATTATTCCATCACACTGTTTTGATGTCCCCACCCTGGAAAAAAAAATTGTGTCCAATGACTGACATTTTAGCTAACATGAGACATGAGCATCTATAGTTGTGTTGACTGTAGTCACATGTAGTGCATTTGTGTTGCATTTGAATACAATTTTATGCATTTCGGATGATTTTAATCATTATTGAGCAGTGAATAAGTTAAAGTTTTGTAGCATAACATTTGAGAAAGAAGGCTTGTGCCACAGCTGCTTTGTCTTTACTTTCTGTCTTATTTTCTTGCAAAAATATGTTGACTAAAAAAAAATTCAGGCTATTTTTGCCTTTTTAAATAAATCAGAAAATATTTATTGCTAAGGAAACATCGCCCTGTCACTTTTTATTATTACATTCCTCCCTGTTTGGCAAGCATGCCGTCATTTTCAACAGTATCTTGGACGCATAACTTGTTAAGATAACTCAAGGCCTTTAAGAAAACATTTTTAAGTATTTTAAGTGAGTCGAGTTTGAGTTTTGCAGAATTTAACAAAACAAATGCTCATGGAAGTGAGAGGAGGTTTGGCCAGTAGCTCAAGACACATTTTTGTTATCGGTACTTACTTTTGCTTTACAGTAAAATAAGAAAAAAACGAGCCTTAACTTCATCATATGATGTTTAAATGTGTGAATTCAACAACAGATTTTTTAGCACAGTTGCAAATAAACTGGATAATACAAATGTAACCGGTGTTTTTCTGGGCTCTGACTGTATGTTTGTCCTCAGGCAGCTGTGTTTTATAAGATGCATTTTTCAGTGAGAGTTGGGCAACAAGGTCAAGTGCACAGAATGTGTCGTCCTTTCATCATGCTATGCAACTCGACATGCTTCCAGCCAGGTATGCACGCCATTTGGAGAGGTTTACAGCACACTCACACTCACACACATCTAAGAGAGGAGTTATGTACGCGCACTACTTCATTTTCTGTGTGTGCTGATGGAGGAATACAACGCTTCTGAGTGTAAATCATCACCCAAGACATAAGTGTGTGAGTGCGTGTGTGTGTTTGTTTGAACCTCCAGGCAGCTGCTGTGCTGTAATGTTAGCCAATGGGAGGAGCCTGTTGCATGTACAGAAGTTCTCTGAGGAGAGGAACTCAACAGCTGCTCTTCAGCTCCTCCAGGCCCTTCTCCCTCTTCTTTTAAAACACACCCCTTCTCTGATCCCTCCTCGCTCTCCCTCTCCTACTCTCTACTGGACCCCAGGAGATTCATTTTAGCCTTTGGCGGCAAATCCGACATTCATGGTGTGTGACTATCTGTGATTGCAAATGCATCTACACAGCATGGACTATTTTATTATCACTCAGAATGACAAGCAGGGAGTCCTTGTGCAAGTACACAGGAGAATGAATCTATATGATCAGTCTGCACACCTCTGATATCCCAGAGTCAGGTCAAATTAAACAAATGGGTTGACTGATTGACTTACTGATTGATTGACTGATTGATTTAATATATTGTAGTTCAGTAGGGTCATGCACATTAAGCGCCCAACCCTGGACACCAGAAATACAGCTGCAGTGGTTACAGAGCCGTTTCAAAGCCAACTTTGCTTTTACAGCTCACTCTTAAACAATGTCTCCTGTCTGTCCTCCCAGGCTTCAGCGATAAAATCTGTTATTAAAAAAGCATTCCTAAACTTTTCATTTTCATCCACTCAAAAGAAAATGTACAGTAGTTTGCTCTTACAGTGTAATATAAACAGCAAAACAGGTCTTAATAGTAACCTAAAACTGAATCAAATTCAAAGGCAGTGAAATCCCCAGGGCGTCAAACAGTACAGGTAAGTAAACCCTTTAAAAGTGGCCAACAGGATATACTCTGCAAGATCTTGCACAGAGGCTGACAAAAGCTATAAAGAGTTTTTCAGATTGATGACTAACCTTCACCAACTTAAATGAACTATAATGACCTTTAAAGCACTATTGCGTGACTGCAACTTTTTCTCTTGCTCATTTGCCATCTGCATGTCAGAGTTTAGGAGGGTCAGACAAACAAACTCATAAACATAAACAAATGAACACACAAACAAGAATGTTACATGCTAGTTACCACAATGGGATCAAGACTTGATAACAGAGTTAATAACCAAAAGACCTTTTCAGTTTAGCGTTCTATGGCCACGCTGAAGGATGGAGTGAACTATGCTCACTGAGTGCAGTCCCTCTCCCTCCTCACAGTGTTTAAGTAGCCTCCGTTTAGTAACCTTAGATCTGGGTTACCTTTAGTCCTGCACATATTATGATTTTGCTAAATACTAGTTATTGTTGTCTATACATGGTTGAAACAACAAATTAGATATTGGCAGCTCTAGTTCAGATATCTTTTCACTCTAATGATTGTGTGTGTGGAAACACTCCTTTTTGCTCGCCCCTGTTTTCCCCATATTTGAACGAAGCTAAATCAGAGTAAGTCTGAAAAACAAAGACACTTTTTCGCACGGTAACTGATTCTGACTGAGCTCCTTCTTTGTAGTTTTTGAATGTTGGATGCAGAAGATGATGGACTTGAAAATTTAAAACTATAAAATAAAATATAATCCTCCGTTATGTTTAGGAGCCTTTAGTTTTTCTCCTACAACCCTCAACTCAAACCGCACAGAGACTTCTATATTTTTAAAAGGCAAGGACATCCCCAGAATAAATTGGCAGCATTATTGGATTAAGTGTTTGAGCAGTTGTAGTTAAAAATAGTCCTGACCTTGTGCTTTTAATGGTTTAACTGAATCTCAGAACTGACCGAAGCCTGTCATGGAAAATTGAATGACCTTTGACCTTTGCGGTTTGACTCACACACCACATCATTCCATTAATTCAAACGAGCCCTTAGAGAGAGAAGCGCACAAACGCAGCCATCACATTTTATCTTCTTCACATCAATGCTACATAGTTTGTTTGTTTTTTTTTGCACACTGTTAATCTCATAAGCCCCACTGGAAATTTATCTCCCACCTCTGAATTCCAGCGGATACAACACAAAATAGCATAACCAATTAAAATTAAAGCCCGCCAAGCTGTGCCTCAATAACTTAACATCCCACAGGTAGTCTGGCTCACCTCACACACTCAGTACAGCTTAGGCAGTGGGGGATCAGCTCACACATGGCTTAATGGCACACTTGCTGATACAATCGATGAAACAAACCTTCCATGCTGTGAGATTACTATCAGAAATGCAGCAAATAAATGGAGGCCTACACAGGTAGATACATCTCACAGACACTTACTGAGCATATACCGGCACCGTCTCTCTTTATCACGCTCCCAACGGTGGATACGCTCAGGCCACGCAGGATATTAAACCTACAGGACTGAGTTAAAAGAGAAAATTAATCACACAGACCTTTCGGTCTTTATCTCTAAGACCTTCACTCTCTAACTCCTTCCTCTTCTTCTTCCCTTCCTTTATCAGCCCCTGCGTTTCTTCAGAGCTTGTGTTTGTTCAGCACAAATGCAGATTTACGACATCTTAACAAGGCATCTTCTGTTTTCGTCCTTCGTCGCTAATCACCGCTTTCCCTTTCTCTCATCCTGACACTTCACCTCCTGTTCTTCATATATCTCCCCCCTTCAATTTACTTTCCTCCCCGTCCCCCTTAAATGCATTTTAAGATCACTCCATCTGTCTTTCCCCTTTTAAAGTCACCCTGTAAATTATCTCCTCCCCTCTCTCTTTACTCCTTCACAAAACCCTCTAATTTTAGTCCCCATCCAAGCTGGTCTTCCTCCAGCCGTATTGCTCTTGGGGTTGTGTATGAACAGCATGCATATGCTGATTATGTACGAAGATGGAGTACATATTGTCAGAGCCGCTGTCACCAGAGTCCTGTTCAACCTCCATCTTAACTGACTGTAAAAGAAGAAGGATGTGTCTATTCTCCTCTCGCTCTTTCTCTGTATACTAAGCTGAATCCAAGCCAAGGACTCCTGAGTAGACACCAGAGCCGGGTCCAGCAGGCAAAGGGGACAGACAGTGGCTGTCATCCCTCAATAGGCCGACACTAAATGGCTAAATCAGTTTAAAGCTACTGTAACTAAACCCAATGGAGGCAGCAGGAAAACTCACAGGGGGCAGAGGGAAGCAGGAGGAAGGGAGGGAAGGACACTGCAAGGAATGACAGTAATCCCCCCTCATTGTTAGCCGGTCTGAAAAGCTCTGATCCTCTCATTCTGCGCAAAACAAAATGAAAGGATCACACAAACATGCACACAAGAACTGGAAAAACACACTTTCTCAGCAAAATCTTTATCCATATCAAACATTTGAAGTCTAGTCTGATCAGACTGCTGGTTATCGTTCAGACACCAACCGCTGAGGCAGAGATCAAACTAAAGAGGAGATTCTAAAAGAGGCAAGATTCATAAGCAAAACAACACAAATCAACTCTTCTCAAGACGCTATTCTGTTACTTTGATGCTAATTTTACTTGGTTTGTTAGCATCTAGCGGCTAATATTAGCTAGCTTTAGATAAAACATCTTTAGCTGGTCAGATACTTTTGGGAAGTAATGAAAGGTAGTAGCCTCACAGTAATATTATTCTGGGTTACACAAACAAAAGCATGAATGTTACCTGTTAGCTCCTAGCAAGGAGTAGAGTTTAAATTTAGCAGCTAACGTTGACCAAACAGAAGAAAATGCTCATAACTCAGTGTTACTCACAAGTCCTGTTTCTTAGCGCTTGGTTAGCTTGCTTGCTAACTTCACTTCAACACTTCTTTTCAGGAACCACCTGGTTTCTTAAACAGCATTTTGACCCTGTGGTTTGAAGCTATAAATCCTGTTTGCCAGTGTCTCATCAAATAAGTTCACCTTGAAGTTAAAGGTTAGCTAACATCTGGACTGTAGCTGTCTGCTTTTTAAACCACGCAGTCAGTTTTATTATCATACTAGCCTCACTGATTTAGTGTCACAACCATCTATCTTCATAATAGACTAGAATTTTGATAATTTATCGAGGAAGTCAACACAACATACCTGGTTTGTTGTCTTCTGCTGGTGGCAGTCTTCAGGTAGTCAGGAACTGTATCTGCAGAACTGTTTATTGCCATTTAGCCTTAATAATATTGTCTTCGATTTAAAATTGAGCTACTTTTAATCAAATTGTTTCCAGCTGGATCTGATTTGAGGCTGAATTTCGAAAATATAAACTCATTATATGGATATTATCTCTTTAAACGCTCCTACTTAATTGAAAGATCCAATTGATATAAACTTATAATACACTGATGCATTTATTTGTCTTTCTACTTGGGAAAACCCAAACTTTTTGACATTGTTTTCTCTCTGTGTGCATGTTAAACGTTGTAAAAAAAGAGTATACAGATGTGGGTTTCAGGTTTTATACGTTCACCCTGACTCCTCTGTCAAATTTGTAGGGGATGTCACTGGCACTTTTATTTACATTTCACATTAATTCTTTACACCAGCCAATACACTCTGAGTGCTTGCTTCTGTCTTTGCTGCTTAGTATTCAGAGCACAGATTGATTCCTCAGCTCACATTGATGGGAGGCTTTTAATTTCCTAATGGAGTGGCAGCAGAGCAAGGGGGCGTGCGGCAGGACGGCGTTCCTCATAGGCCCTATAACCACAGAGTCTGTGTGCGTGCATGGTGCTGAGCTTTATTTATCACAGAGAGGTACAAGGGTAAAACATACTGTTATGCTAGCGTAACATATGAGGGAAGGGATCATTCTGATGAGCAGAATAACATAGAATCATTTACATTCTTAGAGGAACTCTTTCATCTGGTCCCTCGATTAAAGTTTGATTTTGATGTATGAATTTGCAAATGACCAATTACGATTATGACTGCCATCGATAAGAATCATCCTCCTTACAGTTACTGATCTATGCACAAAGCCGCACAGCAATTTGCTGATGATTGATGGCTTCATTTCAGCTCATTTCTAAAAAATTGAAAGTGAGTACAGTGCATCATGAAGTTGGCAGCGAGCGTATCCCCGGAGCATTTATTGAAGCAAAACACGAGCTTCCTTGATTTTTCAGATCTGTCACAACAAATCATAAGATCAATCAATGTGGGGGAAAATTTACATAATGCTGGTTATATCAAAGAGATTAAACTTTGCTGCAAACTAGGAATCAATTTAGATGTCATCTTCTACGAACAGAAGAAAAAACACAGGAATGAGGGAATTACACCAAAAAGCAATTTGATGTCTGATAGATTTTTTTTTCACTCTTTGGTCCAGAGAGAGAAGTTTTTAGAGACGCTGTTCACTGATGTGTAAGTTGTTTTGGATGCCTTGTTATAGGGGCGGATGCTTCATCTTGCTCAACTTTTTCTGCACAAAAGCAGCAAATTTCAAAACAGATTTAGCCCCATTTGTGGTAATGACAAAAAAATAACTGTGATCTCACAAAAAAGAAAAAACCCTGGAGTAGTTCTGGAAAATTGCCTGCTGCAAAAATGGGAATGAAAACACCGCGAGGACAGGGTTTGATTGGTTTTGTTGTTTTTTTTTTTCATTATAAATTCTACACAGCTGGAACAAAAAAAAAAAAAACATAAGATACAACAACACACCACAGAGGTCACAACAGCGTACCACAAAATATACAGTATACAGTATTGAGAGAGAGAGAGAGAGAGAGAGAGAGAGAGAGACGTAAAGCACTGAGAATTTCTTGGAAAACAAAATCCTTAAAAAAAAATCTCTCTTCTCTCAGAGCGAGTGGAAAAGCAAGGGAAAATGAAAAACTCAGTAGTTCCAAAATTAAGAATCCCCTCTCTAAAAAACAAATTTATATCACAATAATTTTATATAAAACATCGAAATAAAAAAAAAGAACGATGCTCCGAGTTCACTCATCTATCTTCACCTGCCATCACAGGTTTGCTAACAGTCAATATGGCAAGATCAGTAGACAGACATTAGAAAAGTAGCCTTGGGGGCAGTGATAGTGGTTTGAGGTGACCTTTAGAAAAAAAAACAAAAAAAGACAAAAACAAAAAAATAAGGCCATTGGTTCCAGTGTTTAACAAAGTAAAACAGCACGTCAATCCGCTACCAGAGCTCTCTGGCCTCTTTGACAGTGTGAGGAGGAACAAAAAAATGCCAGTATTGCGTACCTAAACACAGAAACATTCGTGCTGCGACACTCAAAACTTTCATTTGGTAGAAATAAAAAACACATCACATACTCCAGCGACAACTCCCCAATCCCTCCCAAACCCTTCCCCCCCTGCTAGATCAAACCAGAGTGAACCTGTGCCCGTGATTTCTTCTTCTATCAGGATGATCTGTGATAACTATGTGGCAGCTCCTAAAAGACCCTTTTGGCTGACAGAACAACACAGCAGGCCACAGTTTGAGATTGTCGACCATTTCGCCAATTCCACCTCTTTTGCAGAGAAATGTGATGATAATTGGGCTTTCTGGGTGTTACTGCTGCGTTCTGGTTTCATCCAGGAGTGGTGAACTTCAAGAGCCAAAAAAATAAACGGTTGCAATCACGAGTCCCAGACCAGTAGCTTAATCACCACAGACACTGAGCTTCACATTAGCACAGTACACCTCCTGCTTGACAGACAGGGAAATCAGTATTTGAATTTACAGAGACAAGAAAGAGCGCATGGGTGGAAAAAACAAGTGAATGTACTCACATAATATACATGTATGCTGGAAATGGCAAAAAAAACCGAATTTGTACAACCTAATAGCTTGCTTGTTTGAAGTCGTTTAAGCTGGATTTAAAAAAGGCAAGCAATTTTGGAGAAAGGATTGGCGTTATTAAGAATCTGGGCTGTTTCTGAGGAAAGCTAATTAGGGATATTGGAAAATAAAAGGTACATCAACATTCACAGGTGGCAAAAATGTATTTAAAAAACAGTCCTAAAAAAGCTAGCATAGAGCTTCTTTGAGTGGAAATGATATAGCAATGTGTGCCAAACAGTGCGCTGAGGGATTTAATATTGAGAATGTAAATATCACGTTTTACTGATGTGAATAAAACAGAAACAGTGTGATGATTTATCCCAATATACCCGTCAGAGAGCACAGAATTTAAGTGCAGACTCCCAGACAGAGCAGAGCGTCAGTGTTACACTGTATGCACACACACACTCCAGAGACACACAGAGGTTTAATGGCATTTTGCGTTTCATTTGGGGTAGATAAGAGAGATTCAGCCTCTGTGTGTTGGATTGTGTTACACACACCTCACTGTGCTCTTCCCTGCTGAGGAGTCGACCCAGGATGTGATTGGTGAGTTAGGAGTGAGATTAAGAAGATGATTATGCTAGCATCCAGTGATATCACATTTACCCATGTTTAATATTAAACCTGTGGTAGCGTTGATGGATGGAGTTTCATCTTTAATGGCAGCTCCAGCTTTAAAGGTAGAGGAAACAAACTCCATCCAAAAAGGTCCAACACAGGTTCTTCAACAAGCAAAACCAATCCCAAACATGGTGCACACCCCAAAATTAACCCATGTCCCATCTCCACCTCTTGTTGCCCCCCTTCAGTCTAGTGTAGTAAATAAAAAATAGCCCTGTTGTCTTCATAACTGTACTCCTCCTTCCCTTCATCCCTCTGTCGGTTTCGTTCATTGTCTTGCAGCATCACTGTAAGAGAGAAAAAACACAAACAATGTAAGTAATTTGCAGCCATTAAAGATAGCATTATGCTTGTAGTTTAAAACCTCCAACATTCACAATAAAGCTAATTAGAAAAATAGTAAATATGGATCTATTGCTCCCCAAAGAATTATCTTGACATTATGAATAAAAATCACTCTCCTCTACATATTTGCTCACAGATTATTCAGGAATTAAACAACAGCTGGTCCTGATCTGTTTGTTTTTTTGCAACAAACAAGAAACTTGCTCTGAACTGGTGATTATACAACCTGACTTCTTCATACAAAATAATGGCGAATATTCACAGATCTGCATTCAGAGCTTGAGGCCATGAAAATAAATATTTTGTCAGTATGTGAGTGAAAAATATTCAACCCAATGCTTGATAAACTTTCTGTGATCTGTTATTTAAAGCTTGACTTTATATCTAACATATAAAACTAATTATGTTTGGGATCTAAAATGGACTGTAGATGACGGTGTATCTGCTCATGGACTCACAGAATACAAGCTTTAAAAGCTTCACCCTCTTTATCCACTTACTCGGTGTACTGAAATATTCGCAGAAATACGAAATGTTCAGGCCAATATTTGATTCAGAGAACAGTTTAAACTGACGTTGGTTCGCAGCTGCTTACAGGGAGACAATTTTTAATGACATCTGGGAAAAAGCCTTGCTCATTAGTGCACGGAGAGGCTAACTTTAACATTTCATTTCATCCGTTTCAAAAGCAAAGTGAAATGAGTCTGCAAAATCTTCCCGCTACCCTGAAATGTCAGACTGTTTACTGTCAGTAGTTTTAGAAATCGTATAAAACTCACATAAACTTGTTTTATACTCACATAATATATTCCTCCACTATGAAACTCATGATGAAATGTTTTATATTTCTGATGACATTTTCAGACGACTCTGTAGTCACACTCCTTCAAGCTGCCCGATGCAGGGGCAGCTTTTTAAAATGTGTGCTTTTTAAACTAAAACTGACTCCAGACAAGTTATCAGCATGACAGATTCGTCTGAAGGTGTTTCTGCTGACAGTAAAACCCAAATTTATGTCAGACTCATCACTGTTGTTAGAAAGGATCTTCGTAGGCAAGTCTCTGTCTTCTTGGCTATTTTTACCCGCCTTGTTGTGCTGCAATAAATCCGACTATGTGGCTTTAAGTTGCCACTAATTGCTTATTCCCCCAGGAATGATCAGCATGTACCTCATTTAACTGCATATACCAGAGAAGTTGGATAAAATCAAGACGTGGATAATCTTTGAATAGAGCCCAGTGTCTGTATCTGCATCACACAGGCCTGAACACTCACAGAGACTAACTGGAGGCTGTTTTATCGGAGAGACTCCTTCAGTTCAGAAACGACTTTGTTTTTCTTCACTACATCGTCACTCGAGGAAGTATCCTTGACTTGTCCCTGCTCACTGTCTGACTCACTGTCTGATTTATGAATTAGGAACAATCAAAACAGAAAATCGGTCTAGTATTGCAAAGTTTAGTCGCTTGAGCTAACTGTCCTGAGCTCAATGACCTTTAACCCCTCACGTGTCCTGACCTGTTCTGTGGACGGTCTCTTGTTGAGAAGACCGGCCTCTTCGTTTGCTTTGTCTGTCTTCATCTCCACCACGATGTCGTTGTTCACCTCACCGCTGGCACTAAATTAAGAGAGGAAGAGAAAAAAAAAGAGTTCAAGTGAATATTTAAAGTTTTTTACATTGTCAAAAAAAGAAACAAGCAATTCAAGCAATAATAATGTTCATATTTCATGTGGATCTACTCAACAGCTACTTGAATAGTCACCTCTCCTGTGTGCACAGGTGGTAAAACTGAGAGTAAGACCCATAACTGTGCAGAGCTGTTGTAGATAAGCCCGTCAAATACATAACTGTGTATGAATACGATCTAAATATGCAGTTTTATCCAGCAAAGTCTGCACTTGACCTCATTTTTGTTTACTTTTTCAGAGAAGTTCCTTCTCGACAGCTGCAGAAGTCTGCACTTTTCTCTAGCTCTGAATCTCACAGCCCTGCGCCGCTTTCATCAACAACTGCAACTTAAACTTTCTTCTTCTTGTATTTAACTCCAGATGCTTTACAGACTCTGTGAGCTGTTTATAGAGTAAGAGTAAAGTTACTTTGTGACTGAAACCGTTTTTCAGAGTGCTAGGACAGCCAAGTGAAATTCTACTGTGCAAAAACCAGCAAACCCAAAGGTTCAAAGGTCTATTATTTTCTATTCTTTATTTGTATTGTTACTATATGATTATCACATTACATCGTTGTCAGTATCTGTCCATTTTTCCCTGCCTCTCATTGGAGCTGTTGTAACAAGCTGTTCAAAAACCAGTGTAGTTTGCTTTTTAAAGCCAAGAAGAAGAGTCTGGTAAAAAAAAAAAAAAAATAGAAAAAAAAAAAAAAAATGTTGAAATTAATTTACTGATCTCTGAGATCTGCATGCAAACTGGGAGCAGAAGTATATTATGCCAGAACAATAGTTTGTTTTGTGGAAACATGGCTTCTTCAGAGGATGGGGAAGCCCGTCACATGTTGCTTGGTCTAATTATTAGAGATGGAGAAATAAAGGCAGCTGGCAGACAGAGAAAATAAAGCAGCTTGATTTGTAACTTTACTCGGATGCTTTTTTCTCTAAGCTGCTTGGAGGGTGCTCAATATTTAATTCTGTTGGTTTTATTCATGTCTGATTCACTGATGCTTTTATTTTTGCTCAGTATTTTTCTCTCTTTGTTTCTCAGACGGTTCATCAACATGCCGGAGCATACTTTCAATCTTTTCTTATCAGTATTTTGAGACTAACGTTTCATTCTTTGTCGTAAAGAATAAACTTCCAAAAGCAAATGCTGCTGTGATTGATAATTGAGACATATGAGGTAATCACTGCAAACATTAATCCCCCTCCCCTCTCCTCCCCTCCCATCCACTCACATTTCCTTCTTGTCCTTCTTGCCGCAGGGCAGCTTGCTCTTCTTGTTCAGGAAGTAGATGAGGGCCACCAGCAGCAGGAGCAGCAGAACACACACCACCACGGCTATCACCACGCCGCTGGAACCTCCCTGCTGCTTGTCAGCTACAGCGCCGCAACGAAGGGACACATGGAGGGATGGATGTTGAGGTGGAGGGGAGGTGGGATGGACCAAGGTGGGAGGAAGGACGTGGGGAGGTGAAGGATTGATCATAGTGAAGGAAAGGGAGGGAGTCGGGGGTGATTTTTTTGATTTGGTGGGGGCATCGTGAAGGGTGTGGAGTGATTATTTGGATTTGTGGGGGGGAGGGGGGAAGAGGAAGTTAATTTAATTTGGGAAAAAGAAGAGGAAACGACACGGGGAGGGGAGGATGGGGAGAGGGAGAGGAAAGGAACGGGTGGGGTCCAGAAGGAGACAATGCACGGTTGCATGGATGGATGGGTGGAGAAAAAAAGGATTGGGGAGGGAGGGGGGGATTGGGATGTGGAGTTAGACTAACTTTTGAATGCAATGGCTGAAAAGTGATGTGACCCTAAAACAGGGTCTGAATATACACAAATAAAACTACACAGCTGACCAGAGCCAGAAAACAACACTGAACATACTCACCCATCCACCTACACTTGTATCACCATACTTGTGAGGACAAACATGCTACCTTCATTTCAGATTTGGTGTTCTTCTTCTTATACTAAAACATAACAATACATGCACAAACCCAACACCATGAGAGCTGGGATGCTGTATAAAATGTTGATCAATAACAGATTTGGATGGTTTGTAAATCAACTGAACCCTTTAATTATTTGACAACAATGCAAAGACGACATATATAATGTTGAAACTGAAAAATTGTGGGGAGCCTTCACAGGAGTGTAAAACTAGACTTGAACATATACTATCAGGGTTACTGCCTCTTGAACTGTGACCCGATAACAAGTGGGGCGGTCTCTCCCTCCTTTAGATCAGAGGATGCCGCGTCCATAATTTCCAAAAGAATCTCAACTATTGATTTGTTAGCCGACTGGATAGTTTTCCACTTCACCTTCGTCCATTTTAGTTGGGCCCAGAGGAGTTACCAGCATTTCTGGATCAAGGTTAAACATGTTTTCACTCTTTGCAGGGTAAAGTTTGACCTGCATTTGTGGAGGCAGTTACAAACTATGTCCACAAGCAGTAGTTTTTGAATGTTACTTTGAGCCCATGCAGTGATTTGCACTGCAGAGTCATGTCTGTCTTTTTCATGCAGTGCCACTTGGGGACCCATGGATCAGTATCTTGTTTCCTTTTATACAAAGATTTCTGAAAATTCTCTTAAACTTTTGATTCTATTATGAACTATAGTTGATAGAAATCCCAAATTCTCTCCAAATTCAGGCTCAGGGTCAACATTATTCTGGGATTGCTCCTCTATTTCCTTACCCAGTCCCTCACAGAGTGGTTCATCTCATTCCATCTTCAATTCTGAGGGTTTTATACACTCAGATATTCTTAACTGTTACAAATTAATGTTATTTGTTGGAAGCTGACCCTCCAGGTGCTTTTTTAGCATTACATATTTTTTTGTGTGTCTTCAAGTGTGTTGCTTGCATCAAATTCAACAGGGGCATATATTTTTCAAAAGACAGTATCTATATATTATCTAGGATTTTTTTCAGTTTCGATATTCTCTTTGTCTGCCCTTGCACTATTTTAATTAAAGGATTTTAAAGATTTGCAAACCATCAAATATCAGAAAAGTTATGGTCATAAGTTAACTTGACTCAGCTGGTGCATAGCTTTTGTATATTCTACAGTTATCATGGTCAACGGCACTTCCTTTTCCTAAACTGTCAAGCTAAATTAATCCTAAACCAAATTTATCACATTTTAAGTCATCCTGGGGTACAAAATAAAGGTCTATATATGTGAAAGTTTCATTATTCATTATTTTCTAATGTTATGATTTAATCAGTCGCCAAAAAGAGAAACAGTTTAGTTGCATGTTGGGAAAAATTAACTGCCCCCCCACAAAAACCAAATCCTCATGTCTGTCCTCTCAGCTACAGTGATACAAGTACAGATACACAAACACTTGAGCTCTTGTAAACACAAATGCATTAACCTCTGTGTGCACACAGACATAACTACACACAGCGACTTACAGTTCTAGACGGACGCCATACACATGTTAAGAGGGTTAGCGATACAGACCTGACGTAAGCACAGGGTTTCCAGAGAGCAGCACTTTGAGAGAAAGAGAGTTTCTCAGTTCGAGTAGCAAAGCAAAAGCGAAGCAACAATCACACAACGCATGCCACTGACAGTGTACGCACACAAAAGCTACGGTTAGAAAATCCTACACATAACACCCCAATGAGAAGATACGACGAAAAGGTAAAGCCAGGAAAAAGAAGGCAGTCGGAAAGTAGAGATGACCAAAAAGGAGACACAGTGAGGAAACAAGAGAAGGAAGGAAGGAATAGAATAGAATAGAGTACTTTATTGTCCCCAAGGGGCCACAAAAAGTTGTAGTAGCATCCACAAAATATAGGACAGACATCATACAAAGGTGACAAGAGAAGAAGAATAACAATATACAATATCCACAGTGTTCGGTAGCAAGAGGGCAAATATACAAGATTACAGTACAGCAGAGTTTGTGTGTGTTTGTGTGTGTTTGTGTGTGTTTGTGTGTGTTTCTATGTGATGGAGGGGCCGGTGCAAAAAGAGTTGGGTGGTGGGGGGAATTTCTAAATTAAAGGGTCTGTACATAAAAGAGTCCTGAGAGTAGGAGGGAGGAGAGGAGGAGGAGAAGGGAGAAGGCTCTACCTCTGTCGGCCGAGTTGTCAATTGCTGCAAGAGAGGAGAAGAGAGGGGGAAAAAGGCTTTAGCTAGCATGTTAAGGTGCTAGTAAAAGCGCACGAGAAACCTGGATTGGGTTGAACCCGGTTAGATCAAAATTTGGATTCAAGTCATTTTAAAGCGGTTAGCAAAAAGAGGGCAGAGTTAAGATGAAAGAGTCAGTGCGAATAAAACAGCGAAAGAAAACTGGATCTAAAACGCGAGCTAAAAGTCTCTTTGCAACTACAAGCTAGTTTCATGCTAAAGCTTTAGTAACTCATACCATAGCGTCAGTCCTTTAGCGTCACTCTTATCACTCTTATTCTAAGGGCTAAAGAGGCCCAAACATGTAAATTTAGTTGCTATGACACATCTGTAGTGTGACTTTAGCATAACGCTCGAAGGCGGGCACTAAGGGAGTAAAGCAGTAGCTTAGCTTAACTACAATTACGCCTAGCAGTTTGTGTTCAGTAAAAACAAATCTTCAAATAACAACGAGATTGCAAATCCTGATTTTGTGTAAACTTATGAGCAGACTAATTTAGACCATCAAACCCTGTGAGTTCAAAAGTAAAACCTTTGGGATGTAAAAAAAGAAGATACTTTCCGATACTTCAATTGATTTTTAGGATTCAAAGCAAAAACTGAACATCAAAGACGAAAACAAGACGAAGAAGAGGGAGAAAAAAATTCTCCTTTCACCTCCAGATACTGACCTCGTTTGAGAGATACCAGGAAGGTCTTGCTATCTGTTCCATGCTCATTGGAAGCCTCGCAGGTCACCCCGTCCTTCATGACCTCAGCTGTGGCTTGTAGGGTCACCATGCTCACCAACTTATTGCCTTCCACTGATATGGACTGGAAGTAGAGGAAGAAAAACACAAGACATACTATTCACCATATCCCTCTATGATCCTCTGCTTATATACTGTATTTTGAGCAGCAACATTTAGATCTGATTACCATCATTTTTGACACCCAACAGATGCTTGTTTCAGATTCGTACGCATGATTCTCCTTTAAACATCAATCTGCTCATGCAGTTGTGCAAGTATATCTTTCTTTTGATCTTGCATACTATTCCATATTGCTTCATAAAAGTTTGATATAACTTTTTGTCTCTGTAAACCTTCAGTTTTGAAGCTCTATTCCCTCTGTATCTTCTCCATGGAGGACTTTCTTTTCAACCACATTGCACACATATAAAATCTGATATAAAAAGTAACACTCTGCCCTCCTGAAAGCAGCTTCTCTACTTTCAACTCGGTGTATTTTGAAGCTCAATACCAGCCCACTTCAGATGTTTCAGGAAAAATAGCTTCGACTTCACATGATCAATGTAATGAAAACAGTGTAAGAGATAGCCCTGTTTGTTTAGGACATGTTTTAACCTCTATATTTGTGTTTAAATGTGTGCAAGTCCTTCCAGGAAAGAAGCAATTACTCCTGTTTACAAAGTGTCTCCTGTAAATTGCACACTAGGAAAGGAAGCAGATCAGGTAATGGTATGCTGTATCTTCCTCGTCTTGCTTGTTTTCACATCTGTACCTCTTTTCCTGAGGGCTTCCAGTTGAACTGAGGGGCGGGGAAGCCGTGGGCAGAGCACTTCAGAGTCACCATGTCTCCTTCCTTCCCCACTTCTCCGACAGCGGGGGTCTCGATCATCGGCTTTCCTGGAAAGGAAGCGAGAGAGCGGTGAAGGAAGGTAGAAACACAGAAAAAAACTCAAACACACACACGTGCATGCACTGTAAATCATCGAACGCTGGTTCGAGTCTGTATAATAACTCCTCCAGCTGTCTTCAAAATGCAAGTGAATACAGTAGGTTAACTGTAAAGTCAATTTGAGTTGAATAATACACTGGATTTTGCTCAGAAACTGATAATATACAATGAGGATTTGTTCAAAAATGCTCACCCTTTAAACTCAGTTTACCTGCAAAGTGTTTTTTTCAAAATAAAAGCATATTTTCTTGATTTAAAAGTGCAAACCTCTGAAAACTATATCATTTTTCAGCCACAAAAACATAATAAGTATTCATATTTAATGTTTCACAGTGCATAAAGTGGATATAATTGGATATCATGTTGAATCTAATCATCAACAGAGTAGGAAGCCGCACCCTTGGCTTCTCTTTCCTCTGACCAAACAGTTCTTAACACAGCCAGAACCACTGTTTATTGTTTCAGGCATTTAAATACAACAATAGATGTGCTGGTGTTGCTTTTTCCTGGGGTTTGTTGAACACGTAGGTCATCGAGCTTGTGTGTGTATACAGATTTTGCAAGTGTGTTACCTTTTACAGTGAGGTTGACACTAGCCTGAGCTGTCAGTCCTGGCACAGATGGCACGGCTCCAACACACATGTACTCTCCGGCGTTATCATAGGAAACATCTTGTATAGACAGTGTGCCGTCCTGAGAGAGCACCTCCGAGCCCTGAAGGAACACATACACCAAGAAAGAAAGAAATGAGGGTCCTGCTATTATTCCTCTTTTGTTTTCCTCCACGTGTAAATTCCAGGGAAATCCAGCGCTGTAGAAATCTCACATGAGGACTCTCTGCTATGTTGGGAAAGCAGAAGAAGCTTCACACATGCTGTTCGTAAACACCGTGATAGCACATCAAAGTCAGTCAGCCACGATGAACCTGTCTCTCCTAATTCCTCTCCTTCTCGCTGAGAACAAACATGCTTTCTGCCGAGAAAACCTGCGGCCGGTGGGTTTCTATCATCCCAGGGAGACACAACAGTACATACACAGGCTACAACAACAGGCCTGACACTGGAGGATCACTCAGCGCATGAAAAACAGAGGCGAACAGAGGAAGACTGAAATATCAAATGCAACACTGCTGACACACCAGTAACAGAGAATACCACCGTCTCCAAATAGACTGTAAGAGTTCACAGATAATCTTTTATTTACCTCCAAAAATACATGATTTTTTTCTGCTTTAAAAGATGAATCAATACATGGGGTACAATTTTGCTACTGCACTAGAAATGTCCACCACGAACAATGATCTAATGAGAGGGACTCTACACGTTGGAAGTCCACTTTTGTTTGTTCGTATGATAGTAAGGTTATAAAAGATATTGAGGTATTTGATTAACACAATTTACAGTACTCGTTGGCTGTATGGAACAAAAATCAATGTCTGCCCTCCAGTTGCTTCAGTCACACACAACGCAGCTTCTGTAGATGGGCCACAACTGTCCTCTGACAGATTGTTACTTCTGTTTATGGGCTCCAATGTTGCACAACAGCTGCATTCTGAGTAAAGTTAGTCAAAGTGTCTTCCATTGACTGCAGTATGTAATAACTGACAATATGTCTCCTTGCAGACGCCTGAATGTTGCACTGGTTAAGTAAGACCTTGCGCTGTAAGGATCGATTCCTGATAAGGTGGCATTAGTGTCCTGCACCCTCTGATAACTAAAACGGACGTTTAACTTCCTGCTGTATGAGCATCAATCCCTCAGGTCAGTACAATCTAAAACACAACAGCTTCTTGAGTTGGTTTAAAGCAGACACACTCAGATATACAGGTTTAAGTGCAACAGTGTCGGTGTTAGTTATGTTTCCTTCTTGTTCCCCTGCTCTTATTCCTCCTCATCTCTGCTGATGTATAACACAACCCTGTAGGAGCTCCATTCGTCAACAGGGCCGTAAATCATAGTGTTACGGCCCTCATTAAAGGATCAAATATCTAATTCAATTTTTAAGGATCTAGCTAGGATGACATAAGATATGTTTAAGTTTCTTTTTACTTGAGTTTTTGCTCTATAGTTTGATCCATGTACCAGGGTTTACGATCTTTAGTCTAGCCAGTCTCTAGATGTTTTGATTTCACTTTTTGGTTGCTTTTATGTCATCCATCTTTCTGTAAAGTCTGTGGAGTTGAAGACAGAATTTATCTCACCACGTGTTGATAAAAAGTTGATTCATGGTGAAATCGGAATCACAACTTGCCAAAATCTTAAGCCCCAGGATAGACCTCATTTTTGTTTTTATCGTTTTTACACATAAACAGCTAGTCCTGTAAAAATTCGAGGATGACAGATTTGCTTTTTAAAAACAGATATCTGGGATTGCTCAGGAGGAATTCGATGAAGATATTTCCAAAAGTAGACCAACTACCCATCAAAAGTGAAAGGCTGAGATAAGAACTGCGCATACCTTTTTCCACTGGACGGTGTGCTTAGCGGAGGCCTTGGTCTTACACTGCCACTCCACCTTGTCCCCGAGCATGGCGTCCCGAGGCAGGGCAGGGGTCACATTCACTGGGTCGATGTCTGACAGAGGAGGAATAGAAAGCTATTGAGAAGGAGAGCGGTACCTGAAACCTCAGTCTTCATTCAATGTAGGGAGTTAAAGCAGCACTCCTGATCAAAGAGATTCTCATCTCTTAAACAACCATGTAATAAGGCGGTCAAAAAAACAGCTGCACTAAGCAGAATATTTTGCTCTTTATGTCAGTACAAAGCTAATGCACTTACTCTGAAGTTAAGCCTATTTAGAAGGCCAAGTTAAGCCTATTCAATGCCATTTGTAGTCTATCTCCATGTAATGAGTGTGATACGATCAAATTAGGGAGTGTACTTGGGATAGGATTAAAGTAACAGATGAACTGTGAAAAATGGAATTGGATATCAGGCTCTTGAAAGGATTTCATTTCAACCCACTCCTTTTTTCCCTTTATACTTCAATTATTAATCAATACTGCTAAAGGGGAACTTCACAGAGGAAGATAGTTCTTTATTCATGAGTATTTTAATCTACAGATGTGTGTCTCCATCTGTTTGTGTTGACTCACAGTGAATAGTGATGGTGATGTTTCCAGACAGGTCGGCTTCAATGTTATCGAAATCAGTGGCTCTGCACTCGTACAGGCCATTATCTGTGCGTTTGACAGATTTGAGGACCAGGAGACCGCCCTGACCGTTGATCTCTTTACCCTGAGAGGGAGAGGAGAGAGAGTCTCAGCAGGGGAGTGAAACAGATAATCGTCTTTGTGCATTAATTTAGACCAACGAGAGAAAATGTTTGCAACACATACATTCTTCTTGAAGTCAAACTCAGGCTGAGGGTTTCCGTCAGTCTCACATTTCATGGTTACAGTGTCGCCCTCTTTGACCGGATCGGTGTTGAGGAGGGTAAAGGTCGCTTTCTCAGAGGGATCTAGATGGACAAGAACAGATATGGAACAGGTGAAAATAAGTCCTGTGGACTTATACACATACAGAGTTACACTGTATGCCATACATTAGAGATCTGCAATGCATTCCAAATGGGCACAGTCACTTTTCTTCGCCTCATAAGTCATTGAATTAAAACTCAGTATGTGGTGGGGAGAAAGATAATCAATAAAATGAATCCATGAAGGGAAGAGGACAGTGAAGGCTGTCTGATTACCATGACAAATTTGATACGTTGATATTTAGAAGACAAAGAAACACGAGAAGCACAAAAAGACGGAGCATAAACATACCAGATTAAGAGTTTGAGCCGTCTGTGCTGCACTACTGCTCTGAGATTGTGATCAAATTCTCATTAAACACTGCTATGCTCCTTTTATTACTTTGCTCATTTTTGCATGCTAGAATTAAAAAAACAAAAACAGCTTAACATCAACAGCATGAACACATTAAAGGGATATTCCGACGTAAAATTAATTTAGGGTCAAACACATCGTAACACCGAGTGAGACACCCTGTCGAGAGATCATAAATGTTCTCCCTTGAGCTGCGTCCCCCCGCTGTAGTCCATAATGGACTGTCCTGAGGTCTCGCTACAAAGAAGCGGCTGCTGTAAGAGAGTAGGAGAGTTGTGTTTAGTCTCTTTGCTAAAGAAATCAGGCAAAGTTAAAAAGATGTTTGGTGGCTAGTGCTGTGGCTGGGACCCTATATGTACTGTTGATGAAGTTAGGTGCTGTTCTGAGCATTATTTGTGGCTATAGAGTGGCGCTTTGGTTGAGGTTTGTTTATGGTTCCTTAGACCGCTGTGTATTGCTATCGTGCGGTCGTTACGAAAGTTGGTATAACTAGAGAAGCAAGCGGTCAACAACATTCATTTCTCAAGGGGTGTCTAACTTACAGTGTGTTTGATCCTAAATTAATGTTACGCCAGAATATCCCTTTAACATGCTAACTCTGGTCTTGAGAAATAAAGCCAATGTGAGAGTATCAAAAACTGTACTTCCTTGAGTGTCCACTTGAGGCAGAGTTCAAAAGCCTCGTACACACCTATTCTTAAAAGCTCATCATTACAGCGGAAATAAACACCTTCACAGCCTGATACAAAAACAAAAATAGACTGAAAGACTCACCTCTCCGTCTGCAAACACTGTATGGGGGGGTTGTTACTTTATTACTCTGAAGTTTTGAAGAGTTTGGTATAATTGGGGGCAGGGCAAATCATCTGTTACTAACTAGCCAGCTAGCTTATATCAGTACAGTATCCAGGGCAGGTTCTCGACATGAGAAAATCTTTCATATTCCCAGATTTGAAGCTACATTAAGCATTAAGGTAGCTTGGCTAACCATAAAGGCTAAACCTGTGAAATCAGCTAGCTTGGGTTTGCTTGAAACTAGCTAATCCATTTAGCGGCACCTTTGAAGTTAACTTAATTGAAACATGGTTTTGTCACTCCACTCACAGTTGAGGTTGATGGTGATAGTGTTGGACTTCTTCTGTTTAATCTGGTTTCCTGGCATAGTGTACTCCACGGTGCAGTGGAACACAGAGTCCTTGTCCTCCTTGGTTGGCTGCATGTACAGGGTGCTCTTGATAGTAAAGAGACCTGAGGCCTCCTTAACCACAGAGGGAATCATGTAGGTCTCTAAAAGAGAGGAAAAATGAAGGAATCAGAGCTCACTAATCTTAAACTTGATTGATAGACTTACCCCCAACTTCCACCGCATCCGGAACGACTGTGAAAAGGCCGTATCTTTCAATCGTAGCTGATCATTTCCAATAAAGTTAATGTATCAATTTCCCCTGGCTTCTTTTTGAGTCTGCTGCCAATTGTAAAAGTTCTATTTTGTGCCACATGAATTCACCACAGGTTAGTCCGTGCTGGAAAGGAAGTCCGGCACAGACACAAAATAAAATATCCAGCTTCTTTTCAAAATAAAACACTACATGTTTCAGGTGGATCATATTTCACTCTATGCAAACGGGCGGGGACGAACAAGTGAAAGGTTTTTAGACAGCATTTCACCCCAATGACACCATGGATGAGGAGATGCTGACTCTAGAAATCTAGAAGTGGATTTCCTCCTCTGGAAGGACACAATCTACTGCTTATATGGTTATGTGGCTGTCTTTATAGAGACAACTCATCATTGCGAGATTGCACATGATTGGGTTCTTGTGAGTTCTCGTGATTCCCGCTGTCTGTAATCCGCCACGAAATTTACCTCACTAACGGATTCGGTAGGACTTAGCGGATGGCTTAAATCGGATGTGGTGGAAATTGGGGGTTATTAGACTTGTTGTATCATGAGATAGCCAGTGGACACCTACTCTCTTTCCTATCCTTGATCTCTGGCAGGGGCTGGTCATCCTTGAACCAGATGATTCTTGGCTGCGGGTGTCCGTTTTTCGTCACACAGGTGCCGATCTGATATGCCAAGACAAAAGTAAACCAGCCTTAAATGTGTGTTTTCATTGTTTGAATGAAATCAGTAAGAGAGAGTTTCTGCACACCTCAGAGCTGGTGGTCTCTCCTGCGGTGATAGCCTGACTTGACGGCCTTGTGAGTTCAGGCTTCTCGGGAGCAACTAAAGCAGGAAAAGGGAAGGAAAGGAAATCATTATTAAATCATTATGATACGCTGGAAGGAACACCTTTAGCACGGACACACAGACTCACACAGACTCACACAGACTCACACAAACTCCCACACTCCACTTCCACACATGCGGCCCAGCCTACATGCCTTGCTGACCTTGCTAATTAAGTGGAGCAGTAAATATTCTGCTCCACGTTATTCCACTGTGACCCGGTTCACATGAGCTGATAAGGGTCAAATAACAAAAATCACTGACTCCAACACACATATAAACTCAGCCACAGGTGTGAGCTCCCTCTTGTTTCTCTACTTTCCTTTCCCCTTGCTCTCCTGTTCACATACGAGGTCATCTTATCACCGCCTGCAGCTGTCGACTGCTTATAAAAATAAACAGTAGATGGGTATTCCTCTCGCGGTCTCACTCGCTCAGTTTTTTAAGAATTGTTTTTGTTGCTGTTTCCAAATCAGCTGAGGTATTTTAACAACCTTCCTCTTCCCTCGAGGTATGACTGCATGTACAAAAAGCAATTTCGATGTATACTGAGAACTCTTGACTTCCAAATGCTATTTTATCTGCTCAACGATGGCAAAAACTCCTCTAATTTGCTTTTCCAATACGGTTTGAGTGCACTGTGTTTTTCAAATCCGTTTTACTCTTTCCTCTGTACTGTCTGTTTATCTCTGAAATAAAAGGAAACAGGACTGATCCTCAGGAAGTCTCATAACTTCTTTCCATTAAGTTAAAGCAGAACAGACCCACTGTAATTTATCTTTTAAATGGGTTAAGTGGTCAAACACGGACAAAGGGTAATCGCTGGTTTGTAAAATCTCAAAAGGCCTTTGTTGAACAGAGCTGGATTAAAGCATTGTTGAGCACTAACTGGCCCCATTCAGGATTAATAGTTTATTTTATGACATTACTTCAAACCTCAGAGACTAAGAGAGCGTAAATGTTAATGGATAACTTGTGAACGGAACTGAAGTTGAGTTATTTTGCTTTTCCGCTGACACAAACCTGCTTGGTTTTCACTTTGGTTTGTTTACGAAATGCTAAAAATATAATTAATGTTTGCTTGTGGAAAGGGCAAGGACGCAGCAGCCTGCACCCAGGGTCAGCCCCTCAGCACCTTGGTGATAAATCTGGACTGTTATTAAGGTGATATATATGAGACATGACAGGTGGGATTGAACTATTTATCAATTGTGTCAAGATTGATTAGATTGTGGCTAATTGACCTCTGGGGGATTGCTTACTACAGGCATGAAAAGAGCTCAGAAGTCCTACACACTTTGAGAAAATATTACACTAAGCCTGATCTTTCCTCCGTTAATGCAGAAAATATGACTAATCACATATTATGATACTACATATTTATGTCTACAGGGGTTTATCATTGAGTTATTTTAAGTGTGTATGAAATGCAATCAATAAAATGCATTAGAACAATTAAGGCACAGCTAAATGAAAGTATGCGTGAACACACGCAGATCTGATTAAAGCCGTAAACCTTTAGCTACGGTGACAGCAACCAATCAAACCATAAATTCCACACATCACCATCCGATGGGGAGTGAAGAGGGGAGTGAGTCTCTTAGAAAAGGTCGTGTTGAAGTCATATAAACGGTCAGAGGGTGCTGGTGGACTCACAGAAGACAAGAAGCATAGTGGCGGCGTCTGCAACTCCAGAGGGGCCAGCGGTGACCTGGCAGAAGAAGTTCAGCTCATCTGAGGGTTGAACTGACGAGATGGTCAAGGTGGAGTCCGCTCCGATAGAGACTCGGCCTGACAGAGGGCTGCCTTCATCACTTTTTCCCTCACCGCCCTGGGCGTGGAAAGCGACGCGCTTCCTGGTTCCCTGCTCCTCCTGAGAAGATGGAAAGATAGATGGAGATGCAGTCAGAGAGTGGATAAGCATGAGGAGTAATGGAGCAGATTGTTGCCAGAAAAGCTGCTTCCTGTTAAAAACAATCTTAAGTGAAGGACTTACAATGAACCATTCAACGACGGTGTTGCTTGGTGATGACACTGTGTATGTGCAGGGCAGTTTGGCGGTCTCTCCTTTCACGACTTCCAATTTGGGCGTCACAGTCACGGTTACAGTTCCACTACATACTGCAAAGACAGAAAGAAAGATTGTTATTAAAGACTCAAACAAATTCTCAAGGTCACGTCTTGTTTGTACAAGTTTAAATTGATCACATGATACCGATTCCACTCTTAGTCATAACAAAAGTTTCCCCTCTCATTAGCATCTGTTGCGACTTCAGCAGCTGTTTTCTGCAAACATAGAAAGCTACAAGTATCGGTATTCTCTTAAAGGTATATGAACTGCAGTAAAAACCGTTCAGGGACTCTGAGTCAGTCACTGTCAGTATCTTCCATTCAACAGACACATTAAGATGCACATAGTGTCCTAGATATCAATGGGAGAGAAGCAGCTAGGGCACAAGCTGGATCCAAACCGGATCCTGCAGGGGGATAGGAAGCACACTATGGCTCTGTAACTCTCTGTAGATCTCGCTATGCAGTAACAACGTGACGAGGAGATTGCATTACAGGGAGGAGTAACAGGGGAAGGGGTAGTAGCTCCATTTGCGCTAATGAAGTGAGTGCAGCACATACAGTGTCATAAATCCTGTGGTATAGGAACACATGAAGGCTAGTGTGAGTCTCTAATGTGTAACAAACGGTGAAGGAAGGACAATGTTGTTTATGCGACCGGGGTTAAGCTGCAACGTCTCTTTTGCAGTCTTAGACACTCAACTTAGTGAAGTAAAGTATCAATATATGATTTATACTATTTATCAGGCTTGTTTAAAACATATTCCTCAACAAATTATAATAAGAATATTTTATATAATAGTCACGGGGAAGAATACACAGGGTGAAAGGGTGATATAATGGATTAGCACAGGGATAAACAACAAGAGTTTCCGTCCTGTAAAGAATTAATGGGTACGATATACATAAAATATTTACATATATGTAAGTAAAGAAGCAAAATACTTTTATTCCACTAAGAATGTTTCTTGGTGGAGTGAGTTCGATTAAAAAGCAAAAGATCTCCCCTCTTATTAATATTCACATTTCAGACATATACAGCACTCTGCTAATGAAAAACCCAGCCCAGTACTCAAACATAAATTAATCATGTCGTCAATTCTGGACTACAAAATCCACACTTAAATAATTGATTTGTTGTGCGAAACAGCCGAGAGGGGAGTGGATGGACTTGTGGGAATCACAGTTTGTTTGACAGGCTAGTTTTAATAACAGGGCAGGGAAATTCAGACAGCGAAGATGAAAGGCTGTTTGCTCAAGAGGAGAGGAGAGGAGCTGAGGGATGACGGCCTTGTTATCACTATGCTGTGAGGAAGAGAGGAGGATGAAGAGGGCAGAGGGTACATACAGAGGAGATAATAGAAAGAGCTGTCAAAGATACACACAGTGTTTTGTGTGAGTGAGTGAGTGAGACACTTTCCTCTAAGGTCACATGCTGTGATTGACCCTCAAACCACACTGAGGTCAAAGGTCAGATAAGCGTTGACTTTCAACGAAAAAACCTCATGTCTCGCTTCACTTTTGTATTCTTTCGCTTCCTTTTCACGCACATTCTCACTTCCCTCGCTTCTATTTATACCCCGCTCCTAAACTTCCTCACGCACTTCTTTATTTTTCTTTCTCCAAGTCTCTCCAGTATCCCGCTCTCCCTTTTTAAAAATATTTTGTTCTATTAGCTCAGCGACTCTCAGGGGAAACAACGTTAGTTTAACAAACCGAGTCTCATGTTCCGACTTCGCGAGAGGGATGTGGCCCAAAAGAAAATCTGCCTCTGTTTCCGCGCCAACACAAACAGCGAGGCAGACGAGCAAACTTACAAGAATGTGCGAGTAAACGGAGCAGTGTGCTTTCAGGCAGCACTCAGGATTTAAGAGTCTCGTTAAGTGGTGCATGGGAAAAATACACACTCGCACAACACACCGCATTAAATCAAGTGATTCGCTGGCACATGCAGAGAGAACCTGAATTCTAACCTCAGATTTTTTTTTGTTTTCTTTTTTGAAACAACAGGATGGTGTGCAATGCATCTTCCTGTCAGCACATTGGTAGGTTGTCAATCCCCTTTAAGATCGATTTTAATGGAGATCCAAATCTGATTGTGGTTTCCTGCATTACGCAAAGCAAATGTAGGTGTTGGACCTTACTAAATAAAAACCTCGAAACCTGTTTGCTCACTGGTTTGGACGGTTAGTTTTCCCAGGCTTACAAGTTTCAAGGGGTTTATTATAACAGTCATATGCAGAACTGCAACTTGGCCCGTTGAGTCTGTTGCTTTGATTTTAAGGGAGTCTTATCAAAAAGCAATTGTTGCATGTTTTACAACAAGATTTTAAGCAAAAATCATAGTCATAAAACTTAAACAGGAGTTCAAGGACTGAAATATGGATTTATAATGGCTATTTAGTGTCAGCAATGTTGGACTTTAGAGTGACATCATATTTAAAATATACTGTATTGGCTACAAATAAAAAAAAAGTATATAATAAGCATCTTTTCATTCTGCTTTTGTGATCCAAAAACTAAAGGAGAAGTGTTATGACTCCTGGTTAATCACAATCAGTTTTTAACCACCCATAATGACGCCCGTGCTGGGAATGGGAGAGCAAGTCAGCTGACAGATACTGCTGATACCACATTGTTGTTCCTGTTAATTCAAATACAAAAACTTGATGATTAACAAAGAAAAATACAAGTTAAATAAAAAAAATCAAAGCTGTGTACAACACAGGAAACAGAGTGTCTGTCTGCACGTTAGGGCTGGGCGATATGGCTTCAAATCAATATCACGATATATTGAGCAGTTAACCTTGATAACAATTAATGGACGATAACTACTCCACAAGCTCCCCACCCCCTCCCACATTAACTTGATTTATTTATTTATTTTCACACCGAGTATACCGATATGGGCAAAACGACGTCGGTTATTGTCGTAAATTTCGTTATCGGTAAATTTTCAGTTAATCACCCAGCCCTAAGGGAAAGTGTTATTACTAGTGGTTGATCACAATCAGTTTTCAACCAGAGAACGAGAATGGGAGAGCAAGTCACCTGACAGGTTTTGCTGATACCACGTTGTTGTTTCTGTTGATTTACAACATCAGGTCCATGATGTTCTGTGTCTTTGTTAAACCGTAGGGATCTCTGTCAGGTCTAGGGGTGAGAGGGTGAGTCCCAGTGGGAGACCGCTAAATATCTGCGTGCTAACATCTATACTAAGAACAGGCTCACATTTGGAGTCTGTTCTACAGTTACTCTCAAGTATGTATAGCTTTGAAGTCCTATGTCATACGCTTAGAGATGAAGTCAGTGTCACCTGTGGAGTCACGGCCTTTCCGTCGAGCAATTAATCTACCGACTGCTTATTTTTAGCTTTGCAAGTCACACAATAAAAGATCACATTCACTTCCTCTGGAAACAGCTGTGTGTCCTTATTGTGTCATGTTTTGTGCTCATTCTTTAGCCTCTGGCACAAATCTGCCAGACATAATAGAACATAATTAAATTTGCTGAATCTTCACTTTTAGAAGCAGCTGCAAACCCGAATTCAGTCTGCTGTGGGGTAATAAAAGTCACAGACTAACAGCTAAAACAGACTGTCTGAAAGTGCGAGTATTAATCACAGAGTCGGCTATCTGCTGAGGGTGTTTGGAGGGCTTTTGTAGCTCTTTATAAATTAGTATCTGGCTCATTTTTTCTTTCATCTTTTAATTGGGGTTTGGTCAGTAGCAGGACCTTTAAATTTCTTAAAACATGATTGCCAGAGGTCAGTTTACACGGCGACACGTGGCATTTTTCTCGTCCCCCCTCTCTCTATCCCTTTTAATTTTATAATCAGTCTGGATCTTATCTGCCTTTCAAACACATCTTTTGGTGTCATTCACAATTTGTTTCTGGTCCAGAGTGATCAGTCAGCCCGCTGCTCTGTGTATTACACATGAAGCAGCTGCACGAACAGAGACAGACAATTAAAGTCTAATTAGGGAGTCCTCTGTCCAATATAAGGGGGAGTGTGTGTGTGTGTGTGTGTGTTCAGAGTTGCAGGCTGTTGGCAGTCACTTTGTGTGTCTGTGTGTGTTTGTGAGAGAGAGAGTGGCTGAGGTTGTTGAAGGGGTGGGGTATAGGTGGGGGGGGTCGGGCCAGCTTCATGGGGGTCTCGTTAGCTGACGCAGGCCAGCTAATCGGATTTAGCCAAAGAGAGGGAAAGTGTGTGTGAGGTGGTGTGTGATGGGGTGCATGACCGGGTAGGGAGACAGATGGGAACGAGACGGTCAGGCTGTGACCTGCACACAGACACACACTCACAAACACACACTCTCTCCTACAGTAGATCTATAATGCATGGGATATTTATGAGCAGCAGAAGCACCCCAAAAAGCTCCGGTTAAGTAAAGTGCGTTTGAAAAAAAAAAGATCCAAGAGTGCAGTCAAAGCAGCGCTGCAGAGTGGAGGAGACCTAGAGTGTGGTGTCAGTCCCACATCTGCTGAAAAGTTAATGTGAAACCATCTTCAATACTCTCTCTGTGTCTGATTTTTATATTAGATCCGGCACACACAGCCAAGCCAGTGCCCCTCATTATGAAATAAACCAGCTGGATCCTCTTCCCCTGTCCTCTTTTCCTCCCTTGTTCTCCCCCCCTTCACCTGCTACTGTTGTATTCCAGACATTAAAACCAGAAGACTCTTTCTTCTCTCTGTCCGTCTCCCCCTTTCATCCCTCATTCTCAAAGAGCATTCTTTAATACCCAGAGCACAAACTCACTCAGGAGGCTTGTCTGCGCATGTGCAAAACAGAAAGAAAAAAAAAGAGGCTGCAAGAGAGCAAAAAGACAGGCACAAAGAAATCTAGAAAAAGGACAGAAAGGTAGAGCATAAGAAGAGGGACTAGAACCTCTTTAGGAAGCCACCATGAAGGTTTTCCCTCCCCTGTCTGCCTGCTAACCCAAACACCACTCCACCGAAGAGAAATGGATGACTTGTATTCACCTGCATGATGGTGCTAGGGGTGTTGGAAGTGTATTATATTACAGTCTAAGAGTTTTACACGCAGAAGAAGGATCTGCACCACTGCAAACACTGAGATAGTGTTTGCAGGGTCTGATCTATAAAGTGAGGGAACAGATTAAAAGGACAAATGTTGCACCCTTTAGACAAGGTTATCTGAAGGTGTGTATGTACCTGAGAGTGTATTTTTGTGTGTGTGTGTGAGCGTGTGTGTGTGTGTGTGTGTGTGTGTGGTCCAAACCATCCTTGGCCTCTAACAGGATTAGTGTGTTTGGCTGTTGGCAAAACAAACAGCGCTGTGCGGCAGAGGAAACAGCCGCAATGTCACGAGGACTGAGTCACCGATGTTATACTGTCACTTATACAACAACACAAACACATCCACTCACACTGTCAAGTCTGTGGAAAGTCTAAAAAAATCTGTGTATCAATCTTCTAAAGCTCTCAAAAAGAGATTGAATCTTGTTTGGCTAACACTAAAAATGCTACAGATATAAGAAGACAAAGAAAAGTATGTAGATTTGATTGATCTGTGCAAGTTTGTCCAACTTACCATTGCTATTGTATAGGGCTGGGTGATAAAACAATAAAGATGATGTATCGAAAATTAATTTCCCTCGATATCAATATAAAACATGGTCAATATGCTTTTCGTTACCAGCATTCTGCCATGTTTAGGTAGGCTATACAAATAGCCAATGAAAAGGGGAGTTACTCCAGGTCCATGCTGAACCAATCGTGTGCTGAATTAGAACCAAGTAGCAAACAACCGCGTAGTAGCAGGATGCAGCTACACGCAATCATAGCACTTTAACACGTGAAGCTGACAGCACTGTAGGTGAGAAAAAAAAAGGCAAAGAGTGTTACTCCCAGCAGAAATGCAGATGAAGGCTCAACAGATGATGACATCGTCAACAACACTGGCATGAAAACGTCGCTGGTGTGGAGGTATTTTGTTTTTTTGAGGTTGGACATGAAGCAGAGTAAAGTACACTGCAAATTATGTTGAGCACATGTTCTCGTAAAGTTGGGGAATACCTCAAATCTCTTTCACCACCTGAGGTTGTGCCACGCGGCAGAGCACGCGCACTGCAAAAGGTTACAAACCCCAAGTGAAGCCCATGGCACCTGTGCAGCCAAAACAGCCGACCATTCAGTCTGATTTCTCTAGCGCAACACCTTACGACAAAGCGTTGACACAAAGACCACACAGATGCAGTAGCTTATTGTATTGCAAAAGACATGCTACCAATAAGAACTGTTAAATTTCGTTTTTTATCTCGTGATATATATTTATATGGACTGATATGAAAAAATATATCGTGATCAACTTTTTCCCATATCGCCCAGCCCTACTATCATAGTTTCAACCACTGACAGACACACTTAATTTTGAGACAACTTCCAGAAAGTTGAACAATAGCTCTGTTATCCCCACATTTCCAGTAAGAGTAGAAGTATTTTGTGACTCAGCGCTCCATCATTCTCATTATCCATCATAGGCTGAGAGGAGGAATGTTACCACGGTTAATCTCAGGGTATGTTAAAGCACCACGCAGTCTGAAAGTGTACGACACAACTGTCCTGAGTCGTAATGGTGGCTTTAATGTGAAAAATCCATTTCCACGCCACAGACACATGGCAGGACCACAAACGTGTCCACAAGCATAAATGTGGTTTCACTCCCACCACAAGCTGTAAGGGCTAATATCACCGCAGACAAAACTCACTGACACACGGTGGAGTCATCACATGCCAGGCTCTCAGTGAGTGTGAGTACAGTTTGTGGCCGGGGGGTGTGGCAGGATGCCCTTAGCTGTCTCCCTCTGGTAATGGCCTCTTAATGTTGCAGACTGGATGGAAGTCAAATCCTGTGTTTACGGCCCCTTTCATATTCGCTCAGCCCTCACATTAGTCTGCCTGAACTGCTACATGGGAACAGTTTGCACTTTTCAGGAAATTTAGTTTTGCAAGGGGAGTTTGACTTAAGTGAGCAAACTCGATCCATATCAGCTAAGAGGACCAGTTTTGAGATGGAAAATAAGCAGAAAGAGGCTCCTGAACAAGTGCTCACTTTGCAAATTCGATTTAAACGGCTGTTTGTGAAAGTTTGCAATCGATACTAAAGTGGACAAAATTTACAAAAACTCAACAAAGTGAAAAATCTGGTCTGCAATTCTGTGGGAGCAAAGTTAAAAGAGATGTCAGCCTTTCATTTCCTGGGTAGTTTGGATAGCTGTTGAATTTACAGTATGGTACATATGATATATACTGTATGATATATATACACTATGTGCGTGTATCAGTGGGAGTATATGTGTGTGTGATCGAGGGGGCAGGCTGGGTCAGGCTTCCAGAGTCGGGGGTGGGTCCATGTAAGGCCTGGACTCCGTCAACGCCTGACTGATGAGACAAGAACAGGTGCAGCCCAGGAACAGCAGCTGCTGCTTTAACACACACACAAGCACACACACACACACACACACACACACACACACACACACACGCAGTCATACACACAGTCACCAACAATGAATGCCACATGCAGAGGGCAGAGGAGAGAGTGACAAAGACAGGCACAGAGCGGGAACACACACGCACACAGATGACGGATGAGGAGGGAGAGAGAGAGGAAGTTTCTCAACCTGCTTACAGACCTGGAGAGTTTGTAGGAGGAAAACTTTCAGCAACCAAGGAGACGGAGAGTGAAAACACACATGTACTGTACATATATATAAATATATATAGATAGATAGTGACGTAAATAGATAGAGTTCACACTCACTGTTACTGTATGTCTCCTTGGACACCTGGAAAGTGCATCTGTACATGAGCCATGTATAGCAGACTAAGTGCTGCCATGTAGGCTGGTGCCCTATTAAGTGTTGAGCTTTTAGCAGGAAGCTGGTGATATATACAGAGCTGATTACATCCCATTGTTGGTGAAAGACCAACTGGGTAAGGCTACGAAAATAAAAGAAAAGAAAATGGGAAAATAACTAAATAGGAGATGACAGAAATGGAAGGGACAGGAAATTTTAGTTTCCCTCGATCCTTTGTGCTGAACAGAACAGTCTTGTTCTAAAGGAAGTGAAAAACTGCACCAACTAGGCCAAAGTTCTGCCTGCAGACATCGCCTGTAGTCTAGCGATACATTTGATATCCTGCTGTGCTGTGGCGCACATGCAGCAATTGTGAGCAGACATTAATCAGCTATAAAAAAAATTACTAATATCTTGAACAAAGTGTAAAGGCTGCCCTGGAGTGTCGGGTAGTAACAACACTGGAAACAGTAGTAGTAGTCAAATCACATTTTTCCAGAGCTTGGTGGTTTTGAAATCAAACTGTTAAGTATGAATAAATGATAAATCTTATACAAAGATACATATAAATAGTCTGGTTTATGTGCAATTGTTAATTTTTCCAGAAAAGTTAGGCTTTAACCATTCATTGGATATTAAAAAGGGCTAAATATCACACCTCTGGCAGAGTCTGACAAACACACAAGAGTTGAGACTTTGTTCTGCTCTGGACCTTACTGATCTTAACCATTTATATCTAAAAGTAAAACATGCACTTGGAGACGTGCAAAGTGCATGGCCTCTATTTTGCGGCTCCATCAGCAGCTTCAGCCCATGCCTTATCCCAAAAATACATCAAAAGCACAAGATGTCATCGCCTATTGAGGCGCTATTTTGGCTTTGTTATTTTTACACAGGGGAGGCAATGGCGGCATGTCATCTTCATTTATAGACAGTCAGTTTTTAACAACGTCTTCACTGCTGATGAATAAGTAGAAACTTGAGCATAAGTTATTCTAAGAGAGCAACAACAGGGTAATCGACAAGTCAATCTGCTAACACCAAATGGCAATTTGTCCACAGCGTTGCACAAGTTAGGCCACCTCATGTGCATATTAGAGTCTATTGACTACACTTAAAGGAAGTATAGGTGATTTCTATCCAGCTGGGATGGAGAGGATAAGTTCTTAGTAGCTTCTTATTTCAGACATTTCGGCTCGTCTCATGACCGGTTTATAAAACAAGGTTTATCCAGGTCAATGGATTATAGCTTTGATGTTGCATGTAGCTGTATTTTGCTACATTTATCATGAGGGTTAGCTATAGGGTGGTAAAACTGAGCTCCGGAGTAATAAGTAGTTAATTTTTCTACTTTTTTACAAGTAGTTTGACCAATACTGCCTCCATGTTCTCATTTAACACAGAAGATAATTCACAAATTTTATTCTTTACAAATTGCTAACGTCTAAATCTGTCTTGGTTTGTTCAGACATGTATAGAAATATACGACTGTGTTTGCCTTTGATGCTTCACTTGTGTTTCCTCTTGAGTCTCCATTTGCTCATAAGAATACATGAGAAAGGACATTTCCCCGAGTGGGACTGATAAAAAACTTCAAGTGCCTTAATACTGGAGTCATATTAGTCCTTGATGATCTCTGTCAAAGACAACCTCCTGTGACTTCCGCTGCGTTTGTTGTTGTATCTTCAGCAAAGAGAGAAGTTAAGAGGAAAGAAAAAACTCCTTGAGAAGACTTTCACTGCAATCTACTTCACAAGAATTGGCAGAAAACTTTCTCAAGATTTTTCCTTTTTTTTTCGCCCAATGGATCCGAGTGCTCTAAAGTACCAATTACAGCAATGAGAGCATCAGGACTCAGTCTTATAAATCTCATCTGACCGTTTGATCACAAGCCGTTCTAAAGCCTCTGCAGTCATAACTCTCACAGTGGATAGCCGAGGTCTGTTGTGCTTCAAAGATGATATCTGAGCCTCTAATAGGAATCATACACAATAATATCTCTGATGCTCTTGTTTCATTGCTTGACAAAACAGGGCGCCTTCGTTTTTATAAGAAAGGTTTATGAGGGTTATGTGTTATAGATGTACGTGTTGGAAATAGGCGGGCAGAGGGGGGGTTTTGATTAAAGGTGAGATAGCAGATCCCGGATGTTCAGATGCCACATGCTAAGCTGTTTCCAGTCCAATTACAGGGTATGAAGTGGGGGCTGTCTGTCCTCTCCTGTCTGGGCTTGTAGCGACGTACCATCTGAGTGGAAGTAAAATTCACACCTGGGACCTTCGGGCAACACACAAGCGCACACACATTCAGGTTGCAGCTAGTTGTGCAGGTCATTTGAGTCAAGAGGAGGAGACTGTTTTTATTTATTGTCACTAAAACCAGCCGCTTTGTATATGTGTGAGCGTGTTCTAGATAGGAGAAGAGAAAAGTAGTGATTTTTTTGTTAGGTAACAATCCTGTGACCTTTCCTGCTTTTGTTCTCATTCTTGGAAAGTTTTGTAGCCCGATTTGTCTTGTCCGTCAGGCTGAAGTTTTAAGGTTTGACTTTCTTTCTCACAGCCATGCCTCCTCTTTCTCGTTTGATGTGTAAAGCATGCTTTGAATGAAGCTGATTTGATTAGCAGTGAGAGACGGGAAAAAGGACACGAGTTTAGGTGAGGACTGATGTTCCCAGAGACCTTTTCGTTGACGCTGACTGCAGCTGAGTCAAACATAAAGCTATTAGCAGTTAGCCTGGGTAAACATCCGTTTTCTCCATGGCCATAAACCCAGCAATGTTAGCCTCTGCATATTCCACCAAGTGCTATAAAACGCAAGGGTCTAAGTCATCAAAAAGCCCAACGGTTCTGCAAACGAGGGCTGCCGGTCAAACAGTAGGAGTGTGTGTCTCTTTGTGTGTGTTGTTTTTGGCGTAAAAGGGCAGAGAGGTAACATCACAGTGTGTGCAACAGCGACAGATAAATCACAGCTTTAGTGGTGTGTGTGTTGTGTCATCACAAGGCAGTTTAGGGGCTCAAGACAAACAGTGTGAAGTGGGCAACAAGGTCGGCCCCTCACACACTCTTTTGTCCAACAAGAGATTCCCCCTCATCGGTTCTGTTGTCTCGGCAACGGGGTGAGAAGTCAGCCCCATTCAAAAGGGAGAATTTAGAGCTGTGTGGTCAATGAGTGTGTGTGTGAAGGGGGTGTGTTTGTCCTCTGTGAACATGAGCCAGTGAGTCAGGAGAACAAAATGAGGACAAGGATGGATGGTAGGAGGAAGGACAAGAAAAACACAAGAGAAAAAAAGAAAAAAAAAACGGAGACAGGAGTGCATGAGCGGAATACGAATCTGTGGCGCTGACACTGCAGTCTTCCGCCCCGCTCTGCAAAAAAAAAAAAAAAAAGCCATGACTGGAAATAAAGAAACAAAGCTAATGTGTAAAGAGATTATAAATAGAGCTTTGAATGCAAGAGTCTAGTGAGTTTTAGTGCTGTGTAAGTGCTTCTGCTAAAGCCACTTTGATAAATGGTGTCAGTGATAAACCAAAGGATTCTCTGAATGTCCTTCCCCATTAGAGGAAAATTGAAATCATCTCTCTCTCTCTTTGGAATATCTGAGCAATTTGTAACAGCTAATATCTTTGAGCTGACATAAGTCGGCTGCTATTACTCGTGACTCCATTTACAGTCAGTTAGCACCACAATAGCCGGTGTCTTGCTCCTATTAGAGCTCACTTTAAGGTCTCACCACAGCGCAGGTGGCAAAAAAGGAAAGCAAGGCCGAGCCGGTGAACACACCGAAAGATCAGATAAAAATATCAAGCGGAATTTCATTACTTTTTGAATCAAAGGGCACAAAACTGAGAGGGTCCACCAATTACCCCAGCTATGTCTCCTCCTGGCTGCCTTTCATTTTCAGAGGGAACTCAATTTGGTGAAAAAGTGGAAAAAATAGGGAGAGTGTGTGTGTGTGTATGAGTGTGTGTGTGTGTGTGTGTGTCCTGATCGACTGAGAGAGAACCCAATCAGTGGATGTCACTTAGGGGGCAGAGATGAGAAAAGGTGTTAATATTTAATGTTTCGAAGCCCCTGAATCTGGGCCTCCTCTCCCTCTTCTCCCTCTTCCTTCCATCCCTCTCGCCTCAGGCGCTCCAATTAACACACCCTGTCCTTTTCTTCCCCCCTCTCTCCCACTCTTTCTTGCTGTTCCCTCCTTCCTTCAAACGCAGCCCCTGGCATAAAAAATGAAATTTAGAAAACCGGAGGAGAGGAGTGGAAGCCAAGAGTTTGGCTGTTCAGCAGTGCTGCACAAAGTTTGGATGGGAACAAGTTGAGAAGGCAATAAGGCTCAAAGAGGAGAGAGAGAGTAAGCACACATATGAGGACGCTCGCGCTAATGCTAATGCAGGCAGGAGCATCAAATGGGAAAAAAGAGAGCGTGCAGACGAGCTCTTCAGGATGCAGGGCTGAAAATTGGAGCAAAGGAGAGGGAGAAAGATGAAGTGAGGGAGAGGGTCCCCATGTGTCTTTTCAATTCCCCTCAGCCTCTACCTATTTATCAAGGTAAATGACTTCCTTTAATGGGCCAGAATAATGCGCTATGTTTGGCTGAGGCAATCTGCTTGCATATGTTGCCGCTAATGTTGCTGGCGTCCATAATGGATCCTCATAATGAGGCTCAGGCAGTGATAGGAGAGGCAGGGGAGATTATGAATTCCTGGCTCCTTACAGGTGGTTGCAACCCTGGGAAAATGATGAACTGACGGATGGACAGATCACATGATTGACAGAGGAAGTGGAGGAACTATGGTTTGGTGAATACTGTCTTTATGTTCGGTGTCCAACATGATCAAATGAAATATATTAATTAATATGAATGTTGACTATTAACAGTGTGTCATTTCTAAATTAAAGTGAAAGCATTGATCTGCGTTGTTGTTTTAAACAAACAGCAAACTTGGGGCGCCGGATTAGCTCTATGAGTAAAACCCCAACACATACAGAAGTTGCTCATTTCTTCTCTTTCATTCCTGCATGTCTTGTCTGTCCAAATGAAGCCATAAGGCCTAAAAACTATTACAAAAAAATAAGCTGAATTCTTGTTTGATTAATTCAGACGACAAATTCAGAAGTTTGGGAAAAATCAGGGATAAAACTCCTAAATCTTGTTTCGGTTGTAAATTATGAGTTGATACAAATGTAATCGCAAAACCCATCTGAGATACCATCTGTCATCAAGACCATCAGATTTTCCCTTTGTGAATGGCTGACAACTTTTGGGTAATTCAAGCCATTAGCTACCCCGCTAATGCAGCAGATAACAACTTACACAGAGGGTCTTACGTTTGCAGTGTGAAACCAACAGCAGGTTGTTTCCACCTGCTTTTGCTCTCAATACTGTTCAGACATCCACAGGCTTTGATTACCTGTGGATGTGTTACTTGCCAATAATATTTTGACTATGAATGCACTGCAAACTTGAATAAAAGAACTTCTCATATTCAAACCCCATTCATTTTTATGTAGACTCTGTAAATAGAGAGTAATATAGAAATCACTATTAATAGCAGGTCAGTAGGTTGGATTGAAATCAGACTGCACCACTTCAACTTTGTAGCATCAGAAAATAATGTCCAAAAAATCAAGACAATACTTTATGGATAACGTAACTTTAGATTTACACTCAAATATATTATTCATTTATTTATTTATGATTCTTAAAGAAAATCCTTGTTGTTTATCACGTCAAACAGTGTTGAGACACTTCACCCGTACAGGGGATGGTGTCCGAAGGATTCACTGTCCTTCCCGTCTGTTTTGGTCATAGTCACGTGGGTTAAGGCTGTGTAATGGCAACAAAGCGGTGATGTCCAAGGTCATAGCATGTCTATGGATATTATCCAACAGAGATTACTCAAGACAAGACTTTAATTTTTGCAGTTTTGTTGATGTATGAAAATACTTTACTTTGCCAAATTGCTGACTTTACACCTGCAAATGTTACCACCCCTATTTCATCATCTTTGCTGCTTTATTGTCGTCATATTCTCAGAATAAAAACACACTGTCATTTCTGTCTCTGGCTGCTGGGACGGTTTGTCAGAGAGGAGAGACAGAGGGCGAGCAGACGAGGAGAAAGGCTGACTCACAGTATAAATAAGGGGAGAGACATTAAGACTACAACTAATCTTACTAAAAGGGTTAGGACAAAGTGCTGCTGTCTCTCTGCCTTCCCTCCTCTCCCTCCATCTTTTAATCAATTCATTCTGCAAGTCATTTCCAAGCACAGAGTACAGATAAATACTAAGCGCAAGGTAGCTCTTATACCCATTTACTGTAATGAAGGAGTCACTGGAGTGTGTCTATTTCAGTGTTTGGATGTGTGTGTTTTTAGGATTACAATAGCTCACAGTGTGTTTGATTAAAGTAAAAAAAGACAATGACAGACACTTTTATTCTAGAGGGGAAATAAAATTGGAGATAAGCAGTCCAACATGTCTCACATTTCAGCTCTAAACCCCTTTTTGAAACAGTCCGTCCTGCCAACACGTGTATTTTAATATGAGTGTAGGGATGGATGTCTCAACTTCTATTTACAGTAGCCTATTTACAGTTTGATTCCAGTTACATTCACAAACAGAGCAAAGCGCGCACACACACACGCACAAACACACCTGCCTGCCCTTCATATCTCAACAGCTCAATCCCTCTGGCGCCCTTTTCCACCCGACAGTCACCTCGTGCTGAATTGTAGCACCCAGGTGTTTTGTTGGTTGGACAATGGGGCCTGTTCCTGGGTGGTTGGGTTATACACACATGGCTCAAGCTGAGGTAAATAAAGGGAGGGAACAGAGGACTTATGGGTAAATAACACTGAGATGCTACTGTAACTCCCTTTCCTATCTTACTCCCAGTGGAGGTAAGACTATTTCATGAGAGTTAGACATAATCTTTAATGCTTTTTAGTGTTTTTTTTTACAGCTTAACTGTATTAAATCACTTCGAAAAGCTTCATGTGATGTAAAAACTTCAGGCAAATCATAAAAAACTGATGTCCAAGAGTTGGGTGGAAACACTCAGGTTAATGCTTTTCACAGAATAACTCTTCTATAGTTTAAATAAAGGTTCAGAAAAAGAGAACTATGAGATATGTCAGAGATATGATTTCAATTATTCAAAATATTTCAAAGTATTACATGAGTTCTAACAGGTTTTAAGGATCCAAGTCAGGCTTCAAATTAAAGCTCCTGTGAGGAGTTTTCCCCAGAAATGAACAAACTGGAACTTATTCCAATGCCTTGATGTGGCATAAAAAAGGTTAAGACCATCAGAATTTGGATTAATTATGTCTTAATATGAAATTTTATTGCCTGAAACTGCTGATACCAAGGAGATGTAAAACAAAATAAAACATTTGACACAGCACATGTTAAAGGTTCTCTGCCACTGTTGCCAAATTTTACCAAAAGGCTCTTACATACCGCTGTTTCAGCACAGGATATTCATGTCCTTGTTACACTTCATCTGGAATGTGTAACATGCAGAGGTTACATGGTGTTACATGGTTGTTCCAACTCCTGTGCGGGTGGTAACAGAGCCAGAAAGGGGGCAAGTGTTGGAGCTGGCAGGGCAGAACAGCCGAGTGTGTGTGTGCATGTCTTAGTGTGTCTGTGTGGAGCATCCACTGTGTGTTTTACAAGACATGCCTCTCAAGCTTCTGCAAAGTCTTGAACAGAAGTCATCACAGCTGTGAAGCAGAGTTGCAGACTGATCCATTTATTGGTTTTACCCTAACTTGGATTTTAACATATTTAGAGATCGAGTACTTGCATTAGTTTTTAACTTGCACTATGGAGCGAGTCAATGACTGAGTTTAAGTCGTTAGTTGGGTGAAAAAAAAAGATTTGGAGTTTCATTATGGACAGGTAGCTTTTCAGAAGGTCAGAGAAATATTAGCATGGCTGCTTTTTTTGACAGGAAATTAGAAAGTTTTACTGCCGATCTCTGTGTTTCGCTCCACTACAGCAAAATCCCTCTCTCTGCATCCTCCTGCTCTCTCGTTCCCTTTCTGTAGGAGTGCTGAGTAGCACTCTGTCCATCTCATTTAGATACAACCCTCCCTCCCCTCCTAATGAGTCTTCATTTTGGCAGAGGAGGGAGGAAAAAGCCGGAGAGAGTAACACCATTTCCACTACTTCAGCTGACAGCAGTTCCCTCTTGAAGCCCTCTTCTCAAACCCACATGGGACTCTATGTAAGAGGGCTGAAATAGGGAGAAAATGGTGGAACAAATGGATCTCCACTCTTACTATTAGCCTCCATTATCCGCCAGCATCATTTCATAACTAGCAGCTAACAAGGCTTCTGTGTATGTTCCCGTGGCCCTGCTGTACGTTCGATTGTGTGCCTCAACTGGGCTAGGATACACAAATCTGGTGTGGACAGCTTGGAAACCAGCGAGAATTGCCCTTCTTTGTGCCTGAGTTGAAATACGAGAGCGCTCGCTGAATAAAGGGGGTCTTATAAGGGGGCGAGGGCGCTCCTTAGGGGGCTAGTCAGCCAGGCGTGACAAGCCGGTACAGCTGTAATGAGATAACAGGCCACTGGAGTACGCTTTGATTTGTTCGTCCTTTCTCTCCTTTCTATATATCCCTTATCCTTCTGCTGTTTTTTCTTATCCATCCATTGCTCCATTTTTTAAAAACAGGCCATCGTGCTCAGCAGGCTGGTAAAGCTGGTGTGTGGGGGACAGATAGAGGGATAGAGAGGAAGGGGGTAAACACATTGGCGGAGAGATAGGGCACGGAGTGACAGAAAAGGGCACAAGTGTGTGGAGAATGAAGGCAAGACAGGGACGTGTGCTTTGGGGGAAATATATTCAAGTGCATGCTAACAGGAGCTCAGAAATCTTAAATTCAAGTAAGAGAAAGAAAGGCACGCTTAAGAGCTGCAGGACAGGCGGTAATCAAGAGATACAGAGACAGTGTGTGTACAGTACGGGTCACTGCTTAAGACAGAATGAATAAAACCTCCGCCATCACAAAATTACCCCTGCACCTGCCCTCCGGTCCTACCCCTCCCTCCCTCACTTCTTTGCCCCCTCTTGTCTTGGATAAACACAGCCTTACACAGTGTTGACAGTGGCAACACTCAGTGTGAGGTCGAGAGATACAGGAAACCCAAAACAAAAGCCGCCTCAAGTGTTTTTCTTCCCCTCTCTCTCTGTAAGTAATTCATCGCCATCATTGACCTCCATTAGTCAACCCAAACAGATCCCAACTTATCTTCCTCACCTCTACATACTCCGCTGATTCATTCACAGGAAAATGTTTGTCTCCCTTTTAAATCACTGTTTTTTTTTTATTATCGCCTTTGAGGAGATTTATTGTTCGCGATTCTGTCGGTGAATGTATGATTTCATCTGAACGACGTGAGCTGTCTTCCCGCTCCAGCTATCAACACTTGCTGTCCCAAAACAGCGCATAAGCCCAAGATTTAGAACGGTCCGTCTAACTCTAAATCTGCAGTCTTTTGGCTTGAATACCTCACACACACCGGCCTCAAACACACACACACTCCCACACTCTCTTTCTACCTTTTGATGCCCCACCTCTCAACCCACTTTCCCTCTTCCCTCACTTTTCCACCTTCCACTCTCCACCCCCCTCCCCACTTTATGTCTTTTTGCCTATTATGGCGGATTAACTTATAATGCTTGGATGAACTTCAGTAAGTGGGGGGTACAAAGTCACACATCAATACACACACAATCACTGGCTGGCCGGCTGGTTGGCTGGCTGGCAGGGAGATACGGTCACAAGCCTGCTGGCACAGAAACATGGAGCCTTCTGGAGCAACACACACATATATACACGCAGACACACACACTCACACACACGTTTACATACAGGGCTACCCAGAATCCTGTTCTGAAGCAGAGTGAAAGGTGCAGAATCCAAACCAAAGCCTCTATTAATCCCCCTGATCCCTCAGAGATAGAATAATTCAGAGTTAATTACTATTCTCCGGCATTCCCCCTTTCTTCGTCTTGATTTCTAAATCCACTAAACTCCCTCTCCATCAGGCAGCCATTTGATTATACTGTCTACAGTAGATCCTTCTTTGTCTCCTCTTCCACATTTTTATTTGTTTTCCCCCCGCTGCTCCGCTTACTCTCTGGCAGACTCTTCCACACTTTGCCTTGACAGAGTAAAATGAGAGGTAAATATGG
The DNA here is from genome assembly GCA_962446985.1 of Xyrichtys novacula. Classification (NCBI taxonomy): domain Eukaryota; kingdom Metazoa; phylum Chordata; class Actinopteri; order Labriformes; family Labridae; genus Xyrichtys; species Xyrichtys novacula. Next base: position 26,447,345 of record OY660871.1, read on the forward strand.
GTATGAGATTTCTCTCCACTCTCAGTTTCTCACTCTCCTTCTCTCTCTCTCTCTCTCTCTAATGTACAGGCAGGCCTTGGCAGCTGCTGACACAAGAGTCTGGCAATGAGCTTGAGTCTTTCTGGTTGGAGTTTGGAACCACAGCGAGTTTAATTAGGGTGGAGAGGGACCACATGGCTGGCTGGTGTGAAACTGAAGGCTGAGAGGTTGGAGGAAACCGCTAACAGCCACACAGTAACAAGCAAGCAGAGTGGAGTAAACACCACAAACAAGTGTATGTACTCACAGCATATATATTTATAGATATAGATACAGTAGATACACACTCATCTGTATGCAGACAGTCTCCTCAAATGGCTTCCTGTCTTAAACTGATGCAAACATGCAGACAAATGATTATAAAAAGATAAAGCGCTCGCTGTGGTGCACAGTTAAAAGCATTCTACATCATTTCCAGTGTCACGCTGCGTTATCTTTTGCACCATTTTCTTGCAACGAGGTGCATATTTTACACAGCGGAAAGAAAAATAGAAAGCATCCCGAAAAGGAGGTTTCTATTTTCTTCACCAACACTTCAAGACAGGGCCTGCAGATAAGCAGGAGACGAGGAGATAGTGAGAGGCTGATGGATGCCCATACATGGGTGAGGCAAGGAGACAGGAGACACTATATGCGCACATGCATATTTACACACCCGGAGCGCATATTTCTAATATTATTCGGCATATGGGCAGATCATGCACAAATGTCGTAAACGGCATGCAGATCACGTTTTGTGCACACACATTTTTGAGTAAAACCCAAGGGACTCGGAGCTGGAGTTAGCCAACTCCCGTCTGTGTTAACCTCCAGCATTCCTAGCTAATCTGCACCATAATGGCACACCTGTCTTCCCCAATTCCCCTTTACCTCCTAAGAAACACAGCAGCAGTTCGAGGGAGGGTGCATAAACATATTCATGAACAAACAGCCTCTCTTTTAATTCTCTCTTTCTTTATGCAACCCTCCATCCATCTTGCACCCTGTCGCTCTTGATCTGAGTCCACAGGGAGGAGCCTCTTCTTTTAAGCAAGTGCTGCAGTGGTTTGTTTTAGCTCGAGGGGGGCTGTATGTTACCACGGTAACAGACATAGAGGTTATTGTCATAGCTAGACAGGCATTATTGGAAAAAGTAGGAAGGACGGGCACTGAAGGGGTTTTTTCAGGGGCAGGGACGGGTCAGAGACTGAACCAGCGCAGGGCCAGGGGGTGAATAACTTAAGCAGTGGGCAGGCAGGGGTAGATAGGTAGGTCACATTATTATTGATTGCCTGACATTATGTGGACAGCGGGGGGAGTCTGCAGAGACACACAAATAAATCGTGGCTTGACATCAAAGTCAGGCTGCTGACATTGAGCCTGCAGGGGACAGGAGCTGCCCCCGGGCTGGATTACAGGAGGATAGATAGACGCAGGCAGACACGCACAGACGCAAACACAGAAATAAACAGACAACTCAGAGAACACTGTCCGCCCGTTTCCTGATAAAGGACGGCGATGAAGAGGGAGTCGGAAAATGACAGAATAAAACAGAAGGAAATGTCAGCCATGAATAATTCCAATTCCAAGCTCTGATTCTTTTAAATAAACCACTTATCATCAGAACATTTTCTGACGAAGACACCAAAAGTGTCGGCTTCATTTACACATCAAACCTCACCAGAGACTTCGAGAAGGTGCATTATTATAATCGTCATGAAATTCCAATCTGCTTCCCGGTACTTTTCATATTCATTAATGCGTCATTACATTATTATTCATAGCTTTGGATGATGATGTGATTAGAAAAGAAATGGGAGACAACACATGAAATAATTAGGGAAATGAACCCGGATTTAAATATTCAAGACTTATTTTTATTCTGATTCATTCTCCGGACACTCGTCTGGTGATTCTGCAGAGCACAAACAGACAGTCTAACTGACAGGAGAACTAAGTCATCAGACAAGATAACTGCATGGCTGTCCAATGTGATATACTTATTATCCTGTTAAGGCCACGCCTGGTGCAAGCTTTTCATCTGTGGGCATCAGTCTCGGCACAGAGGCCACCATCACTCATTGTCTGCTAAGTGATTGACCGCCCCGTCTTGATGGCTATCAGCTAAGCTAACCGGAGCCTGCTGATAATATCTGGAATGTGTGAAACCTGAGAGAGACAAAACAACATGCGTCTCAACCTGCACGGGCCTGCGAATGAGATGGGAGATAGAGAGGGTGAAGGGCTGAGGAGGATGTGGGGAAGGTGAGCGAGGGGATGGGAGGGGGGTTGATGCAGGTGAGGGCGGGGTGAAGGGGGTTTCTGGGAAGGACAGCTAATGCATAAACAAACACACAAAAACAGTGGGACGTTGTCATGGATGAGGAACGAGACAAAGACAAGTGAGGGGGAGGGACAAAGGGGAGAAGGTTCAAAATGGTAGTTTACTAAAAAAAAACACAACCTGCCCCAGAACTTAAGTTTTCGAAACTGCTCAGGCTTCTCATCCTCTCTCTTTAAACGGGATGTGTGCTCGCATTAGACTATTTATGTGCCCAGATTTAGAGAAAATCTGCTAATTACTGTTTCGCTTTAAGACAATATTGAAAAACACTGATTTATTTTAGCAGCCGGTTTGTTGGAATGCATTGTGTTTGGATGAGAAGCCGAGTGCATTTTGGGACTCCAATGAAGTATAAAAACACTTTCTTTGTTAGTGTTGACGTACTTTAAGGGTCCTTGGACTGGAATTCCTTGAACGACATCCAGCTCTGCTCTCTAACCCTGCAGCAAATCTGATCCATTCAGTGCTACAACTAGCTCTGCTCACATGGAGCACGTGCCCCACTTTTGGGAATGAAAACACAACATCGAAATTAGCATTAACTCTTCCTCCCTTTCAAAGTGAACATACGCAAGGTCGAATGCTGACGTGTGCAGTAACAGGCCTCCCGTGAGAACCCACGCCAGATGGGCCTGTGACCCCGACTGCTCCCACATGGTCACATTTACACAATCAGTCAACCTTATTAAAAAAGCAAATTTACAGTTCTGCAGGCTCTATGTTTCCCACTGACATCTCATCAATAATGTTGCCCCTCCATTATAGGCCTCTGACGCCTGTTCTTTTCACTGGCCTCTGAAATCCAAGGGTATTCTGGTTAAAAGGCAAGCATGTGTCATGAGGGACATAAGCGTTTGTCTATAGGGAGGGGATATAGGGCTGGGCAATATGGCCTCAAATCACCTCGATAACGATAAATGGTTGATAACTACTCCACAAGCTGCTCGCCCTCTCCCACATTAACTTTGTCTACTTCAGCCGCTACAACTTTTGAACCGTCCTCCATCTCCTCACCTGTCTTTCCCTCTTTGTTACTGACTGGATGGGGTGGAGTCAACCAACTTTTATTTATTTATTTTTTATTGACACTGAATATACCGATATGGACAAAATGATTATTGGTTATTGTCATAAATTTCGGTATGGGTACGTTTTCGGTTTATCGCCCAGCTCTAGAAGGACACCAGTGCAGAAGAAGTTAAAGTGGTTTAAATGGAAGCACCTTAGGCACTTAAAACTCGTCAAAGTAATTAGCCTTTTAGACTTAACAAACAAAACCTTCAAAAAAAAGCACTCAACGGATAAAATACCCATAATTTATGAGCCGATAGTAGTTACACTGGCTGAAAACATATCAACAAAAAGATCTCCTCCACACACCTACGCTCCAACCAAGCACCAACTCATTGATGAAACCTGCTCCTCCATTACCTCACCTCTCATGCAAACACTCCGACCACATGTCTAATGGAGATACCGTATCGAGGAAAAACAACACACATATGAGGTCAGAACGAGTCCGGAAAGAAAGCAAGTGATGACAAGATGATGAAGTCTGACAGGTTGAGATTACGAGGATGACAGGCGCTGATAGGAGGAGGGAGAGGACGAGAAAAGAAATGGAAATGCGGCAAAAGTGGCATGAAGATCAGCAGCATACCAAGATCAAAAGAGACATGAATCATGAGGAAGGAGTGTGTCATGGTGTCCTTGTATCACTTTAATCATGGCTACTGCATACCACTGAGGCAGACGCTATGAAGAGGGAAATGTTCCCCTTTTAATGAACAGAGTGACCTGGAGGATAGGACTTTTAAGTCTATCCTGATCACCAGCAGTAAGTGTGTGATATCCTGGCAACCGGTCAACTGACCCAAGATTAGTTGTTTTTATTTGTGGGATGACGAGTTTTTAAATCAGATAAATGTATTAGCTGGAATTGTTTTAGAAACCAATATCACCTTTTAAGGCAGTGTTAAAGGCAGAAAAAGACATGGATTTATATGGCGATCATACGACAGAGTATTAGGGCCACATTAGGAAAGAAAAATTGAGACTTCGAGATTAGAGTCGTTAATTACGAGAATAAAGTCGTAATAAAATCATTATTATACTTGTGATAATGTGGTGTTGATGTGCCAAAAGATTAAGTATCTCCTTGTTTGAGAAACCTGTATTGAAGCACATTTTCACAAAATGCTCCATGGCTCTAATTCCAACATCTGTCATCTTAAACAACAGGTTAGAATATCAGGACTTATTCAGACTTTATTCTTGTAAGTAATTACGACTTTTTCAATCTCGAAATGTCAACTTTAATCTCGAAATGGAAATCTGAAAAAAATCTCCCTCCTGTAATTATTTTTTTCTCTTCTTGTGGCCCTAATCTTCTTTCGTATGATTGTACTGTGGTGGATCTTGGAAGATGTTTTTTTTTTTTTTGTTATGTTGGCCTTTGTATTGAGGCGTTTATTAATTATTCTATGATTAAGAACTAAATCTGTAGTTAATCCAGATTAGTTGCATCTTTAATTGAACGTTTAAATTCTAGTATTTTACATTTCAAATAAGTTTTTTTAAAGTCCCTTAGACCTTGGGCTGGGTGATCTGTGCTGAAAACAAATCTCAGTCAACTTTTGGCTAAACTGTTCAAAGGGACAGTAGTGTTGCTTTCCTCTATGATGTTGGCAGATAGAAGCGTAGACACCACAGTGGCCTGACTACAGTGTGCAAAAAGGGCCAAAATGAGCCTAATTTGTAATGCTCTATGTTAATTGAACACATAAACAAACAGCACTAATCTACATGCATTTTTAAAACATAAATATAGTAAATACAGTTGTGGATTGTTTACTCAAGCTGAAGCCTGGAAGATTAACTTGGTTTCTCTCCAAGCTGACAAGTCTTGTTGTAGGTGTTTGCAGGAACAGATGGTCCAGGTAGGTGTTTTTAAGCACAGGTATTTTAGGATAACAGATCTGCTGAAAGCCAAGCTGGATGACAACATGTACTTCATGTGCGAGTGTATCTTTGTGTATGTGTGAGGAGGAGGAGGAGGAGGAGGAGGAGGAGGAGGCTTCTGGAAGTTTCACAGGGTGTTGAAGCTTTACTATCAACACCTCTGCTACCCTGGCACCATCCCATCCACCTCCTCTATCTCCAAGTATCTGGTAATAATGTCGAGATGTTTGAGTGTATAAGGGGGGAGACAGAGGGAGGGGATGAGGAAGGACGTTTGGAAGGGTGGAGGGAGGTGAGGAGAGAGGGCTGGGGTCAAATAGAGGGTAGCTGGCTTAGGGAGACCATTCAGATAGTGAAGCTAATCTGCTGAACAGTGCTCCTCAAATTTTGGCCATTTTTGGAAGAAGGGGGTGGAGATAAAGAGGGGGATTTTATCGAAACATTTCTCTTTGATTTCATGAAAAACTCAGAGGGGAAGAGTGAGAGAGAGGCGCGACATGAAGTGAACCCACTATCATTGGATATATTCCATCATATGACTATATTCATGGCTGTCAGACGGTGCTTTTCGTTTTAAGAGTGGGGGATGGAGAGATCAAGGAAAGTAGACGGAGATAAAAGCAGACCTGACACTTTTGAACTTGTTTCAATTAGATGAACTCAAAGGCTGCAGCAGCAGTGGCTGCGTGGCTGGACCTCCCGGCAGCATCATTCATTCATTATTCATTTCACCGAGTCCAAAATCACAGACTGGCTCATAAAAGATGTTTTTCAAACCAAAGCACAGAGAACGAGTGAGCTATTTGATTTTCATTTCCAGGATTTTGATCATTGTTTTGAGGAGAGTCACCAACGAGAGTTTTTTCTCAAAGGCCGTCCCTGAAGTCTACATGTCACCAAATGCCATCCGAGAACAGCTTGCTTTTGTAACGGCTGGGTTACAATTACACATTCTGTGGGTGTGCTGGGGCCCTTGGGCAAGTTTTGACATTTATTGTGGGGAGGGTAAAGGGTGTTTGTGAGGGGCTTTGCAAAAGCAGGCAAAAGCTTGTCCATACAGGTACAAGCCAGCGAGGGGTGAGGGGAAGAAGAGAGAAAAGGGCAAGAAGAGAGGAGCAGAGGGGGGCTGTCAAATCCAGGAAGAGGTGAGAAGACATAAGAGAAGTGTGAGCTGAGGAATGTGGGAGAGAAGTGAGCCAAGTTGACGGACAGGCGACGTGGAAGCTATCATCAGCAGAGCTCGGGGATTTTTCCATGACTTCAGCTCTCCATCTCATGAGCAGAAAGATAGCTGGGGGGCAGAGAAGCCTCCGGAATATCTCCATAATGAGCAGCGAGGCTCAGGCTGAGGTGGCAGGCGAGGCGGGGACACACATGGAGGCAACACTTGGAGGTAACACTCCGGCTCAAAGTTTCAGCTGTGCACAAGGAGAGGCAGATGGGCGGGAAAACACCCGGTAGACGCAAGAGAATGTGTTCCCCAGATTAAAGTGGCTTTATATACATTTAGCGCACTCGGACGCAGATGCTCACCACCCTCTGTTCGCACCAAATGGTCTCTTCATTCATAACATTTTGCAAATAACCGGCCACATATGGGTGCCAGGCCATAAAAATATGCATAAGTAGCATTAAGTATGTATAAAAATACATCGGATTTGCATTGAGCGACTGAATTCAGCAGGAACTGTGCTGGTTTAGCTCTGAGCTTTGGATGCCAATTGTTGTGTTTCCACAGATGCAAGGGAATGATAAAGTGAAAACAAAACTCAGTGGCTGAACATGACCCGGTGAGCCTCTGAGAAAGAAATCAGAACAGAGGGGCTCGGCAACACACATTCATTAGCATAACTTAGCACGATTTCTGCCATCCAGACTCCTCTTCCCGCCCACACGCACAAAAAAACAAACCTTATGCGAAAACAAATGATAGCAGCTTCTGTATTTATCTGATAATTCATTCTGTTCCATGCTGAGCTACAACCAAAGCAGCTGCTGCAAACAAACAGGAGTGCTGCAGTGTGTCAGTGTGACCCGCTAATGTGGTTTATGGTCAGACCAGTGGACCAGGCCTGGCTAAGGCTGATATGGAGGCTTGTTTCTACGGTCCACAGCCAGGCAGCCAATCATTTGGATATTGTCTCATGTTTGTACTGGAGGCTTTGGCTGCCCTCTGTGAGTCAACTGACTGATAATCCACTGCAGGGGTTCTGACTGCATGGTGGAGTGGGAAAAGATGGAAATGCACAGAAAGAAATGCACCAGCAGAGAAAGTCCAAAGAATGGGGAAAGAGGAGGATATGAAATGAGCAAAAAAAGGGCAAACAAGTGACTGGAAGAAGTGTCAAGAGAAAGGGAAGGGTGAGCAGACAGTGAAAGAAAGAAATGAGGACACAGAGAGAAAGAAGTTGAGATAGTGTTAAAGAGGAACAAATGCAACATGATCTGGAGTCCATGTCTCCTCTCTTTCCCCATCAGTGCCACCGTTTCCTTTGTCCTGCTGAAAATGCCACACCAGTCCACAGGGAGAGGGCAAGGATCGAGAAAAAGAAAGAAAGCACACAGTGGGTGGAGAGAGAGAGAAAGTGTTCTCTGAAGGACACGAGGTCCTGTTTTGATACTTGGATTAAGCCGAAAGGAGGGAGGAGAACAGGTGGGAACTGCAGGAAGACAAGTATGCCATTGTTTGGCTGATAGCAATGTGACCATAAGGCCGAGGTCTCTTAGCATGTAGCCTATCTTGCCGATTTTCCAAGGAAATTAGCATTAGCTTGAGGTTAGCGCTGCACACTGAGCTCTGACTTTGTGTGCCCTGTGATGCCGATGGTGGGCCCGGCTCAGATGCTCTCTTGAACCGTTACACCAACTGCCCCCCAAAAACCGGCGCCAAATGCACGCACACACCACCACCGCAAACAGATGGGGCGAGGTAGGGAGTGAGTGGGTGAGGGGCTTGAGAAGAGGGCGCAGGCAGTGGATGGTGGATTTTTTGGCGGGCTTTATCTCGCATACTTCCTTGCCAAGGAGCAGGCTCTAACCCTGACAGCCGGGATCATATAGCACCAGCTGGTGAGTCAGGAGCCACAACCACGGTGACTCAATGTGACACAATGCAAACTGGGAGAATATCCCGATCAAATCACAGCAAGGATTTAAAAAGGGAAAGAATTCAAAAATTTGAAGAATGATGGAGAAAGAAAAGCTTTTGTTGCACAGAAATAAAGTAACGATATTTTTGGTGCAAATATCTGAATTGTTCTCATAACATGTTTTACCTCTTGGTTTTGATTTAAACTGGCTAAAACCATGAGCTTATGAGATAGCACTACACTTACATAAAGGTTTTTATCAAATCTCATCAGACATAACCTAAACAATGAAAGTGTAGCATGTAGCCCACTTTAGCCAAAACATAGGAATGGTTCATGGAGCATGGGTTTTCACCGTGGGCATGGCGAAATGCCTCAATAGCTCTCCATAGTAGGCCCTGAAATTAAATTTAAAAATGTTTTAACATGAAATTGCTATTATTTTGATCTTTTTACCTGCTTAAATCATCTTAACTTTAGTAATCTTACTGTATTTCATATCGTATCATATCATATTGTATTGTATCTTATCATATCTTATCATATCGTGTCATATCATATCGTACCATATCATATCGTATTGTATTGTATCATATCATATCGTATCATATTGTATTGTAACGTAACGTATTGAATCATATCATATTGTATTGTATCATATCATATCGTATTGTATCGTAACGGATTGTATAATATAGTATTGTATCGTATTGTGTCATATCACCTTTCTACTTCCAATCCTTCTGCAGTATCAAAAGCATTAAGCATTGAAAACATTATTTTGAAAACACTTTGCCACACCGTTATCTTTGTTTTAACTGAAAAAATAGGAAAAAAAGGCAGCAAGCAGCTTTGTGTGTCGACAAGGTGAAAGAAAAGACCACTCAGAAAGGAGGACTTGGGATATTAAATAAAATGGAAAAGAAAACAAGAGTTGGCTCAGACATGTGAGGCCTCGCTAAGTGTAGCAGCGGGCTCTCTCCTACAAATCCACCACTGTCCCATCGCCAGCTGGTACAGCCATCGAAGTGGGACTGGTCACACACACACTCACACCTATTTATAACCTCTGTTCAGTACGGATTTCAGTTCATGTTGGGGTTGCAGTAATGTTCACATGCTCCCAATAGCCCTGACTGCTCCAAGTGACGGCTGCCCACACACACAGCCAGGTCCTGTCCCCCACACCAACTCTCTGCTTTGTCACACGCACACACACACGCTTGCATACACACACAGCAGTGTTAATTCAGTTAATGGGGTACGCATTCCAGACACACACTTTCTCGAACGTGCAGACTTCTCACATGTATGGAGGTGCACACACTGTGACTTAACCACCTGCATACATCCATGTAGTCATTCATGCGTGTACAAACACACACACTCACGCACTTAAAACATCGCCAACCCTTTGTCACCCTCTCACTGTGCCTCAGCGTCGCCCCCTCTCTCTGCGTCTCCCCTCCATTCCTTCTTTCTTCCTTTCCTTTCCTTCCCTCCTCCTCCTCTTCCTCTCTCTCTCTGCCATGTGTGTAATCAGCCCAGTATTAATACCTGCATTCCAACAGCCTCCAGGAATGTTTTAACAATGTAGCCTTGTTCAGGTGCAGACAGACCTCTGAAATATACATTAACAAGGTGTGGCAATGAGAAGTCCCAGGGCTGCAGTTGTATTATGAACAAAGTTGAGTGGAATCCACTTTGGCTCTCAGACTTGAACACTTGAGGCCAATACATATAAATCACCATATTTCCACACACAAGTACAGTGTGAGTCATGTATGTTGCTTCAGGAATGTGTTTTACACCTATATAGTCTATAAGCACAGGAGCTTCAAAACAGCTGAGCCATACAACTTCATCAGCGAGCATTGAGCGCTGGAGTTCATTTAATTTTAATAGTATCATAATATTATCATGAATTATGAAGTAGTTAACAGAAAAGGTGCAAAGCCTATTTATGATATACTCAGACTGCCACACAACAAAAACAGAGTCTGCCATATTTACTCAAATAGCTAATTTCACAGCCAAGTATGTCTACGACCTCAAGTTCATGAACGTCATTTGTGGTCAGTGGTGATTTTTTTAACCTTCCAAAACTCCAAATGTAGTTTGTGCTGTTGTCCAATATCTAGTAAAAAACATTATTGGTTAGATTTGATATGAGCCACATTCACACGGCAAATCCAACTGAACATCTAATTGAAGGAAATAAACGTTTTTTTTTTTTTCTTAAGGACCTGAACTGCCTGTAATAAGTTAAAAATCTGCCAGTTGGATAAGTTAAATGTACTTCAGCTCCTTTAATTAAGTTGTTATTCTCAATTCAGTCCATTTTGTTGGGTAAATTTAGCTAGACAAGCACACAGGCAGATTTGTTAACTCATTACAGCTCTTATTTTGCCTGTAACATCTTGAAATAAGACAAATATATGGTGGTGTCAGGTGAATGTGGCTCATTATTATGTTTCATGAGAATTTTTACATTGAAAATAAGACAAAGGGTATTGCTCATTTTTGATTTTTTGTTTCTGCATCACTGCTGATGAAGATTTTTTTTAATTCTGGCTTTTTGTTGGTCAAAGAGATTTCAGTATAAGAACATTTTAAGTGGCTTTTTTTTGTCTTTTTGATTTTTAAATAAATTATTCTGTAAATCTGCACAGATGCATGTTTTCTTTGTGCTGCATCAAACTTATTGTGTTTTAATGCGGGGTAACATTCTAATTCAAGTAATGATATTGATTTCCAGTAGAGAATAGAAAAGGAGATGTAATGAAAAGCAGAGACATACTGAATGCTTCATCGTCCTCCCATCCTCCCTCCATCCCTCCCTCTGCCTGTCCCCCTTTGTCAGGCCTTATTATTGAACATGTGTCCCCTCTGCCCCTTCCATTAACCAACCCCACCCTCACACACGGCTTTCAATGCATAGACCTCAGCGCACGCGCACACACACACAGTGCAGCACACACTCCCAAACTGCTAATTGACAGTGCGTCTTTCATCATTCTCCATGGAGACAAATCTTGAAGTGTGTGTGTGTGTGTGTGTGTGTGTGGTTGATGTGAGTGGGGATCAAAGGGGGTCCTCTAAGCTGCCTGTCCTAGACCTTAGCATCTCTTGAACTCAGTAAAGCTACAAAGAAAACAAAGAATATCCACTGTATGTCTGCTCTGAACCATGTAGTTCAAATAATCAGCGACCAAATTTGGTCTTTCGCCCCCACAGCCCTGCTGCCAGAGCGAAATGCAAAATGCTTTTGAGGCAAAACAGTGGGGTTATAATTACTTTAGCCCCCAATAACAAGAGGCTAAATCAGTTAGCCACTCTGTAAGTCTAACATTATCCTCACAATAACTATCCATCACGTTTGTTGTTGTGCAGATCGCACGGACTTGTAATTGGGAATCATTTGGCCTGATGGAGTCATAACCCAATTGAATGCTATTGATTTTGGATTAAATATTCATACGGACAAGAACAAGCTTGTACTTTTTTCCGGTTAGACAAAATCGAAATGAAGCCATGAAACTCGACTCTTCTCGAGCAACACAGGAAATTCCGCTTTGAAAATTAAGATAAAGACAAATCTGAAAAACGCATTTGTTGCTATGTATCTGCGAAAGAAACTTGAGCGCTTGAGTAGCTCTGTAAATACTGTTGCTCCATCAGAAATAACTTCTTGATTACTGTCATTAGCTTATCTGTCAGTCAGAAAGAGAAGATTACCTCCCCCTACTGCTGAAAAACTCAGGGGATTTCTGCTTCTACCGGTACCTTCTGTTCAGGCGATTGTGATGATTAGACGACACATGGTCAGGAGGACTCATGTACTCTTTGCCGGTCCCTGGTGGGGATAGGAGACAGATGATGGATAGAGCTTGAGGTTAAGTTAGAGGAAAAGAGACAGATGAGTGTGAGCGCTGTGGAGAATGAAAAACACCGTGATAAAAGTGATGATTCGCAGAGCTGGGCACAAAGAAGGGAGTGGTAAAGACTATGACAAGAGAATTCCAGGGAGAGATGTAACTAATGCAGAGAGAAGACTCAAACTAAAGTTAAGAACAGGATTTGACTTGAGGAGAGCATTAACAGTCAGAGCATGGTAACTTTACTCCTCTGTGCTTCTCTTTCAAAGTCAAGTTCACACAAGCAGAAACAAGCGGGAGGAACTTTCCTGCTGTGGTCGTTGGTTTAGAGGGGCTCAGGTAAGTGAAACCTCCATAAAACAATGAGGTTATGTCTTCGGGCTGGTCACCTGACTCGGAGGGCCTGAAAGCCGACACAGGATCCGTTCAGTGATGACAGTCAGGCTGGGTTCTTAGGTAACATGGGGAACCCCCTTTTCTCACACATGAACATGAAGTCATCGCAAAAGACAACAAAAAGACCCAAATATTGTATTAGACGAGCTGAAAGCGTCGAACTATGACTCTAGGGTTACCCTTGTGGTGCCATTAATGGACACCATTCTCTGCCTTAATATAGCAATGCAGTGTGGCAGTCAGGTGATATAGTATAAAGGGTGTGAACATTTTGCTCGAGGCAGCAGTTGAGGTCAGAGAATCGGTCAAAGAGAATGAACTTTCAGCCTTGTGAAGATTCAATTCTTCTAAAATTGATTTTCAAAAACAGTAAGATAGTTTCATTTTGGACTATTTTGCGTACCGATTTTCTGCACCTCTGTGAAAAATGTGACACCTAACTTGTCCAGCACCTACCCTTGGGCTGGGCGATAAACCGAAAATCGTCCGATACAAAAATTTACAACAATAACCTACGTCATTTTGCCCAAATCGGTATATTCGGTGTCAAATAAAGTTGGTTTTGGATATGTGTAGGTAGGCTATGGTCTCATGTCCCTTTAAGACGTGGTCCTACGTCAGACATGTGACTCCACCCCATCCAGTCTGTAACAAAGAGGGATTGGATGGGGTGAGGAGATGGAGGACAGTTCAAAATTTAATGTGGGAGGGGCTGAGCAGCTTGTGGAGTAGTTACCGTCCATTTATCGTTATCGAGCTGAACTGTTCAGTATATCGTGATACTGATATGAGGCCATATCGCCCAGCCCTAACCTACCCTGCATTAAGTGGTTACAAGCATTTACAATCACAACACAGAAAGTCCTCTCATTGATGGTTTCATGACCGGCTACAAACTTCTTACAGGAGCTTTAACTTCCCTTTGTTAGTTTTGTATGTGTATAAGTCAAATGGTAAACGGATTGTACTTTTATCTTGCGATTTAACCTTGAATGATGTTATTTGTTAAAGCCTACTGGACAGTTTTATTCAGTTTGAGTCTAATTGGACATTGCCTTGCCCAATTAGCTCTACAAGACCACTGCTGCTGGAGAGGAACCTCCATTTGAAGGACTGGGAGTAAGAACCTGTGTGAAGATGCTGTATCACCACTAAACATCAAAAATACCTTCACAACAACTCTTCCCCCTCCTCCACCCTCTGCTCCACCTCTTCCTTCCCAGCGTGGAGGATTAATGTTTCCACTCCTGTCTCTCAGGTCCCCCTGGCCCCGTTAAAGCAATAAGATCTCATTGTCAAACAGTGACCAGCCTCAGCGGAGAGGTTAACCACCGCTGCTTAACCATTAACTAGATTAAAGTCAGGGGAGGCGCAGGAATGTCCTCTGTCAGATGGAAGAGGGAGATTGGACATGAGAAGTGGTTTAAAGGAGAGATGAGTAATGATCCACGAATCTTTAAGGCAGCGGTTTGAGTAAATTTGCTCAAATACGTCCTTATTTGTGCAAATGTAAACACATCACATTCTACAGGCTAGTGAACTTTAAGTCACCTCCTCTTATATGGTTATCGTTATGCGATAGAGATAAGAGAGGAGAAGAATCCCTGGAGGCTCCGCAGTTAATTTTATGAAGGAAGAAGCAGGAATAACTGGGTCAAAGGTGCAAGTGAGTATCTATTTCACTGTCCATGTGGGAAGTGTTTAAAATCTCTTTTTTACAGAAGTATTTTTAGAGATGTTAAAAACTCAATGGGACAATCAGGCCAGGAGTGCTTTCACAGCAAACATACAGATCTACCCCCGACACTAGAGATGAGCTAGTGGGGTGGAAAGACACGAGGTGGTAATGGAACCCAAGTGTGAGTGTATGAAGAGGAGGGGTGACAGGCTTTTTTTCTGAAGGGGTGCATTCAACAACTGCTGTTGAGGCAACTGTTGATGTCTGAAAAGCAACAGCTTGCGGGGCTCCCAGAGGACGCTCAGCCAGCCAAGAGTCAGATGGAGGGTTTAGGGTTGGAGGGGCGCAGGGGTTAGGATTTCTGCTCTGCTGCCAGGAAAATGATCTCCTTGGCTGTAGATCCAGGCTTTTCCGTGACATTCCCCATTCTTAATTGGTATTCCCCAATCCTGGAGTATGCCGCCTGTCTGATCCTCACTGCTGCTATCTCTGCCTTTATCACTCTTGTTCCAGTCATTCCAGCAACTGAACAACTGGACATGAGGAGAGTTTATTATACTCCAAAAATTTTATTTTTAGCAGAAACAAAACATGAATGAGATTCGCCGGATATTTTAGTACACTGATTTGTACTGGATACAGTTAAAAAAGGAAACAAGAGAAATCTCTGTACTTTGTATGTTCCTTAAATGGGCTAAAGGTAAATGTTAGGCCAAACTCAATAACTCTAATGTGATTCTCCGGTGTTTTAAGAGTGATTTATTTTAGATCATGGCCTCAACAATTTAAGATCGTAAATTTTAAATGCATTCAGTATAGAGATATCAAATCCAATACGATACCTGGGGTAAGCATATCAGCAGATATCCGATACTGATCCAATACTACTGTTGAATGAAATAACTGTACACCCTGCCCTGTGAGTGAAGGCATCAGGCTTGACGTTAGCCTTGTCAAAAAAAAGGTGACAAATTAACACAGATATAGATTTAACTAATATTATTTATTAACAAATAACAAAATGCACATTAGCACACAGTAAAAGAAGTAAGACTTCCATGTATTAAAAGAAAAATGAATTAAAAGAAAAAAAAGACTGGATCGGAACGCTTAATCTGCATCATTCAGCAGATATCCAGTTAATTTGTCAATATCCGAGCTAATGTCCGATCCAAATATCAGAATGGTGCATTTCTACTTCGGTATTTTTAATCAGATACCCTGTTGTGTTGGGGAAACATCTGGTTTAACAATCCTCCCTTCAACTGCCATGTTTTCTACCAATGACCTGAGAGATTTTGTGAGTGGTCCAGTTTTCAGGGTCAAGACTCTGGGTGTTGGCGACATTGACGACAATGTGACATCAACATTATGTATCGGCCATCCATCAGCCAACCTGTTCTTACATTATCGGTATCAGAATCACCTATTTAAAAACTGATATCAGTCAACCATGAGGCCATACCATTGCTTTTTCTCACACTAAAAGAACTAAACTGCTCTCTCACATTTTCATCATCACTCAGGATTTTAAAAAACCCTCTGCGTGGGCCAGGCTTTACCTAAAACATATGCAGACAGAGGGTCTCTTCTGCACATCTCACTGCAGCACTCTGTTGCTAAATGGATTGGCAGCACTTAACCTCATCTTCCCAAAGAGCTGTTTTGAATTTTCAATTTCGCTCCCAACCCTGAATTACCTCCCCCACCAACACCAACAGCACAAACACAGAAGAGGAGACAAGGACACGCACACAAGCACAGACATGGAGCATCTTTTCAAGGCTGCATTTGAAATTAACCATCATCTTCCTCCCTCGAGACCACAGCAACAAGGCCGCACAGTGGCAACACAACAGTCAGCTGTAATCATGTCTCATCCTATCCCTTGATCTTTCTCTCCCTGCATCCCTTCCTCCCTACTTCCTTCCTTTCCTCCCTAGGATGGCCGCTAATGACAACAAAGTACCCTCAAAGCAAAAGACCTGATCTAAACAACTTTCTAACCAGCTGCTTTTCCACCTTTTCCTCTTTTTCTCTATCAACAGTGATATGTCGAACCTCTTTGCAACTCTAAAGCAACATAGACAGGGCGGAGGCAGGAACCATATTGGAATTTATTGGGAAAGGGAGATAAACTGCACATGCCTAGTGGGAGGATGGGTGCGTTTATTTTAAAATCATCAATAGTGGCCATAAATCTGAGGAAAAGCAGCTCGGGGAACGGGCGTTAAAAACAAACAGAGCCCTCTCCCACTAAAACACAGCAGGGCACTTTTTCCTGATGCTACTCAGGGTTATTAACTGTGACCTAGACACAAAAGCACAGCGGAAAAGACAACATCACAGCAAGCAAACACACCGCCTTAAAAAGTACAATGAAGTGTCATTAAAAGAACAAAAAGAGAGAAAAAATGAGAGAAGGAACGTCAAAGATAAGAAGGGGAGAGATGTGAACAGGAACAAAGGTAATCAGGATAAAATACACCTTTTGTTTATGTATGAGGACCTGTGGATGTGTGTGTGTGTGTGTAATCACAGGTTTATGTAACTCCTTTGAAGCTCCTGTGAGGATGTGAGGATGAAAAAAAGAGGGGATAAACTTTTTCCTGTCTCCACTGAGAGCCAGATCATTCTTCAAACCAGGATTAACCATGTGCAGAAAACCTACCATCATTAGCCCGCCGGCTGCCCATCTATGCCAACTGCGTGCTCACATTACAACATCAGGGTGCTAACAACCTGTTTGAATTGACTTTAATGTGTCAGTCAGTCTGAATTATTCACACTAGTGGGTACGTGAAACACATGCGAGCTAAAATCCCCTACTCAAAACATCCTAACAGCCAGAACCTTCTCTTTACTCTAGCTAAGTAATGTTTAACCAGTGCCCCCTGGTTGTACGGCTGAGTGAAACCCAGTCAAACCACAAGAATGCACCCGTGACTGTGAACAAACTCCGAGTTTGCACCTGTAAAACCGCCACTAAACGGCGAGACAGAAGCCGCTTTTGTGGCCTCGTGTTTGAATGAGGATCTCAGCCGGTGACTTGCGGTGACAGGGGTCTTTTCCCGAGAATAGGAAGCCCCTCTCTCTATAGAATCTAAAGGTGATGACAAACAAACACACACATTACAGAGCGAGCTGCGACGTGTCCGCAGGAATGCCGCTCATTCCATCCCAGTGCCCTATTCCTCTACTGTCTCATACACACACACATAGCAAAGCCATTCCAAGACCCTGCTCCCCCGGAGGCCTAATGACAAGGGGGCAAACATGGACTTGTTCTCCCAACGCAAGCTCCATCAATCTGTCACTCACTGCTATATGAGCTATGGCCTCCAGAGTTGTGTAACACCCAGAATCCCGCAGCTAGGGACTCTGCATGTATGCGCCACAACATAAATTATTCCCACTTTGTCTGTGTCAGTGTAGTTGGCCTATAAATGAGTGTAAACCACGAATTCCTATCAGTAAATCTGAATGCACACGTGTGAGCTTGCAAAAGTCTGAAAAATGAAGCGCCCCAGGATAGTTGTAAAAGAGGTCCCCTGGCTTTTATCTCCTCATGCCTAAATGGCTCTTTTTCTGGTCCTAATACCATAATAATTACACACGGCCGCAGGGGGTGAACTTTTGATTCTGTGCTGGCAGGGGGGACAGAAATTAAAAGTGAGGAAATGACTGTGGGAATTAAAGCCGCGATAGACAAAGAGGCTGACGCTGCGTGTTAGACTTGCACACCTTGAACTCAGCTGATGCTTGTCATTTCGATTCTCTCCACCCGGTTCAGACCACTTTGGAGTCGCTACAGTTTAAATCAGACTTATCTGAGTGTTTGACTTTCCCTTTGTGTCTTTACCTCAACGTCACTTTGTTCTTTTTGTCCTTACAACATTTAAGAATCTGAGTGAAAGAAACTGGAGAAACTAGGGCAGTGCTGCTGGAGAAAAACACCCACTTTGTGTGACTTTGTACTTTCAAACTGTGAAAGTTCTTTTAAAGGGCAGTGATTTTTTAAAGTACTTTTTCAAACATGGGCCCAAAAGTACAAACTTTCAAGCCGTCAAATACCATCACATCACAGCCATACCTCCCTGCGCCGCACTAGAGAAAGATATGGCATGTATGGAGCGCAAAGCAGGAGTCATTCACCAAGATATGTGGGTGAGTGGGTCAAGAGGTCACCGAGATCCTGGGCACAGGCATGCTGAGCACCTTGGGGCGCCCATGGCTGTCATGCACCCCATGTGCATGTTTTACAACAACTGTACATAAATAATTGCAGACAAATATGTTTGAAATAATGTGTGACACTTTGAGGAGATGACACATCCTGCTGTTATGCATCCCCTGGTTCCCTATTTAGTGCTCAGGACTGACATAGCTGCAAGCTGCAAGTGTGTGACCAGCAATTGTGAGAATGTGGGTCTGTGTGACAGAATCCCAGTGAGACCCAGCTAGAGTGGCGGCTATTATTAGACAAAACTATGCAAGAGAGGGAGAGAAAGAGAGATAGAGGGAGGGATTTGACGACTTGTGTTCCTTGAAATTGACATTTTGAGCTCTGAGTCAAATAGCGACTCTTCTTTCCTTAGATTTAAGGGCAGCGTGGTGGAGCAGGGTGAGGTCTGCACCTGGAGAAGACCTCACCCTTAAAATCAATGCACCACAGCTGTAAGGGTGTGCGATCTGCACCACATTCATCAATTAGAAGGCACTTCTCAGCACCTGTTAAAAGGCTCCATGAAGGGCAGACAGACAGCAAAGTGCAACAACTGTCTCAGAGGCCAGAGAGCAGAGGAGGGGACAGTCGTGAAAGGACATCCGGTTTAATGAACGCTTGGTAAACTCAGATTTAAATGCAAGAAAAGCTCAGTTTGGTTTAAAAAAATACATTTCCAAATCTGTTCTTGAGGATTCAAAATTGATGCATTGAGCACCGCCAGAGAGAGAGAGGAGGAGGTGGAGAAGAGAGAGAGAGCGAGAGAGGGGAGTCGCCCAGCAACCCAGCCCCGCCCTACTGCTCATCCTGCTTCAAAGCACCACAGACAGCCTGCACAGGCGAGGAATTAGGAATAAGTTTCACCAAATGCCAAAAAGAATTCAAACAAATTTCATCTTGACGAGCGAATATGCAGATGGGACCTCTGGAGGAAGTAACACATTTTTAAGACGAACACATAAAGCACACACCAACATCAAACAAGTCATATATTACATATTTATGCGGTTAATATCTGAAATATTATGGTGACACTAAAAGGAGCTTTAAACACCATAAAAAGCCTGCAGTAAAACCACAGTCTCCCCAGTGGAGCCATAAACCAGTTAGAAGGTAATCATGGGAGATAAATCTCCATGATAAATTCATGACTAAGAATAAACTTCCAGAGCTCTCCATCAACTCCTTAAACAAGTCTGTTCTCAGATTTTCCCTTTGACAAAGTTCTTATAAGGCCTAAGACAGGTTGAATTTAAACTGGCTTAGTCTCTTTGGCAGCACCCAGGGGTGCTCAGGGTGAGGCACACTGCCAGCAAAGGAGACGCAAATCCCGCAGATCAGACATCAAAGCGCAAGAAACTGCAGCCAAGAGACAGACATAGAAGCCTGAATGAGACAGATTTCAAAATAAGAGCTTTTCTTTTTTAATGTATGAAGGACGAACTCTTTTTGATGTAGGAAACATGTATATGTATTTTTACCATGAATAAATACGGACTACACTTTCTACTGACACAGATTTTTTTTC
This sequence comes from Xyrichtys novacula, assembly GCA_962446985.1. Lineage (NCBI taxonomy): Eukaryota > Metazoa > Chordata > Actinopteri > Labriformes > Labridae > Xyrichtys > Xyrichtys novacula. The sequence goes on from OY660871.1 coordinate 26,467,462, forward strand.
CTCTGGACGGTCTTTTATTTTGACAACCTCCAATGTAATATGCACACAGGTTCTTTCGGGTTGTACAAGGCTGTGGTGTGTGGATAGGAGGCGGTATCTTGTGAAGTAGCGGCGTGCCGCAGTCCTGGTGCCACAGAAAGTGCGCTACAGTGGGGGAGCTGAGTTTTACCATTTAAGTAGCTTAAGACACACACCATTGGCCTATGATACATTACAGAAAACCCGGTGACCTGCTTTTCACTAGTTCAGGACAAAAAGTAACAGAACTTGAGTGGATTTTAGCGTAAATTGGAGCTTCCACCTGCTCCGGGCATGTTTCGACTTATCGGCACAGGTGGCAACTAGTTGCTGCTTAACATCATAATCGAGAGAAACCCGAAGTTGAAACAAAAAGTGTCCGGTTGTGTAAAACTACTTCATGAGCCGCTTCTGACCGCGGCATGTTAGGACAGGTCTGTCCCGGCAGCTCCGGACCCCTATACCCCGAGTCCGCATCAGAGCAAAGTAAAATTTCGTCGCCTAAAGCCATAGAAAACAGCCGGCACCGTGCCCACAGCGTGACAAAGTTACTTTGAAGGTTTTTTTTAGGGTAAAAAAGTGTCAGACTGACTTACCTTGCAATGCCCACAGCAGCAAGGTGCACAGCAGCGACGCGCGTCCGAGTGTTATCCCGTCCATGGCTGCTTTTCCAAGTTTTTCAAAGAGGAGTATTCACTTTGCTTTTGGTTCAAATGGTTGGAAATGTGGTAGCAGCAAGTCTTCTTTCTTCCTTCAATGCTCCAAAGCTTTCTGGACTTCTCTCTATCCTCTCTCTCTCTCTCTCTCTCTCTGTGCAAAGGAGTGCCTCTCTCCCTCTCTCACACACATACACACACAGAAATCTGATGCTGGTGGTAGTCTTCTTGGTTGATATATTTGCACAAAAGGTGACCCCCCTCCCTATACAGCCGCCTCCCTCCCTTCCTCTCTCTCTCTCTCTCTCTCTCTCTCTCTCTCTCTCTCTCTCTCTCTCTCTGCAGTGAAAAGACCTGCTTGACTAATCGCGTAGTAGTAGGTCTCCTGAGGATTTCTTTAAAGCTAAGTTAAAAGTGATTTTATCATGAGGCTCTCTGACTCATAGCTACTCCAATCACGCAGCCCTTAGATAAAACAAGTCAAGTTTTCGCAGTTTCATCAGGATGTTCAAAATTCACTGAAAAACAGGAGTTTCAACCCTACAGCTCTCCTGAAACTATCTACAGGCTCATTTTTGACTCTTATTAACAGAGTGGCAGCTGTTTGGAGACATTTTTGACTATTGAACACATGGCACCTTTTCAGCTTTAAACATTATTCTTTGTATTACTTGTAAATGACAGAGATAAGGGCAACTCCCTATATTTAATCTAAAATAGCTGGAGGCAGTTTCATCAATCTCACAGCTTATTATCATTTGGATATCTCTATAACATCTTAAACTGATTGTTGAAAAAAAATAGAAAATCATCCCCTAAAGACCAACCCTAACCTGCCAATATCTCAAATAATAGTTTTCATTTTCTGACATGACTCAAATCACGCAGCCCTTAAATAAAACAAGTCAAGTTTTCGCAGTTTCATCAGGATGTTCAAAATTCACTGAAAAACAGGAGTTTAAACCCTACAGCTCGCCTGAAACTATCTACAGGCTCATTTTTGACTCTTATTAACAGAGTGGCAGCTGTTTGGAGACATTTTTGACTATCAAACACATGACACCTTTTTAGCTTTAAACATTACTCTTTGTATTACTTGTAAATGACAGAGCTAAGGGCAACTCCCTATATTTAATCTAAAATAGCTGGAGGCAGTTTCATCAATCTCGCTGCTAATTATCATTTGGATATCTCTATAACATCTTAAACTGATTATCTAAGAAAAAGAGAAAATCATCCCCTAAAGACCAACCCTAACCTGCCTATATCTCAAATAATAGTTTTCATTTTCTGAAGTGACTGGAAGCCATTTCTTGGGAGTAGGCTAAGCTGTCTGTCATTGACAGACATACCGTTCATTCCTAGACATGTAATCCCCTCAGAATCTGTTTGGGTATTTACAGGGTACGGTACTGGCTATTTGGGTATTACATACAGTATAGATATACAATTATCATGAGGGACTAAGTGGCTTATTCACCATGTTATAATATCAGTCTGAGCGCTTGGAGCGGGTATTGTGTGACCCATGGAGTTGATTTAGGCCAAATCTCTTAAGCTAGGAGTCGCAGAGCATAAACAGATGTCAGCCCCCAATAAGGTGGTTTGATGGAGACAGGGTGCATGAGCGTCATACTCTGAAAACAACACCCATGGACAGATTAGAAAAAATAAAAATCAGAGCAACCATAACAACGCCCTTAAACACTAACCAAACATACCTAAAACACAACAGATGACAATGACAAAGGATTATTTTAGGTCTCACTGACAAACTCACAACTGTTAGTGTATCTCAATGAGCCAACTCTTTATAAAAGGTGAAGGTTTGGTGGTTTTGTTGTATGTTTTAACGTCCTTGGCCAAGATGCTGAACTAGAAATTACTCCAGATGACAGGGGTGAGTCTAAGGTCTATTGTGGCCTGGGGCAAAAAAAAATCCCTGGGGGCCCCCCTTCTACCTGGGCCTGACAACTGTAAGTCAACACAATAGACTGTATATACTATGGACAACTTGGTTCTGCCTTCCGCCAGTGTAAGGATTTGAAGCTGAAAAACTCTCGGTAATTCCGCGTTTTCTCTCCATTTCCTTAAACCAACATTGAGCAGTAGTGCTGCACGTACTCCACCACATTGTACGCATTCGGCGGGAGAGTCGCCGAGAGTTGCTGTGATGATGCTCGGTTCAAACAGCGTATCCCCCAGGTGAGCTACCCAATCTTCGTACACCCACAGGCTGTATCAGGTGTCAATCATAGAAAACATTAACCCCCTAATAACGTTTACAAATGGAGCTGCACAGAAATAAGAGGACTTGAACACAAACCAGTTTTACAATGACTACTTGTCAACATTGCAAGCAGGGGTGAGAAAAATGAAAAATGTAAATTTTGTGGCAGGGCAGGATTTATGACCTATACTGCAGCCCATCACCAGGGTGTGCTGTTTTCAAAGTGGCTTTACCCAGTAGGGAGGCAGACGCTGTCCATTCTATATACAGTCTATGGTCAACACACAAGGTTGTTTTGCTAGCTAAGATAGCTAATGTTACATGCCAAAGAATAAGCACCAAAATATAATATCAGCAAATATTATTTTATCTGAATGTTACCAGCAGCATGCAGTCATTTTCTAGCATATTAAACTAATATCTCATCCCCTTGCCACTGTGTTGCTCTGTTTCACTCTTCCTCTTTTTCCTGTCTCCCAGACATTTCAAACTCCTCGCCATTTTTCAGTTAGGGATTTTCATTGAGAAACCTTCACACAGGAAAGACGCACACGGGACTCCTCGCAGTGCAGTGAGAATGAGAGCTATCAGCCGGGGCAAACTTTGCACATTAGAGCCACTGCTGGGGTCTAAAGTTTGTCAGTTGTTCAGGTCCCCCTGCTGACCTGGGGTCCCGAGCAGCTGCCTGCCCTGCTTGTTGACAAACACCTCTTACACACTGCAACTGTGCTGAATTGGAGTCCCGCCATCATTACTGCTTTGTACTTACACACCGCACCCTGAAAAGGTGTAATATCGGTGTCCCAGTGTGTCATCAACAGCAGGACCTTGCCGCTATGCTACACATCGTCTCCTCCGTCCTCCCATTCCAACTCTGTTACTAACTCTAAGGGAGGATCAGAGGGGTACGACTTTGATCTTGAAAACAGAGATCAAGGTTAAGGTAGGTTTTTTAACCACTCTATTGAACTGCAAGAAGCATCAAAGCCTGGTGGTGCTAGCTCTGCTAACATTTGCAACACTCAGCAAACCTACCTGACATCCTTTTCCTGTGGACTGAAAAAGTGTTTTTCTTACCTCCAGACAAGCCAGATGACCAGATTTCAACTAAAGCAGTCAAATAGTGGCCTTCCTACTCTCTCCAACTACTTGACAAAACAGTCTGATCATTTAGATGAAAGAAAGTCTAAACTTAGTCTTGGGTAACTTCACTCTATTCTCTTCATTTTTTCTCACCAATAACACTGGGGTCAGTTTTTCCAAACTTTCCTCTGAAGCATCATGCCTTTTGACCTGGCTCACTTCTAAAAGGCCTAGTCTATTGATCTGAATGCTTACAAAACCAAGCTTGGTTCAGGGCTCTTACTTTGTTGGTAGTGCTCCCAAGCACACACACTCGCCTCTGGGTATTTTTCTGCTGTTTGCCTCAAAACGAAAGTGACAACTAGGGCCCTCAGACAACGCAAAGTCAATAGAGAGCCACAAGTGTTCCCCCCCAGTTGCACTCCAACCACTATGATACCAATCTGAGTTCACAAAGGGAACTATCAACTGTATCTTTTTGTTGTTTCTTTCTTCTGCAGACTGCTTGGCTGTGGAGCGAATCACCATGAAATGATGGGCACACCCTGCAGGTAATGATAGTCCCTTGCAGAGCAGTTGCATTCAAAGCCACACATTCCAAACATAGTTGTCCAAAAACAGCTGGTTAATATTTTCTCAGCCTTGCGCAGTGATGCGATACTTGTAACCTGCACCACTGCTGCACACATTCAGAACAGTCGCCCTTTATGGATGGGATGTCATAGTTTAGCTGCCTGGAATACACACACTCAGCTGCTGCAGCGATGAGCAGGAGTTTGTAGAAGTTAGACTGTATCACTCCCTGAATCTCTCTTTCTCTGTCTATTTCTGGCGGGTAAAAAAGCCTCCTCTCTGACTGTCTGACATCAATACAGCCACTCATCCCTGATATCGACCTGCAAATAATCAGCTCTCCACGCTGTATAGACATGAGATCCACTAACAAGACTTCTGTCCTGTGGTGAAGGACTCAGAGGGAAGTAACCCTCATACCGCCTTACGTAAGACCTATATCATGCCGCATAGCTGGGGCTAATGCTGATTTAGCCGAGTGCAGGTCGCTCTTACGTAAGGCCTTTAGTCATACATACAGTAGCTGCTGCTGTGATTTACCGTATTGGCTCATTACCTAATGGAGCTGCAGGAAAGGAGAGGTAAGAGAGGGTAGAAGAGGACAAGAGGAGCACTGGCTGAGGATAAAAATAATGGAAAAGTCTATCCGAGGCTCATGTGTAAAGAAATAGAAATGAGGGGAATCAATACAGTGGGGGAAGATAGTCAGGAAGGTGCGAAAAACAGAGAGGAAGGAAAGTGTCGAGAGGAGTGTCAAGTTTCTGCATCTTCTCTAAACAAACTCAAAGATATGGACTGAAGTCAGCTTCTATTACAAATCGCTGCTCATGGTTTCAAAGGTGGAGTAAATGTGGGGTTGAATAAGATGAGAGGGTAGCAGGTAGAACCAGATTTGTAAAAGCAGTGTTTGACGAGAGCAGTGTTAAAATGACAGGGTCTTCATCCCACTTCAGACAGACTGTATTTTGTGTCCAGTGACCTAATCCACCGAGTGAAGACTACTGTTTAGATGGTATTATGTTAGACGATAACATGTCTTCAGGTGTATGCTAACCTTATTTAGACAGAGGTCATCAAACTGTCACTGAAATGACAAATTACAGCTTATTAAAGAGGACCACACCATAGCTGGAAACTCACTTGTGCCGTATTATTTGATTTTAGTCGACAAAGAGTTTAAACTCATCAATCCATCGACCTATTTTGTGCCATACATTGGGTTCAAGGTTGCAGTTTTAAAAGACATACCCAGGTACCCCCAGCCATAACACATATAAGTCTCCCCAGTCATGTCCTCCAGCTCCCCACAAGGATTTAATTCATACCCCAGCCAGGTTGGGACCTAATCTGTCTAGAATGTTCTGGGTGTGCCCCAGGATTGCCTCCAAAACAGACATGCCCAGAATACCTCCACAGGAAGACATCCAGAGGGTCTTTTTTTTCTGAGTGAGATACGTTCACTCACTCAAACACCACCTCCGAGCCCTGTCCGAGCAACTACCTGCACAAAATATGATAATTTCAGACCCTGAAGACAAGTCTCTGATAACTGAGGACATCAGGACGATTGATTGGCTGGGCTATCTCCTTTTTCTCATTATTTGTGTGTACCATAGTAGCCTGGTACAAGCCCAGACATCTGCTACAGATCAGACATCCCACAGTCACTCATCTACATCACACCTACAGAACCTTAAAAGGAAAGTGAAATTCACCATCTTTCAGCAGAGAGTCGCAGGCCTTTACTATGTGAAATAATAACCCAACGTATCCCAATAGCCTTGTACCCCAACATTTAATATCACAAAAGTAACCCCAGTCGAAGAAACTCAAGGGGACACAGTTATAAGCTCTCTCCAAGTCTACAACACATATGGAGACTGAGTGGTTGAACTCCCATGAACCCTCAGTATCCTTGCAAGAACACAAAGCTGGTCCACTCTTCCATAACAAGGCTGGAATGTCTATTGTTCACCACCATCTGATCTTTGACTGTCAGCTGCAGGAACCTCCCGAGCAGCCTGGAGTAATCTGCTAAACATTTTACAGTTTTTGCTTACTTTGGCGCATAATTAGGGACAAACTCGATCATATAAGATTGTCAAGAGTCAAATTTGATGGTAAAATAGGCTAAAGTTAAAGCAAAATTGACATTTTTATTCTTCATTTTTTCTTGCCTCATCAAAACTCTGAGCTCAGCTTCTGCATGCAGATCTGCTGCTGACAGTTGTGTCATGCTAGCTAAAGTACACAAGTACGCATTTAGCTTTTGAACTTGAGCAGAGATGAGGATATGACGAATGTCGTTCAATTTGATTTTTACTTATCTCACTGGCCTGTATTTCATTTATTTCCAAACTTACAGCCTGCAGCACACAGACTAAATTGATATGATTTGAGTTTATTGGGTTTGTAAAACTTTTTTCCGGAGCGTTTATGCAACTTTCAAATATAACCCAGTACTCACTAAGACCTGTAAACAGACTTTGATGTTTGATGTGTCAAATCCATAGAGCTTGCCTTTAAGGAATCTTATAAACAATTACCATTCAATCTAGTTGGAAACATTTGTGTCTGCACACGTTTTTCTTTTTGCAATAATCCTGCTCAGACACTAAACCTTTAAATGCTGCTGGAAGAAAAGTCAGGGTATCAACAAAGCTTCTCAAACGCACATCTGGGATCATACGAAATCAATCTGCAATCTTTTCTACAGATGTTGAAATATTGCACTGAATAACTCGCTCTGTTTGGCGTATGAGGTGAAATCATGGCATCATTAAAGCTGTCGGGGGGTCATCCTCTGGGTACTATGAGTATCTTCAAAATGGTTCATTTAAATTCATAACTTTCTGTGCTACTTGTTAAAAAAGAATATTAACTAACACCGAAACGCGGGAGGTAATCACAAGAGTGATAATGGTTCATCCCCTGGGAACCGTGAACGTCCAAAGAAAACTTAATATCAGTGCGTCTCAAAGTTGGTGAGACTTTACATTACAGTGTGGTGTTTGGACTCTCATACTGACAGAAACATCACTTTAGTTTCACTTCTTATGAAATATTCATCATATGCGACAACTCCCTTATACTGTAATTATAGTAATGTAATTAAATACAAGCATGTGCAGTATATGGCAGCACTGGGACTTGTCAGCAGTTTTGGACTTCAAGAGAAATAAAATCAAGCAGGATACAAATTGTCACACCTTGCAAAATACAAACTCGACAGCCCACTTTGCAGTCCCCTTGTTTTGTGTGATTTACAGCAACCCCCACCCATGTCAAAAATTAGGCTACCTGACAGGGGGAATATCTGAGTCGTCAGCCTAAAGCAAGGGGATAAAGAGAAACAGAGACACGGAGGCACTACAAAGAGAACCGAGATGTGTAATGAAAGAATAATGAAGAGAACAGATTAGAAGTGGAGGAGGAGGGGAGCACTTTAATTCCAAAGTCAGGGGATGGGTAACATTTTGCCCCAGGGAGTAATAGCAAAGTAGAGGCAGAGAGAGAAAGAGTGGGAGTGATAGAAAGTGAAGGTAGCTGTAATCTTGGATGAATTTCCGTGTCTGGTCCCAAGAAGGCAGGGGGAGAATGAATGAAAGACGTGCCAGAGCTCCATCCGTCTTTGATCCTTCTCTTTGTTTTTTTCTCTGACTCCCTCTCTCTGTTTGAGCTGTCCATCTTTGTCCACTCTCATCTCTCTGTATCTCTTTATCACCCCCTAACGTTTCCCTATCCAGCTCCCATTCTGCTGCCTCCACCTCTTTATTGGCCTCCTTCCCTTTGGCTGAGCTACAGACAGTCACACAGCTGTTTTCCAGGCATTGATACACAGCAGAATGAGTCACAGTGCAGCGATTTCAGTAGTGATGTAGCTTTTCTCTGGGAATTTAAACATTACTGTACTGCATGATAGATAGCTTACATCTATTTCCAATTGGCTCTAATGATCAACAGACCCAATAGACTAAACTGAGCATGTGGATTCATTTTAACATCACTTTGCATTACTGGATGTGAAATATTGGATCCCAAATGGGCTTAGTTGGAACTTAACCTTGTGTCATCAAATATATATGTGTGTAAAGTCGGTTATTGCACATCCAAATGAGCTTGGGGTCTCACCGGGACCACATGTTTTACAGTATCTTGTTGTCTATCACAGTGTATTCTGGTTTGTTGAGTTCCAGGCACAAAACCACCCACTCTGACAGTAACTCTGTGGGAGGGGAATCTGTCATGCTCACTGCAGACAGGGCAAAGCTATAGGAAATGGCACTGAACAATATGGCAGTTATACATCCCCGCCTCTGTATACATAGAGTAATAACTATAGGTCGGCTGCTGGAGGCACACACTCACACACTATCATCTCTGTATTATCTCTCTAGATAGATTTTAGGGTTTTTTTTGTACGTTCATTTAGTCAGCCAATAGAGTAGGAGACTGGAAAGAGATAGTGGAGTATGGCACAGGGCAAAGGGCCAAGGGTCTGGAACTGGTGCCAGAGGACTACTGCCTCAGTACATCAAGCTCACAATAAATCGCTGAGCAAAGGTGGAGCTCCAGTTTTTGTGGAGTCAAATCTCCTGGGAAGAAAATTTAGATGGTTATAGACCCTTTTAGAGCCGACATCGGTTTGATATATCAGTGTAAGGCAAAAATAAGCCAAACTGGAGGGAAATAAGAAAAGCCACCAGGGTAGCGGGCAAATTGAAGTTTCTGTGCCCCTCTAATCAGAAATGAGCTATTAGAAAGAAATATTCAAAGCTCTTATGAGGAGTTTTGTTGAAATTGATGAAATAGACTGAAATTGATCCTGATTCATATTTATGATGTACAAGGCAAACAAAACCATCAGTGACAAGATTGATGATTTTTATATTGGGATTTTAATGCATGAAACTGGTGCTGGAGGGCAGGTGTCGACCTAGCAGCTGGAGAAACAGCCCTGATTTTTCACATAACAAAACCACAGTTAGTTATAAGTTCAAAAGTCAAGATTAGATTTTTTTTCAGAAGTTGATTCTTAAAGGGATATTCCAGCATAAAATTAATTTGGGGTCAAACACACATTTTAAGACTGAGTTAGACACCCCCTCACTGGATGAATGTTGCCGACTGTTTGCTTCTCTAGTTATACCAACTTAAGTAACTACCGTAGGATAGCAATACAGAGCAGTCTGAGGAGCCACGAACAAACCTCAACCAAAACGCCACTCTATAGCCACAAATAATACTCAGAACAGCACCTAACTTCATCAACAGTACATGTAGGGTCCCAGCCACAGCACTAGCCGCCAAACATCTTTCTAACTTCGCCTGATTTCTTTAGCAAAGAGACTAAACACAACTCACCCAGCAGCCGCTTGTTTGTAGGGAGACCTCTGGCCAGTCCATCATGGACTACAGTGGGGTTACGCAGCTCAAGGAAGAACATTTATGATCATTACTTTATCATTTCCTTGAAGGAATAATCACCACATTAACCATTTTGAGCTGCAGACACGGTAGTTCTTCTGCCTTAGCGTCTCGGTCTGATTGCATTTCCATGAAGAAAAATGTTCAGTCCATAGGGGGCGCCAAAACTGACGCAAACTGAAAGTTCCTCACAGGAGAATTAATTTAAGCACATGGGCTAACATGAGCTTTGTTCGCAAAACAATATGGAGGAAATTATTTATGTCAACTACAACTACATGGGCATCTAAAGACTCATATATCATCAGTTTTTCTGTTCTATACATTTGATTTTTCTCTCAAGTCAAGTGTCCATTCCTAGCTATTCTACCTTCGGCAGTCCTGTCAACTCATACATCCTCAAAGTGAGAGTGTACGGGTCAGCTAATCATCTTTTTTCTAGGTCAAACATTTATTAAAGATAAGGCAACAAGCAAATAGATGAGACATGCGGCTTTGTCCAGAGAGGCCGCCAAAGTTCCTTACAGGAGTTTTACAGGGAACTCATGCTGAGAATAAAAGTTTGCGCCTTTCTCCTGAATCGTGCTTTTAGGCAAAAGTGATTTCCTATTAAGCCAAAAGACAAAGCAGGAGTTGCTTTGTATTAAAGACATAATGTGGAATAAAATCCTAGAGCTCCTGAATAATGACACAGCTCCTACAGCACCAAACAAAAGCCGGGTTGATTAAACTGGGATACGGGGACGTTTTCTGATTCACGGTTGAAAGCCCTGAATTCAAATAAAACCCATGTAACCTAATATCTCAAACAGGAATGGTCTGATCCCCTCAAGTCACTCACTAATTCAGTGTCATAGAGATGTTCCCAAGCCTCGCAGAGTATCATTTTCGGCACAGCACAAATAATGTGTTTTATAATTCTGTTTGTTCTATTCAAATTTGTTCTGTATTATTTGTACTGTCAGGCCCATGAGGAAAACAGCCACCAGCCAGTGAAATTTGTCTCGCTTTTCTTCAAAGGAAACATGAGTGTTCTGGATGTTTTATTTCTTCAAATGGCAAATTCCTTTTGCATCAGTGTCAAACATTGCACTATCCATATTAGTGCATATTGAAAAACATTTTTTAATAATCTTTTTGTTGGTTTTCCATGACAGAATATAAATCTTTTACAAATCTTCTTCACTCAAACTATGATCGCCTGGTATGAGAGATGAAAATGATTATTTAAACAGCCAAAACTCTGATTGATGGCTGATTTCACTATCAGCACCTGCTATCTGAAATCATCAATAACAGTTATGATGCTTTGATTTGCATTTTAGAGGCACAGTGAGGAGTTTTTTTAACTAGTTTTGAAAGTTTTATGAATTACAAAGTTAAAATGTCAGCGGCAGTGCTCAGATAAGTTTTCCTGCATGGATAAGTCCATATTTAGCACTTATGAGGAAGAACGGATATTGGTTAAATTTTGGCAGTACTTTCTTGTTACATGCTTTGGCAAAGGGTGACCTTATTCCGAATCCCCAAAAAGAGGACACGACTATGCGGGGGCCGAGTCAGAGAGTCGAGCGTAGTTTATCTTGAGTTTTTCGGGTCAGATCAAATGTTTTTTATTGGCTTCTAACTCAGTAAGTCCACGCGACACAAACTCAAAACTTTCATACAAAATTCCAGACATTTGAAGGATTTTATAAACTCGCCCGGACAAGGCCAGACAGCCCCCCAAAAAGAGGAAATGTCCAGGTCAAAGAGGACGTATGGTCACTCTACAGTGGGTGATGGTGCTCATGGGAAATGCAGTCTGCATCAGAGGTCACCAGAAGTCACCAGATTAACAAAACATGAAAACTGCTTGTAGGGTCTTCAATAAAGCATTCAGTTTCATTACAAAAGTTCACCTTATTTCCTCTGTAATCTCTGAAGAGGAGCTCAAAATCAACTTTCAGGGAAAAAGAAGAAAATTCAGCTCTTGCGGGGGCTGTCACTGTAGAGGAATGAATGTCATGGTGATGGTTAATTTGAAATCTTAATCCTCAGTTGTTACAATTTCATTAAATGTTTTGAAAAAAATTAAACTCCTTCTTATTTTTTAATTCCTGATTTAATAGTCAGTAATACAAACAGTGTGTTCTAGACACAGCCTGGTGTAAAATTAATGATGGAGGCTTACCTTCTGGAGGAAAAATTAATTCGGATTGTAAAAAGGAGCAGAAGAAACAGTTAAATGAGTTCCAAGGGCAAAAGAATTTAATATATGTTTATTATTTTGTCTCTTTATGCAGCTCTCTCTTTTCTGCTCTTAAACTGCAGTTGGCTTTTCTTCAGACGTCTTTTCTCTGTAAAGCATGTAAATGCAGCTTTCAGAGGAAAATTAATTAGGAATCAGCTCTTTGCCTTCAAAGTCTCCACCGTCTCTGTTCTGCACTTTCTGCTGCTTACAAACATACTGTACACACTCACAACCCTCTGTGCCTGCTGGGTAGTGTGGACTTATCGTTTCTACATGAACTTAACGTTGGCGTCGTCTCAGCACTCAAAGCCGCAGGCTTTAAATATGAATACATAAACCATTTTATAGAATATTAATCATCTCTCACCGCTGAATGATTGCAGGCAATTGCATTTTCTATGTATGTGTGTCAGCCCTGAGGTGAAGATGGGAATATGGAAGTGTTACCCCCCCGTCCAACTTCGATGATGTAGTTATTTGTGTGGGCACACTCTTATTTGCATGTTTATGCTACTTTGGTGGGCTAACAGATGTGACCTACAGCTATGTCAGCTTGTTTAAAAGCCTCTTTGCTGTGTACATTCTCAAAAATACACAATTATGCTTGTGTAACCATTAACTCAAGCGACATACAATACATGATAAGCCTTACAAACAAACAATGAAGAGTTCCTAACAAAACCAAGAGGAGATGGAAAACATCTGCTTTGGCAGAAATGGATTCTAATGTGTTTAAAGCACTTCAAGAGATATTACATGTTGTTTAGGAGATTTTTATAAGTGTTATGTTATAAATTCCAAATCTGTGAAAAGAGGTGTTAATTTTGGCACAGATCAAGTTAATTTTATAGGTACGTTGGAGTTTTTGTGAGCTCTTGCTGAGACTCTAAATCACAATGAAGTAAAAAGATTATTGTCTGAATGTCTGAGGTTCAGTCAAATTGATTTCTATTCCTCCACAGTGCTGCCTGATCTGTTTTCTACCTGCGTCTGCTTGTGTGTCCGCTGTAGCCCTTAAGCGAGGGACCCATCTGTGTATGTCAAATGAAGCCTGAACCATTACATCTTTACTGATGTGGCCCCCCCATGATGGAGGCCAAGAGCAGACCATACCCTTGAGACACACAGTCCCAAGCTGTCTCGCTCTCACAGATGCACAAACACACACACATGCTCACAAATACACAAAGGGAAGCCAATCTTATCTCCTGACCAGCTTAACAATCCTCAACCATCTTTCTCTCTTCTTTTCATCGGTGAAGCATCTTCCCCCCTATCTTTTCTCATCCCTTTATCCATCTCTCCTCACCTCCCCTCCCCTCTTCTGTCCGTCTCTCCCCCTCTCTTTTTGATTCTACCTCTCTGGCCCTCCTCTCCGGCCCATAATGGGGGGTAATTATGGCATTACGGCCACAATGACTGTGCGGTGGGGGCTGAGGAACCGTGACACACGCTCATGCACCACGGCCAAGTGTTGCCATCAATACGGACTTTTGTGACTCTACAGGAGGGCATTAGGAAGGAGAGAGGGGGAGAGAAGGGGAAGGGGGAAAGTAGGAAAGCAGGGGGTAAAAAAATAAGACGGATTGGGAAGAAAGAGGAGAGAGCATTAGGGTGGCTGTCAGAGGTGTGGAGAGTCAATTAGTGCGAAAGGAGGAGGAAGAAATCAGGTCTGTGGAATAAAAGGCAGGAGGAAGGGTGTGAGTACAGCCAGGATCAAAAGATTTAGCGGTAAAAGAGAGAGAGAGAGACTGCTGGGTTTCATGTCGGGGAGAATTGACTCAGAGAAAAAGGATGGTGACCGGCAGAAAGAGAAGGCTTCTGTCAATAAACGCAAAAGCGAGCACCCCTCCAACCGGCCGTGCAGTTTGTCTAGCTTGGCCCGCTTGGCATTAGGAGATTTAATGCATCTCTGCAGCAGGCGGCCAATGGGAGCTGGATGGGCAGCGAGCTCGTTTATCACACCGATGTGGCGGAGCAAGAGGAGCCAGAGAATAGGAGAGAAAGAGGAGACCGTTGTGAACAATCATTTCTAGCTGATTCACCCTCAAAGGAAAGAGCACAGTAGTTTTAATTTGGGACTCTCACAGAAAAGGAAAATCAGAAGCAGTTTGTTATTCAAGGAGTGGGAAATGACAGTGGCATTAAAGATTAAACAGCCATATTAAGTGGTCAACATATTTTGTCACAGCTCGTTGCCTCCTCATGAGTGAATTACTTTGGCGGCTGAGCATGCCTCTTTGAATCAATATCTGTTTTTGTAATCAATTGGCGGCAGATGGTTTTGGCCGTAAATGGGATTCGACTGAAACTCGAGCGGTCGGCTTCTCAGCACTCGAGCAGAGTGCATTAGGGGGCCCCGTCGCACAACAATGGCATCAATTAGGGTGTAAGTTTGTGAGTGAGTTTGTATCTGCACCCATTATAATGGATGCTGCTGGGAGATCATATGACCACCCAAAACAATCGTCCATATTCAGTCAGTGTGACTCAGCCTCGACTGCTGATGTCATCAACAAGGGCCCGGTTGTTAAGTCGTGAGATAAATGATGACAAAGAGGTCGTCCGTCATCACCTCAAGGATTCGAGAAAGGCTGACGAAGCACTTGACCTGAAGTGGGGATTGTTTCGGATCATAATGTGTCATAAAACCGGGCAAATGAAACCGGATCTTTGGTTTTGGTTTACTGTGAGGGAGTGAATCAGCTTTGTGTCATCAGCACTCTGTTGATTATTCAGGCAAATACATTTTCAAGGTTTTTGGTCCTTTAGTCATTTGAATAAGATTGAACGCAAGGCCCCGTTTTTTCACAGCACTGCTAATCTCCTGTATCTAATCTACATAATGAGCAGGTTATAGTTCACACAAGGTCACCTGAAGATATTTCGGTAACCCTTTCTTTTACGGTACACTTATTACCAGGTAATTAACAGGTAATTACCAAGTAACAACATGAAACTATCTGGTAATTACATGATAACTACTAAGTCAATACTGTCTAGTTTATGTTAATAACTAAATATAACTAAACTAAATAAAAAGTGATTCTGACAGCAACACTAACATGCCTATTGACTGTGAACACTAGAAGGCCAGGGTTGACAGATGATGACAGATTCAACAGCCTAGCAGAGAGAGAGAGAGAGAGAGAGAGAGAGAGAGAGAGAGAGAACATGATAGATTCCAAGTCACCTGGTGATACAGATGTGGAAACAATCAGCTCATGCCAAAAATAAACTCCTGAATTAGAGGACACCAGTGGCTCACATGCAGCTGCAGTCTGCATCACCCAAGTTGAATCACAGAATTAGGAAAGTTGAATAGAGGTGCATTAGCAAAGTATTTGGGCTCTAAATCAGTATGTTTACATGCACAGCTAAGTTAGAGCTAATATGGGCGAATTATCTGGACTGCCGACCTTGTCCCAGTTTACAAGCACAGAGCAAGAGTTAGATCACGACAAAGGCAGGTCAATAAAAGCAGCAACCGCTGAAGTAGGTGGTGACATGCCTCCTTTCAGATGGTTTCTACTTGGTCATTTCCCAGTTGTCCTATTTTGTACCGAAACAATTGATAAAACGCATTAGCAAGTGGCTAATGGAATCTATGCAAATGAAGGAACCGTCACTTCAACAGTACTGAACCTTTAGTTTGTACGAAATGACAGCTGCGTCTGTCAAAGTTTTGGTAAACACTCTGCTCTCTTGCAATGCATTTCTGCTATTCATCGTCAAGGCAGAGATCTTTGGCCAGTTTAAGTCTCACAGAAGAGCACACACGTCAAGAAAATCAATCCCCACCTACATTTTCCAGGCACGTCAGTCTGACTCTGAGTTTGATTTTGTGCGATTTCAGTCAGACTTACATGTTTACATGTATTTTAAAAATCCAGTTTCAGCCAGACTAATGCACGAGATTTTTTAACATGTAAATGCACTAATTCTTTTTTTATCTTTTTAATGCATGACACAAGCCGTGGTGGAGTTTACCATATGTTTACCTTACCTAAACACACTGTGTGAGCTACTGGAAAGGAAGACTGAGCTGTAATAACAGCGCAAAACAAATGTGCTTTCTGATGGCAATGTAAAGTGATCAAAAATTTAAATTGGCTTTATTGTTCAGGTTGGCCTCTGAAAATCAACTTAATTATGTTGTGGAGGAGTTCCCGTCTGCAGCAGTTGATAGCCAAGCTTCTGTTTACTAGGAAGAGGAAAGAGGAAGAGAGGAATACTGATTTCTATCTGGCAAAACAAAGAAGACTATCCTTATTCTGGTTAAATTATGTTGCTGTTTTGTTTCACATTACTTTGCTGGCGTTGTGACCTGCTGTTTGTTTGATGGACAGCCTTGTCTTGCAATTTTGTCTTGTTTTGGCTCTTGTTTGGTCGGTGTTGTGACCCGAAAAAATGTTTCATCTCCCCCTGCGCTCCTCTTTAAGGATGAATGACAAGGAAGTTGAACTGAATGATTTCCTCTGTTAGCAACTGTTGCTTTGCGTTCATCACACAATCTTTCACGCTTCTATCCCCTTTGCCCCCCCTCCTCTCTTTTCCTCCTCCTCTTTTCCTGCCCATCTCTCGTCTGAATGCTTGCTGTAGGAAAAAAAAAGTCAACTCGCGCTCATCTGCATACAGAGCGCCTTGGTTCCAGCTGTGAACAGAGGATTGAAATGGAAATGGGAAGGGGAGAAAGAGCAGATTACACTTCTCAAACGCATGCACTGCCTCCTGGCTGGCCCACCAGCTGAGCAAAGAGAGAAACAGAAACATAGGTGGCTGGCTGGGTGGGTGGGTGACAGGGCTGAGAAAGAAACTGCAAGGAGCAGAGTTTGGCAGTAAAAAGGAGGAGGACAAAGTGACAGATAGTGAAATAATTTGGGGTATAAGTGGAAGATAGGAAGGACAGACTTTGTGGAATAATCCGCTTTGAAAGGGCAGCAAAGGGTTGTAAAACTACATCCAGTTGTCTCAAAAAGTGCCCGTACACACATGAGAAGGAGCAGACAAGATTCATGTGAATAAACTCAGACTGACCTCATGGCCGGACCTTGAATTTCAGCAGCTGGTCTGAAAAGGCAGACAGGCACAGGCAGAAAGAGATGATTAACTGCGTGTGTGACATTATACACTGCGCTACAAAAAGCACAGAGACTATCACACTTCTGATAGGTATGCAAGTTTTGTTTGAATGGGAACCAAAGTTTAAAGACACTGTCTGCATTGTAGAGTACTGATAAGGAAGTAAAACTGTGATTATTGGAGAACTACATCTACCAGGAAACAAGTGACAACCGTGAAGTGCTGGATAAGAAGTAATTATTGTCTGAGTTCATTGAAACAGTCGTCCACAGAATGGTTCCTTTTACATTACGATCTGAGTATTAAAATGAGTTTTAGTTTTACTTTCTAAATGTCAGGGCTCCTGCCAGTTTACTACATTGCTATTCATGAGATTCCCGTGTCCTGGTGCTGCAGCAGGGTGTCGAGTGTATTGACCTCAGCTGGGAGAACCAGATGGGGAAAAAAAGAGAACGATTGAAAGAAAAAGAGAGGGGGTGGAAAAATGTATAATGGAAAATGAGAAAATGAAATAATTGGAAGAGAAAATGAGACCGAGAGAAACCAGAAGAACAATTTCTCTATCAGGACCCACAGAGGCGTGACCCTGCACTTTGCTGCCTGCCTGTGTTCGCCAGGCCCAGAGGCTAGTGCATAATGTTAGCTTAATGTGGTACCAAACCTCTGCCACAGCAGGACCCGGCTGTCAAATTAAATGTTCTCTCACAAGATGGGTCCCCATGGTGTGCCTCGATTTCCATGGAGGAAGAGTTTCTATGATTTGTAGGATTGTTGTCAGCGGTCAACTACAGCATTTGGTCTCTGCTTCTGTTCCACCATTAACCGATGCATCCAACAGGTCCCGAGTCACGATTCCCGTGCCAGCATCATATCTCCTGTCATTAAGTATAATTGGAATTTAAAGTTTACTTTTCGGTGAAATGTGCATAATATTGCATTGTAAAAAAAATAAAAACACATCATTTATTCTTTGCAGGGACAGAGCAGAGAGAGGAGGTTTCTCAGGGGATGTGTTTTTTTTCCCCAAGTAAAGAGTAGGGAAAGCTTTGAAAGCAGCTCAGCAGTTAATAAGATTTCTCCTAACACAACCTCACCTCTCTGTCACACTGTTTTTGCACGCACACATTTACACCGGCAGTGTCTGGGGCTTTCTGGCTGTCTCACACACTTCCCTGGTCTCTTTGCACTCTCTCTTGCACACACACAAACGCACAGACTGAAATCTAAGCAAAGCGAAGACAGTAGCCTATTGACAACGGTGAAGGATAGTCAAGTTTATCTATATCTCTTCAGGGAGGGAAGATACTCAGACAAATACCCATTGACAGGGTGGAGATTTCCCAAGGCCAAGGACACGTACAGTATGTTTACAAAAATACTGATGCGCTTGGAATCTGTGGCAAAGGATGAAAAATAAAAAACAAAGAGATAGACGAGTGCAGGCAGAGAGAGAGAGAAAATAAACAAGTGAGACTGAAATGATTTGATTAGAATAAAAGAGAAGGACAGTATTGTAGGACTGTGGAAATGAAAAGAGGAGTACACAATACAGGTGTTGAAAGATGAAGCCAGTGAGGGAAGTAGAAAACCTGCAATTCCCTAAATATCCACTAGAGTCAAAGAAACCTACTTTATCTCTGTGACCTGTTGCACCAGCTAGGTTAGGGTGTCAAGTCTACATTAAACCATATGTCATGACTAAAGTTGTACCTTTGTTTGGTTGTACCATGCAGATGTAAGGTCTATCTCTTTTTACAGTATTTGATTAATAATCATAATAATAATAACATATCAGATTTCATATAACACTTTATCAGAGACCCTCAAAGCACTTCACACTGGATACATCATTCAAATTGCTCACACAATCACACCCTGGTGGTGGTAAACCACAGTAGTCACAGCTGCCCTGGGGTAGACTGGTGGAAACATGGCTGCCAGTTTGCGCCTACAGTCTCTCAGACCACCACCACACAACACTCACATTCACACATGGTGGGGAGCAAGGTGGGTTAAGTGTCTGGCCCAAGGACAGACTTGGGATCGGGGGGAATCGAACCGCCAACCTTCCAGTTATTGGACAATCACTCTACCTCCTGAGCTACTGCTCGCCTACTTCTGAACAGACCAACATCTGAAATCAACAGCCTTTGACGACCATTACTAGACTTAAAGCGGCAGAATGGTTTGTTAAATATGACAAAGCGTCATGATGATTATATTTATAGAACATTTTGTGGTACTCTTTTTAGATCTCCGCTCATGGAAAATGAAAGCATGAGTACATATCAAAGTAAATGTATTTTTGAGAGAGAAAGCGAGAGAGACCCTCCACTCCTCATTGTCTTCCAAGTTACCCCATCTTTACCCCACCTGTTGTGTAAGGACAGCCTGAGTTTACAGGGACTTCAGAGCTTGATGTCAGATTTAAGTTGTACCTTAAAAAGGAAACCATTGTAAACTCTATCCTAAATCATAACATACACTTGAACTAATTCAAGTTTGAGATTACACATAGTTCATTCAAGGCAAATGACCATATAGTCAGTCTTGTTCCTGATTGTCTCGTTCGCTTTCACATACCATGAATTTCAGTTTATTTTATAAACATCAAAAAACTCTAAGATTTAATAAGGAAACCAGTGGGTTACGTCACTGAGACTTTGCTTATGTTTAAATCAAAATAGAAGAAGGACAGGGCGGAAATGGGGGGAAAAAAGATCAAGTTTGAATTTGTCCAGAGGGGGAGGAGGTTTGATTGAGCTCAGGAGGTCACTATGTATGAGAGACAAGTTCAGCAGGCAACAACACAGCAGCAGGAAATGAGTTCTCTGCCCTCTATAACCCTCTCACACACTCACTCTGTATGTAAACACAAACATAGCGCATACAAGGCCAAGTGTCACGAATACAGGTCATACTTACAGTACATGTACAGTTACTACAACTGGACCTGTAGGGTGTAGTGACACAGCTGAGCCTCTGCAGCTTAATGTGATTATTCCCGATGAACTCAATTAAGAAACATGTTAGAAAGTCACAAGATAATCACACTGAAGCTATAGACACAGGCTGCATGTGAGGAGTCACCGTAGGTTTTCTATTTAGATCGTGGAGCGAGGGTGTGAAAAACAAGTCAACATGACGACAGACATGAGCAGTTGGGGTGAAGCAGGCAAATGACAAAATAACTTCTCAGACCAAGTCCTTTTTTGTAAAATAACTTTTGTCTGATGTCACGAGGAAGTTAGTAAAAATAAGCACTTTTTTTATTTAAATGTAAAGGCCTGTTGTTTTCTATTTAAATCTGAAGCCATGAGGAAGCCTGGGACACATAAAAAGGGGGAATATTCCTTTAATTTGAATCTATGTTTAAAAGTATAGGGAAGAAACTTTAAACCTTTTAGTCGAGGCAAAGAATGACACAATAGCAATGCAAGAAGCTGAGGGCTTTTAGTCCTGCTGAGGAGTGGTAAGGCTGGGGGAAGGGGTAAGAGGGCGGTGATGGTACTAAAGGATAAAGGATTAAGGGTAATAGAGAAAAGAAGATAGAAGAAAGAGGGAAACATGGGGATAAAACAGGGAGGCTGAAAAAAGGAAGATCATTAGAGCGATGAAGTGAGAGTCTGGAGGATTTTTTGTTCGAGGTGGGAGGGAGGGAGGGAGGGAGGGAGGAGGAAGAGGAGAGGGGGGCATGGATTTAGCTGGAAGGAGATGCATTCGAAAAAGTTTAAAAGTCTAAAAAATGAGAGCGTACTCTCTGAACCCAGCTGAGGAATCAACAGCTGGGTCAGCAGCTCTGTGAGACAGTCCTCAAGCATACATTAGCATGCTGCTTAATAATCATAGTACCCTTCCAGCTCTGGGTGATAACATTTAGATATTTCACAAGAGTAATGGATCATAAGGACAGCTGAGGGTGATGAAGATGTCATGAGTTTGTGGGTCATTGATCATAAACTAACAATTCATCTTAAGAGGGTATGAAAGTCGGCAGCATGAAAGATTTGTATCTGCTCTGGAACTTGAATACATGTCATAGACTTCACGTATGAGATCATTCACGCTTTTATCAAAGTCATGAGGGTTAATCCTCTGTGGACCATGAACATGCGTATATGATGTCAAGGCAGTTAGTTGGCGTCAGTCGTCTGGAGGTTTCAGTTAGTACGTTTACATGACACTAGAGAAAACTGAGTTACTGCCTTACTATGATTAAGACCGGACAGCTGAAGTGCATGTAAACACCTTAGACTTAAAGAACTCTGATTAAGACATCCGAATAATGCGATTGGAATTTGATTTTTCTCTACCATGTGACCAGCGAAGTCAGAGTATGATTGGACAGTGCATGCTGGTGTGAACAAAAACACCAGAAGAGGAGCAGTGTGCACCTCATCTGCAGAAAAAGTAGCGCATACATCATGTACAACAATGATGTATACTGTTTCCAGTTTTATGGGGTCAACTGGAAACAGCGTCGCTGAGAAGACCCATATTGCCCCCTAGTTTTGGGGAGGAGGACATGTTCACGTCAATAATTCGGTTTTCTCAGCAGCTGTATAGGCAGACAAGGAGAGAAGTCCGATACGGTGAAAAAACCCAATTATGAGCTTAGTCCGATCAAGCTGTGCATGTGAACGCACTGACTGTGGTCTGACTGACTGAGACACTGTCACACCCGGAGCAAAATACAGAGACCACAACCTTTATATCCGTGCAGTCTTCACAGGTAAAAACATGAAATTATCTGTTCTGGCCACAAATTGGAAATTGGCTCTCTTTAGACTCGTGTGAATATCAAGTTTTGCTCCCAGTGACTGAAAATTCTGCAGAAATAACTACTTTGGTCTTTTTAAAAATGTTGCTCCAGCTCGTTTTTCCTACTTTGATATCAAACTACATATTTATTATTTGACTGTGTAATTTTGCAACACGCTCTGTATCACAATTTGAAGATATCTTGGGCCAAGAATCAATTTTCTCCAGCTTGTTACTGCCATGAGACCGAGGTTTTCCAGTCAAATACTCATGCTTAAAGTACATCCAACGTGGCATGAGACTCACTAAAAGGCCATGGAGTAGAAGGTAAGCTCAACAAATCATTTTAAATGAAGCTTACTAAAGAGGATCCCGACTACCTTCTCATGCATGCACTAACCTTGGAAGTATTTCCACGAGCTGAGACCTGACAGGGCAGTGGATTACTGTCGGAGGACTCTGGTTTCTCAGATACCAGTCCTGGTGAGTTCAGTTTAAACATTCTTTGGTCAGTTTTTGACACCTCTGCTTGGCGTCTCTTTAGAGGTTTTCACGCCCTCCTGCTGAGACACAGGCAGATAAAGGGAGACTGCGAACGAGATAGGGAAATGATGAAGCGCAGAGCAACTAACACACTTCCTCCTATCTGAGTCTGTCACTGTGTCAACTATCTCGGTGTCAGACCGGTGTTTGGCTGTCTCCCTCTGTCACTCTTTTGTTCTGCGCTGAAGAAAGCGCAGGGCCGCAGCTTCAAAGTATGAATGACTTGAAAGCTGTGATCTGTGTGTGTCTGTGTGCGCGGACACAACATAGAACCGCTGCAGCCAACACACACAAATGGAAGACACACTGTGCAATTGAGTGAGTCTGGCTTTGTAGACAGCATCTGTTCTGCGCCCTGTCATCCCTCCTCCCCATCCCCCCTCTGTGACAGGTGGAGGGATTCAGACTCATGATCTAAGGAGACACACACACACACACACACACACACATAAAGCTCAACATACACCCCAAAGTCACTGACACATGGTAAGTATTTCGCCTACACACACACTCGTACACACACACCTGCTGTGGGGCAGAGCTACAGTGCCCTTTGGTGCCAGGCAGGCTGAGCGGCACGCTGCGTGTTTACACCACCTGCTCTCGGGCCAAACACGGGGTGAGGGATTAGAGCTGACAGCACACAGAAGAACAGCAGCACAGAAACCCAGACGAGTATAAAACCCCTCAAAGTATCCAACATGTCAGAGAGGTCAAACTTATTCTTTCTTCAACACACACAGAAAAGCACCAAACCCATCCATCAATCAGCATTTACACTCCCCGCTGGGACAAATAAGAGTGTAAACAACTTTTGTATCGGAGTTTTCTCGCTTACAGACTTGTAATGCAGAGGGCAGCGGCTCAGCTTTCTACTAAAACAACAACGACCTTTTGGCCCCGGACTAATTTCTATAAACACAGTTGTGCAGATTAGGGCTGACCCTCAACACACAACATCAACACACCAAATATGCCGTCTTCGGTGTCTGTTGTGCTGGGAGACTTTAACTTGAGTTTTACCACCAACTGTATCAGTAATGTCAGAGCCAAAAGCCTAAACTTCCTTTGGTAGGAAGGATTTTTTTAAACACACAAGGGAAGCTAAACTAGATTGAAGATTTTAAAGACGGCATAGAAACAAAGAATCATGTTCCTGATAAGAGAGCGATGCAGTTTATGAGAAATGCGTTTTGTTGAGCGACAGGAAGGACAGATTTTATCTCGGCTAGGCTAGAGGCGTATACTGCGGGGTCTGTCTCCACTTTTCCAAGAAAACTCGACTAACTCCGTACGCCAGGGCTGGGAATGCTGGGAAACTTTCTGAGGTATGTCTTGTCTTCTGAGGAAAACATGCCACAGGGTATGAAGCTGTGGGCTGACAATACGTGTGTTCGTGCGAGAGTATGTGTGTGTGTGTGTGTGTGTGAGTGCAGCAGTTCTCCTGATAGTGGTTCTATTTTAGAGAGAGACTTGTGCAGCTGAGACATTTCTTAGTTATCTGCTGTTTCCAGCCCTGAGGAGGTGAGAGGCAGGTCTGCATCCATTCTCAGTGTGATCAAGCTGAGCTGCCAGAGAATTGGGAGAGTGAGTAGGTGCAGCCACCTCCAAAGACACACACACACACACACACACACACACTAAGCTCTTGGATGTGCATTTGTTAAAATGGTAATCGCTCCACAGTTGTAATTGCCATAGTGAAGCCCGCTGATAATTACTGCACACAATGACAAATCAGTGCACAAACAAATCGACAAAGTGGAGCTGAAATTGCCTTTAAAAACAGCACACCTACACAACGCATAAAAGCACGCAGACAGGAGCGTGCGCACACATGTACAAAAGAAGTCGATCAGTGGCTTGTGAACAAACATGGCAGACCTCCTCTGGTGAATTCCACACATTTCTCTGTACCACTCAAGGACATGTTTATCCTTTTCTTTCCCCCAAATTACAGGGTAGAAAGAAAAAGGGATCATGAAGAGAGACGGGAGGAGGGGGAGAGGGATGGGCCAGGGGAGGGGGGGACAGTGGGTTCAGGTGTGCTGGAACAGCTGGTCTTTAAATGAAAAAAGCAGGGAGTGGGCGGACAGAGGACAGACACACAGGGAGCGAGAGATGAGAGAGCGGGCTGGTGTTTATAAAGAGACTGGATTAATATTTTTGGAGACAGTCAGAATAATTGCTGGAGGCTGTTTATGATGATTGACATAAAAAAAAAGACAGGGGACTGCTCAGTTGGATGGGGGAAGCAGTGTGTGTATAGTACACACACACAGATACAGTGGATGATAGATTGGCAAACACAGCAGACTCACTGTCCAGGGATATACAACACACAATATCTGGCAAACACAGGGGCCAAGAGCAGGCTCGCTCTCACAGACACACAGTGAGCACAGCAGGCTGTGTGCAACAGCTCAACCCTGTCAGCAAACAAAACCTTCTGGTTGCTGTTCCTCAAATCTGGACATGAACTGAGTTAACAACATAAAAGAGATCTGTATTCTCTCAATCGTAGAGACACAGATATACATAAGCTCTCCTCTCTTCTCATTTGGTGCTTGTAGTTTCATTGCCTGGAGGATGGCTGAGGATAGAGGAAAAAAACGCAGGCGCATGAAGCACCACCGGCCCAAATTGAAAACGGGAGAGGAAACAGATTGGATGTTTTGCAGTCAATTTTCCCAGTGCATTAGATTTCTTTGTGGAAAGCTCCTAGAGCTAGCTGTCATGATAAACAAGATTTTAGATAGTGGTGAATATTTGACAGACTGTCAAAGCGGGGAGAGTTTAAGGTTATCTGCTCAAATCTATACCTATCAGACTCTGCTGGCAGCGCTAACACTTCTTCAATAAGGAGTTAGGCTGGATGTTTGAGATTATAAATGTTACAGATTTGGATAAAAGTCAAAGTACTTGGTTATAATCACCCTCAAGTGCATGTACAGCTGTGATATTCTATAGGCTTTGGCACCCTCTGCAGGATTTCAGCAGCACGGCCAAATTAGATCAGTTGAGGGTCTTTCCTGATTGGGCGACACAACAGAGTACACCCACTTCAGCCAGAGAAACAAAACACACACTGAATTAACCAAACTCAAACTTTATGTTGTTGTCCTTATAAACAGTGTAAGCTGGTTTTGCTTCTTAATCACTCACTCATACTTTAAATACTTAGGACAAATTAGGGATGTCTGTAAAAACACTTAAACTGCTTTATGATTTACTTGTTCACATGCATGAAGACAGAGCAGTGCTACTTTGTAATGACGGTTTTCCTAAAATTAAAGTTCACTTTTAAGTAATACTGCACTTTTAGTTAATGTGAAGCATTTCCTTTAAGTTATCAGGGGTTAAAATTTGTTGTTGGCTGGGGGAGGTCTCTAGGTGGCACTGTGGCCCAAGATGATCAGTTAAATCATGACATCATTCCCTACCAAATATTGAAAAGCCAATCATGTTATGAAAATGCAATCATCTCTTTTTATTAACTGCACAATTTTCCTTGGTTGTCATGGTATCGTAGATTAATCTGTTCAAACTATATCAGCCGCAGCAGAAGGAGAGGGGAAAGAAAAGCTCATTTCGTATTGTGACCATGTAGAGCTGGCCACAGACGAGGAGCTGTACTGGCTCACTGATTGAACAGCTCTCAGGAAGCCTTTTCAAACTGCTTAATGAAATTGCACCCTGTAGTGAGCTTTCTGGTTAGAGGATGAGGTCTGAAAACACTAAATGGTCATTTTCTGCCCTTTGGACTAAATGACATTTAAACCGCGAAACCAGAGACAAGCGGTGACAATTTTATGCGGGAGCTTGTTGTTGTCTGGCCAATTCAGTTTATCATGTTAACCAGAGTCCAGAAAAACCTCATCTGGTCAACCATCTTCCTCCTAATCATAACGCAGCTTATTTGACAGAGAATTAACATGAGTAGTAGGGACAACAAAGCCACCAGATTCAGTTGAGGACAAAAGATCACACAAGGTTTAAGTTTCTCCAAAAAACATTTATTAAACAGTTTTCTTGTTTGCAGCTGCAACCTGTGGGGAGGAGAGAAAAACACAAAATGAAGCAGTAATTAGAAAACAAGGCGTTCGAGTGGCTTCAAAAACTTGTGATTATTTCAAATCAAAGTCAAATGACTTGCTGGGGGGAATAACACTTTAAATGTTTCATTATGCAGCTTTGGTTTGTGGAAATGATCCCAACTCAAAATCAATGGCAATCAGATGAAATGTTCCATCTGCTTAATATTCTGCTTGTTTAGTGTTCATTTACAAATCTAAAGCAAACTAATATTTTAATGGGAATATGCAACTTGAAGTGATCAAGATGCTACCGGAAAAAGAAACTTCAGTGGGACTCTGGGGCCAACACAGTTTGGAAAAGTATGCTTGTGTTTCCAGCTGCTGCCAAAATCATCATGAAAAGTCTGCTGGCAGTACATGGCAGGACTCATGATGAAGCGGAAAAAGCATTACTCCCTTAAAATGCTTTCTGAAACTAAAACACATCAAGGACCCGTAAGAACTTAAGAGAAGTCACACCAAATTGCATCCTATCAGTTTTGTGCAGCAGGTAGGCGGGGCTGAGCCCAGGTCTGCTCATCTACATACTGCTCATTAGCATGGGTAAACAAGTAGAAAACTGGTGCCATACGGCGGACTTGCCAAGCATGAAATTCCCTCCTCATGTTTACCCCTTTTACCCTTGGATTATCACAAAGCTGCTGCCTCACGCCTGATTTTTTGACAAGGCCCAACTGTGATTTGTTTAGTGAAAGCAACAAACAGTTCCAGCGGTGTGTCACACAAGAAACACAACACACCTGGCTGGAAGAGAAAAAAAATCGCCCAAGGACAAGCGCTTAAAAAAAAAAAATCTTGCATGTTGAAATGACACTGAGGCCGTGTACTCCCACAACAGACAAGGTGTTGAATCAAAGCAAAGGGGTGATATTTCTGTGATCACACTCCTGAGGCACCATGCCTGGAGTGACTGAACGACATATAAAATGCCGGAGTATCAGAAACGGGCTCCCCGGCTGTTCGATGAATAACATGGCAACTTCATGCTGGCCAGGCAAAGGCTTTCTTCACAGACGGACATTTTAGTTCTAGCTAGCCAGGTGTGACTGCAGAACAGAAATGCTGAAGATGGTCACGAAATGGTTATCACTTTGAGAATCGAGAATTTTTTTTCCCCGTTCTGGTTTTTCAGTCACCAAGACAGCAGAGGACGTATGACTGGTGTCTGGTGAGATTCAATCACTAACAGGTAAAGCTGATATAGATCTTCACCAGCACATAAGACTTCTGCTGCATTATCAAGCACCCTTACTGAAATGTTCATATCAAATAATCAGGCAAGATATAGTTGACTGACAAATATTTGATTTAGAGACTTTAGAGTGTCAAAAAGTTGGTCTGAGTTTCAGTGAGCAGGGTCATAAATTTAAGCATGAGAGAAAAACACATGGAACGTAAAAGAGTCGTCAATCAAGTAGATGTTAAAGCTAAGGCACAAGTTTGTCATCTAATGACAGATTCAGTCGAGAGATTCAAAAACCAGTATTGGCGTGCAACTTGCTTTTAAGTATTCATGTTTTAAAGCAGCGCATACTTATGTGACACCTCAACAAAGATGGATGTCAGAAAGTTGTACCAGAGAGTAAAAATAAAACTTCACCCTGCCCCGAATTTTTCCGTTCAACTTCAGTTGTTTCAGTTTGTTCACCTTCTCTCCATGAGAAAATGATATTATAGTGGTAAAGCCAACATGAGTCAGTTGTTTCATATATAAATTTAGCACTGAGTCACATCCACCGCCTTAAAGTGATCTACCCACTATTTAATTCATGTTTGGATATGTGCGCTTCATCAGCTTCACAGAGTATGAAACACCTCACTCGTTTGGGAATTTTACTCTCAGCTAATACTTTTGTTTGCTTTTTAAGAATCACTTATACTCAGTTCACTCATACAGTATGAATTGAGGGCTGCTCGGTGTCTCACCTGGCCGGCGATTCTATCCAGGTCTCGGGTTCCCTGGGAGGTAAGTCTGCGACCACTGACAGACACAGAAAACAGCAACAATTAAGAGCGGAAAGCGAGAGTTTACAGTGGATTGCATCAACCTATAAAACAAAGTCAACGATCGATACACAGAGTGCTGTAGTCATCAGTGAGTGTATCTTTATGCCACATTGACCACAGTTTCACAGACAGGTAAAGCCGAATATCAATAACCCATCTGTCCACACAGGGAAAAATCACTCATTATTAACCCTGAAACAATGGGCTATGCAAAAATTGTTTGGGTCATTTTCCTGCTCACTTGCGCTGAATAAAAACCGAGTTAATCAATCAAAGCCTTTAGTGCGGCGCGGCTTCATTTATTGTAGACTGAGCGAAATCAGAGATTGGTCGTTTGAAGGTTTAATGCACTCAGCATCACAACTTCTGGACTTTTTCCAGTCGTACAGAATTAAAATGCAGATGTATGTGTGACAGAGGGTGAAAATTAATGAAGGCCTGAAGAAGCCAAAGTGACACATCACACAACATGAGCAGAGTAACATGCATCAGACTAAACGCAATGTCATAAGTCACAATTGTTAAGTGTTAACACTGATTTGTGAACCCTTTATTCAGCTTAAGAATTACATATTCAAAGCTCTGAATGCGAAGTTTTATTTAGTAGATCTGTTTGATGGTGGTACTCACCCGTTGGGATCCTTCTCAATCATCTTCAGCAGTTCAAGGGCCTGCAGCACCTTACGAGCAACATTTTTGGATCCTACGCTGTAGTGAGCAGGGCACACGCCGTTCCTCTTGCGACCACCGTAGATCTTGGTCATAGATCCAACACCGGCACCTCCACGGAGGTACAGGTGGCGGACTGTGGATGCTGTGGGAGAAGAGGAGATAAGGTTGTCACTATGCTGCTCGGGCATCGCTGTGCCGCTTTGAGGGTTCACTTAACATAGAAAAAACGCTAAGCGCTGGGATAAGTGAGCTCAAGGCCGGAGATAAGAACCACGCTGGAAAATAAATGAGCAGAGTGTTTTATATTTCATGAGCGTGGCAGAGAGAGCAGAGATCAAAAGAGAAGAACTTCCACCCATCACTGGAGAGAAATAGTTAACTTTCACCGTCTTCTATACCTCAGAGAAAAGGCATTACAGCTGATCTGTACTAGAGTTTAAGAAACAAAAACACAAGTGTTTTTCACGCTAATTGAGATGTGAAATCTACTGAAAAATGGTGTCTGATAACTGTTGACAGTGGTTATTCGGTATCTAGTATCTCCCTAAAATCTTGAGCTTCATGGCCAGATGTCTCAGCGATAAGCACTTGTGTTAAACACTGAAGTAGGTCAGGTTAATTGGGCAGGTTCTCTCAGAAAATGTTTATTCGGCCACTCTGGGTCTAAATCAACCAAATGAGAATCACAGCAGGTTTTTGTGCTGACGTTTATGGGGGACAAATTATTCCACAAAGCTTGAACTGTATGCCGCGCGGCTTCCACAAATAACTGTACATCTGCTATGCAATGTTAAAAAGTAACAGTTCTTCTGGGAGCTGCATCAGCTTCCAACATCAGCATGTGGTTGAATAAAACTGCTCCGAACAGAGCTTCCTATAAACTGGCAACTCATTAAGTCCAGCTGCAGGCTTTTATAACGCGGGCTTAACTTAATAAAAAGATATGATTTAGAGAAACGCAATTAAGCGTATGTGGTTATTTTACAACCCTTGGCCTCTACTTCATGGAACAAGGGCAGAGATATACTTAAGTCTCTAAGCGACTAAAAGCCTGACCGGGGACAGGAGTTGCAAAATATTGTCTCAGCATACAAAACATCACGTACCACAGATTCTTAGTAACAAGCACAAGTGTACTATGTAATTTTCATTGTTCCCATTAATCTAACTATATCAATAAAACACTGCATGAACTATCACATACAAGGGCTGTGCATTACCAAGGGTCTCACCATAATTAAGTACAACACTGTGCAGTAATACAGATCAAAACATGTTCATGTAGATGCTATAAAATGGTCACAGAGTCTCCAATATCTACATAACCTATGTCGCTATGAATATTTTATTTTAGTTTGAGGCCTTTGAACATCTTTATTGCAGCCATGTTCTCCATGCTGATTAAACTTTAACTTGATCTTCACCCAGAGGTGAGAGACATTATGTATTATTTTGAAATGTCAGTCTGTATAAGGAGTCATTAATGACAAACAGGTTATTGTAGAAAACCTGTATAATTTTGTGATTGTACTTGTAACTGCATGTTTAACCACAGCAGTCAAACAACCCTGCCATGCGATAATCAGCTTAACTTTGTGTTTACCCACGGTTCCTGACAACAATCTTTTACACAGGTAGAAGAGTAATAACATAGATATAAGTCCCTGCTGTGTCATCCTGGACTATAGCTGATGTTGAAGCCCTGGATAGACCCACACAATACAAACAAAGACAACCAATTCACGTTGCTGTGAAGTGGCAGGCGTCAAACTTGGGAAAGAGAGAAGGTAATTTCGCTGCAAGACTTTAACCTCTATGCACACTCAGGGTAAACTGCAGCGTTGACCCAGAGAGGAGAACTGATTGGTTATTGAGCATCCATGTCTGCCTGGCTCTGCACTGCCAAGTCATATTTAAAAGCGTCACATAGTTGGCACATTTTTTCTTGAAGAGCCATCAAAAGACACAGTGTGCAACAAATGGCCAAACTTGTGTTTGACAGATTAGAGAAGATTTGATGGAGCTCATTGAGGTAATATGTAATCAAGTCATCATATATCTCTACATCAATAGCAGAGTTTATGCTTTAAGTGAGTCCCCTAGGCTCTGACTGTATCTCAGTGGTCGTTTCCAAAATCACTTTAAATAAAACAGCTGTTTATTATAAAATGGGATGTATTCAGAATGGGACGTCACCAAATTTGTGCTCTCGCATTGACAAAGTAAACAACAAGGTAAAGACACTGGATAAGGTGGATAATGACTTGATCCAAAACCAGCTCGAGTGTTTAGACTCACCGGCTCTGATGTAGAACCAGTTCTCATCACTGGGGGCCAGCTCTTTATGCTTGCCCAGCTTGACGAGGTCCACCCAGTCAGGCACCTTCAGCTTTCCTGACCTAGAGACAGGCAGTAAGAGTCAGCATGAGCAAAACCACAACAATGCCTATAATAGAAACGGATAATACATTCTGTTATCATGATCGCTTTATTTGTATAGCACTTAAAAAAAAAACCAGATGTTTACAAAGTGCTTTGACATGTAGTCGTAGAGCACATGGAAAAAGAGAAATAAAACAAAAGGATCAATAAAAATGGAATTGAAGGCCATTTTCATGTCATAAGAAACCCAGACAATACAAGAACCATGCAACATAAAATGAGACCATGAGGACCAAAATAAAAACATAAATTCGGTAAGAAAAAAGGAAAATGCAATTGAAACGGGAGGACGAAAGCGGAAACATGATAGTAAATATAAAAGGCAATATCAACAATGATAATAAAATAACAGGAGTACTGATAATAATAGTAATTATAAAATAGAGCAACAGAAATGAGCAAGAGATGTAAATTGTATCATTGTAAACTGGCATGGCATGCGTCTTAAACATTCTCAATAGCAAATCCCCACATTACCAAATCTTACTACTACTACTATTTTATGGAAAAGCTTAGTTAAGCTATACACTGGCAAGCCTCAACAGTATGAGCTTGTACAATCCAATACAATTACTTCACAACAAAACATTTTTTCAGAAGCTCCTAAATTGTCAGTTTTGTGTTGTTATGATCAGATGGGTAGTTGTTGTCCCTTCATATACCACTAAAGCTGTGGTGATGGTGGTAATGTACTGGGGTGCATTAGATTTGAACTTGTCCTCTTCATTATCAATTTCAGCAACAATTATCCACTGTGTCTCATCAAGACTGGTTATTGAAAAGTTACCTGAAAATGGGATTGATGGTAAAGCAATTGTATAGGGTTGCATTAGATAGCCAATGAGCTCAACATGTTGCAGATGGTTGGGTTATATCACTGTTACTCAGCAATGCATGCGTCTGAATGAAAGCTCAGACCAACACATCACCAAATGACCAACTCCCCTTACGCTATTTGGGTGTTTCTACTGTAGCAATAAGAAGATTTCTGTTAAAAGTCGTTATACTTACTTCTTCAGGAAGGCCGCCAGGGCACGGACAAACTCCTGCTGGTTGACGTCTTTCACTGTGACACCTGGCATCTAAAGGGCACATAACAAACATTTTACAACTGCGGATATTAAGAGGGAATGAGAGCTGGTGTTATCAGATTTATCACACTGTTATAATGTGGCGTAAAATGAGCGGGTGACGGACAGGACTACAATCGTGACCCACCGTTACACATCTAACAGACGAGATGGTAGCAGCTACATCATGTCAACTCTCATCTATTGACCATCAACAATTCCCATACAAAATCTGAAACTCGTATTCAGTATGTCGTGCTAAAATAAACAATCACTCGAGTTTTATTTGTAAGTGAGGGCTGCTGACAACATGCGTTCAACCGGCTTTGACATCTCGTGAATTAACGTTAGCTCATAGCTAACATTACTGGAGCTATCCTCACATAATACGTCTTTCACCTCAACCCTGACCATTACGAGACAATTTCCTATGGGTTTAAACATCAAACACACCAAATCGGATTTGATATTATGCACACCGACTTAATATCCAGGCACAAAATGCGAAGCTAAATTAAGAGGCTAGTAACTAGCTAGCAGGCCTCAACGAGGCAGCATGGGGGCAGCCATTACTAACAGACCTATACCGCGAGCGCAATGTTCAAGAATTATCCGATAAAACGAACAAATACGTCTTAAAACCTTGTACGAAGCTTGGCAGT
This sequence comes from Xyrichtys novacula, assembly GCA_962446985.1. Lineage (NCBI taxonomy): Eukaryota > Metazoa > Chordata > Actinopteri > Labriformes > Labridae > Xyrichtys > Xyrichtys novacula. The sequence continues at coordinate 26,501,018 of OY660871.1, forward strand.
TGTGTTTAACTTTACGTTGTCTTCTACGTTAGGACGTTTCGAAATTTAAAGCAAAAGAAATGAGAATATTTCAGGTCATTTCACCAAGGGAAGGAAAATAGCGCTTTACCTTGCTTGTGGACAGCGAAGGGAAGAGGGTGGAACGGGGTTTCCAACTCGTGTTAAAACGGGCAGATCTCGTCGGGTAACGCGAGACCGAGGAGTTGTTTTTTCCATCGATGTGGCTCATCACAGTGTACCAACCGCATTGTATTTGTCAGCGACTGAATGACATTGCTGTTCACACATAGACGTTTTCTGTATTCAATTTTTACATCCAAAGTTATTTTTTTCTTTTCTTTTGGCAATACTTGTGTACAGATTTGTAGATTTGTGAAGATAAAACTCTCCTTTCGGGACATTATATTGCAGCTATTATTTATCTTTACGTGCAGACATAAATGGAACAAAATAGACTTGACTCATTACAATTCTTCTTGTGTAATCTGTTCTCCCTGCCCTCCTCTGGGTCTCCACTTTCACAGTTAACAAGTATAGGCTCCTAAAGCTGTATGAAAAACTGCACCCGGCAAGAGTTATTTTAATCTGTGTTTTTAATTGCTTTGTGGGTATGATTTTGTGAAATGGAGCCCCCTCGATTTGGTTCAGCATTCCCCCCTGCCTGGAGCTTGTCCCTTTTGGCAGACAGTGGGAGAGTGATTTGTATAAACACTGACATGCTTGGTTGACTTTTTGGAAATATAGGCATATTTTTCCACTGTCGGCCCTGCAGTTGAACAAAGGTTATTTGCCTGTAAAAATTAAAGTGAACGATTCAAGCACACAGAACCAATTTTTCAGGCAGTTTTAGAAGCTTCAGCCTTTGTCTATCAGTTGTTTAATAATTATTTTTATTTTGTGTGTTTGCTGGAGAGTATTATGAATTTATTTTCTCTGTGTTTCTTAAATTGTCACCAGAAATACATGGATCATTCAAAGAGGATGTCTTCCGTTCAGATTTTTTTAAAGGGTGTGCTTTCTGTTTGTTTAGCAACAGTGAAATCACTGGTGCTGTGTGCTTGCTTTGCTTTTAGATAAGACAGTGAATACGCCTTTGAAATCTAATGCTTCCTCTGTCAAAAAAGCCCATTACCTCAGACGTTAAGGGCTGCTTCCCCTTATTTTTCTTGGTCTCTCTTAAACTGAACAAGAAATCAGGATTGAAAGACATCTGAGATAGATTAAACAAGCTTTCTGTTTATGCATGTTTGTATATGCTGATATTGTGTGTGCATGTGTGTGTGTTCGTGAACTTTATTTACATATTTCCCTGGCTGGCAGAAGTGGTGTTGCCCTTTGCACATTTCAGATGGAAAGGGCAGCCATGCTCCAACATTGACACAATTGATATGTTTGCAGAGACAGGGGAGAGAGATAGAAGGCAGGTGGATAAGCAGAGGTTTATGAATCAGGTTTACACTCTGTCAGAGGGGGCAGACAGTTTAGAGTGAGAGGTGAGATAGATAGAGATACTAGGGGGAAATAAAAGGCAGCAGAGTCATACAGGGGATAGATTATTAAGCGTTGTATAAACTATCTCTGCCATCACGGGGCTTCACACCAGGTAACTGTGTCTTTTAATTCTAATTTACTTATTTGACATTAAGGCACCGCTGGCTCTTCATCTCTAAGAGGCTTTGACCATTCAGCAAGGTTTGGCCTTGTCTCTTCAGTGTTGTTTCTTAGAGTTCAATTGATTAATTAAGTCAATTAATTACACTGGGAGTGACCAGCCACCATCTTCAATTGAAAAACTTGCACAAGGTGGATTAAACTCCATTAATTACTTCAGTAAATCAATTTTGCCGAGGCCCTTTGAGTGGCGAGACAAGAGACAACTGTGTAAAGTGATTATGATGCCGTCTAGAGGTTATTTCTGACAGTTATGATTATTATAGAAATGTGATGATTTATGCAAGGGTCAAACTAATTATGTGAAATGGACATGTGTCATATAGCTGCAGCCAATCTGCCACTTCAACTTTCATACAACCTGTTTTATGTAAGACTGTTGTTTGAAATTACACCGGAATTAGCTGCCAACCATTTTTGAATCCATTTGCTGGAAATAACTCATTGGCGGAGTAAGAGCGTTTGTGTGATTGAGTGTTAGTGTTCATGTATTTACTCATAAATGTCTTGGCCTATTTGTGTCTCAGAGAGTATGAGCGTGCAAATACTGCATGGTGGGCCAAAGGGAGCAGAGAGGGAAAACAAAGGCGAGGGAAAAGAGGCGAGAATACAGAGTGTTAACAGTGTGTTGCCACCCGGCTCGCTGCTTGTTGCTCTCTGTTTGCATGGCACTCACATACTCGGCGGAGAAATTCTGTCAAGTCTGGTCTGGCCTGACCTTTTCACTCTCTAGGCACGTTTGCAGCTCTCCAATACCTATCAAAATATCTGCTCTCTAACTGTCTCTCTGCCCCGAGCACAAACTTGCATCACATTCTCCATCCTTTCCACATCTGTACTTTCTCGCTCTCTTTCTGGTTTTATCATTCTGACCTACACCCCTATGCTTACCCTCTAAATTTCCTTCCCTTTGTCACTCCATTCTCATTTGTATTCCCTCTGTTTTTGGTCTTTCTCTATGTTGAACGGTTTCTCTCTTGAGAAAGCAAGTTTAACGCTGCAGGGTCTGTCTTTGCAGGAACAGCCACGTGGGAGCACAGGGGCAAAAGTGGCAGATAGAGTGGGAGTGAATGAGTCTGTATTTGCATAAGTATGGATAGATTTTTCCTTTAGTTTTTGCTCTTTAACATTATTATCAGTAATGTCCTTTTAACTGTAGTCAAATATATTCTCCCTTTACTAGCCTCTCTCCCCCTCTCTCTCTTTCTATATCTCCCCCAGACATGATGGAATTCATGTGGCTGTACTCCCTGTGCCAGTGTGCAGTGTCTGTATCTGTGATCGTGGTCAGTGTGAGGTTGTGTGTTGCAGTCAGTGGCAGCCGCATTGAGGAGAGAACCCAGGGTGCCCAGTTGCAACCTGGGAGTGTGTCATGCTGTCTGCGGCTGTGTCTTGGCTGGGTGGGGGCTGTTGGAGGTGCAACCGGGGTCCCTGTTACTGTGCTGCTTAACCTGCGAACCCCACAGTGTCTGTACACCTGCATCGCCCTGGTGTGTTGCCCCATGCTGGTCAGGCATTTCACCATGTTCCTGTTGATGCTACTTACCCTGGATGCCCACCTGATGCATCACTTGGCAGGCAGGTGAGTCTGAAAGATGGTTAAGACATATAAATTCTTGATACAAGCTAATAAAAATGTACATTCATGTGGAATAAATAACCACTGACAGAATATGTAATATATGAAAAATTCAACATATTTGCTTCTCTATTTATAAATGCATATATTGCTTTAATAAATTCCCTGTGAGTGTGTGGGAGAGGGTGAATAAGTGGGTGGTGAGAGTCAACAAACACTTAATGGTGTTTGCAACAGTATAGGAGGAAAATCAATAAAAGGGTAGAAGGCAAAAAAAAAAAGCAGCAAACATGGCAAGATGTGCCATTGAATGGCATACTGTTAAATCGAACTAGGCGGCTTGTTTAGTGCTCATAAGCACATAAAACACACGACCATGCAAAACACAGGGGTGAGAAAATACAGATAAGCTCCAGGGGTGTGAGATGTTTGATTGACAGTGACCTATAAATCCATCCCTTTAGCATAAAAGAGTCAGTGGTATGTTGTTTCTCCATCAGTTACGCACTTTGTGTGAGTGTGATAGGCTATCTATTCACGTACAGTATTACATTATTTTCAAGGGAAGCCACTCATGGTAAATGTAGGAGCGTGCTCACAGGTGTAACAGCCCTGCGGAAAGCTAGGAAGTAATCTTTAAATCTATATCAATATTTTTTTATATAGCTCCAAATCACAATAAGTGTTATCCCAAGATGCTTAGCAAAAAAGCAGGTCTGGACCAAACTCTGTTTACAAAGACCCAATGTAAAGATGGGATAAGATTAAGCCCCATCTTGAGAGATCAGTGTTCTATTGTTGCTACTTATAAGGACTAATGCTCATCGTGCGGGCACAGATTCACAGAGAGTACCTTTTTTACTTTCACTTCCAGGTATACCTCAGTGATGACTCGCCAGCGTGCCCTCTGTGTGGTTCTGCTCTGCTGGGTGGGCTCTGTCCTCTCCTCTTTTGCCCAGTTTATCGGCTCAGATGTCCTCAACACGTGGAAGAACGGCGGGGCTGGTTCAGGCACAGCTGGCCATGAGCTGAATGACAATTTCACCACCTCTCTACCCACTCCTATCCCTCCCCAGCCCCCTAAACATCACTATGTGCGCAAAGTAATAGGGCAGTACCTCCCATATGGAGGCTTCCTGTCAAAGTTTTACGTGGAGGACATGCACAACTTCACTTATGCTGAGTTTCACAGCAGCCACTGGGGAGTGTGTGCCCCTGATACAATATTAAGCCCTGAGTTTTTGGTCTATGTCCATGGTATGACTGTGTTCATGCTTCCTTTAGTTTGCTTGCTGACGATCTACCTTGAGCTGCTGTGTACCAAGCCTAGTAACACTCCTTTTAGCCATGCAGACCCCCCGAAACAGGACTCCAGCCGGGTCCGATGCCTTGCTTTATCCTTGTCATTCTTAGTCGTGCTGTGCCTGCCGCTGCACATTATCCATGCCCTCTTGCTCTTCCAACCTAATACCAATCTCCCTGAATGGGCACACGCACTTGCTGCATTTCTCTTTCAGCTGTACAGCCTCGTACCCCAGATCCTCTTCACTCCTCCGAGGAAACACGGGGGGGAAGAACGGGTATCCTTTCCTCTCTCTGCCCCCCGCCTTCCTGCAATAGCATCAGTGAGAGGGAAGTCTGTGCGTCTGGCTCTGTGTGAGGCGGTGCAGGCAGCTCCGTGGGCTTCAGCCAAACACTCACTCAAAGCCAAAGTGTGCCCAGAGGTCTGAATCCTCAACACAGTAGAAGATTTATGTGGTTATTGTCAATGTAAACAGTTTTCCAAGATCTAAATTATGGTAAACGAGTTTACTCTTTCCACAATTTGTGTGCACAGAAAGAAACCCAAGCGACTGCATGCTGGAAGTAAATACATCACATTCCTGTTTGTTTTCGGCTTTTTAACTTTAATCATCAACTGTGTGTACACTCATTACGAATAACTCTGCGAACGAAAAGGCCAGTTAATTACCAGGTCCCACACCAAATGTCAGAACCAAAAATTAAGTCTCCAGATGATGACTACCATCCTGATCACAGATGTCTTGTTTTCTTCCGCTGCCCGTCCTGTGGGTCTTATTCTAAGCCTGTTCTAAGTCTCTGCTAAGCCAGCCACCGGTAATGTAGATGTATGAGTGACAGCATTTAATTAAACATTTGGTAATAACATAGTGGTCCAGAGAGGATGCAGGAATGTAGGGGAAACATCATTAACCTGGTGGCTGTTTTGATTACACTTGTAAATACAATGTGATGCTCTCCTGCAATAAAAAAAGAGCCTTGCTTGCACTAATTGGGTTGTTCATCTTGAACTGTGTTGGTGTAAGAAATCACTGATGGAGTAAAAAAAAAAAAGTGAAAATCCATCTCTTATTGACCCTATTCACACTCGAGCCATTTTCCTCTGATGTAATGCTCAATGTGGGAGGTCGCAGTGCTGTTTTAATGCCTACTGCTGACTTGAAGCTTGTAACGAAGGGAATTACACCAGACATTATCAGTTCAACACTTCGAGATCGAACAACAACTGGAAAGACTGAACGGACTATCGACTAATTATGAAGCCTTTTAATATTACTTGGTGACTTCATTTAAGCTCTCTAATGCCACTATCAGTGTGGGAAGCTTGAATGTTAACTCTGCTTTGTTGCAAGATGCAAAAATTTCAGTAGGTGATCAAATGTTATCATCACTGCACTTATTGATAAAAAAACAACAACTCCAACTTGGGAAAATCCAAAGAAAACTGGTTGTTATAAAAATTAATTCAACTTTTTATGAATACAAGTCACTATAATAATAAATTGGGAAACAGATTTAAAGCTTCAGTGAGTAAGTTTTTTGACCTTAATGAAACAGACTGAAATTGATACTGGTGCCTTTTCATGATAACCAAAAGCAAACAAGACCATCAACAACTTGACATTTGATTTCCATGCTGTAATTTTGAATGCCTGTATGCCGAGCAGCTAATGAAACAATCCTGTTTTTACAGTTTCCTCAAAAAACAACAGAATTTGACACAGTCTGAAAGTGCCTCACAGGAGCTTTAAACTTACAGTTATTGTAATCTAACACAAACAAAAGGACCTTATCTAGTGACCATTATGAATAAAAACCAAAACAACTGTTTATTAGTAACATTAGTCATACTAGTCATATATTAGCCAGGGCTATGCTGATGCTGAAATCAGTTGTTGTCAAACTGATTTCTCTAAAAACTGCATTGATGCTCTTAAGTCTTTTTACTTTGATCTTTTCTTCCGTTGCAACCCAAAAGCAGTGAATTCATTGTTAGAAACCCATATTAGCATTATACTATCATTGAAGTTTCCTTTCTTGAGCATGAAATCAGAAGAAATTAGCTATCCTGTACATGTCTGTTGAAGTGCAGCATCCAAATATCCGTCCAGATTTGAAGATTTATTTCCTCATCAGATGCCAATTGCAAAGTTAGGGGTGAAAATGACAACAATAAACATTTCATACAGTTAAAGAACAAGCCAGAACGTGGGTATCAGGTATTATAGCTGCTTATAAACTCTCCAGCCTGAGCATGACAACAGAGAAAGTGGAAGCTGTGTTATTATGGTCTGTTGGTTGGAACATAACCATTACCCTTACTCTCTGGGTGTAGTTTTATCCACCTCTCTTCAGATCCACCCGTATCTATTTTCTCTCCCCCTTCTAATGTCTTTCCATCTCCTCTTCGTGTTTTCAAACAATGCTGTAAAGTACAGTATGTCCTCCATCACTACAAACAAAAAACAATCTGACTGCAACACATTATTGATGGAGAAATCTGGTAAGTGGTAAAAAAAAGATTTTTCCTGCTTCTCTAGCTCAGCAGCCCATTCAATTGTTCTGTGTGAGTCTCTGCTTCCTGATTATGCTCAGCCTCGGCTCACTCAGCCACCTCAATCAATGCCTCATGCTATGCTACCGCTCTGTACACACCTCTTTGCCTTGCTTGAGTCCCACCGTCAGGACTGGTGAACAAAAGCTGTGCTGGCCTTCCTTTAAAGGTCATCAGGGCTGGCTTAAGCAGATTGATAAAACTGTCTGGTGTACAACTGGTGTCTCACGAGAAAATACATTTAAAAAGTCTTTTGATGGACTTTTATATCTTCTGCAACTTGTGGAAAAGATTTACACCTATCATAAATGGGTCATAAATGGGATTCTCTGGACTGAGCCCGTTCTGGGACATTAATCGGTGAAACCAGCACTGTAGAGAAGCAGCATGAGTTATTCATAGATTTCTCACTGTCGTTAACAGGCCGTATTATTACTGCATGTCATAAACTCAGGCGGGAATACAAGTGGCTGTTGTCTGGCTTGTCCTGCTCTCATTTTCGCTTATGTCTATTGATCGCATAATCGTCGTCTATGGCGGTTTGATTGTCATCAAGTCTAGAAGAATGGTATCATTGTTATGGTCAGAAAACAGTCGGTTTCCTAAGACACAGTATTCAAAAGTATCACAAGCAATTATGCATCAGTAATTTCATTGAATTTAAAATCATTAGATCTTTCTTTACCGAAAACATACAAAAGACTTCTTCCACTGACAGTGATTTTCGTCCTGGGTGTTTCGTCCTGTGAGGAGAAGCAGAAATAACAGTATCAAACAAAGACGAGCAAGCTTAGTGCTGTGAGCCCAACAGGAAAACATCACACTGTTTGAAGGACGCACACACATAAAGAGACAATATTCCCTGTTTTATTACTCATCGACCACAGCTGGTCTGATCGCAGGTGCTACCCGTGCTACCTCTGCGTCACCATGAAGATATGTCTGCCGTCGATCGGTGTGTGCTTCTATGTGTGCGTGTGGATTGTTTGTTGGCCACAGTGTCAACTCACGCTGGTAGCGACTGGCAAGTCCATTACTTTGATTGCCATTTGACAATCTGTCTTTATGACAGGCGACCGTGGAGCCTCGCCATCGATAGAAGAGAAACACATCGATCTATCACCCGGCGACCTCCGGCGGCTTTCAAATCTAGCCCCGCGCACAGATGGACATGTTGAGTGCTTCTCGACAGAATCGGGTATTGATTGCGTGGAAGTTAATGGCAGAGTCATATTTTTGTGTGTGCATCTGACTCAACCCTCCTGTCGCCCTTTCTTCCCCGCTATCTGTTCTTGTGATTCATTAGCAGTGCCACAGAACCTTCTGGTTTGTTTATTCTGTTCATTGCGGGCTGCTATTTCTATCTGCTCTCACTCCTTTTTATCCTCATCTTTCCACCTTTACTTCCACCATCCTCTTTTGATGTTATCATATGCTCCACTTATTGTTCTCTGTTTGCAGGACTTCAAGGAAAAACAGCCTCTGTTCAGAAAAGAGACCAAAAAAAAAGGCAGTCTGATCCCAAAGGTTATTTTTGGATTCTTTTTTATTTTGTCGTGCTTTGTATCTTTCCCCTATAAAGAAATAGTTAGCTATATATCAACAATGACACATGGACTCTAAAATAAACAAGAGTGAAAGACAGGAGAAGAGACGACTAGGCACAGGAGACGAAGAGAGAAAGCGAAAGAGAGAGAGAGGAAAAGAGAGGAAAGGTAAGAGTGAAAAAAGACAGCAATTTCTCTACAGTCGAACCAAAAACAAACCATGGGAAGTGTACATTTCTTTAACATTTACAATTTTAATAATAACAACGGCAATAATAATAATAATAACATTAACAACAATCATAATTGTTCAAATAATAATAATAATTAATAAAAAATCAATAAGACCTCTGGTTTTTCATAAAGACAAATGATTTTTTTTATTCTTTTCTTCATTTTTCTTTAAAGATCACTGGACAGTAGTTTGTTCGGCTTTGCGCCTCTATAGGCTAATATTCTGTGTTAGTATATTTGTTTCATAACGCGTTTCAATAGTAAACTGGTTTCATATTTCTTAAAAGTTTCCTTTAATTTATGTTGCTGTTCATTTTTTATACAAATAAGGACTTCAGAGATATGTATACTTGTTCTGTGGACGTGTGTACTGTTCGTATGAATGTGTGCATGTATCTGCATATGTGTGGTAGCATTCAGAAAAAAATATCCATCCGTCTGCTTCTCTCACTCACTCTGTTTTTTCTTTGCTATCGCTCCTCTTGCCCTTCTTATGAAGACTTTTAAAACCTTTTGATCCTCTTAATGACATTCTAAAATAATTAAGCTTTTCTTTAATGCCTTGGCAAGTCATATTCATTTCTTCGTTGTCAGGAACGCAGCCCAACACTAATCCTTTCATTATTAGGAGCCAACAAAGGAGGAGCGATAGAGAGAGGGAGGGAGGGGAAAGACAGAGAGGGAGAGAGGTTTAAGGGGGGAGGATGTAACAGGTGAACCGGGAGGGAGGAGGAGATTGAGGGGCAATTAAAAAGATAGGTGTACAAACTTTCACATCAGAGGCTGGAAGGAGAAAAGAAACACAAATCTTGTTTCTCCAATAACCAGAAGGAGGAGAGGGGGTTGAAAAAACAGAGCGGTTAGTTTGTCGAAAAGTCTGAATACTCCTCTGGACTGAGTTCTAACCCGCTCCTGTGTTGTTAAAGTATTAAATACGAGTCGAGCTCTGCTGGAAAAGATGCTTCGGCAATTTAAAAAATTTCAATTTTCTTGCATCCAGCGCTCAATAGCTCCTGGTCAACTCATCAGCCCCCCCTTCCCCTCTTCTCTTCCCTCACATGCTGCTCCCTCTGCCTCCGCCAGTTAAAGATTGAGCTTTGTGCAATGGATGGTTTTCTCCAGGCGTGGAATTATAGCAGTCATCTGCCTCTAATTCCCCTTCCACTTTGGCGGCTGCACAGGCGGAGTGCCTGTTTTCTTTGTGCTCCCTCGCTTTCCTCTCGATCAAAATAATTATGGCGTCATTTCGGGGGGTTTTTGTGTCTGCATTCACCTCAGCCTCTTCTCCTCCTCCCTCCTCACTCTGTCTCCCTCTCTGTTTTCCCCGGTTTGTCCGACTAACAGTGTATATGGCACAGTCGTTAATGGCTGGTGGGTCTATAGGCTTTCTTTTTCTCAGTCTGTCTCGGTGTGTGTGCGTGTGTGCGTGTGTGTGTGTAGGACATGAAGTGAAATGGACTGGTGGGATGTATTGGCTGTGTGGTATCTGTATACAGTCGTTTTCAGAAGGCCGCCTTCTATGGCGCGTTGTATAGAAGTGTTGGTGTGTGTTTGTGTGTATACTGTATATAAGGTGGGAGACAGGGAGAGGGAGAAATAGAGGGGATGAGGTCAGAAGAGAGAGGCAGGGTAGTGGGGGAAGGGAAAGAGAAGGGCTACAGTAGGTACTCCTTCTTGCCCTGGCTGGCGTCGTTCCCGTTGAGGAAGGCCTCCTGCACCTCCCCGTGTTCATCCAACCCACTGGCCTCATGGGTAAGATAGGAACCTGTATGACGAAAGATGGAGAAAGAAAGAGAGAGAGAGAGAGAGAGAGAGAGAAAGAGAGAGAGAGCGAGAGGGACATTGGAGGGGGAAGGTTAGGTGGCAAAGCGTCATGATCATTGCGGCGCCCATGCAGCATTATCAAACCGATCAGGCTTCATATTATTGTACCTGTGACTGATTAATTCATTAGTTAACTGATTGTTAGGTCAATACCAAGCAAGAATAGGCTCTCGGGTACGGTACGAGCCTACAGGCGGAAATTAGAGGTAGTGGAATGGACAGAGGAGGCAGAAGAAAGAGGAGGAGGAGATAATAGAGAGGAAAAAGACAAGGGAGGGAGGGAGGAGAAATTGGCAGAAAAAGGGGGTGGAGGGGAGGTTAGGTGCAAAAGAACAATGGCACTTTTGCGTCACTCAGAAAGCCATTAAAGACATTTTAACACCCCTCCGGTCTGTTTGATTAATGATTCGGTGCAGCGCGGGTTACAGGGAGCAAGAAGTGCTTAAGTCATCTTCCTGCTTGAGTGTCCCTTCACTCTCCGGGGGTGAGTGACACTCTCGTTCTCTCTCGCCGTATAGTCTGACTGGCATGCTGACAGTCACAGCAGACCGAAGACAAAGCCTCTAATGGCTCTGTTTCAACATGGTTTGCTTGTAATAGTCCTGTCTCTGTACTGATTGGCAGTCAAGCCAAACTGAATGTTGACTGACGGCTTGTCTATAGTCAAAGGGGTTAAGTAATGGCTGGTTGCTGCCCAGCTATATGCTGCTCCCAGATCAGTTCTTGGCAGCTGTGGCGCAAAGTCGAAGGCTGCCAACTGGGGGGCACTTAAAAAGATAGGGAGCACGAAGAGGCTGCTTTTAATAGATGAGCCTTGATACACTAACATATAGTCATAAAACATGGGGACCACACCTACATTTCCCACCCCACCTTATTTCTTCCGCTGTCTCAGCCAAGGTCGTCCATCACAGATAGCGTCCTCCTGCAGAGGAGCATCGCATCCTGTCTGCTTCACGCTGACAATTTTACACCTCAGTTTGAAATATTACTTTCAAGGAATCCAAGTGTAACTGGCCTGCAATTATTTTTTCACAGCATGCTCCACCAAAAAGCGGGGAAATGAAAGAACACGTCTGTGAAAAATGTGATAAAATATCCTCATTTTCAGAGCGTGCCCCCTGCTAGTGAGAGAAACTTTTGTGTGACATTGTGTCTGTGTTTGTAAGCGTGTGTGTGTGTGTGTTACCTTTCTGTCGGACAGAGCACCAGATGGTAACGATGAGGACGCAGATGACGGTGAACACCAGCAGTGCCAGAACGCCACCTATCACCGCATACGGTACTGCGCTGTGAGTCTCCACCACTGCACCGGGATCTGAGGAAGTACAAAAGAGACAAATAGCGCGTGTGGGTGGAGGAGAGGGTAAATATAAAGGAAAGTATAGAGATAAAGGGAGAGAGAAGTGCTGGCAGGGAATCAGGCAAAAAGAGAAATGGATCAAAAGTGAAAGCAGAAAAGATGTTAAAGGGAAAAAAATATAAAAGTGAAAGAAAGAAAGCACATTAAAACACCAGCGTGGGAGAGAGAGAGAGCTTACAGGGAGTGAGACAGGAGAAAAAGAGTCGATATCTTCCACCCAACTTGCATTAACACCTCTCATCACCCCCCTACAGCACAGAATGGCAGACGGTGAGAATAAAAATGGGTGAGAAAAAGGTGCAGGAATGAATAGAGTGAATAAAGAAATACATGTCAGCCTCTGAAAACCCACTTCAGCCAAGCACCTGTCAAGACCACAATGCATTTTAGATGAGGAAAACTTTGAGTGCGTTTACACCCTGACTTGTGCAGCCCCCTGGAAATAAAATCAAGCACTTCACCTCCAGATTCAGTGACACTGTGTAGTAGAATATTGGAGTAGATGGAGGGAATTATTTGAGTAAGGCTCACCTTATATCAACTTTAAAACGATTTAAAATAAGGACCACAAAAAATTAAATAAATGAAAAATAAGAAAAGAAAAAAAAGCTTTTGTTAATGATAAAATTCTAGGTCAATTCAGTATTTTTCATCATTTAAAATGCAAATGATGACAGATTTAACAGCAGGTTAATTTTTTTAAAAATATTTAAAAAGTTAAAAATGCTAAATGTCCCTTTCTTTCTAGATTTTATTGGATTTTTTTTCTATATCCTTGCAAAAAATGCCCTCAGATTTCAGGTTTGACCAGGCTTCATTACACCTGATACACTTGGTAACATCTTATTACAGGATGTGACAAAAAGGGGGAACTGGAATAACTCTGACTCTACAAAGTTTGTGTTTAAGACAAATAAGCCCTTATATATTCCACCTTTTCTTTAGCAGAAAGTGCAGCCTGAAAGGTTTCTGTTTGCGTTGATTTTGGTATCAAGTGTTATCTCACATTTTTGTTGATTTTGTCCTGTGAATGTTTCAGACAGCCTTTGAAAACCAAAACATAAATTGTTGATGGTCTTGAGGTATCAATCATTTCTATTTTGAGGCATGATCAGTCGAAAAACTCCTCATATACATTCTTACTGACTGAATGATGAATCCATTAGTCAAGGACGTTCTCAGTAAGGTACCTGTTTGTTGTACACCTTACAGATCCAAAAGCAAAATCTTCATAGCGAGTGTAGCTGGGCGCTGTGTCACTGGTAAATAATGACAGATGAGAGGATTGACAGAGCGCAGGAAAAAATGAAAAAAAAAGAAGTGCAAATGGAGGTAATATGTGCCTTATTAAAGCAGGTCTTTGAATGTGAATTCAAATACTGAGGTGTTTCTGAGTCGCTGACAGTAATGCAAGTCCTTTTTTTCTCTCTCGATGGGGTTTAGTATGTGAGTGAAAGAGCCGGTAAGGCCAATCTGAGGCAAGGACACAGAGTTATTGATGCAGCTCATGGACCTTGACGGCGCAGAATTAAAACATGAATCATTAATACAGAGCTCACGCACGGAGATCACCAAAGAAGCACAGAGTGATAGTGGAGGGGGAAGTAAAGGAAGAGGAGCGGTGATTGACAGCAGAAAAAAAAGACGGTGCATGAATTTCTTGGTCAAGTGTGTCATTGAGTGCTGTGGCGAGGAGTGTCACATTGCTGCTTGTGTATGATCAAGTATTGGTGTGTGAGTGTGTGTGTTTTTAAAATGAATAAAGCTGTCTTTGCTGCACAAAGGTCATGTGCGATACAAGTGCTTTAAGTGGAATGAGATTGACCATGAGATTGGCAGCCATTTTTCTCAGATTTCATGTTCAGGGTGGAGAGCACAAATGCTATAATGGTTTCAAGCAGCTGAGATCTAAGGTATTATCCTCATACCCTTGGCCAGTAGCACAACTTTTCTCACTTTATAGTTACACTTATGCATTTAAAGAAAACAGCATTATACTGTAAGGTAAATACAGCTTGATGAGTGCTTGTTTTGGAGAAGACTCTGCATTCTATGACAACAAGTTGCCAGCAGGGGGGGTGGCACAAGTTATGGTGAACCGCTCACAAGCATAAGTCCATATTATACTGCTGTAAGCTGAACTCAACCACCATGTATGTATCTGGCAAGATGGCAACGACACTGGTACTTGAAGGAGCTTCACATCTGCATAGAAACTAGTGCTGGGATGATATGCTTCTCTTCCAATTTGATTCTTCTACGATTTTTTTGGATGCCGATTCGATTTAAATTGCGATTCTATGATATCGTCGATTTTTTTGATTTTTAGTCTTTATTTTTAACACCAGTTAAACAGTTGAATGATTATGATTGTCTACTGACTATTCCAGGAACCATATTTCCCCAACAAATACACATCAAATGTAAGTCAGGTTTTAAGATCTATTCTTAAATACATCTATATAAAAATAGATTTGAACATATAAATCAATTTTTAAATTGTAAAACAAAAAATCGCGATATTATGCAAATCGATTTTTCCGCCCACCCCTAGTAGAAACTGCACATTTCTGAACACAACAGAAGCCTTCATGTAGGAAAACATCCTAAAACCTCCAAAGTGGTTGAACACCAACATTAGCCAATGAGTTTTCAAAAGCAGTGTGAAGTGCTGTTAACTGTTTTGAAATAGTTTCACTCATGTACTAATGACCTACATGATAAAACAAGATTATTAATGACAAGATCAGTCTTTGCACTGATTTTTTGTGCCTATTTTCAGACTGGGTTTCCTACAAAAAACTAATATCTATTAAACACTCGTCTGGAGGTGGCTCTGTTTAAATTTTGGCAGAGAGAACAAAGCTGAAAGACAGGAGGAGTTGTTTTAATTTTCTTTTTACATAATTTTTCGTACCTATGGTTGACACTGAGCGTGGATTAGCAGAAAAACGTATATGTGCCCTGTTGAGGTATTGTTTCAGAGGGAGAACCTGTACCACCAGATGAAAGAGCGAAATGACTTTGAAGAGGATTTAAGGTCTTTGCTGTGAAAGCCTCACTGCTCTTTGAAACGAAATTAACCATGTTCACGTTTATGTTATTTGAACATTTAGCGGGACACATTATGACACTTGTTCTGTGAAAGATGATGTTAAACGGGTAGATCTGGACCCATTTGTAACCTGATTAGCAGCAACAAATCAGAGTTTGCACTGTTTTTATTTCTTTTGTTATGTCGCTTAAAATCAGTTCATGATCTTTCCGTTGTTTTTTTTTTCTTTTCTTTTTTTTTGCGAGTTTTTGCCTTTTATTGATAGGACAAGTCAGAAGTATGGGGAGATAGAGAGAGAGGGGGGAGGATATGCAGCACATGGTCGGGGCCGGACTCAAGGCTGCAACCACTACGGGGCCGTGGTCCCCGAGGTGGGGCGTGCTACCCTGCTCGGCCATCTGAGCGCCCCTCTGTTTGCATAAGATTTTTGAAAGAAAATCGATCACGTTCATTACAAATGCATGTGTTTGCAAGAACACCTCAAAACTGTAGGTGTTCGGTGAGATATTCTTGAGTAATGGTGACCTCTTTTAGAAAAGGGGTCACCAGGGTCACAATACGATATGAAACTTCACAGCGTCTTAAAAACTCCCTATAGTGCCTTTAGATATTTTTCTCCAACCTGAAATAAGGTTAAAGCCTATCTGGATTGTTGTATTCTTTTACCTTTTGACTTACTTACTGAACAGGAAGCCTTAAAATGATTCAAATTGTTATAATACCAATGCCGAAAAGCCTTACAAACTACAATACAAAAGTAAAATGCTGTACCAGTGTTTTAACTCTCTACCCTTAAGTTATGTCGAAGAAAAATTGGCTGTTGTGCAAATTTAGTAAATGGCATGGTTGACATTTAGTAAATTTCTCAGGGCATGAAAAAGAAAGGATTCAAGTGCTTTCCCTTTACCTTGAGCCCTCGATGTGCTACAAACACGGCTGCCAAAAGCTCCATGAGAAATATGCCAGTATGAAAAAGTGCGCCGCTTCAAAGAAAACCCCCATAAATGATGCGTCACCATTAAACATTCACTAAACTGCTCAAGCTGCCGCTCATCTTCTGACTCTTTATGACATATGCCCGGCAGGAAAACAACCTCTAGCTGCAGCAGGAGGCAGAAGGAGCTAAAGAAGATCAAGAAAGATGCTCTGTTTCCCCCCGCTTCATATCCCCTTAAAGAAAAGGAGACACAGAGCAGCTGAAGGTATGGAAAGAAAGGATAGCGGAGTGTGAGCCAAGCAGACTTTATTTCTCCTGCTGTGCGGCATTCATCTGGGGGAAACGATTAGAGAACCACCTGGATCCCTGATCTTTCTTTCTTTAGTTCTTTCTCTCTAACTCTCTGTATCTCTGCGTGCGCGTGTGTGTATGCAGATAAATCGGTTGTGTAGCATCCCCCCCCCGTCTCTCCAGTGGCCGGCGTCGGTCGGCTTAAGCCTGCAGGGTCTTGCCGGTTTCCTTCAACTCCTCACGCAGATTCATCTTCAGTACTCACCAAGCACCAAGACACCAAGCTTCTCAAACCACACACATACACAAATGCTGACTGGGCAGTGTGTGTGTGTGTGTGTGTGTGTGGAGCATCAAAGAGCAAGTGATAAGAAAGAAAGAGAGAGGATGGTGTTTGTGCACATAGAGCATCTGCAGGCACGTACGCTCATGTAGATGCAGGGCAAAGGAAGGTTATAGGGGAAAGTGTGTGTGTGTGTGTGTGTGTGTGTGTGTGTGTGTGTGTGTAGGCCACCTGAGAGTCATCAAATGAGTATGGGAGTGAAAGACACCAAAGGAGAGCAGGGAAGGTCGAGCAGAGATAGCACAGGCGGAATAAAAAAAGCGTGTGTGTGTGTTACCTGTGGGGTCCGGGTAGACTCTGGGTATTAGGCGGGTTGGGGTGGTGGGGTGGGAGGTGATTGGTTGGGTGGTAGGAGTAGGAGGGACCGTAGTAGTGATTGACACATTATCTACAGACAGACAGGGAATGGGATAGCAAATACACAAATGCACATACACAAACGCTACAAACATGCAGTGACATTTCAACAAAGGGGATGCAGGATTTACAGGCAAGTTACGACGGCACATAAAACAGGACACATGCTTTATTATTGCTGAATAATAATGACTCTCACAGGCTACCATAGCTCAGCATCCAGCTCTATGAAGCTCTTAGACAATCGTCCCAGAGGGAGTTCGGTTATTGTAATAAGTTTTGAGAAGAGAGAGGAAGAGAAAAATGCAACAACTGGAGGGAAGAGTTATTTCAAATATGCTGATCAGCATCCCAGGCTGATGCCATTTCGATACGAGTGACAAATGTTGCTAATTATTTTCCCAAATTGACTGTTTGTGCGAAATGGAATCGATCTGGACTCCTGACAAGCGATAAGGACACGGACAAATGGTGTTTTCTGGCAGGCCTGTGGGCCCACAGAGGGGGTTAAAGAAGACGTTTACAATGGGAGAGACACACTTCAGAGCAGGGGCTGAGGAGAATTACACCTGGCAGCGTGACATTCATCTACGATGCAGCAATCGGAATATATAGGAACACATTCTCTATCACTGACACATTTTCTATGGCACAATGGCAGGAGAGACAGAGACATTGTCTGTGACAGATGCATTCCCAATGGGACGGTGCCATGCAGGGACTGAATCATTCGATAGAGAACAATAGCTTGGATCTTGACACATTCTCTGAAATCAATGGCTGAGACACAATGGTAGGTAGAGAGAGGCAGAAAGAGACAAGTTCATATTGGCGTTAAAGACAAAAATAATGGCTGACGAGAACTGAAAGGATGAAGGAGTGGGTGTGAAAGCGTGTCTGTGTGAGCGTGTTGGCACTTAAGAAGTGAAAAGCACGCCGCTATATCAAACAATCTCTGTAAAACGGAAACTTGCAAAGATTTCCATGTGCTTAAAGAAAACGCACACATACTCACACATAATGCTGATCGTGTACTCGTACATTAAAGTCTCTCAGGCGTGTGCACACACATACACAAGCCACCAACACTAAGAAGCATAATTGGTCATGTATACACACCCTCAAAGACAAACGCACACAAACGCACATGCACACACTGCCCTTTCCTGCTCAGGAGTAATTTATTGGTAAGTATTCCTCTGTCTCTTCCCTCCCTCTCTCCCTCTGGCCCTGAGATCATCAATCTCTTTTTGCACTCTTCTTATGTCAGCACTATACCTCCCCCGTTCTGTTACTTCTTTTTTTCTTTTCTTTAAGCCCCACGCGGTCGTCTCCTCGTAAAGAACTGTACATGATGCACCGAGTATTTTGTGGGGGAGACAAAAGGCTGAAGTGAGTTTTTCTTAGAAATAGAGTAAGGGAGAAAGAAAACGGAAAAATTACCCAACAGTTACCTCAGACTGTGTATCTGCAGCTGCACTTGTGCGTTTGTGTGGATACTTGTGTGTGTGTGTGTGTGTGAGTGGTTGTCATATAGGCCTGAGGATTAATGGCTGGGGGCACCGCGATAATTAACTGGACCATGATTAATTTCTCCTCATGATCTAAAAGTGTTCTTTCTTATACTTCCAGTTTTTAAAAAATCTTCCTTCCACTGTTTTTTTGTCCTTTCCTCTCACGGTTCATCTTCTTCTTCTTCTTGAGCCAGACTCCTTTTCCCTCATTTACACCCCTCCTCCTTCTTCTTCATTTGTCTGCGTCTCTGGTTTCATTCCTCCGTGACTTCGCTCCCTCACAGCCTCTCTTCAACTTAATTAAGGAGAATGCCATACAGCTGTCGTACTCTTGGCCGATAGCGTCATTTTTTTCAACATCATATTGTTATTCATTAACACTATATGGCTGCCAATCAGGCACACAGCCCATGTTATTTCCAGGGATGGATGTGGCGGCACTCGCGATAATGACGTTTCTCCTCGTATCTCATTCTGGCAGAAGTGTGCCTGAGGATGCTGCTGCTGCCATTTTGGATGAGTCCTGTTATTCCTTCATGTTCGCTGGTCCTGATTATAAGAAGGCCTTGCCCGGAGCAGTGGTAGCTCCAGCCGTCAATCAGTGAAATGAATGCTGGCCACTGGTCAGAGGTCCACAGCTGAGGCCAGAGAGGCCAACACTGATTGGCTGAAGACTCGATCAAAATTCTCTTAGACCCCCGATAGAGCTGTGTTTGTCATGTGGCGAGGTTCACAGTTCTCCGTACTACGTTTCCCGAACAAAATTGACTCTGCATTATCATTATCTCCGTCTGGCTTCCTTAGTCACAAGCCCCCAACTTATTTTCACTTTCACTCTCATTCCACATTTTTTTCTTTTTTTTGTGAAAGTCTCACTTCATTAAATGGAGGTCTGTGTTTTTCATTCCAATTATCCTGACGGCTCATTACAACAACCGAGGAGACACAGACTAATCCCTGGTCAGCTCGTATCCCCCTTCTTTACTCCATGTACCCGTCATTTTTTTCCTTTCTTTTACTCCACTCTGCTTCACCAGGAGCCATTCTATAAGACCACCAGTGTTTATCCCTTACAGGTATATAAACACAAAGTCAAGTACACATACTGTATGTATATGACTTACCTATGCAGATAAACAGTTCTTTCCTCTACACCTCTACCTCTCCAACTCACTCTCTTTCTTTCTTTCTTTCTTTCTTTTTCTCTGTCTCTGCATCTCCCACACTCTCTCATGCAATTCAATTCTAATGGGTTTTATTGGCTTGGCGATTCATCTGAGTGCAGCAGTTCAGTTCAATTACATAAGGGAGCCCTCCAGGCTTTCAGCAGACAATCTGGAACATTCTCCTCTGAGTCACATGCACACGCTTTCACGTGCACCTTTGTGTATAGACACACGCATAAAAAAAAAAAATCCAATTTGTGTTTAACAATGGTGGCACAGAGATGAAACAACCAGCGGAGGCCGCATCCTTTACACAGTCTGCAGAAACTCGCTCTGTGTGTTTCTGCTCCGTGATTCATTCGACCATATTTTCCATATTTAGAACATTAACGTCTTTCTGGAAGCTGCAGAAAAGTTAATTTCATTCTTAAGTTGTGAAACTCACTATACGTGCACTACGATGAAAAATATCTCATTCCTCTTGAGGATCATTAACACAAACACAGGAATCCATATGCTACCAGCTGACGTAAGCTATTTTTACATAGGCCAATTAAAGCTGGAAAATGCTTCTTGCAAATAATCAGGCAGAAGAAGCTGCTCTGATCTGATTCACTCACAAAGAAATGTAATCCTGACATCGACGGTTGGTGTATTTGGGATCAATATTCGTGTAAACACTTCATCTTCCTGTTATCGGTAGAATCATTCAGAAAGCCTGTATAGGGCCAGTGTGTCTTTAGCTGCGTGTACATGGGCAGAAACTATCGGAATAAAAATGCATCATGTAAACATGTCGATTGGAAAATTCTGATCCAATTCGGCTCAATCCGAAAGAAATTGTATTCCGGATGAGAGGATTGGTTTATACCGATCGTTATTCTGAAACACGTCCATGTAAACACTTATTCCGATCGTGAC
This sequence comes from Xyrichtys novacula, assembly GCA_962446985.1. NCBI lineage: Eukaryota > Metazoa > Chordata > Actinopteri > Labriformes > Labridae > Xyrichtys > Xyrichtys novacula. The sequence goes on from OY660871.1 coordinate 26,521,676, forward strand.
TCTCAAACCTGACTCGGTCTTCACGCTTTAGCTTTTGGCTTATTTATTGAGGTCAGTACATGAAGTTTCATTATTAACACTCAACAGGTGTGTACCTCCCCCTTCCAAGAACACAACAAGGCGTACATACAGCGTAATGATGTCACATCTGCACGCACAGTGCAACCTTTGAAAAAACAGTAAAATAAGTGCGCAAGGGCGCCATCTAGTGACAACATTTAACTGGGGGGAACATCCTGAGTTGGATGAAGTGAGCCACTACGGCGTTTGTTGGTTTGTTGACAGCACAGGCGTCAATACAATTCTTCTTCTGCAGTTGTTTTAGCAAAATCAGACAACTCTGCGCATGTCCAAATGCTTCTAATCTGAATAAAGTTTGGTGCATGTATACACACATTATTTGATTTTTGCGCCCATATCAACAGTGGATTCAGATTTACCGATCCCTCAAACTCTTAACCGGATCAAGAAAATTTTGCTGATATAAACATGGCTGTTGTGGGGAAGAATAGGACCATAGCAGGGGCAAAGCAGAACTAGTCTTCAGCTGATGTATCTTATTTTCCTTTAAAAGAACTTGGATGTTGGAAAAAAAGCTATAATATCAGGTTATATCATCAAATCTTCATTTTCATATTCAGAGTATGGGTAGCATGTTCTGATACTGTGCTGCAGAACTTTTATTTTGGTTTGCAAAAGAGACAAATGTGCCACCAAGCTTCTCCGTATAACTGGATGTACTCTGTGGTAGAACACCCTGTTTCTGCAAATCAAACACTCTTTTTCTTCTGCTATTTGTGGCAGATTCTACCTGAAGTACAACTCTGCGCACGTCGAAATGGTTTCACTTGGATTCAATTCTTCTTGTTTTCGCTGCATACTTTCAACAGATCTCTTTATTTTGCAACCATGCCAGCAGAGAAGTTGAACTGTCTGAACGGAATGATTTTAATCTGGTTGAAGACGTATTGTACACGTAACTAAAGCTCATGATGGGAGCGCTGAACAGCTTTCTGGGGCTCACAGTATAGCCAGTAATAAGGACTCTGGTCCAGGACTTCGTTTTCTCTGTGTTGCCCTTTAAACCAGCATCTCAAGACAAAAGAGAGGTGATTTTCTTTATTGCTGCACAACACTTCAGGTTGAAATCCCTTGCCTGCACCTGCGTGTCGAGATAATAACTCATTAAAGCCAATAGACTCATACTCCTAGTTGAACGTGTGACCGTGAAGTCAAATAAAGCTTAGCTTTGACGCATCACAACTTTGCAGCGGTCTGCGCTCCCAGGAGCATCTCCTCGCTCTCTGTTCTACTGTGCCAGCATTAAGCTCGACTCCCTTCACAGAGTAGCAGCGCCTAAAGCACCTGCGACAAATTGGCAGACACATTTTTCCTGAGTTTGTACCCGGCATTCAGACCCTGATGGCAGATAACTCTCACAGAGGGAAGGTTGACATAAAATGAGATGGAAGGAGAGAGACGAGAGGGAGCGCTGCTAGTTTTTCTGCACCTGCAATAAAATCATTCCTTTTCTGCTGACTCATCCTTTATTACACACATCCTCCAGCGATCCCTCCTTTTTTTCACCCCTCCCTCAGTGCATCCTGGGATTCCCTCTGGGAAGGCTAGAAGCCAACTCAACTGACATCCCGTTTATCTGACAAGCTGCAGCACTGAATGTTAACCTGCCTCCGACCTCCGTCGTCCTTCTTCCCTCCCTCCATCTTTCTCCCCCTCCTCCCGCAGTTACTCTCCCCTCTCTCTCGCCGCGCCGTCCTGTCAGAAATCTTGGCCTTCTCAGAGCGAAGACACTGAACTGCAGCTGAACCGAGAGCGCAGGGCAAAGCGGTTGCAAGGTGAAAACGGTTGAAAGGGTGTGGGAGGAGATGAGGGAGATGAGGAAGTGGACAGGTGGTGTAAAAGAGGTGAGAACAGCGGGCTGAGTCAAAAGACAGTGAGGTAAAGAAGACGCAACACAGGATAGAGGAAAACAGCGGTAGGAGAAAGAGAGAGGGAGCGGTTGAAATTGTTGTGACTGGAAGAGAAAATATGCCAACAGAGAAGATAAGAGAGAGTGGGATGATATTTTATGTTTTTTTCTAACCTCTAAAATCTGTAGGTAAGCGGAGAGCCTCGCCACAAAACGAGATATTCACATTTTGAAATAAAAAACTGAAAAGTAAGACACCTACTGTAACTCTGTGGGTGCAGGAACACTAAAAAGCAGGCTGTGGATAAGTGTTTGGAGTTATGAGTCACTTTAGCATATTTTACAGAGAGAGGAGTCATATTTCTTTTCAAAACTGACTGATGAACTTTGTGATCAATCGTCAGGAAGAAACACTTCACCAGCTGCTGTGAAAACCTACACAGACGGAGGTTTGATTTGCTCTTGCAGCGATGTACAGAAAACACATAGGCACTTCTAACTTTAATTATCACCTATATGCAAAGACTCAATTTGACATTTCTTGATAAGAATCAGCACCGAGTCCGCAAGATGATTAGCTTTGACTCGGAGGAAAGTTAAGAGTAATTTACAGTCGTCTGCACGTTAATTTGATGGCTGAATCAACAACCCTGAGCTTTTAAGATAAGGTTTGAAACAATCAACCCAGTGGGCAGGAGCATTTTTTTTGAAGTACAGCAAAACATTTCTGATGTGAGGCTACAGCGGGAGGATTTAAGAAACTGATTGCTGGAAATCCGCAGAGCAGACGAGCCAAAGCTTGGCTTATATGCTCTGGTCTTTTATGGATTTTGGTTTTGAAGCAAGATATATTTTTTTTAACTTTAAATGTACCATTTTTTAAGGAAAGAAAGAGGATAAGAAATGAAAAAAAGCAAGATAAATCAAATTAATGATCAGCAAAGAGCAATGGGATGAAATAAAGAAGATGAATGATGAAATGTGGGGGAGAAGAAATGGGCACGGAGGAAAACAAATGAAGATGACAGCTGAGAAATGGTACAGGAGGCGAGCTGAGGAGGATGGAGAAAGACGGAACATTTTTTACAGTGGTGGCAACGCACATCAAAGCTCAACGTTTCTAACCTTCGAGGAGAGAGAGCGAGAAAAAAAAAGGCACACACGAAGACAGAGAGCAGTGGCGGGTGGGAGGGGAAGTGGGAGGGGATGTCACCTTTCATCTTGCTACTGTTGCCACCCTGGATGCCTGTGGAAAGCTGCCATTACGCGTGCTGTTTGAAGCGAGACGTGCACGTACGAGGACTAATCGTGTACGTGCGTGTGAATGAGGGAAAGCGAGGGTTAGTGTGATGGAAAGATGAGGGGGCACTATCCAATAGCAGCCTAAAATGTTACATAAGATATCATGTCTCTATTCCCTCCATGGGCGCCTCTGCCTCTGATCTCCTGATCAGGTGCTCGGGCGCAGTGACAGGAGCAGCCATAGGGGGGTGTAGATCAAAAGGGCAATCCTGCTGAGCGACAGTAGTGTGCGGGTAATTAGGGCCAAATGCAAGCGCATTGGATATGAAACAGCAGATCCATCTAATGACGATCTCGCTCCGTTAAAAACCCACCCGATCTCGATTTTGTGCTTATTTGACTGCAAATTTACCCAAGTGTTTCATGAGTGGATTAGACCACACTCACATGAACCAAAAACCTTGTTTTCTTTTTCAAATGTGCGTCAAACTCTGACAGAAAGTTGTCTAATTTGTCACTTCTGCTTTGAAAGATAACTTTATGGCGAGAGACGAAAGCCGCGGCGCCATCGCCTTTGAGTCTTGGTGTGCAGTTTTTCTGGGCCAGCCGTCATTAAGAATTCAGAAACCACAACTGAATCCTGGTGAAGCGTCTTGGAAAACTTGGACAACAAAAGCCTCCTACCCACATCTTCTCCTCCACAACACTCTGATACTTCAACTCCAGCAACAAACAAAAATGAATCGCCTGAATATTAAACGCAACATATGCCTCGCTGTTGTTTTCCGCCAGTAACTCAAAATTTCAACAGATTCAGCAGTGCATTAAAACTCTTCACCTACTGTCGTTGTCCTTTATGTGTTTGCTTTTATTCTGCTTTTATCCACTTGTCCCAACTTCTTGTATCTGTATTTATTCCAGCTGATGATTTAAGTTACTCTGAATTCCTCTTAGAGACGATAGGGTCACAGGGGATAAGATGAATTGGTTCTCCACAAGATACAGCTTGAATAATGATGTTGGTGACTAGTATCTAAGCACGGCAGCCAACATTTTCTTGTGGGATCAATATCTCAGCTGAATCAATTGCACAGGAGGTTTAGCAGAGGTTTCCTGCTGTGAACCAACTCAGGAAAACAAATAAAAGCTGAAAGACAGATGAGACAAACATCCCATTTAATGGGTCTGTTGCCCGATGTAGGAATAGCCAGACTCCAAAGACGGTGTGAAAAACGCAGAAAATTCAAGATTTTTCTTTAGAAACATCATCAAAAAAACAAGAAGAGGACTGTGACAAACAAAAGATCCTTCGAATTTAGAATTATTCACTCTGAGATGCCAAGAATAAAACTGAAAACACAAGATCCGCAGAATCAAACTGTTAAAGCTCGTCCGATGAAATATATAAATGCAGCCATGTTTACTCACCATACACCAATAGGGTGTAGTGATCAGCGGCGCGACCGTAGTTGTTCTGAGCCTGGCACAGGTACGTCCCGTTATGCGATTGGCTGAGACGGGAAATCTGAAAGGTGGGGCCAGAAATCTCCGCCCTTTCGGGTAAGGTGTCGTTAATCTTTGACCACTGAATGTTCCTGGGCCTGGAGAGAGACAGAGAGAGAGAGAGAGAGAGAGAGAGAGAGAGAGAGAGAGAGAGAGAGAGAGAGAGAGAGAGAGAGAGAGAAAGAGAGAAGGTTTCAGTTGCTAGCAGCTTACATGTGAAGGATTTATAACACGCTTTGTCTCTTTAAATTTACAGCCATGCAACATTTAGCTGCTAATGTTTTTAATTATGTATATGCCTGAGGAGATCCTATTATGTATATTACACAATTAAGACTCGAGGTTTTCACATCAGGTCAAATTTATTACCAAGGCTAATGCTGCACTCTTAATAATGTTAATAATTGCATAGTCGATATTGTACTGTTGATTTAACTGTAAATAATGCTGAATGAACAGCACACAATGTAAACTACACAGAAGACAATGGACTATACTCTGCACGGTTGATAATTTTAGTGCACAGTGGACTATATTTTTGCACAGTGGATAATGTACATTGTACCACAGGTAAAGTACTGTAAATTGCGAGGTTATTATTGTGAATTGTGTTGTACGTAATGTGCTGAACAGTGCGCATTATGTCCTGCAAATTGCACAGTAGTTAAAGTACTGTATATTGCATGTTGTGCATTTAATGGTTTATTATACATCAGGAGAAAAATACAAATACACAAACACTCAGACGTATTATTCTTATAGAAAAACAGTTAACGCACAATGTGTAGTGGGGAGCCGGAGGAGAGAATAATACCCCAGACACTGAAGGTGTGAGCGTCAGTGGGGTGTGACAGGACAGTGTGTACTGCAGCACAGTGTGCTTATGGCTCGGAGAATAAAACTGTCTTTATCTGTCTTTATGCACCGGAACAGTTTAAGTGATTCAACACATGCTTGTGAAGCTTTCGAGTTCCTCAAAGTCGTCTTTTCTTTCGCTGCAGTGAGAATTATCAGATTGATAGAATATAAGTATAATGAGCTTACACTGGAGTTTAAAAGGGAGCAACTTGCAAACTCAAAAAAATTACCTCTCTAACTACGCTTGAACATTACTACCAGTGTTCAAGACATTTCGGCAAAGCTTAACCGCTAAAGGGTATTAAAAATTAGAGTGAAAGGAGACAAGGGATCAAAGCTCAGAGCTCAGGCACTGAGGGATTGCTATAAAAAGAGGGTGAAGATGGAGGGTTAGAAGCCCGCGGGGGGACTATGACATGAGAAGAAAGTATGAAAGGGGTTTGAAGAAGCAGCCAATGGCGTAAGAGGGTTGTATCCTGACAAATAATGAGGAGATTGATGGTCAGAGGGCAGCCATGGTGTGAAAGGGTTGGCAGGAGGGACAGGGAGGTAGATGAGAGAGAATTAGGGTGTCAGATGTGTGGGGTGAGGGAAAAAAAGGGGACAAGAGGAGTGTTACTACAGGTGGAGGAAAGAAGAAGAGACGTGGTGGTGGGAGACGAAGGGAGGGAGCAGACAAAATGAATTGGTCATGAAAGACGAGCAAGGCAGAGCAGACAGGAGGTGCGAGGATTACAGAGACATCCTGGGGAGCAAAGCTGTGTGTTTGTGTGTGTGTGTGTGTGTGTGAGTGTGAGAGTATCACGGCTCCTGCCACCCCGGCCAGATTACAAACCTGACTCATCTGAGTTCTAATCCCCCAGGACGTCTAATTAGACCTCTTTCTTGCTTAGTCACACACGCATACACACACACACTCACTTTCTAACACGCACAAACAAAATCTCCCTCCCTCTACAATACACACAAACACAAATTATACTCCCACATGCAGTAATTCCTTCAAAGGCTAACACATAAACAAGCAGGCAATTAAGCAAAATGACAAAATGTCGTCTCCATCGCTCCTTGAAAACAATGAGAGTCCCCCTCCACAAAGAGGAAGTGGCATATAATTGGTCATTAATACTTAACAGGCTGTTAGGAGGGCAAGGGAGCAAAGGAGGTGGCTGCAATGCATGTGTGTGTATGTGTGTGTGTGTGTGTGTGCAGTCCAGCGTGGGATAAGGGTCAGACTCCTGCGTGGCTTCCTGTCCCATTTCTCGTCATCACACGTGCATGCATGCATCACGCAGACACGCACACACAAAAACACACACAGTATCTCTGACCAGCCGTTACAAAGCTTTATTGGAGCTTCAGCCAATACGATCGTCAGCCAGTCCTCACTGTGGGGTTTCACTTAGCTAACACACTGACACACTAACACACACCCACACATACACACACACACATACTTTGGCTGCCTGAGCTGTATTGGGGGAGCTTTGGTGGACTTGGTGCCCACAGACAGACGGACCATCGAGGACAGGGTTTAGGAGCTTAGGACCCAATACCCTCCTGGAAAGTGCACAAAGGGATGTGAACACAGTGGGAACAGGATTTGTTTCAGATCTGGCACTCATAGTGTTGACGACTGCTTTGGTTTGGAAGCTGTACCCACACACAGACAGACACATACAAGTTTGTGATCAGCCTTGAGCTGCTTTTCTCTTCGGCCTTTATGCATTTAAATATGGATTATGTTGTTTTATACATTTCATAAACGCTGAACTTTCAGTGATCCCGCAGATAATGTGGAGCTCCTCCAGCACTGCCGCTTTTTAAATGTAGGACAACTATTTTAGATTTAATCAAACAGGATGTTGAGTACCAAACCGGAGTTGCCAGGACGTAAATCTGGGTGGATAGAGGGAGAACAATGTGTAGAACATTAGGGTGTGTGTCCCCTGACTCCAGTTTTGGTGCTTGCTGTGTTTATTTTCTGTACAAAACTGATGTAGTTAAGTGTTTTCTGCGCTCAGTGCCCTAAGGCAAGAAGGCCCATTTAACCAGCTGTCTTTGCTGCTGCGCTCAGAGCACCCTCAAACTTTTGAAACACCATTGTATTATGTTAATGTCACTTCTCTATCACTGACCAATTACAATAAAGAGGGGGCGGGACTTCCAATATTAGCTTGCAGGGAGTGGAAACCAACTATACTTTTTTTTCATGTATATATTTTTCAGGTAAAGAGCTATTGTTATACTACAACAACATTGATATAATTATTTTAAATCTTTTCTTTGTAATTAGATAAATAATAGCAAATATGAAAATTAAAGCTACTCTAAGGAGTTTTTGTTAACACTGAGACTGAAAATCAAATTGATGCATTTGTATCTTGTCATTTTAATGCATGAAACTGGTTTGGCAATTTAATAAAATTGTATAAATAAAGTATTTGATCATCAAAAGGCAGCAGGATGAGATTTTGTCGAAAAAAAAGGACAAGATAAGCAAAGACTACTTTGTCTACAGGGGGCGCCAAAATCGACACAAACTGAAGGTTCCTTATTAGAGCTTTAAAACAGACTTCACCATCACTTGTGTTGTGGGGCAGCTTTTGTAATCTAATAATTGTTGCTAGATTATGTGGTCAAAGCTGCTACTGCTGCTGCTGGCATAAAAAAACACAATAAATAACCAAAGCTCCCCTTTGCCAGGCATGGCATCCATTAACAGTGACACCACTTAAGTTCAGGTTAGTAAATGACTATTACTTTGGCTAGATATAAATTAAAAATAGTGTCAAATGTCTCCAATGTTATGTTCCCCTTTGAGCAAACTTGACTTATAAGCTGCTGCAGCACTTTTAACAGTAGTTAGGGCAAAAGATTGCATGCTTTTGTTCAGACCAGTCATCTGAGTTGGTAGTAAACACCATATCAATAAATGTAATATCAAAATGTTTCTCACTTGCGCTGACGTTTCTTCATTATATTGATAGAAAATGTGATTCTGACTGTGTTCTGTGTCAACCAAAACATATATGCTTTTGCAATTTTGTTGTAAATGAATGTAATTTCTTGGGAGCAGCACTGTGTGATTTCAATTAAATCTAAAAGCAAAATGCCTCTCCGCACTCAGCTTTCATCTTTGTGAAATTTCCTGTTTTGTTTGATGATTGTAGTTACATTGAAAATGCACATGTGATCTATTAGACACCCTTGGTTTAACTTCAATTGTACTCCAACAGATGAGGCATTTTAGATTGATTGGCCCAATGGGGCTCCTGCATCATTTGTGCAGGACAGCATGTGGTTGTGCTCAATTTCCTCCTCGTTTCCAAGGACAGATCTCAGAAAGAACCCCGAGATCCTGCAGTAATTATAGGGGAATATGTTGGAGTTGTTTTAGATTAGGAGTACTTGGTAATTACTTGAAGTTTCCAGGCGAGAACTGCGGAATTATGTAGGCTGGTAATTATATAGAAAGAGGTCAGCTAAGAGTTGATTTGAACAACACTTTATAAAAAAGAAGTGGTTTGCCTGTCATTTAACTGCCAGCTATTTTCAGCTCTAAAGAAAACATCCCCCTTTTTCTTCATAGTTTCTAAGTTTTCTTGTGTAAAAAGGTGATAAGCTTGTATTTTTCTTCAATACTGCTCTCTACTGCAGTCAGTGAATGTCTGTATAGTGCAGGTGGTGGCGACTCAAGGATATTTCCACAACACTTTTTAAGGAGGAAAGGATTTTTGTTGGTACAACCTAAAATATTAACAGTATATCTGGAAAAGCTGTCAGTGTCCACTCAGTTTCATTTACTGCCAAGAACAGATAAGGGTAGAGTTAGCATCACTGTTGCCATATGCATTCAAAATCAAAACACACTGAGGAAAAAAGGTCTGAAGAGTTGGGAAATAATGACAGCTGGATGTGACAGCTGCCTTAGGAACAACTGGGCACCAAACAACTCTGACAGGGTAAAGTCAAGCTAGATCCTCTACTTGTCTTACTGGTAACATACATATTTGAGGATTAAATCACAGTGAGGATTTTGCAGCCTACAAAAGTTATACTTATCCATAATGACCTTCTGTGTGCCGCAGTATATTATGTAATTTTTACCGTTTTTTGAAGAGAATCACGGCAGAGTGTGGCAAGCGATCGGACGTTTGACCAAGAAGCTCTAAATAAAGTAATGACGCACTGCAAAATGTGCAGCTAGAGAGAAAGTATATCAACACGACAAAGCATTTACTTTAACACGATGTGAATATGAGGGATTGTGCTGTTTACAATGCACTGCTGTCTCCTAAAGCGACGAATGTTGGCTGAACAAGAAGAGGTGGAGGAATGTCACCATGTAGCCTCTTGATTTGTGGTGAAGGGTCAACAGCGTTCAGCATTACCTGCTGTAATAACCATAATAACCATGATATTATCTTACACTGTAATTATGTTTTTGTTGTATTTTTCTTCCATTCATTGAAATACATTTTTGCTGATCTGTAATAATAAGAAAAAGTAATGTTTATTTTTAATAATGAAGGAAAAAAGAAAAATCCCTGTCACACTTTTGAAACCCCAAATTTTCTCATAAGGGAGGCTGATAAATGTTCTTAAAACCTCCTGTGAGGAACTTTAGGTTTGTGTCTGTTTTAGAGCTGTCTGTAGATGAAGCAGTCAGTGATTATCTTGTCCTCTACATACTTATTGAATTTCCTTTTGGAGATCAATAAACTTCTTGTTCTTGTTCTTCAGTAAACTTATCCAGCTGACTTTTCACAGTTAAATGTTTCATTTATCGTGAATATTTCATATGACAATTGTAAAAAAACAGGATTCACTCTTCAGCTGTGACCTACTCCACCCCCACCAGTTTCAGGCCATAAAAACTACAGTAAAAAAATAATCAATCTTGTCTCACAAAGTCTTGTTTGCTTTTGGATACAATGAAAAGGCATCAGGATAAGTTTAAGTCAATTTCATAACATGAAAAAAAACATCTTACAAGAGCTTTAAATATACAATGTTTTTCTATTTTACAGAAATAACAGAATCTGAATCCAGAAACACAGATGGATGGATGGATGGATGGATGGATGGATGGATGGATGGATGGATGGATGGATGGATGGATGGATGGATGGATGGATGGATGGATAGATAGATAGATAGATAGATAGATAGATAGATAGATAGATAGATAGATAGATAGATAGATAGATAGATCGATAGATAGACTTTATCGATCCCAAACTGGGAAATTCTCACAATAAGTATGTGACGCGTAGCATAAGTATTCCTGCAAAGGTCCTATTCATCTTGTCTAACAATGAAGACAATAAAAATGTAAAGTTTGGGGTATTCTGATAAACAAGTAAGCTAATGTTTTAACATGCTAAGTTGTGAAATTATATGTTCAATGTTAATTCACCCTGCAACGAAGCTAACTGGAGTCTGTTGCCATGGAATTAGTACCCTGGGTGGAATTTAAGGGGCCAGATGATCCTCCAGCTAATAATTTGCAGTTACAGTTGAAAACAAAAAAGCTGCATCCTATACAGAGAACAGGTGTTTATGCAAATTAGAATCCCTGCAGGGTGAGCAAACCCTGACACAAACTGAAGGGGTCCCACTCACCCTAAACAGTAAGACAACACAGTATCAGACAAAGACCTACAATAAGTGTCATGTTTGTCATTGCACAATGTTGAGAAAAACTCAAAAAACATCCATCAGGGTTAGGCTTATTCATTGCTGTGTGTTTCTTTGTTCAGGGTCTGGAAACACTTTGATATATTTTTTAATTTTTGTACATGTCTGACTTATTCCTGAACACACCCTTCAGTCTGTGCTGAAAGTAATATAGGACTTTGGTTTGCAATCATTGCAGGTAGCTGAATTCATGCTTATTTTACTCTGACACACAGAAAGGGGCTCTGAGTAAAAGCACAAACTGAACTCATCTACACCCAGTAACAATTTTACTCTCAAACAGATTGCCAGAATGAAAGCAGAGCCCTCCAGGCTTCTATCTGCCTGTGTGACTGCTACCTGCAGCTACCAGCTGTTTGGTGATGTTACGACCTAAATCTCATTCTCACAGCGGCTCAGAACAATTCCCCAACACCATCTAATGTGTGTACTCACTTTCCCAAATTACCATTTTAAGAAATTTTATGTTTGTAAGGGTTGTCATTGAACTTGGCAACCCCCCGCGTGTTGTTGTCAGTCAAAGGCTTTTGTGTTTTCTTAAGCTGATTTGTCGAGACTCTCGTGCTTTGTGGAGACGAACCTTTTATTCGGTCTGATTATTTTGTCAGAAATGTATCGTGGCAGGAGAGAAAATGCAAATCACACCGTTAATGCATGACAACCCAAAATAGCTTCTTAAACTGCGTTTTGTGCCTGCCGGTAAATGTGTCAGTGTCAGATTTCTGGAAGGTGAATGCAGCTTTGATTCTATTTCTTTTTCAAACGACTTTTTGAAGTTCAACAAAAGTGTATTTGTACCTTGAATAACCATGAACTCAAATTATCCTTCGTGAGTTTTTTTGTTGTTGTTAAAAAGTTGGTTTTAACTCACTTTTCAAAGAACAGCAAACGTTTGGAGAACAGACAGTTCTTCCTCTCATTTCTGCTTTTAATTGCTGCTAATAGAAACGACTCGTAGTACTTACAGGGGGTTCCCAGTGACGGAGCAGGTGAGGCTGAGCGAGTCGCCTTCCCGCAGAATTCCCGTGGGAGGTAAAATCCTCACTGTGGGTGCAACTGTGGGGAGTGAGAAAGAGTACGTCAGAGAAACAAGCATTCGTGTTAAAGCAGACAAGAATAACCCGATAGAGCAAAAAGGGATCAGAGTGATCAAAATAGAGGGACAATCAGAAAGGACAGGAAAACAATCAGAAATCAGAACCAACCAGTGGAGGAACAAAGTGGATGAACAAGAGAAAAGTGAGCAAGTGGCAGGAGGAAGGGTCTTTAACATCTGTTTCCAAGGCAACCAGCCGACAAGCCCATGGATGAGACACCTGTTATCATAAGCAGCCCACCGCTCCGGCAGCTGCTGTACTGCACTAACTTCAGTAACCGAGCGATGGGAAGCCAAATCCACTCTGACAGTTGGTCATTATTAGCAGTTCTCTGGCTGGAAGAACCTCCGACACACAGATTGACTCAAGTGTTGAATATTAATCATTCTGATCCTGCAACAAACATCGGTACACAAGTGGCAATTAATTGAAGCCAGAGACGTATGGGGGAGTACTTGCTGAGTCAGACAAATATTTCAGACTGCAAATCTCTTAAATAACATACCTGAGGAGAATTTGGTCCAACTAATATTTGTACAACCATATTTTAAATATATAAATACATCTGCATGATCACAGACAACATCTCGGTACTACTTAGTAGCAGTGCACGCCCCTGTAATAACCCCCCATAAAAATTGTTGTTCAGGAACTGCACGCAACATGCTTACTTGTGCTTCCTACCTACTCAGCTACCATAATAACCGTTATTCTCGTCTACATGCAACATTTTTGTTCTCATTTATAAAACGCTTAAATCTGAGACATTTCTCTAGCTTTAGCCGGGGACAGGCCATCCAATACGGGGACTGTCCCTGGAAATCGGGGACATCTGGTCACCTTAATCTTTGCTCATTAGCTTGTGTGTTGTACTATTTTATTTCTGGAGTTCGACAACATTGTGCTCAGATGAACATACTGGTATGGTGTTTTGATTCCCACGTGCCCACCATGTGTTTAAATCATATATTGGCTCTTAAAGGAGGGGTAGGCAGAAGTCTGTTAAAACAGGATCTTTTTTTGTGGTGTATGTACAAAAAAGCATTTAATATCAATCAACTGCTATTAGTCATCGATATGATATCGCTGTGTTTTGTTTTGTCTGTGTAGTCAACATTTAAAATTTTTTGAGCGCTCCGCTCTTTCTGACTGTAAACAAAGCTGTTCTCCGCCTCCCCCAACCTGATTGGTAGTCAGGCGGATGCTGCTCCCTCGGAATAACAGGCGCTTAAAAAGGAGGTGGACCGGACAAGAGCTAAAAAAGCCGGGTCGACAATGATGGGGGCACTTTAGGATCTTACAGACCCTGTAACCTTTCTGCTGGACAGGTAAACCACTTTAACAAAGTAAGCCAAGTGTCTGTAACAGAAGTGTTTCTTGTCAAACGGGACCTGCTGTAGCGTGTTGTAGCGCCGCTAAACTGTTTACCTCGGGTCCTGGACTATGTCACTTCATCCTAGTTGTAGAAGTTCTGCAAACATTGTGTTTGCTGGTAGTCTGTTGGCATCTACAGTAGCACCAATGCTTTTTACTTTCATATTGACTGGGCCCCATTTGTAGTTATCTGAAGTATTTATCTGCATTATATCTGAATTTAATTGAAACGATACAAGCAAGCAGGAGCGTCTATTTGTGGGCGGGGCTTGCTTAAGCAGAGAGAGAGGGGAGAGGAGGAGCTGAGGGGAAAACTGGTTTGGAGGGGTAGAATTTACATTCAAGATTTCTCCCCAAAACTGGCACTTTCTCAGATCCTGCCTACCCCACCTTTAATTTTGCTACTAAACCTGCACAAAGAGCATTGGAGAGCAAGTGCTTGCTAGTGAGATTAAGGTCAGGATATAGTTTATGACGCACTTACCAGATGGAGTAGTAATGCCAACAGAAAATAAAGACAAATGACAAGTCTTTGAGTAGAAACGCAGGATCACATAGTCTGCAGGCAAATACGGTCATATTGGTTTAAAGAGTGTGGCCAACATACGCAAAGCCAGCACCACAAGCCTTTGTTTCTCCTTGCAGGTTAACTTCCACATGCCCGTGCTGGCTGGGCATCGCTCCTGTCAACTTGTTGTATGTCAGTGTCGCCAGTCTACATGAAACTTAATCCTCATTTTCTGGCTTGAAACGCTGACAAATTGTGCCACGCTGCGAGATATCATCTGTCATCTGTGCTTGTTTGGATCACAGCGGTAGAGCTCTGCGTCAATAATTGGTGGGACAGCCCAGCTAGTTGAAGGTGACAGGGCTGTAGTTTAGACACCACACATGACTGATGATTTCAGGCCTACAATGACAACAGCAATTTGTTTAACCAACTAGTAATTTAAAGCTGACAACATTTCATCATTCAGTTGATGTATCAGCTAATCTCTGAAAAAGCTTCTGCTAGTGTCTCTTTACAGATCGGATTTTGATAATTAGTATTCTTACTGGGTTGGACGCAAACGAGTTTAAACTTCGGGCTGAGCAGAAAACCCAACATATTTGAAAAGACTAGAAGCCAAATAGATTTCCATTCAAATGATATTAAATGTTTTACATCAAACCTTTCATAAAATATGATTAAGATTAATGTTGTATGATGTAGATTAATCCGTTTGAGCCTTCTGCACAGATTCTGGCTTAAAATAATGTACTTCTATCTGAAGTTGTTGCCTGTAGTGAACACAAGACTTAAACCAATTATACATTTAAATCTCTTGCAGTTTGACTATCTCTGTTTGCTTTCAGCCTGCCTCGCTCAGACATATGCATGGAGATTTCAGCGCATTAAAACTTATGTAAATAAGCCTGAAAGGATCCAGCATCTGAGAGTTATGCTGGGATCTCCACGCGTACTATGACCCAGGTTTTCTCAGTTGGTGTTGCTCGGCCTCTCGAGCCAGGACCCTAACCTGGCTGCAGGCCGGTTCCCGACGGCTCCCTGCAAGACGAGATTTTCTGTACTCGGTTTTAATGAGAGCAGGTCTCACACAGGGGCAGCTCAGAGTGACGCTCAGTTAAAACGCTGAGCTGTGTTTTAAATGAGCTTCTTTCTTCAATGAGATTTCCACCATTTGAAAAATGAGGGCGCTACCCAGTCGAAATCATTGCTGGCATTAAAATAAAACACACAAAATGAATGGTGGTGCAGTCACAACTTAAAAGACTGCGATACAGATGGAGTAATTTGTGTTTTTGAAATATTTGGCCATGACTGTTTTACTTCATTTGTTTCTGAGATGGATGGATGGAAAGCATTTTAAGATTATGTGTGCACAAAGAGGCTTACAATACACATCCAGGCGGTAGTGTCGAATCCTCTTCTGCCCACCCAGTGCCGGGTGGAACGCCTCGCAGCTCAGCGCCGCCCCATTGTCTTTCCTTTCTACTGGGATCCTGATGGTGCTGGACACGCTGAATGTCTTCCCGTTGTCCTGCTGGGACACCACACCTGAGGAGAAACAGGAGGGATGAGAAGATGGAAGGGAAGAGGACAGGTGGGGTGAGGGAAAAACAAGTTAGCAGCCAAAACATGCTCGCTTTTCCTTTTTTACCCCGCTGAGATATCACAGGAGAGGGAAGGTGACAGGAAAACGAAGAGACGGGGACAGCAGTGGTATGAAAGGAAGCGAAAGAAGTCAGGGTAAGTGAGTGACAGGTGGAGGAGGTTTTCACAGTAGCACTCGTACCTGAAGAGTGCTGGATAAGAAGCAGAGGATAGAATAAGAGACAGCAATTTGCATCTATATTTCATGGCAATTATAACCAGCAGAACTGTTTGTTTGCAGATGGTGAATCAAGTGAGAGTTCTGCGTGTGCTTGAGTGAAAGAGGGAGTTTGAGAGATGGGGGCGAGAGAGGGATAAAAAGAGTGAATATGCATAACTGAGTTGAGATTTTAACTGAGCCAGACGTAGAGAGGGTGGGAGAAGAAAGGCAAAGGAGAGAGGGACTCAGAGGGAGAGAAGGGGCAGCAAATCGGGCATGATTGATGAAGGAGGGGGGGCAAGCAAAGGGAGCTGAGGCGAGACAAGCCCCGACATGAAAGGGGATGATAAGAGTGCCAGGCCAGATGCAGAGAGGGAGAGAGATGGGAGAAGAGAGGAGGTGGGAGGACAGACAGAAGGAGGGAGGAGGGGGAAGAGGAGGAGGAACAGAAGGGTGACACGGTCACGTATCGGGAGTTTGTGCATGTTCAGGCAGAATTTAACAATATTACTTATATCGCGCTGAGTTTTCAATTATTGCCACCCAGCAAATGAAAGTAAGCCCAATCGAAGCGTGAGAGAGGCCGGCGGTGGGTGCAGATGAGCAGGAATACAGGAGCAGCGGGGAGATAGGGTCTTAATTAAAGAGTGCTTTCCCATATCTGCTGGGATCTGCCTCTAACCTTTAGTGTCACAGTTCATTTAACTCAGGGCCAAAAAGAGAGGAGAGGAGAGAAGAGGAGAGGGAGAGAGGAGACGCAAGGAGATGGAGGAAATAGGAGTAAACAGGTGAAAACAAGAGAGGAGATTAAAAGGAGGAATGAGAGGAATTAAGAGGAGAGGAAGCAGAAGAGAAAAGAAGAGCAGTGGAAGAAAACAGGGGGAGAAACAAGATTATGGGAGAGATAATGCAACCAGGAGATGAGGAGAGGGAACAAGACAAGAGGAGAGAAAATAGGTATAGAGAGAAGGAAACAAGGTAAAAAGAGAGAGAGAGAGAAAAGGGAGGTGAAAAGAAATCAGAGGGAAAAAACAGGAGAATTGCAGGAGAGTGCAAAATGAAGAAAAGGTAGAATTGAGAGAAAACTAAAAACAGAGTAAGAGAGGAAATAAGAAAGGTAGAAATAAAACAGAGTGAAGACAATAAGAAAAGAAAGAAGAAATCAGACCAGAGGACAGGGAAGGAAGGACGGAGGAAAGGAAGGAAGGAGACCAGGGGAAAGAAAACAGAAAAAAAGAGGGGAAAAGAAGGCGGGAGAAGGACAGACGAACTTAGAAAAGGAAACAAGAGAAAAGAGCTTAGGAAACAGAAGGACATCAGACAGAAGAGGGAAGCATTAAAGGAAGGAGGAAAGTGTTGGTAAACAAGAAAAAACACAAGTGCAGTTTTCTGAAAGTCATTTTCGCCCAATAAGTGAGGTGAGGGGAGTCACGTCATTGTCACAAATGGAATTTAAAGTAAAGAGGGGGAAAAGAAGGGAGATCAGACGAGGTGAAAAGGAAAGGACAGAGTGACGGTGACAGCTGCATTCTGACTGAGAAATAACTAAAGAGACCGGATGAAAGAGACGTAGAGAGTCAGACGGAAATAGAAAGTAAAAGCGACAACGACTGACATGAAGTCTGAAAGAGTGAAACAGCTCTCAATGCAAGTCCCAAAAACTGTTGACACCAGATTATCTCACGTTATTTCATCCTGTCTGTGGGAGGTATTTGAAGGCAGCGGGTACTGAATTAATGAATCAGGATAAAGTAACACATTTGACAGCAATTTTGTACTTTTAAATAGTGTTGTCTGCATTTATTAAAAAATCTGGAGATAAATTGAATTAAATAATAGGCATAAGCCTGAGTGAAGGCGACTTTGCATATCTTAATCTCTCCGTTTTTTTTGTTCGTGCTCAGTCAGTCGTACCAGGTCTTTACCAAATCGAAATCAGGATGCAAGACAAATGCTGCACACACTCGCAGAAGATTCCTCATGGGTCGTATAAAAAGCCTGATGTTTATTGAGTGAACTATCCCTTTAACTGATAGAATCTAAAGGGAGGAAGCGAGTAAGACAGAAGGGTAGATCAAGGTCTCATGGATGGATTTATTAGAGATAAGGAGTAAGGGGACAGTGAATACAAAAAGTGTCTCTTTGTCACGGTGTGAAATAAAGGCAGAGTGAGAAAAGCTGAAAACCTGAAGCTCGTGAAGCATCTACACTTGGATGGAATTGAATTCTTGTGAGATGATATGTGCAAATAAAACACATTTGAATTAGATTTCTCAAGAGACAGGAACAGCGAAAGAATTTGACTCATACATTTCAGAAGGACAGAGAAGCTCTTATATCTCCCATCTTTCTTTCTTTCTGTTCATGTTCGTTTTTCTTACTCGGCAGTCATCATAAAAAAAATTTAATTTCTTCTTTGAACTTTTGACTTTTCTCTGCAGGAGTGGAAACAGAAAAGTTATCGCACCCTTACATTTTCGAAGGTGTGTTTGATCATTTGGAACTAGACCGTCTCTGATAAATATTGCATAGAACGGCTGATCAGAATCATAGAAACAGGAGGTGAGGAGAGATTTTGGCACCTTAAAATCTTCATTTTCTCCAACCATTTGTCCATCAGTCTATCTCAAAGGGCTCCCATCAGCTGAGCCATCTGCCGTTTCCTCTGTCAATCCGTCAAACACCCATCCATTCATCATCCTGTGATATCATTCACCTATTTCATTTCACCTGGCCTTTGTTCCCACCATTATTTCCTCATTTGTCTCTCATAATTTCCAAACCACCCGTTAGTCCATCTGTCAGCATTGTCAAGGTACCTGGGATCTCCCGGCCGTTGCGGATCCAGCGCAGAGTGGCAGCCGGCTTACTGCGTGGCGACACACAGGTGAGCTCCACCTCCCCGCCCTCCACGGCCTCCTGCTTCACCTCCACCGTGGGCGTCTCAGGGGGGACTAAAACGGAGAGCGTCGCCACCTGGTGGTGCGTGGCGTCTGTGTACAGCTGGCAGAAGTAGCCCCCCTCATCCGACACGCTGACATTGGTCAACGTGATGCGCACCAGGCGCGGCGTGAAGAGCACCATCTGGAAACGGTCATCCTTCAGAGCTGGAAGTGGACCAGGGCGGAGGAGAAGTGGGGAAAAGGGAAGACGGGGTGGGAGGGAAAGAAGGGAGAGAGAAGATTTGGGGTTACTGTTGAGTGGAGAGACCAAGGACAGGGAAGATGAGAACAAGAGTCACTGTCAGAAAAATCTCCAAAATATAAAAGATTATTTTCATGTGAAAATAAAAAGAAGTAAAAGAAAAAAAAAACAAAGCAGAGAAAACAACCAGAATTCTTTTACTCTGGGTCAGTGTAATTGATTCGATGTTTTTCTGAAGCCTCTGAGACAGACACAGAGCATTTAGATTTGTTTTTGTCATGGTGCTTTGTTTGCTAGTGTTACACCACACACACACACACAGACACAAATTCGCAAACAAGAGGACTGCCAAACCCAGCGTTATATCAGAGGACTTGTTTTAACACGTAGTACTAGAAGGCTCTTTTGCTACTGTAGTTTGAATTTGTATTAAGATGGGAAGCACTGCAGGGAGTGAGTTTGTTCCTCAATCACAAACTAACATCCTCCCAGTGAGCGGGCTGAAAGCTCTCTACAACAAGGAAAAATGTTCATCCTTAACTATTCATATCCTTCTAAATTTACCAACAGAATTTAACACGTCTGCCTCTTCAACCTACTTCATTATTTGGTCTGACTTTGTTTTCATCTGTGACTTAAAGCTCCAGTTAGGAGATTTTGACATGGCTGAAATTCATATTGAAGCTTTTTTTATGATATCCAAAACCAAACAAAACCATAATTGACAAAACTGACAATTTTAATGCTGTAATTTTAAATGCCTTGAAACCAGTGTGAGGGGGTAGGTGTCTAAAGAGCAGCTAAAGAGACAGCCCGTCTTTACATTGTCTGTTCATAGTAATTTCACTGTCAAAAGTCAACAAGATGAGATTTGTGTCAGAGGACAATATTTAGATATGTAAATGACATGATAAGCAAAAACTGTTTCGTCCACATGGGGGCGCCAAAATTGATACAAATCAAAAGTTCCTTACAGGAGCTTTAAGGCAGATACCATGAGCTTCAATTTGTGTTTATATGTCAATGTCAAGTTTATTTGTATTGCACATTTAAACAGCCAGTGGCCTACCAAAGTGCTTTACAATAACGAAGCAGTAGCAATAAAAGCAAGTCATACACAACAACAACAAAAGACATGTAACATTTAAACGTAAACAAAAACAAATACTGTATATAACCAATACAAATATCATACTCCGTCAAAAGCTAAGGTGAACAAGTGCGTCTTCAGTTGGGTTTTAACAGTCGAGAGACTATTTGCAGTACGCACACTTAGGGGTAGTACATTCCACAAAGTGGGAGCTGCAACCGCAAACGCTCGCTCCCCTCTGGATTTTAAAAACGAATGAGGCACGTATATGGCATCTATAGACTGCATGAAGGAAGTGGATGAAACCTTATGGAAAGATGTTATCCAAGATGTGAATAGGAAGAAACCGAGGCCAAGTGTTACTTCTTTCAATAGACTGTTGGCTGTATGTGGAAATAATAACTAAGACCCGAGAAGACTGAGAAAGCAAGGATAATAGACTCTATAACTCTACAATTGGGGACCACTCCTGTGTATCCAACCTAATGCATTATTTGTGCTCCATTCTTGCAAGAACTAAATGTACTTTTATTGTGTTTCCTGAACTCTGGTGCCTGCCTCTTGACATTCAAGAAAGATTTTCTCAAAACCAAGCTGCAAAACAGGAAGCCAATGAGGAAGTTCAAAACATGCAATTCCCCAAAAGGCCACTTGAGGCTGCCCTCAAAAATGGAGAAAGCCCCATTGACACCCATGTTAAAATGCACACTTTCACAGTCAAACTAAATATATTGGCAATCTGGTAAAAAAAAAAAAAAAAAAAAAAAAAAATATATATATATATATATATATATATATATTTTTTTTTTTTAACACTGCATACTTTTTAAATTCATCTATTTTGAAGATAGTAAAATTAAAGTTATGCATTAAATTTCTGTAACCAGAGTTGTGGCTGAGTTATATGCCAAGGTCAGCCTCAACTCCACTTCTTTGTTTCTAGGTAACCAAAAGTTAAGTTAAAGGGATGTTCCAGCGTAAAATTAAGTAAGGGTCAAACACATCATAACACCGAGTTAGACATCCCCTCTAGAGATGAATGTTGCCGACTGCTTGCTTCTCTAGTTATACCAACTTTAGTAACGACTGCAAGATAGCAATACACAGCAGTCTATAATGCTCTACCTACAAACAAGCAGCTGCTGGAAGAGAGTAGGTGAGTTGCGTTTAGTCTCTTTGCTAAAGAAAGATGTTTGGTGGCTAGTGCTGTGGCTAGGACCCTATATGTACTGTTGATGAAGTTAGGTGCTGTTCTGAGCATTATTTGTGGCTATAGAGAGGTGTTTTGGTTGATGTTTGTGCTTAGCTCCATAGACCGCTCTGTATTGCTATTGTGGGTTGTGGTATAACTAGAGAAGCAAGCGGTCGGCAACATTCATCTTTCGACGGGGACGTCTAAATCGGTGTTGCAGTGTGTTTGACCCTACATTTATTTTACGCCTGAATATCCCTTTAAGTCAGCATTTTCAATGTGACAGTCTTCTCCTTTGGTTTCAAAACCCCTCTCCAGAAACAATGGGTGATCTCACTGAGACTGTGCCAATGTTTTAGTCTATAAATATAACACAAGTGAAATCAGCACAGAATGGCTGGTGGATACTCTGAGTTTAATTTTCTGTCAAACTTTTCCATCATTCTCAGTTTTTTGGATGGATATTCTTTCCTTCCTCAATTTTTCTGGTAGTGCCACAGAAAAAAACTCCACTAAATTTTCACTAACCGCTTTGCTGGCTGAGATGCAAGAAAGTTTATAACTAGTGGGTTGCCAGAATAAGAATCAATAGCCAGGCTCAGCGCTTAGATAGCGGGGAAGCTTGCCTTGCAGGGGATGACAAAAGATCCCACCAGTCTCACAGCTGGCACCTCAACACGTTTAGACACAGTCCTGGAAACTTGTATTTTTGGCTTTTTGCCTGTGCCACCAATTGCTTCACTCCTTTTTCCAACTTGGAAAACAACTGTCAATAGCTACAACACTGGTCCTTTTGTGATAGGCTGATGCACAACCACCACAAACACCGACAGGGAAGTGAAGTAATGGCAGTTTTGACCTGAAGATGTGGTTACGCTGATGTTGCAACACACTGGCCAAGAGAGTGACAGTTGCTGCAACCGCTTGCACTTTCTTCCAGATAAGGGCGCAGGTTAGATTGGCACGACAGGTTCGGAGATGCAGAAGCTGACAGTGCTTGCTCTTTGGCTCTGCAGCTGAATGACATTGCCAGAGTCTGATTGTGGGCACTATGTATCACAAATGCTATGTAGACCTTGGAAATTTTTCCCCTGCAATAAATTCTGAAGGGAGTTAGAAAATACAGAAATCGTGTCCTTCCACACTCGGTAACTGGCACATACATCAAACTTGAAAGAAAATCAAGGGGTGGTATGGCATTTACTGCCCTGGAATCAGTTGTTCCTTTGCTTGGTTTCAACAAACAGCTCCCTCTCTCCAAGCTTGAAACAAGAGCAGCGATTTCAGCACCTTTTAATTTGTGATGTCACTCCAAAGGGCAGCTCTGCGGAGGACCCGCTGCAAAAACACACAGGACTGGTGGCTGTGAAAGCAACACTGACAGTATTTTTCTGCACTGGAATTGATAGAGCAAAAAAAATCGGAGGCTGGGTATAAATTTAAAAGCTCTGAAAGAGTTTTTGAAGTCGTACATTGATATAACATGACGGATATCTTCACTCTCTCATTTCCAGCTCTGTGGGGGAATTGTTCATTTGACCAAAACACTGATTGGTCCATCCTGAGTTAGTTTTATCTCTTCTCTTTATTAACTGCCGACTTCACTCCTCTCGAAGTCCATTTTGTAATTAGCGTGTGGCATTTTTATTGTTTAGCTTATTAGCTTTTAATCACTTTTGTTTTACACACTACGTGAAATGCTTTTGAAAAGTGCCATGCAAATAAAGCTCATTGCAAACCGAAAAACTGTGTTAGGAAAGCTATTAAACTGAGTGGTGCCCTTTGAATCGGTGAGAGAAAGGCTAAATACTACAATTTTACACGGCGTAAACACTGCTATTCAGACGGCAGAAATAACTAGCAATTGAAAAGGAAGACTAAAAGTGTATGAGTCTTATCAACGCTTGAATCTTGGATTTCAGAGCAACGAGCTACAGAGGAGAGAGAGAAAGACGGCGCAGGGACAAGGAGGTTAAAACAAGATGAACTCGCCGCAATTTTGCCTTTGTTACTGGAGAAAGTGTAGAATCAATGGCGAGAAAAATGCTGATAATAACAAATAACGCTAATAACAGTCTGCGGGTGACAGTGGCTCGATCGTCCATAGATTCTCATTTGACACTCACTTTGTATCGACTTGGCTGTGAAACCTCTCCCTCTCTCTCTCCACCTCTATTTCATTCTGTCCCTCTCTCCTTTTGTGTCGGCTTTGGCTCACAGTAGATACTTCCCTGATGTAACAACCGGTCATCTCACGGCATTATTCATCACAACACAGACACTTGGGTATAGATACCAGCTTTGTGTGTAGTAGAGAGAGAAGGAAAAATGAGAGAAACAGTCTAATATAGCTACGTAATGTGCCAGACGGGGAAAAAAATAAAATAGATAGAGACGGAAACCCACAGGAGCCTTGGGCTACGGAGTTAGTCCACTTTCCCTGCGAGTACGACACACTAATCTCTGCACCCCCACCCCCTAAATTTCCTTTACACCGGATGGCATCGAGAGCACACTTAGAGAGCTATTCCCTCAAGATAGGTAAATCTTCTTTCCCTCCCGGCACTAAATGGCACCTAAATGTCAGACTTCTGTTCGAGTCCAAGTTCACCTTTATTGTCCCGCCTCATTTGCATGCTGAGGAGAGCTGGCAATAGTCAGAGAAAAAGAGATATGGACCACTGAGGAGAAAGGGTCCATTCGGTTAGTTCCACCGCTCTATTATGGCCATCAGTTCCCCACAATCTCATAAAACACAGCCCCCGACTGGTTGCTCACTTGCAAAACATGCAGCCTAATTCGCAGCACTTACAGCATCGGCTCTATTTGGGCAGTTAGCGTGGAATGGCTCGGAGCTGAAAGGCCTCAGTCTGTAAGCCCGGTATCTGGGCGGCAGATGGGCAATAGGCAGAAATGGGAAGGGCCCTTCAGCAAGTGATGGAGCAAATGTGGAAGGCAGAGAGAGAGCCAGAGTGAGATGTAATTTACGCTTCCAGAAAAAATGTCCCCAACGAGGCTTTTCAGGTGCTTACGGGAGCCAAATTAGTTACGGGAAGCCATCGATACTTTATACCTTGCCTAACATTTGGATCACTTCCCAGAGCTGTCTCTTTCTACACAGCCTGACGCTCCCTTTTTCACTCCCTCCGTTGCCATGTCTTTCTCAACCTTTCGCCCTTGTTCTCCTTCTCCCCCAATCTTGTTTTTACTCTTCCTCCTCCCCTCCGGCTTTCACATCTCTCCTTCCTCCTCTCTCTGATAAAGCTCCACGGTGCTTTCCAAAGGGTGCGAGTCCATGTCTTGTGGGAGCGCGGACAGGTTAGCTCTGTTTAAATACTTAATAGAACTCGCTGGTAGAGCTGATCTGGTGGAATTGAGGGGAGAGTTGGGGAGTTGAAAGTGAGGTTCCCCAAAGCTGCTACCTTAACAACCCAATTAAGGCCTCTTCGTGATTGAAGTAACTAACAAGTGTTGAAAAAGTATTGAAATGCTGCAGGAGTCATGAATGAAAGCGGCTCTTCTTGTCTTCTGTGTTTTCAGACCCATCTTGGCGTACTGCTCAGAAAATCTTTAGTGACTACTACATTGGCAGAGACTGTTCCCAAGGGAAGTGTAGGAGTCTTGATTGTTGAATCAATGTAATTATAAGTGCTGCGAGTTTCTAATGATTAAAATGTGAGAGTGTGTTCAAGTGCAAACTATCACATACTGACAAATAATGGCTCTTAGTTAGCAGACATGAATATATGCCCTCCAGTTACAAGAAAAAGACTATTTTCTCTGTGGTGGAAAAAAAAACAAGTTCAAGCAAGTTCAAGAAGTAGATTTAGTTAAGCTTATTTGTGCCAGATTCAATGTTTATTTGCTGTGTAAAAGTGAGAAAATTGCACATTTTGGACCCTGAACAATCACTTGATTTTGCTGCCAAAAGGAAAAAATACCAAAGATGTCAAAGCGGGACGCGCTTGATCAGCTTAGGACATCCTAAGCCATTATTCTGTGCCATATTCAATTGAGTAAAAGCAGAAATAAATTGGTACAAAAGTACAGTTACGGACTGTGTAAATTTTTAGAAATTGAGCTATTACAAAAACGCCATGTGATGGCTGTGGTGACCATGTTACTATTACATCTGAGTTAGGGTTCTGCGATATAGGAAAAATTTTACTACAATATATTTTTTTCATATCAGTCCATATAAATATATATCACGATATAAAAGGTCTCTGTGTCTCTTTGACGTTTTGTTGTAGTGCGTTACACTAGATAAAGCGGATTGAATGGTCGGCTGTTTCGGCTGCACAGGTGCCATGGGCTCCTGACTCCTCTCAGGGCTTTGTAACCTTTGCCATTGTGCGTGCTCTGCCACGGGGCGCTGCTTCAGGTGGTGAAAAAGATTTGAGGTATTCCCTGACTTTGCGAGAACATGTACTCGACATAATTTACAGTACACACTACTCTGCTTCATGTCCGACCTCAAAAAACCAAAATACTTCCACACCACTGATGTTTTCGTGCTAGTGTTGTCGACAATGTCATTATCTGTTATGCCTTCATCTGCATTTCTGCCGGAGGTAGCACTAATTTTCTTGTTTTCTCACCAACATTGCTGTCGCCTTCACATGTTTAAGTGCTATGGTTGCATGTAGCCGCAGCCTGTGACTAAGCAGTTGTTTGCTACTTGGTTTTAATTCAGCACACGATTGGTTCAGCGCGGAGCGGACCTCGAGCAACTCCCCCTTTTCATTGGCTATTCGTATCATCTACCAAAACATGGCAGAATGCCGAAAAGCATACTGACCACGTTTTATATTGATATTGAGGGAAATTAATTTTTGATATAAGCCCTAATCTGAGTGTTTGGATCCAAACAAATGTAAGGTCTTTTCTTTGTTCCATGCTGTCATGACTGTTAACCACAGACTTTACAACCTGAAAAAAAGATGAAATCCAGATTTTAAGGCATCTGTTGCCGTCTGGATTTTATCCTCTACTTCTTACAGATGCACTGAAATCACTGTTAAGTTTGCACTTGAATTGTTTGAGATATGATATACGGAATCATAAAAGCCCTGATGATCAATTAAGAAGAAAAAGCTCAGACCTGCTGTGTGTTATCATGTTGTGTTCAATGAATTCAGTGTTGGATCCATTTCTGAAAATATTAAGGGGCCAAAAACTGTGCACTTGTTTTGTGCTTTCATACGATTTTCACCTGCTCTTTTCGACAGTTAAGGTTTAGTCAATCAACAGAATAATCATGCGACCAGAGTGCAGAAAATGCGGCTTTTACCGGCTTCCATCTTGCCAAGGTTTAAAGGAGAGGTCATCCACAGAACAAACTTTCAGCAGCTATTTCTCTAATCATTGCACATATTTGAGGTTGACTAAAATCCAGCTCCCTTCTAAGACTGGGACTTCTTTACCAATGTATTCACCCGCAAGATGATGAATCCTCCGTCAGTTCAAGGCTGAGTTTGACTAACTTTCATTACTCTCGCAGCTGAAAATTTCTTTATCTTTTTCCTCCTCAAGGCCATGAGACAAGAGCAAAAACAGTTCCAACTAAAATTCTGCCTGCCTGACGCTTTAGTCATTTTAGTTTGATTCATTTCAATTCAAGGATTTTTTAATACAAACTTGAAAGACATTTTCTGAAGCATAACGAGATAAAAATAATACAAACGTTTAAGTGTATCCAGTAAACTACTTTGTAACTCAACATTCAGTGAGAGCAGCTTGAGTGAAGGGAGCGCAGCAAAAAGACTGTCTGAGAGAGTGAATTAAGCTTGGAAAATAAACACCTGTCTCATAATTACAACAGCAGAGCATTTCTTTTTCAGGATCAAACCTCATCGGGACTAAATTTAGAAGAGAGTCAGAGCAACTTAACCATGGAAACGACTCTGAGTGCCAGGTCTTCAGCTGTCAATAAAAAAAGGCTCAGGAAGTTGAATGTCATGCCATTTTAAGTGGTGAACACACTGCTTCCTGTGGGTTTCTAAATGGGCTTACATCCTCACCTAACCAAGCTTATTTCAACGCAAGGTAACATTGGCTGTACTTTCAATCAGGTATTGGAAAAACTACTGAACTTAAGAACAGCATTTCTAGCATACAAAACAATCTTTGGAAAAGGTGAAATCACAAATTATGGAGGATCTTAGTCTTCCATCAACATTTCCAGATAAACGTTCATCTACAAACACATGCTTTCAGTTCTACTGCAACTATTTACACATCAGGTTTTTGTGCATAAAGGGATGTCCGGATATAACTTTTTTACACCTGATACGATACTGATATTGTGGCTCTCAGTATTGGCTGATACAAATGTTAAAACGAAATTGGCACAGAATTGTGCATTACAAGTTTTGCACTCAGCTAGGGTGACCATACGTCCTCTTTTACCTGGACGTGTCCTCTTTTTGGGGGCTGTCCGGCCTTGTCCTGGGGAGTTTATAAAATCCTTCAAATGTCCCGGGTTTTGTATGGAAGTTTTGAGTTTGTGTCCCATGGACTTACTGAGTTAAAAATGCTTAAAAACCACTCAACCCGACCCGAAAAACTCTCAAATTTGACCAAGTGCTACCCCGTGACTGCCCCACATAGTTGTGTCCTCTTTTTGGGGATTCAGAATATGGTCACCCTAACTCGGCTGCAATGTCTTTTTCGGACTTAAACAAAAATACTGCCACACAGCCGACATCACTCCTACTCCTTGCTTCTTTGTTAGTACCTGAGTACACCCTGTTGTTGGGCTTTGCATGCTGGATCAAGGCACTGCTAAATAGCAAAGTCTAGAATGGACTGCTGATATCGGAGATTTTAGATACAGGCTGATATAATCTGATATTTGTTTTTTGCTGATATCAGACCAATATCCAATACCAGTATCGTATTGGGACATCCCTATGTGCATATATCTATCACACAAATTATTAAGGATATAACTGTTTGTACTGGAGCAAGGGGCGCTTAGAGCCGCACTTTTTACTACCAAGCAGGTAGGAGACATAGGAATGTGTTGGAGTCACAGAAAATAGACTTGCACTGAGGTTTGTAAATTGAATCCATTTGTTCCACATTTGATAGAATTTGTCTCTTTGGATCCTCAAGGACTAAGTCAATTTCTCCCTTTATAAATATTTCCAAAATTATTCCAAACCAGTCATCTGCTGTAGGTGCTACTGGATTAAGGCACTTTCTAGTGATTGATTTTCACTTGCTGCCAAGAGGGCCTGCAGCAGCTTTGTATCACTCCTCAATTTCAGGCGCAGAACGTGACCCAAATAGAGACCCTTAAAAGTAATGGGTGCTTGAGTCTTAAAGATTTCTGCTTAATGTTTTGTGAATGCCATTCCAATATAAACTCAGTTTTGGATGCTCACAGAGTACGAGATAATCTGCCTTCACTGAGCCATCCCTGTATTTTTCTTGATGTTCTGTTCTAGAGTATCTTTATATCTCCGTGCAGTCTGTGGTAAATGCAACCTGACCTTTTCTGAATATTTGTTCTTACTTAATCTATCTGTATATTGATTTCTTCTTCATGATTGCACTAATATTCTGTCCTGTCCATAGACTGTATATACTATGGACAACTTGGCTCCGCCTTCCGTCATTATACGAATTAGAAGCCAAATTACTCTTGGTATTTCCATGGTTTCCTCCACTTCCTGGAACCACCACTTGCGCAGTAGGGTTGTACGCATTTGGCAAGAGAGTCACTGTGATGACACTCAGGCATTATGTGCCCAGGCAAAGTTAAAAAGATGTTTGGAGGCTAGTGCTGTGGCTGGGACCCTATATGTACTGTTGATGAAGTTAGGTGCTGTTCTGAGCATTATTTGTGGCTATAGAGTGGTGTTTTGGTTGAGCGTGTGGCTCTCTGTATTGCTATCTGCAGTCATAACTAAAGTTGGTATAACTAGAGAAGCAAGCGGTCGGCAATGTTCATCTCTCGATGGGGTGTCTAACTTGGTGTTATGGTGTGTTTGACCGTAACTTAATTTTACGCCAGAATATCCCTTTAACTTTTAAAAATGAAGCTGCACAGAAAAAAGAGGACTTGAGTGCAAACCAGTCTTACAATAACTTCATGTCAACATCGCAAACAAGGGGGAGAAAAATTTATATTCTGTGTGATTAATTTCTAAAGTTTGTCCACAGCTCCATAGGAATTGCTGGAGGAGGCGGGATTTATGACCTATACTGCAGCCCGTCACCAGAGGGTGCTGTTCTCGCGGGGCTTCACCCAGCGATGAGGCAGACAGCATCCATTCTATTTAAAGTCTATGGTTCTGTCAAAGTTGAATGATAAATACGCACAGAGAATTACACTTTAGCCTTTAAATTAAGTTGAGATCTTCACGAGTTTATCCCAGAGATTAGGGAAGGCATCAATTAACCGCTGCTACAATGCAAAACATGAGGCTAATTTTTGCCCCAATTAAGCTGCTCCTGTCAAATTTCAAAGGTAATACTTAATAACCTTGATCTTTGTTCTCTTGCTCAAAGGTTTCCCAGCAGCACTTGAAGAAAATCTGAAGGTGGCAGCTCTTGCCATAATTAGTTGTGAAAAAAACATGGAGTGTTTGCCTACCCCCGGGCCCTCAATGAAATCTGCCTTCATTATAACATTGGTTACAATAATAATTTACCATAATGCTGGCTTTAAAAAAAAACATGTGATTGCCAAGGCTGTGCTCTAATGAGGAGCTGTAATACGTTCTGATCTCATCAGAGGGGTTAACAGAGGATTATACCGAGAACTATGCTTTTAAAACAGTTAAAGCAGTCACACTCTTAGGGCAGAGAATAACACCATCGCCTAAATTAACTCAGGGTTATCTGACTTTTTAATGTGAAATCGCTTCGAAGGCAGAGTGAGTACATTTGCAAAAAGAAAAATGTAAAGTGCAAGTGGTGAGTCATTGCTAATGTGTTTCAAAGGCTACTTTCAAATGTCATTGAGGTCAAACGCTAGATAGATTAAGTTTTGCAGCACAGCCGAGCGTGTGCACGTGCATACACACCTCGCGTGCCGTTGAAGAAGAGCGTCTGCCGGCGGGGATTCTGGATGACCACGATTGAGCCATCGTAGTTCTGCAGGCGGCAGGAGATCTGAGCCGTACCCCCCTCCAGGACTGTCACATTCTCCGCCTGCACCGCCTGACAACGAGCTGCGGGAGAGAGAGATGGACGTTAATACAGCGACATGGAGAGGAAAACGAGAGGGACAAATAAGAGGAGCAGATGCGGAGAGAAAAGGGGGTCTTCAATTTGCACCTTATAAAAGACAGAACATTTCAAAATAAGGTACTCAAGGCATCCTTCATTTACTCACAATTCATCATGGGCTTCCAATGATGATAGAGAAAGAGAGGGTGGGAGGGAATCAGAGGAGGGGGCAGAGTGAAAGAGATAAAGAGTTTGAGAGTTGAAGAAAAGACTGTGAAGGACTCAACAAGGAAAAGAGGGTGCTCATGAACAATGTGTCCTTATGATTATAATAAGGATGATTATAATTACCGCCATTCATCTTTTTTACGTGCACAAACTCGCACACGTAGAAACAGCCCCTGTTGCCTGCAGCTAGAGTAACAGGATGCACCAACACGCAGTTGAATACATAATGCCTTATTAAATCTCTAAGTGCCAGTCAGCGGTGAATTGAGACACACAAACACCAACATGAATATGCACAAATTGGGCAAAATAAGAAAAACAGAGGAAACTTCGAAAGGTCGCAGCTGAACTTGGACTCTGCCATCATCTACCACGCAGTCCGAACTTCAGTCTGGTCTTAAGTATCACTCTTTTAAAAACATATTTTTGAAAGTGCCTCACGAATAATGGAATAAAACCAACACAAGTTGAAAAATAACCCTCAAGGATGAAAATTTCCAAGGCCCCTCTCTCCAGTGATTGTTAAGAAGCCACTCGAAAGAAATATTCAGCAGATCTGACAGATTGTGAAAGATGATTCCAGAGGATTTGGAGATGAAATTGCAAAATTGTGATCATCATATTCTTGCATTCTGAGAGAGCGGTGTGACACAATGCAAAAAAAAAAAAATTGAGGATCAAAGTGCAAAAGAAGTGGAATAGGGTAAGAGGAAATGTCTGTGATCGGCTCAGTGGGGAAAACAAGCTGAACTCGAGAGCAGCGAGAGCGTGGTGGAAGCCTCGGCTGCACTGAACACATTTTTAAAGCCATTTCTCATCCAGGTGCGAGCTAAACCAATTGATTACACTCCATTATCCCGATGTAATGCTTCTTATTACAGGTATTTGGAAAGTGCTGGGAGGGATTGCGGTCCAGCTTTGGCTCCTATGAATGAAAATGCCCATACATTCCCACAGACACCTGTACTCGCATTCAGAGCGCATATATAACTGAAACTCGCATGGAGGAAGGACGCGCACACTCATAGAAAGTTTTGCACAATATCTTTTGAACAAACTTTCCCCGGCTTGAAAAACCAATATGTTTTTTTTTTCCCCCCAGACAAGAGTTGGTCGAAGCAGCAGGGAGCCTCTTTGAAGTTGCTGACATCCAAAGAGTCAGTAATGAGGAGGTTGATTATGCTCTGATTGGAGCGCCCTCTGTGTTTGTGGGTCAGGCTGTTGACACGGCTCGGGGCTGAGTCACAACTCCCACTGCGCACAATGGACACTGAGCTACATCATTTGAATCCCAATGATTTGTGCACAATTAGCCAGCCGTAAGGCTTCAGCCAGGAGTGGGACGTGATTGCCTTGAAGAGAGTACGAGCTTGCCAGGCACCCAAAACTGGTATTTACCAATTTGCATCCCCATTTGCATCCTCGCTCTCCTTGGCAAAGAGTTGGCCGTGGGGAGGATTTAGAGAAAGAGTGCCATCAATATGGAAGCATGATGATGAAGCAGGCAATAAGGTGTTCCGATAAAGACGACAGGAGGATATATAATTCACTTCTGGGTCTAGCCGTGTTCCTGTATAAACACCTTCAGCAGGCAGGAAGTGTTGTGAGACAAACAGATGGTGGCCGCTGGTGCAGGAGTTGCTGACTTGACTGCTTTCGGCCGTAACAAATGTCTGTTTCTGCAGCTGAGCGTGTCCTAAATTCGAACGTGCGCACATGCGGGTGTGTCAGCCGAAATATGCACAAAAGGTTGGCATACACACAGTGTGAATAAGCAAGGGTTGGCATATTGTAATAAAGCTTCTCTGACATCATCTGATCCTGCCAACTCCATCCAAATTTAATTCTCCCCCGATTTTAATCTCTTTTAATGAAATAGTCAAAGCTTACATATTCATCACATCAGGGGAAACAGAGAGACACACTGGATATTGAACCAAAGACACAAAGAACCAAGAGGGGATAAAGACAAAGGGGACTCTAATACTCGGTGGAACAGAGAAAAAAAATCTTCACAATTACCACTAATTGTAGTCATTATTGCTCCCATTCTCTGCATCAATATTGTGATTCATATCGGGGGCCATCAGGGCCTGCCACTGCCATCCCAATTATTTTTCTAATGGTGGTTATTACTCATCACCGTGGTAACCGGGCTAGGCCGCCATTGTCTTAAACAGTGTTAATTCTAATGGTGCTGCTGTGCATCTTGACAAAGCAGTGTGTGTGTGATTAGTGACCCGTCAGGACCGGGAGAGAGAGAGTGAGGTGGCTTCGAGTGAGAGACTCCAGTCAGAGAAACACGGTTAAAAGTTTGCTTCTGGGAGAAGGCCAGAAAAAGTAATTAGCTGTCCATTTGTAAGCCCGCTCCTCCTGACAGCTGTCACCCCTTCAAAGGAAATTAGCTGCAGTAAAGCGCGAAGAAAGGCGACAAAGAAGAAAAATAAAAATTGTTAACCGCTGTTGGGAGGGAGATGGCTGGCATCCGCTGTCGCCTGCTGAGAGATGCCACCCGAGAAACACCTGCTGGCTGCTGGTGGATGATCAATCCAGGCATAAAGAACAGAGGGATGGAGAGACGGTGGGGGAGTGAGGGCTCTATCCGGGAAATGATGGCGGGGAGTTAGGAAGCGATGGCTCTGGGTATAATAATGCAGCTGGCAGGGGCTGGACGGAATATACGAGAGATGACGCATATTCTACCTCTCCCACTCATAACACAGCTGGGTGCAGCACTTCACTTTGACTGTAGGTTTTATAGGCTTCACATCAAGGCCGTGAGCCTGTGCTGCTGCTGATCAAGAGTAAAGTACAGTGCAGAGAGAGAGAGAATGAGAAAAAGGAGGGAAGGAATCAACATCTGTGGCAGCGGTATTAATCTGGCCCCCATTAAAAGCCGTGGCCATAATAAAATACTTGGAAAGAGTCGAATCATATTAAGAGGAAAATGCTGAGTGCAATCGATACCATGGCGGTGCTCTGACGGGTGTATAAAACAGGAAGAGGGGGGAACAAAAACAATCACTTCTCTCTCCAGCCAAGTGGGGGCAGTATTTCATAGCAGTGATTTGGTGCTTCTCATCATTTGAAATGCCTCTGTCACAGCCCCGCTGGAAAAAAGGAGCCTTTATTTATGACGGCAATAGAGATCAGGGAAGGGCCATCATTTCAGAATACATAAACAAATAAATAAATATAAAACAGGCGTGCAAATTCATAAGACAAGCCTGTTCGGGGGCCTGTACTAATGGTCCCCGCAATGGAGTTGAGTTATAAGCGCGGGGAGGCTGTGGATGGAGGGACAGTGAGAAAAGAGGAGATGAAAAAAGGAGAGGTGTGGAGAGTTTAAAGAGGGGGGATTTGGGAGGCAGCCAGGTGGACTTGCTGGCTCACCCTCGGTCACGGTAAATTCTAGAGACTGCCTCACCGGCGCTGGGTTAGCGGGTTGAATTACCGCTTCTCTGCGTCCGTCTTTCTACTCTCCTTCTCCTCGTGTCTCTAAGAGTGAAGGGGGAAAAAAAAGAACAAAACAAGACAAGCCACAGAAGAGATGAGCTGTCTCCGTTTGCCCCAAACATGCCCCCCCAAGTACCCTTGAAGCAGTGCAGCCACTGTCTCCTATTCATTATCTCCCATTATCTTTCAATTGGAGGCTGGCCAGGAGCTTGTGTTTTCTTTGCATGCCGGCCACGGACTTACAAGAGAATCAATGCAGGAGGATACAATGCACGACCCCTTATGTTATTACTGTTTTAATTAAAACAATAACAGCGGCTCATACTTTCCACTCTTATGAGGTCGTCATCTGGCAACTTCTCAATCTCTACCCATCTGGATGTACATTTTTCCCCATCATCCCCTGAGTCGGTGAGGCGAGCTGCTCTCCACAGTATGTATGCAAATGAGGTTTGCGATGTTTATGTGTGTGAGAGGCTGTTTATGTGTGTGTGTGTGTTTGTGTGTTGCTCCAGGTTAATCACAGAGTTTTGCGCCGCACTGACTCCATGAAAAAGCTGACTTTGAGCTTCTTCTCCTCCATACCTCCCTCTGCAGACCTACAACATCTCTCCCCTATTCCCTCTACCCCCTTTCTTTCCCTCTTCCAGGTCTAAAATTATCACTCCATCTCCTCCGGGGTGCCAGAACTCTGCCAATCAAATCCAGCGCAAAGAAAAAAAAGACGCTCCATAAATAAAACATAATCCATTTACAAATCTCACTCTCATCTCCCTCATCACCTTCGTCCTGTCACTTTTCCTCCTGTCCTGTTTTTCTTCTCTCCTCTCTCTTCTCATTTTTCTCCTCACTTCCACTTTGTCCACACATATCTTACTTTTCTCCCCTCGCTGCCTTCATGCCTAATCTCATTATCACGTCTCCCTCTTTCTCCTTCCATCCTTCTCCTCCCCACTTTCAGCCTGATCTAATCCTTGAATATCCTTTCCTTCCTTTCTGTCTTCTTCCTCCTTCACTTTCTTATCTTTCCCTGCATCCTTCATCATTCATCTTCCTCATCAGCTCCATCCTAAACATCCCCGTCTTCCTTCTTTCTCTCCTGGGCCTCAGGAGGGCTCTCCGTCCTCTCTTCCCTTATCTGCCTTCTCTCCCATCCTGGCCTTTCTTCTCTCTCTTTCTTCACATTACCCCCCCTCACACACACACACACACACTCCTCCTTTG
The DNA here is from genome assembly GCA_962446985.1 of Xyrichtys novacula. NCBI lineage: Eukaryota > Metazoa > Chordata > Actinopteri > Labriformes > Labridae > Xyrichtys > Xyrichtys novacula. The sequence goes on from OY660871.1 coordinate 26,557,215, forward strand.
CAATAGTTTTCTTCCAAGCTGCAATAGGCTTTCACTCCCCTTGCAATCTCTCTTTCTCCTTTTTGAGACTCAGTGGGAATCTTCTCTCTCTGCTGGTTCCATCTCCACACTCTCCTTCGCTAAATGTGATTTGTTCTGCAGCTCAAGTCTGCAGCATAATCGTGCTGTTTTTGTAGCGAGCGAGCCTGGAGCGCGGAAGAGAGGGAGCAAGGCGAGAGGGGGAGAGAAAGAGTGAGAGTGAATGGGACAAGGGGACAAAACAAATGAGCAGAGCAGGATACTCAATATCTCCGTTTTTTTCCTCCCTCTTTCATCTTCTTGTCTAACTTTTGCTCCTTTTAATTGCTACTCCCATGTAGCTGAGCCCTCATTTCACTTTCTATCCCCCTCTTTTCATTCCTTCTTAATCTCTCATTCTTTGGCATGGGCCTTAAAACTCTCTCTCTCTCTCCATCATCCACTGGTGTAGAGTAAGCACTGCGGTGTTAATCAGCTAAATCAGCACAAAAACTCTCTCCGTTCTTGACCTCTCATTAGAAACATTTACTTTCTTTGATTTATACATTTCACTCCCTGACTCTGCTGCCCAGCCGCTACCTTTGACATTGACGTCTCTTCTTCTCTCACTTGCTTTATCTCTTTTTTCCCCTCCTCTCCTTTTGTCCGACCTTCCTATCTTTATGTCCCCCCATCCCTTAAGAGTACTTCAATCACCTCGTCATCCTCTTTTCCTTCCCTCTCCCACTGCATTTCACGTCCCTGATCCCTCTTCCTCATCCCATCACTCTTCCCGCTCCCTCGTCCACCTCATCCTACCCTTCACAAACCTTCACCCTCCTCTCACTTCTCCCCCTGTCTCCCCTCTCTCTTCCTCGCTCTTACAGCTGGTTAGCTGTATCTACTGTGCAGCGTTTTATAGCTCGGGTCTGTCACAGACCCAACAACCCTGCGACAACAGCCGCCGCGTGCACACCCCGACAGCGGCTTAAAGGAAATTTACAGGGCTATTACAGCGACGGCTATCACACTGGAGATTCACCACAGCCAAAAGCACTGGTTTTAACACCCCTTCAAAATCCACCACATGGCTGCCTTCCCTTTGCTGTGTAGCTGCGCTGTGTGTTTGTGCAACGCTGTTTATGTGGGATGGAGGGAATGTAAAAAAAGAGAAAGCGCACGCTTGCTTGAAATGGTGCTAAATGTGTACAAGAGAGTGTATTTGTGTACAAATTCAAGGCCCGAAACAAAACTGCCCTACTGGCATGGATTACATAACCACACTGACTGCCAAGACACAAACTCATTCTTCCTCTGCATCCCTCACTCCCCCATTGTTTCCCCCCCACTACCCAGAATCCCCCTCACACTACCAAACACAATGTCCTTCTGTTGAGCTGATACGCAGGAAAAAAAAGAAGTAAAGTGACAGAGAGAGAGAGAGAGAAGGTACTGTGCACAGCGGCGCAATATTTGTTTACCAATGAGCAGCAGGGAAAGAACATCTCCATGTATTAAACGCATTATAATAATGACAGGAGGTATTTATAGACGCCAGCAACTCCGCCGCTGATCCCACTGCACCTCATGTTCCGCTTTCTCTCGCCACCTCTGCATCGCGTTCAATCAGTCTTATGATTCTTGGTTTCACATCTCGACCTCATGCAGCTCTTTTTGAGGCCTTGTCTCTTGTTTTATCCCTGTACCCCTCCCCTACATCTCTCTCTCTCTCTGTCTCACACACACACAGGCTGCGTTGTTCTCCATCTCTGTCTTGCTCTTTCTCATCCCCTACCTCACACATCTACAGTACAAGTTTCTGTCTGGCCAGGTCCTTTTTTTCCTCTCCCCTTTCGTCAGATAGTCTCTGTATATATCGATGTCTTGCGCTGCACTTTTTTCCCCCTTAATTCCCGTTCTGTTCATCAGCCTCTTTTTTCAGCTGGCTGCATCTCCCCCACTCTGGGGTTTGACTTTCTTTTATTTGTTTCTTTGAGGAAAAACTCACAGAAAAGGTTTCAGACACCTTTATAACTGCATGTCTTTATTCTCCTTGTTGAATCTATCAGTCCATCCACCCATTCATTGGTACTTTCACCCCCAGGGCATATGTTCCCGTCTTCAAACTCTCTGTAGTATTAATCTTAATTATTGATTCTGACTCAATTACCAGCAGATTCAGAAATCCATCCAATGCTTCATGATTCCTCTCCGAGCTTTCCTTCATAAGCCGAGCACCGAATCCTCAGTGGTATCTGATAATATTATTTAAATCTGTGTTTCTGCAAAGGCATCACATTACAACATTTAGAGGTCAACCTAAAGGCAGCACTATAAAAAAGTAAACAGAAAGTCTCCAGCTGCACATTTGCTGTAATACAAAACGAGGAGAGTACATGCGAACATTAAAAGCCTTGTTTCCCCGACATCGACACCTAGGTTTCCCCCTGGAATCGATATTACACGTCTCATTTAATCTGTATATGCGAGTGTATATACATGTGGGTGCCCAAGCGTGCATGACTTACGGGTGATGCAGAGTAGGACCAGGACCAGGCTGCGCAGGGCCAGAGAGAAGGGAGCAGGGAGGAGGTGGCAGAGGACACAGCTCCGGACAGGCCTCATTGTGTATTGAGAAGCAGTGTGAGTGTGTATATTTGTGTATGTTTAGATGTGCACACTTGATCAATGGCGTCTCTGTGACCCTGCTTGCACTGCTACCGCAAAAAAAAAAAAGAAGTAGCCAACACACAAACACACACACGCTCTGATTTGTTCCTCTGTGCTGCAATGCTGCAGACACGTGCGCACATTAACTGCCCAGCTTTGGCTCTGTGCAATCAGACAGAAGTTGTTGTCTGAGGACAACTGTTCAAGAAAGGACACTTATGTGCTACACTGCATCAGAAACTGCTGCTGCTATATTACACAGGGCTGAATCACTGCCACAACTCGCACGCAATGCACAGAAGTTTGGCCAGAGCTCAAGATGCTTTAAAAGCTAGCTGAGATTAGCTCTGGGCTACAAAAAATTCAAGTTTTGACTTCTAAACCCTGTGCGGTTTAGAGAAAACTAACAAATTGTGTTGTCTTAAATCCATACAGTGTTAAGACCTCGCTGCCACAAAGGAGTACAGGAGCCCAGTCCCAGCTAAGCACAACAACAACAAAGCCGACACAGCTAGGCTAGCTATTTTCTACCACTGTGCTGCAAGCCTCCTGAGACCAAAAGCCCGAGCTTCTCGGATCAATAAACCAGAAAAACCAATAGCAAAAGTGACCAGTGATGACCTGCGATGTTGTGTTCTTTGTCAGCAAAGCTTTCCAGCAAATGCAGTTGTGTAATTAGCCAAACTAGGGTCAACTTAATTAGCTAATAACCCGCTGCACGCAGCAGTGTCAAACTTAAGGCTAAGCTAGCCCTGAGCACCAGGCGCCCTAACAATCAGCCACACAATCAACCACAACAACAGACTTCTTGTTTCCTGTAGGTCAATCCGCACCACTCCAAGGACCAGCGGACATCAATAATACGATATTTCAGTCAAATGCACACTGGGAAACTGTCCTCATAAGCAAGTGAAGCTTGTATCTACTGATGTTGACTGAAAGCTGACTTTAAAATAGATCTACCTACATTTCTACGCCCTCGAGGAAATCTAAATCTAGGGCAACAATTCTCTTTTAATACAGATTGTATTTTAATGAGTCAAACAAGGTTTTCTGCACTCATCACCCTGCAAATCGGCAGGCATGAGTCAATGTTCCCTTGAGCTATAACTGAACCGGCCAGGTCTCTGGAGAGGTGAAGACACTATCTTGCAACTCATCGGGAGATAGCCAAGGTTAAATAAAATCCATTGAGCCTGAGTGGGGCTCTATAAAGACAGAAAGTGGAAGTGCTTGCCCTGCGTAGAATGACCAACTTGTAAGGGCCTGAGCAGTCTGCAGCCAGAGTTTCCAGATTAGACTTTTTGGCCGTCTTTTTTTACCTTTGAGACTTGGACATTATTCCCACAAGGTAGACAGCATTATCCGCTTGGATGCTAGCTCTCCTCTGATACGCTATCATGTATACGCTGTTGTGTAAATGGACAGTGATTTTACATGGTAATTTTAGACTCTACAGAATAATCACAGGCTATCAGACAGTATAATCGCCCAGCATCGACCAGCCTAACTCTTCCTTTTCAACATGCTCCACTGGGTGCAGTCAGCGCCTGGTCTCCCTCCACATACACACTGGCTCATACACACAGATCCACAATCCTGCTGTGTCTCACGTCCAGGCAGACTTCTGCTGATTGTCAGGACCTAATGCATCATCGGCTTCTGTGCAGCTCTTGTGCGTTTGTATGTGTGTTTAATATGTACGGATGTGTTTCTAGTGCAGAGACACAGCGTGACGAGCCGCACCACACCTCACTGAGCACTATCTGATGGAATAAAGCGCGGGTGTCATCCGCAGATTACTACACACTGCACTCACTCTCTGTTGCACTGCAAGCACAATGAGCTCTAACGGTGAAGGCCCTGACACTTCTGGCAAAGCCCAAAGCGGATCATCGCCAATCTCCCCTACGGCGCAGTCTTCACCGGTCAACTGCCTGACGCTGAGAAAATTACTCTGTGTTGGTGTACGACGGTAACTCAAGTCTGAAGCCTTGCAGCAGGCTGACGAAACAAAGGCAATTCAGTTGTTCAAATTGATCTCCTCAGATTGTGTTTAGTTTATCCTTTCTTCCTCCTTCCTCTATCCCCTCCCTTCAATCCTCCGGTGGCCGCTAGTTAGTCCTGCAAGTTTGTCCTCCTTTCGATTCACTTCTCCTCTGTTGACGTAGAAAATTGCTGTAATCCCAAAGTGGTATCACTGCAGATCACATCCATCAGTCTGTCCGTTTCCTATCTGTCCTCCACTTGTTTATATAACCCTGTCCACCCTCCCCTGAGTCAGAATCTGTGTGGGGATCAGTGTCTGCATATTTTGCATACTATTTTGTGAAGGTTAGAGATGAGCGGGTGTGTGGATGGAAGCAGCGACAATGGCTTCCTTTCAGGTCACCAAACAGTGGCGGCGTGTGTCTGTCTGAATGTGCTCGTCTGTCCAGTGGGGACTGAAGCAGAGTGTACATTTGCTTGTCTGTTTGGCCCTTTCACTATCTACCAGCCATCAATTTATCCACGCAGGCGCGCACACACAGGCATCATAGTGCCTCTTTATGTTAAATGGCTGATTTTATAGCTGCAGGGATGCGCTCGGCTGTCTGCTGACAAGAACTTTGTGCATGTTTGTGTGTGGCACTGGCGAGGGGAAGCGGATGTGGATAAGGCTGGTATGAACGTAACTACGACTCTGTGATTGTTACGAGTTACAATGATGTCACCTTGCTCAATAAAAGGCGCCAGCTCCGTGTTTTTATAAAGATGAAACAGAAATAAATGCAAACAGCTACTCTAACCTGTCAGCGTGTTTTGCATCAGCCAATCAAGCATAATGCAGTTCCATTGTTCATGCCCATTGACACATGTACTATCATTACTGCTATTGGCAATAAAACCTGCAATAGAAAGCCAATGATGGAAGCTAACTGCACCACACTCAGCCTCTCTGACTTTCATTGTCTTGTAAAGTGCGTCAGGCAACACAGTTTTGCTTTTATATTAGCACCTCTGCTTGTTCTTAATCAGCTGATCACTTCTAATCAGCCACAAGCTGTATTTACAAACATCTTTGCACATTTAATTTGAACCACGCTGCTTCCTATTATCAAGTCAAATAAAGTCAAATTTATTTATTAAGCGCTTTTACCAAAATAGGGTCATCACTGAGCGCTTTACAGAGCAACAAAGGACATAATTACAGACAAAAGGAGGAACACACTGCAAACATAGCACCACTGGCGAGAGAGTGTGTCTGTGTGTCTTTGGAGTCCCAGTGAGTACAACCCCCTGATGGGTGTATTTGTTTTTGTCGCAGTGTGTGCGGAAGGAATGGAGGTAAACGCAAATCGCGTCCCCTATCCCCCCTTCCCCTTTTCCTTCTCTCTCTCTCTCTCTTTCCGTCTCCTTCTCTCTCCCTCTCTCATCCAAATCAAATTTTTAATGGGCTTCATTGGTGCCACCGTGGAATAAGTGTTGCCAAAGCACTTAAGGGGCTTAAGTCAGCGGCGTGCTGAAAATATTAAGCACTCAAACAGCCTTACAAGGATCCCTGCCTGCTTAAGTATGCCGAGGAGGTCGCGCCAGCGTTTAATACCAATGGTATTAAAGCGCCCTGACAAGGGAGAGGAACAGAAATGTAGATATATATACAGTATGTCCCACAACTGGGGAGGAGATGGAGAGATGGAGACTGGAGGGGCGAAAGGAGGGGGGCATGTGGTGGGAGACAACGGGGAGTTCATGAGACGGACCAAAAGAGGTGAGAGTGGTGAAGGAAGAGCACAGCTTTAGACAAACAGGAGATATAGTAAGTTATAAAAAGCTGTGAGATAGTTGAAGAGAGGCAAGGGAGGAGAGGAAATTAAAGAAAAAAAAAACAAGCAGTGTAGAGGAGGAGAAGAAATGCAAGGGAATCGGGCCAAGGTGTGGGAGGTAAGGGTTGATGGGATAGCTGTGAACCAGCAGCAGAGGGCTAATGCAGAGATTCTATCGGGAGGCTTATCCAAGATTAAATTTCTCTTTGTCCTTAAGGCTCTTCTTGGGTTAGAGGAAGTGTTGAATTTATTTCTTATGTCTCCCTCGAGGTTGTGCGGGCGAGCGTTGGGGGGATCTATGTGTATGTGAGTGCACATGTGTGTGTGCGCTGGCGCATTGTGGGGGGGCTCATGTATATATGAGTCTGTGTAGGCGTGAATCTTGAGGGTTTATTGGCTGATCGTGCCGAGTGTGAAGGAGGGCATCTGTGCCTGAGAGGAATAAAGCACGAACAAACGAACGTATCCCCAAGGGAGTTTGACGATAAGTGTAAATCTAGATATCAATGTGGATACATTAATCTGGGCATGTAAACTCACACAGATAATCATGAATACAGATTGCACATATTTCTGAGGGAAAATATCATTTCCAAGTTTGTTTTTATTTTGAGGGATTGGTTTATGGAGCTGCCACAAAATCCCAGACCACTCAAAAGTTTAATCACTCACAGGAACATATTTTTTGAACCACTGTGATTGAGTAATCTCCCCAGAGACTTTCCCCTGTGTAAACAAAATAAACAAAACTTTGCAACTAATATAGAAGAGCCTGCTGAACTGATCGTTTCTTCTGAACCACTTTTATGAGAAGCAAATTGAAATTTGTCGAGAAAGAGTTTTCTGTTGATCTGCGGACTTTTAAGTTAAATGATTGTAATCCGAACACCACCATGAACGGCCAGGTATGAGACGTTCATTTCGCACATGTAGTCTCGTTAGCATTCTGGTTTGGGTGAACAGCTTTTGATTGATAAAAAAGCAGCTTCTTAAACTCGCCTTACACATTCAGTTATCAACAGTTTTTAGTTACCACCACTGCCAAACATAACCCCTCGCATGCTCAGACTTCCAGCTGCCAGCTTTCCCAACCTCTCCCAATCACAATTTCTCTTCGTGATCCATAACTGCACTTAAAATACATTACCCATGGTGCACTGCATAACGCCTAGATCAATACTGGCCTGACTCCAAAGGGGCACAAAGAAGACACGAACCAAAATCAGCATTATTCTCTGGTATCATTGTATCAACTGTGAAGACACTGAACCTAACACTTAAGATTTCCTGGTACAGGACATACATTACACATGGTAACAAGTAGATAAAGGAAGTACAAGCACTTTTTTTCCTGCACAAAGCACTGACTATCACAGATAAATTTGAGATTTTGTTTTAATCATCATCGTAATTCAAAATGTGAGATACTGAAGTGCAGCGATGCTCTTTTCACCACCGACTGGAGTACTTCACATAAAAGACCCTTTGAGGACATTCATACTGCTAATAAAACAGCCTGAAATTAACACTGATGATTTTGTTCGACCAACAAAACCAAACAGGACTGCCAGGAATAAGACAGATAACTATTTTGTAATTATTTCACATATCTGTAACAGCTCAAAGGGGTAGTTAAAAGTGTTCTGCCTGAATTTTATTAAATTACATGTTTCTAAAAGAAAAAAAAATCACTATTTTTTGACTGTTAAATGAAAACAGATCAAAATTTTTGTGTCCTAAAACACAAGTTCAGTATGTACTGTACAAACTCAGCAGAGTGCACCACTTTGTCCACAGGGGGCGCCAAAGAACACACCTATTATAGTTATAGATATTTAGTTATTAACCAAGAAATTTCAGTTGTTTAAGGTAAAACCTCCTGATACATGATTAGCTCAAGATTTGATCGATTAAAAATCCGCGTGAATTGTTTACGGAGGATAGTCTGAATATTTATATGTACAAAGGTTGGTGTCAACAAAGCAGAAAACTGTCAGGAAAGTGGTGGGACTTGCTCCACTTGTTTGGAAAAACAATATTAATGGCTTTCTTAATATCTGTTTTAGTTCTAAAAACACGATTCTGACTGAGCTCTGGGTGACCAGCTCTTGCTTGCTCAGCTCCCCCCCATCCTCCTGATTTCTTGTTTGGCTGGCTGACCTGCCGTTAATAGCTAGCCGAGAGCCATACACCAGCTAATCCAACTGGGTTTGCTCTGAACTCTCTAATTAGAAAAGTCACAGCACCTCGATCTATGGCACTATCACTGGCTGCATTTTCTGGAGGCACGGCTCAGACAACTTCCTGCTCACCTCGCGCCGCCGGGTGAGGGGATCAATACGGCCTGATCATTTGGGTACATTTCAAATGACACCGCCAGTCTTTCTTCTCACAACCCAGGATTACAAAGTTTTGATTTTCTTTAGTTTTTCGCAGCTTGTTGACAGCAGAGCTTGGCAAATAAATAAGAGTCAATGTGGCTCACACCATGATAGGCCAACAGGAATACTAAACAGACACCAGGATTTAAATCACCACCTGTATGAAATTACATAGTTTGGGTTTGAATGCATAAGCAGGCAGAGTATTTTCTCACTATTCCCCTTCCCCCTGTTCCTCTCACCTGTTTCTGTGTAGCTACAGTAAACCTGGAGGATACACTAACGCTCAGGAAGACAACATTTTCACTGTGTATTTTCACTTACACAGGGCTGAATAAGAATCATACAGGCCCTGTGGTACTTGGTGAAGACATCCTTTTACTCTCTCATCCCATTATGCATTTGTCATGCATCAACTTAACATTAAAAGAGACAATTTTGGCTTTTCTCCTCAAGCATGACAAAGGATTGAGTATACATTTACGAAAAAAAAAATCACTCTAAAATGACTACAAGAATGTCAGTGATGGCTGCTTCAACCGTGGCTGAATAAGCAAGTTGAAGTGTGCCACTTAGGCAGAAATGCTCCACTTTTTCATTATTCACAGTGTTGAATTAACGTCTTCAGATAGAGGAGTTACTTTAACAAGCGCAGGGTTTAGAGCCATTCTTACGTACACTTGCTTTCATCTCAAAGACTCCATCACAAATGGCTCTTTCGAAATAAACGCCTCATTTTGCAAACTGTCTTCGCAAAAATCAAGAGTTATCCTCTCCACTGCCAGACTGTAAACCCTCTGCGATAAAATACAATATCTAGTATCCAGATATTAATTGTTATACTTTTGCATTTGCCACATGACACAAAACTTTCACAATAACACCTACACTGATCTTTGTAGGGATGTTTTAAAGCATCTGATTTCCCAATTGTCTGAATATTTTATTTATTTTAGGGCTGGCTGAAAGATCACAAACATTGCTCTGGTAATCACATGATCATAGCAGCCGCAAGAAACCAAAGTCAAATTGATCTGCTGAGTTTGGCTAATGTTACAAAGACATCACCTCACGATCAATGTTGTCTGTCACCTGTGCTTGTTTCTTGAATGTGACTGCATTATGGCATTAACTTATAACTGGGGCTACAGTCGAGCTAGTAACAAGTGGATGCAAAACCCTGAACTCATAAAAACATTAATAACACGTCAAAACGAGTAATACCCTATTGACTTGGATATTAGACTCTTTTCTGTAAAAAGTGGGATTTCCTTTTATTTGGGGTTTAGTAATTAAAAGTCATTACTCATTTCAGCAGATGGCCTCACTTATCTGTAAAGTGAATACACCCCCCCAACTGATACCAGACGGCTCTCATCACTGGGGAGCAGGAAGAGAGACAGACTGAAAGACATAGCAAACCAATTCAGGGGACAATTTAATACAAAAAACTGACTTAAAAAAAACTGGTTACCAGTGAAGGTGAGTCATTAAAATCTGAGAAACATGATGTCACAGAGTGAAATATCCAAAGACAAAAAAGCACGTAATGAAAACACGCCTGTTTCCACACCTGTGAATCATCGTCTGTGAGTAATTCAAGTTTTTATGGTTTAAAATGACTGATACTATGAGGGCTTCATTTAGACATGGGATTACATTTTGTTCTTTTTCTATGTTAAATGTGAATTGGAATTATTTCGTCTAAAAGTTATGATGGGATTGAGGGAGTTGTTTTATAATCAGACTCATCCTGTATTAGGGCCAGTACGATATTATTGTACCAAGTAACTATGTGAAGCTCAATGATACAGCCGACTACATGCACACATAGGATACAAACTGTAACAAACACAATAAATGTCACGTATTTTATCACGTTCGTTTATTACTTTGTGCATGTCTGGCATTGTGTTCTTTTGCTGTGTCTACTTTCAGGTGTAGGTATTATTTTGTGTCGTCTTGTTGTGTTGTATATTAAGTGGTTGTGAGATTTGAATTATCCCTGCCATTTAAATCATTGCAAAAACTGTAAACACTGCGTCACATGAATGACATCGTATGACCAGCCTCTATCTCAGCACCTACTATCATGAGTGACAACCACAGCCCTGCATTATTACTGCTTTTGAAGGTTAAACCACTTCAGGCCCTTAACTATGATGAGTGTAAGATTACTGTTTGGAGCTAGAAACACAAGTTAGTGCTCTAACATCACACTAAAGCCACGCTCTTTACTTCTCTCTAACTTCAAGCGTACTCGTGGCTCCAACTTATACAAACTCAGCAGCACAAAAACCTGTCCTAATTCCCTTCCTTTGGCTTCTTGACAATATAGAGAAGTTTAACTTCTTTAAATGGAAACCGTTTCTGTAAATGTAATCCCGTTGGCAATTACTTTTCCTGCAAAACATAATTGGCAAAGCAAATTAGAATATGTAATTTGCGTGAGACAGGATTGCATTGTGAACGATTGAGGAAGCCCTGTGACATGACGAGAATTATATTGTGTAGAAGAATTGTCAGGGGACTCTAAACAATGACATTTTATGAAGAGAACTTTTAGTTCAAAAGGAATAATAACAAAAGTGTACAGAGTTAACATCCCAACTGCAAGGGTAAGATGCATAAAGAGAGCGAGAGTGAATAACATCTGACACACCAGCTTTCGGAATAGATACGGCAAGGTTCAAAGTAGCTCCAGGGTTTCTCATTTGCTTGGATAAATAGGACTGCAGGATACAAGGTATACAAGGTAAGCCAAGGAGGCTGGGAGATTTTTAATGCAGATATGACACATAAACGTGCTCCAGGCCCTTGCTGTTTCAATACATTAATACAAAGATACACAGTTTAAGTAAGAGAATGCATTACAGGCATATTTTATGTATAAGCATGCAAGGGTCCCCCCTGTCGGGATGCAACTGAACACTAAGCTCAGTCATCCCTTATTCAGTAAGATAAATGCAAACAGTGTTACCTGCCAAGAGGAGAACGCACCGCCTTCGCTTCCTAACGAGTGTTTTCTGTGTATGTGTGTGTGTGTGTGTGTGCGCTGTGAGCCACATGCTACTCCGCTACCTGCTGGGAGTAACACTCATTATCCGCGTGGCATCATACCGCCTAGTGACAGGCTGCGACTCTCACTGCTCACTGTTTTCTCTGCTGCAGTGCATGTGTCACTCTCTCAACTTTGTTTTCCCGCCGCATGTGCTAACATTAGCGTAGTACGTGTGAGGAATCCTCTTTTGTTCCCTGATGTGTGTCACCTGTTTGTTACAGATCGGTCGTCACGATTCCTAAACAGGCATGCACCAGTTCCCTACCTGGATCTGTACTTTCCAGGCACATGCGGGTTGTGTGTTATTGATGCGTGTGTGTGTGTGTCAGCCTGCCAGGATGCAGTTTATGATGTTTCATCTGTGTTTGCTCTGCAGGAGGACAGTTTTTATTTGTCAGTGTAGCTGGGAGCGGGATCTGGACCAGGTTAGCGTGTATGCTGTGATTAGAAATGAGCAGCAGTGAGCCACCTCGCCAGGGGGGTACTCTGCCAGCCTTGCCCCCATTCCGCCAATTCTCTAACGGCAAACAAAGGGATAATTTTTCCTCACATGATATAATCTTTCCTTTCACCCACTGCCTCAATGAAAGCTTTTATGGATTTTTTTTTTATCACAGCTCTTTCCCCCATCCTTGTCTTTCCTGCTCTTGTCTGTTCCTTTTTACCCCCCCTTCACTTGTCCTCTCCGCCTCTGCTGCTTTTTTCCGATCCTTTTCTCGCTCTTCTCTCGCTCTGACCTTACAGAGGGTCTTTGCACTGAAGTCACTCTTGTCTCTCTTTCTCTTTCTTTCTTTCTCTCTCTCCCTCGCTCTCTCTGGAGGAAAATCACACACTCATCAGTTTGCCGGCTCTGTTCCTGACGAGCGGGCTCGCAAGGAGAATATTAACGAAGCTCCTCAGCCAATTAACACCTAAAGCACATAACAACCTTTTATGCCAGCAGACACACTGGCATGCATGTGCGCATGCACGCTCATGCATACTTACTGCACATACACACACACGCACTTGCAGAGAAATACACCACTTGGCTACCACACACTGCTCAGGCCTGAGACACAGTTAAACATGCAAAGAGGTGAAACACATACAGGGCCCAAAGCAAGGAAATGCCATCAAACACACACACACACGCCGTTACACAAACACACACTAGTGATGGGCACGGCAGTTCTTTAAGATGTACTGAATCACTAGAATCAGTTCACTAAAAAGATTCGCTCAAAAGATTCGTTCACCAAATCACTGAATCATTTAGCGAGAGAAGCCTGCGACTCCAACCTCCTGAACTGATACACAGCTGAACGGTTCAGGATTCAGTTCAATTCATAGTTTCTTGGACAGAGAGACGAGAGTGTTTGGCTGTGTTGCTTTGGCAAACAGGTTTGTAAAAATGACATAAGTGTACTTTCCTATGGTATGCTATTTACCAGGTCTGCTCGGTAAGTTGGGGTCAGTGAGTGATTCGTTCACTAAAAGTTTAGAAGAATTCACACCAATCATGTGCCGTTCCCTCACAAACCGCTGCAATGATAGGATGCTGCGGGTTTAATGCACTACTTGTTACATGCTGTGTCCTATTGTATGAAAGTTGTTGTGTAATGCGTGATTCGTTCACCAAGTGATTCAGGCGTCGGTGCATGCGGTCCCTCATTCGCCGGCTGCTGACCTGGCAATAATGTCTCTTACCTCAGCGCAAGTGAAGTGAGAAACGAACGAATCAATCGAGGAAGTGATTCGGTTCAGTACGTTCACTTAAAAGATTGGGTTCTTTTGAACGAATCGTTCGCAAATGACACAACATTAACACACGCACACTAATAGATTGTGCTGATGAGTGTGGATGTGGAAGTAGGGGGACATTTATAGGAGCAATGGGATGTAGTGTAGAGAGAAAGGATATTCAAACACATTGATGAGCAGCGCTGAGGCACAGAGGAAGAAGGAGAAAGAGGAGAGAGGGAGTGAAGGACAGAAGGGAAGATATGAAAGCTGTGAGAAAGACAGATTTATGAAGTGTGAAAAAAGGCATCAAGAAAAGGAGAAAATCAGTGACAGAAGGTTAACATGGCTTGGCTTCCCCTGACATGGTTCATGTTAATTTCGAGTGGTTTAATAGTGGGTGGGTGAACACACACACACACACACACACACACACACACACACACACACACACACACACACACACACACACACACACTTCTCTGACACTGGCATACACATGGTTGTCTTTGCCTGGTCAACACAATGCATAAAACATGGTGCTACAAAGGGCATTAGCGGTGAACCTTTCCGCGCACGCACACCCATTTCTGGACACATGTGGGGCAGTTTCATCATATGCATAAAACATGGGGAGAGAGAGCAGGAGCAGGGGGCGTTAGGGAGATAGGGAGAACAAGTGCGAACGGACAAAAAGCGTATGGTAATGACCTGGATAACGAAAGGCGGCTGCCAGGGGTTGAGAGTCAGGGAGAGGGTGAGAGAGAGGGACAAGTGTGATAAAGTAATGGTGAGGAGGGCGGGAGAGGGAGAAACTTTCCTCACGGCCTGCTGCTTCTGGATTGAACAGCGTGCAAATGAAAAATGGAGATGAAATAATTAGACAGGCTGACTAGAAGCGCTCATCTAAATATGTAAATGCACTTAATTTTACTTTGATTTGCTCTACTGCTTCCCTATCACTCTCCCACTTTCTTTCCTCAATTCTTTCCCGCTCATCTGTTCCAATCCCACACTCGATTCATGTTTTTCATCCTCTCCCTCCGTCTTTTTGTCATGTGCTTTCTCTCCCTTTGTGTGGCGTTTTTTTCTACGCCTTCTCTTGTTGCATATTAAAGCCACAGTATGTTAATACGCTGTAGATACTCCGGGTCAATTTTTCAATGTTTTATGGATTGCAGAAGTCAACGACAGAGTGTTTAATTAGTTCATTCACGCCTGTCTGATTCTGTGATGGGTTGTATTCATGCATGGTTACACACAGAGATATAGCCTACACGATTGTGTATATATTTATAGCTCATATTATTGCATTGAGTCTTTCTGAATTAATTTTTATATAGGATGAAGCAGTAGCTAAAGATGCTCCTAAAATAGCTGTGAAATCTCTATTATAGCATGTCTCTGAAGCTAAAATGTAGAGTAAAGAGAATTTAACTGCATTATTTCTTTTTTGTCTCTACTTGCTGAATGTTTTTTTCATGCAGATCTTGCAGCTATAAAGGTCAATCTTACAGGCAAAAGGACACATGAGTTAACTTAAATATCATTAAGAGCGAAGTGAAGCAGATCCAGTTAGGTTTAGATTAGACTAGATTCAACTTTATTGTCATTGAACACAGTACAAGTACAGGGACAACCAAATGCAGTTTAGCATCTAACCAGAAGTGCAAGATATGTACATATGGGCAGTGCAGGTATGAACTGAATATAATATATATGTGCAATGAATCTGCTAAAAATATATACACGGTTTAACGGCATGTTGTGTTCCTGTTTGTGTTTAAAGACCCACTCTGATGAAAATCATGTTTTTCTTGTTGTCTACATCTTCATGTGGCATTTTTCTGATCCTACAGGACAAATCATGAGAAAAGTAAGTGTGAAATTGCATTTTTGAGTATTTCTGCATTCAAATTGCTGTGAAACCTCTCACAGACCCAAACGGCAGGCTCAGACACAGTGAGATTTCTTATGTCACAACTACAAGCTCCGCCCCCGAGAGCCCTGCTATGCAGGCCAGACAGAGAGAAGTAGAGAGGACGATCGCGGAACAAGCGTGTGCGTTAGCGGATGGAAATGCTCGTAAGAAAGCTGATTATGATACTTTCATTATGTCCCCAAAGACATTAGTGTCTGAGAGCTGAATGACTCCAATCCCACTTTTCAATAGACGGCTATTAGACGTCTAATTGTTTTTCAGACCTATTTTAACCATCTAGATTCTGTATATTTTTAGACATAATTTAGACATTGCACTTCAACCCATCATTCAATAACTATTCACTTAAAAAAGCAACTGTGAGTGGCATGACTGATTTCCAAGTACTTAACCAAAATAACTATGATAGCCGTTGAGCAAAAAATGCTCAGTGGGCTGTTAGACCTCTGTTAGCTGGCTAGCCTAAACTTGGTCTAAATTTAGACCTCTGACAAAACTTTCATTTTTAGACCTGAGGTAGCCTAAATTTAGACCAAAAGATGCTCAGTGGGACATTACCTGCCACTTCAGCTGCACCCGCAATGTTAGGCTTGTAAGCTAGCATGAGGAGGAGTGTGCAGAGCAGTGCTGACACAGGTAATGTGATTTTGGTTGAAAACTTCATAATCACAGATTAAACATCACTGATAACACTTTAAGTAGTAAAAAAAAAAAATAATAATAAAATAAAATAATCGGAGTGGGACTTCAGACGACGTGAACAGGTGTTAGCTGTATATTAGCCAGAAGCTAGCCTCTAACAGATGGCGACACTGTCATGTCCCTTTGGTGCTTTAGGTACATTTATACAGTCCTGGGATATTTAAATTTGCTAAAGTTTGTTCCGTCTGAGTTGTCTGTTACAAGCTGATTTCTAGCTGAATGTTCCTCCTTATACACATCCTTGTATACAAACACTCTGCTGCCCTTTTAAAGTTCACCTCCAGAATCCTTTAAAGTGGAGGAGGGTATTATTTCGAAGCCATGAAGAGAGGCTGTTTTCATAAACAACTCATGCGAGTAAAGCAGTGGATTTGGCTTCAAAATCTTCAAATCTGTCCGATGTGTCTGCGTTTTTGTTTTGCTTTAGATGATTGACACCTTTGTTGTCGGTCATTTATAAAGTTGGCTCTTCTTATCCGCCAATTTAAAAAAGAAATAGCAGAATTCATTTTATTCATCTTGTTTTGAACCCCTGGAAGTCGCCCATGTAGTTCCCATCTCTTCTGTCTCTTAAAAGGCCAATAATTATTCCAACCGTTCACAGATCCTTTTCTAATTAAATACATTGTGCATAAATCCCAAACATGACTGCTTTCTGGAACTTGTAAACAATACTAGCTGCAAAGCACTGTGAAATTAAAATCTTTTTTTCCCACAGCATTTAAATAATTGCTTTTTTAAGTGTATGTTGACTGAACATGCTATTAAATTAGATTAGCCTTTTTTTGCTGTCACTTGGTATTTGTCGAAGTTTCTGTTGAAACAGAGATCTCAATTTTAATGAGAGTGCAGAATGTGGAGGTAAACATGAAAATGAAATACAGAGCAGGTTTGTATGTGTGTATCTATCTCTGTGTGTGTGTGTGGATTACAGATGAGAGGAGTCAGCGCTGAAAAAGGCAGCTGTCCTTCTTAATGACAATCTGTCAGAGCTCCTCTCTAACCGCTCCTCCTCTTTCATCAGTCTGTCTCCTCTTCCTCCAACCCCGTCCTCCTCTCTTTAGCGCCGCTCGTAGGAAACATCCCTCACTGGGACGCACACTTCCTGTTCTTACAAGGTGACTCTGACAGCACTTCTTCTCTTTTTGCCTTTCTTTTCCTCTCTCTGTCTTCTTTTATCTCCTTATTCCTGATGCACTACTTTTGTCTTCAATCCAGTGTAAGATACGAGATTTTATGTCCTGTTAGTCTGGGATTTGTGATCTATATTTTACACAAAACAAATGTGGTGTGGGGATGAAACGTTTAACAGCATCATACTGTAGTTTGATGATGGTAATTTACGGGTTTGGGGCGAGGGAGGATTACAGTATAAAACAACTTTTTCTTTTATTTCCTCAAAAAGGACAATAACTCTTGGGTATTGTGCAATATTTTAATACATTTCTACTTTTTTATCACTCTGCTGAGCACTCTAAATGCCTTCATATGAAAAAGTGCCCTCCATTAAAGCATAAACCCGCATTTTAACTTCAAATAACAGAGTGAGATTGTCTTATCAGATGAAGGAGGATCAATGTTGCTAATTTTGATACATGAGGCGACTAAACCTCGGTTTAAGAGGCAATGTTTTGTAAAAGGATTAAAGTAATGATTTCTGATATAAAACAGCAAGAATGATTTATTGGATCATAACAATTTTATCACTTTACTTGGAGCTATAACTTTGCTTTCTTTTCCACCATCTGTCTTGCTGTCTCCAGTCCAGGAACATGAACTGTCTTATGGGTTTTGATGTGATTCGATTTTGTCGCGTTTTTGTTGTTCTTGCTGTCTCCGGGCTTTGCAACTCCTTTACTATTTCATGTTTCTTCCACGGGTAGAAAGAGAAGTGAAATTCTGTGTGTTCAAAGTTTGTTTCTGTCGCTGAAGGTATCAAATGAAGCATCCACTTTCCTCTCACTGCCCACATACATCAGTGCAGCGCTGAACAGCTAGCTGGCATGTTCAAGGTACCTATCACTGCCTCCACACAGGCGTCTCTGACACAGCTCTGTTTTTATTCATGAGCGCTATTCTCCTCTCCTCCTCTCCTCTCTTCTTCACCTCCTCCGGCTATAACTACCCTCAGGCTCTTATTGTGCGTTTAAAATTCCACCACTGTTTTTACAAACGTAATAAGTATTATTGCTCACTTGCAATGGACTGAGCTATAAAAACGTAGCTGCACACACACACACACAAACCAATCAGTCACCACTGTGCAGGAATAATTAAGTAGACATATCTTGAAAATATTAATCATACTTTTAATAAGCAGAGAGGGACACATTTATACGGGCACACACACTCTGGTAGACTTTAATAAAAGCTTTTGTTTTCAATCTGCTAATTATTTCTCTGCTGGATTTTTGATTGATTGCCGTGGGTTTTCATTAAAAAGGAAAATTCATGTAAATATCCGCCTCACCTCACCTGTTAGAAAGTCTCCAAACACATTCAAAGGATCGCAGCCAAGGCTGAGAAGAGCAGCACCTGGTCCAACCTCGATGCTCCCTCTAAGTCAAAGAAAACTATCAATTCATCTACAAGATTTTCTCCCCTTGTTTACTACACAGTGGAGCAACTGGGTGCTGTTTGCTTTTAACAAGCAAATACTTGTTCAAACCACTTTAACGAGACCGATAACACCCCGCGCCTCTCCGAGCAGTGTGCAGTGAACTCCACGCACACCGCCATGTTTACTCCTGTAGCACTCAAAAGTGGACGGAAAGCCTGCCAAGCCACAGCAGAGGGATCCTCCAAATGAGCTGAAGCAGCTCACGGCAATTAACCAGCCAAAATTTAACACACCTCTGGCCAGTTGAGAAAAAAGAAAAAATCAGATTTCATCCGCTCAACATGCTTGGTTAGCTCGACTGAGGGAGCTTAAGGGGAGCGCTGAGACTTTGAAAAGATCAAGATTGAGAAGAAGAATAAGACCCCAACTTGCATGACTAACACTTGTAACACCGGCGCTATCAGGTTGTGTTTTATCTGCAGAGCCCCGGTGCACCTGTTGGTGATTCTAATGAAGAGAATAACACCCTCAGCAGGGGAGTGAATTAAGCTGCGGCAGTCACAAACAGACCCTAATAAGGCTCTATGTGGGGCCTGCACACCAATAAGTACATCCAAGCCATGTGTGCGTATGTGTGTGTGTGAAATAAATGCAGGAGCTCCAGTTTTATTATTACATGACCTGAGGACAGACTTCTTAACTAAAATCTTTCTATATGTATTCAGCTCAGCACAAGATGTCTCACACATACACACTCACACACTCCAACAAGTAGACACACACACAGAGTTTTATGATTGCTTAGCTCTGACAGCGGTTCTCCTTTAATTTCCTTTTAGTCTTAAATGAGAGCTTCAGCCCCTGCTTTGGTAATGATAGTTATTACACTGCTCTGCCTGCAGGAGGCTATCACACACATACACACACACACACGCTAAACGCACGCTCACACACACTCACTCACTCAGCGTTTAATTGATACATATGCAGTTGTGCGGTTCAATCATTGTGTTATTTTGGAGAAAACAGACTCAGTAAACCCCGCAAACAAGTGCTCATGCATGTAAACACACAAAAGCCGATAATACCCCCCACACACACACGCGATAACACTCTCGCACTTACACACATTAAGTTACACACAATCATCCGTTCCAGCTGGTCCTTCCTCCACATACACACCAGCTCCTTGTGCTAACATCCATCACCTAGCAACCGCCTATGAGGGAACATGCTCACCTTAGGACCCCGGTCGCCTGCCCCTGAAAAGCAGCCAATCAGGTGAGCTGCACCCCCTGGGACAAGCCACTGTGATGAAGAGGAGGAGGAGGAGGAGGGCGGGTATTGGAGAGTCAATAAGGCCTCAGTGTCACATACACAAACCTCCCTCTCCTTTTCTCTTTCTGTCAAGCTTTTCATTTTGTTTTTATGTTCTTTTGACACGATTATTGATGTCAGAGCACTCCAGCTCTATATTCTCAAAGCTCTGCTGCTCTCCCTCGCCCTCAGTGTGGGAGGCACTTTGACTTTTAAACCAAACCTTTTTTTTTGTAACGCACTACATCACATCAGATATGTGTATGCTCATGGGTAGATATGGAGGATTTAAAGTTAGCTTACATCTCAAACAAACATTTACATCGCAGAAAATTTGATGTGCCGTCATTTTCTGATGACCTCTCGTTGCCACGTTTGTCAAATTTATCTTGGACGAATCGAACAAATAAAAAGAAACGGCTGTGATAATATTTTGGATTGCAATACATTTCAAAAAGGATTATGTCCCACCAGAGGTTTTATTTCCACCTGATTTTGTCACGATTGACAGTCAGGGAAACACAAGCGCAGTGATATGAAAGCACTCCACCTGGGGACTCACTGGCACTGGAGATAATGTTAAAACAGGACTCAAAATGGATCAAATCAAGGCTTTATTTTTTTGTCACTCTGATGGATTTTCGTTTTGGGCAATTTTGGATGTGTGCACGAGTTATTCTTTGAGTGGAATTAAATGGCAGCGAAAATGTCCTCTTTACAGAGGTGGAGAACATGAACGATGTTTCCCAGATTTGTAAAAACACCACTGGGAAAGATATAAAGTAGAGAGAGACAAACTTAAACAACAATAATATCAGTCAACAATAAAACTGAGATGATATCCTGCTGGCTGCTGTTATGAGCGCCGACTGCAGGACCTTTAATCTTACAGGAAGTCACTCTAGCAAATGACACCCCAATCAAAACAACAATAAAGGCCGAGATTAAAATCAGCCTCACCTGCCACAATAATAAACTCTGCTCTCTCTGGATCATGTCTATTATGCGGCTGGACTGACTCTGTGATCCTCTATGCGGTACATCTGTATACAGAGCTTCGGTCAGGACCTCTGCAGATGTTAGGTTATAATTATAAAGCATGTTTGACATTACCGGGGAAACTCAGGTCAATTTGTAAGTTCACAAGGTGAAGTGAAATTGAATCTTCAAACCCCTCAGTCTACCAGATACATTTAGGCTGACCATTGGTCCCCACACAAGCCTTTGATCCAATTGTCTGGGTGGGCAAATCTGCTGTAAATCAGCCTGATAATCCCCTGGCACACAACCAACCTCACTCCGTCCATGTCTTACAGCCTTCCTGACTCTCTATCCGCTGCTGCACCTTTTTCCTTTAACGTCTTTTTACTTTTAACTCATCCCACAGCAGCTAATTCAGAGGCTCTAAGCTTCAAAATAAAGATATCAAAGTTACACCTTCCATCAGCTCGGCACACTGTCAAGAAAAATTGAATTCATATAAGTAGCAAACATCTGGACAGACATTCAGAGAATAGCAGTAAAGTAAAAAATCTGCTTTCTGAAAGGCAGAACAGAAGAGCTGTGCTTGTTAAACTTCTGTTCATGCCTGACCGCCATGCTTAAGAGACTGTCTACCTCTTTACGCTACAGCCTTCTTCATACATAGACTCCTTTATCTTCAACAGCGTTTGGTCAATTCAAGTCTTTTTCATTTCAGACACTTGTCTTCCTCACATATAAAGAACTCTCACACTCCTTTAGTTCAGCTGAGGGAGATGACGAGGTAGCGCTGGCGGACAGATTTGGAGGAAGAGTGACGCTGAATGTTAATGAAGTAATATCAAGATGATACGCAAGGTTTCTGTGGGAAACACATCAGGGAAAAACAAAAGTCCAACGACAAAGACAAATGGCAGGCTAGAGAGTAAAATGCCAGACAATGTTCATGACTGCAGTGTAAAATGGGCCTGTGTCGTCTGTCTTCAACATTAAAGGGACATTTCAACAGGGTATTTTGAATTGGGGTTGTAGTATGTATGGTTCTGCTTCTTTAATGAGCGACTTCTGAGGGAACAGAGTCGAGATCATTTTAAGAGACTCATCTTCTCTGCTCATAATTTTCTCCACAATTTACTTTTCCGCCAGACAACCCAATAATCTTTGCATTATTTGCAGACTCCACACACAAACAAATATTTTTGCATTCCTGTTTTGCGTACCACCAAATACCAAAGATTAGCCGGCAGACAGTCCATTGAAGCTCAGCTGTTTCCTCAAACACCCAACAGTGTAAGGCAAACAGATCCTGTGGACAGTTGGTTCTGTCATTATGCAATGAAAAATATTTTCCTTAGAAACAAGAGCTGAAGAATTCCTTTAAAGATTTTTTATTTTTTTTGATTCGGCTTTTCTAGTTTTCTGATTTAACTCCCGAATATTATATCATAACTTTTATTTTTATAGCACTTATAAAAACAGAAGTTTACAAAGTGCTTTGACAAATAGTCAAAAAGCACATGAAAATAATGACAAATAAAAACTAAAAGCTCAGTTAAAATGGAATTGAGGGCCATTTTCATGTCATAAGGAATCCAGATTGAGAGAAGTCAGTAGCCTCGTGTTAACTGTTGGCACATTTCTATTTCCAAACACCAATGTGTACTGTTATTACCCAGTCCCACAAATGACAGCATGTAGCTCTCTCAGTTCTTCTGCGTTAGCTTGCAGTTTACACACCTGCACCACCAGGTAACGTGCTCTACAGTTAGCATAGATGCCTCTACGCCTATTCCCAAAGTGCATAATGATGCCTCAGGAGAGCAAACATTCGATTTGCTTGACAGATTTGACCCGTCTGCAGAAACACTAACCTAGCTAGCATGTTCCTTAGCAGTTTCTCACTAAAGGACCAGAACTGACCGGTGTTACGGTTTCATGAGTGACCGTGTTAACTGCCGATTTTAAGCCAAATGAGTCAGTGGTTGCCATAGTTTAAGGGCTGTGGATACACAAAAGTCCTCACGAAAGCATCTTATTTTTCTATTTCATTGAGGTTGTTTTCTTTAATCGGTCATGTTAGCCTTTAGGGTGGTGGAGCTGTGTCACTCAAATACCTTGGATACTTTGGTGCTACATTTCTGGAGCCATGGGCCTCCGACAACCATCCTCAACAAGGACCTTGTACCCATGTTTAACATCACTCAGGCTCTCTAAATATGTTGTGCTTTGTTATTACCCTACATGGACTGTCCTTCAGGTCAACAACATGCAAGCAGAATGTTTGGAAACATGAACGGCTATATATACTTGAACAGTCTCAGACCAATCTTTGGCATGATGAAGCTGTAACCCAGATCTGCAGCCAGTAAAGATTGTCGAAATGATCATTTGGACCTTCCATTCTCTAAAGTGTGAACATGGTCTAGGCATCCTTACAGAAGTAAAAACAAGAAGGTATTATTGAGAAACTTTTCAGTAGTACTTGTAGCTACAACCATCACTGATGCGTTCGTCTGAAAGTCGCTGGTTAACAGGGTCACCAGTCAAACCGAGAAGAACACTGAAATACACCTTTGAGCTTCGACAGTGTCTCGAAATGAGGCCATGAATTGGTTTTGACAGCGTCAGATTTGACACTTTGGGCCTCTGGCTCGGCTGACATCGGGACTATTTGTGGACTTGGGAGTGAGAACAGGCTGTTTCTTTGCCGTCTTCTTTGTTGTGAATCTCTTTTTTTTTATTTGCAGCCTCCAGGGTTTCAGTGCCTCCAAGTCTTGTTCGGTTTCTGCATGAAACCCTCTAACTCTCCTTTCATATGGTGCTCCATTCCCGCTGTGGCCCCCCGTGCTAATAAAAATGTATGTGCACAGGTGTGAGGAACTCCGTCACACACTATGTTATTATGTTAGCGTGTCATCATTTCAGGCAGCAGGAAACACTGCAAACCTTCTGCTTTTTGACTCACTCCATCCTGCCCTCCTCCATCACTGTGTCTCTCTCCGTCTGTCTCTGTGCCTCAGCTGCGATCTCTCCATCATTTCTATCTCTCCCTGGTGTGTTGTGCTTTTTCGCCTCATCGCCTCACCACCCCCCCTTCTTCTCTCTCTCTCTCTCCTTACCTCTCTCCTCCACCGTTGTTTTCGTTCAATACCTCTCCGTGCTCCCTCTGCCTCCGTCGTGCTACCTCTCCTTGACTCCATCCTTTTTTCCCCCCTCCACTGTTATCTCCTTGATCCCCTACCTGTCCTTCTTCAAGTCATCATGCATCACACCATTTCTTATCAGTTTGTCACATTCGGCTTCTTGCTGGGTTTTCATAATCTGTAACACCATCTCTCTCTTCCCTCCCTTATGTCTTTCCATCTTTGCGTTGTGAGTTTCATCTCCTCTACACGAAGCAATTATCCGCCTTTCATCACCAGCCCTGTATTTTTCCTCACGTATGTTGATGCTTTAATGTTCCTTTCTGCTCGTAAACGTAAGTACCAACATCTATTTTTTTTTGTGTGTGTTTGTGCATTGCTTGTAAAAAGGCACATTTTTCTCCATATTTGTTACAAAGAACTTCTTCCACATTCATTTTTTAAAGAATATGACTGCTTAACTCTTTATAGATACCAATACATAAAAGCAGCATTTCCATGTTAATTATTTCTCATCTTCAAATCTAAAGGAATTTTTATTTTCTCATCCCCTTAGAGCGGTGGTTCTCAACTGGTGGGTCCCGACCACAAGTCAATCGCGGACACGTTCTGGATGGGTCGCAAACAGCTGGTCAAAAAAAGTAAATATTTGATGCGTATCTGATGTTTGACATGTCTTTTATTTTGAAAAATAGTTTATTTTGAAAGGCACGCATCATGTTGTGGTCCTCCTCGGTTTCTTATTAATGTGGCCTGAATACAGTGAAAATAAATGTTTTTTTTTTTCTTTTTTTTTTTATCTTTATTTTGTGCAATTTGATATTTTCTGTATATGTAACTTCAGTAGTTGTCCTCAGTTCTTGTGCTCTAAAATGCACTTTACTAAATAAAATGGGTGTTTTTATGTTAAACATTTGAGATTTTGAAGTTTTTATTTTTACTTTTTTACAAAAGATAAGTTTACCAGGTTTGAATTTTATAAAAGTGAGTTGTGACTTAAGGACCATGGGAAAATGTGGGTCCCAGAGTGAGACCAGTCGAGAAACACTGTCTGAGAGGAATCCTTTACAGCGTAGACAGCGGCTTCTTTCCTCATCTTTGTAACAGGAGGACTTTGGTTTGCTGTTAAATGTGGCAATGGTTTCCTCTAGCAGGAAACAGAGCTCCTATTTGGTTCACAAATGCATAAAATTCAACCGAAAATCAGTTTAAACGGATCTTGTGTGACCTTTTTCAGTAAACCTCTTGGTGTGTTTTTTGGTGAAAATCGTTAAGAAGTGACACAGATATGCCTCCAATGTGTGTGTGTGTGTGTGTGTATATGAGAGGGAGAGTGTGTGAGTGTGTGTCGATGTTCCCAGAATTTGATTGCTCCTTGTCCTTGTGTTCGGCAGTTGTCGAGGTGAAGACTGGAGCAGGGTTCAAAGAGGGGACAAGAGAGGGGAACAAGAGAGGGGAGGAGCAACAAAGGGCGAACACACACACACACACACACACAAGCACACAAAAAGAGGAACCACAATCTAAAGGGATGGCTCCTTTACAACATTGGAGCACAGGGACACTTGCACACATGATAGCCTCACACACATGTGAAGTGGTGGCTAATGGAACCTTTCAAAATAAGAGCATGAGATCATGCAGTACACTTATGTAAATGCACTGAACAGACATGTACAAATTTAAGCTAATAGCCTCATATGGAGCTGTAGGATAGAACACACCCTATACACACACACACATACACACACACGTGTTTGCGCACATGCATGCACAAAACGCTGCTTTCAAGAGATTACTTTGATAATGTCAAAGCCCTCAGGCCAAAAATTGTCCCCTTAATGATCAATCCCTTGTCAGCATCTCAAGATATGTGTATGCACATGCAAGTGTAGTCATGCATGCATGTGTGTGTGTGTGTGTGTATGTGTGTGTGTGTGTGCTCCTTTAAAGGCCGATGGTGATGAAAGCTGCCCAGGGCAACATGACAAGCCTCACCATGACACCAAACAGCCCCCTGGAGACTGCAGACGCCCAGCTGCTGGTGGAAGAGTGAAGGAGGTTCAGAGGCACAAAGGAGGAGGAGAAGAAAAGAAAAAGGAGTTTACAGATGAGGGGAAGGAGGCCGACGAGGGAGACATATGAATGGAGAAAGTGCTGCGCTGGGAAGGGGAGACTGAGCGGACAGGTAATTTGTGATGACAGGATGAGAAAAGGAAAACAAAGAGGTAGCAAGAGACAGAGAGAGGGGGAGGAAGCAGGGGAGAGATATGCAACGTGATGGAGAAAAAACAGAGAAACAAGAAAAGATGAAAGCCATCAGAGAGAGATGAAGGGAATCTTCATCAGGGAGTAGAAAGAGGTAGAAAGAGTATTTATCTAAGCCCTGAGGGGAGGAGAGGAGGAGAAAGAGTACACAAGAAAGGACAGCAGAAAGAGAAGCGAGGGATGAACATGAGCGATGAGAAAAGCTGAAGAGGAGCAGCCTTTTTGAAAGCTATTTGGTCCTGAGCCCCCATTAATTCAACCCGCATTCAGCTCCCTCTGTGAAGTGCTTTGCTAACAATGGATTCATCAAGCAGCC
The DNA here is from genome assembly GCA_962446985.1 of Xyrichtys novacula. Classification (NCBI taxonomy): domain Eukaryota; kingdom Metazoa; phylum Chordata; class Actinopteri; order Labriformes; family Labridae; genus Xyrichtys; species Xyrichtys novacula. The sequence continues at coordinate 26,584,081 of OY660871.1, forward strand.
TCTACAATTTGAATTTAACTCCAGAAAGAGAAGGCAGGGATGGAGAAAGCTGAGTCTGTCTGGAGGCACAGACTCGGGGAAAGGATGGAGAGGATGAGGAGGGCCAGGGCCGAGTGTGTGGGACTCTTCCATTGTGTTGAGAGCCATTCATGGTGAATAGATGCTCATGGGAAGGGTGGAGTGTCAACTTTTACCGTCACAAAGATGAGTTATTGTTTATTCACTAGGGGGGGAACACAAAAGAAGGAGGCAAAGATAACGGCGTCTTTGTGTGTGTGTGTGTGTGTGTGTGTGTGTGTGTGTGTGCGTGTGCAAAAGAGTATGTGTGACAGAGAGGGCTAATAAAAAGATATATTCTTCTGGTGTGTATTTGTGGGCTGAATCAAACAAGTGGAAGGAAAATGCGACATGATTACCGCAGACGGAAAATCTGAGTAATTACATGCAATTTATTCCCATGAAAATCATGTTCAAATGTCATCAGGGCAGTTTTCTGCATTCACGTGTGGTGTAGGCTACTTGGCCTGCATTTTCGACAGGCCACACATTTTTGACATACCCCGTCCCCTACGTAATCTGCTCTCCTCCAACTCCTTTTGTTGGTTTAATTTACCATTTACAGTAAGCTGCTGGGTCCGTGTATTATCCATCTATTCAATTATTCCATTCAATCAAAAATGAGTCAATATTTTGTTGATTTGTTCTTCTATATAAACAAAAAATAAAAGATGAGTGTTTTTTTTTCCATATTTTCAGTTCAAAACAGAACATATAATACAGATGGAAACGAAAACAAAATAATAAATCTACTTTTCGTTTTTCGGGTTATTGACATCCCCATTTCCCATGGTGCCTTTCTACTGTTCGCACATGCGCAACAAAGTAGCCAACAACGTGGACCAAAAACTCCAGACCAGAGCACTAGAGAAAGGCTAACCTGCTGTCATAGAGATGGACGCATCCTACGTATTATTTAAAGCCACCAGGAGGGACATGCCGAAGGAGGAAGATATGACTGTAGAAAAAATTGAACTCGAACTGCTCTGTCGCATCTTTCGCCATGGTAACTGTCGCTAAGGATCACTGGAGGGCCAATGTAGCCTCCATGCACGTATGCTCCAAACAGGCGCACTCAATATCAATAATTGTAAATAAGATTTATTATTTCTTTTTCATTTCCTTCTCTATTATATATGATGTTTTGAGCTGAAAATACAAAAACACTATTTTTTTTATTTTTTGGTTATACGGAAAAACAAATAAACAAAATATTGACCCGTTTTTTCGTTTTTGTTTACTACATTGAATAGAATAATTGAATGGACGGATAATACATGGACCCTGCTGCTTCTTATACAAACTTCATTCCCTTTTTTTTTTTCAAGCTTTCAGTGATCCTACTTGTTACACGCCAATGCCATTATGAGCTCAGAAATAACAGCACACAAAAGCATCTCCTCCCTCCAGTAGTTTCATAATTTAGCTGACCCATTGTCTCCCATGTCCTTACTTTTTTCGCTCTGATATTTCTCTGCCAGACTGTGCAAGACAATGGGGGAAAATAAGAGAAGTGGTTCAGATACCACTTCACTAGATGAGTCACAAAAAAATAAAAATGAGTCTATTTCCCAGTAATCACGTTGGGACTTAGCCTCAAAAAATGAATCAGAGTAGAGCCCCTATTATTATAGTTATCTATTATTTAGTGTTTCACCATAAACCATTCATTGTATGAGCCTCGACCGACTGTGTATTATCTTCATATTTCATTTATTAACATAAGATTGGAACTGATCTTGTGGCTGTGTCTGCAGATTCACATTATAAATGAAGTCATAGCACTGTGTGTCATGCATTAGTGTGCACCTTGCCTCTCTCTAGGACAGGATCACTGCAGGTGTCTTAATAACCCCTAAATACCTGCAGCCCGCCTCCTATTAATCAGAACTATAAATGACTTAACATCTTGGACCCAGAGTTTGAGTGATTTCAAGGGGCTGTGGTTTTTTTTTTTTCTTCACTGACAATGCTCAAGACCTCATTTTCAGGGCTCTTCTCGCTGGGGTTAAAGAGCCTCATAAGAGACCCTCAGACTTAGCTACGTAAGATCTTCATCTTCGGAGCTGCAAAATAAACTAATTTCAGGTCCCTCATTATCTGTAATAGCACACGACAATTGTAAAGTACTAAAATCATAGACTGTATATAGAATGGATAGCGTCTGCCTCCTCACTGGGTGAAGCTACCGCGAGAACAGCACCCTCTAGTGACAGGCTGCAGTATAGGTCATAAATCAGGCCTCTGCAAACCATCCTTATGGAGTTGTGGACAAAATTCTGAAATTTACTAAACAGAATTTTTTTTTCTACCTCCTGCTTGCGATGTTGGCATGTAGTTTTAGTAAGACTGGTTTGTGCTCAAGTCCTCTTTTTTCTGTACAGATCCGTTTTTAAAAGTTATTAGGGGGTTCATGTTTTCTATGATGGACGTTTAATACAGCCTATGGCCTACGAAGATTGCGTAGCTCACCCGGGGGATACGCTGTTTGGGATGAGTGTCATCACAGCAACTGTCGGCAACTCTCCCGCTGAATGTGCACAATGCTACTGCGCAAGTGGTGGAGTGTGTACAACGCTACAGCGCAATGTTGGTAGCATTTGATAGGCCTATTTGTTGGTATTCTGATCTTAAGTGAGCTTATAAGTATCTTTTCTACTTCTCTCAAAAACTTTCTTTTCTTTCATGAGCTGAACTATCAACCAAGGTCACCCTTCTCCAAAATAAAACACCCCAATAATCCAAAACTGGTAAAAACACTAAATGAAACAGCTTCATTTTAAATAACAAGGTCGCCCCGACACTTCTGAGAGAAAAGACAAAAAGGAGATGAGTCAAACAAACTTGTCAGTGCTGATTAACAGGCTATTTATCCACCACATGAAAGAAACTTTCATTGGCTTTATCACTGACACAAAATTAAAAGCATCTACAAAAGATGAGTATTGTAAAGCTGGTATGTTTTTAATTTTGTTCTGTATCAGGTCAGTTATTCAGCTATCAGAGTAGGTATGCAAAGAAACAAAGTCACAGAAGATTTCTACAAATTAGCGCCAAATTCTCCAGCCTACTCCCGCTGACCCTAACGGGCTGAGAAAACAGCACTCAGCTAATATGCCGACCAATAAACAGCACACGGTAAACACTCCGCAGGGTTGTTTGTCCATATTAACACCCAGGACTCCAATAAAGTGGCACAGTTTATCACCTCACCACCTTTTAGCCATATTTTATGTCCCCAACACATTCACTGAAGTCATTGTAGGTCCTGCAGCAAGAAGACTCCGATCACTGCTGTTTACGGTAAATGAGATCCTTTTACGAAGAGACAGCTCGGAGAATGTTCCGGTAATAGAAAGTGAAGAGACCAATGGGGATAAAATGCAAATGAGCTGCTGATTATGCACCACAGTCCCTCTAAGTCATGGACGGATAATGAGATGATGGCCCCCCTGAGAATTGATGCAAAAAAGAGTCCCCCCCACCCCACCCTCCCTTTCCTAACTTTGGTGGTCAAGTGACCACACAAGTATGACTTTATATCCTGTTTCCTTTAGCAGTCGAGGTACACATGGTGTCACGTGGAGCAGTTATTATCCTACAGGACACCTTAGGGCTTTTCACGCACACTGACCCTTTGAAGGTGTGACAAAGGTTTCTTTCTTTGACCACTTCAAAGTGATTTTTCAGGGGCCTTTTCCTCAGTTTTGTCAAAAAAAGCCTTTTTGATTTTTCACTTTACAATGTGAAATCTTAATTTCACTTCAGACAGAGGCTGTGGATCATAGGCCTACCTCCCTATTTGGCCCCTGGGCTTGCTCACCGTCAGTGGTCCAGAAAGTCCAGAGAGGTATGATGAAGAGTCAGAAAGCAGGGCAGGAAATGGCAGTTTCACTTATATATTACTGTACTTTAATATTTAATAAGATTTGATGTATTCTTGTGTTCTTAAGGGAATTTTTGATCGTGTTTAATAAGATGAAAATAAAGACGCTTGAAGATAAACAAGTGAATAAACAAGTGGGGATAAAGGGCAAGAAACAACTGCGACGGGCACTTGTAAATAACACACATCATGACCATCACGCACTCTCTGCACACACTACAACTGCAACAACAACAACAACATCAAGCTTCTATCCATTAATCCAAGCTGATTTGACAGTCAGGCAAACCCCCTGTTTATTCTCATCATTGGGCCTTGTTACGTCAGCCTATCATCAGTCTTTGTTGACCCTCGCACACAAACACCCCCGCACACACAGGCACACACTACATGTCTGTGTGACACAAACAGAATTGAGAAAACCCCGGAGACCATCCCTGCATGAAAAGACTCTCCTCCAAATGGCTGGCGTATTCATCCCGCTCCCCCTGTGGATCTGCCCTATATTGACAGAGCAGAATAGTGAAGACCCTTGTCAAAGTATGAGACAGAGCAGTGTGACACAGTTCTCACACTACCTGAATAACACACCAGATAATGCACAAAACACCCCTCCCCTTAAAAGGGCACTGTAGCCGCATTGTGGCAATGATGGTATTGTACTGGAGGCCAATGTGAAGCCAGGTTTAAGCTCCGCAAAGGTGAATAAACAGGCTTTTTTCTTAGTTAAAGGACGAACGTCTGAATGAAATATGGAGCCAGTCTGAAAACACAATCAATGTCAATAACACCGTGAGAGGCAGAGAAACAGAAAGGTGTTATTCTGATCAACAGCTTTTATCCAACTTGTCAACCTTGAGAGTCATATACACAATGTGTTTGTGTGTAAACGTGTGTTTTCGAAGTATATAAAACTCCGTCCTGCTGCCCTTACTTATTCTTGAAACCGTAACTCTGCTCCACTCATTTCATAACAAAGGTTTATGCTTGTTTTTCGCAGTAAAGTACTGTAAAAGGTAAAATGTATTTGTGCAACTTCAAGTCAATAAAGCAATGACAAAGACGAACCCCAGGCAGTAAAAACAGTCATCGATAAAGAGGCTATTTGTACAAATAAATGTTCAGACACACTTTGGAGGAGTCTGATTGGGAAAAAAAAGCTTACCCTGGCTTAATCTGGAGGGTTGATGTGAGGATAGCCCAGAAAACCCTGACCTGTTTATGAGGTGAAAGGTCAAAAGTTGAGAAAAGGTTTAAGCGGAGTACCGAGAGGCTTATAGGCTTAAAATCAGCAGTATATTTCACCAGCATTATTGATAGAAAATCAACAATAGGGGTGATATGGGCCCTGCAGCTGATTCTATATAAAACAGACAGGCTGTGTTATTCTCAACCAAGTGTAATTTTTGCAGTGCCGAGAGCCCACAGAGACCGGAGCATATATAATCAATTCTAGGAGATGTTTTGGAGAACAGCAGGCTGTTATTTCAGTGTTTCTAAAGTAAGATAGAAAAAAGCAAGAATCAGACAGAAGATACTACACGTTCAATGTAAAGTTATACTGATCACAGACATTCCTACACGGTCATTTTAATCCGTCTATGACTATTCTTACCATCACAGTTATTCATCTATTTTGAATAGTACACCCAGAACCTCTAATAAAATATTCATTCACAATAACAGTAAGTGTACCCTGCTCACTTAGTTGGATGTAACATCTGTAATCTGTTAGGTATCACAATGACAACTCCAGTGTGAGTGGAAATATTGTTTGGGGGAATTACTTTGTAAACTCAAATTATCTTTGTCACTTGTTTCAGGCCGGACTGACAGAAAGCTAACAGCGTCTATCTCGACTCCCGGCAGCGTTTTCTTGTAAAGGGTTTAATTTGCTCCTAACAAAGATTTTACCTCAGGAGAAGTGACACAAGCAGAAATGTGATGGTTTTATTTTCATTCTTCTAAAAAATCAGCTCCTTAAGAGAGTTTTGGTTTAGTCTGTGTGGATGTGACTCACTGTACCTCTTTCTTATACGCTCTCTTCTTTGTTCTTTTTCTTCTCACTGATGGTTTTGATGAAAAGTAGCAATGACAGAACTGATGTTGGTGTAACCCTGTGTGTTTGTGTTCATTTCTGTGTGTTTGTTTTTACTATTTTTGTTCAGTGCTTTATTTCATATAAACTATTGACTGTGCAGGCCAAATTGGGGAAAGAAAATGTCACAATATAAAACTTCATATAAGGGATAATCAAAAAAATGAATGTAAATTTTTTTATTTCATGCAATTTTGTCTCTTTCAACAGGCTGCAGCTGCTTCTTCCTGCTGAAGAATTAACAACACCAACTCTTGCATATGATGCTTTTCACTTCTAAAAACCTCTCAGACAGCTCAGCTAATAAGTCGAAGTTATAGTGAGCATTATGTGTCAAACAGGATCAAAAAATTACAGAGGTACTTTGAATTTGAGAAACTATCTTTAAGCTAAGCATTCAAGTGCAGCTAACTAGCCTGTCAGTGGACAACCGCATCACAGAGGCTGTCAGAGCGCTATTTCAGAGAGTCTGAATCACTGCAGATCTGTAGATTAAACCAAACTGAAGAAGGTAATGTCACTCAGTGTTAAAAAAAATAATGTATCTCTTCAATCTGACTGAAACTGGACTATGCAAACACATCAGCCCAACTTAAAACTCATCAAATCAAACTTCTCAAAGTCAAACTAACATACTTGGATGACGCACACAATTATGGGTAAGAGTGAATTGGACTGAAAGTGGCCTTATAGTTGTGCGCCTGCTCCACTGTTTGGACGCTGGGTTTTGAGCCGGAAGTTCAACAGTATGCATGCACCGCTAGGAAGTCAGGTAGTACACAAAACCTCGACTGAAGAAAGGACGTAAAAAAAAGACAAACTTTCATCGTTTGATGTACATCCCGTTAGCCTGTTTTGGTCTGTAAAAAGTCAACCAGGAGATGACTCAAAAGTAACAAGCTGAAAGGGGGTGTGTCACCACCTTACTGAGGTGTAAACAGACTGAGTGGGTAACAAATGACAGCAGACTAGTTAATATTGCGATAGACTCTTGTTTGAGGGGATGTCCACAGATTGGCATGTATTGTTTTATATTGTTAATTTGACCTCTAAAACGATTATGAGATGAAAACTAATGAAATATTAACCAAAGGATCAAAATGTGATTAACTGTGATAAGCTGTTAAAATCCAGCCATTAATCTTTATTTAAAAAATCTATTGTTGACAGCTCGACTGTCGACCCCTGAGCTGGGAGCTGAGTTTCTGGGTGGCATTTATTAACATAAGAAGTCTTACTCTTAGAAATGTTCAGCCTCTGCCAAGAGTTTAGGAGTACAGTGCCCTTTGCTACTGCCAAGCAAATGTGGATGCAAATTGCCCGAGTTCAGAATAGTCCAAAAATGTACAATAAGGAGGGAAACAACTTTAAATCCACTTTTTGGTTAGCAACAATTAATGTGTTTGTATTTACTGAGGAGCTTGTTGTCCTGGTTGATCCCCACAACCCCTACAGAGAGGGTTGACTTCTTATCTTTTGGCTTATGTTGTTCTATTCATGAGTATTTTGTAACATAAAAAATTCATCTAGCCTTCTTTTGACTGTCAAATATATCACTCAGCTTCGCTACGAAGAATGTAAAAATACGGCTGTTTCTGCAAATAATCCCTTTCTTTCACAACCAGCTGAAACTCCTGGAAGAAGCTTTGATGTAAAAACGCATAAGTTTTAGAGTACATAAAGTGTTCCTTGACAGGGATACAAAAACTGTACAACAAATTGAAAAGGACATTACCACTGTCACTATCATAAGTGGCCTACGAATCATTTAAAGGCCCATAAAGACTGCTTTAATATCAAGTGTTATGGGCTTGAAATTGCCAGGGAGGAGGACATTTCCCCGGTTATGTTTTCAGTCTCCTTCGTAGTTTGCAGCTGATGGCTAGAGTGAACTGTGGGGGAGCGCCGAGGCTGTGAGATGGAGGGTAAGGACGGTGGGTGGGGAAGGAAGGTGCTGCGGCGCTGATGGGACTTTTATGATGTCCTGTGCCGCTGGAGCGTGGCGCTGGAAAAAGAAGGATAAGGGCCGGGAGAAAAGAGAGTCAGCAGGGCCTTTGGAAGGATACGCTCCTGACTGAGTGCCTGGTGGGTCTGAGGGGCTTAGCAAGAGTGGGAAAGACAGGGAGAGAGTCTCTAACAGTGCGAGAGTGTTTGTTATTCTTCTAGGCTATACTTTAGGTTCAGGACATGCAGAGTGAGAAAGTTTTTGCAACATGAATCACTCAGGTTCTACGTTTTATGGGCAAAAAAGGGACATTAAGTGATTCACTGCAGCTGAAACAGTTGTTGAGACGGAACTTGAGGTATAAATCAGAACCGAAAAGATACCTGTGAATACAGCTCTTAGCGTTTGACTGACTTCTGAGACAAAGAAATAAGCAGAACTCAAACCTTCATTTGCGTATCTTGCGTCAGCACTCAATTAATTATGCTTAATATTAAAATTACCCCTCTCCAGGAGACAGAGATGAGAAAGACCACTAATTTAACCCTGGGTAAGAATTACAAACAAATAGAAATAAATCATACACTGTATAACTGAATGTCAATGTAAATGAGTGGCTGCAGACATGATCATTTCTCACGTCTTTCTCGTTTAAGGAAAAGACCATTAGAACAATGGTGACAAACTATCCAATCACACTGTGCAGCAGTCCCTGACATCGAGGACACATTACAAAAAATCTGTGTGTACAAAAAGAGCAAAAGTCAGCTACTGTGACACCGTGTTTCCCCCCCATTGAGAATGTGTCACTTCTGTCAGGACAAATCTGTGTCAATCGATCAGCCATTCAAGACTGACATTTCAGAAAGCCAGATCAGGAGAGAGAGAGAGAGCTCGCTTCTTTTCACTCATCTTTGCGCCTACCTTCTTTAAAAGGTTGTAAAGTGTGTCGTTTCTTATTGATTTTATAAGAGGAATGCGGCGCTTAAATAACAGTCGGCCATTATGATATCAACTGGATAATGATCAGCAGTGGATGCTTAAGATCGCGTCAGAACGAGATACACTTACACCAAGATTCACAATCGATGAGTGGATTGAAACAGATGATTGATATGGTGAAGTAAGTAAGTGGGATATGAGAATAACACCCAAATAAAGTGGCTTTTGGATGGTAAAGCGCTAAAAAGTTTGTAAAAATAAGCTTAAAGTCCCAATCCAATCTTTTTTTTTTACTACTTAAAGTGTTCTCAGTGGTCTTTAAATCATGATTATGAAGTTGTTAGCCAAAATCGCGCTACCTGTGTCATTTTCAAGGGCTTTTCTTCTGCAGAGCTCCAGTAGATCATTAGCAATTCGCCTCTGAATCACTTCTCTTCACGCTAGTTTATAGCCTAACATTGCTGAAGTAGTAGCAGAATCAGGTAACATAGGAGCCATTTAGCTCTCAGACACCAAAGTCTTAAAGGGCATGATGAAAGCTAATATCATAGTTAGCTTTTTTACAAGCATTCCGATTTGCTACCGCACACGCTTCTACCCAGATTGTTCTCTCTTATTTCTCTGAGCCTGGCCTGCATTGCGGGGCTAAGGGGGTGGAGCTTGGATTTGTGACATAGGAAATCTCACTGTGTCTTAACCTGCCGTTTGGGTCTGCCAGAGGTTCACAGCGATTCGAATGCAGAAATACTCAGAAATGAAATTTCGCACATATTTTTCTCACAATATGTCGTCTAGCATCAGAAAAATGCGATATGACCATGCAGACAACAAGAAAAACATGATTTTCATCGGAGTAGGTCTTTAAATATGTGGTAGAAGTTTGTTGCTTAACTCCTGAGCTGATTCCCTGCCCGGTTCCCCAACAAAAGGAGCAGAGCTGACCTGCAAGTATCTCATACAACCCCACTTTGAAACAATCTAACTACCTCTAAGCCAATAGATACAGAGAAGTAAGTTGATAGGCTATAAAGTAGATTAAACACCCCCCATGTATCTTCAAGTTACAAGAACCAGGTTCAAGGACAACTGTTGTGATACGATCGGTGTAGTCCTCTTACTTTACTGAGGAAATTACAACATCTCGTGCCCTCTTCCACTGCTCAGTTAGCGAGTTGGCAGCTACCAGGCAGGGACAAACATGACAGTTAAGTCTAAGATAAAATGACGGTTGAGGAAAGTAAAAAGGAAACTGATTAAAAAACAGACTTTGATATAACACTGTCAGGTCATATGAAAGCAAACTGCGAGAGATAACTCCACTTTTATTTTCACGCTACTTTAAGTTGAGCTGAGGGTAAAAGCTGCCAGAGTTAGAAAGAAGATCTCACAGAGTCACATTTACCCTGACATGAGGTGTGTTCAGGGGTCAGTGGACAAGGCTAATCGATGAGAGATGAGTTCACAGACACCACAATGAGCGCGCCTGTTCGCATCATGCTCGTGTGCGTCTGTGTTTGCTGTCCACCTGCGTCTGAATCATTTGTGTTTATGATGGTGTCTTCACCCGTGTACGCTCGGTGCAACGTTTGGATGAGTACATCTCTCGCTGGGTGCAATCTGGAGCCGGTCTGGAGAGGTTGTATAAATTTTTTCGTATCCCCCCACATCCCTGTGTTGGCTCCTCTCAAATGGCAATTTGTAAAACACGGCCCTCTGTTAGCCCTCTTCCTCGCCTCACAGGCCTTCCCTGCACGACTGCTCCCCTCCCTCATCTGTCCTCCTCTCTCACTCCTCTTTGCACCACTTGTTTTACTTCCTTCCTACCCTCGCCTCCTCTCCTCTTCCGGACTCTCATTTCCATACTTTCTCTGCACACGCTTGTCCATCTCCCTCTCCTTATTTATCCCTTCTAACTCATTTGCCCTCAAAGTCTGAGATTTCTCTTATTCATTATCTTTTTTTCCCTTTTGTCCATCTCTGCTGCTGCACTCTCATTATCGCCTCCATCTCAACCTCCTGTACTTTTTCTTGTTGTTTAAGCAACTTCTTCTGACACATGATATAATTAAGAGTTAGCTCCTCTGCATACTGAATCATATCGGCTTGCACATAAAGATAAAGTCTGTGTTCTGCATTCTGTGTGAACTGCTGCTCGCAGAGGAGGCGGCAGAAACAATAAAAGTTTTCGTGCATTGGCTGTCAATCAAACTCAAAAAGGAACAACCTGCAGATTGGCTGGCTGAGTTGTTCTCGGTGTAACACTCTGGCCTTATTCAAAGGAAGCTCGGAGGGAAAAACAACATCTCCTGCAGACCGACTGTGAGACAGATCCGAGGGAAAGGAAATGTTAGTTGGCTTGTGCATGTCTACAAGTGTGCCTGCATGCCTCTCACTCACCTGTTTTTATAATGGTGCCTTGAGTATTGAATAATAAGTGCAGAAGGACAGACCATGCAGAGGATGGAGGATAATGACTGGTGCATAAATAGAGAAGAGGAGGGAAAACCTGAAGGACAGAGGAGTGATGAACACGCACACCGACTCTCTTCTCTCAACCTTCCTTGACTTCAAATTACTTCCCTCCTCTCCACTTGTCTTGTCTCATTTTCCACCAATAACGTCAATTGTTTACCCTCGCCCTATTATTCAGCTCACCTCTATTAAATTTGTTCCAGCACTCTCCAGTATTTTGCATTATTGGCCAGATGCAGCCTTCGTCCTCTAACTCGGAGGTAAACACTCTCTCACTCCTTTGTCTTCATTAGCTGTCTGTCCACCCCTCTTTTATGTCCCTCTCTCACCCCTTGACCAATCCATCCATCCAGCCACATGCCGGCACGCAAACACACGTGTTTGGCTGGGCATTGCCATGACAACGTCAGCATGAGAACCACCCCTCTCTGCTAGAGGTTCCGCTCGTTTGCATTTCATTTGCATGTTTCTGGAGCAACCGGCAGCGATTGACTTTGACCGTGTCGGCGGAAACTGGCGTGACCCTGTCCATTCTCTCTTCCAGCGTTCATGTTTCCTTTTCGCTGAACCTTTTCACCAAACGATTTTTTCATTTAGCCTCTTAACTCAATCTCATCACTCTTTCCCTTCCCTTCTGAGCTGAATAGCATCCATTTTTCTCATTCCTTTTTGGCTGTTTTGGAAACAGATCACTTTCACTTTCTCAAATTGCGCTTTTACATCTTCTTTGCTCCATGTCTCTCATTTGTAAACATTCTTCTCCAATCATTTTGCATCGCTCTCTATTTCAATAACAACCATCTGAAAGAAGATGTGACTGTAAGTCTTTCACGCCGTCTGAAAAAGAGTCACACTTGCAGCCTATTTGCGATTGGACAAAGAGCTTTCCATCCATTTCCTTTGCAGACAAACACAGCTGCTGCTAAACACTCGTGCACACACACTCTGGTTATTGACACTGAGACGCATCAAACAAGGCACGTACACATTTATTGACACCACAAAAAGAAATATACTCGTGCGTGTGCACAAACAGACACATGGGAGCGCACGCTGGGAATCAATTGGAAGAGGAATCCAAGAAAAGGAGGTGCACGTCGCTCTGCAAACAGACACAGAAACGTGCGCGCACACACAACCGCTTCTATTTACACTCCCGCAGACACCCACTTTCAGAAGCGTCCCCAAGTAGCTGTGAAATTAAACTCTTTTTTTCATATCCACATGTTGAAAAATCTTCTGAATGGCTAACCAGACACAAAAGCACCCGCCTTCTCTTCCTCTCATTTATTTTCTTTTTTTTTTATCCCATCATGAGGATTTCCAATTAAACAAATTCTCCATAACTGAGATTAGCATCACTAATTTGCTTCCTCTTCTCCACAACAAATTGCGTGCCAGCGTAAACAATGCGGCAAAGTCATCTCCTATTGGCCGTGTCCCTTTTTAGAAAAGGGCAAAGTCAAAACGATGCGAAAGAGCGACAGCATGTGTCTCTGTCTGTCTGTTCACGTCCTCGCCTGTAGAGGATTTCAAAGCCGTGCTCAGGTTGCCTGCTGTAATTGGCTGTACTGCTGAAGAGCACAAGTGTTCACAGGCTTCATTACTGGCAGGCCTACATGTGGGAAGTCAACGGGGTAGGAATTAGACAGCTAAAGCAGTCACTACACCGTGTATATGTGTCTTTTTCTCTGTGTGAGGGTGCACACATCAAAGACAGAGAGGAGACAGAGGGCTACTTGGAAGAATGAGTCACCAAATGTATGTGCAGAGTTTATGCACCCTTGTTTGTGTGTGCATGGTGGAAGCATCCATTTGTGTGTGTGAGCCTGTGTGGACTTAATGCATTTGTGTGTTCGCGGGAGACAGAAAAGAGGGACATTGTGCATGTCAAATAAAAGAAATGTCCTCGTCTGACATTTTAAAAAACCCAGCCAGCCAGCCAGCGGAGGACAGAGAAAGTTTTATAAAACAGGCTAACTGTCCAGCAGAGATGACAGACAGTGAGACAGCCAGACAGACAGGCACAGAGAGGGGGGCGAGAGCATTCAAAGAGAGAGAGAGAGAGAGGGAGACAGTGAAAGAGAGAAAACGCAGCGGGAGGAGAAAAGTATTCAGAGAACGAGAGAGAGAACAGTATTCAGAGAGTCAGGGGGGAGAGGAAGGGCCTGTGCAGTTTCATTGATTTGAAGCGGTAGGAGGGGAGAGAGAGCGGGTGCAGGGGGAGGCTCGGAGACAGAGCGGCTACTGTAGGAAAATGGCTTTATAATACAGTTAAAGAGCAGCGCAGAAGACAGAGTCTGACTGGTAAAAAAGAACAACACGGAAAAATCTGAGAAAGAGGAGGAAACCAGCTGAACAGATGGACAGCATTCCTGTTTTTATATTTGTATATATTGGATTTCTCATTTCTTGAGATTCACGGCCATGTAAACAGCTGTATTGCTGTTATAAACGCTTCCAAGTGACACCTGCACCGAATAAGCAATCTGTGCTTTTTTCTTACACCTCGTTCCTCGCTCTCACAAGGTCCAATTAATGATGTGCCACTCGACAACCCATTTATTGGTATAAACGCACAGTTTCTGCTCAAGGATCAATAAACAGTCATCACCGTGGAGAAATGTCAGTAAATCTACCTGCTGCTCAAAATAAGGAGAAACAGATGAGGATGAAGCTCTATATTAGATTTCTCTGTGGCGCCAAGGATGTTACACTGAATCTAAATTGAGATGTATTGATAACGTGATCAGCAGATGTACTTAACAATATGATGTTGATAGTGATCACACCAATACAGCATGTGGATTGATTAAAACTAAGGTGAGACGGGGAATGATAGAAATGCAGGTTTTAAGAAAAAGCCAAGGAGATGAACATTTTCATCATTTAGGTGTAAAAATCTAATGAATGAATCTAGAAGACGTCTTATCAGAGCAGCAAAAGCCTGATGCAGCTTCCTGTTCTTTTGCATTGTGGAGCAAAAACTATTAAAGAGGCATCATGAGCCACACTGTGGCTCTGGGTGACATGTTACCTCATTACCATGAAAATGGGCACTAGTTTATTTTGAGTCGATACCACATACATCATCCTGCTGCCGTGTACGCACGCTATGAGGCACTGAACGCGTATGGATCCACGGCTAAAAATAGTTCCTCAAAATGTGCCATTTGTTTCGGCTCTGTAGAAAAATGCCAGTTTCAAGCTGTTTAAGGGAATAAAATGATGAAACTATGAATTTATGAGCTGGATTTAAGGATTCATGGCTGTAAGTGAAAAAAAAAAAGAGGGTGAATGTAGCCTTAAATATTTGCAGGATTTGTAAAGGTGTTCTTGCTCATTTGTATAATCTAAATTGAGATGTACTCGTAATATGATTTGCACTTGTACCTTGGCAACGAGAGGATTTAATGTTGCCAATAAGCATCTTGTTTTGATTTGAATTAAGGTGAGACAGATGCAGAGAGTGAGAACATGCTAGTTATAGAGAGATAATGAAAGTGGGGGGAAACTGATAACATAGTGTTGATTAACTTTGTATATTTAGATTGACTGTTTCACTCACTTGATTGCTTTGGCACTACAGTCTATTTCCCCTGTTACACATATCTCTATTAAGGAACATGTAGTCCTGCTATGTCGACCAGTCAGGCAGAATGTGTGTAACTAGATACAGAACAGAGAGAATGAGCTAGGTAATGAGACATCCAAACAGAGCTCTGAAGCAAGGAGAAGAAGGTCTGATAGCTGAACTGAGAGAAAGAAACAGACGGAGAGATAAACCGATGAGCTCAGAGCACCGAGAAGTAAACAAGCCGAGGCTGTACTCTGTCTCGACCCGGGTGACCCTGTGACAATGTGACTAATGGCCTTGAAACATACAAGGACCAGAAGAGGGACCAATGATGGAAGCATAGAGCAACTCTCATAGACAGTCTGTAAAAGACCAGAGCAGCTCCAGAAGTAAAAACTGAGAGGGTGGGAGAGATAGAGAAGATAAACGCACTAGATGCTGCAGAGTCAGATTTGTCTACCTGTGCAGAAAAATGAGGAGGATTCTCTCTTTAACCCTCGTTTAGCCTGGTTTAAAGGTGCTACATGCATCATTTGAACAAGAGAGAGAAAAAGAGAAAGTCTCTGCCCGCGTCTTAAGTCGGCTCTCCCTCTGAAAGATCAGGTGTGATTTGTGACATTACTTTCCTGCAGAGAGGGAACATGCTTTACTGCACAAAGAGGTGTCTGTTCTTCCCGTGCGAAGCGAGATGAAGCTTTCAGCGTGTGGCACGGTGGCAGATGGTGGATCACACTGCAGCGTTGTACCGCAGAACACATAATCCACTTGTATTTTGTTAAATCGGCGTCGCATAATCTTTCTTGTATGTTGTTCATTGTCATTACCAGATGTTGAGTCGGAGAGAAGAGGAGGGCACGGAGAAAGATGAGAAAACATCTGGAGTTGAGGATTGACGAGAAAACAATTGAGGATAGACAGTGTTTGAGCTGCAATTTAGTGTATATTTAAACACGAGCAACATGAAGCCAATGTGAAACAGAGTAATTTACTTTGGGAATCAATAAAGGTGGGGAGTTAAACATGAAAATACTTTGATACTTCATGGAGGTAAAGTTATCTGTATGGGACAACATCTCATGAAAAAGTCAGTTCCTTGGCATATCCATTGTACTAAAAGTTCTCCAGCCTTACAACCGACCACCACCCTTTTTGTGTCAACCAAGACCCAGATGTTTGAAGTCTATCGTTTTATCCTGAGTGACTTTGGCATTGAGGTGCATTTCGGCCACCAACTGTGTCTGAGAGTGAATGGACAACGCTACAACAGCAAGCCCACTGTGCCAGACAAAACCGGTCCTTCAGAATAAAAGGCTCTCTGAAAATAGCCCCATAACGCACTTTTAAGTGAGGACCAGCTGAGAACCATGGCATTAGGGCATATCAGGCATAACAGACCTAAAATGATGAAGAAAACCAAAAAAAATGAATGACATAAGGGGGAAAATTTTGACAACAAGAGTGACATTTTCCTCGCTGTCAGTCACTTTTACTGTACAGAAGCTGGATGTGTATCCCTCCTTTTACTTCAATCATTTTTTATACCAAAGTAAGAAATCTCTGCTTTTTATTTATATATACCGAAGAGTACTTCTACCCGAGCAAAGAAGCATGTGCGTTTGACACTTCTTAAGAGGTAGCTAAGCCTGATGCTGCATTTACTCAAGCTAGCCAAAGAAAACTGTTACAAACTTCTGAAAACCTGACCAGTCTCACGGGTTAAATGTCAAGTAGTATATCTTTAGAAATAGCAGAGATTTCCAGAAACTTCCACCAAAACTGTGACATCAAAAAGTGATGATTCAGGGCATGTCAGACACTGAATACACAAGTACTTAGAGGAGTATACTGATTCCCTGAGCTCTTACTTCAGATTTAAAGTCACTAGATTCTTGTTACTGTTACAGGGTTCCTACACAGTTGGAATTTCCACACTTTTCCATACCCTACTTTTTGGAATTATTTTTTGGAAAAACCTATGTTTCTATTTTAGAAAACAGTATTTTAATATTGTGGTTATAGTCCGGAAACATTAAGAAAACATTAAGGAAAAAAAAGAAAAGTAGGCATTAACAATCCCCATAAAATTCCCATCACTAGCCTTGAAGGAGGATGAGAAAGAGAGCCGAATGATGGCAGATATTACAAAATGAATACCACTTTGCTAGCATGTGCACCCATCATTAAAGCTCCTATAAGGAACTTTCTCTCTGTGTTGATTTTGGCGCCCTCTGTTGACAAAGTGGGAACCCTTTAAACATTGCTGATTTCATCTCATCTCTCTAAAGGAGATGGTAAATGACAAAAGAATTTCATCCAGATGTCATATTAAAGTAAAATTCATTCATTAATGTAAATATGTGCAGCAGTAAAACAAACTAAGGCTGATTTATAAGCACACCTCCCCTTCAGAGCAGTAAAAGCTTTAAAAATTACAGCATACAAAGAGTCGATCTTGTCCTCAATGGTCTCATTTGCTTTTGAGCATGATAGAGATGCATCACTGTTCGTTTCAGTTTGTTTCATCACCCATCAAAAACTCCTCATGGGAGCTTTAAGTAACTAGTTGAATAGTCTCCCTGTTCATTCCAATCAGTATTAACTTACTGAATATTTTTCGAGCCATGGTGCAGAGAAATCAAGGAGACAGGGGACAATAATACAGACACTAAATGTGCGGTAAATCGGGATTAAATTTAAAGGAAAATTAAGCAAAGACAGAGATTAGCAGAATGACAGATTGCTCTATTCTCCCAAAAACCCTCAGAGGTGGTGTACTTTTCATCATATTCAATTCTGCGCTCAATTAATTTCAGTCCTCCTTCTTTCTCTCATGCAAACTTCTTCACTTTTCTGTCTTACTGTATCTTCTTATAACCTTAAATCTTCTCACTCTCTCTCCTTCAGTCAAACTATACTGTATTGACGGTGTCGGCTAGGGACGTCTTGCTCTCCGCCCACGCTTGCAAACACAGCATTAGCCAAGCTAGCGTGAATTGACGCATACTTGAGCACATATAGAACAAGGCGGTGTCTCAGGGAACATACTGTTTCAGTCATCATCAGCCGCGATCTGTCACACTCTCAGAGACACACATTTCGAGACGCTACATGTCAGAACAGGCCTCCGTAAACTGTGGGAAAAGCTCCTCCCACTCCTCAACTTTCTCTGTCTTCCACCCGCTCTGGTTCAGATCCGTCTCTCCCACTAGGCCTCCTCTCCTCTCTCTTTCCCTTTGTCATCTCTCTTTTTCTCTGGGGAGGCAATTACTGTTTTCCCTTGGACTAAAACTAATTAGCTTAAAAAGTCCCACAAATAAATAAATCATTCTGTGTGAGTGTATGTCTGTCTGTATGTGTGTGCACAGACTGATTGTGTACCTATGTGCTTGAGCTTGCCTGTAAATGAGTGTAGAATGAAGTTGAATATATAAATACTAATACGGCACAGATTTAAGGTAATGCTAAAGCCTGCAAGAGTAAAATATCCTTGAATAAATGCACACAATCTCATTCTCGCGGCTGCCCAAAATCGATCAAACTGTACACACACAAAATGGCACACGCATCTCTGACAGCTTAATTTTGATCAAACATGAAACGTGTGCACAGAGAGTAGCCTATATACGCAATCTGACAGCTCATTTTGCCTCACTTGCAGGGCTGCTGAAACACAAAGACAGTCATGACAGCCAGCTGTGTCACCAAGACATTTGGACTTGTCATTTTTAATGATTCACGGATATAAACTCTTTTCTTTTCAATCTACGCTCAGGAAAAATAGTCGTCTAGCTAGAGTTGCAAAAAATAAACATAAACTGATCTGCAGGTCGGTCCTCGGCGGCTAGGAAACCAACTTATCACACGAAGGGCTTAGGCATAAGTCGGCAAATCGAATGCATGGAAGACGGTAATCACCTTACTTATCGAGGGCTCAGGTATGAAAAATTCATCGGTAAATAAACGCAAAAAATAAATATGTAAAAAATGAATTCAACGCCTGACAAACCACAATGAGGGAAAACAAGATCTCCGTGTTGATTTCTCTCGCAGTTTGAGCTTTTCTTTTTTCTTTTTTCATCATACATCCCACGCATTAAGGGAATTCATATCACTCACACAAACACACTTCTACACACACACACACAGCAATGCCTATTTCTCAGAGCACTGAGTTGTGCTTAAACACTCTTGCATGCACACACACACACGCACACACACACACACACACACAGAAGCGCACGCATAATTCTTGATTCATTGATTCCTCCAGGGGAGCGCGAGGTTACTCTTAGTAATAGCGCTGTCTCTCTGTAGCCAAAATGAGCATCAACACACACAGAGACACACAAGAGAACACGTGGCACCCTGGTGGCGGGGGTAGCGTGTCCCATTTTTTAATAACAAAAAAGCTCTGGGGAGCCGTGTGTGTTGATAGCTAAATGACACTTACAGGTTGATGTGCTGTGGATGTGGCAGGGAAAAAATAACAGGCTGCCAGGCACAAGGGGAGCGAGGCCAGGCCTACATAGGGAATTCATGCAGCAATGAGGAGCTGATTAAAGTGCCTGGCAGAAAAACTGGCAGCATCGCAGCTAGACACACTAGATCAGGGCTAGCCAGGGAGACTCGGTTCGCAGTGTAACAATACTAATCCCTCCAGGCTTAAATATTTGGTCTTAACAGCCTGTGCTTCCAAAGAGGGTCTGAAATGACATTTTGACTTCAGCAGCTCTGGAGAAATAGGAATGTTTGAAACGGTGGGAAAGGATTGTTTAGTCCAGCTACCTGGCTGTACTAATCAGAGGCTCCTTTTGATCCAGTCCAAGCTGCACACCTGAGCCTGTCCCTCCAGAAAACATTAACAAGTAAAACCATTATAAGTAGGAATGCTAAGTACGACTCAGTCCACAGGTGGCACACTACTGGCATTAAATGCTGATTTCAGGTTGAGGAATATCAGTGGCTGTTTTTCACTTCAAAGTCCTTGAAGAGACACATATTTGCAGTCTTTTACAGGTTTTACTCAAAGACAGGTTTGAATGTGAAATGAGAGTCGACTTAAAGAAATAAAGGAATAACTCAAATCTGCTGCAAACATCTGAGGACATGAAAATATCTTCATATAATAAAGCCTGAACCTGCAGCGAAGGAGAAGCACAATAAAGATTTATAGTGAACAAGGGCAGCCATTGTTTAGACATCTTTAAGTATGCTGATCACTGCAGATGAGACGTCGAGACTTGTTTTCATCTAGTTTTTTAAAAGCAGCACATCATAGAGAGCATGAACCTTAAGTTTTAATTGTATGGGAAACATCTAAGTCACTTAAATCAGGGTTTGTATACTGGAAGTGCTTCAGTAAGAGACGAGAAGCTGCTATGACGTGGAACTTTGAGTTTTGTCAGAGTCTCATGTTTTTGCAGATCTTATTCTGCGTTCCAGTTACCTAGGAAGTTGGATGTCGGGGCTGGGAATGACGTTACACCCGTGTTGACGGCATCCCAGTTAACAAGTCGGAAAACCAAGATGGGCGCCTACAATTACCTGTTGTTAGCTGTTGTTTACAATTGCCAGCTGTTGTTAGCCATTGTCAGTTGTTGTTAGCGGTTGTCAGTTGTTGTCAGTTGTTGTTAGCCGTTGTCAGCGGTTGTTAGTTGTTGTTAGTGATACCAGTTGTAAATAACGCATAACAGTATTTTGCCCTTACAAACACAATAGCACCTTGTTCACAGTTAGACGCTGGGCAGTACGACATATATCCGACTTCAGGGGGGTGTTCCAGATGAATTTCCGACTCGGAATTCAGAAATTTCGACTTCTGAGTACAACTGGAACGCAGAATTATCCAACTCACAGCAAATGAAACTTAAAGCTCTAGTGAGGAATCTTATGATTGTTTCAAATTTGGCGCCTCCTGTGGACAAAGCAGTCTTTGCTTATCTGGACAACTGTCTATTGATTAAAAAAAACCATGTGCTGACCTTGGACATATTGGAAATATCTAATTCTTTTTACAGTTTAACTTTTCTTTCGGGGTATAACACGCACCTATCTGACCCTATAAGGTGGAGCCATACACACCAACCCACTAAATGAGAAAGTGAAGAGGGGGAAAGAGATCAAACTGGACCTTATCTCTCCTAAAGTGAAGTTACTTGATCAGTAAACTTAGATATCTTAACAAATTCTGTTTCAAGTATGTTTTTATTCTTATCAGGGAGTGCTTTCAGGTGTTAAACTGTGTCAGGGTTGGTCTTATCAGGAAATGACCTCAGTCAAAAATGGATGCTTGTTTATGCACAGACACCAGCTGAGCCGAGAGATGGATGGATGCAGAGGGAGAGATTGCACAAGGAGAAACTGGTGTTATTTCATGGTTAGAGTTCTCTGTGGGCTCAAATAAAGAGCTGTACAAGTCACAGCTTTTACCAGCTTTTTATGAATAAAAGTATTGTGTCAAAAAAAGATGATCTTGGAAAAGCATTCAGGAAATGCTTATGTGCTCTAGTTTTAAGGTTTGTGACATAAAAGAGCAAATACAACAGCAATACAGCCTTCAGCTTCTCATTTACCTGTCTATTTTAGCGGCGGTCTGTGCGTAGCTTGTGGGAAATACAGACAAACCTTCTACTCTCTAGGTTGTTGGTGCTTAAAACAGATGTAAAAGGCGCTCATCTCAGCAGTCTGAACAGTTATTAGGATGCAGCAGAAATGAAAGACAAGCTGCTCCAGAGTCTTCACACGGCCAAAACACTCCGTGGCTGAAGCGCTCAAAGGTACGGGAACGTATCAAAAAGCCCTGAAGCCGACAAAAAATCAGGTTACACTTTCAGTTCAAGAGGAAGTGCTGAGATATGACATTGTTATGTGGAAACTAAGCGGCAAAACAGGGAAATTCGATATTATTTTCTAATTGTTTCATCATTTGTTTGCAGACTTCATTCCACTCTCTGTCTGAGTGTCTCTGCCCACGTTAGCTTTTCATCACATCCAAAGCTCTCTCAAAGCCCTGGCACAATGCAAATTGTTCTTATTCATAGACTGGGAAGTCCCTCGGTGTCTCACAAAGGTGCATACGTTATATTCATGTCTGTTGAAGACAGATGGAGAGCAGAGGAGAGAGACAGTAACAACACCTGATCCCCATTTGTCTTTTATCTGCCTCAACCTGTGGACTATTGACGGGGGGGCTTCACACTACTGCATAATGTTTTTCAGTCGCATTTCTTTTCTTTCTTTTTCTTTTTCTTTCTGTTGCAAAGTAATACATAACCAGTATAGATATGGTCTGATTTTTACTTGTATCATTATGGATTTTAAGCATCTGGTGCAGTGATGGTCTAACATCAGTTTGAATTACCAGAGGGAAAAAAACTCATCAGTTTGCGAACGATTCGTCCAAAAGAAACAAATCTTTTAAGTGAACAAAGTGAACCAGATCACTTCCTCGAGTGATTTGTCTGTTTTTCACTTCAGTTGAGCTGAAGTGAAAGACAGCATTTCCAGGCCAGCAGCCGGTGAATGAGGGACCACATGCACCGGCGCCTGAATCACTTGGTGAACGAATCACACATTGAACTACACTCTCTGGAATCATTTTTGTCTGACAAAATTACCTTTTCTTTTTCACTGCTAAATTGCCACCCCAACAACTAGCATGCAATAGGACACAGCATGTCACAAGTAGTGCACTATACCCGTAGCATCCTATCATTGCAGCGGTTTGCGAGGGAACAGGGCATGCTCAGTGCGAATTCTACGAAAATGTTTAGTGAATGAATCACTCACTGACCTCAATTTACCAAGCAGACCTGGTAAGTAGCATACCACAGGACAGTACACTTATGTCATCATGACTAATAAACAAGTTCATTTTTACAAACCTGTTTGCCAAAGCAACTCAGCCAAACACTCTCGTCTCCCGGTCCCAGAAGCTATGAATTGAATCCTGAACCGTTCAGCTGTGTATCAGTTCAGGAGGTTGGAGTCGCAGGCTTCTCCTGCTAAATGATTCAGTGATTTGGTGAACGAATCTTTCGAACGAATCTTTTTAGTGAACTGATTCTAGTGATTCAGTACATCTAAAGAAGTGCCTTGCTACACTACTCCTCATAATGTTTGCAGGTAACCTGTGGATCCTTCCCAGTAGAGGTGCTGTAGATCGATGGTTCAATAAGTGGAATTACAATATTTATATATTAACTCCTAAACTCTGATGATCAGTTTTCTGAGTAAAAGCCCTAAATCTGTAACTTTCCTGCTGAGTATGAGCACCGAGGGCCCTGCAGCGCTTATAAACAGATACGCACACTGACAGCAGCTGCCCGAAAACAAATCTTCACAAATACTGCAAAACCCTCCAAGCACAACAGCTCCCATAGCTACTTGATCATGTTAGCTATTCAGTGTATGTTTGGCTCTATTAGTTTCAGTTCATATGTTTGCGCTGAGCAGCAGGGCCTCGATAAAGGGCTTATACAGTATATATACTGTACTGCGTTGGGCATTGCAGCACAGAACGTAAGGATTATTGTTGCACAGAGCCAAATGCGTTGCCTATAGCAAAGACAGGGTTGTGTACATGAGTGTGTGTGCAGGAAAGAAAGGAGGAAGTAGTGACTTTGCTCAGCGGTGACAATGCGTATTACTCACATATGATTACAAGAGAGAGGACGCGGAGGGATTTCCAGAGATGGAGGTGGTGAAGTGAAGCGGGAAAAAGGGAGTGCAACGAAAGAATATAAAGAAAGTGTGTACATACATGTGTGAGTGTGTGTGCCCTCTGCAGACTTAGCCACAGGTTGTTTATCATTACAGTGAGAGACAGACTTCCTCACTTACTGCCGCGTAGCTACACATGCTGTTTACCTGTTTCTATTATCTCAAGACTCACACACACACAAACACACGCACAGACACGCACAGAGCTGTCAGTCCAGTCTGTGTTACTTCATCCAACAAACACCAAATCGAATTAGTCACATATCTACTATTATGGATTTTTAATCTCAGTCCAAATCACCATTATTTTTACCGTCAGTGCTATCTCACCTTGACAAATGGTTTTAATAGAGGGACACACACACACAAATACACAAAAATACACACACACTCACGCTGAAGCTGCTTATCCCCTTCTCTGTTCCTCCCCTTCTCCCATCCCTACCATATACATCTCCATGGAGACTGCCGCCTGGCAACAGCTGGAGGAGAGCCAGTTGCCGCGGTGACAATAACGCCCGACAGTGAACAGCAGTGATGTCACCGGGTGGCCTGGACGGGCAGTCCACATGGTGACCGCTGTGAGAGCTAAACACTCTTCTTCTCCTTTATCGCTGCCATCTATCGGACGTCGGTGGTCCTCAGTAACACATTCTTTCTGTTGTTCGTCTTCATTAGAGGTGTTTCTGTGCTGCCTTTGTTACTCTCCCTCAGTCTGACTCACTCTCTTTGCTGTTTCTCTCCATCTATCCACCTCTCTGTCCTCTTGTCTCTCTACTTCGTCTCCTTTCATTTGCATCTCTCCTCTTAATAAGTTCTCTTCTCGGCGCAGTTCAGTTTAATAAGCTTTATTGGCCTGTTAACACTGTTTTATATAAAAATGCAAAGCCTGAATGCATCTCCATTTAGATGAGAGCAGACAAGGCCGCATGTCTGGTATAATAGAGTCAGCATTATGCTAACACATGCAATAACTATAATGTTTACTTAAGTCATTCTCAACAGGCTAGAAGGGAGCTTTATACTGTGCACATAATTACAGCAGAGCTATGGAGGACTTTGGGTACAAAACCTGTGGATTCTGACTCTTTATTTGAACAACAGGAACACCACTTGTGCATAGAAATAGAGCTGCATTCAATAGAGCTGTATTCAATGTAAACCAAACCAGTTAAAAAGGTACATGCTGTACAGTGTATGGAAAAGTACAAAGCTTGAAAGGTAAAAACAGAGCTGTGCCTCCTCAGTGTTACATTCTCATTAACTTTTAACACTGATACTTGTCGAAAAAAATATATACATATATTTTTTTTTATAATGTCAGTTTTGCGTTACCTTACTTCACTGCAGGTATGCTACACTGTGGCAGCTAACAGTTATTTGCACTGAGCCGAGGCCTATGTAAGTGATATGTTGGTCGTTAGAGCTGAAAGAGGAAGTTCTTGCCGGGTAAACTGATCTGGATTGCAAAAGAAACTGCACGAATCTCTTGGAGCACCTATGCTGAGGTTCTTAACCTGAGAATGAGAAAGGGCCCAAACCCTGTCCTTAAATGTAAGATGGATCAGAGACAACTTAAGCAAGAACACACAGCCTTTGCAGATTTAGACTTAACTGTAAGTTTATGTCTTTGTTAATGGATTCGCCATTCGCCAAAAGTGTTAAATTTTCAATTAACTGTAAGAAAGAGTACCTATGGTGTAACATGGCGACTTAATAAGGGTTTACAATCACTATGAAGCATTAAATGTTGGATTTTAGTGTTGTGTCTAATCTTGAAGACAGTGTATATCTAATTTCTTGACCACTAATCGACTGTCATACATTTAAAGCTCCCATGAGGAACTTTCCCTTTGTGTTGACTTTGGCGCCCCCTCTGGCCAAACAGTACATCCGGTGTTTTTGCTGATTTTGAGCTTAAAATGCCACAGATCAACACTTTTATCATGCTGTCTCTCAAGAACCAAACATACTACTCACTGTCAATGTTTGCAGTGGAAAAATGAAAACTTTGTAGTGTTAGCTAACCCATCCAGCAGTTCCCAAACTTTTTCTCTTTGGTATAAAAATATTTTCAAGCACCCACATATGTCCATAAACACAAAAACACACCATCAGACCAGTCTTTCACTAACAGATTCCCATGCCTTCAGAATTTTGACATTGCACTGAAAAACTAAATTACTTTTACAGAGAAAGCAGCTAGAAATAGCGAGGCAAAATGCAACCTCCAACCATCCAACCTCATTGCTTTTAGACCACTTTTTCAACATCAGCTTGTTGTGCTTCATGAAATCAAAGGCCAGTACTTTGATGCAGACTTACCCTATGTTCTCTCTGCTTTACCAGCTGTTATGCAGGTGAAGCAGAGCATGAGCTATGCCTTCAAGACTTTGTTTTAGCATAGGGTGTTGACTCATTTTCAGCCGTACCTTTGCTTGGCATTCCTTTTGAAAAATTAGCTTAGAAACTCCTCATGGGACCTTTAATTTCCACATTGAATTATATATTGTGTTTGATAATCCAACGTTATATCATATTGCTTACTTTGTAATGTTTTCTTTTAGTGTAGCTCTTCGTAAAAGTAGGAATAAAAAGGTGTAATTTCAGAGGAACTTTGACTCAAACAAAACATAAAACTCTAGTAAAGTACTTTTTAAAAGCCCACTACACTATGCCCAGGACACTTTGATTTAACTGTGCATTTTCTCCTTATATTGACATCTTTGCAAATGAGGGAAACCACAATGATTTGCAAGGCCTAAATGGTGGTTTTCCCGAGCTAAATGTAAATGTAAGAACGTATTTCTTTGTGTTTTCTAAACATAAATTCACAGTAGCTGCCTGCACCAGGGTGCGCCCCTAACATGTAAAACAGAGCACTTGCTGTTTTTCTGTGTGCTTCTCAGCCCTGAAATGTTCACTAATGCTCAGTGATCTGCCGTCTAAATGTTGAAAAGGGGCTGTTAAACATGTAATAGACTTTTCCACCACTGTAAATGAAAATGAATAGGCGCTTGAACTAAACATTTGGCATGCTGTCAGCTTCTAACGTGACTCCTGAGGTCTTGAGTTACCGACCGATTACGTTAGCTCCTCTTGTGAACATGTGTGAAGGAAGGAGATTTTTTTTATCAGCTGCACAGCTTGCGATGACGTTAGCCTGTTTTTCTTCTCTTGGTGAAAGATATCAAAATCACTCATCATTTCCTGCTGTTCGGGTTAAGAGAGGCTCTTTGCCTTGTTTGTCCCATCTACTCTGTATTCACCCTCTCTCTTGTCAACACTGGCACTGCCACCCATCTTTCTCCTCTGTTGGACAGCTGTCCTACAACTCTGCATCCACTTTATCATGTCACCCACCTCCCCTCCACCAGTCATTCTCTACTCCAATCAAAATTCAGCCACCAGATAAACCACATTTATTCACACACAGAGGTAGAAAGATAAGGCGAACGTGCTGCCAACAGCAGATAACAGTAGAGACACTCTTTAGTACATACCGACACACGAACACACACACAGCAGGACATTGTTTTCTAAGGACTAAACCACCTTATTAACCCCTCACTGTTTTATGTCTCACCCTCAGCCTAACCTAACCACATCCTAATAAAGACTTAAAATGGAGTCACAACCCAAGCACATGTTCCTCTGACAGAGGTCTAACTCTTGACAAAAGGATCTTACACAGATAGAGCCAAACCACAAGGGAAACACACAAACACAGACACTTCTCTCTGCCATGGTTGGCCGGTGACCCCGGGAGAAAACGTGCTTAGGAGGAAGGCGAAGAGAGAGAGAAGTAAAGCACTGAGAAGAGAAACAGGCGTGTGATGAGGGAGGCAACAAGGCAAGACAGAGTGGTCCTGCTTCAGTTAGCGCGCTAACGTGATCTGAAATACTCCGCGCTCAAAACAGACTTAATTAATAAAGCGGCGCTGTGCCTATAGCCCAGCTAAGGCTAAATGCGATAAAGAAATGAACACATGGGCTAATGCTAGTGGAAGTGCTGCAGACAGTAGTATCTAGTTAGTTACTGGGGTGGAAGAGATCAGCGCTAAATGGCTTGTGAATTAAGTAATTTGCTCTTGAGTAACTAATGTCCTTGTCTCTCTGCAGCAGCAGTGCTGTGGGAAACAGCCCATATTGTTGGTCTGCATCAAGATATATACCCTTTATGTGCTAAAAGCAGATTTTAAGACCTAGTTTCAGCCAAACTTGTTAGATTAAATGAAAGGATTTAGTATTTCTGTCTTTCATTAACAGCATTCTTGATATTTCAGGTGGTTTGGGGAATTCTTTCCAGCGGCTTTTAGACTGTCAAGCAGAGAAATAGAATCTACTGAAAATGTAACTCGACGGATTTAAATGAATAAATAAAAACGGTTATTCATGGTGTCTGGTTAAGTATGGGCTCTGCACTCCGGAAAGCTGAATTCATTACCTCAGTATTTCTATAATCAGAGACACGGCGTCCTTGTCACTGAGTGTGTAATCTGTAAAAAGTGCGCACAATATCATGAAGTGGATTTGAAGGAGCGGTTCAACACGTGCCATGTATGATACTGTATGTGTATTTGTGTGGGAACTTGTAGTCAAGCTGATTTCTGGCCCGCCTGTGTGCCGTCCCGGGGATTAAATGCCGACTTTGACTCCTTGGCCTTCACTGACACTTCTCTCATCCCATTTTCTCACTCAGTCTCACCCCCTCCTCTCATCTAATCTCTTCTTCTTTCTCACCGCCATGGGTCTTGTTTTTCCTTCCACTCCATTTGTTTTCTGTCCCTTTCGCTCGTCTCTCCTGCTCATCTATCCTCTCTTTCTCTCTCTCTCTCTCTTCTGACTGTATAGTGAATCTAAATAGCCTGACACAAATTAACAGAGAAGGACCCCCACCTCACTAACCACCCGCGAACACACACTCACACCTATTCTCTGTGCTTCTGCTGCTAATGGGATAGTTGGACGATTGATTGGTTCCCATCCCTAACATTGGTTATATGTAGATAAGGGCGCAAGCAATCAGGTGGGAAAGCAAGAATACACACAAAGGCACATAAACAAGCATTCCTCTGGAACACATTTGTCTTATTTGTCATTAAGCTCAAACAGAGAAATCACAACAGCTTAAATGGGCCTTTTCCCTCCACAACCATTTATTCCTTAAGCTCTTAGGATAAGCAGGCAAGAGCTGTAAATGCAGATTCTAGTTTGCATCCGTGTTGTCAGGATGTCTTGTCCAATAACAGAATAATGCCAGAACTACAAGAGAATTACCAAATGCTTCCTGCTTTTTTCAATTTTACCCGTCTCTCAGTGATCACCTTAGCCTTTGCCATTACAGCAAAACCTACAATTTAGCAGATTTAATTTACAATGTTGTCTGTTTCCTTTGCCATAAAGCTAAATAAACCAGAAATGTTTGGATCAAGGCCTTCAACTGCTATTCATCAAATTATACTACATCCATTAAATCTTTAATCACAAACACACAGCCCCCCAAAACCTCTCTGAGCAGCTTTATACGACCATAGACTGCATAATACATGGACTGAGTCTCAGGCCCATCGCACATTGATTTCTTAGGGGCCTCCTAAAGATGACTGTCCAAAGGTGGTGAACGCCATATTGGAAGAAATGACTCCAATTTACTGGCAATCAATGCACGCTGCACCCATGAGGTTCTTAACCACCAATATAAAGATCCATACCTCTTTGAGCAGACTTGGACTTCCATACAGTATTGAAAACATGGAGAGAATCCCATCAACCACTGCTCTCTGTGGAGGTGTTATGAAGCCCAAAGATGGTCATACTATTGGCGAGTAAGACTCTTATTAAATTGGGGTTGATGTGGAAGACGTGGCATTAGGACCATAACTGTTTTGTCATCTCCTCGTCAAAACAATCCCACTGTTTTTATGCATTGACTTTTACCTAAATATTTTCAAAACTGATGAGTTAAAAAAAAAGATATATTTATTTCTTTAAATAGAGAAATTTAAAAAAGGACTAAAAACATCTTTTATATACCAAGCTGTAAACGTGTAATTCTGCTGTGGAAATTAACAAATCAATATGGGCTCCAATACGGGTTCTATCTGTTTTTGGCATAGACTGTAGAGAATGGACACCATCTGCCTCCTTGCTGAGTGAAGCCACCCCAAGAACAGCGCCCTCTGGTGATGTCTGGTGACGTAGTTACTGTAAGACTGTTATTAAAGTTATTTGGGGGGTTGTGTTTTCTATGATTGACACTTGATACAGCCTATTGGCGTACAAAGATTGCACAGCTCACCCGGGGGGGTATGCCATTCAAGCTGAGCGTCATCACAGCGACACTACTGCGCAATGTTGGTTTTAGGAAATGGAGGAAAAACGCGGAATTGCAGAGAGCTTTTTGGCTTCAAATCCATATACTGGCGGAAGGAAGAACTAAGTTGTCTATAGTATATACAGTCTATGGTTTTTGGAGCCAGCCTCAAGTGGACAATCAAGGAACTGCAGTCTTATGTACTCCCACATTTGGTCCATTTTTCAATTCTGGAGTTTTTCATTTATGAACTGCATTTTACTCACTAACCAAAGCTCTTTATCATTTTTTAGGTTGATAAACACAATTGTTAAAAGTTTAGTGTTTGCCCATGAAACGGTTCCCTCAAGGTAAAAATAATAATGCAAAACAGTCAACAGGGTTGAGACCGCCTAAGGGGCATGTATGCTTGAGCATTACTGCACCTAAAATGGATAAACAGCCTTGAAAATCCCCTCTTTCTTTACCTCTCTGTTTTCAGACTGTTGAATATCTGAAATAAAATCTGATATGCACCTCATGCCATGATTGGATGACCTAAGGGAGATCATTAATATCCAAGGTTTTGATTTCTTTGTGTTTCTTTTTACAATAAGGAGACATTTTTCTCTAAGATTCCTCTAAAACAACCAAGTTGACAACTGTTTAGACCATAATGTGCAATGACAAGGACTTAACCACGTTTCTCAACCCTATGACAGCCGGCTTTTCTCTTCACCCTCTACTGCGACCATTTAGAGCCATCATTAACACTTATATTCTCAACGCCATCAAAAAACGCTCAGTTTAAACTCGCTGTGATGGATCACAAGCCATCACTAAGTGTCTGTGTAATTGAGCTCTGTCCTCCTCTGGCTTTGGGTCGGCCTCTGGGTGAGAACTGGATGGTTTGTTGTGCTGCGAAGTCCCACAGAGAGCGAGGCCGAGGGACTGAGAGATCAGGGCCAGCCCATCCATCTAGTGTGGTCAAACAGTGAGACAGAGATAACTGATTGAACACACACTCACACATAGAGTCACACACATACGGCTGGCATAGACAAGCCGCACACATATTACACCCAGCCATGGCATTCAAGCCTAATTAAAGTACAGCTGACACTTCATCTGTGATACATGGGTATGCTTAGCAGCTCTAGTGTGTATGTATGTATGTTTGAGTGTGTGTGTGCAGTGGGATAGAGAGAATGAGAGTGTGTTCATGTGTGTGTTCACTTAATCTCTTAGCCTGTTAATGTTTGAGTTGGGTGAATACACATGGGAGAGCCAGTCTGTGTGTATGCAAGGCTTGAAGAGCTCATTACTGCATTTATGTGAATCCGACTCTGTCGAAAAGGATGTTTGACTTTTGTCTATCTGAGGTTTCCTGTGTGCCAGTAAGTTTTTTTTAAGAGTGTGTGTGTGTATGTGTGTGTGTGTGTGTGTGTGCTTCATTATTTAAGAACTGATGCGTTTTTTTATGGCTCTACTTCAGCTTGTGTGCACGAAAACTCATGAACACATCTTTTTTTATTACAGTTTTATCTTTGTCAGGACTTGTTGTGCAACATCTCATCAACCCACATGTGTACCTCTCAAAAGTCACTCCTGTGTTCATGAAACACAGAACACACACACACACGCTATCACCCTGAAACAATCCTTTCATTCGTGCGCTTCTCCTACTGCTGCCTCGCTGTGTCTCTGTCTCCTCCCGTCCTTGTTCGTCTTTTCTCCATCTCCTCTCCCACTCCTCCTCCTCCTTCTTCTGCGTTTGCTGTGTGACTGTCATGACAGAAAGACTGACAGATGCACAAAGACAGACAAACCCCCTCTGCACTTTTCAAAGGCCACACACAGACGGGAACAAGCACACACAGACAGGCTCACGCAGACTTGAAAACACACTCTGCCTGCTCACAGAAGACGGAGAGTGACATAAAAATACAAAACATACACCAGCGCAAATCAAGAACAAACAAAAGACTTAATGCACATTTAAAGAGGCATAAAAGACAGAAATAAAGACAAAAACAGACATAAAAATAGGCGCGCATACACAAACTCCCACACACACATGTGGTTGGACTGAACATGCATTAAAGATCCCGGTGAGTGGGCTGGCTGGAGCGTTAAAATGTAACAGCTTTACAAACTGACCAACATGACTCGCTGCATGAGATGGACCAACTGCTGACCGTCTGTTTGCTTTCTCCGTACAACAGGCTGCTAACAGCACAAAAACATGAACATGTAATGCAATGTAACGCAATCAAATGCAAGAGCTGAGAAACATTCACCAAGTGAGTCTGTTAGTGTACTGTAGCACCTGTGATTATGAATCACTGCAGCTCAACAACACCCACTAAACGCCTTTAAAGACAGCCAGACTCATGTATGAACACTGTTTTTCTCACACAAACCTACTCAAGATCAAATGTGAGGTTTGAAAACATCTATTAAAAGCTCAACGCCCTGAGTTGGTGATATTTCAATGTGTCCGCTACATTAAACAGCCTGATGCTGACCGCCACACCTGTGCTTTGAGCACAGCGGCGGTGGTGTACAGTGCATATCTTTGCTTTGTGTACCTCTGTTTTTCAGCCATTACTCAAACTGTCACAGCAAAGGCACTGCTGTTTTCTGTCGAGCTGCGCATTCGCCACAGAAAGTGAATGTTACTTTTGGTACAAAGTCAGCACTATCATGTGGTACACAACTTTTTTTTTTTTAAACCGAGAAGACAAAGGCAGAAATGTGTTTGACGCTGTTTTGTTTAAGTGTTGACAGGGTCAAGGATAGCTTACATCATCGATGGGTTTGTCTAGACACATTTTATCACTTTTTGACAAGGACGTGATAATGTTTGTAAACATCTCTTAAGCTTCAAAAAAGAGTAGAGAACAACTTCAAAACAAGGATTTATTCTCAGATAAACTACATCTCGCAGTTTCGGTTATTTTTGCTCGTGGAAAAAGGGCAAAAAGAAAATCCATACAAAGCCGCGCATGTGTGATATTGTTCGACGAAGACCTGCAAAGACTTCTCCCTGTGTTGGTAAACCTCATACTATAGAGAGGGCAGAGAGGGCAGTGCTGCAGCATCAACTCTAATCACAGTCACTCACTGCTGCCCAGTGCTAGTTGTTGGGTCTGTATCTTTACACAACACCAGTCATCTTACAGGAAGACCTGAGTGTGTAACATTGATTAGCTGGGCATGCCTGCCCAGAACCTAGTAAAAATTTATCTGCTTTGGAAGCTGGACAACACAGCAGTAAAAATACTCTGGTCCATGAGTTTGTATCAAAACCCCAAACACCCACAATGACCTTCACGTACTGTATAATAAATAAACCTGCACCTACAAGGAGTTTCAGAGATAAAGTTTTGTTCTTTGTTGTTGGAAATTTGTGAGAAAAGTCTTGTTAACTTTAGTTAATGTGACATGTGCTCAGGGGCTGATGGTGAGATGTGTGTAAGACTGACTGTCTCCACACACCAAGCGCAAGTAAAATCATTCGCGCGAATGAATTACATGTTAAGTCAATGTAAAGACGAGATTAGACGCTCCTACAGCTCTGGCGGCGCGAATGACGCGAATTGGGCGGAAGCTGAATATATCTCAACTTGAGCAGATATTCGCATCGCAATAACTAATCAGCACGAAGGTTGCCGGGTGACGTATGAAAATGGACGGTTGTTCACTGGTATCTAAAATGGAGGACAAACGGTTTGTCGGTTTGTGGGTGCCCTGAATTATATGATACTTTTTCTTTCAGTTACCGAAACCAGAATAAAAAGGAGCTCGCCTGGAGGCGAGTGAGTGAAGAGGTCGGATTACCTGGTAAATTGTAAAAAGCCTTTGTCACTTGAACACGCCGGTTGAATTGGCAGGGATTACCGTTGAAATTACCGTTGACGCGCAAATGAAGCGGGTAATGCAATTCATTCACGCGTCTAGATTCGCACGAATCAAGCGAGTAGATGATTTTACCCACGTTTGATGTGAGCGCCCCATGAGACTTACGATAAAAAATTGCATATCTTTGTGAACACAGTGTTTATACAATTATCTGCTTTTTGTGGTATAATTGGATTCAAAGTTCAGAATACCTGGCCACCAAACTGCAATGCATCCAATGAGCCTCTGAAAACATAACTGGCCCCTTCTGTATTATGTAAGAATCTCATTTACTGTTGTACTTGAGTCTGCCAGTAGTTATCAAGTGGAAAAGCAATTGATGAGGCAGGGCCGGAAGGATCCTTGAGGACACTGACAGCCACACCGTGTTAAACAGTGTGCAAATGGAGCAGGTTAGGTTTTAGTGCACTGTGATGACAAGTACCCTTAATGACTGTTTGGTTTTAATTTTTACTGAAGAGACTTGAAGAGCGGTAGCAGCGGGGAACATTGAGGCAAAGACGCCTAGAAGGGTTTGGTAAGGATCAGTCTGAGATGATGCCTTTCAGAGGGTTGGAAGGTTAGAGAAGCACGAACTCTTTAAACTGGATTCTTTGACAGCCTGAGAGCCAGCTCTGAGATGTGAGGACTGACTTTATGTAAGCGCTTTTTATGTTTTTTTCTTTTCTTTTTTGATAGGGCTCTGGCAGCTGCATGCTGACTAAGCATGTTGCTGTTTACATCCCCTCCTCTGCATCTAAATTTTGGGTTTTGGAAGGGCAAGAGGAAGGACTATCACTGTAATCTAACCCGCTGGAAAAGAAATACAAAAACAATGGGTTCGTTTCTCTGGGGAAGTGAATCCTTACTCTTGTAACCTTTAAAAAAAAACAGAATCCAGATCTTGAAGCTGCGCAGTCATAAACTCAGAGTTCATAATAACACCAGGGTTTATGAATTTTGACAATGGGAAACAGAGAGTCACGATAACAACTGGCTTAGAGTCTTCCATCTCTTATTCTGTCTGCTTTCAGATGGTGAAAGTTCAAGCACATCCATAACATTCACTTGACAGATGCCGGAGCAGAAAGAATCTAGGAGGGTGTCACTCAGCAGCAGACAAACGTGAAATCATCTGCATACAAGTTGGCCTCATTCGATTCTATAAGTGGAAAAACACAAGTGCTCGGTTCACTTGGTATTTTCATTGTGCAGCCAGTATCTATAAATCATTCTACATTTCTTCACTTAATAAAAGATAGCAAATATAATGCTGATTTTTACACATGCATTACTTGGAAAAACCTCTACATTTCTGCATCACCGTGCTTCTATCCAATCATTTTCCTCAGTTATCTGATACTGCAGAGACTTATGAGTTCATGTCAATTTGACACTCATTTCTCATACCCACAAAAGGATGCAAGTCTCACATAATATACACCGCCTAGCCAAAAAAAAAAAAAAACACCACTCAGATTAAGCTAGGGAAGTAGGTAAGAGCCTCCTATTGGATAATTACTGCATGGGTGATTATGCTTTAAAGATTGGACACTGGAGCAATGGAAGGAGGTCATGTGGTCTAATGAGTACAGATTTACCCGGTTCCAGAGTGATGGGCGCCTCAGGGTGAGAAGAGAGGTGGATGAAGTGATGCACTCATCTTTCCTAGTGCCTATTGTAAGAGTCTGTGAGAGCAGTGCAATGATCTGGGGTTGCTGCAGTTGGTCAAATCTAGGTCATCAGGTCTAGGTTATGTGCCCAAAGAATGAGGTCAGCTGACTACCTGGATATACTGAATGACCAGGTTATTCAGTAATAGGATTTTCTTCCTCCCTGATGGCACAGGCATATTCCAGGATGACAATGCCAGGATTCATCAGGCTTAAATTGTGAAAGAGTGGTTCAGGGAGCATGAGACATCGTTTTCACACATGGATTGGCCACCACAGAGTCCAGACTTTAACCCCTTTGAGAATTTTTGGGATGTGCTTGAGAAGATTTGGCGCAGTGGTCGGATTCTCCAATGAAATATTAGAGTGAGTGACTTTTGTTTTTGGCCAGGCAGTGTATGATAGGCGCTGGCACCAACTGCTTAGATAAACTATATTATACAGAGGACAGAAAAGTGAATTACTGGATGGTAAGAAATCCTGGTACGCCAAAAAAATCCCTTTAGGTAGTGGTCCAAAGACTGAGCCAGGAGGAACCCCCACACATCACGCTGACCTGCTGTGCGCCATAGGGTTCAAGTTTGAATAAGTTTAAATAAGTGTACAATAATAAATTATTCTGATATATTTCAAAGAATTGTACAAGGGTTTCTTATTTGACATTGTTTGAAGTCAGAAATTGGATCAAATTGACTCCCACTATGTAATTATTGCTAAGCCATAAGTTTGCACGCTCATACAATCCATGCTGTGAAGCTCATTCTGTGACTACATTAAGTTATATCTACAAGCTGTTCAGTGCAGCAGGGTTTTCCATAAGAAGAAAAATAGCCCAGTCACTTATTCTCACAAGGACATACATTAACATGGAAGGAGTACATGTTACATACAGATGCACACAGGAGCCCACTGACTCATAACAAAGGTATATAACTCACTGCCTGAGCCTCTCTCTCTCCTGCTGTGTTGAATCCACCTATATCCTTATTTTCCCATCTAGACAGAGTAACGCTACAGTAGCCTCCAATTCCATTTTCTGCGCTAACTCTCCCCACAACCCCTCCCTTTTTCCCCATCTCCATCCCTCACTCTTTCCCACTTACTTTCCCTCTTTACCTCACCACCTCTGCCTCTGTATTCCTTCTGCCTCCGTACTCCACCTCTTATTTTCTTTTTTTTTCTCACTCCCCATCCCGGCCTCTTAACAGCTCCCTTGTTGCATTTTCCCCCTATCTAGCTTTCTCTTTCTTTTGGATGGTCCAGTGGGACTGCCCACAATAATCACAGTACAGTGGGTTGCAATTAATCTTTCATGTAATTCTTCCAAACCACAGAAAGTGGTCACTTATAGAGATGGAGAGAAATTAGAGAGAGCTGAGGAGAGAGGGAAAAGGGATGGAAGGAGGAAGAACGATAAGATAAATTGCAAAATAAAGGGAGACACTGGAGAGTACAAGTTATATTCTTACATTATAAAAATGATGGTTAAATAAACTTGCTGCCCATGTGTAAATGTTAAGCCCATTTATTTTCTTCTCTTCCTATAACATTCAGATAATCCAGCGCACAGCTCTCTCTGAGGAGAAGTGGAGGTGGTGCAGCGTCGGCTGCCAAATCTGTTTCAAGGCGTCACAATCTCAGAAGGGATAATTAATCAGAGATTGATGCATTAAACATGAAGTCCACGTTTAATATATACTACGCCTCCATTTTGACATCCATTGTTCAATACTGTGGCAGCCAATATATTTTGTAGAGCTGTTGGTGAAATAAGACATTCAAATAAGCTTAAATTTGGAAAGTACATTTCCTGCGTCAGGGGAGTGATGATTGACAACGACTTACGGCTTGAAGGGGAAAAAAAACTCCTCCGCTAAAGCGCGCTCTGAGGTCTGTGCAGAGTATTTTGTTTGTAATGCATTGATAAAACTTCTTTGTAGTCTTTTTACAGGTCAAAGCAGCGGTGGGTTGGCTTTTTTTGTCAGTTGAGTATCTTTGTCGAGTGAGGTGATCAAGGTTTCTTTTCCTTCACTTTCTCTTATAAATCCTTTTTTTGAAAATCACTTCAGTTACAAAGGCAAGAACATTTGAAGAAAGCAAGACATTGAGGGCAAAACGTGATAAAAGTGTCGTCTTTTGACATTACAGTATGGCAGTTCCTGTGATGAGTTCAACTAAACCTGTGATTAAAATTTTAACAGCTGAACTAAATATGTGTTATATTTAACTGCTATGCTGGTGTTATCAGATTGCTCAACATGAACTTTATATGTAAACTTTAAAATTTTCTGACAAAGTGACATTAAACCTCAGCTCATGTGTATCCAGCATCTTCTTGAGTTAATTTTGAATAGTAGTCTTTCACTTTCGTTGTCTTTATTTTTCAATTTCCTCCTTTCAATCATCTCAAAGGTGTTTTCAAACTCCTGTTTTCAGTGATTAAGTGTGGACAGAAAACATTGAGGAAAAAAAAGGATCGCTCTCAAAAATACCCACGCAGGTGTGAGTGGGGCCTGAGTCAGAGGTTTTGAAAGTAAGTGGAGATTTTCTGCTGTTTTACAGTAAAACTCCAACTGTAGATGTAGGGCTGGGCGATAAACCGAAAATTTACCGATACTGAAATTTACGACATTAACCAATGTCATTTTGCCCATGTCAATATATTCAGTGTCGAAGAATAAATAAATAAATAAAAGTTGGTTTTGGATGTGTGTAGGTAGTCTATGGTCTCATGTCCCTTTAAGACGCTATCCTACGTCAGAGACGTGACTCCATCCCATCCAGTCCATAACAAAGAGGGAAATAAAGGTGAGGAGATGGAGGACGGTTCCAAAGTTGTAGCGGCTAAAGTAGACGAAGTCAATGTGGGAGGGGGTGAGCAGCTTGTGAAGTAGTTATCATCCATTTATCGTTTTTGAGGTGAACTGCTCAATATATCGTGATATTGATTATGGCCATATCACCAGGCCCTATGTTGATGCCATGCTCTAGAACAGCTTTAGGGTAAATTTCTCAACATGCCACTAATACTTATTATATACAAAAGTTTACAGTGACAGTTGGCTTACGCTGTATATGCAAAGGCTCATTTTTCTATATAAAGGCGCGACTTTCAGTTAAACTAATTCTGTTTTTGAATGAGATATGACACATTTCTTCTTGCGACCAGCTTTTCTAAAACCTTAAAATAGTCACAATAAATAAAAAAGCTGTTTATTTTTTATCTAAATAATGCAACCAACAGTGATGCCATTCATATAAATTGGGATAAGCCTCGTCAAAGTGCAGTTCGGTGGCCTGCTGAGCTGAGCTAAATTGTGCATGACCATCTTCCCAGCTTTGCAGTGTCTGTTAATCATACAATTTAATTACTGTTTATCCATTTAGACGTATTGCCTCACTGTCTTGGCTTTTTTTTATATACACAAGAGAAATATGCCCTTGTAACACAAAGTCATTTTCCATGCTTGCCAGTAGAGGAAGAGTAATTAACACTAACTTTGATTCATTTAATTTAATTAAAGAGGAAAACATACAGCCAAGAGGAAGGAAGAGAAGAAAGGAAAAGACTGAGGGATGGTGGGCTGGTGATCCAGCTAACAAGTCAAGAGGGATGGAGGATGGGGAGGGAGAGGAACAGCTTCTCAAGACAACCGGAGATAAAAACAAACAACAAAACGAGAAAGAGACAAACAAAGAACGGGGGGAGAAAAAGAGATGGTAGACAGAAAACAACAAGAAAACAGATTAGCCGAGAAAAGGAGCAAACAAAGAAATCAACTATGAGGAACAGAGCAGAACAAGACAGGAATAGTTGAGGCGAGGATTGTGAGGAGAGGCAGGTGTAGATGAGGAGAGGCAGAGATGAGGGATTACAGAGAGATAGTGTGAGACGCTGAGATGCTGCAAGAGGTCACTCTGCGCTCTTATTGTCTGCAGAAGACAATCATGGCTCACAGAGAGTCTCTATGTGTGATGGTGTAATGTGTAAACATCTGTGTATACGTGTGCACTGACAGCTTTTTCTCAAGGATGCCTCAAGTTGTTCAGGAGGTAAAGGTTAAGACATCATGACAAGGAAAGAAACAATATGGTTTGTACATCATCAGAGAAACACACACAGAAAAAGACATTTACATTTTAGGCATCTGATCAAGGCTGTTGTTCAGAATAACGCACAATTACAGTGCCAAAATTCACAACATCCAAATATAATCAGATGGAGAGGGGCCAATGGAGTGAGACAGACACATTGTTTGCTCCAAATATAACAGGAAAAAAGGCAACGTTTCAGCTCATGCTGGATTTCTGCCTGGTGCAATCACAGGAAAGACAGTCAGTCAAAGCGGCAACCTTTTCAAGCATCACCAAATTCCTCCCTTGAGTTGGTTTTGTAAAGACCAGATACGTTCAATCACAGAGGAGCACCTCCCTCCCTGGAGGAGGAGGGGAAGCAGAGGAATTGTAGAGGGGTCACAGAGGGAGAGATGTGATTCAGAGATACGACGTGAGGGGGGAGACAGACAGATGTTTCCGTAGAACAAGCCGTGTAACTGTGGTTCAGCTAACTGATGTGGTCTTCATAGTGACACGGTCAGTACTTGGAGGGGCAGAAGTGGCTGTGACACCCGGCCCGTGGTGGCAATTAAAGTACTTTGAACACTTACGCTCTTTCTTGGAGTCATGACTTGTGTGAGGATCATCAGGTTTTTAAGTTCACTTTCGTATGAAAAGAGTTGTAGCTATCTCTCTTACTGTTTTTTTTTTCTTACTTCCAGAGAGCTGATAATTCCCTTTGCTTTGAAAAGGATAGTTGTTTTTCTTGAAGAGGTACTTGTCTTAAGTGTATGATCCAAGTCAATGCAAGTCAGCACAGACTCTTTATTGAGAAAGCAACACTGATGATAGGTTATTAACCGCCACAGATGGGGTCAAGTTTTTTTTTTTCAGTTTAAAAATGTGACCGATGTGTAGGGATGGGAATTGTTAAGAATTTTGCGATTCCTACCCCATTATCGATACTGCTTATCAATACTTACTGCTTATCGATTCTCATTAAGGTGGGGTAAGCAGGAATCCGTTAAAGACGATATCGCTGTGTTTTGTTATGTCTGTGTAGTCAACATTTTAAATTTTTTGAGCGCTCTGCTCTTTCTGACTGTAAACAAAGCCATTCTCCGCCTGATCCCGACCTGATTGGTTGTGAGGCTGCTCCTTAGTGCTGATTGGTTGTGAGGCAGACACTGCTCCCCTGAGTCGTTCACGAGCCCAAACAAAGTTAGCGTGCTACAATATCGGACAGTAGAAACCAATCAGAAAGTACAGAAAATTGTCTTAATCCACGACTGCCAACACAAGCAAGAAAACGAGGTAAATACCGGAGACTCTGGCGGAATAACAGGCGCTTAAAAAGCCGGGTCAGCATAGCATAAACAATGGGGAACGCTTCAAGATCTTATGGACCGTGTAACCTTTCTGCCGGACAGGTAATTCGCTTTAACAAAGTAAGCGTAAGGTTTGTTTGCATTTACTCTTGAATATTGTCACCTTTGGACAAAAGATATGGCATATCCATATCCTACCCTTTAACCACAAATCTGGTCACAGCTCAGTGACATTCATTTATCTTCCCCTCTGTCATTTTACTCTTTCCTGCCTCGAAGAAAGGGGCTGCCAAAGGTGAGCTACCCGCTGCAGCCTCTGAGCTAAATCTAATTTAAGGAGATGGAGAGTATTTATGCAGTGAAAGGAGGTTAACATGGCGCTAACATCTACACAACAGACAGGACCTGTAGGAGTTAAACGATACTCTCAGCATTTAAAGCAGATGACGCCCAGATGTTACCTCTGCTTCTGCTTTTGCCTGAACCAATCTCACTTTCGCTAAGTAGTGTATCAAGCACGTTACACTTCCGCAAAGTGCACAAATGTTTCCGCATATTGGAAGTATTTCCCCCCTTCAACGAAATTAAAGCTTTCTAAGTGTTGCAAGAAACGGTTATCGATTCTCATGAGAAAAGCGGTCAGTTATTGAGAGGTTTAAACCTTTTGGCGTCACTTTCAGGGAGCGATCATGTCACCTTTCTTTTTAAACTCTCTATAATAATGACTGCACACTCCTTATTCTCATGGAAATTTGTGAAGTGAACTCAATTTAATCTTAATCTAAAGCTAAATGTACTGAAAAGAGACGGCTTCAAAATCGTAAATGAGGAAAAAACTGAGCAACATAATAGACCCTTACAGACTAATTAAGTATTACTAATTATCCTCGAGTATCACATAAAAGGTTTTCGCAAAAGACTGCAGAAAAGTTTTCATTCAGATTCATAGCCCAGATTAACTTTCACCCCCTTTCAGTGAAAATACTCAGTCAGGTGTGCAAAGGTCATAGTCATGCTGCCCTCGCAAAGTGCGGGAAAAAATGTCTTGTATTCTTAGAGCAAGGATGAATTATAGAAAAGGTGGAAAAGGTCATTTTTTCCCCCCCTTAGCAGCAGAGCCGGAGACATACGACAGGGAGACAGTGTCGGCAACAGTATGTGGATTGATTAATTAAAGATCTTTATCTCTCATTCCTGCGACAGAAAAAGAAAGAGGCGACCATGCTCCAGAAAAAGAGAGACGATTGGATAAAGTGCGAAGGAGAGAAAAGGGAGGCTGGGAGGTAAACCCGTGGAGTAATGGACAAGAAGAAGATGGAGAGAGATGGTTATTCCGGAGGGAGAGATGGAAAGATAGTGG
This sequence comes from Xyrichtys novacula, assembly GCA_962446985.1. NCBI lineage: Eukaryota > Metazoa > Chordata > Actinopteri > Labriformes > Labridae > Xyrichtys > Xyrichtys novacula. The sequence goes on from OY660871.1 coordinate 26,626,394, forward strand.
TGATAACAAAAAAAAAAAAAAAAAAAAGAAACGTGATGCTGATGTGGGAGTGAAATGTGCGAGGGTTGGGAAGCTGGAAAGACAGATTGGAGGTGAGGAGGGAAGAGGTAAGGAATTTCACCTCTTTCGGTGATGAAGTGACGCGAGGTGGGAGGGGAAGGAAAGAACGGAAACTAATTAATGGAGGAGACGGCGACGGAGGGGGAGGAGGAGGAGGAGGTGGGTTGTGGGCTTTCTTTGCTAAAAAAAGCAAAGCAAGTCGACAAATGTTCACGCTCTCTTACAATGGATTTCAACGCTGCTGCAGCTGCTGAGTGAGAATTTTAAACACTACTACCTTATTCCCGATATAAACACAGCTCCAAATGGTTGCTTGCGTTTACATCACTATGCAACAAGCGGTTACAAATGATCCTCATTTGCACGCCACTTAAAGCGCTCGTTCTGTTTGCATTTACGTAAGCCAGTAGTCCTATGCAGTCAGGTAAATAGTTTCACGGACTCAAACACCATGTCATTACCACAATTATCCCCTTCATTACACTGTCATTTTATTCCAGTAGGTCTATTTCTGTCGGCTTATGTGTAAAAAAAATGACCAGTTCACAATCCTTAGAGCTTTCATACATCATGTCGAAACTGTTGTCAGGTTTGTGTTTATTATGACACGCAGGATGTAATGTAGCCTAACTCCTCCTGATGCCATCATCTCAGCCAAGCGTTTACGCAGCAGTCTGGTTCTGGATGGTGCATCATGCTGGTTTTCATGCAGCTATCATCCATTACAGATTTTTTCCACAACTCCTGCATGAACTCGCAATCCTAATATTTACCAAACACCTTCTGAACACTGTTAAATATCTCAAATTTACACCTCGATGTGTTAGACCACGGGATGTAAAAAAAAAAAGGCATTTCTTGGCATCAACAGTGAATCTCCTGCTCAGACGCGCTCACTAAGCTGATAAAAAAAACCACAACTGTACCAACAATCAATGCCTCAAACCAACTTCTGACCCGGCCTCGCCTTTGTCAGCTCAATGATTTCCAGTTAATCTGCAAACTGTAGCATCTTTCTTGGATGTGTCTTATAGTAACAGAGGCTCGAGTGGATGAACACGCAGCTCTTTGTCTGATCTGAGCTCTCTGTATGCTTGGTAATGAATGTCCTTTTGAAAGGGGGTCAGAGGTCCAACAAGGTACTTAGGATTCAGGTCAACATCACTTGACCTGCACGGACAGGCTGTCTGACTGGCCGTAGTAATGAGACTGGAGGTTGAATAAGAAAAGCCATCATAAAGACGTAACAAGCAGACAAAGGGACGTTTTTTTAGACCAACTCTCGACTCTATATCATCATTTAATCCTTTTCCTTTTTCTGTTCTGCCTTTTTCCTCCTAAGGTTATCTCGTTCACTCCTGCTGTTTGCGCCTCAAAGAGATCACCAATTTACATGCCTCTTCATCATTATACTCATCTTTTCATCTTCCTTTTCTCTTTCTGCCTACATCAATATCTCACTCCCTCTCCCTCATTATTCTTCTGTCACATCATTTCATTTTCCCTTCCTTTCTCTCAATCAAACTGTAGCCTTAAGCTATTTCTATCACAACGTCAGCGCTGACTCCTTCACTTTAACTCTTCATGCTCAAGGCTGGATTCTGGTCTTGTTGAATAATTCACCGATCCTCACATGAACAAATTTGAAAATAAATAAATACTAATAGTTCTGGGAAAAGTTGAGATTATCAGCAACAAGATTGTTTGTGTTGAGTTTACGTGCGAGTGTTCATGTCTGGTTTTCTATGAGTCAGTGTTTGGAACTCAGCTGGAAGTGGCTGTGTTGAGAAAAGTTTGACAGCAAGGAGCAAGTTAACAAGCCAGAGGGGTTTTCTTACTTTAGGCAATTTTCTTTGGACATAATGTTTTGTATTCATGGCTGATACTAGAGCTGGGTTTTTAAGAAAAGTTAAAGTGATACTCTAGACGGAGAACTCTACAGCCAAAGCTTTTCTCTGTAAAAAGAGCATAGTGGCTCCGAACAGGATGTCGTGTTTTCCTCCGGCTATGACTGCACCGCTGATCTTTGAGGACGGAAGAGTTCAACCGTGTGCACATTCGCAATATTCTGACATTTATTGACAGACACTAGAGCTCACAGCATGACAGCAAGGTTGTGGGGAGTAACGTTATACCGGTACATCTGGTCACCTTCAGTCCAATAGTAATCAAACTGAGTTTATAAAGCTGTCCAGGGAAAAAATAGGTGCAACTTTGTCAACAGGAGGTACCGATAAATATAAAAATAAGCTTTAATATTCTAAAAGTCAGAAATTTACCAATTAAACCTTCACTAAATTGCAAAATGGAAAAGAAAAATTAGCTGAAAACTATCCATGTTATTAAAAAAAAGGATAATTGTAAGAAAATAAATCCTCAAATATAACTCTGTCCTCTGAAACATAAAGGATTGTTGCTTCTTCTGACAGAAAATTTTCAAGTCTGGGGTTTTTTCATTGTAAATTGTTTCCATTGTTGTCTGTTTTATTCTTAATTCTTTTCTGTGTTTGTTGTTTATTTTTTTGAATTATCAAATTCAAAGTGCTGTTGTGAATAGTATCAGTTTAATTGCTTAAAACTTGTCCTTATACAAATACACATTTTCTTTTGTAACAATTGTCATTTGAAGAGTCACTTTGAGCCCAAGAAAACCAACAATTAATCATAAAAAAAACATCCTGCAGGTTGATAAATCACAAAAATAATTAGCTCCCTTCGATCCCTTCCTTATTCCTCCTTGCTATCAGTCACCCGTCTCCCCCTCTACCTTTAATCCCACTCCCTATCTCCCCCTCCTTGCTGCAGGGCAGGTGCCAGGTCTCATTAGAAAGTATTGGCCGACACGGCTTTCTGGCTGAGCTCCCCTGCTGTCTCTCTCCCTCTTCTTTCTTCTGTCATGTCCTGACCTCTCACCTATCACGGCGAGAGACAGCCCAGCACACACGACACGCACTACATCGCCCAAGAGCATTTGTACCCATGTGTGGAAAAAAAAAAATCACAGTCCAGGGTGGTCCCAAACACAAAAAATCTGCTCATGATTCATCTGAAACCGCTGCTTGAACCCTCAGGTAGGGATAAAAGTCAACACAACACAGCAAGCATCACCTGCTCACACACATACACACAGACATACACACAGAAAATAACACACAACCACCCTGAGATCGTAAACACATATGCAGCTCTCTCTGTACACACAAACACACACCAAATCCCTCTATGCAACCCGCGAGCGGAGCTAATGTTCAACCCCTCGGGCTCAGACAGTGCACTACCAACAAACCTCATTCTGGAAGCTGGTCTCCGACACAGCACTCCTCCCTCCCCTCTAACTCCAACACGCTCTCACTGTGGGCCACCTACGCGATTTGGAAGCCTGCCAGCCGCAAGGTCAGGGGAGGGTTAACATGATTACACAGACCAAACATAAACACACCATTTCTGCCCATTAAGGCTGGCCAAACTTTACCTTCTTCTTTCCCCTATGAACTTCGCTTTAAGTCTGGGTTCCTAAAATGTCACCTTTTAAGAGTTGCTCTTAAGGCTTTAAAAATAAAACAGGAGGAAGATACACATGCCTAAAGCTGCAACTTCTGCCATGTGTGAACTTGAGGAATTTGTGAGAAATTTTTAGCAGCTCTGTTCCTTAAATGTTGCAGACTTTTTTCCTCTTACTGTACTCAACATCGTTTTCTTTAAGGCTTTTGTGGTTCCCTTATCAATGCCTTTCACTTAGTTCCTCTTGTCTTGCAAAGCAGAGACATAACACATCATGAAATGCAGTCAGCAGCGAGAAGGGAACGATGTCTGGCATAAGATGGGAGCTGTCCAAAGTGCTGAACCATAGACTGTATATACTATGGACAACTTGGTTCCGCCTTCCACCAGTATACGGATTTGAAGCCGAAAAGCTCTCGGTAATTCCATGTTTTTTTCTCCACTTCCTGAAACCAACATTGCACAGTATCGTTGTACGCACTCCACCACTTGAGCAGTAGCATTGTGCGCATTCGGTGGGACTCGGCGATAGAGTCAAGAGTCGCTGTGGTGACGCTCGGCTCAAACAGCGTACCCCCCCGCCGAGCTACGCAATCCTTGTACGCCCATAGGCTGTATCAAGTGTCAATCATAAAAAACTTGAACCCCCTAATACCTTTTAGAAACAAAGCTGTACAGAAAAAAAGGACTTGAGCACAAACCAGACTTGGAATAACTACATGTCAACATCGCAAGCATGTGTTCTGTGTAATAAATTTCTAAAGTTTGTCCACAGCCCCATAGGCTTTGCTGGCGGAGGCGGGATTTATGACCTGTACTGCACCCTATCACGAGAGGGTGCTGTTCTCGGAGTGGCTTCACCCAGCAAGGAGGCAGACTGCGTCCATTCTACATACAGTCTATGTGCTGAACATAATGGTTTTTTTTTACAGTATTTGCTCAAAAAAGGAAACAGTATAACATGACAACTAACTGTAAAATCCACTCGCTTTGTGAGACAGGCAGCTTTCCAACAGTTCTATTTGGACTTTTCTATCACGATCAGTGTTTTCTCCAAGACTGTCCTGATCAAGTCTCTTCAAAGGGAAGCCAATCTGTGATAACTTGTGAATACATTTTAATGAAATAGTGTCCTTTCTTCTGTTAGATGACCATGCTAAAATGGAGGCTACCATCTTTTTGTTGGTAAGATAACAATCAGAGGCTGCATCTCCAATCAGCTGACCTGAAAAGAACCAGTCAGACCCCAGGCTTCCCTATCTCAAAATTCCCAATAAAACTTGTATTGTTGCACAGACAACCTGTAAGCTTATTTTACATAGATTGATAAGAGAATTGACAAAGATTTCGACTAAATTGATAATGGCACTGGTATCAATGAAATCATATTAATTCCCATCCCAATCCATCACATTATCTAGTTTTTTACTGTTGGATGGTATGGAAGTAATAGAAGCACTATGCCATATCTGCAAATTATGTCAGAGGCAGTGACAGACACGTACGCTATGTTGACAGTTTTTGCATTTATATCAATGCTATGAGGGAAGGACGGTCTGTCCTTCCTTTCCTTAAAAGTGAGTCTCTCTCTTCAGCTGGAGATGTTTTTATTCATTCTATCTTAAAGTTGCAATTTCAGGTTCAGTTCTGCAAATTGTTCCGAGTTTTGCACGTTTGAATTCCCTTCTTGTAGCGGTGCCTTGCAAATGGAAATAAGACGCTCAAGTTAGGGATGGAGAAGCGAAAAAACTTTCCCTGCCCTCTTTGACTGCTATGACAACCAGAAGATTTTTCCATCTAAATTGAGTCTATTTTTCGAAGGCATTCAAGTAACATTTGATACAAGCTGCAGGGTCATTTTAGCGTGGGTTGAAACATCATTACTGTCAAGTTTTTCAGACGATGCAACCTCTGATTTTGAAAAGTCATTACTGGCTCCAAAAATCCACTATGGTGAAGGCCAGTTACACCTCGTTCAAGTACAAAACACAATATATTTTGTGAGGGAGGGAGGTACATCGCAATCGAAGTTAGTATACAGAAACCTTCATTGAAAGGTTTCTTTAGTTGTTTCAGCCTCTCCAGGGAAAAAGACAACTTCTAAAACCATTCAGTTTTAAAATATATCTGAGACAAACAATGCAAAAGTTTGGACTCTTCACTCAGGGTTCACAGACAGTTGCTATCAACCCCGTGGAGCTGAGCCAGACTGCTCTCTAGAAAAAGACAGAACCTTGGAGAGACTCTGTGAAAAGGAGATGAAAACAATTAAACGTTTTAGTTGAAATATGTACAAAATATATACTCTAATAGCTTCAGTATGCCAGAGAAGGAACATTAGAGGTCAATCAAAGGGCAGCTGGTAAAAGGCAGAAGGTGTAAACACACTTTTATTAAAGATGCGCTCTTCTTGTCGGTATCATGTTCCTGCTCACATTGTGGTTTTTATTTGTCTCTCGGTTTGACAGTGTTTTCAATTTATTTTTTTCTCTCCCTTTCGGTTGATAACCTTGGTCTATTGATCACATCATGTTCTGTACAACTTCACCAGCTCTTTTTTTTTTGATTTCTTAATTACCACCTTTCATGCGCTCAGGGTTTTTGAATATGCATAACACGTCTCTATTCCAGAAAACAGATTACAGTCTTTGAGCATTGCTAGCGTGGAAAAGAGGAAAAAAAATATAAATGGGTAATTTTTCAAAGAATCTATTTCAGTAGCACAGTGAGTGAGATTTTCGGGGTATGATAATTACATCTGTGAGAAGGCCTGAGGCATCAGTGTTAGACTTTTGAAACTTGGTTCTAATGTGATGCAGTGCTGGTTATGGACAGATACGCAGGGGTTTGGGTCTATAAGCTCTTTCTCAACCCTGAGGACTGGGTGGCAGCTCTTTCATGCCGTCCCTTCGCTGTCATCGTCATGCTCCCACTCACGCGGAACCCAAATTACAGCAGCATGAAGCCATGTGAATGCATGGATTTGCGCTGCATGGGAGAAAAGAGAGAGAGGGGGAGAGGGAGAGATGACGAAAGGTTAGGGCTAAAGCACGTCTCTAAATTTGGCATGAGCTCAGATCAAAGGACTGCGATGGAGGAGAAAGAGAGGAGGAGGAGGGGGAGAAGATACCAGGGCAACAAAGCCCCAGAGTTCTCTGCTCCTTTCTTTATCTTTTTTTCTCTGCCTTCATTTTTCCCCAGCTCAAATTGCTTGCTCCCTACTTTAACAGTACTCCCACACTAGGCCAAATTTTAAAAATGCATATTTTTACCCTTTTGTTTTGGCCTTGCTTCCGCTCCGAGATCGAGTAAGTCTTGAAACCAGAGTGGAAGAAATCTGAAAATGCTGCCCTTGTATTTTGAAGCTGGCACACGCCCTCTCTGTGCAGAACATAAATGAACGTGCACATGGCTTTTGTGACTGTTTCACAAGTTGTTTTCCACTTTAAACAACCGTCAACCAAGAAATCGAAGCTTTTACAAGAATAAGCAGATAAATTTGCAAAAACAACCTGGATACAGAGTTCCTGTAACCAAACAGCATGTTCTAATTGAGCTGGCGGCGTTTTCACAATTTGTCTCTTTCCTCTTTTTTCAAAGTCTGCCTCCCTCCATCATCTCTCTTCTCTTACAGCCCCTCTGCCCCATCCTAACTCCCAACGGTTATGTAATTCATCACGCTTCCCCGGACTCTCTCTCTCTCTCTCTCTCTCTCTCTCTCCTCTCGCTCTATGTCTGTCTCTCTACACGGGTGGAACAAATGGAGATCAGTCGGTCTAATGCTGAGTTAGGCCCCTCGTCGCTCTGACAAAGCTACGGCGTTACCCCTCTCATTTAACCAGTGCTCGGATCCACAAGCTTTCACACATACACACGGACGTATACACTTGAAAGGGCGCACTTTATCTCCATTTCTCCCTCTTGAGCACTCTCCCTCTCTTTCACACACACACACTCACAACTACACACATGTCCGAAGCTTTTTATACATTAGTTTTATGCTTAAGCAGCATCCAAGCTCTCAAGTAGTGTTGCCTGGGCTACCTCCATTTCTCAGGTCAGCTTTACCACTTTTCTTTATGCTGCGTTCGAGTTACCTCGTAAGTCAAATGTCTGAGCTGGGAATGATGTTACACCCGAGTTACCAGCGTTTCAGTTACTAAGTGGGAAAAAAGCTAAATTGCTGGTGGAAACAAGATGGCGACATCTACAAAAGTGGATGCTAAAATAACTTAAAACAACTAAAATAACAAGCGCTAAAATAACTTTCATTGATATAGCCATCTTGTTTCCGCCTCCGATTTTACTTTTTCCCGACTCAGTAACTGAAACGCTGGTAACTCAGGTGTGACGTCATTCCCAGCTCACTTCTAACTTCCGAGGTAATTCGAAGTCCCGCTCCGATCTCTTCTTTTTTTAATATACTTAAAGTGTTCGCAGTGGTCTTTAAATTGTGATTATGAAGTTGTTACCAAAAATCTCATTATCTTTGTCATTTTCAAGAGCTTTTCTTCAGCAGAGCTCCTGTAGCTCATTAGCAGTTCACCTCTGAGTTGTGGGCGGAGACAGCGCTGCCCTGCACACTCGTCTTCACATTAGCTTGCAGCCTAGCATTGCTGCTGTAGTAGAAGTGGCAGGTAACATGGGAGCTATTCAGCTCTCAGACACTAATGTCTTCAGGGAGATGATGAAAGTTAATATCATAATTAGCTTTCTTACGAGCACTGTAATCCGCTAACGCGCACATGCTTGTTCCGCTATCATCCTCAGTATTTCTCCTCTATATGGAGAGTGTGCTTGGATTGGTTACGTATGACATCTCACTGTTTCTGAACCTGCCGTTTGGGTCTGCCAGAGATTCACAGAAATTTAAATGAAGAAATACTCAGAAAAGCAGTTTTGCATTTAGTTTTCTCATATGTCCTGTAGCATCAGAAAAACGCCATATGAATATATATAAAACAAGAAAAACATGATTTTTATTGGAGTGGGTCTTTAAGGAGATACTTTTGGTTGTTTTCGGTAGTTTTGACATTTAAGCTCGTAATCAGAAACTGACACAGTCCTGCAAATTTTCATTTGCCCTTGAAGTTTTTCAAAGTTGCTTCTCCAAACATCTCTCCGGCACGATGACATTGTGGCGTATTCTTAAGCAGCTATTTTTCATGAAATGTCTTCTCCTTATCCCGACTTATAAAGAAGATTTTAAGGCAGGTTAATTTGAGAGTTGAGTAGCAGCATTTTCCAGGCAAGGCTAATTCACTCCAAAATACAAAAAAAAGATCTTCAAAGTTTAACACAAGTCATCTTTATTTCATGGGCAGAGTGTTCAGAAAAATAAAACCAAATCTTGTGAGACTTTTATGAAAGCCAATGTTTTCAAAAAGGAAAACTGTAATTGAATTCTAACAGAAATGGGGAATAAAAGAATCATCTGAGAAAGCCTGAGCGCCAATTTCTCACATAAAAAACATGTAACCATGCTGCTAAATCTGGTGTATGCATTTAATCTCCTTCGGTTGAGATCACAATCTTATTGTGCATAATTCATGCCAGAATTTTACACACAGTCCTAACCCAATTTAACTGTTTTAAGTATTTTCCTTTGAGTGCGCTTCTCTTTGTTTGCAGACTTCACACTGGGTTTGTGTTCACCATCTTTGCGATGCACAGTGAACATGAAGAAGACATGAAGAAGACATGGGGCCACTTCTATAATGCAGTGTTGTCTCTTTGCAAACTGAAGCATGCGTTCTCCTGCAGCTCAGTAATCCAGTGGATTCACTGTATGATGGATAAAATGACAAGTTTGTTTTCCCCATCTGTTTCAGACTGCTGTGACTGTAATTTGTGCATCAAAAACAACATCAGAAGGGGGCATACTCTCAGTGAATTTAAAGGAGACTTGTCACACTCATTTTCACCTTTCATCATGTAAGTCTGGGACACCTGTTAAACAACTAGCAGCTCAAAAAAACTCCTTGTTTATCTCATACTGGCATATATGAAAATCTCCATTTAGCCTCTACCTGAAATACTTTGTTTTGACAGCTTTTCCAGTGATATAAAGTTTGACACAGCTCATGGGTGTTACTTTTTCACACAGCTTTGGAGTGAGAAAAATGACCCTAAAGTTACACCTGTGCAGAAAACATCTTGAGACTGACAGTTAGTGCTCACATAAGCATCACTTAGCAGCACCTATTGTTTCAGTACCTGCTGTTACAATATTACTTATAGCCGAAAGGGAAGGTCTCTGTACATGAACGGCTTCAAGCTTTAGCAACAATTGAGATGTATATCCAACACTGTCTTTTACTTTTAAAGCCGCCATCCAAGAAGGGGCGAGCACGAACTCTTGCGTTGTAGTCCCAAAAAATACAAAACCTTGCCTCTGTTTTCTGGTGGCCTCTTCTTTGGGAAAAGAAAATAGCTGTGACTAGCCAGATCAAGTGTTCAAGACTGTCCAAGAGGGGGAAAAGTGGAAAGGTAGTATGGATTTTCCAGACAAGGGTGGGTGTGTCCTTTACAGAACTGACCAGATCATCCAACTATGCAAGCTGTCCAATTTGATCAAGTCGTGCAAAGTTAATGAAACATGTTGTTTGGATAACCTGCACAACATGTCCAGGGATTACCCGGACAAAGTTTTGTTTATCAAAATATGGATCAGTCTCTTTGCAGTGTGGGCTATAGGCTGCCCACCCACTCACAAGCTGAAAAGCATAGTGGCATCCTGGCAATCTACTCCTCAACTGAAGGAGCGATATCATCTCCTTAAATTTTGTTTGGGTGAGAAAATCCCAGGTTTGGGTGTGCTGAGCCCATCCCTGCCCACAGCTCTCACTGGCCCTGTTTTTAGGAGTCTTGTATGCATGTTAGAAACAACTCATGCCATCAACTGTGAAATCCACTCAGATCCACATTGGGAGTCAATCCCATGACAGGGTAGGGCTGTCAGTTTTTCACAAAATCAACTTCGAATGAATACCTGACTTGACATGCACATGTTTAAAATTTGCAATCGTAACAGGGACGTCCCTTTTCAGGGTCGTCATAGAAATCCCTTTTCATCGCCACAAGTCGATGGTGCCTCAGTGGGTAAGCCATCAGGTGTATGACAGCTGTCTTGTACAAAGCCAACATACAGCCCTGCCTTTGTCTTTTACTTTCCATTTATGGCACTAATATGAGTTTGTACCGGTCCCTACAGTTTGAAATTGAACTTTTCCCTAGAGTTCACACAAAGGTTCAAATTTGGATAAAAGATAACAGCCCTTCGACAGAGTTGGTAGTCACAATCTTTTTGGGGCCGATTTTTTCCTTTGGTTATTAAAAGAGCAAAGTCTTTTATAAATAAATACATAAAAATGAGCTAAAAATCAACACATACAAACATCAGAGCTGGGACACAGCCAAGCCAAACCTACCGACCTGACAAGGATCTATGCCAAACATCATTAGCCTTAATGTAGATACTGGAAAGTTGACTAAATTTAAAGTTTGGATATGAATTTTAACGGGAAATTTATTATGCAATGTCAAACTCTCATAAACTAATACCAGCATGAACATTTCTACTCATGAAAGTGTTTGAGTGCCATGTTCAAAATGGCCAAAGTGCAGACAGAAGTGTAGAATCACTACTTTCAAGACGGTGAATCAGCACCCTTGTGTATGGTCATATGAACTTGCATTTTTCCTACCTGCGACAAGTCGATTACTGAAGATAAGAGGAGAGAAACTGTGTCATGTTTCCGAAACATGAGCTGCTGGTTGATTTTTGTCCAAAGTAAAAAGTCGAAATTGTGAAAATAGATGGAAACCAAAAAGTAATAATCCATTAGCCCCGACTCCTCAGTTAGCTGGAGTTTGACCATGAACTGTACTCCTGAAAGGTGAAGTGCACTCACGCATGTTTCCTTTTTTTATCACAAGCAAGAATTTTGCTTGCTTAATCAAGGTCCTGCCTTCAAAGAAATATATTGTTTTTTTGTTGTTGAGCACACAATTATCTCAACTGCTCGAAACTACTAAATAAGACCCCCCCTTGTAACAAACAGAATTATCCTTTTAGAGCACTCAGTGTGTCTGTGCACACATAACAGGATTTACCCTCATTATCACCTCTGGCACTGCTTTTCTTTGTCTCATCCTCAAACGTGTGTGTCCTCTTTTTTTTTTTTTTTAAACACAGAACAAGTAGAAGAAGACACACTCCCCCACACACACATCCATGTATACACACTTAAACTTACACACAAACGCACAAACATTACCGCACAATAAAGCATCAGTACGAGTCTTGTACTTCAATCAGCCAATTAACCTGGAGCAGAGCAGAACAAAACAGTTGGCATTTGCCAATAGGGCAGCAACCTTCCAGTGATAATTACTCTTGGAGACGACGCATACACACACACACATACGTACATATATACGTACACACACACCCGCCAGCGTAGCATCAATCACACATCATGTTGGAGACAATGGCGGCTATACTTCCAGCGTAATCAATTATTTATCCTTGTCCACACTCGAGTGATCTCGAAACGCCGAGTCCACACATACACACGTAACCCAGCGCACACACACACGCACACGCACACACACACACACACACACACACACACACACACACAAAGTGATGATTGTCAAAGTTGACAGCACCATGCCGACAATGTGAATGGTGTGATTCTGAGCAACGCCTAAGGGCATCAGAGTACTTCATGAAATGGAAAGCCTACACACATTCTCGAATAAAGGCAGTGGAAACACATTCACACAGACACACACACTCACTCAAGCACATGAATAGGCCCAGCGTCATGTGTACAATTGAGACATTTTTCCTGGATAGAGAGAGAGCGCCTCAGTTTTCAAATGTCAAGATAAAATGCCGTGACAGTGGTGAAAGAAAACATGAGAGTGTGTTTGAAAAGGAAAGAAGAGAGAGGGAGAGGGAGAGAGAGATGGAGGCGGGCAAAAATGAGGAAAAAAAAAAGTCCATGTATATTTGATTGAGAAAGGAAATGCAGGGAGATGAAAAAGGAAGATGAGGAAAGAGAGAAAAAGATGATGGGGAGTTACAGAAAATTGGCAAGGCCGCTTCTGAAAGCACGCTCGGAGGGAGTGGGAGGGAAATGGAGTGAACGACAGAATAAGAGGCAGAGGCTAAGGAGTCGCGGAGAAGTGCAGCAGGCACAATGGATTGTTAGCTGGTAAACGACTGTCACTTTCTTTAGGGAGATAAACAGATTTGACACCTCCGCATTCTTCCTTTCCCCTCTTGTCCCCTTCTTTTCTCTGACTCGACATGGCCTGACAACCCTTCAAAAAAAATCACTTTCTGACTCTCTCCCTGCGTCTACGTTCCCTGCTGTTCAGTGCCATCTCTTACTCCTTCACTGCTTTTTTTTTCATTTTCTTTTTCCTCACAGACATGTGCGGCGTACTCGCCCTTCAGCAAAAGAGAAAAAAAAGAAACGCGAAGAAGAAAAGGGAGAAAACTACATGAATATAGACCCCATCTTCCATTTTCACGCGTTTCTTTTGCACACTCGCCTGAGCGTTGTGACAAGAGTCGATCAGACGAGACAAGAGAGGGGCTGGAAATCAAATGAAAGAATGGTCTCTGTCCCAACATCTGGAAGACGGAGAAAATAGGATAAGAAAGAGAGGAGGAATAGGAGAGATGGAGTGTAAACGGCAAAGAGGGGAGGATCAGAGAGGAGGTGCGCACGGAGAGTTGGGAGGTAGGAGATCAGTGAAGAGATGAGGAACAGAGGACTTAAAGGAAGACATGCGCCGATGCAGGAAGCTTGTGATCAGCTGTCAGTCGGGATCTGTGGGCCGAGTGAGTGTGCGCATCTGCCCACACATAAAAGTCCAAAGAAAAACATAAGCAACAAAAGCCACGTGACAAACTCACATAAAGAGAAGTGTTAATCATAACTGTGTGACTGCGAAACAGGTCAAAGAACAAACAGACCAGAGAAGAAAATAAGACTTCATTTAACAGGATGATGGACAGAAGATGTGATTTATGCCTGGAAACAAGATCTATTTACAACATGAGATAAAAACCAGATTTAGATCAGGACCTCTTGAGCCAAAAGGGTAAAAAACTTGCATTTCTCTAAGGCCCCAACTACAGGAATGCAGATATATTTCAAACCGCACATATTTATGTCCGATTAGGCCTCCCTAACACACCAAAACGGGAGTCTGGAACACTCAAACCGGATAAATCTGAATCCGAAAAAACAAGTGGAGAAATAAAAAAACATCCGTATAAGTGGATTCGTGTGGTTGAACTTTTACAGATCGATGACGTTGAACCGCAGCTCGCGCATGCACATTAAAAAGAAAAACAACAACAATGGCGGACATACAGGGTATTCTTTACGTTTGTTTTGCCCTTTTGGGGCTAATTTCAGCCTTGCAAGTGAACCTTGTTTTCTACAATTACATCCACCAGTCAGCCAGCTCACAGAGGCGTCTGCTGCGCCCAATACTTTTATTGGAGAGCAATCGTAACGTTAACATTAGGCGTTTTAAAGTTCGACAGAAGGGTAAGTTTTGGGTCAAACCCGGTCGGACAAGCAAGTGGTGGGACAACTTCGTTAGAGGGGCTGTGCCTGCAGATGAATGGAAGCTAAACTCACGATTCATCGGCCAATCAGGTAACTTTGTTCTTGAATGTTTTTTAAGCGGCACCAGATAGGATTGAGTTTGAAGGCTACGTGTGGACGCAGATATTTTTGAGAACTAACACGTGTGGACTGATACATTTATTTAGACGGGAGTACAAAAATATCCTGATAAATAAATATCTATACGTGTAGTCCGGGCTTAAGTGTCCACATGAAGCTGACTCTAAAGTCCAGAATAATCCCCATTCAAGCTCCTCTGGGGAGTTTTTAACTGGTTGTGCAGAACATTGAAATTAATATTATTGATGTATTTTTATGACCTCCAAAAGTAAATGAGACCATTAACAACAAAACTGAAAACTTCTTTATTGCAGTTTAAGTGCCTGAAGCCTCCACGTGTAAGGGGGACAGACGAGAGGATCGAAGCCAAACGTGGTGAATAATTAGAGGTCATCACTTTGAGTGAGAGGAAGATGCTGCTGCCTGTTTGTTTGACATTGACACAGCCAATTCAGTCGCTTAACCACTCAACACGTTTGTTTTTTCTTTCATTAGTTGGCCCATTTAATGGTTTGTTGATGCAAACATCTGACACATGATATGGCTTTCTCTGTGGTGTAAAGCAGTAATTGGCTGTCCAACACGTCTGTGCTCAACCTTTTCATTTGAGATTCTAGTTTTATTCTATTTTACTTACCTGGCTTGTTAGCTCGTTCAGGGTTTATCAAATATTTATTTGATTGTGGGCCAGAAGTCAGGATTGCAGTTGGCTTTTCACTAGAGAGATTACGGCAGATGGAAGTGATAAGTGGACCAGTAATTATAATTTACACGCTACTAGTGATTCACTCAATACTCTCTTAGTTCAGGTGCAGCTGGGCATTTTTGCGAGTAGCATCCACGAGCTCTCATAGCATCTTTAGCCTGGTATATTAATAACTGTGGTCAGCAGTGTGTTGGAAACATGATTTTTACTATTCATCAGACACAGAATAGCCACAGGTGTTGACTGTCTAGCTGTGATGTTTGCCAACCACCTGCTCCTCTCCAGTTCCACCAAAACGGCGGCCAAATGCTAAACGCCTGGCTCCACGTGAGCAGCCAAGACACCAACATTGAGATCATGATGACTGTTTACATTATAAATCATAAGATATACTCATTTGACTTGGCAATACGATAGTGGGCGCCATGTTGGAAATGCTAAGAAATAGAGGTGAAGCCGAGGTGGGCTTGTAGCCTCCTGGAGAAGAGCTGCATCACACCCACATGTCTGCAGTCACGCCCTTTATTATGCAAACTAATGAATAACTCTTACCCATCATATTACATCAACTGATGCTCCATAAAAAAACAGACCACTCTTCCTTCGTGCAGTATGTATGAATAAATAAATGAGCTACAAAAGCCCAAACCATCTGTGAAACAGGCTTCAAACTAGTGGTTGACTTATTACCGTTTTTCAATCTCCGATGCTGATACCAAAAATGAAAGAGCAGTTCAGGCAGTGGTGTGTATCTGATGCCAATTTCATCTGTTGTTTTTTTCTTTTTTTTTTCTCTTTGCATTTGACAAATTACAGCAATTCAATAATGCAAACAAAAGAGGCACAAAGTTGCTGAAGATGAACATTTGATTAAATAATTTTAGATGGAAAATGTTTGTCTGGGTAAAAATATTGTCACATACAAAATGTCTGACCAGCTATCTTGAATTATTTAAAAAGAAATACAACCACAAGTTAAACAGTGCGATTGAAATGAAAAATTTTTTAAAGTAATGTAAAAATCCATTACTTCATTGACAGTCACACAAAGTTTCTGAAGATGAGCTTTTGATTGTAAATAATTGTAGATGGAATTATTTGGGTAAAAATATTGTCTCATACGAAATGTCTGCCCAGCTATCTCAAATTATTGAAAAAGAAATACAACCACAAGTTAAACAGTGCACTTAAAATTAAAAGTTTTAAAAAGTAACGTACAAATCCATTACTTCATGCAAAATTAGAAATCAAATATTCATGGAAAACTCTGCCTGGAAAAGGTTTTCAAATAATTCAAAAACATAACTGTGGTATCAGCCTTGTGAGGGTCAATGCCAATATGATGCGGATTACTAAAATACCATTACTTGGTTAAACCAATTAGTAGGTCTAGCTCTACTTTAAACATGTTCAATTTGGGTGTAAAAAATGGAAAAGATGGAGACTCCTTGGCTTTTCCAGGCAGCCTCAAGTGGACACATGAGGAACTGCAGTCTTTTGCACCTCTGCTTTGTCTTCATTATTCAACACCAGCAGTTGCCATTTGGTTTTGTCTTTTTATAGCTGGCTGATGAATTTCTGATTTGTTGGACGGCAACTTTTGAACAAATCGAAGAAAACAAAAACTTTTCTTCTGTCCTTTTTTGCAAACAAACTTCGTGATCTCTCTCCAGGTAAGTAAACAGCTCTTCATTTCACCCAAGCCTCTTTGCGCAGAAACCTGCCTGGCAATTTCTCTATAGATAACAATAGGTGCGTCATGAAGCATCTGAGGCGAGCCAAATATTATCCTTTTTCTTTTTTGAGAGGGAGGGAGCAGAGTGTTTTTATCACTCCATCCAACAACTTTGCTCACAGCATGTTGGTACAGCCCAGGGTCGTTGGGGTCACTTGACAAAGAAGTGAAAAGCATACCTGAACTCACAGCCACTCAGGGGGCTCCCACTTTGGTCGTGATGACAGATGAGAGGGTGAGAGCAAAGAGGGGAGGAAAGGACAGCAAAAGCATAAAAAAAAGAGTGGAAAAAAAAACATGGAAGAGCAGCAACAACTGCAATAAAAAAGAAAAGGCACTGGAGGAGTGGATGAAGGAAGTATGAAAGCATTCGAGCTGTATGGCGTCTGTGTTCTCTTTCTGTGATACGGGAAGTTGTTGTTCTGTGATAGTGAGGCCTCTGGAGAAAAGATGGGAAAATCTAAACAATGTGAAAATTAGGCCATGCAAACACTCCCAGACGCACACATACAAACAAACACATGCACGTGTGCTGTTTCTTTGACGCCACACTTACGTTACACACTCAAAAAGGGGATCGGGAGATACAGAAAGCAAGCCTCTGCTTGTCTGCGAAGTTATTTCCTCTCCCCACAAACACACACACTCACTCCCTGTTTATGGATGCAGTGGCAGGAATAAATAAAAGGCAAGCATCTAACAAATAAAATGAATTTTTAATCAATGGAGCCATTTGAATTAGCTCTGTCATTAAGTAAACAGGAACAAGGCAGACTTTGAAATATTCATGTTGGGCCCTGAATTCATTAGGCTGTTAGGAGGTGTGGCTCCCCAGGGGAGCCAATTCAGATCTGGGACAACACCAAGGGTATCATGATACACATACACCATACAGTGCATATAGTGTTGTAATTGAAAAGAGGAGGGGGAGGGGAGGAAGCTAAAGGAGAAAAAGAGAGCAAAAACCAAACTGCTCTAACGCGCTTACAGGGCTTTTTATAGATTTTTAGGCAGAGGGGGTTGGTTAGCAGGAAGATGAAGGGGAAAATGTAGAGGAAGCTTGGTGAAAACTGAAAGAATGACAGAGAGGAGAGTGAGGGATTAAAAGAGGGAAAGAAAAATGAGAGAGGGAGAGGAAGGGGGATTAGAGGGAGATGGGGAAACAAAGTTAGTTGAAAGGTAGGAGGAAGCGCAGGCGAGGGACGAGCGGCGCAGAACACAGACAGGAGCCAGCAAAAATCAAAGACGCAGGTACGGGGGGTGAAAATGAAAAGAAAGACAGTGGGGAAGAAAGGTAATTCATACTGAGATTATAAGAGAGGGTGGATAACAGGAAAAAAAGAGGTGGGGAGGCTGTTGAGAATAGTAAAGAATATATATCTACACAATATGTTATGAAGGCAAGCCGTGCACCACAAGGGAAAGGTAGATAAGAGAGATGATGGAGAGATCATGATGTAAAGCACAGAGAGTGTGGAGGGGGGAAAAGGAATAAAAAAAGAAGGAGGCATCAGAGAAATAGCAAGTGAGGGAGAAGAGAGGCTGCAAGAAGGATGAGAGTGACAGAAACAAATTGAAAAGGAGAACAGAGAGAAACAAATTGAAAAGGAGAACAGAGACGAGATGAGAAGAAGCAAGAGAGTGAGGGAGAGAAAGATCGAGGCAAAGAAGGAGGACATAAATTTGTGAAGCTCCTGTATTTTTCTTAAAGCATGAGACAGAGAGCAGCGAGCAGGAGAGACAGAGAGAAAGAGAGGGGGGGGGGGGGCTGGGGAAACGAGAGGGAGCATGGGTGATTGCGTAATGACTTTTAATGAAAGCACTGAATCCCCAACGGACACTTTAGATATGACTCCTGGGGACTGAGGAGGGAGGAAGAGGGAAGAGAAAAGGAGGAGGAGGGGGAGGGAGAGAGCAGTGAGAGACAGAGAGTCTCATGAATAGCAGGAGGAATGAAAATAGCTGCAAACAGAAGCAGATATCAGGGGCGCGTGTTTAAAAAAGCAAATTGAACAGTGCTGGAAGTAGGAGATACATGTTTGTGTGTGTTTATGACTGTGTGTGTGTGTGTGTGTGTGTGTGTGTGTGTGTGTGTGTGTGTGTGTGCGCAGAACAAAATATATTATAGAGGTTTAATATGATGAAAGCTCCAGGGGGTTTGGCATCGTGTTTTACAAATAAATATACCATCGCCTCAAGCATTTATGGGAGTGGATATGATATTTTCTATTTTGCTTTCTTTTCAAAAGGGACAAAATACATTTCTTTGTGTGCGTCTCTGTGGATATTTGTGTTCTTTGAGAATGAGTGATGCACAAAAACATCTTTGACGTTTTGTCATCTTAGTTTTCTGAAGTTTTGACAGCTCGCTGCATTGAAAAATGATGGGTAAGGGATTCAAATGGCAGAGTATGTCATCTTTTGATCACAGGTTTGAAGGTTTGATCCGTGGATTCACGATCAAAACTTTCTTCCACGTGTACAAATATGGCCCACGTGCTCCAGTCTCCTCCCTTTGTGAAAAAGTGAGGGCAAAATACCACCTAAGGAGAGCAGCTGGACTAACACCACACCCTTTCTCTTCGCACATTCAGCTCTCTGGTTAAATGCCTGGGATCCCTCAGGTTTGCACAGTCCACATTCTTGTGTTGATTCCGAGCAGACACAATGACTCCTCAGAGCCTTAAAACTGGATTTCTTACAAAACCTCCCACACTTTGACATGATTTTATAATCCCCATCACTTTCTTTGTTGAGCTTTTATCTTCAGGTAACCCAGGCAACAATGCACAGTATGCATGCTTAACTGTCCGCAGGGATCTCCTCACATTACGAGACACATGGATGAAAATATTGAACATATTTAATATTGATGATTTCAAATAATGTCAGGAATCTATTTCACATACCCACCCACTCACTATACATTATCCTACTTACTGCCAAGCCACTAAAGATACCAACAAGATGACTTTAAATATTGATAAGTGATGATTTTTTGGGGGATTGAAACATTACGTATTCATGCAGCTAAAAAAACATCCCTCAGATTTAATAGTCGGTCGGCTTCCATGGCAACAGCGTTCCTATCAGCCTCCTTACTGGTTGAATTAACTCTAATCTTAACATTCCATTCATGTTATAAGCTCTGCTGTTGCAATAGTATATTTAGCAACATATTCATGAAGGGTAAGAACAATATGTTGCCAGATCCTCTGTTGCCATTCTTAACAGATGCAGAAAGAAACAGTAAACCATGGTTGCAGTCTGAGCTTTCATGGTATCCGTTTTGTTTTGTTGACATCTCTTTTACTCAGCTCCAGTATTTTAAGACCCCTCGCTGGTTTCTGAGCTCTTTTATCGCTTCTTTTGTTCTCCTCTCGGCGGGAGACTAGTCAGCGTTAATCACAAATCTAAGATTTTGGGCTCTACAAATTAATCAAGAGTCATAATTAATGTTTTTTGCAACATTGTCAGCCAGAGGACGTGAAATCTCTGTCCTTATAAATAGGCTGGACTCCGTTTGTCATATTGCTTTGATATAACATGTGTGACCAGTTTGTCCAATCGTGTTTTTCAGTATAAATCACAATGGCTATTTTTGACCAATCAAAATCAAGCACTCAACACAGCATTTATTGAAGCCAGGCAACCATTTAAGAAAGCTAAGAAATTGGGCTGCAGCTATCAAATATTTTAGTAATCAAGTGTTCTACTGAATATTCCATCAATTGAGTAATGGGACCCAAACGGCAGACTCAGATACAGTGAGATTTCCTATGTCACAAATCCAAGCTCCTACCCCGGAGAAGTAGATAGGACAATCATGGAACAAGCATGTGCATTAGCAGGGTAATGCTCATAAGGAAACTAATTATGATATTAGCTTTCATCATGCCACAAAAGACATTAGTGTCAGAGACCTGATTAGCTCCTATGTTACCTGCTACTACACCGGCAATGTTAGGCAACAAGCTAGCAGGAAGAGGCGTGTGCAGAGCAGCGCAGTCTTCACCCACAACTCAGAGGAAAATTACTAATGAGCTACTGGAGCTCTGCAGAAGAAAAGCCCCTCTCTTCATTTATTTTTTCCGTTACAAAACCAAAACCACGCTTACTCCTCCTTCTACCGTGGTGACGTCAGTGTGTGTGTCATCTTGAAAATAATCCCTGCGAAATTGTACATTTTGAGATTATAAACCAGTACTCCAGGCAGAGAAAATTCCTTGATCATTTTTTGTAATCGAGGTACTTGAGGAATCATTTCAGCCCTAATCAGAAACATGAGTCACAGTCAAGGGCGTAGAATTTCCCTATCAATAATCAGCTGCTACAGTGTAGTCCCTATCAATACAACTGCTGCCCGTAGTGTTTAATCAATATGGCACACAAAGGGTTAACAGTCAGTCTCTGCTAGAAGTCCCGCCTCTAACCTAAATATCGCTCTTCGATTGGCTGCCGGTTTCTCGCTTACGTACATGTGATTGGCTGTCCCCGCTGTCACTACACCTGCCTGTAAAAGTTACCTGCTAGTTGGACCGGACGGGAGGCGGACAGTGCATGTTATCTGCAACAGCAAAGTGTAAGCTGTCAACATGTTTGGCATATTGTGGCTGGGTCATGTCCGCTTAAACAGATTTTAATATCAGCTGTGTCATTTACATTTACATTTGTGTTGGTTAGCGTGCGCGGGTGTGCGTGCATAAACTTTCAGGAGGACAATTTTGTGTCCTCGCCAATATCAAAATCAAACCTACTCCCGTGGTCACAGTTATGAGAATCCCAAGAAGATGCTGAAGAATTTCTTATGGCTAGAGAGGGTTTTATAATTGATAAGAAGAGGAATATTGTAATACTGATTATTTTGATCACCACTCACTAATGACCGTGTTCCCATTACACCGTCCATGGTTCTTTATTCATGGTTGCATCCCCCATGAACTCAACTGCATCAAATGAGCTGGATTTTAGCGAGATAAAAGTTTGTTTATATAACTAAATAAATGTTTTTATGTTTACAAAATACATATTTTCTCTAAAAGCACTTTGATCAAAGATAAACCTTCATATTCCTTTGAAATAGTTTCTCCACTGTTCAGCTGTCAGAGAGGCTCAGCAAATCAACCGCTCCGAAATAAATGCTTTGAAGCTTTCTTTCTTAGTCATTTTTCTCACTGACAGATCACAAAAAACAGTCTCATCCTGCGCTTGATGTATATGCACAGGCATCATAAGTGGATTTGTGGAGTGGGTTCACACTGAGCTCTCCTGGCCTTAAGGTTTGCAAGATCAGCAGGGAAAGCGCTGTTTAGGTCGGTCACTCGGACCTCCTGGCCGAGACAAACGCAAACAAGCAGCAAGCCAAGATTGATGAGCCAGAGAGTGATGACTGTAATCAGGCGAAAATGAAATCGTACCTTCTATGTTACGGCCCATGTTGAATCGCTGTCAGACTGTCTTGTTGCCCTGCAGAGTTGGCTTTTGTTGTCAGCTAACAATTACACTTTTGCTGCTGACAAATTACACACAACTGAGACGGTTTCCCGGCGCTTGCCATTAAATGTTGCAGAAAACTGACGCACTAAAACGAAGCAGACCAAATGGGGCATTAAGAAGCAAAAAATTAGGTGCTTTTCTTGAGTTTGGATATCAAATTTAGTCATCCCAAGAATCTGCATTCCCAGAAACCACTACATTGCTTTTGTAATTGTGGGAAATGACCCTTTAATTCTGAGTCTTCCTCTGCCTGAGATATCCTCATTTTCAAGGTCTAAAGCTAAGTCTGGCCCTCACAAAGATACCCACACATACACAAAAACACACACTCACACTTGGCCCTAAACCCCTTTAAAACACAATAACACGGTCTGAAATCCTTGGTGTGTCTGTCTCTCCTTCCTCCCTCCTCTCCACGGCCCGAGGGAACGAGACAGACTGAGGCAGACAGAGGGAGGCTGGAGGTTAGACGGGGGTTAATTTAGTCTTTTAAACAGGACAACCGATTGGATTAGCAGCCCGGCAGAGCAGGCAGCCACTCTTTGAATTAAAAAGGACACACCTCAAACACATAGACAACCAGAATTAGACCCCCACTGTCTTCAAACTACAATCACTATGCAGATCATGGAGCCAAGTGTTTGCAGGAGGCGCGCAGGGAGGCCAAACTGGGGTTGCTTTGTTTCATCGTCCTCCTCCACCTTAAGCAAATACCAAGTGATTTGTTTTGAAAGTGGATGGGATTGAGCCTCCCAAAAAGAACAAGAGGGAGCACAAAAAAAGGGAAAGTTGAAAGCACCACCCCACCACACACACGCGCATGCACACACACCAGAAAACACGTCACAAGGAGATGAAAGAGGGTCGGACGGGATGGAGGGAGTGATTGATTTTCATGCCGCTCTAAAGCGGATCCCTCTGGAGGCATGGATAACGCAGGAGAGAGGGAAGGAGACAGAGAAAAGGAGGGGAAATTGAGATACAGGGAGAAAAAGAGAATAAAGGAGATAATAAAGAACAAGATACTTTGCCCTACTCCAGTTCCCTTTCTCTCCTCCGATCTGTCTTCATTTACTTTTTCTATTCTTCTTTGTTTGAATTTCACACGGATGTCTTTATTTTGACTGGGACCCTAATGGAACCTGAGCACTCGCTGGGAGAAAAGGAAGAGAAAAAAAAGGGGGAGGAAAATGACTGACAGAGTGGGACGGACGGATTTAAAAGTGGGATGAATGAATGAAAAAGAGAAGGGTCGGAGAGTGAGAGGTGAATGAAGCGAAAAGTTAGCGGCGGTGAAAAGGAGGCAGATCAGAAAAACACCACAGAGAGTGGAAGAGGTGTGTGGCTGCCTATCACTCTGTCAGCGTGTGTGGTGGAGTTTTTGGAGTCTGTGCAGAGAGGGAGAAAAAAAAAACGAGGGAGAAGAGAGGGAGAGAAGCGGGATAAAGGGTTTTGCAGCCATGAATGTCATACCAATAAAGCCCAGTCGGATATTGAGGTTCAGCTTGTGAGGTGAGGAAAGACAGGAGGGAAGGAAGAATGGGAAAGAGGCGATAAGAGAGACAGAATACAGATGAAAAAGAGAGCGGAAAAGATGGAGGGAGTGGCGTGTCACGAGAAAAATGGTTGATGCGTTTACACCAATGCTTTAACTTCTTCCAGAAAAAAGGCCGTTTAAAGCGGAGGTGAAGGAGTGAGACAGAGGGGCACAAAGGGATAAAAAAGTGTGAGGAGTGTCACGGCGAGAGAAGTGGAGAAGTAAATGTACATGAGCAGGGCTGAAGGGGGATGAAAAAGAAAGGCAAAAGAGAGGGGGCATGATGGAGTGAGGAAGAGAAATGAGAGTGAGGCAGACTGAAAGATGATATCCCATTTTCCACAGAGGAGATGAAAGAGAGAAAGAGGGAATTAGAAAAGAGTGGGCAGAGAGGAGAAATGAGCTGGTGGGAGGCAGGGAAGAAGTGGAAAGGGGTTGAACGGAAATGCAAGAAAAAGAGAGACGGGGGAGAGTTTGATTCAGCTAATCAGCCGAGTGGGGGATGTTTGTGACACAGAGAAGAGTTATCATTACTGCCATCTAAAAATAACATTGGCATTGGGCGGCTATGGGGTGAGAAATGGGGAAAGAGAGAGCACGGGGGAAGGGGTAATTACAGCAGACCCATTAGCATGCACGCCACTCTTATTAAATATTCACACAGGAAACTGGGACCGAGGAGTAATGCTTGTGGGGAACTGCCAGACAAACGGACAGACTGACAGACAACCTGCCAGCCAGCTCTGCAAACTATTTAGACATGCAGACAGCAACAAAGACAAGGACTTCCTCATCCGTCTGTTCATGGACGAAAACCAAGGATACGGATTCAGGAAGGTGACCAAGCATTCAGGAAATACTCTGCAATACTTAGAAAGAGAAATCTGATGCAAAACTTTTCTTAAATGATGTTAATCAAAGGGTTAGCAGACTGAACAAGCCTCTATATAACCAAATTGAATTTTTAAACTGTACTTTAGCGATGTAAACAAAAAGACACGAGGGAATTGTTAAAAGACATTAAGTGCGATTGTGTTTCCTGATGCAATTAAAATTATGTTCATTGCACAACTAGTTTCATTTTGTCTGCATAAAGAAACGACATTGGGGTAAAATTAGATCACCAAACAGTATGGAGGACGTTTCCATTTAGACAATTTAAGGCATTTTCAAGCTTTCAAGCAGCCACAGACACTGATCCAAGCGGCCAACAAGCCATAAAGCCTATTAGGCAAGCAGACAGACACACAGCCAGACGGAGAGACAGGCTAATGAACAGCAGGGAGAAGCATGGCTCTGGGCCTGCTAACTCAGCCTCAATGTGCTAACCTGCGAACCTCACTGGGGGGGTGTTGCTGCAGTGGGCATGCGTGTGACGAAGTACACATACGTGCAGGAGTTTTAACTTCTGCACTGTCACGCAATAAACACAAGGACAGACAGATGGAAGTAGAGACAAATAGCTCCGGCCCCCCCATGCAAGTCCATTTGAAAAGACTTTTATAAAGATGTTAATCCGAACAGACAAAATATCACTGACACTCCAAGCCATCCACACACTTGCTACAACACTTACTAACTCCATGACGTTAATCTAGTCTGACGTTTTGACACAAATGCAAAATACACATACGTCCACCACAAACTTACACCCAGCGCAACACCTCTGGTAGTGATTCACTCAGTCTGACACAGAAACACACTTTCTCTCACGCCTGCACTCTCTTTTTGACTCCACAAGTAGCACACACACACACAAACACACCAAAGACACACATTTCCTGTGATACACATCATGTGAAACACATTTAAATAGCCAACAAGTGTCATTACATGCTTTTAAACACTTAAAACTTAGCGTTTCGAAGTTTAATGATTATTTTTTGTTTTGCAGTTTTGCAAATCATGTATTAAAAGTTGGGCTGCAGCTGCTTTTTATCAGATAGTAAGTTTATTTTTTCCATTAAATTTCAGTCACAAATGTCCAAGTAAAATTAATATGAATGAATTTCAAGGTGGCAATGAGTATTTTTTATCTCTTTTTTTTTAACCAGTCAATTTACTGTTCCGGCTAACAATCAGCAAATCAGCAACACAATTTCTTTCAAACAGCTCACGTAACTGCCTACCTTTCAGACAAACTGAAAATACTGTATTTTTGTTCTTGCTTTTCAAAATTTCGCAATCAGTCCATCCATTTGAAGGTTGGAAAAACGACTGTGTGCAGTGAAAAGGGTCATTCGAAGTGACGAACAAAGTGAAAACCTCTGAATCATCCGCCTCTGCAGCTCTGCGCATCACCTTTAGAGAGTATTTGAGCATCTTTCAGCTCACTGTTGTGGTCTTTAGGCCCGGCAGCTTTTCAGGTTCAGTCAAGTCTCTGGGCTCTCATCAAACTCATTTCCTGAAACAGCAGGCATCTGTTTTCAGCAGAAACGCTTTGATAAACATCCTGTGCATGACCTGCAAAACACCGAGCAGCAGACTCAGAGACTGGCGAATATTTCGTTTAACAGATATCTGGTATTCTCAGAGGCTGGAATCTCTAAAACACCTCAAACCAGACACCGGCCTGAGACATCACACTGCTGTGTCTTTTCTGCTGCAGGCAACCTTTGAGTTAATGATATGTTAGTGTTGTGCCTACAGCTTGTTCTGCTGTCCCTACAGTCTGCACCAAAATCAATGAATGCAAGTTAACAACACGACAGAAGTACAGAACAGTTCAAAGCCTGAGTGGCTTTTACACCAGGTACAAAAGACTAATTGAATTTTCTTTACATGATAACAGTCTCAAAGTTTCCAAAGTTAAAAAAAATGATATATACCCTTTTTATTTCGCTACAAAAACAAACAAAAAAGTCTGCATCATTCAGTATTCACATTAACATATTTAACAAATCGCTGCTTCAGGCACACTGACAATATAATACAGGGCTCTCAAGTCTCACGCACTGAGACACACGCATTCCCACCCGTTCACAAGCTCACACGCCACACATTGTATTTCTCATGCATTTAAATTACCACGGTGACGTCCACCAAGCTGCACCTCTTAAACGACGGAACGGGTAGGAGAGTTCAGAAGCTGCTTGCCACGTGCAAGCCAATCAAATAAAGGGATCTACCAAACAGCCAATCATAACGCTGCATTGCTGTATCCGGGTAGATTTTGAAGACGGACACTGGGTGAAGCAAGTTTAATAAGGACGAAAAAAAAACAATGATTACAGTAAGTCAGTAACCTACACTTACAGAGGCCTCAACACCTCAGCATATAGACTCATATGATAAACTAAAGCGCTATGCTATTGCTATTAACAGCTGCATTGAAAGATTTACTCTCTGTACAGCCATTTCCCTTAAAGTCCACCTGTTTTTTTTTTTTTTTCCCTGTGGAAAAGATGCATTTCTCATATATTCTTTTTAAAGTTCTGATACTCATAAGTATTAAGTATCTCCATGTTTGTGAAACCTATACTAAAGTACAATTCATCTGTATGCTCCACAGCCCTCATTTTAACAACTTAACTAATTTATTCTCATAAATGAATGACTTTGGTCTTGTTAGTTATGACTTTATTCTCATGAATAATGACTTAAGTCTCGAAGTCTTCATTTTTTTTCTTAGTGTGGCCCCCTATACTCCATTGTATTTATTGGATTATTATACTAATACATTATCTTCAATCACTCTTCCCCCATTCTTCACACACACACACACAAAAAAAAATCTCACTCCAAGCTTAGTTCAAAACTTGAGAGCCCTGATATGAGCTTTATCCTGATTCAAAATCATATATCCAACACAAAGATTCCTATCAGTTACAATTATGACTGTCAAATATCTGCACTTTGGGATTTTAGCTGCTTCATGTGAGCAAAGAAAGAGCGGCAGTAGAAAAAGCTGTTAACTTTACAAGCTAACTCTGACACCTGCTCACTTTTTTGGTTTGTATGGAGTTTCGCTCCTCTCCAAAACCAACTGACCAACTGGGGATAAAAACGTAAGATAAGAAGAACTTTATTGATCCCCAAAGATGAGTAACAAGGTTTAACATATTAGAGCAAAGATGACAGCAGTTGTAAGTCTTTGCAGAGTCGCTGCTAGCTTGTTTTACTGCACTTTAGCTATAGAGTTTCTTCTGTTGTCATCATTCACCGTTTTTTTTCTCCGAGTGCCTAACTTTTGAAGATGTCACCAACTTTCAACAATGAACCGGCAAAGCAATTCAGGACTAGAAAATACGCAGAATAAAGCTGTTTGACTTTAAAAAATGTCTTTTCAACTCTCTTTGAATGTCAGCTCCATCGCTAGCAAAGCTTTTTGCTTAACTATAGCAACCTAGCTGAATGAAATACTTCATCCAGTTTGGTGGGTAAGAAAAAAACACATCAAATGAACCACAAAGGAAACACATGTTGTGAAAAGATGTCACTAATGAAGGCCGATGTGGGTGTTTGGTGTGGTAGTGAATCCAAAAATTGAAAAAAGAAGAATGGTGCAGGTGCAAATTGAAAGGCAAAAATGTGATTAGATTGAATAATTTGAGAGCCATGTACAGCCCCTGAATTTAAATAGGATTCTTGGTTAATTATATGATGATAAATTCAGATGAAGTGAAACATATTAATATCTCAAATTCTGTAAATCTTGAATTTCAACCCTAAAGCAAAACCAGAGGCGGCAATGAAAATGTAATTCCCTCTGCTTTTGCAGTCCCAGATGGAGACGCGTACAACAACACAGAGAGACAGACACATGTTGTCAATAAGATAGACAGGTCTCACATACTAAATTACCCTGAGTCACACCTTGGCACACACTCACAGCCAGCTTCCCGAAACTAACAAGTACAAACATGACCTAGCCTTGTCCCCGAGAAAAATCACACTGGTGAGCTGGCATACAGTGAAACAGCTCGGTGCCAAACACGGACACCCACGCACGGTGTACCTGCAGCAGGCACGGTGACACCAGCATGCAAATACGGGGTGACGGGAAATGAAGAAGGCGGGATGTGAATAAGCAATTTCTGACAACTGTTAAGAGGGAAGATTGCAGGAGGAGTATGTGGACTTGTTTTTCTCCAACACTGACACTCAGCCCCACACACCCATGGCAACACAAAAGGCGCTGACACACATTTGTATAAACATAATTCATTAGCCGACTGACATGAAAAACAGGTTTTTATTGTATAAAGTGTCACATCTTATTTTTTTATGACCTTTTTTTAGCCTGAAGCAACAACCATGAGCTCCTAATGCTTTCACCAAGCCTGTTTGGGCGTGTTCACTTAAAAGTGGTTTATTCAAAGCCTGCATCATAACTCTTTTGCTTTGATCCATTTGTGTAGGTAACAACAAAGCTGATTTAACAGTGCTGCCACTGAATAACTGCACTAAGAGCACCTGTGAGTGCAGGTCGCAGTGTTCATCCTAATGAGCAGCGGTGCAGAGAAGCTAAAACGTCTGCAGCAAATTACCCGTGGACGGTTTTATGGATTCACAGAGGAGCTGGTATCTAATATTTAGCTTCTAAGTTGGAGTGGAAACTCAAACAATAAACTTCAGATGACACTTTTTAATGTTGTACTGCATACAGGTATTTGTTTAGGTATTCATGAAAGAAAAAGTAACAAATCAACAGAGTAATATATTCCTTATGCGTAAAACCAAGAGGATCATGGGCTTTTTCTTGTGTCTGTGTGCATGAGTGAATTTGTGTATCTGCCTAATCTCTCATAAAACCAGAGCAATCAGCCTAAAATTTTATGTGCATATTTATCCCTTTATGCCCCGAGTCCTCTCCAGGTTGCAGTGATTCACAATGTTGGCAACACCTTTTGAATTTGTTTTCTATCACCACTGACCCCTGAATCCTCCCACGTGTGTACCATGGAGGGGCTGTGAGTGGTTCAGTTTGAAATCTTGTTTTTGTCAAAGATAGTTTTTCCCTTACTTGATGTTAGCATTAGTGTCTACTTGGTAATTGGCTGCAATTTATATGCGGATATGCTCTCCAAGGACGGATATTTCTGTTTCATATTGGTTCAAAGTTTTAGTTGAGGCTGTTTAAACATCAAAAACAATATCAGCTGGCTGCTATAATGCCAATACCAGCTGACTTTAAAACAAGAGGTGGTGGGCTAAGGCTTGGTCTTTATGGTCATTGTCATGGCTCAGCACTGCATATGGGCAGTTGAAGCAGTGTACCTTGAAATTAATTTTAGATTTTTATGATGCTTTCATTCTACTACTGTCATGATCATACCCTGATCCCTACCTTTATGCCCCACAACACCTGACAGAGATGGGGCTTGCTTTTCCTAAAGCAGCAACCTCCAGAGTTAAAAAAAAAAAGGAGACCAATGCCAAACTGCAAAAAAAACTGCAGATCATTAAGTGACCAAATGAGGCTGCCCATAAAAGCCAAATGATGCACATAGTATCCCCTGTTAAAGGGATATTCCGGTATAAAATTAATTTAGGGTCAAACACACGGTAACACCAAGTTAGACACCCCCTCGAGAGATGAATGTCGCAGACTGCTCGCTTCTGTAGTTATACCAACTTTAGTAACAACCGCACGATAGCAATACACAGCGGTCTGAGGAGCCTTAAACAAACCTCAACCAAGGTTTGGTCCTCCTCAGACCGCTGTGTATTGCTATCGTGCGGTCATTACTAAAGTTGGTAGAACGAGAGAAGTAAGCAGTCGGCAACATTCATCTCTCGAGGGGGTGTCTAACTTGGTGTTACCGTGTGTTTGACCCTAAACTAATTTTACGCTGGAATATCCCTTTAAAGTGCTGATTTTTGATGCATGTCCACAGCCCAGTTCAAAACTGTTTTTCACATGCAGCTCATCTTTTTCCCTGTATTTACTGGAACAAACAATGAATGTTTCATAAAGCATGTTTTAAGTAGGGGGCAAGCTGGGGTGAATGGGCAGTTATGGAAATTTAAATCCCGATGGGGTGAGACTACATCGTAATGCTAAGAGGGGGAGGTGTAGTCTCACCCTTAGAGGATTCGCATTTCCATAACCACCCATTTACCATATACTCTCCAATTTTTTACCTG
The DNA here is from genome assembly GCA_962446985.1 of Xyrichtys novacula. Lineage (NCBI taxonomy): Eukaryota > Metazoa > Chordata > Actinopteri > Labriformes > Labridae > Xyrichtys > Xyrichtys novacula. Next base: position 26,657,236 of record OY660871.1, read on the forward strand.
TCTATCGACTCAAGTCATAAATGTTTGGACACCAAATGCCAGAAATAAACTGGAACAGACTAGAATTTTTTACTCTGGTTATTTACAAGCCACCGGGTGCAGCAAGCAGATGGCGTGGGTTTAAATCCTCCTTAAAGCACGTACAAGCATCAAAGTAAACATTAAAATAAACAGTAAAGTTAAAACATAATTTTGCTAAAATAATGATCATTTAAATTGGCATTTCCACTGAAGGTCACCTGAGACAGGAACTGCTCATTTGTTACTGCTCACACTAAACCGACTGCACGGGTCTGAAAGAGTTGGCTTGTCCTTCTAGTTGCAGCTTCGCAGTTGACACACCTTTAAATTTAAATGAGGCAAAAGCAACAACTTTGAACACAGTCGCTATCTTCTCCAGAAAGGAGAGACCCCAGTGTTAAAATATCCATCTTGTTTACCCCTCCAGTCGAGCATGCCAACGGAAACAAAAGTTTTTGCCTCAGCAGTAAAATGTGCTGGAACTTTTATCCATCGATTGATTTACTGTGACGTGTGTGATCTGCTCGCCTCCGGTGTTCCTCTTGTTGTCAAGGAGTTGTGACCAATCAGAATCAAGTATTCAACACAGCCTGGTGACAGGTAAGAAATCTCGGTAATGAAATAATATAAAGGGCAATTTTTTCATATAGATGCATAATACCAGAAGGGTATGCTTCACTTCTGAGCCTGTTTCTGGGTTTATCAGAAAGTTAGGTTGAGTCAGCGTTTCCATTGTGACGCCCACCAATGTTATCTCATCGTCATCGTCACTGATCTAACCATACTTTCTGTAAGGAACAACTATCTTCCTCACTAAGATATAATAGTGTTTTGTGTCAGTGTTATGATCTATATCTCTATATCGATAAAAAGACAATATAGGCATTCACAAGCATTCAGTGAAGAGCCGCCAGTTAGTGGGTTTCACTCATAAGCAGACAATAGAAGTGGAAGAGTCTACTTCCTGCAACATGAAACCTGTAAAACAATAGACAAAAGAAATGCACCAGATTTTTTTCTTTAAATGAAATTATACCCTTGCTAGACTTTACAGCCTTGAACTTACACTACTCCCTCCCTCTTTACTAGAGGTATTTAAATATTTAAGACAGGTACTGTCTCCAGGTATTAGCCTAGAAAAGAACTAAGAAACAGCACATTAAAAACAATTTCACTGTGCCTCAGATGGAGACACAAAATAAAAGGAGAATGAAAACTTAACCTCGAGTCTAGGGTCTAATCTTAAGACAAAAGGACAAACGCTTTTCTTTCACTCTCTCTCACACGGGTTCCTTTAAGACATATTAGGCCAATTACACTGGAGGGGGGTCTGGTCCCACTTCTCAGTGCTGCGTTTTGTGCGCTACAATGCTGCTACAATTCCCAGTGCTCACCATCCAGACAAAGACTGACAGTACAGACACAGTCTCAGACATTGATTACATAAATCTCCTTACATAAGAACCCAATGAGGAGAAGCGTTTGTTTGTGTGTTGACTACATTATAGAGAGTTAGTGTGTATGAGCATGAGAGTGGTATTACAAGGAAGCAAATCTATAAGCGACTGTGTATACATGCATGCATATTTGTAGGCTCAGCTATGTCTCCACTGGCGATCCAATTTAAATACCAGGACCAAAGGAATTCAAACTGAAGGAGAGGGGAAGGTCAGGTGGTGAATTTTTTGAAAAATGTTGAAAACTATAAAAGGAACTTAAAATACATTTGCTTCTTTTCTGTTCAAAGGCCCCAGAGAGAGAAAGAGAGAGAAGAAAGAAAAAAAATGAGTATGTTCTTTTCAATCTATGAACAACAGAGTGGTTTGTTCTCTCAGTCCGTGCAGATGCAGCCAGTGGCTGACTGATGGTTTGGAAGGACAATGTAATTGGGTTTTTGGAAGCGTTTTCTCCTGGGGAACGGCTCCATGTTTGCCTCTGTGATATTTGTGACACAGAAAGAGTTGCTGGGTTCAGAACCACTGACATTTGTAGGGAGAAAAACAACATAATGTCAACCACAGTAATCAGCGCAGAAGAAGATAAAAGATGGGTTAGCTATGACATCCACTCAGCGATTATCTGGAGGGTAGCATTCATTAATATGAAAGAGGGGAATAATTTGTCTCTACTGAAGTCTTCATTGAACTTTTTCTTCATGCATTATTATGTTGTGTATAAATTATATTGCTTTGATGCTACTCACTGCAATTTATGCCCAAAGCTGGCAGAAACAAGTGGTTTTATGGCTTCTGAGAGAAAGTTGAGCACAAAGTTGATCTCTGTTGGTATATTTGCAAGTAGAACCCGAGTCACCCCACGCAACCCCGCAAACCATAAGGGTTGAGGTCCATTGAGGTCAGTGTTGCCATTTAGTCCAGTCTTACTACCGTGGGTACCTGGATGGATGTCAACAAGTGTTTTGTACTTGTGCTCAACTTTAGGATGTTTAAACTGACTCAGGATCAGAAAACAAGACGATGTGGATGGACGAAAATGAAACTTTTTCTTTTTGGCCACACACACACAAAACTGTGAAAAGAACAAAAAAAGACTATGAATCTGGATGTTTTAACATCATACACCAAAAGATAAGTAAGGAAAAGTTTGAAGAGATTATCTCCGATAAGCTGGGTCAATATCTCAGCCTGACAAGTTCAGGTCTGAGATTCCTCTCCTCATGTCCGCGCACCAATAGAGAACTGTTTTTCTCAAGCAAAACCTCGGTAAGTATTTTGAGCAGCAACCCCAGTGTTGAAAGATGAAATCAGTGTTGAAGTGCAAAAGCTCACTTGCTCAAGTGCCCACTCTAAATGTCTAAAAGTCTACAGCGTAGATCAAGGTGTTCACTTTCACAGCAGGACTGCGCTGTATTCGCACATGTGCAACACTCAGGAAAACTTCCCGACATTGTCTGAGTGAGTTTCATGTGTAAATGCAAACAGCTGAAAATCACCAAAGTTGACACCGTTTTTGCAAAAAATGGACAGATGTGGGAATGCAGCAGGAAATATTTGGGAAAAGTCACCGTAAGCAAACAGACGGAGGACATTTATACAAAATAACTGGTGCCAACAGAAACAAGATGAACATCTGTATGTTTAGCATAAAAAATAATGCAGAATCCATCATCACAGTGTCAGACTTTTTCATTTCTTTCACCATCATTTTTTTAAATGACACTGTGGCTTTTGCATTATGTTTGGTATCAAACTTTCTGCCAGTTTCTAAAATGACTCAAAGTTGAATTTATAACACGGTTCATCTATAAACTTTTTCTTTTCCTGACAAGTTTCAGCTACTTTGCCTCTGCAGCCTTCATCAGAGGTGTCACGCGATGTTGGTGTGACGTCGTCTGTGATGAGTTATATAGGTTTTGCCATCCTACCTGAGATGGTGGGATGGTGGTGTCCCCTGGCATGGGTCAGGGTGGGGGCAAAACCCATATAACTCATCACAGACGACGTCACACCAACATCACATGACACCTCTGATAAAGGCTGCAGAGGCAAAGTAGTCGAAATTTGTCAGGTATAAAAACGTTTTTTTTTTTTTTTTTAACCTTTCTGGCCTTTATAGATGAACCACGTTATAAGTTTATCAACAGGCCAAATGAACCTCTTCAGTATATGACTAAAAGTTGGTTGGAGTTCCTAATATGGAAATGGGCATTTTCAGGCTTAAAACGCCCTTTCAAAGACAAATGACTTCAAAACAATTTCCTTGGTTTAGTCTGGTTTAAGTCCCTAATTTTTGGCCATTATTTGCGAGTTTATACTGCATAAAAAGAATTTAAGTTGTTTCTTTTTTTAAGAAAAATACAATTTGTACACGACTGAGCCACAGACAGAGTTTCTCACTGAAGCTGTTCCTTAACTTCATTCACATTCACAGTTACGCGCTGCCACACCAGAGAGCCTCCCTGTACAACTGCAGCCTTCTGGTTTCGAACATGGAGCAGCTCCAGTGGAGCAGCAGAGGGAATGTAGCTAACCTTGGTGATGATTTCCAGGAGGTGAAGACGGCAATTTTTTTTCTTTTTCTACTAACACTTTATCTGAAGGTCAGTCTCAAACACCTTGTATTGTCAGATCAAATACAAAAATCAGGTGAGGTCAGATTAGAGCGAGGAGGAAGTCAAACACTAAAGCTGTTCTACAGTTCTGGGGTAAAAGAAAACTCATGAGTCCTCGCATTCACATCTACATGCTGCGTTTTACATAAATGTTACCTGCGGCCCACACTGGTGTAATAGCAAAATGCTACCATTATCATATCTAGACGTACAAAATGTGCGCTTGTTGCCTTTTTACATCATTTCGATAAAGCTGTGGGGCGTTGCAATGGCCAGAGGTGTGGGCAGAAAGAGAGAGCCATGCAAGAGGAGGAGAAAAAAAACAAGGAGAGGAAGAGAGAGTGTGTGAGGAGCCCCCAGATATCGAGAGAAGTGGTTGTGTTTGCACGAGATAAGGCCAAGGAGCTAAATCACATAGTGAGCGCAGAGGTATGCTATTAAGCAGGACAAATATGCCTATTCAAACAGCAACTTTCACAGCCCAAATGAAAATACGTTAGGGCAAGAGATGGAGGGAAGGAGGAGGGAGAGAAAGACGAGGGAGCAGACAGAGAAGGGTAAAAGGGGCAACAGAAGGAAGGAGCCAAAGATGGATTATGCCCCAACAGAAGGAGAGCAAAGAGAGATAAAAACGGGGAAGGTGCTATTTCATTTGTCTAATTATATTTATCTATCGCCGGTTTACAAACAAACAAAAGAGACGAATGGCGCCGGCTGGAGAAACTCCAGCTGAATGGCTGCAAACAGGCACTGAGACACACGAGCACAAGCACACAATTTAAGCAAAGGCATGCGGCGGCAGCAGCGAGGAAACAAATCCAAAGGGGGGGGAAAAGAAATATCAAGAAAGAGAAGAAGAAGAAAATACGAGAAGTGAGAAATAAGTGTTGGAGAAATGAGAAAAGCTGAGAGGGGAGGAAATAGCAGGGCTAAGGGCACAAGCCAGATTGACACTGAAAAATTAATGCGCAATTGCAAAGAGGGGATGCGTGTGAGGCTGGGATGGAGAGCGAATGTGTGAGTGACACAAGGACAAAGGAAGAGAATATTGGTCCCAACGCTGGCAGATTTAAGGTTATGGTCTATGCACTCCCTTACACACACACACATACACACACACACACACCTTCACTTTCTATACTCTATGTCCTTTCACTTCCTTTTTTTTCCAACTCCTTTCCATCCCCATTTTTCACATCCCCTTTTTTCTCACTCCCTCGTACATGTGTGCGGCGATTTGGCTATTTGTCTTCTCGTGTCTCACACATGCATGCGTGTACACTCACACCCACACACCCTTCAATGACTGTTCATCTTCGTAGATCTGATTGTGTCAATTTGTCTCAGTGTCACGCCACTCTCCAATTTGCCATCTGCCTGACAGGAGCTTATTGATTGGCCCACTCACTTGTCATTCTCCCAGTCTCTCACCCAGCTGTCCAATCTCCACATCTCCATACGAGAAGACTTTTTCCGACACCTCCCTTCCCTTCTATCACCTCCCTATATCCCTGCCTCCATTCTTTCATTATCACACCTCCTCTAACACTTATACCTCTCTATCTCTCCACACTTCTCGACACCATTCCCACATCCCACTTCACTTTTTTTCCTCTCATTTCATTCTTGGGGTTTTATAGTCCACACAAATCAGGGGCTACCGGCTTTTATGCAGTGATCAGTAACCCAAATGGAAACGCAGGCATAATAGTGATTACCTGTCATAGCCGGGCTTAGCGTATAAGCGATGCAGGAGCATCCATCCCCAACTTGAAACGGCAGACTAACAGACTTAACGGCCTCTGTAATTCAGCAGAGGTTCCCTGCAGTCAGAAAGTGTACTGCTCTCCTTTGCACAGTTTTTGAATGCCAGACAGGAAAAAAAAAAACGAAGAAGTTTGGAGTCATTGAGAAGTTTAACTTCAAAAGACGAAGAACAGCAAAAAAGAAAAACCCACTCAAAGGCAAACACGGGCGTTATTGAATTTTCAGTTTTATTTATCTCCACCATTTTTCTTGCTACTTTTGACCCACCTACGCTGTCAACCACTGCAGTACGCTTCAAAGCTATTTTTTTCTATTTCTCATAGGTGTGTTTGTGCGTAGCTGTGTCTGTTTCTGTGTGATATAAAGCCTCCAAGGAATACACTGAATTTGGGACTCCATCAAGCATCCTGCTGACGGACGATCTTGTCAATCTGCAGCTGCAATCCATCAATGTAAATGCAGCGTGTTTCGTTTTATTCTGGAGGGAATAAGCTTCCTTTTTCAATTGTTCATTTCAGTCAATGACTTTGATATAGCAGTGAGCCTTCCAGATAAATTCTGTTTGAAATAACGCGCTCAGCAGGAAGCTTTTACAATTCATGTCTCTTCTAACAGGCCGGAAAAAAAGATTTCTTTTGCTCGTATCGCATGGTGACTGTCACATCTTGTTCTTTCTGAATTAACACTCACTTATCCCTGTTTTAACGGTGGTTAAAAAAAGGATAATGCAAAGTTAAAGGAGTCTTCACCTGCTGCAGAAAGTCCACAAGTTCATACCCTACATCATCCGCTGTGTCGATCATCTGCCATGTGTCTTTGTGATGTTTTGCTCCAGCAAGAATCCAACTCGCTCGCTTTAATCTGCTCATGGATGATACATGAAAGACGGAGAAAGAGCTCTGTTGTTCACATAAAATGGAAATGTGATACGGAAAAAAAGGAGTCTCTGCTCTCTCCTTTCTTTTTCCTGTTTGCCGAGTGTTGTTTCATTTGTGGAAATGCTTTTACTGAGAAAATATCCCTTGTAATTTCTTCTTGGTTAGGTTTTGTTGTCATTCAGTTTTCACCTTCAGTAGTCCTTTTGTCATTTTGGCGTTTTTGGTCCATTACTTTTGAAGTGTGTTGTTTTCTAAGCCCCCTTGCCTTTTATTATTTTCCGTCTCTGTTAATGCTACCTTTGAAATTATTTTCGCTGTTTTGTTCCCCACGCTTTGTCATGTTTATTTGCTGAAATAAAGCCTACCTCGCAAAGGCTATTTCCAGGAACACTCAGGTTTTACAAGCTGAAAAAAAAACAAAAAAACCCTCCTGCCATGATGCGAGCCCGCGGTCTCTGACTCTGACTGCGGCTGCCATAAAGCACAATGTAACCACACAGAAGAGACACGCAGGAGAAGACATGTCGTCATGATCAGTCAGAGTTGGAGGAGACATGCAGGAGGGAAACTGATGTCGGCACATACAAGCCTGTCAAGGCAGTGGAGTCTGCAGTCAGATCTCTGAAGCTATCTGGGGACTTTATTCGACCCAGACTGGGAAAAGACAACCAGCATTTTTCCTCCACACTGAGTGGAATCTGTGTTCTTTTTCTGTGCCTGCAGAGCAACAGTTCATCATCTTTTTACTTGTTCTCTTTACATGTGAGCAGCAGTTTTTTTTTTTCACGAATCCACAAGGATTCATCACATATTTATATAAATTGAAGAACGCCAGCAGCTATTCTTATGAAAACACTTCCTGTGCTAACGCACTCTTTACCCCCTCAGGTAAAAACAAGCCACGCAACAAGTGTCCTTTTTAACACTGATCGCTTTTTGTTCTATTCTGTATGCATGCGTAAACAGTGTTAATTCATATGGAGCTTTTTTTGCATAAAAGACAAACACATGCAGAACCACGTGTAGTATGCAAAGACACATCCTGTTACCTGATATAAGATGAGGTCTACATCAAAAGGAATTCTGAATCACAATATCTGCAAATTAGATTTGTTGGTGCGAAGAAAAAAATGATAATTTTTATGCCAGATGGCGCCCCGTCTGCGGAGTCTGCGCTTCTCAAGTCGTGTTTCATTAAATTATCTCAAATCTGATATCCTCTGGTTCTACAACTTCCCTCAGTGTTGCTACTCAAAAGGTAACCCTGAAGTTTTAAAAGGTGGAATGAGTAAGACTTTTGATGATCAATAAAAAAAATCAACATATGCTCTACAGGAGGTTAACAGATCTAATGATCACTGTCAGAGCTAATATCTCAGACCTTGACAAAAATTGAGCAGCGTGGTTCACAGAATCAGATTTCTGAGATTTTCAGAGGGCGAAAAAAAACCATCTCCCCTCCTCTCTTGTATTTTTAAGAATGTAGAATCATTTCTCTGTCAGACATTTTTTTTAAGTCAGCACTTCTTTTTTTACACAATCTTCGGCGGCTTATCCATGGTTTGAGGGCCATAATAGGAAAAACGCAGATCGGGGCAAAGAGGAAGAGACACAGCTGTTCATCTCCCGAGCCAATTCGTCAGCTGCACGTGCTGAACGGCATTTGATATTGGAGAGCAGCGAGTAGGAATAATCACACATCCTTCTGTGAAATGGAGTGTTTGAAAAAAAAAAGAAAAAAAAAAACTCAAACATTCACAGGGGTGCTGAGGTCAGTGAAGGGGAGGGCTTTAATGTGAAAAGGCGGGGGTGTGGGAGGGAAATAAAAGATTAACTCCATCGTATAATCAATCACTCGTGTTCCCTCCCATTAATCAGCTCTTCTCCACTCCTCAAGTGCCTCATTTTTCCCCCCCTTTCCAAATCCATTTCGCTTCAGCCCTGCTGTGCATGAGCTACGCTGCATTTTTTGGTCCTCCCAGATCAAGCCTTTTCATTATATTTCACGATCTGCTGTATTTCATCACATCTCATAAAAGTGAAAGAAAAAAAACGAAGAAAAGCCAGACGTATAATGAATTGTTTTCTTCCTGCGGCTGCCAGATCCGATCAGCTGCAATAACGGGGATTTTAAATCAAAGTCGTCCCACAGAATATGGATGTAAAAACTTGGCAATGGTCAAAGTCGGTTAGCTCAGATACCTCTCAGCGGGTGCAGCGGCTACACCTGAGCTGAAGCTGACTTTGAACTGAACCTCATCTTTTTGCCAAAGTTGCTATTTATAAATCACATTTGCATGAAGGTCCAGTAGCACCCTCATCCTATGCATAATGCATAATGAAAAGCTTCCCTCATTCGCACCTATAATAGCGCCCAACAGCAGCAGAAAGGAAGCCTCAATGCACGCTCTGGAGGGAGAGAAAGTCATCGCTTTCACCCAGAAAAATCCCAGAGCTCGACTATGAATAAAACAATGTGGAGCTTAATTTTGATTAACTTTTTAACCCAACTCATCAATAATTACATCTAAAAAAATCTCATGCTTTCAGAGGCTCTCACAGGACCCAAATCTTTCATTCCTCGCAGGAAAAACCGGACTAGACCTGGGAAAAACCAGCTCTGAGCTGTTTGTGGCAGATTTCATCTCACTGTTAGTGCGAGGAAAAGTGCCTATGGCAGGGCGTGTGATCAATATTATCAAGGTGTATCTTCCAATGGAATCAATCACATCTGACAGTTTTCCAATGGAGGAGCACGGATGAGATGTGCCCGTCTCCTGTGAGGAAATGATGGGAATCACAGCAGTCACTAATGTGGCTCTGTCGTTGGCTTTCCAGGTCACAGGCTGGGATTTTTAACCACATGTTAGCGTCGTATCCAAGTCTGTGGTTTGAAATGAACTGCCGAAGAGGAGTGAGCTACTTTAACTTGTTTGGCTCGCTCCACTTCTACTTTGTTTTGTTCTTTTAGACTAAACAGTAATGATGTTTTCATGAATTTCACTCCAGACTAAACTACGCAATGCAGTTTTATGTAACTCTACCCTCAGGCTGAAGAATATTTTATATTTCCCATGTTAACAGAGGATTTATCTGTTGCGGTTTTAATAGTTAACTTATGCCCTGAAAAAGGCACTGAAGCGTTTTGACTGTTGCTTCTAATAAGCCCCAAATTTCCTCCCTTTTCTGAACACAAAAAAAGTCGCTCTTGCAGGCGTCTGATGAAACAACAGGATCTCTAATTTGGCATTTAATGTGCCAGCAGGTGGCAAATGAGTCTCAAAGCCCGGGATGGCGGCTTCACCAGCATGGCCACCCACTCTAAAGGACCGGCCATCTTTGTTGTAGGCAGCCAGAGGCCCCGCCATTGACCTGTGCTGTGTGTGGGGCGGCCAAGATTAACTGGCTCTTGATGGGAGCTTTGTTTGATGACAGCAGCACCGCTAAATGGGTGCGTCTCCAAATTGCGTCTTAACTACCTCTTTTATCATCACTCAACCATCCTTATCCCCCACTTTTCGCTTCCTGCAGGGTTCTGTGGTGATGAGAAAATAGCCCGGCCAACTGGGAGACAAGTCTGAATGTTGCTCTGCTGTCTGTCTGTCTGTCTCTGTGTGTGTATGTATGTGTGTGCTTGTTTAGTGTTTCTGTGTGTGTGCGTGTTTGGATGCAGGAAGGTGTGTATTTGTGTAGACCAGCTTCTGTTCATTGGCTCTTGGGGAACTGCAGGAGACATAGGTTGTCTCCGTGGACACTGATTGGCTCAGCGGGGGACGATGAGCTTGAGGTAGATGAGGTGGAAATGAACCAAACCTGACCTGCGGTGCGAGTACACACAGTCTCTCTCTCTCTCTCTCTCTCTCTCTCTCTCACATGCACACACCACTTCTTTTTTTCTTTACCACTGACACGAGCACCGACATGTGAACACTTGTATAGATAAAAGCCACTCTGATGCGCTTTGATACAACATTTCATTTACACATAAATTAAGTGCACACACACAGACCCTCCACTTCTATACGTAGATGTATCCGACAGCTTGACGACACCATATGACGGCTCAGCGCTCTGTTGTTTGTATTCCCTCTGGTCTTGCTCCGCGTCCGCATGTGCGTGTGTGATGTTCTTATAGTCTCCGCTTCATTTTCCACGGCCCACCATGTACATGCACAGCAGGTTCACCCTTTTGTGTGTTTTCTGCATTTCCACTGTTTCATGCATGTATGTCTGAGAGACGTTTTATCTTTTTCAGCACCCATTTTTTCTGCATCTGTATTTGGCTCCGGATCCTAATGCGCTTTGATGTTTATGAATGCGTGAGTATGGATTATGTGAATTATAATTTGCACCTATGTTTGGTGCTGTTAAATGCATTTCCCTCCTTTGTGTGTGTTTTCCATGCTTTTCTCAACCTCTCACAGGCCTACCATGGCTATGACTGATTATTTTTAGCATTTCTTGGTCTTCCGAATACTGGGACGCCATGTACATACCGCTTACATCACCAAGACTAAATTGCTGCCTGCAAAAAATACATCTGGGTACTTCGCCAGTGCTATTCTGGAGTACCTGAACAAACACAACTGCACGGTATGTAATGAAACACATACATTGCTTTGACAGTGTGGTTATGGTGCATTACATTTAGAGATTATTCTCGCCTTCTCCATAATGCCTTGTGACAAATGAAATGCTGGTGTACGAGTTTAATACTGTTAAACCTAGCCTGCGGTTTACTTTACGACTTTACACAATTGTTGATCAGAATTTAACAAAGTGTGAAAGTTTGAGGATTGTTTTTGCAATATTTTCCTTCTGGTTGTTTCAATGGCAGAGTGTGTGATTGAGAAAATCATTGGTGCTTTTATACAGGCTGCAGGAACTTTCTCCGAGGTATTGTAAGGACTTGCAGGATATCACTTCATTGCAAATGAAAGGAACAGTGTCCAAAAGGGCCTTTGGTATCGTTTCCTCAAAACAGGTTTCTATTCTTGGTGTGGCACTCTCTTAAAATTAAAAAACGGAAGTGTAGTTCATCATGGAGACGTTCACATTCGAGAGGAATCAGAGAGGTGCTGGTGCTTCTAGCAGATGTAACAAGATAAAGTGGTTCTGATAAGGGCAGCTCTGTTAAATATTTGAAGTAGTTTTTTTCTGTGTTTGAGTTAAAGGTTCAAATTTTTAGCTCAATTTTCTCCCAACAATTGTTTTTAGATTTTTTTCCACAAGTTTGAAAAGGTAAAACTTACTGAAATTGGATTTTCTTGGTTTTTAAACCAAATATCTGTCTGCGATTCTACAACAGAGTTTGATAATCCGTCTAGTTTTGGAAATGTCAGTGTTTAGAGAGTTAAAACAAAATGAAGGTGAACTTGTTCATTTATTTGGACCCTGAACTTAGTTAATAAAATCAGTTCATTTTGATCTGAGTGAGCTGAACTTTGAGCCAGCTCGTTTCAAAAGCTACTGTGAGAAACTGTTTTTCTTTTTTTCAATATTATTTTTACTCGTTTTCAACCTAAAATTTGAAAGTAGCTTTTCTGATACTGAATCACATCTTTCTGTCCTTCAACATTCACACACATCACTCACTAAATCTTTAGAAGGACAATTCGTGTGCAGCCTTCGGGTGACCTCTTTGGCTGACACCTACCCCACAAAGCAGTGATTACAAGACTAGATACAACAACTTCGAAATAACTGATCTCAATGCTGTTGCTTTTGTGTCACACGAAGACACCAGTGGTATTTACTCTAGTCTATTTCATAACTCCTCAAGAAGTTTTCAGTGTCAACTTGCACTCCTTAGAGATGGTCCCAGAACTAAAGTTGAATTCTTCTGGTGGATGTGTCTCTATTGAGGTCTGGGTATTGTTGTCACACACTTCTATCCATGAAAAGACAGACAGGAGAATTATTGCATTTTTCTACAATTTCAGCAGTAGTTTGAGCAATTTTGGCATTTTTTTTTTCTCCATCATATTTCAGATCCTCACTTATTTTTTGTAACAGAGCTGACAAAACTGACTGTGTGTGCGTAGTTGTGTGTTTATCACTTCAAGAGTAAATTACATTTCAGACTGAAGCTTTCCATGCAGATGAAGTAAAACAACCTTTCCATTTAGGTTTCTTTTAGTTTTATTAAAAAAACAACAACAACAGTGAAAAATCAATCCCTCTGCTCTTTTTCTAACTTGGCTTGTCTGCGTATCTGCACTGCATATCAAGTCTGCCAGCTTAGAGCAAACCTGCTGGGCAGAAGTACCAGTTTGAATCATGGTATCATCATCCCTCAGTATTAACATGTTCCCTTGGCTGTGTTTGTAACAGGTGTGACAGTAACCGATAATTCATGCTGACCCCTGCATGGCACAGCCAGCTGAATCAGGTCTCTCTCTCTCTCTCTCTTTGCTACCACAGTGTAGTGTCTGTTATTACAGTCACCCTGCAATCCAGCAACATCAATTATGCCAATAAGACGCCTCCTCTGCCAACATTTCACATACATTATGGAGTGTTGACACATCACTTTTCACCCTATTGTGGATGAGGCGTGAGGTGAGCGTCTCACCACACACAGAGAAAATAAGGATGTAAAATAAACCACATGCAGAGCAAAAAGAGAGCTCAGGGATCAGTTGCTGATAATGACACTTTGGTCTGCTTATTTTCTTTCTTCTGTATTGTGCTAACATGTTTTTAGTACAAGGTCATTTAAAGAAGAGAACCTGTTAGTGAAGCAGAGAGCTGCAAACAGTCTCAGGCCCCTGTCACCCATGAGCTCCTCACAGTTTCCAAACAGTTTATACACAATCAGGTCCAGAAGTTTTTTGGAAACTGTTTCTCGTATATGTACCTCGATTAAAGACATTATCTGTTCCCCACTATTTGGCAATACACGTCAATTAAGAGTATAAAGTGGAGCAACTCCGCTTAATTTGATGTGGTGAATTTTCCAGACTATTACCAGCAGTTCCAAGACATTAGCTCACCCTGACTTAGGGTGAACTTTGTACAAGGATGCTGGCAGGAAAGAGCCAGCCTGAAGTGGAGGTGAGCAGATGGGTCCATTTACAGTCACATATTCAGCCAATACTGAGGCATTTTCGGGGTGTTATACATGTGTGCAAGGGGCTTAAAAACTGCTAAATCTTCAATATGGGACGAACCCCCGAGGTCCTATCTCACTTTGAACAATCAAATTACCACATCAACCCAAGTTTCCTTGAAATACATCTCAAAAAGTGGGATCATCTTGTATTAAGGGTTTTAATTGTCAATTATCATTACAACAGACGGTGCCACTTATCCCCTCATGAGTAGAGCCGGCTCTCACTCACTGCTACGATGCCAGAGGGATGAAAGATGGTGAACAAAGGTGATCTAAAAGAAGGAAAAGTTCACCAAAAACTGAGACGGAGTTGTTTTTTTCTTTTTTAGGAACATGGATATCAGAGCTGCAGAGACATAAACAACCATCAAAAGGCCAAGAAGCATGATGTCACAGGGTGTAATGTTCGAAGACGGTGAACCATGAAGATCATCTTGAAATGTGCATTTGAATATGTTCCTGAAGAGCAGAATCAAGGGTACGCACATTAGCTGATTTGTCTTTAATCCAATAGACTGCAGGTTACATGAATTTTAATGGCTTTTTAAAGATAAGACCATAAAGGAATAAGTCTCTTTGGTAAATGGTAGACAGACTTGTATGGCGCCTATATCATCTTTCTGACCACTTAAAGTGCTTTAAAACCAACTTTTTATATTCACTCCACATTAATGCACTGATGGAAGATGATGCTATTGTAGGAGAACATCAGTAGTGACTTATTTCGCTCATTAAGGGGAATTCCTGCACATGAAGACACACTGACTATTTTACTAAGAGCAATTTGGAGTTAAGTATCTTGACTAAAAGTGGGAGCTCAGACCACGAACCCTTCAGCTGAGAGACGACTAACTATGATTTCTACAAAACTGTTATCATTGGGATCGTCTTATACTCAAACCAATCAAGTATTTAGGGCAAGTTCCCATTGTCACTCTTTCCCCTTTGTCTCACTCCTTTGTCAACCCCTTCCCCTTGGCCCCGGTGGAAACACACCCCTTAAAAAACGAGACGCTACTTGATTCCCGCTACGTCATCACGCCTTCCCGCTTGCTAGCTGTGTTGCAGGCTGATGCGAAAACAACGCCTACTGTTGTGACGTTTAGCCGTTGTTAGCTGTTGTTAGCAATAGCATTTGAAAACAACGCATAACACTGTATTTTACTCATACAAGAGCATACGTAGAAGCTCCTGATGTAGCTAATCATTCTAGCAGAAAGCCGAACATTGTCTGTTTGCTGTGAATTTGTCACCAGTCGGACATAAGTGCAGCTATCATTAGCTATAGCTTAGCTAGCTCATAATAGCCAGCGATTTTAAAACACAAACAACTCAAAATATAGCTAATATTTACATGGAGAAGAAAAGGATTAAATATCTGATAAAAAGCAGAAGTGTCATTACTATGAAAAATCATATCAAAATCATACCCATTGCTTTCAAGTGAGGTCCTGGTTTGTCTTCATTTCAAGGGCTTACAGAGAATTGGGACACCCCATTGCTTAACATGAACGTGCAAAACTGAGGGCTTGGGGTAAGACAAGGGCTCAGGGTTACAATTGGGATTAATTAGCAAAAAGCTCTGTCAACATTTCTTCCTAAAGGTATTATTTTTCTCCACCCAACTGTGCTCGCTACATAAATGAAAGCTCCAAACTAAAGGGTGCGAAGTGATTTGAGGCCGTTCAAAGGCTCATTGCCACCGTGTTCATTCATTAAGGCTCCGACTAATAATGTTCTCACAATCAATAGGTTACTTTCTCAGTTCAAGTCCAACACATTTGACCTTAAAAAATGTTAAAAATACATCTGAATGAACAGAAACCACCTCTGAACAGTTCACTTCAAGCACTCAACACTGCAGCCTGGAGACATGGAGTCAAACATTCTGTTTCTGAAACAGGCAAGTACACATGTGAGAGGCAGATTTCTCCATATTTCTGCATCAAAGAAAATAAAACAACGTTGGTCAATTATTAAAATTGCTCATTTATATTCTCTCATTAAAACAACGCCTCAGTTGATTCATTATTTTAGCTCAAGTATTCAAAGTTTGAACTTTCATTTTGCAAAACATGTTTTATTTACTGTTTGGCCTTTGGGTAACTTTAAATTGCTCTAATATTTCACTTAACAAACAAGTATCGTATAGGTCACTGATGCAGCTAAAATGGGGGGTACGTACTGTATGAGAAAAGAAAGTCTGGTTTTCAGCGCTCTGTTCCTGATCTAAGTTTGAAATTCTGCTCCGTGGCTGCTTTTCAAAGAAGCCATACAGGCTTACTGATTACTTTCTGCTCCAGTCTATGACTATGAAATGGGTAAAACTGTAAAAATCGGCCAATAGAAGAAAGATTATCTGGAGGAGAGCTGACCCCATGACTGGAGAAGATAAACCGCCCCTGCCCTCTGCCACTATCAATCCCTGTGACCAGCAGCCCTTCACTGCCTCTCTCATCATCCTTCTTAAACCACAGATCACACTGAAGCAGAGAGAAGAAGAGGAGCGATAAAGTGAATGGAGGTGAAGGTGAAGAGTCAGGTGAGGTGAAAAATTAGAGGGTGAAGTGAAAGAAAAGGTCAAGGCAGTAGAGATAAATAAACAAGGGTGGCATGAAAGATGGGGGACGAAACCGAAAAGGGAGACAAGATTTGGATCCTGGGGTGTAAGGACCAGGAAGTGGATGAAAAAGTGGGGTAATACCAGAGCATGGAGGAAGGGTTGAAAAATGACTAGTGGGGAGAATGATGCGTGTCCTGCAGGCGTAGAAAAAAGCAGAGAAGAGAGACGCCGTCAGGCACTGAAGGAGAGAGCAATTAGATTTATCTGCTCATTAACAGAAGGGATAATTGACTACAAGAGTGTGCGGCGATACACTGGGAGACGGGGGGAGAGGAGAAAATGAGCCAGGAAGAGAAATGAGAGCAGGTGGAAGGAGAAAAGACAGGAGGCAGGCAGGGAGGGATTGGAAAGAAAAGGGAACACGGCAGGGGATATAAACAGGGGAAAAGTTAAAAAATGAGAAGAATGGGGAGAAAAGAGGGAGAAAGATGGAGGGGGGTGGAAAATCAGCCCACAGAGAATGCTGAGAAAAAAGGGATTAGCACTGGGGAGAGAGGGAGAGAGGGAGAGAGGGAGGCAGGAGAAGTAAATGAGGATAGATGTACAGAGTGGTGTTTGTGCAGGAATGTGCATTCGTGTGTGTGTGTGTGCATGTTTCTCAGAATTCTGTTTTTGGGCATTACGACAAGTTCTTTCACACGCCCTCGCATGTGTCCGACGAAGAATGCATGACGTCACAGGATTCATCGAATAACAAATGAGACTGGTTTTACAGGACCAGTTAGAGGTTCTGTGGAACTGCAAGAGTTAAACACACACACACACAGAAACACACACAGACACACGCATGGGTATGAGCGCTGTAAATCAGCCACACTATTGTCCACCTGCTGTTACATTCCCATTTTCAACAACTTGCAATCAAATCCCGACACACAGCCCAGGAGCGCCTGCAGATTGGCATGTATGCCATTAGCCCTTTGTGTTTGCCAATCAGTCTATCACACCGGCATGTATTAGTGAGCAGAGTCACAACTGAGACTGATGATGAATAGCACCTTCATTACTCTGTCTGGAGGAACCTGAAATGTTTCTCTTCCACAATAAAGTGTTGACAGATAGAAGACAAATGTCTTTTATTTCTGTTTTCATCAACTGGCCGTGCTTTTTATTCGAGTAGCTCAATCATGCAACTTCATCTTTTGAAGAATACATCCATACTGTGCTATTCTCACCTGTTATTTTCTAATGTAGTAAAATGTTAGATCCTTTTAGGGCAGTGAGTTCATGAGGAGGTTAGACTGAAATAAAAACAGCAGCCTTTTAGTGCAAAAGTTATGATAGCATCGTACAACCAAGATATTATGTGACACCAGGGAAATTAAATCTTAGCGAGTATATTTGTCTCTTAAGCCCCAAAACGGTTTATTTACCAGACAAGTCTAAATATAATGTATACGAATTTTATTTCAAGATACTATGAGCCAAAAAAAAGAACTTTGTGTGTTGTAATCAGTAAAATTTAGCTTCTTAGATGGAGTCAAGTTGTGTATATGAGTTAAAAAAATCTCCTCCTGCAGGCTTTTACTGTCAAACATATAATTAAATGTAAATATTTAATGTGAAAACTGTTTCTTTAGCTGCACCGCTGACACTTATCCCCTAAAACAAGTTTCAGTGATTACAGATTACAACATCAAAATCATCAATCTCGTCCCTGATAATCTTGTTTTGTTAAGATAACATGAAAAGGCACCAATATGAATTTCAGATTATTTATAAACGTCAAAAACTACTCACTGGAGCTTTATAAAAATCGACTTAAAAATCCGCTTATTTTGCCATTTCAATCGTGATCATGGATTGAGTGGCTCCTAGTGTTCAAATAATATTTAAGTCAATGAACAGCTAACGAAAAAGCTTTCAGTGTTGTTTAAATACTTGAAAATTTTATAAGAAGTAAATCTTTCATTGTTTGAGTCACCTGATTCAACAAGATCATGGAGCACAAAGCTGCATTTTGGCTAATTCACACTTAAGATTCGCACTGAAAAGTGAGATACAAGATTGTTTTAAACCATTTTATAGTTAGCATGTAGAAACACATACTTAAGATACCTATATTTGCTATCAAAGCTAGGACTGAAATGCTAAATTATGGCTGATTGGAGTTAACAAATGTCATAATATGAGGGAATCAAACACAACAGCTGCTGACATTTTCCTATATATGCTCCTCATGCTGGGTGTAAACAGTCAGTTTTGTGTGTTTCACTCGAATATCAAACAGCTGTGTCGAAGTTAGAATGCTGCAACATGTTTTTTGAAGCTACGCTAGCAGTGTGACCCCTGGGATGGTGCTTTCAGGAATTCAGTCTGTCAATAACTGAGTCTGTCCACCACTGAGTCTGTCTCAGCTGAGATATCTCCACAACTATAAGATAACATGCCAATAAGATGCAGACAGAAAAAGTTTGAGCACAGAATGATAGCTATCTTATTAGCATGAAGGCTACACCTTGGATAATTCGACTGTTAACGCTAACTTGTAGCATACTGGTGTTTCCATTTGACCAAAGGGGCAGCGCTCTGCTAGCTAGCTGCAAGAATTACATGTCTAAGTTGCTAACAAATCACCACAAAGCTATCAGTCACAGAGTGGTCAGCAGAAGCAGATGTTGTTAGAGAATAAATGAACGACACTGACAGTGAACAGTTTTCAGATATGATCAATAGAATGGTTTCTTAATCATAATGATTGAATATGTACTTGATTAAAGATCATATTTCACAAAAAGCATACGCCTGAATGCAAATTACCTGACTATCTACATTATTGGTAGCAGACAGGGATAAATTGTGATGATTACTTTGGTCCATCTACATTTCCATCGATCAAATGATCTGTTTGTCTCCGCACTAAAACGCAGCTTCCAAAACCTGTAGCGAGGCTCAGCTGCTCGTGCACCACTTCAAACTGGAGGGATTTAGGATTTAACAGACAAAATCTTCAAACATTTGACTCCGTGAAGCAACTGCCTGTCTCTGAGCCAGCGGCGCGAGCGTTTCTGGGATTGCAAAACATGAGTCAACATATGACGTACCTTTAATGCAACATTACATCTTTGATCCCACAGAGCTGGACCCCAACACCGCAAAGGTAGAATCAGAGAGAGAGAGAGAGAGAGAGCGAAGACGGAAAAAACACTAAACAAGAGAGGATAGCCACCTTCTCTTATCAATGCTTTTTTAATCTCTGATAATGACTCAATGAACGTCGGAGTAAAGCAGCCATTGCCCTCCGTTGCATCATGGATACAGCGAAGATGAGAACAAAAATAAAACACAGGGGAAAGGGAAGGTGAGAGTGGGCGATGAAAACTCTTTGACTGTTCCCCACTCCTCATGTTGCACAGTTTAATTTTCGGTTTTGCCTCCCCCTGTTGTTTTTGCTCACCTTTCTCCCTTTCTTTTTTCTTCTCCTCATCCCTCAGGCGATAACAAGAATTGCCGTCTAGTTGAGCGCTTAGATCTTCATCCATTTTAAATGAGAAAATGCAACAGGGTTTGCATCAGTCTATTGTAGATAGAGCATGCTGTGTTGATGTACTTAACTCATGTAATTTACACAACAGGCGATCAAGTGCCAATTATTGATTTTTCAGAACAAGAACATCTCAAACTTTTCAAACTGAGTAGAAGTATTTCATATAATGAGGCAGCGTCTATGTTTTTGTTTTTCAAAGCCAGCCATTTACAGATATAATTGAAGTTTTGGTCTATTAAACCCTAAAAGTGTCTTTTAATTCAATGTCATTCACCACATTTTATATTCAAAAAGCACAGAGAGCAGCCCTGTCTCGACAGATAATCCATGACTGAACGAAAGGAAAGCGCTCATGCTTCACAGATGTGTATGAAATATGAAGTTTGAAACCGAAAGAAACTTCTCTGTTTCGCATAAACGGAAGTTTGATAAGAATTTAGAAAAAACTAAAAAGTCCCCTTCTCTCTCCTTTCTCTTTCTGTTCCTGCCTCCGATTCCACATTTACCCGCTCTCTCCAGCGCCGCTGCAGTTTGAGGACTTTACGAGACGTGTGATTGTGAAAGTGGAAGCGAGGTTTAGCTTCAACAGTTGGCCTACTCTCAGCCTATAAGACTGTGAAACTGCCTGACGACGCACCTCTCCATCCAAACATGGGGGCACAACACAGACGGGTATGCACAAACACACCCGTACACACGCCAGTATACCTCCATGCTTGACAGGAAGAGGAAATGGCTTTTCTCCATTTGGAGAGCCACAAACAAGAGGTGCTGCCGGCCCATTTCAGATAGCAGCCCTCTTAAAGAGCCCCTCTGTCTATGAATATGGAGATGAGGATTTAGGAGAGAGGGGGAGAGAGGAGGAAAGTGGGGGAGAACCGAGGGAGGTAGAGATCAGAGAGTGAAAAAGTGGGAGCAAGAGAGAGATTCTGTGTCTCTGAGGTGCTTTTCCTGCCTGCCCTGTGGCCCTTGGCAGGATTTACGCACTGGATTTAGAAAACGAGTGTGTATGTGTGTGTGTGTGTGTGTGTGTGTGTGTGTGTGTGTGTGTGTGTGTGTGTGTGTGTGTGTGTGTGTGTGTGTGTGTGTGTGTGTGTGTGTGTGCGGTGCAAATGAGTGCCTCTATGAGAAACACAGAGCCAGAGGCGACAGGTCAGAGATTAATCACACACAGACATCATGGGACACAAACACACCCACTTGAATCAGCACGCCTCTCATCATCTGCTTTCTCTTTCGTACCATCGCTCCTCTATCTCCTCCACGCTGCTTTTACACATCTGCACCCTTCATACTAACATACAGCGCGCATAAACAGCTGAGTGCGCAGAGTCACACTTCCCCACCTGGGTCCCTCTCATCCCTCTGTTCATCTGTCCCTCCATTTACTGCAGAGCCAGCATTGGTTGCACCTCAGATAAGCCTATACGGTTATCCTGCCCTGCCTGCGTTCATTTATATGCACCTCCCCAGCAAAACAAACAGTCATCCGTGTTCAGCAGATAGCATCTCAGTATCACCAACCAGCAGCCACTACATGCTGCATGAATTATGGATTGGTGTAAGTAGGTGGAAGAGGTCAGACAGGAGCGACAAAGGGCGATCCCACAGGCCCTGTTAGATGATGGATGACAGCGGGTGTTGCAGTTCGTTTTTGTCATTATCATTTTTTCCTCTGTGGTAATGATGGACAGGCTTTCTGTTGCTGTCGGCATGTGAAAGCAAACAACCTTCACATCTAGAGGGTGACCTTAGACCTTATCAAAATGAAATTACTGGAAGACACTTTGAGCTGCATCCTTGTGATCATCACAGTTGTCTACAACACCACTGTGACCATACTGAGGCTTTAGTTAGGAGTAAATATGAGCATGAAATTTCCTGTTTTTTCTCAACAGCTCATATTTGACTGTTTTTTGTTTGGCTTTACAAGATCTTACTGTTTTTACTGATGTCACTTTTGGTGTTGTAACATGAGTTGAGTGTGTGCAGCCCTCCTGTAAAGAAGTGCCATGACTCTAACGGCACTTTTCTCCATAATTATTCTCAAATGAATCACAGCAATGCTTTTTTTTTTTCAATCACTGTCATATAATGTGAAAAAACAACAGACTTAATGAAAAAAAAGTCACAACTTTGGTCCTGGTTTTCAGTATTCATGAGTAAACTTAGACTTGAGTATTGACCGCTCTAAATCGGACTCTAAATGCAGCATTGACTGCGCTCTGACTCGGAAGATGTAGGAGGAATCAAACTTATTTATTGACATAGACTGTTCAATTGTTTAGAGTGGGGTTTTTTTTTGTATATATATGGTCCCAATCATTCATTCAGTAAGGAACAAGTCATGCACATCCCTGCTTTATTTTAATCAGCAAAAGTTCCTATCATGATGCCATCAAAGAGACCATGAATTGTGAGTTTTGCGTAATATATTAAAGTCCCAATGAGGATAAAATGGTGCGGATGCTGAAATTTTACAAGAAATCTATCAAACGATTTAGCTGGTCTATAGTCCTTGTCTCGGTTTACAAGCACTGGCCAAGAATCCAATTATTGACAGAAGCATGTCTGCCTCCGCTGCAGATGATCGTCTCCTGGTTGACCGTTAACGTACCAAAAAAAATCAACTGTACATGTTAGCTGGTGGCTAACAGGATATACGTCGATTGGTGACTAATTGTTGGTGACTCAGACCTGATATGAGGACACTCAACAACCACGAGTGCTTCAAGTGTAAGAACACAAGAAATTTGCCTCCTTTGTTAAATCATAGGCCTGCCACTGTACAAGATCTATGCAATACAATTATATCAATGCAGACGTGTCTATACTCATATTCAAAATTAGGCATCACTGCAAATATTCTTCCAAGGAGCCGAGCAGATCCCTTCCTAATATGATTTCCATGAAAGTGATGAAAGTCGAAATTGCATTAAAAATTCAGCCAAAGCCATCCTTACACTGCAGCAGTCTGAGTTTGTGAGATCTTCCAAAGTTACAGTTCTTTCGAGTGTAAAACTCCCTCAGGGGGCACCCGGGGACCAGAGGGTTCAAGGCTTTGACCACAAATTCTCCCTCCCATGTCAAATCTTCAATGAAGGCTTAAAATAACTCTGGAAAAAATCCATCTTTGTGTCACTATCTCAACACTCCAGCTCACTGAGGAAGCTGCTGTCCGTGGGAACACAAAGAGGGAATTTGGTACTAAAAATGCTGCGACTTTGGGAAGATTATCGCTTGATTAGTTCATGCTTGAGACTCTGTAAGCCTTATATTGGATTCAGCTGAACTTTAGAATCCACTTTTGCACAGAGATAGGACTTTCAGGCTTTGTCTCTGTTCTTTTACATTGTTATTACAATGAGAAGGAATCCTTTTAGAGCCGGTACAAACAGCAGGAGTGATAACAGTAGGCAGTAACTCCTCCAGAGTGTACAGCTGGCAATACAGGCAAATTCTGTCATGGTCGTCCTTTAAAGTGCAACACACTTTTAAATTTTGACAAGTGATTTATTGATAATTTCATTTAAAATTAATCACCAAAAAGCTTCTCTCATCTAAGGATGATTTATTACCTTCAGGGTCAGAATTGAATATTATGTTTTGGCCAGCTCTTAATTATGCTGCTATTGGTTTAGACTGCCAGGGGTACTGGCACACTGGGCACCTTTCTCTCCTGCTTTATCCTCTATCTGTCTGTGTCATTAACTTTGAATCAATCATGTCCTATTAGAGTCACTAAACACACAATCTTTTCTGGGAGTCCCCATGCTCCACCATGCCGTAGGTTTCTCTGGATCGCTGCTGCAGATATTTTTGCTGCCATGCATCAATCTCACCTCTGTCTAGCTGGGCGATATGGCCTCAAATCAATATCACGATATATTGAGCAGATCACCTCGGTAACGATAAATGGACGATTACTACTCCACAAGCTGCTCCCCCCCTCCCAAATCAATTTCATCTACTTCAGCCGCTACAACTTTTGAACCGTCCTCCATCTCCTCACCTGTCTTTCCCTCTTTGTTATGAACTGGATGGGGTGGAGTCAAGTCTCTGATGTAGCACAGCGTCTTAAAGGGACATGAGACCATAGCCTACCAACACACATCCAAAGCCAACTTTTAGTTATTTACTTTTTTGACACCGAATATACTGACATGGGCAAAATGACGTTGGATATTGTCATAAATTTCGTTATCATTTAATATCCCTCTATCTAATGCAGTAGCAGCAGATGACTGTAAACCTTTAGCCTGGTTATGCTAAAAAGAAATCACAGGTTAGGGCTGTGTCCGAAATGAATCACTCAATCCCTAACCCCTAACCCCCATATGGGGTTTTACCATAAAGCTGACTATGAATTGAGCTCAATCACCGGAGGTTGTGGACACGACACGGCAATGTACATGGCAAGACGCAATGCATGACAAGATGTCCACCACTGGTGAGTGACCATCAGATGTCACTACATTACAGTCACTACATTTTGCAATGCTCTATGGGAAATTTTGAGTCACCTATATGGGGCATTGGAATTGATCACTCAGTTTTCGGGCACCTCTCAAAATGGCGCCAACCCCCCATATAGTCACCTATATAGGGGTTAGGGATCCATTTCGGACACGGCCAACCTGTTTTCAGTCATAATTTCTGGTTTTCGAAAATTAAAGGAGTGCATGGTTGCAGCAGTAGAAGTCCCACAGTCTTGTTTTTCTAACCAATATCACTCATGGAAAAAAAAATGACTCTGACTTCTGCTCAGTTTGTACTGAACCCAGAGAGCACTCTGACTTCTCAGACACCGATATTTGAAATAGCTGGAAGCATATTTTAAATTTAGCCGGAGATAATTAACAGAGTGGGCTGTACAGGTGCTTCCAATTCACTTCAACAATATGTCCCAGGTGGATAGGGAACTCTAAAGACATTACTGTGAGTGGATGACTGCACTGTACGCGATAACCTCTGTGATATGCCTCTCATCTCTCACCTAATGCATGCTGGGAAAGGTTCCAGCTCTCCTGTGACCCTGCACGGGATAAGCGGCTGTAGAAAAGGGGATGGATGGATAATTTGCAGAACTGACAGCGCTGGCAACCGTGACACTATCATCACATTTATCACCATCTCCATTACCGCAATCATAATTCTAACCGTCATAATTATAATCAGCATTACACGGGTATCTTCATCACCCAGCCCAGGAGGAAGGTATCTTATATTATTACCTTCACAATCATCATCTTCATCTCTGCACGAACCAACGTCATGGTAGTGACCGCCCGCAGCTTCATCATCCTCCTCCTCCTCCTCAGCGGCTTCACAGAGCTTGTCGGGTCTCATTTCTTAACAGCAGCAGCATATAATGAGAGCCATAACCATTATTGTCCAAAGGTCTCCTGTTCCAATCCTTTACTTTACAAAATGACTTTCCTTTGCCCCGGCTCTTTCGCTATTTCTATTTCCCATTCCCCCGCTCTAATTACACACTGTTTATTTGGCCTCCTGGCTGCCCCCTAATGCAGAGGAGAGGCATCATTAAAATGATTTACAGATGTAATCCCCCTTCTCTCTTTCCTTCTCTTTCTCCCCTTCTCTGTGTTCCCGCCCCCTGGCACCCCCCAAATATAGCTTCCCCTAATATCACCAGCGGGATTAAAATCCGTTCCCATTAATCCCTTTTACTTGCTGCCTCTTTCTCTCTCTCTCTTTTCATGCTCTCTCTCATACTGCCCTTTCCACCCCTGCAACTTTTCTGCAGCGCCAACCTCGCGCCTCCAAACTTTTTAGGTTGAAGTTGTTTTTTACGAGCTGAAAGTTGGTCTTCCCTTTCTTGCGCCTCTTGACCCCTTCCTGTCTTCTTCCAGTTCATACACATAAACATTATTCACCACTTTAATTATGCTACAGTTTGAAACTGTAATCATTTGAGCAGTATTTAAATATTATCTCCTCCGTTTACTCCACTTCAAACATGAGGAGCAGCAGAGAGAGAGATAGTTTATATCCTCTGTTTAATCTGCAATCCTAACCCTGATAGGTTTTCACTTTGTAAACTTCTCCCTGCCTTATTTGACCTCCTCAAACTAGCACAGGAACATACACACCAGCCTGCCCTTTAGATGTAAGTAAAAACATCCATAACAAGAAGACACAAACAACCGGATTAAAATCAGATTCAATTAATCCCTTATTCCCATTCCCTCCCACTCAGAGATGCTCGCTTTCTTGCACACTTTCCACATCACTAACTTGCTCATTTTATTCCTCAACCCCTATCTTCTCCGCTTAAAATGGGTTTTTCTATGCATGCCTGTGTGTGTGGGGGTGTGTGTGTGGGCAGGTAAATAATTTTTTATGCAACACCCTGACTCTATGTTATCTCTCGTACCTGATTTTCCCACATCTCCTCTCTCTGCTTTTAATTAACACTCTTTATTTCACAGCTCTCGCTGTTAATCTCTTCATCAGAGACCCTATAGCACTAGAGGCTGAGCTTTCACTCCCACCGCGGGCTCTTTGTGCTCTTTCAAAACAGAAAATGGTAACAAACAAGACTCTGAGCACGCACATGCAGATAACACCCACACACACACCCACACACACGCGCGCACACACATACACACAATCTCTTAAATGAACTCAAATGGAAAAGTGAAGACGCACGGAGAAAACCATCCGTCATCTGATAGATAGTGAGTAACTCTTTCTGCCTTTGTGCTGTGTGCTGCAGGTGCTGAATAACATTGGTGTATTAACAGTTTGTGATGCATTTCAACTTTTATTCATTTTCTACATGGCCAAGTTTGCAGACTTTGATCAATACTGAATATATTCTCGGCTTTGCTTGGAAAAAGGCTGGGATAAATGTGGAGAGTGTAAATGCTTCAACAAATGTGCAGCTATATCCTTGTGTAGACCATAGACTATAATTAAAATGGACAACACAACAGCTCCCCAAAAGTGAAGCCAAACATCTAGAGCTCACATGTTAATTGTTTTTAATTAACAGATGAGACAGAATTCAAAGTTTAATTTGAACATTTACAGCTAAAAAGGTCCGGCTTAAACATTCTGTGTTGTTGTTTTAGCCAGTTCTCACGAGGAATATGTCAAAGTGACAAATTTCCCAACTATCAAACTGATCAAGAAGGACAAAATCAGCCTGTAAACAGATTGACCACAGGATAAAGTCTGGATCTGACGGGTTGTTGCTGTTTTATTGGTCAAAATAATAATAATAATAACAATGCAATGATTGTTATGGCGCGTTATCAGAGACACTCAAAGCACTTTACATTGGATACATCATTCATTCGCTCACACAGTCACACCCTAGTGGTGGTAAACTACATTAGTAGTCGCAGCTGCCCTGGGGCAGACGGACGGAAACGTGGCTGCCAGTTTTCCCCTACGGTCTCTCCGACCACCACCACACAACACTTCCAATCATACACCAGTGCCGGACACACACTGGGAGCAAGGTGGGTTAAGTGTCTTGCCCAAGGACACAACGGACAGACTTGGGATGGGGGGAATCGAACCGCCAACCTTCCAGTTATTGGACAACCACCTTCTGAGTTACTGCAACCCCTGTCAGTCAAATGCAGGGGGAGATGGCCAATGGAGGGCCATCCTTCCCTTGGGCAAGGCACTTAAGTTGGGTTAAGTGTCTTGCCGAAGGACACAATGGACAGACTTGGGACAGGGGTTGATCGAACCGCCAACCTTCCAGTTATTGGACGACCACCTCTTGAGTTACTGCCACCCCGGTCAGTCAAATGCAGGGGGAGATGGCCAATGGAGGGCCTCCACTGACTCTTGTTAAAAGTTGAACATGCCATTTAGTCCTCTACAAAACAAGAAGTAAGAGCTACTTAAGGCGTCATCAGTGTCTCTCAAAGTGTTACACACCACTAGCCAGTAGGTGGCGACAAAAGGGCTACTCCCCTTTAATTAAAACATGAAGGGCGTGGCACGTAGTATGAAGAGGAGTTTATTGTGCAGATATGAGTTGTTGAACCTGGAGTAATCCTTACTGCACCTGTTCTCGAGTTATTTAGACATCAAATTTGTAAAAGGGAAGAAGGTGAAGGTGCAAAAGCCATCAGTGTTTCTCCACCTGTAACAGAGACATTCTATGTTGTTGGAAAAAAACTAGAAACACCACCAAACACACATCTCCACCCGGTGCTGGATAAAGGATCGCTATGCCAGGCCATTTCTGTCTGTAACCTTGGAAACCAACAATCCAACATTCACACTAACTTCCCCTCAGTGATTGCTAGCCTGTCCAGAGGTGAGAAAGTATGCAGAGTTTCTCTTTCAGCTCTCCTTTTCTTTCATATGTTTCACATTTCTGGCACTTTTTTCTGTGTGTGTGTGTGTGTACAACCAAGTGTGAAATAGCAATGTGGCAAAAAAAGAGAAGGCGATAACATCAAAGAGGGAATTTGGGGCTTTGGGCGACATTTTATTTGGAGCCTTAATCTTTCCAGGACATCACACTGTCAGTCCCAACAGAATTTCAACACCACTGCATAACACTGATGTCTATGAGTATTAAACCCTACTTCCTATAGGATTTTGTTCTTACTGAAGAAACGTTAGCTTACAATATGAGGTTATATAGCGCTGTGTGTACGTGCTCTGTAAATTGGCTTACAGTGGATCATGTCTAATGGATGTGTGTAATTACTGTAGAATGACTACCTGGAGCTGTCACAGATTGCTGCCAATGACAGATTGAGGACAAAACATGTCTGGTTTGTATCCAAATAAGGTCAGATGGGGGTTTGTTGACTTCCATTATTGGATAATTGTGCAACCCAGGCATTACACTCGTGCAAATGCGCAAAATTTCCCTCTGACTTCAGATGGATTGAAGAGGGCAATGCAAACAAAAAGGGTT
Organism: Xyrichtys novacula; assembly: GCA_962446985.1. Classification (NCBI taxonomy): domain Eukaryota; kingdom Metazoa; phylum Chordata; class Actinopteri; order Labriformes; family Labridae; genus Xyrichtys; species Xyrichtys novacula. Next base: position 26,686,115 of record OY660871.1, read on the forward strand.
AATAAATCTGTCAGGGAGTTGGCAAACGCATATTTCTGTTTTTGTGTGTATTCACAGACTTTTAGATTTGATTCATCTGGCCCCCCTGAGCACCGACACCACACTTGTCTACACCTGTAAACACCTGCAGGCTAGATTCATCAGTGCTGACAGCACTTTGCACAGCTCAGTTCAATAGACTGTGTGGAAAATGGACGGCCTGAGCTCCCACTTACTTTAGGGAGCTCAGCCTGGTGAATGGCTCTCAGGTGTGCTTGAAAAAAAAATCAGTTACTAAGCCTGGGGTTAGATTATTCTGCATGAAAGCCATTCACACTTCACAATATTGAATGTTTCTGTTGGAGGTACTTTATGAGGGCAATCTGTATGAACCTTAAAAATAACCTGTACTCTTAATGCCGGTAAGCAAAGACGCTGCTAAGATGTGTTTCATTTTTAATTAAGCCTCATCTGAAACATTTCTGTCTTCGGGGATACAACCACCTCCCTCAACCGATCTGTCTCCAACCAAACAATAACGGTTCTTTAGCTTTTTATTATTGAGGTGGTTTGTCTGTGCTAAGGACTTTCTCTCCTCTGCTGCCAGTGCAGTGCGAACTTGATATCATTTCAGTGACTGGACTGCAATCCAATGAAATGTCACTGAGAGTTTCTGTGGCACGATGTAATAAAAGTGTCTGGTGGTTATATAGACTTTTACGAATCATTAATAGTGGCTGGGAGGACGGAGATGATGCCGCCATTTTGGACCTTGGAAAAGTAGCACTGAGGCTGTGGTCATTATTCTTTGAACAGTGGACGGTCCTCTTTTTAACTTCTCCTTCAATGCATGAATACATCACAATTAAATGAATCTTGGGAGTGAAATACTACCTATTTTGGTAAGAAAGTAAGAAATACACCAAATATTGTAATATATCAATATGTCTCATAATACTATGCCTCTACATCCATTTAACTTGCATTCCCATTTGAAATCAATGCAATATTTTCCTGTGCTGTATGATGTTTTAGATGGGGACTGAAAGCTGCTGTATTATGTGAGTTTTTAGGTCAATATTTGTCTTTAAATTAAAGTATGGGACAATTGGCATTAATTCAAGTTTTTCTACCAAGCATAAATATAAGATCTAGTTAATTTGTGACGGATATATTTGACCAAAATTACAAAAAAAAAAAAATTGTAATTGGCAAGTACTTATAAATTATAATACCACTGTTGATATTGTTCCTCCAATATGGTGTTCCTGCCTTTTTATCTGTTTAACTCCAGACTAAATATGTTGCAGCTGATTCTTAAGTATACACCACGGATGCTCGGGATGGTTGCCCTGAATTTAAGGACACCTATTTCACACATTTTTACCGCCTGTGTCAACAGTCTGGGACACCTATGGATTATCTTTGCATGATCTGCAACTCAAAATATTACTATCTATCCTTATTTAAGAGCGAGTCACACTCTGCTGATTTGTTTTGGCTGCTTTTCCTGTGCTTTAAAGTTAGAGAGATTGTGATTGCTACCTTTTACACAGTTTTTATAGTCACAAAACAACCCAAAAGATGTGCCATTACAGAAAACATCTGAGGCTCGTGGTTAGCACCCACTTGGCTACAAATTTAGCCACATTTTTGGGGTCCTAAGAAGGAGAAAATAGCTGCAACTTTACAATCAAAAGAACACTTTAAAGCTGATTTTCAAGCCATATTGAAAAAACGAAGTGCAAAATGTAGGAAAAGCAAAGTGGATGGGCAAACTGTACAGCTTTAAAGTGGGTGTGTCCTTGGCAGAGCCGCCAGGTGGGCTCATTTTTCCGCATTATCCTGATTGGATGGCTCAACCTGATGTCAAGTTGTTGCCATGTCTTGAAACAAGCTTTTCAGAGGAGCCAGAAAACAAAACCTGGTACAACTGCCATGTGCGCCTCTCAACGCTATGCCTGTATAGTGAGTTTCCTTTTACCACCACTAAATTACTTCACAAAGACAGTCCACATCTTATTCCAATTCATTGTCTCATGAGCTGGAAAAAAAAGAAGCAGAGCAGGATTAAAAAGGGGGGGATAAAAGTTGGGAGTGATAACCCAGGCTGAACTAACCCCATGCAGATAAGGAACTGTGACTGCATTGCTCCATCCATCTCTGTCACCCACCCTTGAGATGTCTTTATTACACTGAATTACATTACAGCCCTGTGCTGTGTTTACACAGGGGAGACATCACATAATTGAACGAGTGTCACACTACGATCCAGACAATTGTTAAATGTAAACACAGCTTTGCCAAAGTAGGTCTGAAAATAATATTGCATTCACATCAGTCTATGAATAGCTCTATTTCTTAACTGCAGGCTGCTGCAGCAGCGAAAACACTTTCCTTGAACTCTCCTCAACATTAATGGCGTAAAAACACATTGTTCTATCTCAAGCGCTCTGATACGATGTTGAAGGGTAAGCAGTAGCGCAGAAAGAAAATCAGCGCTGCCTTTCAGTAAAGACATCAGGTGTGTAATGCCATCACACAGTCCCTCTGCCTCTTATCCAGCTTTTTAAACAGGCTGTTCTGAAAGGCAGGCCGCTCTTCCAATCAGACCTTTATTGTCCTATAATGAATACATTTCCAATAAAAGAAAGGCACTGTGGGGAAAAGGGATGGGGGGGAGAGGAGGGAGATAAAGAACGACCCAGAGAAAAGAGAGGTAAATGAGGAAATAAGTGGAACAAACGATAAAACACAAGACAGAATAAGAGTGGGGGTATACTGAGGAGCAGGGTGGGGAGGGGAGGTGGGCTTTCTCTGAGGCTTTCATATTTCACCCTCTGTGTTTTTTGCCTGGTATTAATGCAGTTTTGTCAGTCTTTAGTTTGTTCGTGTGGTTGCAAATCAACACTCAATTTGCAAGCTGCTTTGTGTGACTGTTTTCTGGCCCATTAAATAACCCTCATTAAAGGGCAGCAGCAACTAATAACAATGTCCAAGCTGCACCAAATTTGTCCCTGTGCCCTGTCCCCTTCTCTCCTTGTTTAATTTCCCTTTAAGCCAGTTTATTGATTCTTTCCCTTCCATACCGTAACTCTTTTATTAATAACACTAAGCAATAACATGAGTGTCGCAACCCCAAGTTCCACACAAGCAATTAATAAGATTAATCTAATGCTATAGTATTTGTGTTTGGGTTGCTCTTTACAGGATAGCTTTCTCCTTGAACAGCCAAGGTCTCAAAGTCGGATTGGTCAGTGGCCCTGCAGTCCAAGCTTGATGACATTGGTACCCCTATAGCATCTTTTCTAGACACTGTCCCTGAGCATGTTGTTTCCCTGTGGCCCTGAGATGACATTAAAAAAATAATAAGGAGCCGAAATTTAGAAAAGGCAAGATAATGCTGGAGTGACAAAATATCTGATAATCTCTTGAAGAGGCGCTTCACAGGGAAAACTAACCCATGTTTTTGCCAAGATATAACCTAACTAACTTTTTTTTAAATGGATTGTTGCTTTTCAAAAATGGACAAAGGAGAAAAGAATCAATTCGCATCACAATTTTTTGTTTTACAATTTTTTAACCGATTTTTCAGTTCAAAAATTATTAGTTTTTCTTCAAATTTAAGAATAAATCTTAAAATCTGACTTGATGTGATGTGTATTTTTTGGGGAAATATGGTTCCTGGAATCAATCATAATCACTCAACTGGTTCAAAAATGCAGATAAGGAGATCGAAAATATCGTAGCATCCCATTTTAAATCAAATCAGCATCCAAAAAATTGTAGAGGAAAAGCATATCGTCCCAGCCCTAATCATGAGTATGATATTTCATGCTCCAGTCTTTAACTTACTTCGACCTGTAAGTGCCAAACTGATGCTAGAGAGGTATTTCGATGTTTGTATTCTGCAGCTCAGGACTGCAGGTCAGGCTGCCATGTTCTGAGGATTTAGGAGAGAGAGAATGCGCTGTCCTGATGGGAGGCCTGACCTCCCAACAACTTTTTCCCCTCCCCTCTCCTCCAGGCTTTCTCTCCATAAGTCTCTGCCAACTCCAACTTAAGGAAGAAGGTGCAGAGTAAGAGGCAGTCAGGGGGGAGCAGAGGTTTGGGCCAAGTACAAAAGAATGGGATTTGACACAGAGACAGAGCAAAAGAGAGTATTTCTGAGACGCAGGGAAGCAAAGAGGGACGAGAGGTAGAAAAAAAAGGGGGGGATGGGGTAGAAGACCAAGGCAGGAGTAATAGAGGAGGAACTGCCAAAAGGCAGACCTTGGTGGTAAATTCAGAGGTGGGAAAGGTGGAGGAGAGACGGAGGAGGAAGAGGAGGAGGGAGCAGAGAAAAAATAGGGATGTGCTGAGGGGAACAGAAATGAATAAAAGATGGAGAGAGACGGATAAGATCGAAAGGTAGCGAAGGTGAGAGAGGGGGAGCTGCAGGAACTATTAGATTCTCAGTAGGTAGTCGCTCCCTGTCTTCCTCTGCTGTACTTATTGAGTCTTGCTTCGTGCAATGATGTAAATGCAACCACTAAACTGTCACAGTATGAGGTGTGTGTGAGTTCAAGTAAGCGCTCATTTATCTACCTACGTGTGTGTGTGTGTGTGTGTGTGTGTGTGTGTGTGTGTGTGTGTGTGTGTGTGTGTGTGTGCGCGCGCGCGTTGCAGTTTGTCAAATGAAGAAGTCCATCTGTTGTGCCTTTCTTTGTGGGAGAGGCGAACATAAAGGAAACTTTTCAGAGTTGTGCTAACATGTATGTGTGGGCGACTCTGCGGCTGGGCATCGCCTTCTGCGAGTCTGTTCGATCAATTGACATCTACAGATTGTGTTTTCTCTGAATGTTTTACTTGAATAAAAAAAAAATCACCACCCCTGCAGGAATTAAAAATTCACAGAGGTTGTGTTCTTTTTTGTGACACTTGGGTAAGAAAAACACCACCTGTGCCACACAGACAGATCTGTTACAGCTTAGATGGAGCCAATTTTTTTCAGCTGTCTAGCTATTTTTTATTTTTTTTTCTCCAGTATTTCATTTTTTCCAGAAAGCCTGCCAGGTGTAACACACTGGCAGTTTATCGAATGTACCCAGGCTGCCAAACAGCAGAACCAACAGCACATTTGTGTCCTGGCTCAGTGATATCTGCAACCAGGGACTCATACATAAAGGATCATTCCAGTGCACTTGGAAATCAGTTTTATTGGCTGCAATAAAATTTTGAATACAGATGTTGGAAGCGTGAAACAAGAGCGGAGGTCCTCGATGCAAACAACAGCACTTGGTACTTATTTAAAACATTCAATGATCAAGAGGTATTTGGATTAAATCTCCTGTGAGGGAAATTCTGTTTGGGATTTTGGCAACTTCTGGAGACTGAGTGAAACAAAGTCTCTGATTAAAAATCTTATCCTGCTTTCTGCTAACAGTCCATCATATCACTCACTATGAATCTTCTCTGTGAAAGGCATAACAGGGTCTGTTTCTGCAGAATGCTGTCGCCTGAGATCTACTAGGCAGCAGCAGTCACAAGCATTCAAAACTACCATGAGAAGGGGTGAAAGTAAGCAGGTGTTGTGCCGCAGAATGCACCCCTGAATCCCATCCACTCATTAGCGTCTTAAAGTGGAAGAAAATGATCTCATATTTAGAAAAAACACGAGTTTTGGATCATGACAACATCTCAAATGGAGCAGCAAACTTTCGTTCTGTTTGTATGTGTCTCAAAAATGCACATACAGAGGTGTACTTGGGTCTGTTAACTGTACAGTAAGCTGTTAAGGTAGAGAACGTTATATTTTCGTGACAGCAAATATTCTGAATTAGAGGGCTATTGTTTTTGGCTCATTTGAATAGTCTGAACGAAATAATTAAAGTCACACGCTTTTGAATCCATCCAACTGGAAGGAAAACTCGAATTATTTCGCCCTATTATGTACTCTCAACCGCGCTCCGGTCAGGGGTGCATTCAGGCAGGGGTGCATTCTAAGGCACAACACCTGTACGTACCGGGACGCTGTACCGGGAAGACATACACAGCAGTTTACAGCCGGTACGCAGCGGTACACAAACTCTCATCCCTGCAATATATGTAGGCTACATTTGCTTACCGTGTTGCCGCACGTCAGTCTGCACTCTGCCTTGTAACCGTAGTAATCCAATGAAACCGTGCCGCTTGCGAGTGAGTCGTATTTGCTTCCCCAAACAAACAAATTCCGGAAATTGAAGCGCTCAGTGCGCACTTTTGATTGGACGCTGGTTGCCTAGCGCCGGGGATCGCCTCCCGCCTTTTACGGAAGGAGGGAACTTTTAAAGAGACATCTGCTTTAATCTTCATGCGGAAACGAAACAAAATGGCAGAGAAAAGATGATCGTATGTTCAAGAGAAAGAGAGACGCAGCAGATGATGATACTGCGGCATCAGAGTCGACACATCGTTAAACTTGGGTGTGCTCCTCTTGTACAAAGCCTACAGGTACAGTAACTGCAAGAACCTTATCCTACTACTGCCCTCTGTATATAGGTATATAGGAATTATTTTCAGTCTGTAACAAATTTGGTTGAAAAACTCCCCAGAGATTGTTTTGTTGATTCTGGTTATGTCTTTGTATGACATCTATAGCATTTTTTTCTGGGATTTAGACTACATTTCCCATGAGCACTGCAACTCACTGAGGTAAAGATGTGGCCTTTTTGCAAAGCATAGAAGCAAATTATTACAGACAGTCTTTTTGATACCAACTATCTTTGTTCAAGACAACTTTTTGCAGAATACAAAGTAAAGAAATAAAGTATTGACTAGCTACATAAAATCACTAACTGTCACATAACAGCTACAAAACTTTGTAAACTCAGATAATTACCAGTAGTAGGGGTGGGAATCAATTCTGCTTATCGATTCAATTCTTCAACGATTTCCCTATCAATGCCTTTCTTTGATTTAAAAAAAGGGAGACTATAGATTATCACCATAAACTCCAAATTTTATTTAGTCTCTGATAACAGAAAAAATGTATGCCACCTTCAAAAGACAAACTTTTCGTGCAGAATTTACTTTGGTTGGTATTAAGTCAAATACATACTACGTTGTTTAGTTTGGTATGCATTGTGCTTATGTTAACTCAGGACATACACCTTCCATGCTGTGCAGAGATGGTGCGAGAGGGGCTGACGTAGCGGATAGCATCGATTACATATGACTCCTTATAATTAATGCTGTGTCCCGTTGACAAATGTGTCAGCATGTTGCTGGTGTTTCCACCTTTGCATGTTATCACTGCTCAACAAATGTTGCACGTCACGCTGTTGTCGTCTTTCTTAGTAAAATCAAGCCACACTTTAGATCGTTTCTGCATACTATTCGTACCGTCCACCATGTTGTGATCCAGTTAAAACTACTCACTGTGTCTTAAAAATTGGCTATAACCTCATATTTCATTTTAAATTTGTCTCACTTATCTCATGTTTGTCACTATTAACTTTCTGCAAGCCGTTATACAAACCTTTTTTCCCTTTATACAAACTGATTTTACGACCAAGTGAACAACAAACAAGAAGAGAAAACTTCCACAACCCACAAGATTGAGGCTCCATCCTTGTTTGCAAAAAAACTGACAGGATCTTCAAGGACCTGACCTGAAGCAGTCAAAAATTGCCCAGAATATAGGAGCCCTTGTTGAGGAATTGTGGCTGCAGTTATACCAGGCGAGGTGTTTGTTATATCAGCCTCACACATAAAACCCACACACACACACAAACGCACACATATAAAAGGGGAGAGGACAGCAGATGCATCCTGGGCAAATGATGCATTATTTGGTGTGATTGTTCTGTTGGTCCTCTAACGTGGGTGGGTGACAGATTCCTGTAGCAATGCTGCAGTGCCAGTGATGGTCAAGTGTATTTGTGTGTATACAGGATACAGCTATCACTGTGTGAGTATACTGAGGGCTGAAATGAAGGTTGTCTGTTATTACCCCCCACTGCCATCCCCTCTACACCCATCCCTCCTCTCTGTCCTCTCAGTTGTAAGTTGTTTGCAGCCGCATCATTTTTCCGAAGGGTCAGATGGCAGGGTTTAGCTCCCCTGCACCCCACTCTATCCCTCCCTCATTCCCACCCCTCTCCAACCATCCGCCATCCCTGTCCGCACTCCGGCACTTCACAACTGGATGAGCAAAGCGGCAGCGGCTACCTACCTGCTCGGCTCTGTGATTGACTGCGGTGCTGCTGAGCGAGCCTCACTGTATCTGTGCCGTGTTTATTGCTTCTTTCACCTTCGCCGTAATTGAGTCCCTTCCCCATGCGAAATATGCACCGTCAGTCAGGCTGTTGCGCGTGTGAATGTGGAAGAAATCTGTCAGGGGTGTGTGTGTGTGCGTGTGTGGGTTCTGAGAGTTGACTGACAGGCGACATAACTCAATTCAGCAATTCTGAGGGAGCCTGATGGCTGTTTTTTTTTTTTTTTTTTTTTTTTGGATGTGTGTATGTGTGTGCAGGAATCTGTGTGTGTGTGGCTATCTGACAGACAACTGCATCTAAGGGAAAGTATATATTCAGGCTTCTATACAGCTCTGGAGGAAGTTTAGGGATGAAAACCTGCATATCTCTAAAGGCAAGGTGTGTTTAGGGGTGTGCACAGAATTGGAAAAAGTAGCATCGCCATTAAAAAGTACATTTCTGCATAACTACATGGCTGGCTTATGCACAGTTTAGGCTCAGGCTCAAGCTGAGCAAGCCAGGAGTGTGTTTGGCATGACAAAAACGCCAGTACAACGATGCATGTGTGTGTGGCTGCATGTGTGAGAGGAATACTACTCAGCTTTCTTAAAACTCGCACCCACACATAAGCGACTGTAAAGTGGTCCGAGTGCCAAAAACTGGCCAAGAGGGGAAGGTGAATGGTGATATATAATAGGTAAGTGAGATAAAGTGGCACATACGTTAAGAAAGAGGGATGGAAAAGTGGAGAGGGAATGAGGAGGGTGATGAATGTGTGTGTTTGTGTGTGTGACTGATGGCATGAGAGATTGAAAGGAAGGAGATGAGGGAATTAAATATGAAGGAGCTAAACTCTGCTTTGCTGCAAATAACGGGACAAAAAAAGTTATGCACTGGCTGCAGGAGAAATAGAAATAGGGAGAGAGCAAAGGGGAAGGAGGAGGGACTTATGGGGTTAGTTCATAACAGTCATGGGAGCAAGAGGAGGAGATGAATGGAGATGGTTGAGGGGGACTGCAAGGTCTCTGAAGTGCACGTACGAGGGTGAAAATAAGCCTTCGCCTTCAGAATATTGCAGAGCAGCATATAAGTAAAATGCACAGTTCAGCAAGCCCACAGCAAAAGAAATGGGGAGAGAGAGTAAATCTGGAAAAAGAGAGAAAAAAAAGGCAATTGGGTGTAAAAAGAAAGTTAAAAGAAAAGGAAGGAGGTGGGAGTGTAACTTATTTTGAGAAACATGGTAGGATGGCAGGGGTAGAGGGAGCGAGAATAATGTTGGATATGAATCAATGTGACCTGTGTTAACAGAAGAAGAAAGTGTGAAAAGACAGACAGAGGGAAAAGATCGTTTTGTGTATGCAAATGAGAAGAGGACAGCAGAAGCTCAAGCGTTCAAGCTGGCCACCTGGGCCTGTCAATCCTCCCTCTCTACCTTTTTCTCTCTCCCTCCCTCTCTCCACTCTACCTTTCTGCACCTGGCCCCGGCTCCTCTACAGCCTGCGGCGGCAGCATAAAAGGTAGATAGGAAGAGGAGGCGGGACATGGTGGAAAGCAGCAGGGAAGCTGGAGAGACTGTAAGCCAAAAGATCCATCAGCGAGTGATCCTGGCATTGAACGTTCCCCCCCTTCCCTTCTCCAAAATCTGTCTCTCAGAGCAGCGCTGATACTCCCACTTACTGCAAACTCTCAGTAACAGTTGGAGCAGATTCATGCGGACACATGCACCTGGTGCACATAAGCGGGGTGTGTGCATGTGCATGGACACTGGCATTTAAGTAGCAACAAGGTTAGATGTAGACCAGCGGGTTCACAGGGAGAGGATGTGGCGTGGATAGAAAGTGTGTGAGTGATCATGGCGGGGACAGACAAAAGGACACAGACACACCGCTGAGGCCCTTGAACAGGTTTCACAATGCAAGAGAATCAGAGGAGGGGGATCAGAGACGAGGGAGGGGTGGAGGGAGAGGAAGAACAAGGCCTGAAAGAAAAGCCACGGAGAGGAAAACAAGTGTAGCGATCAAGACGAGAGAAGGTTTTGTCTGAGAACAAAAGGTAGAAATAGTGTGCTAGATGACTGACAAAAAAATCACAGTAGAGGTGTTTGTGTGAATATTCCTCTGTGCTTGAAACACAATAACAGGTGTGTTCTTCTTATATTTGTACACACCATCTTCAGGAGGCTCATGAAAAACAGGCCAAACATGGAATGTGGCATTTAAAAAGCAGAGCGCATCAGGACACAACACGCCGCAGTAAATAAGTTTGGAAAGGTCTCCACAGTCTCCAGAGTGCAGTGAAGTGTTTGTATTCCTTCACATGCAAATTTGTGTTTCCGCGAAGGTTGCATGTGTGTATGCCAACCCGCATGTCTGCTTTCATGTGCACACTTCAGCAACACGGCCAGAGATTTATGCACCAGTCATCATTTGGGATCAACCTGCTTTCTAATTACCTATGCTTTATGTTTGTTTTTAATTTTCCCCATAAGCTCATAAATCGCGTTCCCCTCAGCACATTTCAAATCCATCTCTACGGTAAATAAGCATCTGTTATAATTGCTTCATGGGAGACGTGCTGTGACAAAACTAATTTTGACCCCACTTCAAATGTCATCATAGCTGGGAGTGACTTCCTTTTGGAGCTCAAGAAAAATCCATATAAACGGGGCGTGAAGATGATTTTATAAAACTTCAAATCTAATTAAGACTCAAGGTTCTGGATTTTGTGCATCAATAACACTGACAGTTTGTGGTTATTTTCTAAGCGAAGGAGGGAATGTTTTTCTTACCTCTCTGAATCGCTGCGGTAACTACAAACAGTTAAAGTAATTTTTAAAATGCATTCATGAGTGTGAATTGTATTCAAGGTTATGAAACAAAAGAGAGGGGAAGCTACGATAATTAAGCATAAAGATGGTAACACAGTTATTTTTGTATTTGCACATCACTTCAACAAACTGAAGTGTGCTGTTTTCTTTAAAGGTTAAAAAACTCTTCAAAACTTGAAGGTTTCCAACTTTTCTTTGTTTAAATAAAGTTGTTTAAAATGTCAAACGTGCTCTTATCGAGCTCAATGACGTTATCTTAACAACACTGATCAGCAAGATAAGAGCACTGTCTCTTTTGTTATCGCAGCTGATCAGATTATGATGTTGGGAAATTACCTCCTGGTCAATTCTGCAGAATCTTGTCCACTTCCCTCACATTGGGGAGCCTTCATCTTCGTTGGCAGACTTAATTTCCTGCCTTATGGAGCGCACATCACAGAGTTGTAGCTCCAGAGTGACCTGACATTACCAAGGATTCATGCAAATGAAGCTCATGTTATGCAAAACTCAGTGTGAGTCATTTTGTATTTGTTCTAACACTAAGTTCACCCTCATATACTCATATTGTGTATTTTGAGAGTATGTTCAGGACTGCCAGTGGTCACCGACTGAGCAAAATTACCAATGATGCATCGCAGTGTAAAGGAAAATAGGAGATGCACATGATGAGTACAATTAGCACTCTGTCTGACACATAGACTGTATACACTATGGACAACTTGGTTCCGCCAGTATATGGATTTGGAGCCGAAAAGCTCTTGGTATTTCCGGGTTTTTCTCCACTTCCTGAGACCAACATTGTGCAGTAGCGTGGTACGTATTTCGCGGGAGAGTCGGCATGATGACGCTTGGCTCAAACAGCGTATCCCCCAGTTGAGTTACGCACTCTTCGTACGCCCCTAGGCTGTATGAAGTGTCAATCATAGAAAACATGAACCCCCTGATAACTTTTAAAAATGGAGCTGTACAGAAAAAAGAAGACTTGAGCACAAACCAGTCATACTGTAACTACATGTCAACATCGCAACCGGGGGGAGAAAAATTTATGTTCTGTGTAATTAATTTCTAAAGTTTGTCCACAGCTCCTGTTTACAAAAGACAAACAGCTCCTGTTTACAAAAGACAAATGCACAAATTGCAGCAAAAAATGTTGGTTTTCAGTATTATATCAGAAAAATATAAAGTCATCATCTATATTTCTGAAATACTCTCTACAATGAAAGTATCACTCAGAATCATGTAAGATGGCAGGTTAAGTCTAAATGTCTTTAAATCCATCATTTATATCATTTACTCCACCATCACTATGTAGGGATTAAAGAATGAATGACTTGAATTAAGATGGTTTAGATGTATGTTGGCAACTGCCAGGGTTTATAAAGTCATCATCTACAGCCATCAAAAGTATTACACTCTGTCCCTGGACCTTACAGATGTGGTTTTTGCTTCCTTATCTCAGAGGATCAGGTCAGTGGCCTCTTGTGCATAAGTTTTGCAGCCAAAACCTCAGACACTACCTTTCTAATCTCACACCCCTTCAGCCTCTCTTCTGATCCATGTTTTGATCTAAGTCAGCTCAGATTTATTCTTTATAGTTGTATTTTAGATTGTTATGTCACAGTGCAGGTGCCTGTTTCACTGTCTCTCATGACTCTCCAAAAACAAGTGCCTGTATCAGAATACAATTTTGAAAATATTTTCCTTTTTTTGTACTTTGGGTCAAACTTTAGGCTAAAACAATAATATTTAGGGTGTTTTACTGCTGTCAAATGTGAAACAGGTCAAATTTGACCAAAATAATATGTGTGGGTTTAAAAAGATCAATTTTTTTGTACTGATGATGCAAATGAATTAAATATTTTGTATTCAAACAATCATCAAAGGCTATGTTTTACCAAAGTCTCATCATATATGGTGTCGTTTTGATTTACACTGCAAGCTTGGTCACTACAACAGTGGACAGGATTGATGTGATAAAGTGGAGGACAGATGGCAGCCATCTTGGCCCCAGGGAAAGTAGAAAAATAATCAAGAATGAAAGCACACACCCCCTCAGCTTTCTTTTATTAGTTTCTCCTGCAATAAAGTATGTTACAGTATATATAGTCAAGAGGCGACAGTATCATGCTGTGAGTTCTCTGTGCTGGCTATTCACACCAAGGGTTCTTTATTGCAGACACAAAAACAACTTGCTGGCCACGGCTACAGAGTCCACAAAAGCTAAAAAATTCTCTCATGCCGACCCCAGAACCCCACTGGCCTCAGCAAGCTGCTTCAGCGCTCAGTTAACCGGGATGGCACAGTGGGTGGCAGTTGCTATGAACCACGGTTTCTTCGCAACTGTGTCCAAAGCCCAAGGCCTGTGTCAGGCTCTTTCAGTGTCACAGACAGTGCAGCTGCTCCAATGGCCAGAATCTACAGGACTCTGAAGTCCATGATAACATTGTTCTGCCCACAGATGGACACGGAGATGGGAATTTGTCACCGGACACAAGTGGAAGCACCGCTTCAATCTGCTGGTCCATTTTATGGGAGGTGATAGGAGAAGGTGTGTACCTGTGCTCAGCCATGCACTTGAACGCCCCTCCAGCCACCCAGGAGAAAATGAATCCTGGGAGAGAATCAGCCAGAGCTTTCCTCAAGGTCGCTTGGTGCTCGGCCACTTTTTAAGTGGCCTTGCCAACTGTAACAGTCTCTACAGAAACAATCGCAGCACCAATCCAATTTGGCCGGCCCATTCTCTTCTTTTCTCTTCCCTCTGGTGCAGACGGCTGCAGAGCCTCACTTTTGTATCGCCCTGCTGAAAGCGGGGCATGAATTGATGACCTTATGAATCTCAAAAGAGCCCAGCAAATCATTGCGGTAAATCTCAGACCCTGCACATTAAGCATGACTGCAGGCTTATTCCCCTCATTTCCCCTTTCTTTTCCTTGTCCATCTCTTCCTCCTCCTTCACTTTTCCTTCTTGCTAGCGCTTGGGGGTCTTTGAGAGTAAACCAATGTTTCCAGGATTGTTTTCATGTGCTGCTAATTAATTGCCTTGAATTAATGGTTGTTTACGGTCTGCTAATGAAGTGGATCAAAGCTCACTACTCCTGATGTTGAAGCCGTTGTCTTGGGCCTGAAACTGTGATAAAGAGCAGGTTGGAGCAATACAGATGAACGGCAGGGAAGAGTGTAGGGGTGTGTCTGAGTAGTATCGTGAAAGCCGCAGTGGATTTTGTTTTTTCAGTAGCTGTGTCAACAATCCCTTGGCATACGACCAGAGTGGAGCGAGGCAATCTGAGCTTGATCTACTGGCAGCTGCTGTTATCACTCGTCTTTCATTGAGAGATAGCGTTTGAATGTGAAAGTGTGTACAGTAAACCAGAATGTGTGGTTTTCTGTTACATTTGCCAACATAATCCGTGATAATCCTTTGTTTACTACATTCTTTTAAAGCCAACGTCCTTGTTTTTTTTCCCCCCAAACTTCAAACGTTCTTTCAAAACATTCATTAGTATGACTTAATAGCATCTGATAACAGCTGTTTACGAGGTTTCTGAAATCACTGCGAGTGCCGCTACCACTTTATCTATGCCAGACGTGTCAGAGCTCAAATGACTTCGCCACTTATAGGAAGCAACATTTTAAGAGTTTTCTAAGATAGAAAACTCATCGGAGACCTCCTCAAGCATTGTTGTGTCCGCCTTCTGAAAATCTCCATCTGATTTCCCAGCAGATAGCGCGCTGCTTTGACTGGCAATTTTCAGCATCTGACAATCTCATCAAAGCGAACCTATTAATGGCGATGATACGAAGACGGATTCGAAATGGCAGACAGATGAATAGCCCAGCGCGTGTGTGGGTGTTTTAATTCTCGGAGGCGAGGCAGCTACTCTGGAAGTGGGAGGACTGGCCGTGAGCTGCTGGGAAGCAATTTCAATACTTGTTTGCTTGTATCTGTCGGCGTGTGAGTAGGAGCAGGAGTTCGAGTGTGTGTGTGTGTGTGTGTACGCTGTGACCTCATCGATCATGACACCTTGTCTCTCTCTGGTGTGGTCACCTACACAGTGCTTGCCCTCTCTCCGTCTTAATCTCTGTGTATCACCATCCATCTCCCTGTCTTCCCTCTTCCTCCTTCTTCTCACCCTCATCCTCTTCTCCTACCAGTACCCTGTACTTTTCTGCATCAGTCCCACCTTCTTAATCTCACCCTTTCCTCCTTCCTCACTTTTTTTTGGGTTTCTAAATCCGTCATTCGGCACAGCAGGAGGTTGCACTTTCTCTCCCTCTCCTGTTTTTTTTTACACCCTCCCATTTCAGAGCTGAAATCCTGCAATCATTCACTTGTTTGTTGGACTCCTCTCTGCCTGACTTTCTCCTCTGCTCCGCTCCTCCCTGCTTCAGTGGTCTGTGACGCATGCCCCTGGCGCTTTCCCTCCCCCTCCTTGCTCCCCTCCTTCACTTTTTTATACACTGTGCAGCCAGGCATCTCTCCCTCCATCCCTCCTCTCTCTGTGTCTCTCTCTCACTGACCCCATCAGTCCCTCATGCCCTCGCTAAGCCTGGTCACTCTTCATCAGCCAGCCTCCACTGGACACACAGACCTCCCAAGGGTAAATGGAAATGGGTTCTTGTTGGAGACCTCCGCGCCCGGCGTTGACAGTCTCACCTGAGTCTAAGTCCTTAGCTGATCCTCCTTACCCCTGGATGAGCACCTCATTACCTGCCATCCTCCCGCTCCTTTTATCTCTAAATCAAGTCATCCAGATAGCATGTGTATTAGCCTCTGCACCGCCAAAGAACACAGTTTCGAGCTCTTCAATTTTAGGCACTTGCCCTTTTCAGTTCAATCAGTTTCTCTCACCCAATCACACCTAGTGAGGGCTCCGCTGCAGCGCCTGAGTGAGGATAATCACCGTGGTTACCGGCGTTACCTAAGGCCGCTGTCTGGCCAAGTTAGCGTGGCGCCCTGCGGGAGCTGCGGAGACAGGTGTCACGGTGGCAACGGAGGGGGTGTTAAACAAGCCTAGGGCCAAGCAGAAGGTATAAACGTTTACTCTCAGTCATGGCAACTGTGTCACCCATAGCGAGGAATGCTCACCCCATGGCGCGAATGTATTTTCAGATGCAGGACCCCCCCCTTCTTCCGCTCTATCCCTGTTCCTAGACTGCAATTCCAACTCTGACTGGCTCTGAACATAAATACACCTTGTAAGGAGAACACATAGCAACTGCCTTTGAGTGGTACCACGGAGCATTGCAGAGGAGAACCGCTGTTTACTGATTTCACACTCCCATGGCAAAGACAAATATACAGCGAGAAGGGTCAGCGGCGGGAGAAAAAGCTGCTGGCTCAGGGGACATCGGGTCACAGTATGTAAAAGCTGCACCCTAGAGGGGCGTTCTCCTTTTGCGCCGAGCCAATCAGACAGAGTTAAAAGAGCTGGATTGATTGGCAGGCTTCGAACACCAGCAAATGGGAAAGATGTCCTTGGCAACGGAGTCAGCATTAAAAAACTTCAGCGGCAAAGTTGGTGAAACGCCAGTTGTTCTGGGAGAGGGACACGTAAGGACGACATAGATCACCATTATGATAATCACAAGCGGCAGCGTCAGGGGAATAGTAATGGGAAGGAGATGAGGTGGCAGCCATAAAAAGTGTTTCTACATTAGCACTGGTCTGATTAGATTGACAGAAAGTTTCACTAATGGACAATTAAACAAATGGTCAAATGAGATATAAGCCTTAAATTACCAATTGGTGTCTTAGCGTGCCTCTTTGAATCACTGCGCCTGGAATTCCCTTATTTTTACAAAACATGCTTTACACAAGATGAGAAAAGGGATACACGGTGGCCAAATCACATGATGTGTCCTTGCAGTGGAGGCAAAATCACATGTCAGGTCTTGTTTCCCTTTATTCAAGAGGATGTCAAAATAAATTCCTATCTGGACCTGGTCTATAAAGGCTGGAGGAGGTTATTGAGATGCACTCATTGTGTGAAACAAAAGCAGCCCAAAACAAGGAGTTATGGATCGCATTGAAGACCGGGAGGCAGATTGGAAGATAATTACTGTAAAATACATCACCTGCACTAAACGGTGAGACTGGGAACGTCTTCTACTTCTGAGTAATGGACCCATAAAAGCCCAGGGGAAAATAAAATCCAGCCTGCACTAAGCTCCGTAACTCTTTCAGTCATCACTTTGCCGAAAAGCGACACAGTCCAATTTGTTTATGGAGCTTATGCCGAGGCGGTTGCTCAGCTGAGATAGTAGGCCACCCTGTCAGGACCCTTTAAGACTGCATCAGTTGATCAAACAGGGCCCCAGCACGACAGCAGTAGGCAGTGCATTTTTAAAAAAAGACTCATTTCAGCTTCTCTTGTGCTGACGGGCATGCTGGTGCTGTCTGCCAAGTTCAGGTTGTCCAATTATTTAGACCTACAAAAGACAACAAATCACAAGAATATAGAAGGTTAACGCTGAATTGTGATTGTGCGCCGGGGCTCTGTTTTATGACATGAACCAGCAGATGGCAGGGCAGAGAGCACGGGGAGGAAGTCTCGTTTCGTTTTTTAATTAAATTGTCGACAAGTTTATTTTATTTCAGGAGTGAGTTATCCTGCAAGGTTCGGATCAAAGGATAAACCTTTGCTCGCGGGGAAGACTTTCTCGGCACGTTAGAGAACAAAGAAAGACGCTGAACTAGCAGACGCAGCGTAATGTGGAGGAAAGTAAAAAGGCAATCTTAACTCTGGCGTGATGCAAAGTGTGTCTGACAAGCATCAAAAACTGCAATTGGGCTCAGACAAACTCATGCATTAGCAATTCAATCCCCAAGTTCAAAAGAAACTCTAACGTGCTACATAAGACAGGGACATAAGGTGTATGCGTGTGCTTCTTTGTGTGCACGCGTGTCCATATTTTGACTTTTCGTGTGCGCAACATTTCCCTTGATGTTTGTGTTTACACACCAGGCCTCCCTCCCGTGAGTCACAGCGACATTGATTTATGCATGGCCCCTGTCTCTCTGTGTGTCTTTGTGAGAGAGTGTGTGTGTATACCAGCCATAATTGGTATTCAAATCTCCTCCCACAAGTGCGTCCAACTGCTGCCGTTTTTCAACCGCCAGAGCCCGAGCCAAGGTCCAAACAGCATGATGGGGAACAAGCTCAAACGGATGGCTCTCATTGCACACATTGGAATAAACAAATGGAGGTGATTTAATGCACACAGCGATAAGGCAGGTGGTAATGGAGGCATAGGGGGGGAGGAATGGGGGAGGGGGTGGAGGCATGGGAAGTGATGGAGGTGTGCAAGGTAGCGATTACGGCCAGGAGAGGAGGTGGAGGTGGAGTTGACTGCATTTGTTACTGTATGTGCGGTGTAAGTTTGGCCCACAGCTGCTCTGGATCAGCCACCCCCACATAAGCCGCGCACACAGCGTATAAACACACACTGCTGATTTGGTGTGTGAGTGATCGGGTGTATGCATGTGTGTGTGTGCGTCCCTCAGGCCTGCCCGTCAGACACACTGTGAAGTCTTTCTGCCTTTCTTCTCCCACTCTTCCCTCACTCCCTTGCTCCTTCTTTTTTCCCTTTCTTGCTTTCTCCCTCTTTCCATTCCTCTGTCTGTCTCTCTCTCTCTCTTTCGTCCATATTTTAAAAAAAGAAGACTCAGGCTCCTGGCCTTGCCTTCTTCACAGCACCCTGTCAATCCATATGTCCACTCATTTTGTCAATCCATCCAATCAATGTGTCGATCTCTACCCTGGCATAATAACAAGCCCCCCTCGTCCTCCCGTCTTTCCCTCTTTTACCCTTCTCTCTGAATTTGTTTTGCCATTTTTACCCCGTTGCCATGCTGATTTCTTATCAGGAAAGCATTTTTCAACACTTGCACAATGTGCGCACGTATGCAGGGTGTTCACAAACAGACTATCTTTTTACATTCTTCTCTACCTTCCTTCTCCGTCCACCCCCTGCCTCTGACAACCCTCCGCCTTCCCCCGACCCCCTGTCTCTCCCGGCCCCTGTCAGTGGCTAGATTAATGACAGTGATCAGTGAGCAGCCCCCAGCAGAGGCTTGCCCGCAGCTGAGGCAAAACCAAGCACTGTACACAGCGCGCACACACAAAGACACACAGAGACATAAAGAAAATTTACATGCAACACACAAGCAGAATCATAAACGTGTGCCCAGACACACGCACATAAACCTCTTACACAGTACTCCAGTTAGACTGATGCTAACGCCTACACGCTTATGCATATAAATCAACCCTGCACTCCTCCAGCATCAGACATACAAACAGATACACACACCAACACAGGGGGAAAAAATCAATACCCGGGCCATGGTAAGGATAGTGTTGTGCAGGGTGGGGAGAAGACTATGGAGGGATGTGGTCCTCTTATATGAAAGAGACATCATCACAGCAAAGCACAGCATTGCACAGGTCTGACAGTGACAGCCTCAGGACTAGGTAAACAAAGGCCACAACACAAACCAGTGACGCAACATCTGTGTGCACTACAAGGGTGGAATTTAATGAAGTTTGTTATGAGTGTGTTCCAAGCAGATGGACGAAAGTACCATGAGGCTTAAGAGTCCAACTTGAGCACAATCCAATTCCTTATTCCTGCAGCAGATGCACTTGTTATATAGGGTTGTGACCATGAAATACAGTGTGCCCATATGGGATCATAGCAGGACTATCCCAGGCTGAGATGTACCAGTTGGAGGAGATTAATAGCGACACAGCCGGTGCAGGTGCCAGTAAAAGGCTTTGTAATAGATTGTTAGATGTTATTGTATCTGATAAGGTGAGGTCTCAAAGGTCCTTTCAGTTCCTCGCTCTGTGGCAGAATAGAAAATCAGTAACACACACACACACACACACACCACAGCTGGGTCTACTGCCGCTCTGTGCATCACACGTCTGGTCCACTGCGGGCATTTGTTATGAGCTCTCATGTGGCTGTCAGTATATTCACGCGGGGGTCGCTCTGTATGTGCGCGCAGGCACCTGGGACTCTCACAGCAGCTATGACACAATGAATCCAAATCATAGTCTGTCCGGAAAAAAAACACAACCAAAACGCCATGACGCAAGAGGGTCAATAGAGCATGAGTTCATTCACAGTGAATATTCCTGCGGGGGTGAAAAAGTGACAAACCCGTGTCTTTCACTTTCATCTTGAGAGGGTTTTTTGGGGTCTTTCCCGCTTAGCAGTTCCCAGAAGTGGTCAACACAAACGGCACACGCTCACATAGCAACACGGATGTAGCCCAGACTAGCTCAAATGGCTTTGATTCTAATTAGCCAGTGGTGAATGCTAACAGTGGTCCGCAGGATTGGTGATAAACTCGCACTTTCTGCACGTGTTTTTGTCCCGCGGAGGGTTCCTGTGTCAGAGAAGACTCCGAGCTTTCACCAGCTTCTTCTTCTTCTCCGGACTTGGACAAACTTGCACACACCGAGACGAGCTTAACACTCTTCTCATTCACATCACACACACACACACTCTCTCTCTCGTTGTCTTACCGGTGCGCACCAAGCAGGCGACTGTGATGATGGCGAGAGGGACGCAGTAGTTCCACACGGTCGCGAAAGCCATCTCTGTCGCTGATATTCCCCCACTGATCCTGTTCCTCAGTATTCCTCTTCCTTGGAGAAATCAGAGTGACATGAACCCGCAGGTTCACTCTCCGACTGCGCCTTCAGCGTCTGTGTAGTTATGTGTGTCTGTGTGTGAGAGTGCGCGCGCGTGACACTGTGCGTGAAGGAGTGTGTATTTGATCAAGCGCTCTGTGCGTAAAAGCGGGTCTTTACATAGTATTACTTCCCCACACACGCACACACCCACTTTCCCTGCTTGTGGATATGTGAAAACGATGGCTTGGCCGGTTTTTCTTGGTGACTTGACATTGTAAATATATTTTAAAAAGCTTTCCAACGGGGCGGGTCTGTTTGCGCTCTGACCAATGGCAGAGAGCAGGAGCAGGTGAAGGGGTGTGCGGATTAGGAGAGAGGGGCCGGGCTTGGAGAAGAAAAAGGCTTCACAGGAGGAGAACAGAGGAGGAAAGAACGGTTGCACCTTCCAATTAATTGAAATCAATTCGCGCTAAATGTGATGGATAACCAACATTAATTTTCAGACACAAATTGCCAATTCATTCCACATTCAGCTCATGGAGGAAAAGGAAGGGCTGGCAAAATCATCAAGATGATGAAAGCGAAACAGATGTTTCTTTTTAGGTGAAGTGAGAGAAATCCTGCAGTCATTTTCTGAAGCCTTAGCTGACCTGGAATTGTACTAATCTGTGTCTCAGGGATCTGCTGAACTCACTATTTCTGCATTTGTGTTTTTCTTTATCTTTCTATTTTACAGGCACATCAGCACAGATGCAGTATTCTCAGGGTTTTTGTAGATTAGGGGACATTATGTTGCAAAAGAGTCCCCATTATCTCCCAAATGCACATATAGGACTCATCAAAGAGAGCAGAGAGAAAAAACCTGAGTGTATTCAGTTAAGTCGCTGTTCACAATGATGGTAATGGCCTGGAACAAAAACTTGTTCTCTGGACAAGCCAGTGTCTCTGCTCATCTGTAGTCAGGGCCTATTAGGTCTTGCTAAAGGGGCTCTTTAACTTTACCCTCATGCTGTGGACACAGTTTGCCCATAATTGTGTTTTCCAGTCAGAGAGCGCCGCTCCATTATGAAAATTGTTTCTCT
Organism: Xyrichtys novacula; assembly: GCA_962446985.1. NCBI lineage: Eukaryota > Metazoa > Chordata > Actinopteri > Labriformes > Labridae > Xyrichtys > Xyrichtys novacula. Next base: position 26,707,866 of record OY660871.1, read on the forward strand.
TTCCACATCTCTTTTTTTTTTTTTTACCCTCTCCTAATCTAGTACCAAAGGCAAGAAGTGTCCAGGGCTTGAAGACATCATTCTGAAACTGTATCTTTGGCGCCCCCCTCAGGTAGCTTCAGGAACAGCATGTAATGGGTTTCAAATCTAGTTTGGCCTCCCTCTCATCTGTCACGAATCCTCCAGACACTTTGGCCAGTTTGGCTCCAACATTTAGAAAAGTTCAAACAGGCAGTAAAGCATCAAAGCAGTCTAATAACATTAATATTAATATTTCTGCCCTTGACTTAAAGTCCTTCCAGAAAGTTCTCTTTGAACTCACGCCTCATATCTGACCCCGGCTTGAGGATCAGTGAGCAATCATAAATTCTCCGCTTCGGGCTTCCTCTGCTCTGTGATTTCATTTTCCCTACACAACTTTTTAACCTTGTTGTTTTGGCGAGGAGAGTATCTACCCCACTCGATCCCCGATTCCAATCCTATCCCATTTTTCCCTGTCAGCCTCTCTGCAAGTGTTTGTTCCCCTTGGTTGGCAGGGAGTCGATGGCAGCAGCTTCCCAGCACCAGATGGGGCATTGTCAGGAAGTAATGAGGGGAAAACACCTGCTTCTCCTGCGAACTCCACTCCTTCATTTTCAGCCATTTGACACAACATATGCAGGAAGCGCATACAAAACCAAGTGACCGAGACGCGAACAGCAGCGGGCGATGGCAAACAGTCGCAAATGCCTGGTGTTTTGGGGTGTTAGTCAATGGGGTGTCATGTTTAGTACAACCCCCCACACAAGAAGGCAGGTCTGTGTGAGGTTACCAGGACAGTTTCTCACCAGAATATCTGTTGATATCGGGAGAGAGTTGCCAAATGTAAATGTCACAGATTTGGTTCCTTGTCCTAGTAGGACCGAGCAACATCCTCCAGATATGAGAAATGAGGCCAACACGAAAGCGCCAAAATCTGCTGCATCCCTAGTGGCCGCTTGAGGCTGACTCTAAAAGCGAGTTAATCCCCATCAGGCTCCACATTAAAACGCCAAAATTCAGTGCAACATTCAACATGTTCACAGCCTTAAACAAAAAAGGGACATTTCTGTCTTTTATGTCTCATATAGAACAACTCAGGACACTAAATTTGACATAACTCACCCGTTAAAACTAGGTTAGCGCTTAAAAGTTCTGAGTCGTTAGCAGTGGTAGCTTCGCAAACAAATTCAATACACCCATTTATAGCAAAAGCAGCATCACATGTGGACGTCAATTTAGAGCGAAACGCTACAACACCACACTGACATGTATGATCTTTACCAGTCTCTCTCTCTCTCTCTTCCTTGGCAGTAAATGCTTGTTTTCTGCACTCCCTCATCGCGTCTCTCATCAAGTTGACAGGCGATGTTGACCTCGCCCAGTATAGATAGCTTGCTGAAGACTTGACGTTAATGTGAGTTGTGCTGCATTCATTCTTGCTAATTTTGTCAGAAACTTTTTACATCAATTCTTTGTTGTGTCCAAGCAGCAGGAGAATAGGAAAGTCAATTCTTAGCAACACTCGCTCTTAGCCAGTCTCTTTGTTATAACCAGGTACCAAACTTACAATTTGTCTTTTTGTTTTCTTTGAACAGTGTTAGGACAATGAGTCCCCAGTCTCCTAACTTCCAATCTTTCCACCAAAATAAATAGATGAGAACGCAAACACCTGCGGTTTCAGAAATTGCTCATTTCTCTTGCAATAGTCGCATCTCTACAAAATTCAATGGGCTCTGGTTAAATGAATAAATAACTGAATGAAGCCCAAATGAAAGCGAATCAAGGGGGCGCACCATGACACCTGTTACCCATTTACACAACGGAAGTGGAAGGAGGAGGATGCTAGTGCTAGGACTGTTAGTCTACTAGGTTTGGTTGCTGCTCTGTAGATTCACTTTAGTTTGTCAAAATCTATCTTCAAGTATTGGAGGAACATGTTTTCTCATCTTTGTTGTGTAAGGAAGGGAGGGCCTGGTTCTGTTGCCCTATTTCTGCCAGCCATCCCCGACTGGAGGATGTGGCAACTCTGGGCAGCAGATGCGCGCTGCTAGCTGTGTGCTAGGTGTCACTTTGAGTTAACACTGCTACAGCTGAAGTAGACTTCTGTTAAGATGTCTTTCGGGGATTTTTCTCCAAAATTATGGATAGTAATGCAGCTTGTTGTAATTAAGACTGTAAAAGAAGCTCTGCCCTATAATCTGCAGGGCTGCCAAGTTTCAGAAAATGACAAGAGTGAGACTTTAGCGTTATGAGGTGTTCAGCCCCCGACCAAAGGTCAGCGCCAACATTTTTTTGCCATTTTTAACGTTGATTTATACCTTAAGACTGATGTCCTCACCTCCATGCCAGCTGCTCTCCCACATGCTAGTCTTAATTAACCAGAAATTAGAAATGAACATTGTAACAAGAATTTGACAAAATACATTTATTTGTCAATATTTCATTACATTGAAAGATGTGAAAGATAGTTAGAGACATTAAGACCCACCTTATGTTGCTTCTGATTGGTTTATATTGCATGGTGCCTTTCATGGTTGGTTAGCGCTCGAGTTACCTCAGAAGTCAGATGTCGAAGCTGAAAATGACGTCACACCCGAGTTACCAGCGTTTCAGTTACCAAGTCGGAAAAAAGCAAAATCGGAGGCATGAAACAAGATGGCTACATCTACGAAAGTTATTTTAGCCCTCGTCTTATATTCGGACAAGGCAAGCGGTAAAATAACTTGCGCGGATGTAGCCATCTTGTCTCCGCCTCAGATTTTGCTTTTTCCGACTTGATAACTGAAACACTGGTAACTCAGGTGTGACAGCTCTGACTTCTGACTTCAGAGGTTACTTGAATGCAGCATTTGGCACAAAGGACTGATGTATTGGTCTGGGATTGGTTATCTTGGTCAGTTACTCAAACTATGGCTAGCTAAATTTATTATCATGAAAAAAATGCAGAGTATTGAATGGGGAAAAATAAGCGTGAAAAATGTCAAGTGTGGCGTGTGGTGTGAGAATGGGTCACATTGCGTGACTGTCACACTCAAAGCATGATGGTTGGCAGCTCTGTATTTCTTAATGGTAATATATTGGTGTCTTCACTCTAAGTGCCTGGATAGATTGTCAACACGCCTAGTCTTTTAGCAATGCTTGGTATGTGCTTCACATGTTCAGGTCAGCGCATTAGAGTCAGGATTGTTGTTGAGTTGAAGGATAACCGAGTTTTTTAGGTCAGGTGACTTGGTTCACAGCTTTAATCCTGTTTACCCACCATCAGCTGTGACTCCCCTGGTTCTACAGTCTCTTGAAGTCTTCAAAATACCCAAACTACTGTGTATTTCACATCGTTTATTTGTAGGCTCAAATTGGCCATTAGACTGGTGTGTATAATTTTGATAACTTGGTGTCCACAACCTACTCACTTTCTCCAGCGCCTCCCCCTCCTCTGAATTCCGCCACATCTGGTTTCAAGAAACTGACATGGCAACAGGAGGCTTCAAAAGGACAAATCAATATGTGAGGTCAGTGGCTGTGTCAATTATTTATACAGTCTGTTGTTAGGACCCTGCCAGCACCAGACAGAACTTTTTCGGCTGCTCTGTATTCCCTGCACAGCGTCTGCTTCGCCTCGAGCTGATGTCCGGTGGTTTATCCATGAGCCACTATCAAGGTCAGGATGTCACTGTAAACTACACTTCTCCCCCTCCCAACAACAGCCTTGTACCTCGGGGACAGCTCTTCTGTGTGAAAAACCTGAAACATAATCTTGTCTTTTCTGGCCAACCGATTGAAGCCCCAGGACCAAATCCCACTGGGGAACTCACGGCTTTTCAGTCATGACCGATTTAAAGGCCAAAACAAAACGCTGCTCACTGGCATTTCACATACCAGAGGGCATTTTTAAATTTACAACTTGTATTTTTTTCCCACAGAGTGTGACAAATTTTTTAAAGTCTTTCTAGTTTGGTTATAGTCTTCTTTACTCCTAGAGCTTGACCTCGGACATAAAGTAAGCAGAAGTTTGTGGAGTTGGAGAGGAAATACACAGTCTGTAAAACGCTCAACAAAAAATAGCTGCAGCAGAGGCAACTGTACGGGGGGTTTGAATAATCAGTTTAATAACATTATCCTGGCTGTGCTCTGTGGCGCATGCACCCGTTAATGGAGTGTCATTGTTAAACTGCCGCTTCGCCCATTATTAACGACGGCCTACGGTCAACCACACACGCATAATAAAACCACATAAAACCCAACATAACTTCAACAGACAAGCGTAATGAAATCCTCTGCGTTACGAGGACGGTTATGGTAATCAGCGGTGGTTGCTGTGGTAAGGCATTGGGGGTTACAAGGCAACAGAGGGGAAAATTAAAAAGATGGAGATGTAGTCCATGATGGGTATTTTAGAGAGGAATCAGGCTAAACTAAGTCCCGTTCATGTTGGAGTGGGGCTAGCAGAATCGGCTCATAATGGCTGGGTGAAGTTTCAAGGTTACGTGACTTAACTGTTATTCTGGCTGTGTGTGTGAGTGCGAACCTTACCTCCATGCATGTGTTCGCAACCTGAACTGACTGAGAACGGGTTTAGTGCTCGGAGGCAGATGGGGAAAAACACCGTGCAGGCGTAGTACTTTGAGTAAAAGGTCATTGCCTCAGAGTGAGGTCTTACAGACTGAAGGGAAAGGTTGGTAAACAAGCTGATGCAAGCCTGAGATGGCATTGGATTGAGAAGACGCGCAGCCAAGCAAGCATGCATGTCAGTCTTTTACCACATTGTCAATACTCCCCTGCCTCTTCTGTACTGCTAAAACGGAGCAAAATCAATTCCACACAGGAGGCGATAAGTAATATTTTTTTTGGAAAGCTATTTATTATCAAACAAATCCAAAGTACACAAAGTTAAATATAAGAGTGCAATGTGCTTGAGAGCTGTCACAGTAAAGGAAGAGATTATAATGACCCTCTCACAGAGTCTTTGAGATGATGCTGCTCCGGTGAAAAAGGTAGGAATGAAAACAAACCATCAGAATAAAAAAAGCATTATTTTATCACCTAAGATGCTCATTCATAAAAAACAGCTGACTAATCATAGTTGGCTCAGAAAGGACAGAATTGCACGTGGAGTTTTTAAGTCATTTAGCGTAGAAAGTATAATCATTTTCTATACTACTGAGTGAATGAAGAGAAATTGGCCACCTCATATTTTGCCTAAGATGTATAACACCCACAAGCAAATCAGCTCCTGTTTCTCTACAGCAATAATTTGCCCTTCAGGCGTTTTTTTATACCCTGCTTGTTTCTGATTTAGATTTTCCTCCCACTAAAGCCTCCAAATATCCCTCTTTGATTTTCCTCACTCTGTCCTTCCTCAATGTGACCACCCATACAGCATCTCCTCCCCCCCTCTAAGTGCCCCCCTCTGATGCTGTCCCTCGATTTCTAGTCACCCACTCCATCCCCCTCATCTCCCATTCCATCTTCCCCTCACTCTTCCTCTCCACCTGCCTGTGTGGCTACACCAGGGGCTGTTTGTCTCCGGAGATGGAGGGTAGGGACTCCACACTGCTTTTGTAGATGGGTTTCTTCTGAGAGCGGTCATCACTGTGAGAGAGGGAGAGAAGGAAAGACAGAGGAGCGTGATTATCTGTATATCGACCTCCCAGTAGGCACGAGAAAACTATAAGCGAGGAAATTATGGACTAGACCTGAGCAATAGACCCACACTTGGCTGATAATATGAACGTGTATCAGCTCTCTGTCACTTGTTTTATTTTCATACACATATAGCAGCACATGTCGAACCACATGTGTGTGGGTAACACTTCTTTCTTAGCCCCCTCCTCAAAGTTAGAAATCACATGTAAAGCTAGCTGTTATGAAAAATCTTCCTTTTGATTTTTTTTCCCTCCAAGTCCACGAGGGAAAGAAGTTAATAAGCCAAGCTGCAAGGGGTCATGGCTCACATTAACATACTGTCAGCTACACATTTAATGGGACTTCTCCTAATGCTCTTATCATTGATGTAGCCTTTTTTATGCATTATATACCACCACTGAATTAAAGCTGATGCTATTAGCTGGAGCTTTTCACACATGGTGGGAAGAAATAAAGAAGCGTGAAGCGAGATCAAGGGTGGGGGTCAAGTAGGTCATACCTGCAGAGATATACATCAATACCCAGTTTAAAAAAACACCTTCAGACACATAAAAGCCCACAAGCACCACTCTGCACATGTGAAATGGTTTTCTGCATGAGCACTTGCCATGCCAAACACATACGCACCGTGTCAAATGTACACAAAAAGGTGCACAATCAAATCCCCACACTGTAGCTGAAATGGCCTTGGTTCTATCACACAAGACAGAATGAAATATTGCAGCAATAACCATATCCATAATATAAAGTCAAACTGCAGGAAGAGGGAGTGAGGCTGAGTAAAGGAAATAGAAAGGTGAGTGTGGGTGAAGCACCGTGAAGAAATCAAACAATCACACAGGCTCACACACGTCCAGCTTCTGTATATGATTCAATATGACAATCACACACAAGGAGAAGGTACTGTAGACACAAACACAGACAGTCAGGTCTTACATGGGTCCCTTGCTGGTCTTGGCCTGTTTAGCCCTGCGGCACAGGAACACACTCATGGAGAGGATGAGCACCAAGAGAGACACGGCAGCCGCTGAGGTCATCAACATGAGTCGGCCATTACTGGACGCATACCAGGGGGAATCAGCTGTGGGGCAGATCAGTCAGACATGAAGGAAAACATGCATCTTACAGACTCTAAAATCAGTAAAACTATGAGCTCTCTGCCTGCAGGCGAAGCTTGGATAGACAACATCCTGTTTGTGCGAGAAGAGTGTGAGTCTGTCTGGAGTTTAGAGAGCTCTGCTGCTGGACACAGCATGGATCTTCTTGAGAAACTCTGTGGTTATCTTTTTTTCCCACAGAATTCTCTTTCCTTTGGAGACAGAGGCAAACACCTGAAAAAATACGGTTGTGAGGATTCTCCAGGCGGCAAAAATCACCTGGTTAGTCTGTATATATCCAGTCATTCCATATGTAAAGAGGATTTCTTGGCAGCTTGAGTCACACAGGTTTACACTAAAACTGTTTGCTGAGGCTTTGTTCCCTTATTGTACAGCAAACTTCAAAGCAGTGGCAATGACATGCAACATTTGTTCCCCATACCTTCAAGGATGAACAAACATTATCCCAGCATCTTGAAATTATTAGCTTTTTAATTAGTACATGTGCTCCCGAGGAAATCCTGCAGACATTGTGGAGCGCGGTGACCAATGAGTCAATTGCAGCAGTAATAAGATAGCTCTACCATAATAAATAACATGCATTGGCTTAATTGCATTTTTAGAGGTTGCATAATTTCAATGATTGAAATCACGAGGCTTATGAATCGGACTGCTTGAGAGGATGGTGTTTAAAAACGGCGGTGCATTCACACAGTACAGTCATCTCACAGGTCACTGATAAAGATGATGAAGACAGATGAAGTGCTGTAAATTGGATTAGCTATAACATTGTAATGAAATTAGCCCTCCGCTTGAATACAATCTTAACGTTTCAAGAGGAATAAGACAGTTTGTCAGTCATACAGATTGACAGCCACTGTGTGTGCATCTATCCAAAGAAACAACAACAACAGACTTTAAATAATCAAAAAATCACTGTCCTATCACTAACTTCACTAATGCATTTTGATGTGCTGTATACTTTTTGACGGTGGAACAAAGTCGCTTGAGTTGCTGTGCATCTTAAAAAGCTAAATAATATAAAAAGTGCAAATATAATCAAATGAAGAAACGCACAGTGACCAATCTTGCGAGTGTCTCTTTCTAATGCAGAACAAATATTTCTAACTCCTCTTAAGTCGCTGTCTCTGTGCTCTAAAGTGCACTTAGGTTTGACTTGATATTTATAACGAAGGAGAAAAAATCTAAGGTCAGGTAAAAGCATTGCCTCTCCTAGATCTAATAATTATCCTCTTACCCTTTAAAGTTGCTGCAGTTCAATCATTGTTATTCATTCCTGCTATTTAAAACGTATCACGTCCCCTGGGATCATCCCACCTATTTTCATTTGACATTTTACACTTGATTTCGTGTGGGACATTGTTGTCACCTTTTCCTGCGAGGTGTTTTCTTAAATGTCTTCCCTTCTTTTTTATTTCAATATCACAGTCTGCGCAGACCCAGAAACCTCAACCCTGAGCTGCTTCCTCTGGGTTTTAAATCCAGACTTATGAGGAGGAACTTCTGCATTTGTTCATGTTGACGTAATCGCACTGTAATTTGTGGTCACTTCTAAGTAACTAAAGAGGAAGTGATACAAAATATTTACTGTTTTTCTGTTTTTGCTCAGGGGATGTTTACAGTAAAAGTCCCGACAGTAATAGGGAAACCACAAACCAGTTTTCTCTGAATTTAACTGAACTTTTCTGTTTCGATCTGCTGGTTCCTCTTACCTGGCAGCACGCTGATGTTGATGGTGCGGCTCTTGCTGAGCGACTCCACAGAGGGATGCTCAGCCACGCAGGTGTACTTTCCCCCATCTGTTGCGCTCACCTTCTTCAGTGTCAGCTTAGAGGAGGGGAGGATCCAATCGTCACCCTTGAGGAGAAAGATAAAGACAGTGAAACATACTTTATTTAAAAATCTGGCTTGGAGACACTTTACTGTGTGTAAACTGTGAAACTAATTCAGATGACCGTGTTTATGGTCTCTTTGTAGCTCATGAAGTGCTCCTAATGGCGTTACTACTGGTTGTTGCTCATACTTAACAAGTATTTGGTATCTGTGTTTCCATCTGCCCAGGGAGGCCCACAAAAACAAATAGGCACAGATACAGAGATGTGCATTAACGTTCAATCTGTCCCTTTATATTGAACTGGTGAACAAATGCAGGAGAGCTCAGGAGAGAGAACTGAGCAGGGTGGAAAGTATAAAAATATTTTATTGGCCGTACTGTTCGCAGCCCTAAGAGTATTGACAAACTCCTAAAAATTAAAATAGTGCTGAGCTGAAACTCCAGGAGAGACAGACAGGAGATGATGCTGGAAGACGAGAGATGAACGCAGAGACTGTCAGGTACAATAACAGTCAGACAGAAATAGAAAGAAAATGGGCAGAAAGTGTTGTGTTTTCGGGGGGGAAAGAGGGACATATAAGAGAACGAAAACAGGGAGAAACATGGCAACTGGCATCAGCAGTGGGACGCAAACAGACAAAAATATCTTCTTGTTTTCAGGCCTCAGAGAACCGTCCCTAAAGTCCCAAATGAAGTGTATTTACCTGAGCGGTAATCCCAAACAAATGAACACACATCGGCACAAGTCAATAACCCAGAGAACACCATCATCCGCAAAGAATGACGCCACAACACACGCTGTTAACACAACCCATAATGAGATGGCAAGGGAGCACGATGAATTGTTGACACAAAAATAGCAGCACCATTACGAGATAGAGCCCGACATGGAAGGAAACAAATAATAGGCCAAACACAAGGATTGGAAAACAAATGAACGTGAAGGACGGGGTAACAAAAAAAAAAGGAACAAAAAAAAAGGCATTACACCATGCAAATGATTTGGCTCCTGGGAGCTGCAGCTCCTGCCAAGAAAGTCCATTTCAATTTGAATGGATCTGAATTAAGAGGATTTCCCATAAAGGCCAGGTCTGGCCAAAGCAGCATTTTGTATGCAAATCCACTGGCACCCAATGCAGTGGCCCGTTTCTGCCTCTGTCCTGCTGTCATTACCCAGGGGCCAATGTGCCCGCGGCGGCTGTCTGTCAAATGGGACGTACTGATGCCACTTTCTGCCCCCATATCTATTCCTGTCATACATACAGTTTCCCCACACTCACAGGTGGACAATCATTCCACCCATCTCATCATCTCTTTGATTGTCTCGGTCCGTTTTTCCAATCAGTTTGTGACTTATGCAAACAGCGCATAAATAGCTGAACCTCCAGCGCAAACTGATTCCATCTTCATCTCCATACGGTGATAGCTCTGTCACTCAGCCTGGCATTCATAACTACTCTTCATCAGAAGGACAGTCCTCTATATCTGGCAAATGAGGACAAAAACCATAAGCCCCATATGATCATGCAGAGGACAAACAGTATTAACAGTGTAAAATTTCCACTGAATTGGATTTGAATTTGTAAGCCAATTTATAACCCGGATTAGCAGTGACCCTTTAACAAGCACATTAACCCCGAGCCGACTTATCTGGAGGAATAACAAAAGAGAAAACTTTGCAATTATGTTAGCCTGTTCCCAAGATATCTTCATTGTCGCATGCTGCGGCTTCATTACACCTGTTATTGGTGGTGGCAGACCACTGTGAGAGTGTAATACCATCTTCTCACCACAAGGGCACAGTATATCTCCCAACTCATCACCACCATCTTCTTCTACATGCCTTTTGGCACTATTGCGTATTACATTGAGACGTCTTAATTTCCCCCCGGGCGAGGGTTCCTCCCCTCAGCGGCGAGCCCAGTTGAATAATTCAATAGTGGTTAACCAAACACTGAAAAAATCATTAGAAATCTATCCGCATAATTGTTTTCAGGTTGACTGGCTCTTGTCTAGACCTCATTAAACTATTAATCCTTTGTAAGTGGGCAAGCTGCAATCCCCTAGCGAGCGGTGGGCCTAAGCCGACCGGTCACTTACATACAGAGCACTTCTTCAGAAGAAGGGATGAAAAGACGACAGGGAGTGTGGAAACAAGTAGTTCGAGAAAGTCAGTAGGAAAGCAGTGAAAATTAAGCAAAGAAGTGACCTGAAGGGACTAGAGGAGGACATAAAAAACATAAGGAGGTCACATCAAAGAGGTACAGAGGATGACAAGTTTCCACAGCATAATGAGGACACTGCCACCGCGTGCAGGCTTTCTCACGTCTTTATTCCAGAAGTACTTTGGCTCCTCGGACGAGCTGGCAGAGCACTGCACCGCCACATCATCCCCGAGCTGCACCTTCAGCTCCTCTGACATCCCGAAGAAGCTGCTGTATCCCACCCTGGACAGTGATAGCTCCCCCATGTCTGAAAAAAGAGAAGAAAAAAAAACAGCCGGGATTATAAGGCATGATGGAGCATTAATGAAGACAGAAATGGACGTGAGCTGTTCCTACTTCGTGAAGAGTTCTGGGACGTGACTGAACATATGTTTGCAGCAGTAGCAGCTGGTAAACATCCAGATCTTTGAGTATATCTGAGTGTATAAGGCTCCGGTATAATGCCTCCCAGTGGTACAGACTGTCCTAGCGATCAATAATAATGATAATAGGCTTCATCTTATCGGAGTCTTTAGAGAGGCAGTGTTGTGAATAATGGCTCATTTTCTCTTCCATCTCAATAGATGGCCCACGTCCATCCAGCTCCTCCTGGCTCCTCTCTCCCTCTCTGTCTCCTTCAGTCCTCTAGTCCATTCTAATCTCTGCCACTTATTGATTCCCCCCATGAGGCTGAGGAGCCTATCAAACGGCATCGCGGTCGATTTGATGGCCACTGAGAAGATAGAGGACACTGATAATCTAACTTGCCACGCCACGGATGCTGTTTCATTCGACTGTGTATCCTACAATGATTGTTCCAAACTTGAGAGCCGTACCAGGAGAATGTGTCTTTGTTTGGTCGGAGAAAAAAGTCAAATAACTATAGTCAAGCTAGCATGCCTATCACAGTGTGAGTGTGCACAGAATCTGGACTTTTTTTGCACTTGTTTTGTTGAACAGCTGTTCGGCTCAGCTATATCTTGCGGTATTAACTATTCATATGTTTTTCTCTCCTTCACTGGGAACAAAGTGTTGTCCGCACTGTGTCTGAAAGATTGTCTTTACCTCCTGCTGCCTGGAGAAAGAAGAAAAATTGCCAAGTTTTACACTATCCTTGTTATGTCTTATTACATTGATCAGTTCCCTTACGGACTTCGATGTGGAGCAGAAACAGGAGCTTTTACACAGACGAAACATAAATATATACATTTTAACAACACTTTTAATCTCATTTTGCTGTTTCACACAAAGTTTGTTGTTTTTTATGAACTTAGAAAATACTGCGGAGTACTTTTTCTCTGTCTCTGTCTCTGGTGTTGTCTGGGTGACCAGCAGAATACTTTTTTGGATTTCAAAGTAAGCCGCAGCACTTAGATTTGGGAATAGCTGACCTATATACCTATGTACTTTTCGGGGCTTTTTTACTTCCTTCTTTGTAGTCGCATCTGTATAACAATGTCACTACCGGAAAGCAGAACTCAGAGGCTGGATGTCTGATTTGCAAGTCATGTCTTTGACTAAATAGTGCCACATCCCCGCAGAACTTTCTTTGGCATCTGCAGGGCACAGACTGCATGAAAAATCTGAGATTTCTTTATTTGTCATAAAAAGGGGGAAAAAAATGTCACGGAGCCATTGTTCCACAGACTTTCACCAGACAGCTCCTACCCCATATCAACCCAGAAACTCACAATGCACTTTGAAGGCCAGTGGCGAGGAGAATTTGTCTTGCGCAGTCACATTTTCAGCATCAGATGCACAGCGGTAGGGCCCCTCGTAGTATCTACCAGCGCGGGGAATGGACAGGACGAGACGGTCTACAGTCTGCTCCACTTGCATCGAGTAGTAGCACCAGGATCGCTCCCAGAGTTGACGCCAGCCCTGCATGTACTGAAAAAAAAAGAAAAGCCGGAAAAATTCTCAATCACTGTTGTGGATAAATGCGTATTTTCACAGCATTCTAGTGGATTGCATTACATGTGTTAGTTTTCCGTCGGGCTGAACAACACAGCAGTGAGCTACGTGATCTGACATTTGCATAGAGCGGTTGACAACTCTCTGTAAATATTAGTCCAGGCTGTGAATTTTATGACAAGCTACAAAAGCAACATTATTATGTAGAGTGTGAGCCTGTTTCTAAAAAGGAGGATTATGACATGATTAATCTTTTAGAGCTACTAAAAATATCAAATGAATACTAAACATTCATATTTCAACAACTTCCACAGCTACAGAGGGAATACACTAGCCTATGTTCCTCTGCTGCGTCACAAGAAAACCCAGATAATATCGACATGACACTGAGTTCCTGAGGTGGACTCTTTTTCCCTCCATTTCCTCTTCTGTCAGACTACATGTGTTTCTTCCCCTGGTGGCTCACCTTGGAGAAGACCTCAAAGTGGACCTGGCTGATGTTCAGCTCCGAGTCCGAGAGCAGACACTCCAGTGTGATCCTCTCTCCCTCCAGGACCGGCTCGGTCGGCCCTTTAATGAGCAAAGTGGCTGCATGTGGACAGAGATTAGAGATGCAGGTTATTGATCACAGCATGAATAGGCAGCGGGGCCCGGGGGTAAGAAGCGTGATGACCTGAACTGAGCGAATTGTGCTGCACTTCTGGGCAAAACATACAAACAACCTCCTCCTTTTCCTGACATTTGTTTCTGGTTTTAGCTGGAAATCTGCCAATCTCGCTTGCAGTGACCACATGACCACAACAGGTTCCTCCACTTTAGTCACAGTGTGATAACAGAGATAGTTTTTCTGTCGCTAAAGGCAGGACTCACCGACAAACACAAAGAGTGTAAAATACTTGTTTTATGGTAAAAAGATGGATTTTACATGGATATATATCCATATACAGTTGGTAGATAAAATGTTTAATTGTTTTTCTCACAGTCCCTTGATAATCCCCACATCATTTCCTGATCTGGCCCTAGTCTCAGGGGAAACCCATCAGTGTGACAGAAGAGAAACTAAAGCCTTTTCTCTAGAGGACAGAAAAACTCAAAAACAAGCAGGAAAAACAGACAACTGAGCGGCGTGCACACACAAAAACACACACTCACAAAACCTAGGGACTGCCACAGCATGAATATATTTGTGGAGAAAAAAAAGAGCAGAGCCAGACTCGAATATTAAACCAATAGCTCATAACAGAGAAGCATTAAAATTAAATGTTTTGGAGAGACTGTAAAAGAGTCCATTGAAGAAAAAGTATATAGTTACCAAAGCTGCTGTGAATCAGCGCGACCACCGCGACAATGAGAATGACTTTCATGGCTGAAAAAGTCCTCAATTTATGAACAAAATACCGCGTAGTTCCGTGAAGTTTCTAATCTGAAATGAAAGTTTGCTCTCTATTTATCCATAACGACAAGTGGGCGTGGATTTCACCCCTGTGTTTTTCAGGAAGTGCGCACAAAGTACTCTGAAAATGTGAAAGCACTGAGAAGCTATCCATCAAATTCAATATTAAATAGCCGGAAATTAACTGCTCAACAAGCCGTGTTATATGTCCAGAGTCTTATGACTCTTTATTGGCAATGAGCGTATCAAGTGGAGTATGCAATCTCGTTTATGTCAAGTGTAAATGAAAGACTAATGCTGCTCCTCTTATCAAATTCTTCCTGCGTCATTTGTCTCCTCCGAGGGGGATCAGGCCGGTCGGCTTGTTGTTGTTGAGGTCAGGGCTTTTTTCAGAGGAAGATCAACAACACGATGCGAAATAAGTCTCGACATGTTGCTTGGGAGTGTCGAAACATCCCAGTGCGACATATAATAGTGAACAAGCCAACATTTGACGCTTCATTTGCTGTGACCTTTGATTGATTAGCTGTTCACTGGAGCTGCACAGGAGACAGCATCCAACGAAATTCAGTCACTCAAACAGTCTCAGAGATTGTTTGCTGCAAGCGAGCTTGAAATGCTGGCAGTGTCATTTTTTTATTAACTCACAAAACCTCTTAAAAAAGCAGTTTTTCTTTCTCAGGCAAGAGTCTTATGGCTGTATCTACGCAAGGCTTAGTACCAAATACTATAAAAATTACAGCACAGTAAAAAATATAACAAAATAATAAATATGGTCACCAAACAACTGTACATTTTAAAGATAAATTTACACAACATATGTGTGTTAGGGTTAAAATCACTATCCAGGACCTTTTTAGAAGCACGTTTCAGACCATTTGGAGTCATTTAGTACGAAAAAAAATTTAAGTTTGTGTTTGGGTTATGGGGTTAGGTTTAGATTTAGGGTTATGGGTTAGGGTTAAAATCACTGTCCAGGAACTTTTTAGGAGCATGTTTCAGACCATTTGGAATCATTTAGTTAAAAAAATAGGATATTTGTCAAAAAATAAATAAATTAGGGTTTGGGTTATGGGTTTGGGTTAGGGCCTTGAAGGGTTAGGGTTAGGGGTAAAATCAATTTTCAGTGTTTTTTTAGGAGCACATTTCAGGACATTTGGAGTCATTAAGTACAAAAAAAATAGGATATATGTAAAAAAATTGCTAG
This sequence comes from Xyrichtys novacula, assembly GCA_962446985.1. Classification (NCBI taxonomy): domain Eukaryota; kingdom Metazoa; phylum Chordata; class Actinopteri; order Labriformes; family Labridae; genus Xyrichtys; species Xyrichtys novacula. The sequence goes on from OY660871.1 coordinate 26,723,200, forward strand.
GGTTAAGGTTATGGGTTTAAAGTTTGGGTTAGGGTGTTTAAGGGTTAGGGTTGGGGTTATGGTTAGGGTTAAAATCACTGTCCAGGACCTTTTCAGGGGCAGGTTTCAGACCATTTGGAGTAATTTAGTACAAAAAAAATCGGATAAATGTAAAAAAAAAAAAATTCAAGTTAGTGTTTGGGTTAGGTTAGTGTTTGGGTTATGGGGTTGGGGTTATGGGTTTAGGGTTTAAAAAAGAACAGAATGAAGCAAAGAGCTTATCTAGTCCTGCCCCTTCCTTGTAAGTTAGAGTTTAAAAAAAATCTATTTGTATAAATTTAATTATTATCTATTTTATTTCGTTTGTTTATTTTTATTAATGTTATTCTAATTGTGTAATTGTCCTGAACAGTTTTTTTTTATGCCCCTCACAAAAACTCATTCTGTATTTCTACAGTACATCCATGTGGTGGCGCCTCTCTGCTACCGGAAATACTCATCTGTTTAACGGAAGTAGAGAAGCGCTACTCGATGATTTTGCCCACTGTTTGGAGACGCTCCCGTGGAGATTTTCTGTAACATAAAACCCTTATTTTTCGGCAACGACGTTAAAACATGGACAGATAGTGCCTTTTGTACCGGGTGAGTTTGCATTTGAGCACGTAGTTGGCGGATGCGGTGTTTATTTAGCCGCATTTAGCTGCATTAGCTGCTAATGTTAGCCTGTGGGGCTAAAATCAAAGCTCGGTAGCTGCTATTGTTTTTAGCACAAAACTCTGTGTTTCAGGCGGTATTTGCGTTCTCGTAGTCGTTGTTGAGGCTGCACAGTTGCGTTACGGTGCCGTGGCATGTTAATCTTCTAAATTAGTGTGTCGTTATTCTGCTAAATAGCGAGTAAATTCGTAGGAATAGATGTATGTGTCTGTTAGCGAGTACAACAGTTATGGCAGAGTCAGTATGAATTTTGAAATCAGGGAAACACAATTTTATATGAGCGAATAACTGTAGTTTAAGCGAATTTCAAGCTCTAATTGCACATATGGTTAATTTATCATAATGTAGTGCATTACTAAATAGATCACGGAAGGTAAACATACTAATAGGAGTTAGAAGGACTCATAAACAAAACTTGAACTGGTGATTTTTACTATTTCGATCAAGTTCATCGGGTTTATGAAATGACAAAAGCACTAAAAGTAACTCAAGAATATTGCCGCCACATTTTACACACACAAAACCACGTGATCAAAGAAGAGCAGGATGAAATGAGTACATTCATTTGTGATTCTCAGCCACTTTGAGTCGCTGTAGTACTTACATCAACCGTCTTTCAGAATAACAGAGTGTAGATGTAATAAATTTAAATGTTAGTCAGATATACTATTCTCAGTTATTTACCATGGCAATCATTTGCAACTTAGTACAACACTCTACCAAAAGTTCTTCTTTTAGAAAGTGTCAACATCTTTAGTTTTTGTTGACATGGGGATGATTGTTCTTTAAATTAGTTGTTGCAGTTGTGAAGGGTGTTGATGGCACATTAAAGATGTTTGGCACATTTTGCTCCCCTCATGATCACTATCAGAGTTTTCAAAATTCAAGGAATATCTTTCAATATGACACAGTGTGCCACCCCCACCCACATAGTCTACCAGAACAAAGTACAATAAGTACACGTTTTATTATTTCAACAAAGCCGAACATTTCAAAACTTCTTAAAAGTCAGAATTTATGCCAGAACCGTTTAATAGACCTGAAATTGTCGGAATTAATTTCGCTGCATTTCATTCTTACATGACAGACTTTGGGAGACCATGGAACAGTGCCTGTGTTTTTAATTATGTTTCTGGAGGTCGTTTTCTTCTTCTTTACTATTGTTTATTATTGTGATGTGTGCTGCCGACCGCTTGGCCAGGTCACTTTTGTAAATGAGATCTTCATCTCAACGGGTTCTTACCAGGTTAAATAAAGGTTAGATTTCCAAAAAAAGAAAAAAAAAGGTTTGCATTAGATTACCAACTATGCCAGCTGTTGATAACTTTTTGGCTGGGTGCTTCATTTTAAATCCTGACTCATGTTAAACCTCACTGTCTTTTACAGATTCACGGACGTGGTTCCAGTAGAAGATAATCCTTCACACTGTTGTCCAGCTCAGACTGTTTTCCACGACCCAAAACGTAACTGGCAGACAACATTCTGCCTCTTGTGAATCTCCAGAGTCCCTCTACTTTCCCTGTTGCCACCAGCATGGCTAACAGCACCACGACAGCTGTTAAGGTTATGAACCCTGGTGTTGCTGGCAGAAGTAGTCCAGAGGGATCCCAGGTCAGTTTTGACTCACCAAACTTAATAAAGATGCTGCAGATAGATAAGGATGTGTATTGACCAATACCTGCATTCCAGTAGACTTGTTAAACAGTTCTTCCTTTTTCCAGGTCCTCAGTAAGAAGAAGCTTCAGGACCTGGTGAGAGAGATTGATCCAAATGAGCAACTGGATGAGGATGTTGAGGAGGTCTGTTTGTGATTTTTCTCATTTCAAGAATATGTGGCTTTGAGTTTTGTAGTGCAGGGTAATCATACTTACCTACAGCCGTATCAATCATTTTGAAGTCTTAATCTTTGCAAAACATTGCCATATAATCAGAGACCAGAGCAGCTGAAGTAAAATCGAGGATTTTTCGGCTGCTGCAGGATGTCACTTTTATTCCTGAACATAGCTGATGGCTTTTCAAATTGTGTGTCTCTTCCCAGATGCTCCTACAAATTGCAGATGACTTTATAGAAAGCGTAGTGACAGCAGCTTGTCAACTGGCACGCCATCGCAAGTCAAACACATTGGAGGTGAAGGATGTTCAATTACACCTTGGTAAGTTTGTGTTTCTCTTATTTGCATTATTCATTTTTGCAAACACTTGTAATTCTCATTTATTTACATATTTGTTTGGTTGTTTGGTTTGGTTGTAACTTCTGTTTTACTCAGTGAGGGTTTTAGGGTGTCTATTGGTCCCGCTTTAAGTTCTCCAAATCTCAAGTCTGTAATTACTGTGCTATAATTCTTTAACAAGTATTTGCTTCCGGTAAATTATGCGCAAACTGCCCAACATATTCGATGCATGAATCATATTTTTGCAGCTGACCCGTTCTGTCAAAACTTCAAGTGTGCTGGAGCTCTTAAAAAGTTATGAGTAAAACTCTCTGTGCATATGTAAGCAGAATTGACACTAATTGTGAGAAGCAGACTTTCCCTTTAAAACTTTACTCAAATTTTAAAGAAATCGCAGCTTGAAGGAAAGTCTTCCCAGATCTTTGTTCTGCAGAGAGAATGAAAAATCAGCTTTGTTTGCAATATTAATTTGAAAACTTTGGCATGTTTCTACCCTTTATTTAGTTAAATTGTGCCTCTTTTAAGGCTGCAAACATTAATAGGCTGAAAAAGAAAGACGTTTGTGAGAAATTTCCAGAGAATTTCAGGGTGAAAACTCAAACACTGGCGGGCATGTCTCGACTCTTTCGCTTTTTTTTACAATGAACAAATGCTGAATGTCACAGCAGGGATAATTAAGGCAGCAGAAAAAAATAATGGTTTGCTTTGCAGACTTGACAAAGTAATAAATGGTTTTGAAGAATAGAAAATATCTTGAGTTTTTCCTGGTAAAGTTTCCAAAAAGGCTGTTGGAAATATGAGCTTTTTATATTTCTTAAGTTTTGGACATCAGTATGAATAAATTGGAACTCTGGGGTAAGTCTTACAGTGTGTATGATTAACATATATCCTTCTGACTAATTATCCTTCTCATCTCAGAGCGTCAGTGGAACATGTGGATCCCTGGTTATGGCTCAGATGAGATCCGGCCGTTTAAGAAGGCCTGCACCACAGAGGCTCATAAACAGGTGAGCAAACCGAGTTTTTGTTTTCTGTTACTAGGTACAATATTCCTGTTTACCGCACAGGCCCTTATCACAACAGCTTAACACATGCCTAACTTTGATTTTTTGCATTTTTTTTCTCATTACAGAGAATGGCGCTGATCCGCAAGACAACCAAAAAGTAGCAAGACTGTACACTTAGAAGTTGTACTTACTCTGTGTATTGACTGTTCTTTTTGATTGTTTTGTTTTTTCCCCTTTAAACTGGGACTTTTTTTTTTTTCGGACTAATGAAGATGAAATTAATAGCTTGGGTTGGCTTTTTTTGTCAGTAGTGTTTTTATTTTCATAAGCCCTTAACTTTTGAGTGTTTTGCCAGCACCGTCACACAATGATAAGACTCACAACTATATGTATATTTTTTTGCCATCAAGCTAATCCTGGCAGAACCCCATTCATGTCATTTTTGTCAATGAAAAATCATTTTTGGAATATGACCGCTGCTGTATCCTTTTATCTTTAATACTCTAGAAGTGAAAGTCACTGATTTATCCCACTTGTCCTTGATATTTGTTGTTAACTCGCCAATAACAAATAACTATAATAATTGTAACAGAGATGATGGTTCCCCTTGAATTTTTGAATCAATAGAGGGTTTACAAACCAGATTCTGACTATTATTAGTGGCCACTAGAAAAGTAAATTTATTGTGACATAGATGCTGTTGTGCATTGTTTCTCAATGTGGTGAGTTTGATTACATGAATACATCATTTCAACCCTCCCTGTGAAGTGTATTTTTACTTAGGTCTGTTTCATGAAAAGTAGTGGTTGTAGAAATTGTGGATGATGTTTTACAACTTAAAGGAGACACCCCCTCGAGAGATGAGTGTTGCTGACCGCTTGCTTCCCTAGTTATACCAATTTAAGTAATGCCCGCACGATAGCAATACACAGCGGTCTGAGGAGCCACATATAAACCTCAACCAAAACGCCACTCTATAGCCACAAATAATGCTCAGAACAGCACCTAACTTCATCAACAGTACATATAGGGTCCCAGCCAGAGGACTAGCCACCAAACATCTTTTTAGCTTTGCCTAATTTCTTTAGCAAAGAGACTAAACAACAACAAACAACTCACCTACTCTCTGTTTGTAGAGAGACCTCGGGCCAGTCTATTACAGACTACAGCGGGGTGACGCAGCTCAAGGAGGAACATTTATGATTATTTCTTCATGGAAATGCAATCAGACTGAGATGCTATGGCAGAAGAACTACCGTGTCTGCAGTGCAAAATGATTAATATGATGATTATTACTTCGAGGAAATGATAAAGTAATGATCATAAATGTAAAATATAAAATTAAATTAATTAATTTCATGCCGGAATATCTCTTTAAGAGAAAAAAAACTTGATTGATAGTGTCAAACAAGATGGTTTGGAGTAACATATCTGGAAATGAGATAGTGTTAGCCAGCAGTTCTATATACATATAGAGAACTGTAATTTAGACTGTGGGAAAGGCTTTCACTTTTATTACTAACATGAAACCAAATCTGCATACCCCTGGTCCTCTTAATAGAAGTGGTTCACTTCATCCACATGCTGGTTAAACTCCAATATTCACAGTACATGATGACCACGCTGAAGTTTAAAAAGGTCAAGTGGACGCCAAAGATTTAAAACCATGAAATTTGATTAGTGCAGTAGTTGCTCATATGCTGATTACCAAGGACTCAAACCAGCATACAGAAAAAAGACAGACAACCTGTCAGCGAATCTTTAATCTGAGGGTCTATTAGTAGCAAAATAAATTGTCTGTTTCAGTTGCGGAAACACAGAAGGCTCTACATCAGCCAGTTGAACAGTAATTACTATGGAAACCTGCCACATCAATTCAAAAGAACATTATTCAAAAGTGCCCTGGAGTTTTTATTTTCATTAATTTCAACAACAGCACTGAAAAACAATCACTCACTTGCAGGACGCTGAGCAATTATTTCTGATGTAACAAGGTTGTTGTTTTTTTTTTTTTTCCAGACAGCTACTCAAACCAAAACGATAAACTCGGAAAGAAGTGTTTAGTCGAGTTTCTCACCTCAACTGGAAGATCTAATACTCACCCTACCACTGATCCTAGGCAGGACAGCAGCGGTTGAAGTGGCCGTTTCTGCACTAAAGTTTGAAGATCAACACCTTTGTGACAGGGCTTTAATTGAAAACAGTTCCAGCAGAATAAATACAACAGTGATGTTAGCAGTGGTGCTACCTCTGCCCTTAAAGGGATATTCTGTCGTAAAATTAAGTAAGGGTCAAACACACCGTAACACCAAGTTAGACACCCCCTCAAGAGATGAATGTTGCCGACTGCTTACTTCTGTAGTTATACCAACTTTAGTAACGACTGCAAGAAAGCAATACACAGCAGTCTATGTATCTACGCTCAGAACAGCACCTAACTTGATTAACAGTGTTGATACGCGTGAATATCCCTTTAACCAAGATAAGCAGTGATGTAGTTAATTCAACACACAGCACAAACCTCTGTGGAACTGTTTAAAAGTTTTCTAAAAGCAACAAAAACTTAAAGCTGTGGTTCTGCCTGTGAGGTAGCAGTAAGACACACTTTGAGCCTGGCGCCAACATCAGCATGCTAACATCGACAATGCCAGCACGCTGATGTGTAGCGGGTAATATTTACCAGGTTTGTCCTGTTAAGTTATCCCTTGAGAATACAAACACTTGCAAATGAGGAGTAAACATGAAGTGAAGCTGTTTCACAGCTATTTGGCCACAAACCAAACACTTGGCAAATTACAACTTAGGCTTGTTGATAGAGCTGAAAAGTGAAGAGATCGAAACACCCATTAGGTAAATCCCACACCAGTAAATCTGCCAAGGCATTTCACAGAGAACAAACATCAACCTGCTGGTGGTCAAGACAGGAGATAACACACAGAAAAGGTAAAAATCCTTTTTATAGGGACATGGATACAAGTGCTAAATCCATCCAACAGTTCTTTTGGTAGATTTGGTCCAGGTTATTGTGGTAGAGTCGACTATGCTGTTCTTTTAAAGGTCAATCACACAAAACGTTTTCAGATAAGGCTCGTATGGGGAGTTTTTTGACATTTATGAAATAGACTCAAATTCATACTGATTAGGGTGACCATATGTCCTCTTTTACCCGGACATGTCCTCTTTTTTGGGAGGCTTTCTGGAAGTTTATAAAATCCTTAAAATGTCTGCGGTTTTGTACAAGAGTTTCGAGTTTGTGTCACGTGGACTTACTGAGTTAGAATCGGGTAAAAGACACTCGATCCGACCTAAAAAACTCTCAAAAATAACTTTGTGCGACTTCATGACTCTGTCCCCACCTAGTTGTGTCCTCTTTTTGGGATGTCAGAATATAGTCACCCTAATACTGATGCCTTCTTATGATATCTAAAAGCAAGCAAGACAACCAGGGACGAGATTAGCAATATGTATACGAGCATTTTTAATGCCTGAAACCAGTGGGAGAGGGTAGGAGTCAGCCAAGCAGCTGAGGAAGCAGCCCAGACAAATTCCAGCTAGTATATTGATTAGAAATGATAGATTTTCCTGTTAAAGGTCAGCAGGATTAATTTTTTTTTGTCAGAAGACACGTAGAGGACAAGATGAGCTTTCTCCACAAAGTTGACACAAACTGAAAGTTCCTCGCAGGAGCTGTAAATCTCTCCCCAAATTGAGTCACATAGCATTTGGTCAGACCAAGTTACGACTTCACATCAAAGGTGCAAACAATGCAATTTTTATCTTGAATCGTCAGAGTCTCGTTATATGGATCACCGGCTCAGGTCAGAGTTTTTCACAGCACTTCTTGTTGTTCCCTGGGGCCGACTGTGCCAGGCTGGCCCTTTGTGCCTGCAGAGAGTGTCGTGCAGCACATTTAACTCCATCCCAGCCCTCCTGCAGTTCCACCTCTCCGCTCATCAGAGCCTGGTAGACCCGCCGGGTGAGCAGCTCGAAGGCCTCCTTCACATTCTGGCCTGTTTTGGCGGACACCTCAGCGTAGGGCACCCCCAGCTGTCCGGCCAGTTTCTCAGCCTCTTCCCGACTCACCACCCTCCCCCCTTCAGTGTCCATGTCACTCTTTTGGCCCACCAGGATGAACACAACCCTGTAGGGCTGCACTCGCTCGCACACCTCAGCATACCACTCTTTAATATGGTCGAAGGAGGCTCGGTTGGTCATGTCGAACACCAGCAGGCCTCCGACTGAGTTGCGGTAATAGGAACGGGTCACTGACCTGCAGGAAGAGAAGAAACATAATGAAGACGGACGGAGAAAGTTTGAGTTTCAATGCACCAAAAAAAAAACCTTCAAAAGGTTGTGCAGAGTTCAGACTTTTCTTCTTAGTCCTTCCTGTTCTAGTGAGTAAATAATCAGCTGATTTTAAACTCTGTTTGAGGTGATCTTTTTCAGATAAGCAGATTGACAAGGAGTCTGTTTTATTTTAAGAAACTTGATAACAAACACGCATTTCTCTCACCCTAATCATGAAGCTGTCAAGAGTCACGTAGTTTCTCCATGAGTCACTGAATGTTTTAACCAAAGCAAAGACTCACTTATATGCCCTTCCCTTGCAGCCGGCTGGTTGAAAAGTTACTTCTCCATTCGAACACTTCTGCATGAAAATGAACCTGATTTGGCTGGGCTTTTTTCGCTGACTCATGTGGGATTAGCTGGCTACAGATATGGTGGAGAGAGGCGGTACACACAAACAGGCACAGTTTGCAATTTGTTACGCTTCATTCAACTGGAGAACGGAAATAATGAATTTAGAGTCAGAGTGAAGTGAGTTACGCAGAGTTGTTTTCATGGAAGTTGCTGAGCAGAAAGAATAGTGCCTTTCCCAAAGATCTGTCTTTTCCACTTTCTGCATCTCTTTACACACTTGTCTTGTGAGGGTGGACTGACAATCTTTGCTTAAGTAAACACTGCTGAACAGCACAGTGTGAATAAAATAACCAGAGGTAGTCTATTTGTTTAGTATGTTGATGCTTGTATGTAAGTCATCCCTTTATTTTCATCACAAGAGCTTGGCTTGTATTTGTACTTCTGTCTTAAATAAGCATGAAATAGCATTGGCGAGGCTAGGCGCGTACGGATTTGCATTCAGGGAGGTGTTAAGCAATGACTGGCACCAGTGTAGAAGACAAGGATACCTCAGTGTTCATATCAGAAAGTGGTTTTATCCTGACCTGAACCTCTCCTGTCCTGCTGTGTCCCAAAACTGCAGCTTCACACGCACGCCCGGCTCTACCTCCAGGAAGTGAACGTAGAAGTCTACACCCACTGTCTGGTTGATGGACTCCAGGAACAAGTTTTCAGTGAAGCGCTTTAGGAGAGAGGATTTTCCCACTGTGGAGTCTCCCAGCATGATGATCCTGAACTGGTACTGCCACAAGGTCAGGTCCATCGCTGCTGGAAATGGAGAGTCGAAGAAATAAAAGAGTTTAAGGGATACAGAGATAAAGTAAATCGAAAAAGTAGATTATAAGATAGGGTAGGGAATGGTTTAAGATGAAGACATAGACTGTCCTAGATTGTTCCTTCAGGGCTGAAAAAATGAGGAACAGAAAGGGAACAAACCTGCAGGAAGCAAGTCCAAACCAGCCACCAACCACTTGGCTTCCTATCTTTGATGCTCCAAATGTTGAGAAACAGCCAGGGCAGCAGCCACTCCTTATGAATCTCAAAACCAGCAGAGGAGTCGTTGTCTGTAGTCATCCCAAACTCTTATGCCGTACATATCTGCCACTCAACTCTCTCGGTCTCATTTCGATGGATGCTGGTCCAATCATCTAAATCAGAGATGTGGTGGAACCCCTGCCAACAACAAAAAAAAAAGTTGATCCAAGTCTCGCTCAAGTCCTCATGAGAGCTGCTGGAAGCATGGGCACGAGTGTGCAGTGTGTGTGTGTGTGAGTGTGTGAGTGTGTGTGTGTGTGTGCAGGGGTGTGGACTTGTGAAGTTTGCTTGTTGATACTTGACAAAAGGTGGGGCAAGAGCAGAAGGACGCAGGGAGGGCTGTGGAGGAAAAGGAGGGCCAAGCTGCAGGAGAGGAGGATATGAGGAAGTAGCAGTTAAATAAGGCCGTATCATAGAAAGGACAGTTTCCTGTTGTGACCAGCTCACTGAGACGTGCCATTATTAACAATTCTAGAAAGAGAGGGCAGCTGTTTGCTCGTGCAGTTTGGAGCTTTTTTTATATTATTACTGTACAGTCTTGTTATAGGAGTTAGTGAACATCACAGTCTAAATAAGGGAAGTTGAAAACAATAAAGCGGCACAATCCTGGGAAATGCTGGGAAAGGCTCAGGATGTGCAAGTCATTGTCTGAAAAGAGGTTATCAGAGCCAGGCGTTTTGTTTATGTGACTGTAGACTGATCTGCTGGCCTAAATCTACACTGGGTGGCTATTTTGATATTGAACAAAGTTGCCATCCATTAAAGGCCAAATCTGACCTCCAGCAGCCCTTTGCAACAGTCCAGACAGCTGACTTTCACTCCAGTCCTGCCTCTGACAAGGCAAATAGCCAATCAAGCTTGACGATTTTGAGGTGACCTCTGAGTCCCCAATTTGGAAACACCCCTGATCATGGCGTAGAGGTGAAAGTTTGGCCTCCAAAGACTACAGACTCTATTCTGAGTAAACCAGTGTTGTATGAACTACTAAACAAACATACTTACCAGAAAATGATTCAAGTCGAAGTAAAAGTCTCCCATGAGAATTCTACCCGAGTCGAAGTCTTGAAGTATATCACATTCTCTCTATGTAAGTATCAAATTACTCAAGTAAATGTACTTCAAGTAAAAGTCAAAGTACAAATAAATATATTTTTATTTTTTGCAAAAGTTACTAATGCCCAAATAAGCACACATTTCAGGTGGGTGGAAGCAACAGCTTAGAAAAATAAATGGACACACAGAGAGAGGGGCAAACACATACACACACACACCGCCAGTCAGGAGAAACAACAGTGCATCCTCCTACAGTCAAGAAGGACCTTAGGACAGTTGGGCATGACGAAAACCATCAAACAGACACCGGACATTTAGGTCGGTGCAAGCAACTGCGCAGCCTACAAGCGGCTGCCAACGTGACCAGGGTTGAGTGACTGATTGATGATCAAATCGACGTGAGGTAAAAGGGAAAAAACGTTTTTCCCCCTACCCGCTGTCATAGTAACAAAGTACAAATAGTAGTAGCAAAGATGCTCCTGTGAAATGTAGTGGAGTAAAAGTAAAAGTGGCAGGCACAAAAAAAAAACTCCTGTGAAGTACAGATACTTCAAAATTATACTCAGGCACTTCAGTATTGCTACTTACATACAACACTGGAGTAAACACTCTTAGCAAACTATCTTTGAGTTCACAGAACTGAAATACACTGGAAATGTGATCAGTGACGACAATAGCTTTCATTCTGTTGAAGATGTGAAAGTAACTGGAATATTTTGGTCTTTAGAATGACTCTCATTTAGACTTGAACAAAGAGCAGGTCATCAGGAGGAAAAAATACATTTATTCAGTGAACAAACACGACCATCTGAGCTTCATAGATACAAAAATAGATCATATTCTTCGTTCATTTGGGTCACAAACAGAAAAATGAAAGCATCAGCGTTTTTTTTTTAAGGAGTTCATGTATAGCTGGGATTTAAAAACACTCTGAAGTGAAAATGTAACTTAGAAACTCGATGCTTTTCACACACCGTTGGCTCCTACTGATGCTTTCACTTCAAGCAGGTTTTACTTACACTTTACAGACAACAGTTTCTCTTCTTTTTTCCAAGTTATACTCTTACCTCACGAGGTCACTTTAATTACCCCGGATTGTCAGATGACTGTGAATCAGCATGATCCAATTTCAGGAAGCTGTGGGTCAGACGCGGCAGTAAACCACAATCGAGTTCGTAACAGTTATTGTTGCTGTCAGCAAGCGAAAGGTCTCAAACATAAAAGTCATGCAACCTGAACCGGTGCGCTATAAAACCACCAAAGTGCACGACTGAGACTTTTAAAACTCTCATGCAAAACACGAAATATGATATATAGGCTGATAATTAAGCAATACACTTTATTTTAACCAGAATAAAATTCACATAAAACACACAGTAACAAGAGTACAAGTGTAGTGTTAGCTGTGTGGTAACCCTGAATAAGAGATTAACAGAAGATGATGTTACACCCCAGAGGAGAAAAACATTAATACATTAAATAAACCTTTAGAACAGACAATAAAACATCTTTTCAAAGATGTAAATGCATCAATGATACTCTGGGAACATCTCAAGGACTGGATGAATTCACAAGGTGACCTGATAACTCTGATTCTCCCTTGAAATTGTTGCTTTACCTTTTTTCTCATCCAGGTATCCACATCTGTTCTCATAGTTCCCAACTGAACACAGCGTTTGTTTTATGTATCAACCAGCAGAACGTCCCTTCACACAAAATCTCATGGCGTAATAGAATTAAATATCTACAACATCTTTTACCACCCAGAGTGTGAAAACAGTGTCATTAAAGTACGAGCTTAGCAGCATCAGTTGAGGGCAGGTTTTTTTTCTTTCTTTCCTGAGCCTTGTTTTCTTTTTTTTTCTGCATGATTGACAGTAACAGAAGAACCACAGCCTTAGTCGAAGGACAAAGAGGGAAACTTGAGCTCGGCGAAGTCGGTTTCGGGGGAGCTGCTGCCGCTGCGGTCGCTGTAAGTGTCCCTGCAATGAAAGATGAATTCATAAAAGGTCTATTACAGCAGTAATGCCTGACAGGGACAGCTTTATTGTGATTGAAGGTGCATTGATGACAAAGTGTCCCAGTAAACTGCAGCTGTAATACCCATGGGGGTTTTTGATGGAATTACATTGCATAATAATATATGACGGTAGATGATGACACTGAATAAAAAATAAGCTTGTAAACTTCCACTGATGTTGACAAGTCGGCTAACTTTGAACTGCGTTCGATGATACCCAGTTAAGACTTTATACACTTTGGTCATAAAAGAAAAGAAGTTAATTTTGCTCATCTACATGGTTACAGATGTAATATGAGAAACATATTCAAAGAGTTTGGATTGATTTGATCCCCACTCCCAGAGAAGCACTTTAAATTGGATTAAGAGAATATAAAATCTTGAAATAACACTTGGTTTTATAGTTACATTTATTCCCAATTGCGGACATAAACTTTAGTTAGACAGAACCAGTAAACTTCTGAGGCTTCATGCAGTCATTTAGTATTTGCATTTGAAGGTCCGCCCTTATAACGCTGTGATATCTCATCACTGTCTGAGAGCTTACCGTGGGGACAGGCGGCAGCCCTTTGTCAGGAAACTCTGGAGCTTTCCTGCAGCAGCCAGCAGCAGACCAAAGTATGGTGGAGAGGGTTTGATGGGCCTGGAGGTGAACTCTGGATGGTACTGCACTCCAACAAAGTAACAGTGATCTAAAACAGAGACACGGACATATTGATCCTCAGGTACACGAGGCTACAAACACCAAAAGGAGGATGTAGCTTGTAAAAACAAACAGCCAGTTTGAGATTTAAACGTTCTCCTCTCACCATCCAACTCAATGACTTCCATTCTCTCTCCTTCCACATCCTGGCCGACAAACTGAAGACCCTTTTGCTCAAAGTGGTGCTTCAGCTCAGGGTTCACCTGCAATGAGCACAGGTTCAGTGATTCAGAAATGAGGGGCTGAGGTCGTGCTTAAATTCTTCAACGCTTAGATGTGGGCGAAAGAGTGAAACGCATCAAGATTTTAAAGAGAAGCTTCACCCTCTCTCTGCAAAGAGCTCAGACAGAATAATTTCTGCATTCACAGAGAGAAAATGTTTTTTAAACCTTGTTTTGGTCTCTACCTCAAATCTGTGTCTGTGCCTCTCCTCCACATACTCCGCATCCCCGTAAAGTTTCCCTAGAAGAAACAAACGGGCGAAGTCGTTAAAGAACAGTGCATGGGAAGGAAAAAAGAGCCAACTTTTAATGGTTATCTTCAGGGTGGATACACACTCAATACACTGGTGTTGGAGTTGAAAATTGTCCGCCTCTTCCCCAGCCTCATAGTCCCACCCATCTGCCCTGGATTGTGCTCCGGCATGTCAATCACCTGTCAAGATCACACAGGAGGTTAAAACCATTCTGCTGATATAAAGCAATATGAGCGCCGTGTGAGAAAGATAACCTACCACTGGGTGTTTGGAGTCTGGATTAAATTCTGTGGAGTTGGCATCTGAGGAGGATAAGCCAAACTGATCAAAGCTCAAATCAGGTCTGAGGCTCTTTCACCGTTAAATTAGAAAACCATAGGAATCGGAGGTGTCATAACAGTGTCCCCAGCTCACCTTCCCATCCAAGAACATTGCGGGCGAACTCGCACACTGCCAGCTGCATGCCCAAACACACCCCTGCGAAAAAACAAGAGCGGCAGGATTCTTGCATAATGAGAAGCTATTGTAAGGAGTCATAAATATAGAAACACACAACTAGATCCCTCCAGAGCTAAACACTTTACACAACTGGCGCTTCTGTGTTTGCATCTGATTATACAGCGCCTATAAAAAGTCTTCACCTCTCTTTGGACTCTCATCAGTTTTAAAGTTTGGATGTCGTTTGCAGATGCAGAAAAAGGAGAAAGATTCTATAACTGCTATACTTGACGGCGAATCTTTACAAATGCCTCGAGATTATAAAACAACCAAAACCGGTTGCACAAGTTTTCATGCCCTTCAGGATTTAATGAACAGAGTTGGCTTGTAAAAACTGCAAACACCTGAAAACAATTTCTGTGTCTCATTATTCTTTGCTTAATTGTTCCCACTTTGCGAAATTCGAGTGAGAGGACAGTCCTCAAGCTACAATTTCCAACACTAATTTCATCTCCGGACTTGGACACTGCTGTTTTGTTTTTCCATTTCATGTTGCTTTGGGTTTACACGTCTGTTTTTCCAGGTAAACACACCCCATTCCAGGTCACACGCTTCTCCTGCACGCCAAAGTGTCACCCGGCGCGATGCTGCCACTCAGGTAATGATTACTCTTGGCTGCAGCAGTGTGTGGAATAGTTGATCATAAATCTATGTATTTGTATTAGCTTCACCCACACAGTGATTCAAAACAAAAACAAAACATAAATCCAAGC
Source organism: Xyrichtys novacula (assembly GCA_962446985.1). NCBI lineage: Eukaryota > Metazoa > Chordata > Actinopteri > Labriformes > Labridae > Xyrichtys > Xyrichtys novacula. The sequence goes on from OY660871.1 coordinate 26,738,248, forward strand.
TACAAATTAATTCTGGGAGACTTAAGTTATTAATTCAGTTGTTTTATTCCCAGTTGTGCGAGTACGGAGCTGAATACCACAAATCACTGCGTTATCTTTAGAAACCGGCTACCCACAGGAGGAAACGTGCTTCATGCGGACTCTTTTGCAGGTTTGTTTACGCGGAATATCTTTAATAAAGACAGTATGAAATGTTGTTATGCATCTCCCTTACCCAGGAATGGTTTATTCTGTTTCCTCGCCCAGCTGGTAGCCAGAATCTTTCCCTCAGTCCCTCTCCCACCAAAACCACCTGGGACCAGCACACCCCTAAGAAGAGAGAGATAGATATAACAAAATATAAATATCTACAATAACGGCGTTTAAGTGTCCAGGACAATATGAGAGGTTGACTTTTTGAGATGCTAAGTAAAGACAATAACAAGTCCATAATTGAGGTGATAATTGAGATTGAATATGTAATTGCTTTTAACTTGGGCAATAATAAGGCTTTTAATTGCAGGCCTACAGCCACAGAGAAGACGATTATCTTATTTGTGCTTTATCTTTTTGCCCAAACTTTGTGATAAGAAATAATTGCTTATAATCTGATATGGATTAAAAACTGCTACAGGACTTCAAAACTCATACAAGCTCCAGTTTTTGTGAAGAAAACTTTCTGATGCTCATCTCAAAATAAACATGAGGATGTTAGAAGACGTTATGAATCTCAAAGCACAGAAGTCACTGACGATTTAATGGGGCGGCGTAAACCGGAGTGTATGACGGCCCTCTGCTGCCCTCAAGTGGAGCACGTAATCACTCTTTATCACTCTGCAGAGCTAAACTTTGTTGTGAATTTTCCAACATCATTTTCCAAGCTGCCTGGCACCTGTGCTCCCCCAGGTTTGTCTACTCACTGAGAGCTGCAGAGTTTCTGCCAGGCTTCGTGATATTTCACTGGCTCGTCTTGCATAGTTGTGTTTTCCAGGTCTGCAGAGTCAATGTACTGCAATAAGAGACAGCAGCATTTGGAAAAGTAAGTCGATATCACCGCCAACAGGATCAATACTATATAAACATGGGCAAATCACCGCCATTATGGCAGTTTAAAAAGGGATTCAAGCAGCAATTAGCATATCAACAACGGAGCAGTGATTGCTATTCTGAAAAAAAAAAAAAAAAAACAGCGTGTGGAGCATAAAAATGTGAGTTTTTCATACCTTGACCTTTAGTTTGTGATTAATGGCGAGGGCTGAGTGCTCTAGAGCCTTGATTACAGAGGTGTAGGAGTCTGATAGCTTCGTGTATTTCCCCACAAGAGCGATGGAGACGCTCTCCAAGAGCCGGTCAGATCTGAGAAGAGCAGGAAAGAGGATGATCGACAGTGACTCACCGCACCATTAAATCTTAACTTGACAGTTCTCAAAACATGGTTTCAAAATTGGGAAACCTTTCCCAGAAATTTGACAGTCCTTGGTTTGCAAGTTGACAAGATGACTGCACAGACGTCTCTAAAGCTGCAGGGTAAACGATGTGCGTCTGTTTCTGCGTGATCGCAGAGCATCATAAATATTTGGGGGAAAAGTTAACAGCTGAGACTGAAGTCACCTCACCTGTCAGCCATCTCTTTCCACTTTGTTAGCATTTTCCTGGGTCTCATCTCCACGGACAGGTTGAGCCGCTGACAGAAGTAACTCACAAGACCCTGGTTCTCTAGCAGCAGAGGTACTCTGTAGACTGAGGAGACATCGTGGACACAGATCACCTGGCAACGATAACAAAAAGTCAGTGAGCAGTTTACATTTGATCACTACCATAAATCTTAGACATAGCATTTAACCGACCCTGCACATTTACTGTAGACCTCTTTAAGTAACAAATACTACAGTATAATACCACCACTGCAGGTTTAGCATTTGACAACAGGGATTTCTCATCACTTAATGTCAGCGACGTGTTGTACACATGGTGGATTTTCTCCCCCTATGATCATTAAAATCAGATAATCAAGATGAAACAGTTGCAGTGCTGCCTGCCATACTAAACATGTTAAGTCCCATATGTCACAAACTGCCGTCCCTTTAGAACAAGAGCATGTGCTCTGCCTTAAAAATGGTACAACACGTGTTAAAATGTGGGAGGGCATGGGCCAGAGAAGTAGGTGTGTGTTAGTAAAACAGAGGGGCAGAATGAGCAGGGAGGGGAGGAGGCTGCAGTGATAAGAGCCAACAATCTAACACTGAAAAAACTCTAATATTAGTAAAAGTCCTGTATTCAGGTTAATAAATATAAGTATTAAGGATAAGTCAAAGTTCTTTACAGATGCAATACATGGTTCCTGTCACTATGTGATGCAGGTGTAGTGAAAACACTTAATAATTGTATTTCATAATCATGATCTGAATATTGATTAATAATTGTGATTTTTCCCCATATGTCAGGAGGCTGAATGGAGCTTCTTACAAAGTTGTGTATTGGAGACAGAATCACAAAACCACTGTACTTCACCTGTGAGGGCTCCACATGACAGAACATCGAGATCTTCTCCTTGACAGCAGTTTCCAGGGGTGTTGCACAACGACACATAATCTTATAGGGAAACAATAATCAATACACCAGTGAAAAACTGTTTCCTAAGATTCATTATCCTTGGTTTTATATCTATTGTGTGTGCTGTCTGATAAATTCATGAGTAAAAATATTGATTACAAATTTCCATCATCTTAACTTTGAGCAGAGGCTGGGCCTGTTTTACGTCGGGTTCAAGAGAGACTGACGAGTAATAGAAACAGCCGCCACACTCACCAAATCTGGGGACAAGCCCAGACCCCTGAGCTCTCTGACACTGTTCTGGGTCGGCTTGGTCTTCTGCTCTCCTGTGGCGCTGGGCTAAGGAGTACGGAATAGATGTACTTCATATTAAAACAATTAGATTTCTGTGACGTTTCCTTTTTAGCTCAATAACAGTGATACATGTGATTCAGACATATTGATTGTGCAGGTGAAGACATGCATAGCAGAGCAGATGGCACACATGTTGACAGAGCGTTTACCTGTGGCACCAGGCTGACATGGATGTTGCAGAAGTTCTCCTTCTTCACTTTAAACTGGAACTGTCTGAAGGCCTCGATGAAGGGCATACTCTCAATGTCCCCCACTGTTCCTCCCAGCTGTTGACACAAAACAGCTTACATCTCTGAACACAGACAGTAGATCTCAGCAAACTCTTACATAACGGTGACACAGCCTTCAAAAGTTCAAAATGTCACTCTGTACCGAGCTGAGGAACTGTCAGAGCAGGTTTTGATGTTTGCCAGAGGAAAAGAACTGCTGGAGGCCAGGCAGGAAAAGAAAGCTAAACTTACTTCTTGTAGGAGCTTTTCATGACGAGAGTTTTACTCAAGACAAAAAGTGTTTGAAAGACACTAAAGACACTTCAATTGGACTGACAAAAAGAGTCAAACAAAGGCAGAGGAAATCAGATTTTGTGGTTTTTCTTTACTCCTTATTTTTTCATGTTAAATATGTGTGACTGTGGTAGAGTGCTTACTTTTTCCTACCCTGCTTTATCATTTTTATGGCAAAGAAACCATTTCTGTTTATCGAGATTCAACAGTTTTAGAATGCAAATAAAGACGACGAAAAAACTGATCGTAGTGAGACTGAAAATGACAGGCTTACAAAAAAAAAAAAAAAGGGGGAACATTTTGGAGCAATTTTTCCAGATATATTTTAAATCTCTTTATTTCTAAATAGCTTTTATTTTCTGCTTTAGTGATAGTCCCATATGTGTGAATTTAGCATGTTCTCCTGTTGCTCGCCCTATAGTGCTAATGCTTTATTTTCCTTTATGCCTGATTTCACTCAAAATCACTCAACCACATTTTCCTATACTGTTTTTCTTCTGCAAATTCATATAAATACATTACAACTCCAACTGAAGTTCCCAAGACCGGCTTACCTCTATGACACAAACTTGTGGCTCCACACCATCATCATCTACTGAGATCTTGGCCTGCTTCATCACCCACTCCTGGATGGCGTCTGTGATGTGCGGTACCACTGTGAAAGTATTTTTAAAATATGAGACATTTTTCACTCAAAATATGTTAAAAAATATGGACTCTATCAAAGGACAAGCCTGAACTCACCCTGCACAGTCTTGCCCAGGTAGTCCCCCCTCCTCTCCTTGTTGATAACAGACTGGTAGATCTTCCCCGTGGTGATGTTGTTATCTCTGATGAGACGGATGTCCAGAAACCGCTCATAGTTCCCCAAGTCTAGATCCACTTCTCCTCCATCGTCAAGAACAAAGACTTCACCTGCACAACAGAGATGTGATCCACTTTATCACAAGGTTGATACACTGAAAGATCCAAATGTGCCTCTGAAACAAAAGGCCTCTGTTGTATGGAAACTGTTGGCCCTGTGCCGCCGAGCTAAGAGCAGTTTAGGCATCCCGCCATCTGCCATCGGGTCACATCTTCTCAAACATTAGCAGCTGATCTCAAACACACCATCTTATAAAAACAGCAGAGGACACACTACAGATCATAACAATCAACCTTATTGAATCAACTCATAACTCACCATGTTCATAGGGTGAGAAGGTACCGGCGTCAATATTGATGTACGGGTCGATTTTAATGGCCGTCACATGAAGGCCACAGGACTTGAGGATCGTTCCAACGCTGCTTGCGATGATGCCCTTACCGATGCCAGATATGACACCTCCAGTCACCAGGATGTACTTCATAATGGCGTCACGCGTAAAGGACTGACCATAACAAACAAGACAACATTTTTATTCAACTAAAAATAGCATCAAATATGAGCTACACCCCAAAGGTGTGTTTGTAACTCCACTTGCTGAAACACATGTGAGCCAAAACTGATTATATAAAGAGCAAATACAGTGAGAAATAAATATCTAAACTGGTTTGAGTTATATATTCAGTTCACTGTGCACGTCACTCATGTTGCTTAAACGTTGGCAAATATGTAACTTTAATTACACAGGCGTGTGGCAGAACATACATTTAGCAATATATCATCCTGATTCTTGGAATACAATTATTGCAGAGTTAGCACCAATTATCATTGTGTTTAATTAGAGGTAAACAGACTAATTTCTCCAAATTTGACTCATTAAATCACTGTTTCATGACTCTTTTCATGTGTTTTACAGCTTATCAGATTGTCTGATGTATTGTACATGACTGTCTTGCTGTTAATCAAACATTGCAAGTTTAATGTGATGAGATATGTTGATTATTACAAGAGAATAAATGGAAGAAAAATGGGTCACTTGCCTATTGTTGACAATTGCAGGTGGGGCAAACACACTGTTTGTTTGTTTCAGTGTCTACTGAAATGTGACTTTAACTTATCCACTCATTATAATTCACAGAGACTTTGATCGAGTTGTGATACTAGAGACAAATTAAAAGTCTACCTCACAAAACAGAGGATTTTATGATCAGAAGACTGATCACTGATCATAATCAATTGGCGGGAAATACCAATAACAAAACAAGCGCGCAGAAATGAGGAAGAGCCACCTGAGCCAACTGCGACTTTTCTGAGTCATGTTGTCCCGCTTAAACTGTTGACAAAAATGTCCAAACCAAGAACTAGAACTAGAACTGAGTGCGTGGTGTGTTATTTTCCCACTGAGACATTTGAGAAAGCTTTAGCTCTCCATTAAACCCACACCGAGTCTCACCAGAATAGCTTTGCCCTAAAATGGTTTGTAAGACAAATACTAACTGAACAATCAACTTATTTGACAGCTGTCAGTCTCCATGGTCAGAATAACAATGGCTCACTCGCTCGTAACACTGATTCTCTGTCTCTAAAAACAACACACTTACCGGCAGTGAATTTTATCAAGTCCAGCTTGTGTTTAGGCAGCATTAGAGCCCACGTTTCCTCTGCAGTGAAAGCACGTGTTGAACAAGCTGACAGAAGCCCCCCTCTCCCTCTCTCTCTCCTCCTCAGAGGTACAGCGTGTCTCCTTCCGTAAAGGCCTTGCGTCAGTCTTACGTCTATGCCCTCTTCTTTGTCTGTCAGGCAGAATGGGGCGCGCCGCCCTCGCAGGATCCACCAATCAGATCAATGCATTCGGGGTAAATTGCGCGGAGGGTTTGACTCAGAAACCGAAAACTGGGTTTAAATTTTTCTAATAATTCACCACAAATGTTAAAGTGAACCAAGTATTTCAAGGTCAGTGCAAGTGTGTGCTGTGGAGAGAAGATGTCCCCTGATTAAAAAGTTAAAAAGTCTTTCTTTTTTTAAAATCTATTATTTCTTTTTTTTTTTTTTTAATCATTATTTTCCTTTTTGTAATGCCTTATAGTTTCCTTGAGATCTGGACTTAATTTTGTTGACACCCCAAGATGGCAGTGCTAATAACAGATGTTTATTTTACTTTATTTTATCTCATGATGTCAAAGTTGGTCACACCAATTATATGTAACTTGGTGTGTGTGGAAACCTTTTATAGACTATGCAAATAACCTTGACCTAATACCTGAAGATGACAGTACTGCTACTTGAGATTTTCCCTTTTCATTCATTTATTTATTTATGTTTAATTGATTATTTTACTTATTTATTTTAGTTATGTCAATGTGTGTATATACGTACATGTGTATACTATATATTTTATTACATCTCATCTATTAATTTACTTTTTTGTATATTTGTATATTTCTTGTCCATGTGATGTGGCCAACGTAGGGCGGGGTGGAAGATAGGTAGGAGATGAGGGAGAAGAGGGGTTATTATAGGCACTTTACATCTCATTTCACAGTTGCTCTTTTTTACAATGTACCACTGTTTGTTTATATGTATTGTTCTTCAAATAAAAAAGGACTTGGTGTGCTAGAAAACAAAACTTTTACGTGTGTTTACATGCACATTGAGACAGACTATGGCATGCTATGCTGGCATTAAGTCCAGATTTCAAGAGAAACTATCGAATCTACTTGTTTTTACAGGAAAACTTGGGCTTCTAAACCACAAAACTCTGGGTTGGCATGTTTTTAATGTTGTATTTGCACACAATGTTTGCTATTTGCAAGGAAAACAACCCATGTCTAATACTATAGTATTGTTTTATGTAGGTCTGTGCATAGTTGTTAGATACTTGCGTATTTAATATTACATAACGACTCATATCCAGACATTGACATAAATGTATGGCCACAAAAGCTGAATCTGATTCTACTTCTGATATAAAATATACATATATATTGGCCTGTGAGTTCATTAGGTTTTAATGTTCAATTCCTTTTTCCATTTTCTGTTCCTTTGTTTCTATTTTATTGTTTCACCACTAGATGGCGTCTGAGTTCAACACTTTTTTTCCAGCATTAATTCAGGCCGAGCTGAGCTTTGTAAAAACATAAGGTTATTTGACAAATGGCTCTACTGACATCATGAGTCAATTTGAGCATCAATTTTGGCAGAAAGTCATCAATAGTTGCATTCCTTTCCCTCAAGACGCCTGTTTGGATTAGAGAGGAATAACAACATAGAGCACTGTTCCTTCTAGGCACTGTTTGTACATTTACACTATCTGTGTGATAAGAATTTTCTTCAAACCGACGAGCTGCTGCAGCTTTTCGAGTGGGTAATGAAAGTGGTGATTCTAATTCATTTCTGTCCATGATCTTGATCTAATTAAAGACCTCATCCCTGCCACCTAATTTTCATAAGCTGTTCCCTTCAATTACATCTGACAAGTGAGCAGAGACACACATTAACCTCCTGCATGAAGAGAAACTGTGCTTCACTTATCTCTCTGCAATGACAAAATAAGAGTGGGGGCAATTTCAAGGTAATTCCACTTCTTTGAAAAGGCCCTTTTTTTTGAGGACCCATCTGTGGGTGGCAGCACAAGGTATTTTTCAAGTCCCACTAGGTACAGATGATGAACCAATGCCATTCAATTTCCTGTTGTTTATATGTGTTTTGGTTGTGCATATGCTCAGCTAAATTCAGCTCATTTTAGATCATCGAGACTGATGTGATTGATAAGAGCCAAATCCAGTGCCGGTGAGCCAGAAGAATCTCAAGAAACTGTAGTATAGATAGCTTTCATATAAATAGCTTTAGGCTATATGTCTTCTAAAGGGGGAAATGGAACTGACCTAATATGACCACCAATTGACAGTGAAGCTCATACAAAATTGATACAACATTCTCTATAGCTCAGCAGATTCATGACACTGAGTTCTATCAGTGATGGTAAAGTGAGATGAGTTTGGCTGGGATTGCACTCTTGAAGCGTTGTTTTGCATTTTGGAATTTGGAGTGAGTACAAGTCACTTGTGCTTTGTTAAAGGATAAGTGATCAGCAAAAAATCCCCTCCCATCATGCCCTCATACCAATATTCTCTTAGTGAGTAGGAATTCCTAACCCTGTTAAAAAATAATGCAATAGGAATTATACATGATTAATTTATTTTTACACAAACCAAACATTTCACACATCAACCACTGAAGAAAAAGGTAGAAGTATACTCTATTTAAGTCACAATATACTAAACAAAATGCTTTAAATTGATAAGATTTTTAATAGATGTGGGTTATCCTCCAAGTATGTATTCATTTTTTTATTTTCTGTCATTTTCCTCCTTTTCTGTCCTTCACTGTCTCAACCTTGCCCTTTCCCTCCCTGAGTCTTGCTCTCCCCTTGCACTGGATTTGAACCCAGAGCCACTTCATTGAAAGGCAGCAGTCCTAATGACCACACACAGGCCTACCTCGCAGTGCTTTTTCAGGTCTTTTGGTTACACTAATTCCTTTAAGGTCATTTTAAGCACAACTCAAGCCTCACCGTGAGAAAAGATTTCCACATGTCACATTGAGAGCCCCTGGCTAGGACTTGAACCCTGAATCATAACACTGAAAGGTTGCAGCTCTATCGGTGACACCTTCTGCTTGCCTGGCAACACCTTTTTTTTCCATTTCACCATTCAATTGTGGTAGATAAAAAGAACATCTACCACCTCAGTGGTATGAAAACTTGTCATTTTTACCTCTTATAGAGAGTCTGTGGCTAGGATATGGTCCCAGAACTGGAACACTGAAAGGCAGCAGCTTAAACCACTACACCACAGCCCTGTCTGGCATACCTGCTTTTTATGCTTTTCATGACATCCTTTCATTACTTTCATTTAAAAACAAACAAAAAACCACAGTGTCGAGTGTGCAGTTCCTGATTGACATGGACCTCCCCTGGCCAGGATTTGAACCCTGCATCATTTCAGTAAAAGAGCCCTATGCACCTGGCATATGTGCCTTATACCTTTTTGTTTCACCTTCACATTATGATCATTCAAAAGCATAGCTCCGACCGCACTCTGAGAAAAGCTTTTAGTCCCCACCCCCAGCAAGGATTTGAACCCAGAACCATTTAACTGAGAGGCAGCAAAGCTAATCCTCACACTGAGCACTGTGTATGTGTGCATGTCTGGTTGTGTTCAAGCTCCAGCTCTGACCTTAAAACTGTCACATATTTGGATACCAATTTTATGTCATCGCAGGATCAAAATAAAAGTACAAAGCACCATGGGTAGCTTTGTAACAAGATTAAGAAACTGGTTATCCGCAATACCATCAGAGGTCATAAAACCAAAGGACACAATTTTCAACAAAAATGAGTTTTTTCTGTTTTGTCATTGCCATTGACCCTCTTTAGGGGAGCAATCACTGCTGGATAATGGAATACATCACTTTATGTTATTTGTGAGTTTTCATGGGTATGTCACTTCAGAATTATGATTAGCTGCATAGCAAATACAAGAGCTCATTTAGCAATATATATATAAGTATTCTACTAAGTGGAAATCTCTTGAAACCATTAAGTAATTCAAAAACATCTTGCCTCTTTAGCAAACAAACAATCATTCCCTCTTTAACTGCTATGATTTCCGAATATTGGTTTAACACCTTTACTAATCCTAATTAAGTGACATCGTCTTTTACATGTAATATATTGTTTTGGCATCAAACTAAAATGTTTCAGAGCAAAAAATAAATGCAAAGTACAATGTCCAAGGACTGAAAAATTCAGTGAACTAATATCAGTATTGGCAGCATCTCTTCAGCTACACCCTGTGAAGTCAGATAGCACTGGGGTCAGATGTCATGAGCTGCCTTATTCTACCAGATCTCAGAGGGCCGGGGAGGTCTAGCTCCCTCCACAAACTGACCCTCGAAGAAACAGTAGCCCACATCCCCCGCACCCCATTCACATTATTAATGAATGGAAGTGCTGCCTCTCCCGTCCTCTTGTAGTTTTGGAATGTGCAAGATAGATCGATTTAAGACGGGAACACAGATGGCTCTTAAGGCACAATGCAGTACATAAGCACTCAGAGGAAAAGTGAGCTCTCGGGCGATTAGTGTCATTATGGCTGCTCATGTGCTTGGTGGGCTGGATAAACAGTGGCTGTGGTGGCAAATGGTTAAGCATGTGGGTAGCATGGATAATGATGATCAGCAGTGCTGCGGCAGAGCACATACTTATCAATTTGAAGTAGGTGACAGATGAAATAAAAGGATTATGCGCTAATCGTAATAAAAAAGGAGCTAAGTACATCAGGTGTTATATGACTGTGAGGAATGATCCAGTTTTGTCAGATAAGTGTATTATTAATGAAATCATTAAGGCCTAAAAATGTCAGAAAAATATTCATCACCAATCCCCATAGTACAGAGTAATATCTAAAAATCGCTTTAATTGTTTGACCTGCGATCAAACATGTTGAATTCAAAACAATATAAAACAAAAAAAGCAGAATAAGCTCAAATTTTGTTAACTAGACCTCTACTGGCCCTTAATTTTGTTGTCACTTATCACATTTGACAACAGCAGTAGTTGACTATTTCAACACAAGTGTTATGAATTATTATCAAAGGTACCTGTTAAAAGAAATAACCAGATTGTAATCATTATTTCTCAGTACTTGAAATGGTATAAATGTGAGAGTAAATAGTGAGCAGGTGATTATACTAAAAAAAACACCAGGATGAATAAGAACCCTCTGTTTAGTGTCAGGTCTCATCTATCCTTGTCATGATTTTATTTCGCATCAGTTCACTAGACTGTATCCTCCTTCTTACCCAGCGAAAAACCCTTTAACTGTCTTGTCTGTTTTCTTCGATTTGCTTGATGTCTGTTTCTCAGCCCCTTGTGTGTATTAACATCACATGCTAGTTTCCAAATGACTAGCCATCCATTAACCACAAATCAAAGTTTTGTTGTCTCTAAATACTGTTAAGGGTTCTATTAATGTTGTTTACTGTTGCTATCAGACCCTAGCACTTTAGCCACACTGTCAACAGGAAGTGTTGAAATCACAAACATAAATGTGCTGGACTTCTGTTCAGGGCTTGAATTGATATAACATGTGTCATCTGTGTGCTGCTGGCGTTGCTACGCTATGCAGAATTAATTACCATTGTAATGGGTTTTTAACCAATCAAAATCAAGTGTTGAATACAGCTGGACGATTTGTTACCCTGGGTGAACGGAGTCTTAAAGGATATCTGAAATTGTTTCCTTGAGTTCATTTTAGTTCACAAGTGACACCCACACGTGCTCTCTCTCTCTCTCTCTCTCTCTCTCTTTTTCTCTCTCTCTCTCTCTCTCTCTCTCTCTCTCTCTCTCTCTCTCTCTCTCTCTCTTTTTCTCTCTCTCTCTTTCACACAAACACACACACACGCACACACTCATGCACATTCTCTGAAAGCTTCAGTGACACACATGTGACAACAAAGTCAGGTGCGGTTGTAAACATGACTGAGACAATGGCCACTCTGTCAAAGCCAGCTCACAGACCTCCGGGGGGGTCTGAGTCTAAAACCATTGTCTAAACCCTAGCTGATACCCTGTTTATGCTATGTGAGTATTCGTGTAGTGCCTTGTGTGGGAGTGTGACACCTACTATTCTCTCCTCATCGCCTAAGCCGCAAGTTATTGAGAAAACAAATGTCAGTTGGAGGGCGTTGTCTGTTCAGCGTCTCCACTGTGACTTAGTGTTTCCTCAACTTCTTGGAGCAAACCTAATTTGATTACGAGCACCAGTGAGGAGAGGCATTGAGGGAGAGGGTTTATTGGTGAACATGGGACCAGGAGGGTTGACAATGAAGAGATAAGAGGGGGTGAATGGGGAGAAATGGAAATTGAGTGATTTTGGTAGAGAGACGCTCAGACAGAGTGAAAGAGAGACTCTCCCCACAGGGATTGAGACTCTGGATCAGCGCCCGGTATGCCACTGCACAGTCATCTGTCAGCTGCCTTTGTACACGTATGGAGGCCAGAATATCCCATGATCCTCGACTGTCATCCTGACCCAACTCCTAGCATGAGGTCTCCTGCTCTCTCCTGCTTATTTCTCCTTCCCCTTCCTCTGCTCCTACACCTTATTTCACTCCGGCTTTTTTATCTCCTCCTCTTGGCCAAACCACAGCTGGGGACTGGGCCTCTGCCACCTCCATGAAAACAGATGACAGTGTTTTGTTTTTTTTCTTCCGCCCCACTGCAGCAGACCCCCCTCCAGGAGGGGGTCTGTCTGCTTCAGAGGAGAGAGGGGAAATGAGAAGGATTGATTAATTTGAAACACATACTCTCCTCTTTTTCTCTGCTGAGCCCCCCCCCTTTCCGAAGGACATGCCTGCTCAAGAGATTGAGAGGGAGATCAAGGGAGCTCATTCATCAAGCCATGTGCTCCATTACAAATAATGTGTGTAATGTGCAAACAAGCCTGGGTGCTTAAGGTTGTAGCCTTTCACCAGAACAGCTTTTATATGTTCTGTTTGGAGTTTTTTTTATGGGGAGAATGCTGATGAGATAGATATGTCAATGCCAGACTTAACATAGAGGGGCTCTGTTGTCGTTCTTTTAATGAAAACACAGCTTCATAATAAGTTTGATTTATAAAGCGTAGATACCGTAGAATTTTTTTCTCACAATAAACTACAATAAAAACTGTAAATAATCGTAGCGCCGTTCACAACACTCAGTCACATAACATCCCAGGCACAGCGCTGAGATGCACCCTGATGCCATGTGACCACGCACATTAGCACTTCCACACCACATGTTGTTCTCAAGTCAGATGCAAGGCTTGGGTGAACAAGCAGTCCTTTTATCGCTAACTTAGTGATTGGATTATTTCAACCTCTTCATGCTTTGATAAGACTGTCCAGCATGTACACAACTTAGCTGTAGCAGCATCCTTTACGTGCAAAAGGAGGAGGTGGGGCTGGTTGCTGTTTCCTATTAAGATGCCAGCAAGTTTAAAATAGTTTATGGCCTGAAAGTTGGTAACTCTGTAGGATATTTCCTTTACTATACGGCCTTCAGACAGACAGACAGACAGACAGACAGCACGTCTTGGAATGGTTTTGGGATGCTGGCTCACGTCAAAGTGTGTTTGTTTTCAGGGGGAACATTTCCTCACTGATCACATTCCTGTTCTTTTGTGTAGGATGAGATTTTTTTTGTAGTTGAATTGATGAATTTTTTTTTTTTTTAGTGAAGCTAGATTCATACTTTATTGTTGTTTTTGCAAACACTGGGGAATATAGAAACTTTTAAAACCAATGCTAACCTTGTGCCATTGTGAACTTCAAGTCCTTTTTCCAATAGGAATATAACAACTTTTTTTCTTCAAAGTTTCAAGTCTGAATTTAAGTCTGAATTCTGATTTTTTTCTGCTGTTTTTCCAAGAAACAAATCAGAGTTTCAGAAACAGAATACTTTATTTATCTCAGGGGGAAATTCAGTCAATAATAAATAATTCTGCCCTTTGCCAGTCGCCCTGACCCTTTCCCGTTCATTGGTTACACCAAGACCTGGAAGTCAAGTCTTGTTTTTCTTTTTTTTTAATACTCAGCAGTGTTTACTAGCTTGTTGGCAGCTGTGGCTGTGTGTTAATTAGGCTTTAGCAGGAGCATACAGTCAATGAACCCAAACTTAATAGCAATCACATTTTCATAAATGTAATTACTATGTAATGAAGTTTTTTCCATTTAAAATGGTCTAATCGGTTTATCCCATTTATACTATAATCGTTGGCTAATGACCAAATAGTAGAGCATTATTTTGTGTTTCTGTGTATTTTACAATCAAACCTCATATTTGAATTTCCCTCAAGCACCAATAATAGAAGTTCCCCTTTGAATGTTATCATGTAACTTGTATTGTGACTCATTTTGTATAACTTACTGTATCATATCATATTCTATTGAAATGTAATATAGTATAGTGTAACATAACGTGTCATGGTCATATAAGGTACTGTATTAAAACATATTTTGTCATATTTTATTGTATCTTATTGTTTCTTGTTGTATCCTTGGTGAACTTATCAATGAATCCAATTGTAAGAGTGTTTTTTCGATACACAGTGTTCCCAATTTTTCATACAAGAGGCATTTCCAGAAGGAACTCGACATCAGTCAAATAACTGTCTCAAATCGCGTCTGCTACCTCATGTATGCCTACTAGCTTACTACTCACACAAACAAGCTACAGTTTGAGGTGATCTATTTTGGCTGCCTTATCAACAGAGGAGTGTTTGTGTAAGTGTATCAGCCGTCTGCTTCATCTGTGAGAAGTCTCTATGAAGGAGTACAAGGACAATAGAGGACTTGATTGTAGAACATAATATTTGGTATCACATGTATGGGAGCATGCAGGATAGTTCAGCCAGAACCAATGCGGTCGGGCTTGTAAATTGCTTCCTAATAAGCCAAGAATTAATGCTGACTTGTTACTAAAAAGACACACGATTCATAAGAGTTCAATGTGAGACCATGTATCTAAGACGTGTGGGTTATTCTTGGAAAAAAGACTGAATGCAATAGTTGTTTATTAGGTGCATGATAAATCATAAACAAAGTGCTATTGTTGTTCCTCTTTGAATCAAGAACTTGTCTGTTCTTGGGCCCTAGTTAAAGGTGGGGTAGGCAGGAATCCGTTAGAGAAGCATGTTTTTTTATGGTGTATAAACAACTAAACTTTTAATATCAGTCAATAGCCATTACTCATTGATGACATTTAGTAATATAACGATATCGCTGTGTTTTGTTTTGTCTGTGTAGTCAACATTTAAAATTTTTGGAGCGCTTCGCTCTTTCTGACTGAAAACAAAGCCGTTCTCCACCTCCCCAACCTGATTGGTTGTGAGGCAGACGCTGCTCCCCCGTGTTTTCAGGAGCCCAAACAAAGTTAGCGTACAACAATATCGGACAGTAGAAACCAACCAGAAAGTACAGAAAATTGTCTGAATCCTCCTTTAGCCACGACTGCCAACACAAGCAGGAAAACAAAGTTAATACCTGAGACTCTGGCGGAATAAAGGGCGCTTTAAAAGGAGGTAGACCACCCGGACCACCTGGACCCTGTAACCTTTCTGCTGGACAGGTAAACCGCTTTAACAAAGTAAGCCAAGTGTCTGTAACAGAAGTGTTTCTTGTCAAACAGGACCTGTAACGTGTTGTAGCGCCGCTAAACTGTTTACTTCGGGTCCTGGAGTCACTTTATCCTGGTTGTAGAAGTCCTGCAAACATTGTGTTTGCTGGTAAGATATCATAAAGTAGGAAAACTGAGTAACTTTTGATCAGAAGGTGATGTGTTACAATGAAAGACTAAAATGCAAGCCAATCATAGTTAAGGATTGTTTGGCACTCTGGGTGACCATTAAAATTAAAAGATAGGGCCATGCCACCCCAGCCCACCCCTGGAAATGCTCCTGCTTTGAAAGCTTCCTCTCCATTTCTTTGAACTCAAGATTCAGTGCCCGCACATCCTCTGCTACCACATCATTAGTATGTAATACCTTCAAAACCTGTTCAGAATATTTCAATCTAATGTATGCTAGGGCTACTCCATCCTCCTGTGACTGTGAACAGGATACACAAGGTCTAACTAAGCACACTCCCTCCTTATCTCTTGGTCAATATTTATCAAGGAGCCCTCAGTGCTCATACTGAGGCGAGGGTTAAATCTGCAAAGAAATAATCCACTTAAGGCTGTTGACTCTGAGGCGTCGTGGTAGCTCAGCAGGTGCTCGTGAGTTTGAATCTGAGTCATGACTTTTGCAGCATAGCTTCCTCTCCCTCTGCTTTTCCCTCTATCTTGAGTCCTGACAATGAAGTGAAGCATGGCTGCCATAAAAATAATCATTAAGAGGAGATTATCTCCCGCTCACCTCTCTCTCAATTTTCCTCCATCTCTCATTGAGCTTGGAATGCACCAGTGCGATCACCCCCACTGAGAATAGCACTCATGTTGGGTAATCTTGTCTTACATAAGGGAGAGTATTGCACACAACAAGACATGTAAAAACAACATCAGGCAAGGCCAGGGGGAGAGAATGCAATCCTCAGCTATTCGTAATGGAGAAACTGGGGAGGGGAGGAGGGCTGGAAGATGGATGTGATTTCACATTAATTGTGTGGGGTTCACAGAAGTGTGAGTGTGTGCATGTGAGTGTGTGTATGTATGCGTCCACATGGGGTGGGAGGTGTTGGAGGAATTTGTGAGAGCTATGCTGATTTTACAGGCGCAGCAGGAGTTGTGTGTGTGTGTTTGTGTTTATGCACATGCAAGTCAGCATGGATGCATGTGTGAATGTCAGTACTTGTATTAGAGAACATGTGATTTCTATGGCTACATGCATGTATTTGTGTGTGTCTGTGTGTTTGAGTGTGTGAGTTTGAATGTGTGTGTGCATGTGTTGTGGGCCTCCACACTTGGCTGGAGGTTGTGAGTGGAATCTTCAGAGTGCGATGTTAAATTTGCAGCGTCTGTAGAGCCACAAACAGGGTGGTGAATCTTCAACAAGCCAGTTGCTGTGTAACAATGTTTCTGTTGCCGCATATGAAAACAAACCACACAGGTAGTAGGTCGACCAGATTTATCAGCGTCACTTTTTCTGCCCTTTAAATCTGCTGATTTCCTTTCTTGTATGAACTCTTGATTAAAAAGCTACGTCATGTGAAAACAGGGACAGACAAAAACAGAATCACCAGATAAGTCTAAGGTGACCAGATTTCTGTAATGAAATTCGGTGCGGCGGGGGGTGCACGGGCTGCGTGATCACAGACAACATCTCGATACTATTCAGTAGCAGTGCACGCCCCTTGTAATAACCCCCGTACCCCGTAAAAACTGTTGTTTAGGACTGCTTACTTGTGCTTTCTAACCATTCGGCTACTGTAATAACTGCTGTTCTAGCCTACACGCAACATTTTTGTTCTCATTCATGAAATGCTTAAATCGGGGACATTTTTGGGGACAGTTTTTGCCAATTTGGGGACTGTCCCCGGAAATTGGGGACGTCTGGTCACCTTACATAAGTCTGCAGCTGACAGACTTTTTTTTTTTTCTGTTTGAAGACCAGCACCTTAAAGGGTAACCTGCACTTGTGGCACTTCAGGGATGTCAAAACACATTCAACCATTGCTGGTGACCACACACAGGGTGCAGCTTAATGTATGTCAACATGTTGACATGTGTCAACTTGTCAGCTAATTCACTATTTTAAGCTTTGACAGCGTGGAGTAGTCGATTTTTTTCACTCTGTGCGCCCAAGTGCAGGCGTTTGAATCTCATATACGATGTTAAAGTCTATCGTGTGGTTTAGTTTCACCTCTCTTATCATCCTTATTCCAGCATTATACAACTATTTTCATCAGTCGAGATCTGACAACTTAACCGCATACAACCTTTCAGCATCAATACAACAGATGGACAGTAACAAACCATAGATGACAAACACATACAGCAAAAATAACAGGAGAGCAGATGTTACACTTATTTGTTTCATAACCAGACGTTTCAATTGCATTTCATATCCATATTTCACATTGCAACAGACAGCTCTTCATCAAGGAGATTATATTTCATTTTCACCAATGACAAGCAACAGAATTTGAGTGAAAGAAACAAAATATTCATGTCAGAATGTAGAATAAGACAAAAGTGACTGAGTGTCTGTGTTTTAGAAATACTTGTATTCAAACACGTCAAAAGGCTGCATGAGGTAAAGCTGCCTCCACCTGTTGCTGCATTCCTAGCATGTTTTACAAATGGTGCATTGTGAGAGTGCTAACTGCGGTGACACAGAAATACATGCCTGACAGGCAGAGGTGGAATGTCGTAAAGCATATTTCCTCAAGTACTGTCATTAAGCCGCACGGGTTTGAGGTAGCGCTACTACATTGGAGATGGTCATTTTTATTTACTGTCAATGAAGTGTGATTGAAAGAGAAATACTGCATTTTTTTACTCCTCTGCATTAGTTACCAGTTACTTTTAAAAGTACCTGAAGTACAAGTAAACATACCAAAATTCACATTTACAGACAAGACACTCTGTTCATTACTAGACTGGCAGACTTTCAGTTGTGCAAGAGTTGGAAACAATCACTCTCTCATTTTGTCTTGGCTCTTTATTTTTATCATATCACTTGAGTAGATTATTTTTTCTGTCTTTTTCTGTACTGTTTGTCAAAATATGCAACTCATTTAAGAGATCCAGGCTGCTATATGGTGGTATTTTTTGTGATTCATTACAACTATTTAGAGTATCTACACTTATATTCAGATGTCAATAGGTGAAAGATTAAAAGTTGATATATCTAAATCATGCTAAGTCTTACTTTTAAAATGTCCCCTCATATTTAAGCTGAGCTATAACCTGGTGTTAAAGAGTACCTTGAGCTGCTGGTTCAAGTCCAAATTTTGCCAGATCATGAGTCAAACTGCCTGCTCCACTATATCACTCCTGCAATTACATTAAATCCATACATTTCTGTAAAATATACCACACTTCAAACATGATCTTTGACAAATCATGTTCCAGAGCATCATACACTTCTGAATTTTCATTAAAATTATGTAATACTTGAATATAAAACTCTTAAAACACACTCGCTCAAGTCAAATTACCTGTTGGGTGACATACCTGAACAATCTGAATTTCTTTGCTCATTAGTTCAGACAAAACAGAAGTTTATTGTACTTGGCCTCAAACATCCAGCATGATATCCAGCACCACTGTTAGGAATCAGGGCACTTTATTTGAGTAAGGAGTCCGTTAACTCCCACATTTAATTAGGAACAAAGTCAATTTCCCTCCAACATTAGCCTCCCTGCACTGACTCCTTATGAAATCTCAAAATGTGCCCTGTGTGTCCCAGTTTACCCTTGGCTACTTGTTTGAAGCTTGCCTGTACCATCATCTGTTATCACTGCAACTTCGGTATAACTATGCAATACTATAATAGTATGGCAAATATCTCTGCATGTCTGTCCCTACATCTGCAAATGCAAGTTTAAACTTTACCATGTAAAGCCAAATAACAACAACATCCAGAAACGCCACCCTGAGCTCACCTGAGATGGACTGACGCAAAGTGGGAATGTGGTCTGACGAGTCCACGTTTCAAATTACTTTTGGAAACCATGGACGTGGTGTCGTCACAGCTAAAGAGGAAAAGGACCATCCAGATTGTTATCAAGTCAAAGTACATAAACCAACATCTGTGAAGGTTAGGGTTAGGGATAACATATGCCGCCATCCAAGCCACGCCTTTTCCAGGGACGTCCATGCTTATTTTAGCGAGACAACGCCAAGACACATTCATCACGAGTTAAAACAGCATGGTTTCATAGTATAGGATTGCGGGTACTAGACCAGCCTGCCTGCAGT
Source organism: Xyrichtys novacula (assembly GCA_962446985.1). NCBI lineage: Eukaryota > Metazoa > Chordata > Actinopteri > Labriformes > Labridae > Xyrichtys > Xyrichtys novacula. Next base: position 26,757,968 of record OY660871.1, read on the forward strand.
CTAGACCTGTCTCCCATTAAAAATGTGTGAAGCACAAAATACGACAGCATCAAGCAAAGATGGGAAATAATTTCACCTCCAAAGCTCCAACTATTCCTGTCCTCAGTTCCTGATGCTTAGTGAGTGTTGTTGAAGGAAAAGGTGATGTAACACAGAGGTAAACATGACCCTGTCCCAGCTTTTTTTAACATGTTGCAGGCATCAAATTTAAGATAAGCGAATATTTGCAAAAAGCACTGAAGTTGATCAAATGTAAAATAAAATATCTTGTCATTGTTGTGTATTCAATTAAAAATAGGTCAAAAATAATTTACAAATTATTCTTTTTGTTTTTATTCACATTTTTTCTTTTTCCTTTCTCGACAGGTTTTCTACATTTCTTATAATTTCTGTGAATGTAACATGTAGTTGTTGGGGAAATGCTCCACACATGCCTACTGTATATGTGCCGTTCAACTTTTTGGGTCAAAGCCTGACATGCAAAATGTGGAGCATGTGCATAACACTTGGGCCAGTTTGAGTCCCATACATGCAAGAGAGGGTCTGTTATGTCTGTGAAGTGTTTACATGTATTTCAAAGGTCAGTCGAACAAATGCAATAAATCAATTTTTTTTTCTTTATTAGATCCAAACTGTCACGTTTAAAAACTAAGCTGGTTGTACATCATGCTGGTCATCACTCTTTATAAAGATGAACTGAGAGAAACAATTAATTGCCACTAAAAGAGAGCAGCGGAGTAGTCAGTGTTTCCTTAAAGCTACACTCTGTCTTCATTGTTTCAGACAAGCACATAAGCCTTTTCTCAAAGCTAAATTAAAGCCCCGTCTCTGCGAGGGCTTGTTCCCCTGCAGGGACGGCAGTACTTACATCATAAATGAGGGGGCAAATTATGAAAACACAGAACTCTATGGATGTTTTAATAATGAATTTAACATATCCACCCACAGCCGTATGAAAGGATTCAGTCTGAGAATTAATGAGGTATCCTTTCAAATGCCAGGTGGGTGGGATTTGCCATATGTGGGTTGTAACTCAATTAAGTAGTTTGTGTTAAACAGTATGTTAAGATATTATGAACACTGATATGCCATGTACTTACTTAAACACTGCTGTGTTGAAGTCCGACAAACACAAAAATCAGCCTACCCAGGCTGACCCAAATAGTTTTTGACCCAGTAAACACTGTGAGCTGACACACTTTTGTACTTTGACGCCTCTGACACCGGCATGAGAGATATTCTGTTTTTCTAACACCCATGGAAGACCTATTTTGGACTCTAAACTGAGCAATAGGAAACCTTGACTCATTCTAGAAATAACTCAGCTTGCCTGATATTTTTGAAAACTGAAATCAGACCTTTAAAGTTTGGCATGTTTTAGTTGACAATAAATCTAACTTTGGTCCTGCTCCACATGCCAGCTTCAGGTTTTATTTTGCTTATTTAAAAAGAGGACTTGTTTTCAGATAGTTTTCATCTGACTGAGGGAAGAGTTATCTTTCAGGCCTTGCATAAACCGTCAGCAATCTATTTCAATCTAACTGACTGTTTCATAAGATGATTGCGACTCAGTTTCAGTCCTGCTCCCTAAAAATTATCCGAGCTGACAGCAATCCTCTGTTTAACTTTGTGTCACTCTGACCCTGTTTACACTCTGTTTTTTTTTACGTGTCTCAGGCAACAGAAGTGGACACCGCAAAATATGAGAACAAACAAGATGCATTATGTTCTGATGAATCACAATCCTCTAAGCTCCCCTCAACTGTCCAAATATTTTTCCGCGGTGTCAAAATTAATGATCCTGTTGATTAACAGGCGAGAAATTGATAACAAAACATCTCATCAGTGCCTGTTGTGCTCTCCTTTTATTTGCAATCAAACCCTTTTTTTCCATTAAAGCTCCTGAACTTTCAGACTGTGTGGACAAACCTTTAATCTTAGTAAGTAGGGGTTTTTGCATCAGTCTTATTCTGCTTTCTTCACACAGTCAAACATATTAATCAGTGCAGATCTTTGCTTGGTGAAGGCTATTTAGGCAATTTCCCTGTCTGACACCTGTTTGTTGGCTGTGATTACAAGTTAAATTACAAAACTAATCAGCAATTGTCATTCTTGTTGCTGTTGGTCCCACTTACCCTGATAAGAAATGTAGAGAAAGTTGCAATTAATCTTGTTCGTTATTCAAATGACCAACAGATCAAGCTGTAGCTAAAATTTGTAAGTTGCAGTTTTTACTGGATTAAATTTTAGAAGTTGTCAGACGTTCCTTTGAGGAACTTTTGGATTATGTTTATTTCGGTGCCCCCAAGAACAAAGAAATGCATTTTATTAATTTGCTAAAATAATTATGTATGCACACATGTAGCTAGGGTTAAAAAGAAATCAGAAACAGTCAAATATAATACTCCTAGTGAACATTTGCTGTGGAAAATGTATGAAGAAATAGAAGAAATAGAAGAAAAACCATTCATTTCACTCTGTTTGGTGTCCTGCTAAATACCCCTTGTAGGAGCTTTAAAAGGGATATTCTGGCATGAAATTAATTTAGGGTCAAACATGCCATAACACCGAGTTAGACATCCCCTTGAGAGATGAATGTTGCCGACCGCTTGCTTCTCTAGTTTTACCAACTATACCAATTATTTCTTCAGCAAAGAGACTAAACACAACTCACCCACTCGCTTCTCCGGCAAATCTATTACGGACTGTAGCAGGGGGGCGCAGTTCAAGGAAGAACATTTATGATCATTTCTCCATGGAAATGCAATCAGACCGAGACGCTAAGGTAGAAGAACTACCACGTCTGCAGTGCAAAATGATTAATATGGTGATTATTACTTCAAGAAAAAAAAAAAAAGATCATAAATGTTCTTCCTTGAGCTGCGTCACCCCACTGTAGTCCGTAATGGACTGGTCTTCTACAGTTCTGCTGCTGGAAGAGAGTAGGTGAGTTGTGTTTAATCTCTTTGCTAAAGAAATCAGGCACAGTTAAGATGTTGGTGGCTAGTGCTGTAGCTGGGACCCTCTATGTACTGTTGATGAAGTTAGGTGCTGATCTGAGCATTATTTGTGGCTATAGAGTGGTGTTTTGGTTGGGGTTTGTTTATGGCTCCTAAGACCGCTGTGTATTGCTATCGTGTGGTTCTTATTAAAGTTGGTATAACTAGAGAAGCAAGCGGTCGGTAACATTCATCTCTGGAGGGGGTGTCTAACTCGGTGTTAAGGTGTGTTTGACCCTGAATTAATTTTACGCCAGAATATCCCTTTAAGTAGAGATATATTGATCACAATTCTGTGATGAAAGGTTCAGGAGGGACCCAAAATCTCTAAGACTACAAATCAGACTACAGCATCTGTGTGTTTTAAAATTGCTGCTGCAGTAACTGGATGTGACTTGACTTTCCTTTTGCATTTGTATGACTGTAAATCCTTTTAAAGCGATGTGTTAACAGTCTGTTTGTCTATCTATCACACCAGTGCCCTTTCTCTCTTAGATTCTTTTTCTCTCCCAAAACCAGAGGTGGATCAGAAAGCTCAGCCTAGCATGCATAATCCACGACACTGACCTGAATTCCCCTCTTTTTCCTTTGCTTCCTCTGCTTCACTGTTCCTCTGTCACTGCCACCCCACCCCTTAATTTCCTCTCTCTCTCTCTCTATCCTTCTCTCCCTCTCTCTGCTCGCCTGTCTGGTCTCCCTCCAGCTGTCCTTTTAGAAGTGAACCTAACACATGAGGTGGTTTGGTTACTTTTTTCACTTTGCTCTGTATGTAATTATCATATTCCCGACTCCTCACCTGTTTATCAGGATCTCACTTTCTGCTAGCACATGTATGCAGGCTGGGTGTTTCCAAGGTTACCGCAGAGGCACTAAATAACTGTGACAGCTGTGGCTGGGGACTCTACTCAAGCAAAACGGTATTGCCATAGATACAGAGCAGTAGTAAACATCAACACTAATCCCCCATGCTCTGAAAACAAACACATGTATTATGAAGTTAAACAGAGTGTGATTCCTTGAACTGGTTAATGCCTATATGTCAGCGCCATCACAGGAGGTTATTGGTATTAGTTAACCCAAACAAACGGCACTTTGGTGAGGTACCTGGATACAAGCCAAAGGCTACCAATGCCAGACCCTAAGCTGCAAACATCTCTGCACTAACACAAACCTGTCATTATATTACATCCACTTTACAGAGAGGTTGGAGGCAGCAGAGAAAGCCTGGATTGTAATCACCACGGTAGTGTGTCTCTGGCCATCTGTGCCGCAGTGTTAGTGTTAGTATGTGTGTGTGTGTGTGTCTGGCGGTCTGTGTGACGTCTGTTCTGTGCCCGTGCGGCTGGTGCTGCATTCATCTTTCAGTCACCCAAAAAGCAGATGTCACCAGGACGATGGGGAGCGGCAGATTGCTGTGGCGACCGACCGGTGGCAGATTGAAGGTGTCTCCGCCCCGCGGTGCCCAGCAGATGGAAGCTGAGGTCATTATCTGCTGCTCTGTTCATCTCCTTATACCCAGCACACCCCTGTGCCCTCTCTCTCTCTCTCTCTCTCTCTCTCTCTCTCTCTCTCTGTTTCCTACTGCGTCACTGCGCTGAAAAGACGAATTAGATCAGTTGCTGTGAGATTGGCGTTGAATGCTTTACATCGTGCAAACACATTAGGCAACTTTAACTGTTTGTTCTCTCGTCAATTAATACTCATTACCGGGGGATGATAAATGTCGCCTTGTTTGCAGAGACCCGGCTTCACATTGCTGATACCCGTGATGGAAACTATCAGAGGAGCACAGCAGTAGGCCTGAATGTTCTCTGCCCCCATTCGCAGAGACACTCCATTTCCTCATAAAGAGAAAAGTCAAGTAAAAAAACAGTGATAAGTGGCCATTCAGAATAAATAAACCAAGTCTACAACTACAGGCAGAAAGTAGGGCAGCTTGGAAAAAAGCACTGCCACAGCAGGCAGCAATTCCTGGTTTATTATGCTGCCAACATACTTCCATAATAAGCAGTGCAGACAGTATGGAGGACATGGGTAACTCCATGTTTACATGCATGTTCCTTCATCGTGAAGACTCATACAGCTGTCAGTAAGAGAGAGTTTCCTGACCACGGCAGCATCTAATGGCTATCCTGTAAGCTTCGAGTGTCAGCAATTATCCTTCAAAATGCCGCAGGCAACAGTATATTGAGCTAATTTCACTTCCTGTGCGCCCACTGCTTCTGCAGCTCAGCAGCTCTCTGCTGTTGGTTTCTCCACTAGTACAAATACGAGACACGCTCCAGATGTGTGATGTTGTGCATTATTGAGGCCATGGAGAGCTCTCTGTTTGTGTAAGTGCAATGATGTTTGCAGCCCTGGCGTCAGTCCAAATGTGCCGAGTTATTCTTGTTTGTTTGGTCTCTGGGTTAGAGCTGCATTGTAACTACTTAACCACACATGGGCAGCTTCTCCTGCGAGTGAGCGAGTTAGAAAGTGTTTTACAGCCAAGCACACATGTGGCTCGCAGACGTGTTGAACACCAGCTCACTGGGGCGTTGCTGTCTGGCCAAAAGCTTCATTTTATGGAGCCACTGAAATGTTTAAAGGTTGTGCTGGTATAAAACAGCTTTTCATTAAGTTTAACCTACACTTATTTTGTGTGCAATCTTTCAGGATACTTGTCAGCCAATTTCCGCCTGTCATATATTTGGACAAGTTAAAGCCTAGATTGTTTTTAGGTATATACTGTCTTGCTAGAGTATAAATTCAGTATGATATCATTATGAAAGGAACACTTACAGGCGATATTCTGGCGTAAAATTGATTTGGGGTCAAACACACCATAACACTGAGTTAGACACCTCCTGGAGAGATGAATGTTGTTGACCACTTGCTTCTCTAGTTATACCAACTTTAGTAATGACTGCATGATAGCAGTACACTGCGGTCCAAACCTCAACCAAAACGCCACTCTATGGCCACAAATAATGCTCAGAACAGCACCTAACTTCATCAACAGTACATATAGGGTCCCAGCCACAGCACTATCCACCAAACATCTTTTTAACTTTGCCTGATTTCTTTTGCAAAGAGACTAAACACAACTCATCCACTCTGTTCCAGCAGCCGCTTGTTTGTAGTCCGTTACAGACTGCTGCAGGGTTACGCAGCTCAAGGAAGAACATTTATGATCATTACTTTATCATTTCCTTGAAGTAATAATCACCATATTAATCATTTTGCACTGCAGACGCGGTAGTTCTTCTGCCTTAGCGTCTTGGTCTGATTGCATTTCCATAAAGTAGTGATCATAGATGTTCTTCCTTGAGCTGCGTCACCCCACTGTAGTCCGTAATGGACTGGCCCGAGGTCTCCGTACAAACAAGTGGCTACTGGAAGAGAGTAGGTGAGTTGTGTTTAGTCTCTTTGCTAAAGAAATCAGGCAAAGTTAAAAAGATGTTTGGTCGCTAGTGCTATGGCTGGGACCCTGTATGTACTGTTGATGAAGTTAGGTGCTGTTCTGAGCATTATTTGTGGCTATAGAGTGGCTTTTTGGTGTATTGCTACCCTGAGGTCGTTACCGAAGTTGGTATAACTAAAGAAGCAAGTGGTCGGCGACATTCATCTTTCTAACTGTGTCTAACTCAGCGTTACGGTGTGTTTGACCCTAAATTAATTTTGCACCGGAATTTCCCTTTAAATATGACACATTAGACAAATAAATTCAGCACCCAAAAGGGTTTTTGACATTTCAACATTACATTATAAATCATGATTTTCATTCAGTTTTTAAGGGTAAATATGCAGATATGCAAATATTCAGTCAGTTAGCAGATAGAAATGCTTTAGGTGAAATAACAGTCGCCTTCGAGACAAGAAGATCCTGTGATGCATATCTGTGGCCCTCAATTTGTCAGGCTTTTACCCTGTGTACAACAACAACAAAACCAAAAACAACAGCCACTCCCTGCAAAGAGTGATAGATGGTGTCCTCTGGGCAAAAGGACCTGCTCCTGTTAATATGAAGCTTTAAAAGGCTCATTCTGTGCTTACGAAAACAAAATCCCACCTGATTACACACTTGAATTATACTTATCTAAACACATGAGCGCTAATAAGCGTTAACTCTTGCAGCGTTTTCCACTTGTGTAAGAATAAGGTTTTTTTAGGGGGGAAAACTATGGCCTGCAGCAGATCAGAAGATCTGTTTTTGTTTGTTTTAAAAGCCAGAGAATGAAAAAGCTTCAAGTGTCTCCTCTAATACCTCCAATACTCAGGTTTTGTCACTGCCTATTTCTTGAGTATTTTTTTTCCTCTTGTGTCATATTTCCTGTCCTGTTCTTTAGTTGTGCAGTATTTAAAAAAACAACATAAAAATCCACTTCCTGCTTGCGATTGGCTAGTGATAACTCACTTCACCAAAGAAGAAGGCAGCTGTAACAAGTATTTAGCACTCAGAATATTCAGTCCAGTTACTTTTGTGGTTTTATAGAGAGACATTTGTTTTTAATCGAGACTGTCTCATAATAACCAGATAAAAACTCCCCTCAGTGGTTTTAAATAACAATGAAAACTCAGATGCTGACTGACATTTAAATAAGGGCACCTCTCACACACATTTCCCACCTGTGTAACAGTGTGCACAGTCATTTGAAATTCCCCCACACACACATTTACACATCCTATTACATGTGTGTACGATGTGGTCTGCCAGCTAATATTTAAATCGATGTTACATTAATTAACAAACCTGAAACATTGGCTGCAAATTGGCTTTGACATTTGCTCCAACATCTGTTGTGTTCATTATTCCTGCACAGCACCTCTCCCTCTCTCTCGGTTAGATTGAATGAAAGGAACATTTTTATTTTATAACCTAGCTTCACAAACACTGTCAAAAGGCTTTTATATTGTTTAAGACTTCCCACACAGCGACTGCTCATATCACCTGTAATTTATTCCATCAGGGAGGAGACTCTTTGGTGTCCAGACGGAAGCTCAATCATTAACATAATTCCAGACTGTGAGGCACACTTCAGTCTGCAGAGAAGCTGCGTGTGTGTCCTCCCTGCCCCCCAGCAGTGCATCTCAGCGAGCCGTTTTTGGCCCCTGTAACTTCTCGTGAGTAATCGTGGGGCTTTGGAGCTCTCGGTTCTCCATTTACATGTCAAAACGTCCCCAGGCTTGGGTTGTAAGGGACCCAATTTGGAATGACAAAGCTCAGCCAGAGACAGCTGATCCACAAAGGAGGCCTGGTTAAGTTCTTCCTCCCAGTCACCAGCTGCTCCACTGACCCATAGTACCTCTATTCAGCAAACACACACAGGAGAGAGAGGGGAAAGCTGCCACGCGCACTCAAATGTAGCTGTGCAGTGTTTTATTCATCTATATCCTTTTGTATTTGTTATTTCCACCTGAGCTTCTATAATTATATGCTGCTGAATATCATTGTTGTGATTTAACTCATAAATGACAGGTCTCAGCATGCATTGAAATAATGATTTTTTCTTTGTTTAGAGCTTGATTTCAAATTTTTGCATCATAAACTTTCCTTTCTTTGTGTCTTTTGTTCCTAACAATGAGGTGCCTTTCTTACAAAAACAGGTCACACAAACACATCCTTCCATGTTTGTGTCTTTAGGGTGTTGGTGACATTACTGCTTCCTGATGAAACCCAGCGCATGCAGACTTTCTCTGCCTTCAAGTGCTCTATTTATTTATGTGACATATTTATTTTTCAGAGGAACAAAGCAGAGTATGTCAGGTGAACTGACTGCCATTGATTTTTTTTAAACACGTCCCAGTGTGCACAGCATCTGTCACATGGAGCGCCACTCTATTCGTGTCTGCCTGTGACACAAAGTGGCTTAGGGATTTGTCACCTCCCTCCCTGCATTGTGCGCTGGAATGACAGGATACTGGCTGGAACTTGTAGGTCACACCCAACATGTTTTTCTTGGATTTGTGCTCCACATCCAAATGGAAACATGTTGTTCCCATACTCCCACACTCCCAACTTTCCACCTCAAGCACCTGACCTCCAAGTAGTGCAGGAGGAAAAACACAGGCTTGAGTATTACGATGAATGGCAGCAACATATAGCTGCAGGATCAGGCCAAGAAGGTCAGGTATGGCCAAGCCCTAGTTGATGTGAGGGAGAGATTGCATAAGTAGACTTAAACTAGTGAAAAAGGGGGACGTGTTACATTGGCGTCACCAGTGCCAGATCTATATTTGGAGTATGAGCCCACAGAAACAGACGTGCAGGGATGAAAATAGCCTTTAATAGCCCAGTTTTGGGAGCTTGTCTTCTATTCCACTCTCCTGCCACAAGGATAGTGACAGACGGAGCAGACTCTGCAGAGAGTGGCTCTATTCACCCAATCAGTGTGCTCCCTTGGGCAGGCGAGGAGGGAGGAGAGTGTGGGAAAAAAGAGAGAGGAGAGGGGTAGAGGTATGGGGGATGGAGATATACATAGAAGGAAAAGACATGGTTACAAAAATATCTGTGGGTATTGTTTATGATGCCAGGGCACAGCAGCTTTATAACAAAGTAGATTTAGAAGTTTGCATTGATTCGGTTGCAAAACTTTATAGACATTTAAAGAAAACCTCAATATTTCCATGTTTGCATTTGCATCAACTAAATGTTGCATAAATGATATACTACACATGTAAAACTAAATCATTCCCTGCATGCACTTCTGTATTCTCTCAATCAAACTACAACTGCATGGTTTTTTTCTTGCCATATGAGTCCTCAGACAGAAGCACAGACAGTGAGAGTCAATGCTATTCTGCTGCAGATGCATGGAGGGGGGAGAGGGTGGGGGGTGTTATAGAAACCCAATCCTCTCATATTGGGTGCCCATTGCCCCCAGAGAGAAAGCAAGAAACAAGAGGCCCAGCTGTCCTTAACAATGGACCTGCCCCTCTCGAGCACGGACTCAAAAGACTTCATTCAGTCCCCTGGCTCTCCAAACGTTGCTTCCAGGGAGACTAGCCAGGACATGCTCACATTTACGACAGACATGTCTGTCTGCGTTGTAGACATGTTTATGAGATTGTGTATGTCTTTGTGGGTACCTGTGTACGCATGTGTTCATATATTTGTTGGAAATAAAAAAAAAAGGATATATTATGTTTCTAGTTCCTCTTTGATTTGTACTGGTGGCTTTTCTAACATTGAGGACAGCTTCACACCAGTCTTGTATCCTCAGTTTCCTCTTTTGACATATGCACTGTTTGGCCATGAAATTGACCAAAGTTGCTGTTATCACGCATGTTCCTCACATTGTGAAGTCCTTCCTGTCAGATAAGCAGGGCGGAGGGCAGCAGGGGAGGAGATGGGTCTCTGGAGGCAGGACATGACATCAAAAGCATGCTGTGCAAGTTACAGTGAAATGCTGACAACATGATGTCAGATCAAGCAAAGGAGTCAGAGACTACGATAACAGTTTTTGCATCTAAATGTTGGACTTCCAGATTTGCGCTACTGCTCTCACATTCAGTACGTTTACATGCACTTAAAAAAATAAATTTACTGCAATAGTCTCACTGAAACTGAACTTTCAAAATGCACATAAACATGTTGGCCAGACTGAAATAGCCTTCTACTAGAGGTGTCGGAATACAACTTTTTAAACTTACGATACCGATACTGTAGCCTTCAGTATTGGCCGATACCCATACTGATCTGATATTGGCACAAACTTGTGCATGACAAGTTTTGCACTGATCTGCAATGTCTTTTTTGCACTTAAACGAAAAATACTGCCACACAATTTTACACTTCTACTCCTTGCTACCTTGTTAGGACCTTGGTACACACTGTTGTTGTGATCACGTGGGCTCTGCATGCTGGATCTGGGTGCTGCTAGCTAGAGGTTCTGGAGCGGAGTCTGGAATGGACCGCTTGTATTGGAGTGCTGATATCGGAGATTTTAGATGCAGGCCGATATAATACGATATTAGTTTTTTTGCCGATATCAGACCAATATCCATTATCAATATCAATATCAGATCGGGACATCACTATTTTCCACTTCTTATAGTTGGACTAACATACCTGGATAATGTGATTGGAGATTGATTTTTTCAGCGGTAATTCAGCTTAATCCAGGAATGTCTTAACTATTCCGCAAAGGGCTGCAGGTTTTCTTTCCAACCAAGCAGCAGAACACCTGACTTGACTCATTTCATCAGCTGATCTCAGTCTTCAGACAGGTGATAGGTCAGACTGCTGCTCTTGATTGGTTGAAAGAAAAACCTGCAGCCACACGGCCTTTTTGTGGAATAATTTGGACATGCCTGGCTTAATCCAACTAAAACTGGTGCTCAGTTTGATCGAGCATGCCCCAGTGTTTACACACCGGGCTCTGGTCTGGTGGTTTAATAGTATGGATGCATTGCTAGGATGACATGTAGCAAGCAAAACCTCAACAGAAGAAGAAAGTACATGAAAGGATGAAACTTTCTTGTTGCATTCTGCTGTCTGTTTTGATACGTAAAACATCAACAGGGAGACAACCTGATGGTATTTAGCTGAAAGGGAGCATGTCAGCACCTACGGTAACGGAGGCAGACACGCTTCTGTCAATGATACGATTCTTGCCCGGCGCTTGTAAACTGGAACAAGGAAAGTAGTCCAGTCAAGTCCCCCAATTACATTTTTGGAGGGACACCTTGCTGTCCTTATCACTATGCTACTGCTTCCATCTCCGATTTTGCTTTTTTCCGACTTGGTAACTGAAACGCTGGTAACATGGGTGTGATGTCATTCCCAGCTTGGACATTTGACTTCCGAGGTAACTCGAACGCAGCATAAGACACAAGGTTAAACAAAAATATCACACTAATTTTTTAGTATCCACTCCATACACAGTTTAAGCAGTATTGTTTAAATGGTACTGCTTGTTCAAGAAGATGTTTTCTACTCCTGTGCACAAAGTTCTCCAACGTTGACTGACGTGACCGATAACAAATCATCACCTCCTACTAACCTGGCAGGTTTTAGCTGATGTGTGAATGAAGAAATATTCAATCAATATGGGATTTATTTTTAACAAAGTGTGAAAAATCTGCTGTTATGGATTCTCTTATATCTGTGGCCATAGCCTAAATACGGTAGAGCTCAGCAATCACGTCTCTTTCATCCCAACCCAGATATCTTGGGGTTCAATTAACACCATATGTCGCACATGTTTCTGGATTGTGATCTTAAAGCTCAATTAAATATTGACCATTAAAAAAAAAAGGAAAGATTGAAGTCTGTGATTGTGTTTAGTGGGAATTACATGACACTGTTTGAATTGCAAAGATGTCTAAACCCAACCCATCTGGCATCTCCAGCATGCCGTTGTAAAAAGTACTATTACTTATCTACAAGCGCCTGATGATCAGCACCTGCTCTACATATTCATTAAGTGTTTCTCCTGTGATCGTCCCCTTCGGCTTTCAGTTTCTATGGCATGCTGTTGACTGTGGATGACGTGTCGGCGATAAGTGTGTGTATGAGCTCGTGGAGTTTGACCGAATACATTTGCGACATAGACATGCAGGCAAGACAAAGAGAGGGAGACATTGTGTGTGATGGTGTTTTGTGTAGGTGATGGTCCCCCGGGTGTTGCCCCAGAGTGAGGTCTTTATTCTATGCAGCACAAACACAGCCTGCTCTCCACGGGGGGAAAGCACCAGTCAGTCAGATCCAGGGCTTAAAGAGAAGGCTTCCCCTCCCCCCATCACAGCGATGATCCTCACACACACACACAGAAATGCACAGACACATATGCTCAAAGGCATATAGGAGAATGCTTCTGCTTCTACACACACACACACACACACACACACACACACACACACACACACACACACACACACACACACACACACACACACACACACACACACACACACACACACACACAAGCAAAAGGTTGGCCTCTTTCTCCTTCACACACTCGATTGTCCTCAGTGCCCTCCCTCTGTTTATTCATGGCGACCCCTGTGCTGATACCATCTCATTCTATCTCAATTACATCAGCCAACTCCCTCTCCTCCTCAGCAAGAATTGCTTTTCTTCTTCCCTTACGCTTGCACTTAGACCCTCTGTCAGTTTCTGTCTGCCTCTACCAGAATGTTGGCTTATACAATAACAAGCTCCACTTCCAAACGAAGAGAAAATGAATATGATTGGCACCTGTGTCAATAGGTTTCAGGCTTAAGTTGGATGGCTCATAACCCAAACAAAAACACAATGTGGATTTAAGATGAAAGAGAGACGGATACAAAAACATCCTCCGTGGCAGATGATTGGCCGCTTGCATTACATTGCATCACCGCTTTCAGTTACTTCAAATAATAAGCCGGGCTGGTCGCACATTATAAACTCAAAGATTTGCAAAGCAAAGCATGATGTAATTTGACAAACAACAGACAAGACGCAACAATGCCTGTGAAATATGATTTATCACTTGTGCGCCTGTGCTCATGGTTGTATTCTCCTGTAATCACATGTTTTGCTCTTTTCTTAGCTTCAGGAATAATTCCTGAAGCCTGGAAACGTATCTGAAATATTCCTTACCTGCTGAGGTATGACATTCTCTGTGGCAGGAGGGCCATAAAGTGAAGGATTAGGGTCTCAGTGTGTCATAAATCACTTTAGCAGATTTGATTTCTAAGTCCCAGCAGCAGCCAGGGCATTTACTTGGTACTGTCTTATTCAGTCACATTTATAAGTCACAAGTGTATTGCTGCTGCAAACAATATTGTCACATCATTGGAGCGGCTGTATTACTAACCCTTCTGTGTAGTATTTCATCACAATAACAGTGGGAAGTATCAAACAAATAGCTTGATGAGCCAGATTGTTCGCTTCCCCGCTGCCTTTTATACTGATTCCCTTGTTGCTTCTCTCAGTCTCTGGTCAAGTGCTCCCATTGTATTCTTACAAAGCTTTATATTTAATCAAATGCCTTTTGAAAGTAACCTCTGAAAAATCCTCTATAAATGTATTGTAGCGAAATTAGCTGTGATAGCCTGTTACCCCTGTAGGCCGCTTTTGGTGCAAAAACGATTACGTCCATGACTCGCTGAAAGGGCTGTTTGACTAAATTGGCCCTGATTGTGCATAATACATAGCTTTGGTTATTGTCTACAATGACAGTGCTCACATTTTCTTCATTTGTTCAGTTATTAGTTTTCTCCCTTCCAACTGGGTTTGGCAATCTGTGCCTATCTGTTACCAAAAAGTGAACAAACACACACAGGAAAATGAAAGTCTGCTGCTGAACTTCTGCAATGTAGTGGCCATCCACTCCCAGTGAGAGACAATAACAGGAAGTGGTTAACAAGGTCCCTGACAGACATTGCCAGTTGTGGAAATGCATGCAGTTCCTTCCACAACAACATTAAACTGAATGTTAGAGAGCATGGAGTCACTCCTACATTATGTATTTTGTTCTCAAAAATGCAGGATGCAGAGAGTACACAGCAGGAAAAGGTGTGGTTTCACTCTGGCAAGTGGGTCACATGACAGGCTGATCACAAAAACAAAAGACTGCGTGACTCTTTGAGCTACTCCTGTGTCTAAAACTGAAATACCCACATTTAATAGTTAAGAAATCATACATAAAGGACACATGAGGAGTGATTTTGAAACAGTTTTACTCTTATACAGATGCCTCTGCATGACCCACATGATAAAATAAGATTTTAAGCAAAAAGATTGTAGTGTGTGTGTGTGTGTGTGTGTGTGTGTGTGTGTGTGTGTGTGTGTGTGTGTGTGTGTGTGTGTGTGTGTGTGTGTGTGTGTGTGTGTGTGTGTGTTTGTGTGCGTGTGTTCAGGTTGGATTACCAAACACAGTGTTTTGTATTCAGGCTGAAACTGGAGCAGGATTACCAAAAAACAAACAAACAAAAAAAAAAAACATTTTCTGTTGAAGTACGGCTTTACGTGGATATAAAGGTTAAAGAGTAAACTGGTCAGCATCTGACAAACTTCTTTCTGAAAACAGAAATTGTAACCATGTGCATATTCGGGTTATAATAATAATAACTTAATTTATTTGGCACTTTTAAAAACAGGAGTTTACAAAGTGCTTTGACAACAGTTGCAAGCACAGAACATCAGCACATGAAAATAAAAACAAATAAAAACAAAAGCTCAGTTAAAAACATGGCCTCTGAGTTGAAGGCCAGTTTCATTTTTCATAAGAAACTGAGGCAATACTAGAACCCTACAACATAAAATGAGACCCTGAGGACCAAAATAAAAACATAAAATAGGTAAGAGGAAGAATGAAATAGAAGAAGAGGGCAGAAAGCAGGAAACAGGATAATAAGTATAAAAGAGGATATTAATAATGATAATACAATCATAATAAAATAATAATGATGGTAATATTAATGATAAAATGGAATAATAAAAATGAGCAGGAAAAAGCATTAAAATCAATAAAGGGCCTAAAAGGTTAAATAAGAAATGATTAAAAGTAAAACAAAGGCTAAAAGGATAGTAAGTCGAAATAAGATAGAGGTAAAAAAGGTAAAAGAAATAAAAGAAAAAGGTAAAAGACGGCATCACATAAAAGAAAGTCTGTAAAAGTGAGTTTTTAAATTTGACTTAAAAGAAGCGACTGTCTCTGCACGCCTTATCCCCTCTGGCAGGTCGTTCCAAACATAGCCTCAGCTATGTTAGATGGTGACATACCCCTTTTTAGCTCATAGCAATTGGTTGATCTCTTATGTATGAAAACAATCGACAAAATGAGCTAGCAAGGGGCTGACAGGATGGACATTGTGCCATGTAAACACAGTTACTTTTACAGCTCTGGACTGTTTGTTTGTATGATAGAAGAGTTTCATCCTTTCTTCATCTGTTTAGATTCGGATTACCGTCTGGCGTCCTAGCAACACATGTATGCCATCCAACTTTCACCTCAAAGCCCAGGGTACGAACTCTAGAGCATGGGAAGAGGGCACATGCCAGTGTCAATCCTATTAAGATATATACATGGAGGAGAAAATCCATCTCCATCTGTATTATCTGGGAAAGTTAGTCTGGATGTGAGAAGTTTGATTTAGAGTGATTTGAATCATACGGTTTACAGCAATAAATTGTTTTTGATAAATTGTAGGAAACAACTAATCCTGCCGATGATAATCTAATTTTTCTAAATAGATCACAAAGACACATGACTATAAGACTGTAAGTATTTCAAAATCAGTTAAAAAGTACCTCTCAGTTTGATAAGTAAACACATGCTTCCAATAACAATGCTAACAGGGACGAGGACTGCAAATTAGCCATGGCTAGAAGTCCTGTATACATGCCATAAGTTGCTCTTTATTTCGATGTAACAATGCCTGCATGTATTATCCCTGTCGATTAAATAGGTGAATAAATAAATAAGCATGGTCATTTTTAGTAGCGACAATATCAACCTTTTTACTTCATTCTTTCGATAAGCTAACAGTAGCTAACTAGCGCTTACAAAACATTTTCAAGGCTGATGGGACTGACCCCTTTAAATTTCGGCCTCTTGACACACTATATTTGTTTATTCATGTTGACTTCTAAAAAACCCACACTAAATATTTTAAAATCAGTCAAAAACTACCTCTCAGTTTGGTAAGTAAACACATTCTTTTAATAACAATGCTAACAGGGAAAAGGACAGCAAATTAGCCATAGCTAGAAGTCCTGTATACACGTCATAGGTTGTTCTTTAATTAGATGTAACAATGCCTGCATGTATTATCCCTGTTGAATAACCATATAAATAAATAAATAAGCATGTTCATTTTTAGTCTGGACAATATTAGCCACTGTTAGCTTATCGAAAGGATTAATTAAAGCGGTTAACTAGCACTTACAAAGCATGTCCAAGGATGAAGGGACTGACTCCTTTAAATTTCGGCCTCTTGACACACTATATTTGTTTATTCATGTTGACTTTCAAGAAAACCCACGCAAAATATTTAAAAGGAGTCCCTAATGTGCCTCAACATAACCGTAAAACATGCTAACAACGGTTTATTTGCTATGAACAGATGCTGCCTTTGAAGAGGAGATAAACTCAGGAATATAAACTGAGGCACAAAGTCAATAAATCTGGAGACCATTCAAATTTAAGTTTTATTACTTGGCTCCACATTAAGGCTTTTTCCAAATTATGTTGACTAAAAAAGAATTTAATCAAGGACAGTTTAATTTTTTTCCCCCTAAAGTATTTGCAGATGCAAGTCCTGAGGGAGAAATTCATTTTACAGGAAGTGAAGATACCAGGTTTTTAACTGGCAAAAGCCTCTAAGACACTGCTGCCAAAAGGAAATGTGGGCCAGAATAGAAGCATGATTAGTTTTCGTCATTGATCTCTCTTTCATACTGCTGTATTACTCATCTCATCACAGCTGAATGAAGTAGCACTGGCATTTGCTTTTAAGAGACCCAAAAGGCAGTCTGAAAAATAGAGAGAAATCTTCACCTGCAGCTCAAGAGAAAGAGCAAACCGTTTCTGTCATCTAACATGGGTGGCATTTGAGGTCTAACACTGTAAAGCACCGCCTGTGATTTTTAAATGGAGACTGATTCAGGGCAGAATCACCGTACACTGTATGATTAAGTGAACATTCATGCTTATTAAGCTTATTTAAGCCACCAGACCCCTTTACGTGATCTACTAAAGCAAGTGTATTATCTTCCAGCCCTAATAAACATTCATATGTGCAGCTACCAGCAAAGTGATGATACCTCTTTCTCTCTCTCTCTGTCTGTAATTAATGTTCTTCGGGGGATGTGTAAATATAGTTGCTCAGTCTTTTAGCCAATTACGCAGAACAAAGACGGCGGATGTCAGCAGAATCCTCGGCGCTCTGGGAGCTCCCAGCACAACCAGGACTGACCTTCAGGCTTTCACTTCTTTGCCGCTCCTTATCAGCAAGCTTTACTTTGTTATTGTCATCCAGGCTCACTGCAGTCTTCCAAGGACAGTTTGCAGTATAAATCATGCCAGAAAGAAAGTTTCATTTTCAAGTTTTTCCAGCATAATTATCATGCCAAACCCAATCTTTTTTTTTTTTTTTCATTGCATCAACACTTATGTATTTTTTTCTCTGCTTTTGAGGATTACAACCAAGAGTTTTGTTGTCAACTGTGAAAACGCGGCTTGATAAAACTTCATAACTGTTATTTATTTGGCATGACTAGACCTCTTTTAACTTCTCTGAAAAGCTGGAAGTCAAGAAAATCAAGTCCATGTAATATCAGGACACAAGAATAAACTGTACATTTTGATTCCACTCACTCTCCAACAAATCTGTGCAAACCAAACATTTACTCCCACCATGAAAATTGACTGTATGTATTAAATCCATGAGTACCAGCCCAGTTGATGCAACTATATAACTATCAGCTTTATTTGCCAGAAAATAATAAGGATGTCTTCATCCAATTCGGTGGTCATGAAGTACTTAGTATGTCTTAGTTTTTTTTTTCAGCATTGCCGATTTATTTTGGGTTTTTTTACAGGGAGTAATTTTTGTAATAGGCAGTCTGGGCTTGTATCAGAACATCAAAGATCCTGGAAAGGACAGCTAACCTGTTTTCAAAGCCATTCCTCCATAAATTCAGGTCTACACTAACATCTCACAGTATTATTGCCTATCATTGCTGCCGCTTAGTTCAAGTTGCTGAGTGACTCTCTGCTCAGGGTTACTTGTCCAGCTCCATTTCACCCATAGAGATGCCTCTATTACTGCTGTAAGATCAGTAGAGCCCTAAAGTGACAGTAAAACCCCACAAATTTGTCTTTATTATGCTTCAAATATACATAAGTATTGGCTGAATGAAACTGGAATAAGTTCTGCTCCCTCGCTGATGGCACCTAATGTCTGTCCTTAGATGTAAGTTTTTGTTATTGCGTGGGTAAGTTACAAGCCCTGAAAGTCAGAGAGTGGACTTTCTCTACAAAGATTGAGTAGGAAGATGTTAGCCAGATAGTCAGCTGTGTCGTTATCATGTTTGAATAGTCAAATATTAGTAGGGTGACCATATTTCTGAACCCCAAAAAAGGTCGGAGTCACAGAGTTGCGCATACTTAATTTTGAGAGTTTTTCAGGTTGGATCAAATGTTTTTTTTACGCATTTCTAACTCAGTAAGTCCACGACACAAATTTAAAACTTCCATACAACACCCTTGACATTTGAAGGATTTAAAAAACTTCCCCAGACAAAGCTGGACAAGTCCGGGCAGCCCCCAAAAAGAGGACATGTCTGGGTAAAAGAAGACGTATGTTACCCTACATATTAGCATATTTTTCTCTGACACCATACTCTCATAACTTTGATTCAGTCACTACTGTTTCATCCAAAGTCGATGGGAAGTTAAATATATGTTTAAACATTAGCCATATATCAAGGTAAACAACATTTTTGATCTCTCATTAGCTACTGTTTGAGGTACCACTTTTTATAATTGGAGTTGCCGAGAGACCAGCTTATGTTAAACGTCAACCTGAATCATGGGTAGACTTGGAGCAGCGAGGAGGTCAAGTATCTTGTTGACATTTGGGCAGATAAGCACATTTGTTGAATTTTGGACAGTGCTCACAAAAATACAGAAGTTTACTCACTTGTGAGTAGGCGCACAACAGAGGGGGGTTTCACCTCTCTGCTGAACACTGTTGCTCAAAGACCAAGAAACTCCAACAGCTTGTAAAAGGTGAAAAGCCAGCATGATTGAAGTGGAGGTTTTAATGATGATAAGGAGAAATTCCCCTGAGTCAACTAGCTGGACAAAAGTCCCAGAAGTAAATCAATTGTTGTTGAGTTGTGTGATGTTGCCATGCTTCACACCAGCTCCTCTGCTAATTCTAAATCATAATGTTATTGGGTTTTCCTGTATTCAAAGTTGCCTTATTACTGCATCTATTTCCACTAACCTATAGTGAAAAGTCAAGAGGCTATTCGCTCTTGTTTCTGGGTTGATTTTGTTCTCATTGAATGGTCAAGTTTACGGTTTGATTGGAAATGAGCAGGTACAGGACGATCTTAGCTTGATTGTTATGTTTGGTATCAGTGAGGCGACTGCTGTGTTTGCATATATTGAACAACTCGGGCTAACTTCTCCAAATAAGACGTGTGAAAGCATCCAGGCTTTCTGTAACTCTAACTGATGTGTATCAAAAATTAGGTCATCTGTGAAAATTTACCGTCATTAGTTTTTGAAATTAGTCTTTTCATGCTATTATAGATTTATTGTATTTTTACATGTATTCATCTTAGACTCAGAGGCTGAAGGACGTCTTTTTATTGAGAACAGTAATATGCCTACTTTTGTTGAATAGCATTGATGTGAGGGTTTCATTGTGAAAGCGTACTGTATTCGGTCAAGAAAACACGTCATGTAATGTCGATGGATCACCTCCTACAAGGACAGGCCCTCCATAAGAAAAGGACATTATATTGGACAGGAAAAGGACACAAGGACCCTCTTTACCTCTGTCAGTACTCCACTCTACATTGATCCATTTCCAATTTACCCTCCCGACTAAAGACGATCTTACCACAATGACAAAGAGTCAATGAGCACTGGAATGGCTTCAACCCACAGAGGCCATAAGAAAGTGCTGTGACCTGTGATGAAAAATCAGACAAGGCAGCCGGAGGTGTGGCTCATTGCCTACAGGATGTCTGAAAAATGGGTCACACGTGTGGGAGGAATGATCCTTGTGTCTGAGATGGAAAAGAGAGGAAAAAAAATCATCTGTGCTACAGTACACAGTGGGACTGGGATTCTCTTCGCGCTAATGGGAGAGCACTGGGGGCCGAGGGCACTGGTGTCCTTGTTTAATTAGATTTCATCCCGGTTGCATCCAACCTGAAGGGGGGTTGAATGTGCTGTGCAAACAAAGTGGACATTCATCAGTGTTGCCAATCACACCGGACGTGATTAAGTTACACACCCAGTGGCCACAACACTGGGGTTAGCGTTACACTGGTCGCCAAGGCCAACAGCAGCACACCGCTCTCATGAGCTTAAGGTCAGGAGGTGTATGACTCTGTTTTTACATGAATATCCAAAGAGGTCACATTAACATCTATGTATTACACTCAGGGTAAATTAACAGTCAAGTGTCATAACCTCAAATGTGATATAAGTGGAAAACTGTAGAGCTTTCAAAACAGAAGTTTACCCATGAGGTTATAAGGGACACACAAATTAGTCGTAGCACATGTGTAGTGTGACGATACATCACATCATTATAATCTATCTCATCTCTGTGTAAATGTTTTATGTGAGACTGTTTTAATGTTAAGATGTTGTGAATTTCATCTGTTGTAGGAACTATGCCGCTGCCCTCTTAACAAGGTTTCCCTTATAAAAGAGATTTGTAATCTCAATGAGACTAACCTGGTTAAATAAAGGCTAAATAAAATTAATAAAATAAAACATCCGTTATTTGTCCCTGACAGGAAACTCTTAAATTAAATGAGCTATTGTATATACTGTATTTACATGATTAATCTGCATGTGTTCTTGCCACACACACACTCAAACTTGTACTGAACATGTTGGGTGCATTTTTGAACAATTGGGGTATTAATATATGATATATTTGACCATGTTTCCATAGAGGCAGAGTCACTTTGCATGTAAAAGACAAGTACAAACCTACTTTCATGCAAAGTTGAGTGTAATTAATTGTCGCATGAAGTGCATGGCTGCTCAACTATACAGTGCAAATAATTTTTGCATCATTTGTATAGAAAGCCATGTGTCAAACTTTCTTCACACTGTCATAAACAAAACCAGCTCGACTCAAACCTTGACATATCCTGAAATCCAAGAGTTGAAAATGTGGGATTCATCAAATTAAAAAGAATCACAGCAGTCCGATAAAATTGAAACGGAATAAATGAATGGGTGACCTGGCAGGACTCTTTGCACTTCTTATGCTATATGCTGAGAGGAATCTGAAGGAGCCAACCCTGAACTAAATATCCTTGTCCCCCCTCGCCTCCAGTTGTATTAAGAGTAAACAGGAAGCATGCCATAAAGGGGGGAGGGGAGACACATGCTTAGAATGAAGGCAGACAGAAAATGAGAGAGGAAAGAAAGAAAGAAAGAAAGAAAGAAAGAAAGAAAGAAAGAAAGAAAGAAAGAAAGAGGGAAGTGGGTTGTAGAACATTTGTTGCGTTTTGCTGGTTTAAAGTGGAAGAAATAGACTGAATTGGATAAAGTGAAGGACATCAAATCTCCAAATCCACAGTGGACTTTGCCACAGATAGCGTTTGACATTCTTTTGTTTTAAAAATAGAGCCTCAAAGAGGAAGAGCAGACCATGATGTGTAACATTTTGTCACAGAGCTGTCTGACACATGACACCGAAACAGCCGCTTACTTTGAGCAGTGTACCAAACACTTCTGAAGATCAACAGGAAAGATAATAGAAGAGATTAGAGCTTGATGTTTCCTCCATCAGTCTCACTGTTTCACAGACTCGCTGGGTATCTGCAAGCAACTTGTTGGCTGCCTCTTAATTGATAAAACGGCACACATTATGCAAAAGAACAACTAAAAAAACCCCGGCTGCCAGTCTCTCATCACTTGGCAAAGACACGCCATGTAAATTTCATGACCACAGCATGTTGCTGCTGCCAATTCTTCGCTTTGAGTGGATTCACTGGGACACCCACAAAAGCCGGAGGCATTCATCTTTTATAATGCTGTTTTTGTCTCTATTTGACACTCTCAATGAAAGATTTAGGGAGATGCTTAATCCTTCGGGTCTAGTCAGGTAGACTGATGCTGCTGCTCCTGCTGCTGTTGTGCTGATGAGACCCGCAGCAGAGGGGTGGAGAGAGGCAGGGTGCAGACTGACAAGCAGACAGACAACCATGGCTGCTAATATAGCAGAGAGGGAGGTGCTGATGGCCTGTTGCCAAGGTGACATGGGCCAGCCGGGTTCTGTCTCATTTGCAGATGCAAACGAGACCTCGCAGCTCCTACCGACGCTTGCTAAGCCTCCTCTGGAGATGCAAACTGAGCCCCCTCCTCCCTGGAGTACAGCTCCTGCATACACCTGAGCTGAGGAGTGAGGGGATGCACTACTATTTATTTGCTTTTCACGTTTGCTTGTGATGTGCCTCCTTTGTCTCCCGTCTGTCTCACCTCCTTTGGGAAAAAAGGATTGCTTATAGTTTCTAAGTGTCCAACAACAACCCCCACATTGACATCCTCCCTCCTGGTCTCCTTTCCTATTCCATTGATTCCATGTGTTGAATTGGCCTTTTCAGAGAGGGGGGGCCTGATAGCGGCGTGCGCTGTTGAATAACAGCCCTCAGCCGACGCAGCACTCCACCCCAGCGACAACAAAAAGGCAGACTCCTTTGTTTGGCTGGAGGTAAACAGCTGGGAACAGATGATGCTGGCCTGCCTGATTTACGTGGCCACAGCTACCGTGGTGACAGGGTTTTGTGGTGATAAGGACAAACAGAAAGAGGGGTGTGTGTGTGTGTGTGTGGAAGAACAGGAGAAAGAGGGCATGAAAAGTCAAGTCGGATGAAAAGGGAAAGAAAAAACATAAATTTGGTGAGCAGTTTGGGCATTTGTTGTGTCTGTGCAAGTCTGAAATCCCCCCTAGTGTGCACTTCCCTGAACACACCTGAGAAAAAACAAGGACTAACAATAGATGTATCTGTATGATGTCACACAGGTTTGACAATAGACATCCAAACAACAGAAAATTACAAGAAAAACAACCGACAAAGACATGGGAAGAGTATGAACGCCGTCCTCGCTCAGGAGTTACACTTTCTACCTTTAAAAGAGCAGATATTTTCCAGTAACACGTGAACGCCAGAGAGGAATTATTCCATTTTGTGTTCGCTTTAATTTGGAGGTACAAAATAACCAAACAAAACAACAGTAATGAAACTGCCATTAACAAGTGTGGCGGACGCGCACTTATGAGAAACACCACATATGCCGCGCAGACCAAATCCTGAATGGTTAAATGGTCATGAATAATTAGGGCATTCTCTCACTGAGCAGATGTCTCTTTCTGCTGAACGCTGCTTCTTGCAAGAATGAACGGCTGGCCAAGATAAGCCTGGTGCAGAAACAGAGTGGGGGTCTCACTGGATAGGAGAAAAGGAGAAGAAGAAGATTGCATGCCATGGCGTGTAATACAATATACCATGTGTGCACAATCACACACACACACACATGAGGGCGTATATAATGCAAAGTCTCACTATATGCACGCAAGCCCTGATCAATGCCTCCAGCCTCCTGACCCTCCCCCCAAAAACACAAGCATGCTGCACGAACATTATTTACGAGCATTCCCACTTGAAGCCCTTGAAGTTTGGAGAGACTTGGGTGACGAGGTCTCACTCGGCTGCAGAGTGTCAGCGAACCTATCAGTTCCTCACCTTCAGCCCCATCGTATGGATAAAGTAATGACCACCCACCAATCACGAGGGGGCCACTTTTCTTAACTTGAACTCATAAACATGTTTGCTGAAAGGATTGCACCCTCTACTGTAATACTTGACGAGTATGAAGACACTCACTCAGATTATTCACTGGCTTCATTTGTTTCCTCCCATGTTAAATAGTTGCATCACACTGTTACAGATGTGTAATGGGTGGGAGTGGTTTCAATGTACTGTACAGCATGTTGCAGGGAGTGGGTATGCCAGTCACTTCTGTTTTGAAATCAACGAAGTGAATAAATAACTGAGTCAATGTTTAGCTCTTGAGACCAACCTTATTTTGCCTTTGAGTTAAAGCTCTTATGAAAAGTTTAAAGACCCACTCTGATGAAAATCATGTTTTTCTTGTTGTATGTTTACAAGGCATTTTTATGATGCTACAGGACATATCATGAGAAAACTAAGTGCAAAATTGCATTTCTGAGTATTTCTGCATTAAAATCGCTGTGAATCTCTGACAGACCAAAACGGCAGGCTCAGACACAGTCAGTATGTTTACATGACACTCGAGAAAACTGAATTATTACCTTACTCCAGTTAAGACCGGACAACTGAAGTGCATGTAAACACCTTAGTCTGACTCCAATCGGAGTCTGAGAACTCAGATTAAGACACCCAGATAATGTAACTGGAATTTGATTTTCTCTACCATGTAACCAGCGTAGTCGAAGTATGATCGGACAATGCATGTGCGTCATGCCCCCGTAACCCTAGACCAAGAACCCCAGAGAAGAGGCGTAGCGTGCATCTCATCTGCAGAAAAGTAGTGCGTACATCATGTACGACAAAAACAGCGCTGTACGAGGCTCCATCTTCTTGCTCAAATATGCCCAGCAGCAGTTGTAGCCACCTCTGACATCTGGCATGGACTTGCCGTTATTGTTGATGATTGTATGGGGTCGGAAATAGCGCAGCTGAAAAGACCCATATAGCCTTCTAGTTTTGAGGAGGAGGACACATTCACGTCAATAATTTGATTTTCTCAGCTGCATGTATACATGGACAAGGAGAGAAGTCCGATTCGATGAAAAAAAAACGAATTATGAGTTTAGTTCGATTAAGCTGTGCATGTAAACCCACTGACTGAGATTTCCTATGTCACAATTCCAAGCTCCGCCCCCAGAGTCCAGCTATGCAGGCCACACTCAGAGAAGTAGAGAGGACGATTGCGGAACAAACACGTGCATTAGTGGATTGTAACGCTCATATGAAACGCTCTTATGTTACCTGCCACTTGTACTACACCGACAATGTTAGCCTGCAGGCTAGCATGAAGAGGAGTGTGCAGAACAGAATGTCTCCGCCCACGACTCCGAGGCGAATTGCTAATGAGCTACTTGAGCTCTGCAGAAGAAAAGCCCTTGTGTTGATTTTAGCTAAAAACTTCATCAACACAATTTAAAGATCACTTTAAGTAGTAAAGGAAAAATGACCGGAGTGGGACTTGACAATGATTGACTCTTTATTGTTATTTTTAAAGGCTTGTAGGAGGTGCTTGTCAATAGTAAGTGTATCACCCTCAGAGGATATCGGTCAACTCAGTCTCTATGTTGAGGAACTGGCCGGAGAACTGTTCAGTTGTGTTCACACCAAATGTAAATTACAGTTGATGCAAAGATGCAATGAGACGTAAGTTCTAGTTAGGTGACACAGTTACCATGAATAAGTGGGGGAACCTAAGCAAATTCAACACCTTATTCACTTCATTCGCTCAGTTGCAAGAGTTAAAAATCTGAATTTGAGCGAATCATTTGTGCCGTGATAGCCAATCAGCATGGAGATCCCTGATGATGTATATCAACAACAGACAGGAAGAGGGTAATTCATCTGGAATATGGTGGATAAGCTACCTGAGCTAAAGGATACAACTTTTTTTAATATCGAGGAAGGAATAAAAATGGAGCTGTGCAGGAAAGTGTGTGAGGCGGTCGGATTATCTTGGTACACTGGATGGTGAGTAATGCAGACTGCAACCACATGTGGAAAAAAGGAAATAGCAATTATTCTCCTGACATTACATCTTCACAGTTCAGATTTACCCCCCATACTCTTTCTGATATATTCTGATGTGACCTCATGTGTTCATATCGCCTCGTGAAGCTCTGGGTCTAGAGTTTATCTCTTCAGCTTTTACTTTATTGTGTGCAGTGTTTGAGACATAAATTTCAGTAATACTGGTCTAAGCCATTCCTTCAATTAATCTCCTCTGGTCCAGCTGAACTACAGCTCTCTCAAATCTGGGGCTCAGTTACTAACTCCATTTTAGCAGCCATGGACCAGTGGTTTTATCATGTTTAAATGCATTAACAGTATCTAAAGGTCATGTCATGCCAGGCAGAATGAAGCGGATTCAGTGGTCCGGCACAATGATTCAAATTGACTGTTGTAAGTCTGCAGCTGTCGCCAACCAGTAACAAGAAAGGGATGTCCAGCAATGGTGGCTCACGTGTACTAATGTGTCTTGCCGACATTTCGCTCATTCACATTCACACACAGCGTTTATCACTCAGCCTCACACCTGAGAAGGTCAGCTTAGGAAAACAAGTGAGGCATCAATTTATAGATTTGTCTCTTCGGGATCAAATCAAAGCAAAGGGACTCGAACTCTGGGGTTGGAGGCAGGGAAACAATAATTGGTTGTCATTTGGCGGATTGAATTACAGGGATGTAGATTCAGCTCGATCGATGGCTGGCAAACAATTTAGCACTTGAGGCTTATTGATTTCCACAGCTTCCCATACATGCTGTGGGGATTTTTGAGAAGCCTTGATGGCTCCAGGTATGCTTGTATTATGTTAGGGAACAAAGAAGTGAGTCAGACAGAGACAGACAGAGGCTCCTCTGTTGTGCAGTACAGACATTTCTTCTCCTTTAATGAACTCAGTCGTTCCAAGAAAGCTGTACTGAACTGTGGCTCCTCCGCTGTCTCAAAAACCTCTTATTTAAACTGTATAATCTGCCTGTTTTGGAGATAAAACTGTCTAACAATGAAACAGCTTAATGTATAAGAACTTTGTGTTCGTCACTGCAGAGTCGATAAGGGGAAAAGGTTTTGCAGTTTCATTCTGTTTTCTGTCAGATGCTGCCTTCCTGCCTTTCTCGACCGAGTGTAAAAACTGTCACTTTATCAGTCACAGAAAGCTTGAGGTCTGAACAAGGAAATGATTTAAGAGAAACTCATTAATCTTGACAACTATGACTTATTCTGAGCTACGGCTCGGTTCATGACTCATGTGCGTCACAAGTCAAGAGTCATGTGCTAATGCCTTGAAAACTGAAGGCAGGGAAATCGTGTTTGTCAGTCTGGCTAAAGCAGAATTTAAGTAAATCAAAGCTGAATTAGAAGAGCAAAGATATCCATGTCTGGATGAGGAGAATGTGTATGCTGGAATCACATTGCTAGGAAATCCCCACAGAATAGAAGCAACTTGTGGCACCTCATGCGATTTAAGCGATAAAGGCGTCATTGTCCGTTTGGAAATGGATAAAAATGAGCTACAGACTTGTGTTTGATTTGCTGTCTTTGTCAAATAAAGATGTCTTTATCCACCCTGGATTCCAGATATTATTTCTAATTTCACGCCTCTTATCATTTAAGTGTAGTGATTTTTGCATGCCACCATGTTTATGAAACAGTAAAGAGGAGCAGCAGTATCGTAGCAGTGGTTTTCACAGCTCCAAACTCAAGTTTTTTTTCTCGTTTTCAAATCGCTCTAACACATCAACGGTGTTATTTGGTTTGTGTAGGTGTTTTAGTTCCTTGTGGCAAAATGGGACATCACAACACGGTGATCACAGTTTTTTTTCTTTCTTTTTTTTTCCGTCAAAGCAAAGCGCAGTTACTAAAGATGCCTGGAAATGACTTCAACTTGTGTTCTTCCCCTTGGCAGAAAATTGGCAAACTGACCCCCTGTCAACATTTTTTGAATAAACTTCACACCTCTCTAAATGCAACTGGAAGTGTGAAGTCAATTTATCTTCTGCTCAATTTTTTCTCTCAGCCAGTTGGAACAAAAAGTAAAATCCTTAATTTGTAAAGTGGAGAGCCGTCAGCTGCCAGTTACTGGCTGTTGCCATATTTGAGATGGTACATCTTTGATTCCTCTTATTTCTCTCAAACTATAGGTGAAATATCCGCCCGTGGTGTTTTTGCACCTTCGTTTGAAGTCATTTTAATCAACACATGTGGACCATTAGCCAGCATCAGTAATAGCTATTGAGTTTCTGCTGAGTTTTTCTCTCCTGCAGCTATTTTGATTTAATTTATTTAAAGTGACAATTGAAGAAGTAGAGTAAAAAGTGACGTTAAGTGCAGCAGCGGGGTTATCGCGGACATCCCCAGATTCAAAGAGGTCCTATGTTACTGCTCTCCAGTTGGTACAGATGTTTCTCTTCTCTCTCTTTTGGTTTATTGAATCTCTGTCTTCCTCTCTTAACTCATAAACATGTCCTCTGGTGTCCACAACAAACAACTGAACAGTTTATCTTATCCAGTTTGGTTATATTTATGTCTCTCTGAAAGCTTGAAGACCTAAAAGTAAATTGGTGTTCTGCAAGCTGAAGAAAACAGTCTGTGTGTTTACATGATGTTAAAAAAAAAAATCTGTTTATTGTCTTGGTCTGATTGTAACTTGATTTTTAAAAAAAGATGTAAACATATAACTAACTGAAATCACACTAAATCGAGC
Organism: Xyrichtys novacula; assembly: GCA_962446985.1. Lineage (NCBI taxonomy): Eukaryota > Metazoa > Chordata > Actinopteri > Labriformes > Labridae > Xyrichtys > Xyrichtys novacula. The sequence goes on from OY660871.1 coordinate 26,787,139, forward strand.
TTCTCAAAGTCGGATTTACATGCCTAGATAACATTGGGGATGTTTTTTTTTTTCCACATATGTTCCTCGATCTACGAAAGAAGATTAGGGCCACATGAAGGGAAAAAAAAAATACACAAAAGAGATTAAATTTGTAATTTCAAGATTACCGTCGAAATTTTGAGATTTACAAATTGTCAAGATGTCATGAATAATGTTGAATTCTTGTGAATTACGTCAAAATTTCGAGATTAAGACAATAACAATTTTGAGATTTAAGTCAGAATATTCGAGATTAAAGTTGACATGAATAAAACTGAAATTTCAACTTTTTGAAATTCTGATGTTAATCTTAAAATTTCGACTTCAATCTCAAAATGGAAATGAAAAAATATCTCCCTACTGCAATGATTTTTTTTCATCCTCTTTCGTATCAATCGAACTGAAACTGGTCTCAGTGTTCTCCCCATGCTTGAGTGTTTGACCACAATACTGTTAACCTGAATTGTTTGAATACATTGGAAAGAGGGTAGCTAGCGAAACATTAACAGGCGAGGAAGGGACGTAAAAGACGAACCTTTCCTATCATAGACTTGAACAGTACAGAGCTTCAGCTTACATGTCATTGTTCTGACAATGGTCTGAGTTATTTGTTTTGATATATAATAGGTTGACCGGGAGATGACCTGATAACAATAAGCTGAAAGGGAGCGTGTCGGACATGTAGTGGACATGCTCACATCAATAATTCTTTTTTTTTTAAATCTAAGAAGTGATCCAAATGATGACAAATGTTCTCTTTTGTTTGTGTTTCCATCAAATTAGAGAAAATTTCAACACTCTTTCAATGCTTTTAGTAACTTTATCTACATGTAGCTCATTCACACTCTGCAGAATTTTATGTGGCCCTGTAATTCAGACCAGCCGGTCACATTTCAACATCACTTCAAGTGAATTGAACTATACGCTGGTTATTTCTCAAGAATCTCAGCTCCGCTTTGGAAGTTGGTTCTCAGCATGTGTTGGCACATAGACTGTGGTAATATTTGCAGTTGCAACATCAACTTTAATACAGTGTGAGCGCTGCTGTTTGACAATGTGAGACTAATACTTACTGGGGTGATTGTTTTACTCAAATCAGTTCATTTTAGTCAAAATATGCCATATCCAAGACACTGTTTGCCCACTGACACTCCATTTTTGTCAAAAACAGCCCCATAACATTTCACTGTGAGTTTATCAGATCAGTGAATGATCCTTAAGGGACACACTTTGAGTCAGAAACTGTGGGGTTTTTTCCACTGTAGCCATCCTTCTGTCTACATCTCTGTGCTGCTGCTGCTGCTGCTGCTGCTGCTGCTGCTGCATGCATTCCCAGATTTAAGTAGTGGCTATATCTTGTGCCTATAATCAAGTGATTACAGCCTCGGGTATAGATTTATACGATTTAGAATGAAAAGGCATTGCACAACGGAGGGGAGTAAAGAAAACATAATACAAGCTGAGTACAGCCATGAGATATTGACTTATGTAAGAGATCATGCATAGGCTTTAGAGCGTATGAGAGAAATAACGCTAAACTTCAGGCAAACATCTTCCATAAGCAGGACGCGCTGTTCAAACTGCTAACTCTCCCATCCAATGCACTGCTGGCAGCTGTGTTATGCAACAGTTTGATAGATTTTTCTGCAACGTGAAAGCATTGTGAACTTTATTCCTCAGTCAGAGTACTGCTCTTCTGAATGTTTTCAGCAGGATTCAGTCATACTCTTTCCAGTCCCATGCTGTTTTCTCCCCTGACTAAACACCATGCAGCAGGGTGGAGGTCAAGACAGAGGCAGCAGATAAGAGGGACACAGGAGAAGAGGGAGAAAGGAGGAGGGGAGAGGAGGGCGTACTCCCTGACCGCGAAGCACAACGTCTTATCTTGTCCTCTGTCCTCCCTGTCGTTATCTCCCGCACATGTATGTGGAGACTGTACACAGCTGCTTGCCGCTGCCTGCAGAGTGGGAAATATGACTGTGACGTTTTCTTATTGTATGAGTCTGGCATTAGTCATTCGCAAACAGCAGGAGATGGTTATGAAAATAACTCACGTAATGGTTAAAGTAAATAATAGACACAACAGATTTATACATAATGTAAAATAAGCCGCACTAAGGGGAGAAACAGTTACGGTTTCAGTTCCCCAGAGAATAACACATGCAAATCCTTCACCATGGGAAATAAACTACGAACACAGATTGTATAAAATACTCTGTCATGTTGACTCTAACCTTTAACCTTTATAAAAGAAATTTAAGGCTGATTTCTACGAGCCAAAAGAAATAATATTTGAGAGGGATTGGGATATGTATTACTCTGTCTCTAGGAGGTCGCCTTGTTAGCGCTGCCCCACATTATACCTTCATTTATGTTTTATTTCTCTTTACTGAACCACAGTTACTAAATGTATGCACTTAGCCTCTGAGATCATAAATTCATTATGAAAATGTTGGTGGAAATAACAAAATTGGGTATGACGTGGTTTCTGCGATTTGTTTTTGAGACCAATAGTGCTGCCCCCTACAGATCATCAAGAAGAATGTACATTTGAGACACTTTTTAAACAGAGTCTGTATCTATTACTTTGTTTGGCATGACTTCAAAGTCCACACGGTTACAGAGTTAGCTATTTCTGCTCTGTGTGCATATTTGAAGTTATTCACTGAGTAAGTCATTCTTAGCTTTGTGGCCAAATCTGAGCAGAGAAACTTCAGTCTCTCTGGCTTTGACTTTGAAGAGGTAAGAACTTTATTACCTGGTGGAGTATTGCTCATATTAGAGCTGGGTACATGCTTTTTTTTGGCAGGCAAGGATTCACAAAACTAGAAGGCCGCCTGTGCCTTTGGAGACTCGTTTTTATTCTAAAGAGTCTCAAACAGTTTAATCAAGGAGCTTTGTTATATCCACCTGCAAATAACGGGCAAATCCTGTCTATAAGCGTCTGTGCCTTTGACTCACCGGGGAGGGTTTGATGGATCTTGACAAAGTTAATCAAGACAAAATTGACTGAATTTACATGATCTTGGGCGTCCCGGTTATGGACCTTATCTCAGTTTTTATCCTATTTAAAGTGGCGTTCAGGTGCACACTGAAAAATCTGGTTATTCAAATCCCTGTATGTGGGGCTTTTTATCACTTATTCTTATTTGCACAGGGCAAATGTGAAGTTAATCTTTAACAACATAAACCTCGTCAGTTTTAATATCTCAGACCACTGTGGGCTAAATACTTTGCACTGTAAAGGTCCATACATACTGGGAGTGAATTCACGAGGTGAATAATTCGCTTTTTTAAAAAAACCTTTTGAAGTCAATGCGACCCTAAGTGAAAAAGCGACTGTTATTTAGTTGCTCTTGTGTCGAATTTTGCGGAGGCGAAAAGGCGAACAGCCAGACCTCTGACCAATCAAAATGATGTTGGTACGTTGATGACATCACATCCAAACAGAAAGAGAAGAAGACCTCAATTTACCTGGTGAGTATATTAATGTTATACAAATCCTCAAACATAGATGTGTAACGTAGCTAGCATAATAGAAAGCTATGCTAGCTAACTAACCAGTTTGGGGCAACTTTTTCAAAGTCCAGTTAGTGTTTGTATGTGGTTTTATAGACATATATTATAGAAGCGTCAAACTTTATTCACTAAGGATTTTATTCTCATAATCCTGTTGCGCCTGGTGTCTACAGAAAAATGTTGCCGCCAAAACATTTGCCTTTTCGTGTCGCTTATTCACATCGCTTCGCCTATTGCCCGGTGCGTAAGGACCTTTAAACTTGCATCAGGCCAACACAAGCCAACCAAGACCAGCACCAGCTTAAACAAGATCAACCGACAAGACCATCATCAGAACAATTTAATGAGTATCAGACCAGCACTGACCAGCATCAGACCAGCAAAGACTCGCATCAGGCAAGTAAAAACCAGCAGAGATCAGCAAAGACAAGCTAAAACCAGCAACAAGTCAGACCAACATAACCGGCATGAAACCAGCAAGACTTGCATCAGGCTAGCACAGTCTTGAACAACATCAGACCAGCAGAGACCTGCATAGACTAGCATTTACTGACTGGAACAATGCCAGACCAGCAAAGACAAAGACCAAACCAGCATCTGGCAACTTACAAAATCCCCACAGAAGGCTTTCCCTTGAGGATATCCCAACTTTTGAGGTATTGTTGATGTGTACATCCACTTAAACTGTTGTAACCACATAATGTTAAAATCCTTTTTGATTTTAACTTGGAGAGGCTTCATGTAAGAACGCAAATACCAAAACAATTAGCACTTTTAAGAAATTAGACAACCATAAAAATTCAAGATCCCCCTTGTTGACATCTTTTTCATCTAGATTCCTGTATACTATCATAAATAGCCGTGTTGCTCTCTTCCTTTGACTGCCAGTGGCTGTTGTGTCTATAAAAGAAGGTGATTTATAACTGCACCTTGACACTTTATTCACTGGGTGGAATTCATAATGAAAAGGCCTGAACGTGCTGTTCTGCTGTTGCTGTTAAATCAGCATGGAATATGTACATAACACTTGTTGCAGTGAATGGAAACAGAGACGGGTTTATAAAAGAGGTCTGTACTCTTTATTCTGTCTCTTCTGTTCTCTATTCATGGTTTCAAACAGCAATATCCAAGGATGAGCCTAGAGTGGATCTTGGATAAGCCTCTAGCCCTTGGCTTAGGTCCCCACCCCCATCTTTGTAGTGCTTGCTCTCTTTCTCTCTTTTACTCTCAAACAGATACACTAACACACACACACATACAGAGACACACAAACAAGGACTCCAAAAGCACTACAGACACTCTGCCAATTTAATAAAGAGAGACTTTGTCATGCGTATCTCTCCCACAGCTTCCTGGCCAGAGTGACAACAGTGTGGGTGAGTGGAAAAACAGGAAGAGGACAGGCCGACTAGTTCTAGTGGGCAGAGGCCTGGCTTGCATGCGTGCGTGTGTGTGTGTGTGTGTTGATGTTTGTGTTTCTGAGCTGAAGCTTGTGCATGTGTATATACAGCATATGTGCAAACCTCCTAAGACATGTGTTCACCAGGACATTGCTCAACATTTAGCGGCAATGGTAGTGATGGTGTAACACAGATAGGCTTCCCGGTCAGGAAGGAGAACTTGCTGTTTCCTGACGGGGAGGACTAGCTGTCAGCGCTCGCGCAGGAGCGGGATATAGCTGCGCCATTAGTAGACCTCATGATGGGAAGACCAATGGACAAAGGCCACAGGGGGAAGTTTACCCCGGCACAGAGCTTTTGGGCAAACTCAATAATGCATGATTTGTGTTTTCTTGGTAGTACAGCGTGATTGCTCTCTCAAATGCCCCCTTGGAGGATGAATATCTCTGAAAATGTACAGATCCCTCCACTGTTAGTAAATGCACTCAAAAAAGACTGTGCCTTTTAGAAGTTGGGTGTGCTTTTTCACCCACCTCAGATACTAAAGGAGGCCTGTTCTGTCCTGCTTTTTAAGCATTTAATCACCGTAATTCTAAATGTTTTCCTCATTCACCCACTCCGTCTTAGTTAATTATTTTGCTGCTGTCAAAGATGTTGTAACCAACTGCTTGAATACTAACTGTGTGTCCAAACAGATTTCTGCTGCGAGTGAGTCATTTGGTAAATATAGGGAATGACAGCGCTGACTTTCAATTTGGGCTCAGCTGTTTAGCAGTCTAGTTGGATCACACAAACACAAGAGCACGATGACAGATGCACGCACACACACTCGCGCACAGCTGTCAGTGGTTTTGGTGCTCAAAGGAAGAGGTTTAAATTTTTCAGTGCATACATGTTGGGGATGAAATTGCAGTGTGCAAACATGGCATGACATAAAAAACCCTGGTCTGAAAATGGGTCAAATCACACAGGTTGTGCGGCTCTATTGAGCTGCCTCGAGTGTTGTAGAACCAATGTATCAGCAGATGAGACTTGCTTTAGCCACAGAGGCTCTCCAGATGGTGAAGAGAAAAAATGAAATTGTGCCCAGAACAATCCAGATTCTTACTGTCTGTAAAAGGCTGTTAGAGCCAAGTGTTTTTGTAGAGATGTGATACAGACAGAGCAACTAGCTGTCATATTCACAGCATTAGACTTTTTTTTGGATAAATAGAAACCTTCATTTAACACGAAGCACTGACTAGCTATTACCAACTTAATGTAGCTTAAGTTACAAGTTGAACATTTCTCATTCACATTTAACTTAGAAATTAGCTTGCACCCAGCTAATGTTACCTGTGGTTGCCCTGCAATGGCTAAAAACATAAAGATGCTGTCATCCAAGTCCTGGAAGTTTCACAAAAAAGCAGGTTTGGGTGCATTTTTCCCAACTACACCAAGACTGAGCCTTCGCTTATATTTCAATGAGAAGTCAAGATGAGGTGTTGTGTGACACCAGCTGCTAAAAGTCAAGATAATACCCCATAAGTAGGTGAACAGAGGTTTAAGATTCATTGTTAAAGACCTGTCGGTGGGTTTGGGTTACAGTGAGTGAGTCTTTTTGCTAAAAAATTAGGACTATCTATCTGGTGTTTATGATCAGGGAGCTTTTGACCCTCAGCTATGATGTGACCAGCTTTCAAATGTGTCCCGTACAGGATGCAGCCCCAAAAATGGGACACAGCTTGAGATTTTCATCGCCTTTATTAACAGCATGTCTTGACCCCCTTAGACATCATTTAGCATCCCGTCTTACCTTCCTGGTCAGACTCTGGCATACAACTGGAGTAAATCCAGTTGAAAACCCATTTGGTTATATGCAAATTTGCTGAAGTGGCACTCCTGTGTTGTAACTCGAATGAAAGACTGTGATTGGGGTGGTGTACCAGAAACTGAAGGAAATTTGTTTAGGACAACACCGTCTCTAGACCCACCTAACCCACCCATGTATGTCTGCTCTTCAGCCGTTTGAAACATTGTGATCTGTGCTGCTGCCTATCTTGATCAGGACACTCTTGAAAAAAGATATGAGCCTCTTTTCTCCAAGTTAAACAAAGGTCAAATCAAAAGAAAAATAAAGCACATTCCCTGTGTACAGAGGCTTTTACCACAATTGATTCCCACTTTGGCCCCTTGCCGCATGTCTTTTCCCCCGTTCTTCCTGTCTCTGCTCAGCTGTCCTATCTATAACAGACTTAATGGCCTAAACCAGGGGTGGGCAATTAATTTTTTACATGGGGCCACATGAGAAACCTGAACTGTGTTGGAGGGCCAAACCAACAATAATTTCAACTTCAAATCAGGGGGGTTAACACATACAGAAAAGCAAGCCCAAATAAGTAACTACTTGTTAAGAACAAGCCCAAAAAAGCACACCCGCGACTTTTACAAGCGACTTCTGAGAGAAACAAGCCTACAGTGGTTTATAATAAGCAGACTTGGCAACTATCAGGCATCTACATATATTTTGCCGATGTTTAAACTTGTTTCTGTTCACGAATGCAGATCTATGATGAACGCACTCGCGTCCAAATGGAAAGAAAACAACGGCTAGGTTTTCAAAATAAAGCAACACACTTGTAAAGCATGTTGATAATTTGTTTGACGGACCTCACGAAGACGACGCAGGGACATCTAAAGGGCCGGATGTGGCCCTCGGGCCGTAAATGCCTAGGTCTGGCCTAAACAAAAACCAAAGGTGTCCACGATAGGGAGAGTTAGTCAACATGAATGTGCGAATAATTTATATCAAGCCAGACTTTGGTTCCCAAAAGCTTAGCAGATTTTTTTCTCTTGCAAACAAGAGAAACATCTGAGGTAACTTACAGAAGTGTATGCAAGTGAAATGGTTCCAAGGCCACAGGTATGAAGGTGCATGCAAGTGTGCGAGCAAGTCCATAGTCTCGGCCTGCATGCATGTGTGCTTATGTGTTATGTTTGTTTGTGGAGGGGAAAAGTGTCCCTGGGCAATTTAGCCCCCGCCACAAACCCGACTCCTCCTGACATCTGTGAGTCAATTAGCTGACTGAAGAGAAAACATCCCTGCCCCCTCTCTCTCCCTCACCCTTCAATCCTCCCCCCCTCTCCATGCATCCCTTCCTCCACCAAACAACTCCAGCCATCCAGCCAGTTAGGTAGTGCAGCATAGCAGCTCCTGTCTGCCTCGGCTGCTGGTGTGAGGCTCAGGGGGGAGGGGTGTGAGTCAGGGCCAGGGGGGTGTGGGAGGGTAGTGGGGGTGATGAGGTTGGATGTCAAGAATGTGGCTCATGGTCTGCTCTTTTGTGTGTTTTGTGAAAGATGAATAGGCCCATGGCAGGCTGGGGTGCTAGTTGGCTGCAGTTCCCCGTTGACTTGTGTGTTAGGAGAGCCTGAAGGTCCTGGCCTGCCCCTCTCCAAATGAGACACATGGATAAAGAAGGCTGCTGTGAGAACATCTTTAACACCCACTACATATAGACATAACTATTTCAGAGTGTTATTTCCTCTATGGCTCATTCTTGGCTCAATATTGCTTCATTATCCCTGGTCTCTTCTGTCTGTCTGTATCTCTCTGTCCTCCCAGAGCCCACTATCAGGATAGTTATTGTTTGCTAAGCTGGTGTGGGGGCTGTTCTTTTTGTGCACCATGCATCCCATATTCCCTTCCCCACTCGTCCCCAATGCCCTCCACGTCCTCAGGCTACTGCTATGGAAATATGCTTCAGTCACATTGCTAATTATTTAAGAGTCGTCACCTCATTAACAGTGCTGGGAGATAATGAATGATTAATAGGTCAGTCTTCACAGCGTCACTGTGTTCTCCCACTCTTTCCCACTCCCTCTCATCACAGTAGCGACTTGTTTGACAGGTTTTACTGGCCTTTGTCGTCTGTCCAGTTCGTGCATCCCTACTTGTTCCTTCTTTGTATGTGCACGCTCCTGAAGGTAAGTAGAAACGTCACCAGTGGCTGTAAGGCAGGAAGTGCGGTGAAGGGGACATGATTAGTGTTTGTGTCGACAATGATCCCTCAGGCTAGTAAATGCTGAAGAATGGTGTTGCTTAGAAATGCAGGCAGCAGGCTCGTGGTGCTGACTGTAAATGACTGACGTAGCTTGGTAATGAGCCAAGATTGGATACATGAAACCTGCTAGGACTCTGGTCGTATTTGTTTAGCTTGCATTAAGTCATCGCTGGAGTGTGAACACCTGCAGGCACAAATACCACTTATCACATCTTTGCTATCAGGATAAGCATGCTGGGAATTCTCAGCTGCAGCTAGGAAGTTGTTTCAGTGGTTATCTTGTGCCTCAAACATCCCTTCACGGCCTCGACTTTCTCAGCTTACATGAACTTTGAATTCTCGAGGACATTGTGACAACTCTTTTCCTTCGACAGCTCCAGGCTTCTGACGACATCTACACTAACAATTTAGAGTTTTGTTTGGCCTTTCATTACAGTGAGGATCTTTATCCTGATGTCATTTTCAAGAAGTAATCTTAGCAACATCCATTCATAGAGAGTTATCTTTTAAAAAAAACAAAGCTTTTTCTGTGCAGTTTGCCTTTTTGCACACATGCAAATTGAGTTTTTGGTCACCAAGAGTTAGCTTTTCAAAGATGCGGCCCAAAGTGGAGATTTCTAAAAATGTGGTTCTCTGTGCTCAGAATTTGCCTGAAACACTGGTATTATTACCTCAGTTGTGTACGCCAATCATTGGTTATATATGTTGTCCATTTGCCATGATAGGCATATATCCATGTGATGCTCGGGCCTTAATCTTTACTCTGTACTTAAATCTCCTGTGAGGATTAAATGACATTGTTATTTACACCTTTTTGTGATATTCAAAGGCAAACAAGACCATCGACAACATTATTTGCGATCTTTATAATTTAAAATTCAATGCCTTAAACTGGTGCAAGGAGGTAGGAGCCAGCTAAACAGCCTTGTATTCATAATTTCTACATAAATACTCACAGTAAATGATCAAAATTCAGACTGTTTCAAATAGTTGTTTAAAGTTCATACACATTCAGGTTTTAAATGGTGCTTACTGTCAAATAAGTTGTAAACAGATATGCTTTTTGGTAACACTTTACTTGACACCTCTCTCTGTAACGCATTATAAATGTGTGTATAATGTGTTATAATCTTGTTATAGCACTGTAAAACTATGGTTATAAACACTCATAAATTATCATAATGCTTTATAGCAATAATCATAACACATTATAAAGCATTTTATCATGACTTACAAGGTCAGATGTTATAATGTGTTATAACTGTTAGCTACACACTGACAATGCCCACATAGATAATGCATTATACATATATTTATAATGTGTTATAATTGGCTTATAAACTTGTATAATTATCATTATAAACACTCATTATAACAAGGATTTTTAACAATACACATAACACATTATAACACCTGACTCACAGTTGCTTAGAAGCATCTCTACTCAAGTCAGGACGGTCAGCTCTGCATCTGATAAGACAACAGCACAACACAGAATTAAATATAGAATAAAGTTTGAGACTCCAAATGAAGTGTATTGCTTCGGTCACAGCCTCAGTATGTATTTTTAAAGAAATGCAACTAGTCCTCTCAGAGTGTCTGGCAAAAAAACTGCTCCTTTTCTACGTAGATTGCCTCACATTGAGTTTGAGGGCTGAAAAGCCTGATGTGACAGAGAGGGGAGGGGATGGAGAATAGAGGATTAGTGAGTGAAATGAGGATAGCACAGCACATTTTGGGACAGCGTTTCCTCAGAGGAACTCATTGCGCTGTGCTTGGTTGTACAGAGAATACTAAGGAGCTAGTTTGCCTTTACATAGCAGTTCAATGCTGTAGCTTACTACACCACTCTCACCTGGAAAACTGTGAATAAAGCTGGTACGACTGTTAGATTGTCTGTTTCAACATCATAAATCAAGCTTGACTTCATGCTGTGATGAGTAAGCTGAGGAGTGTGAAAGTCAGCAGTATGAGACCTATGAAACTGGTGTAGATGAAATACTGCACGAACTCAAGGCAGTGCTTCTGTGAATGCAACTCTCACAAGGTGGTGTGAGATTCACAAGGGTGGCACGTGGCTGCTAGACCAAAAACACAGCCACTGGACATTAACTGGGCTTTTTGCATTATTTACCACCTTTTAAGTGCTTGTTTTTCAACACACTGCACCACAATATTAACTGAACTAAATCGCTTATTCACACTTCTGACATTTTACCCCCAAGGTTGCTAATGCTAATGTAACAGACTGCTTTGTATTTACGCTTCTAGCCTTTGAAACCATGTGTCCCTAAATGTCCCTAATGTATGCCGCAGTAAAGCAGTTGTTTCTGTGTTCTGGTTGGTTTTATTCATGAGGAACTTCAGTTATGACCAAAACTTTATTGCATGAGTGCCCTTTCTATCACTTTCTAATGAAGTGCAGGTAGGCAAACCCACAATGCTTGGTTGTACCAATTTACTAGCGCATTTGCACAAATTGTCCTTATTGAAAGCCAACAAAAATGATCAGATTAGATGATTACTGATTAAAGAAAATAGTCAAGATTGGCTTCAATTTGATAGTTAAAAACAAGATATGGGTATTGCTTACATGGTTGAAGGGGGAAATTGGTGTGGCTTGTCTGCACATGCAGGAGGAGGAAGACTCTTATGTAACATGTGCGCTAAAAGTATAAAACAATATGCCCTTTAACTGTTTATACAGAGCAAAGAAGTATAGAGCGTAAAAGATGCAAAACTCCTTACAATGTTGTGACTCTGTTCGCTGCATAGGCAAGGGTGACCATATTCTGACTTCCCAAAAAGAGGACACGACTACATGGGGGCGGAGTCACATAGTTGCACGAAGTTCATTTTGAGAGTTTTTTGGGTCGGAGCGAGTGTCTTTTACTTTCTTTTAATACAGTAAGTCCACGTGACACAAACTCGAAACTCCCGTTCAAAACCGCGGACATTTGAAGGATTTTATAAACTTCCCCGGACAAGGCCGGACAGCCCCCAAAAAAGGGGACATGCCCGGACAAAAGAGGACGTATGGTCACCCTAGCATAGAAGTACAATTTCTTGATTATCAACTTAATGTTTACACCATAGGCTGTTAAAAACACATGGATACACCCCCAGCCCTACTATGGCAGGAGCCCTGTTGGACATGTTGGCTCAACTTGAAACCAACACTAGCTAGATACTACACACTGCTCCTTGACTTTTGTGGTTCTGATTACAGTTAAATCTGGGTTCTTAAGGAGCAGAAGGGCATAAGTGTTTTTAAACAAGGCAGTCAAGGGTATCGCCTTCAAACACTTAGAAACCAAAGTTTGTTTTAGTGAGAAACTGTTCATTTAACTCCACACTGAACGATACCAGAAGTTGTTGGAAAGCTGCTTTAATGTGGTATGTTCGAACCACCCCCCACCCCTGCAAATCGCTACTTTCACTCAAGTCTCACCCCCAACTTGCGGCCTCAGGTTTGTGAGTGGCAGTTACCAGGTTTCTCCCCCACCCTCCCTTCCAAAGTCCCTCACCCACCTCTCTCCCAGCGGCATGCCTGAGTCAGACCCTCCCCTTGCTGCTCCCTCCCCCGTTAGCCTTGACTCAGGCTTATTGCTCTCTCTCAGCTGCTCGGCTGAACGGTGACTGATGATTGGTGGTTGAGACAGAGAGGGAAGCCTTCAGAGTATTTATAGAGACTCTCTCATTTACCAGAACAATAACAGCCCATCCCCCACAACCAAAGTGTGAGAAGCAAACTGACTTTTGGTTTTACGTCTCAGGGGAACATGTGAATACTAGGCCATACTTTGTCCATCCATTGATGCTTTGAAAAAATGATACTGGGACAGGTTATCTGAAGAGACCGAAACTTAAATCTGAGTTGTTGTAAGGTGCAGACTTTGGGGGTTTTTAGAGAAGTTTTCCACCCATTTACACTCCACATGTCAAGGTGAATATGTAAGTGTGGAGGGCTACAACTAAAAAGGCTTATCAGCGTAGATCACTACAGCTAGAAGCTGTGGCACTAAGTGGTTTAAAGTATCTATTTCTGTTGTCTGCCGGAGTAGATGCGTACAGTGTCCTCAAACAAATTCACCAGCGCCTGCAATAAGAATCCTTTTAACCCTAAAGGAGCTTACACAAAGTATATAAAGAAAGTTAATACCTCCAATTCAATAATATAATTGAAATCAATTCATTTTAAGGATGTAGCACATTTCCTGTGGGCTCAGTCTCATGGCTCTGTCTGTCAAACCACACGTCTGTATACGCCATGAGGCTTCATGTATCACCAACCCTGGCAGCCACTGCTGGCAGAGACAGTCGTGCCAGGATTAGTCAAGCAGGTAGGATTGAACCCGTATTAGATCGCTGACAATTAGTTGATGGTGACAGAGATTAAAGATGGCTTGGGTGATGAGTTCAGTGCTCACCGGTACATGATTACTGAGGCTCAGAGAGTCGAGGGTAACAGTCCATCTCAGCCTGCAGAAAATAGAAAGTGGGGTTAATGTGCAGACACTAAAGTTCAGAAGTCGGCCTGAGTTTAAACCTTGTAGTACTATCATTATCAGGATTAGAAAGAGACCGTTGCAAGAATTAGGAACGCTGAAGTTTATGTTGATGATGTGTTCAACCTTACCATCAAATGTGCAGGTTTACGTCTTACGTTGGCTCGTTGTGGCTGGGCATTAATTCTGGCCAAAGTCATTAAAGAATCTCAACAATTTTGATGAAGTTTCAGTGAACATGATCATTTGGTATGAGGTATATTTTAGTGGTCTGAAAACTCAAACAAGGCTGATATAACCTTGTTTTCATATCATAGTGTTACTTTAAAATCAGACATGTTTAATTCGATCATAGATCTTTAGTTTTGTATAAAGCAAATCTGGTTTTCCAATGGCTTAAACATTGCCCAAAACCCCAAATTAGTCAGCACATTTACATTCAGAGCTAGGTCTAGCTATATATCTTGATTATATTATTTACCTGAACTACTGTCCTTGTCCCAATTTACAAAAAGGTTGGTGGTGACGGATGTTAGATCATCTATCAGAAATTAGATTTACTGTGATTTCAGTTGGATTATTATGCTAACATGCCTTTTTAAGTTCCAGTTTCAGTCTGCCCAGTACAAGGCTAATACCAGATTTGGAGCAGCACAAGATCACCACTCATTACAAAATCTTTATCTGTAACTTGTTGGTACATCATCTTTGGATTTGAGGAGATGGCAGACATCAGAGTCCTTTTCTTTATGGTAAGCATATCCCATTTATGTAATTAAATGTATTGTTGCCAAGGTAATTTCATTAACAACCAAAGAGGTCAACTGGCCAATGTCTGACATCCTGAAACCTTAATCGTGTCTTGGAATGGGTCAGCTATCGAATTGGTATACCAAACATCTATGCTTACATGCATCAGGGGCGTAACTGGATGTAGCGCCTATAGGTCTTTTGTTTGGTACCTGTTGATATGATCCTGGATAGTTACACATTAACAGATACCCTAAAGTCTGAAGCACTTTTCTGAATGAGTCTGGCGAGGCCTCAGAAAAGATATGAGAGACTACTTCAATTTGATTCATAACTAAAAGTCTCGTTTCCCATAGTAAGATATACAGTGACATTTTCAGACGTAATTTCTAAGTATTGCAAAATTACAGTGACCACTACTTTTGAAGTCCTTTTCCTCAATCTGCATGACAATGACCCTGAGTCTTACCACAAAGATGTGTAGTATCTTTCAAAAAAAGGACATTGAAAGCAGTTGATTTTGCAGAAATGTTAAACCAAGACTATATGTTGGCTGCAGACTTAAATATCAAGTATCAAGTTACTCCTCTTTCAATCTGCAGAGCCAAAGTAGAAGTTTGTCAGCTCCTCGATTCAGAATATCCACTTTCCACTCCCCCACACTCTAATGGCCGCCTGTCTCCATGTTTATTCTCAGGCTTAGCGAGAAGCAATGAACATCAGCCCTTTACAACTTAACAAACTGCGTTTGCGCCCTTGAATTCTAAAATTGAGGGTTTCAAACCAGTAGCTACGTGTTCTGTGGTCTTCACAGTCATCTTCAAACACTACAAAGTCGAGGCTGCGAGCAGCTGAAGCCGAAACACTGCGAGCTGATTGGATCCATACGTAGTTGCACACGGTCCTCTGACAAAGCAATTTCAGCAATGTGTTGTCATGAGTGGTGTCACAGAGAAATGCTGAGGCTTCCTATTGAAAGACCTTAAACTGATCGGCTGAGTACACTTGTATGAGTTATGCTTGTAGCTGAATCAGCGCTTTTATTGCATGTTTTACAGTGAAGCAGAGGGGTGTGTTCAAGCTGGGGAAGGAGGCACCACCTCCAGCAGATTGCTGCTATAAACACAGTCATGTGAATTTTCTCCATTGCTCTTTATCCTCAAATAAAAGACACACATGCACAATCTCACAGTAGCCCAAAATCAATGAATAGCTAAAGGCATTGATGTGTGGCAGCCTGACCCAAAACCGTGGACCACAGTCGGAGAATGTGGGCAGCGCTGTAAAACTGTCACAACACGCAGAAGAATAAAGCCTTGAAAGGGACAAGACAGCACCATGTCCTCCTCCTAATTGCAACAACACATGCTTGTTTTAAAGCATACGTAATTATAAAATGCAAATCTTCCACATCAACCACAGCGGATTCGAATAACATGCAAATATCTTTGAATTTAAAGAGAGGCAGGGAAGTGATTGGTGAGCTCCAGAGGGTTTGAACACATTGAAAGCTCGCTAATGCAAATGACATAATTTCTACAAGCTTGTTGTGGCCCTGGGATAAAGAGAAATGATTTTTTGATGCATTTTAAAAGGCCTTTTTGTCACATTGAGACAGAGCAGTGTAACCTTGCACTAACAGTGTGCTTTGCAGTGAGAGTGCACTTCTCAGCACAACAGAAACTTATGTTGATTGTGTGTTGTGTTTGGAGTGACTGGCTGGGTGAGTTTTTTCACATAGCACCAACACCTGGGAGTGGCTTATTAACACCGGCTTAAAGTGGCCGGACAATGTCAAACAATGACAAATGCCAGCCAGTGGTTGCCCATTTATAGACAAATTCCCGGGACAATAGATTGGCTCGCTCTACCAAAGTGCTTTCTATTCATTTGCAATTGCAGGCAAGAGGTCGTTGTCCTGAAGTGGGCAATCAAGGGGCATGTGCATCTGCAGAGTGGAGGTACAAACACACACACAGAGAGACACAGAGACACAGAAAACAAACACACGTGCCTGCATCCAGAGTCCATACACGTAAACTGAGGGAACACACATATCCGTGTACAGCAGTAGTTACACTGGTGCTGCAGCCAGTGTGGCCTAGAATAGCACGCAGACTACATTCCTCTGCCCTCCCTCCTCTGCCTCGCTGAGGCCAACACACAGCAGAGTGGTGGGTCACATGGACACACAGTGATCTCAGTGATCTTGGAGATGAGGTGTGTATGCACATACCGGGGCAACACTTACACTGTATGAACACAAAGGCCGAATGGATAAGTAGGTGCAGATAGGTTGAGGATGTAAACTTCAGCCCCTTTAATTTGTAGATATTTACAGATTATCCATCCTATCCATCCAGGACGCATCCTGGGTGGAAGCGAGAAGACAAAAATACAGTCTACTTCAACTTCAAGAGATGGCGAATTAGTACTCATTTTAAAAATAATGAGCGCTACTATATGCCACAGTTACTAAAAACAGAAAACACAACGCCAGACTGACTGTTTTTCAGTTCAGATTAGACTCTAGTGTTGAGATGTCTGTCTGCATGTACTGAGTCGGGGCCAGTACCAGATAAGCACATTAAACTATAATCTGTAAACGTAAGGTAACAACCGAGACCTAATGGTGCTGTGACAGCAACGCGGTTGAGTTTGAGACAGTGAAAATACATATGGTATGTTGTATCTGAACAGGTTAGCTTACGAGCTAAAGTTACTTAGCACAGCTGAAAGTTAAAACAAAGACGTTTAGCAAACTGTTAAAGCACACAAACCATCGTCATATGAGCAATCCGACGCTATGACTCTTCACAAGTTGTCCTTCAGGTGGTTATCTTTGTAATAATTGTGTTTTTTATTAAAAAAGTACTCTGTTCTCCGACAAGTAAACAATTAGCCGGTCGGCCATGTTGGATATAGCGGTAAATCTGACGTCGCAACAACATGCAATCTGATTGGTCAGAAGTGAACACACAGTATGTGAAACTTTAGAAAAAAATAAATGCCGCAATATCACAGGATGGGAAAACGTCGCTAATGTAAATGCTTGTACTGACGGGATATGGGTTTGACAAAAAATATTGACGTCCGAAATAATCGCACAGGAAAAAAAAAAGGACCTTTAAGCATTTTTTCATGCGATTATTTCAGACGTCAATATTTATTTTTGAAACCCATATCCTGTCAATACAAGCGTTCAGAAGATATGGACACAAAGGCTGAATTGATAAGTAGGTGCAGACAAGTTCAGGACATAAACTTTAGCCCTAATTTGCAGATATTTACATGCATGTTTAGAAAAAATAATCAATGAAACATCTATCTATCTATCTATCTATCTATCTATCTATCTCTCTTTTTATTTGAAATGAATAAAAATTTGCAGCCCTTTAATTTCTAAGTACAGCCTTATTCACAGAAGTTTCAAGCAAAGATAAACAAGATATTCTTTCAAAAAGAAACAGTGGGGAGGAGGATATTTAAATTGGCTACTGTGTCACAGCTCTCCAACAGCCCTTTTTTCTACGCCCATGCACAATTATATTAAGTAGGGCCAATAGGAACAAAGAAGAGGCAGGACCGAAGCTCCACCTCTCCCCGACTGCCTTCCTCTGAGCTTTTTAGATGTACATAATCCCTGAGTTGACCCAGAAAATAGGCAGTCGTTTCAAGATCTGATGCGGCAGTCTTTGTGCACACCGTCCCCGCTTGAGCATGAAGCGTAACCCAGTGGAATACAAACTGTAATTCAGAGGAGATTTGCCTTTTGCAGAGAGGGGGGAAACTGGTAAAAAAAAAAAGACGGAGCCGAAGCAAAGTCGCGCAACTTTGTAGAAACGTAGCGGATACGGGTAAGTGATTTTTATCGGGATTATTTGGAGGAGAAATTGGGGTTTTGGTCTGTGGTGGTCGGAGGGACTGCTGCTGCTGCTGCTGCTGCTCCATTGTTTGCATTCCCTTGTTCCAAAAACCCCGAGATTAGACAAATGAAACAATTTAAGACACACTTAAGGGAATGATTAAATACAAGCACTTGAACAAATGAACTCAGAGAAAGGGGAGAAAATCGAAGCCTTTGTTGAATTTGCTGCCTTGTAGGAAATGTGGTGATTCAGCTGTTGGGGAGATGTTGCATGATGTCAGTGTTCTTTGTTGCAACCTTACGTGCGTGAAATGTTACAGATTATTCTGCCTTGGCTGACATGCAACATTTACAGCATTTAAGGGATGCTTTCCGCAAGGCACGGATTTTTTTCTCTCTTCTTTTGTCGATCGCTTCGTTGCATGAATTATCCAGGCTGAAAATGCACGGGGACGATCCATGTTAACCTGGGCTTCCAACCTGGGCGTTCATTCATTGGCACAAAGAGGGGAGGTTTTTGGGAAGACTAAACACACGAGGACGGGTTTCTGTGGTAGTCAGTCAGGGGACAACCTTGCAGATATTTTTTTCCGGAAGCGTTTTCGGTCGTTTCACTTGAGGTGCAACAGTGACATTACATGGAGGGCTGCCTTTGTTTCTCTTCGAATAAATATAGTGACCATAATAGGAATTTACCTACAGTTTTTTAGTATTACATTATATAATAATACATATGGCAACACTAACTGGTTTGATCTTGTACTGGACAGCCAAAACGGCCCAGCCTTGTTAGCCCTGCTGCACCTTCCAATGTATGTTTATCCTGCTTCCAAGCATCTTGTCACCCTTGCATTGTCCTAACAGTGTCTCCTCTCTGCTCACAGACAGGAGGCATGGCAGACCATCTGATGATGCCCATGAATCACAGCTCAGCGGGTGCCAGTCTCCACGGTTACAGGATGGGCATGAATGGCGGCCTGCAGGCAGGTCACCAGCAGCATGCCAACCAGCAGGGCATGCGGACGATGCCCAACGGACAGATGATGCACTACGGCGGCGCCCAAGCCAACATGGAGAACGCCATGAGACAGCGACAGGGCATGGTGGGTGGACCTATGAACGGACAGCTGAACGGGGCCCAGATGGGCCACCACCAGATGACCTCTGGTAACATGATGTACAATGGCCAACCACAGCAGCAGCAGCAGCATCACCCACAGCAGCAGCATCATATGCACCCACAACAGCACCAGCAGCAAGCCCAGCACCCACAGCAGCAACAACAGTTCATGAATGGAGGCTTAACTTCCCAGCAGCTCATGGCCAGCATGCAGCTGCAAAAACTCAACACACAGTATCATGGACACCCTCTGGGGCCTATGGGTGGGAACCACATGGGGCCCACCGCCCAGTACCGCATGAACCCAGCACAGCTGGCTAACATGCAGCACATGGCTGGACCAACTCTGTCTTTGAATGGCATGGATGCAGATATGATTGACGAGGATGTTCTGACCTCGCTGGTCATGGAGCTGGGATTGGACCGGGTCCAAGAACTGCCAGAACTCTTCCTGGGTCAGAATGAGTTTGACTTCATCTCAGACTTTGTCAGCAAACAGCAGCCGAGCACCGTGAGCTGCTGAGAGGAACTTTTCTGCAGAGGAGCACAGTTGGAAGCAGAGGAATGAGAAGAGTCCAGGATGGAGGAGAAGCGCTCATCTGTTCACTTTTCTTCAGCAGGCACCTCCATGTTTAACTGAAGTGGTGGTGCAGGGTGCACGGAAAGAACTCTGGATATCCACAGGGAACACACAGCGTCTCACATGTGGCCAGAGGAAGGCTGGCTTTACAGGGCCTAGCTCCACCTCGCTCATTGCCTGGACATGAATGTAATAATGAAATGCTGAAATTCTTAAAAAAGCCACTCTGATCAATGCTACGACTCTGTGTAGCTTCAAAGAATGGACTCCATGACAGTTTACCAGTAAAAAAGGTGTATTTATTTATTCCTACCTGAAAAATTGATATAAAGACCAACTTCACTCTCTGATTGAGAACCGGGTGGTTTTAATGAGAAGAATCAGGGAGAAAATTCAGTGTAATTTCTCATCCCATGAATTATTGTTGCTCCCATTCTACCTGGTCTGGCAGTAAGAATAAGCTCAGAAGCAAGGTTATTTGCAAAGAGCCGAAGTCAGCCACGACAGAAGTACAATGTCATCTCCTCTGAATGGGAGGCTCACCCCGATCTGAAAAAAAAAATGGTTCACTTTTTTTGTAAAGTGCTGCCTTTTTAGATGTGATATTCTCAAAAACCTACTGCTTGTACTGTATGAAGCTGTAAACTCCAACATGTCCACACTGTTGTGTTCTATTGGAGATGTAGAACCGCCTTAATCGCGCAGATTCTTATTTATTGGTTGTTTATATTGTCCCCTCTTTTTTTTGTGGTCAAGATGGGGGGATGGTCTTTGTGAAAGGGGTTGTTGAGGATCAATAAAGATGGCCTGGATAGAAATGTGGCCTGCTTTTCCATTCATTGCACAGTTCTTCGCCCGGGGCAGTGGAGAGCTAGCTAAGTGCTTAAGTTAACCTGCGGGTGAAGGGAAACCTCGGTTTCTCTCAAGTCAGGGATGAGAATATTTAAACAGATGCAATATTTATGCAGTTGGAAATAGATACATATTCTCCTCTAAGACGTGAAGGTTCCAGTGTCCTATCTCTTACATGGTTTGACATTTTCTCAGCTAAAAGCCAGAGAATCAGTGATAGGATTGTGACTGACGCATAGTGATAATTAAATGTTCTGGCAAAAGAACAGCTGTATTATGCCAGTGTGTATCTAATATGACAACACAGGTAATAGCTGACTAATGGGATTCAACTGTGTTTTCCATGCATTGACATTTTAAAGAGGTTATGATGTTCATTTTCTTAAAAAAATGGTAAACATACATGAGCAGCAATCCAATAATTGGCCATTAAGCTTCCAAAACAGTTGTTTCCTTCAGTGTGTTAAAAGGTATACGAGAGAGAGTGAGTGTGTGAGGTTGGGGGAGGTGGAAGTGACCAAAGAATGCTTACCTTGATGGGGGTTTAACAGACTTAAAGCTTGTAAGCCCTGACTCAAAGACAGTGCTGCTTTTTCCCAGCTCTCCCAGTGCATGCTGGGAGCAACTCTGTTCAAGCAAATTAAAAACAACCCTGCTCCATTCTCACAGTCTTAGGAGTAACAGGCATTCTTCCTCGGGTTGTTTCATGCTTCTGGGCTGTAAAATGTTTGATTTAGGTCATGTCAGAAATGGCGTCGCCATAATTAGCTTCCCACATTGCCAACAAACGGCATCTTTAAATGGCAACATGACCAGCAAAGAGGAAATGAGATTATTGTTGTTTAACAGAAAGTGTTTGCCGATTGCTCAATTTAAGAGTTAAGTTCTCTCAAAGAAACTTCTATTTTCTGTTGATTGTGATTCAGACCAGGGTGTTCAGACCGGTAGATGGTCGAAGCAGAAATAGATATCTTGCTCTAAGCAATGAGACATTTTGAAGATAACATAAACTAGCTGAAGGGTCTGTGAGCGGATATCTTGGCTTGACAGTATCAGGAGAATGGCTCATAAGTAGGCCAACAGCCTTGGCACAGACAGAGCTTAATAACGGTTGCAGGTCCCTCACCCAGTGCCAATCTGGTTCGATGGTCTGGTGTGTGGCACATGGGGCATGTTGGCTCGCAGTCAGAGCTCTCTTTCCCTGTATGTCTCATAATTGCAAGCTGCACTGTGAGTTCCTTGTTTAGACCCAATCAGCTGCAACAGTTTTATAGCTCTATTGTGACTCTAGTGCTATATAGGAAAGGTTACTCAGCCATACAGCCGTGTTTGCTCTCCCAATCCCTTGTTATGACTGCTGACCGCCCAACAGAGGCCGGTCTAGACGTAAGCCAAGCAGGGCGGGACACTGAGACGGTTTACAGTTACTTCTGTTTTTCTTACTTTCTCGGTTTTCAGCCCACCCACAGAAACTGCTCAATACGACTCTGTGTCTTCTTGTGGCTGTTTTCTCAGTTTAAGTCAGGGAGTTAAATGCCACGTTCAGATTGAGATGCAAAGTGAAAGAGAGGGTGAGGCGAATGTAAGGATTTGTCAAGTCCACAAGTGTAAATTAGCCCCAGGGAAATTTTGCTCTACCTCTGGGTTTTTTATTTTCATCTGGATTTTCCCACAACAATTTGAAATTCCACTTGAAACTATCCAAGAAACAGAGCGTGAGGTATGATAAATGCCATCCAGATTGGATCCCTTCCTTTTTCTGCATATTTTCTGTGCACATTGTACAGTATGTGTCAGTGCAGTCAGTATTGTCCAGTTGGTTTCTTTCCAGGCGTTGGTCCAGCTGGTGCCAAGCCAGAGCTCATGGTAATCTCAGGCCCTAGTGCCCAAAATTGATAGGTGGTCATTGCTGCTGTCATGCATGGCCAGGTCTTCACATGGATGCAACAGCACACAACCTGATTAAACAGACTAATAGTGATGCTGAAACATCGGTGTGTAGCCTTGAAAAGGTAAAAGAGGTGCGTCTCATTTGTAGTCATTGTGTTTGAAACTGATGGTGCCATTTAAATAGAAAAACTCATAAAGAAAAGATAATCCAGGAACTATCACTTGATTAAAACGAACAGAAGATTTGTAATTCTGAAATTTGATGACTACACTGGGTATTAACTGTCATTTCAGAGCTAATTTGAAGATGTAAAAGAGGAACTCCCCTGTGGGAATGACTGTAAAGCATCGAGTCAAACACACAACGAAAGTGAGAAACAAAGCGAGAGAAAAAAAACCTTGACTTTCCCAGATGAGTGGATGACTTATTTATTGACAACACGGGGCATGTTTCACTCTGTGAGTGTGTGAATGCTGAGCACAGAGGGCACGTTTGAACTTGTCTGCTTCAACAAGAGAGTCTGGAGTGTTTTTTGTGCATGTTTTGTGTGTTAACCTTGTGTGTAGAAGTGTGAGTATTTGTGTGTTTGTGCTGGCAGGGGGTGAATAAACAGCAGAATCCCTCGGGGCAGGGTTCATACGGTGGACATGTTGCTCAAGCCGAACTTCCTGATTTTCTGGCTGCACGGTCACCTTGTATCTCCACCTGACATGCACTCGTATAAGGTCCTCTCTTCCTCCTTCTCCTTTGTTTTCTAGCGTCTTAAAGAACCAGCTCGGTACAAATAGAAACAGACCTCTTCTGGAAAACATCAGTTGTTGCACAGTTGGATCCTGCTGCTGGCCGTTTTAGTCAAACTCAGCATCTTCTAAGCAACAAAACTCTTCCTCTTTCCCACTCTGGGGAAAAGGCAATATAATCACATCACGCTTTCTTTCCTGGAGTCAAGCAGCTATACAGTTTCTAAGTAATTGTTTTGTTTTCCATACGAACTCAGCTGAGAAGAAGGGTTTTTTAAATGCAGCAGTGTACCTCGTGCAAATGCAGCCTCCAGAGGTAAGTGGCTGATTTCAGCATGTTGGGGCAGGTGACACAGAGGTTGCTTAGTGACTAGCGACCCCCTCCTTTACCCAAAATCTGGGGTTGAATGGTTTGCCAGCGCTTTGAAGTAGAGGGAGGGGGTGTAAATAATTTATTTCCCTGCACACAGCTGACACTTCTCAGAGAAGCCGGCTCAAAAACATCGAGGTGTCCCAACAATGTCTAAAGGTGGTAAATATTTAAGGGTTGTGTGATTTACACACACTGAAGCCAAAGGGAGCAGAGCTGTAGGTTTCACAATGGTGGCAGAAAGTCAACCTCTGTGTCAGCACAAAGCCAGAAGGGCTGATCTGCTGACATCCCTTGTGATTATGTTGTTTTGTTTATTTTTAATTTGGCACCGGTTGACATTCTTGTTTCGCCAGACTTGACAGGTTTACATGAGTCACGATCCAATTCAGTCACAGAAATAACCCCAAATTATCTCTCAAATGCAATTTTACGCTATTTAAAGCTTTTGTGAGGAGGTT
Source organism: Xyrichtys novacula (assembly GCA_962446985.1). Lineage (NCBI taxonomy): Eukaryota > Metazoa > Chordata > Actinopteri > Labriformes > Labridae > Xyrichtys > Xyrichtys novacula. The sequence continues at coordinate 26,811,259 of OY660871.1, forward strand.
TTTTTAAGCTTATGAAAGAGCCAAAAATTCACATTGATGTCTTTTCATGATATCCAAAAGCAAATGACACTGACAGTCTGTGTATCAGTATATTTACAGCCTGAAACCTGTGCAAAGGGGCATGTGTCAGCTTAAGAAGCAGCCATGTTCATACAATTCCCTTTTTAAATATTCGCATAATACATTTGACTGTCAAAACTCAATAAAATGTGATTTTTTTTTGTTTTCCTCATCCATAGAGGCCAAAATTGACACAGAGGAACATTTCCTTTAAAAAGGGATATTCTGGTGTAAAATTCAGTTAGGGTCAAACACACCATAACACCAAGTTTGACACCCCATCGAGAATAAATGTTGCCAACTGCTTGCTTCTCTAGTTATACCAAGTTCAGTAACGACTGCATGATTGCAACATAAAGAGCCATGCGCTCAAACAAAACACCACTCTATAGCCACAAATAATGCTCAGAACAGCCCCTAACTTAGTACCAGCCATAGTACTAGCCTCCAAACAGCTTTTTAACTTTGCCTAATTTCTTTAGCAAAGAGACTAAACACAACTCACCCACTCTCTTCCAGCAGCCACTTCTTTGTACAGAGACCTCCGGGCAAGTCTATCGACTGCAGAGGGGTGACGCAGCTCAAGGAAGAACATTTATGATCATTTCTTTATCATTTCCTTGAAGTAATAATCACCATATTAATCATTTTGCACTGCAGACACGGTAGTTCTTCTGCGTTAGCGTCTCAGTCTGATTGCATTTCCATGAAGAAATGGTCATAAATGTTCTTCCTTTAACTGCGTCACCCCACTGTAGTCCGTAATGGACTGGCCTGAGGTCTCTCGACAAACAACCGGCTGCTGGAAGAGAGTAGGTGAGTTGTGTTTAGTATAGGCTAGTGCTGTGGCTGGGACCCTATATGTCCTGTTGATGAAGTGAGGTCCTTCTCTGAGCATTATTTGTGGCTATAGAGTGGCTTTTTGATTGCGGTTTGTTTATTGCTCCTCAGACCGTTGTATATTGCTATCGTGCGGTCGTTACTGAAGTTGGTATAACTAGAGAAGCAAGCAGTCAGGGACATCCATCTCTCGAGGGGGTGTCTAACTCGGTGTTATGGTGTGTTTGACCCTAAACTAATTTCACGCCGGAATATCCCTTTAAGCAGCAGAACTGTTCATACAATTCCCTTTTTAAATATTCACATGAATGATAAATTTAGCCATTAAAACTCAGTAGATGTGATTTTTTTTTGGTCAAAAAACACCTCTTTTCTTTGTCCATAGAGGCCAAATTTGACTTAAAGCAACATTTCCTTCAAGTTGAATGAATGAATATATGTTAAAGTTTCAAGGATGCGCATGAAAGTAATACCACTGTGAAGATTACATGTTATATTTTTGTTGATAGGTGTTGGTAAGGTGTGAAATCTACCAAGGTTGTCCTGTTATCACACCTCTCTCTGGTATAAAGAAGAGAGGATTTAGTTTTAATAAAGAACATTATGAGCTTCAGAAATACTTGAGGCAAGGCTTTCCTGAAAGTTCACATCACTGTTTTTCTTTTTTACCTAATGTATCTGCACTTTAATTCGACTCTGGCCTATTTAATATGAGCAGAGAAACGATTTGTGCTCACCAGGGAGAGTTACAGGTTGGTAGGTTGGAGTAGAGGGAAATAGTATTAACTCAAGCTATGTTCTGTACACAGTGTCTTTGTGAGCTGGGTTTTAAGCCTGCGTGCTAATCTGGTGACAGTGGCAAGCACATGCTACAAAGACAGAGTAACAGGCTACAGGCTGGGGGTGGAATTAATACAAGAGAGCAGTTCTTGTCAGGCTTTACAAGTGTTATCCTGCGATGGAAATCTCCCAAACTGTTTTGTCAGTGTGTTATTACAGACAACATAATCATACTTTAAAAGAATAGAATAGATTCATGTGTATTTGAGGTGGGATCTGTGCACTATTTTAATGCATTGATAATACCCATCACCCAGCACGTTATCAACATTTTCCTCGCAGGAGAATCCTGACATTAGCCGGCCCACACCATCTGTAGACACGGGGATGACAGAGTGAGTGTGCTGGGGCGAGAGCTGTCATTGCAGAGTTCTTAGCAGATAATATCTCCCAATCGAAAGTCACAGGAGACAAGCCAGCCAAGCAGGTCCACAGCCTCTTTTGTGAAAAGTGATGAAACTAAATTTGACTTCAGAGGAATTTGTCACCAGACATGGCGGTTTGTGTCACAGATGAGAGTCGCATTTTTATATATCTGCTTTTTTCAATATTTCCAGATTCCCCTCAAGGGTGACCACACTTTCCTTTTCCATTCGTCTTTGTTGAGTCATAAAAAAACACCAAAGTTTTGCTGAACAATCGACAGATGATGGACGGAAGTGTCTGACTGCAAGGTTAACAAAACTCTCAACACTATCTGCAGCGCATCAATGAACAGCGCAGCTAGGGATGCACTAGTCTCACTATTAGTCACATTTTAAGACCCACATGGGCCAAAAACAAAGCGACACCTGTGGTGCACTGGCTTAATGTGCCATGTTACATAAGCTACACTACATTAGCCTAACTGTAGCAGAGGGATCAACTAGCAAAGTTTTATACCCACAAAATAAATGGATGAAGTCTGCAGTGTGGAAGCATTTTGGATACACAAAGAATGACAAAATTTTTTTTCAAGAAGATGTACGACTCGTCTGCGTACCTGCCTTAGGATCGAACGCATCAAACTTGGTACAGCACAATAACTGGGTGATGCTATGATTTTGGCAAACTACTTACTGAGCTGATGAGTTGGCAGAGAATCTGAAACATCTTTGGCAGATAAAATTTAAGGTTGCTTTCTTTCACCTATCTGGAGTGACAGCTTCAATAACATGGGTAACTTGTTCTTCCAGCACAAAACCTCAGGATATGGCAGCTATTGTAAGTATTTTATAAAGAAAATCAAATGGGAGTGATAGTATTTGTGTTCATTTTGATTATTTTCTTCTGTATTTGCTTTACTATGACAGCATATTGGAGATTAAAGTCATTAACTTACGAGAATAAAGTCACAGTAAAATCATTACTTACGACAATAGAGTCATAATAAAATCATTATGATACTTGGTGCTGATGTGCCAAAAGATTAAGTAACTCAATGTTTGAGAAATCTATATTGAAGTACATTTTCACGAAATGCTCCATGGCTCTCATTTCAACAACTGTCATCTTTAACAGCAGGTTAGAATATAAGGACTTAATTCTGACTTTACTCTCGTAATCGATTACTTTACTACGACTTTATTCTCGTAAGTAATGATTTTATTATGACTTTATTCTCATTAGTAATGACTTTATTCTCGTAAATGAATCTCAAAGTCGTTTTTCCTTAATGTGACCCCAATACTCCGTCATACTTTACAAACCATTCAGTGGCTGTTTTGGCGCCGTGGGCAGGTGTCAAGTCCTGCTGGAAAAGGAAACCGCCTTCACCATAAAGCTTGTCAGCATGCAAAAGCACAAAGTTCTGTAAATGTTTATCTGATTTTGTACACCAGTAATAGTGTGACATTAAAGAATGCATAATAATCATGACAGCTGCAAAACTGACTATTACTCAGACTATGATTGTATCATCAAAATAATCATTACACCACAGCTTACAGGCGAGCAGATGCTGCTCTGCATAATAATCAGCTGACATTGACTAATTGTGTTAAATACACCCCAATAAAGTTATTTGTGGGAGGAGACCGCCCATACCCATGCATAATCATACTGGAGTAAAATTGACTTCTGAGTCATAAGACTGAATTTAACGCCCTTAAAATAATGAAGATTTCTGTCAAAACAACTAAATCGGTAGCACATGAAACTTTCACTCAAACCTTCAAATAAATTTAGAGAAACACAATCTCGATTAAAACTTCAACCTAACAAAAAAATCCAAATACACTCCTCTATGTCTAAGGTCAGGACTCTCACCACTACTAACACTCAAAAAGGTATGCGGGGAATTCTGGCATCAGCTGGAGAGAAGCAGTTAGACTGGGAGCACCGTCTTCTTGCACTGTTTATCTAACTTCGCTCACACTTGTCTGCAGAGTGCAACATGCCAGGCTGGTTCTGCAGAGCACAGTAGTAGGCATTTCCATGCACTCAGATGATACCAGAGACACAGAAGCAAAAGAGTTGCTTCATTTTCTCACAGTTCGGGCAAACAAGCCCGGCCGCAAAACTTCCTTTCAGACATACTGAAACTTTCTCTGCCCTGTCTCACGCACAACTCTTTGGGTTTGTCTCGTGGATGACTCAGGAGTGCTAGACTTTCTTGTTGGTAAAAATCAAAGAAGAAATTCCCTGAAATACTTGATTTCTCTGTAAGTTTTGACCATAAAGATAAATTAAGTACTTTAATGTTTTTATAATTTTTAAATAATACCCTTTAAATTGAAGGAGCTCAGGCAAAAGCAAGAACAAGACCTGACAGAACTACATTGTCGTGTTGGTAGCTGAAGTAAAAACTTGCCTTACAACCTTCACAAACACAATATGCAGCACAAGGAGCTGTTATTTCTATAAATAGCTCTGGCTTCATGCACAACACTTTGGCTACTATTACACATCCACAAGCACAGGCATCAGCCACGAGCTCTGAGCCTGTCACATGTGCTTGAGCGGAACACACAAACACAGCTCTGATTGTGTGTGTGTGTTTGTGTGCGTGTCATATGCTTGCACAAACAGAGACGTGCATTCATACTCATCCATGTCAGTTAAAATCTGAGGGTTTGGTCACTGTTTTCAACCCTGTGTTTTCCTGTTTTCACTAGAAGGATGTGGTTAGATTTTCTGTCTTGTGCTGAGTTGCTTCAGCAGACAAGTCATTCTGTCGCCCACAAGCCTAATAGCCCACTCGCGTACAGGAACAATGACAGCGATATTTACAAGAAACAGCGTGAACAATAGGTGCATATTATAATAATAATAATAAAAGTGCAAAGGCATTTAAATAATTAAAATAACCACACAGCAATTAAAGGAGAAGTACTGACTAGGGAGCAGTAAAATAATAACAACCACATGGAGCAATCTTTATGTGGTATAAAAATATCACTGAGATTAACATGCTGAGTCTACCAGATGGAGATATGGCCTCCCATGGCAGTGCATGATAGTAAGTCCCAAGGAGAAATAGCAAGGAGACAAGTGTGCACAGAGGGAAGCAGATCTGTGCTGCCCCCTGATGGTGAAACATTGTCAATAAAGAGAAAACCCTTAATGTCTTGCTAAAAGTAAAATTATGAATGAGATACTGAATTATTTATCTATATGCATGACGGTTCTTTGTTTTATTTTTGCTAAAAATATATATCAATTTTGTATTGCTCTTTTTTATCTTTGGTATGAACATTATTATGTAAACTCTAAGTCATTGTTTTTTTTTTTATTGTTGCTATTTTTGTATTACAAAATTTTATTATTGATCATGCTGTACTGCATTGTATGATTTGTTTTTGTGATTGTGTGATGTTTTTTGCCTGGACCCCAGGAAGAATAGTCTCCACTGCGGTGTAGACTGATGGGGATCCTTAATAAACTAAACTAAACTAAACTAAACTAAACTAAACTAAACTACTGACATATAACTAACATAAACCTTTAATTTTCAAGCATGTTATGTGGCATGTACTGAGTGAAGTGTGTGAAAAGTTACAGGGACACAACTCGGTCCAAACTTATCAATTCACAGTTTGTTTAGCAACATACTGTCAACAAAAGCTGCCATCACCATCTGTGGCTTTAATGGTCAATGCTGCTGAAATACAAGCACATAACAAAAATAACAATTTTTCTCACTGTGAGGGAGGATCGCACCAGCGGGGACTGTAGGAGACAGTTTCTGCACAGGTGATTTTGCGAAAACGCCTCAGCATCAGCTCACTTCTTGCAAAGCTCTGCAAAATCCTATAATTGAATTTCTACAACTGTTTCTGTTTCTTGGGCACCTTTACCTTTACAGCACTTTTCTCTTCTAGTCAACTTGTAATTGGTATGCTGCTACATGCACTCTGCAAACAGCCAGTATTTTGAGTGATGATCTCTAGTGACTTACCTGTCTTGTGGAGAGTATCAGTGATTGTCTTCTGGACGACTGTCAAGTCAGCGATCTCACCCATGATTGTCGTAAAGTGTACTGCATTAGGCTGAAAGAAACATGATATTTTAGATGGTTTGAATAGAGGTTTACACAAATGCAAAAAAAAGAAATACGCTTTTCTAATCTTTTTGGATGCAGGCTATAAACTCCTTGAAACATTTCAATTTGAAGGTAATGAGTCTAGAACATACCAACTTCTCACCTTTTTAAAAAGGACTGATGGAAATATTAAACTTTTTCATGCTGTTTTAACACTTTGAGATGCATTTCTGCAAGTGTGCACATGTCTAAAATTAAGCTTTAGAGAATAGTGTGTCAAAAATCTTTGACATAATGAAACTAACAATGATACCTGAAACTATGACTCAGCGAGCAAACAAACTGTGCTATTTGGGGGCTTCCATCCCGGGTTCTGTGGCTCTTCATCCACTCACATGCACACCTACAACTGGCTAGGCTCCCTTTTAAAGAAGCTACACTACATTAGCTTAACTATAGCAGAGGGACCAACTACCTAAGTTTTATATCCACAAAATAAATGGATGAAGTCTGCAGTGTGGGAACATTTTGGATACACCAAAAATAACCAAAGATTTATCCAAGGAAAGTCAACCCATGGCCGTAAAGACATGGTGGAAAGATCTCCTGGCCCTCCCTCCATTATACCTGTAACTACATGTTAAAACATCCACACTTTCATTGATGCATCTTGTCACGTCCCTGGCTGAAGGTTAACTAGACGAAACATTGGAGTTACAAGTTTCAGATATTTAGAAAAATATCTTACCTGAGCAACACAACACAAACAAATATGCATGTCACTCCTAGTCTGCTCCCACAGCACAGGTATTTACACTGATTTTTTAAACACATATTTACATGCAATCAATCAAAGTATTTCTCATGGAAATAGGCCTGAAAAATTTACACATATCCTAAGTTCAACCACACAGTTTAATGCTGGTTGTGGCAGGAAAAGGCCGGAGGAAGTTGTAGCAGCTGAAATATCAAATCACTGATGTCCATCTTCATCCAATCCAGAAGCAGCAATTCCGTTTGAATGGACCAATCAGAAGTAGCACCTGCAACAGCACCTGATTCACTGACACACACCCACAAACAGCAAAAACACCCACAATCTGCAGGACAGGAGGCTGCATACAAGAACACTTCACCAAATCTAAGGTCCAATCTTCACCTCATTTTGCTGTTGATGTTGTCTTTTCTCTGAAGTACTGTCTAAGATTTGTGTTGCACAGATATTCTCACACAATAAAGTTGAAAAACAACAGTTGAATTATTATATATTTATTGAACAATGTTAAGTATGATAGGGCTCTCCTTGTAGGAACTCTAATAATATAGTATAAAAATTAAAAAAGTACAAATAACATAGACCAGACAAGGCATTGTAAACAACATCCAGAACAAGAGAAAAGAAACTGATTTCCTCATGGCAGTATTGTCAGCATATAGTTTCTTTCTTTCTTTCATAAAACAAGTCTTTCTTCCGTAATTAATGTAATTGCAAAAATCGTGCCTCAAAGAGAGACGTTAAGTAGAAGCATTCCCAGCTGCTGGGATGAACATAGTGTTTTCTTTTCTTCCTTAAAGGTGTCTTTCTTTTAACGTGGCTCACACAAAACCGTTGAAAAAGGCAAAAATACAAGTCCGTATGTATAAGTACAAAATATGAAATGTACAGATTAAATGTAACGTGATAAAGGCGGGCTTAAAATGCCTTTAACAGTTGAAATGGCCACATATGACTTCAAGTTATACTGAAATGCAAAACTGATGACGGACAGGTGGGTGATCCATCTCATGCTGCCTTAGGGCTGGATTGTGCTACACAAAATAAACACTCCTCATTGGATGAGGTCAGGAGAGGGTTATGTAATACCAGATATGGTGCTCTGATAGAAGCTGCTACATGTAAATGGTTAGAATCTGCCCGGTATGCAGTGCATGATATACTGATCCTAAAGAGGGAGGTGGGCTCAAGTCCTTTGGAAGGAAGGCTGCTCAGCTGACCTCCTCAAGCACGCTTCAGCTTATCGATGTGGAAAGTGAGTTTGAGGGCAGGTCCCAGCTTCAAGCCCATGTATTTCATCATCATGTCACTCCGCAGCAACAGGAGGGCTCTGCCATCGATCTCCTGAGGAAGAGAGGAGGGAGGAAACGCAAGAAAAGGAATCCTTAACTTGGTATCTTCTTCAGCATATCACAGCTACTTTAAGGTTTCTTTACAATGACAGGAGAATACATACATGTTTTCTAAAAAGGTCAGCATGTGGGGCCAGCACAGGGTCGATATCTCTTATATATTGCATAACGTCTTCTACCGTCCACAGGTTGGGGTCCTGACCACTGGGCCTCGGGCTTTCCCGGAAACTGCCTGAGCCTGAGAAAGAAAAAGAAAGCTTAAATTTAAATCTAAAATAACCACTTATTTGGAAATTGAAGTGTCTGTACAAGAAATCACACATATATTCGTATTTTGGTTTCTTTATTAGGACATTTAAAGGGATAATCTGGCGAAAATTTAAGTTATGGTCAAACACACCGTAATTTCCATGAAGTAATAATCATAAATGTTCTTCTTTGAGCTGCGAAACTCCGCTGTACTCGGTGATCGACTCGTCAAGGCTCCCACCAAAAACAAGCGGCTGCTGGAGGTGAGTAGGTGAGTTGTGTTTAGTCTCTTTGCTAAAGGAACCAGGCAAAGTTAAAAAGATGTTTGATGGCTAGTGCTATGGCTGGGACCCTATATGTACTGTTGATGAAGTTAGGTGCTATTCTGAGTATTATTTGTGGCTATAGAGTGGCGTTTTGGTTGAAGTTTGTGTGTGGCTCCTCAGACCGCTGTGTATCGCTATCCTGCGGTCGTTGCTGAAGTTGGTGTAACTAGAGAAGCAAGCGGTCAGAAACATTCATCTCTCGAGGGGGTGTCTAACTCTGTGTTACGGTGTGTTTGAGTGTAACTTAAATCTACTCTGCAATATCCCTTTCAGTGTCCTAATAAAGAAAGCTTGCAATATTTCCTGTATGAACTTCTTCTCTTCTTACCTGTTGAGTTGTTGTGATGCAGCATCTTGGAGGGAGACTTGAGGCCAGGAGTCTGAACGGTACAGTTCGGAGAGAGAGGGCTCTTCTTTAAGTGCTCTGATACAGTGATGCTGTTCTCTATGAAGGACTCACCTAAGAGTGTGGAGAAAAGAAAACCTCATAAAGTGAATCTGTGTATATACAAAGGATCAACATAGTATTGTTTTGTTGTAATGTGTCACTTGAACGCAACGCTGGAACTCAAGGCGGAGAGGGATTTGATTTGAAAGAAGAAATTTGACTTTAAATCCCCAAAATAAAAAGTACAATTGTTGAAATGTTTAAATTTTTAAGTTCATGAAACAGACAAAAAAAAACAAAACTGGCATGAATCTCTATATTTTCCCTCTTGAAGTAGAAAACAAAAGATCACAATGTTGTTTTTTTCCCCATATCCTGTACCTCTATGTACATATATATTAGCGGTGTCCTGATACGATATCGGTCCGATATCAACAAAAAAACAAATATCGAATTGTATCAGCCTGCATCTAAAATGTCTGATATCAGCACTCCGATACAAGCAGTCCATTCCAGACTCCGCTCCAGCACCTCTATCTAGCAGCGCCCGGATCCAGCATGTAGAGCCCATGTAATCACAACAACAGTGTGTACTAAGGTACTAACAAAGTAGGAGTGATGTCGGCCCTGTGGCAGTATTTTTCATTAAAGTCCAAAAAGACGTTGCAGCTGAGTGCAAAACTTGTCATGCATAAGTCTGTGCTAATATCGGATTAATATCAGTATCGGCCAATATTGAAGGCTACAATATCGGTATCGTATTGGAGGTAAAAAAAAAAAAAAGTTGTATCAGGACACCCCTAATATAAATAAAATCATAACACAGTCACTGAGTACACAGTAATTACAATCCCACATAAAAAGATCTCACAAAAGGAATGCTAATGGCAGACTTGATCTCCTTTATTTCGCTGTGATGATAACCCTCCCTAAGTCCTGCAGCTATTCCACCGCCTGGTCTTCAAGAGTGGATTGCCCTTTTAAGAGGGATGTTACCCTTTGACGTAAATCTCTCCAAATATTCCATTTAGTTAATTAAAAGCTCAGGAAATTGAAAGATGATTAAATGATTAAACTCCTGCCCCTGAACTTAACACCACTCATCCTGAGCCAAGAGCCTCCTCTCTTTTACTGCCGCCTTTAATAGCTTTCTATAAGAATTTACTGGGCAACATAGAGCAGTCGATTATTGGAGATAAATGTCTTTACATAAAAAAAGTGGTGGGATGCAGAAACAGGTACAATACACAGGAGTGGACGGCTTCATTAATCAGTGAAATACTCTGATTTAGGCGGATTTTAAATGAGTCTTTGTACTCAAATGAAGAAAAAGGAAGTAGATCGAAAAAGGGTGTGTGGAGTTGAAAATGCAGCTGCAAAATAGCTGAAAACCGGAATTCTCCCTCTGCACATATCCCTGCTATTATTTCAGTTCTGTCTAATACAGATGATAGATGATCGATAATAATAATGACAGAAAATGACCGGTTATCAAAGGAACGTACTTTCAGTGGCGTGTCGGGGGATTTTGGCCAGTTTCTGAGACAGGGGGTTGTTGTAGTCTTGAAGGAACCGTTTTGTCCCTCGACCTGGACCCGTCGTCAGACCATCTCCAAAATGTCTCCTCTCTGAAACCAGGAAACAAACAGTTCAAGATCAAACAGGGACAGGAAATCTGTAACATAATCATCTTGAGGGCGGCAGTAGCTTAGGAGGGAGAGCAGTTGTCCAATAACTGGAATGTCGGTGGTTCAATTCCCCCCATATCCCTAGTCTGTCCGTTGTGTCCTTCGGCAACCCACCTTGCTCCCAGTGTGTGTCCTCCACTGGTGTATGAATGTGAGTGAGAGAGGCTGTAGGCACGAATTTTGCAGCCATCTTTCCATCAGTCTGCCCCAAGGCAGCTGTGACTACTAAGGCAGTTTACATGATGCATTTTTATTATAATCTTTATTTGGGTTCAAGAGATTTTACAACAGCAGAGGGATTAATTTAGGAAAATCCTCCACTGAAAATACAGACTCTTTTTTGTGTTGTTTACTAGAGATGGACCACGTCAAAGCAGAAAAACAGGCATGTGAGAGGCATCAGATAGGAAGGGAGGAAAATCCCCACCTCTCTCCCACTCACACACACAAAAAATTGATCATAAAAATAGATCATAAAACACATTTTATGATCTAAAGCCTCTTTTTTAAAATTCTCTTAGCGTACGATTCACAATCATAAATACATCTTCTTGGACTATTTTAAATGCATTTAGCAACCTAGCAACCTAACTTTTCAGCACTGTAGAGTTTCAACAGCTGCGGGTTGCCCAGAAGTAGCTTATATAAGGTTCATGTATAACAGATTCATTTCGGTCTGGCAGTAAACAGTGGTGACCGTGCAGCAAAGAAATTAACTTTAGATATTTTATCAGAGAGAGAGAGAGGAGAACACACTGCAGCTGATCGCACAAGTGACAGTGTCATTATTAACATCGACTTTCTAATATGGATTCATCTGCAGAGTTCTGGACACGAAGCGCTTAACAAAAAAACTGTATTAGACTTTATAGAAACAACATTGAGTACTATGTCTTTAACTGGAGGCTAATGCGGTATCATATTTCCAAGTGTATGTACAGCCAACAACAGGCAAAGTTCATCACAAACGTCAGACACTTGAAAAGTTTTGACTCACATTTAACCCTTTAGGTGCTGAACTCTCTTTACACTAAATAACTTTAAATGTTTTTTCAGGCTCATCATGATTCACCTGATAAATCCAAAAGAATCACATCCCTGATAAACACAAAGGCTTTGGTCTGGGAATCATGTTTTATTTACTTCTCATATCCCTCCACTCATCAGTTTTTAATTAAAGACTTTAGAAAATAGCAAAAAGAGAGAAGTACTTTCCTCTCTTTATGGCAGATCTTATCAATCTCTCTTTTCCCCCACTCCAATAAAGAGCCAGCCAGCCAACTCTTTTTAATCTCTCGCTTATCTTGTTCCAAAAACATCTCAACTCAGAGGAGAGAAATTAAAGATTTCCATATTTGAAAAAGTTATTTTGTTTATTTTGGTGGATATAAAAAGGAATCATGTTCTGACACCAGGGTTCATGTTTCTCCTTTTGAGTCTGTAAAACTTTTTGTTTCCTGGACTGAAACTAAAGATCAGAATCACTGATTTGTGTTTGCTGTTTTATCCCCAAGCAAAATCTGTCTTAAACACACAATTTAAGAACCATTACATCTGAGATTAGTCGAATCTACTTTACCTGAGAAGTACTGAGTCTGCTTTGCTTTATTCTTGTTGTTTTATTTTTGTGTTCCTGCTATTCTATATTTTACAATGTGTACCCCAAAATGTAGAAAATGTCACAACGCAGCCACTGTAAACTAAAAAACAACACATCCATTCAGTAAATGTGAAACCCTGAGGCTCTGACCTGCAGTGTATGAGTGACTGTTGTAGTGCAGGCCTCCTCTGGCTACAGGCTGGCTGCCGAACAGAGGATCGCAGTGAAGGTTGTGGCAGAGTTTTTCCAGGAAGCGGAGCACGTAGGTGACGCTGCTGACGGTGGGCAGGGTCAGCGTGCGCTGCTGCTGGTCAAAGTAGGCTGTGGAGGGAAAACAGGAACAAATAGAGTTCAAAGTCTTTAATTTAACTCAGAGATAGGGCATTTTTACTGAGGTGAGAGTCTGCACCATAGACTGTAGATACTATGGACAACTTGGCTCGGTATTTTCAGGATTTTCACCACTTCCTGGAACCACCACTTTTGCAGTAGCTTTGTACGCATTCAGCAGGAAAGTCGCTGTTATGACGCTCAGCTCAAACAGCATATCCCCCGGGTGAGCTACGCAATCTTCGTACACCCATAGGCTGTATCAGGTGTCAATCATAGAAAACATGAAACCCCTAATAACTTTTAAAAACGGAGCTGCACAGAAAAAAGAGGACTTGAGCACGAACCAGTCTTACAGAAACTACATGTCAACATCGCAACCAGGGGGAGAAAAATTTGTATTCTGTGTAATAAATTTCTAAAGTTTGTCCACAGCTCCATAGGGATTGCTGGAGGAGGCGGGATTTATGACCTATACTGCAGCCTGTCACCAGAGGGTGCTGTTCTCGCGGTGGCTTCACCCAGCGAGGAGGCAGATGGCGTCCATTCTATATACAGTCTATGGTCTGTACCAAAGCCTTCTAGTTATCTAAACAAAGGTATATTAAAACTCCCTTCAAGCTGTCGTCCTCACCTGAAATGACTTCACCTCCTTGTCCAGACTTGAGGCAGGAGAAGACTGTGCCCTGATCGTGCGCTGAGTCCACACAAGCCTGAACACACTGCTGAAGTACCGAAGAGGCCCGACCAGGTCCAAAGTGGTCCGGGAGCTGCTGGATCCGCCGCTGGTCCAAATGGGGTCCCACTTTGCCGTACTTGTTAAGGTATACACAAACTGGAGGGTACAAAAGCAAGCGAAGGAGTCAATACTGAGAGTAAAACCTCTTCAACATGATCCATAACGTTGTCGATTTACGTCTGTGTTGTACCTGTGGGAGCCTGTAGTGCAGAGTTGGGGATGGTGGCGTTGTCCAGAGGCACAGTGCTGGTGTCTGGCTCTGGGGTGCTGCTGGTGGGAGACGTGGGGACTGGATTAGGTACCACACGTGGTTTTCTCTGGACACAAACACACACACACACACATCCAGAGAAATTACAACACGTCTCTTTTTAGCGGTTTCAGTATCACTTCAGCAGCACACAACGCTAGTGTGTTTGGTTACTTTTGAATGTGAACTCACTGAACTAAAGCGCCGTCCTGTGAATGTATAATATTAAAAAACAAAACACAGCATGCGGGAAAGTGGCTGGACTCTGCCAAGTGTTTTCATTAATCTCTCTTCAGTGCTTTGTTGGGACTTTGTGAATGCTCCTGCTACCTGCTCTGCCAGCACACTAACTTAAGCTGCCAGAATTACTTGTGGATGAATTACTGTGTTTTTGTTACTGCTGCTGCCTTTGAAACAAAAACCTGACCAATCTGCCTTAAAAATAACAACGCCTGTTAGTTTTAACCCCAAAAATCACCAATTTGTTAAGGGATGAACTTCTTCTAGATTTGTTTTGTACTTCTCCTGTTGTTCAGTCTTCTCAGGTACCTTGCTGCCTGGCTTTGGCCCTCTTTTCTTTGGGATCTTGATAGGTTCTGCCTGAGTCTGGGCTTGCTGCAGAGCTATCCTCTGTGCCCAGTTGGCAGGTAGTCTGCCTCTGGTTCGCCCTGGACCTGTTACCGGCCGTCCTGGGCCTGCCATGGCATCTTCCAGCCAGCCTGCTCTCTTCGCCCAGCCCAACTGCAAACAAATGAAACAGAAAGGTCAATGAAAACTGACTTTTGTTTTTTTTTCTCATTATAGTTTTCAATGGTTCTTTCCACCAGCTACAGTAAGAACCAACACCGATTGATAAAATTTAAAATGAGTTATAAAGACACTATTTTTAAGAGGTACAGGAATAAGGAAGCTGTTGGGTAGCACTAAGTGTTGTGAGGTTATTGTTTTACTGTAACAGCTGGATTACTGTAACGCACTTTACTTTGGAGTCAGCCAGTTCTCCCTCTCACGTCTCCAGTTAGTACAAAACGCAGCCGCCCAGCTCCTAACTGGACTACGTAAGAGGGAGCACATTACTCCCATCCTGGCTTCTCTCCTCTGGTTACCCGTGCATTTTAGAGTTCATTTTAAGATTGTTTTATTTGTTTTTAACACACTGTCCATTTTTAAAACTCGTCTTAAAACCCATTTTTATTCATTGGCTTTCAACCCTGCATGAGACTCGGCTCCTGTTTTAGTGTTTTATGGTTTGTTTTTAGTTATTTGTTTCTATTGTTTTTAAATCAGTTTTTAAAAACATTGAAACTATATTTTACTTTTTAATATCTGCTTTTATTTTATCCATTGTTTTAATTGTTTTTTGATTGTTTTTCATGTCTGCGCTGTTTTGTCTATTTATGTACAGAACTTTGTTCAGCTGTGGTTGTTTTAAAGTGCTTTACAAATAAAGTTGAGTTGAGTTTTTTTGTTTCTTTCTTGTTTTATTTTGTTTTGTTGTTATCGTTTGTGTGCTGTATTAAGTGGATGTAGATTTTGTTTTGTAATACAAAGTCATGAATGTACTTTATCATAATTATCAGGTACATCTAAACAAGTTGCAAGGAAGCTTGGTGTGGGTACTTATTATTTAAAGGAAAGGGGTGGGAGTTCATAAGTCGAATATGTATTTCTGTGTTTTATGTTAAAATGTTTTGCCTTACTTTTCTTGTTTTATATTTTTGGTTTGCATATTTGAAATAAACTTCAATCAATCAATCCAGCCTCTCATTTATACACATGGAGAAACTCTTTCAGTGAATGTCTTTCCAAATATTTCCTGAAAGCTCTTTATTTTCTGCTTTAAATCTTCTTTATACTGTTTAAAATTCCACCAGATCTGTGATTCTATACAAAAGTTTAGTTTGAGTAACTTTGTTTCAACTCTTCTGCTTCTTCTTGGGCCGTTGCCACCCACCCAAACAATGAGCTGAATGGAAATACCCTCAAGCCTCTTGATAAAAAAAAGTATGATAAATAGTCGTGCTTGAACTTGAAATGCATGTGGGAAGGAGCAGAAATGTCAGATGTGGAAGATGGATAAAAAGGGAAACAAAGGAAGACTGCTATAAAGAGACATGGTCACATGAAAACGAACAAATTTGTCTGTTTTGATTGAGGTGAACTCTTCCTTTAGTTCATGTATTTTTTCGCCTACCTTGCTGCCGGGCTTGGGCCCTCGTTTCTTGGGGACTTTGATGGGCTCCAGGCCTTTACCCGCCTGGATGCTCTGCGGTCCCAGCACAGAACCCTTCTGGCCCCACAGCCCCGTCACCTTGGTTTTCCTGCGGCCCGGTTTGCGTCCTCTCTGACCCGGAGGCCTGCCCACCGTGGGGGTGGGGTGCATGGCTGGGCTCTCCACGCTCCCGTCTGTCAGGGCCCCGAGGCTCTTAGGCAAAACTACTGCGAGGGCGAAGACGGACAGACACACAGAAAAAGAGAGGTAAAGTAAAAAGATGTGCTGGAACTTTTGTGAGCGTTTCCCATGACCCGATAAAAACTTTAGCTTCATTCAAGATTAACCACACCACACACTCCTCCACGCAACATTCATATAACACCCACAAAAAGCAGAATGACTCATGCACCCAACTGCACACACGTCCCAGAAGCCTCTCTGCTGTTGGCTACAATGTCCCCGTTTGGCTCCAAAGCAACTAAAGAGAGAGTTGTATAACACACACTACTCACACCTCACGCATATGTTAACACTGTTCTCATACGCTAAACAGAAAGTAATGTCCCTCCTCTTTACCTTTGAGCAGCGCGGAAGTTTTTCGAGGCAAAAATTCTTCGGGTCATTTAATGCTGAACTAAATTCAGACTGCTGAGAACACCTGAGCTCAGCGGCAAGGCTGGCACAGAAGGTCAATCACTCCCAGCAGTGAAACATTTCCCTCATTTGAACTTCCTTCCTCAAGTTTAAAGCCCGAGGACACCACACTGCGTCTCCAAAAGTGGAGTGTGCTCGACAGGGAGAGACAGGTAGAGGAGAGGGCCGAGGGTGAAGGGTTACGCTGGGAAGTGCACAAATCTATTCCCTTCATAAAACTGCTCATTCTGGGGATCTCAACCCTCTCAGTCTCAACATTTGAGGGTTTTTCTACTGTGTGTACAACGGGAAACACACCTGTCGCCCTTTATTGCCTTTTGTATCATATTTGATACATTTATGATACTTCTTTCAAATAAATATGATCAACAAATTACTCAAAAACACCTTAATACAGTCCGCTAAATGATAAAAATGTCCTCTTGTGGTTTATTAGTTTCCAAAAACATCTAATGTATCAAACAAGATCAATAAATATATTTGTTAAATTTTAAGGACATTTTGATTTTTTTGGTTTTCAGTAGTAAGTGAAATAAACATTTCAGCTCCAAAAAAATTGAATTTTCTTGCCATAATTTGTGGTTTCAGGCATTAAAGGGTTAATGTGCAAAATTATAACTCAACAAATGTTTGACCGACAAATGAGGAACTTTCATCCAATCAAATAAAAATAGATTTTTTTTTCACCCAGCTCTGATCATATCTACTCCTAAATCTTTGGGTTTTTTTTTTTTGCCCTAGATTTGGCGAATTTTTTTCTGTGCTATCAAACCACTGAAAAATTATACGTGACATAATTAAGAGCCACATGATCAGATTTAATCTGCGTTACTCCAGACAATCCACATGACAACGTTTAAGTGTTCACCTCAAAAACAGAATAAAAAAAAGCAGAATGAAATTAAATAAATAAATGAAGGAAAATCATCTGCACGGCGAGAGAAGGCTTTAACTGAAGCATCTGGTTTATATATGGAGGAAAAACAACAAAGAAAAGATGTTGAAGAAGAAGGAAAAACAAGTCCTGGAAATGATCAGGCCAGAGGTGAAGAAGCTGTTTTAAAAATGGCAGAGAAGTGATCAGAGATGATTTTCTTCATGTCCCTGTTGGCGAAGGATAAGAAGAATAAATGTGTGAACAACACCTTTAAAAGCCTGAGGAATCAACCCTAATAAAGAAGAGGGCCGCCGGCAGCTGTGAAACTGCCTTCAAATTTATCTCTCGCACTCCCACCCAGGAACACACACCCTCCCTTTTTCAGAAATCACATGAACCACTGAGGGAGTTTTTGCACATGGTGAAACCATTTAGAGCAGAAATACATATAAAAAAAACAACTAAATAAGTAGGGTGCCTAAACTTGAAGTCGTGATTGCAGCTGGCAAAACTTTGAGCGTGTGCGTGGAAAAAGCCACAGCTCAGGCAGAGTGAGCTGGCTTCACATGCACCTGCAAGCCTGATCACACACACACACTGCACAAACTAAAAAGCACTGGTATTCATCCTGGATCAACCAGGGGCAGATTTATGAGGGGACCAACCACATTCATTAACACGGGTCTCGGCCCACGGGGTTGTATTTATTAAACACACTTTTCGCACAGACGTACAAATCAATGCAAAGCTCAGTCTGCAGGCGACTGCTACTTTCCAGACTGTGAATCTAAGAAAAACAAGACACCTGATTGATCCTCCCCAGACTGGACGATTCCTGGATAATATGTTTAAAAGGTTTAAAGAGCTCCAGGTTACATGATCGCTGATCAATGGCAGCACTTGTAAACACAGCCAAACAAATGCACAACAAGAAAGCATTTCTTTTTTTTTCTTCCCTCTGCCCTGAGTGCACTGAGTTCATTGAGTTCACATTAAGCCACCAGCTTCATATTACAGGAAGATAACTCCTCAGAGCTTGAATCTATCACTCCAGCTGCATATCTGTAACTGGACTCATCTTTACTCACCTTTCTTGACCAAACAAAAGTCAAAGTCTGGTTGTCTGCACAGCTGTCCTCAGATTCACCCTCTGCTCCTCCTGCCCTGTCCTCCTCTACCACTCTTCCTCTGTGTAGCTCCTCCTTTTCTTTCTCTCTTCCTCCCCGCTCCCCCTCTCTCCTCCCACCATCTGCTGACAATGTAAACAATCCGCATTTAACGGCATACGTCTGCCTCCTCTCCTCGCTGCTGTCCCCTCACTTAACTCACTCTCTCTGAGGTGTCTGATCAGACTGTAAGCCGGAGTACCAGCGAGAGGCCTGTGGAGGGGCACCCTGGCTCGTTTCAACCGCGTCATGGCCCTCGACTCTGCCAACTGGGTACGTGCCAGGCCTTCATAAAACACACTAGCCAGCTACAAAGACATGTCCTGCCTCCCTGTTTCCCCCCTTCCTTTTCCACTCCTTCTGTGGATTTCAAACAGATGAATACAGATGGTCTTGAGGATGATAACCCCGTAACTCCAACGTCTTTTTATGTCTCTAAAGTAAACACACAAAGAAAAACTGACCCCGTCCCCGAGTCTTTTCCCTTTTATGTTAAAAGAGTAAACAAAGCCACATCTTCTCAAACAGCAAGAACATGTTTGCAAGATAGAAAAAAAAAAAAAAGACAAACTGGATTGAAAATGTGCACAAATCACAGGCCTCCTCGCATGAGTGAAAAGGATGTTGGTAGATATTTGAAGTTAAGCACAGATTAAACAACCAGTCCTCTGGAGAGAGATTCAGCGGGATCAGGATATAAAAATAGCAAACTGCTGCTGATGACTTGATCAACTGTTGCTAATGAGGCCTTCAGGCAGAGAGCATGGACTTACATCACACTGCAAACTGCCATGCACCAACCAAACCCTCATAACCAGAAGAAGGTACCGTCGTATCTGAGCAGATTATGCAGGTCAAGAGTCTCGAGTAAAAACTTCAAGTCTAAACTTTTAGATTTCAAAGCAGCTCATTGTCGTCCTTGAATAAGCACTCGTCTTCCTCAAACATGCTTGAAATGCACAAGATTTGCTGCACAAAGGTCTTGACGTCCAGAGATAACAAACGTAATAAAAGCAGCGTTTTTATTTTAATTTTGTTCAACATTTATCATGGATGTGTTTGTTTTGTTTATTAACTTGTTTTTTTTAAACAAATGATTCTGATTCGTCAAAATTAGTGCTGGGCGATATGGCCTCAAATCAATATCACAATATATTGAGCAGTTTACCTCGATAACGATAAATGGACTATAACTTCTCCACAAGCTGCCAACCCTCTCCTACATTAACTTTGTCAACTTCATCTGCTTTGCACTTTTGAACCGTCCTCCATCTCCTCACCTGTCGTTCCCTCTTTGTTATGGACTGGATGGGGTGGAGCCTCCCTAAACACATCCAAAACCAACTTTTATTTATTTATTTTTTTTGACACCGACTATACCGACATGGGCAAAATGATGTCGGTTACTGTTGTAAATTTTAGTACCAGTAAATTTTCAGTTTATCGTCCAGCTGTAGTCAAAACTCCATCAAAATGTTGATTCATTTAATCTTAGAAGCAAGACAACACAAGGAGCAACAAGTCACGTTATACCAAATTAAGTCATGGAAAGGAGCCTGGCATATCCCCTCACTTCCTGCAGACACTGAGACAAAAGCATCAGTTTCTGTTACATTTATAAATGTTTACCATTAAAGTCAAACGTCAGTACTTGCAGTCAGGAGGGAAAATAATAGCAGTTCCTAGACGCGATATTTTTTTTTGTAGGATGGTAGGGGAAGTCCTGCCTCCTTCGCCTCTGATTGGCTAGAAAAGCTGGAAACGTCATCACACGCTCAAGCCAAACGTGGGCTGTCAGCTCTGTTCTTGAACAGAACATTACAGAACATTATCACACTTCTGAATCTCCTAAACCCAACCCTAATCCTAACCCTAACCCGACAGACGATGACGTTTTACAGCTATAAGGAATAACCAATACCCAGCACTTCTAGCCATTAAGAGGTGAAGGAAGGCGGGACATTCCCCTACCACCCTACAAAAAAAAAATTTGCTTCCTGGACTCAAAGTAACATCTGCAGTGATAAAAGCATCAAGCTTTAATAAAGGCGTGTCAACTGAAAGCTTAAAGAAAGAGAGCTGAATGAGGACGGAAATGTCACCACAAATACTGCAAGTCTCACTCACCGTGTCTAATGTTTTAACCTAATGGTGAAATGTAATGTTCGGTTTAATGGTTATTTGTCCCACAAGGAGGCTAGTTAGAATCTGTTGCCATGGAAGCATTTCCAACTGTGTGATTGGAGGAACCAAGATTTAGCTGTATACAAAAAAATCAGCTTACCCCTTACCTCCATTCAGAGTAACTTTACTCCTACCATTGCGGGAAATACTCAACATATATTGTTTTTAAAATATAACATAATGTAATGGGGTTCCTCTGCATGGTGATCAATGCTTTTTCCCCAATGAAACCCACTGATTGACTGATCTGAAGCTATAATGTTAATCCTTTTATGGTACCATTTCTGAGACAATACTGGGACAAAGAAAACCAAAATGACCTGCAAGGTGAGAAAGCACTTCGAGCTTAAATTATAATCAGTCCTCATAAAGTTTGTTTGGCCAAGTCAGAAACGGAAATGTTTACGGTGACGATGCCAGTGAATGCCAGTTGGTCTCGTTTTCATCCGCAGACACATTCTCAGACATTTTCAACTGGAAGTTGTTGCTCTCAGTTGTTTCTGTGCAGAAAATGAAAGACTAAAAAAAAGGAAAAAATTTGGCTCCTTTTTCAACTCCTGGCCAGGATCTGCCTGAAGTGGGGGTGGACATCAGACTGAGTGTTTTGGAGGGTTATAAAAATGTCTAGCCACATCCTCTCTTTGAATTTCTGACATATGTGAGAGGAGACAGTCGGCATAAGCTGCATCAAAATGAAACTGAAGCATACTACGGCTCAGATGCAAGTACATTTTACACGTGACTTCCTCTATACTGTCAAGGTCCTGACCTTTGGTTCCAGGTGGTTGAAGATTGTCTCCGGTCAGGTTGCACCAGCCCACAGGGAAGATGTCCCGCGAGTCGTACCGGCAGTAGTAGTCAAAGGCTCCCCGCCAGCCGTCGAAGGTGACCAGCACCTCGACGCCACGCAGTGCACCCACTGTTGCCGGGCAGATGAAGTGGGGGTTTTTGCGGTCGATCGCCTCCAGCTTCATGCCCACCTGGAAGGAGTTCTGCTCTGGAGCGGGAGGCTCCTGCTGGGAGACATGGAGAGAAAAATGGGGGTCAGGTATGAAGTCATTTGTTAAATTAATGTCCCGTGCACTATAGTGAAGACGGATCTTAACTAAATGACTCTTTGTACTTTAGCGGCTTATAAATAAAAAGGCTTTCTCCTGAGTTCTGAGCTCCTGAGCCTTGTACAGGTACCTTGTGAAAGATGCGAGAGGGCGCCATCTCAGCTCCATTTAGTGTCTTTAGAAGAAACATGGGCCAGGATGACGCATTGAGACGAAAACCTGTAGAAGACAATGGTCGTTGTTTTAAAACATGATGGCAGGATCACAGAGGAGATATTAGAGTAAGTGTTTTTGATCATTTATAATTACAGCCATGTTTGAAGCTAAACAACCTTCTCCAGCTCATCAATCATTTTATTTTTCTGCTCTTCTCTATTTAATATCATTGTTTTGAGTTCTTATCCTGAATCACAAGAGCATTTTACCATTAATGATTGAAACTGCACACTGAGCCTCTCCTCTAGCACTTAAAAAAGCACAATTTTACTGATTACTCAATGAAAAAAGGAATCAGAGAACAAGAATGTCTGATACTTGTCTGGACTGGCAGAAAATACAGCTCTATTGTGTCTTTCTCCATTGGTATTCATTCAGATATGTAGTGTGTGGGCGGCTGAGTCAAGCAGTTATTTATAGGTGTTAAGAGGACACACTGATATTCTCTGCTGTCAATCACTGACACCTGCTGGGCGTAAAGAAAAAACCTAAAATTTAAAGAAAGTAAAATATACAACGACACTATAAATCAATGATCACATGATCTTTGCGTGTCCTTACCAAGAGGTGGCTGCAGCATGCCTCCGTTTTTCTCACAGTTACCGATTGGCTGAATCTCTGATGAGTCCACCAGGCGCCAGAAGTCATTCTTGTTGTCCGACCCGTCCAAGCGCAGCCGTAGCCGGGAGCCCGTCAGGCCCACCACTGTGGCGATGCAAGTGGAGGTGGTGTTTCGTGGATCCTGGGCCTCCAGTTTCATCCCTGCCTTGAACTCGTTGACTGGAGGTGTGAGACTCTACACGGGGAGGACGGAAGCGGAGAGAAGACTTTGTGGAATAAAATAAATAATAATGATAAAAACAGTCAAGAGGACTCATCAGTCCCACCCACCTGTCTGAAGCAAGACGACGGTGCAGCTGAAGCACCTGTTTCTTTCAGGTATTTCTCCCAGCTGAAATGTCCTGAAGAAGATCAAGAAGAAAAACATGAAATCTATATTGATACTAGTGTTGGGCGGTATGACGGTATATACCGTGTGATTGTATAAGAGTGCCTACTGGTAGAAATTTTGCTTAAACCGTTTATACCAGCTAGAGAGAGCAGATGTCTGCTGCATCTCTCTGAGTCAGTGTGTAGTTGCCTACGCTTGCTAACAGGAAAGCCAGAGCGCATCTGTTTGGGTGCATTTTCTTATCGTCACCAGCGCCTCGTGCAGAGCTTGTTTGCTCTGTTTGATTGGTCAGGTTTGGGTGCACTCCCTATAATCACCAGCGTGTCCAGCAGACTGCTTGGCATAGTTTAGACGAAGAAGAAACAGCTTCACTGGTGGTGGTCATGGCGGACGCGAAGGTAAGTGGGAGTACCAAGTAAACGGAGGCAGCCCGACCCACCCAACACAAGGAAGAGGAGGAGGAACTCGTTCCATCGGTTGTCTGAAGATTCTTCAGATTTAGAATATCCGACAATGATCAAAAAACAATACTATGCAAAGAGTTTTGTGTGGCTGTCATTGCTGGAGGTGGAAACACCAGCAACCTCTTCCACCACCTAAAGATAAAACACACCAAGCTCTATTATGAGAGCTGAAAGATGTGTGACACACCTGCTGCACCAAAAACTAAAGCTGCTCTGATACAAAACAGCTCAGCAGAGTCTTTCCGCAAAGGTACACCATATGATAAAAAAAATCGCCACTCTGGTCTGGCATATTGTTCGCATTTGTATACAAATCCAAGTCTTAAAATAAATATGAAAATGAAAAAGGAAAATGAACAAATGCAACAGTATGTTTATTTTTGAGCCATTAATTGAATTTACAGGGGGGAAAAACGTACCGTGATATGTGCTGTTACCGTGATATGAAATATCCATACCCTGATAGAAGATTTTGTTCATACCGCCCAACACTAATTGACACTGTACTAGTGTTTTCCTTGATTAATAACTGTCAAATTTACATGTGTCGTATGAGGGCTCTCATACAAAGAGAGAGCTAAAACTGAATTATTACTCCCCATAACAAACTTTCTCTCGCTGATATATGAACCAAAGCTGAAGAAAACCTCGGGCTCCATTTCCTGATGAGATTGTCCAAACCTCTTCTTATATCAATGGCTGCTGTGGGTTATTTACCTTGGTACTGTGAGGGCACCCGGGAGGGCCGTCCACTCCGGGCATGCTTGATCCGTCTGGCATCTTTCCACTCTATAGCTGGAGGAGCCAACAGAGACAGAATAAGCTCTCAACTACGGGTGATTTTCACATCAGTCAGTACCTCGCAATACCCGCCAAACTCAATGCTCTGAACATTACCTGAGATTACAGGACTATTACAAGATAAAATCTGGGTCGAGACTGACAGAATGAGGGAACGGTTGGAGTAAACTTTTAGCTTCACCTGCTAAGAAACTACTAACACAGATATCTGAAGAAAATGTTATCATCCTTGAAATTTTCTATGATGTAGTCTTACCTTTCTGTGGCACAGGTTTCCTCATGCTCCAGCAATACTAACCAAGCTCACAACTCAACAGTGGCTTCCACTCTGCAGGCAAAAAAAACAAACATCAGCAAAAACAGGGGATTGATATTTTTTATTATTGCTGCAACTGACAAATTTATCAGACAGTCTTAAGTTTACATAAACTAACATTGGGAAGTGTTTGTAGTTGACCTATTTTGCAAACTTGTTCAAACATTAAAATTCAATTTTAAAACTGGAGGAAAAACAGGGAGGAATGTTGAGAGGTTACCATGTAACAAAGGGGTGATAAAAAGTGTATCATTAACAAGAATAAGCTATCAAACTGCACTGAAAGAAACCCATGCAGATTAGTCTACCACATGTTAATTGTACAGTGATTCAAAGGGAAACCAGAGCGCTGCCCTTGTTATCTTTGTAGTTAACTGGCCTTCTCGGCAAGCAGGGGGTCGTCATGGGAGGAAGGTTCAACAAAGAGCCCAAAGATCATGCTTACAATGTAATACATATGGAGTTAATTTGCCTTTTCACACTTAAGTGAATCTTTTTAAGATCAAAATACCTTAAAGCTTTGCAAACAGAAAACAGCCCTTGATGCAGAGTAGAGGAGAATAAACATTCATCAGTAACACTTTACAATAACCATAACTTATAAATGGTAATAAGACCATTTATAAATGGTAAGCAGATAGTTTAATAAAGTTTAATCATCATTTATAAATAGCAAATAGAACATTGATTAATTGTAAATTTTACAAATTTAAAAACCTAACCCTAACTTTACAATAACCCTCTAAGTAATGTTTATAGGTGGTTTATAAACCACTAATTAATCATTTACAAACTATTACAAACATCACTATCATCTTTACAATAACCATCTAAGTAATTTTTATAGATGATTTAAAAATCAAATATTAACCATTTACAAAGTGCAACTGACACACATTTTAATCTAGATGGTTTACAACCAATGTTTAAATCCTATATAAACCTTTAATAATAGTCCATTAATAATTACTGAAAATTATCAATCATAATTTCATTACTTGTTAATGGTAAAGAAACTATTAACTTACATTAATAAACCACCTATTTGCCATTCATAATTGGTCTATATGCTGTTTTAAAATGATGATTAAACATTGAGAAACTATCTACTAACCATTTATAACTTATGATTATTGCAAAGTGTTACCCATTCATCTCTATAAAAAGCAGATAATATTACAGCACCACAAACTTTACAGTCAAACCACCTGAAAAAGGTGTATTTTCACTGCACATTATGCACCATCTAACAAGTTTTACATATTCTCTTTAAAAATGAATATAAAAAACACTAATTTCTGTAGATAACTGTGCTGTTTGTTAACAAAAACTGAAGGTCAATATGTGTGTAATCCAGACACTAGGTAAAGCAACTTTACCAGCCAGACACAACCACAAACTTTACAGCCAAATCCCTTAAAAAGGGGGCATTTTCCTGGCATATTGTACACCTCACAGCTATCTGACAAATTTAAAATCATCTCTTTACAATAAAATATAAAAACACCCTTTTCCAGTATGTGACTGTGCTGTTTGTTAACTAAAACTAAAGGTCATATGTGTGTAATCCAGACACTAGGTAAAGCAACTTTAGCAGCCAGACACAACAAACAGGTCAACAGGTCAAACTGGTATAAACAAGCACTTGAGACAGACAAATGTGGTCTGTGTAAAACACTAATCCCAATATTCAATACATCAAACTCAACAAGTTAGAGGTGACACAGTAAATCAGAACATCTGCCAAATATTTGAATTTCTGGACAGAGGAAAAAAAACACCCGCTTAAAAACGAGATTTTATGCGAATATAAAGTTTCTAAAAACAAACCAGATGACTGAAAAGGTGAGTTAAAATGAGTGATTTCAATATCTCAGACATACCTTAAAACTTCATAACCGTTTAGCAGCGTTTCTCCTCTCCGGGTGATTTCCTTTTCAATAGAAGTGCGCCTTTTTCCTCCGCCGAGGGGGGATGGCGTCCAAATTAAAGCGGCCCCGCTCCCTGTTTTTCCGACAGTGACAGGAGGAGGAGGAGGACAGGCATGAGACCTCAGCAGGTACTAGACCCTCCTCAGACATGTACACTTATCTGTGACTGTCTAAAACAACAACTGAAGCACATATTCACGGAGACAAACCCTGAACATCGTGTCCTTCCGCTGCTCTAACACCGTTTCCCACGTTGCCCAAATATGTTGCTCTTCATTCAAAACACAAAGCAGCCAACACATGGGACCCCCCCGCCCTCTCCGGAGCTACATTTGCATGCGCGCTACATGCTCATTTACGTGACAGCATCGCTAATCGTGTTATCCAGGAGTTAACACGGCAGCTGCGAACACCTAATGGAGAGTTAATAAGGCAGAGATGGATTTGTAACATGCAGCCGTGCACACAGCTCCTCCAGCATGCTACTGCTATGCACGGCTACACGGGAGACATGCCCACTAAAAACCCAGCAGCATGCTATCTTAGCATGCTAGGTGGCTCGCTAGCTCGCCTGACCTGATTGTAATAAATAGCATTAGCGAAACGGGAGCGTAGCGGCACACCGAGTCTAGCCTGAGGTAACCTGGAATCAACACTGAAGCCTGGACTAAAAGGAGACGGTGCTCGGTGCATCCGAGGATGTTTACCTCGCTTTGTAACGTGTGTGTTTGTTTCTGATGTGGATTTAGCGCTTGTCCGCCATTTTTTTTCCCAACTCGGTGAGGAGGGGGTGTTTTGCCAACATTTCTTGTTGGGCAGTCAGACAGACAGGCAGGAGGGTGAGCAGGAGGCTGAGGATGGAGGAAAGGGGAAACAACGACCTCTGGTGGCAGAAAGGACGCAGTTGAAGAACGGGGAGTCTATGGTCATAACATTAGGAACACCTGAGCAACCTGTTAAAATTCAATACCACAGCTCTGACTCAACTTCTGCTGTTAAGAAGCTCATAAATTTTCTCTTATTGTTGACATGATCAGACAGGTGATTATTATACTGCACTGTTGAAGGAGATGGTGGTGAACTAGAGTTGTTTTCAAAAGTTTTTCCTATATTTTGCCCACTTTTTAAAGGGGAATTCTGTCATAAAATTAATTTAGGGTCAAACACACCATAACACCAAGTTAGACACCCCCTGGAGAGATGAATGTTGCCGACTGCTTCCTTCTCTAGTTATACCAATTTTAGTAATGACTGCAGGATAGTGATACACAGCGGTCTCAGGAGCCACACACAAACCTCAACCAAAAAGCCACTCTATAGCCACAAATAATACTCAGATCAGCACCTAACTTCATCAACAGTACATATAGGGTCCTAGCCAAAGTACGAGCCACCAAACATCTTTTTAACTTTGCCTAATTTCTTTAGCAAAGAGACTAAACACAACTCACCCGCTCTCTTCCAGCAGTTGCTTGTTTGTAGTGAGACTTCAGACCAGTCCATTTCGGACTGCAGCAGGGTGACGCAGCTCAAGGAAGAACATTTATGATCATTTCTTTATCGTTTCCTTAAAGTAATAATCACCATATTAATCATTTTGCACAGTAGACGCAGTAGTTCTTCTGCCAAAGCGTCTCTGTCTTATTGCATTTCCATGAAGAAATTATCATAAATGTTCTTCCTTGAGCTGCATCACCCCGCTGTAGTCCATAATGGACTGGCCTGAGGTCTCTCTACAAACAAAGGGCTGCTGGAAGAGAGTAGGTGAGTTGTGTTCAGTCTCTTTGCTAAAGAAATCAGGCCAAGTTAAAGAGATGTTTGGTGGCTAGTGCTATGGATAAGACCCTATATGTACTGTTGATGAAGTTATGTGCTGTTCTGAGCATTACTTGTGGCTATAAAACTGTGGCTTCGTTGAGGTTTGTTTATGGCTCCTTGGACTGCTGTATACTGCTATTTTGCGGTCATTACTAAAGTTGGTATCACTAGAGACGCAAGCAGTCGGCAGTATTCATCTCTCGAGGGGGTGCCTAACTCTGTCTTACGGTGAGTTTGACCCCAAATTGATTTTACGCCAGAATATCCCTTTAAACAAGGAGGACAAAATATCAGCACCACGTTTTAATATAACACACCCCAGTGCACCATCAACACTCAGTAGCTGTTGTTTTGGTTGCTCAGATATTAATAATTTTGTAAAACTCTCATTCGACTTTTCATAATACGGTTTATTTTTATTTTTTACCTTAAATACTTAAAATACCACCTTAAAATGAAAATTACTTCATGGAGTTTATGCCCAGTTCTCTTTAACTTGTAACTTTTACACAGCAGCAGCATAATTTCACAATATCCACTTAGAAGTAGTAATAAATATGCTGACAGCGCCCAGGAAAAGCCACTGCAGTTTCATAAAACTGCCAGACACTCTATTTAAATAAGTCAACAGTATTTATATGTAAATGTAAATAACAACAGCAGTTCTGGAATTATTGATAAATTACAAGATGATAGTGATGCATCATACCTGATCAACCGAGAATACAAAACAACCCAAAAGGGAAGTGTAGGATTAACAGTGAAGTCATGAAGGAGTGACATGGAGAGTCAAATTGGCAGGGAAATCTGCTGAGAGCACAGATTGTGTCTAAATGAGAATGTCAGTGTTATGCAGCAGTGAAATAATCATCATATTGCATGAGTCAGACAGAAGATGTGTTTCCATATGGATATTTATCCAACCCCTATATGAGGTGATGTACTGTGTTATAGCACCACTGAGGTGTAATTTATATTTCAGTCTGCCTTCAGTTCTTTGTTACCTTTCTGCTGGCACAAACATTGCTAATACTAGTTTACCATGACTGATGCCAATGGTAGATTTTGCACTTTTTCAGTGCGTTTGTTTACCGCTAAAGGCTTCTAATATTTTTTTTCTGGCACCTTATGAAAAGAAAAAGCTATCAGAAACTATAAAAATATCTGGATGCGTAATGTTAGTGGTGCTTCTAGTGTAAAGTGATGATTAATTTTGATTTGTTTATAAGAGTTTAAAGTTAAAAGAAGTTTGTAAAAAAAACAAGCATGTGGGAAGAATATTGCAAAATTCAGGCCAGACATCTGTTTTCGAATTAAATTACACATTTGTTTTAGAGTTGTAGCTCTACCAAAAAAAGATAACTTGTCTTGTGCATAATATCTTACAACACACTGCAGTTTGTATTTTTAATAACTGTATTACAGCTTACACTCTACATAAATGTTTCCTGAAGATCCCCGTATTACTCCTAAAAAGGCAGACAGCTAAAACTCCCCTCTCAGTCTTTTCTTTTTATAATTTAAAATCCAGTGTCATGAATAGTTAGCAGCCGTTTTACCACACACTGTTAATATCCATAATCATTTATTTATTACAATAATATGAATATGAAAGGGAGATGAATGAGAATTGAATTTTAGTAAATGCTGTTATTGTAGTATTACTGTGAGAGCTGCTCTACTTCCATTTGCTCCAGTTTTGGGTGTTTGACTAACAATGTGGGATACTTGCCTTGAGCATAACATGAATAAAATCTGATTATCAGTGCACACAAAGCCTAACTTATTAACTACTATTTGTTCCAGTTATGATTATGAGAACATTCTGACTTCAACATTTATTACAAAGAGAGAAATTTAATACTGCAAGTATAACACGATTCTCGATCCCGGAGCAAAATTCAGAGAAAAAGCACCACCAAAGTACAGTATGCCTGCTGTAGAATAATAAACCTGGAACAGTAGAGATCTTTAATGATATCCCAGATAAACGGTGTAGGTGTGAAAATTAGAAATAAGGGCCGTTTGGTATTGCCATGCCAATTAGGTCTGGGTAGCAGCTCTAACTATGTGATTTGGAGAAACACCCAGCAGTTCAATTGTGTGTAATGGTCACCTGGCAGCACCGCTAATGCCCATTTCAGCCTACGCTGGGCAGGCCATGGCCCAGTGGCCCCCTGCACTTCAGGCAATTATGTTTGGTTTCACACGGTGAAAAGGGTTAATTGGCAGCACCCACGCGCCTGATTGGACCTGTTTCACGCCTGTCGGTCTTCATCGCATCAAAGGAAGCCCCAGTCCACCAGGCACCATTATTAGAACACACACACACAAACACACACACATCCTATGGACATACACTGCATGCAGACTCTGTTTGCAAATCTGGCACGCTCACTATTTTCCATATGTGGAGACATAGGTGCACATTCACAAAACAAACAGCACACAGCATACATCTGCAGGAACATTCATGCCAATATAACCCGCTGCACTCCAGAACTCATTGTCCCCATGCAAAGACATATGGCTCTTTGCACTTGCACGCACGCAGGCATTATGCAAATCAATTCCTGAATGCTCCCAATTGATACCACTAGGGGTCAGTGTTGTTTAACACAAAGCATAGCCAGCTCACCCTCCTCACGGTCATCTCATCCTGATAGATCTGTGCTTTCTTTGCAGTGCGGCACAATGAAACTTGTCACTTTCGCAACTCTCGATCCTCCTTTGACTCTCAGACTTTCATCCTGATCGTATTTTTTCAAAAAATCCTGGTTCAGTTTCTTTCTCACAGTTTTCTCCATTGTATTTGAGGACCAACTGTAGCCTACCCTGGTCCTCCTGCTTGTGTTACTGTAATTACAGACAAACCAAGTGTCATGCGGTGAAGGCATGCCTGCTGTATATTGTATGCCTGTCTGTTTGTCCCCATGTGGTTCTAGTTTTTTATTAATAAGTCTTCAACCGCTGAGCTACCGGCGGTCTATGAAAGTCCATCAGCCATTATACAAGCCAGTTTGACAGGCAAATAATAACACTAACATGTCCCCCATCCAACTACAGTCCACGCTAATAGGGCAAATCATACTTCACAGAGCTGCAACAATTTATACTTATATATGAGGTTACCATCCAGTGGGGAAAGCATACAATCAAAGTGAGCCGATTCAATACGGAGAATTTTAATAACAGAATTTTCTTTAAATTATAAAGAACAGCTCTTTTATGTGAAAGGTAAGGAAATAAAGGCACAGATGAACCTTACATGGCTGTAACCAAAGGTAGGCATTTTGAAATTTCAGCTCTGAAAGGCTGAAAATGTCTGGCGTAAGTCAGATTCTATAGAGTCAATACACATGCAAATTATTCGAAGGCACCGCACCGTCTGATTTGCAGATGAAAAGTATTTGATAGGTATCATCAGAGCAAATTTTAGAGGTAATTTCTCAGCTTGTTCCACATTCTCACATAATGCAAATATACATAGAGTCTGTAAATGTTCAATTTCAAGACGACCTTTTGTGTCAATATAAATGTAGATTCTAATATTAGTGTTTGCTCTTTCCTCCTGGCAGCTCTATCAGCTTTTGGTCTGTTTAATCTGTCTTAGCTGCTCTTTTCATTTTATCGCACTAATTGAATCTGGCTCTCTTTGCTGGCAATGTGTTTTTGGATTTCCAAACATGTTGCTGTAGGTGTCCGTTAGCCAATGGCATGGCTCCACTGCCGCGGTCTGTTTTCCGCACATACAGACAGTACGGCAAGGATCTTTTCCCACTGTGCCTCCTTGTCACTTTCAGCACTCTGGCACGCTCCAACAAAGTCGCCCCTCTCACACATACACACATACCAGGCGTAAATAGGCGTGCACACACACATATATGTGCAAATGAACACACAGTGAGAGTCAGGATGTGTGTTCGTTGCCTGACTGTGCCTCAGAGGACTCTGCGCTTGTTCCACAGACGAGGACATCCATGCACACACACACACACACACTGAAAGTCCTGATACACACTTCCCCATCTCTGCTGGCATCCTGGGAGGGACGTGCGAGAGAGAGAGCAAGAGCATATGTTGGATAGACGTTTGTTGAGGGGGGATATTTCTCTTTGGATGTTGTCTTACAAGCTCTGACGGCATGGCGCAGAAAGAAGGCATTTTTTTCGTCCAATTTATTAATCCTTTTAGGCAATGTTCTCTGTTCAGAAATGCAAATTGAATCAATCTGAGGCTGACTTTAAGACTTTTCAAGTGGGATTTAATTAGAAGCCAGGGCCTGCAGTTTTTAATGAGAGAGGGGGTGGAGAGTTGGAGAAAGAGAGAAAGAGAGAGGCATGGGGAGGGAGAGTGGGTTGCGGTTTTGATCTGGGGGTCCTGCTGGAGAAAGGATACACAAACACCCACAATATACACACACACGCAAGCATACACACATGCATGCACACACGAATGCACCCCGTAGAGCTGAGTATGAGGCGGATGCCCGCTGTTTGGTTTTTCTTCACTTCCCTCGTCTCTGTCTTGTGAGAGTTCAGCCAGAGATCTAGTTACTTCAGTATACATCTCAAACTCTCACACAAACCCAGTGTATTTTGGCGTTGATGAAGGATAGCATCATAGTACTCCTCGGTGTTGGAGCTGCAGGGAAGTAAAAGACCTCGGTTAATAATACCGGACAGCTCTGAAATGATTAAGACGTGTGTTTGGAGTAGGTTGATGCAAAATTAAACCGTTTCTCAATGAACAAAATTGTATATTTTCACTCCTCTGTATAAAATTAGAGCGATAATGGAAGATTGCTCTGCATATTATGTATGTTTTGAAACCAAACCTGCTGTTATTCAGCAATTATTGATGTACGTCCTAAGTAGGAAAAGTTGTGTGTCTTAAGGCTCCTTAGCTTCTTGATTGAAGTGGCTGCCACTGGGTTTTCTAGCTGCGTAGTTGAAAGAAAAGAGGAGGTGCTGGATATGAAGTTTCCAGCTTTGTGTTATTAAACCTGTAAAAAAAAAAAAAAAATACAGTCAGATAAAATAAAGATGGCTTGAACGTGGAAAGCATGGCTTGTACTAAAGGGACAATCATCTTGTAATCCACGTGCTTTTCATGTTGTAGTTTCTTATCCCTTTGTCTTTGTAAGCCCACAAAAGAGCTTTTTGTTTTATTTTTACTCTGATTCCTCGTATCAGAAATATCTGTGCTGCTTCATTCCTCACTGGTTATATCGTAACCCCTTAGATTTATATTTCAGGCTCCCAATCCTTAGATTTGTAACCTCGGCTGTAGCTGATTTCTCTCATGCTTTCCCATTTTGCAAGGACCAAATGTGTTTGCATGCACATGTACCATTTATATGTGCAAATGTGTGTTTGGCTGAACATGTATGAAGGCCATGAGTGCCAATATTTCAGCTATTTTTGGTCGCGGTTGTTATTTGAACAGATCTTTCTCGTCACTCCCTTTTAAATGATTCTAGCAGACAGCACTCCCCCTCCAGAGAAAAAAGCCATCCCTGGATTTATCAGAGATTTCACCACCATTTGGCTATCACATGCTCCGTCTGATACATTTTGGGGAAATATGGCGCTGTTAAAAAGGGTGAAGTCGGCCTGTGGTGTCGGGGATGTGGTTTGAAAGCTCACGCTCGCCTCCCTCCCCTCCCCTCACTGTTTCCTGTCACCCTCTCAAATTGGGGCCATCGCCGGAGAGCAATGGCATTTTTTCCAGGGCCGTGTGACATCTCCAGAGCTACTGTGTTTGATTTTTTTTTTCATTTCAACTTTTGTCATGCCATCCAAAAGCAGAAGCGCTTATTGCGTCTTACTTGACCGTTTCCACTTTGAGAGTTTTCTCTGCGTCGCTGTCTTTCACAAAAGCCAAATGTAACAGGGAAGCAGCAAAAAGATAAATGTCAGGAAGATCATTTCAAGCTGGCAGAGCTTAACATAGGTAGGGTTAAACATGAAATGATATGCACGAAAACAACAATTTTAGATGCCAGCGGAGTTGATGTACAGTATTGAAGGAGGCGTGGAGGGAGGGGAAACATGAAGAGACGACTTTTAGGCTGCCATACGGAGACATGAATTTACCCATTAAAGTGAGAACTTTTGTATGTGCCTCACAAAATGCTTGACGTCTAGTTGATACTGTCAATGTTTAAATAATACTAATTAATCTCCATTATTGAAACATGTAATTAATCTGGCTCTCACCCCTCTCTGGCTGTCTCTCTGTCTCCCTCTCGCTCACATTTAATTGAACATGAAAGGGAAACCCAGAGAGCAAACGCTGTGTTGTGGTCCAAGCGGGTAGCTCATTGAGGGACTCACATCAGAGGAGAAGACAGGCTAAGAGACAGACGAGTGGACGTGTTTTGACAAACAGACAGTTGGTCCAAAACTCCTCCCCATCGTACTGCTCTGTGCCTCCTCTCCCTCCCGCTCCCCCCTCTCTGCGTCTTTGAACTCGGGCCTTCATTAACAATCTGCTGATTAACAGGCTCGGGAACACGGGGGGGGTGGACGGATCAGAGGAGGGAGAGAAAGGGGGAGGAGAGACAGAGATGGAGAGACAGAGTAAGAGTTTGGGTCCAGAGTAAGGCTATGTTTAGACCAACATAGTTAGCGATGTGTCTAAAAACAAAACCCCATCTTTTCGTTTCGTGACATCACCAGGGTGGAGATTGAGAGAATTTCTGCGAGATGAATCAGTCGTTGGTCAAAATGTGAAGTCTTTCCACTCGATGTGACTTCATACTGAAGTGTTCAATCATTAACTCAAGTCCTTTTCTCCGGGGATCCATCAAAGTTTCCTCACCTTCTCTTTTAATGTCACGTCCAGACATCTTTTCAGCGTTCGCCTCGTGTTCTTTGAAATAAAGAAAGCAAAGATTGATAACACATCAGAGTCGTAAAATCATAAGATCTGCCCTCCCCAAAGTTCTGACCTCAGCCCCACTGAGATGATACAATTATGAGAAATCTGCTCAAGAAGTCTGGTTGAACTCTGCCAAGAGGATAAGCCAACGATCCAACCAGATCTTGGCCTGAAACAAATTGGCATGTGGCGCATCGGTGCGGTGGCTTACACTGTCACCTCAAAGCGAAAAGAAGTCTGGTTTGAATCCCACTTGGAGTTAGCATGTGCTTCTCATGTCTGCTGAACTTTTCCTCATACGCACTCTGGTGTCTCCTTTAACCAAAAGACATGCTAGTTATCTGATCGATCCAGCCCCGATATTGATCAGGTCTTGTTATAACCAAGAGATACACAATTAGTGTT
This sequence comes from Xyrichtys novacula, assembly GCA_962446985.1. Lineage (NCBI taxonomy): Eukaryota > Metazoa > Chordata > Actinopteri > Labriformes > Labridae > Xyrichtys > Xyrichtys novacula. The sequence goes on from OY660871.1 coordinate 26,847,100, forward strand.
GTCAGAACATCCGATTGAATTGTCACCAGGTTATTGCCTTCAATATCGCAGACCTAATGCTGTGAGGCCCTCCTTAACCTCCAATTTAGAGGAGTTATTAGACTGTTTTTATCTATTGGTAATGCGGAGCAGCCTATACTCAGCCTATACAAAGGCATCCACCCTCATTGATGTGGTTATTATGATGACAGCGCAGGATAGGATAATGGTGGAGACGTGTGAAGGGAAAGAGAGCTGTGTAGGGTTGATGTGTCAAACAAACAGAGTTTAAACCATCAGATTATACATTTACACGAGTTACATCACAGACATTAGAGGACTTAACACCGCCCAAAATACCTCAGAACCCCATATTATTGTAAACGTCATATGGAGCTTATCTAATCCCCTCAATGGGTCCACTTTGATTCCATCAGAATATGGTGTTAAAATATTTTTCTGAGGTTGTATTTCAAATACCACATGCATCGCAATTCTTGATGCTTATGACAAAAAAGTGATGATATAATATGCCTCAAATCTGGTAGTACAGTACTTCAGCCAAGTCTATATGCTTTAAAATACAAACTGGGGGCATATTTGGATATTTTATATAATGTATATGTAACATTTGACATAACTGGACACACTATTTGATATCAGAGAAATTCTGTTCAGTATTCGTCCTTCAATCAAATCTCCATTAATACTCCGGATATGGACTCTTGAAAGAATCTCCTGATACTTGTAGTTTTGTTAAACCTAATTAAGTCAACCAAAGTGATTTATTCTGATTAATTCAGAATTTATTGCAGCATTGATTACATTACTGCCAACATAAGCATGCCCATTAACAGTGTATGTGAAAGTCATCTTGAGTGCGTCCTCTGTAGGTGAGATATAGTGTAACATGAGATGTGATAAAACGATTGTGTCTTTCTAGACTCATTAAGTAATTTCAGCATCATTAAAAGCTGTCCAGTCTTTTGTTTCTGATAAGCCTGATCAGTAATAGATCCAAGGCTCCCTGAATTTCATTTCATCATCACTGACACAGGCAGTCTTTTGTCTTGCTTTACTTGTTGATGTTTTCATTTTGAATGATCTGATTGTAAGCTGTCCAATTTTTGCGCTCTGTCTGTCTGTCTCTATTAAAGAGATGCTCTCAGAGCCTAAAAGGACACATTTTGAGAATCTGGCTTCACGTTGTAGAGAGTATTTGAAAGTGACTCTCTAAAGATCAACGGTCAGGGTCTGCTTTGCAGGTAGGATTAGAAAATGACTTTCTACAGCTTCTACACGACACTTGGACACAGAACAGTTCAAACCAAAGAGTGTACAGAAACATGGACAGCATGGCAACTACCCGCAAGTGAAGCCAAAATCCAAGGAGCTCCACATGGTGACTCTCTGCAGTACAAGTTATAAAGCCCACCTCCTTAATACTAATGAAGTAAAATTCAATGCTCAAGTGTACAGAGACTGCAGTTCCTTGGGTGTCCACTGGAGGCTGGCTCCAAACACCAATGAAACTTCAATAACACCCCCACTAAAATTCTTATCTTAACAGCTTAATTAAACATGTTTACAGGCTGATACAGTTCAGGTCTAAAGTCTATGTTTTTGTCTGTGTCTAGATTCAGTTATTGTTACCGGTATGGTGACTACAAATGTTGGCCTTTATAACCCTTCTCCAGAAACCAGTGGTCGATGTCACAGAACCAATGGCAGCCAGTGATAATAACAGAGGTGGCGTGGGTGAATTAGATCATTAAAATTGTCTTGAACATGTTTTTCGTTCTGATAGTTCTTATCAGGCCGATTTACGCACGGATGTTAATTTTTCATAAATGTTGAGTCATTTGAGTCGTTATTGGAAGTTTAAAAGCAGAGATGTGACACCCTGATTGACAGCTCTGCAGCATCCTTTACCAGATTAACCAAGTAGAGGAGGAACAGTGAAAAACTCTCACACAAGTCATTGAACTGGCCGTCACCATGAGCGTCCAGTTATGATCTGCTGTAGACTGTAACGAACTCAGGGTTTCTCATCCCTTTTTCTTACGTGTACTTTGGAGTGAAAGTGCGTGAGGTGAACACCAACTCCAACAGCCACATCACTTTTGCATTTGCCTTGCATGGCTCCAAGAATGTGTCACCAGCACAATGCGTCTGTTCCTGCCACCTTAGGAGGTATTTTACCTTCATATTTTTTTTACAAGAGAAGAAGTTGGAGGTTCATTGTCCGACTTAGGTGAGGTGGGGAAAGAGCAAAGGTTTATCACCCAAGATTAAGCAGAACTGTGCCAAATTTTAGCTGTTATACACTGTTGTGTTTTGCCAACTTACAGAGGGTTATTGTTGTTTTTCTTTGTTTTTGAGTCAGTTTTTATGAAATCTGTCATTGGTTGCACATTTCTCTGGCATTGTAAAGACTATGTTCCTCATTTATCTAGTTCGTCTGGACAAAGCCTTGTAGAGAGTTGCAAAAGAAGGAGAACACATTGCTGGAAAGCTCTGAGAGAAAGGGAGAGACATTTGCTGAGACTGAACAACACAGAAAAAAAAAAAAGACAGACCGATACAGAGGGAGAAATAAACCCAGAAAGTCGAGCTGATGGGCAGAGACAGAGAGCGAGAGACTCTGCCTGATGGACAGAGAGAAAGAGACAGACTGACAGAGAAAGAGAGCGGGAGATGGGCCTGTTCTGAATTAATGACTGCTCTCATCAGAAGATGAATGTTCTCCCGCTCTCCCCTCGGAACTGAGCTCGCAAATAAAAAGAAAGCCAGTCCAACGAATAATGAATATACAAATAAATAAATAAGCCAATAAATAAATGAATAAACGTGACAGAACTCCTGAAAGACAGATTATGATCGATGTGAAGTCAGTGGTGTGCGTTTGTGTGCCTGTGGGAGTTTTTTTTGTTTTTTTTTTTATATCATTTCTACTTTTGTGTGTGTGTGTGTGTGTGTGTGTGTGTGTGTGTGTGTGTGTGTGTGTGTGTGTGTGTTATGGCTTTGAGTCCATGCTATATGTGGTTTGTTGTGTGTGCTGTAAACATGCATGTATTTATTGCGTGTTCCCTGCTGTGCATATGTGTGTGACTGCTGGCGTGTCAGTGTGTGTTGGGGTTCATATTTGAGTGCATGCGAATGTGAGTTTCTGTTTGTGTGAGTCGGTATTTACTTGCATGTGGCTTTGTGATTGTGCAAGTTTGTGTGTGTGCGCGTGTGCATGTGTGCGTGTGTTTGTGTGTGTGAGTAGGGGGCTCTCTGGTGAGTCTCCTTAACATCAAACAGCTGGAAGTAATAAAATATTTAGGAAGCGCTGGGAGTCTGTGAATATTAATACTGCCTTTTCCTTCTGTCTCTCAAATCTCCCTCTCTTTTTCCCGTCTTTCTCTTTTTTTCACTCCCTCCCTCCACCCTTACTCACCCACCCAGTATCTCTGAGTTTCCGCAGTTACATCTCCCAGCTTGTCCTCTCCCCCTTTCCTCCTCTGGTTTAAACTCATGCTCTCTAACTCTCTGTGATTCCAGTCTCTTTGACCTTGTTTGTGAGGGAATCGCTGTCGTTTAATTGGGAGCCTGCTTCGTCTGCTGGCGCTGAGGGTGATGAAGGGAGAAAAGAGGAGTTGACCTTTGACTTTCTGTCTCACTAGCGGCGCTTGTATCTCGCTGTGTGGGGGGACTCACAGTGTCACAAGTCGTCTGAGCCACCAGGCAGCAGGGTTCACCACGCTGCACCCTGCCATGTCAAACATGAGAGTGGACCAACATGCAGACAGGCGACCCGGCCCTTGAACAAGAGGGGCCGCAGGACCTTTTGTACCCGCCACAATAAAGACCCGCGGGTCTAATTTGAGAGGATTATGTCGGATTCAAAGGTTCTCACAGTTTCAGTGACACAGAATCGACGCATTTGCATGTACATCACTGGAACTACAATAAGTGATTATTTAAAAGAGAAGGAATAAACACAAGATTTAGCTGCTCTTGAACCTTGAAATCATCATAAGTTGTATTCATGAAGGTGAGCCAGAATAATTGTATTCTTCTGCGATAAGATTATTATCCACTTCAGTGAAATCTACAATATAAGACACACACTGGTATATAACACACAGTCTGTTTTGGAGAAAAAGTGTTCGGCTGTTTTTTTGTTTGCTGATTTCTACAAGTCCACAACATGCAGTTTTCATGCAGCGGTGCAGATCTTTTTCTGGGCCTGTTTTTTGTCATGGGGGTCTGCAAACCTGCCAGCTACTGGTACAGTAAATGAGCTCAGCGAGTAGCAATGTTGTGACTAATACCACACATCGTCTACTTACTCACAGAACTCATCTTACAGTCATCAAAATATGGTGTTTAAGACTTGTTGCAACACAGTGTGGCGCATATACACTACAGGAAAAACTACAAACATGAAGAGAACTCACATGTTGATTTAATTTTGCCTTAAAGGGATTTTAATTTAGGGTGAAATACACCGTAACACAGAGTTAGATACCCCCTCCAGAGATGAATGTTGCCGACCGCTTGCTTCTCTAGATATACCAACTTTAGTAACGACCGCAGGATAGCAATACACAGCAGTCTGAGGAGCCATAAACAAACCTCAACCAAAACACCACTCTACAGCCACAAATAATGCTCAGAATAGCACCTAACTTCATCTACAATACATATAGGATCCCAGCCACAACACTAGCCTCCAAACATCTTTTTAACTTAGCCTGATTTCTTGAGCAAAGAGACTAAACACAACTCACCTACTCTCTTCCAGCAGCTGTTTGTTTGTAGCGAGACCTCAGGCCAGTCCAATACGGACTACAGCGGGGTGACGCAGCTCAAGGAAGAACATTTATGATCATTTCTTAATCATTTCCATGAAGTAATAATCACCATAGTAATCATTTTGCACTGCAGATGTGGTAGTTCTTCTGCCTTGGTGTTCTCGGTCTGATCACATTTCCATGAAGAAGTGATAACCAGAGAAGGAAGCGGTCGGCAACGTTCATTCTCGAGGGGGTGTCTAACTCTGTATTTGACCCTAAATTAATTTTATGCTGGAAAATCCCTTTAAGTAGAATTAAAAGTCTGATTTTTTTTTCTTAGGATGATTGAAGGTGTATCTCATCTCATCTTATTTTCTTTTCGGCTCTGACTGGATTCAAAGGCACACAAAGATCACAAACTTCCGCTTTTTCAATAAAGTTGACATCCTTTGATACTTAAAGTGCAACTTGACTCACTGTAAATGAACACTCTAACTGAACGAGCCTGAATCAATTTGCGTGCAGTGAACGGTTACGCTTAGCCCTGAATTCAGACTCTGAGGTGGTTGTAAAAAGGAAGTCTTAGAATGCACAAGGTCAGTCATTACAACAGATAACACATCTATGTGCACAGAGTATAACAAGAACACAAACAGGTGACGGCAAACATGCAGACGAGTCGGACAAAGTTGTGAATAACACGAAGGTCATTTTGTTAGAGCCGCCACTCAAGGCGGAGAGCATTCCTGAATGTATGTGTCAGAAGAACATGCAAGGAAACGAGTAATTACTGTGTTTATTACACGGCAATTCAAACAAAAGAACATGTTTTCAGACAGGAGACCCAGTGAGACTTAAAGCAATGCAGACAGAGGCAGAGCGAGACACAGCTGCCTGATGGTGAGACAGGCTCTGGGCAGGGAGACAAAGAGATATAGTCATACTGAAGGACAGGCAGAAAGGAGGGCTGGCTGTTGTCAGCATCAGTGACAACAAACGGCAGCAATGTAATTATAGGCTCTTTGATTAAAATCAATCTCATTTCTGCCACTCACAGTCTGTTTTGTCTGCTGGAAAGATGTCTGCCTCTCTGACACCTTGGCTTAGGAGAGGTGGACTGATGGGCACGAATAGTGGCCATCTGTCTGCGTAAAAGTCACACTGCCCCCTCTACAATATAATTTCAAGTCATTTAAAACTCTGAGCTCAAGTAGGAGACGGTGTTTCTTGTTCTTTTTCCTTTTTTTCTGTCATGGCCCTGCTGGCTGGCAAAGTAAAATAGCTGGTAAATATTGGGGTAGGTTTGCAATAAAGTATGTTTAAACCTGGATGTGAGATTTTTCTTTATTGAACTTGGTATATTTAAGCAGAAGCCGACTCTTACTGGTGCAGAGTTTGGCCTGTAAGGTCAACCAGGCCTGTGTGGAGCAGATTTGCCTTTATTTTTTGTTTTGTGAAGCTCAGTGAGGGTTAAAGCATCAGGACTGTTTCTTACCCATTCATTCATTCACTCATTTATTCAGTTAGGATTCATACATGACACTTTCCCTGTCCTCCTCCTTCTGGTCCTGCTCAGTCATTAATATGCACTCACTTTTTAAGCACTTAACCAACTGTATTTCACTATAATTTCCAACAACCAATCATCCCACTGCTGTCAGATTTTGAAATCTGTTCGCTCTCTTTCGCTTTCCAATCTTATTCGTTATTTGAGTTCAATTTTAACGCAGTTCAATTTTGTCAGACCTATAAACGACAGTCCTCTTTTCAGCACTGTAAAGTTATGTCATAGTTGTCATAATCTATCATTCGTGTATGTTAGCTGGGCGTTGAAGTATGTTGGTTTTCTAGAGGTATAAATGGTCCTTCCTTACATTCTGAACCGGGCTCAGTCTAAGTCTCTCATACACCCTGACACATGACAGCCTTGCATGCGTCCCGTTCACAATGTCCCTCTTTGAGCAGTGCAAAGCCTCTTCTGCAGTGACAGTTTGCTAGATGAACCGATACCCACAAATTATAGAGTATTGTTCCACTGGGATGAGCCGGGACAGTTATAGACTGATCTGCTGTCTGATTTGTCAGATGTGTGTGTCTCCTGAGTACAGTCGATTTAACTGTGTAAGCGCTGATGTCTAGATTAATCACAATAATTTACCAATATGTCTGACACACAGAGGTAGCCTAATGAAGTCTTAAATGCTAATCTGAAACTGATTGTGACATAGGTTCTAGAAGGAAATAATAGTTTTCCGTGTCTTTTACTCACACTTGACCTAAAGACTTATTCACTCTTGCAAAAGGTGAACTGAGCTTAAGTAAAATTTATGATTTCCACTCATATGAACATGTCCATAACATAAAATTAACTTAGGGTCAAACACACCGTAACACCGAGTTAGACACCACCTCAAGGGGTGAATGTTGCCGACCGCTTGCTTCTCTAGTTATACCAACTTTAGTAACGACCGCACAATAACATTACACAGCGGTCTGAGAATTTCTTTAGCAAAGAGACGAAACACAACTCACCTACTCTCTTCCAGCAGCCGCTTGTTTGTAGCAAACCTCGGGCCAGTCCATTACGGACTGCTGCGGGGTGACGCAGCTCAAGGAAGAACATTTATGATCATTTCCTTGGCGTAATAATCACAACATTAATCATTTTGCACCGCAGACGTGGTAGTTCTTCCACCTTAGCGTCTCGGTCTAATTGCATTTCCATGAAGAAATGGTCATAAATGTTCTTCCTTGAGCTGCGTCACCCCGCAGCAGTCCGTAATGACTGCTAATGAATGTTTGACCCTAAATTAATTTTACGTCGAAATATCCCTTTAAGTCTGACTCTGGACCCTGTTGTGTTCCCCTCAGCCTTGAATATGTACTGTGGCATCCTTTTCACTTCAACTGGCATCAGACAGGCAAGTCTCTGTGAAAAAAAGAAAAAAACACGTACCAGACGAGCCACAAGGACACAAATTATGTTATGAAGTTTTACACAACCAGGTCAGTTCAGCCCAGTCAGTGTGGTTTGATGTTTGCAGGTTATAGGATGTTTCAGGGCTGGGGGGTGGGATTGCAAGTTTGGTTTATTGATGCAAGCTCTCTGAAATATTAACACATTTTTCCATTTTAAAAATTACATCCAAACAAGTATTCAGCGTTTGAGTTTCTTGTATTTTCTGTAAAGTCTGATCTTTTAACCTCCTGATTATATCAGTAAGATGCCACCACAGCAGGAAGTCTACATGAGTTTCAGTGCCCTCTACAAGTAAACAGTCAATGCTAAAGACCTAAAATATTCACATGATAGACTCATGGTTATTGATTTCACCAGAGAAAAGTCCCTTTTCCCTGCCGAGGAGAAAAAGACACGCAAAGTGGGTGAGTGACACAAAAACAGACGCACACAAGGGAAAAAGAGGAGAAAAAGACAGAGTGACGGCGAGAGAGACAGAGGGGAAAAGGCGTCAGTGTGGAGAGGATTTATGAGCGGGGCCTGTCTGTTGGCTATGGGCCTGGTCCCTTTGTGGTCCACTCCTCTGTAATATTCACTGCTCCTCAGGCTCCCATGTGTCTGCCTGTGGCTGCAGTGTACACACATGCACGCACGCACACACTTGCGACACTCACAAATACCATAGAAATACATTCATATAGACTACTCGCTGTATAGGACTCCAGTCACCGTAGAATGAGCCCTCTGCTATGTCACTGGACTGACACCATCTGCTCCTATTTTTGTTTCATTTCTCTCTTCCTGTCTGCTCATCCCCATCTGCTTTTTATCCTGTCTGTCCACCTGACCCTACGTGCAGACACTGCACCGCAAACCACCACTCAGAACATTTAACCCTGAAAGAATTCATCCAAATGTTGCTTTATTTCATTTGGGACAGGATTGGCAACAAATTGTGGCCCTAGATCACAGAGGAGAAAACAGAAGTAAACAATTCAGTCGAAACCAGTTATCCAAGGAACTGACCGTTTATAGAAAATGGTTACAGATTTAGATTTGGTAAGGCCACCATGCACACAAATTCAGGAATATGATTCATATATGATTCATTTATGACTGTGAGTCAGCTGGTACTCAGGCAGTTCATGAATGAGACACTCGTGGTGACGCATGAATAAAACAGCTGAAGCTGGTCGGCTCACAACATTAGTGCCCCACTTGAACCAACACTGTGCTCTTTCCAAGCCACAAGAAGCGACTCAGGCTGGAGGTTAAAACAATAGTTTCATGTAAATATCCATGTTTACATGCAGACGAGGGTTATGGAAGTTTCTTTGGGGTTTGTAGGGGTGTTGATTTAAAAAACTTGACCAAAACAACATCGTCGGTGAATGTGTGTGCACAACACTCCATTAGTTTCCATTTAGTTTGAAACAAAAATAAAGGGCAGGGATGGAAAAACTGAGAGCGTCACTTGTTTTGTGTGTTTTCAATGATAAATGAGTTTTAGTCTGACATCTTGAGGTTCTGTTTTGCGGTGACAGTGAGCTCCCACGCCATCAAAATACAGCAAAAACATGAACACGTGCACAAAAGCAAGTGCTTCAAACCACGACATCAGTAAGACTGTGAACTTGATGTTTAATTGATGTTAAAGAAGAAAGAGAGAATCAGGCCTTCAGTCCTGTACTCTACATGGCTGAGACCATCCTCCGGTGATGTTACCGTGAGGATGTGGGATGCTGCTCATGCATAGAGGAAGGTGAGACCTAAGTGCAGAGGCAGAAGGTCACAAGTAGACTTAGCGATTTATCCTAAAAAGAGCTCCTCGTGATCTATGATAGCGCAGATAAGTGGACAGAAAAACTTCTGAAGTTCTGCAAATTTACAGTGAATAAATGCAAAAATTGGTTGAGAGGCAGTCAGGGAATCAAGAACTTTTCCACATCAACAACATAAACTGCAAAGTTACAAAGTTCGGTGTCCAAGTTTCAAATCAAAAGGTAAACGTATTTTGTCATAATCTTGGTCAAATAAAATGTTAACTGCTCAAATCTCGAACAAAGGTGCGAAAATGTGACACCGTGGTATACTTACGAGATTTACTTATTTCTGATGTAAGAATTTTAGACTCTCTTTACTGGTTAATCTTTGCTTCCGGTTAAGCGGAACAGCCTGCCTCCACCAAGGTTTAAAGTGGGAGGTGACCCCCACAGTGGAGCAGGGTAACCATAGACATAATATACATATATATATTTATGATGTTCTGCTGCTCAACTGATCAACTACAATAGTCAGAAGAAAGTGGGCTTGTAAAGGAGGAGGGCCTTGAAAGGACAGCAGCTAAAATGAGGCGTTACAGACCTTTACCTTTTCAAAATAAAACACACCGTGTTTCAGGCAGATCGTATTTCACACCATGCAAACAGGTGGGGACTAACAAGTGAAAGGTTTATAGACAGCATTTCACCCTGATGACACCATGGATGAGGAGATACTGATTTTATAAGTCTAGACGTAGATTTCCTCCTCTGGAAGGACACAATCTACTGCTTATATGGTTAGCCTATGTGGCTAGAGACAACTTGTTATTGCACCATTGCACGTGAATCCGCAGGTTCTTGTGGGTTCCCGTGATCCCTGCTGTCCGTAATCCACCACGAAATTTGCCTCACAAACGGATCCAGTAGGAATCAATGGATGGCGAAAATTGCCGCCATTCCGGATGCGGTGGAAATCCCGGTTAAGTAATGATATTTTAAAACATCACTGTGAGAAATTTGAGGCCTTTTTAAATCTGAAAATCTTGTAAAGCTATTAAAGAGGAAATGAAATATAGAGTCTGAAAAAAATGCATGATACCCCCCTTTAAATGCAAGCAACGCAAGACAGCAGTGAAAACCTGCTAAGTAACAAGAGGTGGGCAAAAAGGCCGGACCCCAGCGCAAAGGATTACTGGCAGAGTTTGAACGGGACTGACAGTGAGTTGAAGACAGTTGAACAGTGGGACAGTGAAGGTCAGGAAAGTGGGAGGCTTGTAATAACAAGGATCAGGTGTTGATGAAGAAAAAGGGGGAAACACAGACAGCGCCTGATGGAGAGGTGGTGAATGGCGGTAGACCTTGGGAAGTGGGGATGTGACTGCTGATGAGAAACAGTGAGACAGACTGTGACATGTAGGGCTGAAGGGGAGCTCCTCAACTGGAACCCAGGTCAAGAAGTCCACGACAGTCAGCAAGGCTAGCCAACACAGGATCCTAAAAGACCAAAGACAGCAGAGAAGTACAGAAAGAAAGAGAGAGAGGAGTGGATCTTAGGGAGTGATAGAATCTTGGGCATAACATCAAGAGATAAAAAGAAAGGTATGGTGCGAACAAAAGAAAGAAAGGCTGATTCAACAGAGGAAGACGACAGGTAAACGGAGGGAGAGAAGAGGGAAATATGCCTGAGAAGGTCAGACAGAAAAGAGAACATTTCTGAGTGTTTGTGATGTGTGCTTGTGAATATGAGTATGTCCCTATGTTCAAAGGGAGCACATGAGGGATTTGACAATGAGAAAGAGGAAGAAAAAAGGAGAAAGGGAAAAAGAATATAAAAACATCAGTGGCATCAGACAACAGAAGGGAGAAAAAAGAAAAAGAACTCAAAAGATAAAGAAAAAGTTGGAAAAAGCCCCTAAAATGCGTCTTGGTGTGCGCAAGACTCTCTCTCTCTGTGGATTTGTCCCATGAAGCTGCCGGTACTGAACTCCTCTCTGCCCAAGACACTGCTAGAGGACAGTGAAAGACAAACATGACAGATTCAAGTGTCTTTGGTTAGAAGTCTGAGTCCCTTTATACTTCTTTATAGAAGTCTGATGCAATGAAGGGTTTCCAGCTGTGCTTTATGGCTGAGGTGAAATTAAGACAGACACTACAATCGTTAAAAAGAAACTTCTTTTCAACGCTTGTTTATTGATTTTGAGCTAAACTGATAAGGAAAAATTTAACTATAATGGTTCCCACCACCTGTTTACATAATATGGATGTTTATATAATCTTTAAATTAAAGCTCCTTTCGGGAGTTTTAGCGGGTCATAAAAGTGACTAAAACAAATATTAGTGTCTCTTAATGGTGTAAAAAAGCAAACAATTCAAAGAGTCAATGGACACTCCCTCTAGAGATGAATGATCAGAACATTTATGATCATAAATGTTCTTCCTTGAGCTGCGTCACCCCGCAGCAGTCTGTAATGGACTGGCCCGAGGTCTTGCTACAAACAAGCGACTGCTGGAAGAGAGTGGGTAAGCTGTGTTTAATCTCTTTGCTAAAGCAATTAGGCAAAGTTAAAAAGATGTTTGGGGGCTAGTGCTGTGGCTAGGACCCTATATGTACTGTTGATGAAGTTAGGTGCTGTTCTGAGCATTATTTGTGGCTATAGAGTTGTGTTTTGATTAAGGTTTGCTTATGGCTCCTCAGAACGCTCTGTATTGCTATCCTGTGGTCATTACTAAAGCTGGTATAACTAGAGAAGCAAGCAGTCGGCAACATTCATCTCTCGAGGGGGTGTTTAACTCGATGTTATGGTGTGTTTGACCCTAAATGAATTTTACACTGGAATATCCCTTTAAGCGGGGCTCATTATGATATTAACAACAATGACTATTTTGTCCACAGGGGTGCAAAAATTGTAACAAACCACATGTTTGGTTTGAAATAGTTATCTTGGAGTGGGTTTAATGTCTATCTTCTATAAGCAACTTTCAGTTTATGTCAACTTTGGCGCCCCCTGTGGTGAAAACAATGTTTGCTCGTCTTGTTATACAAGCCTCAGAAGTGGCATCAATATGAATTTCCTCGCTTTTTTCGTAAACATCAAAAAACTCCCCACAGAAGCTTTAAGAAACAGTTATAACTGAAGCATACATAAGGAGAAAAAGAGATAACTCAAATCATCTCATCTTGCTCATATTATCTTGTTGTCCTGGATTCAAATGGGGTTTTAGATTACATCCATATAGATATCAAATATGATTAATTGATTGATACTGACATTACTGTGAAGCTAGATCCATAAAATATTACTGCTTTGGGTTACATAACTGTCAAACCTGAGGAGAGGTTTTGTGAATGTGCGTCTAAGTAGAGAGAGGTCTGTGAATGGGCTCTAAATGTGAGTGCATGCATGTGTGAAGCTGGGTTCACTTATGTAACAACCACAAGACACAGACAGTGGGAGGTTGAATTAGGAATTACAAATCGACGTAGAGGGCGGAAATAAAGCAGCACAATGACACAGAGCATCGCTGTCGTCTCTGTATTTGGGTCGACAGAAAGCATTGATACATTTTTAAAATCATTTTCTCAAGATAACATATTAACTAATCCTTTTAACTTCCATACCGTACTAAAATACATGCGAAAGTTGGGGGTACTTCCTATGATAATTGACAAGCAGACGGTCAGACATGCAGAATTCCCTGGCAGAGAGCCTGCGCTCAGAAGTGGCCTTCTGTGATCCCTGCCACTTCCTCACAGCATCAGGAATGAGTGTAGTCCTGGCCGCCAGCCGGGATGTCACCATAGGGACCCGATTCAAAGAACCTCTGGCCAAACCATCTGAAAGATGTGGAAGGGGGGGATTTGAAGATGCAAAGACACGTCCTGAGAGTTGATTCATTGCTTAACAACCCAATATACTGCTATTATCCGGCCCACTAATCAAAGCCCCCAGCTTCCCTTTAGTTCCTGTGCCTTTTTCCGATGTCTCTTTTTCTATTATCTGAGTTTCTTTGCTTCTGCCGCTCACTTTGAAGTTGAATTAGCGAGATGAGAATCCCGAATTCTCTCTCTGAGTTGACGTCTCGTCTCTGGCTCTCTTTCTCCCTCTGTGTCTTGTTCCCCACTTTAGCTAGCAGAGAAGAATTCAAAGTGTACTCTTAATGGCTTACATGTGTTTCGATTAAGAAGCTGGCATGCACTTCCCATTTTAATGGGCTTTCTGTGCTCTTAGTTTGCTGCCGGGCTGGATTGTGTGGTGTGGATTTGGAGGTAAAGGCTTTTCGGTGCCAGGCTATGGTAGGAATGTGGTTAGTCAGATGGCAGGAATGCAGTGTGGCAGACAGACATATTTTTCAGCCTTTCAGACACATATGTGGGCACAGATGCTCATAAAATACGGCATCATGTAATACGGTTAAACACACTCTTTTTAAAAACGTTTCAGTCCTTCATCTATTTAAGTTTAGGATACTGAAATAGCAGGAAGAGTAGCACTTCTGTTTATTTTGCTAGCAGGCACGAGGACGCAGACGGCCTTGAGATAAGTAGACGCATCTTTAAGAGGGATCCTGCTCTTACAAGCATTAATGCAACTTGTACATTAAGTGTTTTGTCCTGCCAGTGTTTAGTAGGAAACATTATTAAGAATTGTTTATTTTACTCTGTAGAAATTAAAAAACCCAAATCCATTCGTGTTTTATGTGTAATAGTCTTACAAGCCTATGCCCTGTCAGTCCACTCCCTTAATTGTGCAAATATATGCATGACTTTATCTCACACACACATGCACACACCTATGCAGAAGAATGGATATCCATGGAAATGGCACATCATAAGCTGGAAGGAGCTCAGTCCATTCTGGAGTCCATGCATTCTGCTGACCCCCGGGAGTCTATCAGTCTATCGATTTTTTAAATATCTATAGCTTTAAACCTCCATCACCCCACCATAGCACACACAACTCACATTACAGCTCTAGATCAGAAACTCCCTGAGACGTGCAGAGTTTCTCCTGCAGTAGGAACTCACCTAAAGTGAGGAAGTGCCCAGCTGTTGTGTGTGACACAGGGCAGATGTGTGCTGGGTCAGTACAAAGTAAGAACACAATCCATCCTGTGTGTGTCTGTGCACTAGTGAGGAGATTTAAGCAGTTTCGACAATTTTTATTTATATTTTTGCACCGGGCTGTATATGTTTAATTTATTCATGTTTATTTCTGTTTCAAAATTTAGCATTTGGCATTGGTATGGATGGGGCTTCTTGCAGTATTCCCTTTATTTTTCAACATCTGAAGCCGCTTTGTTTGTCAGGCTATGTAATCAAGTCAGAGCACTCCTAGAAAAATGGTAAATACTAGGGCCCAACCAATTTATTGGCGAGCCGATTAAATCGGCCAATTTCAGCCCGTTTGAGACTAATCGGTAATGTGACAAAACTTGCAGATTTTCGCTGATATTTTCAGAAATAAATTCTGGAGAATAAGATTCGGTCTCACTTCGAAAATGTTGCGACCTCATGACAATCTTAATCCACTAACTACTTCACAGCAAAGCAGAGTGACCGATCTCAAACAGGCAGCTCAGGGACACACGGAGGAGAGTGGTCCGCCTCCACGGTAGATAAACCAGTTTGTGAAATACAAAATAATTCAACAAGTTTCAGTTCAACCCACTTCACAATGTTCCCTGCTGTGCTGGTCTCGGTCACGCGGAGTTAACGATGAAGCACCATGTAATATGCAAGCTAAAGATAGAGTTAGCCATCTGCTATTAGCCTTGCTACACTGTTAGCTGTGCCAGTAACGATAGAATAAACAACAGTATACATTACTTGATCAAGGTACTTCTCTTACTGAGGCGAGACCAGACTGAGAATGGACCGGAAATGAGTAATGGGAGTTAAGACGAGGAGGAACTGATCCTCTGGGGAGAATAAGCAGAATAAATACATAAATGGATAAGACAATTGCAATTATCTGTGCAAAAACTGCAAGTTGAAGGAGTTTCAGCAGCAGAAATGACCAATATGTATGTCCCCAAACCTAAGCTGACAATGTCTATCATGGTTTTTATTATTTTCTCTTTAACCTGATTTAAAAGTTAGATTTTAATTTTTCTAAGTGTCTTGGTTCTCTAAGACAAATCAATCTCTGTCAAATTTCTGACACACAACACATTGATTTACTATGTACACAAGCCTACACAAGGAAGGCCCTCTCGCTGGCTGTCTCTCTGTTTTTCTCTCCATCTGTAAAATACTTTGCAGGCCCAAACCACCCTGCGGTTACAGCAAAAAGAAAAAAAAAAAAAAAC
The DNA here is from genome assembly GCA_962446985.1 of Xyrichtys novacula. NCBI lineage: Eukaryota > Metazoa > Chordata > Actinopteri > Labriformes > Labridae > Xyrichtys > Xyrichtys novacula. The sequence continues at coordinate 26,862,894 of OY660871.1, forward strand.
ACTGGGTGTAAAATGATCCTAGCCCTGTAAAATTAGAAAAGGGGAGGAAGAAAAATGAGCGTGCCCGATGTGGCATGTGAGCTAATGATGGGTTGGTGGGGTGTTGGTTTTTGGTGGAGAAGTGAGGAGGCTGGCAATGCGTGTGATGCAATCATCACCTCTCGTCCAGCTTGTGGTTGCAAAGGGCCATGCCCTGGGTAGTTTGTGGTGCACCCACAGGGTCATGCTGGGGCATGTGTGTGGGTGCTTAGTTGCCGGAGGCAGGAACAGGGTGGGGAGTAGTTAGAGGGGGAGTGGAGGTGGTGGTCGGGGGGTTGATTGAGGTAAATTCAAGATGAGGAGAAGCTGAAGAGACAAGAATGGACAGACAGAATGTAGAGAGAGAAAATGGAAAGAGCCGAGATGTGAATATACACATGCATCCTGACACACACTCACACACACACACTCACAACCACTCCAAGTCACCCTATTATTATCATTATGCAAGTGTGACTGCAAATGGTCCCCCTGAGCACAGACAGGACTGAGCAATGAGCCCGTAAACAGATATGGGCGATGGTGTAGCAGTGTTGGCATTTTTGATGAGACAGCAGCCACACGCACACACACACACACACACGGACACACACACACGCACACAAATTCATTCACTCATACACACATACACTCTTCTTTCCCTTCGACCTCTGCTCTCTGAGGGAAGGCAGTGTGAGCTACACAGCCTGCCGTAGGGACTGAGCGACAGTGTGCCCAGCTGCATGCCAACTGCGCCCGCAGACTGCCCTAACTCCTGCACCCAAGGGAGCAAACAGCCTCCACCACTCTCTCTATATATCACCACCTCGCCCTTTCCTTTTCTTGTCCTCCCTCTCAGCCTCTCGCTGTCCTTCTCCATCTCCCAAATGTTGTTAATCTCTTTTCTTTCTCCTGCTGCTTGGTCTCTCTTTCTCTCCCTTTCTTCCTCCACCACGTCCTCCTCTCCCTCTCGCTCTCACTGCCAGTCCTAGAGAGTGAGTGACAGGCTGTGAATTGCTCGGAGGCTATACCCAGATAAAAGGCAAGGAATGCACATAGGCACAAACACACTCATGCACACACACTTCGCTGGGAATCACATCCACTGTCACACAGATAGACACAAGTACTGCCATCCTCGTGTTGGCGAGAGCAATACACACTCGACACAGCGAATGTGGAGTGACAATCTCTTTGTCCAGTCCCCCACTGATGCCTGTGTGCTTGGTCACTCATTGTAATGGTACCCAGCATCCATCTGTGTGAAAGAACGAGGGAGAGAAAGCGTGGGTGTGAGGCTGAGCCAGGGAGAAAGAGAGACAGATTGAGAAAGAGAGTGTGTGTGCATATGCGTGTGTGTGTGTGTGTGTGTGTGTGAGGGAGAGATATTGCGTCTCACAGTGTGCGGTGTCAGGTCTGGCTGTGTGAGCTGACACTGATTATAGTCTTCACAGCTCACTCCCATCACAGGCAACTACAGCCGCGGCCAAAGCCCTATATTTCAAAAAGTTGCAACACTGAGCAGGTTCCAGAATTGCTTTTATGCCTCCAGCAGTTCGGCCACTGGCTTCCCAGAATGAAATTTAGAGGCCATACAGTCTGACTGCTCTGAATTAAAACAGAAAACTCAGAGCTAATTGAGCCTTTTATGGTTCTGACACTGATGTGCTATACCATTGAGCATTCGTAATGGTATTTTCTTATTCTGTGATTAGAATTTTTTTGATTTTGATACAAATTTCAATCAATTTTATTGATGCAAAGCTCATTTACAGCCGTCCATGCTCATGCAAAATGCAAGATTTGAGAGCTTGTGCTCCCTTTAAAAATCTTGTATTGCTCAAACTATGGTATGATGATGTGAATTTAACCTGATGAAAGAAATTTGATCCAACCAAACCATAAAATATTTCCTGATGTGGTGCAATATGAAAATATTACAATTCAATACAAAAGAACATGATATAGTACAATATGATATACACTGATAGTGTGATCAGATCAGTTATAAACTGCAAAATGATATGATAATATTCAATATAATTGACCACAATTACAATATGATACAATTAAATACAACATGATTTAATATGATATAATAATAAGTTAAATACTGAAATACAAGATAATGTACGGCAATAAGTTTCCGTATGATACAATATGATAGGATGTGATACATTATGAGACAATACAGGACAATGAGATACGTGATGATATGATAGGATATGAGATTATATGTGATGAAACAATATGATATGTGTTGGTAAGATATGTGACAATATGAGACAATTCGATATATGAAGATTCTATGATTTGAGACAAACAAGACAATAACAAATGAGACAATACATTTTGATACGATATGTGACATTACGATGCGTGATGTTATGACACGTGACGATACGATATGTGATGACATGATACGTGACGATACGATGCGTGACAATACGATGCGTGACAATACGATGCGTGACGATCCGATACGTGACTATACAGTACGTGACCATACCAAACAATATATTCCATGATAATACGATAAAATACAATATGACATGATACAATGTATGTTAATACTGTGATAAACTATTTTGTAGACTTAAAAATGCATAATAATTTGACACAATATGATATTATATGATACAATATGATATGATACCATTCAATATGATACGATATGAGATGACATACAATATATGATACACTACCATACAATAGCATTTGATACAATAAAAAAAGCATCTTATGTAAACAACTCCCTACAATGCAGTCAAATTCAACCGTTATTTTAATAACATACTGTATAGTTATGATTCAAAACCATAATATTACCACCATTGCAAAACACAGTTTGATACTGTACATAACCAGTTAATGGGGTTTCCTCACAATCAAAATAGATTTATATAGAGAATTATTAATGATAACCTCCTTACGGAATACAAATTACATATGTTCTTTGTGTATTTGCATTTACAGTGAATACAGACAGAAATCCGTTTTCTGTGTAAAAGAGGTCGAGCCTTCTGTTATTGAAACACATGCTCCTGTCTTTTGTGCCAAATGATAGGCTGCACTGCAGACTGTATAATTATTGTAACAAGCCTTCTGTCTTGCCCTGTTTAAAGGCAAACCCATGATGAGGAAGCATTCACAAAATCAAACCGGGACACTGATGAAAGACGTCTACCTTCAGATGAGCACATTTGCAGCCAAACCACAGAAGCCCTTTCTATCCATTGACTGTAAAGTTTTATGTGCTATATTTTTTCAGTGTCATTGACTGCTCAATGCCTGATATAAAAAGAAGTGCATGGCCAATGAAGCGCATAATGTGCAAATTTGACTAACAAAGTGCAAAAGAGTGAAAAAGACGAGAGAGGAAGGGAGAGGGTAAGGCAGGTGAGAAGAGGAGGAGAGATAGAGAGATTGAAGGAGAGGAAAAAAGGAAAATACAAGAAGAGAGACGAGTAGAGGCGGTAGGGTGGTGACCTGTGCCCTATCCTACAACAGAGGTATCCGCCCTGGCATCTGCAGGCACAGCAGGCATCAGATGACATGCTACACGACTCGAAGGCTGTGACTGCAGTAGATTGGACCGGCTCGTTCATGCTGAGTCGTGGTGGAGAGACTCCGCTGTCAGATAAAGTGACTCTCGGTCAGATGAAAACAGATGGTAAACTAAGTGGACGTCCAGTCTGAATCAGTCTGAATCATGAGTTTGAGCAAAATCCAGGCAGGTTGAGTTGAAACCCAGCGCGGGTTTGATGCGATACCCAACAGAACAGGCATTGAGAGTCTGACCATGCATCACCCTCTCAAACCTGACTCACCCAGATACATTTGAAGCTTGACGTGACTGACGCTGCTGCTGAGCCTATCGAGACTGTTCGCTCTGAGCCTGATTCTCAGCTCTGTCATGTGAATCACGTACACCATGAGCGAAGTTGACTCCAGCTGATGTGTGCTGACATGTAAGTGCCCATAGTGTGAATGTTAAATCTGGAGCTGTGCCAGTATAATCCATGTGTAAACGCCATGCTGTATGTGCACAGCGCTCATCTCTAATGGAGATAATGTAGCTGAAGATCAGAGGTTGTCAGTAGCCATCTACTCTCCTCTGCACATTGTAAAGGATGCTTCAGTTACATTAACAAATCATTGTGTGTGTATAAAGATTATCATACTGTAATTAGGAGTACATTTTTTTGTGTTTTAGGATACAGAACCAGCATTTGAAAGAAATAAGTGAGTCTTGGCCTTAACTATCATCGGACAACCACTGATATCCCAAATGTGCTTTCGTTACATCCTCCTCATTATAAAATATATAAAGTCTGATTACAGTTTCACTAACAACCTTTAAAGAAAAGGATTTTTTAGATGTTGCACTTCTGAAGGGTGAGAGACTAAATCAATCGAGCACAGAGTTTTGATATTTTCTCCTGCGTGGACACAGATTATGGATCTGTCTGTGAAGAAATACAGCAACTAAAGATCAAAATTGGACTTAAACTTGCTCATTATAATAAATGCTTATCAAGTTTCCAAGGCCAGGAAAGGTTAAAAAGAAAGCCGGTAAAGCATAGTAGGAAACAAACATGGATAAGACATTTAGTCATTTAAATTCAACACTGATTTATCATTAAATCCCTCATTTCCTGCATGTGTTGTGTGTTGTGGTTGTGCTGTTCAAACACCTGTTACAACACAAAAAAGTACACACGTTTGTATCTAGAGATGCTTGTCAATGTAGACTGTAACAATGTTCAGTTCTTGCAGGTTTTTGTAGAGCTGCATATCAGACCTTTCATTTGTGATGTTTGTGATCGACTTTATAGGACACAACTACTCAGGGGCAGAGTCACAGAGTTTCACGAAGTTAATTTTGTGAGTTTTTTTGGGTCGGATCGGTCTTTTACGAGCTTCTATAACTCAGTAAGTCTACGTGATACAAACTTGAAACTTCCATACAATGCCCCGGACATTTGAAGGATTTTATAAACTTCCCCAGACAAAGCTGTACAGCCCCCAAAAAAGAGGACATTTCCGGGTAAAAGAGGACGTATGGTCACCCTACATATTTAGGAAACTGAAAATGATGTCATGGGCCAGGGTTTAACAAAAGGGAAAAGGACCCAAGTGCAGATTCAAAAGAAGAAGAACTAGGAATGAAGAACTAAATGAAAAGCAACAAAAAAATTTACTTTAAAATGTCCAACTGAAAAATCCAAAAGGCAAAATCCAACAAAAGGCACTGGGGGAAAAAACTACAAGGAGACAACAGGGGACACAAGCATACGCACACACAATGAACCAACAAAGACAGAGGGGAGGACAGGGACTATATACACACCGGGAAACGAGCAGCAGGTGAGGCTAACGAGACACAGGTGAAACTCATGGGTGATTAACGAAGGAGGGAAAACTAGGGAAGTAAAACCAGACTAGAAACACAAGTGATCAACTACTACTACAAAATAAAACAAGAAACACTGAAAACTGATCTAAAGAATAAAACAGAGAACAGGAGGGAAACGAGGTCAAACACAAACTGAAAACTCACAAGACTGGACTATAGGGAACTAAATAAACAGAACATATCATGACAAACAATAACTTAAAATCATCAGAATATTAAGTTTCGACGATATCATGTCCCCTGGCCCCTACCAATTCAGAGCTATAACACTGTGACGTGTTTATAGCCAAAATCAGATGCATTTTCTTGCATGTTTTTTCAGTGAGTAGGAAGAGGAGTTTCATTTAAGGTGAGTAAATACTGTATCCATCACTTGTCTAATGTATTCGTCCTGGCTGCTGTTCAGAAATTCAAGTCATTTTAACACCAGATTAAGCGTGGAGTTCTGCCTTTTTCCACACTTTCCACCCTTATCATTCCTATCACATCTCAGACTTGGGGGTGAAAAATGCATGATTTGGATAGTTGCGAGAATTGTGCGAACAAAGTCAATAGTACAACCCCCTTGAATGAGATCTCTTTTTTACGATTTAGCGGCATGTTTGTACAAAATTTCTCCAAAAATCATGTTGCAAGCAGCAGCATGTCCAAATAAACTCTGCGCCGAGTACTATCAGACCAGGCATGTGAAGCCCAACACATGCTCATAGTTGGCTATGAGAGTTTCCTGAGGACAGTCAGTTCACATCAGGTGAATGAGCTAATATCTGATATCTGGATGACTCAACTCTATGGGTTTTTTGGTGAAATATTTTTATAAAAACATCAGAAGTCTTCAAATCAATCCCCTTTTGTTGTGCCAGAGAAATGTGATGTTGCGTCAGTATTGAGAGATCGATTTCTAGCTTTCCTGGAGTTTTAATTTCATCACTGATGATTGGCTTGTGCTGGAAAATAATACATCTAAATTCCAACACTGGTATTCCCCTTTTTTACGGCTGATGAATCATTGCGGTCTTGATTGGATCCAGATGTGTGCCGTTTTTAGACTTGTTGTCGTTTTTTTATGGGTGGTCATTGCGCTGCATGAACACACAGTGGAAGAATACTGGTTTGTGGGCTTAGATAGACGTGCGAGGAGCAGGTGCATGCTGTAGTGGCGCAGCCCTGCCCTCCCCCCTCTCACCCTCCACTGTTTAATGACTGTGGTACAGCCCTCCGCTGTGGCTGTGCCCCGCCCCTCCTGCCTTTCTGAGCGTTTGAAATGTGCCCGCCAGATGTTCGGGGCTTACACCTGTAGGAGATGCCGTCTTTGACATGGTCTCGATGGATCCGTGATGAACACACACATTTAAGAACATATGCATGGTTGTGCACGTTTCCAGATGTATGTGCGCGAGCAGAGAACGATGGAGCCAACATGTTGACACACAGAGTCAGGAATGGCCACACACTCTCACACACACAAATTGCTCCATCTTTAACCCCCTCATTCATCACAGATCACTCACCCACAGATTCGCTCTGACGTGGATTGCAGGACGCCAGCCAGCTTGTGCCACCCTGGTGCTATTCACCTCTCTCCCATGTCTTGCCCTCGCTCTGCCTCCTCTCCTCTCTTTCGATATTGTGTGCCATTACGCTTTAGCATTTTGTAACTGGAGACCGTCTGGCTGGCTGGCATAAGCTAATGGAGAAGAGTGAAGAGTGTACGGAGAGGCTACAGGAGAGACAGCCTCCCCTCCTCGCACGCTGCTGTCAGAAAGCATACGGGCCTGATTAACGACAACAGCCACAATAGCTCTTTATGCATTCTCTCCCCTCTGCTGGCCTCCTGCCAACTCCCCCTCGGGGAAGGAGAGGTATACGTGGTGTGAGGAGTGTGTGTGTGTGTGTGTGGCAGAGAGAGAGAGAGAGAGAGAGAGGAAGGTGAGGTATGTAATATGTTCTGATTTCATATGTGAGTGAGGTGCGAGGGGGAGCGTTTGGAAAAGTGCTAAAGAGAAAAATCAGATGCCACAAATCCAATTCACAACTCTCCTATCGCCAATACAGTCTGTGAAATAACATAAAAAATAAAGAGCTACTTACTGCCTGAGTCTTTTATTTATGACGTCTATCAAAATCTCCCAAAATGACCTTAATGTAACCCTTGTTCTAAGCAGTAAAACTAGTCGAGACTGGTGTTCCAAATATAATTGGGAGTTGGATGAAAATAGCCCTAAAACTTTGCATTTCTGTAAGGTTTTGGGTCTCAAGTCTCCACTGATGCTGAATTCTTGTGGGTGAGTGTTTGCGTGTGCGTTTATGCATGTGCAAAATCTACGCTTCAATGTGCGTGTGTGTGTGTGTGTGTGTGTGTGTGTGTGTGTGTGTGTGTGTGGCTAGCTAGCAGCTATCTCCCCTCGCTCCTAACACAGAAAGGTTGAGAAGAGCCATCTTTCATCTCCTCTGCATCATCACAGCGTCTGCATTATTAATGGCCCTGATTACTGTAATCAAAAATTCTTATTTATTTGGAGGAGTCGGATGAGGAGGAGGGGGGAGGAGGCGGCGAGGCCTGGGCTTCTCTCTCCAGACAAAAAACCTTTGGTCTCCAGCTTTAATTTTTCAGAAATAGAGATGCCGCAGTGCCCTATCTTCCCCAAGTTCGGAGCTAAGCTAGTTAGGCGCACATAAACATGCAAATACCGAGGCACAGACGCTCAAACTTTTTCCTTTTCAGTCTTTGAGCATCAGGAACTCTTGCACATACACAAACACACACACGCATACACACAGCTGCAGTGAAATTCACACGCCCATAGACGAAACTGTCAATAATAGCATCTTAACGAAGACAATCATCTAGACCTCCAGACAGCCAGAGCGATAAAAAGCAGAACGCACTCATCCTTGCCTTTCATCTGGTTTTGAGCTTCTTTTCCACCTCCTTCAATAAAGTCTGTCTGTCTCCCTGCCTTCCTCATTCTCCTCTTCCTCCTCCTCTTTCTCTCTTGCTTCCTCCACCATCCACTCCACCCTGTCTAATCTTTCCAGGCACTGCCATTTGCATGCAAATAGTCCATTACCCAGTGGCAGGGAGACACAGCCAGGAGCTCACTACTAGGTAATCAAGGACAAAAGAAGTGCAGGAGCAATGGGAGGAAAGAAGTGAGGAAAAAAGAAAGGCAGAGCCAAGAGAGAGTGAGGGAGGGAAGGAGAAGGGCGGTGAGAGATCACAGGTGAATTAACTTTGAGAAAGAAAGGCACAAAGCGACTTGGCAGATGGAAGAAAAGAGAGGTGAAGCACGGAGCGGAGAAATTCAGAGCTACTGGCGGAGAGATGACGTGTTTGAAGAGGTGATTGGAGGCAAGGATCTTTGTAATGCTAAAGTTACAAGTTAAGTTGAAGACTAGAATGAGCGGGGTGCAGCTTTGAGAGAGAGAAGGATCAAAGAACACTTTATTGCAGCTTGTCAGCCTGTCAATCTGCAGCAGGTTTACTGTTAGCATCCAGAGGAAAAGGTTTCTACCTGCATGTTTTGTCTGCATGTTAAAGAACAGCTTGCAACAAACAGCTTGTCACTGTGGCAGTGCCCATTAAAGGGCAAATTTGTACCGTTTCAAAGGATTTAAAGGAATGCCTTGACATTTTGAATATATTTGGCTGTTTTTTGTCAGCAGATATTTGTCACAATAAAGGAAAAGCATCCGTTGTGCCTCGCCTTTATAAATAACGTTAGCAATCCTCACAAGTCTTGCACTTTAAATGTGTTTTAAGGAATCTGGCGAAGGACAAGTGCAGAAACATTTTCGCACGTTGCGACAAGGGTTGATGAAAATGGTCTCTTAAAATGTCAATGTCAAATAATTCCAATGCGTCACTTGAAAGTCAAATTTTGTCACATAAGGTGCATTAAAAGGCTTCTTTGATTTTACATGGAGATACAGCCAAGGTCCCCGATACAATTTGGTATCCATTGTGTTGTTGTAAGAAGTGCAGAAGCAATAGGTCAGCTGATTAGCTGATCAACAGGACACCTTTATTGGTTGTGGTATGAGGACTGGCAAGGACAAGGATCTCTCCAGCCTTCAGAATCACCACTTAAAATTCTCCTCTTTTCATAATTTGTTCAATATCCCCCATGTGTGCTCTATCTATAGATTGTAAATAATATGGACAACTTGGTCCCACCTTCCGCCAGTATACAGATTTGAAGCTGAAAAGCTCTCAGTAATTCCGCAATTTTTCGCCACTTCCTGAAACCAACATGGATTAGTTTTCAGACATTAGTTTTCTGTCTGCTTATAAACACCTTAACTATTTAAATGTAAGTATCATACAAATGTTGTGTATTCAAAACTGTGGAAAGTAAAAGTAGAAACAGGATGCAGGATTAAATGTGCAACATTTAGAGCCAAAGTCAACCCTCTGCCCCTGAGCTACAGTACTGGATCAAAAAGCAAACAACTGATGATATCTGAACCATCGAGACAGTACCAATCCGTCAGACATTGAGGTATTTCATCAAGTAAGTGACAACTTTGACTATTTGGCAGCACTGGGAGAAGAGTCGTGTAACAGAGTCAATGGGATGCCTGAATTCCAGGAGATAATTTCATGATTATTCCAACACTTATTTGAGGTTTATCTGCCTGGAAACAAACAGTGGACACTTACCAGACTAATATTAGCATCCCTGGAGCTAAGCAGCTTGCTTTGCGGGGGACTTGGTTTAGCTCAGTGGTGAAATCACTTGCTAGAGTGACTAGAGCTTTAGTCCTTGAGGTGGCAGCTGTGGGATGAATCCTACCCTCAGACACACCGCTCTCTCTTTTTCCATTTGAGATTTTATCAGCTGTCCTTTTCTCTCAGTAAACAGGCATAAAACGAAAGAACGCAGAGACAAACTGAACTCTGGCTACAAGAGGGATAAACCAGTTCGCTGTCGTAAACATTGACTTGATATCATTATAGACGCTGCTCCTCTTTTCCTCCCATTGTCCACCTCAGTGGACGCTGACATATTGCTCAGCGCTTTGAGAGCCAAGGTACGCATTGTAATGATCTGGTGGGTGGAACCACCGGCCTGACATCGCATCGCTTCCACTGACCAAAATAGACATTAACAAGAAAAACACAAACGATCCCGGCAGGAGCCCGCATCCGTCAACAGAGCTGTCAGTCATGACAACACATCCCCTCTAATGGACATTAGCTAATTGAAATGAAACTCCTTTGAAAACATCTGCATGAAAAGTACTAACCGTAATGACATAAAGCACATTTTAGATTTAAAGGGATATTCCGGCATGAAATTAAGTTAGGGTCACACGCTTGTTTGTGTGTGTGGGGGGGGGGGGGGCTGATGAGTCGATCACAGAGTGCAGTGGAGTTTCGCAGCTCAAGGAAGAACATTTATGATTATTACTTCATGGAAATGCAATCAGACCGAGACGCTAAAACAGAGGAACTACCTCATCTGCAGTTCTAAATAATTAATATGATGATTATTACTTTAAGCAAATGAATCGCTGCACTCTGAGCATTATTTGTGGCTACAGAGTGGCTTTTTGGTTGAGGTTTGGAAAATCCCTCATAAACATAAAGAAAATAAATTTTCTTACAGGAGCTTTAGGTAGACTTTCGTATTTCCATGTGAAGCAAATAAATGAAGTAGTTATCATTTACGTTGATGAGTTTTTACAATTCCAGATAAAAATATTGTATTTCATGAGTAAATTCACAGAAAATGTATTTCTTCCTCTATTATAGTTTTGTAAACAGTGTGTTAGATTTTTTTTTTGCCAAGACCTTTATTTTCTTATTCAAGAGAAGAACAACTCCTCTTAATAGTTCAGCAACAGCGAAAGGGCTCAGCAGCAAGAAGTGTTAGCACGGTGAAGTGAAATGGGTCCACTTTGTCAGCTGCATGGAGAATAAGATTGCCTCCTAATTATGAAAAGACTGCAAACAGATGATGACATCTCTGGGAAATATCTTAAAATCAAGTGGTGTTCCGCTGCACCTCTCGTCCATCATTTTGTCCTGGTGGGTAATCTCTCAGCTCATAACCCTCTACATTACCTCTCACTGCTTTTGTTCCACCTCCCTGTCTGTATCACCCATTAGTGTGTCTCATACTCACTGCCTCTCTCTCTTCCTCCTGATAGATGCTTGAAGTAGCTAAACTTCTCGTTATGACAGAAGAAGAAGTGCATGAACGTCAAAGGAAATGAGCTCCTCCACCGTCGCCGCCGCCACCTCCGAACCCCTCCTGTCCCCCCGCCTCCTCCCCTCCCCCCTCCTCCTCTCTGCAAGGCAGTTGATTGCGGCCTGTTTGATGTCCTAAACGCGGCGTGCTAAGATTTGCTCTCTGTTCCTCGCCGAGCCCGTTTGAAGCTCTGCATGAGCGACACACATTTTCAACGTTACACTCTGCTAAAACGGGCAATTATTTTTTTTCTCCCCCCTTTTTTATGTTTGGCTTTAGAATCTTATAAAGAGGGGAGGTAAGGAGGGAGACAGGGAGCGATGACTTGCACCCACACATTCTTCTAAGTAAGACGTAAATATGCACAGTGCAGAGACCTTTCTTCTAAGACAGGCGCTTTACTGTTTCCTACTTTTTTTCTGTCACAAGCATTACAGAAATTACACCTCCTGCAGATATCACCAGCATGCACCTATTAAGACCCATATATTACTGTCAGTAGTGCTTGGTTGAACCTGCCTCAGCCACTTCTCAGCATCTCTTAGCACTTCATAAGCTTCCTCCCTCCTTCTTGGCCGTGGGAATATAAAAGAATCCTCCCTGATACAAGTTGATGTAAAGAGGTTTTATTCATTTCATGAAGCGCTACCGAAGCCGCCTCAGGCTCACTTCTTTCGAACACCCACTACAGCCGTTCCAAGACAGTGGCTCTGGAAGAAAAAAAAACACCCTCTTTAGCCTTGGACCTGCTCCTCACCCACCCACTCATCTCCATGTGAAGCAAGGTCACTACTTCTGTAGGTTTATCATTTCACAGACTTGCATTTGACATGCAGTTGATCCAGAGCTCTCGCAGACTGTGATATCTCTTTGGCTTCGGGTTGACTGTGGCATATTGGTAACATATGCAAACACACACATACAAGCAGGAACGAACACACACTGAGACACACACTCCTCTCTCAGAGCTTGGCCTGTGCCCAGTAATGCACTCCCCTTTTATGACCCTTACTTTATGGTTTATTTAAAAAGTAACAGTCCCTTTATAGGTCATTAAAGCACAAATAAAAGACAGCAGACGGCCTGCAGTGGATAGAAGGGAGAGCAGACGCCAGCCAGATTGGCTTAAGACACACACATGCACGCGCACCCATGTGCAAAGGTGCATCCGAGGCTAAGGGTTGTGACCTCCTTGTGGCTTCACATCATCACTTTTCACATCATTAACCTGACTGTACAGCAACAAACACGCGTACATATGCAGCCAAACAGATTAATTACACATTTTCAGCACGGGTAAATAAAGTTAATACATGCAAATGCTTCGCAAATGCAAACACACACACTCACCGCAGACGTCCTGGCAGACATGCATGATCCTTGTGTAATTTCATCCTTTTAGGTTGTCTCTCTCTCTCGCTCTCTCTCTCACTCACTCACCCTCTTCTCATTCACACACACTTTGACCTGTGCATGATGGCAAAATGGGCCATGATTAACAGTACAAAAATGTCAGCCGAGGATAATGGCTGAAATGTAATTACTGAACGAGTGTGGTCCATGGAGAGATGAGGAAGACAGCAGAGAGAGGACAGACAGAGCGAGAGAGGGAGAAAAAAAAACAATGCATTCAGGCATTTATTGAGTATATAAGAGGAATGTTATTGATGTGTAATGAACACAATTTGATGCACATTTTTTGCACTGTGAGTCGAGTTATACGCATTGGAATAATGACATTTACAGAAGCAGTATATTATAACACAAACACACACACACATGGTCAAGTGTTTGTGTGTCAGGACAATCATGCACACATATGCTCCGATGACTTACGGTGGCATCTCTGAACTGCTCCATACATCCAATCAGCTTCATGATTGATTAGGACTCTGCGGTGCCATTAGAATTGCTTGAGAGTCTTTCTGGCATCATAAATCTCAATGCACATCTTCAGTGAAGTACAATAAAGAGATTTGCTACTTAGATTATGAACATGTGATGAAGTAGAGAGAATTATGAAGGCTTAGTTTGTATGTTAAGCATTTGCTCTGCCTCAGAAATTATCAGCGACTGTAAATTTATCTTGTTTAGTGCGATGTCCTTGGACTGATGCGTGCATGTGTAATTGTGGATAAGAGAAAAAAGACAGAGGGCAGGGGATGTGCTACTTTAAGTAGTTTAAGATGGTACATAAAGCATCTAAATTTGAGGCAAAGAAAAATGGAAAAAGTTAGTCTGGAGACTTATTTTCCTATTGGTGTGAAATACGTGAGGATGTGTGTGTTATTGAACACACACCTGCTACATTTTTAAAGCGCTTGCTATCAGGAACATGGTTGCAGAGGCCCTACTCCTCTCTCCCTCTCTTCCTATCAGATCCTCCCTCTCTCTCATCTCGCCGACCATGGAGTGAGGGGGAGTGAGAGTGAAAAAGAGAGAGAGAGAGAGGGAGGGCACAGAGAGCAAGGCCATAGTCTTATTAGTGATAATGAGAGAGAGCCACTCTGCCAATTTACATCCGTAATCTGATATTAGCTCCTGCCACCCGCACTAAAGGAGCACACACACACATACGCGCACACACACACATAGATATAGACAGCCGAGCACACTTGCAGCCAGACATAGACGCACACACACTTGCACATTGGAAATTAGTTATTCATATTCATGAAAGAGAGCAGAACTGCTTTCGGGTGAAAACTATGGTGCCCCTTGAGTACAAAAGAAATACGCTCTAGAAACCAGAAATATCAAAACACACAGAGCACAGAAGATGATGAGGCGGTAATAGTCATAGTAACTCACTAACTAGCAAGTAATCTGAATTTCACACTGCAACTGGAGTGTATTTTTCTCTATTTCCGGACTTAAACTTTTGTCTGTGTGTGTGAGAGAGACTTGGAGTTAACGCACCCTTTTTTAGTTGCAAGACATTTCACATTTCATATCAAGTACCAGGTGGGTTTTTTAAAAAACAGGTTTGTTTAAAGATACAAAACTATGTAGGTAAGGGTCTAAAATGCTTTGTTAGAATCTGTTCACATGTTAGAGCAAACTCCACTTGTTTGTTTCTACAGATATTGATGTTTATTTTAAGCTATTTATTCGTGCATCTGTAAAGCTTTAACTGTATTTGGTATTTTGGATGTGGATCAACTTAATGGTACTGTCATTGTTAATGTGATGCATGATAAAGTTTCATGATCAGCTCATGAGCTGCGTTTACATGGGCACAAATAATCAGAATAAAGGCCCGATCGGAATAAAAATTTGGCAATTCTGAAACAATTTGGCTCAATCGGAGAGAAATTGTATTCCGAATGGGGGGGGGGGTTTATGCCGATCATTATTCCGAAAAGCGTCCATGTAAACTCTTATTTTGAACATGACTCTCTTACCTGACTCTGTTTTTACTCTTTAGCTCTTGGCTTATTCATTGTGGCCAGTACAGGAGGTTTCATCATTAACACTCTGGCATAAAACACAATCGTGGTTGCTGTGCCTGCTGAGTGAGCCACTACCGCGTTTGTTGGTTTGTTGAGAGAACAGGCGTAAATAAAACTCTTCTTCTGCGGTTGTTTTAGTGAAATTAGACAACTCTCTGCATGTCCAAATGCTTCTAATCTTAATAAAACTTGGTGCTTGTATACACACGTCATGATCAGATTACTTGATTTTGCACCCATATAAACAGTGGATTCAGATTATCTGATCCCTCACATTTTTAATCAAATCAAGAAGTTTTGCCCACTTAAACATGGCTATTGTGTCTTTCTTGAGAATGTCCTCAAACTTATCCTCTGTGTCCAAGTCACCCTAATTAATTACTCATGAATTTAGGCAATGTACCGGTTATCAATCAGACTTTTAACCAACCAAACATCTTGGATTGGTTGAGTCACTCTAGTTGCTAACATAATCAACAGTCTAAGCAGGCTAAATTTGGCATTTCACTTTTTTCACTCACTATTCAAGTTTGACTTTTTACCCAAATCTTGAAAGCAAAACAGTTTTTTTTTTGTTGTTTTTTTTTTGCACCTCTTTCAGCATCCTGTCAGGAAGTGCTGTTTTACATGCAGGCACATTAGTGTGCAGGCAGGTGATCACGACTGTCAGCTCTCTCTCTCTCTCCCCCCTCCAACTGGATGAATTACATGAGGCTCATATGAAAAGACCAACAAAAGCGACAAAAACAGTCTTTATCAATAAATGA
Organism: Xyrichtys novacula; assembly: GCA_962446985.1. Classification (NCBI taxonomy): domain Eukaryota; kingdom Metazoa; phylum Chordata; class Actinopteri; order Labriformes; family Labridae; genus Xyrichtys; species Xyrichtys novacula. The sequence goes on from OY660871.1 coordinate 26,878,747, forward strand.
GTCAGACTCTCTACTGAGTACCAATACAGCCGATGTTTGAGTCCAAGTCTGAGTCATCAGTGCTGGATTCCAAGTTGAGTCATGAGTCCTGAAAATCAGGTTTCAGGTTGAACTTAAGTCCAGATCTGGACTGTCTCTATGTCATGTGTTATCTGTGTGCAATAGATAACACTCGGTTTGATATATTAGAGTGTACGTGCTCACTGCAGAGAAACGCTTCACACACCGAGAAGTTGTCTAATTACTACAAACATACGCAGCATAACAAAAACACACGATTAAAATCACATGCACACCAACACACACACAAGGCTCTCATACAATCAATCTCAGTGCATGATGTGTTAGAGAAATTTATCCTCAACCCTTGTTTCTGTATCGAGACAGGGATGGATAAAAGACAGCAGATTCTCTCAGGCAAACACTGAAGAAGAACTCAGCTGAACACTATAAGTCCTGGCAGCATGTTCATGAATATTCCATCGACGCTGGAGAGGCACAGCTCTCAATCCCGCTCAATCCCTTGTGTTTCAATTAGATCCAAACCACCCAGAATCAGCTAATTGTCGTAAGCACTTAAGCATGTATGGCAGGATCCCTACTGCCTATCCGTGGGCTAGAATGTGGGTTTAGACTCCGAGGGTGACAGAGCATTATGCAAGCCAGAGGGGGAATCTTTTCGCTGTAACATCACACACACTTACGCTTACATATTGTCAAGTGTAGGAGCAACTCTCTGGAATCATTTGCTTCAAACGCAGGCTGTGGTTTTTGCTTTTCCACATCGATGTAATTCCAACAGAGCTGTTATCATGTAGTAACGCCTAAGAGTCTGGTTAAGACACTGTATGCGTTCGTGTTGCACAACATTGAATAACAAAAGCACATCTTTTTCTAATCTAATCTACACAGCCCTCGAACTTGAAACTGGCTTTGCTTCACTAAAAGGGAAGAGGAATTATGACTGCTGTACAGGCTTACATGTGATGGTGTCGACTGAGTATTTTTCATCATAGACACAGTGCAAATGAGGCAAAATAGAGGTTCAAAAGATACTGACTAGGTTTAAAAAAAAGAGGCAAACATTATCTTGGTTTGTTGAATCTGAAGATTTGCAGCTTTTTGGCTTAACACAAGGAGCTCTATCTTTGCGTGGCACAGGCGCAGTGTAAGTCAGGTCCGCCGTGCCGACAAGGCGTGTCCAAGCACATTTTGGTATTTTGGTGAGCAGCGCAGCCCGGCGCAGGTATACTCCCTCTCTAACTTAGGTCTTCCCAGCGGCGTAAGTCGTAGAGAGGGCGTGGAGTGGGTTTAACACAGCCAAGACCTGTTTTCGACAATCATATCAGCTCCTCTCCACACCTTTAAATCCGCCACCGGCGAGGCGGATTACAATTTTCGTGAAGTAGTCGAAGAGATCAAGAGATGGCTGAAGACAACAATGCCACACGATGGCGACAGAAGGCAGCCCCTTAACAAGTGTCGCTGTAAGTGCTGCAGAGGGCGTCCTCTGCAGCGTCCTCCTTTTCCACAAAAAAGACAATCACATCAAGTTGCATATATTCAAACCATACGTGACAAAGGTGAGTTGTGCGCATAGATCACAACATAAATTCCAATAATGGCATTAAAATCGGAACCATCTGTGCGTAAAGGACACATTGCACTCCATGGCCTGGCTCTTTCTTTCAGTCCACAAAAATACCAAACTGGCTGTGCGCCGGGCTCTGCCAGACGAAAATACCACTGCGTGGTGTCTGCCACCCTCCGCCGCGCTGCTGGCGGGCAAGAAAATAGAGCCCAAGGTCTTAAAGAGGGGGGCACCCACTTTCACATCTTATAGCACGAGCAAGAATTTTGTCCCACATGAAAAATACTCCCAAGGACAGTTTAAATTGCAGCCATAAGATAAAAGGTGCATTTTTTTTTTTTTTTTCGTTTCATTGAATTTCAAAATTATGTATCAAAAACAAAAAAAAGACTGCTTCATTCAAAAAAATTGAAAACAAAGTTCGACCATGCAGTTTCTATATTTCTGTGGTTATATGCACTCCTGATGGTTGAAAACAGCTTTTTAAGTGAAGCTGTCATGCAGTGTCATGGCTGCATCTTTCTTCTCCTGACTGAAGCCGACCCTTTTGATCAGAACGGGCTGAAATCCTGGAGGTATTCCAGCCTCCTGTCAGCTTTCATCTCATTGCATCTATTTCCAACCATATGTAAATATGATATATGTGGATAAAGATGTCTAGTCATCTGTCAGCACGCTGAGTCAGAGTCTGCCTCTAAATTGGGGAATCCATCATGCGGGAGAGGAAAAACACATTAATTGGATTTAAAACAAATATGGTATAGTTTGAAGGATGGTACAGAACTTACAGGCTTTTCCTCGACCAAAAAGGCGACTTTAAGGACACGTGCTGCAAGGAAAGAGTTTTATTTTTCTCTTTTGCCATGTTTAGGCGAAATCTCATCAACTTCTGCATGAATTTAGCTTTCCCTTTTAAAATCTGTCTTAATCTGACCCTCCGTTCTGCAGTTTCTTTTTAGCATTAAGCGCCTTTTACCTTCGTGTGTGGAGCAAATATGCAACCTGAACTACAGGTGAGTGACGTGCATGTGTGTGCAAACTGCCAATGCAGAGTGCCACACACTCTTTCTCACCAATTACCTGCCTGTATCTGTGCGTCTGCATCGTGTGATTGAGTGAAGGTGTGTGAGGCAGAGAGGGTGTCTGTGTTTATTTGTGTGTACGTGTGTGTGTGCATACCTGCATACAGAAGTGCATGAATGTGTGTGGGTGAGTGTGTGAGAAAGAAAGAGAGAGAGAGTGAGAGAGAGAGAGAGAGAGAATGTGTGTCCACGTCTCATTCTTCTGCCTCTGTTTCCCCTCCGGATCTCATGTATAATTTATGGGCCCTCTCATGAATATGTTAATTAGCCGGCGTGCAGAGAGAGGTGAGAGGGCTTCCCCTGTTCTATTCTTACATTCGTCTGATGAGGGAGGGATGGAAAAGGGAAAGAAAGAGGGAGAGGGGGGAGAGAGAGAGCGTGGAAGTGTGTGTTGCTGCAGGAGAGGAAAGGGAATAAGTGAAAGAGGGGGGGAAGACGAAGGGCACAGAGGAAGAAAAAAAACGCTGGAAGGAGGGAGTGTGGAAATACATTTATGAAATCCCCGGCGTTCGACAAATAGGCATTGTGGCAATATGGAGCCCAGGTTGTGCTATATTGTGCTGGAAACAAATGAATCACCCATGCTGGGGGGAGTGACGCGGAGGGGTGAGATTGGAAGAGGTAGTGAGAGAAATGGAGGGGAGATGAGAGAGGGAGAAAAAAAAAAAAGGTAGAAATAGTTGTCATTGTTCCATCAGCGTTTCAGTCGTGTTTTTGAAAGGCTAGACAGGCAGGCAAATAGGGCCGTTCTTCCTCTTTCAATTGCTTCTCCCATAAATAGATGATAGGTGTCAAGTTTCTAAGGAGACGCAGAAAAACACCCTTCTGAGCATCGTTCGAGACAAAAGGCAAGGAGAGGGTGACGCAAGCCCAGAGCACTAATCAGATAAATTGCGGCGAAAGAGAAAGAGAGAGAGAGAGAGAGAGAGAGAGAGAGAAGTAGAAGGTAGAGAGATTAATCCAATAGCTAACAAACTAGCAAACTAAACATCAAAAGCTCTGCCTTCAAAGTTGCGTAACATGAAAAACCCTTTAAACCACATCAAAACCCTCACAGACAGCTGAGGGAAGATCTCACTCTTCTTTCTTCTCTCTGTCTCTTGAACTCTCCGTCAAGTCTATCTGCAAACCTCTCTCTCTCAGTCTCTCCTTCTCTCTGTCTTTTTTTTGTCATACACTCAACCCTGCTCTCTCCCTCACACACTCCTGTGTTTCTCCACTATCTTCCCTCTGGAGTTACAACATGAAGACCGAGTCTCATGTGAAATAGTGCGTGACATCTGATGTGTGTGTTGGTACATGCATGCCGGTGTGCACGATGTTTGCATGAATGCATACAGCTAGCTGAGTTTGTGTGGCCTGTGTGTGTGAGTGTGTGTTTGTGTGTCTTCCCTCCTGGCACCCTCTGGGTAGAGAGAGCGTTCCAGCGGGCAGCTCATGATTCAGCATCTGTCGCCCAGCTTATGTAAGAGAGCAGACACAGGCGGACTGACGGAGTCAAATGGCCGGCTGGATGAACCGCTGAGTTACTGACTGACTGACCAACTGACTCAGTAAACAAACTCGCAGATTTACTGGCTTATATTCTTAAGTAGAAATAAGTATGAGACTTGACTGACTGGCTGTCTAGATTTGGAGAGGAATAGACATTTACATCGTCAAATTTTTGACAGTCGAGACACCTTGCAGAAAAACTTCCGATCAAAATCACTTTTTAGTTTGACTACCAGGTTAAAAACAAGAAACAGCTCCATGATGCTGCATCCACGCTTCATTTTTCACTATACAACAGCGCCTTTATAAAGCGGTGCTGGTGTAAACAGGAAGCAGGTGTTGCTGCTTGCTTAATTGCAGAAAATTCTTACACAAAACAGCATGAAAAGTGAGTCTATAGATATAGTTCCTGGACAGATGACAAGGTGGAGCTGCTCGTCATTCATGGCATATGATACCCATTTTCATCAGACCCAGTCAGGAAGTGAAAGTGTATGAGTTCTTATTTCCAGTAGGCTCACTTTCTGTGCAGAAGACACGACTATTATGATACTGCAGAAGTTTGGAGGAAGCGCATTCACTGCTTAAGTCGTGCATTTTGAAATGAATCCAATGAATAGTGTTGATGTGGTGTGTTTGAACAGAGCGCAGAGACAATGTCACAGGGGGCGCAGTGGCAGGCAAAGGTAAAGAAGAATTAGACAGTCAGACTTATACAAAAACATAACGGGGCGCTCACACCACAGCGTAAGGTCATCTACTCGCTTAATTCGCGTGAATCTAGACACGTGACTGAATAGTATTTACTCACTCCATTCGCGCATCAACAGTAATTTCAACGGTAATCCCTGCCAATTCAACCAGCAGGATCAAGTGATAGACAAAGGTTTCTTACAATTTACCAGGTAATCAAACCTCCTTGCTCACTTGCCTTCAGGTGAGCTCCTTTTTATTTCAGTTTCGGTAACTGAAAGAAAGGGTGTCATATAATTCAGGGCACCCACACACTGACGCCATCCGTTTGTCCTCCATTTTGGATACCAGTGAACAACCGTCTGTTTTCATACGTCACCCAGCAACCTTCGCAAATATCAGCTCAAGTTGAGACATTCTCAGCTCCCACCCAATTCGCGTCATTTGCGCCGCCAGAGTAGTTGGAGCATCTAATCGCGTCTTTTAATTGACTTAACATGTAATTCATTCGCGCCAATGATTTTATTCGTGCTTGGTGTGTGGAGACAGTAAGTGTGTCACACTAAATCGAACTTAAAACTGTCTTAAGCATCTTGTGCGTGCCCCAGAGTTTACACACCGGGCTCTGATTGAACAGCAGGGATGTGTTGCTAAGAAGCCAGGTAGTAAAGTAAAATGACAAAACTTCTAAGTAATGACAGAGCTGTGAAAGTCGCATTTTTTCATTGTTCAACATGGCTGGGTATTGGTTGACACGTAAAATGTCAACCTGGAGATGGCCTGATAGTAACAAGCTGAAATTATTAGAATTTGTGGAAAAAATCAAACAAGAAGAAAATTTGTCTCATTTTCTGTCTCATCCGTTCTCTGGATTCTCAAGGCCTGGATCAACTCTATTTAAGTGTTTTTGGTTTGTTTCTCTTTCCCATGATTATCGTCCCTCTCAGCCAGGAAAACATATTTTTGGAGTATGCCATAATAGATAAGGGGTTAACACAAACCCTGCAGCACTACAGTTTGTTGATCCTAAAAATACTGTGTGAATTATTCTTAAGGTTTCACTCTACCTAAAAAGACAGACATCCATTAAAAAATCAGTTTGTCTCCCTTATTTATACGGGAATTTTCCAGCAAATGTCAAGAAAATGTGGAGGCAAAAAAAAAACATTTTAAAACTCTGAAGGCAGTTTGAGGAGGGAGAGCTGACTAACGGCATAGATGAACTCCAGGTGATGCACAGCACGGAAACCTTCAGACTATAAAATAAGCCCCCCTCCTTATAGAAAGATTACATTATTTAACAGTTGTCTCTGGAGATTTTCCCCTCATTTTTTCACCATATAATGCAGGAAAATGTGGAAACATGGTTTGTCTGGTCACCAAATCTATATTTAACTAAGTCAGACTCACTAATTGTAATATTTGATGGTCTCTGCATTTGATTAATATCCAGTTGACTCGCCTGTTTCGTGGATCTGACCAACTTATTAGTCATCTCCCTAAAATGGCAGCTGTCAGGCTAACTGGAAGACTGATAGGTAAATCAGTGGCTGCCTGGATGTCTGATGAAACGTCTGATTGGCTGGCTGCCTGGCTGGCTGGAGTCAGAGAGAGAGACACACACACAAACACACAGAGACACACACACAGAGAAGAGGGGAGCACAGAGGCAAACAGAGTTCATTACAGTAAACTCTGAGAGGCAGTGTGACAGGCCCAGAGAGGAGGCAGAGACGGGAAGAAATCGAGAGTGACATGAATCTGAGCCCCCATGCAAATAGATGCAGTTACCTACATGGCCTGCTCCTTACACAGATACAATAGAGTACAGTCACAAACACACACACAAATATGGAGATGCTGCACCAGAGCTGAAGTTTAGGATGAATTCAATGAAAATCTATTCTTCCTTTCAATTTGAATATTTACCATAATCTCTAGTTACAGTTTTAGGAGTATTCTGATATTTTAAAGAAGTCCAGGAAAAACAGTATATGTTATTAATTACTCAAACCTTAGAATATAGTTCATAAGCATGTGTTCAAGTTGTAAATAACATAATTTTACATCACTTCTAAGAGGAAAACTCCAGTGTTGAAATGTGGGTTCAATGCAAAAGTGCATAAAAGCTGCAGTTCCACTAATGACCACTTGAGGCTGACTCCAAAATCCCACAAAGCTCCTTTAGCACCTTGTTCAAATGTCTGTCATTAAAGGAAATTAAACGTTTCCAGCCTAAAAACAGTTTTGTTATTAACTCTTACACACTCTGTGGGGTTGATATTTTTCCATAAGTCGCATTATAGCTGATGTAGGAAGTTATGTTTTTGCACGATTAGAGATAAAGCTGAGTTTACTGACAGGTGGGTACACTAAAATTGTTTGTCAAGAGGCTTCAGACCCACTTAAGCACTGCTTTTTCACCTATTGACAGTCTATGGTTACTTCCTTTTTAATGGGGGCCAAGTTACCCACTATGGTCATTTCCCCCTATAAGTTTGAGGTGAGAAGGTGCCAGTTTGACTCAGCATTTTAATTTTGCACCTAATAAAAAGAGATTATAATCCCTGAAGTTGACGGTCCAGGTTAAATTTCTAGTTTATGTCACACCTCACACTCTCTCTGCAGCTTCCTGCTCTACTCACAGTACTGTCTCTAAATTAGGGCTGTTGCAGTGTACCTGTATTGGTGGTAACTGTTTTATCAAACTGATATTGTGATAAAAACAAGAATAGAAATACTGTGTGTTCATAGCTGTGGTCATTTACACAGGTTACATAAATCAGAGGAGAGTCAAAGACGAAGCAGCAGACTGCACGTGAACGGGCTTGAAGCAGCTCTCTGAGAGATAAGTCAGTACTTTTAAAAACTGAAATTTCAAGATTTACTGTAATGTTAGAACTTGTGCCTTTTCATGTTACTAATTCATTGAACATGTCTACTTTCTTACCGCTTTCTTATTCTATTAAATGTTTTCGTTCAATTCAGTAACTTTTACTTTGAAAATAAAAGTGTTTGTTAAATATAGCAACCTAAACACGATACTTGAAAATTTCAAAATAAAAGCAAGGTCTTCTCTAAGAAGTTTCAGTTACTCAACCAGTGACAAGGATAAATTAAAAATGTGAACACCATTAGACATGAGTGATAACATATAAGTTAAGTGTGTAAACTTTGTAACATTTATTTACACATATTATATTGTTCAATCTTTTCCTTCTGTTTCTTTAATTTCACTTTTAAGTTTTCCATCATTATCTCGACAGCATCGTTTGAGCTACCTGGAAAAGTGTGATTCACGTGAAAGCAGAAAACTGCAGAATATCCGGCTGTTGTCACTGTTTTTGCTGTCTATTTGCTGGCTGTTTGACCTCTCCATAAGAAGTGAAAATGTCCAAAGTTTGTTTGTAATAACTGTGTATTTTTTTTAACAACTCCTACTAAGATTGTTTTTTACTTGGTCCTATATAATGTAAGGCTTTTTGAGACAGATTGGACAGAGGTGGAGGATGATGGTGTGTACATATACAAATGAGAAAAAAACAGGGAAGACAAGAGAGGGAAGAAGAGAAGAGGAAAGTCTGCAGGAAGGGAAGAAGAGAAAAGAAAGGCAAAAAAGAGGAGATTTAGCTGAGCTCTGCGACCTTCAGTATCAGGCTGTGGGGAGGATCAACCTCTGGGAGACACGGGCGGCTCGGCAAAGTCACTCCTACATGGCGCTCACTTGCAGACGGGGTCAGACCGAACACACACAAGACAAAAAATACACACACACGCACACACATTCTCACAGAACAGCCTCTCACCAGGAGCCAGCCTGTGGCAGACTCTCAGCCAACAGATATGAGGTGCAATAACACCCTAATGTGAGTGGGTTCTTCTCGCCACTTTAGAAAAAAAAAGAGGAAAAAAAAAAACACATCTCGAACAACGCATGCACACATGCACACACCATGCTCTCCAACACGATTCACACATCTCACATTAGTGGCCACAGACAGAGAGAGGAGGAGGACCGAAAGTAGAAGAGAGGGAGGAGGAGGAGTGGGGAATGACAGCAGGAGTGAGACAGAAAGAGAGAGAGGGAGCGAGAGAGGGAGGGAGAGAAAGAGCAGGAGAGGTGTCGCCTCTCCACACTGATCCCTTATGCTAAGAGGGATTTGCATACATTTTTAATCAAAGCAAATTAGATCATAACCAAATTAAATCACGCTTTCCAGCCGCCCCCTTCTCTGTCTGCCTCCTGTTCCATCCACCCACCTATTCCTCATCATTTAATTATAGTCACTAATAGGTATGGTTAGACAAAAAAAAAACCTCTGCACACTAATTGGCAAAAATATATGTGGGACGTGTCTTTGTGGCTGTTAAATTGAATGAACGTCGATCCAAGAAGATGAAAAATCTGAAAACTTGATATCAACATATAAGAGACGGAGTTAATTTTGCTTCTGTAGAGTCTTTGCGGCATTTAAAGGCTTTACCGCTGTAACTGTCGAGCATGTACTGACAAATACACAGCAGTAAATCTAATAAAACAAACATACATACACAAGCAAGCATGGAGTTGGCTAACAATGCAGTCACCCACCACAGAAACTAGACACCTCCTCCCACATTCCTCTCCACACCCTATGCTGCTTAACAGATTGGTATCGGCCCCCATCTCTGGCTGTTGCCCATTACACAATGACTTCCTACTGTTGTCCAATAACTCAATCACAGCTCTATTACGGGCAATCATCGTGAAGTCCACCTCTCCTCTGGCCCAAACACATTTGGTCACTAACCCAATCACCCACGATTTCCTCCCTGTTGACAAAGAAAGCCCTGCACCCAAAAGTAAAGCTTCATATTTACTACCTGTGTGTTTATGTATGCACAACAGCGCACATGAGTACAAGAAAACACATGCATGTACGTTTTCAAGTGCGTCTGTTTCTCTCCTTCCCTTTTTCTTCATCGCACACACACACAAACACATGCACACAGGCTCACAAAGGTGCCTGCAGGCCTATTTGAGATGCAGACAGCCATGTCCCAGTAAATGATATTAAAAGTCATATCATGAATAAATCAGCAGGCAGGGCCCCAAAAGTCTCCTTCATGACACATTCACATACAGTAGACTGGAAGAGAGGAAAATAGAGAGGAAAGGACAAGGATGCCATCGCACCACGTCAACGCACAAGCAGACACATGCTTAATGCACACACATAAATCTCTGGTTATCTGCATCAATATAGCTTCAGGTTATTTCCTTTATGTCTTAAAAACAGCAATAGATTCTCAATCTTTAATTATGGTTTGATTATATCATGCTCTGTGATTCCATACTGTTTAATTTGCCATAACACCAATCAGTATGTTATTTAAGGCCTATTTATGACCCCTCTCATATTCTTAAGTGATACTCAAGCCAAAAGATATCTATAGAATGGAGAGAGACTCATTTCAAGCCAAGGAGACACACCAAACCTGCAATATATCAACATCTGCTGTACTTTGTAAACACACCAAGCAGCAAAATGTTAAGAGTTATAAAACAACCTTTTTTGTTAAATGTGCTCAAAATTAAAATAATTTAACCACAAAGAGTGATGCAAAGCTGAAATCAATTAAAGTAATCCTTTAGTCACAGCAATTTCATAATTAGTCACTCACAAAGTCAATACTTTTAATTATCAGCATGCAAAGTTATTATCCTATTGATCTGCAACATTAAAATGCTGCATATGCTGAGTGCGTTCGTAAAAGGTAGTATTTTAATGCAGAACACCCAAGAGCACATCAGACAAGCCAGGTTCAATCTAAACTGAACAAAGCAAGGACATGTCTTTGTTGAGTCCACCATAAAATTCTTCATTAAGGGGCGAAACTCACCTGGAGGCCGGCTCCTGCAGCTTTAAGCCATTTGAGTTCCATTTAGATGAAGCAGAGTTCACGGAGGCACTTTTGGTCCATCTCAGCTCTGACCTGAGGGAGACATTCGAGACACAAATCCTGCAGGCTACAAACACTCATTTCCACAGCATATTTAAAGGAGCGCAAACACTTACAGGCCTTGTAGATTAAAGAAAAATGCTCAAATCCTGGCACTTAAAATCTGAGCATGTAAGTGCTAATGCTCAGAGGCACGATTAGTAAAATATTTGCCCCTAACTTCTAGCAACAGATGTACCAAACTCAGGAGATAAGTTTAGGGATGATATAGAAATTAATCGGCTCCGTGGTGGCACATACCATGTCCTTTATGATTTCAGAGATTGTGCCATATTGGTGAAACGTTTAGAGTATCTGTTGGCATGCACAGTGTGCTGGCACGACTCTCACACGATTTAAGACTTTATGAAGTATTAATATTTGTGGGTTAAATATACTGATATCAGCACAAGAAGGCAATCAAACACAAGAGGCAAGTTGAAACGGTCAAAATACAAATAAATATTCAACATACCACCGGATGTTGATTAAAGCGGATGCTCTTCAATCTTCCTGTCTCCAGTGGGTTGGGCGAATCCAAAATGGTGAAAACAAGCGGGGTGCTCTGAGACAGGCTGCTAACTGTGAAACGGGGGTGCTCTGAAAACACCCCCATTAGCACTTGGTACGTTACTCCTAAAGAACTTAACCATAGACTGTAAATTGACGTGGAAAAAACTCGAGTTGACCAATCAGAATTTTGGTCGACTTAGCACGTGGACAAGGAGTTCACAGCCCTACTAAACATGCTAACATGGGGTGTTAAAGGGATATTTATTGACTAAATTGATTTTACGCTGGAATATCCCTTTAATGGGGCTTCCTTTACTTTTAGAGCCAGCCTCAAGTGGACACTTGAGGAACTGCAGTTTTTCTCACCTGGTTCCTTGCTTTTTTTCCAGTACCGGAGGGTGCTGAGGCTGGGTGTAAGTCAAAGATCTGCTGAGCATATGATAGGAGTGTGTCTACAATTCTCAGCATACTGCACCGTCAGGCTCGATTCAGTTTTTCAGCCCAACATCAGCAAGAAAAGTGAAACAGTTACCCGTTTATTAAATTCGTTCAATCTCTAAAAGTCTAAATCAAATCCACTTCAGATTCTCAAATGTGTGGTCACGCTGCTTCTCTGTGGTTTGAATCACAACTTGAACATTTAGTTTGAGGCAGAGAAACTAATTCAGTGACCAAACAACCCTCGGAATCAAAAATGATGATCAAATTGAATAATAGATACCTGGAATTCATTATTACTTCCCACAAACACTCACCAATGTAATGGGTAAGAGACATTTTACTGTGCTTTTAAACTGAGTAGTGCATCAGACCTGCACTGATTTGCACAATTAACATTGTTCATTGCACAAAACAGTGAGAGAATACCCATGTCATTGTGATAATGCTGCGGAGGCATGCCTGAAAAAGTCGTGACCAAGTTATTTTTAGCAGCAAGAGAAGCCAATTGGCTCCCAAATATAGTCTTCTTTAATTTTTGCAGGCACTGAATATGGAAAGACAACGGGAGGCCTAAAAAAGCAGCATTCAAATCATATATTATTACAAAATGAACAAAGATTGAGTAAAAGCAGTTACAGGTAATCACAGTTTTAAAATGACAGTGATGTAAACATTTGGCATTTATTTCATGGTTAGCTGTGCATTTATTCAGATCAGCTCACACAACATCCCAGAGACAGGTGTACCTACTAAATCAGTAAACCAGTTTCTATTTAAATACCTTGCGTGACTATTTATAGTATAACTAATTGATGGATTCAGTAAAGTCTTTCACTCGGGAAATAAGAGACAACCGAGCTGCGCCGCACATTAACTTGAACTGTAACTGAGGATGAAATTCCCAACTCTTGCACACAGCACTTAGAGCTTGTTTGGTGCTTCTTCTTCTGGGAGGACTGTGGCTGTCGGAGGGGAAACATTTTGTTAAAATATGTTGATATGTGGACTTCTACAAGCCCGTTTTAGTTTCATGAAGGTGACATTAAAAAGCCATTTCTTGGTTGGCTGTTAGAGAAGAGACTAGCTTTGTGGGAAATAAATCAAGTGAAATGATACAAAAAAAGAGACTTGAGTACAGTACAGAACTCCTTATTCTTTTCTCATGCTGTTTTATGCTTCATATTATTTGCTGAGTGTTTTGGGCTCAGCTGTTTTGAACCTTTTTTAAATTTTCAATGCATGCCACTTGATTTTTTTTCTGGGGAAATGTTTTGTTCCTTCCACCAGACATGTGTTTTGCAACTTGTTCTGCACATTCTTACTTATTTTTGAATATACCGTGTTTGTTTTCTCAATGAGCATCATAAAGGTGATAGGCCAAAAATTGTTTGAAGTATAAAAAAATACATTCTAGGTCAACGTCTACGTGTAACACTTGCAGAATCTTGCAGCAAATATCTGAGAGGTTTTACAATGGGTTTGAGAGAAGCAGTGGAGCAGCCCGTGGGGAGAGATGTGTTGTGTATTGTCGAGAGTGTGTGTGCGTGAGTGTGTAAAGGAGAGAGTGTTGAGTGGCGCAGAGAGCAGGGAGTCGGCTGATGGGCAAAGGCATGCTGCCTGCAGGTTCAATCTGCCCGCGAGTCAGGCATCAAACTTTCACATCCACACATCAATAATTCAGGGCGCTGCATTGTCAGAGTGTTAGCATGCCACAGTGGCAGACGACAAACCTGGCTGAGGAGGAGGAGGGAAATCAGAGGACAGGAGAGAGATGGGGGGAGAAAGGGGGATTGGCAAAGAAAGGAAGTGATGATTTGAGGGATAGAAGGAGAGACTTTGGCCAGAGTGGGAAAAAAACTCAGGGGAGGGCTGAGAAGGAAGTTTAGGAAAAGGTAGAGAAATGGTTCTAGCGATGTAACTTTAGCTCAACTAGATCATCATCTCAGTTACCTGGTGGTTTTTTAGTTATTAACCTTAAATTTAATCCTTCCCTGTGCCTTTTTCACTTTGCTCACTAGGCTTCTTTTTCCGCCAGACAATGATTGATTTTGTTCACATGCACTGATTTATAGAAAAGAAAAAGTTTGCATAGTTTGTTTAGAAGTTTGCTGATGCCAGAGGGCACAACACAGCATATGGGCAAAACACTCACCCAACGCTGCAGAGAAACACTGATGGTTCAGTTCCCAGGAGCATGGGTAAACTCTGCATCCATGCCATCACAGTAGATCAGGACTGTCCTTAATCCAAGTTTTGATAAAACTAGGAACATTTCTCAAGTTTTGACATTTCAAACGTTTAGATTTGGCCTGACAGTTAATTAAAAGCAAGAAGTTATTATAGCTAATTTGAAATGTATGGTGTTTTACAATATTGACACTCAAAGGGGGTAATTTCCATTTATTCTAAATTTAAATGGCTTTAATTTTAGTATAAGAAGTACCACGTTTCTGTTTCTAGTCCAAGTAGAAATAAACAATCATCCATCAGGAAATTAGTAAAATAGGCGGGGAGCCAGGACCAGTCTTCAGGAAGTTGTTTGCTATTTTCTTTCCTATCTTTGGCCATCTCAACATGATAATGACTTCTCCCAATTTCAAGAAATTGTAAATTTCACCACCATGGGATGAATAAAGGTTTATGTTATCTTCAATTAAAAAATTTGTTATTACAGGGGCGTTTAACGTAGGGATGTCCCAATCAAATATTGATATCGGTCCGATATCAGCAAAAAAAACCAAACCAATATCCGATTATAGCGGCCTGTGTCTGAAATCTCTGATATCAGCACTCCGATACAAGCGGTCCATTCCAGACTCCACTCCAGCACCTCTATCTAGCAGCACCTGGATCTAGCAGGTAGAGTCCACATATTCACAACAACAGTGTGTACTTAGGCACCAACAAAGTAGAAAGGAGTGGGAGTGATGTTGGTCGTGGGGCAGTATTTTTCCTTGAAGTCCGAAAAAGACGTTGCAGCTGAGTGCAAAACTTATCATGCAAAATTTTACCAGATGAATATCGGTATCAGCCAATACTGAAGGCAACAATATCGGCATCGTATCTTAAGTAAAAATGTTGTATCAGGACACCCCTAATATAAGGTCAAGAATGACATGTGGTACTGAGGATCCTAAAACACAATAAACGTAACTAACTGATTAGTTTCTTGACTGGAATTCATATTGAAGCCTTTCTATGAAATACACATGTAAACAAGATCATCAGTAATAAGACTGGTCATTTTTTTTTGGCATCACCCAAGTTGCTGAAGAGACAGCCCTGTTTGTATAAAGTCTGCTTAAGATATTCACATTGAGAAATACATTTGACTGCCAAAAGTTTGTAGGATGAGATTTTAATCAGAAGATACTTGAATATGTAAATGATGAGATAAGCAAAGACTGCTTTGTCCACATCATAAGACGACTGCCAAGATTGATGTTCCTCACAGGAGGACATCTGAATTATCCTTCAAATAGTGTTTGTAGAGTTTATTGTGTCCCATCAACAGGAACTGTTCCCAGCCTTGTGAGTAGAACTGTAGGGGAGCATGTGGTTCTCCAGAATTTCATAATGTTTTGGGACAACACTGATGTTCCCAACAGCCTCATGTTTTCCTCTGTCATTACTTCTTGCACAGCTCACCAGCGAGTGCTTTGGCAACCATATTGCCATGTTCTTTCTCACGACTCAACCACTTGAACACAAAGCAGATCGTGTAATTGACTTCCCATGCCGTAACCACAAGCTGATGAGTTCCATTTGAAAGCGTCATATGTAATGCAATGTGTAGACCACACATGGAGTAAAAGTACCGCCACAAGTGTCAAAGTTTGAGTGCTCGCCCAAAGACACAATCAGGACATCACTAAATCACCTAAATGGTACTGCGTGACAAAAAATGTTTGAAGTTGCACTAACTTCATCTCCTGCTTTGCCAAGAGAGAACATCCAACAGTGAGAAGTTCTTCAGGACGATGTAGAAGAAACCTTACCCCTGTGCAATTGTTTGGTATTCAAAGTTTGGTTAACACTTTCACACCTGATCAAATACCTGACTTTAACCGAGTATTAGCACATGTGCTCTTTTGTATTTTGTCAAACAGCCTTATCAAAATGCAAACTGTGACCCCTGCATAACTTCACTACACAGCACAGTTTTTACCAGCAGCATGGATCAAGATTTCCCGATCTCTGAGAAACAATGGATTAATGTTTAACAGTTACAGATTTACTGCAGTTAAGCCAAACTTTTCACAATCAAAGTTTATCACTCTCACTTTGGTCAAATCAAAGTCACTCTTAAGCCTTGGAGTGTGTTAAATCCCTAGTTAACACACAGTGCTGTAGCTTCATTACATGTCTGGACAGTGCCGGCCTTAAATGGCGAGGTTCGTTTGGCTTTCATTGGTTCAAAAATCTGTCAAGTAAATAATTTCCAGCTTAGACCCTGCAAGATTTGACCTAAATCCTTCTCATCTCTCAGTTTAAGTAACCTTGTTTCCTTTCTTTACCTTTTCTCCTTGTAACTAAGTTCAGCCTAGCAGCAGATATGAAGACTAGACACATGAGGACACAGTTAAACATTTTTCTAAACCCTAGACATCTTTAAATAAATCAAAACAAACATAATATCAAAAAACTTTACAACAAGAGCAGGTTTAGATGTTATTCTTTGTTACAGTATCTCACTTGCAAAGACTTGATAATGTACAATTCTATCTTATCTAACCGCCAGTGCACAAACATACATCAATTTTCCAGTAAAGGGTTTGAAAATTGAAGATATCACTCAAAACAAAGACTCATTCTAGTGGTCAGTTGCTTATGCAGATGGCTGAACATTCAAGGAGCTCTAAAATGTGGCCATAACCTTCTACAAAGCAAAAGATAAAGGACGCAAAATGTAGTTATCAACTTCTATGGCCAAGCACTGTGCATTAAATCAAAGCAAAATACTATACCCTCAACCATCTTTCAGCAGTAAAACCTACAAGAAAGTCTTCCTCCTCCACTCAAAGCAGCCATGGTGAGAGTACTTACATTTTTTGGGAAAATTTTATCATTTAAATATAAAATCCAGTGAGGAAATCTATTATAGAACTGGCAAAATAAACATTATTTATCTAACAAAATGAGGTGAGTTTACTTATGATGCATTCAGGGTCAGGTCGGTAAAATGATTCCAAAGCAAGAGTAAATAAAATGTCTTCAATACAAGAAGTAGCTGCTTTATTAAAAACCTGGTATCTCATTTTCTAACCAAATAATATAAAAGTATCAATAATTAGGAGACTTGATAATGGTGTCAATATCTGTAAGATTAAATATGGCACAACATGCATTTGTCCATTGTGTTGTTGTAATCTACACCATTACATTTAATGAACCAACTATACTGAGCATGAGAGTGGTCATGAAGACCCTATAGTCTTCTATTACTGTACGTTGAAGTGATTTGTTTATACCTGCTGTGTGTCATGCCTTTTTGTTAACCCCAGGTACGAAGAAAAAGACCATCACAAAGACGCACCTGTGCATCCTTTATCACCGCTCTGCTGGGATGACTCCTCTGTTCCCTTCCTAAGATGAAAATATACGACATCCTTAAAGAAGCAGCTTTTAGATCCATCGAAAAGTGAGAGTAGACAACTAAGTACACACTTAACAAACTAGAAAAGCTCTCTTATTGGAGCCCTACTCACCTGTGCTGATGAAAATACCTGTGTGGGTCTGCACTCAGTCCAGCAGGTTCTGTCTTATGAAGCTGTTTTCTACTTTCAGTATTTTTCCCTCCTGAGTATGGAGTATTTCAAATGAATAAGGAAAAAAAAGGTCCAAAAGATTCACCTTTGTGAAAAAAAACAAAAAAAAAACAGGTCACATATTCAAGGATATTGGAGTATGAGGTTTTATTAGCCAAATGTTGATATATCTGCATGGAGGACTCACACGGTGGCAACATAAAAAGAAAAAAAGGTAAAGGTGAAACGAACAGAAAGCAAGGAATACAGCTTTAAAAGGAAGTTTGAAAAGCTTCATCGCTGCAACTCTTCCTCTTTGTCCTTATGTTTTCGTCCCTCTCTCTCTGCCCTCAATCTCTTCTGCAGCTGCTTTCATTGATTTCCACATACTCACCTGCAAAGGAAAGTATGGCTGAATTGAACTCTCACAAATTATGATGTGACATTTGGTGGAAAATGCATCACAGATACCAATGAGGTGTAGGTAATGAGATTTAAAGGGGCTTAACAACACTGGAGAGGGCCAGAATGGCTTTCCACAGCTCTTCAAATGACTGCACGGCTGACCCTTATGTCAGCGTATGTCACTTATCATGTGGAAAAGGGCAAAATTGAGCACCTGAATTCCACTGAATGAAAGATCTTTTTTTCCAGACAGAGTGGGATCCTTCTCTGCGATTCCCCCACAGTGTTGCTCCATGCGGTTTAAGAATGACGCCAGGCTTTTCAGCTGATCATGCACAAACACACGTGTACCCTAACAGTTGAGTGCATCTGCACACGAGAGCGCACACACACACACACACACACACACACGCACGCACACACACACACACACACACACACACACACACACACACACACACACACACACACACAGAACATGCGCTCACATTCATAGCAGTGAGGCATGATTTCCCACTTGAGTGTGAGCCATTGGAGAGAGCAGGGGGACGACTGACAGCCAAGGCAAAGTGCTGATGGTAGGCAACATTGTGCAGAAATTCTCGAAAGCTGTGAAATGCGTGTAGGATCGTGTGTGTGTGTGTGTATGTGTGTGGCAGAAGTACACAAACAAGGGCAAAAAAAAAGTAGCCTATTGATTTCCTTCTTTTAAATGGTAATTTTAAAATGTTTAACAAATCAATGTCATGTCAGTTGTAATATCTAAAGTGAGCAAAATTCAATTCAATTCAAGTTAGTTAACCGGTGATAGCTTCAATTTGCAGAATGCAAAAGAGGCAAAAAAAAAAAAGACACAAAAGCACAGAATAAAAAAAAAACACAAAAGAATTGAAAGGAAGTGAAGGTTTAAAAGTTAAAAAGAAATATTTTTATGTAAAATTGGGAACAGCCCGGTATCCTTCCTTTACCCTGGGCCTTAAAACATCCTTAAATCTGCAGGGGTTGTAACATGGACAAAATTTTGATTACAAAGGTTGATGTAAATGAAACCTCCAAAGAATGTGACGTTACAGAGGGAAAATGAGCATCTTGCAAAACACTAGTCTGGCGGGCTTGGAATGACTGACAGCAGGGATAGCCCATCACACACAAAAAGCGGCCCTGCGGCAGAGCCAATCGAAGACCATTGTGAGTGATCCAAACCGAGGGAAACCGATTTTCAGCATAAGCGGCCATTTGATCCTAGTACCTGACGTGTATCGGTTTGCTATGGCGTAAAGTAACATTGTTCTCAGACGCTAAAAAAACTGCGGGGGACCAAAACAGGCTTTTGTGGGGGACATTTCCCCTGTTTCCCCTCCACAAATTACGTCCGTGGGTTGTAATCTACATAGTATAAGGTTGGGAATCACCAGGGCTTACGATAATATTTTAACATGATACTTAAGTAACAATCCAATATTATTGTGATTTATAACATTTTGGTCAAAGGAAGTTTTGTTTTCAAGTGTTTCAGTCTTTGTCCCTTCAGGATTTCAAGGAGGCTGAAGGCAAACAAAACCTCAAACATTAAATTCTGCACACATTTGGACTATTTACTTGATGACTGATAATAAGAATTCTGCACGTTCACTCTGCTGTCTCTGTCCCACCCACTCACACACATACATTAACTCTCACTGACCGACTGGGCCGACCGATCATGCCCATTGGACCATCCCTGATATACCTTGTGTGCAGTGGGGCATGTGCATGCCAACACAGCGTCTGCATGCAATCTTGATCTGACTCACTCAGGCAGGTAGACGGGGGACGTGAGGTGCAGCAGTAAGGAGAGGGAGAGTGTGGAGGGGGGCAACACTGAAATCATCTATATTTCATAGACCTCTCAATTAGTGTCAGTGTTCACGGGTAGGAGGTTGGGGAGCATCCCCTGTCTACTTGCTCACGCTTGGCCCCTGCCATCTACCCCCTCTTTTACCTTTTCCCTCCCCCACATCCCCCCGTGAACACAATAGGAGGTCTGATTCAGGTTCACTTTGGGCCTTTTCAGCTCATAATGAACGAGATGCCATTGGGGAACCCTGACAGCAGCTTGATCTGATATAATTTCCTAAACGTGTTAATGGTGTTATTCTAAATGTGAGAACAGGGATGATAAATAAAAATCCCACGGGATGACACGTTGGAGTCAGACGTTCACATTTATCATGGCTTTCATGGTGCACAGATGGTGAGGTAGGCCTGTCATAAAACATTAAATGGTTGCAAAAATGTGTATCAAAAATAACAATCCCAGATTAGCCCCTCTGCATGTTTTTTAAATCTTATTATTCATTTCAAATCTCATTATGCTAAGACTTAAGCGATGTGTAAATTTATAGTTCAGTTTATAGTTAAAGCTGCACATTTTGGGGTTGTGTAGAACAGCCTGACTTATCTGGATTAGCACCCCCCTCTGCTATATTTCTAAGTATACCTTCTGTGTCAACATCTCAGCTACATGATGATGAGAATAGTTACATAATTTTACTGCCAGAGCCAGACACTCATTCATCGGTTCAACCATCCCTGATCCTATTAGTCCCTATGAATAACATATTCTTCTAATTATCAGATTATTATAGACTGACAAAAATTATTTATTGCAAGTGACAGCTTAAGGCAACAGAGGAATACATTAAATCCCTATAGTATAACAGGGAAGTGAAAAGCATGAGTCCAATGATGCCTAGATATCTTATAAATCAAAGAGGAAATTGAAAACGACGTAGATCATGTGTCAGAGAGAGAAAACATCCAGACTTGGCTCATTCAGGCATGTCTGCATCAGGTTAAGATGATTTACATCAAGTTTGGAGAGACGGGAGCAAATTTGATTCAAAAATTAGGTAACCAACATGAGACAGGAGTTGGCAGAGTCTGTATTTGGGTTAGAGCGAAGTCTATTTTTAGGGATCATGCGTCTGAACATGCTGGCTGTGATCCAGAGTGCTAGACCTTGCATTACGGGGTTTTAATATGGTTGAGTTTGATTGATACATGGCGGATCAGGTCTGGGTTGACCACAAATACAGTTCAGGGGCATGTTTGAAATACAGTGAGACAGACCACAGTTTTGTGTGGTTTTGTGTCGTGTGGTTTTCATCATATCTCCCTGTGTGCTCTCTTTTTACCAGTCAAGTTTGCCCAAGTTTGTCAAGTGTTCGGCTAAAGGTGGGGTGAAGATGTGTGCAAGAAACAAAAACAGAAGAGGGTTGGATGGTGAAGAGACAGGAGCTAATGATGCAACGATCCCACTGAACAATAGACGGCTATTAGACGTCTGGCTTTAGACATAATTTCAACTGTCTAGATTCTGTATATTCTTAGACAGAATTTAGACGTTGCACTTTAACCAATCATTCAATAACTATTTATTTCAAAAAGTTACTGTGAGTTGCATAACTGATCCCCAAGTACTTAACCAAAATAATTATGATAGCCATTGAGCAATATACAGTGTAGTATAGATATTGCCCTGATTTAGACTTGGTCTAAACTTAGACGTCTAAAAAACTTTCATTTTTAGACCTGTGGTAGCCTGATTTTAGACCAGTTGTCTAGGCTACATTTAGACATTTTTAAAAGTCGTCTTAAAACCCATTTTTATTCATTGGCTTTTAACCCTCCATGAGACTCGACTCCTGTTTTAGTGTTTTATGGTTTGTTTTTAGTTATTTGTTTCTATGTTTATAAATTAGTTTTTAAAAGCATTGAAACAATACATTTAATTCTGCTTTTATTTTATCCATTGTTTTAATTGTTTTTTGATTGGTTTTTATCTTGTTGTTTTGTCTAGTTATGTACAGCACTTTGTACAGCTGTGGTTGTTTTAAAGTGCTTAACAAATAAAGTTGAGTTGAGTTGAGTTGAGATCGCTTTTAGACCAAAAACTGCTCAGTGGGGAGTTGTAGCTGTACCTGTTTTCCCAACAAAGTCAATGCAGATCAGCATGTCAGGTGTTAAGCGTCCTGTGGGGTTGTGCACTGGCAGTGGACACATACCCTGAATCTCATCACTGGAAATATAAAACAGGAGAAAGTTAAAAGTCAAACTCATCCAACATATTTTCACAACTCTTCTTTCACTTAAGTATGAAAATCATCTTTATATTCACAATATATCATCTGTCATAATATTATTCTAAATATCACATTGCTCCACTCACCTGTGCAGAGAGCAGATAGTGATCAGGTGCCTATAGATAAGGTGTTTACATCCCACACAAGTTTGTGCCAGAGTCATCCTGAAATTAAATTTTAAGGTTTCATTCCTGTCTCCATGTTTATGACATGATGTGCATAAACAGCATACCCCAAAAATCGGATCAAATCTGAGATATATAAGTGTGCATGTGATGAGAAAAGACAGAAAACGAGGAGATGAAGGAAAAAGGAAGAGACAGGAAAGAACAGACTGTGGAAAAGAGTACATTTCTGTTAGATGCTGTGAAGTGTTTACTCGCATAAAGACCACATTTGACTTTAAGCACCAGGCTCTGTCCCTGTAAGCTCTGCTGTTTGCTGTCTTCAAGAGGAGAATCTAAAGTCTACTCCACTCTCTCCCCTCACTTTCTCCTTTTTAACCCAGCTGGATGCTCCAGCTGCTCGGTTATGGCTTGTCTGATGCTCCCCTGTGGCTCATTTAACCAGGGAGAGGAGAGGAAAGGAGAGGAGAGGAGAGGAAGTTGAAGGGATGACAGATGAAGATTTATTTAGAAACAGAGAATTAACAGTTACATTTAAATCTGTTTATTGGGTGAAATCCAGGTATCATGCCCACGTCTTCAAATAAATAAATAAAGAGTTTATGATCATGATTAAAAAAAAAGAGAGAGAGAGTTTCTGTTACAGGAATCGTGCTGCTGTCTTCATGAAACTCATAACTTTAATTCACAGAGCAGTTACAAAATGCTTCACAAAGGCAGCAAAAGAAAACAAGCTGGTCATGAATTCGTAAAAGATCAATGGTTGAGAAATAAACATTTTACAAGACACAAAACGTATTGAGAATAACTCTTAGAAAATAAATAAATCAATTAAAATACACAAAGTAAGTAATTCTCAGTCTGTATCAACTGTGGCGCCCCCTGTGGATGTAGCAGTCTTTGCTTATCTTGTCCTCTTCATTTTTGAGTAGTCTTTTGGCATTCTTCAAAATGTCATTCTCCTGACTTTTGACAGCTACATCTGATTATGAAAATCAAAAATCTCCTCATAGCAGCTTTAGGTAAAATGGTAAAATTCAAGTAAAGTCAGGAAAAGATCGATGACAGTATGTTTAAAGAAAAACTCAAAAGAGACCACGTCTGTCCGCTTTGTTTTAATCTTTCCCCATAACTTTGTAATCCAGGTTTCTTGTGACGTTGCCGTCGAGAAAATCCCATTACTGCAGACCCTTAAAAAAATTCAGGTGACTAAAGTGCACTGAATGAGAGCAGCAGCAGAGCGAAGGCAGGCGGTCTCTAAAGGGGGGGATAAACACTGCGAGATGTAGCGCTGAGAGAGAAGAGAGAGTGCAGTGCTACATGGGCTTTACTCTTAGTTAAATTGGTGGTCATGGGGGTTAAAGGTCAAACCTAAAGGCCAGCAGTGATTGGTTCCCCTGAGGAAGGTCACAATACACATCTGGCCCTGAGCTCATCCATGCATTTTCTTCCTCCTTTCCTCTGCCTCACACACACACATATACACTCAGCAGCCGAGCGGAGCGACCTTGAGGATGTCCGCTCAGTTTTGTGCTTTTTCTTTTTTTTTGTCCTCCCATCCTTCCTCTAACTCACTGAACAATTACTGCCATAGGAAGCAGAGAAATAAAGGAATCTCAATTTCTGCTAAGGGAAGAGGCCCAGTGCTCCTGAGTATTGGAGGTGTTGTGTTTGCGTGTGTGTGTGTGTGTGTGTGTGTGTATGTATGTTTGTGTGTGTGGGCGGTGGTAAACCTCAGGTCAGGGCCCCTTCCTCTTTTCTTGATGCTCTGGGCAGCCAGCAGAAAGAGCTCTGGTGAGCACTTGAGGGTACGCCCAGGGCAAGGATTATCACGGCTGAAAATTAGGCAAGAAGGCAAAGGTCAAAGGGTTGAGAGTGTGTCAGGGTCAGAGTATCTGAGTGTTTGTTTAGATGCTGCCATGTGAGGAGATACAAAGTTCATTAGGTCCTAATAGACTAAACGGAAAAATAACTGCATTTTTCCTAGCAGCCATTGGTACAAAATACAAATCATACACAGCACTATGGGGACAAAATTCTGTATTATTTATCAGATTTTCACATATTTGCAGTTTTTATCTGGCTTTTATTAAACTTGCCGACACTGATTATGCTCTTTATCTGGATCTTGTTTTTTCAGCTTGTTTTTTATTAACTGTTGGCTCATTATTATCTAAATTTATCTTGTACTAATTGGTCATTCCACGTCATAGCAACAGTCTGCCACTCCTAAATAGCAGACTGTTGCTAGGGGTGTGGCTCCAATCACAAACTCTGGAATAGTTATAGTTATAGAACAATCCAAATTTAATACACACATGACAGCAGATCCATCGAAAAACTAGACAATCAGCTGTGACTTCTCTTGTCTTAAATGCACAAACCTCCCACCCCTCGACCAGTCTCTGATAAGGCCCCACAAAGCACAGAGCAGGATCAGGTTGACAACCAGAATCAGCTTACATGTACACAACAAGGAATTCCACTGTGCTCTCCATGAACAAAAACTGGTTGAATATTTTCAGTTTGTCAGACAAGGGTGCAATGTAAAAGGAATAGTCTGTTTTAAATACAAACGTAGTGTCACCAGTTGGTCTCAAAGAGGCATTAGAAAGCTTTAAGATGGTGGTCAGCATATTAAGAATTCTGGGCCAGATAAGATGTTGACTGATCTTGAAAACAAGCAAGACGAGTTGTTGAGGTCACAGACTCTGGGCAAACAGCCACATTAAACCTGCCTGTCAATCCGTACACATTTACATCTAATTATGCAAAGCTCTTGGCCTTTATATTATTCAATTTTAAAAGTTGTGTGAAAAATCATCAACTTGCAGAGATTTTGTGGTCCTTTTGTTACAGGTAAACATGCATTTCTGCTGTAAATATGGGCTTTATCTGGGTTTCATTGGTTTTTGGGGCCTGGATCAAGCAGTCACTGTGTGGACTTCAGTTTACTTAACTTCTCTTCTAGCTTTAAATTTTCAACGGTTGTTAATTTACCTACAGATAAGTTGATTTACATAAGATCTTCTAGTGTTTATGTTTAAAAAAAGAACAGTGTGCATGCACAAGCAGGTAAAGAGAGCAATATTATATCAGTTTTGTTATTGCTGCAGAGGAAATGTTTGACCAAGAACAGTGAGAGCAGTGGATGAAAGTTAAATCAAGAGATTTGTCTGTTTACTGTGATGGATAATGGCTCTTAATCTGGCGCTGGACACCACAGACGTTTCTGTATCTCATATACAGTCAGTGGCCTCTAAGAACGTCCAGAGGGACCAAGAGAGGGCTGCTCAAGATCATGATCCTTGAAAGTGATTCAGATCAAACAGTCTGAGAGGAAGGATCTTCTTGAGCTTGGACTGCTCAACATTCATGACTACACACAGGCCATAACCTGCAATTATGGCTCACGGTGAGACATAGCTTTACTTTATCTTGTAATTTACCTAAATGTTTATTCAACTCCCAGGATATCATTAAAGTCTTATTTTTATTGATGAAATTAACGGTCAACTGCAGAACTAAAAATCACATTGCAGTAATGCAGATTTATCCTCCTCTATTTTTGATGTTTTCAACTGCGACAAAGTTTGTAGGAGTTTGTTTCTGAGGTTTAATTTGTTTTTCTCTACATGAGCACCAGAATAGGCATCCAGATGACAGGCCCAGTTTATAAAAGTCACATGGTGGTTTGCGGTCATGCAGGAAAACAATCTGATCTGAGCTCCAGCCTCTTCACTTTGCCTCACACCCAAGTGCACATCCTCTGACCCCTGTTAGGCATAAATTACTGACAGAGCAGATAGCCGAAGAGGGTCTTAAGCAAATGAAACTGATCTGAATGCCGATCAAACCTTGTGGCAATGTCGTGGTGGAGGCCCGGCTCCTGCACTGATTTCAAGGCAAATAGAGGCTGAAATGAGCTCCTGTGGCTGCGAGGCTGCGCTGATCTGAGAGCAGTCTCGGAGGCCGGCTGAGGAGAGCTGCAGCTCTGGGCTCTGGTGAGTGGTGAGAAATTAATTAAGAGTGAAACAGCAGCAGGAGGGGAGATAGGAGGGAGGGCGGCAAAGGGACTAAAGGAGAGACAGAGAGAGGGTGGGAGAGAAAGCCAGAGAGGAAGCCTCTGGGAGTGGGCCTCCTAGAGGATCAAGACTATTATTGCTATCATCATTGTCTAACTTTCCCTCCTTTGCTTCTTCCTTCTTTCATTCTTGTTTCATTTGCTACTCCCTCTTCTCTACTCTGATTTCCCTCCTCCCCCTCATATCTCACCTTTTCCTCTCACCCACCTTTTCTTCTCCTCTATTGTCTTTTTTCCTTCTTTTCCTTTCCTCAATTCTGGCCCCTAAGATTAAGGACAGGCTGCTAGCCGGCAGGTGCTGTAGAGGAGGGAGAGCAAGTGAGAGCCCTAATGAGATGTCTATCGCCTCCGTCTAGACTGGACCGCTCCTCTCAGCAAAGTATCATCACCACTACACACTGCACTGTACTACACACTGTACCCTGTCTGCCCGCATACTGCTGCTGCTGCTGCTGCTGAGGGAATAGCAAGAGGCAAGGTTTGAGTGTGTGCATGGATGGATGAAAGCGTGTGTGTGGCTGTAGGTGGTGTGTAGAAGCTGTATATGAAGGCACAAGCATAGCTGATGTGTGTGTATCTAGGGGTGCACTGGCAGAGCTGTATTTTGTGGTGTGTGTGTGACTTGTTTGTGTGTGTGATTTTGGTGTCTGAGTGACAGTGTGTGTGTTACTGTCACTGCTATCTCTATAATTCCAGTGTGTGAGAAACCGGCCCTTGGGCTCACAATATTATGATGGATGCCCTCACACACACCCTCCTCCTCTGTGATTGCCTGTTAGGGCTCCACTCGCTCAGGCTGACACAAAAATCTGCCCTCCAAATCCCACCATCATGCACACTCTGCCTGCAGAGACCCCCTTTTATTTCCTGATAGGCAGGCCCTATGGCGGAGCTCCGCCGTGGGGACCTCTGTTAACACCAGGGGGACCCTGGTTGTTCTGGAGAGACCTCTCCACTGGCAAAGTCACCAGAAGTCCTCAGTTACACATGTTTCCCAGCATCCATCTCCACTGTGAGCCCATGAGGCCGACTCAATATTTCACAAACAGAAAATCTACCACCACCAAATCTTTCACTGAAGTCTGATGGAAACTGAACGTCTGCTCCCTGGTGAAGCCCCACGGAAAAGTTGTCCATCTCATAAAACCATTTGTCATACAGCAGGTCATTTAACCTTTACTAGCATTAATTACATGGAAATGTAATTACTGCTCTTACTGCTGTATAGATTTTCCGAAATACCCATTTTAAATAAAAATAAACTTGCAACAAGGATTTTGAAGATGTAAAGGCAAGCAGAAACATTTGTAAAATACACAAATAAAAGAAGAAATTTTTAGGGTAAGCTTTGAAAGGGGTATAACATAATATTGTAGACTGACTGTATATTAAATGAAGGGAGGCCAAAGCCATTTTATTCTCAAGTCTCAAACTGATACCAGTGAGGATTCAGCCTAGGCTAGCATCAAGACTACAGCCAGCAGGACTTTGTCCACCGTTAGACATTTCCACCCCTGCCAGCTTTATCTTAAACCTTACGATGTGGCCTCACAGCTAAAACCCACAGGATCCGGAACGGCAGGCAGATCAAATACGCAAGCATTATAATCAATGTGTGTGATTCCACACAATCCATCCGCCGTCCGGATCGGCTCTGGCGGCCGGATCAGATACGCAACGCTTCTATTTTTACCAGATGCCGCAGCACCGCGCATCAAATAAGCACGAGCAGTAGCGGAAGTTGTGCGCGGCTACAGAGTAAAATATACGGTCAATTTTCAAAATAAAATAAAGTCGACACATTGAACTGTTCTTCACTTGATAATAGGAGAGGCCAGGGTTGTGGGATGTGGGTGTTTATATACACCGCCATTTATATACATCTCGTCCAGTCTCGTGAGAAATATCGGTAAATATTGGACTAAATTATCCTTAAGGAAGAACTTTGAGGCGTTAATCATCCCCTAAAAAAAAGAGGAAATACCTCGAGCTTCTGTGATGAAGCAGCTGTCTCTGAAAAGAAAAGGTCCATTAAGGAGTCACTGAAGGGGCAGCGTTTAGCAGCTAGCCTAGCATGCTATTCTGAAGGCAGTGGACTTCATATCGCCTGTCAGCTCTGCTCCCTATGGGGGTGAGCTGTGAAAAGCTTGAGCTTGTCTCACTAGAGGCCTTTCTCCTTCTGTCTCTTTGTCTCTTTACATGGGTTTTATAATCAGAAGCCCTTGTGAGGCATCTCTTATGGTAACCTGGCTGCTGCACGCACACACTCTGTTCATTAGAGAGCCACTCCTGAGAGAGCTAAGAAATGGAGGGGTAACGAGAGAGAGAGAGACACACAAATGAAAGGAAGCAGAGAGAGTGAGGAAGAGAGAGTGAAAGAGAGACAGAGAGCTTGTTAGCAGCCATGCTGAAAGTCTGCTCCAGTTATTCGCTTGAGTGAGAGGCACCGCCTTAAAAAAAAAAAAAAAAAAAAAAAAAAAACTCTTCCTCACTGTCTCTGTTTCATCCCCGCGCCCTCCCTCCTGCTCTCCCCTCTCTGAGGCTCGTTGGTTCCAGGTGACAGGCTTACTGAGGGTCAAGCAAGACTGCACATTGGGTAACTCACCTCACTCACACGAAAACACACACATTTACTGTCTGTGGAACTCTACCTCAGACACACACACACACACACACACACACACACACTCAGACACACATGATGTGCTCACACTGGGCTTTCGACTGCAGGCCTCATTAACTGCACTACAGCTGCCCCTGTTTTAGAGACTCTCCTCAGCACGCTGTCTCTCTCTCTTTCTGTCCCCCTCTCAGACAACCACACACACCGCTTCCTCTCCGTCTCACACACACACACAGCCAGAGGAACACATATTGTCCTTCAAGCTTTGTTTTCTCCCTCACAGGATCACTATCATGCTCTCATGCAGCCACACGGCTCATCAGTTTAGTTCACAGCAGATTTTCACGAAAGATGTTCACATTTTTGCACAAGTAAATGAGTGAAGTGATGGAAGTTTATACGAACGGACACCTGAATTTTCTTAACGCACATCTATAAATCATTTTTGATGCAGCGCAAAAAAACTGATCTGAGTTTGACAAGAAAGTCGAGGCTCTCAAAATGATAAATGAGGACGACCGAAAATTCCAACAATCAAAATAAAAGTGGTTTTGACATTAAAACTGGGTCTTTTTCTGGAAAGTTCAACTCCAGGTTGTTGTTGCTTTTTTAACTAATACAAAAGTAAGGATGAGACAAAAATGCGGATTTTATTTGTAAAGCAATATACACTGACAGGCAAAAAAATTCAATTACCAATATCAGCATTTTAATTGAAAAATATGGCAGAAGAGATTCTCCTTCCAATTAGACTCACTGTATCTCTACTTCACGACTCCTCATGGTGACGCTAATGACTTGAATGAGGGTTGAGTAAATGGCGGAGGAAGAAGCCGACAAGGGGGAATACCCTGAGTTGTTGGGTCTAATGTACACAGTATACAGCAGCCATTGCACCGGTCAAGTTCAAGGCCTAGTCCTGGTAGGATTAAGCGCACGCCACTCCCCCACTCACTCTACCCACTTCCTGTTTCTCCAATGCAACACACTGCTGATTGTGCCTCAAAGAAGTAGAAGAAGACAGCCAATAACCACTTTCAAAACCAGAAAGAAAACAGAATTTAAAAAGGCTGTTTCACCTCTTTATACTCCAGTCTGCAGAGTTTCACTCACCTGCACTATGTGGACTTCACAAGCCATAGAGTCCTGTGTGACAATTACAGCCAGTTTTATTGACAAATGGGAAATGCATTACTACCCATTGTAAACCAGAGTCGAGCATGAGACTTACACGGGTGTTCATATGGCAGACGTTTTATCGAGGGCTATGAAAAACAGGAGCTTACATCATGGAGAATACAGCAGTGGCTGTTACAGGTAGAGTCTAACAGGTTAATAAAACATGTTTATGTATTAAGCTATGCTGTATATCAGAACTAAAACTATACTATAACAGGGTCCTGAGATGGTTACATTTGTGTAAGGTTTAAATAAACTCTACCTTCATGCTTAACTTGTTAGGTTACCTTAAAGTTTTATTTTCTCCTTGTTATTTTGATTTGGAAGCAATAAAGATGATACTTCGATTCATTCATTCAAGCACAAAATGTGAACTGTCGTGTGTATTTTGTTACTGTTTTGTCTCCAAATCAAACTTGAAGCTCCTCTGAGGTTTTTGTCAGTTTTGGCGCCCCCTGTGGTTAAAGTAGTTATTTGTTGTCTTGTCCTCTAAATGCTTATGCCACATTTTCTGACAACTACGAAAAAAATCTCATCCTTCTGACCTTTGATGGTCGAATGTATCATTAATGGTGTTGAAAACAAGACTATTAATGCATTTTTATTAAACTAATCTAATAAAATCTAAAAAAAAAGACTTCATTTAGGAGCTTTAAGTGTCATAAAAGCGACATAAAGGGGCATTTTGTAGTCTTTGGTTAATCAGTTATTATGATGTAGTATCATATGATTGTCTTACCCACACTGATAATTGCAGCGATTCTGTTTTTTGATTACTTTATTGTACCATATTGTGATTCACTGGCAATTCCCACTCCTACTAGAAAGGCTTAATTTTGCAAGAAATTAATCATGCATTTGGTTTGTAATCGTATGCTAAATGTATGGAGACACTGCTATTAGCATGGCCAAACCTACTGTGAGAACAAGTGTTAAAGTCCTCTTCTTCTCCTCTGTGACTAGTTTGATAAAGCAAGACCTGAGACAAATTCTTTTACCTGAATTCACCTCAGCAGTGTCCTTAATGAAAAATTTAACTGTTAATTATTGAAGGCATATTCGCTGTATTTTGCGAGAGTGTGTATGTGTGTCTGTGAGTCTTTATATACCCCTGTCCCATGGGATCCTTCATGGCCTCAGCACAAACAGCTCTTATCGCCTGCGATCGAGTCTGACGCTCCAAAGCTGCTGCCATCAGCCACAAACTCATTAATTACTCTTTAGTATCAAGCCGTAATTAGAGACACCAATCAGGCCCCCGCTCAGCCACCCCCTCTCCACCCACCTCCAAGTCCCTATTAGCACTCCACACCAAACTCAGTGTGCTAGCGAACTAAGCTAGTCGCTTCACAGTAGCACAATGCCGAGATGAGCTCCCCCATGTGTGAGATTAGGTGGCGTGCTGTTAGATAGAAGCAGGAGAGAAGAGGGGGGAGGGTGGGTGAGGTAGGGTGGATGATTGTTGGGAGGAAATAAAGGAGGAAGAAAGGAGGTAAGGACAGAGGTAGTGAGGTGAGGGCGGAGAGGAATACAAGAGGGAGGTGAGCTGATGTCTCTGCTCTGAAGGAGCATTAATTTGACATTAATTGTGCTATTGCTGCTTCAGCCTCCCCCCCTCCACCAACACCACCTCCCCCGTACACACACCTCTTTTCCTCTCCCACTCCTTACGAGTGGATCATTGGCGGATGAGAAGGGAAAAGATCTGATTAGATCTGTCTTTTCAGTCTGCACTGTGGAGAGGGTGAAACAGGGACAAGAGGGGAGAGGTGGGGAGGGTGAAGGCTTTGAGTCATTAAGGACAGTGATTGGTTTAATAAGGCGGGAAGGAGAGCCACAGCTAGGAGGATTTCCTGGTAGGTCATTTTCTTTTAATCAGGAGAAACTCAGTAGCCCTGGACACCACAGGGACATTTGACTTGATTGTGTGATCTGTTTTATTTTGAAGGGGTTTGGATGATTTAATACACTTCTTTCCTTTTTTTTAGAAATGACTAACGACATGGGAGTTATAATCTACACTTGGCCTTATTAATATTTAGCAGTTTGCTCCAACTGTTCTTGAGTTCAAATTGTGATCTTAGTCTCCTGCCCTCATTATGCCTCTGGGTGCGCTGCCACAGAGCGCTAATCATATGAAGATGAGGAGTTTGTCTGTACAGTCATAGTTGAAGCCACTGAGCAACAGTGAGATATTTTCTATCAATCAGAAAAGAGAAGGTTCAAGAACCAGAAAGGAATATAAATTTGTAAATAAGTATTAAATCTGGATTCAAATACACGCTTTACGCAAGTGTAAAGTGTTAATTGTACTCACCAATTCACACAGTCAGAGATGAAGATGGGGAAAAGAGGGCAAACGGCAATGTGAAGTTTCGGAGGCAAGGGAATGGACTGTACAGCAACCCATGGCGGCAAACCACGCTCAAGTACAGCAGCTACAGTCTCTCTCCCAAGGTCCAGGGCTCTTCCGGTCCTCACTCTCTCCCTCTTATGGCAATTGTCTGGTCCTAAATCACACAAATATTGTTAGTAAATAAACTACAGGCGTATTCATGGCAAAAAAACAACAACAAAAAATGCCTTAGACAAATTAGCAATAGCTAACAGTAATGCAGAATAAACAGTGTGAAAGCCTATGACGAGGCTAAGCTAAAGGCTAGCAGCGATTAGCGATTCAGCTCGCTTTTTACACATTACAAATAAACCACAGCACCGAGCACATTAAAACACATGAATTTACCCTTGGCAGCTTCTCAGAGTTCACACAGATCAACCGCAGGACGACTTTCCTTAAGTCTTGGAAGTTAGGAGTTTTTTCACGATACTTTTACTGCTTCGCGCTATCCTGCTCACAGGCCGAGAAAGCAGCCTCTGCTGTCGCTAAGGTGCTGCGGCCTGTCAGTGAAGCTAAGCCCCGCCTACCTAAACAAGGTAAGGACAGGATTGGCTAAAGATACATACGTGCAAAGATGAGAGAAGAAGAGATGCTTCACTACTCCACAACAAACATGGTCTCCTGTCTTATGTAAAAACAACCAAATATGAATGGATTTTAAAACAAACACCACCCTTTTATCTCTGACTTTTAACGGTTGATGACTGTTTTTTAACATTTTATAATCCAATATTTTTAACATATTTACACTTCATGAACTTTTTTTTTCCAACACAAACATTTTAATATCTCCTACAAAGTATGAGGGCCACATTAAGAAAGAAAAAGAGACTGAGATTGAAGTCATTACTAACAAGAATAAAGTCATAGCAAAACCATTACTTAAGCGATTAAAGTCATAATAAAATCATTACTTACGAGAATAATGTCGTAAAGTATATACGACAGAGTATTAGGGCCACATTAGGAAAAAATTACGACGAACAACAACTAACAAGTGACTATTAGCTATGACTTTATTCTTGTAAGTAAGTATTTTATCATGACTTTTATTGTCATAAGTAATGACTTTAATCTCGAAGTCTTCATTTTTTCTTCCTCTTAATGTGGCCCTAATACTCCATCATGAATATCTGTATATGAATTAATGAAAATAATAGCCACAGGGCTACACAAGTATGATGCACTTTTGCCTGATTCTCATTTTACAGAGCCGAACACCACATAACATAACCGTATTTCGCATCATTCGGTAGGTAGCTTTTACTTTGCTGATTTAAACATAGATTTCACCATAAAATAACTTTTAATTAACAAGACTTGCTATGAAGTCTGGGTGTGCTTACCCTGACAGCTTTGTGTGGAAGATGAAGATGGCAGCCCCGAAGCACCAACAGCAGCAGTAGCAGGAGGAGTTGATGGCATTGTCAAAGGTTAGCTGCCAATTTGATTTTTTTTCCCCCACAAACTTTATTAGACAATCTGTCAATGTGTGTGCACCATTGATTTAATTAACGTGACATGACAAAACTCCAAGTAAAACTTTACTTCATGGGACCCATGAGACAGGATGGCAATCCTAATACAATCAGTAGACTAGTTGTAATTTATTTGGGGGGTTTTGAAAAATGCAGAATCGGTGACTTTTACTCTCGCTGTTCCTCCTTTGCTAATGTAGAAAATCCTGGAAGAAGACTGAGGGAGCAACAGTGGTCAGAATAACTTTCAAAACACTTCATACATATTTTATTATTTTGTAACTGGTTTATACTTCAACATAAAGAGTATTACCTACATTAACAGGGAATGAATTTTTAGGTTTATCACTCCATTTTTATGTAAAGTTGCTTTTGATGCCCTATTTATAGATAAAGTTCTTCTTATCTTATCTTCTTATAGTTTCGTTAAAACCAGTTACGGCAAGTTATTCTGACCAGTTGCCTCAAAGAACGAAGAATCGCATGTGATGGATTCCCTGTCCTGAGGCAGATATCGGGGTGTTATTTGGCTTTACTGTATACATCAGTCTGGAAGTAACTGTCGGGCATTTTTTGTGACTGATTTTTGTACATCCTCTATCGATCACTGGACACATAGCTCTTAAAAAAACCCTGGAGCATGTAGATATCCGTCACCTTGTTCAGCATGATGGAGGCTTTAGTCTTGAACATTTGCCTTCTGGTTTAACCCAGACATTGAAACTTTACTTGAAGACTTAGACCAACCGTGTCCACTGGTCATTTTTCTTTTCACTGTTGGGTTTTCTTTATTTTTTGTTGGATCACCTGATTTAGTTCATGATATTTGGTCTCAATTAATCTAAATTATTCCACCTGTTTTTAACTAGAACTGCTGGAAACAGGTGATTGATTAGTCCATACCCAAGTTTAAACTGATTATGAGAAAACCACATGGCTTTTTCAGGGATTTAAGTTGATAATCTATTCCAGTCCCCTCTCAGCCCACACGTATCACTCTCAAATAGATTGACAGCTCTTTTAATACAGGGTATAACACCAAACAACAACTGAATCCACGTTATTAATGTTTGCTGATGCTGTTAAGTTTTGTTTACACCAATGTGGGGAAAACTGAAGCCATGTGAAGTCATAAAATAGCCTCTCTGTGGTGTAGTTTATAAAGGCTTATAACTAAATCGAGCATTCTTTCATGGATTGGAGCAAAATATTTGGAATAATTTGTACTAAAATGTATTTCACTGCTGCATGTAGAGTAATAAAAAATTGAGTTTCTTAGTAAAAGTAACACAGCAATACAGAAGCTGGCATTTGCTGCGTGCAAAGAAGTGTTGCATGTCCACTAAGCCTTTAACATGAAGTTGTCCCACAACACTGTGCACCAGTCCCACAGCTTTTAACTCTGTTTTCCACAGTATATTCTCAAAGGTCTCCCTGACAGACTCTTCAAACGCAACTTATCTCCCTCACTTGGACCCCAAGGAGGTTGTCCACCATTTTTACACCTCGTCTTTGACAGTGTGTTTGATGTTGTCACCGCTTTCGAGAGCAGAAAATAGAGGAAATACTACAACTGAGCAGAGCCATCTATTGATTGACTGTTTTCCTTAGTATTAGAAAGGTATATTCTTTTTCCTAAAACCTCTACATTTGACAATATCTCTGGATAATCATGTCTGATTTGTATTTTTTCTGAAGAAAACAGCCTCATATTTAAGTTTTGGTTGAGCTATAAATGGATACACCCCTCTTTAAGAAAACAAAACTCTAACCTTGATCCTCCGAACTTTGCCTGTCACTGAAGTGCTTTTAAAGCACTTCTGGTTTAAATAATAACTTTGACAAACAGTTTCAAGGAAACAGAGCACAAAGACTGCTCTTGGCCTTGTAGTTCGGTAGAAGATACAAGTCCTACAGTGCTCCATGTTCTTACAAATCTCAATGGCCTTCAGTTGTCTGTCTTCTTCACCGCATTTTGAATGCTGTTTAAAGAAATGTAAGGCTGTGAATAACAAAGGTACAACATGTGGTTCCAAAGTTTGGCATATTTTTTAAGGCTCTTATTTTCAGGAGTGTGTCCAAACTTTTGAGCTGGGGGGGCCAAACCCATATTCTAACTTTTGCAAAGGTGGAACTACACTCACAAATGAAGATCATTTATTACCTGATGCTGTCTTGACTAGTTTTATCTGTCTGAACCACCAGCATTCAATTATCTTACAAATGTGATAATCTGTGTTTTTAGTTTTGACTGATAAAGTAATAGACTGGAGTTGCAACAATTGATAATTTCAAGCTCTGCTCTTTGAGAATTCAAAAATGATGGAGGTCCAAAATCACAAAAGCATATAAGAAATTGCGCTAACTATAAAAATGTATATATTGGCAATTTATGAGTGCCAATCTGATGACAATAGGTATATTTTAGATACAGTGCTGAAGTTTACTTTAAATTTTTGATACCCTGATTTCTTTTTATTCAGCACCTGTCTAATGAGATAAATGAGGGAACTATTTTTCTGTCCTTTGAAATGCCAAGAAAAAAAAAAGAAACAATTATATGCAAAGAAAGCCTCCAGCAACCCATTAAAACACAGTCCTAATAGTTGATTTTAACATGAGTTTCATGGGTGACGGGGCAAGCAGCTAATCAGAGTTCAGGTATTGTTGTTGGATATACCATGCCACCCCAGCCTCCCCTTTGTACACACCCCTGCTGATTTCCTCATGCAATCAATGACAATCTTGAGGATCATTGAACATTTCTCAGAACAGCACAGCAAAAGAAATTTTCCACCACAAAAGAGACAAATCCGCTTTTTTTCATTCCTGGTGATCTACCAAAAGATCATCAGTGTATATTTAGCTTATTTTCTGTTTCTTAAGAGTGGTTGCACTGAAATTCAGAATTTATTTAAAGATGTCAAACATCTGTCGGGGCAGCAAATCATACACGTGGAGCTTACTTACCTTTTAAAAGTCATAGTTAACCACTTGATGTTATGTTGTAATGATAAATCAATTGTCCTTTCAGTGTGCTTCTGCATTATTGATGTCTTGCTTTTGTTCCTGGTCATGCAGTGGTTGTTTTACTTTCGTTCTTTTTTTTTCAGTGGCTGCAGCAGCTGAGAAAAAGTCTTGACACTTATTCTGGAGGCATTAGATCAAACTCCACTCTTCCATGTTGGCGAATTAATCATCTCAATGAACAATTGGATTTTGGAGATATAGCAGTTTTTCACTTTGCAGCTTTTGGCCAGTAAGTGAGAACTGCTGAATCCTCATAAGCACTCAAGGACATAAGAACCCTGGAGCCTTGCCTGGTGGGTCTGTCTGTTAGCAGTTAGCAAAGTCCCCTGCCAGCCTTTAGCTCCAAGGGCGGTCTCTACAACAGTATCACTGGGCCGCGTAAGCAAGGACCTGCTCCCAGATGCTCGAGTGGATGAATAATGACACTGTAACACCACTTCTTTCTCTCTCTCTCTCTTTCTCCTCTCTCTCTGATAATGAGGAACAGAAGAGCAGACCCTCCCTGAGGCACAGCACCTGGACTGATCTGCCATCCTGTCTCCCTCAACCTCTGTCTCTCTCAGGAGACATAAAGAAAAAGAGTGAGACTTTGGCCATTTGCCAAGCCCTTAGTCTTAGTTTCACTCAATCACGCTCATTTTGGTCAAATTAAGAAATTACTGAAATATTTAATTAAGTTGCTGCGCTAAGTTTGACCAACTGGACCGTACATAAAATATCCAAAACTTAAATTTTACCTCTCCAAACTTCAGTTCTGATACTCTCACTTTGGTATAAGTTGACACCCAAAACTCTTATTCCTGTGTTTTAAAAAAAATTATGAATAATGTTAGAAGGAAAATACTCATGGCTAAAATTTGGCTTCATTTAACGTGCATTACACTCTACAATAAAACTGTTGCATTGCCACCTGATAATTTTGCTGGTTTTTGGAGGTCTAAGAGGTCATAAATTGGGATAGGCCCATTTAA
Source organism: Xyrichtys novacula (assembly GCA_962446985.1). Lineage (NCBI taxonomy): Eukaryota > Metazoa > Chordata > Actinopteri > Labriformes > Labridae > Xyrichtys > Xyrichtys novacula. The sequence goes on from OY660871.1 coordinate 26,916,707, forward strand.
TGGTATAACCTTTTGTCAGTATTGGAGGGACATACAAATACCAGTGTTGGTATTTCGAACGACCCTGACAAAAACACTGTTCAACCGCATGTTTCTGTGTCAAACATGTTTACCTTTAAACATATATGCTGCCTGGTCTCCTCCATCCACACCTCTTATTCTCACTTCCTTCCTCTAGAGAAAGGCTTTGCCAAGTGGAGTCAATTAAACATGTACATCTATGTGAGAAATGTCTGTTTGAATGTACATATCCTGTCATGCTCTTACTGTGGCACTTCTTTGTGTGAACGTGTGAATTTGAGGTATTTTCAAATGTATTTGTGTGAATGTGCATGTGTCGTGTTTGTGAGTCAGAGTGTTGAGGCGGGGGGGGGGGCTCCCCAGAGACCTGGCAGTATGGCGCCGCAGAGCTGCACTCTCCTTTTGTGAAAACGCCTCCGATGGGACCGGGACAGCTGTGGCCAACCTAAACTGCTTCATATGTCAAACAGGCCTGTAAAATAACACACATTCATGCGTACACAGAAACACACCTGTAACTCCAGTCCTGCCAATTCTGTCTGACTGCCAATCCTTGTTTTTCCAATAGCTTTCTCCCTCTGTCTTACATAAGAACATCCTGTTTATCTCTTTGTTATGCAGGCTTTATCATAAGAGATGCTTCCCTACGTATGCAAAGGTACATTTTATTTATTTGTTTATTTTTTTTAACCATTTTTTATTCAGCCCACTCTTCCAACCGCCCACACTGTGACTTAGTGTGCCGGTTAAATAAAACTGCCAGGAGGGGTTGTCTGCATGTGTGAAAGGAGTTTGCTTTTAATTGTATGGAAAAGATCTGATCTATCATCAAGGTCATGTTCGCACAAACGCGACGACAGATACCATCTTTCTTTTAATTTCATTTATTTAACAGTCACCAGATGATGAGATACATTCTCTTAAAAAAGAAATAGACAACAAAACTGTTATTATTATTTTGAAGTTTTAAAAACTATTATACAATATTCTTAATATATAGATTTTGTACAAAATTAAAAGTCAGTAAAGGGGCAAAGGGAGAGTGACATCTTTAAAAACAGAGAAAAAAAGAGGAAGGGGATAGAAGTTGACTCAAACAACTAGCACATTTAGGAGTGACAAAGACCAATCTCTTTTATAAATAAATATAGGAAAATTAGACATCATATATAGCTCTCTTTCCAATGGCAGGGCGTTGCTAAATGTCTTAAGCATATAGGTTTTAACATAACTGCTATGTGAGGCCCGGTTGCCTAGAAAATTCCACGCATTTTCCTTAAGGAGATTAACTGGAACCGGCGTGGCTAAAAGCCCTGAAATAAAGGTATTTACCTCAATAATGGGTCTGATAGTCTGTAACGTGCTTGACCTTTGGCTGTAATAATAACCCCAGACCCTACCCGTACCCTCACTCCTCTTTTCCTTTGTGTACTGCACTTGGTATAGACCGAGCACAGAGTCTCCTTGAGGGAACTAGAGAATAGGGGTGTCCTCTTTTTTTCTCTCCCAAGGCCAGTGAGAAGCAAGCCTCAGACTCCCCCCACTCACAAACACAGAGACAGTTGAGCAGAGCACATGTGGGAGGGGTGCACGGTATCAGAGCGTAGGAAGGTCATACTGCACTACCAACATCATTTCACCATTGAAATCCATCGGTATACGATGAATGTTTCACGCTGTCTTCGTTGGTCCTTAGAATTTTAACAATACAACAACAACTACAAGACAACCGAATAAACACACAAAAAGTGAATGTTGATGGCTGTGGGTATTACAATCCCTTTGACATTGACTCATGCCACTCAGACTGATTGATTGTTTTCTCCTAAAACCTCTCCCTTTGCACCTATTTGGGTATCTGAAGCTGAGGGTAAAATATGGGAGCAGGGGAACACAAAATACAGAAAATGGAGATGATTTACAACACAAATACACTACCAGTTTTCAGACACACACAACCAAAGAGCATGGAAACTGAGGCCTATGATTGATCCCACTGCAACAATAGACTTTCCTTCTACATCTTATCCTTTTTGTACCCTCTGTGAGCAGGCAAGTGGACAGTGACTTTGGCCCTTCTCAGAGCAGGACAGCAGGCAGAGTGAGTCGGTGTTAATCACGGTTTTGTCTCGCTTTCCTGGCACATTAAGTTGGTGAGGTGAGCGACGGCCCGGACGGCCAGCGTGAGGGATGGGAGGACAATGCATAAGAGTCTCAATAATGACGCATCGCTGCCGCATCACTTTGGAGATTAAAAGCAAGATGCTGAATTTCAATCAAGCCCACATTAATGGCTTGGTGTGAGGAATGGTCACTTTGTCTCCACTGGCAGGCAGAGAGAAAGCGAGAGAGAGAGAGAGATAAAGGGAGAGAGAAAGTGGCATGAGAGGCCCAGGTGAGGCAAGGTGATACGACATTTTAATTCACCAAATTGCATGCGCCCTTAATGGCAGACTCCATTTAATGATGCGCTGAAAATATTCAGTCGCCAATAGCAAAAAGGCATCAGCAAAATGTTGTGACCAGTTAGGTCAAAGCAACAAGGACGACATATTTAAAGCCAAACATAACAAAACCGTTGACAAATGAAAGTGAATACTGGAGTCCTAAAAGTACAACCTAAAAGTACGGTGAGACCACTGGCATGTTAAAGTTTTGATTTAATTCTAATTTTTAAAAAGCTGCTTCATGTTTTTTCTTTCTTTTTCTTTTTTTTTACAAAAATAAACTGATTGTCCTCTCAACTGACAAGAACGTTACATGAATAGGTGTAAAGAATAATAACTCAGGGTGGAGATCTAACGCTTTCACATCACAGCGAGTAAATTCCTCATTTGTTTCTGACAAATCCCGCAGCCACCTTAAAACACATGCCAAGTTCTGCCTGAGCTGCTCTGTGAACGCCTTGCACTGAGAGATGTGACCCACTTGCAATAAAGTGCATTGAGAGTTCAGTTCTCATGGTAGATGAGAAGCGATGTTGGGCAAGCACAGCTGAGAGATTGTCATCACAGTATAGCTGATATGAATAAGAACCTAATGTGACATGAGCTCGAGCTCTCAGGGGGGTAGGGAAATCAAAAGAGAACAGGGTGACAGAAGAATTGTCAAGACAACAAAGAGAGACGGGAGTGTTGGTCCTTTAGTCTCTGTGTCAGGTCAGGAATGTCACAGTTGAGCACAGTGCTTCATGGGTAGGGTAGTTCATTAAGAGGGTAGGATGTGGTCTCCTAGACTTCAACCAGGCACCCAGCTCTGGTTGCTGTGGGCTTGCTGTGGACCAGCAAGACCACTCATCCCCATACCCATGGTCACACCCATGCCCATACCCATGCCGATGCCCACCCCTTGGGCTAGAGAGCAGTCAAAGTTGAAGTCCATCTCCTCCCCAGAGTCCATTATGTCATGGAGGAGGATGGACTCCACATCGCAGTCCAAGCTACCATGAAACATGTCAATGTCCAGGTCAGCTGGTAGTCTCTCATGTAGGTGAGGTTGGTGAAAGGCATGGTAGTTGCTACCAACACTGCCATTCCCTGCTCCCTGCCCAAGGTGATATGGTCCGTTTGTCATGCCTTGGTGTTGTGGCTCTGGGTAATGGTTGTGACGAGGGTGTGGGTGCGGGGCAGCTGCCACATGGCAGGAGTCCTGAGGCATGCCAAGCATACCTGCTGGGTTTGGGGGAAGAGTGGTGGAGGCGGGAAGATGGGCATGTGATGGAGGGCTGTACAGGTAGGGAGCTTTGTGGTTGTAGGTCTGCAGCTGATTGCCGTTGCCACGTGGGGTCAGGGCTGCAGACCGGGGAGGTGTGTTGTTATGGCTCTGGCTGAGGTTGTGACTGTTGTGGGTGAGGCTGTGAGGTGAGTTGTGGTTGTGGTTGGTTACATTGTTGTGACTACGACTATGACTGTGAGTTCTGTTATGGCTGTGGGCTGAGTTGTGACTGTGAGGTCCATTGTGGCTGTGACCATTGAGGTGGCCAGGGTGGTGGCTGTGGTGATTGGGGCCTACTCCATTGCTAGCTTGACCTAGCATAGGATGGTTGTCCCTGTCCTGTCCCAGCATCATGTCCTTGGAACAGTATTGCTGCCCTGTCAGACCCCCTGTTAACAGACTCTGCAGGGCATTGGTGCTGGAGTAGGCCCGCATGGTTCCAGAGAAACTTGCTGGCTTGTTCTCCTGAATGGTCTGCATGGGTGAATGGTGGCACAGCATCCCCATGCCTGTTGCACCATAAACACTCACACCATAGGGACTCTGCCCTTTTACTCCAGAGCTGTAATGGTAGACAGGTGTTTGGTGCTTGTGTCTTCCAACAGCTGGATGCTGCTGATGTTGCTGCTGTGGCGGGTGAAGGTGATGATATCCATCCTCCAACAGGTGCTCATCCAGGCTGATTGCACCTGTTAGGTTAGCAAGCTGAGGCAGCTGCTCTAAGGGGGGGCAGCGATTCCCTGTCCCCATGGATGGAGAGCGAGCACTGGTCGGAGAGGGGTACAGATGTGGGGAGGTGGAGCAGGATAGGCCACCCTCCTCTGGTTCCTCTGGCTCTCCCTCAGCAAGAATAGGTGACAGACGCCCACTCAGGGTGGAGGCTGATGAACTAGCCCTGGAGTGGAGATCCGTCCAGGCATCAAACTCTCCGTCTGTTCCAGATGCACCTCCAGTTCCTGGGAGGCACTTTCGTGGTGGGCTACCATGTTCAGGGGAGCCCTGAAGACCCACCACAGCAGACACTGCTCCTATCCCAGGTCGGCCAACCCTCTTGCCTCTGATGCGGCCTTTGCTTTTCAGGTATTTGGTGCTGTTGTCCATGGAGACAGCTCTCCGGCGGGGAGCCTTTCCCATCTTGCCCCCATCTGGGTTGAGCATCCACCATGAACTTTTCCCTGTTCCCTCATTCTGCACCCTGATAAACCGCGTGTGGAGGGAAAGGTTGTGTCGGATGGAGTTCTGCGGAGAGAGAAGAGAGAGGCCCACTGTGAGTAAGAAATTAAATTACATTTTGATAAATATCATATGGCCTATCAGCTGTAGATGATCACTTTTCAGAGGAGAGGATAACTATTAAAATATGTTTCAGATTTGCACAAAACAGATCTAAGGAGATACATTTCTTTATATATGTGTAAAGAAGATTAAAAAGCCTAATGTCGACCATGGCTGTCATGCCTGTTGAGAAATCCATTTTCTCTGTACATGCTGACTCATAGACGGTATATGCCATATTATCAGGTCGCTTCAATGCCTATTATTAGACATGTAGAGCTTGCTAAAGTAGATACACAGCGCTCTATGTAATCAGTGTCAGCCAAAGATGAAAACTAAAAGCACACTCCATGTTCCAACAGCTACATCTGGCACTGAGCAAGACCCTGTCAGCCTCAAACTAACCTGAAATGACCTGCAACTTGGTCTCCAGACCCTCTCCTCTCATACGTCAATCCTCCTACTTTCATATCCATCAATCCATCTGTCCTCCTCAACTTTTCCTTGCAACCGGGCTGATGTAAGCTGCTGTGGTTGAGCGTACTGTATGTTTGAAGTCTGTGCCAGTCTGGCTTAGTGCCAGCCCTGTCTATTTCGCTCTCAAAGCTTGAACGAGGGGATGTATCGCAAGATTGAGCCAGGAGCAAGGAAGGCTAATGGATGTATCCCACCCTCCAATATCTACCTTCACTTCCTATCTTCCTCCCTCTCCCTTGTTCTGTCTTGTGATTTTTTTTCTCTTACGTTACAGAGTCCCACTACTTTATTCCCTTTGTCTTCTTTCATGCACTATTTTGCACACAAGTCATTTTCCACTTTTGCTTTCAGTCCCTATGCCTTCAATTATAGTTTGTCACCAATTATTTTCCCATTATCTTCTACACTGGCATGTGCAGTGACTGATTTAGTGATTCATAGGATATAGTTGTTGTTTTTTTATTACCATTTACATCTCATGGTTTGCTGAATGCCAAAGGTTCCTGATGTGCAACAGAGTCTGTCTTTGCAATTGTGCTCTTCATTGTGCGTGAGATATTTTGACGCTGTAGCAGAAAAATATCAAATCAAAAGCACCTCCTGTGGTTAAGGAATATTCTAGTACAATAGATTGTTTCAGATTGAGGGGTTCTCACACATCCCTGTCTCTATTGTGTTGCGGATTATTTGTATTCACATTGAATTGCACGGCAGGGAAACAAATAAATCAAATTGCGGCAGAGAACACATAAATGGAAGGCGGACTGAATTCAGGTGATCTGTGAATGCCTCCTTGGGTTATCTCGCTGTGACACCGCCAGCATTGGGTAACCATGACAACCGGGTAAACGTGCAACAGCAGAACTATATCATATTGTGGTGAGAGTCAAGAGAGTGAGAGATTGAGGGAGAGAGGGGGATGGGGGAAAGGATGCAAGAGGAGGCGGTTGTTTGATGCTGCTGCTCCAACACTAAACAGCCTTTCATCTCGGCAGTGCAGGTCCGCAGGGGATGCCCGCTCCCTGCTTCTGACGGCTCCTCTACGTGCCGCGCCAACTCCCTGTCTAACCCTGGCTGGATCATCCACCTAACATACCACTTCGAATCATCCCCATCAAGTCCCGTGCACGCCTGAATTAAAAACATATGTAAGCTTTCATGCCATCCACCAATGCCAGTTGAAAATGGGGCATCTCTCTGGGAGCTCAACCACTTCCTGCCGCAACTCTGTGTGACCTGTCTGATTCAAATCATGATTTTATCTCCGTATGAGGGAAGAGCAGCCCCATTGAACTTGAGGGGATTTGTCATCATCCCAAACCCTCTTTATCTGATGAATCCACCTGCTAGGGAGATTTGAGAGATTTCAGATGGTGGCCAGCCGCGGCGTCATTATCATCACGACGAGCTGATCGTCCCATTACGGAGCCTTTGCCGCGTTTTTCTCTGTGGTCCTGTTTACTTATGCTTGAGCGTGTGTGTTTAAAATCTAAGAATAGCTCAGGTTGCAGGTGGTTGTACCGTGGGTGTGGCTCTGTTTGCCTCCTGTTCCCTGAGTTGAGTCAGGGGCAATTTGGCCAGCCTATGGCCCTCATGCCCCCGAAACAAGCAGTCACTGCTAATCCCTCTCCATCCCCGAGTAATCCCAGACAATCCTGGGCTAATCCCAAGTTGATTCAGGGGCACTCCCAGCTGGGTGTCTCACACAGTGCCATGCCAGGTCACCATGGACACAGCAGGCTGTCCGGATATACTATGATCCATAGCGCTGAAGCAAAGAGGAAGTTTGCACTATAGGAACCAGGGAAACTATGAAGCCTTTACAGGATGCGGTGTTAAACATTATTTATATTTTATGCATTTTAATGGATGATTTCTCGGGCCATAAACTGATGTTAACCAGAGTTCTGATGCCTCCAATGAATGAACTACCTTTACTCTTTGTTCTGTCCTTGAGGGTTGGCTTTGCCACATTTTTACTCCTACGGGTTGAGTAGAATAAAATTGAAAACTTTATTATGTATTAAATATTCATAAAATGGAAATTCTCTTTCAGCCCCCTGGCTTGCCGAGGCAGACGGATGAAGCCCACAGAAACATACAATGACAGAGAGGAACACACACATCACACGCCTGGGTCCAGGAAGCTACTTCCTATTCAAATCATACCCCTTTAATACAATGGGCCTAGTGGAGAGGGCTCTAAATAATGAATGAAGCCGTGGCTGGGCTTATGCAGAGAGATGCACTGCCTGGTTCAATAATTCTGAAAAGAAAATACAGTCATAAGTACCTGTGTGACTTCTGTGTTTTGTTATCAGAGACACCCACCTTCATCCTCGGTCTGCAACACAAATCAGACTAAAAGGGGTTAATTTGGCCAAAAAGAAAAAGAGGATAAGGGTCGTAGTTTATGGACCAATCAAAGCCAATTAGGATGAACAAGGTTCTTTTGGTTGAAGGGAAACAATCAGCTTAGGTTCAACTCTCGTTAAAGCCAGAAAATCCTGATAGCTGATTTAGATGTGTAGACAATAGATACCAAGCCTCAGTTTAGTCCTCTTTGTCCTCAGATTAGCAGCTTAGGCTCTTTTTGAGCAAATCTGACATGCTGACACTCTATCCAGAACACCCGGGTGGATAACATGTTTTTTTCCCCCCTCAATTACAAGAAATAAGGTGTTCAAATTATAAGAAAAATCTTGTTTGACTCTGATCCAGGAGATTATTTGTTGATAGCAGAAAGAGGTTCCTGGTATTCATCCATAAATAACCTCTTAAGAACCATTCATTTGGCTCTGGGAAAACATACAATGCTGATCAATCGCTCTACTGTTCCCCTTCACTCTGAAGCTTTGTTGGATTCAGAGACTAGACAAGCCTATTTAGCGTTGGGAATCAATGAAGTTTAATGGCTATCAGTGCTGAGGCTTAGCACACATCAAGGTCTGACTAACTACAAGATCCACCTGCATTATGATGCCAATATGGGTGCTGAATATACAGTAACCCCACTGATTGCACTATAATGTCAACCACAGACTTAGGAGTTAGCCCAACACGTCCACCTTTGGCCTCTTCCACGATGAAAGCCAGACAGGGGCATTGGGGCTAGATGTAGAATGGGGTCGGGGTTGTTATGTTGGGTCCAATGGTTCATCTGGGATAACCTTACTGACTGGCATAGGAGGCAGCTGTGGTGGGAGGTACAGCAGGAGGTGGAGGGGCCTGGGCGTAAGGGGTGGGAATGTAGAGGTACCGCAAGGGGCCCCTCCAAGCGACACAAAGGGGTGCCCTCAAAATGCCCCACACTAACCCCATCCCCCTCCATTAGTCTCCCCATCAGAACCCACTCAGGGTTTTTCCCGCTCACACACCCACACACACACACACACACACACACACACACACACACACACACACACACACACACACACCCACACACACACACACACACACACACACACACACACTCAGGGGCGAGGAAACAGGTCAAACGGTTTATAGGACCCATCTTGTGGCGAATGCGCACTCATTCAAACAGAACTGAGTGAGGAACTAAGGACTGTGAGTGGGGTCTGGGAACCAGCAAAAAAGAAACCACTCACCCGATTCAAACAACCTCAAGGGTGAAGCAGCGTGGTGCGCTTGCCCAGCTAAGAACACAGCAGCTGTTCTTGTAGTGGCACCGGGTAAAGCCGTTTGCCACACTCGACTGGTATTACCAAACCATTTCATGCAGAATGGAGCCATTATGTATTGTCAAAGGGTATCCCTCTATGGTACACATTCATTTGATAAGCCTGAATCAAGGGGGAGTAACAGAAGCACTAGATGTGTTTATTGTGATGCTGTTTTTGCCTGTGCAGAAGGCAGGAGGGATCAGGGGGAGGGGAGGTTTCAACACAAGCAGTTTTGTTCAGCACAGGAATGAGTTTTGTCAGCTAAGCCTGTCTCCAGGCTATTGGTGGAAATTAGCGCCGGCTAAATATTCGCTTTCCATGATTGATGTCACGGCTCGCGTTGTCCCTTTGAAGGGAAATAAAGAATTTAGAGCCATGTGGATTAATGGGGACAGGGTAGGGGGAATTTTATGTGTCTGAGGGGGCCTTGAAGAGGGACTGAAGGGCCTAATGGTTGCACAGATATGGCACAATAGAACTAAGACGATCTGCTGTATCAGAGAGCGAGGGAAGACAAGTGAGACCATGACAGTGAGTACAAGGAAGACATTGGAAATTGTTTGTGTGTGTATGTGTGAAACAGAAAGGAAAGGAGGGAGGTATGCATGTGTGTGTGAGGGAGATAGAGAGAGAGAAAGAGAGAGAGAGAGAGAGAGAGAGAGATGTAGCTATTTGCCTGAGAAGCTGAGAGTCAGATGATTAAAATCCCTTTAGGAGGCTTCTTTAAGAGAGACAGATGGGCAGACAGGCCTGTTTTTGGAATGCAATCAAATTGAAAAGATTAAAAAGGACTCTCTTTTATTAGGAGGTGAGAAACAGTTACTTCTCTGCCACATGCCATCATCGCCTCCACAGCAGTGGTCACGACTGCATTGGCATGCGAGGCACATTGCAGCCCTTGTTGGGGAGGAAATAAACCTGGGATTAGGAAATGCATCTATCTCAGTGTATCACTGTGGGGTCTCTGAGGATTGGCAGCATTTGTAATTTCTTTTCAAATAAATATGCTTTGGAAGAAAAAGGCCAAACTTCAGAGTTTCCTATAGGTTCATTATAGAAAAGGCTGAAGTGGGCCTGAGTTTCTTTCTAGAGGGCTTTTCACCAATAGTTGTCCTATTACAGACATAACTCTCACTTAATCTCAATGCCAAACATGAACAGGTGCAATTCAGATGTGCATTCCCTTGGCTGCCATTGTACTCAAATAGACCGAGTTTGCACAGTAGAGTGATTCAAGCACTGTGAAAGGTGCTCTGAATTCAACCCTATTATTCCACAACGCTGCAGGAGTGCCATTTATAAAAAGGCTTAAAATGGAAAGCAAGTGTGTGACAGTGTGTCTGGTAGCCTTAGATCAGGAAGTGGCTGTGGAGAGGGGTGTAATGGAGTTGGTAGGGGATTCCTGCCTGACTGTGCACTAATTGCATCCAATGGCTGGCGAGTCATCAGCCGTGCCCACCCTGGCGCCAAGGGAAGGTTTGGCATCAGGGTTGCAGGGTGTGGGGTAGGGAAAGGCTTGCCACGGCTTTGGTGAGTAAAAATAGATGCTGACAGATTAGTTGAGCATCTGAGACCCGGACAGGGGATCGGAAAATCCGCTCACTCGATGCCAGGGACAGCTGAGTGTTTCCGGTGGGCACAAAGGGGGACACAATCTGGGCATCACGTCTGACTCCCACGCACAAAACGAGGGAGCCTCAAAGTTGCTGTGGCCACATGAATGAGCACGTGTGACAGTATAGCCTGGGTGTGGTTTCTTTTTTTTTTTTCTTTCTACTGAGACCCGCAAGGTAGGCAGTGCTCACACACTCCCACAGAGAATTCACACAACAGGTGTTTGGGCTGGGCCACCTGTGGGGCCGGCCGCCTGCTCGCACTTCACACCTCGTCTAGGGAGCAAACTAACATTTTCCACTGGGCTTGCCATGCTTTTGTTAAAGACCAACACGTTTCTGGAGAGGCTTTTACAGCTCTTTTTACGAGATCGGCAAGATACGCATGTGTGCTCAAGTCAATCTGCATTAATGTGAGTGCCTGTGTGTCTATATTTGTGTATCAGTCCATTTAATAGCCAACAGGCACAGTGTGGATTTGATTATATTGAAACCTCCCTCTGCTATATACAAAGAAACTGTGGGCCAACAATGGAATCAATGCAGGCCTGAGCTTTTTTTTTTTCACACTCAGCCTCCACATAATCTCATTCATAACAATGAGAATCTCATTTCCCACATTCTAAAGGTCAGTGCACACCTCTGATCACACTTTAATAAACATCATTCTCGGCGTTTAATTTAATTTCAGCAGAGCAGGAAACTCTTAGGCAGCCATGCTCACGGCATGCAAAATTCATCCGATCATCTTTTTAATTGCTTCAATTTTTACAGTACAGAGAGGAATGACCGCAATCACAGAGAAGGAAAAAAATAATGCACCAACACACGGAACGACACACACAAACATCCGCCGATCACAAAAGCACACACACACACACACATACCCGGAGACAGAGACAAGAAGTAGAGTCAGTCAAGTGCCAATTTGGTTGCATTTTAATAAAATGAGCTTCAAAAAATTTTGGACCATTACCAGGTAAAGGCTCCACATCTCTTTGTAATCACACATTTTAACTCTCACCTAAATTGGCAAACTGTAACTAACAACCACACTTCCATGCCCAAACACTCACACACCTTTGCACACACACTCTCCCTTTCGTACACTGCACACACACATGCCAATATGACACAAAGCCTGGCACACCGGGCACGCTCATTACCGCAATGCCAAGCTACCAGTTGCTAAGGAGACCTGTGGGAGAGGGAGGGTTCCTTGTTGTTGCCATAGCAGCCAGCTCGCTCCCTGCCAACTCTCTCCCTCGGGGAGAAACAAGGCAAGAGGTGGGGGGTGAAGTGGGTAGAGGTAGGGGGCAGCGGTTTAATAGGGCTATGAGGTGCAGAGGAACTTCATTAGCCGTCAAGGCGCGCCACACCAACCGCCGCTCCCCGTGAATTCCTGCAACACTTCAGGCTGCAGACTTCCACTTACACACGCACAGCCCATACACTCCCACTTATTTGCACACCTATATGGAGAAGAAGATGGAGAATGGCATGCTTAGAATAAAAAGCAGGGAGTTTGGAGGGAGTCTAGATTGTATATACTGAGGGAGGGGCTGAGAGGGTAGAGGTAGGTGAGGGACAAAAAGAGGATGGGGGAACAAAGAAGAGTTAGAGAGGGGCTTGTTAGAGAGTTATAGGGATGTGTATTACAGACGCTTGTGTATTTAAAAGCTGTATAGGGCCCATTTTCTCTCTAACTGTGCCTCTTCTTTTACCAGCCTTGACCCTCAGCAACAGCACCTACCCTTGAAACCATGAGATAGCACTGAAAAGTCAAACACAACATATTGTACTCGTACCTTCGCCACTCTACTGCATATCCTGCAACAGTACAAAGGAAACCGTTCTACCATTTTGGATGATATCTTTCACCTTTGCCGTATCTATGATAAAAAGGGTTGTTTTTATAACGTCCCCTAAAGTTTTCTATGCACATTGAAGACAGCACATAAAGCAAGCAGGGTAATGTCCTTCTAGCATGTTCTGGCGGTAGTTCCTTCACATTGTCTATTCAAGACATAACTTAGACATCACCCTGTCGATGTAAACATCAGGGAAGTGTAGTTGTGGCAAAGACCTAACAGAAGATTGAAAAGTGTCTCTACATGGAGGAGCTGAATGGACGGTCCACGGCTGTGCGAGCGTGTGTTCCTGCGAGGCTTTTGTGCTTTCGTCACATCTTTCGTGCTTTTGCAACGCCGTAACCTGATGTAAAATCACCCACTGGGACACCAATATTGAAGCTCCTGTGAGAGGTTTGTAGCTGGTTGTGAAACAGACTGAAATTTACAGAGGTGCTTTTTGTGAATTACGTAAGAAAACAACCAACTGCAACAAGATTGCCAATTTCTATAACTTGAATTTTTATATTTGTAACTATTACAAGCGGGTGAATCTCAACCAGATGATCAACAACACACTAATGATATCCTTTTTCTGCTTTTTCCACTGCAAACATTCACCGTTAGGGATTTTTTTTTTTTTTTCTTTGACAGCTAACTTAATTTGAGTCTTGGATGAAAATGCCTTTTCATTTCATTTTAGTGATATTTTAGTCTTTTTTGCCCTTCAGAATTTAACTCTGGTTTTAGTCAATAAATAGTCAAAACATCTGAGTGTAGTTACAGTCAATAAAGGTCATTTTTTTATCTTCATTACTTTCAATCAAAACATTTTGTCTTCAAACTAATTTAATTACCTGATCCAAAATTGGTACCAAGGTTGTAGAAAATGTTAAAATCAACACTGTAGTGTTTCTGTATTTACACTCCTGCATTTATAATATTTGGATCATTCATCTTATTGGATGAATTAGTTCAATCTCTCCCACCAATGCAATGTTGCTGTGCTGCTGCCTCTACTGACAAGCGAAGGTGATGAGCCTCACTCCTCATGAAAACTCCAAAACATCTTTTTCTATGAGCCACTATGGCTATATTTATTCTTTATGACTTCCTCTTTTTGTATGGTGGGGGCTTCTAGACTAGAGCCCATGTCCTCAAGTCCAAGAAACACCCCTGCGCAGGCACATCGGACAGACACGCGCTCTCAGCTGCATCCTTATCTTTGATGATTTAAAGTTGATCTTAACTACAAAGCATCTGTTTAAACATAGACATGTCCTAATAAGGATAAATCGGGGTTATATCATAGAGCTACTTCTTTAAGCTGTCGCCTTTTATCTGAAATTGCAACCCTTATTCGAACTTTGAAGGGAAAGTTTATAACTATAATGAGTTCCCTATCATTCCTGAGCAGACGGTCCCAATACTAAGAGCTGTCTTTACATCCCCATATGAGGAGGTGTGCTCATCCGTGGTGCCTCCTTATATGGGGTCAATCAATTTTTTCAGCTGGCCCTTTAAAGACCCACTCCAATGAAAATCATGTTTTTCTTGTTTTTTATATGTTCATATGGCATTTTGTCTGATGCTACAGGACATATCATGAGAAAACTAAATGCGAAACTGCTTTTCTGAGTATTTTTTCATTCAAATTGCTGTGAATCTCTGGCAGACCCAGACGGCAGGTTCAGAAATTGTGAGATGTTAGACGTAACTAATCCAAGCTCCGCAACATCTTCATGTCATGTTCCATATTCATTCATTGTTGATATTTAAAAAATAACATAACAGTCCTACTTCCAATAATAACATAAATTATAAATATAAAATTTTAACCCGATGTTTCCTCAGCGGCTGGTTTTGTCTTCATCACTGACATGCTTCGGGACAAGTTTGTGAATGAAAGTGAGAGAGATGAATGAAGGCAGTGAAGATTTGTACTTTTTTTAAGCTGTAGTATTAGACCGCATCTTTCAACCTGTTACAGAAATAGCGTGCTTGTATTTTGAGTGAAGGATAGGTAGGTAGTATTATGGATTTTGACTTCTTTCTCCTGTCAACGTCTCATCAATGAAAACAACCTGAATTGTCTTTGTCTTGTCGACTCCAAAAATCTGGTTGCTGAAGAGCATTTGTCTTCACAATTTTTTAAGAACAAAATGAACGCCAGAATAAAGGACTCTGTTTAAATGGACACAAACAAAGAGTTCCTCACAGGACCTGTAAGCCCTCTTGAGGTCCAGCGTGAAAGCTCAGGTACACAGGTGCCAGGAGGATAGAGCTTAGAGTTTTGGTACTTCCATTTGTGTTTTTTTTACTGTACCAAAACATGCAGCAAAGATGTTGTCACATTGATATTTTTAAGTGTCTGTTGTCAGACTGTCAAGCTATGATTTAATTATGATTGATGGCTTTATATGCAACCTGTAATTGAAGCTGTCAAAAACACTTGTGTACCGCTTGGACACGTTTTTGAGCTTTTGCAAAAAAAGTAAAGAATTAAAGGACAGTTTTTAAGCTTTTGTCTCTGCAAACGATTTTTAACTCTGCTGCTTTTTTTATTGAACTTATTGGGATAAAAGTCAGAAGCAAAAAAAAAAGTAAAAAATGAAGCTGGAATTACTCATACTCAAGAACGTCACCATGAACTTCGATTATTGAGAAGAATCTAACTTGGTCTGACTTCTGCGCAACAATGTCATTTAGAGATAATTTTATACATGTGCTGGGGCCTTACAAAACTGCTAAAAGTGTAATTTCTCATATTGAAATCACTTCAACTACTCCTCAAAACTGGAGTTTTGCCTGCTGTACACAGAGAGGACAACAAAGGATTTATAACAAAGGACGTAGAAATAAAATTGATGAGACCAAATGAAAAAATCTGCTTATAAACAAAACCAGATAAACT
This sequence comes from Xyrichtys novacula, assembly GCA_962446985.1. NCBI lineage: Eukaryota > Metazoa > Chordata > Actinopteri > Labriformes > Labridae > Xyrichtys > Xyrichtys novacula. The sequence continues at coordinate 26,932,254 of OY660871.1, forward strand.
TTTTTTTTCTTTTTTTTTGGCCAAAAGTTCTGCCTCAATGCAGAGAGAAAAATGTTTCAAAATCAATCCACATCACTCTGGACATGACCCCAGGAGAAGTATGCTTGAGAAATCAAGAACATGATCTCAACTGTTGGGTCAAAGTGATTTCTGTATTCAGGTGCGCTGCTTCAAATATTGACTGCCTGATAACCTGTGATGCTCCTGTTCACCTCAAATTCCAAACAGCGGTGTATCGTACGAATGAAGGGGATTATTGATTCAGTCTGAATGAACGCTGTGTGGCTACAAAGAATTAAGGATACCACCCACCTCAACCTCTCAAACCCAGACCCGAGCTGGAACAACTCAACGCTTGTAAGGAGAGAAAATGAAGAATGGTGAGAGAAAAAGACACTTCTAACCAACTGAGACGAATGAGGAGACGGGGGGGACAAGAAAAGACAGGATTTACCCCCTCCTCTCTGCATTTCCTGAAACAAAAAGAGCCCAATTAAGTCAGTTTGAGTTAGGGTCTTGGGTGTGTGTGGGCAAAAGGGTGCATCCAAACCGTGAGTGTGTACGCAATAAATGGAAATAGGGGGGCAACGTAGTGTAAGTTGTTGTTTGAGAGGGGCCGAGGGGGAGGAGAGGGAGGATTTGTTGGGGAGAAAGGGAGTGTTGATACACTCCCTCGCTCCCTCTCTCTTTCTATCTCTCTCGCTCGCTCGCTCTTCCCAGCCTAAGAGGGCCAAACTTGCTCTCAGCTCCTCGACGGGAGACGCTGAAATATTAATCGCCACGCTCCAGCCGCAGACTAGTGAACACAATCGCTTCAAACTCCCACCCTAATGAGTGTGTTCATGAATGGCTAATGTGCACAGATGGGGGGCTGATGACTGGATAGATCGCAACTGGGGAGGTGAGGGAGGGGGAGGAGAGGAGGGCGGGAGGGAGGGAGAAGAAGGGGGGAAAGTGAAATTTCGGCGGGGCGTGGTGGTGGTGGTGGTGAGGGGCTGCAGAGGCGTGCCATGACCTTTTAAGAGCCTCCTGAAAACTTAATTAAGACTAGCTTCTCTCTACTCTCTCTTTCTTTACTCCCTCTCCTGCACACACACACACTCTCTCTCAGGCCCAAGCTTGCATGCCTCCACACACACACGTTAATAAAAAAATTCTCTATGATCCCCCATCCTCATCCCCTCTCCCCCCACTGCAGGCCGAGTGTTTACCCTCGTGCCCTTTGCTCACATCCCACTGAGCCGGCGTACAATAGATTTCAGGGTATAAAACCCTCGAAATGACTCACGCAGGCTTTTTATGAGCATGTCAATTCTGCTGTAATGTTAACCAACGCACTCATCCTGAGATAAACAAAAAGTAGACATTAAAACTGCAGAGGCAGGTATGTCTTTCCTGGACCCCTGCATGGAAACAGCTCAGAAAGAGAGAAGAGCAAATCCGTGGGGCTCGAGGTGAAGAGCTCTTCCCCCCCTTAAATGCCATTTACTTCCACAGAGGAGTTAAAGTTACATCTCAGTCAGGGGGTTGAATTCTAACTCTATCCTAACCTTCCCGTAACCCAGGGCATGTAGGCCAAAGCGCCCACTCGACTGGAGCTTGTTCTTTGGGAATGTTAATGCTTCACATGCATCTTTTATGGCTGAATCTGACCTGTTCTCTCACCCCTGGGAAACAGTTTTTTTTTTCCTCAGTATTTTCATCTCTGACAATTCCCCTCAGCATCGTTACATGCACTGACGTCAGAGACATTTTAAAACATGTGCAGAGAAACGGGAAATGAGGGTTAACCACATCTTCCCAAGACTCCATTACCATAGAGGCCACCTAAGGATTAAGGGCATCCAGCGTATGGACGCACATACAGACACACACATGCACAGACATTCATACACTCTCAGCATCTAATTAGAGGAGTGAGATGCTGTGACCTAATTCCTAACCTCTCCTCGACTGTCGGGATCGGGGCCTCCGCTTGGATCGGTTGGATTATGGCGGGAAAATATGGGAATGGAAAAAGATTGGATGGAGGGAAAATGATGGGAAGCTTTTTTTTTTTTAATGAAAATTAACAGCCTATGAGAAAGTTGCATATTCAAGCACTGCCAGTTTAGGATAAATTTCTTTATATGAAATGTAAGACTCAGCACTATGCACGAGCAGGACAAGAGTTTACTTTACTGCCTTTGCAAATTAGTTGCATATGAAGGGGACAGGGATGAGCCAGAGGAGGTTGAGATAAAAATAATAATAATAATAATGAAAAAAGGGACAAAGTGGTTCAAGTGCCTCCAATTCAATGATTCAACTCTACCTGCAGACGACTCTATTGCACTGTGGTTAGCGGCTCACTTATAGTGGATTTACAGCAACTGTTTAACATACTGCTGATAAAACTTTTAGCAAAAGCTGCAAAAATGGCAATTTAACTCACGTTTTAATTCATGCAAGGACACTAAATCTGTTGCCTTAAACTTCCCAGTCTGATTTAACAACTCCTTCAAGAAGTGTGCAAGTAATGCATTCAAGATTCGTGCCCGGATATTTGTGTTTCAGTTTTATAGTTTATGATCCGTCAGAGGCAATAATGTAAAAAGAAGCTTGTATTTATTGTAAAAGGAGGATTTACTACCTCTACATCCTTCTATTTCTTGCCTACAAATGCCAACCAAATAGGGATGCTCCCATGCAAACCGGCAGAGCCACAGGCTATTGTCCTGCCTTGACTCACTGCTCACTCTAGGAATAAAAAAAAGGAAAACCAGTGGAGGTACTGAGAGGGGAATTAACCTTTGAGAAGGAACTGCATTTTCGATGCTCACTGTACTTTAAAAGGTCGGGGTCAAGAGAGATTCTGTATTTCACTTTACTTACTTCAGAACACTTCATGCATTTAGCACTATTTTGCTCTAATGTGTCATTTAAATTGCAAAATAAAGTGGATTACATATTCAGTATTACAATTCAGTCATTCGCGATGTTACTGCGGTATACCGCGAGTGCTGAGACACAGTTTTATCCTAGTGGCACCGTTTCTTTCCATATCAATCATATTTTATCTTTTTTTCCTCGTTTTTGCATGTCCACCTTTACAAATCCATTCGTCATCAAGCTCATAGGTCAAAAAAAAAAGAGAGAGAGAGACTGGTAGGATCATTACTGAGCCGGCTGCACCTTGTGATTACCTCCATGGCCCACATCTATCCATCACATCAAAATTCCTGAAGACAGATGCGGCTGGATGGAGGCATATTTACAGTATGTGCGTGACTGAGCGCCACTGATGGGTGCTGCGAGTGTGTGTGTGTGTGTGTGTGTGTGCAGAGAGGGGTGATGGTCACATACTCACACATATACACACACACAAATACACATCTGTCAGCAGCTTTGCATGAGCTGATACATGTATGTGAGAAAGTGCTACACCTCTGTATATCATGGGTGTATGTGTGTGGTTATGTGTGTGTGTGTGTGTGTGTCACAGCACTCCTGGAAGGGGGGCTGCAGCGTTTCCGCCTGAATGCTGCTGTCAGTGGGCATCACTCAGCCTGGCAGTGTGGCAGGACGCGGGGATCATTAGTGGACACGGAGGGAGCGAGAGAGGGAGCAGAATGGAGGAGGGTAAAGGAGTAAAGGGGAGAGAGGGGCACTGACTGTGCGAGTCGGGGCAGTGCGTCTTAATATCCGTCTTGAGAGCATTACACACACAGCAGTGCACTTTCCTCTCAGTCACGCAATCGCCCCACATCGAAGACCCCCTCCTCTGTCATTTTTCTCCCCTCTGTCACACTCCCTCCATCTATCCATCTCTCTCCCTTTTCGCCTTGCATCTCTGATTGACCCTCTCTGTCCGTCCCCATATCTCTCGAGCCGTGCCCTCACTTAAGCACGGTGCATTGCAGCTTTTCATTTCCTCAGCTCCAGATTTATCCGTCCTGCTTCTCTTTCTTCGCTTGCATCTCTCCACTCCAGCCCATTGCTCCCATTTTCACCCACTCTGCATTGCACAGCTCTTCTCCTTCTTCTTGAACGGAGCATAGTTGACCTACTCTTAACTGCAGCAAGGTGAAACAAGTGTTTTACACATGTGGGGCATCAGCTCCTTTCACTTCGCTCCCTTCTCACATCATCCTCATCCGTGCGAGCCTTCAGCTTCTTCAAACACCCGCTCGTTCACTTGTACATTTACCTATCAATGCATCCACTCATGTGTCACTTTGTGTGTCAGTATGCTTCACATCCGCTACTATTCGTGCACCACTCCTCCTCCTCCTCCTCCGTCCCCCTCTTCACTCTCTTTCGTCAGAGTGATCCCTCTGATCTCCATCCATCCCTGCAGGTCTGTGACCTGTGCTGTGATGCCCTATGCTGAATACCAGAATCAACATGCCTGACATTTAACAAACAGAACAGCTTCTACAAAGCTAGCTGTGTTAGCACAAGTGCTAAATCTTCCCTAGTTTGCTTACTCAGAAAAAGGTTTTCCAAGTTCAGGGATCCATCTGTTTGCAGCGCTGTAGCAGCATTCATCACACACAGATTAGGCCAATTCTGTAATACATTTGTCCCAGTGAAACATTTGCGAGCTGAGTTTTGGCACCTGCTGTGAGTGTAGTTTAGCATTATAGCCCTGCTGATGACAACAGCGCAATCTGGCCTGGTGCCAGCGCTGACAGAAGATTGAAGGTTTGCGGATGGCGAGGAGGCAAAAACGAAAGTGGCATGTGAGCATATGCATGGGAACATGTGACCAATCAACTATAGTGAAGTCTGTATGACAGCGACAAGGCAAACAAGGCCACAGAGGCTTCTGCCTTTTTAAAAAGTGGTGCATTGGTCTTGATTGCCTTTTTCTTGAGAGCTGACTCAGAAGAAAAATTGTTGCATAACCAATGAGCAGATATTATGATCACAGAAAATTGGCCAATAATGCTTTAAGTAATCAAGAGGTGACCTTTGGTCAAAATGAAGGTGATGCACAAGTCCAAAAAAAGTGTCCATTTAAGGCCAGCTCCTACAGCTGAAGAAAGAACCTCAAGATTCATGCTGAAATACCAAGGACTGTCTATGGAATGGACGCCGTCTGCCTCCTCGCTGGGTGAAGCCACTCCGAGAACAGCGCCCTCTGGTGACGGGCTGCAGTATAGGTCACAAATCCCGCCTCCTCCAGCAAAGCTTATGGAGTTGTGGACAAACTTTAGAAATTGATTGTGATGTTGACTTGTAGTTATTGGAAGACTGGTTTGTTCATGTTTTCGATGATTGACACTATGAAGATTGCGTAGCTCACCTGAGGGATACGCTGTTTGAACCGAGCGTCATCACAGCGACTCTCTCGCCAAATGTGTACAATGCAACTGCGCAAGTGGTGAAGTGCGTACAACGATACTGCGCAATGTTGGTTTCAGGAAATGGAGAAAAATTGTGAAAATACCGATAGATTTTCAGCTTCAAATCCGTAAACTGGTGGAAGACGGAACCAAGTTGCCATAGTATATACAGTCAATGTGAAATGCCCGTTCTTCACAACAAAATTCAGGCACAGGCAGCAATGCAGCACATTTTAGATCCGTCCCAAAAGTGTTTCACTATTCCACATTTCAGACACGCCTCTGATGGGTCAAAACAAGAGTCATCAAAAGTGTAGCGCTAATTGAACCAGCGCACACGCTCAGTGTCATCAAAGTTTGTTGGAGTCAGAATTACAAATACGACGCTTCTACAGAAACCAGTGAGTGACTTGCAGAGACTATGTCCACATTAAAAAAATCTGTCAGCATGTTAAAATTAAAATGTTACTGTAGTTGATCCTTTTATTTGCATGTATGCTGACTCTGGTCTCCTGGATCACCTTTAAAATGGCAGAATTAGTGGGAATAAAAACAGCAGAGAGAGTACCGATCGGTGTAAATTTATTTCTCAACTATTGTAATAATTTTGTTTAATCTCTACCTGAAGCTTAGTAGAAATGGAATGTAACATTATTAAGTATGTTTTAATCAATAAATTAAAATCTTTCAGTTTTTGTCAGTCTTTTGTATCTACATAGGATCAGGTCCCCTTACACCACCTTGCACCCTTGATGTGTCTATCCAAGAAAAAAACCATAGTAACGACCACAGAGCTCACTGAATATTCCCATTTCTACATGTTGTATCATCAAGTATCGCTTTTACAAAACGCACACCGACTGTTATGGTGATTTTGGCTTCTTTAAACGACTTAGTTACAGAACTTTGAAAAAACGGATTTCAAGCAGTTCATAGCTTTTAAAGGTTCAGTAAGGATTTCATCCCACACACTGTAAGGTTACAAATCTCACTGCCAAGCAACATTTTTGGCAACTGATAGTGAATAACAATGCGTGTTTATTCCTTCTGAGGATTTGCACTTATTATCCTTCACTTAATGCAATCTGTAAATTGAAATCAGACAAAATAGGCAATTTAATAATGACCAGTGTGAGAGCTCTGCGGCTGGCTTTTATGGCTGTTTTTTTCAATGTTTTTAGGGATTTACAACTAATCCGTCAAATAAAATAATCTATAGACTAAGCATGATTAAAAATAGAAATGAGTTGAAGTTCTTTTAAAATCTGACTTGCCCTGATATTCAACATTTTCAGCAGATCACGATCAAACCCTCCTGATTCCTGACACCTATCCATCAGTTCCTGCTCTGTCATCATGGGCATGCAAAGTCACACCTCTAACACACATCCTAAACCACAAACAGAGATGAAGAGGAACCTCGAGCGAGCCCTGTATACTGCCTCTCTCTCTCTCTGCTCTCTCTCTCTCTTGCACTCACTATTTCTCTTGGATGAATTGCAACCTTTTCCTAATCACCATTCCAGACACACAGCTCTGGAAATATACAAAGACAGCTCCCTTAACACACTCACACACACACACACACACACACAATGATTCACACATGCACAGCCCTGACCCCAGATGCATTCCCTCCGCTGAACCTCTTGCACCTCTTCCACACTCATCTAGATCTCTCCCGGGCCGCTCCTCGGGCACAGATCACTTGTGAGGATTTGAGAAAAGACGTCTCTAAGCTGATTGCTGACGACTGGGGGGATGGGGGGGTGGGGGGTAAATTACGGTTGCACAACTGCGTTAGAAACCTTCTTGGCGAATGCCATTCCTTATGTAATAGATTGTGTGTGTGTGTGTGTGTGAATGTGTATGTGTGTGTTCCCGAAATACCACTCCCCCAGCCGCAGCCCCTACTCCGCGCCATTTACCCATTTTGCGCTAATTGAGGGATCTTTTTTCAGAAGCTGTTATTGCGCTCATTTAATTATTTATTTTGACGGGAAGCAATCTGGTAGCTAGTGAGGAGATTGTGATTGTGCACGTGTGTGTGTGTGTGTGAGTGTGTGTGAGACGGCGAGAGGTACTGAGAGACAGGGCATGACTGGGTCAGTGTAGCATTTGTGGGGTAAAAGTGCGTGAAGACAGGGTTATACAGTGAGCTAACCATACCGTGTGTCTGTGGGGCTTTGCATGCATGAACAGTATGTATGGTATTCTCAGTGTGTGTGTGTGTGTGTGTGTGTGCGTATGCATGTGTGTTGCATCTCAGAGTGCACAGCTTCCTGAGTGCAATGGGAGTGCACTAATGGACGCACACTTGAGCTGAAGTGTGCAGAGTGTAGCTGAAGTGCAGCCAAGTCTGGCTTCCAGTCCTGCTTGGAAGCCCTATAATCTACTCTCTTACTATTCTAGCTCTCGTCTCTCCCTCCCTCCCTCTCCATTTTCCTCACTTCTCTCGTTGTCTTTCTATCTCTGTCTCTCTATCAATTTAATATTTTCATCCGCTCTTCATTGACTGTGCCGGCCGCCCCCGTCTCCCCACTGTCTCCCTATTAAATCTCTTTATTCTGGTTCTGAGAATGAAGACACGGATCAGCATCATCGCCGGCTGGACATGGACTTTTATTTCTACTCGTTCCCCCCTCCTCCTCCTCCTCCTCTCTTTTCCCGCTGTGCAGCGAAGAGAATGAAATAAGGGAGGACGACATGTAACCACCAGTAGTCTTGACCTTTATCAGGCTCCGGCGCCTGAGGCAGGGTGAATGAGACATTAAGAAAATGACTGAGCATTATTAACCCCTACTTACTCTCACACACATACACACACACACACACGTGGCACACTGTCTGCTCTGGCTCTAATGCTTATTTCCTTGGCTGGCACTATTCTGACAGTTAAGGATAAACTGGGTGAAACACTTATGCATTTGGCATCGCGTCACTTTAGAGGGAGAGAAAGAATGGAGAGACCGGCTCGGCCCTGCCAGCTCGGATTGTTTAACCGTGATTGATCCCTCGTTGAGCTCCAGCTTCCCAGCACTCCTGTGAATGCCAAGCCCTGTAGAGAATTGATGCTTCATTATAAACCAACCGCACAAGTTCTTCAAATGATGCATCAAGCTCTGAGAGAGGAGAGCTGGACCTGCGAGGGCCAGATGTTAACCCTGACGGCTGGAGCACCCTGCTAAGCTGCACCTCTAATGATAAATCATTTCCCTCACTCTCTCTCTCTCTTCTTCCTCTTTTTAGCCCATGTGCACGTGAGAGAAACCGGCGCATGTGCATGTGTGGCCGTCCCTCTTCTCCAGTCAATCAATGAGCAGAGACAATTCCCCGAGTGACATTTACAGAGAAGAAAGAGAGCCATTTATCACTTTAGTTTTGGGATAATAAAAGAATGACTGAATGAGCCAGTGTGTGTATGTGTGAGGGAGAGAGAGAGCGGGCAAGAGAGAAAGAGAGAGCTAAAGATGAAAAGGGGATTTCAAAAGCACATGAAAGGAGCAGGAGAAATGAGCGAGGGAAGAGGGAAATGAGTGATAAAAAGGGCTACTTTGTGGGGAGGACTGCGAGTGTAAAATAGAACAAGTGAGGAGAGAAGAGAAGGCCGTGAGTGACTGACAGTGAAAAAGAGAGCACGAGAAAGAAGGGTATGAAAAAAAATGCCCGGGGTACGGAAAGAAAAAAGGCAAAGAGACAGAGGAGGGGATGGGGGAAAAAAGGCTCCCGGCGCAGAGAGAAAGGGGGAGACAGAGATGAAAAAATGGAGAAAGAGGAAAAAAGGGGGTGAGGAGAGAGAGCGAGGCAGACGTGCTGGGTTCATTCAGGGCTATGAGCAGACTCCGAGTTCAGACCTCACACGGTCAGCATACTAAACACCGGACCCAGTGTCCTGACCCAGATTCATGCCACTGACATACAAATCCAGTTGGGGAGGGACAAATGTCGCCCCCTCCCTCCCCTCCTGACTGATCATACCTCCCCTCAAAAACACAAAAAACGCCCCTTCCCCCCCCATCAACCCCAGCTGGTCTCACAGTCACCTCCTAACCCGACAACCTCGCCTCGATCCTGTAACCTCCCCGCACATATGCTGGCTCCCACACTGATTTGCTCACACATGGTTCGTTTTACACATACAAATGCACACACCCAGGCAGAATCCACACATGCAAAGTAGATATCCTTCCAAGGTCAGTTTTTTTTCTCTTTTCAGCCCCAGGTGAGCAGACATTGCAGCTCGGCAGGAGTTCCTGACCAGCCACTACCCTGAGGTGACCTCCTCGGCTCCATCCATCAGCTGTGGGAGCAGCATATCCACCAGACATTAGCATAACAAGCATCTTCCTCTAACATAACTCCTGTTACTCCTCCTCTCCGCTGCCCTCCTTTTTTTTTTCTTTTTTTTTTCTATCTGTCCACCTGCTCCAATCAGTCAACGTTAACTACATTTCCCTTTTGTTAGGCGGCTCCCTCCATCACTCGCCAGGACCGCCAAGCTCAGGTAAACTGATCGACGGCCCTTATACGCTCCCCTTTCCCCCTCCCACAATCCTTTTTGGCTCATGACAGGGGTTTGATGGACAGGCGAAGAGGAGCGAGGGGACCCTGCACATGGCTGCCGGGAAAGAGTCCGGAGATGGAGCGCTTGTGAAATACACCGTTTAGCCCGGTATACATCATCTCTTTTTCTCAGGGACAGCCATGGCAATATGCGTGCACATAAACACACACATTTACACACATGCACACGGCCATCAATCCCCTTGCATACAGGAAGAGATATCCGACGAAGAGAAAAATTGAATTAGGAAATATGGGCGCTGTGATTTGTGGGAAGCCAGTTTTGTGGCCGGGAGAGAAATACAGCTCGGAGGGCACTTCATCTTCGAACACGAGCAAAAAGAGGAAGAAGCATCTGTGTTGTTTATCTAAAGCCCCCATCTAGTTACAATGACTTGATTTGAAATATTCATATACATGTATGACAAGATCAGGCCCATTATGTTGCTCTCTCGGTGGGGATTCACTGAATGGACTGAATGGAGACCCATCAGTCAGTGTAAATTATGAAGACAAGATGCATTACATAAGCCTATAGATGGGCATGAAGAGGAGTATTATTGTAGCCTGATATCAATCACTGCAACACACATTCTACAGTGTCATCAGTATGATAATACACTATAGGCTATTTCAAGGATAAACCCGCCATTATAATAATTCACAAAGCACATAACCAAAACAAAACACATTAGGCTTCGTGTAGGGCGCATCATCATAGGACATTATATTGTTTATGTTGTAGATGGATCAGTTACCATGATCGTAAAGCACATTATATTAAATTGTAATATTCCTCGTCGATTGTTTTTTTTTCCTTTTCAGGATAATCAATTAATCGTTTGGTCCTCAAAATGTCAGAAACATGTAAACTAGTATAAAAGGTGTAAAGGTACAAGCAGTGATTTAAAAAAGAGAAAATACGTGCTGCTTCATCCGTTAGTCACTTGTTGGCGTGTGTATTGTGTGGTTGGTATCCATCAGTAAGTCATTAGTATTATGTTCTAAATTTGTACGGCGTGTGTCATCATCCAGATCTGCTTTGGTTCATGTTGTCTTCGTGCTTTTTTTTGGAGCCGGACCAACGTTGCTGTCATCTTCTTAAAACTAAGATTTCCCTCCCAAGTTGGCTTTAAATCAAGATTACCGGGGAAACAGAGAAGTGAGCGTTACGTACCACACATGGCAGGATGTGAGTGTCAACACTTCTAGCATGGTTCTTATATTTTAAGTTAGGGTGACCGTTCGTCCTCTTTTACCCGGACATGTTCTCTTTTTTGGGGGGCTTGTCCGGCTTTGTCAGGGGAAGTTTTTAAAATCTTTTTGTACGGAAGTTTCGAGTTTGTGTCATGTGGACTTACTTGCGTAAAAAACACTCGATCTGACCTGAAAATTTCTCAAAATTAACTCCATGTGACTCCGTCTCCGCATAGTCATGTCCTCTTTGGGGATTCAGAACATGGTCACCCTGTTTTTAGTGGTATTTTAAACGTCCAAGCAAACTAAGATGGGGAGGAGAGGAAAGGGTGCGTGCAGCTGGAATGGTAGTTGTGTAGTAGAGCCACTAAACAATGCACATACCGAACTGTGATTTTTGCGCACCGTTGCATCACCTAACCAGTGGTCAAATATTGAAAAATCTTATATTTCTTAGCAAAAAAAAATCCAGAGCCATCATCGGACACAGCCACAACAAACGACAAACAAATGTTTGGCATCTCCAGCTAGAATTATTAATCAATCATAAAAATGTTTGACGATTAATTTTTATGTCGTACTGTTAATCCACTCATTGTTTGAGCTCTACTACGGCAACCTGCAGGTTTTGTCTCAGTTTGCCAACAGAATTAGACATTCCAGAGCGATGCCCAAACAGTGCACGGTCTGTTTCCAATCAGAAATATATGAGGCACATCTTTAAGTACACATAAACGGCGTGTTCATAGTACAGTATGTTACAGCTATTAAGGTGTACTCTAATACGGCGTAGGTTAGCCCAAGGCCGTCTCGCTGTGATGGGGTGAGTACAGGAGACAGAGCAGAACAGAGCGGAGCAGAGCAGGCCCTGTAGTGGAGGAGAAAAAGACAGAGAGAGTCGACCCAGCGTGACTACCGCCTGCCTGAGTGGAGCAGCCTGCCTGCAATTAAGGTGGAATCAGGGAGAAATCTGCGCTGCCTTGATAATGAGCCTCGTCTGAATTATTAACGAGAGCTGTTCCCCCGGGACCTGGGCTCCCACTGAGCCCATCAACCCCTCCTAACACACCCACATGCACACACATACACTCACAGACACACACATATACACTCGTCATAGACTGATGCGGGAGAAAGAAGAAAAATTCGCTCTCAAACATCCACGCACACACAGACAGGATAGTCACACATTACGCACATTGACACAGATGAGCAACAAGCATGCTGCCACAAAATTTTTTTGCACCACAAGGGCCGACACATTTTATTCACACGCTGCTTGCTCAAGTGAATATCCGAAGCCGTTTACTAAATTTATAATGCGAGCAACATTTCTCCAGGACAAAATAACTTCATCCACCGCCGTCCGATTGAAACTGACAGACTCCTCTCTGGATTAAGAGCGAGCTCCTTGGAAATGAAACATGAGTGAATTCGAAAAATGACAAAAATCTCACATTAAAAGGGAAACTCTTTTCATTCAGTTTGTTTAGGAAATCAAAAGGAGAGTAATAACAATGGGCATTTTCTAAAGTGCAGTGCATTGAGAAAACAGCATGCTGAGGTCTTTTATTTCTGACATGTAGGCTGGTTATTAGATGATGAGTCATTTATTGCTTATTAGTCATTTCTGGAGAGTATTAACAGTTGTGAATGAAAAAATGTTTCTTTGAGTGATATTACTATTTAAGTAACAGAACAAAAAGAGCAAAGTGAGTTTTATTAGGAGGACTAGAAGTCAGGGGAACACTAGCGAAGCTCAGCTCTCTCTTTTTTTTGAGATGTGGCTGTTTGGTTGTAAGTACAAACCTCAGTATGTGTCCATCAGCCCCTGAGTGACACATAGATCCGTTAACTGAAAAAGACATCTTCCTATTTTCTCACCAATTTAATAACCTCGCTCCCTGCAAATCAAAGAAGATGTATTTTAATCACCTTTCATCGAATCTCTACGACATCAAACTCGCATAGCTTCGGAGGGAAACGCACACCTCACCCTGTCCCTGCAGCTGTAAATAGTTTTGCCAAAAACTCAGCAGGCTCTCACCAAATAGAGCCACACCTTCCGCGAGAGCCAATTGCCACAAGTCGGGCTTATTTCAAAACAAATCAGACAGCAGAAAACAGCAACGCGGAAAGTCGCTTCCGCTCTCCGCCGGCCCCCTCCTCTGCCCAAAAACTTGGTTCACCCCACCCAAGAACAGAGTGTTCCTCCATGGGTGGTTTGAAGAGGCACAAGTGTGTTGTGTGTTTTTCGTGAAAATTTGTGTGCGTGCATGAGCCAGAGGGGAGTAGAGGGAACTATCACCCTAAGAAAGTGCAATGGGAAAAGAATGACAATTTCTCCATGCCTCACTATGTTTCTTCACTTTAGGAAGTGAAAGGAGCATTTAATATTCTGAGAAATGTCACCAAACTGCTGTGAAGAGTAAAATAAAATTGCAGAACCATGGGTAATAGGCTTGGTAAGTTCAGTTCAGCTGAGAAGAACATCCAAATTAGTTCAACCCCGTCAAATTGGGAACTTGACGGTCTCATCCCCCCCTTGTATTCTGCTCCAAAAGACCCAGTGGCTGAGAGGAGTTGAGCTGGGGAAAATCCAGCATTGTTATCCTATTATCTCTGAGATAATGTGAGATACGAGATTTCTCTTAGATAAGAGGAGGCACGCTGCTTAAGGCAGTGTGGATCACTGGCAAGAGAGCGCTAAAGCTCAAAATCCTGACGCCACAGAAAGGCTCTTCACCTCAATTGGCCCTTGAAACCACGAAGATAGAAAAAATGTATAGAATGTCTCGTAGACGGATGGAGCGAAAAAGAAAGGCAGCGAGATTAAAGACGTGATAACATGGATGTCTGCAAGATGGAGTGATAAAAGAAAGCAGAGTAATATCAAAGGCAGAATTATATTGTTTTTCATATTACTGTCTCCTGATTGCTGTCTCCCGTATTTGAATGCGTGCCCATGCTTTGGTAATTTGCATGTACATTAATCATTTTCAGAGAGAAATGAACTGCCACGGCTGCCTGAAGGCTGCAGGGGGAGAGGCAGCTAGAGCGGGCTTCTTGGCATCACACACCCGACTCAACCTGAATATACTGCCTGAACCCAACCTGGCTCCGGCTGCACAAGCCAAGGGGAGATGTAAGGTGCTCATAATCCTACACCATAAATCTGTCCGGCATGCATCATATGCTCTCATTTTCTGAGTGTGTAAGTGTGTGTGTGTGTGTGCGTGTGCGTGTGTGTCGCACTCTCAAATTACTCCGCTCCCCTGAGCCAAGACGGAGGATAAAATATGAATCAGCTGAAGTCTAGGATAGTTTCCAGTCTCTCCAGACTCCCCAACCATCATCAAGCGACACAAGTATGCATTCCTACACACATACTCACACACACTCGCACAAGCTGCTCTACACACTCCAAAAGTTTCAAGTCTCTCCACTTCATGCTAAGCTTCTGTCAAACACACTCTCTGCTGCACATTTGACATTCATATCCTTCATATTTGACAAGTGTCTTCCTGTTGCAGCTTGGAGAGCCTGCGTATGGTGACAGAGTTACCAAAGTGTCTAAATCTCTACCTTTAAATCAATTAGATACAGCAATATGACCCAGCACTATCATAAAAACAACTGCATGTGGAAACAAGGGTCTCACTCGCTCCACTATATTTTCCAGGATTTCTCTCGGGTTGTTTTTCCAAAGTTCCTGTCACACTTCTTTCTCTTTTTTTAGCCTCATCTCCCTGATCTGCCAAAACCACAAGGAAGCCCCATAACCTTTCGCCCTGCTGGCCCTATGTAAAGACACTTTATAAATAACAGTCTAGTCGCTTTGGATTAAAATGTCTGAGTGACTGCCTGGCACCCTTGCCAACCTGCTGCCCTGAAATTCCCTTGGCCTCTAACTGCCCCCTGTGCCGGAAAAAGCCCTGAATTGTAAGCACATAGAAGAAGAAGAACTATGTGTGAAAACAATAGATGCCGTTTAATCGTAATTACATACACTTGAATTAAACAGATGATATAAATCACTCATTTTTGTTTTAATATGGGTAACACGTTAAAAGTATCGGTCTATTATGGATATTCTACATTCCACGCTGACATTTTCATGAAGCCTCCCCCCTTGCATAACAATCGCCTCATCCAACGTCTTTGAAGTTAATAAACTTATGGGCGCCTACAGGGCAATCCCAACACCAAGTTCTCTTTAAACCCCACCATTAGAGGCATTATGAAGTCAAGAGCAAGACTACGCACCATTCTCTGCAGTGACATGCTGTCAGACCAATGAGCGGGCCCAAACACACACGCCTATAGAAGTCGACAGCCCCTCCCCCTGCATTAGGGCCCCACAAAGACACACAGAAACGCACACAGAGCACCACCAACCTTGATGCTTTGTTGCAATTGACATGTGCTTCTCCCACGCACAAACGCAGTTTGCGTCCACATGCGCCCTTGTGTCGGGCAAAGACATAAGAAGTAACCACACAAAGCTTCGGGATCAATCGCCAACTTAAGTGTAGCGTTCTGCAAATGTCTATTTAGGATCGGCTTAGTTAAAGAGCATACGTAGATAAAGGCCGGTCACCATGTGCCAGTGACTGATGCCAAAGTGGAAAGTGTAATCAGGTTCAAAAGTACACAATAAGATGTATGGTGATTAAGGAGCCATGGCCTTAGAATGCTTCCTAGAAGTCAGAAGCCATAAGGTATTTATAGGGGCTTAATGGTACCGTCTTCATGCGCAGCCTGTCTTGTATCTGTCATCAAGCCAGCATCACGTCTCTGCTAATACCATCCACGGCAGCATCACCTACAACGCACGTCCTGATTCTTAAGATTCTCTCTCTTTCACTTAAATAAACTGTCTTAAGTTGGTCATCCCCCGCCCACCACCACCAGCACCAGCACCACCACCACAACCCCTCATTCACAACCCCCAGCTATCCCGCCTCCTACGCAAATCTGCCAAGCCATATCACTTAATTTCATTTGATTTCATCAGCAGCTTACCAACAATTCTTTTATGATTTTTTTTCTTCCTTCCCCCGTCACAACAGAATAAAGCGGGCTGTTTTGCATCAAATGATTAGCTCGTGCGTTGCATTGTTGATTGAGATGAATACATGGTGGATGATACAAGTAGGGTTTCCCAGCTAGCAAAGGCTGCTGTCAGGAATAATTGCCAGATGACAGAGCAGCGAGAACGAGAGTGCAACCTGAGTAATGTAAAGTGACATTTTACGTGCAACAGGTTCATGCACTAAAACTGCACGTGTGACTTTACATTAATAGAGCGAAGCTTGTTTTTATAGGCTGTGACTGAATGATCTTACAGTTAATCCTTTATAAAAACAAATAATGTTTCTCCATCCTTTTCTAATCTTTAACTCCCTCACTGAAGAATTAAAATGCACGTTTTATGGCTTTTTCTAATATGAGAAAATCAAGATTTATGGGGTTCCTGTCAAAAATTATATATTTCAGGATTTCGTTTTGTATTTAAAATCCCACCTTAGCAAATGGGGTTGTCATTTGAAAAGCTGAGTTCAATTAAAAGTTTAAAAGCTGAATTAAGAGTTTTATTGTTCAAGTTCATTTGTACACACTGCTTTCATTGTCAATATTTCCATCTGCTGTTAGTTTTCTTCCTCTACTCACGACTTCTGAGTGAATGTTTACATTACCATTCCCTCTCCAACCAAAACCAGGTCAGCCCTGTTCCTGACATTTTGGCTGCCTCTTTTAAGAGACTTACCTAATGCCCCGTCATTACCTGGAATGGGCCCCATGTCTCGCCTGTGGCCTGAAATAGCCGAGAGACCTCAGACTACCGCGGCCGCCTGTCGTCGTGGCCCCCACCCCCCCTGCTAATTTGCAGTTTCTCAAATAGCAGACTGAGACTTTAGTGCTAAAGATAAAGAGGCCCAAAGGTTCAAGACTCCTGATGCAAGTGCAGGGCTAATGAGGTAAAGTCTACCTGGAGACACACCTTAGCGGGGTTAAGTTTAATGGGACAGGCTCAAGATGTCAGTCAGGTGCTTGTGATTACGGCTGGGGCCAACCGAGGAGACTCAACTCCGAGAGAGTTTGTGTTATGCAACAGCGCAAAACAAGTTCTGACAACAAAATGAAGGCAAAAATATGAACGCATGTTGTTGGACACATGCCATTAGTGTGGTTTCAGAGTGTAAGAGTGACATACCTCTCAAGAGTTATGGATGAGCTGAAACCACGTGACACAGAGTCAATAGTTGTTCCTGTAAGTATTTAAGTACAAGCAATCCAGTGGATTGTGGATTTATGCCGGCCAATTTGAAAACATTTTTAAGTCTTGTTTTGTGGTTTTGCTTTATTAAAAACCAGATGTGGCATGTTGAGCAATCTGGAGCAAAATGCCTGGTAATATACACCCTTTAACTTTTCACACGTCGCCCTGTAAATAAGTCTTAAAATGCAAACTTGGCTTTTATAATCCTGAGGTTTCCCGGTTCATCAAAGGTGCGTCATGAGGACATGCACTTCTGCCCCTGCTAATCTCCCTGCTTCTTCTCTCCTGTCCTCAAATGGCCATAATGAATAGAAACAAGATGAGGCTGGGAATAGAGGCTGATAACATGGGCAGATGTCCAAGAGGTTACTCTAGGCTCTCAGCCAGGCGAGCAGCGGTGGTGGACTGTGGTCAGTTGTGAAAAACCCCTCTGAATATTTACATTGCGGGCAGCTGACCTGTGATCTCCAACAAGTGTCCGTCTGTTGATTCTGTCTAATACATCCTGATTTATCCCTCGATAGAAATGTAGTAGACATCTCAGTGAATAGTTTCTCCCCTTTGACTGGTACACTGATTCGCAGCAGATACGGAAATTAATAATTAGGCATTGCTGCTGCTGGTGCTGCTGAGTGGATTTCATTCCACGGACGCTGCTGCCCATCATGAGCCTGTAGCCTTGTTACACACACTCGGAGTGACTCCACTCCAGTCTATTACATTGTGCCATCAATGATCTATTAGAATGACAGGCGGCAGTAATGAACTAAGACAAGATAACGCATGGCACCATTCATGCGTAACAGGCACGGAATCCCACGGTGACATGCGTATGGCACGAGGGTCGAAAAAGCATAATAGCTTAGTGAAAGGGGGATCAGACTCGCTGTTATCTTTTGACACTTTGTGATTAACATGTCAAACAAAAAAACGTGCTGGCTCGTGCTTTTCACTCCTTACCTTCCAGCCAGCTGAGCTGTTACTGTCGCCTTTATCCTTGAAATAGGGCACATAGCGGACCATCCAGTCGTAGATCTGTGACAGCGTGAGTCTCTTTTCTGGGGTGCTCTCAATGGCTCGGGTAATGAGATCCGCGTAGGACTGGTTCCCCCACGCGTTCCGCCGCGAGGATTTAGCTTTGCGCAGCGGTCCGGTCACATCGAGCGCCGCGCCAGCCAGGCATGGGTGCGTCGCGCCTGTGGGTGCCGGGGCGCCGGCTGGGTGCTTCAGCTCTCCCGGTGTTCCACCCACAAGCCCCCCTCTGCAAGCCGGGATGTCCTCCGGTTCCACCTTGATGTTGGCCAGCGGGAGACCCCCGCTGACCTCGTGTCCGCCGGGGAAATCCTCCGGGCAAGGTAGCGGCCAGGTACACGAGCGAGGCCGGCTCTGCGGCTCGAAATCCGAATCAACCTGATGAGCGTCTAGTTCGTCGTCCTCCATCATCAACATTTACCCTTCAGTTGAGAAATGGAATAAATCAAATGAAAAGAGGTGGAGGGAAATACCTCCACGGTGCCAGTATCCCACTCTGTTCACTGGATTTCACGTGAATTCAGGTTTCAATTCGTCTTGTATCACTGATATTACGCTTCCAGTCTGGATCAATAATAGGCAATTCAGCGGTGTAGAGGGATCATGATGAATAAAATCGAAATCACAGCCTCGCGTGGAGAGATAAGAGAAGTAATAAAAGTAAGAGTAATTTCTGGTCCATTTTACCCGCTGTTAAATATCAAATGTTGATTCAAAATGCCTCTTATTCAACAGCCCACATCACCTTAAGTCAGTCAGTCTCAAACGCGTGTCTGAGCCAGTCATGGGGGCATTTCAATCCAGTTGCAGCAACAGATGATATTTCAGATACGGAGCATATTGGCAAAGCAGTCGTCGATAAATCCTCCAGAAGACAACAGGAAGAATGGAGCGAGAGAGAGAGGGGTGAAAAAAAATCACCAGGGCTGTGTAGAGAGCATCCACTGAGGCGATAATGCGTGATTACCGTGAATTATTAAATCTTCCAGTCTGCACGGATTAAGCTGGCAGCGGCACATTCAAGTCCATTCAGCCTGAACAGCACCCAACTGTCTGCAATTATAATGAAGAGGCGTGCGCATGTGACAAATCGATAAATTCCCAGTCTGGAAAATATGAAGAAAAAAAAATAGTCCGGGATTTAAAATATCGTATCCACTTGTCAGGTTGATAAAACTGGCTTTTATCACTCCTCCTCTTGCTTCCTTCTATCCCCCCTTGCCTTTCCTCACTCTCTCAGATCCCACACATGTTCTCATTTGCTTACAACTCGTTCCGTCGATGTGAACCGAGGATGACGCGCCGGCGCTGTAGTGGAGATGCTGCCAATTGGAGTGCGCTCGCGAAATCAATACTCACCGAACATGATTACAGCGAAACCCCAAACTCTCCCCCACTCTCTCTTCCCCTCTCTCCTTTTTACTATCTCTGCTATGAACTGAAGGAGAAAACGCCAAATTCTTCATCAAAACTCTGCATAATGATTTTCTGGCGGAGCGTCACACGGCGCTTTGTGTGCCAGCCTCCACGTCAAACCGAGGTGAAAGAAGACAATGTGAAAACTACACGTGGGGAATTTCCTGCCCCCACCTCAACGCGGATCTTGCTCTTTTTTAAAAATAGTGTCTAATCCGGTTTATTGTGGAGTAATTTGTCTCGTGCAACCTGCGCGGCGTCCAAATGCCCTCCAGGGAGACCTCACGGTGCGCAGACAGGAGGTGTCACCTCTGCTGATTATTGGCGGGCAATACCTCAGTGAGTGTAATTTTCTGTGGCGATTAGACAGATTTAGTTTAGATTAACAGAGATTAGGTAACCCTAGATTTTAATCCGAGAGCAGCCAGGTGAAAGGGGGTTTACGGGAGGCCAGACTCTGCTCCTCATTCAAGACAAAAAAGACAAAAAAGAAAAAACACTCGCACATTATCATCTCAAATCGCATTTGCCAAGCATGAGCGCCACAGACACGCTGCTCTGGGCAGACACAGCCCTGGTCAGACTCGTGTGCGTAATTCTGCTACACTGACCGAGGGGGATTCCGCCCCTCCATTCCACCCACCCTCTCCCCAAATCTGACAGCAGGGCGGGCACACAGTCACAGGTGCTTGAATCCCATTGGCTGTTTATTTCCCTCATTTAAACCTTAAAGAATCTGGCTTAAAAAATTAGGATTTTGCAGCCTTCAACTGTACTTCACCTTTTCCATTTTCATAAATCCACAAAAGCTGCTGAAATCTCAGGAAGAATGCGAAACTCTGTCTAACATTTAAGCACATTCACACCTGTTGTTATGAGAACTCCTGAAGGAACAGTCTTTCTTATTCATACAGCTTTTCCAGCACATGCACATAATACACTTTTTTTTCTCAGTATAAAATCTCAAGTTGGTGAGTAAGTCCTTGAAAACATCCTATGAGTGCATGCTGGCGTTTATGAAAAATATGCAACAGCTTGTTTGTGAACTGTCCTATAACAAAGAGGCATGCAAACAGGAAAGAGGTTTCAGTAACACTTTATTTGACACCTATCTCTATGACGCATTATAAATATATGTATAGAGTGGTATAATCATGTTAAAGCACTGTATAACTATAGTTATAAACACTCATAAAAGATCATAATGTTTTATAGCAGTAATCATAACACACTATAAAGCATTTCCTCATGACTTACAAGGTCAGGTTTTATAATGTGCTAGAACTGTTAACAACTCACTGACAATGCCTACATAGATAATGCAATGCAACTGTTGTTAACAGTTATAACACATTGTAATACTTGACCTTGTAAGTCATGATAAAATGCTTTATAATGTGTTATAATTATTGCTATTAAGCAGTCATCTAAGACTTATGTTTAGCTCGTCAACGTCACGTCTTTGTCATGGAAAAAAAGGGGGCGTCATCGTCAACGAAAACAACACTGCTATAAAGCATTATGATCATTTATGAGTGTTTATAACTATAGTTATACAGTGCTATAACATGATTATAACACATTATACACATATTTATAATGCTTTATTGAGATAGCTGTCAAGTGTTACCGTTATGTTTGAACTCAATTTTTAGAGTAAATTCATAACAAATGCCAGTGAAGCAAGGTGTCTGAATTTGTCTGAGGAGCCCCACCCTCCTCACGCAGTGTTCTTGGACAGAAGCTGTACTTAAACGTTGCTCAACACAGCGGCACAGTGTGCACTCAGACATTACTAATGTTGAGAAATTTGCATCAAAAATAGCCCACTCTTAAATGCATGGGGATGTGTCATAGTGTGTCATGGAATGACTTAGTCCTGAACATCAGTGGCATCAGATGGTCAAAATGCCATGACGCTAATAGTTTGAATTTGTAAAAAGTCTACAAGCAGAGATATTTGATAAACGGTTGATTTTGTTTTCATTATTATTCAGACATTTAAGACTAAAAAAATCAAACCAATGCAGGAAAGACAGGCTGTTCATACCATGACGCTTGCTAACAAGTAATTCTCCAGAGGGCTAGGATTTCAAGAGATTACACAATGTGTCTTGATTACACTTGAAGTGAAAGAAAAGTAATTGTGAGCTTCAAGAAGACAAATGATCTGATCCAGAGGCTCCCAGCAGGAGTGAATCTCAAGAGAGGCGAGACTGAGGAGGAGGAGGAGGAGGAGGTAGTGGAGGAGGAAGGGTATGAGAGGACACAGAGAGAAGGACACCGAGGTCCAGCCAGCACGAGTTCGGGAACTACATATGTGTTCTGTCCCTTCCAGGTTGGCTGCTACACTGTCCCCATACCAGACATTCCAGAGGCAGCGTGGCTGGCTACAGGCTCTGAGTGGCTGATCCTGGAACAGCATGTTCTGCACAGCAGTAATCACCTCAGCCAGCCACAAGCAAAGGCAGAGTAGTACATCAACAACAAGGCAGAGCTTTGTGCCTGTCAGTTTGCACCCTGAAAAAGTGCTCCGAAATTTCATTCACATATGGAAAAGGCACAAGTTTTCTTTCCCCACCCACTTCTGCAAGGCCCACCCTCCTCTCCTTGGCTCTGCCTCACAACAACTCATGATGTTGTGCAATTTATCCCTGCACCCAATTCTGCCCAGTGGAATTGCGACGGGAGGAAGCCGGAGAGGCCGCAAGAACACCCTAGGGAGATCGATGCCTGTCTGGGAAAACACCTCCCCTGATTCTCCTCCCCTCTCAGCAAACAACCCACACACTCTCTAACAAGCATATGGGCTCCCAATGACACATGAAGGAGAGGGCTCAAATCCAAGTATTAGGAGTAGGCGAAGCTGCATTTTCACCCCTTCGTGGCGCTGGCCCAAAGTAGGCCGACTTAAAAACTTCCCACTGAGAGCAAGAGCCAGCTTTCTGTGGCATCTTGGCATCTTGGCTGCCAACTATGAACATTATGTTCAGAGGCAGTGAAGACAATTGGTGCCAAGAGTTTTAATTAAGACTGTGTTGTGGAATGGAGAGTAAAGGCATGTGCAGGTAATGGCTTCTCTCCCAATTTCAGAGGTCTAACAAAATATGATTAAATAACACTATCTGCCTTAGCTAATTAATTATATTTAACAGTTAAAGACCCAGAACAAGCAAATGGCCCAGAGAGGAAAATCAGTGTGCGCTGCTCTCACACCCCAAAGTGCAGCAAGCATAATGGTATTATAATAAACTGATGATGGCAAGACATGCTTAACAGCAGGAGGGGGGAGTGGGCAGTGGAGTTAATTTCACTGGAACTGAGCAGTCCATCGCAGTGTAAGAAATAAAAGAGAAAGAATCAATACCAGGATCTACCTGGTGGCAGCCGTTTCAGACATTAAAATAACTATAGGAATGCTTCATCTTTATTCTGATCTTACCTGCTTTTGCAGGTATTAAAGGGATATTCCAGCGTAAAATTAAGCTAGGGTCAAACACGCTGTATCACCAAGTTAGACACCCCCTGTTCTTCCTTGAGCTGTGTCACCCCACTGCAGTCAATGAACTCGCCCAGAGGTCTCCGTACAAACAAGCGGCTGCTGGAAGAGAGTGGGTGAGTTGTGTTTAGTCTCTTTGCTACAGAAATCAGGCAAAGCTAAAAAGATGTTTAGTGGCTGGGACCCCATATGTACTGTTGATGAAGTTCTGAGCATTATTTGTGGCTATAGAGTGGCGTTTTGGATGAGCGCGTGGCTCTGTGTATTGCTATTGTGCAGTCGTTACTAAAGTTGGTATAACTAGAGAAGCAAGTTGTCGGCAACATTCATCTCTCGACGGGGTGTCTAACTCTGTGCTACAGTGTGTTTGACCCTAACTTAATTTTAAGCCGGAGTATCCCTTTAAAGATGGACCAGTATTCATTTTATTCAGCTTCTTAACCCTCTAAATACTCCTTACGGGAGCTTTAAATGGAATACTCTTAAGTTTTAAACTATTGTTTACAAAAAGAAGGAAAACTTCAAACTGAGCTTCAGAAATTCTGAGGGATGCCTCTTTTCCTCGGTTTTATGACGTTATACTGACTGAATTATTGATCCGTGGAATATAAAGGCTGATACTACTTCACTTAGGGCTGGGTGATAAAACGATAACAATATATATCAAAAATTAATTTCCCTCAATATCAATATAAAACATGGTCAATATGCTTTTCAATAGTCGGCATTCTGCCATGTTTTGGTAGACTAGACAAATAGCCAATGAAAAGGGAAGTTGCTCCGGGTCTTCGTGCTTCGTGCTGAACCAATCATGTGCTGAATTAGAACCAAGTAGCTGCTTTAGAACCGTTTTCTCTAGCGCAACGCCTTACAACAAAACATCGAGGACACAAAGACCTCACAGATGCAGTAGCTCATCATATCTATTGCAAAAGAATGCTACCAATAAGCACTGTTAAATTTTAGTTTTGATATCGTGATATACATTCATGACGACTGATGTGAAAAAAATATATCCTGATAAGCTTTTTCCGCCCAGCCCCAACTTCACTTTAACAACTTTAGAAGTACAGATTATGAAGTGGTTGGACTCCAAACATAGAAATTCTTGGACCTGCTGGAATTTGGTTTCTACATATGTGGGAAAAAAAAGAACCTCCATAACCCCAAACTTCACAAATTTGGCACAAATTTGGCACACTGTAACCCTTTCCCCTGACAAACACACATTCACAGGCTTGTCAGGAATTTTTTTCTTTCTGTGTGTTGGTGGAGGTTGTCACTCTAGTCTCCGGTTCCTGAAATAAACCGTGCAGAATACCATATTGCTTCCGGCAATGAGTTAAATCCCTCACTTGTGCAAGTCAGTGGTTGGCTCCATCCACAATAGATGAGCAGGCCTGATGCCAAGACACTGATTAGCCTAGCTATGCCTCTGTTCTCCAGGCAATGCGGAGTGGAGGTGCAGTGGGAGTCCAGCTCATCACCAAAGAGCACTGTGCTAAACACAAGTTTAAGTGGAAAAAAGCCAGCAGACTGTAGTGTATCCATGCTGGACATATAAAGCCTTGGGCAAGGAGGCATCTGCCTCTTTAATACATAATTCACTCAGAGATGAAACATCATGCTTTAGTCCTAAGGGCCGGTAGACAGCTTCTGGTTTTTGGAACAGAAATCTGTCTCCATCAGATAATCCGGTCCCATTGACGGGCAACTTAGAGTGCTAAAAACTGAGCTGTAAAATTTGGTTCAATGAGAGTTTGTTTTCTGGACTCGCTTCAAACAGACTATTCAAAAAGCAATATAAAGCATGTCAAAATGCTAAAAGGAGGATTATTTTCCACAATGCACCAAAAGTACGTGGAAGCAATGTCATCTCACCTTTCCACCTCAGCGAGCTTGTCCTCATCAGCCTTGATATGCAGGTAGGTCAACATGTAGAGACAGCCATCTGCCCTCCAGCTCTCCCCTCAGACATGCACACAGTCACTTTACATCGCAAGCCCTGCAAATGCATCTTCCTGTAGGGGTATTATTAGAAGCACTCATGTCTTATTGCACACATTATTATCATAACTGACAGGATGTACATTAGTTACTTCAGTCTCCACAGCAGATTGGCCTTAATGTTGACACACTAGTGTACAGGCCATTTTGGGATTCAGCATGAGGAGTGAAGAACCTGAGGCAGCTGTAGTGCTTTCATGTGTAATAGTCCCAGCTCAAGTTCCCATGAAAGAGGCACTAATGGGTTAACAGAAGAAATGAGACGGGAAGAGAGGGAAAATCAATGCTTTTGTTGAGGGGAAGAAAGAAAGGCTTTCACAGGTCTATGTATCATTAAGCAATTGAGAAAGCTAATTAGAGTGGGGGGAAAAGATGTGCAGATCGCACAGCTAATTATTTCCATGGCAACCACGGCTCACGTAGATGATCTGAGGTAGCTTTCAGTTAGGAGACAGCAAGTGACAGGAAGACCAGGAGAGCCCCCTAGTGGTATAGAATGAAGATGCTTGTGAGAGGTAATTAGACCAACTTCTGAGCAGAGCCTGCAGCTTTAAAGAGAGAACACAAATCATGTTCATGTGATTCATTAAGAAAGTTTCACACTCTGTGAAACACATATCACCCTCCAATGGGATAGACTGATATAAAACCTTAAGCTCTCATCAGGTGTGAATTCTATTCTGTACATTCTTGTTAATATTCATGGTTTACAGCTTTACTGATAGGTGTTTTTATCTAAAAAGGCATACAGCATAAACTACAATTATTTTAATTTTTAAACCACATGAAGAGAAAAGCTTCTTATTTCTCTCCTCTACGTATTTAGTCCCAAAAGAACAAAAAGCCAATAAGGTGCTGTGAAATCTTGACTCACCTGAGTGCAAATACAAATAAACTGACCAAAAGCAAAGCAAGTTAAGCAAATATTCAACAGTGTTTATTGTGAAGTGTAAAAAAAATAAATTGTCCATGATAGTCATTAATGTTTTGACACTAAATTCAGTTTTTCAGTGTCTCTGTTTGCTGGGGTCAATCTTTTCCAGGTGCACCAGAGGTTTAAGCTGCTCTGCAAAACTGCGCATGTCCTCCGATACTGTGTCTTGGCCAGCAGGAGCCAACACACTCAGCTCCACCAGGTATGAAAGTGAAAGACGCTCAGTGTTATCAGTGTTTCCCGGCACCAAAATACGTGACAGCTTGCTTACCACAATTTTCATAGCCCCTTTGCGGAAAATGTGCCCGTTTGCAACAAACTCGTGGTCCATACGGAATCCCATCTCATTCAGGAACTCTGGCAGGCTGTGAGAGGCAGCCACGTCTACACAGTTACGCACCAAAGCGTGACGACTCTTGTCCCCGACTTCAGGCTGGCCCAGGTAGCGTAGGTGCCAAGGAGATGTGGGGTGAGAGAGGGAGCGCCGGGCCCGCAGAATGAAAGGGTTTCCTTGTTGGCCTTTCAGAAGGTAAACCAGTTCATGATCTGTAAAGGTCTCAGGCTCCATGTTGTCACACAGACCTCGAAGGCGGTGCAGGAGACTTTCCAGGGCTTGATCCAACACACTGCCTAAAAAAATTCAAAGGAAATTTATAAACAAGCAAATCAAAGTAAGACATGCACATCCCTCAGTGGGTGCTGAATCCAAATGATACTAGAAAAATGGAAAAAACAAAGATCCTTTTACCAGGACACTCCTGTTTACAGGTTTATTTATCAGAATCAAAATCATTTATTAATGGCCACAAAACAGGGTTGGTGGAATTAGTTTTCCAGTACAGCATATCATGCTCATATCTCCTGTGTTGGATACATACATGCATGCAGAAATATAAAAAAAGAAACAATGCAACAATACAAGACAATAGATGTGGATACAGTTTACTTCAGATATTGGTTTAGTGTCTGTATGGCAGGGGGGAAGAAACTATTCTTGAATCTGGCTGAGTTGGCTGTCAAAGACCTGTACCGCCTCCCAGAGGGCATGAGTGTGAACAGGTGGTGTGAAAGTTGTATATGGTCTGAGGTGATTTTCAGCACTCGCTGTGTGACTTGTCTTTGATACAGAGTCTCTATGGATGGGAGGGTGTGGCCAGTGATTTTGGATGATCTGTCAATTATGTGTTGAAGTTTTGTTCACGAGTGGCTGTCCAAGTTTCCGTGCCAGACTATTATTGATGATGTGAATACTCTAAATTATGGCTGTGTAGAACTTAAGGAGGATAATGTGTCTGACTCAATTTTTTGAGCTGCCACAGAAAGAAAAGTCTTTTATTGGCTTTTTTGTAAATTTCATCTGCATGTTGCTTCAATTTGAGACAAAGAGACGAAACAAAACTCACCCACTCTCTTCCAGCAGCCGCTTGTTTGTAGCAATACCTCGGGCCAGTCCATTACGGACTGCTGAGGGGTGTCGCAGCTCAAGAAAGAACATTTATGATAATTTCTTTATCATTTCCTTGAAGTAATAATCACCATATTAATCATTTTGCACTGCAGACGGTAGTTCTTCTGCCCTAGCATCTCAGTCTGATTGCATTTCCATGAAGAAATGATCATAAATGTTCTTCCTTGAGCTGTGTCACTCCGCTGCAGTAATAGACTCGCCTGAGATCTTGCTATAAACAAGCAGCTGCTGGAAGAGATTGTGTTGTGTTGTGTTTAGTCTCTTTGCTAAAGAAATCAGGCAATGTTAAAAAGATGTTTGGTGACTAGTACTATGACTGGGACCCTATATGTACTGTTGATGAAGTTAGGTGCTGTTCTGAGCATTATTTGTAGCTATAGAGTTGCTTTCCCGCGGTTCTTACTAAAGTTGGTATAACTAGAGAAGCAAGCAGTCCGCAACATTCACCTCTCCAGGGGGTGTCTAACTCGGTGTTATGGTGTGTTTGACCCTAACTTATTTTTATGCCAGAATATCCCTTTAAGCAATATAGCTTTGACTGGGTTACATTACCTTCCATCAGTCCTGTTCTGTCTGTTGAAGCACTTTGTAAACTTTTCTTTATAATGGTGCTAAAAGAGACAAGTTACTGTGATTTTTATTGTAAACTACGTGCAAACCAAAGTTAACAACAATTTAATTCAACTATAGAAATATGCAAAAAAAAATAAGAAAGAACTCTTTTTTCATACGGTTTATTTTCGGATGTTATTGGGACACATAAGTGACTTAAAATGTTGAGTTTGTTGTGTGTTGAAATGTTTTCATAATTCAGACTAACACCAGACTGTAAACTCACCTTGCAGCAGGTACTCCATCATATTGATTGTTCCCCCGGTCACAGGCATCACTGTTACTGGTGGAGCCTCCATTTTTCTCAGCTAATGTTCAGTGTTTGTCTGTGGGAGGAAAATATGCCAGGTTTATTGAATAATAACCTCTTAAATGACAGTTAACAGAGTTCAGACACGTCGTTTCAAGTGTTAGTACATAAAGCTAGCTAATGCCAATTCAATTGAAACGGAAGTTTGTGAATTAACCCCGGACAATAAAGAAAGCTGCTCACCTGCAGTGAAATCCTGGGTCGGTACCGGTGTGTTAACCTCCACAGTCAGAACCGGGACTCGAACTGGTCCTCGCGGTTTTATTCATTCAACATACAGCTAAAGCTAACCGGGCAGCTAGCTTAGCAGAGTAAGCTATCTTCTGTTAGCCCCTGTGTAAAGTGTGTCTCCTCTGTAAATCTGTCCAGTATTTAAATTTTAAGTTATTTGAGGGTGGTGATAAATATTTTTGAAAATAAAAAGCAAAGTAAAGTCTAAACTGTTTCGTCAGCTATCAGTGAAAGAGTGAATTTAGCAGCTCGACGACAGTGAATGAAGGACTTCTTCTTCTCTCCCTGTTTAGCAGTGATCATTTAGCTCTGAGGTACTCTACTGCCACCTACTGGAAAACAATCTGATTTGATTTCTTGCCTAATGAGTGAAAATTGCACCCCTTTTAAAGTAGACTTATTTAAAGAAATAAAAAAACAACTACTGCATCCTGACTTGACCTTACTAATGCCAGCCATAACCAGACTGTTACTAGTGGAAGTGCCAAATTGTACATATTCAATCAATCAATCAATCAATCAAACTTTATTTTTAAAGCACTTTTCATACATATAATGTAGCATAAAGTGCGGTCAATTCAAGCAGGATATTGAAAACAATAAAATAAAATAAATAGAAATGCAAATACCAAACCCTGCCCACCCTCCCAACCCCCATTCAACACATAAAACACTCACACGCTCACACACACAGATGTATACACAAACGACCAGGTGAGGACTCTTCAACTTGCCACAGATGACTGAGGAAACGCTATCTTAGGACTAAAACAATAAAACCATGATTAAATATAATAAAGATGATCAAACGTTAAAAGTTGATTAAATAAAACAGTCTTAAAATCAAACAATAAAAGAAAGTAAATCAAAAAAGAGGTAATAAAACAAAAAATAGTTACTCTCGGATTAAAATAAGGTAAAATCACATAATGCAGATTAAAACAGAATTCAACTAAAAGCCAGACTAAAAAGGTAGGTGTTAAGTTTACTTTTAAAAATATGAACAGTAGGTGTCGCTCTCAGGTCTGCAGGTAGGCTGTTCCACAGATAGGGACCGTAATGTTGGAACAATGATTCACCGTATGTTTTAGTTTTTACTTCGGGAACAATTAAAGACCACTACCTGAAAACCTGAGGGCTCTAATAGGCTCATTCGGTAAAAGCAAATCAGACAAATAAGAAGGACGAAGACCATTAAGAGCTTTAAAAACTAATAAAATATTTAACTTAAAATATGTACAGTGTTTTTCTCTAGAAACTAGATGCATTTGTTTTTGTCATTTAAAATTATCATGCAGCATAGGGAGGAAGTGGATAAACACTGAAATGATCATATGAATCAAATGTTATCAATGGAAGGGTAGAGTTAAAACTTTCCCCATGCCTCAACCACATCTCCTCTTTACACTAACTCATGCCAACTAAAACACAAAACATGACACTTTTGTTGTATGTTGAGGCTTAGGTGATTTTTTTCTCTGCCTTCAGGTTCAGCTCTTCTTAAGTTTTGTTTTAAATCTGAAAATGTTAAAACTCCCGCGAGGAGACTTCGGGTGGTTATGAAACTGACTGAAATTACTCTGATGTTTCTTTATGAGCTGTAATAGGCAGATAAGACCATCAGGAGTGACAGTGACTTTTGTAGTTAGCTGTTTTTAAGGCCACAAACTGCAACCACCACACAGCAGGAAAACACCGAAACTCCATTTATCTAGATTTTTCTATGGAAAAGAGTCACAATGAGTAATGTGTTTGCGTGTTAGAAGTAAAGCAGGATGATTTAGATCGGCAAATATAACAGAGGTGCCACTTTGTCAATGTGAGTCATCAAAATCTACACAAACTGAAAATCTTTAGTAAGAGCTTGACCAAGTCCAAAGTATAATATGCCCATTGTGAGCATGAAGTTGAAAACAAAATCCTGATATATGAACTTCAAAAGATTAATTAAGTGTGGTATCTGGGTATTTTTTATTCTGTATTATTTTTTACTGCTTTAAAAGTGCACTTCTAGAGATCCAGATGAGCGCTTTAATCTATTTCTGTTCCAGAGACTAACAAGATCGCTCTTAAACTAATGTCTATTTTGTCCTATTCAAGCGTATCTCTTGATGGTTCATCAAGCACAAGGATATATCTGTGTGATTAGGTAAGGAAACAGGCTTAAAAGGTATTCCTTTAATTGCATGGAGAATTCATATTGCTCTTTTATTGTCGGCTGCATCAGTCACTGCACTCTGAGGAAAATGTCTATAAATATAAATGACTTAATGCTTCGAAGTTTCCATGTGGGGAACACAAATAATTTCCTGAAGGTGCACACAAACCATCATCGTTTGACTGAGTGTAAGGACTGCGATGTCAAGAGAGCAGCTTCAATTGAGAGTTTTTCTTTATATCCTTATTTCACTGTAAACACAACCATCATCATTAGCCCTGGGACTGTTTGTAGCGTCAACAGATCCCCTTATGAGAAGAGAGGAATAAATCACTGAGATCTCCTCCTCCATCTGCAATACGAGGTAAAAGATTTATTTACCAAACAATACAACACACGTGTAAGTTAATTGCAGAATTGCAGATTAAGTTAATGACATAAACCAGGAATTAAAACTTACCCTGTGATGCAAGCCACAGCAGTGAAGCTGAATAGGAAACACTTTGAAGAGATAGAAACAGAATCAGAGTAAAGTTGACTTCCTTGGTGCGACCTTCAAAGCAAAAAGCACAACTTCTAAAAATAATACCGTTACATATCTTACCTCCTGGTCCAATGAAGTAAATCAAAAGAGCCATTAAAATAAGGCATCCAAGTGCTATTGACGTTCCATAAACAGCGTGAATGAGCGCTGGCGTTGTGTCTGCAAACCAAAAGCGCAAGAGTTGGTAATCTTCTATTGAGGTCATGAGCTTTTTTAAGAGACTTTGTAGCAGAATCACCCACCCATTGTGGTCTTTGGAACATTTGCAGATCTATTAGCGATGTTAACCTCTTCATACCCAACAAAAACCTGCATCGGTGTGCAGTTTAGATACCCTTTTGGGGCTCCAAGCACCGGTGTAATTATTGATGTGCCGTTTGGTTCGATGACGCTGGATTCTCTGTCACACTCCACAGCACAAGATACCAAAGAATCCTCTTTGCGATGAACTGGCAAAATAATCACACCATCAAAAATAGTTACACCATCAAAAACAGTAAGAAATCATTGTAAATATGAGGTTGTTTTCTTACCTGTAATCACGCACAAATTGATGGTGAGTTGCTTCTCCCAAAATCCATGACATCTGGATGTCAAGCACGTATATTTGCCAGCATTTTTTGTTGTGACATTTGAAATATTTATAGATTTGGAAGTGACTGAATATGATTGTTGCTGTCGAGCCCCGTCTCGGTCTGCAGTCATGTTACTGGCTTCAAAAGTCCATTTAAAGTGAAGTCGTTCATCTGGACATGAATGCGTAAAATTTCCTCCTGCTAGAACGTAGACTGTCTTTTGAGCTTCTTTATGATTTTCTGAAAGAAAAAATACAAAAAAAAAATTTGATAAATGAATTAAGCATCAAACTTATATGAACAGAGGATGGGTTTTGGCATCTGATAACACTAAAAGCACCCATAGCTCACTTAAGAGGACAAATAATGAAAATTATAATTGTGCGTACCTTCTTTTATACCGCTGACTGTGAGTTGTTCCTCTTGACATCGACCTTGAAAACAAATTTGTCTCAAATAAGTACCTTGATCCTTCTCTGTTAGACAATCGATGACCAGGGAACAGTTTTTTAGGAGCTCCATTTTAGGGCGAAACTTCGGATTGTAGAGTACAAATCCTTTCTCATCTCGATGTAGTATTTGCTCTTTGTCACTTTGCTCGTTCTTCTTGTAAAACCATCTGAAAGTGCAGCCATCACATCTATCACGCTGACATGGTAACACAGCTCTACGTCCCAGTGGGTACTGAAGGGGGTTTGCGGCTGCTGAAATAAAGGTTTATTGTTACACTGTTAGAGAAACTTGAAACACCTGAAGTACGAACAACCTATTGTCAGACAAAAGAAACTTTCTTCTATTAGAATATTTAGAAAGTTACTTACCGTATTCTGAGAAAAAACGTGGTATGTTCCAAGTAATCAGAAGACAAATAAAGCCTTTTTGCATCATGGTAAAATTACAAAGCAGCAGCACATATTAGTGAGTGGAACCACAATAAAAGGTCATCAAAACAGCAAACAGACTCTTCGGAAGATTTCTAGATTGAACATGACTTCAAAAATTCACGTTTGCAATGCGAAAGTGGTCTGTCAGCCTATGCAGAGGAAGTCTAATGTGGCTTACGCCCACACAGTTTTCTTCGGTGGTATCACATTTATTCCATTTTCAGCCTTTGCAAAGGTGTTGAAATACAGTAGGTCTAAGTGCATCACCAATAAGTTGAAGGATTTTAAATGCTTTCTGGTGCATTTCAGCTAAAACAGAAAGGACTCTATGCAGCTACTATCCTACTTTACCTGGTAAAATATAGGTCAACATTTAGCTGTTTTTTTTCTCTCCAAAGGTTCCTTCGAGTCCTCTGTAGGCTTAAAGATTATCTAGGTTAACAAAGAGCTGACACTGATAACTACGCGTTGTCTGGTTCACAAACGGAAACTTTTACACAGCAGGACCAAATTAAATCAGATTTGAGTCACAAAACCCCCACAAGCTCGCTGATGCTTTGGAGTACAGGATTTCAACACCATCTCACTCATTCATGGACTCGCTTAGGTTTGTGATTTGTATAATTTAAACTGACGAGCATTTTTTCATCGATCCATAGATAAGAATTGTTTTCACTTGTACACTTGAGTACACTCAACTCCACTTAACAAGAGTAGAGTAGAGTAGAGTAGAGTAGAGTAGAGTAGAGTAGAGTAGGGGAGAATAAGAGTAGAATAGATTAGAGTAGAGTAAGAGTAGAGTAGAGTAGAGTAGAGTAGAGTAGAGTAGAGTAGAGTAGAGTAGAGCAGAGTAGAGTAGAATAGAGTAGAGTAAAGAAGAGGAGAGTAACAGTAGAGTACAGCAGAGTGGGTACAATGCAAAACATTATCTGTTCAAATATGGGTTATGTAGATTAGAGGTGTCCTCAAAAACGCAGTCTCAATACTAAACATTTAAACCCCACTTTAAAAATGTTTTTTTTTCTCTCTGTGGCAGTTGTTTGTTCTTGTTAACTCGTAGGTTGAATTCTGGAAAATTTGACATCAACATGAGGTCATTTTAGGAAAAAAAAAGCAAAATTTCCTCCCTGGAAAGTGAAAGTCAAAGCAATTGGTGCTGAGACCTTGCTAACACAAGGCCTTTCAGTCTGAATGCACTTTGTATTGTAGATAAAATAATCTAAAAACACGTACAATGTAAAAAGGTATAAAAGTAAACTCAAACCCTTTTAAAAGTGTTTTAGCATTTCTTTAATCTGGATATTTTCTGTATTCTAGGTAATTCATATAACCCTATGAAAAGAAGAAACCTCATAAATACAAGCACAGATCCATAGAGATGTGGACTAAAACAACTTTAAAGCAGATATAGTCTTCAGAAAGTGCTTCCATCAGACACACAAGGGGGGAAATAAAATGATTCACAATGATGAATCATACTAAGACAAGAACTGTGAAGGTTTAACATACAGTACACCACCTTTAACTGAAAATAAGGTTCATATAGTGATGCTGATTTAAATCGTGTTGATAGCATTTATAAAGGGACCGAGGTTTTGTTTTTGAGGTCTTCATTCAAGGAACTAGTGAACTATTCAATATTTTAATGAATCAATAAGCAAGTTGATTGATATGCTATATTTCAAATTCAATACATGATTCAATACATGATAGCTATTATTGATACGTGATATAATTTACAAAACACGATGTGTTCATTATGACTGTAGCACTTAGAATAACAGCCTTACCTTGTTATCATACTATGAGTTTATGAATGGGCTGCTGCATGTCTAATCACACGTGAGACGTTCAAATCCTTGACCCGCGCAAAAATCCTGCACTTCCGTCAACACATCATCTGATCCACGGGCCACGGCAGATGCTCCACCTCCGACGTAACCAGCGGCCCTCACGTCACACCCATCAACGCCACTGTTTTCTAACTCGGCGCACATTCGCGTCCTTTAAGAAAGTCACACTCCTTTATCTGCGGTCACTCGGAGAAGTTTCCCTCGAGCGCGCGACCCACGAGCATCGCCGGCGTAATGGAGCTGACGGCAGCTTTCGTGAAGTTTCAGCTGGCTCACCTGCACCATTTGTTTGCTCTGGTCTGTATTGTCGTCGTCGTTTACAAGTTGAGCACACTGCTTGCGAAGAGAGCGAGGACGCTGCGGGTCACTGAGGCTTTCCCAGGACCACCGAGACACTGGCTCTTTGGGAATTTGCTGCAGGTCAGTCACTCGCGTGCTCGCGGTTACGTAGCAACGACTGAAACTCCGTGTAACATAAACCTCAATACGACGAGTCTATGTTTACAGAGGTGATATTTGACTACTCTTTAAGTACCATTGTATCCCTAAAACACTATCGCTAAAGTTAGTAACACAATCACTATAACAGGGTGATTTTTACCTGAAATAATATACCCAAGAAAAAGTACATGTCATCAAAAATTCATCAAAATAGGACAATTTATGACAAATTAAAGTAGTTTTCTCTTATTTCTAACTGTGCAATGTCCAAAGAAAGGGAGGGACCATGTAAAAATGCAACAAAATAACTGAAATTAGGCAATCATGAACAAAAAATTAAAATAATAATAATAGTAATAAATAATAATAATAAAATAAAAAAAAATGAAACTGTAAATTTAGTGTCTTTTCCACCCATTCCTGGGGCATGTGAGACTCAGGGTCCTTGGCACAATAACAGCTGCAGGAGAGAAAACCAAAATATGTCATATTTTGAGTGAGTAAAAATGACCAGTTGACTAAAATATTTCTTATCACCATATGAATTCCTTTGAAAATCACTACTTTATGATAGTTATTCACAACCACTGTGCTAAATAAAGATAGCATGCAAATTCCAGGACCATTAAATCCACCCAAACCTACTTACCCTCTATCACTATTGCTGGGCGAAAATTAGGTTTTAGATCAGGGAAACAAATATGCCTTCAAAGATGTCAAAGGCAATGCTGAAGCTACTCAGAGACCCATGATACTCAGACAAACGCAACATAATGAAAATCATGTAAACATGTTTGGTCGGGTGAAAATCACCCAGTGATAGTGTTCTAGGGTTAAGGTACATGTGCCTCTTAAATGCTGATGTATTTTTTTGTTGTAGGCATTTAATTACCTGACAACTTAATTGATAGGTGATACATTTCAAACATGAGTAATGTAGGTAGGCTATAAAAAACATGCAAAAACTCATACTAACAATATAGCCTTACTAAAGCAAAGCAGATGGAGAAAATGTTAAATTTACCTCCACTTTTCTCAGTTTTGCTTGATAAAATGTTAATGTTAATGTAAAAATGTTAATTTAAAGATAACTTTGCATTATACTTTATCAAATGTTTGTATAAACCAATTCAAATTTGGCCACCTTAGATTGTCATGTAGGTTAATTGACATCACTCTTGTAATTAATGTGAAAATTAAGGAATAATCAAGTATAAAGACTGCAGGATTTAGAGGTGTAACTCCAATGTCTTGTGTTTATTTTGATCACTTTTTGATCATTTTTCTTTCAGTTCAAAGAAGGAAAGGAGTTTGAGAACATCTTGAAATGGTCCCAGGATTACCCGTATATTTTCCCTGTGTGGTTCGGTCCCTTTGTCTGCTCATTCACCATTAACCATCCGGATTATGTAAAAACCATCCTGTCCTCTTCAGGTGAGAGGGGGATCAGTTTCTTATCTGATGTGATACAGTATG
Organism: Xyrichtys novacula; assembly: GCA_962446985.1. Lineage (NCBI taxonomy): Eukaryota > Metazoa > Chordata > Actinopteri > Labriformes > Labridae > Xyrichtys > Xyrichtys novacula. The sequence continues at coordinate 26,969,067 of OY660871.1, forward strand.
TTCACTACATGGCTTTATATCATGTAATGATTGACTATATCTTTATAATCAAAAGTAAACAACTTAACCTTTCTGAATTTGTTCTCTAACAGAGCCAAAGGATGATTTTGCATATAAATTTATTCAGTCTTGGATTGGTAAGACACCCATGCCTCTCTCCTGCAGATTATTACAGCATATTGCAGAGCTGTCAGTATTGCTGAGCTGTTAACTCATACATGTCTGATTTTGTTATTTTCTCAGGGGACGGGCTGTTAACATCAAAAGGTCAAAAGTGGTTTCGGCACAGGAGACTCTTAACTCCAGGTTTCCATTATGATGTCCTGAAGCCTTATGTAAAACTGATGTCAGATTCTGTCAAGACTATGTTGGTATGTAAAAAGGCTTTTGACTCCAATCAGAGTGTATTATCATTTCACACAACCCACGATAAATTTGTCTTGAAAAATATTTGATGGCTGTTTTGGCGCAGCTGCTTGTGAGCTGGTTGGAGTTTCCATCTCCTGCAGTGACCTCACATCTGTTCATCCGTTCTCTCGCAGGACAAGTGGGAGCGTTACGCAACCACCGACGAGCCAGTCGAACTATTCGAACATGTGAGCCTTATGACACTGGACAGCATTTTGAAGTGTGCCTTCAGTTACGACAACAATTGTCAACTTGAGAGGTAACGTCCTGCTGAGTTTTTTCCCTGCCTGTATGTCAGGTTGGTTTAATTGTCATAAGGCCAAGCGTATCCTAAATGTGCTTGCACTGTTGCATTTTTATCATTTCAGTGGGAAAAATGAATACATCAAAGCTGTGTACGATCTCAGTGTACTGGTAAACAAGCGTGCCCGGAACTTTCTATTACACAACAACTTCGCTTTCTACTTGAGCCCAGTTGGCTACAGATTCAGAAAAGCATGCAAGGTGGCTCATGATCACACAGGTATGACGTCAAATGACAACCTGGCATCCTTATACACTGAATTTTCATATATGTCTCTTTGTACACATTTTATTCATTATTTTGTGCTTTAAAGCTAACGTCATAAAAAAGAGGAAAGAAGCACTGAAGAATGTGAAGGATTTGGAGAGCATTAAGAAAAAAAGACACCTGGACTTTCTGGACATCCTCCTCCAATCAAGAGTATGTTATTTTCTATTTTCCTAACCGCACTTGTATACAAATAGTAGCACTCAGTAGTACTTACATGCTACTACATGTGAAAGTTAAAGGTGAACATAAAACTCTCTGACGACAGCGAAGGAAAACAGACAGGTATGAAATGATAAGAACTGTGAACAAGGGAGGAAAAGTCATGTATGAAGGTTGAGATCATGTTACTTTTTCAGGAATAATTGACAAATATTATGAAAAAGCAGCAAATTCTGAATATAGCAAAAAGCAGCCGTCCAGAATATCAATTACGAGTGATACAAAGACAACAGTCAAGCTTTTTGTTTCCCTACGAGGCAGCCATTAGCAGCCGCCCAGAGACTGAAACTTCAGGTCTTTGTGCAGAGTTGTATCAGGACTTTCCAGGATCCTTGTTTCTGTAATTATGTCAGAGTTGGCCTCAACTTTCATTCTCTAAAAACGAGTTTGTTCACCTTTTGTATTCGCTTGCCAGACAGGAGGTGATGTAATCTGTCATCAGATTTTCACCTGAAAGAACAGATACGCGTGCTTCTGGTCAGAGATTGAAGATAGAGACTCTGGCAAAGGTCTTTTGGCAAAGGCGAAATTTCTCACCAATTACATCAATATAGATATTTTTAAAAATCTAAATTCATTTTATGTTTTTCAACTTTTAGAAAATCCTTAGGCTTAGAAACAGACATAAACTGCTGCCATGGAAATATTCTCAATAACACACAAACAAACGCTTACCAGGTACCTGCCATACCTTTATTTGTTTCCTGGTTTAACCTGTTTCTCATTGAAAATCCCGGTTCTTTTCTCTCTATCTACTTCATCTTTGACCTTGTTAAGACAAATGAGTGATCCATGTCTCTAATATGTAGGTCAACACAGACTGCCATCATATTTTTGGGGTCTTTAATACTCTTCTATTATGATTTTGTTGTTGAATATAGTAGTATCTTTTAGAATAACTTTGAATGTGGTGAAATGTGACAATACATTTAAAGCTCCTGTAAGGAACGTTCTGTTTGTGATGGTCTGTGCTTATCTTTATCCTCTACATGCTTAAGTAGTGTCTCTTGAAAAAAGCCTCATCCCTAAACTTTGACAGTCATATTTTTCATTTGTTGTGGATATTTTATTTGGAAACTGTCTCATCAGCTGCTCATCTGGCACCTGCCCCCTTACACCGTGTCAGAAATTAAAATGACAGCATATAAATTATTAAACAAGTCCGTGATGTTTGCTTTTGGATCTCCTTAAAAGGCATCAATATGAATTTCAGTCATTTTCAGAAATGTAAAAAAAAACTCCTTATAGGAGCTTTAAATAGATTCATATCTTTATATTTCTGTCTTCTCTCAGGATGAAAACAAGCAGGGTTTATCAGATGAAGACATGCGGGCAGAGGTGGACACCTTCATGTTTGAGGGTCACGACACCACAGCGAGTGGCCTCTCTTTCATCCTCTATTGTCTGGCCTGCCACCCTGAACACCAGAAGCTGTGCAGAGAGGAGATCAACCAAGTCCTGGATGGCAAAGACACCATGGAGTGGTAGGCAAAAAAAAAATCACAGCAGCTGTTTCAAAGGATCACTGCACCATTAAGATAATATTCACATTTCACACTTTCTGTCTGTCGTGTTTCAAGGGAGGATCTCAGTAAAATCCCATACACTACAATGTGCATAAAGGAGTCTCTCCGGATGTACCCTCCCGTACCTGGAATGTCCAGAAAGCTCACCAAACCCATCACCTTCTTTGATGGGAGGACTTTGCCAGCAGGTTCGTAGTAAAGTTTTTGGCGATAAGAGTAAGCTGTTGCGAACGTAACAACTTGTTCTCTCCTGGTAAAAGTTGAAACATTAACTTGCTTTGGCAACTGGTTTTCCATCATCAACATATAGCTTTAGTTACTGCGTTATATAACATAAATCACTTATCTCACCTTTAACCTACACGCTGCCCTTTTGTTTTTACATAGGAGTTGATAGCTGATAAATGGTAGAAAACATTTCAGTCTATAATTTCTGGCAGTAATTTTCATTTTACTAAAATATTCATCCTTGCAGTAAGGAAAAGATTCCACATTTTCTGTTTAAAGTTTTCTGAAACACTTTGGTTTTGACCAGTTCAGGCGTGATGAATAGTCAATGACTGATCTGCTAACAGGTGTCTGCATGCTCAGGGGTTAAATTTTAAGTGGCAATAATGTTTTACCCTCTAACATATTAACCTCAGGCATGTTTGCATTTGTGCACATTGTATTTGGTCCGTCATTGGGTAACCTAAAAAGATATTGTCTTTTTGCAGGAACCCAAGTGGGAACAAGTGTGTTTGGGATCCACAGGAATCCAACAGTCTGGGAAAACCCTGATGTAAGTCAGTATGATTTCATTCTTAAAAACCCTCAGTGAAATAAAAGCTTTTTTCCAGCTGTCCGCTCTGTGTGCGTTGAACATCATCAGAATAATAGGTAAAGGATTTGAAGCCTTCTCTTTGCTGTGAGAATAAACCCCACACTTTCTCCCACCTTGACTTCACACAGGTGTTTGACCCACTGCGTTTCCTACCTGAGAATGTCTCCAAGAGGTCGCCTCATGCCTTTGTGCCTTTCTCTGCTGGACCAAGGTTTGTCCTCACCTGACACCATGTGATTGGGTCACTGAGAACCAGTGACTGTCATTTACAACTTCTTGCTGTCTATCTATTTATCTGCAGAGGTCTGCAGTATGTAGATGGTTAACCCAAACACAATAAAAAACTTGGTTGGGTTTTATCTGTGGCTGACATAAGCAAAGAAACAAACAGTTTGACCTGGGAATGACCCAATTACTGCATGACCATTTGGGCTCTCAGAACAGTGTTTTAAAACTATGAAAAGATACAGTCTTTGCACAGCAGATTCAGATATTTTTAACACCACAGGGAGAATATAAAAAAAGAGAGTTATTAAATCAATCTATCAATTTCAGATTTACTCACACATTTGGTTAAAAGCTGTATAACACTGCAAATAAATCCTGTTTTGGCTCTTTATAATTCAGTCTTTGTTTTAGCACATGATTTAGACATTATATTGTTGACTTTACAACACAAAAGTCCTGCAGTAATCTTATTGTTGGTGAATGCTTCATGTTTGTGAGTTGCACATGTTGCTGGTATAAACTGTCCAGAAAAAAATCCTCGAAGTTCTTCTGCAGGGCTTTAACGGGTTACCTCAGTGCACATCCAGAACTGATTATGATATCACGGCGCCTGCTTACCTGGCTTTGATTTCAGCCCCATAAAACAAAGAATTATATTCAGCGCTCTTATCATGTTACCGTTTATATTCCTTGTCATATTACGTAATGATGAAATATTTTCCACTCCGCAGGAACTGCATCGGTCAGAACTTTGCCATGAATGAGATAAAAGTGGCCACAGCCCTGGCTCTGAAAAGATACCATCTGATCGAGGACCCCACCAGAAAACCCAAGATCCTTCCCAGACTGGTGCTCCGCTCTCTTAATGGCATCTACATCAGGATCAAACCCGTAGAGCCAGAAGTGTGAAGGAAAATAGTGTAAAAATGGAAAATACTGTACATGAATCAGAGAGTGAATTTTTTAGACGCTAGTAAAATTACTTATATTTTATGGAGCTTTACACTGATATAGAGTTACTAAAAAAAATGTCAGAAATGAAGTGAAAAATATGACGCCGTTGCTTTAAAAATCATGTTCTCATACTCGAGCAGATCTTGATATTGCACTTTATTTTCAGAAAGGGAATCTTCGCTCAAGTATCTTTGCATGTAATAAATAAATCTTGTTAAATTTTACATTTCCTGCTCTTTATTTTCAAATGGATTCGATAACTTCAGAGATGCAGCCGCCACATTTTCAGGTCTTCGTTGCAGTAATAGCTGACATCATTACAGAACTTCTATGGAGGTTACTGACATTGTGCACACTCACTGGCTAGGTAAAAGTTCACTCCAAAAGAAATCCAATTTTACACCTCACACATCAAAAACAAGAGGAGACAGCCAGTCATATCACTCAAACATCAGTGCCACCAGCAGATTTTCAAAAACAAAAAAACTTATTTTGGAATCAATAAGATTTCTTCACAGCCTGTCTAATTTCATTACCACTGATGTAGTCATATCGAAGGTATCTATTGATAAACCACAAGGAAATGATGTGATACCTTCCTGTGCTGAACATGAGTGGCACAAAAACTAAAAAAAGAGAGAAGCGTACGACTCCATCCTGTCAGGTTTCAGTCCCTGATGAGTCTGCTGGTAACCAAGGAGTCAAGCGGTTTAGATGAGTAGTGAAGGGGTGGGTTTCTTTGGTCAGAAAAGAAGTGAAAAATATGACGCATTTGCTTTGCCAATCATGTTCTCAAACGAGAGCAGATAAAAAAATAAAATTAAAAAATTACTAGAGCAGATCTTGATATTGCACTTTATTTTCAGAAATGGAATCTTTGCTCAAGTATCTCTGCATGTCATAAATAAATCCTAATAAATCCAAAAATTTCTGCGCTTCTTTTTTAAAGTGATTCAACATAATTACAGTGCTTCTAAGGAGGTTATTGACATTGTGCACACTTACTGGCTAGGTAAAAGTTCACTCCTTCAATCCATCTTGCTTTCTTAAACATTAACAAAGTTCACTTTGTGTTGAGATCCATCTTTGGAAGGTGATTAAAATGTCTGTGCTGCATGTGCAGATTTAAAGAGGTCCAAGGTATAGCTGGACTCAGGAGTGTCAAGTTAACCTATAGATTTGAGTTGGAGATAAGCTGAAAACGTAAAATCTCAGGGTGAAAATATGTATTTTTGATTTCATTTCTTCCCGATCTGTGCCTGTGCTTAAAAGAAATCCTAAAATACTGTTTTCAAGGACTCTCCATCAGGTTAAAAAAACTGCATATTTTTGCAAAGAGCTTTTGAGTCAAAAGTAATTCATTTTTTATTTACAGTTATATGAATACAAACCCACACACCCACAAGGACAAAAGTCACCAGTACAGCTTGTAAAAGTAAAACATCTTTCTTTGATCTGTAATCTCTAACCTCATTTCTTTGTCGCGATAAGCGGCCACACAAATAACCTCGGAAAAGTGAGTGTTTGTTGATGAGGTCTTGCTGCACTGAAAAATAATAACACATACTCTTTGCATGAGTAAGTTTACTTCCTCAACACCGCTCTAACCCTGTGGTTTGCAGCCAAATGGCCTCCTTTCAAAAGGTGTTGCCATGGTGGCCTTGCGGTTTACCAGTGCTTCATACTGGGACCACAACAATGTCCTGTCTGAGATTGCACCAGTTGACCTTTGTTCACTGGCCCACTTTCCCCTGCTGTCTGTCTGAGTCCACCTCTGAACAAAGGCAATAAAAATCCCCCCCTCCCAAAAAAAGCTCCCAGCCTTCACAGCTGAAGTCCACAATCTTTCACCAGTTGATAAATGTTTGATTGACATGACTTTGTGACGCAAAAATGAAAAGAAGACCGTTTAACTCGCTACATGACCATCAGAACAAACCAAATTCCAGTTTTTTTCTGTTTACTAACTTTTTATTTTGCATCAAAGTTGATATTTGTTTATGTGCTGTCATTTGGATTCGGCTTTACTGTTACTCCATTTCAGTCCAATTCATTGTCAACATAGAAAACTGTAAGATCTTGGTATTTTCAGTACACTGGTGCAGGAGGAAGGGGCGACAAACCATTCAAAATTAAACATACTGTAAAAAGCCAAAAGAAAAACACAGTCAATATACCACCTGGGCAGTGGAAATGGCTTTTTATATGCAGAAGACTTCAAATGTGTAATTATTCAAAAGCTTGCACGTCCCTAAACAATGTCAAGGTTAGTCCAACAGGTCAGAAACAATGCAGTCAGTCTGTGAAAACTCTATGCACAAGTCACCCTCTAGTGGCTTGTAGGACAAATACAAGACACTTAGGTTAACGTCATATTGGTCTTTTTCACGTATGGAAATGTATCAGAGTAAAACACTCAATCACATTTTATTAATAGGTTTTGAAAATGAAAAGCAGCCCTGTGTTTTGATAAAAACTGACTTCATGTCTGTCTTTCCTGACTTCTCACAGTAAAATCTTTTATAAAAACTACTTTTTAATCATATGTTTGACAGCATTATCAAAATACTGGAGAGACAAAAAATCTGTTGAAACATGTTTAGTACAAAAGAAATCCAACTTTACACCTCACACATCAAAAACAAGACGAGACGGCCGATCGTATCACTCGAACATCAGTGCCACCAGCTGATTTTCAAAAACAAAAAAACTTATTTTGCAATCAGTAAGATTTCTCCCCGACCTGTCCCATTTCATTACAGCTGATGTAGTCATATCGAAGGTATCTGTCGACAAACCACAAGGAAATGATGTGATACCTTCCTGTGCTGAACATGAGTGACACAAAAACTAAAAAAAGAGAGAAGCGTACGACTCCACCCTGCCAGGTCACAGTCCCTGATGAGTCTGCTGGTAACCAAGGAGTCAAACAGTTTAGATGAGTAGTGAAGGGGTGGGTTTCTTTCCCGGCCAAGCCTCTTTGGCATACTTCTTTTTGCGCGGCTCGTTGTGGGTCTCTGGTAGATAGGGGGCTGTAACAGGGGTGGGGTTGAGGGTGACAGGGGGCTGGGGGGCCTCTGGGGCCAGGTCCACCTCTGGTGCTGGATTGGGGAAAGGCAGAGGGAGCCCTCCCTGCATAGCAGCTCCTCCTGGGGCTCCTGTGGGCTGGTTCTCGTGACTAGTGGGAGGCAAGTCGCCATAGAGACCACCTCCCAAGCTGTAGCCATGGATACGTTTTGAACCGAGGTCGTCGAGCCCAAGACTGTTTTGTCCCTCTGATCTGCGTTTCTGGAGAAGTGAGAACAGAGTATTTACCTCAAGTTTCACTGAACCAGATTAACTCTGAACCAGATTTTCAGGTTCTTGTTAGTGTATCAAATTACAACAATAATACTGCAGCGATACTCACCAAGCAATTCAGACAGTACTGCAGACAAACCTCTAAACACAGGACTGTTTTGTAACTGTGATGTTAGACATGTTTTTAACAAAACTACACTAAACCTTACCTTTATGGGGATGACAGCAGTCTGCACCATATTCCTAAAGCGTCCTACTGAGGGATCTATATCCTCTGTAAAACAAAGACAATGTTGTGTTAAACTGAGTTAATGTCATGTCATGAAATTGATCTGAATTTAATTTATGGTATGAAGGCATCTCTGTACTTCCAACTTTGCTTTGTTTTGTACCTGGATTAATGATTGAGTCCTCCTCATTAAAGGTAACCCTGGAGTTCCTCCGTTTCCTTTTAGGCCTCTGGATTTCTAGGTTGCCCTCCTCAATGGTCAGCATAGAGATCCTCTTGTTGTGGGCTGTGTTGAACTCTGTCAAGTTCTGGTAGAAGACAAACGATTTGAGTAAAACGTTTGTGATGTGGCTGCAGTGAATGAGTCATTTCTAGGACACACTGTGGGATACAGTGGCACTCTGATTTAATACTTTGCATTTTATTACACTTATAACAATTCAACAAAGTTTGATTTATGGGGATTCATCAACTTGAGGTACAGCAAACTATTAAAAACATATCTACGTGGTATGCTGTGTGTATTAGTGGGGGTAAAAATACAAATGCTGTTCTCAAATGTACCTCCAGCTCTGTCTCTTCCTCTGGAAGCCCTAGCAGTCCTTTCAGCTCTTCATCATCTCCTGTTTTACTGTCTCCTGTTCCTGCTGTGCCTTGGGTTTGGGGTTTTTCTCTGATGGTGTAGGTCCTCGTCGAAGCCCCAAAAGAAATTGTAGAGTCTATGGGAATTTGCTGAGGCTTGTGTGCCTCCAGACGGATGTGTCCAAGGAAGGTACCATGTGCTTAAGAATAGACAATAAACAACAAATATTAATAAGAAGGTTTGCATACATTGACAATGATTATTGATTAGTTATGAATATTATTTACCTATTAATCCCTGGTTGCAAAACAAAAATGTAGCTTATTTTTGATAACACATTTAGGGCATCAGTTGTAATTAGGCCTCCAACTTCAACAAGGACAATTAAGTCTATCTTCTGACTTATTGTTTTGTACTTATTTACCTCTATTGGAGTATTTACAGCTTTATCCACACAACAGGTGCCATGGGCTCCTTGTAACCTTCACATTTTCTTTTTTTCTCACCGACAGTGCTGTCAGCTTCACGTGTTAAAGTGCTATGGTTGCGTGTAGCTGCAGCCTGCTACTACGCAGTTGTTTGCTACTTGGTTCTAATTCAGCACATGATTGGTTCAGCGCGAAGCAGACCCAGCGTAAGTCCCCCTTTTCACTGGCTATTCGTAGAGTCTACCAAAACATTGCAGAATGTCGGCTATTGAAAAGCATATTGACCATGTTTTATATTGATATTGAGGGAAATTAATTTACAATATATATCGTTATCGTTTTATTGCTCAATCCTAATCCAAGTTATCTTTTTACTTTGGGGTGTATTTCATAGTGGACCCCACCTACCACCATGGTGCTTACCAGCCTGTAGGTGTGCAGAATCAGTGTGTATATAACAATATCACCTAAAGAAGACCATCAGGTTGTGACCCAATAAACTCCTTTATGACACTGAGTGAGTGTGCAGGCATGATCTCTTTCTCTGCTTAATGTTTCAATCACCATGCACCTGCACAATGCGCACACGACTCTCCACTGTGTATTAGTGAACAGATCAATATATCAGCTGTATTGATTAATACTTATACTTAGCTGTAAACAGTGAAAGGGCCACTTCTATAACCAGTTCAGTTTCAACTTGATTCTAAATGATGTCTTACTGCTGTTGAGGTCTATGAGAAAGACCCTCTTCAGGTGTTTGTGGTAAACCAGGGCTGAGTGGACTCGTGAGCATGACTGGTGGTCGATGGTGAAGTCACACCAGTCTGGGTTTCTCCCAAACAGGTAGTACTTCTTTTCATCTATGATCAGTTTCTACAAGAAGAGAAAGCTTTGGTCAAAAACAGCAGAATGAAAACTGGACGGTGGTCTGTGTGTCTGTGCCTTTGAGCCATAACTCTTCAGCGCTTCTCCTCACTGAAAAGCTTAAATCTCAGGGCTGATGCTGCTCTCGCACCTTTTTGAAGCCATGCAGCCATTTACAAACCCAGTGTGCAAAACATCTGGGACAAAGTGGACTGTCAGGCTCGTATCCGGTGCTTTCCATTTGCTCCCAAAACGAATCAAAACAGATTTAAACATGAGTGAACAACAGAGAGCCAAAATGGTCCCTCCAGGCTTCCAGTTACCTCAATGAGTTTGTCCCCCTTCATCACGTCTAGATGGAGTCCTGGGGGCGGCTTTCCTGCCCTGAAAAACAAGTTAGTGACGGTTATTGTAAGTCAAATTGAACGTGACCCAACATTGATATCAATAATTCTGATAGGTTAAAGTCTTTGTTTTGTTTCTGTCATCTTTCCTCAGGACTTTTGACGCGTTGACGGGTTAGCGTGCTAGCTAGCTTCATTGCTAACACTAGCGCGTAAACTTCACGCCCTACTATGACTTAAGATGAGTTTTACAAAAGCGTCGAGATTTTGCGTCTCATTTGCAGAAAACACCGCATAAAAATATAAAAAATCACAACTTTGACGGTGCATTTACTCACCATGATGGACAATCAAAAGGAGGAGGACCCTCTTTGCTTATTTTAGTCGCCATCTTGGCTCATTTTTTTAAGCAACGCCGAGCTGCATGTTGGGAAAACGGCGCTCTGAGTCACCGGGAGTTGTAGTTATGTAATCCCTACGAAATAAACCCGAATAAAACATTGCATCAAATTAACAGCACCCATTTTTTACGGTGGCCGTAGCCACTGCTATAAAAAAGAATAGATTAAAAATTAAACCACAACAGAAGTTACCAATGCAGATTTTTAAAAAAAGCCATTAGGGAAGTTAACAACGCAAAAAAAGTGCTGATATAAAAAAATAAAAATAAATAAAAAAATACAAAGTTTCTTACTGCAAAAGTAAAAGGGTGCAAAAAAAAACCAAAAACACACACAACGGAAGTTACTGATGCAAAATAGAAGATATAGGGCAGATTTTTTAAAAAAAGCCAAAATGGAAGTTAACGACACAAAAAAAGTGCACATGCAAAAAATAATATAAATACAGTAAGTTTCTTACTACGAAAATAAAAGGGTGCAAAAAAAAAAGCCACAATGGAAGCTACGATGCAAAAATTAAAAGTAAAAAAAAAAGGTGCAGATTTAAAAAAAAAAGCCACAACAGAAGTAAACGACAAGGGAAAAAAATGTGCCAATGCGAGAATAAAATATATATATATATATATATATATATATATATATATATATATATATATATACATAAAAGCAATAAAGAAAATAAACCTCAAAAAAAAAAATGCTGTTGCAAAAAAATAAAAAGTTTCTTACTGCGAAAATAAAAGATAAAAAAAAAAAGCCACAACAGAAGTAAACAACAAGGGAAAAAAATGTGCCAATGCGAGAATAAAAAAATATATATATATATATATATATATATATACATAAAAGCAATAAAGAAAATAAACCTCAAAAAAAAAATGCCGATGCAAAAAAATAAAAAGTTTCTTACTGCGAAAATAAAAGATAAAAAAAAAAAAAAAAAAAAAGCCACAACAGAAGTGAGCTGAAGCGAACACTACACTGGCATCCTCCAGTTCAACTTCATATTGACTCAGGCGCCACATGGCCTAACCAAACGACACATTGAAAAGCCCACAAAGCGAAATCAAATAATAACATTTGCATCCTTTTATTTTCGCAGTAACTAACTTTTTTTTTTTTTTTTTGCGTCATTGACTTCAGTTGTAGCTTTTTTTTTATCTGCACCGTTTCTTTTTTTATTTGCAGCAGGCTTCGGTTTCTTTTTTTTGCATCAGTAACTTCTGTTGTGACTTCTTTTTTTGCATTCTTTTCTTTATTTGCAGCAGTGGCGGTTCTCGGCCACTGTACATTTTGACTGTAATTAAAAAAGGAAATGTATATATTTAAAAAACATATATATTTCAAATGGAGTTGGTTAAAAGGATGGAAGAAACTTTAGTGCCCAAAATTGAACAGCAGAGGTCCCCAGATCTGCAAAAACTTCATACTACAGACAGAAGAGTTTGAAACGTGTTTGTTTCTGGTTGTTGTGGGTGGCCAGTGGTTTGACAACCTGAACAAAAATCGGAGTTTTGTTTAAGGGACTTATAGCATGACGGTGTCTTGTCCACTTCAGAGTGACACCGTCCCTTTTCCATTATAACTAGCATAATAAACTGGCACAAGGGGGTATTACCCAGGTATAGGATCATGGAAAATGGTTGGAAACTCCTTAAGAGTTGAGACAACAGCCAAAATTATTATTGAGACAGTTGTAGAGCTCTTGCGGAAAGTGTGGTGGGTTTTCACAGAAGCTGCAAGGGGCTGCCTTACTACGCCACAAAGGTGGGAGGATTCTTCACAGCTCAGATCAAGAGGAGGAAGTGAGGAAGCTGCCTTTTTCTACTTTGATGTAGTCTGAGGTCTCATGAGACAAGACAGGAAAATAAACTTGAAAGAGTTTTTTAGAGAAAGGTAAATTATGACCAGGATTAGTCTGGAGAAATAAGTTGTTGCAATGATGAGATTAACCATTTCCTGGCCCAGCTTGGTGAAACATCAGTCAATTACTAGTTTTAAGCAATTTCGGATACTAAAACTAGAGATAGTTTGTTTTTTAACCATTCAGAATTTGTTGTTACTTCTGCAAAAGCTGTCTTTGCAGAAGTTTACTGATTACAATGTCAGCTATTAGAGAGGTGTGAACGTTTTAATAAATTTGTCAGGTCCTGGAGAAATGATACGTAAAAAAAACGATCATTTTACTACATCACTGAGGAGTATATTTTTAAGTCTTTGCAGCAATAATGTGCTTAAATGACCGTTTTTGTTTATAGATTTTAAAGTGTCTATTTATTTTCACTGGTCAAGGATATCTCACGGCCTTCAGCTGCAATAAGTTAAATATCCAGATAAGCGTTCAGTTTCCCTGTCATAACAACAGGGTTTCAACCATATTAGTCCCTGTCTGTGAATGCAAGCATTGTGCAAAATGCTCCCCTTACTTCCTTATTTGCTTTTGTGGTTTTTTTACTGAGAGCACTTCATGCGTTTTTTTGCAGCTCCTGTCTTTTGCTGTGTGCCTTCACTTTTGCTCACAGCACACTGAGGCAGCAGTGATGGCAGGCACGATTGCTGTGCCACTTCAGCAGCTCATTGCTTCATTGGATGACTCTTGTTTACCCAAAATTATACAAGTTTGCTCTGGAGTGTATTTCCAAGGTAAGCTTTTTATTGTATTATTGACTAAAGAAAGAAAATAGGAGTTACAACGCATTATTTGTGATGTGGTTGCGGCGAATTGTTCATGTCAGCATTTCTTGACTTTCTGTTTTGTGTCTGTATGCAGTTATTGCTCATACAAAGCACAGATTTCCCTCTAATATTCAATGGAAATTGCTTTTTGGGTCAGACAGAGAAGTCGAGATTGTTTTTGCGCAAAAGATTTTCACATCATGGTTGGGTTTTAGAGATATTTCAAAGCAGGTTACATAAGATAGGGTCAAGAAACAATGAAGACTGAATTTTTCAAAATTGTGCTTCATTTATCTGTTTACGCTTGAGTTTTTATTTTGATTAATGGTCCCCTTTCTCTTTATTTCTCTTTACTTCTGTCTCAGGGTCTATATATGAACTCTCCGGGAGTGAAGTGTGCTTTTCTACCGGTGATCTGATTAAGGTCATTGGCATCGAGCTCTTATCAGTTTGCTGTGAAGACATCAGCAATAATGACAAATTTGAGTTACCAATCAGCCACACAGGTCAGTCGAAGCAGTAGATACAATCTCATGAGAAAGGATGATTCTTTTTTTGGTTTGTGGCAGACCACTGATGCTTGTCGCTGTCTCTCAGGCCTGTTCAAAGTTGTTCCGGAGGAGATGCCGTACAATTCAATGGAGGAGATGCTGATCCTGAGACCCGTAGCCCTAGACTCCTGCCTTCCCTTCACTTTCACCTGCAACGCCAAGATGACCTTTGGGAACTTCACACTTGGAGCAGGGAGAGCTTTGACTGTGCGGTCCATTGAGCAGCGCCAGGGGGAGGAGGATCAAGTGCGCTGTCATGTTAAGGGGCAACAAGAGGCCTCTGCAGAAGTGTGTATCCCCCTTTCCACCCAAGGGGAGTTCAGGGAGTGTGAAAGCGAGGAGTGCTTCACCCTGCGGGAGATCATGTCCTCGTCCTACCTGCGCAGTCGAAGGTTTCGATTCATGAACACCACCAAGTGTCAACAGCCCCTTGTTCTCAGTCCGATATATCAAGTCAACGCCATCATGAACTGTAAGAATAAATCCTTTTGATTAGTATCTTCAAGTTATCGTCATTTTACGAATGAACCTTTAGAAATATGTGCAAATACTTGAATTGACGTGAAATGAAAACCTTGTGTAATTTTATGAAATTCTGACCCTACATGTGACTTGGTAGTTTGTTAACTCAAGTTGCGTGTTCCCACGTTGTGCCATACAATATCTCTATCCATTTAGGAGGCAAAAGTTGTACCATTACAATTACATTTATACCTGGTGATCATGTACAGATTAAGGTTGTACATCTCAGACTACTAATGGGTTTACTAATGTCAATGTATTTGGACAGATTAAAGCTTGTGTGAGAATTTATTTCCCCTCACTGGTTACAAAAAAGACTCAACTTTATATTGCTGCAACCGCATAACCTAAAAACAGCGAACAAGTGGGACAGCAACTGTAAGGCTATTTATGCGTCGTAGTCGTTTTAATACCTAGCCCACCTGCTGTGGGGGTGGGTGCTAAAAACGGTGATTAACCACACGCAGGTTTTAATCAAGAGAAACATTGACAGAATCATCAGTGAAGAGCTTTAGTGTTAAGAATATCTGTCTTGCGACACAAACATGAACCTTGATCTGCGTCACGAGTACTTGTAGAAGTCGGTTTTTATACTTTCTCTTAAAGCTCCAGTGAGGAACTTTTACTTAGTGTCTATTTCTTCAACTATTTTTGGGTTGTCCTTTGAAAAAAAAAAAAAAAATTCAGTTTTAACAGTCATTTGTTAAACCACCCGTTCAGAAATGTGCTGTGGTAAACACAACAGACAGTTTTGGCGGCACAAAATTAACAACTCGATGTGACACCAACCCCACCAGAAGTTCAGGGCGTAAAACGACAAAACGAAATAACACATATGGTCTCGTTTGCTTTCTCATATCAATAATACCTCACAGTATTATTTTAGTTCAGTTCGAAGTCAGCTAAAAAAAGACCTGACAAGAGCTTTAAACAGGATTTTTGGGTTGTGGTGTGCTTTCAGTAGGAGTGCCTGTTGTGTTGCTACATTTACAAGAAGCATATTTGTTTCTGGTAAGCCACCTTTGCTGCCTCCTGTCCTCTTGTTTCACTTCTTCACTATCTATTTTTTTTCCCACAGTGAGGAAGAACATATTGAAATTTCCCTCGAGCCTTGAGGTGGATGTGATCGATGTCACCGATGTATGCAAAGACGTGATCTTTGCGACCCCGCTCAGCCTGACAGAGGTCCTGACACAGCCAGAAGAGTCTTTCCCTGCAGTTGTGGAGATGTTGGAGAGCCCAGAAAACCGCTCTCTGTTCAAGTGCAGCTGGCTGCCAGAATTCAGCCAGGGCAAGCGCCTGATTTTCCACAAGACAGGAACAGCAGCTATGGTTTTATTATCCAGTATGAAGAGCAAGAAGACACAGCAGTATTTTCTGGTGTCCCAGCAGTACGGTGGGCGATTCCGGAGGCGACCGAGGGAGTTCAACTCAGTGTACCAGCTTTATGTTGCTTCAACCCAGGCACCAGGACTCAAAGTCAGTGTGACAAGGAACTGCGAGGAGGTGGAGGAAGAGGGTCTGCCTGCTCTCAGTGTTGGGGAACAGCTGGACGTTATTCGCTTGGAGAGGATGGAGCTGCCCTGTGAAAGCAGTAATGCACAAAGGGAATCAGTCGAGGCCCTTCTGTGTCAGCGCGTACAAGAGTCAGATGATGAGGATGATGATGAAGAAGAGGATGTCAAGCAGAAGGAGGAAAGAGAGGAGGTTTTACTGCCTGTGTACATGCAGGGGCACTTTGTAGAGGTGCTCACTGATAACAAGAAGTACAATCTCAAAGACCTTGGGAAGGAGTTCAGTTTGCCTCTGGATGTTAAAGTTGTGAGCCGTGATTCTGAACTTGGGACTGATCCTTTAACTGGGTTTTCTTGTCTCAGAGTAGAAGGGGCTATGCTAGAACCCGTCATCCAGGCCAGCTTCCCACACGCTCCAGACCACTGTTTTGAAATCCCAACCCGTTGGCTTTCTATGTCGGTCTCTTTTACCTCAGACCCTCTGCCATGGACCAGCGGTGAACCGCCAAAGTGCCGCATAGATAGAGTAACAGAAGTGACGGACTTGTTTTTTTATGAATTTCAAAAACAAGAGGAATCAGGCGCAGTGCCTCCACCTCGACCGCCGAAACGAAATCTGTCTGCTGATACTAGCAAAAAATCCTCAAAACCCTCAAAGAAGTCATCCAAGTCCAAACATCGATCAGGCAAAAGCACCCCTACCAAAGAGCTTGCTGACTTGACTTTGAATAGCAAAAAGCGGCCCCCAGCTCCTCCTCCGCCAGTAAGTCTGTCTTTTCTTATACTTGGCAACCCTGAGGCTACATTTAATCTTGATGTGGTTTATTAGCGAGTGTGTTCTCTCATGACGTGACTTTCAGGAAATCTCAAGTGTTCACAAATATCAGACTATGCAAACACAAGTCGCTTCCTCTTTTCTTGTGGTGAATAAGTCAACTGTGTAATAAGCATGTCTCGTTTTTGTCTTTTTCAGGAGAACTCAGATGACGGACCGCCTCCACTTTTACCCAGAAAGCACGCTACGGCTGAAGTGATGACAGGCAAGGCTCTGCCGAACACTTATGTGAAAATAGAGGGGTCAATGAAGAAAGGTAAAGCCATACAGTCCACACTAAGACAACACTCCTGATGGTATCGTATCTTCAGTTTGAAAAAATGAGTCCAGTGAAAACAGAACTTTCAAGCTCCGGTCCATTAGTACCCTAACCCTAACTCTAACCCGTAGTATTCAGCCCAACACTTGGCTGTGAACTGAAGTTAGATCTGAAAAAAGTAACGACAACAAAACAAAAGAGCTGTGTAGATCTGTGCGAAACTCAAAACGTAGCCCTTTAATGCCTGACACAACAAATTATGGCCAGAAAATTTAAATATTTTGGAGCTGAAATGTTTATTTCACTTACTACTGAAAACCAAAATAAAAATAAAAATGTCCTTAAAATTTAACAAATATATTTATCAATCTGGTATGACACATTAGATGTTTTTAGAAACTGATAAACTACAAGAGGACATTTTTATCATTTATCAGACCGTATTAAGGTGTTTTCTAGTAATTTGTTGATCATATTGATTTGATAGAAGTATCATAAAAGTATGTATCAAATATGATACAAAAGGCAATAAAGCAGTGGTTCTCAACTGGTGGGTCCCAACCCAAAAGAGGGTCACGTTCTGGATGGGTCACAAACAGCTGATCAAAAAAGGAAATATTCAATGGGATATTTGATATTTTCTGTATATGCAACTTCAGTAGTTGTCATCCTCATGTTGTCCCCTTCATGTGCTCTGAAATGCACTGTACTCAATAAAACAAGTGGATTTATGTTTAAGATTAGAGTCTTTAAAGTTTTTTTTTTTATAAATATATACAAAACTGAATTTGCTTGGTTTGTATTCTATAAAAGTAGGTCACTACTTAAGGACCATGGGAACATGTGGGTCCCAGAGTGAGACCAGTTGAGAACCATTGCAATAAAGAGTTAAAAAACTTAAAATGTAAAAAAACAAATACAGTCAGTGGTTTTCTTCTTACTGGGTGGGTTCTTATTGCTGTCGAATGTCTCATTGTGATTGTGTTATGATAATGTGTTATGATTACTGCTTTAAAAAATTACAATCATTTATGAGTTTTTATAAATATTATTATACAGTGCTATAACGTGATTAAACCCATTATAAATATATTTATAATGCATTATAGAGATAGGCGTCAAGTAAAGTGTTACCAAAATTAAAATTCCTTTCCCACACAGTGCCGACTGAAGTGGCAGCAGATTTGGACAGTGATCACGACTATGAATCTGTGGAGGAGACTTTGGGTGGGTTCTTATTGCTGTCGAATGTCTCATTGTGATTGGCCAATCATTAGTTTTTACTTTTGTTTAACAGAATATGAAACAGAAAGTAAAGCCAACAAGGTTTGGTGTTACTGTGAAAATACTGTTGAATTAAACCAAATACTTTTTCAACTGAAGAAAAACTAACAAACTAACCAAATATGTTCTTGATTCATAATCAGCGTTATGTGCTGCATAATTCTACTACTTGTTTATGTAACACCAATAAACAATAATGACCCACGAGATGGACATTATTTAAACAAAAAGGCGCTTTTCAACACAAGAGACATCTGTATAACTCACTCTTAGAGATCTACAATCATTGTTGGTTTTTGTCTTTTGATAGATTCTGTTGTCAGTAAAATAAAAAAATACTGCTAATTATAAAAAATAAAGGTAACACTTTATTTGACGCCTATCTCTATACACATTATAAATATATATATAATGAATTATAATTATGTTATAGCACTGTATAACTATAGTTACTAACACTCGTAAATGATCATAATGCTTTATAACAATAGTCATGACACATTTTAGAGCATTTTATCATGACCGGCCTCCTCATTTCCTGTTTTTAAATCCTTTTTTAAAAACACACTTTTATTCCTTGGCTTTCAATACATTTTAGTGTTATTTTGTTTGTTATCATCTTAGCACCTGCCGTGAGCCTGCTTATTTATATATTTATTTACTTTTAGCATTTATATATTTTTGCTCGCTCTATCTTGTTCTTTGCTTGATTTATTTGTTTTTACGTCGCAATGTACAGCACTTTGGCTACCCCTGTGGTTCTTTTAAATGTGCTATAGAAATAAAGTTGATTGATTGATTGAGTGATGACTTACAAGGTCAGGTAATATAATGTGTTGTAACTGTTGACAACTCACTGACAATGCCCACATAGATAATGCAATGTAATAGTTGTTAACAGTTATAACACATTACAATACCTGACCTTGTAAGTCATGATAAATGCTTTATAATGTGTTATGATTATTGTTGTAAAGCACAATAATCATTTATGAGTTTTTATAAATATTATTATACAGTGCTATAACGTGATTATAACCCATTATAAATATATTTATAATGCGTTATAGAGATCGGCGTCAAGTAAAGTGTTACCAAAATTAAAATTCCTACACCTTTCCCACACAGTGCCGACTGAAGTGGCAGCAGATTTGGACAGTGATCACGACTATGAATCTGTGGACGAGACTTTGATGGAAATGATGAAAACAGCACAAGAGAGCATCAAATTCTACTGACACAACGCTGCAACAGCAAGGATCACATGAAGACAAAGACTTAGAAGGATTTTATATCCCGCTTATTTTTGCTCTGTTATGTCGAGTATTGTAACGCTTACACACCAGACTTTTTCTTTAGACTTTCAAAGCAGACTAAGCAAACTGTACAGACTATGTTAAATATTGTGGTGAATCCTAAATATACATGCACTTGAAATTCATGGCAGTTCTCGGAGGTGCCCTTTTAATCGACTTGTTTACTGTTAAACCAGCAGAAGCACTTCGTGTTAGGGAGTTTTGTGGACACTCATGATGGCAAAAGTTTTCCCACACAATCAGCCGATAACTTTTTCAAAGCTGTAGATGTGCAGTGTACTTTGTGAGAACAGATACCTCCCTTGTGGCATTTATGGCTAAGCTATGCCATGGTGCAATTGTCAAACTTCTCAGTAAAGGCTGGTACTTTGAAAGACAACTTTTCTTATATCAGAAAAGTAACCTCTATAAAAGAAGAACTAATGCCTTTTCTAACGATTATTTCAAACTCAACTTGTGAGCAAACTCTTAAAAGAAGAGTCCAAATAAGTATACGCGGAAATGCAGCAGCTTGAACCACAAAAAACAGCAACTGCAGCAAGTCTGCACACTGGCATGGGCTTGAATGCAGAAGTTCCCCCATGGCGTCTAAGCAAACTAATGAACTGAGAGTACAATAGGGTGTGAAACGTATCAGATCCTGTTTTTTTCTTTGCACAGATATGATTTCTTTTCCAAGTTGAATTATTTATATCAAAGAATTAGATCATGTCTCAAGCCAATTTTGTTTCAAACATCCATTACAATAAAATGTATTTTAAATTCTATATTTGTGTTGTTAATAGCGTCATGCCCTGCACGCTCTATTTCCACAGGACACAAAATTCAACACAACTATCTTACTCACAACTGGAAGACTTGAGCCACAAAGTTCGTGGTTTCAAAGCTGAAGGTGTGAATGTCAAGTGAGCAACAGCTACTGAACTCTTTGCAGGTAGCATTTATCTAATGCTACCGGTGATTCGGGATTATTACAGGTGTTTGTAGTGTATATATTTGATTAAAAAGGACGACTAAAAAGGCTTGAATATTTTCAGCGTCATTGTTGTAACTATTGTAGTGTTGTAAGTGGTTTTATCAAAGAAAGAAGTGCACATTTAAGTTAGGAAACATGAGACAACCAGACAGTTAATAATCCTTTAATTCTAGAAGATACAAAGACAATAATAAACGGCTTATGTTTCAGTGTTTTTAAAATTACAAAACATTTTTAATAGAAGGAGAGGAACTGCAAAGTTGGAATATCTACTGTTTAGAACAGTTTCATTCTACACCGAAACCACTTGGACTTGCAAAGCAGCAGAAGCAGCTTTAGGAATATACAGAGCATGGCCTCCCCCATGCTAAACCATGTGGGTCTTTTTTTATTTTATTTTTAAGATTATATTAACCACAAACTATCTGAAATGGCTGTGGCCTCATACCACAAAACCTGTTCTGTTCGGTACAAAAAAAGTGACACCAGAAGTGCTATGATGGAGGTGTTAGTCATCGCTGTCTGTTGATTTGAAGTGGTCATCGTCGATGGTTGAAAATATGTGCCCCTCATTGCTGAGGAATTCCACTGCTTGCCTGTAAGACAAAAAAAGAGATGTTTTTTTTGGCACATTTTGATTTTAAGAGTTGAAATCTGTTGAATAAGTGAACATTATATGTAGACGATTTGATCAACAACTTGTTTTTTTTAGTACTACCAAGTGGTTGATGCAAGTTTAAAGGTGTCTGACTATGAACTGTAGCTGTCATAAAACAAAAAAAAAGACGATGTGAGAGAAACTGAAGAGGAAGTTCAGTATGAGGAGCTGCTATAACCCACTTCACGCTCTTTTCTACTAAATTCATTCAGCATTAGATACACAGGTTACACTTTTACAAGACATTTAACTTAAAGCACTTTTTATGGGCACAGATGTCAGAGAGTGCTTTGCATAGATAGGACATACTGGCAGTTTTTAAATGAGAGGTGAGATGAGAGACAGGTGAAAGCAATAACATGTAAATGTCTTTTAACTGAAAAGTGAGCTCAAATGAATGTGGGTTACCGGGTTAATTATTGTTTTATTTCTCTTGAGATAAAGAAGCTTCCCTTAAAAAACGAAGTTAGTTATAAATCCACTGTGCCTGTAACTGATAAGTCATGAACTTTTCAACAGAGAACTCTATGATATAAAAAAACTGCTTCCCCATGACATCTGTGATCAAGCCAGGTCATGTTACCAAGGTGACTAAGAGTCACATGTGAACCAGAAATGACACTGAAGTGAAATTGTAACTTTGGAGAAATGCCAATCTGACTGACATAATGAATTCACTGCATCTAGATCTAGTTTTCCTCAATCTGATTGAAATCAATCGGATTAAGTGAATCTGATTCCATCTGTATACATGAACTTTAAGTAAAGAGATCCACATTCAATCTGCGTTTGCATGGCCCCAGCTGAATCCAACTGTATTGCTTTTTTTTTGTTTTTTTTTTGACATGCGTAGAAGGTCACTCTGCCACTCCCTGCAAATGTGTAAGAGAAGAAGAGGTGCACTTCCTGCTTCCTGTTTACCTGTAGAAAGATGGATCCGCGTCGTGTTTTGTTGGGGACGCTTATTGTGTTGTGGTTACATTTATTTGTGGCTCTGAAGTCACAGCAGTTCGCCATGTTTGTTTTCGTTTGGGCGCGCTCTGCGTACGTCACTACGTGCCTCTTACGTACTACGGAGCGCCTGCGCAGACCGAACAAGCCTCTCTGTAAACCCAATCCACTCCACTCAGCCGTATTTATTGAGCATGGAGCGGATTATCAATCGGTGTAGACTACCTCTTACAATCCGACCCGAAATACAATCAGATCTGGGTGAATCAGATTGGCTAAGGTGTTTACATGAGACACTTTGAATCTGATTGTAAATAGGATTTTTGGACCCATGTAAACAGGGCTAGTTACTGACACCACTGGTTCAGCTGAGAAGAGCATTAGTTTGAATTGGTCTTACTTGATGACAGGCATGCTCATGCCGCCCAGTCTCTGCTTCAGCTCCTGGATGCTGATGCCCTGCGGGTCTGGACAGCCCTTTATCAAACTCAGCACCTTTTAAGAGAAACATGGGTTGACATATTCACAAATGCACTTTGTGTAAAGCTGCAAATACAGAAACGACTTCTTACAGAGGTGTGTGTTTAAATCTTGTGTGAGTTTTTGTTTCTTTTGTTCATTACAGTTGCACAAAAAAAGGAAGTAAGACACATTAACAATGTTACTTGCTTGGTGTGAGTTTGCAAAATGGACATTTTTCTGTTCCATCTGAATTTTTAATATTGTTTACCTGATTCTGGTTTCCGCTTAACCCATTGTTAACCATATCCATAGCACCTGCATAGCTCCCACCCATGCCTCCCATGTCCGGCCTGGACATGGGTGTGATGTTACTGCCCATTCCTCCTCCTACTGACGGCTGAAAGAGAAATGGAAAAAGACCACATCAACACTTGTTTCTTGGTAACACCACAAGAGCATCCAAAAATATCAACTCTTTGCAAAACGTGCTAAACTAAAATGTGTCACTTTCAGTGCAACTTGCGAGTTGGAAACCCCCATGAATTAATGTTTGAAAAACTACGTTTTTATTAGATGAAATTGATGAAATAAAAACACCACAGAAACTTGACAGGTGATTTTTGCCAAACTTATGTAACTACAGTGTGAAAGACAAATAGATGTGGTGTGGCGTCAGGGAGTCAGGCAAGTAATGCTTTATCTCAAGTATTGTTTTATCTGTTTTTGTGCCCATAAGTCAGACTGTGGTTTCAGTCTCCTATCATTTTGTACTGAGCGTAGGCAGAGTCATAGATAGATAGATAGATAGATAGATAGATAGATAGATAGATAGATAGATAGATAGATAGATAGATAGATAGATAGATAGATAAAAATAAATATAAGAAGTATGTACAATGCAGACTAAAAATACTAAACATATACAATAAATACAGACTAAATATACTAAACATCCTAAGAGAAAAAAGTGAGATATGAAGAACGTGGCCTATTGAAATGAGTAATAAATATGAAATGCAAAATATACAGATGGGCGTGGTAGGAGTTTTAAAAATTGACTATACAGCAGACAGATGTGAGTCCCTGTCTGACTGTCTGATTTGGGTTATTAAATAGCGCAACAGCTTGTGGCAGGAAAAACGTGATGTCTGGTAAGTCATTATGTAAAAAAAAGTTGTCTCTTTCAACAGAAAACATCTGCTTTCTCTTCTAAATATGTACGCTCATGTCGTCTAAATATACAAAAACATTCATCAACTTTTTCAGCTGCTATTTTCAGTCCAAATTGTATTAATGCCATAAAAATTAACCTGCAAGTTGCTCCTTAAATGGAAAAGGCTGCATATGACCAACTCCACATGACATTTGTCCAACACAAATCTAATACTAAACTTTACAGTGATGTGTTTGTGCTCATAAATCTCTTAAAAGTGCTTTCAAGTTTATTCTACGACTTATTTCATTAATAAATTCTTAAAAGACACATCTCTCAGCAATCAATGCTGCTGATGTTTCGACATATCTTACCACGGACTGAGCTTTGTTGAGCACCATGTGAGCTTGCACAACCTCTAGCATGTGTGAGGTGATTTCGTTCATGTCCTCCAGGACCCTGACATTGAATGCCACCATGGATTTGTGGTTCTGTTGAGAGAGGAATTTAAAAGATACTCATCCACTGCCTCAGAAAGACTAAACAGTGCAAGTCATACATATACCATCCTCATGGTAAAGTTATTCTTGTGTGTTTAAAATGACAAGAATCAAAACACTTGTGGAATATAAAACATGAATGACATAATCTCATATCTACCAAGACTTCAAATTTCAAAAGGGTCAGTTAGTTAAGCACATTTTTGTGGGTACAGAGAAGACAAAAGAAAATATAACTCACCTGAAAGAAGCGCAGGTTACCAGAGACTTTGACGTATGTGCCTGGAGGCAGGACATTGTTGTCCACATTGGCGTCCTAAACAAACCACAATATTACATTTGCATGGTTAAATTTGTGAGACGCTTATGTAGAATTAGAAGACACATTTCTTCTTGATCTCACATCACACTAATTTCTGTGGTTTTACACGTGCACTGTTCGTTTATATTCCCTTTATAATATCAATGTGATGTTACTTGGTACTAACTTCCACTGCTGATCTTTGTTACGTATACAAAACCCCAAACTACATCTAATGATTAAGTTCAAGCTAAGAGGCAAAAATAATTGCTCAACAAAAATAGCTGATAGAAGTCATGTTCGTAACTTTTGCACCACAAAACACCATCAGCTACACAGGAAACCTGACACAACTTAGCACTTCTATAAAAGTGTGAACACTTGACTGTGTTAAGAGGCACCCTCACTTACCTCTATGTCCACCCATTGCCTCACGTCCATCGGAGCGCCTGTCATGTCATCCACCTTGTACAGGATGTTGGTCGCGGATTTGTCTGTGCTTCTGATGACACCAATAATCGTTGCCTTTGGAAAAATAAATAAAAAATTCTGAATTCTGAATGAACAAAGTTATTACAAAAAAAGTTAGTACAGAGTGTGTATCATCTTTTGACTGACATGGTTTTGGTAAGTATGTGTGGTATCAAACACTGCATCTCTGTCTTTATTAGGAGTTGTTAATCAATGCAAGTAACAGGTTTGTTCTCAGTTTTTCTATTACTCATTATAATTAACAGTAAGTTTCACCTAAATGTTATAACATACAAATACAACATACAAATGCTCTGCTTCATTTAAAGTTATGGCATCAAAGTGCCTCATGAATTACTTCCAGTTCAGAAAATAAGGAGTGGCTGGTCATCAGAGTTTTTCAAAAACAAATACCCCAAATGTCCCACAGCTTTTCATTCTGGATTAAAACTGATGTTACATCCATCACAGCAAAATTGCTGAAAAATTCACAAGTTTACAAGATACAACTTGTAAACTTGGCGGAGGGCAGTTCTGCCGACCCTGTTGCAGAGATTTTTCTGCTGTCAAAGAAAACAAAGTCCAAAGTCTGGGTGTATTTTTTAGCTTCTGCAAAGGGTTGCCAGGAAGGTTTTGTGCATCGCAGCAACCAGCGTGCGATCAAGAGGCTATTCAGTGCCAGCGGGCACATCGTTTCCCCTCGCAGATCACAACTCAAACCAGGAAAGTAAATATGCTGACATTTTTACATTTCAATCCCAAGTAGTGAACAAAGTCAGCAGCAGCACCTTATGGTGGAGAAAACAGACAATTTGTGTGGTTCATTTGATTTGTTTACATATTTTATGTTATTTTAAACACCTGCACTTCACATTTGTTTACATGTGGTTGTTTGGTTCATATAGTAGTGTTGCTCTGTTATATATTTGTTAGAGTAGATCTTTCTGAGCACTGAAGATTCTTACAATTTGCACAATAAGGAATGTCATTTAATTTGAATTTAATTGATTTGTTATTATCTTAATGTTTATGCCACTGGCACATTACTTTGTACTTTGTTATTACTAGTACTAGTGTTGATTACCTCTGGCTCTTTTAAGGCCACATCTTTATCACTCCTCTGTTATTTAAGGTTAAGGACAAGTTCATTCTGCGTGTTATTTTGATTGTTTTTTCAAAATAAAACTTTGTTGAATGATTTCAGGGCGTGTATAAGTGAACATATTTCAACAATACCGTGATAATATTGAGAACCGTGATAATTTTGGTCACAGTAATCGTGATGTTAGATTTTCATATCGTTACATCCCTAATACACAGATACACATACATGCCATAATATATATATATATATATATGTAGGTCAGTGTTCACAGGTTTGCTTTAATTTACCTGGGCAACTTCGACATCTCCTACTTTGAAGCCCTCGTCGACCTGAGATGCAGATATCAGCTGAGACACTGTGCAGGGGATGATCTGGTTGGAACGAGCTCTCTGCAAAATGAACACGTGCGCGCGCACACACACACACACACACACACGTATGGAGAAAGAAGATAAGTTTATGATTGAGTGCATCAAAATAGCACATATGAATTAAAACACAACCTCCTTGGTCATATATTGATTTAAATGGATCATTGTAGCCCCAGAAATGTAATTTAAACAGTCTGTGTAGTTTAGTGGTGTAAGGTTTGAGTACAGACCCCTTTCTTCTCTCCTCCCTGGGAAAGAGAAGGTGATGCGAAACCTCCTGGAGACTGTGTGTAACCTCCGACTGTGCTCGTGTTTCCTCCTAAAAGCACAAAACAACACCATGACAGCTGACACTAGAATATAAAATTCTCATTTCCAAAACCTCAGTATTTCCAGCTCATGACAACAATGACAGCACAGCACACAAACACAACGACGAAGCTAATGATAGCCGTGGTCAAGCGATGTAAACAATGCGATATTCCCACACTACAGTGTAAACATTACACTTACCCTGATTCCACATGATGGTACTTTCTTAATAAATTAGTGAAATAAAGTCTGAAACACTGTCTAAGTAGGAAAACAGCTGCGGTTAGCTTCAGCAGACGTTTGTCTTGGATCGTCCCGCGCGCCAAACTCCTGTATGACGCATGCGCATGACAGAACTCCCGCGAAACCAACACAGGCGTTCACTATGATAAATTCTCCCTGATCAATGCTTGTCAGGTAGTTATTCATCCTTGACTTTGTTTGACATCGCCTTTTTCACAAAAAATTGCGACTCAATTTCTGCCATAGAACTACTTTAAGCGTCTAGACCGACCAAATTTCATAGACTTATCTTGAAACTAACAGATCTACGGGAATAGGCGAGCCTGACAGGCATTAACCCGGGCTAAAAACAGACATTGTTCAAGATTTTGCTGCCTTCAGGATCTATTGGAAATCGCGGCAGTACCCAAATTATCAAATGCTGCGGGGGCGTGAAATGAGTTACATGCATGATAACAGTCAGGTAAAATATACTTATTAAGAGTTAAATGTTTTATTTTACGGCTAAAAAACAATAACATTCAATTAGGCGCAGGTATAACGTTCAAGAACACAGTAGGCCAGGCGAAGAATTTGGCACCGAAAATGTATTCTTCATATTTTTGTCAAAACTATCCTGTAGCTTACTTGTTATATTGACTCCCGAATCAGTTTGAAAGAGTTATCCATTGATATATATATATATAAACGCCTCTCATATATATATCTATGGAGTTATCTCTCTCCCATACAGTTACAGTTAGTCGAAAAGTAACACAGTCTTGTTCTAGGAAGTACGAGCATCACCCAAACGCATACTGATGGGCACGGCAGTTCTTTTAGATGAGCTGAATCGCTTGAATGAGTTCACTAAAAAGATTCGTTCACCGAATCACCGAATCATTCAGCGCTTGACGTGAGGAGCCTGCGACTCCGACCTCCTGAACGGATACACAGCTGAACGGTTCAGGATTCAGTTTGATTCATAGCTTCTGGGACCAGGAGACGAGAGTGTTTGGCCGTGTTGCTTTGGCAAACAGGTTTGTAAAAATGAAGTTGTTTAAAAGTCATGATGTTTCAAGTGTACTATCCTATGACATGCTATTTATCTGGTCTGCTCAGTAACTGGGCTCAGTGAGTGATTCGTTCACTGAAGGTTTAGAAGAATTCACACTGAACATGCACTGTTCCCCCGCAAACCGCTGCAATGATAGGATGCTGTGGGTTTAATGCACTACTTGTTACATGCTGTGTCCTATTGTATGCAAGTTGTTGGAGTAGCAATTTAGCGTTAAAAAAAAGTTAGTTTTGTCCAACAAAAGTTTTTCCAGAGAGTGTAGTTCAATGCATGATTCGGTCACCGAGTGATTCAGGCGTCAGTGCATGCGGTCCCTCATTTGCTTGCTGCTTGTCTGGCAATGCTGCGCTGCTGTTTGCTCAACTGAAGTGAGAACGAACAAATCACTTGAGGAAGTGATTCGGTTCAGTGCGGTCACTTAAAAGATTTGGTTTAATTGAACGAATTGTTCGCGAACGACACAACACTGCAAACGCAACACAGTAATGTGTCTCTATCTCAGGGTTCTGTCTTGTTCTTGGTTGTGACAAGAAAAAAAAATTGAATTAAATTGACAAAAAATTAAAACAAGCACGAAAACTCTTGTGAGCTAATGGAAAATAATAAGCTTAAATTCTACTTGCCATAAAGGGCGACTGTAACAGTTAGCCCGCTGATTTTATATTTAGCATATGCTCATACACATATTAATAGCACCTCTGAAACGTTTCTGAACTAAAGTATTCGGATCCAGATATACGGATCCGTATTTGTTTTCCTTTATGACACTTTCAACTCAGTTTATGAAGCTGCAACTTCCCCTTTACGGCACAAAATGCGCATCAGTAGTAGAAGTGATTTGTTTCATGTTGGGCAAAACAGAGAAAACAAGATCTTGATTCATTCTGACACGGACCGCCTTCACACCAAAGCTGCGTCATGAGCAGCTATCTTATCTTGCTTTGCTCTTTATAGTCTTCTTACCTCTCGGTCCAGGACGGAACTTTTGTCCATTGCTTGCTTTCTTCCAAGACTTTGACATGTCCAGTGTAAGGTTGTTCCTTTCTCTTCTGTTGTTTAAAACTGTTTTTGCGTTGTCAGGTGAGTAACCAAAATAGCCTACTTACGGCACTATATTGATTAATATAGTATATTTTATAATGGGATAACTTCAAATGCGTAATTACGCAACGCCTTTATCCAGGACGCTTCTGGCATATAACGGATCAGCATTGGGACCCAACATACGAACTGACAGATAATCCCAATCTTGTGTGCGCATCAAGCGGCAACCAACCAGCAGCCAATGCTGGAGTATTTGGAGACTACGCTTGTGACTCGCCATGGCACCTTATCAGCTCGTCGGTGTACGCCATGAAGGATATCCTGCCGGACCCAGATTTCATCGTATGGACAGGGTATGCACCATTGCACCAAGATGACTGAAGTATTTTCCATGGATCCTGCTGTGTAGGGTCTAGCGTGGAAAGTCTCACGATTGTGCTGCTATTTTGACTGCAAGTGATGCCCTTGTAAATCATGATACCAAATTACTTGTTGGACTTTCTCCATCTTTAAACTTTTGTTTTGTGCGTCAGAGATGATACACCACACATACCCAATGAGGATTTGGGAGAAGAAGCGGTGCTTGGCATCATCAGGAACCTCACTCAACTCTTAAAGCAGGTGTTTCCAAGTAAGTGAGACATTAATGTGTAGCCTACATGAAGGCACAGACATCTAAGATCAACATTCACTGTGGTTTTGTCTGACAAATATCGATGATAATGCTTAAATTTCCGCTGTCTTTAGACACTAAAGTGTACTCTGCCTTGGGTAACCATGACTACCACCCTAAGAGCCAACTTCCTGCTGCTCCAAACTTCATGTACGACCAAATAGCAGGCATGTGGGAGGACTGGCTGGATCCAGAGTCCCAGCAGACTTTTAAAAAAGGTTGATAGAGCCACTTGTGTGACTCCAAAATTTGTCCTTTTGATGTCTACTTTTTTATTTACTGCTTATTTAACGCATTAACTGTTGTTTTTACCTCCCAAAGGTGGATACTACACAGAAAAGCTTTTGAATCGAACAGGTTTCAGGATGCTGGTCCTCAACACTAATCTCTACTATGACCAGAACAAGTTGACTACAAACATGGATGATCCAGCAGGGCAGTTTAGCTGGGCAGACCAAGTCCTTACAGATGCTGCCAAAAATAAAGAGAAGGTGAAACATCTTGTCTATCAATGGCTGTCTCACATCTAGGACTACAGTAAACCTTTCCTGAATCGTGACAATCTGATTCCTTTCTTTAATGCTCGTTGCAGGTGTAAACAAGGAAAAGCAATTACTGTATGAGGAATAAAGTCATGGAAACATTTTGACATAATCATGAACAGTAATCTGTTTACTAAATTTACATGTATTTCTCTACCAGGTGTACATCATTGGCCATGTTCCCCCAGGTTTCTTTGAGAAGAAGAGGAATAAGCCCTGGTTCACACCCCAATTCAACAAGCGATATGTGGATCTAATCCAGAAGCATCATTCAGTCATATTTGGACAGTTCTTCGGCCATCATCATACTGATAGTTTCAGGATGTTTTACAACTCTGGGGGTATGATTTAACTTTCAAAATCTATGTCATGATTATTTTACATCACTAGTGGATGTGTTTTTACCTTTTCCTCTTGGACCAACGACTGGTTTCTCTGGTCCAGATAACGCTTTTGGCATATGAGGGAGTAACCCTTCTTTTTCTGTAGGCTCCCCAGTCAGTACAATGTTCCTCAGCCCTGGTGTCACACCCTGGAAAACAACACTTCCTGGTGTCGTGGATGGAGCCAACAACCCTGGTATTCGTGTCTTTGAATATGACACCCAAACTCTCCTGGTCAAAGTGAGTGAAGACTAATATCTGGAACCATTCTCTAGATATGCTTTGAGGAAGAGCCTAACCCTTTCACTGGTTTGGTTCTTCTTTTGAATACTCTTAGGATGTAGTGACCTATTACCTGAACCTGACCTACGCCAATGCAGCCCAAGGACGCTGGGAGAAGGAGTACCGCTTCACAGAGAGCTTCAGAGTACCAGACGCCTCCCCTTCCTCAATGCATCAGGCTCTGGAGTTAATTGCCAAAGACCCCTGCTACCTACAGAAGTATTATGAGTTTAACTCTGTTAGCTATGACCTGACAGAGTGTGACACTGACTGCCGTGCTGACCACGTATGTGCAGCCAGAGAGGTAGATTTTGAAAGGTATGAACACTGTGTGGAAAAAGAAGGGGTAGCTGCTATCTATGGTGGATTACTACCGCTCCTCTCAGTTATGATAAACCTAATCTTAGCCAATCGGTGATGATCATGGAATTCACAGTCAAGAATATTATGCAAACATTATATAATTTAAGTTTTTGTCTTTTCTAAATGGTTATATTTTAATTACAAGTTAGGCGAGTCATTGATTTGATGTACTCAAGTGCAAAAGACAACCTTTAGCCTGAGTGATCCTTAGTCTGTCCTCTTCACCTTGGTTTATTGCTGTTTATATGACTGAATATTTCATTTCCAGTAGGTCCAAAAACTCCCTTTATCTCACTCTGATGTTCAGGATCCTACTCAGACAAATTCCTTCTTGTTTACCGGATCTGCTTAATAAAATCAGAGCTTACAACAGCATTCATTTATCAGTCTATTAGCATTATTACAGCAGTAAACCTGTTGTTAAACAACCATTACACCAGCTCCTATCTACGTATATAATTTGGAACAGATGCAACATGTTTATAGATATATCAGATAAAGTTGGATAATCAGGGTTCTGTATCACTTTTAGTAATTCTGTAAAACAATTTTACGAGTTTAAAGTTACCGTCTGTGACGTCAGCCAATAAAATAATGCTCATTGAACTTTGAGCCTGCTGTAAGGACATGTTTATTGAGCACGTTTTTAAGCAGTGAATTTGATGAAGAAGCAGCCCAGCAGCGCAAGTAAATTAATATGTTGGGATGGGGCGATGGTGTTCAGCTGTGATGTGATTTCACATGATCAGGACCTGTTTAACTGAAGTGAAAGGCTGCATGGCTGTGTCCAGAGCTTTGGAGTAGTCTTCAAGGCCCACCTCAGTGCAGGCAGGCGCCTCCAGCTTTCCCTGCTGGATGAGGTTGCACAGTTCGTCCAGCATGGCTCGAAATGCTCTTCCATCTGAGACAAAACAAAGTTAAAAAAATACGTTATTAAACCTATAATATTAGTCATATTTGGGTATTTTGACCTGTAAAATATGAAGCTTCAGCGGCTCACCTTTGGAGTGATTTCTCTTCCACTGTGTGACCCAAAACCCCCGAACTTTTACATCTTTAAAGATGAGGGCACTCTGGAGAAAACAAGTTTAGGATATTTTGTTTGCAGAAAACTTTTTGTTTTGAAATGATCAAGTAAGATTAAAATAAGATAAAGTAAGATATAGTGATAAAGAATAGTGATAAAGTAAGAAAGTAGGAGATTTAGTCTTACCACAGGAACAGTGACAGGTTGTTTTGCCATCCCTCCATACGTCACCATAGATCCACCTAATCTTTAATTTATAAGACAGTACGGTGTTATAATATGATATGGTGCTGATCTGATGATTACATATTTCAGTTTCAGATCATGACTTGTGACATGATTTGATGTTCTCACTGTAGATGACGGAGCAGCTCTGTGGCACTTTTTCCTCCGACTCCATTCAGAGCCAGTTTAGGCCTTGGGCAGCTCTGTATGAGAGACAATAAAAACACAATGATGCCATGACTGTGTTTATTAATAAATAGCCTCAGCTACATTATCAGATCTATTAACCTGTCTTCAAACACACAGACCTTGAACAGCTCCTTCATCTCAGGCCGCCTTAGTGCCTCCTCTTTGATCACATGAGTTGCGCCGATGGCCTTCAGCCTATCACTGAGCTGTGCGAACTCTGGCCTTTGGAAAACGAGAGACACAATGAACAAGTTCATAACAGCCATAAATTCTTGCACACACGAAAACTCGGCTACTCTTGGACAACATTACTCACTATCACTAAGTACAGTAGCTCTTAAGAACACGCTGATGCCCTGAGCCAGTAAAAAGACTTCATATAAGAAACACAACTAAATTTAACCAACGATTCAAGCACAATTTGTCAAACAAAAGTCGAGAAACATCATCATTGAACAGTTTATCTGATATGACTGAGTTCACCTGTCCCTGACAACGTTGATAGTGTTTATTCCCTTTGCAGCAGCAATCTGTATAACAGCCTGTCCAACTCCACTGTTGGCTGCATTCTGGATCACAGTATCACCTGCAATGACAACAGAATGAAGGAAACGGTCACAGCTTGCACAAATTGCTACAGATCAAATCGTGTTTTTGGAGATTTGGACAAAGGTAGTGTCTTTGAGTTCAGTGAGTAGTGTGTTATACTTGTTCAACAAACTGTACTCAAATTTAAAAATTCTAGTCCTTTAAAGTTGATGGAAAAATATCACTCAAGTTGTGCAGAGGCTGTATATGTACAGTTTGAGTCCTCTGGGAGGATAAGCGCACTGTGACACTTATATATGCAGAAACAGGAAACGTATAAACAGCACTGAGAGCATGTGCAGGTGTTACTTGTTGAGTTGTCTGTTGACCATATATGGAAATGATGACAAAGATCCGAGAGGGCTGATAAAGTGAGGATAAAAGACTCTGAAACCCCCTCAGTCAAAGAACGCTGCTGTGTATCAACTCGGAGCATGAGCTGTGCTCCATTCTTGCAAGAATTAAAATAACTCTTAACCTGAATTCTTGTGTCTGGCTCTTTTCATAATGAAATAATTTTTCTATCATATCTTGGTCCTTCGAGCTGGATCTCAAGATATTCTGTCCTCCCTGGACAGGGGACTCAATACCGTGCAAAGGGATTCTGGGACTTTTGAGTGAAAGACCTCTGCCCTGCGCCTACAGAAGAGCAGTTTGGATAATTAAGAGGCTGGGAAGAATCTGTCTACTGAGGTGGGAGTGATGAAATCGCAAACAAAAAGACTAAGAAGGAGACATAAAAATCAGGTAAATCAAAGTGAGAGAAAGAGAGAGAGAGAATAGATGAAAATAAAGAATAAGCGTTACTGACTGAAGGTTCAAGTCCCACAGAGTAAAAGTAAGGGGTTATAGTCCCATGGGAGAAGAGAGTCTGAAAAGACCAAGTAAACTAGTAGCCTGACAAGAAGACCTAAAACTTAATGAGCATGCATAAAGGTTCGAGTCCCTTTAATGTGTGTTTGAGTCCCACTGATAAAGTAAAATAAGTGACTTAAAAAGACAATAAAAATGTCAAAATGTAAATAATTTAAAAAACTATTAATATAAATAATATGTATACATATATAATGTGAGTTTAAAACTACGGTTGTCAAAACTGTCTCCAAAGAGAAAACAGAGGACTGAAACCTAACGGTGACAATGTAAATCCTCAGCTTGCAGAAACCAAAATTGTCGCAAATGAAGTGTTCCATGAGCATGAAACAAAATTAATGCATCAAAAGAATCAAGAAAATGTCATACATTTTAGAAAGTTGAGAGATAAGTATGAGTAAAGAGGAAAATAAATGCAGTTGTCCTCCTCCCTGCGCTGGTCTAACCAAGAGCACAACAACCAGAGCGTCCTCCCCTCCTCTCTGCCACCAACCGACATGTGCACCTCATCATACCTGCCACCACAGAACCAAAAAACAACTCACTGGAGCATGGGGAAGCTGATGGAGATGGTCAGGCCTTATAAAACACATTCCGGTATAGACATGGTTCTACAGTTGAACAGTTTCTAATGATGGAAATGCAAAACCCTAGAGCAAGATAAGCAGACCAGCCTTAGTGTTTATACCTTGGCACCCTCTACAGGATGGAGGATGTTTACAAGATTTGCAGGCAGTAAATATAGAGCAGTCATGCCTAGAGCACCAGTGGTTCCAGATCCTCCAGTTTTAGTAAATGATTTAATACCTGAAAGCAGATATTTCTCTGTTATTGAGTTAGCAAATGCATTTTTTTCTATCCCAGTAGATAAGAATTCTCAACTTTGGTTCGGGAGGGAAAATGATCTAGCTATACAGGACTTCCACAGGGGTGTTATAAAAGTCCAACTATTTTTTCTCAAGCTATGCCAGCAGATTTGTCTAAATTGACACCACGGCAAAATAGTCAGATATTGCTCTATGCTGATGATATCTTGTTATGTTCAGAGACAATAGAGAAATGCCACGGCAGACACTTAAGCTCTGTTATCATTCCTCGCTGAACTAGTTCATAAAAGCAGTAAAAGCAAGCAACAACTCTGGAAAACAAAAGTTAAGCACACTCAACGCTCAAGGTACTAAATAATGTATCAGACATTTTCCTGCAAATCATCTACTCTTATACCAGCACCAATAGATGGTGAGCCACTCAATTGTTTACCTGAAAATCGAATATATTACAGAGAAAGTACCTTAAAGATACACCCATGCAAAAGCATATTTGACTTCAATTGTAGATGGATCCTGCGAAAAGGATCCAGATGGTACTGATGCTACAGGATATACAGCAGTTACATAAAACTCAGTGTTTAAGGCAGAGTTGTTACTGCCACACCTATCAGCACAGGCTGCAGAAGTGTAGACAAGATAAGATAGTGAATATCTACACAGACAGCAATTATGCATTTTCATGTATGTGTTGCACAGCAGCAGAAAAATAGAGGCATGGTCACATCTACAGGCAAAGCTATCACACACTGAGACTGTCTCTTACTGCTCTTGGATGCAGTCCAACTTCCACTAAAAATAGCTGTTCTCAAGTCTGCAGCACACACACAACAGGACCCAATTTCGATGGGGAATTGCACAGCAGACAAGGAAGCTAAGAAAGCTGCACAGTTTCCCTTAGCTGACACCGACACTACAGGAAGTTACACATCTAGATAGTGACATTTTAAGAGAGATGCAGAACCATGCATCTTAGAAAGTGAAATGTGGGGAAAGAAAGGGGGGGAATCCAAACTCAGACCAAAAAAAAAACAATCTTACCAAAAGGTTTATATCAATACATTGCTCAAACTGATAATCCAGACCACTTATTAACTCATGAGGATGACAGCGGCGAACTACTGTCACCTATGTTCATCCAAGCTGAGCTGAAAAAAAGTTTTGTGATACTGAGAACTGAGTTTAAACAGGAGGAAAATGATGAAAATATATGACCCAAAAACTGTAAAATGTAAGGGAATGTGGGTTCACTGGGAGGATGAAAAGGAAAAGTATAACCAGCATCAGGAACATCCATGGAAATGATGACACAGATCCAGGAAGGCTGATGAAGCGAGGATAAAAGACTCTGAAGCCCCACAATTGAAGAACACTTCTGTGTATCCATCTTGCAAGTATTAAAATAACTCTGAACCTGAATTCTTGTATCTGTCTTCTGTAATCATGAAAGAGGTTTACTATCAAAAATATAAACCGTAATTCTGAACTTCATTCTGCAATCCAAAGATATCAGTGAAAGAAAATATGACCCTGTGTATGCAGAATTTACCTGTCTTCAGATCTTCAAAGTCAGACAGCATCCTAAATGCAGTGCAGGGATTCACTCCCAGTGTAGCAGCAGACAGCAGGGGAATGTTATTGGGGAGCGAGATGATGTCGTCTTCAGCTAGCACCGCCTCTTTCCTCCATGTTCCTGCTCTCACACAAGGCGCAAACGTTAGGTGTCATTACGAGAGCACAATAGTTACACTCTAGACTCAATCTTGAAATACACAAGCTGCATTTTACCAAGACCAGCATCTTTTGGTATAACCCAGTCTCCTGTTTTGAGGGATTTCACTTGGCTGCCCACCTCTAACACCTGTGCCACTCCCTCATTACCCCCAACAGCTGGAAGGTCAGGCAGGATAGCATAAGTACCTGAAAAACAAGTTTTTTTTCTGTTGAATGATGTTCATTATGTCTTCAGTTTCTTAGAAATTGTTAGAAATTGTATCTTAGACATGTAATCTTTTTTCACATGCCTTGACATGTTTTGGCGGAAACTTCCACCTTCCTCAGAAGTGTTACTTGTCATACTGTCAAAAAAATTGTCACACCGACCA
Source organism: Xyrichtys novacula (assembly GCA_962446985.1). Lineage (NCBI taxonomy): Eukaryota > Metazoa > Chordata > Actinopteri > Labriformes > Labridae > Xyrichtys > Xyrichtys novacula. The sequence continues at coordinate 27,006,589 of OY660871.1, forward strand.
AGTGACACTTCTGAGGAAGGAGGAAGTTTCCACCATGTGAAAAAAGATTACATGTCTGAGAGAAAGGGGGAAAAAAATATATTTTTCTTTTACATTTCTCAAATACTGTGCCACATTTTTGTTTGCAGGAGGTGAACAACAAACCTTGAATCATGTTGATATCAGATGGGTTTATCGGAGCTGCCAGAATCTTAACCAGGACATCCTTTGTACCTAAAGGAGGCAGATCTATGTCCTCCAACCTGGCAATCATAGAATACAGTTTATCAGTGTATCTAGATATTTCTAACATCTGTTTTTGCACCATGGTGTCGATGGTTTGGTGACATAATTTGAATTTGATTTTACTCTTGAGTGGAAGAAATATTTCAAAACGCTACTATTATATATTATACTACTTCTCTCATTGTTTGATATTTTAATTCTTACTGCCTTAAATAATGGTGCTAGAGACAGGTGACTGGCTCCCATAGTCCCATTAGGTGGTCAAATATTGCTCACTGCCTCAGACATGGTAAGTGACAAAGAACAACACAAAAAACATCAGGTAAAAAAAAATGTTATTTAAAGTAATCTGATAAAGTCGTGTCCATCAAGAAAATACCTTTTTTTATATGGGATTACTAAAATTGTGCTGTTTTGTATTAACTTCTCAGAAATTGTTGAGTTTTAACAGTTTTAACCCTAGAACACCATCGTCGGGTGATTTCACCTGACCAAACATGTTTACCTGATTTTTATTATGTTGTGTTTGTCTGAGTATCATGGGTCCCTGGGTAGCTTCAGCATTGCCTTTGACATCTTTGAAGGCATATTTGTTTCCCTTATCCAAAACCTTTTTTTCACCCGACAATAGTGATAGAGGTTAAGTAGGTTTGGGTGGATTTCATAGCTGCATGTAGGCGAATAAGGTCAGTAAGAGTGGTCCTGGAATTTGCATGCTATCTTTATTTAGCGCAGTGGTTATGAATAAGTATCACAAAGTAGTGATTTTCAAGGGAATTCATATGGTGATAGGAATATTTTAGTCAGCTGGTCATTTTTACTCACTCATAATATGCCATATTTTGGTTTTCTCTCCTGCAGCTGGTATTGTGCCAAGGACCCTGAGTCTTCACCAGAGAAGACTCACATGCCCCAGGAATGGGTGGAAAAGAGACTAAGTTTACAGTTTCTCTCTCTCTCTCTCTCTCTCTATATATATATATATATATATATATATATATTATTTTGTTGCATTTTTATATGGTCCCCTCATGGCTCTTGGGTATATTATTTCGGGTAAAATTCACTCGGCGATAGTGATAGTGTTAGCCTACTAGTTTTATCGTCAATAGCATCTGGCGACTTCAACTTTGGAACCGTTACCTCAGATGAGCTTTACTGTAAATTTTCGATTAAATCTTTATTTTGTTTAGATTCACGACCGTATATGACTGTTCAACACTTTTAAGTAGCTTTTTGCTTTGAGTTTATTGTCTCATTGAAGCGTTAAGGCGGAAACTGACCTAACCGCTGTTTTCCATTTTAAATTAACCGTTACCATCGTCGTCCTCCGACCTGAAGGGGGCAGAGCCGAGCTCCTTACACCCCGGCACACCGAAACAGAGCGAGAAAGAAACTACACTTGTGCTCTTTTGCTTGGTTACAGCAACACGAAGGTGAGCGTTATGCATTTTGGAAGAGTTTTAAACACTACATTTTGGTTTAGCTGGATCAAATATTTGAGAATAAAGATTAAAGGGCCACTCACTGCCGCACCACTGCACTAGACTGTCGCTATGGATTCCTAAGGGTGCTAAATTCAGGTTAGCTCCTAGCTATCAAACTACGAAAACACGATATATGTCTTTACATTAAGACGGAAGTTCTTACTGAATGACTTGCGAAGGGTCTCCGTGTTTTCTGTAAAGAAGAGCCTTGCATGTTTGTGTTGAGAGTCCAACTGTCTGGTTGGTATTACCCCTGAGCCTTGAACATTTCAGCAGAGAAACGACGTAACTCCTTCTGCAGAATGTCCTGTTTCTTGAACAGACTGTTTGAAGTGTCAGCCACATTTCCACCCAGTATTCACTTTGAAATGACAAACACAATAAATCTGGTCGGCTATATTTTGAATTTGAGTGAAGGTTCAGCTTGTATTCCCTTTACTGTGCAGCCATATTGGATTGTAGGCACGGTGTTGTCATTGAAAGTACAGAGAACAGCGCCCCCCTGTGGATTAAAACAGAAGGGCGCTTCTGTGAGTGAGATAAGATGAGTCATTTTTCATATTTCAGATCACTACATCAAGGCAATCATATTTTTGTTTCTAACTAGTGTATCTGCATATATTTCAAGATGTTGTACATCCCTGCAAACCAACAGAATGAGTGTAAACATAACTGTCTTGATAATATAGCTTGTTAACGTACCCCTTGTATGGGGTAAGTTGACCATAGGAGCGGGGAAAGTTAAGCCGTATCCCTACTACTCCCTCACTCTCCACCCCAGTCCTCCCTCACCTTCTCTTTCCCTAAATCACAGGTGTGAAACTCAAGGCTCGGGGGCCAAATCTGGCCCGTGCAACAATTATATCTGGCCCACAAGATCATATCATATTTGTATTATTATTGGCCCACCAGTATGAAGTCTGCAGATTTCCTCCAGTATAATAATGTAAACTTTAGCACAATTATTTAAAATGTCCTTAATAAACCATGAAAATCTGGGAATTTAAAGAGTAAGGAAGATTTGATAAATAGTGAAGAATGTGGGGGAAAAAATATTTGGTGTTGTATTTCATGTTTTCAATTTTGCATTTCAAGATTACAAGTCAAATATGATTGGATTTTTTACCTAATGCTTTGATTTTGTTCAACTCAGTATTTAGACTTGCGTCATGTTTATACTTTAGAGTCCAATTTAAAATCTCCTCATGTATTTGCTCTTTAAAAGCATTTTTTCTGTTTTTAATATCATGCCCTGATCTTTTGAACTAATAAATAAAAATAGAATTTAAAAAAAATCCATCTCAGATTGCCTTTAAACTTATCTCTTTATCTTTTTTGAATTTCCAAATGATTTATCATTGCTGTTTTTGTTACATATTTTTTTAAAAGGAGGTTGACAGTTTGGGTGAAATGTTGACCCTGTTTGGCCCTCAGGTGAGACCTAAATCCAGATTATGGCCCTTGCTGTGGTTAAGTTTGACACCCCTGCCCTAAATAACAGTCACTTCTTCACATTCAACCGATTTTTATCTATTATACACTATTCAACTGGTACAATATACATGTTTTAATTATTATTGCATATAACTGCTAAAAAGCTGTCTTGTAAAAAAAAACATTTTAACATGAGAATGTCTTTAAGTGATTCAGAACATTCACAGCTGTATTTTTAAAAAGAGAAAGTAAAACATTTCAACAATCTGAACTAAAACTCTGATCCTTTCATCAGACTCCTTTACTTTCTCACTTGAGCCTCTAACTTAACTTACCCCAGAACTACAGATTATGACTAAATTAGTCCTCTAATCTAAAATGGTGGACTTTTGACCTCATGTTGTAGCTCATAGATACCACAATTGATGTATAAAACATACTTACAATGATCTTTTTTGGGTTGAGCACAATTCTAATAAAACTTATGACAGATCCCTTCACCCATGTGCTTCAAACCTTCACCGACTCCATGAATTGATGCCCATCTCCTAAATATTTGGTCACATGATCAATTTCTTTTACCATTTTCAAGCAACAGGGGGTGGCTCACCTTACCCTTTGGCTCAACTTACCCCACTTTCCCCCATAGCCCTTTCTGGACAAAAAGCTTCCTATTTCACTACTTTCCAGTCTAACTGAATGACATTTATGCATTGTTTATTAAATTTTTACTTTAGATCATGTAGTACAGGTCACACACTCATGTTGAATTGCAACTGAATTTTCAGCTGTTATATTAAATACCTGTTTCAGTGGAAAAAAAAGGCAATTAGACACATTATTATTGAAATATTTACTAAGAAATGGAGCAGATCTTTACATATAGAAACATAATCACAGTAATACTTTGAAAAGCCTACATGCTGCTCATCATTGATAAACTAGCCAATTAAATCAAGATAGGATACATCAAGAAAGTTGTAGTTTATGGCAGTAAACATTGATACATTCATCAGTAATAAATGCACATTCTTTTCCAAGTATGTAGCCATTTATCTTGAGGGATACAGCACCACAAGACAAAGGCTGATGGTCACAAACAAGAAGTACCATATAAAGCACACATGAATCAAACTGTGATGCAGAATTCATTGATGTGCTTCCTATGTTACCCTGAGCACTTACTATTACGCCCTTGGATTTTCAAGGAATATCTAACCCATCTAGCACCCAACAAGCATATCACAATAACACATTACTGAGGGGTTGATGAGGGTTGTTGCGATCAGAATGTCTTTCATGGACTTAAGTTTCCAAATCACACTTTGAAAACATGAATTTCAGCAGAATTCTGCAAAATTACAACACTGTCATTTGACCTTTATCTAAAGAGCAGGTATAAACGTCCAAATGAGAATTGAATAAATGAAAAGATGATTTCTGGTTAGTTTGTAAGAAAGTTTTATAACCTAAATCGCTCTTTGTTTGAATGACAAAGTCAGAGAATCACTAGAACTGTAATGAATTGAGGTAGATTTAACATAAAATCCCATAGGTGTAGTGTTCTATCTAACCAGGGCATTGCAATCTTTACATTGCTTCTGCAACCTTCAAACCTGAAACACCACCTAAAAGCACGACATTCATCAATATGCGAGTATGAAATCATCCATGACACATTCTTTTTGTCACAAGCATTGATAGTCTGAAACACCAAGTATCAGCCATGTGTTGAGAGGAGACAACCCCGGATTATACTACTAGCCCCAGTCCCTTTTAATAATATTCTACTACATCCCCATCTACAACAATTAAAGAGGAAAAGATACAATTTTAGTGGAACATTCTCTTCATATCATATATCATGGCGAGTTTTGTAAAAGAAAAGAAAAGAAAATATCAAGATCACCACACTGTGTGCATGGAAAGAAAACGTGTAAGAATCAAGTAGCTTATGAATCTCAAACTTAGCTGTTTACAATATTTGAATCTATTTTCTTTTTTGGCAATTATTTATGCTTTAGATAAGCATTCAATCCCTGCTTCTTCTTCGACTCCTTCTATTCAATCTGAAGTATTCCCTGAGTTTTCAGATTGAAAATTCCTGAGATGAGCCTTAGAGTGAAGTTTTTTTTTTCTCTTACCAGCAAAACAACTGTATGATGCATATGAAAAAGTAAAAAAATAATAATATACAATATGGAACATATATTCAAAAGAGAGAAAACTGAATATAAAAAAGTTAATGCATCGTACACATGATTAGTGCAGAGTAACATTGCATTGGTTTTGGCATAGATAGAAATAACAATGATACTCTCCTCTGAGAGATTAAAAAACAAAGATAAACAAACTCAGAAGTCAAAGAAAATTAAAAACTCACAGTTTCTGACAGTCCTCATCAACACTACACTATGCACTTACACTATATGTATTGTTCTTGTTTTTTGCTATGTTACTGTTACAGTGTAATTATACTGCATTTAACTAGGTTGAGGACAATGATAGTGATTTATCAAGCACGTGAACAAAAACAGACAAGTACCTTGATTTATCAAGAGTGTTACCAAAAATATTCTCAAAATGCAGAATTTGACGGTTTTCACATGTCTACTAGAACTTTCATTGCTGAGAGGCTTCAACATGAGCAGGAGGAGAAGCTGCAGCACACTTAGATGAAAATAAATACGTAACATGATTTCTTTTTTTAAAATAATTTTACATATATATTAATTGGGTGTTAAAAGTCTCGTCAGCTTCTCCTGTAAAACGGGAGTTAAAAGCTGATTAGCTAGCTAGTTCTACATGCTCCTCCGTGCAGGCGTGGTGTCCCTGAACTATTACCCTACTAAGGGTCATAAGGAGGTTATGTCTTAAATAACTACCTAGATATAGATCACACTGATTATTAACTAAAACACCAGCCTTCCCACTGGCAATATCATCGCTGATTCTGCCTCGTTTTATTCAAGTATGAAGAGGAGAGCTAGCTGGACCCTCAGTAACTCAGTCCAGTCAAGTATTGTACATGTAAGGTTGAGGTATATGAAGAATTTGGTATCACATTGTTTGGAATTGTATCAGGTAAAAGTTGAGATCTTTGTCAAGCAGCAGTATTTCACACAGCAGCCAATAAAACACAGAAAAATTGTCGGAGAATTTAAAGGCAAAGTTATTTGTTGTGCTGCACCCTTGAGGTGAGACTCAGCCCGGTATCCTCAGACAATTTTCTTGTTGTGAGTTAGTCAGCAAACTCTCAGTTTGTGTGCGAGTATGATTTTGTTTGGCTGAACATCATGGGCCAAAAATGCCATTAACTGTCATCACTAATCACATAATAACAATATGCTGCCAGTCTGTGTCAAACTGGAAGCCACTAGACTTTCATTCCAGACATCTAACCTATCATTGCAGATATAACCACTAGTATAAGGTTCGAAACATTAAACTTTAGCAACAGGATGGTTTACAAAACATGCCAAGCAAAAGTTTGTTCCATAATGGAAAAATGGTTGTGACTGAATTGACCTGAATCAGGTCAGCTGCATCTATCCGAATATAGGAGCACAGCTTTTTGGCACACAACAACTGTAATCAAGTTTGGTCCAGTGATAACACAATACACCACATGCTGGACAGCACCAGATCACTGATGCCGTCATGCTTGGTGTGGTCAGAGGTCCAAAAAGTCTGAACCACTGACCACAGCAACTGCTCAAAGGCAATGCTGTGTCAATACTGTAGTGCAAATACAATATTCACTCCCATTTTGATCTCAATTTTCAAAACTGTATTTAGAGAATATCAGGTTCATCATCAGCATTAAGAATGATGGTTTCAATAGCAGAGCAAACACGCACCGATGAGGTAGACAGCACCTTTAGATAGCCAGCAAAATACTGGACAAAAGGTAATGAAACTATAGAAAAGAAATTACTATCCAAAACTGAAAACCACTTCTGCTCTGACATTCATGTGGCTCCAAGATTCCTGGATGGTCAACTGCCATATTAGCAGATGCCAATGCATAGCCTGCAGCTATACCCTAAAACCCTTCCCATGTGTTTATGAACCCTCCCAACCCCCATACGATATACAATCTAACATTCATGACAGAGGTACGAATTGCTACTCTCTGCCTTGTCGGAAAGTGAGGTAAACAGTCTGTTAGGAGACTATATGGTAAGGCAGCAAAAGTTTGGCTCTATTCTTAGCAAACTGAGTATTCTGCAAAAACAGAAGAGGTATAATGCCCATGGAGAGAGGCATGGCAGCACGTGAAATTAAAGATATAAAAAATTCTACAGAAACTCATCAAGGTAATTGGTTGTATGGCAATTCTTACTACAATCTCAATCCTCTCACAGGAACAGCAGTGATTCAAACGTTAGCGAAAGAGTCCTGAGTGCAATAATACAGCAGTATTCCTGAGTGTATCACCAAATGCAAAACAAACAAAAAAAAACCTTCAGCAACATTCTTCATCAGCAATTTTTTTCAACCTGAGGTAGTTCCAAAAGCAGCTTCAACAGGTAGATGGAGACCATGTGTCCCATCTTTCCCATCAAAGTAGTTTGATTGGCCTCTGTGCTTCCCCGGCGTCAATAAAGCCTAACCTCTCTTTAATCGGAGGTTTCAGGGGCCGATGGCATGGGGCTGTGCTCCTCCTCTTCTTCTTTTGAGGGGGATGGTTTTCCCTGAGAACCCGATGAGGACTGTTGTGCTTTAAGTGGACAGTTGGCAACCATGTGATCTATACTCTGGCAGAAATGGCACTTCTTGGGCTGAGGTGGTAGCTTGCACTCTTTGGCATGGTGGTCCAGGCCTCCACAGTTGTAACATCTAAAAGAGAAGATTACAATCAATCTTTGCGAGCTGTTTTTGTTTTGTTCACTGGCTAATTGGTACTTTATTTTGACTACTGTATATAGCCAAGCATGTGAAAACAGGACACTTTTTTCAGGACACCTTCTTTTAGTCTCTTATAGTTTTGAGAGAGCGGGACTACAAATAGTTAGATGATTGTCAATAATGTTGGTATCCTATTCAGTCAGATTCAGATTCCTTCAAGGAATACTCAAAAATGTGGAGTTTTAATTTTATATATGATATTAAAAAATTTTCAAAAACCGAGGTCCTCTTTTGCCCTGGTAGAAAGAAACAAAGATCTTGCAAATGTCTTGAAAAACCCTGATGGTAGAAAATTTGAAAGCTTGATTTGCCTCTAACTTGTTAACCTGGCATTTAGAGAAAATTGTCTAATTCAGGTGATAATGCTGAAAAAACACAATCATCTCTGCCCGTCATTCTGTACCTTTCATGAACAGCCAAAGGTCATACCAGAAACCAAAGCTTTTCCACCTTTTGACCACTAGATGGCAACAATTTTACAGGAGTACCTTGAGTTTACCTTTGGTCATCAATTTTCAAGGGCATTCCAGGTCACACCACATAGCTTCTTGACACACCACGTTTAAACATCTCTATGCCTAAATTCACAACCATGACATCTGAAATCTCCTTACAAAATGAAAAAAAAAAAAAGATCCCTGAACAGATTTATCTCTGTGTGAACATAATTGCAAGAAATGAGCGTCATGCACACAGTCCATTGGACACGTTTTGACCACTATGGCACATATTATCCTGAAGTATCTGGAACAGCTTGCCCCATTTGTCAGTTTGTCACTGCCAAAGGCTTCCTGTTGGGCTCACTGCGCTCTATTGTATTAAAGTAAGACATCCATTTCTTCGGCATTGAACTTTAGAAATGAACACCATGCCAGGGTCAAGCAGGAGCCATCAGGGGTGCCTTCATCCACCTCTGTTGGACACACTCTATAGAATGGCCACGCGTGCAGGGGCGGAAGACAGATGGGTGGTGGGCGGTCGACGCTAGGCCTATACTGCCGCAGACCCCCTGCTACTATTCAGGCGGCAGATGAGGTTTGGTTTGGTGCGGCTGCCTGTAGGTCAGGGCGGCTTTGTAGCTGTGGCCGTTGGGGTGGTGTCAAGGTCTATACCGCCACATCGCAGCACCTCCCTACATCAGCATCCATCAGGACGTAAAAGGAGGGAAAGGGAAGTGGTTCCTTTGTCTAAAAAAGCTGCAGTAATGACCTCTGAACCCTGCCCCCTTGACCCACCTTACCCTCCCCCTCGACCCCCAATCTCATCTCAGCCCCCAACCCACTTGCATTTACTCATGCATTGTTGCCATGACAACAGTGACCTTTCACCCCCTTGCTCGAGCTCCTACATCTGTTATCAATTAAATGGACAGGAGCTTTTCCTCTACCTTCAACTCATATGTACACACACACATACTTACAAAGGTGGTCTATAAAAGGTAAACCTTAAAACAGCTGGTGGTGAAACATAAGCCTAAAACCATGAGCTGCTGTCCTAACTGTGCCTGACGATTGGTTATAAATATGATCAATCAATCTTACATGAACTAATGCAACGCTATCCAGCACCACTTAATGAAATACGCTAGAGGAAAGCTAGAGGGGAACGATACCTTATCAATGGATCAGTGTGGTTTACAGAGAGTTATTGAACCACAGTGGGCCTCCCAGGACTCTTTGAGGCGGTAATGATCTCTGTTCTCACACGGACTACTCTCTGGCTCTAATCACAAGTGACAGGAGGGTGAGGTTGATATACTTCGAACTCTTTCCTCATATTCAGAGTATAAGGCCAAAATCAAGCCCCCCTTAGGCTCTCCTTTCTTTTACTTAGAGGACCATTGTTGCCTTTGTATGGGACCCTTGAAACTCTGAGAACTTGGTATTTCTTTCAAAAATACATTTGCAGACTGGCAAAGTTTTAGGCCCCCCTCCACCTTTGTAGAATCTGTACTCATAGTTAGACGTCCTGTTTTGTATATTTTAATCAAACCCAAATAATGTCATTAAGACTACTTCTACATTTGTAGTCTCCAGTACTTTTCCTCAAGTTTTGTCGTAGAGTTTACACCAGAATAATGAGCAATCACTAGAGCAGCACTTGTTATTCAATCTGTGCTTTTCTTTGTTATGTTATGACTGTGCTTTTTGGAGTAACCATCTCATTTGTTGAAGAGGTTTAGGAAGAGAGGAAGACTCCGTGTGCATAAATTCACCAGGGGCCAGCAGATTTAAACAGTTATTGATCCAGGTCACACGTCAAGCCTGCTGGTGTGACCCTTGCTGGGTTCTGGAGGTGGGGGTTGGGGTTGAGGAAGAGGAAGGAAAATGGGGAGAAACTAAACCACCCTTGTAGATGTGATCCAAACTGAACAGAACAATGACTGTTTGTGGACTGCTGAGAAATTCAGCCCCTTAAGGTCTGTAATGTATAAATGCACAAACAAAGCTTATCTGTATTATTCTCACACTTTGCATTTATCAAGCCGTTATAGTGTCTCATCAAATTTGAAGCGACACAGTGGAAGCCTGAGTACTGAAAATGAAAGTACAAGAGCTGAGAAACACCCTCTTCACAGGGGAACCAACATTTTTTAACATCCCTCTGTTTCTTCCCAGGTCGTCCCTGCTTACCTATCCCCCTTTGATCGTCGCTTCTGGACCTTCTTGCCCTTGGGTCTCCGCTCACTTCCAACACAGTGGATGCCACCTGGTCCGGTCACTTGCTGGGACTCAAGTCCCTTTGAGGACTTCTTGAAGGTAAACTCGACTGCCTCGCCTTCCTTCAGGCTGCGAAAGCCCTCCATGTGCAACTTGCTCTGAAAGGTAGCGGAGAGAGAGGTTGCAGTATGAGAATAGCTGTTATAGGTGGTGGGTTACCCAACAAACCTGGTTTGCTTTAAAACACTCATCGGGAATAATCAAACAGCAGGCAGTGATGGGATTCAATGGTAGTGGTTTCTTTTAAAACCTGCCTCATTACACAACCAGTTCCAGAACCACTTATACTGAGTCAAACCCAAGTATACTTGACCCCAGAGAAAAACCACCAACCAGTCTCACAAACGGAGCCAGAGTGCACTTATCAGCTATCTGGTATTTTAAGGTGATCATAGTCTTTCACCTGAGAAACTAACAATCCCCACAAAGCCTACTGTTTCCACTCTACCAATCAGTTTGCACACATGCTACTCTTCCCTAAAGGCACCTTTGCCTTAATTCAGTCCTGCCTTTTTGCTGTGTTTGAGTGGTAAATCTGATGAGGATAACCTTCAACCCATCCCCCCCTCCGGAGGAACAGCATTCCACACTGCTGCCCCCGCCCCATCCCTCTTCCCACCCACATCACAAAGCTCCACTAACACACTGACCACCAGCACTAACCCTAAACTGCAGGATGCAGGGGTTAGTGCTTTGGTTGGGGGTGGGGTGAGAAGGCAGCGGTGCTTCTCTGGAAGGTCGGGGGTCAGGGGGACATTCCTTGGATAGTTGTTTGGCAGAAAGAAGTGGGAGATAAAAGTTGAGGGAAAGCACCAATGATTGATTTCTCCCTTTGATAACAGTGCTGGAGTATATGACATCTTTTTTGTGAAAGAAACATGGTGATTCAATTTGTTATGTGTGAGGAACAGAACAATCGGAGAGGCGTGTTGGCTCCATTTATCAACAAAGGAGTGACAATAATAGAACAATATAATTACGTTTGTGTATAGCTATATATTCTGTCGCTGTTTACATGGAGTGACCCCATAATGGTTCTGGATAACCTTCTCTCTCCCTGACATGCAAAAATAGGGATGAAGGAAGGGCAGGTGTGGCCTGGAGGTAGAGGAAAAACTCAACCCCGGAAATCCCTCTTTATAAATTCTTGGGGGAACTGAGATATCAACCTGTCACAACTACAAGATATAGGAAGAAGGATCCCAAATGAAGCAGCTTTATTTAGTCTCACATTAAGCCCTTTTTTAAATAAAGTCATATCATATCATTCATCCCTCAAAATTTTGTTTCAGTTGGGTTATCAGTTCACTGCTACAATCAGCTGCAAATGAGCAATCACAAAGGCACCATCTCATCTAATCTCGCAGTATTCAGTCACATCAATAGTCCGGTTTTCTGGCAGTACCACAGCGGAGCATCTGCTGGGAGATCCTGAACATATACAAAACATGACTGTGTAGCAACATAGTTAACAGAGCAGTAACCCATCAAGCGTCTCTTTGGCCTGGTGACCGTTAACCCATTTCCTCTCTCATGTGTGACCCCCCAACCCCCACCCCTATAACGGACCTTCATTGGTCGCATACCCTTCACTAGATTCCACACATCCACACAGGTATACAGATCAGGCTAAAGTCACGCTGAACTGTAAGTTATTATCAGATTCGACTGTAAATTTTCTCCAGAATGTGTCTGGAAGCTGTGAGAGGCAGAGAAAGACATCATAGCAGCGAGGGACAAAAGCAGGACTGCTGCTGAGACAAAGAGGGGCTCGGTCACGGCCGAGGGCTGCTTCATTCGGATGCATGGCTCTATTGTCCACCTGCACAAAGGCCAGTAGACCCTGAGAGTTAATTTTCCTTGACACGCGGCCACTAATTTTAGGGCTGAGGCCTCTTACGTTGCCATAACCTTCTTACATCCATCATTGACACGCGTGTGTCTAACTTTCCTTGTGACAGAGAGGGAAGTAAGTCATTAGTTACACATCTCTTGTAGATCGAATGAAAAGATTTGTCAGACTGATTTTCTGGCACAATTCTCTGTATGGCTCAAGAACACAAAGTTCATGATCACTAGGTTTGATCTCTCTAAGATTTGTTCTGGTGTAACAATTTATGTGACCGCAAACTCCTTCGATTTTTTATGAACTTTTGCAGCGACCTTAACATCAGAGTGGAGGTTTCTATCCCTCGCTGACTAGTTTTCTGTTCACAATATGATTAATTAGGGTACAGCTTGCAGTGTAGAATCGAACAATGTTTCAGTTGCAGGATGGTCATAACAAGAAGACAGACAGTTGAAAAGCAGAACCAAGAGAGAGAGTTATCTGTCTTAAACCAAGTTTCAGAGTTTCCCAAACTATAATTCTGATAAAAGGACGTCTTGTATGCATTTTCATACATTTTGAAAAAGGAAATGCAATTAAAACGAGATGGAGTGTGTTGTAACAGGGGAAATCTCCCTGAGAGGTCCTCTTTAAAACCACACACACATGCACACAGAGGGGGTAGAGCAGACAGCATAGAGCCTTTAATCACTTTATGACAGGAACCTTGAGGTGAATGAGCAGCTAGTGGGGACTCCTCTCATTCACATGCTAAGCCTTTATCTTATCAGACAGCAGTGGAGGCGCTCACTCACACGAGAAGCGGGAGGGAAATGCAAACCCCCGCCTCCCCACCTCACCGCTAGTTGTGTATGAAGAGGTGAATGGAGGTTTTGAGTGAAACCTGAATGAAGTCAGGTTTTCTTTTATCTCCTCCTGCTGAGAGAAATTAACAATACAACATGGGAAACTTGTTTGATCATTCGTGTATATTTATCCAACACTAGTACTCAAGACAGTCTTAGTCTTTATGCCAGATGATTAATTCATACAAAGCCAAGTGGAAAAAGAAAAAACGACGAAAGGTGAACAATTCAGTATCAGTAAGGTTAGTCTGTGACCCTAAACCATCTTAATCATTTGAGCTCTATCATTTTAGCCAACAAATTCAATGACAAATTGCAAAGTGCTTTTCCACTCATCATATCCAGCTCACAAACAAAAATATGGACTCTTAAGTAGTTCCTGGTGCAGGATCAATCATACCTTCTTACTTCTTATGCAGCTCACACAACACACACAATGATCTATACTCATTCAAAAGCATACTGATGCCAGCTTGTTGAATTGCTACTTCAATTCTCCATCATATATCAGTGCCCCCGAGAAAACCACGAGGGAGGCCCACTGCGCGAGACGCCTCTGGCTGCAACACGTGTTTCCCTGAAGGAGAAACACCCACCACACTGCAGCCAACACAGTCACATTAACTTATTATACCATGACAAACAGTTCAAATAGTCATAAACAATGACAATGCAGTGTAAGAGAAAAGTGTGTTTTATATATTAACTTAAAACGTCTTTTCTCATATCTGCCTTTGGTTGGTTTAGGGGGGGAAAAAGTCCTGAATTAATCAAGCTGTATTGGAAACAGGTGGTCTGACTTCATTCCTGCTGGTGAGAAATTTCACTTGATTTTAGGTTTTTTTTCCCACAATCTCCTCCTCGACAGTTTCACGGTTTGTAATAAACGCTTGTCTTACCTGATGGACAAAAACATCAACCGGTTCGTCCAGTGGCACTCCCTCCCGGCTGGTCATGGACAGGAACCCGAAGCCCATGCGGACGTTGAACCATTTACACACGCCAACCCCGTGGAAAGACTGCGAGTCCTCCTCGGTGCTCGGTCCCTCATCCTCCTCGGTCTTGCAAACTCCTAAAGAGAATAAAAACGCACATGTCAGAGAAATTTGGTTCACTTTTGGTGATGTTTAAGCCCGGTGTAGACTACAAACTTCTCTCTTTGCTTTCTCGCGTTGTTTCATCATCAATCAATATGAATCAATACTACTCCCGTGGCAACCTAAGAGCATTTTTGCCGTATTTTGATAGAAAACGTCGCTAAATAAGTGAAAGAAAGCTCAGAATACCCATCAAAGCGCAAAAACGTGGTTTTGGTAAAAGTTTGATATCAAATTTTAGAAAAGCGATTAACTCATCAAGCTGATAAATCACGTGTTTAGACAATGCATTACATGATCCAGCAGCAGGGTACAGCCATGCAAAGTCCTCCAAAAAGTAACTTTATTACCAAACCTGTGAGAAAGTCAAATAAATTGCAAATGATGTTGCTACTCAACCTGGGAATTCCTGGTTAGAAACGGAGCCCATGTCTTCACTTGTGCGTTGAGTCAAAATTAGCACCCAAGCTACAGTTTCCTTCTTTCTGTTTTTTGAAGCCCTCAAACTGGGTAATCCTCACAGATTGCCACTTTCATGCAAAATGCTGTGAAAAGCAGAAACTGCGCAGCGAGAGGGGAAAGCGGGAGAGGGAGGTAAACAAAAGGGGGCTGGCAACCTATTCCCCCTAAACAATAAGGGGAGGGGGGTGGGGGTCAGCAGGGAGAATTTTTCCTTAAGACCCCCCCACCTCTCCACCTCCCCTCCCTCTGTCTTAAAAAAAAAGTCTTAAAAACAATGCAAAGGACACCCAGCCCCTCCTGAAAGAACTTTAACCATTCCCAGAGATAAGTAAGAAGCATCCCAGCATACCTTCTGCCATGTTGGAGGGCCAGTTTCGTCCTGATGCTGCTGCAGCTGCTCTCTCTCTCTCTATGTGTGTGTGTGTGAGTGTGTGTGTGTGTGTGTCCTGCAGTGGTCAGCTCTGTTGGTCAACACACCAAATGACCATTTCTCATCTAACAAACCCCCCACACACACGCTCGGTCATGTCCACGTGACTTACAATTTTATTCCCTAAGGATAGATGTGAAAGTGACCAATCAGATCCACACGAAAATTATTATTTTCTTTTACACCCAGTTTCACATCATTCTGAATCATTTCATAGCATCATATTTTTCCTTTTGTGTGCAGTTTTGGGCCTATACTTATGAAGCCACAAAATGATTTCCTTATCTAAATCATTTTTTATGTTAAAATTGACGTTTCAGTCAGTTTCAACTCGAAAATAAGGTGCAATCAAATCGCAGTGAGAAAAAATAGACGTGTCCTTTTTGCATATATGTTAATCCACAGGAAACATGGAGGGGGAGGCGTTCAGTCGAGTCAAAAAGACACCGATTATGTGGTAAAAATGAAAGTACACTTGAACCAAACAAAAGCAGTGAGCAGTTTAGAAAAAAAAAAGATCAGATAGAAACCAAATGAGAGCCAGCATGAAAACAAGCCAAGCTGGTCAAACGGATTCATGGATCGATTGTGATTGATCACATCGCGTTAAGATGTTGACTCGTGTCCTTGTGGAGTGATAGATGGATGAAAGACAGAGGAAAGTGATATTTAACCAAGCTCAGAGAAAGAGTCTTAAACCGGGAAAAGTTCAGATTTTAACGAAATGATGAGCACATCACACACAGCATAGTATTAAAACACACTATAGGTTATTCCTGCTTAACATAAATCTGATAGGCATAATAAAATTTGATACAGTAATTAAAGGATTGGGTTAATTCGTTGACTTTAGCGAGAAATGTAAAAATAAATTTAAAGTTAATTATTATTATTCATACTGACGACCGGTTAACCTCTTACCACCTGTATGGGGAGAGTGGATTTGTTTTATAGTTTAAAATAAATGTGGAGAATAATTTTAACATATTCAGAAGGTTTTTGCTCATCAGTTGAATCCCAGGTCTTTTATTTCTAGAAGGCCTGATGATGAGGTTACCTGTCGATTTCATCACAACTACCACAACGACCCCTTGTGGACCCGCAAATCACGCCCACTCAGCCCTTCAAGACGACATAACAAACGGTGTTAATTTTAGGGGGGAAAAAAGAAAGAAAACAGAGAATAAAACACTTCAGAGCGCTTAAATGTTATATCCTGACTGTGGAAATGGAAAAAGAATCGAAAACTGTAAACACACTGGATTTTTATTTTCATTTGAAACAATAGCAGGACATCGATTACAGAGAAAAATATATGATAAAATTGAAAGAGTAAAGAAATTTCAGTTAATACAGAATTCCAGTTAGTAGAGGCTTTTAACACTTTTAACAAGATTTGCATACACAAAAATTGTCCAATGATTTTATTCCATAGTTTAGATTTTAACCTCCTCTTTTTGTCCTGATAACTCTTTGTGGCATAAATTTCATTTATACGAAATTTGGTCACGGTCTTGTGGTCAGCTCTAACGATTCATTTTTACCTATTTATAATAATAATAATATTATTATTATTATCATCATCATTATTATTATTGTTATTATTATTATTGATTTTATTACTTCTTATGTTCTGTGTGGCTAAAACATGTTCACAAATATTTTTAATGATACCTAAAAGGGCTTTGATCAAGTCTGAAAAAGAGAGAAAGGAAGAAAAAAAGGAGTAAAAAAGAGAAAAAGGGAAAATGACAGACAGTCAGAAAGAGAGAAAAAAAAGGGAAGAAAGAAGAAAAGAGGGGAAAAAATAAAGACAGTGATCTTTAAGAACTTTTAGATGTTTCATCCCAAACTGCAAAATTGAAGATAAAAACTTTGTCCTGAATAAGTTGAACTTCTGAAGCTGAAGGACCACCTTGAAACAGAAATTCATCATGTCAGTGTCCATTTACTTCAGGCAGCACCTTCACTGTCCCTAAAAACAGCAGCAGAAAGTGGTTTTCAGGTGTCTGACACTGTATTTATTTCAGACATGTTCAATAAAAAAAACAAATAATTTAAAGGATGAAAACAGCTTGTGCTCGGACCAATCGATCTTTAAACAGAAGGAAATAATCCAATAAAGTGTCAACATCTAAAGTGATCTCCAGTGGAGAAGTGCTCGGAACAATTTTGGCAGGAAGCCAAAGTGTTTGGCTCTTACTGCTGGACTCGAGCCAAGCTGCTACTGGTCCACGGCTGATATCCAGGCTAATTGACCGTCAAGAAGAATGACGTCATTTTGGCGATATTTACAGTTTTTGTTTTTATTTACAATAGAAAAAACAAAAAAATAGATAAATAAATAAAGAAAATACAGGTCTTCAAACATAATAGTATTAATAATGATAATACTAAGCTCTCTCTTAAAACTATTTGTGTGTGCTATTTCCAGCTGTACCTGAATGCATCATCAGGGTTATTGAGCCATCCCTCTGACTTTTTCAACCAGGCTTTTCACTGATTGCCTTGCCTCATTTTATTAATTATCTTTGGTCTTAGTCTTTTTCTTAGTTCCCATCTTAGAGGTTTTTACTTCTTTTACCCCTTTAACATGATAAAGAGCTCTCACTTATCTGTTCATTTAAGATTATTTTCTTGTTTTAGTCCATCAGATTTTTCTCTTTCTTTTTACCATTTTATTTTTTATCTTTATCTTGAGTGTTTCCCAGAGGTAGCTCTTTCCTCACGGTGTCAGGCCATGTCTCTCTAACAACATATCTTAAATTCTCACACTGTGTGCACTTGTGTGTGTGTGTGAGTGAGGGCTGGTGTGTGTCTTTGTGTGTGTGTGGGTCCATGGGTGGGTGTGTAGGTGGGAGGTTGGGGTTGTATTGTTGTTAATTGATGTTTTCAACCTCTGTGTGATACTTTGAACTGCAGTTTCTTTGTCTGAAAAGTGCCATTAAAATACAGTTGAATAAAGCTGAATTTTATAACAAAATAAAAAAAAATTAGAAAGAGGTCAAGAATAAAAAAAATATATAATGATAATAATAATAATAACTATTATTATTATTATTATTATTATTATTATTATTATTATGGTGAGGATAATAATTATATAATTAGAAAAATAATAATAGTAACAATATCAATAATAATAACAACATAAAACAAAAACATAAAATAATTGCAACAACAACAACAACAACAACAACAACGATACGAATAATAATAATAATAATAATAATAATAATAATAATAATAATAATAATAATAATAATACTTTTTGCTTTCTGTCGAAACTTTATGGCTATCCCATTGCCAGCAGTACCTGAATGCCACACGGTGAAGCGCGCTTGTGTTCTGTCAAATGACTACTAGATGTCACTATAACTCTGGAATCACAGTGTGAGCCTCTATCGACTTCATCGGTCAGTCGAACAACCTGTAAAATCGTTTTAGTTGGACCATTGTCCCATATGTCGCCAGTCGAGGCATTACATTTATGAGTCATTTCATGTCAGAGGGACAAACACCTAACTTGTCCTTTGTTCCTGATCTGGTTATCTGTCAAATTATGTATTTTTCCCTGTTAAAACTCAGCAGTCATTCATAAATCAGCTTAACAACTCGGAGTAACTCGCCACTTTTAATATCCAAAGGGTTCCTACGGTCTGTGTGGAGATGACACTAATGAAACACAGAAGCAAGGAACTCCCGGTCACCATCACAAGGTCCAGACAGCATTAAGCCGCATCCTGACGCGATCATGTGTCCGGTGTCAGGTGCGCGGATCGGATTATGGGCGGGATACGGCAGCCAGCTGGGGGAGTGATCCGCTCAGGGAGAGAGAAAGAGAGAGAGAGAGGGAGAGGGAGAGGGAGAGGGAGAGAGTGAGACTGTTTGGGGGATCAGTAACAGGAACGACTCGATGGGAATCACATCAGGATTATCCCCTCAGTAACAGCATTAGGACGACATCTCCAGCACGTACTTTGTTGTACCCAGAACAAGAGCTTTTGTTGTGGTGATACCTCTTTGGCAACGAGCAGGATGCAGAAAACTGGGGATGCAGGAAAAGTTCATAAGCTCTCTGCAGCCAGGTAATCTGCATGGTTGCTGGACTGCAATCATGTAGCCTCTTTATCGATATTTTTGTTTTCTACACGACATGCAGAAGACTTTTAAGACCAGCTTCTATTGAGAGATCAGTGAGAGGTTGATTTTGGGTCCTTGTTCGTATAGCCTCTACTGATCCGGACAAACATGGCAAGACTCCGGAGGAAAGCTTGCATCGCTCTGCTCCTCTTCACCATATTCATATTCGGGACCATGATGGGACTGAGGACCCTGAAGCCCACCGATGGCTTCTCGGATCTGGCTCCAGGGTTAGACCTCCTGCCGATGATAGGAGGGAAGGTGGACCGACGCTCCGTGTCCCGGGACACCACCTCGTCCCCGGTTCAAGCCCAAAACCCTGCAGGCAGCAACACCAAAGCAGTTTTGTCAAACTCCGGTCCAGAGGGGATCATATTTTACGATGTTCATATTTTTTACCACATCTGGTACGGCACCCCGCATATGGACGGAAAGTACATTCACTGGGACCACATTCTGGTTCCACACTGGGACCCCAAAATCGCATCCAGCTACCCGAGGGGGAGGCATATGCCGCCCGAGGATATCGGCTCTAGTTTTTACCCCGAGCTTGGTCCATACAGCTCCAGAGACCCGGACGTGTTGGAGTCCCACATGGAGCAGATTGGAGCTTCTGCAGCAGGTAGAGTTCAGAGATGTCAAGAACAGAGTGGAAAAAAAAAACAGCTGAGTATCGTTTTGTTGCTGAGAAACTGCACATAATCCGCCCTTTCTCAGCACCAGCTGCCCCATTCTCACTCTCAACATTTTCAGCACCACAGATCCACTGGACAGCTCCCCAAACACTCGACTCAGAGTCCCTTTTATCTGAGCAGAAAGAGGAACTGAGTGGGTTTAATAACTCTAATTATGTGCAGATCAACTCCAGAAGAAAACATGACCTTTATGAAAATCAAAATCTAAAAACGTGCATTCTTTATTACGCTTTTAGACTATTAAAGCTGGATTGCCCGTGTGTAACCTCCAATTGCCCCTCAACAAACACACACACTCTGTATTGAGTGGTATAGACAGGTGATGAAAATCCAGGGTTCTCATCAGGATGAAGGTCTCTCCTTTATTCCAGAGCAAATGTGTAGTGTTGGTCAGGAAACCCTGAAACTACAGACCGTAAACCAAAAAAAGACCAACAAATAAATCAGTAAAACCAAATCGATAAAAAATTACCAGAATATAGAGCTTCATAAGTTGTGAGTGTGTTGTATAGTTTTAGATTTTACTTTGTGGTCAGGCAATGTGAATGATTATAAATGCCCTTTATTTGTATTCTTCAGACTTAGGACTTAGAACTGTTTTTTATGCATGTTTTGTTTTATTTTGGGTGGCACAGTGGTCTAGTGGTTAGCACTGTCGCCTCACAGCAAGACGGTCGTTGGTTCGAATCCGGGTCAGGTGTGTGGAGTTTGCGTGGGTTTACTCCGGGTAATCCGGTTTCCTCCCACATCCCAAAATCATGCAGAAGTAGGGTTAGGTTAATTGGCCACTTCCAAATTGCCCGTAGGTGTGAACGTGAGCATGGATGGTTGGATTGGCGACTTGTCCATGGTGTCCCCTGCCTTCGCCCGAAGATGCTGGGATAGGCTCCAGCCACCCTGCGACCACCAACGGGGAAAAAGCGGTAGAAAACGGACGGACGGATGTTTTATTCTGGATCCACCATTAGTCAAAACAAAATATGCGGAAACTATTCTTCCTGGGGTCCTTATCTTCCTTTCCGTGTACTTACAGACAGTCATTCGTACTGTAGCTCTTATTCTCTTTTGCTTGTTGAAAAATTAACCAATACATAAATAAGATGAAGAAAGAAAAGTGAAAAGACAAAAAAAGAAAAGCAGAACTTGTTTTACGGATAACAAGAAAATCCATCAGAGAGAAGAGCTGAACTCAATTTCATTCATGGTACTCCAGATGTAAACAAATACACCTTTAATTAGTTGTTAAAGCAACTCCTGTTAGTGTCTGAAATGAAAAAGTTAGGTATCACCAGTGGACAGTCCTTTTTATTGCCTCTCTAATGCCTGCCTAGTACCATACTGATGTCCCTTAGTAAAAAATGTGAGTTTAAATGTTCTTTACGGTGTTGAAAGGTATGCTCTTGCTTTTTTCCAACAATGGTTTTGCCTTCCTAAAAGAGAGCAGAGTCGTGTGGCCTGGTATCGAGTAACAGTCTGGTGAGTCCAGCTGATAGCAGCCAACACATGATAGGCTCTGGTGTTTTCTACCCTGCGGCTTAGTAGGTTACTGTACACCAACTGAAATGATGACCAGACGATCCATCCCGTCTGGTCATCATAGCGGCGACAGATGGATCATGGGAGCGCCGGCTCTCAATCCCTAACTAAAACAATCCATTAAATTAGAAAACACACCCAGCAAAACTCTGAGCGGTCCCTCTCGGCTAAATGACACCCACCCAGCCCCCCTCCCAAACACTTTTAAGAGGCCCATAAATAAAATGAAGAGCTGTGGTCATATTCTTAATACACACAGACATAGTTTGAGTACTGTAATATACAGTAATAGTCTCACGGCTCCACAGCAAGCAGCCATGAGTTAAATGAATTACCCTCAAGTGCCAGGATCTACTGGTGCCAGGAGCTGCTGTGGCTTACATGGAGTTATTTCTCAACTAGCATTAGAGCATGAGGTTGCATTTTCCCGCTGGAATTTATGAGCTGTCACACAATCGCAGAGAAAGAGAGGCTGCCACTAAAATGGTCCAGATGACAGATACATATTCATCACTCAGGAGCAGGTAAACAAAACATCCATAAAGACACGCACAATGACCTGCAATCACAAAACAAGCAGAGTTTTGCTTAATTTGGTGTCTTACAAGTGTCTGTTTCCTGCAACCCACAGTCTTATTTTCTATCTTTGCATATAACATCTTGCTGCAAACCCTTCTGCCATGTTTGTGCCGTGCAACATGAACAATAATTACCCTGATGGATTCCCGGATCAGAAGTTTCTAACCTGTTCAATAAAAGTCTAAGTGGCTGAGTTTATTTGATAGTCTCAGATGAGTCTGTAAAACTGAGCTACATGAGAATCCTCACTGTTGATTAATGAAAGCAAAGGTTTTTCAGCTCAGATGTCATCCCACAGAGGTGTCAGCATTTCTCACAATGAGTGTGTAATCCATTATGTGCCAGAGAGAGAAGTCTCAGAAGTATTTGTGCCCTTTGGCTTTAATCTGTAGAAGTTCACTGAGGTATTGAACAATGTTGTTAGTCCAAGATAAATGATCAGACTCATGAGTTTCTGATTCCACAGGGGTTCTTGTCCTGTCCTGGTATCCCCCTGGCCTCGCTGATGATAACGGGGAACCCTCTGAGGATTTGGTACCGGCTGTTCTGGATGCTGCGTATAGACATAACCTCAAGGTAGGAGCACATTTACTATTCCTAGGTTAAAAAAAATGCGTAAGAGTAACAATAAATTGGGGAGATAGTACAAAATAGCATAAAATAAACACCTAATCATACAACAGGAAAAGATGCAATTTAAAAAAGAAGGATTAGCCAAAAACTTTACTGATGTCTACAGTAAAAGAGACAAGTAATCTAGCTCGTGGAGAAAAACTGGACTTGTCTCTAACATGACACGAAACCCAAATCCAAGCTAAAGTACCTTCTCACAATTTTTAGGAACTACCTGCAAGAAAGTCAATCGCCGAGCCAAAGATACATATCTTTTCAACTATTCAGCAGTTTTCTCAAAGCTGTAACAACATGGTCAGATGCTCATTTCCAGAGAATTAGACGGTTTAAATTTAGGCACACTGTATAATGTTGATTGATTGATTGATTGATTGATTGATTGATTGATTGCTTGATTGATTGATTGATTGATTGATTGGTTGGTTGGTTGGTTGGTTGAAGTTTATTTAGAATATGCAAACCAAAAATATAAAAAAAAAACAAAAAAAAAACGTTTTGCCTAATTTTCTTAACATAAAACATAGAAATACATATTTGAAAAGGAGTGAGAAGAAGAATAACTTATGAACTCCCACCCCTTCCCTTTAAATAATAAGTACCCACACCAGGCTTCCTTGCAACTTGTTCAGATGTTCCTGATAATTATGATAAATAAAGTACGTTCATGACTTTGAACACACAGTAGCGCTATAAAGATAAATGTGGGGAGAAAATGAAAAAGGCTCGAACATAGAGCCTTGGGGGACTCCAGCCAGGTCTGTGCCCCCTTGGCTTTCATCATCCACAAACTGGATAAAAACACAGAAAAAAAGCTAAAACTGGACACATAAGGTTCTTCATAATGGTATCAAAGTTGGACGATTAATTAACCTTTCATCTTTGTTAAGTTAAATGTCCATTTACAGAGAAATAACCAGAATTTTCCTCTCTGTGCAGCTGACAGACGGAGGCAGAAACATTTATAATTTTTCTCCATCTTGTCATTTCACTTCGACTGCAGTGATACAGGAGGAAGAAAAGGCTTATTGATGCTTCACAGAGTTGAAGCAGAGAGCTTAATACTTCTCAGAATAGTAATCTCAAACAAAGCCAGTGCGCTGTGGTGAGATCAACACAGAGGTGACAGTTTCTTTTTGCCACAGGAGAGTAAGATTGAGAGCTGCAGAACTCGCTCGGCTGCCTCCTCTAAAGCCGTCTTTGCTGCTTAGGGATTTGACTCCGGATGTTTACCGCTGCAGTGACATCTCCAGCATGAGAGCAAAAACAGGTCAAAGAGCTGCTGCTGCTGCTGCTGCTGCTGGATCAGTTGTTCAGTGAGGCCTGAATGAGCTTGGGAGCACATCAGCAGGGTGGAGAAGTGGGGGGGAAGCCGAATCACATGACCAATTGCCAATTAGGTTGGAAAATGGCACGTTGTAGGAAATAAACTACGGCTTATGCTGGCTTCCTTCTGGCTGTCACTGAATGAAAAAGCTTGTTTTCACAGGGGATGCACACATGTAACCGGATATAATTATTGCTCGATACTCTTGAGGTCAACAGAGGGGTTAGGCCAGTTTGAAATCAACCTAGAGTGATCAGAACTTTATATTTTAAAAGAAAATCTTAAAAAAGTCTGTAACATGAGCATAAAAGACAGTTTCATGTGTTTATTTATTTTTACTTATCAACAAATGCTTATATAGCTTTTAAGTGGGGCTGTTTTCTATATCAATTTAAAATGACACGTAGGAAGGACAGGCCTGTAAGAGTTTTTCTATGTTATAGCAAGTCTCATTAATAATGCACCGACAGCATTTATGAGGCACACTACATGTTAAAGTATAAAAAAACTGACATGCAGGAAGTACAGGAGCAAGAAAAAAGCATTAACATTACGGTTTTGCCGGAGTTCCTCTGTTTTATAGAGCCGAATGACTAAAAGATGAAGGATAGACATGAAAAGAGCTCTTTCATTCATTTTATATTTTCCATTCTTGAAAAAGATGAATTCACAAAATTATAAAAATTCATAGGGATTCCACAACTTTTCTTATCCATAATATCACACAAACCACTTAAATAAGTCAAGGGAAACATTCGTTCATCATAACTCTAAGATACGAAAATTTCAAGACTTTTGAACAGAATTTTGAGTCCAGTTTCAAAAACCATCAAACTGTATGGTGAAACTGGCTTCTATGAGGACTGCCCCTGCAAAGGAAGACCAAGACCTACCGCTGCTGGAGAGGTCAAACTTAATCGAGTAACCAGTCTCAGAAACCGCAATTTAACATCTCAAACCAGAGCTCAAATAAAAGCTTTACAGAGTTAAAGTAGCAGACACATCTCTACATCAACAGTGATCACGGAAAAGGTGAGAGGATGGTTTCTACATGTGCGGTTCGACATATGCGACAAGATTTCTCATCTGGTTTGTGCATTGTGGTGCTTTAATTTGTTTCTCAAGTGGAGTTCTTCATCAAATTACCTGGCCTTCACAATCACCTGACCTAAACCTACTTGAGTTTGTTTGGGGTTGAAGTCGACAAGTTCTTTACGTCTCTGGGAACTACTTGAAGACTATTGAAAAGCGTCCAGCTCACAATCTAAAGAAGCTGGAAGAGAAAACGCCAAGAGTGCCACAAGAGCTTTCTGTTATGGAAATATATGCATTACTTTTCCCTTCTGATGCAGAAGGACAAAGCTGTAGCAGTGAATCTTAGTTCGTCTTCAGACAAGAAGACTTTGTCCACTGCCAAGACTTGTAATTTCCAATCTAGTTACCAGAGAGTCTGGCGCAGCAAATAGCGATGACCCAGGTGTAGATCACGTTAGCGCGGCAGACCGAGGAGGAGCCGCTCCATCCAAGCAGCCAAGGCTTGATTTAAACTGGCATCAGCTCCACAATCTGTGAGCCAGTGGGGACCAAACAGACTGATAGCGAGGTTTGTTGGTGAAGACATGCTCCCCATATCAAACTGTTGAGTCTGCTGCTTTCAAAGAACTAATTAGCAGAATACTTGGAGAAGAGGAGGAGTGCATTAATGAGAGTCTTGAAGCAAAAAGAAGTCACTTTTCAAAGTCACTAATGACTTTTATATCCCTCTAACTCAATTACGCCTTGATATCTGATTATACAAATACCAAAATATTCTGATGTAGAGATAAAGAAAAGATATTCATGTTTCGCCCTGTCCTTGGTATAAACAGCTCAACTGTGTTGAAAGAAGTTTATGAAGCCAATCTGTTAGTCAAATCTGTAGTTTGATTGCAGGCAAAGCAATAATGAATCTCAGAGAGGTCGAGACAAAATTGCAGAGATCACACATGCCAGGCTGGTGAGGTTTCACTCATGATGGTGTGAAGGTAGGAGATAATAGACTGAATTCAGTGCTCTCTGTTATTGTGATCAGTGACTTAGCAAGCTTGGCATTTTCATTAAAGGGATATTCCAGCGTAAAATTAATTTAGGGTCAAACGCACCGTAACACCAAGTTAGACACCCCGTCGAGGGATGAATGTTGCTGACTGCTTGCTTCTCTAGTTATACCAACTTAAGTAACAACCGCACGATAGCAATACAGAGAGCAACGCGCGTAACCAAAACACCACTCTATAGCCACAAATAATGCTCAGAACAGCAACTTACTTCATCAACAGTACATATAGGGTCACAGCTATAGTACTAGCCACCAAACATCGTTTTAAATTCGCCTAATTTCTTTAACAAAGAGACTAAACACAACTCACCCACTCTCTTCCAGCAGCCGCTTGTTTGTAGTGAGACCTCTGGGCGAGTCCATTGACTGCAGCGGGGTGACGCAGCTCAAGGAAGAACATTTATAATCATTTCTTTATCATTTCCTTGAAGTAATATTCATCATATTAATCAAATTTCACTGCAGACATGGTAGTTCTTCTGCTTTAGCGTCTTGGTCTGATTGCATTTCCATGAAGAAATAATGGTATGACTAGAGAAGCAAGCAGTCTGCAACATTCATCTCTCGACAGGGTGTCTAGCTCAGTGTTACGGTGTGTTTGGGGCTAAATTAATTTTACGCCGGAACATCCCTTTAAGAAATGCACAAAGAATTCAGGTGTCAAAACAAGCTGTTCTGCCCTCTATACTGCAACTTATCCAAGTATTTTAGCATCTCTGTAAATGTAGTAGCCAGAGTTTCCATTCTCGTCTTTTAAGAACAGTTAGAAAATCCTCCATTTCCCTTTAAAAACATGGCTTCTGAATGACTTGTTTCTATTAAATATAGTGTCTTTTAGCATTTCCCTCCTGATATGTTTGCTTCCAGGTTCTCTTTTCGTGATGAACTCCTCCCACTCCCTCTGCACAGGAGGACATTTATCTTTTGAGTGCTTCTTCTTGCATAATTTCAGTAAAACGCTGACAAGGTAAAGTGCCTTGGCTCTGATCGTTTGGAACTCTAATGCAAATTCTCCAAAGCAACACTCATGAAAAATGTCTTTGCCCTTTTCTACTGAAAAGAAGGAGGAGAAGCTCGAGAGAGGAGGACAGATGGTCCAGCAGGAGAGGTGGAAGCAGTCAAAAATATATTAATATATGTCAGAGCTTGATTCAGGAAATTCCCCTTCCGGTAATTCACTCCGGTCGTTCTAAGAAATGTTTGTGATAATTTAAGAGTAGATTTGTTTTGAAACATTACATCCTTGGCTAACATCCATCACTGGTATATACCTTCTCAGATAGGCCTTCAAAATAAAAGCCTAAATTACTTGGTTTATCACACTCCCCACAGTAGCACCCATTTGTCATTTTGTGGTGAGTCTCAGCTTCACTGTAAAAGTCAAACAGAGGCTTCACTTTGGTTTTCTTCAGGGGTTTGAAAAGACAACAAAATTTCTTATGATTTACCTGTAGACTTTTCAAGCTTTGTATGTCTCCAAGTTGAAAACCAAAATCTCTCACCACTATATTCCAAGCCCCACACACAGATCTTTCGTTCTATAAAAATGAAAATGGAGATCTGGCGCTTGGAGAAAACCGAAGGCATGATTTCACAAAAATAGTGTTATAAAACTGGAAAAAAGCAGATTTTAGTCAGAATGGACACAGAAACAACAAGAAGAGTGAACTTTCAGAAGTCTTTTCAAGTATTACATGAAGGATTCATAAATGCTTGTCTTGTATTTTCTTTTTCAGCTGATTGTTTTCACTCTCACTTGTCCGACATTGTCTGTTCTTGCAGTCACAGCGGCACTCCTCCTCAGAGAGGCTGAGTACAATAAGTATCCTTACAGAGCAGTCTGAAACAGCATATGTAAATGAGTCTTTAGATTGGTTTTATGAAGCTCACTGGGGCATGAATATGACATTAACCTTTCAGAGATTCATGGCTGAATTGAGTCTGTTAGAGGACCTCAGGCCCAAACTTTATAGTTGAATCACAGCTGACCCAAAAAGAAGTTGATTTATTCATGGGGAAGTTAAAATCCTCGACATTCAGACAAGGCACAGACAGTAGCCCCGAAATGTTCCCCATATTTGTTTAACTAAAACCAGGAAAAAAGGCATTTTTTGGCTGATCACAGCCAGAATATGGAGTATAGCCAAGAAGGTTACTCATACAAGGAATTTGTCTTGTTGTTTTGGCGCAAAAAACAATGACTGCAGAAGTAGAACAGAAAAAAAGTGCATTAGTGAAATGCAGTTGAACAGCAGCACTGCTACTGACAAGATAAATATGTAAACAAATCCAAAGTGTGTTCAAAATTTGCAATAAAGGAGGCTGTTCATATGTGCAAGAAGGTACAAGGTGATGATGCGCAGTGTAATATACATTACTTTAATCTAGTGTGTTGGTATAATGTAATGCAAAAGGTCTGATGCAGATTCTTCCCATTACTATAATGTGAAGCTGGATGCTGGGGGTGGGGCTAAGGCTGTTTCGTGATTAATGAACCTGGTAGTAAGAGGAAAAACAGTTCTTGTGGCGTGAGGTTTTGGCATGAGGTTTTGGTCTTGGTGGGCCACAGCCTTTTGCTAGAGGGGAGGCTCTCTAAGAGTCTGCATCCTGAGTGAGACGGGTCATCCACAGACTTACCTGCCAACCTCAGGGTCATGAAGAAACAGCAACTTGAAGACAATTAGTATGACCATTGAAAAGAATAATTACTGCAGCTCTGAAATTAAACATTTAGAACAAACCACACAGTGTATTTTACTTTTGTCTGTTCCAACTCTATTCAATTCAGATTTTCTCGGATCCCTCGAAAGTGGGTAGAGCTAAGCGACTACAGCACGATTTTAAGTTTTTGAGAGACATGGAGGTGTAGAAGTGTGTTAACTTCCACCAACACCTTATTTACTCACTACTTTATCTGGAGGAGGATGAAAGAAAACTTAATTTCAAAGTCAAAAAGGGAGGATATTTTCTTTTCAATTGATGTCTACTGTGATGTTCCTTTGATTGCTACTACAACCTTCAAGCTTATAGTAAAAGAGTATGAGTCATTGAGAAAATGTAAATATAAAAGAAGGATTATACTTATGGTGCATCGTTGCATACTCACAAAATTACAAAAAGATGAATGTAACTGTGAGCAGAGGTGGCTCACCAGAACAAATCCTACTCTCACACTTACAATCCCACACCACCACGCAGCTAAAAACACCCTGACCCCTCTTTGGGTTAAGGTGTACAAGAAAAGCGAATGTACCTTTTATTATATAAGTTGAGCAGTATTTCAGTAGCACCCACACACGGCTCGTGGATTTTGTATTTCTGTGCCGAAGAGTTGGAGAGCAGATCACATAGAGCCTCTTCTGTAGTGCTGCTGCTCAACCGCTGCTTGAAGAGGAGCTGAAACAGTCCTCCTGCCCTGGGGTGGGTGGGGGCGGTTTGATGGGGACAGAGTGGTGGGTATTGGGAGGGAGGGAAAATGTGCATCATGGGTGCCATGACTCAGTTTGCCTCCCTAAACAATCTGCACCCTGAGGGGCTGTAAAAGTTCTATTAAGTAGGCCATGTAGCTGCGTGTGCACAGGGGGGATAAGGCCCAGGGGTGCACCCAGGGCTGGCATTGGCCACACTTTCCTCCCTATAAGTGCATCTTGTAGCTGCTTTCACTCTTACATGACCCTCTTTTATCATGTTTTCCACCAGCTTGGAGAACAGCGTCAATGCTGACACTTCTGCATAAGAGATGTGCTCAACTTTGTTAAAATTGATCTCATTGTTATGAAGGTCTAGACCTTTTCTCTCGGTGTCGGCTCATTGTCCTCTCTTAGTGCTTTCTGCATGACATGGCACTAAATTCCAGTCTGCTCAGCATAAATCATGCTGGAGTTGTTCCAGGCTCTTGCTGTGGATGTTTATGGGCTATTAAAATGCGTCGACTCTGACTCATTTACCTCTAAATTACCAGAGAGTAATGGGCCGGTGTGTTTGCAGAATGAGCGGAGCTTTCTGATGGCCTGTGATCAGCTGCAGCGAGCAGCAGACAATAACAGCTTTTATTCCACTCCATGGATGACAGTTATTTTTCTCCATCCTCTAATACAGCCTTTATGTTTCAGGGTAGCTTCTGATTTTATTTCACATAACTTGGCAAGAGTCAAGAGAGTTACCGTGGAGCAAAACTTTTTTTAGATATGCTTGGATGCAGGGATATTTCTCCGTCTATCTTTCCTTTTACTGATACTTTGCCAGAAATGTGCACCGTCAAAGTGTTCATACTTTTGCACATAAAAGCACTCAATGTATCCATTAGCATTGAAAGCACAGCTGTTTTCATCTTGGCAGCCCCTCTTTTGACATTTTCAGTATAAAACAAATTTTCAGACTTGTGTTTATCCCAAACATCACTTTGATCCATTAGAATATTCATAGTCAATGTCAAAGCGGCGCTCTCAGTGCTGCCAAAAAGCACTTTTTCCATTAGACTCTCATATGCCATATGCATTACAATGCAACCTTCCCATTATAAACAGTTGACGCCTATGATTAATCAGCTGTTGGAAGGTCCTCCACTTTTCTTTGAGTGATGCTCCTTTTAGCCATTGTGTTTCTTTAGAGATGGCGACATCTGTTTACCACTTTGGTCACATACTTTTGTGGTGCAGTTTCTCTTTGTACGATGCCAAGAGGGTTTGAACTGAATTGGTGCCCAACGGATGCATCCTTACGAGTCAGGTTAACTAAGAATGGTCAACAAACAAGAGTTATTCTGGAGTCAGCTAATTTTTTAGTGTGGTGTAGATGCAAATGGTTCATCTCCAGTTAATGAAAGCGACGTAACATTTACCTATCTGAGCTAGCTAGCTGACATTCAATGAATTACCTAACTCAACTAGTTAGTCAGCTAACTGAACATTTACTTAAACCTGTTCAATAATACATGATACACAAATACACCGATAATTTCATAGTCATTAAAGGGATATTCTGGCGTAAAACACACTGTAACACAGAGTTAGACACCCCCTCGAGAGATGACTGTTGCCGACCGCTTGCTTGTCTAGCTATACCAACTTCAGTAAAGACCGCACGATAGCAATACACAGTGGTCTGAGAAGCAGCACCTACCATTTCTTCATGGAAATGCAATCAGTCCGAGACGCTAAGGCAGAAGAACTACCATGTCTGCAGAGCAAAATGATTAATATGGTGATTATTACTTCAAGGAAATGATAAAATAATGATCATAATTGTTCTTCCTTGAGCCGCGTCACCCTGCAGCAGTCTGTAATGGACTCGCCTTCCAAGCGGCTGCTGGAAGAGAGTGGGTGAGTTGTGTTTAGTCTCTTTGCTAAAGAAATCAGGCAAAGTTAAAAAGATGTTTGGTGGCTAGAACTATGGCTAGGACCCTATATGTACTGTTGATGAAGTTAGGTGCTGTTCTGAGCATTATTTGTGGCTATAGAGGGGCATTTTGGTTGAGGTTTGTTTTTGGCTCCTCAGACCATTGTGTATTGCTATCATCCGGTCGTTACTGAAGTTGGTATTTGATTTGATTTACACCTAGAGAAGCAAGCGGACATCAACATTCATCTCTGCTAAGGGTGTCTAACTCTGTGTTATGGTGTGGTTGACCCTAGCTTAATTTTATACCGAATATCCCTTTAAGGTTGGAGCTAGGGTTAGGGTTAGGTGTGGGGTTGGAGCTAGGGTTAGGGTTAGGGTTAGGGTTGGAGTTAGGGTTAGTGTTGGAGCTAGGGTTAGGGTTGGGCTTGGAGCTAGGATTTTTCTGAGTGCAATGAACCAACTCCCGAGTCTCTAGGACGTTCCTAAAAAAATTTGATTTTTTCCCATAGGAATGCATGGGTTAGGGTTAGGGTTAGGGTTGGAGCTAGGGTTAGGGTTAGGGTTAGGGTTGGAGTTAGGGTTAGTGTTGGAGCTAGGGTTAGGGTTGGGCTTGGAGCTAGGATTTTTCTGCGTGCAATGAACCAACTCCCGAGTCTCTAGGATGTTCCTAAAAAAAAATTTGATTTTTTCCCATAGGAATGCATGGGTTAGGGTTAGGGTTAGGGTTGGAGCTAGGGTTAGGGTTAGGGTTAGGGTTGGAGTTAGGGTTAGTGTTGGAGCTAGGGTTAGGGTTGGGCTTGGAGCTAGGATTTTTCTGAGTGCACTGAACCAACTCCCGAGTCTCTAGGACGTTCCTAAAAAAATTTGATTTTTTCCCATAGGAATGCATGGGTTAGGGTTAGGGTTAGGGTTGGAGCTAGGGTTAGGGTTAGGGTTAGGGTTGGAGTTAGGGTTAGTGTTGGAGCTAGGGTTAGGGTTGGGCTTGGAGCTAGGATTTTTCTGAGTGCAATGAACCAACTCCCGAGTCTCTAGGACGTTCCTAAAAAAATTTGATTTTTTCCCATAGGAATGCATGGGTTAGGGTTAGGGTTAGGGTTGGAGCTAGGGTTAGGGTTAGGGTTAGGGTTGGAGTTAGGGTTAGTGTTGGAGCTAGGGTTAGGGTTGGGCTTGGAGCTAGGATTTTTCTGAGTGCAATGAACCAACTCCCGAGTCTCTAGGACGTTCCTAAAAAAAATTTGATTTTTTCCCATAGGAATGCATGGGTTAGGGTTAGGGTTAGGGTTGGAGCTAGGGTTAGGGTTAGGGTTAGGGTTGGAGTTAGGGTTAGTGTTGGAGCTAGGGTTAGGGTTGGGCTTGGAGCTAGGATTTTTCTGAGTGCAATGAACCAACTCCCGAGTCTCTAGGACGTTCCTAAAAAAAATTTGATTTTTTCTCATAGGAATGCATGGGTTAGGGTTAGGGTTAGGGTTGGAGCTAGGGTTAGGGTTAGGGTTAGGGTTGGAGTTAGGGTTAGTGTTGGAGCTAGGGTTAGGGTTGGGCTTGGAGCTAGGATTTTTCTGAGTGCAATGAACCAACTCCCGAGTCTCTAGGACGTTCCTAAAAGAATTTGATTTTTTCCCATAGGAATGCATGGGTTAGGGTTAGGGTTAGGGTTGGAGCTAGGGTTAGGGTTAGGGTTAGGGTTGGAGTTAGGGTTAGTGTTGGAGCTAGGGTTAGGGTTGGGCTTGGAGCTAGGATTTTTCTGAGTGCACTGAACCAACTACCGAGTCTCTAGGACGTTCCTAAAAAAATTTGATTTTTTCCCATAGGAATGCATGGGTTAGGGTTAGGGTTAGGGTTGGAGCTAGGGTTAGGGTTAGGGTTGGAGTTAGGGTTAGTGTTGGAGCTAGGGTTAGGGTTGGGCTTGGAGCTAGGATTTTTCTGAGTGCAATGAACCAACTCCCGAGTCTCTAGGATGTTCCTAAAAAAAAATTGATTTTTTCCCATAGGAATGCATGGGTTAGGGTTAGGGTTAGGGTTGGAGCTAGGGTTAGGGTTAGGGTTAGGGTTGGAGTTAGGGTTAGTGTTGGAGCTAGGGTTAGGGTTGGGCTTGGAGCTAGGATTTTTCTGAGTGCACTGAACCAACTCCCGAGTCTCTAGGACGTTCCTAAAAAAATTTGATTTTTTCCCATAGGAATGCATGGGTTAGGGTTAGGGTTAGGGTTGGAGCTAGGGTTAGGGTTAGGGTTGGAGTTAGGGTTAGTGTTGGAACTAGGGTTAGGGTTGGGCTTGGAGCTAGGATTTTTCTGAGTGCAATGAACCAACTCCCAAGTCTCTAGGACGTTCCTAAAAAAAATTTGATTTTTTCCCATAGGAATGCATGGGTTAGGGTTAGGGTTAGGGTTGGAGCTAGGGTTAGGGTTAGGGTTAGGGTTGGAGTTAGGGTTAGTGTTGGAGCTAGGGTTAGGGTTGGGCTTGGAGCTAGGATTTTTCTGAGTGCAATGAACCAACTCCCGAGTCTCTAGGACGTTCCTAAAAAAATTTGATTTTTTCCCATAGGAATGCATGGGTTAGGGTTAGGGTTAGGGTTGGAGCTAGGGTTAGGGTTAGGGTTAGGGTTGGAGTTAGGGTTAGTGTTGGAGCTAGGGTTAGGGTTGGGCTTGGAGCTAGGATTTTTCTGAGTGCAATGAACCAACTCCCGAGTCTCTAGGACGTTCCTAAAAAAATTTTGATTTTTTCTCATAGGAATGCATGGGTTAGGGTTAGGGTTAGGGTTGGAGCTAGGGTTAGGGTTAGGGTTAGGGTTGGAGTTAGGGTTAGTGTTGGAGCTAGGGTTAGGGTTGGGCTTGGAGCTAGGATTTTTCTGAGTGCAATGAACCAACTCCCGAGTCTCTAGGACGTTCCTAAAAGAATTTGATTTTTTCCCATAGGAATGCATGGGTTAGGGTTAGGGTTAGGGTTGGAGCTAGAGTTAGGGTTAGGGTTAGGGTTGGAGTTAGGGTTAGTGTTGGAGCTAGGGTTAGGGTTGGGCTTGGAGCTAGGATTTTTCTGAGTGCACTGAACCAACTACCGAGTCTCTAGGACGTTCCTAAAAAAATTTGATTTTTTCCCATAGGAATGCATGGGTTAGGGTTAGGGTTAGGGTTGGAGCTAGGGTTAGGGTTAGGGTTAGGGTTGGAGTTAGGGTTAGTGTTGGAGCTAGGGTTAGGGTTGGGCTTGGAGCTAGGATTTTTCTGAGTGCACTGAACCAACTCCCGAGTCTCTAGGACGTTCCTAAAAAAATTTGATTTTTTCCCATAGGAATGCATGGGTTAGGGTTAGGGTTAGGGTTGGAGCTAGGGTTAGGGTTAGGGTTAGGGTTGGAGTTAGGGTTAGTGTTGGAGCTAGGGTTAGGGTTGGGCTTGGAGCTAGGATTTTTCTGAGTGCAATGAACCAACTCCCGAGTCTCTAGGACGTTCCTAAAAATTTTTTGATTTTTTCCCATAGGAATGCATGGGTTAGGGTTAGGGTTAGGGTTGGAGCTAGGGTTAGGGTTAGGGTTAGGGTTGGAGTTAGGGTTAGTGTTGGAGCTAGGGTTAGGGTTGGGCTTGGAGCTAGGATTTTTCTGAGTGCAATGAACCAACTCCCGAGTCTCTAGGACGTTCCTAAAAAAATTTGATTTTTTCCCATAGGAATGCATGGGTTAGGGTTAGGGTTAGGGTTGGAGCTAGGGTTAGGGTTAAGGTTAGGGTTGGAGTTAGGGTTAGTGTTGGAGCTAGGGTTAGGGTTGGGCTTGGAGCTAGGATTTTTCTGAGTGCACTGAACCAACTACCGAGTCTCTATGACGTTCCTAAAAAAAGTTGATTTTTTCCCATAGGAATGCATGGGTTAGGGTTAGGGTTAGGGTTGGAGCTAGGGTTAGGGTCAGGGTTAGGGTTGGAGTTAGGGTTAGTGTTGGAGCTAGGGTTAGGGTTGGGCTTGGAGCTAGGATTTTTCTGAGTGCACTGAACCAACTCCCGAGTCTCTAGGACGTTCCTAAAAAAATTTGATTTTTTCCCATAGGAATGCATGGGTTAGGGTTAGGGTTAGGGTTGGAGCTAGGGTTAGGGTTAGGGTTAGGGTTGGAGTTAGGGTTAGTGTTGGAGCTAGGGTTAGGGTTGGGCTTGGAGCTAGGATTTTTCTGAGTGCAATGAACCAACTCCCGAGTCTCTAGGACGTTCCTAAAAAAAATTTGATTTTTTCCCATAGGAATGCATGGGTTAGGGTTAGGGTTAGGGTTGGAGCTAGGGTTAGGGTTAGGGTTAGGGTTGGAGTTAGGGTTAGTGTTGGAGCTAGGGTTAGGGTTGGGCTTGGAGCTAGGATTTTTCTGAGTGCAATGAACCAACTCCCGAGTCTCTAGGACGTTCCTAAAAAAATTTGATTTTTTCCCATAGGAATGCATGGGTTAGGGTTAGGGTTAGGGTTGGAGCTAGGGTTAGGGTTAGGGTTAGAGTTGGAGTTAGGGTTAGTGTTGGAGCTAGGGTTAGGGTTGGAGCTAGGGTTAGGGTTGGGCTTGGAGCTAGGATTTTTCTGAGTGCAATGAACCAACTCCCGAGTCTCTAGGACGTTCCTAAAAAAATTTGATTTTTTTCCCATAGGAATGCATGGGTTAGGGTTAGGGTTAGGGTTGGAGCTAGGGTTAGGGTTAGGGTTAGGGTTGGAGTTAGGGTTAGTGTTGGAGCTAGGGTTAGGGTTGGGCTTGGAGCTAGGATTTTTCTGAGTGCAATGAACCAACTCCCGAGTCTCTAGGACGTTCCTAAAAAAATTTGATTTTTTCCCATAGGAATGCATGGGTTAGGGTTAGGGTTAGGGTTGGAGCTAGGGTTAGGGTTAGGGTTAGGGTTGGAGTTAGGGTTAGTGTTGGAGCTAGGGTTAGGGTTGGGCTTGGAGCTAGGATTTTTCTGAGTGCACTGAACCAACTCCCGAGTCTCTAGGACGTTCCTAAAAAAATTTGATTTTTTCCCATAGGAATGCATGGGTTAGGGTTAGGGTTAGGGTTGGAGCTAGGGTTAGGGTTAGGGTTAGGGTTGGAGTTAGGGTTAGTGTTGGAGCTAGGGTTAGGCTTGGGCTTGGAGCTAGGATTTTTCTGAGTGCACTGAACCAACTCCCGAGTCTCTAGGACGTTCCTAAAAAAATTTGATTTTTTCCCATAGGAATGCATGGGTTAGGGTTAGGGTTAGGGTTGGAGCTAGGGTTAGGGTTAGGGTTAGGGTTGGAGTTAGGGTTAGTGTTGGAGCTAGGGTTAGGGTTGGGCTTGGAGCTAGGATTTTTCTGAGTGCAATGAACCAACTCCCGAGTCTCTAGGACGTTCCTAAAAAAAATTTGATTTTTTCCCATAGGAATGCATGGGTTAGGGTTAGGGTTAGGGTTGGAGCTAGGGTTAGGGTTAGGGTTAGGGTTGGAGTTAGGGTTAGTGTTGGAGCTAGGGTTAGGGTTGGGCTTGGAGCTAGGATTTTTCTGAGTGCAATGAACCAACTCCCGAGTCTCTAGGACGTTCCTAAAAAAATTTGATTTTTTCCCATAGGAATGCATGGGTTAGGGTTAGGGTTAGGGTTGGAGCTAGGGTTAGGGTTAGGGTTAGAGTTGGAGTTAGGGTTAGTGTTGGAGCTAGGGTTAGGGTTGGAGCTAGGGTTAGGGTTGGGCTTGGAGCTAGGATTTTTCTGAGTGCAATGAACCAACTCCCGGGTCTCTAGGACGTTCCTAAAAAAATTTGATTTTTTCCCATAGGAATGCATGGGTTAGGGTTAGGGTTAGGGTTGGAGCTAGGGTTAGGGTTAGGGTTAGGGTTGGAGTTAGGGTTAGTGTTGGAGCTAGGGTTAGGGTTGGGCTTGGAGCTAGGATTTTTCTGAGTGCAATGAACCAACTCCCGAGTCTCTAGGACGTTCCTAAAAGAATTTGATTTTTTCCCATAGGAATGCATGGGTTAGGGTTAGGGTTAGGGTTGGAGCTAGGGTTAGGGTTAGGGTTAGGGTTAGGGTTGGAGTTAGGGTTAGTGTTGGAGCTAGGGTTAGGGTTGGGCTTGGAGCTAGGATTTTTCTGAGTGCACTGAACCAACTACCGAGTCTCTAGGACGTTCCTAAAAAAAATTTGATTTTTTTCCCATAGGAATGCATGGGTTAGGGTTAGGGTTAGGGTTGGAGCTAGGGTTAGGGTTAGGGTTAGGGTTGGAGTTAGGGTTAGTGTTGGAGCTAGGGTTAGGGTTGGGCTTGGAGCTAGGATTTTTCTGAGTGCACTGAACCAACTCCCGAGTCTCTAGGACGTTCCTAAAAAAATTTGATTTTTTCCCATAGGAATGCATGGGTTAGGGTTAGGGTTAGGGTTGGAGCTAGGGTTAGGGTTAGGGTTAGGGTTGGAGTTAGGGTTAGTGTTGGAGCTAGGGTTAGGGTTGGGCTTGGAGCTAGGATTTTTCTGAGTGCAATGAACCAACTCCCGAGTCTCTAGGACGTTCCTAAAAAAATTTGATTTTTTTCCCATAGGAATGCATGGGTTAGGGTTAGGGTTAGGGTTGGAGCTAGGGTTAGGGTTAAGGTTAGGGTTGGAGTTAGGGTTAGTGTTGGAGCTAGGGTTAGGGTTGGGCTTGGAGCTAGGATTTTTCTGAGTGCACTGAACCAACTACCGAGTCTCTAGGACGTTCCTAAAAAAAATTTGATTTTTTCCCATAGGAATGCATGGGTTAGGGTTAGGGTTAGGGTTGGAGCTAGGGTTAGGGTCAGGGTTAGGGTTGGAGTTAGGGTTAGTGTTGGAGCTAGGGTTAGGGTTGGGCTTGGAGCTAGGATTTTTCTGAGTGCACTGAACCAACTCCCGAGTCTCTAGGACGTTCCTAAAAAAATTTGATTTTTTCCCATAGGAATGCATGGGTTAGGGTTAGGGTTAGGGTTGGAGCTAGGGTTAGGGTTAGGGTTAGGGTTGGAGTTAGGGTTAGTGTTGGAGCTAGGGTTAGGGTTGGGCTTGGAGCTAGGATTTTTCTGAGTGCAATGAACCAACTCCCGAGTCTCTAGGACGTTCCTAAAAAAATTTGATTTTTTCCCATAGGAATGCATGGGTTAGGGTTAGGGTTAGGGTTGGAGCTAGGGTTAGGGTTAGGGTTAGGGTTGGAGTTAGGGTTAGTGTTGGAGCTAGGGTTAGGGTTGGGCTTGGAGCTAGGATTTTTCTGAGTGCAATGAACCAACTCCCGAGTCTCTAGGACGTTCCTAAAAAAATTTGATTTTTTCCCATAGGAATGCATGGGTTAGGGTTAGGGTTAGGGTTGGAGCTAGGGTTAGGGTTAGGGTTAGAGTTGGAGTTAGGGTTAGTGTTGGAGCTAGGGTTAGGGTTGGAGCTAGGGTTAGGGTTGGGCTTGGAGCTAGGATTTTTCTGAGTGCAATGAACCAACTCCCGAGTCTCTAGGACGTTCCTAAAAAAATTTGATTTTTTCCCATAGGAATGCATGGGTTAGGGTTAGGGTTAGGGTTGGAGCTAGGGTTAGGGTTAGGGTTAGGGTTGGAGTTAGGGTTAGTGTTGGAGCTAGGGTTAGGGTTGGGCTTGGAGCTAGGATTTTTCTGAGTGCAATGAACCAACTCCCGAGTCTCTAGGACGTTCCTAAAAAAATTTGATTTTTTCCCATAGGAATGCATGGGTTAGGGTTAGGGTTAGGGTTGGAGCTAGGGTTAGGGTTAGGGTTAGGGTTGGAGTTAGGGTTAGTGTTGGAGCTAGGGTTAGGGTTGGGCTTGGAGCTAGGATTTTTCTGAGTGCACTGAACCAACTCCCGAGTCTCTAGGACGTTCCTAAAAAAATTTGATTTTTTCCCATAGGAATGCATGGGTTAGGGTTAGGGTTAGGGTTGGAGCTAGGGTTAGGGTTAGGGTTAGGGTTGGAGTTAGGGTTAGTGTTGGAGCTAGGGTTAGGGTTGGGCTTGGAGCTAGGATTTTTCTGAGTGCACTGAACCAACTCCCGAGTCTCTAGGACGTTCCTAAAAAAATTTGATTTTTTCCCATAGGAATGCATGGGTTAGGGTTAGGGTTAGGGTTGGAGCTAGGGTTAGGGTTAGGGTTAGGGTTGGAGTTAGGGTTAGTGTTGGAGCTAGGGTTAGGGTTGGGCTTGGAGCTAGGATTTTTCTGAGTGCAATGAACCAACTCCCGAGTCTCTAGGACGTTCCTAAAAAAAATTTGATTTTTTCCCATAGGAATGCATGGGTTAGGGTTAGGGTTAGGGTTGGAGCTAGGGTTAGGGTTAGGGTTAGGGTTGGAGTTAGGGTTAGTGTTGGAGCTAGGGTTAGGGTTGGGCTTGGAGCTAGGATTTTTCTGAGTGCAATGAACCAACTCCCGAGTCTCTAGGACGTTCCTAAAAAAATTTGATTTTTTCCCATAGGAATGCATGGGTTAGGGTTAGGGTTAGGGTTGGAGCTAGGGTTAGGGTTAAGGTTAGAGTTGGAGTTAGGGTTAGTGTTGGAGCTAGGGTTAGGGTTGGAGCTAGGGTTAGGGTTGGGCTTGGAGCTAGGATTTTTCTGAGTGCAATGAACCAACTCCCGGGTCTCTAGGACGTTCCTAAAAAAATTTGATTTTTTCCCATAGGAATGCATGGGTTAGGGTTAGGGTTAGGGTTGGAGCTAGGGTTAGGGTTAGGGTTAGGGTTGGAGTTAGGGTTAGTGTTGGAGCTAGGGTTAGGGTTGGGCTTGGAGCTAGGATTTTTCTGAGTGCAATGAACC
Source organism: Xyrichtys novacula (assembly GCA_962446985.1). NCBI lineage: Eukaryota > Metazoa > Chordata > Actinopteri > Labriformes > Labridae > Xyrichtys > Xyrichtys novacula. Next base: position 27,047,077 of record OY660871.1, read on the forward strand.
AACTCCCGAGTCTCTAGGACGTTCCTAAAAAAATTTGATTTTTTCCCATAGGAATGCATGTGTTAGGGTTAGGGTTAGGGTTGGAGCTAGGGTTAGGGTTAGGGTTAGGGTTGGAGTTAGGGTTAGTGTTGGAGCTAGGGTTAGGGTTGGGCTTGGAGCTAGGATTTTTCTGAGTGCACTGAACCAACTCCCGAGTCTCTAGGACGTTCCTAAAAAAAATTTGATTTTTTCCCATAGGAATGCATGGGTTAGGGTTAGGGTTAGGGTTGGAGCTAGGGTTAGGGTTAGGGTTAGGGTTGGAGTTAGGGTTAGTGTTGGAGCTAGGGTTAGGGTTGGGCTTGGAGCTAGGATTTTTCTGAGTGCAATGAACCAACTCCCGAGTCTCTAGGACGTTCCTAAAAAAATTTGATTTTTTCCCATAGGAATGCATGGGTTAGGGTTAGGGTTAGGGTTGGAGCTAGGGTTAGGGTTAGGGTTAGGGTTGGAGTTAGGGTTAGTGTTGGAGCTAGGGTTAGGGTTGGGCTTGCAGCTAGGATTTTTCTGAGTGCACTGAACCAACTCCTGAGTCTCTAGGACGTTCCTAAAAAAAATTTGATTTTTTCCCATAGGAATGCATGGGTTAGGGTTAGGGTTAGGGTTGGAGCTAGGGTTAGGGTTAGGGTTAGGGTTGGAGTTAGGGTTAGTGTTGGAGCTAGGGTTAGGGTTGGGCTTGGAGCTAGGATTTTTCTGAGTGCACTGAACCAACTACCGAGTCTCTAGGACGTTCCTAAAAAAATTTGATTTTTTCCCATAGGAATGCATGGGTTAGGGTTAGGGTTAGGGTTAGGGTTGGAGCTAGGGTTAGGGTTAGGGTTAGGGTTGGAGTTAGGGTTAGTGTTGGAGCTAGGGTTAGGGTTGGGCTTGGAGCTAGGATTTTTCTGAGTGCAATGAACCAACTCCCGAGTCTCTAGGACGTTCCTAAAAAAATTTGATTTTTTCCCATAGGAATGCATGGGTTAGGGTTAGGGTTAGGGTTGGAGCTAGGGTTAGGGTTAGGGTTAGGGTTGGAGTTAGGGTTAGTGTTGGAGCTAGGGTTAGGGTTGGGCTTGGAGCTATGATTTTTCTGAGTGCAATGAACCAACTCCCGAGTCTCTAGGACGTTCCTAAAAAAATTTGATTTTTTCCCATAGGAATGCATGGGTTAGGGTTAGGGTTAGGGTTGGAGCTAGGGTTAGGGTTAGGGTTAGGGTTGGAGTTAGGGTTAGTGTTGGAGCTAGGGTTAGGGTTGGGCTTGGAGCTAGGATTTTTCTGAGTGCAATGAACCAACTCCCGAGTCTCTAGGACGTTCCTAAAAAAAATTTGATTTTTTCCCATAGGAATGCATGGGTTAGGGTTAGGGTTAGGGTTGGAGCTAGGGTTAGGGTTAGGGTTAGGGTTGGAGTTAGGGTTAGTGTTGGAGCTAGGGTTAGGGTTGGGCTTGGAGCTAGGATTTTTCTGAGTGCAATGAACCAACTCCCGAGTCTCTAGGACGTTCCTAAAAAAAATTGATTTTTTTCCTATAGGAATGCATGGGTTAGGGTTAGGGTTAGGGTTGGAGCTAGGGCTAGGGTTAGGGTTAGGGTTGGAGTTAGGGTTAGTGTTGGAGCTAGGGTTAGGGTTGGGCTTGGATCTAGGATTTTTCTGAGTGCAATGAACCAACTCCCGAGTCTCTAGGACGTTCCTAAAAAAATTTGATTTTTTCCCATAGGAATGCATGGGTTAGGGTTAGGGTTAGGGTTGGAGCTAGGGTTAGGGTTAGGGTTAGGGTTGGAGTTAGGGTTAGGGTTGGGCTTGGAGCTAGGATTTTTCTGAGTGCAATGAACCAACTCCCGAGTCTCTAGGACGTTCCTAAAAAAATTTGATTTTTTCCCATAGGAATGCATGGGTTAGGGTTAGGGTTAGGGTTGGAGCTAGGGTTAGGGTTAGGGTTAGGGTTGGAGTTAGGGTTAGTGTTGGAGCTAGGGTTAGGGTTGGGCTTGGAGCTAGGATTTTTCTGAGTGCAATGAACCAACTCCCGAGTCTCTAGGACGTTCCTAAAAAAAATTGATTTTTTTCCTATAGGAATGCATGGGTTAGGGTTAGGGTTAGGGTTGGAGCTAGGGCTAGGGTTAGGGTTAGGGTTGGAGTTAGGGTTAGTGTTGGAGCTAGGGTTAGGGTTGGGCTTGGAGCTAGGATTTTTCTGAGTGCAATGAACCAACTCCCGATTCTCTAGGACGTTCCTAAAAAAATTTGATTTTTTCCCATAGGAATGCATGGGTTAGGGTTAGGGTTAGGGTTGGAGCTAGGGTTAGGGTTAGGGTTAGGGTTGGAGTTAGGGTTAGGGTTGGGCTTGGAGCTAGGATTTTTCTGAGTGCAATGAACCAACTCCCGAGTCTCTAGGACGTTCCTAAAAAAATTTGATTTTTTCCCATAGGAATGCATGGGTTAGGGTTAGGGTTAGGGTTGGAGCTAGGGTTAGGGTTAGGGTTAGGGTTGGAGTTAGGGTTAGTGTTGGAGCTAGGGTTAGGGTTGGGCTTGGAGCTAGGATTTTTCTGAGTGCAATGAACCAACTCCCGAGTCTCTAGGACGTTCCTAAAAAAATTTGATTTTTTCCCATAGGAATGCATGGGTTAGGGTTAGGGTTAGGGTTGGAGTTAGGGTTAGTGTTGGAGCTAGGGTTAGGGTTGGGCTTGGAGCTAGGATTTTTCTGAGTGCAATGAACCAACTCCAGAGTCTCTAGGACGTTACTAAAAAAATTGATTTTTTTCCTATAGGAATGCACGGGTTAGGGTTAGGGTTAGGGTTGGAGCTAGGGCTAGGATTAGGGTTAGGGTTGGAGTTAGGGTTAGTGTTGGAGCTAGGGTTAGGGTTGGGCTTGGAGCTAGGATTTTTCTGAGTGCAATGAACCAACTCCCGAGTCTCTAGGACGTTCCTAAAAAAATTTGATTTTTTCCCATAGGAATGCATGGGTTAGGGTTAGGGTTAGGGTTGGAGCTAGGGTTAGGGTTAGGGTTAGGGTTGGAGTTAGGGTTAGTGTTGGAGCTAGGGTTAGGGTTGGGCTTGGAGCTAGGATTTTTCTGAGTGCAATGAACCAACTCCCGAGTCTCTAGGACGTTCCTAAAAAAATTTGATTTTTTCCCATAGGAATGCATGGGTTAGGGTTAGGGTTAGGGTTGGAGCTAGGGTTAGGGTTAGGGTTAGGGTTGGAGTTAGGGTTAGTGTTGGAGCTAGGGTTAGGGTTGGGCTTGGAGCTAGGATTTTTCTGAGTGCACTGAACCAACTCCCGAGTCTCTAGGACGTTCCTAAAAAAATTTGATTTTTTCCCATAGGAATGCATGGGTTAGGGTTAGGGTTAGGGTTGGAGCTAGGGTTAGGGTTAGGGTTAGGGTTGGAGTTAGGGTTAGTGTTGGAGCTAGGGTTAGGGTTGGGCTTGGAGCTAGGATTTTTCTGAGTGCACTGAACCAACTCCCGAGTCTCTAGGACGTTCCTAAAAAAAATTTGATTTTTTCCCATAGGAATGCATGGGTTAGGGTTAGGGTTAGGGTTGGAGCTAGGGTTAGGGTTAGGGTTAGGGTTGGAGTTAGGGTTAGTGTTGGAGCTAGGGTTAGGGTTGGGCTTGGAGCTAGGATTTTTCTGAGTGCAATGAACCAACTCCCGAGTCTCTAGGACGTTCCTAAAAAAAATTTGATTTTTTCCCATAGGAATGCATGGGTTAGGGTTAGGGTTAGGGTTGGAGCTAGGGTTAGGGTTAGGGTTAGGGTTGGAGTTAGGGTTAGTGTTGGAGCTAGGGTTAGGGTTGGGCTTGGAGCTAGGATTTTTCTGAGTGCAATGAACCAACTCCCGAGTCTCTAGGACGTTCCTAAAAAAATTTGATTTTTTCCCATAGGAATGCATGGGTTAGGGTTAGGGTTAGGGTTGGAGCTAGGGTTAGGGTTAAGGTTAGAGTTGGAGTTAGGGTTAGTGTTGGAGCTAGGGTTAGGGTTGGAGCTAGGGTTAGGGTTGGGCTTGGAGCTAGGATTTTTCTGAGTGCAATGAACCAACTCCCGGGTCTCTAGGACGTTCCTAAAAAAATTTGATTTTTTCCCATAGGAATGCATGGGTTAGGGTTAGGGTTAGGGTTGGAGCTAGGGTTAGGGTTAGGGTTAGGGTTGGAGTTAGGGTTAGTGTTGGAGCTAGGGTTAGGGTTGGGCTTGGAGCTAGGATTTTTCTGAGTGCAATGAACCAACTCCCGAGTCTCTAGGACGTTCCTAAAAAAATTTGATTTTTTCCCATAGGAATGCATGTGTTAGGGTTAGGGTTAGGGTTGGAGCTAGGGTTAGGGTTAGGGTTAGGGTTGGAGTTAGGGTTAGTGTTGGAGCTAGGGTTAGGGTTGGGCTTGGAGCTAGGATTTTTCTGAGTGCACTGAACCAACTCCCGAGTCTCTAGGACGTTCCTAAATAAAATTTGATTTTTTCCCATAGGAATGCATGGGTTAGGGTTAGGGTTAGGGTTGGAGCTAGGGTTAGGGTTAGGGTTAGGGTTGGAGTTAGGGTTAGTGTTGGAGCTAGGGTTAGGGTTGGGCTTGGAGCTAGGATTTTTCTGAGTGCAATGAACCAACTCCCGAGTCTCTAGGACGTTCCTAAAAAAATTTGATTTTTTCCCATAGGAATGCATGGGTTAGGGTTAGGGTTAGGGTTGGAGCTAGGGTTAGGGTTAGGGTTAGGGTTGGAGTTAGGGTTAGTGTTGGAGCTAGGGTTAGGGTTGGGCTTGCAGCTAGGATTTTTCTGAGTGCACTGAACCAACTCCTGAGTCTCTAGGACGTTCCTAAAAAAATTTGATTTTTTCCCATAGGAATGCATGGGTTAGGGTTAGGGTTAGGGTTGGAGCTAGGGTTAGGGTTAGGGTTAGGGTTGGAGTTAGGGTTAGTGTTGGAGCTAGGGTTAGGGTTGGGCTTGGAGCTAGGATTTTTCTGAGTGCACTGAACCAACTACCGAGTCTCTAGGACGTTCCTAAAAAAATTTGATTTTTTCCCATAGGAATGCATGGGTTAGGGTTAGGGTTCGGGTTAGGGTTGGAGCTAGGGTTAGGGTTAGGGTTAGGGTTGGAGTTAGGGTTAGTGTTGGAGCTAGGGTTAGGGTTGGGCTTGGAGCTAGGATTTTTCTGAGTGCAATGAACCAACTCCCGAGTCTCTAGGACGTTCCTAAAAAAATTTGATTTTTTCCCATAGGAATGCATGGGTTAGGGTTAGGGTTAGGGTTGGAGCTAGGGTTAGGGTTAGGGTTAGGGTTGGAGTTAGGGTTAGTGTTGGAGCTAGGGTTAGGGTTGGGCTTGGAGCTATGATTTTTCTGAGTGCAATGAACCAACTCCCGAGTCTCTAGGACGTTCCTAAAAAATTTGATTTTTTCCCATAGGAATGCATGGGTTAGGGTTAGGGTTAGGGTTGGAGCTAGGGTTAGGGTTAGGGTTAGGGTTGGAGTTAGGGTTAGTGTTGGAGCTAGGGTTAGGGTTGGGCTTGGAGCTAGGATTTTTCTGAGTGCAATGAACCAACTCCCGAGTCTCTAGGACGTTCCTAAAAAAATTTGATTTTTTTCCCATAGGAATGCATGGGTTAGGGTTAGGGTTAGGGTTGGAGCTAGGGTTAGGGTTAGGGTTAGGGTTGGAGTTAGGGTTAGTGTTGGAGCTAGGGTTAGGGTTGGGCTTGGAGCTAGGATTTTTCTGAGTGCAATGAACCAACTCCCGAGTCTCTAGGACGTTCCTAAAAAAAATTGATTTTTTTCCTATAGGAATGCATGGGTTAGGGTTAGGGTTAGGGTTGGAGCTAGGGCTAGGGTTAGGGTTAGGGTTGGAGTTAGGGTTAGTGTTGGAGCTAGGGTTAGGGTTGGGCTTGGATCTAGGATTTTTCTGAGTGCAATGAACCAACTCCCGAGTCTCTAGGACGTTCCTAAAAAAATTTGATTTTTTCCCATAGGAATGCATGGGTTAGGGTTAGGGTTAGGGTTGGAGCTAGGGTTAGGGTTAGGGTTAGGGTTGGAGTTAGGGTTAGGGTTGGGCTTGGAGCTAGGATTTTTCTGAGTGCAATGAACCAACTCCCGAGTCTCTAGGACGTTCCTAAAAAAATTTGATTTTTTCCCATAGGAATGCATGGGTTAGGGTTAGGGTTAGGGTTGGAGCTAGGGTTAGGGTTAGGGTTAGGGTTGGAGTTAGGGTTAGTGTTGGAGCTAGGGTTAGGGTTGGGCTTGGAGCTAGGATTTTTCTGAGTGCAATGAACCAACTCCCGAGTCTCTAGGACGTTCCTAAAAAAAATTGATTTTTTTCCTATAGGAATGCATGGGTTAGGGTTAGGGTTAGGGTTGGAGCTAGGGCTAGGGTTAGGGTTAGGGTTGGAGTTAGGGTTAGTGTTGGAGCTAGGGTTAGGGTTGGGCTTGGAGCTAGGATTTTTCTGATTGCAATGAACCAACTCCCGATTCTCTAGGACGTTCCTAAAAAATTTGATTTTTTCCCATGGGAATGCATGGGTTAGGGTTAGGGTTAGGGTTGGAGCTAGGGTTAGGGTTAGGGTTAGGGTTGGAGTTAGGGTTAGGGTTGGGCTTGGAGCTAGGATTTTTCTGAGTGCAATGAACCAACTCCCGAGTCTCTAGGACGTTCCTAAAAAAATTTGATTTTTTCCCATAGGAATGCATGGGTTAGGGTTAGGGTTAGGGTTGGAGCTAGGGTTAGGGTTAGGGTTAGGGTTGGAGTTAGGGTTAGTGTTGGAGCTAGGGTTAGGGTTGGGCTTGGAGCTAGGATTTTTCTGAGTGCAATGAACCAACTCCCGAGTCTCTAGGACGTTCCTAAAAAAATTTGATTTTTTCCCATAGGAATGCATGTGTTAGGGTTAGGGTTAGGGTTGGAGTTAGGGTTAGTGTTGGAGCTAGGGTTAGGGTTGGGCTTGGAGCTAGGATTTTTCTGAGTGCAATGAACCAACTCCAGAGTCTCTAGGACGTTCCTAAAAAAAATTGATTTTTTTCCTATAGGAATGCACGGGTTAGGGTTAGGGTTAGGGTTGGAGCTAGGGCTAGGATTAGGGTTAGGGTTGGAGTTAGGGTTAGTGTTGGAGCTAGGGTTAGGGTTGGGCTTGGAGCTAGGATTTTTCTGAGTGCAATGAACCAACTCCCGAGTCTCTAGGACGTTCCTAAAAAAATTTGATTTTTTCCCATAGGAATGCATGGGTTAGGGTTAGGGTTAGGGTTGGAGCTAGGGTTAGGGTTAGGGTTAGGGTTGGAGTTAGGGTTAGGGTTGGGCTTGGAGCTAGGATTTTTCTGAGTGCAATGAACCAACTCCCGAGTCTCTAGGACGTTCCTAAAAAAATTTGATTTTTTCCCTTAGGAATGCATGGGTTAGGGTTAGGGTTAGGGTTGGAGCTAGGGTTAGGGTTAGGGTTAGGGTTGGAGTTAGGGTTGGTGTTGGAGCTAGGGTTGGGGTTGGGCTTGGAGCTAGGATTTTTCTGAGTGCAATGAACCAACTCCAGAGTCTCTAGGACGTTCCTTAAAAAAATTGATTTTTTTCCTATAGGAATGCATGGGTTAGGGTTAGGGTTAGGGTTGGAGCTAGGGCTAGGGTTAGGGTTAGGGTTGGAGTTAGGGTTAGTGTTGGAGCTAGGGTTAGGGTTGGGCTTGGAGCTAGGATTTTTCTGAGTGCAATGAACCAACTCCCGAGTCTCTAGGACGTTCCTAAAAAAATTTGATTTTTTCCCATAGGAATGCATGGGTTAGGGTTAGGGTTAGGGTTGGAGCTAGGGTTAGGGTTAGGGTTAGGGTTGGAGTTAGGGTTAGTGTTGGAGCTAGGGTTAGGGTTGGGCTTGGAGCTAGGATTTTTCTGAGTGCAATGAACCAACTCCCGAGTCTCTAGGACGTTCCTAAAAAAATTTGATTTTTTCCCATAGGAATGCATGGGTTAGGGTTAGGGTTAGGGTTGGAGCTAGGGTTAGGGTTAGGGTTAGGGTTGGAGTTAGGGTTAGTGTTGGAGCTAGGGTTAGGGTTGGGCTTGGAGCTAGGATTTTTCTGAGTGCAATGAACCAACTCCCGAGTCTCTAGGACGTTCCTAAAAAAATTTGATTTTTTCCCATAGGAATGCATGGGTTAGGGTTAGGGTTAGGGTTGGAGCTAGGGTTAGGGTTAGGGTTAGGGTTGGAGTTAGGGTTAGTGTTGGAGCTAGGGTTAGGGTTGGGCTTGGAGCTAGGATTTTTCTGAGTGCAATGAACCAACTCCCGAGTCTCTAGGACGTTCCTAAAAAAAATTGATTTTTTTCCTATAGGAATGCATGGGTTAGGGTTAGGGTTAGGGTTGGAGCTAGGGCTAGGGTTAGGGTTAGGGTTGGAGTTAGGGTTAGTGTTGGAGCTAGGGTTAGGGTTGGGCTTGGAGCTAGGATTTTTCTGAGTGCAATGAACCAACTCCCGATTCTCTAGGACGTTCCTAAAAAAATTTGATTTTTTCCCATAGGAATGCATGGGTTAGGGTTAGGGTTAGGGTTGGAGCTAGGGTTAGGGTTAGGGTTAGGGTTGGAGTTAGGGTTAGGGTTGGGCTTGGAGCTAGGATTTTTCTGAGTGCAATGAACCAACTCCCGAGTCTCTAGGACGTTCCTAAAAAAATTGATTTTTTCCCATAGGAATGCATGGGTTAGGGTTAGGGTTAGGGTTGGAGCTAGGGTTAGGGTTAGGGTTAGGGTTGGAGTTAGGGTTAGTGTTGGAGCTAGGGTTAGGGTTGGGCTTGGAGCTAGGATTTTTCTGAGTGCAATGAACCAACTCCCGAGTCTCTAGGACGTTCCTAAAAAAATTTGATTTTTTCCCATAGGAATGCATGTGTTAGGGTTAGGGTTAGGGTTGGAGCTAGGGTTAGGGTTAGGGTTAGGGTTGGAGTTAGGGTTAGTGTTGGAGCTAGGGTTAGGGTTGGGCTTGGAGCTAGGATTTTTCTGAGTGCAATGAACCAACTCCCGAGTCTCTAGGACGTTCCTAAAAAAATTTGATTTTTTCCCATAGGAATGCATGGGCTAGGGTTAGGGTTAGGGTTGGAGCTAGGGTTAGGGTTAGGGTTAGGGTTGGAGTTAGGGTTAGTGTTGGAGCTAGGGTTAGGGTTGGGCTTGGAGCTAGGATTTTTCTGAGTGCAATGAACCAACTCCCGAGTCTCTAGGACGTTCCTAAAATAATTTGATTTTTTCCCATAGGAATGCATGGGTTAGGGTTAGGGTTAGGGTTGGAGCTAGGGTTAGGGTTAGGGTTAGGGTTGGAGTTAGGGTTAGGGTTGGGCTTGGAGCTAGGATTTTTCTGAGTGCAATGAACCAACTCCCGAGTCTCTAGGACGTTCCTAAAAAAATTTGATTTTTTCCCATAGGAATGCATGGGTTAGGGTTAGGGTTAGGGTTGGAGCTAGGGTTAGGGTTAGGGTTAGGGTTGGAGTTAGGGTTAGTGTTGGAGCTAGGGTTAGGGTTGGGCTTGGAGCTAGGATTTTTCTGAGTGCAATGAACCAACTCCCGAGTCTCTAGGACGTTCCTAAAAAAATTTGATTTTTTCCCATAGGAATGCATGTGTTAGGGTTAGGGTTAGGGTTGGAGCTAGGGTTAGGGTTAGGGTTAGGGTTGGAGTTAGGGTTAGTGTTGGAGCTAGGGTTAGGGTTGGGCTTGGAGCTAGGATTTTTCTGAGTGCAATGAACCAACTCCCGAGTCTCTAGGACGTTCCTAAAAAAATTTGATTTTTTCCCATAGGAATGCATGGGCTAGGGTTAGGGTTAGGGTTGGAGCTAGGGTTAGGGTTAGGGTTAGGGTTGGAGTTAGGGTTAGTGTTGGAGCTAGGGTTAGGGTTGGGCTTGGAGCTAGGATTTTTCTGAGTGCAATGAACCAACTCCCGAGTCTCTAGGACGTTCCTAAAAAAATTTGATTTTTTTCCCATAGGAATGCATGGGTTAGGGTTAGGGTTAGGGTTGGAGCTAGGGTTAGGGTTAGGGTTAGGGTTGGAGTTAGGGTTAGTGTTGGAGCTAGGGTTAGGGTTGGGCTTGGAGCTAGGATTTTTCTGAGTGCAATGAACCAACTCCCGAGTCTCTAGGACGTTCCTAAAAAAATTGATTTTTTTCCTATAGGAATGCATGGGTTAGGGTTAGGGTTAGGGTTGGAGCTAGGGCTAGGGTTAGGGTTAGGGTTGGAGTTAGGGTTAGTGTTGGAGCTAGGGTTAGGGTTGGGCTTGGAGCTAGGATTTTTCTGAGTGCAATGAACCAACTCCCGATTCTCTAGGACGTTCCTAAAAAAATTTGATTTTTTCCCATAGGAATGCATGGGTTAGGGTTAGGGTTAGGGTTGGAGCTAGGGTTAGGGTTAGGGTTAGGGTTGGAGTTAGGGTTAGTGTTGGGCTTGGAGCTAGGATTTTTCTGAGTGCAATGAACCAACTCCCGAGTCTCTAGGACGTTCCTAAAAAAATTTGATTTTTTCCCATAGGAATGCATGGGTTAGGGTTAGGGTTAGGGTTGGAGCTAGGGTTAGGGTTAGGGTTAGGGTTGGAGTTAGGGTTAGTGTTGGAGCTAGGGTTAGGGTTGGGCTTGGAGCTAGGATTTTTCTGAGTGCAATGAACCAACTCCCGAGTCTCTAGGACGTTCCTAAAAAAATTTGATTTTTTCCCATAGGAATGCATGTGTTAGGGTTAGGGTTAGGGTTGGAGCTAGGGTTAGGGTTAGGGTTAGGGTTGGAGTTAGGGTTAGTGTTGGAGCTAGGGTTAGGGTTGGGCTTGGAGCTAGGATTTTTCTGAGTGCAATGAACCAACTCCCGAGTCTCTAGGACGTTCCTAAAAAAATTTGATTTTTTCCCATAGGAATGCATGGGCTAGGGTTAGGGTTAGGGTTGGAGCTAGGGTTAGGGTTAGGGTTAGGGTTGGAGTTAGGGTTAGTGTTGGAGCTAGGGTTAGGGTTGGGCTTGGAGCTAGGATTTTTCTGAGTGCAATGAACCAACTCCCGAGTCTCTAGGACGTTCCTAAAAAAATTTGATTTTTTCCCATAGGAATGCATGGGTTAGGGTTAGGGTTAGGGTTGATGCTAGGGTTAGGGTTAGGGTTAGGGTTGGAGTTAGGGTTAGTGTTGGAGCTAGGGTTAGGGTTGGGCTTGGAGCTAGGATTTTTCTGAGTGCAATGAACCAACTCCCGAGTCTCTAGGATGTTCCTAAAAAAATTTGATTTTTTCCCATAGGAATGCATGGGTTAGGGTTAGGGTTAGGGTTGGAGCTAGGGTTAGGGTTAGGGTTAGGGTTGGAGTTAGGGTTAGTGTTGGAGCTAGGGTTAGGGTTGGGCTTGGAGCTAGGATTTTTCTGAGTGCAATGAACCAACTCCCGAGTCTCTAGGACGTTCCTAAAAAAATTTGATTTTTTCCCATAGGAATGCATGGGTTAGGGTTAGGGTTAGGGTTGGAGCTAGGGTTAGGGTTAGGGTTAGGGTTGGAGTTAGGGTTAGTGTTGGAGCTAGGGTTAGGGTTGGGCTTGGAGCTAGGATTTTTCTGAGTGCAATGAACCAACTCCCGAGTCTCTAGGACGTTCCTTAAAAAAATTGATTTTTTTCCTATAGGAATGCATGGGTTAGGGTTAGGGTTAGGGTTGGAGCTAGGGCTAGGGTTAGGGTTAGGGTTGGAGTTAGGGTTAGTGTTGGAGCTAGGGTTAGGGTTGGGCTTGGAGCTAGGATTTTTCTGAGTGCAATGAACCAACTCCCGAGTCTCTAGGACGTTCCTAAAATAATTTGATTTTTTCCCATAGGAATGCATGGGTTAGGGTTAGGGTTAGGGTTGGAGCTAGGGTTAGGGTTAGGGTTAGGGTTGGAGTTAGGGTTAGTGTTGGAGCTAGGGTTAGGGTTGGGCTTGGAGCTAGGATTTTTCTGAGTGCAATGAACCAACTCCCGAGTCTCTAGGACGTTCCTAAAAAAATTTGATTTTTTCCCATAGGAATGCATGGGTTAGAGTTAGGGTTAGGGTTGCAGCTAGGGTTAGGGTTAGGGTTAGGGTTGGAGTTAGGGTTAGTGTTGGAGCTAGGGTTAGGGTTGGGCTTGGAGCTAGGATTTTTCTGAGTGCAATGAACCAACTCCCGAGTCTCTAGGACGTTCCTAAAAAAATTTGATTTTTTCCCATAGGAATGCATGGGTTAGGGTTAGGGTTAGGGTTGGAGCTAGGGTTAGGGTTAGGGTTAGGGTTGGAGTTAGGGTTAGTGTTGGAGCTAGGGTTAGGGTTGGAGCTAGGGTTAGGGTTGGGCTTGGAGCTAGGATTTTTCTGAGTGCAATGAACCAACTCCCGAGTCTCTAGGACGTTCCTAAAAAAATTTGATTTTTTCCCATAGGAATGCATGGGTTAGGGTTAGGGTTAGGGTTGGAGCTAGGGTTAGGGTTAGGGTTAGGGTTGGAGTTAGGGTTAGTGTTGGAGCTAGGGTTAGGGTTGGGCTTGGAGCTAGGATTTTTCTGAGTGCAATGAACCAACTCCCGAGTCTCTAGGACGTTCCTAAAAAAATTTGATTTTTTCCCATAGGAATGCATGGGCTAGGGTTAGGGTTAGGGTTGGAGCTAGGGTTAGGGTTAGGGTTAGGGTTGGAGTTAGGGTTAGTGTTGGAGCTAGGGTTAGGGTTGGGCTTGGAGCTAGGATTTTTCTGAGTGCAATGAACCAACTCCCGAGTCTCTAGGACGTTCCTAAAAAAATTTGATTTTTTCCCATAGGAATGCATGGGTTAGGGTTAGGGTTAGGGTTAGAGCTAGGGTTAGGGTTAGGGTTAGGGTTGGAGTTAGGGTTAGTGTTGGAGCTAGGGTTAGGGTTGGGCTTGGAGCTAGGATTTTTCTGAGTGCAATGAACCAACTCCCGAGTCTCTAGGACGTTCCTAAAAAATTTTGATTTTTTCCCATAGGAATGCATGGGTTAGGGTTAGGGTTAGGGTTGGAGCTAGGGTTAGGGTTAGGTGTGGGGTTGGAGTTAGGGTTAGTGTTGGAGCTAGGGTTAGGGTTGGGCTTGGAGCTAGGATTTTTCTGAGTGCAATGAACCAACTCCTGAGTCTCTAGGACGTTCCTAAAAAAAATTGATTTTTTCCTATAGGAATGCATGGGTTAGGGTTAGGGTTAGGGTTGGAGCTAGGGCTAGGGTTAGGGTTAGGGTTGGAGTTAGGGTTAGTGTTGGAGCTAGGGTTAGGGTTGGGCTTGGAGCTAGGATTTTTCTGAGTGCAATGAACCAACTCCCGAGTCTCTAGGACGTTCCTAAAAAAAATTGATTTTTTCCCATAGGAATGCATGGGTTAGGGTTAGGGTTAGGGTTAGGGTTAGGGTTGGAGCTAGCGTTAGGGTTAGGGTTAAGGTTGGAGCTAGGGTTAGGGTTAGGGTTAGGATTAGGGTGGAGCTAGGGTTAGGGTTAGGGTTAGAGCTAGGGTTAGGGTTAGGGTTGGGGCTAGGGTTAGGGTTAGGGTTAGGGTTAAGGTTGGAGCTAGGGTTAGGGTTAGGGTTGGAGTTAGGGTTAGTGTTGGAGCTAGGGTTAGGCTTGGGCTTGGAGCTAGGATTTTTCTGAGTGCAATGAACCAACTCCCGAGTCTCTAGGACGTTCCTAAAAAATTTTGATTTTTTCCCATAGGAATGCATGGGTTAGGGTTAGGGTTAGGGTTGGAACTAGGGTTAGGGTTAGGGTTAGGGTTGGAGTTAGGGTTAGGGTTAGGGTTAAGGTTGGAGCTAGGGATAGGGTTAGGGTTAGGATTAGGGTGGAGCTAGGGTTAGGGTTAGGGTTAGAGCTAGGGTTAGGGTTGGGGCTAGGGTTAGGGTTAGGGTTAGGGTTAAGTTTGGAGCTAGGGTTAGGGTTAGGGTTGGAGCTAGGGTTAGGGTTAGGGTTAGGTTTGGAGCTAGGGTTAGGGTTAGGGTTAGGGTTGGAATTAGGGTTAGTGTTGGAGCTAGGGTTAGGGTTGGGCTTGGAGCTAGGATTTTTCTGAGTGCAATGAACCAACTCCCGAGTCTCTAGGACGTTCCTAAAAAAATTTGATTTTTTCCCATAGGAATGCATGGGTTAGGGTTAGGGTTAGGGTTGGAGCTAGGGTTAGGGTTAGGGTTAGGGTTGGAGTTAGGGTTAGTGTTGGAGCTAGGGTTAGGGTTGGGCTTGGAGCTAGGATTTTTCTGAGTGCAATGAACCAACTCCCGAGTCTCTAGGACGTTCCTAAAAAAAATTGATTTTTTTCCATAGGAATGCATGGGACAAAAAAATTTGAAAAAGTGCCAACCCAATTTTTCACCTTCCAGAATTGTGTTAGGAGCACGTTTCAGGCCACGGGGAGTCTATAGAACCTAATTCTGGGGGAAGCTTTTTGAAAAGTTTACTTAGGGTTAGGGTTAGGGTTGGAGCTAGGGTTAGGGTTAGGGTTAGGGTTGGAGCTAGGGTTAGGGTTAGGGTTAAGGTTGGAGCTAGGGTTAGGGTTAGGGTTAGGGTTAGGGTTGGAGCTAGGGTTAGGGTTAGGGTTAGGGCTAGGGTTAGGGTTAGGGTTGGGGCTAGGGTTAGGGTTAGGGTTAGGGTTAAAGTTTCAAGATCGCTGATTCAAAGGAACCGCTGATTGATCGACAGGAAGGCACACCGTAGCCATTTGTTAGGCGCCTTTAGACCCACCTCTGGTAGGTTGACTAAATGTTATGTTGTACTCGCAGTTTGGTGTCCAAAACTCCATAGCAGAGACAAATGAGTGACACTCACAGACACTGCAATCATTTATCATTAGCCGCACTCGAAAACCAATTTGACATAGGTTACCTGCTTCCTCTATGATCCTGTATGAAGCTGTGTTTAGTATATTGTTTTTTAAGTGTCACCTCTCCTCTATCTGCATAACTTTCGGTAAGTTTCACCATAAGAACGAACTCTTTCTACATACTGTATGTTTAGTCAGCCTTGTGTAGCTCGCTCTGTGACATCTTACATCCATTATGAGCTGCTGACCTCCACTATATTAAGAAAAGCCTTTTTTCATCTACATCGTTTCCCTTGAGTATCTGCTACTTGAGATGGAAAGTGTTTCACTCCGATAATACATAATTCAAACTCGCTGAATTCGCCTTCAAATATTCAACTTAAGCACTTTTTGCGTACATGTCACTTCAGGTCCCTTGTTTCCCTGCTTCCATCAATTGCAAACACCCATTTCAGACTGCGCTTAAATCCCCAGAGGAGCACCACTGTGGGTGGAAAGATCTCCAGCACTGTGGCAGAACTTGTCATGAAACATTAAAAACTGAATCTTCACTGTCACATCCTGTCCAGAAGGATCCATCTGAATGTCTAACTGTGGTGTGGTCGTGACCGCAGTCAATGTTACGCTCTTTTATTCATAGGTTTTTTAGAAAACTTGTAAACAAGCAAAGTCATCTGCACATGGGACAAGTGTAGAGAAAAGAGACGGCTGGTGTCATGCGACGCTGGAGGCTGTATGAGGTCAAAGCACTACGTGACTATACTGGCTGGTTTGTTTTTCTCATTTCTAACAATACATCTCTCAAATGATATGCATCTTATTGAGCTGTCCTCTGTCTGAGAGGGCTCCCTGTGAGACTGACTGTTGATTCTTAGTCAATATTTGTTGTCTGTGTACGCTGAGTGATGTCTTTTGTTTTGTTTTAGGCAGTAGCAGTGACAAACGTATGCCAGTTAGATCTGTCGTGTCATGTATTTCATCATTAATATTGACTTTGTGTTGTGTTTGTATGTGTGGCGGCTGTTTGTCTGTCAGAGACTTTATTACTTGGCTAGCACACTCATGAAAAGATGTTTATTCTTCATCTCCTGGTTAAATACAGGTGAATAAAAAAGGAAATCTAATACAATATAATTTATAGGAACCCTATTTGTGTTTCTCTATCATGTTTCCCCCAGGTTGCATTTCATCTCCAGCCATACAGAGGACGAAATGACCAGACTGTGCATGACAACATCAAATACATCATAGACAGGTAGGCACTTTTCTGGCTGTGTGCTCCATCCATCACTCACTCAAATGGGAAAGCATTAAGATTTCATGCAGAGCTGAAAAACAGATGTTACAAACTGGAGGTACTTACAGAGAGAGGTCTGATTATGTAAGTCTGACTTTGTGATTTTCATACTTTCAGTTTCAAGGCAAACGTTTGTGTTCCGAAAGTACCTGTCAGGTTGATGCTTGACTCCAAAAACACCTCAGAGGAATAAGTTTTTGAAACAAACCAAAAATCCAATCTTTATATTTTGCCAGGGTAGAGTTATTTTCTCTGTTGTTCAAGTCTCTACAGAGAAAACCGACAGAACCGTCTGTTCAGGTTGTCAGGAATGAATTAACTTTCTCTGTGACCTGTAATCCAGAAACACATTGTGCTCATATAAAAATACCACATTTTATTATGAAAACAAAATATTATACTATAGTATGATGAATAATAGTAGAAAAGTATTATTTAAAAAAATATATTATAGTATGTCAAAATATCATAGAATATTTTTGTTAAAATTTTGTAGTATAGTATATAAAAACATCATATTTTAGTTTGAAAAAATCATAGTATAGTATGTTAAAAAACAGTTAAGTATGATAAAAATGTCATAGTATGGTATGATTAAAATGTCATAGTATAGTATGAAAATGATAATTGTTAAGTATGAGAATAATTTCATAGTGCAGTATGTTAAAATATTATGGTATGTATGATAAAAAATAGTATAAACATTATAATTGTTAAGTATGATAGAAATGTCATAGTATAGTATGAAAATTATAACTGTTGATTATGATAAAAATATCATAGTATAGTATGTGATTATATTATGGTATGTATGAAACAAAATCATAGTATTGGATGATAAAAATGTCAAAGCATAGTATATTAAAAAATCATAGTTAAGTATGATAAAAATATCATAGTATAGTATGATAAACATAAAGTAAGTTAAAAATATCAAAGTATAGTTTGATAAAAAATGTGTATGATTGTACTATTAAAATGTCATGGTATAGTGTGATTAAAAATAAAGTATGATAAAATTATCATCGCATAGTTTGATAAAAATGTCATTCGATAGTTTGGCAAAAGTGCCATAGTATAGTATGATAAAAATATTATATAAAGTATGAAAAAAAATGTCAGAGTATAGTTTCATAAAAATAACATAGTATAGTCCGTTATAAATATCATGGTATAGTTGTATAAAAATGTCATAGTGTAGTAAGATAAAAGTGTCATAGTATGATAAAAAAATTATACTGGGGACCTTGGATTGAAATTACCTTTAGTTTTTTATATATTTGGATCTACGTCTTTACACCCCTGACAGAGGATGTTTATACAGGTAGGATTCACTGTTTTGTGCTCTTCAGGGTATAAACTTTTCACATTTGTTACTGGCATTCCTCTGACATTGATCGAGTCATTGTTGGTGAACTTTTGTCTCATGACTTGACTGTATCATTCCTCCTAAAGGTATGCAGACCATGGAGCCTTCTACAAGTTTACCACCAGCACGGGGAAGAGTCTTCCTCTCTTCTATATCTATGACACCTACCTGACTCCACCAGAGTCCTGGGCCGAATTCTTGACTCCCACTGGCTCCCACAGCGTCCGCGGCTCCTCCTATGACTCCATATTTATCGCCTTGATTGTGGAGGAGCGCCACAAGCACGACATCCTCGCAGGTGGCTTTGACGGCATGTACACTTACTTCGCCTCCAACGGTTTCTCTTTCGGCTCCTCGCACCAGAACTGGAAGGCCATCAAAGCTTTCTGTGACGGCAACAACCTGCTCTTCATCCCCAGTGTTGGACCAGGTTACATCGACACCAGCATCCGGCCGTGGAACAACCACAACATGAGGAACAGGGTGAACGGTCGGTACTATGAGACGGCCTTGCAAGCGGCGCTGAATGTGAGGCCAGATATGGTCGCTATCACGTCTTTTAATGAATGGCACGAGGGGACACAGATAGAGAGGGCAGTGCCTAAAAAGACTGTGACCCGTGTGTACCTGGACTATCAGCCACATGGTCCTGATCACTACCTGGAGCTGACCCGGCACTGGGCTGAGCAGTTCAACAAGGAGAAGGAGCAGTGGCTCATGTGAACCTTCAAAGGCGGGATTTGAACTAGCATGCTTTAGTGGAAGTGTGTTTTACATTACAGGGAGAGGAGTGAAGGTAGAGATTGATCAGAATGAATGTGAGTGAACACATGATGATCTGTAAGAACACAACACAGTGAGAGTGGAGTGACTTTGTTTTCAGGTAAAGCAGAAATAAAGGACTATTCTGCAGTTTGTTCAAGTTTGTACTGACAGAAAGGACCTGTGAGAGTTTCAGTGGGCCTGACTCTGATCTCTCAATGAACTCCTGTCTCAAAGTTCCTGTATGACATGTTAATAAAGATGTTTCAGGGAAGGGTCTGTTTGTGTCTGTGGGGTTACATTAGTCAAGCATAAACTTGGTGTAGTCAGGATTATGATAATTTGAGAAACAGCAGCATTGTCAGGAATCGCACCTTCTGTTGTTATGCAGAAAGATAATACGATTGAAACTACCTCTGCTGTTATATTTGAAGCCTATTATCTTAGCTCAACCTTAAGTCTAAAGGCAGAGGAAAACAGTTTATCCATCATGTATTAATTACACAGGGTTCAGTATCATAAAGTAGAGAATGTTAAAATATCATGGAAGTGTATGTTAAAATGTCATAGTAAAATAAAAAAATATATAATTTTTTAGTTTGAAAAAAAACATGGTGTAGTATGATAAAATGTTAGAGTTCAGTGTATAAATATTAAAGTATAATGTTGATCAATAGTAAATGTAATAGTAAAGTATGATAATAATTTAACATTTTATTGTAAAAAATATGTCATAGTATAGTATTACAAAAATGTAATATAAAACTGTCATAGTATCATAAAACATCATAGCACAGTATGATAAAATACCATAGTTTAGTATGATAAAGATTGCAAATTTTAATATGAAGAAATGATCATAGTATAGTATGTAAAAAATATTACGGTTGAAAAATTTTAAATCATATTATGAAGAAATTGTCATAGTATAGTATATTAAAAATGTTGGTATAGGATGAAAGAAATGTCAAAGTAAATCATGCTAAAAATAACATAGTACAGAATGATTAAAATGCATTTTTTTTCATGAGAAAATATCATAGTATAGTATGATAAAAATGTCATATTTTGGTATAAAAATTTTAGATTTTATGAAGAAATTGTCACAGTATAGTATGACAAGAACTTAAATTTTTAATAAGAAAAATGTCAAAGTATCCTTTGTTAAAAATGTCTTAGTATAGTATGAAAGAATGCCATGGTAAAGTATGATAAAAATGTAAAGTAAATTAAAAATTAATAGTAAAGTATGACAAAAATGTCATAGTTTAATGTAAAAAAAGATCTCATAGTATACTATGATAAAAATTTAAATTTTTGGTATAAGAAAATTTTCAAAGTATCCTATGTTTAAAATGTCATAGTATAGTATGATAAAAATATCATAGTTCAGTATGATAAAAATTGCAAATTTAAATATGAAAAAAAAATATAGTATGGCTTAATAAAAGTGTCAAAATATAGTATGATTTAAATACAAAATCTTATAAAGAAATTGTCATAGTATAGTATGTACACAATGTTATTGAACTGTGTGAAAAAAGTATGATAAAAATAACAGTATTGAATGACAAAAATATCACTGTACAGAATAATAAAAATGTCATGGTACAGTATAAAGAAAAATGTCATTGCAAAGTATGATAAAAAATATGTATAGCAAATAAGTATAGCATGATAAAAATTCAAATTTTTGGTGTAAGAAAAATGTCATAGTATAGCATGTTAAAAATATAATTTAGTAAAATGAAAATTGCAAAAAATAATATGAGAATATATCATAGTATAGTATGACAAAAATGTCATAGTATAGTATGTTAAAATTTAAAATCTTATGAAGAAATTGTCATAGTATAGTATGTTAAAAATGTTATGGTATTGTATGAAAAAAAAATTTCATAGTAAAGTATGATAAAAATATCATAGTATAGTATGATAAAAAACATCAGTGTAGTATAATAAAAATGTCATAGTATAGAATGATAAAAATGTCATGATGTTGTAATGAAAAAAATGTGATATAGTATGATAAAAATGTCATAGTATAGTATGATGAAAATTAAAAATTTTAGTATGGGGAAAAATCATAGTATAGTATGACAAAAATGTCATAGTATAACATGATAAAATTGACATTGGATAGTATGAAAAAAGTTAACCTTTTAATATGAAAAAATAAAATGTCATAGTATAGCATGATGAAAATTAAAATAGTCATAGTAGTATGATAAAAATTTCACATTTCAATATGAAAAATAATATAGTTTGATAAAAACATCATAGTATAGTATGAAAAAATATTCAAGGACAGTATAAGGAAAATGTCATGTAAAATATGAGAAGTATAATATCATTATAAAAATGTAACTGTATAGTATGATAAAATTCTGCTGTTTTCTAAAGACACTTTTGAGCAGACACTCAACTATACTTAAAATGGCACTTCCAAAAGTTTCAGTTGGTTATTTTAAATTTTTATTTATTTTACGCCACATAATTATACAAAAAAAAAAAACACCTTTAAAACACAGAGTCATGTTTCAAAGAGCTCCTTATGCCCCAGAATGAAAAGTCGAGCTTTTATTATGGCCATGTTGAGATTGTACAATTCATAAAATCAATCAATCACAAATTAAAATTATAACGTGAAATCAGACAGAGTTTATGTGACTTTAATAAAATAAATAAAAGGGATTCACAATCTTTGAAGTAACACAGAAGTAATACAGTTTAGGGCTTAAAACTTGTAGTAAATGACATTTGCCACCTTCACCTGTCTATAATGTATAATTTGGGCCGTAACATATCAGTTAGCTATACCCCAGACTTGAATAGAAACATGATATCAAACCTTTAACCAGTTTCCTCATTAAGATACAAATATCATGATCATAGAGTGAAAATCAAATCAAAGTATATACAGGTTTAATTCCATGCAAGCCAAATCCCTGACTGTGGAGCTGAAAAAACAGTCAGGGATTTGGCTTGCGACGGCAGAGACATCGAGGCAGAAACTAGAGAGGAGACTTCAGACCTTAAACCAGCCTCCATCAACCATCAGCAGTTAAAATCTCAGTTTTTTCCACAGTCCTGTTCTTTCCCTGGAAAGACTCATTCTTCCATGTGTGCATGAAAATGGAGTCATCTTTACCCAGGGAGCCCCCGGGTCAGACCAGTTGTGCGTCTCAGCATGCTGTGGAGTGTGCAGAGTTCAAAGGTCATGCCTCCCCGGGGTCCTCTGACAGCCCATATTTGTGCTCCAGCACTTCAACCGTGGAGGAAAGGGCACTGAAAGAGAATTACAGTCATTTTCGGTTTAATGTTGCAAGCCTTCTGCAGAGTTAGATGAGAGAGTGACTTTAACGAGGCGTTTTTTAGTTCACCAGTTATTGCAAAACACCCTCGATTTCACTCTATGATCATGATATTTGTATTTTACATCTGCAGTGTTTAATTTCAGTTGGTGCTGCAGATGGATCATGCTGATGGAGGACTTATCAATGACACAGCAGAAAGTGAAAACACTGGCAGGTGCTGGAGGCAAGAAGATCTCTCTAAGAAATTAACCTTTAGTGAATAAATTTCCTCCTTCCTGAGTCATGCTGTAAACAGGAAAGCGGAGGGACCGGTCTTTGGCTTGTTTGTGTCTCTCAGATTCAGCTAATTTACAGCCTGATGGCTTTGTCAGACTATCGACTCTATGTCTGTGCAATCTAGGAGCCGACCCTCTGCCAGCTCTGTTTTCAAACCTTGAGCCTCAGGTTTTCTGGTTCTACAGGTCGGTATCTTCAAATGAGCATAAGCAGCCGATAAAAAGAAAACTTAGCTTGTCGAAGTAGGAAAGTCAGAAGTTTTCTCCAGTACAATTTCACTTGCATTTTACAACAATATATCTCACAGTTGATGTAAGTGTTCCTGTCAAACTTGCGCTATTACAGTAACATTTAATAAATAAATAAGTCTACATAATATTAATAATAATAATAACAAAAGAAAAATATAGTACTACAGTTATGCTACTCTAACCCTAGAGTTTTGCCTAACATGTTATGTTTCTTACTGCACTGTAGGGAGAATTGTACCACTGAAGGTTAGGGTCACAAAAAAAAAAAAAAAAAAAAAAATATATATATATATATATATATATATATATATATATATGTATATATATGTATAATTTTTAAAAAAAAAATTTCATAAACTTGTAATGCTGTGAGAATAAAGTCCATTATTATGAAAAATAAGTTATAAATGTATGAAAATAATGAAAAATTTCCTGCATCTAAAAAAAGTGAAACGTTTACCAGAAAAATTCATAATTCTGCAAGAACAAAATGAAATCAGACGTTTTTTTTAAAAAGACATTAAGACCAAGAATAAATGTTTAAATTAATGAGATTCAAGTCATAAAGATATGAGAACAATGTTATTCCAATGGACAGAGTGTTAAGGCCACATTAGAGGAAAAAAACCTCAAAGATTTACATTTTATAAGACTTTATTTTTTTCTAAGATTAAGAAATCGTCTTTTTTGGTCACTTTTTCACAAGAATAGAGTCGTAACAAAATCAATGGCGCTGGAAGAAAATCAAGATGTAATTTATTTTTAAAGACATATAACAAAAAAGCCACAGTAAAGTCATAATATCTCAAAACTTAACTCCTCATGTTATGAGAATAAAGTGGTGATAAAGTCAGAGTTTTGGTTCTGGTGAGCAGCCAACTGCCTGTGCTAAAATAATCAGGAAAGTGGAGCGTCTAATTAAATTTTGCTCTTCTGCACCAAAATGTTTTAATTATACGGATTCTGAAAAGACTGTTCAAAAATCTAAGACATAAGGTATCCCCCTTTGAAACAATATTATTCTGCTAATCAATCTCTAAATCAACAGCTTTGAATAGGATTTTATTCTGGTGAGGAAAAACAATCTATATTTCAAATGGTTGTTTGTTTAATGTGGCCCTGATACTCTGTGGTGAATGATGAAGAAGTCATTATTACGTGTTATGGTTAATCTACATGTTTAAGTCTTATGAAGGCGGGTATCGGGAGAGCAGTCGTCTGCCTGCGCTGAAATGAAGAGCGTGGATCATCCTGTGAAGTTATTCTTAACAGCTGAGGACAAACAGCGGCTGCAGAGGCGTGCTCAGGCTGCATCTTGGTCTGTCCATCAAGAATCCTAATATTTTATGACGTTATCGTGCTGGTGTGTTAAAAATTTGAGTATTGAGTTTATGAAACCTTTACTGAAGGTAGGATAACTTTCTTTTATTGGAGGCAGCCGGCTGTTCCTTCGAACTTCAACATACATAGGAGCTCCAGGCCAGAACTTTTTTTTTCGACTTTAAAAACTTTGATTTTATTTAATGTCAGAGTCTGATGTTGGTTCAGGATATGGCAAATGTTTAGACATGCTAGAGGACTCATTTTATTGATATGCTATAGAGGCTACACCCGATATAATCAGTGCAACTTCAATGTCAACACAGTTCGCTCTGATCAATATTTACTGATTACTGACATTTGAACCTTAAGTGTGGCGCTGCTTTGCTGCATGGATGTATAATCTGACCCACTTTAACTTCAAACATGTTACAGTCATTTAAAATGCCCCCTAATGGAAGAGTTTATCATCCTGTTGACTGTATTTGCAGCAAATGAAAAGCAAAGTGAGTCCTAGTAATTTCATAAACTCACCAGCCCGGTCTGATGATGCGGTATTTGCCCAGCACTGAGAGGTCCACTACTGTTGATCCCAGGCGGCTCTGGTCTCCTATAGGTCCTCCATCCACCACCACTGCTAGCTTTGGCCAGAGGTCCTGAAACTCCTGCAGAGGAGAAATCACAGCATCAAAACTGAGGTGACAACAAGGGTAAAACACACCTTCACGGTGCTGGAGAGGATTGTGAATCAGTTTTTAAACTAAATAAACCTCAGACTCTTGAGAAAACCCTCATTTTGCCTCAATACACTTACATGTACGGCAAGAGTGCTGGTGTGAGAGCTGATGTTGGCGCTAGTGAGTGCGAGGGGTTCTCCACACATCTGACAGAGGCGTCTCATGAAGGAGTGATTAGGGATACGGACGCCTACAAGCTGAGAAGCATATTGCAAAATAAATGTTAAATTATATTCACTCATTTATAAATAATTTAAAGAGTTTGATGCTTAAGGACTGGACTCACTGAGGTGAAGGGATTGAGATCTGGGTTCAGAACTTCAGATCTTTCAAAGACCAGAGTGACAGGACCAGGGAGAAGATCACCTAACAGCGCTGTCTCCACGGTCACCTTACAGTACCTGCAAAGTTAGACACAGACATGTTTTATAACGCGCAGTGCTTCTGGGATGAACTAGAAGTTATTACATTAAAAATTCACACTTAGATAGTTTTGCAAAATCCAGTATTTTGAACAAGACATGCTCCTTTATAAGAACTTAATTGAAGCTAGAGCTGTGACCATGAATCAATTCGTGGAAAAAGTTCTGATAAGTACCTTTTGGGATAATAAATCAGTTTTTTCATCATGTTTAAAGCAAATATGTCAAACTTGGGTCAAATCTCCACAGCTTTCACTTTGTTGCTGGTTCAAGCTTCTTATACGTCAGGAAATGTTCCTTTACCTTGTACTTAATGAATGTAAATAAAATTATTTCAGTATTTAACTTTTTCTTTTTATCAATTTGAAAAGGTCAATTTGGTTTACAGGAAACTGAAATGCTGCCAACTCCTGCACAGTCTAACTTGCCAAGAAATACATTTTTTGGCAGTGTTTCCCTGGCAACAAAATGTTCTGTTTGCTGTTTAGGAATAAAATGTTGCTAATAAATACGGGTGCAGCTCAAAAACTTGGATAATGATTACGGCTTACAGCTCACAAAAATCCACCATCTCCACCAAACATTAAAATATTGTGGAAAAGTCTGGTTTCTTGTCAGGTATATCAGTGCTGAAAAAAGACGTCTAAACAGGTTATTCAATGAGATAGAGGATTTTTGATATTTGCCATAATCATCAAGATTCAAGAAAAAAGTTATGAAATATTTCACTGTATGTGCGATAATCTAGAATATAGAAGTTTCACTTTTGAGTTAAATTATGGAAAAAATTAACTTTTTTGGGAAACTCTAATCTGAGCTGCACCTGAAAATGTGATTTTTTTTCCTTTTAAGTTTCGGCATTGTACATAATGAGTGAACGGACTGAAACACTCAGCTGTGACTGAGGTTCATGAGTTTCTGATCGGCTGTCATTTAAAGCACCGTTACAAAACAAAGTAATGAATGCATCCGGAGGGTATCAGTGACAGAAAATGTGCCTGTCACTCAAAATGTAAAATGTTGTGATGGTGTGAAAACAGGAAATCAGCCTCTCCTCTGTGCCTGACTCCTCTGTGTATGACTAATTTATTTTTGCAACATGCTGGGTCTACAGAAAATCCATCACACTTCCGAGGGACTGACACCTGAGCGCCGCGCTCATATACTGCTCTGTCAAAAAGACGAGTTTTTCAGGGTCACTCTTCAAACAACAGACTGGATCCACCAGCAGACACCTACACATGTACTTACTTATAGATATCCTCAATCTCTCCCACACAGATGGCCAGCGGCTTGTGTCCGTTCCTGCCTTTGATATCGTAGGTTTTTCGGATGGCTTCAGAGTTCTGGGCCAGGCATGCCAGACCGTAGATGGTGTCAGTGGGAACCGCAACCACGTGGCCCTCTTTAAGCGCCTTCGCCGTACAACTGAGGATTTCGGCACCATCTGCAGTTCAGACACAATGAGGATTAGTGCTAGACAAACATGATGACAAGACATTAAGGGGGACCAAAGACTAAACACAACTCACCTTCTCTCTTCAAGCAGCCGCTAGTTTGTAGTGAGACCTCAGGCCAGTCCATTACGGACTGCTGCGGGGTGACGCAGCTCAAGGAAGAACATTTATGATAATTTCTTTATCATTTCGTTTAAGTAATAATCATCATATTAATCATTTTGTAATGCAGACGCGGTAGTTTTCCTGCCTTAGTGTCTCGGTCTGATTGCATTTCCATGAAAAAATGATCATAGATGTTCTTCCTTGAGCTGCGTCACCCCACTACAGTCGACGGACTCACCTGGAGGTCTCCGTACAAACAAGTGGCTGCTGGAAGAGAGTAGGTGAGTTGTGTTTAGTCTCTTTGCTAAATAAATTAGGCAAATTTAAAAAAGGGTTTGGTGGCTGAGACCCAATATGTACTGTTGATGAAGTTAGGTGCTGTTCTGAGCATTATTTGTGGCTATAGAGTGGTGTTTTGGTTGAGGTTTGTTTATGGCTCCTCAGACTTCTGTGTATTGCTGACGTGTGGTCGTTACTAAAGTTGGTATAACATCAGAAGCAAGCGGTCAGAAACATTCATCTCTCAAGGGGGTGTCTAACTCTGTGTTATGGTGTGTTTAACCTTAAATCAATTATACGCTGGAATATCCCTTTAAGTGGATACATTGTGGCACTTAATCATTGTTTAAATCTTTGCTCATGTTGCATTGACTCTTAAATGTACAGTGCCTTGAAAAAGTATTCATACCCCTTGAACTTTTCCCATTTTGTCAGTCTACTATCACTAATTTCAAAGTATTTTATTGAGATTTTTTGTCATAGACCAACACAATGTAACACATAATTGTGAAGTGGAACAAAAATGAAACATGGTTTTCAAAAATGTAAACAAATAAAAGCTGAAAAGTGTGAAAAAGTTCATGGGGTATGAATACTTTTTCAAGGCACTTCAATCCATAAACAGCTTAAGTGATGCACCTTCTATAGGGACACATTTTAGATGTGGCTTTGTGTTTACATGTCTAGACCAAAAGTCGCTGCACTCTCTGGTCCTGGTCTTGTAAATATGATGATTCTGACACCTACATCAGTCATGGCAGACCGGTCCTGCGTGTCACACATGACAGGAAAAACAGGAATCTGATGTAACACTGTGTAATGTTTACTCTTAGGGTACTTGCAGACTTACTCATTCATCTCCATCTGCATATTTCCTCTATTTTCTTCAAAACATACCGTCTGTACCGATCACCCACGTGCGGCTCCTCACCTGTTCGGCTCTCCGTGTGAGCAGACGGCCCATTGGAGGTCGGCGGCAGCAAACTCAGCACTTTGGTCTTGAGCTCTTTACACATCACTGCTCCGAGTCTGTGAGCGGCGGCCGAACTGTGTGATCTTCGAGAATTCACTACTTCAACTACAAGGTTACAAACGGACCTCATAAACCCAACAGATCGATGTATCAACTCGGAACCGGGGGAAGAAGCATGTTGTCGCCTGATGAAATACCGCAAGTGTTCCGGGTTACGCCCCCAAAACAAATGACGTGAGTTTTCTTAAAGGGCCAGCAGCAGCACGATGATTCAATGTGGTGTTTTTGATGGAACTGTTTGGAAAAGGGTCTGTACGGTGGCCGATAACCGCCACTGCTGCGAATAAAAAAAGAATGCAAAAAAAAAAAGGAAAGAAGTCACAACGGAAGTTACTGATGAAAAAAAAAGAAATCGAAGCTTGCTGCAAATAAAAAAAAGGACAGTGCAGATAAAAAAAAAAAAAAAATAAAAAAGTTAATGACGAAAGTTAAGTGGTGATGCAAAAAAGAAAAAAATTACTTACTGCAAAAATAAAAGGATGCAAATAAAAAAAGCCACAACAGAAGAGAGCTGCCCGGGACCAATAATGATGATGCATCAGTGTTTCACGATCTAGGCACTGAAGATGACGGCGAGGAGACGAGCAAAGTAGTTAGTGGAAAGGCTATTGTTTAATTTCGCGTAGTGTATTTTTCAACATATCAGTTGGTTAGGCCATGTAGCGTCTGTAGCGTCTTTTTTATTTGCATCCTTTTATTTTCGCAATAAGTAACTTTTTTTTTCCCTCGCCACTTTTTTTTTTTTTTTAGCGTCGTTAACTTCCATTGTGGCTTTTTTATCTGCACTGTTTTTTTTATTTATTTATTTGCAGCAGGCTTCGGTTTCTTTTTTTCTTTTTTTTCATCAGTAACTTCCATTGTTGCTTCTTTTTTTTGCATTCTTTTTAATTTGCAGCAGTGGCAGTTCTCGGCCACCGTAGCTATGAATTTACTACAAAAAATAATTGATTAACAATAAAGTGACCAAGGTTTATTTCAAAATGATTCACTTAATCTATCCAACTAACCACTTTCTCAAAAAATATAGAACTGATACGTCGGACTCTTGTGTATTTTTTTAACCGCTGGGTATTGGTTTAGTAATAAAAACGTAGTCAGATTGTGTTTCTGTTGTTGATTAGAAAAATAAAGGGTTTTAAAACCAATAATCTGGGAAAAAAAGCTTTTATAGCTTTTAATAACCCATAACTGAATCAAAAATAAGAAGCACAATTTTGAGTGTTTTCCTGATTTTGTCGCAGCATCTTCTGTCACCTTGCCCCTCCTTACCTGCCTCTCCACACTGTCACACCTTGATTGGTTAAATTAAAATCACCTGAGAGCACCAACCTAAAAACACAGAAGCTACAAAGGAGATACTTAATATTTTACTGGATAATTATGGCTTCAGTAACGGCCTCTGAATCAGGTAACGATGGATTTTTCTTATTTTTGTCAGTAATATTGTCAGTATATCTTAAAGTATACTTTTAAAACAGTTGCAGATTCTACAGAGGAGACTTTGACCCTGTCTGCCGCTAACAAGGACTCGTCACAGGTGAGGCACAATCTAAAACTTGAACATTTTAATATCTTGACTGCTCAAAGTTAAGGATGGGTGAAATGTTTTAGTCTTCTCAGGAACTTGAAGTGGTGGAGGACAGACTTGTGACCCTGTCTGACAAGATAAAACTCTGCAACATGATACTGACAGACCTGAAGGATCTCAGTGGTATTGTGGCGGTAAGCATTTTGTTTTGCACAACTTTATTTTAACCTGTTGCCGATTTTTTTAAAGCTAATCTTGATCTTATTTCAGAAAAAATCCCGCCAGGATGTGCCCGTTCCTCCTCAGATGTGACCAAAGACATGAAAGCTTTACTCTTTTATGTGTCCCCTTTATATGTTTGATAATAAAATACTTTCAGTCTTGATTAGACTTCATCAATAGCATCAAAGAAGCATTTCAGTGACAAGGATAAGGTTTTATTAGTATATTGCTCTCAATTCAGAAAGTTATTTCTCATAATACAAGCATAAGCAAACATTTTCACATTATACATTCTTTAAAAAATACAAATCCTTTACAATTCCTCACTCTTTGGGTGTAAAGACATTCCTTTGGAAGCATACAGTTTCCCCCCTTTTTCTACTTCTATTGTTGCCCATTTGGGAAAATGAAGAATTCTTGATCTTCGCCCCCCTCCCCGACCTAAAAAAAACAAAAACACTCTGGCTGTACATTTGCAATCAAACAATGTGCTTCCAAACAAATGTCACCATCAGTGATAAACCTACTTTACCTTTGTCGGTAAAGCAAAGGTACGAAGGCCCAAAACCCATTTCTCTGCCATAACAAATATCAGTGGCTGTTAGTGACATGAATTTGTGAAGATGAGTCGACAAATTAGCCACACGTCCTATTTGAGTATGTGAAAAGCCGAGATCAATTACATCAATAGAGTGCGCCCCGATAAAACATGTTATTAGGCATCAAAGTAAAAAAGGAAAGCTGCATTCATTTGACCAAAGTAATTCTTAAAACAGAATCATTCATTACAAAGAAATCCAGTCCATTTCAAAGGTGTGAAGGAAACCGCCGTGATACTAATTTGAAATCACAACGGCCAGGATGTGAAAATGATGGAATACCAGTAAAATACTGGAGGTGCCGGAAACATGCGTTACATGAATGCACTGAAGGAGGTCATAGTAAAGTACAATTGAATGGAGGAAGGAATAAATAATCTTTGTGTCCTGCAGTTAGTATTTAAACACGTGAATGCCGCACTTAAAATTGCATAGTTGTGTTCAATGACAGTATGCTTGTTCGATGTTGGATTGATGGCATGAGCTTGGCTTGTGGCAGTAGTTTAAACGCCTTACCTGGATAAAAGTAAGTAAATGTTTTTCTAGTCGAGCCAAGTCACTTCTCGATTTATCCGATACTGCATAAATGGAATGGTTTAGAGCACAAAATGGACTGGAGCCTTTCACAACACATCCGACTGCTATCTTGGCACAGTAAACTGTGGGAATGCTCCACTGAAATATGGCAAAAAAGAAAAAACAAAAAACGTCAGTGTGAGATGTTTGGTTCATGATCACATCACCGACATCAG
Source organism: Xyrichtys novacula (assembly GCA_962446985.1). Classification (NCBI taxonomy): domain Eukaryota; kingdom Metazoa; phylum Chordata; class Actinopteri; order Labriformes; family Labridae; genus Xyrichtys; species Xyrichtys novacula. The sequence goes on from OY660871.1 coordinate 27,077,464, forward strand.
CTGTTACATGGTTGGTTATAATCGTAGCAGAGCTGCATATCCATTTACAACTTTGCAGAGAGACACAGCAGGCGAATGGACTCTACTTAAACCATCGGCTTTTCTGTTTTCAACTCGCTTCTGGTGACCCAGTTAAGTGATTGCCTGAGACTCGATGAAGATGGGCGTGTTCATCATGTCGATGTCAAGTCTGAAATAGAGACCGTCAAGGCAAAGAGGCTGACAGAAAAGTTGTGTGGTAAGGCCGAGCAGCTGTACTCTCTCGCATACAGGGCGTGAAGCCTTCATTCTAACATCATTGCATTGTGTCCCTTGTGGAGCAATACTGTTAAATCATACTCTGAGAGGGAGGCCATGTGTTACATATACTTTGTTACTATAGAGACTGTACAAAAGCCCAGCTGCTAGTAGAACTATTCAGATAAACACAGCAAAACCTCTTCTGCATAAACGTGAACAGGGGGGGGGATAATGCATTAGCTCCAAACTCTGAGAGTTAGTAATTCAAAAGTCTATACAAAAATACAAATTCTAGAATAATCTACACATTTCTCAAAGATCTTTACACTAAAATGTATTTACACTGTCGCCAGGACACCGTCTTTTCAAATGCTACTTTACAGCAGTTGTATACAAAAGTCTGTAGTGGTGCTGCACCTCAGCTAAGAAGCTGTCAGATTACTCATGTGTGCAATAAACGGGGAAGAGTGCAGCAAAACGCAGGGCTACCGCCGGTGTGGAGCGTCCTGTGAGAAAAAAAACTAATGTCTGAGTAACAAATTAAGGGAACCAAGATCTGTTATGACTCGATGCATCCCTGAGAGGGTGAAACCCTATAAAACGTGGGATGATGACAGTAGTTCTGAACTGTTTCATTGTGGGCATATTGTCTAACAAACAAGCAGATCCTCCAGGAGAGATTTCTTCACTGTGCAGTCGACTAAAGGTGCCGCTTTCTTAAACCTGCTTTTTTTTTTACTAAAAAAAAGCAAATTCAGTAACATACAAACTCAACTACATATACATTAAGCGATTGGAATAAATTAATCATAGATTTCTCTGTTATCTTGAAGATAATATCACCGGTAAAGATGAAAGAATCAAGCATTAAATAAATTAACATGTACAAATTATAAATTAGTTTAAGTTATAGGCAACTTATTGATGTCTTGACTCTATTTCACTTTAAAAAGACAGGCAGATCTGGTCACAGGTTATTTTCTCTCGATTAGTAAATAACTGTCAGAAGAAGCAAAAAAAAGAAAGTCGTCACATTTTCTGGACTACACTAATCTTCCTAACGAACAACAACAAGAACAACAACAACAAGAACAACAAAAGAAATCACTTCATTTGTCTGACAGTCATGAGGGTCCACGTGGCCGACCTCTCAAAGTTCCTGCTGGGAGCGATTCTCGTGAAAAATTTCAGCTAATTCCTCTAATATACAGTGCAATCTGCTCATCTGCATACCAGCGTTAAGCATTTGTTAGGACCTGCAGTACAGTACAAGGATATACAGACACGCGTTTATCTCTCCTGCTCGGGTATGTGCGACCTTCAAGCCAGAAAAGTGGAACTCTAGTTTCTCAGTGCTTGGACAACCCTCATTCATATCAGTCATTTCGTTAAGAGAGGATATCGTAGGCTGATATATATACAGTTTGATTATGGTTACGACAAAAAGGATCTACTGCCCGTCCTTAACATCGCTAAACTAATCCTGTTTTTAAAAAACTCGACTACTGCAATGAGACTCAACAGAAAAGTTAGTCATAGTTTGTGTATATATGTTACACAATGCGGTACAGAACAAAATGCGCTGCAGGTACAAGGGCCTCGATGCACACACTATATAGGGAGATAGAAGAGAAGAGGCGTCACTGTGGAAAATGACTCGGTGTGGGTGGATTTGATGTCTGTGGATGTGTGGGTGCAACAAGACAGACATAGGGGTGCCAGAATCAGAAGGCAGCTCTTCTAAGGATTGCCGTCAGTAGCCATGCTGAAGTCCTCGGCGACCAGCAGCAGAGCCTCGATGTTGGCAGCCGTGTCAGGGCTCTGCAGTGAGAGGAAGTCCGACACATCCATATTGGATAGCCCGTCAGACGAGGGAGGGTTGGTGGCAGTGCTGCTCACTATCGTTGAAATAGTCTGAGCTGAGGAGGAGGAGGAGGAGGAGATGGAGGAGGAGGAAGAAGAAGAGGGGGCCTCCAGCCTCACCTCATCCGCCTTGGAAGAAGACTCAGGGAGGCAGCAAGAGGAAGAGCAGGTGGAGGGATGGTGTGGAGGCTCTGTGGGCTCTGACGGTGGGGGAGGAGGCTGTGAAGGAAGCTGTGTCGGGACTGAGACTACAGAGGAGGAGGAGGAGGCACTCTTTGAACTCTTGTCCTTCGCTGAGTCCCTGCAGGTGCACTGACACTGGCAGGACTCCTCCTGTTTGATGATGATGACAGGGAGGCTGAGGCCGATCTGCTGGACCGAGTTCCCTGAGAACACAAAGGACAAAACAAAGGGACTGAGTTCAGAGCGGTGCATTTATCGCTTTCTGTCAGAATATCCTGCAAGAAGTGGAGAAGAGGGAATGTGACATGAACTGACAAGAGGACAGAATGAAACTGACAAATGAAGTGTTAAAGCAGAGACGCCTGTCATTTTCTGATTCCCTTAGTCAACACTGAGATAGCTGTGACAAAGACGGTTTGTTAGTGCCAGAACTGATACTGCAGAGCTGCTCTGTGTAAGAGGCTTTCATTAGTGGCACATTTTTCCTCCAACCTAATTTTTTTAAGCTTTATAATATCGATATTTTGTGCAACTTAAACTACATTTTTTGCAAGTCAATAAAAAAAAAATTAAGTGCACTTTTCAGATGTAACTTATTATTTGTGTTTCAACATGTTTTCCACCAAGTGAAAGTAAAATCAATTCATTTATAATGTGATCATCTGGGAAACAAAAGTCTGATCATGCAGCTGCAATTGCAATAAATATCCTTGTTTTTAACGTTTTTATTTATAGGTCTGTTTTAACAAAATGAAAACATAATAATGTTTTGGACCATAATGTTGGAACAATAATTCACTGTATGTTTTTGTTTTTACTTTGAGAACAATTAAAAGACCACTACCTGAAGACCTGAGGGTTCTACTAGGCTCATACGGTAAAAACAAATCAGACAAATAAGAAGGACCAAGACCATTGAGAGCTTTAAAAACTAATAAAAGAACCTCAAAATCTACTCTAAAAGACGCAGGTAACCAATGCAGAGATTTCAAAATTGGCCTGATGTGGACTCTCTTCCTGGTCTACGTCAACATGCGTGCAGCAAAATTTTGTTGAAGTTGTGAAATGTTCATTTTAGGGAGTCCAGAGAGGAGAGCATTGCAATAGTCAATTCTACAGGTGATAAAAGCATGGATAAGAGTCTCTGCATTGGCTTTAAAGGGAAACTGGCGCACTCTGGAGATGTTCTTAAATGATAAAATGCCTAAAATATATAATTTGTAAAAATTTAGCAAAAGAAAAAGTTGGTCAATCATAACAACACAAATATAGATCATAAATAACTTCCTACCAGCATTTCCTCCAACTGGTATGGCTGTAGTGAAGAAAACTTTTTCCACTTTTGGAGCTCCTTGATGTGCCTGTGAACGAAGATTTAACACCACAGTTTAAATCCCACGCCTAATCTTGATTTTACTAAAAATTAGACAATAATAAACAAACTGATATCCTGCTATTCTGAAGAAGACTCTAAACCACAGAAACTGAGATCATACACTGATCAGACAAAAACTTAGCTAAGGGGAGCAGCTGTTTTCTCAACAGGTCTGTCTTATTTTTGCAACAAGTCAAGTCACCCCCTGCTGGCCACAGAGAAGAATGCAGGTTTAAGGCTACGTCACTTTGGAAACCAAGGTTGTTTCAACTTTTTATGTACAGTTTAAGATACAAATGTGCTCCAATCAACTTTAACACTTTTCATTCACGACACAAACTATAAACAAAGCGACCACACTGATCACACAGACGACACGCTGACTATCTGCTGGTATATTCAATCTATGCATGTTCTGTTCTCCTGTTATTATAACAAAACCAAGTTCATGACAATGTCGTTTCCTAATCCTCTCACATGCATTTACTTATGATTAGGAAAAATGTGTTACTCACTGCCTGCTCGGGGTTCTGCTGGCTGTTGGCAGCACTGCTGAGGATCCACTGCAGGTTCTGGTCAGACATGACCAAGCTGGGCTGCAGCAGGTTCTGGGTTGGAGCTATAGTGATGGTGGCAGGGGCGGTGGGCAGACCAGGGCCAGAGTTTGGGATGGGGTTGTTGGCCAAAGGCACAGGTTGAGCCACGGCTGCCAGAGCGTCTGTTGCGGCAGCTGCGACAACAGGCACGGGAGCGGTTTCTGGTGCTGCGGTGTTCAGCGCTGGAGCCAGTGAGGGGGGAGCAGAGATGGGCTGTGGCAGGGGGGCGGTCTGGGCGGCGCTGTTTGGCTGCAGGAATGTGGATGGCAGTGCGACGTATTGCTGGGGGTTGGCGTGTTTCGGTGCTTGGACAGGAGTCTGAGCGGGCATGTCGGAGATCTGCTGAGGCCCCGTGAGCTGCATGAAAGGGGGAGGCTGTTTTGAGCTGACAGTGGCTGTGACTGCAGCAGGGGTGGAGGCCTGGGAAGGAGCGCTCTGACTGAGCTGGGGAGGAGCCTCCATCACTGCAGTTGTGTGGGAGCAGGGAGCTGAGGAGGTAGGACTGAAGGTGAAAGAAATGATAGGCGAGGCATCACTCCCTCCTGGCTGGGTGTGAGTCTCGAGACTGAAGTGTTCAGTGAGGCTCTCTGAGGAAAACAAAACCCAGTCAATGAATAAGGAATTTTGATTAAAGGGGTATTCCGGTGTAAAATTAAGTTATGGTCAAAAACACCAGAACACAGAGTTAGACACCCCCTTGAGAGATGAATGTTCCCGACTGCTTGCTCCTCTAGTTATACAAACCTGAGTAACGATTGCAGGACTACAGCGGGGTTTCGCAGCTCAAAGAAGAACATTGATGATCATAACTAGATAACTAGAGAAGCAAGCGGTCGGCAACATTCATCTCTTGAGGGGTTGTCTAACTCGATGTTTTGGTGTTTTTGACCCCAAATTAATTTTACGCCGGAATATCCCTTTAAGTTCCAACAGGCAGGTTTTGTGTATTCTGTGTACTGACCGTTGGGATGGGCATCATCCTGGCTGACACTGTTTTCAGGACTCTGGAACATGAGCTCAAAGATTTTCACAGGGGTCACACTGTTGAGGTCCAAATTTTGAGCCTGTAACCAAACCAAAACTTCATCAAAATCAAAGCAAAAACCTTCCTTCCTCCTCCAAACTCTCTCTCTTATTGTTTATCAGACTTGGCAGCGTGTTTGTTTACACCTTGCGTTATCACACTTACATTATTGATGTTCTCTCGAAGCTCTGAATCTGTAGAGATGAGACTCAAGTCACTGAGGCACAGCGAGTGATTTGCATCCTGTAATTGAGAGATAACTGTAAGCTGATTAAACTAGTCGCTGCTGAGAAATCAAGAGCTGAGTCATGCAAACAAAGACAGGGGGAGCAGCAGCCGCGAAGAATGTCAGAACCGGTGTGCGAGTTTGTCTGAGAAATGCCGCCGACGTCTCTAAAAGCACCGTACCCTTTCAACAGACCGTGCATTAAGAATTCACAAGCTTTTAAAGAGTGAATGATACGAGGACCGGGGTGTTATGTTTCTCTCGGCAACCGCGCCGACATCGGAGGCTCGAGTGTCCCCGCACAAACCCAGAAGCTGCTGTAACTGTGACTGTGACTCACTTCAGAGAGCGGATGGGTGAGGGTGACGCTGAAGGCTTGTCCTTTGTCGTGGCCCCGGATGTGACTCTTCAGACTGTACTGGCTGCTGAAAGTCTTCTCACAGCCGTCACTCGGACAGTTGAATGGCTTCTCCCCTAGAGAACAGAGAGCGAAACAGACAGTCTTCGAAAGTCAGCCAAAATGTAGAAAAGAGAGAAATACTACAGTAGACAAAATAAATACATTTCTGTTTCATTTCCCTCCTCTAATGAATTATTCAATTTTTACAGACAGGGAAACAGAGACTCTCTGGCTCGGTCAACACTGTTAGTACAAAAACCACATCATGTTTTAAGCTGCAGGTTAGATCCAGTTTTAAAAGGCTATTCAAATTAACTTTGCGTAGGAGGCTGTGGATACAATGCAAATGCAAATGAGGCATTTCTGAAAAACAAACAAGTTCCCATCCAAGCTACCTCGATCAATAAACATCACATAAAGAGATATATAAGGAATATGTACCTGTGTGTGTCCGTACGTGTGTTTTCAGGTGATGACTTGCAGCGAATGCTTTCCCGCAACCGTCATGGTCACACCTGGAACACAAAACATGAATGAGAAACTAAACTTCAAATGCAAATAGGCAGTAATGAGCTTCTGCAAGAGTGGGTTTGATGATGACTCAGGAAGTAAAGATAACTAGCTAATATATGAACAGTGTACAGGTGACTGTTAGCAAGACAGTGTGTAGTGCATGAAAAAGTTAGAAATATGGCAGTGTTTTCCAGTGTAAAATTAATTTAGGGTCAAACACACTGGAACACTGAGTTAGACACCCCCATTGAGAGATGAATGTTGCCGACCACTTGCTTCTCTAGTTATACAAACTTTAGTAACGACCGCAGGATAGCAATACACAGCGGTCTGAGGAGCCACACACAAATGTCAACCAAAACGCCACTTTCTAGCCACAAATAATGCTCAGAACAGCACCTAACTTCATCAACAGTACATATAGGGTCCCAGCTATAGTACTAGCCAGCAAAAATCTTTTTAACTTTGCCTGATTTCTTTAGCAAAGAGACTAAACATAACTCACCTACTCTCTTCCAGCAGCCGCTTGTTTGTAGCGAGATCTCAGGTGAGTCTATTAGTGCAGTGGAGTTTCGCAGCTCAAGGAAGAACATTTATGATCATTTCTTCATGGAAATGTATTCAGACAGAGACGCAAAGGCAGAAGAACTACCACGTCTGCAGTGTGAAATGATTAATATGATGATTATTACTTAAAGAAATGGTAAAGAAATTATCATAAATGTTCTTCCTTGAGCTCGTCCCCCCACTGCAGTAACAGAATCACCTGAGGTAGCTCCTGGGACTGCTGTGTACTGCTATTGTGTGGTCGTTACTAAAGTTGGTATAACCAGAGAAGGAAGTGGTCGGCAACATTCATCGATGGGGTGCCTCACTCGGTGTTATGGTGTGTTTGACCCTAACTTAATTTTATGTTGGAATATCCCTTTAATGACCCTCTTAATTGGCTGTTGGCTCTCACTGACCTTCCAGTCCCAATGGACCATTTCATAGGCTCTGTTATGTATTAGATCTGTTGGGATGGTCTTTGTGTGTGTGCGTTCTCACCGAGCTCTTATCTACTTCATTAGAGAGAAATTATTCTGCGTCTATTTCAATTATAGTCAAGAAAATACTAACACATACTGAAAGAGTTGCTTGTGAATGAGTTTTTATTTCTGTTAGTTCTCCCCTCTCCTAATAGAAGTGAATTAAAACCTGGAGTCACTAATAAAATGCTCACCGGAATGGCTTCTCCCCAGTGTGCGTGCGAATGTGCTTCCTCAGGTCGCTGAGTGTGGTAAAGTACTTTGTGCATCCCTCAGATTCACAGTTGAATGTCTTGCCGGTATGAAGTCTCTGGTGTGCTTTTAGCCTGCAGAGGCAATAAAGACTGTTAATTGACACTACGATGGGTAAACATGCGGAGAGAAACAAACTAAAAGCAACGTTTTTTTGTTTTTTTACAGCGTGTGTTTGATCCCAGTTGTGACTCTTTCAAAAAAGAGAGAAAAGAGAGCATATTAAAAAGGGTTCAAATCCCCAGTACAGCAAAATCTGACAACACATGGCAAAAAAACGACCTCAGCGCGTTCACTCTTCTCAACGGTTGTCGAGGAGAATCTGGATGGCGGCGTAAACTGGGAGAGCGAAAGAGGGAAGGCTATGTACCCATGTGTCGCATCTTTTGGTGCTGTGAGTAACAGCCTCTGACAGGAAGTTGATGGCAGTGGCACAGCTTCACCAAAGCCCAGACAAGTTGTCATAGCAACTGAACCAATACAGACCAGAGGGCTTTGTTGTAGACTGCTTGAGATCACAGCAAAATTTAAATGTAAAAAACACTTCCAACAAAAGCCAAAGCCTGGCAAAGGCCGGCATGAAGCGAACCCACTGTTGGGTCTGGTGTTGTCGATAACAGATGCTCTTTATTTCAGTACTTAGAGTTTGAAATGGTACAGTTATTAATTTGTGGTGTAGTATAAAGGAGGGATACCTGTATAAGGTATTGAAGGCCTTCTCACAGCCCTGCACATCGCACTCAAACGGCTTCTCCTTGGTGTGGACGCGGACGTGGATCTTAAGGCTGTATGATGTGAGGAAAGCTTTTCCACAGCCCTGCTGATTGCACACAAACGTGTACTCTCCCCGGTGAGTCTTCTGGTGTGTGCGCAGGTTCCCCGCTGTGCTGTACGTTCTCGTGCAGCCTTCAAACATGCACTGATAGCGCTTCACCTGGTGGAGGGAAGGAAACCAGTGACTTAGCATGACTGAGTTCAAATCTTCTATTAAAGGAAACCGTTGGCAGCACCTGCTTCAAACCTCCATGTCAGAGAGTCCTGCGCTGTGTTTCAAAAAGCCAGTGAGAAGGTAATAAGTTAATTAATCTCAGCAATGGCTGACCTTGCAATACAATGTAATGACAGAGTGAGTCGGAGTGACCTTTCAGACAGAGCTTGAACTCAGTGAGTCAGCCATCCATCAGCACATGAAACGAGTGAGCACAAAAGGACAGCAGAGATGACTAACCCACCATGCAATACATCCCATCCAATTCTGCTTCACAGCAGCAATCCCCTCTGCAGTGTGACAGTCTCCTGCTCTTTCCCACTAAAAGCCTTTGGGCGCAGTGAATAAAGGCCGTCCATTCTCCTCTCTTAAAAGAGCCGTTCTGACAGAGCACAAAATCAGAAGGGGAACATTTGTGGTTTGTGTTGCTCCACAAGCGCAAAACATTTGTCAGCAAACATTATTGCAGGAACTTACTGTTCCAGGAGCCCATAAAATTGAACCATTTCCTACCCTGTAATTTCATATAAAAACGCCTATCAAGATAAGATTGCATGATTATCCCTGGATGTATCCGGTTTGGTAGTTCTGTACAGACTAGTAAGCATGATGTTATCTTTTTTAAAATGAATTTACCTTTTATACTTTCGTTTCAGTTAAGTATGTGACCACTTTTACTCTCTATTATATCTCATGTTTCTATCTACTTCTATATATAGAAAAAGGAATCATGATTAACTGATGAGTTGCAGGCGGCGTCAGTGCCAACACTTAAATCTCCTTCTTAAAATGACAAATTAACTGTTAAATCAGCTGTTGTGCAGCAGTTTTACAACAAACACAACAGCTGATTCATTCTCTCTCTTCAGTCTCGGTGATGGGAAGTTAAATGCCATTCACTCTGATTTGAAGGAAGGCGGATACATCAGTCATGAGGCAAACATCCGTGCAAATCCACAGTGGGAAGCCTGCTTGTATTCATCCCCCACACCGTCGTGACTCCTCTACACCTTCAGCACCATCGCAGGGAGAGTACACTGTATCCCCTAGTCTCCCACATTCACTGTGGAAGAGACCACTTCATCACAATTAAATGGTCGTGTGAGAGTATTAAAAGCAATACCGCTAAGAGCTTCGGGCTGGTTGCCTACAGGAAGTACCCACTCGTAATGCCTACAGTCTTCTCATGCTCTTCATGAGGAAAATGGTCAAAACTTTGAAACTGTGCACACATGCTAGAATTTGCACCACATCGCACTGTGCACATCAGCTGCACCTCATAATCTGTGCTGTTAAATAAAGGCTTGATTTAAAGATAGTTGAGTGTAATGTGTGAAGTCAAAATAACACTTCAATCCAGGAGGATCATATATAAAAGGCGTGGTTGATTGACTTTGTGAGCATTCATGTGCAAACACAAAGACAATGAAACCTGAAAAACTGTGTCGATGAAACCCAAACAGAGCTCGCTGTTGGTCAAACTCCACACAACACATTATTCCTTCTTTAGTTTAAACTTACAGACACGTAATTTCTATCTGACCTGAAGCTACACCAACCACATGTAAACAACAGTTTTTGCTGAAAAAGGGGATGTGACTCATTATCAAGAATTCTCCTTTTCTCGTGAGTCACAGCCACAAGACTGAGTTGCAACATTTGGCTGTTTGCGGCTTTTGGTGCATTTTTTAGAAAGTTAGAACAACCATTATTCAGGGTTCCTACACAGTTGGAATTTTCATACTTTTCGATACCCTACTTTTTAAAATTATTTTTGATAATACCTACTTTTCTATTAAAGGAAAGAGTATTTTATAACTGTGGTAATATAGTCTGTTAACATAAATACTTTTCCATACTTCATTTTTCATTTACCGTACTTTTTAAGACCTGGAAATTGATCAAATTACTTCCATACTTTTCCACACTTGCGTAGGAACTAGAGCATGACACAGGAGTGGATTTACACTCCTGTCCCGTCCCACTCCCAGAGAAAAAATCCCCTCCCTTCCCAATCCCAGACCGGAGTAAAAAAATTAATCCTGTCCTGTCCCACTCCCGTAGAATGACTCCCACTCCCATCCCGCTCCCACTCAAAATTACTCCCACTCCTGTCCCGCTCCCGTTTGAATAAAACCAAACATGTTGAAAAAACGTGCAGTTTTACCTAAAATAAAAAAATTTAGGTAAAAGTGGCAGCCGAGTCGGAGCGGCAGTCGCTCCGAGTCGCTCCAAGTCGCGTTTCACTTCCGGTGGTGACAGGAAGTCAAACCACTGTTGTAGTTCTTTTGTGTTGCCAGCGCGGTCAAGAGTGTTGGCTCTCACTGAGAGATGACTACAAAAATGGACGCATCTGTTCATCTGGTTATTTAACACAGAACGAAGATGAAAATGAAAATGGCTGAAAATGATCATCTATTAATGTTGTTCCTACTCCTGCCCGCTCCTGTTGCTTTTTCCCGTCCCGTCCCGATCACGGGATTAATTAAAAAATGACTCCCATTCTGTGGGATTATCTCCAACACTGTCTTCCATTTTTGAAGTGGCTGTTGGTAATAGCAGCACAGTGAATCAAATACAAGATATTAGTAATATTGGTACCAGCGGATAAAAGCTCAAGCTGACATGGAGTCAATCTGTGTGGCAGATCAGGCAGCAACAAGCTACAACATGTTTGCGGTATGAAAGTGTTTTCAAGTGTTGCGATTTGCGATGCTTGTAGAGCACAAGTGATGTGAGGAAAAGCAAAACAAGACTCCTTGAAAACCACAAACACAACTGTGCATCTCAAGAACATCATCTTCGACTGCGCGAAGAGGTTCCTCAGAGTGAGAATGAAAAAGCATCAGTGCAAACAAAAAAACAAAAACCTGTCAGCAGCCTCTACCTGAGTCATTTAACAGAGCTAGGAAACATGGCAGTGAAAAAAGAGCATATATGTTTTATCTATATCAGACAAAACACCTCTGAATTATTGGCGTATGGGATAACTGCAAAAATCCAATATTGTGCATGATAAAAACCTTTTTCTTAGTGACTGGAAAGTGCTTTTCTGTTTGGAAACGGAATTTACATAAACCAAGCAAACTGATCTGTCTGTCCTTTGAGTAACCCAATTTCCATTTAGTCATCAGACAAACATTTGCTTTTGAATCAGACAGCACTGAGGGGGAATTGCTCCCTTGTGGAGCCTCTGTGTTTAACACCAGAGGAGATAAACACTGATGCACTTACTCCAGAATTCCACCCATATAATGCTTCCACTCTTCACGTCTATCTTTACAAGTTTCTTCATTAAAGTTTGATTTCGCTCTATAACAACATAAACGGAGAACAAGCTAAATGAGCATGCTTATTGCTCTGGTCTCTAGACTGGCAATAACTGTCAGGGAGCATTAGGTAGAAAGTCACTTCTGCACCCTTGCTTCTTCTTCATAACCTAGAATGGGGCTGATGTATTTGCTGCATCACGCAGAACTGGTTAAATAACAATCCTCTCAATGAAGTTTGGCTCAGTAATTCAACAAGAGAGCCCTATACACAGAAGCTATGGTCCTGCATGTCTTCTTCCAGTTTCCTACTCTTTCTACTGTCCTATCCTCTCAGTGAAAGAAAAACAACAACTCTCCAAAACCCAGCTGTACGGCGTACTAAAAGTCAAACCAACTGTTCAATAATCGTTATTAACCTATTGTTTAATGTTCTCTATTTGGTATTTTCCTCTGTCAATAGCTTGTGGATCATCTGACGTTTGAAAAAACTCAATAAACACAGGTCGGAGTTGTTGACTCAGTTCTTCCCTGCAGTCTTTCAGCACTCTGCCTCTCTCACAGAAAAAAGGACCAGCTGCTCTAACAGTGCACACTCGTTGTCAGATAGTTGTGTTGTCTATTTCCGCCATGCAGGACGGGACAGGTGGTTGATATTGACATCATGATTATTGAGCATGATTACTCATAATTTGACATCAACTTCAATGAGTCAACGTAAATACTTTTCAACACTTAAACATTCTGAACACGTTAAAATGCAAAGAGCAAAAGAAGCTCTGCCTGCAGCATCTATCTAGCCATGCTCACTTTGTCCCTCTGCTTTACTAACACACACAACTGCTCCTTCTATCTAACCCTACAAGCTTCTTTCACCTGCAACTGCATGACTGTTTCTACTAGGGGTGTCCCAATACAACTATTTTACCTCCGATATGATACCAATATTGTAGCCTTCAATATTGGCGGATACCGATATTGTCCCGATATTAGCACAAACTTGTGCATGACAAGTTTTGCACTCAGCTGCAACTTCTTTTCAGACTTTAATGAAAAATGCTGCCACAGGGCCGACATCACTCCTACTCCTTGGTACTTTGTTGGTACCTTGGTACACACTGTTGTTGTGATTACATGGGCTCTAGGTGCTGGATCTGGATACTGCTAGATAGAGGTGCCTAAGCGGACTCTGGAATGGACTGCCTGTATCGGAGTGCTGATATTGGAGATTTTAGATGGAGGCTGATATTGGACCCATGTCCGATATCAACATCGTATCAGGACACCCCTAGTTTCTACTAACATATGCAGGTACAGCAGTCCCCACTTAACTCATTTTCTGGCATCAACAACTTCGTTACATGACAATCTGAGCCCTTGATCAAAGAATTTGAGAGAGAGCTACATGAGGGGAGGGGCAGAGCAAACACCTTTGCTGTGAAAGAAGAAAGGAAGGAAGGGCTCTATTCACTACATCAGACAAAACAAGCACAGCATGGCAGATGGCACGTTAATCATGTAATCTTGAGTGGCTTATTTTTGCGGTTGTGGGAAGACAAACTGTAATTGAAACTGAAATTCGACTTATTGTCCTGCTCTACTACTTGGATTGAAAAGAAGGCAGCTTATATTGTGGAAAGGCTTGACCACAAGGTAAGGGAAGCTCATTTTGAAGACCTTTGCACTTCAAGATCTTTGTTTTAATATCCAGCCAAAAGTCTGTATTTAACCAATAAAAGATAGGGGACTTCATGTTATTGTAGTTATACAACAAAATTTTGTTGGGTACTAATAAATATTCAGTGTGAAAGGGATCTGCAGACTTACCTCTCTCTGCTTGGTCTCGGGGCACTCGGAGTGCAAAGTCAAGGTGGCCCCCTCAATGTTGCGTGGCATGGGGGTGGAGCCTGGATTGATGGTGAACTGGATCTGGTCCGGAGAAATGGTGTGATGAACATAACCCTGTGACATGCCATCGGGGTCATTCATAAAGGCCAGAGAGCCTTCCTCCTCATCTCCATCACCCTCCCCTTCGGTAAGGAAAGTGACCCCATCGTCATCCCCTCCGCAGTGACCCTCCTCCTCGCCCTCCTCATCCAGCCGGATGGGGTCCCTCTCGATGAGGACTGTAGTGCGGTCATAAACTCGGCCGGAGGAGGATGACTGCTCAGGGATCAGGTCGTCATCTTTGTCATAGTGGATCTTGTCTTCGTCTTCGTCGTCATCCCGCCCGAGAGGATCCACCTCTACCTCAAAGTACATAGGCGCCTCTGTATGAGGGCCATTCTCACTCATGGTCCCTGGTGCCTCTCCTGCCTTGCCAAGGAGCACAGCACACTCACACTGGAAACGTTACGGCCTGAAATACACATGAAAAAGTAGACATTAGATCTGCTCTGTTCTACCTTTCTTGTGCTGGATTTGTAGCTGAAGTCATTGATCTTCCTGCCTTTTGTGACAGCTGCTACACCACTGACTTTTTTCAATCACAGGTCGGAAAATACCAACATTTGTTCGGTCCTTTCAGCATCTCAGAAAAGACTTGTGTCTGTTTGTGTCTGTTTCAGACAGATATAGAGCTGCAGAGAGATATAGTAAGATTACCCCATCTCTCCATGTTCTGTCGTAATCCTGCCCTGATGCCTGTTGACAAGGAGCTCCATAACACTGTCTAATGATTGATGCCCACATATTTAACAAATTAGAAAGAAAATTAGACAATATAGACAGAGAGCACACCCTCTGCAAATGCACACACCACCACACATTAGGAATGATAAATTGAGAGGGTATATCTCATTCGTGTCAAACATCGTATTTGGGAAAAGTCCCGTTTGTTTTTGTGGTCAATACTATAATTAACCTTTTGGGTGCCCAGAAGTCTCATTTTTGTTACTGTTGTATTAAAACAGATGATGATATTGATGTTTTACTGGTATCGTATCAAAATTCTGGTATCGTGACCGCTCTGGACCAAAGCAAAATCTGAGAGTTTGTACAACATAATAATTGCTTGTGTGTTCAGTTGAAGTAGCAGTAGACAGGGTGAATAGAAACAGTCATGGTAAGAGTAGATAAGCATGGTCATTGGACATAATGTCTCAAACACAACATATACCAGATAAAACATTACGAACATCCCACTAGCTCTGGGTAAGACCCTTTTTTTGCCAACACAACAGCCTCAGATCTTTGTGTCATACATTGAAGTAGGCGATAAAAACATTCCTCACAAGATCCCAGAGGTGGACAACTGGACTGAGACCTGGTGACAGAGACCTTGTGGTCAAGACACCCATCTGAGATGATCTGAGCTTCACAACATGGCGTGTTATCCTGCTGGAAGTAGCCACCAGTGGATGGGTAAACTGGGGTCATACAGAGATGGACATGGTCACCATACCCAAGTAGACTGGCATTCAAATTATGCTTGGATGGTACTTAAGGGGCCAAAGAGGACACCCACACCACTACACCAACACCACTGACCGCCTGAAGCACTCATACAAGGCAGGATAGAGCCATTCTTTTATGTTGTTTACATCAAATTCAGACCCTGCTGTGATCTAAACCTCAAAGCAGAGATCAGGTCTCATTTTCAGCCTTCTCAAACTGTAACCTCAGTTTCCTGTTCTACACTTGCAAGAGTGAGTGGCACCCATTACAGTCCCCTGCTGCTGCATCTATCTGCTTTAAAGGCTTAATGTGTTCTGCTTATACAGCTGTTTTTCTGTATATCTTGGTTGCTGTGAGTGGTTACTACAGGTGAGTGTTTCCTCTCTACCAGCCAAACTAGTCCAGCCATTCTTTCTGACCTCCGCCATCAACAAGGAAACTGCTGCTCGCTGATATGTCACGCTGTTTCCTTTGAATCCTAAAGATGGTTGTATTATGTATGAGCAATTTCTGGAAGAACTAGACCGGCCCATCTGGTTACAACAACCATGCTTCATTCAAAGTCACCTGTCTGGTTGATTTTCCGCAGATCCCCTCGCCTGAATGCTTTGACTTGCTGATTTGACATGTGTTAAAGGGATATTCTGGCGTAAAATTAATTTAGGGTCAAACACCTTGCAACACCGAATTAGACACCCCCTCGAGAGATGAATGTTACCAACCGCTTGCTTCTCTAGTTATACCAACTTTAGTAACAACTGCACAATAGCAATACACAGCAGTCTGAGAAGCAGCACCGTCTGAGGAGCCATAAACAAACCTCAACCAAAACGCCACTCTATAGCCACAAATAAAGCTCCGAACAGCACCTAACTTCATCAACAGTACACATAGGGTCCCGATTTCTTAAGCAAAGAGACGAAACACAACTCATCCACTCTCTTCCAGCAGCCGCTTGTTTGTAGCAAGACCTCGGACCAGTCCATTACGGACTACAGCGGGGTGACGCAGCTCAAAGAAGAAAATTTATGATCATTTCTTCATGGAAATACAATCAGACCAAGACGCTAAAGCAGAAGAACTACTGCGTCTGCAGAGCAAAATGATTAATATGATGATTATTACTTTAAGGAAATGATAAAGTCATGATCATAAATGTTCTTCCTTGAGCTGCGATACCCCACAGCAGACTATAATGGATTGGCCTGAGGTCTCACTACAAATAAGCGGCTGCTGGAAGAGAGTAGGTGAGTTGTGTTTTGACTATTTGTCAAAGAAATTAGGCAAAGTTAAGTTTGGTGATTAGTGCTGTGGCTGGGACCCTATATGTACTGTTGATGAAGTTAGGTGATGTTCTGAGCATTATTTGTGGCTATAGAGTGGCGTTTTGGTTGAGGTTTGTTTATGGCTCGTCAGACCACTGTGTATTGCGCGCAGTCGTTACTTAAGTTGGTATAACTAGAGAAGCAAGCAGTCAGCAACATTCATCTCTTGAGAGGGTGTCTTACTCTGTGTTATGGTGTGTTTGACACCAAATTAAGTAGGACTTGAACAGGGGTGCATCCTGTTGAGAGTAGTGAGTGCACATCATGTGTTTTTAGAAATCCCTGCTTATCACAGCGGAAAACAATCATCAACATCTGTCCAGACAAAGCCCCCATTCATTGTAGCATATCTAAAAGAGGACTTTGACAGCTCTAAATGGAAAAAAATGGGTCTTTCTGACACTGACGGGGATTTCGTGTTTGAGTAAAAAAATAACTGATGGTGATTATGTGCATTAACGATTAGCCAGCTGTTAACTGGGCACATAAGCCGTGTTTGGAGGACACATCTAGAACTTTCTGATTTCAGTGACCGCAGATACGCCAAACTATGGACACGGACATGCGTTTTAATCCCCGTTAAATTAACCACATGAGACTGGCATTAATAAAACAGCTTCAGCAACATACTCTGATGTATCTACCGTTAACGTGACACGATAATAATCATAACGATATTACTCGGTTTACAAACACCGACTGGCCTGATAGAAGCGCTGCCACTGGCAACTGTAACATGCTGTAATATTAACGTAATGAAACATCACATTATTGTTACATTATTACAAACTATGACCCATTAGAGAGCCGTGCTACATTCGGCTAACAAGCCACGAGTGAACTAACCTGATGTTATTTCACAGATTTGATCACATCGTTTCTAGTCGCTAGCTGGTCGTTACAAATATATATCTCATTTTTTCACTCTAACTGTAAACAATGAGTCTGTTACTCTTTGCAGTTCCCAATTTTTCTCTATTTTGAAAGCAAACTCAACATTACAGCACCTATTGTTGTTTTTCTCGTCTCACTCCAGCGGTGTCAGCTGTCCATTATTTCTCTGTTAGCCAGTTAGCATCATTAGCTCCGGGCTAGGCTAAGGAGTTAGCTTCGAACGTTAGCCCGTTCACTGACATTATCTCGCTTCCGCGCTAACATGACACGTTTTGAGGTTACGAGCTCTCGTACGAATATTCTAACGCCAAAATTGCTAAAATTGAAAGAATGACACGAAAATAAAATCAGTATATTCACCTGCGTGTGATTTTTTTCGCCTTATCCTTCTGCTTCAGATGTTCAGCACTTTCTATCGCCTCCCGAGGATACCAGACAACGTCACTGACTCTACGCCATTCGTGATGAATTATGGGAAATTGCATATCACACTCAAGCTAAATGAAAACTGAAACGGATTTATTTTCTTCATTTTTCACCAAAATGCACGTAAAATAAGACACAAAAGCAGTATTTTTCCTTCAAGTTTTATGTATAAAAACGTAATTCTGTTGTGATCAGAAACATTAATGTACAAATTATCTTTTTTAAATAAAATATACATACATTAAAAACTTGTTAGGACTCTACAGATGCTCAATGATATACAATAATCTCATTACAAACATTTCTCTGAAACAAACTAATATCATTTAAGAATTGTCCCTTACGATAATTATACTTTACATCTACACAAAGAACCATCTAAGAATATAAGAAATCATAAACAGTTTATTTCAAATACTGGACTGTACAGTTTTTTTAGTGTTCAGCTTCAGCGTGAAAAAGAGGGAGAAGTCCTCCATCTAGGAGGAGCCCGGGGTCAGGAAGTGCTGAAAGAACTCCTGAGTCTTCCTCTTTTCTGCAAGATCCTGCTTTGTTGGTGACCTCAGAAGCAGGGAGGCAAAGATGGTGGCTGTTCAGAAAAGAAAAAAGGATTTATTAAATTAATAGCATGACAAAAAGGGCTACTTCTCTGAGCAGGATTTTCTCTGTAGCAACTGCTTTCCTTCAACAAAAAAAGGCCACTGGGGTTTAGGGTCGCTTGTAGGGCCCGACCGAGCCCGTTTGAGACTCAGGCAGCTCAGGGACACACGGAGGAGAGTGGTCCGCCTCAACGGTAAATAAACTATTTTTTGAAATACACAATGAGTCAACAAGTTTCAGTTCAACCCACTTCATGATGTTCCCCGCTGTACTGGTCTCGGTCACGCCGAGTTGATGGTGAAGCACCATGTAGCTAAAGTTAGAGTTAGCCATCTGCTATTAGCCTTGCTACACTGTTAGCCGTGCCAGTAACGGTAGAATAAACAACAGTACACATTACATGATCGAGCTACTTCTCTTACTGAGGCAGCTGCATGTCTGCCTGTCTAGATATCTACAGTAAACATATATTTTTTATAACTTAATAAAAAAAATAAAAAATCGGCCAATTGATCGGTAATCAGATCCCCCTCCCCCAATAATCGGTATCGGCATCTGCCCCAAAAAATCCATATCGGTCGGGCCCTAGTCATTTGCATCTGAGTGTTAAAAAATAATTTATTGTTCAAAAACGCAAAGAAAAACACGCTGATCCAGCTCTGAAAACTTTGCCTTCAAATGAAAAGGTGATATACTGAAATGAGGTAAAAACAGGATGAATGAAACGGTGAAAAAGATGAAAAAATGGTCAACAGAAAACTAGCAGAGCTTGCCAAACCCATTGTCTGACTACACCAGTGAGATTTTAATAACCCGCCAAACATCCCAAAACCACACCCCTCAGTGACGATCCCTGCACGTGACGTACCTATTAGAAATCAAACTCAACAAATATATTTTGGCTCCTACGTTCTCCTTGGCATGTTTGGACAAAAAAAGGTCAAAGTTAAATGAGATATTGTTATGTTAGAAAACAGGATTTTCATTATTTTTCATGTCTTTATTCATTGGTTTCTCTTTATTAGTTTCATTCCACTTACACAACATGCTGACTCAAGCACAAAGCCTAAAAAACCCACACACAAAGTACAATTTCCCTCTTTCTTACCCAAGATGTTGATGTCTAACCGATTGCTTGCAGAATTCTTCAACAGTTCACGAAGGAAGGCAGCTAGATAGTTGAACACATTTTGATGGCACTGAGGTAGCATGGATATAACCTGAAGACAAAAAAAGATTACCATCATTTTATAATCTTTACACTCTGGGAAAAAAAGACCAAATTGATCAGATATAAACCACGGGGCATCTCTCACTCACTTTCTCACACATACTGGCACTGGAACAGCTGTCAAGGCACTGCTGGTAAAGGGAAAAGGAAACCACTGGCTCGGGTAGGGCATCGAGAAAGAGAAGCAAGGCCTCTGCCACTGAGTGGTTACTGCCCGCTGCAGGTCAACCAAGAGTCAAGGGTATAACGTTCAGCAGAATCTACATGTTACATAGGTAATGGGTTTAATAATACCCTTTTACATACATTCAGTGCATTGGTCTGGGTAAATAATTCATTATACACATGGATACAGTAAATAATGTAATGTATGTTACACAAGAAAAGAAATACTACACCAACAGTTTTAATGTGTCAGTGTGAACATCTACATCTGTGTTTATATCTACGTCAGCTGAGCAGTGTAACAGATGTTCTGCAGACGTAATCAAGGATACGGAGAGAATCGGGCATGCCAGTGTCGAGACAATCTCTTATTTCTGCAAATTCACTCCGGAGCCCAGGTTGCTGAAATATGTCTTCCTGCAAATGGAGGAGAGAAGACAATAAAAAACAGTGAGGATTTTTTAAAAACTTTGTGTTGCTTTTTTGATACACCTGTGGACGAAGCAGTACACCTCATCATGTCTCATGTCTTCTTCCAACAAATCTTATCCTTCTTTTTTTGTAACCATCAAATCCTCACTGTAAAAAACTGCTGTGAAAAATGTGCAACTACATAGATCTGGTCAAACTTCTTTCTGATACTCTTGTTTGAACAGCACAAGTTTTCATTTCCATCTACTTCATGACAAGTTTAAACCCACTTAAAGGAAAATAAATCTTGTTTGTTCTCAAAAGCACATTTATTGGGCCAAGGAGTAAAATTTAATAATTGACCAAAAGAAAATGCTCTTATGGTTTCAGCCACAGTTGAGCTGCAGTGGGCTAAATTAACATAAAATACACAATCCTGTGTTAAAATTACCTGAAAGGTGGTTAAATCCCAACAAAGCTCCTCAGAGATATTTGGCTGGCAGTGATAGCTGCTGAGTCATATCCATGTATTTGTTTTTTAATCTGAATACCTTTCTCTGTGTATTTTATGCAGGGTGCAGCAGCTTTTTATTTATTTGTGGCTTAAAAAAGATTCAAGGGTTTTAAATGATAACAAAAACAAAAAGTTCCAGCATCAAAATCTCTGACCTGTTTGATTGCATTACGGAACAAGTGATCCACCATCATCCACAGTTCTTTAGGAATGTCTAGAGGCTTTTCGGTTTTGGCTGCATTCTCATCTCCAGATATCTCTGCCTGCTGTAGAAAACAAGAGCAGAGACTTAAAAAAAAAAACCAACTCTCTTCTGCTGAGACAATCTTAAGTAGAAAGGAGGCATTTCAAGGTTCCACACAATAATACACTCACCAGTTCACGGAGAGTTTCTTGCGGCATATCCTGGATAGGCTCCCTCAGCTGACACAACGAGCGGATGGACGTGCCGAAGCAGCTGGGCATGTAGTTTCCTGCCACGGAGATGAAGTAGTCTTTGCCACGCTCCAAATGAAGCACCAGGATGTCTTCGATCTGCTCCTTTCCAGAGTTGAGATCAGGAGCTGTTAAGCGGTTCACGAAAACTTCGAGCTCGATCTCCACAGTTCCACCTGGATGTTTGGAGAGATGCACACACAGAGCAAGGGGTGATTTCTCCAGTCTAAGTAGGTTGTTTATATATGCTGGAGTCACTATTGACTGTATGAGGGTTTTAGAAGCTGAGACATCTCTAATCTGCACTGAAATTTCCTCCTCCCATTTGAAATCAAAGCCACAACGATCCAGCTTCTTAGCTTATGGAACGTCTCTACACTTAATCTGTCATTCCTCGACGAAAGACTGACTGTTTGTGTTACTCACCCTGAGCAATAAAGCCTTTTGGGGGGTTGGCTGTGAGCCAAGGCTTGCAGTACGTGTGCTCGTTCGGCTTCTGGATAAACTCAAACTGGCATGGGACCTGCCCATCATTGAAGAGGCTCAGTGTCTCTGCCTGGTGCTGCATGAACTTCACATCCTTAAAGTGAAGCTGAAAGAAGAGGGGAGGTTTCATCAGGCTGAATAAATCTTTCAAAAAACCACATCAGACGTAAAGCCCAAGATCAATAGAGCTTCATTAGTGGTGATTTACTTACTGCATTTATCACAAGAACAATATATGAGAGATACTTAGAGCGCCATAAGCTTCTGTTTTGCAGCAAGAAGACTGAACCTGAAAGGAAACTTTACCTCTTGCTTGGACAAGGTCACAGATGGAATACACTCGTTCTCCATTTTGTCTATGTTGCGAACAATTTCTTCAAAGGTCTTCTTATAGTCATCAGGATTTACCCTCTTAATCTGTAAGAGACAAAATACATGCCAATGCAGCATAGACATCAGTGCTGGATAATTAAATAACACCTCAAGAGGTAAGTGATTATCTCTGCTAATGTGCTGATCAAGCTCAATTTCAACTTGTTTTCACCAATTATATTGATAGTTCATACATAAAGAAAACCAAATAAATGATATTATTGATGTGAGTAGAAAACAGCATTATTTACCCCTGTAACCAGCACCGAACTGACTGGTTTATGGTCACTGGTCTTCAGAGCCATGTGACTCTGATAATGCTGCTGCTTTATGTTCTTCCCTCTCCACAGGATACGGTCGCACCAAGCAGGAACTCGACACTTCTCACTAAAAACAGAAAAACTCAAATTAATTTCCTGAATGTTTTTATATCATTTTTTTAATTGGAGTAATCAAAAGAGGGGAAAATGACACTTTTCAAACTATATCTGATGATGATTCAGGAAAACCTATGACGCTACCTTTGTAAGAAAATTATCTTATCAGCAGCTTAATGAGAAAAGTCCAACATCAGTGTTTCTGTGATCAGGAAAAAGATGAATCTTTGAACTCAAAATGTTCCACAAGTCACAATAAGGCTGTCATATGATAAAGTTACCTCGTGTCCCACATGTCCGAGCCCGTATCATACTTGTAGGTGGGTTGAAATTCAATCTCTCCCTCCACAAAGCCAACAAACACGGCCTCCTCATCAATCTGCCGCTTTAGCTGCAGACAATACAGAGCAGGTAAGCATCACTCATAAATTGGACTATTTAAATAGTGGGGAAAAAGGAGGCAGCTGGTATTACCTGATCATAATTGTGCAGTGTTTCAAACTCCTTCTTGCTGATGAGATCCTTCACATAGTCAACCTCAAGATCACTGATCCTGTAGTTGAGGTCCCCGATCCACAAAATCACACTGAAGGAAATCGCAGAGAAATAAAGAGAGGATGTGAACATGATTACATACTATCACAGTGAAAATATGATCATAATTAACTATATATTTTAACTGAGCATGCTAATCCTCAACATAAATCCAAACAAATCTGGGTTTTAAACAAGCATAACAGCAAAAGTGGTTTTATGATCCAATTTTTCCAGGACTCCAACAAATTCTCAACCTGCCTCTGATTTGCTAATTAAATAAGAGTTTTGGACTCATCACGTACTCGTGCTTCATGATGGTGAGCGGAGGCTGGTTCGGGTCCAGCTGGCGAAACTGGAGACGACTGCAAATGTCCCTGTAGTCCTGATTACGTCTCTCATATTCTTCGATGTGAGCAGCAAGGTGAGAGTTGACCACGCAGATATCGGAGTTGTGGAAGCGGAAACGGACAGCCACGGCGCCTTTGTTCCCCTGTGAATCAATGGGTGGTGGAAAGAGAGAGGGAGACGGAATTATGTACGCAGCACAACGACAAGAAACATTTGCTCTTGTTTGACAGTAATCCAACATTATACAAGCTTTTCCATACTCTGAATATTTAAGAGGGTTGTTCGTGCATTTCTTAAACCAGTCTCTGCTTAGTGCAGGAAAGGATGGAGCAACCTTACAAAGGCCCCCACTGGTCACCGGCCAGCCATCTGCTCTGTGCTGCAGGGACTGCTAAGTAAGCAGGGCCGTGAACGAGACGAGAATATCTTATTCTGCTACAGGACGTAAGGAATAAAGTTGAAGCTGCTGGAGGTAGTGCTTGACGGATGAATGGGCTCCTAAGTGAAGAGCTATTCAAAGGAAGAACAAGTCAAGCATTTGTATTTTCATCCTTACAACAAAACCTTTGAGGATTTTTTTTTAAACCTCTATTCATGACTGAACCGACACTGTCACTGTTTGAGCTGGGATTGTTTTGATTTGTGAGTTTGTTTTAGTAATAAAACACTGATGTGGTCAGTTACAGATCACATTGGTTCATTAGCTCTTGTTCAGGTTGAAGAAGTGATAAAAAAATAAAATGCCATAAAAAACAGCAAAAGAAGAATTCTAAAAAACGTGTAAAAATGAAAAAAGGCATTTTTTGAACCGGATGCATAGAGGGCATTTTAAAAACATTTCACCGAGCGGGAAGCAGTCAAAATGTTTCAAAGAGTGTGTGTGAGCAGAAAGAGGAAAAAGACGTGGATGGGTGTCACTGTGTACCTGCCCTGTGGACGCACAAGAGGCAACTTGTTTTGAACCCCGGTGCTGATTGTTTATTCTCTGAGTTTAAGCCGATCAAAGATGCAGCTGTTCATCACCACTGGCTGACTTTCTTTGAGATCCCCTCGATCATGCCAATGACAGCAGAGTGTGTTTACTTTAAGTCACGCTGTTACTCTGCACTGCTCTGTGTACAAAGACGCAGCTAGAAACGAACACCGTGTTCGTACAAAATAAACTCATGGCTCAACTCTAATTCAAACAGCTCTGTGCTGCTTATACAATAACATGTACAGTTAATCTACATAAACATGAACAGGGCCTGTGCATGTATGATTGGTCCTTACCATTCTTCCCATGATGCCTGTGCCTACAGTCTCAGCCTCAACATCAGAGATGAACTCAGCGTGCTCCTTCTTCACGTAGAAGATCAACATAATGCCCACCAGACGCACCAACTTTACCTGCAATTAAAAAATGCATTTTCAAACAGAGAAGGGAAAAGACACAACTCGCAAAGTAAAGGAACATAAAATTTCACAAGATATTTTGTTGGTTGTGAAGGCAAAGGTGTTAAGAGCAACCGCACAGCAGTATGAAGCACTTTAACAGCTGCGCCACCACAAACTCTTCAGTATGAATAACAAAATCTTCAAAGTTGAAGACATGCCAGCCAGTCTTATCTTCAGGAAAACAGAGGCAGAAAAATTTGCCAGAATAAGAAGCTGCTGTGCTTGGGTGGGAGGCAAAACAGTCTGACAAGCTTTTCTGTCAATCCTACATGAACTTACATTTAAATTCGGGGATAAAACTTCAGCTATACAGTGTCAGTTACGGATCAGACAAGTATGCTTTAGTCAGCAGCGACAGCAGACGAAATTTTTTTTTTTGATGTAACTTCACCGACTCCTCGAATTATAGACATCTACTAATCTCTTGAAAGACTTAAAGAAAACAGCTCAGCC
Source organism: Xyrichtys novacula (assembly GCA_962446985.1). Taxonomy (NCBI): domain Eukaryota; kingdom Metazoa; phylum Chordata; class Actinopteri; order Labriformes; family Labridae; genus Xyrichtys; species Xyrichtys novacula. The sequence goes on from OY660871.1 coordinate 27,102,828, forward strand.
TTGAAAAGAAGAAGCTACAGAGCTAGAGTCAGCAATCTGTAATAAGGAAGTGAATGAAACAAATGAGGGATGGAGAAGAGAAAGACATGAAAATAAATCATGTCAGTTTCAGGGGATTATGATGTGAGAGTCATGTGTGGACAATTACCCAACAAATATCAAAGATTTCTTCACTTAACTATGTAACAGGAGTTGTTGATACATTAATATATGTTTATATGTATGTTTGCGATAGTGGATCATAATAAACGTGGTTCAACCATAAATCATGGTGGTAGTCCAAACACTAGATGACAGGTTTTTGCATTTTTGCTTTCATAATTTTTAGGTTTCATGAGATTTTATATATTTCTAAAGCAGGTTTGAGGGTTCATACCTGAGAAAAAGGTACATGCTAAACAAAAGCTGAACATTTCTGATTATTCGCTCATAACAGGAAGTGGGCATGTCATTTTGAGCCTTGTGGTGACACAGCCGAATACCAAACAGTGGTAAAAAAACTATTATTAAACATTGTAAAAAGGTTATAAAAAAAGAGTTCCTTACTAAGGCATACTTGGCTTCTGGATGTAGGGCTTCAGTCACAGCCTTCATCCACTCCACCTCTTTTGGAGTGTCACTGAAGAAGAAAGCCTCTTTGCTGAGGTCCAGCTCCTGAAAACTGCGAGGAAGCACACAAAAAAAAAAAAGGAAATTTACTCGAGAGTTTTACTCATACGGTCAAACTTTACTCAGAACTTTCACGGTATTGTAAAAACTTTTCCACTCCTCTTCCAGAGCGAGCAAACTGTGTATTCTCCAATCCTGCCTACATTTCAGAGCTCGATCTGTGGGTGGGATTGTTCTCCTGCTTAAAACGGGATCAGTGTTGAAAACATGATGTAGGGTTTGAGCAGAATATGTTTTCCAGCGTGATGGGATTAGACAGAGAATGGTAAGAGTACTTAATCTACAACAAGGTGAGTGTGACTTACCCCACACAGTAGATATCAGGGGGCTTGAGAGTGCAGCTCAGCCATGGATGGAGGCTTTCCTTTGGTGACTGCCCATTCACGTTATATGTGCCAAGAAAAATGCTGAAAGAGAACAAGGAAGATGAGGAGTAGGCACACAAGAGGAATACAGACTCACAGTTTCGTTGAACAGGTTGTTACTATTTTTAAGGCTCTCTTGTGAAACCTGACTCTTCTACGATAAGAGCAAAAGGATTGCAAAGAAATAAAAACAGTCAGTTGTTTGTTAAAACACTGAGAAATCCCACTGGAACTGAAGCCCCTTACTGAGGGGAACCACAGCTGTGGGAAATGCTAAGGATCATAAAATGTTTTCAGGAGTCTTAGATAAGAAATTAGCAATAACCCTTTTTCTCTGACCTTCACGCTGCAGCTGCTCTGCTCCTGCTGCTGCACAGGAGCTCTTCACTTAGTGCTGACTTGCTTTCCTGACAGTCCTGCCTGCTTACTTGAAAGATGCTGAAGCTGTCTTAAAACAAAATCTGGGCCTGCTGCTGCTTTCTCAAGCTTTTTTCTTTTTTCATTGAAATATGCAGTTCAGCACGCAAACTAAGCACACTCTTGGCATTCACTGCAAGGTACAAAAAAAGGAATACTACACCTCAGTAAAAAACTTTGATGACATATTTTCTTTAGTAAAAATACCTGTCTGTGAGTCTGCTCAAGTCACAGTAAAAAGTACTTTATTTAAAATATGCTCAAAGTACAGACTTTATACCCATCTAGCGTTCAGTAAATGGATGATTTAGCTGCATCTGTTGTTAGCAATACTCATTGTAGCAGTCCTGGAACACTCAGGTCATTGGCTGTGCAAATAAGATTCATATTACATCCCAAAAAACAAAATTAATTAGTTTTAATGAGCAGAACTGGCAGCAAATGGAGTATGATTTTTTTTTTCCTCAATGAAACTTATTAAGAAAATGTTGGCCTGAAATATTATTCATAAGATTTATATCAGGCCTGCCTTGTCAACAAAGATTATGTTAAGTAAAATTCAATTTGACTACAATTAAGATGAATTTACTTGGTAAGATTTTCTATCCAGATGGCTGTCAAACAGTTGATAGAAAGCTTGTAGGTTTTTACCACTCACTTTAACTGAAAGTAAACTCAATCTAGGAATGTAGCAGAGACAGATAATAAGTACATAAAATGGCTGGTTTGAAAAACTACTAAAAGCAGTGAAAGTACACAAATGTGAATGTAAATCTAACTGGTTATTTTCCACCCCTGGATAAAATGAATGCAGGAAATGCTAACATAGGGCACGACTATAACATGTTGCAACTTCTCAAGCCCTAAAACAGTCATTCTGACCTACACTCTACATTTATTCACATATACAAGACTGTAAATAACATTTTAAAAAATTGATACTTTTCCCCCCTTTGGAGTCCTGCTGGGACAAAAGCCTTCCCAGAATGCTTCAAGTAACAAATAAAGTGAAGAAGGGTCAGTTAGATGTTGAATAATCAATGCAGAGATCAACCAGCAGGTGGCAGTGTGGTTCATGCTGCTGACTCCAAAATTTGGATGTTTCAAACCTCTGCAATAGAAACCCTTAACAGGAATTTTCTAGGTCATTGTCATTACGTAAAAATAACGATTTTTCTTTATCAATTATTGAGCTGAGGAGCTGAGGCACACGGCATGATGCTACAGCAAGTTTGACAAAGTCTGAGACGTTGGTGTCTAATTTAGCAAAGAGCTAAGCACACAGAAATACAAACCCACAGATGTTGACTCATTCTTTTTACATAACACTTCTACGAACCAAACGGACCGCAGTAACATTGTGGGCTCGCACACTTCTTCTGCACAAAATGCCTTTCTAAAAAAAAGTTAATGACGCTGTTGTATGTCCTTTAGTGCCCCGCGGAGACAAAACTGTGTGGGAAATATTCTGAATCGCCCTCTAAACGCAAAGCTCATGAGTTTTCTTGGAAAAAAGAGTTGGCTAATAAATTGCTCAAAAGCTATAATGAGGCTAAAATGGGTTTAGGTGAAAGAGATTTAGGTTAAATAATGCAATTTCTTATTTTTCAATGTCCTGAATTTCCCCCTTGGGATACATAAAGTCAGATTCAATGTGTCACTTTTTCATTTTGTCTTAAAATAAACAAAATAAACAGCCAAGAACTTCACATCTAGCAACTTTGACAGGAAATGAAAGCACCTGAAGCGTCACCCAGAGTCATAAACTTATGATTAAAAACAATAACAACTGGTTTTTGATGGATTTATCAGTATCACCAATTTCTATATCTAGATACCTGTGACAACCTGCTACACACAACCATAAAACAGACATCATCTAAGGATTAGATACCTGAAATCCTCCAGGAAAGTGTAGAGGTCCTCATTCTTCAGCAGCTCACACTTGATGAGGTTGTCTCGCAGGCCGAACTGCGGCATGGCCAGTATCTGCGCTTTGTTAGACGGGGTGTGGCTGGAGGAGCGCACCAGGTCATCCCGGTCCTCTCGACTGAAGTTGCCTGAACTGCGCACCGTGGAGGGTGGGGGTGGGGGTGAGATGAGATATAACAGTTCAGTGTTGATGAGTGGAAACAGACCAAGATAGCAACAGGGTCATTTTGTCATGCTGGTGTGAATTCAGAAAGAAGAAGAAGAAGCGTGCGCTGGGCAGAATCGTCTATTTTTGCATTCATATAAGGTTGCCAATACCCATTTGCGGCGCTCAGACCTTACTGCATCGAGCCATAAAGCAGCTAAAAGCTAATAATGAAGTTACGGCATCACAGAGACATTTCGCTTGGCTCCACACCAACAGCCTAATGTACAGTAGTAGATCACCGCAGTGACAACAGAAGCCCTGGCGGAGCGGGGAAGCTCCATTTCCATGCCGTCGATATGGAATGAGACTGAGAGGGGAGAAAGAAATGTAATACGCCCGGAGAATGTAATCTTCCCAGAATAAGTTGTAACTCCATCTCAGGGTATAGGCTGCATTTCAAGAGAGGCGGCGATGGCTTCTAGGTCAAACAACTGAACAAATATGCATTTCAAATTAACACCCATCACTTTGCTGCTTCCCGACGTGAACCTAGTATGTGTTAGAAAACTGGTTCAAGGCCTGTGAGGAGTTTTCATTTGGTTAAGAAAATAGACTAAAACTGAGACGAACGCCTCTTAACAACCATCAGCAACGAGGCTGTTATTTCCTCTGTCCTCATTTTAATGCTTGAAACTGCTGTGAGGGAGTAGGTGTCATACCAGATGACTGTTGGCACACTGAAGAAACAGCTTTTATAACTTTTACCATGGCAACTACTAATGATGAGAGATACACTTCAATGTAGAAAGGCAACAAGCTGAGATTCTTGTATGAAAACACTACTTTCACATTAATAAGATAAGAGGTAGGAGGTGTCACTTTGTCCACAGGGGGCACCCCATTCATGGTTTTTCCAAGTGTTATCTCCAGCGCTACTTCTTACTCAAGTGAAATCAAGGTGATAATTAGGGCCAGACTGACATGGATTTTTTGGGGCCGATAAAGATTATTAGGGGGAAAAAATCCTATTACCGATTAATCTGCCGATTTTTAATTTTGTTTTATGAAGTTCTAAAAAATACTTCTATACTGTAGATATACTGTTGGCTACTGCGCTTCACGCCGACAGGAAGACAGACTCACCAAAGACAGACCAGAAAAGTTTTTTGACAAAAAGTGGATTTGCTACAACAAAAGATTTAAACATTAAAATATTTAAGACTCATTGTCCTGTTTGTTAAACAAACATGTCTCCATGGTCAAGTGTCAGTCAGGAGTACAACTGGGTCATAATCGGTCTGGCGGCAGAAAAGAAATAAACACTCTGACAACACTAGTGCTGCTGGTATGCAGAGATACCAACATGCCAGCTATGCCCCTGCTATGTGTCTGTTTTGCCTGTCACGGCTGTGTGTTGCTTGCTCCCCCTCCCCAAAGAAAGACCTGGCGTGTGGCTGCAGCCCTTTGCTGAGTGTTTCCGTTGTGCAAAACCACTTTAGCCAGTTGGTTAGCACTGAAACATGCTTGAATCTGTGAGTTGCGGGTGCGCTTATTTGGGCTCTTTTTTCTGTATGTGTGAACCCCCTGATTTGAAGTTGAAGTTATTGTTGGTCCGGCCCTCCAACACAGTTCAGGTTTCTCATGTGGCCCCATGTAAAAATTAATTGCCCACCCTTGCTTTAGAGAGAGCACATGCCATTATTTCCCTAGTTATGCGTTTACTGCATGCAGAGGACACTGTGTTAGTGTATCTGCATTGGGCACTGTAGAAAGTAACAATGATAAGTTTTACTAGATGTCAACAAAACTTTTGTTTTGTTGTTAAGCTCTTCTCCGCGACGCACAAAGACAAAGATGAGGAAGAGGCTTCAGTTTTGAGTAGAGGTGCAAAAGTTAAGGTCGTGGATGTCTCACAGTTCTGTCAGTGTGTATTCTAACAGACACCTCAAGCAAAAATCCCTATTTGTCTAAGCAGCTTTGAAAATGTATATGAAGAAACGTGAGCGCAGCACACATGTGTATCTTTGTACAGGGTTCACCTGCACTTCCTGTTTTAAGAAGATAAGACGACGAACCACAAGTGTTTGTCAAGGGATTACGTCTTCCATTTTTCCGAGTACGGCACCATGCAACAGAACAGAATGTGGGGTAAAGTTGTCCCAGGGAATATTTTCAGAAAGTCACAGTGAAAGCAAAAGGAGAAAAGTCTAAGCGCTGTTTCATTAAAGTAGTGAATTTATGCAGTAATATCAAACTTAATGACCTATTTCTACATCTGAGTCTGTGCAAGAATAAAAGGACAAAATCTTAAAAGACTGGGCTGTCCTTCCTTGGCGTGAAGATAATTTTGAATCTGTAGATTACATGAGTACTGAACAGCAGGGGATGTTTGGCACAGATCACTATGACCCCTGTGAATTCATAATTAAGGTCTTACCTTTCTGCGCTGGAAGATGCCTTGGACTTCTGTGTGACGCTGTTGGAAGCTTTCTCCTTTTCCACACTTCCCTTTTTGTCCGATGTTTTATCTGTTTGGTAGAAGAGGGAGAGGACAGGAAGATTGAAATTTTAGTTAAAGGTTAAAGGCAGTACCATTGCGCAAACCTGAAAACCACGAGTGCACTTCAAACCACAAACGCACATCTTCTTTGAAGGTTGCTAGTTAACAATACGTGTCACACTGTCCTGCTGCTAGGCAATCCTCCAATTAGAGCTTGTTAAAACCTGCTTCCAGAGATGGCACCTCAGTACAGTCCTTATTTACACCTCACCTATTCAATCCAAAATCCTCATCAGCATTGAATTAAGAGTAATAATGCCAAACATGCATTGTCACACACAAGTCAGGGATAAAAGTTGATCTTTAGTTGTTAAGGTCAATCAACCAAGGCCGTGTTTTGCAGCTGGTTACAGTTATTGCATCTTAAGTAGCTGGATTTAATGGGTGAGAGTGAAGTATCAGACAGCATGGCCCCTGTCTCCTGCAGCTTGGCAGGCAGCACAGCGAGCTCCAGTGAAAGGGAAAGCCAGGCTTTATGAGCAGGAAATTAAACTCCTCAAAGTTACAGCAGGAGTTAGGTTATATTATCAAGAGTGCAACTAACCAAGACTGAGTTTTATTTCCCATCAGATTAGTTATTTCACACGACATTACACTTCACGCTGTTTGCAATCCATTTATTTACATGACCTCTGCTTTTCAATTTCATTTCAACACGGTAATCACAACTCATGATGCATTATTTTGAAGATACACTGGCAAAGACAGGCCTATAATGGCTATCACCAAAACTGGTACTAATAAGATTATACAACAGTTTCCAAAACAAATCGAACATGAAAGAAAACAACCCTGTGAGGTAAAAAGGATTGGGGAAAAATCTCATTCCACCAGCCTAATCCCAGCTCGAATCAGACAGATTAATCCAACAAAGCGTAACGAAACCCAACACTAGTTTTATTACAGATCAAAGGTATGATTTTTCTGACTCAGTATGTTTGCTGGCTCTTGGTTTCACAAGGATATATTCTCATAACTCAAACTAACAACAAAGAAAATATTTGCACAGCTTGTGAAGCAACCTTTTAGAAAAGGTGAAGATGTCAGAAGTACCCATGCTGTCTGTTTCCTTTTGTAAAATTTGGAACAAGAAAATAAAAAAGGGTAAAACTATGTCCACAGGACCGGTTAAGATTTCACTTTAAAATCTGTAGTCATGTTTGCTTGAAGAGGGAGGGGAAAAAGAGAAAAAAGATGGTCCTTTGTTTGACCGAGGAAACCACCAGCAAACTGTGAAACGCTTTTGACGGCACAGAGAGAAGCCCACACGCAACTTTCAAATTGACTCAAGAATGTCACAACTCAACCTTCTCTCAATCGCTTTTTCTGTGAACTACAATGTAACACAGAAAAAGAAGACTAATTAAACTGATTATCTTGCCACAATAAAGTGATTTAAAAAAATTCCTACAATCTTTATAAAGGCGTCTATGAAGTCTGCTGATGGTAGATGTTTCTCAGAATAAAAATATGTGCGCCATGGGTGTCAGATTACCAATAGAGTAAACATACCATCTTGCGGTGACATTTAATAAATAGGTGGCAGTTCACAGTTGTTTGCACCCTGTTCAAGACAACTATACCACAATGTTAGTGTTGCAAGATACCAATGAAACATGTTACTTCTGTCCTGATCTTAAACATGCATTTTTCAATGGGTAAACCTGACCAATACTGCATCTGTTTTCTGTAACTTGCACCTGAATGAGGCCCTGAGCACATGAGGGTCCTGTGTACTATTAATACTAGGCATATTTTACATTCCAACACATGCTTTGGTTTTCTTAAACAGCTAATGAGCTTACATGCCCTGAAACTACAGCGGAGGAAGTTGCACCAATTCTTACTATCTCCAGTTTCACAAGTCTCTCTATCTGTCTATCTGTGGTTGATCTCGAGTCAGCATACATGCTGAGTTGTTCAAACGGATCTTTCTCAGCCCTCCATGAATTAAAACAGACACTGCTGGCTCTCGATAATACTTTTACAAGGTGGAATGAAAGGGGAATGACTGCTCTTTGTATGCTAACTGAAAGCCGATCTTTTAAATCATTCGAAACGATTAAAAAGAATTTAAATTACAGAACAGGGATATGTTTCGATATCTACAGTTGAGAGATTTGTTTAATAAAGAAATTAAAAATGAATTATCAGCAGAGATAAAGGAGGTCGTTGCAGTCCTGAAACAAACCCCCCTCAAAGATTGTCACAAAGCGATATAAAGGTCTCCAGAAAAGTAACGGCCAGAATTCTTTGTATATGAAGTCTAAATGGGACTTTGGTGAAGTCTAAACACAGCAAACCTCTACTTATTCTCAAAACTGGCATCTTTTTGGATGGAAGAATTTATCTCACTTCTTTCTAACACCACATATTACTGGTAAATATCTGGACAAAAAAACAACACTGTTGGAGGCAGTGTGGCCAGGGAGACGCCACTCATACCCATATTTTCTGGTCATGGCTAAAGATACAACCTCTCTGGAACGAAGTGAACGAGACTGGGAAAAATCCTGCACTATATTATTCAAAGAGATCCCAAATTCATGTTTTTGGGAGCCATACCTGAGAAAGTGATAGAACAGGGAGATGTTTATTAGGGCACGACCGATTTATCGGCGAGCCGGCCAATTTTAGCCCCTTTGAGACTAATCTGTAATCGGCCAAAACTCGCCGATTTTCGCCGATAATTTTAGAAATAAAATGCGGAGAATTTTATCGACTTATCCTGTAGATTGCACAGCGATCGGCCGATTAATCGGTAATCAGACCCCACCCCCCTAATAATCGGTATCAGCATCGGCCCCAAAAAATCCATATTGGTCGGGCCCTAATGTTTATCTATTTAAGGTCTTGGTTATTGCATGCAAAAAGGCTATTACAGGGAACTGGATGAAAACTGATCGCCTGCTACTGGGACAGTGGACGGACATTATGGGCGAAATTTACACCATGGAAAGTCTAACTTACCACTTGAGGCTGGACATGTCTTCCTATCATCAAAAATGGAGGGAATGGACAGAGTTTAAGGAGCATGAAGCTTAATAAACAGACTATGTGGACCTCTGTTAACCACCTGCAAAATAAGGAGTAAGAACTGCCTCTGTGTTCCTTTGTTCCCTGTCTCTCTCTTTATTTTTGAGAAAAAGGAAAAAATGGTTGTAAAGAAATAATTGTCTCGAGCCATGCTTTACTGAAAAATAAAGTTGAATAAAAAAATAAAAAAAACAGCCACTGCTTCTGCACAAAGGTTAACATTGCATAACTTCCCATCATGATATCAAGCTGTATGCAATAAACCGCATATAAACCTTTTTTTAATTCATTCTATTCCTGACTATAGCGTTGAGGTTTCATTAAGATTTATGCCTTAATAACACACCTGAGTGGTTCAGCGGTTAATTACACAGGATTGCCAAAAAGCAGAGGTCACACTTAAGCCTCTTTATCGCCTGAGGAGGAAAAGTTTACAGACATCTGATATGAAGCTAACAAGCTAAGTACGTTCAAGGGGAGAGTGAGAGTGAAAGCACAGAGATTGAAGCCTCAATAGAGAGACAAATGCATTTACACCATAAATGACGAAAAAATGACGAAAGAAAAAACCCTCTTGTTGAGACATCAACCACAGCAGGTGTGTAATTTTCTGTCACAGCGCCCATTACCGTCTTAAGCAGTGTTTAGCCTGACGTTAGCCCGTTACAACAGTATCCACCGTCTGTGTGCTCCTGCATTGTCTCTATTTAGTTTTTAACACAACATACGACGATATGGAAAATACGTTTTTGATTTAAATCATTTTCCTCGACGAAAACAGGCTCCAAAGCAAAATTCAGCTAATTTGAAATAGGAGAATCTACATCCTGCTAGCATTAGCTCGGCAGCTAACTAATAACACTTTTAGGCGAGAGTGTATGACAGCGGCTAAAGCGAAGGCGCTCCCCATCACCACCTCGAAAACCAACAAATGTATGAATATTTTACATACCAGAGTCTCTCATCACCCTAGACATCTCCCTGCACCGCTCCCACGCATTCTGTGCAGAAGAGCAATGTCCAGTCCAGTTTCAGACCTGCCCATGCTAACGTTGTAGTAGGAGGAGTTTACCTTCCTCTGCCTGCCTGTCTGTCTGCAGGAGGTTCAACTGTACTATGCAGAAAATGTTTCATCACATTGGTGTTCAATCGAAAAAAAAACAGTGCATAAACTACAACAGGAAGTATTTGCAATGGAAAAAAATATGTCAGGAAATTTTGGATGGTGCATGCTATTATATTTTTCATTATACTTGAAGTTTGTTTTTTGTTTTTTTTCCATGCTTGCACCATTACACTGCATGCACATGACTCTAACATGGCATGTAAACACATAATGTTGTATGAAATCTCTAGGAAAACAGGTGTGAACATTTTAGAAAAACTTCACAGTAGGGCTGGGCGATAAAACGATAACGATTTATATCGAAAATTAATTTTCCTCGATATCGATATAAAACATGAATAAATAAAACATGACATATGTCAATATGCTTTTCGAGAGCCGGCATTCTGCCATGTTTTGGTAGATTATACAAATAGCCAATGAAAGGGGGAGTTGCTTCAGGTCCGCTTCGCACTGAACCAATCATGTGCTGAATTAGAACCAAGTAGCAAAAAACTGCGAAGTAGCAGACTGCAGCTACACGCAACTACAAAAAAAGAAAATGAGTGCTACCCCCCTACCCCTACCAGATGCGGGCTGTCAGCTCTGTACAGCGAACAGAACATTATCGCACTTCTGAATCTCCTAACCCTCATCCTAATCCTAACCCTAACCTTTAGAGTGACCTTTCTCTACCATCCTACAAAAAAAAATTCGCACCCCCGGCAGAAATGCAGGTGAAGGCTCAACAGATGATGACATCGTCAACGACACAGGCATGAAAACATCGGCAGTGTGGAGATATTTTGTTTTTTTGAGGTTGGATATGAAGCAGAGTAGTGTGCACTGCAAATTATGTCAAGTACATGTTCTCGCAAAGTCGGGGAATACTTCGTCCTTTTCACCACCTGAAGCAGAGCCATGCGGCAGAGCACACGCAATACAAAAGGTTACAAACCCCGAGTGGAGCAAGAAGCCCACGGCGCCTGTGCAGCCAAAACAGCTGACCATTCAGTCCACTTTCTCTAGCGCAATGCCTTACGACAAAACGTCGAAGAGACACAAAGACCTCACAGATGCAGAAGCTTATTGTATTGCAAAAGACATGCTACTAATAAGCACTGTTAAATTTCATTTTTTTATATTGTGATACATATCAATATCGGCTGATATGAAAAAATTATATCGTGATTACCTTTTTTTCATATTGCCCAGCCCTACTTCACAGTGCAAAATGCATAAAAATTGTTTATTTCACAGCATGAATCCATTCACAATCTTGCTGCCTATACAGGCTTTAACTCCAACGATAGGATGTTGATTTTGATGTGTGAGCATTTTCTGACAATGCTTTTTTCATATTGAATTCTAAGTGCAACTAGTCAGGTGTTTAACAAAACAAGGTAATAAAATATTTTCTCACTTTCTTTGCAGCCAAATACACTGCCATGTCTGATACCTTTAACAATGTCAACAAAGACTGTTTCATTGCAAGTTCTGCCACCTAGTGCTGAGTTTGCTAACTGACTGTTGTGGCTGGCTGCCACAATGAAAACTGTAGCAAGCTATGATAAATGTTACCTCTATGTCCATGACAGTCCTGCCCAAACTCTCCCTGAGCATTGTAAGTTAATTTGTTACAATTATGCATAGGTTGGGCCAATTTCTACCAAAGGAAGTAGTGCTTGCAAAACCGCCCTATTATATTGCGCAACCCTTTGAAGTAGACGTTTATCTGCGAGAGGCTATCTTTGCAAGAAAAGAGCAAACACTGAAGCGATTACAAAGAGCATCTCTTGTAACGCACTGTGTTAATATATTCCAAGTTTATACACAAGAAGACTCTCGGCTGTGTATGTCTGCAAACAGAAATAAGATGACAGACCTGTTTTGCGGTGCTGGTTGAGTTTGGTGATTGTATTGCCAAGGGGAGCAAAAGTTTGTTTGACAACTCCCTGGCCTCTGGTGGCTTTGTGGTACTTGCTGATCCATTCAAATTTGGGTGGCTCGGTGGGAGACTTGCAAACATCTAAAAAAAAGACAGAAGGAGAGAGAGCAAGAGAATTGGAATGAGCTCAGACATTGTCAATGAGTGTAAAAATATGCTTCATGGGAAAAGCATTTCTTAGCGCCCACATTGACTTCCTTTTTTTCTGTATCTACCTTAATACCTCCTGCTTGTGACCCCACCTTTGAGCTTTATAGTGCATTACTTTAAACGCATTACGCTTCCTATGCTGCACTGCTTTAAATGGATGTCACATGTCTGCTTACCTTTGCCATTTTTCAAAATCTTCTTTTTAACAACAGCAGGTGCCTTTTCTTTTAATCTTTCCATCACCAGCTAACAGCATTTGTGGCTCATCTTAGCATACCACAAAAAAATTATAAACCACATATCAGTCTTCATCCGTGCTCACGTGGGGTTTCCCATGTGAAACAACGTAAGCCAGAACTGAATATGACACATTCCTAATAGAGCAGACGGTCCATAAATCCATCAATGGTCAACTCCATTCAGAAAAACAGGATGCTGAAGGAAAAAAAGAGTCCAGGAAAAACACAGAGGAGCAGGTCACTCGTCCTTCTTAGCCTTTTTTCACGTTGTTTCTTCACTAATGCTTTCTGTGACGGAGACAAACTCTAAGAACACATCCAGACTCCACCCAGCCTCTCTGTCCCTCCCTTTTTTGGCAGCTATGTGTCATGTACATCCAGTGATCGACAAATGAAGTGACAACACCGGTTTGTACGTTTCAAAAGTGATCTGACTTTTGAACTACAACTACAAGGAGTCTCACAAAATAACAAGATCCAGTCCTTTTTAGAAAAATCGTTTTCCCTTTCAAGAATCGTGCATTTTAAGAATTAAGTTGTATTGTTGTTTGAGACATAACGTAACCTTGAGGCAACTGGAGACTGGTTGAGCAGGTTTCCTCTAAACAAAGGGTTGGAGCAGAAAATTTCTAGTTCTTCTCACAAAACTGGATTTAAATAATAAAAATATAACAGCAAAAATGTGTTTAAGGCGTGGCTACTTTCATTTTTGTACTGTTGTTTCTGCCGTGTTAGATTTATCAAACGTCATTTAGTTGCAATACATGTATTTAAAAATAGCTACTCCTCAAACAAAATTTCAAGCTTTTCTGCAAGGTTGCAAAAATCCCACATAAAAGCAAGTGACAGCTGGGTGTCACATCTCTGTGGGCCGACCTACCACTCCACGCCCTGTTGACCTCACTGAGGAAGAGCCGTGAATGGGACCCAAAAGGAAGTCTGAGCTCTAACTCCTCTTCCTGGTAGCTCACTCTCACCCTGGTGTCACCACCTAGAAATAGATCGAGAGCATTTTTCTTTTCAATATGGTTTCACATCATAGTGTGACTGAACCTTTACAGGAATGAGGACAACTCACCCACAACGGCAAGCTCCTCTGGTGAAGAAACTACAAAGACAGCAGCAGGAGAAAAGTGTCAAAGCACTGCAGGAAAATTACCACTGTGCCTTTTTTCCTTTTTTTCAGCGTTTACTATATTTAACTTGATGAATATGATAATATCTGGGCTTTAAACTGTCAGTCTGCACTGTAGTTTAATGACAGAAAACAGCTCACCCTCTACAACAGAAAACTCAAGAGAGATGGGAACAATATCCTCCAGTGACACATCATCAGCAGTAATGGCCATCCTCCGATGGGTATAAACAAAGATTCTGCAGAAAATGAAAAGATAGGAGATGTAATCAATGAATATATCTAATTTTGAAGGTGTTTTTTCTTCATGACTGAGCCCATGTACACTCAGAAATGATAACAAAACACCTGCAGTGAAAGCCTTAGTGCTCTACAGTAAATAAAACCATCACATGTCATTTGGTTCCTGTGCAAGCAGGTTAATACAACTCTGTGGGCATTTACAAGGCCAGTGGTTTCAATGATGTCACCCTGCCTGGATTACATAATGCTTTCACCAGCCTCCTTAAAAAATCAGAATACTAACATGCTGTTCTAAGACCCAGCAGACACAACACACAATGTAATAAAAACTCACGCATGTTCTTTTGTTGACTCCACCAATCCCAGAAGCCTGGTTTCTGAAATGTCATCGAAGTGGGCATCACATTGGACGGCATGTTTATGGTTAAGGATCGGGTGTTGATTTATGGCATCTTTATTACTATACCAGGAGATACAACCTTCTTGTGTTGTTTATCACAATATATTTTTTAATAACAGTCGAAATCGATATATATCACGACATAAAAAATGAAATTTAACAGTGCTTATTGGTAGCATGTCTTTTGCAATACAATAAGCTTCTGCATCTGTGAGGTCTTTGTGACTTTTCAGCATTTTGTCTTAAGAGAAAGCAGACTGAATGGTCGGCTGTTTCGGCTGCACAGGTGCCGTGGACTCCTTGCTCCGCTTGGGGTTTGTAACCTTTTGCATTATGTGTGCTTTGCTGTGTGGCACTGCTGAAAAAAGATTTGAGGTATTTGCCGACTTCGTGAGAACATGTACTTGACATAATTTGCAGTGCACATTAATCTGCTTTCATTGGCTATTTGTATAGTCGACCAAAACATGACAGAATGCCGACTATCAAAAAGCATATTGACCATATATTGATATTGAGGGATATTAATTTTCGTTATCGTTTTATCGCCCAGCCCTACCTCTCAGCCTTGTCAAGGTCCACAACAAACCCAATACACTTTCTGAAATTGTTATTAGGTTACACCATATCATGAAATATCTTATACTTTATTATCATTTTGCAAAATCAGATACACCATGCTATAACTGATCAGCAATATCCACGAGCAACCATAAAGTTTAGTAGTAACTGCAAACTTGTATCTGTCTAGATCCCATCTATATTGCACATCAGCTTCTTCACCCTCCACGCTGCGTCCTCCTACAGACCTGCAGCTGGTGGAACAAAGTTGCCACCTTGTGGTTGAAACGTTTTCCTACCATGTTGGACCATATTTTGGGAAAGTCACACCCGATAAAACCCGAGCACTAAAACTACCGCAGAAACTAGAACTGAGAATGGATTGGCTGGATAAAAATCACAACCCAATTGAGGTTGTGTGATATATTTACAGTCAGGCACGTGGCAGAACCTTAATCACAGCCTACAGACTTTGGTGAAATCTAACGCAGCCACGTTATAGTGAACTGGGTTGAAATAGGTAACCCGTCGCTTGAGGAGCTGTGGATACAAATACCAACGCACAAATCTCTCAAAGGATACTATAATGCAGTTTTCTTCCCTTTCCAAAGTTTCCTGAATTGCGACAGATTGATCCATGGCAACGGCAGCTCGCCAAGCTGCTGGTGTGAGAAAACTTGAGCTCTCTTACGAAAGTACCCGAAGGAGTTTCGGGTACGACACAGTTATTCCCCCCTCAGGTAAGAGCCGAGTATACAGCAGGAGCAGAGACGTTCAAGCGGACCCGTGTAATCCGACATTTTATTCCCTTTAGATCCAGATGTTTCCTTCCTCCTCCGCTTCCTTCACTGCTGCTGCTGCTGCTGGCCCGACCCAGTCTGAGTCTGACTGCCACGCACTGATTCACGCAGCCGGAGTGACGTCACGGCGGAGCTGTCATCGTCAGCTCAGTTTGGGTTGGTGTGAAACTTCAGGTCAGTGACCCCGAGAACTCCTTTAAGTTTTCATCGATGCTTTCGAGGATAAACGTGGATAAACGTGAAGACAGGTGGTTTTTAAGGTGCCACTGTCGATGCTTTGGTAGGCCACTTTGTTAAGTAGCCTACCAGCATTGAGTAGCCTACCTCCTGGGTCAGTTCTGTTGTGGTTTGTGGTGAACTTCTTCATTTGCAACGTACTTAAACAAAGGAAGTGTCACAGATAGGGTGATATTTTAGTCCTAAGTTATCTTTGACCTAGATTTATCATCAACCATAGTAGCCTACTCAGAAGCACCTCTGAACTTTATGAACCGACTTAACCCTCTTTCTGTGTTAGGGTCTGCACCCTAACCCTGCTTAAAAGAACCACAAAAATTTGCTGTTTTGCACCAAGAATTTTTTGACTTTGTCAGTAATTTCTATTTCAACAAAATAAAAATGTAAAAATTAAATTGACTAAATTATGAAATGCTCTTATTAAAATCATGGCACATGTCATGTTAGGGTCGCTGTTGACCCGTTTAGATCAGTATCTAATAATAATTAGAGCAAAAACTGAAATCACAAGTGCACTGTCAAGCACCACACTGACAGTCAGATCCTCTTCCAATCATGTGAGATTTCGGAAATTCTCATTTTGCCATGTTTTTCTCTGCACAAAAAACAAACAAACAAACAAACAAACAATGTCGGGCATGTCCAGTCATGTGAGATCAATTCAGTATAGATGTCTGTATGAGAGGAGGACCACTACAAAAAATATTATAAGCAATATTTTCATGGGTAATGAAGCCTAACAAGTCAACCTAGAGATGAGAACCAAATTGGATGATTGTTCTTACTGTAATTTACAGCTGATTTTAGACACCGATCGAAACCGACCCTTAACACCGTGGGTGCGAAGTGAAAGCCAACACAGGAGGAAGTTTAAATAGCTGGAGCTGGTTCTGGATCTGTGTGGTCAAATTTAATAGAGAATTTACTTTCCTGGTGTAAAAAAAAGTTCTCGCAGTGGTTTGTTAAATCTCAACATATTACTTTGCTGAAAGATGAGCATTTCATTACCATAATGTGACAGATCAGGTTACAATAAGATAAATTTACGGACATAAACAGGCCAAAATCATACTGGGAGACAATTAAGAGAAAGAAAGAATATACCCAGCCCTGGCTGTAAACACTATATGGTACTTAAATACCAATAGTTATAGGCCCTTTTAAAAATATCTGCTTAAATCTGTCTTCAAAATTAAGGGAAAAAAAAAATATATACTCAAATCTAACATTGCAATAGAACAACAGAATAACTGATCACAAGAAAGAGTCTCATATAAAAGGAAAATGACATGAGAACATCAGCTAAATGTATTTAAATTAGCAGTAAAAATACATGTTTTAATATTCCCAAGGCTGGTGTATTATCATATATGACATACTCATTTATCATTGGACAGATCTTGTCGCTGAACCTGAAGGAGTTATTTTTAAACCATACAAAAGGACCCTTTGATCGAGCTTTAAATAGCTTCCCAGCATTTTGTCTGAAATCACAGCATGTACTAAATCATTTCATAAATGAGTTCGCTTAAAGAAAGAAGCCTTCCCTAAAAATCAGTTGGACAAGAAATTGAAATTATTTCAAAATGAAATAATATAAATTCTTTAAAATATATGACTTGACATATCAATCAATCATATAAACAACTTTTTAGACATATATTTTATTAGATTTACTTAATTAAAAAGCAAAATTAATTATATTCATACACAAAACTAGAACAACCTGATTTCATTCAACATTTACATGACACCATTATACATTAAAATATTCCTCGTAAACCACAAAATATAGATGCACATCCAACTCACTATTCACAAAATATGTGTAGATGAACAGACTATGATTCATATTTAACTATGACTGCATGTACAGAAATGCTTCAGCAAACACCCCATAACAGCTCAATATTTGTGTTTCATAAAGTGCATAAAGAGTCACAGCTGGTCACTTTCACAATGGCTTAAAGAAAGTTCAACTATGGAGAAGTTTTGTTAAATATTTAACATACCTGTGAGTTTACACGTGTTGTTTACACTCATTGTTGAATTTGTTTAAAGCTCCCTTGAGGAACTTCCAGGTCAAGCTGAATTTGGCGCCCCCCTGTGGACAAAACGTTACCTTTTTTCTCTTTGCTGATCTTGTCCTGTGCACAAGTCGTGTTTTCTGTCAATGATCTCATCCTGTTTTCTGTAGCTGTTAAACGTCTAATACCTACCCCCTGACAGCGGTGACAGACATGAAAAATAACAACCAAAAATAATCAAGCATTATCCTAATGGCTTTGTTTGCTTTGATAAAAAACAAAAAGGCACTAAAATTAATTTCAGTTTGTCTCATAAGCAGCCATAAACATCTCGCAGGAGCTTTAAAATGGAAAGGCACAAACAGAAACTGTTTATTGGCTTTCTGAAAAGAGTTTGTGAATCCAGTTACAGTTATAGGCAAGGTCATTGCTAATATTAACATTAAGAAAGCGTTTGGTAAATTAAAGGGGTCTCTTGATATTTCTAATAACGAAAACTATTATTTTTCCCCTTTAAATTAAGTTTAAGACTGTGTTGCTCCTGGTGTGCTTTGATATAATCCATGTCATTATTTTCAAATACTGTTCAAAGCCATTTTTATTGGTCTTGAACCAACAATTAAACATTTTTTGGGAAGTTTTTATAAAAACAACATCTGAAATCAACATTTAACATTGGCTTAACATATTCCCTTAAGTATGTACAATGATATTATGTTTAAAAATTGGGTTGATGAACTGTTTTAAATGAAGTAGTGTTAATCATTTGCACTGTGAAGCTTTTATTTCCTGGATAGACTGTGGGATACACAAAGCTCTGGTTACCTAATAACCCACACAGCAGCTGATGAAGCTTTAACTCACTCACTTAACGCAGCAAAGTGAGGGCGAGCAGGCAGAGTAAAGAGGCTATCAACTCTGTGTTTAGATGGGGCCCCCTTGTGGCCACATTGAGGACATTCAGCGTGCCGTTCAAGCGGAGGCAGGAGGTCATGGTGGCGACACAGCACTCTAGACAACATGGAGGTTTTGTAGCCGTTTTGCATGGAGTTTCAGTCGAACAGTTGGTGAAGCAGCCTGCTGTCCACTTAAATGAGGTACCGGCTGTCTCTTTTTTTAGCTGAACAGATAAATGTGTGAGTGAGAAGAAAATAAAAACAGTCTGGCATGAAAAAGTGGTTCTATTTTAGAAAAAAAAAGTCATGTTACTATTAAACATATTGGTTACACTTGTGTTCAACTGTCAGACGCAGATTTAGTGATAATTCAGGGCAGCTCTTACCTGACAGTGCAGGTGTGTAGAGGAGCATGTTTGCATGGTGTTGAAATTCTTGTAGCAGTCTGTACCTGTGCATTGACCTTGATGGCACATTTTTCCCTGAAAAACAATTCAGAAAAAAGGAGGATACATTATAAAGACCAGAGCTAGCTCAGAGTTGGGTAGAGATGTCATTTACTCTGTCGAGGTATCAGATCATTGTCAAGTTGTAACGGCTGACAATTGTTTTGAAGTCAACACTGTATGCTAATATATTCTTACAGCTGACAGCATTTGGTCAAAAAACACTGCATACATACATACAAACACACACACACACACACACACACACACACACACACACACACACACACACACACACACACACACACACACACACACACAGCTACATCTCACTTTTTTGGCTGTTGTCTGCGGGATGGCCATAGTGGTAGTAGTAGTTGGTTTGATTGTTGTTGTTTTTTTGGTGGTACTCATCGCTGTAATGAAATAAAGCAAGAGTAAAATGACTATAAAAAAACACACCCGAATAAACGTATTTAAAGTCCTAATTAAACAACAGTGTTGGATGTCAACATAAACAAAACTATTATGAGTGGAGAGTACATAGTGAGGTTAAAGATGAGAGTGTTCACCTGCTGTGGCTGTCGTCATCATCATGGATGCAAAACTGCTATTCAGACATCCGGTGGAATTACAGCAGCTCACTGAACAGTTGGTTTGAGAGCCGTTGATGCAGGGATCAGAACAGGTGTTGGTGCAGCCAGCAGTGTAGTACATGCTTGTCTGTCTTATCAGCTGGTATATTGTAGAGAGGCACAAAAAACAATTTTTGAAAAATTTGTCAAATTATCCCGGAAACTAGGTTAGACTATATAAATAAACTGCAAATCAATATTTTCAAAGCTTTTGTAAATTACCTAGGGCCTGTGTCCACTAACAGCAGTTTTTGCTCTGAAAGTGTCACTAGGTAACTAAAGTTGTTCTGCTACACTTCTACCCCCCTAAGGCATGATCATCTTATCTGTTGAAATGCTCTGTGAGTTTTATATTAGCTTTTCAATAAAATTGTACAAAGAAAATAGTTTATAGAAATAATGTTATGGTAAAAACAGCAGTTCTAGACCTGGAAAAAAGTACCCTTAAAAAATCCAGTGTGGTTAGTTTCTCCTATAGACTATTGTCATATTGTTGATAACATAAGTCCTGCTGTTCTGTAATTTTGATTGGTCCTTGACAGAGGCATGACAATGTGGAGCATGTTGATGTTTTAAAAGTTGAACTATGTTCAACTGAGATGTTTTTGCACCGAAGACATTGAGCACAAAAACACTGAGCTGCTCTGGTTTTGTTTAGAAAGTAGGGGCTGCCTGTGCAAAATCAAAATGTCAGTGGAAACAGGCCCTGATATATGAGACCTATACAGAAATGCACACGCAAGTTCATGTATAATCTTGATAAACAAATTTTGCACATTGAATTAGGTAATACAGGTGACAGACAGGTTGTAGCATTTTTCAGACAGTAAAGTCACACTTGTTTTCAGTTGTACTCATGTATAAATAGTTTTTTTGCATCAAAACATCACAAGTTTCTTATATGCAAAAAATGTACCTGTTTCAGATTCTGATTAAAAATGACAAGCACATAAAAAAAGGCCTTGGGCAAGCAACACTTTAACGCTAACCACTCCACCAAAAACCTTACTTGACTTTATTCAAGAGGCTACATCTCTATTACCCAATAATTCCCAGGATAAACATCACAAATCGTTGCTCAAGATTTTCAAGTTATTTCATTGAGTAGTTTTATTGGTTCATGAAGTTTTGTTTGTATTATTGCCTTCTTACCTCACAGCAGGCCCCGGGAGTACATGAAGTGGCGTTCTGACTCATGTACATGGAGTAGCAGTCTGAGTAGTTACAGGCAAAAGAGGGACAGCTTATCTGTGTTAGAGAGGAAATTTTCAGCATTAAAAAAAGAAGCATAAGGGAGACAAGTGGAAAAATACACTTCTTTCTTTAAGGTACACTTACCATGCCCATTGAAGTGTACATACTGGTTCCACTCATACCAGACATGCCTGCAGCAAAAAGACAAAAGATGAAACCTGAACATAAGTTTTAGTGTTTTTCACAGGCTAGTTCGCTGAAATATATTATTTTTGAACTGAATCATACCAGTGGAGTTTGTCGGCTGAGTGGAAGACATCATGGAGTTTGTGGAACCGGATCCTGAAGTCATGGAGTTGGATGCACTGGTTCCGCCTGAGACCATTGTTTTGGGAGTGGTCTGGGCCATGGTCATTTTACTTGCTGTAAAAGACGCAGAATTAGTCATAGAATTAGTAACACAGATTGAATTAGAGGAGATAGAAATTGAAGATTAGATAGAAGTTGTGCTGAGGCTTGGCTGTGTGGAGGGTGACGAGCGTCTTGAGGTGCTTGTGGTTTGGGTTGGATTATTTTGTACCTGCAGAAGTGGCAGAGGTGGGAGAGGCGGGAGGCTTATTTGTCGAGGCTGTCGGGCTTCCTGCAGTGGGGGTCATTTTGCTGTTGGTGGGGGTCATTTTGCTGTTGGTGGGAGTCATTCTGCTGTTGGTGGGGGTCGTTTTGCTGTTGGTGGGAGTCGTTTGGCTGTTGGTGGTCATCATGGTTGACTTGGTGGGGGTTGCTGTTGTTGTTGATGTTGCTGTCATGGCGGTGGAAACCTTTGAGGATGAGGCACCAGTGGAGGAGGAAGTGAAAGATGCAGAGGTGGTACTTTGTCCTAATACTGATGGAAGGAGTATTCCTAACAGGAGGAGATGCAGGATACCACTGTGACCTAGCAGTGTGGGGAGCAATTGGAAAATGTGTAAGAGCATGTTGAGAAAAACTGGTGAATAACCCACCCAAGTAATGTATAACCAGCTCATGAATGGAAATGTTAGCCAGTGAGGAGGATTCAGGGGTGCTGGTGCAAGCTCTCTTATCTTCAGCTTCATTCAGGGAATCATTTGACACCTTTTCTCTAGAGACTTTGGGAACCGGTCTCTGGCCATAATAAATGAATTGGACCTCTGGACCAATTAGTTAGCTGTACATTACAGTTAATATCGTTTTATTGACAAAAACAATTTACCACCTGACCCAGGTTGAATCTTGAAAATCTTGAATACCCAAGAAGGAAGTTAAACATAACCTCACACTCAGATGTCATGAAGGTAAAAGCTTTCATGACATTAAAATTTCAGACACAACTGCAGTATTAAGACAAACTTATCAAGACACCAATACATTTTTGTTTGTCGTTTCCATGGGGACCTGCTTCTAACAACACCATAAGGTACAGGTATCCCATTCTTCAGCAGATTGAACTCTTAACCTTGCAGCACTGGTGCACAGTATCCATGCCAACATTTGTATGTCATCGATTCATCAGAGAGCTACAGTCTGGCATCTTTACTTGGAGGACAGTGAAATAGTGTCCCAGAGCGTTGGGTATAGCAGTATTTACTCCTCTGTAGTTTGTTAGGTACCCCACGGTGGCTTAACCTTCCTCCTGTGTTAGCTTTTACTGCACACCCACTATGTTAAGGGTCGGTTTTGACCCATGTCTTAAATCAGCTGTAAATTACAGTAAAACAATTCTCTATTATTCAGTTTGGTTCTCATCTCTAGATTACTTTGTTAGGCTTCATTATCCATGAAAATATTGCTTATCATATTTTTTGTTGTGGGTCTCTGGGCCTTTTTCTGTCAGTATACCCCTCACACAGACATCTATACTGAATTGACCTCATATGACTGGACATACCTGACGTTGTTTTTTGTGCAGGTAAAAACATGGCAAAATGAGAACTTCCTAAATCTCACATGATTGGAAGAGGATCTGACTGTCAGTGTGGTGCCTGACAGTGCACTTATGATTTCCTGTTTTGGCTCTAATTATTAGATATTGATCTAACCAGGTCAACAGTGACCCAAGACAACAAGTGCGATAATTTAATAAGAGCATTTTATAATTTAGTCAATTTAGTTTTTTAAATTTTTATTTTGTTGAAATAGAGGTTCCTGACAAAGTCAAAAAGTTTTGATGCAAAAAAGCCAATTCTCGAGTTGTTCTTTTGAGCATTTAAAATCAAAAACAGGATGTTGCAGACCCTAACATAGGAGGAGGGATAAATTATTACCGTGATAACACACATCGGTGCGTTATCGGGGTAGTAT
This sequence comes from Xyrichtys novacula, assembly GCA_962446985.1. Taxonomy (NCBI): domain Eukaryota; kingdom Metazoa; phylum Chordata; class Actinopteri; order Labriformes; family Labridae; genus Xyrichtys; species Xyrichtys novacula. The sequence goes on from OY660871.1 coordinate 27,126,290, forward strand.
GAAAGTATATGTAAAAATTGACAGTGATTTAAAAAAATCAAACACACACATACCTGTAATAGAGGCCATTGTCACACCAACAGGAAAAGTGAAAAATTTTTTCCCAGCCTGTGATGAAGTCATCCTGTTTAATCTTTTGAGAGAAGGAAAAAAAAAACATTCAGTTCACATGAGTGAGAAAAGTCCAGCTTTGAATATCGGTGAATTTTAATGATGTTGTTATTGTACAATTTAAGCGATTTCTTTATGCTTACAGCTCTCTGACTTGTGAAGTGCTAACCCCCTGTTATCCATCTGTGAGAACTTTTTTTTCTCTTCTTTTTATTAGTGAGAGTCATCTTAGGTCTCCTCTTTAATTATTCCCTTGAAACTGGTCTGGTAATTGTTTGGATGAGTCACTCTGTAAAGGTAGTTGAGCTGTAGTTTTTTTAAAACTTCTATCGTCCTTAACAAAGACATTTTAAAGCACAATGACATTTTTCAGCAGTGGTCACCCCTCATAAGGTCACTCCTGCTAAATTTAGTCTTTTGGAGCGGCTGAGGATTATATTTTACAGTATGTGTCTCTGTGTGTGCTGGGGTCTATCAGTGAACTCAATTAAAGCGTGTTTGTTCCTTGTTCAGTCCTCTTGGGAGGACCGCTGAGCAGCACGATTTGTTTTTTCCCCTCTCCCTTGGATCCCAGCCTGGGCTCCTCTGGGCTCTACACCCTGGAAACTGAGAGACAACAGTAGCCATTTTGGCTTTCCAGTCAAAATGCAGAGTTTACTTGGAAAAATAAATCCCATGGAGGATGCTGAATTTGGTGTGCCAAGCATCAAAAGTCCTGTTGAGGTGCGAAATCCTCATTTTGAAAATCACACCAGTCGACTTTAAACTTTAAACTCTGAAAATGTTCATCATGTGGTTATGATGAGTCATGCATTTAATCATAAGACTCCCTGAGTGATATACAAAAGCCTCGACTTAACCTGAAATTTGAGCAAAGCTGGTCATTCAAAGGGAAATTTAACATTAAATCACTGTGAATGTGTCACATCTCTGAGCCGAGGAGAGGCTAAAATTCAAACACCTGATAGAGTCATGTCAAGTTTTGCTTTTTAATCAGGAAGAACAGAATAACTTTAGGACAATGGCTCTTAATTTGGACTAGAAAAAGGACAAAATTGAGTCATTCTTTGATGGAAAAGTTACAGAAATTATCACACTATTTGGGGAAAAATAAAAGGACGTCCTGGATAGACTTTACATTGAACCAAGTGGGTCTATTAACCCTGTTAGTAAGTCACCAATTAGTTTATTTAGAAGAGAACATACTGGAGAGGTTAATGTATAACACACACTCCGGCAATTCTCTTCTGTATCATCTTGGTTACAATAATACAACTGTTTTTGACCTGTACCACCCTTTGATTCTCCGTGCACTGACACAAAAACTCGATTTAGCAAAACTGACACCATGCGAACATTATTCATCTCTCTGTTTGGTACATTTTATTATATAGAAATCCTCTTACCTGATCTGCTGCAGTTGAGCTTTTTCGTCAGCTGTGGTTGAAATGAATGGGCTCTCTCTGTCTGGCGTCCCCTTTCTCTAGTGCTCTCTGTCACCTCCCCCCATCCGCCTCCTACCTGCAGCGCTGTAGTGACAACCTAATAAGTGGAAACTCTCACCTGCACCACTTTGAAAAGGAGGAGGAGGAGGTGAAAACCTGCTGTTGCTGGGCAGGTCTTAAGATGCCTCAGAATTAATATTAATATGAACAAAAATGATGTTTTCACAACAAGATGACTCAGTTAGGGCATTTTCTGTTAAAAGTCAAAGCACCTAATATATGATAATAAAGTTTTTACAGGGTAAAAATGTTGATCGGGACCTGGATTTGGTCAAACCAAGAGTATCAAGTAAAACAATACACTCTTTAAGTACCCAGAGCTGTCAAATGTTCCTGTAATACCACTTCATTGTGTGTGTCCGCTCCACATAAAAGACTATATTATGTTACAATTCATCACTGTGCTGGGTTGCTATATTGAAAGCAAACTAAAACTGTGCACCTAGCAATTACAGATTTACCAAAATAGCTCAGTGGATTAAGTCTGTGCTGGCCTATGAGAGCACAGGTGAGATTTCAGTGCCCTGTGGGGCTGATTGTATAGGGAAACTCCTGGTTTCTGTTTAACACAATGTGAAATCAGACCCCCTCTCTGCCGGCTATAAAGCCCCCGCAGGACTACAATTAGCTCTTTGTGGCCAAGAGAACGTAGAATTCTTGGGCACGACACAAAAGGCAGTTGCTCGATTAAGGTGACAGAAGTCCTGCCTTGTTTTCATCCTGGTTGCCTGGTAATGAAATAAAATACATTTTATCTGTGTTTAGCTGATTCATGGTGTCGCTTCAAAACATGCACAGGGGATTAAAAGTGATTCCCAACAATCTTTCAGTGGTTAAATCAGCTCTGACTCTGAATAATACTTTGAAAGTAGATTTATTGTCATTATCCAGTAGGTGTAATTTTGCTGCAGTTACAGGAAGCACTGTTGCTGATTATAATATGTGCAAAGAAGAGTTTCATAGAGTCAGCCTTTCACATTTAAAGCCACACTAACCTAGATTGGGGTGGCTTTGAGTTGATAACTTTGAATAGATTTTAGGAACTTTTATTTATCACACAATTTTTCCTCTTCTGTGCACCTGCTTTATGAAATTTGTGTAAGTATATTTACTACTATTGAGAGTACATAGAAAAAAAATGCTATAATTTAATGTTTCAAAAACTAGCCTATTTTTTAAACACCAGTAATATTTGATTTGGGGCTTTAACAAGGGCAAAAAACCAATAATAGTGAAGGATTTTGAAGGCAGATTTCCGGGGGGTCATGCTACCCCCTGGTGAGTGCTCTGGACACACTCCTGAGCTGGAGGCCAGTGAGGTTACCACAGCAACATTAGTATAACATTTCTTTTGTAGCTTTTGGGTTCCCAGAGTAACAAATCAAATGATTATTTATTCATCAATAAGAAGTAAAAGAGAGAAAAATCACCAAGGCAAGATTATAGTGGAAATATTAGGTACACCTTAGTTAGATGAGCCTGTGCTATTTTGATAAAACAATTTTTAAACAATAAAATACTTTTTATTGAAGTTATCTGACAACAAAGTAATTTATCTCATTCGTTTTCTTGAGTGAGGTCTGCATTTCTTGGTTGTCTGACTTTGTGTATAACAATCTCTTATATTAGGTTTGAGCCAAAAATCAATGTAAAACCTTTAACTATCAAGGTGCAATTTTATGTCATTGTAACGCTTCTTTTTGTTGTCTCATCTCTTACATGGTGCTTTAAACTGGTGCATTAAATTGCCCCACACTCTGTTAGTACAATTCAACCAAAAATCCTGCTACACTTTGGCCTGTGAACCCAAACTATCAAATAACATCCAAACATTGCTGGTATTGCTGCATGGGTAAGAGACGTTCATATAAGAAAAACATGTTTGGTAGTGAAGCAGTTAAGCTCAATATTATGTTTTCACATGGGGCAGAGAAAACCCCCTGGTGGCTGCTCTGGCTGTGTTAATTTTCTGTGTGTTTACCTGTGATAAAGAACAATAGGGCATGAATTTGAAGTTTTATTTTCAAGGTTATGACCTCACCTTACAAAAAGTCCCATGTGAGGCATGTTTGGAAGGAGTTCAGCTTTTTAGATTTAGCCAGACAAAGAGTGAGTGACTATGAGAACAAAGGCATCATTGAGAGAGTTTTTTTTGTAACTGTGAGATTGTTTGTTTTGCATACTTGTGTACTGTGTTTGTATGAGGGTATGACTCGTACTGAGACTGTTTTTCTGTCTTTGTGATGGCAGATAACATACACAGCAAACCTGAACAGAAACTACCTATAGAGGCTAAGCTCATCCGCTCATTCCTACACAACAATTAACTGTACAGTATATATAACCTCGAGGCTCATATTTCACTGTGTACTCAGCTTTATATTTGAGATAAAGGGCTTTTTTAAATTAGTTAGTTATATGATACAAATGTTAATGCCAACAAGGAAATCTTTTAAACAAATCGTCCGTGGCAAGTATCGACCAGAGGAAGCTCATAAAAACAGCAGTTTCTGAATCAGTGATATCAAGTCAACAACTTTTATTTGACTCTCAAAACTTCACGTATTCAAATCAGTAAAATCTTTGTTTGCTGAGAAGGATCTGTAGGCCAACATATTTGCCAGTGCATCCTTCTCGTTCAGCTCCTTAGAGCCTCCTAATGATGCGAAAAATCGCACCATGATAGAAGTACTGTATGACTTAGTAAGAAATCCTCATTTGAAAGTTTTGCCTTGTAAATCTTGAGCACAGGTCAAACAGCAGGAACATAAAAATTGTTTGTTTTAGCTTCAAGACTGAGGGAAACATAAAAAAATGGTGCAAAACGACTAACCAGGATAGTCAAGTCTGAAAAATAATCAGAGAACATTTTAGAAATGATTAATCTTACTAAGTTTGTTTAAATAACAATGGCCTCTTTAGAGTAAGGGCTTGATTTTGACTCAAACATGGCACCAAAAGGGGTTCATTGCTTTAAAAGCGTATTTTTGTGTTTCATTCATCTAACATGAGTGATGATTTTCTCTTTTTGCTTCCTTTTTTTTCAACCATGTCCAAGAGTGTGTAATCTGAAACCCTCCAGTTTTAATGTTTCACCCAGTGTGAACAACATAAATGTGGGAGTAAAAGTTAAAAAGACAAAACAATGTTGACATTTGGGTGATTAGAGCTCCTATGAGGAATTTTGTTCTGCTAAATGCAACAAACTGCACTTTTAAAGTGTCGTTCATGATCGGATTAAGGTTTGAAATTGATGTATTTTTTATGCTCCTTTCAGCTCACTGTAGTCCAGCTGCAGCAGTGTCTTCCTACTTCCTGTTGCTGCCATGCTGTAAAACAACAACTCTGCAGTGGACAAAGAAAGTGTTCTAAAATGTAAAATAACAGAATTTTAAAAGCAGGACTAAAAATGTGTTGTTAACGATTACTTTTTGAAATTCAGTGACTGACTGAATCTTACAAAATTGGACTCTTTGTCAGCCCCCATGATGACTTGAAGCACTTAACAATACTCCAAAAGTTGCATCACATTCAATTCAAAGAATTAATCTCAAGCTTGGATAAAATTGAACACCTACACTTGAATCTCATTACCAGTGTTTCATCTAAAAACTAATGTTGCTTTCGTAGAAGCATATTCAAGAATTGAAATGCGAGCTTATTTTTTGGTCACCCTCGTAGCTCGGCTCTCAAACATGAGAACAGACAGATGCTTTTTTCTTTAGCAAAGGAAACAGTTGCACTCTTTGTGAATACTTGTTCTCATTGTTTGCAGACAGGGCTCAGCAGACCAAATTAAGTGCCCTGGACGTAACTGAACTGTGTTAATACAGGGCTAAGAAGATTAGACCAGATTTACCCTTTCCAGTATTCGTCAGCGGCAGTGTTCACTCAGACTTTGATGCATAGCGATGGGTCAATGAGACCTGAGCACCACGATAGCACTCACCATGGACTAGGACATGGACCTAATGAGCTGAAATGGAAGCTAACATTTCTTTAAGACCTTGGATTGCCACCTCCTCCCATCCTAAAGGGATTCTGGCGAATGTCAGAGTCCAGCACCTTCTGTACATCCTCTAATAGTAAGCTTCCGTCTTTGTTTCCTATCTTTGTCTGTAATCTGCTTTTATGTCGTAGTTTTGGCATTAACATAGAGCCAATATCATTCCAGCAACCTTAACTCACTCCAGTTATTCTCATTGACAGTACCTCATTCATTCAGATTACCACAATGTGAAGCGAACATGCTTTAATATGACGGCATACATCCTCTGGACTGTGTTCACATGGACGTTCAAAGGGCTGCTGTGCACCTGCAGGTACCTGTGGGTGAGTTCTTGCTTTGTGAAATGCTGACATTTGTATTTAAATGGGGATAACTCACCCATATCTGGTGTTTGTAAGGGTTGGATTTTTACAGTGATCGTAAGCCCTGTTCATTTGCATTGCAGATCTGCCCGTACAACGCAATCAAATTCTTGCCAAGGAAACAATACATTACAGAGGGAACAAGCCGACGGCAGAAGAAGCTTGTGGGTAAGGATCATATAACCCAGGACAAACATTACTTCATAAAATCTGTACACTCAACTGATTAGACTTTATTTAACTGGATTATATGTATTTAGGCAGGCTGGTGTCCTCTTACTCTATGAGCCTTTAAAGATGCATATAACTTTTTTAATGAGGCAACATGAAAAAAAAGGTATATGCACCTCTGACATGCTTTATAACAACCTGATCTTATTGGCTGTACCATCTTGGTGACTACTTGTTTCTGGTAGGCTGTTACATGTCAACTAAAGTGATTAACAGTGGGCATGTAACCAAAAATTGATGGTGTACATTGGTGTTATGAGTTAGTCGTAGCTAGTCTGCTTTAGCTGTGCACAGGAAATCAGTCAGTGTGGAGCTAAACGTAGCCCAAAGCTATAATCCTGGTACCCATTTGGAGTCCCCTCTCAATGCTTTAGCATGAAGCCATATCTTTGAAACCCTGTCTTACAAGTATGATTCTAAACAGAAACCTTGTTCTCACCAAAAGTCTTATCTGAAAGTTTGTTATTATGAACGGCTGGGTAGGAATCTCCAAAAACTTGCCTGTTTCTCACTGAGTATATAGCATTGTCAGATGATAGCTCACAGGTCCCAAATTGCTGTTTACACAACCGTTCATTTGTTTACAAAAATTCTAACACTGATTTTATGATAATAACATAGCTAGTTAGCTTACTCGTGTATTTGTTTGCCTACGTCTTCACTATGTTAAATGTACACAATGCTGTTGATTTGAAATCCTGCTAGCTTACTGTTAGCTTTCTAGCTCTTTGCAGACTAGCTACTCCTGGCAACGTTATTGCTGAGAACTAGCAAGTTCCTGGAATAGTATATTGTGTTTCCATTGTTTTCATGACTTTTTCAGGTATTAGCCAGGATTGTTAAGGTCTATTTTCATTCTTTAGAGAATGGCCACAGTACTAATGAGATAATGCCTGAAGAGATGCTTCCACAGCGTCTATCACTTCCTAACAATAGAGTCTTTATCAGGTTTTATCCTTTCTATTTAAGTCTATTTTACTGCAAGTGCTGGAGTAAACCAACAACAACTTGTTTTCTTATCGAGTTGATGGCGCCAAAGGTCCATCAGCATCCCAACGTGTAAGTAGAGATATGATGTGATTACCTCATCTGACTTTCCTTGCCAGGTCCTGGAAGTAAAGGGACTGTATCCATACCAGGAAGCCCTGACCGTACCACGGCTCTGCACAAGCGAATAACCAAAACTGAGAAGGAGATTCTGTCACTGAAGACCAGGTTTGCCTGCGAGAGAGCATCATGGGAGAGGAGGTTTGCGTATCTGCAAAGAAAACAAGAAGAACTACATAACCAGGTGCACTTTTAAAAGTGTTAGCAAGTGTTAAAATTTGGATGTCTTCTGGTTTTATCGTTATCTTCTGTCCTTCTCCTCAGGTGGTCTCTCAGGCTGGAGTGTTAGTGAAGGTGGGGAGTTTTGATGACAGCGCCTCAGCAGTAGACAATGGGGAATTATATGAGGAGTGTCCAAGTAAATAACATGAAAACTGAAGCAGTTTTACGCTACCATGCTAGTGGATTCAATAGTAACGCGTGCTGTGACTCTCCAATGAACAGGAAGTTTCCCAAGGCTAACATACCAACGCAGAGCATCTGATATGTCAGCAAGAGGCACCACTTATACTAGCAGTTTGACAGCCAGCCACTTATCCTCATATTCGGCTTTGAGCCCAAGACCATCCTCTGCTGCATCTTCAGTTACCAGGTATGGCCTTTTTTTAGAGATGGTCCGGCACAGCTATAACTCACAACTTGTTAGCACAGAGGCTGGAAACAGGCAAACAGCCAGCAGCAGTATTTTCCTGGAGTCCAGGTTGAAAGACGACTGCTCACAGGCAAGTCCAACAACAGACGTCTTGAAAAACAACCCTAAGTCCTTTATTTTCGTGCGGACAAAGGACAAAGAAGATTTGCAAATTAGTGACCTTTGTTGTACCTTGTGGTGGATTTTGTTACCTTTGAGGGAGCGAGGCTACCTTGAACAGATCAGTATATATTCCCAAAAAATGTCAAACTTAACTGCAGGATTTTATATGTTTCAAAACATCTTTAAAGTTCAGATTTACATATTTAAAATTTTCTTTCAATCTATTTTATTTGTATATTTTTAGCAGACACTTCTGCCCTTCATATATCGACTGTAACCTTCTGTATACTTGTTTTACAACTGACTGGTCTCCATTTTGTCCAGTGTACGGTCTTGGAGGACACCCAAAAGCCCTCACCGGGTTTTTGTACCACACTCCCCCATGGACCTGGAGCTGGGTCACCGTGTCAGGATTATGCTACCTTCTGGGAGAATCAGCACAGGAACTGTCCGTTTCCTCGGTCACCTGCAGGGGGAGGCAGATCTCCATCTTGGGGTGGAGCTGCAGACACCTCATCATGGGTTGACTGATGGCAGCCACGGGGGACACAGCTACTTTGAATGGTAACAACTCATTTTCTTAGTGTGTGGACACAGTCTTTGTGTAACTTTGGGCTGTTTACCCAGAGTTTATGTCTCCTCTGATGACAACTTACTGAGCAGATTTTCAAAGAACATTTAAATGAACCTGCAGATGCTGTGCAGGGTCATCTGTTGATGAAGTGCGGTTTGTTACACAAATGAAATTACACACAAGAGTCTCTAGGTATGTACACATGACACTCAGGTCCTCAGGTATTTAACAACCAAACAATGCCTCCAGGAATACTTGTGCAAATCCTGTGCACTTAGTGGTTGAGGTGAGTATGCAAATCTCAGGCTGAGGTAAACCCGGCAGGCTTCAGCAGTTTAGAAGTGGGGTGTGTGCACTTGAGATATGAGGTGTGAACGTGCCTGCAGCAGTGACAGATCGGACTTGCTGTTGAAAAAAATAAAAACGAAGTGTGAGTATTTTCTGGATGACTTCTTTAGAACTACAGTATCCGACACATAGGTGGGCCAGAAAGTACCTAAAATCACAAAGCTCTGTCTTCAGTTTCACTTGAGTTTAGACAACCTCAACCATCATCTTAACTTGAACATTTTTTTTCCTGTTTCTGTGTTTTTCAGCCAGCCTGGTTACGGTGCATTTGTACCATTCCACAAACTACTAATGGCCTGGGAATGACAAAAGTACAGACAACTGAGCTTCACGCTTGGACCAAGTGATGCAAACAGTAGTTAAAGCTACAGATTTGATACCTTATCATGTAGCAATGAATCTTTGTCATAAAATACAAAGTTGTGTTTTCTGATACTGGCAATAAAAATCCATCAAAGCGCTTCTTTGTTTAAGCTCGAGTGTGACGTTATGTAAGACACACAGACGGTGGGATTGCTGTTCTTTTGTTGACTTTGTTGGTGTTAGCGTCAGTTTCTAAAACAACATATCTCAGTTTCCCAGCAATGCTGAATTTCCAGCACAAGTCAGGCTTTGTTAAGACAAAAATAACAACCACAGGACAATACACATGATAAACACTGCCAACAAAAATGTGGTAAAGCCACATGAGGTGCTAAAATTAACAGTACAATACAGCTACAGATAAATGTATTCTTAACGTGTGAAAATTTAGCCGCAAGTCACCATGATACAGTGCTTGGGGCTATGGTTATAATCCTCATAATTCACAATATCCTGAGTGATTTGGTGTCAATAAAAGTCATGGAATATATAGTTTTAAAAAATGTGATTATGTGTAAAATGTCATGGGAATTCAACAACTCTTAAGTGGACAAAAAGGTTCACAAGCACCTATACACAATAACTCACAGGGTGACCTTTCCTCTCACCAGGAAAAGCAGAACAATTTTTCAGGCTTGCAACATGAGCTGCAGTGGTAAAAATGTCAAAAACTAGGACAAGCCTTAAGCAAACTCCACTTTTTTTTAATTTTATGGTGATGCAAGTGTGTGTGTGTGTCATGTTCCCCACTTCCCGAAAAACATTTGAGGAGGATGAATGAGCCATTCAAAGAGTGATTCAAACTTTAGGAGGAAGTACAGCAGACACAGGTTACATTTGTCACATGTTTTAATTCTTTAGTGACAGCTTCAACATGGATTTTGACAGGAAATATTTCAACTTAATTTAGAAAAGAGCATAAATTAAAAGACCTCATGAGAACAAAGTTCCTCATACTGTTATACTTTCTTTTTTTTCCACAAAGTAACCTAAATGCACAAGTTTATACAGAGCTACAGCAATACTTGATCTGAGAACATTTCGAGAAACTGACCATCAGCAAATATCTTCTGCTTGTGTCATAGTTGTTTCTCCATTTCCTGGTACACTTGTGATTTACTGTAAACCTGGTCCTTTATAAATACTGTTGCTACACCTCAGAGATAATATCAAACAGCAGGCTGTCGTGGAGAACTACAGTGAAAATGAAAGAAAAACGAACACTTCGAACTGACTCATTTCTGCATGAGAACTTGTGATCTGGATAAAAGATTAAAATACATCATAATTGACACAATATGCATCAACAGTTAAATCTCTAGAAACTCAGTCGTGATTAGTTTTAATCTAGAGGCAGGTTCATCCGAAACATGGATGACATGGTCACAGTTGACAACAATGTCATACATACGTATATACACTCAGCTCAGGAGAGCAAATGACACTTCCATAATGACACACTACAGACTGAAACATCTGAATGATTGGCTTGTTAAAATCATGAACTCCTCAGAATATCCCTCTCTGAGCCTTCAGGTTGAGGATCTCTGCAGCCAGTTTCTCTGCATCCATCAGGTGCGGGAACATGCCCATGACCGTGTCCACCTGATGCGGGTTGAAGATGGCTTGTAAATTCTTTCGCAGTTCCAGCCTCTGCTGATCAAAAGCAGCGGATGAAGCTTGTTGTTGGCCCCAGGAGTGGTAATGCTGGTCTTTGTGGGAGCAGCAAGAGTTGTGAGAGTGTGGGGGCTGGATCAAAGAAGGCAAACTGCATGATGACCTGGCTTGGGGCAGCCCTTGGAAGGGGTCCGACCAGTATTTCAGCTGATGATTCGGGGCTCCATGGTACTGGAGGTGGTTTGGTAAGCTCTGTTGTTGTGCTGCGCCATGTGGGAACATGTGAGGAGGATAGGTGTTGAATTTGGTTTGTCTCTTTGACTCCAGGTTTTGATGGTGTTGCTGAAGACCTGATGAAAGCCCTGAATGGGGACAGCAGGTGTGATTTTGTTCCGAATGCAAAGAGGTATGTCTGGATCCAGTGAGGGCACTTTGCTGCTGGGGCCAGGGCCTGTGAGAGTTGCTGTTGCCATGCAAAAAGTCAGAGTACTGGTTCTCATAAGAACCAAGACCAGAATCCAGGTACTCCCCAGAGATGTTGGAATAGTAATGATTGGACAACTGGTGCAGCCCAGGCCACTCGCTCTGACACTGGCTACCTGTTGCTGAACATGACGTATGATTTGGACTCTTTCTGGGGTCCTCCCAGTACAGCTGTGTATTTTCACTAACCAGACTGGGATGTGATGGACTTTGCTCGTCTCTTTGGTATTCTGGATCATGAGAACAGGAAGTGGCATTACGGGTAAGTTCAGGATCAGCATGAAACTGTCTAGGCGATGATCTGGATTTTCTTTCTTCTTTTGTGGTGGAAATTTGGGCTTTTTCTCTCAGTTCATCAGCCAAGGACAGGTAGGACTGATTCACCCGCTCAGGATGGTAGAACTTACATTTGATGCCGTAGGTGCATTTTTTGTCTGAGGACAACAAAAAGGACATGCAAGTGTTTTAAGTCATCTTAGTTGAGAACCACATGACCAAAAACTCCCAAAACATGACAGTAAGCAGTAAGGTTTGTTGTATTATCTTACCGTAGGGACAGAGCTGTCTCTTTTGCTCTGTTGGCAGAGGCTTCTTCCTGAGAAGGTTTTCAAGACTGGGGCCATGACGCCCAAGAGGGTCATCTGGAGGCATAAACCTGAACATAAAGGAATACATTTGTCTTGTTTATACATAAACTCTGTAGATATATTCTCCTGATCTGAAGGATAATATCAAATCGTGCATCCTTGGGTGCACAAAAAGTTGTTTGCTTACTTGTCATTGACAAAAGAGTACATGAGGAGTCTTTCCTCGATGCACTTCTTCCACTCGGGTCTTTCTCCCTGGAGATCCCGGTAGGTGTCATTGGATACGATGACCCCCTCTGACTCGTAGGCCAACTTGACAATAAAGCGGTCATCATAGCAAACCACCCTCTTTCCCCCAACACGCCGCGATGGAGTGAAGACCACTATTTTACGTTTTTCAAGCTCCAAGAGGATGTGTTGATCTGAAGTGAAAACAAGCAAGAGTCAAACATGAGTAACCCTTCACAACTGGATTTTAATCTTTTGACATTTTACAATCCTGATTCAAAACTAATAATATGCTAGGATAAAACAGATTATTATGGTTCTCAAATCATTAATTGGGAGAAGAGAAGACATGATATCAAGTTTTTGAGCTAAAAAGTTTTCTTGTTTTGTGCAAAAAATATACTACTTTTAAATTTGCCAACAGCCAAGCGATACAACTGGGTATAAAGAGGCGATGTGTGAGCAAAAAGTTTAAATAATGTTGGTTAGCGAAGAATTTGGGGAAATCATCAACTTAAATACACAAAATCTGAGTAAATCTGTGCAATAGAGATAAGTATGAAAAACAGCACTGGATGGTAATTAACACTTCATTCAAAACAGACATGACTCTGTAGTGGAAATCACTGCATGGATTCACATTCACTTCATAAAATACATTTTCTATGAATGCAAGTCAAAGCTTTAAAACACACAGAACTCATGTTAAGTTTTTTTTAAATACATTGTGGACATCACATCAGTACAGACTTTCAGATATGTTGGCCACAAAGGATCATAGTTGGGAATCAAACCAATGACTGCTGAAAGGAGGATTATTGCCTGTATACATGAGGAGCTAAGACCACTCAGCCTCATGTAATTGCCTTTTTAATCAAAGTTTTTATGTAAAGTTTAAAGACACGGAAATATGTAAATTTTGGTCCATCTATGCATAAAAATGAGAGGAGTATTTCTCAAAGCTCACTCAGTCCCTCACAGAGGAAAAAAGTTAAAAGGAAGAATTTAATCAGTCAAAAAATCTTGTGCCCACAAGACACCAGGTGACGCTTTACATGTCTATGGCTGATCCACTGATATCCTCTTTGAACACTTCCAGACACTTCACCATTTGAGGGCCTCTCTGCTCTGTCTTCACTTAACTCTTAGCTCTATATGATCTCTTGCTGTAGATGATTGTCAGCAGTTAACCACGCACTACATGTAAACTAGGTGTGGAAGAAAAAACACTGCTGGACTTCCTGGTAGGGCTTTCCCATGAACTACTGAAGGCTGATTATTTTACTTCCTTGTTGGTGAAAATAGAACCTTTGGATTACTCCACCCCGGCTGCACTAAAGGGTGATGACACATTAGTTTTACACCAGTGGTCCTCCCTTCATTATATGGTTGTTGTTGGAGCTGTCAAAAGTTAGTTAGGCATGAATAGTTTGAAAAGATGAGGATAAGCCTGAATGAAAGGTGGCTTCTCTTCTCAAAGAGACTGTGAAGTCTGGGAATGATAGAAATCTAGATTGTCAGATACACCTTGAAATAAAGAGACTTGGCAGCAGGAAATACATGGCTTTTTATTCTTTTCCAACTGATACTATCTCTACAGCTCTTACTGCATGCTCACTCTTACTGCTGTTTTGCTTTATACTGAAAGGTATCTAAGAGACTAGTTGGGTAAACTCCTATTTCACAATCTTAACTGTGTTGCCCCATAAGTTTGGCATGACTTCACTAGTTCTTCACCTGAAACATTATCTCATGGTTACCGCAGGAATGAACCACAGATACAGGAATAAGCATGCCTCGAGCTACAGTGGAAGAGGAGACTGAAGCCGTTATTGTATCACACTTCTGGGTAAACGAGAATCTCTAGGGAAATTATAAGTAACAGTTCCAGGAATAGAGGAGTGTTTCCTGGTGATTTAAAGGAGTAGTTCAACACTTTGGAAACCATCCTCCCTTTGCCAATACTTCATGTGTTTTGTATAGACATAAGTTTTGGATGGTTAAATGCTTCATAAACGAAGTATCATGTGTGAAATGCATAATAGCTTCCTGTCCTCAAAAGCCACCCCTAATCCCCCTCCAGCAGGGGAGTGTTTCGATATAGAAACTGAATCCTAACGCTATTCTCATTTCTAAACAATTTACCCGCACAGGTTCACATCTGAGTCTTTTATCAAAGGAAACTCAGTGAAACTGGACCAGACTGTTCCTTGAGTGTGACTCAGACGAGATCAAAACATTTTGGTTTGCAATCCGGGCATTTTTATTTCCTCAAACGATTAATATCATGTACGGTATGCATACTGGCATCTAGGCTAGATTTTGAAGGCTGGCACTTCCTCTTCATGGGCTGCTTTTGGAGAAAATGTAGCCCTGTTTTTTTCCAGTGCAGAGTTACTTAGTTAGGTAAGAGCAAATCTTTGTGTTGTGAAACTTGTCAGTGACTAAATTAGTGGAAAATGATAGGCTGCAGAGCTATTGACCTCACACCGGTTTACAAGCTAGCTTTATAACACACTAAACTGGTTTGAAACATTAATTACTAAACATACAACAAAAAGGAGAAATGAAATGATCTAAAGTCAGTGTTTGAATGTTGGGATGGTAGCCGACAAGTTCACTTACTGTTTGGTTTGTTTGAGTACATTATAAATTGGCAAAAAAGCTTTGTTTAGTTCCTCTGAGCCCAGCGCTGTGTCTGACTTTTAGCCAATCAAAATAGGTCCTTGTTACTTTTATCAAAACCAAACCTCACTCATAAAAAGCTCATTTTGGTCTCCAATTGCCCATAATATTACCAATTTTTTGTGCTAGGTAGTAACTGCACAAAACAAGAAGCTGAGTTAGCCATTTGAGTAAGTTTCTGGAAGTAAGCCTTCCTGTTTTTGAATGAAGTCATTTCTCTGTAGCTAATTTAATCACGTTGTGTAGTAGCATTACAGTTTTTGTCACTGATCTTGCTACATAAACCTGTTTCTGCTATGACTGAGAGAGGTTTGTGCGGCTGAAAGAATCATCTGAAGCATCTCTCTGTTTCCTGCTGTTCATTCTTGGACCCTCACCTGTGATGGGGGCATCAGGTCGGGGCTGCTCTTTACGCCAGGCGGGAACAAACACCGTAATGGTTTTATGACCCCTGTCCAGGAAGAAATTGACTGCCAGCTGGATGCCTCGACATGAAAACACTTCCTTGTTGCCATGACTGTAAAAAGAAGCAGGTGAAAGCAGGCGATGGTAAGTAATTGTAACAGTAAGAGATTCAGTTAATTTGTGTAAACACCACACCGATCCCCTGAGAACTTGTTGTATAACACCTTCTATACCTAATGCAAGGTGGAGATTTCTGAGGTGTGTGCCGAGAATTTGCATATTGTAGCAGTGGCCTTCACAAAAACATGCACAGGCAGGGCGGTGAACGCCCTTTTCAAACAGTCAAGTGAGATGGTATAAGAGAAAGATGCATGCTTCAGGGTCAAGGTTGAAGAACAACATGACAATGAGTGCCGACAGCTTGAAATGTGTTATTTTACAGGTACTTTACTGTCTCTACGTAAACAAAAAGAGTTATGGGTGTTAAGTTGCTTTTTGTGCACGTACAGGGATGGATTTATGACTTAAAAACAATAAAAAGGGATTTTAACTGTTAATCTGTGATCCAATAAGTGAGAAAAAATAAAAATAAAAATCACCTCATGGCGACATTGCTGCCATCAATGACAACAGGTCTCAACTCTGTGTCTGTAGCTTTCCAGTCCCCAGTTTGTGAAGTGTTTCTGCTGGGTCCAAGGACCCAGCTGGGAGGCAACAGAAGGTCCTTTAGCCCCGTATTTCTCGCATCGCTGTCATCACCAGACACGCAGGGTGCTGTGCCGGTCCTGCACCGGACCAGCTCTCCCAGCACCGAGTTGGTGTCTGTGTTTAGTCCCAACTTCTTCAGGGCAGACTTCACCTCTGCTGCAGAATAACCCAGTTTCCTGAAGAAGTCCACTCTGAGCTGCAGCTCCTCGGTGTCGGGTTCGAAAAGGTCTAAAGCTGAGCTCTGGCTGAGGGGATCCATCCTGGAGCATCTGGGCCACTTTTCATCAGCATAGAAGAAATGTTACACAGCTGCAGGGTGTCACTGATTGACTGTCTGGGGAAAGGTGGCAATTACAGGGAAAACAAGTTTATTTGACATGATGTGACCCAGTGACATAAACGTTCCACTTTTTGTTTGACTTAACCCTGAGGATAAGCCATCTATCTATCTATCTATCTATCTATCTATCTATCTATCTATCTATCTATCTATCTATCTATCTATCTACAGCAGTCTGACATACATATCCTCAGTTTTAATCTAGCACAGTTGATTTTTGAAAACCACAGCAGATCCACTAAAACTATAAAATACAAGCTTTTACTGAAGTTACGTAACTCCAACCTGCTGGCTCAGGATTTTAAAACAGCTTACTGAAGTTTTATTGCTGTTTATTGTCCACATTGGTTTACCAATCAGAACTAAACAAGGCAAAACTATTCCCTATTAATAATGTAAAGTATAGAGGGTTGAGAATGTGTGAGCAAATGAGCAAAATAAAGTTATTGAGGATTTAAATGAGTGAAGCAAAATGTAAATATAATGTCGATATTTTACAGCAAACTGGACATATTTTTGATATTTTTTGATTCACAAACACAGTAATAATCCAGTTGAGTCAATATAGGTAGTAATAATAAAAAACTAATTTATTTTCTCACAATTTGACTTATAGTCCAACAGGGCTGGGACGATATGCTTTTCTCCTGATTCTATTCTTCTACGATTTTTTTGGATGCCAATTCGATTAAAATTGCGATTCTACGATATTGACGATTTTCTGGATATTTAGTCTGCATTTTTAACACCAGTGAATGATTATGATTGTCTACTGACTATTTCAGGAGCCACATTTACCCCCCAAATACACATCACATGTAAGTCAGTTTTTAAGATTTATTCTTTAAGAAAAAAATCGATTTTTGAACATAAAAATCGATTTAAAAATTGTAAAACAAAAAATCACGATACTTATGTGAATCGATATTTCTAAGTCTTTTTTTTTAATCTCAATTTGACAAAATATGCCACAATTTATTTATCAAATAAGCACAATTAAGTAATGTGGCTTTGTATTTTTGGCTAACTCCTTATGTTTATAAGTAATACCAAAATAAAAATAACATGTCCAGCTCAGTATCACGATAATAAGGCCTGTTTTTGTAATGCTCAGTAAAGTTTGCTCGTCTCTTATCCTCTTCAAGATAGACTACAGATAACTAAACATAACAGTAAGAAATGCTACGCTGATCTTTGTACTTTAAAGTAGCCGTACAAGTGAACAGACTTGACTAATTTTACGTGAAACGCTCGAAAACAAGTGTCAAAATGGACTTTACCTCCTCCTCCTCCAAACAGGCAGGTAAGCTGTCAACAAATCCTCGAGATCTCTTACCTTCTCTGTTCGTCTCTTCCTCCTCTCGGCTCATCTGTCAGCCACCAACTCGTGTTAATGTTTCCAAGTACAGTAACTTTGACACAGTTCCGAGTTTGTTAGCGCCTCCTCCCTCCCTCCTGGTAAAAAAAAAAGACGCGAGAAAAGAAAAAGAGGTTTCTTTCCTTCTACTTCTTCTCTTCTTCCTGCTGCCGGGCGCATGGCAGCTTTGAAGAATTTGCATATACTATCAGAGATAAGATAAAGTGTTCCCTTTCCTCTGGCTGTCACTCAAACACGCCGTCCTGCTTGTTTTTTGGCCTTTTATGTTTGTGGGTGTGATTTGTGTTGTCTTTGCTGTTGTTGGTTTTCCTCCAGGCAAATTTTCTGAATACATTCGCAATAAAAGCGAGAAACAAAATCACTGTGTATTTGGTGTGTACTTAAGGTATCAGAAAACACCCAGAGAAGTGTAATAAAGTTAATTTTTAACTTTTATTGTACTGTAAAAGTACAATAAATAACAGTAAAAATAAACTATTTCAGGACACGAACACACGGTTAAAGTCCATGTTGACGATTTTAAAGATGCGATAGAAAATATGATAAAAAATATTCATTGGGTTGTGGAAAAACACAAGATGAAATTGGGGTGAAGTAGAAATTTTGAGACAGGAAAAACACAGTGTTGTCTGGTCTTTAGTGTGTTAGTTTTCACTGAATATCCCCTGCTGTTTCACACATGCTAAAGGAAACCAAAACAAGCAATAAATCAGGGGCAAGACGCCCCCTGGTGCCAGTGGGTGAAACTTCTACACAAATAACATCTGTTTGTAATGCACTGTGATTTTTTTCACAATTATTTTGCTCCATCGAAACTGTATGAGATATTTAAATATGGTCCAGGATAAGCAATTACATTCATACAGATATTAGGGGCGTTTTTGAGGGGTGGCCAGGGATGGCTATTTGCTTAGATCAGGGATTTACGTCAAATACACTATTTTTGATTTGCAAACAGGCTGTGTATTTTCTATCATTATATACATACATTATAATTTTACATGACATGATAAAACGTTTTTTTTTTGTGGCTGTAAAAGATTAAAGCTAACAAGATATGATTGTTATTACTGTTATGTTTCTTTGAGTAAAAAGAAAAAAATATTTCTTGTGTACAATGTTTGATTTGACAAAGTTAGTAGAGATAGAAAAGGTAATAAATGATAATAGATATTATTTATTTATGTACTTCATGTGACCCCTGCAAAAGGCCAAAAAGGCCTGAATCTCCCCAGTACCTCCTTTACCTGCAGTTTAAGAACTAAACCATTTAAAGCCTTATCCCATTAAAGGAGGCTTCAGGCTCATTAACCTGTTTAATTGGTCTTTTGTATTACTTGATCTAAAGAAGACTTCCAGGAAAATCAAATGGGATAACAGTGGTGAGACCTGGTAGCAAACAGAGGTGGAATATAACTTATTACTATCATTCATAGTACTGTAATTAATAAGCTTTTTTTGCGGCAAATTATTCAATAACTTTATGTGCGGAGTCAAAATCATTTCACACATACATGCTGTTGGTTATAGTACAACATTCAGTTTGGAAAAATTACATAATTACAAGAGCACATCTTAATCCAACCAATCCCAACACCATGGGACACTGCTCAGGACTGAAGGTACATTTCTAACAAAGTACTATTTTATTTTACCTGAGTAGATATACTTACTTTTTGGTGCAATAAAATCACCTTCTCTGCATTTCTTTTAATCCTAATAATGTGCATTAACCCAGCTAACAGCACATGAGGTATGACAACTTCTGTATATTTCCATAATGATGTCTTATAAGCAGGCAAATTTCATGCTGTGTTGTTCCATGGTCAGCAAAATAGAAAGTGAATTTACTGCATCAAATGAATTGTTTGATTATAGTATTGTTGAACTTAAAGCTGCTGAGAGGTTTTTTGACATTTAAAAATCGACTAAAATTCAGATTGATGCTTCTTTTTGATATAAAAAAGCAAACAAGACCATGAGCATCAACATTGAGGATTTATACACAGCTATTTTCAATGCCTGAAACTGGAGCAAGGGGTGGGTGTCAGTGAGGCCCTTTTTTTACATTCATAAAAACAATATTCATAAAAATTATGCACTTGACCGTCCAAAGTCAGCAGGATAAGATTTTTTTGCCAGAAGACTTTCCAAAACATGAGAAGGAAATAATAGGCTAAATCTGCTTTGTCCACAGGGGGGCACCAAAGTTGACAAACTTAGTTGGAAGCAACATAGAAGAAAAATGTCGGAAACTATTGCAAAACTCTACAAAACAAAGTACAACTTGAATGAAATTTATTTACATTGGTGTATAAATCCATATTTGATAGAGTAGGTATGAGATAACACTTACAAAAACAAATAGAATAATGATTACGTTTTGAAGTGATAGAAAAGATGTATAAGACAAATAAAGCAATCACACAACTATAAACACTATGATTTTGATTTGACCATGACTGTTGTATATTTTTGTCAGGGATGAATCTGGAAATGAACTTAGACTTTTCTGATATCACATTATATTTGCTGTGGGACATCACTTCTTTTTTAATCCATGATTATCATAATAAAGCCTAATATTAAAACGTCTGCACTTCATCCGCAGTTCACAGACACCCTCCTGGTTGTTCTGCTTTTACACACTAGATGTCAGCCCAGCTCCATGCTTTCCTGTTGTCCGGACTCTGATGTGGAGATCCTGGAAGATGTTGGCTCCAGCTTCAGCAAGCAGGTGGTTAAGTTGTGAAGTTTTATGTCCGCGTGGGCGCATCCATGCGTGAGTGCATGCATTTGTGTGTGTGTATGTGAGTGTGTATTTTGTAAACAACCCTTTGTGTACAGGGTTAATGGCACGGTCGAGCTGGGTTCACACTGCGTGCAGCTGGTTAATGGCATATACAGGGTTGAGTTCCGGAGAGTGGAGAAAGTAATCAGGGCCAGTTGCCAGGCGGTTGCCTCCTCTGAGGGCCCACACCACCGGTCCCAGGTGTCTGCAAGGCCTGATATTACTGCGGGGCAATGAGCTGCAGCCAGCAACGATGAGTTGGAGGTGAACACACACAAACGCACCCATGCACAAACACACATCCTGACAATCAGATTGAAAGACAGAATGAGACAAAAAAAAAATCACACCTTTGCACAAGTGTGTTATCCAAGATTTGATGTGTGTGAGTTTAAGAACATTTTACTGTATCACATCAGGTTGGAGTGACGGTTTTATAGTTATTTTATTGAATTTAATTTGTAAACACCCCTTTTAGCCGACAGTGGACTGCATTGCGTGTATTGTTCATAATTTACAGCCTGATTATGCTTAAGGGCATTATTGGCATCCGCTGAAGCTATTGTTCCATAATGCAAATCTTGAACATCCCTGCCAGTCCGTGTACCCAAGATTGAATGAGATTAGTGCAGATTGGCCACTGTGAACATCAAACTCTTACTTCTTTTACATCTCGCAGGGAGGCATTACCCTTCTCAAAGGCATATCTTTTTCCTCCAGGCAGGTGTAGTTTGGCAAAGCTTGTTAAACCTGCGACAGTTGATCAAATATTCAGCCAGGCTCATTGTGCTGCTGAGAGCTTTTTGGATGTGGTCGGGGTAGTGCTGTGCTGATAAAACCAGCTTTGTAGTGCCTCAGCGCTGGCCTCGCCTTTTGCTATTCCCTTTTGTTGACTGCCCGGGTCAGCCGTCTGTCAGAGAATTTAATTTTTGTATGATTTCTTTTAAAGGAACCAACAGCGAAGAAAAAGGCAGCCTTTAACTGGAGTAATCCATCTTGCACCAATGGTGTCAGAGTGATTCACGATTTCCAATTTAGCCATGGTTTGAATCTAAAGTAAATCAGGCAGGACGGCTCCACCCTTTGTGCAGCCGGACGACAAACCCTCAGTGACAAGAGCCTTCAAATGAACATATCCCCCACATTCATCTTGTTCATTTATTACTTCAGACACCCCGCTGCTTGTCCTACATAGATCAGCAAGCAAAGACCTCTTGACATTGTGTGTGAGTACAGAGGAGGTAAGGCATTAAAAGTGACTAGGTGGCGAAAGCATTGCTATAAGATTGGACAAAAGAGCTATAGAAAAGAGAGGGCCAATCTTTCGAGGCCGGGTTTAATTAAATTTGCTTTGATTGGTGACAACTTAATTCCCCGAGCAGGATGTGAGTGTAGCATGGCAATATAGTGACTACTCCAGCCTCCTATCCTTACCCAGATAGATTCTGTTAACATTTTTGTACTAATCTAGGCACTGCGTATATTTATCAACCTTTAATCTGTATGAAGATTACAAGAAAAACATGCAAGTTAAAATGTTAGGAGTAAAGAAACCATCATGACTCGCTATTTTTACACCTAAATAAATCATCTTTTTGTATCTATGTTAAAAGTTAATAGCTAAAGAGATTGAGATGTCCCCTGAAAATTGAAAATGAAATTGAGTTTATTAGTATGAGGACCATGACAATCATTTAATCTAAGTAAATTATTGTGTTTAGCTTTTTTCTCTGCCCTTAAATGGCCTAAGAAAAAAAAAGCTTAATGAAAATCAGTCCGTGGGTTCATGCACGCTCCTTTTATTGCATTCATGTTACAAAAGGTAATGATGCAAGAAGAGAGAAAACCAGGAAACAGGTCTTTAAAGAAGGGCGGGCTTTCTTAAAAACAGAATGCACTTCTAATTGAATAACCATCTGCGACTCCATTCAGAAGTATTTGGTTTAAAATATAGTTATTCATTTATAAAAGTTATAAAGAAAATGTGTAAATCTGAATGGAAATATCTACCAGCCAAATGTGTCGTGGAAAATAAAAATTAGATAACAGATCAAATTCTATAAAAGTCTAAAACTGTGTGTGGTGACTAGTCCGGTGTGTGCCAGTCCAGTAAAAGACTTCAGCAAAGATAGCCACCATTATCACATCTGCCCCCTCGGGATTTCATCTTGCTCCTCGCTCCCCTAAGCAGAAATAAAAGTATGGATCAGATTTCATAATGGAGGGATGATTCCTGGGACAAGCTTGTGAGTGAGCAAATAAGGGACTTGACATGTAGTCTATCTGTACAATATAATCCCTATAAAAAAGGATTATCCTCGTTAGCAGGCAGCCATGCAGCTCCTTTAGTTTTTGCTTCGAATGAAATAATCAGTATTTAATGTAATTGACTTGATAATAAATATATTATATACAAGCGCAAGAATACAACATATTATGAAATATTACTCTATGACAACAAATAAGGCATTACAATATGATACTGTATGATATATGACCTGATATGTGATACTGTTTATCTTTGCACTTTATGGTGCGAACTGTGAATTTCTACACAACATGATAGGATATGTAACAGAGGGGTATAGAACCACAAAAAAATAAACCATCTTACTTGAATTGGACTCAAATTGGATTCATACTATGATTCCATATTACTATTCCATGATTATTCTCTACAATCTATAGAAATGTGAAATGGTACGATAAGATCTGATACAAAGTGACATTATGAAATGTAAGGATGATATGTGAAATGGAATAATACCATGAGTATGATATGATAAGATCTGATACATTATGACCTTATCTGATACATCAGGATTTGGCCCAATATGATACGATAAGGCACCATGCTTTGAGACAAGCTATCAAACCATATGTTGGATTTTCACTGACCTAAGAGTATATTTTTCTGAAACAACATGAGGTGTTGCTTGAACTGCGTATGGTCTCGCCAGTCATAGATCATTTCACAAACACGGTCTGTATAGGATTGGTACATACCATCAGACATGCTGTGGTGCAATGTACTATGATGCAACATCATTGGATGTGCAACATTAGGATGTGAGAAGGCAGACACGAACTTACATGGAATAGTATGACGCAAAGGGGTCAAATAATGTACAGCATGATGCAACACTGTGTGTCAAGACACTGTGCATTACAATGAGATATGATATGAGTCAATTAAACATAATAAACTAATATATGAAATTAAGTTACGCAACAATACCACACAATATAATAAAAAAATGGTATGTTGCAGCGAAATGCAATTTAATTCAATTAATATAAAATCTACACAATATGAACCAATACTATGGAGCATCCTATGAAAAAAAGGCAATTCAATTTGATTTAATATGTTATGAAATGAACAAAAATCATATGGAAGGATGCTGTAGAATCTGATCCAATTCAATCTGAGCTGATACAATACAATAGATAAAATAAAGTTTGTTGCAATAAGCTACGACCAGGAACTGTGCTGTGTGATATGGTTCAGTGACATACAATACCATACCATATTATGCTATTTGATACAGTGATACAGTCAGTATGTTTACATGACACTTGAGAAAACGGAATTATTGAATTACTCCGATTAAGACCAGACAACTGAAGTGCATGTAAACACCTTAGTCTGACTATAATCAAAGTTTAAGAATCCCGATTGGAGTAGGAAACTCTGATAAAAACACATGGATAATGTGTTGGAATTCAATTTTCTCTACCATGAAACCGGCGTAGTCGGAGTATGATTGGACAATACATGTGCACGTGCGCCACACCCCCGTAACCCAGAAAAAAATATCAGCGAAGAAGTGGCACTCTCACACAAGCAACTGCAACATAGCTGAAGCACAAAAGAGTCCACTTTTGTAAAGACGAGGAGAGCGCCATTATGCTTTCCCTCCTGAAAGAAATGGACATTTTTAAGTATATGGAAGGTCAGAAACTGGAAGACCAGAAACAGCGCCACTGAAAAGACCCATATCACCCCCTAGTTTTGGGGAGGAGGACATGTTAACGTTAATAATTCAATTTTCTCAGCTGCATGTGGACGCAGACAAGAAGAGAAGTCTGATTCGGCGAAATACAACAAATTATGAGCTCTGTCTGATTAAGCTGTGCATGTAAACACACTGAGTGTAATATGACTAGATACAACATGATACAACACAATATGATATTGTACAATAGGATACAATACCATATGTCACGACCCGATCTGATCCGATATGACCGGTATGATACGATACAACCCGACATGACCTGATCTAATCTGATACAATATGATACAGTACAATATGATACCATACCATACAATAACGTATGTCACGACCCGATATGACCAATATGATACAGCATGGTATGATTCAACATGATACAAAGTGATACAATACAATAGGATGGGATACAACACAACAGGATAGAATTTCACACACTTTACAATAAAGTGAGACACTGTGCGGTATGATGTACTTGTCATAACTTTGGGCAAATTTCCCTTCAACTAAAACACTGACCACAATTAGCTTACTTCACAGTACTCCGGGTAAACTGTAGCTTTAAATAACAAACAACCATGCAAACAGTTGCTTGAACTACATGGGGTCAAGTCAGCCATAGATCATTAAAAAAAAAAAACTAAAAAAAATGCTGTGTATAAGTGTATCAGTCCAGCTCTTGCAGGTGTAACCTCAGCATGAAGCCCCTGACCTCGACCAAGAGCACCAACAATGTTCTGATTAATTTCTCTTGTCAGTACAGGTCATTTAGGTCTACCTGTTATTCTGCATATTACTCATAACTGCCTCAGCAAAGAGGCACACTCACAGGGACCCAAGAGGACAAACAGGTACAATGTGTATGGTACAAGTGGTCACACACAGACCCACAAACATGGTCAGGAGGACACACACACACACACAGAGACACACAAACAGAAGTGCTTCCACTGCCCAGCTTCATACAATTCATGCTCAGGCAGCCAGGCAACGCTCCAAGGTGTTCATTACTATTGATGTCAGAATCCACAACAAGAAGTGATGGCTGAACCTCCTGCAGCCTGCACTGTTTAAAGCCCGGCTCCTCTCCCACAGCTGTTGCTCCCTGTCTTCACTTTGGAGGGGAGACTGTGATGATTAATGCACTCTCTGCTGGGATCTCTTGGAAAGAACCCGGAGTTTCTGCTGAAGTGTTTCGCTCATATTGCGAGGATTCAGTCTCACAATGCTTACACTGTGGACCAACGCTGGAAAAAAAAAAAAAAAACTGCATTAAAATTGAAAATCGTGATGGTTCCACATCGGACAGTGGTTTTCTAGTTTCTATATCAGTTGGATGCCTGTTTGGGCTGAATAATGCCAGGAGTCTCGCAAGATTAATAATGATGTGAAATAGTTTGACTGTGTGATTACTTTGATACGCTAGTTTTCCTTAGAATTGTTGTTGGTTAACCAGCAGATAACACACTTAGTTGTTGTGCTGAATGTTGGAGATAGCGCTCATCCTAGAGAGTGCAGCTGTTCACTGATTCACTCACTATCATCAGTGCTCTTATCATGACAGCCTGCAGGTTTAGCTGCTTTTGTAGTTAATTAAAAAACACTCTACTACAGATTATTATAACCCCTTAATTCATCTGCTCTCATGATATGCAATAAAATAGAAGAACAGATGTTGGTTTTATTTGAACTAAAAGGTGCGTTTAATTAGGTTTACATTCAAGGACGATGAAACCGTGGATACAACAATGATGACATTTACCCCCAATTTTCAACGCATCCGGAACAGCTCTGATCCAGAACGGAGGCGATTTTTGCCGTCCGCCATTTCCTACCGGATCCGTTTGTGAGGCGAATTTTGAGGCGGATTACGGACTGGATTACTGGAAAAAATAGAACTATTGTAATCAGCTGTGGAATCCAGCGATCCGCAGTGGAACAGAAAGAAGCCGGTGGAAATTGACACATTAACTTGAATGGTTACGATCAGTTGTGATCGGCAGATATGGCCTTTTCATAGCTGTTTCAGAAGCAGTGGAAATTGGGGGTTAGAGCTCCCCCTGCTGACTGTCTGCGGTATCCTTTTTAAAACCTGCCTCTTCTATTAAGGAAAAGGGTCAAACTACATGTCTAATAACATTTTTTCAATGCTTTCTGTCAAAGCAGTTGCTTCTTATCATTCTGGTTTATGTGCACCTTTGCAGGTTTTGGAGAAGTTGTGTTTTAATTCCATCTTTAACTCTGTGTAGCTGGAAGGGTGGTGGTAACAGATGGTACAAGAAAGAGCTACACATCTGCATAAAAACTGCACATTGCAGAACACAACAGACATCTTTTCCACTCTTGTATACCATATACTATAGATTTTTAATAACACAGCCATAAATGTCTCTGTGGCCTAAAAAGTGATTTAGCAACATGACTGGATCTCTCAATGGAAAATTCATTATTTCTAGAGAAGGTTCATACTTTGATTTGAGGGTCAAATCCTGTCCGGTATTTCCAATCACTGAAAAATGGAAGAGTAGCAGTGAAACAGAAGGTGAAGGTACATATGAAAAGCACATCGGCGTCCATATATGAGTGTCATGAGTGGTCGCTTATCATCTTGAACATGGGAACTACATGACTCTTGATTTATCAGCCATCTAAAGTGGATAATCTCTGTGAGACCCAATAATAAAGGTTTGATTATGTCGTCTGGATTGATAGACTACTTCACAGACTGGTTCAATATGCCGCCTCTCTCACTCTTAAATGTGACTCAGCATTTTAATTATAGTAGGACAAACACTGAAGAGAAAAATCTATCCTGAGTGTTAAAAGGCTCAAGTGTGCTTAAGAGGTTTAGGAAAAATAAATAACAGCCATCAAGCTGAACTGGTGGTTGATTTTTCTTCCTTTCCTCTTTTTTGTCAGTTTATACCCACAGGGTCATAGTGGGGTGTTGACAGCTCTTGTGCTCCTCTATGTGTGTGTGGACATTAGTTTGCTGTCAGAAGTGCTACCATGGGGCAACTGTTGCCATTAGCTGTTAGATTTCTGATTCACACCCAGTGGGAGTGGGCTCTTGGGATCCAGCTTGCCAGCTGGCCCAAAAAATCTTCAGTGGGCTTTGTGCCCCTGTTTGATCTGCTCTGAACAAACTGAATCTGTGTGCTCGCTTTGTTTTAAGCATTTGACCTTTCACTAAAAGACAGGGTAACTGTTGACTGTTTTCTTTAGGATTAACTGGAGGTCTTTAAGAGAAATTTCTTAATTTTTGATTATTTAAGATAAGCTTTCAAATAAAAGATGAAGAGACATTTAATTTATGGACAAAAAGAGAATTCTGACATTCAACAACTTTATCTGGTACGCGTATTATCCATCCACTCAATTATTCGATTCAAGCTAGTGAACGAAAAAACGAGTCAATATTTTGTTTATTTGTTTTTCTGTTTTATTTACTTTTTTGTTTTCGGGTTATTGATGTCCCCATTTCCCATGGTGACTTTCGACTGTTCGCACATGTGCATTGTGCAACAAAGTAGCCAACAACATGGACCAAAAACTCGCGGCCAGAGCGGTAGAGAAAGGCTAACCTGTTGTCATTGAGATGGACGCATCCTACGTATTATTCAAAGCCGCCAGGAGGGTCACGCTGAAGGAGGAAGATATGACTGTAGAAAAAATTACAACCAGAGCTCTGCTACAATGTAAGATTTTGGCGATCGAACCGCTCTGACGCATCTTTCGCCATGGTAATTGTCCCTGAGGATCATGGGAAGACCATGGTAGCCTCCATGCACGTTTACTGAAAACAGGCGCACTCAAAATCAATAATTGTAAATAAGATTTATGATTTTGTTTTCATCTCTATCATATAATCTGTTTTGAGCTGAAAATACGAAAATAAACACTAATACAGAAAACAAATAAACAAAATATTGACTTGTTTTTTCGTTTTCTAGATTGAATGGAATAATCAAACGGACAGATAATACATGGACCTTATCTGACTAAATATTTTGGATGTTAAAAAAAAGTTTTATCGAATTATTTTTAGCTCATCCTTTCATCTTAGTTTTACTTATTTTTTTGCAATATCCATACTGTTACTAATGTGAGTTATTGGATAGTGACAGTGCAAATTAATCAACATATCAGCAACATGCTTCATTATAAATTAGGCTACTTTTCACAATAGCTGGATTAGACTTGTTTTTCATAATTATATTTTCAATTTTATTGCCAATTCATCCTCTGGCTTGGTTTTATTTTAGAGGACACAATGTAACACAGAACAAATCTTACTGCCATGAAGGATAATTGTTCAGTCCAGTATTTCTCAGTGTTGTAATCATGCCTTGATTTTGTTTTATTTTGTAGTTCCTCTTGGGTTTCATGTCTTGTGTTAGTCTTGTCTGTGTATTTCCTCCTGTTGCTTCTCAGTGGTCTGGTGTTTTTGGTTTTGTACTTTTTCAGATTGAATTTTTTGGAAAGTTTGTTTTATCCTTTTTTTTGTTCATTAAATTGTTTTTGAGTCTGAATTTTGGGTCCTCCATTTGTGACACTTACTGTTATCTACCAACAAAGAAAAAAATACGACTGTGCTTTTCAGCAAACAGGGGAGAAAGTACAAAGGACATAAATATTAATGATATTTTAGGCTGAGAGGAATTCTCCTCACAGAGCACCGCTCACTTTTTAATAAGAGATAATTTACAAATATAAGCTGGTTGTGCAAATCTGAATAAATCAACAGATAGAGGGAAAAGGACTCTGACATGGACATTTTTGCCACATAGTCAACAGGAAGGGGTGAATTGTGCCTGGTCTTCTTACTGCTTATTGATTGGATATCCCTGGTTTTGCTTTTATGTTAAGATTCTTATAAATGATATCACGATCCAGCAGACACAAACTCTCTGCACCCCTCTTTTCCAAATACTCTATCTTACCGATTGACAAACTCAATGTCTTTCACTCTTGTTTGTTTGTCCATAAGTTTATTAATAAGAAAGAAGACCTCCCTGAAACTTTCCCAAACTTTTTTACCTTTTCATCCGACCCTCACCGGTACTCAACAAGACAAAATGGACATCTTCAGTTACCTTTCTGTTGAACTTCTTGTCATCAGTCAAATATCACTTTTAGAGGACAGAACTGTGGAATAATCTGGATGCATGGATATATCATCCTTTAAATCTTTTAAAATATCATTAAAATCTAATCTAATCATATCTTAAATACATCATTATTTGTTATGATCATGTTTCTTTCCTTTTTACGTATACTTTTATCGTCTCTATCGCTGGTTGATGATTAGTCTGTGTTCTATTTATGACAATTTGTATCTGTTTGACCGTTCCCTAATCATTTTATATTTATAACCTGTCTATGTCCTTGTTACTTTGTCTTTTGCACCCTATGGGAGTAATACAAAATACAAAGAATTAATCCCTGTTTTTGATTTTGACTTAACAGAAATTTAAGAGCAAAATCAGGTACTGTCCACTTTAGGAAGGTCTGTTTCATGAAGCACCGGTGCTATACGAGCAAAATTAACATTTAAATCAATATAACCTTCTGTATTTTAACATACAACCTTCTTTGCTGCTGTGTAATTTTCTTTAAAGATACAGAAATTAAAAATGTGTAAAGTACAGATTAACTTTAGGGAACATTTGTGAGACTGTCTGTGTAAATTGATGGTTGTAAATCTATAAATGATATTAAACTGTTGAATAAGATGGCAGTGAGAATCAGGGAGTTATACTATGAACGAGGGAGTACAATAAATTAAGTTCTCTAAATGTGACAACTGACTCTCTAGCAGCTCCATTAAAAAGGTCCCTAAAGAACGACACAGCACCGTTCCCACTCTGCGGGCTAGTATCATATGTTTGACTATATGTGTGCATTGGGGGTGATATTGTGTGCACTGGGGGTGATACTGTGCGATTTTGATGAGCTGTAAATCACTTACATCTGCCACTGAGGAAAAAGCTTAAACCGCTAAGAGAAAATGATGCTTCATTTTTATTTCCCTCCCTCCCCCGCTTGGTTTTCCAGCAGTTTTGAAGAGCTTTTAACCTCACACCGGGCTTTGTTTTGCTCTCCTCAGTGATGTGTAAAAATGTAATTCTTTCTTATCATGACCCAAACATGCAGCCATTCATCCAGCTGCTGCCAGGTTTTATTTGCTCGGCTTCAGTTCGCTTGTCAGCCTCATGCCATGAATACCTGAGATGGAATTCTGAGTGGTTAAACACAGGTAGTAATTCTTTGTTTTTTTGTCTTCTAATGAAAAATATTACCATACAATACTGTGCACATTATGTTGTTTTTAGCTCCGGGGCTTAATAGGGTGATCATTTCTTGTCATTTTATTGCCAAGAACTTTAATAGAATTTCCGGATAATTGCAAAAATGCTAATGGAAATCAAAGCTTTCGGAATGTAAAATTGCAGAAAACAGAGACGATGAAGGCGGATGAATCACTAATGGTAATAGTATTGCTAATATCAATGAGAGTACAGAGAGAATGGCACATTAGCCTGTTTATATGCAGGGAGCATAAATGATCCAGAAGACAGAGGGAGTAAATCACATGAGAATCAAGATATTAGTGAGAAAACTCATATCAAACAAATTGATATGATGCCCGGGAAAGCAGAGTCAACAATGAACACCCGTGCTGTGCAGGAGGCCCCCATCCACATGACAATAGCAGGCTCTGTTTCTGTGAGGAGGGAAAATAGGGAACAGTTCAATTACAGCATACATGGAAAGGGCATCTCTGCAGCAGGATTGATATGTCATTCTAACAATGTCCAATTAAAAAGGGAGAATGCTTCCATTATTCTTTTATTAGAATACCCTTCGCCTCAAACTGCACCCAAAGACACGCTCACTCGCGGTTAAAGGTGAGAGTCCATCAGGCGTGAAATGACTACAGCACGCATAAAATAATATGAATTTCCTCGTGGCCTCAATAATTTTGTTTGGCAATTATTTTGAATGTGTATATGTGTGGGTGTGAGCATGTTTAAATGCTGGTAAAACATGCAGAAGAGGACTTTATGGTAGTTCTATTTCTGGGACTACTTACTGTATGTCTGTGAGTACCATGAGGCTTCAAGCGCTGAGGACCAGAGAAGTGGGTTTGAGTGTTATTTATTGGAATAAATTAAGTTAGAAATTCCTCATAATGGGAAGAAGACAACGTATATCCAACATACTTGAAGTCTGATTCACTAATAATTCAAACTAACCAGTTCCAAATACAAAACTTCCTCATATTATCTGTTTAAAGGACGAAAATCATGTCTCTGTCAAGAATTGCAGCCTGCACACAACGGTACCAAGAACTTCAGCACAAGATAAGCTGCAACAATGATGACTGTAATAATAATTATGAACTATTTGTCTAGTTGAAAATATAAAAAATTCACTTTTAACTAATATTTTGAGTTATTTTTCAACATGATTATACTTAGGGGGACATTTCTAACCCTGCCCTCACCCTGTGACAGCTAGGCTCCAGCCCCCCGTGACTCTAAATGGGATAAGCAGTATAGATAATGGAAAGCAGTAAAAGATAAGGGATGTGCCAGAAATTATCAGGTTACGACTACTCTTCTATCTTCTTTTTAATGCTCTTTCACTGTTTTATAGCGTTATAAATAGAGACAAGCAGGGACTGAAATTCTGGTAGAGAAATTTGAAGTTGTTGCCGGCAACTTTACATATTGTCAGCGCCCTAGACTTTATATAGAAAGGACAGCGTCTGCCTCCTTGATGGGTGAAGCCGCTCCGAGAACAGCACCCTCTGGTGACGGGCTGCAGTATAGGTCATAAATCCCGCCTCCGCCAGCAAAGCTTATGGAGCTGTGGACAAACTTAAGAAACTTGTTACACAGAATATACATTTTTCTCCCCCCTGCTTGCGATGTTAACATGTAGTTATAGTAAGACTGGTTTGTCCTCAAGTCCCCTTTTTTCTGTGCAGCACCATTTTTTAAAGTTATTAGGGGGTTCTTGTTTTCTATGATTGACACCTGATACAGCCTATATCGTGGTGCATATCACCACGAAAAAACCTAACCACAGTCAGTAGAGACGTTAGCAACAACTCTGAAAGTTGTTGTAGCACTATCAACTGTGGATTCAAAGAAACTGTTTT
Source organism: Xyrichtys novacula (assembly GCA_962446985.1). Classification (NCBI taxonomy): domain Eukaryota; kingdom Metazoa; phylum Chordata; class Actinopteri; order Labriformes; family Labridae; genus Xyrichtys; species Xyrichtys novacula. Next base: position 27,159,062 of record OY660871.1, read on the forward strand.
TTTGTCTCCTCTTGAATCAACACTTCTGGGTTTCTAATTTACACAGTACTATTTCACCAGACATATCAATTATAATAAACCACACCTGTAATATATAACCCATGGAGCATATTTTGGGGAAAAGTTGTTTCATCTCTGATAGTTGCAAAGAGTCAGATCAGTGCTCTGTGTATGCATCTGAGCGTGTGTGTATGTGGAGTTTCAGCCATGTATCTCTAGTGCTTACACAACACTATAACATAACATGAAATCACACAGTTCAATACAAAGTTACACTGACAGAGTATCTGTGTTACAGCACGACTGTATGTATAAGAGGTTTGTGACTGATATTTTTCTACTTTTTACAAAACAAAAACTGATTGTTGTCAAATTCAGTCGATAAAAAATGCTTAAAATAATAAGTAGGCTTAATATTTTAAACATGAGATATATATATATATTTCAGTGTGGTGTATGAAAAATGATACAACAAGCCTACAACGGGTAATATTTACAGAGTTTAGTATCTCTCTGGTGATGGTGCTGTCTGTCATACTCTAACAATGGAATTTGCTCTGCTATCCACAAGGGGGGAAAAGGGGCTCCAGTTTATATGAAAATGAAGCGTACTGGAGTATCTGCTGTGTAACTGGCATGCCATGAAAGCAGCACTTATGCAAAGAGAAATGGCCTGCGGGGTCTTTAACCATGACCCAGTTCAAACTTTGCGGGAGGCAGGAAAGCATTTCACGGCTTCTCCGCTGCTCGAATACAGTGGAAATGATGGAATACATTACTGCCAATGGAGGACTCTGACCTGACACATAAATCAATGGCAATAAATATGTGCCCGACAAATCTAGAAGAGATGGGTAGAGCATTCTGTTAGTTCCCCTGTGACTGTGGGGGAACTAACTAAGTGGGAAATAGCTCAAGTGCTTAACAATATGGAGAAAAAAATACAAGCTGATTGAATCTGTGCACTCCCACTCCACCAGCCACCCCCTCCAGCTCCTACTTTGGACCTAATTATCCCGTGTAAGCAGCAGCCTGGGGATAAGCTGCATCTGAGTACTCAAAACTGTCTGTTATACCTCACAATTTAAACCCGCGTAACACTGGTTATCAGCATTTTCCTCCCGCTGCAAGCCCCCCGTCCCTTTTCTGGAGAGCATAATTGTCTTGATACGCTCATCACGTATGGTTTGAAATGTTGATTCCACCTTAATTATCTTCCCCAGGGGTCATCGCAGTGACTTCTTCTGCAAAGTAAATAAAGCAGCACTCCATCCACGCAGTCTAGCCTGGCAGTGTTGGCTTTCCCCCCTCCAGCCGAGCTATTTTAAAGCCGAGCTGAAAATGAAATGCCTCGTTTGCCATAATTAAACAAGCCACCTTGACACATTTCAACAATTAACTTTTAATCGTTCATTTCTCCCTAAATCAGAATCTCATGGCTGACGTTTATGACTCAGTCTTCTGTGTGGCAGGGGCAGAGGGTCAGTCTCATCAAATGAAATCTGAAATGAATCATGGGAGGTAATTGAGAGCGCAAGAGGGGGGCCGGACGCTTCTGGTGACCAAATATTCTGTCTGAGCTGAGCGCGATTGGCTGCTGAGGCATCAGGTGTTAAAAATGTCTGAGTCATCATTTTCACTTCAGAGGTTGTCAGCAGTTTCATAAATTGTCTTAATTTGAGATAATTGGCAATCCTGCAAACAAAAAAAGCTTGTAAAAAGAAATACTGAGCCAAATTTATTTATTTAGTAGGGTGCTAAATAATGATAAAATGACATGAAACCAAAATTAACAATAATGATACGTACACTATATATGCGCAGGGGTGTTACCATGGGGTGCCCAGAGCTCACCTAGGGTTGGCCACCCTCATCTAAAAGAACAGGTGAGGAACAAAAATGCAGGCTTACATCCAACCAAACATCGGATGTTGAAGGGACATGCAGATCAACAAGGACCACATCTAGATGTCAATGCAACGTGCAAAAAAGGTTAGAAATTTTGACATCCAAATTGGACCTTTTTTAGACATTGCTCTGACGTTTAGAATTTGGACGTCATCTGATCTGGATCCAAGATTAAGATGTCGTTATTGGACCTCTTTTAGACACTGAGATGTCCAAATTTGTACCCCATCGTCGAAAAAATACGTTAAATAGATGTCATTTCTATGTCGCGTTGCGCAGTGGGATGCTTTAATGATAAAAAAAAAAGGTTATAATGTCTAAACACAAAATACACTGACATGAAAAGCTAAAGCCAGGTTGGACCTACGCTGTAGCATCACCTTGGTGGCTGACACGATCATGAACATTACATACTTCTGCATTGGATTAAGGAAAACAAAAACCAAGTGAGTGATTATGATATACAAAATAAAACATGAAACAACTAAGACACACAAAAGCACCATGTGAGGAAAATACAAAACAAAACAGAAGAAAAATAACATATAGAAGTGGGGCAACTTTGGGGATACTCACATGAAGAATCAATATAAGACAAACATACTTGATCACGTCATTCTCCTTTTTTTCTAGATAAAAAAGAAATTGTGAAAACTGAAATATTACAACCACATTCAAGGTTTCTGCCTGTTAAATGGAATTTTTTTCCTTTCATTATAACCTGCTGAATTCTGCAAAGTGCTTCACTCATGTTGGTTTGAGATGGGTTAAATCTTTTTCCATCTCGAGGTTGGGTCTTTTGTAATATATCGAACAATGGGTTAGGTCTAGACTTGTTTTTTTAGAAATCATCTTGGGACAACGACTGTTATGATTTGGTGCTATATGAATAAAAATTGAAATTGAATTGAATTTATTCCTACACAGACAAAAGAGCAAAACCTGCCCAGCTTTATCGAGGCTGGGAGTTACACAAAAATTTGTTATGTTGTCAGACGGACAGAAACTTGCGAATTTTGGGCTTCAAAACTCTTAATGTGAAAGAAGAGACGGTGATAAAAGCCTACTTTTTGGTGTGGTTGTAACCTCTCCTCCTAAAACTGATTGATTTAGTGAATTTTAATAGGTTAAATACTGCGTGTCTCTGTCTCCCTGTGTGATACTGACTCTTGTATATGATCCGTCAGACAAAACCAGGTGTTTTCCCGCTCCTCTTTTCACTGTTTGAAGCAAACTCCCTTGTACTGAATCCTCTCAACAAAATCGGCAATGTCACGATGCCTTTAGTGAATGATGAAAGCAAAGAGAAAGCAGAGTTCATATTGACGTTCCTATCTGCATACGTCTCACTCGCTCTTTTCACTGCGGAGAAAATTAAACGTGAAGTCGAACTCAGGACATTTTTCTACACTGAAAACGTAATTACACTTCACTTACCGCAGACAGCCCGGCACACCACTCTCCACATTTCAAAGGCGAGTCTCTGCCGGCTGTGTCATAACTTAAGCATTTTAGCAAATTTAAGATGATTCACTTCCCTCTGTTTTGACTCCCAAGAGCAACAGCAGATAAATACAGTGAGATCAACTTTATGTCTCAGGAAGTCTGTGTTACAGAGCTGATGAGTCACTCGGTTGTTTCTACAGCATTTGTGAGGCGCAAACAGATTGTCACATTTATACTGTGAATTGATGTGCAGTGTACGGTGGAGAACACAGACTCGCATGGCATTACCACTGTGAGCAGTGTTTTTGTGAAAGCGCTGAACATAGTAGCATGATATACAGTCTAATTTAGGTCCTATCTGTGTATCACTTTGTAGCACGAGCAAAAATAGTGAAGGAAGACCAAATGTTGCAGATTAAGACAAAACTAAATAACACATTTTCTTACACAAGTTATCAAATCAAAACTCAAAACACATATGTTCCAAATCGCATATTCCCTTTAATTGTCCATCTCAATACCTGTATGTTGTTTTTATTTATTTTATTTTATGTGTTTTAACTGTGTTCTTAATGCCTGTACAGTGTCCTTGGGTGTCCAGAAAGGCGCTTTTAAATAAAATGTATTATTATTATCACAAGCAGTGTTTCTAGTGCCTCTTCTTGGAAATTAACATTATTATCAGGAATTGAATTCTCAGTATAGGTCTTATGTCTGTAGGGTAAATATTCAACAAAATCAGCAGGTTATCACTGAAAACAGAGAACCCAGCTTATTAAAAAGGGACAAAATCAAGTGTACCGCTCCTTGAGACTCTAGAGGCTCCACTCCAAGCTACATAATATAGCTTGATTATGAAAAAGCAAAGCAATTCTGCAGCATTAAGAGTAAAATAGCAAGCTGTAGATACACATAACACAGTCATTATGAATATTTGTCAGAATTAGACTGAATGCTAGCTGAGTTAAGTTAGTTTGGGGAATTTCTATTTGCAGGCTACCCCCAGCTCCATGTTTAGGCTACATTACAAACTACTTTACTCTATATTTATAGACTACAGTGCTAAGTATGAGGGCCTGTGCCCACTGACAGCGTTTTCTTTTTACTGGTGGCATCTATTTTCAGTACAAAGCAATGAACTTCAGCTTTTTCAGAATAAAATCTGATGCATACAAAGCATTTTTAAACAGACTTAATGATCTCTAGCAAATGGATAATAAGATTGAGGTTGTGGGTCTTGCCAGCGCCAAATGTTGCCAGTGGACACAGGCCCTAACTCCCTTTGCCCTGGGACATTTATATAAACATTGTACTGACAGGCTACTTTTCATACTGAGAGAAATTTACAAACAGGGATGTGTTTTGCAGATTAATAACTCAGAGGTTTATAAAGCCAAGTTTACAATTAGTAACATCAGTGGTAACTGAAAATAATCCATTAATTTCCAATATACTGAAGCCGAATTTAACTTATTTTAATGATTTAATGAAGATTTAATGTAGGATTTTAATATTTTTAAGAGTATTTTCATATTGTAGAACAATAAAATAAACTCAAGACAAGAATCTGAGGTACCCACATTCTACTTTCTGCACTTTTTTTTTGACACACAATATCTCTTGTGTCTGAGACCAAAAGATTTTTACTCCAGGGGTCACTGATTGCAAGTTAGAAGTTCAGAGTCTTTTAATGACCCGGTCAGCTGTCTAGCAGCTATAAAAGAAAAGGAGGAAACACTGTGGAGGCATAAAAAGCACAGAGACTAACCCCACCTGCTGACTGGTGCTACTTCCCGAGCGAGAGGGAGGAGAGCAGGGGGCAAATATGGCCCCGAGACAGAGGGTCTGTCACAGTGTAGCCAATGCCAGGCTGATTTCACGCTTGATGTCCCCTAGAGAAGAGAAAGATGTGCCATTACTGCCTGCAAGTACCTCCACCACCAATAGGGGTCACTCTGTGTTTAGCAAAGAAAAATCAAACTCACCAGCAGCTGATGGGAGAACTAGTAAGCAGAGGGAGAGACGGGTAATCAGGATGCTGCATGGATGGAGGTGAGTTTGGAGGGAAAATTACACTGGTGAGAGTAGGTGGTCAAGGGGGAAATGACACAGGAGATGAGTGTGGACATTTTGGGGGGGGAGAACAGATTGATCCAGGCAAATTAACTAAACCCCAGTCAGATGGACAGGTACAGGAAGACAAAGAGACAGATCGGCAAACAGACAGGAGAGGGAAAGGGAACGGAAGAGAAAAAAAAAACAAGATTGAAAAAGTGGAAGTGATGGAGAGACTCCAGTGGGTGGATACCATTTGGCACCAACTCCTCCACTGTTTTGCTTCTTGAAAACTGGTCAGTGAACGGACTGGAAAGTTCCAAAAGATTCCTCCAGCTCAGTGATGGCTATGGCGCTGTGATCCTCAGGGAGTGAAAAGGATGGATTAGTCCATTTTTATTGCTCGGCGAACGCGCCCAACAGCCCTGTCTGCTCATCAATCATTCACAGTATAGTCCTATTCCCCAGTAAGCTGCCCCCTCGTCCTTTTCTTTTCTCCTTCCTTATTCTCTTTTTCCTTTTTCAATTCTTCTTTCCTTCTGTCTGTTCTCCATCGCTGCTCCTCGGAGCCTCAGAGCACAAGTTGAGATACATTAAAGATGAATAGTGCGCAGATCCTCCCACAGGAACCCGTCTTAAGTTTTTTGGGAGTGAAGTCTGTTTCGTTCTCTTCTCTCTCCTCCTCTCTGCATTGTTTGGACTTGAAGTGAGAGTTGAAGAGTGTTTTCAAGGTAACCCTCCTCCCAGACAATTAGCAGCAGCTTATCAGGCATCCAGCCAAAAGATTTTACTCGCAGTTTAACAGCCGAGAAAACTCCTCGTTAGAGAATTGCACTTTTGTGTACCTGTTTACAGCTCTAATCCAGGTTGTCTGGCTGAGAATAGAGGAGAGCTCTGAGCTTGTAGTGGCCTCTGGAGACACGGCAGGGTTTCCTACAGAGCAGATAACACTCACCACATCCTATGACTTTTTAAATGTAGATTTTTCTAATTTTTGCAAGGCCATCAAACATAAGCAGACAGGGGTATACAAGGAACCTAAGGGATAATGTAATTTGTAAAGCCCTGTTTACTTTAAAATATTGAAATATAAGTTAATTACTAGAAATATAATCCATGTGCCATGCTGGGTTGTGGTGGAGTACAAAGAGCTGGATTGTCACAGAGTCCTACTGCTTACAACTTTATTTAACATACTGTATTTCAGTAATGCTGAAATCACTACATTTGGATAGTGTTCTGCAGGATCCTTGCACATTTTTTCGGAAAACAAATGAAATAATCGTTTGGTTTACTTTAAACTTTTACACTAAATATTCCTAAAATAAAGTTGTTGTTGCAAATTAGTTTGAAAAGCTGAACGACTTGTCCAAAAGTATCGACCCATATAGAAAATAAGTAAGTCATTTCTTTTTCAAACATTAGATTGTAAAGGTTTTCAAGTACAAAGTTGTTCACATGCCTCTGAAACTGGATGATTAAAAGAGAGCTAATTCATAAAAACGTAAAAGAGGATGACTATACACATCAAGCCTGTGATTTTGTGACTTTCCGGGAGGGAAAGGCGCATCAGGGGGAAGACTTTTCCGGGGGGAAAGTCCCGCCTCCTTCGCCTCTGATTGGCTATAAAAGCTGGAACCTTCACACACTCAAGCCAAACGGTCAGCACTTATAGCCAGTACCAGATAAGCACATGAAACTAAGGTAACAACCGTTAGCTTATGTTAGCCCAGATGAAAGTGAAAACAAAGACGTTTAGCAAACTGTTAAAGCACACAAACCATCGTCATGTAAGAGATCCGATGCTATGACTCTCCACAAGCTGTCCTTCAGGTTGTTATCTTTGTAATGTTTGTGCACTCTGTTCTCCGACACGTAAACAATCAGCTGGTCGGCCATGTTGGATATACCGGTGAATCTGATGTCGCAACAACACGCTATCTGATTGATCAGAAGAGGACACACAGAATGCGAAACCATGATCTGAAAAAATAAATGCCGCAATATTGCAGAAAGGGAAAACGTCGCTGATGTGAACGCTTGTAATGACAGGATACAGGTTTGAAAAAAAATGTTGCCGTCCAAAATCATCGCACGACAGAAACTGTCCCGGTGTGTAAGGACCTTAACAGTAGACCTCTGGGGTCTGCAGGTACCCATCAACTGGATTAAGGTAAAGCCCACTTGGCCAGCATTAGCCTCCTTTTTAATATCTACAACCTTTGCACAGATTAATATAGTCCAACCCAACCTGTGTGTTTGCTCTGCAGCATATCTTTTAAGCAGGATTTTCATCCACACCAAATACAATTAAAAATTAAGTACGCCAATTAATTTCTCTGACACCAATGAGTAATGAAAGCCAGCCCATTAGGAATAATAACCTGACACTTTTTCAAGATCAGTCCTTGCTGTTAAAAGTCAGACAGGCTGTCGTGTGCCTCTCTTTATTTCTCTGTTTAACAATATTTTTAGCTTGGTCAGAAAACAAATTAAAGCTTCTTCTCCACTCAGACACCGGAAAGTCATTTCACTGTTCCCCCCTATTTATTCAAGGAGCAAATGAATTCTCCATGCAAGCCACTGTGCAGTCTCCTCTTTTTTTCCGACAGATGTTTGAGTGTCTGCGTTGCATCCTGGGTAATTAACCCTGGATTTCATTCGACTAAATTTGGATGCTCCAGATTCTCGTCAGCACTGTCGTGGGATCTAAGTGCTAGCACGCAGCACTGAGGTGCTTCCTTATCTATTTTTGATTCCTGCCAACCAACAAAAATGATGTGATCTGAAAATGATATGGAGCAAAGCAAGCTGGCGCCATGGATACAGTCACGGTCCATTATTTGATTCAGCCAGACTTTTTCCAACCTGTTAAAAACCTCCATCCCCTCGTTACCTCTGCTGAACACACAACCATGTTTCCCAGATTTTCATATGTTTTTCCCAAATTGTGATTTATGCAAATTATTTTTAAGAAGTGTCTGTTTTTGGAAACATCTCATAAAATCAAACTCACACTCTAAAAAGCAGCATGCACTTGTTATAAAGACCTAAAGTGTACTCAAAATAAGTGAGAGAGAGTGAGTGGATGTATGTGTGTGTGTATGTGGTTTGGCTAGAGCTCTCTTGTGCACAGTTAGGCTACAAGAGCTCCCCATGTCAATATTAGTGTTTACATTCACACACTCAGCTGTGACTCAGTTTGGTACTTCACAGGATGGATGGTTAATCTGGCCTCATGTCACTCCTAACACTCTTTGCGACTGGCTGGATTTAAGACTAATGACTCTGTTTGTGTCGACTGGGAGCTGCAATTAATTCGCCACAGTGTTTGTTGGGGGGTTGGGGTGGGGGGGATTCACTTACTTCAGAGACTCTATGAATAAGCCTACAATGAAAACATGTTAAAGCTGGCTAACATTATCATATCTGACTCTAATCATGCTCTAAACAGTCAAAATAATCGTTTTTCTGATTTAACAGTCATGTACTCATCTGAAAACTTTGAAAGAACATGGCTCACAAAACTGGAAGAAAAAAAACCCACTTTGGACAAGAGGACAATGAAAGCTACAAATCCACACAACAGATGCTAGACCCACATGTACTTTACATTTGTGCCTCTATTTTGATGTCACACCCTAAAGGTCTCTAAATATGCTGTTTGGTGTTGGAAATGTTAATATTTTTATCTTTGCATCTTCTTTGTTGTGAATGGAGCTGCTGCGTTTTAAGACTGATTTTCAAACTATGACGATTAAATCGTACAAATCAATGAGCTCTACTTTTTGATAGCAATTATACTGAGTCATACTGCATTTACTTGAGAATAAGAAAAAACATTTTTTTATTACAGGATAATTGTCTCATAACTGTGAGATAACTTTTTTGTTAACACAAATTCTCAGTTTTTCTAAATAAACGACATAATTATGTTGTTTATTCATGAAAACAGGAAATTTTCCTTTCTCTCTCTTGTTTTCTGTTGAATGGATTTAATTCGCTTTTGAACGATTACCTCATGTTAAGTTTTGATTTGATAGACGTATTGTTCTTTTTTTAAATAAATAAACGAACAAGAAAGCAAGAAAATCAAGGGAATTATTGAGTTTGGAATAAATTTAAATTTAGTGAAAAATGTGTGGCATCAAACTGGACTATTGAGAACACTGCGACACATGCCCATGTACTACCCACCACATACTTCGAGATTATGTACTACATAGTAACCACTAAGTTAGCTGCAGTATACAAACATGTGTCTCCTTTGTGTCATTAGACTTCTTCAAGACAATTTCCTGTCCAAATCCAAGCTGCAACCTCCAGTTTCGATATAAGAAGCTGATGCAAAAGTGCGAACACTGCTGCCTAAAAGAAGCGAGTTTTTGTGAAGTGCATTTTTCTTTAAGATCTTGAGGTTACGAGGTTGGGAAAATCACTGTTAAACCTTACTGACAGGTGAGTCCGTTGTACCTGTTTGCGAGGAAGCTAAAGGCCAAAATCAACCCTCTGGCCTCATGATTGGTTGACTGGTTGTTCGGCTGAGTCAGTATTTCCAGTTTGGGGACGACCCCAGAGAGGATTTAAAACTCTGCCTCCAAAACAAACAATAACAATGTCACTGAGACAACATGTATGTATTATCCAGTCTATGTCCCAGCCATAATTGCTAAGCTAGCACATCCATTGAGCTGTTTATAAAATTTAACAACAATATACTCATGCTTATACAGCTGAATGTATTTTTGACAATAAACAAAACACTTACTTACTTACATTTGTACATAACTTGTTGCTGGCTGGCAAGCTCTGTTGTATAATTTGCATTTCCGGGTGGTTGAGTATGACTAATGGGGTCCGGTCTCACCCACTATTTCCCCACATCCCTGTTTGGGTTCAGTCGTAAATCTCTACTTAACACAGTTTTAATAAATCACTACATGATACTTCACTGTGTTGAACAGCAGATAGATTTCACAGGTGACTCTGTAATGGCTACGATGGGGCATTTTGCTCCTTAAGAGCCATTTATTTTTCTAAGGAGCTACCAGAGGCTTAATCAGAGCCAAACAGAGAGCGAGTATTAGACAGAGATTTAGTTGATTATTTGGAGGAAATTTGTTTGTTACTCACGAAACAAATGCCAATGTTATTTTGTGCTGTTTACAAGCATGTTAGCCTCAAACTTAATATGATTTGGTAATGTGTTTGAGTTTAATTGAGAGACTGTTCAGAGCAACAAAAGAAAAAAAAAAAATTAGTGTCCTCTTTTTTTTTGTCGTCATTTGTATGTGGAGTTAACGAGAGCCTATGCTTTTCCTTAAAGGGATATTCTGGCGTAAAATTAAGTTAGGGTCAAACACACTGTAACACTGAGTTAGACACCTCGTCGAGAGATGAATGTTGCCGACCGCTTGCTTCTCTAGTTATATCAACTTTAGTTACGACTGCACAATAGCAATTTACAGAGCCACGCGCTCAACCAAAATGCTACAAATAATGATCAGAACAGCACCTAACTTCATCAACAGTACACATAGGGACCCAGCCATAGTATTAGCCACCAAACATCTTTTTCGCTTTGCCTAATTTCTTTAGCAAAGAGACGAAACAGAACTCACCTACTCTCTTCCAGCAGCCGCTTGTTTGTACAGAGAGCCCCAGGTGAGTCCATCGACTGCAGACGCGGTAGTTTCTCTGCCTTAGCGTCTCGGTCTGATTGCATTTCCATGAAGAAATGATCATAAATGTTCTTCCCTGAGCTGCGAAACTCCGCTGCAGTAACAGACTTGCCTGAGATATCGCTACAATCAAGCTGCTGCTGGAAGAGAGTAGGTAAGTTGTGCTAAGTCTTTTTGCTAAAGAAATCAGGCAAAGCTAAAAAGATGTTTGGTGGATAGTGCTACGTGCTGGGACCCTATATAAACTGTTGATGTAGTTAGGTGCTGTTCTGAGCATTATTTGTGGCTACGAGTAACTTTTTGGTTGAGTGTGTAAGACAGACATTAGTAAAGTTGGTATAACTCTAGAAGCAAGCGGTCGGCAACATTTATCTCTCGACGAGGTGTCTAACTCGTTACGGTGTGTTTGACCCTAACTTAATATTACGCTGGAATATCCCTTTAAACTTTAATATACTGCTTCTGAGAGACATACGTAAGTATTAAACAAACATGTTAAAATCTAACTTCTCTGGACAAAAACATCACCTGAAGTCCCGCTGGTCTGTCTGGGTGATTACTTCACCAAATTGTTGCTTCAATCAGGAACATTCACCTCACCAGTTAATCAAGGGTTAAGGAAATAAGCTTCAGGATTTGTGTGTTTCCGCTCTACATCCAGCTCAGACAAATGATGTGTGTGTCTTGCTAATCTGAGGTTGTATAGAGTCGCCTTTGGAGATAAATCGAGATGGAGCACATGCCACATCAAAGCATCAAAGCAGACTGAGATGCAGATGGACTTTGTGTCCCTTCATTACACATGCACTAAACCACTTGGCTGTGATTTCACTTGCCACTGGTGAAGGGATCCGTGGCCACTTAACCAGCTGTAGCCTGAGCTGGTTGTGACAAATGGCCAAACACATTTATTCCTCTCAATCGATATTACTGGCTATACCTCCACCGCTAAACGGTTTTATGGAAGCCTATTTCATCCGTCAGATAATTCCTCCCTTTTTGGTCCGCCTGTCTATCTTTCATCTCCGTTTCTTTCCCCACCTTATCTCTCGCTTGCTTTTCTATATCTTAAAAAAGCATACACACACATAGACAACCGTAAACCGACCAGCACATGCACATAAGTTCATCTGTAAGGATGGGATCTGGGTGCCATGACAACCAGGCACATCAGAATCCAATTAAATGGAACTTCCTCCCACTTCACCAGACCGACAAATAACTTCCTTCAACCCCTTTCCTTCCCTTTGCATGAAAATAACTCCGGGATGTTTAAGTCATTCACATCTTGCTCTTGTGTAAGTCGATAAGATTAATACCTCAAATCAAACTGGTGGAGGCATACGGAGGTTTGAATTTCTTCAGAATGGATAAGTTGTGACCTGTAGCTCAAATGCGGTTTCTTTTGGCATGTTACTGTAGTCCATGACATGGAGAAGTCATGATAATATTTCCATAACTGCATTATAAGAGTCCTCATGAATGCACAATACTCATATATACATTTCACCTCTGTTGTGCATTTAGACTCCCATTGTAGGCTGCATGTGTTTTTGGCTTTAAGAATGATACAGCGCTTCGACTCGTTCGTTAACCTTCTCCTGACATGTACCATATTGGATGCTACTTGTTTAATGTAGAAAACAGCACTTGTGAAACAGCACACTGACATACTGTAGCACTGCTTACTTCCCCAAGACCCGGGTTTTGTTTAGCATTGCAACTAAGACATGCATCTGCAGATCCCCATCTGCTGCCGGGTTTCCACAGTGTGTTAAACGAAGTGGGCATCATCAATCAATTCCACCCCCACACGGGCACTGCCAAGCCCCCAGAGAGAGATGCAAGAGCCGGGTGAAGACTGAGAACCAGGCTCCCTGCCTCCGAGCGAGAGGCAGCAAACACATCATGCATCCGAGAGGGCTGGCTTGCCTGGTAATGTCCCTCATGGGCCGCCCTCATGCTGTGCTCAGTGGCTGCTGGGGGAACAGACTGCCACAGGAAGACTAAACCCATGAGACTGAACATCACATTAACGCCTTGGCGAGCCTTGGGAGGCCTTCCACCGAAAAGATTGAGAGGCCGGGTCCACCACCACAATTAAAAAGGAAATGATTTACAATTAGCACGCTAGAGAGAAATAAACAAGCGGTTTGCAGAGACAACTTTTCCACTGCTGTAAACCCATTTGTGTAATGGGGGGGCATACGTATTCTGGTGGAGATAGTGAAGTGCACTCCATGCGCTGATGAGTGTTCGTAGCCCACAGGGCTCAGCAGGGTTTGTGCCTCCTACACCACGCCGTCCAAGCCCACGCACTTCACTCGTCTGAGCCGAGAGACGAGAGAGAGCGAGGTCATGTGTTCAGTTTGTAGCACACTGTTGGCCTCAACACCACTCATGCTTCTTTGTTACGCACACATCGCACAATTTGCCATACTAATTGAAATTTTCAAAATGTCAGGTTTGATTGTTGTTCTCGGCTCACTATGTTTCGCTCTCTGGATCTTCTCTCTGCATGTCGGTTGGATAAGTTTGCTGTGTATTGGCTGCAGTGACACTTGTCGAATGCTGACTCAGAGTGACTTTTATAAATTGTAAAATAAATCAAAAGACACGGGAGAAAACACACTTGATAGAATCCTCTGACAATTGAATGATAAATTTGCCGGCCGGTACCCGAGTGTGCTCTGGATCGCCTGGAGGTTATTGCTGTGTACTTTATCCACTGTTGGTCATTCATCACCTGGGCACAGTATGAGCCACAGACTCTCACTCACTTATGCAGAGAGAGAGAGAGAGAGATGGACTGGGCGAGATAGCCACATTAGGTGTATATCTATGTGTGAAAGTAAAAAATTGATCCAGAATGTGGACTGTGAGCCCCCTCCTGTCTTCATGATACATTTTTAAGACAAACACCATGACATCTTGACCAGTCACTTTGTTAAAAACAGACACATAGCTGAATAAAATGCCTTACATGGCACTGGTAATGCATTATTTGCATATGTAAATATGATTTTTATATTGGAGTTATATGTAGATGTGGCTGATTCTTGATTTGGCAATAAAATCCTAGAGAAAAGTCATTTTTTTCCACACAAAGCCATGATAATCTCTTCAGTTTCCACTAGTTGGCTAATGTGCTAACTTATATGCTTGTTATCTTGTTCCACAGAAGTGCTGAAAGAGCAGAGGTGGGCACAGTTACTTTAAAGTCAAACTCAGACAACAATTAATCTATCCTCAGAGGTTGCTTTAAAAACTAGGTAATCTACTGATTCTGTTCAAAATTAGGGTTTTAGATAGTCTTTGTTTCTTTTATTCCTTTTTCTGTGTAAAGCACTTTGTGCTACATGGTTGTGTATGGAAAGTGCTATATAAATAAAGACTGATTAATTGATTGATTGATGACTGACACATCACGATGAGCCCCTCCCTTTCCCCAGCTCAGTTTAGATACTATCTGCTGCTGCAGTGTTGTGTTCCTGCAGTCAGGCCAGGCAATTAGAAATGACATTATTAAAGAAAAGTAAATGTACGTTAAAGGCTTCGATAATCTTTTCATAAATCAATATCCATGTTAAAAGTCAATAAAAAAGTAACCCCTATCATCGGTGTATAATGGATTAGTGGACATGTAACCAGCTTTTACAGGAACTGCAAACAAGAAAAGTGCAAAATATCTAAAAGAAACTCAAATTTTACCAGGATGCACTAGGAAAAGTCAGTCACTCCAGGTCATACAGTGAATATTTTAGGGTGCTCTACCTTATAATTTACAATATTAATAATAAAGCCGTGACTCTGAGATAAACTCAGGCGACATGGACCTTACTCCAACTCGGGTTAGATTCCTTTTTGGGGACATGGACAGACTCAGGATCAACTCGTGTACTCAACTACAACATTGATATTCTGTAAATAATCAATCTTGTCAGAGATGTTAACCTTTCCTATAATGGATTATTAAAAAAAAAAATCAGGGTTGACTTTGTATTTTGTTAACAGCCATAAAACTTCTCACTGCAGCTGTAAACGTCAACTGTCTTATGAAGTCAAAAATACATACTCAAAAATATGGTAACAATTGTACAAAACAGATTCACGTTCAAACAAAATAAATAAATAAATAAACAAAAAAAATCTAATTTTTATTACTGTCACACCAGCACAATGCAACAACAGCAATTGGCTTATAGTACCTTTCCAGTCAAGGATATACACACCTTATTTGCATAAGCTTAATTGAATCACAAAACTGAGGTTGAAAATATGCAAGACTACCTTCATGTGTGATGCAAAGTACAAATTAATAGTAGTGCAAATGATGCTCTTCTATTGTGCCAGACAGCTTTTGATATGCCACGCTTTAGAAAAATAAGAAAAAAAGATTAATTAATGATGAATTCATTATGAAAACTGAGGGTCATAAACTGTAAAGAAACGGTGCAAACAGTACGATGGCAGAACTTAGTGTTTCTCCTTATTATATGACGCTCTGATTCAGCCTGTGTTACACTTCAGAAAGCACATGAACATAAACAAGCAGGCAGCAGTGAGCTACTCTGATACAATATAGACAAGCGTCTGAACCTATAGCTGCATCCTCATATTATCGTGATTGATGTTTGCAATGACAGGAGACTGCAGATCTGTGTAATCATTACCATATCTGTGAATTTCCTCCTCTCTGCGTGACCACCTGCTGATACTGATGACAGAAAACCACACGTACATTGATGCAGCATCTCAGACAATGTCTTGCTTGTTTGCTCATGAATAAATGAAGAGTGTCTCTCCATCAGTTACCCCGCTGTAACAACAGTGTGACGCTCGACACCCTCTGCCTGAAAATTCCTCAAGTCTCCAAGATTCAAAGTTTGCATATTCATAAGTTATAATCATTGCTGAGGTTCTGCAAAACTTCATTATGTATGCATACGCAGGGACCTTTCTTATATACACAAGTTAAAGTACTTTGTGTTGACTCTGCGCCTTATCAGTGTACTGAATATTTAAGGATAAGTGGAAATATCTGAAAAGTGGAATTCCTGCTGTTGTTCAAGGTTGTTGCACTCTTTAAACCTGTGTTTAAAGATAAAATAATTACAATAAATTTGAAGTAAAATGGGTTTAAGACAAGAGGAGGCTTGGATTAAACATGTTAACCTTGTGAAAGCTTCTTACTCCTCATTACTACAAGCTTAGCAAATGCTGCAGCTGTTTACTCGGCTGATAAATTGGAATTTAAGTGTGAAACAAATGCTGGTGCGCCGCGGATAGTCAGAGTAGAAGAAATTCGACAAAATACAGACCAAAGATACATTAAACACACTTCTAATGGATGTTACAGAAAGAAGAAAAGTGACAAAGCCGGGACTGTCATTTAGAGACGCTGGACATGCTCGCAAACGTCACACTTCAGATTACAGGGAGAGCGTTTTCTTTTGAGCTGCTGCCGTTTATTTCTCATCCATCTGTCAGCAGAGAGCTGCAGCATGTCGGCAGTGCACTCACCGCCTTTGTCTTGTAAATTCAACTTCTGACATCCACAAGACTGCAGAGGGTTGTCGCTCGACAGAAATAGACTCCTGTTTTTGTTTTTTGGTTCTTTTTCCCCCCCGTTTCCTAACAACAAAGCACCTCCTGTATCAAAACCGCAATGGGTGCACCTTGAAGTGCGAGCCATATATAGAAACCTTGTAAATCAGGCATGAATTAGCGCTGAGGAGGCTGCTGAAACTTTCAAGCATTTCAAACAGCTTTGGAAAAGTGATGATGTTGGCAATGACAGACTAAAAGATTTATAAAGAAGGAGTCGAGCAGCCAAAGAGTGGCCTTTGTACTAATGTAAAGCAGGAACATTGCGGTAAAACCTTTGCTGAATTAATGGAAACAAATATATTTTTCATTACAAGTGTTACAATTAATGCCCCTGTGGTTCTGATATTGCTTTTGTGCTGAAATGACTCCCCTTCAAACCAAGCTGGTACGTAGTTTGGAGTAAAAAGTGGAAAAGTTTTTGAAGATCGATACGTAATAGCCTGAGATTTAAAAAAAATACTGTGCTGGTACACTGCACAGTCTGATACGAGATCAATAGAGAAATGCATCTGGTTCTCAGCAGGAGAAACCGAGGATGGATCAATAATAAGCAAATTTCCAGGAATTGCAAGAGGTATCGACTACTTAATTAGCCATTTCTCTCAAAAGGTGCATGAAAGACTTGCAAAAGAAACGCTAATGGGCCTTTGTGAGGAACTTAGACTTGAGCGTGGAGACGAGTGAAGGAGAAGATAGAAGATGCTCGAAATCTCCAATTCAAACCTGTCATTCTGTGCAGACCTGGGGAGCAAATGTGTCGTATTCAGGTTGATCTTATAGATTTAAGAAACATATGAAGATTCCAAATAACTGTGACAACTTTTACACTGTTAGGACTGCAAACAAACTAGAGAGAGAGGAAAAAAACACATAATCCAAATTTATTAACTGTCCAAAATCATTAAAAAATCAGGATTTTAGAAATATCTTAAGCCACATGTTCACTTATTTGTATGCAGGCTAAGACAGGAAATCTGAAATCTGAATGAATGCAACAGATTAAGGCTCATTTCTAAATGCAGTACTGGAAGAAAATGGGTTTAAAGTGGCTCATATTTGTTCTGTTAAAGGTCAAATAGGACAGAGATGAGTTGAATTAACATACAAATTAAAAGTACAATCAAGGGTTGAAAAGGCAAAAGGCCCAAGAAAGCAAGAAAAGAAATGCTGTTTCTTCAGATCCAGCTTTTCATACGTGTGTGAGTCAAATTTTCTTAATGGCATGTTTTTCTCACAACAATCATGAACTCAAAAGATAAAACAAATCCACAGTAGTGCAAAGAGTACCCACTACAGCAAACCATATTGGTCTTTTATTGACAAATCTGGTTTATAAGTTGGTTTCAAGGTCACCTCACCAAGAACTTATTTAAAACTGCTTTTTTTTAAAGCTCTTAATGATTTTACTTTGTCTTAGTTAAATAGATAAATCGAGGTTTACCTCTTGGGGTTTGATAAGTCTTGTGACCATTCAGTTTGAGAAGGAAATAAAACACTTTTTAGTTCTGATTTTAACTGCTGCACTGAAGACTGTGACTCCAAATCAGAAACAGCTTTTACTATTATTGTCACAAGCAGTAAAAGACGCCAAACAGAAGTACTCCAAACATGTGTAAACTCACAGAAGCACAGAAAACAAAACAAACAAGGATATTTACTCTTGGTTAAGTTTCCAAAGAACCACAACGCCCAGCTGTCTTAAAATAAGACAGTGAGTTATAAATACTTGATTATGATTGGTCGAACCACATGACAACACACCTCTACCTGTTGACACTGTGGCAAAAATGTTCAGCTCTGAAATGAATAAGATAGAGAGAGAGAGGAAAAGAGAGAGAGAGAGAGAGATGATTGAAAGACACATAACCAAATGAAGGAAGACAGACATGAAGCTAACACTAAACTGAACGTTTTGTTGGTGTTAAATGACTGTGAGAGGAAAAAGAAAATGTTGATGGACTTTCAAAGGCAGAGAGCTGTGATCAGGGGGATTTAGTGCATAATTTTATAATGCCAAAGAAAAAAAACACCAATATTTTGATTTTATGGGAAATAAAATGTGAAGTCTGACCCACGTCGGCTGATCTGAATACACTATAACTACAGAAGAGTTAATGACCTTGATATCTGTGGGAATCTGTTCTCTGAGGGTATAAATAAATAATTTTTCAGCTCCACAAAATCATTATGTACTCATTATTAAGGCCAACTTGTTAATTCTGTAGAAAGCTTCCCCTACATTGCATTTTTTGGTCTAAAAGAGGTCTAAATGTAGCCTAGACGAATGGTCTAAAATCAGGCTACCACAGGTCTAAAAATGAAAGTTTTTTAAACGTCTAAATTTAGACCAAGTTTAGACTAAATCTAAATCTGGGCTATATCTTTACTACACTGTATATTGCTCAACAGCTTTCATAATTATGTTGCATAACACAGTTGCTTTTTGAAATAAATAGTTATCGAATAATGGGTTAAAGTGCAACATCTAAATTCTGTCTAAAAATATACAGAATCTAGACGGTTGAAATTAGGCCTAAAAAAACTGGACGTCTAATAGCCATCTATTGCTCAGTGGCCTCCTTCTTAAGGGTCACTGTACATTATGGCTTACCTTTAACTCTTAAGCCTTATAATTGCATATAAAAAAAAGCTGAATCTGTCCAGAGGTCATCTTTTGTGTCTGTTCAGATCACCATTAAAGCCCAGGTGTGAACAGGCGTATTTACCTTTTCATTTCACCATATGCTTTTCTTTCAAACTGCACTTGTGGATTTCATCTGTGTGAAATTTAGTAAAGAAGCAGCAGCTGTTATTACCGTAATACACCTCTCATAAAACGCCTCTAAAGCAAATGCTTGAATTTGAGTTTTTCTTTTCTCTGTTTTCCCTGTTTTTCTGAGACGGTCCCTCACTCTTTGATGACAGCAGCTCGCTCCTCTCGGCGAGGTGAATATTCACTCAGAGGTTTTTAATACACAGCGAACACAGAGAGACGATAAAACAGATAGGAACAGCTGCACACAAAGGCCCGTGGATGCACCTGTGCTCGATAACCTGCAACCAACATAAAGACGAAAACAGATGAATCATGAAAAACAGCAAAAAGAGAAAAAGCAAGAAGAAAAAAAATCTGTTAGATGCCTTTGTGAGGAAAACAAGAAAAAAAAAATGCTTACACACCGAGGCGGAGTGACGCTTATGGGCATTAGAGTTTTTCTTGTGATGACTCCTCTCATGATTTATGTAGGTAGAGACGTCTCCTCTGACCTTGAGAGCCGGCTCACTTTGTGCTGATGTTCGGGTTAACCAGGGATTGTGGGAATTGGAGGTCCCTGGGAGAGCTCCTTTTTTTTCTTGACCTCACACAGATTTTCCGTGTGTGCTGGTGCTGTGATCAATATCCACCTCAGTTCATGTGGGCTTTGCAGAGATATAAGGTACTGATGATAGATTGAGGTTTTTTGATATTGCTTTGAACCCACTCTGCCTGGAAAATTCATTTTTTTGATTTTTTGCCAGAGTGCAGAACATGGAGTTTTAGCACCAGCTTTGCTGTTTTTTTTTTTCATAAACTAAAATGTAAATGGATCTTTTTAGAAAAACGGCCATGAGATTGTGAGGTTTCCACAGCGATCAAACCTCCTTTTCAGCTTCAGGTGGACTTTCAAAGACCAGAAATATTAATATTTACTCTAGTTTAGGTCTCATTCTCTACATATCAAATATAATTGAACTCAAACGGACATTCTTCATATTCCCCATCATCTGACATCTCTTTTCTGTCATTTCAAAGATTAATGATGATCATCTGAAGCCGACTTTCATAAATTCTTGTCAGCACCCTGAGGGGGATGTTCAAAGCTACTAAATCAGTGTATTCTTCCAAAGATTTTAAATATTCAGATGAGTCCCTGCGGCTTCCATGCAATAAAAGCTTATTTACCGGGGCATGGCAAACACACCTTGCATCTTAATACACTGACAGAGAGAGAAGATGAATAGCGTGGTTACATCTGTATCATGTTCACAGTAGATCAATCTGTCACTCCGCTGCGACTGGTTATTCAATATTGTCCTTGGCCTTAAACTCCAGTGAGCGAGATTTATGCTGTCAGCGCGGGCGCGGGGACAAACAGACAAAATCGAGACCCAAAAGTGAAGCGGAGGCATTTGATTTCCCTGATTTGAATTCATCTCCTCGCTGATGGAATTTGCATCCAGGCGTCTCTCCTCTGTTTCTGCTCAGAAGTCATTCATGACAAATTCCATAATTGCGAGCTCAATACTCTGCCGATTATAAATCATGTCGTCCCGATGAAAAACTTCAATCCTGTGCAATCACTTCACTCACTGTCATCAGCACTATAGACAGTTCAGTAAATCTGCAAAAGGAATAATTAACATGAGAGTCTTACTCAGCTGAAGCCGAAGAGGAGAGTGAGAGAGCAAACATGAAACAGTCAGCAGTGACCAGACCAACACGTCTATTAAACACGTTTTATCATAGCATCAAATATCAAATATACTCAGAAACTATGACTTCATAATGAACTCTTTTAATTTGAATTGAAAGAGAGGGGAAAAAATGCAACTTGTACGTCTCAGAAAGAGGAATGTATATCATGTCCTCTGTTGTTCTTAACTCAAAATGTGACATTTATTTTATACTTAAAGGCAGAGTTGACGATTGGAAAGATTGGCAATCATTATGAACCTCGTTTCTATGGTGATCACGGTCCTATAGTGCGATCTTCACAAAGTGAAGAGAGAAAAAAAAAAGTAAAAAATCATTCATCCTGGCAGGTGCAGGGCTGCAAAAACATTGACCAATGGCAGCCATCCGTCCCGGACAGCTCCTATTGGTAAATCTCCTGCTCAGCCTCTCCATCCAATCACCTCGCTGTATTCAACACGCCCCTCTCCAATAGTTCCGACCTGTCCCCTCCCTCTCACGCCTTCTCGGAGCTCTTAGTGGCTAAAAGTAGCGTAGCATCTTAGCTACAGGAGGTGTGATGGAGAAGAATGCAAAAAAAAAAAAGAAAAGAAAAATTACTCCAAAAGTGCTAAGAAAAGGCAAGCCACCGACAGAGGAAAACGCAGAGACGAAGAGGAAATGTGACCAAGCGAGGAATCTAACTTGAATAAACATCGGGTCATCCTTCGAGCAGTGGAGAAAGCTCCGCCAGGATTTGGGCCTGAAAACAGACGCAGAGACGGCAGAGTTTTTGTTGTACAGGTAATTTTTGCCTTTTATCGTGGCACATGCTACATAAATAACTTGTATTAGTCTCTGCAATTTCAACACAGTAGCTGTCCAGGCAGCTGCAGACGGCGCTCGCTAGCAGAGCTCGTGTTAACTGCTGCTAGTCACTAGAAATCCAACATGGTGAATCCGAGCCTCTCAGATCGTCAACCATGTCTTAAACCTTTAATTAGTATGGCAGCAATACAAAGTTTCAACAACAGAACAATCACATATTCAGTAGAACTAAAAACGCCTGTAAAAGGAGTGAATCCCATCCTTTATGGTTTAAAAAGAGGAGCAGTACTTTGGTATTTTGCCTGGAATGGCTTTATATATTAAGATATACTGATGACCAAACATATACTCAAAGCAGTTTAATTGACTTCAGAATATAAACTATAACGGTGAGTAAGAAAGACAAATTCTGTAATAAATCTTGACGCACCATGATACACACTGCTCAGGCTGTGAGGACTCTGAGCCGAGGCATTTATGTACAACATGTCCCATAATCAAGAACTCCACTCCGCTAATTGGTTTTACACATAAAAGGAACAGCAGGAGTTTTTTTTTTTTTCTGTTGTAAAACCCAAACAACGCCTTCAGCTTTTTTAGTAACACACTAAATCTGCTCTTTAAAAGACAAACTGTCATCCATCATAAAACCCCCAAGCATCTAAAAGTAGATACATGTCTTCACCACCGTCCTTGGTAACAGTTTTCCCTGACGAGACTGTTTGATGTCAAAAACCAGAGTTTAGTTTTGTCTGTATTAAGAGCAAGCTGCAGTTCATAAAACTGATCTTGTACTAAATCAAACACATGATGAAAATTTAAGACAGCTTGAGCAGGTTTAGGTGTACAGCAATAAATGACAGTGTCATCAACATAAAAGTAAAAACAGCATAAGGGACCTTCTGTCCACGACATACTAAATAGTAACGGGCCCAGAACTGATCCTTGTAGTACTTCCCTGTAGCGGTACCTTCTTTTTTAACAGGTTCTGTTCTATCAGTGAGATATGCAAACCACCCAATTTAGAAAACCCAACGGCCATAAGGGGAGGTGAAGTCACAAGTGTCTGGGTGAATAGTCAAATTAGTAAGGGAGCAGGAACCCGAAAGGTTCTCATTTACAAACTACCTGCTAACTATAAATTATCCCTTTTAATGTCATCAAGAGACATAAGCAAGTTTTTTAAGTATCACTTTAAGAATGGTTTTATTGATTTAAAAATCATATATTTACACGACTAGACAAATTATCCCTCTAGTGTCATGGTTGTGGCTCATCTGCTCATGGTCAAACCATAATTTAGTTGGCTATGTAGATTAAAAAAAAAAAATTAAGTTTTTTATTATAGATAAAAAGGATGACCAAATCAGATGACATCCATTTTATTTATCTGGATAAAAACATCCAGTTTTGCTGTTCACAACTTTTGAGTAGGATTCAGAAAACTTTTACACCTTGTACAACATCTCTGCTTCTTAGGCTGTTTATTCTGTCACTCCTCGAGGGTTTTGTTGTACTTCGACTGAAACACTGCTGCAGATTTAGCTGCAGCTACTCTGACAAGATAGTTTCTGACTGAACTGGAAGTTAAAATAACCAAAATTACAGTGCGGACGTTCACCCACTTTAGCCGCTGTGCATCAGTCAGCAGATGTAGCAGGATGACACAAAATGGTGAAAGCTCCCTGGTTAATGAGGTCTCAGAGGGTTCATAACCCCAAAACTGCTCTTTTCCCTGTGTTTGTCTTAGTGTTGTACTTTTACTCATGCACACACACACACACAATCGTACAGCTACAGCCCACACACATTCTCCTGTGTGCTGCTGATGGCTGCAGGCAGCTTGAGGTCGCACAGAGGGTCAAAGGTGGCTGCAAGATGAGGGGGCTACTTGGGGAAGATTTTTGCTCAATGAGTTATTATTTTTAAATGCAAAGTGGGTGACAGACCACTACCGCTTACTTTGTTTTGCTCTTGGTTAGATGTCCACTAAAATACTGATTAGCTTTGCCTTAGATTAGGAACAGCCTACATACAGGGAGTGGATGGAGACTTTTAAAAGAGGAGTCTATGAAGGATGTCTTAAGACTTGTCACAAATTCTCACACGCACAAATATATTTAAAGGTTGCATTAGGGAAGGGCGACAAATTACCGTTCACGATATATCGTCAGAAAATCCTCCATGATAAATATTTGCCATCTCATGATGAATACAATAAATGCAAGTTGCGTAAGCACGAGCGACGGACTCACAGCCATAGCCCACACTGAGCAGAATAACAAACAAACATGGCCGAAGGTAATGAAGAAGACGTTTCTGAGCGAGGCTCCTTTCTGAACGAGGCTCTACATGAGGGATTTCCTTCAAGGTTGGGGCTTAAATGAGCGGAATAAGGTATGCCTGACATCGGATAGTGGATCTGCTGCTGTTCACTCCGTGCAATGTTATTTCAGACTTGTTTGATGTCAATAGCTTTCTCCATAACCTACCACTCAATAAGGACTCCATAAGGATTGCTGGAAGAGGTGGGATTTATGACCCATACTGCAGCCCATCACCAGAGGGTGCTGTTCTTTGTAAGTGTCTAAACATGTGCAGATTTCTTTCTTTTTTCTGTGGAGATAGTTGAAAACTGCTCCCTCTGAACTGTCTTGTAATCTTCACACAACCCAGTACGTGCTGTATTTACGTTATAGTATGAAAAACAAAACCTGTTAAAATCTAATCTTCGCACAGGCGCCATGTGCCAGAAGATATTTTGAAGAAACGCGGTCACAATCATCACTCTTGTCTACCTTTCATCCTTCAGAAATCATAACACAAAAATATGTTTCCGGATTCATACCTTATGCAGCTGGCTGAAAAGTGGTTTCAATTAGACCTTGGACATTAAGACCTGATTTCAGCATATTAAAAAAAAAAACATTCAATATTGGAATCTCAGTTTGTGCTCACCAGGCAGGTTTTAGAAGAGCGTTTCATAAATGAGAGTTACTTTACAACAGCAGTGGAAACTACTTCTATATTATGTTTATAGTCGACACATCTTAACCCTCATTTTTAATAAATATTTTCACTAAGAAAAAGCAATTCTCTTCAACGGATATCAGACAAGAACAAACCGACTGAAATGACCTCAAACAATAATTTAAAAGCATAAAATCTGCATAATTCATGTATCAAATCCTAAATCCGTCCATTGTAATTTACTATAGTAATGAAATACTCCAGTTTAAGCTGACCCTGTAACTCAGTCCTCCATGATGAGGGCGCAAAAACATTTTAAAAACTTTCCACAAAGACCGATCCGGTTTGAGAGATTGCATTCAACCTGTCCATGTGAGTGAAGGTTGCAGCTCATGAAAGTTTAAGTAGTCAGAGGAGAACATAAATGAGGAGGTACTTTATGCCTGATGGAAAATAAAGAGAGAGGTAACAATGTTCTAATATTTGTCTTGAATAAAGGAAGATAAACCAGCTTTGTCATAAAAGATTCAGTGACGTGTGTGGAAACCTGAACCAGAGACAAATCACAGGGACTCATGGTTCACTGAGTCCAGTGTTCCAGCGGAGATGAGGGAGCATGCATAAAAGGAACCTCCCTAAAGCCATTTACTGATTAAAACATCACATGCATGAGTTTCAGCGTTTGTTTCAAAAAGGAAATAAAATCACTTTGTTTTTCAAATTGTCTTCAAATATTGGATTTTAGGCTATAAGGTGAGCAGTAACAACTCTGACTTCACAGGTTTCCTCTCACGTTCACTGATGATTTTTTATCACACCGAACAATTCCCTCTTTTCAACTCGGCAAACCATCATCAAGCTGTAGCTGGTGTGCTTCAAAGATGAGCCATTTTGGAAATATAACCCATGGGTTCTGTCATTTCCCAGCTAGAAGTGAGCACAAAGAGACAAAAGGGCGGTAATGTATTTTGGATTTAATTACAGCATGTGCATTATAAAGTCTGGACCCCCAATTCCCAGATTAGTTACAGAAATAAAATGAAAAGCGCGCTAATTGACTGGCTTCCAGTGATTAAAGGAGACAAATAATTGCCCGACCCTGAGCAGCAACTGAAAATGAATGGGGATGTTCAATGCTCGGCGTATTCCCCTCACTGCGACCAAGGCCATCCCATGATCACTTCAAATGCGACAGACATTGCTGCATTTGTCAGGCAAATGAGCATTTTAGATTTACAGAGCTGTAATGTGACATAATCAAGTTATAATTTATCAATTAGAATAATTAGGAGGCAGATCCAATTTAATTAAAGTGTTGAAAAGGCTCAGAGGAAGCCAGCCACATATAAATGAGCCTCTGTGGGGTTTTTTCCTGGTCGTGGCTTCTGATGCTCGGGTGAGTTTACTGTCATTCTCATTCACTCGCCACCTAATTGATTTATGTTCTTGGTGTCAGCGAACAGAGACCATGGGTTTTTTAATCTCTCAGTCTTACACACCAAAGCTGAAAAAAATGGGAAGATCTGGAAAAAAGAAAAGAAAAAAAAAAAAAAGTCAAACGTAATGCCTGAAGGCATTATGACTTACAGTTTGGCTGTGCGTCAGTGGACACTAATGAATTGGCACTGTCAGCAGAGTGAACTCTAGACCCGACGGTGGGGATGTGCTTAGTGGTCGTGCTGAAGCATGTCAGCAGTGGGGCCCAGTGAGCTTGTAAGACAGAAATGAGAGAATAAGAGCGATAGGAGGGGGCACAGACACACACACTCACACACACACACACAGAGAGAGAGATGGGGAGAGGAAGAGTGAAAAAAAGCACAGACAGCAAAGGCCTCATCAGCCATGTTTGATAAAATCAGCCGGCTCCACTCCAGCTTTTAAGGATGTAGGATTCCTCTCCACCTGGCCAACTTATCACCTTGTTGCACACTCACACTGGAGATTACCTTTCATAATTTGGTGTCGTATCAGGTGCGGAAAAATGCTCCCTCACAGAGTCATTTAAAGCAAGGGGAGGATTTATTTTCTCCCTTTAAACCGCCCTTCCCTCCCCACCTCCTTCTCCCCTTCATCTCCTCCTCTCCTTTCTTTCCACCACTCCCCCTTCTTCCTCTTTTCCCCTTCACTCGTCCTCTCTGCCTCGTACTTGAGGGCAAACGGCTAACGAAAGAAACTTGACGCTTCCCTCAATGACAAACGGTCATTTAAAAAAGGCCAACCTGTCAGGCAGACTGCGCGAGAGAAGGCATTGCAGAGACGGATGGAGGAAGAATATACTCAAGGTAAAGGAGACAAATGATCAGGCTGAGTGGAACAGGAAGGGAGGAAGATGAAGCAGGAGGAGATGAAGACTCCTCCGAGGGAAAAGACTGACTCCCTCCTCGGTGTGAAGCCTCACTATATTTAAGTAACTTTATTTAAATCTGTACATCCTGCTGACTTCATATCAGGGAGTCTGAGTGCATCCACTAGATCTGCAAGTTGAGCATGCAGGTCCTCTGTGGATATGAAACTTTTGCAAAGTCACTATAAATAATCATTTGAAAGTACATACCAGAGTGATGACTTGGATGAACTTGGTTACAAGACAACCCTCCGTCTTCGAGACTATTTTCAGAAAAATGACACATTAAAGCTCCTATAGGGAGTTTTTGCACATTCATGAAGTTGACTTAAATTCATAGTAATGCTTATTAATGACATCGAAAAGCAAACAAGACCATCACCTACAAGACTGACGATTTTTACATCCTGATTTTTGAAGCATAAAACTTGTGCAATGGGGTTGGTGTCAACTTGTTTTGTCATATATCACTGCTCATACATGTAGAGGACAAGATAAGCAAAGACCTAATGAGAGATTGAAAGTCCTGCACAGTAGCTTTAAATAAACTCAGGTAAATTGATGTTAAGATCTTTAAGAATTATTTCAGTTTCATAAAATAAGTATCAGAAAATAATTACATGTGTAAATGAAGCACCAAAGTATTTCTACATACAAAAAGCACAGATTCACACTGAGGTGAATCTATTCAGAACAGATCTATCTTTAGTGTTTCTGTCCTGTGAACAGGTCGCGACATCGGGCTTCTCACCAGACCTTTATGGTCAGCTGATTGTAGACACAGCTTCTGATTGGCTCATAGACCAAAAAAAAGAAACTGGCCTTTTTTTATATATCATAGCTGAAAACAAAAATTAAAGTATTAAATTTAAATAGAGCTGTTACAATTAACTGCTACTGATGTTTACCGTGTTTTTAAAACAAATGATATAGTTGTATTGTGCTAGACATGAGCATAGGCCACAGTAATACTAAAAGTTCATAGTAGTGGTCATTTACGCTGGTTGCCACACATCTTTAAACAGAGGAGAGATGAAGAAGAAGCAGCAGACTGCTTGCAAACTAGTTAAGAGATGATTTGACATTATTAAAAACTTATAGAAAGTCAGGTTGCTAATCAATAGAGATTTTTTACAAATTAAAAGCATGTTGCTTGTCAGTTACTGAGACAAGAAGAAGTTTCAAAGGGCTTATGATGAATTAGGAATTTCATGATGACATGTAAGATAAATTATTTCATTGAGTTTATGAGGTTGTCTTGTTCCACCATTGTCCCACTTGTCCTCAAAGTTTTCATAAACATTGTGATAATATTATTATTGCTTTTTCTATGGCCATGATAATTGTGAGGTAAACATCTGATACTAAGACATCCTTAGGCCTATACCTCCATGCACAAATCATCACGTGTTACCTATCTTTTTAAGTTGATAAAGTTAATGTGTTTGAAGCTGGAAAAATGGATAAAAGTATTATCTTGACAATAACTTATTTATGGTAGTTAGACAGCCGGGTCAGAGCATCTCCAGCACTGCAGCTCCTGTGGGGTGACCCCAGTCTGCTGTGGTTAGTCACCACCAAAAGTGATCTCCACAGAAACCAGTGAGCCAGCAACAGTGATTGGGACCAGTTTACTTCTAACCATGCTCAGCTCACTAAGTTAGACTACCAATGAGGATGCAAATGTACACAAATGCTCGCAGGACTTCACAGAGTTGACTGAAAAGTTGCTGCTTATCCCGAGGCTTTCTGAGTCTGCTTTAGAGCGGACGGAGATGTGAGGACAGAGACAAAAGCTGTAAGGAAAATAACAGAGTGAGTTTGTGAGTCCTGGGTTCAGTCAGGGGCTGAGCTGCCACACAAAAATGCTCGCATGAATGCACTCAGCAGACGCTGTCAGTCGCTGGCTAGCTTACAGTTAGCATCACTTAGCGCATTAGCTGCTTGAGGTGATTAGACAGAGTGCAGCGCTTACATCCGCAACACAGGCTGATGAGCTATTGTGATGAATGATGATGTGATGAAAAGGGAGGGGAACGCAGAGAGGAGTTTGTACAGTCTATACAAATGTGTACAATTTGGTAATAAAGGAGGCCTACACATTTTTAAGTTCAAAGAGATGTCATTTAAATTCATCATTTTGTTCAGAGAGGAAACGGAACAAAACACGGGCAGACAGATGTCAATCAAACTGTCATTCAGGAAAGCTGCTGCCAATTAAACGGCACAAAGACAAAGACAAAGACAAGGATGTTTCTTCAGATGTAAAACATTAGTTTGAGCTTTGAGAGATGTTACAGCTGCTATCAGGTGGCTTGTTGTAATTTTCAGCCTTTACTCTGTCGTACACTGTGTTTAATGTCAATTTGGCTCACCTCAGATTGTAAGATTTAGTAAACTTTCTTTTTGTTGATACAGATCTTGAAAAAAATATCCACGGCATGGCAAAGAGATCTGAAAGGTTGGCGGAAATAAAAACAGACTTAATTGCAAGACATCAAGTGATCCTGCTCGATCGGTAAAAGCAAAGTGATACCGAGCAGACGGAGATGAATGTGGAGGTTGAAGGTCTACATTTTTCATTGTATTCATGGCTGTAAGACCAGGAGCGGCATTACATTTCTGTTTCGGGAAAGAAAAGACAGGACGCCTTGGGTGCTGCATTCACTTGCACCCATAAAGCAGCATTTTGCTCGTGAAAAATTCAGACCAGCCATCAACTTTAGTGTGGCAAGGCACTTTTCAGGGGGGAAATCTGACACCCTGGATGATACCCCTTTGTGACCCTTTTTACCCCTACCAGTCAGCATATAAATCTAGGACACAGAATGAAAGTTTGGGGGCATTGACGCTTAAGATTTCTACATAATTAAAAAAGCTGGATATCTACCCCAAGCAAACTGCAAAAAAACAACGAACAACAAACTTTCCCTCCTTAAATATTCATCTTTGACTCCAAACTGACATAATTTTGCTCCTTGCAAACTTTTAAGGTTTGTTTGTAACCGGAAATTTCTCTCTCAACTTTGGATCCAGAGCCAGAGCCACAGTGGAGGGAGGAGACCTTCGCACCGCACCCGAGTCACACAATGCATGTGGGGCCTCGACATATGAATTCAATTTTCATTACCCTCTCTGTAATAAATGCGGTGAGAATCCTGGGAGGCCATGGCAGCAAAAAATAAATCTGATACATGAATAAACGATGTCCCCGGGGAAGGCAGGCTCCTCCTTTGTGAGGAAGATTGACTCCTCCAAGATGGGACACATCAGCCACAAGCAACGGAAACAGAAATAGAAACTGCCGACAAAAAAAAAAAGGCGCTTGCTCACAGACTTTCTCTTCAGGCCCCCCCAACCAATCTCAAAGCTGTATATAATAATAATACATATTCTATGCAGTGTGACTGCAAGCCATCAAATTCCTCCAGAGGTCAGCACTTTTGTAATTTCCACACTATAGGAATGTAATTAAACTTTGACGCTCAAACTTGGTCGCTGCTCTGCACACGTCAGTTCTTCCTGCGTGTCCATCCAGCCGAATCATCTCTCTGATGCACGAGCAAGATGGTTTCTCGTTCACACATTTAGATCTTTGTCATGTTTCCAGATAGACGAATGATGTGCTGCTGAATTACAGCTCCTTTTGTTCAACATTCTGAGACTCCAGTGCTTCAGCTTTCAAGGTCTAACAGTCCTAAAAACATTAAAACGATACCTAACCCCAAATTAACACCACATCTGGAACAGCTCAGATCCGGAACAGTGGCGATTTTTGCCGTCTGCCAATTCCAACCGGATCCGTTTGTGAGGTGGAATTCGTGGTAGATTACGGAAAGCGGTAATTGCGAGATCTCACAAGAACCCGTGGATTCACATGCAATCGCGCGATAACAAGTTGTCTCTATAAAGACAGCCACATAGGCTAGCTATAAAGGCAGTAGATTGTGTCCTTCCAGAGGAGGAAATCCACTTCTAGACTTCTAAAATCAGCATCCTCTCATCCATGGTGTCATCAGGGTTAAATGCTGTCTAAAAACCTTTCACTTGTTCGTCCACGCCCATTTGTATGGTGTGAAATATGATTTGAGTGTTTTATTTTGAAAAGAAGCCGGATGTTTTATTTTGTGACTGTGCTCGACTTCCTTTTCCAGCACGAATTAACCTGAGCTGAATTTATCCGGCATGCTCCGGCGTCCGAAAAAAGTAGAACTCTTGTGATCAGCTTTGGAGTCCAGCGATTGGCAGTGGAACAGAAAGAAGCTGGTGGAAATTGACACATTAACCTGAATGGTTACGTTCAGCTGCGATTGGCGGATACGGCCTTTTCGTAGCCATTCCGGATATGGTGGAATTGGGGGTTAGACCCACGTTTGAGTTCCTAGAACCCAGTTTAGAGGAACTTTCTAAATAAAAAAACAAAGGTAGGCAAGACATATTTTGTGACTAAATAAAATTGACAGAAGCTGCCAAGGTAAATATTTTTGTTTTTACGTTGTCAAACACGAAAAAAGAGAAACATTTAAGAATAAATAAGGAGTTCTTGGTGGTGCTGACTCAATAACAATCACTGCACATTTCAACTGTATTTCATTAATGCGCAAATCTCAGAGGGCACAAACACTTCATTTACAAATCGCTCCATGCCACTGTGGTGAATCTCACTGAGAGCTATTAGCTCGACCACAGAATTCAACCTTCTGCAACCCCCCAATCTGGCGTCACAGCAGATGGGCGGAGGGCTGTGATCTGTTGAGGCAATTTTGTGCATGGCTGCCGTGGCCTGTCCTGGTGTGACATCTCCTGCTGCTAGCCGGGCTGTACTCTGACCTTCACACTGGGCTGGTGTACAGCTGTCTGGCTGGGAAATGCAGACACACGCTAACACCCCTGACACACACATACATACACACATGCACGCTGCACGCCCACAATCCCTGGGGATGAGTAAAAAGTTTAGTTGAAAGAAAGGGTTTTTTTTTTACATGTTCGTGCTGCTAGCTAGTGTAGCAGCTAGCTTGCAGGCTAGAGGAACAAAGCTTGAGCTGCAAAAATTCTTCCTCGGATGGATTTGATTCAGATTA
Organism: Xyrichtys novacula; assembly: GCA_962446985.1. NCBI lineage: Eukaryota > Metazoa > Chordata > Actinopteri > Labriformes > Labridae > Xyrichtys > Xyrichtys novacula. The sequence goes on from OY660871.1 coordinate 27,191,423, forward strand.
ACAACTGGAAAAGGATTATACATGTGTGAAATTATTAAAACTGCGGAAATTACTAAAGTAGGGGGAAGATGAGGAAACAAAAGAAGCACTCAAACTGCATAGATGTACCCAAACACACACGTTCAGCCTCCTGCACTTCCCATTTGTCCTGTTAGGGCGGGAGGACACATAACGCAAACCCGAAGAGACACTTCCTCCGTGGGGAGAGATCTCCTCTCATTACGAGCAGGATTGACACTGGGCCTGGCCTGTCCGGAGGGAGGTCTAAGCCAATAAGAGAGTAATTGAAAGAGGCGCTTGACTTCCCGTCTGTAACAGCTTACAGACCGGGGCTGATGTGCCTCCAGGAGCATGGCGTTTAGAAAACAGATGGGCGAAGACAAACAACATGAAAGTTGGCTCGGAATTGCAGGGGAAGAAAAAACAACTCAGAGTGTAAAGGCATTTTCACCTCCTCCTCCTCCTCCTCCGCCGCCGCCGCTGTGTGATTGCTTATCTCAAACCAAAGCTGGAGCTGATGCATGATAAACATCTTCTCACATGTGCCTCATGTAATGTGCTGAGCTGCAGAAAGCATAAAGGAGCACCCAAACAAAGAGTGTGTTATAGATTTTCATTACCCCCAGAGCGGCTGTGGTCCTAAGTGTCAACTGCTGGAGCCAGAACGAACAGAGTTAGAGGCTGTGCCATTGCATCTTGTCTCACAGAGGTGTGTGAGTGTGTGTGTGTGTGTGTGTGTGTATGTGTTGAGTCCCGGCGGCTAGACTTGTTACGGAGATGACAGCATGTTTTGTTTCACTACACAGCCCTCGCGCTGACAGTCTGAAAGCCCGGAGCCAAACAAACAGAGGCAGCAGCAGCAGCGATGCCAGGTATCTCCAGATCTTTCACTCTCTCCCTCTCTCTTGCACACACACACACACTCTTACACACACATGCATGTACAAGAAAGCACTACAGGAAACACACACTATAGGGTGAAGAAAACACAGGCACATACACACGAGCAGGCTGACACATTTTGATGTTGTACAAAACATCTGCATCACTGCAGTACTTTGGCTGCTGGAAGCTGAGAAATGATGCAATTCCTTCTCCTCATATACCAGGAGTGGAGGATTATTTTCACCTCTTTATGTTGCGATTAAAAAAGCAAAAGTAGTCGTTTATTACATTTAGTGTTCCCGTAGAGTCAATAAAATCTTCTAGCTGCGAATATAACTTTGTGGATTCTCACCTCAGAGTGGATGATGCAGGTTATGCATCATTTACCGTACTGTACACACCTGTGGGTCATCAATAATTCAAGCGTGCTCTTAAACCTCGGGTGCAAGAACAAGACAGGCCTTGAAACATACCTGAAGATACTGCAGTACCTGTCAGATTGACGCAACACTCGGCAGGATCAAGAGACTGAGCTGGGAGAGAGAGAACTCACCATACTGAGGAATATTTTACAAGTTATGGAGTTTTATTCAAAATCTGCTCCTCAGCTGGTACAATAACACAGCAGCTCTTATGAGCGCCAGCATTCACAGGAAGTCAGGTAGCAGGTTTGAGACTCAACCAGGAGGGTTCATGAGGGGAAGGCTTTAGTTTGAAGCCTTTAATAGGTGGTAGAATAGGGCTGGGTGATAAAACCATAATGACGTATATCAAAATTTAATTTCCCTCGATATCGATATGAAACATGTTGATGACAACATCGTCGACAACACTGGCATGAAAATATCGGTGGTGTGGAGGTATATATATATTTTTTTGAGGTCGGACATGAAGCAGAGTTGTGTGCACTGCAAATTATGCCGAGTACATGTTAAATTTAATTTAAGAGTAACGGAACATTTAAGATTGACAAGTGTTTCTTTTTTTTTTTTTAAATATTGTGATACATATCATGTCACATAACTTTTTCCCATATCGCCCAGCCCTATGGTAAAAGTAAATTAGAAGCACTTAAAAACAAAGATTTATCTATCTCATAGCAGTCTATTGGCTGTGCTTTAGTTGCATACCTGTATTTCTGTCAAAAAGAAGTTTTTTTCTCTTACTTATGGGTAGCTGATTGTTATTTTTTTAGATTAATGTTTGTCCTTTCTTTGTGTGTCCTCTCTTTCTCTTTCCTTTGATTTTGCTGCTGTTGTCGGTGCATTTAAAAACTGTGATTGATCATAAAGTTGAATAAAGGCTGTTTAAAAAAAGGATTAACTATTTTTTAAAGATTATTTGAAATAGGCCGTCATGACAATCCACTTTAAAAGAAGACAGGACTTTATCGGTGCAAATCCAGCTATTGACATTTCTTGATTCTACCTATCCCACCACTTGGCTTTTTATGGCCCCACATCTTAACTGTGGGACTAGATGAGCAGCAGGTGAGGTTAGCGAGTCGGCGTTCCTCTTCACTGGTGTTTCGTCGGGTTAAACCCATTGTACTTCAGGGAGGCTTAACAGTTTGCTCCAGCACCCTGAACCCATCCCCCTTCATGCTAACTCTCACCTCACACCCAACCCACACACCAACAGGAAAAGAGAGAGAAAAAAACAGAGTCTGTCAAGAGATATTAGACAGACAACAAGGAAGGAAGAGCAACAGTAACAGGACTAACCTAGTCCAAGAAACAGAGCTTCTAATGTGTAAAGATATGTTCGCTCTCAATTTGCTGGATAAGGCTGTACACTTTACCTTCCCTATATTCCTTAACTTTTATAAGAGAAGATAAGAAAGAGAAGGCAGAGCGTAGAGTATATAAATAGATGTTACAGCTCACCCTTGTTAGGTTATAGGCTGTACGCTCTACCTCGCCTTATTCTACTTTCTAAAAGGAGAAGTGGGCCGTCTCTTCTACACAGTCCATGATATATGAGCAGTCAGTAGCCATGTTTATATGGGTGCAAAATTTCTTGATCCGATTAAAAATTTGAGGGACCGGATATTCTGAATCCACTGTTTATATGGGTGCAAAATCAAACAATCTGATCATGATGTGCGTAAACATGCACCAAGCTTTATTCAGATTAGACACATCTGGACATGCGCAGAGTCGTCTGATTTTGCCAAAACAACCGCAGAAGAAGAGATTTGACGCCGATGCTGTCAACAAACCAACAAATGCCGTAATGGCTCACTCCATCCAATTCAGGTTTTTACCCCTTGTTAAATGTTGTCAATAGGTGGCGCCCTTGCATACTTATTTTTCTGTCCTGTCAAAGGTTGCACTGTGCGTTCAGATGTAACATCATTATGTTGTATGTACACCTTGTTATGTTATCAGAGGAGCAGACACGGCACCTGTGGTTGTGTTTTATGCCAGAGTGTTAATAATTAAACCTCCTGTACTGGCCTTGATAAATAAGCCAAAGACCAAAGAGTGAAGATCACGTCAGGTATACAATTACTTTCCAATTTAGCTGAATTGGTTCAGAATCTTCTGATCGACATGTTTATATGACACATTTTTATTCCAATCTGGCTTTTATTCCAATTATTTGTGACCACGTAAATGCAGGTAATAGGTTTATATTTAAGCTCTTACAGTGCATCTCGGTTTGAAATTACACAGTCTTTCCGTGGAGTTTGTTACCACACAAGACGTGATCAAATGAGGATACACATTAATAAGGCTGGATGAGTCATTAAAGGTAACTCCATTCACGAACCATGGTTGTTTGAACAGTCTGCGGTAATGTGGATAAAAGACTCCTCTCCCTCTCTTCTCTCGCTTTCACTTTCCTTGCAATCTCCATCCTTTGAGCAAGTCCTCCTCCTCCTCTCACACTATCATCTTCTCTGAAACCAAAGCAGCTGGAGAGAATGGAGGATGAAATATTGATGGTGTGGCAGTAATGAAGTCTTAATAAGAGGGATCCAGTCCAAACAATAAAAGAGTGGGGTCACAGGGGTGGAACAAGGTGTGACGCCCAGTGCGCCACATCAGAGTCACCCCTCTTGTTATTTCATAAGGTCAATTCAATTATGTGGCCACAACAGCTAATTTATTCAATTGGCATACTTAATAAACACTGGAGGCGACGCTCACGCCGGCTTCCAGTGTGGACTCTGTCACTTACAATTTAAATAATGGACCTGATCTGCACAAACAAGTTACTGAAAACAGACAAGAGGTGATGATCTATCACCGGTGAGGATGCCGAAGTGAAAGAGGAAGACGGAAGGAACTCGTCGGGGAGTTGGGGAAATGGGAGGGGCCTTATTTAGCAACTTCTATTTCCACATTCGCGCTGAAAAACAAAGGGAAGAACAAAAGAAAAGTACCTCTTGAATTACTGGGGGAGCTGGCACACTTGTTTTCTGCGCTTGGTGTTGGAATAAAAGATTTGTCTGAGAATAATTTATTCCAGTGCTCCCTTTGCCATTTCCCTCTCCCTCCCCCAGTGATACACAGAGGCTTTATGTGGTAGAATTCCAAATGATAAATACTGCACATTTATAAAAAGTTGAGAGGGGATATTTAGAACAGTGGAAGATACTGCATGAGGCCTTGTGCTTTATTCATGTTCCTATGGGAGCGGCAGTACCCAGGGATACGTTATGTAAAACTGGTCAAAGCCATGCTAATGTGATTTTGAATGCATGACTACATCATCTGTGTAGCACAGGTATTGTGCTCAGGACCGGTTGCTGAGGCTCGTATGTCACCCAGAGGCAAAGACCCCAGACTAAATCAATAAATAATACAGGAATTAGAGCCTGCATTGCTGTGTAATATCTATCCCTACATTTATCCTGAAAAATAGCTCCATGTTAAAGATCTAATGCAGGCCGTTTGGTAGAAGAAAAGCGGAGAATTGATTTCCGCTAATGTGATTAACTTCATCTGAATAAAGGCGATTAAAATGTGTGATCCTGCATTTTTACACTACTCAGGCCTTGATCAGTCTTGCTATTTAGGGTGTAGTGTTACGTTGGATAAGACTAGTGGGAATAGACTTGTCACCAAAGGGGATGCTGTTGAAATGATGCATGTGGGTGTACACGTGGTGTATTGCTGTCTTTGCCTGCAGCAAGAGATGAGAACATCGCAGTGAAGAGACGACTCAGAACATTTTATTTTTTTGGGTTCAACTGAGAAACATTCCCCACCGAAAAAATGAAATGCAACACACCAAAAAGCAGGAAAACCCTACACACTATGAAATATATAGCAACTGCTTATCTATTATTTGATTGATAACCCTTGTTTACATGTACCCTGGACTCATTACCTTTGCATTGGATTTTCAGACCAAATGTTGCACCCTCAAACATAGTACGACCTTAAAATCCCTGATCTGGTAGAAGGTGGTCTGAGCTGACAAAATCAATTTCTCACCGGGAGTTTATGAGGCGTCCTGACATCCAAACTCATGCAAAGAAATCTGTCTGGATGAGAGGTCACTCACTAAGACAGAGGAGGGTCTGTGTACAGGAAGCCACAAATACTAAAAGCATAATAGTCTGTTAAAGTCGCAGTGAAAAGAAATGGAGGGAAGACGAGATTAGATTAGATGTCAGACGTTGCCAATAGAGATTTGTGTGATATGCCTTGATATGACTCCATTGTCCTCCAGTGAAATACACAATGAAGCTATGAGGCTGTATTTATGAATGAAGGGTGAAATGAAAATACAGTTTTTCACACCATAGCACACAATGCGACAACACCTAGTCATCATTTATTTTGGCACAGTAACAGCCTAAATTGAGATAGAAGTGTGTATTTGTCAAGGTCATGAGTATTATCTTTGGGAGGAGAGAAGAATCAGGGTTTTGGAGTATAAAAAAAGAAATGCTATCAGCTCCCTTAACAGCTGCCTTTTAGCTGCCCTTGATCAAAAATAGCCGAGACCGGGATAATTAAGACAAGGTTGTAACAGGCCAGACGGCTCGAAGGTGCAGTGTTAATCCTCTGAACCTGAAACTGCACCTCTTGGGAAAGTTGTGTAAATATTTAAGTTGGTTTTAAAAAATTCATCATTATGTAATACTGAGGAGAAAAGTTTTTCAGAGTTCTGGGAGAAAGTGTTGGTCTGAGCGGTGCTGAAATATAGGAGTCCGAATATTTCAGCGATCATTTTAGTTGAGTAGTTCAATAATGGACCTAATTTGTGGGGGGGGGACACAGAGAACATGTCCCCCACACTTTTTCAAGAGCTGGTTTTTGTCCCCTGCAGTTATAACCGTCTGAAAACAATGTTACTTTACGCTATAGCAAACCGATACAGGTCAGGTACTAAGACCAAACAGCTACTGAAGCCGAAAACTGGTTTCCCTCAGTTTAGACCGCCCACAAGGTCCTTGATTGGCTCTGCCACAGAGCTGCTTGCTCGCTGGACTAGTGTTTTGCAATTTGCTCGTAAGAGTCAGTCCATGAACATCGCTGTTCACCGTTGTAAGTTTACAGAAGGGTGGTGTTCGTTTTTTCTCTGTAACATCACATTCATCTGAGGTTTCATTGACATCCCTGTATCGGGTCTGTAATTCCATCCACCCACTGGCCGTATTGCCTCCTCTGGTACTGTGTGTGCGAGATGCGCTGTTTGCTAGGCTATATGTCTCAACAGTACTCAAGTCCTATGTGTCCCCCCACCTTTGAAATCAAAAATTCGTCCATGAGTTGAACTAAGGGTAAGTGTGGATGATGTGAACCAGACTCAAGACTTGACCATGACACAAGGTGGAGGTTTAAAAGTCAATCTATGCCAAATCCAAGGAATTGGTGCAACCCAAGGATGTCTTTGAATAGCTGAAATTGGAAGCAGTTCCAAGACACTGGTTTATGGTGACAATATGTCTTCTAGACAAACTATGGAAGCAACTCATCCCATAATAATCAAACATTATCCGAAGCCTTACCAAGACTTTTCAAAATCTTAACAGATGGTTAGCATATGATAGACCCCACACATGACAGACGATTTTATAGTTAGGTTCCGATAAACAGCACAGCACAATCAGACTCCCTACAACAACAACCGAAGTCCCAGCTCTCAAAACTGAAGGTATCACATGATGTCTCACGGTCAAACAGGACTTGACAGATAATGGGAAGGCTGCCAAACTAAATGCTGCAAGCTACTTGACTACCTAATACATCCACTGTAGGAGCAATTTCAGTCCAGCTCCTCTTCTTGTCAGCTAGATGGTGAAATGTTTGGCAGGTGCTGTCACCACAAATCACCAAGGTGGTCCCAGGTTTCTACTGCCCATATTGACGGCCTACTCTTGTGTTTCTCATGCTACTGCCATCATCAGCTCGCTACCTGATTGGGCATCTTTTGACTTTCTTAAACATGTTTGATGGTGAAAGTTGACTCCAAGAGGACTGCTCTTTTGTTCCTGACAGTTTGGAATCTTGATGTGACACACTGCCAAGGACTCCCATGGTTGGAGTTCATTGCACGGTCTATAGACAGGAAGGCTTCATGACATCACTTTGTGCATCCATGTCTACTTTCTATTTCATGCCGGATTTCACTTCTAATGATCTGTACAGGTTTGACCACTCTCACTCTGCTGCAACACAATCATTCAAGCCTTGAGAGATGGATGGGGGCGATACAACTTCTCAAAGAAAACTACTATATCACTTCTGTGGTACATTATTCATTAAACAGAGTACACTGTATGTAAAATCAAAGATTCACATAGGATCCTCGCATAGGGAATTTGTAGGATGGGTATACTTTGATGAAATTTTAAACAGAAGACTTTACATGGTCAGTACTGTAAGACGTACAGTGAAGTGTTCTAAGACAAAAAGAAACTTATTCATCTAACTCTGATGTTACCTGCCACACCTTTTCACTTTTGATCTGTCAGCAAGGCTTTAAATATTCATGATGCCGGTCCTTTGTCACAAGCAACAGGAAATCCCAGGTGATTCCTCTCTCTGCGTTCAGCGTTCATGTCCCCTGGTACTTACGAATGACTGCATAGTTTTTTGCTGCTGAACTTTCAGCTCAAAGTATAAAAACATCTTATTTTTCTGGTTTTGCACAGAGACCATAAACTTCAACATAGTAAACTCTCAGGTATCTTGAAATTACGTGCATGCATGGATGGATGACTCTTTATGCTATTTATTATTCATAATGGTTGCTATGAAGCTCTGATGACATAGTTGGATTTCAGTAATTCACAATATTAACCGCAGAGGTGAGACGCACAGATGTCTGCATGGTACAATCTGTATCTATTATTCATTTGTGATAGATATTATGCACACAATATCATTTCTAAGAACATGTTAAAGAATTATTCATGTGAGTTAAATGTTTTAAGATTGAATTATAAATTACGAACAGTGTCAGAGAATCATTTTAAAGATTAGCTGTGAACTATAATGGCGAATCAAGTATTCAGAATGAAACGTAAAAAATACATAAGACTTGCGTAGGCCTGAGAAAATGTTTAAGTTGGAATATTAATGTACTGTTGACACCAGTGTTGCTTCTTTGTTTGTGATTGCTAGAAGAAATAGAGGTGACAGTAAATTCCTTGGTTTACTCTTCACTTTCCACAAACAGGCTCAAACTATTCGAAAAGCTGACTGTCTCTTTGGCGTGGGCGAATTTTTGAGATGCCACCATTCGTCAAACACACACATGCTGCAACAGACATAAACAGATGCATAGACTGCTGCAAAGGTGCGGAAAAAAGTTGTTAAAAAGTACACCTCTAGTACTCTTCACTATCTGGATCCAAGTTTAAGTCGTTGAAAAGATCAAAGGCTCTCAGTGGGGTAATTGATAAGAAAGCCTAGACATGACTCAGCATTTCCGCTGTTAAGGTCTTCTCCAAAAGCACAAAACAGAGCCAAGCTGCTCCCTTGAAGGGTGTGTAAGCACTCCAAGGATCAGTATAAACGGGAACAGTCAAATTATCGTCGAAGAACAAGAAAGTCGTTCAACAAAGTCATCAAAGCTGAGAAATAAGAAAACATGTCAGACAATTTTACTGTAATGAGGCACTTTTTAAAGTTGATTATCTTTTGAATTTTATGGGAGATGGTTCCAGAGATGCTGTAAAGATTAGATTATAGGGTGGCAAAGATAAGATAGCAACCTTACAATCACCAGGTTGTGAATGATGCCTAGTTAGGGCCTGTGTACACTGGCCCTGTGTATTTTGTGATGCCTATTTTCAATGCAAAACCAAAACACAAGTCCAAAACTGGCCTCAGCATTCACCGTATTTGTCGATGAGCTAACAGCCCTGTTTGTTTGAAAATAGCACCAACTTACTTGTTGATTTCGCTTCTCCATCACCAGCCAATTAAAATGAGAAAATCTGTAAAGATTAGGGTTTGGGACTTCTGATATCAACTTTGTCAACAACAATGGCGCAGATTCACATGAGGTTTTGAAGTTTCCTTAGAAGAACTTTATTGAATTTAAGCAAATATTTGGTCGTAGGCATAGCCAGTAAAAACAGCCATAAGTGGACACAGGCCCTTAATGACTACGCCTAAACAAAAACACCAGATTTTACTGAAGTTTTGCACTTTTCAAAGTCTCATATCTTCACCCCTCCAACTTTTCACCAAAAATATCAGATTTCTTCCTATTCTGAGGTCTATAAAGACAAAGACATGAACTTACTTATAAAGTTTTATACTCCTACTAATAGACTGACAGTTTGAGGAAAGGTGACTGGTCGGTACAGATGATCTATTATTTCTAAGTCTATTCCTTTGAATACATAAGTAGGTTTTAAAAGGACCTATTGCCTGAACCACACATTGAGCATTTAAAGTGGTGTCTGACTTGGATTTAATGCATTTTGGGGGTAGGATTTGTTATTTTTATTGTCACTCTCTGCGTTTGTGCTTAGCTTAATAATACATTCCCCGACGTGAGTGACATATTGAGAGCTGAAATAGCAGAATCCAAAATATGCATGAACTTTTCATCCTCAGATAAATGCTGCATGTTTATGATCACATTTTCAAAACTTGATAATTCTGATTTTTAACTGTTGGACTAATCTGATAAAATGTAAAGTTTCTATAAATGCTGATGTTCCTACATGTAAGTACTGGTTGTGTAATTCTTCATTTTTAATCTAAGAAGTCTAGTATCTAATTTTGAATGGAAATGGACCCATGTCTGTTTAAAAAGCACAATGATTTGTAGGAGATACTAGTGGTAGACACAGGTAGCATCAGGGATTTTACATTCCAGTCTCTAATTGAGTAACGGCGTTTGTCAGAATTCAATCAACCTCCCTATTATTCCCCCAGTCACGCTGTTAAAGGACTTTTAACCACATAATTGCTGCCTCATCTCCTGTAATGTGCTTTTTTTTTAGGGCTATTGTCGTCTCATCAGTTAAGTGCTACAGCCAATTTATATAAAGGTTAGCGTGTCACTCAGACTCTATGCAAACAATATCCAGCCTTTAATGGGGAGAGTTATTACGACATTTTGTCCTCATTTTAAGATTTGGGCTTGCATTGTGATTATTTTGTGTATGAGTAATTACTGTTAGGGAAAAACCAAACTGTTGACCCATATTTTGGACAGCTTGTTGTACTGCAGGCTTCATTTCTATGAATCACTGCTGTGTTACAAACACAGAGCATGCCTCGGTCTCTGTAAGCAGAGGTTTCTTTACACGTTTGCTCACTCTGATGCAACACAGAATCAGTTACCCGCTCTCTCTGCCTGCTGAATCCTGACAGCTTCTTTGCTCCGTGCCTCCATTTCACAGGTAGACTCCGGGACGGCAGGGGCTGTGTTTGTTTTATATGTACTCACCGCTGACCCTGCTGACCACAAATCACGCTGGAAGAGGAGTGAGAGAGTAGAATAAACCTCCATCACGGCAAAGGAAAGTACCTTTTAAGATCTGTCAAAGCCTTTGCTAATAGGGGTGATCCATCCAGGGCTTTCAAAATGTCACATCCCAGCCTTGTTCATTTACATAACCTCTAAAGCGTCCCGGAGAGCGTGCGATGCATTGATTTAGCCGGTGGCTTGGGAGACGCTTCCCTTGTTGACACAGCCGTCTAAGCGAGTGTGACTGTGGCACTCCTTAATCCACTAAACTGTGTGGCGAGTAAGTACTCTGCCGCAGTTTTACAACCCCATCATGAGTCATTCCCACACACTCGGGCTCCATAATCTGCTGACTACTCCTGGGTAAATATCATTATTTGATCTTTGATAAATCATGCATATGTCTGGTAGTAACGCACTCAAATGTTCACCAAGCTTATAGTGTCAACTGCGCACAGCATTGCATGGATTTTAGATCCCAACTCAGCAACTTCGAAGCCCATTAATGGATGATTTCCAAAAACATTAGAGCAGTCTTAAGTGCTCAAAACATTTTTGGCTGTTTAAAAATATGTGACACCAAGGGAAGGGGATTAAAATTTAAGTACTGCACATTTTTTCTCTATTTGTATGGGTGTAGTGGGACAGAGCCAAGAGGGGTCTGTAGGGTAAACCTGCAACCAATTAACCTGCGTGTATGTTTGGTATACAAACAGGCTACAGCAAATGTTTGCACACAAGAAAATCACATTTTTATAACACTTTTCTATGCTATCATGTCATCAAGCATCAGGTTAGATAGATGTTTTTTTAGTCAAAGGTCAAAGTACAGGATCACCCTCAATTAGCACAGAAAACCTCTCTTCACTGCTGTTTTTGATTTTAAGAAATAATTGAACCCTTTCTGCTCAAAACATGAAACAAACATCGACTTATATAGATGGTATTTTGTGATAAATGACTCTGTAACACAATTTTATTAAGGCAACATTTCATGTGAGTTATGGGGTCATTCATTGTGGATTATAATGCATACATAATGCTTTACGACTAGACCCATAAACATCCATAATTCTTTTGGATTACGTATTCCTGCGGTCATAAAACATATCAGTTGTAACTTTAAATGAATTATAATTTAGGCGTCTCGTGGCGCTCTTGACAAGTAAATTTGAATGATGGAGCATATAATGTTGATCGACTACATATACATACTAAAATAATGAACTGCAGTATATGCTATAATACTGCATGCTAAAAAGATGGCATCAGTGTGTGAGTGAAATAATGCTGTAAATATACTGATGCACCTACAGTTGTTCATGTCATTGCAAAATTTGAAGACACATTAAATAAAGTGTAATGGATTTAAAGCATTAAAAGAATCAAGGTAGTAGTTTCCTTGGGTCTCAACCACAGTTGATGATTGAGGGTTTTTTTGTGTCTAGAGTATTCATAAAGTTGAACCTCTGTTAAGAAATAATCTATTTTGAGCTGGCTGTTTACCCAAACCTCCTATGAGGAACTTTTAATTTGGCTTGTGGTGCAACTTGTTGTAAAAACTGCATTGTTTTCTTCTGTAAATCTCCTGTAAAGAGTTTCTGACATTCATGAAATAGAGTGAAATTCAAGTTGGTAATATACCAAGGCAAACAAGACCATAAGTGACAAAACTGACAATTTTAGACTATATACTTTTATACTATACATAATTTTTATTGCCTAAACTCTGGTGTGAGGGTGTAGGTGTCAGCAAAGCAAATAAAGAGTATACCCCATTTCTTTAATTTCCACATTAAATGTTCACAATGAATGATACATTGGTATGGTGTTTTTTGTCAGAGGACACTACTTAAGCATGTAGAGTACAAGATATGCAAAGACTGCTTTGTCCACAGGGGGCGCCAATATTTACACAGACTGAGAGTTTCTCATAGGAGCTTTAACATAAATAAATAATATCATCTTGATTTTTTGATTTAAAGTTTTGAGTTTTGTTAATAATGCATTGAAAGTAATAAGAAATATAGTTGTGTTGCTTTTTTAAGCCATTGAGAGACATCCGTTTAAGTTTGAGTTTGTGTCAGTAGCCAGAAAAATAGATCTCAACAGGAACTTTGGAAATCAACTATTTGCAGAATAATGCTTCTGAAAAGACTTTCATGTTTCTTCTGTAGATGATCAAACTCACAGTTAAAGCATCAGCAGCAATAGCTGACTCTGTCATCAATTTAAAATGACTTGATTTAGCTGTTATTACTGACATCAAACTGAACATTTCCACTGCAGAGTCTGATATATTTCCCCATCATCCATTGTAAGACAGCAGAGCCCCATGCAGTGTTAATTGTAGTGTTTACTTCATGTGCCATGTCTTTGTAGGAGCCTACAGCTTCTTTTGTATCTCTTAACATCTATTCCTTCATTAGTAAACATATGGGAGTCGAATTAAGTGGACTCTTCTCTGCTGATTGGTATGATCACTCTTGAGTAGGGCTGCTCCTCAGCTATGCTCTGTTCTTCACAGTAATGGACCGCTATAGAGACCCAGCAGACCTGGGCATGCTGTAATTGGCTAATCAGAATCAAGTATTTGGCACAGCCGAGTGGTAATTCATAAAACTCTAGTCCAAATTCTTGATTTTTGTCTTAATAAAATGCAGAAGAAAACATTACAAGCACATCTCAAATGCACTGTAATAGTGTGAATTTAAACAATTTCTGAATGGTAATTTTTAATGCCTAAAATTGGTGCTAAAGAACAAGCCCTGATTTTAGGCTTTATCCATCACATATACGAGTTAGAAGTCAGCACATTGATAGGTTTCGTCAAATGAAACATGAGAAGTAATGACTGATTTGTCCAGAGGGGGGCGCCAAAACGGACACACCAAAAGTTTCTCATAGATCCTGTAGAGAAGGATGAGATTCTCCTCTAGTTTGGGGTGTGTGCCCAGAACATTCATCTTACACATCTGCACCTTATTTCAAGCTGCAGATAAATTTGACCTATTTTGACCTATTTGCATCCATTCTGCTGTATTTTACTGCATTCATTTTTAGTGGGTTATGGTTTCAGGTTGCACACTCTCATGCCTAGTCTATAAAAGCCAGAAAGACAGAGAATCTGCTCTTCTCTCAGATAAACCATATCCGCAGGTGTCTCGAAATCTGATTCATCTCTAAGAATTCAACTCAACTTGACTACTCAGATGATATTTCAAGTGTTTTATTGTCAGTCTGCTATGTGCGCCACAAAAGAAATGAAAAACGCGGAGGGAGAAAAATAAGGTGAAGATAGGGTTTGATAATATTGTTGCCTTGACAAATATGTTTGCTTTCAGGAATGAGTTCAGCTTCACAACTTTGAATTGCATTATACAATCATTCAGAAAAAGAAAATCCAGGTTAGTTTGCTGCAGCTCACGGATATCGAAGCCAGTATGTGTGATCTTAGTATGCCACAGTTTGTGTTGCTACTAAGATTTTTGAAATCACAGATACCTGGTTATGGAAGTAACATTAAAGGTAGGCAGGGTTAATGCCTTCTTTGTTCAAATTAAGAGCAAGTGGAGCTAAAGTCAGAACTTTTATCTGAATACTTAAGTCTTAAACCTGAATGGAAACAGTGAAGTCAGTTAAGGATATGAGAAATATACTGTAAAAACACATGTTCTGTTTTATTTACGCTACTCCCGCATGAACAGATTTCTCCTTATACTGAGTGGGCGTGCAGTTCATTTGTTTGTTTGTTTGTTTGTTTTTTTGCATTTTCATAATCTAATTATTAACAGTATGTAAAATTCATCTCTGTGCATCTTTGGGCTGACCTAATACCCTTGGGTTTGGCACATTAGATCTAAGATTTTAATTCTTTTGTGCAGATAGTGGGCAGTGTTTGCATTTTCCTGAACCGCCTTTGGTGAAACTGATCAGTATTTGTTATTTTTATTAACAGCACATATACTGTCTTAAAACTGTATGATAAACAACTTGGGTAAAACGAACCAGATAGCTAATAGAACTCCAAATCTTATTTTTTACCATCCAAAGACCCAGTGTGAGGGTTCATCACAGCAGTCAGAAGGATAAAATCCCCCCCTGGTTAGATTGTGGCTTGTTGAAATGGATATGTGAAAGTGAAGAAACACAACAAACAGCTTTCCTGCCCAGAGGAGACACAACAAAGAGAATCTCAATCAGATTTTTTTCCCCTCTGTTGCAAATTTTCCAACCCTGTATGGACTGTCAACAAATTATACTTCATTTATAAAAAGCCTCTTGAAAGCGCTGTATTTGTCCCGCATCTTCACTTCATATTATCATAATAAAACCATTCACTCTTAATGCTTTGGAGAGCCAATAGTGATCTTTCGACTTTCAGCATGCATCTAACCTCAGCAATAGAGAAACTATAAGTCTTTTCCCTTGTTGGCAGGTCAGTCATAAACATGTGTCAAGTTTAGGATATGTACTGTTTTAAAATGTGTGTTTTTATGATGGTAAGATAATGGAGCGTTTAAGTGCAGCAAAGAGAATCCATGACGGCGAGGGAGCTGGAGTTAATTTGTACAGTCTGAGACAGGGGACCATCAAGGCATCATTTATCACCGCCTCCATCTCCAGAGTTATTAATCCCTTAAGGCAGTGTTTCTTCAGATAGAGATCACCGCGATACAAGAGTCTGGTCAAAGGAAATTAGAAATGACACAGTGGTGGAAGGTTCAGTAAGCAGATCTGACCTAGTGACGCCAGAACACTGCTGTCTGAAAAATCGTGATCCAAGTCCAGCTTTAGAAGTGATTCAGCAAAATACAAGGAAACCATTTCTGTCTACATCATATATTGCATAAAATACATAGTCTTTACAGTGAACACCTTCAGTCTGAAGGGTTGTATTTGTGATTTTGAAAACTGTGAGCTAGTTTGTTTTTTTCCAATTTACAAGTAGACATAAGTGGGTTACCTGCAAGGTCTGGCAAACAGTGGTAAACACTGAAAATGTTGACTCAAACCCAGACACAAGCAAAGAAGTGGAGCTGGGGCAGGCTTTGAACCCCCTGGAAATAAAAAATAAAAAATGCGATACACCACCAATTATTCACATATTTAATGGTTTTAGCTGCTACTTTTTTCAGAGGATGCATGGAACCAAATGGGGATTCTTTGGACTTTACAGCAAAGCCCAAGTGGACAGTCAAGGAACTGCATTCCTTATGTCTCCAATTTTCAACACCAGATTTGCCACTGCACCATGTGTACCAATATTAACAAAAATGTGCGAAACCTGAAACAGACTGAATATTTTCCATTCAGACTATAAAATGATTTGGAAAAATGTTAACAAAGCATGAATAAAAAGTTTAATTTTCCAATTTACTCAGAAACATTCGACTTCTTTAAAACACCAGGAGAGTTCGCTGCTTTAGGTGATGACATGTCGACAATTAGGTTGTCTTCACGTTGATCAAAACAATCGGCAAAATGCCAAAGCAAGAGGCTAACAGGGCTAATAATCAAAACTGTTCCTTTTACAGCTCTAAATATTTTTTCTTTTTTTTGCACAATAGAAAAGTTTAGTTTTCTTGAAGAGCATTTTTTGGTCTAAAAGAGGTCTAATAGACTTCTAAATGCAGCCTAGACGACTGGTCTAAAATCGGGCTACCACAGTTTATTTCCATATTGACCACAGGTCTAAAAATAAAGGTTTTTTAAACGTCTAAATTTAGACCAAGTTTAGACTAAATCTAAATCTGGGCTATATCTTTACTACACTGTATTGCTCAACGGCTATTGTGATTATTTTGGTTAACTACTTTGAGATCAGTTATGCAACTCACAGTTGCTTTTTGAAATAAATAGTTATCGAATAATGGGTTAAAGTGCAATGTCTAAATTCAGTCCAAAAATATACAGAATCTAGACAGTTGAAATTAGGTCTAAAAAAAAATAGACATACTATAGCCGTCTATTGCTCAGTCGGTCAGTTTCAGACAAATGCAATAAATTGATTCTTTTGAACAACATGCAAATGTCCTGTTGTCTTTTTATAGTGTATATATCATAGCTAAAAGAAGGAGTGACTTTAAGCAGAAAGACTTAACTTTTAGCATTGGAGTTTTTTTCCTCTGAACAGATTCCTCATCATGTTTCTGGCCAGAGTAGACCGGTGGATTTACTGATATTTCTCTCCATCTCCGTATTGTCTAAGTTTTACTTTTGTCAACTAAAACTTTGCTGTCAAACAGTGGGAGTTATCTCAGCACAGCAAACTGCAATTAATACTTCTGACAATAACCCAGCCACACAATGAATTCTGTACAAGCTCAGTCTGCAGAACAATAAACCATTAGCATGCATGATTGTGATGTATTATACTGAAAATAAAATAGCACCGTACTTCATATGCTCGGGGCACTGAATCGATTGGGAGTTGCAACATCAGCTTGTGTGTTTGTGTGTGAGTGTATATGTGTGTGTGTGTGTAAGAGACAGAAAAAGAGAGAGAGACAGAGGAGAATGATTCATTGGGGAACGAGCCGGGGGGAGGTTTAGGAATGATGATGAAAATCGATAAAGAATAATAAATGAGAAACAACTGGGCAGATTATAGGGGTTATTAGGATGTGGAAGAAGACGAGCTGTGTCCTTTCAGTTCACACGAGGGTACATCAGCAGAAAAAAAGCCTGGAATACACCTTCATGTGTGCACTCTGGGTTGCTCCCTGTTTCTTTTCATACAATAGAGGGTGGCTGTAGCCTCAAGGTTAGCAACGGAAGATAGTGAGCAGGAGGTCACCAGATTGAACTTCTCTGGGTGCAGGAAGGGAGCGAATAATCTCATGCCCCCAACTACTAATTAGGTGCCCTTGAGCAAGGTCTTCAACCCCCAACTGCACCAGTACGTCTGCTGGAGGGTGCACCATGTGAAGAGTCTCCCAGGTGTGTGTGATGTGTAAAAAGAGGCGCTCAATCTTCTCTGAGTAAATACATTTCAAGAAAACAACAGCAGCACCACAATACTTCAATAGAAATGTAATCATAGGCACAAGCAATGCTGGGAAATTAAAAAAGCAGCGACTGCTTTTGCCTGTCTTTATCTTTAAGAGAACATACAGGAGCTGTCTGCAGATTAATTAAAACCTTATAGTGTATTGATTCGAATATGCCTGTGGAAGAATACTGACAAATAAACAGACAGCTGGTGCCTTTCAAGGAAAATTCTCACGCTCACAAAAGAACAAAAACAAACTCAGAGTTATTTTACAGACAGGTGAAAACAGAGATAAGCCACAAAAAATAGGAAATTAATCTTCATGTAACAGCCGTAAGAGGAGCTGCACTAGTGTTTAGAGGATGTGTCTGCAATCACAATCACTCACTGTGAGGAGGGGCTGCAAATGTGAGTTCTCTCAAACACTCATACTTGTCAATCACAGAAGTTAATGTGGAAAATTTTGTAACAGTAAATAAAGGTTTTTGTTTACTGCAGAGTCACCAGAACAGGGATGTTGGTTTGGTTTATACCATGAAAGCATCTGAAGAGAGAAAGGAAAGTGGGGGGTGACACAGAGTGAAGGGTTGAGGCCAGGAGTTGAACCTCTGACTGCTGCCACAAGGACTCTCTTACCATTGGCCATGTTCTTCACCATTAAGCTAATCTGGTACCCTTTGTACTTAGAATTTATAGATAGATATAAAAGACACAAACCCTTTCGTGGCAAATGTAAATGTCCTGCTCTGTTCTTACCCACTGAGCATTTTTTGGTCTAAAAGAGGTCTAATAGACGTCTAAACATAGCCCAGATGATTAGTCTAAAATCAGGCTACCACAGGTCTAAAAATGAAAGTTTTTTAGACATCTAAATTTAGACTAAATCTAAATCTGGGTTATATCTATACAACACTGTATTTTCCTCAACAGCTATCATAATTATTTTGGTTAAGTACTTGGAGATCAGTTATGCAACTCACAGTTGCTTGTTGAAATAAATAGTTATTGAATAATGGGTTGAAGTGCAACGTCTAAATTTGGTCTAAAAATAAACAGAATCTAGACAGATGAAATTAGGTCTAAATAAAAAAAAAATAGACATCTAGTGGCCATCTATTGCTCAGTGGGTACTGTAGTTAATTTTCACTGTCTGTTAATTAATAGAGAAAGAAAACAGGAGGAACAACAAAACACTGACCCGGTTTTGTTTCTGGCAAGAGTGAGCACTCCATTAAGATGCAATGAACTACATTTCTGCACAAGTTATCAGATTGTTTCTAAATGGTATACAAAACCAAGCAGTAACCACCGGTCTCGAGAAATAAAGTCGAAGTGAAAGTGCTCAGAATTTCAATTCCTGAGCGTCTACTTGAGGCTCCTAAAACCACAAACACACCAAACAAAACCAAAACAACAACTAAAAAAAAGGCCTTTTTTTTGGAGTTCAAGTAAAAGTGTTTAAAGCCTGGTAAAATAAAAACTAAAACATTTTTGGTCAAGATAGGTACGGGATCCCTAAAACCAAACCTACTATTGTGATGGTTGGTAAGAACTAAAAAGAAATATAAGATCACTTCCTTAGAGCTCCTGTGAGGCATTTTCAGTACATATCGATTATGGCACCCCCTTTAGACAAAGCAGTCTTTTCTTGTCTTCTACACGCTTGTGTCGTGTCTTTTTACAAAAAATCTCATTGTGCTGATTTTAGACATTGAAAGAAATTATTTACTGTGAATACTTTATCTGGAAATTCCCCCAAACAGGGCTGTTTCTTCAGCTGCTCAGTTAACACCTACACCTTTTACACTGGTTTCAGGCATTTATAACAAAAAATAAATAAAAAGTAAAAAATCCATTCTGTTGCTGATGGTCTTGTTTGCTTTTGGATATCATAAAAAAGCATCAATATGAATCTCAGTCTATTTTTCAGATGTCAAAATACTCCTCACAGGAGCTTTAAATAGTTTGAAATGAAATAAAACAAAAATAATGACAGAAAGCCGCCTGGCCCATTGTTTAAATCAAAAATATTGATCAGAGCAGTGTTTTTGTCAACCTTTTAATATACTTTCATAATTCTAAAGTGTGGTAGACTAAACAATCCTGTAAGAGAAAATAAAACAAGCTTGAATCAATACTGAGGAGTGAAACTGGCACTCACTCGTTCCAAGGCCATGCAGCTCTCATATCATTTTACAACACTCATTTAATTTAGTACAATTACAGCAGCTGTAGCAATAGGCACAGCGGGGCTGGCCGACCACCAATATTGCATATTACTCAGAAGATCAGCAGGCTTTTATTATTTCGTATTGTATTACTTGAGGCCATACATTTCATGAAAGCCATATTCTTCAGGGATTATTGGCTGTGGCTCAACCATAAAAAAGTGACCAGGTGCTTTGATGAAATTGCAGAGGCTGTGCACAGCTGGGGTGGATAGACTGGGTGGAGTGTCTGAAAAGGGGGTTGGTGTTTGGGGGTGGCTGGAGTGGCAGGCCTGAAGCAGGAGACTCCAGGCTGAGAGAGCACACCTCAGAGAGCCCCATCTGTTCCCTTCCTCGGGCCCTGATGGGCAGGAACCCCACCTCATGCCAGGATCCTGCTGGCTGCCACTCCTACTGGAAACGTGACACATACAGTGACACGAGCCCAAACAAACACGAACACAGATATACAGTCGACACATGCACACACTCAAGCACCCTACAGCTGTAAGTGGAGATTGCACTGAGGGTGTGGCTTGTCAGAGAATGTAGGAAATTATTTATTCCCAGCAGTATCCTCCTCTTGTCCTCGAACTTGTGACCCCAGAGCCGACACTACAGCAAAGACTCATCCAAAGACCGTAAAAATGACAGTAACAGCGATATTACGTGTTTGATTTTTAAAAGGAATATGACTAAAGACATGAGACCTTAACCATCTTATATAACCATGTTAAACTGTGCTGTAAAAATGGACAGTGTGACATCGGCTCCACTGGGGTTTCTCCTGCTTTTGGAGCCAGTCTCAAGTGCACACTTGAGAAACTGCAGTCTTTTGCACTTAAGCATCGACTTCCTATCTCTACACAGGTGGTTGCTGCTTGGACTTGACTCAAGAGGCAACGTTAAGCCCTTTGGAGTGGTGGATTTTAACTAAGTATCCTTAGTCAAGTACTGTGCTTCAAGATGCAAATCCAAGGTGCTTTCACTTTCTCCTCTTCCAACTTATCCAGAATGACTTCACTATGTTTCTTTGACAAATATACATTTAAATAACACATACATCTTTAGTATACATATGCAGCTCCAGTTCTGCTGCAGCCTATTTCATCTGTGGGGTCCCTCAAGGCTCCACCCTGGGCCCCATTTTTCCCCTCCATCTACATGCTCCCTCACTCTAAAACTATGCTTTTTTTTGTGCCGTGTGCTGCGTTTTGGTTAGCTATTATTGTTTTAAAATGTACTACAAAATAAAAGCAATTTATCTACCAACAGATTTTTTGTCTTATATGAAAACCAATAACTAGAAACCCTCTGTTTCACTGGAAAATACATTCTCAAATATGTCATTCCTTTAAAAGACCCACTTAAAGAAGGTTAAATGGCACAGAGCTCTGTGATTAAACTCTTTAAGTGCTCATACCTCATCTCATAGTTCACTTCATAACCAGGGGCTATATTTATCAGCAGGAATCTTACTTATGTAACGGATTGAATGGGATCAGATAAAAATATAAGTACATCATCAGCAAAAAGACTTATTTTATGAACTATGTTGCCCACTTGGATAAGGCTTTTTGTTTTCTGATGGCATTTTTTTTGCAATGTTATTCACGAGTTTTTAAAGACTGTAATGATGGAAATATAATGATCTCATTACATATTGTGTAGATTAGACTACTCCACCAGTATATACTGCACTTAAATTAGCAGAACTGGAATTAGATTGCAACATACTGCCAGTTCAAAGGGGGATGCTTCCATCCTTGCAACAGTATATCCTCATTATAAATGTTGCAGGTGCATATTAGTGGGACCTAATTGACTCACTATACTGCCACTGATCCTACCAGAGATGATACTAGATGTGATGGGATCATTCTAAAAAAGGTGAAGCAGGCAGGACAAAAGAGCACCATATAAGTCTGATTGTGTGCATATATAAAGCTCCTGTGTGCATAGTGCGTCTTGCGCAGTTATGAGACATCATTTTTTTGCATGTTGCAGGGTTGCAGGGTGTAACAGTGTAAAAGTACAAAGGCTTCATGCCAGCAGAGTATGCTTTTAATGCAAACAGCAGTAGAATGCTATACTGCACCATCAATATCAAACTAAAGTGTCACATATAATACTAGGACATTGACAGGAACCCTTTTCTGCATAATGAGTCCTTCCGCTTTGGTCATAACAAATATATTTTATAAGTGGTACTCATATACGTTCACAAATAAAGATTTTAATGCAGGACTTTACTTGGACTTTTGATATAAACCACAGTGCTTGAGATGGGTTAACATCTGTTGGTTCCAAATTGGATACAACTAATTCATGCACCCTCTCTGAATGAATGGGGGCCTATGCCAGTTATGAAACTTAAAAGCCAGAGCCAGTGTTTGGTTTGTTTCTCATGGGCTGTTGTAGGAAACATGTCAGTGCAACATGGCTGACTCCAGGGACCCTCTCTGTCTGTAAATATAAAGCAGTTGTTGTCAAAATGCAGTCCCAGAATGGGTCCCAGGGAGCCTGAAGTATGTTAGTATTTCACTGAAATTCCATCCAAACACATTAGTGTCGTGAATATCATGTGATAACAACAGTAAAATTAAATCTCTGAGGATGGGGGGTTCTTTGTCTGACTTAAGTCACGGGCTTGAAAACTCGCATCTTATTGATAACTTGATCATACTTGAAAGAAAATATGAGTCTGAATATCATTTCCATTTCTGCCCCAAACTCTGCCAACAGATCACTTCATTTTACACTCAGAGCTGTTAAGTAAACAATCTGAACACTCCTTTCACTGCTCAGCTTCTCAACAGACAGGCGACCCACCGTCTCCTTTTGATGCAGCTTTAGCACGGTGCTCAATGCTAATTCACCCGAACAAGCAAGGTTGAGACTATTCAAAGATGACACGCAAAACTCTGTTTGTCATCTCTTGTGGAGGGAACAGCGTTTCAGCCTCATCTTCACTGGCTAAGAGGATTTGTCTCAGCGAGGTGCCTCTTGCTGTGAGTTTTAAATCACTGTTGACACCAGAGTTTCTCTCTGGATTAGATCTCCAGTTTCATTACGACGGGCCCTGATAGGATCTTTTGCACGACTGATAGAAGGTGGCTTATTATTTTACACTAAAATGTTTCCCTCCTCGGCAGACTGAAATTAATTTCAAGTTAAAAGAGATGCGCGTTGCCTGAATGTAGGACAGAGCCACATACTTCTGTTTGAAGCTAAGTGATAAAATGCTCCTTTTGAACCTGCTTGTCAATCAGTGTTACTCCTCTGTAGATTTGATCTCTTGTATTTCAAAAAGGCTCAGGCTGTGTGGGTTGATACCTTTGTGTTTAACTGCATGTGGTGTATGAAGAAACACGCACAGTGTTGAATGCTCGGCGGTGTCACTTCAACGCAGATACAATTAATGTGTGAGAGAGAGTGCAGAGCAGCAGATCCTTTCCTGCTATTTGTAGACTCAGAGCTAATGTGTCGCTGTTTGTGAAAGCAGTCCAAGTGTTGGATGGCACAAGAGTGTGTGGGGAAAACCTTTGTGTGCACAGCCTGTCTGGAACTGTCACACACAGATTTATTTAGTGTACTAATGTAAATTAAAACTGTCCGAATCATATACATTATGACGGACAGTTTATAGACCAGATGACTCATTTATTATTTAAGAGAAATAATGAATGGATTAATAGCTTTTGAAAATGACTTAAGCAAAATTCTTTATGTACAGAAAATAATTAGCTCTTATCATTCAGAGGTGGTACAACCTTTTTTTGTTGCAAAATAAATATTAATAAGCAATAAAGAGAACTGAAGGTATTAATACTGACAGACACTGCCAGTCACTTTAGAGTTGTAGGCGTAAAAAGTGCTGAAAATGTTGTGTTAACACTTTATTTGACACCTATCTCTATAACACATCATAAATATATGTATAATGCGTAATAATCATGTTATAGCACTGTATAACTATAGTTAAAAACACTCATAAATCATAATGCTTTATAGCAATAATCATAACACATTATAAAGCACTTTATTATGACTTACAAGGTCAGCTATTATAATGTGTTATAACTGTTAACAACTCACTGATAATGCCCACATAGATAATGCAATGCAACTGTAAGTCATGATAAAATGCTCTATAATGTGTTGTGATTGTTGCTATAAAGCATTATGATCATTTATGAGTCTTTATAACTAGTTAAACAATGCTATAACGTGATTATAACGTATTATAAATATATTTATGATGCGTAATAGAGATAGGCGTCAAATAAAGTGTTACCAAAGTGTACATCAAAACACTCAAATATCCTAAAATCTTCAGCATCCTTTTCTGCCTAAGTGCAGAGTTTTTATCACAAGCAAATGAGTCTTCCCAGACATTATCTCTTTAGTTCACAACATTTATATTTGGCAAGACTCTCAAGCTAAATCAACATCACAAGCATAGCTCGAGATGCACAGCAATTAAATCTCAATGTGAAACTCACACAAACACACA
The DNA here is from genome assembly GCA_962446985.1 of Xyrichtys novacula. Taxonomy (NCBI): domain Eukaryota; kingdom Metazoa; phylum Chordata; class Actinopteri; order Labriformes; family Labridae; genus Xyrichtys; species Xyrichtys novacula. Next base: position 27,215,922 of record OY660871.1, read on the forward strand.
AAAAAAGTATCAACAAGAAGCATCTCTAACATCCTTCATTGGTTTGTGGACAATTGTATTTAACTTTAGAGTCTGATTCACTATTTGTTTTTCCCTTACTGCCATTATAATCAATGAAATGAACATAATTCTACATGGAGAAGATGGAATTAGTGATAAAGACCCATAAGCTATTACAGAGGTGTTTAGTGAGGTGATGAATCATCTGAGAAGTGGGCAGATTTTCCCATTAATTTTGACTCACGCTTCTTCCTGTAATCAATGCAGTCCCCCTCTGATGGTTATTAGGCCACACATACACTTATAATTGTGTAAAGGTTGTGGTGCGGGGATGCAAACTCGCATTTATTAACAACACATTACTAAACCCATGAACAGAGTGCTGAAAAAATGAAGATGAATCATGATAGTTACTCGGTTCAGGGTTCGACATGATCAGCAGTTATATTATGACCACTATGGGGCTATCTCCAGATCAGATTTTCATCATTGCGGCCATAACTATGAAGTACTTGTGGATGGTGGTTCATTGTGAACAAGCACAAAAGTTGAGAATCAGCTCTTCTTTCACTGTGCAAGAGTATGTTAACTCATTCAGTGCCAGGTTCATTTATGCAATATCTTTCAGGACCCACAGAATATCTTGTACTTGGAATCAAGGTCCTCCCTCCTCGGACACCAATGCTCATCACTCTCGGGATCCGATTGTGATAGGTCACTAGGAGTCATATTGGCTCTCGAGAACCTAACACCGCGATGTAAACCATACGGACTGCTTGTGTCCTCCTTGCCCAGACTGTCACTGAATTCCGGCTCAGTCTCGCTCACCAGTAACGGCACTGGCAGCACAACGACACGCTGGAAAATTGGTTCTTTGATTGTCTGCTGACGATGTGAAGGTCTGGTACCGGGATCTCCACTGGATCCAGAGACGGTAGCACCGCGCCCTGAGACCGTTTGCTCTTGGCTAATGACTTCAGCATTTTCCTACTCTCCTTATAGAGAAAAAACACTCCACAACTAGGCTAACTGGTACACTTGATGGCACTGGCGAGTACCTGTTGTTGTTATTGTAATATGGCTATGACGATTTTTCGCCTTTTCTGCGTTCAGAACAACACGAAACTTAGTCGCATATTGGGGAGGAGCGCCCTCTGGTGGAAAACATAAAAAACTGAAAAGTCCATTCAAATCTGTCATTGGCACTGAATGAGTTAACAGCTGGCCCAAATTTCTGACGTACCAGGAATTCATCTAATCAGCTGGAAGCGGCTGATCAGACCATTCAGGTACATGATATACAGGAAAACAAGATGGACTGATCCACAGGTCGTGAGTGTAACCTCTCTGTTAATGGGAACACACTGTCTGTACTACAGGCCACAGGGTTAAAGGTCTAAAGTTCATCTGTCTAAAGCTGTAAAGTATTAATAAGGGCTGCCGTCCACCCCTGTAACCATTTTGCAATTCACAGATTCAAATCTCATTTGTGGGCTGTAATAGCAGGGACATCCTGTCATAACACAAGTGTGACAGGGAAGTGCCTGCCTCACTCGGACCAACTCATGCCTGATAGTGCATTATCATTAGCAGGAAGCCACAGATTAATATTTCATTAGGACTGTGGCTTTGCCTGAGCTTCCAGGCATACCGAGTGATATGTTATTCCCTGCTTCACAGCGATTACTCTCGTACAGGCAGAGCTGGGATACAAGGGCTCTTATTATGATGGACAGAGCACTGGAGCAAGGTGTTGAAGGAAGAAATAAAAGAGGTATCCCTATTTTACGGTGAGTAAGCATGGCCAGCCAAAGAGGTGGGATCATCACTTTTCAGGGCACGGCCGTAACAAACCATTATCGGGGTTGCTGTTGGGGTGGAAGTAGAGGGGGTGGAGGTGGGGGAAATCTTTACAAGGCTGCTTGTCTGGGACAGAGGGGATGGCTCACTCATTTGGGAATTAAAAAAAGGGAGAATGAATATGAAGAAAGAATATTTAGGACAGAAAACAAAATGTGTGAAAAAAGAAACACAATAAGGTCAATCTTAAAAATTAATGGACTAACTTCAGTTTTATCAGAGGCCGCTTAGCATTTCAAGCTTACGCAACGTTTGCCGAAACTGTCAGAAAGAAGAAGTGAAGAATAGAAATTATTGAAAAAAATATGAAGATGAATCTTAAAGGGATATTCCAGCGTAAAAACTAAACACAACTTACCTACTCTCTTCCAGCAGCTGCTTGCTTGTAGCGAGACCTCAGGCCAGTTCATTACAGACTGCTGCAGGGTGACGCAGCTCAAGGAAGAACATTTATAATCATTACTTTATCATTTCCTTGAAGTAATAATCACCATATTAATCACTTTGCACTGCAGACACGGTAGTTCTTCTGCCTTAGCGTCTCGGTCTGATTGCATTTCCATGAAGAAATGATCATAAATGTTCTTCCTTGAGCTGTATCACCCCACAGCAGTCTGTGATGGACTGGCCTGAGGTCTCGCTACAAACAAGCAGCTGCTGGAAGAGAGTAGGTGAGTTGTGTTTAGTTTTTACGCTGGAATATCCCTTTAAGATTCATCTTCATAGTTTCTTTTAATAATTTCTATTCTTCAGTTCTTTTTTTTGAGAGTTTCGGCAAATGTTGCACAAGCTTGAAATGCTAAGTCGTTACTAAAGTTGGTATTACTAGAGAAGCAAGCGGTCTGCAACATTCATTTCTCGAGGGGGTGTCTAACTCGGTGTTATGGTGTGTTTGACCCTAAATTAATTTTACACCAGAATATCCCTTTAAACACTGTACATTTATAGTATACTGCTTGTTTGTATGTAAACAACACCTGCTTTAAAAAAATAGAAGTTGGTCAAAAGAATAATTAACACATAGTTAGTAAGGTTTAGTGTTGCTTTCTCATAATAGGAGGAACATAACTGTGTAGTGTCCAAAGCAATTGATTAAAACAGTTGAATGTGCATGCTCTGAATAATGGCAATGCCTTTATATATATATTAAAAATCTACATATTTAGAATTAGGTTATGCTTACTTTTATAATTATGTTTATGTAGAAGCTTTGTCTGTTGAGATACAAATATATCAGGCTGAAATGGAGATCATAAACTTACTTTCTTCCAGTTTTTACCAACACGTTAAAACCAACCCTTGTATGCATACATATTTATCTCTGCATGTAACTTCAGTGAAGGTTTGACACATACATACACAGAAGGAAGAAAACACAGCAGCTCCCCTTGATCTTTCGCTTGCTTGTGCTGTGTACGTTGGGCAGGATCGGATCTCATTTAGAAAACTGTTTGATAAAACTCAAGCAAATCCTCCCCTCTGCAAAGTGTCTGTATTATTTTTGACATTCTCCTGAAACTGGGAGCCTTCAAAGATGGCATGTTTAAACCTGGAACTGTTTGAAATATCAAAGCGGTAAGTATGGCAACTTTCTAAATGTCACCGTGGGGGATCTTCCTCTCTTTTGATGCTCATTTCGTGAGGAACAGTAATGACAGGTCTGAAGGTGTTTCAGCTGCTCTATCAGCTCCGAGCTGCTGCTCTTATTCCATTCCTACCTCTGTTTGAATACTCACTTTGAGGATACGAACATGAATCATTTCTTCATTCACTAAACCTGCACATTTCTCATCTATTGAATGATGTAAATTCTCGGCTTACGGAGTAATTGCAGTTGTCATTTTCCTGGATTTCCAAGGACCCTATCAGAGGTGTCTATTACAGTCTGAAGCGTTATGAATATAAAGCTGGAGGATTTCCTTTGTACCTAAAGGAAACACTGACTTATAACCTCATTTAGAAGACATATATTGGTGTAAAGAAATCCAATGAGGAATCAAGTCCTCTCAATCTTTTCATCGCTTCAAGAACTGTTGCATGCTCCAAGGCCGCTCCTCACAGACTAATGATAGTTATATACAGGCCGACATGCTGAACGGCAAGATTTTTATGCAGAAATCTAAACTCCACTAATAGCTACGCTGACCCATCAGGACTTATGCACACACAAGGCAATCCGTGGCTGAGTAATGCCTCCATTTTGAAATTTAGAGCTGAGACAACATGATTGTTTTCTCTGTTTGGTGGTTATCCTTATCATGGAAACCCTTTTATCCTGTTGGTACTGGCTCATTCTGTATCAGTGTCTCCTTCATTCATCTCTATTCAACGCAGGGCTGATCCAACCCACCTCACAGAATGTCTAATAGACTTTAATTAAGTTGAGCAAACCCTCCCTTCGCCTCTCATCTCCCTCCCTTCTTTCTCTGGCATAAGAAGAGCGCTCCAGATAAAAATATGGCGGTGATTGCTATGCACACAGTGTACACAATGACTTCATGACCAGCTAATCAGACCATCAATGATGTCAATGCGGGGTCGCTGTGGTAAATTATTGCAGGACCATTTCCCATTCAGAAAGGAGGAAAATTTCACCTTCAGGGGGTGAAAGTTTCCACTCAGGAACAGGTGGGTGAAATGATTGAAAACAAAAGAAACACAAATTTCTCTGAAATAATCAAACAGCTAAAGTGGCAACACAGTAATTCTGGTTCTGCCAATTTCTAATCAAGAGGACATTTTTCTTCAATGGATGCATGTGACAACATATGGAGTACCCCTGGACTGTTTATACTATGGACAACTTGGTTCTGCTTCAGTCAGTATACGGATTTGAAGCTGAAAAGCTCTCTGTATTTACGTGATTTTTCTCCACACCCTGAAACCAACATTGAGCAGTAGCGTTGTACGCACTCGGTGGGAGAGTCGCTGTGATGACGCTCGGCTCAAACAGCGTATCCCCGGGTGAGCTATGCAATCTTAGCACGCCCATAGGCTGTATCAAGTGTCAATCATAGAAAACATGAACCCCCTAATAACTTTTAAAAACAGAGCTGTACAGAAAAAAGAGGACTTGAGCACAAACCAGTCTTACAGTAACTATATGTCAACATCGCAACCAGGGGGGAGAAAAATGTATATTCTGTGTAATAAATTTCTAAAGTTTGTCCACAGCTCCATAAGCTTTGCTGGAGGAGGTGGGATTTATAGGCTATACTGCAGCCTGTCACCAGAGGGTGCTGTTCTCGGAGTGGCTTCACCCAGCGAGGAGGCAGACGGCGTCCATTCTACATACAGTCTATGGGAGTACCCCAAGGTAGGTGTTTGGGACCATTAGTGTTTCCTGTCTTTATCAGAGGTCGCCCTTAGTTGAGGCCCTTATTGCTGTGTATGTGAATCAGGGGTGGGAGAAAAAACCCATACAGCAAAGTATTGCGATATTTTGTCTGGTGATATACCGTATCGTCTCATTTATCAAGTATCAATTGCTAATATAAAGTCAAATCTATGATAATGAAAAAATAAAATCAACGTTTGTCCACTGAGGTTGTCAGAGGTGACATCATACAGCAGGAGAAAGTTAGTACGACAAATATTTATAAGGTTTGCAAGATGTGCAACATGAAAATAAAATACTGCGTAAATAAGACAAACATAAAGGAAAGCCAAATGCTAAATAAGCTAAACAGTTGAAAAAAATTGTATAAATCACAATATATTGTATCACAATACTCACTGTATTGCAAAATGTTAAAAATCGCAATAATATGGTATCGTGGGGCCACTAGCGATTCCGACCTTGAATGTGAATGATTCAACAATATATGCTGCTGCCTCATCAATAGGTGACTGAGCAGCATTTTTCGAGATGAGTCAAATTCAGTGGTTGAAAGGATAAAGAGTAATAAATAGATTTTGAATGAAAGTCCAACAGTTTCAGGTGTACAAAATGTTTGAGAAACAGCAGTCTTTGTACTGATGAACTTTTGCTTTTGTAGCTCATGGCAACAAAAGGCAACAAAATCAACCCCAATCTCTTCACAGGAGCTTTAATAATTTGTGTTACTCTGAATCTTAAAAAGAAGTGTAGTAGCTAAAGGCATGAAAAGATTGCAGTAAAAAAAAGAAAAACAGAAAAAAATTCAATATTTTCCCTCAGATCATAAAGGAGCTCAAGCACGATTGAGGCGAAACAGAATTCCTTGAGTTTTGTGAAAATACTTGAAAAATGTACTTACAGGGCTCAAGTGAATTCACATATTAACTCCAACCATTGGTGATAAGAAGGTGTGCAGACGGACAAAAACTGCTCTTATTGCTGTTTGAGTAACCTTCAGAAAATACCCTCTGTGATGTTATGGCATTTTGCTCCTGCGTGTTGTGTGAGTCAGTGCCCGTCTGATCTGTTTTGGACTTTGTGTGAATTACTGTAGATGCTGGAGAAAGAGCAAAGCACTCCGGTCCACAGGCCTGTGCGGCTGCTGAGTGCAGAGCTGCACTGCTGCCTTGACTGGCCTAATGTGTCTCCCCCTCAGTTTGACATTCAGCGTGATTTCCCCAATGCTCGCGACCCTTTGACCCCTTCACATCTTCCTCCCAGCCACTGGTGACTCAGTGCTGACCTTGACTTGTGGGCTCTGCAGACCTCCATAGGAAGAATTTGAGAGCATCTTCTTCCAACAACATCAATATTTCATCTTCCAGGTGGGCACATACAGGGGGATGTGTGAGGCCTTCTCAAGTTCATTTTATTTATTCATGCATGTCTGTCCTCTGTTTTGATGGAGGAACAACAACACAATACAAAGAGAGGAGCTGCACAGACTTTGTCGGCCAACTCAGATTAGTTTGGCTTTGGCTTTTCTGGATTTTCACCATCTAACTTCTCCTGGTTGAAAAATGGGTCATCTTCTAAAAACACCAAGATTTCTCTGCAAAATTTCACTATATGATGCACCTGTCTTGTCTCAAATTATTTCCATTTCTGGTTTGAGACAATGAAAATTGCATTAAACATTATCATGTTCCCTTTGCTGGTTAAGGATTTAGTTTTACCTCCATTTTCATAAAGTGGTCCTGCATAGAACTGACTTCGAGGTGACATGTGGTGGATTTCTCCTGTGACATTTCCCTAAGTTAACACACACTTTCTACTTATTATCCTGAAAACTGTCATATTCCCTGGAGACTTTTGTAACACGTTCTGTGTTACTCTCTGCATGGTTGATGTTCTGGCTTCAAGAGGTTCCTCTGAAGTCCCCAGCTCCTCAGAGCTGATGCAGTGTGGAGCTGGAACCATCAGGAAACAAAGGACAGAGGGAGCATAAGCTCCCATTTTCCAGAGCAAGTTAAAAGCTGCACGGCTCCTTCTAATGCTCAGAGGCCTATTTTAGATACAGGCAGCTTTTAATGTCTAATGCACACTGCTGGGCTCACTGACAATGTCGATGGTAAAAGAAGGACTTCAAAAAAAAAGCAACAAACATGGAGAGTTCCACACTTTCAGAAAGAGAGCTGAGTTGCTTGAGTGAAGGAGGTGCAAATGATGTAATTAAAGTGAAAGTGCCGGAAAATTTACATACTTAAGTTGCTAGTTTCATAGAAATGTAGCTGAAATTAATAGTATCCTTTAGTCTCATTTGATAAACTGTGTTTTTGTGCCAGGAAAACATCCATCCATTATCTAAACCCTCTCATCCTGTTGAGGGTCACAGGAGGGAGAGAGTGTAGTCAACATTCACTGTATGAGTGTGTGTACACGGAAAAGAGGGACTGTAAAGGGCTTTGATCTGCTCTCAGGTCAAAAGCTCTGCAGTAAGAGGTGTGCCTCCATAAGAACCTCTTTTATGTATATTTGTGCTTTTTATTCCTTCATTAGACAGTTATAATGGAGACATAACAGTGAACTATGGGTCCTAGAATTGCTCAACATCAAAGTTTAACTTCACCCCGGGGCCTGAGCCTCACTCCACCAAACACAACATTTTCAAACAGTGCTGTAAAGTTGGCAAGGGGCATAGAGAGGCAACCGGGGGTTGGCTGGGGGTCACATAGGATTTGAAAGACATCTATAACACGGACGTTTCCTGAAGTAGAGGGTTTTCTCTGGAAATATTCCCTCAAGTTACAGGGAAAGACCATATTGTGCAAGATGCTATCATTAAAACACCATTCAAAGTTAATTACATATAAAAAGAATCGTAGTATAAACAACGAGCGCCTAATTATTTCTGGACTTATTGAAAAAAATGTTTTGTCCTTTTCCCAGTACAACGTATTTCCCTGGCTGTAAAGAAAACGGGGACATTAAGTTAGTGGTGGGGATCTTTACACCTCCCTCTGGATCGGCCATAAAAACTTTAAAGCTTTAAATGTAAAGTGGAAGGAAGCCGGTTGTTCTATTTAGACGGATTATTATGACAGTAAAATGTAACATTCATGATCACTAATGGGAACATAATGTCTGTTTTCTAATGCCGTTTACATACTTTTCTGTATAATAATGCCGTGTAATGGTATGGCAACAGGCGCTTTGAATGCACGTTTAAAAGGTTCGGTGTCATAAATGAAATACTCTACAGCTGAACAAATGGTTTCTCGTAAATCCTGAAACAAAGAGGAGGAAAAAGAAAGAGAGCACTCGTAAATATGTCTTCTCTGGGGCAACTCCTGCCTGAAACGCTCCCATGATGGGAGAAACGCAGAGAGGCACATAATTTCAAGGAACGAGCCAAAATCAGAACTTCTGATTCTTTAAAGGTCACTTTGCTGTTCTCACCTTAATATCTCCTCCTTCTTCTTCTTGCACCTATCTTCATCTTCTCTTTAATGCCCTCAGACGTCGACAATAGCTGGACGTTGTTCAGCTGCATGCAATACACCATGTTCCAGCTGGAGTAACAGAGCAGGGTGATTATGTGCTTATTTACTCTGGCAGTACATCAGACCTCAGCTCTCTTTCCTATAAATCAGAATTTATTTCAGGGTAGCGATAAGACAGATCACTGGGTTCAGGCCTCTCCTCTACCGCGAGTAAAGGCAAATCTTACACCTCGTTCAACTTCTCTAAAGTTTCATATTTTTTTGTTTCAGTTTCTTTTCACTGTGAGAACAATTCCGTCAAACTCCTCAAGCTGTAGTCTGCCATGGGTTGAGTGGATGACTGCAATTTTTTCCTTAACCTTACAAAATCACATGAGACATCATGAACGGCTGGATTGCACGCTCTCACTTGACTCAATGGCTGCCATGCTACAGCTTCATAGCGTGTAGGGAGCCCTGTTATAACAATCATTACTCTTGATGTGTAATGACAGGGCAGGGGAGTAAGGGGCTGTTGGAGCAGATCTGATGAATGAGCGGAAAAGGGAGGCAAAAACGTCAAACAGGAGATGTGTGCGGCCAGGAGAGGGCTCTGGATGTCAGGAAACTAACAAGGATAGAGCTTAGTTGGAGATGTCGGGCTAAAAAGCTGATTAGTTAGGCCTGCCATCATCTTCATCATCATCCTCTTTTTCGCCTTCGATTTCTTCTTTTTGTCCTATCTTCCTCCCTCTAAGACAGCAGGCATTAACACCCTGGACTGGTCTTGGACTGCTGTTGAATATTTCAATAAAGCTCTGCTTATCTGGCAGCCCCTATGACCTGCCTGGATGAGCGAGGGAGAGGCAGAGATTCGCATGGCGAGCTGTGGAATGGATACTATACACAGTCATATATAAGTGAAGAAGTTGCCTCGAGGTGAGCAAGCACATGAATACTAGATCTGGCAGCACTCTCATTTGTGCGGATGGGGCACCGAATTCCATAACTGATACTGAATTCAAGCCCTCGTTTGGGATTTCATATTTTTTTCTGGATTCAGTTCAAATAGCCGAAGCAGAAGAGATTTTTTTCCCTTCTTTTTTTTTCTCGTAAATGCAAGTCAAATAGCCATGGGAGTAAAAAGTTTGTTGGTTTATTTCTTTATGAATTTCATTACAGTGGTCTCGAGGGAGTCAAATATTGGACCAAAGTAATGCAGAGTCTTCGTCCACATCATTCACGGTGCTCAGTTTTTCATTTCACCCCTGGTTAATGATGTGGGTTTCTTGAGAGGGAGGCTATGGAAGATAAGTGGACTCTATGTTTTTATACACAACATTTTCAAACTATATGATATCAATCTCTTATGTGCTGATTATTTACTCCATAGAAAGTCTGTGAAAATTTAACCAGGATTGACACAGTCTTGTTTTATGTTATCTTTACTAGGGGTGTCCCTTTACAACTTTTTTAACTTCCAATACAATACCGATATCGTAGCCTTCAGTATTTGCCAATACTGATATTTATCCGATATTGGCACAAACTTGTGGATGACAAGTTTTGCACTCAGTTGCAATGTCTTTTTCGGACTTTAACGAAAAATACGGCCGACATCAATCCTACTCCTAGCTACTTTGTTTGTACCTTAGTACACACTGTTGCTGTGATCGTGTGAGGTCTGCATGCTGGATCTGGGTGCTGCTAGATAGAGGTCCTGGAGCGGAGTCTGGAATGGACTGCTTGTATCGGACTGCTGATATCGGAGATATTAGATGAAGGCCGATAAAATCCAAAATAATATATATATTTTTTTGCTGATATCAGACCGATACCCAATATCAATGTCGGGTCAGGACATCCCTAATCTTTACAACAACACTAATGTGAAGTGTAAAGGTAGCCCATTTTCAAAAGTCTACAGGTAGACGTTACAAGACAGATAATCTGATTCCCCAGATTGTCCTAAACATAAAGATGATTATGAGATTTTTTCTTTTACACATGGGAACCAGAAAATTTAGGAAAATAAGACCTCACGTTTGTCAGGGTTTCATGTCTTGGCTTTTGGATGGACCTACATTATGTCATGAATTCTTATTTTGAAAAATTCTTAAAAAGAGGGATGTATCTGCGCTGAATCAGTTTAAATGTAGCTTTTAGCATTTGATTTATGGCTTATAATTCACAGGTTTTTGAGAGATGCTATAGAGACCTGAGATATGGTGCTTTTAGCTGTTATGAACTGCAAACACCATCCGACTAGATTGCCCACTTGTCAATATCTATTAGCATTAGAGTGGTGATTTCATATATGTCACTCCTGCATTTAAAGCACCCTGCCTTGTCTGTCCTTGAGTCTGCGATTGACGCGTCTCCAGAATGCACAATGAAACTGGAGAACTCACTGACTATCTAATCCCGTGGAAACCCCTCTCCTCATCTTTGTTAAAGCATTTGACTCAGTGGTTAGCAGTCTGGAGACTTGTGAGACTTTGTGTGGCTCTCAACAACAAACAACGTGGTCTCACAGCAGACTAGCAAACTGTCAATCTCAGGGTTTTGGGACTGACTGTTGGGGGTCTGGGCGATGGACCACAGAGAGAAGGAAGAAGAGCCTGGACTTGAGATCAAGAATAAACACTGGACATTAGGGGGGCACAGCCCGAGGAAAGATTCGACTTCAACCATCGGAGAGGAGTTAAAGGATCATGGGATAGCAGCAAGGGGGAGAACAAGGAGGGTAGAGGACACCACGCGGCCCCTAATTGGTTTCTCTTTCTGGAACAACCATTGCCCCCTTTCTCTTGGAGAGCCGCTGTGCTCAGAGAGCCACAACTGAGAGCCCAGCAAAGCCTATTGGATTTAAAGGGAATCTGTATCTTAAAGGGTTGCTGGGCTGCAGGGGGGAGGGAGGGAGGAAGGACGGGGGAGGCATTACAATCAATAATTCATAAGGCCTTTCCTTATTAGGGCTTCTCCTGACTGGGCGAGTGGTTCTTGTGCCCGGCTCTGTGTCGGATGAGAAGCTTCTTGGAAGGCAAAGCCGCACACAAACTGCCAGTTCCTCACTGTTTCTAGCTGCCTACTCTGCCATCCCAGCCCTACACCCTCACCCTCATCTGTACATCCTTTTATGGCTCATGTTTTCTAAAACCCTTCAAATATGAGCCCAGCCCTCTTAGCATGACAATGGGGACCATATAGAGCACTTGTTATGCACGGGGGGGGAAGATGAATTTTCTGAAACGTGATTGTTTGTTCAGAGACAAAGAGGAATATATTTTTAATAATCTGCAGACTAAAGAACGGACGAGGACGACTATTGTCTGATAGTGCTACAGCCGTGGAGGTTATAAAAACACAAAGCGTATGCAGATTTCATTTGAAGTACCGTGTGTTTTCATTTAAGGAACGTATTCTTGCATAGTCGTCAAATTCAATTTCAGCTGTATTCTGGTTTTCTAGGCTTGACTACTTCGCATTGAAATGCTAAATAATGAAAACATGTTCCCCTTGTCAAGACATTTGTTTTTAAGTGAAACTCAAAATCTTTTCTCAACGAAGTAGAATGGAATCTTACTGAAGGACGAGCTCACAGATAAACATCCAGTCACCAAAATGTCTATGCAAATTTCTATTGAAAAAGTTGTGAATACTGCGTTTATTTTAAATAGAAGCAAAATAAATCTGGCTCAGTATAAAGGAGAATCCTGGGAGTAATTTGTGTGGCGCCATTACCACAGCAGCAACATTGAGTCCACTGATAAGTGCACCTCGATTAAAGGTGGGGTAGGATCTGAGGAAGTGCCAGGTTTTAGGAGAAATCTTGAATGTAAACTCTACCCCTCCCAACCAGTTTTCCCCTCAGCTCCTCCTCTCCCCTCCCTCTCTGCCCCGCCCACAAACAGACGCTCCTGCTCGCTCGTATCATTTTAATTAAATTCAGATATAATGCAGATAAATACTTCAGATAATTACAAATGGAGCCCAGTCAACGTGAAAGTAAACAGCATTGGTGTTACTGTAGATGCCAACAGACTACCAGCAAACACAATATTTGCAGGACTTCTACAACTAGGATAAAGTGACATAGTCCAGGACCCGAGGTCAACAGTTTAGCGGCGCTACAACACGCAGCAGGTCCAGTTTGAAAAGAAACACTTTAGTTACAGACACTTGTCTTACTTCGTTAAAGCAGTTTATCTGTCCAGCAGAAGCGTTCCCCATTGACGCAGCTTTTTAGCCCTAGTCCGCAAATGTCATCAATAACTAATAGCTATTGACTGATATTAAAAGCTGTTTTGTATATACACCATAAGAAAAAGATGCTTCTTTAACGAAAACCTGCCTTCCCCACCTTTTAGGAATCCTAACATTTTAATTTGATATACTGGGAGTCGCTTTACTCTCAGTTGTTGAAAGGAATTAAGCGACCTCACTAGGGGAAGTTGCTCTTCGTCGTTGTCCTTTACACAAACTCTATAAAAAAGACTTCTTGCAAGCAGAGGTGAACTTGTGACTGATCAGACGCCAACAACGGTTTTGTGTGGATCCAGACTATGTCAGACTATTTTCAAGACTTAAGCAGTGAACAAATAAAGAAAGAGGACTGAGTGACATATCTGTGGTTTGCTTGTGAGTCTAATGCTTGATCTCTGTAAAAATAGACAGTCATGATTGTTTTGGACGGGCATGTTTTGTCACCGTGAAGCTCTTTTTCCCTGACTGCATACCTGCCTGCCGCTTATCAAAGGCTCACGACACTTTTAGAGTCGTAGAGAGCTTGTGTCCACGATTCCTCTTTAGGCCTCTCTCATTAGACTGCAGCTGCAGCACATTAAGAGCAGATGAATTACTCATCCGCCATGTGGTGAGATCTAATCAAGATCACACAGCTCTTGCGGAAGCCTTTCTATCATTAGCCCCCTCCAGGTTTTCCCTCATACCTTGTTTGGCTCATCATCCAAACCCATAAAGTTGCTCAAATTTATTATCCCCAGTACCACTTACAGAAGTTACCTTGCAGTTACTGAACCTTTAACCCGAGGAAGTTTAAATTCTTGTCTTTTATTTCTCACGATTTTTTTTTATTCAGAGTTGGCATTACTTTGCAGTGATGAATGGGATTCTGGATAGATTATCGGTAGGGTCTGTGAGAGACGGTGCCAAAGGTGATAATCCCAGGTGCAGTGAATTCCACATGTTCACTTAAAGTCAGTAAAAGTGACTGCTGTGCAGGTAGGAGCCATGATGCGAAACAGATAAACAGTGATTACGCTCAACGTGATAAATGAAAGGGCAGCTCGCCAATGTGAGGAGTTTTTACTTGCCATAGATCACAATTTGTAAGTGCTGCCTGCTTGAGATGCCAGAGTGGAGTGGAAGCCAGCTCTTTTTCATTCAATCAATGAGATTTTATGCAGCTGTGTGCACATTAAAAAAAGCTGTCTGCAAAGCAAAACCACATAAGTACATATGAAAACTATTCGGATCATATTAGCTAAATGATGGCAGACTCAACGTAGGGCACTTTCCTCTACAGCATGATGGACAGATGAACAGTTTTGTTCTTACCCTGTGGCTCCATATTTCATAACACCAGTGACAAACAGTAGGTACACTTGATTTAATACAAACTGTATTAAATATGGACATGGTCTCAGGGGTATGAAATGGTTTCTGAGGAGGTGCTATTCCCAACGTTGACGAATGTTACTCCAACTAACCTCTGGCTCATCTGGAGAACGGTCAAAAGGGTGAGTTTTCAAATGTGCATGTTTAGTTAATTTATTGATCAAACCATGCCATCCTTCCTTATCCACACCAAAGTTACTAATAAGTCATTTACATTTATATTTAATATTTTGCTTGTGCTAGCGCTGCATACATTGGCCATCATTTTAATCAAAATGTGCCTCATTTCAACTGTTTTCTCTGTTTTCTTTCCATCCATGGAGGGTGTGACCGTTTAATGACCACATGAACAGCTGGAGTGCGGCTACCTGCATGTCAAAGGAGCAACCTCCCTAAGTAGTAGTAGTCATTTTAACTCTGTCACTTTATCACTGGTCACTTTAGTTTAATGTACCTTGGTTTTTTAATTGCACTCCTCCCACTGCACTGTTGTTCTGTATTGTGTAGTTGTACATAGCCTGTTATACTTACTGTATATAGCATTGTACATAGCCTTTTATACTTTATATACAGTATGTCCTGTATGCTCTTATTATTTTCTGTTCTAGTATTTTATACATTATTCTCCGTTTAATGTTGCACCATCACACCGTAAAAAATTCCTAGTCTGTGAATCCTGTTCATTGACAATGGCAATAAAACCTCTTCTGATTCTGAAGTATGCTGATTTATGCATTTTTTAAGATTAAAAATGAAGGTATGGACACCCAAACTGCCTTGTCTGTAAACATGTACAACCCTGCACTCCCTAAAAAATGGCATTTCCATGGTTTTTGGGGTCAAGCTTAGGTTGACACTGGGGGTATTGCACGTGTTTTGCACTTCTATGATGGCTTTCTTTTCAACACTGGACATTGCCTTGTGTGTTTGAGTACTTTGCTTCAGTGAAGATTTGAAAATTCAGATTTTTACCCCTCCATTGCTGTGTATTATTTCAAAAATTGCATGCTTTTTAACAGCATGCTATTTCTACATTTTAATCAGTACAGGATCTGAATATGATTTCTGGAACATCTTTTAAGTGGTACAATCCATCTGGGGCACTGCTGTCATATCCACTGTAATACTGTCAGTGTCTCTGAATCACCCTCACAACGTTCATGCATCATATGTACCCTTTCATGAAGTATGACAAAACATGCCACAACGATGAAGGGATCACAGGATATCCATATGATTCATTCTGCATAATCCTATATATGACAAAGTTCTGGGTAAAAACAACTCAGTAAATAAGCTGGATAACGATTTTCTTATCTGGAGCAGAAGGAGCACTGACGTGTGTGCATTGACATGAGATGAATTCTACATTTCCAATTATTTCAGTTGATTAGATAGCTCATTTCAGCTATCAAAACCCTAATATAAAATAAAGGTAACACTTGATTTGACAATATCTCTATAAGGCATTGTAAATACATGTATAATGCATTATAATCATATTATAGCACTGTATAACTATAGTTATAAACATTTGTAAATGATCATAATGCTTTATAGCAATAATCATAACACATTATGAAGCAATTTATCATGACTTACAAGGTCAGGTATTATAATGTGTTATAACACAGTTATAACAATACCTGACCTTGTAAGTCATGATAAAATGCATTATAGTGTGGTATGATTACTGCTATAAAGCATTATGATCATTTATGAGTGTTTATAACTATATTTATATAGTGCTATAACGTGATTTTAACGGATTATACATATATTTATATCATGTTATAGAGATAGGCGTCAAATAAAGTGTTACCAAAAATAAAATAATGATACAACAAGATAAAATAGGACTGCTGCAAACAGCCCAAGTAGTTGATTTTCATTCAAGCTCTACTTCTAACAAAGCAAATTATCAATCACAGTTTAAGATTTCAGGGTAGCCATTCCACTTCATGGGGGGTCCTGGCCACCCTCTGGATCTGCCCCTGTGCATATTTCCAGCAGCTTTGAGTTTAACATAAATAAATGAGTGGTATCAATCTTTTCATCTTATACATGAAAAGAAAGCCTGTGAGCAAACACTGAACATCTAACAAACCAACAATCAAAGGTGAGATAGAAACCCAGACTTTCTCCACCTGATCCATCCAATAATAACATTCATTCCACCACAGTTCCAGCTGAGTAATGAGAACCTCCGAGATGATTCGACGCACCGAGGTTAATGCGTAAATGGCTCATTTGTATCAATTTAGTGGGAGGGTTTAGGCGTCACAGGGTTCGTACCTGTCTGATAGTCTTATCTGATAGTCATCAGTAGAATGCTAAGTAAACGCCTTTGCTGTTCCACCTGGAATTAGTCTTTAATTTATTCTCTTTTTCATAAACCTTAAAGATGTGCATGAAAAAGACGGAGTAAGTGTAAGGCCAGTGATGATCAGAGAGAAATCCCCCACCAGTACTGTACTGTTTACTTTGCCTGGCCAGAACCAGAGCCTCTCCCTGCTGAAGAGGAAAAGAGTGAATCCTCTTTGATGTCGCTGACAACTCTGAGTCAGTAATGAGGCTGATTTTGTCCTTCTGGGAACACCACCTGTTTGAATCCAGTCAGCCTGGGTCAAATGTACCTCTACATGCAAATGCCTCTGTCTGGATTCAAAATATTTACTTTGGTAATTATTAATAGCTTACAGAGGACGGGGGAATCTGACAAAAATACATCTTTTTCTTTTTCTAAGGTGACATCTTGAAGCTTTCAGCTGACGGTTCCGTGAAACGTTACAGCAAACTTGCACTTCAAATAAGCACTTTGTACTTCATCACTTTTTGCTCTCAGGATTTATCGTTTGTTTCTGACACTACAGTATCATTTGTGGTGTTTTTTTTCCACCATTAATTGTCAGACTGAGGTGGAAATGCTGCATGAAAGGCGTCTTTGTGTGTTGTGAAGATATTCCAAAATAATCTCGAACAAGACAGAAACCATTAGGCGTTGCTTGCCGCAGATATTAATCAGGCTTTGTTTATCCAAAGAGCATCTTAATGTCTTATTCTCTTTGAAATAATGAACTGCAGCAAGATGAAAACAAGTTAATTTCTTACCCATTCCCCGTTACGCATTGGCCTATTACCCTGGAGTATTAACAAGTTTTTTTGTTCTTGTTATTCCAGAAAACAACAAAACTGCTTTTGTTACTTTTCAATATTTATGTACTTATTTTCCTCTTTGCATATGTACTCTTCCCTGCATAATAGTGCACCTGTGAAAACGGGTCAAGTTAGATATCAAATCATAGAAGTAAAAGACTGTAGTCCTGGCTCCTGCACTGCTGCTTTAACCATACATACACACCTTCACCCACTTTTAAACACTTCTGTGTGAGTCTCTTCAAGTTAACACTGTTGCCTCTTCATCACATTAAAACTTTCACCATAAAAATTGTCAGCTTGTCGTTGATGGTCTCGTTTGCTTTGGCAGGTCACAGCAGAGGCCCTAATATTCATTTCATTGTTTCATAACTGGTTGAAAACTCTTCACAGGGGCTTTAAAATGTGTTTATCACACTGGGTTCAACAAGCATTTGCATTAAAACTTACATACAAAACCGTTACGGCTTTTATCAGGCAAAAACAGACTCCTCGTGTCCTGCAGCGTACAAGGACAACATTCACTGCACTTATAAAACAGGAGTGGACCAGTGTTTGGCAGTTTTTTTTAACAGGGTCAACACTTCTTCAGTTGAACTTTAGATATTACCTTGTTTAGTTAAAACTCTTTGAATTTTAACTGTTTCAGTTATTTAACATCGACAAAACTTGGGGAGTTTGGAAATATTGGTAACACTTTACAATAACGGCAAATAGATCATCATTTATTAATGTTTGATCATCATTTAAAACCACAAGCAATAAAATAATGATTAATAGTTTTCATTAATTATTAATGGACTATTTATTAAAGGTTTATATAGGGTTTAAATATTGGTTGTAAAACATCTAGATTATAATGTGTGTCAGTAGCACTTTGTAAATGGTTAATATTTGGTTTTTAAACCATCAATAAACATTACTTAGATGGTTATTGTAAAGTTGCTGAGGTTTGTAATACTTTGTAAATGATTAATAAGGAGTTTAAAAACCAGCTATACACACTACTTAGATGGTTATTGTAAAGTTAGGGTAAGGTATTTAAAATTGTAAAAATTACAATTTATTAAGGGTCTATATGCTATTTATAAATGATGATTAAACATTAATAAACTATCTGTTTACCATTTATAAATTGTCTATTTACCATTTATGGTTACTGTAAAGTGTTACCGAAATATCTTTTAATATCAGGTGAGATTCTTACTCAAAAGGGAGTTGCTGTTTTCATTTCTTTTTTCACATATGCTCATGCTCTGCCTCAAAATTTCCCAGACTTGCTTGTTGACACACGTCCCTCACAGCGTTTCAGACCAAGACAAGTGGTGGGTTAGTCTTAGGAGGCACCATATGACATCAAAAGCATCACGCAAAAGCTACAGTGAAATGTTTTCAACGGGATAGCATCCAGAGATCTATGAAACAGTTGTTCCTTCAGGTTTGCACAAGTTGCATGATATACACTTCATAAACTCCACCCACCCACTCACTTTTTGAATGTTTCTGAACAATAACAAAGAAAAAAACATGCTGCATTTTCACATCAGCTCACTTCTGAGGAGAGTTTTGCTGGTTGCTGGCAGGAAAAAGACAAAGTAAAGTCACAGTAAAAAAAAAATCAGCTGTCTGTGTTTGTGGATGCAGCCCACTCTAAAAATTTCTGGTTTTCAAAGAGTTTTGAGCATATGTGAATCCAGCTATGGATTCTTCTGCAGCAGGACAATTGACTATTTGCTGGAGATGTGGTTTAAAATCATCATTTTTAAATTCCTGTTCCTGGATATTTTGTTGATTTGTGCTTTTAAACTTGCACCTGACACCGCCTCCAGTAAAAACACTGAACTAGAGCATGCAGGAAAACATTTGTGCTTTTCAGGTTTCTCCTCACAGATTTCATCTGCAGCTGTAAAAAAAAAGAAACATCATGCTTTCAGTTCTTCTACTTTCTAGTAAGAAATTCTTTACCTCAAATAAATCTAAAACTGTGACCTATGTGCAGAAGAAGTTGTGTCAGCACTTTTTCTGGGGTTTTGCCAAACTGTTGAGCTGCTCTTCATTGAAATGTCCCTTCATAAAAGGACACTTGGCATTATCAGTTAAGTCTAATCTGCGGGTATATGCCTGTCCATTCACCTTTCATTAACCTTCTTTCATTGTTTTATGGCGGGGGCTCTCAGCAGGCGGGCCTGACATAAGCAGAGAGCTGAAGTGACATCCAGGCAGTATAAAGGTGTTCATGTTAAATGAGAGCTGACTGCTTTTACTCACTTATTGTGTTGTCAGAAAGAGGTTTGTTTTGTTTCCTTTTTCATGTCAGTGCCTTTGCTTTCCTGCATGCTTCATCTTTGCTCTGTCACCTGGTTGTTGGGGTGGGGGTGGGGGGGATGGGGGGGTTGTGGATATAAATAGCTCCACTTTCTGCAGCTGTGTGTATTGTTAGTCAGTGTTGCTGTCACAGCCTGTTTACGCCACAAACAGCTTCCTCCTAAGGTCTGCGGTCCTCATACTGTCACATGTGATTGGCCGTCTGCTGCTCGATGGCCCATTCTGCCAACTTGCTGCACAGGGATGGAGGTGGAGAGGGAGGGAGGGAGTGGTGCGGCCCCAGAAGCACCAGCAGTCACTGTCATCTCCGGGCCTGACTCTGGGCCTAATGAATAAGCGAAGGTAAAGATTGATAGATGACATGAACAGAATGTTTGTAGGGGAGATGGGGGGCTGCTGACAGAATATGCTTCAGATTGGAAAGGTCCTGAGAGGGCGAGCTTGACTTCAACCACACATGACTAACTGCCCTGAAGGCAGGTAGAGAAAAGGCCCTGTCATAGTGTATTACTGTATCTCGGCTCTTCGGGCAACGTTACAGCAAATGCATCTGCTCAATCTGAAGAGAGAGTTTGAAGTATCTGTGCCAGTTGAACTAGAATACGAGTAGTACTGCTTGTTAAATCAAAAACAACACACATTCACTTGTATCCTGTGGGTAATGTTGGTGTTTGTGGTCTGCTTAGGACATGTTCATCTTGAAAATCAATACTGTGCTCGCCTAAACCACCTAGAATAACCCGAGACACACAAACACGCTTAGGTATTCCACCAAACAACACTCTCCTATAGCTTAATGTGCAAACAGTGCGCAGAAAAGAACAGTTTAGTAAGGGTCAGACTCAATGTAAGCCATTAACTAAACCTATTTTGTGATTTAGTGTTGAAATGCAAAAGCCTTTTCAGAGGGGCTTCGTTCAAACGAGCCAATCTGCTTCAAGGTAGGCAGCCTACAATGCTGTGAGCCGCAGAACGGCTCTTATTCAAGCCGCAGCGCAGCACAAACACGCTGACAGCGGTTTAGCGTTCATTTTGCTGCAAGGTGCATGTGTAATCCTCGTTCAGCGACAGCATTTGTCCCATTTTAATCTTTGCTGTATGAATAAGGAGGAAAGTGTTTGTGTGTGTTTTTCTAATCCCCCTCTTTGACTCCTACTATTTATACTAATTGAAAAATGTTTGCTCTGGTATAGAGAGGGTTTCTGCAGAGTTTTATTTTGTACTATGCGAGAACGTCCAACATGGCTGAGCTCTTTAGTGGGAGTCGCCAAGAATGAGGGATCTTGAGTTGTTTGGGAACAAAAAGTACAACATAATTTGTTAGATTCAAAAATTCAAGCATAATCTACTTGCAGCAACATGATGAATTATCATGCTTTAATTGTATACACCACATAAGGATGAAATAAGCCATCAGAAACTATCAGATAGCAGAACAGTTGAAAAAAAATGGTCTCATCAAAGACAATTAGGCGAGAAAACTCCACAGGGGCGCCGTTACAGGGCCAGTCAGCTGTCTGCCTGCAGGTCTGCCTCAGGTGAAACTCTATGAAAATGAAGTCATTTCTCTTTGTGATGATCTGTTGTCCTGAAACTCTGATCTGCCATCCTGTCGAGCAAGATGCTGAATTCAGCATGAATCTCTTTCTATCTGCTGATATCAGCGTATGTGCTACACATGGCGTCACACACAGTTAAAGATACATGCGGTTTAGATTACTCACATAATGCACCAGAATATTCCACCCTAACAGCGTTCATTAAATACTCATAAAACCATTCTCCAATAGACACTGACAGTATTTGACGAACTCATAATACAGCAGGCCAAATAGTTAAATGATATGAAAGGACTTGCAGATCAAGTAAACGTGTAGAAATGTGCAACAATGGCCACATATTGGACTCTCAAATATACACATTGAAAATTTATCATTTAAATTGACTCTTCGGTGAAGAGGGTGCATTAATGGTTTTCCTTAAAAAGTCTCCAGACCTTGTTATTAATCATTAATGATGGATGTTTTAAATTTTGTATGTTTCATCAGAAGACATTAGATGTTTTAATCAGAAGTTTCATCACTGTTGACCCTCAGGAAAGAGTCGTCTTTGAAGTGAGTTTCACTTTTAAAAAAAAACAGATGCTTTCCAAAGTCAAGAGCGAGGTTTAAATCCCTCAAAGTCATTTAAAATATCTGTATGTTTGAAATTAGACATCATAATCGGCTTTGTTTCATTTAAAGTATCAATTTATTTGTGACATTAGGGGTTAAGTAGTGCTGATGAAAGTGGTAAAATACTTAAATAGCTAATTTTTCATTAACGATTCATGTATTTAGAGCCTGTCCAAAACAAACTTGCGTTTGAGAGTGAAGAAATGGCTCAAATTTCATAGAAAAAGAGTCTCAATATCAAGGTGGACAATTTACGTCACATAAAATGAGAGCACAGTCTCAGAGATGGACTTGCGTGTCTTGTAATTGGTTCGGAATGAAGACCGAAAATTACTCAACTCACTCGACTCTGAACCACAGAGTGAATTCACCAATTTTGTAGTGCTGCCTGGATTATGAAAGCGCTATTACATCCCACAATGCAACTTGAAAAGTAGGTATGACCAAATGGCAACCAATGCATGGGGGGTTCTAAATACTGCAGTCCCTCAGGAGTCCACTTGGAGTTTATTTCAAAACCAAATTAATCCCATTCTAACCTGATACAGTTTCAATCTCATCCATCCATCTTTACACATTGTATAATACATATTTTTTTAATATAAATGGCAAGAGTGTGACATGAAATTGCCTGAAATGTAGCTTCTCCAACATCTAACCTGCCACCATCGAGCTTTAGAGCCACTCTCCAGAAACCAAAGGGTGATCTTACAGTGACTAAATCCATGTTTGAAAGAGTATTTGTGTAAAACTAATGGATATTAACCAAGATAATTAAAAGAAAATAAAGTAAAAGTTAAAAAAATAAAGTAAGTAGAGGAAAATAAGGGCTGTAAGAGGGGAGAGCGAACAGAACTGGTGACAATTTTACTAATATCTAGATGCCGTTTTATATTTATAGATTAAAGACTTCTACAGGAGAAGTACAACTTTTTCGTTAAACAACACAAATAACCGTGTGACAGCACAGACAGTATTATAAGCATCCAGACAGCAAGGTGTGTTTTCTGACTGCAACCAGTGAGTCCAGTCCATGACAGAGACCTTCACAGGTTTGGAGTAAGAAGAGAAAGATATGTGATTCAGATACAGCCCAATGGAGGCTTTTGTGGCAAATGAAAGGCTGTTTGATAAAATTGAGATTAACATCATCAAAACCTCAATTCAGAGTTAATCAAGATACATCTTGAAAATTTTAGTGGCATGCAACTGAGTATGTGGAAAAACAAGCGCAAAAGAAAGGACTGAAGGAACAACAACAGAAGACAGTGAGTAAATCCTGTCAAAATTTGGGTTATTTATCAGATAATAAACCAAGACGTCTGTCCTCAAGCTGATTAACCACACGTGTGCATCAGCGGGCTTTTGTTCATCAGTCATCAGACATACTTTTGGAAACAGTTTCCAGTTATGAAAAAATGAGACACGAATGAAACTTTTTCATGACTTTAAAGTGATTGATGAACCTGTGATCATTGTTATTACACCTTTTTGTATATTTTTTTTATCCACATAGGTGCGTTTCGGTGATCCATGAAGTGGTCATTCAAGTGTCACTCAATGAATAGAAGGCTGATCAAGCGGAGGCTGTTGTCATAGCAACTGCCAGGGGAACACAGGTAAGGGCATGGATGATTGCCTGAACTGAAGAGTGCTTGATGAGAGGTAGGGGCCACTGTACAATCACGGCTCAGCGAGTCAGGCTCCATGTGACATAAAAGAGAGAAAAAACATTTGGGATGGTGCAACAGCAATTCCCAAATGTGGAAAAATCACTGGTGAATTGTCTGACTGATGAACCAGATCTGTCGGTCTTCACACCTCTTGACTGTTCCATCTGAAATCTCACAGGATTTAAACCCTGGTGGTGTGATATGCAGGTCTTGCTGGACTTTGAAACTGTTAAAAAACACAAACAGATCTGGAGCAGTGGTCCTCTTTTTCAGGATGTGATTTTCTCTTTCTTCTGATACCTATTTAATGGTGTTAGGTTTTTTTTTTTTTCTTCTCCAGTCTTGACATTAACCTTGTAAAAGGTGTTCTTGCAGACTTTGTGTGAATCATGAGGATGCTGCCTTGTGTAAGATTATGGCTCTAATAGTCCTCTACAGATGCCCCATTATTGATTCTCACATCGAGCAAATAGTCGGCTTAATGTACCAAGCCAGTGGAGCAAAACTGACATCATCCAGCCGTGGCCCCCTCTTCCAGCATGGCACATAGAGATAAATGTGCCTCTAAACAAAGCAGCTTATTTTTTTAAGCTTTAGCCCTGCCTGATGGATTCATTTTTGTAAATAAAATTTTCTTTTATGTGTTTTATTGATTTCAGACTTTATGAAGAAGCTGTGCATATGTGTCCAGAATTCAAGGGGGTCCACAATCCCCCGATGCAATGATCTTTAGCTTCTATCTTTTAATGCAACGCCCTGCGTGACATTGTGTGGTCATGCTGTGATGTCAGGTGTTTCTGGGTTAAGACTGTACAACAGGCTCTTAAAGTCAAAGGCAGCCTTGTGCAGCTAAAAAGCTGCCGGGGGGATAACACAAAGATAAAGACAGCTGGGGTTGTCACAAGAGGTGTGAGAGATGGGAAGTGTCCATGGAAACTGTGTTCGTATACACTTTTATAAACACAAAGGGAGTTTTCATGTGGTTGCTGTTTACTATCCATCAGTCTATTTGTGCATCCAATAGCTCACTAATACACAGTCATTGACACATGTGAACCTGGGGGCTCACAGGGCTTGATCTGATCTCAAGTGGGCAGCTTTAATCATATTTCTCAGAGTGCATCTGGTGTGAACACTTGTGATCTCGCCTTCCTGCTCTGTATGCTACTAAACATCAGTCAACTTTAAAGCTCCTGTTAGAAACTTTGGATTTGTCTGGACTTGAGCACCTCCTGTGGATATTTCAATACCTCTTATATCAAAGTATTGATAGGTCATATTGTCTCATCCTGTGTTTAGTTGAATAACACCTTATGAGCTTGCCGTGGAAAAGTCTTCTAAACCTTTCCTCTTTTGCAACAGTTCCAGGCATTCAAAAGTAATTTTCGTAACTGTGGTTCCTAATGGTTACTAATGGTCTACTTTTATATAGGCATCACATTGAATTTTATGCTGCATTTAAGTTGTACTCAGAAGTTGGAATTTCCGGGTTCAGAGTCAGAAATTCATCTGGAACGCACCCCTGAAGTCGGATTTCTGACTAACAAAGTCGGACAATCTTCACGAACCCCAACTTGATGACAACGTCATAATCCAAGATGGCAGCACAGTGCATCAACAGTAAAGAGTAACAGTAAACGCTCTCGTAATGTATTATTTATTTGCACTCGTGTTTTGTCATTGTGAAGTTAAATAGGTGGTATACACTCACCGGCCACTTTATTAGGTACACCATGCTAGTAACGGGTTGGACCCCCTTTTGCCTTCAGAACTGCCTCAATTCTTCGTGGCATAGATTCAACAAGGTGCTGGAAGCATTCCTCAGAGAGCTTGGTCCATATTGACATGATGGTATCACACAGTTGCCGCAGATTTGTCGGCTGCACATCCATGATGCAAATCTCCCGTTCCACCACATCCCAAAGATGCTCTATTGGATTGAGATCTGGTGACTGTGGAGGCCATTTGAGTACAGTGAACTCATTGTCATGTTCAAGAAACCAGCCTGAGATGATTCCAGCTTTATGATATGGCGCATTATCCTGCTGAAAGTAGCCATCAGAAGTTGGGTACATTGTGGTCATAAAGGGATGGACATGGTCAGCAACAATACTCAGGTAGGCTGTGGCGTTGCAACGATGCTCAATTGGTACCAAGGGGCCCAAAGAGTGCCAAGAAAATATTCCCCACACCATGACACCACCACCACCAGCCTGAACCGTTGATACAAGGCAGGATGGATCCATGCTTTCATGTTGTTGACGCCAAATTCTGACCCTACCATCCGAATGTCGCAGCAGAAATCGAGACTCATCAGACCAGGCAACGTTTTTCCAATCTTCTATTGTCCAATTTCGATGAGCTTGTGCAAATTGTAGCCTCAGTTTCCTGTTCTTAGCTGAAAGGAGTGGCACCCGGCGTGGTCTTCTGCTGCTGTAGCCCATCTGCCTCAAAGTTCGACGTACTGTGCGTTCAGAGATGCTCTTCTGCCTACCTTGGTTGTAACGGGTGGTTATTTGAGTCACTGTTGCCTTTCTATCAGCTCGAACCAGTCTGGCCATTCTCCTCTGACCTCTGGCATCAACAAGGCATTTCCGCCCACAGAACTGCCGCTCACTGGAGATTTTTTCTTTTTCGGACCATTCTCTGTAAACCCTAGAGATGGTTGTGCGTGAAAATCCCAGTAGATCAGCAGTTTCTGAAATACTCAGACCAGCCCTTCTGGCACCAACAACCATGCCACGTTCAAAGTCACTCAAATCACCTTTCTTCCCCATACTGATGCTCGGTTTGAACTGCAGGAGATTGTCTTGACCATGTCTACATGCCTAAATGCACTAAGTTGCCGCCATGTGATTGGCTGATTAGAAATTAAGTGTTAACAAGCAGTTGGACAGGTGTACCTAATAAAGTGGCCGGTGAGTGTATGTTGTACTGCCCAACGTATAACTGTGAACACGGTGCTATGGTGTTTGTAAGTGCAAAATACTGTGTTATGCGTTGTTTACAACTGGTATTACTAACAACAGCTAACAATGGCTAACAACACTTGACAACAGCTAACGATAGCTGACAATTGTAAACAACAGCTAACAACGGCTAACTGTTGGCATCCATCTTGGTTTTCCGACTTATTTACTGGAATGCCATCAACTCGTGTGTTATTCCCAGCTCCGACTTCCTAAGTAACTGGAATGCAGCATTAGTTTGTTTCACAACAAGTAAAAAATTCCTTACAGAAGCTTTAACAAACATTGACTCGTAAAAAAACAAAACTGTGATCCAGAAGGATGAGGAGTCACAGACACGTCTTTATCCTCACTGCGCTTCATTGTCACAGTAATGAACTTCTACAGGTCTTCTCTCCAGATGGTTCCAATCAAAGTAGATATTGCTGGTCTGGGTATGGAAATACCGAGCAGATTATGTGCCTTACTGAGTGGGTGACAGAGTATAAAAATCACACAAACAAATCCATGTCATGTCTGCTTGTCTCCTGTTTAAGTCATCCATATGTTCACTGTGTTAGAGTTAAAATCTGATCAACTTTTCTTTAATTACATCTCTAACTTCTGCCTCATCAGTACTGGGTCATCCCATATCCAATATTTACTGCATCCTCCCTTACTGAAGAAATATCTATATTAAACCATGTATCTATGATTTCATGCACATGGCAACCCTAATAACCCTAATTCATAAAATATGTATTTACATCAGGAGGACATGAGTTCTTTTAAAAACAGGATTTCCATGAGGCACAGCTAAGAGATATTAAATCACTCATTATTAAGAGGGGATTTAACCAGTACCCTTCATGATCATTGCTATAGATACTGGGAGAGTGGGTGGTCTTTGATGCCAGACCAATGCGGACAAACAGGATGTCTACAGTATGCATTGAGGTATATTTACTCTTAAGGGTACAGTCTGTAGAATCTGGGATATTAAGTGATATGTGGCAGACAGATTTTAGAAAGCCACACTCTCCTGCTCACCCTTCTCGTCTGTCGCCTTCGAGGACAAGAATATCTTGCGAAGAGTATGATCCTCTGTTTGCCAAGTTTTTTTGCCATCAAAAATGTCTATCAGTAGAAACATGGTGGTGCAAGGTTTCAGCATACCCATAAATAAAGTCCACTCTGCCAAATGCAGGACTCGAGATTTGTTTTTCTCATTTCCTTCACATTATTTTAACCATGTACAAACAGGTTGCTTTTTAATGCTCTTGAATACAGCAAGCAAGGTCACCCTGCGATACAAATCATCATATAAATCCTTCCATCCAACCCCCCATTTTTTTTTTCTTGTTTTCTCTTTTCGATCCTCCTCATTACATATTCTCTTTCCTGCTCATGCTGCTCCCATCCTTCTCTCTGCGTGTGTCTAAATGAGTGTGGGCAGAAGATGTCTACTATACATTATTCAATAATTCTTACTGTAAATGATCTTTTAGCAGGATACAATATTCATATATTTGTTATATTCTCCGCCTGGGGACATGTGTTTGGCCCCCATGAATGGAGCTTTTCCACCTTTTGCTGCCTACCCAGCAAAGCAGAGAATTTAATTATTGGTCCCCATACTGGAAGGCCTTTCCATTAAACTATTGGCAAAACTATCATCCAATTAGTACCTGCATTTAATTATTGATTTCGCAATACAAATACTCTAACCACCCATTTGCATGTAAACAAATGGGGAATAGTCATTATTTTTCATCAGCGTTAGAGATGCAGAGCATTTAAGTAACATAAATATTAACATCGCAGCGTCTATTTTAAGCTCAGAGAAGAACATGCTTAGCGCTTACAATGATAAATACACATCTAGAACTGGTCATGCATATTCACATCAACCCGCTGGGCATTCATTACTGTTCCTGCTAGAACACAATATGTATTTATTCCCAGGAGAGGTTCCAAGATGCGTGTTTGTATAGACAACTGTGGGTTTTTGTGTACGTATTTGTGTGCAGAATAAATAAATCAAAGTACGAACCCAAACCATGCTGTTTGAGTAATGTATTCAAAGCAACAAGGAACGGTTTCATTGGTTAATTTCTAATTGTGGTGAAAACTGAATGAAGTATTTGTATTTTTGCAAAGATAATGAGAAATGTATTGAAAACATTTCTATTTTGGCAGTCAAGAACTCTCTGCACTCCAGAGATAGACACATCCAGACAATTCAAGCTGGACCAGTGGGTAACAGTATATTGTTGGAGGTGTATGTGGTGCAAAAGGAGGTTTTGTGCATTCATAATATTATTTCTAATCTAAAAAAAAACAACTCAACTCCATACTTTTTCCAAGCTTAAACTTTAAAGTATGAAATTGATTTTATGAAATGGTAATATCTCAGCAGATTGGTATGTGATAATAAACTAAGAACTAATGTTTAAAAAAGCAGATTCCTCTTTTTTTTAAAGGCTTCTGTTCATTAATAGTCTATTTTCAACCTTTTCTCCAAACAAAACTAATGCAGTCCAGCATTTCAGCACTCAGCATTCTGGAAGCAAAAATGCCCTCCGCATCAGCTTTTATTTTTTGCTGCACTCACAGCGCTCTCAGTTGCAATTAGTTCAACTTTAGGATCACCACTTAGCTTGACAATCCCACTTTTTTCTCATCTGGATGCTCAAACTCAAGAAGAAGCAAGACTTTTGATTTCACCTTTGCTGCGACAATGATGGAGGATTAGCTACACACAGTTTATCGTATGCACTAAAAAGAGCTTTATAGAAAGTGCAACTTGTAGGTTATACTTCCTTGAGAAAATGTCCTCAATAACTGCAAACATAAAGAAGATGGTTGAGGGTTAGGGTCAGGGTTAGGGTCAGCAGTCAGTACCAGGGAAAGTGAAAGTACTGCAAGACAACTTTACTAAGTTAGCAACAGGAAATGCAAGAAAGAAGTGCTCAAAAATTGAAGTTCTGACTGCTGTCAGTGGACACAGGCCCTAATGAAGCTTTAAAGCAAGTTTGAGTTTATTTACCTTTGCTAGCAACTATTTTTCTGTTCTGTTTACTCTCGGAAAAAGAGCAAAATGAGAGGAAACTCCAACTTAGACAAAAAAACAAACAAACAAAAACACGTTATCTTTTAGAGACAGACCCAGCTCTATGATTCCTGGTGTGTGAGTTTCCTCGAGCTTTCCTACAGGTAATTGCAGTTTGAAAGTCCATAATCATTTCCTTCATTTTCTGTTCTTGTTTGTTCTGTAGAGAGATGTAAAAACATGTATTTTTTTCCATTATAAATATCCGCTTTTACCTGACCTTTTTCAGTTTATGTACACCTTGCAGCTCTTCACACTTACTTTTCACACAACAGCACAGATATAGACCGTCAACGAGGAACCGCATTCACTGAGATTTTTTTTTTCTTTGTCTGTTTCAGCAACAATGTATTGTGCTGATGTCAGCTCATGAATCTCCCTGGACATTTTCAACATGTGCAACTGCAACCGTGACAGGCTGACACTAGGGACACCATTTTACACTGCTGTCATTGCTTCTGCTTTTTACATTATACTAGATGGTTCGGTTCCTACTATGCACTCAGAGATCTCCTCTAGTTTGGGTGCTTTTGTGCAAAGATTAATTATGTGGTGTTGCATTTATTGTCCACATGATAGAAGAAAAAGCTCAATTTTTGGTGAGTATGGATGTATTTCATGAGTTTAATTCTCCGTCTTTTATCATTATGATATTTTCTTTGAGGTTGCTAGGCTGATGGTAACACACAGTTCATACCACAGACTGCATATCAGAAGTGGAGGTCAGTTTGTAAAGTCAAGCCAGTGTAAAAGTCCCTAAGATCAATCTTTGTAATGGACAGCAGGTCTTAAATGGTAGACTCAAGTAATATACTTATATTCTTTGACATTCATTTTGCAAATTGCGCTCCACTTTCAAGTAGCGCTGATGAAAAAGCGCATTATGTTTGAGAGTGGAGCTAACTATGATTGTCAAGCTCTATATAATTATTACACAAACGTATATTCAAGCTGTCATCTAGGATAGCTCATTTCTGGTTTGAGACAGGAAGACAGCTGGTTGAGGTTTATGACTGGCAGCACAGTGGCCTCAGCTACCTCTTGATTAAATGACTACATTCAATATTATTGATAATTGGATACTGCACTGCAGATACTGGTTATGCCCTAGCAGAAAAACTAGTGCTTAGAGAGTTAGTGTGTAACAATTGAGGGATATTTGAGTTATGTTACTCAGTGTTTTAAAAATATACTGCAGTCAACAATCACAAGTAAGAGATTGATGAGATTTTCTTTTTCTTTTTTAACTCTTAAAGATTATTTTTCTGGCTAGACATGAAAAAGCCTCTTTTCAATTGAAATCCATGGTCCAAATGCACCCTGATGTTTCGATGTCCTTTACAAAAGTAAACACATAGAAGATGTAGCAAAATGAATTAACGCCTTGTGCTTTTACACTGGTGTAATTTACATATATTTATTCCTGTACACGGGATATCCACCATACTGACAAATGTTATTTGAATCACAATAAGTTTAATTTGTGTACCTGCTGTGTGGCTCTGTGAATGTGCTGACCGGTGGTTTTTAAAGTGTGAAATAGAGAGGGGAAAAAAAGTAGTGAGGGAGAGAAAAGCTGTGTTTGGGTGTGAGAGTCGGCGCAGATCTCCGGACTTTTCATTTCTTATCATCTGTAAGTCCAGTTTAATGAAAGTGGTGGTAATCCTGTAGTTATGCTCAGAGCTAATACATCCCTATTGGCCTCCTTTCTCTCCAGGCAAACCCGGAGGTGTCAGACTTCATCCTCTCCCGTCCTGCCGGAGGGGATATCACCCAGTTTGATAAATGATGAATTCCTGAAGGATGGCCTGCAGTCAGTCAGCAGACAGAAAATAGCTCACAGCTCACATGACGAATGTTACCCTCCCCGCACACTCCATTTGACCCAGGGAGAGATGGACAGCCTGCCTCGCTGTTATTTTTCCTCTATCTTTTTTAAACAACACGCTCGACTGTCAGTAATGCTAACAATTACCACGTCCACCCACCAAATGGGTACATTTTCAGGGGACAGATTTAATTCCTTTAACATAGGCGTGAATTGATTGTTGGCTTCAGAATCATTAATTAAGGCACGGGACATTTCCTGGCAAGCTGCACATTGATGGAGAGCAGATCATTAGTGGCCCTTTGGGTCCTTTTAATACACTCTTCCGACAGTGGGCAATTCAGCAGTGACTTGAGTAGGAGGACCCAGCCCGCAAATCAACCTTGTTGACCTGTAATTTGCTGTGGGCTGGAAATCAGCTGCACTAAATATAAGAAGACACCCCCTGGTGTTTCTCTGCTAATGCTTTAACATTAGCTGGCTGGAAGAAGCAGCAGAATTGACAGGGGAGAATCTTGGACTTTTTTTTTTTTTTTTGGTGTTAATCAGTACACATTTACAAACCAGTCAACTGCTGCTGTACAAAAGTGATGCCAAAATACACAATGACATTTTATGCTGGTACAAACATTTAGAGCCAGAATGCACCTTCTGTTTCAGAAAATTTAATGTGTTAACGCTTATCACTAAGTTTGAAAGTTCTGTTTTCTATAACATTTGATAGCAATAAATCATCTCAAATCATCACTCAGTACGTTTACATGACACTTGAGAACACCGAATTATTGCCTTACTCCGATAAAGACCAGACAACTGAAGTGCATGTAAACACTTTAGTCCGACTACAATCTGAGTTTGAGAACCCCCAAATGGAGTCGAAGAACTCCAATTAAGACACCCAGATAATGCGACTGGAATTCGATTTTCTCCACCATGTAACCAGCGTAGTCGGAGTATGATCGGACGATGCATGTGCACCACGCCCCCCCATAACCCCAGAACAAAAACGCCACAGAGAGGAGTAGCATGCATCTCGTCTGAGAAAAAGTAGCGCGAACATCATGTACAAATAAAAACAATGCTGTACAATTCTCAATCTTCTTGTTTGAAAATGCCCAGCAGCAGATGTAGCCACTACTGACATCTGGCACAGACCTGTTGTTGTTGTTGTTGTTGACGGTTGTATGGGGTCGAAAACAGCACGGCTGAAAAGACCCATATCACCCTCTAGTTTTGGGGAGGAGGACATGTTCACGCCAATAATTGGATTTTCTCAGCTTCATTCATACGCGGACAAGGAGAGAGTCTTGATTCAGCGAAAAAAAACGAATTATGATCTCAGTCCGATGTAAACACACTGAGTGTCAAAACATCTATATTATTTTATAATAAAATAATATTTGAACTATGCCCTGTTTAAATGCAGGTAAAGCCACTACCAGCTAGTTTTGACACAGACCGAATGGTTTCTGTGGGATTTTAGGGTGGCAAAACAAACCACCACTGATCTGCCTCTGCCACTCAGCCAAAATTACCTGAGCCCATCCAGCTCATTGTGCACACCACTCTGAATATAAAGGCAGCTATTACACAACATTATGCATGCAAACACAGAACCACTCAGATGACTGCGTTTGCACTTGGGAATATACTTATACTCTGCCAATGAAAAGAAGTCACAAACCATTTTTTTCCTGCTGGTAAAGCCACAGTTTTGGAGTCAACTTGCACTGTACTGTATCACAGGAGTCCATAATGACCTTCTGAGACACTTTCAGCTGCTTGGTTTTAGGAATTCTTGTCTCTCTTTCTCTGCTGTGAATTTACATTTGAAGAAGGAAAGTCTATGATAAATATATTAGAGTTTCAAATTTAATCACATGCATTGTCACTTAACTGTACCACCCTCTGATGTACTGGGGAGTGTGATCAACTGGACATAAACAACATGACTTGAATTAAATACAGTATTATGCATTTTTTTCAGACTCTATATTTCCTCTCTGACACCTCTCTAATAGCTTCATGCGATTTTTGGATCAAAAAAGACCCAAACTCCTCACTGTGGTGCAGTAAAAGATCATTATTCCAGCCTCTGTCTGAAACACCTCATTTTGTCCTCTCTCTTTAAGGCACCCCCTCCACAAGCTTACTTTCTTCTGATTGGCCACCTCTTTGGAGGCTTTCACCGCTTTGGAGAAGATGGCCAAGGGCAGAACTTATTGTCGATCAGTAAAGCAGCGTTACCCCGTAGACATTGTACATGTATATACTGTATATACAGTCTATATATATATATATATGTGTATATTATGTTTATGGTTACCCCACTCTGCTGTGGGTGTTACTTCACATGCTGTTGGAGTCAGGCTGTCCTGCTTTGCCGGAAGCACAGATGAACCAGTTAGGAGAGTATATGATTCTTAAGTCAGCCTTGAGTAAATCGGGCACTTAAAGGGATATTCTGGCGTAAAATTAATTTGGGGTCAAACACGCCGTAACACCGAGTTAGACACCCCCTCGAGAGATGAATGTTGACGACCGCTTGCTTCTCTAGTTATACCAACTTTAGCAACGACCGCATGATAGCAATACACAGGGCTCTGTGTTTCTTCATGGAAATGGTATCAGACCGAGATGCTAAGGCAGAAGAACTACCCCATCTGCAGAGCAAAATTATAATTATGGTGACTATTAATTCAAGGAAATGATAAAGAAATTATCATAAAGTTCTTCCTTGAGCTGCTTAACCCCACTGTAGTTTGTAATGGACTAGCCTGAGGTCTTGCTGCAAACATGCGGCTGCTGGAAGAAAGCAGGTGAGTTGTGTTTAACTCGGTGTTATGGTGTGTTTGACCCTAACCCTAGCAATATCCCTTTAAACTACGGTCTCGCATTTTCACATATTTGTTCAGGATTTGAGAAGTTTACATCTAGATTATAACAAAATACTTTTACCTTGTGATTAAAAACTTTGTAGCTCTGCAGTTTTTGTTGAAAATGTGGAAATGCATGATACGACCCCTGTTGATGTTGGCTTTCCTTTTGAGGAGCTGTCATCCTGTACATCTTTGACACAGTCTGTAATAAAAGCTACACATCTATCCAGAAGATTTACCTTATGAATGATATTGGTGATGTAAACTAGTGTTTGTCTCTGTCTTTTCAGTTTGAACCTGCAGAGTTAACTGCAAGGATCACAATCCAACCTTGATGCAATTGAATCACAGATGCTCACTGCCATTTATTACGCCTGTCTATATCTCATTATCTGCCTGCATTCCTTCAGTAAGTTGTGTGGGTCTATATAAACCGGCGAGTCACATAGAGGACGATGTCGGTTCAATAGCAATGATCACCAATCCTGAAATCAATTGTGTCCTTATTTCCCCGCTTGTAAGTATTGGCAGTTTGATAGATCTCATAACTTCAGGGTATTGCGTGTAATTAAAAGGGGTGAAAAGGACCCTGACGGTGACAAGGCTTTGCATTTCAAATGACCTCACCTCTTTGGAGCCCATATTCTCCACGAGAGAAAAAAAATAACACGGTGAAAGAAGAAAAAAAAACATGCTGCAGCACCATTGACCTCACCTTGAGCAACATAAAACAACAGACTGGTAAGATGCCACATTAAAGTGAGTGTCCCCACGCAAAAGACACTGTGAAAGGCCAGTGACCTTTACGAGAGGGAAGCGCTCACACTCCATTGACTATGAACTAAGAGTGATGGTGAGGACGACATGCTTTCTGAGAGCTCAATCTTCACACATGCATTAAAAGAAGAGAGCGAGAGAGAGAGGGAGAAGCAGCCAATCAATACGTTGCTTAGTCTCAGCGGGAGTCTCTATGGGGCAAACATTTTGCGATGGTGGTGGTGGCAGGTCTCTCGAGGCCTCAGAACCCGAAGAAGAGCCAGACTTTGGGTCACAAATCAAATGAAGCTCTCGATTGCATCTTCAACCATCATTGATTTCCTGGCTGGGTGGATGACCACAATTCAATGTGCGCTCCCTGATTAAACATCGGCAGCACGTGTGAAAGGGTAGAGGGGGTTACTATCTGACCGTGACGGGTACCACTGGGAATCAGGAGTGGATTTTCAAGTGGTTAGTTTACTGAGCAACTTCTAACTAACCAACCAACATCTGACGTACATAGGAGAGGATTTCTGCCAACCTTAATAGAAGTACAAGCAGAGACTGATGTTTCGAAGCTTATATGTAACTAAAGTTTGCCTCAGTGGAAATGAAAGTGAAACTACTGTTGCAAATTCTCACTCTCAATTCAGTAAAGATCTCCAGCATTTTAGAGAGAAACGTTTCATGATCAAATTCAGAGTTTATTTGTCAGTTATTCTTTGCATGTCCGTGAAATCCAGATCACAAAATGCTCTGATTTCCTCCTCGGATGATTTCTGTGAAACGTGATTTCTGTCCATGTTTTTGAAGCATTAAAAGGTGAAGCCAAAACAGCAGGTTGCTGCAGCTTTTGGCCCATTTTGTCTGAGAAAAAAACGAGCCAATTCATCCTTTGAAGCAAAATTAAAACACCAGGTACAAGTAAACAGGAATGTTTGAGATTACTTGATACAATACTTTGTTCCAATCGCTGTCAAGCGGCCATGACAGAAGTTTAGTTTGAAATGAAATGTTCGGGTGAACAATGTGGCAAAGGTTGAAACATAGTAGTGAGAACTGTTTTAATTAAATGGCGCCATTTTTGTATCTTCTGCCTTTGGAATGAGAGGAAAAAAAAAACAGTTAGAGCATCCCTCCAAAGAACAGAAGAGGCTTCAGCATTCGTAGCCAGACCAGTGGGCAGCATTATTTGGGATCTTGCTGAACACCTAAATAAAATGTGCTGTAAGGAGTTTTCCCCTTCAAGGAGGATGTAAACGGATAGGGTGCTCTGCTAGAGTGGATTTGGGGGGCGCAGCCGAGGCTGACTAATCAGAGGGTGCTTGGGAGAGCATTAAGACAGACGTGTGGAGGGGAAATGTGACACCTGGAAATTACACAATGTAATGGAATCAGCCAAGTGGTAAATGTAGCTTTTAAATAGGTTTTGTGTTCTCCATTAACTTGCCAGACACTGATTGGTCCTGACAGCAAGGGAAAGTGACGGTCAGTGTGTTGCCCCCTCCCTCCAGTACACTCGTTCTCTTTCTCTCTATCTCACACACATTGGCACTCACAGACATACACACAGCTCTCACTGTGGGACATAAAGTTCTTTGTAGTTAGTGGGGGGGTTTTTGGAGCCAAATGAAAGTCTGGCTGGATCTGGGTGCAGGTGATAACAGCACAGTGGCTGCAGTTATGCTCAATTGCATCCTTTTGTAGTTAGAGGTGTGCACGCCGGTTTGGCCGAGCCGTTTCCACCTTGACTGCGAGAAATTTCTCCAGTTTGAAATGTTGCATTATGATATTAATAACAATAGTGCATCATTAGGCATCTTGAAATAAACAAAACTAATTCCACTGTAAAGAAATGATGAATGTTTCACGGCAGCGTTATTCCTACATGTTTGAAACAATTCTATTTACTTATTTCAATGCTTAGACTAATCTGAATTATTTTCAATCACAACTCTAATTTCTTTATGAGTTTTCTGATTCGATTTCCCGCTGAGAGTGGATTGGATTTTTATTTTATTAGCGAGATAGGATTAACAGGCTCATTGGTTTGATCATATTTCATAGTAAGAACATAAAATAAAGCTATGACTCATTCAGCTTTACATTCAGCTGCAATCTTTTTACAGACTTAGTGCGAAAGTGTCATAGTTTCTAAGCTAACATTATGTTTCTTATGTAGGAGATCGATCTTACCCTCAATACTGAAGTTTCTCACCCTTTCAAAGTCTTAGGTGGTGCTGCTTTCAGACCATTGAACGGACTTCTTGGGTATTTATTGCTGCAAAAAATATGAATTCTCCAAAAATGTTGAGAAACATTTGCCCAGGACCAATGAGTGCTATATTCCCTTCATATAAAGCCAGTGCAGAGGTTATTACTAGTTTTGCTCATAGAAGGGACTGAGATGATGGCGTAAGACCCCAAAGAGTGGGCTAACCCCCAATTTCCACCGCATCCGGAACGGCTACGAAAAGGCCGTATCCACTCATCGTAGCTGATTGTAACCATTCAAGTTAATGTGTCAATTTCCATCGGCTTCTTTCTGTTCCGCTGGGGATCGCCGTACTCTGCAGCCAATCACAAGAGCATGCCGGATAAATTAAGCCCAGATTAACCTGTGCTGGAAAGAAAGTCGGGCACAGACACAAAATTAAACATCTGGCTTCTTTTCAAAATAATCTACTGCTTATATGGTGAGTCTATGTGGCTAAAGACAACTTGCTGTTGCGCAATTGCATGTTTATCTGCAGGTTCTTGTGAGTTCTCGCGATTCCTGCTGTCTGTAATCCACCATGGAATTCGCCTCACAAACGGATCCGGTAGGAATTGGCGGACGGTGAAAATTGCCGCCGTTCTGGATCGGAGCCGTTCCGGATGCAGTGAAAATTGGGGCGGATACAGACGAAGCCCTCTGTCCATACTTGACGTTCTTTTTGTCCGTATTTCTGCATGTATCCGTGAAGTTTATGGATACGCCCCAGATGGAGCAGTACCACTGCATACCATAGGGGCAGTGTTGCTGCTGTTACTACCTGATGCGCATCTCTACAGAGAAACAAAGAAGACAATGATCGGGCTTTTTGAGACCCATCGTCAATTCCTCTCATCGGTACAACTAGAGAAAAGGATTCTCTTTATATATATATATATATATATATACACACACACACACACTATATACATTATCACTAGCTCCTACACAGTCACCATGTTTCTTATTGTTTGTTGTTGTCAGAAACTTTTGACTTTGGCCTGCCCCCTGGTGGATGTAATGGTTAACATCCATGCCAACGTAAAGGACGCATGGAAGCATGTCGACAGTGATGGAACCACTGTTTGGCGAGCATAAATGAGCCTTTAGCTGTAGGTTTGTAGGCAGGCTTTGATTGCTAGCCCTAAAAATGTAACTAGTATTTAGAAATTACTATTTAGAAATTGCTCTTCTGTGTTTTTTTTTTGACTATAAAACATGAAACTGTCGTCTTACTTCAGGATGCAGTTATTGCTTCTTGTGTTCCTTAGTGTACAAACTCTTGTTATCTGTCTATTTGGGCATGCAGTTAAACACTTAGTATGTAAAACAGCAAGTAGCACATTCACATTCTCTATGTTTGGGTATTTACCCAAGTTTCTGTGTCTATATTGCCGCCAAAAATATGAGTGGGGGTAGCGAGTGCTATTTGCCTTGCCTTAGCTCCGAGCTGTTACATGCTCACCAACATGTGGGAGTATGAACTGGCTCAAGGGGGCCCACACAGTGCCATGAAGCTCATAAGCCTCAGCCTTCACACGAACCCTGCAGTCCTTTCAATGCAAATGAGAGAGGAAAAGAGAGGAGGGCTTAGTTGGGTATGTTCAGTATCTGCCTCCCTGCTTTTGCATTTCAAATGAATAAATGATAAAAGCCCACTTTTTAGTCAGCTGGTGACTGTCCTCTCTCACCCTCCCTCCGCTTTCATTTACAGAGCTTGCCTTCTCTCTCTTCACCCCTCATACCATCCTTCCTCTCATTCTGAGTTTGCTCTGACTTTCCCTCAGCTGCATGGTTTTTCTGCTTCCTTCTAAAGCTGCTTTTCCATAATATCTAAGACTCATATTAAGAGGCTAATTTGACCAAGCTGTTCCAATCATTATTATGGCAATTAACTGCATTATTTAAAGGCCTTTACACTGCAGCTTTTAAAACCATTAAAACCCATTAAAACACTGAAAGCGGATTCTCACTGAAACTCAGGACTATTGTTCAGCTGAGCGTTTCTTGGAAATGGACGTTTTTACAGATAGGAGCTCCCTCCTTCATTGTGGTTTCCACCTCTGCACTTTAGCCTTTGCAGCCTTTGGTAAATGCTTTAGTTGGTGTGCATGGAAATAATGGGCCATTACCACTTCTCTGTCTGAGAAACACTGGCGACCGTAATGCTAGAATAGTGGGAGGGTGTGATTGAAATCATGCCCTACCTCATAGGATGTGGGGGTGGGAAAGAGTATGTTGAAGTCAAACACCAATTACTGTAGGCAATGAACTCTGGAAAATCCACAGCGAGAGACACACTTTAAAAAATGAAACAGACTGAGATTATTGATTCAGAAGATGATTATAAATAAAACCTTTTGGTGACTTATAGCTGATCTAAACTGCAGAGGACACTTGTTCAGAAGTACTAAACAAACCAAGTTACTATAAATTAGCCACTGATTTAAATTTAAAGGCTATAAAATTATATTTTACTCATCATAATGTTGGTCAAATAGCAGTTTAGAGCTTTAGAGCAGGGCGGTATATGAAGGAAAGTTTATGTCATTGAATCTGAGCCGATACTTTTATTCTTACTTTTTATTCCACAGGGACAAAGTGAAGAGATGTAGCATGACATCCAACTCTGTACTATTCTTTGTACTAGTAACGGAACATGTTTTTCATCTAAATATTGCTTTCTTTATAATTTTCTGTGTCTCAAGTGGAATAGAAATATTTAAAGAGTCTTAATGTCCAACTGTCTGCTGTTCCAGTATGAAATGAGACTTGTGAAAACTTTAGCGATCCAGAAAAAAGGCTTTCAAATATAATCAAATGAGTAAGTTATGGTATTTCAGGGAGCAGACAACTTCTGTTCTCTCATGAAGGCTGGAAAACATTTTTTTTTTCTTAATTATTGATGTCAACAAGAGAACGAACGCCGCCAGAATTTCAAACGACTTGTAACACAAACGACGATGAAATTAAAACTTTAGCTATTTTTCTGACACAAGTTATTTAATTTCAGCAGAAGATGGGTTCGTAAGCAGGAAAAAAAAAACGATAAATCTGGGACAAATTCATTCATTATTAATCCGGCTTTTATTTCCACACTTTCTCAGTTGATTATCTGCATTCTGAAATGGCAGCGCTCAATTGCCTCCATACATAAATAATTCAGGATTTACACTGATGCTCAGACACAGATACTTTCAAACTTTTGGTGTTGTGCATCAGCATTGCTTTGTTCTACCGTTGAATTCAGTTAAAGTCCTCAAACTTCTTTCTG
The DNA here is from genome assembly GCA_962446985.1 of Xyrichtys novacula. NCBI lineage: Eukaryota > Metazoa > Chordata > Actinopteri > Labriformes > Labridae > Xyrichtys > Xyrichtys novacula. The sequence continues at coordinate 27,256,605 of OY660871.1, forward strand.
CTTTAAAGTATTTTATAAAGAGCTGGTGATGTCAAAGCATATAGTTTCCTAGAATCGATGATTTCATGGTTGCAACATATAAAGTTGTTATTATTATTGTGAGCATGTGGAGTGGAAAGGGTCTGACTCATCCTTGGTAGATACTACTCTGAGGGATGAAAAACAACCAGGCACTCAACCTGGAACATTTGCTATAAAACAAGCTTTTTCTCTGTATTATGGTTTTAATCTATGGTTCTGTACAAAAACAAGTATGGCCTCTAAAACTTAAACCCTGCTCTGAATGTTCGCTGCCTATATTTTCTACCCTCTCTATGCTCTGTGAGGAGAAATTCCATTTGGCTCAACGTTTACCGCATTTAATACTTAATAAAACTGGTCTAAATTTTTATCACATTCCCTTTTTGCCAAGCATCAGTTGGAATCGTTCACGCCTTGTGAAAACTCTGAAGGCATGATGCGAGACGAGTCTTATCGGCAAAGACAGATGGGATTGTTGATAGTTGACAGACATGCTGATATCGGATTTTGGTTTTATCTCCAATCACTTCAGAGGGAGAGGAAATCCTGACAGCCTGCATCTTCAAAGCGACAAAAGGCCAGAAACACACCGTGCTCAGACAGATGGAGAGGATGTGTTTTTAATAACCTCAGTGCCACCGCGGCCCGGCAATGATGCCAGACTCGGGGGGGTGCCGGTGAGGGGTGCAGCGCTGTTGTGCCTTCTTTGCTCTCACATCTGTAAGATGGCAGAGGTGATAACATCTTTTCCAGGATTATAAGAATGGCAGTATGGTAGGAGGGGCACTTGTGATGTGAAACTTGCTCCTTTTGTTTGCTTTGAAATGTTAATATCTCCCTTAGATGTTGTCAGATTGAAAGGCTACAGCCAGATGTCGGGACGTCTGAGTTTCTTTGAGGTTTCGTAATTTGAACACTGTTTAATGGTCCATTCCTCTGGGCTACACGTTGAGGTTCATACGGTAAGACAGGCTTTTTTGTTTGCCCATTATTCACTCACAAGTAAACACAACCAAAGTCAGGTCACAGCCATTTATCTTAAGCAGAAGAGAGTAATCTATGTGACTTCCCTGCAGCTGGACTGACATCTCACAAGCTTCAGCAAAGCTGCTTTTACTGTCTCGCTGACAGTTACAGTGAGAGCCGCAGCTGACCGCCGAGCGTTAATGTGAACTGATCTTGTCTCTGAACGGCTCGCTGAATACTAATGTCAACAGTCATGCTCGCTTTTCATTAGCATTATGAATCACTGCCTTGGTTCATCATACTATTGCTCCATACTGAGTCATGGCCGTGTGTAGGTTAGCCTTCGTTAACATAACCAAGCATCAAAAACCCAGATTAATGGAGCGCACTTTAAATTGCTGCAAAAGTCATTATTGACTTTGATAATAGGCTAAATATGAAATAACTCACACATGCTGTGATATCAGTTTGCTTCATTATACATCATCTGGGAGTAAAGGCGTAAAATAAATAACCTTGAAGAGAACTGAAGTCGCTATTGGTAAATAATGTATAACTCTACAGCATGGTTTGATGTGAATTGTAAAACAGTTGCTATGAGGTTTTTAATCTTTAATGGGAACACTGTTTTAAGAGTGTTGATAGAGTACAGCTACACAAAGGCTCGGATGATTATTTCCAGCCACTGGCAGTCAGGTCTGCATTAATCTGAGAGGAAAAACTAAGAGTGTAAGAGAGAGGTGGTAGAAGCATGCACACTACAGTCCCGAGCGTTGAATTCAGCCTGAAGCATTTACAACAGCGGTAACTGCTATTTTATGCTAACATATTTTCACAATCATTAAGGGTATAAAGAGCAGCATTACTTCAGCTTTACCTCCAGGCTATATCCACAGATAGCTCACTACAGTACTCACAAAGATACGGCTAGTATGCTAATGCTGCATGCTAACTGTTGACATCTTAGTATTTTGAAAAGGAAGTTGAACTCATTACTAATTAAAGGGATATTCCAATGTAAAATTAATTTAGGGTCAAACACACCATAACACTAAGTTAGACACTCCCTTGAGAGATGAATGTTGCCGACCGCTTGCTCCTCTAGTTATACCAACTTTAGTAATGACCGCAGGATAGCAATACACAGCTGTCGGAGGAGCCATAAACAAACCTCAACCAAAACACAACTCTATAGCCACAAATAATGCTCAGAACAGCACCTAACTTCATCAACAGTGCATATAGGGTCCCAGCCACAGCACTAGCCACCAAACATCTTTTTAACCTTGCCTAATTTCTTTAGTAAAGAGACTGAACGCAACTCACCTACTCTCTTCCAGCAGCCGCTTGTTTGGAGCGAGACCTCAGGCCAGTCTATTACGGATTACAGCGGGGTGACGCAGCTCAAGGAAGAACATTTATGATCATTTCTTCATTGAAATTCAATCAGGCAGGCACTAAGCAGAAGAACTACCACGTCTACAGTGCAAAAATTATGCCGGAACATCTCTAGGAAAATCCTAATAAACGTCATTAAACTTGCAGGTGTTTAGCTACCAAAAAATCATAGTCACCCATGTATAAAGATGTTCTGCCAGTGTAAAGTAAATAGAAGTGACTCTGCTAGATCGACACTTTTGATCTAATGCTTCTGATAGCTTGCCTATATTTTTATGGATTTTCGGGGATAGCATGTTAGGGTATCAGATCACCCCTGCTGATAGTGGCTGGTATTTTGCTGGTATCAGTGCAGGAACTTCTCTTCCAGTTTTCCTCTGACCATGATGCTCCATGTTAAGTTAAGGGAACTTCAAAGCTTTTTAAATCGATCCTAAAGGGGGACATGTTTGACCCACATTTCTTGTCAAATGTCCAAAGGTTGTTGACATATTTCAGTCAACGTTTTACCATGTTCCTTCACCTTGGATGTCTTCAATCTAGACTCTCAGCACAGTGAGGGAAACATCAGATTTGTTCTCTCTATTGTCTTGACTGATACAGCCATACCTGAAAACACTGAACAACCATTGTTCAACCTACCCCTAAAAATAAAGGCAGACTGTTGTGAAGCAGCGGGGAACCTCAGGCTCAATCTATGCACATCTGTCAGGCAGGTTTGAGCAAAAGCATGCTGCATTATTAATGACGTACCGCTTAGGGAGATGCTGGAGGCCAAGCCTAGGGAGGACATCTGTCAAAGAGCGGCACGTCTCTTTCGAGGCTCGGGTACTTCAGTCCAGACTGGCTTGAGGGAATGAGGGGTGTGTGAGAGGGGTTTCTTCTAAGCTGACCTTCAGTTTCCTTAACCTTTATTCACCACCCGTTCTTCCCTGCTCATTTTCTTACATTACTATTCTCTCTCACAGTGTGGTTTTTAGCAGCTTTGTCAGACAACACACTTGAGGCTATTTTAGAACTCATTAGTTTAATTGGCAATAAACTGCAATTATTTCTGCAGCTGCAAACTGCATTTCTAAGCTGCTACAAACAGAGGCACACTGAAAAGAATGTTGAACCAGTGGATGAAAAGAACGCCAGCGCCAGCTTCCCGGGATTTCTCCCTCTCCGTCCTGCACGGCTGCATGGAGAGATAATAATTACTGCTGAGGGGGGGGAGCCAAGTTCAACCAAAAAGTTTCCCTGCACCAAAGGAGTCAATTTCTTCTTCTCTGCTTTAATAATAACACATTGGTGGGCTTGTCCATGGCTTTCCATGACTCAATAAAAAATAGATGAATAAATAATAAGCCCAATTGAAGCACTTGGTAGACATTCATGCTCCAGCCTCTTCTCCCTTACACTGAAAACTCCCTATTCCCAGCTCACATGCATTATTCAAGCACTTAGGAATGCAAGTGTTTGCTTGGAAGCCTTACTGGTGAAAGAGAATTGTATACACAAACAAATCACAATAATAATAGCATTTTTTTTTCCCAAGAGCCTTTGTGTTCATTGAGGTAATCGTACTATTACTACCATTTAAAGATTCAGGAATGTGTCCACAGCTGTCAAAATACAGTGCAAAAAACAGAGGAGATGTCAGGACTAGCTCAGCTTAGAAACTGATATGAAAAAATCCTACTTTCATGCCACTAATTTCACAAAAAAATGAAACATTTCTATGCATATAAGATTAATATTCACAATAAAAATATGAAATAATCTGAGTTCAAGGAAACTAAATTTTCATTTGGTAAATAAAAGATGGAATATGCAGTTTTTGCAGACACTGTTCTATTATTATTACAGGTAGGATTATTCTTTTGATAAATACCAGAAGATTACAAAGCAAATTAAACATTATTTTTTAATTAATACTTGTTACTTAGTAACACATTATCTGAGTCCTTTTCTCGCCAACAGTAACTCAACATTTGTATTTTTTACCTCTGGGTTTCCCTCCGTGCACTGATATGACTTCAGTATTCGGTAACTTATTTTACCTGTTTTGATCGTAAAATGATCAGCCTGCTCACTCTTTGTTGTAAATCTATGCAGCTCTGAGCTCAACACATCAAAATTCAACAGGATACTAGAAAAAGTTAGAGCTAATGTGAGGTTGAAACAAGCGGAAACTCCTCTAAAGACATGCAGGACACTGGACCATGACGCACCAATCAGCATGGGGTAGATCAAGAAAGACAGGAAATCAGACACCAAAACATTGAAACACCCTATCCACTTGTAACGCACTTAACCACATCAGCAAACTGTCAATGTGAGTGGAGGCAGGTCTGGATTGAGTGAGTCAGAGGTTGTCAAAGCTCATTGCGGAGGTAGAAAACCGCTGGTTCTGTAATTGAAATTGGAAATCATTGGTCATGTGACTTTGGCTGTCCAGTGGTGCTGCTGTGGGTGTTGGGGGTGGGGAGGCTTTTTCAGATGTGATGAATAACATTAATAGAGAAACATGTTTAACCAAAAATACTTTTGATTTACCTCACTTTGTTGAAATATATGACCAGAATATATGACTAAGATATTTAAAAAATTCAAGTTGAAATGAAATATCTGCTGAGATTAAAACGAGGCCAAAAAACGCTACAGATGAAAAAACCTTTGGGACTGCAAGTTTGTATCAGTATTGTCATTTTATCTTGGCCTAATCATAGACAAATAGTGTTTTCTAAGGTAAAATCTCTTTCTTCCCTTTTTAAATTACATGATATCAATTGTGCTTTAATGCCATTTTCTGCAAACTGGCTAAAATGTAAAAAGGGCTGATGTCAAATGCATCACTTAGAGTATTTTCCATGGATAATGTAAAAAAAAAAAAGGTTCTTACTGTCGGTGTGTTGTTTTATCTGACATCAACTCAGTTGCAGAAATCATTATAAACAACTACTCATCTTTCCCTGACACTCTTTGTTTTTAAAGGTCACACTGAAGCATCTGTATGCAGAGTTCAATCTGTTTCATAATCAAAATTACAGGTTTCACCGGCATCCAACGAATAAAAAAAGAACAAAAATTCGATTGTAGAATATCTCCTTTCATTGGAAGATAAAGGTGCAAAGAGACAATCAGACATGAGAAGATGGACTAACAAAAAATCAAAACTCTTTAAAGCCGTTAATGGCCACCTACTCAGCTGTGTGATCTACCACAATGTACAAGGTCTGGTGTGTCAGGGGGTTGTGCAATTAACCCCTGAGAACAAGTGTTTACTACAGCGGCATGAATCGGCTACGTTGGTGTGTATGTGAGCGCGTTTTCTTTTACATTTGTTTTCCACATGTGTATGTATAGGCGTGTGCATGTGCATCCAGGAGTATATCTCTCCAGCTTTGGGACCTTGGACAGAGGAGTAATTGATTCAGAGAATCTTCAAATCAATTCTTGGACAGCTGGGGCCGAGGAGATTAGAAGTGAAGCACAGGCGGCCCGGAGTGCAGTCAGACAGGCCCCAGAGCAAACAGTAATCTCAGGATTATAGACCTGGGGGAGATGTACCTGTTTTCTCTCATTCCGTTCCCTCTTGCTCTCCAAGCGGTGACAGTCTATATTCGCTCCTAACCACTTTCCCTTCTCCTAAAATGCTGCTCTCCCTTCTTCCATCTGTAGAGCTTCACTATAAAAAGGTGGCTAAAAGCTCTTGCTGACATGGAGTTAAGTTTTCAGCGTGAATATACCGTATGATTGAAAGCAAGTGGGGGAGGATGTAGACTAGCTGATAGATGCCGCCAGATGACTTTTGACCTTTTAATTCACTGCCTTTTCTTCAAATCAAGCTCATTGCGAAAGTAGCCAAGTCAGAGGAGATTATGTGGCTTTGCAGCTCAGAGGAAACCACTTAACCAAATGAAGTAAATAAGGTAATGTGTTCAAAGGTCATTTGTATAATTGTTTTGCTTGGACCGAGTGCAGACGAATGATGCAGACCTTTGTCCCGCGTCTGAAATATATCTTATTGCCCTTTCCAATTGATTGAATTAAATCACAAGAGTAAATCCGTCAGCGTAATGGTGGAAAAATTGGCCTTAGAAGGAGGTAAGAAGGAGTAATTTTAAAGAGAGCTCGGGAACAGACAGCCCCACAGGCTGCAGTTGACACAAAATAGACCCTCACGACTTGCTCTGTGTGCCATATCTGCTGTTTGACTTCTGACTGCTTTTGTAATTCTGCCTCTGAGGGGCCAAGAAAAAGACAGTATATAACCCCCTAATTAACTGCTACTCACATGGTCCACTGAATGCGTCTTAACATTCACAAAACATCTCTTAATGCGAGTGGAGAAGAAGACCCAGATTTGTGATACCATCTACTGCGTTTTAAATTTTCTGACAGCTGAAAAATCGTGTAGTCAGGCGGTGTAGACTCACAAATCCCTCACACGAGATATTCCTCGGCTGAAATGAAACAGACACGCTTATTTTTCCCCTCATTACCGAGTTTAATATCCAGGGAAGCCAAACTGTCTGAATGAAAGTATTTTAAAAAATGTAGATTTGGCTTAATATCACCCACAAATGAGGAATGAATACACTCTGCAATGACTCACGGGGTATTTACCTCATGACCATTTTAATAAGCTGTAGGACAACTGTTTACTTCTGCGACATGGCGGCGGCTCTGGAATAAAGAGATAACATGTTTGCAAAGAATAACAACAGAATGCAAAGCAGTACAATTGAGCTGACACTACCAAATGAGCAGTTACCATAATGCTGTATAGTCTTCTGGGACAAATGAGTCACTCGTGCTTGATTTATCAGTCTGTTCATCAAACTGCCTCATGTCTCTCGTCCATTTGGCGCTGCAATACTTGTAAAAAAAAAAACTGCTTTTATTTCAAATGTTCGACATGATTTAGCAGAAAAGTTTTGAGATCTGTCACTGAATTAAGATTGAGTACAAGTTACAGGCGATCGATGATAAAACATGACAGTTTTAGCGTTTTAATTATGAGGATTTACTGCCTCTTTCTCTTTTACCTCAGTCTGATTTCTGTGAGTTCTTATCTTATGACCAAACAAGTATGTTGAAGTTGATGCTATGAGCTCTGAGACAATAGCTGAAAAAAAAGAGAACAATCCATCTAATAATAATTACTTGCAGTCCTAATCTACATATATCTGATGCAGCTTTTTCTTTGAGAAATGTGAGATCAGACCTGTGGGTCCTCACAGAAGCGGCTCAGTGAGAAACTCAAATTGAAAATGTTCTGTGCTGAGAGATTAAAAGAGGAACAATAGCTTGAGGTGGGATATCTCAGTCAGCATATTCCTGCAGGAGGGGAGCTGAAATGAGGCCCCGTAACAGGATGAGACTTGTGTCAGCTGTGTGGTCACATTGATGAGAATCGTGGCTCGCACACACTCTATCAAAGACTTGACAGGCTCTTAAGGTGATTACAGGCTGATTAGCTTTACAGTAATCACAGAATGATTCCTGATATGGAAGTGATTGTTGCTCCACAGTTCTTGACCTCAGCAGAAACCTCATTTGGGCCCGCTGAGTAAGATGTGGCCAGGCAGATGAGAAATTGTCTGACCGTGTTCAGAGCGCGACGGAACATGATGAATTCAACTTCTACCGAAGCACTGTCATAATGCATTGTGGGGCCTGTCTCTCAGTCTGAAAATAGAGCCATTACTTTCCCTGCTAATTTACTGCTGCTTTCAGCAGGACACAGATCTCCTGGAATAATTGTCATCCTTATTGTTTTACCTTTGACTAAATTACCTGTGTAAACAGGCATGCCAGGGTGGATTAATAATATCTAATCAAGAAAAAGAGCGATACGAATATGTCAGCGAGAACACGCTTTGAGCTCCAGTCAGCATGCTCAAAATGAAAAAATCCTACAGAATCAGAAGCTGAATCAGCTTAAGTCTTGAGGTAAGTGTTCTTGAGTGAAGAGCATGACGTACAGGAACTTTGTGTGTCTAGAGAATCATATGTTGAATAAGAAAGTATAATCTGCTGCTTAGCATTGAATGTTATGACTGCAAAAAAATATCAATCAGTCCATTTTTTTTTTATATAAATCTCAGCAGTCGTTATCTCAAGACGCTTTCTAAGAGCACAGGTCTAGATCTAACTCCATTTTTGATGTATTACAAAGACCCAATCTTGAGATGGGAAAAGATGTAACATATCTCATCCAACATGAGGGAGACCAAGTGACACACTTGGTGGTATTTAGCAAATTATGGTGGAAAGGAAAAACTTGCCTTAAACAGGCAGACACCTTGAGCAGGACCAAATATCACAATGGAGATTTTATTGTGATGTTTATGAAAAATTAAGAATGAGATACCACAATAAGTCAAATTACAGAAAGGAAAGACAAGAGCATAATGTACGTGAATATTACGAATCCATACATTATATTAATACACAAAATTAACATCAACTCTCATTCAACTTCATGATTTATCCACCTCACAGTATAATTATAATTTCTTTGTATTGCCACAAATGTATGCATGCTTTTATTTTGAAAAATTTCTGTTTTACATTTAAGTTGCCTCATTTCCTAAGTTGCAAAACAATGCCTTATTTTGAAGTAAAAGCATCTTCAGTAGATTGTAAGTTACAAAACTGCATGAGTAACTGCATGGTTAGTAATTCAGTCTTTAAAAAAGCCCAATGACCCTCATGGAGCTCTTTTAAGTCAGTCCACAGGCCATCTGCTGCATCCTCTTGGTCTCTGTTGTTTTTACAATGTGTGCCACCGAGGTTAGGGATTAAATTATGATGATATGGTGCTAGCATGCACTTATTCTTTGCACAATGTCAATATTTGACCTGTTGCGTTCTTATCTTGGTGTGTTTTCATGCATATATTAATCATCACTTGTGACTTAGAGGGATTTTTCTAGTTTTGCCTCTATTTGGTCATAGGATGTCTGCATTAGGAAAAGTATTTTACCAATTAAAAACACAGGTTGACACAGATTTCCACCTAAAAAAAGTGAAAAAGGGAAAAATTTTCAATTTCAAAAGTTGATGGGCATGGAATTATCAAGGCTCAATATGATCAAATATTGGATAATATTCTGTTAAAGAGAGAAATATTAGCAAATTCCAGAATATCAGAAAAGTTCAATAAGAAGTGAAATGAGAAATAGTGGAAAAATAATGGAGAATGTCATCAAAAAACTCCCAAAGTATGTGTTTGCTCATCATGTTGATGGGATCAAAGTGGATATGAAGTATCATGAAGTCTTATCAGATACTTCTCAGCATTAAAACTTCTGACATTTATCAGGAAACATCTAAGTTGGAGATTTTTTAAAGGTGAGCCATCAGACCATCACTGCCGTCAGCGGAGCCACTTGACATTACCTGAAAAGGATCTCCATTAGACTAAGATGCTGCTCCGTCAGTTAATCATGCATGATGCTGTCTGGCTTCTCTGGCTTTTTTGCACCCCTAAAAACCACATCACTGTCATGGAGAAGGAGTCAGATGATGTCTGAACTCTCACTCAGAAACAGAAAACTATACTTCTCACACTCAGCATCTCAATATATGCAAATCTCTTTGGTGATGGTGTTGTAGAAATGGTGAATTCTTCAAGAGTTGCATTTTGAAGGACAGAGAGACGTCCCTGGATTGGCATTTTCCACTGGTGTGAAGGTGAAAATGAGGGAAAAAAGCATGATGATTAGGAGGGGCATTTGCTTGGATTATTCCAGAAATCAGATGTAGAGAAAGAGAAAAAATTGACATGAGGGGGGGTTGTGAGTGGGCGCTGGTTGAAATGCACTACTGTATGTGTGCAGTGATCCAAAACTAGGAGGGATCAGATCAGGATGAGAAATTAGAAGAGCCCCTCGCAAAGCTTTGCCCTGGAAGCCTGAGGTTTGACAGAAGCATGTAATTTTTATACTCTGCAGACTGCGTACCAGATGCATGACATGTAAATTAGACTGGCAACAAAACACAGCCAGTGGGGCAGTGAAGGCAACTGGAGTTCGCCAAAGAAGTGTTATCATGGAGTAGATTTTAAAATGAGCATGTTGTTGTGGCTGATGCAGGAGCTCTATTACTCTCCGAATGAGAGGGGTTGAAATTCCTGCCTCACTTGTCTAACATTGCCAGGGGCAGTGAGAAAAAAAAATCAATAACTCCAAAATAAGACTGCTGTTCCTCCAAATCCTCTATGATTACTCCCACGTCACCAATAACTACTGCAAACACTGTCCTTAGCCACCCTGCCTCACAGGATCTGATATAAAAGTCCAGACTGAACCACAACTGGACATACACTACTTTCACACACAGGGAGGAGTCCACTCCGGCAAAACACTGTTCTCTGCAGTACATCAATGTCTCTTTCACTTCCTTGATGCCATGCTGAAACACAAATAGAACAAAAAGTACAATAAATCAAGCCACTGACTGCTGCAGAGGGTTCCCCGGCTGACATTTGGCTTCTTTAATCAGTGTCCTGGAGCAAAGAAACAGCTTGGCCTCAGATTTAGATGTTTTAGTTGCAGCACATTGTGCAGGACTGAGACAGGCGTGGTTTTCATTGTGCATATGCTTGTTGGCAAAACCTCTGAAGTGGACTCATTAAAGGATTTCTGCTAGAAGAAGGAGGTGGCAGGTATTCCAACAACGAGGAAATAAAAATACTCTGTGTCTTCTTCTAATCACTGCAACTCGATCTCCTACAAAACATGTAGGGCCTGATTGACTAAGATCTCAAATAGCGAGCGCTAAATTGCGTGTGCAAACTAAAAAATTGCATGTGCTATTAGTGGGCGTGTTGCGGGTGATCTGCTATTGATAATGGGTACAAAAGTGGTGTGGACCGCCCTCTTTAAAGAAGGATTTTGTGTGCGCTATCGGGCGTCACCATGGAGAGTTTGTGAAAGCAGAGCGGTTGAAGCCATGGAGTTGCACATATCGTATTGGGGAACTGCATAAAAGGCGAGGCAAGCAAAAATTGGTATAGCACAATTTATACACAAGACAATTCAAAGTGCTTCACAGATACAAGAAGATGTACTCGCAATCAAAAAAGGGATTAAAATGATTTAAAATCAATAAGACAAACAGATATTTTTTTTCGTCTGTTCTGTGTTTGACCTTATTGTCTATGAAAATCGTCATTTATTAGAAAAACGAAATAAATCACAAGCTTTTGGACAAGGATCATGGCGTCTATCATGGCACTTCTGCCTCCTACTCCCTACAATGACCGTGCGTAATGCTGTGTCAGTTTGCACATGGCTTTCAAATGTGCTAAATATAGAAGCAAAACAGGGACCGCAATCGGTTTCCGGGTTTGATAAATCACAGTGTGGGTGTTCAATGATTCCATTTGCATCTGCTCCTCCCAGAATTTTTTGTTTTGCTCATTTGACAGATGCAATCCTCGGTGCACCAGGTTAGTAGATCAGGTTTGCCTGCGCTATCAAGTTTGCACGCATTTTTGCACACGCTAACCTTTAGTAGATCAGGCCCATAAACTTGATAGAAAACGACACAAAGATTCAATGTAAAGGATCAGATTCTGTGTGATTTAGCGCCAAGTCTTCTGATTTATCTCTCTCGTTGAAATGTCTGTGTATCCAGATGAGAAACCTGAACTTGTATTCAATCCGAGTGGTTGAAAAGAGTAATAGCAAAATAGTGCGAGCAGTGAGGTGAGAATTTTTCAGGTCACACAAAGGTGAGTTGGACCCATTACTTAATGGATTTCTTCCTGAATGGTTGCTAAATATGGCGGCAACAAAGTTCATGTGGAAAGAGACCTATCTTTCTGAATCTCAGATACAGACCACAAATACTGATGTTTACATTTATGTATTAGAGTCCTGTACAAAGGGAGATATCACATGGTACACGGCTGGCTAGTTCTCCACAACCAGGCAAAAAAATTGCCTCAGTAATCCAAAGCTGTTTAGCATGTTAGAGTAAGCAGATTTTTAGACAGATATGAAAAAAAAATCACGTAGTTCAAGTAGTGAAAAATTTCTACTAGATAAATTTTTAAAAAGCCTTGTTTGTTTTAGAAGTCCTTGCACGAATTAGCTTTTCACATATTTGAGAAATCTGAATGCTCACCACCACCACATTTGGTTTCCAAGAGTTCTTTATGCATTCATGCAGCTCCTTTTTCCAATTTCCAGGATATGGAGCACATTAGTGTGATTAGCAGGTGGCCCCAAATGTTGATTAATGTGATTTGATACAGGGAGATAATTCCGCCTGATGCCTAATATTTGGCTGATTCAAAAGACAATGGACATTAATTATCATTGTTACTAATGCTGCTGGCATGAAATGTTCTCATTACCTATCCCCATCTAATTTAACACCAGGAAAGGCAGGGAGGGGGGAAAAAAAGAGAGCGTGAGAGGGAGAGAGAGAGAGGCAAAGGGAGGGGAACAGATGACGAAAAGGGAAACAGATTTAGCGAACAAGAAGCGTGTGATTGGAAAACATGAAACAAATACAGATAGATAGTTGTTCCAGAAATAAGGTGCGAAGACCACCTACTTTGGGAGCTAACTATGACTTTTTTGAGTTAATTTATATGTCTCCTACAAGTATTATTCTCCTACAAATTCTCATTTAATGTATGTATTACCGATTTAGTTTAAAAAAATAAAGTAAAGATCAGGTTTTATTGTAGAAATTAATCTTGCTTTACCTTTAGTGCCAAGAAAAAAACTTGGGGAAACATCATTTCTGTCTGTGATTAAATATGGCAAAAGCATGCATCTTAATCGACTTTGCAATCCCTTGCAGATTTTATGATTTGGTGGGTTGGACATCATTAGCAATTCATAGACAACTACATTACTATTTTATTATTCATAAGGCGATACTGGGAAAACTTCAATCTCATCTTTGTACCCTTGTCTACACCAGCTTTACTGGGTGACACTTGCAATACTCCAATTTGCTGCTTTTCACTGCTCCTGAGTTCTGTGGTTTTGATCATATGTTTTGGATCTGTTGATTACGTTGTGTATGAAAATAAATCAGTTTAAAAGTTTTACATTTCAATTACAAATACCAGTTTTAAAGTAACAAAGTAGTATTAGAAGAAAGATATGTGCTAGCTTCATTTTCTTCCACACCAAACGTATGCTTTGGCAAGAGTCATGTCTTCAGGACAGTGGATGTGGTGCTCATGGGAAATGCAGTTTTCATCCCTAAAAAGCGCTAATAAAAGTGGTTTCCAGAATCCATCTTTAGCATATGTTCATTTGTCCCATACCATTATAATATTTTATCAACCAAAAGATCCTTTTATATATCAAAAGAAAAGCACTCAGACTGACACAACTTGAGCTTTTTGGCGCTTCTCTATAGAAGACTTGACCCACACTTGTCCATTATGACGTTTATGAAATACTTTAGCTGAAAGGCTTAAGGTGACATCCTTCATCTTCTTACCACAGGCTCATTTCTCAGATCTCATCTCATTCAGGCTGCATAGACATTTTTTCCTTTGTCAAACAGCTGAAAGAAATTTCAAACACACCACTCTTTCTCTATGAAGGTTTCAATTTAGTGATCGAGGACATATTTTGAGCCTGTAATACAAGATCTTTTGTTCTGTTGAAGTGAGATAACCGATCCTTAGGCAGAGCGCAGAAACTGCCTCCCCTTGAAATGATAGAAGACCTGCTCAATGCCTCCCTATCCAGCATTCAATGGGAAAACAATAAACAAGCCTGGAGGGGGAAGACGGGGAGATTGATAGGCGTGCAGTTCTGATCACTCAACCAGCAGAAGCTCACTTTACCGGTTCTGTGCTTTATGCACATTTGTGTTTATGAAATTGCAATCGATTGTTTCAATTACATGCGCGGTTAGACCATGGCGTTGTCACGATTGATGTGCTTTCCCAAGTCAACCTTTGTAAAAATCATTCAAGTTGGAAGCTGTGTAAAAAACTTATTTTACGGACTATTTTTCTTCAGCAAGACCCGCTGTATCCTGAAACGCTGCAGACAGAGAGGCTCTTGGTTCGACTGGGTTAGACAAAAAAGGGATGGTTTTTCTCTTTTTGTTTCATCTAAGGACAAGCTGGAAGTAGTGACCGCACAAAAAAGATAAGAAGTAGGTAAGCCCAAGAGTCTCTGAAAGGAGAGTTGGCCGAAGAGAGAGCAGTTTACACCTCCAAAGCCCATTAAATCTTCAACAAACTTTTCTGAAAACTTCTCAGAAATTCTGAACAACTGATATCCTCTATTATATTATACTCATAGTGGCCCAGGATTCTGGCTCCATGCACTGTTATATTACTTTCCCCCATAGACTGTGTTACAACCCTCAGTATCAATAAACACGGTGTTGTGTTCAACTAGTACAGTCTTTATTTCTCTATTCCTCGCTTTGAGTACCATGAAACTAAAAACACAGCAAAAATACAAGTCATGTTTTAACACAACAAATTTATACAAAACAGTTCTTAAATATTTGCATTTGTAAACACAACTTCACTATTAAAACAACCACAACATTCGAAACAATTTCTCCCCAGACTTCATCAAGACCACACGCAATCGCAAACAATAACACGCTACTCAAATTGTTTCACACTACCTACCTCTCTTCGCCTATCAAGGGTGCAAACTGGATCCAAAAAGCCTCTTGTACTCGACCCCAGACCAACTACACCCAATGATAGGAATAAACAAACAAAATAAATACACATAAATGCTTAGCTTAATATCAAAGCCGTAAAATCTCAGTTCAACTTTCTTTTAATTACACTTATTTTTAATCTTTCTTCTCTCCACAACAACCCACTCATTTTCGTGTAGCAAACTGGCGTGTAGCAAACTGTCGCGTAACAAACTAGCTTGTGACGTCACTATTTAACCCCTTTGTCGGTGTGCTGACCCCGGATGTGAATACCCAGCTCAGGTGGCCACACACACTCCCGCCAAATCATGTTAGGATTAATAACTTGGCAAAACAAAAGGCTATCTGAGCATGCTTTTCAACTGACAAAAATAACACTTTGTCTGCTGGTGGCCAAATGGACGCCATCTGCCTCCTCGATGGATGAAGCAACTCGGAGAACAGCACCCTCTGGTGACAGGCTGCAGTATAGGTCATAAATCACACCTCTTCCAGCAATCCCTATGGAGCTGTGGACAAACTCCAGAAATTAATAACCAAGAATAGAAACATTTTCTCCCCCTTGCTTGCAATGTTGACTTGTAGTAACTGTAAGACTGGTTTGTGCTCGAATCAGCTCCATTTTAAAAAGTTATCAGGTTGTTCATGTTTTCTATGATTGATACTTGATACAGCCTACGGGCGTACGAAGATTGCATAGCTCACCCAGGGGGTATGCTGTTTGAGTCGAGCGTCATCACAGCGACTCTCAGCGACTCTCCCGCCAAATGCATACAATGGTACAGTGCGTACAATGCTACTCTGCAATGTTGGCTTCAAATCCGTATACTAACGAAAGGGGGAACCAAGTTGTCCATCGTATATACAGTCTATGGTTTCCCCCTTTCTTGCTCCCACAAACACCACAACCATTTAAAACACTAGCCATTTTCAGGGGAAGTCATGGCTCAACACACACAGACAAAAAAAAATGGATGCATTTTGCTTTTCAGCTTTGGATGATTTAAATCAAGTGTAATATGGCTTTGAAGTCCCCCCAATGAGTGCTTTCAGAAAGACAGTTGTTGCCATGTTATTGCTCTCTGCACAGTAGTTTATGCAGCATGGATAGAGCAGTGCCATGCTGCCTAAAATTAAGCACTAAGAGGCAAATGTCTGTCTGGGGTTGTTTCTTTCTACAGTGCTAAACTGAGTGCTGCTGCTTTTATGTGATTAGATGCATTCACTGCAGTCTGCAAAATAGCTGCACGACTTCATCCATTACCAACGCCAAGAGAATGTGAGAGAAATCTACAATAAGTACATGTAACGGAAACAATGCTATTTCACTGCACAGGAAAAAAATCAACCTCACATGCACTTTGTGAGAAGGAGAAAACACTTGTTGCTTAGTCTGTGTCCTTTCCTGCAGAGTACTCCCCACTCTCCCTCTGCCGTCGACTTTCAATTTACCGAGGTAGCACTAAGGTGTTGATTGAACTTGAGCATTGACTGTACAGTACACAAATCCCTGGCCTCTAATCCTTATAATTCCAGCATATTGTATTGTCATTAACCACTCACTGGCTGGTAAATACAAATCCTTTCACCTTTCACTTTGCAGCCCATGGATAATTGCTGTATGCTCTCCTCAGAAGTGTTCCCATGGGGAGAACCTAGCAGAACACAGGAAGTAGACGCACTCGTACTTGACTCTGTTATATGGAGCTACAATAAACTGGGTCTCACTTGGCAGCTGAAGGAAAGGCCTTGTACAGGTCTGCCGACGCTGACAGAGCAAACACAGTGGCTAATTAGACCTTTGCAACCTCCCTGTGGGGAAAGACTTAAATGTGTGGTCTTTGAGCTGGAGCTCCAATCTTTAAGGCCGCTCTCTAGTGGAGCAGAGCCTCTGCGCTCTTTGGTTTATTCCACAAAAAAGGAAGAAGCTTACTCGAGATTGACGCTCTTCCACTCTGACTCTTAAAACTAAGCAATAAAAATACAGAAAAAGGGACTGTGGCATTTTAAAAATATGTGAAGAGCAACAAAAGCCAGCAGGCATGTGTCAATAGCAATAAACCGTGTAATGTGACATGTCAAAGGATGTTAGCTGCTGCAACAACTTAAATAAAATGTACATTCTCATTAGGTCACACCTTCTTATTGATTATGCACATAAAAGAGGGGCACTCATTTACATTATTTCCCATACGGCTTTCAAGGCGTGAACCCATGAACAATACAGGTTAATTAATTCTCATGAGACTTGTTCTGGTCTGTGATGGCCGAGGGATACATGAAACAGCTGGACAGACCATGTAATGAAGACTTAAGACCCGCTGTGCAGAAATAGGTGCATCAGCATCTGTAATATAGTTGTCTGGGAGAAACATAATTTCTCTATTATCTCAGCCATAAAAGTTATGTTAGTGTCTTTGTTGGAAGTTTCTGCCACAGAGTTTAACCCCGGCTCGTTGGGTCCCTGTCTGTTTGGATTATTTTGTAGCACAAGCTTTCCAGTCGGTTTGCTGTAACGTTTTGTATCGTGTCCTGAAGTCATTTGTCTGTGGTCATATTGATCTGTTGTGGCAGCGAGTTTTGGACTGGATTCAGACGGGCTGTCTTGAATAAAAAAAAATAAACACTTGTCCAAATGCAGTTTTGAACAGCAGTGATTTTGTTATTGCAAAACTGTGCTGTCAGAAGTGTTGATAATTTATCACCATCATTAAGTGTCCTTGTTTACAGTATAAATACAGCGAACGACCAATGTAAGTGTTGTATAACAAGTGATGAAAAAGAAGACTTATGATTGTATTTTATAGAATTATTGATGAAGTTAATGAATTATACAATTACTTTTCTAATCATATGGTGTCAAGATGTGATTTACAGTGCTGCAAGACCATTATGCATGAACACATAATACTCCACTAAGGCAGGCATATTGTCTCGTTATAGGTTATTTGTGTTAGACATGATAAATTAACATCATTTTCACTTACAGTGTTATTTTTCTGTATGGTTTAATCCCTGTTAATGTAAAACTTGAGGTTTAAAAGTCAGTAATAGATTTGAAAGGACCACGCACAGCTATTTAGATCCTTATTTGAGTAGTTTGATTGTTCAGTGATCTGTTGGTAATGCCTTAGGGGTTCCAGTAAGAGGATAATCCTCTGCTTCCTTATTCAGCACAGAGAAGTAAAGCTGCATGTTTCCCTCTTTCTCATGACTTTAAAAGTCCTATAAAGAGTGTTTTTCACCTCATGAAATAGGCTGAAATTTAAATTAAAGCCTTGTTGTGGTATGCGAAAGATAACAAGACCATCAACAACAAGATTATATTGTCACTTTTAATACCTGAAACTTGTGTGGGGGGGTCTACCTCAAACTGGGTGTGTTTCTAAACGTGGATAAAACATGTAAGTACTTAGTGCGAGAAACGTAAATAAAGGTGAGGTATGCAGATTTCCCTCATTCTCCTTTTCCCAATATTGCATTACAACACTCATGCCATGTAACTTGATTGGGTCTAAAACCTGATGAATTGGGTAGCAGCACTGGCCAGGGTGACTGCTAAAATGTCCTAAATTAGAGGCAAACAGTAAAAGAATATACCAGAATATCTTGAATAAATTTTGTTACCCATGCTTGGACTTGAAGAATCTTTTTTTTTGTGGTGTATATACAAAAAAGCTTTTAATATCAGTCAAAAGCTATTAGTCATTGATGACATTTGGTAATATAACGATATTGCTGTGTTTTGTTATGCCTGTGTAGTCAACATTTAAAAATTTTCTAACGGCCCGCTCTTTCTGACTGTAAACAAAGCCGTTCTCCGCTCCCTCGACCTGATTGGTTGTGAGGCAGATGCTGCTCCCTTGTGTTGTGAGGCACGCTCCACATCCTCCAATAACGTTCACAAGCCCAAACAAAGTTAGCATGCTACAACATCGGACAGAAGAAACCAACCAGAAAGTACAGAAAATTGTCCGACTCCTCCTTTGGCCCTGACTGCCAACACAAGCAAGAAAACAAAGTAAATACCGGAGACTCTGGCGGAATAACGGGCGCTTAAAAAGGAGGTAGACCGGACAAGAGCTAAAAAGCCGGGTCAACATCAATGAAGCATTAAGAATGGGGGATGCTTCAAGATCTTCCGGACCCTGTAACCTTTCTGCTGGACAGGTAAACCGCTTCAACAAAGTAAGCCAAGTGTCTGTAACAGAAGTGTTTCTTGTCAAACGTGACCTGCTGCGTGTTGTAGCGCCGCTAAACTGTTTAGCTCGGGTCCTGGACTATGTCACTTTATCCTAGTTGTAGAAGTCCTGCAAACATTGTGTTTGCTGGTAGTCTGTTGGTATCTACAGTAGCACCAATGCTTTTTACTTTCACGTTGACTGGGCCTCATTTGTAGTTACCTGAAGTATTTATCTGCATTATATCTGAATTTAATTAGAATGATACGAGCGAGCAGGAGCGTCTATTTGTGGGCGAAATAAGTGTTTTTGATGTTTCCTCTCAGATAACATCACACCAGATGATCCAGCTGATACAGTCAGAGTGAGACTGACTCCTGTAACTCAATATATGCAAATGTTAGCCAGGCCATGCTCACTTGTATCCACATACGGGATCTGTGATTAAACCGGCTCACTGCGGTGTACATTGATTGCAAGAGCAAGCTTCCCAGCGACCTCTGTCTCCTGTAGGAGTCTTTTCAAAGACCCACTCCGTGGTTACTCGGGTTAAGAGCGGTGGTCATTTTTTCTGTGCGCTTAATGTATGCAGTCATAATCAGTCAGGCATTAAATAGGTGTTTTATACCCACACAAGAGCATGCCTTGTAATCATCTGCGTTTAAATATCTCATAAATCTGCAGAGAATAATGTCCTGATGGGGACCAAAAAATGGTCCTCCAAGTCAGTGCATACATCATCGTTTCACTTCCAACTACAGTATATCCTGAAGGTGTCTTTAATCCTCGCTGGGAAATTAGTCTCATATGTCTTGGGTGATTGAGAGATCCTAGAGAGAGGAAAATCTTGAAATAGGATACTTATTATTCACCCTAGTGAATAAGAAACAACAGGAAAAAGCTTTTCTCATAGCATTTCTAATTGAACTGGTTGGGGTGTCCACCTGAGCTGATCCAGATTAGTTGAATTTTGCTCCCCTCAGATAAAATATGTAGGTGTATGTTTTAGTTTTTTTGTGTTGGTCAAACTGACGGTGAAGCAATCATGCCTCAACATGTTCCTCGACTCAAGTGTGACAAGAGGGACTTGCCCGACATGGAAATGTGAGTGACATGCTGCCAGTTGATATGTGCTTGACTTCACACTCATCTGCTGCTGCGATGATGGACAGCACACACAAGCATTCATCTCCACGGGGAGAGATGTTCCAGGCATAGGCCATACAAGCCATAAATGATCCACTGTGCCTGAGGAATACGTTTCGCAGGGATCATTCATTCACGTTGTCAGCGCGGCGTCGCTGCTATTCTCTTCTTTCAAAGAAAAACACTTCAGCTCCCCTGCTGACTCACAGCGGCCTGTATGCATTCCACAGCTTCATTGCACATTATCTTTAAAGTCCTTATCATGCGTACACACAAAGGCTAATCCCTGATGCACATCGACAAATGGCACGGTGTGAGTTTATCGCACAAGATTAATAAACATGTTTTCATGATTTGAGGAAGTTACAGCGCTTGTACAACACCAGAGTGAATGTAATCGCTCAAGACTCCAGCAGAGACATTAATGCAGGAGAGCGAGTGCACTTTGTAACATAATTAAAAGTTGTCCAGAAGAAGGGACTGCTGCAGGGTGCAATTACTCATAACTGCCAATGTGATAACATGAAAGTCTGCGGATCACTGTATTGTGCACGAATGCAAACACGTTTCTAATTATTGAGACACTTCCATTGTTTGATTATAATGTGTGTGTGTGCGTGCGTGCATGCTTGTGTGTGTGTGTGTGTGTGTGTGTGTATCATACAGGGACCTATTTACACAAAAACACACACTGACAAATAAAGGGATGCACGGTTGTATGCAAGCTGCAGTTTGTAAGCCACCTGTCTGACCAGTAACACCCCCTGTGATTACCTTTGTGCAAAAGATGAATATTAAACAGAAAATGGCAAGGTCCCATTCTTCTCAGCTGCAACCTCAATGTGTCAAACGTAAAGTCAATGTGATGAGATGTGAAAACCTTCAAATTGGGTTAGGACTGATGTCAAAATGACCTTTTTATGGAAGGAATAAACATGCTTACAAAAATCAATCTCAGTCTCTTGTTTTATTCATTACAGCTGTAGGTGGGGTGGTTATCTGTTGCTAACATGCTAAAGCTAATAGTTCTCTGGTATGAATGACTGGTGGGTTTGCTGATGCTAGTTTTTAAGATTTATTATACTGCCTGACCTCCACCTCTTTGCCTGTATCTAGATTGGCTGAGTCTTCGTTGAAGTTTGCATTTCCACCATGGCAAGATCCATGCTGGACTTCATAGTTAAGTCAAGCGCTAACCAAAGCAGAGGTGCAAACACTGCAGTTCCTTAAAGCTGCAGTGCATAGTATTAAGCGGCATAGCAGAGCTGGTATAACATGGTAGAATGGAAAATAATATGGTAACACTTTACAATAACCATAATTTATAAATGGTAAATGAATAGTTTATTAATGTTTAATCATCATTTAAAAAAAGCAAACAGCTATTAACATAGGAGGAGCCCCCTTCCAAAGAGGCTGCCATCTTGAATGGCCATATTTGTACAGCGGCACAGAAGAGACAAGTTAAGAATAAGAATTAGAAGAATAAGAAGAACCTTATTTATCCCTGAAGGGAAATTTAATTCAAAAAGTTAGTAGAATATGCAACTTTGTATTGATTGAATGGAGAGAGTAGCTGTGTAAAATAAGATTCTGTGTTAATAGACATGTATGATAGTAAAAATAAAACAACAAATTTAAGGTGAAATATATAATGCTTCTCAGGAAGCTACCATCACTTTACTGTCAGGAGTGGTGAGTGCTTCAATCAAGAACCTTGCTGCAAGGAATCACTAATAATTCCTATTTTTACACACTAATTCTTTAAGCGTTTACTTGAGGCTGGCCAAAAACAGGGGACTCTCCATTAAGTCCCATGTGAAGTTCCCTCTTTTGCTTCAGGATTAAACATGTTTACACCTTGCAGCTTTGGGTGTAAAGCTAATTTGTTTATTCATACGCATTAACTGTGATTTTTTTCAAAGCATATGTTGACACAATACAAACATGAGAAATTCTATGTACATTAGCATAATAAAAGGTGTGGATAATTGGGATTGCCATGGGACTGAGAGCATGCATTAACTTCCCCTCATAACGTGTTTCAAGGTTGATAAGTTACGTCAGCATTTCCTGTATGTTCCCCACCATTGTTCAAAACTGCCTCCTCAGAAACCAGAGGGTGATATATCGACTATCTACATGTGTTACTCGGTCTATTTCATCTCCACCCAAATGTACACAGCTTTGAAATATGCCGTGTTCCTCCTTGTTCCAAAATATATGACAAGCTTTTGTCTGTTTAAAATGAGTTGACACTCGCTGAAGTGCTCACCAGGGAGTGATAATAAACAGAAAAAAAAGGAAGAAAGAAAAAAAAAAAAGCACTGATTCTGAAGGCTTGCATGCCCTGCCAACACCTGTGCTTTCATGATATTCATTTCATACTGCTGCATCCATTTTTAATGGCTCATTGATTTGGCAGACACAGACAAAAACAAGGCAGAAATGCAGTCTAAAGCATTCATAATGTAGTTTAGGAGGCACTAAGCTTGTCTGGGTTAGATGCTACATATAATTAATTTCTCATTGTTTGTGTTGGAGGGGGTCATCAAGGTTAATTGAGTCTTACTTCAAAATTCTGGCTGAGAGCCACGCATGCAGTCCATACAGTATATTTGTTTTAATTAATATAAAAGGAGGAAGCAGCAAGCCTGGCCAAGTCTAATGATGGGCAAACGCTGTGTAAACAACAACAAAGACTGGCCTTGTTCAACTGCCTGCGCAGTTTTAGCTGACATTGCTTCTAATCGTGCTGTGGCTGTCACTGCTGCTCTCTTTCCTTCACTGAAAGATCGGCTACAACAGTGAACTGAGTGGAGAGCAAAGATAACCTCCGAAACAAAGCCTTGTGGGTAAACTGGCTGCTGGTGAGGTTACAAAGCATGCTGTAATGCTGGCCTCACTTTGAAGCACCAAATGAACTCACTGGAGATGGTAAACACACTCAGAGGATGATGGCCTGCTCATGAGTCTGAACAATAAAACCCATAATTATGTTTTTTTTTTATTTTTTTATTTTTTATACAAAATAATATTTTTGCTTTAAACTCAGGTATAGGAAGGCTTCCTCTCAAGGAGAAAATCAACATCACAGCAGGGGTGTGTCTAGACTTCTAAAACCAAGGTGGCCCAGCCCTTACCAAGGGTGGCATAATATAAATATTGAATTGTATACTTACCCTTACATTTAATTAGACTTTATCTTAATGATAATTTTGATATTTTTCAACATTATAAATATAACAAAACAGAGTAGCTCAATAGAAATCTTTAAGACCCCAACAAGATGCATGCTTAAAACCACAATTCAAACTACAAATAACAAAAATTTAACTAATTTTAAAGTAAAAACAGCCAATAGCACAACTGTTTCAACAATAGAACGCCATATTGGAAATGTCCATCGAAGCCATACCCCTAATTATGCCAAACTCTTAACGCCAATATCTTCTTAACTAATAAACTACCTAATGATGTGTTGTTAGGGGTAGGTGCGTGTATATAATACCCAAAGTTTCTGGAGCCTTCCTGAAGTAGACGCCTGAGAAACTGCTGTTTGTAGCTCTTCTGCATCCACTTCAGTTCTCAAGACGAAAGATTTCTGCTTGGTTGCAAGACAGTATAAATCATTGATTTTGACTCATAGGACAAATAGCCAATCACACTTTTTTAAATTTTGAGGACAACCCTATTTTAAGTGGGGCCCATGTCACCCCAGCTACCCCTTTGGACACGGCCCTGCAGCGTTGTTAATGCAACTTTGAGAACTATCCAAAAACCTCATGACACCAAGTTAGAAAAAAAGTGCCTCTTTAAAAAAAAATTCCACAAAAGTTGATTGATAAACACTTTAATTTATTACTGATTATTTCCTTATATTTATTACTGATTTACTTACTGATTTTTTTAATGAATTTGGCCTTCAATGTTAAATTTGGATAATTATTTTTTGTTTGTCTATTTGTTAAACACCACAAAAATTAAAGACTTTTTGGGGTTTGTTTTACTTGGATGAGAAATACACCTTTGCAATGAATAAAATGAATAAACTCGCTTCTCATTTACGTACATCTGTGTTCTGGCTGAGCACTGTATGGCGTTGTCTATATCGTCTGCATATATCTTTGCTGTATTAAGAAACAGTAGTTCACTCACTTTTTACACTTTTTACCTTTTAAATGATTGTATAACTGGGGGTTTTCTGAGTGCAGACTTGTTTTTGTGAATTTTGCATATTCACTCCTTATCTTTGTTGCTTCAGACTCAAAGCACAAAAAACAACAGTTTTATTCATAAGCACAATTATACAAACAGCATGAGTATGAGCGGCTGAAATGCTGGATAAAAGAGGTCTGAGTAAAGGTTAATTGTCAAATTTCTTGAGCTCTCATGCTACAGCTCAGCTCATGAAGGGAAAAGGAAGCAAAATAAAATCAAATGATGTCTGGAAAATAAAGTTATTGATTACAGGAGGAAGAAAAATAGTTGGTGGCAATGAGCAAATGAAGCAAATATAATTAAAAGAGTTAAATTTGCTTGATAAACTTCTTGACTGGTGAAACAAATAAATGGAGATCAACGCTAACTTTCTGGAAAAATAAAACTGGGTTGAACCTGGAGTGGCTAACAGAGCAGTAGTATGCTGGGTATGAGCGAGCTAAAATGAACCCCGTCCAGATTTTGAACTAGTTTTCAAAACCACATCAAAAATAAAAATTGTGATATCACTATCAAAATATCCTAATAGAGCTGCTTGGTAATTAAGAAACACAGAATATCTTATTACAAAGCTGCCTCCTTCATGATGGCGAGCTGAGCTTGTTGTGCGAGTCTGAGGGTTCGCTCCTCTGATTGGGGAGATCTTTGAGGCTGCACACCATCAGCTTCTCCAACCAGCAGCACAGGTGGAGGTGACCTACGGCCTGGAGGTGAATACACCGCGTACCAACTCACACACACACACACACACACACACACACACACGCACACACAGATCCAAAGAGCAACCCAAAAAGGGATTAGTTACACACACAGGGCTGCAGCTGTCACATCTTAAAACTAGATTTAACTGAAATATAGACACAGAAGAAAACAACTATAAACACAAAGCATATACTGCTTACAGAGAAGATACCCTGTGACTTCTGTGGAAAACTGACAGAAATGTGATTATACAAGTAGGTAATGATAGGTGGATTTGTCTCTATTTGAATATAAATCTCATAATGCATTATGCATTGATATTCTGACCTTGTTTACATCTGTTGTTGAGGCCTCAGACTTGATTTTTAATTATCCTGGGGAAAAAACACCAAGGACTGTTCTAACTTTTCTTTTAACACTGTTTCTGCCTTTGTTTGAAAGTTTTACAGTAAAAAGGGAAAATAATTCACAGTTAAAGTAAAGAAAACAACAGGCTAAACAACACCACATACAATATGTTTACATTTAACCCTCCTCCCGTGTTAGGGTCTGTACCGACCCGTTTTTGTTTTTGAATACTTAAAAGAACCACATAAATTGGCTTTTTTACATCAAGACTTTTTACTTTGTCGGGAACCTCTATTTCAACAAAATAAAAATGAGAAAATTAAATTTACTAAATTATAAAATGCTCTTTTTAAAATGATGGCACTTGGGTCACTGTTGACCCGGTTAGATCAATATCTAAAAATCAGAGCAAAAAACTGAAATCATAAGTGCACTATCACGCACCTCACTGACAGTCAGATCCTCTTCCAATCACGTGAGATTTAGGAGATTCTCATTTAGCCATGTTTTTCCCTGCACAAAAAACAACGTCGGGCATGTCCAGACATGTAAGATCAATTCAGTGTAGATGCCTGTGTGAGAACCACAATTAAAATATTATCAGCAATATCTTCATGGATAATGACGCCTAACAAGATAACCTAGAGATGAGAACCAAATTGGATGATAGAGAATTGTTTTTAGTGTAATTTACAGCTGATTTAAGACACAGGTCAAAACTGACCCTTAACATAGTGGGTGCGTAGTAAAAGCTAACACAGGAGGAAGGTTAACCTCAAATAAATATGCATCCTTGTCCTACAGCCATCACTCAAATACTCCGACTCCAGTACAGGACAAAAACATCATCCTACTCTGGACCATGTTTCCTGATGGCAGCCTGAGTGGAGGTCACACACTGATACATACAGTGCAGGCAGGGTCAAGTATAATCACAGTTTGGCGAGGGAATGAATCACTCGATGATTGAACTCTGCAGCTTCTCCAGCCGAGGTGTTTAAGAATGATTTTAATTACCCAGCATGCCTGGTTGACCTTAAAGCTTTGCTTGAACAACCGAGGTCCATCAAGTTGACCCTGGACGACTTTGGATTTTGAATTTTATCACTATTTGAAAGATATCCACGAGCATCTTTGCAACCGTGACATTCATGATGTTTTTACTGAAGTAAACTACAACTAAAGATATGCCGAGTTAAAGGTCAAACATCAGTGATGGAAATGTGTTTTTGTTCTGCATTCTTCTACGTTCAGTAGATATAACTGACGACCATTGACGAGGGGTTGATAAGGAAGATAACTCTAATAATTCAATTGATAAATCAAGCTGGTCAGGAATCTATTATAACTCTGTGCCGTTCTCATCTATAACCAGTGGCTGAATCCCGCTAGCAGTCATTTCCCATCTCACAGACTGTCTGGATGACTGATCAGGGTTGTGATTGTCTAGCCGCTCCCCAACACACCGCCGCCACATACGTCAGCAGCAGCACATACATCTTGAGCAGTCTCTAACTCCGAGCTGGAGCTCTATAGAGCCTCAGTAAACGTTGCAATCAGCAGCAGAATTGGCCCAATTCCTCATAACCTTGTCTGCACGTGGCACCTTGCCTTGAATCATAAGAGCGTGAGGCCAGAGCAAGTGTTCAATCTGTCAGCAGAAGCAGCTATATCGCCCCAGTATAGCTGAAGAGGGTAAATCGACATTTAATTATTTGTGTCTGCCCACAGACGCTGCATGGGTATTGTAGACCTGGTGTAATGGAGTCGCCACAAACCCTGTCATGGCAGCGAGATGTGCGAAAGGCAGATTTATGACATTGCAGCTTGTTTCATAAGGTATTCTGCGCTCTGCCTGACAGGTATTTGAACTTTCAAGAGACGCTTTAACTCCCTGAAGTCATACGCGCTTAAAAAAACAGAGAAGTATAAAAAAAGAGTACCTCTCAAGTGTACTTTTTGCCTTCAAATGAAAACCCCAATATGGCATATTTATTCCCAAACATCAAGATGTCAAACCTGTTTTGTTTTGCATTTCTCTCTTTTCTTCGCAGAGATCAATCCAACTCTCTCCTAGCATCAAAAGTTGACTCGGTGGCCTTTTGATGAAACAATCATCTTTTCTTTTAACAAAGCGAGAGCTTCACCCTCAAAAACAGTGAATCCCATCAAAAAGATGTGAAAAACACACCTAATTCATGAGCACAGAGTAAGACTTAGAGATGAGTTCCTATTGACCCATTGTTGAGAGGAGATGTTCGATCTTCAGCATTATGTGCAGTCTGGTGGCAGACTTCTTTATGTTTCTTCTTGAAGAGAAGAAGAAAATCGATGGTGAAAATGTTTCACATGATTCATTTTTTAAAGCTCAATCGAAGCGCAGCAATTTTTCCAAATAATTATGAACAATCTCGCATCTAGGATTGCACATCTTCTTCAGCCAATCATAGGTGTGTAAGCAAGCAGTGAAAGGAGCCATGTGGAAATTGATTGTCTTCTTTCTCCTCTCTCTCACAATCTTCAGAAAAATACATAAATAAATAAATAAAAATGTGCTGATCAATTCAGTCAACTAAGTACACCTCCTGTCAATGTCTCGCTCTTCACAAAGGAGGCTCGGTGTTTCTGGAGCCATTAGTTATGACCAACTTGCCAGACGAGGCATTGATCGCCGAGCCGGTTGTAAATGCAACAGCAATCATTTCGCAGGGAGAAGAATAGAGCTGACTGTTTGGCGGTGTGGGGATGTGTGACCTGCTTTGATAGTGTGTACTTAAATGACTTTTTAATTTACTCAAAAGTAAAGAGTAGACTGAGTTATTTCTGCAGCAGTTTGATATTGTTAAGTAGACATCAGTGTCCTTTTGTGCAACTTTTAGTTTTCAGTTTGGGTTTTTTGAAGTCTTGCAAAGCCACTTCATCTTTCTTACTTGAAACCTTTACCAAAACATGTGATCGGTTTTAACATCACAGAGCACACAGATATTTTTTTAAATGAAGTTTAAAGTGTCTGCTTTCTGAACTAAATGTTGAAAAATAACGTTGAACTGCTTGGTGATGGACATGTGTTTAAAACAGAAATATTTGGGTGTGAACATGTCATTATTTTTATTCCTTAGTCCATCAAATCTTGAATGGAAATGTCTTGCTAGCGCTTTTTACCCATTATGGCAAGTCAATATAAAATTTCTATTTAAATTGAAATAGAAATAGAAAACAACGGATTAGCATACAAATATATAAGAAACCGACACATATTGAAAAATGTCCCCAGGCTTTTGAACTGTGACCAAGAGAAGAAAGCTCTGACACCTCGTCACAGTTCAAGAGGAAAATAATTTAAAGCTCCAGTGAGGAACTTTCTGTTATTTTTTATATTGGAGACTCAAACTCTTAATCTGTGCCATCTAAGAAAGAAAAAAAAGAATGTATGAAGTCAATCAACTCTATCGATACCTATAAGCAGTTTAAGACAAAAAGAATTACGAGCAACTACCGAGACATTTTTGTCTTTTTGATGATAATCTCGTATCCCCCTACCAATCCTGAGGAGGCTTCAGATTGATACCACCCTTATTTTGGAGGTAGATAAAAACTTCTCACAGGAGCTTTAAATTACTGTACTAGGGTCAAATGTTAGGGGTCAAGTTATACATAATTTTAAAAGATAAACGTTTAAATGAAACAAAATAAGATTTTGATATTTTTTAAATAATGTTTCCTAAAATATAGCCATCTTGTCATCGTGCTATCTTATCATTTTCTTGTTGGTCTTGTCTCACCTTGCTGTGTCTTGTTCTTTGTCATTGTTGTCTATTGTCGGTGTGTTTCTTTTGACCATTTCTGTTGGATTCTTGTGCAATATGTGCAGTGTGTGTATGTGCAATGTGCGTGGGTTGTGTGACTGTGTCTTTGTTAGGTCTAGTACTTTGTGTCATCAGTTGGCAGCTTTATCTGTGCAGCTCTTGGAGTTCAAGACAAATTTCACTAAGGGGACAATAAAGTATATCATATCGTATCGTATTTATTATCTGTAGGTTTTTAACAAACGCTGTAAGGAAGACAAAATAATCAAAGACATATTAAGAACATTTTCATCGATAAGAGAGAAAGTTAATTTGAGTGTAAGGACCAACACAGCTGACCACAGGTCTGTTTGCCCCATTAAAGGTTGAAAGGTCTGAAAGAGTGAGAAAATCACCAATCAGAAAAAAGCCTGTAATGACTCCCACAGCCAGAGGGGGGAGACAAAACTTCCGCCTTGATCGAATTGCAGCAATGCCGGCTATAAATTTAACATCACAGTGCTTTAAAAACACGAAAATGCTTTATTTCTGTAGATTCTAACGCTATCATTGCTGATGTCTGCCCATTTATCTTCACTTTGATTGCATGTCTCTGAATGCAGGAATTTTGCGTGTGAGAGACGTAAATGGAGAATAGGACTTGTCCCAAAGGAAAAAGGCTCAGGATACGTCTTTATTAATAACAGAGAATAAAAAGGAATGATGCTATATTGATTAAAATATTGATGACAATCTAAAATACCACATTGAGCTGTTTAAATGGCTTGCAGCAGGTGGGACAAAAGAGTTTTTCCGTCTGTTATAAAGGAGGATATATCTGCAGCCAGATGGAAGCAACGTGAAGTCTTCACACAGCAGGTGGTCTGGATCATCCAAGACTGATGGAGCCTTTTTTAGGAGTTCTGATTTCACCTTCCCTTCTTAAATTAATCAAAGTAGTTACTGCAATTTAGAGGCACAATTTAATGATTCTCACCAACTCACGCCTGTATTTTTTTAATCAAGAAATTTATAAAAGAGAGAATGTGAGAACAGATTCACTAAAACGGGCATGAATGTTTTCAAAACCACAAAGCTCCTGATGAAAATACAGCCTTTGATAAGCTTTCCAACAGACAGCATCAACATGAGGCTTAAAAGTCTGCCTGCCATCCACAGCGGTGTCAAGACACTTGTAATGGTGCACAGCCTCCACCTGTCCTTTCCATTAATCATCACTGGAGAGTCCTCTCAAAAACCCACAGTCATCTCCATCACTTTGGAGAAATTTGTGTTTATAAAAGATTACTTGCACCAATGAATAAGAGCCATTTAAAAGAAGGCCAGTAACAGAGACAGTAACAGAATCATCAGCATAGATTATGAACACAACATGTTTCTAAAAATCTTTTTGAATTAAAGCTCCTGTGAGGAACTATTATTTGTCTATTTTTGTCATTTTTCGCATCCTTTGTGGTCAAATTAGTCTTTGCTTTTCTTGTCTCCTGCTTGCTAAAGTTGTGTCTCTGAATAAAATCCTCATCCTACTGACTTTTAGCAATCAATTGTTTTATTTTTTTGAATATTTAATATGAAAAAAAATGTAAAAATACAAAAAAAAAAAAGGAAAAAAAGTTTCCTACCCCCAGCAACTTCACTAACATCCACCCCGTTGCACCAGTTTTAGGCT
This sequence comes from Xyrichtys novacula, assembly GCA_962446985.1. Lineage (NCBI taxonomy): Eukaryota > Metazoa > Chordata > Actinopteri > Labriformes > Labridae > Xyrichtys > Xyrichtys novacula. The sequence goes on from OY660871.1 coordinate 27,287,732, forward strand.
AAAAAAAAGAAAAAGACAGTTTCACACCATCAATCGTGTTGCTGGTGATGTGCTTTGTTTTAGCAGATCACCAGCAACATAAAGAGCATCAACATGAATTTCAGTCTACTTCATAAATGTCAAAATAACTCCTTACAGGAACTTTAATTTACCTCAAATGCTTTTTATAGGGATGCACAGTCAGTATAATGTTGGTATCAGTCGGTAAAAGCTTAAAAGTTAATTATTAGCAACAGCAGATATGAAAATTTCCACAGATATGTTCAACTGATAAGGTCATACATCAACTGTGGCCACAGAATGAGTTATAAGTGCCACTACTGAGCTTGAACATGTTAGGAACTGAAGTATTTCTTTTAAACATGCAGTAAATTAGCTATTTGCAGTGTTTTTAAAGCACAGGTGATGTGGAGAGGGTCAAAACAACACTCTTTTAATGCTACCAGTTTAACTGCGCATCTCAAGAAGCATCATTCTGGACAGCATCAAGAGTTTCTTGAGCGTAAGAACAAAAAAGTATCAACGCCAGTGAAGTCTTGTCATCAGCCTTGGCTACAGTCATTTGGCTAAGCAAAGAAATATAACAGCAACAAAACTTAAGAGTCAAATGAGGTTTATCTAGTTTAGTTCTGGACATGAGAGACTTTGATTAAAAAGGTGAATCAGGATCGACTCAAATTTGTTGGAAAATATCAGCTTCTCCAATATCATACATCCGTAGATTTTCATTATTTCTTGTAATGTAAGAGAAAACTGTCAAATCTCAGTTTTTTCAGTGAGGATGAGAAACCAGGAGAGAGAACTGATGCCTCCTTGAAGATTTCAGCCCACCTCTAAGAACCACAAAGTAAATCCAGTCTGCTTTGACATCTGCTGAAGCCGTACAAATTAAACTGCAATACTATATCTTCACATGACCTCTCTTTGTGTCCCAGTGGGAGGCTCCCTGTGCTCTAGGGTCTGGCTCCCTCCACTCATCACCCCGGGGTGATTGAGAGCACAGACCTCCATCTCTCTATAGAGGGCACCCACAGACCCAGAATGTCTTGTTTGCTGGAGCTGTGTACATTTTGTATTTGAAAGAGCAGCAAGTCAATGAATCTCGATAATGCGAGAGCCGGGCCACATAACTCACGTTGATAGTCCTTACATTGTGCCAAGAGGCGATAAATCTGCTCGGGGAGACATGAATATGCAGTGGCAGTCAGTCTGGCTCGTTCCTGCGTGCATGCCCCCCGATGCACCGTTTATTCCTCTCCCCCATTCCAAACAGAAAAATAAAACCAATGAGCCGCAGCACTATCTCATCAACACTGTTCTATTAAGCACAAAGGGGATGTATCAGTGCATTTTTCAGAATAAAAAAATGAAAATCATTAATGTTAAAAAAGGCTGTTTTGATGATGTTGGCCTATTAGAACAATGAAACCTGAAGATATCTTTATTTCTCATGCAAGTGCTTAAAACTATCTATCTATCCATCCAAAATACATTTCAAGAGTTACTAATTTATCCTCTGGTTACAGTGGAATCCAACTTTTTCATCATGCTCAAACTTCTCCATCTCATGCAAACTGCACTGCACACTTATTCTCTATCTTTACACCATAAACAGGTGATCCGGTTGCTACTTTCAGCCCGGCTTTCCCTCCCTCCTCTGCAGTGCTGACACAAACATGAGCAGCCCCCTCTCTCTATGTGCTTGTATATGTAACCTGCAGCTTGCGTTTGACGGCTCTCTGTGAGGCATGAAAAATGGACAGGCAAGATAGTCAGCGAGCAGTCACGGGGCTTTAATGTACTCATTGACACAGACAGAATGTCTCAAATAACAGCGATAAGAAAGCCTGCTTTGTCAATGGCCCAATCCCCAGCTGACACTTATTTCCCTCATGCAAATAATTCATCCCATTCACAATCCTGCAGGCAGCCAGGGGGGGATCCCATCTCTCTTTGCTCGAGGCAGAGAAAAAGGATGCTATTTTCATGCCAGTGCAGTAAATAAGAGAGAATCTGCATCTCTAACATGCCCGGGAACACCAAATCCTAAATCCCATTAGATATTATATGAAGGCATGAAGGGAGGACATGATGCACGTGTTGACAGAAACTGGACAAGCAGATAACCGGGTCATCACTCGGATCCCTCTCACCTCCATAAAATACTTCTTGGACATAGTTGACAAGTATGCGTAACGACGCGTGCCTCTAGTGGCACCGTGGAGGGAAGGAGGGTCGTCAGACGCACGCAGATGCGCGGCTTCCTGCACTACCTTTCCATCCAGCACAAACTGGAAGATTTAGAAAATGAACACTGTGTAACAAAGAGCCTTTTTGAGCAGATTTGGACCTTCTTCAATGACCAGCCTCGCGCCATCACCGCGCGCAACTGGAGAGGAGCGTCACGGAGCCTCTTCACAAAGTACCTCTGTGTTGCACGGACACTTTCCCTGACTGGAGTGATTAAACTGCAACAAGCATTCCGCACTCATCGTGTAACGCTCCTCTCTGCTTGTCTCGAATCGTTTGAGGCGACCCAAAGTTCCGCAGGCGCAGTTCTCCTCCTCCACGGCGGTGCGGGAGTCAGGCTCGGCTGTTGCCGTGGTGCTCGCCAGTAGACAGATAGCATCGGCGGAAGGAGGGGATACAGAGACTCCTGCAGGCTAATTGTAACAGCCTGTGTTCGCAGGTGTATCACTGATCCGCCTGTGAGGGGACTGGGGGGCTTCATCCTGATCGAGCCGCTCTCGGACTTGTGAGTAAGAAAAAGAAAAAGAAAAAAGAAAAAAAGGGGAAAAATCACCAGAGAGAGAATGTTGCATCAAGTACAATGAGCGCACATTTGTCGCAGACACCAAAATCTATTTATGCTCCGTCGAATTCAGTTTTGATGAGCAATTCTGAGCCGTCTTTGGAATTTTAAAAAGTGGATCCCGAGACTTTACAACCATGCGAAACACTTGGCTGTCTCCCCGGAGCGCGATTTGGGAATACTGGACCTCGCTGATTGCATGTCTCTTTTGGATTCAGTACACTTACGGGATGCCGCATGTTATTCGAATAGGTAAGTTGTCCACATGTACATTGACACTCATTCACGCACAGTACGTTTTGCATTATAACCTTGAAAGTTGCTCCTTTTTTCAATACGGGTCATTATCGCGGGGTAGTTTTGGAGCGTAAATGAGCAGTCCCCTTTCATTTGGCGTGCGTGGATGTTCATTTTGACTTAAAGAAAGGGCAACCGGGAAGCAGTGCATTATTAAAGACGATTGCCTATAAAATTGAGGATGCCCTCTCCACTCAGGGACCACTCAGTGAAATATTCTGGGTTAGTGTGACCTCTATGCACCCTGCTTTGCCCGTTCCATTTTCTGTAAGCAGCTTGTTGAGTCACCAGGAAAAAAAAAATCAGGCTCATTGCTATTCTGAAGGGAAGTTTAAGCTTTTAAGGACAGTCTGGTAAATAAAAAGCAGGATCAAATTAGATAAAATAAAGTTTTATACAAGGGTGGGGGGGAAAAGTTTGATTCAATCTGCTCCAATCTTTTCACTCCAGACAAAACAAAGTACCCCCAGACATGACCAAAACAGTCTTATTTTGGTCTAATATCCTCCTTGTGGTCTTTCACACATGTATGAGACACAATAAGAATCACCAGCAGCAGCAAGGTTTGTGCAGCGTTGTCACTTTTCCAATCACTCACAGGAGGAACAATGTGAGAATTGTCATTCGGAGGCTGGCGATGTGATGAAACATTTTGCGCCGCCAAGAGACAAGAACAGAATGAAGATCAATACGGTTTTTGTCACGAGGCAAATCGTTTTTGACATTTTGGCGGAGAGCCATGCAGGACAATTACTCAAAATGGCACTGGCCCACATTAACATACCCACTACAAGAGCCGGGAGTACAGGCAGACACTCAGGGGGAGAGTGAGGGAGAGAGCATCTTAATGTCAGGGAGCTTTTTGTCTTGGAGGTATAAATAATGAGAGGTGAAAGTGGATGGATGTTGGAAAAATGGCATATTGTATATTTCAGTAGTCTAAGTGAAGTAAATGGCCATCTGAGCCAGTTTTTCCTCCTGTTTGACGGATTTGCAAATCACCAACATCCTGCACTGATTCTCTAATTCATAATTCCTGTCAGGCTCAGTGGGTGGTCGTAGAAAAGCTACATTAATTTGAATTAGAGTCATTAGATTTGAACAGGATGAAGTATAATTACTCAGCCTTGTAACCTTGACTGTTGATGTCAAGCTGCCTTCATATTTAATATAATTTGTAGAAGACAGAGAGAAAAGAAAAGGTAAAAAAAAATCACAGAGTCCAAAGCAGATGAAGAGAGCGTCATCATGTGCAGCTGTCCAGCAGGCCCAGGACGTCCCTGTGATTGACAGCTGCTCTCTGAGGAGCCGTGACTCCTCTGACATTGCTGTGTATGGACTTTAGTGACGTCTTAAGGAACTGCATAAATCTTAAAAGCTCCCCTTCTGATCTGATCTGAAATCATTTGGTCCAAAAGGACAGTTTCTTTCCTTCTCCTTCTTCCTCTCTTTCTACAGTGGCAGCAGCTCAAATGAAGACTTGAAATAGACCTGACAGGCTTTGTTTTTAACAATGTCAAAGTGCTGAGACAAATTTACCTTGAAATGTGCTACAGTCACACTCTGGCTTTTTTTAGAATCTATCGTGGCTCACCATGCGGGAGCAGTTTGGTTTTTCTTGTGTTGTTTTCTGAGGTTGGATTTTGACAAGCGGAGAAGAGGGACATGCAGGAGGTGGATGCTGAATTTCCTTCAAATTCCAAATAAGAAAAAATTGTGAGGATTACATCCTTATTTGTTAATGTAGAGCGTAACACGGACTAAAAGAGACTCCATTTTATTTGGATCTCTTACAAACAGGCCCATGTGGAAAAATAACACTAGACATTGTAATAAAATTCAACTAAATTTTACTCGAATTCCCCTATTTTATAGTGTAGACATCTTTATTTTTAAGTGCATACTATAACCATCTGTATGTGCTATTGTAGGCATTATGTCTCTGTTAGAGGACATCTATAATCACAGTCTGGTGATTCGTTCAGGGATGAGCGCTTTTTTTGAGTGGGTGTGTAGTGGCCGATTTTACTCCCCCTCTTTTTTATTTTTTTATTTTGGTAAATTGGTACTTGGTGTGCAAGTGTGTGTTTGTCACAGCCCCCCCTGTTAAAACCAACAGAGGGCTCTCTCATAGTGCTTCCATGGTGGCCGGCGTCGCTGCTCAGCACTGGTTCCCAACACAAACAAACCCAGTGAAAAACACTGAGGTGGGCGGCGGTATTCGCTCTCTGTCTGTGCTGTGTCTGCTCTTGGTTAGGTGGCCTGTGCAGCTCTTCCTCCAAGTACACCATCTGGGTAATGGTGGGCATCCAAGGTAGAGTTGTTGCCATTGATTTTAGTGCATTTTTACAGTGCGTTGCTCCAAGTTGAGGCCAGATGGTCGCTCCGTCTCATTCTGCAGCTTTTATTTGTTGGAGGGAAGAAAAGCGTACTCCTCCTGTATTTGTCCTCTTGCACGCTGTGCCTCTCTTTAGTCTCCCTCCGCCTTCATTTTGTCTTTTTTTTCCCCCCTCTCTTCCTGACATGTTTTTGCAACCTCTCAACTCATCTAGAAACCATCTCGGCTGATAATGCAATGTTGATATAATAAAGAGGAAAGTGCTGGAGGATGTGGATGGGCTTTTTTCTCTCTGAAGATGGCAGTTTGTGTGTTTGCCAACATGAAAATAAGACACATTTTGAAGCAGATGAATGTGATAGATGCTTTTTTTTTACTTTGTTCTGCTGTATTTTGCTTGTATTATTCATTAGTTTCCCTGCATGCATTGCTCTCTTCTCAATCAGATAGGGGTTTCCTAATTTAGAAAACTGGACCTTGTGTATTTATAGTGCCTTACACACACATATACATATATCAACCGATAAAGTATGTAGTATTGACAGATTATTGACTATCATCACTTACATTTGTAGACTGATGAAACTAATTCATCATTTGTTGCCTCTTTTCTCCCTCATTGAGGTTATTCACTGCCTGACAGGGATTTATTGAATAATCAATTACTTTATCTACCTAATACTTAAAGCACTTAATCAGCGCCAGTTAATCAATCTCCCTCATGATTTCCCGTTGATTTCATTTCCGTACTTATCGCTCTTTCCTCCAACCGCACCTGCTCACATGCATTTCTCCATTTTGCTCCTCTTAAAAGCTCTGGGCAGCCATGACTGTGGGTGTAATTATTGCGCCTAAAACAGCCTCAGACATTCAGATGTAAGCTGACAAATGTGCAGCACTTGAAGCCGCGTGCAGTGTGACCGCTCGTAAGCTTCGGCAGGATAAACCGGGTTTCGTCGGTCACCACTTTTCGTCGGTTGAAGTCTGCAAACACAGAGCCACTTCAGAGGCTTGTCTTTATCCCCACACCACCACCACCACCACCACCACCAGCAGCAGCAGCAGCAGCAGCAGCAGCAGAGAGAGAGAGTGACTGAGAAGTTTTCATGTGATTAACTCTTCCAGCCAGCTATAGAGAGAGGAGTGCATCCTCAACTTGCAAGATCCTCCTCATCGCCTTTTTTATTTTTTTTTTCCAAATGTCTCATGTGAAATGACTCAGACATATTTCAAGAGACTGAAAAAAAAAAAAGCTGTTATGGTACTTTGCAGTTCTACTTTTAACAAAGTCAAACCCAAAAGGCTGCTTGTATTGAGAATTACCCACAAGAGGATGGTATGGATGGAAAAAGAAAGTGAAGAGGAGGATGTTAAAAATGTTTTCTTTTTTTTTATTGAGGGTGGCGATGGAAGGTACAATGTTTCATCAAAAGTTATATCAAATTAAGATGGCCATCAGTTGCGGAGTGCAAATGAATATTTCATTTTCATCTAAATTTAATCTCCCTCCAGACCAAGAGAGAGAGAGAGAGAGAGAGAGAGGAAGCAGGGAGAAGCTCGAGGTGGAGGCTCGGGGTTGGGGAGTTGTCGTGGTGAATATGAACAAAGCCTTGTAGAGGTCACCGAAGAATTGGATACAGGGGGATGCTTCTTTGATGTGTAATTCCATTATCTGTTAGCAGAAGCGGAGATTGAATGGGGGGGTGGGATTCAATGCTTGTTTTACCTGCGCTTACACACCCCTCTTCATCCACTAACATGGACGGATAAATAAACTGCAGAGACCGAAACCATGGGTCTATTTCCTGCGCGCACTCACGGACACCCACTCTATAAAGCCATTCTCCATCCACAATATTTTCCAAAACATATGTCTGGTCTCACTGGGCCTCTTGTACACAATCCAATCCCATTCTCTCTGTCAGCACACTCACGGCTCGTCATTAGCTTCAATCTCGCTGATGAGAAACGGCAGATGTTCGTTTTGTTGTGCAGAGGGCCCTTTCTCTGAACGTGCTGTCGTCTGAGTTCGCCTGTGATCCTGCGCAGACAGAAACACTCCACTTCCACAAACAAATACCAAGCTCCAGGCCTATTACTGTTTGTTTGTGTGCTCAAGAGCAGAGCCCCTTTTTTCCAGCTAAGTCAGTAAATCCAGTCAAAACGCATTAAGAGCTCCGCCTGAGTCAGACTGTATTAAACAAACAGTGTGTTTAATTCCCAGACAAGGTGTAATAAATGCAAAATGTTCTCGTAATGTGTCTGATCACCAACACTAACAAGACGCAAGTGCATCAAGTAAGTGCAGGTACTTAGCTCTATGTTCAGTCACACATAATAATGATCATCCAATAATCCGAGCCACCAGGGGCTAATAGAACGGATCTACCAACCAGTAAGATAATCCTGTGACACAGCAGGGCCCCATCGAGCCCCAGCTAGCTTAGCCTAGCTGCTGCTAACACACCAGATGGTGTTTTCATATCGTACTACAAAGTGGGTGCTCGGCAGTGAAAGGTCTGCCGCAAGCATATGCTTCTGATGCACATTGAAATAAATAAGGTGCTGGGTTCCTTATGGCTACAAATGTCATCCTTTCATTCATTCATCCATTCATTCAAAAAAGGTCACAACTGCTGTGCTGATCTGTTAAATGTGGGTGCATCTTGTGCAAAACAATTTGAAGACTATTTGAGACTGGAGCAGGACTCTAGAGGATCACTTTGACAAGTTAACAAAATAAAAGTCCACATTTTAGACATCCTCTGCGTCACATTGTACAATTCTACATCCTACCCTGTAACACATTTGTACAATTTTCACTGTTTGTTACCATCTTTAGGTTGGAAGAAAGAGAAAAGTTTTAATAAGGTCATGAAACAATGATTCTCAAATATAAGAAAGGTTGTTTTTTAAATCAAACCGAATCCATTTTTAATTGAATAAGCATCAAGGGCAAATTTTCCCTGCGCCTTCTTTATGTTTGGGCACAAGGCCAAAGACTTCAGTTTGAGAATACAGGGAGACAAAAACAAGAACTGCATCTCTGCCAGATGATGTCTTTTGCAAAGCCATGAGGGGATGGCTGTGGATGAGTGTTGACTCGCCGCTAATGTGTTGAAGTTATGGTGTTATTTTATTTGAACAGAAAGGACTCATGTGGGAGAGTACTCTGAAGCAAGGTGGCAGTGCAAGACTGGCCAGAGGATGGAACAAGAGTCCCTTAGGAATGTCTGTTTTTTTTTTTTTTTCATTAAAAACAAGATGATGGTCACAGTTACTGAACCGTATGCTCAACCTCCATCTCACACTGCTAGGGTGTCATGTTAGCAGGCTGCTGCACTGTGAGTCGCACTGCTACGATGCTACACTATCCTAAGCATGAAAGCACCAGATCAGAATAGATCATACCCCGTTCAAACAGAAGGCAGTGGATTTTTGGTTGCTAAGATTTTAATTGGAATACCAGAAAGTGGTCATGTAAACTCGCCTACTGATGCCTCCTGTTAATAAGACCATTGGCAAAAAGATCAATGTTTTTTTTGTGTTGGTGCAAGGGGTACAAATCAGACCTGATGGTTAGCACCATGTCGAAAAAAAGACTTCTTCTCTGCTGAAAAATGTCCCCCACTGTTTTTATGACCCGCAGGCAAAAGCCAGTGCGTCAGACTTCTTCAGTACCCAAATCTGTGGAACCAGTTTACATGTGTGGGTTTCAAGGCTGTTGCAACATAAATGAAATATCAATATCATGCGAAGAATAAGAACATAGTAATGCTGTGTTAGTGGTTGGTAGTGGTTTGTCTCTCTGGTTACAATCTGTCATGAAAAAAGGGAAGGTGAAGAAGAAGCAGCAATAACTAGCGAGCTAGATGTAGCAGTCCTCCAAAAGACGGTCAAAACTAAAACTGATTTATTATTAAAAGAAGATGAGAGCTTGTGCCTCTTCAGGGTGCAAGTTGATTTATATGTTTATAACTACTCTTTTAACTTTTTTACATTAAGTCCCAAAATCTGAAATCTACCAGAAGCAGCAAAACTTCATTTCAAAATAAAAGCATACTTTGAATACAAGATAGTAAAAATGCCAACTAACAGTTTTCCATGAATATTGTCATCAATATCTTTCTAGGCTCATTATTGTGAGGTGAAAATCTGATATCCCAACAGTCCTGGTGTGTATATCTTAAAAACTGTCACATTTCCACTCAAGGCCATAACAGGATAGATCTTGATCCATGTGACGCCCCTCTTATAAGTTTCTTGAAACCTGAGCTGGTATAGTTTTCCTGTTCTTGTGGCCAATACAACTGGAGGGGTTTGCCTCTTAGGCAGGGCTCATACAATAAACAAAACAACCATGACGTAAAATCAATGCAGGGGAAAGTGATTAAAAAAGCAACAGAAATGAAAAGGAAGAAACAGGAAAGCCAAATTAACAACCGAGAAGTAAACAAGAACGAGTAAGGCTCCTCTAAATAGCTTCAAGTGTGTCGGAGGCCTTGAGCGGGAGTGCCTTGTTATTCGGAGAGCAGAAAGGAATCTCACAATGAGTCGGCTGAGGAAAGGCTATCGAGGCATTTAGAGACTAAAAGAAGACTCTGGAAAAGGTTTCTGTGCTGAATTTTTTTAACCTCGACAGAAACAAATAAATAGGTTATTTATAAGACTGAGCTGTACCATCAGATGCGCTGTACATACTAAAGAGATTTTTGTGTGAGGCAACCTTCCAGCTGCTTGATTTGCTGCCTTAAAACTCAACTATGGGATGTCCGTCAGAAACAAGCAGGTGATTGATTGGGTCTGTGATCTGCATGAAGGCGCCTCTGGGTCTCGATGTCATTACAGTGAGGTGTTTGTGTGGGTTTTTTAGGGATTTGACACGAGTTTTGAAATTCATGGCATGTCAATGCCGGCTATTTCCCTGCGAATGTTTCTGTAGCAAGGCAATGAATCAAATTTCATGCTCTAGCCATTTGTCTTTATTATGTGCCCTTGTCCTTTCCATTTGACTCTCCCGTCTCAGGCCTCCTGGAGGCTCTGCTGGAAAAGTCAAATAACGTCAAAAAACAGTCGGAGGAGAAAAGCTTGATCACGGGGCTTTTCAGGGTCGTGTTAGCAATAGAACGCAGTTAATTAGAACGATCTTGTTGGAGGTAATTTGGTGATTATTTTTTACATTTCAGTGCTGGGGTGCAATTTGTCTTCACTTTTTCAAGACACTGTCTTTGCCAGCTGCACACACAGAGACACACACACACACACACACACACACACACCAGAGGCAGAGTACCACAGCAAAAAAAAGAAACAGAATGAGCAGGGAAGAGCGAGGGTGGTTACATGGATGAAGCTAGGGGACTCTTATTTAGCTTGTTAATTAGCTTGAACCTTTTGATCCCAATTTTAAAACCCGCCACGTTGCAACGCTGCCGCCTTTTGTGTGTTGCCCCAAGCCAGATAAAACTAAGCTTTATTCCAGCGCCTTTCAAACACCACTGAGCAGCGTTAGCTTCCCCGCGTTAGCATCCTCCTTATCTTGTGCCAGACGCTGTGTGTAAACTTGGTCACCTCTGACACCTCCATTGCATACTGTTACACAGACGCATTATAATAAGACCTTTCCCTTTCGCAGCTCTAAAGCAATCAGGAACCGACGGTGAAGGTATCAGGCGTAATGCACAGGTTTGAATCCCATTTAACTCGGGCTAAGGACAATGAATAGAGGGTGACACGGTTTCACTTTGCCCTTTTAATCAAGTCCTCATTGTTATAAATGTCAGGTCTTGGGTGTGCGATTCCCTGAAATTGTCGTTCCATGACTGTAGGGATATGTGTGTGAGCGTGCATGGGAGGAAAAGCGAGTGAGAGAGGAAGAGAGGATGAAAAAAAAAACAGAGGAAGTGTGAGTATGTGCATGACAAGGGGATGTATAAGGGGAGCTGGCGTAGAATCCCTGGAGCGTAGGGGTAGAGCAGGAGTTACTAATCAACTGTGAGAGAGTATGCTAGAGAACACTCACCCTCTATTTTCCCCCTAGAGAGGAAGAGGAGGAACAGATAAGACAAACCTCTTCAGGGCCAAAACCACAACAAATGAATGGCTATCACCAAAAATATCAGCAGGGAAACAGAGATGCTTCCTTTTTTCCTTTTTCATCGCCGTAGTAACAAACACAAGGACAACTGCAGGAGGTGCATACGACTCGGGGGTTACCTCTCCTGCCCCCTGTGCTCGTCCCTCCACTGATGGATAGCCAGGAGGTTGAAAGCCAATGTCAATTTAGTTAACACAGCCAATACCCCGAAGATTCCACTCAGCGCTCGTCTGCGCCGTGTGCGGGCGAGACAATCTAGGATGGTCCCTCCTGTCTCGGCGAATGTTTTTACCAGCTGCCGATCTACTGTCCAGGTCACCCCGGAGAGCAGTGTGGTTAACCGCAAAAAACACTCCCCCGTGACTCATCTGAAGACAGCTTGTCTGCATGGGACCGGAGTCAGATACATGGAGCAGGACAGAGATTATCATTGACAGGGGAAGGAGGGAAGAAGAGGGGAGATAGTGGGCGGTTTGAGGCTGCCAGCACATTTTAGTCAGGCTATTAGTGATGCTTGTATGAATTAGGGGCCTTTAATGTAAAGCCAGAAAAGGTGGTGCCAGCCTGCAGGTTGAGAGATGGCTGTCATAGTAACGACGGCTCACGTCGCCGGAGAAATGGAGTGTGATTGGTGGAGATTATAGCGTGTGATTAGGCTATTATTGAAAGAGCAGAAGCAAACGTGCCTTTTTTCAAGGGGGGTAATCAATTCTCTATCACTGAGAGTTAATGAAAAATTAGGCTTCTGATTGTTTTTATTCCCTAAATCATGTTTCCTGTCTCAAGTGCTTTTGTTTCTTTGCCACCAGCCTCAAGGGCTTTAGTATTTTGGTTTCTAATTTTCTTTCTTTTTTTTTTATACATATAAGAGCTCAAAAGTCATCATTCTGTGATGTGTGTGATTCATTTCTATGTTTATATAACGACACATTTTGGGATTTATGTGGACATTTTCTGCATGATCGACGTGATCTTTTCCTCACACCAAGTGACATTTGGCTTTTCCTCTCTCTTCTTCTATGTTATGCGCAAAATTCACCAACAAAACCTCCAGATTTTTAAAATCAAGGGTAACTTCACACAATCTACCTCCCTTCAACCCCTCAACCCATGGGCTTTTTTTTACTCTCCTGCAGAAATAAAGGAGACTCAAATCCGTGAAAGCTGTCTAATTTCTGTAGAGGTCCAGGCAACCTACTAGCGACACTCCTAATTGCTTTTCACCAAGAGTGAAAATAATACCGTGAAATTTGCCTGCACCACAATAATCTGCAATCAGCAAGTATTATCTGGTTTGATGAAAAGGATCAACTGAAGTAACGCTGCAATAATCGTATGCAAATTTAATGAGACATCTGCAGTGTATTAGGCTGATTATTTTCATTGCAAAGCAAACAATGTGAGCTCTTCTTGCCTGCCATTTTAGTCAGAAATCTCATAAAACATGAACATTAGAGATCATTAGAGGTCTTTAAAAACACATCTACAATATCCATCTACATTATTTTAGACATTTGGGTTATTTCACATCAGTGGCAACAATATGTGACTGAGGTAGATTTGTACGCAGTGTTATTTCAGGTAGAGGAAAAAGGATTTTGGGAAAGAGCTCTTTACTGTAATTACATGTCTAGACATACAAATCTATTAAGAAAATTTATAGTGTGGCACAGTCTAGAAATGTCAAAACTCGAAATGTCTGAAAAGGTCAATTAGAAATGTCACAAACTGTTAGTTAGAGAGAGAAACCATGTTTCCCGTGGAGCTAAATAAGGACATCTAAAGCTATCATGAAACCATTAGCCACCCGACTTACATCCCTGCATAGTTAAATTCCCATCCAAATCCCAGTCCCATATTTCTTTTTCTTTTGTTTCAGTTTAACAACCAAGTGGCCGCTTCCTCTTTAGCTCTGGATTTGCCTTTTTTTCCCCCCTTTCCCCACTCTATTTACCATTCACACTGGGAGCTTTTGTTAGCCTGATTGCTACTTGGAGAAATATATAACCATCAGAACATGGACCACATTTAAAATAATTGGCATCACGCTGGCATCACAGAATTAATGCTCGGTTAATGTCCTGCTCAGCCTCCCTCAGCACTGTTCACATATGGATCGCCTGTCTGCCAGTGGGGTAATTACTTTCAGTGTGGTTAGGACCATTTCTACTGTACGGTAATAAAAACAGGCTCCATACAGGACAAAAAGAAACACTACTTAAAATCACGTCTCAAAAATAAAACATTTAAATGACACTGGAACCATTCAGTCAGTCAATCAGCTTTTTAAAATCAGTAAAACAACAATTATTGGTCTTAAACAGTAACTTGGTTTTTGTTGTACGCAAGGTAACAATTACTCCTTATTAATTCCCCATTTTTCTTTGCCCAAAGCAAAAAGCTTAAAAAATAGTTGTGTGTATTGATTAGGGGGAAACAATTGTGTTGGAATATAAGATGTAAGCCCGGTTGTAGGAAATGGAAAAAAAAAAGAGTGAGACATTTATTTTGACAAGATAACTACAAGAATAATCAAATATGAACACAATAGAAAATTATAGTCAAAAGGCAGCATGTTAATCAATGACAAAGATAATTGTTTATTTGAAGCCTTGATTTTAATGTAGAGTCAGTTTTGTATGAAATCCAGCACAAAGGCTTTTCTTAACAGAAAGTATTGCATTTTTAAGGATCTTTGGTTCCCTTCTGTTTGATGTGGATATATCTCTCATACTCAGCATGGTGGAAAATCTGAGATTTAACCACACAAGTAGGAGGGATGACTTTAAAAAAAGGTGGATATCATCCTTCTTTTCCAATGTTTTGGCCTCTAGGAGACCAAAGGAAAAGCAGCAGGGTTTGTTAGCTGGATTTCAGCTCTGTAATGATGACTGGATCGCGAGCCCGGACAGATCAGAGACTTGACATTCTTTGTCAATATTCAGGCAGAGTCATCCTGGTGTGTGTGTGTTAGTGCTTTCTGAGTGGAGCCTATTAGTGTAGGGGGCCTCTTCAGCCACCGCCCGACTTAAAACAAAGGACAGGAGGAGGCATTGCCTTCAATTACGTGCTGAGGTGCATCTGTCAAGCCTGAGTTCTTTCAAGCTACCAGACTTGCATACTTTAGTCTTTTCTGTAATTTTTTTCCTAACATATCATGCTGGTTAGAAAAAGGGGTCCCCCTCTACTCTGTGTCTTTTCTCCGTCTTCTCTTACCCATCACAGGAACAAGAAATCACCATTTTTGTGAAGTCATGTTCTCTTAAGAAGGAGAAAGATAAGCTTTTGTTTGGGTTTCATTCACTCGCTCTTCGTCTTTTCTCACCAGACAGAAGATGAGACCCTGTTAACATATGCACATTGTGTTAATCCTCTGAAAGGCAAAAATGAGAGCTCCCTCGTTGCACCTTTTTTGACCTCTACCCTTTCTGTCTCCTCCATGTTCTGTATTACAAGACTTACATTTCAATTTGCAAGCCCAATCAGACGATCTTATGAGCTGCCGATTCAAATGCAATTGAGCCTCATTCAGCCCGTTCCACCTATGTTTCAAATCTGTGTCTGGTTATTTAAATACATTAAACCGCATGATTAAACTGCTTCCAGGGTGAAAAGTTCTTTCTACTTCTTTTTCCTCGGTCTCTTTTCCCACACTCCATTTGATTGCACCCACCAGTCACCTTTGCCTCCATCCAGTGCTTCCCTGGTCGTCTGTGCACCTTGATTTGAGAGTCGTAGGTGGGGGGTGTTTGTGCGGGGATGGCGGCACATGGAAATGCGCTGGTGATTGCCTTCTTCCCAGCGTGGTGATGGAGGGCTTGAGTGATCGCGCCCCTCCAGCCCCTCCTTGGTGGTTGATTAGCTGTGGAGTCCTGGAGCTTCAGAGTGACACGCTGGCTCATCAGACCCCACTCAGCCTGTCAGGGACCCCCTTGATTGCATGTTGCTTCATAATTGTCCCCCCGTTCCGCTGTAGTGTCCGGTGTGCTGCCATCTCATCTTCACGCCGGAGACTGTGACACATAATGCTCGACTTCTTCCTGTTGCTTCTCAGTATGCAGACACTGGAAATGCCTCATAGACATCAACAGGGGATTGAAATTACCCGCAGGTGACAAGAGTACTGCTCTGTTAGACATTAAAAGTACTTTTTAACAGTGCATCCACACCAAGGTCTGCCCTCTTTTGCAAAACAAATAGAATTAAAAACTATTTCAAGTTATTTTTTGTCTCTGTCTGGCAGCACTGGCAGCTGTAAATGGGCCTGATATGCTTTTTTTATTAGGCAATTGGAAAAGAATTGCCACCTTTGCATTCATAATCATTGAGATGCTCGATGTTATTGACGGAGCAGTCAGAACTGAGAACTCTGAGGGCTCCAGCCCAGCGTATTGATTCATATAGCTTTTGTGGATGAACTGCCCGAGGTGTGGAACTCATCAAATCATACACTGTGTTAATTATTTTAAAGTCCAGCAGCCTCAGGGAGATGTCTTATCAGTGTTTGATAGGCTCGCTGATGCTACTCAGTCTATGAGCTCTGTATTCCAGTTCTTCGATTTGTTTCACACACAAAACTTTAGCTCAGCTTAAAGACAAAAACTGGAAAATTCATTGGAGAAATAATCAAGATAATAAAGAAAGTTTTTAAGCTGTCTAAGGTGGTTTTAGACGTCGCCTGTCTTGTAGTGATGGAAGGGTTTAAAAACTGAAGGCAGTGTTTCCCCCACATTCATTCAGCAGCGGCGCACCACCACTACTGAAATTTCACATGATCATTAATATCAATACGCCTCTAATGATTTCTGCAAGCCCTGTGTGAGCACAAAAACACACCACGTTATTTTCAACTTGTTTTGTGTCATCAACGAGCGCATCAAATCCTGTGAGACCCTATTCCATTAATGTGAAGGGTAACATTCACGCTTATACACGGTCTATATAGCGAGTAGTGTGGGTAACGTAATGTAATGTAATGTGAACGTAACAGCGTAGCTCCTTGAGCGGCAAGAGAGTGGGGGTAACTGTGAAAACTTCTAGGTGAAGACTGATCTGAGGAACAGGCTACAAGAAGTGCATCTCACCATCTGCATGCGTATGAGCATCAATGCCCCCACCACCACTAAAATCCAGGGTAACACTGGAAGGTGCTGGAAACTCCATCCATGCAGGTGTCCTGCTTATCCTCAGGGTCTAAAAATGCCTCTACTGCTTTTTCTTAAAACCAAAAACTTACTCCAAACTTGAAAAAGAAAAATAAGAGTTTAAAGAAAGAGGGGAAAGTTTTAAAAGCAGTCTGAACTTTCCACAACCACACAGTCACACTCAAAGAGACAGCAACAGTGGGCTGACAACTGAACCTTGGGGAACACCGGTTTAGATCACGGAGGTGTACTATTTCAAATATCCTATAAAAAGTTTATTTCCAGTTCAGTACAAATAAGGTAAACGTGGCGGCATAAGCATTGAAAGCGTTAAATGGAAATGTTAAAAATGTAGGGTTTAATTCAGCCCAAGTTGAGTCACGTGTTTTGTGGGTATACAGTTTATGCACAGGACCAATTTTGCCTTTGAATGATTGAGTTGCTCATTTACATTTCTACATCTCAATAACTTCTCTGGGTGAGCTGACAACAGTTTTCAGAGTAATAGTTCAGGTAGAATTCATATACAGATAACTTTATTTACCCCAGAGGGCAATTAAGTTTCAGCGGTCCATGCAGACCATATAAACAGAGCATTTACAAACACATTAGACAGGTGCATGTCAGACACAATAAATAAATAAGCAGTTATCTGACAGAGACGCTCTCAGCACTTTGCACTCTACGAAGCTCCCTTAAATAAAGTCACCAGGCAAAAATCAACTGAGTGTTCAGCTTCTTATCAAGACAGACAGCACATATTGTATTGAGACGTGAAACATGAAGCAAGTTTGCTCTTAACATTCAGATTTTTGGCATCTCAAGTCTAAAACCGATGGGTAAATGCAAGGATACTGGAATGGAGCTATACTACTGTGCCACATGTGCCGAGAGACCCTGTGGCAGGCACTCTGGTTTTGCTTTCAGGCGGTCCAACTTTCTTCCCTGGGTGAAAGGCCCAGCAGGCCTGCCATGTTCATTCACAACACAAAGCCTTTCCACTCACAGGATAGTTGAAATGACCTCCAGACACTCAGCAGAACAGCTGCTTTTCACTCACCCGAGACACATGAAATGGCATCTCTCTTCTGCTTCGGCTCTGAGAAGCCGTTCCCTGTGTTCAAGACCAACAGAGTAAAACTTGAGATGTAAAAGACGAGCTCATGTTTTGTAAAATAACTTGTTTGTGATGTGTGCAGTTGCATTTAACTACCGACTGGCTTTTATCTTGTTTGCCAGCAAAGAAATGGTGACTGCAGCCACAGGCGTATTCATGTTTGGACTTTTAACTTACCAAAGAGATTCCTTTTTCTTTTGATAGACTCCTTCATGATAATCCTATTTCTCACACGACAGAGGTAAAGCTCTTTCTTGTCAGCCTCCATGATGACTTTTTCTGTATCATCTGGCTTTTTTTATGTTCTCTTCAGTTACCGTGATCTCACCTGCTTCATGGCAGTAGACCTCTACTCTTAAACACAACTCTTCCCTTTGTATTTCAAGGATATGCTCAATTGTCACAGCTCTGTTATGAAAAAAGAACTCAGTGTCAGCCTTGTACACTCTGATAGACTTTATGGCACTGAAGGAGATTTGTACTGGAAAGTAAATCCACCATCACATTCAGCACAAGCATTTACATAAGAGTTAGAGGTCTGCAGCAGATGAGTAGCTTTATGTAACATAACAAATTTGTTCACTCGAGAACTGAGTCAAGGTGTTCACAGTGTGTTGAAAAGGGAAGCCTCAGAAATAATCAGCTTTGTTGAAGAGAGCTGTAAGCAGGGTAGAAATGACGTGTTGGTTTACTCTGCACCTGTTTTTGTGTCTGTCTGAGTGTTTAACAGAGAGATCATGAAGATACAAAAGTATATTGTGATATTTCCTCTCTCTAATACCCCCTTATTGCCACGTATTAGTCAAATGTTCAGGTCGAGGCCGTGAACGATTGGGAATCAGTTAAACAGCTTTTTGTTGCAGACATCATCTGATGTGTGAGCTAACAATTGACAAGGCCAACCTTGGAGCACACCTGTGTTTTATCTGGGCTACTAATTAAATCTTGGATACAGGAACTCATTTTCACTCCTGCAGCCTCCCTTTTGTATTACCCGCGGTTCATTGTCAGAATAACTCGGCTCACACGGAGACAGACACGAGTCAAGTGTTCAGACAACAGAGAGGTGAAGAGGTGAAGGTTGAGCTCCGGCGTGTTTACTACCGCTGATACATCTGAACCTCTGCTCTTTCTGTTTAAACAGACAAGCAAATTGAGGGTAAACTTTTACCTTAAACGGCCCCACATCCTGAGATGTTGACCAAAGGGAATGAGGGAGACACATGGGAAACTTCCTGCAAATACAAAAGGGAAGCAATGCCTTTCACACTTTATTACATACCAGAGCAGAGGAGGAGTGAACACAGAGCCGGAGCACAACAGAAAAGCATTGATTCTAGTCTGTACTAGTCAGTAATGAAAATAGGTTTCTATTTCTTTAACTCTTTTGCAGTTCATCATTGTCATCACACATATAATTACAGATTATTCAGCTTCTTCTAGCTGGCAGTGTTGATAGAAAGGCTGCCTCCTCCATGTTGACGGATGGGATATGAGTCTTACTTTTAAACCAATTTCATGTCAAATTAAGTACCCTTAGACTTAGTTCCTGCCCTTACAATTAGTTTTTATTGACGTGGAAGTGTTCATTTAACTTTATTTATCCTTTTGGGAAAAATTTTCTCTGAGAACTTAAATTTATTTAATTATTTGATGCCTTAGAGAGGTAAAATGACATCTCTGTGGAAATTACAGCTTTTGTGGCTTAAATAATACATGCAACATGAACACAAGAGTTAGTTAACTTTCCAGACCTGTGATTGGCTGTCTTTAACTGACTGTTTCTTAGCCGATAATTATTAAAGCTCCAGTAAGAAACTGTAAGTTTGTGTAAATTCCGACAAGCAAAATAAAGAGTGTTTTGCTTGTCGCCTGCATATTTAAGTAGTGTGTCCTGATGAAAACCCCATTCTGCAGACTTGAAATATTCAAATGCATCTTTTATGGTGTGTGGGAAAAAAACAAAAAAACAATGCTGTCTCTCCAGTTACTTAGTAGACACCTACCCCCGACACCGATTTCAAGCGTTAAAATGTAAATATAAAAATCGTCACAAAAAAAGCATCAATATGGATTCCAGTTGATTTTATAAACACAAAAAAGTCTTTAAAAGGAGCTTTAAGTTAAAAGCATATTTCAGGTGGCATAAGGGTACCTGACATGGCAGGTATTTTGGCTTCACTTTTGTACAATGGGAAGCAGTCTCTACAGAAATTCAATGAAATGATCATGCCAGATTTGATCTTTGTAGATTGCTTGCTGCACAAATTAAGTTTACCACCATATCTGTGTAAAAGTTATGACATGAATCGGCTTGTATTGTTCTTTATCAATACTCAGATGTTTCTTATTTTGGTTACATGATGGAATTTTTATGTTCTCTACAAACATTTTTATGAGTGAGCTAAACAAATCAGCTCTTTGCGGGCGTCGTTATTATATCATCTCACCTATGTGGGTGTTCTTTTCTATGAACTCCAGAGTAAGCAGTCACCTACATTGATGACTAAGACTGCAAGGAGCTGCGACAGGAAGCATTGTGTTTGCATTAACATATGCTTAGTTGCATCAGACCTTATTACGGTTCTGAGGAGAGCAGATGCTGAGAAAACATTAAGTCTGCTTCTTCTAGAATTGTTGCCGGGGTGTTGATGGGTTTTAGTCCGCGTTTGGCAAGAATCACAAAATGCCTTGTTATTTATGCTGTAAAGCTTTCTTAAAATAAATGTGTTCCACTGTCCACGTATTTGGATTACATTTAAGGATCTGATAAAATTCCATAAATATGAGTAATCACATTCTTGAAATATTTCTGTATGAACCTTGAAATAGTATCTGGGAGTTTTTCCATCTACTGCCGGAACAGGATGAAACATGACACCTAAGCCCAGTGTCCACCCTTAAGATTTTCCTCCTTTATGTGCAGAAGAATACTTTGAAGAGCTGCACACCTTCCTTGTAATGTGTCACTGCTGGAGACAGATATACTCACCTCAGTTCAAAGTACAGCATGTCATTTTGTTGACAAGTAGTAGCTGGGTTCCTGTGAGCACGCTTGTGCCTGGGAAGACATGTTGTTCCTTTATTTTCTCTCAGAAAAATCAGCATTTAGACAGAGAGTCTGTCAGCACAGCGTGCTCAGATCACTTAACTGGAGCATTTAGATGGAGCTGAGAATCAAAGGCCGAGTAATAATAGAGCTGATGCAATGAGTGAAAACAGAAACATTTGCTCATGCACACTGGTATTACTAATACAGGTAAAAAGCAGGGTAAGGGGGTTTGCAAAAGATGTTTTGTGCTGAACAATAGAGTGCTGCTGTCCAATTTAAGGACATCCTGCTGAGGGTTTTCATGAACACTTGTACTTCAGTTTTGTTTTTCTGACTAAAACACGTTATATGTGTCCCTGAAGCCCCATAAATATGCAATGCTGCTCATTATGACTTTTTATTCTTAGGATAACTCTATCTTACACATCTTTTTTTTTTTAAATCTTATACATATATACTGTATATGTGTAGAGTGGTCTGGATGTTTGGTCTTTTATATAAGAGGTATGTCTTTTACAGGTGTATACTCTTCAGTGATTTGGTCTGCTTTTCTCAGTGTGTACTCTGCATCATATTTTGGTTTTGGTCAGGCCATTTACCTATACGTTTTTTTCCATGGCTTAAATTTTTTGGGTGGGATATGCAGAATAAGCCAGTGACTCATGATATTATCCCAGCAAAGATTATTTCCAAAGCTAATATTTTACCTTCGGCAAAAGTTATTCTTATTATGACTACATGCTGGTCTTCTTAGGGCTTTAATGCACATTATGTTGAATTCTGTTTGCCCCCTCCCTCCCTTGCTCACCCCTCTTATCAATGAAGTGAAGGTAGCCTCCAAGAACAGGAAGCACCCATGAAGCATGATCCTCTATTTGTCAAGTTTTTATCTACAGAAACTCATATCTATCACAAAGCACTTTGCACACTACAAAAAAACTTTTTTTTTCTTTTTCACCCACTGAAAGACAAAAATATGGTTGGCTCTAAGTAGTTTGTCCATTGTGGGATACTGTAGAAAAGGATGGCACAAGATGGCGACCTCAATGTCGGTGACTTGCTCCAAATATAAAATGACCATTTCATAAAGATATATGGATAATGAAATAAATAATGTGAAAATAAAATATATCTTTTTATATCCATGTGATTATACGCAGAATTAAACATACATATTTATATTTTTATTTCTACTGTGTCTGCTCTGCCAAAAACTTCATACTGCACCTTTAATAGTGATGGAACTTAACATAACATCCTCTGCCATAAGTGTGTGGATGTCTGTGTGTGAACGGGTGAATTGATATTGTGCAAACAGTTAAGTACTATCAGTTCAGTACATTTAGATCATCCACATTTTATTGGTGTTTGTTACTCTATTAAAAAAAAAGTTTATTTCAAGCACAAATTATCATGAGGAAGTTTGTCATTTTTTTATTTTTGTAAGTTTTTTTTTTTTTTTTTTGGCGAGAGAATTCCTCCTCCAGGCCAGATCAGTGACCCTACTGGTTGCAGATCCACTCGGTTGACCTCATCTCCCGGCATGTTAAGCTACATGAATGTTAAGGAGCAAAGTGGTGCCTCCGGGTGACAATATGCATTATAGCTTTGCCCCCTCCTCTGCAAAAGGTCAGCGTTGATGCACGTACAGTATGGTCCAGCATAGTGTTTCCTAGATGGCATTTTTATTCTATAATCTCTGTGGAGCTGCAGGCACTGTAGGAATCAATAGGAGTTGCTGTTAGCATGTGGGCACTGTGATTAACTTGTCCAGAGGTTAGAGGAACTGTGTGTTGACTTCAGGTCAGGGAAATTCAGAAGCCAATTGTTTCTGCTGTGACGTTGGACTGGAATGCAGCACTTTGCTCACTTGCGATTAAAGATCAGATTTAAAGTCATTTTGTCCATCTCTTGAGACTATTTTAGTTTTTTTTGTCATTCCTGCAAATTTTTAACTCTATAACCTGATGATAATTATTATTAAAGTATAATTACACCGGCTTTCACTTTCTGCATCTCCCTACGTAACACAATATTAAGAAATAATCCTTAATTAAATTTCTGCCGGCGTGGTATCAATTTATCTCCAAATGTAATCAGTCCAAAGTTTGTTCATATAAAAGAGAGAAGTGACACTGCTCTTCACTCCAGTTTCTTCCTTAATTAACAAAGAGGGTATGCATTACACTTCCTCTCATATCACCTCATGGTTGTCATGCTCTTTGACAGTGTTTAATTGAAAAAGGGTGTCCGCAAATTCCCTACCAAGTTCATGATCAGCATTGATCATAGAGTGTGTAGATGGGAAGTGAAATTTGTCCATAAAGTCTGCACTTTGCACAAGGCAGCATCACAATTACGCTTCATTCATTTGTCACACAGATGCACACAATGAGGCCTGGATTGGTTCTGCATTGCAGCCCCTTTCTTACCAAAAACACACACATCTCAGAGCCGCCAGCCTTACTAATTTTACATTTTCTTTTACATGCAAATCAGCCAGTGTAACGATAGAGGTCAACCACAGAGAAAACAGACGACAGATCTTAAATATATAACCGTAACACTGTGATAGCTCATATCAGCGTGGTTGGCACATGACTGCTAACCAACACTCTGCTTCAACAGAATCAAAAAGAATCTTCGAATAAGGTTTTAAAATTTTCATTAATACAGTGTTTAAGAGCTAAATTTGTTCAAATGTGAGTTGGTCTCTTTCTATCTCTTTTCCCATCTACCCCCATTTATTACACAGGATTAACAGAGATTGATGGTATAACGCTTTAAAGGGGGAGGGGCGTATTTATAAGCCCATCACATAGGTGCAAGGCCACAAGATGAATACCATCAATGAAAAATGGGAAGCACGCACAAATGCACATACAACTACAACAAGATACCATACATATTAAGATTCTCAAAACCTAGTTTTTATTCTTCATAGTTATAAGTCCATTTATGTTTGGAAATGATGACAAACACTACTATCTCTATGTTTTGTGCACTAATAAGTCTGCAAAATTGCTCAATATTCTGATGCATCAGCCAACCATGCACAATCCACTCACTGCATCATCATAATAATAATAATGATAAGCACAGTTATGCCTCTATCTCCTCCCTTTGTAAGAAAGCACTTATAAAAATAATACCATCTCAATGGGCTCCAACATATTGAACTGTAAAGACATTTTGAGCAATCAAAGCATCTGCAGAAACACTTAAGCTGATCGAGATGGAGAACAACACCACTCTACCTCACTTAAAGCTCCTATAAGGATTTTTTTTGTTTGTGTCAGTTTTGGCGCCCCTAGTGGACATATATTTTTTTAAATTATGTCCTCTAAATCCCCAAGTAGCATCCCTAAGCACAGACTTGACCAACACATAAGAAAGGAAAGATCTCTTGGATTGTCACGGCCCTTAGTACGACACTTTCCTGTTTTCATTTGACATTGCGCTAACGTTTCTAATGCCAAATATTTATGAAAAGTAATCTTTTCAAAAATGAACATTTTAACACAAACTAGCATGAAAAGAGCTAACCACTTTGACAGAAACAATGCATTTAAAAATACTCATTTTACATGTGTTTTAATTTTATAGTCTGAGCCATGATCCATTTGTTATAATGGAGGAGGTAAGAGTTAAATGCTATACTGCAGCAGGTCACTAGAGGGAGCTCTAAAAGTTTTGGCTTCTTTAATGGG
Organism: Xyrichtys novacula; assembly: GCA_962446985.1. Taxonomy (NCBI): domain Eukaryota; kingdom Metazoa; phylum Chordata; class Actinopteri; order Labriformes; family Labridae; genus Xyrichtys; species Xyrichtys novacula. The sequence continues at coordinate 27,312,299 of OY660871.1, forward strand.
GAGCAATTGAACAGCCCAAGTTTTAGATAGCCAGAGATGGAATTACACAGTGCACAACTTCCATCAGGAAATGTCACATTAAGTTAAAGTCTTTTAAGATTTTTCCCTTCAAGCAATTAGCAATTTATTAATATTTTTATCTAGTTGAATGCCACTGAGCTGCAAATAAATCTTACAGAGTTGACTGTAATAGAGGTTTAATCATTGAACACAATCCTACAGCATATGGATTTCAGGATTTTGGTCAAATTTATCATGATCTTGTGCCACATTTTCACTTCAGTTTTTTTCTGTATAGGCAGCATGCAAGTGGCTGCTGTCTGTAGCTGCAGCTGTATTGAAAAAAGAAAAAAAAGATTATTAGATTTAATAGTATGTAGGGGAGAGAAAAGCAATGAATAAATAAGAGGTTATGCGGCAGCGCAATTCAAATTAGCCTTAGATTCAATTTGTCGATGGCATGGTAATAGTAAGGTCATCGAGAGGAGGCAGAAAATGGTGAGTGATTTACCACAGGCTTGCATCACATCAGGCTAGCCTGTTTTTCATGCTCTAAATGCAAGTCAAAATGCATTTTTTCTCCTCCTCAAATGTAGGCGCAGATTTTTAACATTTTACCCCTTTTAATTATTTATTTATGTTGTAACTACGAATTTATTAACTTCAAACATTGGCTGTAGGGGGAGAAAAAAAAAGGCAAAGAGCTGAACATCTGTTTAGTAGCATTTCACAGAAAGTACCTCCACCCGGGTGGCGGCTCACGTTTCATTTTCAGGATGTCTGCGTAGCCTTGTGGCTCTCTTCAAAGACCACAAAAAAAGTGTGTGAATAAGAAAAGCACAGCGCAAATGGCCCTCCTAATGACTCTCAGCAGGACTACTTCTTGTATCTTTTATGAGCCAGGAAGAAAGGCGCGCATCATTATACAGTGCCCATCTGAAATCCACCAGCAGCATGATGCTCGACAAAAAGAATCCCCTCCTGGCAAATCGGGCGTAATGGGACACATTAGCGTATCGTTAGCCTGTTAGCGTGCCTGGAGGTCAGACACTCACTGCCAAATTCCTGCTGCTGTGGAGGAAAAAGACAAGACTCTAGATGTCTGTTCATTCATTTGTGAACAGATAAAACAGTAGCAGAGACATGTCTCGACCAGAATTTGAATATATCTGCAGGATTTGGTAGAATCAGTGATTAATAGATTCATATTTACTGTGTCAACACTAGATGAGCAAACAGCCCTGCAAACACTGAAAAACATGTTCAGAAATGTCACAAGCTAATTTATTTCACCTGGGAATAATATCTTTCAGTTCTTTAATTTGGGAGCTGGATTCATATGTTTGATGCACGAGGAGGAGATGCAGAAGTTACCCTCTTTTAATGTACAATGAATTCTATATAATGATCCCACATCAAAGCTCCTGTAAGGAGTTTTAAGGTGGTTGAAAAACAACTGAAATTCGCATTGTGGTCCCCTGTAAGCTGCAAAAGCAAGTCAGACCATGTGCAAAATGTTTGGCAGCTTTTATAAGTGGGTTTTTTAGACCTGAAATTGCAGCTGTAGGGTAGATGCCAGTAGTCGTGAGTAACTGTTAACTGCCACCAGTGGGCAAATGCCACAGCAATGTGATTCAACTGAAGATTTCTTTTATATACAAGAAAACATTTTCTTCTATTTTACAGGGCAGAATCAACAAATCTAAACTTACACAAACAAAAAGTTCCCCACAGGAGCGCTGGCTTCATCAGAGCAAGTTGTTGGCAGTTCAGTTGCATCATGACAAAGACAAATGGAGGAAACTTGCATGTGGAACATTTGCGAATATAAGAAAATCTGATACTTGATAGCTGGTTTAATAGGGACGAATACAATACACATAGATAGATTGGGAACAGCTATCCATTGCAAGTATCATTGTGTTTATAGCTGATGCTAATTTGCAGCAGCTGTCTCCAGAAGGGCTTTAATGGTCATTTAGGCAGCAAACTACTGTACACCAACCAGCCATAACATTATGAACACCTGGGCAATCTAATCTATCCCAATACAACAGCTCTACCTTAAAATCTACCTTCAGGAAGCTCATGATTTTTCAGTTTTTGTTGACATGGTCAGACAGGTGAAAGCTCCTCTTTGACTTAATTGTTGAAGCTGTGTTAAAGGTGGGGTATGCGAGAAGGAGCGTCTGTTTGTGGGCGGGGCTTGTTGAAGCAGAGACGAAGGGGAGAGGAGAAGCTGAGGGGAAAACTGGTTGGGAGGGGTAGTGTTTACATTCAAGATTTCTCCCCAAAACCGGCACTTCCTCGGATCCTGCCTACCCCACCTTTAAGTGTTGGTTGTAAACTGGAGTACATAATATGGACAGCCGTTCCTAATATTTTGCCACCCCCAATTGTTTGTCAATGAAGAGGACATAATATGAGGAACAGCTTTTGAAATAACGTACTCCAGCACACCATGGCCACTCACTATGTCTTTGATAATAAAAATAAATAACAGTTAGTACCTTTCTAAACATGCTAACAAAAACTGACTAAGATTGCCCAGGTGTCGTATTATTTTGGCTGATCGGTGAATGTAACAAATGTGCGATGTATTTTTAGTTAGAATACTTACTCCTTAGAATACTACATAAATATCATAATGACACATATAAAAAATGAAGTGTGGGAATTTTACTGTAAGAGTTTCAGCAATTTATAATGTAGCACAATGGATTTCGTGTCACTGATGTAAATGACAAGACAACCAGGTAGAGACTTAGAGGAAGATGGATTGAAACCACAGTAACAGATGATAAAGATGATGGTATAGAGGGAGACAGATAGATGGTCATGGTGATGTAAAGGTTAATAGGAAGAAAAAGAGAAAAAGTAATGAGGGCTGTGACTGTAGCTGTCAACCGGTGTCATCTGTCACTCACTCTGCAGCGCTCTGTTGATGGGACTGAACACCAAAATATAATCTAATTTAACTCACCTTCAAAACGACTCACACCATCAGAGGCATCATACTCTGCTTTATGGTGAAATGATTTCAGGGTAGTAAAACAAATGACTTGCTGCGTCCTGCAGAGCGATCATGTCTCATAGAGCAGGAGACGCCTAGATTTCCCTGGAACGATAACCAAGAGTCGATGCATCACCGTGCAATCTAGTCAGGGGTGAAAGGTGTGAGAGTGGGGAATTGTCAGGCTAACAAGTGCAGGCGCTAGTCAGCAAATAATGGGAAAGTCATCTGTGAGAGATGACTATCAATTAAAGGCACTTAAGGTGCTAATGATCAGCAAAGGGTTCCTAATGAGGATATGTGAAGGTGGGATCACATCTCTGGAAGTCAAGTGCAGTGTTAAGATTCCAGCAGTAAGCTAAAAGCCATGAATGCACACAGGCCCACTCATCACACTATCAAGGTCATTAGACGCTGTAATCAAGCTAGCTGGCATTATTTCAGGGAGACACAGAGTTGCATCACTTTAAAGCGGCAACAGGAAATCATGTGCTGCGGTACGCCGGGTGATTAGCATAATTAGTTCCTTCTGTTTGTGAGAATGCATGCAAATCAGGGAAATTGCCCGATGTAAGTGTTTGGTTAGACTAAAAATCTGCACACGCCTGGCTGTTTCCTGTCACACAGTCGCTAGTTGATGTCTTAGAAAGAATAGTGAATAATGAATTGATTGCAGTTGATTCATTTTGGCTGCTAATAGATGTAAAAATTTAAATTTAATTAACAGCACTTTACCTTGATGGCCGGAAGTATAATCAAAGCTCAAATGAGAACATGACGATCTCTTAAATCAATATCAAATGATCTGTTAACTTATCTATTATGGAGATGGAAGCAAAATAATTAATTTTAAAGTTTTTCTTGCTGTTGAGTTAATGTCTGCTATGCTTTATCATTAATGGTAACCCACACACCAATAGTTGAAGTTAGCTCAGCTGCTGTTGCCTGGATTGCAGGATAGGATCAAATGTTGTAATCCCCTTCATGCATTTTAGCTTACCAATTAAGAAAACTAACTAACTTGGAAAGAATCAGGCATTGAACTACACTCTGTGGAATCATTTTTGTCGGACAAAACGACAAAAAAAAGATTTTTACTGCATACAATTGGACACAGCATGTAACAAGTAGTGCATTAAACCCGCGTCATTCTATCATTGCAGCAATTTGCGAGGGATAGTGTTGCGTCATTTGCAAAAGATTCGTTCAAAAGAACCAAATCTTTTAAGTGAACGTACTGAACCGAATCACTTCCTCGTTCGTTTCTGATTTCAGTTGAGCTGAAGTGAGAAACAGCATTGCCAGGTCAGCAGCCAGCGAACAAGGAACCACATACACTGACACCTCAATCACTTTGTGAACGAATCAGGCATTGAAGGACACAGCATGTAACAAGTAGTGCGTTAAACCTGCAGCATCCTATCATTGCAGCGGTTTGCGAGGGAACGGTGCATGTTCAGTGTGAATTCTTCTGAAGGTTCAGTAAACTAATCACTCACTGACTCTAACTCACTGAGCAGACCTGGTAAATAGCATAAAATAGGACAGAAAACAGAAAACATCATGACTTATAAACAAGTTCATTTTTACAAACCTGTTATGCTATGAATTGAACTGAATCCTGAAACGTTCAGCTGTGTATCAGTTCAGGAGGCTTCCTCTGCTAAATGATTCGGTGATTTGGTGAACAAATCTTTTAAACGAATCTTTTTTAGTGAACTGATTCTAGTGATTCAGTACATCTAAAAGAACTGCCGTGCCCATCACTACAGACTTGGATGAACTCTCTGAATTCCCTGCATGTTGTTTAAGTTTTATTGTTTGATGTTCATTTTTAAGTGTTATCATCTCTCTCTTTTTCTAACAAAACAATGTTTACATGAACAAATACTCTAAATGTCAAAGGAACCAAAATGATTAGTGTAGGCTCAGCGTGGATCCAGACCCACTCTGTCTGGGCTTCGGAGAGAGAAGATTGTCTTGGCAGGGAAGAGCATGAGACCACTGGCACTGCAAACCCTCTCAGCACCTCAGGGTATTTGATTATCTCCGTAGCAACCTGCTCACTGATGACCCCCATTACCTACCTAGCACACAGGTCAGGCACATATTGCGTCAAATAAAACGTACTTCCTGACAATTTCACTCACAAGGCCACAGAAAATGTGAAAAGGCTGGATGAGGGTCCTCGACTACAATGGAACCATCTGTGCATCTCTGGGTTGATTCAATCAGGAGCTGCTCTGTATCAAAGCTCACAGATGTCTGTTCGGAGAATAATGATAGTTTTCTTTTTGAGATTTGCTTTTACTTTGAGATGTTAGAAAAAGCTGATGTGAAGAAATTCCACATTTCACTCATGCTCTGACACTTTTGATGTCGTTTTTACAAGCAAGAATCTGACTGCAAAGGTTCTGTTGCTTACAAAGACTTCTCAAGATTCAATTTTGCAGCCCTGCAAGAGGATACTGTAACATAATTCTGTACTCCCAAAGTAATATTTGTTCGTGGTTACAACTCAAACTGTTGGCGTTTCCTTTGTCGTGAATAAATAGTCAGTGAATTGGTATACGATGAACTTTCCAGAGTAATGTCTTCTTGTGGCTTCTCCCACTATTTCACTCCTACTTACTGCATATTAAAAAAGTCATGATGATCTTCTGAACTGTACACAAACATGTCACATCAAAACTTATTTTTGACTGACCTGAAACTGTTCCTAAACATGCATACAAGCTTGTAACTCTCTATAAAAAAGTCAATCATCTCTGTTTTTTCAATGCTGACACTGGCGCTTGGTACACCAGTCCAAAATTTTCACTCAGATACATGAACTCAAACTTTCCTTTTAAACATTAAACATTTATGAATTCAGCCCAAGTTCCAGAGAAGTCTCTAAACTTATGTTTCATTGGCTCTTGGTGACGCAGATGGAGCCTCTTCAGATTTGATAGATTTCCAGTCCAGCTGTCTCTAGTTAGAGCATCCTCAACTGGTAATTTAATATGGGGTGTGCTTATTTGGGGTGTGCTTATTTGGGTTCAATGCAGGATTATACAGTAACTACTCGAACCAGGGTCATTGGGGAAGTTCTGCTAATAACCAGAATGGTCACTGCTGCACTTATATCACAATAATAAAAGGACTATATCACATCATGTCAAATATCAACCAACAGCCTTCATAGCCAACAGTCTACCACTCTTTCATGAGTTTTGTAGCCCTTGAAAGAAAGAAACTAAATCAAGAGGTCCAAGACTTTGTAGAAAATTAGTGCAATATCAGACTCAAGATGCAATTTATGGTGCACAATTGAGAATGCAAAACACTGCAGTTCCTTGACTGAGTGATAACTTTAGGCTGGATAAAAAATCCAGGGAAGCTCCAATGGCTCCTAAAAAATGCTAAAATTTACACATAAACTTGTATTTTCAGCAATATGGCAGGGTCAAAAGATAAAAGTGCAAAGTGTGTCTGTTTACCAGAGGTCAAAAGCCAGCCCCAACCAGTGGATGAGGTCAATCGATAAATCCACACAGAACTTCTAATTTCAAAGAATTAAAGTTTAACTTTGATTGTTTTGATCACTCAGATTGGATTTTTCTGAGCTGCACTGTTGTTCCATTTGTGAAATTTGGGGCACACCAGATACTCCGGCAACTGGGGCAACAACATGCTGGCTTCTATTTGGACAGATCTTAGAGGGTGGTGTCAGTCACTGAGCGCTGATTGTATTCATGTGGGAAAACCATCTCCTCTATTACTTTTTTATCTGATTTGTCCACAGGTGTGAGGCTCGGCTGTGTGCAGCGAAACTGAGGCACAGTGGTCTACCAAATACCAACATGTTGGTTCACAGGGTACAAGATGTAAATCCATTAGACGCCTTGTTTAGATATTGGCATTTGTTCAGGAGTTTCTTTATAAGATCAGCACTCGGGCTAATGAGGGCAAGACCTTACAGATAGAAATGAAAGTATGTGAATGTCAGTAATTTCTCAGCTATGAGTACTATTTTAATGGCGGCATATTTCACCCTGTGTGACTTGGCGAAGTTGAAGTGTCATTTTTCCATGTGGGTGTTGGAGAGCATTTTTCACATATCTCATCTGTTATTTTCTTTTTATTCACTTGAAAGTGTAAAGAAAACGGTGAAAACAAGTCCTTTATTATAATGCTGTTTCTGCATTATGTTTCTTCATATTGAAAATGGTCCTCCACAGCTCACAAGTGGTGTTATTTTTCCTTGACTTTGAGACAAATCAGGCTTGTTTGACTGTCTTTGTTAGTAGATTATGTCATGCTTCGTGATACTGTCTGATCTAACTCTGCAACTGCAACTTTTTCACCACTTTTTTGAACCCCAGCAGGTTTAGAGTTGAAACACCTCCTCACCAAAAACTACCGGCTCATAAGACTTGATCTGACTGTTTCCTCGGTCCCTTTGCTGCTGTTTGCCTTCAAGGCTGTAACACTCAGGCCACACTCTCTGTTTGAGCAGCATGTGTGGGGTCTGGTACCCCCTTTGCTTTTCATTTCACTGCCTGTGTTAACAAGTGAGAAACAACAGCCCTGAGACTCAGGCACACGTGACATATCATCCAGATCTCTGACATTTTTCTGTATCCCTTCACACTGCCATATCCAATCCTAAATTACATGGAATTAAAAGCTGAAAAACACTAACATACCCTCTGCTTTACGGGCAAACTCCAAATATTTACCCTAGTAATTAACCAGCTGAAAAGTATGATTGTTTTCTGATCTGGTTAGGACTTATGTATAACAAACAGTGGAATCACCCCCTGCTGGCTACAAGAGGGAATGCAGAATTGAGGCATTTTAGTATTGGTTTTAGTTTTGAAAGTTATAATTGTTTACGAGGAGGTTGAAGGCTTTCACTCGAACCTCTTTGCCAATATTTGAGAGTAAGTCAGGAGTGTGTTTCTGTCATCGCCATCTTTAAGCTTCCAAAGACGTCTTCGCTGACGTCTTGAGAGCGTCGTCTGTGTTTGAAAGGGTTTGTGGTTTTCAAAATATTTGCCCTCCTTAGCCACCCAGAGAACAGTAAATATTCATTCACAAGCACCCCGATGTTATCGAGAAGACAATCTTGTGTTAATGTTTGCCTTCACTCCAGAAGATTAAAAACACAATCAAATAATCAAAACTCAGCAGACTTTCTCTTGGTTACAGTTTTCCAAATCTCACAGGTGTGTTATACTGTAGATAAAAACGTTCTTTTCATAGTAATTATATCTTTTATTTATGTATCCTGGTGGGGTTAGCTGTATAGTGGCCCTTTGAATTACTAATAGGTCCCCAATGGCGCCCAACAGTGTACAAACCGAACTGCTGTTATGGCCCCCACATCAGGTTCCCAAAACAATTCCCCAGCACCCTCCTACACCTGCCAGGGAGAGGCCTTCCTGTGGTTGCCTCTCCTCTTCCTCCTCCCACTGGCAGCAGGGCAGGCGGTAATTAATTTCCACATTTTAACTGGGAGGCAAAACGCGAGCGTCCTGGGACCGAGGCGCGCGCCACCAGCCTACTTTCTGGATTCAAGGGATTAGGATAATTAGCCCCCGGAAGAGTGGGCAGACAGATGGAGAGAGGAGACGGTGGCACCTCGTGGTCGGGGAGGATGATCCCTCCTGTTCTTTTCTCTAGTTTATAAAAGCTAAAAGCTGTAAACAATAGTTTTTTTTTTACCAAGACAGGTTTTGAAAAAAAGACAACATCCATACACAAACCGATTGCCAAATACTTTAGCCTCGGGATAATTCATCTGATATGTCTGTTTTCTCATACAGCACATAGTTTTGGAAACATTTCATACTCCATTCCCCTGCTGTGGCAAACTAATGATGCTAACTTGTTGCAAGAATTACTTGTAACAACATTGCCTAAGATTTCGTGTGTGTGTTTGCTCGCACGAATGTAAGCTAACCCTGTTATTCCTCAAAATGGGTGCCTGTTAATGTGCGAGACGGTTGGGCCGGGCGTTTTGACAGCAGCTCTGCTCCCTGCTCTGCTCAGCCTCCAGGATCCCTCAGTCACTTAATGAAAAAGAGAGTGGACTTGTTGCAAGTCACTGATGCAGAAAACAGATTAACTCAGCTTGGCTGTACTCACCCAATATCATGTACAACAAAAAGCCTCACCTTAGGAGTGGACATAAGAGGGAAAGCACAGGAGGGAACTGAAAGGAGGGAAAGGAGGGAGGCTAATGTGGAAATATGTGCTTGGATGTCATAAAGAGTATAGGGTCAGATCATATAAATCAAACCTGCAGATTTTTATTCAAATGGAATCAAAATTATTAAAAATTGCAATAAGCAGCTTTGGAACTGAAGGTAGTATGCCTAACCTTGAATAAATATTAATACATTTAACTCGTGAAAATGCCACTGAAGGCCATTTTGTATAGTGTGAGTTAAACCTAATTCACAACAACAAGGTCTGCTTTTATCGCCACTTGTCTCATTTCTCAGTAAAAATACTCTAAAATAGAGTTTAAACTGATATCATGAGCCTATTTAAGTGATGTGCAAGAGTCTATCTAGATTAGTCCTATTTTTATAAGACAGAAATGGTCAAAATGCAAAGTCTGTATCATAACACTGCCAAACAATGTATTTCCAACAGTTATAGTGAGCAGGAGTTGGTTTTTTTAAAGCTCCTGCAGGGAATTTTAGCTTGTTGTGAAACAGATTGAAGTTAATATGATGTTTCTTTATGAACTAAAAAAGCAAACAAGACCATTACAAATAAGAATAAGAAGAACTTTACTAAACCCAGAAGGGAAATTCAATCGTCTGTTGTCTCACATAAGGGAGGGACCGTTTCCTTATAGTAGTTTTTCATGTCTGAAACTACTGGTGGGGGGTGGGCACCAGGTCAGATGTCTCCCTGCATGCTGCTGATACCAGCTTGTTCACTTGTTCTGTGGCAAAGGTTGCCATGTAGTGATACAGCTAGATTTCAAAGACAGCAAAGTTAGATTTTCTCTTTAATTTTTATTTATTTAACTACAAACACTAACACACACATATGTGCAAGAAAAAAAATGCAATACTGCTTTGACCAGAGGGGGCGCCAAAATGGCAAAAACAAAATGTGTTTAAAATATATACACATAACATGGCAACAACATATGATACTTTTATGTTACCAGCCAACAGATGTAACTATTGGGGATAGAAATGTTAAATGTATTTAATTCATTCATGTGTTCATTCATATACCCACATGGATCATGCTCCCCCAGAATAAGTCAGTGCCTTTGCTGAGCCATTCCAACCACACTAAGTCTGGACATGCCCCTGATACTGTGAAGTAGACACAAGTTCACATAAGGACTCTCTCCTCCCAAATACATATATCTACTGGAGATTTTACAAAGTGGAACCTTCCAGTTCCCCTCAGGTGAACCTCAAGTCACTACAGCCAGAAACCTCAGGGGGGTTCATTATGTAACCGCAGCACCACATGAGCCTGGCCATGCGGGTTTATTGATAGAAGTTTAAACTCACTTTCATCGATCCACTTGGGGGAAGCGCAAAAAAAAGTTGTGGACATCATGAAGGCAAACATGTCAGTCTTCAGCGGCTTCTGTGAACATGCTGGAGATACTGAGCTGAATAAGCATAAGCATTGATTTCCAGTTGCAGCCTGACAAATGGATGCAATAATCTTTTTTTCTATATGGTGTTAGAGTATTTTGACAATAACCCACAATTCTTGCTACTTCCACTGCAGTAAAAGCTGAATCACTGTAAACTATGAGACAACACAATGGCCACAAAATATCTATAGCATCATAGCTCTGTGGTATGGAGGAGGATGATTGATGTTTGATATTGCACATAGTTACACAAATGTTCAAGTGCAGATGTGATCGTAGTGACCTCAAGCAACTGTTAGGACTTTTTACACGGCAATGCAAGAGTTACTACTGATGCTATGTGATCCAAACAAGCCAGCAAGACCAACAGAGATAAAATTTACTCAGTTATTTACTACGTATGTCAACTCCTGCCGTGTGGCGAAGTAATTAAGAACTCACTACCAAAACAGGCTTTTTGAGAGTTGCTTTTAAGGCATTTGAAATCAAGACCAAACATGCATATAGGACAAGATTAGTATTGAGACAAATCTGCACAGTGTAATAACACTGTATTTCTGCAAAACACTGTTCTGATAATAGAGTTTGCTTGTAACCAGTAAACACTGAAATACTGCTGCATTAAGAAGGATTATTTATGCCCCTGTGAGACCTCAGATGTGTAGCATACAGAGGCATAATGGAGGGGCAAGTCAACCTTTTGGAAGTAGTAACAGAGTTGAAAAGGAGGATTGACAGATGAGCTGGCAGGGCGGAAGAGCATTGTGTGTGTATACGCGTGTCTCTCTTACTTCCATTAAAACAATACAATGGAAAGGTGTGTTAATGGCTGAAAGGCAACATGCAAGGGGTTTATGATTGGTTGTATAACTGCATTTACTGTGATTGTATAGAAGTTGTGCTCTTGTTGTTGTTGTTGGTGGTGGACAGATACCAATCCCACTTTTCTGACTGCACATATAGATAATAGATATTGTTGCCGATTGCATGTGTGTGACAAATTAAGTTTTGTGTTTTCTTGTTTTGCTTGAACTTTGGCTCATAGCATCACTTTATATTGGTGTGTACTGCATTGCCATATTCCTGCTAATACCTAACATTCACGCTGTCCTTGCTCACGCCTTCAAACCCTCCCCTAGCACCGTAACTGACAGTCTTCATGTTACATGCTTCCAACATGTGTACCCCTAATAGTATATACGACTAGCTGACAGCTTTGGCCATAAATTTTTTGTGTTTTTGGGCGCTTTTTACTCCCTCTTCTCATGTGAAGCACAGGGAAAAATAAGTGACAGTTAGCTGTGGAGACTCCAGTGCAGTGGTGCACTATGTCTGATTCTGGCATCTGACAAACCGCAAGAGGAGGCCTGCGATCGTGAATGGGCTCGACTAGTGATGGGGGCTGGCAGAGAGGGAGGGGAGATAGCAGAACAGTGAAGGCTTTTGACAGGTAGACAGCAGGTGTGAGTAAAAAGGATACACTTATTCCTGTGCAGAGTGGGCTGTATGACTCCAAGTGTTTCTGATAGCTTTTTTTTTTTTCTTTCAAATCACTTCGTAAAACTCCACAAACGTCTGGACTCTGCTCAGCCTGCTGCATGCCTTGTTCCGTTTAGAGTAATAAATCCATCTCTTCATCCGTCCCAGTCGATGCCTTTGCAGATTTCAAGTTGTAAAATGTCAAAGTAAGGGTTTGTTGTTCTGCAGTAATTGTAGGGTCCCGGAGCAATAACTCTCTCGGTCTTTATTGGAAAAAGCACTGAATGAAAAACTGCCTTTGAGGTCACTTCAGTGAAGCTTCTGTTTTCTTTCTGAAGACTTGTATAATTAAGAGTTCACTCCGGAGTCAGCGGCTTCACATGAATTAATTCTTGTCCAACTTTGCTCTTCATCAAATTGACCTTCAGTTTGAATTGAATTCACAAGTACAGCAACTACTTCAGTAAGAAAAGCACTTTGTGGACTTTTTGTGCGAATGTGATCTTTTCAGAAGAACTAGCTGCAAGTGCGACATTACTTTATTTCTTATAGATAAATCACCCCTTGATTTTGCTGCCACTCAACTCAAGTGCCGAACATTAGGGGCACATCACAAAAGAACTGGCTAAATGTCATTTATCTTATTGGAAATCAAACAGAAAACAAGTGAAAGTAAACCACGAAGGGGTTGCTGATGCTCGATAGAGAGAAAGTGAGCTGATCAGGAGCTCCTGCCTAAAAAAAAAAAGACGTCACTTATTCACCTCGGGTCCATGTAGCCAGGTAACCCCTGAACCCTTCAGCAATTATTGTCTATTATTATTTGATAATGCAATGTAATATGCTGCTGTGAACAGACGCTAACTTTTCAGTAATCCAGGTGGAGTCACAGTGTGAGTTGTGTCTCGAGTTCGGTGAACTCAATAGTGAACATAAGGTTACAACAAAGCTTCATTTTGGCGAACTTCAGTGTTATGAGCCTGAAGGTGCAAACTAGTTTTTCATATAATGTTCATAGTTATGATGCAGATTAGTTTTAAGTTAAAATGGAAACTTTGTCCATAAAGAAAAGGAGGCAAGATGACACCATAACCCAACCTCCTATAAAACACGATAAGCTCATTTATACAGCCTTATAAATGCAAATTTAAGGCCTTACAACAACCTTTATGAGTGATAGTATTCCTATAGAGTGTTTTAAGCAGTGAGCATAATTGCTGACAAAAGGTATGGTTTAAAATGTATTAAATCTAAACCAAAGAAAGAGAAAAAAAAACGTTTCTTTTAAATTCTTTGTTTAATAAAACATTAAAACTCTCTCAACTTTACTTGGTTATAAAAGATCATAAAAATCTTTCTTTGTATGATTTCTAAAGTTATAATTCTTATGATTCTCACTTTAGAAAATATCATTAGTTGTCACAACATGTTAAAGCATGAATTAGGGCACTTTCAGTAAAGTGACAGCTCTGTATGAAGTTATTAACAATCGTACATTGTTATAGCACATTTATACAGTATTTCATGGCCGTAAATAAAGTGTCAGACAAAAGTGCTTCACACAATAATAAATATAGCTTTATAATTACATATTTTTTTCTTATGCATTAAGTTGATATGTATATACCAAACCTTTAAAGGACATTATGCTCAGTACTTGTAACATAGAGAGCCTTATAGATGCATCTATAAGACTTCATGTATGTGCTCATGATGCATTATAAGAGGTGGGTTCATATAAGTGTTACTCAAGACAGCTTTTGATATGCATACTTGTTGAACGGAGGTCATCAGTCATTTCTGATGCAGTCAGGATATCTAAATGCTGATTGGCTTAAACCAGCAGTGAGCAGATTTGTAGCTTCAGATGAAGTTCTTGATCTGGAATAGAACATCAGCTGCACTTGCATGAAAATATGTCTTAATAAGATAAATGATTCGAGTCAGGATGTCGTTATGGAGGAGGTGCATGCTTTTGCTCTGAGCTTGTAGATATACGATCAGTCACTACAACCAGGACCAGAAACATGCCAGAAATAGAGACTAGAAGATCTAGATGCAGATTCTACATTTAAGGTAGAATTTATAAATAGCAACCTGGTGAACCACCAGTAAGCACTACAGGAAGCAGCACCTATGTACAGTAACTACTCTCCAACAATACCAAATGTGGACTCTGTATCCACTCTTGAAGTGTTAAGTCACTGCTGACCTCAGCAGTTTCCAGTCTTCATTTTGTTGCTCTCAAAGGCAAATAAAATCTGCTGTTATTGTCAAATTTCATGCAGTGGGTTCACGGCACATATCCAGGCTAAATGTGGGTCACCAGGAGGGGAGAGAGGTGGATGCTGAGCCAGCTTAATTGCTTTGTATGTCTTAAGATTTGAAGGGGAAGCAGGTGAAAGTCTCACCCGGATGTATGCAAGATTTTAGACAAGTATACAAAAACATAGAAATACTGCGTTTTATGACAACATGTGACAAAAATATGATCGATTATTACCTGTGCAACATACCAATCATTAATCTCCTCTGAGAGAAAGAACAACATCCAGACCACATGCATCATTTTCTTATGCTCGGGTCTAAACTTAGCTTTTTTCTTCTTCTGGGAAATACAGCCAGACTGCTTCTTTGTCTTAACAAAAACACCTGGCAGAAAGCGGATAAACCCTGTAGATTCTGCACAGTGGACCATAGCTTGAAAGAAGAATAATTAGGTCCAAATTACCTGGTAAGCAATCATTTAATTCTCCCTGTCACAATGAATAAGGATTAATTTGCAGGCAAATATTACACAATGAATTATTGAACAACTCATCTCCCAGGCCAAATTAATCTTGGGGATTGATGGTGTGGATGTAACCTGTGATTGGAGTAACGTATTTCATGAATCATTGGTGCCGCGGTATGTATTCACAGGGGCATTAGCAAGTGATGACTTGATTTAAAGTGACTGTCCCTGTTTGAATCCATGTTATATAAACAAACAAAGACCTCGCTTTAGCAGTAGACTTAACTCGGATCGCGCAGTCACTCAGCTTTTTAATTAAATCTGTTAACAGATTATGACAGCGCTTGGGACGTTACGCATAACATGTAATGAGTCATGAACCGTCCCTTCCTGATTCCTCTAGACACTTTGCGATGATTTAGCTCAGTGTCCTTTAAAAAGTTGACAGTCAGGCTCCCTTGATGTTTGAGATCTGGACTCAGTGATGCACAACAGTTATGCAGCTGTATAACTTGATTTTCTGCAGTCTGCAATGCCCCCTCGGAAAACTGTAACAGGATATTATGGACGAGGTAGAGCAGCTCATACTCAGCTTTCTTCAAACATCTCACTGCTTCAGGCTGTCTCTGCTTTGAATGGCAAAATGGGTCCTTGACTCCATCCACTCACTGGCTTTACAGTATCTCAGTGTTTCAAGTACTGCCGTCGGAGTGACTGCTACTAAACTAGTCCTTAAGGAAGTCAGTGTATTACGGTTGTTTCTCTGTGTGCAGGCCTCTCCACTCGCCACACTTTGTGCTCTTTTTAGGCTGGGTGTTATGCTGGATTTCGTCTCTTGATCCCACAAGCACCCTTGAGATTGGCCAGGAGGGTTTAGCAGTGTATTTCTGGCATTAGGCCTTTATATTAAACTCTGAGGTTGGCGTTAGGAAACAACTGCATTTTTGTGTTGCAGGCTACAGGTCAGGGTCCGCCCAAGATTCAAAGGCACCAGAATTATACTCGACACGCCAACAACACGAACACTTGCACTCACAGAAATGATTCAGGCCCCTCAGTTTATGTTTACGATGCTTTGATACAACATTTCTGTAAGGATGACGCTGTGAAGTAAATATGCTACAATGCTAGAGTGATTCTACACACTTCGGGCCAATCTTATTGTTCTCCTTAGCCCTTGTCTTGACCCTTAGCCCTTAGTTTTGCGCATTCATGTCAAGTGAAGGGGTGTCCCAATCCTCAGTAAGGTTGAGAGTAAGGGGTAAGGGCAAGGGGTACACAGCCCTCGAAACAAAGACAGACTGGGACCTCACTTGAAAGCAAGGGGTAGGATTTTGATATGACAGTCAATCCTTTGCTACTTCATGTAAATATCATATATGTTTTGAATTGCTTGTGTTTCAAAATTGCAGGTTATGACGAGCTAGCTAACAAAGCTATAGCTGTTGATATAGCTACACTGATGTCAGACTCAGATGACAAATTCACTGCAAACGGAAAGGCATGATGACGTAGTGGGAATTGAGTGGCGTCTCGTTTCTTAGGGGCATATTTTTACCCCTTTCCCTCAGCCCTTAGACAAAAATGAAGGGGAAGGGGGAAAGAGGGACAATAGGGATTGGCCCTTCATTTCCCTGGCCATGTTATCGTCGAACAGTAGGTGTCACAATTGTGGTGGATGCTCTGAAACCAGGTTTCAAATCCCAACACATATATCACCAGCATGGGTGTGTAACTCCCTTTGTCAAGAGGATAGGATTCAAATCAAACCTTTTCAGCTATGATTTAATTCAGGTAAAAGTAGTTAAGATAAAACAAATTATATGCAAATTGTTTCAATATTTGATTAGGTTTGATTTAAAACAAATAGATAGTTACATTAGATGAAAATTTTACTCTGGATTTAATTGTGGATGAAGAGACAGGAAATTAAACTTTCAGCATAAATTTTCTCTTCTCAAAATGTCTCTTTCACATGAGAATTAACCATTAACATGTGGAAATAAGTTATTATTGCCTGTTAATGCTGTCTCCTCGGTCTGTTGTAACTCTTTACAAAGCCATCATTGCTATCATCAGAGTAAAGTAATAAATAGGCTCTAGAGGTCATGGTAACTATGGACTTTCTGTGTTTTAAGAGCTTAATAGGGGTCTGCCTGTGGTGCTTTTTGCTAATCATAGCACAGGTTTTATCACAGGGTCTTATCAAGTGAAATTAGTCTTGCAGCTGATATACTGTACATAATCTCCTCTACAAAGCCCACCGGAGGACTTTTAAAAGCTTTGGAAACTTTCTTTCCATGATACTCGGTCCACATGACTTCATATCTGGGGTGAAGACTGTGAATAGCTTGGCCGATCTTTGACAATGCTGAGCTCACGTTACTCCGGTTAAAAACAAAAGTCTTATAAGATTGAAGATGCAGCCAAAAAATGAGGAAAACCTCAATTAACTGGATCATAACTTTACAACTGACCTGACAAAACCGACTTTGTCTCCATGAGTGAGTCCATAATTTGCTTTTTCACCAGTTTAATGCTATTTAATTTTAGATTATAAAAACACAAAGCAGCTGAAAGTTGAACTTTTAAAGCTCTTGTGGGTAACTTTCCGTTTGTGTCAGGTTTGGCGCCCCCTGTGGACAAGAGGTACCCCTTACACCTTCCCTGATTTCCTCTTGTAAAGGCAAACAGTTTGCCTGCCAAAAAATCTCAACTTCCTGTTTATTGACAGTGAAATATTTCCCTCACTGTGAATATTTGCTGCTGAAAATGCGAAAAAGACTGTTTCCCAGGCTTGTTGTAAGTCCTCTGATCTGACACCGACCTCCCCTCGCTGCTTACAGGCTTTAAAAAGGTGGATATAAAAATCATTGGTCTCCTTGTTGAGGTCCTTGTTTACTTTTCGAGGTCATTTGGAGGCATCACTGTTAATTTCATTCTGTTTCAAAAGCAGCAGGAGTTTTAAAGAGTGTAAACACACCACACCAAGGCTACATTTAACATTTTCTACCTTTAACAGAGACCTGTAACTTTCTTAAATTTAAATAATTGATTATTGCGCCTATATATAAACTCAAAAAAGCTTTTCTTTAATCCTCACTATTCACTAGTGAATTGACAGAGTGGATATTTCAAGACAGTAAATGCCAGGGGTCATCTGTGGATGATTAATAAACATGTTCAGTAGCTACGTCCTGTGAATAATTTATTTATGTTTAATAAAAATGTAGTTCAGGGTGCGTTAGGTTTCCTTCTGAACATGTTGCATACTGGTGAACATTGCCATAACACTGATAAACAGCATGATTTCTACTCTAAAGCCTCTGTGGGTTTATCTAGCATCTGCTCAGTGTGTATTTTCCGGTTTATATGCACATCGCTTGTGTCTTGTACATTTGCATATGTGTGTCTATGACCACATCCAACCATTTAAAGCAGTGATATTTCTTATTCTATCTAATCATGTGAAATATCCGGATTTAGCTCTCATTGGTATTCATCAAAATGCATTTTGTATGAAGTGGACAAGCTGCAGCTTCTGCAGTTAAATAATGGAGGAGAAATGTACTCGGGTTGATAAGTAGCAGCAGCTATGGTAAAGCTCGAACCAAGAAGGGGAAATATGGGATTAAAAACATGACCTTGGTTTGACACCGAGCCACAAGCATTGTGGTGGCCAAATAGAAAGTGCAGCATGCGCAGTTATTTTTCAGACCTTTTATTAGTGGAAGGCTCATAAGAAAAGCTGCTAGGCAGGTGGTTTCAGCGGGTAATGAACTTGTCAGCTCGAGATTTTCGAGTTTGTTGGCTTTGTCGCTTTCTGTTATTATTCAATTCAGCACCTCGCTCGCTCTTCTCCCCCCCCCTTCCCCCAATGATTTCTCAAGTCCCCGCTCGGCCGCTTGTTTTGCACAAGGAACACATTTTAGTCTCTCCCATTGGACCCAAGGAATCGAATTGCCTCTCATTCAAAATAAATAATCTGCTCCCATAATGCTCCTACTGTGTATTCCCACAAATGCTAAACAGCCAAAATGCCATTTTAGCGAGGGGATTTTCTATTCTTTTTCAACAGCCCATCAATAGTATTAGGCTTGCCAGATAAAAGCACTGAGACCTGACTGCACAAGGAGCTGAGGTGAGTGTGAGGTATGGATTTGCCTCAGTCCTTTTTCACTTCATTTGAGATTTCTTGCCTTTTTCATTTGGCAGAGGAAAATGCCCGTCGGCTCAGGTAGCATACGTTTCTCTGCAGACGGTGAGATGAAGTTTTTATGATTCCGTGTGTGGCCTTGTGCTACTTTAAAGCTCATTTGAGTGAGAAATACTGATTTTATCATAACTTTCGAATTATGTACTACAATTTCTCTCTGATTGGCTTGATATTACTGGAAAATCTACATTATACAACACCATTTCATTATTACACTGACCAGATAATAAGTTAATTGTCAGCAATATGGACTAATGGGCTACTTAGGCATCATAAGGATGTATGTTCATGCCTCTTAATGAGATTTATTTTTTAAATCAAATTTTAAGTATCTCTGGCAATTAGTCACATTAACAAATGATATGAGTGGGTTATTCAATTAGCCTCTATTTAGACGATCAATAGATGTTCAATTAGCTTAATGGACTTTGGATTTAATTATTGCATATTTGCATCTGTTTTCATCTGCTAAAAATAAGAAAGTACTTTTTTTGACCTACAACTATAGAATAATGGCATTTAACAGTCAAAATCAACAAAATTAGGTTATAAACCACATGGACTTGAGAAATAATCGAAGAAAGATTTAGTTTCAACACTCCTAACATCCAATTTCCTGTTAAAGCTGGAAATCACTCTCTGGCATGTGAGAAACAGAATCAGCATTATAATTAGAAATGATAGACAGCCCTGTCTCGGCTATTATTAGGTCAAGAACACAATAATAGCAGACTTTGTTGCCGGATAAAAATCCCAGTATGAAGCCAGGTTTTCAAAGTTATTTCACTCTTGTTTCAGAAGTTATGAGGAAATATCAGAATCAGAAATAGGGTTATTGACAAGTGAGTTTAAACTGTGGCTAATTTGACTTGGTGGTTGTTGTTGTTGCATTGAGCTAAATATAAAAACAGGATGAAAAATAGGAAAGAGTGAGCAGCATGACTTCTGTTATCAAGAAACGTAAACAGAGCAAAATAAAAGAATATAATAAATATCACAAAGGCTCCAACTCCTACAAGCGTTATAGATAATGGACAGATGGTTGAATGAATGGCTGTATAAACATAAAGGAAAATGAATAAGGCTGTAACATGATAGTTTGTAAAATTATAATCATTGAATTTGGCTTGTGAACTGAGCAGTCTTGATTATTTAAAGTTAAATGTACCATTCTGAAGCACAGCAGTGTTATTTCTCATCACTGTGATAGAATGAGCAGGAAGGTGGTGCAACAGCTGAACTACAGTGTGCTGTAAGGGACAAAAAAGGCAGGTCCCTTAAAGACTCACTCTGATGAAAATTTTGTTTTTCTTGTTTTTTACATGTTCATATGGCATTTTTCTGATGCTACAGGACATGTCGTGAGAAACATAAGTGTGACATTGCATTTCTGAGGAAGTCTGAATTTAAATCACTGTGAATCTCTGTCAGACCAGATACAGTGGGGTTTCCTATGTCACAACTCCAAGCTCCGCCCCCGGAGCCCCACTATGCAGGCCAGGCTAGGAGAAATAGAGCAGACAATCGCGGAACAGGCGTGTGCGTTAGCAAAATGCAATGCTCACAAGAAAGCTAATTATGATATTAGCGTTCATCATGTCCCTAAAGAAAATAGTGTCCGAGAGCTGAATAGCTCTTATGTTACCTGCTACTTCTACTACACCGGCAATGTTAGGCTGCAAGCAAACGCAAGGAGAAGCGTGCAGAGCAGCGCTGTCTCCGCCCACAACTCAGAGGAGAATTGCTAATGAGCTACTGGAGCTCTGCAGAGGAAAATAATAATGATTGGAGCGGGACTTTAACTGCATTTCAACTGCACACATACAACACATGAGTATGCTAGAATAAACGCAATATGTCCATTAATTGGTGCAAGGAAAGAGATGTAAAGTTTGTGCAAAAGTTTAGAGTATCAACCAAAAGAGAGAACATATTGGGACTCATGATGATGATGTGAGTATAATGTATCAGTTTGACTGAACTGGATGAGAGTTTGAATCATGGTGGGGGACTTATTGATGAGGATATTTATAGGTGCATGTTTAGAGGCCCTGTGGCTTTGGACTGTTTTACTCGACTCTGCTCAGTGACAGTGATTCGATTTATCATAAGCAGAATATCTCTCACCGGATATCTGACTGCAAGTTAGTATTCTGCCTCAGACAGGTCCATATTTCCTCTGTGTTTCTCAAGTGACTGAGCAGACATGATGTGCAGCCTGTTGTGTAGGCGATTCACAAGGTGCACACATGTTATGTGCTCTTTCCAACAACAGAGTGTGAGCTGATTGTCAGTGCTCCACACCAAGCTGCTTTAGTGGGATGCCATGTCCATGTCAAGGATCAAAGCCAACAGTGAAGACAATTTATGCTGTGCAGAGTGTGTGACCATCGCTGGGTGGGAGGGCGAGGGGGACAGCGGGAGGAAGTGATGTGAGGAAATAAGTTGTGGAGAAGAAAAAGCTGCTGTTTGGATGAATTTTTGGACACTTTCGCCATTTTTTTTTAATTCAAATGAGTTATCAGACGTGTCATTTTGAAAGAGTAGCACAATAGAAATGAACAGAGAAGACAGAGTTCGCTCATGTCATCATTAGCCTGACTGTTCAACACAAAGAAAGACAGAATTAACCTGAAGAGTGCGCTTTTTAATTATCCTCAAAATGTCAGAAAAGGTCAGAGGGTTTTATCAACTATTTCTGTTTGATAAGCCGTCCTCACTTCGAACTTGGTTGGTGTAGAGTTAAAATATTGCACAGTTTGATCTCTCAGGAGGGTTTTTTCTTTGCTCTTTTTAATAGAGAATAACAAATACCAAATCATAGCATTTCCACGAAACATGGCTGAAAGACTGTAACAGTGCCTGTTTAGAGAAACACAGACTTAATGGGTTTGTTTAAAATGTCCTAATGGTTTTCTTGGTCTGTGTCCAAAAATACTCTGCGAGGCAATACAGGAATAATTTAGACGTTTAACATTGGGCTGCATTTTTTTTCGTCAAGGGCACCAATCTCATTAGAATTATTCCCTTCTGCCACTGACTGACGTTTCCTTTTTTTGTGCTTTGGCTTTTTGACTCACATGTGTTTCTTTGATTTTTGGTCTCACCGCGATCGATGATGCAAGGGGGGGGAACTTGGCACCATCCGAACAAAGATCACTGATGAGACCGGTTGCACCTGTCAGAGTTGACCAGATCAGGTAATGAGGAAAAGTCCCTCAGGATGTTAACGAAGCCATTAAGCACTCAAGTGTGAAACTGCGAGGAAGCCTGCGTATAAGGAGCTAAATTAGGATGAGCTGCGGCCTCCTTCTTCTTCTTCGTGCTCTAATCGGCTTTAAAAAGACGGTGCAAAGTGCTCGGGAGTAATGCTTGTGCTCTGTGATAAAACAGGCAGCTTTTATTATAAACCTACAATAGTAGAGCCATGTTTGCAAAAAGGGACTAAAATATAAGCTGGGCTCATTTAGTTCTGCACACAGAGAGTAAATGCCTCTCATTCAGGACACAACAAGTAAGCAACAGTTTTCTCACACACTGCCTCTTGTGTTATCGCTTGGTTTTGTCTTGTCATCTCTGGGACGACTGGGATGTGTCTGGAGGATGTAGATTGATACGTTTATCACTCGAGGACTCTGTGAAACTGAGATCATAAAGTTCTTTGTGATACAAATACGGACCTATCTCGCCTCATCTGTTTTATGAATCCACGAAAGCGGCTGTAGACGGTGTGTTTACAAGAGAGGCTTCATGCGGGGCTGTCAGTCACATCAGTGCAGTCAAACGTGTTGATTTACATACAGTCAGGAGGGAATGTGCTTTAAAGCTAATCATTAATGCTAGTTTTCTGCAGTCAAAGGCTTTTAAAAATGACAGATTTTAAAGCGGCGTGTTAAAATGAGAAACAGTCCCGCGGTAGTAACTCAAATTTAGATTCTATGAATGTCGAAAATTCGTTCAGAAGGTATCAGTTAATGTCCCTCGCTTGACTGCTCCCTCACATTCACTGCTCGGCGCTCTCTGCTAATCCTCACGAGTACATGGCCCTCCTACGTGCCCTGGGGGGACTAATCTCCCTCCTCATGCCACCAGAAAAAAAAAGAAAAAAAAAAAGAGGGAAAAAGTTGGAGAAGGTGGATAAAAATGAGCGCCGGGGGCTTCAATTTAGATTTGTTGAGATTGGTCTTGTTCCAGGGGTTGTGAACGCTCCCGCAGACACACTGAATTTCCATTTGAGTGCCTCCTGTCCCAGAAAAGCAGCCAGAGGTATCCCAAACGATGTGACCTGCACCTCCCCCTCATTTGTCTACATTAACTTTGCATGTGTGGTCCATCGGATAATAAGTGGGGCAGATTTTATATTTAGCAGCGCCTGCAACGACTTTGAAAAACAGGGTGACCCTTTCTCCAGACCCTTGTCAACCTCTAAGCTAAAGGCCCGTTTTAGCGTCTTTACATGTAATTCAGCTGTATTTTTAAGTTTTACATTAATCACGTTTAATGCGGCTCTTCTTATGCTGCCTGTTGGGCGTTGTTTGGATTACAAACAAGCTATATGGAGCTTCTTCTCTCTTGCTGTTTGTAATAGCAGTAAAAGCCAGAATGATGTGGTGCCTTTTCCCCAAGTTAGACAAGAGATCATAAAGACACTTACATCCTGTTTGTATTCTGCCCCTAGCTAAGACAGTCATTTCCATTGGTGGGGGCTGATAATAGCACTGTCAGAGAGTTTTATACCAAGCTAAACTCAAACTCTTGTTCTAATTATGTTACGCATTAAAGCAACTAAGTGGTTGTCAAAACTGCGTGGTAATAAGTTGGCCTAAATTGAACAATGCCTCTCTGTTTTTAGCACCGACTTTCAAGCTGCTCCGAGGGGTAAACACACAGGACTTGATATTAATTGCACCTTTAGTTGTAAAATCAATGTCAATTACCCCGCACAGTATTTTCTTTTTTTTTTCCTTTTTTTTGTGATCCTGAGTTGTTATCTAACCTTTCACTTTAGACGACCATACATCCAAGCGTGCTGCTCTAACCCTCAGGATAAGTCAATTTGTGTGCAACAGGTTTGCGACAGTAAAATTAAAAGGTCCCTCTGTAGTGCTGTTAATGAAAATGAAGCCCTGCAGCTCCCCAGTGACCCGTCAGAGAGAGTATGAACATAAAACTCTATGTGAGGCCTTGCGGTTGGAGGCTATAACACTGCAGTGCTGCCGCTAGTTTACCGACACTTGTCACAACATATTGATTGTGAGATAAAATAAAAAGAAACATACAGAAGTGGAAGACTTTAAAGAAGTTTCGACTCACTCTGTAACTTTTTGATTGCTCACTTAAATTTTGAACACTGTAAGAATAGCAACAGTTTTTTGCAAACCAGTAAACTTAGACCATGAAAATACCAAAACGCTGAGTATTAAAGGGATATTCTGACATAAAATTAATTTAGGGTCAAACACATCGTAACATTGTGTTAGACACCCTCTTGAAAGATGAATGTTGCCGACCACTTGCTTCTCTAGTTATACCAACTTTAGTAACGCCCGCACAATAGCAATACACAGTGGTCTGAGGAGCCAAGAACAAACCTCAAAGTGCCACTCTATAGCTACAAATAATGCTCAGAACAACACCTAACTTCATCAACGGTACATATAGGGTCCCAGCCATAGCACTAGCCACCAAACATCTTTTTAACTTTGCCTAATTTCTTTAGCAGAGAGACTAAACACAACTCACCTACTCTCTTCCAGCAGCCGCTTGTTTGTACGGAGACCTCAGAGTGAGTCCATTAACACAGCGGAGTTACGCAGCCCAAGGAAGAACATTTCTGATTATTACTTTATCATTTTCTTGAAGTGATAATCATCATATTAATCATTTTGCACTGCAGATGTGGAAGTTCTTCTGCCTTAGCGTCTCGGTCTGATTGTATTTCCATGAAGAAATGATCATAAATGTTCTTCCTTGAGCTGCGTCACCCCCCTGCGGTAATGGACTCGCCTGTACAAACAAGCGGCTGCTGGAAGAGAGTGGGTGAGTTGTGTTTAGTCTCTTTGCGAAAGAAATTAGGCAAAGTTAAAAAGATGTTTGGTGGCTAGTTCTGTGGCTAGGACCCTATATGTACCGTTGATGAAGTTAGGTGCTGTTCTGAGCATTATTTGTGGCTATAGAGTGGCGTTTTGGTTGAGCATGTGGCTCCTGGGACAGCTGTGTATTGCTATCATGCAATCGTTACTAAAGTTGGTTTAACTAGAGAAGCAAGCAGTCGGCAACATTCATCTCTCGACGGGATGTCTAACTCGGTGTTACAGTGTGTTTGACCCTAAATTCATTTTACGCAGAAATACCCCTTTAACTGCAATATTTGGAAAAAAGATGATATTTTTCAGCTACAATTAAGATATCTCCCCCCTCTAAGATCGTGTTTCCAAGTGTCTGGGACTCTTCCATATGTTGCACCATGAAAGTGAAAGCCAGTTTTGACTTTTTGCAATTTTTTTTATGCCAAAGTCCTCTGCATGGCACCCCTGCTGTGTTAACACAGTGGTGGTGTTGGACCAAAGGAAGGTGCTGCATCATTTAACATAGAGCTGTTGTCTGAAGGTACACAGTGTTACTCTGCTGAGATGCTGTGAAATCTCTGTATTCGGCTCGCCTGGCAGAGAGATCCAAACATAGCGGAGGCACTCATAGGTGACAACCTATATTTTAAACAAACAATACTCAGCTGTCCTGCAAAGACTGTACTTAGTTAAGAGTCTGCCGCGCTTGATGGATTGTCACTTTGTTTTTGGCTGCTCTGACGATATGAGTGGGACGGGGGGTTAAAATATTATGTAAAATGTTCCATGCTTCAAATTGTCTTCTCTCTCTTGACGACTCTGGGAAAGCCCTCGTTTGTTTACATAACGGCTGATTTGCTTCCAAAAATAGCTCCTTCATGCCAGATTCTCCAAACATACTGTAATTAGGCTTAAATATAATCATAGTCTGTCACTTTTATTTCATGTCGGTGCTTTTTTTTTTTTCCCCAAATGTTGTTGCATAAATTGTGTTATGTCATGCAAATTCCTTTATTTTGATTTGACATCCATCTATTGTGGTTATAAATGCTTTAAAGTTTCCACACATACAGCGGCCTTAAAGAGGGTTCAGCTGAGGGTAAACACATTAACTGCGATTTGACTAGTCTTGCCTTATTTCCCCTGTTTTTGCATATAATTTCTGCCAATAACCTAAGAGTATGTAGATAAAGAGGTTATCCCAGGACACCGCCGCAATATTATTATGTCGGGATGTGTGAAGACCTTCAAGGCACAATGTGATGTCACGCTGAAGCTAAAGAGATTATTTAGAGATAATTAGCAGGATAAGACTTTTAATCATGCTTTTAATCTTCGCTGGGAACAAAACTACAAACAAAGTTAAAGGACAGTCATTTCAGAGTGACAGACTTACACTAAACTTAAGGAGTATCATAACTGTTAGTTTAGACTTAAATTGGTCCCATTGGTGGAGCTGTTTCCCTGTTTTATCTCTACTTTGCAGCATCACTAGTGTAGTATCTTTTCCTGACTTGCACTTTTCTCCTGTTTGTTAAATTTGGTGGATTGTGAAAGTCAATGAGGATATTTCGAAGATGTCACATCTGTTAAAAGGGTTTCATGAGAGTCACAATTAAAAGGTTAAGACAATGATCCCTGTACCGATTGTAATTTTTTAATAACTCGTAAGACTCGCAGTTGATTTTTGATGTATTTTAGTCTTTCTGTTACCTGTTATTTGAGTCGGATTAAATGCCAAAAACTTGTTTCGAAGAGTTCTCAAAATCCCTTTTTACTGCATGGAGCTGCATTTAACTAAACTCTGTTAACATCTGCTGAATAAGAATAATGGTCTGGGGTCTGACTATGAGTCTAAAGAAAACATAAGAAGGAGGAGATGGAGATGGACTGTGGTTGAAATAAGCTATCACAAATCAATAGAGACTCAATTTCACAAAGAAATCTACATTAAGTAAAAATTTAATTTAAAGAGTTATTATGATAAGAGTTGTATTTGTGTCAGCTGATCATTATACACAACTATTGTTTAAATGAGCAGACATGGGGGTGCTTCAACTTAACAATGTTTTTCCTCCCGTCTTGTAACCACATTGCACCTTGTTGCAATCAGGGACTTCTTGTAATCAGTCTTGTCTTGAGAAATGTGTCCACAGGTCGTCTCTGTTCTTCAGGCTGTAGGTTAAAATAAGGCATTTATTTTTGGTGATACCATCTGTTAGAAGTTTTGTTAAGCTTTTGATCGTACCAAGACTGTAAACAGACTTCTTATTTAAGGCACTTTCGGAAAATCACCTAATGACGATGAAAATGATTAACAGAGGTGGTGCACTTGTTGCAGGTAAATGATTGGTTTAAAAAATGTAAACAAACAATGATGTCAATTAACATACGATTTACGTGTTTTTGTCTCTTAGAATTAACACCAATAGTAATTAAGATTTTTAAAATGGTTTCTGCTTTTTAAATTTTCTGTTTTATATCATTAGAAACAAAATCCCCTCTTTAAGGTCTTGTGAGGAACCTTTTGGCATGTGTTGACTTTGGCGCCCCCTGTGGACAAAGCAATACCTGTCTTTGTTTATAATCAGTCATGTCGCTAATGGTCTGGTTTGCTTTTCTAGGTCATAAATAGGTCATTCATGTCCAGTTTGTAAACAGATGAAAACTCCCTACTGGAGCTTTAATCTGCATTCACAGGAGAGTATGTGCTCTGAAATGGCGTAGGCTTGTTTGAGGTTACAATCTGCCTATTTAGTGTTACTTTAGCATATAGTATTCATACTGAATGTATCATCATGTCACACATACTCAACATTTTTCAGTCCACCCTCCAAAGCTGTTGTTTCTGCGCAGTGTGGAGCTTTTTCATGCTGCTGGCCACCTTTGTCTCCCACTATGACGAGGTGCCAAGGCTGCAGGTCTGCATGCTTTCCACCGCCATATGTGGACAAAGAGAGGCGGCAGCGGGTGAGGAGATGGATGAGGGGGTGAGGACGCTGATGGACACAGGTAGCTTGGCAGAGCTCGCAGCCCCCCCCCCCGTCCACCTGGCATTAGTTACCATTGTCTCGCTCCGCGTTTTTCTGGCACAGCTTGTGATTGAACTGACGGTGAGGTGAGGGTTTGGCACAGGGAAGGTTTTACCTCCGTGATAACAATAGGCCATGCATGGAAGGGAGGGGGGTGTTTGTGTTGAGCATTGTGGAACTGGATTGTCTAATGGAGGTTCGCTGTGCATCGTGTAATGTTTCTGGACTGGGATTTTGGTTTGTTAAAGGGCATCTGAGTCCCACTGTGTCCCCCCAGGATTGTTCCACAATGTCCTTGTACAGTTTGAGGCAGTTTTTCTCGTCTAAAGCAGCTAATTGACACACGTTTTTAAAGCATGCAGAGAGAACCAAACCCATTATTTCTAGTCTGGATTTGAAAGAGGGAGGAGGAAAAAAAAAGGTATTTTCATTGCAAGCACGCCCCGACAGCCCTAATCATGACCGGGGTGCCCTGTACGGTGCAGAGCACAGGCTCCCGCCCTGACAGATTATCCGGTGTGAATGTTTGGGAATGATAATGAGATCAAAACACCTCACTAAGCCGGGAAGAGAGGGTGGAGACTGGAGAGGGAGGAAAAAGGAAAAAAGCGAGCGAGAGCGTGCAGCAGGAGAGCGGGTGAGCGATAGCTGCGATAAATTGCAGAAGCAGAACCACTTGAGCATAAAATTAGATTTTACAAATGTGTTGTTACCTGACAGTCCTCTGACAGAGGAGATATCACAACATTATAGGGCTGCATGAGTACTACTAATCGTATCAAATAAATAAGAATGGCTCTCAGCTGTGATGGAGCCGGATGGAGGTTGGATGTGGACAGCGAGTTAGAGGCAGAAATAACATAATTAAAACAACCTTTCTCATTATGGACTCAAACATTAGAAGCCCAAATTCAATTTATATGATAATATAACACACGAAGAAGAGCTGTATGCATTACCAGATATTTGTCCAAATGCTGGGGCACCTAAACGTCGTCTGTGACTTCAGATTTTAAGGGAAAATATTTAAAAATGCTGAATTCTTCCTGTTTTCGTCTGTTTTTCTTTCATATTTTCACATTTCTATCTGTACTCAGTGTATCTTAACGCCGTCAGAGTGAGTTTGCACTCATCCGCTTGAGGTTCATGCCGCTTTCCATTCACATGCAATCATCTATTGATAATAATCTCTAGCATTTGAATCTTGCTGGAACTAGGCAACAACACGCCATCGCCTTCTGTGGATCCAGTCTGGACGAACTGAACATACATGAACTATTTGTGCTGCCCGTCAAAGTGAGAACCAGTACAAACAGTCTTTGTACAGAACATAATGGATTGCAGAGTATTTGAGGAAACAATTATTAGCCACGTTGCTGCTGGTAAGAAATAATAAGCTAAATACATCATTAAGACAACAATGAGGACTGAATGAATCAGTCTGGATGACAAAGCTCTAATTCCAGTCGGCTTAGCAGGGAGACAGACACTGAGGCAAGCTTTATCTGCACCGTTCTTCAAGAGGAAATAGTGTGTGTCTAAGAGAGAGGGTGTGTGTGTGTGTGAGAGAGAGAGAGGTCCCTGCAAATACGTCCCACTATGAAAAAATGTACAGGGGGTTTTATTCCCATTGGTGATAAAACTACAGAGAGATATTTCACCTGGTGTTCCCTGCATGAGACCTTAAACAGACAATGATATCTATGGGGGAACGAAGGTCTCTACGCAGATATTACAATAATGATCTGGTTTGAGACGCTTAAATGTGGCCAGTTCGTAACACATGGTTTAATGTTTGTGCAAGCATCATTTAATACATTTTAGAGTGTGTTTTTTCTACATATTTAAGCATAAAAAGGCCTTTAAACTTGAATAAGAAGATCAAGAATGGCGGTTTTATTCCCTTTTTCCCTTTTACCTCTTTGTTAACAAACTAATTTCTGCTTTACAGATGTAGATACATCTGTTAACATACTTATCACTTGTCTTTAAAGGTTGATTTACTGTGTATTTCTAATAAATTTTACATTCTTAAGTCGGACCAACATGGTGGCATTTGTTTCCCTGATATTTGCCGTCCATCATAAGACCACCTTAACTCAACCACTGTTAGCAGTCAGCAAATGTACTGCATCCAGATATCAGAAAACGGGGGTGTGTTCATTTTTCTCCATTTGAAACAAAGTCGGTTGAATTTGTTAAACTGGAAAGTGCTCAGCCTCTGCTGCTGTCAAACCAAAAATGTGTTTTTCTGATCTGACTCTGCTGCAGAATACCTAAGTGAATTCAGCAATGAATAAGCGAAGCAGCCCGCCTCCTTCCTACCAAAATAGTTCATATTACTAATACTGCAGGTTAATGCGGGGCTAATTCAGCCAGCTTATGCTCCCATTCTGAGTTGTTTTGGCCATTATCTCTGAGAAATAGCTCTTATTTTCTTGAGTATCTCGACCGATAACAGCATTCTTGTCTCATTAATTAGATGCAAACTGTATTTATCATTTATAATTCAATACAAACATGTTTTTAAAACATTAATAAGCTGAAATAAACTGGAGTTTGTCCCAACAGCCCAGTGACATTTGAATGTGTTACAACCCCATCCCCCACCAGCCATTCCTACCCGCAACATTACTTCTAAAAAAATAATGATTCTGAATTTAAACTCAATGTGTCTGACTTACATTTATCTCTTTCATATAATTAATGCATAAATCTTTGCTTCTGATGTGAAATGCAGCCTGCCTGACTACATACTGACCCCCTTTCCACGAGAGCAGCTAAGCCTTGAGCTGGACTTACTGAGGGATGTGTGTAAGGGAGAAGTAATTAGCACCATCCAGGATGTTGTGTCCGTCCTCCAAACCTTGTAGCCCTAAACCCAAACCCGCTCCGTGCTGTCTGAGGTGGAGAAGCTCAGAAAGCTCTGTCTGGCCCTGCCGGCTTCTGAGCGCTCTTTCTCAGCCTTACGCAGATTGAAAACACAAGACCATAATGCAGGAGAGACTAAGACAATTGGCCATTATGAACGCTCATAGTGACCTTCTTTATATACCTTGATTTATATATCAAAGTTTAATTTTCCTCACAGTAAAAATGCTGTCTTCATCCATTCTTGTTCTCTTCACTTCAAATGAAATCCAAGTCTGCGTCTTCCCCCCGCCCCTCCCAACAAAAATCTTCCCCTCTCTTCTGAGAAAATAGTTCCAGCGTCCATGGCTACACAAAGCCCCGTTTAATAACAAGTGCTGTGTGACCATGTGTTTACAGAGTGATATAACAGTTTAACTAATATTAAAGGGATTAAACAGGCATTATCAGAGCTTAGTATAATGTCAATGTTGACTAGGACTGTTGTGGTGAGAATAGAGGAGGAATATTAACAGCTATTAGGCCTCATTCCCTTGTTAATGCTCATTTCCATGTTTCATTGACAAAAAATAAAACACATCACATGACGAATGTTACTGTTTTAAGCTGACATAGTTCTTAGCTTTAATAAAACATAATTTGTCAATTTCAATAAAGCCAAAATCACTCTAAAAAAGTGATGATTTTAACTGTGATTTTAGTCTTTATGTTTTATTAGATATAAAATAAAGGCAAGTCCATTAATAAAAGTATCTGTTGTCCTGAACTTTACACCAACACCAATGTGTCAGGTAACATCACCTTAATTAAAATTCATTAATCAGACTCATAAAGCTTTTACACTCTTAATAGCCCGTTGTGGCGGTTTGCAATTAACACATTCTCAGCCATTAGCATGTCAGCACGCACCTGTCAGTCTGTGTCACCCCTATCACACCTTTAAACACTATCAACACCGAAGACCTTTATAATCCTACAATTCACACTTTGACTGAGCCAATATATACACAAGATGACGGACGGCAGATGTAACAAGCTGTAGGCATTAGGGAAAGTAACACGAGGACAGTGTCACTATTGTATATCACAGGCAGTGTTACTCGCACAGTGGAGGGATAACATTCAGCCAATGTTAGGAGAGGAGTTTATCTTTGTCTCTTCTGGATGGCAACAGTGACCGAGTTCTGCAGAGCTGCACATCATGCAGTAATAACAGAAAAAGCATGATTGATTAGAGTAAGAAAAGTGCTTTAAACATGTAAGATGTTTTTGTGTTTCTTATATTTGCAAAAGGACGTGATATGAGGGAAACTTATTAGACAAAAAATAAATAAATACAATCATAAGCTACTTCCTTTCAATCCTTGACTGGCTGCACCCCCATCAGTAGGCACTGTGTGGACACAAAGTGCATCTGGTGTCATTCACAGCCTGAGTTTGTAGTGTGGACCGGCTTGTGCCATGTCAAATACAAGACATTTAACCGAGCCGTAACACAGTAAAGATCCCTCCACTCATCATTCTACCTCCTCTGTGCTATTGATGCATACAGCACTGCAGGGGCTGCATTTATCAACAGAGCTGTCAATCATGCTGTTTTACTGCCTGCAACGGCATCAAATAAGTAATTAAAACTCACACTCCCCAAAGACACAAACTCTGGGACATGATTCAGTATGATAGGAAATAACTGCCGGCAGAAATCATGTTAAAGAAACATTTTTAACATGTCATGTGATGACAAAGTTTGACCCAGACCCCTTTTCCTTGTGTAGTTGCTTTAAATAAGTGATTAAAACTAAACGTTAACAAAGAAAATATTTTGGTGTAAAAGAGTTTGATAAATATTAACTTTACAGACAGAAATCACTTCTAAGAAAAAATTCTCCCATGTGAATTTTGATTTTAAAGTCTGACCCATGTTCCAACTGATTACATGGAGGAGGTGTGGTTTATGACCTACAGCTAATCAGCTAGTTTCCTTTCTGCGCGCAAACCTCACGTGTTTGTTATTCAAGTGGGAAGCCATTAAGATACACTGAGGAGTTTTAGGTCAGTATTGACGTCGGTAAAATCTGTGCATCTTTAAAGCTCCTGTGAGAAACTTTCAGTCTGTGTCACTTTGGCGCCCCCTGTGGAAAAAGTTTTGTATCAGTGCGGATTTCAGTCTCCTCACAGGAGCTTCAATATTGCCGATCTTGTAAGTACTTGCAGTTTCTGACACACACATAATAAAAAGAAAACATCCTGCTTATTTCAACACCTAAACATTTCACTTCAGAGACACTCAAAGTGTCTTTGAGTGTGACAGTCAAGCAATTTGACCCATTCCACACACCACACTTGACATTTCTCACGCTTATATTTCCCCACTCAATACTCTGTATTTATTTTTTTCATGATAATAAACTTGGCTTGCCGTAGTTTGAGTAACTCTGATTGACTGACCGAGATAACCAATCCCAGACCAATAAATCAGTCTTTGTGCCTAAATCTGACCAACCATGGAAGGCACCACACAATATAAACCAATCAGAAGCAACATAAGGCGGGTCTTAGTGTCTCTAACTATCTTTCACACGCAACAGCGCCAACATTTAAAACCCACTTTCTAATTTCTGGTTAATTAAGACTAGAATTAGGAGGCCACAGCGCACAGAGAGCAGCTGGCATGGAGGTGAGGACATCAGTCTTAAGGTATGATTGACATTAAAAAGAGGCCATTTTTTTCGCTGTCTCACTCTTGTCATTTTGTGAAACTTGGCAGCCCTGTCACTTATAGTCACTTTTCTGTGATCAGAGGCTGTTTTCAACAGTGTGAGGAAGCTCATACAGCAGCATGTTGCTGATGGTCTTGTTTGTCGTTTCAGGTCGTGCGGAGACAACAGTGTCAATTTCAGTGTAATTTATTTAAGCTGAAAATTCCTCACAGGAGTTTTACACATAATTTGCTGAGATTCTGAACCATTAATTGGGGGATATCCATTAGAAAAAGTTAATCGACCATTCATTTTTTAATGATGTCTTTTTTCTAGATCAGGGTCATGGGCTGATTAAAGCATTAAGGGAGAGACTAAGAAACACCCCGAACAGATGACTGATCCACTCCTGAGCTAACACACAAACAAAACACATTCACAGTTCACGCCGGCACTGACAGGCTGTTTCAGGGCCTTCCTGACCTGTGAGTGTTTGAACTGAGGGAAAACAAGCTGTGCAGGGGAAACCCGAGTGAACAGAGAGGAGAGAACCACGGCTAAGATCAAATCCAGAACCTCCTTGCTGTGCGGGGTGACTCTGCTAACTAATGAGCTAACTCGCAGCCAGACGCATTAATTAACCAGCAATGTTAATTTCCTCTTGTGATCCTTATCAGCGTTTAAATGAAACAGATTCCTGGCATCCTTTCTCTGCTGCTTGTGGTGCAAAGAGCAGAATTGGCTAGCTTAACCACCGGTCTCGGTATTGTATAACAGTTAGCCCCAAGTGATGTGTTGTTACCCGTAATTATGGAGCGGCGCATTCTTTCTAAAATTGGCTGCATTTCCCCACATTTGTGATGATTTGTGTGTGTATGTGTGTGAGCTTTGTGCCGGTCATTGTTTGCTGCCATCATTGTGAAAGTGAGTGCTGTTGCACATCCAGGGAGACAGGAAGCTATTCACAGGAAGATTGGGAATCCCACCAGTGAAAAGAAAGTACAAAGAAGCAACACTCAGAAATGCAGTGGGCGAGCTCACATACATCCGAGAGCATAATGAGCTGGTTTCATTGTTTGGGCTTCTGCAATGGTTTGTCTGGCAGAAAGAAATTGGTTTCCAGAAGCTCAATTTATCATAGAATGGACTGCAATAAAAATAAGATATCGATATATATACAATTTAACTATCCATGTATGTTCAACTCTGGATCCTTATTGTCTTTATATGCAAGAAGTATCTTATTTAGTTTGACTTGGAGCGTCAAATATATAAATATATACAAATGTCCTGACGTAACCCCCAAAATATGGGGGCGACCAGGTTCAGAAGGATAAGTGAGGTAATGAAATCAGACTTTATTTTGCTGTGAAGCTGGTTGTAAGGTCAGATTCTTGCTTGGCAGGAAATAACAGAAAGGTCACTGAACTTGCTTCTCTTCTGCACAAATTTCTTGCTCCACAAGGTCAATCGTATCAGACTCTTTTGCCTCAGCAGTTAAAAGAGCAGCTACAAAAAAAACAGTGACCTCGCCTTGCTCTTTAAAACATGCACTCTGTATTTATTTTAAACACACATCTTGTAAGAAATAAGGAATCCAGTCAAAGTTTAAACGTCTTCTACATCAGTGCTGAATTCTGACAATTGGAGGTGTGTTTGTCTGCATCCTCGAGGACAAGGATAGCTTTTATAAAAATGACTGTGTTTACATTACATTTAAAACAAATATGAGCCCCTAGACATAGAAGTAAGCCAGAGAGTGAGCCCAGACCAGACACACAAATATAAAAAACCCCATTGTTTACATGCTTATCACAGTATCACAAAGATGTTAAATCCAAAATTTACAATAAAAATGCAAGTATATAAATCTCTTAAACTCAAAAAGATGTTAATCCAAGCTGTAATTTAAAGGTCCTGTGAGAAACGTTTGGTATGTGTCAATTATGGCGCCCCCTGTGGACAAAGCAGTCCTCTCCTATCTTGTCCTCTACATGCGTAAGTACTGTCTTTTGAAAGGAACAAAAAATAACAAATAAATAAATCAAAATAAATTGGATGTTAATTTCTGTCTTTTTCATGAATGTGAAAAAACTCCTTATTGGGGCTTTAAACCTTTACTAAACAAAATGTGCCACACTGAAACCGGCAGCCTGCTGCAACACAGCCTTAATAGTTGATTCTCACATAAGTCCTGCCTCTAGAAAAGCAAAAACTAACTATGATGAAGGATTTTGGGAAAGCTAATAAGATTTTAAGAGGGTTGGTGGGGCAGTGACTCCCCAAGCCTCCTATCTGGACACACCTCTGGGTGAAATCAGGCAATCGGATAAAAACTTTTTTAATAGTCCTACACCTGAAAAATCTGAAGTGATGCACGTATCTAACTAAACTGGCCATGGCTAATAAACAAAGAAAAAAGTGGAGAAAAACTTCTGAATTGTCCCTTTATGACTTTAACCAATCGTCTATAAAAGAAACAAAAGTGATAAAACAGCAAAGACAATCAAACAAACAAATACCCCTGGCTTTATATCATTTCATCGAGTCTGTTTTGGCTCACTGTCATTTTGTCCCTCACTTTACTCTCTCTGAAGTCACTAAACGCAGCAGATGTTAAAAATAACTCTTCTCTGAGTTACCAACCTTACAGACTATAAGCTTTTCTCACAGGCAATCTGCCACTACAGAAGAGCAGAGGAAGGCTCTCAAGCTTGTTGCTTCTGCTCATGTCCACGTTGTTTGTGAGTTCATAACATGTTGGGCTTTCATGCTACAACCTGGATTTGTGCAGGGGCATGTAGAGCGAAAATGTGAAACCTCGGATTTTGACGGGGTGCAGCATGTCTCTCTCAGAGCTCTTTCAGCCTCTTAGACTGAACTGAGCTTATGCTTTAAAAAAATGTTTGATTTGTTTGCTTGAATATTGTTTTTTGGCTTTTTGGCTCTGCACTTTGGTCACATTTAAGTGGGTGTTTCTAAATTGAAGTTTAATATTTTAGACTTGGGTAAAGTCTTTAATTGTAGCACTGAGTGGTATTTAGAATTGACCTTGCAGTCGCCAAGTTTACTGCCATCATGTCCACTGGTTATGTACTTCCCTGATGTATGATATACTACATTTTAGCACCACTGCGAGAAGGATTACGAGCTACAGTCTGTGTCAGGCACATTCATTGAACTTTTTTTGACCTCCAGCTGCAAGGACTTTTTGATGCAAGCTTCTGTAAAGTATGGGTTGCGTTTGAATACTAATTTCTTATTTCTAATGCCTGTTGATGCTCTTTAATCAGGTCAGTGTTAGAGGAGGTAAATAATAACATGCAGTTTTACAATTTCAACAGCAAAGACTCACAGCGAGCAAAAAAGTAAAGGTAGAAAGAAAGCTGTGGAAAACAGCTCTTTATGCTGGTGATCACTTTTACTCCTGTTGCTTAAAAGGAAACACCAGTGTTAATTCTTGTCTGTTTCATAACCATCTTAAAACTCCTTAGAGGGGCTTTAAAATGAACAACTTCGTCCAAAGGTATCTCATAAATCAACAAATACAGAACCACCTTGCTGAAAACTTGTGAGCTGATTTGGACTTTGTGATCATGATGAAACTATAACTATATTCATTCAAAACTTTTCCAGACAGTTTAAAAATGTCATTATATTTGAAACGATCTCAAACCCTACACTGCCCATGTCATAATTTCTGTCAGGTTTGGGTGCGAGGGTTTAGTTTCCAGCAGTTACAGAGAGGAATTTGATCCGTCCTCTCTTCACAAAGCATCAGTCTGGCTTTTGAATGCAGCTGATCCAAAGTCCTCAAAGGACAAATTATGGAAACAGCTGCAATTAGTGGCTGATTTATATATTGTGGTAGGACCTCAGAGACTAATTAAAGGCCTTTGTGTTCTTGTCTATTGGAGATGTGCTAATTTGAAGCCTTTTGACTGAGAATCCGAAACTCGTGCATCTCAATTTGCACGCCCACTGCAATAACCAACACTTAGAGCAGTTGTTTAAATGGGAACTTGTAAACATGTTCTTCAATGTTCCAATCTCTACATCATTAGAGTGATTTCTTCATGGTGGTAAAAAAAAAAAAAGAAAAGCTCCATATTTCAGGGAGTTGCTGGAGCTCCTGCACATTAAGCCTTGCTGCTGTGCTCACGGCAGACTTCTGAAAATGAAAAAGCAAATTATCCACAGGATTTTCCTCCCAAGGAGCAGGTTCCCCCCTGTTTATTAAATTTGTTAAAGTGCTTCTGAGCAATGCACATTTTATCCTCTTAACAGTCAAATTACTATATACTCCAGCAATTACTTAATGTACTCTAATGAGATTTCCCCATGAAATGGAAGGATTCATTTATTTTAATGTGACGCATTCCACCGGGCGGTTTATGCATCACATCCTCTCGCAATCCAGGGAGGCTTTGACTCATAAATAGTGAGATGAGCCTGGCTCCCAGAAATGCTACTCTGCCCACAGCAATACTGAGATATGTGATTCTGTGATCCAGACAACAGAGGTCTGTGTGTTCGGGGGCATCTGCAGGTCACAGGTGCTATCCTGAAGCTTAGCTTTCTGAAACCAGGTATTCTCTAGGATTAGCGTATTAAAACAGGATGGTAGGTGGTGGTTGTCTGCAAGGCCATGGGGGTGAAATGGGTTACACAGCAAGTCAACATAAATCCCTTCTTTTCACCTTTAATTCACACAGGAAGTAAAATATAGGGGCACAATGGTTACCTGATGCAACTTTTTCCTTTTTTCAAAGATACATCTCTTAATGTGTTTTGCAATATCAGCGTTTCAGGGAAATTTAGCAAAGAAAATCACTTCATAACAAGATAAGTCATTCAGTCAGGAAGTCAGTTTTAATGGGAGAGATAGTGATCACAACTAAATGTTTGCAAAATCTAAGAAAGGAAATTGGAACTAGAATTTAAAACCCGTCTAAAAACCCACTTTTATTCCTTGGTTTTTGACCCAGCATGAGACGGCATTTGTTTTATTGCTTTTTATTATATTTTAAAACAACTATCTATAGTTGTTTTATGTTTTTATGTCATTATGTACATCACTTTGCATCAGCTTTGGTTGTATTTAAAGTGCTCTATAAATAAAGTTGAGTGGAGGAGAGTAGCCAGGTTTGGATTTGAGTCTTTTCTATTTCTTTGCTTTCAGTGTTAAAAAAAGAAGAAAAAAAGTTTTGGGTTGTCACTTTGGAAATAAATGTAATTCCCTAAACTAAAAAAAATATCCCTGAAGCAGGTGAATTATTAAATGTTGCTGGCAAAGATTTTTTTAAACCCAACCTGTGAAAACATTAACTAGAGTATTTAGGGAAAAAAAAAACACATTAGAGAGAAATAGTAGTAAGGGGGATAAATCAAAACAAAACCAATATTAATCTCCATATACTTTCCCTGTTGGAATAAAAAGTAGACGTGATAAAATCCACTTTCATGTGCATTTGCAAGCAGATGAAACAGCTTTTACAATAGTTTTCTGGTATGTTATGAAGCGTTAAGTCAACTTTTAGAAGTTTTCTCCTTTTTTAAATGATGACCATGAAGTTAAGCTAAACTGAAGACTTTTTCAACTTTTGAGCACAGTGGTTCTTTTTTTTTTCTCTATGCTGAAGTGATGGATGGTGGCAGAGACATCTTGCTTTGTTATTGAAATGGATAATCAGATGAGAGTGGAGGTGGAGGAGCCAGCCTCTCCATAAGCTGATGTTCCCACGGGCGTCTTTTTAAGAAGCTGTCGAAGCTGTCCTCTTAAAGGCTAGACACGCAGAGACTCGCATTTGACAGGACATGTAGAGAATTTTACTTTACTAATTACATATGATGAGCGGAACATCGAATATTCAAATACGGGGTGTGGGGCTGTGAC
The DNA here is from genome assembly GCA_962446985.1 of Xyrichtys novacula. Taxonomy (NCBI): domain Eukaryota; kingdom Metazoa; phylum Chordata; class Actinopteri; order Labriformes; family Labridae; genus Xyrichtys; species Xyrichtys novacula. The sequence goes on from OY660871.1 coordinate 27,351,934, forward strand.
AGTGACTGTGAATATATATTTTTTTCTAAATGAAAGGAAATTAAAAGACGTAGCTAAAAGAGCACTGAAATAATAAACGTAAATGTGCAGATTGACATTGTTTGAACTGTGTTGCACCAAATCTGTCTTGAGGGCGAGAGTTGGACCCCCACCTTAAAGAGGTTTCATGTCACAAAGATCAAAACAGGGTGTGTGTATGCTAAGCAAAGGGAGGATAAACCCTAACTTTTAGACTCAACACAGCCCAAAATTACTGAAATCAGTAGCATCATTTTACACGTCTTCTAAGTTATTGATTATATATCAACACAAACCTCCTACATTCTTAAAAAGTGAAGCTAAATTATCTCCTTGATGGGTGCTGACATGTTGAGTTAGTGAAGCAATTACCAATGCTTTCGCACCCGGCGAAGTCATCTCTTTTGAACACTTGAAAAAGTTTTATGTACAAATCAGAGCAGATCTGATGGTTTCGGAGAGGTACAACTTTTGAGACTGGAGAATGATTCCCTTTTTTGTTCATTTACCTTTAGTCCCTTTGTTTTTGAAGACAAGAAAACCATCTCTCCTCAATCATCAGTTACGCAGCAGATTTCCTCTGTGGTCTCTTTGGTCAAAAGTCAGAATCTGTCGAAATTTGTTCCTGATTTTTCAAAACTGCAGATTTTTTCCATGTTTGATAGGCAAATCATGCTGAAATTTAATATCTGTCTAAGATTCTATGATAGAGTTTCATAATCCATTTAGTTTAGGAAATGTCAGTGATTAGAAATTGATATCTAGGAGGCTTAGCTGACAGATAATTTAGATGCAGCTGGAACAAAATGGGAACTTGTTCATTTTTTGGACAGTGAGCTGAGTTCAAATCTTTCAAAAATGAACCATGTCTAAACACTGGTCCATTCTGATCTGAGTGAGCTGAACTTTGAGCTGACTGGCTGTTACTCTGTGCTTTGAAAATCCTGTCAAGAACGCCGCGGGAGCCGCATTTGTTAATAGAGCTGTCAATCAAACCTTTTTTTAACATTAAAATAGTGAATTAAAACAAAACCTCTCAAAAAAAAAAGAGCACTCACTCTTAAACCAGCCTGATAAGAACAAACTGCTTACTAACCGTTATGAGTTATTAGCCTCCGAAGCTTCAACCACGTGATAGAAAGATAGAAAGTCCTTTTAGTGCTTTCAAGGACATTATACAACAGGATCCACATGAGATGCGCCCTTCATGACAAACAAGATAGAGTCTATGAATGCAACCCTTTAATAGGGCTCTATTTGAATTTAAAATATAAGCACTCATAGCAATATGTTAATATGTTGGTCCAATATATAGCATAAAAACCCTGAAATATTCAGCAAAGAAGTGAAAAAAAGAGTTTTTTCTCTTTGCTTCATGATGCTCCGCAGCACTGATGCTCTGATACAGCAACATTAGAAGTGATCCTCTACTTTGATGTGGGTACAGACGTGTTTTGTAAGTTTTGAGCAGTCATCCAACCCATCTCAAGAACGGAGAAAAAAAACACTTCCCTTTGAATTTTATGTAAAAGACGGGAGCCCGAGTCCAGTTATCTGCTCCACCAATGTGCTTTTCTGGTGAAATAAAAGAACTTCTTAATGGAGAGACAAGAGCCTGAGATATTCTGCTGCCCTGATGGAGTAGACAGAAAGACACACACCCCCCAGACAAAAACACACACTCCTTAAATCCATTATGGCTTTAGACTTCAAAGCTGATATTGGTTTTTTCAGCATTCCCTGAAAATGGAGAGGGTTGCTCCGTGTTTGCTGAGCAAATTTAATACCTGGTGTTACGTGCGCTGCTCCCCTCACAGCTCGTCCTAAGTGCAAATGCCTTTCAGTATTTTCCTCCATTTATTCCTACCTGGAACTGTGTTTGTGTTTCTTCCTTTTTTTCACCTGTGATGATGTTTGAATCGGACTGTCAGGGGCTTTACGTCTCTGTCTCTTTTGTTTTTCAGGTGGGATCTTCGAACAAACAGATGGTGGACCTATTCCGCTTGTTAGCGCCGAGGAGCTTGCCTTTAAATTTGCTGTCAATAACATTAACAGAAACAGGACTTTGTTGCCAAACACAACACTAACGTATGACATACAGAGGATTAATATCTACGACAGTTTTGAGGCGTCGAGAAAAGGTGAGTGGCTTTTTTTTGTGTTTATTCAAGGAAGGATGAAGCGAGTCTCGCCAGTAAGGAAAAACTACACTCTAGTAATTTGACAACCATGATTGTTTTGGATCACAGATTTCAAAAAACGTCTGTCTTTTAGTCTCATTATTTTCTCTTAATCTTCTCCAGCTTGTGACCAGCTGTCTTTAGGTGTGGTTGCAATATTTGGGCCTTCACATAGCTCGTCGTCTAACGCTGTGCAGTCCATCTGCAACGCACTGGAAGTGCCGCACATCCAGGTGCGGTGGAAACATCACCCCATGGACAACAGGGACACCTTTTACGCCAATTTATACCCTGATTATGCTTCCTTAAGCTATGCTATCTTGGACCTGGTGCAGTTCCTAAAGTGGAAAACAGCCACTGTTGTGTACGATGACAGCACAGGTATAAAAACACTACAGTATGACCAAAAAAGAGAGTCGTAACCATGATCCTTACGCTTTGATTTCTGCTGTATCTCTTCTTTAGGATTAATAAGACTTCAGGAGCTTATCATGGCTCCTTCGAGGTACAACATCAGGCTAAAGATCCGTCAGCTTCCTCTGGACACGCAGGACACGAGGCCGCTGCTCAAAGAAATGAAGAGAAGCCGGGAGTTTCGCATCATCTTTGATTGCAGTCACCACATGGCTGCACAGATTCTCAAGCAGGTGAGTAAGAGAGAGAAAGCTGCAGAGAGAGACACCCTGAATTTTTGCATCCACACAGGTGTCACCGTCACCTGTTGAGTCCAAACCACCAGAATGGATGCTTTGGCATGACAGTAACTTGGCAATGATGGGAAGGAGGAAAAAAACAGCTGCCTGGGTGTCACTTATCGTTTGCTGTTGTAAAATTCTGATGTCTGACAGTGCAGGATTCTGACTGCTCTGAAAAGATAAGACAAATAGAGTCCGAGAACAAACACTGAATCCGAAATGGAACAAGTGCTGTATATCTGTGGGCTTTCTGAGATCCATCTGTAGCTGTAAACATGAATCTTACACTGATTTCTGAAGCACTCTGGTTTCATTTGAAGCCTGGTAGGTATTGTTGAAGAACATTTAAAGAAAATGGAACACACGCACTGAAAAGAAACAAAACATGGGCTCACAGTTTAGTACCTGGGATCTACTGGTTAGTGAGCAACAATATAAGGTGCCTGATGGTCTGGCAGGTTGAGCGCTCACCCCACATGCAGGGGTTGCTGATGCTGGTCCGACTAGGCCTGGGACGATAACAAATTTCGCCGGACGATATATTGTCCTACAAATTATCGATGATAAACAATATTATTTTCGACATTATCGAGACCAAAATAACCACTTATGTAATGTTAATATAACACATATTTTCTGACGGGTGATTCTTATTGTCGGTCAGTGTCATTTCTCAAAATGCTGGCTTTTCAGCCATACTAAATGGCAGCATTTCTTTGGCAAAGGGTAGTAAACTACCCTTTCTGTGAGCGCACAACATTTGTTCCGACTGTACATGCTTTGTCGACCAAACACTTCAATAAGCGTGACTGTCGGGTGGATGGCTCTACATCTTGAGGTGCAGTTTTTGTCCTGCACCTGAGATGTAGAGCAGGGTCCAGACGCAGGTGCTGAGACTAATGCACAGAGTGAACCCTCTTGTCATCCAGAGTGTTTGGAGGAGTGAGGCGAGGACAACAAATTCATGCATGCACATGGCGATAGATCGAGGCCAGAAGAATTATTGAGTTAGTTTTCATTTATCGTTCAATTCATTGATTAATTGATTATCGTCCCTGGCCTAGGTTCGACCATTTCCTTCATGTCATCCCCAACTTGTGCTACCCCGATAAAGGACCCCAAAAGACAAAAAGTAGTCAAACAATGACCAGAAAGCAATCTAATCTTCGTCTCCCTCCAACTCCTCTCATGTCTCAAACTCCAGGCTGCATTTAAAACAGCGTCAAAAAGACGTCAAGAAGCAGATACCCCAGAAAAACCACAGGCTCCACCAGACGCCTGGAAAAATCACCCTTCACTCCCTGAGAATAAATCCTGTCAGACTACAGCCCATAGTTTCTCAGATTAGTGAAGGACATGCCTGTGGAGTGGAGAATATTGTCATGATTTTAAGCATAGAAACATGTCAGGGTATGACGCTGGGCTGGGCTCTTTTTTGGTACATGCTATCACCTGTTTACACATGTCCTTTTTTTTTTTTTTACACCTGTCTGTGTCAAACATAGATCCTACAAACAGCATTGTGTTTCATTACCCAAACAGAACATACATGTGTTTGTTTGATTTAAATGATTGTGAGCGAACAAAGAGCTGTCACTGTGATGCAGAGCACAGATTGTGTAGGTGGTCTGATGCTCAGAGATGTCAAGAACAGGCTGGTGGATCCCCCCCACCCCCCACTCCCACCCCTCCTACTTTGAGTTTGCTGTCAGCTTCTGTTAACATGCTTACTGAAAGCATCATCTCCTCCCAAGTTATTTAAATAACTCAAAGTCCTCCCAAGTTACTGAGATCTGAGGTGACATTTATCTGCTCGTGGCCACTCTGCACATCTCGCACCAAGGAGTCAGTGTCCTCTAGAGAGAAGAAGAGGGAGAAGGATTTGAGGCAAAAGTGCTTCAGACAGTTTTCTAACAGGAGAACTTGGGCAGGGGCGCCTCAACACACAGACGAAAGCTTTTAAGAGAAGGCGTACATGCGACTGGCCACACTGTAGGCGCTGATGAAAACACCAAAAACACTAGTTTGTTGGAAACTCTCTAGATATTATGGTGGATTTTTACAGACTTGATATGAAGACAAAGTTCATAGCAATACCAGTTAATTAATTTGGTCCGTAAATTTGAGATATTGAAATTGCTCATTTTCTCATACCAGTACACTGGAAACAAAATATTACATTTATTTTAATTGGAGAAACAAGTGAATCAAGCTTAGATTTATAAATTATTCGACTTTTCTCTTGAAATGTACAAAAAAGAACAAGTACATGCAGATTAAAACCTGAAAAACAGCAAAGAACAATTCCCAGTCTAGATTTCCTCTCATAATACTGAAGCAGGTGAAATATGAGCTCTTAAAATTCAGTGTGACAGTCAGCCAAAATGACAGTCTTACACAAGACACATTTGGAAATGATAACACCTGGGTTTTGACTGGCAGGCAGCGGTGACAAAATTTACCTGCCACTGAGTTATGATGTTTTAAGGGTTTGCAAACGGCTCCTCGTTCAAGCATGAGAAGCAGGTTCGGCTCGTTAAGGGTTAAAATATCACCTCTGACGTATTGCGTTTTGCCCTTGGAATATCTCGCGTTTCATGCCATGATTTGCAGGAAGCATTGCGCCCTGTCTTCACTCTGACAGCTTCACCTGCATTTAACATGCTTCTGTCAGGGAACATTTCTTGTCACAGTGGACAGGAGAAAATGGGGCACACGTCCCTGGTGTGTCTGTGTGACATTTGTTGTCATATGTGTTTTATTTTCATTTGTGCAGTGACTCTGGTGGTGCATTGTGGGGGAACACATATAGACCGTGCATTGCATCATAATGTAATTAGACACTATGCATTCCTCATGACATTTACTGTACTTCTTATTCAATGTCAATGCTATTTTTTTTTCTCTTTTTTGCACGTTAAGTAGTATCAAACATTTATACAATATGTCAATAACACTTTACAATAACCATAACTTAGAAATGGTAAAACGACCATTTATAAATGGTAAGCAGGTAGTTTAACGATGTTTAATCATCATTTAGAAATAGCATATAGACCATTAATGAGTTGTAAATTTTACATTTTTGAAAACCTAACCCTAACTCTAACCCTAGCTTTACAAAAAACATCTAAGTAATGTTTATAGGTTGTTTATAAAGCACTTATAAATAATTTACAAAATATTATAAACATCAGTTGCAACTTTACAATAACTATCTAAGTAATGTTTATAGATGGTTTAAAAACCAAATATTAAGCATTTACAAAATGCTACTGACACACATTTTAATCTGGATGTTTTACAACCAATATTAAACCTTTAATAAATAGTCCATTTATAATTAATGAAAATTATTAATCATAATTTCATTGTTTGTTAATGGTGAAGTAACTTTTAACTTACATTGATAAAGTATCTATTTGCCATTTATAATTGGTCTATATGCTGTTTTTAAATGATGATTAAACATTAATAAACTATCTATTTATCATTTATAAATTATGGTTATTGTAAAGTGTTACCAATATGTGTTATTCCAGTCAGAATAAAGATTAGTCTTAGTGTCGTGTACTCGGCTTGATGGAGGAGTGAACTTCCCCCCCATGTAAGCACTGCATCCTATTTACATAACCTTGGCTTTTTTCGCAACAGATGGTACAATTAAACAGGAAGCACAGCCGCCATGAGAACGTGCTGCCTTTGAATGTAGATGGAGTGAAACAAGTGGCGGTGATGGAGTGTGCGGATATGAGGCAAAGATTACCGAGCGAGCTCTTTTGATTGAAGGCCCCTCTTCTCCGCTGGGATAACGTCATGTGCCCCAGAGCCATTGCAAACCATTTAAATGCATAGAAAAGCATCAAGTACTGTTGCTATTCTGTAAGTCTGTGGACCACATATGGCGCACAACTCCCAACAAACAGAATGTCTATTTCGCTCAATAGGCTCATTAAACCGTGGTATGAGGCATTCGTGCATATCTTTGGCATTGTTTATTCAGACTGTGCAGTTGATTGTTAAATGCCCTAACCTGAAATTATGACCACTCTCTCTCTCTTTTGCCTCTGTTCATTCCCATCTGTCTTCCCCACCCTCTTGTCTGTGTATCCTTGCAGGCCCAGACCATGGGGATGATGACAGAGTATTACCACTATATCTTCACCACTCTGGTAATGTACTATGCTTGTTAATGCAAATAGAGGCTCGTTTGTTCTCATCTCCCCACCGCTCGAGGTTTTTGATGAATAGTGGCTAATTGCCAATGGGCTTTGGATCCAGTCCATAATATCAATTTTGTTTGACAAGCTAGAGGCATAATAGAGTCTTCAGCAGGCTGTAGTAAACACTCGGCTTCATAGTAAAGTCAACACAAGACTTTGAGGTGGTGGCTTTAAAAAGACGACAGCTTGAGATTCAAAACGGAGGGTGACTTCCAAGTTTGAAGAAGACGATAAATCCCTCGAGAGCTTTTTAATACACCCTTCAAATAAATTTAAGGTGTGACAATCCTGGTTTAACGTAAACGTTGGATTTTGTGATGTAAGATTGTGTTTCCTGCTTTCTCACATTGAACCAAAACAACTGTGCAGTCATCTGTTTTAGCCGTATCTAAATTAAATCTGTTATTTCATTTTATTTGAGTGGTTAGAGCTTACACTTAAATCAAATGAAATGCCATACGTTTTGAGAAAGAGGGAATAAAAAGAAGGATAAAGTGGTAGCACTTAAACTGCACAATGAAAACTCATGAATTCAGTATCACATACCATAACTCTGAAATTCAGGAAAAAGGTTTTAAATATAAATATAAAACAATAACAGCTGAATTGTTGTTATTGATTTCACCCATAAAAGCTTCACCAGCATCAACAAACTACGACTAATATCAGCCTTATAATGAAACAGGTGCCAACAGTTTGTTTCATTTTTGAGTAAATCTGCTTTGAATGTAAGGTGTCCCTCTGTTTTTCATAAAGTTTACTCATATTCCATTTGTAGCCCATCCTCAAATAAACGAATTACAAAACTGTAAAAGAGGCTTTGGATAAATCTAAATGTGCAAAGTTGTTTATGTGTTCATTAACTTTGATGACATTAGGTAAATCCTTAAAGCTCCAGAGAGGAACTTTTGTTTTTTGCTGGTTTACTCTACAAAGTAGTAACTCTTGTTTAGTTAGTCCTGCGCAGTACCATCACACTGTTCAACTGTACTGCAGTAAATGTTAACAGGCTCTTTAGCAGTGACTCATTTTGTCTGACACCTACCTCTCAGAAGTGGTTACAAGCTTAAAAATAACTAGACAGAAATTATAAAATCATGTTCTACTTTCGTAGGTCATAAGGAGGTTTCGATATTGATTTCAGCCTGTTTTATAACAAGCCGAAAACTCCTCACAGGTGCTCTAAAGTTAGCGCACAGATGCTTTAGCAATTATTTTTCCCATTAACGCTCCAGTTAGGAACTAAACTTTTCGTAAATGTTTTGCTTCCTTGTGGTCAAAGCAATCTTTGTTAATAGTCTCATTCTTCTGACTGTTCACAGTCAAACTTACTATTTTTTGCAAATACTTTAAATGGAAAATGTAAAAAGAGAACTGTTCCTTTAGCTGCTTTGCTGACACCTACCCCCTTGCACCAGTTTCAGGCATTAAAATTTGCAGAAGAAAAACTACAATTTGGATTACTTTTGGAGGTCATAAGAAGGCATCAATATGCATTTTAGTAAATTTCGTTACTGTCAAAAAACTCCTTACTGGAGCTTTAAATTGAACACATTGTCATTGTGCTCCCTGCTAAAAGTTATTTAGGGGTTACAGTTGGAAAGGTGCAAATAAATAAAGCAGTAAATCTCTTATTCTATGGTTGCCAAGAGTTTCAGTGTTTTTAGGTCAGTCAGGTTCAAGGTAATTTCTCATGCTGCAGTTTTTGGTGCAGTTTGATTGTATTTTGTTACTCTTATACCTTTTGTATTATTTTGTCAACTCTGTTTGTGTCAGAGAAATTTATATTGTATAAACAACTCTCAGCGTAATGCAATATAAGCAAAGAAGTATCCACAAACTGCCATTCCCATCAAGCTCAGAAAAAAAAGGGGGAGCTGAAAACACAACCTTAATGAATGTGGGATTTACTGCAGACCGGGTGTATGAGACTGCGTTTGTGAAAGCTAGCTGTACCTAAAAAACTAGGAACCTGATGAATATCTTGATAAGAGTAAACAAGCTGGTCTGCCACAGAGAGGGAGAGCAGATCTAAAAAGTTAAGTTGTTTTGGTCCTTTCTAGCATTTGTTGACATTAAAAGAAAACCTCCCACCTTTTCGTGTAAAACTCAAAATAAGTAAATCTCGAGGTTTGTGTTTCAGTGTCAGACATGTTTAATGCGGCATGGCTATGTTGCGGTTTTTACTCCTTTCTTGTATCTTGAGCATTTTCAGCTCCCACTCTGAAGAAATGATATTCTCTGACTAACACAAGCAGACTCAGCAGGAAGCCGCTGCCGTTCTTCACTGAGACGTTTGCTATCTGGTGACAAACAGACTGAATGAGAGTGAATACCAGCGTGATCTGTGCTGTTCCTTTCACTCTCTGTTATTGTCTCTGTTTCTGCCTCGCTTGTGCACACACACTTGCTGTCTCTCCGGACTCGGCCGGTCTGGTGTGATAATGTGATATGACACTGAAGGTTCAGGCGTGATGTGTGTCATCTTTTCACGCTCGACGGCGTGGCGATGGCATTGGTCTTCCATGCGGCACGTTACTGTAGCATATCTATCGCTTTAATTCCTTATCTTTGCAGGCATCCGTGTTTATTTGTCTCAATTTCAGATCTGATAGGACGGAAAACATTTACTGAAGGATCAACTTTATTTGTTGAGATTTTCTGCTCCAAATTTTCTTGCACACAAAGGCAGGATATCTCCATCGAATCAGAGTAGGGTATCTTTTCTAATGCTGCTGTCATATTGATAGACATACCATTAAGGAGATTATACCTGGCGGCTTGATTTGATCCAAAATGATGAATACTTGTGCAGTATATATGGCGATACAATTTCCTCTCGATGGAATCCACTGATGTCTGTGTTTTATCTTCTGCGGAGAGGTGAAATGTCGACTTATTAGAGCGTGAAAAGGCAACAGCGGAGTGGTGTGGGGTAATAACTTCCTTGTCCTTTGAAATGAGTCTGTCATAGCTCCCTGCCTCGCGCTAGCTATCTCCGAGTCTCCTCGAGCTGAGAACTTTGTTATGTTTACCTCCTACATAACACTTCTGTATGCGCTCAGCATGTTCTTCGGGTAAAGATTTCAGCGTCTTGAGCCGTGAGATTATGTTGATTCTTTCTTATAGATGTGTGCACAAAGCAGCGCTGCAAAAAGTGAACTTATAATTGGAACAAGTTGGCTCCCTGACACTCCAAAACGCCCCGGTGAAAATGAGGAAGTCACAAAAGATGAATTATCTCCGTGCAAACATTTGCGTCCCAGTTAGTTTGTATTCTTAGCTTCAAAGCTACAAAACTTGTAACCTGATCTAGTTTTTCTGAGCAATTTTGAATGTCATGAAGAACAACAGAGATTTACTTTGATCTCTGCTCATAAAAGAGAGAACTGTACTGTAGTCTGAAGATGGAGAAAAGAGAGGAGAAATATTTCTGTGACTGGCAGCAACCATTCTTTAGTAAGTGTCTTACACGCTCTCGTTCCCTCAGCACTAACCCCACAGGGTGCTAATGAAATATCTATGTTCATCCAAATGTCTTTCCCGAGCCCCCTGGCCCATTCCACCACGACATGTGTCAACATGTGACTTCACACTTCAGCTACAATGGCTGCCCCAGAAATTACAGCGGCTCAAATTGAATTGCTTTTTGCTTGGAAGTTGCCAAGGGAATGCAAGTGTTGAATTATTAATGCGATTCAACAAAACTGATGCTTTTTTTTTTTTCCCCCCTCCTCATACTTAAAATTTTCTGAGCTAGGAACAATAATTAAAATGTTCCCCAAATAACAGATTTGCACTCATACAGATTCTTTAACATAAAAATGATTTAGGCAGACAAAATGCTAGAAGCTTGTTGTTTCTGTGGTGCTATTCATTATGATGGAGGTACAAAAACAATAACAATTCGTCATTTCTAAAAGGATTTGCCAGCGTAATACGCCTCAGCCGCCTGAGCCTTTTAGATTTCATTTATTACACAGACTCTGCTCAGACACAACACTTAATTCTCCTGATTTGGCATTGAGAACTACTCTAGCTCTCCTTCTTTCACTCTGCTTGGTCTTAATATAGTATTTGTTTAATCAGCTGATGCATCGTTGTGTTTTTATCCAAGCAGAAAGCAGCCGAGACAATACTTGAAACAGAAACGCTCACAGACAAATTAAGAAGTCATTTTTGTTTCTTTGGTCTCTTAAAAAAAAGGACCTGATGGCCATTAACCTGGAGCCGTACCGCTTCTGTGGGGTCAACATGACCGGCTTTCGCATCCTCAATGTGGATAATCCCCAGGTCTCATCCATCGTGGAGAAATGGTCGATGGAGAGGCAGATACCACCTAAACCTGATTCAGGCCTGCTGGAGGGCGTCATGACGGTATGTTTTATTATGTTCGTGTTGGACCGTTTAAAGTCAGGCCTCACAGTGTTAAAATGAGATGACTATATTTATCTGTGTGTCTCTTTTAGCTCTCTAACCCTTCTCAACTTTTTACTTTTACCCAATATCAGTTTACATCTCACTCTTCCGATAGTTCTTGTGCACGGATGTCAAATGTTAGAAATCCCTTATATGTCAGGATTACACATAGGTATGCAAAGCCTGGCTCTAACAAAAAGATTTTAACATGTTGAAAAAGTAAGTTTTGATTTTATGGAGTTCAACAAGACTCCCAACAGAGCACACCAGGCACCGACAAACAAAGTCTTACTCTCATTACTGGACATCTTGCAAAACCTTTCCATCCAAAGTGGCTTAAGGGCAAACAAACAGAGTTTTTGTCAAGCTAAATGTTCTCGCTGCTTAGCAACCAGGTAAATCCACCACAGAGGCAGTATCTGTTCTCCTTTCCTCTCCTTGACTGGTTGTGGTAGGTTTTATGGGACATGTATCCACACTTGTGTTGTTGCCAAAAATCAACAAGCTGGTCTCTGATTTCTGACATTCATATAATGTTATACTTCTTGGTTATTACTGTCAGCTTGCTTCCTGATTGGCTACTGTTTCTCCATGTGCTAATCCATGGAGTGTGTGCTTGCCTATCCTTAGGGTTTCCCTGACACGGCAGGGGATTTGATTATGAATACCAAATGTTGGAAATTACTGATTCAAAGTTGGTGCAGCAACTATGATTTTATGAGCAAATCAGGGGACGTACATCCCTTCGAACATACCTCACTCCAGAGGAAAATGTGGTAAGATGGCCTTTGGAACCATTAAAATGTGGCACTATGCTGGACTTTGTTAAAAGACGGTATCAGGCCCAAAAATGAGCCTGCTAAAGATATTTAAGCTCCTGTGAGGAACGTTCAGTTTGCATGAACTTTAGTGCCCTCTGTGGACAAAGCAGTCTTTGCATGCTTAACTTGTGACATAAAATCTCACCCTGATGACTTTTAACGGTCAAATATATAATTTATTGTCAATATTTAATAAAGAAATTGTGAAGTCATGGCTCTTTCTTCTGCTGCTCGACTGACACTTGCCCTCTCACACTGGTTTAAAGCATTCAAAATGACTACATAAAGATGGTCAATCATGTCACTGATGGTTTTGATTGCTTAGGATATCATAAAAGGCATCAAGATGAATTTCCATCTACTTCAAAAATATCAAAAAACTCCTTACAGCAGCTTTAAATTATAACTCAGTAAGACATGTAGACAATAAACACACATCTGGCTCTGAACCCACTATGTTTTCAACTCCAACAAATGGGCCAATTGGCTATGAGTAACCGAACAGAAGAGACAATGAGACAGAAAACACCCTCACTTTGTTCTGGCGTGTCGAGGGGTCAGGTATTGGCAAGAATCGCTCACTTCCACAGGTGATCCATTATAATCTCAATAGTACAGATGGAGATGATGCAATGACTTGGAGAACATTCATTAAGCCATTTCGCACCAATTATTATTGAACGAGCAAGTCTCTCTAATCATTGTTTCTGACCAGGTGCATCCCTTTACAGCCAATCTGTTCCAATGCATACTTTATGATGGATAATGCCCCATTGTCTCAATATGTTTGCCTCAAAGTAACAGAAACTCCGGCTTTCTCTAATGGCCCACACAGTCTCCATTAAAGCCGGCATAACACATTTGTCAAGACAGAGCAAGGTGCTCCTCGCGATGATCTGTAGACATTTTATTGTGACATAAAGACAGAATCACCCTTAAGGGTCCACGGTTGTTGACAACATACCTTCAGGCTGTTTTGCAGGAAGTTTCACATAGCTACAGATTGTGTGGCTTATCTGGTCAATAAATAGATGTGGAGTCCCATTATAATGCTCATTATAGTGCAGATGTTAATAGATGATAAACTGAGTGCCAGAAATAGGTCCCATATATGTCACACTGCCAAAAAACGATTGCAAGCGGGTGATGTAGGTCGAACACACATTATGAATACTAACCTTGTTTACTAAATTAAGTAGGAGCCCATTCACTTCCAATCCTTCATAAATGCCAGATGTCCTCTGATAAGCAAATATGAACAACTTGAGAATTATATATATTTTACTGGACATGAATATATCCTAAAGTTACCATATAAAAGCATGTTTAAATATTAAAGCTGGAATAGTAGTTGGAATTTTATACATGGTTTTGAAATCTGTGTGTGGAGGATCTGCAGCCTCTCAGTTTGTGACTCCATTATCCATGCAGTGATCTGAGTGGGTGGGTATGCAACACATAAGAACCCAGAATCAGTTACAACTGCAGGTACACCAGCATGTCTCTGAGTGGTAATTCAAGTTTGAGTGTTATTCCTACCATCCAGCTTTCTTTGTTTGACATTAAGTGGTTGGCCCTTGCTATTAAAGGAGACTGAGGTGACTGAGGTGAAGTGGCTGACACAAACAATCAGTGAGCACCAACTGTTGCTGGAAATGAAACGGCAACCAGTGTTTTGTGGGTCCTCCAGCGCTTGGACAGAAAATTGACATAAATGTTGGTTTTTTGTAACCAACAGAAGAGCATTTGGCGTATCTGGCTCTAACCTTTGGCATCTTGACTATGAAACACTGATGCAGAACCATAACAGGATTGGAGGAAGCAGAAACACAAGAGGATTTGGAGTGGTTTTGCATGTATGCTTATGCAAATCACTCCTGTCAATGCACTGATACAAAATCCGATTGCCTTGTAGGTGCTATGTTTTGCAAAAGCAGAATCAATGAGGTTTCCTGCAACTGGTATGCAAAGAATAGACCTTTAAAATGAGGATATTTGGACTAAACAATAATCGATTGATGTGAAAGATAAAATCTGCTCAAAAAGGGCAAAAGAAATCAGATCCTGGAGGTCAACACTTAAAATATAACTGTTGAAGGGATAAATCACTATTCAACGTTCCTCCGGGCTTTTCCTCAATCTGAAGATTAGCTTGATAGTAACCAAACTACCCTTGTCTTTTCTCAGGCATCAGCTGAAATAATGTTCACCCCTTATTCCAGACAGATGCAGCTCTGACCTATGACGCAGTCCACATTGTGTCCGTCTCATACCAGCACGCTCCGCAGATGACGGTAAACTCGCTACAGTGCCATCGCCACAAACCCTGGAGATTCGGCGGACGCTTCATGAGCTTCATCAAAGAGGTAAAGGAGGCGGGGAGGGGCACCTTTGGCCTGTTGCTGTTTGAGTTGTGCGTCACTGATATTGGAGAGTATTGATTGAAAGGGTGAATGACAACATCAGGAGTAGAGCGAGGGCCGTGTAGGCGAGTGGGACTCAGATATTTACCCAGCAAATCAATCATATCCGCATACAAAGCAAACCCAGCCTTGATAGACACATCAAAGCAGCATTGTTGTCAGCTTTATAAATTCCCTGTTTTCATAACCTATTTTCCAGAAAGCACGTACTGTAACCTTTTGAAAGCACAACTAGTGTAATCGTCTGTTATTTAATCTAACATGAGAGTCTGACAGTACCTCAGAATACACAAACAAGCCTGAGTAAAATGGCAGATAAAGGCCGTGCAGAGAAGCCACTGTTTGTTTCTTTATCGTTCCAACAACAAAATCATTTGTATTCATAATAGGTGTGGTTCAGAAATGTTAAAAATAGCTTTAATTCTGCTTGTTTTCCTCTCCTATAATAACAATAAGCCATTATTTCAAAATTAAATTGTTAACCTCCTGGAACTGTGACTGTACTCGCCCAGGCTTCGCCCTCTAACCACGCTCCCTCCTCTGTGGTAACTGCCCAATAAATTTGCATATACCCACAGAGCAATCTGAATGATGGCTATGGGGGGGCTGTCCACATAAAAGGGGCAGAACTAAACTGCTTTCCTTTACCACTTTTCATTAGCAAAATGGATGAGAACTTCTGTTCAGTTCCCATGCCTTTGTCCAATGACTGTCCCCATGTTTCATCTCCATGGTTGACCCATCCATGCCAGGCATTCTGGCAGCATTTGGGACCGGTTTCAAGCTTGGGTTAGATGTCCGTTGATACTTTTTCTTGATAAATCATGATTAAAATTTGATTTTCAAATTGCTAAAGAGGAAAATTGCTACAGAATTGAAGGCTTCACCTTTATATCTGAAGCTTGCAACCTTCAGATATCACAAGCACATAATCCCCTTATCTCACTGTGCCCCTGGCCTCACTTTTACTTCGCCTTCAATAAGAGGTGCAAGGTAGCAGCAGGTAAGCATGTTCTTTCACATATCATGGGGTCTATTGACCTGTACCCTCATGGTAAGTGTACATTGAAGAAAGCGTGTACATGTGTGTTTGACTTCTCATGGGGTCCATCTAGTTGATTAGAGAGACTCCAGGGTGACCCCAAACTCATCGTTTAAGTGGCTGTTCCCCTTTCCAGTCTCAGGTACCAGGATGCGAGGAGCTAAGTACAGGCCAACTGATGGCCTGACTCTCAGCCAAGCGAGTTCAATGCCGAACAGGGGCAGAATCCGGACTCTGAAGGAGAAACCTTATGTTCCCCCCTAAAGCGTTTACTTTGAGAGAAAGCTTTAGTGAGTGGGAGGTTTGAAAAGGCCACTGCTTGTGGCTCCTCTGAGGGTTTTCTCCACCAGCAGGCAGCGTCCTTGCAAAAAGCGAAGCATGGTTTTGTAATATGGCACTAGGCTTTTTCATCCAATGTTCAAAGACAGACTAAAAATGATGGGTCAAACCAACAGCATACAGTCCTGTTGGAGAACTTTTCCTTTATCCTCAGACCCGCTGTTACAGTGTGGAACCGCCGATTCTTAATGACTATATTCTGGGACATAAAACCGTGTGAATGCGTTTTAAATGTGAGTGCTATTCGGGAAAAAATGACACGACTTTGTTTCAAACCGTTCACATCCTGTAAAGTGTTCTCTGAAATCCGACTCCACATACTATAATATCGCCAAGCTGTACATCCTCGCCTGGCACGACTTACATGCATTTCTTTTGTTTGTGTTTGAGTTCTGGCAGCAACATGTGCATGTCTGCCAAAAGTGCAAACACAGTCCCAACAAAGGCCTTTACTATTACAATGCAGAACAAACAGTGTTTACTGTGTGTGGCGCATAGGATCAGTCTAAACAACGAGCGCTGTTCGCTAATCTAACAAGCTGCACCATTTTCAGCTTTGTTAGTGACTTGTAGTAATCATGAGTAAAGCCACTGAAGTGTTATTACATTGTCCTTATCCAAACACACACTGTGGTGTTGTGTTATACAAACGCTTACTCGGGCCTGATTTACACTCTCTTCAAGACAGGCGTCTGATATGTTGTGAAGGTCGAATCGGCCCTCTGGATGTGATGTGGCTCAGGCATTTATGTCACTCTCTGAATTAGAGCTGTTTGAACATGCCACCCACCTCGGTGGCGACGGGCCAGATGGAATGAGGTATGAGGGGGTCTGGAAAAGGAGAGCGCCACGCATTTCTCCTTGAAGCTCCGATCTTCTCTAAAAGGCTAACAGGGAGACGGTGAGGCTGTCACAGTTGGAGTTTTAAATATCAGCAAGGTGCCGCAAAATGACACAAAGCGATTGATCACTCCATCGTAGCAAGAATTATTAAAGATTCAGTGTCTGCATCCGAGTTTGACTGAGTAAAACCGACAAGGATAAACAATAAAGAAAATGTGCTTTTGCAGATGGATCACAAAAGACAGAAGAGTCAATAAGTGAGACGAAACAGATCTCGGAATGGCATTTTAGCTAAATATTATCCTCGCAATGGCCCTTCATGCCAAACAGACACTTAACCAATACGCAAAATGATGAATGGATACAGTCAGGAGGAGAAAAAGAGAGCCTCGCTACAGGAACGTAAGTGTGGGAAGAACAGGCATGTCAAAGCCGCTGTGTGTTTGCTAATAAACAGGCCTGTGGAGGATGGGGCGGGTATCAGGGAATCATAATAAGGGGCAGTTATGTGTTTTCCCCCCTCATGGGGAATCAAGCAAAAGGAGATGGTTGTTAATTAACTCCACAGTCAGAGGGGGGAAATGCATTGGAGGCTTTGAGATGTAAAATGTAATTTAAAAACGGAAATGCAGCTGCTGCAGTTCGTGTTTCTTCTTCTGGTCTGCATGTGTGTGTGAATTTACTCTTTTACATAGAATATATTAAGATGTGGCTATTTGCTTATTATTTTTGTCATATTGCAGCGTGCTCTTAATATCTTCTTACACACCTGCAAATATTGAATTCAGAGTATGAGCACTTTAAGGTGCAACACTGACACAAAAAGATATCATCTATTGAAGGATTTTTGTGCAATGATTGTACAAGGGTTGGACTCTTGTGTTCACCGTTCAATATTACCACGGTGAACTTGCAGCATGAATCTGTGTGAGCAGTGTAAATATGCAGATTTATTGTCTTTCAGTCTCACTGGGATGGTCTGACAGGGAGACTGTCCTTCAACAAGACGACCGGCCTACGCACAGACTTCGACCTGGACATCATCAGTCTGAAGGAGGACGGACTTGAAAAGGTATCACTGCATTCGGATTCGCCGCTTTCTTTTGCCGGGATGTAATAATATAATAAAAACAGCATCGGCATGTGCCATTGCAGTGGATCTCCTGCGATGACTGAAGCATGAAAGGAATTTAATGGAATATTGATTTCAGAAATAAGTTTCAGATTTCCCTCTCGATGCGAAGCAGATAATGCAAATTTGACAGTATCATTTACCTCCTAACAAGGAAGCAAATTGGCTGTTTCAACATAAGCATAAGTTAGTGGATCATAAAGCAAATTGGATTAGGGTACACATTAGGGTGTTAATTGCAGCCTCTCTTAATGATAATTTGAGGTGATGCCCAAAATGCTGTTTGGTGGTAATGAGCTGTATAAACATGTTTTAGAAAAAAAGAGAGAAAAACTAAAAGGTTGGTAATGAAGAACTTATTTTATTACACTGGAAGGCAAAGCACCCTCTGGACTATAACAGCTTTTCTCTACTAGAGGGCTTTCATACATTATGAATACATCAAATAGGGATAAGTCCCATTATGACTTCCTCAAGTACTCCCTAAAGGCTCAACGCTTTATAATAGCAGACGCTTTCCAGCTGTAACCCCTCTGTTCGAGAAGGGAGCATCTAAAACTGCTGCTTTGAAATGATTCGCCTCCTCCTTTCCGCTGACATCTTGTCTTTCTCGCAGTCAATTAAGTCGAAGCAGAGCCATCTTACAGGAGTATCTGATGACATATTAGCTGCTTCTTCATATTGTGGCGCCTGCAAATCCTACGCTCAAGCATGTAAATGTTGATCCTTTAGCGTGCCACGGATTGCTGGATCCCCCACTTTTTTTTTCTTCTTTCCTCGTATATCCGTGGAATCGGCTTTAACTGCCTGAGCTGGTTAAGATGTGGACTTTTTCTGCTAATCCATTGTAATTGAATATTAGCCTAAGTTTGGGCTCGTGCTGGAATTACGGTATAACAGGTTTTACAGGGTGACACTTTCAGTCAACGCCGGTGTATTCAGGAGTGCGAAGTGCATGCGATGCTCTCTGAGTGACTGCATGAGTAAATAACTTTTGAATTAAGCCTTGTGCTAATCATGTTTAATGAATTGGGCTAATTGTAATTGGGTACAATTAGACAGAATTTCGTAAGGCAGAAAGCATTCACAGATATTTTTAAATCTCTCTCCTGGAGTCCTCTTTGGTTGTGTGACAAGCTGTAACTAATGTGCTTTTCAAATGAGAGCATATGCCTCTCTTTGGATTAGGCAGGGAGGACATTTGCAGAAGTTTTTCAACATGGGGGGAAAGTATGTCTCTAAATTGGATCCACCTCAAGCAGAAACCCCAGTGAATATTAAAATGTGTGTCTGCAGTATTAGAGAAAGCAGGAGGGGATGGGAGGTGGATTTGGTGGAAGACCTGACTTGCAAACAGAGATTGTTACCGACAGCCACAGGACTATTTGTGCTAATGATATGATCCAGAGTGTCTCTACAATATGCAGAGCTTCTCGCCTGAGGGTTTCTCGCATGTATAACTCCTTTTATTTGTTCAAATCTCTCGGCTTATCTCACCGAGACTGCGGAGAAGAATTATATTCACATTGTACTCCAAACAGCAACCTATGCCGTATCGTCATTTAAATTAAATGCAGCTTGCTAGCAGAATTCTCATAATGTCGTGTTTACTTTTGGCCCATAGTTTAACCCTGAAGCTTTTTTTCTTTCAACACTCTCTTCCATCTGTTTTCATTACTTTGGCATAGCTTGGTTCGCGGATGATTGCAGGTGTATAAGAATCAGAGAAGAAATCTTTTGTTTTTTAAAATATCAAGTGGTTCCAGTTTTTGATTTACCTGTCATATTCAGTTTCTTTCAAGACACAAACCCAGCTACCTTCTGCCTTCCCAAAAAAACACCTTTACTGCTGATCTAAAGGTGACGGAGCCAATCATCTAATGCTCCTGGTGATGTGTTCAACCTGGCACTGATGTAGGAGACTGCCTCTGCTGGGTCACAGCCCGCCGACAGACACAGACCACTCAGCAGCACACTTTTCATTTTCCACAGGTGGGGAAGTGGAGTGCGTCCGGAGGTCTCAACATCACAGAAGTGCCGAAGCGAAAAGGGATGAACATCACTGACTCGCTGGCTAACCGCTCCCTCGTCATCACCACCATCCTGGTACGTCACATATAGTGTCATGATTTCCTGTTTTCCTTCCTGATTCTGAGCTGTACCATTAAATCTCATGTTTAGTATTTTAATTTGTATTATTCCTTTACATCTAGAAAGCCCCAGAAACAATTCACATCAAAGTTATTGCTCCTTGATATACTTCTATTTTCTGAGGTAAAAACATCAAATGTTACTGGTACAAAAAAGAAAAAAAACAAAGATTGTGAGGGGAAGTGCACTTTAAAAGAAAAAAAAAATGAATTGTTCACTAAACCTGGAGATTGTCCATCATTGCTCGGCAACAAGTAATCACAGGCTTGACCAGCTTTGGATTTCCTCACGCTTTGAAGAGAGCGCATTTGGCTGCAGGGCTGCCGCCTTCGAATGGCACTTTTATTAAGTTATGGTTACAGTTTGGGGAGTAGTGTGGAACACAGTCTGCCTGGTGTGCAAGTATTTAAGATGTGGTTTAAAAAAAAAAAGTGCTGGGCAAAATGGATATCAAAGGACTCGCAAGGCAAGAGGGTTATGCAATTGAGAAAATGCTACGCTACCCCACAATTATGCTAAGACATTATCATGGAGGAGTAAGCGAAGGTCATTGAGAGTATCAAGAGGTTTCCTTCAATATAAAACTACAGCGTATAACTTCATCTATTAGAAATTGCTCTTTGTTGAGTTTTTCCACTTTTGAAATGTGAGCCGATTCAGCTCGTGAAGTAGAGCTCGTGAAAATGATAAACACAACTACATTTGTTAAGAGCTTTCGAAAGATACAAAGTACTCGTTGATCTAAAAGCTAACTTGTGTTTTACATCTTTCTAGGGCAAAGAAAACGAGCGCAGTTTGGGGTCAATTTCGCAATTTTTCTCTTTTCGCTAATGCTAGATGTAAACATTAGCCTGCTGTTTGCGCTAATATTACCCCCACTGTTGAGGCTAGTTAGCTACTCTTTCCTGTAAAATGCAAAATCTGTCAAACTTAAAGGTTTGTGTATATACATCCTCTTCACCTAATGCTAGATGTAAACATTAGCCTCCTGTATTAGCTATATCACCCCCACTGTTGAGGCTTGTCAGCTACTCTTTCCTGTAAAATGCAAAATCTGTCAAACTAAAAGGTTTGTGTCCGTGCATTTCCTTCACCCTCAAATGCTTCTGAAAACATCAAATAATCACACAGGCTAAGTGTGTCTTCATTTCAAGCAAGCTAATGTTAGAAGCTAAATCAAGGTGACCAGACGTCTCCGATTTCCGAGGACAGTCCTCATTTTGGATGACCTGTCTGTGGTTTAAGATGTCTCCGGAAATGTCCCGGATTTTAGCAATTCATGAGCGAGAAAAAAAAAGTATTGCATGTAGACTAGAACAGCAGTTATTCCGGTAGCCAAGAGGACTGAGTGAGCATGTTCCGTGCAGTCCTGAACACTCATTTTTATAGGGGGTTATAACGCACCCTGCTAGTAGCAAGTAGTTAGTTAGTTGTTGTCCGTGATGATCACACAGTCGATGAACCTCGATTACACACAAAAATCACATTATAGAGATCTGTATAGAGACATCTTTATAGACTTTAATTCTGTATCGGCTAAAAATTAGAAAAATACTGCAATCTAGTGCCGACTAAAATCAAAGCTTTGTTTCGGATCCGTCCACAACATTATGAACAGCGTGTGCAGGAAACTTGATGAGTTAACCAACTGTAACCGTGGGAACATGGGGTCAGCTAACGCTCAATTATCGGTGACAGGTGACGTATAAAGGTCAGGTCATAATTATGTGAAATGAAAAAGATGGAAGCAAAAATATGAACAGGAAGCAGTGTGCCACAACAAAATGTTTCCCTGAATGCTTTAATTACATGCGCTGATAAAAGGGACGAGATAATACCTCCCCTCGCTCCACATCTTATGCATCTGTTGCACCCTGGTTAGATGTACTTAACACTGTCATGGGATGTCGGTGTCTGTCTGTGCTGACACAAACGCTCCCATGTGCACTTTTTTTAGGACACATATACAAGCTGCAAAGATAAACACTATAATTATGCCTATATTGTACATCAAGGCTGTAATTATAACAAGTGAGGTCACGGTGGGACATAATTAATGCCTATCAGGCCCCATCCATGTTAATTCCATGTCAAAGAGGAGAAATGGACGAGGGCTTAAGTGGTGTGATGTTGAACCGTCGCACTAGACAGTGGCAGTGTGTGCTGGTGTGTGTTAGAGTGCTATTAAAGTAGATGTGCTTCTCCTCAGTCGTTCGAGTGTATCTGTTACATTTTAAGTTTCCAAAAAATTTCAAGTTAATCTTCGGGATGAAGTGCGTTTGACTCTCTCTGACACGTTCCTTGATTTGCCATTTCGTCTGGTATCATTAGTTTAAGATGATAAAAAACGCCTACTCCTCGATTTGCAGAAGAGAGTTTCAACTTTAATATCAATCTCTCCTCTTAGTGTAATGACATTGCATCAAACTGATTCCAGTGATGCGTGAACGAGACGTCTGACAGCTTTATCGTGATAACTTTGTCGAAGAGATTAAGGCACTTAATGTGTTTTCCCACTTACATTAATTGTTTGCACTCCATTGCCTACGATGTCTCTACGCAAGCCCACCTCCCTCCTTTTTCTGTTCTGCACGCCCATGCTGCGACTGCGAGGGGAGAGCTGGAATAAACACTTTGATTTGAGTCCAAACCTTGGGGAATAGAATGAATTGGGAGGCTAGAAACAGATGGTAATGACTTTTCCCTTAACATGCAAACTTTTTGATCAAGTTAATTGGACAACTTGAGCAAAGTTTGTGGCGAAGCACTTTCTCTCTTAATGCATTGTCATCAAGTATTCATAACTCATAATTTATTTAAAGGGCCATCCTGATTGTTAAGTCCAAGTGGCTTCGTTTCTACACTGCAAACAATTAAAGATGCTTATCTGTGCTATTTATTTTGAGTTATTTCAGCGCAAAATGGTAAATCAACTGCACTTACGTCATGTTTTTCTGGTCTTCTGACCACTCAAAACACTTGTAATTCCTCACACACATTCATACACTGATGAAGGTACAATGCAAGGCCCATTGGTTTTTAATACATACACAACACACGCAAAATAAGCAATGCCTTAGGAGGAACACAGGGTTCATTGGCTTGATTTACACAGGCCTTTTACCCAAATGACATCTAACTGTGTCCTCATGCTGTATGTTCATTTTTTCGTTGTCACCATTTCCACCTTTGCCACTTTCACTTTCCCACCATGAAAACAATTTCCTGAGGGGGAAAAAAGAGGACTGTGACTGCTTATTTTCCACTCTTTGACCATTTATATTTACTCGGTGAAAAAAAAAAAAAATACCCAGACAAAGCAAGGGGTCACCTTCACTAGAGAATCAATTACTGCGCTTCTGAGCTCAGTTTGTAAATTATACATCTGGCTATTGCAGGCAGTAAATTGTATTACAGCCACTGCAAAAACGGACAAACATGGTTTGAGATACGCAGCAGGATCCGCGGGTGTATTTGACAGGGGAATGGTAACAGGCACTTAATAAAGGAAATCATTTATGAGCTATTTGGTGTTAGTCATTGTCACTGCAGGCGTCAGCTCAGTTGCTTTCACTTAGAGGTTGGTGTCAATTGATGAAGGCAACGATGTGGGCATGTTTCATTTCACTGCAGCATTCTGTTCCTAATCAAGCTTTTATACAGACCAAATTATGAGCAGCCGGGCAGGACATTACAGGCCAGTAAAAGGTGTCAGCTACCTGACCATAAAATGAACAGACCGGTGCAGAGGATATTGGTCAACATAGAGCAGAATGGGGTTTTGTTGGTTCAGCTATGCAAGAGCTTTACTAGAATTAACATTTATTTTGTGTGCATTATGTTCACAACAGCTATAGGTTTGCAGGTGATAAGATTTTACTTTATATCACTTATTTCAGCTCAGGTCTCCTTCCGTTGAACCATCAATGCAGGAAAATCCTCAGCCCTCCCTCATAATTTAACATCCCCTGTACCCGCACACTGAACTCGAATCTGCTGTCACTGCCTGTTAAATGCAACAGCGACTCATCAGCTCAGATCACTTTGCTTCAATTAGATGCATGGGCTGAAACAAATTGAAAAAGCTGACCTCACCATTGCTTTTCATTTGATCTTTTGGGTCCGTACAGGAGGAGCCATATGTCATGCTTAAGAAGTCTGACAAGGCGCTGGTCGGGAACGACCGCTTCGAAGGATTCTGCATCGACTTGCTCAAAGAGCTGGCCAACATCCTGGGCTTCACGTATGAGATCCGTCTAGTGCCTGATGGGAGATACGGCTCTCAGGATGAGAAGGGCCAGTGGAACGGCATGATCAGGGAGCTCATCGAACATGTAAGTTTTAATTTACACATTTCTTAATTTCGCTTTGGAGACAGTGTGACTTTTGGAGAATATGCTGCAACGCTTTTTAGGCAAGCATTAGATGTGAAGACTGATTTATCTCTAGCTGAAGTCAGCAGCTGGTTAATTGGACCTAGAGGAAAGGCTCTTCAGATTTTAGCCTATTTAAGGAAACAGTGACTTAGGTCTTCAGTGGTATGTAAATGATGTTGTCCCACCTTTTGTTATTGCAATATTTGAAATATTTGTAGTAGTAATAGAGCTTAAAGGTGTCTATGAAAATCTTAGTGTACTTTATTTTTATAAGAGTTACCAGATGGGCTCCTTCTCCTTATCAAAAATAGACTATGACTATAGAAGCTATATGGGAATACAACACCATTCACTTCAACAGCTAGCTATAGCTACTGGTTGCCAGGCAACAAGTAGAGGCCACACAAGCTATAACTCCTACCCAATAAATAGCCCTGGTTTTCAACCCTCTGTGATGAGGGGTAAATTCATTATTGGCCTTTGGAGTTTGAAAGTGATTGACTAAATTTGGTTGGACTCATTAATCTGGGAGCTGAGAGGTGCTGGAAGGCAGATTTAGGACCTTTGGACAGAGTCAGACTTGTGGTCTCTCACTGTTTATAATAGGGATGTTCCAGACAATTTATTTCCTTGTAGTTTGAATGAAATTTTAAACTCGGACTAACCAAACAGACCAAAGACAATAAAACCCACAGAAGGCAGTCAAAATGTATTTTTGCAGCCAAACATGGGATCAGCAGCCACGTTTACATGTGCAAAATTTCTTGCAGAATGCAAAATTTGAGGGATCGGATAATCTGAATCCACTGTTTATATGGACACAAAATAAAATCTGATCATGACGTGCGTTTACATGCACCAAGCTTTATTCAGATTAGAACTGTTTGAACATGCGCAGAGTTGTATTTATCCCTGTGCTGTCAACAAACCAACAAATGCGGTAGTGGCTCACTCCATCCAATTCAGGAGTTTCCCCCTGTTACATGTTGGCACTAGATGGCGCTCTTGTGTACTAATTTTATTGTCCTGTCAAAGGTTGCTCTGTGCGTGCAGATGTGACATCATTATGCTGTATGTATGCATTAGTATGTAACCGAGGGAGCAGACATGGCACCTGCAGTTGTGTTTTATGCAGGAGTGTTAATAATGAAACAAAATAAATAAGTCAAAGGCTAAAGAGTGAAGATCAAGTCAGGTTAGAGAATCACGATCAGAATGAGTGTCTACATGGACGCATTTCAGAATAATGATAGGCATAAACCACCCCTCTCGATTGGAATACAATTTCTTTCCGACTGAGCCAAATTGGATCAGAATCTTCCGACTGACATATTTACATGATGCATTTTTATTCCAATCGGGCATGTATTCCGATTATTTGTGCCCATGTAAACACAGCTATAGAGTCTACAGGTAATCAATGGTATTACCTAATGGTAAGAACAACCACCACCCTTTGGTCCTCATAACAAGTTAATGTCTACATGTCTGCGCTAGTTACATCGTTCTGGTCAAGCAGTAATATGGCGGTGTAACTAGACTTACCTTACATACTCGCGACTTAATCTATTTCATCCTCAGGAAGGTAGAGCTCAAACAAGTCATGCAAAACTTGCCATCCTGCAAACGACCATTACAGGGGTTAAGCTTACTTAGCGAGCTTCTGGTAACTCTAAGTTGTCAGAGAGTTGCATCCATCATTGAGGAGTCTTTTTTAATAAAACCAGAACTTTTCAAGATCTGTTTACCTGAAAGTAAATCACCCTTGACTATGAAGACCCTATCATGCTTGGACCAATGACTCAGCATCTTTGAGGTAAATACCTTACAACATTGAAATACCTTTGTCTACATCTTATATCTCTATACGATAGGACACAAATGCCTAAGTTGATACTGATAGTTTGTCCTATGCATTAAATTTTGTGTATTTTCCGTTTTAACACGAGATTAATATTAAGCTTTTCATTCACCTTCAAGTGAAAAAAGGTCGATTTACTTCCCTGCAAAACTACTCCACTATTAATTACTGAAACCAAACATTTTGCAGCTTCATACACTGCAGAAGTGCTTTATATTGTGAGGCAGACTTACAAAAGCACGCCGTTGAACTGAGTCGCAGGTTATGTCCTCTGCTTGGGCAGTGATAGAGTTATGATTGAGTACAAGTCAGGAAGAGCCTGCGAAGCTGTCAGTTACATTTATGACACAATTATGCCAAGGTTGCCTAAAAGTTACAAGTGTGTTGATGCCATTCTGGGAGACAGACCTCTTCCTTCAGCTGGATAAACTAGAATTTCATGAGACTATAGTGAATATATGGCACGGATGCAGCAGGGAACAAAAGCAATCATTTTACCGAGACGTATAGTGGGCAATCGCAGCTGTCTGAGTCAAACTTAAAGCTACACAGCCACCACGAAACAGCCTCCCATCCCCATGATGGTGGCAATTCTCTGCTGGCATTTCATAAGTGTCCCTGTCAGTGCTCTCTCTTTGTCCTCAGCCCCGTGGGGTCAGCGCTGTACTCAGCTGAAAACTTGTAATAGCTTAAGTGGCATTTAGTGCAGGGAATCGTATGGCAGGAGTCAATGGCTTTGGTGCTGAAAGGGTTGGGAAAGGTGGGCTCCCACTGCAGCACTTTATTTCTCCATCCAAGCTTTTTGCTAGATCCATGTTAATAACAATAACCTTGAGGGGAACAAATGGATTACTAAAGGCAGAGAATGCTGGCACGAAATGGGGATGCATGACTCCTGCATTTAACAGCACACCGCTCTCTTTGTATTAGTCTGTTCTTTGGTTTAAAGGGAGCGTGCAGGTGGCCGCAGAGAGTTTGCTCATTATCTTACAGCAGAATGGGGGAGAAATGAGTGTTGTTGTTTGTGACATAAGGTTTACATGTGTTTTGTGAAGATGTAGCATCTGGTGATCGAGACCTCTAGACTGAGCTGGCTGTGAATATGAAGAGAAGCACAAACACACCGGACAGCAGCTCCTCTTGCTTGTGTGTTTGAGAGCAGATTGATGCATGTGAGACGGCATTTTATTTTAGAGTAAATGTATATGTTTCGGCCTTTTCCTTTAAGGTCTGATGCCTTTATAAATAGCAGCAGAAGTGGAGATTAGAATCTGTGCTTATTGCTTTTACTGCTCCTTATCGCATGACCAAGAACGCATGACTTTTTCTTTGTGGATTTTTAGTCGGCTCTATTTTGTGGTCTAGTGCCTTTCCTACTTCTGCGGGTACGGATAAGCTGATCGTGATTCAGCAGACCTGAAACATAAACTTTAAGACAAGCTTAAGAGATCTGACCCTGGAATGATATGAGAGGTCGGCACGGCTACAAATTTCCTCAGAGTAAACCTCAAAGTGCGGCACTTACTTCACTGAGGTGACACTTTTTAGCTGGATTTCTGCCCAGCTTTAACAAAAACTGCTCCTGTAAAAGGTTATTTTCCTATTTGTACATTCTAAAGGCTACAAATGCTATTAAGGAAACATATTTTATGCATAAAAGCTGTATGTTTGGATGTATACATAAAGTGTTTTGGGTTCAATTTGTATTCATAACAGTTTTCTATTAACCTTTTAAACCCACTGCACTATTTCACCACAGAATTATACGATATGAAACAGTTTACTGGATATCATTGCTGTTGTTTAGAAAAGGGTCAGAGTTAGATAAGATCAGGGCTTGAAAAGAAGAAGAGAAGAAAAGTTTAAGTTGATAAAATGCTGCTGAAATTCAAGTCTTGCGCAATCCAATAAATCAAAGTTGTGTCATAGAATTATACAAAAGTATTTCACTGACACGCTTTTATAGGAACAAGTGCTTTTTAAATCAGCTGTATGCCATCATATATCACCGCAGTATATCGGCTTTGACACTGAGAAAAGGTAGTGTGAAAGAAACACTCCCTCTGAGACTGGCGTTTGTCTTTGTTATATACTTTTTGGACGCCTATGGTGCCATTATGCAAACTCCCCATGAAACTGATGTGTGTGAATGAGAAATTGCAATGTTGCCAAGTGTAACGATTTATTATTGTGCAACATACAGCCCTTTATTTCCCTCTGTGTAGTAACAAAGCTCAGCAGTGCCAAAGGGCATTGTTTGGAAGGTGCTAAATGATGCAACAGGCCTTGTTAAACTTGATTTAGTCACAATAGATGATCACTTTAATCACGCTGTGATGCAAATGTTAATAGCGTGCTTAACACATCATTTATATCTGTCATGGCAATTAATATTTGCCTGACAGATACACTGGAAGGTTGTAACAAGCCCACATCCGTATTCAAAGATTTATGTCTGACTGGAAGATATGTTTTTTTTTTCTCACCAAGGGTTTTTGTGTAATTGAGAAGAGCATGTGACTACATGTAAAAAGACAAGTGTGATTTTGATTTTGATCGGGAACAGCAGGGTGACCTGCTGGTGAGGGAGGCTGACCCAAAGCTGTGAGGGCAAGAGTTCGACTGCCTCAACAGCAAACATGTCTTTCCAGGCTGCCAAACCCCCCTCTGAGTAAATCACAGTTTCAGGCCTTCACGCTCTGCATGCTCTGCTTATGCAAAGCAACGACTTCTTGATTGCACTGCATATGTTTCATTATCAGGCCTTTGTATATTTTGATAGGAGACCGCATTGTATAAGCAGGCCCAGGAATATCTGTGCTGTTGTGCTCGGAAGTATCACACTGTGCATTGATTCCTCACCATGGGTTTTATAAGAAACCAATCAGACATTTTCATATTGTCTCATTTTGTCCTTTTTATTCCAACAACTGCATAATTTAGCAAAAAGTTTAGTTTTTAAAAACCTACTGGAACCAGTTTTTTTTTTTTGGTTGTATATGCTTCGCTTGTTTATAAGGGCCTATGCCAACCACTGGCATTTTTGTGCTTGCAGTGCCCACAATTCAAACTTCAACCAACAAATTACAAAAGTTGTCCTGAGACACTTTTGCCTCCCTTTGAAATGCACATTATTTTTATTCTTAAATGCTTTATGCTCCATATTTGCGGTTTTCTGAAATAAACTTGAAAACAAATATCGGAACAATTGATGGCAATCATGTGATATTACGAGCAGTATCTACAGACTTGGAGTTACTTTGACAATATGAGGGGTGTTAGTTAAACCTTTGTTCAGACCTCTGTCATTATTCCGGACAAATCTAAAATAAGAGGTTGTGTCTGTTTCTGATTTGGATTGATTGATGATTAAGAAGTGACATTGAAAAGCTCAGGGGTGACCATTTTGAACTAAGGGGGCTTTCACATCTGTGTTGATCTGTCTAGGCCTTCTGACTTTACTGTTTGGTCCGAACGAAAATGAAACCTCCCCTGGACCCTGGTCAAGAATAGATAGCCAGACCTTGGTCCGACCAAAAGAGATGGTCTCAGTCCAGACCAAACAGAACCAGTCTGGTTCATGCCCAGTGTAAAAGGATTATTTTGAAAGGCTCTAACACATGTGTCACTTTGGATAGCTTGTTTTTCAAGAGTTTTACAAAACATTGTCTCCTGAGTTGGTGTTACAATGGCTCGTAGGATTGCATACTTTCTTCTCTTTTCCTGACAACAACGGTGAAGTTGTTGCCTAATGATAAAATTCAAAAGACAAACTTTGACCAGCTCATGTAGAGCTCTTAATGTTGTTACTGTTGTTAGTCAAAAATCAACTATAATATGACGGTGGGAATGACGATTTCAATCATGTTTATAACATCCAAGACCCATGTTATTCAACAACATCAGACGCCCTCCAGCCAAAGGACCAATCAATGTAAGCTACAGAGACACGCAAAGCACGTAGTTGATGACGTTATCACATAGGTACGTCATGCAAAGTCTGTTTGAAAGAATGATAATGTACACAATGTAAGAAAGTTGAGCGCAGCAACAAAAACAGCTGGACATTTTTGCACTTAGAGGCTAAAAACACCAAAGTAAATCAGTTTTGTAAAGAGGTGCTGTATGTGCACGAAAAAATGCTACCAGTGGACACAGGCCCTGAAGATCTCTTAACGGTTTTGTGTTTTGAAGCTTTAAAATGCATATCCAGGCTTTGCTTATTAATGTTTATAAAAAAGGAAAAGGTTGAAGAAAACATGTAACTCTGTTTTTTAATGTAAACAATGCACAACTCTCCTGGAGGCTACTGATTCAGATAATTTCACAAAAGCACGGAACTTGCTGTGGATATGGTACGGGTGACGCACTCTGTTGCAACTTTATAAATCTTGTGGGCTGTCATCAGGTGAGGAGGTCCAGAGGGAGAACACCACAAAGGCTGCCATCTGCGAACCCCGATAACACTGAGCCATGTGGCACTCAGCAGGGTACTATCAGGTTATCTCGCTTGTGCCCAGTTTGTGTGCCTAAGCAGGGAGCAGAACAAGGACATGCTGCATGTATATTAGCCCACCGTGGGGATGTCTGGAATCACACGCTGGTTGATCTTCCGGCTGAGTGGCAGGTTGGTTCAAAGCTGTAGTTGGCAGCCGAGAACAGAGGGAGAGGTATGTGATGAACAAATTTGAATAGTTTAAGGAAGACAGCAGACGCACCATAGGAAGCATTGGTTCCCTCATCCTTCCTTCTCTTCAGAGGCCACCCTGTATTTAGTCACCGTGGGGCTGTCTGCGGGAGTGCGTCGTGTTTTCTCTCTGACCGTTGTTTACAGCTATTATCACAGGAACAGGGGGGAAAGTTGTCCTAGCCACAGGGAAAGTTAAACTCATGTTAAGAACCGCCTTAGGGTCTAGAAGCTGCTATTTATTGTTAAGGAAGTATTCTAAAAAAAAAAGCCCAATTCAGCTCAGTTTTTTTTTTACTGTGGTACTGTGTGTTCCTAAAACACAAGCAGACTCGAGGCTTGTAGGTTTTGTCTGACGTCTTTGCTGAAAGTTCCTAACCAAACAGAAGATCTCATTTACTTGGTGGAAATGCTGTAACATGAACTGCTGCAAGAACAAGGCCTGTTCCTCTCTTCCCCGCTCAGCACGTAGGAAGAAAAGAAAGCCTCCCCTTTGTGTGTTGCATCGTTTCTTGGAGGAAAGAGGTATCCGAGCGTGAACCAAGCAGCTGGTTTCATTAACCTCCTGTCCAGCCGTGGTGCAGAGGAGATGTGTGGGCCGCCAGAGTAAATACTAACCCTCTGAATATGCAGTCATACGCATATAATGGATGACTAAGACTTACACACCGTTCGGGTGGCACCAAAAGAATAGCTTTATACCGCAGATTGAACTATGTGTGGTTCTTTTAACAATGTCTCCTCATGGTGGTAGTAATGGAATCGAATTCAATTTAAAGTTTTGCCACAGTCGTCCAAAAAGCAGATATACCGAGACAATAACGCCACTGTGAAGCGATGTCACGCTGTTTTTCTCTAGCTTTGGTTAAAGTCATACTAACTTAAGTTCTTGCTGCTAAGCTTAGGTTGCTACTAGACTAGTTTATTACATGACGTTTGGCTGACCAGTTGAAGGCTTTCAAGAGTTCTCGGGGTGTAGGAGGGGCTGCCCGCTTTGATTGCTCAGCTAATCTGCAGATTGTGAGAACATTTTGGGTCGACCATCGTCCTCCAGAGTGTAAAGATGCTTGCTCATTAGCAGTAAACCGAAAGAGAGCCAACAAATATGCTATTGATTTTGCAGTTTCTTTGCATATAAACCCAAATAGTGACCCGACTGTCGCACTAGATTAAATGTTAAGACCTCGGAAAAGTTAGTAAAGTTTGTCCTGAGGATGAGATATCTGTGCCAAACTCATCGGAAGCTCATTAAATAGTTGTTCAGACATTTCACTTTAAGTCACAGCTGTCGACTAAAGTGGCAGTAGAGGCTGAGTCAGTTCAGTTAATCCTCCGGGCATCATTAATTTCTTCACGGTTGTAAAAATATTTCAGTACTGACCAAAGTTGTCGAACAACAAAATGATGTGCAGGATATTGGCGGGAAAAATCACCCGGAAATAAAAAGATAAAAATGTAATGTCTTTTTTTCCGTCTCTTTCCCCTGCAGAGGGCAGACTTGGCTGTGGCTCCTCTCACCATCACCTACATGCGTGAGAAGGTCATCGACTTCTCCAAGCCCTTCATGAGCATGGGTATCAGCATCCTCTATCGCAAACCCAACACCACCAACAGCGGCTTCTTCTCCTTCCTGAACCCCATGACCCCTGACATCTGGGTCTACATCCTGCTGGCGTACCTGGGTGTTAGCTGTGTCCTTTTTGTCATTGCCAGGTAAGTCCATGAGTTACGGACTATTTTGTCCTGTCAGCCCTTCATACAATTCCCCATGAGGTCCATCAGTAGACACAGTAATTTACTCTCTTATCATTGCCGGCTGGGTACAGTGGCGAGTTTCCCCTGCTGTGATAGCTGCTGGGTAATCATCAAGACAGTTATGTCTGCATGTGCTCTTAACAGCTCAGCAGTAGGAGGAGGAATGAAAGAAACACCTTTTAGAAGGGTTCAAAAGTCACGTTTAGTCTGCAATGTCTTGTTTCCTGTGAAATGATGTACCTTAAATCTATCATTGAAAAGACGGGGATGCAGAAAATTATAACTTCTCTAAAATATTGAGCCGCACAAAGAAGAAAAAATTACACACACCTGAGGAGACTATTTATAGGTAATCATCAGCATTTGCATAAAAAAAACATGAACTTCTTGGCAAAGAGTTATTATGGAGGGAGATTATCTGATTGATTGGATGAAAAGTGTCTCACTTTTTCCATCATGAATGTGTTGAATATCCTGTTAGCATTATTGTCAGTATTTCCTGCTGCTTCTCATGCAAAGTGGTGCTTGAGGAAGTTCTAGAAAAGCAGGCACTGAAAGCAGCACTGGGGGCTTGAGAGCAAACAGCTGCACTCCTCATGCGTTTTAGTGGGACCAAACAAACTGTGGAGTGGCTTCACATAAGCACAAAATCATCTTAAATTGTTGCATCAGATTTTATTTTTTTACATGGAGGCCAGCGTGAAGAGCTGAAAAATGGTGCATAACTGAAAAGTGCACCATGTGAGCATGAAACAGAGCGGTGAACAATAAGTAGGCAACTTCAATACAAGTACTGAAGGTAATTTTAAATGTTGGTCTGAGTTGTCAAAGCATTACATACAATATTTTTCAGGAACACAATCACTTTGGCTTTCAAAAACTCTGCTGCGGCACCATAATTATGTCTCAAGGTACCTTATATTTATGTTTTTAATGGTACTGTTTTGTCCACACACTGAAATGTACACTACACTGTAAGACTGTCGCAGCAAGCCCCAAAATAAATGTCCCTGTATCTGCCTGTACTCTACATCAGTTCTATTAAAGGAAGAAAATGTAGTGCCACTTCGATTTTACACAAAAAGGAAGATATGAAGAAAGACAACTGGAAAAATACACATTTCTATTTATGTTAGAGGAGGTCATGTGGATCCTATTATAATGTAGAAACACAAAGTGCTTTCAGGCTGCCCAGGCTCAGAAGAAAACGTGCTTTCATTCTCTTAAAGTTCATTTGTACCGCAGTCATTGAAACAGTGTTTTCAGTGTCATTTTTAAACTTTTAACATGTATATTTACCTGTTTTTGTTGATTTAAGGGCGCTATTGCAAAATAAGATAGTTAGACAAGTACACTGGAGTAGGAAAGTGAGGTATGATGTTCAGGAAAGGGTCAAAGTTTGAAATTAAACCCAGGCTGCCAGTTTTGTGGACTAAATCTAACCTATGTCAGGATTAGAGTGCAAGGTGTAGATGTGCGCAGCAGTGAATGGAGGTGCAAACAGCTCATCTCTTCTGACAGACATAAAAAAAGAGTAAACTGTTCAGATTACAAACTTTCTTGATGTGTTTATGCAATAATATAATTGGGGGGATGCCCTTCCTTAACTGGCTCTTAAAGCAGAGCAGACAGGAGAAACATAGGTGCGATTCTTGCTGTTATGAGCATCCTTAATCTTTTCTGAGTGACTTCTCCTTCAAGATATTTTAACAGTGGAATCGCACTGGGCTGGGATGAATTTATCTCAACGGAAAAGTGTGAACAAGCTTCGTGTCTGTTAATTTTTTTTCCAAAAGATTCACATGATTGAAAAACTAGCCCAGTTTTGCGATAACTGGCATTATTTAAAATTTCTCTGCTTGAGCTTGCTTCTAAGTGTCTGAGGGCTTTGAAACCCCCTCTCTCTGTGCTTTAACCCTAACCCTAAATGTTACTGTTTAGGATATGTTCTTATAAGATGAATAAAAAAAAAGGGAAGTACAGATGATATCGAGCTGGCTTAGAAAATTAAACATTTGTGGTCTTGAGTCTGTGATCGTGGGGAATATGAGCTTCAAAATACGTATTCTAACCCTGGTATCTTACCCTGCCTCACTCTCCCTGCCAGCAGCTGTTGTTTGGTATAGGTTTGTTCAGCACACACATTTCAAAACTAGCAGCGATGTTGCATTATGTTGCGTTACTCTCAAAATAAGGTTAAAGTATAACCCTCCTGACTTGATTGGTGGTCTGTTAGAGTCCACTTCATCTGTTGCTTGGATGTGCATGAAGCCTCTTCTATTTTTAAAGCATCTTCACCGTCACCAATTACTTGACCGTAGCTTTCAAGTTAACATTAAAGTGAAAAAATGAGACCAAAATATTAATCAAAGTGGCAGGCAAGCACTGCATTCGTACAACAGATGCCTGAGGCCTCTCTGATGTCTGCAAATGTTACTAAGACCACATGAGTAGGGGATTTTAACCAAAGCATTCTGATATAAAAACACCAGAAAGTACATTTTACAGATTTAAACAAGAAAAGGAACTTAAGGGAGCCAACACTGGGCAGAAACACCC
Organism: Xyrichtys novacula; assembly: GCA_962446985.1. Taxonomy (NCBI): domain Eukaryota; kingdom Metazoa; phylum Chordata; class Actinopteri; order Labriformes; family Labridae; genus Xyrichtys; species Xyrichtys novacula. The sequence continues at coordinate 27,387,458 of OY660871.1, forward strand.
TCTTTTTGTTGGTTAGTTCTTAACAGAAATCTGATTGCTTAACGCTCAGATGACGATGAGACGAAAGCTGTTTCAAGATTAACCATCAGTCCTTTAAAGTGTCTGATTAAAATAGACTGCTGACATATTAAAACATATTTCTGCAGCATGTAATTGCATTGAAGTGTATCTATCTCTCACACATTTCAGCCAAATGAATCTTAGTCGATTATTCTCGCTGTGACCCTGCAGAGCTGAGAATACACACCAGAGGGTTTCTTATTGTATTCCTTAGTGTCACGGACCATTGAAGACACTTATCTGCTTTCTTTTCCATCTTTACTTTTTACTTTATCTCATCAAAGTAACAGATATGCTACATTTCAAACAGATACTATCATGAGTTAAAGAGATCCATTTCCACTCAGCCAAAAAAAACAAGAACAAAGCGGCATGAAGAGAAGAGTCTTCAGGTTTTATAAATATAGTTTTCACAGGCGAAGCTAGTGACATTTAGCATGTTTTATCTCAGCATCTGCCTCAAAGAGTGACTTGAGCATTAAAGGTGTGCTGCATTTTTAGCAGATGTCAAACTAAATGGCAAGGATAGGAAGAAATGCATGCTTTGTGGTTTTATGTGACTTTAAGAGGACTCGGTGTGCTTCATACTCTCAAATGTGACATTTAATACCTTGTAAAAAGTTATAGATTTTTCACCCTGTTGGTCACTTTAAAGTACAAAATGTGTATGAAACAGGTGAGGGAATATGTGAAGGTGAGGCGGAGCCATGACAGGTTGATTTGAAAGTTATCTAAAATTTTAGCACCGGTTAAAGCCTGAATAACACCGAGTTCCAGTTGTACTCGGAAGTCAGAAGTTGTCGGAAATTCATCCGGAACGCACCCCTGAAGTCGGATTTCCGACTTGGAAAGGCGGACGATTCTCACCAACCCCGACTTGACGACAACGTCATACGTCAAGATGGTAGCGCAGTACATCAACAGTAAAGAGTAAAAGTGAAAGCTCTTGTAATGTGTTATCTATTAGCACTTCTGGTATATGTTGTACTGCCCAACGTCTAACTGTGAACACGGTGCTATGGTGTTTGTAGAGTAAAATACTGTGTTATGTGTTGTTTACAACTGGTATCGCCAATGACAGCTGACAATTGTAAACAACAGCTAAACAACAGCTAATAACTGTAAACGTCCATCTTAGTTTTCCGACTTGTTAACTGGAACGCCATCAACTCGAGTGTTACGTCATTCCCAGTTCCGACACCCGAGATAACTGAAACGCAGCATAAGTGATCAACAACTTAGTTAAACTACAAATAAACGACAGATGAACATAGAAAACTGTAACTCAGATCTGCAATTTTACAAAGATTCCCAGTGTCATTTCAACCCTTTCAGCGTTTTATTTTGGTCTAAAAATATTCAGATTTGGGGTTTCAGTCAATTTTTTCTCCTCTCATCAGCCTATTCAACCACAACAGCTGCAAAAAGCTTGCCAAAGTCGTGTTAAGAGTTTGTTTCCTTCCTGCAAGCGGCCAAAAAAAGAAACCGGTTTCACTGTTTCTCACCACTGCAAGAAGAGCTGCTACTCTTGTGCTGTAATCAATAGCTATGTTGCTTCACACCAAAGCTGGAGCTATAAAAAAAAGACACTGTAAACCCAAGAATAGCTCTCAGGCTAATGTGATTCAGCTTTTGGGATTCTTTTAAAAGGAGAGGACAGTGTTCGAGGATGAAGATGAGACTATTCCTGCATTTTTTTTCATGTTGCAATCATGTTGAAACCGCCTGTCTTGTTCCCAGGTTCAGCCCTTATGAATGGTACGATGCTCATCCCTGTAACCCCGGATCAGACGTAGTGGAGAACAACTTCACCCTGCTCAACAGCTTCTGGTTCGGCGTCGGCTCTTTAATGCAACAAGGTATACGTCTCTGCACTCATCCTCTCACGTGTCAAAAACAATACCATCACACCGCCAGCCCTCTTTTTTCCTCTGCACTGCTAACTTCCACTTTCTGCCTCTTTAACTGACAAGCTCCATGATTTCCATTCTGTGGCTGTTTCATGAGACATTTACCTGTCAAGAACAACTGCGAGGCTCGGTCTTACACGACAAAGGCAGGCTGTTGTCACCTACCTTCTGTTTAAAAAAGGGAAGAGTAGGTGCCAGGCACTTGTCAGAGATTGTCAGATAAGGATGGAAAACATTGCTGCATTTATTCCCCCATAACGCAGTCGCTGGCCCTGCTCAAGAGCTCTCTGAGTGCCTGGATGTAAAGGGTACGTCGAGGAACATGTCTGACAAATACCAGTTGTCAGTCATGCAAGAGCTGGCTGGTGTGATGTTTTCACTCTGTACAACTTGGCACTGGCATTGACCTGCAGTGGGGAATCCATATGTTGAAATTCGAATAAAAAGCCGACCATTTCAACGTCCTTTGCAGCAGAAGAACCAAACTGTAATGCTAAACCTTCAATCGCAGTTTAATTCTGCCTGTCGGCTGAGAAATCAAAGAGATAAAAAAAATCAGTCTCACTTGCTAGGTGTCCCTTAAATGCCGGTAAGCAAATGAAGGCCCTGAGATAACATAATGAACTCAGCTGTGGAGGAAAAAGGCCCAAGTAATAAAATGTTTAACCTCAATGTAACAAGACAAATCAAGGAGGCTTAGTGAGACTCGGCAGTGGATCTTTTTGCCCGTAAGGATAGCAAACACATTCAGCAATTCATTAAGCACAGAGGCTCGGCAGCACTCTTGTGAAACTGCATAGCAGCTCTGCCAATTTACGGGTGCAGGCAAAGGGCTGCGAGTGCAGCAAGCAGCGAGCCAGGAGGGAGAGGGGAGAGGGAATCAAAACAAAATGAGCTAGTTAGTAGCCTATATTATTGCACTAAACGGGGAAAAGTCCCCATTAGAATTTGCAGCAAGGCTCACAGCGTTGTCAGTCATTGCTTGAGCTCCAGTATTTCTAATATTTTCAAAAGTAACTGAGTCTGCTGCTGTGATTTACAATTCTTTAAATTCACATTGGATATCTGTCTGAAAAATGACATTTTCATGTCTGTATTGCATAACTGTTTCAGCAAAAGCATGGTTGAAAACATATTGAAAATGATCTCCAGCACCTCATTTGTCTGAGTTTAAATTTGACACAGCCTCTTTCTGGCTTTCCGTGACACCCTTCCGCGCTACAGTACCTTGTAGCACACGCTGCACCGTGGTATCTGCAGCGAGGTATATTTTGTCGGTGTCACATAAACAGACATCCCCTGCTTGTCTGCCAAACACAGTGACAGCAGCTGAGACGGAAGCCATTTCCTTGACGTGTTTAAAATGCAAATGGACGTGTTTGAGGAGAGAGAAAAAAAAATCTACCAGCTTGTCTGTGGGAGGGAGGTGTCACAGACAACACAAAGAACACAAAATGTGAGGAGGTGCAAAGGCAAACACGTTGTGTGCTTCTTGTGCTTTCCTGGGGTCTCAGTAGGCTTTTGCTCACTACAAACATATGTCACATCATTTCCCGTTAATTAGTTTCCCCATAAAAAAGATAATTTTGAAAGTATGTTTAATTTATGAGTTCACTTGTTTCAAGGCCTTTCATTAGTACTGATGCATGTGCTTGATTTTCTGAAGATGTTTCTACTCCTGCAACCAAAATGCAGGGTTTAAACCTTAATCATGGTGTTGGCTTAATCAGTCATAGTGTCTTAATCCACATTCAGGTCCAGCATTGATTGCACAGCAAGGGGTATGAACTTTAAGCTCCTATAAGCTCTTTTAGGCACTGCTCTTGAGCAAGGTACTGAGCCGCTCACTGGTTGACAGAGTATTTGGCATGTGGCAGCCCATACCTTCAAACTAGGGGTGGAAATTCAAACAATTAACTTCCAATTATCCCTCTAAAGAAGAAGAAGAGGAAGAACCAGGGAATTTTTCCAATGAGAAAAACAGACCAAATGTGTTTTTCCCTGAATCATGTTTTTGCAACTGACAGCACTGTATAGCAACAGACTATAGAGAGGCATAAAAACTGTTGAACGTGACAAAGCAATAGACCTAGCAACAGAATGTGGAGTTGCTGCAAAAAGAAAACGAAATAGAAAAATATATGTTAACGTCCGTTTTTTTTGCATACTTGTTCTTCTTGATTTATGAAACATGTCCATATGGTGCCAGTCAAGAATGCACCTCACTTACAATCAGGGTTGGGCATGAATGATTCCTGTTGCGATTTCTCATTTCGATTGCCGTTCCTAATGATTCTCTATTCCCATTCTTGTAAAAGAAAAAGAAAAAGGAAGGTTTAAATGAGGGCGCTAATCTGAGTTCTTTATGGATTAAATTTTTAAATGATATGAACTTTTTTCAACCAGTATATAGTTATCGATCTTTGCTGTCAGGTCGTTTGTCTATGTACACGGGCTAACGTTAGTTTGATATTTAAATTAATCCACCTTATGCGGTACAATTTGTTTGCCGCGTCAATGTTAGCAGAAGACAGACCTAACTTGTTGTTTTTACTTATCTGACTGGTTAGAGGAAGACCGGCTCAGTGCGTCAAAGACGGGGCATTCGGTTATTTTAACTTCATGAATCAGGAGATGTTTAATCATGTTGATCGGGCGCACTCCTTTGCACGATATAACTGTGCTGCAAATGTTGCACTGAGTCAACGGCTCATTCCTCCTGCTAAAGTTCATCCAACTTTTGACCACTACCACTGTGGGTTGCAATGCACACACACACACTCCCTGTCGCTTATTTTTCATTGGTGGTCAGCGGCTTCTTCTGTGTTGGTGTTCGGCGGCTATTTCTCCCAGTCAGCGGACTCGGCATCGAAACTTGGAATCAAAATTTAAAAATTTGTTTCTGGGAGCATCGAAATGTTAGTCCGGTTAGTCCAGTTCCCATCAATGCTCAAGACTCGATGCCCGACCCTACTCGCAATCGGTCTAGTGGCAAAAGACACCCGGCATAGATGTTGTTTGTATGCAGATATGTGCTTTTTTTGCCAGTTTATCTGTGTTGATTTTTTGCCATTCAGTCAGTTTGTAGCCAATAAGGAGGTATAATGTCATAATAAAAAGGACAACGCTAATTAAGTGTTCAGTACTAGATTAACTGTTAACGTCCTCACTTCAAATTAATTCATGGCTACGTTTTCATGATGTATGCTTCAAGTGTAAGTGTCATCAAGCACACAGTATATAAATCGGTGGGTTCAATAAAAAAAAAAAAAGTTTTTTATCCGAGTCTTTTTGAGATAATTAATCCTGTGTGACAGGTTATTTTCATTCTCAAGATATTTGCGTCCTGACTTTTACCCTCTGAGATGTACATCAAGGTTTACTTGTGAAGAAGTAAACATTTCCTTTCATAAATGTCACTGTACAAAGGCAATTAACAAATAGTAAAGCCTCCAGCTCTGAGAGTGAGTTTTTGCTCGATGACTCCACAGGGAAAAAGCTAAGTGCAGGTAATCATCCCCATGGGAAAGCCTACTTCTCTCATGTTAAGGTGAGACATTGCTGGTGGGAAGAAACACTTTGAGAAAACGGGGGCATTATGTTTAGCTGGATGCATTACTGAATCCACAGAGAACAGCGTTTTTCTCCAGAATGACATTTCAAAAAGCATCATTAGCTCAAAAACATTCTCCTGATTTATTCAAAGGAGAGCGTAGCAGTGTCAGAGTGACTTTTTCAGGATAACCTCTAAAGAACTGACAGCTGTAGAGCCGTTTGTGGCCACAGTGTCTATATTATCCATCATACTTAACGTAATCTGCCACAAACCATTTAAAGATGAAGCAATAAATTAATAAACCACTTGAATTGTTTTAACCCCAATCAACAATTGGCTAGCCATAAAGACATTCAATTTTCTTGTGTGCTGGTTAAATAGGAATATTAATGCCTTACAGAGAAACTGTAAGAGGCTTTATAACTTGTGATATATAAATTATAAGAGTGGATGAAAAGCAAGTCTAAGAGGAGTTAAAAATTCAATAGCACCATTTTTTTCTTAGACCTCAGCTGAAAATATTTCAGAATTACAAAACTGAAGTCTGCTTCATGAAATTATTCACGATTATTCTTTCTGATGCTTTTGATAACAGCTAGTGGACCCAAGGTTGACACCATTTTCGTGGAAGCGCGTTCAAAAACATCTCCTGAATATTTCAAACGATTTTAATCATGCTAATAAAATTTGAGCATTATTTCAGCATCGATTGTTTTCTTCTCTGAGTGACAAGAAGCACGTGGCACCGCTGTCTTCAAAACCATCAGTGCTGCCTTTGCAACATTACTAAATACGTCCCTCTGAGTCGGCTTATGCAAGGGTGACCAGTTGTCAAAACAACAAATAGTGAAGCTTTAAAGGTCCTGTGAGGATTTTTTATGGTTGTGAAATAGTCAAGTCAATGTTTATTAATAAAGCACCTTTAAAAGACAGCAGTCAAACATGGGTGCTGTACATGAGATAAATAAAAGAAGTAAATAATATAGATAGATAACAATAAAAAAATCTAATTAAAAACAGTAGAAGAATAAAAGGGACAGTGCCTCTAGAGAAAAGGTGGGTCTTAAAAGATGATTTAAAAGACTCTAGGGTCTGTGAGGCTCTAATATGGACAGGTAAACTGTTCCACAGTCTAGGGACAACCGCTGAAAAGGCCCTGTCACCTCTAGACTTGAGCCCGGTTAGATTGAAATCCATATCAATGCTTTTTTCATGAAGCACTAAAGCAAACAAGACCGTCAGTGACAAGACTGAATATTAGTAATTTAATCTTCAAGCCTGAAATAGGTGCAAATGGGGTGGGTGTCAGCAAAACAGCTGAAGAAATAATAATAATAATAAAGAACGGTTTTACAGTATAAGCATGTTGGAAAAGGACGCTACTTGAGCATATATAGGATGAGAGAAACAAAGACTTTGTTCACAGAGGGGACAGAAATAGACACAAACTGAAAGCTCTAATTTCACCTCACTGGAATAAGTCACAACAGTGCTGCTTCCACTCTGTGCTCACTGTTTGAGTTTCCTTGTAATGATATGACAGCGTAGGTCGGTGAGCCCACAGTGTGAGCAAAACCTGTTTGTCGCCTGGAACTTTAAAAGGAAGCTTTAACCCTCATGGAGCTCTGCGGAAAGTGACGGCTTCATTTCCGCCATCGTAGCACGCTTAAATAACAGCTGCACAGGACGGATCGGTGTCGGACTTACTTGCAGTGAATTAAGGATGTTTTACTGGTTAAAACAGCAACAGCTTAGCATAGACACAGAATGAGATGAACAGACAAATCAATGTTGCAAGTACATCTATTGGTCAAAACCAGGGCAGGGATTGTTCAACTGAGACGTACTAATATCCCATGAATTTATCTTGAGATTTGACAATGGGAAACAGTCTCAGTCAAATGAAGTGTATTTACTCTCTTAATAGAAAGATGATGACTGTAACTACAGGTTACTAATTATCGTATATGTCTCATTGTTAGCTAAAGTAAGCTAAGCCAAATTATCTTAGGGTATCTAGATGTTTACTACTTCATAGCTCACTTTTAAGTTCCGTTTTAGCTGTCCTTTGAATTTCAAGGAACATAATTTCTAAGATTATTATAACATTGTGATTATTTCTCTCTACCTTGTAAAACCCACTTGAAAAAAAAGACCTTTCTCTACTTGAAACTCTTAATCCTTGTGTCTGTCCCTGTCCTCTTTCCAGGATCTCTCTATCAGTTGTTATTCATCAAAATATGTGCGTTACCACAAAACAAACCCCATAATGGTACCACCTCCTGACATATATATGCGGTCTCCAGCAGCGATTTAGAGCATTCATGTGTATGAGCCGAGCAGCATCCAGTCAGTGAGACAAATGTGATGTTTTGGTGATTGAAATAACATCACCATCGTCCTCCCTGGAAGAACATCTATTATTCCTGGTTTACAAGATACGAGTCCTTCCTCAAGGAAATGTATGGCATATTGACACCGTTTTATTTCCCTGGCACTGTATGACTGATCTGCTTTTTGTATTTATTAGAGTGTTCTGATGCAGCCCCATATACTGTTCCCCTGCTGACAACAGCACTTTATAGTGTGGAATTCAATTGAGTTACCCCGTTGCTTCACATCATTCTTTGTACAACCAGAGACTGCATCGGGATCTTCCCTCTCTGAAGTCACAGTGAATTAAGAGATGCCACTGTCTGCCTTTGTTTGTAACCATGTAGAGTCTTTGTCAAACCACAAAGGACAAATCCAATCAAATTTGGTAGAGGAGGTTAAAGAGCTGACCACTCTGCTCCTTTTCTGTGGGCTTGTTACTCTTTAGAATTGCCCTCATAAATCTTCTCAGTAAAGTAACAGAGTGCACGGAGCGCAAGGGTATTTTAAAGGTTGTCAGAGATGAGATATAAAGTAACTTTAACACCAGTCAGAGAGCCATTGTAAACAGTGGTACACAGCAGAGGACCACTCAAAGTCAAGGTTGATGCAGGACAGTGCTGTCAGTTGGGATGCTACATGACCTGTTTGCTACAGTTTTCTACATACTGTGACAATTCGTTTGCAAATCAAAGAGATATCCTTTTCCTGTAAATCTGATCTGAACTGACTGAAACACACTTTCATGAATTACCTGTGATATGTCAGAAAAGGGACTCACTACTTCTCTTTTAGATCAACTTGTAGAGCCACCTAAATCAAAACTATTTAAGATGAAACATTTGGTAACAAACCAAGACCAGCTATCAGTCTTTATCCTTATTAAATAAAAAAAGCAAACTCAACGGCTTCAGTGGCACAGTTGTAGGAAAGTGGTTGGTGTGGTTAAAAGGGCGAACAGCTAATTGCAGAGTGTGATTCAGACTCTTCATGTGAGGTTTCAAAAACCTCTCTCTCACATTATAAGAGTTCAGCAAATACCGGACCTAAACAATTTCATAATTTACTGCAGAATCCAGAGGAACAGACAGTTCTTGCTTATTTTCTCACTATTCTGAATCCTCAGCTTTGAGTGTGATTATTCTGCCAAACTGGCTTCAGTTCCTGTTTCCTCTCAGACGGTACCTTGATCAACACCCAGTGGCCCCGGCCAAAAACATTTGCAGGCTAATTAACAAAAAAATGCAAGTGATCATGTTTCTACATTTGTTTAATTCATTGAGAGTGTTGGCAGGTATAATTCTATCACGTTAATTGCTTCTCCCTTGTTGTGTCGCACACAGGCTCAGAACTGATGCCCAAAGCCCTGTCGACGAGGATCATCGGCGGGATCTGGTGGTTCTTCACACTCATCATCATATCATCGTACACGGCTAATTTAGCAGCCTTTCTCACTGTGGAGAGGATGGACTCGCCTCTTGACTCAGCCGATGACATCGCAAAGCAGACAAAGATCGAGTACGGCGTGGTCAAAGATGGGGCGACCATGACTTTTTTCAGGGTATGGCACACCCAACTAAAACTACTGATGATTGAGTCTTACTGTTTTATTGTTGTGCTTAAAGGGATATTCCGGCCTTAAATTAATTTAGGGTCAAACACACCGTAACACTGAGTTAGACACCCCGTTTAGAGATGAATGTTGTTGACCGCTTGCATCTTTAGTGATACCAACTTTATTCACGACCGTAGATAGCAATACAGAGAGCCACGCCCTCAACCAAAACGCCACTCTATAGCCACAAATAATGCTCAGAACAGAACCTAACTTCATCAACAATACATGAAGGGTCCCAGCCATCAAACATCTTTTTAGCTTAGCCTGATTTCTTGTTTCACACAACTCACCCTCTCTCTTCCAGCAGCCGCTTGTTTGTACAGAGACCTCCGGGCGAGTCCATTGACTGCAGCGGGGGTTACGCAGCTCAAGGAAAAACATTTGTGATCATTACTTTATCGTTTCCTTGAAGTAATAATCACCATATTAATCATTTTGCACTGCAAATGCGGTGGTTTGTCTGCCTTAGCATCTCGGTCTGATTGCATTTTCATGAGGAAACGATCATAAATGTTCTTCCTTGAGCTGCGTCCCCCCGCTGTTTGACCCTAACTTTAATTGTACGCTGGAATATCTCTTTAAAAGAAACAGTAAAACACCAGCTTTTATATCACAAACAGAAGCCTGAAATAGCAGTGGTCAGTTATAGAGAAATAATAGACTCCAGAGTGCAATATCAACCAATCAGACGCAAGGATTAAACACAGCTGTACTCTTCACTCTGTCTCCTAAAGCACGCAGAGTCCAGACATGCACAGTACTAACAATGTCACGATCAGTATATATGATGTTGAACCTTGAGTTCTTACATTGACTTTTTAAAACTTTTTTTTCTATCTAGTAGGTAGAAACTGTATAGTATATATAAATATATAAACTTTATTTCACTCAGATCTTAATTCCCACAGCAAAGGCAAATTCTTCAGCTTCTCCACTTCTTTACACTGTTTGATGTGTTCCCCCATAATGATTTTTTTATTCCGAAGTTTCAGCGTGTGCCTGCAGGGTCTTTGACTTTATTTTATTATTTTGAGCTTTGCTTTAGATGCTGCCGCTGCTGCTGTGGTGCTGAATAACACATGTAACCAAGTTACAGTTTTTCTGAGTGAGAAAATGAAAACACTGCACAAATCTATTGAAGACAGTCCATAAGTTTATGACATTCAATAGTAAGAAACCAGAAAAAAAAGATTCTTCCAGGGCATTTTCCTGCCCTAGTTTTTATGCGCTCCAAAAGCTCATAAATAGTGAATGCTTCATTGTTGAATCTGCTGAACGGCACATCTACTGAATTCCCTTTTGATTATGTAATTGGGTTCAGAGATTTTGCTAATACCATGCATGTTTAAAACAATAGTGGTGTACCATTGTTAATTCAAAAGCAGTCCCGTTTTTAAAGAAAAAAGCAACACTGCTTACCCTGAATATGAATTAACATAGTAAGTGTTCACACTCCCAGTTCCTCTAAAAGGAAGTGAAAGTTTTTCCTGATTATACGGTGTACTTTGATAAATCGTAGCCGTGATTGTGGAGCCATAAATAGAAGCACACACAGGTGTTTAATTACCTCATCAGAGTTGCAAGGCTCAAGTGCCCTCTGCTCCCTCTTGCTCTTACAGAAAGGCCTAATGATGTCGACTCAATGAGGCAGAGAAGCATGATAAATACTGGAGAGACCGGGGAGTGGATAAAGGCCTTCCAGATGTATGGTGCTGAGAGCATTTGGTCCAAGAGATTTTTTTATGATAGCGTATCAAACAGGGTTTTAGCTCTCACATTAAATGTGATACAAGTTAAAGCATGACAATTATAGACTAAAAGATATAGATGCCTTTCATTTCCTTCCATTTATAAACCGTATAGGCTGCTGGAGTTATACTACAGCTGCTCCAGAGAGGAGGTTAACAACCATATCTCTGTGCTAGTTACCTGCTAATTTGACCAGACGCAGCTTAAATACAACTTTATCCCCATTTGCCCGTTGAAGATACCATACATCCTGTGCTTGTTTGCATCCAGATAGTACGGTAGTGAAGGTACAGCCTCATCTCCAGTCAATATGCTTTGCTACAGCTTAGAAACAACATATTTTTTGGGCTTCAATTGGTGCATTTACATGTTGTTTTAAAAATTGATTTATTGCATTTGTTCGCCTGAAACTGGACTTTCGAAATGCATGTGAACATGCTAGTTCGACTGAAATCTTACAAAAGTGAACTTCTCATAGTCGGACTAACATACCTGAATAAAGGGGGATTGTTTTGTCTTTTGTGTTTACATCTCAATCTGGCTGAAACTGACCCAAGCATTCTGTGTGTGCACCAGTGTTTGCATGCTGGGAGGTTGAAGTTGAAATTAGTGTTGTGTCATTTGCGAATGATTCGTTCAAAAGAACCAAATCTTTTAAGTGAACGTACTGAACCGAATCACTTTCTTGAGTGATTCGTTCGTTTCTCACATCAGTTGAGCTGAATTGAGAAACAGCATTGCCAGTCGAGCAGCAGGCGAATGAGGGACCACATGCACCGACGCCTGAATCATTTGGTGAATGAATCACGTATTGAACTTCACTCTCTGGAATCATTTTTGTCGGACAAAACTACCTTTTTTTGACTAAATCACCACCACAACAACTTGCATACAATAGGACACAGCATGGAACAAGTAGTGTATTAAACCCACAGCATCCTATCATTGCAGCGGTTTGCGAGGGAACGTTGCATGTTCAGTGTGAATTCTTCTAAACGTTCAGTGAATGAATCACTCACTGACCCCAATTTACCGAGCAGAGCTAGTAAATAGCATACCATAGGACAGATTCTTTCTAATTAATCTTTTCAGTGAACAGATTCTAGTAATTCAGTACATCTAAAAGAACTACTGTGCCCATCACTAGCACAAATATGTCACCATGAAGCTCGGTAGCAAACAAAAATTAATTAATGGCTTAAAAACGATGAAAAGTTCCTACCATTCAAATACACAAAGATACAGAGCTGTAAAAATGATGGTGTTTTCAGCATTTAAGGTACAAGCCTTTTGCTTACAGGTTTTGTTGATTGTTTCTTATGTAATAAGTCGACCAGGAGATGACCCAATGGTAATGAGCTGGAAGAAGGTGTGTCACCACTGACTTTTTATTAATAAGTTAAATAAAATAGTAGTTCTGGTGCCCACTAACAAGGGTGGTACTTCTTTGTTTAGTCTTACATACATAACACGCACTTCTCTGTGTTGTACCCAAATATGAACGTGTGCACCTGAATCCCCCCTAAACAAATACTGTAGAAGTCACCGGCCTTGTGATAAGTTATGATGGGGTTAAACCAAACATTGAAAATAAAACATAATCAGAGGTTTTCACACGAGCTGGAAATCTTCTCACTTGGATCTGTTGTTTTGCTAAATTGCACATTGTATCAAAAGCGTTGAAGGGCACGATTATGCATCACAACTGTCTGCATGGAGAGCGGCTTTCACCTGCTGTTAAAAGGTTAAAGAAAATTACTGGATGCGATCGTGTGCCTTTTTTTTTTTCTCTCCGAGCAGAGATAGGGGGATCTATAGGGAGGTAGTGTTTATCATGAGACCTTTGTGTATTACACGTTGCTGCGCCGCCGATCACACTCAGCTGTACTTAGTTGCTGTTTGATTCCTCCTGACCTCGCCTACTCATCTGGGGCAAGGAAACTGCGAAATCTACAGATAAAGATGCCAACTTGGCAACTCTTGCTATACTGTACATCCTAATTGGTACTTTCAGATTTTAATATCACAGTATCAACTCTCAATTTTAAGAAACCAGGACTGTGCTTCGACTGTAGTTCCACATAATGGAGGGCTTGTTATAATAGCATCTTTCACCATTTGAAATGGCTTATAGTCTTTAGACAGTAATTATCTAGGATTCGACATGGTATAAATGTGACCCCATATAAAATAGCATGAAATACCACATAGCCTGATGCAAGACTAATGGCGAGGCATTCTATTATTGCTGCTTGAGTAGCACTTATGAGAATAGATGTGCGCAAAGCTTCAATTTACCGTCCTTTAATCCCATGACCATGGAGATCTGTATGAGTAATCACATCAATCTATGTGGTCTGGGCTCTAAGATGCTGTAAATGAACAAACACTGTGTGTGTCATCTTTGATACTTTCTATTCAAACACTCAAAGCATTCAAAAGAGATGCAGTCTTATTCAGTCATTCATCGGGGAACAGCGAGATTCATGCTTAGCTGTATTTCTTTTTTTTAAGATTTCACTCAATGGTAGAAGATGTTTGAAAGATATTTTGTTCAAGCTGAAATCTTTCTCTCTTTTTTTTTTTTTTGTGCTGAAAGCATTGTATATTTTCCAAGCGCTTTTCCTCCACCTGCAGGAGAAGAGACTGTTCAAATAAATGTTCAAAAGGCACTTCTTTTTAAAGCCGACTCTTTCCGCTCCTTACAGAAATCTAAGGTTTCTACTTTTGAGAAGATGTGGGCTTTCATGAGCAGCAAACCCAGCACATCGCTGGTGAAGTCTATCGAGGACGGGATCCAGAGGGTGCTGAAGTCTGACTATGCCCTCATTATGGAGTCCTCGACGATCGATTACATCACGAGGAGGAACTGTAACCTGACACAGGTGGGAGGGCTCATCGACAGCAAAGGCTACGGCATCGGCACTCCTCTCGGTAAGAAGTCTAAATTACCGGAGAATCATTCAGTCCTTCAAAGTGATAAAAAACTGCACTTCTTTTCTGCCTTTTGAAGGGTGAGGAGGAGGGATTGATTTTTAGACAGCGCATCAGCATAAGACATGTTTTTCTCGCTCTTTTTTTTTTGCTAATAGTCAGACAGTATGCAACGATGTGTTTATGAACCTTATTATCGCAAAATCCAGCTGGCGTTTCTTCCCAAAGTAAAACAGGCCTTATGTCGCTTCCAGGCTCCCCGTACAGGGACAAAATCACCATAGCAATCCTAAGCATCTTGGAGGATGGGCGCCTACACATGCTGAAGGAGAAGTGGTGGAGTGGGAGCAGCTGTTTGGATGAAGAGCGTCGCGAGACAGGCCCCATGGGTATCCAGAACCTGGGTGGTATATTCATTGTGCTGGCATCTGGCCTAGTGCTGTCTGTTTTTGTGGCAATTGCTGAATTCATCTACAAGCTGAGGAAGACAGCAGAACGTGAGCAGGTATGTGTCCCCATAAATCAAACGCAGAGATTCTTAATTTGGTTTTTTTACTCAGATGTGCTGAGGATGAATGGGAAATTCTAACATTAATTTAATTACACTCCACAAGGATTTCGGTTTATTTTAGCCTCACATTTAGCAAAGACTTTACCAAGCGTGCCTTTTCTTGTTATGATACTCATTCCACATAGCCTCCGAACCAAAGCCATGCTCTATTCATGGCTTTTAGTTCAAACGTGTTATAAAAGGATTTGCATGCCTTGGGCTAATCCCGAGGAATACTTGGCCATAACACCACAACATTTACTTTATTTAACAGGCATAATTGGAAATTGGAGCAGAGAGAATTAATCCATTATTAGTCATTGGAGATGTCAGAATAGCATGAACTCCTTACTGCTGTAAATCACTAATTTGAGTCATGCTTAGTGAGGAGTTGCGTGCACGCTCGTGTGCCGCACTTGTTCCCTCTTTCTGACACAGCAGCAATAATGAACCGTGTGCAGGCTCCATGCGGTGGTGGTGCGATTTGACATTGCTGACAGCCATGGACTCATGCGCACACGAACACAGGCGCACACACACACCAGCAATAACACAGCATGAATGTTATGTTGGACTGCATTTTGTGCTCTTTAGACTGTCGACACTCTCCGCTGTCAGAACAATTTAAAGCTAAGGCATTTACCCCCCGTCCCTTTTTCCCCCCTTCCTCTCCTCCTTCTTGCTCGCCTCCCCGCATCCTCCCTTTTCGCCCAGAGGTCTTTGTGCAGTGCCATGGTGGACGAGATCAGACTGTCGTTCACCTGCGAGAGGCGGGTGAAACACAAGCCTCAGCCTCCGGTCATGGTGAAGACGGATGCGGTGATCAACATGCACGCCTACAACGACCGACGACTCCCGGGAAAGGACAACATGAGCTGCAGCACTGGGATGACTCCCGTGTTCCCGTGACACTGTGCTCCCCCCAGGGCAAGAACCTCCTGAGCAACGTGTCGGGGGCCGTGCCAGAGACTAGAGACAATGGCATAGACGGGATCACCAGATTCACCATTAACCACAGTGACTTTGGGACACTTACAAAACACGGGCAACTGAAAATGGCAGCATCAGCCACACAGGTATGACAACATTCACCACTGTTCTCCAAAAGCATACGATATTAAAGAAAACTTTGGGGAAAAGGTTCTGCGGAAACAGTATTCACAATTTATCAGTTTTAAGTCTGATGTTTACGTGCGCAACACAAATACACAAGAAAATACACATCTTTCAAGAACCCTTAATCAGAGGAAAGACTGCGACTTTTATTGGACACAGACTGAGGAGAAAATAAAGGCTTTGTTAAGAATGGCAATAAACAACAGATAAACATGGAGGACGAAGAAGAGACGTTTCCATGTTTTTTTTTCACCTTCAGAATTACAATATCCAGTTCTTACCCACACTATTTCCTGTTGTTTCACACAAGCGTCTGAACAGCCTTCGACACCTGAAAATAATGTTACCTCAATGTTACCAACATGTTGTCGAGGCTTGAACGGCTTCTGTTGACTCGTACAATGCAGGATCTTCTTAAAGCATGGTTCACGGGGGACACAAATGATTACCTGTCCAGAAATTCATTTGGTACATCAACCCAAAGGACGACACAACCGTTCGATAGCTGAAGGTCTTCATTTGAAATTCAGTGTAATGATGCAAAACAGAGCTGGAAGGATGGGACGGAAGGACAAACATTTCGAGCTGAGACTTTTTTTTCTTTTTTTACATATAATTTAAAATTAATCAGTTAAATAGCCAAAGATCTGATCAATCAGTACAGGCCACTGCTCAGTTTGGGGATCACGGGGTATCATTTTGGGTTCAATGCAACATTAATAAAAGTGAATTTTTAACAACTAATTGAAGTTTTTTGAACATTTTCATTTCCAAACCATGCTGGGGTAAAATGTCTCTGAAGTTACTCGTATTTGGCACATCCACTGCATCAAAACCTCCATATATTTCACTTAAATTGAAAACAAATGATGCATATTAAGTGTAATAAAAGAGCAGACTAATTTCCAGATACCCTAGATTAAGTGTCTCGACCTTTGTCCTGGCTGAATTTAAAAAATGATCCTACTGTGGATATTGGGCGTGTATATGAACTACTTTTAAAGCCTGTGCTCATCTTGGATGAAAGCCTATCATGGCTCCAAAGTCTTTAGAAAGTTTAGGAAGAGAGCACTTGTTTGGGTAATGCTGTTCATACGTTAAAAAAGAGTTGGCAGTCGTGGAGCTGAAAGGTAAAAGACTGCCACCTTAAAATTGAAGTGCATTTAAAAGAATGAGCCAGAGTATTTCTAAACACGGTTTCTTAATTTTCTTGGCTTCTTGGCAGGAACTGGACCTCTCAAACTGCTAAACATTGGCGCGTTAAGTGTTTGAAAAACTGATGCGCTCCCTCTTGTATAACGTTGGACAGATAAAAAACCATACTTGTGGTGTGTGGACATGCTAAAAGAAAGTTTGTTGAACAGAATTCATGTGTTCTTGTTGACTAATGAGTAAGTGTACATCCTCTGCGAGTGTCATGCCATAGGAGGACCTATGGAGCGTGTGAGGTGCTGTCAGCTGAGAGCTTCACAAATATACACCAAACCTCTGTGAGGTTTGTGATGTTGATACGTTGAGACAAAAGAAAATCTGAACTATGGTTCAAAGGAATCTCCACTCTGTAAAATTTAGCATTGGTTTGGTAGAGACTCACTGTATAATTGTTTATGAATCCCCTTCTGCAAAGTAGAGTATGTAGATAAGATCAGCAGGAGAAAATGTATTTTGCTAAATTTATACAGTTACAAATTTATTCTGTTCACAGTCTAATATGTTATAGATACTATTTATTTCATTAGAGAGGTCACTTTAACCTACTTCCTCACTTTAGCCCAGTTCTACAGGCCCAAACCTTCTTTATTTATTAAATAGAAATGCATTGTTTTATGGTATATTGATGGTAAAGGGTTGTAAAAATCATTTAACGTGCTGGCAAGTGTATTTCAACAGGGTGGCAAGGAAACGGAAATGTTGACCCTCCCTGAGAATCAAGGAAACGCCCCCCTCAGACAAAAGGGGTGGTGTTTATCCCACAAAACTGGACCTTAACTTCTGTTAAAACCCCCATGAGGACCTGTTTAGAGCATACCCACAGCCGACATGTGGCTATGCTATATTACTGTTACCCCCACGTGTACTGTAGCTTTTCATTCAGGTGAAACAAAAAGACAAATCCGCCTGTGTTTCACTTCTGTAATATGTGAAATAATGGAGAAAATTTCATCATAATCAAAATTAGTTGGAATTACAACAGGGTTTCTGATTTGGCTGATTCAGTCAGTTTTGGTTACTAAATATATACATCTTTTTTATAAATCAATGTGAATAATAATGTAATTTTACACAAAATTGTATGAAATGTGAGAGAAAAATAATGCAAAATGTAAGCTACATAACCTGTGTTCCATTAGCAGTGTGTGATTTGAGTTTTGATTTGAGTCACGACGGTATGCCTCTTTTATGTATACCTTTCTTTTGAGTTGCGCGGCTTCTTTCATTTGGCAGAAAACCTTTCAAACAATACGAGAAATATGTTGGTGCCAACCAGGGTTTTCTTTGTGGACATGCAGAATTTCTATGAATATAGTTTTTGTAAGGTTTTGTAAAGAAAAGAAAAAAAAAGATTTTGTTTTCCTAGTATCTGTATGTGTTAAGAGAACATTAGAAGAACTGACATCTAAAACATGGGGAAATTCAACAAAATGTTATAGAAAAGCTATCAAATTATTTTCTTTTTAACACATTGTGAATAATTCAATTGTACAGTTTGCTGTATGGGTTATATGAAGTTTTAAATAAAAAAATACAAACTACCTACATCTCCTGTCAAGCTACTGAATGATTGGTTTGATTGACGCTGGACGGTTTAATGACTCGCAAAGAAGATTCTTACCGATGTACTTATTAAGCTTGTACTAAATCGAAGAGTTTCAGACCCGTTCATCAAGGTGAATAAATGTAGCTAGGCTAGTAAGGAGCTGGCCTACTCATTTTACACTTCACAGACATACATTTGGTTACTGTTGCTCTTTATGAGCAAGTTAAGCCCTGTTAGAGTCTAATATGTAACAGTGTCCTGAAATGTAATTAAAAAAAATGTAATTAAACTTAAATGTAATAATTGGTCGATAATGTAACAAGATGCTGAGCCCAAAACGTAATAACTTTTTGCCCAACATGTAGCAACTTGTTACATTTTGGGTCAGCTATTACATTTCGGGTCAACACTTTTGTTACATTGTTGACAAATTACAACATTTTGGGCATTGTTACATTTTTTTATATAACATTTCAGGTAAATGTTACATTTCAGGTCATTGTTACATGTCAGGCTTGAACAAGCCCACACTGAGAAAGATTAAAAACGACCACACTTAATTATTATTTATTTTATTTTTTTTGTGTGTGTTTTTTGGGGGGGGCAATTTTAGCCTTTTTATTGACAGGACAGAGTGAAATGTGGGGAGATAAGAGAGAGAGGGGGGAGGATGTGCAGCACATAGTTGGGGCCAAGTGGATTCGAACCCACAACCACTGTGGTCCCCAAGGGCGCGCTAACCCGCTTGGCCAACTGCTCACCACCACACTTAAATGTTTTAAATATTTTTTTATTTTACATGTCTATTTTTTCAAATAACCAGCTGCAAGATAGGAATGTCTCTCAATAGGATGGATACAATATGTGGAAACAGACCAGGACCCGACCGCCTGGATAGTGTGCAGGATAATGGTCAGTTACTAGCCAATGTTAGCTGCACATCTTCGTACCCAGTTGGAAAATAAAGGTGGAGGGCTGAGCATCTAAAAACCTCTCATGACTGTCTTGAGGTGGATTTTATGAAGAGCCATTAAACATTTCAAATAAGCTTGTTTCTTCTTGTCTTTTTCTGGGGTAGAAAAAAAACAGGATTTTATTTTTGAGTCAATAAACTCAAACAAATGATTCTGCCAGAGCTGCTGCATGCTAAGGCTGCTTGTGTGCCATGTCGAACACTAAGAACCGTGCAAAACAAGAGCGAGAGAGGAGAAAGAAACGTGCTACACATTGAGGTTGTGCATGGTCATGCATGAAGCAATATGTGTCATAAGGTGAGGTAGCCAATCAGCTGAGATTGACCTTGCTGGTGTAAGAATGGCAGATGTGCGTGTTAAAAAAAAAAAAACAGGGGAAACCCCAGGCCATGGCGTTGAGAAGCAGCAGGCGCATAATGAGCAATGGGCAGGGGCCTCTCGCCTAATGGGAAGATTTATTATCTCTCACTATCAATTAATCCCTTCGGACAGACCCGGGCCAGCAGGAGCGCATCAGGAGTATGTAAAAGAGAGAGAGAGGGAGACTGAGGGCGGACGGGAGGCAGCCAGATGAAGAGAGAGGAATGTGAAAGGACGTGAGAGAGGTGGAGGGAGCAGGAGTAGAGGGGTAAAATGAAAAGATGGGTTGGGAATAGGACTAAAGGGATGGAGACAGAGGGAATGATTTGATAACGATACCCAGAAAAAAATGTGAATGAAAAGGAAAAACACGGCAAAGACGAGTTAAGAAAGAGTTACAGCTGGTTTTTGGTTTTTAGATGTGAGTAAAGAATAAAACGAAGGAAGAACTTAAGATGGAAATAATGGGTGAAATAATAGTCGATAATAAAAGGCGAATAACTCTTTGGGAGACCGAGGAAATATGAAACAGAATTTGGGTGACTGATTTAACACTGGGAGCTACTTTGTGAACATGCTTTTTAAAAGATTAGCTTTATGTCGAGCTCGAACACTGAGAGCCGACTGCTGGTGCAGTAATGTGGATACGAATCTCTGGAAGTAGGTCAACCAACATAGACTGTTTTAAGAAATGAGCTATTGCGAAAATAAATTACACAGTAACTAAATGGGTTTTAATGAAAAGACTCGCTCCATTCAAAGGCAGTTGTATGTGCCTGGGCTCAATTATGTTAGAGTGGCTTTTAAGAAAAAAAAGGACATCTTTCTTTTTTATGATGGAAAGTTAATGTTAATGTGCTGCAACCTAATGTAGAGGCGTAAACTATTTATTTAGAGTGGTTTTACATAGTGGTCCTCGTGTGGCAAGGAAGAGGAGAAGCACTGGATGATATCGGACGTTGCATTGCGGTCCTCGATTCCATTTTTTCATGCATGTTTTAACGGTTCTGTACTAAAGGTAAACTGCTGCATAGAGAAAGCACGACCTAAACCTGACCTCCAGCGTCTTCACCATCACTGACACCGCCTCGCTCTGTCGCTCATGCACACCCGTCCCTCTTTTCTCACTCTGATGGCACATGTCCAGACCACTGCTCTTTCTGATGACCTTGACAGAGCCGTCAGTGTGTGATGTTCTGCTTGACACTCCGGGGCGATGTGCTGGAGTCTGGTGGCCGTGCATCATCGACCCATTTGGGGGTGAATGAATGTCCGACCCGCACTGTGCCCGTATCAGTGGACCCACTGGGTGAGAGAACCATCAGAGCTGAAGATGCATGAGAGGATTGGCTGCATAGGAGGGCCAGTGTGCGCTGAACCTTATTATAGACGATGTCACGATCCCAGAAAACTGAATCCCCCGAGGGAAGTACAGGATATGTAGCTGTAAAGGATGCAGCTGAATAAAAAGTCTTCTGGAGGTATGAGGATGGATAACACCTTGGCACAAAAGTATCAAGGATTTTACAAGTCACGGCACGGAGAGTTCAACTTAGATTGATTATCTTTATGATTTCAAAAATCTTAATGCTGTCTTTCATCCCTTTCATGGTTAAAATCAGGCTATTCTTTATAATTCTTTATAAGAAATATCTTTTCTTTTTACATTTATATTTTATGCTTCTTTACTTCTGATTTTCTTTTGTAAATGGAAGAGTCAACCATTTCATTATCCCTCTTCAATATCCCGTCAACAGTTTTATTTTCTTGAGTATGTAATTTACTCTGTATGCAAACTTTACATTTCTATCTCACGCTACTTCAGAGTGACATCCTGGCGAAACACTTGCTGGAACAAATGTGATCATTTATGTTGAACAATAGCAGCCATGAGTGAGAGTGACAAAAAGAAATAGAGGCTTTATTTAGATACAAAAGCAATTATACTCAACATCAAGCAATATGCAGACGACACGGATTTCTATCATTTGCCTTCTGGCTTTCTTTATCTTCAGGCTTCATGTTGGCCAGACTTTTTAATTGGAAATTTCTTTGCTTAAGTAATTTATTTATTCATTTATTTTGGTGTTTCTCGTTTTGGCCATTTCCTGTCAAACATTTCAAGGAGGTCAGCTGATGTTACTTCAATTGAGACTGTCATTGCTGAAGAGGCAATTCCAAAAGTTAAATTTCATTTCTTTAGAATTACTATTAAAGATTTTTTTTTACATGGATTTTGGTATTATGTGCCAGTTTTCAGTTTCCCACTCCTCAGGTCATCTTTTGGTATGAAAGAGTTAAGTTAGTCAGAGAGTCTCAGCTGCTTCACTGTAGCAAAGATAACATACAACTAGAAAGGCAAGCTTGGAAAACTGTACCCACCCCACTCTCCAGCCACCTCCACCACTACAGACAGACAGATATTAAAGATAGAGGTAACTTTATTGTCTTACTTTTGAAGGCCAAGAGTAGAAATTTGTCTTCGTGCCTGTGAAACTGCTGAAAACTCAATAAAATCATCTTTTTTTAGGTTTAATCTTTCTCTAACTTTCACAGAAGTGCCACTTCAGATAAATATTGTCTGGATTCTTTCCTGACCTAAAGCATATATAAGGTTGATTTTTGTAATACTATGTCCAGATAAATGTCTTTGCTTTTGGTGTCCAAACCTTTGATATTGTTGTAGCGATCCAGAGTTCATCCAGCAGCTGTCTATCCTCACACCTTTGTGCATTTGCCTAAATTTGACCCATTCTATAAACGCCAAAAAATATATATATCAGCCTCATCACACGTGGTGAAATAACACAAATCAAACATCAAGATTGTACTGACACAGATGTACTTCCACTGTGGGCAGTGTGCCACAGCTGGATTAAGAGACTAATGGAAGGTCGATAGCACCGTCCATCCCGATAACATTAAAAATGATGAACAAATAATGAGAGGGTGATTAAAGCACACCGTAATGCTCTAATGAAGTGGTAGCACGGTGGGGATTCTCATACATATTCTACCCTCCATAATGAGCTTGGCATTGCATGTGTCGTATTTGTACAGGAAGACACCATATGGCGGAATGAGAGAAAACCATTGTTTATTCCGGACCCTGTCTCTTTTATTGCAAATCACCGACACCGCCAGTATCAGAGCTTTATCTTCACACCATCATATTGAATTATCCATTTGGCTTCAGGTGAAATAGCCTGATAGAAACGTTGCCTATGAAATGCCTCGGTGACTTGCTCTTTCTGTTCTCTGTCTTTGACCCTGATAATGACTAGAATGGAGGGTTTTCATGAATATAAATATAGAATTGGATGAAAGGCAATTTTCTCCAGTGTACATAAAAGAACACTCTCAAACATTTAACATGGAGGGGTGTTTGTCAAGAAGGTGGAGTGCTTATGCTGTTTAACATTGGGTTGTGCACTTGGTGAACTCGATTAGGTACACCTCTTCATTTACTCACCCCTCAGTGGAGTGAGTCATGTGGAAATGAAGCCAAAGCTTAAACTCACTGCTAAATACACAAATTGAGAAAGCACATGATGCAATTGTTGCAGGTTGTTTACTTAAAAATTTACAATGTTTTGTACCGGCATCTCACCGCGAATTTCTGCAGCGGACAAAACCTGTGCAATCATCTGCAATGCTGAGGGTAAGAACACCTCGTACACAAAGAGGTGTAAGAGGAAAATAAGGCTCATTGACGCTGAGAGACATACAGGCCACAAGCACACATACCAGTACACATGTGTACAACAGTAATGTGTAAAGAACATTTCATTTCTCTGAATAAGCTGTGGTGGATGCATGCAATAGGCAGTTGAAAGATACTGCATGGCTTCTTCCTGCTGCATGTTGATGAGCAGGGATTTGATTAAAACAGTATGACTCCACCTGACGTTACCGACAATAGGGTTGGTGATGGTTTACGGATTATTATTACACCTTTTCATACCTATGATGTAACTCTATGAATAGTTGCTCATATGTGGGTTCAAATCATGTCCATATCACTATATAGCATACTGGGCAGGCAACATGAAATGTGGATAAAATACATAAAAACAACATATATGTGTAGCTGTAACAACAGAACATGAAAATTATGATCCTTACACTTGTTTGTGAAAATATTGTTATGAAATTGCCTCCTCTTTCATCACTCTTAGCAATAATCAAAAAAGAAAAAAGAAAATCTCCTGTTTCTTGAAGTCAGTTTTGTCTGCCCAAAAGCCGTATTCATGACTCACACAAATCTCTAAATATAATCTTTCTTAAGTATGGATTTTATGAGATTTTCACCCAGCCATTAAGCCTTTAATTGCCACAAGTTTTTACTCCGTCTATTGAAACTTGATCAAAAACCAAGAAAGCATCTTAAAGTTGAACATTAAAAAAACATAACTAGCATGAATACTCTACTGAAGTTATTAAAGAAAACTCCAGACTTTTTCAAACTGATGCCTCCTACTAAAGGTAAAACATGAAGTTGAGGAGCCAAATGTTTTCACAATCATAAATCAAACAGAACTAAAACTTAAAATGTCATTAGTCTGGGATTAAATATGTTACTAAAGAGCTCCTAAGAAACAAAAATACAGTTGAGCTTTGCAGAAAAAATCCACACAGGAACACCAGGATGTGTGATAAAAGCCCATATGCAAACACAGGGAAGTACATTTTAGGCTCAATTAAGCGCCAGATTCGCTGCCTACCAATGGTCTGAGGAGCGTGGACGAATTCAGTCCTTATCAGAACCAATTATTTGTCCAAATAATCCTCTAGTGTGTGGTGTCAATTTGACTATTTTACTCCTCCTGACCTAATCGGAGCCTCCCTGACTAGAAATTACAAATATCAAACATGCTGAGCTTTTAAAATTTACAGTTTGGACTGCTTCTGTTACCAGGAACATCCTCAATGCTTGTTTGACAACTCAAGTCTGAAGAAAGTGAAATGGTCACCGCTACTGTTAATAATGTAGAGTAGATGGAGTCATTTCATGTGTGTTCAGAGGATTGTAATGTTAAAAATGGGTCTCTAGAGGTTCTTAATTTGGGCCCAGCCTTAGTTAAAGAACAGAGTACTGATTCAGCAAGTTAATTTAAGTTATAGAAAGACAGTTTCCCATTATTACCAATGCTCCCAAAAGCAAAACTGCTCAAATCAAAATCTGAAATCTTACTGCCTGCAGAGGGCAGTAGACCAAATGCACGCCTGATGCATGGTTGCAGGAGTAAGTCACTGTATTTGCCAGTAACTTAAGTTGTTTTACACCTAAAAGAAAGGACTCAGACCAGCTTTAGTGGTTCCAGTGAGTCTTCGTCTCATGCAAACTGCGAATGTATTTTTAAGGTTTGGATTTGTTGTGTGAGGCGGTTCTTTCTCATCATCAAACAGGAACTCCTAAACCTCTTTGCTTGCCTCTACCTGAGGAGATACTGTCAAAGTTTTATACCAAGGTTTCTCGCAAGGCTGTTTGATGTTGGCCCAGGACCAGACTTCACTCAGCTCTAGAGGGGGAAGAAGAAGTTCGCAGATGATTTACAATTCTCTATCAAACTCCAACCCTACATTTCCATGCTTCAGCTTGGGAAGCAGCTGATGCTCCAAGCATGCGATTCTACTGAATATTCCTGTCAAACATTCAAGATGAGTTAAAAAAAAAAACGACGATATGCAGGCTGTGTTTACCTTTAATGGTTTGCATTAGCTTTGAGTATCACAGCTGAATTGGTTTTCGCAGGCTTCTGTGCACGTCCTCTTCAGCTGTCAGTTGCTCCTAAAGTACATTTTCAAAATTGGCTAGCAGCTATTCTTCCCTGGCATATTCACAATAATGACTTGATCATTATGATAAGTTTAATGGAGGTTTTCTTTTACTACAAGAGGGTGAGGCCAATTTTGCTTTGCTATAGCAGAGAGGAAGTAATTACAGCCTCGGCTACATTTGAATGTCTTCTGCTTTCTTTGCCTTCTCAGTGGATTAAAAATGAAATGCTCACAGCCTCCCTCTCTCTCTCTCTCTCTCTCTCATATGACTCTCTTCTATATGAGAACATTATATGGTCTGTCCATAGGGAAGGTGCTTGAGGGTGTCTGGCTGGCAGGACGAGAGTTTATGGGCTGTGAAGGCCAATCTGAGCAGCCTGCAGATGGAGTCCAAAAAGCGCCACATCACCTTCCCCTCTCTTTATCGCTCTCCAGGAGAGCGGTGAGAAAGAAAAAAAAAAAAAACAACACCAAGGAAACAAAACTCCTGTTCAAAATGGGGTTTAGATTTTGAATGGTCGTGGCATGGGCTTGTGTAGCGTAAACTGCTCATTAATATTAAATAAGGAAGTGACAGTTGGAGAGACTTGGCATGCGCTCTTGGCACCTCAAGCGGGATAGCAAGTGATGGCTGGGCGCTTTGTTTAACCCAATATGTGGTGGTTAAGGGAAGAACAGCTGCTTTGAATCTCTTGGCAGCATCGAGAAGTTTTTACCCTAACTGCGAAAAAATCCCAAAACACGTTAACGGTTCCCTGAAATTATACCCGTTCGATTATCTTCCATCAGTTTTATCGTGTTGAACCTCATCCTCCTTATTAAAGATCATTCAAAGTCCCTTCTCCTTGGTGACGGATGCAACATGTGTTATCCTGAATATTCAGCAGAGTCTGGACATCTGAATGACAATGAATCTAATTCTTTTACTGTTATTCATTTATGCATTAGTTGTCTTTCGGGTGATATTCTGATTCACATCCATTCAGAGTGAACTGACGTCTTCTGGATGTAGCGTCTGTGACAGATCTCTGCAGGGTTTTCCTCGTTTCAGACGGTTAACTAACAGCTTCTTATGCCACACATTAAACGTTGAAGTTACAAACAAAGCCACACACTGAGGATGTAATGTGCATGATTAAAGCTCGTGCCTCTCTTTCAGTATCCGTGCCAGATGACTTCCGTTGTGCTACACTTGTTTTAATATCTACACAGCTGCAAAAATGTTAATGTGTAGCCACTGAAAGTGACAATTTATGTCCCCTATTGTGTTTTATTTTTGTGGCTCCTTGTTTCCTGTCTTTATGAGTGAGGCCACATGTAAAAGTCACATTTAATTACAAAGCTGTATTGTTAAATGAGGCTTTGTTAATGCAAGCATGTGTCTCAGATATAAAAAATAAAGAAACAACACCTGTGGCCAAGTCTAAATGAGACTTTGTGTTATGTTTCCCAGAACAATAAGTGAGTAATCGAATTCACAACAGTTAATTTGGAGATATAAAGTGAAATCTATACTTATTGCTGATTAAATTATAGGCCAAACTAAACTTGTCGGCAAAGCTGATTTGTTAAATGAAGGGGCTACAAAATTAATGCCTCAGGAAAAGAAACTGGAAAGCTTCTTACTGGATCTCCTCCAAGCGTTCAAATTATACTTTGCAATCAAAAGCCTCCGGTTCTAAGAGAAGATTTGGGACCCCCACAACGATTCCCCAGCATTGAAATTCTTGCCTTTGACTAAAAGACCGTTAGGAAATGCCGCTTGGCACCGAGCTAGCGGCACGGGCTTCGTTGGCGGTTTGTGCCATTGCATATGGGAAGTCCTTCAAAGTCAGCCGTCGTGCCGCAGGCAGCATTCTAATGAGGTCATCAATAACCTGCAACAGCTGCTCAGAGAGAGAGACCTCATCTGTTAAGCTCGAGCCACCAGTGACTCTGCGGTAACTGAACAAACAGCTCCAAAATAATGAGAAGTATACTATGGAAAATACAGCAATACTTCACTCTGAACCAATAATTGATAGAACTGCAGCAGATTTAAGCAAATGACTGAAGTGACAGTGAATGAGAAGATTACAAGTAAATCCCCCGGGACCCGTCACTTAGTCCACTGATACTTGGGTAGAATGAGCCTCTCAAAAGAAGGGAACAGTAAACATGTCAAGCTCTACAAAGGATGCAGACCCACTTTAAGCCAATCAGAGACAAGTAAACAAACTTTGTAGCACCCCCTGAAGGGATGTGGGTTTTAATAAAAACAAAACTCAGACAAAATAGGAGCATAATGATCTGATGAGGAAGAATGTGGATAGTTTAAAATTTCACAAAAGAAAAAAAAAAAAAACCCTAACTAATAAATTAGATGGACAACTCCTGCTGCACATGACCTCCGGATCATGAGGCAACCCACAAAGGCTTGTGGGAGTTTGAGTGCAAAAAGGCTCTCTTTATGACAGGAAGTGCCCCCGCTGACCTGGTACGTACCGCAGAGAGCCATCTGAAGTAGAGATGAATCAGCGTTTTTAACTTTAAATCATAGAGGCAATAATCATATGGTACTGAGACCAGGTCATGGAGGGCTTTGTAAGTCAGGGGAGGGACTTTGAACTAAATATGTTAGGACACAAGGAGCCAGCGAAGGGGTCTGGGGAGCAAGGGTGCAAAAGTGACGAGAGCAAAGAGTGAATTTTAAAAGTACGGGAGTTTATTTTGGACTTTGGATGATCCTGTTAAAGTGGTCAATTCTGAATGTGATGTATGAATATATGGATCAATGTTCCAGTTGGTGAAGACAGGATATGTTTTGGGGGTGAAAAAAGACACTTCTGATATATATATATATATAGGCTGATATATATAATATAATTAATAGGCTGTTTAAATGTTTTGAGGTTTTGTTCAATGATTTAGAGGGCAATAATCATGAAGTAAAAGTTCTCACAGTTCAGCTGAAAGAAGTTGGTTTGCTTCTATTTTTTATTGCATGTTGCATAACAGTGGAAGTGAAGACGCTGTGATGTTTGTGTATCAGGGGAGCATATGGAAATGATAAGGACAGAACAAAGCACCACAGAGTTCAGTATCCTGAAGGAGAGAATTTGATGCATTTCAGTACGGGAAATTTTGATATATATGGTTTATATGAATACTATACTTAAAAAGGAATTCATGTTCTCAGCTTCATCATAACCTGACACATCTATCCTGATGCACAGACCCTTTGTTTGTCCACCAATGTACAACATATCAACCAACCAATCAACAAACAAACCGCTCAAATTTATCATCCAGTCACTTTCCATGTATTTACTTTAAAGTCACAAATGTTATCCGATTAATTTTCTAAAAAGAGTTGCTGTTAGACATTTACGACCTCTTTATAAAGTCACACCATTATTCTTCCTCCAACCATAGATTCATCCATCCATCCATGCAACTAAACTCCATGTCAGTTTTTCCTTTGATCATGTCTTCATGACTCTCTATCTTATCACGTAACCTTTAAAATCTGCAGCACTGTTCCAAAACAAATGTGATAAAAGCATCAAACCCATTACAAAAGTTGGAAAAACAACACGAACATGCTCATCTTACTTTTTGATGCCTACATCCCTAAAACAAGTAAAGTCACGAAAACACAGTGATAAACTCTGATAAACCTTGCTACTCCGTTTCGAGAGCGGTTGTTTGAAGATGTTGTCTTGCTGTTCTTCAGGAGACAAAAACCACAGACTGGAGCCACAAGGAATTGAGACTATGCCCAGGAGAGACGCAGTGATAGAGAAGGGGACTGGCCCACATTGCAACTCTTCAGTTCTTCTTTCCTCACTCAGAGCAAGTTATTCCCCAGGCTCTCTGAACCACCTGGTGAAAGTCTCAACTAACGTGTGATCTTTGGAGTTGTTGTTGTATAAGACTCGACATAATTCAGCAAGGCTCCCTGCATTAACTCACCTCTACATATGCATTTGCTATACTCTAGTCTCCATATAATAATCACAGTCCTTCTGGGCTATACTTTGCAGACGTTTATTTACTCAGTGTTAGGATGCATGCAAAGTTAACTTTCACAGAGCCGTAATTGCTTTCAATATATATATTTTTTAATAAATCAAAGATAAGGCAGCTGTTTTTGTTTTCTGTTACTTTTTTTCACTCAATTTATTATTCCTGTTATTTTTTTTATCCTTTCTGATTCGAGCCTATTACTCCAGCTGATATGAGAAATACCTGTGGCTATTTCTGAGGTATTTTTGTTGACCATTAGTTTGAGGCTCTGTGGCTTATTAACCGGATAAAACAAGTCAATGCTATTCAGAGCCATGTAATTTTTGTCTCTCTGTATTCACTGACAAATTCTGAAATTCAACACCTTGTTAGAATTGGAGACAATACAGTCAGCAGCATCTCATTACTTTCCACTACTTTCACCTGGGACATGTGATTCTGAAAATTTCTTCTCAGGCAGTGGTAGACATCTTAAACAACTGTTCAAAAATATCAACAGCAGCATCAGATATGAGTATTTTTACTTAAAGATAAAAAAAAGACTTTGAGGAAGGTGGTTTGTCTTAAAATTTGTGTTTAAAGTCCCACTACAATCTTTTTTTTTTTACTACCTAAAGAGTTCTCAGTGGTCTTTAAATTATGATTATGAAGTTGTTAACCAAAATGGCATTATCTTTGTCATTTTCAAATGCTTTTCTTCTGCAGAGCTCCAGTAGCTCATTAGCAATTCGCCTCTGAGTCGTGGGCGGAGACGGCGCTGCTCTGCACACTCGTCTTCACGTTAGCATGCAGCCTAAGCCTGCCAGTGTAATAGAAGAAGCAGGTAACATAGGTGCTATTCAGCTCTCGGACACTAATGTCTTTAGGGACATGATGAAGGTTATTATCATTGTTAGCTTTCTTACGAGCATTGCAACCCGCTAACGCACACGCTTGTTCCGCGATGATCCTATGCATTTCTCCTCTATATGCAGAGTGTGGCCTGCATAGTGGGGCTCTACATGGAGTGGTTACGGAGCGATTTGAATGCAGAAATACTCAGAAAAGCAATTTCGCATTTAGTTTTCTCATGATATGTCCTGTAGCATCAGAAAAATGCCATATGAACATATTAAAAAGCAGGAAAAGCATGATTTTCATTGGAGTGGGTCTTTAATATAGCAGATCCAGAAAGAAGATTTAATGCAAATGTAGTATGGTGACTGCTTGGCTACTAACCTTATATTAGATTTTAATATAACCAAAGTATATGTCATATATGTCATGGTTTCCCTTGAATGGTTAATGGGCACATTCGCTCATTTACACCACTATCATACACTAAAGACAGAGGATGCTATACAAAGTACCAATCTGCATGATTTATCCTACTCACAACCTTGACTATGCCACAGAAGCAGTTCAGAGGTCAGAATCTCACCAAAAGATGCTCTGACATGGAGACTGCAGGAGATGGGGATCAAACCACTATTATTATCCAAGAGCAATAACCCACTATACCACCAAGCCACAGCTACCTGCAAGAGCTGATTTCACTGGCTGTCATAAGTGATTTTATAATATAGTGTAAATGAACGTGTGCAGGCACACCAGAAGAAAGACAAACCTCTGCAGTAATTCATCATGAGGAAGAACAACAGCCTGACCGATGTGGTGGAATTGCTTGATTTCTGGTGTTTTTACCAGCTACATGTAAAGGCCAAAGTGACCTTCACGGTTTGATGTTGGAGGCAAAATTTAGATGAATGACTTCTGATCCTTAATTTCCAACCCTGAAACATGTCAGAGTCTAGCTGTTACAGAGCTCCCCATGTCGTACGGTATTGGTTTTCATCATCACTGCATGGTTGACCCCTTCCTCCTTTCACTGTGGGAGACAACATGAGCTCATCTATTTGTGTGACATTTGCAGCGTGGCACCTGTAACCTGAAGGACTCTCCTCATGCCTCTGTTGCTGTCAGAGGAACACGAGCGAAGACATCCCCTCTCTCTTTCCCTCTGTCTGTTCTGGATTTAGCCTGCACTTTATTCCTGCTCGGGTAAAGCAACACTAAGACACAAAACAGGTGCAACTCTGTTTGCCAGTGACAAA
This sequence comes from Xyrichtys novacula, assembly GCA_962446985.1. Taxonomy (NCBI): domain Eukaryota; kingdom Metazoa; phylum Chordata; class Actinopteri; order Labriformes; family Labridae; genus Xyrichtys; species Xyrichtys novacula. The sequence continues at coordinate 27,419,298 of OY660871.1, forward strand.
ATGTCTGCCAACCTACTTAGAGAGTGTGTCTGAGGAGTTTTCTAATTCAAGTTTTATGAATGTCTAGGTTGAACTTACAGTCTGAGTACATCCAGGGTAAATCATGTGCCTGCCAAAAAAGTACAAGTGCTGTCTTCTTCTTGGATTTCAGGACTTATATAAGTTTGTGCATATTTGCTGAGAAACGAGAGTTATGCCTGTGAGACACTGCCATGTGGATCTTAATCCTTAAAGGTCTTTACAAGTAAATATCAGGAGGTGTACTCTATCATCCAAAAACACTGATGTCGGATTTTCTAGGTCACTTGGTTGAATTAAGTTTTAGCTTGGATATGCAACTCTGCACAGCCCCCGAAGTATCAGATCAACAGTTTGCCCACAGTTGCATGTGGAGAAGTAATCAGTGGATTCAGATTTGTAGTTTCACTGACAGATTATTTGCAAACATTACGCACAGGTAACAAATCTGTACCTTAAATATGGTCTTACTCTACAATTCACAAGGCTTCCCAATTAATATGACAAACATGTAAGGCCTTGATATCCTAATATGTTGCAGGACTAACTTCAGACCGTAGCACCAATTCACTGTAAATATTATATCAAGAAGAGCTGGTCTAGACATACTTTTCATTATATTCACAAAGACCTAACATAAGGAGAGGATTAAGGCCCAGTTAGTAAAATCAGACTATAGACTGTATACTGTATACTATACAGTATACGCATTTAAAGCCGAAAGCTCTCTGTATTTCTGGGTTTTTTTCTCCACTTCCTTAAACCAACAATGTGCAGTAGCGTTGTATGCACTCCACCACTTGCGCAGTAGCATTGTACGCATTTGGCGTGAAAATCGCCAAGAGTCACCGCCATGACCCTTACAATAACTACATGTCAACATCGCAAGCAGGGGGCAAAGAATTCATGTTCTGTGTAATAAATTTTTAAAGTTTGTCCACAGCCCCATAAGGATGGCTGGCGGAGGCGGGATTTATGACCTATACTGCAGCCCGTCGCCAGAGGGTGCTGTTCTCAGAGTGGCTTCACCAAGCAAGGAGGCAGACGGCGTCTATTCTGCATACAATCTATGGATCAGACTCACTCTGAATCCACCGTAAGTGAAACACTTTAAACAGGCAGAAACCTTGAGCAGGACTAGACTCATGGTAGATAGTCATTCGCCGAAACAAGACAACAATAGTTAATGCAGTTAAAGTTTCAAAGACAATGGAACAAGTATGTGTTAATTACAGGAACAGCACATCAATTATAATACACTGATCTTACTTTATTTATGGGTAAACACATAGAAACAGCTTGTATATATGAATGCATGCATCAGAATGCAAGCTTCATTTTCAAATATGTTGCTTGTAAATACAGTGTGAGATCAAAAATAGACCGACTACACTTCCTTTTGGCATTATTATTTCAATACTGTCTTTGAATTGTGGTATCCTGTTCCTATTGTTCACCATGCAGCTGTCATTGCACCATGTCAGGGCTTGCAGCGTTTTTAAACAGAGAGAGGAGAGTGACTAACACTAGGTTCCTATCCCACCTACTGAGAACTCCCACCAAGTGTTTTTTATTTTATGTTATTTATTTAACTTATTTTTTGGCCACTAAAGCTCCAAAAATAGTCTCAACAGCACAGTTCATATTGGACATTTACAGAATCCTGGATTTATATAGGATTGTAGGAGTGAAAGCTTAGGTGTAGTTGTCAAGTGAAATTGAAAGTATGTTCGCTGTATGCCTGTTTTGTATGAATAAAAGTATTATTAAAACGTATATCCAAGTCCAAGCCACTTTTCATAGCACTTGTTTGAAATGCAGAACTCTTCAGCTGTTGCTACATATGGATTCCATCGCACATTTTCATCCTGTTACTTCCAGGATCAGACTCCAGGAGCAAGATTCATCCTTGAATGGTGAGTGGGCCACAGTGTGACGTGAGGCAACATGAATAAAAATTGTGATAAGCCCCTCTTTCTCTGTAGTTCTGCCAAGATGGCTCGCACAGAGAGGCAAGTGGGGAGGTGGTGGAAGGATTAGGGAGAGGTTATATCTGAGGCTCACTTGCAGTAGGGCACACCGAGGGTGGCTATACAGGTTGAGCAGATGTTGCTGGAGCATGGCCACATAGTAACAGATTAGATATGGAGGCCCCTGGCTAATTATAAGGAGAGCAGCAGCTCTGCCACTCGACTAATATGAATTCAATGTGGAGTTAATGAATGAAACAGGATTTCAAAATAAATGCATGCTGATATTTTGACAAGGACATCCAATGCAGTTCATACATCTGCTGTTGGTGTTAAAAAATATCTGTCTTCTACTTGGTCTTATTGCAATGATGTTTTTCCTCTTTATGTACCTGAAAGGATTTTTTTATCATCTTGATTCTACATTTACTTACCTGAAGAAATTAGCCCTGCTGCTGCTATTCGGTATTACATATTTCCAGTATCTGTAAAATGCTTGTGCCCCCATAATCGTTCTCGCTGATATCCTTTCATCATCATGTCACTGTATCTAGCTTGTGCATCCATTTGTTCATGCATGAACCTGTTTTTTTTTGACTGGCTACAGAGCCTTCCACAAAGATCCCCAGTTTGCAGATAAAATTGGTGGATTACATAATTGGGTATTTGATGAAAGGGAGTATTTTGAAGATGCAGCTGCCTACAGGAGGAAAGTTAGGCAAGAGAGGCTACCGCACTAAGATGAGACGCTGGACAAATTTGAGTCGGCAAAAAAAGTGAGTGCAACACACAGTCTGACCTCTCCTTGTCCTCTCTGTAACTTCAGCAATAGTTAACATCATAATGCTGCTATTTATGGCACCTGTTAAATAAGGCAATATCTCAGGATCGATTTTGCTGCCGCTCGCTCTCTCCCTTTGGCACTCTCTTCCAACACACGTTGGATTTGATAACTCAAGCTCTATTGATTTTTCTATAAGCAAAAATAGTCTGCACACAGGCATAAACAGAAAATATTGGTGGTGTCCATATGCTCTTTTAGAGGATCAATACTGATATGTTTTGTTTGGGGTTTGTGGAACCTTCCAACTTTACGTACAGGGGTATATACAGAAGTGCGTATACTTAAAGCTGGAACGTTAAACCAAGTAACGTTAACCTGGTTTAAAGTGAAAGCGTTATCACTCAGCAGGAATGTTAGCCTATGAATGACGTTGATAGTCAAAAACCGTTAAAAAAAAGAAATGGGTGAGTCATGGAAAAGTACTTAGAGTGGTCTAAAAGACTGGAAAAGTGGTATTACCTCCAACGACTTTATTATTTAGATCATTGTTATTGATCAGCAATGTTTTGTTGTGGTATGGGCAATAAAATGAAAAAGTTAACCAGTAAATATGAATTACTACTTTATTCCATTTCTGGGGAAATGTAGCCCTCACTTTGTAGAAGTGTTGTAGTACTGGAGACTGGTCTTCATCTCAACCGTTTTTTAAGGGTCTTGTCATGGAATCAAAGGCATTTTTACTCAGTCTTGTCTCCGTCTCGGACTGGGTGAGTATAGGGTTTTATGATCAAGACTCACATAGAAGAGAAGAATGCAGAAGCTGACTTCCTTGTGTCACACACCTAGAGTGACACGCCCCCTGCACAGAGTGGATGAAGATGACTAAAGACACTGCGCCCCCGGGAAACTCAGCATGAAAAATGTCAGCAAACTCAACCATTATTACGTTTTACCATTATTACGAAAACCAATAGCTACAAACTTTATCTGTAAACGGACACACAAGTAAAAACACTTTGCAGTGTGAAAATTCTGTGGTGCACAACTCACAGAAACCGCTGGGACAATGGCACATTGAGAGGATGCACAGGGACAGGTAAATTAACCACTCAATTAGCTACACTGGGAAAAAGTCCAATCTGAAAATTTTGTAAAAGCAAACCTGTTTAAAAAATATATATACTGGTCATTTGCTCAGTTTTGTTGTGATTTTTCTTTGATATGTATAGTCTTGGCCTTGACCTCCAAATGTCTTGGTCTTGTCTTGGTCTCAACACTTTTCTAGTCTCAATAATGTCTTGGTCTTGGCAGGTGCAGTCCTGACTACCTAGTAGCTTTACATTTATGTGAGAAACCAGTGTTGGAATGTGTTACTTGTTTTGTGTTGGACATTCAATAGGTGAATATACAATGTAAACATGCACACATCTTATTTTTAATGCATAAATTACCTCCAAAACAAGCAAAAGGTCAAAAAAACACACCTGGATCGCTAACTTTTTGCTATCTTGTTATATCAATTTCCATTACAGAAAAAATACAATCTGAATGTGCAGCAGAACTTCACATGCTTATGGCATGACACTGAGGGGAGTGTCACTTCCCCCCAGCGCAAGATTGCCTCGTATGCTTCACATATTCTTGACAAGAAAATCTTGTTTTGGAGGAATAAAGCTGATAGAATGGTGGGATGATATACAGGGAAATTGCTGCAGAGACACAAATTGAAATACCTGGCACGCACCAAATGCAGAAATAGTATTGGTTGGGCGTGGGTACGGTGTTGGGAAAGGTCTTGTGGAATGGAAGTAGGAAAAAAGAATCTTGGGGGGGAAAATGGAAGGAGAGAGCGGCCATAACATTCAAATGGCAGATTGGGATCTAGATCCCTGAGTTGGGGAGAAAGTGACAGAGACTAATGGATTTCTGTGCCGGGTGTGATTAAGAGGCTGTACTAAACCTGAGATAATGTGCTGATATCTGCTGGGAGCTGCTTGACGCCGGCTGATCGTAATCACTGGACCCGAGACAGTCGAGAAGCCATTCACCTCTCTGCAGCACTCAGCTCGCCCTACATGTCTACTCTGGTTATGTCTGCAGAAACAAACCATCGACTCTGCAATCTCCCACTATTATAAAATAATATTGAAGCACTTGGTATAAAGGTGTAAACAAAGGCCGAGAGCGGGTTTCTCATTGGGGATAATAGAGAATGTGGTTTACCATCCTGCAACATCTAATATGGAGGAAAAGATTTATTTCTTAATGCTACTTGAGCATCAGAGAGGTGGAAAAACTTGAATGAGTTGGCAAAGCTTAGCTTAAAGTTTCATGAAGCAAACACAGGCTGTGGTGCATTAAACATTGCTGATGTTCTTATGCATGGTCCTTGGGCTTCACTGTGCCGCTGTGCATTTTAATTTTAATCTTAATCAATGTTCCGTGCTCTAATGAGAACACTGGTTTTTACACGCTTGTTGACCTGCCAGATCAGGATGCTCCAAATGTGATCAGAGCCTTATTAGCCTTGGGAAGGTAAGCAATAGCCTCCAGCACCCCGACAACAACCCGCGCTGATGTTGCCTGCCTTCAGCATGCAAGAGCTTTCAAAACCAATATCTTTTCATTCTTTAGAGGGATGGCATTTTTGGATGAGCTGAAGTATCCTCGTAAAATGGTGACAAAAGCGATAAGAGGGGCTTTAATGCGGCACCTGTGGAAAAAAATTACTCTCTTCAATTCTTTCCATACTGTCATTACTACTTAACTGGTCCAGCGGGACTCCTTTCCTGCAGAATAACAAGTCCCTTCATCGAAGCAGCCATATGTCCTCGGTGTCCCTGGGGAGGACGCCTCAGGCTGCCCACATCCTGTTTCCTCACCGTCAGTTTCAGGCAGAATAAGCCTGACAGCTATATGTTGTACCACTGAGATGGATGTGGATGAAGGACTTAGCTCTAAAATATGACTGAGAATCTAAAATGATCTTTGCTGATTACTGTGCAAAGGAGAATAATAAAAAGTAACAAAAATGCATCAGATTTTATAGCACCTTTTGTCAGCGACCTCAAAGCGCTTTACATTGGATACATCATTCATTCGCTCACACCCTGGTGGTGGTAAACTACCTTAGTAGTCACAGCTGCCCTGGGGCGGACTGACGGAAACATGGCTGCCAGTTTGCACCTACAACTTCTCCGATCACCACCACACAACACTCACAATCATTCACCAGTTGAGGACACACACTGGGAGCAAGGTGGGTTAAGTGTCTTGCCCAAGGACACAACGGAGAGATGAGGGATAGGGTGGGATTCAAACCGCCAACCTTCCAGTCATTGGCCGACTGCTCTAGTCTGAGACCATGATTTACCATTTCATCTCAAGTCTTTGGAAATAGTCGTTTGTGCCACATTTATGTAGATAACACAATATACAGTTAGAGTTATGCAAATTATAATCCCAACAGAAGGAGCTGAAGTGCGAAGTGGATGTTCTTGTTTACCAGGAGCGAAATGTGCCAGACTCCTTACCACGAAGTTAACTTGATATGACTCTGACATGAGCTTTCGCCTCATGCTAATTACTGTTCTTATTGAGTCTGACCGGGCTGTATCAAATATTAACATCACTTGGTAATGCCAGAGGAATTTTGATTCGTTAAAATCATCATTGGATCAAAAATTTCTCTCACTAATGGTGTGAATTTCGAGCTAATCATCTTATCTGCTCCGGAGAAAATCCTGGTGGTTCAATATTTAAAACTGGCTCGACTGAGATTAAAACAGAACCTGGACATTAATTAGGTCTTTGCATGCAGATATATTTTAATGCATTTGTTGAAACTATAGCAAATATCCTCTTTAATGCCACTTTATTACACTGTGCTCTGTGCTACTAGATGGATTTTAAGAGCAAGCTTGTAACATTACCAACTCCCCATGTACTGACACTTATAATATGATTTGGAATGAATTGCATAAATGAGCAGGATAGCTCATTTGTTTATTTTTCTCCCTCGTGTTCATTATTGAATTAAACGACACAATCCAATTAGCAGTGTGCATTACCCTTTCTTGCAGTTTGATTAAGCAAGTAAAATATTAAAGCTGATGTTCAGCCAAATTACGTTGCATTACAAATCCTCCAAATCACGGGCTTTCCTTTTTTATTCATTCATGAGCAAAGATCTTATTCTCCAGAAACTCTCAGAGCTGGCACGGGGAAGCCTTCATCTGCCTGTAAAGTGTGATTAGATGAGCAAAAACTGACCTGTCCAAAAATATCCAGTCTGATTCAAATGTCTCGTGTATAAGGAAGAAGGGGGTCGTAGATGCACCTAATTATCTGTGTAATGACGGACAGAATGTGAAACACGATGGCGTCCTTTTCCTTCATCAGTTTCTGTCTAACAATGTTATGATTAGGCTGAATGTTTCTTTGTTATTACAGCTCTACTTGTTATATCCTTCCCCTCCTGTTGAACTGTCAGGCCAACAAAATATTTGAATAGAAATGACCTCAATTTTCAGGGAACATTTCATTTGGCTGGAGAGCGTGTTATACATATTGAGCAATGGCAACATGTCAGGCCTGCCAAGCTGATTCCCATTGAACATAGCTAAAAATGACACTGCTTACAGCCAGCACTGTCTCCGTCCCATACTTGTGCCAATGTGTTTTGGATGTCACTGCAAATATTTTACACATCAGGTGCAAGGGGTGTATTGTTTCCTGTATTTTCATTATTAAAAACTATATCCTGTTTCCTCCTAATACAAACTGTATTTAATTTAAATTCAAATGACCACCTGACGCTGAAACACTTCTCACTTTGTCCTCACCCATTACTCTGGCAGTTTGTCGGCGAGGCAACAACATGAGGTTAAGTTGAAGGTTATCACTTCTTATTTTCCAGGGAACATGGCAGCTGTCATTTATAATCCACTGACATATTGCAGCGGGCTCTATGGAGAAATTGCTTTAACATGAGGAGAATTAAACACCATCTCCAGCCATCGACCCCGGTTTATAAACCACCAGAAATATAAAGTATATCCCCATATTCCCCAATGCATGACAGATGTCTTTCCCTTCAGGTCACAGCGATGTGAGGAGGTTTATTTTCTCTTTTAACTAATCTTTAGAGAGGGTTGGGACATTAACTTGGCAAAGTGTGTGGTCTGTAAACTGGGTGACTGGCTGTGTCATATATCAAAACTCTTGGCAGGAGTCTTTGGTTCAAGACTGCTTGAAAAACCAACAGAGAGTAAGACACCCTCATACTGCTCCCAGAGCTCTTGACACAAAGAATGAATCAGTGTCTGATGCTAAAGGAGAACTCTTGCCTTAAGTTGTGTTCGTACTCTTCACCCTTCAGGATTAATCATTTTATTCTTCATGAAACTGATCATTTCGGAGAGTTGTCAAGTTTATTCATGGTTTTCTCTGGATGTGGATTTTTCAGGGGCTTTAGAAGGTGGCTCTGCTCTGATCATCCAGACGTCAGTGGGGCTCAAGCATAAAGTTATAAACTATGATGGCCTGACCAGATAATACATTTTACTTATTGACACCACCAACTCACTGGGTTGTATTGAAAGAAGCTGCAGGTGGCCTTATGTGTGCTTGAATGCAGAATCTTTTTTTTTCTGTTTGTATTTTATGAAGTAAATTTTGGGGACATCAGTTTTTATTTTGGCAGCTACCTATTTCAGATTTAGTCCCCATCTTTGGACTTAAATGGCCTTTTATTTTTGCCATATTTTAGTCATTTTTTCCCATTAAAGTTTTGGTCAACACTAAGTCATAACATAAGAGTGATGTACTTGAGCCGGTCATTGTCTCCTCTTAGTCGTGAACAAAAGGGGTCATTGACCAACATTTATGATCACAGTTTTGTGAACAACATTAACACTACTACTGGAGCCATTTAAACATTAACAAGGGTGTGTTATGCTTTTCTTTATAAATAAAGAAAAGCATAACACACCCTTGTCAATTCATTGTAAATTTACAATGAAAAATATAAAGTTACAATGCTTGGTAGAGGTATGGACAAGATTTCAAAAGTGTAAGGTTAACATTTTTTCTCATAATCCTAGAAAATAGATGCAAACTGCTCAAAACGGTTTGGGATGGGGCCAAAAAAAAATCAAGCTCTGCCCTCGCCCAGCCTCAGGAGAGGTTGCCAATCAGAGGAAAGAAGGCTTGTCAAGGCTGTGTCTTAGAGAGACAGCAGTTAAAACAAACTATTTCAGACAGCTGCTGAAATGAGGGTTTTCTGAGGCCCTCCTCACACGAGGACGGCTCCATATTGTCTTGGCATCGACACCAAAACACAACAGTACCTACGCCCGGCCTAAAGGTGACACTGTGAAATTGCCACAAAGCACCAAAAACAGCGAATGCGCATACATACATGCTGTGTGTGTGACAACATGGGTTGGGGGGCGGGGAAGAAGAGGGGGTGCTATGAGGTCACCGTCTTTTCCAGACTTATCTATTTATACCAACTACAGCACAACTAAAGTTAGTACTAACACCTCTTTATGACCTACAAAAGTGACAAGAACATCACTTGTAAAGATGAACAGTTTCTGTACTTTTATTTCTACTGCTGGTGAAGGGTAAAGTGTTGTGTTGGACAAAGTGATTCACAGTTCATCACAGAGGCAGACATTTATTTAATTCTCTTGTCAGGGTCTCCTATCATTAAAGAATCTGTCAGTTAAAAGATCACGAGTCGATTTTCAAGAAACACTAAACACAGACAACACCAACTGAGAAATCAAAGTTGGCGTTTTGTCCACTAGGGGGCAAAAAATCTACACAAACCAAACGTTCCTCACAGGAGCTTTACTGTATAATGTTTTTCACAATCTGTTTCAAACCAAATGCTCCAAACATGATCAGAAAAGTTGTTTGAGTTTAACTAAAATTAACTGAATTTTGGGTTTGCCTTTGCCATATGTTAGACAAACATATCTATTTGTGTAGCAGTGATATTGTACATTAAGGAAATGTTGGGGTAGATGTGACTACTCAACATAGGCAAATAGAAAACTCGACCAAAAAAAGGAGGATGAAATAATAGCACAGATTTGAAAGCTGTTGTCCCCAAACCCTGCTTTGTCATAAGGACATCAGCAGAGATAGTGAGTCCCCATGAAACAAAAGAAAAAAAAAAATAGAGAGAGCATCTATTTGCAATAATAAAGTACAAATACAAGCAGCCGGTCCTTAATGGAACTCCTCACTGTATCGCTCATTGCTGGAGCCCCCCTAGGCTTAGCAAGATTGAATACACCATATGTTTATCTGGAGCTTTTCCCCTTGTAAGTGGCACTGACGGCATGGTTTTGGCACTACCCTTGTCTTTCCCATAATGCATCATTCAAAAAGCTCATTTAGGCAGTCACTTCCCAGACACTAAACACAAAAAAGGACTGAGGCTCTTGTTTGGTTGTTAAATCACTGCTATCCATCCACTTTGTACTCTGTACATAATTTATCTGCTCAGGGGTTTTATTTTACTTTGTTCTGCTGTATAAACACATTACCACTTACAAAGGTCTAAATCAGAGAATCCACTCGCATGTAAAATAGACAAAGTGTGTCAAACCTTTTTCTCTGAAAAATTGGTTTGAAGTTTTTTTTAACAAGTCTGTGAACCCAATGAAATGACAAAGGTGTGAGGATCTGTCTAACATGAGCCATGGGAGTGTTGGATGTGGCGATATACCCATATACTAGGGTTGGGTGATATGGCCGCAAATCAATATCACGATATATTGAGCTGTTCACCTCGATAACGATAAATGGACAATAACTACCCCACAAGCTGCTCACCCCCTCCCACATTAACTTCGTCTACTTCAGCCGCTCCAACTTTTGAACCGTCCTCCATCTCCTCACCTGTCTTTCCCTCTTTGTTACGGACTGAATGGGGTGAAGTCATTTCTCTGACATAGGAAAACGTCTTAAAAGGGACATGAGACCATAGCCTGCTTACATTCATCCAAAACTAACTTTTATTTATATTTTTGACACTGATATGGGCAAAATGACGTCGTTTATTGTCGTAAATATTGGTATCAGTAAATTTTCGGTTTATTGCCCAGCTCTACCATATACTATGACCCATTCATCAATATCCCACTCCACAGTCCTCCTCGCTCTTTGGTCCAATCAGTAAACTAACTACAGAGAGCTATTTTCGCATGATCTCGCCGCTTCCGAGTGATCTTTGTGTTCCCATGTAATTTCCTAATCTCCCAAATCCATCTGCTTGGAGCAAGCCATCAGGTCGAAATAACACCGTGGCGTGGACAGTGCATGGTCTACAAGTGCAATCAAGGAGTGGGTCCAATCATCCTGGCAATTGTACAGCAAATACACATTTCTCTTCTTATAAGTGCAGATCTCTGGTCTTGTTGGATCAGCTAAAGTAGAACTAGACATTTAGTAATAGAGCCAGACCTGACCTGAAAAAAAATCACAGTATAGAAACATGGACATGTACTAGTATAGCAAAGTGTAGCAAATTCATGACATATAGATGTTAGTCCTAGGTTGCCATGTCACTGTGCTACAATATGTGAATAATGTTACACTACAGTGTGCTAATACAGACAGTCTCACCCCTGCTACGCTCTGTGTGAGAATCCAGCTCTGATTATGGTTTTGTGATATCCGTATCTCATCTAACCTTGTAATGATATTCCCTCCCCCTGCCTCAGACACCCCCCTACCCCTCCACCCGGTTACCCTGCTGCTGCTGTACGGCCATTTTTAGCCCCATAATTTCCTCCGCAGTAAGCTCCTGATGAGGTTGGTCAGGGATGAAGACTTCTATTAACTCAAATGTTGTACATGAAGGGAATTGCAGACCCATAAAGCAAGGTCTTGTCAGTCTCCCAGGTGAGCTGTAGCATGAAGAGCACAGCCTCCCTCTCCTCCCACTGGCAGATTTGCCTTAAAAGTTTCCGAGCCCGAGGGGGGAAGGTAAAAACTTTGGGAAAGCTGCTTGATTTTCCCCTCCACTTCTCCCAGACCTCATATATGCTGTTTAGTGAAACTGACTCTCCAAAAAACAAGCCCCTGTGAGGTTGTAATAAAGCAGAGCTTATACAGTAATGACTTGAGTTAGCAGAGTTATACAAAATAATTCATCACTGAGAGGGCCCCAACATAATTAAGCTCAGTTTTTAAATTCATGCTATCCCATAAAAACTACTGTTGTTCTATGAAATTTTAAAATCTAATTTAATAAAAGAGAGCAAAACAAAAATTAGCCTGACTTGACACTTTTAAAGTCACTTAAGAGACTCACAACAGCCCTTTTTTTTAAACCACAGTATGATTCAAGCTGCAAATTCCAGTCTAAAGAAATGAAGCTGATGTGGGAGTGCTAAAAACTGCAGTTCCTTAAATGTCCACTTGAGGCTGCTGCAAAAACAATAGAAACCACATACACACCTATTCAAAAAAGCCATTTTTAAGAACAAACTTACAGTGTGATTAAAAAGATGTTTTTTTCTTTGAATTTTTCATTTCTCCACCAGCACATACTTATAAATCTCTGATAAAAATATGGCTGGAAACAGATTGTTGTTGGATCAAAGATGGACAAGATGAGAGACAGCATTAACTGCAGACATAACAGATGTGTGTTTAAGGTGCAATTTTAAACAAAGATAAAGTGCGTCATAGATATACTCATCATGATGCCACCCACTGTTTTTTGAAGAGGTACTTGAAAGATGGCAGTCAGTCACCATATTGAAAACGACCGCATCTCCATAATGGAAATATTAAATGACTTGGAGACCATGCTTTCACTTCTTGAGCTCTGTTAAAACATATTATTTCGTACTGTTTGGCACTTTTAAGTCCATTGTTTCTTTGTGACTTTTCTGTGCCAGGGAGTTTATTGCCAAATTAATAGGTTGAGATATTTTCTCTGTGTTGACAGAATAAAAGGACTAATGCTGCCGATGTAGCAGTGGTTTGTTTGCAAATGAACATACACACAAAAACACAGCTATCAGCTAATCTAGAAGCTCACAAAGTGATGGGGTTGATGCCATAGCCTTTCCAAACTATAAGTTGATAGGCTCAAATCAAAAAAACACTAAAACGTTTGTTGGTTTGTAGACAGCACAGACGTAAGTACAACTCTTCTTCTGCAGTTGTTTTAGCAAAATCAGACAACTCTGCGCATGTCCAAATGCTTCTAATCTGAATAAATTATTTGATTTTGCACCCATATCAACAGTGGATTCAGATTATCCAATCCCTCAAATTTTTAATCGGATCAAAAAATTTTGCCCATGTAAACCTGGCTAGTGAAAGTCCGGTAAGTGGATTTAAATAAACCCCTTGCAAACTTTTCATTCCAGTTAAGCTTATATCTATGAGTATTTACCTAGATGCATTAATTTCCCCCACTTAAAAAGACAGTTTAGTTTAAACATCATCTTTATTACTCAGGAAGACTTGATCTTGTATTGAAGACAAGAGCGACAAAGGATAAGCGGCAGACAACTGCAGATGAAAGTCTGATGTCGCAAACACATTCAATCTCAGTCAGACAGTTTTCATTCATTGAAGATGAAAAACTATCATTTGTTACATTAAAATTTGACTTAGCACTCAGACGGATTATGAAAGTTTAGTTAGAAGAAAAATAACAAGAAAGAAACTGATTAAATAACAGCACGAGGAGGAAGAATCGTGTTTTATAATTATTGATCTACCCAGAAGTTTATCAGAAATTTGATGCTTTGAAGCTGCAGATTTAACACGCCTTTTTATAATCTGATGGTTATTTGATTGTGGTTGTTCTCATCCTGGATGATCATTGTTGCAGGAACCCTAAAAAAACTAATTTTTATACTTTTTTTATAAGCTGAGCCAACTTCTGGTTTGATATTTGAATCTGTAACTTTTTCAGCTCTAGTTAAAGCTCCTACGAGGTTTTTTTTTGTCATGTTCATGTAATTAACTGAAATTTATACGGATGCTTTTTCATGACATCCAAAAGCAAACAAGACAATCAGCGTCAACATTTATGATTATCATATCTGAATTTTTATAGCTGAAATTGGTGCTGGGGGGTAGGTACACCCATAATTCACCTGCATAATAAGCGATCATATTTAAAATGTGGATGAGGAAAACCAACACACATTCTGTGCTGGAGTTTTGTTGTTTGTCATCCAGTCACTCTCCTTATTTTCATTTCCTACAGCTGTTATTATCCGGTTTGTTTTCCCCCCCATTACTTGGAAAAACCTTCCCAGGAAGACAGAAAATCATGTTGGCAGCTGCAAGAATTGGATGATGACAAACATTACATCGAGCGAGATGGACTCAGCTCTGCACAGTGAGATGTTGTGCAGGGAGACAGTGTTGCTGATGGACGCATTAAAGCATGTTTTCAGTCGCAGAAGAGCCGTGTGCAGATTAGTGTGCTGGAATAAAATAAATCAAAGCTTGAAAATATGATGCAAGAAGTTAATTTGGAATCACTACTGCCTTTAGGGCTGGTTTAGGATTAAAATTATACCTGTTGCAGAAATAATACAGACTATTTAACACAGATTTTACTGGTTTAAATCTAAAATTACAGTCTTTTAGAGGAATAAAACCCCTGTTTCAATCCGAGTCATCAGTCTAAGTGTGTTGTATAAATTGGTAAATTAACACAGATGATGCATAAATCTCATGTTAATTTATTTCAATATTAGGGGTCAAGAGTTTATCACCGATTGGGAGAGTATTTAAACATTATAGTACATATAACTGTACTATTGATTTTTGCTTTCCCTCCTCTTGGGAAAAATCAGCATTTTATTAAAACTCATATGCAAGCCATTCCTCCAAAGTGATTTTTTCTTGTTATCATTCAAATTGAATATTCTTCTGCTCTGCTTGCTCCCAGTTTGACTCGACTTGAACATGTGCCGCCTGGATGTCTATGGATATTCCACCCACGTAAAGTACCGAATGAACTCTTATAATTTGGTTGATAACCTCGTCTGTTATGTCAGCAGTATAACATCCCTGTGAGGTGGGATGTAGAGTAAACAACAGTGATTAAAGCGTGTTATCTATCCTGCCTTTTGACACTTGTATATCTGAGGCTGGGTTAAGAAGACACATGCTGTCAGGCAATAAATCTTAGTTATTTCCCAAGGTCTAACCATGTTTACACTTGGAGCGCTGCCTTCTGTGTGCGGAGAATAATATCTCAGCCGGTCAAATCAGGGTTCAGTTATGTGTCAGTAACCTTTCTGTGAAAACAGGTGTTCTTTTGAATCCAGATATGCAGCAACAACTCCACTACTATCAGCAGAGGTTTAAAAATCCAGTCAGGACTGATTTGTAAGGACAGGAAATGCAATTTCGGAGTCAAACAATGATAAATAACTAAGATTCATGTCTTTTTCATCACCGAATGTGAACAAAAAATTCATGATGAACAAGGCCTGTACAGCACAGGAAACATCATATTGATTACATCTTATTTTAAAGTGCTTTTTTTTTTTACCCCTGAGTTAAAAAAAAAAAAAATGTTTTACATGTTGTGAAACACACTGCCGCTCAGTATTTGTGTAGAGTGCATTTCAAAATGTTCCACATGTTGCCACTCCAATGAAAATCATGTTTTTCTTGTCGTCTACATGGTCATATGGCATTTTTCTTAAGCTACAGGACATATCATGAGAAAACTACAAGCAATATTGCCTTCTGAGTATTTCTGCATTCAAATTGCTGTGAACCTCTGGCAGACCCAAATGGCAGGTTCAGACACAGTGAGATTTTCTACATCACAAGTCCAAGCTCCGCCCCTGGCACCCTGCTCTGCAAGCCAGACTGAGAGAACGACTGCGGAACAAGCATGTGTGTTGGCAGATTGTAATGCTTGTAAAAAAGTTAGATATGTGATTAGCTTTCATCAGACCCTGAAAGACATTAGTGTCTGAGAGCTGAATAGCTCCTACATTACCTGCCACTTCTACTACACCGGCAATATTAGGCTGCCTGCCAGCTAGCATAAAGAGGAGTGTGCAGAGAAGCACTGTCTCTGCCAACAACTCAGAGACAAATTGCCAGTGAGCAACTGAAGCTCTGCAGAAGAAATACGAAAAACTTCATAATCCCAATTTAAAGACCACAGAAAACACTTAAAATAGTAACAACAAACAAACAACATCAATTGGAGTGGGACTTAAAGAGCTGCACAATTAATTGGATATGTATAATTTTGGTTTTCCCACAATTTAACATAAATGATGGTAATTTACAACTAGAGTTCATGCTTTACCTGGTAAAATACTCTTCTGCATTTAAAATGAAGTTCTCCCTATGGTGACAACGACTTCAAGAGTTAACAATTCAAACTAGACAGGACAGACAAAAGCCTTTTTTCCCCCAAAAAATCATCTAGTTATTGGTTGTTTAAAAAATTAGGGTGGGTGATGTAAAATCAGAAACGATGACATGCAGAAGTAACACAGAATGACAGCTGTGCACAACACAACTAACATGTTTAACCACCTGGAAGAGAAAGACAAAGTGCTTTACACTTAGTGTTTAAAGGTCACGAATAATGTTATAACTCTGTGTACTGCAGCATCAAGTCAGACATCTGTGTGTTGCACAGCTTTGCTTTTAATTAGATTTTGCCTCCAGCAGACGCCAAATTCGAGTGTGGAAACTAATTTTCATTCTGAGTTTGGTGCAAAGATCTTCATATTAACAGAAATGTGGTGCATTAAAGGGAAAACACAGTTCTGTTGATTTAACTCTGAATAAACAGTTTCTTCTGTACCTTTTTTTTACCGAACTTTGCCTCAGAGGGTGCCCAAATCCTCATAAAAAACAACAAATTTTAATTGTGAATTTTTCATAAAGTGGAAGTAAAAGTGTTTTTCTGTCTATCCAAAATTGGAAGTAATGTCCCAGTAATTAAACATAATTGTGAGTAATAATTTTGGCCTAATTATTGGGGAAAAAATAAATAAAAAATCATCATTTTGCTTTTGCTGTTCGGGTGATCTATGAAGCACGTGTGAATTCAAGCAGCTTTTTTATCTGCTGCATATGTTGGAGTATGCAGAAAACATGTCAAAGTTTAGTTGGCATAAGTATTTCAGATAATTTTTGTTCTCTTTGAGAAAATCAACTTGAATTTTATGCGCGCTAAAACAGATTTGATCATATTCAAAGAAAAAAGCCTTTTAGTAGATATAAAATGTGATGTTTTGAAGCATCTATGGGCATTTTCAGCTCATCATGAAATACACTTATTACTTAAACAAGACCAGTGGCAGCACAAATACCTCTTACTATATTGTAATTTTAGGTTGGATTAGATTAGATGGGTTATTTATCCTTTCGGGAAGGTTCTCTCGTGGAAATTAAAATTGTAGCTGCATATTTACAGAAGAGAAAAAAAGGCTGATCAAATATACAATATATAAATCAAGAATAAATAAATAAATGTCATGATTGCTACAAAAAATACACATATAAAAAGTGAATTAATTAATTAAAGCTCAGAAATTCACACTGATGACTTTTTTATGATCTACAGCATATTTTAATTTTTACTGTTGGGGGGGTAATCAGCCAAGTAGCCGTAACAACAGTCTTGTTTTACACCTTACAAGTTAAATATTCACAATAAGATACATTATTCATCCATTAAAAGTCAGAAAATTAGATTTATTTTTTTATTAGAAGACAGAACTTACGAATGTAAAGGACGAAACAAGCAAAGACAACTTCGTCCACAGGGGGAGCCAAAACTGACACTAACAGAACGTTCCTCACTAGAGCTTTAAGTCCACACCCACACACACATAATTAAGTTAAATCTAAACCCATAACCTTGGGTAAAAGTCAAAAATTGGACAGAACTTAAAGACCCAACTTCCACTCTCCTCGCATAATTAAAACCAAATGTTGAAAGTATCTTTTACACATTATACCACAGAGAATCCAGCCCTCTTCATGTGACTACACCACACGTCCCACCTGTGAAGGTGTGTGTCTGCTTTAATGATAGTTGGGGTAATGGTCTGTTTAATCTGGTCTCTGAGATGGGTTGAATATTATGATTAAGAATATGACGGAGCCACTTCAACACCTTCAGAAAGTGATGATTCTACACGTGTTGGTTGTCGCCTTGCATTAAACGGTTGTTTCATCACTGTCAGAGACAGATG
This sequence comes from Xyrichtys novacula, assembly GCA_962446985.1. Lineage (NCBI taxonomy): Eukaryota > Metazoa > Chordata > Actinopteri > Labriformes > Labridae > Xyrichtys > Xyrichtys novacula. Next base: position 27,437,309 of record OY660871.1, read on the forward strand.
CTGAAATCCCCCCTTCTGCCACGGCGAGCTGCTGCAGAGGAGCCTCGTCACAACAGGCTAACCCGACAGGAGGAGAAAGCGCTCATCGGTGGGCATTATTCTGTACAGAATATCAATACAGCTGTATGTGTTTATACAGGAGATACTGCATCAACCCCCATAACAAGTGTGCCCCTGATATCTAGCTCAATTTGTTGTCACAAAAATGCCTCGGACAAGAAAGAAACCCATTTACTAGCAGATCCCCAGCTGGAAATGTAACACTTGCTGTAATTTATCACCTGTTTCAAGGGAGGTGCACTTCTGTCGGCCATTAGGACCACTGAGGGTTTAACCACAGCCGGGAGATGAGTTGTGGTCATAAACTGCTAGGGTGTAATCGTGTGGATCTGTGTGAGCAGGTTGTGCACTCTGTGATGGAGTACCCAGACTTCAATGAACCTCTGGGTCTGCCAGTGTTGGATCATATGGACGTCATGCTGCTGAGGAGCGATATAAATATAGATTGTTTTACCCTCACTGGGGCAAAATCCATAAGTATGACCTGAGAGGCTTTGATCTCAGCTAACGTATGACCAAGGCCGGTTTTGTTTGTTGAAGGTAAACAGGACAATCTATAAAGGAAACAGGATCTCTATGGATTGAACAACTCACACTTTTCAGGGGGTTTGAGTAAAAGGAGGATATTTGTTGATGTTCAGAGGAGCAGACTGAAGCCTGACGACTGTCCAAATGATTAGTGTCAGAAATCACAGCATTTCACTCATGCTTGAGACGGTTTATTTGAGAAACTTTAAGTCAATTTAATTAAAAGTCAGACCATTTTTGGTGGTCTTGAAGGTGTTGTCTGAAACATTTATCCATAAATCAAGAAAAAATTACAAAGCAATTGATGCCATCACTGCATTACATAGCTATAAACGATGAAAGAGTAAAATTACCTCTGCAATTTGCTCTTAAAATAAGCCCATGTAAACAACTTAGAAACACTGAGCAGAGGTCAAACATCTTATGTGACACCCTTCCCTGTTTTAGTTTCCCAGGAAGCACAAGATAGATCAGCTTTCTAGAGATGTTTGGGTTTATATAGTGGGATACACTAATTGTTAAAATTTTAATTGTCAGTCAAATACAGTGAAAAGTTACCTTAAAGCTGATGATTTCTGTATAATCTCGCTAAAGGTAAAAAATCCCAATATAGTCATTTATTGACCTCTTCACTTGCACTGCCAATAACTACCAATTTCTGTGTGACTTTTACCTCTAAATTCAGACACCATGTTGTCTATAATTGCAGCTTGAGTTTGATAGTCTGTTCATCCAAATTAACTGAAAGAGGTTGTAAACTCTGGGCCAAGGGAGGTTAGCCGAGTTGTAAGAGCAAACAAGCGCCTTTTGTTCAACAGACTGAACTCCCAGTGAACGCTGACATGATGATGGAGGGAGTCCGGATGGGACCTTGTCAGCAGGCCACAGCGCCCTCTTCAAAGAGCAACGTCGCAGCGGATGAGGGTGCCACCGCTCTATCCGTTAACGTTGAAAAAAAAAGAGAACATGAGCGAGGTAAGCTGAGGACTGTAAAACAGGGTCAGCGGGGACTCCCCGCGTCTCGTCCCGCATCAAGAGAAGAGGGGAGACACACAAGCTCGGCTTTTAGAGAGAACACATCCACAGAGCGAGCAGTGAATGGAGCTCTGTCAATTTGCCAAAGTAGCTTGGGTGATTAACATTTGAACTGTGGCACATCAAGAGCCCCCTGTGGATGAATGGTCATTCTATCAGGCTCATTAGGGGGAAACCTATTCAAGGATGCCAAGCACAAATTGCCCAGGCCCAACTGTCAAGCCTGGGTAGAGAATGACAATGGGCCACCCAAAGTAAACAGTGGCGTCTCGTAGATCGCTCAAATCCTCCGGTAAACAACATTCAGAGCCAAGATAAGCAATGAGCTTCTTAAACTGATGGAGTGTGTCATAATAATAACCTGTGTAGCGCTGTAGTGAATCGTTTCAGTGTGGTCTGCACCTCTGAGTAAATAGCATCACGAGACAGGCAGCGAGGAGACCAATCAACCGGCTAACAAACGCACAACTCTTCTAAAATTCTCTGATTTTCTTAACTTTCCAACCCTAAATTGCAAAAAAACACAAACATGTATTTGACTAATTTCATCTGTGCTCAAAAGTGTTTAATTCTGGTAAAATCTCTCAGGAATATCTGGGATTCAATGTAGATTAACAACATAGCTCCAACTCAAAGCAGCAAGAGGCTGAGCTGACATCTCTGTGGAGACACAACAGTGCCTCGCCTGCCCTGTTTTTTTTTTTTTTCTTTCCCTTTTGCTACCCTGCCATCTGCAGACCCCTCATCAACAATTTATGGACTTTCCTCACACATGCACACAAACGCACAGGCGCAAAGAAAAACAAACATCTTCACAGGAAGCTACAGGAAATATTCAATAACAATTAAATAAGGAAATAGAAACACCTCAGGTACGGGAAAACACTATTTATCACATTATTACCAAAGCTACATGTCTGGACTTGTTTTACTGAGATTTTCATTTTCTCAGGATATCTTTGATTTGCTCACATCACATTATTTATTAGACAATAATTCACAACAGAATAAGAGAAATGGATTTTATCTGAATCGTGTACTTAGTCTTCTCTGTAGACGATAACTCATCATGAAACATTTGCATGCTAACATTTTTTCAGCCACAACACCTGAGCAGTGAAGATGCTGCTAAATCACTGTGAGACGACACAGCCAGTGTTTTTCTCCATTTCCCACCTCCGTGTTGTTTCCTTTCCCTCTGAAAATATGAATGCAACCTGCAAGTCTCCATGTGAACAGTGTCGAAGCGTGATCATTTTCATGTACTGCAAAGGGATGATCATCGAACATGAATTAATTCATAAGGGTGTTCTGTTTCATAAAAAATGGCGTTACAAGGCACAGTTTTTCCCTCCTTTTAGCAGCAATTTGCTGCTATTATAGAACCATCTCTCTTCCAAGTCCTTGGTGGGACTGCAGTCATTTTGGCATAAAAGTGTTCACGGTTTCTGATTGCGCTCCCATATTTGTTTTTTTCCCCCCTCCATCTCTTCTCTCTTCAGTTAAAAATCAGCATGATCTCATTTGATAGACGTGTTTACCCAAGCTCTGGATGGAATTCATTAGCCATAATTAAGCGTTTACTTGATCAGGAGGGTAAAAAAAAGGATTATGTGAAGTCAGATTAAAGGGAGCTGAGTGAAACCAACGAAGAGATTATCAAGCGCTGCCAGGCAGGCAGGCTGCCTTTGGAGTTGGGCCCTCTCTGATCGCTATCTCGTTAGCGCTTTATGCGTTGAGAGTGAGTTAATGCCTAAAACAAGCTTGGCTTTATGCAGATTCTCCTGCAGGAGAACAACCCCAGAGATGTCTTATTGACCGATTGGTGGAGACGATCCTCTGAGTCCAAGATGAGGCAAGACAGAAAGCAGAGACCCCTCAAACTGTTCAGTGAATTTTATAAATGATGCGCATTTGATAGTTACGCAACACCTACTTGAAAAAGTTTTCTTTTCTTGTTTCAAGCGTACACGCATTTATGATTTTAGTTGTTTTCTGGAAGAGGATGTAGACATGGACGAAGTTTTGATTTCAAAGATGGGGGGACACATGTGACTTGTGTACTGTTGAGACATACAGCCTAGCAAACAGCACATCTCGCACACACAGTAACAGAGAAAGCAATATGGCCAGCGGGTGGATGGAAGTACAGACCTGATAAAGGAATGTAAAGGAAACCTCAGATGAATGTGACGTTACGGAGGGAAAATGAACGCCGCCTGCCTATAAACTTACATCGGCGAATAGCGATGTTCTAGGACTGACTCTTGCGAGCAACTTGCAAAACACAAGTCCAGCGGGCATGGAATGACTGACAGCAGGGATAACCAATCACACACATAAAGCGGCCCTGCAGAAGAGCCAATCAAGGACCTTGTGGGCGGTCCAAACTGAGAGAAACAGTTTTCGGCTTGAGCGACCGTTTGGTCCTAGTGCCTGATGTGTATCGGTTTGCTATAGCGTAAAGTAACATTGTTCTCATGTCATGACATGTCCCCTGTGTCCCCCACACAAGTTACGTCTATGGCTATAGATGATTCTGAAGAATAATTAATCATGGCGACTTGAAGTCATTGAATCAAGCTGAAAACAACATGAGCAGATGACTGCCATAAAAAGTTGAGATCTCAAATCAAAGTTACTGAAGTTTTATGTAAAATTTAGTGTTTTTTTTATTCGAACTGTGTTACATTTGTGATGAAATGAATATACTTCTTTAATACACCTTATCCTATCTTTACTTAGGATGACCATATGTCCTCTTTTACCGGGACATGTCCACATTGTGGGGGACTGTCCGGCCTGTCCTACTTTGTCCAAGGGAGTTTATAAAAATCCTTCAAATGTCCAGAGTTTTGAATGGAAAGATTTGAGTTTGTGTTGCATGGACTTACTGAGTTAGAATCACGTAAAAAACACTCGATCCAACCCGAAAAACGCTCAAAATTAACTATGCCTGACTCCATGACTACGTCCCCATATAGTCATGTCTGGTTTCTGGGTATTCAGAATATGGTCACCCAACTTTTACTTGTTACTTATGCAGTGTATCTAACCTCAGAAAGCTATATTCTGACCAAGAGAGCTTATCTAAAAAAGGTGGAATCGTCTTATTTTCAGAGTTTGGTGATTAATCTTTTAAAGGGACAGTTCTGTGTTTTTGAAGTGGGGTTGTGTGAGTGATGAGTCACTAATAAGTGTATTAGCCATAACGAAAGCTGTCGGCTCTGCTCCTTTTATGGAGAAGCATTGAGAGACCTGACATTCAAGCTAGGCTACAGTTTTCTACAGATGGGGTCAAGTCTGCTGTATAATTTAGCCAATTTTGACATTAAGCCAAACATTTGCCCCTTTTTGAGGAATATTTTAAACTTTATCGCCTGAAAAAGATGTTAAAAGTGCTGGGTCAGTGCCTTGCATCAATACCTTGCAGCGACCAGAGGTATAGATGTAGCTTAACTACTGTACCAGATGGTGAAAACAGATGGCACTGCAAAGAGCTACACAGCTGCACAGAAACTGTATGTTCTGGACTTCGCTGAATACAATAGGAGTTGTCATGCAGGAGGACAGTTTGATCCATTTTCCCCTCTAGTGAGTCCCCAAAATTAATCAACTGTTTTATATGTGCACCTAACTGTATATTCCAGATGTTACAGAAAATGAAAGTTAAAAAAAGCACTTTCAACATCCACGATAGTACATTTATATTTGTGTATTTTCAGACATGAATGCCTGTGATGGCTTCATTATTACACAAGAGCTGCTCATCCATTTCTCACAGACAAAAGCTGCAGGTTGTTCTCACCTCTAACAAGTTAAACACACAGTGTTTTTTTTTAAATACAACAAGTCCTGGCTGCTGTAGATAAGACACTCTATCAAGGGTCTTAGAGCAAAATGCTCACGGCAAGATTAGGCTTTAATTGGAAGTTGAAGAGACTAAAAGTTCTCAGTGGATGAAATATGCATCTCAATTCTTTTTTAAGGTCCTCAGAAAATCTGCGAATATTTCTCTGTATGGGTAAATTACTAAAAATCTGTTCACCTCTTCTCAACTTGTTGCCAGCAAACGTCTCAGTAATAGAGATCGTGAGAATACCAATACCACTTTCAGAGAAGAGCGTTACTTTATAATAATAATAATAATAATAATACATTTTATTTGTAAAGCGCTTTTCAAGGACGCAAAGATGCTGTACATGAATAAAAGCAAGAAAAATAAAACACAGTTCAATATACAATACTTGATCTGAGTGGACTAACTACTCCATATAACACTCAAGGCTTTGGCTTTTCTTTTTCATTTCCTACATATGATGGAAAACCTGTAGCTGTCAAGAGATGAGTGATTCATCATATATCACCTATACTCATCCCATCTCTCAAATTAATCCCCCCCCCCCCCCCCCACTGATCACAGTCAGAGGGATGTACAGAAATCAGTAATAGTAAAAGGACACCGGCATGCCCTCCTTCACTTGACTCAATGTGCAGTGATTAATGTTTAAGAGTGATCTCAGTCTTACTTTACCGACCTGTTGATTTGAGGTCTGTGAGTAGCGCCTGTCAGAGCTGCTGGATCGCACACAGGAACCTGTAATGAGGCCTGAGAGAGATGCCAAGTGATTGGAAAGCGAAGCATACCTGCTGCTGGCATCGACACGCAACAGCATGGAGAGCCAGGTTTTGGGATTACTGGATCCTAAATGGAAATTTCAAAAGATGGATTTAAAGTTACCTGGATGCAAGGTGTTTAAACTTTCTATTCCAGCTTCTTCTTTTTATCGCAGATGTCTCTATTAGTTCAGCAAACACTTTATTTTTTAATGAAAGGGCTTAAATTCAATGATCACTCTGAAACGGATACAGAAAGAGTCATATGTTGTATTTTTAACTATTATGAAGTGCACCAGTACATACTGATCAAAAGTTTAAAGTGTCAAAAAAAAGGCCTTGTGTAACCAACACTATAAAATTGTTAGTTTCATGTACGGTGTTGCCAACCTAGTGACTTTGCCGCTAGATTTAGCGACTTTTCAGACCCCCTAGCAACTTATTTTCAAAGAAGTGACAAATCTAGCGACTTTTTCTTTCAACATAAGCGCAGGAATAGATGTTACTCTTCTCAACAGGTAGCTGCTGTACATCAAAAACACAGACACTCAGACACCTACAGAAGACTCCTCTTTCCGTGGGTGGGTTGGCGGTGACAGTGGGTTTGACTGAGAAATTATGCTAATTAGGCAATGAGGTCATCTAGCAACTTCTAGCGACTTTACGATAGCCACTAGCGACTTTCCTTACTGAGGAGTTGGCAACACTGTTCATGTATTTCACCTTGAAGTTCCTTGTTACTCCGCCAGAATGTGGTGGTCCAAATCTACAGCCCTGCTCATCGTACCTAAAGTCTTTCAAAGTGGTCTGGGAGGCAGAGCTTTCTCCTTTTCCATCCTCTGTCTGTGCCATTAATTTTGAATCATCATGTCCCGTTAAACTCACTAGGTATCATAATCTTTTATGGGGGTCTCCAAGCTCCTTCATCCCGTAGGTTCCTCTGGATCACTTCTGCAGATGTTCTGCTGCTCTTAACCTGGACCGGCCTGCTTTCCAGCTGCTTCAACTACATGCACAATTCCCTTTATTTTTATCACTGTTGCAAAGCTAATGTTCATTTTATCAGCATCAGTCTCTGCAGGAAACTGGAGGACTATGATTCAGATACTTTTGATTTATATTTTTTGAAGTTTGTTGTACCATTTTCTCAAACTCTAAGTCAACATTTATATACATGAAAAGTCCTTCAAAAAATACTTCAAGAAATAGCGCTGAGTATCACTGTGCCGGTCTCTACATAACTCTCAGAGATGCTAAATCAGATCACTTGGGCTCTGTGCTTTGAGAGCATAAAAACTCCACCTCAGTGTTGATTTCTCTCTCTCTCTCTTTCCTCTTGGACTCGCCCCAGTCTTCCCATGTCTTTGCCTTGTTTGCTTTCACTTGACAACACTCCACACTGCATTCTCACATATCCAGATTCACACTGCCTTAGCTGACTGATGCCGTCTATATATTGAGTTTACAGTATCATTAACAATGAAGCTAACGTCAATCAAGAATATGCCTGTCAAATCTATTATCCATTCATTCCCTGAACTACCAGTGCAATCAGTGAAAATACCTGAAATAAAAAAACATGACTTCAAGTCTCTTCATGCCATATGGACAAGCATACGAGTTAAATTGGTTGTTGACTCTCAGAGATTCGCAGCAGCTGCCACACAGCGATGATACTCTAAACTTGTGTTGTGTTTTGTTTCCATGTGGCAGACTTATCGAGGAGCTTCTACTCGAGGATAATTACCAGGTGGGTACTTTTGGTACCAAGCAGTCAGCAAGTGGGACCAAAAGGCAAGTAAGTTGATTAAGACCATTTATTTCGCAGACAAGAATGAAATTTCTTTATCAGCAGCTACCTGACAAAGGTTTATTCATAATTCTTATAGCTGCAAGGGATACTTGTAACCTCGGGCTGAGAGTTTCTTTATCTTTTTAATTGGGGATAAAAGTTGAAGTAGCAATTATGAATGCAGTCTGCTTAAATAACAGTTTTAAAACTATGTGATTTAAGAATCAAACTGCAACAAATTAGCTTACATATTTCTCCTCCAAGATCTAGCAGCAGGATCAAATTTCTGATTTTTCAGTCAACACATACTTAAAGAAAAAAACTCTATGATTTACAAAAAGTTAACTGTTAAAAAACTATAATTAGTTATACACATTAAAGCTCCTGTGAGGAACTTTCAGTTTGTGTGAGTTTTGGCACCCCCTGTGGAGAAAGCAGACATTGCTCATCTACTAGCTTAAGTAGTGTTCTCCTCATTTAAAAAAATAAATAAATACATAAAAAACCTAAAATGATCATAACAACAACAATAATAATAATAATAATAATAATAATAATTATTATTATTATTATTATTATTGTTATTATTATGTTACATTTGGTTTATAAATGTAAGAACACTAGTGGAAAACAAGATAAGAGCAATAGTTAAAAAATTAAAAATATAATAAAATAAACATAAAAAAAACATCTTGCTGACTGTTAAAAGTTAAAAGTATCGCTCATTGTAAATATAATATAAAATTTAAACATAGCTGTTTCTTAAGTTGCCTGGATGACACCTACCACTTCATGCAAGTTTCAGGTGTTGCAAAACACAATATAGGAATACTCGGTCTTGTCACTGAAAGTCAACTTTACTTTAATTTACCATAAAAAAAGACATTAAAATAAATTTCAGTCTATTTATGAATGTCTAAAAACCCCTAACAGGAGCTTTAAATACCATTTCACATTTTATACTAGAGCAGCATCTCATTGTGACTGATGTATGCAGATTTTCATGCGCTATCAAGAAGCTGAAAATGTGAAAAAAAGAGGGAATCAGAGTTGACCAGGAGACGGTGAACATCTGGAGGAAGATCAAGAAGGCCATTTACATCAGACTCCAAAGGGCATCTCTGAACAGACGGCAGAGAGGAACAGCCAGGACTGGGAAGTAAACCTGCAGGTCTTTTTTGAGAATATTTTACTACACACAGTATGTTCACACAAGAACAGAGAGAATATCTGTCTGTCATTACGCGGTGAAATACGTAAATAGACATGCTCTCAGTAGTTACAGTTCATCTTCACCTCATCAACCACTCTTTATATCTGTGATGCAGTGAGATGAACCACTAAAGAAAAGCAGTAAACTAGTTATCCGACAGTTCTGCATGAAAAGAAAGTGCGTTTACATGGACAATTGGCTTAAAGCCCTGAAGTGGATCTGGCCTCTCTTGTGCTTAATTGATACAGTTTGTCAAATGAACAGTTCTGAATGAGACAGAAGGGAAAGAGTTCTCCTCCTGTATGTTTTTTTTCTTTACACTGAGCCTGACAAACAGTTATTTGGCTCACACCCATTTCCTGCAGTAGTTCCACTCTGCAGACATCAGCATTCATTTCCCCACCATGTTCACTTTGCACAATAAAATATCTGCATGCACACACATACGAATCCTGCACTCTTACACACACACGCACACACCCATAAGCAAACGACACGAGGCTATAACAACATTCACTGTGCTGCAAGAAAATAAATCAGCTTGTTCTTGAATATCTGCACATCAGAGCAAAGCCCTTTGGTTATTGTAATTACAAAGTGCAATAAATCAAAATAGAAACGGGATGCTTTTGCTGTGGATTTTCCCTTTCCCAGCTGATTTTTCAGAAGATGCCACTGCTGATGCAGCTCTTCTTGAGACAACAAGCCCCAGAGAATCGCGCATGTCTCAGCAAATATGAGGAATCGACATCAGGGGTAATGAAGTGGCTGAAATAGGAGTACGGGCGGCTTTATGATGTTGTGATAATGTATTTCTTCCAGGGGATCTGATTTTAGAGCGGTGATAATCATGCTTTTGATTACTTCATGACATAAATCTTTAGCCCCCAAACAGATGCTTCCTCTCTGGACACCCAGGCTGTGGACTGCTCTGTGCAGCTTCAAGGTTTCACAGGCCTACAAAGAGGAGGACAAGGTACGCGACAGGGTGAGCTGCACTGACTGTGATAGGGATCTATATCATCTTTACCATCTCTCTGAAATCAAACAGGCAGAATAATATCCATTCAGGCCACTCATTCAACTTGGTCACGACGCGTCCATTTTCCCCTTTCATCAAACTCAAAGTGGGGAGTCCAAATGCTGTTTTATTTTTACTGTGTTTGAAGAGAACTTAGTTTAAAGGCACTGGGAGGAGTTTTAAGTCACTTTGAAATTATGCCACTCTCAGTATGCTGCAATTACCCACAAATTGGGAATGTTCCCCACTTTGCTGGTGAAGTTTGGCAGTGAGGAGTGTTTTTGCAAGCAGGAAGAAGTTCCTCCCTAGATAATTGTCTCCACATGTGATATTTTGTACTCATGACTAATAAAGGAGCAGAAATAACTAAAGCAGCGGTAGAGCAATATCAGTTTTTTTATCAGCCAATACCAATAATGAGCGAGCAGGTTGGCTTATATTGTAAGTTTTTAAATATAAAAATTTTAATAATAAAAAAACAGTATTGCTGAACTTTAGCAAATGTTTTATTAGATAAATATACTCAGGAAAGTTAGCTCACCAAAATAAGGAGCTTTGGGATGTCTGCTCAGCTATCTGAAATCAGTCAGAGGAGCAAAAAAGTTAACACTATTATTTCACCTCATTATTCTATATATCATGACAGAATTTATATTAAACATAACACATTTGATATCCTGTCAAATACATATTTCATTTTGGAAGAGAAAGGGGATATTACCCTTGTGAGGGGCGATGCCAATATGACCCTAAGTCAAAATCCCATTTATATGCCTGATTAATCCAGTATATGTGGAAGTGTTGTTTCAGATGGAGAAACTAAACTGTGGCTTTGCTATGTAAAGGATGTGTGATTGGACAGTAACCATTCAGGGGGCGTGGTTTTGTAAAACATCACTTGAGTATTTGTACATACTTGTGTTATTCAGATATTCTTTAAAACACCAGAGCACATCTCCCGTATGGTAACCGTTACGTGGTAATATGTCTAAATTAATCAAATTCCTTCATAATAATGTTGCATAACCACAAATTAGTGCATTACCTCATCACTCTGACTTGGAAAAAGTTGTACTATAAAGAAAAATCGGTGTTGCATTAATTTTCTTTTTAAAACAAAAGCATGCATCGTCAAGAGCCACGCTTTTGTAACAGTGGGTTTTGTGGTGCTCATGGGAAATGCAGTCTTCATCATAAAGAGACATTACAGATTTCATTCAAGGAGGTCTTGAGAAAAACACAACTTAAAAACTCCTTACTGTTCCTTTAGGATAAGGTACCTAACAACTTGACCACTTCATTGCTTCTTAAATAAAAGCAACTTATTTCATTGCCTATTTACTATTAGCTCACCATTCAGCAGTTTCCTTGCAAGGTCAAATGATGTTACTTAGTGTTTTCCTCCTTTTCTGTTGGATTGTGTAACATTTTCTAAGATCATCCCAACCCAAAGATATTAACAGTTAGTCTCTGAATGCTAACAATAAGCCATGGGTTTATTACTTGAAATATGACCTGATTTTCTCTTTGTTTTCTTACTGTTCATTGACCTGTCCTTGCTGATAAATGGGCAGTAAAGCAGCGAAACTGTACAATTCCAAGACAGCTCTAACCTGGAACACAGAAATTTATTTTTAACTATAGTGAAGCTTTATTCCAAGAGCATGACATGAGAGGAAAATAGCCACAATGTGAGTGCTGTTAAGTGCTACAAAAATACAAAAAGATTGACGTATCATTCTGTTGAGCGTTTAAAACTGCCAGTCTGGTTTTGCTTGCCATACAGAAAAGGAGCAGTCACACCTCTAAAGGTAAATAAAAAGTGCCTGTCTTGCAGTTTCTAGTCTGATAGTCACTCAGCAGCTCTGACATTGACAAGCTACAAAAGAATACAGAATTCTATCTCAGCATTGTGACGTTGGTAAAAAGGAAAGTATTCTTTCTGGAGGTAAATGTACCAAAATTCCCATGCTGCTACAGTCAGAGAAGCCAGATTATGCAGTATTAAATCTGCATTGCTGTAGGGATACGTGTCATATTAGGTTAGTCGGCAGAGGGAAATGCATGGCTCCAGGTTTTTTTTTTTTTTTCTCGGCTTTGCAAACATTTCATGGAGCCTTTGTACGTGCGACTGCGGCAGAAGCAGTAGGGTAGAGCTCAGGAGAGCATGCTGCCCTTCCGACTGCCCCTGAGAGGCCAGCAGGCTGTCACCATCACTCTATAACAAAAGTCAAGCCTGCAGTTTGATTTGTGAGCATTTCAGAGAAGCATCCCAGTCTTTGCATGCAGTCAGCTTTAAGCAGTGTCTGGAGTGAAGCAATGAAGTAATATGAATAAAGAAAATGCCGGGAATAATAAACATTATATTTACTCATAACATTCAACTCAATAGAGAAGTTACTTTAATGCCTATTAAGAGACTAATCGAGTCTTTATCTGGTGCCCCTACATTGAAACTTAACAAAATGAACAGGCAAAAGTAGAAACTAAAATGATCACATCAAATTAAAATGTAGTTTACAGTTTGGAGATTCAGTCAGGATGTCATTAAACTATATTATCTGTGTTTGCTCAACCAAAACTAGCCTTTTAGAATAAAAGTCAACATTTAAGTCCATTTGGTTGAATTTCTCTCAGGATAAGTTTCATATTTTTTATGAGCTGGCATTAAAACACAGGAAATATAGATACAACATTACCATTGTTTCAGCATGGACAGAAGTAATCCTGCTATTCTGAGTCAGATAAGCTGCTGTGCTGTGATGTGATGAGGTAAATATATGTATTTAAGTCAAGATTACATAAATAGAGAAATAAGTTATCAAGGTAAACACCCAACTTTTAGAAACTCTGTAATGTAAAACACTAAAAACTAGAAGTCTGAAAACTTATGACAGCAATAAAATCCAGATACACGCACGCATACACACACAATCAGATAAAGGTAACGCTGCATTAGGTTAGCAAATTAAGCTTGTCAATGGCAAAAGGTAGAAGAGAAGCTCTGGGATGCCTTATTTTCGAGGGCGGAGGAAAGAAAGTAAGGAGGGAAGTAATAAACTCCACAAAAAGAGGGTAGTCAGGAGAGTTTAGGATTTACTATGTGGTTGGAGATTGATTTTTTCTTACATGTATACATCTATAGATTTGACCCAAGCCCACCAAGGCGTCCATTGAACCAGAAGTCTTAAAGCACAAATGCATTAAAGAGAGTCAGGCGGTGAATAATGCTACCAAACATAGCAAACTTATTCTCGTCATGTGCTTGCAAACTGAGATAAAGATTAAGGTCCAGTTAAATCAACTAACTGGTTAAACACTTTAATCAAGCTGAAACCATTGCTCTACATAACTATAGTTTGAGTTGTTGAGTTTATTTCCCTTTCCTCTCACAGTAGAGGGAGATATTTCAGACTGCCCCAAAACTTCAGCTGCCACCAAAAATAAAACAAAGGTCCTTTTTTTTAAATATTGAGATCCCACTGCGGTTCTTTACTTTGCTGTCATTCCCTCTTTGTACTTTCACTTCTTATCACTCTGCCGTGGTTTCTCATTAGCCATGTTTAAAGGAGTTTTTGATTAATTGTGAAACTAACTGAAATGAATGAGTCTCTGTGATGTTCAAAAACGAATGAGACCATCACAGAAAATACTGTAGTTACCTCCATTAAAAATCACAAAATTGTGAGTGGGAGGGGTAGGTGTGCTGAAGAATCTACCCTTATTACTTTCCTTCAGTAAATATTTACAGTTAGTTATAAAAAGTCAAAATGAGGAGATTCTTCTGTTAATCAATACCACTTTCACAAAGACGAGCAACAATATTAGAGTTACCACTTTGTCCACTAGGGGCACCAAAACCTACACAGACAAAGAGATCCTAACAGGAGCTGCAAATGAATCCCAAATGATCAAAATGAAAACAACTCAATTGGAAAGGGGCTATTAAGGAAGAAGTTGTTAATTGATATAATATCCATGTAAACACTTGATCCAGTCCAGTTCCTTCTTTGTTGGGCTAAAATTAGTCTTCATGTGTACATCAGCTAGAATAGACAGAAACATGGTGGGAGCAAAGACATTTTGGCTGACACTGATTTGGACTCTCATCTAACTCAGGATTGGCAAATATTTCTAGGGTTGAATGACAGGAAACGCCAAGTTGTTCAAACAATTTTGTGCAAGGTTGATCAAAGCTGGTGCCAAGACATGTTACTGTAGCACAGATCAAAAGCAGAATAAATTCAGCTGCAAACTACAGATATAAATCACCTTCTACAATAAAATCACTTCCAGTTACCTCTCTACTCACTCTATTTGCACTGTCAGTTTGTTTTGTGCAAATCAAAATTGATTTATTCTTATTTTATACTGAAGTCATACTGTACATGCATGTGCTTGAATCAATTGAATCACATTATTGTCAGTCAGTGTTAATGTAAACAATAAAGCAGGAAGCTCTTATCAGAACGGTTTAGATCTAGGGATCTAGGGATTTACGACCTATACTGCAGCCCGTCACCAGAGGGTGCTGTTCTCACGGTGGCTTCACCTAGCGAAGAGGCAGACTGCCAACTCCAATAATAAGAAGGACATGGACAATACTCACTTACGCATTTACAACTTGAATATGCAAAGTAAAAGTCAACTTTTACAGAGTGATGTAGCATTTAAACTGAGTTCAATGTAGTTCTTAAACTTAATTTCTTGCCTCTGGTTTCTTGTTTAGCCAAATATTTCTATCGTCAGTGCTGCACATGGATTTCTCAGGTTTAATCAGCTGGATCTGCTTACAACAGTAGCTTATCTGACTGAATGTTTCCCAAAATGCATCAGAGGCGCAGTGTTAGACCACATCTTGATAAAAACTTGTCACTCATCTCTGAACAGATTCCACTTTAAAGGTTTAACAATTTGCCAAACTGCTGTTGTTCTGGCATAAATCCAAGCAGTGGCTCTTTTTTTTTTTTTTTTTTTTTTTTCCAGCCTGTACTCTCTGTTAAAGCTTTTCATGTCTTGTATGTGTCTCGGATGATTGGTTTTAGTCAAGAAAGAACAAGATGTTATCAGGAAAATGTGGGCTTCTTGTGATCAAGAATGTTCACCGGTTTCCATGGCTACCAGAGGATCCTATGCAGGGGAGCAGAATTGTCAGTCTCAATTACAAAACGGCTGATTAGTATCAAGGTACTTGTGCAGGAGGAAGTACTAGAGCCTTTCAGATCCGCAGGCAGCTGTGCGACTGAGGGGCAATCAAAGCGTGTGATTGCTGTCATTTTATAAGAACCCTGTTTGTTTTGCAGATTAGTTTAAAATCACTTAGAGGTCAGAAAAGTGAAAAGTAAAACTTTGGTGCACTTTATTTCAGCACATCAAGTAAAAAGGTTCCACTTCTTGATTTTCTTTCTCTTATCCTCCATGTATCATTTTAATTTTATCTTAAATCTTTATACCTTAATCTATATGATCTTGAAATTTTAATTAAAGTGTCCTGACTGCACTTAATTTAAAAATGACATTGCAGCGCGGTGTGAAATGGAGAACCTCGTGGGATTTCAGAGCTAATGAGAAAGATATCACATGAGACAACACTCTGAAGTTATTTGCTGTGTTCCTGCATGCACTGTGCAGCCAAAGAAAAAGGATTCCCTATCCGTCTCTGTCGCCTTTCCTGGGTCAGACAGAGGACACAATCAGGCTAATAACAAAATTAGCCTTGATCAAATTACTTCTGCCTTGGTGGTTAATGATACTGCAAAGTTTGGAGCCCCCTGGAGCCAAGAATGCACATTTATCGGATGTTCGCGGTGCAGTTGAAGTTAAATTAGCTCTGAAATCACAGGCCACTAATGCTTATGGGTCTGTACTCCTTTAGGCTTCTTCAACAGTTACCCCTCACAACACAGTTATCAGTGCACCTTAGCGAGAGCCAATGACTTTGACATCTGCACTGTCAGCATACTCCCCCTGCCATTCCTGCTTTCCTTTAAAGAATATAGATGGGCGGACATTATGAGTGAAGTGGGAAACAGTGTTCTGTGTTTAACCTGAGCTCTGCAGGTCTGCTGTAACGGTCAAGGACAACTTTAGTGGGACAACGCTGCTACCTGGGCTCGCATCAAGTAATACCAGGGTTCCTGTCAGTGCTCCAGGCCTCTCCAGCACCCTAGTCAGACTTCACAGCCTCAGAGTTTCAGTCTCCCAGTGGGAGCTCATGCTCAGTGTCAGGTGTCAGGTGGAGTTATACAGGCCCCGGAAAGAGGACTCCATTGTTTGTGAAAGCCCCGGTCATTGTCGCAACACATTTCTCGCCGCGAGGAGAGATGGAAACGGAAGGCTTCCAAAGCGATCTGATTCTCTGTTAGTGGAGGTAACTGCGAGGAGGAAATATGGCTTACTTCTACAGTAAGGCTACGTGCATTCGTGAAATGCCTCATGGAATGTACAGCTGCATCCGCCACTGGGAACCTCGAGTGTACAACGATCAGATGGAGAAAGTAGGGCATAGAAATACAGCAGAAATCCGCCAGTTGCGGGGCTTAAAAAATGTGAAAGAAACATCATTGGATAAAAAAAGGGAAACCAAAGGGACTATCCTTGAAGCAAGAGTGAATATGAGAGCTGTCAGTCTGCGTTTCTGCAGTTGTCTTTTCACCAGGCATCCCCTCAGATGACGTGTGGTTATTGTCATGTTGCTGCAGTCACTCCGGCACTAAGAGGTTGAAGTAACCTGACTATGCCAGTGCTTGACTCTCAGACAACCCTGTCACTAAAAGTCTTCAGAACGACACAGCGCATCTGTGATTGATCCAAAAAGTATCAAGGGTGATTGAAAAGAAACATTGCATCTACTTTTTTATTTATTTTTTTGCTCGGGGCGAGTCCTTGTGAAAGCAATGAAAATGAGGGGAAGCAGAGTGGTAACTTACAAACTGAATGATGATAAAGCTGAAGGGTTTAGTCAGTGGTTTGTGCTTTTACAAGGGCACCTTGTTTTTGAGAGAGCAACAAAAATTTGCATGGCAGTCATCCCAACTGGGCGATTTGGCACTAGCGATCCACACCCTCCATGTCGCCCTAGGCCTTTTTTTTTGCAGCTCCACATGCCACTGTACTGCCTGCCTGCCTGCCTCGCTCTCCTCTCTCTCTGCTCTGCTGCAATATTGCTCCCCCTGGTCTTCACTCCTCGCCCCACTTGATTGACCTTCCCACTTCAGACCAGTCAGAATTGAAGAGTCGCTCCCAATCTCCCATCATAGGCTGAACATCACCCTCTGCACAGTGAATGAAAACTCCTCACCTCAATTCACTGTAGTTACTCTCAGAGAAAGTCCATTTTGATCTCTGTTATTCTGTCTGGATCTGACTTACAGTCATGTGCTCACACATGTGAGATCTGCAGCCACAGAAACACTTTTTGGTGCTGGCTTACTTTGTCATTCTACTGTTTTCTGCGTTCAAATACACAGTTTTGGCTTGACCACTGATGGGTGTTAACCTTGTTGCAATTTATTCACACATTAAAAGGTTATTCCGTCAAAATTAACTCTGCATTTCATCATTTATGAGGATCACTAGATGCCCTGCTTGTTTTCAGTGCTGGTTTTAAGTGTTTGTTTACTGAGCATTTAGCTCATTTAACTACTTTAAGTGTAAAATTGACTGACTTTGAACTGCATGCATAGAAAATGAGACACAAACACTTGATTTTGTTGCCCTTGCACAACATAGTCGAGGTTTGATCTTTCACAGTGGCACGCCTTATGGTGTTTACAGCAGGGAAGTGATGATGTATGAGTCGGCTGGTCGAGACTTGCAAGGTAATTAACAAACGATGGTTTGGCTAACAAAGCACGGCCTTGATGGGGCTGCATTACTTTCATGGAGCCCCACAGCTAAGCCGCTCACGAGGATGCCGCTTAATGGAGTTAGATGAATGGACTGTGACTCGGACCAAGCAGGTGGACCCACCGCTACCCCACCCCCCCAAACTCAAAACTCACACATGCATGAGAACGCAGAGACACACGCTCGCTAATGTGGACAGGCACATGGGCTGATGCACACACACATCATCCTCGGAGGAGAGTGTACACAGCTGCAAGGTGAAACACAGCGAAGAAGAGACCAATTATCCTCCAGACAGATGACTTCGGATGTGGGAGGCTCGATCATTTTTTCTGCTGAGGGTTTGAAACCCTGCTGGTGTTTCTCCCTGACAACTGGCCCCCACCCCTCTACCTCTCCGTTCACATTACTGTTCACTTTAAAGAAACACTTAAAGCTCCTATGTGACATCTATGAAATAGACAGAAATTCACTTTGATGCCTTCTCATCATATGTAAAAGCAAATAAGACCGTTAGCAGAGCTATTGAGCATTTTAATGTTGTACTTTTTAATGCCTGGAATGTGTATGAGGGAGGTAAATGTCAGCTGAGCAGCTGAAAAAAAGACAGTCCTGTTTTTACATGTAACACAAAAACTGGCTGTTGTCACTGATTCAGCAGGATGAGACTTTTAGTCAGAAGACTCTACTCAAGCACATTAGGGATGAGATAAGCAAATACAGCTTTGTCAGGTTAGGGGGCGCCAAAACCAAAACAAACCAAAAGTTCTCCACTGGAGCTTTAACCACCATGATGTTGGGAGGCTGGGGTGAAGCATGAAGCATGATGAAGATAAACAAACAAACAAACAGAAAAACAGATAAATAATATATATTTATATATATATTAAATATTTGGTTTATAGACACATTATTGATTGGATTTTAGCTAACAGTAACAAAAGTACTCAGTAAAATAGACAAAAATACAAGTCAATACTGTAAATACAGTCTGTATTTCCAGTAGACAAAATAACCCAGAGTTTGCAAATGTTTTTAAAAGGTAATGTAAAGAATATTTTGATGTTTGGGAAACAAACTGAAATTAAGACTAATGCCTCTTTGAGACATTCAAAGCAAACAAGATCACCAGAAAAATACTGATAATTTATCTGTTGTAATCATTACTGCCTTAAAAAATGAAAATAAAAAACAGTGTGAGGGGGTGGATGCCAAACAAGATGATTGGCAGGCCAACGAAAAAAAACAAACAAACATTTTTTATACTTTTTTAACAGCAGATATTAATAGTGAGTGATGCATTTCACAGTTAAAGACAACTTGTATTTGATATGGACAGATCAAGAGAGAAGAGGTATCACTTTGTCCACAGGGAGGCGCCAAAATCAACACAACCCAAGTTACCAAGAAGGAGCCTAGATAATGAAGTCTAACCTCTGCCTTTTGTTCTTTCTCTCTGATTTTCATAAACTTTGAAGAGTAGAGAAATTTGCAGTAAGCCTCCCTATTGGCAAATATGTGTCCTCTTGTGGTTTTCATCTTGTCCCAAAAGCATATTACAGAGCAGTAATGTTTAAAATGCAACACAAAATGCACTACCCTCAACAGAAACTGGTTTTGTATTTTGTTTTATGATCAACTCTGGGGATTAAGTTGCTGTTTCTAGTTCACCATGCATAAATGTATGAAAATGTAAGTGTCAAAAGAAAAATCCAAACAGCTCATTAGGTTAATAAAACATTTCCTACTGAAATAAATGTTTTGCTTTGAATAAAAAAGGTATTTTTTTTTCTTTTTTCCAAACAGGATGTTAAAAATTTGACAGTAATCTCTTTGGAAACAAACTGCGCTGCACCAGGTACACAGATGCTGAGAGTGGTAAGTACTGCTGAACAACACTTCAACGTCTCTGTGACTCCAGCAGCAGCTTCAAAGGCGGATCTATCCACCATGACTGTGTGCCTGATGGCAGAGAGATCAAACATGACATGAAAAATATAGCAGTCAGTCAGGTAAGAAAGGACAAAAACACTGGCTTAACTATAATTTAACATGATAATGAGGTTGCATGTTATTTTGGAAGATTTCCGGGGCTTTTATTTCTTTATAGACAGTCTACACTGCAGGTAAATATAGATCTCAGAGCACACAATTATCTTAGCTGCACTATCATGTTTTGATGAGTTACAACAGAATAATTAGATAGTTTTTTTCTGCATATTTGAGCTTCACTCCTGCGTTGTTCCCAGACCTCCAGTGGACAACCAACAACCGGCAGCCCCAAAGCACGCATGACATTGACACACCAGAGGGAAGTCATTTTCCACTTCTGAAAAAAAGCCCAAAAGCAGAGTTGCTTTGTGATGGGAGGGAGGCAAAAATTGCTTTAAACATTTGGTCAGAGGGGGCCGTTTTAAAGAAATTGAGGAGAACCGAGTGGATTTTTGATGCTGCAGTTTAAAAAATAAGTGCAAAGGGGCTGAAAAAATATGCCAAATGATGCCGAGCTGGAATCAAAAGCTAAGACTCCAAAGCTGTCGAGGAAGAGCTGGCATTTATTATTTCAATGCGTTTTTTTTACAAAATGCAAATGTTACTTTTGGCCGATTACTCACTTGAATGCTGGTAAACAAAGTCAGAGACATGGATAAAAAATAAATGTCATTTTGGTGTGCTCTGGTGAATCCTATTTTGCTTATTAGAACAAAATTTCACCAGTTTATGTGACTGTGATTCCACAAATGTTTGCAGATTTAAGGTTACTATATATCTTTTTGTTTAATATGGCCAATGGAGACAACACAAGAAAATAAAATTGATGCATCAGAGCAACTTCAGACTTAAATTCAAGTAAACTTTAGCCCAGCTTATGAAAATTGTCCAAGCATTCGTCAAAACAGCCCTGCCACAGCTCCAGGTTAGTAAGATTCAGTAACAGTGGGGTATTTTAATCCAGTGTAAATGACAGGGTGTGAATTTTACCCCATACCTTTGGATAACAACCAATGTAAGCACTGCTTGGAACCAACATAATAATAGTATTGCTAACATTCAGTCAAAACACCCCACTGGATCAAGTCATGCTTTGCTGCTGTTGAACACGCTCAGTTAATTCTAACCCGGCTATTTTTGGTGTTGAGAACTGAAGTGTGATCAGTATCATCAGCTTTAAATAACCATAATACACAAGGTCACACTTTTTACAGCCTACTTGAAGTGAATTATGAGCCCACTGCAGAGATATGTGAGGCTCATATATCTTATTCTTGCCACCTATTTCAAAAGGATGGCTACAGGGATATAAGATGTACCCATGTCTGTGATAGGTAGCATGACACAAAAATGATTATCAGAATAAGTAGTTCATATAAACCCAACCTGAGCGGCCAATGGCCCATTTTCGAACATTAGTAGCTGTATATCAAGAAAGCTTTGAGCATAAACTTGACTAATTTTATCGGCATGTTCTGCATTTAAAAAATGAGATGCAGGACCAGAATGAGGTCTTGGTTTTGGATATGTTCTGACATACAGGAAAGCTTTCTGTAAGACTCTGTTAAGAAATCCTGCTTCAATCTTCATCTTTGAACAGGAATCTACACGCAAGTGTAGCTAACAACCAAGTGGCAACCTCCAGTGTTGAATAAGGAAGCTAATGTGGAAGTGCCAATAACTGCAGTTCCTCTTGTGTCCACTTGAGGCTGGCTTCAACAGCCTCAAGGTCTCCATTAAGGCTCATGTTAAAATGCTAATAAAATACAGCAGAAACAATTTTTTACAGCCTAGGACTAAAACAGTTTCTGTACCATTTCTGACATGATTTTATAATTTATTCATTTTGAATATATTAAGACTGTGAAGTTATCGCTGTAACTGTGTGTGTATTGGCTCCCTACAAGTTAGGTACAAGTAAGGTTTTATATGACAGGAAGTTAACATGTTGTCACTCATCATTATCCAGCTGAATCTGCCTTCATCTTAATGCAATCAAGTCATCTAAATACATATTGTTTATGTAATTGAGAACTTGAAATACAGAAATATCTGTTAATTGTTATATATTACTAATTATGTGTTGATGTAGCTAGATCTGCACTGGTCACACACAGGTGTCAGAACAGATGATAATACTCACACTAAGTGACTATTTTCACTCATTTTCATCTGACAACTACTTTTACCTGACAAGAGATAAGAGGTATCACTTTGTCCAAAGAGGAGGCGCCAAAGCTACCACAAACCTAAAGTTGCTAAGCACTAACTACACAGTTAGCCTTGAATAGTTGGCTGTTGTCACTGTTGTCAAGATGATAGCTGACAGGCTCAAAAGTTGAAGATTATTGAATAAAATGTCATTCCCTTCATTTGCACACAGAATAGTGCATTTCCTTTACAGACTATAACTTTATTAGCAAACAAATCTTCTGCAGAGTCAAACCATCAGACAAACGTAACCACAGATGCAAACATCACAGCGAAAAGCAAGATTATGCACTAAAAAACTCTGAAATAACACAATAATTGCTTAAACTTCAAGTAACAGCAGGCCACTTCAGACTGCATGCTTAACTAAAGTCGATACAAACCTCAAAGGGGGTTATTAAGTAAAAAAGATATTTTAATGAAGTGGGCCGTGCTTCCTTTTTGTAGTTATAATAGATGTTCAATTTTTACTCAGTTGTCTTTTCATCTTTATTGGGTTGTATTTGCTCAGTTTGACCACAACGTAGCTCCCTTCTGTTTCTATCCTTTTTTATCTGTGTTTGTGAAGTTTCTCCCCCCTCGAGCTTCAACGTGAAAAGACAGGGGAGAAAAGTGCACGCGAACCTTTATTAGAGCTAAGAATAGGATCTTAAATTGCACGGAGAAAGGTTAATATTTTAATGCTGAAACTTATTAAACATATGTAAACAACATTAATCTATTCTACATAATGCAGACACAATATGAGACTACAATACAATGTGACCTGGGGAGTTAATCTACACAATAACACGACAAGTTGCTTAGTCAATGAGAGATTTCAGAATAAATTAACATAAGTATTTCCCCTGAGGACAATTCTAATCAGAGTATACTATCGTTTTCTGTTCCTGCTTAATGAATCATACGAATTATAGTCATATTATAAATGGCAAGTCTTTGCAGGGCTATTAGTTTGTTTCTTTAGGGGTCTAATAGAAGACATGCTTCATTTAGGGCCCTGTAGTGTCCCGCAGCAACACAAAATGAATTGCATTATTTCCAACAGCTGCCATTTTCCAATGATCTTATCAGAAGTGCGCTAACATAATGTGGCAGAGGAAGTTATTATTCCACACCAGCCGTCTCACTCGTACTCCATAATAGCATTCATCTTTCTGAGCAGGTCTTTTACTTCCAGCTCGCCGTCCTCCTCCTCCTTGCACATTTCGCACACTTTCTTTCTTAATTACAAAAGATGGATCCCGTCAGTAGATACATTCCAGCAGCAGATTTATATTCTGCAGGAGTTTGCCTTTAACTTTCATTTTAATGCTAATGCCTCATGCTTTATTAACTCCCCGGTGTGTAAACCATGTTTGGTGGAATGTGTGACTGCCTGAATGCAATAACACCTCATTCAATACGTTGATTAAATTTCGGTGCATCTAAAGAGGCGTCCGTAGAGATTTCACAAGGTGGGACACACATTCCTTCATTCTATTACTGACTTCAGGCTTACTCGTCTTTATGGCTCTCCTTTCCCTTCTTCAATCTGTGGTCAGGGTGCCTGATTTCTCGCAGGTAGTCTGACACAAAAAAACGAAACAAGCACTCCTAAAGTGAACCTTTTTCCTGCAAGCCTAATCATGCAGCACTTATCACCTGCTTTGCCCTTCACACTTGTTTGTCATCACAGAGCTGCAGATAATTTCAGACTTCTTTCTCCTTAACAGCCATAGTCAAAGTTTCATTGAAATACAAAGCAGGACCCCTTGTTTTTGTTTTTTGTTTTTTTCTCTGGATGCACCACGAGCAAAGGCATTACTGTTTTCTTGCATTTATTCACCCTTTTTACTAAAATAAAAACACTTTTCTGCAGTGAATAGAAAAACAAAATCTACTCTTCAAAAACCACGGCGTCAACCTTTTTCAGTTGGACCATAATATACTTTCGAGTCTACAAAAAGATTTTTTAAAAGGCTTGTTAGAGTCAAAAAGGTCACAGTTTTCTCAGCTTGTGGAGACTCATGTAATTCTTGGAATTGAGCTCAGCATGGGAATGAGAAACATTGGATTTGTACAGGATTTTAAGAGTGTCTGACTATAGGACATAGTGTCAAAGTATCAAGACAGAGTCTATAAATGCTTAAAGATGCTGTAATGGTTGGATATAGATAACATCTTTGCAGATTGATGGGAAAGATAGACTTTGTAGTCCTCATGGGAAATTTGTCAAGGTGGTGTTGAGGGCTGGTCAAATATTTTGTGAGGGCTGAGTCCGCTTAAAGGAGCCCTGTATTTTCTAGCTGTAAGGAGGAGCCGGTATTCAGAGTGACATGTTATGGACCTGAGATCGCAGGTACACATACTGGCTGAGTCTTATTCATAATCTATTCTGGGCTTGTCTCCTTTATATTTCTTTACATCCTTTCAAAGAACAAAAAGCTCCCATGCCTTGTGTTCCTGTGACTTTTCCACCTGCCTGCTCCTCATGTCTGCACTGAAGTGTGAAAAAGAGCACTCAGGACAAACCCAGGGTGATTTAAAACCGTCGGACCTCATTTCATTAAAAACCTTTCGCTCTATTTTAAATGACAGACAATGTGAGGCCATTGAACACCGTCTGTGTTTTTAATTGTTATTCATGCCTACTGTTTCTGCACTTAATTTCCGAACTTGTCTGCACCCTTTAAATTGATGTTTTTATCTTATTCTCTGTAATTTGTCTTTTAATTATCTAATATTCATTAAGACGTGTGCCGCTGACCTGTCAGCCAGGTCACCCCTGTTCAAGAGATCTCAATCTCAGTGAGTTATTACCTGGTTAAATAAAGGTTGGATTTTAAAAAAGAAAAAGATTTCCATGCTCACTTGGTTAGTTTATAGAGAGTTTCCCACTGGGATGATAATGGATTCCTGAGATTTTCATTGGTGATTGTGGGCCTCCATATTTGAACCAAATTAAAGCTTTGCATAAAAAGTAGGCTCTTATTGTCAGTGCTGTTTTTACAGCATAACTGAGAAAATACAGTATTGACATTTGAAAGCTCTATCATAACATTAAAAAGTAAAGTAAACACTTATTTTAAGGTTGTGTTCTGCAATTCTTGTTTTCTTTTCTTTGCTGGTCACTAGTCATCAACCACCAATCTAAGTTTTGTGTTTTCCCATAAATTAAAGGAGCTGTCAGGAGTTTGAAACTGGTTGACAAACAGACTGAAACTAATACTGATGCCTCTTTATGACCTTCAAAAGCAAACAACACCATTAGGAACCAGACTGATAACTCTCTGCTGTGAATATTAATGCCTGAAACTGCAGTGAGGGGGTTACATTTCAGGCCAAATGAGTAACAGCAGGCTGAAAAAAAAGAAGAAAAAAAAAAACAGCCTTTTTGGATTATTTCCATGGCAAATACTCACAGTAAATGATACATTTCACTATTAAAGATGACAGAATAAGGTTTTGGTCTGAAAATACTGCTGTAGCATGTTTTGGATAAGCTACAAGAGTTATTTCCAGTGTAGGTACCAGATGTGTTTGGGCTGCCAGATCTGCTCGGGGCCCAGCACCCGTTGAAGACGTCACTAGGGAAAATCACTCGGACATTCTACATTGTGCTCCATTTAATAAGTCAAATGTGCTCAGTTAAAAAGCCCCTTGTGGTTTTCTTTATTTCCGTTTGTTCATTCAATTGACCTCAAAATGTTCTCTCCATATAATACAGAGAATTACAACTTACTGTGCCGTAATTTTTCGATGGCTTTAATTAGATATGTTAACTTTTCTAAAGGAAAAAAAAAAAAAAGATTTACACAGGATCTCCGTTTATCAAAAGATAGTTTTGCTTTTATACCACATTTCCTTTAGCAACTGAAAAGAGGTGGTAGTCCGGCTGTCTACATCCTCTTTGATAAGTAGTGATAGATTGCTTCGTAAAACTTGTCCATGTTTTCTCCAGAGAACTACAATCCCATGAAACCTAATCCGGCGAAAACCGCTTCCGTAATGTCCGGACCTACCAGAATCTTCCACGTCATCCGCACCAATTTTCAGCCAATCATATTGAGTGACGTTATCAGTAGGTGCCAGGCCCCGAGCTGACCTGGCAGCCCAAACACATTTGGTACCTACACCAGCTCCAAGTTTGTTTTTGCTATCTAGAACTAACAACCACTGTCAAGGGTTTTAGCCAATCAGAATCCATTATTTAGACGCAGCCAAGTGCTGTAATAATCAACTTGCTAAAATGAATCCCTGACTCTGTTATTATCTCAGATGAGGGACTGTGTCAAAGCAGAAAACTTTTTTTCCTCACAGCACACAGTTGGACTGTCAAACCAGGAAAAACACGGGTGTTATTAGTATCATTGCAGACCGCTGTGTTCTATTCAAGTGTGCCAGTAAGCTATGAACAGTGTGGCAGTGAGCCAGCGCACACAATGGCAGCATCCTCACAGTGAAGCAGCTACATGGAGGTTTTTATACCTGGGCTTTTTTTCTGCCGGGGAGAGAAAACTGATTGGAAAGCTTGTCGTCTCTGACAAAGTATCCCCGCTACAGTTAGTTTTTCACTAACAGCCAAACATGCATGAGCTGACTGGTATTTTGCCATTCAGATATCCGCATCTATTTTTAACTTGACTACTATTCTAAGAGGTCTTCACGTGTCAAAAACAAATAGACAACATTTGTTTAACACTGAACAGAGCTGTTAAATCCACCACTCTGTCTAGCAAAAATAGAGTCCAGTACAGCCCTGATTGTGTGATTTTACATGTCTTAAAAGAGAATACAAACTTAATGGATCATTTGGAGGAAGTGTTATGAAAAGGGATCAGTTCCTTTCTTGGCCCTGGGTCATTCAGACATATGTGGACGCAGCAATCCCGCTCAGATGAACTAACCAAGCAAACTGAGATTGCTGAAGAGCTGTAGTTGAAGCTTGCTGAACCTTAATAACAAAATCAACCAAGAAATCAAAACATTGCCATCCAGTTTATTAACGGCAGAAGATCTGATGTTGGACATGTCAAAATAACATGACTCAACAACATCTTCTAGTTCAGCAATTAGTTTAATTTTCCATCTCATCACTTGAACCTCCACTTTTAACAAGCTGGTCCCATACTGACTCATACTCATGCACTGGCTCAAAAGTTTCTAAACCTCCAACAGCCTTTTTTTTTCTTTATGGTCAGTTAATTGGTTATATTAAGTTGGCGTCTTGGAGCCAGCTTCCCACGATGCAAAGTGTGACCAGTAGGCATGGTATTTCTCCTTTTTTTTTTTTCTAAATTTGATTAGCAATTGGCAGAAGCAACTGTGACATTATGATGCAGGGACAGCCAGGCAACGGCGTGACACGAAGCAATGACTGAGTCAGCAAAAAGACGGTGTAATAGTACCACAGAGAATTCAGCCTGTGATTGGCTCAGATGATGTGTAGAAGAAAGTTATCAGTCAGATATTGAGTCGTGGAAAACTTGAGGTCCAAACTAAACAAAGGGATGTAAACAAAAGGTAGAAGGAGGAACCCTGATAATGAAACCCTGAGCTAGAGATTTGATGTATGACCCAGAGTGTATTGTTGTACGAGCATGCAGGTATAATATAAACCCTACTTGCATCCAATTCTGCCCATCTTTGCAAGATAGGGTGTTAGGTTTAAGTTGCTAAGAGAGGCCCCGTCCATTATTCGCTCATTAGGTCTGAACTTTTTTAACGCAACAGTGAAGAACAATGTTCTGTGTTATTACCAAAAAGGTCTAAAACAGATAAGACCAGACAAAACACCTCATTTAAGAGCATGTAAATAATTAGCAGGTATGTGCTAAAACATTTTGAAGAGAGAAAAAGTGCCAACTTTGTGCGAGTTCATCAGTTCAAGTGACCCTTTGCACTGAATCGACTGGTACGTAGACTGATTTTTAAAACATCTGTGATGGGGAGTTTTTAGCGGGTTATGAAACAGACGCAAATGAGTGCTGATGTTTTTGTTTGGCCGAGAAAGGTCAAAGCAAAACCATCAGCGAGAAGACTGACTTTGTTATTACGCACCTGTAAGAGTTGGACTGAGAAGTTCACAGACTGAAAGTAATCCTTTTTTTCTTTTACATTTTCAGCTGACGAGATGTTCTCGACTTATAAAAGGCAGCAAGATACTGTTTTCTGTTTATACAAAAGACAAGATAAAGGGCAACTCTTCATCCACAGGGGTCACCAACTCAATCTGAAAACTTTAAGGTTACTGCATTCAGAGGTCTGTTTATTGACAATTGCAATCTATATAACTATTAATGGTGTATCTAAAATAAAAGGTCAGAAATGTACTCATTAACTGCAGTGGGTGTCGATAATCTTTAATGATAGAGTTTGTACCTGGGCAATCGGAAACGCTTTCCTCAGACACTTCTTTCAACATCCGTTCAAACACTTCCACTGTTGTTCATAAACATGTGCAAAACATGTGTTAATAGGCTGAGTTAATGCATTATTCAAATGTGATTCAGGAGCAGCTTATTATAGACTGCTATCAAAGAGATACTCTGTGGTGTATTGTGCGACGCTTTCCCCCCCTCCTTGATGTGCACCCAAAGAAACAATACAGCTCTCAGAGAAAGGGAGGTGGAACAACTTCTTCGCTGGAGCTGGGACTCAAAAAGTCTTCATCTCAACCTGCCAATCAAGCTGGTGAACATTTCAACCCAAAATGGATTGCTCTCCAACTTCCCCACTTGTACACACCATCATCTTAAAGAAGAGGTCTCTTGTTGTACTCAGGAGTGGAATAACAAAACTTTACTCATCTCTCTTGTTTATGGATCAAAGCAGCCACTTGCCACATGAAAGCGAGGACATGGTGGTCTGATTACTTTAATAATACATGAGAAGTCTAATGATCGTACTCAGACGTCACCCGTCTGTGCCGCGCTGAGCGTTGATTAAAGTTTGCCTGTTTGGCATTTGAATAATGAACAAACACTGTGGAGAAATGGCAGCCATTAACCTTTCATAGAGTCCCTGTTATTCTCAACCCCGGAGTATCAGGATATTTCGATTCATGGGTCCTGTTTTTCACGACTTCACCAAGATCCCAGCAGTGTCAACAAAGCTCGTGTCATCATCCTTTAAGACAGGTCAGACACAAACCAGTCCCCCTTATCAATGTCATAACCCAAGACTCAAGATATCTCTTTACTCGAGCCAGACTGCCATAGAAACATTTGCTCTAGATTACCATTTTCTATGTTCTGCTATTTTGCATGGTCACCTACTGTGGTGGCAATTCAGTGAGTGCAACCAGGATGTAAATAAGCACCAACTGGAGATGACGTGCCATTGAGTTATGGTAAATCATGTCTTTAAATGTTTGTCAAGATTCTGATTTCATACAGGGGACCCTCATCCAAACAGGTGCTGTAAACTCTAGGTGGTTAATTAAACTGTGGCTAATTACATAATTTCAAAAGTTAATCAAGATGGTTTTACATGTTTCAAATTCAAAATAAAGGGGATGTAACAATGTAAAGCTAAAAATGTCAACCAGAGGATGTCCTTTGGATCTATGTCTTCCCCAGTATTGACTAGCACACAGTCAACTGCCTCTCATTTAGCCAGTGTGCCATGATACACACATGGCTGCAGCAGGAAGTAGGAAGACATTTCAGAAGCTACACTACAGTGTCGGATGATCCTCACCAACCCCGACTTGACAACAACATCATAATCCAAGATGGCAGCGCAGTACAACAACAGTAAAGAGTAACAGTGAAAGCTCTTGTAATGTATTATTTATTGGCACTTCTGTTTTGTTTTTGTGAAATTAAATAAGTGGTATATATTGTACTGCCCAACGTCTAACTGTGAACACGGTGCTTTGGTGTTTGTAGGAGTAAAATACTGTGTTATGCGTTGTTTACATCTGGTATCGCTGACAACAACTAACAACCACTGACAACCGCTAACAACCACTGACAACAACTAACGACAACTAAATAATGTAAATAACAGCTAACAACGGGTAACTGTAGGCGTCCATCTTGGTTTTCAGACTTGCTAACTGGAACACCGTCAACTCGGGTGTAATGTCATTCCCAGCTCCGACATTCAACTTCCGAGGTAACTGGAACACAGAATTTGATCTTAATGGTATTGAGACTGATGAATTAACTCTAACATCCCTGATATAAAATAAATTGTTTATAAAAATATGAAATAAAATGAGATGTATTTTCTTCATTTAATACAAGATTTTTATGCAAGATCTGTAAACCTGCTCTGTTGATTTCCACATTTCACATGAATTACATTACTGGATATTTACAATGACTGTTACTGTGCTTGAATACAAGCCAAAAAATTGTCCTGTTTTGCACATTTCTTATAGTGCTGATTGAGTGGTGTGCCAACAGTTACAGGACTGCCACATACCGTGCCAAAATCAAATGTTCAAGAGTAGAAACAGGAATCAAATCCAGAAGTTGAAGGTTGTTTATGGTCTCTAAAAACTGCTATTATTTCTTTAAAAATACTTTTTAGGAAGGTTTCTATTTACTTCATCTGAGCAGAGAATCAGTAGTTAACACTTCGCGTTCATGTCTTTCACAGCAATGAGGTGGCAAAACAGGGTGTCTTTCTTGTCTTGCTGTGCTTACTTCTGTTTCCTTTTCAAAGAGTGGTTTTTGTGTCTTCCTGGCACACGTTTTAGCTTCCACTAAGCCTCTATGATGTTGCGAATGGAGACGTTTATTCTTTGTTCCAAGAAGTGTGACTGGAGGTTGTTAAAAGACACTTTTCAGGAAGTATCCCCAAAGCTTTCTTGTGATCTTTCAAAACACCGGATGTCCTTTTGCCAACTCTTTCCAGCAATCTATCTCTCGAACTGAATAAGATTAAAACTAACAATTACAAGATCCTAAATAAAGTAAAGCCAGATTTATCTGAACCTCTCTGAATCAATACTGGAGTGACTATCTTCTCTGTTAAATAGTCTTTCGACAATGATTTGTGGTTAATTCAATATAGTAAAAGCTAATGGGAGAATTACTTAAGCTGAGGCTCAGTACACTCATCACTTTTATAGTTTAGAGTACATAAAAGCATCTGCGAATAAACTTTTGTCTTCATTATCTGGAGGGAACATCAGGGTTTTATATATATTTTAAATCTGAAGTGCTTTAACTGGACATTTAAATTAAGAAGTGCTCAGTTAAATTTAGCCCGACTGCAGGGTTTCTTCTTGAGGAAAGATGGTGTGGACACCTACGGTGTGCCAGCAGATAACGGCTGAAAATAAACTCAAGTAACTGCTTGATAACGTCTGAATGCAGAACGCAGAGATGTTAGAGATGTCTCTTGAAGCTGCCAAAGAAAAAGAAAAAAAAAAAAAAAGGAAATCTGTCAGGTCTTGTGTTAATGTTCAGCATATGGTCACAAGAGAAAGTGTGACAATCGGCACCAAAAGGTGCTAACGTCTGTAAACAACTGCATAAGCAACCATCTGTTGCATATTTTCAGAAGTCACTTCAAAGAAAACGGATCCTTTCCTTTTAACAAGACTGGAAGGAAAACAAGTTGTCTGAAAAATTATGAGACTGCATTTAGATGTCTAATTTTCCCTTTTTGTGGTTACAAATTCAGGTCAGGTCTTTCTTGTCTTGCAGCTTACTCCTAAATCAGACACTAAAGTTTTATTTTTCTGAGAACTACAATCATCCTCCTAATATTATCCCTGTCAAACGGTTCAAAGGTTCGAAATAAGAGGAGATATCAAAGAAGAATAGAGAAGTTGAGAGTGGTTTGAGGAAATATTTTGTTGTCAGACAGGCTCTTTCAAAATAATTGGGATATCCATCTAATACAAGTGCCCATTGTGTAGTTTGAGAGTGTTAAAGTTGGAGTTTGTGTTCAGCCTGTGGCTTCTCTTTGCTCAGACAGGCAGTGCGCAAACAGCTCTCAGACCTATAATGACTTTGGAGGAAGGGTTGTGAGGAAAAACACTCCTTTTAACAATGTGCTGAACTTCTGCAATTTCTTTGCTCCTTCAACTGATAGCTCCCCGAGGGAAACCCTGACAAGTATAAGAAAACAGAGAGGAAAACAAACCTCAAACAAAAATAGTAAAAGGGAAATTTTCCATGTTGATATGGACAATGCACAACAAACCATCTTACCTCATAAATTACCTTTATATACAGCTGCTGGCTACAGCAAATAACATTTTACTGAGACAGTACTTGAGCTGTCCAGAGTCCCGGCAAAAATGTCTTTCAAACATGATACACACACAATGTAATGCTCATGAGTTTATCATATTCCCACAAATACTGGCTGCAAAGTCTCAGGCTGTCATACTACTCATACTCCTATTCATTTACTGACTTACTCATTTATTCAGCACACATGAAAGAACAAGACAACATTACTGCACCAGAATAAAAAAGACTTCAGGGGTAAATTTAACTGTGACTAACTTCTATCTTTAGTGACATTTTAATTAAAGGGTTATGGTCTAGCGGCCTTCTGGAAAAGAAACATTTAAAATAAAGACGAAGTGTTAACATACAGAAGTTATTAGATATACACAAAGCTCTTAGATATATGAAGAGCAAACTCAAGACATACCTTTTTTAGTCTTGCTTTTAATTAAATTTTATATCCTTAACTTAATTTTGTTTAAGTCTTTTATAATTTCTCTCTTTCTATTTTTAATGTTAGGATCGTCTTATATTGAAGTATTTTGGTGCTTTTATTTTTGTATCTTTTTACTTTGTTTTTATTTCATTTTTATTAATTATTTCTTTATTTTCATTTTATGTTATTTTGTCATAAGATTTTTATTCCAGCCTCCAGCGTTTTCTCATCTTGAATTTTAAGAGTTTTTTTTTTTTTTTCAGAGCGCAAATTCTTGTTTTTATTAAATCAAGCTCTTTTTTTCCCCCCTTCTGTTGTGCTTGGATTGTGAGGTGGGGATGAAGGGATGGGGGCGAGGTGGAGTCGAGTAGTCTTTCTTTTTTCTTCTGTGTAAAGCACTTTGTGCTACATTGCCTTGTATGAAAAGTGCTATAAAAATAGACAGTTATTGATTGATATACAAACACAAAACATGAGTTAAAATGGGAGGATTGATGTTAACGGTGAAGGTGAGAAAATATGATAGCAAGTAAGGATGTTATGTAAGTTATAATAGATTGATATGATAGATTATAATCGATTGAGTATGTAGTATGAGCACCATCATGCTGCAGGTTTAAACGTTTGCTGCTGTGGACCTACCTGCTCATTAGCTGCTTCAACTACATGCATTAGTCTCTCTCTGTCTACCTCCCTCCATCCCCTCTCTAGTCCAAACACAGTCTCAGCAGATGACTGTCTAACATGATTTTGGTTCTGCCAAAGGTTTCTGCCTGTTAAAGGAAGTTTTTTTCTCCACTATAACTTTCAAAATACTGCAAAGCCTACCACATGTAGTTGAAGGTGGGATGTGAGTCGGCCTGATCTCACAAGATGGGGCTCAATCTTATCCCATCTTTACCGTGAGTCCTTGTTAACAGAGTCTTTGTGAATTGGTGCTGTATACATAAAGATTGATTGAGTGACTCCCTCGATTACTTAAGAAGGGTATACTACACGTCACACATGCTCTTTCTGAGCGTACATTCACACGGACAGAGAAAAAAAAGTAATCCTTTGTTATATTAAAGGGAATTATTGCTAAGCTAAGTTCGATCCAACATATTCACTTAGGATGAAGACAAAGATGACGAAGAATGAATCCAATAGCTGTGAGAGCTTTGATGCTCATCGCCAAGCAGTCAGTGACAGAGAAGATTTCACACATGGACATGAACCACGTTTCTCCTCATCGTGTGAATCACCTTTACTGTACGAAGAAAACCTTGATGGGATTACTGAGGATAAACGAGTCAAGAAGTACCGTTGACTAAATATATCCCCTGTGTGCTTTACTGGCATAATTATGATGCGGCTAAGCTACAATGCAACACTGTTTATCAAGTGACCTAGAAGCACAGTGTATATACTGTACACACTTCTTATTGTGGGTCTGAATGTAGTTTCCTTTTCACTCACAGTATGAGCAGGAAATATTTAATTATGCTACTCAGTGCATGCTGTGATGATGAGTGTATTTGGGGTCAAAGTTTAATTTAGCTCAACTAAATCTGTCATCTGAAAGCTGACAAAGAGATCGTCTCTGCTCTCTAAATCTGTGCACCTTTTGTAGCCAAAACAACTCGATAAAAACTGTTATTATGTACAACTACGTGGGTTTTTTGTCGAGTTTGATTTGTGGTCTCACAGCGTAATGATGCACTTTTAACGGTCCACTTGGGAAAACTTCTCATCCAAGACACAGATATTGTATGAGAAGTGCAGCAATTCGACACTATTCCCTCGTGCAACTTTAACAGTTCAGGTTGCTCTTTTCTGTTTGGTTCGGACGTAATGACTTTAAAATGACAACATTTCTCTACAGATGTAACACGAGGTTAACTGCATCATGTTTCAGAACATTTCGGGGGTGAAAACAGGTCAAGTGAGCAGGATTCCTTCTCTATATTTTGGCTCATAGAAGAAACTCTTTGTTCCCTCGGGTACACGCTGATTTTGGGTCTGTATTCCCCGCTGATTCGTTCATATGCCTTTGGCAATGTCTGATAAGACTCTCATTGTTTGATAGCATTTGAACACACACACACATATACACACACGTAGTAGACACACTGGGATGTGCACGTGCATCCAGTCACAAACACACACATGCTGCACTGCTGTAGGAGGGGGACAAGTGTCAGCTGGAGGCACAGAAAGATAGGCCGCCCCCGCTACACAGTTAATCTTAATGAAAAACGAGTCTGCCTCCAGACTGGGTGCTTTGGCTGACATCCATTGATGTTCTTTCCTCAATGTATTTTTTGTTTCTTTTTATATTTATGTATTTTTATATTTCTATAAAGCATCATGGAGCTTAAATTAAATGCATTTCCAAGTTGTTCAAACTATTACTCAGCTTTCTTCTTTATCTTCGCTTGTGGAACAGTTTGTGCACCGTAAGTCATTCGAAACAGTCCAGAGCGTCTGAAATATCAGCATTTTTTTCTTAAATTAGTGAGTAAATAAATCAGGTAATGTCCTCTAAATGTAATGAATAAATGAATAAATAATAATTGAAAAAACACATTAAAGTACGACAGAGTATTAGGGCCACATCAAGAAAAAAAAAAGAAGACTTCAAGATTAAAGTTGTTAACTTACGAGAATAAAGTCGTTATAAAGTTCTTATATTCTAACCTGTTGTTTAAGATGACAGTAGTTGAAAAAGCCATGAATTTTATGCATTTCAAAATGTACTTTAATATTGGTTTCTCAAACAAGGAGATACATAATCTTTTGGCACATCAGTACCACATTATTACAAGTATCATGATTACTTTATTTCGACTTTATTCTCTTAAGTAATGATTTCATTATGACTTTATTCTTCTAAATTAACGACTTTAATCTCGAAGTCTTCATTTTTTTTTTTTTTCTCTTAATGTGGCCCCAATACTTCATTGTATTAAAAGGTAGTATATAGGTATCAACAACAAAATCTTCATGCTATATTACTCACCTTCTATATAATCCATGTTAAGTGTAATACACCACTGTGTAGTTAAAGTCCTGGTAAACTCAGGTTTATATTTTAATCATTTTTTCCAATATTACAGTGCAAAGGTTGGATTAACAAGGAAATATTATGCGAGTTACCGGCTGTGGATTTGTTCAAAAACAGCCACTTTAGCTGGTGTTCATTCAGAAAGAAAAAAACAAATGAAGAAAAATATTTGCATAATAAGGCACATTCAGGAGGAAATGAACAAGCAATCACTGAATTATCCTTGAACCGTGTTTTCTGTTTATACTTTCGTCTATTTTGAACTATTAGTATAAAAAAATAAAAGGTGTTTACATGCAGCTTCACAGACAGAGCCACCTGGAGGAGGAAAAAGCTCCATGACACCGACTGCTTTAACTGGCCAATGATACACACTTCTTTTATGTCTCTTATTCTGCAGCAGACGAACCCTGTTATACAGCTCATTACACCAGCTCACCCACCGGCAGGGAAGTGTGTAGATTTTGACTTTATTATGGTGTCAAATCAATTAATGTAGGTGGTAATGCAAGTCATCACTTTGTGCAATAGTAAAAAGGATATGAGATGTATTGCTCTGATAATTTACAGGTCACTAGTTGAAATTGACATGCATTTATGTGTGTTAAATGAATGGCCAATTAGTTCCTACTCTGTATGCATCACTTTGTCTTTTGATTTATTGAGGGGACCAATTTAATTTGGTTATTTGACTTTGTTTATGACTCTGTGTGTTATTATGTTTTATTGTTTGTGAAGTCGGTATCATGGTACGAGCTGGAACCCATGAAGAATAACTGATGCTTATGCTAGTGCTAATTATGGGGCGGCAGTAGCTCAGGAGGTAGAGCGGTCATCCAATAACTGGAAGGTTGGCAGTTCGATTCGCCCCTATCCCTAGTCTGTCTGTTGTGTCCTAGGGCAAGACACTTAACCCACCCTTCTCCCAGTGTGTGTCCTCCACTGGTGTATGATTGTGAGTGTTGTGTGGTGGTGGTCAGAGAGGCTGTAGGCGCAAACTGGCAGCAATGTTTCCGTTAGTCTGCCCCAGCTGTGACTACCAAGGCAGTTTACCACAACCAGGATGTGACTGTGTGAGCAAATGAATGATGTATCCAATGTGCTTTGAGGGTCTCTGATGAAGGGCTATAAAATCTGATGCATTATCACTAATTAGGAATGAAAGGAAGAAAGAGATAAACAAACTATTTCTGTTAAATAGTTTAAATTACATACATGTAAAAGAAATACTGGTGATCTGTTTTAGTTCTGGTCATCACGCACAAGCTATTTTGAGTCATCGCTCCTAAAATATCCCTCATGTGGACCCCGATTAATCTTCCAGAATAGTTTAAGGCTAAAAAGGCAAGTTAACTACTTCACTAATAGATCCTGCCACTAAAAGAAAGACCAACAAGCCGAACAAAGAGCTGTAAACTTTGAAGGCCAGAGTGTTGAGCAGACTGAACAGGCCTCTACCATTACTGTAAACAAGAGCCTTAAGCTGAGTCCCATCCTCTCGCACCCGTCAGATGTTGAACTTGAAGTTGTGACTTCCAATTTGCCTGTCTGATTGTTGCAGTGGGGTTGGGGTTGGGGTGGTGGTGGGGTTGTCATGACAGGTTTGCAGATAGGCATGTAGCTCAGCTAAACTGTCTTGTCCCTCAAGGAAGCTCCTTCGGCTGGGTTTCTGTTCAGAGAGGCTCTTGGCTTGACATAGTGCATTAAGCATCAACAGTGCATAAGTAAATAAGCGGGTTTGACACTTTACCCCGTATAGCCAAGGGGTTGGACACTTAATTAAGTCCTCACAGTTCTATTCACTACTAGTTATTATAAGAAGAGAAAAGGGGGGAGGCTTTGTCAGAAATGGTGCTCTTAAATAACACCAAGTGCAGGTCCTGTTTGATTGAAAAAATAAGTAGTGATTGAGTATTGGGGCAACAATGTGCTATGCATCCTATTCTTGAGAGGGGGAAAGGGACAGTGTTGAGTGTGCAGGATGAAGATCTGAGCTCTGTGAGATTGGATGTATTGAACTAACTCAGGACATGTTTTGGTCATCTGAATCCCCCACCCTAAACGAAGAAAAGCACACTGAGCAATAAGATGATGGCGGTTATCAGCATGCCAGTTAGCCTTAGGTTTCATGATGAGCATGTTCACACAAATGGACAGACAACTTAAAGACCCACCCCAATGAAAATGATGTTTTTCTTGTTGTCTACAAGTTATTTTCATGAGAAAAATAAGTGCAAAATTGCATTTCTGAGTACTTCTTCATTTAAAACGCTGTGAATCTCTGGCAGACTCAAATACAGTGAGATTTCCTACATCACAAATCCAAGCTCCACCCCCAAAACCCAGCTATGTAGGCCAGGCTTGGAGAAATAGAGAGGATGATCACGCAACAAGCGTGTGCGTTAGCAGATTGCAATGCTGGTAAGAAAGCTAATTATGATAATAGCTTTCAACATGTGCCTAAAGAAATTATTGTCTGAGAGCTGAATAGCTCTTATGTTAGGCAATGTTAGGCTGCAAGCTAGTGCGTAGAGGAGGGTGAAGAGCAGCGCTGTCTCCGCCCACGACTCAGAGGCGAATTGCTAATGTTCTACTGTAGTTCTGCAGGAGCACAGCCCTTGAAAATGACACAGGTAACATGATTTTGGTGAAAAACTTCATAATCACAATTTAAAGACCACTGAGAACACTTTAAGTAGTAAAAGTAATGATCGGAGTGGGACTTTAAAGGTAATATAAGGATTTTTAGATGGTAGGAGTCAAATAAGGCCAATAACAGCCTGTCTTAACAGTAACTGTCAGCCCCATGTTACCGACCAACTGAGCTGATTGACTTCCTCAGAGCTCGATGAAACCTGTAAAGAATAGGGAAAGATTGAAATGATTGCACATCAGGGGTTCAACTATAATTCTACCAGCTGACAAGGCCTGTGCTGTTGTTTTTTTATGTCAGCGGATATGTATATAGAGCATAAACGATCCATGATGAGAAGCAATCTTGGCCATCGAACCTCCCACACACACCGTTAGCAACTGTTGCCCAGATGTTGATTTAATGCAGGCTCCTAATTGGGTGCTACCTGATTAAAATCACTGGTTTTAGGGAAGGGAAGTGTTCATGTGAGGCTTTGTTGAGGAGGTGTTTGAAATCTTATCAGACCGTGGCAAGAAAAGACTCTCGTTCTATCAAATCACCCCCTACATTCTCTCATCACTTTATCAGAAAAGCTCTGAAGTACACCAGCTTTCAACTCGCCAAACATCCTTGTACAGGCCTTAAGCCTCCGCCACACACTTCCTCCGAGTGTCTGTGTGCGAGTGTGTAGTGAAAGTTGCAGGTCTAAAGCAATTATGAGCCGCAGACAAGCCTTTTGTTACCCTACGACAAACCAATTTCCTGAATCTATGGCAGCAAGTGACTCATCACTTTACTCATTCAGGCTCCTTAGCATACAAGTGACACATAGGGCCCTCTGAAATAAGCAATATTTCTTATCTAAATAAATCAATAACCACCATCTGCACGCAGCCCACAAGATCACTGAATTCTCAATTTATGCAACCGCCGCCTGCTTCAAAGAGCGGGCGATCAAAATACTGAGGCAAACCAGCCTCATAATGCAGGGATTGTTGTTAGGTGAACTAAATTGAAAGGTTCCATTAAATAGAGGGCGCCTCATCAGGTCTGAATAATAATGACATTGGTGCCCATCTCATAATAAGTCTTGGCTTTATGTGGCAGACAGCTTGAGCGGCCGGGGCTGAAATTGAATTTGGTTCATTTCCTTTGGCTGTCTAATTCTTTTGTGCACCTCTCCTCTGCTTGGCATTGATTGTTAGTCCAGATACTGGGTGCATCCAGGCTAACTTCAATCCATTGGTGCAAACACACCCTGGCAGACACACACATACACACACACACACACACACATAGAGGACGGCATCACAGGAATTCAAAAGCACTTCCTGAGAGTTTCTAAAATAGAAATCAGATATCCAATTTGATTCCCAGCTTGCATTCTGTCTCCGTGGTAATCTGAATTTGGGAGTAAAAAAAAAAAGTCAGCCTAACCATGTGGAGGAAAAGCACAAAGAGCCTGAAAACTCTCCTGCCTTGGCTCGGAGGAGGTGCAGCCTGCTTCTGTTTCCTGGTGCCTGCCCAGCACACAATGGGATTTGCTCCAGACCTCATGGCTCCAGATATGACCAGGCTTGTAAGGCATTAAAAGATACAAGCGAAGGTGAACGGCCTCCATCTCATTATCAGGGCCTCAATTAAGGTGAGCAGCTTGCAGAGTGCAGAGTAAACCAAATCTACTGTTTCCCATCCAACTTCTCTGGTCTTGAATTTTCTGTGGTGTAATTTGGCCAAGCTCATGGTGTCATCAGGACACAGTTGCTGTCAGAGATTCAATTTTGGACCCAAAGAGTATGTATTTTAGCTAATTAGAGAGTGTTGGGTCTGGTTCAGGCTCTGACCATCAGTCATGGCATTTTTGTCTTAGCTCTGGGACTCTTTTAGTGCCAGTAATCCTTTCCCCTGTTTTTTTTCCTAGACAGCTGCGCCGGCATTTGCCCCCAGATTAGCACTAATGTCAATAATGATCACACAGAGCAGAAAAACATCCAAGATGGCCCAGCCAAGTCTTTAGTAGCACTTTGTTTAACATGTCTCTGAGGAGGTGGAAAATCCATAACTGGAGAAAACAATTGACCGGGATCCTCTGAGCAAGTGGATATACAGTCGGCTAAACTGTGTGCAGCGTGTAAAGCAGCATTATCTTGTTATACTGTAACGGTTGTTCTGTTACCATTAATGATTCTCATGCCTTAAATAACCTGCTCTTTATCCGAGGATGTAACCCTGTAAAACTCCACAAAATCACAGCATAGAGATCATTTCCTAAAGCCATCCAAACTCAATCAAACTGAGCAAGTAAGCATCGCATGTGGTTATTTCAAGCCATCTATGACCTCCCCAAGAAGTATAGTTGTGATCTCTTAGCTGTACAAAGTTGAGTTTTTAAATTTATATCAAACAGGAACCTTTACGGTTTCTCTTACTGCTCAGAGACTGACATGGAGACTCCATTTGTAACAGTTGAATTATTGGTACAGTTAGATTCACACTCGAAACGAAACGGCACTTTTCCGTTTTCTATGGAGACCGTTTCCGTCTAAAAGTGGCCTCACAGTGCGCCGTACAATCCGATGCGCCTCATCACCCGTAAAATACGGCAACTTCAATCTGCTATTATTTATACACAGCTCAAACACTGAACTCAGGGGCTTTTTCGGTGTTCAATATGTTAAATAGTTATCAAATAGATAGAAATAAGGTCTGATTGATTACTGATATTTACTCGAATTAAGTATTTTTGCAGGAGAGGGGTCACCACTTTGTCAAGTATTTGGCGCAAACCCCATTTCACATGTACTTTTGAGTAGAGATGGATGAATCATTTGGCCGATTGATCAGGCCAGTAAATGACATTTTGGCAAAATCAGCAATCAATCATATCAGCCCTTATAAAGCCAATATCACCATCAACTTTTCCAATTCAACAGCATTTTCACATCACCTATTAACTGCATATCAAATCTAAAACAGTCACCTGCAATGGTTTCAATTTGGATTCTGTTATGATGTGAAGAATGATTCAGCGAGTGTTTTTATCAGTATCAGCCATTTCTGTAGAGCTGTAGCATCTTTCTTTTTCCGCTGATTCATTTAATATTCATCTAAAATATGTTACTGGCTAAGATAAGCATGCATATTACACTTTAATATTTATGGCAAAAATGACTGTCCCAAAATTAACCTTGTCATATTTTAAACTGTCGACACAGATGCAGAAGTCCCTTGTGGTAATAGATAACAGAGCCAAATATGATTCCATTTACATTAGTTAAAATGTTTTTTCATTTATAAGCATTTTTCGTTTGAACAAAAGAAAACAGTGTGATATCAGCTTTATATATCATACAGCCTGCTATCTTATAATCGCATAAGCATTGACATGTCATTTTGTTTGTCAGTCTTCACTCTGTTGTGTGTCACTGAGTCCTTCACATGCACATGTTTTGTCAGTTTTCTATCAGCTTGTTGTTACTTAGCCTAATAGTTCAGGAAACTGTAATGTCTCTATTGATCTTTTTTGTTTTTAAATGAACCTGCAGATGGATCATGCTCTGAAACGTCGATGATGAGAGTGAATACATTTTTGATAATAGCATAAAACTCGACCAGATCAGCAGTTTTCTCTCACCAAGGAGTGTAAAAGGTTGTGGCAGGTGAGCACTTGTATTTACTCTACATTCAATTCAGACATTGATTTCAGCCTCACCTTTGTCTGCTTTAATCCCACTGTAAGCCAAATGGCCCCACCTTGTATCCTCGACGTAGCTTCCACTCACAGTATTATTGTATGTAATTAGTAAAGCAGCATTTTACTAAAACCAGTTCATAATTCGAAAAGTTTGTACAGTGCCCTTTGTTTAATAAAAACACAAACATTGATTGGTAACATGAGAGTTGAACAAATCTTGGCATTTTGTTGATCAAGTGCAGAATCCGATGAAGTTCGCTCTCTCACTGTATTCAAAGCCCTTCTCTCTTATTGATGTGGCACGGGGGTGAAAGGGAAAGGCAGCAAATTGTCACATTAATTGGGTCATACCTGAAATGCGCTGAAGGAATTTGTAGTGAAATCCCATACTCCTGAGAGTGTGTGCTAAGTTCAGATAAGCCTCCCCCTGCATGGATTCTCCATCTTATCTTGAGCCGGCAATAGGACTGTGAGATTGAATAATCTGGCGAAGGCTGGAGAGCAATAGTTCAGGCATCCATAGGCTCTTAAAAGCAATTTGACAATGCTTCCACACTCTAATAAGTGTGGAAAGTCCCCTTAGTGTCAGTGGAGGACGCCAAAAGTAAGAGGAGGGGCCTACTTGACATCCTCACATACAGAAATATAAAATAACTAAAAACTGTGCAGGCTGCCGAGTGCAGTCCAATGTCAGAGCCAAAGTCATCAGAGGTCTTGTTGTCCTTATAACCTGCACGTTGGGATTTACTTCACCAGGTGTCAGTCTATCATTTCCTGCATGACGAGAGGAGTCTTCTCAGCATGTGAATTACAGAGGCTTGATTTTCAGCTCGGTTGTGTGCAAAAATGACAAGACATTATCTCTCCTGATTCAGCTCGAAATAGCTTGTTTGTTTATGTTTGTTCAGTCTCTCATCACTCAAGACAATCCTTGTGTTTGAGAGGATGAAACAAGAAAAACTCTGGCTCTAAATAGTGAATTTTAGATAACATATTACATAAAAACTTCAACTTTAAGTAAATTTGATGAATATTAATGTTATTTTATCCTTAATACTCTATTGTAGGTAAGGGGATATGAAAACAGATCATCCTACTAAAGAGCAAAATCCTAATAAGATAGCAGAACTTTTTTTCCATCATTTTGATTCATCATGTCACTGTAACATCAGATAAAAGTCTGAGAAAAGCCAAATATACAATATGTTAACATTTACAGTTAAGTCAAGCTATAATTTTGCTGGATCAGGCGACATAACTGGATTACCTCGTCCAAGTTTACAAGCATCGGGCAAGACTTGAATTAATGACAGATGCATGTCCTCTTTCAGCTTGTTACTGGGTCATTTCCAGGTACCAAAACAATTGCAAACCCACAAGGGACCGATGGGATGTACATTGAATTATGAAAACACCTTTTGTTTGCT
Source organism: Xyrichtys novacula (assembly GCA_962446985.1). Classification (NCBI taxonomy): domain Eukaryota; kingdom Metazoa; phylum Chordata; class Actinopteri; order Labriformes; family Labridae; genus Xyrichtys; species Xyrichtys novacula. The sequence continues at coordinate 27,481,045 of OY660871.1, forward strand.
GGATACAACTGTTTGGCTTCTTTACATACTTCCCTGTCTGCCTGATAATTATTTGTCACATGGCGTCCCAACAGCACATATCTTTGGAGCCAAAGACCAGTGTGTATTCATGCATTTTAACCATAGACCATATGTACTATGGAACACTTGGTTCCGCCTTCTGTCATTATAAGGATTTGAAGACAAATTGCTATATGTATTACCGGGGTTTTTACACTATCTGGATCTCCACTAGCGCAGTAGTGTCGTACGCATTTGGTGGGAGAGTCAAACCCCTTAATAACTTTTAAAAATAGAGTTGCACAGAAAAAAGAGGACTTACAGTAACTACAAGTCAACATCACAACCAGGGGGATAAAAAATTATATTCTGTCTAATTAATTTCTAAAATTTGTGAACAACTCCAAAAGGTTTGTTGGAGGAGGCGGGATTTATGACCTATACTGCAGCCGGTCACCAGAGGGTGCTGTTCTCGTGGAGGCTTCACCCAGCGAGGAGACAGATGACATCCATTCTAAATATATGATTCAACAGTCGAGTTTCAGTCAAATTATGCCATAAAACTATTTTGAAACAGCATGTAATCATACTGGCTGCACCATGATGTTATCCTCATTGAAGGCCACTTACCCTGAACCGTATCCCCAGTCACACAGATCCCCTTTAGGTAATTAACTTGTAACTGATAGAATAGTAAATAGTATCAGTTTCTCCAGTCTTCTGACCACTTGAAGTGCTTTTACATTACACATCATATTCGCAGCGTCTCGGCCAAGGACACGCCAATATGTGGACAGTAGGACCTGGGATCGAAACCCAGACCTTCTGACTCCACCACTGAGACGCAGCTGCCCCTGGACTTTAATCTTCAAGTACAAGGCTAAAAATGTTCGATATTGTGTTTCGCCATAGGGATGCATCCAAAGACCAACAAACATCACTCATTGCCTTTACTTCCTCTGCCTGTCGGCGCCTCTCACCTGCTACTCCTTTTGTTCCCACAGAGAACATAAATCTACATAAGAATTACCTGTAACCACCACGACTGGGCATCGTGGCAATTTTATCCAACAGGAGAAAAATTGTGTTTTTCTTTTGGGGAATAATGTCTGCCGTAGAGGCTCTTAGAAAACAAACAATAATTGTTGGTTTGATTCAAAGTGAACTGAAGTTTCGGCGTTTATCGTGACAAAAGAACATGTCATCAAATGTAACAGTGCGCATTCTGATGTTTTGAAAAATAGGTTTTGGACAGCAATTCAAGTCTGTTGGTTTGGAGACACAGGGTTTCTCTGCTTGTAAGATTTATTTTGTTGTTGGTTTCGGTCCTTTGTTGCCTGTAAGGAAATTGTGCACGATTTTAGAAATGGCGTGCGTATTGTTGTCATGTTTTTCCTATTTATTTTACAACGTTGTATCTCATTATATTGAGAAATTTATTGATCATGTGTCTGTTAAGATCTCAAGAAAATAAATTAATGTGCCTTCTCCACATAAATGTACACACACACCCAGAGTTTATAAGTGAAACACAATAGAGGCTCTAAACAAGGATCTTTATGGGTTCATAACTGTCTCCTTAAAGAACACTGGGGTGTAGAAGCTGCCTGCCCAGAGGAGGAAGAGTGAGGGTAAAAACCAGACACTGTACTTTTTGAAATGTTAAGATAAGAGATCGTCGGAGAGTAAGAGGCTATGAAGTGTGAGCGAAGGAGCGGAAATTGAACCACGCTGCCATAGCCCGAGTCAATCAGATAAATAACGGTATAATCGAGTTTTGCACCTCACATGCATAATTCATCTAACATTTAGCTTTATATCTTTTTTTTTCCCCTCCTTTCCTGAGAGTGACTTTGCTGCTTAGGACAAATTGTTGTGGATTTAAAAACATGATGAGAATTAATTTTCCTTCTGTCAACCATGCTACAGGTTTGAGCCCTCGGGGAGATTACAGCAGCCTCATGAAAGCCTCGAAGTTGGATTTCTGTGCACATATCTCTCTTTCATCCTGCCTTTGAACCCAGATTGCATCAACGCTCCACGTGGCACACTTGATTATTCCTGACATGGATCAGGGTCATAAATGTATTATTTCAAGGAGCAGGTTTAATAGAGTACTAAGAAAATATATCAAAAACAATCAGTCCTATTCCACTTTGAGATTTCCCAATTTCAAAACCACTCCGACGGTAGCACTGATTTGCTCTTTTCATGTATCCTTTCACTTTAAGGTTATGCCATTTACACATTTTACCGTCCTGGTATTAACATAAGAGGCTCTGATGTAATAATTAAGTTATGCTTGAAATGGGTCTAAGTTTACTGACACAATGTGTATTTACATTCTTAGATAAATGTCTATAATTTTACTTCCTTTAATCCACAATGCAATGGTCCACTGTGATTTAACAGGAAACTTAAGATCTATGTTCTTAATCCAGCTTTTATTTGAGAGGGGTTTCAAGGTTTTGGCAATGTTATTTATTTATTTATTTATTTTATAAATTTTAAAACACAAGTTTGTTTTATCAATGTTTCACTTATTTATTTAATAAGTTTTTACTTTTATGACTTCTTTTTGTCTCACTGATTTTACTCTATTATTTTTTTATTATTTTATCTTGAATTTTTAATTAGCCTTTTTTAATTTAAAATCTCTTATTTTGAATTTTGCCATATTATTATTATTATTTTTTAACTTTCTGTTGTTGTGATGCATGATGTTATGTATATACGGTGCTAAATACAGTTGAGTTGAATTTAGGTAAATAAGAAACAATGTGTACTGCAACTTAAGGCTCTTGTGAAGAGTTTTTGATAGGATATGAAACAGATAAAAATGACCAGTGATGCATCTTTATGATGCACAAAAGCAACTGAGACCATCAACGTCTAGACTGACGATGTTTACATTTTAATTTCTAAATGCTGTGAGGGGGGTAGGTACAATGCTGAAACAGCCTTTGTTACTTTTTCCGCAGCAATTACTAACAGTGATGAAACAATTTGGCTGTAAAAGTCAAAGAGAAACAAGTTTTTAAAAAAAATAACGCCACTTTACCAGAGACCAAACAAAATCAGCAATGATATAATTGTTACCACTTTATCCACAGGGGGCGCCAAGACAAGTGTTTCTATAAATACTCTGTTTCTTAATTACTGTGAGGTTTTTGTGCGGTTTAATTTATCCAAACATATAAATGTGTCAGTATCTATTTCATTTCATTATGTTTTTTTTTTTTTTATTTAACATGATTATAAAAAACCTGGTTGTTATTTACTGAATAATCCAGGAAGGATAAATACTAGATTCTGATTGGTTGAAACCCCTATACAACATTAATTCTCAATGGCAAAATCAACATGTCAGATCAGTACCCTCTTAGGCTGGTAATGATACTTGAGAAACAATGGAAGTTACCTGAGAGCAGCCTTAGGGGCTACTTGGCTCAAACTATCCATGATGGGCGAAATAGGACGAAGATTGTGTCCTATAATCCAGACAACAACAGCAGAACTAAGAAGAGCATCTTTGAACTGCTGACTGCCAAGTAACCTCAACTAATAGCGGTACCTACAGTGCTAGAAGTTGATAGTTGCCTCACTTGTGTTTACAGGTGGTCAACTGTGAATCCCAGAGAAGAGAGATCATTAATATTCCTGCAGCAGTCCTGTTCACCTTGTCTGCCGCACCCTTCATCAGAAATGTTCAGTTCAAGGTGAATCTTTTTCAAATATGCACGCTAATGTTGTGACCCAACCATGAATTGAAACGTACAGTTTGATGTAAGCATCACTGACTGTTGAATCTGAGGGACTATTTTGTGGCTGTATGAATAAATAATTTTTAAATCAATATAATCAGATTTCAATCAATATTTTGTTAGCTTTAGCTGGTAAACTGGGGGAAAACCTTGATTATCTTTCGGTGCTCACATCCCTGATTTGTAGAAAACCTTGAAGGCAAAACCAGCAGTTCACCACATTATCCTCTATCTGGTGATTGTTAGCTTCATTTCTACCCATCAAATGATTCCTGGTGTCCTCGTTAGCTAAGAGGCGAGCTCCCATCCTCATCTCTTAGCCTGATGCTGCTTGGCATCCAAAGGAGGACACATCAGGACCGACCCGATACCCCTGATGTATAGCAGCAGTGGGAGGTGCAGAAGAGTCACCTGGGTGGAGAAAAATAGAGTGTTTTCTTCTGGCTCCACAGTCCTTGGCAGGTGTAGAGGCAGCTCACTCACCACTCCACGGACCACCTGCTGCCAAATCTGATTTAGTGCAGGGAAATATTTTCTCCCTGAGACCCTGCCTTCAGTTTAGAAGACCAGGCCACATGTTGTGAAACGAAGTAGGCCGCCAAACTAAACGGGTTGTCATTTGCCCACACTGCGTAGCTATTGATTTACTGCTCTGTGCTGCTGGTTTCCTGGAGGGGACTGCGAGCTCTTAAAGAAAAAAAAAAAACAAACTGCACGCTCCATCAAAAGAAAGGTTCCTCTGGCCAAACCTCCCGTAAGGCTCAAGTGCCAGCATTTGGCACCGTCAGGAGCTAAATAAATGATCAGCTAATACACAAGTGATGACTTTAATTGAACATGTGTCACCACGTAAAAAGGCCTCCGGTTCATAGTGTTGATGTTCTATTTTAACTCAGGCTATTGCTCACGATAATATGCATATTTAAAAGAATTATTAGGTTAATTCATCCAAGATAAGCAGCTATTTCTGCTGTAATAACTTTGTTTTAAATGTGCTGCACAATTCCAGTTATAAATGGAATAATTTGCAAGATATCCAATAAACTGTGACTTGACGATCATTTTAGTCCTTATATAGCTTTGCCTAATAAAACCAACTGTGTGTCCGCAGCATTAAAAGAACTGAAAAAGTAATTATTATAATAATCAGCAGTTTTTACCTGGTACCTGCTGTTGTGTTTAACTGTGAACTTGAGACATCAACATGAAGTCATTTTAGGATGATGTACCAAAGGAGTTGTAAGAATATAGTCAATGATTTTTTTTGCTCCTGTGTATAAAACAGTATGTCAACTATTTGCTTTTCCTTACAACTGTGTATTAATATGGATGCTGCACCTTCACAATCCTCCCATTGGGAGATATGAAGCCAAAACACTTCCTCCATAGATGCTGATATCATGAATGTTGGTGCCAATGCATGTACAGAAGCGATCTAGCACATTGATGTCACACCACTTCCACTCATGGTTATTGAGGCTAAGACTGTGCAAAAGTGACGTTGAGTTAGCATTTTCAATATGGCTACCTCTGTTTTTGGGCTTCTTAATACTGTAACTAATATGTCTATGTTGTTACAGTCTTTGGCCATAACTTGTACAAGTGTGTTTTATTTTCACAAAGACAAACCTTAGCCTCCTTTCTTTTCACTGTAAAAGAAACTAGTCAATGTGATCCTGTGTTGCGAGCATTTTGGGCAGCACACTAAATCACTCAGTCCGACACCATGGTGGCAGCATTAAAAATAGCAGTCTACAAGAATTGTTTATTGTCAAGCTTGTTGTCCCTGTATTTGCTTCTGTGGGACATATAGAGGTAAAATTTAACTCTTCTTGGCTCTTCAAAAAATCTAAATAACTCATCGAAGGTTAGTGGGGTTGTTAAGTATTTTTGAAGAAGGGATGAAAAAGTCAAATGAGACTATTAAGTAAGTACACAAGCCATAACAGATGCCAGACAGACCTACTCGTTTATTGACACGTCAGGAGAAGCGGTGTGCAAGCTGGGCTACAGTTTCTCGCAGACAGAGTCAAGTCTGTCAATAAACTTAGCTGAGAGAGACCCTGACACATGCATGAACCTCAGTGTGAGTGAAAACTATCAGTACTCTGCCATAGAAAGCCCATTCGAAAACATATTTGCATCATGCGTTGTGTAGTTTAGCCATAGAAAGTAATAAGAACCCGACAATCACTTAAAACACACACTTCTATCTGGGTTTTTGGAGTGTTGGAGAAAGTCGGTAAAACAACAGCATTCGGGACAGCTGTGAACTCTGTTTGGTAACAACAGTTCCTCAGAGTCTTTGGAAATCCAAGTCTTAGTCATGACAGCAAGTAGTTTTCTCTGGTTGTTAGCATGAGCTTACTCTGGATTTCTCCTACACTGCAGCTAAGTTAGCTTCAAAGTCTCTCCCTTATTCTCTTTCAGTCCAGTGAGTGTCATTCTTCAAATCGCTCAAAATTAAATTTGGTTGTATTTTTGTCTCTTTGATGCCTAAAACAGCTGATCATGCTAACACAAACGGTCTTTCTGATGGCAGCAGTAAAATCCCAAAAACGTCTAACTATGGTTAACGTAGGTCTAACTCATTTTGCTCACTTAGACAGACACATTTTGTATGTATCTTTTTAGTCTGGAAAGAAACATGGTCTTTCCATTTCAGCTCTTCCCACATATCAGAAGTGAGGCCCATCACAGTGCAGTGTTCAGGAACCAACTTCAGCTCTGAGTCAAGCTTATTCCCAACACCTAACATTCATGACTGGAGGTGGGGAGGAAAAAAAACAAGAAAAAAACAAGCACGGAAACACTCCACTGACTCCACTCCAGCCAGGACTTTACTGCTGTGAGGTGTATCGTGTGAGCCAGTGTGCCAAAGTCATTCAGACTGTAGAAGTGTGATCTAATCTGACGCTGACTTAGTCTCCGTTTGAAGATCCAACAGCAATCCAAACACAGTGGGAGTAAATACATCCAGAGCAGGGCAGGGTGATAGAAATTACACTGAAATGACAATTTTAGCTGCAGCCATGTCTGCTCTGTGGGAGCCTCTGATTCAAGTCATTTGTGGCTTTGACATGCGTTTCATAATGGGAGATAAACATGAACAACACACTAACATTTTTCATCTGTGCACAGTGAGAGTACAAATCTTCACACTGGAGTTTCAGTGACTGGTGTATAAATCAAAAGCAGTGATTGACAAAAGCATGAAAATGATTTTCTTTCCTTTGTTTGTGTGGGTGCTTCGTCTCAAACTGCCTCTAACCTGGTAACCTTTTCCATCTCGAGTGTGAACAAGTGTTTACTCAAGCCGCTCGGAGAGGGAGGGATTGTAATAAGCTTGCGAGAAAATGCAAAACATGAAGCTCGCTTTAGATTAAATCCTCTCTTCAACCTTCCAAGTAAATCTTAAGCTTCACAGCAAGTAAATTGAGATACTGATGCACCTCAATTACTCCAAAACAAGATCCTAACGCAACGTTAATGCAATCTGCGTGTGTGATTAGCGCTGGTGGCCCTGGTTGCAGACTGGCTGCACGTCGCATATCATCGAGCCATTACGTGCTGCCAGGCCTGGTTATGGAAATAAACTTATAACAGTGCTACCTGATGTTGCTGCCCACTGAGACAGGCGGAGAAATCACATTCATTTACCAGACTCCAATTAGTGCTGAGCCCGCATCATCATCAATTCACATACTAATTGTCCCGTGTGGCTCACACGCTATACCACCATCTGTGCAGATCGTCTAACTCGTCAGCAGGTTGTTATTTTAAGGGAGAGAAGTGGATGTGGCTGTGAGTCACTTGCATGTATAAATAAAGATGGCTGAAGCTACTGTGAAAGCTGGCAGTATATCATCAACACACAGCAGTCCTCAAAGGTAATTGATTAAAGGAAAAGCCCACCTTAAGGTCCGTCTTTATAATTGGCAATCTCCCTCACCTTTCTGTGCCCTTTTCATTGATTAGGGTTACATATTTTCTTCGCAGATAACTAATTAAAGCACAAAGAGTGACCTTACATCGACGTGACGCTGGTGTTGGTGATTACATATGCAATATTCTGGAGCATTAGACATCAAATTGATGTTTTACAGCAGCTAAAAAAATCTGGTTTGGTCTGGTACGTGGCCTCCGGTGTTGGTTTATGATCAAAAATCACATTGCAAAAACTCGATTCAGGAAAAGGTCAATTTGTCTACCAATCACAGGCTCATCAGTCCAGAACATAAAGCTGGCAGACTCAAGTTCACTCCCCCTTTTTCTGCTGGAAGTGTTTCTATGGAGGACAATAAATAGCATGAAACTTGAACCTGTAAAATAAAGCCTTTCTAACAGCCAGGCATGCAATTTCAAATTAGGGCTGTCGCAATTGTGACCATCTTTATACGACTATTGATATTGTGCTAAAATCAAACAAACAGTAATACTGCGAGCTAACAGCTGAGGTCCTCTGCACTGGTTGCCACACACTATAAAACAGCAGAGAGAAAAGAAGCAGCAGAGGCAGCCTGTGAACCGTCTTGAAGCAGCTCAGAGAGATTATTATGCTATACTATGCTATTACTATACTATTATACTTGAGATCAACCAGAAGCAGCCAAATGTCAGAATAAAAGCATGACAAGCACTCGAGGCAATCCTCTGTAAAGAAGTTTCAGTCACACAGACAGTGATGTGCATAAATCATAAAACTGTTTAATTAAAAAACTGGATGATGACATGTAAGATAATAGTTTCTATAAAATTAACAGACTTGTTAAATTTTCACCCTTGTCTTACCTCTTTTTCTCCAAATTGTATTTACTGTGTTATTTTAAATTTTATGGTTCTCATTTGTATTGGGATATTAACATGATAGTAGCCCTGAGATGGAAATCTGAAACTGTGGCAGATCATTTTCAAGTACTGACAACTAGTACTTACTAATGTAAAGGTTCTTTGTGAGTACCAACAAAATTTGAATATGGGGTGAACACAGATGAACAGCAGCAAGTGTTCCCTCTCTTTGCCATCTCTGGTTCGATTAGACAACACCTGGGAGTCTGCCATCCATTTTTGATAAACTAGTTGGACAATCTGATTAGTGTGTCCACACTTGTTCTGCAGGTAACAGGAAGAAATAAGAACCAAAACAGGCAGCGCTACAACAACATAATTGTTTGTGCCTCTTCAGAGGGTGTAACTCCTCCAGATGTGTATTCCTGTTGATCGTTTTTCAGCTGATTTCTTACCTACTCCCCTTACTTTGAAATACAAGTTTTCCCCCCTTTTTGTCCTTAAAAAAATAAAAATAAAAAAGAAGGAAGTTTGTTGTGAAAACAAAGTAAAGTAATCCAACCAAGGTGATAAAAAAGGCAAGATAACAGCATCAGAAACACTTTTTAAGAGGCAGTCTCCTCTCTGAAACTTGAACACAAACTTATTGGTTTAAAACTGGAATTTGGAACCCAATATGGTGAATTTTGGTACATCTTAAGCGAATCATTACATCTCAACAGTTAACAGAGGGAAAAGAAACCTGTAAACGTTTAACAAAATCAAGTAACACTTCATTACTTTGTGATTATTTCTCTTGAAAAGTGATGGACAGAAACCAGATGGTGAAAAATATGAGTGAGCTACACAGCTGGGGAAAAGTTAACTATGAAGCTTAAAAAGATAAATAAATAGAAAAAAAAAACTTTAAAGTTTGGCGTAACCCAGCAGCTGCTATGTCAAACTGCAAACAGAAAAGGTGGACTGAGAGTGTGTGTGGCTGTTTACCCTCACATTTCCGAGACCTTGAGGGGTCGCCTAAGTGTTTTCAGAGCTTACATGGAAGCTAGGTGGCTATGAAACGGACCTTAGAGGTTTAATGGAGGCCATATTGCTATAGTGTGTTAAATAAAAAAAAGACTTTCACCATGTTGTCCTTAAAAAGCTGCTGTAGTGCTGTGGACCAAAATAAGAGCTTTTTCTGTTATTCCTGCTTCCTTATAACTAAGTTGACTTCTGGACCACTCGTGATTTCTTAGGATGATATTTTTGATTCGGACTGTGCAAAATATTGTATGTTACTGCCCTGTCATGTTTACCTGTTTACATTGAAGATGAGTCTTACTGTGATGGTTTTGTTCTGCACCTGTATTATTTGTTGTAGTGTGTGTTTTTCTTTTTTTTTCTTTCCTTCCTGAAAATGAATAAATACACTTGTTGGAAACCATTAACAGTTACTTCTTTTTAGAGTCTGTAATAAAACAGGAGTCTGCACATGTTGTTCCATTTAAAAGGCTGGGTGTCCTGTGTCTGACCTCCTGTCTGGGCCAGGCTGCTTTGTTCAGCTTGACATGTGCCACTCTACGCTTTGTCTACAAGAGACAAGACAGTTCAAACATAGCCAAGAGACTCTTCTGGGACCCTCCTGGGATGGGTCTAAAGTAGGGCTGGGCGATAAAACGATAACGATATATATCGAGAATTAATTTCCCTTTGTATCAATGTAAAACATGGTCAATATCCTTGTCGATAGTTGGCATTCTGCCATGTTTTGGTAGAATATACAAATAGCAAATGTAAAGGGGAGTTGTTCCAGTGCTGAACCAATCATGTGCTGAATTAGAATCAAGTAGCAAACAACTGCGTAGTAGCAGGCTGCAGCTTCACGCAATCATAGCACTTTAACACATAAAGCCAACAGCACTGTCGTTGAGAAAAAAAGAAAATGAGTGCTACCCCCGGCAAAAATGATGATGAAGGCTCAAAAGATGATAACATCATCGACAACACTGGCACAAAAACGTCAATGTTGTAGAGGTATTTTGGTTTTTTGAGATCGGACATGAAGCAGAGTAATGTGCACTGCAATTTATCTCGTACATGTTCCTGCAAAGTGGTGGAATACCTCAAATCTTTGTCACCACCTGGTTCAGGGCCACGCGGCAGAGCACGGGCAATGCAAAAGTTTACAAACCCCAAGCAGAGCAAGGAGCCCATGGCGCCTGTGAAGCAGAAACAGCCGACCATTCCACTTTCTCGTGTGCAACGCCTTACAACAAAACATCTCAGAGACACAGAGACCTCACAGATGTAGTAGCTTATTGTATTGCAAAAGACATGATACCAATAAGCACTGTTAAATCTAATTTAAGAGTAACAGGGAACATTTAAGATTGACAAGTGATTTTTTTTAGATTGTGATATGTATCGATATCGACTGATATGAAAAAAAAATATTGTGATAAACTTTTTCCCATATCGCCTAGCTCTAGTCTAAAGTGGGGCGCACACTACTTGATGAAATTATCCTGTAGCATGTGGTGTGAAAAATGAAGTTGATCTGAGCCTCCCCAACTTGGCATCATAAATACTAAACATGATCAGAAATCCATGATTATGGGGCGGATTTCCTGATTGTGCGAGCTGTCCGGAACAACTCGCTGGCCAATCAGAAAGTGAGCTAACTAAAGAAGGGAGCACAAAAAAAATGCAACTATGGCAATGACAGTAAGTGTGAAGCATAAACTGAGATGGACGTCTGAAGTAGAGAATGAAACACCTTTTCCCCTTGTGGCACCTACTGATCAAATTTCACTCTGTGTGCTACACAAAAAGTCAGATCTTTGTTCCCCCCCCTTTTTTTGAGGGATAGTGTGACAAACTTTTCCTGCAGCTTTTGCAGAACATAATAGTTTTGGGCTACAAGTGTTTCAAGATGTCTGCAGTCAAGTGTGTTTCGGTTAACACATTTTCGACCTGGCACAGAGTCCGATCACGCACCCCATCCAATCCCCTTGGCTGGCTGCAAAGTAAAATGATTCAATACATCCAATAAGCTTTTCTCTTTCTTTTCATTTCTTTCATCTGAGGCCTGCTTGTGTACTGCCATCCCGGGTCAGTCAACCCCATTTCAAGTGGCTCTCCTTCAATCTATACCACGAATTTCCTCCGCGGCTTCTCCTTTCAAAAAGTCACAGACCTCGGCGTTGGCTGTTTCACAAAAACACAAAAGAGAATAAATCCTTCACAAAGATAACACAGTTCATTGTGTCAAAGAGGATTATTTACAATGATGCTGAGGCATTGTTAGATCTCAATAGTTGTTTCAAGATATTGCTTTCTGTGTCACTGGACAGGAAGAATCCGTTTCAGGACGCCCAAAAAGCCATTATTCAATTATCACTTGATTCTTCAGGCTGTGCGAGAGCAATTCATCTAAAATTTATGCAATTGGAAATATCTCGCATTTCTAGCTCATGAGTTTGATCTAGGATCATTAGCGGGACAATAAAAGTGGACATTAAAAATGTCATCCACCACTCAGGCTCCAGTGACAAGCATTAGACCAATAAGCACAAATGTCTGAAGGATAATGCTCGCATTAGGGTTTGATTCATTCACTGTCTCTATTCATAGCCCCCTGTGAAACACTGTGAATATTACTGTGTGTGCATTACAGCCCGCTCTGATGGAATCCTTTCTACTGGGAGCCAACGCACAGCATAGATCACCAAACAAAAAGCTTATAGGAAAGGCCCTGATTGGCCCCCATGATTATTCTCCATTCATATCGCAGGGATTAGTCCTCTAATATGAATGGCACTATTAACCTTGGTACATTTGCAAATCATTTCCAGGATGTCGGGCTTTTTGAATATGTTTCTGTGTGTAATGCAACAATGGGAAAGTAATGTAGCCATGTGGCGGGGGTTAGCTTGGATATATGTATCGATTTTCTTTCTCCTGTTGGGTGAAAGTGCGAGCTGAAGACGTGGTCGTGCCTGTGATGTTCATCACTGCTCAAAGACAATTATGGAGTGAGAAGTTAAGGGTAGCAGAGGGTAATCCTTTTACCAGGCTCCCTCAGGGCTTTCCAGTGGGTTGCTTGATTCAGGATATTGACTCCGACCACTCTTGTCTGGCCCCAAAATTACCTATCGATTTACCCTTTTGACAGTTGTTAGTTGGAAACTTAATCACAGTGACCTACATTGTCATATAAAGAACATTGTTGTTCAGCTCTGCCTGCTGGTCCTCCTTTTGTGTCTACGTTGTGAAAGTTGCTGGTGGTGCAAACATGAAAAATCAATATGTGTAGCATCCCAGCTTTGTTTATTAAACAGATAATAAGACTCTTAAGTATTTTCAATCTAAGTGATGGTCACGTTGATTTTGGTTGTCTGTTAAATCTACTGCTATTGTTACTCTTTCTGACGTAAGCCCAAAAACTCTCAAGTAAGAGGCTAAAGCACACCTTAAAACAGATGCTAAAGGGTACTGAAATAAAAAGTAAACTGCATAAAGAAGGAACTTTTTTCATACCTTTCAACAGGTGTAAAGACATGTTGGAAAGGAGGACAACCGACACTCTTTAGTAAAACAGACAACAGCAGATGCATGAAAATGTACCCCTAAAAAGACATTAAAAGGTACCTCAAAACAGTCTCTACATGAACAAAGAAGCTCAAGTGGACATTAAAATAGCTAAAGGTTTGCATGAAATAGGAGCTAAAGGGTTCCTCAACACACCTGGTTAAAGATATTTAAAAACAGACTGAATCAGACAAATAAAATCAAAGCTACCACCTCAGATAGTGACAGAAAACACACTATCTGCTCAAGGTACCTCAAAACGGACAGGACATGTTAAAGCGCAGTTTGTGGTGATGCCCTCTAAACCTATTTTTCTACACCCACACTATTTCTAATGATTATGCGCCTCATAAACTAGATTTAAAATCCTAAAAGGCCAGTCTTTTTAAAGTAAAAATCTAAATAAATGCTGGTCTGTTTTACTGACAGGGTTTTGGACAACACACAAACCGTCCTTCAGCTCTGTGACCCGGGACCATGCCCCCCTGTTCTCAGATGTCTAAACCTCTGCTGCCTCCAAGCTAGCTGATGCTGACTTTTGACCTCTGACCTTGCCGTGGGGAACAAGGCACATTTCCGAGTCACTGGATTTGAATAACCACTGGAGGAAAAAATATTGATTTTGGGAAAGAAAAGGTATCAAATTGTCAAATCTTTGATAATGTGATGCAAATATATGTAAAACACATGTATGTGTAAAAAAGTCAAAGATAGGGTTCAGATTAGGCTCTTTACTTATGAGATAACTGCTGAATATGGATAAAGAATTTGTATAAATGATTGTTTTCTATAACACTGTTGAGTTTAATAGAAGATGGGAGAGATAGGAGAGAAATTCATATATTATTTTGTGTTTATACTCAGTTAAACAAATTAACCTTTATGTTTAAGTCTTCATAACATAATCGACAATGCTAAAACAGTTTCAATCTACTGGCCTGTGATTGGTTAAAGTGACCAGGATACGGAAGTGCCATATTTGTGATGCTGATAAGTAAAGTGCACTTTGATAGTCTGTGTAGCTCAATCCCACCACTTCGTTCTGACAAGGGTGGTCCAAGCACCACAAATCAGTCACATTTCAATATAGAGCAAAAAACAAAGCCCGACTGAATATTGAACGGTGCTTACTTGAGAGACACCTGACCCAAAATATGACCATATTTCATTTATAAATGATCCGTCAATTGAGATAGATATAACTCAGTGACACAACAGCAACTCAATGCAGCATGGCAACAATGGAGGAGGCTTCTGGAGAGCTAGCCAATAAGAGAAAAGTAGGTTTTATAAGGCCTTCAAGAGACAGAGATGATGTAGAGTTTTTCAGACAGAAGCCAAAATGAGGGCTTTCAGAGACACCAGCCCGAGACTGAGAGAGGATATTTGGAGCTGTAAATCATGGCAGCAGAGGGACAGTATAAAGTCTGAAACGCAATAATTGCAATGGCACAATCTGCGCCCAAAATAACATCCTATTTACTATAATGCACTGGTTTAATTTGAGTGTCTGAATTCTATGAGCCAGATGCATGCTCTTTATAGTTGCTCTCTAAGGCCAAAAGAGCTCCTTACAAGACTTTCCAAGCTGCAGTGCAAAAAGACGGCAACAAGCAACCTCACACAAATCAGAGTCAATAGTAAGTGCAAAGTCAGGAGGGGCAGCAATCCAGCTATTGCCGGTAAGCACTGCTAATTCAAGCTAATATACATCAGCCCACATCTCCCTACTCCAACACTTAGGAGGCCTTTGCAGCCCTGAGTACGAGGCTCCACCCTGAGCACCTAATATCATAAGCCAAAGTATATTTAGTCGCTATATCCAAGCGGAGACCCCATTCAGTAGTAAATTATATGGCTGTTTGATATTGGATTTTCAATAAAAATGTAATTTAAGCCTGCAATAACACATTGATCCATATTTTATAGGGAGAATACCAGGAAGTCTAGTGTTTTTAGACCCCTCCTGACATTATGTCTGATTAAAATTGGGTGCTGTCAGACTTCTCTATTTAGCATAAATACCTTGATTTATACCTGATTCTGCTGACAAAAGTAAATTACATTAACATTCACAAGATCCCCCTCTGATTAAAATACACCACCTGGTTAGACCTTCAATTATGCGATGTGTCACTACAGTAACTTTTCCGGCTTGAACTTTAATATTTTTCTTGTTGGCTCTTGTTTTACTAAAGTGTAAAATCTCCTATTTCAATTCAATAAATAACTAATAAAAGGCCACTGACTATCAGGTTTTTGAGGGTTACATGATGTCAAATACTTCACCAATCAAAGCTTCTCAAAGGATCAAAATTTAAAGATCTTGAAGCCTTAAAGTTACAAAAACAAACATAAGTATTTTAAATATTATGTGCTTTCTAACCGCCTGCTCTTCATGTCTTCTGGGATGTTTGGGGCAAAAATCATAGGATGTTTAAGATTTTAGAAAAGCTGTAGGCAAAGTTGCCATCCTGCAGAAGTTGCTAAACAGTAAACTTGTCAATCAAACATGAAAGGCGGCGCCCTGGGACGTTCGTGACAAAACAGCTTGTGACTGCTGAAGCTGCATGTTGCAAACATAAAATGAAGATGCAGAAAATTTGGTAAAATGAGCTGCAGGGAGGGAAAAAAAGGGGGTATTTCTGGAAGCTGGATTTGATGGCTAGAAACCTTCAAACGCTGTGCACTAATAAACCTTGATGCATAGCTGGCTTGCAAATGTAGATAAAGATTTAATTTGGATTCTCAGTGACAATAAATGTGCATATATATGTTAACATGTAGAAAGTAGGTTAAGTACCTTCTACCTTCCAGCATACATGGCCAGAATGTTGTACTGAATTATTTTAGAATTAAATAAAGACATTTTAGATATTTATTATATTATATTATATCATATTATTTTATACATAGCTCCTTATGTCATTTTTCTGTTATACACATCATTTCACAGTTAAATATAACCTTGAAGCTGTATTTATCCAGCATCACACTCTGTATATTTGTATTTATAATGATATGCAGTTTCACTTCGTCCCATTTCTTTTATTTTTATCATTCACCTATCTTATAATATGTCCCTGTTTTCTCTCATATCATATCATCTTATTTTATATATTTATTCTTCTGTGTCAAGTTTCTTAAGCCTGGCACACACAAGTCTCACGTTCACTCCTGTTGCCATGGCTGCGTTTGGTGTCCTTCCCCAGTCAGCTTGCTCCCTGATTGGCTATATCTATTTAAACCACGTGAGCCTCCACGGAGCATGTGCAAAGCCGTCTACAAAATTCCCCCAACACAACAGAATTTCTGATAAATATTGAACATTTAATATTTATGATTTAAAAGCAGGACTGCCTGATTGTCTTTCCAGCAGTTTGGGGATGCAGGGGAAGATGACCTTTAGAGCCATCAGGTTTGCTGATTCTCGTCAGAGGAGGGGAATCTGTATTTTTAAGTGTGTACACCGTCTTACCAGATCTGTAGTGACGAATGTGAAGGTCTTTTTTATAGCCATATTTGAGATGATCTGATCAGGGAATGAAGGTTACGAACTGGTTGCATACTGAGTTAAGTCGTGCCCAATGCAAATGCATAAGGGCAACTGTTCTCAAGACGCTGGTCACTGCTCACTACTGTATCTTTAGGATTTGAGGGCATGATTTCAAAATATTTTTTGCCCTTTCAAGAAACTGAAAATTAATTTTTTTTCTTCTCATCTGAGATTGAATGCCCCCCTTCACATCCGCTTTCAAGTTCCCACCAGATGCCTGTCTTCTTTCCAAGCACAAAAAAGGTCATTCTCCCCACCAGCATTAAACTTTTATATTTTCTTCTATTTTTTGCAGCTAGATGCCTCTCAGCAAGTCATGATATGCACAAATGTATGTTTTCTCTCCCTGCTGGATGTGGTGTTTTTTTAATATCCATTACCGCAGGCATTAGAGGGGTGTTTGCACTGTGCACTTAAGCTCAGTGGAGTAATAAACTGTTAATTTTTCACACTATCTGACAGAATATCATTATGCTCAGCCATAAAGGAGAGATGGCAAATAAAAGCTCTGCTTTCGATTATAATTTGCTGCACAAGTTTTGTAATAATAATAATTATACCACTGGGAGGTGAAGTCGAGCACACATTTCCCCATTGTTGTAATGTGAGGCAGTGATGGGGTTGAGTTTGCAAGGCGGAGGATCTGTTATGAAAGCAATATTAGTCTGTGTGTTTATTCTGAAGAGCAGATTTACAGATTTTAGGCTTTAAATTTAATGCACTTTTTGACGGATTGTGTGAAATTTCATAAAGGTTCTCAGTTGTTTTGTTTTTTTTGTTGTTTACACTTAATCCTTAGAATGATAACGAATGTCATGAGTGGCGTGTTGGTGACTCATATCCTGCATTTACTCAGAAACAGGCAAGAATCATCTGCAGCAGCCTTGAGGTATACTGAGGGGAATGAAAAGCTAGTTTGGAGAGATGATATCTGTCCATCTCCAACCATGGAGATTACAGCCATGACAGCTGTTGTGGCGAGCGGCTTACGGCTTACAGAAGTACCTGCAAAGAGATGGCCCAGATAAAATAAATTACCTGTGTGATGGCTGACGGCTTAAGAACACTGCCTCATTTCATTTTTGCCCATGTTATCTGATTTTGTTTTGGGCTAAATTGATAGAGAGATTTTTAACTAAATGGGTTTCTCATTTTGCTCTAATCAGAGGTTGTGTGTCTTGCCTAGTCTTTAACCAGCCGTCCAGGTTACACAGCAATGAACATGTCACTCAGTTCAATTTTACACCAGCCTATTCTTGTGTTAAATGCTCCACTCGGCACTCAAAGCTTCCCATGTGGCTGTAACAAAAGACAAAAAAGGCCACATTCCTGGCCGTGCGTCATGATTTTTCATGTGACCGTGTGCTTGTGCTGCGGCAGTGTGGCAGTCTGCTTTCGTTCCTCTCTTGGCGCACTCAGCCCGCGGAGCCGGGGTTTAAAGGAAAGGCCTTATCAGTGTCCTCCAGGTCCTACACCTCCACTGGAGTCGCTATCCTCAGGGGTTAAGGCAGGGGGAGAAGTGAAGCCTGGCAGAGAAGGGAGGAAGGAGACAAAGAGGTGCAACAGAGGGGAAATAGGTGGAGGAGAAAAGGAAGCAAAGGAAAACAGGGTGTAGAGAAGGAGAGGGAGCGTAAATCAAAATAGAAACAGAGAAGAAGAAGAAAAAAAGATGAACGGCACTGATTGAGGGTAGCGGTTTTTAGCCTTATATCCTGACTGTGACGCCGTCCTCCCTGAATGGCAGCACTATCACTCTATCAGCACCATCTGCTTTAGGAGGATTAGAAGAGTCATCATAACCTGGACTTTGTGACTGAAGACTGTTTCTCTCTCCTTTTTTTTATGATATTCTGCACAAGATGGCCACTAGGAAACAAAACAAAAGGCTGGCACCGCGTCAATATTCACCCAGCCAGAGTGTAAAGCTGTGTGGACAATGAGCTTTATTGTTTGGTCAGTCAATGCAAGTCCTTCTGTTTTCTGTGGAGATTTAGAGCAGAGCCTTCTGTTCTGAGACGTTAAGAGGTGGCCGAGGTGATTTTTCAGCCTGCTGTTTAAAAAAACGTCACTCACGCAATATTAACATCTGAATTTATACACAAGGAAAACAGGAAGATGGATGCGTCCATCCTCTCTTATTCTTATTCAGTGTTTATGAGCGAAACAGTGGGAATTTTGGTTTAGTCTTAGGACTAAAAAGTCCAAAGTATCAGAGTCAAAATAAGTCTGCAATAGGGATGGGCATTAGACTATAGTTCAGGATTTATCTTCACAAAAATCCTCCATGATGAATATTTGCCATCTCACGATAAATGGGATAAACTTTCCTTCAAGATAGGGGGTTAAACGAGTGCAATAAGGTATGCCTGACACTGGACTGTGGATCTGCTTCTGTTCACTCTGTGCAAGAAGAGTTTTAAATGAATGTTGAAAGTGTTTTCACCTTTCACGTTTGATGTCACTAGTTTTTTCCAATAACTACCACTCAAACTTGTGGTTAAGTATCTATTTGACTATGCCCACTGGTAAGAGCCATCCAAAAACAATGTTTGTGGAATTCTCAAGACAGAATGAGTCAAAAACATGGATTGGAATTATAATATTGTTTTATTGTGACTTATATCATTATTGCCAGTAGGGCTGTTCTGATACAATATTGATATTGGATATCGGTCCGATATCAGCCAAAAAACAAATATCGGATTATATCAGCCTGCATCTACAATCTCCGATATCAGCACTCCAATACAAGCAGTCCATTCCAGACTCTACTCCGACACCTCTAGCTAGCAGCCCACATGATCACAACAACAGTGTGTACTAAGGTACTAACAAAGTAGGAAGAAGTAGGAGTATGTCGCCTGTGTGGCAGTATTTTTCATTAAAGTCCAAAAAAGACGTTGCAGCCGAGTGCAAAACTTGTCATGCACAAGTCTGTGCCAATATTGGATCAATATAGGGATCGGCCGATACTGAAGGCTACAATATTGGTATCGTATCAAAAGTAAAAAAGTTGTATCGGGACACCCCTGATCGCCAGACTGGCAAAACTTATCGTGATAATTTTTTAGCCCATATTACCCATCTCTAGTCTGTAATAGTTCCAGTATGGCTAAATAGAAAGGCTCTTAAGAAGCAGTTTCTTTGGATTGGCAAGAACCAATAGAACAGAGAAGTCCATCATTATTGAGCTGATGAAGGTAATTTCTTCACAGACAGAGACTTTAAGTCTTAAAACACAAATGGAAGAGCAATTAAGTTGCTCATTTAATCCTCAAACTCAAAGATGAAGTGTTGCAGATGACAAAAATATACAGCCTATTGAAAGAAAAATGCATGTTTGGGGTTTTTCCAACCACAAGTATCTATTTAATTAAAATTAAAATCTGTTAGATTTTGGGCTAGAGGGTCCAGTGAAGGATGCACAGTGTATCAGACTGAGAAAGGAAATATTTCACCAAGAAGAGAAAGACAATAATGAAATAAAAACTCTGTATTGACAACACTCGACAATACAAAACAGGTGTGAAAAGTGTACAGAATATTCAAGTGATGTGTGACGTGTTGATAAGTGGGATTAGAGGCAGCTGGTCAGGCTTTCCATACTGATGCCAGCTATCTGCCTGTGCTTTCAGTCAGCCTATATGCTAGGCTAAGCTCAGTCAACCACACTGACCGTCCACTCTCTTCGAATGTAATCCCCTCCATGTATGGAAAAATGTGCACTTCCACTGAACCATTCCTCCAAGGATACATAGCTAAGCCCTTGAGCAGCAGTGGTTTAAAACTTTGGAGACCTCGATGCCAACCGCAGTGATGTGACATAAAAACATGGTGAGGCTGAAACAGTAGAGAGCCCTCCAGGCTTGTGTCTGAATCAGAGGTAATATGGGTCGCTGTAGGAGCATTCTAATTTAAACATCTCTCCAGGGGCGCATTACCTAACACAACACACTCCCAGGATGGTGAGACAAAGTCCTCAAAGTTGGACCTGAGAATATAAGTGGCTTCATTATTTAGAGGAGGTCGAGCCATCTGTGAAGTGAGAGCTGAAAAGAGTGAAAATATGGATGAAGGTCAGTTTGATGAATTTAGACTTTATTTTAAAGAGCTTTCACTTTCAGTGTTGTATAATAGTGTATTGGCAGATAGAGTGTTGTGTCATTTAAGTTTCCCACCAGCTGCTCAGTGTATGAATATGAGTTTCCTCTTACTGTCTAGATCAAGTGGTGTGTTTATGGCTTTAAAATTTCATCCTTACAATTTGTCAAAGACTCTGACTGTAAGAAACAACTGAGAAAACAACACGCTCTCCACACTATGAATTCAGTTTTAAAGCTCCTATAAGGAAGTTTTCTGTTGTGTCACTTGTGGCAAAGCAGTCTTCATGTATCTTGTCAATACATGTTTAAGAAGTGTCCCCTGACCAATAAATCACATCACTCTGACTTTTAACAGTCCTTTGTTGTCGATGCTTTATGAAAAAAATGCAAAAATTCTTCTTTTTCTTTAGCCGTTTTGTGACACAAGCCTCTCTCACCAGTTTCAGGCATTAAAAATTACAAGATAATATTTTTTAGTCTTTAAGCTGATGGTCTTTGTTGCTTTTGTAGAAAGGCGGTAATATGAATTTAAGTGTGTTTCATAAACTTAAAAAAAAATCCTCACAGGAGCTTTAAAGAATTGACTTGCTTCAAGGATGACAGGTATTCAGACCAATTAGATTTACTAACATTGTTCAACTACCAAAGAAGCTTTAAGATTTATTTTCAGTGTATGTGACCTACTGAATGTGTAAGATAGTGTTCCTTATGCTGCACTGAGTAATTTTAGTCCAAAACTGTGGCTGCACAAGGTCACCAAATCTGCAGTAGATACGTTGAACTTATAAAGCTGTCAACCTAGTCGCAAACTGATATGGCTGATGCTGCTGTGAGCACTCCATACTTCTGCATTGTGGTGTTCGTGTCACTCACAAAACTCCACTAGAAAGCTTGTCAGCACTGTGATGTCTAAGTTTGTCATTTTGCCGGGTACTGGTCCTGCTACGTTACCTGCAAATGAAGCTTCCATTGTTTCTATATGTCTATATCATTTTTGGAGAAGTGCACATTAAGCTATGCATGCTAGCTTCTATAGCGTATGCTACACAAGGTCCCAAATCTTTTGCATATTTAAAAGTGTAACCACACCTAGATTATTTTGACATTGCAAAGTTTTGGGGGGTGCACAACACAAATCAGCACAATAACGAGAACAAAAGTATCAAGCAGCATTCAAATATTGCTGTCATAGTCACACAACTATTGCAGTGGGTATAAATGTGACTTTTTAGCAGCATGTGCATCTAGATATGAAATTAAACAGACATCTGTGCATCAGCTGCTTGGAAATATAAAAAAGCTAAATAATAATAATCAGGGTTGTATAGCTGCTGTCTGTGAGATAGAGTCATATTCTCATGGAAAAACTTAAATGAATTTGTCACGTCAATGTAAGATCTGCAGTCTTTTTTAAACAGAAACTTCTCAGAGAGAGGTCTATTGCTTTTTTTCCTCAGTCCATACATTTACATTGAAATCACACATGAAGACATCTAATGAGAGGTATATTAGAGAGCGGTACAAATGGTACTGTTTCCAGATAGTATCAAAAAGGTTTGATATGAGTTTAAAAGCTTTTCCATTACACCCGGGCTTCTGAAATCCCAACTAGCAATTATTTCCACTCCAACTTTGTGCTCGAAACCAATCAATGGAAAAAAATGGCAGTGGACCTCAAAATATGCCGACATTTACATTTTGAGTGCTTGTTTATGTTTATGTGTGTGTGTGACAGGGAAACATTGAAGCTAGGAGATTTTTTTTTCTGATATTGTCACACCTCACTAAGAGCAAAAAACACTAAGGTGACTTTCAGAAGACTTGGCATCCTCCCATAATTGCAGGCTTTTATGATGAAGAAAAGCCACCTTTAAAAAGGAGGCTCTTGGGCAGGAGGGGCCCCAATGAGGGATGTGTCCTCGACGTTGGGCGGGAAGTGTTTGTTCAAACTGCCATTAGGACACATTGTTGAGGACATACTGCGGGCATTTATTTGAAACTTGTGACAGCGTCCTTTCAATTAGGGGGAAATGCCTGACGTCTTGTGAAAGGAGCTGGAACAAAGTAGCCCATCAGGATCCAGGGTCGGTTCGCACCCTCTTAACTCACAATAGGTTAATATCTCAGGAATAATTTTGCACGGTAGCGATTGTCTCCTTAACTGCAGTTAAAGGTGTGAAATTCCAGCAATGTCACAGAAAACTCATGGCACTGAATGGAGCTACTCCTAAACCGTCAAAATGGTAAAATTCAACTATCTGCTTTTAGAAAATGGATGTAGTTCACTTTAAGTTCACTCCAACAAGGATCCAAACAAGTAAACTCACACTTTTCAAAGCCTATTATCTTGCAAGGGACATTCAAATCCACCAGACACTTGCACACAAAAATAATAAATCTGTCCAGTTGAGAGAAAACTATTGACGTCTCGTAGACACATCCCCTTGAAATGACAAGTAGGCACCATGACACATCAAAGTGGTGCAGCAGGTGAGCCAAATCATTAGATTAGGCAGATTTATGGCTTCATGAAACTTGTTATTACCCGCGGCGCGCTCCACTGATGTTTAGCCTGATGTCTTTATGAGAGGGCCGTTGTTCACCTTGCCCTGACAGACGCTGTGTGATGATTAGAATACTACAGACTCAATTTGACTCACCTCTCAATTCAGACGAGTGCGAGTCAGTCTGAGACATTTAAGATCACTTTTTATAATGATTCAATCAAACTTGAGAACTGGTTTGATTTTAATTCAGTGCGCCATTACCATTTTCTTCCAAACGCTGGTTAAATTGATTTAGGTATGTTAAAATCTCTACATTATTTTTCCATTAACTGGGCAGGGCTCCGTTTGGACCAACATTCTCATTGCTGTTTTATTTGCTTTTATTAACTTATTCTGGCCAATTCATGCTTATGGAGTCCTGAATTTCAAATACTGCAGAGAAAGTTAAAAAGGTACAAAAATAAGCCTGACTAATTTGGGATTTTGGAGGCTGTAGTCAGCGTCATTTCACAGCGGTAAAACTCACAGATTCGTGATAATGGCATCTGCTATCTTGAATTTTGAACTGGGACTCCGTGCAAACGCTGATGTGCAAAAATAAAGTTAAAGGTGAGAAATATCTGACGTTTCACACATGGTGTCTGTTTTATGTTCTGCAGATAATACTAAGAGTAATGTTTGAAGAGAAAACATGTTCACCAGGACAAACCACATGACCAATTCAAAGCCACACAAAGACCAGTTTTTTTTTGTAGTCTCTGTGCTGGGGGAAAAAAAAGTTAAATAGAGGTGATTATCATACAATCTATTGGCTGATACCAACATAATCTTCTTAGGGCCAACTTGGCTGATCTCACAGTCTGACAGATATGTCCGTTAAGCTCTGCAAAACCAACAATTTGGCTTTTTTGGGGGGTTCTGCAGAATTTAGCAGACCAGACATAGAAGAAGGTCCATGGAGGCCACCATCCGACAAACTTAAGTGGCAAATTCATTTTTGTATTTTGTTACTAGCCATGCAACATTACGGTTTAAAGACAAAGAAGAAGAGAGTGGTTGTTGCACAAATGTTCCACTTTTTATTCTTTGATTATCTTTGTTTTGCGTCATCTCGAAGCCTTCGTTAAACCCCTGTTTGTCAAAGACAGAAATCTAAGAAAAGCACTGATATCAGACACAGATGTTCTCACCTTCTTTGTGCAGTGTGGCTAGTTAATCTATTAGAGCAGCTCATTCCTATGGGTTTTTTTTCTCCTGCTCACAGAGGCTCAACGGATGGATCGTTGAGGCTTAATTTAACACTGCAAACAATGGAAAACAGCCGCAAATAACGGCAGCCGTCACGAGCTTATCAGCCTGAGCGGGGATTACAAGGGAAATGAATCATTAACACTATTGCCACTTGAATGCAGCTAAAGCATGATTGGCAGGTTGAAAGCTGGGTTTTAGATGGGAGGGGGAGGAAGTGGGTGGAGCTGTGGTCTGATACCCAGTGAAGCGGGTATCATTATTGGATAAGAGCTGCAGGAGGTCCAGCTGAAATGACCCACTGTGTGTGAGTGGAAGAATAGATGGAGGGAAATTAAAGTATGACAGACCAAACTGCATGCTCACTACGCCTAGTCAAATTACACATAGGCTGACGCACAATCCAGAGTCTATGAACCGATTCCGCCCCGACAACACGCCGGCAGCAGGTGTTGAATGGTAATGTTGCCTTCCTCCATTTATAGTTTACTGTTGGGGTTTTTTTTTTGTATTAACACAGGGCCTTTGGGATGTGCATGGCATGGTAAGCACTGCAACCTCTGATTCTGCCTCTCCCAATATGACACCAGGTAGATTTTAATGGCTTTATGGAAAATAGTGGGATGCCACGCTGGTGAAGGGGATTCTGGGTCATGGAGGGATTTGTTAAGTTATTACAGTGTCTGGAGCAAGGCCCTTATCGGCACCTGCCAAGTCTTTGGCGGACCCAGTGGGATTGCACTGACCCTGGTGGAAGTAATGGATATTAGAAAATCTTCCCGCTGTGAGGAGGGGGGAGGAATGGGTGACAGAGCAGGGGAAAGGCAGTGAGGGAGGGGAAATGGATAGAACCTCAAGGACACAAAGCTACAGTATATAGCAAGACTATGAGCGAAGAACTCTAATTCAGAGGAGAGGAAAATGTAGTGCTACAGAGTTCATCTTATCTAGTGTGTAAACAAAGAACTGGATTGACGACTTCCATGAGTCTACTGTATTTCTAATGTCTTAATGTTCATTCATTCATTTATCCTTCGAGCATTTGCCTCCCTGTTGGTTTCTTCAACTGGTTCTGCAGGATTCCACCACACCTTGGAGTACCTGGCCAATCTCCCAGGTGCACAAAAGAACCAGACAGTCAACCTCTTTTATTCTCCAGGGGCAACAAGGTTTTTATCTGGTGGCATCATCCATCTTTGTAATTTATTTCACACCATGCAATCTGATCCAGAACCAACTTCATACTCAATTCTCTTTGTAAAATTTGAGCTATGGCACACTTTTTTTGTTACGTCATGCAAGCCAGGTCATGACAAAAGGAAGATGTTACTGACCTTATGGCCCCTGGAATTCCCCATGACAGAAGTATGAGGATCACCAGGGATATGTGGGCAGCAAGAGCCGGTATATCAGATGGGTGACTACCTTCATCGGGGTATCATCAAGTCAGATCCATGAAGGTTCTGATTGACTAAACAGTTACCTCCAGGATAACAAGAAAATATGTAAAAGAGTATGTAAAAAGATGGCCTGATTGGGTAAGGCTGCATGCTCTACCTCCCCTTTCTTCCACTTTTTTTTTTTTTTTCACCAGGGAAAAGACTAAAGATGAAAAGTACAATATAAGATAGGGTGACAACATTCTGAATCCCCAAAAAGAGGACACCACCACGCAGGTCGGGTCAAACGTTTTTTACGTGCTTCTAACTCACTTAGTCCATGCTACACAAACTCAAAACTTCCATACAAAACCCTGGACATTTGAAGGATTTTATCAGCTCCCCTGGACAAGCCCGGACAGCCCTAAAAAAAGAGGACATGTCTGGTGAAAGGGGGCATGGTCACCCGGATATAAGGGAAAAGTCTTAAGGGAAAGAGGGCAAGAAAGATAGTACCAGGGGTCAAAGCCTGTCTTGAGCTAAAGCTTACTCCCCCTGGGTTAGGCTGTACACTCTACCTCCCCTTCTCACCTCTGGGCTAGAAGTCATGCCTGCTGAGTTAGGGTGTACACCCTACCTCCCCCTACAACCCTATTTTCTATAACGGAAGAGATGAGATGAGACAGGGAGTCTGTAAAGTGATGCTGGAGCCTGTTTGGACTAGACCTCACACCTTATGGCTTACGCTGTTAACTCTACCTCCCCTATTCTACTCCACTTTAAAAAGAAAAAGGATAGACAGAGACAGACAGCAAGGGTGGGAGAGATAAAACCCACATTATCTGTGACTATTCATTCTTCTGTGGACATTTGAGTGGCAAGTTAATTAAAGTTCACAACCTGTAGCATCAACAAGAAAATGATCTGAGCTTCAGAGGACATCCGAGTAACTACAACAACGCCGCAGTCATACAGCATTTTATTTCAACAGCCTCCATGCTTAAATACTACAGGTCATGATGTGAAGCTATGAAGGTGTGCTTGACATTTCATAAAATAATATCCATCTGAAAAGGTAGATTAATCTTCAAGTGGTGTGATACCAGATTTTTTTTCTCTGAGAAAGACACTGTTGACATTTAGAAAACCGCAGGGTCCACTTGTAGCTGTGGGGTGAAGTTACAGAGTCATGCTTCATTTTGCTCGGCTTAGCGAGGACAGGGGCTTGCAGGGATGACTTTTACAAAGAATCAACATTGTCTTTCTGAAACCAAAGAGTAAAAACTACCTCTATAATAAAGATGATGTGTAAACCGGGACGCATTTGATGCACTGTGCATTATCTGCTGAATTTTACCAGAGGTAAGAAACGGTGGGGAAAAGGCAAAAAAAATCTATAAGATATTAGAATAAGGGCTTATTAGCTCTCAGTAAATCATTGCTAACGAGACACTTTTCTGCGCCAAACAAACAGATGTATAATAAACTTTTTATTCCTATATCTAAACTCTGTGTCTTTTCATGCTGTGAGATTCCTCCTGCGTTTCTTCCAACATCTTCTGGTCGATCTGAGACCCGTCGAGCGGTAATGAAGACAGAGCATTAGTGGTGACGACGCACACGTCTCACATTAACGGGACAAAGCCTCTCGCAGAGGGGCTGGCTTTCTGACAAGAGCTTTATTATCACAGCCTGCCCTTCTCAAAGTCAAAACCACAAACAATGCTGCTCATTTGCTTACAGATGCACTTCAGTCATCTGCCCCTCTGTATCATCGACAAATGAAATATTGCAGATCAATATGGCTTCTACTTCTCCTCTTGATTAAGTCACAAACCAGGCCAAGCAAATCAAAGTTGAGCATTTCAGGGAGCCTCATGTTGGTTGTTGCGGTAAAGTGTATTTCTTCTGAATCTTACTGGCGAACCTTGAAGGTGGGGCAGGCAGGATCTGAGGAAGTGCCAGTTTTTGGGAGAAATCTTGAATGTAAACTCTACCCCTCAGCTCCTCCTCTCTTCTCCCTCTGTGCTCCAGCAAGCCCCGCCCACAAACAGACGCTCCTGCTCGCTCCTATCATTCCAATTAAATTCACATATAATGCAGATAAATACGAATGGAGCCCAGTCAACGTGAAAGTAAAAAGCATTGGTTCTACTGTAGATGCCAACAGACTACCAGCAAACAATGTTTGCAGGACTTCTACAACTAGGATAAAGTGACATAGTCCAGGACCCGAGGTCAACAGTTTAGCGGCGCTACAACATGCAGCAGGTCCAGTTTGACAAGAAACACTTCTGTTACAGACACTTGGCTTACTTTGTTAAAGCGGTTTACCTGACCAGTAGAAAAGTTACAGGGTCCGTAAGATCTGGTAGTGCCCCCAAGGCGTCATTGATGTTGACCCAGCTTTTTAGCTCTACCGTCGCTTTAAACTCCATTATTCTGCCAGAGTCTTCGGTATTTACTTTGTTTTCTTGCTTGTGTTGGCAGTCGTGGCCAAAGGAGGATTCAGACAATTTTCCGTGCTTTCTGGTTGGTCTCTACTCTCCAATATTGTGGCACACTAACTTTGTTTGGGCTCGTGAATGTTATTCGAGGACGTGGAACGAACCTCACAACACGAGGGAGCGGCGTCTGCCTCACAACCAATCAGGTCAGAGAGGTGGAGAACGGCTTTGTTTACAGTCAAAATGAGCGGCCTGCTCAAAAATGTTACACAGACATGACAAAACACAGCGATATCATTAAATTACCAAATGTCATCAATAACTTTTTTGTATATACACCACAAAAAGAAAAAAAAAAGATGCTTCTTTAACGGATTCCTGCCTACCTCACCTTTAACTGATATCTTGAGGATGAACTGTCAGGAAGGAGGCAGGATCAAGTGACTCCGTGCTGAGGTGCAAAAATAGACGAAAAAGATGTAGATTCTTTGGAGCTGTAGAGGCTTTAATGACGGTTTGTCAGCATGCGTGGATGTGCAGATCTGGGCTCAGACATGACGATGTCGGGCCTATTTCAGCAAAAACAGCCACGTTAATCATTCATCAGGCTGGATGTAACAGCGCCGATACAAAGTGTGTAAGGACACAAGAAGAATCCATTGTTTTTATCCTCGCTATCATAAACCATGCACCAAAAGGGGCTTTGAGGAGAGGAGAAATAGTTTTACTTTGGAGATTTGAAACCTTGAGGATAGAGGCGATTTTTTTTTTGTCTGCATTTTCTTGTAAAGGCGAGAACGGGAAAATTACCCAGCAGTAAATAGATGAGTTTGATAAGGCCTCCTAAATATAAGTCTTATCTCTCCCTCAATTTGAAACAGCCATGGAAGAAATAGGCCACGTTGTCACTCAAGCTTTTAATTAAAAACACAGAGAAAGTGTGTTTGTGTGTGTGTGTGTGAGTGAGTTTGTGTTCCCAGGAGAGAAGGAGAGAGCACTTTTAAAAACATTTATCCACGCTTAATGTTTATCACCTCTAAATGACCTGGATTTGTTACACTCATTTTTTTTGTCTGGTTAAACTTGCCTGCTCTAATCTCATTCACCCAGTGTGACAAAGAAGGTGAATGAGGCTGGAGAGAGAAAGAGAGAGACAGAAAAACACAGAGAGGGGGGAGAAAAGAGTGAGACAGGGTAAAAGGAGGTGAAGTGACCCCATGTCTTTTAATCAGCATCTCAGCTGGGCTCACATCACCGGAGCAGATAAGACCACATGTTGTCACACAGGTGGAAGTAATGGCTAAGAAGCACCCACACACACACCCCCATCCTGTCTGATAGCGCCTTGTCCGAATGCTGAGATGTGGACTGACAAAGACACGTACGCGGCCTGGAAACAGAGAGCCGCTGTCAGGCCTGTGACTGATAACAGCTTGTGGAGAGGAGTGCGAGTGGAGAGGAACAAGTGGGAAAACAGGCAGATAACACAGTGGCCTAAATGTGATTATGGCTCCTCATCAGTCATGGACTCTTCCTCTGAACATTGATCGGTGCCATCGCCTGTTTATCTGAAGCGTGATGGAAAACAAAAACAGTCCGGCAATGAGCTAAATAGTCTATGTGAGACTGTGCACCTTTTATGGGCGCTGGACCTCATTTTTTCCCCTCCTTTCAACTAAAGGTGTGTGAAAATGATGTTGGACAAGGCACAGGAGTCTGACAGCCAGACCAGCTGACTGACATACAGACACAGAAGATGTAAACAACCACAAAACAGGCCCTAGAGGTTTTTCTCTCTAAAATATATTTCAGTAGAAAACTACAAATGTAATGAGAAACTTAGCAAGATGAGATTTAAGCACTGTTGATAAGAAAACTGCAAGTAAATGACTAGAAAAATTCTCCTTAATGTGACTGAAAGTCATAAAACGAAAAACAATGCAGGTCCAATTACAAACGTTTTATCATATTGTCAAAAAATGTCACTTTGGTTCTTCTGTCTTGAGTATAAATGACCAAATATAACATCATGTCAAAGTGTAGTGATTCAACTTAGCCTGATAGTGCTTCAAAAGTAAGTTTTCACTGCATGTCTTTAGTTGTGGCGCACTGCCCCGCCAAAATAAAAGCCAACACACCTCAAAAATGAGGTTTTTAGTACATTGCCTTACTTTGTATTTAAGATTTCAATAAGATTTCAAAATTTGTTTGTTTGTCATGTGCATGTTAAACAACTTCAACAGTGCAATAAAATGCCCTGGATGAGAGGACCGCTTGACTCAAAGGAGTAAAGATAAAAAAAACACAATAAGTACTTAGAGGAACACAATAAAATAAGGATGCAAAAAATTATCAAAGGCGAATAACAGTATAAGAGAAATATTTACAAGGTGCAGTATTTACAAAGGTGCTGAGTGTGAATGTATGAAATAGAGGATAAGTCAGTGGGATAAATGATAAATGCCACATTGCACATGATAAATAATGGTGTACAAATTGCTGTATTGCACACGACTCGTTGTATGACTCAGTATGTATCAGTACTGGGGCGCATACTCAGTATTAGCAAATTGTTGTCTGTGCGGTCACACAGCAGATTAATTATCTCCCCAAACATCGATCACCATACACAGCATAGTATTGCGATATTTTGTCTGGTGGTATATCGTATCGCCTCATTTACCAAGTATCGATGTTTCAAATGAATTGCTAATATGAAGTCAAATCTATGATCATGGAAAAATAAAAACAACTGTCTGTCCAGTGAGGTTGGCAGAGGTGACAGAGCAGGACAAAGTTAGTACAACAAATATATAAAAGGTTTGCAAGATGTGCAACATGAAAATAAAATAGAGCATAAATAAGACAAACATAAAGGGAAGACAAATGCTAAATTAGCTAAAACAGTTTTTAAAAAAATGTATAAATTGCAATTTATTGTATTGCAATATTCACTGTATTGCAAAATGTTAAAAATCACAATAATATTGTATTGTGGGGCCACTATCAATTCCCACCCTTAGCCACAGATTGATTCCCTTACTGTGTAGCTGACTCAAAGTACCACAGTTCATTGCTTACAGATCATGAGAGTAACGCTTTAAAATCCTGCAGAAGTATAAATAATCAGAATAACTAATAGTTTGGGCATTAACCCTCAAGTTCAGGATTTTTTTCACAACTTGTTTATTGGACAGAAACAAATGCACAAAATGTTCTTTTATAATGCGCACCAAGTGTTCCTTCCTTGGTAAATATTTGTGGCAGTAATGTCTTTGATTGTTTTTGTCCTTTTATTATCACAAAGTAGTGTGCCGTCTATTCACCTCAATCTAAGTTTGACTTTTATTTTAAAAAGGTCTTTTATTTGGAAGTCTGTTTATATACTGAGAGGCACATGTCATTTCTTGTCAGCCATTTCAGATGAAGCCAGCACTATATGAGACCATGTGTTATACTGTAAACACCACAGAGGCAATGTAGTGAGTACATTCATGAATATTTTATGTTTATAGTTACAATCTAAGGTTAAAAAACTTACTCTTAACTTTAAAACACTTCGTTTCATGTGGTTAAAAACATTTATATCGGCCTACATGTATTTTGCACTGTAAAAGAGTTCATTTGGATCTTTAACAATTGTATTCTGTGTACTACAGTTTTCACTGTCTTTGTACGAAGTAAAGAGCAAAGTAATGTTAACTACGACTCAAGTCATCTTTTCAAAGAAGCGTTTAGCTAGTTGTATAGCTTCAGTTGCTAGACTGTAGTGAAGACAACATTAGTAGTCTTGCAAACATATTGTATTCTTTCCAATATTCTGTAGTACTTCTGCATGTTAGAGATTCTAATAACACACTAGCACACTGTAACCAAGACATGAGGGTGCTCAGTATGACTGGAAATAATAATTAAATGTACCCCATTATATTTCTCCACCAGAGAAAGTAAAACAGTATGGACAAAAAACATATGAGTTTCAGACAGATAAGGTTTATAAGATTATAAGGCAGGGAATAGCAGCAACATGTATGACATAGCAGAGTAACTATTTCAGTATAAGTACTTACAGCCTAGGAGGAAATCCTGAACCAGAGTCCTGTTTGCACTTTTAGCAAAATCATACAAAGAATCAGCAACATCCAAGAGCGAAAAATGCATCAAAACTAACTCAGCCCATAACACCATATTCATATACAAGTATCCATATTGCATAAAGCACAAGATAAACAAGCAGAAAAATGAAGCATAAGCTCAGCAAGTACAAAAGAGCAATCCACAACAGCAAATATAGACAGATGGTAGCACCAGCAGCAGAAAGAAGCAACCAGCAGATACAAGCAGATCAGTGACAGTGCAGAAACCAGCAGATCATATAGGCAGACATATTCCGAATCTCAGAGCATTTAAAGGATAGCAAGTGTGTAAATACAACAGCTTTTAAACAGTATAGTAGCATCCAGCATCATCTGTGAAACAGCATATCAGCATTGAAATGTAGCGTGTGTGACGTGCATGGCAACAAGAAGAAAAAGACAAAACACTAAAATAAGCTCAAATACATGTGTTCATATCCCGTGATGCGAAAGACGAACAAAAAGCAAAACAAAGAAAGCGCTCAACAGTTACAAAAGAGCAATCCACAGTTGCAGATATAGAAAGATGGTAGCAGCAACAGCAGAAATATGCAACCTTCAGATACAAGCAGATCATATAGTCAGACATATTAGCAAAACAAGCGGCACAACCTCAGAACATTTAAAGGATAGCACATGAGTAAACACAGCAGTTTTTGAATTGTATAGTCGCAAAGAAAGAGCTCAACAGTTACAAAAGAGCAGTCCACAGTTGCAGATATAGACAGATGGTAGCAGCAACAGCAGAAATATGCAACCAGCAGATACATGCAGATCAGTGACAGTGCAGAAACAAGCAAACTATATAGTCAGACATACTAGCAGAGCAAGCAGCACGATCTCAGAGCATTTAAAGTATAGCAAGAGCAAATACATCTGTGAAACAGCATAGCAGCACTCACTGAAATGTAGCTTGTGTGACGTGCATGGCATCAAGAAGAAAAAGACAAAACACCAAAAAAAAAAACCCAAAAAACTCAAATACATATGTTCACATCCCATGATGCAAAAGACAAACAAGGAGCAAAACAAAGAAAAGAGCTCAACAGTTACAAAAGAGCAATCCACAGTTTCATATATAGACAGATGGTAGCAGCAGCAGCAGAAATTAGCAACCGTCAGATACGAGCAGATCATTGACAGAGCAGAAACAAGCAGATCATATAGTCAGACATATTAGCAGAGCAAGCAGCACAATCTCAGAGCATTTAAAGGATAGCACATGGGTAAATACAGCAGCTTTTAAACACTGGAGTAGCATCCAGCATCATCTGTGAAACAACATAACAGCATTGAAATGTGGCATGTGTGACGTGCATGGCAACGAGAAGAAAAAGACAAAACACCAAAAAAGCTCAATCAAAGTGTTCACATCTCATGATGCAAAAGACAAACAAGGAGCACAACAAAGAAAGCGCTCAACAGTTACAAAAGAGCAATCCACAGTTGCAGATATAGACAGATGGCAGCACCATAACAGCAGAAGGAATCAACCATCAGATACGAGCAGATCAGTGGCAGCACAGCAATGAGATCACATGGCGAAGCATACAAACACGCTCAAGCAGCATTTCAGAGCATTTTCAACGGTTCAGACAAAATAAAACATCCTTACCTTGTGGAAATGAAGAAAAAGTTGTGGGTGACTCAGCAATAATCTATTAAAAGTCTATTAGAGTCCAAAACATAACTCCCTCCATTTAGTGGCTATTTTAAGCCCACAGCAGAGGGCGAATGTCAAATTTACACAACTTAAATGTCCAATATCTAGATCTGAATGTAACCAAAATGCACCTCGCCTTGAGACAACATCCTTCATCTGTGCTTCATCTATCATCCTGCGAGCAGAGCAGAATAGTAGCCAAGTTAAGACGTTTATTATTGTTCAACCAACTAGTGGATCTAGTATCAGCGAGGGCGATGGCGAAGAGACAACCAAACCAGTGAAGACACTGAAATGCTATGACAGCACTCAATCAGCTGCTCAATCACTGAAATCAGTACTAAAATCAAACATGGCAGCAGAAATAAGCTAACATTAGTGGCTGCAGCAATAAGCTAACATTAGCCAAACAAAACATGAGGTAAAGCAAACCAGCAGCAGAAGCAAAGACCACAGAAACAAAAGCAGCAGCAGAAGCAAAAACCACAAACAAAGCGAGGACACAGCAAAGTCACAGTAATGTCGTTCCCTACCTTTGGAGAAGTCCTTGTTTGTCTTGTGATGACAGAATCAACAGCAAACTTTGGCTCCCTGCTGGGGTGCGCTGTGATTTGTTGGGGTAAGGCCCAAAACTGTGAGAAGAAAAACACGAAAGCAATCTGGGTCACTGTGTGTTGAAAAATCCAGGAGGGAAGTTGGTTCAATTTTCATTATTTTTTTCCACACAAAGCTGTCCTGAAGCAATGCATTCATGCTATTAGCTAACTAGCCTGCTGGGTAAACGCTACATTAGCAGTGGCAGCAGCTCCGCAACAGAGCAAAACAGCAGAGCAAAAAAGAGCACAAGGCTCAGGGAGCTGAAACAGATCACTTTTTTTAAAGGGGGGCATTGGACACAGACTAACAAATATTAGTGAGGCAGTACAACCTTGTTTTTTATGACTACATCTAGTGTTACACCAGAATCCGTGACCCATCTCATTTTGTGACACTACCGTCAACACTGGAGCAATTATTTGTTGACCAAATATTGACATTTTTAGCGCTGTATTGCTGCTGTCCAAAGCTGTGACCCTTTCTAAATGTTAAGTCCCCACATAGAGAGAGTGTGGCCTGCTGTGCTTCACTGATACCTCCCACACTCTCCTTCAGCTTTTTTACACCCGAGAAGAAGAAGTCTGAGCCGAGAGACAAACTAAAACAAACAAACTTTGGATACACAAACTTAATGTAAGAGTACCTTTCACTTCTTGTTTTGTTTCTTGGTCCACTCCAGCATTTCTTTCCTGCTTCATTTCATGTTTGTCACCTTTCCTCACTTCCTGGTTTGTGATTTCCCTCCTTTTTTTCTGCCCCGCCCTGATTGGATAACCTGTGCCAGATTACCTGAACCTTCCAGTAAATTTCCACTGCCGGGTGTTTTGCCCCTCACCCACGCTGAGTCAAACTTGTACTTTTTGTCCACCTTTCCTTGTGTTTACTCCTTACATGTTTTGAAACTGTATTGTTTCAGCGGACCTTGCAGACTTTTTTTTGGACATTTGGTTCTTGCCTGTTCCTGATCAAACTGCTTGGCTGTTTGGATTGTTTTGACCCTTGGCTGCCTCACCACTCACCACCTCCCACAGTAGGCTAAGTCTTTCTTTATTGTTAAAGTGTTGGAGTCTCACAAAAGGTCTTTAAAAGTCTTGAATTTGACTTTAAAATTGTTCATGAACCCTGCCTAGAGTTCACTTAAAACTTTGAGAGGGCATTTAACACAGAGCCGGCCCGAGCCTCAATGGGGCCCTTAGCAAAATTTGATTTTGGGGCCCTCTATTTCTGCCAATAATATTGATTGTTGATCATTCACACACCTTCACAAATATTCCATTACATGCAAACATACCTTTATCTTGGTGTTTTTTCTCTTCTTCCTCTTTCTTCCTATTTCTTTTCTTTGCTCCTGAAGGATATGTCAGTTTTTTGCAACATTGTTTTGCCTCACAACTACCTACGTTTTCGATGCTCAGTGCACATTGCACAGCAGGAGGAACATAACGGTAGCAGAGCTTTGACATATCAGCAGTAAGAATCATATGCCTACATCAGCCACAGCACTAAATGTTTTTACTTGGTCATACAGAAAGCATCAGCCATACACGCAAAAAATATTTTAAATAATTATTATTTTTTGGTTGCTCTTGGGTGCCCCCTACTGGCCGTGGGGCCCTAAGCAGGCGCTTAGTTCGCTTATGCCTCTGATGTAGCATGCCCTGTATTGTTGCTCATTTGCCACTTATTAAGGCTTGCTGTAAGATACCTATTGTATGTATTATTCTGCAAACATATCCAATCATCTTAAACAGCTGGAAAAAATGAAGTGAAAGGTATGTAAAATCAAATTAGTACAGTGGGAGTGAGTGTTTGAGGCTGTCCACCTAAGGAAGGTGGCAATAGTTGTTTCAGCAAGGGGCCAATAAAAGTGATAAAACCCTCTGGCAGCCAGAGTAATTATAAAGTAAGCAGAGATAATTTCTGAATAGAGTGGAAAAAATCCACTCAAAAGTGATGACTGGATCAACAAGGACTATACTCGACTGTATCTCCTTCAGAGTGTGGTTTGTTCAGGGATGATCATTCCTGATTATATTGTTTTCTATACCATAATGAGGAGGGCTGGAAGTAGAGCTGTTTCCTGACATAAAAACCCAGATCTTTCCCTGCTGTAGTGTCGACAAACTGCATCAAACCTCCTATATTTTCTGGTGGCGGCACAGATTTGACAGTGCAACATCTAACTAGGTCTGCCTCAGATCAGATGCAAGCGTGCGGCAGGCAGTAGGTGTTCGAGCATATGGTGACATCTGTTTACAAGTACCTCGGCACAGAAATATGCCATGTAATATGAAATAGATCAGAGCGTATTTATATTTAGACAGCAAATCATAGCTCTGGAGATGTTGTGGGCCAGATGAGCAGTTTTAGGGCAGAGGACAAAGGCAGAAAAAGTGGAACTGCGTGACACGGCGGTCTCATTTATGATCATCTCATTATCATTCATGAAATGGTTTCCACTCATGATATTGTTCTCTACAGGCGCTTTACTTATAAACTAATAATGCAATGTTATACTTCAGGAAGAATGGGCATTTCCTCTCTGCTTTTATAGCTCGTGAATTTTCCCTTGCTGGTTTTTCTGTGGGATCCCACAGTATCCATTTGTTTCTCTGTAAAATCTTCATATCTGGGATGTTTGCGTGACACACTTTGTCAGATTGGATTGCTCCTCTGTTTTTCTCTTCATTTCTCTGTCATTTCCTTGTGATGACAAAGGGCCTGTGAGGCAGCTATTACCTTTTTTTCCTCCCTCCATTTACCATTTGTTCAACTGTGCAGGCCCCATTGTTTTAATTTCATGCAAGAAGTAGTTTTGCTGTTTTGGTTAAATCAAAAGTGTATTCAAAAGTGAAAGGCGTACAGTTTTTCAGAGCTGGAGGTGACAGCAGTATTTATGTTGAGTAAACATTTATTTCGTCCAACAAATATTGCCTTTAAAATTTCTTTTTTTTTTCTCTTTCATTGTAAATGCCTAAATGAAGCAAGTATGCAGAGCTGAAATGAATCAGACTATTTGATGTTTTGCAACGTTTCATTTGTGGACAGAAGACAAGATTCACATTTGCATGCTTGCTGAATCCACCCACTCCCTGTATCAAGCCACCGGGTGATCAAAAGTCGAGCTAATAGGGAAACGGCACAAGGGGGAGTTTAATTACTTACCTAAAATACTTTCAAATGATGTTTGGGCTGATGCCTCTGGAAGTGAGTGTCTGGCAGTGATTTCAGGCTGGAATTTCTGAGTCAAAGCAGCTGCCTTATTTGGGTTGTGGGATTTTCGAAAAGCAACTGGAGCGGAGATCAATAAGGTGTAATAGGCCTGGGAATGAAATGATGCCAAAGTGTCCCATGTCAATGAATCTGCTTATCTCTGTCTGCCAAACTCCAGTCCACCAGCCTATGCTTACTCACCTGTAGATTACTGATAGTGAACTGGAGAGTTTGCAGAAGCACTAAATAAGGCTGCATTCAACGATTTGCCCTTGACTTTTCTGCTGAACTTGAAGAGTTTTTTACCCTCATCAGCAGGTGCAGATATACGACTCCTTCACCAAGAGTTTAGGGAATAATTTTTTTTTTTTTTTTTTTCTGTTGCCTGCAGCAATGCAAGAACAGAATTACCATAGGGGGATGCCTGGGTGGTAATTCTGGCTTGAGCAGGGGCGTTTCCAAAGGGTGGTCTGGGATGGCATGGTCCCCATTGTCATAAACTATGATTTGCTACCTGAACAGAAAGAGGCCGACTTGGATTAAACCCATTTATTGGGCTTTATTGCTTCAGACTGTGCATATTTATGCCATTTATACTTGTACTATATTATACCTTCCTTTTTTGGTCTCTTAAAAACTAAGTAATATTAAAGGTTAATACAGTGTTGTGCAAGTTCATACCAAAGAGGAGTTTGCTCGATGTTCACTTTACACAGATTATTATAAACTGGTTCTTGTTCAAAGTTCATTATCTTATATTTTGGATGAAGTTCAAAACTCTGAAAAATACATAGAACTATAATTGGTATGCTGAGTATTTAACCACCCAACTTTAACATCCAATTACATCTGAAATCTGCTTTGTTAGAAGACAATGTGTGTGAGATGAATTCCACAACCCCTAAAAAATAGGTAAGACACACTGAACAAGCACAAGCAGTGAAATATTCGCCTGTCTCCGAAAGCTATTGAATTTCCCTTCGGGGATTGATAAAGTTCTTCTGAGCTGCATCTTTCTACAATCACATTAGTTTTGTAGCCCATTAGAAAATGTCCTGTTTTGTTCATGAAACTCCTTCAAACACTTTCACCAGCACTCTAACAAATCTGAATAACTAGCAGTATGAGTAACACCAAACACAAGCTAGGTGCCATAAATCCAACAGCACTTGATAACTCTGGGAAACCATCAGTGCCTCTCAGACCCACCCTGGTCATTCAGTGTCTCCAGAGTGAACTATACTCTCATGTTCTCATTTATGATTTACCTATTGAGCTGTTACAGTCCATCAAAAAAATTAGGATGTTCAATGAGCACATTCATTTTAGAGCATTTAAACACAATACTGGTTTTAAATGTTGTTTCTTATTGTTTTGTTGGCGTAGAATAGCAAACAAAATGAAAAATCTGGATACATCAGTGCCCTAGTTTGGCCACCACAGTCATAAACTCTTGACTAAAGATCTAGTTAAAGAACATTTACTTGTAAAACAGCTCCTCATTAAGATGAAGCTTGGTTTGTCTGATCTACTTATAATATTAAAAGTCTGCTTATGTATTATGTATTGGGTACTGTTTCAGTAAATTAATTAATTCAATTCAATTATGTTGAATGTAAGTTGACATTTAAACATCTGATTATTTCTGAACTACAGCTACACTGTGGGAAAATATATAAGGTCCAGTTATATGTGTATGTTGTTTGTATTGTTCTACTTGTGTTGTTTTGTTTTTGTCTTGTAGGCTGTTGTGAGTTGTCGTGGTTATGTTGTCTTTGTGTTTGTAGCGTGATGTTTTTTGTGACTGTGCACTGCAATGGAGAGCTAACTGTAAATATAGACTCCAGGAAGAATAGCAATGGCCTTAGCCAAAGCTAATGGAGGGATAAATAAACAAAACAAAACTAATCTCTGAGTGTAATGCATACAAGCCGTATCACAATAGTGCCAGACATTGCTCTATCAGCTGTCCACTATGGTGACTCTTGAGTGTATGTCACCTTACTTTTAGAGTTTATCATATTGAGAGAAAAAAAAAAAGGTATACAGCCTCTAGGTATTAATCAAACACCGGATTGTATCACACATATCTAAAATATAAGATATGAGATTTATTCTAAGTCATATATGACCTCTGTAACCTTTCCCCCCTTCTATTTTCTTCTTTCTTGTCCATCCCTTGCACACACTGCATTTGCGTCTTTGAGGTTGTACCATTGTCAAAAAAAAAAACATAAATAAATAAGTAAGCAGGCGAAACCCCTCTCCTGCCTTGGCCCGATAAGGCATGTGAACATACACCCTGCTATTCTCTTATCTGGCTGACATGCTCAAAACGCCCCCATGCCAGCACTAAGCGTGACACGTGCAGCCCTGCATTATTAGTGTGATAGGAGCGGGTCCCTTTTTATTCACAGACGTGATCAACATAGCGAATGCCCACCAAGCCCCTGTCGTCATCAGTCTAAATGAGTTTTCCTTTTCCTTTCTCTAAGACAGACCGCACGCTGAGGTGGGTCTGACTGGAAAACGTGAGGCCAATGGTGAGTAGCGGGCCAAATTGGAGAGTGAGTGACAGGTTAACACCCGTCAAACGCTCG
The DNA here is from genome assembly GCA_962446985.1 of Xyrichtys novacula. Taxonomy (NCBI): domain Eukaryota; kingdom Metazoa; phylum Chordata; class Actinopteri; order Labriformes; family Labridae; genus Xyrichtys; species Xyrichtys novacula. Next base: position 27,521,618 of record OY660871.1, read on the forward strand.
GTAAGAGCAGGCGCTGATCTCCTGGCCTGTCTCATTTGACAACTTATGGTGCTGATGGAGAGTGCTGGAGCTTGACTTGAACTGATCGCTCCTGATGTGGCCAAATATGCACCAGAAAACCTCAGAATATAGTTATTCATCTCTCAGCAAAAAAGGATCTGGGAATGGGGCCTTCTGCTTATTTACTTCTTTACCATCTGCAAATGAAAGTGCACTCCATTCAGCATTTGAAATGGCATCAATTAACTAACAAGGTGAATGCATGTGTTATTCATGAGCAGAAACAGCTACATATCTATTCCTGCATACAATATTCAGTTTTATGGGACCTTGCATAAGGACTGATCTCCCCTGTACTTTGATAATATTTTATTGGGTTGCACTCTGGAGTTAATCTTCATTTCTTGGTTGATTACATTACTGAGAGCAGCAGTGGACTGTGGACTCATGGATCCTTCACAAAGGTTGGGTCATGTTGTGTGGTTGAACCTTTGGACCTGCCCCACATACGTTTTATTTTAATGTTCCATCAAAACATATTTGTATTTTTGACATGCAACACTATTTTTTTTAGATATTGGCTCTACAAACCCCAGTAGGAAGTAAATATTAGTCTTTACTGACCTGACAAGAAATGGGACTTTTCTTGCTCAATGAAGTCAAAGACAAAAGAAGTCTAGAAAGGTGTGTGCATTATGGGTATTGTGAATGAAAAGTTCAATGTAGCCACTGTTGTACTATCAATTTTGCCGCAATCTTGGATTTAGTTTTTGTCACATTTTAGTCATTTTTGCTGCAAACATTTTTAGTCAGTGAATAACTCACTCCTTGGTGTCCTCAAGTCTGAGACGAACCCTGGACAGGCACACAGACGGACATTCAGCTGCATCCTTGTTTTCAATGATTGTAAGTTTATAATAAATACAAAATGACGTCCATAGTGGCCAAAAACAGCAAAACATTAGACATTAAACCAACCTCGTACGGGTTGTGTCTTTGCTATCAGCGTTTGTTGGGGCAGCAAGGGTTTGTACCAAAGTTTAACTCTCATCTCACTCAGGCTTTCATAGGAATTTGTTACTCATATTTCAGAGGAAGGTTTAGACAGACAAAGCGGATGTTTGTCAGAGTTTTTGTTAATAGTGATGTGCTTTAGCTCATCATCTCATCTTGTTTTCATCATGAGAAAAAGGGTTAAAAAGGAGAGCGGTTTTTATGTGATTCACCTTCATTGACAGGTTTTAAGTTTGTTGAATTAAAGTTCACAGAGATTTATAAAAAGTAAAAATGCTAACTTGTTCAGGTCCGTCTGAAAATGGTGGAAGAACAACTTGTAGCTTGAGTTTTAATGTAGTTTGAATAGTTATCTGCAGTTTAGTGAATTTATACTTTCACACACCTGAAATTTCTGACCTCCTAAGAACAGATACAACATTCAGAAAACAGGATTACATTTTTTACTTTTTTCATGAAACAGGCGACTTTTTATGTCTTTAATGCTGTCACCTTGAGACTCCTATCTATTTAATCTCTCTCTCTGTTTTGAAGAGACGCACACTGAAAGGGATCGTATAAAACATCCTACACTTGTCCTTGGCCACACTCCTGACAAATAAATGGTGACTTTGATTTAACAGTAGAAAAGTAAGCTGTTTATTGTGTTTGTATTCAGGCACTCGAGTATGTATCTTAGTCCTTCACTGCATTGCTCTCTGGCTGCTTTGTAGCGAACAGTTCAGGTTATTTGAAGTCAGATTGTGTATTTTTTATTATTTTAAGTGTTTTCAGCGACCTTTAAGTTGTGATTATGAAGTTTTTAGCCATATCACATTACCTGTGTCATTTTGAGGGCTTTTCTTTTGTAGAGCTCCAGTCACTCATTAGCAATTCGCCTCTGAGTCGTGGGCGGAGACAGCGCTGCTCTGCACACTCCACTTCATGCTAGCTTGCAGCCTAACGTTGCTGGTGTAGTTGAAGTAGCAGGTAACATAGGAACTATTCAGCTCTCAGACACTAATGTCTTGTTGTGCTATCGTCCTCTCTACTTTTCCGAGAGTGGTCTGCATAGCGGGGCTCTGGAGTTTGGATTTCCTATGTAGGAAATCTCACGGTATCTGAGCCTATCATTTGGGTCTGCCAGAGATTTACAGTGATTTGAATTCAGAAATACTCAGAAATGCAATATCCCACTTAGTTATCTCATGATATTTCCTGTAGCATCAGAGAAATGCCGTACAAACATGCAGACAGCAAGAAAAACATGATTTTCATCAGAGTGGGTCTTTCATGAACGTGTGAGCCTCAGTGACAAGTACCGACCCTCACAGACTACATGGGCTTTAAGTCCCCTTCACTGTTGGTGTTTTCTCTGAGCCATTGTCACACCGCAGTATATTTATAAAACACAGAGCTCATGTGTGACCAAAGTTCACCAGATGAGGAGAAAGAAGATGCCAAGATGATGGAGTCTGAGTGGCGTCAACGATTGTCTATTCATAATGGAGGAGTTAACATCAGGCCAGTAATATATCAGGGAATACAAAAGCTTTCTCATATTGCGCGGAGAGATTCAGGAGGTTTATTGTCAATGTGAGGGGTTTCCAGAAGCTAGAATGGGATAAGAGGATTTAGAAAAGGGATTTAGGTAACAAAAGATGAGGAAAGAATAGCAGAATCAATGTATTACAATTCCTTTTTATACAGTAAATAATACCTGTGAGATTGTAAGAATATCATCCCAAACAGCTTTTTGCATGACATCACCGTGGGATATTGGTAGAATTACAAGATGTGCAGGAGTATCACGCATTTAAAGACAAATGAATACAGTTTGCATTGAATCTTAAGAGCAGCTGTAACCGGCGTTTTGCATAAGGTTGCCATGACGAAGTGGGGAAATGGAAAAGAAAACTATCCGTCAAAGAAGCGGAGGGAAAATTGCACTCACTTTGGGAACAGTTTAAAGGAAAGATTTCTTTTAAAAATGCTCTTAAAAATTTATAACTGAAGCCAAATAGCACCAAATCCCTTGTTCTCAACTGGATATCTCAAATTGAAATCTTGTTTTCTTCCTTAGGTTGTGGTATTAATCCTTTTTATTAACCCTGACTCTGACTCCCTTGAATTTAGATGAAAAAGAGACGCAGGAGAAAAAGATGATAGTAGACGTATGGAGCTTACGAATGAATAACAGTTATTTCTTTTTCTTTTTCTGTATGCATGATCTTTTGCACTTACTGTTGCAAGACCGCATGATAACTGCCATCAGGGTATGTAAAGTGCAAAGCCCCTTTTGTGGGTGTAATCATGCAAACATGTTTCACATCACCGTCCAGGACTGATTTTGTGTCATACGTTAATGACTCAGAGCAACATCACGTCGAGCTCTTTCCTCCCGCTCTGCCCTCCGCATTGACCAGCGTCATACAAACATGCACAAACAAGCAACTTTAAGGTTATTTAAAGGACAGTGATCAATAATGCTCCTGTAACTCCTACTTAATCTCCATAATGAGCTTTATTGCGGCAATTAATCATGTCTGAGCAGCCAGTACCCGGCCTCCCAGAAGAATGCTGGCAGAATAAAAGGCCAGGCCCAAACAGAGCTGCCCACGGCCCACTTCACAGAGATCGCAGAGTGGGGGGGGGAGAGCTGGTTTGAAGGATTACACTGACCTCTTCAGTTACATTGATAGCTGTTTGATTATTTACTCTGCGCGATCCATCAGGCAAGAGTTACAGAAATGCCTCAGATATGACTCCTCTATTTTAGCGCCGAATAAAAACACTCACTCTTCCATTTCCTGCTCAAAATTGTTTATCATGGCGAGTATCCTCCAAGGACAAACATGCAGCCTTAAATATAAGTATATTTAGTAACTCATCTGTAAAACAAAACACCATGTCTGCAAGTAATAAAACAAAGATAAACATAGTTTTGTCCCAGAACACCCCACAGAGTTTGAGTCTACTTCCCTCCATAGAGATCCAGATTTTTTCAACCATGGTAATTTCACTCAAGATGAAAGGTATCTATATTTGATTTTCCAAACCTTTGCACAGAATCTTAATTATAGAATTGAGTGGAGACATCACTTTTAATATAACTTCTTCGTCATCCTTAGTTTCTTTCCTTCAAGTTCATAAAAATGCTGCTTTTTTCTTAAAGTTTTGCTGCTTCTGTGAAACGTTGTTGAACACGTTCCGTATTTGCTCCGTAGAGCAGCATTGGGTATCGCATACAGGAAACGTAGTGCAGCCTTAGTCAGCTGGGCTCAGTATAGAGGAAACAACATGCTCACAACAGGTTGTTTTGCCTTTCTGTGGTCGATTTCCTGCTAATTTGGTTATAATTCAGTGACCGTTGAGCCTCTAATGTATGTGAAAAAGCAACATGATTCTACAGTTTCAGTTTTTGCAGGTTCACTCGTGTTTAGTAAAGTAAACTTTGTTCATTTATGCTGTGCTGTTATCTTCAGACAGAGTTTGCAGTTAAAGTCCTGTTGGGGTCCACATGGATCAGGGATTGACCATCAGATTGTTCTGTGTTAATGATAAATCCATAACCAGGAAGTATTTCTCATCTACAAAGTTTGCATATGGTGTTTTATTTTGAAATACCGGATGACATGCACAGTTTTCATGCTTGACTTCCTGTTCAGGATGATCTTCTCAGTGTGGATTGATGCGCATTGGAAGCGTAGGGCAGCAAAAATAGACTCATCGCGTCTCTTTAGCCGTGCTGCGCTCGATATGATGCTGTGACTGAGCTGATACGTGTCCTGTATGCTTTGCTGCATTGATTAGAATGGCAACCTACTTGCTGTGTGATACACACTCTAAATACTCATCCTGTATGTTTTAGCCTTAACTCACAGTATCTCTTTCTGTCTTTAAGGGTCAGATCATATTACTGGAGTTATCGTTTTTCCATAACGATTGAATTCTCTAGGGTCCCATAAGAACTTTTCCCATGTCACTTTGGATTATGTTCTGTCGTGAAGCCGTAGAAATCTCTGCTTTTCATTCGACTAAAAAGGCCCAAATCTGTGAAACTGATGACACATTACGTAGCAAGATCAAGCCTTCCTCCTTCCGTGTTACAAATGGATGCTAAATTCTCTACCCGAGGATGGGAAGCGAGTGAGGCAGGCTGGAGAGGTAGCAGGCGGTATATGTGGTGGACACAGCGCGGCCCTCTTATGATGAATGATTCAGCTGCATTTAGAAAACTATTGATTCCGTCCTGGGCCTAATAGAAGGTGATGATGGCACAGGGGTGAATCCATTACCGGGTGGGAAGCTGCGTCAGGTACGCACAGGGCTAATGTGTGTCCTTTCCCATTTGTCATCACCGGTATGTACGCAACTGCAGGAGCATGCAAGTGTGGCATAGCCGGTGTGCCTCTGTCCTCTACGCCTGTAGATGGGGACGAGAGAAACGTCTATAAATTTCAACAGCAACTCTAAAACAGAGCCAAAAGACACTTTGCCGCTCCGTGTCCTTCCACCTGAGCAATATCCACTTCAAACCCAGACAGAAGAAAAAAAGGCAAAGGGTAACAAAGCAGCTGTCTTTACTCAGTCAGGATCCTCTCTGTCCACATCTGAGCAGTGCTGTGCTGGAGGAGAGAACTGCAGATGACCCTGAACGATCAATACGTCTGCAGGGACACATAAGCGCCCACTCATGACAGAGCAAAGTATTCTTTTATTTAGAGTTGAGGATATTTGACACAGCTGCCCAAGAATTGTCTTAGTTTACCACTGCAGTGAGTCTGAATGGAGCTGGATTGATTGAAAACAGTGGAGAACTCTTTCTAAAGCTCCACCGTGCAGCTTTTTTTGCTGGGGAGTTTGGCGCCACCTTGTGGACATTGCAATAGTTTTGTTTCTGGCTGATCTTGTCCTTCACGAGTAAGACATTTTCTTTAATAGTTGCTTTCTTTAATATCTGGACATAAGAGTACGACTTTTACATAAATAACTGGGTTTTCTTTAAACACCAAATCACCCTAGAAAACTACACCCTCCAAAAAAAAGACAACAAATGAAAGTAATTCAGCAAAGACAAAATTTTAAGCATTTTTGAGAAAAAATATTATTGGACTTGTATGTCAACTTTCAGTCAGAGTTGTGTTTGTTTGAACTTAATCTTATCCCATTTTGGAAATGTCAGATAGTTTTGTTCACTGCACACATGAAGGTGACAGCGGCCAGAGTCCTGACTCTCATAACTCAAAGATTAGAAATTCTCTTGCAGTAAATGTGATTTTCAGGTAAACAAAGATGGCAAACTATGGGTTGCTAGCTGCTTAGCCTCCCCTCTTCATTTTGGTTGCAGTTTGTTGTTGCTGTGTCTCATAAAATGAGAATTTCTGATGTTTTTCTCTGTTTATTCTTCCCGTTTATCATCATCACTAAGGTTACATTTGTTGTGCTTGCTTCCTCGGTAAACATGCTTCCTGATTGGCATTGAGTTGCTTCATGTGACAATGATCGGCCTTCCTCTGGGATTCCAGATCGTAAATATTGAACATTTTTAATATTCATGATTCCTACTTGATGAGGCTCCAGTTGTCTGAGGGAAGTAAAATCCCTCCTTACACACCTCAAAACACAGGATACTCTGCAAGACCATCTTTAGAGCTGTCTAATAATTGGGTCTTTGCTGACTTTGGTCAAAAATGAGGAATCGAGCCAAAAATCAGCTCCATTATCTTGCTGTTTGTGCACCACTTTAATACATCTGTGTTTTTGTTGTTCTTGCTGTACATCAATGTAAACTTTATTGTCAAATATGCTATACATGTTAAACATACAGCACAGATGAAATTTCAGTCCTCTCAGACCCATGGTGCACAACAATCAACTATAAGAATAAAACTATAAAAGTCTGAATATAGAATAAACAACTGAGCTTAACAAAAGACTACCTTAAATACTCACATCAATTTACAAAATAAAGATAACAATACAAACAGTATAACAGTATAAACAGTGTCCAGTATAAATATAAGAAGGAAGGTGAGTGGAAGAAAGTGAATGTAAACAGTATGGCAGTCCTGAAGTGGAGACAATAGTGCAAATATGGCAATATGGTAATACATTAGTAATGATGGTGCAATGATGAGGGTTTTAAACATAAACATACATGTTTTAAACACACGTATCCTCCCCTACCCTTTCATATTTGATACTTTTTAAACACCCTATCCCATCCATGGTCTCTGTACTGTTAAAGTTTCACTGGACGATAATCCAACTGCAGTAATGTTAAAAAACAACTCTAAAACAACAGTCTCCCTCACGGGTCTGTTTGCTTGTCTTGGTCACAAAAAGGCTTCATATATAATTCATTTTGTTTCATAACCGGTTAAAAACTCCCCGCAGTCCGTTAAAGTCCACTCATTTTCAGTATTTTGAAAAATCTGACTTCTTCCTGACTCTCTTTAACTCTGGCATTAAACGCCTCCGGCTAAATGCACCATCTTTGCCACAGGAGTGTATTATTGCCGGATCAATACTCCATTATTGTTCAACTGTGTATAAAAACTGAACTCAGACAAACTAACAATCCATCTCAATGTCAGCTTAAGAGAGGCATCTGGTCACTGCCAACAAGGTCAGAGAGGTTTAAAAACAAACAGTCCTCTTGATGTTATGCTTTTTGCCATTTCCCTGGCATTGCCACGGGCTGCATAGCTTCTCTGTTTCTATGAAGGTCTTGTGACATTTGATTAGAGAGCCTTTTGGAAGTTCCTACATGCCTCTCCCTCGGTGTTTGAAGTGTCTGCCGCTCAGTGGAAGTGTATCAACTGCAGCTGTGAAGCCTTTGAGGCCTTTTCTCTTACGATCCTAAAAGGTGTGTCGCTCCTTCCTGAAATCTTTTGATTCGCTCGCTGCCTCTTGATTAAGGGAGAATGAGGAGCTAAAGAAACCAGGAGCCTCTTTCCCTCTCCTGCATATTTGATTTCAAAGCACCTTTCAAACATTTTGTCTCAGCGCTGAATGTATCTGGGATATTAAATTCCATACTCAAGAAGTCTGCTTTACTTTTTATGACACATGAGAGCAAATTTTACTTATTTTGGCATCAAAGTCACTTTTTTTATTTAAAGAAATCTATTTTAAACTAGCTTACCATATATATCATTTGTTTAGTGTGTTCCTATAACTGCTCCTCATCATGTGCTCAGTCCTTTCTTCGGATGTTCAACATGATCAATAACGATGATCTAGATTTAGAAATCTACATTCTTGCAATTCAGAGTCAGGCGATCCATCCTTGTCAGAGCTTTTCAAAGAGGAAGTGGATTGATTCGACCCTTTCCACTTACATACTTCCATTCCTCGAATAGCACAAAGTACTTGAGTTTTAATGGAATGGAAAAGTGCTTGTTGAAGAAACCAATCTCATTAATCCCACAACATTTAAGTACAAAAAGTTACCAGATGGCTCCTTTAACACCCACAACCAAAACGTGAAAGTTGATGGTAAAAGATCAGCAGCAAAAGCCAGTATATCACCAGGGTTGGGCACTAGTGTTTTTCAAGTTAGGCCTCCAGCGACTCAAGGATCCCAGTCCTCTGTTTTTACAACAAAGACCTGGGGTCCTCGCTGGGCTACAAGAAAGAACCACTTACTTACAGGACTGGGGGCAGGATTATTTGGCCAGAATTAACCTTGTAGAGACTTCACAAATGAAACAAGCAGGGTTCCTACGTAAGTATGGAAAAGTGTGGAAGTAGTTTGATCAATTTCCAGGTCTTATAAAGTATGGTAAATGAGAAATAAAGTATGGAAAAATATCTATGTTTCTAAACTATTACCACAATTCTAAAATATGGTTGTATAAAAATAGAAAAGTAGGTATTTCCAAAAATAATTCTGAAAATTAGGGTGGAAATTCCAAATGTGTGGGAACCCTGAACAAAGAAAGTTTAGCTTGTGTCCAATGTAACTTATCAAATTAACTCCAGTGTACAAATAACTTGTGTTTTTTTAAATATAAGGAAACATCAAATTATATTCAATGTAACTGCAAGTCAAAGCAATCCTGAACCGAGACAGTTCACAGTTTAAACTCTAGCAGCACGAGCAGCAGCCCTGAACTAGCACCCAGCAGGGTCCACTCAGGTGACAAAGGAGTATGGGAATCTCAACACTCAGGATTAGGGTTGGGCATTGAGTCTCGAGCATCAATGGTGACCAGGACTAACATTCCGATTCTCCCGGAACCGTTCGAGTTTTAAAATTTTGATTCCAAGTTTCGATGGCAGAGTTCGCCGACCGGAAAAAATAGCCGCTGAACACCAACGAGGTAGTGGGTCAACTTAGATATCCAACTAACATTAGCCCTTGTACCTTTTCATAGACAAACGACCTGACAACAAAAACTGATATTTATATACTGGTTGAAAATAGCCCTGTGAGAAATTCATAGTAAAGTTCTTAAAAAGTTAATATAACTTAAAAATTCATGGAGACGTTCAGAAATGTCATCCAAAAAGAAGAACTCTGGTTAGCGCTCTCATTTAAACCATGCATTTTCTTATATGGGATTAATCCTGGATAAAATCTTCATATAGATTAGACAATCTTTTCCATGTTTGGATTATTTCTTCTTCTTTGATCAGCCCGTTTTAAAGATTAGGACCTATCTGATGCCATCTGAGTTCAGGTGTTTATTCAAAGGGAGCTTATTTTGCACCTGTAATGCTATTATCTTCTCACTCCAGATTTGCAGCTTTTTTAAGAGTCCAATATGCAAGTTTGGGCTAAATTTACAGATCAGATCTCATCTTGATTGTAAGATATTTTTGCATTTCGAGCAACTGCACAATTTTGTTAAAAAATCCAGGTATGACAGAGAAAATGAACTTCAACATCCAGGGTGGTACAAACAGATTGTTTCATTTTAATTAGTTCTAAATATTTTTGGAAAAACTAAACATTTTGGGGCGAGGAGATAAGAGTAAACCAACATATCTTCATCACTCCAATCATCAAAATCATGAGTTATTCTTGTCATAAAGCTAATTCTGTATTCTGTGTCTTTGTGCAGCCTGTTCTCCTCTCTTTATCTAAACATGCAGCCGTCCGCTCAAGGGGATAGTATTTTTAGCACAGTAGGAGAAAAAAAAATGTACAGAGCTTATTTACCGCCATCATATCATCAAACTGTCAAGAAGCATCTTTTGCCGACTAAACCTTTCGCGTATCTGTGTACTCATAATTGATTCTCTGTTATATCGCAGGCAAAATGCCACCAAGATAACTGAGCAGTGCAGCGTGGATGGTATAAACCCCTCACTGAGGTTTGATAGACTGTCACATCTTATCACAACTTTGAAACAGTGAGAGGAGAGAGGGAGAGAGAGGGTGAATATGCACTCGACTCCTGTACCTCAAAAGGTGTTTCTGTGCTTAACAGTTTCAAAGCACTTTACCTTGAAAATATCTTTTTTTTTTCAGTTTAGTGGAAACGTAGGGATTAAGTGAGATAGAGGTAACAAATGACTTCAAGCAACAAACTTTAGGATTTGAAAAAGTTTGTGTTTGGAACTTTTCCTACAAGCCGTGTGAAGCGTATGTGTGAGGAATCGAAATGTGAGCACAGCGAATACAAGAGAGCAGACACACTGGTGATGACTTTTCATTAACTTGGTCGAGTGGAGCAATACTTGGAGCTGTGAAAATTAACCTCATTTAATGTACTTGACCCTTATTTGTTAATGGCATTTGCAGTGATAATAGTAGCAGATGGTAAGTCATTATAATAATGAAAATAAGTCATTATTTTAGACAGAAGCAGAGTAGAGAAGCCACTCAGCTTACAAACAATGATTTGGCAACAGAAAAGAAAACTGCTGCTTGCAGATTGTATCGTCTCAAGCTAACTAGCTCAACAGAATAGTGTGGCATAATTAAAAAACTAAAACTTTAACAGCTTTATTCATGGTTTTATACTTTCTTATTGGTAATTCCAGCAACTTTAATAAACAATAAGATACTTGGAGGAACAACAAACAATGGCAGTAGCCACTAAGTGTGGCAAAACAGAACATTAGTTGGAAAATTTGGCACAATAGCAGTGGGAATGAGCTTCTACATGGTTGCAGAGGGAGCCACATTTTAGACTTCCTAGTCCTAAAGGCCTGCTTTCCATTGTTTTAAACAAAAATTCATGTATCCTACCCAGCTGTATACAAAAGTTTTCCCTTTTAATGTGAGGTTATCACAGTTACTAGTTAGCTGAATAGCCGCTATTTGCATTGAAGCATACGAACACTTAGTTAAAACCATTCTTTCAAAGTTCTTCAACTTCTGGAAAAACCTCGGAAAAGATAAGTTTGAGACTATTTTCTGACTTTTTTCTCTCAATACAACTATATTTTTGTAATAGTACCATGGGGGTGTATCAAGAATGCATTTAAGGTTTTTTTTTACTTAGTTGTCATAAAGTGATCAAACCTAGTGAATGAAATCATAAGGAAACAAAGTCTTCATGTCGACATCAAACCCACTGTGAATCAAAACTATGACTTATTTACATCTTAATTTTCATAATAATGTGACTTTACTGCAACTTCATATTTTTTAACACTACGCCTTCAATTCTGACATGAAGATTTTGTTTTTTCATGACGTTATTCCCCTGATATAATGATGTTGTGACTTTATTTCCATGAGAAATTGACTTTTTTTAAATTCAATTTTTAAGTAATAATAAAAAAAACTGAAATGTGGCCCTACTACTCAGTCATATAGTAGAACTTGATTTTCTTACAACCTCATTCCCTTAATATTTTATGACTTTGTTCCCAAAATCCAAACATAAGTGTGGCTGAAATGCTCTGTCAGTCTATGAAAAGGTTTCAAAAGGAAATTCAAAAGGAAAAAAAAAAGAGAAGGGATAAACAAAGTTCACTACGTCGACAGTATGTACCAGGAGTATGGGATAGCAAGTTCAGGACCATGGACAGCGACCCTGTACATGAATGTTGTTTCAGTCAACAGCTACATCTTTTTAACTCTTAAGTTAATAATAAATCATATTTTCTTCTTGGAATTTATTTCTGTTTCATTAATAAGCCGGAAAAAAAATCCGCCTTTCACTCATTCAAACATGAATGTTGGTGAAACTTGTACATCTGTTTGTGAACCTCTGCTCTTGTGTGGTTTTCATCAACAGATTTACCAAAGCTGACATCTCATCCTGACAGCTTGACTTTGAACTGTAAAATCTGACTACTTATCCAAATAGCTCTCACAATATGAAAGCAATGCTAATGATTTCTAAAGATATAATAAAAATAAAACACCATGGGTAGAGGCTTTTGATGTTTCTTTTGAAAACTTGCCACATTAAAAGGCATGTGTTGACGGTGCAAGCCTGCGCCGCCCTGCTGTGCTGAGACTGAGAAAACACCCTCCAACAAAGAACACCACCCTCCCTCAGCACCACCAACCGCCCTCCCTCTGCCAATCCTCTGAACCAGACTCCCCGTCATCTGCCCCCACCTCACCCTTCCCCGTTTGCCAGCTTTGAACGCCAGCCGCATAACTGAGTCCCCAAGTCATATGAAATCACAAACGTCAACCGTCACATCACATATTTATCTGGAAAAACGACTATGACAGAGTTCTGCTGGGTCTCGCTAATCAGGCATGCTTTGGCTTCGTTGAAAGGCATCACATTCTGACTTTAAACGTCAGATTTTAATATCAGATTGGCTTTTCTGATCTCTAACACATCAAAAGTGACTCCCTGGAAAATGATATAATTTTTCTTCATTAAACATTCAAGCTTTTGAAATTGGATGTGGTTTAAAAGTCAAATCTGGTCATATCTGTAACAACTATTACAAATTTACTTTTTATGAGGTTGGAGTCAAAGCAGAAAACAGCTGTGAAAACCGCCTAATTATCCAACTTTATCTCATGATAAGCTTAAAAGTTGCCTTAACTATATATATATAAAAAAAATACTATCATTGAGTTGTTGTGCCGAGTATTTTCGGATACTATAAAGGTCAGAAATTCACCTGTGGAACAAACTACTTTTAAGGGTTTCTTTGCACTTTTATGTCACACTTGCATTTTCAAACCACAGCAACCTTTCACTCTGCTGGAAACCTCTACCTCTTTGCACTGCAGGCCATAACAAATGGAAACATTATAGTGTGCGTTACATAACATCAACCTTCTCAAAGTAAACAGTAACACCTTGCTGGTTTTGTGTCAGTGTACGTTCCGATATAAAATATCTGTGACCTTTACTCAGGCGTCTAACCGCCGACCTCTGCATGGAAAAGCTCCAGTCGTTCGCCCCTTTGTTGTGTTTTTATCTCAAATGTGACTCAGTGTTACTATGAGTCACCATGTGACCTGTCAGAGAGGTTTAGAGGGAGCTGAGCAGACCACTGTCAGCCTCTCAGCCTGCAGGGTTTATGAGGGTCTCTGTGCATGTCAGAAGTGAGCAGCGGGTTCACTAAGGTTGTTTTTGTTGTATTTAAATGAGAAATTCATGTTTGCACGTGTTGATGTGAAAGAAGAGGTTATAATAATGCCAGAAATTGTCTGAGTTCTACACTAAACAGATGAGTCAGTTCAATAAACAAAGACAGAGCAGACCACAGCGTCATAAACTCAGTTAGTCTCCGCTTGCGTCAAAGATGACTAAACTGTTGAAATAGGGGAGCCATAAAAACAGTGTCAAGGCACTTTTGTTGGAATGAAGTTAAAGTCTTTAATTAGTCGAGGCAGAATTTATTTTAAAATAATAACAACAGGACCAGTTTCAGCTGTGACAGTCTTCTTCAGGGCGCAGTCCAGACACACTGAGAGGAGAGGTTCATTGAAGGAGCACAAGGCCTGGAGGCTGAACTACATCTGAAAAATCAGGGAACAAAAATAGACTGAATTACAAATATGGTACTAAAAGCAGCCAGTATGAGGAAAGTCAAACCACGATTAATATAATGATTAATGTAAACAGTCAGTATGAACAGTAATATGCTATCAAACTGATCTGAGTGACTTCATCTAAACCAGTTAGTCTGTCAGGATTGTTAGAATGAATGAGCCAAGAGGAATAATAATAATAATGATAATAATAATAATAATAATAATAATAGTTGTTGTTGTTGTTGTTGTTGTTGTTGTTGTTGTTGTTGTTGTTGTTGTTGTTATCATTATTTATGCACCTCTAAGTTTATCTAGTCCCATCCTTGAGAGTGAATTTGCCATATCAGAGGAATTTCTGTCATTGATGGATGGATGTGTAGATAAAATATTTAACAAAACATATCACATTTACATTGTTTAGATATTAAGATACATTAAATAAATGTAGTATCTGAAAATATGTAATTGTTGCAACAGGATTATTTCCAAGTGAATGAAGTAGAAATTAAAATTCACACTAACCAGTTAGTTTGAAGGTAAGAAAAAACTCAAAATTGTGGCTAAGGTTAGCAGAGATAGCACCGCCTGCCCTTGGTCCTCTTTAGTAAACCAGACACAACTTTAAACAAATTTTATCTCCATTTTTAAATTAAACTTTTGCCAAATCATGCAGGTCTTCGATATGCAGACTGGGTGGTAGAATATTAAAACATTATGGTATTCATCATTAACCAGAGCTAAAGCCTAAGCTAATGGTGGGTGGCTGTGCTGTAGCTTTAACACAACAAATGACCAACATATCAGGCCTAGAAAAATATTAACTCATTTACCTAAAGAGTCACACAGACATCAAATCATTTTGTCGACGAACATCTACATCCCAAAGTTGCAACATGCTGCTAAAAAAATGATCATTACATTTCAGAATAGCAGTATTTTAACATAGAAAGAAACTTGTTTATTTATTTAGTTGTTAAAGTCTGAAAATAAATGTGTGCACAAACTTAATGCTAACACAGTGCCCCCTTATGGCCTCCTTAGTCACAAAGTTTTAGTCAAAGTTGCTGAATAATTCCCCATCAGCCTTAATTATACCTCTTGCAAAGTGCCTGTTAGACATAATAGCACATTAACACCCTTCATTAATCACGAGAAAACATGTGAAACAGCATACCTGTTCAAGTCTTTTATCAGCTGGGTTCTTACAGGATCATGTGATGACTAAAATAGAAAAAACTTTTATTCACAGCTGAGTCAAAGTAAAGCCACACAGAGCTGCTAGCATCGCTGTAGAGCCTTATTCTGGCTTTTCATCACTCTGTTGGTCATGAGGCTGTAAAAAAAAAAAAAAAAGCTTCACATTTCCAGAGAAATGCAGCGGACATTAGAGGTCTGAATGTTAGCTGTCCCAATGGACAGACAGAGAGAGATTTGATGGAGACAAAGGGCCCATTCACCCTTTTTCCTGCTGTCTGAGTTCAAGAGTCAAACATCCTGTTGTGAGGGTTTCCATCATAATAGTTAGAAAACAAGTGCTTCCGAAAAAACAATCAGCAGGAACACCGGCTGCTTGTAAGTCTCTTTAAAACAACCCCTGAACACACAATCGAACACACAAATTGAAGTCCCTCTAAGAGCGAGAGACCTCCCTCCCCTCTAAAAGCTCCCAGGAAGCTAATTGTCAACGGTACATTTTTTGTATGTAAGAGCGCACTTCCCAGAGTAGTGCCTATTACTCCCTGCATGAATTGACAGGGCTAATGAGGAAATTAGGGTTTTATTAATTCACCCAGAGGACAAGATGAGGGAGAGGCAGGGGAGGAGAGGAGAGAAGAGGACTCCATCTTTGATTTAAAGGTTAATTTGGAGAGGAGGGGAGCGGGGGGCACAGAGAGTGGTCCTGACAATGTTTTGATGCTTCTGGATGAGGGCCAGCTGTCCCGCTATGGGTGCAGCTCAGGCAAAAGAGAAAAAAAAAACAGAGGGAGAGACAGACGAGAGGGAGATGAAGTGGCGGCCAACTTTAGGTCAGGCCTGGAAATCACGCAGAGGCAATTAGGAGTGTTAGCTTCATCAGTAATGCCGCTGGCTACGTCCGGCCGTACAGCGTCGGCGAGGGCTTGAAGCGCCGCACATGCAGAGTGGAGGGGGCATTAGCAACTCAACACTTGACTTTGACAAGGTCAGGCTTGAGGAGCAGCAGGCAGACTGGCATGGTGCTGATGACCTTATGCTGTCATGCTGGTGACCTTGCCGCGCTCAGCAACTCCTACCTCACATGTCATGATAAGGATGACTTCCTAAATTCTCCATATTTCAGCACACCGGCGCTCTGCTATATCAGAGATGAAAGCGGCTGTTTGTGGTATTTATATAACAGAGGTGAATGTACGCTCAGAAACATTTGATGTCCTTCTCTTCCCAGCAGTAGTTTGTGCCTATATCTGGTATCAAAATATGTCTTTAAAGTCACCAAAGTGGAATAAATGTGCTTCATGTAATGGAAAAAAACTCTCCAGTGGAGGATGGCTTTGTGTACCAAACATGAAGGAACATATGTGCTCAGAGAGACAATAAAACGTGCTGTAAAGTTTCAGTTTCCTTTGGAAAAGAAGTGCACAGTAAAATGGATCTTCAATTTAATGTGTTCCTGCAGCTTAAATGTCCTTTAAACTTAAAGCTCCTGTTAGCAAGTTTCTAGTTGTGTTAGTTTTGCTGCCCCACTGTGGATAAATCTGAATGGTTCCGCTCTTCACTGATTTATAAATGTGTATGTAGTGTTTTCTGACATAAAAATCAACTATCCTTACAAAAAAGAAACAAACATACAACTAAAAGTTGTGTATAAAAAAATGGTCTGTTAGCGACACCTACAGATGTTTCAGGTGACAGTGGTCCTGGATGCTTTTTTAGCTCATGCAGCAGAAATGATATTATTTTCAGACTGTTTCATTTTCTGCTAGAAACTCCTCACAGGAGCTTGAACATTTTAATTCATATTAAAGTCCAACTATCAGCCTGTTTTAATGCTATACGTCACACTGAGCTTAGAAATCATAAAGCTCCAATGAGGAGATTTTGACTGGTTTGGAAGACACCCACAGTAGCACGAAATAGATCAACAAAAAAAGGCAATTTCTTTATTGTAATTTTTTTAGGTTTTTGGTGAAAAAAAATGTTTATTTAATTCCATATAACATGCGTTATTAACAGACAAGACAATACAGTGCACTGGAAACTGGGTTAAATGCGACGTTGGTTAAAATCTACAGTCTATGTTTACAATCTATGGTGATCATGGATGCATGCAGAATAGCAGTCGCATTTATGCTGGTGCAATCCCTTTGTATTTGTTTGCATTTGCAAATACAATTGCTGTACTATGTGGAGGAGCAGAGATGAAGGAAGAGATGTTGTTGTTGCTGCAATGCGGGATTCTGATTGGCTAACAAGGGCTTGAGCTTCTGTTACACTGCCACCTACAGGTTTGGCTCTTGACGGCATATATAGACAGGGTCATGTTATCGAAACTTTTCTGAAAACATAGTGGTGTGCACGCATTTTTTTGGTTTGTTTGTTTGTTTTTTGTTAACAGAGAGGGTGAAATGTCCATCTCTGAAAATAGCTGGCATGTGTAAACATAGTCCCAAACTCCTGCCTGGCTCTTCCTCTGCTCCACGAGACACCATTTTTTCTTTCGTCTTTTGCACATCAGACCCGCTCTTGATCAGTTAATCAAATTACATTTATCCGTCACACTTTCTAATTTCATACCAGCAACTATTTATGGTTTGGAAAGTCTGGTGTACATTTCTATCTTTGAGCTCTTCCAGCCTAAAATCTTCTCAGAGTTAAAAGAAAAAAAGGAGAATATGCTCGTAATTCACATTCATGCACCTTGTTAAATAGCAATGAGCCATATTTATGCATCTTGTTAAATAATGCACATATCAACCCTCCTATCTGAGCTGTATGGGTTCTTATAATTGGGCTTTGCAAGGAATCCTCCATTTGGAGAATGGCTGGAACAAGCCAGAGGTGATGCTGCATGATTTATGGGACACCTTCCTCTGAATAGGGACATCAACGGGATTACATTTGTCTTTATCTTCTGCCAGAAAGGTGGCATATGTGAATACTAACATCCGATCAGTCTATCATCAGAAGCAGTGTGAGTTATAGAGCTTTAGATGATATTCAGATGTACTGCTTCAGGTTAAAGTGGAGTTCCCTGATGAGGTCGAATAAAGAGAGGAGAATATACAGCAGAGCTTGTTTTAGCTGCTTTGTTCAACATGCTTACTGTAAAATATTGAAAGCCTTTACCTCCCCGGATTGTAAGGTGTTTCATTTTTAATGATTTTATTGATTTTTCTTTGAAAATAAGAAGCACTGTGGAAATGAATCAGCAGGGTTTACACTGTTCAAGTATGTTAAACCAACCAAACAAACTACAAAAAAACAGCTTCACCAAATAATATTCATGCACCTTTTCTATCCAAAATGACAACCATTTACAAAAACAGAACTAATAAGACTTGCATTCTCCTCTCCATTATTGCAAACGTAGTTCAAAGGTTAAAACAAAGTCCCCAAATGGAAATGACTAAAATAAAATTCAATTTGTCACAGACCAAGAAAACAGTCGGGACAAGCTTCTAGCTAATAACAGCACAACAGAACTGACCAGACACAGTCAGACGAGAACACTCTGCTCAGATATAACAACATTCAAAAATGTCCCTGCACATAAAGTCCTCTATTTATGAAATTTTAAGACTGAATTGGTGCTAACCCATATCCTTGACCAGTCAGCTGAACCAGACAGGAGACGAACGACCCCTGCACAGGCACCTCATAAAAACCAGACAAGTGTTTGGGCCATGACGTATATGCTGCTCTGGGGGTTATTATTTTGACTCCTCTACCTCTGCCGAGACTCTGAAACAGTCACCATCAGAGCAAAGATTGGGGAATTGCCTGTTAGGTGCATCGAGTCAAATTAGTTATTTTTGGTTCCTATTTGGATGGTGATTGTCGTCCTCCGTTGTGATGCAGTCTGGCTGAATAGGTCAGCATGCTCTCCTTCTAATGGCTATTGAAATATCAAACTGCGCATTCCTGCTGTGTCTATCTGGTGCACATTGAGAAACTAGTCTTGTAAACTCTGCTTTCCATACAAAAAGTTTCTTTTTCAGTGTGAAGAAGTTGTTGTTCATGACAAGAATGTGCACCTGCTTAGTCTGTGTCATAAAAACACTCTAAAGTCTGTAACTACAAGCCTCTACTGATTATTGCTGCCTTCAAATGGAAATTGAACATTGTGTGCAGGAAAGGCTTGGTGTTCAAGTGGTTACCCAAGAGGAAAATTGTTGCTAGGCAACGGCAGATGCCATAGGCCTGACGGAAATATGGACCGTATGCTCATCAAATCATCATGACCTTAGAGAGGTTGATGTTTTATGGCTCTGACATGTTGCAGTGAAGTCAACAAAAAATATCTAAAATATTATGAAAAAATGAGGTAATGTAAAATGTATGGACACACCAACCACCACAAACTGGATTACATGGGCCCTGCCATTTCTGAAAATGTCACCCAATTCATAAATATATAGAAAAGAAGTGTTGTTTTTTAAGTCTTCTCTCATAAAAGCAGCTGTGTCTTCAGCTGTCAATTACCTCGTCTCATATCTATCCTTTTCCAAAATTATTATGCTGGAATAGTTAACTTAGTCTGTAATGGCTTGGTCTGGCCTCACACTAGTCCAGTTTTTGTCCGGATTATGGGCCTGTTTTGCCAACACCAATGATCATGGGGCATGGCCTGACTAAGGGCTTGTCATATCCAATTAAATGCCCAACAAATCCTCACAAAAACCAATTATAAATATAACCAATAACCAATATTATAACCAATACTGAATTTTCCCTAGGGGTAAATACATTTCTTATTCTTATGAGAGAAGCAGGCTGAGGTTTTAAAATACAATTGCACACTAGCAGTCCAGGATTTTTTCCTCAAAGTTAGACGCTAGGATATTTGCAGTTTGCATAATCCAAGTGAAATTTACAGATGACATGCAAATGTGATGACAGTGGACAAACACAGGCTTTGATTTAACATTTGAGGTGGCTCAATTGATCCATGGCGTGTACTCATGCTCTGATTAGCATAAAGGAAAATAGTCCACCCTATAATTTCTGACAAGAAAGACTGCGAGAGAGTCGCAGAGTGAAATTTCTTTAGTCTCCACAACATCCTTTGTGTTATGGCAAACACAGAACTGCCTTTGTGCCTAATAAAGGCACTAGTGCAACCACAGTGCCGCCCACAAAGAGAAGACATGGGTGTAAAAACAAAAATAATGAAATAAAAAGCAACAAAAGGTTACTAGAAAATGTCCAACTCAAGACTCTAAAATCCAACAAAGGCATTGAGGAAAAAAATCACGAGACACTGGCATACAAACACATAGACATACAACATACCACACAATGAACCAATGCAGAAACAGGGGAAGACAAGGACTATATATACACAGGGGAACGAGCAACGAGAGGCAGGTGAGACACTAAGACACAGGTGCAGACAATCAGAGAGGAGGAAAACTGAGGAAGTAAAACAAGACTAGAAACACAGGGAATAAGCTACTACAAAATAAAACAGGAAACACTAATATAAGGAATAAAACACTGAGAACATAAGGGGTCAGACACAAACTGAAAACTCACAAGACTGGACTACAGGGGAACAGGAACAATGGGGGACAGAAACGCAAGGGAAAATCACAAAGAAAATACACTCAAGAGAAACACAAAACCAGGGAAAAACTAAAAACCAGAACATATCATGACACTTTTGGACACAAACAGTGAGTTACACCATCTGTCTTAGGACTTGGATCTTTTGGCATCTGAATCCATCATGAAAAATTTCTAATGCGTCATCTATATCATACCATTCATATTCCCGTAGAGCCTGTATGGATGAATAATCCTCCACTTCTATACCCTCTTATTAAGATTTTGCTCATATCTGTTGGTTTATGCGCACAGCTGCAGTACATAGCCTCTCTTCAGAAGCATTATTTCATATTTTAATTGAGTTGATGCCCTTTTTTATTTTCACACTCACTGATACTCTGCACCGACAGTACCACTGACTCCTGCAAGAAGCAGTCTGAACTCCAGCAAAGACGCACCGCTTCAGCACTCTCGGCTACACCGTGCGTGCCACACTGCTATCACATCATTGTTAGTCATGGCTCGCGGCAGTTCTGCCATTTTGAGCAGAATGAGTGTAGTTAACATGTCACTGTTCAAGGATTATACCAGAGATTTTACATTTGTTAGCCCATTTACATTTGATTTCTAGAGTGCACTGCAGGCTGCTCGGTCACGGTTTCATATTTGTTCCAGAGCGGTGGTGAGTTCAGGCGCTGTGGGAACTTGTGATCACACTGGGGTGTCTGATCTTGGCATTTTCACTGGAGGGAAACAAAAAAACTCGGAGTAACATTTTCATAGTGAACGTGTTTACTCTCTATTCTTGTTCCCTCGTTTGATAACCTGGATTTTCTCAAAGCTAATAGCAGATATGATGCTGAAGTATCTCACTAAAGGTTGAAATCTGTGACAGCCTGAATTCTGTCTCTAAACATGCATATCAGGACTACTATGTTGTTCATTTTTAAAACAAAGGGGTAAATTTAACCTTCAGGAAGTTCACAGTTTCTTTCTACAGCAGTGTCCTGTTGCTCTGCTATGGTTGAATACTGCCATCTAAGGATTGTCTGTAATCCGATTCCTTTGTGTTACAGGCAGGCAGACTTGATCCGTCTTTTCTTTGGATTTATGTTCAGCTTGAGAATCATATATGAAACAAAATCAATCAACAAAAGAAAGATTGATTTTAGATTAACGTTTAAAAAGGTACAGAGACTTAGATGAGTGTAGGACTTTAATTTGGGATGAAGAATTCGCCTGTAGCTGTTGTTTGTAGTGAAGTCTCTGACATTTGAGCTGTGCACTCTATGTTGCAACTTACACTGTTGCAAAGGGATCTACTTTTGGCAAACGTGCAGCTCAATCATGGTGCTTGGTTTGGTGGATATGACAAGACTTTGTCTTGCTGGCATTGCAGACACGGCTGAAACAAAGACCCGGCCCGTGCGCCAGGATGTGCACAGAAAGCCACGGTCGTTTATTCCCCCCTCTCACCGTCCAACCATTGTCCCAGAGGAGTGATTGACGGAGGCTTTACCGAGACAATCTCCCCCCAAAATCCACCTCTTTCTTCTTCATCCCCAAAGAGTCTTGAGCAGTTCCAAACAAGCTAGAGTGCCGGTTTTTACCAAAAGTATCGTCATTCTGGGCCAGCCTTTCCCTCTGCTCTGCGGGCCTCCGCACTGAGCCCTTAGTTAGAAGTGTCAGACTTTGAAAGCTGCTGCCGAGATTTGTGGAGACTTTGTTTTGCCACTTCCTCTTTTACCGCGCTGAGGTTTATGATTCCAAGATCCCATGAACACGAAGTGAACTCTACTAACGCTCAGGAAGAAATGGATATGACGTGAAAATGAAACAGGTGGCTCTGTTATCAGTCGGGTCCAAAACCAAATTGCACGAAATCTCAATTAAAGTTTGGACTCAGGATGGTGAAACTGCATCCATAACAACATAAGCTTGGAAAAACATTGCTTCACAGGCGTCCAAAATACTTGTACATGATGAAATATTTCCATGAAAGCCTGTAAATGGGGGAATTACTCATTTGTTTTCCTGTCTGAGGCTCAAAGGAGAACCTGGCAGAATTGCACATACTTGAAAGTAATGTCAAGTGCCAGATAATCCCTGATTAAAGATCAAGTCTAAGTGTTAGTGAGTTATTTGCTGGTGCTGTGTTAGTGGTATAATGAGGAAAAAAGCCTCTCCACCTGAGGTGCTGCTGCCATAATCTTCACAGTAAACACTCATCATGCATTCGCCATTGATTAGTCTGTGCCTCTCATCAATCATCGGGGGCTTGTCTGAACAGATTAATAATTATGACATCTGCACTCAGTCAAGAGCGCTGATTAGAAGGAGGGGAGAGGCAAAAGGCAGTAGATAATAATGAGCAGTGAGGTGTTCAGGAACTTCATCAAATCGTCTGCTTCATTTGGTGATCACTCTGCTGCTCGTAAGTTGGCTTGATGACATTTCTATTAGCTGTATACAATAATACCCTGTAACACACTGGTTATTAAATCAGCTCTACGAGACAATGTCATATGTGTCTCCTCATTCTGATTAAAACTGTGACAGTTATGACCTGATCCAAGAACAGTCTGTCACAATATAGAGTCATTTTGTGTGATTTTGATTTGACTTGACAGAAGACAGGCGGTTCAAATCGGTGATTCGCTGTCCTCATACCTCACTTGTTCTGCTAGAGTACCACAGGGCTCAATACTGGGTCCTGTTTTACTCAGCGTTCATGTCAATAACTTCCCAAAGGTCTGTAGAAATATAAAAATGCAACTATATGCTGACGACATTGTATTATACTGTTATGCCTACTCAAGACTAAAAGCCAGTGTTGCCAACTCCTCAGTAAGGAAAGTTGCTAGTGGCTGTCGTTAAAGTCACTAGAAGTCACTAGATGATGTCATTGCCTAATTTGCATAATTTCTCAGTCAAACCCTCTGTCGCCGCCGACCCCCCCACCCTGTTTTTGATGCACATCGGCTACCCGTTGAGAAGTGTAACATATATTCCTGCATTTATGTTGGAGTCTCTGTACTCCAGAAAAAGTTGCTAGATTTTGTCACTAGGCGCTTTTTTTGAAAATAAGTCACTAGGGGGATCTGAAAAGTAAACTAAATCTCGCGACATAGTTGGCAACACTGCTAAAAGCTGCTGCAATACTCTCAGGAGTTATGGTGCCAGCACGTCCCATTGGCTCCAAAACTTTTTTTTTTTACATTTAATTTTACAGTAAATTACTGCCTTCTGGCTGCATTAATGTCACAGTAATTTTACAGTAACTATTTCATAATAATTTAGTGTGCCTTTATTAATTCACAGCAAAATTCCAAGATTACAATACTGTATCGTGAACATTACAGTAAAAGCATGTAAAGTTATAATAGAGTCATTTACTGTGAAATATACAGTTATAATACAGTTAAATAATGTCAAATTCTAGTAATTTTTTACAGTGTAACCTCTTTGTCTTTGGGGATCGACTTTTTGCAAAAGATTTTCACATTTTTTTATAGTAACCTGCCTTAGGACAACAGATGGAATTTAGTAACTGTGCAAACTGGCATATTAACTTTGATCACTGTGCATTGTCCTAATCAAACCAATAACTAAAAAAAAATCCAGTTTGACTCATTTCAATCTGGTTCAAAGCAAACTGAAGGATTTTTACTCACACACACAAAGCTGACGACCCTATTGTGTCTTGGACATACAGTACTTGCATTATTTTCCCCTCTCAGTGTGAAGGACAAGGATATTTCTGCAGCTGCTAACAACACCAACCATGCGTTCAGTTTCTGTAACTGTAACAAGGATACTTGTTTTGACTAGGTTCACGACTAGCTGCTGCAAATAGTAGGGGAGTGACATGTTACTCACAACACTAGTTAGGGGTGTGAAAATCAATACTCCATCAAGAAAACAACTCGCAATAATTTGCTGTATTGATATTTTTGCACAGCACTGTTGGCCACCAATCAAAGTGCTTTATTTGACAACTTGGCGTGTATCCCGATGAACCCTCACGTTCCATTGGAGATTGATAAGACCCCATGCTCTCTCCAGAAGTTAAAAATACTTCATATTACTAATCCATCAGCCCGATTCTAAATGAGTGCACCATCAGCAGGAAATAAACAGCAGCTCTTCTCTGTTATTGTTCACATTTTTCCATGTATTAGCATACTGGGCATCAAAACACTGCGAGTGAAAATGCAACAGAAGCACAAAAGCCTCAGATGCCTTTATTCTCTGGGACCTCTGTATTACCTATAAGGACACAGCATATGGCTCTTTTTCTTTTTTCCTATAGTGACTAATGTAAAAAACCGAGCCTTTCCTTGAAGAATGTCTGTGAGTGCACTTATCTGGCAAATATTAAAAATAGATTACGGGGCCATTGGGAGGTAAGTGGTTCCATAAGCAGAATTGATGGTACTAAGGAGTATCATGGAGACTGCCTACATCACCTTGAGGGTCTCATCCGCTTAATGATGCCATGTGCCGCATGCTTTTCCGTGTGAGGAATGGCAACCATTTTGCTGTGGGCTCTGACACTCCACTTAAACTGCTATTCCAAGCAGTTAACAGGAGCACCCGGGCCCGCGCGCCAGACAGCTGGGAGATGGACAGCGGGGGGTGATACGGTTGAAGAGTAAAAATGCTCGGCTTAAACACACAATCAAGAATTTCCAAGGGCAAGTAGAGAGGCTTTATTTTTCCTGGTTAAGGTCAGCTTTTGTGGTGATATTATTATGGATATAGGACATCAAAGGGCAGCTTGAAGGCGTCGATTTTTCCACTTTAACAAGCTACGCTGCTTGCACAAGTACGAACACACCTTTTGTTGAAC
This sequence comes from Xyrichtys novacula, assembly GCA_962446985.1. Classification (NCBI taxonomy): domain Eukaryota; kingdom Metazoa; phylum Chordata; class Actinopteri; order Labriformes; family Labridae; genus Xyrichtys; species Xyrichtys novacula. The sequence continues at coordinate 27,547,129 of OY660871.1, forward strand.
GATTTCAATCATTCAAATAAAATGTAAGCATGCAGAAATAGAGGCCGCTCTTATTTCACTGTATAATCTCTGACCTGGAGCCTTTTCTTTTCAGTGATTTTACACATATTTCGTCAAGTGTTTCACTCTCCAGGAAGATTGCAAAAGAAACTGCAGTCGGACGGGAGGAGAGGAGGCCATTTACAGAATCAAACTTCAGGTGAAGTTTTCAAAAACCCTTGCTTTGTGCTTCCAGCATGATTTTTTCCAATGAGTGCTGCACACTCGTCTAAGCCAGCTCAAGGGAAAGTTGTGGACAGCTGCCAGTTCTGTGGGGTTTGGAGATGCCTTGTGCAATTAGGTTCCTCCACCGTAAAAGACTGCCGTGCCGGTGCTGCCAGCCCCCTTTCCCTGGACCCTGAGCCCCCTTCCCCCAGCCAGCCTGTCAGCAGACGGGTTGAAAGGTGCCATTTGACCATGGAGATGGGGCTCCCTTCCCTGCCAGCAAGCTTCTGAGCCGATTTGAAGGTGTGTGTCCCTGGACTGGAAAATCTTCCCTATCCGAAAAGTCGATTAAAGCCAACAGCTGCGTTTCAGGCTCTGCCAGGCAAAACCCAGCAATGGACACGCACACATGCACGCGCTTTGACATCAAGAAGTGTCTGTTCAGCTGTATGCATCAATACAGCCCAAACATGAAGACAACTTCACTTAATCAATCTGTAGACTTCGTCGCTCTGTCCCATCAATTAGCGCTCTCTTGTCAGCAAGTTGTGTCCACTTTATTAGCAAACTTCATCAGATTTATTAGTGAGACATAACTGGAAGAAGATGAATCACTCTGCACTGCAAGTATGAAATCAGCCAGCAAGCACATTGGTCAGACACTATATTGGATTTCCTCTGCACTGTGAATCCTTCTGGTGTTCAAATGGGGAAAAGTTGGCAAAAGTAAAGATGGATTTTGTAAAAAAATTGATAGCAATAGAAAGGAAAAGTCTGCATTTTCTAACTGTCTCTATACAGAAGCAGAAAAAACATGACATGCTTCAGGCTTCAGGGTGAAAAATAGGAAATATCCGTGAGAAAATGCTCCAAAAACTGATGATAAATGCCTCCAGGCTTTAGAGTTTGCTCTAGTTAAAAAAAACAAACAGAAAATCATGTCACATTTTCTGCATTGCACTCACTTGCTCAGTGAAGTTTCAGCTGTTTGTGTCGGGAAATTGAGCACTGCAATGGCCCTCATTGCTCAGCAGCCACCAAATAAATTTCCATTGGAGGAAGGGAAATCGATGCATGCATTCTGCCTCTTTTAGGGTCCTAGTAGACTCTCCCTTGTGATTTTTAAAGTATGTTAATGTAATTTATTGAACCTCTTACCCTAATCACACAGATTGCCTATAATTACATACCTTGACGTCTGCTGGACTTCTAATTGCTAATGCTTTTCTTGGAATTTGTCCTCTAATCCTTGTATGTAATGACTCTTAAGAGAAAGAAAAGTGCTTTGCTGCTACTTTTAGCTGTTTCCCAGGCTGCAGAGACACCATGGTTCAAGCTGTCTGCTGTGTTTGTCCAAGGTAATGCTGCCACTACACTAAAGCAGATGTTTGTATTTGCATTTCAGTAAATTAACTGAGTTTACATTCAACATAAGTAAATTACATTCTTGTAATTTCACCCACTAAATCCACTCCAGTTGATAGATTTTAAATCCAGCTTTATATCTAATTTACATTTGCCCATGTTGTCCAAGCAAAGTCTGAACCGAGAGACATGTTAGCGCCAGACAGATGTTTATGTTGTTGTTTTTTACTGCAGTTCGCCTTACCAGCTGGAGGTTAAAGGCCCCCTTTGGTTTTCACTCCCACTGAACACACTCTTTGCCCATTACAGTTTATTCCAGAGGAGTTTAAGGAAAGCTTTAACTTTGCCTGCACTCCTTGTTGAAAGTTTGGTTGTATTTGTTCACACTTCATTGAATCCACAGCTGTTATTCGACCTTCTCGTATCACAGTTGAAAAAGTTAAATAACTTGATATAAAGGTGCTAAATGATAAAAAGTTAATACATGAAAAAAATCACAAATAGTGAAGAATCCCTGTTGCTTATGTTTTTGGGGGCGGAGCTTAGCAAGAGGCCCAAAAATCCTTTAGATACCTTAATGAGCTGTAGCTAGCAAGTCACTAGTTAGTCTGAATATGCGATTAGGAATATGTCACACTGACAAAGTGACAGCAAACTGACAGACATGTGGTTGGATGATATGACAGGACTGCCAGAGGCCGTACATTGACACTTAATCGAGTTAATTACACTCTAATCGATAAACTGAGCGTGTCTGGTAAATATAGCTGGTCTTATGCTGCGTTCGAGTTACCTCGGAAGTCAGAAGTCTGAGCTGAAAATTATGTCACACCCAAGTTCCCAGCGTTTCAGTTGCTAAGTTGGAAAAAAAAAGCAAAATCTGAGGCGGAAACAAGATGGCTACATCTATGAAAGTTATTTTATTTAGGCAAGCACCAAAATAACTTTAGTAGATGTAGCCATCTTGTTTCAGGCCTCTGATTTTGCTTTTTTCTGACTTGGTAACTGAAACGCTGGGAATCTCAGGTGTGACGTCATTCTCAGCTCTGATATCTGACTTCTGAGGTAACTCAAACGCAGCATTAAACTCTCTCTCTCCTGCATTGTGTGATTGTCCAGGCATAAACTATTTCTTTTGGCATCAACACACTGCTTAATTTGCAATAATTGAACAATAGGCTACATCTTTCGTTGCCACCTCTGTAGTAATAGCTCCAAATATTATCATAACAAAGACATTCAGCTAGCTGTCTGTTAGCAGGCTATCCCACGCAGATTAACACTGTTTTAGCTAGCATAGTATCACAACCTGCATCTAACGCTTCCTCGTTATCAAGAAAATGATAATCCATAAAAACATAATTTTACTCATCTATATGATGTTTGCACTGGACACAAGCATTTTTGATTTCAACTTCTGTTCAGTCCTTTCATTTTTATATCCAACCAAAGTTGTTTCTGCATTTGACTTTGAGAAGTGGCAGCTGGTGTACATAAAATTTCAACACTGAGACACTCTCACTCCTTCTGTCCTCTCATTCAACAACACAACAAGGTGGCGTTTTAGAATTTCTGTGTCACCTTCTACCCTGTGGTGGTGGATTCATGTTGTTCTCCAGTTTTGTTTCATTTTGCCTCCAGCCTGTCATGCTGTCATAATAAGGTTGGCTCTGAAAGAATCCACATCACAAAATTCAACCTCTCTGAACTGCATTGGACCTGGTTCAAAAATCAGGTGATGTGTAAGTGTAGGTCCATCTGTGGCTTGTATTCAGCTGTGCTACTTAACTTGAAATATGGAGATTGAAAATTTGAACATTTTGGTGACTGTGATTCTACGTAAAGAGTTGGCAGGATGGAGGCTCTAAATGTTTTTAAGGTTGACACAAAGATGTCCAGTTAGCAAAAAGCTAAAGCCTATACGTCAGAGGCTAACCCTAATCCTAACCCTAGCCTAAACTTGTTACAGACCGGGTCCATGTGAAAATTGTAACAAGGATTTTGACAAAATACATTTATTTGTCAATATTGCATTACCTCGAGTGGGTTTTAAATGTTGGCGCTGTTGTGTGAAAGATAGTTAGAGACGCCAAGACCTGCTTCACATCACGTGGTGCCTTCCGTGGTTGGTTAGATTTAGGCACAAAGGACTGGTGGATCGGTCTGGGATTGGTTATCTCGGTCAGTCAATCAGAGTTACTCAAACTATGACAAGCCAAGTTTATTATCATGAAAAAAATAAATACAGAATATTGAATGGGGAAATATAAGCGTGAGAAATGTCAATTATGTTGTGTGGAATGGGTCAAATTGTGTGACTGCCACACTCAAAGCGTGACGCTTGGCAGCTCTGCAGGTTAAACTAACTAATCAGTAGACCATATAGAAACCTAGAAATCTCACATTACGTTTGCGCAATTTAGTTATTCATACTCTTGGATCTTCATTAATCCTCACATATTCGATGACTTTTCTATCATTGGTGTTTGACAGACAGCAGTGCCCAGGGATGCTTTATATGAAATGCCGTGTGCTCGAGTTGTTGTGTTGAGACCGATTCCTGATTACATCAATGTTGGGTTGGCGTCGGTGTCCTTGATCATCCAGCTGTCTGGCTAATGTTTTTGTTTCACTTGTATAGTCTGTCAAAAATGCTGTAGGCCAACGCTGACACTGATGATTAAGAAGAGAGCTTCTGCAGCAGCTCCAGTCATTTTCTGTCTGCAAAAAAACAATGAGGACATATAATTATTCGACCCTGGGCTACCGTTTTATCACCGGGTTTCTCTCTGCTAAATGTAGTATCACTGTATCTAGGACACAGTGAGGGCAGACTGCCTCAGCAGGAAATGCTTATTCCTCTTCTAGAGAAGGCTTTTAAGCAGAATCCATGGTGATGTGTCCTGGGGGGAAATGCAAAGGTTTTAATCATGGATTCAACCGCATTGAACTGCCTTAATTTAAAGGTGCACCCATGACCAAATTACAAGGATATACAATTGATGCATAATGTTAAATACTGCATTCAAGTTTAGTATGATTATCAGCATTTTCCTTTCATCCATTCATCCATTCTCTTCTCCTTCTCTGCGATCTAGTCATTGTGGCAGCAAACTTGACCCAGACATCCTCTTCCCAGCAACATTGACCAGTTCTTTACTTAAGGTTCATCCAAAACCTCAGGAGATTCACAATCTACCCAGGTCTGGGTCTACCCTAGAGAGTTATTTCAGTCGAATGTACCCAAAAAACCTCAATCTGCATTTCTTAAAACTTCATTTCTCAGAGCGACAGTAATATAAATATCTCATTTGGTTTCATCAACAGTCGAAAAACTTAAAGAACTAATGCTCAGACTCGCAATCTGGAGTTCGAGGCAAATACCAGATGGGCCCACCCACAAGACTTCACCCAGTAATGTGGGAGAAAAAAGACGACCTGTCCATGACGTCGGACTAGCTGATCTTATAAGAGGTTACAAGGTTCAAAGATTGACAGAAGGCTACAAGAACTGACTGTGCTGCCTGACATCCCCTTCCCTCTCCACGTCAAGTGGATTTTTCCATGATGGTCCATGTAATGTCAAAGATCAGGCGGGAAATAATCGAATTAAATCAAGAGAGAAAGATCAGAGGTGGAGGAAAATACAGATGAAGGGGTGGAGGTGGAGTGTTGGATAGAGAGAGCACAAAAGGTCAAGAAAAACAAGAGAAAATCATCTAACTGGTACTGTTAGAAATCTGATGGTGACAAACGTACATCAAACATGTATCGACTGTTGACAACAGGGTAGCTGATGGGTAGTTCTGCAAAACCGAATCCCAGCATCATGAGCAAGACCCTGTGTGAAGCTCAAGGCCCCACTGACACCTTTATACAGGTGTTTTTAAAAAAACATAGTATTGGTGAAGCTGGAAACATAACCCAACTGGCACCTGGAAGTTGTTTCTCCACATTCCCCAAGATGGCCCAAGTTACCGGTGTACATCTGCCCAGAACGGTTCAGTTTGATCGCATATTGCATATTTACAAGGCTTCACCAAGCTTCACTGCATCCTTAGTCTCTTAATATCCATGTGCACAATGTCTATGATATTTGAATGACAGGCTGATGACTCATTATCACCACCTACTGGTTTGGCAGGCTTGTCAGGACGTTTCCAAATGTTTCTGTATTGTCTTGTGGACAGAGGAATGTTCAAAAACACCTGCTGAGGGTGTTTTAAATTCATAAGTAGAGAAAGGAACCTGTTTTTAATATTCATGTATGTGCGGACATAGCATGAGACCATTTCTGCCACATGTCAATCAACATGGAAAGCTTATAGAAAGTAATGTTTTTGCATCAGTGTCAACAAGCAGAGGTGAAATGTGTCGACTCTTCTCCACAGAGTAGTTTGATGTAATGTTTGTGATCAGGTTGTCCCTCGACCTGATGCTGGTTCTGTTGTTAGAAGTCAATCATTGTTATGTGGTCTTAACCAATCAGAATGAAGTAGTGAAGTAGTGAGGTTATAATGACATAAAGATTTTTTTTTTAAATTCGCTTCACATGAATTTCTTTCATAATGCTCATTATGATGCAAGTGTTGCACATAGATGCAAAGGACTAACATTTGGTCACACACAGCTTTCTAGAAACCATACTATGATTTGTGCGGATATTTCACAGCACAAAAAAGATGCATGCAAAGACATTTTCGTTGCTTTCTGAAATCCCCCCTCTCAGTCCACTCACCCATGCTGAGAGGCTAATGTCATCCTCTCTGCTTTCCAAGTCTCCTCTCCCTATGGGGCCCAAAATGAGCCAGCAGCACAATGACAGTGATCCGATGTGAGGAACAAAAGGCACATTTCTCCTCATAAAAACAGCATTACTCTAATTTTGCAATAAGCTTTTGTTATTTGCAAGTTAGTACCCTCCTGAGTGAACAGATTTATTATGTCACTGTCATTGGAGATTTTGGCTTCATTTTAAGTACTCAGTCCTCGAGTTATGTCTTGGAGTCTGATTTAATTTGCAACGGGGTGTCTGGTTTCACACAGCATATATAGAGAAATATACACTGAAATACAGCATTTTAATTAATGTTAGTGACCACTAGGAGGCTAACAGCATGACATCTGGCAGCTACAGAAGCAGCCCTCTCGAGGCGAGGCGATGTTCAGCAGGGGTTCCCTCATCAATCTTTCTGCAAAGCTGAGTCACACACTCAGAATTCTGTCTGTGTCTTTATCTGTGAAAGTTTCGCCACTGTTGTAACCCTTTAAAAAAACATCTAAATTGTTAAAACAGTATACTTCATATTCATCTGAACATTCTATAGCATCCACTGGGGCGTTTCCTGTATGTAATTCATACAGGATAGAGATGTTATCTCGGTTCAAAGCTTTTCCACAATGAGAAACACAGAGTCAAACTGCATGATAAGTGCATGGTGAAGTAGAGGAAGCAGTCTTTCACAAAGCTTCATTAATTGCATTGAAAAAATGTGGACTGGGCTCTTGACCTTGATAATTATCTGTGAGAATGGGAGTGTTATAATAACCAGCCCGGCGTCGGCGTTATTTAAGCACTGTTTGCTCCGCTCAAGCTGCCTCGAGTGCACACTGGAGTACACAAGCAGAAGACAAACACAACAAAAAGGGTGACGACACAGTGGGAAAGTATTGATCTTCATTATTCTGTGTAAAGTGGAAAATCTTTTGTGGACTTTGTTAAGCTGGATACAGTTTCCCCCCCCTTTTGTCTGACTAAGTAACACAAAGCAAATGTGATATTCGAGGATTTGAATGTGAATGTCGTCGTTTCGTATGCAGCGTACATGCCTGATTATACATGGCTGACTTTATCAAGAAGAGGCAGTCGTGTGCAGCCGTGTGTCACTGGAAGAAGAGTCTGCAGAATTTAGTTTCAAAAGACCAAAGACGATGATATTGTTTGGTTCAACATGCAAGAGTTTTATCACTCCAAAAATGTTATAGCGCAAGTTGGGATTTGACGAGCATTAATAAGTGAGACAACTAAATTGGATTTATAACACTAACTTTTTTCACAAGGAGCACATGTGCTCCTAAGTTGAAAAAGTAAGGAGCACACAAAGAACTTTAGGGGCGCAATGAAAATTGATCAAATAATGTTTGTCTTAGTGGTCAATATAAGCACTTATTTGAAATCAATTTTAGGTCAGTTGGTCACATGACATGGAAGCTATTGAAGGAAAACAGCCTTTTTTGAGAACATCAACAGGTAATTGATTGATGGTCCCTTATTCAACACCTGACGTTAACAGTGACGGTGCCGAGTAGATTTAACCGCGCTGGAGAGTGAGAGGACACCGGTAGATGCGCAGTGACTGTCTGTCCGATATCCAACCGAAAAACTAACTTCACCGCGGTATTTACGTGAAAAATATTTGTTGCCCCTGCTATTTTTTTATGCGCACATGTGCCCCTAAATACATTTTACATTTCGCACAGATCTATTTTTATTCGATAGTGATGGGCACGGCAGGTCTTTTAGATGTACTGAATCACTAGAATCAGTTCACTAAAAAGATTTGTTCACCAAATCACTGAATCATTTAGCAGGAGAAGACTGTGACTCCGACCTCCTGAACTGATACACAGCTGAATGTTTCAGGATTTCTGGGACTGGGAGATGAGAGTGTTTGGCTGTGTTGCTTTGGCAAACAGGTTTGTAAAAATGAACTTGTTTATAAGTCATGATGACATAAGTGTACTGTCCTGTGGTATGCTATTTACCAGGTCTGCTTGGTAAATTGGGGTCAGTGAGTGATTCATTCACTGAACATTTAGAGGAATTCACACAGAACATACACCGTTCCCTTGCAAACCGCTGCAATTATAGGATGCTGCGGGTTTAATGCACTACTTGTTACATGCTGTGTCTTATTGTATGAGAGTTGTTGTGTTGGCAATATAGCAGTGAAAAAAAAGTTAGTTTTGTCCGACAAAAATGATTCCAGAGAGTGTAGGTCAATGCGTAATTCGTTCACCAAGTGATTCAGGCGTCGGTGCATGTGGTCCCACGTTTGCCGGCTGCTCAACTGGCAATGCTATTTCTCTCTTCAGCTCAACTGAAGTGAAAAACGAATGAATCACTCGAGGAAGTCATTCGGTTCAGTACGTTCACTTAAAAGATTTGGTTCTTTTGAACGAATCATTTGTGAACAACACAACACTATTAGTCGAGGATGCAAGTAAAATGATCGCAATGTCTAGCCCTGTCCTAGAATTTACATCTTATTATCCGTAATGGTACTATATGGTTTCCAGTGCTCCCAGTCTTACCCTAGATGTCTCAGCACGGTCTCTGCATCTATACGGGCCACTATCCCCTTTTATAAGATTTAACAAATCGACCACTGTCATTCCCCTCATCTCGGGCTGCACGCCTGTAGACATGACACAGATCGATGGTCCTCTCCCGTCAGTGTCTGCAGCCTGCCAGATGGCTGGTGGGCTTCAGTCTCCTGACATTCATCAGTGTCTTGCAGTCAGATGCTCCCACAGCAGTGCTCTGACCCTGGGCCTGGTCCAGCAGAAGAGTTGTTACCACTCTTCAATAGGGGCTTCAGGGGGCTCGGTCTAATGATGCCACCAAATGAGGTGCCATTGCCTGGCAGTAGTTTGAAATTTGACCAATATGGCACCGATTTTGCATATACAGCTGTGTGACTCCACTCCCCTAGTTGGTGTGGTAAATGCATTTCATGGTTAAAAAAAAAGTCAGTGGCCTAATTCTCAGTCCATGTATCCAAGAATTTACAAGTCTTGCACTTATTCCATTATGCAATTACACTCTGTGTCCTATTTTGCCTTTTGGCCTTAACTACATCACCCTTCTCGAATATTTTCATCCTGGGGGCCCATAGGTGTAAAATACAATCAAATAAACCGGCGTCCTTCTGACCCGGCTGGTGTGTTCAGTGTCATGGAATCTCATGTTCCTCCACCACCACCTCTGTACATGAGTGCTCCTCTAAAAGGAAAAAGCAATCGTCCTGCTAAGTGATTTTCTCTGACTCCCTGGGGTGATAAAGTGCACTTTGAAGCCACCCACAGAGGCTTGTCCCTAAAACACCCAGCAATTCACAACTGTGGCTGTGACAAGGCGGCTTTTTTCTCAACAAGTAAAGTGAAAGTCTTTCTAATGGACCCAACATCACTACCGCGGAAACCAACAAGCCCCACGGCACCACCAAATGAGCCCTGTGCAGTACTGGAGAGGGAAATAAATGTCACAAAAAATGTAATTTCGCCTCTCAAGTAAAGGGCTCTCCTGGCTCCCACTCCTGATACCTACTGGCGTGTTATTTGTAGTGGTGCAATTCCATAAAGGTTTCGAATAAAAAGCCAGCTCTGTTAGTTGTGCACCAGTGCTCTGCCCAAATTGGCCGGTTTGTAGAAAGACTAAATACCTTTGTAGAAATTACCAAAGAGGAGCATGGACATAAAAAGTACTTCAGGAGTTTAAAAGAACAAAGAACAATTTACTGTAAGCTGCAATGACTGTTGAGTCACAGAGAAAAGTGTTGTGATCAGTTGACCGCTGTCGTTGAAACTGACATTGCCTTGTTTTAGAGCATTTTCATCATTGTGTTTGTAAGTGTGAATTAGAAATTGCAGGACACGGCTTTAGGATGATTCAGTGAATGAATGGTTGAATTCATTGAGATCAATTCACTTGATGTAGTTCCCAAATGTCCCCATTTATTTGCATGGAGTGGATCAGCTTTGTGTGCAGGAATGAGTGCAACTCCAAAAAGAAAACGCCTCGCTCCATCAGAGGATGTTAAATAATACAAAGCTGTTTTTAAAGCTCCCATAAGGAGTTTTTTTGACAAGTATGAAATACACTGAAATTCATATTGTTATCTTTCAAAGTCATGCGATAGCAAACAGAACCAAACAAAACAAATTTTTTTCTTTGTTTTTTTTTTATGCCCTACACTGGTGAAAGGGGGTAGGTATTAGGGGTGGGAGAAAAAATCAATACAGCATAGTATCCCAATATTTTGTGGTGATGTATTGTATTGTCTCATTTACCAATTATTATAATTTCAAATTATTGCTAATATGAAGTCAAATCTATGATCATGGAAAAATAAAATCAACTGTTTGTCTAGTGAGGTTAGCAAAGGTGACATCATAGAGCAGGAGAACGTTGGTACAACAAATATATATAAAGTTTGCAAGATGTTCTAAACTAGAATAAAATACAGCGTAAATAAGACAAACATAAAGGAAAGACAAATGCTAAATCAACTAAACAGTTAATCACTGTATTGCAAAATGTTAGAAATCTCAATAATATCGTATCGTGGCCCAAGTATCATGATAATATCGTATCGTGGGGTCACTAGTTATTCCCACCCCTAATAGGTGTCAGTGGTGCCACTGAAGAAGAAGCCCTGTTTTAAAGGTTCCCAAATTAGATATTTACAAAAATAATGTATTTGACTGTCAAAGTCAGCTAGATAACATTTTTGTTTGAAGACACTTTTTTAAACGGAAAAAACAAGATGAGCAATGACTGCTTCGTCCACTAGAGGCGCCAAAGATGTCGTAAAATTATAGTTTCTCGCTGCACTTTTAAGGCTTTGTCAGTCGAACTCAGGAAAAGCCAATAACATGAGATAATTTACTAGCCAACCTGAGTCTGAGGTAAAACGTGTTTGTGGTTGTTTACTTGAAACAAGGAGTGCTGGTACTCTTCTGGTTCACTCCTTGGTCTGTATATGTGGCCAGTATTGGTAAATCATCAATCATGATATAAGAGTGTTGAACAAACTGATTTTAAAACTGAAACTACCTTTCACAGTTTTTACTAGTTTTAGTTGACTGGTTTGTCAGTTTTGTGGGTACGTAGATGCTAACCTAAAAAGTAGCAGAGCATGGTGGAACACTATGATCACTAAACCAACACCACAATGTTTGATCCACATAATTTTCCAACCAGCTAGCCAAACGGCTCCTCATGGATCATTATTTCATTCGAGCTGATAACTTCATGCAGCCCAAACTAGTCTACCAGCCTGAGCTAAATAGCCCCTTTGTTCTCAAATTAGCACCTTGAGATAAAAGATTGTCATGTAGCGGACTATCAGAGGCCTCACTTACTATGCTAACAACATTTCTGTTGTCCCTGTACAGCAGGTGCAGCACTTGGTTTCTATCTCTCCTCACATAATTAGGAAACAGCTTAACCTGGTACTGATAACGCCAGTGCCAAGCTAATCTATAATTATCAACCAGACAGGGAGTGCTGCCGTGTACTCAAATATGCAGGAACCATTATTTTTTTTACCCAAAGCATCAAAGAAGCTAAACAGAGTGACAGGAAAACAGAGATTTGTATTTGGTTCAAATTGATTTCATTCTTTTGTATGAATATCAAGGCTTCATTCTTTCTCGTTTTTCCTCCACTCCCTATGGTAGCGTGTATTCATTGGGGCTGCTGTTCCGACCAGATAAACAGGGTGTTTTTTTTTTTTTTTTGTTTATGGCAATTATTGCCTGAGGATTGTTTCGAATGTGACTAGACTGTCAATGAGGAAGTGGGTGGGAGGGAGGGAGGGGAAAAGTGATGAGAGAGGATGTAGACCAACCAGCAGAGTGCATTCTCCTACTGCTGTGGAGGACATCTGCTGTGAATGCATCTGCTACTTATGGAAGTTATACAAAATGCAGAAATGTGCATCTCCCTGTTGGGCTAAACAATAATGTTTATTATTATCAGTTGAAGGACTGCTCTGGTTTACAGTGTTATTCTTCTGCACCGAGCACAATAAGCCAGTCTAATAAAGGCGGCACACTGACATTTAATATCAAGACTATAAATATTGCAAACCTGAAAGTTATAACCACGTAAATGGTGTCGGACACCATGGCCTCTTGTAGGATTCAAGACTTTGCGAAATGAGGGCAATTATTACCCAACTTTTGAGTGCCACTGATCTTTGACCAAATTCCAGCTCAACAGCATGCTGTGTATAGGAGGACACGAGAGCTGATTACAGCTCAGTCAGCAGCTTTTAACTTGTACGATGAATTTTTGGCCAACGACACATTTCAACATAGGGAAAGTAGAGTCTACTACTGGGCCGTTGTACATGACTGCACCTGTGCAATTTGGCAGATGGAAATATTGTGGCAATGTGGTCTGTGATGTAGACAACTGAAATTCACCCCCACAACATTTACAGGTTCATTGGATGTAGGGATAGCAAAAAAATGAGTATCGGATTATATCAGCCTGTATCAAAAATCTCTAATGTTAGCACACCGATACAAGCAGTCCATCTCAGACTCTGCTCCTGCACCTCTAGCCAGTTTGCAGAGCCCACGTAATCACAACAATAGTGTGTACTTAAGTACTAACAAAAAGCAAGAAGTAGGAGTGATGGAGTGATGTGGTGGCAGTATTTTTCATAAAAGCCAGATAAAGACATTGCAGCTGAGTGCAAAACTTGTCTTGCACAAGTTTGTGCCAATATTAGATTAATATAGGTACCGGCCAATATTGAAGGCTACAATATATCTGTATCCTATCAGAAGTAAAAAGGTTGTATCAGAACACCCCGAATTGTACGCCTGATATTACTAGACATGATCTAACAATGGCAGTGCTGTCACGCCAACTCTTACAGTCCATGTATTTTTACTACAGTACGTTTGATTTGAGAGAATTTGTGAGCCGAGAACGAGAGTTTGCATTTTGACATTAGAAATGAAAGGAAATGCTTTTTCATGGGTTTTACTACTTTGCATAGTCGATGAGGGGTATCTTAGACAAAGCCAACATTTGGGACTTGGTTTTTAAATGTACTTAATACCTATGTGTTTGGCCATGCTGTATGTTGTATCATTTAGCTACTAAAATTAGCTGTACCTTTAATTTTATATTTGTTGCTTGCACAGGATAAATGTTGAAATAATGAACCTGCACTTTTCTCCCTAAGCATGTATGACCAGCATCTTTTCAATGAGACATCTTTATATGGCAGCTGTAAATAATCCTTTTTTTAATCTATCGAAGTGAATTTTTCCAGAGGATTGTACATTCCCACTTGTGCAGGAGAAACGGTTGGAAGTTGTGAGCGAGCAACGGTGACCTCATCAAGGTCATGAGAGAAAGATTTCCCCCAGAGACAGAGCTGGGAGCCTGTTCTGGGTTGTATTTGCATATATTAGCTTCAACACAGTGTATGAAATGCAGCAGCAGTGTGGCTGGCTGCTGTCTCATGTTGTAATACAGGCATGGAAATGATTATAAAACATTCACCTTGGAGCCCTAAGTGATCAAATGCAGCGCCATCTGTGTTAACAGGCACCATATTTTAAACAGTTATAATAATAATAGAAGCACTTTAAGCAGATGAGGTTAGACTAATCTAAGGTTAATAAGGAATATCTGATGAATCAATTACTTTTTACAATCTTACATAGACCATGTCAGAATAGTATTTGTTTATGCCATAATTGTATCAACCTTATTACCTGGCTGTGATAAATAGTTGATTCTGATTGGTCAAAACTCTACATACAAGATAATTAATTCTTAATTGATAAAGTGAAACCAGGGACAATGTAATGACACATGTCATATCAAATCAATCCACAATAGACAGTTGTGGTTAAAATATTAGGTTCATCTCAGGCTGGTTATGACAGTCAGTAAATGATGTCCCTAACAGACTGACATCAGATGTGAGTGCAGCTTAAGGTACTACTATCTCCAATAGGCAATATGGAGCAAGATTCTGTCCTGCAATCCAGGCAACAGCAGCAAAACTGGTGAATATGATGAAATCAATCAAATTACCCTCAGTTCAATAGTTTGTGTTGAATTATTTTTGTATGTAGCTGGTCGTGAGTGAGACAATTCAAAGTCAACAGGTGGTTAAGCATACTACAATCCTGAAGAGGTGAGCAGGACCCATCTGGGGGTTTTGCTCACTTTGTCAGGATTTAAATCAGACCACTCATTCACTTTACACTATTTTTTACATACTGGACACAGATTTAGAGGTGTAACACATCTGCTAAATAACAGAGACGAGTAAGCAGATAGCAGCAGCAACATATGACAAAGAGTCGAAGTAAGAAAAACTTCATTAATAGTAATAGCAAGACTGATCATAACTATAACAGGGAGGGTGAAGCAGGTTATTAGTCAGACAGAAATAAAAAAGCACTAGTGTGTAAAATGGTAAAATTGGAGCCCTGAACCTTTTACACACATGTCCTTTGTTTCACAGTGAGGTGGTGGGTACCTGTAAAAACCCCTCACTGTGTGACTGAGGTCTCATTTCTCTAACCGTGTTCTTCTACCTTCCTCATATCTTTTTATTAATTGAACTGCTCCAGTCATTCATCATCTCTAACTATCTGACCTAACCTGAGTAACACGGCGGCTCATGTCTGCGCTGCCTCACAGGAGTAGGACTCACTCTGTGAGCAAATGGAGAAAAAAAAAAGAGCTGCACATCTAGCTTTCCCATTTTTTCTTTTTTGCTTTTACACTTTGACACGCTCCCTTATGGTAATTGAAAAACTGTTTCATTAATAACGAAATAACACCGTGATTGACAAATGTTGCCTCGAGAGCAGCGTCCCTGACTCTTCAGCTCTGGGATCAAGAGTCGTATTTATTCACTATAAATAGTTCATATCTGAAAAGAGATTTCTCAAAGCCTCGTTAATAAATTCTTGTTATCTGGGAGCCTGTAAAGGGCTTACGTGTCTGACAAACGATCATGAAGAGCCAAAACTAATTCTTGACACTCAGCAATAATTAGATAGAAAACACATCATTAAATCAGCGTGTTTCTCCGACATTTGTCAGCCTGTCAGGACGCAGCGAGCGCTGTCGTACTATGCATAATGTGGAGGACACAAACCTGCATGAGCCAGCAGCACAATCAGATGAAAAAGAATCATGCTTCATGGTAATATTATGGGGTTTATCTCTAAAAACATCGCCTAGTCTCAAGCAGGTCTGTGGTTTAGCTCAGAGAAAATTCAAGAGCAAACAATGAAGTACACGTGGCTTAATTATCTGAAAACACTGATTTGCTATTAGAAATGATTGAACTGTATGTACAGCAGACGACGCCTCGAGCCATATGAGTGTTCATTGATTGCATTAAATGCAGCACTGATTTATATTCCAACACAATTACTGCTGAACTGAATACACAAGTGCCTATTACTTTTTTCCCTCCATTTCCTTCCAATCGGAATGAACATAATAATGCCACATTAATTCTGTGACATTTAATCAACAGGGGACACTCGATGTTATGAATAGGATAAACATTTTCTATTTCCCCAAAAAGGCAGCTGCCCGCACGGCACCGAAACAGACTTAACAATCTGTATCAACATGTAGCATTTCAATAAAAGCCGAGTGGAAAAATGTCAAGATAATTTGAGAAAAAGACTAAAAAGTGTGTAAAGAGGCAGGATGGAGACTTGTGTTCATATTTCAACACATTACATTCCCCCTGTTGAGCTCTCATTACTCACAGAGAAGGAGCACAAATGTACTCTAGAGTCACTAACCCACAAATGTGACCAGCAAGTTTCACCTGTAGTAGTGCAGCATGTGAGGAGCTAACGTTTCCTCAATCCCCAGCTTTTGGGTTGCTTTGCTGAGCTTTGTGGCTGTAATGCCCGCGAGCCCAATGTGATGCTACTGCACTTACTACTGGTGGCATTTCACCATAAGCCAGAGGCAGACCACAGGCTTTCCTTAGGGGGATTTGCATCGGGGAAATATGAGTCAGGCGGGTTTGCAACCTCTGCAAGTGGAAGCAGAACAGAGGAGGGAAAAGTGAAATGGTGCCATGAAAAATCCCTCACCTTCCACCTCGCGTGGCGTGTCATACAGTTGTGCAAAAATTGCTTGTGGTCAGGAAACTGTGGCTTGCATAACGATTCCTTCTTTATTTTTACTTCAGTCTTGCTCCCTCTCTCCCTTCAGCTTCTCAGATAAATACACTCCACTCACGAAAGCTGCTCAAAAGCCATATTTATTTTCAATGTCAGTGCAAAAACACTGCTCTCTACTAATATTATTTCTGAAATTCTCTCGAGCTCAAACTTCCTCCAAAGCTGATAAAGAGTGTTGACAGAGCTGCAGTTGTTGACATTTGGTGAGCAGCACAGTCCCTGCTTTAATTCTGTACGTCTTTTGTAATGACAGCTGCAATATCTGCAAACCGGATGCTGACTGCTCACTGTATGTCCGCTGAGGAAGGTGGTGGGGGGGGCGTGTGCTGTATCACCAGGAGGCAGGCCAAAAATCACAGCCGCTGAGCTGACCAGATTGCATCGGCAGAGAGCAGACTAAATCCTATCCGACAAGTCAGTGGAGGGAGAGGAGCCGGTCGACGCAGGGCTGAAGGAATGGAAAGTGAAAGCTAATGAACAGGAAGCGGGTCACAATGGCGCAGAGACAATTCAGTACAGATGTGATGGAGGAAAGTCAGCAGAGAGGGGGAAAGATAGATAGAGAAGGGATGTTGGAGAATAAATATGTTTCTATTCAAAACAATGTAAACCACAGCTGATGCACTGCATAAATATCACAATCTGCACGGGGTTCAAAACAAACTCTTCTGGTCTTTTTCCCCCTCGTGTAAGTCTTATTGTATTTTAATATTGTTATTTTCATTGATGTGTGTCACCTCAGGCATTTCCATCACAGAGCTTCTTACTTCTTTGGTGTCCAAGTACATATATATATTGATGTGAAAACAAACACTCACCAGTAAGGAGATGGCAGCATCAATATGTAATTACAGATGTGTTTGTGGCATTATGTGTGCAGACTTTGTTCATTTACTGAAGGTCTTTGATCGCCTTGCACCTATACTATACATGATGGCTGTATAATCATCCCTCTCCTGTTGTGTAAATAGTCTGAACTGACCAGGGCCGGCTCTAGTAATTTTGTCGCCCTGGGCAGCTGCTTGTCTCTAGCTGTTTCCCCTCACTGGGTAAATGCAAGTAAAAAGAGTAATAAAGTTACAAGAAGCAATAAAGTAATGAATAAATAGGTTAAAAAGTAAATAAGAAAGCAAGTACATAAGTGAATACATATGTTTTATAAAGTGATTAACTTAATAAATAAGTAAAAAAGTAAGTTCATACATTAGGAAGTGAATAAATAAACATACTAAAGAAAATAAATATGTGATCAAATAAGTCAATAAATAATTGGTAAAAAAAGAAAATAAATACATTTGTGAATTAGAAAGTGAATAGGTAATAAATAAGTAAATAAAATAATAAATAAATTATTAAGTAAATTAAGTGAAAAGTGTATATATTTATATGTAAATTAATTAGTTAAAATGTTAATAAGTAAACAAATACCTATAAGGGAGTTAATAAGCGGATAAGTCAATTAATAAGTAAATAATTAAATAAATGACTAAATACTATATAAGTAGAAAGTAAATAAGTAGAAATAAATAAGTTAGTGAAAAATCAGAGTACTTCATTTATAATTGATTAGTTTATTAGCAACTTAATTAATCCTACAACCAAGCAGCTAAATATTGTCCAGCATGCAGTTGGTTCATCTATTTTATCATTCGTGTTTTTTTTTTCTTGTTTCTTTTAATTCTTCTCCGAACAGGCCTTACAAAACATGAACAGAGTCTCAATAACGTCCCCCAACAGTGTCTAAAGAGGGGTTATTGAAGGTGGTCGTTATATTCAAAATGCTGACTCAACACAAACTTTTAACTCTGCTCTAGAAGTTAAGATTTTAACATTGCTGTAAAAGGACGTCGTTTGCTTTTGCAACCAGCCTTCAGTGGACACTCAAGCAGCAGTTTTTTGCACCTCTGCATCAGGTTTCTCTTCCTTTCTTCTCTGATTTGTAAATTACTTTGGTCCTCATGAGGGAAAAAACAAACAGGTTTGGTTGGCATTAAAACATCCCCGTGGATATCCGACACCCACACAAGGCAAATGCTTTGTCTCCTTTAGATAACGCCACAAGACTCAGGTGAGGGGCTACAGCTGGGAAGACATGGGGTCGCAGACTTGCAGGAGATAATGGACTCGACAGGCGACCAAGACTCATGAACTTTTAACAAACCGGTTTGTTGAGACCGATCAAACAAAGTGTAAAGTGTGGTTGAAGCCTGGCCTCATGGCTCACCGCTGTCTAAAGTGAACAAGGCCAACTTCACAATGTAAGACCAGTGTGCAGGTGAGCTTTCTCAACCTTGTATTCCCAGATATGAGGACCAGATCCGTTTCCTCGAATGTTTCTACTATTCTCTCTACTGCTGTACTGTTTTCTCTTTTCTTCAGTTCACACTCCAGGTTAGGGCGAGCTGATGACTCATATCTTTATCCAAGGTCCGCTAGTAACCTCTGATTAATCATAATTTCATGACTTCTGCATTGTTTTGCAGTAGTGACAATAGTCACAATACCGGATATTAACCTGACTGTAAAACAATTACAATAAATTATCGTGCTATTGATGCAAAACTTGAAAATGACACAATGAAAAGAAAGGAAAGGAGAAGGAAAGGAAAGTCAAGGACAGAGAAACACATTACTTCATAAACTTAACTGATGAATGCTATCAACTTAAACATCATTGTCCATTCGTAATGATGTTAAAACGAATGATTATTCACAACAGCAGCTCAGTGACCAAAACCTTCTTGGAAAAAACGCAGGCTAATTAAACAATCCCTGTTAGGTTGATATTTTTTTCTGTGTTTCATTTGGCAAAACTGGAACTAAAGCAAACCAAACTATGCTTTTATTTTGAAGTAAGCTACTTCTGGTTGATTGTAAGTTATAGACCCAAATGAAAACAGTTCAAAGAACAGTTAGAAAGTGCAAATGTTGAAATATTTAGTTACAAGGCTCTAACACTGTTTTTGGATTTACAATAAATCTTGAGCATCAGTTTCAATTGCAATGTTAGTTTTTTTCCAATATCATGCAGCCTTAGTGTAGACCATGTATGCCAAACCAGCAGCAGATACCTCTCTCTATCGTTCTGTCCTCCTATGAAGAGAAACAAACACTTTGAGTATTTGTTATTTACTTCAGAAACCAACTCATTTCTATTCCCTCTCTTTTGCATTATTTATGGCGAGTTCTTTTTTTCTGCCTGGCCCTGAATGCCTCATCATGTGTCCTCTCTCCCTGCTCTATATTGTTATCAAATGGTGTGAAAGAGAGCAGTTACTGTGATCAGGCAGTAGTTTTATATTAAACACTGTGGTTCAGGTTACATGGCCCACTCAGAATGAGGCACCCGGGGAAATAGCCCGCTTTGATTTAGCTCTGGGACCTGCCAATACCCTCAAAGTATCAATAAAACGCATTCCAGTTTAGGAGAGCAGGAATCAGCCTGTCGCTGACGATGCTGTTAATTTGAATCCTGTTTTTTTAATTATGGGTAATCAACACAGCAGTCGTCTCTGTCAATGAAACACGAGCAGAACCACCCGCTAACCGCAGCTGTCAGCTCCAGCTCGCTCTGTGGGTGCCTCGAGTGAGCCGATTAAAACTGGCCAGGTTAATGAATGGCATTGATCAATTATGCACTTCTCTCATCTGTTGAATTCTCTAAAAGGCCTGAGTGCTGCTGAAATTTTGCTCTTAGAGGGGGGAAAAAACAGCACCAAAAAGCTCTACAGTAAAATGAGGGGAGATATTTCTCTGCTGCACTTTTATTGTATTTCGTCAAATTTCAAATCAATCAGCTGTATTGAGTTCGCTGATACATTGTAGAGCGAGTGTTTTTCTTTCTCAATGTGGCTCAAGTCAGACAATGGCAGGGACACAAAAAAAAACGCTGGAGTCTTTGGTTGTTAACTGAAAACGGTGCAAAACTGCTCTAAATTGCTCCAATTACATCGAAAAATGCCAAATTCTCTGACTGTGACTGCAGCTGTCACCAAATCCTGCAAAGCAGCAGATAAGAAGAGCACAGCGGTCAACATGACGCCAAGATTACCATTTTTTTGACAGGTGTTTGTTACAGTGTCCGTGTGTTGGTCAAAACCAATGCGATAAAGTTTGATGCAAGATTGTGATGTGATTTTATTTATATCTCGGCCCTCCTGTTCGACAGTCAATCATCCTTTAAATCACATCAAACATCCAGACAGATTAGAAAAAGTCACCCTGGTCTTCCTCCCTGATATCACACACTTGATATACAGCGCTTAATGTTCATGTAACATACTGTTCCACTCTTATTTAGCATAGCCCAGCTCAAATTGCACAGTAATCATCCAACAGTATAACCCCATCATTTCATGATTGTTTCAAACAATCTGGCCTTCAGTTTAAAATATATCCTCGGTTCAAGAAAGTTTCTCGTCTAAGTGCTTTGAGAAGAAGAGAAAAAGTTTCTTCAAATCCGGAGCCACCCGAACAAGCCTTTGTGTTTCCGTCTGAGAGAATATACAAAGAGAAAAGAGAGAGAGAAGGAGAGAGAGTACAAGAGCTGTGGTTAAGATGCAGAGCGTGTCACATTGTGGCCTGTAGTTCACTCACAGGCTCATTCATTTACTTATTCATGTTGGCAGAGGGGAGATTTTCCAGCTGTTTGGTCATTGTCACTTTCACACGTGCCAACATGTGCGCCGTGTAGGTGAGAAAAGTCACAGCTGATTCATTTTAAAGATATATGTGACACTAATGTTTCCATCTAGACACAAAAAAGGGAAAACTGCGGTTGAAACAAAAAGTTCCTCTTCTGAATTTGTATTTTTCATCATTCGTCAAAGTGTTTATTTTGAATTTAGTATGGATTTTCAGCACTAAACAGTCACTGTTTAAAGCGTTATATTTACAGTCCAAAGAAAGAATTTAGCTTGGCTGTGCCGCTCTCTTCCGTTGCCTTAGTTGTCTTTTTTTCTCCAAGGGCATGTGTGAAGCTGCTGGCTGCATCGCGGCTTCGCTCTTGTATGATATTGCTCGGCTGCATTTCAGGTGCTTCACATCAATGACACTGTGTGTCCTTGTTTGCTGCTGCTGCACTGCACCTGCTGCTTTCTGGATCCTGTTCTCAGCATGCTAATGCCACACTGACACCAATGCCTGCAATCCAACAATGTGGAAAATTTGAATGTATTTTGTTTCACTTCAGAGACACTTCTTTTTTTCTTCTCACTGTTGCTGCAATGCACCCAGAACTTGCTCCAGGAATGTGAATGTCTGTATCTCAGAGAAGGAGATGTGAATTCCTCAGTCTGTGTCGAGCAACATGAATTCATGAGTGAATCGCCTGGGCGTCTAAGAATACACTCACATTAACAGACACAATTTGATTTACATTTGATGTGTTGGCTGTTTCCTTTGAAAAGTAAATTAACATAATCTTGATGCACTCTTTAATCCCTGAGGGTTTAGTAATCAGGGCAGCTATTGATCAGTGCTTCAATAATTCACCTTCCAGATCAATTAAACATGATTTTCATCACCGCTGAAAGACTCCAGATCAGACCGGCTTAACTCTGACTGCTCTTTTCCTTCATCAGCAAATATCACAATTAAAATGATTTCCATTACAACTGTAGAAGCTTCAACATATATATCCTTTTTTTTAATGTTACGATGTGGGCAACACTTGAAACTACATAAAAAAGTGATGCTAAATGATATTTCTGCAGATTATGTCACAAGCATATTTATAAAGCATTATTAAAATATTTTATAGTAATCGTTCACTCGGAGGGGCAGTAGTGGGGAGCTGGAGAATGGGCCCAACTAACTTTGCACGAACAGCACCCCCTGGTGACGAGTTGCAGTATCTGTAATAGACCCCGCCTCCTCTAGCAAAATGAATGGAGCAGTAGACAAACTTAATAAATTTATTACACAGAATAGTGTTTGGCGGTATGACGGTATATACCGTGTGACAGTATAAAAGTGTCTACCGGTAGAAATTTTGCGATACTGTTTATATTGGAGAGACAGCGCAGTCTACCGTTTGATTGGTCAGGTTTGGGTGCGCTTCCTATAATCACCAGTGTGTCCAGCAGCCTGCTTGGCATAGTTTCGACGAAGAAGAAACAGCTTCACTGGTGATGGTCATGGCGGACACAGAGATGAGTAGCAGTACAGAGCAAACAGAGGCAGCCGACCCACCCAACATGAGGAAGAGGAGGAGGAACTTGTTCGGAAAAAGGGCGTGAGTCGTGACATCGGGTGTCTGGAGATTCTTCGGATTAAAAAAATCAAATGCAAAGAGTGTTGTGTGACTGTCGTTGCTGGAGGAGAAAACACCAGCAACCTCTTCCACCGCCTAAAGATAAAAGACGCCAAACTCTATTATGAGAGCAAAAAGATGCGTGACGCAACTGCTGCATTAAAAACTAAAGCTGCAGCAGCTCCTCTCATACAAAAGAGCTTGGCAGAGTCTTTCGGCAAAGGTACGCCATATGATAAAAAATCAGAGGATACCCTGGGTAGAGCGTCATCAAAGCGGCTCTCCTGCCGAACACTACTCTGCGTTCCTTGTTAATCCCAGAAATGCTAACAGCGATTTGGCTTCAACTTCATACAATAAAGGGAGGCAGAACCTTGTTGTACACACCGTATGACAAACTAAGACCAAAACCAATTTTGTTAGCAGGCTTTAAACATGTTTAATTCTGCTGTAAAAAATGACTTTAATTGTGATTCTGTGACTTTTGAGACACTCGGGAAGGTGGCTCCTTGTTTAGCTCTAAACTGGGGGAAGAATTGGTAACCAAAATCTTATTTGGAAGACCACAGAAAACAGATAAACAAAAACAAAACAAAAAAAGTCAGTTGAGAACCTCTCTGTGGCTGACAGTAAAGAAATGTGCACATATTGCACCTCACTTTTGAAACTGTTCATACTGAGCACATCAGCAGTTTTTGTTTCTTTGAGTCAGAGCCATCAGAGAAAAAGATCAAAAAATCAAAATTTCAGCGACAAGAACTGAAGTACAGTATGAAGTTCCTAATAAATCAATCCTGTCTCTGGTGGAGAGCAGAGAAGTGAGCAGTCCTATGATGGGCACCTGGGGATGTGATGTCACCGCTCAATATCTGAACCTGAAGACGAACAGAGAGTTTTTCTCAGCGCCACCTCTGTCGATTATCAAACGGGCTCACCTTGTCTTTTTGTGTGACGTGAGATCAATACAAAAACAGCACGAGCATTTTGAAATAACCCCACTCTCATTCAAATCGATACACCACATGAGAGGTTTTGGACTTAATTTTCTGCATTAGCACCATGACAACCTTCAGCCTCCTGAGAAGAGTATTGCCGCAACGGCCAGATTTTTCATGCAGGCTCCCCTCCTCCATTTGTATATGTGATGCAGCCTTGTGTGGCTGTGCACATAATGACTTGTGCTTTTCTGCAGCGTTTCTCTTACTGCACAGAGATCCTGATGGAAAATCTCAGAGCAGACGAAGAGAGCAAAATCAATAATCTATTCTATTTAATGGGCTGGAGTGTCACAGTAACCAGATAGGAGTGGATGAGTCGAATCGTCCGCTGCCAAATCTTAACAGGAGGTTGCACACAGAGAGACTGACAATTTCCTTTCCATCTTTCTGCCTCTCCTTTTTCTTCTTGTCATGTGCAGACTAGCAAAAAAAAGCAGATTTCCTCTTCGATTAATTGTGACCCAATTCATTTGTCTTGAGTAAATCTTTACTAACAAAATGCACAAAGTCATGGTGCGATGCTGAGGTTTCCTGTCCTCATCATCTACTACATACATTATGAACTTCCACTCATGCCACAGAAAGACTGTGTAACATTTAACACCGACTGGCAGCTTCTGTTTACCTCCTTTGTACCTCTGAGTTTAAACAGCACAAATCCAGGCTGTTCTACTTTGCACAGTCTTGTATCGCCTTCCTCCTGCATGGGAAATGATTTGAAAGACTTCTGACTTTGATGCCTGTTTTTCCTCTGCGCTGCGCTCTCCCTCCTCTCCTCTACCCACCAATGTTTCTGTATCGACTTCTAAATTAATCTCTGTGATTAAGCTATACAGGAAGGTGACTGTTTCATTCCTTGTATTACAAACAGAAGATTTAGCTTTAGTGTTTCTCTGTCGCTCTGACTTGGCAGGCGATATTGGCAGCGCAGTGATTTCATACCCGGCTGATGGAAATTGGAAATCATCTGCTGAAACAACAGCATTGTCGGCTGCTGCTTCTGAATGCAGTCTGCTATGGAGCAGCGTGATGAGGGTTTAAACACATTTCCTTCTACACAATACCTTTTGCTGTTACCTGCGTACACCTTGACCTTTTATGGATATTCTGGTCCTGTAACAAATGCAGTTAAAAATAACTATCAATGACTTCAATACAAGAACTTTATTGATTCTCAAAGGGAAATTTGTTTGTCTGGAATCTAATCTCATCTACTATTTATAGAAGAATTAAAAAGTCTGAATCTGAATCTCTCCGTCCAACCACAGAGCCAGATTTTTTCACCAGTTTGGCACCATGTTGTGTCTGTATCCTAGCAACAGTATCATGGAGAACATCTCACTGAACTTCAGCCGTTGCCTTGACTGAGATGTCAAGGTGATATGACTGAACTGTCTTGGAACATAATATGGCTAAAGAGCAACTGCCAACAGTTCAATATCTGGACAACACATCCTCTCTTTGACAGTTACGTGTGAAGAGTTACACTAACTGTGGTTGAAAAATAAAGCCAGACCCCTCCATTCTTTTTGCAACTAGCTTTAGCATCTCTGTCTGACCTTGTGACTGTCTCCTCATACCAAGCGCAAGTAAAATCATTCGCTCAAATGAGTTACCTGTTAAGTCAATGTAAAGATGTGATCAGATGCTCCAACTACTCTGGTGGCGCAAATGACACGAATTGGGCGGAAGCTGAATATGTCTCAACTTGAGCAGATATTCGCGTCGCAATAACAAACCAGCACAAAGGTTGTTGGCTGATGTATGAAAACGGACGGTTGTTCACTGGTATCTAAAATGGAGGATAAACTGATGGTGTCAGTGTGTGGGTGCCCCGAATTATATGATACCTTTTCTTTCAATTACCGATACCGGAATAAAGAGGCGCTCACTTGGAGGCAAGAGAGTGAGGAGGTCAGATTACCTGGTAAAGTGTAAAAAACTTTTGTTGATCACTTGATCCCGCCGGTTAAATTGGCAGGGATTACCGTTGAAATTGCCATTGACACACAGATGAAGCAGGTGAATACTATTCATTCACACGTCTAGATCTGCGCGAATTAAGCGAGTAGATGATTTTACTCGCGCTTAGTGTGAGCGCCCCATAAGAGTGAAGCCAAATAGATCCATTTAATGATATTATTACCAAACTAGCACAGGTATTATAACTTCTTTTTTAACTGTTTAACTATTTGTAACCTCAACACAAAGAAAGTGGTTATATCACTATTTTTAAACTTAAATTGTCTAAAAATAGACAAAACCTCTGATGGTCTTGAATATTTTATAGCCTGCTTGTCCAAGGCTATCTCTGCTAAATGAGAAATCCCAGCCCATCCAATCAAATTGCCGGAGTGGATTTTTTACTTTTTCCTCAAACCAGGTCAAATTTAATTCAAAATCATTAGATCTTAAATGTCACAATCAAAAGACTATCAGACTTCTCAACTAAATCTGCGTACCCCCCTATGTTTGAATGAATATTCAAATCCATTTGCCATATTTCACCTGAGCCCACTTGTTCCCCCAGACAGACGCAGAATAAGTAGTAAGAGACGGGAGGGAAGTGAGTAAAGGATGGAGGATGAGAGGAAGGATGAGAAGGTGGGCTGATGAAGATGAGGCGAAGCTGACGCAGATACGGGGTGAGGGAAAACTGAAGGTGGCTTTAACCAGAAGTTTTTGACACGTAACTCCAACTGAACAAATTTAAACAAGACATTTCAAAACATCCCGCATCTTAATTTTTTCAAAACTTAGCGTGCAAACAAATGAAAGAGTCCCTCACAGTGCAAAGCTTCGGCGTTTGAGTCTGCCTGTTTTACACAGCAGACTCCCATCCTTCAACCCCCTTTAAACACCACTGACATTCAATATAAGCTCAGCTATGATGCATTTGGCTTCACCAGGTTCTATCAAGTTTTTACAGACTTAAATAAGCTTCAGATGTGGTGTGATGCAACAAATCCACAGCCTTGAAATCTCTCAGTCTGAAGTTCAGCAACACAGAAGCCTATACTTTCTTAAAGTGATACAATACTCCACCCAAACTCTATGTTTTCTTAGATGAAATAGTTCTTCTGTTGACTTGAAGATGGATGGAAGTAGCAAATGTTGGTAGTTTCCTCCTACAGAAAAACTGCAGTTAACAGCTGAGGGTATCAACACATCCCTGGAACTTCTCAAAACCCTCCTGCAGAGTTGTTCGCTTTTCTTTGCTGAAAAATACCTGGAATAAAAAGAAAAGGGGGCTTTGTTTGAAAAGAAGTGGAGGTTTGAATTCTTGGTCTGCTGTGGACCTCGGTTTCAGGGTCGTGGTTTTGGTGCAATGTCGGATTATTAGGGAAAATACAAAGAGATGTAGACTGTAGAATCATAATTTGTGTTGAAATACAAACATCTTTTTTTTTTCTTTTTAGGAAGGACAAGGTGTATGGAAGTAAATCTGTGCCGTCTGAATTTGAATTTGAATTTTTAAAGCTGAATTTTTTTTGCATCAAAATCAATCAATTATTTTTTGCATCAATCAATTATTTCTGACACTAATTTTTTTCACAGTGATGGAATAAATTCGGTGTTAAAAAAAACAGTTTTCTCAAAATACTCATGTAGAAAATTCGACTTAAAAAAGATGTTTAAAAAAAAAAAAGCAATTGATTGGATTCAATCTTCCACTGGGGTCTGTGCCACATGACCAATCTAGCATTAACTCATTGACTTGACGATGGATGATTGAGCCAGGAATCAATTGCTAATCCTTGGTTACCCAGATTTTGGGTCAGTCTGTTTTACACTGAATTTTTTTACACTGAATATTTTGACACTGATTTTTTTTTTTTTTTTTTTTTATGTTGAATTTTTTTACATTGTGTTTTTAAGTCGAATCTTTACTAAACAAATATTTTTGAGAAACCTTTTTTTTCCCACTGGATTTATTTCATCATTGTGAAAAAAAATTGTGTCAAAAATAAAAATGTGTGCTTGAAATCCGATGGTTTTGAAATTCAAAGTCTGATTTTGATGCAAAAAAAAAATTCAGCTTTAGAAATTCAAATTCAAAATCAGATGGCAAAGATTTAATTCCATAAGTTGACATGAAGAATGCTGTAAAAATACATGTCCAGGTTACATTTTTGTTTACATGCATTTTTATCAACTGAATTCAGTATTTGCTGCTAAAGCAACTAAACTTATTACCTGGCAGTGCTATGTACTTGGTTTTTAAAGGTCATGATGCCATAACAACAGCAAAAGCGTGTGCTAAGGACAACCTGATCACACGCCTCCCGTGTGTTATGTTACTGTGAAGCACTGCCACAGCGTTTCACGATGGGCGACACAGCTGTCAGCTCGTGCCTCATATTAATTGTCTCTTATGGGTAGTTTGCAAAGTCTTAAATGCCCTTCTAGCATTTAAAAGTGTTTGAATCTGCACTCTTGAATGAGCCTTTCAGACTTATACCACTCTGCTGTTTCCTCAGAATTACTGTTGACATTATTATATCAGGATACTTGTGTCTTGGGATGACTGTTGTGATTTAGCGCTATATAAATATAATTTGATTTGATTTGATTAGTTTCCAACACATCTCTTATTTGAATAAAACTGAAACAAAAATCAGATCCTGCTTCTTTAATGAACTATCTCAGGGAGTACACACATACAGAGACACGTCTACACACACAGACTGACCATGGCTGTTTGCTCTCTGCTGTCCAGCTCTGTAGGCAGTGGATAGTACAGTTTGGTGGAAAATCTGTGCTGATTGGCAGCTCCTATTTATTTGGACTTCTATAGCTCGCCATGCTGACGTCTCTGGGCTCCGGTCCGTGGAGCGTTCAGGACGAGGAGGTGCGGCAGCTCCAAGGGCACGCTGGCTCCGAGCCACTTCTCAACTTCTAAAACTGCACAGGCAAGAGCACAAGCCCACACTCCAACTCTCAACTTAAACACGGCCCACATTAGACTTATGGCATCGGCAGCCTCTCCTAATGAATATTCTCTTAGCAGGAGGCAGAGATTTCTTTGCCTGAGGAAACAAGAATATTGATGTTGGCAATATAATAATGACATACTTAGTTGACCTTTGCTTCATTTTGGGCAGTGTGGATGTGCAGAAAACTTGTACTTGCATACTAATTTTGCCTGTTGGTTCAGAGAATTTACAGCTTTTATTGGAGAGAAGAGAAGGCTTGAGTGCTGCTGACCACTCCCAACAAGGAAAAACAAAACGACCTTCACGGAAATTAGATTTTTTTCAGATGGTCCAAATTATGTGTAAAAAATAATGTTACAGAGCGAGGTAGATATCAGTTAGAGGGTAAAATGTTAAATTTGCTGTAAAATGTCGGTTAAATATGCTCGACTTGGCTAGAGTTGGTGATGATGGCCAGATTCTCTCTTTTCGGGCCTACATTGACTTTTGAGTTGTACATCAGTATTTGCTCTTCTTCGGCACAAGAAATAGGAGCTTCTTATAAGCTGCCGCAAACAATGCTATCAAACGAAGCCGGTGTCATAGTGCATAAATCTGCAATTCCTAAAGTGTCCACTTGAGGCTGGTGGCAAAAGCCACAGAAATCTCATCAGGTCCTATGTAAAAATGTTAAAGCAGAATTTAAGATGTTTCAGTCAGTTTAAAACCAGTTTTTTTTATATTTGTGGTTCATTCTTTACTGAAATACCCTGTAGAGGATTTTTTTTTTTTTGTTGGGTGTCAGTTTTGTTTTTTAAAGCTAAGAAATATATATGAATAATCAGTCGTACAGATAAGTAGATGGATGGGTGGGCACCTTGTAGCTGTTTACAAGGATGCTAACATCCTACTTCATTTCCACCTCTTTGCTGTTTCCAGATTGATCAAAAGTGACATTGCATTAGGCGTCCAACATGGTGCTCACCATCATGAAGTTTCTGCACACGTTTCTTGTCTCTTTGATATTTTTACATTTGATTTTTCTTTTTATACTTTTAATTTTTATACTGAATGTTTACTTTCTTATACTCAATGTTACCATAACACTGTGGGCCCTTAAGTAACACAATTTCTATCCTCTGTAAGTGTTAAAGATATTGCAGAACTGACAATAACACAACACTTAACTTGAAAAAAAACATGCTCCCCATATGCCACCAACCAACAGGTGGCAGCAGAGGGATACAATCAATTAATTGATGGGATACAAAAAGCAAGCAATGTCATAGTGTCAAAATTTCAACAAACTGCACTGTAGCTACATCATTTTATACCATATATTTCTGTCTAACTAGCCAGGGGAAACCTGCACCGGTCAACCCTGGATGTTATTCTGAAATCAATCGTAATACCTTCTTTGCCTAAATTTCCCACAGACTGACTTACATAAAGAAGTCTAAGTTGTTATCTAATCACTGTTGCACCAGGACTCCACTGACACTCAAATCTGTCTTGACTTCAAGTTCATTTTGCAGCAGTTCCCATTTTTCAGAATCCGTCGGGTGTTATAAGCCAACAGATAATTTGGAAGCACAGACGGTAAAAGGATAGTCATGTAAATGTTATAGCATTCCCCATTCTTCCTCCGGGGAGAAAACTGGTGACACGGGTGACTCGAAGCTGGGCTGTCAAAGGGCAGAGGGCAGAGCAGCTGCACACACCTCCAGCTGTCTGAAAGCTCGCAGCGGCCAAAGGCTGAGGACACAAACGCTCTGCAGAATACAGAGGAAATCAGCACATTTCATCAGAAAGGAGGCAGCGGCTGAATGGCCAGTGATAAAAGCTGTTATTGAGTCATCTGTGATTTTCAAGAACTGGTGGCAATGGCGCAAGCTGATTGCATGCATTCACTATTTACATCTCATTTCCTGCTCTTTATTTCCAACAAAAAGCCCCATTTCCCAGATTTTGATAGCTAGAACATGGTTTTTCCTCTAGTAAAGCTGGATTTATATCCTAAAAGCAGCAATCTATGTGACTAAGTGCTTGGAGGAGAGAAAAGCCAGCCGGATCTGTAATACTGTAGTAATTGTGGCTACTCCTTAAAATAGAGGTACTGTATGTTCAGAACTGTTAGTAAAAGAAGAATAATGGATATGACTTTCTCTTCCTTCAGCTGATCAAAAGTTGAGTCTACAAAAGGCAAAAGAAAAGTCAAAAGAGCTCTGCCGGGAGCTGATGTCTTATTTTAAAAGAGAAAAGAGAAAAATCAGAAATTATTCAAGAAATTTAAGTCTGGAGTTTGATCAACAAGAGGTATTTGACCTTTTTTGATGATGGTGACTGTTTTCTGGATTAAAGACTACATTTCCCTTGAGCACCATCCCCCACTGTAGTTATGCGGTAGTCGGACGTCAGAGCTGGGAACGACATTACACCCGAGTTGACGGCATTCCAGTAAACGAATCGGAAAACCAAGATGGATGCCTACTGTTAGCTATTGTTTACAATTGTCAGCTGTCGTTAGCCGTTGTCAGTTGTTGTTAGTGGTTGTCAGCTGTTGTTAGCTATACCAGTTGTAAACAACGCATAACACAGTATTTTACTCCAACAAACACCATAGCATCGTGTTCACAGTAAGATGTTGGGCAGTACAACATAAACTACTTATTTAATTTCACAAAAACAAAACAGAAGTGCAAATAAATAATACATTACGAGAGCTTTCACTGTTACTCTTTACTGTTGATGCACTGTGCTGCCATCTTGGATTGATGACATTGTCGTCAAGTTAGGGTTGATGAGGATCGTACGACTTTCCGAGTCGGAAATCCGACTTCAGCGGTGCATTCAAGATAAATTTCCGACCCGGAGCTTGGAAATCCCGACTTCCGAGTACAACTGAAGCGCAGCGTAAAGTGCACCTTTAACAAAATGCATTTATTGTGGAAACATCCATATAGTTTGATTTTTATTTCGCATAAATCTTTATTCAAAGCTCATATTCCTTGGGTATTAAAAACTTCATTAATATAATCCATAGACTGTTTATAGAATGGACACCGTCTGCCTCCTCGCTGGGTGAAGCCACTCCGAGAACAGCACCCTCTGATGGTGGACTGCAGTATAGGTCATAAATCCCGCCTCCGCCAGCAAAGCTTATGGAGCTGTGGACAAACTTTAGAAATTTATTACACAGAACATAATTTTTCTGCCCCCCTGGTTACGATGTTGATATGTAGTTATTGTAAGACTGATTTATGTTCAAGTCCTCTTTTTTCTGTGCAGCTCCATTTTTAAAAGTTATTTGGGGGTTCGTGTTTTCCACGATTGACACTCGATACAGCCTATGGGTGTAAGAAGATTGTGTAGCTCACCCAGGGGATACGCTGTTTGAACCGAGCGTCATCACAGCGACTTTCGGCGACTCTCCCTCTGAATGCGCACAATGCTACTGCGCAAGTGGTGGAGTGTGTCCAATGCTACTGAACAATGTTGGTTCAGGAAATACCGAGAGCTTTTTGGCTTCAAATCCGTATACTGGCGGGAGGCGGAACCAAGTTGTCCATAGTATACACAGTCTACGATTTAATCATTTTCATTCATTTTTTTCATAGTTTTGAATATCCGTTCTTTATATTCAGACTCTAAAATCTAAAAATAAAAACTCCATTATACAAAATGATTCCCTGAACCCTGTGCTGTAGTGCCCTCCATCCAAACACAACAAAAACAAATACAAACATCACAAAACCAATCAGGAGAGAAGAAGACATCCCACTAATGTGGATCAATCCAAGCAGAACAAAAAAAAATGCATTTATTTCATGTAAAACTTTCATTCTCAGAGTATGCAGCATCAAAGCCTTTGCATCTCTCAGTCATGAGAGAGTGATTGAAAAAGTCCTTTGTATGATGGTAGAAAGAACTTCTTCAGAGAGAAATAGCAGAGAGAGAGAGAAAGAGAGAGAGCCTTTAAAGCACTTCCACCACCATCACTCCCTTATCCTCTGCCTTCTGTTCAGCTTCACAGAAAACTGACAGAAGAGCAATGAGAGGCTTCCTCTCAGCTATCAGACATTATCTAATCCAGTTCATGATGTACTTAAAAATTCAGACTTTAATGTACGTTTTTCTAAACACATTTGTCTGCATCTTTGAGTTTTAAAGATTTTACTTTATTTATAGTTTTAGAGTGTTAACAGATGGTTGAACTTCTACTGCCAAGACTTCTCTTAATGACCGCATTAATAATTATCTGTAATTCTCAGGGTAGAGGGGAGTCAGGATGAGCTTAGTGGGAATTTCAGATGTGGAAAGGGTTGTAGTATAAGCTGCATAGAGTTGTTTTTCACCCCAAGAGAGACTTGTATTCAAAGTATCCCAGTTTTGGATTCTGGAGCACACTTGCAGAAGAAAATGAAAGAACTTCCCAAACACTTAAGTTTCTGATTTGGATTGCATCAGGGAACACACAGCGCTCTGCAGTATGTGGAGAGCATTGTGATTTTCTCCTTACAAATTACAACAATGTGCCTTCAACCAGAATGGAATTTAGCTCAAATTGCTCTAGTTTGGGAAATAGTTACACTACCACTGAATCTCCATCTTTCTTCTGCAGTTTCCCCCATAATAGCTTTTTAAACAGTCTCATCGGACAAGAAGATGAAGATTGGACTACAGTGGAAAGTTCTGCCTTGATGAGAAACTTTGGATTTCTTTAAATAAAAAGCAAAACCTCTGTAGATTTGAAGACATAAAAAAGAGCTTCTGGTGTGTGTCCATCGTAGTTCAGCTGTTCATCTAAAATCTTTGTACTGTTTTCTGTCTAGTCGGCCATAAGTAGTAGGAACACACAATATAACAGTCTGATAAACTCTTGGCCAAAAACGGAAACTTTCTGTTATTGTTACAAAAATACAACTTTATCTCTTAAAAACCACAGATAAAAGCTGCTTTTTCTACTCAAGAGGCCAACACATTCCTACTTATAAGTTTCTATCCTGGTGTCACAGCTGTAGCTGTTGCATTTTTCACCAGCAGGGGGCTCTAATAAAATCATATCTGCTGACACAAGACGTATTAACATTAATGACACCAGTGTGCTAAATTTATTCAAATTGAATGATTTATCTGTATTTGCTAAGATGGATAAATGTTTTTTTCCATTTTCACCCCGGATTGTTCATGTTTATTAGCTTTTTCTGGGTGGGGCTTACCTGTCTGAATTTATGCTGAATCTTATACTAATGTTTGAGAAAGGAGGTATAGGCACAAAATAAGAAATTAGCATCAGTACATGCACCAGTAGTGTCTTCCTCTGTTATTTGAACGCTGTTTAGTTTTAAGTCGAAGCTCTTTAACTCTCAGCTTCTCCTGCAAAGATCTCTGCTCAAATGTGTTTGTTTTCAGTGCCATAACCAGCCTCAAATATTCTCCTCAGCTTCAATAATTCACACTCATTTATTGAAACAGGATTTACTGTAACAGCTGTATGCCTGTCCCCCTGTTACAATTAAAGGGACATAACCCTTGGCTACCACCTGCTGGCTGGGGGTGCATGTGTTTCAGTCTCAGTTGTATACGACTACAGCCTGCTGGTTTGTAACTTTGTTGCCCACATTGTGAGTTTCTTAGTGACTGACTTTCCAAAGTGAAACATTGGTTGGATTTACTTGGTTACAATTAAATATAAAGTGAATGAAATATATGGCAAGGCTGCAAGCCCCTTGAGAAACAGTGTAAGAAGTACACTGAGTAATGGAGGTGTTTCCACTACATTTAGCAGAAATATTTGAAACATTGTAGGTGGATTAATGCTGTAATTTACTTGAACATTTAAAGACACCAATAGCAGCCTGAATAATTTAGATGTTCAGTTTCTTTTGTAGTGGTGTTATTACAATCTTTGTGGAGTAAAGTGTCTCTTTGTTAACTGCTCACCTGGGAAATTTTAAAGTAAAGCCCTTGAATGGGTGTGGGAATACTGAGAAGTCTCAAGCTCGGGAATTGCTTTGGTGAGTTTTTTTTTTTTTTAAAGGATAAGTTGGCTGCTTTGCCACAGCCACTCTCAGAGAGAAGGAAGTCTCTGCCTTTCAATTGTGGTTATGACTCAGCCTTATATTTTGGAGGACCTGGTTTCACTAGAGAATACTGTGCTGGAGAACTTCACTTCTCAGGCATGTATCGGACATTCAGATAAAGACAGATCAGAGCTGTTGATTGATAATTGAAGGCGGTGGAGAGAGCCTGTATGTGTGTTGTGCTTTGTGAGGACTGATCTTGGGTCTCTGTAAGGGTTTAAAACACCTGCCTAACTGGAGTGATCATGTCCAAAGAGAGAGGTGGTTCTTGGGTATCGTTGCCTGTAATGATTCATTGGTGAAGGTATAAACTCACCGAGACAGTGATGTTTTTTTAAGGAGGCTCAGACAAGCCACTGTAGCTACTGTGATCCTATGGATGAAATCATGGTTGGAGGGAATGCTCTCCTACGAAGAATGCAATCCAAGCGATGGAGAAGTTGATTCTTGCTTGATGTGAAACAATGGTAGATAGGTTGATATGGTGCTTTTACATTACATGTAACAGTCACCCATTCACACACTGATGGCAGAGGCTTCTCTGTATAGAGTCCATCAGTTTTTGATTAGTCCGATTCATACACCACTGGGCCTAGCCAGTGGGGATGGAGTGGGGTCAAGCGTCTCGCCCAAGGACGCTTTCGCGGGTGAATAGCGGGACCTTGGATCATAACCCAGACCTTCTAATTGGAAGACAAGCATCTCTACCACTGAGACGAAGCCGCCCCAACAGTGATACCATCATTTCACCAAGCTTGTAGTGATGATTTATTAAAGCTTTAGTTGGAAACCACATTTGCACTTTGAGTGAAGCTGCAAAAAATTGCAATCAGAACCATCGTTTGATTGAGTGAAGGTGTAGGGACCCTCCTGGTCTTCTGGTCTCTTCCCATGAACGGGCAAGTCCAGATGTGAGGAATCCTGTTATATATGCCACTCAATACTGGTAAAATCACACATTTTACCTTGACCTAAAAAGAAGTATTAGGATCCCATAGGAGGAGGTGGTGGACGTGGCCAGGTGGAAGGGCATCTGGGCCTCTTGCTGCTTGTGTGATTTGACCCAGATTATGGAGAGAAATGGATGGTAACGATTAAAAACTGAATCACATGGCACTTTTTTTTATAAAACCACACAGATTCTTTATTTAGAACGAAAGGGTGACTATTAAATGTGTTAAATAAAAACTAGGGTACAGCTGGAGCTCGGTATGGCAATTTCAATGTGTTATTATTTTAATACTGGAGTCCTGATGCCTCCTCAGAGTTCATACAAGATAAAACACTCTTTTAACAACTAGATTCTAAATAAAAAAAGAATACATTAGTGGTTCATATTCTGCTTATAAATTTCTTAAAGCTATACTAAAATGTTACCGATTGTACTCCCTCCTTCATGAGCAAGCCTAATTTGTTTCTAGCATCTGTGACGGAGCATCTGCTGCTTACCAAGGACACAATTAGCGATCCATCAATCAACTCTCTTGTAGCTAACTCAGATCCGGCCCTGCCAAAAAGCACGGGCATTAACAAGCAACTGTTGGCCATGTTCGAGGCCAAGCTGTGCTTTGGCTTTACGGTGAGGAAGAATTTAATGTAGAGAAATGATATCAATGGCTCTTGTCTGAAATTGACTGAACATACAACTAAATTAATGGTGCGGCCTACAATCTGTTTTCCTAAAGAGGGATTTTACTCGGTGCCAGCATTCATGACAGTCTTGTGCTCTGTTGGTTAACATGCTTAAACACCTTCTGCTGCAGAAATTAATTTTGAAAAACCAACAAGATGTATTCAGATGGACAGGAAACTTGTTGAGACGCAGAAGCAGAGACGCTCACAGGTGATATTTGCAAGCCGCAGCCCATGGCATTGCCTCAAGTCCAAAATTAGCATTACAGTATCAGGGATGTGAATGCCTTTTGTTCCTGCTTTTTAATATTAATAGATATCTGGTCTTATAACCACTCGGTCTGGTGTGATAGAGTGTCAAAGTAGCTGAAACATACACTGCAGTAGCTGGTGTTGTAATGAGTCGCTGACTCAAACTGAGTCCAACTTGTGTTGTGATTTTCAGGTCATGTGACTCAACTTGGACTGAGACACAAGAACTGAAAACATCTATGATGCATTGCAACAATGCATTTAATGATAAAGACTGATTATCTGTTAGCGTATAGCGTAAGGCCAGAATTATTTCTTTAGTTTTAAGCATGGCTGAATTAGTAGCCGTAGTCTAATCCAACCCAGACTCAGACAAAGATAAACTTGGACTCTTCTTTGTATTTAAACACTGGCAAATTGAAGCTCAACTTGCACTCTAGGTTTGGTAACGTCTCTTCAATGATGTTGAAAACACTCGCGGAACAGAGTCTGCAAGTTTAGTCGAGGTTGATCATGAATAATAATTCAGACCTCCCTCGCCACAGAAACAAACATTTTTCCTCTTACCTGCTCGAGCCCTTCTGGGATGTGACTCAGATATCCAAAAATAACATGCAAGGCAGACAGGAGAAAAGCATGGACTGTCCGCCAGTTCATAACAGTGCTAATAGAGACAGACAGTACTTCAAACCCAAGGGCAGTTCAGACTCCATTCAACCTGACATGCAGGATTTGTGCTGGGGAAGGACACGGGAAACATTAATTAGATATACAAACAAAGGCATGAGATTTAGTATGAATGCTTGAAAGTCTATAGAATTTATTGGTATGAGGTGGTATGAACAGGCTGACTTTACATATATACCAAACCCCTGTGTGCAGATTGATATGGTAAAATATAGTCATGGGTTCAAACTGAAATGGAGCAGCATCTCTAGAGCAGTTATAATAGACGGTAGAATAATTTACAAATAAGAATTTAGAGTTCAATGAAGCCATGTTATACTCTTAGTATGTATGGAAATGATCTTTGAATATTATGAAGGGTTTAGTATGTTGTATTAAAATTGTATTTAGGCCATATCTGGCATGCAACTTGTTGATTGGAGCGATGCAAAGCACAGACACTTTAATCTGCAAGAAGGACCAAAGGCTGGTCACTGCTCACCAGCTGCTCGCTCTGCAAACCTCAGCCAGACTCTGCAAACCAATCTGACATTGTTGATCTGCAGACTCTGTGATCCCGTTTTCTTAGCATTTTCTTACTTTAACCTTCCCCCTGTGTTAGCTTTTACAATGCACCCACCATGTTAAGAGTCAGTTTTGACTCGTGTCTTAAATCAGCTGTAAATCACACCAAAAACAGTTCTCTATCATCCAATTTGGTTCTCATCTCTAGGTTACCTTGTTAGGCTTCATTATCCATGAAAATATTGCTTACAGTATTTTTTGTTGTGTCTCTGGGCCTTTCTTTGTCAGTTTACCCTCACACAGACATCTATAATGAATTGATCTCTGGAAATGCCCGATGTAGTTTTTTGTGCAGGGAAAAACATGGCCAAACGAGAATTTCCTAAATCTCACATGATTGGAAGAGGATCTGACTGTTTTTGCTCTAACTATTAGATATTGATCTAACCAGGTCTATAGCGACCCTAACACGACAAGTGCCATAAGAGCATTTTATAATTTGGTCAATTATTTTTATTTTGTTGGAATAGAGGTTCCCGACAAAGTCAAAAAGTCTTGATGCAAAAAAGCAAATGTAAGTGATTCTTTAAAGCATTTAAAATCAAAAACAGGTCAGTGCAGACCCTAACACAGGAGGAGGGTTTAGATAACTTGATCAATAAAGTGTTAATTCAACACTTTATTTAAACAACTAGGAAATACTTGCACCTAGTTGCAATATTGGTGCCAGTTTATCCAAGTGGTTAGAGCACAAACCTCATATAAAGCATTCAGCAGCAAACATCAGCCCTCTGGTGCTTGTCTCTACTGTTTGCTATATTTTCCACATAAATTCACTTTGCTGTCAAATAAATTCCAAGCCAAAAAAAAACAAAAGCCGTTGAGTCATCAGGTGTTTTAAAACTATACCAGGGATCATAACATGAGGTGAAGTACAGGTAAACCTCGGCTTTTTCCCTGTCAGCAAACCTGCACTCCCTGTGAAGCTTGACGTGTGCTGTGACCTGTGCGCGCTGCTGAAAGGAGGTCAAATCGGTGTGTCCCATCACTTCCTTTTGCCTAAAGCGCCACATTCTTCAACGATCACCATCAGGCAATCCAAGCTAAGCCTAATGAGCTCTCTGGCCAATTATAACCCTCTAGAGACCACCCTGCCCCTATTTGCACCTGCTAGCATATGCAATTTATAGCTGTGGAGCACACATGCATAACACGCCACTTTGGGGACAGAAATATGGATTTGCTATGACTGGGTATTATTCCTCTGGTATATCCCCTTCAAATAAGAGCGTCTCTCGCTGCAGCTCTCCCTACTGGGCCAATCTGCTGCATGACGAAGTGCAATTATGAGGCGCATAATAGCCAGTTCTAACCCTAACCCTGTTTAAGACACGAAGGGCAAAGTAAAGCCTGGCGGGACACGCTGTGACTGTGGAGAATTGGGAAGGAGAGTATGTGTGACACATTGAGTGAAAAAGCCAGCGACAATAGACTAATAATGGAAGGTCACGCCTCTGCCTGACATCACCAAGAAGAGGCAGCTCATTCAGGATTTCTGCCTCCGCCTGTGATGAGATTCACAGAGGCATTAGGATGAGGCAAGAGTCTCTCACAGTTACACTTAAACATAAGTGCTGTGCCACGGGCTTCAGTCTGACAAAAAATAGACACGCTACAGGAACATAAAGGTGTTTTTAGTACATCAACACAGTTTCAGGTAAAAGGATTGAAGATGTTTTCAGATCTATTCAGATAAAAAACATGATTTTGTGTTTGGTTTTGCTTCGTCCTTGTGCTGTTGCGTTTTTTGTTGATTTTTGTGTTGGGGTTCCCAATGCCATATGCTGGGAAATTTCCCCGAGGATTATGCCGTTGTCAAAAGACAGCATCAGCCTAAATGATGCAAAAAATGTTGACAGAATGACAAACCTTCCCAGTGGTGCTGTCAAAAGAAAAAGTCTGTATTTGGAACTTCTGCAGGAAAAAAATAAACAAAAAAGGTCGGGTTTAAAGCACGGTGACATTGCAGTTTTTCATAATCAAATGGGACATTTCTTAGCTTTGGAAATTAAACCATTCAATTAATCTCTAAAAACCAAAGTCCCCACATACAAATTATAGCATTAGGGTATATAAATGTCCTTTACCTCCCTTTGTTGTTTCTTCTTTTGTCAGTTCTTTTAACACCATTACAAAGTATTTCCATCACTTATACTCCAGGGACATTTGCAGATGAGGCTAAAATTAGGAGGGTGGTGGACAGGAGCTGACCTTACTTCAGGAGCACCTGGGCATTTCCAGGCAGCCTGAGGGTCTATTTGGCCTGCTAAGAGCAGTCATTGTGTACAGCTAGAATGAGTGAATAGACCTCTCTGAATGCTCACATCACTTAAAGCTGATAGAGCTAATGCATGTATATTGTGTTCGGCCGGTTGCCATTGTGTCCTGAAACATATGACGCCATTACACCCCGTGTGACGCACATAGCAACAGTCTACCCACTGCTTCTCGATGGACACGTGACAGTGTTATTACAAGATGATATAGAAAGAAGGGAAGGGTAGAGCGGAGTGAGACCATTTTTGTTGCTATAGTTTACATGATTTGTAAAAAATAAACTTCATCAATAAAAATGCATAAATTGATGAATCAATCATACAAGATCTAAACCAAATAAGTGGTGTGTTCACCAGTGAGGGACCAGGTAAGTTTATGCATTCCCAGTATGACTTGCTTAGTCATGCTGATAACAGTCTGTATGTTCACATGCAGCCGAGTCGAGCCACAGTTAAAACTTGAATAGGCAATTTAGGCGGACTGCTGTCTAGTCTGAGTCTAGAAGCCCGAAGTGAGAACCGACAAAGTCCACCTCCCCTACATTCGGTGGCAATATGTTCGTCTGGAGCTCATAATTACAGAGCTAGCCCCCAGTTGGGCGAACAATCGATGAATATGTTGGCAAGAGGCTAGTGTAGCTGCCATTGAAATAAACCTGTTGTTTCCTATTCTTTAAGTAGCTTTTAAACCATAATATTGCTGATTTTTAGAAACCATAACATCCCAACTCTCTTATTAATATTTTATGATCAATGATATCAAAAGCTGCTGTGAAATCTAACAAAACTGCTCCTCCTGCCCTGATAAATGTATTAACAGGAATTTTAAAAACCGCGTTTTAGACGTACTAATGCAAATTTATTATTTTTAACAATGTGCACATACTGAGTGTGACCAGAAGGCTGCACAGTGGGCGTGTGGAGGAATAAAATCATTACAATGAGTACAACAGACCGGTCATATAAAAGTATATATATAATGAATGAATGAATTTTTAGCAACCATCTACTTCAGGTCATGACTAAATTACTGCTGTTAAAACCAGATTTTTAGATCAGCTGATACATGTGGTTTTAAGTCGAGTTACTACAATTAGAGTAATTAAAGATTAATGGTCACAGTGCCTGATGCTTCATTTGTTAAGAAATTGAACAATTTAAAATCCTGAGTTAATAATCCTCTCTGAACATTTTCATGATCAGTTCGGAGCCTCCAGGCCAAAAAACAAAACAAAGGAAACTCAAACTGGTGCAGTGGGGGTTCATGATGGTTTTATTTCACCCACTTAACACGTGCTGCTTTCATTGACATGCAGTTCATACACCACATGCAGAGTAGAGATGTTCTTCCAACAGCACCTGATGTTATCCAGTGGAATCCAATCTGAAACAGTGTTTCTGCCATAATTGGCCAGTTTTTCATTATTTCACTAAGGTTTTGGTGATGGCAAGAGGTGTGCATCTTTCACCACAAGTCAATCTGATTCAAACCTTGATGTTTTTAATCTGATTTAAGAAAGATTTGTGTGGGATTAAATGTGATTAAATTTGATGCAAACCGGCGTGCAAATTATTAATTATTAATTAATTAACAGAATATTGAACTGTAACTTGTGAATGCTGGCATTGGTTGCACAGGTTTCATTTAAGGGTCTTCATATGCATCTGCAAAGCATACAGACAAGCAGACTGAGCCGAAACAGAGGCACAATGAACTATTCGCACATAACGGCACAACAAAAAGTAGTGAAATTGCGTTCATCAGATGAAAACTGCAGACATCTCAGTGTGGACTAAGTTTAATTTTTCATTAACTTATGCTCAACAATGTTTTTGACACAGGAAAACTTAAAGGGACATTCCGATGGTCTTCCTTGAGCTGCGTCACCCTGCAGCAATCCATAATGGACTCGCCCGAGGTCTCGCTACAAACAAGCGGCTGCTGGAAGAGAGTAGGTGAGTTGTTTTTAGTCTCTTTGCTAAAGAAACCAGGCAAAGTTAATAGGCTGGTTTGTGGCTAGTGCTGTGGCTGAGACCCTATTTGTACTGTTGATGAAGTTAGGTGCTGATCTGAGCATTATTTGTGGCTATAGAGTGGCGTTTTGGTTGAGGTTTGTTGATGGCTCCTCAGCCTGCTGTGTATTGCTATCTTGCGGTCGTTACTTAAGTTGGTCTAACTAGAGAAGCAAGCTGTCGGCAACATTCATCTCTCGAGGGGGTGTCTAACTCGGTGTTACGGTGTGTTTGACCCTAAATTAATTTTACGCTGGAATATCCCTTTAATTTAAAAAGCTTCTAATCCTCTCCTGCACAGCAGTGCTCTCTGCCGGCCCCTATCACAAAGACACCATTGGTAATAAGGGTGATGGGAAACAGGTGGGGAGACACAACCAGGTGGCAGGTGTGACAAGACGGGGGCAGGGCAGACCAGACAGGAACAAATCTTGAGGACATAAACAAGGGTTATGCAAGACATGAAACAAAACATGAATGCGCAGAAATAAAGGAAACTTAACTAACATAAGTGTACTGAAAAATAGAAGAGGAACTTGACCGACATGACATGTTTATTTATTCTGCGTGCTAAGATAGGTATCCAAATTGGATCCATAAATTTTACACCAATCATGACTGTTATTTTGTCTCCTAAAGGAGTCTCTCACTTGATGATATTCGTCCTCTTAGGTGCAGGAAA
The DNA here is from genome assembly GCA_962446985.1 of Xyrichtys novacula. Classification (NCBI taxonomy): domain Eukaryota; kingdom Metazoa; phylum Chordata; class Actinopteri; order Labriformes; family Labridae; genus Xyrichtys; species Xyrichtys novacula. The sequence continues at coordinate 27,590,036 of OY660871.1, forward strand.
TGCAGTTAATTTAGGTGAATTTGTGAAACAGATCAGAATTAAAGGCCTGGGTCATTGTTTAATGCAGCGGTTGATCACACCGGCTCTAATGAGATCAAAGTGATGAGACCATCAAGAGTAACATAAAGCCTTGGCAGTCACAGATTAATGGAGTCAGCTTGAATGATGAGGTCGTTTAAATCAGAGAAATTTCACTCTGAGGTCGTTTTCTTGACCTCAAAATCTGTGTTTCTTCGGCATAGAAATCCTGATCCTCCTTTGAAACACGGCTTGTAAACATCCTATACATGTGTGTTATACCTAATTAAAGCTTTGACCCCTTCAGCCTTTGATATATGACATGAGATGAGCAGAAAATCCCATCCTGCTCCTGTATTCCTCACCTCCCTCCTGAACTCGTGCCCCTTGTTCCATTACGTTTGATTTGGAAACCCGTTCACGGTCCAGCGAGTCCCATTTTCTCATGGGATTATCGACGGGGAGCCTCTGTTTGTTCTAATCCATCTCTTTGTCATTCAAGAGCCGATGCCGATCCCATAATTATATTTCTATCTTCAAGTCAGAACCGGCTGAAAGATTTGTATCTCTAAAAGAGTCAGAATCAAAATATCCTGCCTTTGAATAAAACTGCTGCTTTATAGAGCATATTTTTAATATTGACACTTGAGACTATTTCCTTCACTCTACAGGGTGTGAGGCATTTGATTTGAAACATTTCCATCTTCTCTGAGTCATTTGTGTTTCTTGGAGTCACTCCATGTCTTCCTCACCAGATGTGGAACACCCACAGCGCTGCACTGTGATAAGAAGAGGTGAAGGCAGCTCATGTTTATGGCATGGCAGCGATGTGCTTATATGTGACCCCAAGGCAAATGAACAGATGCTTCATTACCCTCTCTGTGCATTACAGGGATTATAACAGCACATGGATATGGAAATAAAGGCTCAGGATGCCATAAGGGAGGAGAGATACATGCTACGGCTGTATTTAGAGACAATTTGCATGTGTAGATCGACAGATTAAATTAATGGATAGAAGAGAAGATGGATGCAACAAGCTTGAAAAACTATTAATAGTTCCTCTAAACAAAAAGTTAGCAAAATAAGTCATCACTGCCACTCGGAAAGATTCGATAACTCCAGATAAAAATAGACAAGACAGACAGCAAACTCAGGTCTCGTGCATCAAAGTTGGGTCTAAGAAATACCCGGCTGCTGTCCTCACTCCTTCACCCATTCATTCAGGGTCATTGCTAATAAGGTTTACACAAATAAGGATTACGTCTTCATGTTTTTGCTGCAGAAGCGACAAAAATAAAGGGAGAATAATGAGTAATAAGCGTGTGGGCAGCGGAGCACCCACTGTTACGGGAATCCAATCAAAAGAAACATAAAAGCATTATGAATAATATAATAAACTTAAAAATATGTGCAAGTCGGCTCAGCCTGCCTGTGGATACGAGAGAAGCTTTGCTGTTTAGGCCTTTGAAAAAGGTTTTATTCTGTAAAGATTTAAAACGTTATTTTTTTTTCTCTGAGGTTGTCGCTGTCTATTTTAGTCTTGATGATTGGTTAAAATGTCAATTCTACTTTGCAGTGATTTAGCAAATTGGGTGTCAGTTGTAATTTGTTTCAAGATGATCTTTATATCAGACACCTGTCATACTCAAACTGCCAATCCAGAAGAATATAGCATATTATGTAGATTTCCCATATCAGTGAAGTCAAACCATAAGCCTTGAAACTTCTGCAATAAATGGTCCAAGTGGACCTTCAACTATGTGCATCAGTTACATCTCTGTCCATTTATCCCCTCTCTAGTGGCAGATGACTGTCTAACATGAGTCTGGTTCTGCTCAAGATTTCTGCCTGTTAATGGTGAAGTTTATCCTCTCCACTGTAACTAAATGCTGCTAATTGTGACACTCATGTGGTTGAAGATGGGGCTCAATCTTATCCCATCTTACATTGAGTTTTTTGCAGAGCGTGGTCTAGACTAAGGTGGCCAGATACCTGAAATGAAATCTAGGGACATATCCAGCTCAGAGGTGAAAAAAAGAACTAAATGTTATCAAGAAAATGAACATTTAACAGATCATTAATCCTCTATATTACAGGTGATGTATGTCGCCTCATGTAGGGCCAGTGGGAGGGACGAATCAGGGTCACTGTGAATCTGAGAAGGTCATATCTCCCCTGTACCTGGTGCCATCTGCACTCATGCATACACCATCAATTCATGTCAGTGGGGACAAATATGCTCTGCTATTCATGTTTAGAGGCACTCTATGTGACCAGCTATTGTAATAACCGTAATAACCCTCGGGTCTGTGCACAACATGCTTACTTGCGCTGCCTACCTACCTGGCTATTGTAATAACCGTTGTTTCAGGTCTGTGCAACGTGCTCACTTGCGCTTCCTACCTACCTGGCTACCGTAATAACTGTTCTTCAAATATGTGCACAACATGCTTACTTGCGCTGCCTACCTACCTGTCTACTGTAATAACTGTTATTCAGATCTGTGCACAACATTTTTACTTGCACTTCCTACCTACCTGGCTACCGTAATAAGCGTTGTTCTTGTCAACATGCAACACTAAATTCGGCGACATCTCCAGGGGCAGCTTTAGCCAGAGTCAGATCATCCAAAACAGGGACGTCTGATTACCACAGTTAAGACCATCTTGTTAAGCATCTTGGGATAACACTTGTTGTGAATTGGCGCTTTACATTGATTGATTAACCACTACCTCTTGACCGTGGTAGTTAAAGAATCAGATCAGGTATTTATGTAAGAGATAATGCATCTTGAGCAAGTTCTTATTGGGGACTGAAATCCCAAAGAAGGACCTTCTAGTTCATCTCAGACTGCACAATGGTTGTAGAGTGTATCATTGACCATGTCCTAATTCTGCAGTTTATACTTACAGCAATGTAAACCTTAAGACTTTCCACACATTGTGATGATCACGTGTCCTCTACTCCAGAGACTGCTGAATAAATCTCAGTTTTTACATTGCACGCTCAATAGAAAATGTAGGCGTACTGGGCTTTAATGTATAATGACTTCTGTGATGATCTCTGTGTATCTAAATTCAGCCGTCAAAGTTTCTCTCCTCTGTCAGTTTACTTTCAGCCCAGTGGCAAACTGAGAGAAGCCTGTGACCAAAAGACCCTGTTTTTTTTTTTTGTTTTTTTTTTTCATCTTAAATCCAGCTCGGAGATTTCACCTCACTAACTTTATTATGTTTCCAGCACTCCCTAAGCATTTGCCTTCTGAACTCATAGTCCAAAGAGATCTCAATCCCAATGGAGACAAGAGAGACTCCAGAGAAACCAGAGGGCAGACGAACCAAAATCAAAAGCACTTTTAAAATCCAGACTGAACAGAAGGCCTTAAAGGGCATTTTTATTAGACTGTGAGGAGGCTGTGATGAATGGGTTGCACTGTAAACATTTACACAGGGGAGCTCTATTAATGGTGCAGCATATGACACAGAGGGAGCACAGACTAACACAGGACGTGGTGTAAAGGGGAGATTTTTGTGTTGAAGAGTGTGTTTTTTTTTCCCAGCTTTTGAAGGTGCAGTGTCAGCTCACTTGCTGTGATTTTTTGCTTACAGGGACAGAAAGGCTGGGTCACCTGGCAGGTCACAACAAGGCACGGATTCACTCGGTTGCACAGTGACTGCTTTCAATGTCATTTAGACGCTATTTGGAAACTCAACCTTGTATAATCCCTGTAAACAAGACTCTCCAAAGATGACCCGAGGGAGGGAAAGCAAATCATTGCATGTTAGCTGAGAGACTCTAAATTGAAACAACATTGCGATGTCTGAACGGAGAGCCAGTCTGCGCGCAGTGCTCTTGATCTGAGAGGTCATTTAGTCTAATACAATAACACATAAAGGAGGGTTTTTCATACTGTACACAGCACCAATTAGAAGACATTAGAAGAGCTGCTTTGGATGACTATACGCCCTTAGTGGTCCATTTATTCGAAAAACCCTCTTCATTTAAAAGTGAAAAATCTGCAAACAGGCATGAAGATGAGATATGAGTGCCTCTTTGGTCCAAACATCCACTTTTTTATCATTATTTATTCCGCCTGTAGGACTCAAGTGATGGCCTCAGAAACATGACAACAAGCTGATGCAGAGTGGAAGAAGGAGGTATAGCTGTTCCCGCACTCCTATACAGCAAAAAGTGCAAATTCAATTACTTATTTGTACATGTATCGAGCCCGCAGGCCAGCCACCACAATCTAAATGGTAATCGTGAGCCTATTTATTTTGCTGCGGATTCTAACAGTAGTGTTGTATAAGTATCTTGTGAGGACATTTCTTCATTACCTCACAAGATCCTTGACAGAACGATTATGTGTAATCCCTGGTAAAACAGCAACCACTCTGTAAGTGGAGAAAATAAAGAGTCATTTAGAGATAAAGGGAAATATTACAGCTGCTTTTTATCTTCTGGATTGATATATATGCAAAGACCCTGAGTAAAACACAACTCCTCTTTTTGAATCGAGTTTGAAGAAAATGACTATTTGAAGAGCGAATCTTGAGAAAACAATTTTCAGACATCTAATGATCATAAAATATATTCTTATCAAATACAAGAAGTTATTTTTAACATGTTTAAAATTAAATTGTCACATTAACCCTTAAATTCTGAATATAAGCCAAACTGATAGAGAGGACATTTTTGTTAGGTGGCTCGCAAAAAGGGGGAGAATTCTTAGCACTGCTTTTTAAATTCATTTTTAATATTGGCATTGATTGAAAAGTAGCTTTAAACACCATAAACTCCTTAATTCAGTGTCGTCTTTTTTCCATGACTTCACTTCAGGAACGCATCACTGTCGCAGCAGACAGTATCTCGTGTGTGAATAATAGGAAGAGCTGTTTGGGGGCCAAAAGAGTTGGTTTCTGCTGATCTGATTCACTAAAAGACTGGATAAATGTTATTTAAACCTTGCTCCTGCATGGTAAGATGGATCACAGACAAATTGAGCAAGACTGTACAGCCTCTGTAGAAAACTACGTCAGCCAGGATCCCTGTGGATATATTATTATAACCAGAAGGTTGGCAGTTTGATTCCCCCCCTATCCCTAGTCTGTCCCTTGTGTCCTTGGGCAAGACACTTAACCCACCTTGCTCCCAGTGTGTGTCCTCCACTGGCGTATGATTGTGAGTGTTGTGTGGTGGTGGTTGGAGAGGCCATAGGTGCAAACTGGCAGCAACGTTTCTGTCAGTCTGCCCCAAGGCAGCTGTGACTACTTAGGTAGTTTACTACCGCCAAGTGTGAGCGAATGAATGATGCATCCAATATATCCTTCTGGTTGTTGTACGACTGTTCTCCCTCCTGAGCTACTGCGTAGTCCTTTCTAGTACCATCTGTTTGCCATCATCTAAGCTTCTGGCGGTGGCTGGAGCTCAGTAAAGAGTTGCTTGTCTTTCAATCAGAAGTCTAGGCGTTTAATCCTTTAGTTTCATTGTCCACATGTTGAAGGGTCCTTGGGGAAGAACACTCAATCCCAAAACTGCAGGATTGGAATTGGTTACTTCTGATTGGTGCTTTATGGTAATAGGCATACCCTCTTTTCATAGTCTTAGTTGGCTCTGTGTCTTCAAACACTTTTTTCAGATCAATGAGAAAAACCCTGTCAGGTCAATAACTGAGTCCTTCATTTATTTCTAATCCTTTACTTTGTACCATAAAATCCTAAAAGTTTAATTCAGGAGATTTTTGGTAACTCATACGTCCTCACAGCTTGGTTTAACTGAATAACAGCCTTCTTGGGTGACTTAAAGTCGAACAATCTTTTGGAGTGTTTGTTTGCCCCTAGCTTCACCCCGCCTGGCTGAATACGCTGAGACATTGTTTTGATTTCAGCCCGCGCTCCACTCCTGCCTGTATCAGATTGTCTATGAAGGGGGAAAAGAAAACTGCTCTACACCCTGCCCTGCAATCTTCGCCGGGCTGAAGTAAATTGCTTTCATTTTGGCTAGGCTCCCCTTTGTTATAATGTGACAAGGCTACTGATTAGACGAGAGGGAGATCAATAAACTGTCAGGCCTGTGGCTCAAAAGCGGTACAGGGAAATCAAGAGAGAGACTTTGTGCACTCTGTCACCGGCTAGGGTTCAAATCACACCTTCAGGAGAGAGAGAGGGGGCAACACCCAAACCTGGGGCGACATGTGGGGGTCTGAACTTTTGACGACACGACTGGTTAGATTCGCAAAATACCGTGTCGACTACTTAAACATATTCTATCCTCATCACTTCACCACATGACAAAGTTTGTGAACACATGAGTAGTCTTAAAGTAATCGGATTCCATCTTGGATTGAAATAGCCACGCTCAACACTTTCTGCCTCCACCCAGTTTGCTGTCAGATCATGAAGAGTTGTAAAGGTCATTGGCTATAAACTAGCTGATGCAAAGAGTGTAGAATTAATGGTTTTAACTATGTCAGATGTGACAAGTGTCTTCTCAAGGCTAAAACATATAGGATCTGTAAATAGCAAATAGGTTGCCATTCTAATCAATCCAGCAAAGCAAACAGGACGCGTATCAGCTCAGTTGCAGCATCGTATCGAGAGCAGCACGGCTAAAGATACGCGGCGAGTCTATTTCTGCCACTCTGGGCTTCCAATGCTATCAATCCACACAGAGAAGATCATCCTAGACAGGAAGTCAAGCACGAAAACTGTGCATGTCATCCGGTATTTCAAAATAAAACACCATATGCGAACTCCCGACAGAACTTTTAACTGCTAACTCTGTCTGAAGGTAACACTGCAGCATAAAGGAACATAGTTTACTTTATTAAACACAAGTAAACCTGCTCCATCCTACCCTCACTTGTGACCAAGATCCCAAGATACTTGAACTCCTCCACTTGAGGCAGGACCTCCCCTCCGACTCGGAGAAGGCAATCTACCTTTTCCCGACTGAGGACCATGGCCTCGGACTTGGAGGTGCTTGAATGGAGATCGACAGGCGGACTGGAGCAGCGTCAGCAGTGATGTGGACGCTTAACCGATCTGTCGTGGTGAAGAAGGAGCTGAGCCATAAGGCAAGACTCTCGATTTACCAGTTGATCTATGTGCCGACCCTCACCTATGGTCATGAACTCTGAGTAATGACCATCACCGAAAGAACAAGATCGCGGATACAAGCGGCTGCAATGGGTTTCCTTTGCAGGGTGGCTGGGCTCAGCCTTAGGGATAGGGTAAGGAGCTCGTACACTCGGGAGGCGCTCAGAGTATAACTGCTGCTCCTCCATGTCAAGAGGAGTCAGCTGAGGTGGTTTGGGCATCTGGTTAGGATGCCCTCTGGACGCCTCCCGTTAGAGGTGTTCCGGACATGTCCCACCAGGAGGAGACCTCGTGGCCGCTCCAGGAACAGGTGGGGGGATTATATCTCTCGCCTGGCCTGGGAGCGCCTGGGAATTCCCCCGGAGGAGCTGGTGGAAGTGGCTGGGGTACGGGTCATCTGGGCTTCCCTCCTGAAGCTGCTGCCCCCGCAAACTGGACCTGGATAAGGGGAAGAAAACAACGATGACAATCATGTTACTTTTTCACATATAGTAGAGGCTCAACCATCACTGAATTATATCCAAATTAGCAGCAAACATCCTGTTGTGAGCATGTCGTTTCCTCGATACTGAACCTAGCCGACCGGGGCTGCACTATGCTGCTGCCACGCTCCAAATACGCATCCTGTATGCAATACCCAATGCTGCTCTACGAAGCAAATACGGAACACGCTCACTACAGATCCTGTATGTTTTCAGCTTTAATGTGTAACAGCGCATAAGGCAGAAATGTCAAGAAAGCAGGACTGCAGCATTAGCTCAAGGGCTCTTGTATTTCTTTTCAAGGACCATTCAAGGACTGCTCACTATACATTTAAAAAGTACTAACACTCAGTTTGTGTTAACCCAAGCTCATATTTTTGTATTTATTGTTGGATTATTAGCATTATTATTACTGGATGCATTTGTGCAAAAGCATTGTGATACGTTGCAGCAGACAGAGTGCACCTTTAAGGGGTACTTCTGTATTTTTCAGCCTTGGCCCTATTTTCATACGTGTTTGTGTGTTCTTGACTGATGGGAGAACAATTTCTGAAATTGGTCCAGATTTGAGATCAAGCAGAGCAGCCGGCAGCATGAAACGAGCTAAAACATAGTTTGACCAGGAAATTGCGCATCGTCAAACTGTGTCTACTACAAGTGCTTTATTTCACCACCTCTAAAATATATTGCCAGCGCTCGATGAGGTGTTTACTTACTACAATATGGAGGTGGAGGCTCACCATCAATGTCAACATGTAGCCGTATGTACAACACAAAACAGAGACACTGAAAAAGCAGGGACTACACCCAGTCCAGGATCCTAATGTCTTGTTCATGCGATTGTATTAGCTTCTATTCAATAAGAATATCCAATTTAAAATCTCCCAAATGAAGATTTTCTGAGCAGACTTGTGGTTTTATGAGGATTTTGTTGGGTTCTGTTTTGCCGCGAGCAGAAGCTTCCAAAGTCTCTGCTGGTTTCTTGGCAAGTTCACAGATACAGGACTTCAACAAGTCTCTGCCTCTGGACAAAAATGTCCTGAACATAAAAACTATGTTTTTACATTAGCTCTAAGTATTCTGTACAAAATCATCTGAGCTGAAACTTTTTAATGATCTGTACAAATGAATTTGAGTAGATTAAATATTATATTTCTCTACTTTAAATGTAGTTCTTGGTAGTTTTGGAGAAAGGCAGACGGGCTTTGTTCCCCCAGTCTCTACACTTTCTTTCTGCATAGCTGGCTCTACCGCACAATTCTTGGCATAATTCTCTGTCTCTCTCTTTTAAATATTGGTGCACACAAACACTCTAATGGAATCACATACTTCTCTTTTGCAGCAGCGATGGCTATCATTAGGAAATTGTACCAGAACAATATGGTGCAAGCACGGAGCTGTTCTTCATGTGCTAATATTGACAGTACCTTCGACAGGCTCCTGTTGCAACTCAACAGAAACAAAATCCCCTCCAGTCTTGAGCAACCTCCAGCCATCTGTGATGCAATGAAATATTTCTACTTTTCTTTTTTTCTATTTTTTTTTTTTACTGTAGGGCCTGATGCTCATTGACAGTGACGCTGATTGGACGGGACAGGTGTCCTTTTGATGTCCTCGACATTGTCATTATCAAGTCATATTGTATGTGAAAACCAATCATAAAGGATAACAGGCAGTAATAGCTGTTGTCTCGGCTTAATTGCATAGAACTATAGATGCTCGGGAAGAGAGAGGTGCTGAATGACGTGCACAGCGGAGACGCATTTGTGCTCTCCGCCTTCTAAAGATTGTTCTTATCCATGAAGGGAAATGGAGCAGCAGGTAGCGTTTTGCTCTCCAATTAGGATTACTTGTGCCGTTAAACAGGCGTTCACCTGAAAGTGCTTTTTATTAACTTCCAATACCCTGTTTTAGGGATAAAGATAGGGGGTATTAATGAATGTCACAGAGACATCCCTCCAGGATGCAGCAGCCAATCAGGTTTCAGATCAGTTTATCTATTAATGAGTAGATAAGAGTTTGAGCAGTGCCTGCAGTGTAAGCTAAGAAGTAACCACTATGTTTAGTTCATGACGCCTCGAGAGCATGGAGACTGACACCATCAAGCATGGTGCTGGTAGATACGCAGCAGCTGTGAATTTGTTAGGGGAGGTTACTGGAAAGTTATTAACGCTTAACAGGGAAAGACTTTCAAGGAACTTAGTTCTCTGGGAACACAGGTGGTTTCAGGGGTGGCCCATGGTGGTGTAAGCCCTTCCTAAGAACTAATTTGTCATCCAAAACTTTTGAATGGCTTTCTTCTCAGTCAGGTGCAGGGTTAAAAATCTTAAAATCAAAGTAACAGTAGTAATGATTTGTTTAAGGCATTACATCCACCACTCATAACATTATAACAATTGACAAGTGAAGTCAATGGCAGTATTTATCTTGTAATAACGGTGAAAAGTGATCGTCTTGTCCTTCAAGTCGGTGTGTTGGTTGAGGTAATGACATGAGCAACATGCTGATAGCTAAACTGGGTCTGTGCATTTCCAAACTGTAGCTATTGTGAGGTATTTAGGGTCTGCAGAGGTTAGGACCCTCCAAAATTGTAAAAAAAAAAAGCAAAACCAACAAACCTGTGAGGTGGTCATGGGCGGCCAAGGCTCGCTGATGCATGTGGGGGGCAAATGCTTGACTGGGACTCAGGTTTCTTAACTACCAATGCTGACTCTGGTGGAGAAGTAATCATGACAAACAGTGCCCTAGGTTTTAATGTGCCTGGAGTTGGATAGCTGCAGACAGATCAAGTGACCATGCTGACTGCTTCAACCACTAAAAGTGCCTAAAATTGGGCCCGGTAGCAGTCATAGACAGTGACCCCGATGAACACCACACTGTTTTACTTGGTCTCCAAGTTTCCCAGCTCTCAGCTTGATTTAGCATCTGTGGGATGTGATGGACAACCAAGTCCAATCCATGGAGGTCCGACCTTGCAAGACTTGAGGTGTTTGCTGTTAATGTTTCGACACCACAGCACATCTGCAGAGATGTAGTGAAGTCCATATATTGTCAGATCAAGACCTGATGAGAAGGTAACACATAAAATATTAGCTGATCAGATATGTGATCAAATCTATGACGGCAACATCTAACATCTTCACTTTTTATACTTTTGTTTTACAATATTTTCCGCAGTTATACATTACAGATATTACACATGGAGGATGTAAACATTAATGATTGAAGTAAAGTAAGAGTAAATACAGTATGGAGAGACAAACACTGTAAATAATAATCCTAAACAGACATACATATACATGTTTTGTATACCCCCCTCCTAAGCCCCTTGACAAAATGAATACCTGGACACACCCCTGCCAGGAAATACATTTGATACTGTGATAAAAACATTTCAGCCCCCTGCTGTTGTTGAACACGCCAAGGATGGCGATGTGGAGATCTTTGATTAAACGACTCATGTGGTACTCCAAAAGAAAATTACACCACAAGAGTGAAAATGGCTTTGCATGCATAATACCCACCTTGTTCATAATAGCAACCTTTGGATTATCCCCAGCGAGACTTAAAGAGTTGTTGATGGGAAGCCCAGGGGGCACAGCCACTTCACTTTGATCCTGACAGAAAGATGGCTGCCTTCCAAAAAAAAAAAAACAAGAAAAAAAAAAACGTCATCTCTTCTCAGCTTGACCCACTTGTTTGCTCTTATCCTCGGCACGTTGAGGGGGAGTGAAATGATATGCCTTCCTCGGCTAGAAATTGATTCAGAACCTTCTTCTCGGAGCGACAGGGTATTTAGTAGTTTATGAGTGAAATATGATGCATGCCATTTTGAGGGTGCTTTTATCCAAAGTGACTCACAAATGACCGCAAGTGCATTAATCAATGGCATGGAGAGGACCAAGACAATGAGTGAGCTCTAATACACACAATGAGTGATATGAGGCTTGGAGAGAAAAAATCCCCTAGAGTAAAAGCCGGTATAGACGAAAGCAGTATGTAATCTTGATTAAAGTGGCTTTGTTTACAATAAAGCTGTAGAAAGCACCGCAGACGTAATCAGCTGGGAGTCTGTGGACCAATCAGAGCTCTATAATGACCTCAATGGGTCATTAAATTAATTAGAAATGTGTTTTAAAGCATTCATATTGTGTTCACTTTTTAAAATTTGGATCAAACTCAAACTGAGACGTGCAATGAGTCCAACTTAAAATACGCAGATGAATAATAACTTTTTAAGGTGATCTTTTAAACACGTCTTTTGGGTCTAGTTTAGCGAGCCAAGTGCGTGTCCAGTACAGAGACTGGTCACGTGCGCACAGATGGTGGATAACCTCTATTAAATCCCACATCTAAGACGAAGCACTCAGATCAGATGGTGGAAAGAGATCCTTACTTATGTTTACAACCACCAACTTTGTCACTGTCACTGCCCCAGCTGTGCTGCTTCTCACCAGCATGACTCCTCACCCTGGTGGGCTTAATGACCCACAGCGACAGCCTGTAAAACCCAAAGACGGCCATTATTACTCTCCCTTAATAAAGTCAGATTGTTTCGGTAAGATGTCTGAGTGCGTCTCTGAAAATGGGGTCTGTTTTGCTATTTTCCAGCGTGATGCAGATGCTCTTATCATCAGCAGCAGAGACATTTGTTTATGATCTCCGATAATTGATTTCCCAATGACTGTAGCTCTTCCAAACATGCAAGGGAGAGACATCATTAAAATCTCCAGAAAATGTAAACAAGGAAATCTTTGCTTCTGCTTTTTTAATCATCTTTGTCAAACAAAGTGTTCTCTTTTTTGGTATTAAATGGATTGCCTGGATTGTCTGAATGCTTACAATGGGAAACTGTTATATTAATTAAAAAAAAAAAGGAAAAATGTGTTTTGTTTTCTTCTGCTTTTTTCACATGCAGCAAGAGAGGAATCTGAGTGAACAAGGACTGTGCCAGCGAGATAAGGTGTAGAGTCTCTTTTGCCGTCTTATCAGTATCCTCTGCAGTCTTAGCTCCGCCACAGCTTCACTGGGAATTGACAATAACAACCAGGATTTTTTTTTTTTTTGCTCTTGCTTTTTCTGCAGATGGATTTGCGGGATCTTAGAGTATGAAAGCCATTGCCAAGTCCCCGTATTAAACGCTATCTCCCCTCATTTAGTGAGAGAGAACTCCAAGAAACTCAAATGCATTTACTCGACTTTACAGGTGTTATTGACATAGGCACACGAGAAGGGCATTCTATATTTCCATTAGTCTGTGGGCTTTTGTGTTATTCGCAGCCATTCAAATGTGCGGAAGTAGGAGCTGAGATTGAAAAGTGTTGTGTTATTTAAGGGCATGGTGAATTTATTTTACAAGGAGTAGCTAGTGCAGATAAATATCAGTGTGTAACAGACATTTTTCAACATTTTTCCTCTTAGCGAAGTGACCATGGTTCATGCATGAAATGTGTTTTTATGGTGCATTCATATTCTCATATCTGGTACTGAAATATGCATTTAGATGGTAATATTAACACGACAGCAGTGCTGATCCAGCAGGAGTTTGTAGTTCTTATATGACAGGGATGTTCCTTCTCATAGGAGCACCTAAAATGATAAATCTATGTCAAATTTCTAAAAACACTGATTCAAAAGTTTGGCACTTGTCAGCTTATTGGTTATAATATGGGGTCCCATATGCTTAAAGCTCCTGTAAGGAGATTTTGATGTCAAAGTAAAAGACTGAAGTTGATATCAATGCTTTTTTATGATATCCAAAGGCAAAGAAGACAACCAACAACATTTTTTTACATCCACATTTTTTGAGTAGGGGTAGGTTTCAGTCGAGCGGCTGCTATTTCCATAAAATATTCACTATAAGTGATACATTTTACTGTCAAAAGTCATCAAGATTAGATTTTTGTTGAGTAGAAATCAAAGGCTGCTTTGACCACAGGGGGCACCAAAAGTTAAAAGTCCCTCACAGGAGCTTTAAGGTGTTCAGATTTGTTTGTATTGAGAGACAGACGTGGGTGCTATGATGAGAACAGATGTTACTGAAGTATAGAGACATCTGCTTAAAAACAGTTATGTCCAGTCTGACAAAGAACTTTTGGTGCGTTTAAAGCATCAGACTAATTTACTGATGGGTAAGAAATAACTATGAACTATCTGTTTCTCACTTGTTCAAGTCAAGGTTTAGCGAAACATAGGATAGTGGCTTTACATCTTACCTTGATGAGGACTGACCGAGATACAGATACTGTAACTTTCATCTGCCAGTATCTGCCTACAGTAGCTCTTTCTATCCTTTGCCTCTCTCCTCCTTGATTCACGACCATGAGGGATAAAGACAAACTTTAAACTTAACTACAACTGTGTTTTTTAAGCAGAGGAAATTAACACATTGAGTATGCTTCTAAACTAAGTTCTAATGCAGTCTAGTTTCTAGGTGTTAAAAAAGAAATATGCCTGCCAGACACAAGGCTTTTACTGCTGAATACTTCCCCCAACATTTTCAGCCTGCTGCCTGGGAGTAAAGAAACATGGTTCACAATATCTAGCAAATAACTTTAATATTGAAATAAGTTGTCACTGGGCTTTTTAAATGGGACAAATGAAACAACAGTTTCTTAGTTTTGATTAGATTTATGCTGCAGCGGTTTTATTTGAATGAAGCCGAAACTTCTGGGAATTCAGAGGAAGAAGACTGGAGCTAGAGGGTTTCAGGTGGCACACATCTTAAAAATTGATGGTTATAGTCCTCACATTGGGTGGCTGTGGATCAATACTGACCTGCAGCTCTTTGGTGCTTGTCAGGCATGTTGGTAAAAAAAATATATATATCCAGGAGTCTGTTCATTTGATGTTTGAGCTGTCAGTCACATCACACAATTCTTATCAGCCTGCATTGTCGTTGTTTAAATGCTGCTATCATGTTTATATTTTGCCTCTCTCTGGTTGGTCATCAGCTACAAAGACAAAGAAAAGACATGAAGCCCAATTCAAGCTGGAGAACAGATTTGACAACCCATAACTATTGTTAGCATTCAGCCACTTCTTACTTAGCAATTATGTCTGAAACTCACAGGAAAGGTGAAGTATTTGTAGTAACGTGATAAAAAGTTTGTAGCTGACTCATTTTGTTGTGCTAATGCAAACATACAATAGGAGGTATGTTGTAAACAGACAGTGGCATTAAGCGGGGTAAACACATAAGGATTTATTTAGGATTTTTTATCTGTTTCAGACCGCACACATGAAGATAAAATATCAGGCATTGAACAGTTTTGATCGTACTCTGTGTGGTGTGCTCCGATAATCTCAACACAGCACACCACACGCAAAACAATTCTGTTCCACCACTGATCTAGAATCTAGTCCTCCAAGACAGAAATCTTGCATGATAAAACATGATCTAACAAAAACGAAGAAGAAGAAACATAGCAACAACCGGGAAACACAAGACACAACATGGAAGAGGACACACAAGAGGAGGGAATGATGGTGGTTTTTGGAGTATTTTTGACAGATAAATCCCGTACTTAATCCCGTACTCCCGTAAACCATGCTTCATTTTTTTTCACTTTATTTGGTTCCTTGTTCCTCAGTCAGCTTGCTTCTTGATTGGCTACATTCCAATTCCAATGACATTTCACAGAGTCATGACTCGGGAGTCGTCGGCTTTCCCCACACACGTGAAGATTTTTGGTTGTAAATATTGAACAAGTTTAATATTGACGATTGTCGACCCTGACCCGCTTCGGACCCAATTGTCTGGACAAAATCACTCTTAATTCACCTCAAACCACAGGATAATCTTTCGGATGATCTTAAAAGACATAAGATAGTTTTCCGATTGTCGTCCTTGGTCGGGAGGGGGAAAATCCAGATTATCTTTATGTGTGTATCCAGCTTTAGCTGAAAGTTGTCAAATGTACTTTTAACTATTGATGCAAGTATTTTCCATGAAAAAAGTCACATAGGCTTTTTATTATTATTATTATTATTATTATTATTATTATTATTATTATTATCCTGCTGTTAATGACACCTACCCCCATACAGCGGTTTGAAGCCTTTACAGTGAACACTTCAAGTTCATAAAGAGGCATCAACATCAGTTTTAGTCTCTTTCTTTACCAGTTAAAAACTCCTTATAGTGCCTTTAAAATATGGTCCAGTTTTCACTATCCATCATCTTTCCGTCTGTTTATCAATCAGCGAGCAGTGAAATGACACCAGCTTGTTAAATTTATCCTAACTCAACCATAAGACATGATTCAAGCTGTCCACTCGAACCCTCGTGCCACATGTAGACGTCCGCCGTACAAGACTCCTCTTGACCTTTAGATTCTGACACCTACACTTTGACAGCAGTTACTGTTGCAGCTGGTTAAAAGGGAATCCACTCAATCCATATAAGCTCATAATATTTCACAAACCATTAACATTAGCCTGTAAATTGACTCCCTGAAAAGTAGAGGTCAAATTTTAATCTTAAACTCTGAAATGTGGTGAAGTAGAAGGGTAAGCTCATCTAAAACGAAGCACTCACGCAAAGAACCGACTAACATTTAATTCAAGCACAGCACTTGAATAAATAATAAAACATCACCACAGCTAGTCTTTAGACTGTGTAGCTGTACTTGAACGTTAGCTTCCATTACATAGCGATGATAGTGAGTGAGTCGTCTGAGGATTTCACCTTTGAGCGGATGTAAGTCAACAACAGGTCCAGATTACATTCATAAATACACTCGCTTGTTAGTTTGTTAACAAAATAAGCTTCATTGTGTTACACAGGGCTTCGCAGTAAAGCCATTTATTTCACAGACCTTCTCATACATCCCCTATAATCTTAACAGGCTGCAGAGATATTAAATAATGAATTTCACCAGGAGATATTAGAGAGAGGCTCAGGCTCCCCTCCAGCTCTGCTTGCACGGCTCCTTTTTGTCCTTTGTGTGACATATAGCGCAGGACGGAGGGGCTGCAGAGAGGTGACTAATGTATCCAGGTGGGTCATACCCAGCTTCCTGTATAATAAGCAGAATGGGATAAAATTTAGAAAGTGGAAAGAGATCAGGGAGAGTGGCCCACCCTCTGTGAAAGAAGTGACCTTGAGGAGACTTGGAGCTCGCTTAGCTTTGGGTATTTTGCCAGAGGTTGCGCCAAGGTTATCCAGCTTAAAATAATCAGCGTGTGAGCGGATTCTTCAGGAGTTGAAATGTAGAGATGTTGAAAATTGAGTCAAGCGTCTGTCAACTTCTGCAAAATATAAGATAAATAAAACCTTGAGAGACGCAGTCTATCAAGCTGAAAATTCCCACTGAGCAATACCTTATCTGTTATTGACCTGCTGATTGACCAGAATGCCATTTTCTTTAAACACAAGTGGCTGTGAAAAACAAAAATAACCCCCCCCAAAAAAGAGTGAAATGAGGCATTCAAATGCTCCTCAGAACGAAGCAGCTACGACTCCAGACAGGCGAGCCACAGAGACAGGAGCGCGGTGTCACCACTCCAAACCGTGTTTAACAAACAGCTGCGCAGTGCCATCTAGAGGAGCCTGGAAACAGTGAGGAGAGAACAAATAGAAAGGAAATGGCATAAAGTTTAGTCCTGTGCAGGTGTCACCCGTATTTCTGCAGGTGTGCATTCTGGGTATCAGATGGTGAGAGGTGATATCAGTCTGGAAACACATGCACACGCTCAGAGTCTCTCCAGGTGAAAAAAGGAAAGGCAGCGTGTCACTGTGATTGCTGATTCTGTTCTCACCACAGAACTAATCCCTTACTGATCCTATTTGGAGGGGAAAAAAATGTGATGCAACTAAAAAACTGGAGCAGGACTGTCTTTACCAGGGCAGACCCAGCCTGTTAAGGGAGCAAAACCGAAAGCTACACAGAAGCATGGAAATGTGTTGAGGTTGTGAAGCTGTCAAAAATCTCATATTTGAAAGTGCTTGCCGTCGAGAGGCGATGCTTTGTCCTTTTCTGTCCTAATCACCCGTGCTCCACTGTCCCCTGTAGCCCTGTGACATCTCTAACACTGCAGGTGTACAGCCTGCAGATACGTGCTGTCATCAGTTTTCCTGCCCACTGAGCACCTATTGTTCATCGTTCTGTCACAAAAGTCAAACATACGGATTCTGTGCTCTCCTTTGGTTAAAATATACCACTCAAGCTGACCAGATATACGTTACAGCTTTTATTTTTATACCTGCTTGTTGTCTCTTTTAGTAAAACACACTACACCTGCTTGAAAATAACACTGGAATGAAGTGTGACCAATATGGGCAATGTTAACATACAGTATTTCTTAACAGTTAAGTTCGATTCTGCTGTAATGGTGGATTTTGGACAAACATTTGTTGCCTTTTTCATGGCAAAACTAACAACTAAATGTGAGAGTATTTTATCAGCAGATAAGTGTTTCTGTCAGACCTTGAGCAGGTTAGCTGAGATATTCTGGTAAGCAGAATAAAAACCAAGAATCTCATCAGTTTTGAAGCGTTGGTTCAGCGGCTATGTTCCTCTAACCTCATGGTCAGAGCTGAAATGCTTTCATAATGTTGCACTTTTTGTGATTAATTTCTATTTTAATGCTTTTGGAACCATCAGCAACTTCAAAACAGGAGTGTAAAAAAAAAAAAACATTAGATTAGCATTTGGTCTTTTAACCCCCAAGTGTAATGAAGGAGAAAAATGATAAATATCTCATTTTTACTTTTGACCATTTTGACCATTTCGTCAAAAATTGTGTAAAAAAGATTTATTGTTATTATTTTTTCATCCCGATATAGTGAGATAACAGCATTTTGATAGCGGTTAAAAGTGTGGTGGCAGATCGAGTTTGGAAACCACATTTAAAGCTCCTGTAAGGAACTTTGGAGTTGTGTCAATTTCGGCGCCCCCTTTAGACAAAGCAGTCTTTTTTGTGCGACTTTTATCTGTCAAATTTTATCTTCTTTTTTTTTTTATTTTGAATATTTCTTGAGTAAAATGTTCCCTCCTGCACCTGTTTCAGGCTTTAAACGTTACAATATAAAAATCATCTATCTTTTCGCTGTTTGACTTGTCTGATCTTGGATATCATAAAAAAGCATCAAAATGACAAAATGAATTTCAGTCTTTTTCATGACTTTAAAACAACAACAACAACAACAAAAAAAAAACACACAGTAGCTTTAATCTTAGTAGCTATAGCAAGGAAACCGCTACCATTTGAGCAAGCGACATCACCTTCTTATTCTGAGTTTGGCTTGAGAGTGATTCGGGTGACTAATACAAATAATGCAAATTATACAACTAACTATGATTCTTGGCAAAAACTATTAAATTATACGACAAAATAAAATTAATATTCATAATTATTGTTTGTGAAAGCGTACCGATAATAGACCACTTTACCTGTGCCATCATAATCTTTTCCTGATTTCTCCTAAAAATGAAAAATGAAAGTGAAAATATGAACAAATAAAATGCTGAGTGTTTGAGTGCACCTCATTGATTTTATTCCTCTGCTGTTGTTTGCCAATAATTCCTGTTTTTTAGTGTGTGTGTGTGTGTGGAGGCTGAGTGCGTGTATTAGTGAGTGGGTGGTGAATGAAGTGGGGCGAAGAGCACCATATTCTAGAGGAAAAATGGGGACAAAAGTCCAGAGAGGGGCCCAGTCTGAATTAATTGCCAACACCTAAAGCAAATATAACCTCAATTTCACCACCCGATGATTGCAGAGGTCAGTGGAGCTCTAGGAGCTCTTGTCCTCAATTTCATCAGAAAAATGTGCTCCTTCAGGGCTTATTGTGACTTTTAGCAATGTCAAAGTAAAATATTACAGATTTGGGATCCATCAAGGACCTAAACGTCTGTTCGGAAATAATTTTGCATGCATAAGGAGATGTTTTGAGGGCTTAAAGTCATTATCTTCATCTTTGAAATATCACTATTTGCATTATTAACTGTGTTGTCCACAGAGGGTCTTTAGCAACACCACAAAAATAATAAAAACATGGTTTAACCCAAACAAAAACACTTTACACAGCTTTAATTCTGAAAAGTCAAGCAAGAGAAGCCATATTTTGGTTAAGCAGATGCATCGTTCTTTAAGGGTCATCTATGATTTTTATCACATGTCAAAAAAAGAAAGATCATATTTTTTAAAAAGATATTTTAATCAAATTGATACTGGTATTTCTCCAGTTACACTGACAGTAAAGAGATAAACAGCAATAAAAACCCAACTCACATATTTTTCCAAAGGATGAATGTTGAAATCTTTTCCTTGACCTCCCTCTCGCCCCCCAGAAAGTTTCACATAAATCCATGAAACTCGTAGGAGAGATTGTAAGTATAAACTTGATGTTTGCAGTAGTCGTGAAGTTAAGGTGCACATGTCAATAGCACTGCTTCTAAAGGGGCCTTCATGAAAACATGTTTTCATATCGTAGAGTTAACCAATATCACGTTTTCAGTGGCCAATGCTGATACCAATACTGAGAGAGTGGGTAGACCAATGGTTGATACATAATGCTGATATCACATTTTGTTCTTCTTTTTTTTTTTTTTTTGAATCAACATAAAAATATGTCAATTTATTAGTACTGACAAATGAGTCACAAAATTAATAAACTGGGTTGACTATTTTATGAAATAAATGCAGACGAAAAAAATAAAACATCGTCATGTACGTAATTTAATCCATTATTTTTTGTAAGCTAAAATCTGATATGGATGCCTATCTTAGCTAGCAATAAGTTTTATGTGGACTTATAATAAATTGATGATGAGCTTGAATTATTACAGAATTATATTTGACTAGAGCCAGCTACATTTTGAGATTTGAGATTTGATAAACATCTGTTTTCATTTAGGAAATATGACGGTAATATTGGCCTTGTGGGAGCGGATGCTGATATGAGTATTTTAAGATGCTATTAATCAGCCCAATTCATCACCAACTGACTGTTCGAGCTATCTCTACTTCACACTATGATAGAGAGTGATAGATCTCTCTGGTATTAGTGGTAAGAGGACTGTGTACCATCTTTGTTAGAGATGATAATGAATGACTTTGTCATATAGCTGTCTGGACAGATGACCCGGTTAGTGTGAACCTTGTCAGTTCTTCTTTAAGCAACATGACCAACATAATTTGCATCAAAGCCATATGGACATGAGGAGATTGTACACCTGTTATTTCACAATAAAATATCTATTAGGTTCTTTATTTTGTCCAGTCTTTGTATTTACGCTATAGTTTTATTTATGTGGTTGGGTTTTATTATTATGTTTCATTGTATTTTCAGTTTAAATAAGGATTATGTTTAGAGTGCCACTGTAAGCCAAATGAACAGTTTGTATTGGTGTTACACTTTCAATAAATCTCAGGGTGAGCGGTTGATAAACAAGACAAATATAACCACAGCTAGTAAATATGTCAACTCTGTCCTGAGGATCCCTATGTGTAACTCTTTCTATAGACTGATTATTGAATCTCTCTGTGCAGCCCTCACACATAAAATAAACCCGACATTGCTTTAGACGTACATCTAATAAATCTTCAGGCCCTCACTTTCTGCAGACAGCGCAGGGAGTTTGAACTTTGGTGCAATGAAAGGTGACAGAGTTCAGAGTCGCTCCTCCTCGGGGGTTTTCTATGGATGCCCCACTTCTGCTGCATGTGCACATCCATGCATAAGATGTTTCACTGATACTGCGACTCAATTATATGCTGGTGTTTCATGTGAAACATTATTGAAGTTCATGTGCAACATGCTCCAGGCACTTCCTTGAGGGAATAGCCTTGTTCTTTGTCTCTTGTGTAACTATTTCAGCATGCAAGAAGCATATTGATCCATCTTACAACTCCCTTATGCTGAAACTCCCCCTGTGACAGAGTGCAGGCTCACAGATGTTCCCACTGCAATAAAACTGTACTGTTACGAGGTAAAACAATATTACACAGGCAATAGCAGTGAAAAATATGATGGTTTAATTTTGTTATTTTTAAAAGGTGCTAGTTTGTTTGACAAAGTTAAAATGAGTTTTATAGAACTCATAAAGTTGCATAGATTGCTGATATGTATTTTCCAGCAACTGCAGGAGTGTTAATGTTCAGCTTGCTGCCCCTTGTGGCCAAATTGGTAATTAAATCCTACGTTAAACAAAGCGATCTGGGTGGTGGAGCTTTCAGTTGTCAGGCCCTCCCCTCTAAAATCATCTACCAGTCTAGACACCCTCTTTAAATTAATTTAGGGTCAAACACACAGTAACACCGAGTTAGACACCCCCCTCGAGAGATGAATGATGCCGACCGCTTGCTTCTCTAGTTATACCAACTTTAGTAACGACAGCAGGATTTTAACTTTGCCTAATTTCTTTAGCAAAGAGACAAAATACAACTCACCTACTCTCTTCCAGCAGCCACTTGTTTGTGGCAAGACCTCGGGCCAGTCCATTACGGACTGCTTCGGGGTGACGCAGCTCAAGGAAGAACATTTATGATCATTTCTCTATGGAAATGCAATCAGACTGAGACGCTTAGGCAGAAGAACTACCGTGTCTGCAGTGCAAAATGATTAATATGGTGATTATTACTTCAAGGAAATGATAAATAATTGATCATAAATGTCCTTCCTTGAGCTGCATCACCCTGCTTAAGTCTGTAATGGACAGGGCCAAGGTCTCGCTACAAACAAAGGGCTGCTGGAAGAGAGTGGGTGAGTTGTGTTTAGTCTCTTTGCTAAAGAAATTAAGCAAAGCTAAAAAGATGTTTGGTGGCTAGTACTATGGCTGGGACCCTATATGTCCTGTTGATGAAGTTAGGTGCTGTTCTGAGCATTATTTGTGGCTATAGAGTGGAGTTTTGGTTGAGGTTTGTTTATGGCTCCTCAGACTGCTGTGTATTGCTATCGTGCAGTCGTTACTAAAGTTGGTATAACTAGAGAAGCAAGCGGTCAGCAACATTCATCTCTAGACGGGGTGTTTAACTCAGTGTTACGGTGTGTTTGACCCTAGATCAATTTCACACCAGAATATCCCTTCAAGGGAGACTCAAAATCTTATAGTTAGAGCTGTTTCAGGCTTGACCAGGGTTGCTGGCACATTGAGCACCTCTCTCCCCATCCCTGTCCTCTGTCTGTCTCATTAACTTTGAATCATCATATCCCATCAAAGTCACTAACCACAGTCTTTTTTTTTGGAAGTCCCTGAGCTCCCTCATCCTGTAGTTTCCTCTGGATCCCTGCTGCAGACGTCCCGCTGCTGTACCTGCCTGCTTTCCAGCTGCTTCAGCTAAACACATTAATCTCATCTCCACTCATCTCTCTCTTTCTGCATCTCCCTCTGTCACTCTCACCTCCATCCATCTATCTCTTTATGCATCCTTATGCAACTGCAAGAGACAAACCCTCCCACCGAGTCACAGTCAGATCCATAAAATGACACGTCTGTACATACACACTGGACTTGTGCATGCTGGTGTAAACAGAGAAAGATTGTCTGCTCCACATGTGGCTGCTTAAGTGCAGAAAATATGGCAGGAATAAGCGAGGGTGTACGGAAGCCCCTTGCTGCCAAGCAATCATCTGTTTTGTTTACTCGGGTTTTTTCCAGAGGTGAGAAGTTCATTTCAGTTGTTGCCTCAAAGTTTTGAGATGAAGTCAGATGATCATAACTCATATCCCCAGAGCTGCAAAAGCAGGAAACAAACACAGGAATAGGCTTAACTTATCCTATAACCAGCTGTTTGTTTTGTTTGCAAGATTCCCTGAAAATTAACTTCCTCATATGAGAAAACAAACCTTTATTTTTTTTTTAACTAGGAGAGAAAATAAGTCAGGAATTATGTCCCAAAAAATTAAATATAGGTAACCCAGTTAAACACAAGTAATCAGGGTGTTAGCTTGTTAATTACAGTGTTCAATTTTACCCTCATTAAACATTGAAATGTTATTTAATTAGTCATTTGTTGGTAACACCATCTGAAAAACCAGGTTTAACAGAGTGAATAGGAAACAACAGGCCAGTATTTGTTGCACTTTCGTCTTTGAAACCAAATGTTGCATGAGAAAGTGACAACATGTGAGTATGTATATACATAATTCAAAGAACAGCATCCAAAAGTTTTCTGAGAAGTAAATACACGAGGACATCAGCGATATTAAGCAACACCCATCAGAAGACAGCCGATCACTTTCATCTGACTCGAGCTATTTTGGGTGCAGAGAGGGGCAGTCATCAGTGTTTATGGATTTTGTTTTATGTGTTGAAAAGTGAGACGGAGGAAAGTGTCTCCTTGATATGCCAGATGTTTCCTCAGGAGCTTCTCATATTGCCCCGGGCCAGACAACAAAGAGAGACAGAGAAGAGGTTCATTGAATCGTAATGTCGTCTCCTCTTCCTCGGCATGCTAGCTTCGATTGTTTTTGATGTAGCTGTGAATTGCTTCAGCTTCAACATAAATCATTTGAAAGCACTTTTTTTCAGACCGACTAAAACATGAAAAAAGTCACATTTCCAGGAGTAGATGTTTGTTTTATCTGCAGAAATCAGGATCCTATACGTGGGTGTGAACACCCTGCATATGAGCGCATACACTTTTAAGATGGTAATGTCTTTAACGTTGCCATAACTTTCCCAAACAACTTTCTACCTTTCTCTCAAACTTTCTTTTTCAATCAGCACAAATATATAACCTTACATTGATTCTGTTTGCTGTGAAAACTGCAATAACATAAACGCCTTGAGGACTGACGTACACTTCATTTTGTGTAACTACACAAAACCCATTATACTGCAAATTGTGTCACTTTTCTGTTTATCTTAAAGTCGGCGTGTAAAATCAGAAACTTTTCCAGACAGAATAAAATCAACCATATGGCTTCTGCTTGTTGCAGTCTGTGATCATTATGCATCAGCAGCTACAGCGTGCTGTCTGTCTGTAAAGGATGGATAGATGAATGATAGAGGTGACCTCAGCTTCTAAAGTTTTGTTGGATAATCCTGCTTCAGTAGTTAACACAGAGCTGAGTAGAACTTACAAACTCTAACAATCAGATTCACAATGAATCAATATCCACCTCCTCACTCTGTAATCACAGGTGTAGAGGTGAATAGAAGTATCTCGGACGTGTCCTTTCAGGTGTTCCTGGCACTTCGTCTGAAAACTAGCATATTACACAGAGCTTGAAATGCACATCAAATCTGCAGAGGACTCATTTTCATTAGACAACTTTTACCTTTTTTTGTCTGTTAATAAAGTCCAGTTTCTATTTCCACCCACACTTTCATCTAGTTGTAAATTCTCTCTCTGAAAGTTTAGATATGCTCAACTTTTTTAGTTTTGGTTCCAAAGTCACTAAATAATTCACTTTTTTACAACAGCTTACAGTGAAGGACAAGATACAACAGTAAAATACTGTAAAAGGATAATATGATAGAAACAAATATCGACATAATGTACACATTTCAATTATGAATGAAGTGCCATGAATATTGCATGAGATTGTTACAACAACACCACATGGGGGAAAAAGTCACTGCAAAGACATAAATGCACCAACATTTGTAAAAATACAGAAAACACTGTTAACAGAAAAGTAAAATATACAGTATTTGAAATTATTGTTTATGTACGTTTTAATAATAAATGGACGACCTGAGAAAATGATGTTAAGTAGATGGTGTGCAGTGGGTTACAGAGGATGTTTAATGGAATGGTAGAGTTCAGACAGTACACATTGTTGATCGTCTGACTGAAGGAGTAGTTATCAATTGTCATTTGTTTTATTATGATTGCCTTCGTGAAGTTATTACAGCATTTTATTGTGTGATTAAAAACCCTAATGCCAGAGCTAATGTACATGCACAGTCAGTCTGTACAACCATACTGGTAACTAAGAGGATAGTAAAAAAGGAATGGTACTAATGAGGGCTTCACGGTTGCACAAACATTACTCATTGTTGGTTTTGTGAAAAGGAGGAAGACACTTGTGTATCCCACAATGTGACTTGTGATCTGGATTTTACATTGACTGATTTTAAGTTATCATCTACTACAATAAAGGACATTACATGGCAAATGGCTCCTCAGACCGCTGTGTATTGCTATCGTGCGATTGTTTCTAAAGTTGGTATAACTAGAGAAGCAAGCAGTCGTCAACATTCATCTCTCGAGGGGGTGACTAACTCAGTGTTACGGTGTGTTTGACCCAAAATTAATTTTACGCCGCAATATCCCTTTAATACTGAAGCTAAACCTGTTTATAACCATTCACTTCTCTCATCTGTTTACATAGCTTTAATAATATATAGCACCCATGACCAGACTCCATACAGATTCTGATTCATCCTCATAACCAGTGCATGAAAGTGTTGATGCAAGCTGCAGTTCACATCAGATAACCCCTGTTCTTGTGCTTGGGGGAACCTGTGCATTGCAGGTAGGAAGACTAGAGGCACATCATCCCCTTTTTCACTCGGCAACTGCCTCCTTATAAATATAGCATCAATAGAAAGCCTGTCTGGTGTTTTGGGGTGAGGTGAGTGAAGCAACTCAACCCACAGCCTCAGTGATCTTACATGAATGGTGTGAGATTCAGGGAATAAGCAGGGCAGAGAGGGTGGATGTGATGCCAGCTGCTGCTGCAGCTGCTGGTGAAGGCCGCTCCTCTCAGCCTCAATCACTTTCTTAAGCTTTAACCTGTCCTTCTGCTCCTTCACACGGCTCTGTGGAGGAGTCTTTCAAGAGCTCCTCCGCTCTGGAGGAAAATATTTAACCTCTCCTGCAAAGAGGACTTAATGTACCGCAGCAAATATCCTGTATCACTTTTCAGGTGTTAAAAAACAACCTGCAGAGTTGAGGAGGAAAAGTTTGCTTTGGAGGGATTTAAGTTCAGATCTGAAAGAGTGACAAACCCCAAAGAAACCCTCTAAAAGGATCAACTCACTGCTGTCTCTTGGGCTAAAGATATTCAGTTACTTTAAGAGGTCTACTTTTTGGGTTGGGGTTTGTTCAGGCAGTTCTAAACCACAAAAGAAATCAACCTTTATTTAAATTCATCGATAAATAAAGTACTTGCACATTAGCAGCTAACGGTATAAATGTTAACTTGAACTGTTTTGGATGGACGTGGGGATTGAAGCCACATGGAGCCTCAAAGAAAAACAAAACAAATCAGTCTGAGACGTGGCAGCTACTTTCTCGGGAAAATCTGTTAAAGTCTACCTGAAGTTTTCCTGTGAGAATTATTGTTTGACTGTGCGCAGGTGGAGCTATCAATCCAGTGTTTGTTTACATAGCAGCCAGATGCTAGCCATCATGACCGAGAGTAATCCACAGCTTAGTGTTTTTAATGAACTTTTATTCAAAAACCAAGACAGTCCTCGACATATGCCCCCAGATTTAATGTTTTACCATCTTCAAGTCTATTTTATGTTTACTTTATTGTAATTTTTTGCTATTCTGACAGTCACAGTGCTCAGTGTTTTATCAAAGCTGTTAAAGCCTGGTGTTTATTCAGCTGTTGGAGCATGCAGTTGGGTAGTTTGTGGTATTATTGAACTGTGATGTACCATACAGAGTGATAGTTGTGTTAACCAACTAGAGGTCAAAACTGAGCAGACAAAATAATCCAGAAGAGATCGACGATCTTGGATTAAATACTGTTCATAAATGTTTTATTTTCACAGAGAGTCTGAAGTCACATGTTGACATTACTCTGAGGTATTACTCTGAATTCTTGCAGAAGCCTGTATGAGTGCTGTGTGAATGTTGTTTTGTTCAAACGTGCAGAATAGAATAGAATAGAAAAGAGGTGTTTCAGCATTTGCACAAGCACAGAGCAGCACCAGTCCATTGGAAATTGTGTGCATTGTTCCAAAGGTCAGCTTTATGATATATAAAAGCAGAAGCCAAAGACTGTCAAAATAAATGAAGATGTAAATGAATGAATTTTGCACATTTTGTTTTTGTACATGTTTAATTTCCCCACATAGTACAAATACATTGCTATGCATGAAAGCTTTTCTCATTTACTTTAAATATTTTGCACATCTTCTACTTTTCATGACAATTTTGAATTTCTGTCACATGAAGGTTTTGCACAATTTGTCTTTTGCTTACAAAGATTTTGCACATCTGATGGCACATATATTTAATTAATTAATATATTAAATTGCACATTAAGAAATACTTGCTAATGAGTACTCTGCACATTGATTGTATTGTTGTGCATGAATATTTTTCATACGACTTCTTTACATGAAGATACTGGGGCTTTTTTAAATTCATATCTCTGAAAACACACGAGCATTTTTCTTTCCATTAAATTTAACATTTTATTGCACAGGGTTTCTGCATTACTCTACTACTGTAATCTAAACAAATTAGGTCACATTTGTTTCTTTCACACACCACTCTCCTGAAAGTTACACCATCTGGGGATATGATTCATACTCATGTACACAAATTCACCTCTTTAAATAACAAGAAATCCCTTTTAAAAATCCTTGTTTATAAAAATTTACAGCATAATGATTCTTAGGCAGTGCATCGGCTCAGCAGGTAGAGTTACACTGGTGTTAGAGATCGGGTCAGGTTAATTCCACATACGACAGGCGGGCAGGCAAAGGCGCAGGACGTGACAAGACAAGATGAGGCAGGGCCAAGCAGCACAGGACCAGACAGGTACACAGCAGGTCAAAACACGGTGCATCACTGAGCAGGACGAGCTGCAATGTCACCAGACAGGACTGGGACACAGCACCTCATTGCACATTTGAATGTGTCTGTTTCACTTGAGGACTGTGGACGCCGTCACTTGCAGCTTTCTCTGCTTAACAAACATGTGCCAGCCTAGATCCTTCCTCGAAGTTCATGCTAAAGATGACTGCTTACCTCACTAATTGTCATGTTGGGGATGTTTTATTGAGCAGCAGTTAAAGAAGGAGAAGTGGCAACAATGCAGTTTGTGTTCAGTGTGTATGAATGTTTATTTTTTGTTTTTCTCTGGGGTTGTTTCCTCCGATCTGTGTTTCTTCTGCTGCCATGTTGTGCATGCTGATGTGTCTCTGTAGGAGGACACGCCTGGGCTCCCCTGCAGTAAAAACTCTGGCAACTTCTGTGTTAAAGTGTTGTTAACATAAGAGAGTTAAGTCAAGTTGGTTTTGACATTTTGTGTGGGTGTTTGGTTGAAAAGTCGCATTTTTTCTCCATATTCGAGGAGAAAATATCCAACGAGGTTTATTCACACCCTTTATTGTATGGTGTAAATCCAAACATGAAATTCATGCAAATACAAAACAGAGATTTTCTTTGATACGCAGTCTCTGTATCATGTTGGGAGAGTTTTTTCACATTACGGGGGCCACTCTGTTCCCACTTGGTGTAATTTAATTACAGTGGACCTTGGCATACCCAGGCAGTGCCCACGCAGAGCTGTGCAGAACGCCAGCCGGGAACATCCTGTCTGAGGCGACAGGAACATCAGACACGACAGATGGCTCATAAATCATGGAGGTGCGTGCACAGTGTCACTGGGAGGCCTTCCTCTGGAGAGCATGCTGTGAGCAGGTGGGCAGAGGGAGCATCAGCTCGGCAACACGAGCCCTGGACACATTACCACTCTGGCTGGGGAACTGTCTGGTGTAACACGGGCAGAATCAGGGAAAAACTGCCTCTACTGTTCAGTCTCAGTCAGCTTGTGTCGCCACATTTCATTGTGATTTCATTTTTTTGTTAGAACTTGTTTTTATTTTGTTGCTTTCTGATCAGGTTTCATTTGATCGTCGCTAACAGACAGGAACATTTTTACCCATCATGCTTACATTGTGGACCATATGGCAGCGCTCTTTTTCAAACAAACTGATCTCGATTGTTGATGATCAAAAATAACCGAGGATTTGTTTCCCAATTGTCTCCCTTTGTCAAAAAACACGATAAAAATGTCAGAATAATGTATTGTATTTACTTCAAGGCTTTGTGGTGTACTCAAGAGGGATTTCTCTGTTTTTATTATCCAAAGGGCTGTTAAAGATGAAAAGAAAGAAATCAACAACAAAGATGTCTCAGAGAAAATAAAATTAAAAAACAAAACAAACAAACAAACAAAAGAAGCTGAAATAACCATATGTGATAGTATTCACTGAGCAAAGACTCGACATGTTAAAAAGTTGTTTTTTATGCTGCGTTTGAGCCACCTCAGGGGTCAGAAGTCTGAGCTGGAAATGACTTCACACCCGAGTTCTTTGTCTGAATATAAGGCAAGCGCTAAAATAACTTTCGTAGATGTAGCCGTCTTGTTTCAGGCCTCCGATTTTGGCTTTTTCCAACTTGGTAACCGAAACGCTAATAACTCGGGTGTGACGTCATTTTCAGCTCCATCATCTGACTTCCGAGGTAACTTGAGTGCAGCATTATGCTCCCTAAGACAAATGATCAGTATCACTGAAGCCTATAGACCTGGACAGGAACCATAATTCCCACCACTAGAATCAACGCTAAGATTGTTGAACTGTGAAAGAAAATAGATCAAAAACCTGCTCTTATATGGTAAGATGGATTGCAGACAACTTGAGCAAGAGCGAACAGCCTTTTCTCTTTAAACCTATGGTCAATAGTTTTTTGATGTTTGTGAATTCGACTGAAATTCATATTGTTGCCTCTTTCATTAAATCAAAAAGCAAAAAAACAATCAGGGACATTCGTAACAGTTTGAATATCATCTCTGTGCGTGATCAGGTTATTGGAGCGGTTACTCATGCTAATTCGAATTTATCACTTTGGGGTTTTGACCAATCAGATTAAAGTATTTGCCACTGTTAGGTATCAAACTTGCTCAGCGTGCCACTTGAATATAAACAGCAGCTAAATTGCGTTCTTCATTCTCTTTAAGCTTCTGTGAGGAGATTTTTGTTTGTGTTGATTGTGGCGCCCCCTGTGGACAGGGGAGTGCCTCTTTGTCCAGTACAGGTGTGATCAGCCTTATTTAACACCCTGTTTTATCTTAATAAACACCAAGAATCACTACAAGTCTTGTAGTTAAGAAATTTGTCTGACACCTACCCCCCACCAGCTATCTTAGACGTCAGAAATAACAATATAGAAATAATCAATCATGTTATCGTTGGTCTTGTTGAATTTTGTAGGGCATAAAGAGATATTGGACGTAATTTCTGTCTGATTTTTTTCTGGCTAAAAACTCCTTATGGTAGCTTTAAAAAAAAATTGTTTCTACACTGTTTTTATTTTTTTGACCGTATATCCAACTCATCCCATCATTTGCTACATGAAGATGTGAAATACAACCACGTTTCAAAACAGTCCATTAGAAATAGTGTGTATTCAACCGTAGAAATTTTGTTGACATTAAAAACCGTACTTTATACCGTAAATTTGAGGTGAATTCTCTCCTCTGAACTGGTCATAAATCTGCGAATAAGCTGTTGTCATTGCTTACTGCACCAGTTTCCCCTCCATTAAGTACACGTCTCTCCGCATCAGCTTCCCCATCCAACACCTTTATTCATCCTCGTCTGTCGTGAGTTAATTAACACAGCGCGGCATTAATTGATCCTGATTGTTATTCATTCACAGGACGAGCCGTTTCTTTTATAACTGCTAACTGCCTCGGCTTCTAATTAACGCTTTACTTTGCATTTGCTCTCATTAATACAGAGTTGCTGCTCATGTGAGCGTGAGGTGTTGTGTAAAAGGTGATACTATGCTGAATACAGTGCTCACAGTTCTCTATTGAAACGGCGGGGACACAACTTCAAGGTGCGCATGGTGTTTGTTCTTAAATGGTATTAACTTTCTTTTTAGTTGAAAATCACATAATTTTGACCTGATCTTGTTCATGTTATTAACTTTATTTTAAAGTAAAATAAAGCAGAGAACAATCCACAGTCAAGACAAATGGATAGCAACATAATGATATTGAATTCTCAGGGAATAATAGCGTCTTTAAAGGTGGGGTAGTTAGGATCTGAGGAAGTGCCAGTTTTTGGGTAGAAATCTTGAATGTAAACTTTACCCCTCGAAACCAGTTTTCCCCTCAGCTCCTCCTCTCCCCTCCCTCTCTGCTCCAGCAAGCCCCGCCCACAAACAGACACTACTGCTCGCTCATATCGTTTCAATTAAATTCAGATATAATGCAGATAAATACTTCAGATAATTACAAATGGGGCCCAGTCAACGTGAAAGTAAAAAGCATTGGTGCTACTGTAGATGCCAACAGACTACCAGCAAACACAATGTTTGCAGGACTTCTACAACTAGGATAAAGTGACATAGTCCAGGACCCGAGGTCAACAGTTTAGTCCCGTTTGACAAGAAACACTTCTGTTACAGACACTTGGCTTACTTTGTTAAAGCAGTTTACCTGTCCAGCAGCGGAACACTCAAAACATTTTAAATGTTGACTACACAGACATAACAAAAAACAGCGATACCATTATATTACCAAATGTCATCAATAACTAGTAGCTACTGACTGATATTAAAGCTTTTTTTATATACACCACAAAAAAGATGCTTCTTTAACAGAATCCTGCCTACCCCACCTTTAAATGACTGAAAAAGTATTTCTTTTTTTCTGCTGGGTTTGGATCCCCGTGTTGTCATGCAGGTCCTTCACTCGTAGCGTTGTCTGGAATCTCCGATCAGATGAAAGTGTAAGCAGCTGAAGTAAATCAGCAGATGGTTAAGACGCAGGTCTGTAAAAAGTTAAGGCAATTATTTTCTATCAGACAATAATTTACTGTGCATTTAACCAAGCAGGACTTTATGAATATCTGAGAGCTGGTGCCATGTTAACTACAGGTGGGCTTAAAGCTTTGAAATCCTCCGAATTGAAAGCCAAACTAGATAAAAGTCTTTAATTCAATATATAAAAAACACAAAGATCAACTTTGATTTTTCAAAGGCAGCAAGTTTCTCTGTTCAGACTGTACGACTGACTCTGGTGCCTGCAGGGGGCACATAAGGACATTTTTAGAGAAGCGCTAAAAGACCCAAATGTGATCACTTCTTCCTCAAACTTCATTTTTCGTGATCATACTGCTACTTTAAAGACGTCTCTGTCATTGTGAGTAAAACAAGGGGAGAAAATCAGTCCTCAAAAGGTCAGCAAATGGTGACACCTGCTTGATCAGCGGGGTCACCAGGAGAGAAAGGCCCCGGTCGATAAAAAATTCAATTAGAGACAGGGAACGCCCTTTGATAAGCGGATGTACGGCTGTAAAAACCTGACTGACGGATGGATTGATGAATAAAACACTAACAGACTTTATAAGTGAGATTGATTCCTTTTCAGATCAATGCTTCTCATGCTTACCTTGATGTGAGAGAGCAGGTATCTCCATTCTGAATCAGAGCACATCTTCGCCGCTCTCACGGGAGCAGCCGCACACAACTTCAGTGTAAAAAAAAAAAAGACTACCTGAAATATTCAGCAATAAGTCCACTTGAAGCCAATGTCACTGGTTCTCTGTTCTGCAGCTGGCTTTTAAACACACACACTCACACACACACACTCACACAGAGACTTCAGGGTTTGCATGCTAATGTCTGCGCACTAAACACCTTCCCAGCGTTCCTCTGAGAGAATCTCAAGGCACACAGATCCACACTTGTTTGAATTGTTTGTTTGGGGTTTATTTACTTGTTAATGAAACACAAATGCACACCGCATCTTGAAGTGAGGTGTGTTATGTTGTTGTGCTCAGTCTGTAGCCGAGAATAGAAACACTGAGACACTCACAGCACAAAAAAATGTGCATCAAAAATCTGAAGAAAATAAGGAAATCTATTATAGAATTTGAAATAAGAATCTCAGTTTTCAGGGTGTACATTACAGCTCATGATGTAGTTGGTCCACTTCTTCAGTCCAGACTGACATATCTCAATTATTGGATGGATTGCTGTGAGATTTACACTGACCTTTCCTCCAGGCCACTGTGAGGCTGACATTTGTGGTATTAGGTGAACTGTCTCAACAAATACTGGATGGCTTGCCATGACGTGTGTCGCTGACTTTTCATTTGGCACCGTCATCGGGTCAAAAAAAGTCAGCTACTGGTTTTATTACGCACCTGTAAGACTAACACCTTTACCATCTTTTGCTGTGATTATTTTTCAGTGACCACAAAGTGGGAACTTACTGAAAGAGCTGTGCAAAGACCATTTTAATCCTCATTTGTATCTGATCAGCCAATTGTAGTCAGAATTAAGACCTAGAGTGGGTACACTCAAGGTAGGTTATGTAGCATTTTTGACCTGCTACTTCATAATAAGATGATGGTGTGCCTTAAAACATCATTATTATTATTATTTTTTTAATTAATGGTAATTTTATGTAAGATGTTGTTTCATGTTTGCATGTTTTTTTGTTACCACATGTAACATCGGTTCAAAGACCCCATATAATGAGCCAATTCAAACAGGCTCCTGTTGTGATGTAATCGAGGGACTGCATAGTAGCCACTCCCACACCTTGTCTTACCACTTCCTCCAATCAGTGTTAATTTTGACAATTGACAATTTTTGTCAAAGACCCTTTTTTCCTACAATTGAGATAAGACAACGACAAGCTAAACTACATCAGTCAGTAAGTTTAGGTGCACAGCTCAATCGGATTAAGCTCATAATTTGTGTTTTTTCACCAAATCGGACTTCTCCCCTTGTCCTTGTATACATGCAGCCGAGAAAATTAAATTATTGATGGGAACGTGCCCTCCGACCCGAAACTAGGGAGCGATATGGGTATTTTCAGCGGCACTGTTTCCGACCCCATATAACTGTCAACAACAGCAGCAGGTCCGTGCCAAATGTCAGAAGTGGCTTCAACTGCTGCTGGGCATTTTCAAGCAAGAAGATGGAGCATCGTACAGCGTTGTTTTTGTCAAACATGATGTACGCGCTACTTTTTCTGCAGATGAGGTGCATGCTACTTTTCTTCTCTGGTGTTTTTGTTCCAGAGTTACGAGGGCATGGCGCACGCACACATGCATTGTGCGATTATACTCCGACTACGCTGGTTACATGGTAGAGAAAATAGAATTCCAATCGCATTATCTGGGTGTCTTAATCGGAGTTCTCTGACTACAATCGGAGTTCTCAAACTCCGATTATAGTCCGACTAAGGTGTTTAAATGCACTTCAGTTGTCCAGTCTTGATCAGAATAAGGCAATAATTCTGTTTTCTCTGGTGTCGCAAACATACTGACTGATAACAAAAGTTGTGAGGATTACATTTTATTTGTTTTTGTAAAAACTCACAAAATGTATCTTAAACATAGAGACATTTTAGCCTTAAGACCCCAAACAAAACCAAAGTCACTGCCAAAATTAGCACTACCTCCCACACTACTGTGGTTTTACTGTTACACAAATGTCAATATTCAGTCCCTGCACCAGAAGACCAAAGAAAACAGTGATTTTTTTTCTCAGTTTTAAACAACATGCTCGCTATAGTTGATGCTAGCAAATTGTTTAGTTATACTGACCTCTTCACCTTTGGGTCCACTCATTCACACTAGGCAATCTGTATCATACTGAAGTCCGTATAAACCCCTAAAGTCTAGTTTGTTGAACTCGTCAGTCCACTGAAAATGACTAATAGAGTTGATAAAGGATTCTAAACTGCATCCAGAGAGTGGTGTCACAGCTCTAGTGTATTTCTATGCTGTTTGAAGAGTTTATATAAGATTCAAACTATCTTTCAAACAAAATTGGGTCATTATTTTAAATCCATGTTAACTTTTACTTTCAAATGATGGTGCCTTGTGGAAACTTGTTCCAGTTATTTCCTCGTGAATATAATTTTTATTAAGTCAATATTTCATCAAAGAAGTAATACTGCGGTTGGAAAGTTGAGACGGTGAAGTGAAATCTCTTTACAGTTAAACCTCATATTTCTATTCCACCTGAAGTCATTCTGGGAAACTGAATCACTTCTCATGCAGCACAGAGTATCACGTTTAAAGTACCTACTATGATCTTTGCTTTGCTGGTTCACAATACTGTTGAATGTATTGCTTGTTTTTTGGAGGGAGGGGTGGGGATAATCTGAAACGTCTTATCACGGCGTCTCCAAAAGTGCCATCTGCAATAAGGCTCCACTTTAAGGTTTCGTACATAAGGTGTTCACTCTGCAATCAAACTCTTTGTCCTGTTTTTAGACCCCAGCTTCTCTCTTTTGTTTGTTTCTAAAATCACAAGCTTGTGCTGAACAGGTTGCCATGTTGAAGTGTTGATTTGAAATGCTTTTTTTTCTGTCAGAGGGTTTTGTGCTTTTTTTTTCTTTTAGGGATAAAGCAATTTACCACAACAAACACCTGATTACAAATGAGAGAGGCGTGTGGGAGTGTGGTCGTAGGAATAACTTGCTTTGGCCATTTACATTTTAATTGATGTTATTGTGTTTTCCAATATTCTAGGTTTGGCAAGTGATGACTTCGCAACTCTTACACCTGTTATTGGGGTTTAAAAATATAAATGTATGTTTTATTGTCATGTCTCTCCATCCTATTGTGCTTCTTTGTCTGTCAATGAAACTGATAAATGGAGATGTGACTAAAAGTAATGCAATGCAACTTATTGTGCAGTTAAAAACATTCATTCTTCAAACAATTCAAACATCAGAATAATGTTAGAATAATAATGCATGGTTAGCTGGTTATGATATTAAACAACTTAAAAAGTAGTCCCTCGGTTTTGACAGTTTGAAGCTCTCTTATCAGGTATCTTAAAAGTGAAATAAATTTAAAGCTCTTGTGAGGAACTTTGGGCAATTTTGGCGCCCCCTGTAGACATAGCAGTCTTTCAATATACTGTCCTCTACATGCTGGAGTAGTGACTACTAACATAGTGGGCTCTATTTTCGTGCCCGCCGATGACGCGGTGGAGGGGTGGCAGAGTGGTATTTTCGTCTGGCGGAACCCGGTGCACAGCTAGTTTGGTATTTTCGTGGACTGAGGCGCGCCGAGGTTCGCCAAGCTGGGCATGGTGGCGCGGCAGGGGGAGGTGTCGACATAATCAGCTGGCGCAGTGACATCTTCGCGCTCGCCGCCGACATGAAAAGTGCGCTGAAAGCTCACAGATTCAAACCTGGTCAGCTTTCACCGCAGGCAGAGCGCAGCTCGTCTGGTGGTATTTTGGTAGACCGGCGGCGTATCGGCATACGTCACCGATGCCTCACCGGCAGGTTTCCACAGTGTCAGGCACATTTCAGTAATAATCTGAGTCAGCACATACATTTAGATCTATACAGATATATTCTGATCTATATCTGATCCGATAAGCGCATTTGGCATTATGCTTATTTGGGCAGTCGAATGTGTCATTTATTGCGAAATTTTTTATGTTGAAATTATGTTGGATAAAAATTGTGTCGAAACAGCTGCCTGGCCAACGCCTACCCTCTTGCATCAGTTCCAGTTATTAAAACTGTAACTTTTTGACTCTAGTGGTATTAATGTGTTGCTGAATCTGTCATTGCTTGGTTATGTTTCACTAATTTTTTAGTTGACCCTTGACCCGCAGCCTTGCCCTGGCCCTGTTTCTTATACTGTCTCCTGAAGTGGGGGTGGGTGTACCCTCTGCTCTGCTGCATGTCAGAAACAGCAGGAAGTCAAACACACAACTGATCCGTAACAGTCCAGCCAAACTTGGAGTAAGCTCCTCTTACAGGCCCTTTAACCTGTCAAACTGACCCAGACATCCATACAGACCACCATGATAGCGAGTATACTGCTGTCAAATTCTACATTTACCACATATATTTCTATCCTAGTTCTCAGTGTTGTTCGTCCTTTTACTTTTGTCAATATAGAGAACATGAGTCCATAAGTGCAGCGCTGAGATTTTCTGTGAGCGCAGACGACACATGGCTCCACGAGGCTGTGAGGCTCTACTTGGAGTAGATTTTTGCTGTATTTGCATTACTGTCTCCTTTCACTGCGAGGATGTTGGCCAATTAAAATCTCGAAATCTGTGTTATTCAGCAAAACCAAATGACTGTTTACTGCTGTGCAGAAGCTTACAGTGTAGAGGACTGAACTTCCTCTGAAAAGTTTAAGGGTGAGCCTCCAGATGGTCGACAGAACTGTTTACTGCACCGTAGGGGAGGATGTGACGACTGCTGCAGTACAATTAAGCTCGTCACATATGACACTTAAAAACGTTACTATTCAGCTTCCTAAGTGAAAAAAAAACCCACTAAATAGCTGCTCCATGCTTATATGTTGAGAGATGTATTTTCTCAGATTACGTTTCATTTCTGTGACTTTTTTTTAATTAGCAAAACCCCACAACTTTAGAGCGTACTTGGCATCTTTTAAAGGTGTATAAAATCCAAGTCTTTATGGCAGAAGAAGTTTTACTGCACGTAACTATATGCTTTTGCAGATATTGAGTTTGCAGTATGACTGGAAGAAATATAGAAGCAAACTGTGACTCCTAAACTTTGGCCCTCTGACTGCTCCTCATCTCCTGGTGAAAAGTACGTATGACAGTTCTCGCAAATAACAAAAACATATATTAAAATGCCAAGCCAAGCCTTAGCAATTCAAGAAAACAGCAATGAAAACAGTTTTTTTTAACTGAACTCCCAAATCTCCTCACATACTATTACATCATCTACATGTGCACTTAATCAGGATATCCTGACAGGAGACTGAGAAATAAAACCCAAGACAGCTCGCCTTTTCCAACCACACAAGACCAATAAACTCACACATCTGAGTGAGCTAAACACTCTCCAGGACACCTGACTCTGCACACAATCAAGGTCTTTTGGAGCCCACCTCTAAATAAACACAATAGGCCTTTTATTCATTAATAATAGTATTAGATTGGCACAGAAGCCAGTTATTATACCCCCAATAATTCTCTAAATATTTACAAAGAAGCAGCAGCATATCCAGAATAATATGATAATAATCAAAAATATGGTGCGGATCATAAACACACAGCAGTTGCTGCTTCATTTGCTTGTTTTGCCTGTGAATTTAAGGCTAGCTTATTACAGTGTGTCCTCATTTGTGCAGAATTTGTTATACAGTTAGTGATAATAAGCAGTGAAGACATGATTGGTCACTTCAACCGTCATTTATAATTAGGCTTTCACCAAACGGCTATGGCTTGGCTATAACCAGTGTTTTGCAGGACCATCAAAAATTGAGTCATTTCTACCCAGCAACAGCAGAGGTGGAAAATTCTGATTGGCTGAGGAAGATTCGTCTTCTATCTACCTTCGCAGTCCAATATGACATGATAATGCCGACCACTTGCTTCTCTAGTTTTACCAACTTTAGTAACGACCGCATGATAGCAATACACAGCAGTCTGAGGAGCCATAGACAAACCTCAACCAAAACGCCACTCTATAGCCACAAATAATGCTCAGAACAGCACCTAACTTCATCAACAGTACATATAGGGTCCTAGCCATAGAACTAGCCATTTCTTTATCATTTCCTTAGAGTAATAATCACCATATTATTCATTTTGCACTGTGTGGTAGTGCAACGTGGTAGATCTTCTATCTTAGCGTCTCGGTCTGATTGCATTTCCATGAAGAAATGATCATAAATGTTCTTCCTTGAGCTGCGTCACCCCGCAGCAGTCCATAATGGACTGGCCCGAGGTCTGGCTACAAACAAGCGGCTGCTGGAAGAGAGTAGGTGAGTTGAGTTTAGTCTCTTTGCTAAAGAAATCAGGCAAAGTCAAAAAGATGTTTGGTGGCTAGTGCTGTGGCTGGGACCCTATATGTACTGTTGATGAAGTTCGGTGCTGTTCTGAGCATTATTTGTGGCTATAGAGTGGTGTTTTGATTGAGCATGTGGCTCTCTGTATTGCTATAGTGGGGTCGTTACGAAAGTTGGTATAACTAGAGAAGCAAGCAGACGGCAACATTCATCTCTCGAGGGGGTGTCTAACTCTGTGTTACGGTGTGTTTGTTTCTCAGAAAAATTAAATCTATATTTTGATTGTCAAATTATGATTTGATCAAATTAAGATAGACCTGAAGACTTTTACTTCTTTCTTTCTTTTTCTCTATAAGGGCCTATCCTAAAAGAGATAGATAGATAGATAGATAGATAGATAGATAGATAGATAGATAGATAGATAGATAGATAGATAGATAGATAGAGTATTCTGCATGTTTAATAACACTGTGAGATTCAGTTTTTCGAGTTCATTCCTCTTTCATGGTGTCAGTGTAAGACATGGCAGTGTAAAACACAGTGCGTTTGCCAGGTCTGGAAGCAGAGGGGCAGGTGGGTGCTGACAGAGACGGCTGCACAGACACCATGAACAGAGGGAAGGAGCCAAGACCTGCCAAGCATACACAGACACCAGCAAGCCCCCAAATGACACAACATATGGAGTACAGCTGAGAAATCCCTCCGCCCTCCTCCAAGCGCCATCATCTCTTCCTGCCACACAGCAGCTCTGTGAAAACAGGCACCAAAAGCTGTGATAGCGAGTGGAGAATTTGAATATCTATTTCTGTAACAAAGGAAACCGTGTTAGGCATTCTCTGAAGACATGCTAAACCGTATCCTGATTCATGCTGAGAGCCCCTCTGTTGAAAACATCCAGTTCTGTATAATAAGTGAATCAGGGAAGCTTGTTGGGAAATAACATTTTCCCTGCAGTATCAAAGACTGCAGGTTGATACCTGCACAATGCCTTCTGGGGAAGACGGAGGATATATAAGAAACAGAAACAAGGGTGCTGTTGTATACTGTGCATGTTCCTCTCAGTATCAATAGAGTCAATGTTTTCTCGAACAAAAAGGCCAGTTACACCACTTTCCATAGCCAAATCCAAGAGAAACGACAATAGACAGGCCAAAAAGAAGGCAATGAAGGATGGCTTGACTTGGTTGGAGAGAGACACCTCCAATCATCTCTTCCCATGTGTAAGAAAACAGTGAAATTAAAAGCACTGGAGCACACAGACCAGGTTTTCATCTGAATTAGAGCGCCTTTATTGGACGTTCACTTCAAATGAATGAATGAGTGAGCATTTTTGACTGAATTTTCAAAAAGTAGCAGCACTATGGTTGGTACAGGCGCCAGCTCAGATAGCACTGTAATATGTGGATTGGTGCTTTTTTTTGGCACACAGAGAGAAGCGAGGGCCTAAAAATCATCCAAGTGATTTTACACGAGGCAGCGTAAGTCTGTCTACAAATCTGAAAATCTGTTATCAGGACAAAAACCAGGCCAGAGTAAATAAATGAGAGAATATTATATTCATATCAACGGGGACTTCACCACAGAAATTAAATAGGCTTTAAAAACAGATGTATCATCTCTGTTTTTGTCTATTCTGTGAGATTAAAATGCATCGTTAAAGCAGAAGAGGTTTTGTGACAATTTAGTAGAAGCATGAATTTGTGTTCAACATTAATCAAACTACAACAGCTTTAATGAAGATACATTAAAAATAACGAGAAGACAAATACCTCACTAATAAATGATGAACTGCATTATAGAGAGGCAGATGGAAATAAAGAGAAAAACTGACAATGAAATTAAAGTCGTAAACAGTTTTAAAAGTTAACTAATATGGGGTAGGTGAACCGAAATTACCTCGCTGCTTCGACGTCTGCTGCCTTATTTGTTGTAATTGTTCTTATCATCATTAATATTGTTGTGAAAATAATGAGGGAGCTGTTATACTTATGAAACAACATGAGGCTCAGACAGCAGCTGGCTTAGCTGAATTCTGCCTTCAAGGAAAAGCAATTAGAGCCTCCTGATGAAAACAGTACAGAATGCGTGGTTGGAAGGAAAACAGAAAGGAGGCAGTTTGTTCAGGTAATAAGCCATAGAAAACTAAGCTAATGATGTGAATTGTAGAAAGTGTACTGGAAAGGATTTGCAAAACTAAGTGACTTCTTGCAGATTTACCTTAAACAAACAGAAGTGTTGCATGCAGATTTGGCAAACGTTGATATTCAGCGATATTGGTCAGCTTGTGGGAGTTTGCTGCTGAGCACCGTGGGAATTATGAGAGGTGACTTTTGCTTGGGTAGCAAAATTACTTAAAAAAGGGAAACTGTGATTGATTCATCATGACTCCTCTCTTGAAATCTACTCATCTAAATGGAACGCACCCCATCCGAATAAGGCCTGACAGGTGACTGTGTCCCTTGTGCAAGCCTCTGCGTGCACGCTGAAACTCTCCTCATGGGGTATTTGTTTGGGATATCACAGAGCAGTACTTGCTGACTGCTACTTTTCCTAATTGGTATAGTATTCAGAGGAAGTACCCCGGCGGTGCCATTGCTAATTATACTTTAGGCCTTCCAGCAGCTTGGTGTCACTTTTTTTGTTGTTTAAAGCCTGTAGAGAGGGTGAGCAACAAACTAGGATTCACATAGTTAAAAAAATAAATAAAGAAAGAGAGAAAGAAAAAGGTAAGCTAATTTAATTGTTTTCTCAAATTGCTTGCTCAGCATGTCAGGTGAAGGCAAAACTCCATAATAAAAGTTGCATTCTGAAGAGATGAATTGGAGGGCTTACTAATTTGATGAAGCAGAAAGAAATGATTTTCCATCTCCTGTCATATTTGTAGGTTTCCAGCTCGATGTGTATTTTGACTATTTATTTCTCATAGAAACTGTTGCTCCTTGTGTATCTGTTCCTCCTCTCCTCTCCTTTCCTTTCCCTCGCTCCCTCTGCTGATTGCTATTCGTGCTTTGGAAACAGCTTGAGCCCTAGAGCTCAAAGAGTTCAGTACAACAGTTGTGTACAGCGGTGAGAGGAGGAAGCAGCAGTGGAAATGTGAGGTAAGACGAGCCTGAAATTTGCAACAGCAGCTGCTAAAAGCCAGTGTAGTCATTTCCTTATCAATAATTTCAACAGGAATTAAGGTTGACAGGATCTAGTGCCCTTTTCCATCTGTAATGTGAAGCAGCTGGTGGAAACAGGAGGAAAAATAGCTCGATGTAGCTGTTTTGGAGGTATCATCTGGGATCTTTTTGTGTCACCTTATGAAAGCTTGTCTCTTGATCCTAAACAGCTGAAGCGACATATTGGTAAATAAGACCATTTTCCATTTGGTAGAAACCTGCAGCATATTGCACTCATTAAAATACCAAGTAAATACACAAGAAATGCAGTTTTCTGTTGTGAAATCTTTCCATTTTTAAGTTAATATAAAATCTTCTGTATTTGCATTTTGCTTTTAGCTGTTTTTCTCTGCAAAAAAAAATCCATCAAAAAGTTTAGAAATACGCAATAAAGTGTTTGTCATTCTTATATTCTTATTCTCTTGTTGTCTGCTACCACAGAATTGGAAAAAAATAGTCTCAAAGATGCACCAGCATGCAAAACAACTGCACAAAAACCTATCAAAGATTGCAAAGCTGCATGTACCCTCTCTCTGTACTCGTGCACACACACACACGCCCACACACAACCGCTGGAAAAGACACTCCGGCAAACACTGTTTACTGATATGCGGATTGGGTTTAAGACCGGAACGCTGAGCATTTCAATCTAAACAGTAAACACTCTTAATTGGATTGTGTGCTTATGAGCTTTGATGTGAATCCTCTAAGGACTGTATATTATTAGGCCTAATTGATTCTGATACATATTTACACGAGTTGGGGAAATTAGTCCAAAACAAATGAGAGCGGTTTCATCATGGATCTAATAACGCTGCATTACAAGCCGCCACCTTATGGTTCCATCAGCCATTACTGCAATATTGTGGCGCTGCAGTGTCAGAGTTCACCGGTCATTTGGCAGCCCGGCGAGGCCGCTCCGTCTGTGTCAACATCTTGTGGAAATGACACAGCGGACCTACCGCTCATCACAAATGAGGCCCAGAGGGGCCGATGGGAGCTGAGCGAGTGGGTTTGTCGTCGCACAGAGGTTGAGAGGTGGAGCGCTGATCCTCT
The DNA here is from genome assembly GCA_962446985.1 of Xyrichtys novacula. NCBI lineage: Eukaryota > Metazoa > Chordata > Actinopteri > Labriformes > Labridae > Xyrichtys > Xyrichtys novacula. The sequence continues at coordinate 27,633,547 of OY660871.1, forward strand.
GTAGCTGACCCCGTATACCATAACCTGCCTCCAGAGGTGTGAGCGTGTCAAATGATTCAACCCCGGCCACATGGGATGCAGGTCTGCCTCAGAGTCCCTGGAAATGTCAGCCAGCACAATGAACAGTACAGAGGCTTTGCTGAGAGAAATGCCACCAACACCGGAGTGTATTGAACACTGTGGATGTGTCAGTCTGTCTTTTTATGAGGACTGTGTGATTTATACTTAAAAAAAAAAAAAGGTTATACAGTCAAATTCAAACTAAAGATGCTGCAGACTGATTTATAATCTAAAGAATATTCTGGGGCCCACTTAAGTCTTCACCCACACAACTGAGATCAACATCTGCGACTAAATCAAGTACAACATGTTTTAATATAATTTAAAGCTCCTGTGGGGAGATTTTAACATTGATGAAATAGACTTTTATCCACTGATACATTTTTATGATATATATCAACCAGCTGTAGAGGCATATAGAGTACAAAATAAGAAAAGACTCTTTAATATTTGATACTTTTATAATTATTTGTAAAAGTACATGAAGAATAGGGAGGCTGGGGACAAAATAATGTGTATTAACAGATGTTTTAACAGTAAAATCTTGACAAATATAGATAAGCGTCTTAGTCCTATAGGATCACTGATGCTTAACTAATTGAAAGGGTGAGTAAGGGACCATCTCGATCTAGAATATGACCACTAGATATCAACAAATACTTTAATTTCTACACACTTTTAACCTTTAAAAAAAATAAGATTTAGAAAAAAGGTCCTATATACATATATAACTGCTGTAGCAACAAATTTTATACAGTTTATGAATTAGTGAATTAATCATTTACTGTTTTTAATTATTTTTAGTTTTTAGTTTATGTAAATGACCTATTGTTATCTACCTGCAGTACTATAAGACCCCACCAGGTGGCAGAATCTGAAATTTTGGGAACCACTGACACTAAGTCAAAAATGGATTGCATGTCTCCAATCCTCTTAATATAAAAAGGTGTAAGCAAAATTTTCTTGCTGTCTCATTTTGGTGGCATCATTTGGAGTCAGAGACTGTTCAGTTTTAACTGGTGGAGCCACAGTATTGATGTCAAGCACATAATGCCACTACAGATGAGCCCTTGTTGACATTAGCACTCTTAAAAAGTCAAGTGCCACCACTGTACAAGTGTTATTTACCTTTAACCTTCTTCTTATATCCAGCTAATCTGGTGCAGGATGCTGCTGGAGCCTTACAGGTCGGCAGAGCTGTCAATCATCATACAAAACCCCATTCTCTCTGGCACTAAGGGAGAGGCGGGCTTTCTAACCTAAATCAGTAATACAGAGTATTTGGCTCCACTTTCAGGGGGCTGTCATGTCCTCCATCTTTCCATGCAGTCTATGATCTGGTCTAACCGTAACAACAGACAGATGGTGCTGGGGGTGCAGGAGCAGAGGATTGGGTCTGTAGGTCGATGGGACTTTTTGGCTCCCGTCTCCCCCGGGTGACACCGTGGCGGGAAAATAACAAGAGCTCCTCGGCCGAGCAGACATTCACATCTTTGGTTTCACATCACCTGCAATTTAAATTCCATTACTTGCTGTGCCACACTTCAAATAAAGCTCAGGCCTATTAATTACCAAAGTGTGGGTTCAGGGTAAAAGGTGAACGTGCAATTACAGAATTAAATCAAGCTCCCGTTTTAGCTTGTCAGTCCTGACAGAAATAATTTGAGTGAATTATTAAATGCTTCCCTATGCTCTCAGCTGGTGCACTGTTGGCTCAGACATAGCCAGCTACATACCCAGAATCCTAGATCTGCTCTTTTTGCTTTCAAAGGATTTTATCCTCTTTTTATATGTAGTTTTAAACTGCACGTTTTAGATGAATGACAAATTAAAGAGTTGATTGTTCCTGTAAGTGAACCTTGTACTCAAATCATACATAAGTTGTGTATGATTTTCATGGCTTCAGGTTTAGAGAATCAGAAGGTTAAATACACAACTGGATCTAATCATTAAAAAGTCTTGGGTGATGTTATTTATAGTGTAAAGGCTACGAATAAATGTAAATCCACTTACATATGACCATGTGTCCTTCAAAACCTTTACAACCTTTTACTCCTGAGTACAAATATCAAACTGAGCTGAAACTAACAAATTTCATGATTTTTATCCCTGATGCTCTCTCTGAATATGTGTTTCATTTCACTTACATTAAAATAAAAACCAAATATTCTGTTTTGTTGCTTTCTGCAGCAACCAAGCATTCTAACTAATTGCCTGTAATGAATCAATTTGCCGGTGGCTGACTGGCTTCAGCGGTTGAGTTTTGCTCTCCATGAAAACCAGCTGTCTGTAATTAGTAAATCAGAGCCAGGGTGAGAGTTTGGGGCAGTCACAGTGGCTGCAAAACAACCGAAGAGTGGCGAGTATTTTCTGTAATTGTGCTGCTATGAAGTTTATGCTGCCATAGCTGCAGGGATGCGTACACCTCTGCTGGTTTTTCTCAGGTATTTCATATGTGACTGTCACCTGTGGTTAAAAAACAAGCATGGCTGTTCAGTGTTGTGCTGTGTGGCTCACGGTGTTTGTTGTCCTTTGCAGCGCTGTTGTGCTTCAGTGTGCATCAGCTGGAGGTGTGTATTGTGCTAAAACAGCAAGAGGTATGTAGCGTGCTCTGATTGATGTCGGTGCTTTCTTTTAATTACCAATTAGTTATAAATGTGGCACTTAAAAGTGAGGAAATAGCACCAGAATAAATCAATTTTAATTCATTTTTTGTGCTACAGCCCGTGCAGCTGCCTTGGGATTGGATTATCCTGGCACCCATGGAGCCCCCGACCTCTACGGACCACCTCACATTGGGATGCACCCTCGCACAATGCCTGAAAGTTACCCAAACAATGATGGTGAATTGTCTGAATCCAGCATGGCCTCCTACAGACAGAATCGACCAGGATTCAGACCCCAAGATGAAACAATCCATATAAAATCTCACCCCATGAGATCTGAATCTGCTTTTCTACCAAACTATGATCCAGAATACAACCCCAACCAAGGGCTTAGCTTCCCCAGAGGACGGCCAGTTATTAACCACCGGTCTGATTTTGAGCAGGTCAAGCATGTTGCCCCTGGAGCCCCAGGCCAGCCTGACCTTGTGCATTTGAATCCCCAAAGTCACAACAAGCCACCCTCGTTTGTCCGCGATAGGCATGACCTTGTTGTTGATGAGTCTGTCCCAAATAGACATGGCGTGTCTCTGAGTGGGCCCCCCTTGCCTCAAAGCAGGGGTCATGCCACTTACCAGAGGGGTTATGGCCCAGTAAGAGGAGCCCCCGTCCTTGGGTCAGCTGGATTCACAAACAGAGAGCACAGTGGAGAGATGAGCAGCCGGGCTCCTGTGGGCAGAAAGCTGAAAAGAAAGAGGTTTCCTGGCCGTTTGTCTCAGTCTCTACGTAGAAGAATTAACGCCAAACGGTTAATGCGAGGTAAACGTCTTCCTAGACATCTCACAGAACCAAAATGAGGTCCAGTTTGAAACAGTCTTTAGGTTTAAGGTTCTGGCATGGCTACCTTGTAAAATATAGTTTATATTGGAGTCTGCTACAGATCACTGACTGCAGGATTTCATCATCTCATCGTCTAGTTTCTTGTAACTTTGACCAAAATATGACAATTTCTTACTTGTGTAAGCTTTTGCATTTTACTCCCTCATTTCTACCTCTAAATAAAAAATAACAAACCATACAATAAACATGAAATTACACTTATTCAAATGCTGCTGCTGTGTTTTTCTCCCGTTTTCCTTCACTTCAGTGATGGCTCACTGGGGTCTGGATGTTACCAGAGTGCCATCTGTTGGTTCTAATAGGTAGATATCCTCTTGGCTCACATTGTTGAACACAGGTGCTGCTAAACAGAAGGTCAGCCCTTTAACAAATCCTATAATCTGTTTACAATCTGTTGTGTGAGAGTACTGCAGTGGTTATGCTAATTCCTCTAAACAACCTTGGTCTTTCACTAATGGCACGTTTCACAGGTGGTCTGGCATTCCCTGAAAGAGAAAATAGGTGTTAAAATGCAGACTGAGGTTTGAGAATTCAGGTACCTGTCAGCTAATGTGGAGCATTTACCCTCTCTTTTATTAGCTTTTCAAAGGAGCGCAGGATTTCAGAGCGCAGGTGGGTTTTATAGACAAGATTAATAAAAGAAAAGCCTCAAATATATTGACCCTTTTTGCTTTGATTGCTCTCTGAAAGACCTCTGAGTGTGTGAATGGTAGGCACGCAAGGTGATCCATTAATTGACCCATAAATCAGTCAATCAGGGGGCCGGAGAGTGAGTCGGTTATGAGCGCTCGTCCAGAACACGAACAAGAAATGGAAATGGCACAGAACAAAGTGAAGCAATCAACTGTTTATGGAGGGCAGGAGGGGAGTCAGTCGATGGTGGCTGTGGATCATAGGACGTCAGGCTGCACAAAAAGAACAGCAGGAGGAGAAAGTTTGAAGCCCAGAGAGCACATTTTAGCATTTCACTGAAAACCAAAAACCTTTGTAGGCTACATCTTGTTCCTAAAATGATATTACTATTATATTCATAGTCTTTTGTGGCACATCTGCCTCACTTGAAAAAGTTCAAACTCCTTGTGCACTCTTGGTATTTGGCATGTAAGATAGATTCTGCAGCAGCAGCCCACAGTTGTTCGCCTCCTTACCCTCAATCAATAACTTAATGACCCCATGTACAGTTTGAGAAAGGAGGGAAAAGTCGGAGCAGATCAGAGAACCAACTGTGTAGAAACAACACGTGGCCATCCTGAAATGAACCTGGATTATATAAATGCCACAGCAAGAAATGCCTTATCTGTTAATCTGCTTATTTATCTAACACAAGAGTGCGGTGAAATGATTTGTGTGTGACCATTGGTTCATGTCGACATTAATTCCAACTGGATGATAATACTAGCTGCTATAGCTTTTACACAGAAGAACGTATTTTACCAATTTGATATTATGCATGTCAGTGAAAAGTGTTGGAACAAGAAGGACCTCATCTCTAATATTATTGGTTTCTTTGATCACTGGCTGGTTTTGGTATCAGTTTGCTATTGATCCGGCTTGATTGGCAATAAACTGCAGAAAATTCTACAGACCAGGTATTTTTTTACATACAGACTTGAACACCTACATCGAAAGAGTCTGTAGAGTTTTTGCCATTTAACTAGTCAGTCAGTGAAGGGCCTATATGGGCATGACTGCAAATTGAGGCAAATTTTTTAGTTTTTTTTAGTTTTTTAAAGGATACAGTACTGACAGTTGTCAAAGCTTCATCCCAATTTCACACATACAGGTTGAGTACTCTCAGGTCGTGCCTAACTGTCGAACTGTACAGAGTGAGGACATAAATGAGGATAAAGGACTTTCAAATTGCAGAGTAATGCACTATAAAATGATAGCTTTTGGTTTAAACTCAAGGAAACCATAGAAGTGTTTTACAGGCAGGCATCTTGAAATGTGACTTTAACTTTGAAATATTGCAGGTGATTTTTAAGTTATATGAGGCAAGCTATAGACGGGTTTCTTGTGTACAAACAACACCAGGTGCACACGCAACCAGGGGGCAAAAGCCTGCCTAAGAGTGAACTGATATCAATGAAGATGCTGTATTGTTTGCAAGTTCTCCCTGACACAGTTGCAATAAAATGTCATTTCATTGAAAAATGAAAAGCACTTGCTGAAATGCCCGTGAATTTAACTAAATTCACCAGGTTGTGACGTTGTTTTAGATGTTTCTAATATCAGGAGCAGGGTCATAATGTTTGCTGATTCATGCAGTTTACAACACAACAGCTCCTTGTCATTTTCTTTCTCCGTTGACTCCGCTAGTAAACAAATAAGAAATGTCCCGCTTTCTGCACCCTGGCTGCACGCATACCTGCAATGACATTGCACAGAAACCCGTCTATACAAGCTAGTTAGCTACCAGTATTACCTTATGATCTTCCAAACAAGTGCATTACCAGAAAAAAAAAAAAAACATACTCCCTATTGAGTGGGTTCCATGGTAGCCAAGAGTTATCTAGACCAAAAATGTTTTTTAATTTTCTTTAACCCTTAAATGCCTTTTGTATCATATTTGAGACATACTTTTATATAGTTCTATCAAATTAATATAAACAACAAATTACAAAAAAAAAATCTGAATACAGTCTGATAAACGATAAAAATGTCCTCTTGTAGTTTTTCAGTTTCCAAAAACATTGAATGTATCAAACAAGATAAATAAAAATATTTGTTAAATTTTAAGGACATTTTGATTTTTTGGGTTTTCAGTAGTAAGTGAAGTGAACATTTCAGCTCCAAAAAAAATTGAATTTTCTGGCCATAATTTGTGGTGTCAGGCATTAAAGGGTTAAACAGGCTGTTGGTAAAAATAAACACAATAAAATGTTCCTATTTTTTCCCTGATGGCTGTCTTTTTTGGCTTAGTGTGGAGATGGTTTCCAGTTTCTTCTTGGAGTCTTCTTGGAGTCCTTGGAAGGGTTGCTGAAGAGTGCTCCTTCCTGGGACTCCTTTATTCTGCAGGGGGACTTCAACGCCCATGTTGGTAACGACAGTGACACCTGGAGGGGTGAGACTGGGAGGAATGCCCCCCCTGATCTGAACCCGAGTGGTGCTTTGTTATTGGATTTCTGTGCTCGTCACAGATTGTCCAATGAACACCATGTTCAGACGTAAGGGTGTCCACATGTGCACTTGGCCGTACCTCAGATAAGTGGTTGAAAAATAAAATATAAGAATATATCATCTCTCTAATCTAATTTTTTCATCTAAACCAACACAAGACAAACAACATTTGATGGTACCCTAAAAGTGTCTTTTTTTTTAGAGGTTTTGAGCATAGACTGTATATAGAATGGACGCCGTCTGACTCCTTGCTGGGTGAAGCCACTCTGAGAACAGCACCCTCTGGTGACGGGCTGCAGTATAGGTCATAAATCCCACCTCCGCCAGCAAAGCAGTGTTGCATAAATATGTTAAACATGCCTTGCCAGTGTGACAACCACTGCATACAATGTTTAGCTTGACACACGAGGTGATAAATGTGTTGAAATTGAAATTATGTAACACAGCTCGGTCTCCAGCATTTTGGGGAAGTTACGAGCACATCTAACACCAAGGACCGTAGACTTGTTTTTGTCTTGATGACAGGATGTGTCTGAGACTATGACGTACAGCCATATGGTGAAAAAGGCACCCTTTGCCAAACTCAGCTTGGCTTAGCTCTGTTTTTGTCTCTTGCAGTCTGCTGGTCTTTTTTTGGGAAAGGTTTTTCTTTTGATATGAGCAAAATGGCTCAGTGGACCTTGTTGCAGAATCACTGAAGCTGGATTATGCCGACTTTGATTTGATTTGAAATGAGCAGCATGTGCTCAGATAGAAACGGGAAAAAAGGCACTGCAGAAATGAACGCACACAGTATATGGTATAAAATGCATTTTACCTCAAACCGTTGCTGTGTTTCAGTGCTGCAAAATCTACTTTTACAAATCTTGGATTGCTCACAACGTTTTATATGCTTTTAAACTTTTTCTGCCTCACAAAACAAATCCCATCAGTTTTATCAGAGCTCTGCCAGCCTAGAGTGTGTCTCACTACACGTGTTGCAGCATACACCCTTTCTCAGGCAACCTTTATTATCTTCTTTTACACAATCCAGGAGAACGGTGGTTAATAGGAATGTGTATCTGCACAGCGTGTTTGTGTGTTTTTGTAATGTGTGTGTTTCCTCGTCGTGTTCCTCTCTCCTCTCCTCTTGTTGTCCCACATAAGGCTCTTGGTGAACCCACTCTCGCCTGCCAGCACAACTGACCTGTGGTAAGGGGGAAATCAATAGTCAATTCCATTTTGCAGCCAGCGTGTGACAGGTACTAGATAGGAGTGGATTGGGTCCATGTAAGGAGCAGGAGCGTGAGTTGGAGCTTCTCTCTCTCTCTCTCTCTTTCTCTCTCTCTCTTTCTTGCTTGACCAAGTCTCATGGGATAAACAGAAGCTAGGTTCAGGAGGTGAGGCCTGTTACAACGACAACGCAGGGATATGTGATGCCATTAAGAATCATCTTAACAACAGATGATTTTGCTAGAAATTAATCACAATAAGTATTCTTAGTGCAACAGAAATCAGATTAACTGATGCAATCACAATAGAAACCAGGAAATTTAGCTTTGGATGTGCATGGTAGGACAATTTGTTCAATATACTGTATATGCAAAAAGCATCCAGTCATGTGCAATGATTATAGCAGGGATGACAAGAACAGAAAGAAAAGCACATGTACCTTCCACATTGCCACTTTCAGGACATATGGTCCCTCCATCTGGGAGTTTTGATGATGATGTGGGCAGCACACATTAGACTGTCTCTGCTGAATACATTCAGCTTCGGCAGTCAGTTTAAATACTGTCAAGGAGTTGGGCAACCAGTCGAGTTATCCATGCAGTGCCCACACAGTATAGAGGCTCAGTCTGCTTTATACATCTTGTGATCAACACGATCCATGAGAAAAGATGTTAAAGCTCCATTTGGTCTTTACGTTTGGCTGTGATATTGTTGACACTCCTCAATTTCACCCCATTAAAAAAAAAAAAAGAAGTAAAGCCAGAAAAGGAATGCAGAGATGTGTGCCTTAATATTCAAATGGTAACATATTTTAGGTCTTATGCATGTGCTTTGGCAGATTGGACCACAGGTATACCATCATCACACACTAATTAGACAGCAAAGATCACTCAGGTTGGTTCAGTCCACAGGAGAACAGATCTTTGGCTTGATTTGAACTACAGACTCATAATTACCAGCCTCTTGCTGCATTCCAGCTACCACGGAAGTCGGATGTCGGAGCTGGGAATGACGTTACACCCAAGTTAAAGGCGTTCCAGTTAACAAGTCGGAAAACCAAAATAGACAACTACAGTTAGCCGTTGTTAGCTGTTGTTTACAATTGTCAGCTGTCGTTAGCCGTTGTTAGTTGTTGTTAGCATTTGTCGGCTGTTTTGAGTTGTTGTTAGCTATACCAGTTGTAAACAACTAGAGGAAAAGATAAGCAAAGACTGCTTTGTTTAAGAACAAAAAAATCCTCACATGAGCTTTAAAACAACTGACTAGTGTTTGGGAAGACATGATATAGATGCCAAGACTTTGCATTTGTACATAATTTCCACCATGTAGTGACTTGTGGATCATTCCACACTATCAGCAGCCTAGAACAGACTCACTGGTATTAAGAGGTTTTGATATAAAGGTTTGGGAATATTGAGATTTTCTATAAAGATTTAAACAAATGTTTGAAATGTTATTTCAGATAGTAAAAAAGTTAACTATTCATGCACATATTTTCACTCTATCTGCTTTTTTGCCGTAATCTGGCTGGCACAACACTTATTAAATAATGAGCAAGATAACACATGATTTCTTCGCAACACACATAAACAAGCTGATTAATGTATGCCTTACTGGTTAGCTTTGTGTAGATATTAATTTGATGGGAATAGTGACGTTATTAGCTGGAATTGTATCAACAAAGTGCACAAGGCCTCCAATATTTGTCCATTAGTATATGATCATTGCAGTAGCTATGACTGCATCATCTTTAATTACAGCTACCTATTGTAATGAAGTGTTTGTAGTAAACAGTGGAGACTAATTTGTGGTTAGCCACATCTCTAATGTGAATAAGAATCTAAATAAGAGACAGCATTTCGTTAAGTACAGTACAAGAAACATAATCAAACCTAGCAGAGCTTCATCAGTTGGACTTAGCTTCAGGGCCCTCAGCTAATTTTACTGTTCACTGAAACGTAGCATGTAATACTCAGTGGACGGAGAACACTTTGTTCATTACTGCTGATTAGGAAAAAAGGATCAAGCTAAATATGTCAACGAGTGATAACCAGTAATGTATTTTTAATTAGTGCCTGCTTGTCTTTTCTCCTGTTGATTCCTATTGAAAAACGCAGCACTGTATGTGTTTAATTCCTCCTCCAGTGGCCTCTTGATTAGCCGTTAGCTTCCATTATGTTTCTGAGGGCGGCAGAGTGACCGAGGAGGGATACAGCTGTTAGATTAAAAGTTGAGTGGGTGAGCTCACTGGCTCGCCTTGTGCATGATTTGAAATGAGGCCTGAGCCAGAGAATCATTTTACAATTTAATAAGCTAATAAACGTGATATGGCAAGTAGTTTCAAGTGCCCTTGGGGGGTCAAGGCACAGTTTACAATCCCATTTAAAAGCTTGTTCTATTACCGTGCTGACAAAGGCTTGAATGGGCTCAGAGAGCGAGATGGCTGCATTTTTTTTTTTAAGTCAGCCTCGGTGATACAGCAGATCTGCTACCTCAGAGGTCAGATTCGACACAAAGGGGTCAGTGTGAACCAGACTTATTGCATTTTTTACCCCTGGAGTCATATATATGGGTATTTGACAGGCGACACATTAACATTTGTGTGTAAAAAAGATCATTAAATAAAGATGAAATATCTCCGTATTCATGTAGGAAGACGGGCAAGACACCTTACCTACTGGCATTAAGATTCTGTAGTTGTCCACTGTTCACATTGCCACCTAGCATGGTGGCCTGTTCAACGTGTCAATCAACATCCTCCAATTCTTTCACTATACTTAAAAAAAAAACCATTCCTTCATACCCAAATTCTGCAGCAAATTCCAAGCTGCAGGAGAAATGTGTCTGGTACAGTATCACAAGCTTCTTGTAAATGACAGCGAGCTTGATACTGTGTTGGGGTGGAGCAGCAAATGACAATATCATCTGCATACAAATGAAAATTTGCATTGGAGATATTTACGACTGACCAGTACTGCTGATATGAATTGTAGAGGTCCCAAAACTGAGCCATGAGGCACTCCATTTATTATCTTATGCCTTCTACCTGTACACATTTGGATCTGTTTGATAAATATCATACAGTCTATGGGCATTACACAATAATGAGAGCAAATGCTCAGCCATGTCAGCTATGAAAAGATAAGACCATGCTGTCTTATTTTGGTTCAGCTTTTAAAATTAGAGTAACCATGGGGGTCGGGGCGATGTGATATTCAAAACCAAAACACAAACTTGGTACAACATTCATATTTTTGTGTTTTTATTTCAAGCTCTTGTGAGTACCTTCTGGTTTTTATTGGTTTTGGATAGGTGACAGTTTCAAGCTTTAGAAATGAGTGTAAAGACGTAATGAATTTTATTACTTTTAGTCTTTTTTGCTTTTAAAAGTCCTAAAAACAAATCAGAATTAGGTTAAATTTGTTTCATAACCCCGAAATACTCTCCATACGAGTTTTAAGGGGATGATGTTGTTTTTCTCAAACCCTGATAGCTAATTGATGCTATTCTTTATTACTTTGTCAAACTGTTTCACGCCTTGCTTCTAAAACAGCTTTGTGTTTTAACACCTCACTTTCCTTCCTAGAAGAGGCCCCCTTCAGTCATGCGTGTCTTCCTGAAAAAAAAGTGAAGTTGCAGCGCTTCAAAACAAGGACGTTTCTGCTGTTGCTGCTGCTGCTTGGCTAACACACGCACACACAGGCACGCACACACAGGCACGCACACACATGCCCCCTTATCTGAGCCGCTTTGAGCCACACCGTTTCATCTGGTGCTATCAGGGCTGATGAGAGCCTCTCGTCTTTCTGGGTCTGCAGCAGCTTCTGTGGTGAGCGGTGAGTGAAAAGCCTCTCTGATGGCTCTCCTTTATCTTCACATCAAGCCATTTGCTGGTCCTTTCATTTTGATACTTGTGCCAGATTGAAAAAGGAAACTTCACAAAACTTGTGTCTGGATGGCACACTGGTTCAGGCTTGGAGATTTGCATCCTGATCCAGCTCATGGACAGCTCTACTTAATTTCTTTTTATGCTGTTCTGTATTGTACGGGAGCCATTTGTCTTCCTTTGTAGTTCGCTGTCAAACAAGGCCAAAACATTTTTTTCCCAACCTGAAATACTGAAGTAGAGGATTGTGGGTATCAGAGCTTCCAATATTGAATGATTTGAAGAGGTCTTCTAAGATAAGATTATCCCTTTAAAGTAAATGTAAGCAAAGTGATAGACTCAGAGTATGTAAATTAAAACTCATAAGTTCATTTTGAGTGAAAACACATGGTTTTGAAGCTTTATTACAAAAACAGCCACTTTTGTTGGTTTTATTTCATTCTCTTAACCATCTCCAAAAGGGGGATAGTGTTACAATGGAAAAGAAAAACTTAAACATGTCAAGACATGGCTAACTTTTTAATGTTCAGTTTATCCATCTAAAAAAGAGGATGTGAAACAGATTTCTTTCCTCCTTTTAAGCTTTTGGATTTTTACAACTGCTGACTGAAAAGGTCACCGTCTCGGAGTCAGAGGCAACTCAGCTCCAAGGAAAGCGTCGACAGAAAACGACATGTAAGTTACTTTAAGACTTTAAAAATAATTAAAAAAGAATTACTCTGTGAGAAATAGGGCAAAAAAAGGGGAAATAGTAGAAGGTTTGTCATCACCTTCTGTTTCAAGGATATTGCCAAATCCTGAGAGTGGGCGTTTTGTAACCCCCCAACAGCATTGCAAAAGGAAACAGACGGTGGCTGTAGCAAGATGTTCATCTACGCAGGAGCATGACTCACTGAGGGACCAAACTTTATCCAGATAACAAATTTTCATCAATCCATTGAGAACAAAATTGTCTGGAACCCTTAAAAAAGCCAGTTTTATATTAAACTGCCTTTCCTTAAGTGTATCAAATTGTTTGTTGTCAAAATACACTCCAGATTTTCTCCCTCCCTGTCCATCTCTCTCGGCTGCCTTTTGTCTGGGCCACAGGCAATTACGTTTTAGGAGTAAGCAGGAATCCGAAAAAGGAAAGCAAGAGAAAATGAAGGCCTTTATGCATGCAGCTGATAAGAACCAGGGAGAAACTCCATTTCCCTTATGTCGCTTTAGCGCAGGCTTCACCAAACGGTTTGTTATAGTGGTCCAAGGGCAGCGAGCTGAAGTTACAAATTCTCAAAGTGGTACCCACCGTCTCATGAGATTGTTTGCAATTTTAGGGGTCCAGATGTCTTACAGAGTTGTTCAAGCTGCTTTCTAGTTTTACTGGAAGCAGAATAGATGAAAGCTGTAAGAAAACTGGAGTCTGACTCTGAGAAATAAGTTAAAGTCTTTTCACAGTTTCTGGAACAACAGTCTCCAGATTTTTCCGTTTCTCACCAGAATCAGTCTCGAGGACCAACACCAAGGCTTACCACAGGAACTTTCAACTGTGTTTCAGTTTCTAGCTCAACATACATGTGAATGTGCATACACATACTTGTGTGCGTGCAAGTGACTCAATCTCAGATGGAGAAATCAATGAAGGTTATCAGCCCATCCATCAGATAACACATGAGAGCTTTCCTCCCTGCCGGCTGCTTTATTACCTCTCTCTGATTGAGAAGACTTAATGAAGAATTGCTAATGTTTTTCACATTAGTGAACGAGCAGGTCTGAAATTAAATCTCTTACTAATTAAGGGCAAATCTGTGTTCTTTATCTTCTTGGTAAACATGCATTTAATATCAAGCATGCACAGTCCTGAGTCTGTCTTTACAAGAGGTAGCTTTGGCATGACACATTTCATAGTCTATCTCTTAACAATGTATTTATGTTAAATCAATAAGATGAATGTTTGAAATTAATCCTTTATCTACATAATGCCTTTAAAATTTCTCAAGGCCCAAAAAGACATTTTGTATGGTTAAATATACTTCTGCAAAAAATTATCCTTTTTATTTCTTTTTCTCCCTCGATCAATCTCAGTTGCTGATACCAGAATAAAGTGCATTACAGTAATCCAGTCTGCAAGAAATTAATGCATGACTGTAAAGACTTTTTCTTAGTCAGGAGGCGAAAGAAAAATATTTGATTTTCATTAACTATCTGAGCCAAGAAAAGCAGGACAACACAACTTTAGTCACCAGGGTGTCAGAGGGAGGAGTCAAAAATGACTCTCCAGGGTTTTTCTCCTCGGCTGGAGAGCCTTTAGCTAGAACTGGGACAAGGGGAAGTAATAGCGTTAACTTCAGATTTAAAGTGATTCAGCTGCAGAAAATGTTTGTACATCCACAGACAGGACATAATATGAGACACATCAGCGGTGCCAAGTTTTAACGGTTTTAATGCATAGAGCTGAGTGTCATCTGCATAGCAGTAAGAGTCTATACCATGCCCATGTAGTATTTGCAACAGGGGAATAAGAGGGGCCCCAGGATAGACCCCTGGGGGTCCCCACATGAGCACAAGAGGAGAAGGTAATTCCTAGCACTACAGAGAAAGACCTATTTGACAGATATGGAATGAACCAGACCAGCAACACATGGCTTGTTTCAACAACAACAACAAAAAACATTTAACAGTTTAGTATAAACAAGACTGTTTAAACCACTTGTAAATACATGAGATCATACATGGTAAATACGTCCAAATGCCCAAATATTAGCTTTTCATATGTTTCTTATGTGATACCAGTTTGTAGACATATCACTGTTGCCAATAACTTCTGTTTATTTACTCATGTAGTGATACACAGAGCTGCAGAAATGCTGTGAAGGCATGTCTGTTCCATGTTGGAGTTTCATTGTGAGCTGGTAGATCGTCCAGTGAAAATTAACCTTTCATGACTGTGTAATGGTGAGTACTTCTCAAATTAAGTTTTATTTAAACTCACTTTATAACTTTTTAAATTATGTAATTAAACAACTCTAAAAATCATGGCTGGTTGTCCTCCAACAGCTGGAAATAATCCTCCTGTCTTCTTCTATGAATAATATCCTGGGAATGGATGAGTGTAAGAGGACACAGACAGTGTACACGATCGGCATATGTATTTATTCTGTCTGCAAAACAAATTCAATTGTGTAACGGCATGCAGAGCTTCAAATGTCACATCCTTTGTGTAATAATGTTGGGTAAATGTGGACCCAAGCTGTCACAGTGTTGGATTTTTATATTCATGAGTGTGTCATGTGTCTCTGTTTGGGTTTGTTCTGTGAATGCTCCGCAAACACCCTAAACAGACTACAGATTGCTCTGTATTGTATTGTGAAGCAGCGGGCGCAGTCTCTGTCTGCTTATATTGAAACATTATGCATTATGGAGATCGCACCGTTGCTCACATCAGACACTTGAAACGCTGCGTTGATGATGTCTTTTGAAGCCGCTGTCGTTATTCACCGCACAAGAAGCAGCATGCCGCTCTGAAGGGATGGCAATTCAAATATATAGCTTCAAGAGGGCATGAGAGTTTGTCATTTAAATATAATGCTTTTTCATTTTGGCTACCTAACAGGTTTGATCATCATGATAGCCACATGGGTGTCAGTGATTGTCATGCTGGTGGCTTTCGTGGATGGAGCGAGAGATGGTGAGTGTTGGGCTCGGATTGAAATGGCAGATCTAAATGGCAATACCTAACTGGCACTGATGAGGGCGACTGTTATGACACCCTTCATTGTTTGTCTTTTGCAAGGCTAAATAAATACATTGCTTTTTTTTAACATGCCATGATAAGATTCAATTGTCCTTCTCTAGAGGATGACAAGCAGCCGCCTGCAAAGATCCAGATGTCCAGCTCTGTGGTGCTTTTGGGGTCACCTGTCACAGCCAATTGTACCATCAGAGACGACTTCGCTCTAGCTGTCGGTCAAGCTGCTCACATAGAGTGGCACCTGGGTGATCACTTTCTACCCAGCAGCCCCGGGGCTAATGAGAGCAGCAGGGTGTCCCAGGTTGTTATACCAAGCTTCAATCACACCAGAGCATTTCTCACCTGCAGCGTCCGGGCCTCTACTTCTCAAGTGCTGGGAGGAGTGGAGATCAGAGCTGGATGTAAGGAGGAGTTCAACAGTTTTTTCTTCATTTATTCTCAAATTGGCCAACATTAACGACCGAAAGCGAAAAAAAACCTTCAACCTTTATCATTCTGGTGCAGCTTCACATACAAAAATATACAAAAACCAAAATACTAGCCTTAAAGATAAAAGATATTGCATATTTCAATGGATAGGGAGATAGATGTAAAGAAAAAGGAAGCTGCACCTCATGATTTGGAGTTCTGCATTTGTTACCCAAATAACCAAGACTGCAACTGTTAAAGAAATACAAAGGGAGTTAACTTGACAGATGTTAAGGAGGTGGTTTCATTTTAGTGTAAGGTTAGGACTCATTAAAAACACTGAATGGGAGTTTCTGTAGTTTGAATTGCTTCACATCTACAGAACAACAGTGCTACATAAACAGAAAATACATAAAATGATCTTACATATACCACTGCTATAGATACTGAAAACATTTACTTAAAAAATACATAAACTGAGAATGCATACACTGAAAAAAGATATGCTGATGATACTTATATTTTAAATACATAAACTCATGCTACATACGCTGACAAAATATATACTGAAAATACATATACTTCTGCCTCCTCTCCTGAAAATCATTATACTTTGAATACACCATAATTCTACAAATACAGGAAGTATAATATATACTTAAAAAAGATAGTATAATGATGCTGTATAACATAAAAATAGATAGACTAATGCTACACGTACTGAACGCATATAAATCAATGCTTTATATACTGAAAATACATGTACAGCAAATACATACACTTATGCATATAAGGATGTTACATATCCTAAAAATACATAAACTTTTGCTACATATTCACTGAAAATATATTTATACAGAAAATGCATAACCTGATGCTTCCTTTATTGAAAATACATAATAAGCGAATATGTAGCCACACTTAAAATACATGTAATGATGCCGCAGATAAAGAAAATACATTAAAGGGATACTCTGGCGTAAAATTAATTTAGGGTCAAACACACCGTAACACCAAGTCAGACACCCCCCCCAAGAGATGACTGTTGCCGACCGCTTGATTTTCTGGTTATAACAACTTTAGTAATGACCACAGATAGCAATTCACAGCGGTCTGAGGAGCCATAAACAAACCTCAACCAAAATGCCACTCTACAACTTCAAATAATGCTCAGAACAGCACCTAACTTCATCAGCAGTACATATAAGGTCCCAGCCACAGCATGAGCCACCAAACATCTTTTTAACTTTGCCTAATTACTTTAGCAAAGAGTCTAAACACAACTAACCTACTCTCTTCCGTGGGGTGACGCAGCTCAAGGAAGAACATTTATGGCAAAGTTTCTCTCAAGGGGGTGTCTAACTCGGTGGTACGGTGTGTTTGACCCTAAATTGATTTTACGCCGGAATATCCCTTTAACTGAAAATAAATGTACTAATGGTACATACAATGAAAATTTTGAAAACTAATGTTACATATACCAAAAACACATACGCATTTTACACATACTGAGAATACATACACTGATGCTACAAATGTATATTGAAAATCTCTGAGACTCTGCTGTGAAAATGTGGTTGAATATGAACATGAAAAGCTCCATGTTTGACAGACCACTGGAAAAATATGTGTTCCATATTAACAGATCCGCCAGTCGCACCACAAAACCTCAGCTGTCAGACAAATCTCACCACCCCAAACACCCTGACTTGCAGATGGGACCCAGGGCAGCAGGAGACACACCTCCCCACCATCTACACCCTCCACACAGAGATACGGTAATACTCTTTAAATGCCATCTGCCAGAAATACTCTGAAACAGTTACCAGAAAGCCAACATCATGTTTGTGTCAGGAATGTCTTTTACAAAATCTGCCCTTGAGGTTGCTCAATGTGTTTTTCACGAAACTATTTCCTCTTTTCAGGGATAGAAACGAGAACCACTCGTACGACTTACAACCAGGGGTCCACCACTACGTAATCCCCCGTTCTGGCTTTTCCTTCTTCTTAGAAATAGGGGTTTACGTGAAGGCAGCCAATGAACTTGGACAGGCGACCTCAGCACCTCTTCTTTTAGAGCCTGTCAGTGCAGGTGAGAAATGCAGGAAGCATGTCTTCACTGGATGTTTCTGTGATTGTCGGTATGTTATGTCATCTTAGGTAATCCAGAATAAATGCAACTACTGCATTTAATTACCCCAAACTGCAAGTTGCATTCTGGGAAATGTATTATCGAGAAAAGAGGATGCATTGACCACAAAGCTCAAAATTTGACTGTTTCCCTTGAAAGCTTTCTGAATTCAGAACTTCTCTAATTCTGTACTAAAGATATTTCAGAATATCACCAAGTGTTCAGGACAAAATATTGATGTTTGGATCCACTGCTTTGACTATTGATTTAAATCTCTGCTTGGAAAAAACACTCTGCAAGCTCCTGGTGGGGTTTTACACATGTCTCCCTCACATGAATTAGAAATGTGTTCTTCTTAAAATTTTCTGTATGTGTTAATGAACAAATACAATGATGCCTAGAGGGTAAATGACTTGTTCATCACATTCTGGCTTTTGCTTTGTGCACTGTTGCAGCTAAATTCGACGCGCCAACCATTACAAATATTGAAGCGGTGTCGAGGAAATTTGGCTGCTTAAAGCTGCACTGGAGTTTGTCCCGGCACCAAGTTTGGCTGCAGGATTACCGCCTGAACCTAGAAGTCCGATGTAAGACTGCAGACAGCAACCAATGGAACCCACAGCCCGTGAGTAAAAGCTCATCCTGGCAGTGTTTAAAAATGGTTGATTTTCGATCAATACAGCAGCTTTGAGCAGCCACAGGAAAATATGTGTTATGTTTACTGACAGTCAGATCCACTGAGGTTTTTTTGTGTTGGGTCACATGTTAGGTGCTAATGAGTCGGGCCAAAACCAAACCTGTGGACTTGTGTCGTCTGCTCAATGGGACTCGGTACAACATGCAGCTTCGTATCAGGTACAGGCAAAGCCCCTGGAGTGAGTGGAGCGGCGTCCGGTCTGGAGTCACCTTGGAGAGCGGTTAGACTCGGATCAATTCAGAGTGACACAATCAGTCACTCTTACATTTCCAATCTTTGGCCTTTTCTTCCATTTCCTGCTCTTTTCAATATATGCTAATGTCATGTTCTACATCCCCCATTGCTTTGCTCTACAGCACCGGCTCAATTGATGTATTGAGCTCTGCCGCCCACTCGGCAGTGAATCCATACACACGTCTTGTAGAGAAAAGTTTTATTTCTAAAAGAGTGAGAAGAAAGGTGCCAGCTTTTGACAAGGTGCTAAGATGACAGCCATCTTTTTTCTTTTCAGCTCCCACTGGACGCCCCAATTTGTGGATGAAAGTATCAAGGGATGAAATGCATGAACAACTCAATATACACCTGTTTTGGAAGGTACACACACACATATGTGTTGTTGGACACCTGTCACATACAGATGTATTTCCTGATTTATGTGTGAGGTCTGCTTTTAAAATAGCTTCTCACCTTTTTTACCTTTTTTTTTCCAGCCATCAAAACAATTTCATGCCAACAGCCAGAATGTGTCATACACTGTCATGGCGCAAAAGCCGTCGGGTGAAAAAGGGATGGTGTGCTCTACAACTGGGAATTACTGTTCTTTCCAGACGTCTATTAAAGCAAAGAAAGTATATTTGAGAGCAGTCAATGCAGCAGGGAAATCTCCACCGATTGAAGTTTGGATCCACCAACCTAAAGGTATAACTGACTCAATTTAACCAGCGTCATTGTAAAAACCTCAATCATATTCATATTTTTTTAGAAACTTAAAAATATGGTCTGTATGGGCTTGAATTTTAGTTAAATCTGAGTTGTTGTTTTTGCTGACATATCTAAGGAGGCAAATTGTCCTTCACTTTCAATCTGGGCACATGGTTACCTCTGAAGTGAACACCTGAATGAAATGGGCAGAAATTATTAAAGCAGTGTAAAGAAAATGAGGTTTTGCCTGGAAGTTGTTTGCAAAAGGCCCAAAAAGTTGGCCAATGTTCTCAGAGGAAAACACTGCAGATTGGTGATAGTATCCAATGCTGTCAGGCTGTAGTATATGTTGAATTAAAGGTTGAAAATTACATCTGTGTCTTGTGTCTTGTAGCTGTTTCTGCCTTATCACGCGTCTCAGTTGTTCCTCAAGACGATCAATCCCTCCTGGTCCAGTGGAAAAGCCTTTTCTCTCCCAGCGTCACTGGTTTCGTGGTGGAATGGAAACCTTTGTTAAACACGGACATCTCCTCCACCCAGTTTGAAATGACCGATAGAAACCAAACAAGCCTTATTTTAACAGGTATAGTAGCGTTTGTACAGCAGGGTTGCGATCCACTTTACTCTCTTTTATTCTGTTGTCCTTATCGCCTTTGCCGCAAAAACACACTGTTGTGTGAACTTTTCTTTCCTGTGTAATATTTTGCCTGTATACACAGTCTCTAGCTTATGGGCATTGATACACTCTAACCTCTTCACTCTCATCAACAGACAACTTTGAGCCCTACAAGCCCTATGGGATCTCGGTGTATCCACGGTTTAAGGATGGGATAGGTCTTCCTCAGACTGTTAATGCTTACTTGAGACAAAAGGGTAAGTCACCAAAGACTCAGAGGAGGATCACACAAAGAGAAGGCGGAGGTGTGAGAGTTGGGTTTCTTCAACTTTGAAGAAGTGAAAGAAAGAGTTCTCAGCATGCGTAAAAAAGTAGATATTGTGCAATCATTCAGGAAGAGCTGATACATGAAGAAAGAATGCCCTCTTGTGGATAAAGACGAATTTTATTACTATTTTTCCTGAAGGGCTTTTATAATCAGTACATCATGGAAATCCTCAGTCTGGAGACCAGTGCACTAAAGTTGTAATATTCCCTCATATTTCTTTTTAAGCTCCATCCATGGTGCCGAAAATAACAATTAAAAAGAACTGGCAGTCACATGTCGAGCTCACCTGGGATGAAATTCCTTTAGACAAAAGGAATGGGATAATCAAGAGCTACAAAGTCTTCTACTGGAATGAAAAGGGAGTCGTTAAAGGTGGGTTCAAGACCCTATTTTTTTCCTGTTCTGAAATATTTATCTCTGTCTTTTGATGCTTACTGATGTCTGATTTTTCTTTTAGTTGCAAATGCAGACCCAAAAGAGAGTAAGGTGGTTCTGACAAACCTCGACGATGTGTCTTTGTATCAGGCCTTTTTGATGGTTAGCACATTTGGTGGAAGCCTAAACGGGTCCACGATTACTTTTGAAACCGAACCTTTTGGTGAGTACCATCATTTGGCTGTGGAATATCAAGAAACATGATCAAGAGGGCTTAATTTTTTTTATTTGGAGTATTTGTTTCTCATCTTCCAGATGCGTTTTCCGTTCTCATGATTGCGAGTGCATCCCTTGTCGGGCTTTTACTTTCTATCATCTTCTTCGTCCTGAGTTGTTCCTCCAAACACAAAAGGTGAGCTTGTTTACAAACTGCAAAAGCTGTGAAGCTAATATGTTTACTTCTAAAACACTTTTTGTTCCTTTGCAGGATGAAAGGGCGTTTCTGGCCTGTTGTTCCAGATCCGGCTAACAGCAGCATCAAGAGATGGACATCAGAATCAACACAGGTGTGTAAATCAACCTGTTCAAGATAAAATACTTTCAAACCAAGCTACAACCTCCAAGGTTGGTAAAAGAACCAAATACTGCAGTACCACAAGTGGCCACTCGAGGCTGGCTCCAAATGCAAGTCAATCCCAACAAGTACCCTCATCTGACACTAGAATTATACATGCTGACAGCTTTATACACACAAACAGTTCTGGTCTTTATTGCCAATTTATGACAACTGTAGGCAGGGGTGTACACAGACTTAAATGACTGGGGTGGCCAAACTAAGGCACACCTACAACAAAATAGCATCCATTTAGCCTTTAGGTTTCTACTTGTCATTCTCACTCCAACTGCTAACCAAAAAACAATCCCCCCCCCCCCCCCCCCCCCACACACACACACACACACACACACAGAAAAAAGAAAAAACACTGAAAGCATCAGCAACAAATTAGCCTGACACAGCTGTGAGGAGGGTAGGTGTCAGACTAGAGAACTGACAGACCACAAAAGAAAACACCCTTTGTGATATTTTCAGCAGAAAATATTCACAATGAATTATAAAGTCTGCTGTTAAAAAAATGAAGTGAGATTATTAGTCAGAAAACAGAATACTGGCATGCAGAGGATAAGATAAGCAGATAACATAAGATATTCCTTTATTAGTCCCATAGGGGGAAATTCCAAGTAAAGAGAGATGTATGATGAGATGTATATCTTCATCCACAGGGGGGAGCAAATCAATAAAAATCTATAAAACTTAAAAGTTCCTCACTGTGGCTTTAAGGTAGAATAGCAACACATAAATCCTTTTCAATTTTATTCTGAAAATGCTAAAGCATCCTTTTAGTTTGTAATCATCAACTCCTCGCATGAGCTTTAAACCCATGACTAACGTAATGGTTGTTTATTTACAGCTTATTTACAGTCAATCCATAAAGCAGCATTCATCAACAGTTTTATTTAACAATATAATATTTAATAAAGTTTATTGAACTCTTTTTTGCTCCTTTTTTTCAGTTTTGGTGCAGCATCAGGGCTCCCTTTTCATATTTATTTTTTGATGGAGAGGCTTTATGATATACTAATGCAGATATGCTCAGAACTGTACAATAGTTGTCACACAAAGTTAGCAGCAAGACTGTATATATTGTCATTTTGTAATTAAAGATATTGTTTCCTTGTTTATTTCCCTTGTACAGGATAGCTATTTGGCATCTGACAGTGAGGAGCCCAACCCAGTGTACCTGTCCCACCTCAGCTTCCTGGACCTCCCAGTCAAACCGAGTAAAGAGAACCACGATGATCTGTGGCTGAACAGTTCAGAGAATTCCAGCGACTTAGGGGAGTCCATTTGTGGTTCCCCATTCCTCCCTGTGTACTCTGGTTCAAACAGCGACTCAGTACCTTATGCTACAGTGGTCTTCTCTGATCCATGCAGCAGCCCCACACCGTCAGGGCCTCCTGTTTACCTGCGCTCTGAGTCCACACAGCCTCTCCTGGAGTCTGAGGAGTCCTTTACTCCAAAGTGCTACCAGAATGCAGCAAATGTTGGGAAGCTGACAGAGCAATGTTTCTTTGGATCCAGCCATGACTGTATCGCTGAAGAAGGGAAAGACCTCAAAATTCTGTGGGATGATTTTCCTCTGCTGAGAGCGCTTGCAATAAATGACAGTGAAATTGACTAAAAGCAGCTTCCTGATTACAAGTCTTAAGTGATTTCGAAGACATTTATCTAGATCTGTGTTAGGATGATTCAGTGTAGCTCAAAGCTGTAAATGCATGCTCAGTGTAATCCTGCAGTAACTTTGATTTTTAATGATTATGATGTTTGTGCTCTGTTTGCAAACTATGTAGATATGTCAACTCTCCAGGAAACTAATCTTAATTACCAATGAAAATCTGTCTTGCTCAGGGTGGTGTGTTTAGAGTACATGATACTCATATGCCAAGGAAAACAACATTTTCTAACCTAAAAACCTCTTTATTATACATATATTTCTTTGCACTTGAATTTTCTTATGAAAATATACTTAATTTTACCATATACCATGTTTTGTTGATTAAAATATCATTTGTTGAAATATTTCCTCTCTTTTCTTTCATTGTGTGTTTTGTTTTACATGACTCCTTATCTGTAATTTGTGCCTTTTTTCCAGGCTAAATGATTAAACAAATAGTGCTCAAAACATTAACAAATCATTTTATTTGTATTTGTATTACTTACAAAGGACTTCCTCCAAGCTACATTTCAGAGCTTTTAATACCATATGAGCCAACTCGCAGCCTCAGATCCTCTGGCGAAGGCCTCCTGGTCGTTCCAAAGTCGAGGCTCAAAACTAAAAGTGATAGATCTTTCTACATCAGAGCTCCTCGACTTTGGAATGAACTGCCAGAAGAGATAAGGCGTGCAGAAACAGTCGCTTCTTTTAAGTCAAATTTAAAAACTCACTTTTACAGACTTTCTTTTATGTTATGCAGTCTTTTATCTTTATCTGTCATCTCTTATCTCTTTTACCTCTATCTTATTTCAGCTTTGCCGTCTTTTTAGCTTTTGTTATATTTGTACTCTTGTCTTGATGAACCTTTTAGGGCTTTTATTGTTTTATCTCTTGCCCATTTCTGTTGCTCTATTTTATCATTACTATTATTATCAGTATTACCTGTTATTATTTCATTATCATTGATATTGCCTTTTGTATTAACTATCCTGTTTCTGCTTTCAACCCTCCTTTCAATTGCATTTTCCTTTTTTCTTAACCATTTCATGTTTTTATTTTGGTCCTCATGGTCTCATTTTATGTTGCATGGTTCTTGTATTGTGTGGGTTCCTTATGACATGAAAATGGCCTTCAATTCTGTTTTAACTGAGCATTTTGTTCTTATCTGTCTTTTTTTTAATGTGCTTTATGACTATATGTCAAAGCACTTTGTAAACTTCTGTTTTTGAAAGTTCTACACAAATAAAGTTATAGTTATTATTATTATTATTATTATTATTATTATTATTATTATTATTATTATTATTATTAATGTTTAGCTTTTGAGTACTTTGAGTGGTTGACTAAAGCTGGTGTTGGACATTTTTATGTTTAACACTTGTGAGCTAATTATTAAATATTACAAAGTTCTAACAATTTCTAAATATATTACAAGTAGCTTTACAAAAATAGTACGTTATTGTTTGACTGCTTAAAAAATCATGCGAAATACAGTCTAGAGCAACAACTAGCAAAATTGTCCCAACACACTCGCAACCCTATTCAAATTAATACCTCAAACACAGCAGATGTTTTACTGTATTTATCACCAAATATTTCAATTCATTAATAGGACTGTCCTCCATTTTGTTTTTGTTTATTTTGTTAAATATTGAACCGAAATAAATGCTAACGTTTCCTATCGATGCGATCTGGGATCGTTAGCAATTCCTGTGAACGCTATTTATGCCCCGTCACTCTGCTCGTTTGGTCTAGTCAACATGGCGTACCTCATGTAGGGGTCGAGTGTGATTACCTGACATTTAAAGACACTTATTGGAGCTTATTTTCTCCGCTGTAAATACTTTTTTGTCGCCATGTTAGCAAACGTAGCTGTGCGGACTGTTCTGAAGTCGTCGGCTGGTGTTTTGAGGGAAAGCGGCGCTCTGTGCTCGGTGAAACCCTGGACATGCAGCCCGGCGGTGATCACAGGTCCGAGAATCAGCTGCGGTGAGTCTGAGAGACAGGATAAACCTATACTATGTGAATGACCGTGTTTGGAAGAAGCTGCGTGATCGAGGATGTTTTCTACACATGTTATCCTTCTGTCAACAGGATCAGGATCTGTAATGTGTTAAGGCGGACAGCAGGGGGCGCTAGATGTGTAGCGATTTATGCAATGCCAGACGGCGAGGGCATGCTATGTGACATACAATGTGTCTTAACGTGAATCAAACCAATGCCTTACTCTTTAGTTGGAGTTTGGGTAAAAGGTGGGCTGCATGGTGGCGCAAAAAGGTTTCTGGTTCGAAATCCCCGAGTGGTGTTTGTTGTCACTGTGCATGAGTGGGTAGTACTCCGGCTTCCTCCCACAGTCCAAAAACATGCCTGTCAGGTTAATTGATCACTGTACTTGTGAGTGTGTGAAAGGTTTTCTGTCTCTGTCCATCTCTCTCCTTCTGCATCTCCCTCTATCCCCCTCTCTAAACCCCATGCAGTAGCAGCAGATGACCATCTAACACGAGTCTGGTTCTGCTCAAGGTTTCTGCCCGTCAAAGGAGGTCTCTGCTGTAACTTGCTTAAAGGAATATCCCGGTGTAAAATTAAGTTAGGGTCAGACACACCGTAACGACAAGTTAGACACCCCCTCGAGAGATGAATGTTGCTGACCACTTGCTCCTCTAGTTATACCAACTTTAGTAACGACCACAGATGGTAATACAGAGAGCCACGCGCTCAACCAAAACGCCAATCTATAGCCACAAATAATGCTTAGAACAGCACCTAACTTCATCAACAGTACATATAGGGTCCCAGCCATAGCAATAGCCATCAAGCATCTTTTTAACTTTGCCTGATTTCTTTAGCAAAGAGACTAAACACAACTCATCTACTCTCTTCCAGCAGCTGCTTCTTTGTACGGAGACCTCAGGCGAGTCCATTATGGACTACAGTGGGGTGACGCAGCTCAAGGAAGAACATTTCTGATCATTTCTTCATGCAAATGTAATCAGACTGAGACACTAAGGCAGAAGAACTACTGCATCTGCAGTGCAAAATGATTAATATGATGACCATTACTTTAAGGAAATGAGAAAGAAATTGTCATAAATGTTCTTCCTTGAGCTGCGTCACCCCGCTGTAGTCCAGAATGGACTGGCCTGAGGTCTAGCTAGAAACAAGCGGCTGCTGGAAGAGTGTAGGTGAGTTGTGTTTAGTCGCTTTACTAAAGAAATCAGGCAAAGCCAAAAAGGAGTTTGGTGACTAATGCTGTGGCTAGGACCCTATATGTACTGTTGAACACAAGAAACTGAGCTGAACACAAGAAAAAAAGAGCACCAGTGAATATAGATATCGTTCCTTAAAGGGAATTTGCAGAAAAACAGTAGTAGAGTAAAAGCTGTCACAAATTTACTTAGTCACAGAGTTACTTAGTCACATATCTGACTTATTTCTAAAGTAACATGTTGTCCAAGATGCGCTATCATTTCACTAGGATCTTCCAAAGGGCATCAACAGCAACTACGCCTCCATTTCCCCCTCATGTTTACTAGCATGAGATAATTTGTTTTTTCTCACACCTTATTTTCAGCTCACTCACACAAAGATGCACGAAACCCTCTTCAACAGGCCCGCCCAGGATTTGGTTGGCTCCTTCCTGCAAATAAAGTCTGTTCTCAGACTCATGAGAAAAAACCTCAAAATATTTTAAGCCCTGAACATCTGTAAGGAAGACAAAGCACACGGGAAGTTACATCAGACAGAAATGGGATTTAAATTTAGAGCTAAAAGTATCTTTTTCTTTTATGATAATAAATACCAAGATCAGTAACTCTCACTGAGAGCCCAGACTACTGAGAAACCAGACATGTTTTCATGTGTCTTGATTCTTGAAGCTTAAGTGTCAAGAGGAAATGACATCCCTCAGTGTTTTGATGATGCTGATTGTAGAAACCACTATCGCCTCACCATCCTCCAGCTCTTGCGTAGTTGTGTTTAATCTGGGATGTGTGGACAACCGCGTTTTGTAGATTATCTTGCAGATGCTGCTCAAATCATGCAGCTTTGACTTGCAGATCATCGCTCTTTCACTTTCCCCTAAATGGACTGAGCAGAAATGTTGCACAAGTAGCAATGCAGACAGAATCACTTTCATACTAGGAAACAGAAAGCGTTTAATAAAGTCTTGGGTTTGTCTGCAAGTAGAAAGTTTCCAAGTAGACCTCTTTGTTACGCTCATCTATAAGATTTTTGTCTGTTTTCACAGTTGGAGGAAGTTTCGCTGTTCCACCTCCAGTGAGGCATTATGCACGCGGGGTACAGAAAAGGAGGACAGGTTTGTAGGAGGCTGTCATCACTGAAACCAAGTTTTAAATGTTTCACAAAAGCACTATTTTCATCAATTTCTTGTTCCCTCCAGCCATAGAGAGCCAGCTGAGTGATCTTACCCCAACAATGCCGAAGCTGGAATACGCAGCTGTGCCCCTCGCTCAAACGTAAACATACATACATTAGACCATACTCAGATTACGTATTTGCACCTAATTCAAAGGCTCTACTGACACTTGTGTTCTTTTGTGCTCATAGGACAGATGACATCGTCAAAAGACTTCTTTCCTTGGAGTTAGGGAGCCATGTAAGTTCACAGGTAATCACCAAACCTCTTCCTTCTTATCTTCAAACATTTTTACTCACGCTGACTGCTTCTGATTTTAGCGTGATAAGCTGAATTTGAAGAAGGAAGAGCTCATTTCAAAAGTCCAGAGGGATGAGAACGACCGCAGCTCAGTAGAAGTTAGGGGTGAGTTCCTCTAACTTGAATGTTGAAACGGTGTGCTCAAAAGAGAACGGGGGTGCACCGCTTTTACTACCGACATTGGTGTCACATTCAGCCACAACATTGATTTTGCAACACTGTCATTGCCGGTTTAGGCACCTTTTTTTGGGTTGTTGTACTCATGTCTCAGTTATTATCCACACACTAAAGATAAGATTTACTTCCCCAAACACTGATACAGCCTCTGCTGGCTAAAGAGGTTGCATAATGGGATGACTAGTGACCGAAAAAGAGGCCCAGAGTCACGTTCACTAACCAAAAGTCGCCACCTCCTCATGTCAGCGGTTTTCATTCATTAGACATGAGCAGAATGAGTTTGTGTGTAAGCTGCTCGCAAAGGGGGAATTACTGGTAATTAATCAGGTAGTTCCCAGGTCCTTACGAAATCTGCACCTGCTTCTGACTGCCTATCTTATCTATATGTTATGGGAGTCACCCACTAAAGTGGCTTATGACTCCCTGACCCTCCACACACCGTGAGGGCTGGCCTCTGGTGAGGTGAAATTCTTAAAGCTCCTATGAAGAGGTTTTCAATGTATGTGGAATTGTCTTAAATTCATGTTAATGCCTTTTTATGACATACAAAAGCAAAGAAATAGACCATCATGATGATTTTTTTGTTGTAATTTCAAACACCTGAAACCAGTGTGGGGGGTTACTGTCAGCTGAGCAACTGAAGAAACAGCCTGTTTGTAAAAAATGTACATTAAGTATTCAAAAAAAGTTGGCAGGATGAAGCTTTTGGTAAGAAAACACTACTTATACAAGTAAATGACAAGATAAGCAAAGACTGCTTTGTCCACAGGGGGCGCCAAAATTCACACACACTATTAGTTCCTCTCAGAGGCTTTAATTCAAATAACTTAAATCTCTGCATCTGAGAAGTTTGTTCATCCCTCTCTTTCTTTCTTTGTGCCACACTCGCTGGTCCATGACGAAGTACAAACAGTAGCCACACGTCCATATATGGTGTTTGCTGTTTATTGGTGGGCGAGGATTTATGCTGATTGCTGACTAGCAGCAGTGCTGTCAAATTACAGTTGACTGGCATTCAGGAACATACAGGTTTGCCAGTGATCAAACCCAGGACTTTTTAGCACTAAGGTCTTTTGGTTAAAAGTCTTCACACTGATTTACTAACATTTCATGAATGAGAGCGCTTTTCAAACTCAAATTCAGTCCAAAGCTACAACATACTGAGAACTAAACACTCATCGTTAATAAAAACCATCTGACCTCAGTCTCAGGTGCAGACATGAGTTCATTAGCCTCTTAGCATCACAGTCATAGTGATTATGAGTTCAGTGCATGATTTCTTTCAATTTGGTAATACCGCAATGTAAAAGTTTTGCTTTTTACCCACCTTAACACCCACTCTTAGTGTTTCTGCTCATACAAATATAGGATAAACAGTATTTTAATGTTGTTTTTAATTGTGTTTTAGTGGCTGTTTTGACCACAAGAATCCGCAACTATCAGGAGCATCTACAGACACACCGCAAGGTGAGTGAAAGCGCCGAGTCTGCGTTAATTTTCTTGCGTGTCAAAGAGTTTGACTCATCCTTTGATCGGGGTTGATATAAAGAGTTAAAGACTCATCACGTCAAAGCGGAGCTGACTTGCATCACTGAGACGATCTGGTAAGATGAGGGTGTCTTCACATTTCCTCCCTCCCTTCCTTCCTCTGGTCTGAAGCATGCTTGTGCCGCAGGATATCCTGCGCAGCGCAGTCAAGAACATACGTAGCAATGTCATGGTTGGAAATTTCCAGGTTACATCATACATAGAACATTGTGGTCAAAACTGACACGGATACGCACAGTTTGTAAGTGTTAACTTCATCTCTGTTTCCTAACCTCTAAGAAAAAAGGCTTAATTTGGTGTCTTCATCTCAACCTTCCTCCTGTTTGTATCACAGCTATCACTCAACTTCCTGTGTTTCATGTCATTGCAGGACAAAGCTAACAAGAGGCGAATGCTAATGGCTATTGACAAAAGGAAAAAAATTTTGAAAAACATGAGGTTGACCAACTATGAGGCTTTTGAGAGAGTGTGCGAGCAGCTGGGCATCACATATACGTTCCCTCCAGAGTACTACAGACGAGTCACTCGCCGCTGGCTGGCCAAGAAAGCCTTCTGCATCAAGGTAGCAACACACGACCCCTTCAAAGTGTCTATTTGTTCTATGTATGATACTCTATTCTGTAGGTTTCATAAAGGTATTGTTTAAAGTTTGATATCTCAAGATTTAACCCGCACTTGTGAACCATGAGTGCTAACTGTGTTTAAGAGCATCACTCAAACTTTCCCTGTCAGTTGATGTACACTCAACTAGCCGACTAACAAGTCCAAGGTGTGATTTCTGTGCCTCCACTGACGCTCCGCCCCGTGTGATCTTCTCAGGTCTTCAAAGAGGTGCAGAGGAAGAAAGCAGAACAGAGGCTGGCGATGAAGCAGAGTTCGGCGCAGACAGACGCAGCTGCAGCAAACACAGCAGCTGCAACGACCCAATAAAAGAAATAATATAACAACTGATCTTCACTTTCACACAGTCAGATGGAAAAATAGTTCCCTTTTCATGTCTTTATCTTAAAGTATTGTCTTACTTTCAGTTTCAGGTTGGTTTCTGCTTTAAATGGAAATAAAATGTCACAGAAAGTTCTTCTCTGATTGCTTTGAACTTACTTTATTGTGAGTAAACGACTTCCCCCATCCCACGTACTGAGAAGAAAATATGTATCCAGATCAGTTTGACACGAACGAATCACCTGATGAAGACAGAGGTGTTCACTTTAGTAGAAAACAAAAATGATCACACAAATGAGGAGGCTTTTTAGTTTGGCTGAAAAGAAAAGCAAAAAGGCAAAAAAAATCTGTAATTTGTCAGTCACTATTTCACTGTAACAGACTGTGTTGTACGAGTCAAACATTTGTGGATCTCACTTTACCTCAACGCTGAGACGCCATTTTCAGCTGCAGAATCTTGTATTCCACTTCAGTATCCCTTTAACAGTATTGAAACTGCTGTATGACTCATCATTTCTGAGTATGTTTGATTGTTTTGGCGTGAAAGCTTTATCTGAAATATTTGCTAATATGCAGAAGATGGATGTGAATATCTGTGGAATATTAATTCAGTTTATACTTATAGAAAACAGTACATTGAATAAGCTTTCAACTACAAATGTGCAAATCAACAAATTAGAATATGAAATAGTTATTTTCTTGAAATTTATTCTTTGAAAGTAAATAGTCAGATTTTCTTTACTAATTGCATGTAGAGGGAACTGTTTCAGGCCTTGCTCATGAAAATCAGACGTCAAGTGTCACAAAATTATTGGAATATAACTTAAGATCAATCAAAATGGATGTGAATTCAGAAATGTCAAACTTCTTAAAAGTATGATCATTCATACACTCCATATTTTGGGGTGTTCATGGCTAATGGAGGAAAAAAAGCTTATTTTTAAATGATATTCTAATTTGCTGAGATCCATCTGCACAGTTTAGATCAGTGTTATGAAATGCTGGCTAAACTGATTATTTTAATGCCATATTATTGTCTAAATTCTTTCAGGGTTTTTCTGAGAAGTAAAGCAGAGTGACACCATCTCAAACTGTAGCCTGAGTAGTTAAACACAGGGTCATTGTTGAATTTCTAGTCTTTTGTTTTGTTCAGCATTAATGGATTTCAGACAAAAGACCACTGCTTCTTTACTGACTGCACTCAGCAGAGAGGCTTGATAACCTCACACGTTATTACTGATCCTTCTATTTTCTTCACCGAAACCCCTGAACCAAAGACTGGCTCTCCAGCCTGTCACCAGGAGTAACTCAAAAAGTTCCTCTCTCACTGAATCTCAGGAGTATAGGCCCAGTGGTTCCACAGAGGATTCTGTCTCCCATGCGTATGACTCTTATGTACCTGGACAGACAGAAGGGGGCTATGTGAGACTGCGGTTCATTGACTCTAGTTCAGCTTGTAAAACCTTAGCCCCCACAAAATTCCACATCAAGCATCTCAGACTGTCAAGGCAGACAGACAAACCTCAACAGAGGCGTCTCACAAGTCTGTGCTCTCAGCCTTCTGCTCTTCATATGCTTAACTGTGTGGTTACAAACAGCTCCAACGTCATCCTGAAATCTGTAGATGTTGTAGTAAGAGCAATGAGAACCAGTGTACCCTCTGGTTTTTGATGTCTGCAAAACATCGAGGCGGACTCAGAGATTCAACATACTGTTTGTCAAATATTGAGTATACTCCTCTCTGTTGCTAACAGCAGTGATGACCAAATGTAGTTGATTAAAACCTCAAAGATGTCACACACCGACATCGACGTAAATTCTCAGAGCTGCTGATTTGACATGAGATTGGAAAATCTTATAAATAGAGGTTCTCACCCCCTGAGTAGAGATACAAGTCAGTGTCTGAGAATTAACCCACTATCAGCCTCAAAGCAGAGGAGCAGTTCTCGTTAAAGGTCTTGAGTCAGTCAGTGAACTACCCACAGATCTTGTCATCATTAGAAGCAGCAGTTTGTTGCTAAACCAGCACTTCACTGCTCGAGTTTGTCACAGCTTCCTGTGTGGTGTGCAGTTTGTCAGTTAGATCTGGAGGAGAGCAGAGCGAAAGACTCTTCTGGTAAGTGACACCGTTTCCTCCTCTCTCACACGATTAACTTAAAAACTCGACTTTATTTTCTTAACTGAAGCGTTAACTTTAAACATTTCGAAGTTTTGCATTTGCAAAAACTCTATTTGACAGCACTGCGATAAAGTAACATGGACCTTTGGGGCTAAACAATTCCTTCCTGGTGATATCCTGTTAAATGTAGTAGTCTGCATGTGTGACATTCACCATTACAGCGCAAAAAATGTATTTTATACAACTTATTAAGCACTGTTTTAACTAAAAGACAATATACAGAAAGGAAATTCAGAAAGGAAACTAGATGACAACCAACTCTACTAATCTCAAATAAATTTTCAATTTTGATATACTGTTAGATGAACTGTTAGATAATTGATATTCTGTGCCATTTTGAAAAGCTGAACTTTACCATAACTGAAAAGGCGGTTTATTTATCAGTTTACAGACATTTTAATGAAAAAGGCCAAAAACTACTTTCTTCCATGAGATGCAACTTGTTCATGTAAAGCTTATTGATAGTGTTCATGCTATGCAGGAGTATCCATTAGTGCTGACTGAGATGTATGACAAACACATGATTTCAGTTTTGCAGTTATCTTGAGAGAGAGCATTGAATATATTGAATTTATATGTGGTTCAGACTTGTATGTTCGTGCGGACAAGGTGTGAGAACAACTGCAGCACATGTAAAAATAGACCGACACACTTTCCACTCAGGCTTTTCTCTTGCAGCAAACTTCACTTTTGCTTTGTCTGTATCAACAGCTGACGGTGTTCCTAACCAGGGAAAGCCAAATCAAAACCAACACACTCCAAATCCACTAATTCAAAAATGTCAAACCCAGTGGTCACCCATCAACCAGGTGCAGGCGGCTATGGAACAAATGTACAAACAGGAGAGTGGAGCACGGGCCTGTGTAACTGCTGCAGTGACATTTTAGTCTGTGAGTACCAAACATGACGATTCAACGTTTTTCTATTGTCTTCCACTCAATAAACCAACTCACTTTTACGCTCTTGAACTAAAGAAAAACTCTCATATTTTGCAGGTGCTATTGGTTGCCTCTGTCCAATTGCACTGGACTGCTACACAGCAAAAAAATATGGTGAAAACTGCTGCTTGGGCTGTGTGCCAGGAGGCATGACTGCCATGAGGACTCATATGAGACTGACCTATGGTATCCAGGTGGGTTCTTGTACTGTAATAATTATACGTTTTGAACACCCTGACTCAACTTTTGGGTGTTGCTGTAAATCTCTCACTGGAAGCCTGGTCTGTTTTTGTAATTCAGCTCTTGTGAAAGACAGAGATTTCATAAATGTTGGAAATGTTAAATGTTCCCATGTGATGAAGAAAGTTGAACTGCAGCAGCTGTTTGTTGATTCCTGTGGTGACTGTGTTGAAATTTTTAAATCGCAGGGAACAATATGCAATGATGCCCTGATGACCTTTTGCTGCGGACTTTTTGAGACATGCAGGATGGCGAGAGAAATCCGCATCCGGAATGGAGAAGTTACGCTGTAAAGAGACCCAAAGGAATCTGACTGTCCGTAAACAGAGCTGACTGTTTGTCGAAAACTTGTGGAAGTGATTTTTTCCCCCCTATCACATACCTACCTTTCATGCAGACAACAAATAATGAACAGCTGACAAATCATATAATTCACTGCATCTTGTGTAATTTTACCCATGAAGCTGTTTGTTTATAACAAACCATTAATACTGATCTGAAATACTGTATATAATGACACTGTTCAGTCTATTAAAACTCTGGTTATAACATGATCATGAAACTTTGTACAAAATTGTCAATAAAAATATATTTACATTTGTTTGATATTATTTCACCAAAGCTTTAATGTGGGGATGCACAGCAGCTTCAGAGGTATAACTTAAATTACTTTTGTAAGTATAAACCATAGACTGTGTATATTATTTTATATACAGTCTATGGTATAAACTCTTTCTTGAGTCAGTAGTTTGGTTCTGCGACTGTGTTACCCTCATGAAGGGACACCATGATATATTTATAGGCCAGCCACACTATACCTTTCATTCTTCTGTACTTGGACCCACTATCTAAACTTTTGACATTTTTGTTCCTGCTAAAGAAAAAGCATGATTCACGAACAAGTTGCAATTTCACTTTCACGTTCTGCAAAATAATCCCATTGTCTCTATTTATATTGGTCTCAGAAGTGTTGCGTCTGCCTGACACCATATGTCACTTTCTATGCACCTTTCTTTGAAATTATATGACAATTTACTTTTTTTAAGATTAAGGTAATTTGGAAAAAAAGAGCTCAGCAGACTGTATTTCTCAAATGCATTCTGCTATATTACCAATATACTGTTAACCTACATAATACTATTTTTTTTTTCATGGAAAAGCAGGTTTATCATAATAAAATATGTTTGTTTTTTTATGTTTGGGGTTTAACTTTTGTCTGCGATTGAATAAGTAAAGAGAGATTATTGTTTACTTAAAAAAATAACAAATATAATTAATAAATTATACACAAATACATGAATAACAAGACAAGAAGTATGCATACGGAAACATAACGATTTTTAAGGCTTCGTAAACTGCAAAAGTCTGAATGACTATCTACTCTTTAGTCCTTCCAATAAATTTAATGACATTTTCACTGACAAGTTGGTGAATGCTACTTTTTTTTACGAAATTACCTTGTATGTAAAGATTTAATTTAATTTAAACTTTTTTTTCTTGTAAATAAATTTGATCCCACTTCAAAGTCAAGGAGGAAATATTTAACACATAAACCTTCATAAAATAACTGAAATAAAATAAAATAAAATAAAAACTCACCCCTCCGCTTCCCTTTACGTCACGAAGCACTGCGGTCTCATTGGCTGTTCCCTTCGTGGCCTGGCAACCAGAAAAAGGCTTTACCAAACAGACAGACAATCTGCCAGCAATTAGCATTCGAGCTAGTTTCAACCACTAGCTTACTACATTTTCTGGCGATATTCAGTCGGTTATTATTCACCATGTCTTCAAGAACTCTCCCCCTCCTATTCATCAACCTCGGCGGAGAAATGCTGTATATCCTGGACCAGCGGCTTCGAGCTCAGAACATCCCTGCTGACAAGGCTAAGAAAGGTAGCCGGCTAGCTTAGCTTAGTTCGGACTGTTGGTATGTTTACATGTTTGTGAGTAAAAATCACGCTTACACTGACGTTTATTTATTTTTCCTCTCGGTGTTTGATTAAAACATCACCATTTTAAGATAACAGTTAGTACACTAAGTGTTAATAATTAAATATGTATTTTCAAAGCACACTTTCATCTATTAATCTGCTTTCGATTTGTAAAGTTTCCACAATAGCTGGCTGGATAGACGAGGACAGAAGGAGAGGTATTATCATAGAGCTGCATTAGTGGCTCACCGCTCTTCTGCTTTGACTTAGACTGGAGACAAACTTGCCTCATGGACAACTGAAATAGATAAACAGACACCAGATGAGATTCATATGCACAGTTCAGTTTACAAGTACATCATATATGTGATTTAAATGACTGACATACACAGATCTTGAGCACAGAGTTGTTTGGGTGCACGAGGAGTCACTGCAAAGTCAAATTATCAATGAAGGGATTTGCTTTAAAGAAGTGGTTCTCAACTGGTCTCACTGTGGGACCCACATTTTCCCATGGTACTGAATTCCTGGCCCACTTTAATCGAATTCAAACCCTGCAAATTTGTTTTTAATAAAAAAAACCTTTAGAGACTCAAATCTTTAACACAAATACACCTGTTTTATTGAGTAAAGTGCATTTCAGAACACATGAACTGAGGACAACAACTACTGAAGTTGCTACAGAAAATATCAAATTGCACAAATTAAGCTATTTTTCAAAATAAAAGACATGTCAACCGGCTGTTTGCGACCCATCTAGAAAGTGTCCATGACCAACCTTTGGGTCGGGACCCACCAGTTGAGAACCACTGCTTTAAAATACTGAATAATATCTAAATCCACAAAGCAGCCCCCCTAGGTCAAATTTGACACACTATCCAGTATACAACAAAACAAAATGTTGTCAATATTGTCTCTTGTGTCATAAAAAAATTGCACATGCACTTTAAGATAATGCCAGTAAGGCTCATCTGGGGTAACCACTGTCTCTGCTCTCAGAGCTGTGTTTCATTTTTGACACCTCCCTTTTTATCTTATTGACCTTTTGCTTCCTCATACAAGAAAATAGCTGAATCTACAGTAACGCCTTGCTGTGTTAAGCAAGTTGAATTTCCTCTGTCTTGAGCCAATGGGAAGCTTAAAAAGGTTAGGAAAAGGTGAAGTTGACTGGAAAATTTGACATCTAGAACAGTGACTGTTATCACTTCTGTCACTTGCATCAGTGATTGATTGAAGTAATCATGAAAAAAAAAACATTTCTGGGGTGGCTTTAACACAAACAACTTTCCAAATCGGACCTGTGCTGATGGCTTTTCATGCTTCTGCTTTATTGGGGCACTATGGGAAAGGCTTTGGGTGAAATGGTTTGGGCCAACAGTATATAGTATAGACTGCCTATCTAGTTGCCTTTAAGCTTCCACTACGAGCTAAGATTTTATACGACCTTTTTGTGACTGGAATCTTTTTGCTGTACTTTTTGCTTGACTAGTTATGAATGACATCATCACCACCATGTTCAACAAAAAGTTCCTGGAAGAACTTTTTAAGCCGCAGGAGCTTTACTCCAAAAAGGCCCTGCGGACTGTGTTCGACAGGTTGGCTCACGCCTCCATAATGAGACTCAATCAAGCAAGCATGGACAAGGTGAGTCATGATAAATACAGATGTGGGCCTTCTTCTTCACATTTGTTTTCACTGCATTCAGCACACATTTTTACTACTTTAGCGCACAGAGCAAATCAACACAGTAATCACACACTCACATCATTGATTTCAGCTTGTCTTATAGCCTCATGATAAAGCATTCTGTGTTTGTAGTTAAGAGTCAACTTTGCTACCTCTCTTTACATCAGTTAGTGCAGTTTATCATAAGAAGTGAGTAGGGCTTAGTTAGATCATGTTGCAGTTTAAAAGTATGGAGGACTTTGTATCTTATTGACTCAACAACACTGTTTATGGCTCCCTCTGCTGTTTATAAATTAATATTTATTGTCCTCCTTACAGCTCTACGACTTGATGACCATGGCTTTCAAGTACCAAGTGCTCCTTTGTCCCCGGCCAAAAGACATCCTCCTCGTCTCCTTCAACCACATGGATGCAATCAAAGACTTTGTGAAAGATACACCAAGCATCCTCGGCCAGGTTGATGAAACATACCAACAGCTCATCGAGGTACTTAAGTCTTCTCTCAGTGGTTATATAGACACTAGTGTGAAGCTGCAAAATGAGAAATGGCTTGTAAGGGCTACTCAAAGATCTCAGGAGAGGCAGGGGCGAGGCAGGTTCTTTTTTAAAGCACATTTCAACAAACATCAGACATCAAAATATTATTACTAAGGGAAGAAGAAACTTTTTTTTTGAGAAACCTGTTCAAGTTTTGTTACAGTAATCAAATTCACTTTAGGTAGTTTGGGAAAAAAAGGCTTTAAAATAGATATCGTGCAGAGAGGCATCTAAATTTGGCTTAGTTTACAATGAAAGAAGAACAAAAAAGGAAGTGAAACCTGTTGGCTTTTACATGAAACATTGTGTTCCCTTAAAAAAGTCCAGAAACTTATAATTAGTACAATAGAGCCAAGAAGGGGAAAAACCTGTCAATGTCAGAAATACTGCAAATCCTCAGTTAATGACCAGTATTCCATCTATGTCCAGTCCAAATAATAACCAAGATCTTTAGCTTTATGAGTGATCGAAGGCAGATTCATATTTCTGATATGGATTATAGAAACAGGAAACTACTAACCGTTGAGTTCACAATGATCAACCACACTCATCCATAAATCCTGTAAAATCAGACTGTAATCAGATTAGTAGTGAGGGGCAACAAATGTCATCTCTGTCAGCTTTCCATGTCTGCTCAGTGAGGGCACAGGGGAAGAACTTTTTTGATCCTGTGGAGGGAAATCTACTGAATTGAAATAAATACAGCAGCGTCAACATCACGTTAATAAACTCATGTATGGAGGAGAAATTAGTGCCGGTTTGTATTTTGCAGTGAGGCTGATTTACGCAGAGATAGGTGTGATTTGTTCTAAATTAATATATAATGAACTATGTTAACTATGTTGATGTTAACATCAGTGGCACACAGGAGCACAAATCATTTGTGCTTTATAAATAATGCAGTGTCTTCTTGACTAGAGAATAAGACCCTCACTTTGTGTAAGATATAAACAATTCTAATCCCCAGAGACTTAGAGAATTTAATATAAAGGCCTGACTCTAATAAAAGCCTGTCTCATTTATAGGCCTCGTTCCAGCGGCAGTTAAAACAAAAGACAAAAGACCTGGCCTGTATTTAAACAGAAATTTTGACCAATCAAACCATGTCTTTTTTTCTGTCTTAATTTTTTACTTTTAGATGTATACACCTCTATCTGCTGGGGAATTCCAGCTGATCAGACAAACTCTTCTTATCTTTTTTCAAGACATGCACATCAGAGTGAGTCCATTATTTTTTTATTTTTGTGAATTTGAATTACAAACACTTAAAACTAAACCATATTATAATGACTTTTGTTTTGTATCTTATTTTCCTCACAACTCTTTTCCTTTTTTCTCTCTTCTCTTCCAGGTGTCTATTTTCCTTAAGGACAAAGTACAGAACTCTAATGGTCGCTTTGTGCTCCCTACCAGCGGTCCAGTGCCTTATGGAACACAAGTCCCTGGCTCGATAAGGTACCATGCTGTGTAGCTGTTGGCCTGTATGGTCAGATCTCTACTATCATCATTCGAAAAAAGATGAATATTAAATAGGTGTATTGTTTTGAAAAGTCATTTCAGTCTCTCTGATGGTCAATATTGTTTGCTTTTTTGCCTCTCATCTGTTCACTGATCTCACTCAGACACTGCGGTCTTAAGCAGGCCCATCTACAGCTAATTGCATTACGGAGGTTACTTTGTACAAGCATTTACATTCTAATTTTAGATGGGAAGTATCTGGCTTGGATTCAGATACCCGGGGTTTGTCTGTGCCCAGTGAAACATTAACCATATCATGAAAAAAAAAAACCCACATAAAGGCCTTCTGAGCCTCATCTGTGTTTAAGTATCTATAGAGCACTGAGAGGAGCTACTTTCACTACAGGGGGATGCATTCAGAGCCTGTTTAACTGTAAGATTTTGTGTTTTTGTCATTCAAGGATGTTTAGCTGTACTGGTGAAGAGTTGGGCCGGCTGCAGTTCACGAACGGAGGAAACTACACAGCTGCTCTTCGGGAGGGATCATTTGAGATATTTGGAGACAGGGTCACCAAACTAGGCACAAATATGTAAGATGTTTACAAGTGCATTGAAGATAAAGCATTTGGGCCATTTTGTACAGATCATTTTGTACGATCATTACTCAGTTTTGTCCTCATGTAATCATTCAGGTACAGTGTGAGCCGGCCTGTGGAAACCCACATGTCTGGAACCTCTAAAAACTCTGCACAGCACACTAAGGTGAAACAGCTTTACTGCTTGGAGTCAGAACTTCTAACATTATGAATATTTGTTCCAACATATTTCAACTCTGTACACAACATGTTTAGTGAACCTTTAGTGAAAGTAAACCAGGTCCAGAACTGTGCGAATGCCTTGATGTAAACAAATGATTGTTTGCCAATAGGTCAACACAGCTCCCAATCCCCTGGCTAAAGAGGAGCTGAATCTTTTGGCCAAATTAATGGGAGGATTAGAAGTTCAGAAAGCAGGAAATGCAGACAGCGCCTTCAGGGTCAACCTCTTTGCCACAGACGAGGAAGAACAGTAAGTGGAACCTGTTTTTTTGCTCTCTGCTACCTCACTTTACATAAAATATCCAAGTATTTTAAGTTACAATGACAAATATTGTGATTCTCTTTAATCGCAGGGAGGCTTTAATATCAAGACCTGATGAGCTTTCATACGGAGTCATAAACATTCAAGCCACAAAGGTAACAAAGGTTTAAAACTCTGCTGTCCCTGTTTAAAGATTAAAGGCTTCTTAATGGTGCACTCACACCAGGGCCAGAGCCCAAGTACTATTTGTACGCATGTCTTAATGTGATGCAATACACTCATGTCTTGTACACACAACATCATGTGGGGGCTTAAGTTTGCACAAAGCACGTCCTTGACCTCATGTTTACTGTCTCGTGTCTGATTTTGAATCTTTTGTGCTTGGACGTGCGCATGAGCGACGTCACCGTGCTGAAGCCCACCTCTCCTGACCATGTGTGCTTGAACATGGCATGGAGCAATCCCACTCATCAGACAAGCTTATGTACTGTGCAGATTGCCTGGTGTGAGTGCAACCCTATTAGATAAAGTAAAGCAAATGGGAGATTCAGACACACAGGGAGAAAGATTTAAGGATGCCAGATTTTCTGTATTTGTGTAATTAAACTTCACTTCGGAACAGATTTCTGTCAGCTAAGGGCAAGTGTGGCCATAGATTTTGTCAGAGATGTTAGGAACAGAACTGCTGAGGAGGTGCATTGACTATGACCTGGTTTGTGTAGTTGTAAGCCAAGCAAATGCTCCATCTCAGACTTAGTTCACACTTGATAAGCACCTAACTTTTTGGCCAAATCTGAACTGTTGCGGCAGACGGGCTTGTTAACAGCATTATCAAAACTAATCTCAGGCCCTCTTGACCCCAACAAAGCCATCTTCAGAGGAGAAAAATGCAGACTTTGTACTCACCTATAGATTTTCTTGTCCAAGAAATTTGTCTTGGATATGTAAAAAAGAGGAACTTGTAGTCTGGACATGCCCAGTCTGTTAGCTTCAACACTGGCAGTTTGTCTCTTACCCTTGAAAAGAACCCCCATGATTGATCGTAGGCCCAATTTTTACCCACCTCAATGAAAGGCTTAAGGTCCCAGTCAATGATCGGAGATGTAAGGCTTTGCCAGTCTAACAGGATTTACTGTAATGAGGTGTCAGTCCAGGTGATGACCACTCTGGCACTAACGATTGGTGGTTTTTCTTTCAGGACCAACAGGCTAATGCCGAGCTGGCCAAGATCATGGGAGAGTTCACAGAGTCTGGGGATCAATCTCCCTGTTCTAGCAGCAAAGGTGACGACCTTCTTGCTATGATGGACGGCCTGTGACATGGTCACCCTGACAGAAGGACTTGGGCACAACGCATCGTCAGCAGTCTGTTCTACTGTGGACCAGGCTGCTGTCTGAACCTGCAAACTCTCTGCACCAACCTCTCATGCAGCCAGATTCATTCTGGGGTTGGTTTTTGAAATGCAGATGGAAGCAGGTGTTTCCACTGGTTGTCACACAACCAACAACAAACTGCAGATTTAAGTTGCATCTACAAAACTGTGCTGGGATGAGCTTCAATCTGCAGTACAGTGTAATAGTACATAGGCTGTAAACTGAGTTTCAGGTCATCAAAACAAACTGTAGGGCTTTATCTGTGTGCTGACCAGCTGTACGAGGTTTTAGCAACGTCACAGTGTTCTGTTTGTAAAATCAGACTGTGCTACTGTAACAAAATACACATTCATCCAGCTTGAGTTTCAACAACCCATCACAGCTTTAGAGTTCTGTGTTGATCACCATCAAGGAGATAGTTTACTTTTGGGAATCAGAGGGAAACCAAGTGCTCTTTCCCATGAGATTCAAATTCTCTCAAATCTCTCTGCTGGTGAGAAATATGTGGATCTTGAATTGAATTGCACTAACTTTAAAACACAGGGACCAAGATGTAAGACGTTTTCACTATCTAGTAATTTCTATGAAAGAGAGACGGCCCATAGATGTGCTCATTTATGAGTATGATATTATATTATAAAGTACTTCAGCAATATAAATTATATCCAATGTGTAAATATGTTGATTGCACATTTTATTTATTTGAATGCATCATTGTTTACCTCGTATCTATTGTGTGTATAGCATATTGCTTCAGTTGTTGCATTGTTGAGTGCAATGTAGGATTTTTAATAAATAGCCTGAGGGGAAAAAAACAAATTTTTGTGCACTGTTGTTTGAAATGTATCATTTGCATGTGTACTGATGCAATGACATGTTAATAATGGCATGTGCACTGCAATAGATTTTTTTTTTTTTTTTTGTAGTTGCAAATATGCAACAGTAGGAGGAGCTGTCAGTCCTTTTCCAGTCTAGTCTGGCTGCCACATGCTTCTTCAGTGTATGTTTTTTTTCAAGTACCCACATCAGATTCTTGGTTTCTGGTTCAGTTTTTTTTTTTCCAGAAATGCTGTTTTCATTTCAATTTAATGAAATGCAAATCACAAAGGCACTGACCTATCCTCCAGCGCAGACCAACAATGAGAATTAAAACAACAGCTATCTGTGCAGCTGTCTGTTTGTGTGCAGCCTGCCAGCAAAAAACCAGTCCGAGTAAGATAATCTACGCTCCAAACCGCACTTTCTCACACAAATACACACTCAGACACAGGTGCATACCATGCACGCAAAACATGCTGAGACATTTCTCTGAATTTATCTGCGGGAGGAGGACTCTGGTGAGGTCTTCCCAATAATCTTGGCATAGCAGGGACAAGAAACGCTGTGTGCCCCAGGGACACAGCCTACCTGCAAAACAAACAGAAACCAGATCTGATGGCAGTCGTCCCATAAGATGAGGTGATTGAGCCAACCAGCCTCACAAAAAAAGAATGCTGAACATAAACATGTGGAAAGTTATTTCATCATCAGATAATGCTTTTCCAGTGGCATATTCATAACAATATAGTTTATACAATAAGAAGTACTTAAGTGGGGTGTGTTACTGTCAAATTTCAACGTGCTATAAAAGGAAAACTTTATCTGCTCGCTCAGTTTTGATGCAAGTATTATAGCAAAAATGATTAGTGAGCATTAAAAAGTCTTTGTTTAAAATGAACTAGTCTTTCATTGCATGCTGGAAGAGCCCCTAAACATACTTCTCTCACAGCATCATCGACTTATGATTCAGTTTCCTCTTTAAAGACTGTGGGCCGAGACTGTAAAGCCACAGGCTGACAAATGTTTCATGTGGCTGGGGGCATATGCTCTGCTGAGTCAAGGCAGGAAGACGAGTGCAACTCATATGAGACACTGCCATTTAAGTTGGCCTCTTTGTGTCTATCTTACCTGCCCACTCGTTTGAAACTGGGAGCTGTGGGTGGAATTTAAGGGTAATCTGAAGATCTAAATTGGGAACATAAGTGGGCTTGCTGAGTAAATGAGTAAGAATTTGACTTTTGACTGTGCTGAATTTGTCAGTTGTGTGTCAATGAGGAAATCCTTGAAAAACTCGATATCAGCACATTTGTAGTGTTTGTCCAAAAAGTATGAGAGAGAAGAAGAGATCTACACTGATGAAGGTGGAGACTATTCTAAAGAACATGGATCACCCACTTCACAACAC
The DNA here is from genome assembly GCA_962446985.1 of Xyrichtys novacula. NCBI lineage: Eukaryota > Metazoa > Chordata > Actinopteri > Labriformes > Labridae > Xyrichtys > Xyrichtys novacula. The sequence continues at coordinate 27,677,795 of OY660871.1, forward strand.
CTTGATGGACCAAAGGGCCAATGGTGGTGGACGGCTCCTCTCTCTTCGCTGCAGGACAGAAAGATAGAAATGCAAGGTAGTAAAGTGCAAGGTATGTACATATGTGCAGTGCAGGTATGAACTTAATATACTAAGAATAAGAATAAGAAGAACTTTATAAATCCCTGAAGGGAAATTCAAACGTTTCCCATGATGATTGATGGAAGAAAGGGTTTATATCGCCACCTCCTAGCATTCAGCTTTGCCTTCACCTTTGCACCAGCACGGCAACCACGATAACACCTCCTGATGTCCTCTGGAATTGAATGTTGTTGTTCAGATTTGCTTTTCCTCAATGAAAGGAGCTCTTCTCTTGAGTAAACTCTTCGCCCCGCAGAAGTATCCATCAGCAGCCAGCAAAATGACAACAAAAATGTGAAAAAATCTAGCAAAAATCACAAATAATGCAGAGAGACCAGACTTGCAGTAACCTCTCGGCTTAAGCCCATCATTTGAAATATGTTATTACTATATATTTTGTGCAAAAAATATGCTAAAAATATATAAAGTTCTTCATATTCATATTCTTATTAAATATTCTGTCTGCACAGAAAATGTAGAAGCCTGTTTCAAATTTATGGGACTTGATTATAGTGCACACTGTTTTTATTTTTTTTAATATATATGTCCTCCTGATCTTTGAGTTTCATGGTGTTTTGTTTGCATTGCTGAGGACTTGGCAATTTCACCTTTAATCTGGTTGATGATGGTATGTCAAGCAGGCGTTTCATCACAGCAATGGTATTTTTCATTGTCAATGTGGCATGTTATATAACACATAAAAACGAACACTCACCCTGCTATTGTGTTAGGTATTCAGAGATCATGTTGTCAAAGCCCTTCCACTGAATCTTCAACTTCTCCAGCACCGACAACTATGACGTAATGTGTTTCATTTGGCAACTTTATCATGCAAACAATTTCATCATCAGTCGCAACCATTTACAAGGAAAAAACCAGACAGGCGCCCTTATTGGTCGGTTGCAGCTGTCAATCAAAGCGAGCATGTGCGTCATTTCCGTTGTCAGGTGGCGCTGTCGCTGTGGAAAGATGCGATCAGCGAAGAGCGGAGGCTTTTCCTTAATTGCTCATTTCGGTAACAGAGGCTAAACAACCCCCCGAAACCTGCCCTCTGTGGTCTCTCCCGTCGAAGCGACAAGCTCCGCTCATCCACAACAGCTTTTTGACTCAAGAAATGTCCGTGTTGTAAGCGAACGACGCAGACTTTACCCGGCGGTTTTGGCTCGAGGTAAGCGAGGTGGCGACTCCACAGCTATCCGGGCTAGCCAGCTGTAATGTTACCTAACGTTACTTTGTTTAAATGGCCTCCCGGCTGCCCCTGTAGCCTCCGGCTTAGCGAAAGATAACGACGCTGCTCAGCAATTTAACACTTTACTATCGTTGCACAAAAGACTTACAAGCTTAACTAACCGTGTCCTCTTTCTGCTCGGTGTAGTTTGCACCGTAAACCGAACTCCGTGTTGTGTTGTGTTTCTTGTGTTGTGTCCCCTTTGTGTAGCCGGTGTGCCTGGAACTGTAAAAGCGTCTTTAGCTGAGGATTTAACTCGGCTTTTGTTGTTGTTTAAAGTTTGTATGTGGCCCTGAGCTGACTAATATGTTACCCTTCTTAGATATTTACACGGTGAAATAGGAAACCGTCTGCTTCCATTTAAATAGCCAGACGTGGTCCGCAGAGACGCACGCCGTGGTGTGCGAAATTGGGTGTTTGGACCTCTCAGCTGTAGTATTTGAGGGTAAATTATGATACTACTTCGAAATTAAGTTATTGTATACTAGTGGAGTTGTCGTGCACACGCTGGAAAGACATACAGTCAGCGTTTTACTCCAGGACTGTGCGCTGTCCAGACTCTATGGTCGCAAAATGGCACCAAACAACGTGTGACAGACTGTGTGCATATGATTTGTTTTATCGTCTTGTGTTTTATAATGAGACCATGTGTGCACGGAGCTGTTGTTGGTGTAGCTGCTGTAGTAATGTGACCAGCCTCTGCAGGTTTGATATCGGTGTGTGTAAGTGTGTGTCTGAGCTGACACGATTGATTGACATTTCATTCACGCAGCAGATTTGTGTGTGTGTGTGTGTGTGTGTGTGTGTGTGTGTGTGTGTGTGTGTGTGTGTGTGTGTGTTTGACCTTCCAGTTGCTTCACCTCTTTGTCACTGACCGGCCATAACATTAGGAACACCTTGACTATCTGTTTGCAATCCAACAGTTTAACTCTTAAATTGAACTGTGAGGAAGACCCTTTATTTTCAGTGTTTGTTGACATGATCACACAGGTGATTATTGAAGACTATGTGAATGAGGGTGTATTAGAATCAGATTTAGAAATACTTTAATAATCTCCAGGGGGAGGTTGCTTTTGTTGCAGTACTCCAGTGCAAATACAGTCAAAGTAAAAACAGTAAAAGAGGAGATAAAATAGATAGAATAAGTAAAAATATAGAGATAAATGGATAAAATAGGTGTAAAAATGTATAGAGATAATATATGAGTATTTACACTATAAACTAGGGCCGACCGATTTATCGGCGAGCCGATTAAATCGGCTAATTTAAGCCCGGTTGAGACAAATCGGTAATCGGCCAAAACCTACCGATTTTCGCCGAAGAATCGTCCGATTAATCGGTTATCGTATTTCGGCATCTGCCCCAAAAAATCCATATCAGTCGGGCCCTACTATAAACAACACAAATAGTGACATTGTATTGGAAAGGTGAAGCAAAACAGTAGGAACACCTTTTAGTATAATGCACTCCAGCATTTCTCCAACAAATAATGCATAAGCTTTCTAAAAGTGGAATATCTTGAGGGAGCTGTTGCATTGGATTACACTAGATTGCCCAGTTGTTCTCGATGTTATAACTGTGGGTGTGTGCATTCATAGATACACATCGTTCTCACTCTCTTGGCTTCATCATCCATCCAGATTTTCTTACCCAGATATGTTTACTACCTGCTCTACTGTCCTTATGCTTCCTTTGTCCGTCCTCATACTTGATAATACAATCAAGCTGTTTTCTTGCAGAGCCAGACAAGTGGCATTGAGTCTGGGTGGGTGGATCTTGAGACTCCTACGTGGTTGTTTTGTTCTGATTCTATTTCAGGAGCCCACATTTCTCGTGGGCAACCGGCAGCGTGTCTCTCCTCCTTTTGTGTGATATGATTCAGAGGCTGTATCTGTTCTTGTCCTCCCTCCGGTACAGTCAGAGGCAGAGGCAGTCTTGCTTGCCAGATCGCTGGCTGTGCAGAGAGGCACAGCAGCGTCAGAAAAGGATAGCTGGGTGCTGTCATCGCGCTGATGTCATTTAGGTCAGTGTGCATTAGTTGGTTGCATTGACCTTTGCTTTCTAGATGTGTCAGGGGTTGGCTCTACGGCACTGCAGCTTGTGTTTAGTCGGTAGATGAATAGCCTCTGGTGCATTTGCAGTGTGGAGTGTAGCAGTTTGTTTGAATGAGTCAGTTTAACGTGATAAGTCCAAAGTGCATGAATTTGTATGTTTTTAACTATGCAGAGAATTGAAGTACATGCAAGGTACACTCAAAGATAACCTTGTTAGAAGTGTGCAACATGATGACTGATGGGAGTCTTCTTTATTTTTGCTCAGTCTGCTTATTTTCCTCAATCTAACGTCCTTTCTCGCACTCAACAGTTTAAAATGCATTCATGTAGCAGCACTTGAAACCACACTTAATCCTGCCAACCACTTTGGCCTCTGTTTTATCCATAGCGTTTGCCTCGTGCGCTATAGAGTAAGACGTTTTCCTTACTATTGGCAGCGTGACTTGGTGTCACTCTGACTTGTGCCATAAATGCTGTCAGAAAACCTCAGCTCATCAGACTCAGTGGGTGATGACTAGTGGAGATGGAGACAGATGGGCGAGAGACACGATGATGACACTGTCTGCTGTCTGGGATCACAAAAAAGCCTCATGGAAGTGAGAATTCATACCAGCCCTTACTGACTGCCAACTGTCCTGCCTCCTCGCTGCCCAAAAACGCCAACTGGCGAGTGGCTCACGATTTGTTTTGGAAAAGGAAGAGCCTAATTCATATTTGAAGATGAGTTTTTTTCTGGCTTTTCTTCTTGCAAGATCAATTATTTTAAAATTTAACCAGCATCCAGCTCACTTTGAATTCTGCGAATCTGAGTCACGAGAATATGGATAACACGATTCAAGGAAGACCCCAGATGATGTCTCTTTTACTCTCTCCTTATGTGGAGTTTTACTTCCCTCTAATTCGAAAAGACGCACATGTAACAGACTCTAGGGCACAATAACACTCCTACTGTTGTCATCAGCGAGACATTCAAGCATTTCTGTCCAATGGAATCCGGGGACAGCAGCAGGGTGAATCATTCCTTTCGGTTCAAGGCACTACTTCCCTGTTACAGGAAACAGATGGGGTTTCATCACATTGGAACTCAGTATCAGTAAACAAAGCATACCTCTCGCTCTCTGAGTTCTGGGAGGTAGATCTGCCGCGGCGGTTGAAGCAGTTTGTGTAACGATGATGTGTCACGCTGTGTCACCGGCTCTTTTGACATGTGGATCTAGTTCCTTATCATGGTGTAAGGGCTTGGCTTTTTTTTTTTTTTTTTTCTTTTTGTTTGTTTCAGCCATGTTCGAACACGCATGTCCTCTCAAAGGAAGGTCCGTGCAGATAAGCCGGCTGTACAGATTCTGAGATAAAACGCACAGATTAAGAGCGGAAGGATTTTCTAAGCCCGTGTCCGCCACAGCAGGAAGAGCTAAAGATGGATACGTGGTTCAGTCAGGGCTGAGACTCGAATAAATAAATGCTCCTCTTGTTTAAAGACGGCCGGGCTTGTGCAATGCATTTACATGTGAGCAGCATTTTCCCATTTGAATTGCAGATCGCGGCACGTTGCACTGTTGTGGAGATTGAATCGGAGGTGTCACCCTTGACGCCAGCAGCCATCATTTTGAATGGCGCTGTAATGGCCTCACATTTACACCGAGGTGTTGGTAAATGTGTGGGAGGGGTATTTAAAATAGGCTGGGAGGAGCTGCCCTGAAGTTTACCTCTGTTCACTTCTGTGCACTAATCCCTCGGCAGCAACGGGCCTGCAGGACCACTGCGCAGGCTCTGAGTATGATCTTTATATCTGTTTATTATTTATTCACAACAACTAATTTGCTTCTCCAACATTAGTGCTGTTTCTGCTTTTCTCGTCTGTCAGTGTTTTTGTGCAGTCACGTGCATGCAAGTACTATCTAACTTGACTATTTTTATCCAGCGTACTAATCTGATAAATTCCCTTCGCAGAGCTCCACTATGTCAAAGCGGCGCTCGTCGGAGAGAGGGGCTGGAGAGACATCAGGCAGGGCCAGCAAGCTGCAATGTCCGGGGATATCCGGCAATAACGCCAAGAGAGCGGGGCCCTTCATCCTCGGTAAGGAAGCGTGTGTTTGCACAGCCTTCATACAGTATAGACGGGTTTCTCACAAACTTCATACGACTGAAAGTGTCTCAAATGTACGGTTTCTTGATCATATGGAGTGCAGGGAAGTAGGTGAGGAATGTGAGTAGATGCGAGGGTCGTGGGGTGTCTCTGTGAGTACGCCTGAGACAAGAATGTGAAGAATTTTGCTGATCCCCATGACATCGGCCAGAAAGGTCTGCGTCTGTGCTGGAGCAAGGTTATTTCCTCCCTCTGGAAACAAACCAAAAAAAAAAGAGTTCCTCTCTCCCAAACTTTTATTCTTGACTGTTTTCTGCCACACAACTCCTCCACTATTTGCTATGCAGAGTGCCAAAGAAAACATTACACTTGGGGGTGTTAATGGGTGCGTGCACATGCAGCCCTTAATGAGTTGCAGTGTGAGCACACACTCCGGTATCTAGCATGCCTTTTGGTCATGCAGCTGTTCTTTCTTCTAACTCTTGCAGGGCCTCGCCTGGGCAACTCACCAGTGCCCAGCATAGTGCAGTGTCTGGCCAGAAAGGACGGCACTGATGATTTCTATCAGCTCAAAGTAAGTCCGCGTTGTTCTTGTTGTTCTTTCTTCTACAAATGCAACATGGTTCAATACAATATCAAACATGAAAACAAAGCTATGCCGTCCTTGTAGGTGGCTGAACCTTTGACCCCTCTTTGTTGGTGTTCATTTTATGGCCTGCTGTTTTCAGTCTGGTGCAAACAACAAAAACCTTCAGCCAGGCAATCTGTTTATTGGGGCTATCCAGTGTCTGTATCACGAGAGGTGGGGGCTACAGAAGGGGGGAAAAGGGAAGGGTGGAAGGTAGCGCCCCACCTGGAATGTCGACTTTTAACCCTCACAACCATGTAGTGAGTCAGTGCAGGACCCTCCTACCACCACAGCGCCTCAGTGTCTGCTTTACAGCGTGTTTACTTCACAGTAGTCTACCAGACTGAGCTGCTGCCCTGTTATAACACTTCTAGTGTGTGATTTAAACTTCATGTTAAATGTCAAACAAAACTAACCGAATGCCATGCCCTCAGTTGTTTTAAGGTTCTGTGTCAGGACTGAGGATTAGCTCCTTACCAAATAGAAAACTCTGCCTCTCAGCCGTCTGATCCTGTATGCGCACTCGTCTTGTGACCTCTAATGTTTGCTCTGCTCTCGTGTGCGGTTACGGCAGATCCTGACGCTGGAGGAGCGGGTGGACTCCGCAGGGGAGACTCAGGAGGAGAGGCAGGGGAAGATGCTGCTGCACACAGAGTACTCCCTTCTTTCTCTGCTGCACAACCAGGACGGCGTCGTCCACCACCACGGCCTGTTCCAGGTAGATTGGCACCTTGACATATTTGTGCATAGTACATAATCAGCGAAATGATCATCATAACGGGAGGAATGAGCTGTGTCTTGTAGTCTAAATGCATTATATAACTCTGCACAATGTGGGCATGTAATGCACCATGATAAATGCACCACTATTACCAAGGGGAAGTTTCTCTCACTCTCTATTCAGCTTAAATTATAGCGTCACTGTGCAAGTAGCAGCACGCTCTTCTATCAGTGCAGAGGTAAGCTTAGCATTAGTAAAGCCAGCTGCTAACATTTGCTTTATGAGGCTTCTGTCAATGGAGAAGTGGGAGTACCATTAAAAGGCATTCTTATCTGCAGTCCTGTCTATTCACAGTCCCATCCATTCACAATGAGCGCTCCCCCTCCCCGCCCCTCACCTGTCTTCCCGTCTGCCTCCTCCTTTAACTTTGTTATTCCTCCATCTGCCTTCTCTCTCTCTCCTCCGTTTTCCTCCTTTGTCTCTCTTTCACATCCTGTCTCTTCTACTCTGCCGGGGTTCTCAGAATAGCAGCATTGAGCGATGCACTCTGATTCATTTAGGCTTGCAATATTGATTGGATTATTATAGTGCATCTCCACTGTGAGAGAACCAGTAAATAATGTACACTTTCAGAGGTGCTGACTGCATCTAAAAACAAATCTGACAACCTGATACGGAAATCAATGAGGAGTGGTGACTCTGCTCAGACTGGAGCTGGTAGAAGAAGAAGAAGAAGAATGACCTTTGTTATTCGTCCTCCACCACCCGCTGTGGAGGGGTAGATGCGTTTTATTCATGGCTTCATGCAGGCTGAGATTGATGGCCTCTACACTGTTGGAATCAAACTGATCAGCTTGATGAGCTAATCTTGCAAAGAAACCCCATTCAGTTTGATGAATGTAGAGGCGCTTCAAACTATATTGATCAGACTTTGTTGGAAAGTGCCCCAAAATACATCAACAACTCTTTCCACTCAGCAGGTAAGCACTAGGAGTGGGAGAAAAAATCGATACAGCATAGTATTGCAATATTTTGGCCATTGATATATCGTATCATCTCATTTTTTAAGTATCTATTATCCAAATGAATTGCTAATGTGAAGTCGAATCTATGATAATTGAAAACTAAAATCAACTGTTTGTCAATTGGGGTTAGCAGAGGTAACAAATATTTATATATGCTTTGTAAGATGTGCTACATGAACATAAAATACAGTGTAAATGAGACAAACATAAAGGAAAGCCAAATGCTAAATCAGCTAAACAGTTAAAAAAATCGTATAAATCGCGATATATTGTATCGCAATACTCACTCTATTGCAAAATGTTAAAAATCGCAATATTATTGTACGGTGGCCAAAGTATAGTGATGTTATCATATGGTGGCCCAAGTATTGTGATATAATTGTATGGTGGCCCAAGTATCGTGATATTATTGTATCATGGCCCAAGTATTGTGATATTATTGTATCGTGGCTCAAGTATCGTGACGTTACCATATTGTGGCCCAAATATCATGATGCTATTGTATCGTGGCCCAACTATCGTGATATTATCATATTGTGGACCAAGTATCGTGACATTATCGTACCGCGCACCAAGTATTGTGATATTATCATATCGTGGCCAAATTATCACGACATTATCTTATCGTGGCCCAATTATTGTGATAATATCATTTCATGGGGCCACTAGTGATTCCCACCCATTAGTAAGCACTATCCTGAGGATGGCTGCTCACACTTCTTATCTGTTGTTGATTCCCAGGATCGAGCCTATGAAATAGTGGAGGACATGGAGGCCAATAAAATGCGCAAGATGAAGAAGCGGATCTGCCTGGTGCTGGACTGCCTGTGCGCTCACGACTTCAGCGATAAGACGGCGGATCTAATAAACCTTCAGCATTACGTCATCAAGGAAAAGAGGCTGAGCGAGCGCGAGGCCATCGTCATCTTCTATGATGTGGTGCGGGTGGTGGAGGCCCTTCATAAGGTGAGTCGACGAGAAAACTGAAATTTGCTAGAAATCATCCGAAACGGCCTTTTCCTCAGAGGAATCGAGGATATTTTTCTCACACCACCTAAACCATACAAACAACAGAACCTCTGCCAGCGCTTCATTTCCATTTAAGGGAGTGCTTATTCCATCCTCAGCTCTCTGTGTTTGTGTTGTGGGGCCAATGTTCCTCCACAACTTACACACACAGTCATGTCAAATTCAACGCTTACTGCTACATTAATACAAGAGCTGTGTCCAGTTTGTTTCTGTGAGTCAGGACAACACAGCCTGGCGTTTTAATCTTTCAAGAAACGATTAAGATAATAGCTCTGTGTTGTCCTAAATTGATTTCCAGTATTTTCTCTCTTTATGTTGACAACCTCTGATTGATTAAGGAGAATATGAAGATGAAACTGAGTTTAAAAAAAATCAATCTGGGGACAGTTTTAATCAGTTTTTTACAGCCCAAAAGGTTTTCTTGGTTTTTCAAGTTTGGCCGCAGCGTTGTTTTTGTCAACCGAGGGAAAATAGCCTTGTTATTGTTATCCTGTTGCACATCCTCTCTGGTTACTCATCTTCCATGCTTGTGTGCCACTCCAAGAAAACAAACTGATTGTTATGATACCAGTGATTCACAAAGTACAATTTATCCAAACATCTTTCTCCTCGCTTCCCTCCCTTGCAGAAAAACATCGTACACAGAGACCTCAAGCTGGGAAACATGGTGCTGAACAAACGGTAAGCGCAGCTTCCAGTCAGTCACTCAGCCTTGTCAATCAGTTATCCAGCCAGTAACCCCTCCTGTTACGCCCGGTCAGTCATTTTAGCATTCTAGTAAGTCATCCCGTCCCTGCTCACGTGTATGAGGGGCCTCATCCGGCCCCAGCAGCCTGTATCCCATGTTCATTTGGCTTCAAACCCGAGCAGGGGTCACATTCTCAGACTAAGAGAGAGATCAGTTGTAAGAACCTAAAGCCTCACTCCCTTGTGGCTGACTATGAGTTGGTGTCTGTGCATCGAGTAAAGCCCGATGATTCAGTCCCCATGCTTGGGTTTTTTTTTCAAAGCAGATAAGTGGACTCTGGTGGAGAAATAAGCGACTGCTTTGTTCCCGGTGTGAGAGTTTTTGAGGTGGGTGCGCCCTAGCAATTTTCTAGAGCAGGGAGGGTGATGGTAAGGGCATCTCAGGTCAGTCAGATGGACCCTGCAGGATTGAAAAGTCCTCATCTGTAAAGTCCCCACCAAACACTATGCATAGAGAGCATATTGTCACTGTCCAATAAAAAACATGTATCTCCAAAACAGTTTTATTCATAAACTACCTTACAGAATAAACCCAAAACACTGTAATTAGACACAATCAGGACCTGAAATCAAAATCTATTTACACAGTCATCAGTGACCTGTTTGATATTTTAAACGGACCTACGTGCTTTACATTGTGAGTGATAGTGGACGTATGTGTTGTTTTAATAACGCTCCAATGACTTTAAGTTGATTTACGAGCTCCGAGTATCCTGTTTATGTCCCACTATGTTGATAAAATATTGAACATTTCCATAAAGCACATTGGTTGTCAACCTTTTTGAGTCGCAACTCCCTATTTAACATACACTAGTGTCCGCGACCGAGTGTTAGGGAAAACAGCAGCAGATTTGCCTTTGGGGATGAACTTAAGCTCAAGAAATCTAACGTACAGGTCATGGTTAGAAAAAAGTTTGAGGTCGGCATCAGTCGATGTGAGGACATTAGTGTAGCATTACCCTGGACTGTAGTGAGTCTGTCACAGTGTAAAGTCTGTTTGCTGACATGACAACGCAGGGCCAAGGCGGGAGATACATACTTTGCTGACACTTCCGACACCCAGTGGAGATACTTGTTGAAAAGATGATGTTATAAAATGTCTTTCCATGAGTCATTTTGATACCCAAAGCTGCAGATTGTTAGGGAAGATTATGGACCATGCATGTATTGAAAAAAGTGGAGAGTCGCTTTTTTTCATCAGACAGCAACGATATGAGGGATTGTCTGAGCGTCTCACTGCATGGACTCTGCTTCTTCGGCCGCTTTTTGCTTTTTAATCCGAGTTTCGCCAAGTTTAGATGAGTCAGCCGGGTCTTGCATTAACCTATGCAGGGTTGCCTCTGCATGCACATTCTTGGAGACTCTGATAATCATCCTACAAAGCAGGTCTCCTCATTTAGAAGAACATGACTAACACCAACACACACGCACGCTATTCCCACACTCGCTTGTACACACCCTCATACTGATACATCGATCTTGCGTCACGCACAGCTGAGAGTATTCATAGCCTTAACTCACACTTTTCTCGGTCACTTCACGTGCATTCTCTGCGTGTCTGAGTACGCGTATTGACATGTCACATGTCTGGCTTATCTTTTGTACACATACACATCCCAGACATCAGAGCCTGTTGCGTGTTGCCTGCACCGGCAGAAGCAGCAGCAGCAGAAGCAGCGGCGGCGGCGGTGTTGATGATGAAACAGGAGAGTGTTTTGGCCAGAGGAGGAGGGTAGCTGGGCGAGGAGCAGACGAGTGGAACACTCAGTCCCAGCTGGAGACAAAGGAGAGGCCTGCCAAGGGCCCAATAGCTCAGAGCTGACTCACACCGCAGTGCACGTCACACACACACACACACACACACACATACACATGCACTCATATAGTCATCATTATTTTGACTTCAACTCTGATTTTTCCCTGTTTTCTTTTACAACCCAATCCCTTTCCTGCTTCACTTGTCTTTTGTTTCGTCCACTTAATCATATCCTCTCTCCTGATTTTCACTTTTCCTGTGTCCTTTATGCATCATACTTTTTTGCTTGCTTGCATATTTCCTCTCTCGCTCCACCCTGTACGTGTGCAGTCACTATGGGAAGGATGTGCTCGTTTTAGATGCAAATAGTCCCGAAACCCCCCCCCCCCTCTACCTCCCCTGCTTCTCGGCGTCACGGTGGGAAATGCACCGAAAGCCATCAACAAGCTCAGCAGTTTGTGCAAGAATGATGCGATTTCCTCTTGCAGAGCCAGCTGTTATGAAAGCAGGATGTCATAAATCAATCTGCAGGGTCGTTGACTTCCGAAAGCTTCAAAAATGTACCTCTTACATCGACACAGACGCACCACAGCGAGGTGTCTATTCTTGTCTCGTCAAGATTTCTTGACCCCGGGTGGTTCCTGTCCGTGACATTTTAAAGTCTGCACCAAAGTTTGATCAAGTGGAGCACCAGTCAAAATTCAATCACATAAAATAAGCACAAAAACTCTTTCAGCAGATGAGATTTCCCCCTAGTAAAGTTCTCCAAATCAATGGTTCTGAGAAGTTAAATTTGCAGGCTTCTGCGGAAGCTGCCCTGTGTTTAACCTCCTTTCTCGTCAGCTGGGTGTATTTTCAGCAAAACGACGCAGGCAGGGCGGAGAAGTCCCAGGGGCTGTTTGGGTTTCTGGTTTCCTGACTTACCCCAGGGTCATGTGACCAGGAAGCGAAGAGACGGTGCAGTCTCTTTTCAGCCCTCAGGGACCCTTGCCTCACGAGGCAAACATGCAATTTCATTTACCCAATCTCCGGCGCAAGAATAGAAGCCCGGGTCGTGACGCGCCCAGACAAAAGGACAGACTCATCTGTGAAGGAAGCTTTTATGTCGAGGGTCCTTGAAGCATCGCGCTCTGTTCCTGTAGCCCATCCTTACGCAGATCACAAGGCCACTGCGTGCTTTAGAGAGACTCGGATCACAAAAGAGGGTGAAGGGTTGGATCACAGAAGAAGCAGGAAATTATGTGAACTGAATGTTCTCGGGGAAGATCAAGACTGGAGTGTTTGGATGAAAATTGAGTGTTTGACAGGAATTGGCTCGAGAGGATGTAACAGGAGCAGCGTGTGTGTGTGTGTGTGTGTGTGTGTGTGTGTGTGTGTGTGTGTGTGTGTGCATGTGTGTGTGAGTGTGTGTGATGGAGCAGGGTGTGAAAGTGAGAGAGAATAGGGGAAGCTGTTGACCTCAGGCTTTTAGAAAGCGGATGTGGGTGAGAAGCGTGATCCAGAGCGGACCCAGGCTCTAGACCATGGTCATGTGCTTTAGTGTGTATCCCAGCGTGTGTGTGTGTGTGTGTGTGCACGCTCGCCATGGGACTGATCGTGTGGGCGCAGTTGAAGTTGCGTGTTTGTGTACATATTTGAAATCTTCGTGAGCTCCATATATCGGTTTGCCAGCCCATCGCCATGCAGGCTGAGTCATCGAGTCAATTATCCCAAACCACAGGTTGAGTCATATGTTTGTCAAAGTGCAGCGTGTTTTTTTTTTTTTTTTTATTGAACACAGATACAAAGCAGTCCAAAGTCCTCTCAGCTTTAATACTGTTAGTTTCACTCGATCACAAGTTCACTGGATTTACCTTAATGACTCAGAGACAAAATCCTCACAGTGTTTCCACAGAAACCAAACGAAATCAAACTTTGCAAACTTAAAGCTCGGGGTTGTCCTTTTTCTTTTGAAATGTTTCAAGTTTAATGTCGAAAGACGGCCATCAGCTGCAGCAGAAATGATGAGGATAGTGCACTTACTGTTTTAAAGAGGGAATTTCTCATGTGGAGAAAATCGCCCCTGATTCAGGATACTAAAGAGTTCAGAAACTGGTGGACAGTTTAAAGGTCTTAAAAGCAGCGTGAGGAATTTAAGTGACTTTAAGATCTGATCGAAAATTCTGGCAAACATGTTTTGAAATGAAAATTCTCAGTTTGCAACAGAGAGGAAGAGTCAAATCATGAACAGAGAGGAGTCTATGAAAGATTTTCTACAGACAGAGATACTTCTCAACATTTTTAAGACCCCGATCGGAAAATGATTCAGAATCATGTGGCGTGACTGCGAGTATAAACCAGAAGGGAGACTTTCTTCTTCTTCTTCTGCAGCGACAGGCTGTGCATACCCCGCTCCGCACCAGGCAGTCCTATGATACTGATGTATTTTCGAAGCCCAGTGAAGCGAGAGATTATTAAAACAACTACACATGCTAGCAAGTTCTCCCTGCTTCTGTCAGCCTGTGTTTCCTTCATGATTCGGGACAGGCAGGGGTTTTGAACTGACTTTTAATATGCATTTGCCATCATTTACTATCTGATACTGACTCAGAAATGTACGTTTTAAAAGGTACTTATCAAGCGTGCTGATAATTTATTATTATAATATATAATTTTATGTGTTTGCAGAACTCACCGAATCACTATCACCAACTTCTGCCTGGGAAAGCACCTGGTGAGTGAGGATGACCTGCTCAAAGACCAGAGAGGAAGTCCAGCCTACATCAGCCCCGATGTTTTAAGCGGTGAGTAAAATAAAAAAGCAGATAATTCACCTGCTTCAGACAGTCTGAACGTCAAACTGTGTGCTTTTCAGACTTGTGAGGAAAGTGCTGAAAAGAAGTGACAGACATCCACGGTGGGTCATCGCCACACCGCTTTTGTCACTTTCAAAAACTGTCAATCCAACAGTCACACCTGTTTTTTTTTCTGTGACCTATCTTGCACGGACAGGTGTGAAAACCTTCCTTGTTGCCCTAGATTTGCCACCATCTTCCATGAGAGGATGTGAAAAATGCTTCAAAGAGTCATACCTGCAAATTAAACACATAGGTTTGGTATTTTGTGGTGAAAAACACGATAATTCTGGTAAAAAAGAGAAGGCGTTGTTGATCTGAGTTCATATTAGATCCTGGGATTCTTCCAAAAAGAATTGCAGAGCAGCAATTAGTAAGTCTCGTGTTTTTATTTTCCGGTTATTAGGCAAAAGGAAAGAAGTTATGTTGCAATATCGGGCTGCCAAACACGAGGAATAGCTTATTTTGAGTAATCACAGTGATTTTGCATTTTCTCTAAGTATGGTCTGCAGAGGAAGCTGCTTTTGGCTTCGACAAGCACATTTTTTTTCTTTGTCTGAAAAAAGAAAGCAGAAATTCATTAATTTTGTCGAGCTTCACTGCATCTGTGGTCTGTTCACGACTCCATCCCAGAACACGGCCTCAAAAAACACGTCAAAGAAGACGAAGAGGAATCCTTCAGAACAGGATTTGTTCACTTCCAAACGCTGCTGCTGTAAATAAAACGCGGGTGTGTATATCAGCATAACGTGACAGGCGCACAATTAAACAGAGCTTCAGTGACTCACACACTGATGACTCACTGTAGGGAAACTACTCCCATCAACCCCCATCCCCTCCCGTTCCCATCCCCCGCCTCTGTGTGTGTGAGTGTGTGTGTGTGTGTGTGTGTGAGAGAGAGAGAGAAGCTTTAACATAATTGCTTGCTGCTGTTACTACCGCCTGCCTGACTGTAATAACACCGCCTTTGGTCATGCAGAGCCGTGAAGCTCCACCCTCCCAAGTGTCGGTTTATTCATCAAAGATCCGCGGCTGCATTAATGGATTAGGAACCTTTTCTTAAAGTCGGTATTGTGCTGGGAATTCCTAGGACATCTCATGAATGCGAAGTCATCACCTCTGTTTGTTTTTTTGCTCATTTCGTTAACCATTAGACCTTGAAGAGCGACTTGAAATAAGCCGAGGGCTTGAATCACCACTGAGTCACCACAGGACAGAGCAGGGCAGCATTTCAGCCGTCACATGCTGATTGCTAACTAGAGGACTTAACCTATCTTTGAAGAATCAAACACACTCAGAAACCAAACCAGGTTTGGCTTCACACACTGACCCCGATACCCTCTCCTCTGTGTCTCCAGGCCGGCCGTATCGTGGCAAACCCAGCGATATGTGGGCGCTCGGTGTGGTCCTGTTCACCATGCTGTATGGCCAGTTCCCTTTCTATGACAGCATACCTCAAGAGCTCTTCAGGAAGATCAAGGCTGCAGAGTACTCCATCCCAGAGTGAGTGCTCGTCCTGTGCATCATTTGATTCATCGTAACAGATGTTGGATTTTCCTCTGTCACAAAATATTGTTTTTTTATTTGCTTATTTGCATCTATGATCCTGTATCAAGACGCTATTTTGAAGAATGGTTATAAAAATTCAGTACACATCAGCAGCTTTGTTGAAGGAGTAAATAAAACCGCCTGTTTTCATCACAGGGACGGACGTGTGTCTGAAAGTACCGTCTGCCTGATCCGAAAGCTGCTGGTGTTGGACCCTCAGCAGAGGCTCACAGCAGGAGAGGTGCTGGAGTCTCTCAGCGCCATCATTGCCTCATGGTAACTGCTCCCCCTTCTGGATGTTTGCAGTGTTACAATTTGATTTCTCTATTTCTGGCAGAACTTGACTTTAAAAATCAACATATAACCACAAAAAAATCTGCCATTAATTATCAATCAATCAAATTTTATTTATATAGCGTCAATTCACAACAGTCGTTATCCCAAGACGCTTTCCAAGGAAAAAGAGCAGGTCTAGACCACGCTCACTATCTGAACTATCAAGACCATACCTTCAGATGGGACAGATTTGACCCTGAGTGATAGTGGCAAGGAACAAAATTCCCTTTTAACAGGCAGAAACCTTGGGCAAGACCAGACTCAAAACAACATATAAACACTGACTTCCTATATAGTTGGTTTCTGCTGTGCTGAATTGCACACCCTGCTTCGAACTTCAATCAATCAGTCAATCAATCAACTTCATTTCTATAGCACATTTAAAAGAACCATGGGGTAGCCAAAGTGCTGTTCACTGCGACATAAAAACAAATAAAACAAGCAAAGAACAAGATAGAGCGAGCAAAAATACATAAATGTAATAAGAAAATAAATATATAAATAAGCAGGCTCACGGCAAGTGCTAAGATGATAGCAAACAAAATAACACTAAAATGTATGAAAAGCCAAGGAATAAAAGTGCGTTTTTAAAAGGGATTTAAAAACAGAAAACAAGGAGGCCTGTCTAATTCTCAAGGGCAACTCGTTCCAGAGCTTGGGAGCAGCTGCGGCAAATGCTCCGTCACCCCTGAGCTTCAGCCTTGTATTTGGGACCATCAGTAACAGCTGATCAGCTGATCTTAGGGGTCGGGGTGGGCAGTAAGGCTGGAGCATCTGGGAAATGTAAGGTGGAGCCAGATTGTTCAGGCCTTTAAAAACAAATATTAAAAGCTTAAAATTAATTCTGTTCTGTACAGGGAGCCAGTGTAGGAAAATAACTTATCTACTTATTTTGCTTATTTCAGATTGTTTAAGATTTCTATGTTTAATTCTTGTTGTCTTTTCTCATTCACAGGCAGTCGGTTTCATCATTGAGTGGCCCTCTGCAGGTGGTCCCCGATATTGATGATCAGGTCAATCACCCAGAACATCTGCAAGAGGTATTCATCATTTCTGCCACGATGTCTCAAATACTTATTTCTCTATTGCTGCGGCGCTCTGATCTGAGTACATTTCCCCTCCTGCAGGCGAAGGTAACAGAGGAGTCTTCGCAGTACGAGTTTGAGAACTACATGCGCCAGCAGCTGCTGTTGGCCGAAGAGAAGAACACTATCCATGAGGCCAAGAGCTTTCTCACCAAGCGCCAGTTTGGCAGCATCCCACCTGTAAGGCGCCTCGGCCACGACGCCCAGCCTGTCAGCCCGCTCGATGCTGCCATCTTGGCACAACGTTTCCTCCGGAAGTAGTCCACAACCGCCCGTCTCAGCCTCTCTGACCTCCGCGGGGTTATCATGGTGGTGTCCAGAGAGGACTGAGGAGGATCAGCCCCCTGAAACTGAACTCGCATACAGGAGGCCAAGCCTGACACGAGGGTACAGATGGCTCCATTTGCAGGGGGGCTTTGGGTGAGCGAGGTTGAGCCTGCATGAGGAGGGACCAGAACAAACTGCTGATTCAGAACTCCCCTCCTCATGGCCAGATCCTCCCATTAACATGAAAAGTTCTGGATGAAGATCTGAACCAAAGGTTTCCTCACCCTCAGTCAGATCTCACTGTGCAACCAGCCTGATGGCTCAGTCCCACGCGGGGCGAACACACGGCCACGCCCAGATTGTTGAAGAGACGATCCTCCTTATTTTGGATATCCCTGCTGTAGACTCTCCCCCCAACAAACTCTGGATCTCCTGAGCAATACAGGACCAGAAACATGTAGCAACCCCTTCTCTTCCCAGTGTTTAATGGTATTGCCTCAAGTCAGATCACCTGATCACAGATGTCACTTCTCTATACCTCCATATCCACCTTCCTCCTCCCCCTCTTCCTCTCTGCTGTTCTCCTGTATCAACAATGATCCAGACTGGTCCTGTCTGTAACTCTGACTTCAAATCAATCTACCTCTCTGTCTCTCTTCTCTGTTGGTAAACCATGCTCACTGTTCTGAGACAAGGGATTGTAACAATGGAGTCTTGATGCCACCAGTGACATAAAGCATTAATGTTTTCTGTCAGCGTGATAATGCTTTGAAACCCTTTTAGCGGTTTCAAACGAATCTGAATAAGCTTTTTATCATAATTACCTTAACAAGTAGCATTTTTTCTCCCTTCCTTTGGATTGAATATTCTGGATATCAAAGTTTGCAAACATGCGTCCCTTTGATATTTCCAGAATGCATCGTCTCCTTGCTTTCGCTCATCCCTGTGGAAACTATTTTTAGCATCTAGGCAGCTAGTGTGAGGTACCTGGAAGTCACAATGCCAAGAACTGAATGGGAGACACTGTTGGATCCTCCCTGCCAAGGCATATTGATGGTAACGCTTCCTCAGTGCCATTATAGTGACGATCAGGCACTGCTGTGTTTTTATTGCCAAAAATAATGTCTTAAATTTACTCTTAGCCAAGGAAACTGGTACCCACAGCCTCATTCAGAATCAAACGGCTTCCAGGTATTCCAACTTCCCTGTTTCTCTTTATCAACACAGATCATGGGACAAGTGTATTTCAGTATGAATGTGAACTTTCATCCTACGCTTGATTCACCTGCAGTATCCATGAGAGAGAGCGTGTGTGAGTATGAGTGTGTGTATGTGTGTGTGATTGTTTGTTTGTTTTTCGGGCCAGGCAAACGTAAGAGTCGGCAGAGCTGTGGAGCTGATCACCTCTGACAGTCCCAGACTCTTTAAGCTATCCTCCAATCATTGTGTTCTGTTTATGTGGCCCCGCATCAGTGCAGACACTGTGAAAAAAAAAAAAAAAAACTTTGAACAGGCTTTGCTAAGACAGGGCTTGACTGAATGTTTTAGCGGATTTTTTTCATGAATGCTTTTTATAGAGTAGGATATATCACATATCTATTGCCGTTCTCAAGCCCATCTCTAGCTCAGCTTGTACATGCTCGTGTTATCTTAACCACGTAGGCTCTGTCCACATAGAGACTAACTGGTTGCTGGTAACGTGTAATACTGTAATATTTCAGAGGCGAAATGGAAACACAGACTCAAAGGTTTTCAGTTTTAGTTGCTTGGTCTTTTAGGCTGAGGATGCATACTTTCTCTTTTACTCAAAGGGTTTCTTTAAAACCATGGCAAAGCTACTAACCAGTGACTGTTAAGCATCTGTACACTGCTACCTGCCTTTGCTTCTTGGTACCTGCTTTAGGCTATCTAGACTTCTTCCTATTTATATTCAAACTGACTGCATGAACATAGGCTCAGTCGTTTTTTTTTTTTTTTCAAAGTCTTTTTTTCTTCTTGTAATTTCATGTTGATTTATTTATTCACTTGTGTAGCCACCCCCTCTCCCCAATCACCCAAACCCTGAACCCACCGGGGCTTTTTTCACAGACAGACATTTCCTTTGAATTGGAAATATCTTCTAAGAATAGCTGGACTTAATGTCGCTGAAACAAACCCCGGTTCTCCGCTCGCTCAGCTTTAAGAAGTGTTGTCACCTTCAGCAGTGGTTCTCATTTTGTTCCTCTTCTGTCGTTTCCTTCAAGGGTAGCATCTCTCTCTCATTTGTGTTTTTCGTTTTTTTTTTATTCTTTAATCATTTTTCTTGCCATTTTTCGCCACAAACTCTGTGGTCAATTTAAGCTACACTAATAAACAAGACTGACTATTGCATAGTTATATTTTTTACACAAACAAAATTATACTCGTGCATCATCTTCATTTTCCAGGAGGGGTTTTTTTGTTGTGTATTTTGGTTTTTCTATCATTAAACCCCCTCAACAATCCCTGCACAAGGCTGCACTCTCTGGTCAGTATGTAAATATGTACCATCATGACTGCACCAGTTGTATCGTATGTAGTTCCACCCAGTTAGATACCAACTCTGTTTCAGCACATGCCGATTGACGTGCATTATGGGCCACGTTGGCCGTCCACCACCACCACACCGCCACACCCAGACGCTAAAATAATCTGCAATGAGAGCTGTGAGCTTTCTCCCACTTCAATGTGAATTTCATGGGTGAACAGCAGTATTGTAGTAGTCTAGATTATTATTCTGAAGAGGGTGTTTCACCAACACCGTAGCCATCGCTGTAAGCTGACGTCACGTGATCGTCTTAGACCATCCTCATGACACCGAAACTCCAGATCAGCAACTACAAGCTCAACAAATTCTTGATGTAAATGTTTTGTTTTTGTTTTCCCCCCCAGACTCAAAAAGTGTTTCACCTGTTAGCTAGTGGATTGTACCACGTTTAATGTTTGTTTCACACAGCTGTGTTGGTAGACTGCAATGTGGACTGAAAAAGCATGGAAGTAGTGTGAGGTTAAACTGTGTAAAACATGTGACTGTTGCATGATTTTAAAACTTGCGAGGTGTGCCAACTGATAGAGAGTTTGAAGATGAGTTATTCCTTTGGGTCCTAACGGGAAAGACGAAGCAAATCGACTAAATTGGATTAAGCTGTTTAAGACTTTAATGTTTTCAGATTTTCAGTTTTGATGATTCTCCCCACCTTCTAAAGTCCGAAGTCTTCAGTATGATGAATATATTGCAGACTGTTTCAACTGGAAACTTGGTGTAGGATTTGATATGTGGTGCAGTTCAAACCCAATGGGATAATGTGTTGTAAGCTGCTTGGTCGACATGGGTATCTAGATACAGAAAACTGCGTAATTGTACAGATGAGAAACACGTTTGTATAAAAAACATATTTTTCTACTTCATCAGATCTCTACATGCATGTCAGCAATAAACTTTGATATGGAAACATTCACCTTTGTCATGTCTTTGTCTTCACTTTAGTCAGTAGAGGGAGCACTTTCTCCAAAAATAGACCCTCAGAGGGAGCTTGGAGTTTGACTTCAGCTCATGTAGAACATTTGACTGAATGTTCCTCTTTGTGTTCATCCACAAATTTCTCTGCCAGATGTGGATAATACATCTCACAGAAAATGTTCAGGCGTACAGTGCCAGCCATCTGTGCGTGCTTTTAAACGATGTGGTCTCAGGTTCTGAAGGCGAGACTTGTCTGAAGAATGACATGAATATAGAATAATTGAGCCTCTGTGCGTCGAAACCACTTCAGTCTTGCGGCGAGTCTGGTTCTGGAGTAGACGTGCTCGTACAGGAAGCCTCCTGCTGATTCTGACAGCACCGGGAGACCGTGTGGGCTGCTCTGCTGATCCCCCCGACTCACCTCGGGTCTTTGAACGCACACGCACCCTCCTGAGCGGGGCATTAATTTCATTAAAAACATGTCATACCTGCCAGAAAATCCACACAGAGAGGCACATGGAAACCTCATCATAGGCTGCCCTGAGAGACACGCTGAACTGAGTCTGTGATAATGTGACTGCAGTATATGACATTTCACACCCCACTGAAACAAACCTACATGTAATGTGTGGATCTTGTTCCACTAGTGAAGCTTAAAGGGATATTCCGGCGTAAAATTAATTTAGGGTCAAACACACCGTAACACCAAGTTAGACACCGCGTTGGAAGATGAATGTTGCCGACCGCTTCCTTCTCTAGTTATACCAACTTAAGTAACAACCGCAGGATAGCGATACACAGCGGTCTAAGGAGCCATAAACAAACCTCAACCAAAATGCCACTCTATAGGCCCAAATAATGCTCAGAACAGCACCTAACTTCATCAACAGTACATATAGGGTCCAAGCCATAGTACTAGCCACCAAACATCTTTTTAACTTTGCCTGATTTCTTCAGCAAAGAGACTAAACAAAACTCACCTACTCTCTTCCAGCAGCCGCTTGTTTGTAGCAAGACCTCAGGTGAGTCCATTACGGACTGCTGTGGGGTGACGCAGCTCAAGGAAGAACATTTATGATCATTTCTTAATGGAAATGCAATCAGACCGAGACGCTAAGGCAGAAGGACTACAGTATTGTGTCTGCAGAGCAAAATGATTAATATGGTGATTATTACTTAAAAATGATAAAGAAGTTATCGTAAATGTTCTTCCTTGAGCTGCATAACCCCAGGACTTGCTACAAACAAGCGGCTGCTGGAAGAGAGTAGGTGAGTTGTGTTTAGTCTCTTTCCTAAAGAAGTTAGGCAAAGTTAAAAAGATGTTTGGTGGCTAGTGCTGTGGCCAGGATCCTGTTGCTAGGTGCTGTTCTGAGCAATATTTGTTGTTATAGAGTGGCATTTTGGTTGAGGTTTGTTTATGGCTCCTCAGACTGCTGCGTATTGCTATAGTGTGGTTGTTACTGATGTTGGTATAACTAGAGAAGCAAGCTGTCGGCAACATTCATCTCCCAAGGGGGGTGTCTAACTGGGTCTTATGGTGTGTTTGACCCTAGATTAATTTTACGCCGGAATATCCCTTTAAGGGGTGAAAATGGCGCGAAATGAACAAATGAGGAGAGCAGACCTGTGACCTCTAATCAGTTTCAATCAATAAAGAACTACCAAAGACCAAAAATCTGTGCTTACTCACTCAAAAGAAGAATAACACAGCTCTGGGTAACATTTCCCACCCATTCAAGGGTTCATCTCCACTGGGTCCCCCCCCCAGGATCATTAAACCCCTCTCCCATCGTGTCAAGCTGGGCGGGAAGTCTCAGGGGTCAAAGTTGCTCCGTCCCCACAAAGTAGAACCAGCTGGACTCGAGGAGGTCCATCCTGAAAAAAAAAAAAGAAAGAATATTCATTTATGGCGACGTCAGACAACAGCTATGCTCTTGCATAATTACCTCAGAGAGTATTACAGAGTCGGTTTCACTGGGGAAACGCCGGCAAAATCCAGCTGGACGGGGTTGACAAAGGATAAACAGAGACACACATTTCCAGATGTGTGTATGCAGCGGTATTGTCACAGCGGTGTTACTGGTAGCTGTATAGTCAATGATTAAAATGTATTAGGAGTAATTGATTCATATGCACAGCTGCCTCTGCTTTGTGGTTATTAATGTGTGTTTATGTCTGTCAGAGTGTGCGAATGTATCTCCAGCTGTGTCCGGCGTGCTCTGGCTTTATGGCCTCCCCTGACAAAAACACGAAAAACCAACCACGAGAAAAAAACAAAATAATGGTTACAGCATTGAGTAAGAGATATAAAGCTCTCACAGCTGTTTAAAGAAGAGGGATGCTGAAACTAGATGATCCCAGAGTCAAAGGGTTCAACACTGAATTTCATGTTATTGTGGTTCACTGCTGATGGAGAGTCCACCTCTGGACCTTTAAAGTTTAATGCATTTACAGTTCATGTCTCCTCTTATTAACAAATCTTAATCTGTGAGTCTTTTTGAAGAGGCTGGAGACCAAACAAGTATTTCCATTTGTGTTTTGTTGATACCTAAAGACTCATAAAGCAGAAGAGAAGATGAGATTAGCAGCGTTTTGATATGAACTCACAGACCTGCTCCACAAAAAGATCACTTCTCCTGGCGAGCTTTCATGGCCACAGCACGGAGGGAAAACATCTGCGAAAGGTCTTTATTCCCCCATTTTCAGGTAACTGGTCTTTACTTGAGATGATAAAACAGAAAATCTTAAAAAGACATGCAAATCACAGCTTAATAACTGAGTGATTCAGATTAAGTGTCTTTGTTTGATTTTCTTTTTACTTCAGGTTATTTCGGTCGTATCCTGCCATCTTC
The DNA here is from genome assembly GCA_962446985.1 of Xyrichtys novacula. Taxonomy (NCBI): domain Eukaryota; kingdom Metazoa; phylum Chordata; class Actinopteri; order Labriformes; family Labridae; genus Xyrichtys; species Xyrichtys novacula. The sequence goes on from OY660871.1 coordinate 27,701,589, forward strand.
CTTTAAACTTCCTCTAAGTTTCCAACAGTAAAAGTCTGTTTACATGTCACTCTACATGTCAGGCCGTAAAAACCGAAGATAACAAACCCGCCGCTCCTCATATTCCTCCCACATTAAAGAGTAAAGCCGAGCTCAGTAACAGACTCTTACTGGGTGTTAAACTGGAGCCAGCAGAGGCAAAGACTTTGTTGTGGCGCTGAAAATACGGCGCGGCGGCGTGATCACATAACTGCACAAAGTGTTTGCTGGTTTCTCCTGTGATGAACTCCTTGTAGCGTTAACTCAAAAAACACATCACAGGATGTGAAGAGGAGATCAACAGTTTCTCTTTTGTAAGAGATAAAAAGTTGAGAAAGATGATTTTTCACTTTCTTGTCAGAGGACTTAAGCATGGGCAGGAAAGGAGGCTAACAGCTTAGTTAATATGAAGAGCTATAGCGTGTTTGTTTGCTATTAAAGGGATATTCCGGCGTAAAACTAAGTTAGGGTCAAACACACCATTACACCAAGTTAGACACCCTGTCGAGAGATGAATGTTGCTGACCGCTTGCTTCTCTATTTAAACCAGCTTAAGTAACGACCGCAGGATAGCGATATAGAGTGGTCTGAGGAGCCATAAACTAACCTCAACCAAAACGCCACTCTATAGCCACAAATAATGCTCAGAACAGCACCTAACTTCATCAACAGTATGATCATAAATGTTCTTCCTTGAGCTGTGTCACCCCGCAGTAGTCTGTAATGGACTGGCCCGAGGTCTCGCTAAAACAAGCGGCTGCTGGAAGAGAGTAGGTGAGTTGTGTTTAGTCTCTTTGCTAAAGAAATTAGGCAAAGTTAAAAAGATGTTTGGAGGCTAGTGCTATTTTACGCCGGAATATCCCTTTAAATGTGGGTATATATAATTAAAAGGCCTTGTGCAGACCTGGAGGATGACCCCTCTAACTCATCTGAAATTGATCACAGTGCAGCAGGAGATTGTTTACAGCTGTTTTGTGTCACCCTGTGACCTGGTCCCGTGTCTGCGACAGAATGAAACGCCTCTGGTTCTTCTCTAGTTCAGGGTGACATCCTGGGATATTGGTTACTCTGATCATCAGTCTTCTTCAGCATGAGTGTTGCTCACAGATGTGCAGCAGGAATGCTCCGTCAGGTCAGTGCATATTTTACCTACACATGGCTTTATTTGGTGTTGAGGAACGGTGTGCTCTTGTATAAATCTCATCAGGGAGACAGTGAGGAGACACAGTCCAGCTGATGGAGGAGAAGGAATATTATCTCGAAATTCTTCCACTGCACAAATGCACGTCCCTCTTTCACCATCCCCCCTCTTTAATCTGCTCATCTGGTCCATCAGAGACTCACTGGGAAATCCAAAATGGCACAAGAATGAGTGTGTCATTTTCAAACTGCCCGCTAACTCTGAACATCTGGCCGTGCATGAGGAGGGTGACAGAGTCAATGGGAGCCCTTGTCCCCCCCCTGTCAACACTGTGAGAACAGCCCGCCACAAGGTGAACAAGGAGGCGTGTGTGTGTGGACCAGCAGTGTTCAAACCGAAATGATATTTAACAGACAGAGTCCAGACTCCAAACTTTGTGGAAGGAGCTACTGTAATATGGATGTTATTTTTCCAATAAATCCATGAAATTAAGTATCAAAGGCGTCTATGTAGGGTGATAGTTAGTCCTTTATGTACTCTAGATCACATTCATCAGAATATGTATAAATAAGTCATTATTTCTTCTAACTTTAGGTAGGCTATTCCTTGTAGAGTTTTGTAGCTATGACTCTAATCAGATATCACATCCTGTTGTATGTTGTTGCACACTTTCCTCTCATCATTTTGCACCTCTTGACTTCCCCTTTGATTACATGCCCCGCCCTTATTGTTTTCACCTGTGTCTGATTAGACACACCTGTGTTTGATTACCCCTGATCAGTCTCTGTGCCCCATTTATTCCCTCTCTCCCTTTTTGGATGTTACTAGTGACTTTTTTATCTTTACTTTTTGGATTATTCTGTTCAACTTTGTTTAACTTTTGGATATTTTTAACCCACCTAAAGGTAGGCACATCATTACTTACTCTGGAGGTAAACAATGTCTAAATGGTTTTGCTAAGTGTGGTTAGCATTAGCAGAGCTAGCATCTTTAGTTTGCTGCCATTTTGCATGTTAGCTTCCACACTCCTGTGCTCTGGTTAAGAGGTTTCATGCCACTTTATCCAGACTCTCTAGACTTTTCTAAATTTAATACAGCCTGCACAACAAGATGCTACCAGTCTTCTGTGTTTGTTTACATCCAGGATAGCGGTTAGCTGTGCTGCAGCTTAGACACAACATATAACCAGGATTTCAGGCCTACAGTGACAAAGATGTTGGTAAGTGCTACTCTAATCAGCTGTTAGATATAAAGTTACTTCAAATGCAGAAGTGATAGTCATTTAGTTGTGTTCATAGAAGTGAGTCTCGTCTTTTTGGTTTTTTTGTGAAAGGTTGATGTGTTCGTTCTGTCTGCTTCTTGTGAATTAGTCTAAAATTTAGTATTGACTAATTTTGGGTGTATTTATTGCGACCACCTGCTTTGGAGATGGTGAATATTAAAAATAATCATTTTCTGTAACATAGGCTAGCTGAGTAATCTTGAAGCTTCTTGATAAAAGCCCAAAAGCTGAAACATGGTTTAAGTAATAAAAACACAAGTTGGCTGCATTTGTTGGTTTGTGATATAGAATCAGCACCTCCTACATATGAAACAAACATCGGTTTTCGCATCACATATTAGTCATATGGTCCTTTTGTCATTTCGCTGCCACTCTTTGGATTCACACTGTTTGAACATTCAAAAGTTTGCTCCAGTTTCAAGCCTAACCTCTCATAGTTGTAAGATAAACCGAGGGCGTCACACTTAATTTCCTCTTCTTGTGACTTTGACAGGTGGTGGTTGCAAAGAAAATATTTTATCTCTTAGATTGTTGCTTTTTAAAGTGATTTAAAATCACTTTATGGATACAACACTCAGTGTACGGCTGCAAAATTTCCTGCCAGCGAGGAAAAATGTGATTGCTTGATTAACAAAACTTTGTGTCTAAACTGATGAGATAGGGAGTCCTTTAACATTAAAATATCATGACCCCAACAGTGGAGAATAACAGATCAAGTCGTACATAATCTTTATGATGAAGATGTCTGAATTTTTATCAGAACAGGTCTCCAATTATGACCTCTAAAACCTTTTATTTAATGAGATGTAATATTATTTTGCTATGACAGCCTAATTTCTATGATAGCTCTGCTGCACGCCTTTCAAAATATAAATGAACAGAGCAAAGGTCCATGATGTCCAAATATATTCGTAGCACTCCCCCACAGGCTGGTCGTCAGCGCTGATTAAAACTCTTAAACAGCTGTCCGCTCTCAGCACACTCCGCAGACACAATTAAAACGACAGAAACTCTGCTGTGGAAAAACTCAGCCGTCTGTCCTCACTTCTCTTTTTCTCACCACGTTCCAGCTCACATCACTTTCTTTCTCAGACACACAGACATAAACAGAAGAGACAGGCGTTTTATTTTAACATATTATTTACTTTTCTCACTGCAGCTGCTGCTTCAAGTGCACAGAGTTCGACGATGGTATTTAAAGGGCTTCAGAGGGACATGGAGATCATACCGGTTATGGAACACATATCTTTGAAATTAACTTGTAACACGTTTCTCCTGCCTCTAGCATTAACCTCTGCAGAGAGACTCTAGGAATGTTGCTATGTCAGCACTTTAGCCATAGTGAAGACCACTGATTGTGAATAAAGACGGCTAACACATCTCTATTAAATGAAAACAAAGTACTGCATCTCCTTTAGGGTGGTACAATCGATAAACAAACTCACCTGTCTATTTGAAGCAGAGACTCATGGTTACATAAAGATCTCTTGGATTGGTGTTTGCCTTCTCTCACCTTCTTCCTCTACTTTTCTAATCTGGTTAAGAAAACTGCAGTAGAGAAACAGTCAGCAGGGCGAGCTTTCAAGCCGGGTTTCTGGTGTCATCGTGGTTTTCACTATTCGGTTCCTCAGTTTGGTTTTCAGTGTGTCCAGTTTTATTCTGTCATTTTGTTGTAGTTAATCCTTGTGCGCCAGGTTGAGATTTACTCCCTTGGTTTTTCCTCCTTTTTGGATTACTCACCTGTCTCACCTGTTGCCGGTTTCCCTGTTTATATGTAGTCCCTGTTTTACCCTTTTACCCGTCCTTCTTAGTTGGTTCATCGTCTATGTCTGACTTCTCCGTGGACCCACGTTTTGTTTGTTTGCTTTAAAAAATTTTTTTTTTACTGTTTTGGAGTTTTAAAGGTGTGGTTTTTTTTTTGGTCGTTTACCGTTTTGTTTATTAAATTACTTTTATTTTTCTGCCTTCGGGAAGAGCTGTGCAAACTACTTTTTATCAACTAACTTTCCTGAAACAACTTCAAAATAAAAGCACGAGTTGAAAACACAGGTAATCCCTGTTTCGTGTTGTACATTTAGTGTTGAGACATGAATATAGCTGATACAATTGCGAGGCAGCTCTTATCACACATTTTTTCTTTATATTTCATGCCGAACTTTACCAGACTAGACTGCTTGGTGGAAACACACTATATTTGTTTTGGCTTCACTTTTGGTAGTGGTCGTATGGTCCATCCTCTTAGTCCATTGTATCAACACCCAAAACACACATTCAAACAACTCCTAAATCACCGTTAGCTGACTAATATTGAAAACTATGTAAGAGTTAAGCCTTGCCTTTAATATCATGGCTGCTAACATCAGCTGCGGCTCATTGTCGGTTACTAATAATCATCAAACTTGATTCACTTCTGTGGCCTATCAATCAGGAAAGATTGAAAGAGTCACGATCTGTCAACTTCAAATGGATAACAGGGCTGGAGCGAAGCAGATCAACATGTTTGGTGCACATATTTGTCAGACTTACGGGATTAATCAAAGTTGAGCAACTATGTGCCTGCATCAGTCACATTAATAAGCTGTAATAAATCTAGTTATTTTTGATCAAAAAGGCATGCCTAAAAACTATAACACATTCACTCAGCTTTGATTTTCAAACTTCCACTGAACCCAGTTAAGTAACATTTGCTAAAACAAGCTGTTTTACGGTATATCAGGACATTGCTGTCACCAGTGATCTTACAGCACATCCAGACAGCTGCCAGCTCTCGGTAAATGTACCATCACACACAAAGTTTGTTGTTCCAATCTGTGATTTTTGACGCACTTCACCTTATGTTTTTGTTCACTCACCATCTGCACGACAGGAAAAGTTTTAAATGGAATTAGACACAAGTTTTTTCAAAGAGGCTTGACAGGAGGCCTTTTCTGCTAACAATCAAGGTTATCCCAGAACAGCTGACTGCCTTTGTGCCGTACAAAGACGTAAGCAGCTGTAGACCAGAACACAGCACAGCTTTCAATAAACAAATAAAAATAATAAAAGTCAGTTTTTGCCTCTGGGATTTATAATTTGACTTTGATCCTTTCTCTTCCAGCACTCTTTCAAAAAAGCATTTTTTTAATCCAAACATCACAAGATAAAAGTCAGCTGAAAGTTTTCATGGGGCACAGAGTTTTTTGCAGCGTTTTTTTGTGGGTGTTCAACAACTGAATTATTCACAGGAATCAAGTGATTTTACGTAACATGGGAACGTGGAGGGAAACAAAGTCCACCAGCATTGTGCGGCTGAGAAACCACAAGGCTTTGTGCTCATCACTGTGCCAGTAAAGATAGCAGATTTACCAAAAACGATAAATAAAATCTGACTCTCACATCCTCCTCCACTCCTTCATCCTGTATCTGTTTGTGGCAGACAGCCCACGGATTTCCTCTCGCTGCCCCTTCAAACAGGAGCGCTGCTGTGGGCGGTTGAGACATGTCTCTCTTTGTGCGAGCTGTAAATAATTTCTTCAATCAAACAGTCTTACTGCAGAGCCCGGTTTAATCTGGAAGACATAGATCAAAGTGCAGGATGGAGTAGATGGGATGAGAGAGCGAGAGAGTAAGTGCACGTCTGGATGACTTAGGGTAGTTGTGGTTACGAAGCTTCAAATGTTAATATTATTAAAATTTAGAAAAGAAAACCATGTCACCAAAAATTCTCCAAGGCCTAAAGCTGAGTTGTTGTCTTTTGTTTTAAAGCATGAAGCAATAACAATTAATAAGCAATAAAACCCACTTTTTCTCCATGAAGTGCCGAAGTTGTTCAAGTTTGAGGCAACCAAGAAATCCCCAGTATGTCCCATGTTAAAGGCACAAATGAGTCATTTCTAACTGTTTGAGAAACAGGTTGAAACTGATACTGGTGTCGTAATATATCCATAAAAAAACAAGTACAACCATTCGCTACATCCCCTCATGGCAATTACTCACTGTGGGTGAAATACTTCACAGTTTAAAGACAACAGGATCAGTTTTAGTCTGAAAACTTGACTCTTACACTTGAAGTCAGTGGTTCTCAAGTCCAGTCCTCGAGGCCCACTGTCCTGCATGTTTTGGATGTTTCCCTGCTCCAACACACCTGATTCAAACGATCAGCTCGTTATCAAGCCACTACAGAGCTTGATAACGAGCTGATCATTTGAATCAGGTGTGTTGGAGCAGGGCTTCAAAATGTCTCACCAAAGACTAATGAATGACCATGAATGTTCCTATTTATGTAGCTTAACTAATTTTGCTGCGTTGCTATAGCCTAGCTTGTAATTCTCTGGGGGTCACCTTTGGTTTAGTGAGGTTTAACTTAATTGGGAGCAATAAGTAGCTTAGCTCATTACATTTTACAAGTAGCTCACTCATCAGTGATGAAACATTATTTTGGCAGGTGATCAGGCCACATAGTTTGTCCACATATCTGGCAGATGTTAGAGATTCAGCGCCGACTGTTTTCTTCCAGGTTTTGATAAAACGGCACACAGTCTTAGACCTCCATTCTTGTACCAAAGTAAAGTAAGCTCCATCCTTGCATTCCTTCATTCTGATGTCTGTACATGCTGAAGTTTACTTTGAGTCAAGCTGACATCTGCTGCAAACATTAGCTGTTACAGAGACTGTTTTATTTCATACCAGAAAGTCTTAACAAATACTTTATTCAGTCATGTTTTGTCTTAAACTTCCACAGCACCCTCATGAATTAAATATTCTCATATTCAGCTGCAATTAATGGACTTAAGGCTGAATGCCGCACACATTGTGTCTGTTATAAATCAAATGAGCACAGAACAACATGTTGCTGTTGTCATGTTTATTCCTAGCAAGAAAAAAAGTCACAATCCCAGATTTACTTTTCAAGGCTCAACACAGAACAACAACGACACAAAAAGCAGAGTAGAAAAATCAAGTGCATTGAGTATGCTTGAAAACACAGCCATAGATTTATATTACGAAATATCCAGTGTGTACTTTGAGTTAAAAAATGTGAGAATCGGCCTGTTGGTTATCATTCAAAATAAGAGGGCAAAAAAAGAAACCGATAAAAAGTGTCGAAAAACAGACGAAAGTTGTTGAGCAAGAAGAGTTTGGAAGAAGATCAATCTTTGTCGTCCTTTAATTCACCGTGTCAGTCACTGATTTATATCCACATAGGGGCTATTTTTATTTCCAGCCTTTAGATCATAAACTTAAATGTGTTTAGATACGACTTAAAACTGTGATGCACATTCTTGGATTCTGGAGGTGTGAGAAAGAAAAGAAGTGAAATTCAAGCTCAGTAAAACTGAAAAAAACAATAACACCTACAACAGTCCCAGCCGTTTCTGTTTCTGTCTGAGCCATCACTCTTCCCACCATAAGCCAAATAGAGCTGGAGGTTATCATTATGGGCTCCCTGGGTAATGCTTGACTGACGGCTCAGGTCTATTCTCGCTCAGTCAGTGCAGCGGGTGCATGCTGGTGCTTATAGTACACACTGGGTGACAAACATTCACATAGGGTGTAATTCTTGTGGCAGTGTCCCCGGCCTCAATGAGGCTTGGGTGGAGTGCCACTCACTTAAAAAAAACCAGGGTTTCCCAAGCGGTGCCATGCACCCATGGAGAAGAAACGAGTCTGGACCAGACTCTGGTTTCATGCTAGCCTGGATGTAAATTCCTCTGAGGTTTGGTTTGGGATCGGTCCCATCCTGGCTGCTGGTGGTAGAGTGGTAGGAAGTAGGAGTCCGGGCTGAAGTCTCCAGAGGTCTGCTGGCTGCACTGATTATGTTCATGTTTCAGGTGTGCTGTGTCTGCTTCCTCACTCAGCAGACTGTTTGGGGTTTTGGTCGTGTGGTTGCTGTCCATCATTTTAGAGGTTTGTTTTGTTGAAGTCTGGGCTCTACTTTGGTCGGTCATTGGTAATCCAAGCAGCACAGAGCTGGTGATAAGTAAAAGGTTTGTAGAAGCCCTATATATAAACTTGTATAAGTGCATACCTGCAGAAAAATAGCCTTACAACACATCGTCCTGGTTTAATATTATTTCTACTTGATTGCATGCTTGTATTGTGGAAGCTTGAATGTCATATTTCTATAGTAAAGAAGCTTAAACCTTGACACTCACTGTACAATGACGTTAAAGGCTTTCTATTTAATAGCATAGCATTTACCATACAAGGGCTGTTATTGTATGGTTGTAACAGTTCTTGAAATCTCTGCATTTCACAAATTTATAAGTTGAGATGCAAGTTTAAAAACTTTTCTTTGTCATGGTGTATTTCCAATGACCTCCTTATATCAGGGCAAGCCAAGAGGGCTGTCTTCGGGCACGCTCACTAGAGTAAAGGATCAGGTGAACAACCTTCATTCGCTCACATATCTCAATCAGGAGACGGCAATCAGCGAGAGCTATGTCTGGTTTTGACCCTTCGATCCTTTTAGGGACGGCTGTGGCTCAGCGGTAGTGTCGACTGTCTCTCAATCAGAAGGTCAAGAGTTCGATCAGTGGTCCTGCTCTCCTCATGTTATTGGGCAAGACCCCAGACTGCCCCTGCTGGCTGCATCAAGTGGCATGTTGATGGGGATTATTTAATACTCAGTATGTTTTATGTTTTTTTGTCAATGTTGTTATGTAAAATCGACACTGGGCTTTTAAAATAAGTCAGACTGAAATTGTACAATACCAAACTCCTCGTAGATGGACTAACATACCTAGATAATGTGGTTGAGAATTGATTTTATCTTCCATGAATACGGCCTAAGCATGCTGGAGAAGTTTGCATGCCAAGCTTTGAGTAGCATTAATGTGTTGCTAGGAAACAGGGTGGTAAACAAAACATCAACAGAAGGAGAGAGATGTAAAAAAAAACAAAGAAAAACAACAAAAAAGACAGAGCTGTTAAAGTGACGGCACTTTCATTGTTTGACTTACCTCCCATTAGCTACTTGCTAAGCCACAGTCGCGCAGTCTTGTCGGTTGTTTTGGTATGTGATGTCATAGGTCAACCAGGAAGTGACCCAGTAATATTAAACTTAAAAGGGAACATGTTGTGTTTGATAATAAATCAATTCTGCATGGTGCTTGTAAAGTGGGACAAGGACAGTAGGGCAGTTAGATCACTGAACTGAGCTGTAACCACAGTACTATCGTTCTGATTAATGGGGGATTTACACAGAAGCTTTTGCTATCGCTGTATTAATGTGATTTAAAAGTACTTTGCTTGGTCTGCAGACTAGATTAAGTGCAGTATAAAAAAAAACAGAAATAGACGACACATGGCCAGTCGTCTAAAACTACACATGAATATTAAAAAAGGAGAAAAATGGAAATAGACTGCACTCAAAACATGAAGATATGTTACAGATCTTATTGAGGTGAAGTGCACACACTTGTGCTGATGTTTGAAAAGGGTTTTGTCAGAAGTAGATAACAGCGTGAATAGAGCTCTCACAGGGTGTGTACTTAGGCTCTGTTTGGGTTTCGATAATGAAGACCTGCTCTCTTCATGTCTTTTTAAAAAGTGGGCTCTGCCTTTTGTACACGCTCTTTAAATGCAGCGGTGGCTGAAAGTCCTGACAGGCTATCATTTCCTCTGAGAAAATGAATGTATTTGAAAAATGTGGCTGCGATGCCGTATCATTTTATTTTTTTCTCTGGAAGTGACGCACAGGCTTTTTGTGTGAAGTGCGCTGAAATAACAAGGATAAAGGAGCCGTTTCAGAAGCCTGAATATTACACAGATAAAATCTCTTCCTGCGTTAATTACATTCAGGTCCTCACCAAGTCTTTGTAACTCAGGAACACTTGAGCCTCTGCAGAACTTTTTAGTGTTTTGTTTGGACTTGAACATTTTAGGGGCCTTGATTTTTCATATAATAGCTTCAATTTAATACAGCCTTTTATGATTACTGAATACATGCACTCAACGAATCAAAGGGCTGAACTTTACTCTGGTAGGACGAACCAGAAATGATGGTTCACAGAACAGAGTCAGACCTACACCTCTCTTTGCTTTCAAGTTAATAATCTGGGTGTAGTCCTGGAGTCGGATCTGAACATCTGCATAAGGAAAATGACTAAATTGGCCAACAATCATCTTAAATACATGAAGAATCAACAGACTTCAGACAGAACAGCAGCTTTCAAAGAATCATTACTAGGAGTACAAAGGTGGATCACATCAGACTTCTAACATTGACTATTTTGTCCTCTTTGGCACAGCACGGTTTAGCCACCGTAATGGAAAATAGAGACACTGCTGCGCTTCTAAATGGCACATTTCACTTTTAAAACTGCTAGAAAGCTCAGCTGGATAGTCAAAGGTAATACACACTCAAGAGAGCCACCATCCATGAGCTAAACACAGGAACAGCTAGTCAGACTGATATCAGCGGGCAACCACATCTGAAAAGGAAGCAAAGTGCAATTTTTGAGTGTGAGTCACATCACAAATTGACTTCTTAAAGTCCCACTCTGATCGTATTTTTTTTAATTAAAGTGTTCTCAGTGGTCTTTAAATTGTGATTATGTTTTTAGCCATAATTGCGTTACCTGTGTCATTTTCAAGTGCTTTTCTTTTGCAGAGCTCGAGCAGCTCATTAGCAATTCGCCTCTGAGTCGTGGGCGGAGACAGCGCTACCCTGCACGTTCCTCTTCATGCTAGCTTGTAGCCTAACATTGCCGGTACAGCAGAAGTGGCAGGGGCTAATATAGGGGCTATTCAGCTCTTTAGGGGCATGGTGAAAGGTAATTTTATAATTAGCTCTTTTTCTTCTGTTCCGCGATTGTCCTCTCTACCTCTCAGAGTCTGGCCTGCATAGCAGGGATCTGGGGGTGGAGCTTGAACTTGTGACATAGAAAAATCTGAATGCAGAAATACTCAGAGATGCAATTTTACACTTAGTTTTCCCATGATATGTCCTCTAGCATCAGAAAAATGACATATAAACATGTAGACAACAAGAAAAACACGATTTTCGATTTTAACTTCTCAACATGGTGGACTCGAATCAAATGGAGACTGGGCTGGCATATACAGGACCTTCGAATAAAACTGGAACTGTGATGAGACAGAAAAATAATAGAATGATATGTAGGTAAAAGTAGTCTAGAAATTCAGTGATTTACAATTAAGAATTTTAATTGCTTGACAGTCCTGGTGGAAGATGAACTGCTTCACTTCATTTTCCTGAAAAAAAAAAAACCTGGAAAGTAAAGAGAAACTTGGACCTGCTCTCCAATTATGATCTATTTATATAACTGTGACTATAATAGGCTCCTTCAAGAGTCAAAAGTAATGCATTAAATGTTCTATGCATCTCACACCTGGTATCAATCACTCCACACTGTAGCTGCGCTCCAACTCTCAGCTCCTATAAATCAGCTTTTTAGTGTTTATTTTTGCATCGAAATGAAACCCGTTTCATTAAATTCTCCCTAACTTCCAGCACTTCACTCTTTTATAATCCTTCAAACTTCACTGACGGTTATTTGAATTCTTGCTTTAATCCTTTTTTTAGGTCTTACCTAATGTATTTTAAATGCTTTGTAAGAAAATACCACACAAATACAAACATGCCTTTCTTGGTCTTGATCGGTAAAAACTTACCTGATACGTCTGAACTCCCTGGCCTCACATTTAACCACAACATCAGCTCCACCATCTGTAAAAATACTTTACACCAAAGCCAATATTATACATTTGCAGCAGGTATCTTGTTGTAAATGATCCCCTCAAAAGGACTTGACTGTTATTTATCGGGCTTTTTGTGATCCTCTTTCTTCACACTCCTCCACACAACGTCAGTAACAGGTTCAGAGCATTATATCCCAAACACCTGGATCTTCAAGAGAAGCAGCAGCAGGGCCTCAGACAGCAGGAGAGATTAATGTCCAGGCCGAGAGGCGCTGGAGAAAATACTCAAACTTGTTTCGTAAAGGCCGGTGATTAATTTCTGTGTTCGTTTAGGTTTAAATATTTACACGATAAGACGGCATTTTACCCTCTTAACTAGGACCTCGCTCAATCAACATGTTCTATCACAAACCAAATGGCATCCTGGCAAAAACATCTAATTTTTCCTTTCATCCCTCGGAGGTGTCAGCTGTGTTTATGCTCCAGTATGTGTTAAAACTGGAATAACAGCCTGTTGTTCCGAGTTCACGACTTCAAGCTGTGTTTATTGTTCCTGCTGCGCTCTTGCATGCATCATCTCTCTCTCTGTCACACATGCTGCCCAAATTTGGATGAGCGCTTTATAAGTATGTCGTTTATTTTCTTCTGCTCGTATGTATTTAACAGTCAAACTTGGCAGATCTGGCCTCGCTGATCCTCCAGGCTAAACCTTTTATACTGTAATGGCCATCCAAACATAGTGTACGCTCTATTTCTGGACGCTGAAATGACACAGCTGTGAGTCAGCAAGAGCTAAAGGAGACGAAAATGGACATAGGTGTTGACTGAGAAGCTGACTCATACAACTTGGAAGGAATCTTCTTGGTCTAAAGACGGACACTTGAAGCTGAAATTGACCGTGTTTGTGTGGTGACCCATTTCAGTGATGAAATGCTCCGGGGGGTTAGATTAAAAATTGAATATCATATTGCTCTATTATTGAGATTATCTGACTAAATGCATCCATTTAACTGCTTTCTGATTGAGCCAAAACTCAAAGTGCAAATGCTAGCTTTTTGTGAACTTGGTAGTTGTTGGTATTCTTAATTAGGGTGACCATACGTCCTCTTTCACCGGGACATGTCCTCTTTTGGGGGGCTGTCTGGCCTGTCCAGGGGAAGTTTACAAACTCCTTCAAATGTCCTGGGTTTTGTGTGAAAGTTTTGAGTTTGTGTAGCGTGGACTAACTGAGTTAGAAGAGCATAAGTTAAACTCAAAAATCCCTCAAAATTTTGCGCACGACTCCGCCCCGCTTAGCAGTGTCCTCGTTTTTGGGGGATTCAGAATATGGTCACCTATCTTAATTATAAGATGATGAATCAAAACCGTTTGGAAAGCAACCATGTCATCAAGCCCATTAAATATCATGTTGCATCACATGGTAATCAGCATTTGCTGTCTACTCTGCATCCAACAGATATACACCTTTGATAGGATGTTGCCATCAGCTGCACACTTTGGAATATCTATTTCTCCATATCAGTCAATCAATCTGCAGGTCTAGAGCTCCATGCCAAAGTACTTTAAAACAGTCCAGCTAAATGTATTTGCTACTCTCTCCGGTCATATTTCAGAGTGTTTACAGACTAAAAAGCTGTAGTCCAGCTGAAATTGCACTACATCAAGCTTTTCATAGTTGCGCCAACAGACCTGGATAATGCAGTCAGGGATAGATTCTCTCCCATGTATGCAGCTCAGTTGAACTAAAGCTGGCCTAAGCGTCTTGTGCATGATTGAGTGTTTGCATGCTGGGCTTTGAGCCTTGCGGAAGTTGGACGAATGGATGCATCTCTAGGAAGCGGGATCGTAAAGAAAACCTTGACAGATAATGAACGGACATAAAAACACTAGCTCACATTAGCTCTTATCTTACAGTCCCTAACTGAAAATCAAATATGACATATCACTCCAGAGTTTATATATCTTTAACTGAGTAGTTCATGAACAGTCTTCAGGCGGTAAACAGAAAGTGTCTAACAATGCTAAAGCCAGAGGAATCAGCCCCTTGAAGACGTGTGATGATGGTGACTAAACTTTTGGACTTTTTATCTAACAGGTCTGTTCTAAAAACAACCAGAAACCTGATCAGAAACCGTTAAAGCAGTTTACGTCCATATAGAGGAATTTTTAACGGGTCGTCATTTTTCTTGGACGTCGAAAACATTCTTCATTTCAACCATTTAATTTCCCGTTAATACACCCTCCTCATCCTCATGTTACACTTAATGCTCCAGCTCCCCTGATTGGATCCAGGAGAATTCTGGACTAAAGGCGAGCGAGGAAGACTTCCCACTGTGAGAGGAGAACCGTCAAGGGAGGGAGGGGGGTCACGCAGTCCTGCTTGCTTTGTAGTCGGACGCCACACAGCTGCGGCGCTGGAATTTCATGCTCTCAAGAGGAGATGTTCATTATATTTCAACCAAAATAAAGCAAAAAAAAAGAGATCCTTGGAGAGAGTGAAAGGATGCTTAACTGGCATTTTTAAGGTTTACAAATTTTCCAGGCATGGGTGCTTATTTTGAACTTTCAGGAGACGGTAAAAGCACTAATATGATCATTTTAAATTGAGCAACTTTAAATGTGGGAAATGCATTTCCCCGATTCCCAGGCCCTGGGCTGGTTTTTGCTCCATCAGTGATAGCATCACACTTTGCTGTTGCAGCATAAACTCTAGGGGCTCCAACAGGAAACTGATTTATGAAGCTTTGCCGGCTTGTTTGCTTCCAAGCATGCAGCCTGAGTGTAAACACCCTGACACTGCACAAGCTGATTACAAGTGAGGCAGATGGTTTCTCCTCTGAGGGAGTCATGTTTTTGCATTCCCCTGTCACGGGAGAGCTGAAAAACGCAATGCCCCGTACACGCACACACACGCACAAGTAGTGCATTCATAAGTTTGTAGACACACACACATCAAACTCACACTTGCATGCAGGCAGGGTTCACTTGGTGCATTTTCCCAGCTCTCAGGTGGTGGTGTATCCAGTGTGACTGAGGAAAGCATCTATAATGACTGTGAAAAGCTTTCAGGAGAGACTTCCAGGGTAGAGTTCTGGTTGTTAGTGAAATGCTGTGTCTGCACACATTTGAATCCCCTGAGCTGTAACCTCAGTAAACTGTACATTTAATAAATCACAAGCCTCAAATTTAAGACTTAAATATCAGTCTATAGAGTGGAAATTCCCATGTATATAATCACGCCGAGACCTTTGGGAGCTATATGTGTGCTGTCATGCCAAGACTAAATGGTTCATGAACTCAGTAGCTCCCCGTTTTGATTGACTCTAATATATTCCCAGGGCCTGAAGGCAGTGATAACTTACAGTAAGACAGCGCTTTGATACGGGTTGACTGTGCACAAAAAGATGAGATCTGTCCTGTACATGCTGGCTCTTGCTTCAGCTCCTCACAGTGAGGAGTAAATCATTAAGTACTTCAGCTGCCAACTTAAAAGGTGTGAAGGCATGCACCGAGGATCAAGACGAGATACTGACAGACGAGAAGTTTGCAGAGCTTCCTCACCGTGACGCCCAGTCAGTGGTTTGCAACCAAACAAATCTCCTGCGAGGTTTTTTGTCTGTCTGAGGAGAGGAAGGTCACACTTTAGTGCAGGCTAACAAAGCTCTCTGGAAACAGATTTTGACTCTCAAACCCCCCTGGGTCTTGAGAACAGAGCTGGTGACAAACTTGTTCTGGCACAATTATGAGCTGCTCGGTCACTTTTTGACACCCTCCTGCTCCTCCGACTGTGCCGTTGTGTCAAAGTGCTTGTTTTCTGATAAAGAGCAGCTCGGCTTGTTATCACAAGTGTCAGTGTGTGTTGACTCTGACTGCAGGGGTTTGTTCCGGCAAAGAGGTAAATGACCAGCAAGCCACAGCGGTGACCACAGTCCAGATGGATGCCTCCAACTAGAAACTGTTGATTTAGTCAACCATGAGTCAACAGTTCCCCGCAGAGGGGGACGGCAGAGTGGAGGGACAGAGGAGAGGAAGTGCAAGGGTGTTGAACGATTACATGGAGCTTAAGCTTCTAGGGTGGGGGGCGAACAGGAAGCGGATGCCTGAGTGGTTCAGAGGCAAAAAAGTGATTGTTGTGTACCACACAGAGTGGATGTGGCCTTCTGTAATTAAAGTGTGTGTTTGTGCAAGCTTGTAGCATTGGTGTGCATGAGGATGTGCACACATGCTGCTCCTTTTAGGGCTATTTTTGTTGTCTTCACACTCAGTGCGTTTACATGCACAGCTTAATCGGACTAAGCTCATTATTCTTTTTTTTGGCAGCTGAGAAAATCAAATTATTGCCCCCTAGTTTATCCCAAAACTAAGGGCCAATATAGGCCTTTTTAACGGCGCTGTTTCTGGACCTTTATTAAAGATGTCTCCGTTCCCGGTTTTGCAACTGTCCATCTACTTTAAAATGTCCATTTCTGTCAGGACGGAAAGCATAACGGCGCTCTCCTCGATGTTCCAAAAGTAGACATTCTTTCGTGCTTCAGCCACATTGCAGTTGCTTCGTAGTCGAAAGTTCATTCGGCGTTACGGAGGCATGAGGCACGCGCACATGCATTGTCTGATTATCGTCCGCATTATCTGGGTGTCTTAATTGGAGTTCTCAATCACAGATTATAGTCGGACTAAGGTGTTTACATGCACTTCAGTTGTCCGGTCTTAATCAGAGTAAGGCAGTAATTTGGTTTTCCCAAGTGTCATGTAAACATACTGACTATGAGGACGACTTTCAGAGGGTTTGTTGTAGCTCTCCAAACATCTTGGCTCAAGTGTGCAGTGACTTGTCGAAAACGTTGGACAATATGCAGCATGAACTCTCATCTCTAATAATGTGTTTCAGCTTTCAGCACCATAAAAATACAGAAGATGGAGCGAAACAGGACAGATGGACTCAATAAAGTCTTATCATGAATGCAACCTGCAACAAACAACAAACTCACAATCCCCCTCACTCACTCAGTGTTTCTGTTGGCAGGGGAAATGCATGAAAATACCCCGAGGACATGTTGCTCCCCGGGGAGACTCCACAGAACTGTTGGATCAGAAACTGTGTAAGAGTTTGAGTCTTGTAATTTAACAAATAGCCTTCAGTCATGATTTTAAATTTTTAATATTGGAGATGAAAAATCTTTCCAGAGATCCATAATTTAATTTTGAAAATCGAAAACATATTTTGGCTCATAAAAACTGGTGGTGAAGTGAAATGCTCAGTTGAGTATTCACTGGTATCCTAATAGGCTGATAAGAATCTGTTGCCATGGAAGTATTACTGACCATGAAATCAGAGTTGTGTTCAAACATAATTCTTCAAATATGTAAAACCAACTTGTTCATGTCTTGAATGGGTAGTTGTGCAAATTAAAATCCTGATAGGGTGTCTAATGGCTGATCAATGCTTGCCATAGGTATGAAAATGTACACACGTCCATTTCAAACGATGGCCCACATACTTTCATGCGTTCTTTACATTGGCCTGGATGTTAACCAATACACCCACCAGGGGATAGGCCACAGTGTTCAACAACAACAAAAAAAAACATGGCAGCTTTATGTTCTTTATGTTAAGACAGAAATGGACACAGCGATTGAGGAGGCGGTGGTCGGTCAGGTCACCAAACGTGTCGCTTTTGGAGGACGGACATTTTTTTTCTCTAGAAGTACCAATGAGACAAATTGACGAACTTCAAAAAGGCCCGACATTGTCTTCTTCGTTTCTCGCTAGAGATGCTTATCAGGTAGTGACAGCAGCAACACTGCCCCTGCGGTTTCTGGTGGTACTGCTCCGTCTGGCCCGTATCTGTAAACTTCAAGAA
This sequence comes from Xyrichtys novacula, assembly GCA_962446985.1. Taxonomy (NCBI): domain Eukaryota; kingdom Metazoa; phylum Chordata; class Actinopteri; order Labriformes; family Labridae; genus Xyrichtys; species Xyrichtys novacula. The sequence continues at coordinate 27,719,536 of OY660871.1, forward strand.
TACGTGCAGAAATACGGACAAAAAGAATGCAAAGCACGGTTGGAGAGCTTCGTCCGTATCTGTATGTAACGTTGAGCGTAAATGAGCCTTAAGTCTGAATCTCGCTCCTATAACCACCTGCTCACTATACTTTTTATATATTATGTACATTTTTCGTACTATAAGGAAATCACCAGATAAACTGTATATGCTATAAATCTGAGCCACAGAATTTGAAGATTTCAGTCTGTTTCTGCAGAGTTCATTTCTTTGCATCAAAAGCAACATTTCTAAGTTCACCAGCTCATCCCCCCCGCTCTCACATCTGCACTCCTTCTCCCTCCTGTCTCTCAGCCTGTCAGGTCCTGTCCTCAGAATGTGCTGTCAAGTGTTGACTTCCAACCTGGCTGCGCTCTGCACTCCCCATCAGCAGCTGTGTGTGCAACCGTGTCATTATCTCGATTACACTCCTCCAGCCACACACACTCCTCCGGGGGCTCCACCTTAATGAGAGAGAGGGAGAAGACAGACAGCATCCAATGACTCTGCTCTGCATCACTGACACATACTCTTCATGAAAGTGGTGTATGCACAGCGCTTTACATTGTCGTTGCTAGGAAACACTTCAATCAAGTTGAACCCATCTCTATTGTTTCTCAGCATGTGTGCATTGTAAAGCCCGATGTGTGTGTGTGGCATCTTTATATCTAAAACCACCCTGTCATTGTCACTCTTCATTGTGGCGAGGTCTGAATGGAAACAGATTGTTTGTTGACAACTATTAATGTCAGTTTCTATGTCATTATGTGCAGCCTTTTGAAAGTACTGCACTCAAAGCGGAACAATTACGTGTGGTTTAAAGTAAAAGTGAAAAAAAGAAAAGAAAAGAAAATTGGCCTGTTCTCCACATTTCTTCTTGATGTTTCACTTGAACTTGTTCTCAGCAGCCAGAAATACCAGTGAGGGCTTGTATTTTTAGCTCATGTCTGTGGGATACAAGCTCAAATCTAAAGTAGTGTATCAATCAGTCAGTGCGTTTACATGCACAGCTTATTCGAACTAAGCTCAGAATTCGATTTTTTTCTGAATCGGACTTCTCCCCTTGACCGCCTATACATGCAGATGTGAAAATCGAATTATTGACGTGAATGATTTAAATTGTGTACTTTGTGCTCCTCTATATAAATAAAGTTTGATTTGATTTGATTTGATGTGTCCTCCCCCCAAAACTAGGGGGCGATATGGGTGTTTTCAGCAGCGTGTCAGACGTCAGAAGTGGCTATGACTGCTGCTGGGCCTTTTCGAGCACGAAGATGGAGCATCGTACAGCGTTGTTTTTGTCGTACATGATGTAGGCTGCGCTACTTTTTCAGCAGACGAGATGCACGCTACTTCTCTTCTCTGGTGTTTTTGTTCGGGGGTTACGGGGGCGTGGCGCACACACAAATGCATTGTCCGATCATACTACGACTGCACCGCTTACATGGTAGAGAAAATCGAATTCAATCACATTATCTGGGTGTCTTAATCAGAGTTCTCAAACTCCAATTACAGTCAGATGAAGGTGTTTACATGCACTTCAGTTGTCCGGTCTTAATCGGAGTAAGGCAGTATAGTGTCATGTAAACGTACTGAATGTGTGTTTGTGTCCAGAGGTTACTTTGAAGCTGTACATCTTTTTTGCATTCAGAATTATCAGAGTGTTTCATGCTCCAGAGAGACATGGCGGTTTGGTCTATTTGGCACCTGATGAGCGAGTTTAGTCTTATGATGGTGGAGATGGGCCAAATAGAGGAAGAGTCTGGTGGGGTAAATGAGGGCAGAGATATTAGTTTTCTGCAGACATTTGAAAATATCACTCCTGTTGTTTCCCCCTCGGTCATAGCTTGCGTAAAAACAAAACTGACTGACCTCTTTTTTTGCGAAAGAAAGCAAAATCAGTGTCTCTCTTTCTCCGCGAGAAACCCGAATCAGTAATCAGAAGTCTGTTTGTACCATTAGCTCTGCATCATCATGAGACCTTCACGGCTGAAAAGACGTTTGCCGGAGTGAATTGATGATAAGCTCCAGAGCCTGGAGGAGGGCCACTGCACAAAAACAAGGGGTTCTTTAATTGTGAAGGAAAAAGAAAGTTGTTTTTTTTCCCCCAATCAGAGAGAACTTGTTTACAGGGTCCAGTAACTTAGAAAATCTTCTGGTCGTAAAGCCAGGTAGGAACCCTGTTTCTCTCATGTTGACAGCACAAGGTCTGACATGGCGAGCTAATGCATGAAAAACAGCACAGGAGAGTGAGCATGATAGAGTCAGTCAGTTTATAAAGTACAACAAAGGCTGACAAAACAAAGACTTTAACTGACAGATATCTTACAAACCTATAAAAATCCATGTTTTTGTTCAGCAGTGACTTCTTAACCCTGCATTTGTTTTTAACTTTTGCTACTTGTTATGAATCAACTCAGAGTTTTGTTTTACTTTCTCTCTCTGAAGGGTCAAAGAAATCCTGAAACCAGAGGCGCTAGTTGAACTCAGTCCCTGTAAAGTGAGGGTCTGATGAGCAGAGACTGCATCCTTGATACATCGACCACATACTTGACCCTCGGCCCTTGGGTTCATATATTTCTTTTTTTTTTTTCCCTCCTCATGTCCCCTGTATATCCTTAGCTGTTCTTCTGAATAAAAGCAAAGTTAATAAGTCAGAGCACAAGCCAGATGCTATGCTTAAAAATGATTATTTTATGAACACTTATCTGCATGTCCGTTTTTGGGACAAAGTAGGCTGGATGAAGCTAAAATACAGAAATTGGTACAACAAAATAATAAAATTAAATGCACCAAAATCAAGTTTACTTCTCATCATTGACAGGGCCCAGACTCTTTTTCTATTAAAAACATCATCTAGATCATTTTATATGGGAAATATGACAAGTTTGTGTTTTTCACCATTAAAAATAACAGTGATATGGTGCACAAAAACTGGCATAAAAAGGGTGTAATTAATTGTTTTTTAATGGTCAGGGCTGCAGTTGTTTAAGAGATATGAGCTGAAAAAAGTGTAATGTTTAAAAATGATTATTTTATGAACATTTATCTGCCCGTTTTGGGGACAAAGTAGGCTGGATGGAGCTTAAAATTAACAGGAACCGAGAGTTAATACTGGGGGAAGATTTCCAAATATGCTGCTGATAACTATTTTCAAATATCACATCTTTACAGGAAAGAGAGATTTTAGTAGGTGAGGTGGGATGAGCACACACTAAAATAAGGTGAGCAACAGAGGATATTTAGCATGAAAAAAGGAAATTACAGAGATGATGTCATGACAAAATAATGTTAAATAAATGTTGCTGCTGAGTTGTAAACAATACAAGCTATGTAACTATCGACAAATCTTTCTAAAATCCGAATTTTACCTCCTTTTCTTTGAAGTGTTCCCAGTCTCTTTGTCCTCTGCAGACCAGAAACAGTTAAGTGTCTGAAACATGAGGCTGTAACTGCTGCCTTGTAAGTTGGCCCAAATTGTTTATGTGTAAACCAAATTGGTTCCTCTCAGCAGCCCTCAGGCACCAGCGCTGCAGTGTGGAGCTTCCACTTGCAGCATGTGTGGTGTTCAAACAGTGTTCTTGAGTCTGCACATTATGGGGACAGAGGTCGAAGGACGTAAAGACGGGATGTTATGTATAAACAATTGTTTGAGTCTGAATCTGAGAGTGAATTAAGTTAATTAAATTATTACTCCAAATGTCAAAAGGCGGGAAACAAAAGTGGAGAAAATGTCCATTCATCTTTTTGTCCTCGTTTTTCTTGCTCGGCTGATTTCATTTGTCATTTTGTGTCTGTTTTTTCATCAGCCTCCCTTCGTCTCAGTGTTTTGGAGCGTGTCAGTTTTGTGTTGTTTGAGCTAAAAAAAAAAGAGGTAGTCAGCCACTTAAAAGCAGGTCAAAGGTGGTCAAACCGACGGCAAACGATGCAGGATTTGTTTAAACGTAATGGTCGGACTACAGCGCTGTCAATTTAACAGCCGACAGCTGCTCCCTGTATCTGAGTGTGTCTGTGTGTGTCTGTGTCTATGTGCTGCACAGACAAGAAAACTGGCTCCAGTGAGCTCTGGGACTGATGCCTTTATCAAACCATAATCACTACTCTTGCTGTTTTTAGTGTCAGCCTCAAATTTGATACTGTAAGTGTTAGTGGCCATGGTTATGCCCCATAATATTCTCTGCTGCTTTGCTGAAAACAGCTGTAATCTCTCAAACATGCTGGCTGCAATTTTCCTGTCTTAGCAGCTCTCCTCGTCGTATCGGTGACATTCATTCAAAAAAGTGTAGTATGAAAACTTAAAGTCAAATGAAGAGAGTTTTGCAAAACTTGAGAGTACTTTTGGGTTGGGTTCATTTTCTCTTTAAATCTCCTCTTGCCTCTGGTTGTTTTTTCAGACAGAAATACGAGAAGAAACTGAAGTACTCCTCTGTGTCTCCTCTAAAATAATGATCCTTTGTTGAAATTCAATCTAGTGCTTAAAACTGTTTTATATTCTCGATGTTTTTTCTCGCCAAAAAAGTAGAAATCAAACAGCTTCTGTGTCTTTGCCTCTCCAAATCAAGACAGAATCTGAGACCAAGCAACACCAAAGTAAATTCAGCGATTTTCTGCTGGAAGCCATAAACACAGTGCTGCATTGTTCGTGTTTATTTTGGGGTGTATACTTAGCATCTTTTACAGTTCCCTTTCGAAAGCAGCCCATCATTATGACTCTTGTGTAAACACAGAGGGTTTTTTCGGTGTTGCTAGGAGTGGTTTGGATTCATTATTCCCAATCTCAGACTTCAGCTGACTGTTTTTGTCAGCTGGATGTGACTCTCTTTGTGCTCCAGGCAGAAACAGAAGTGGATTTATGGGTCTGGTTGTTCATAGACCTGTTGTTTCAAGACCGAACTTCAGCTCTTTGAGGAATCAGCAGCAGGGAATTTCCATTTTGTCCAACACTTCAAGGCTGTCGAGGGAAGTTGGTCAGTCGTAGTACATACTTTCATGCACACAAAGCGCTATTCTTGAATATGCAAAGGAGGACGGGTATGTGAAGGAGTTGTTTCAGCTGAGGTCCTCTGTGTATGGTCTTTGTAATGCTGTTCAGATGTGTACTCTTATGAATCAACATGGAAACTCATGTAATGTTTTCAAGCTGAATTCAAGGTTCAACTGAGGAACTCCTGTTTAAAGGTTATCAAAACTCTGTTCCGTTTTAACCTCAGACAAGTTAACTCATTTACAACTACTTACTCTCAGAAGAACAACAGAGGTTTTCCATTTTAAAGTAACTGTGTACATACATGATCACAGCACCTAGCTTAATATCATAGTGATATATTTTAGCAAAAATAAAACTCTGTTCACCTTTTGAAATTCACCCAGCACGGTTTCTCTCAGTTGATAGAGCACATACTCTGCATACAAAGGAGATAGTCCTTAATGCACTGATCTCAAGTCAGATATCCAGCTGTGATTTTATGGTGCATGTAATCTCTCATTCTCTCTGTTCCCACATCCCCCTGTCGATTCTTGGGCCTTCAAATCAAATACAGGCTAAAAGCCAGAAAAAGTTTTTAATATAGTCAGTATGAAATAATCAAAATGGTTTTCTTCTTTTCACCAAGCAGAGACCTCTAATGTTAAGTATCAAGGGTGCAATTCCTTGACTGTCCACTTGGGGCTTGCTTCAAAAGCCATGAGATGCCTGTTTAAGCCCATATAAAGTGTCAAATTTTAGAGTGCAAACTGGAACAAAAAAACTGGGTTTCGTCAGCTGAAATACCTTCATTTGGGATGACTACAGGGGTGTTTTTTTTTAGATATCTCATCCACAGTGATTGTACTGAGATGAATAGTTGGTGCACTCTTTGACTAGCTGGATTATCAACATTATCAACACAGTTACCAGGAACTTTGGTCTTTCTTATGCTCTCCAAAAATGTGTGAGTAGATCACTGATACTATATACTACAAAGTTTGAATAGTTACAAAACATACAAAATATTTGGATGATTTGAATTGACTGATCAAAAAAGCTCTTACGACCATACGCATGGGCACTAAATGTCATTGCAATGCAAGCTGGTGCTCGAAAAAAGGTCAATGTATCATAAAAGTCAGAGGGAGTCATCAGCTGGGGACCATGATCATTAACACAAAATGTCATGGACCAAAGTGTCAGTCCAACAGAATTAAGAACAACTCTTTTTACTCTCCATTGAGCTGCACTGCAAGTTTTGAGGGGGGGTTGAGGTAAATACTGTCATCAGTTTTAAAGGCAACAGTGCAAAAGTAGAGCACAAGAGCAAAAAAACATGCACACTTTCAGAAATTATTTATCATCATCAGCAATGCGACATTCTTTTATGACAATAAAAACCCAACACTGTGTCATATTTTGCCTGAAATGTTCACAATTTACATAATGAAACCTCCTTTTGAATTGATTCCATAGCACCTTACTCAACACCAGGATCATCAGCGTGATAAAGTGAACAGGTTCAGTAAAATGGCTCGAATCCTAATTGCATTTGGCGACTCGCTGTCACGAACCGAGGCGAAAGAGTCAAACGTGCATACAGTAGATAGAGAGGGAGGTAAACTGTATGACCGGGGAGGCAGTGAGAGAGCAATGATTAAGTTGCTGCAGTAATGAGATGTTTATATAATCTCACCCCTTTAACTTCTTCTCATTTCATGCAATCTATTCGTTACTCCTACACACACACTCAATCTCTGTCAACCCCTCTGTGTTCAGTCATGGAGGGTGGGATGAAGGCGAGGGACAGCACAAGAGTCTCTCCCCAACTCTTTCAGTTTTTGGCTTGCTTGCTCCAAAGATGGGTGGCCTGTGTTGAACCCTGGACCATATTCTGGCACAGAGTCTTCTTCTAGCTTAATTCTTTAAACATGCTACTGGGGTGTGGCGAAAGTGACCTCACATCCTTCGTCAGGCATCCAAAAGCCCAGAAATGGGACAACACACTGTAGAGGCACAATTTCAAGCTTTAAAACTGTTATTTAACATTATTATTTAACATGGTTTTGGGGATATTTTAACAACCCCAAGAGCAGAAGTTTGTGGACAAATATGGAATAGAGCTCAATGTGTTTGTCAGGGTAAACTTGCTGTTGGCGACCAGCTAGTAAGTTTTAAGAGTTAGCAAGCTGCAGCTCATAAAAACGTTTCCAAAATCTTTAACAAGAAAACTTTATTGAATGAATTTTGCACAAAGCCAAGAACAATACCACTTATTTCCAGCACGTATTTGGAAACAAACTTTGATGAGGATTGGCTGACTGGAGCTAGCTTGGCTTTGTTGCACTTTGGTTGTTAACTCAGCACCAGTAAAGTAAAATAATCGGCCAGGCCTTTGTGTGTTTGTCCCCTAATGTTGAATATTTAGCAAAGATACATTAGTGACATTTATTAGCCAAAACCAACATGATTATTTTGTTGCATGTACCCCACTTTAAGGAACAAAACCTCTTCATCGGTTCACAAGATGAGAAAATTGGTTTGTCTTCTATAATTGTGTTGGCTGATTGAACTCTCAGTGTGTGTTCATACCTGCAGCTCGCATTGTTTCGTTCTGATTCAGACGCTAAGATGACACATTGTTGAACTCCTCTTCAGAGTGTGAGTCATCATTACGGCACAGCCTCCTTCGCTTCATGCATGAAGAAACAAATACCTTACCTAGTGGTTTCACTTTGCATTGTGGGAAACCAGCTCTCAGATGCTAACTAACACTGGCCAGTTGACTGAAATTAGTAACACCATCACTATCGCTGAAATTAGTAAGACCATCACTATCGCCAGGTGATTTTTACCCAAGAAAAAGTACTTGTCATCAAAATATATCAAAATGGGACAATACATGACAAATTAAAGTAGTTTTATTTTATTTTTAACTGTGCAACGTCCAAAGGGAGGAAAAAAGTGCCACGAGGGGACCAAAAGTGCAACAATATAACTGAAATTAGGCATTCATGACCAAACCTAGAAAAATAGAAACTGTAAACTTAGTTTCTTTTCCTGGGGCATGTGGGTCCTTGGCACAATAACAGCTGCAGGAGAGAGAACCAAAATATATTTTGAGTGAGTAAAAATGACCATCTTACTAAAATATTTCTTATCACCTCATGAATTCCCTTGAAAATCACTACTTTGTGATACTTATTCATAACCACTGCACCAAATAAAGATAGCATGCAAATTCCAGGACCACTCTTACTGACCTTATTCCCTCCATATGCGGCTATCAAATCCATCCAAACCTTCTTACCCTCTATCACTTTTGCCGGGTGAAAATCACCCGAACAAGTGCCTGTAGGAAAAAGCAGGTTTTGGATCAGGGAAACAAATACGCCTTTAAAGATGTCAAAGGCAATGCTGAAGCTACCCAGAGACCCATGATACTCAGACGAACGCAACATAATGAAAATCACGTAAACATGTTTGGTCGGGTTAAAATCACTCGGCGATAGTGTTCTAGGGTTAAAGCAGTGAGGAGGTAGTTGCGTTTACGAACTTATAGGTCAATGCATGAAGGGTTCCCACTATCCTGTGATGTTGCCATGGCTACCATTAGCTCCAATGCTCATGATGAACTAGAGACCTTGAGTAATGCTAGCCTATTGCTATTTCCATCCCACTCTTCAAGGCGATCTTGTTTTGTTCCACATGCAGAGTATGATGTCTGTGTTTACATACTGTATGTCCACATGATGTAGGTCAAGAGGGGGAATGCCCAGTTTCAAGGGCCCTCTTGAGATTGTTTCTTAGAGGATCTATAGGACTATCAAATACCAGGTACAGTCAGTCTATAAGTACAAACTTGCTCATATGACTCCTTGCGTTTGTCCAGGAGAGTTTTATTCGCCTCCATATGTGCATGTGATTTAATATTTATCTGTGCAGAGGGAGTGGAAAGTCACAGCAGGAAGTAGATCAGACTTAAGATCACAAAACAAGCCTGGTGCACAGGAGCTCCCTGCTCTGGGATCCCAGCTGTCCCATAAAGAAGCTACTGCTGGCAGATGCCTCCAGTGTGCTTTTTTATGAGGGGGGGCACCAGGGGCCACAGACACAGACATGTGTTTTCATGCACTGGAAAGAAGGTGGGGAGGACACCTGTAGGTAGAGACCTTGACTGGACTCATCTCTGCTCAGGTCTGCTAAAGATGTTTTAATGAGCAGTTTGTGAATGCCAGAGAAATGCTTTTACCGTCACATGCCTGATGTGGTCTGACAAGAAAATGTCCTCCTTCCTCTCTTCTTTGTCTTCACATCAACATTGTCACCTGACGTAAGCTGGAGTTCTTAGCAACATCTGTTTCTGTTTGATATCTGCGTGTTTTTCATTTAGGAGAGAACTATGCTAATTCTCTAAGGGCGTCCTCCTAGGATATTAATTTCAGTCCACAGTGTTCAGATGAGTCACGTATGGGTGGTGTGTTCTTTCTCTGTGGTTGTATAATGCTTTGATTATTATACTTTCATGTCTACTTTTGGATTACAGGGTTTTTAAGACAAGAACCCTACCTTAATGTCGTCAAGTGTTGTGTTTGTGCTCGGTAATGTTCAGGAGGTCCAAAGTTCAAAAGACAAAAGTGTTTCTTTCCATAATTTGTTTTGTGATCTGTCTGACATTTAAGTTTCCCATGCACCTTTTATTAACAAAGCCTCCCCACAGAGCAGCTCACCAACAAAGGTTCTGAGTGGCACTCTTTGGAAAAAAGAGTGGGTGAGGCAACTCTCTCGTGAAAACGCTCTGCAAATATCCAGCTAGGTTGAAGACTGTAGTTTGCTTTTGTTCCTGTAACCCACTGGGGAGTGCATCGCCTCACTTCAACCCAACAGAAAGCATTAAGAGCAAGTGCTATCTTGTTCAAATCTCTCCACCCCCCCCCCCCTCTCTATTTGCACACACATCTTCACTGCTTTTTCACCTTCACCACCTGCAGACAGACTGTCCCCAGTCATCATCCACATAATAGTCCCTGTTTCCGCCTCTGCAGCAGCTTATCAAGATAAACAGTGAGTTGAAAATGAACGCCACACTGCCATTGCAAAGGTTTGTCTGACTTTATCCAGGAAAAGTCTCCCTGAACCATTCCCTGCTTTCAGAGTGGTCAGCTTACCTGCAGAGGCCGTGAAACTTGATATATCCCAAATTATAACTTTAGAGTATCTGACAAAAGTTATAGATTCATAGCATAAAAAATATATATAAAAACTAAGATTATGAATCTTTAAAATATTGCAGACATCAAGTTAAAACAATACATTCATTACTAACATTATTCAACAGCTGATGCTAGTTTTCACCCACTTCCTAGCTTCCACCACATTAGCTTAGCAAGTTATTTACCTTGCAAATATTGTATTAGCTGGATATTTTCACCATCTTTTTGTACACATCTCAAGCGTAATGTTATCGACCACTTCCTATAGCTGTTATGGACAAATGTGACAAATTACTGAAAGTCGACAAGCTGCCATTGCAGTCGTGCTGTTTCTCCTTAGCTGCTTTCAGTTTTTTGCTATAACCTGAACTATCTATGAAACTTTAATTTTGCAACTGTGTTGATGAAATATAGTTGTTCATTTAGAGTAAAAAAGCATTATACAACATAGCACTTTATTACATATATGTAGCTGGTGGTCAGTCCTTTTCTTAATTCCTTTATTATGAATTCAAACTGTTGCTGTAAATAACTATTATTTAGGGTGAGCAAAATATGACTTCCCATTTATACTCCAGCACTGGGCAGGCCTGATAAGGGGAGATAAGTTAGCAGTCAGAAAATAAATATATAAAAGAAAGGACACGACTACACAGGGGTGGAGTCATGGAGTCGCACAAATTTAATTTTTAGAGTTTTTGGGTCGGATTGAGTGTCTTTAACGCATTTCTAGCTCAGTAAGTCCACTTGACACAAAGTCGGCACTTCTGTATAAAACTGCAGACATTTAAATTTTTTTTAAACTTCCCCGGACGAAGCCGGACAAGCCCAGACAGCCCCCAAAAAAGAGGACGTGTCCAGGTAAAAGAGGACGTATGCTCACCCTATATTATTTTGTCAAAATCACCTGATTTAGGTTCCTTTAACAGTATCGAATGGAGTCTCATGTGCCTCATTGTAGCGTTGATCATGTTTGGGATGTGCAGTTTACTCATATCCCACTTTCCTATTAGATCTTTTGCATCTTGTTTGTGCAGGTGCCGGTGATGTGTTACTATTGCAACATACTTTTTGCTACTGGGTGATTTTGAAACCTGAGAAACATGAGACCATCAAGGCTTAATAAGTCCTCACTCCTATGCTAACATCACACTGCAATTATCAAACATGTCCTAACTTGGACGAGTGTCAGCTTTTTACCATCACTGAAACGGTTTCTTTGTCGCTCTGGAAAAAGACACTTTTGCAGCCATTGTCATGTTTGTTATGCTAATATGTGATATTTACTGATATTTAATAATTGCTATTATCTTTTTAATCACCTTTAATGTGTTATTTCTGCCCATTGTATTTCTCTTATTATTCATTTCTGTTGTTAATGAGATGACTGTGGGTTGTGTGTGCGCTGTTGGTTATAAATCACCTCTGTGGGATATTAAAGATATCCTGAAATCTGAAGTAGGTGAGATATAATTAGACTGCTCCAAATTTTTCATGCCTCATTCTCATCTCCTCTGTCTTATTGCTTTCCCTTATTTTGTTTTCTCCTTCCCCTTCTGTTAATCTTTATTTTCTAACCACTAACTTATCCACCCTCATCAGGCCTGCCCAGCGCTGGAGTATAAATCAGCTCCAGGGACAGGTGGACATCTGCCAGCCATGAGGAGATGCAGGCAGGAATGTGATCCCTGATGAATCTCAGAGAAACATTCAAATCCTGGCACCGCAGACCGCACCTCCTCTTCATTGATTTATTGGACGGAGAAGAATATTGGAGAGATGCCTCTTGCTTTTCTTTTTGTTTTGTTTGCATCCAGGTCTTCTTCTTTTTTTATGAGGAGATAAAAAAAGCAGAAATTTAAGAAAAAGAGGATGATTGGTTTGAATGGATGAGCCTTTAAAAAGCCCAAATGTAACTGCGAATCTAACTGAAGTGAGCTTATCACAAGACTTTGTAGCTGCTCATTTGCAGGCTGCTCAGGTTAGCGAGCTGGTTAATGAGTGAAATATGTGGGATGGAGACCAGGATGTTCTTTCGAGCCCCAGCAGGGTGTAGCATAATAACAGCTCTGCTCTCAGGTTGACCCTTCGAAAGAATAAAACGAACTCCTGTTTTTACCACTCGCAGCTTTTCTTTCCAGTATTTCCATGACAAGTAATGTAGAAACACCATTGTGCCTTCCTGAGCGTATGGCTTCAATAAAACTTGGTCAGGATGGAGTTTGGTGGCGAGGAGCTTTGCAGTGTAACCCGCTGAGATGGTGAATGACTCGCTCTGTTGTAGAAATGTTGGTTGTAAAACTGTTTTTGAAATATGACGAGCAGGAGGTCAAAGTGTGCGCCGTGATCTCAAGTGACATATAAAACCATATTATTGTCGCGTGTGCCTCATGGTGGTGTTGATCGCTGATGCAACCTACCATGAGAGTTTTTTTTTTCTCCTGCAGATGTTAGCAATTAGTATGTCAACTCCTTCAGCATGGGAGCTGACATATTATTGTGATTACATGTTTACCATGTTCTGCGTGGGGCAGCTTTCACCGAGGCTGTGTAGCCTTCATATTAGAGCTGAGCATCACAGCAAATACTCATTATATTTCTAAAATGACATCCATATTATTAAGTGCTGTGCAGCTTTAAATATCATTAATCTTGTTGTTTTCGCTGTGTTGTGCGTTATACTTACTGTCAACAGATTGTTGCTTTTATTTAAATGCCTCACAATGGGAGAAGATAGAGGCATTTTGTAGGGCTGGGTGATATGGCCTCTAATCAATATGATTATATATTGAGCAGTTCACCTTGATAATGATAAATGGACGATAACTACTCCACAAGCTGCTCACCCCCTCCCACATTAACTTTGCCTACTTCAGCTCCGGCCGCTACAACTTTTGAACCGTCCTCCATCTCCTCACCTGTCTTTTCCTCTTTGTTATGGACTGGATGGGGTGGAGTCATGTCCCTGACGTATGACAGCGTCTTAAAGGGACATGAGACCATAGCCTACCTACACACACCAAAACCAACTTTTATTTATTTTTTGACACCAAATATACTGACATGGGCAAAATTACGTTGTTTATTGTTGTAAATTTTGGTATCGGTACATTTTCAGTTTATTGCCCAGCCCTAGAATGTTGTCCATTTAATAAACAGTAGAGCTGGATTATTCTGATTGTAATTTTGGCTCGCTATAATCATAATTTGATAATAAAGACTTGCAGAGCAAAGGCATGGTTCACTTCATCATAAGCAGCTCGGATCAACATGAAACAAAGTTTGGCTAAGGTGATCATACGTCCTCTTTTACTCTGACATGTCCTCTTATTTGGGGCTGTCCGGGGGAGTTTATAAAATCCTTCAAATGTCCGAGGTTTTGTACGGAAGTTTTGAGTTTGTGTTGCGTGGACTTACTAAGCTAGAAGCCCGTAAAAAAAACACTAAATCCGACTCAAAAAACTCTCAAAATAACTACGCGTGAATCCGTGACTCCGCCCCTGCGTAGTCGTGTCCTTTTTTTGTAGATTCAGAATATGGTCACTCTAAGTTTGGTGGACTGCTGAATGTCCAATGTGACAGTGTGCAAACTATCGGGCAGCCACAGGTGGAGAGAGGAGAGCAGGGAGAGGAGTGCTGTAAAAATACTTTACTACAAGCGAAATCTGGCGTTTAATTTTGTTAGTAGTGCTGTGAAGTAAAGAACTGATGCACTGCATGTGTATTCAGGCTGCTTTGGTTAACTAGCTTCTGGTTTAGCTGCTTACCAAACAAAGTGAGAGTGAGAGCTACAACATAAACACCAAACACCATACAATGTATTTTGTTGTTTTCTCGTCATTTTGAACCATACATGATGGAAAACTTTCTGTAGTTGCTTTCTGCATCTTTCCTAAACAACAGAGGGCAATCCCCTCCAACACACACATACACACACACAGTACACACACACATACACACACAGCCTCCCTCCCCTCTTCCTCAGGCTTGCCCTTTTTAGGCTGTTCCTCCTTTTTTTTCCGTCTGAAAAGAGGGATAGTATGACAGCTTTTCCTGCTCTTTGTGGATTGGAGCCGGGAGAGAGAAAACTCTGTTACTCACTCCGTCTCCAACTTTGAGAGGAAGTTACCACCTCTTCCCTAGACTCTGTACACACACACACACACACACACACTCACACAGGCAGCCAGACACACACGCTCTTCAGGACTTGACCACAGCAGCAACAGGGAATCAACTGAAAGAGTCAGGACTGCTCGTGGTGCTGTTTGTTTCAAAATTTGCATGGAAACACGGCTAACGTTTGCATTTTGGCTTGAAGCTTTCTGTGTGGGCTGAAGAGTTTCAGAGGAACGCTTCTTGTCATTACACCGGTGAGTTTGACAGCTTCTTTTTAAGAGTTTGCACCTTTTATATTAGAAACCTCTGTGAGCCAGAACTTTTTATTTTAACCATGAATTTGCTTTGTTTTTCAAAGACTGTTCAGGTTTTCAATACTCTGCCTCTAATCTGAGCTGAAATGTTAGTCTGCCAGGCTTGTTTGGAGGTGAATGTGTTTGGGAAAACTTCCATGTGCCATAAAGTTTGAAATCTGGTTTCCATTACAGCAGCTTTAGTAGGTTTTTACGTCACATGAAATTAGTTCCTTGTGTGATTGTTTGTATTTTATTGAGGTGTGGTTAAAAAAGACAGAAAAGTGAATGAGTTCGGGGCAAACAACTTGATGAAGCGTGATGTTTTATCCTCTTTACATTGTTTCCCATGTGTTAAACGGTGTTTAAAGCATCCTGGCTTAAGTTTAATATCAGAAACTATCCGAGCAGTGTGAGTGCATCACAGTATGCCTCCTCAAATGTGTGTTTTCAGCATGTATTCTATGAAGCGCTGCCAAAGAGCAGCTGATGCAGCACTTAAAGCTGAGACAGGACAGCACAGACACTTTCCTGTGCAGCTGCATGATACTCTCTAACCCTGAGGTGATCAATTAGTCATCACCTCGCTGTAAAATCAAAGCAAACATCCTGTCGAATTTTCAGATGAAGTAGTTATCGTACAATCAGAGAAATAAGGTGAAAGAGAAAGCGGGGGGCTCCAGCTGAAGCATGAAAGCCTCCACATGGTGCATATGGCTCTGTTTGTATTTCAGCTGTTCCCCCTTTTTAACGCGTGAGCTCATTGAAACGCTCACGCAGAACAGCGGTGAGCCATATGCCTCAGCTCGGAGATCTCGTTGGACGTCAGAGGTCGGCACCTCTTATCAGGAAAGAAGCGAGGTGATGGTGGGAAGAGGCGATGGGTGGAGGCTGGCTCTCAGGGGTCTCCTTTCATTTGCACTATCAGAGTGGGCCGTCGAGCGGTTCAGCTGTGCCTCCCTCCGGTCAATCAGATAACCTTCTATAGGATGAGTGTGAATGCTTAGCTAAGTAACCCCTTCAAGGCTGGAGCAGAAGACTTGACTCCTGCGTGACCTCTTCATGCCAGCAGACCGAAACCCCACCAACTCATTCATCATTCGGCCTGTCTTATCTTTCCTGAGGACGGTTGTTAACTTACTCTATTTACCCTGCGGTCAAAGGTCAAACTCTGATTTGAGCAACCTGTCTAAACTCTCATGGTACCGACCAGTATGGAGGGGAGATACAGAAAGTCTCAGGGCGATAAAGAGCCTGTGTTGACATCTTTACACAGTGACAAGGAGTAAACACAGCCCGGTGCATGAAAAGGGTCGAATGTGCCATGATTGTGTGTCGCTGAAGCTTATCTCGACGATTTTTGAGCAAGAAATGTCCAAAACCAAGTATGTTGAAATACCAGTTCATAGAAAATCTGGAGAAACTTCACAGTTTCTTTATAAAAGGCTGTTTTTTCCCATTTATATGAACTTACTTGTTGCACAGGGTTGTCATTTCTTTGCACAGTCATCACAAAGTAGTCCCAGTGGACGTCATTGAGCTCTGTATCCTTTGAGTAGAGTACTTCCACCCTTAAATATAGACATCAATTCACATTTCTTATAAGTATGCAGCACTGAAGCCCAGCGGCGACTCTCTTAAACAGTATAGGAGTCCCATTTGTACTATAACCGTCCCCATTGGCCAAGGACGCTAATGTCTTCAATAGGGATGATTTATCACTCTGACAAAGGGAACAAATGGCGGCCACAAATCAGTAGAGAGGAAATTTAACTACTGTTGTAATTAATTTCACGGTGCATATTTAAGCGCTGACATGCAGCCATTAATGTCACCGAATCAGCTGATCTCCCTGAGGCACCCCACCCATGATAGGGTGATCCATCCAAACACTAGGCTCTTTATGTTTCAGCTTTTTAAAAATCTCATAAAAATAAAGAAAAATCTTCGTGAAAGCAGCGTAAAAGGTGCTTTTCTTTCATTTTATAAACTTGTTTGGCGTAAATGGTGAATTTACAGGCCTGTATGATAAAACCACTGGAAAAATGCGCACTCTCCCCACCGCAACCACTCATCTCAATGATATTTAGTGACTAGGATGATGTTTTAAAGTGATTGAGAACAGGGAGTTTGATTTATGAAGTGTCTTGGCTTGTGTTTAGCCAAGCTCCCATGGCCAGATGATATCTGACAGAGCTCAGGACTTATTTCTCTCTAGTAAAAGCTTCACTGGTCAAGACACTCCCTATATGCTTCACTCCCCGGATTGAGCATGTTTGACATGCTAAATCCATGGGGTTTGGCTGAGTTTACGGTCCTATCTTGAGTGCACACACATAGATGTAGCTTGACACATAGAGACTGTAAAGCACTTGAGCATGCACAGAGTGACAGTGATGGTCTTTGGTTTTGCTTAAACTGTGCATAAATACTTGATATAACAGAGAGGAAATCTGGGTTTTTGGACATTTTTTCTTTTCTTGGCAAAATTGGAAAGAGGACTGAGCCAAGAAAAATGAGTCACAATCTGGGGGCATTAAGAAACATTTAGAGACTGATCTAATATCCTAGAAGTGAAATTTTAAAAGTTGAGAAAACAGCAACTTTGATATCTAAATATTCTGTAGTCAACCCGAACTCTGACAAACTGTAGAGACTATAAAGAAGCTCTTTATGAAATGATACTGTGCAAATAAGTAAGGTAACAATTATAAAGCAACAAATTTAAGCAGTGTTAAATGTAGAGTTTTTAAGAAGAATATTCAAATCCCTCTTTCGTCCTACCTGCAGTTCCTTTATAGCCCACCAGGGGCCTCATCCCATACTTTGAATATCAGTGCCATGAAGGATAAAAACTAGTAAAAACTTTGTTTTGTTTTGTTTTTTCAGACTCACATGTATCAGCTGTTACCAGAACTAAACATTAAATTTCTCTTTGTATCGTCTTCTAGGGTTGATCTGGAGCGAATGACCTCAACGTAAAAACTTCAACTGACCCAAAACTCTTAGAGGTAAGAAGATACTCTGGAAAACAAACTTGTTTATTTAGAAAACAAAACCAAACTAACGAATCACAGAGTCTGCTGGTAAAAAGACACAAGTTGGTTTGCGGAGTGCGGATAACGTTAGCAGAGCTAGCACCACCAGCCTCCAGTCCTCCTCACGGGTTAATGTCGTATGTCTGTGCTGGTTACACATCGCTCCTGTTGAGGGTTTTTTATGCTAGATTAACCAAACATGACTTTATCTCTGTGTTTTTCTATCAAAACACAGCCAAACTAAACTTTTCTATGCTAATTCAGTCCCCATTAACTGGAGCAACAGCCCTGGCCAGAGGCAGATGGCTGCAGAACAGCTTAGACACAATGTCTGGTCAGGATTTCAAGCCTACAAAAGAAATATCAACAATTTGTTCAATCTACAAGTACTTCTGGTCGAGAGAGAGTGACAACATTTTATGAGGGCAAGAAACTTTCCAAAACTTCCAGGCTTCTCCGAGGGCTTAAAAATAGCTGGAAACTGGACCCAGACATCTCTTTATCCTGCAGTAGAGAGTTTATTCTAAGGACCCAATCATGTTGGAAGCAAACACGTGTTTTGTGTCACGGCGTGATCCGAAAGGTCCGTGTAATTGATACAGTATGCGCCGTGTGCTGTTGGACGGTGGCCCCAGATCGATGAGAAGGGGTGAGATCATGGCTCTATTTTTGGGGCACAGACTTGGGAATGATCCAAAACATTCTGCGCATTAGACAATCGTACGGGAATGTTCATATAAATCGATCTCAACACAAATGAAACATACACAGACAGCCTGTTACTGTCAACACACAGACACATACTACACACACACATACACAAATAGCTGCGGTTCCAATATGGCTCCCTTCTGCCATGAGCACATTTGATTGCCGTGATAATGTCAGTATGAAGATGGCTCATGGGAAATGTCCTCGATATTTACATAGCAAAGCATTCTGACTTCGCCGCACATCAGGAACACATCTGGGCGCTATTAAGCACTTGCCCTAACCCCCCGCTCGCTCCCATATCTCTTTTACCCTCCTATTACCTGCCATAGCCCACATGATATGCTCTCCACAGGCCGAACCGTACACTGTGGACCATAGTTCACTCTTTGTGACATGTGGATACACAGGGATTCATCAGGGTAAGGGCGGGTGTAAGTCTAAACCAAGTCATGGTGAAGTCACAGCATCTCTGTCAGAGGAAAGCACAGTGCTGTCATTGATAAAGAATAGCAACTTTCCCACAAAGTACAACTGGTTTGAATCTTTTACTAATAAAAAGGTTTTTGTCCTTAAAAGTAAAGCTGTTGCTCATTGAGTCTGTGTCATATAAAGTTCTTGCCCTGAGCCGAATACATCAACTCAGAAGAAAAATAAAGCTTTCTTTCAGCGTTATGTCAAACACGAAACCATATTCAAACATCTAATGGGGGGGAAAATGCTGAACGCTGCACAAACAAGACAGGTTAGGATCTGAAAATTATTTTATAAGTTAAGACCCGTTCAAGAGGAAACTGGGCGAGTACAAACTTTGCAGTCATTGAGGCTGTTTGCTGCCCCCTTTTCTACCTCTGGGTTCAAACTGAGGTCAAAAATGATCAACGCTGTGTTGCTTTTTGTCTGCTTCACACATTTTGTTGTTTTTTCAGACTCCTTGTGAATCCTGTCTGTATCTGCAAGACTTTGTTTCCACGTTAAGTGCAACAGCTGCTGCAGAGAGATTAGTGTTGATGTTTCAAACAAGCAACAGTCTCCGCTCAAGAGCCTCCTTTACTGCTTTTTTTTCTTTGCTTTGCATTATTAGACGCAAGGCCATAAGCCATATGGTCCAAAAGAACCACGATAAGTGATCAAACTCCATCTGGGAATTTAAGAATGAACGGACTTCACTAAGTTTAGCAAACCAGACTGAGAAAAGAAGTTGTATGAAGACCAGGCAAAGACCACATGTGTCAGGAATCTGGTCTGAGTTCTGTTAAACAGACACCTTCATTTTGGATCGACTTTTCTCCTGCGTTAAATCAGGAACACTGAATAATCCAATAGGAATTACACAAGGAGAATGAGACTTTTAAGGCAAACGGCCAAGGTCCAGAACTTGAGTCAAACTGAAGAAACATAATCAACTTACTTGTCCTGCTGTACGCTCCTGCAGCGCCAAAAAGGGGCCACTGGAAAAGCTTTTCTTTCGTAAACGTGTTAAACTCTCAAAGCGCCATGTTTCCCATCCTGCCTTTCAGCGCTGTCACTCCAGCTCGTCTGTTTTGCATGGAGGGGCCCTTTGTCCTCAAAGATCCATATGCGTTCATGTCAAAACATACTCTGTATCTCATTGATCCAGCACATAAACACAGTAAAGCCAATCATAATGGTATGCTAACACCCTGTGACCCGGGTCAACCTCACCTGGTGCTTCACATCTTCGTCCTGATGGTAACCACATGCTTGTCCTGTTTCCAAATGCTACAGTTTTCCTCTGATATTCCAGCAGACTTTGGAAAAAGGGGGGACACAGTATTACAAAATTGCGCGGTCGGCCCTTAAGACCTTCCTGTGGAGGGGTAACTGAGAGGAATTGCGGCCTTGTTTTCTCTAAGTTTGTCTTTTGCAACCTTTTTGGATGCGAGGAAAGTTTGCTGCAGCTTCCATTAGACATCGCCTTCACCCTGAGGACCTCCAAGTGCTTAAACAGACATGCTGAAGAGAGATCTCTGTTTGGGAGATATTTCTGTTTACCAAGTGGAAAGTAACCCAATGCACCTCTTTCTTTCTTTCTCGGAGCCCTAATGTATTTTACTTGGAGGGTTTTTTTTCTGGCGTGATTGCAGGTGTGTGATAAACGGCTTGCAGAGACATCCAGCGGACACTTTTGTGATACAGTTTCAGATACTTTGGCAGTTTGAAGGTTTTTGCAGCTACTGGAAGAATTTTCCTTGAGTTTGTGTTTAATGGAGCCAAGACGGAGCTTTGATTCGGTATATTTATTTAAAGAAAACACGCCGGGATTCAGAATGTGCTCGCAAGCTGAGAACAGTGAATAAATCGCACAGATTGGTTCATTTGATGCCGCGCACCATTAAGTCCAGCGACAGCCTCGAAATCAAAGCAGAAGCGTTTTAATGAACATAATCAAAAGCAAAGATATTATGTTAGACGCTATAAATTCTGATGACAGCTCCTCTGATGTCTGGAGAGAATGTGTGTGGAGTTAGATTTAAAAACAATGAGATGTGATTAAATTCAAATCCGGCTATTTTCATTCTGCGAAGGTTCATCCCAAAGCAAAGAAAGACCTTCTGTTGGGCCAGGAAATTTTTGCGGCTGCAAAGAAATTCAAAGTATTAAAAATATTTCTTTCCCTCTGTGGTTCGGCGTGTGTCCTGACAAAGGGGAAAAACACCGGCTCAATCCCTTGTGTAATCTGACCTTTCTATCCTCTGTGGATAAATCAAATGAGGCCTGACTCCCCTGTATAAAGTCCACCAAAGGGTTACGGCTTTGATTTCTTCATCCTGGAAGAGGAGAATTGTGGTTGTATGGTTTACGAAACAAGCGCTGGTTAAGTATCTGGGGTTAGGAGCTTCTATTCTGAGACATGGTTTCATTTTGAGGGTGTAAATCACCCAGCTGACATGTGTGTGTACAGTAGGAAGTACAGACGCTCTGTTTTTCGAGGACCTTTTACCGAGACAATAGACGTGATGCTAAAGGAAGGCAGCCTGGCTGTCGTCCGCACGGAAATGGACAAACCTTGCGGGAAGCAGGGGGGCCTCTGCGGTTATCTCCAAGTGGATGTCAACAAAAATAACTCAGGATCATTTGGAGTTTTTCTCCCACTCAGCCCCTTTTAACAAAACCAAAGTAAACAATTCACAGTCAGAAATAGTCTTTGACCTCTCCTCAGGCCGCAACACACCACACTCAAATGTGTTTATGCTGGCGTCAGTCTCAGCGCAGTTTCTGCTGTGGCCACACAAAAACAACTCGTCTCTGATCGACAGATTTTGGAAGGGGGAGAGTTTAGCTGGCTGCAACCTTCTTCATCTGCTACTTAGACAATAGTCGTTTGATCTAGAAGGAGATTAAGATATGTAGTCGGAAAATTCATATCCAGTTAGACATGTATCAGGATGGATTTAATGATTATTTAATAGTCAGCAAAGCGCCAAGAACTCAGGAAGAGGATGCTTGTGCATCCGACCTCAGGATGCGAGGCCAGGAAAAAAGCAAATGATAAGCTATCAAGGACAAGAAATAGCAGAAAACACTAAAGGGATAGTCCGTATTTTTAAAGTGGGGGTTATATGAGGGACTGTGTCAAAAGTGAGTGTAATACCCACAGGGATCCAAGTTAGTTCGGACCCCTTATTGAGGAAAAGACATGATCAACCACTGAAGACGTGATCAACTCTAGCACATGATTTAGATAATTTTAAGACAGTCAAACACAGACATAAACAAAGTTTTAAGTAGGGTGACCATATTCTGAATCTATTCTGAATTCTAACTCAGTAAGTCCACGCGACACAAACTCGAAACTTCCGCACAAAACCCAGACATTTGAAGGATTTGAAGAACAAAGCCGGACAGCCCCTCAAAAAAGAGGACATGTTCAGGCAAAAGAGGACGTATGGTCACCCTAGTTTTATGTTTTTTGCCTATTTAGAAATGTATGAGCTCTTAACTCTGCTGTCAGAAAATGGTTCACTGATTGGCTGGTCTATACATCATACATGACTCAACTTGAGTTGGAAGAGCTAACCCTACCTGTCGTGATCGATCAGCTAGCTTCTATTCCAGTTAGCTGGTTTCTCAACGAAGAGGCTGACTTGGATCCCATGTAAGCTACACACTTAAAAACTAAAAAAAGCCTTTTCCTTTAAAAATTAACATCCTTAAAGATCCAATCTAAAACATAGACACGTGTTAAGTTTATTCAGTCATGGCCATTACACTTTAAAAGCCCATTATTGTATGTTTTGCACATTCAACACCTAAAGCATGACAACCATCTGTGGCCAAATAATGAAAGACAGAAGAAAGCTTGAACTAAAACACGCAGTCCTTAAACATGTGCTTTATATTTTTTTTGTAAAACTGCAATTTGATGAAGGTTTGCCACATTATAACACCATATGGTGTCCTTGTTCTTTAGCTGCTCTCACTTCTGTGGTTGAGGATTTGGTGTGAATGCTGCATTGGCAGCTCAGAGTGTGAGAAGTGTCAGGCTTTGTTTGTTTATTTGATTCCTGCCAAAGTGCATGGCTGTCTATGTCCGACTCCACATGATGAAATCATTAAATGTCACTTGGGGTTTGGTTATGTTCTGCCAAACTGCTCATTGACGTACGCTGCCATTTTAAATGTCAATATTTGATTCTGCCACAGGCCATAATTTGAAGACTGTTGTCAATATCTTATTGGGTATGTAACTTTGTTTGGATTAAAACATGATGGACCAAAATGACTCATTTGGTATAATGGAGGTTTTCTTTTTCAAGGCTGTAAGGAAGGGCAACATCTGTAAAAGAAAAGCAAAATGGGTCACTTGGAGAAAATGACTTAAAGTTGAGTCATGGGATAATACCTTAGCCGGGGAAGAGGAGGTCTGTTAATAATTTCCTTCTTGAGGTAAAACAAAACACAACAAAACAACAGGGTAGGATAATGAGTGTTTACATAAGCTTTAAACAGGTCTCCAGTCATCATTAACCCACTCAGGTTTGCTGCATTCCAGTGTGAAAGCAGACCTGTTACTGTTACTGTAGGTGTCCAATCATGAGCTTTGACCTTGGCCTGGAGAGCGACTGAAGTCATACGAGCCCCTCGCTTTATTACCCTTGAGACACAAGCTAAATATCTCATTGAAAGCCTCTGCTTGGATAATGATGAATAGATTCCATTAGCAGGGAGGGATTAAACTCAGCAGGAGGGAGGAGATGAACTTGCTCATAATTGAAAAGAAAGGAAGGAAGCTCGGCAGGAAGACAGCACGCAGGTCCATCCCCGCGGCGAGCTGCAGAAACAAAAGGCCCATCGTCTCGCTCCCGTGGGGACCGAGGGGGTGGCCTGGAAAGCATGTTGCTATAGTGACTGCTCGGTCACTTGCCCCCCCTGAGCGCTGTCTCAGTCAGGCGCTCTGTAGTGTACATAGGATCTGCCAAGAGTCAGCAAGATCAAAATCTGCCCTGGAAAGCGTGGAAGCTCTGCTAAACCAACTGCAGCTGGCAGGGGAGCTTTTTCCTAAACACGGCCACAAGTTAGAGAACTTGACAGCACAGCATTTTTCACAGCCTCAGTACCCCCGTCTGGCATTGAGGGACTGACCCCCCAGCAAATTACAGCCCCCATTCTGTGTAAGTTTAAGTGATATTCAGGGGATTGATGTAGGGTTTTAAGAGTGATTTTGGTGGTTTTACAGCAAGAGACACATCAGATTTGGTTGTATTATGTGTCACAAAAAGGTTTTTTTGTTTGTTTCCACCAGTTTTGTAAACTAAAGTTAAAACCTGCTCATTTTTGCAAAAGAATATACAACAGAAACCCATTAGTTATGTGTAAAAACAGCTTTTGAGCTGTGAAATACGGTGCTACAGTCTGCTTCCTCCTATCAAAGTAGTGTGAAGAACTTCTGTAGGACTGATGAAGCTGATACACCCGGAGCCTTTTCCATTCTGCAGTCCTACAACAGCACTATAATGAAGTTTTGCCTTAAATCCCAAAGCTTGCAAGCAAGTTAGCCTACCTCGAACAGCAGGATCTCTATGTGTTTGTTCCATGATGAACAAAAGAGTTGGGAAGTCCAGCTAACTTTGGCTAACTCTTAAAGAAGTGGTTGTGGTGACAAATGACCAGACAGTCCAAACTTAGAACAGCCAGTTCTGAAATCTAACCACTTTCTTTTTGGATTCACAACTCAGTAACTTATGAGTAAAGTCAGAGGGTTAAAATCAAAGATGAGACTGAGTTACAGCCAATAGCGTTGGTCCCACCGCCACTTAGCTTTCCAAGTTATGTTGGGAAAGTGTTTTTAGGCACAACCAGAAATCCAAAACAAAGAAAAGTCTTCTTCATAGTTTAAAAAAGTGTATTGAATCTTTGCTCTATCGGTCCCTTGATTTAACTTTGATATAACCTGGTTATTCCACTTCTCCCAGTCTCTCTGCACAAAGTTGAACCACTGAAAACTGAAGCCCCTGTATGTCGTTTCAAGCCAGACCGTGTATCCTGCAATGGCCTATCATTGTTTGCATTGCAGACGCCTCACTGAGTTTGGATCTAATGTAGCTTGACATCTGTGTGTGCGTGTGTCTGTGTGTGTTTGCTCTTTGCTGTTTAGCCTGTAGACCAAAGATCACAGCGACAGAGACAGAGAGAGAGGGGAGCCTGATCATTTTGCATCTGATCACCAACTTCTGATAGCACCATGAGCTGGGACTGAGGACAAGCTTCTGAGTTTCATTTTGTGGTGAGTCTGGCTCTTTCTGTCTACTTCTTTTACTATGTTTAAAGCTGATTTACATATGGTTCACATGTGTGGTTTTATGCTCAAATTTCAGTGGAAGCTGCATCAACAAATGAGCAAATAACCGCTGAAGTATTCCAACCATGATAACCGCCGAGGTTATCAGTTGGTATGATTTGAGGTCAATTCAAACCTAAACATGCGGTTCGTTCACATTGAAGACATCCATGTGATCCGTGCGTGGGCAGAGGGACATATGGTTCGACTTAAATAGCTGTGCACACAGGTTAGCGTGGGACAGCCTCAGAGTTTGTCATCAGTTCTCATGAACAGAGTGTTTTTTTCCACAGCTAGCCACATCACACAGCACACGTAACCGGGGGAACGTTTCTTACATAAGTCGGAGGGGATCAAAAAAGCCCCGCCTTTTATTTGACCTGGTCTCTCCTCTGTTGCCATCAACACTCGTGTGCATAACAACATGATGTCACCGAGCCAGGGAGGTGGAAATTGTTCACAAACTGGCAAAGTGGGAGAGAAAAGCCAGAGTCAGCAGGAAAGGGCAGCAGGGTGGAGAAGCAGGGGGGAGGAAATACAGCGAGAGAGCCAGCGGCATAACACAAACCTGCTTCAGTATTCCATACAGGCAAATTCAATAGAAGTTTTCTGCAGATGAGAAACAGGCAGTGAGGAGGTAGCATGAGGGTAAACCAGAAGACTGGACATGGATAACGTTTAAATGAGAAACAGGCCGCTAAAGACACTGAACATGAACTTTTGACAGATTTTACTTCAAGAAAGACTTCCTTCTGGTGTCATGGCTGTATGCACACACAGTTGAAAACACAATAGAGCTCCTCAGACTGACAGGAAACACAAAGGACTGCCATCTTAAATGTCAGTGACACAATATCCTGATAAAAAAAATAAGTCAACAACCTGTTTTTCTCCACTCTGCGCTTCTATAATTGATCTGGGAGTCTCATCAGGCAGGAAGGAGTCCTTTGTGGCTGCTTGGAAAATTGACTCTTGACCTCTTTTATTGAGGGGCTGTCACGGTTCAGACAGACGGCAGCGGCAGAGCGCCATGTGCCAAATGCGTTATGATGATCCCAGTTGAAACCGGTGCTTAAGGGGGACACAGAGGAGGCTTTGTTTGACACTCGGAGGCTTCATCCCGCCCACCCAAACGCATATGAAGAAGTACTGCGGTCAGTGGGTTTGACATCCAGGCAGCGCACAGAGAGCTACTCTACAGAAGTGAGACTTTGGACAGATGTAAAAAGAAAACTTCACACCAGACATGAGAGTATTAATCCTCAGCATTTCCTGGACTTTCCACTATAAACAGAAAGAGATAGTGACGCTGTTTAAAGGAGTGAACGAGGAGTGACAGACTTTCATGTACTAGATGAAACTTCTTGAAGGTTTTGTTGTTGTTTCTGTCTAATTATGGTGAACGGTTACATTATACAGAAAATCAAATTCAACCTAATGTGCCATTTGTTTCCTATTTTTTCAGGTGTGAAGAAAAATTCAAGTTCATCATGGATGTGAAGAAAAAAGAAATGGACCTGCTCAGCAACAGCATAGCGGCGTATGCGCACATCAAAGGTGAGTCACGATCCCACCCAGCTCGAACTTTAAGTAGGATGGAAAAAGCGCCAAATTTTTTAACTTATCAAGTTGTTATTTTTTCCTTACTTCCAGCAAACCCAGAGAGTTTCGGCCTTTATTTCGTCCTCGGGGTGTGTTTCGGTTTGGTGCTGACCCTCTGCCTCCTGGTCATCCGCATCTCCTGCAAGCCGCGGACCAACATCCCAGCTTCTTCCACGCCTGAGAAAAAACAACTCAAAGACATCAGTGAAGAGGACGAGGAGAGTGAGGATGACGAGGATGACGTAGGGGAAGATGTTGAGGCAGCTTTACCTTTGCCCAGCACAGAAATCCCTGTTGGTAACCACACCAGCCAAATAGACGGGACTTTGAATGTTTTCACCTCAGCGGAGGAGCTGGAGAGAGCGCAGCGGCTGGAGGAGAGAGAACGAATCATACGTGAGATCTGGAGGAATGGTCAGCCTGATATTTTGGGAACAGGGACCGGGACTATTGGAAGAGTGCATTACTACTAAGACGACACACAAGGCTTTAAGGGAAACACTGTGAGCTCTTTGGAGGACAGATAGACCTTTGGGTGGGCCTTATGACCCAGATGCCTGTGAGACTTGAGATTCTGTGCTAAATACATCCGACATCATGCAAAATGGACAGCAGTGATGACACAATGATTTGCCAAAACTTGGCTATGAAAGTGCCAAGCTATCTGATATTGCACTTCCTATGTAGCAATGTTATTTTTACTGACTACATGAATTTTAACCGAGAGATGTCTTAAAAGGTATTAATCTAAATGAAGAAGATGCAGTATGAATGTGGGAGCGCTTATTGACAGAAATGCACACAGTGTATCTTTTAATGTATGTAACTGAAAAAAGACAGCATGTGTTGGGATGATATTTTTACATGTACTGTATGTTGCGAGCGAGATTATTTGTTCCCAGTGAGGAAAACTCTCCTCAAGTCTTGTCAGTGTGTTGGCAAACGCATAAAAAAAACACCCTCAGGTTTGCTGTAAGAGGAAATGAAATTGCTTTAGCTTGAACATATCAATTTGGGGGGTCAGATTACATGTAGCCTACAGTACAATACAAAGACAATTAAAATCGGAGTCAATAATTCATCAGTCTGTTCAATCTTTGTCTGTGTTTGCAGGGATAATCCCACCAAAGGAAATTACAGAATTAAAGTATTACATTGAAATAATTTACTGTTGTTTCTCCTCATGATGCTCATATGTTGGACAAATGCAGGCTTAAATCAGAGCTCATTTTCTTTGTACCTTTAGGCCATGGTCCTTGGATTTATAACCAAGATACAAGAGAGGGAGAGCCAGGATAATAACATTAGTAGAAAGGTTATTCTTTATCATTTGTTATTTCAATGCTTCCCCTAAAGCTCTGAAAAAGGTTACAAATACAAGTATCAATAAAAGCCTGGAACTTTAAGCAATTTGACTGCAAATTTTTAAGGCTTTGGCAAAGTCAGATATGAGATCTGTAGAGGACGCTGTACCGATAGTAAAGGGGAATGAAAAATTCCTGGAAAGAAGTTTGAAGGAACGAATAAATCTTTGAAGAGGGGGTATCATGCAGTTTTTTTCTGACTATATTTCCTTTCTGATACCCCTTTAATACATACCTGCCAACCTTTGGGTAATAAAATCTGGGAGATTTACATAAAAGCATCAATCCAGTGTCTGTGTGGCTCAGCAGAAACACAGGACAATCTCTGGTTGACTGGAAACCTGGCAACTTTGAAGAAATAGTGATCCGATTCATGAATGACCGTGGACCATGCAAACTACGGGAGATTCCCGGGAGAAATGACAATACGGTAGGTGGACAGGAAATAGGTCTGAAATACGGGAGAGTCCCAGGAAAAATGTGTTGGCAGGTATACTTTAATAACTTTATGTGATTTTTAGATTTAAAAAAGGCTTAAATTTCTTACAGTGGTGCATTAAAATATTATTCTAGTCTCCCTATGAAACACTTAGTTGTAGCTGCTGTCTATTTAAGCTGCTGTCTCTTTAAGACACCCCCCCTCCAGCCTGCTTTCTTCTGATTGGCCAACTCTCCGGAGGCTTTCCGGAAGCCGGCTCAAAGCAGAGCTTGTTGTTTTGGCGCCGTTTCCTCGATCAGCTGAGCAAAGGAGCAGAGTAACCTCTATAGACATCATACATGAAAATATATGTTGTGTCCATGGTTATCGCGCTCTACTCTGGATGTCAACTCACACCTGCTGGAGTCGGGCCGTTCCGCTCCGCCGGAAGCACATCAACCAATAAGGAGGGTCTGTGAGTCTTGCGTCAGCTGTAAGTAAATCTCGCACACATACTGTGGTCGGTCTCGCATTTTCGCGTGTTTGTCCGAGATTTGAGCAGTGTACATCGACTTTCTCAGGTTATGACAAAATACCTTTTGATTTGAAACTTTTCATACAAGTCATATGGACACCGAAGTTTGAAACTTTGCAGTTGTCATTGTAAATGTAGAAAAGCATTTTACCCTCCCTTTAAAATGATGAGAAGTTTGACAGTATTGTAAGCTTTAACAGTGATGTAAATTCATATATTTCTGTTAACTATGACAGTTAGCTGTCTCTAAATTAAGCTAAAAAATTGTGTTTATAGAATTCATAGAGAACTATTCACAAAGCGTTGACAGGTTCATATTCTCATATTTACAAGTTTAAATGCTTTTCTCTGCAGCCGTTGTTAGGGTTAGCAGATTATGCAGAATGTGTTTCTGAGGTTCATTTACATTTATTTTGAGGGCCTAGCCTCTGATTGGCAAGTGCTGTGACACGTGATCAGGGTTGTCCAGGATGTTAAGTTTTTGGGTTATGTCGTAGGGATGACACGATGGCTGACGAGTAAAGTGCTGCTAAGAAAGTTATCCGTCTCCATTCTGCTGTTTCTCATCATTAGAATTATCCAACCACCTTACATCGAACCTTTACATTACAGTATTTTCAAATGGAAAAGTCGGTACCAGCCTTGATCAGATGCACCTTTTAGGTACAGCTTGGCTACTTCCCCTGTCAACACCTTTCTGCCTTTGCTATTTTTATAGTTTGGTAAAACCATATATTGTATATAGAATGGATGCCGTCTGTCTCCTTGTTCGGTGAAGCCACTCCGAGAACAGTGCACTCTCCCGGCTGGCTGCAGTATAGGTCATAAATCCGACCTCCGCCAGCAAAGCTAATGGGGCTTATAACACAGAACATGATTTTTTTGCCTCCCTGCTTGCGATGTTGACATGTAGTTACTGTAAGACTGGTTTGCGCTCAAGTCCTCTTTTTTCTGTACAGGTCCGTTTTAAAAAGTACAACACAACTGCGCAATGTTGGTTATATACAGTCTGGTATATATTGGTATATATGGGTAAAACCAATTCATCGACTAAATATCTAGCCTATGTGCTGCAAGAGTACTAATATTGTCTAAGTTTGTACACAAGCTTCTTATTTCTCTGAGATCTCTTTCCTCAACTGCTCTTTACCTTTTTATAATTGCCACCTTAGGCTCCTCTCACTCTATCTAAGTGTTGTCATCATGTCATAATTACAGTTTTTCAAGTCTGCTTCTGATTGTAGGTGCTTTGTGCAGGATCGGCCACACAAAGAGAACACTCACTTCATTATAGCTATATTCTCCTTCTTGCCTCGCGGGGAAATGACCCTCACACATACAAAAATAAATTCCACATAATAGCTGTTGTCAGACTCTCTAATGTGGTTTTAGGCAGAGTGTATTAATGTCACCCCCAAAGCTCAATTGCTCTGACTGTGGTTAATGCGCACAGGGAGTGGAGCAATCAGAGTTTCGATTGCCAATATCAACTCTAATAAATCTGTTCTACGTGAGTAACACATTATTTGGCTGCTGATGAGGAGCTGCAGAACAATGATGAATAGCCCACACTGGGTGGTTGTTTGTACTGGCTATTATGTCAAGCTTTTTTGTGGTTTGGTGATGTACAAAATCTGACAGTATGAACTCTTGGCGAGTCAGTAAAGCCATACCAGAGGAAAAATGTACCGAGTACTAATTGGTGAATATACCAAACCTAGAGCAAACACCTTCCATCCTTCAGGCTGGTGCAGCATTTCTAGGTTTTGATGTGGAGATTGGCCAAGAACTTCCGACTGAGTCGTCCTTGCAGCAGAATTGAAGCAGACAGATTCCAGGCTCTGTTTTTAGACGAAGTCCACAATGAAGTCGCCTCTGTTGAGGTCTTAAAAATGCCTCTCATGTGGTCTGAACGTTTTAAAAATCCGTGGTGTTGATGATGTGGACTATTTGAAGTAGTTGAGTAATTATCATATATGAATGATGATTACCTCCCAAAAAAGGAGCCAAAATGTGTTTTACTAGACCGTGGTCTCACAGGATGTAATCAACATATATGCAAAATCCTGTATTTTGCCTGCAGTAATTACACATTTGTGGAGCAATGTGGGGATATGCATGAAGCAAACACTAACATGAGTGGGGCCTAATTAAAGAAAGCGATAAATCTGAACCACAACATAGTGTGGGAAACATCGCTACAAAGAGATGAAGATAGAGCTGGCTTTTTTGTGGTCATTTGCCAAACCCAGAAACCAAACATGACAGCAATAACACATATAGCTATTCAGGCTATGTAACCCGTTTTAAATGGTTAGATTTATCACATTAGATCACAACATCCAAATCTGAGAATTTTCCATGACCAAAACTGCACATGCAATACGTCTCCAAGGTTATAAATAGATCTTTGAATCTCCCCTATGAACCCTTTGGCTCATATTTGAATAGCTTTTGGAATATGCAGCAGATTTATTGCCATTTCCCATGAGGCTATGCATAATTTCCCTCCAACTGCCCAGCTCTCTTCCTTGACAGAGGCGATCTGTTCTTTGTCAGTTCAGCTCCTTTTTCCTTGATTTCTAAATTTAACTCCTGCTGGATTTTTTTTGCATTTGACCTCTGAGCTGCAAACTGCTTCAGTTTTCAACACTGGGTTTTCAGCGCTCCACAGAGTGCGCTGTGCTTTGTCATTTTAGTCTCAGACCTACAGCGCTGTATTGCCTCCTGAAGTCATGCATTCACACTAGCTGGTTAGTTTCTTTTATAAGAGTATACAGAACCTTGTGTTATTGAGGACATTAGAAGTGGAAAAAAGGACATTATTATTTATGTCTTTCTGCAACGTCTGCATATTAACTTTTTCCTTTTGTTTATTTAGTTTCACCCCTTGTCTCTTCCCCATGAAGGAGTGTTTCCTTAATGACCATTACTCAACACAGTTTTTAAAAATAGTACGTTCCCATGGTAGTTTCAGAAGCCCCCCTGATGAGTTCCAGATGTCTTCCAGATGTGCTCCACAGCGGGCAACACAAGTAGGCTTCAACAGGAGCACGCCACCTCTACTAAAACCACCACCACCAACGTTTGGAGCCAAATCTATACTCCGATAACAGCTAAATATGGTGAAGTTAAAAACCTCTTGTGGGTGCGAAGAATTTCTCATTGATTCTCTTCCCACGCTTTCTACATCCATTGCAAGTGAGTCACGACGTTCAGGGTTTTCAGAGTGAGTCAGTTTTTCTCCGGGTGACACAGGATGCCTTTTCCACTTAACTGCTTAAAACACAGGCAACCACAACCTCCGTTTAACTCCTGAGACATCTCAACTACTCTTTGTTTCATAGAGGCACCACCGTCAACATCATCATTTGCATAAATGTTAACAC
Organism: Xyrichtys novacula; assembly: GCA_962446985.1. NCBI lineage: Eukaryota > Metazoa > Chordata > Actinopteri > Labriformes > Labridae > Xyrichtys > Xyrichtys novacula. The sequence continues at coordinate 27,752,004 of OY660871.1, forward strand.
ATGCACCCTTCTGGATACATTTTTGCTGTTGTTGTTGTTGCTTTTAAGATGTGAGGCAGTTTGTAGCATCAAAACCTTTACACTAAGTCAGCATTGACTAAAAGATTAACTCCTTTTCTTGTACAGTTATCATACAGTGCCACCTAGTGGATTAAAATAGAATTACATTTGGTTTTAAAGAATCCCCTGCATGTCTACTCATGTTGTTTCCAGTGTTTTTTCATGTAAAAGAAACATTCAGATAACAGTTCCTTGACTTAAAAGTATATTTTAGGTCTTTGCAAAAGACATGACAATATTTCCTCTTATGCACAGCTGCATATATCACATGTTGCATTCATTATTATGGATGTAAAAAGTACAATTGTACAGTAAGTTCTGTGAGAAGAGTGATTGAGGTGACAGTTTAAAAAGAAAAGTATAAAACAGAAAAGTACAAAACAGTCCTCTGAACCAAGAATAACCCAGGCAGACCAATATTTAAGATTTCCAGCATTCAAATATGTTAAAACTTGAACAGTTAAAGTCTTTCAAAGGATCAGGACTCTCCAGTTCAGTGCAGGGTGAGCGTGATCCTTTGTCAAACATCCAAATTTAGCCCTCAGCGGCGTGCCAGCAGTTGGAGGGTTCGCTTGTCCTCTCTGTGCCCAGTCCATGTCAGAAAAATGTTCATCTCATCTCGTCTGCAGTGCAGGAGCTTGTATGGCGCTGTGTCAGAGCAGCAGCCCAGTCCCAGTCCGTGTTTGAGTTAATGCTTCATCCTCAAAGCTTTTATTTCCTCCTGAATGGGGAGAAAAACAAATAACAATCAAAGCCGCAGTCTGCCTCTGTATTTTTCCCTTTTGCAGCATCATCAAACAATATAACCGCATGCAAAACACGCCTCACTAACCTGCAGCGCTATTCGTTTGTTTCGCTCCTCCTTCAGTTCTTCTTTCACTTCTTGTATGTCTCGCCTGTTCAGAAGAGACAGAAACAAAACCAGGAGGTTGCAGACATGAGTTTGCCAAAGTAGGTCAAGATAAACAAAAATCAAACGAACAGATAAAAGTTCTGTCAAACTGTCAAAGTTCAATACTTTTTAATTTGGGGTTAAATTGATCAAAACAGGAACAGTTTTAATCTTTAACCCATTAATTTAGCAGCTTTTTTTGATTATACACTGAATGTAAACAGGGTCATTCCTGCTATTTAAATCTCAGATCTGTTTTATAAAGCCTTATTGCAGGTTTTAGTCCATTGTTTAGTCTGTAGCTTTTGCAACTTTGCGGTTTTGGTCCAGTCACAACAAAAATAACAAAACATTATAGGAGATGTCAGCCAAGCCTAGTCGGTACTCAGTAAGTTTGTGAATGCAAGGTTAGGCAACTGTTTGGAAAGACAGTTTGAGCATGATTTTCTGAATAAAAAGGCTTTTCTGAAATTAGATAGATAAAAATCTTTTAATTTTAAGCCCTTTATAATTTCTGTGATTCAGCTACTCAGGATCAAATCACATGCTCAGGCAGCAGGAAGTAAAGTAGGCAGGATATCACATGCCCGCAACTGCACACAGCATAGTTTACCAACCAAGCTGCTGTGATGCTTCACATTAAAGCGCTTCCACAAGACCAAATGACGCAAAAGATTCAAAGTCTTTGAGTCCCTTTTTTCTATTTTCTGAGGGAGGATTGGAAGTCTTGTTTTTGCTGCTGTTTAAGCTCCGATTAGACTCTTCCTGCTTGAGCTTGTGTCAACAAACACACACAAGATTCACTCAGGATAGGAGAGTCCGTCTACACCCTCTCAGGCAAGAACATCTGTGTGGTTTTAAGCGATGAGAATTTTTTGAAAAGTACGGTAGCTCTTATCTTTTGAAACATGACTCAGCTATTTAGGTTGTAGACAAATGAGCGGCACTCACTCCTGTCGGGTCTGCAGCAGCTCCAGAGCTACCCTCAGCTCTTTGATTTCTGCCTGCAGGCTTTCCATGGTCGGCTCATCTTTAAGGGTGACCGTCTTGCCATCTACCGCCACTTTGGGTGGTACTGGGCGAGTGGGAGGCGGTGTTTTCGGTCGGGGGTCGGGCTTTGCAGGTGACGGCAGGAGATTTTCTGTACTCTGTGAAAAAATAAGCAGATTTTACAATCCAGGTAAAAGAGTCAAGTAGATGTCAGCTGTCTGTTGACATTGTGGCAAAAGTATTAACATTTTACATAAGTAGTCTAATGTTCTGATTTGATCGTTTTAAGTACAAGTAGGCTGGTGAGAATCTGTTGCCATGACAGCAGAGGGACTATTGCTGCGTTTGAGTTACCTCAGAAGTCAGATGTCGAAGTTGGAAATGACGTCACACCCGAGTTACCAGCGTTTCAGTTACCAAGTCGGAAAAAAGCTAAATCGGAGGTGGAGAAAAGATAGCTACATCTACGAAAGTTATTTGAGCGCTTGTTATTTTAGTTATTTTTAAGTTATTTTAGCATCCTCTTTCGTAGATGTAGCCATCTTGTTTCTGCCTCCGATTTTTCTGTTTTCCAACTTGGTAACTAAACGCTGGTAACTCTGGTGTGACGTCATTTCCAACTCCGACATCTTACTTCCGAGGTAACTCGAACGCAGCATATTTTTTAAGTTGTATCTCTGTAATCATCAATTGTTTGTGAGAACTTCATTTCTTTAATTAGTAGTAGTCAGGTGGTTATACAAAGTAGGACTCATCCCTTTCATTATGCATCAGGGTCTAGCTCACCCTGTCAGGATTCTAATTAGCATCACCAATGTCCCTACAAACTCAATTCCATACATGCTTGTGCTTCACTGGAGTAGAAAGTTCTTGAGTTTTAAGTCACAAACCTTTCGTAAACCAGAAGTTTTCTCTGTCTGAGGCCTTTTTGGCGATGATTCTGAATCTGTCTGGTCGGTGGCACTCTGGGCCTGCAGGAGAGAAACATACATCCATATAAAGTCAATGGACATCATTCCTCAAAACTTTCTTTGAAAACTGCAGCTGTGCCAAATACACACCTAGATCTGACTTTAAAGCAGTCAAGGGCAATCCATAAAAGGATATTTAAGGGATTTAGGATACCTGCTTTTTCCAAGAATTACTCTAGAGATCAGGTCCAAACGAGTTGTTCATGAAAGTGGAATGGAATGTGTTTAAATCATGAGCCTTTCCTTTGCTCAGACACATCTTGTGGCTTCATTGTATTTTGATCTACTGGCTCTGCAAGTAAAGATACTGATCTCAAAGGGGCTGCCTTCCCTTTAAGCAATAAGAGAATAAATAAAACGTTTGCTGTAGCAGCGCAGATAAAAACTTGACAGAGAAATATATGACTATTGCAGCAAAGCATAACGTAAAACTGTTCTGTTTAAAGAGAGGCAGTTTTTCTAGCTTTACCAGACAAGTGTGCAAAAGATAAAGAAGGGAGTTGCCTCACTGATAATCTCTAGTTGCAAAGGTCATCTGCAGAAATAGTGGTGAGAGTTATTACTGTTGTGGTTCAGCAGTTGTTACAGGTGTCTGCCTTAGTCATGTAACACACTTCAAGCAGAATGAAGAATGAATATGAATCTATCACTGACTGCTGCGACAAGGCCTGACGGTGGTCTCCTCTGCGGGGGCTTGGCTCTGTTTGCTGTAGGATGACTCAGCTTTTCAGTCTGCGGGTCCACACCTTCGAAGTGGTTGGAGTCTTTCTCCTCTGGTTGTTTCGATGAAAGGGGAGCTGCATCACCGTTGGTTCTGCTGAAAGAAAGAAGAAACAATATTAGGCATTTGTGATTACAGAAAGGAGCACTGAAGGGAAAAGCACTGTTAGCATATCTCAGAGATGCTTTAATAGCTTCACTCGTGAAAGAAAACTGCAGGCTGTGGTTACATTTGCAAAAGAAAAGCTCTTTGAATGTGGTTTCAGGTTTCCTTAGCTTTGATAGGAGCAGGTGCAGAGCATGATTTCAAGTCTCTTTGCACTTCCCATCTTGTAGAGTGAAGTGTTTCACCTTTAAAGTGCATGTACAACTCAATTTAAATAACCTTAATGCATAGATTAGATTCACCCCTGGGTCAAGGCGTGAAAAATCAAACTTTAACACACGGTGAAAGTTTCTTTAGTAAGCTGACTTGGAAGGTATCTTGTTCTTGAATTTTTGCGTGTTAGTAAAAGGTTGTTTTCCATTAGCAGTCCCCTCAAGACAGGGCCGTTTTTGTTTTCTCAGTCTGGCATGTGTGTGCCTGTTTGTGTGTGTTTCGCTCAGGAAACAGGAAATAGGCTGCTCTCGTCTGTTTGGGCCCGATCTGACTCATCCCAGAGTTTCCACTGAGCCACTAAAGGTCGGGCATCCTGGCATTCTTCTTTAAGGACACCATGGCAACTGTTGGCGGTGACCAAAGCCTTTAACATCTGAAGGCGCCGCTCTCAGTGCCAGACTGAAGAGGAGAAATTGTTCCTGACATTTCTAAAAGGCCTTTTGCCTCAAAAAAGGTTGCTAATGAATTACCATTCATGGCCCTGACATGGAGGGATTATTCTGCTGTAAGACCTTTGTGTTTCTGCACACACATTAGTCCTTTAGACACAGAATCAGAGGTGCTGCTGTTGGCATCACTTACTTGGTTAAAACCTTGTTGGGTTTGTCTTTGACTGGGGGTGGGCTGGGCTTGTTGAAGGATGGCAGCTTGACTTTGGTTGGAGGGTTGCTTCTTAGGTCCTTACCGTCTGGTTTATCATCTGGAACACAAACTCGTTAAATCACCTCTGAACATATCTTTTAACGGTAGAGTGTCCAGTGGGAATTCTTGCGAAACCACTTCTATTTTTACCTTTTGTCTTTCCTGGTCCACCTTTCTCCATCGCTGACGTGTCTGTCTTTGCTGAAAAAGTAGCGATAAATTAACCATTACTACAAAGTTGTGATGGTTAAAAACTAGGCTTGAAACCCATCAGCTCTTGTCTGTCCCTGGAGAGATTGTTAACGGTAAAGGACTGTTAGGCAAGATTTCCTTTGAGAGTGAATGTGGGGTTGAGACACGTCATCTGCTGATTTCTAGTTACACTGTCATGCAAATATATAATTTAATATAGGTAGCTAAGTCATTGTTAGAAAGCTGTTGAGTTCTGTGACTTTGTTATGGCAAACTGATTCGACTCTTCGTATAACCCACTGAGCATTTTTTGGTCCAAAAGAGGTCTAATAGACGTCTAGATATAGCCTAGACAACTGGTCTGAAATCAGGCCCCACAGGTCTGAAAACTACAGTTTTTTAGATGTCTGAATTTAGACCAAGTTAAGACCAAGTCTAAATCTGGGCTATATCTTTACTACACTGTATATTGCTCGGCTATCATAATTATTTTGGTTAAGTACTTGGAGATCAGTTATGCAACTCAAAGTTGCTTTTTGAAATAAATAGTTATCGAATAATGGGTTAAAGTGCAACATCTAAATTCTGTCTAAAAATATACAGAATCTAGACGGTTGAAATTAAGTCTAAAAAAAACTAGACGTCTGGTAGCTGTCTATTGCTTAGTGTAAAGCTGTTTTTCTGTTTACACGGAACGCTAACGGACGATATTCTTCATACCTCTCAAACAGACTAACTTCCTATACCAATGTGGTCTGCACCTGCAAGTCTAGTAGCATTACTAGAAAAAGTCTCATTTAAGATTATTATCGCATTTTGAAGTAGGGTGGTATGAGGTATTTGTTTATAGTAAGTGGCCCCTTAGAGAGAAACCCAACCGAGAGCAGGAACAGAAGCTGCACTATCTACCACCGTGGATGGAGACAACATCATGTAGTTTAGCTAATTTCAAAAAAGCATAATCCAAACATTAATGACGTTGCAAGAGTACACTCTATTTGAAAATTTCTAGTGCTTATTTCATTGCCAATAACCCAGTTTTTTCGCTCTCCTTTTGGACCCAACATATACACGTTGCTTTGCCTGCAGGGCATCTCAAGTATTCCCTGTAGGTACCACACTTACACTGACCTTACACAACCCCACTTAAAAAAAAAACCCCTGTTTAAATAGAAAATATTTGTAGCACAAAATAAAGAAGAGAGATCCTCCACATTAGCAACAACATCAGATTAATCTCAGTCTGCAGGGCGTGCAGGTGTTTTGTGCTAACAGCATGAGGATAGAGCAGGATGTTACTATAAGCAGCATGCATGCTCAGCAGATCTATCTTTGATAGATACAAGCCTTAACACCTCATGTAGGTGTGCTTTTCCTGTAATAAGAGAAAGCTCTGATACACTCTGCTCACACTGCTATTGTATTAATGCTGCATTGTTTCCATGACATGACTGGGGAAGACTTAAATACCAGCAGTAAAAAGCTGTGGGCTGATTTTATTAGCCAAAAGAGATGAATTTGTGTTTGTTTGGAAAGCATTAAAGGTTTAATGTGGTGGAGAAAAAACGCTTCTGGTCTTTTAATTAAACTGTAATCTAGTTTATGAGCAGTTGCATGGGACGGCAGAGATGTGAACTATCACTTTGGGAGGCCGGGTCACAGCTGTATCCAATAGCACTGCAGGAACAGTTCCCATGGGTCCCAACAAGTTCATCAGGGACAGTCAGTCTGGTTTAGCTCAGAGAAAAATACAGCCACTGAAGAGACTTTTGCCATGAAGACTAAAGGAAAAGATGCAGATTTCTATCTGTCATGCAAGTCAAGCTCTTACTCCAAACAGAAGAGGCTACACTGCAGCATAAATAAATAACAGAGCAACTCTAACAAGTTAAACTACATTACTTAATAGCATTTAAAAACACATCACTTTGCACAACAAGAGATGGATAAGACGGAATGACACAACAGGAAGCCTACCTTGAGTGTTCAGAGCATTATGCAACAGTCCCTCTCAAACAAACCATCCACACAGCAGTTGTAGCTCAAGCACTGCTTCTTGTGCTGGTTGTGAAAATCTCTGTGACAAAGCTCTCCTCCGTCTCCCTCCCTCCCTCCCTACCCCCTGTTTCCTCCAAGACTCCTGAACTATGTCACATGACTAGTCTAACCATCCCCCATCTCTCTATAGTCTCAGACTTCCTGTGAAATTCTTGTGAGTGATACAGTGTGGAAAAAAAAACTGTAATTGTAATGTGGCCGCAGTGTAGATATGGCAGCACACTGTTGATATTCAGGTAGTAAATGAGGGCTTTAGCCTTGGACACCTTGGACAGAGCTTTGTCACTTGCTTGTCAAACCACTGAAAAGGAATTTCTATTAAAGGAAGTTTAAAGTTCACATTTTCTTTGTGCTTAATTTTGCCGAATTTGCATCTTGCACCACAAGCAGAACACCTCAGCTGCAGCCTGATAAGATGCCACATCCTGCTCTGTGTGCGACTCACAGATTTGTTTTGACATCTTTTTGTTTTAAAGAGTGCTGATGACTGTTTCCCTTTTTACATTACATTAACCAAAAAAATTTAACTGAATTATCTTAATAATTAAAAGATCCTATGTGGAGTTCTTACTGAAATTTATATTGATGCCTCTACATGGCCTACAAAAGCAAACTGCCCCATGAGATTACAAATAAATTATTTCTTCATCATCATTTTCAGTTCCAGAGAAGGTGATTCATGTCATCCTACAGAAACAGCTGTCTTTACATCTTCCTCAACAAAGACTCCTGCTGAGTGAAACTTTCGGAAACAATCGAAAGAAAGCAATGAAAAAAAAAATACTACTAACCTGTGCGGAACAAAATCAGCTAGAAATACAAATAACTGTTTTTACATGGGGCGCTAAAGTAGACACAAACTAAAAGTTTGAAAGAAGAACTTTCCGTCGAGGTCGAGTTCGGCACCCCCTGTGAACAAAGCTGCTTTTACTTATCATGTCCTCTACAAGATTAGGTTGTGCCTTTTGACAAAAACATCTCATCCTGGTGACTGTTGTCAGTCAAATGTGTCATTTTTGGTGATTTTTCTCATGTGAAAATTGCATCAGTTTAAGGAATTAAAAGTTGAGATATACAAATAATGAATCTCATCCTTGATGCTCTTGCTTACTTTAGGAGGGCATCATTACAAATTTCAGTCTGTTTCATAAACATAAAAAACTCCTTATAGCAGCTTTAAATTTTAGCCATACTATCTTGTTCAATATCAAGTCCTGATTTATAAACAGAGGGATCTTCTGAAGCAACTAATTTCACGGTTGTCTAAACAGAAATTCAAATTCTGACCAGATAATTGAGTTGAGAAAACACATTCAGACAACAGCTGAAAACACAATTTAGCTAATGCATCAAAACAAGAGATCTCAGAGTCTGTGGGTGAACTTAAGTAGTTTGTCAATGCAGCTAATGCTAACAGTCAACCACCTCTAACCTTTGGTCCTCTTTGCAGGTTAATGTCCAAAATACTGCCAAACTGTCATGAGCAGAGTACTGCAGTGTTATGACAGAAGCCGCTACTGAGCTCCAGCTCCAGTTGGTGGAAGACGCATGACAACCATTTTTGATCTAGAGTAGGAAAAATATTATAATTTGTTTAACTAACTAGAAACTCTGATACCAACCAGCCACGGTAACAACATCAGTCAATAAAATACACACTTCCTTAAAGCAGACTGACACAAAGCTTGTGTTGTAGTGAACGCAGCTGTCTACGGCTTATTTCATCTAAAGGTTTAAGACTGCTGCATCAACTGCACTTTAAATCTACTGTCAGAGTTGATTTAACTGTGGTGAAGAACTTTTCTGGGAACAACACCTCCCAGTAGAGACACTTTTTTTGAGACCAAAGCTCTGTTTCAAATTTTAGAACAGATCGTGCACACAGTTATCACCACAGAAATGCACCACAACCGTCAAAAGCAATACTTTCTGACAGCACTGTTCAAAGATGGCCGATTTCTAAATCACACAGTTTGACACAAGTATGTTGTTACTTTGGATATATTGATGTTAAAGGAGTAAGCTCAAAGTTGCTGCTGTAGAGGAGGAGCAAGCTTTACTGCACAATAAAACACCACTTTTAATTAGATAGATTTGTAATAATCAATTCAAATTAGCAAAGTAACTTGTAGCCTGATCTGTCAGACAAATGTGGTCAAGGAAAAGTATAATAATAGCTTCCTAGTTGTAGCGCAGTAAGAGTAGTTTAAGCGCAATAATTGAAATCACTTTATCAAAGTAGTAAAGCACGGTGCAAAGTGGAGGAAACAGAAGTCAGATTAATTTAATGAATCAATATTTAGAGCTGTAGTGGATGTGCTCTCAGCATCAGCTCTACATTAACATAATGAAACTAATCAGAGGACCAATCTGACTGCTTCTACGCCGCTCACTGAAAATCCCCTCGCCAAAACCTCTGCCAACGTCTCCATCAGCTAAAACAACAGTCCTTCACAGTCCAAACTGCCTCACCGCAGTGCCAGACTAAACACGAGTGCATCAGCCAGAACCCATGAGTCAGACGAGAACCTTTAAAACATGTCAAACAGTATTTGTCCCTGTTTGTTTGATCAGTGCAGCGCGGCGCGAAGTTCTCTTACCTGGGACTTGCTTGTTGATGTTGCGAGCTGGCGGTTGGTTTGTGGTCCCAGACTGGAGGGGAAGAAGCAGAGAAGTCAACAGGTTGGCAAGAACGTCCCCTCATGAATTTAAAGGCATTTCTATTTCACACTCTTTCCACTGAGGGAATTTTCAGTGAGTAACTCCAAAACAGAGGATGTTAAACACAACCCTGACTCACTGTGAGCTGACTTGAACGTTAAGACAAGAACCAGCCAGCAGCAGATAAACTAACATGATTTAATCCAGTTTGTATATCATAAAAAATAAGAATTACAATCAAGTAGTTCCATGGATTCATGGCGGCGCAATTCAGCTGACAAAACTCGGATATCTCGTCTGCGAACAAGGTCCTCTGATAGTCTTGAGACAGTTTGAAGTTTACTCACTTTCAGAGGGTCCATCGGTGGAATCACCATGACGAAATTATCAGGGAAGAAGCCGCAGCACCCGTTTAACTCTCCCTCCCACCAGCCTTCATCTTCTGTTTCCTTCAGACGGAGATTAAAGAGTCACATTAGGAGCTCAAACACAACAGCAGGGTCCTTTGGGATGTCAAATTACAGCTCAAGAGGTTACCTAACGGTCAAGCAGGACATGTAAACTCTTTTTTTTTTCTCTTCGTGATACCATCTGATTAAACCAGCTGCCATTTTTGTGCAATGAAAACACACGTCACCGCGCACAGTGGTGGGATATAATCTCCTTGAAGGTGACACAACTGGTTTGGCTGGTTGGACAATATGATACAAGAGTGGAACTACTTTGTAAGAAACACCCAGAGGTGTTTACAGGCATGACATCATGGGAAAACACTGCCAGGAAAATAACAACACCGTGGGTCCAGACCTTTCTCAGGATCATCACAACGTCGCCTTTTTTCAGATCCAGCTCATCCCCAGCTTTGGCCTTGTAGTCAAACATGGCTTGGCAACACTCCGCCACTAAGGAGACACAGTGACACATATTATGGTTAGTATAGTCATAGACTCTTCTGAATTATTCAGACAGAAATAACAGCGTCTAACAATAAGGGTGAACCTTGTCTTTCTTGCACACACCCAGTGCATCATGACTAAGAGAGCAACCGGGAAGAAGTTGTGAAATTTAGAGATAAAAGCTGTAAACTTTAATCACCGGATCTTCTATCTTCTATGGCGAAACAGTCTATAAAGTGGTTAATTTGAGACACACAGTAAGTCTGAATAGTTCACCCTACCCTCAAAACACTCAGGTGATAGTGCAGGGATTCCCACTTGTACACCCTAAAACCCTAAAACCACTCAGGTGATCGAGTGGGGATTTCCCACTTGTAATTTGTTCCAGGGTGTGAACAGACCTGACCATCTTCTTGACCTGTCTAGCTTGTTTTGAAATGTTTTCCCCAAATGCAAAAGGAAAGTGGATTCCTCTGCTATTAAGTCCATGCCTTTACACACAGTTAATCATCTAGCCGCCCAAACCCGAAAGCGTGTGAACTCACCTTGCTTTCCTTTGTTCCTCACACTCGCCCTCTGAGTAATCTGAAAACAGACCCAGAACAAAAAACACATTTCAGTTCAATCCACACAAATTGTACGTTAAATAAACACTTACTCTACATTACTTACCTCTTTACTGAAAACTGCATCACTGAGCTTGGGTCTTGCCTTGCCTTCATTTTGTTTAATCTCTGTAATGAGCAGTCACCAATATTCTGTGTTAGAGCCGAAGACGTGCAAAATGTAGGAGTTGAAGCATAAACAGGAATGTTAGCTTTACCAACCTTTTGGGGAAACGAATATTTCCTTGACAAAATTAGATGGAAAAGCTCCAATTTTGCCATTTTTCAGCCCCATCCACCATCCATCTTCTATCTGTTTCATGAAAATAAAATCAGGAGAGAGGGAGAGAGCCATAAAATATGTGAGAAAATATGAAATTAGCATTGTTAGCTGCAGGATAGTTTTGGCTAAAACCCACATTTTTAGCTTTTGACGCCTGACCCTAAAATCTACAATGTAATAAAGATTTTATGTCTGTAATAGAGATTGATTTTTAAGTCAAAAAAGGGAAAAAAATAAAAATGTCATTTTACAAACCTGAATGATTTTAGGTTTGGATTAGGCGTAATAATCTTTTGGTGGGGGCTAATCTAATGATGGCCTAATTTACAGAGTACAGAACGAGAATGTGGATGGATTGGCTAAAATGCTGCGGTTGAGTTACCACGGAAGTCAGATGTCAGAGCTGAAAATCTGAGACCTGAAACAAGATGGCTACATTTACAAAAGTTATCTTAGCGCTTGTTAACCATCTTGTTTCCGCCTCCGATTTAGCTTTTTTCCAACTTGGTAACTGAAACGCACAGATTCTGTGTCCCCAATAGTGCAATAAATCACATGGCAGTTCATTGCCTGTTCAGCATTAAGGTGTATGCTAACAGCTAACCTTTATAGGTTATAAGACCAGTCCATAATGCCCCCTACTATTGTGCTGTTTGTGAACCATGTAACTGTAATTATCGTTTCCGATCAGATCTTTGGACGTGTCTCTTCACTCTTTTGTCCCGCATGCATTTCTATTATTTGACGTCATGTGTCGAGAAGCTTCGATAATTATTTTCTGTGTACATTCCAAAGTTTCGAGTCACTGTTTGGAGATCTCTTGTAACTTGGTGACGTGAACCCACAGAACCAGTTAGATCACTTCTCACACATTGTTGTGAAAAAAAAAGCTGTGATTTGTCCGGAGAACATGCTTTGTCAGCCAAACACAAAGAGAGTGTAACACCAACTATCAGTGACTCTGTTATGAGAAAAATGCTCTTTATTTACACCTAAGAAAGCTTCAGCAGCAATGAAAAGAGGGGACTTTACCTCTTTGAGGATCTCTACAGTCTCTCCAACATTCAGCACCAGCTCGTCATCATTCATGGCGGTGTAGGCAAACATCACCTCGCATTTCCTCACTTGTTTCATCTTCTTTGCTGGAAAGACAAAGATTCAGCTGTTACTTCGGCGAATAGATGCAAAGTTTCAAATCAAAACGCTTATAAAGACACTGGAGCTTTATAATGATGCGTTTGGATTAAGAGGATGCCGGCTAATCCCAACAGGATGGCCTTAAGGTGCTCATTTGTGTCTCTCACATGTTTAATCCTTCTGAAGCATTGTTTGTTTTATCTGCTCTATTTTCAAAGATGTTAATAAGGGTTTCGTGAGTCCAGGATGTGGTAGATGTATATTTACAGTCGGCGTGTGCTCTGCACTGTCTTGCTGGGTGCATGCACCACATTTACCTCGCTTGAATTTTCAGGCCCTTAGAGCCTGTTGCAAGCTAAAATAAATGTCAATAGTGTGCTATATTTAAAGGGTAAAATTTAAATGTAGAACATCATAACCACCCTGAACTAACAGCAGCAGCAGTTGCCTGACGGTGCGCTGTAACAGTGCAAAAATATCTACATCTGAATTATTGAATCGAGTCCCATTCAGAAAGGGAAATACAGCAAATTGCAGTGTTCATTTTGATATCTGTGTAGTATAAAGTTAACTAAATAGTGGGTAAATATTACATTTAGGAGCAAATGTAAACAAAGGGAGCTCTGATAATGTTCTTATGATCAAATGTAGGGAAAAGGAAATGATGTCAGAGGGGATATCCTAAAAATTACAGTGTCTACTTTCAGTAAAGAAATAAGGTTCTGTGAATTCAAACATTGTTTTACTTTTTCTCAGACTTCTTGGTTCCCTCTTGCTGTCCCCTATCAAATAGATCGGCACCTCCTGTAAAAAGAGAAAAGAAAAAAAGGTCATATCTTAACATCAACACGAACACAAAAACACACATCATCGTGACGTTACAGGATGATGTTGTAAGCCGTGCAGCATTTACAGACCTTGACAAAGGTGGCAGGAAAGATGCCTCTCTTCCCTCCGAGCTCCCCCTCCAGCCATCCCTCCTCACTGGCCTTGGTGACGTTTTTCACCACATCCCCCATCTTTACTGAGATCTCGTCTCCCATGGTGCCCTCGAAGTCGACCAGCACCAGCACCTCTGCAGTGGCAGCCGCAAATGGGGCAGAAAATTAGATCCTTTGCACAAAGGCTGGAGCTCTCGCTGCACAAGTGATGTGCCCTGACATTTTAATACCCAGACAAACACCCTAGCAGTGGAGGCTAGCCAAGGGTACGAGCTTTGAGGGAATGTAAGTTTCCAAAGACAAACCATGCAGCTTCTTTTGCCACCTTTCAGTCTTTACAAGTGGAAAACATACAGCAATGAAACATCAAAGTTAAGTCAACTTTCCAGCTCATTATTCATTATTCCCAGACGCTTTTGGTAAATAGTTAATGTAACAACCCAACAGATTCACACAGCTCTGTATGCACATATATTCAGTAATATCCAAGTATCAAGGCTTCAGTTTTGTTTACTTTTCTGAGCACAGATTTCTTAAATTACCTTGGGACGATCAAAACATGACGAAATTCTGACAGTACATAAAAAAGTGTCAAAGCTGACTCACCCATTGTTTCAATTTCTCTCTTTCTTTCCTATTTAAATGTGTAATTCCTTCACAGAGCTGCAGATAAACTCGCGTAGAAGCGGTAAGGAGAACTGAAAGAGTGCGACTGTCTTGTCTAAGCCTCAGAGATATGGCAGCCAAGGCCCTTCTTCCTACTTGTCAAACATTAACATTGAGCAACTTTTCCTGTGGGCTAGTCATGGCAAGTCGAAGACAAGGAGTAGGATGGGTCACACAGAGCAGAGAGAGAGAGAGAGAGAGAAAAGGAGAGAGAGAGAGAACAGGTAAGACAGGTTCATAATGAATGAACAATAATTATACTTAGAGGGTTAAACGGGTCATGACAACAAAGTTTAACACAAAAGTCAGCTTTCATTAGTTTTATAATAACTTAAATCTAGATCTTTCCATCTGATTTATTTCTCTGCACACGCCAAAAACTGCTTCATTTCGACTTCTTGGGTGTGGGTGTGTATTGGGGGGGTGGGAGTGTGTGTGTGTGTGTGTGCGTGTGTTTGTGTGTCTGTAATGATGTTGTGCATTTAAGACGCCCCCTGAGGCCACTGAGCGACTATTTATAGTAAGCAGAACCAGGCTACGCAAGACTGGATTTCACAATTCATAACAACACACTGCAAAAAAACAAAACTCTTTTTATCTTAGAGTAAGATAAAAACATGTTTGACGTGTTCTCAATACTCATGGGCTATATTTGTCGCAACTTGTCCTTCCCTTCTTTTTTTTAAGTATCTAAAGTTGTGACATTCACTTCCTCTTTAAGAAGGGGCAAACTTTAAAAAATTCAACATTTTTTTTAACTCAGTTTGACAGCTGGAGGGCTTTTCTGTGCACACGGTGGGTTTATGCTCTGAAAGGAGTTTTTGACATTCATTGAACAGACTAAAATTCATATTGATGTCTTATCATGATATCCAAAAGCAAACTAGATCATCAGCAACAAGACTAAACATATATCCAATTATTTAATGCCTAAAACAGGTGTCTGTAGAGCAGCTGAAGAAACAGATGTATGTCAATTTCAGCAAAAATAAAAATCAACAAATAACACGTGATTGTAACGAGTCAGCAGGATGTGATTTGCAAGGACCGCTTTGTCCACAGGGGGCGCCAAATTCAACACAAACTTAAAGATCCTCTAAGGAGCTTTAAATAGCTTTGCCATTAAGTGTTTATCTACAGGGTTAGGGTTTTCAATCTAGTGAGTCCTAGGTTTTCTAAAGAGATTCTGAGTAAATACTAATGAAAACCATTTGAATCAATACGTGGCATTTCTCTTTTGGTGCATCTCTACTGATCAAGAATAAGAATGCATCATTTCCAAATTAATCAAAAGCCTGTATCAGATCAGCTACCACATACTGCAACCTGGTGGAGGAACTGTAAGTAAAAAACCATCCCCCAGAGTTTACAGTTCATTAAAAAATAAGAACTGTCTGCAGAAAATAAGCTCCGCCTCTTGGTGAATATTTTTACATTGATTAGTTTTCGATATTTCTGGTTGAAAACAAGCTTAACAACAAAAATAACATGCTTCTCTTGTGTGGCTTCACTTTTTTCACCCTCACTCCGGTGTAGCTGTGCAGACTGGTAGTGGACGCAGCAATATCAAATACGTAAACCTCCGAAGAGGAATGACAACAAAAGACGCATCAGTGCAAACAATCAGTGTCTCTTTAATTTACAGCCTCTAAGATGCTAACATTGACAGAAACAACACCCTTTAAAAAAAGAAAAAAAGCAATGTCCAATAATAAGCAGGTTACCTTTACACAACCGTAAATCTTGATAGGAGTCCTACGCTGTAAAAATTAGACCAATGCACCCTGAACAAGGCACAGCATTTGTATATTTCAGTGGTTTGTGCAGTTTGGCATAAAAAAAAAACAAGTCTGATCTTTGATGAAACATCATTGCACTGAACATCACTCCTATTCTAGAGCTAGACATAACCACAGTATATCTTATCAACTAAAGATCAAATAACATCGGGCATCCTTTTACCAAAGTTTGGACACAATATACATATATCACTGCATCATCTTTGGTTGGAGAAAAATGTACAAACAGCAAATAAACACCACTGAAAATCTATGGCAATAGGAACAAAAAAAAGGCAATCAGTCAAAATCATGCCTCGTCAGTTACAAAAACCTTTGGTGTAAAATAAGCACGATCAATATTTAAGTTCTTTATTCCAAAGTGATACTCTAGACCAACCAAAAAGCCCCTGCAAAGAATAGAAACCTTTGACAGCCAAGTGTTTCATACACAACACAGTAAATTTACAGACTGTTATCCTAATGATAACGCTATTGTCACTAATGCCTTCCAGCTAAGATTGTAGGTCTTTTAACTGTGAAATTGTATTTACAGAGCATGACCTTTGACCCTGTAGAGTTTGGTCCCATTGTTTAGAGTACTTAGCATGATGTTTTTACAACAACATGAACTACAGTGCACATATTGCTGCTACTTTAAAATGCAGGATTAGTCAAATTTTTAAAAGAGTGATCCTGTTCTTTATTAAAATAAAATTTGGGTGATTGTTCTGGATCTTTATGCACTTTACTGTACTGTTTATCATGTAGCCAGCTAACAAAACACATACTTATTTTATACAGTTAAGGCACAGGCTGGTTTGATCTAAATGTCATAAGGGAGTCATTATAAATCATACACAAATCAAGCAAACAACACATGTATCCAGATTTGGATAAGAAAACAAAATAGTGCTTCGAATCCTGCTGTGTCAAGTAAGAATAAGTATCATATATTAAACCCAAAGAAAAAAGATTTCCTGCTGATGGCGGAGTTGTAAAATATTAAAACTGCATGTGACTCAGATGACAAAGTGAGATTGGAAAACAACACAGGGGGAAACTAAAATGATCAGCGTTTTGCTGCACTGATCAAGTATGAAGTTAATCTATTCTTCCTCCCTTATGGTCCTGGTCCGTCTCATCCTCCTGTTCGCCACTCTGCTCCCCGTTGATCTGGAACTTGTCATGGGCCCATTTAGGACTGATGGTGTTGGGGCCCCCGGTGGCTTTTCGGATGATGAATCGAGCCCTTCCACGTGTGAAGCTTCCCCGTCCTCTTCCTCTGCTGTCTGCCCACTTCATCTCTGACTCACCGTCTCTGTCATCGTGCTGAGAAAAAGATGGAAAAAAGACAGAGGGGGGCGTCAAGACGGCTGTTGCAATAGAAAACTCTTAAACTGAAACTTACAAAAAAAGTCATTGTTTTAATCAAGTGTTAGTCTGAACTTGAGCATCTGCCCATAAAGCCTTTATCGAGTATTAGTGTGATAAGAAACTAAAGTTAATAAGATGATTTAATCAGGTTTTTGTGACCACTTAAGTGCCTTTTAAATCTCCTTTGTTTAGTCCATTTACAACATGTCACTAAACTAGCCCACGGAGGAACACCAGACTCTGGCTGAAGAGTTCGCCTCTCATAATTATCGTGGTCACATCAGGTTGTCCTTTAGGCTTAGAAAAAGAGAGTAGGAGGAGCTGTTCGTAGTTGTCGAAAATCTGTCACCGCACTCAATAATAATTTGTGATGCCTGAATCCTCATTTGAGCGACGCCCCAACATAGACTGTATATCGTGTGGACAACATGGCTCCACCTCCCGTCATTGTACCAATTTGAAGCCAAATGGCTCTTGGCATTTCTGGGATTTTCTCTTTTTTCCTGAATCCAGCATTGGTGCAGCAGCGTCCTATATACAGTCTATGTGTCCCAAGGTTTGTCATTGGCTAATGTAAACACACATGGCTTGGGTCTATCCTACCAAGTAGTATTTCCTGCTCTTGGGGGTGAACTCTGGGTCCCAGTCCTCAGTTTTTGGATGCGCTTCCACGTTTGATACGTTGCTGCTATGGGAACAGTTTCCCTGATAATTGCCTCTGTTCCAGCCCCTTCCGCGAATTCGGACTTGCTGTAGTTAGACAAGAGACCAGGATTGAAAAGCTGAAAGATTCAGGCACTCATCAGACTGTTGAAGTCAAACTGGCTTCATCATTGGGCCAAAAGTGTTCAATATCACCGACAAAACTTACAAATCCTCCACGGGGTCTTCCCCTCTCAACTGGTCCTGGTGACTCCCGCTGGCCCAGTCGGGCCCTGTCAAAGCTTTTACTTTTGGAATCAGACTTGCTACAGGGCAAATCTTCCTTGTGAGACTTTGTGGATGAGGAAGATGAGGATGAACTCGAGCGTGAGCGCTTCTTCTTATTTTTCCTGGAAGAACCAGTGCATAAAAAATCCTTTAGACCCCTCTGTTTACACTGCACTGTAGATCAACTTGCAAACAGTAAAGTGTTTGGAGGTTGTACATACTTTGATCTCTCATGGCTTTTGGAGAACTTTTCTTTACTAGAATCTGGGGACTCTCCCATATCTCTTCCCCGATCCTGATCATAATCTCTTTCTTGGGTGGAATATTTTTTTCGGCGCTCAATATCCAAACGAAGGTCCATTGGGTCACCTTTCAGTTTTTCCCCAGCATCCTGATCAAACCAGAGCAAAAGACAACGTCGTGGACAGACTTTGGATTAGCTTGGACATGCTATCAGTTTGCTCTCAGCTAAGCTGGTTTGTAGACTAAATAATAAGGTCCATGAGAAAAGGGGGAAACTCTTGAGAATAGCCCGCTATTTAAAACCAAATAAACTGTCCAGGGCGCTTAAAGTGCCGAACCAGAAGTTCTGCATGTTTTAGGATGATCTAAGAATCTGAGCTATTCTCCAAAGCATTTGTTTTTGGATTGATTTTCTGCCTTCAAGTAAAACGTGATGGACAAATCCACAAGAAAAGAGACTCAAAACTTGCCTTGGTTTGGCAATTCATTACAATACAAAGTTATTGGGTGGCCAGCTGCTAAAAGGAAGTGCTTTAATGTCCTTGTTTAATGCAATTGGCTAAACTCCAGGATCCATCAACAGTGACTAAGATGCTCCATGTAAAATATCACTTTTCAGCCATGATATTAGCATCAGAGCTTCTGCAACATGGCAGAGTAATTTTTTAACCCAGGAATGTATTTCCTATTATAAACGGGTCACTGCAGGTTGAATGCCATATGACACAAACAGAAGATAATATGTACTTGTATGGTGGGAAACCAATCAAAAACTTTGACTTATGCTTTGGGAAATAGTCACATGTAAATGAAATCAAGCTGCTCCATGACAGGCAAAACTACTATCGTGGCTTTGTAACGAAGGATCAGAGAGAGAAGAGAGGACTGTTCATGCTCAGTCAAGTTACTCAGTTTGATTATTTTTAGTAGTATTTGAACCTTATGTCTGCAAACGCTAGACCAATTCTACACATGCCAATTGATAAAGAAATAGGAGTCAGTTAAATACAGTTGAGGCCATATTTTCAAATACAAATGTACTGAACATTTCAAACCCCATCTTTCACAATTCCAAAACGTTCATGTTTCCATACACTTCCTATGGTCAGTCACTAATAATGTATGATTGTTAGCATCTTTAAGTGTTAGGACATGGGGTGCCACCTCCATTGCCAAATGAGGAAGGCTGCAGATACAAGCGAGTGAAGTTTCCACGGCGTGATGGGTACGTTTGGCCTTTGAGATAAAGAGCAGGGCAGTCGGAGAAGAGCAGCTGCTTCTTTGCATTGAAAGAAGGAAGTAGAGGTGGTTCGGGCATTTGGCTTCACCACCTTGAAATTTCCAAGAGAAGTAGCAAATATATTTATGCATCTGGGCCAACTGGATGGATGGATAAACTCCATCTATCCATCAAATGACATTTAGTCTAACAGAAATCCCCAGGGCTCAAAGTACCAAGGCTTAAAAGGTTCAACTGAACCCCAAGAGACAACTATTGGAGTTTGTTAAGGAATCAAAGATACATGGTACAAATTTATCCAAATCATCTGATAAACCCATATTTTCTGAGTGGATGAGTCAAAACAGGGAATAGTTTGACCACAATGAACAAAGATGTTATCGGAGGAAAGTTGGACGTTTCCAATCAATCTCAATCAAAATAATTAAGAGCATCATGTAGAAAAAAGCCTTATCTAAGAGTACTGTTGTAATACTTAATCTACAAGGATAAAATTAGAAATTTCTGAGAGAACAACAGTCCTCAGCATCCTCTAAACAGTTGACATGTAGCTCTGAGGCAACAAAGTCAGAGTATTGGAGCAGTGATCCAAAAACCCTGACTTGAATCCAAATTAAAATTTTTGACTTGAATTGAATAAAGGTGTCCAGAAAAGACGTAGGCTACACAAGTAATTGAAAATTGACAAGGCTCTATTTTCTTAAGTTTCTTTGGATTATGAACAACAGAGTGACACACAGAACATGTATGGAAACATAAAATATTTGGATTTGCAAATGCTCGAGTTTGAAAGTCCTTAGTATATGAGTAAAAGAGAATATGGCCTCAAACTAAAAGCATGGGTGCATTAAATGCTTTCTGTTTTTTTTTACTTCCGTTCATATTTTTTAAGAATACTTACGAAGACAAATGTTAAAGGTCCCTTGAACAGCTTTGGCACAGTGGCTTCCATTTCTGAACTTATATGATTCAAAGGCCTTGGTCAGGCTTGTGCCCACACTCTAACCAATCACCATGTGTGAAGGCGATATTAACAAACAACAAAGTCAAAGTGCCTTATTTTGCTCTGGCATTTCTTAGACTTTGTGCATCTCCTTTCAAGAAAAGCCGAAAGCTTTAAGAGAGTGCAGTCTAAAGGCATCTTTCTCACTTGTTCCTGTTGTTTGTTTTTCCAACATACTTCATAGGTCAAAATGTTCAGTCACCTTGTAAGTGCCATCCTCTGAGCTTTTCATCGCCTCAAAAACTTGAGAGTGTTTCTTAAAAGCTCTTGGTGAAACATCAATTCTTCTGTAAGGGAAAGCATAGTTAAGACAACATAGTTAAAAGCTCATACAGGAACGGGTGATTCATAGTGCAGGCGCCGACACGACAAACTCTGCTACGTACGATGAACAGCGAAGACGACACGAAACAGATAACAGGAGAGACAAATTGGTGGGAAAATAAGACTGACCTCCACCGAGCATGAGAACAAAAAAAGCCAAGGTAGTTTGGTGATTTTCAGGTAGGAAAGGTGAGAAAAATACCTGAAAGCTGTTAAAAGAGGAGGTGAAGCCACAGCACACTGAAGGTGAGAGGGTCACTCAATAGGCGACTCTACCTGTGTATCTCTGGGCTTTTTCTTGGCTTCATTATTTCCTTCTCTGCGGCTCGTCTTTGGTACACTGTGAATCGCTCGTTTAGAGTCATTCCAGAGGACTGAAAGTGCTGAGCTAGAAAAGGATGCAGGACATACAGCAGTTACTGTCATTGGTGAATATCGTAATCCTTCCGACCAACTCAGACTCTGCAGTGAATGAATTTTGTTCAATAGCGTTTCAAGAAGTATTTAAAATCCTTTCAAATGGCAAATCAATGACTAATCCATATAAGAGGACTCACCTTTAACGTGGTGAACGATGGTGACAATGTGTTGCGCAAAAAGCTCAGAGGGGCTCCTCTGTAACTGAGCTTTATGAACATGTTGAAAGATGGAGCGAAACTCCTGATCCTTTTTTGAGGCCTGTACAAGATCCTGAGACAACTGTCGCTCCTCAGCTAAAAAATCAGAGGAGCTGAAAATCACAACAACAATGTTCTTAGTCTGTTGCTCTCAGTCTTTATGAAAAAATGGCTAAAAACAGAAAACATACACTCCAATCAGATCAATTCACAAAATTAAACATACACATCAATGCATCATTGCGAGGAAAGATTGCACGTATAAAAGCCTGCAATTTCATGTGCAGGTACGACTTTTTGCTGATAGATGTGTGGCACCAACCAACATTACATTATACTCACCTTATCAAGTTATCTCCAAGGAAACCCATTCTAACATTAAATTTTGCTTCCTGTTTTCTGGAGGGCATGAAAGCCGAGTCATCTCCCATGATCATGAACAACTCTCTCTCAGAGTTTCTCCTGCTAGGTGGCGTAGGGGATGAGATTAAGGAAGATTTAGCCATCTTACTTGATGTAGCACCCATGTCTAGGGGCTCAAATTTTGCTGCTAATTCCCTCTTGGCAAGCGCAGCAGCAAAGGCTGTCGCTTTATCCTGCTTTCTACTGAGATAAATGTCCTCTGCCATGGCGTCAACATCACTGTTGGCTGCTTGTGCATAAGCCACATTGTGCCATTTGTCAAAGCATTCGTCAAAGAGTTCGCGGCCAGAGTGAGTGACCCTGCTCATTGGCTTTGAAGACTTATCGCCATTGTGCTGGTCCTTTTGGAGGGACTTAGAATGAGGCTTGATTGTCATCTCCTCCTCATCCTCTCTAGACAGGAAAGGGGAAGCTTTCAAGAGGCTGTTTAGAGACACTTCACCATCATTGTCCTCTGTGGACTTTACTGACATTGAGTCAGTGATGGTCGCAGATCCTTTGCCATTTACTTTCCCTTGTTCCACGTCATGTGCCTCTGCTTTTTTGCCATTTTCCAGAGCTTTGGCTTTTTTGTTTTGCTCCTCCAAAAACCTAAACAATGACAAAGAGATTAAAACAACTGAATGGTGATTTCAGAGCTGACAGTAAAAACAGCAGACAATGTATTTTAAGAAGAGTTCGCATCAGAGCTAAAAAAAATCTGGTTTTCTCGTACAACATAAAATATGTATGAGTGAAGTATTTTATTTCCGTAAAGAAAGACTCAAAAGATTATCCTCAAATGAGATGAAAAAGCCCAATTTGTTTTACTTCACTCCAAAAAAACTTGAAATGCCAGGATTCAGTGACTTTGTAAGCCAAAAACAAGCATGTTCAATCTTTATCCATAGTTTCTAACATTTTTAAGTTCATCTGTCTTTAAAATAAATCTCATGATCACGTTTAGAAAAAGAGTTAACTCTGTCTTACTTTCCAAAGGCAATGGAGATTGCTGTTTTATCTCCATCCAGGTATTCCTCACTGGAGAAGAAGTCAAAACTGGAGAGCATTGGGTTTAAACCTTCATGTAAAAGCTTTTTAGTTGGGGATGAAGTACAGCCCATCTTTGGGGAGGGGGCGCCATTGCAGAAGCTATTACTGATTTTCGGGGAGGGAGTAGACTGCTTGGTCGTTTGGACGTTCTGACCAACAACAACTGCAGCAGAGCTTGTCTGGGGACTTGTTCGTTTTGGACTGCTGTTACAGTCTGTCAGGCCCTGCCAGTTCCCCTCAGTTTTCCCACTGCCTCCACCTCCACTGGTGTCTCCTGCCAATACTCCAATAAGTTCCTCTGGCTCCCCATCTCCCCCTCCTTCCTTTTGGACCTCCTTGGAGACTGAAAGCTCCTCTTGCTTACTCAGCAGCGAGAGTGGCCTACATTTGGGAGAGGAGGAGTGGGAAGAAGAGGATGATTGCTGTGAGTGCCTGGATAATGGTGAGGAAGATCGGTCAGAGCGGTGAGAGTGACCATGAGACGGGCTTCCTGAGCGGTTCTGGACATAGTGAGATCGTCCTCGTGAATGGTTCTGCTGCTGCTGTTGCTGCTGCTGTTGTTGTTGCTGCTGCTGTTTTTGGGGGTACTGCTTATAATTCTTCCAGTTTTGGCGGAAATTATTATTGTTGTAGCCTCCACCCCCGCCACCACCACGCTGGAAGCGTCCACGTGGAAAGAAGCCCCGCCCCCGGCCTCTGAAGTTGTACGGCCTCCGGAAGCCGCGGTGGTAACCCCGGAACTCCCGGTTGTTCTGGTATCCCCTTGGATATTTCTTCTCCCGGTTATTGGACGGTGAATAAGATCTTGATTTTGACCGAGACCTCGATCTGTGGGAAAAGTAAGAGGGGAAGAAGAAAATTCATTTCCAAAAGTTTCTAAAACTCTTGATTGAAGCTTCATTAAAATGTGACACTCTTCATAGTCAGTGATAGTAGCATCCAGATGAAACCAGTTTTATTTGTGATAGTATTGCTCAGTGTGTGACACAAAGAAAGTAAAAACAGACAGTATCTTGACCCACTTTTTTCTCTATGACTAAAAAATTTTTTTATAGACCATGATAGTGCCAGAATGAAAGAAACACAAATGTCTTACTTGTTGAATCTTTGCAGTGATGAAAACTTAAATCTAAATGCTGCAAGATGATAAACCAGCAAAGCAAACTGCCACTTCTACGTTTGTTTCTTTTACTCTAAAAGTCTCCAACAGAATTGGAGAAGCTGTGAGCCCAACATATGGAACATGTTTAAGTAGATGTACATCCCATACCATCCTTTTCCATTTAAGATTGGCATAACACACGCGAGAAAGAGCCAGCAAAGAATTACCACATGCAGAACACCAGAGATTTCACTGTGTGATCCTAAGCCAGGCTGCAAGGTCAGAGTAGCCCACATGGTGGCTCTGCTGCACTTCTGATTCAAAAAAAGAAAAAAAAAAAGCCTCCTCCAGTTGCTCTCTAGCCTGAACTTATAACAAGGTCTTTAGATTATAGCCGTGAAACAGAATGTTCTCTCCTTCAAATCAATGATACAAAGAGCCAAACCTTTCAAGTCTGACAGCATGCCAACACAGCATCTATAGCTTTCTCCTGACATCTATGGGATTGGCAGCACATCCAGTCTAGACATTAAACCACTTCTGTAACAATCTGTATTGTTCTAGCTCTATAACCTGATTTTTAGCGACTTAACATACCTGTAGATAAATATAAAAAACACATAGTAGAGCATACAAAGCCATATTATACAAAAAGTGTATAAATACACTGTAAAGGACAAACAAAGGCCACATGTACAGCCGAACCATATTTAAGATTAACGTAAAACACTGTCACTCTACATGCGAACACAGCGGTGTATAAAGTCTAAAAAAAAAAGTTTCAGGACTCACCTAGTGTGTCTTTTCATTGGAAGACAGAGCGATTAAAGAAGGCAGCGCACCAAGCAGCACTGCACGCTCACAGTACGAGCCACAGATACTACATCTCCTCTGGACAACTCTGCTGAAGCACTGAGTCACATGGACTATATGAGAGGGGAAAAAAAGTACTGGAATCCTTTCCCTCAGTGCATGCCAACTTCATGCGCTGTTCAAACAGTTCAGTAAATCTTCCTAATGAAGACCTATTAGACGTCTTTTTACTGCTGTTCTGGAAGTTCAGACCGAATACTGCAGATAAGAACATTTTATGTAGCCTTAATGTTATACATTTCAGCAAGATAAGTGCCTGCTTCTTTCGTTAAATATACGATATGTGTATGTGGTAAGATGCTGACTCACAGTGCACATCTGTGTCCCATTCAGCCACTGAATTGATAGTGTTGAAAGCAGCAATAATGATAGAAAAAGCTCAAAAGTGGAGCCGTCTCTGTTTTTGATTATCAGATATTTCATCTGATATTTCCCAAGAAAACAGGACAAATTAGTCATTTCTGTGTTTTTTCTGTTTGTACTTGCTGTTTTGTTTCGGGACAACTTAAACAAATGTGTGCACCCATGCTTGCACACTTCCAGGGTATCCATCCACTCATTTGCAAATGTGCAAGGTGTGTTTAGAAAGCAAAAACCATCAGATTCTTTCCACGTCTCTTGTTCATGCAAATTTTTTTAGATGCTGTGACTCTGCCAGGAAATGAGCCACCCTGCCATTTTAAAGCAATGCCACACTCATTCTGCCAGAAACAGCACCCCGGCATCAGAGGGGACTATTACTTCTTTCTTTTTACACATCACAGCTGGTGAATAACTCTACAACCCGGGCAGTTTCTCCTAAACAAAACAACCAACAAATGCTTCCTTTCAGCAGGCTTGAGAAAATATTATTGTGTACTAACAGAGTCAACTCACGGAAATGCTTTCCTGTGCAGAGAAATCTGCAATAACATTCACTCTAACGTCAGTAAAATTCTCTAACCGGCAGCTGAACCCTTTCTCAAACATCAATTTCCTCCTAATACAGAAGCCGACTCTGGAGTTTGGGCCGGACCCAAATCCATTTATACACTGCACCAGAGTACTGAGTAATGTCAAAAAGTTCAAGACAGGACAAGACAAGGCTTTGCAGATAGAAATCACCAGATGTGAAGCAATCAGGCAACAAATCATCACAAAAAAACAAACAACCTGCATATTTCTACAAATCACACTTCACAATCACATTGCATGGTTGATCCCTGACTGTTTACTAAGATTTAGACTAAACGGGAATGTAGCTCGGCAGGAAACAAAAGATCAATCAATGCTGGTGTCTGTGCAGTGAGGCAGCACTTTTCTGGCTGCACCTGCTGCCTGTTATCCTTGTCTTCATGACAGCTGACTTTATTGGGTTACTGCCATTCATTCTTGAAGCATTAGATGGATCAAAGCATTTTTCGTTCATATGTACTGAATAATATTTTTCCACTACAGCTACATAGAAAAGCACTATTTGTAAATCTGATCATACATATAAAACCATTGAGAAATAAGAAATAGTGAGTCGACTGTCAAGGTAGATGTTTATTAAACAAGCTGACTTTACCTGTAATAACGTTTCCTCGACCTAGATCTGGAGCGGCTTCTGGAGTGAGAGGTGGACCTGGATCTTGACCGGGACCTCGAGCGACTCCGAGACCTTGAGGCTGATTTTGTCGATCTGGACATCACTGCAGCCAACCCACCTCACACTGCCACGAGAAAAAAAAAAACATGTAAGTATCTTAAAGATTTATGACTAGAAATGACACACTCGTAACACATAATCAATTAGCCACCTTTCCAATGGACTGGCAGCATAGAAGCTCAGTTTTCTAGTCGAGGATAAAACGGTCGATTATCACCAGAATAAAATGCATTTCTATGAGAGCCAAGAGTCCATGGGATACAGTATCCAACAGAGATGAGCCATCACATTCACTTTAAAAGTAGTCCGAGTGAAAAGACAGAACAGCTGTGAAAAAGGAAGAAAGCAATCTGTAGCAGTGTTGGGCATCCAAACAGAACCAGTTTTATTTAGTCACTGATCATTTGCATAAAGGGCAGTCTTAGGTAGGTCATATGAGTCCTCTACTGTTGAAATGCCACTTTAAAAACCTCACCCTGCGCCGTTTACTAATGCATTTGCTCTGCTGTAGAAGGAGTGCAAACAAATAAAAACTGATGACCTAATTATTGATTCTCCTCACAGAAATTGCTGAATTTCTTGAACTGATTCAACTTAACACTTGAGTTTCTCCAAACACACTTCAATCTATGTCATTTACATGATTTTTTTTCTATAATAGTTCATAGGCATTAAGAAAAAGCTAAAAAAGATAAAAAGTGGCACAAATGACTAAGCTGATAAGTTTGGGGTAGTATTTACCACCATTTCAGATTACCGTTTCATCCAAAATAGTCATTTCAGTGTTTCTTTTCAGAATATATCTCACTGGTCTGACTTTGTCTTTGTTTCCGTCATTTGCCTTGTCATTTGTAACTGAAAGTCCTGGTTACTGTTAAACTAACCTCAAGGTAAGAACTTAAAGTTACTGTCACCCCAGTGGACTGATGTGAGAGGAGCTTATTTATTCCGTGACTACCTGACCGTATCTTATTTGCTTGTGGTTAATGATCTGCTGTGAATCTACTGTCAGGGGGATGCTCGTTTCAACAAATTTAACTTCAAAGAGTGTTTTATTTCTTCTCCGCCACCCGACATCTACTCATGTATACTCCCCATTGTATTATTAATACACTTCTAGCGTAGAAGCGCCAAGCTCCTTCCAAGGTCCCCATGGCTTTATCTATGACATATGATCCCCAGAGTACAGTAAATGCCAGGGATCAAATAATTGAGCTTTCATTATGAGAGTCATCTTCAGGGACTTTGGGAGGAGGATATTGCAGAGTAGCCTGCACATGACCAGGATTTCAAAAGCGGGCCAAACCATCACATGGTGGTCGCAGCGCGCACCCTTTCCACTATCCCAGTGAGCACTGAGGTGGATCGCTCCTCCTCGCGCTCTATGAACTTCCCACTCTCCTCATTCCTGGCAGCTTGTTGTTTTTGGCTTTTGGAGAGTAATTTCCTGAAGGGCCGGCCTAAACGGACCATCTATTTAGCTTACTGTGCACTTTTAAAGAATAGTATTCAGATGTGCCCATTTCCAGCACGTGGTAGCGAAACAGTTAAACAAATAAACGTGAAAATCCTTCTCAATTTGTCTTCATGAAACCTAATCATCTGATGGGAACTTTGAGGAGACTTTCATGAATTACACCCTTTATTAGAAAAGAGGAAATAAATGAGTAAAGCCAGCACAGCTGTGTTTCAGAAATTTTCATACGGCTGTTTATAGTTTCCTAGAAACTGCTGAAAAGGGAGTAACACCCCTTTTCAGCAGTTTCTAAGACTATATGAGAGGGGACAACCATATATCAACTTCTTCATAATGGCAGCTTATTTCACAGACAAGAACCCTAGTTTCGCAAAGGGTTACAGCGAGTATATATACTGTATATGCATGAGAAGTGGATGCCAAGCCCTGCCCCTTTTAATAGAAAAAAAAAACTGGTTGTCAGAATTGGACGGTGGCGGTCTGTTTCAATAGGCTCAATTTGAAAGCTGGGCTGATAATCAGCTGCAGCTGTCCCTACACACTCTGTGTGGGCTGCAGCCTGATCACTGAGATTTCAGCGTCTCAGTAAGCCTGCCCTTTAATCACTCACTACTGGATTTCACGCACAGGAATACAGTCACTGACAAGCACATAAACGCATACACGTGCGTCTTATCGTAGTTGAAAAGGTTTAATGATGTTTTTGAACCCTTTTAACTTCCTTGTTTTGTAGCTGAGCCGGACAAATATGATTTTTTTTAATACCAATACCACAACAGATAATGAGGGCATTGTAATGAATTTTCAACGTAGATTGAAACAACTTCTAATACAGATTTTCTAATGGTCTAATTATGCAAATGAAGCTTTTAAGAGTTGTTTTCAAAGTCCAACTGTGACTGATTGGTTGTTTTGTTTTTTGGGGAGGAGAGATTATGCCCTGGGATAAACAGTTACAACATTTTGAGATTAAACACAAAACCACAAAACTGTTTATTGCTAATTATGACCATACCACACAACAGATAAGGTTACACAACACCAGTATCAACTCTGAGCTCGCCATCAAAACAGGAACAATATGCAAATCTATGCAGGCGGGTCCTCATTCCTGTGGGACAATTGCAAGGAAGAGCTGAAATAAACTGACACAAATGGTGCATGCTGTATTGGTGTCATGTTTACATTGTAGAACAGAATTAAACTGATAATGGCTCTCAAGCTCAGGACCACGCGCACACGCACACATGATTAAGGCTCCCCCTTGGGCGCAGAGCGACAGCTGGATAATCCGCATCAGCTGTTTATTTCGTGTTACGGCAAAAGTAGCTCTGATCAACAATGGAGCTGCAACTTGATACACAGCTCTCAAAGCGTTGGAGAAGAAACACTCCACTCAATCAACTGCCCTATCATTAAGACCAGGATGCCACAGTGGCAGCTGGAATCACATTTGCTATCTATATGTTCCCCAGAGACACCCAGATCGCTATTCCAGAAAAGCCGCAGCAACTGTCATTGGCACAATCTTTGTTTATTCAAATATGGCAGACCCTTTGTGGGTTTCTTTAAGACACTTCACATGCAGGGGCAGTTAATGGATAGCAAAGCCACGGGGCAGAGCTGTTGGAGACGAGATAAGTTGAGTAAACCACGTGAATAGCCTCATTCATTCAGCAGCGTCTGGATGAGTTTAGCTCACTTTTTATTCAAAGAGCTACCGTGACGTTAGCCAGAAAGACAAACGGATGAGCTCATGTAGAGATTCCCCTGTAACACAAGCCTTTGGTAATCGTCAACAATGACAGACAAGAACGCCATTTAGCTTGGCCACGAGATGAATGATAATGAGGTCCCAGTTGCAGCTGAGTTTCTGCTCGCTAATGAAATCTTATATCACTCTGTTCTAATCTGGTACATATGAGGCTCCTTTTGCCTGGAAAATGGCTCACAGTAGAGTGTCACTAAGGCATCCTTGCACCAACATGCTTCCATGATGTCTGTCAACACCGCATCTGCTGCATGAAAGAGGGGACTCATCAGCTGCAGGTCCTCTTTATTTTGGTCAGTTGGTAACAGCCTGATAAATGATGAGTTATACATCCAAAATGAAGTTTCTCCACACCCCTGAGTCTGACACAGTCGCTGTTTACGATGGGAATTATGAGTGACATGTTGCATAAACAAACTAATTTTACTTTTGGTGTAATGACAGTTTAATTACAAAGTAGTATCACCTGCTCTCTACATAATAACCTTTCTACCTTTTAGAGAAAGTTACCTTGAAGGACTGACAAAAGTTTGAACATACTCAAGACGTGACTGTGCTGCATACAAACATGGTAGCTTACTCAGACAGGTGACACACCTTTTTATCATGTGTGTACTCAGATAATACAAGCTGGTATTTGTCAAGGGGGATCGACTCCAACTCAGATCCTGCCAAACAGGACTTGCTGACTTCTTTTTTGGATCACTAAACCCCAGACATGAACCACGAAACCTCGTTTAGATAAGCATTTACAGTAAACTCAATCTTAGGCGACTTTTTCGACTTTATAGGACTCGTAAGGCTGTGGCTGTTTATAGTAGGTGGAGGGATAACTTGGTGAAACCTGCAATCACCCCGGTCATGCTGTCATTGTGCTAACCACTAAAAGCAGCAGTCACACTACTCCTCAAACTAAACAGGACCTTGAACTGAGATGCTCCTTGAACCCTCCAGTGGTGGTCTGAAGATGCAAACGATAAGCCTCATGATCTAAATCTTGATAAACATTAATGTCTCAACCACAAACTCTACATTCATTATCACTACACACTCAGGTAAATAGAAGTAGCTGAATCCATTCTTATTAATATAGTCTAGTTAATAATTTTGAGCTTGCTTGGGAGTCTGTGGAGAGTTATGGGGGCTGCCTGGATGTGGGATGGAGGCAGCATCATCATCCAGTGCATTGTGTTCATCATATAAACAACGAAACAAACAGAAAAATGACCCAAAAAAGGCAGAAAAATACACTTGACATCACACCAGAAGAATAAAAAATGCTCAACTTCTTTGGTTGAATTTCCTGAGAGTGTAAGAGTCCAAAAAAAAGATGTTTTAGTCTGAATTTAGGAGAAAATTAAAGCCTCTTTAGCTTCACAGTGAGAGTTAAAGTGAAATTTCCCTTTAAACGACTCTACTGTGGGATTTCACTCCTTAATTCTGGCACTACAACCTAAAAACCCAAAACGTTAAATTCCGAAAAATGTCAAGAAAGAAACAAACACTGGAAAAAGATTGACGACGTACCTGTCGGCGTCGTCCTCTGATTTCGTCCTCCTGTCACATTCAGGCAGCGAGGTGTAAAAGTGAAAAAAACACCCAGCAGAGACCGGTTCTCCTCTGTCTGTGTCTGTGTCTGTGCTGTTGTGAGAGCCGCTTATGACAACTGCGTGTGTGTGCGTAAAGTAAAGAGTATGTGTGTATGTTGTTTTTGTGTGTGTCGCTCGGCTGGAGTCTGCGGTGTTAAGGCAGAGGGGGCGTGACCGCTCCGCACACGGCTCACAAGTTCCTATTCCCTTCCGGCTTCGCTGCTGCTGCTGTTCACCGCTGTCTGTCTGTCTGAGGACGTCCGTAACATTAACATGGCAGCAGTGAAAGGGAGTGGAGGAGGAGGAGGAGGAGAGGGAATTAGAAAAACAGGCTGAAACAGGGTCAGATAGAGTGACTTCATCATCATGTCCTGGGAGTTTAATGAGAAATCCCTATGGAGACCAAAAAGGGAGCCGAGCTACTAGAGCTACTGTATGTTTGCTGTAGGGCTGGGTGATAGGGGAGAGTGGGAAAGGATGAGCCATTTTTCACATTTCAGATCACTACATCAAAGCAGTCATAGTTTAGTCTCTAACTAGTGTATCCACATATATTTCAAGATGTTGTGCATCCCTGCAAACCAACAGAATGAGTGTAAACATAACTGTCTGAATAATAGCATGACAAAAAAAGTGGTCTCCTATGGTCAACTTACCCCGTGTATGGGGTAAGTTGACCATAGCTGTACCATTTGCTGTATTTTGAAGTGTAATTCTCACCGCTCATTTACTGAACCTGTGGTTAGCTCTTTCTCATATTTGTCGGCTATTTGGATGTACCCCTCACACTTTCTCCCCATGTCTACTGATAGATATGGTCCAGTGCTTGCAGACTGTTACCAAACACTGGGCGGAGGTTTCCATTATCACTTGAGCTGTGTGTGATGTGTGTTAACTATGTGTTAGATAACACCGTTTCTTAAAAAACAGAAGTAAAGCTGACTGGAAAAGGTAACATTTTCTAATACATTGCAGTTGTTTTTATGACTAAGTAGCAGCAGCAAATCCCCTCAACTCCCTGAATATATATGAATTTGAGGACCTTGCGCTGTATTCATTTATGATTTACTGGGTTTCCCCTCTACTTTTACATAAACTTAATTCACATGAACACCTTGAGTCCACTTCTGGACGAAAGTTGCAAGCCCAAACCAAATTTCTTTGAACTTTGTCTTTATTGAGGTGAAATTTTCTGTTGTGAATTCTCAAATCATGGTTGACATTTCTCAAGTTTTGTAAAGTTGAACTCTTCTGTGTGAATATTTGGAGTTGACACAGTGAATTTCAGTGTATCGTATGGAAGCAAGGTCAAAAATCAACACATTATGCCCCCTTTGGCAAACCATTGTAAAGCTGCTGCCCCCTCCCTATGAAATTATGAGAAATAACAACACCGCTGCAACTTGAATGGTACATCATACTTAAAAAGAGAGTTCAGAATTCAGAATGGCTGGCCTTGGGGTTTTGACTTTATGGGGGATCGACTTCGCAAATCATCCGTACTGTAATATTTAGCACATATTCCACCAATTGAATTTATGCTGCTTATGTTGGCTGTAAAGGACTTCAGAGTGACTGTTTCTGTAAAAGTGAGGAATGATGTCTTTCAGTAGGGCTGTGTTCAAGGCTCACATATCATCTGGTTTCCTCGGCTTATTTTTGGTATCAGTATGTTCTCAATTCATGACAGTTGTGAGTCCATGAGGCTGCTGTGTGGGCTTTGTTTTCCTTTCCTCCATAAAAGATCTATTATTGTTATCGTGTCTGCTGTGCACAGTGGCCGACAGAAGCGACTGCTGCAGGGGGAAGATGTCTGAGTCCCACTGGGAGCAAAATTGATAACAGAAACATAATATGCTGGCATGTACATCAACCCTAAAATGGTAAACATCATGTTTGAAACATTTTTATCTATGTTCTTCTCAGACGTAGCTAAACTCTTGTCTAGAAAAACAACATACTTTGGGATTTGCTGCCTTGAAGTGAAGACATCCTGTTGGATTTGGACCCTTTGGTCTCTTTGTAATCTCCATAAATTTTAACCCAGACCAGACAACATTTACAGGGTGATAATTTTCTTAAAAGCTGCAGTAAGACAGAGTTTTGTTCTGGATTTACAGAAGCTGAATTTGAGATTTATGTGGCTTTACAGTCATCTGTGCAACTGATGGTCACCATGGTAGTGAGTGAGTTGGTCTCTCTGTCCTTTTAAGAAACATTATCTAATTCTATTCTTAAGATAATGCTCTGGAAATATAGAGTATGGTACATTTTCTATTTGGTCTTTTAATGCTTCATTTCAGTGCAGATGCTGAGGAGTTATATCTGCTCGCCATACATCTTTCAGTCTTTTCAGACATACTGTATCACAGCTAACCACAATTGTGTATTTGCATTGTAAATAAATGGCTAGAGTTTGTGTGCACAAGTCACTGAAACATCCCGGAAGTCTCTCTGAGATTAATTCAACTATTTACGACCAGGAAGCAGACACAGAGGAATAAATCAGCTCATGTACTCAAATAGTAATTAAAGTAATTACGGGATATAAGGCAGATTAGGCAGTAAGTGGTATGTTTATGTATATTACCCTGCAGAGGATGATTGCCAGGGAAAGGCGGTGTTCAGTTTGAACGGCTATGAAGTTTAGAAAATGAGCCCCCACTTGACAGAAAATTAGACAAATCTAATGTGAGCAAAACCTGATTTGGTTTTGTTTCCAGTCTAGAGTGTCGTCCACTAATTCAAGTCTAAATCACTTCGATCTCCAGTCTGATATTGCATCCACTTCAAGGAATTTTCATTAGAGAAAGGAGATTCATTTTTTCCAAGGCAATGATGAGATTTCTCCAAATGACTCATTTCTCATCACAGAGATTTAAACTCTGACTCGCCGACTTGTCTAAAGGTAGGAAAACACTAAAACAGCCAATACTGAGCAGTTCATTAAAAACAGCTTGACACTAAATCACAGTGTCTGCAGGTCAAATTGCATGGTCGAGTTTTGAAGGCAGAACCAGCACCATCATCCTTGTCCTGGTGAAGCGGTTAGATGCCAGGTGAAGACGCAATCTAAATACAGCCTTATGTCAGTTTTCTACCCTTTCAGTGTGTCAGAGCGAATGACAATCAATTAAGTAGATTATTAATATGGATATTAATGATTTCTTTCTGGTGTCAAAGATGTCAAATTGTTAAGTCAACTAAACACGTAAATCCCTGCCAAAGATCTGCCGGGCCAGAGCAAAGGTTTTAATATTAAGTGATGCAGAAAACATTTACTGTCAAAAACTGGAGTTAGTGTCTCTTTTCCAAGGCCGATGTCACTGTCAATGGTCCCTCCTGGTTCTGACAAGTTTTTAATTTTTGATCAGAAAAGCCTCCATTTCATACCTCAGTGCCAAAACAACCCGATGAACCCGCAGACACACTCAAAGGTCTAAAACCAGCCAAGTTAATAATCAGTTCAACTGGGCGTGAAAAAAACTCCTTAAAATATTTGTTTTTATAACAGGAGACTAAACATTGTATAATGTTTCACTTTTGTGGACAGAGGCACCGTCTGTCCTCAATTGCTCTTCCACAGCTATCAGGGGGATCGGCACAAATGTGTCTCAGTCCCAAGTGGATGAGGTTTAATGAGTTTGGTGATCCCCTGTCAAACTCTAGGACCACTGAGGAGATGAGTAAAGTGGTTTTTAGGAAATGTTACCACCAACTGTCTGGATGAAATCATTAATTCCCACAACTGTACCCCTCAGGAGAGCTGAAGTCATTTTAGATTATTCCTCTGGTTCCATCATCTGATTAAATTTGAGCCTGTTCAACATTTCTTTGGAAGCAGATTTCCACATCAGACTTAGCTGTGGCTTGTATTTACTGCTAATTAGGAAATCTAAGATGGTAAGCACAGTAAACCTTATATCTGCAAACAACATCATCACCGGGCAGTGCCATTCTGAGCATGTTGGCAGAGTAAAACTAACATTTAGCCTGAACCCTCCTGTGTCCGAGTATACACTTACCAACTTCTTGCATGGCTGTGGTCTTTTATTTTATAATGATAATAATGTTCGATTTGAAGAGGTTTTCTTTGACTGTTTATTTGTGAGACATATTTTCTCAATTTGCCAGCTTGTCTTTTTCCATGTCATGATTTCATTTCACCAAACTCCTCTGTGAGCTTTAACCATCCAAATCGAGTGGTTATGATGTCAACTACTTTACAGTTTGATGAAGTGTTATCCCACTACTATAAAAAGGCACATCCTGTCCCAGTTTGCTTTTTGCTTTTCTCCGCTATTTTAAAAAGTTAAGCGGCCTCTGCAGAGTACATTATCTTCAAAGAACATATTTCCACACTCCTAACCTTGACACCGTCTTTGCTGACAATCAGTCCTGCCTTGGCCCTTCTTTGGCACCTTAAGTTTCCCAGCGGCCTTGTTCCATCCATCTCTCTTGGCCTCTGAGCTCTGCATCATATCGCCACTGTCCAGACACCAGGCAGGTTATTTTGAGCAATCCCTTGACACCACTTTCTCCCTCTGTGCTGGGACAAATCCTCTCCACCTGTTAGAGCTGTCCGTCTCCTCTCCGACATCTCTGAACTCGCAGAGCTTTAGCATTACCTCTAATTACTGCAATGAAAATCTCACAAGGGGTGAAGGACTGTGGAAGAACCAAATGTTACAAAGGACTGATGTGATTTCTGAAGATGTTTTGCTTTATTAAAGGCTTTGGTAACACTTTATAATAACCATAATTTATAAATGGTAAATAGATAGTTTATGAATGTTTAATCATCATGTAAAAACAGCATATAGACCAATTATAAATGGCAAATAGGTAGTTTATTAATGTAAGTTAATGGTTACTTTACCATTAACAAGCAATGAAATTATGATTAATAATGTTCATTCATTATGAATGGACTAGTTATTAAAGGTTTATATAGGGTTTAAATATTGGTTGTAAAACGTCTAGATTAAAATGTGTGTCAGTAGCACTTTGTAAATGGTTAATATTTGGTTTTCGGTTCAACAATATTTTTATTGGTTTTACACAGATATACACAGGAGACACATTACAAACCCCCACTTTCCCTTAAAACCCCGTCTACAGCTCAATATTCCTATTACTTTGTTTAAATAACAAATTCTGGAGTACATAAATTAAAAAAATTAAAAAATACAAGTAAGCGCTGGAATTCCGGTTTTATAGATCTTGAAGTACATAAGATGCTGAGAAATAAAAAGTAAAAAGAGAATAAGTTAAATGAACTACTGTGCGTTAAGAGAAATACATATGTAAACAAGTTGCTTAAAACTGAAAAAGTCCATAAAAGAGATAAGAATTTGAATTATATGATTATAAAACATCACAGAAATATATTTCAAAAGGAAAACAACTAGAAGAGGAGAGTGCTGATTTGGTGTTTAAACCATCTATAAACATTACTTAGATGGTTATCGTAAAGTTGCAACTGATGTTTGTATTACTTTGTAAATGATTAAATTGTGGTTTATAAACCACCTATAAACATTACTCATATGATTATTTTAAAGTTAAGGTTAGGGTTAGGTTTTTAAAATTGTAAAATTTGCGATTTATTAATGGTCTATATGCTATTTATAAACGATGATTAAACATTAATAAACTATCTGCCTACCATTTATAAATGGTCTACTTACCATTTAGAAGTTATGGTTATTGTAAAGTGTTACCAAGGCTTTTAAAACTACACTAACAAAAATAACCTCTAAAATATCCATGTTTTGTTGGATAAGGGTTGGTATTTGTAAATCTTTTAAATGTCAGGTGGAGATTTAGGTGAGCAAAGACAGTGCCAGGAAGAAATAACTGCTCGTTAGGACATTCTTCGCCGGTCCTTTTGCATAACCTGACTTTGATCTGGTCCATCTGGTTGCGTTTACCTTTAATAAAGAGCCAAACACAGATTATAAAAGCTGATGCTGTCTGACTCATGGTTTAACCCATCTTGAGGGGCACTTTGGTAATCCTTTCAGGTTTTAATTGTCTCAAAATAATGGTACAATTGTTCTCCAGAAGGAAACTTTTTGTCCTTTTACAAGAGTCATTCTCATATAGCCAAATCAGTCCCACACCACGATGAGAAAACATCATTGCTTGTGAAAACACATGGTTGGTTTCAGTATGACTCAGCAGAGTGAGTCTGTGTCAAAAACTGTGTCAGATCCAAGTTCACAGTTAACTCAGCTTTGAAGGATCTCAAACCCTGGCTCTTCCTCTTTATGCAATCCCCTACAAAGTCTTGATGTTTGGGTTTTTACAGCTTTGCTATGGTCCACTGAAACCCAAAGGTTGTTTTTAAAAGAAGAGGAGATGCCTGCTTTGAATTTGATGTTTTAAGGAAACAATAGACCTGCCTATTATAGTGGATTTGTAAACTAGAATTACTGTTCTAACTACAAATCAGTTTTTGGCAAAAGTACATAAGAGTTAGGAAAAAGCTTCATTATCAGACCTTGATTGGATCCATGCGATATATTTCTATATTTTACACTGCAAGGACTGCTTCTACTAAAGAATTAGTTTGCTGTTTGCTGCTCTAATTAAGTACTCGGAAAGTTCAAGTGCACACAGAGCAGAAACTCACCACACCTTGTGGTTTTCATTTGTAAATGCTGTAGAGAGAAAGCAAATATGAAGCTTACAGAGCATTTCAAAACAAAGTTAAAATCACACCTAAGGAAAGCACAAGTATAATAGTGCTTCTCTCATAACTTAGCAGTTAATAAGCAGCTGGGAGAAACACTGAAATTTATGTCGCCGGCGCTGCCAGTGCAAAGAAGTACGTAATAAGACACAGGCCCTCAGGAGCACAGTGAAAATGTTTTGGTTAAGTACCATAAAATTGTTGCACTGAAACACTCTTACAGCTGTGACAGTCAGTACATTTACATGCACAGTTAAGTGGTCATAGCTCCATGAGCTCCACTGACAAAAGCATGTCTAACTCTGCTTTAGCAGGTGGCTACATGCCCCATCGTCTCAGATCAATACTATAAAACAATCGTGATAACGAGAGGCTGACAGGATGTTCACCGAACAGTGAAACCACAGTCACTTTTACAGGCAAGAACGTTTAGCTTTTTTCCTTTCTTTATTTATTCATCAAGGTAGCAGCTCAGCTCACAGCCCCCTCATTCAAGAAAACACTCTGGTTTGAATGTAAAACTGTGTTTACTTATATTGCAACAGATTTAAGCTTTTTTTCCACATAAAATAAATACAAATACAGCCCTAAATTGTCTAACATTTTTGCAGCTTTGGATATTTTTTCACTTATTGCTTTTTCTTTACATTGTCTGTATGCTGTAGCAGAAACTGTGCAAACATATCAGTTGTGAGTCGCTTCTTTTAAGCCATTTTTAAAAACTCACTTTTACTTTTTCTTTTTTATCTCTTTTATTTTGGCCTAAATGTCACTTCTTTTTAGCTTTAGTTACACTTTAAATTTTTCTTAAATAACCTTTTTGGTTTTCAATGTTTTATTTACTGTTTTATCTCTTTCTCAGTTCTGTCATTCTATTTTATCATCACTATGACTACCACTACTGTTTCATTTTTATTTTCTTATCATTATTACTATCGTCTTTTTATATTTGCCATCCTGTTTTCTGCTTTCAACCCCCATTTTATTGCAATTTTCTTTTTCCTTCTTATTCTGTTTTTAGCTTTTATATTAGTCCACATGGTCTCATTTTATGTCGCATGGTTCTTGTATTGTCTGGGTCCCTTATGACATATGAAAATGGTCTTCAAACTCCGAGGCCTTGATTCGTGCTTTTTGTTTTTATTCCTCGTGCTGAAAACCTTGTGCTCTATCACTTTCTGTCAAAGCACACAAATACATGTATTATTGTTATTATTATTATATCATATTACTCCATAACAAATTATTAAGTATCAGAGGCTGCGACTCAGCTGTTGTTTACGCTCATTTAACATTTTGTACTCCGTCGAGCTCATTTTGGATCATCTGATTAGGTCCAGTTTCCCGCCCTATGAATGATATACAGAAAGTGAAAAGACACCAGCTATGCCAACACTCTCTCGACTGTCCTTTACCGTCACTATATACGTCAGATGGGTGTCTTTCTTGTCCTCTGTGTTGTCAACACCGCCGACCCAGCTCGGTCTGAGAAGATGAACACGTAAGCAAGACAGCTGCCTGTTGCCCTCAGAGGGTTCCATGACCCCCGTCCAGGGCCTATTATCACCTTCTAGACGTTTCTGTGCTCTACCCTTGCCAATCAGATACCATGTCACCATGAGGAGAGAGAGGTGAGAGAAAGATGGAGTTGCTGACTTAGTGGATTTAACAGGATCTTCGATTATGAGCAGGAGCCTCAAGTGATTAGTAGACCATTATAGAGAGCCAAAAGTCATTAAACTGGCATACAGCTTTACAAGTTTGCAGTTGTTTGAAACTAAAGAGAAAGGACAGCCTGTTCCCATATTTGTTACATGGTTAAACCCACTGAGTTTCCCCGGTGTTCAATAAAAAGAAGGACTACAATTGTCTGTGATCAGCCTGTCTTTTGAAAATGATTAGACTGACGTCACACATCTCAGAGGAGGACTGATGATACAAACCTATTTGAAACGTATGG
This sequence comes from Xyrichtys novacula, assembly GCA_962446985.1. Classification (NCBI taxonomy): domain Eukaryota; kingdom Metazoa; phylum Chordata; class Actinopteri; order Labriformes; family Labridae; genus Xyrichtys; species Xyrichtys novacula. The sequence goes on from OY660871.1 coordinate 27,792,163, forward strand.
GGTACAAATAAAAAGTAAATAAAATCATCTGGTGTTGGACTTGGAAATTCATCAACACATCATGTACAACCATTTGAGCGAAGATAGATTTATCACAGTGTGCACATGTTTACACTGTCGTTTTTGATCTGGATTTACTTGTGACAGTATATTAAGAAAGTGAAGGCCAGAGTCTATGACGAATAAATCCCAATGGGGAATCTTCTGGGCACTTTGGTATCTTGTCTCACCCTGTTAGGAATGACTTTAGTAAAACCAGCTTCCAACTATACATTCTCCTGTTTATTGCTCACTACTAACTAAATATACAATCAAGAAGGTCCCATGACTTTTCTGTTCTCATTTTCTTCCCCCTCAGCCATTCATGTAAACAGCTAATGTTGCAGTTTTTCGTGCTTGTTTTCTTCAATTTGTTTGATGTCTCTTTGATTCCGCTCCATGTGTGTTTAAACATCTCTAGCTAATTGCTCACTGACATCCAGCGATCCCTGGTTTGTGCCGTAGCTTTTGCACTTCTCAGGAGTTACAGTCTGGTTGCTGTCTCTGTTTTGTACAAATCTCGTATGCATAAAACTGTTTCCCCCACTAACATTCAGGTATATCACGGGTTGCCAACCTTAGGACATCCCATGATCAAGTCTCCTACTGTGTCGATTGCCAGGCAGTCTGTCACCACTTACTTAGCGGGCACTGTTCAATGATTTGATATAGATTTTCACCCTCCAAAATAGGGCTTTGCTGGATGTTGATTCCATCAGGCTGATTGGCAAGCAGCTTAACTGATCAACAGTAGCCCTACTTTAGTGATATTTCAATTTAGTCAGATCATTGCGCCTCATTCGCCAAGTGCAAATGAGAAATGGGGAAAAGTGCCAAAAATATGCATCACATCTAAATTTTAGAGGCAGAATATAAACCTCTTATATCTAAAATGAACTTTACTATACTCATCGATGAAGTCTCGAGCCATGCTGTCATTAACAGATTGATTCGCCACAGTGTGAAATACCGCTGCGAGGTGGTAAGTTATGACTTTGTTCACAGAGGGAGCATAAAAACATCCCGTCATGCAGCTGAAATCCACAAAGATTTAATGTTATAGAATGAAGTCCAGTTCTGTAATTAGGCCTCTGTTTGTAATAATGTGATCCTGATCAAGCTTCTAGATCTGCAGGAAACTCCAGAACATGATGTTTGGAACAAAGAGGCCAGTGTGTTTTCAAAGATACCAGCTGCATTAAAAGCACATGTCAGGGACCGAATCCAAAGAAAAAATAGTGGTACATACTGTTCATAGCATTCGTTGCATCATGACCTGGATTATCATAACCTTTTAGGCGTATAGATGAACCTAATCAAAGGGAGATGAGCTAAACAAAACTTGGAAATAATTCAACTTTCCTATTGTGAGTCACTCATGGTTTTTTCCCTCGGTTAGCCAGCGCAGGATGTTGAAAACCACATTGAGAGGCAGCTTCTGAACATTTTGTGCATATCCAGACCTCGGTTAAGTGTATTATAATGCAGAGGGAGATCAGGAACGTTTTTCTCTTTCTTTCAATGAATAGCAGAAACTTTTCTCTTGTGTCTTCCCTGTAAAAAAACACCTCTGAGCAACTGGACTGTCGACACTACTCTCACTGGTGATCAGTTTCCCCAGCAGGGCTTCTCCTTTCAACTAAGTTTGGTTCTTAAGCCCCTACTTAGCATCCATGCCAGCAGCCCGGACCTAAATAGACTCCCCCATATGATGCAGCGCAGCAGTCTCATAAAAGAGGAACTCTCTCTGTGCATGCTGCCTGTACACTCGGCCCGTCAGCTGGGTCAGTTGGAGTTACAGCTAAGAGCAGTCTAGGGATTGTTGGTGGGGGGCTGAAGGTTTCCATGTATGAGGTTTTGATGAATCAGTACCTGTGGGATGTGGAAAATGTTGTGCTTAAAGTCTAAGCCAAATTCATGACCGGTATGAACCGACAGCAGGTGGTAAAAGCTTGGCAGCAACAGCCAATAACGGCTAATAAATGACCAGAAAGTGGACTAAATTGGGGTCTAAGGCCACTTGACACCTCTTGTGGCATCTCCCCAAATATTTTGCAAACTGAGAAACTGGATCCTGTTTGTCGATTGCCCTCTGCTGCTTTACAGCTTCTCAAGTTTGATATTCAATAAGCCTGCAGAGCCATAGAGCAGTGAGCCCGGCTGTCTGGGACGGAGGTGCTTATTATGCTTGAGGTGTAGGTGACTATGGCAACACGTTGGCAACTCTGGGAACATTTGCCCCGGAGATACTATTAAGCAGATGTTGTGGTGTGATTCAGGTCCTGTAGTAGCTGACACAAGAAATTTCAAGCCACGCTTTGCTGAGAAAGGCATTTAGCGGCGCTTTAAACTTAGCAGTCTGAGTTAATCAAACACAGATACAGTGATAAGATGAGACGTGTCCTCTTATTATTTAAAAAGTCTGTATCAGCATTATCAGCCTTTTCTTTTCTTCAGCTCTGCAGAGATGGTAGGCAAAGATTTAACCACTTTTGCATGGGATGAGTAGGCTCAGAGTGTGTGTGCATGCGTCCCTCTGCATGAATTTGTTTGTGTGTGAGTGAAATCCACATGGGAGTCCACGGCGCATGAGGAAAAACACTTTAACTTCCATCACAGCTGCACTTTCTCAAACCCAAAGGAGGCCTACCCAAGGGCATGTAGTCGCCCAGAGGATAGAGAGCAGCTGAGGCTGTTAGTGGAGGCCAGTTTGTGATCTGCTACATCAATAAAAAACATTACAAGCTCACCCACCCCACCCCACCCCGGGCTGTGACTAACATGGCTGTTTGTGCATGATGAAGCACTGACCTGTTTTCACGCTCACACACCCCATTTAAACAAAGATGCTAACACAGGTGCTCTCCCATGCTCTGCAGCATCTATCAGTGCTCTGCCACGGATAAATTTAGTGCTTGTGAAAATCCACCCAACCTTGGGTGCCCCATCTTCCTGTGCTGTCACTCAGTATTACAGGCTGTCATCGGTTTCGCTTACAGTTAGCGTTCCAATGGATCACTGGTAACCTGAGAACTTAATCAGGAGATGGACAGAGCGTAGAAAGAGGCTAAATATTCCTTCATAAAACTGACATATGCTGTTTCCTTCACCTCAGTTTCACCCTGCTTTGGTCTGACTTCTACATCTTGTTAAATTTTACTTCCGCTACAAAAACACATGCATACAATAAAACCTTGGAAGGCAATGAAAGTCGTAGCAGGGGCTCTATGCATTCACTGAGTTCAGTTTGAGATTAAATGAGCACAATATAATCTCGCTCACTACACCAATGTGGTTATTTTCACATCAGGGTCTTTCGAGTACTGGGGATACTGTTTTTACAACTGTGAAACATATACGGGGTAGTTGACATCATGTAAATTATATTTATTTGTTGATCTTTTCTCGTTGGCATTTACAGGGCTGCATTTTTTAAAGGTCATCTCCTTAGCTTTAGCCGTAACTTAATCATAGCACTGAACGGAGGCGAGATTTTATGTCTTAGAGGTAAAGGCTCAGGGCGTTCAGCCAGGGCACTGAGGTCACTTTTGCAAATGAGTAGCAAAGACGGGGCTGAAATTCACAGAGCTGAACAAAGATAACACAGAGCGAGCGCTGCTTTCCACATGCCCGGTATTCTGACTCGCAGGACGTTGACTAGACGTTCAAGCCCTCCATTGGCTGTCTATTTCAGATGCAGCTCTTCTCCCAATCTGCTAACAGCGTAGTCAGGTCACTTGGTCCGGCTCTTTCAGCTGTGAATAATTGCTGAAATCGAACCCGTGTTGATAGCCAAACAAAGAAACGAAAGCCAAAAAAAGCTTCTTGAACAAACCTTTATCTTTTTCCATGTAGACTATTATAACTCCCTCTTTACAGGTGTCACTCAGTCCTCAACAGAGCATCCACAAATGGTCAAATTCAGTACCAAACATGGTTATCGCGAACATATCACCTTTATTCTGGCTGGCACCAGCATACATGACAGAATTATTGAGCCCTTATTCCAGCAGTCACTCTCCTATCCTCCAATCAGAGCCTTTTATTTGTTTCACTCTATATTTCAAATCCATACGTGATCGCGCTTTTGCAGTGGCAGCTCCGTAGCCCTCAGTTCCTTTCCAGAATGACAGTAAAAAAACTCATCTGAAAGAACAAAAGATGTACCCAGGAGGGCCTAAGGGTTATTAAAATCCTGTGCTGTTAGGATTGGTAATAACAACATGAACCTGTCAGATATGAAATAAATAAAGCACTTCTAGTGGATGCAGTTTGGCTATAGCATAATAGCCCAATCAAACTATGTAATAGCTCGTTTCGCGGCTGCTGGCTGTGCCGCTCTCCCTTAAGACTGAACCAATTAAAAAAAATATTTTCCCCTATAAGTCAAAAATACACACAAATACATGGGAAAATAGAGTCCAGGTGGAAAAAATACCAAAGTCCCCCTTTAAGTCATATTTGGATAAATGCTTGCTGCTATTATTTCTTTATCAGGATTGAACGACCTTCACGTGCAAATATTCCATTTAAACTAATTCCCTCTCGTTACTACTTTGCAGGATCACTGCTGCTGCAGCCATGGCAACAAGCCACCAAGAGTTTTGTAAGAAATGCAGCCCACTGTGTATTTTTATGCCCTTATAGTGGAATTAATCTTGGTTAAACCAGACTTCTCCAGCGCTTGCACTATGATAGCCTGTCTGGGTATGTGAGACTGTTTAGTTTGTAACACTAAAGGCATTTATGAGTATAATGGATGACTTCAGTACCATGAGCTTTTGTTCATTTAATAAAGTAATAAAATTACTTGTAATGTCTTTTGCTTTTGGAAAGATTCACTTCACTTTAAGCTAAATAGTTTACCCCATTATATCCGCCTTCACTTATTGAGGCAGGATTCAATAAGTGGAGGCAGATGCCCACTGCAGGGTGTCATATCAACATGTTGGTAAACAGGAATAAAATGACGGAAAAAACTCGGAGTGATAAATTTAACAAAATTAAAGAAAAACTGAAGAATTCAGCCACATTTTAACGGTCTCAAAAGAAACGGGCTCTGAGGAAGTGAGTGAAACTGAGGAATGCCTTTGGAAGACCACAGTGAGTCATTTTTGGTGAAAAACAAAAACACCCCGCCAGCTCTACTTTCACAGGGATGAAAAAAAATGTCCATATGCTGTACATTTTCTTCTACTGGCACATGCTTAAAAGTTTCCGATATTCTGGACGGTAAAAATATTTAAACATATGCCTATAAAGCCACTGGATCTTTGGCACATCTATGCCAAGTAGACTCACTCCCTCTGCCTGCTGTCCTCAGCTGCTATTGTCGGGCCGTGTGGATCCATTTAGCTTGCGGCAGAAATGGTCATAACACTTGTGGTCAGAATGCGATGACTTTTACGAAGCCTGTCCTGACAACGCACACTGTGTTCTGTCCTCCTCCTCTTCCTCCTCCTCTTCCTCCTCCTCCTCCACAGTCTGGACACAAGATGCCTGTCATTGGCCCCTTGACCATAGGAGTGGTGCACTAAGGGTTTTTTACAGCCTGCTGACAACGGATACATTTTTTCCCAGTCAACAAGAAATATGGTCGGACTGAAAGACTCAGTTTACTCTGTGTCAGTTTTAGTTAAGCCAAGACTCACTTCAGAAAGTTTCTGAATGAAATCAAGAGGCAGATACTTTGTTAGACAGGACTGGGAAGCTCATCCTTTAAAAATGACACAAGAAAAATCAGCTTCTTGGAGGGTTCCACCAAATTTTAGAAAATACACATTTTCATTCTTAGAAAACATTTAGTTTTTCTCTCCAGGTGTAAAGACAACATCAATATCAGCCAGGGCTTTCCATGAAATCAAACAGACACTGGAATGTTTGAAATGCAGCATAACATATATAACATATATCTGTATAAGCTGCGTGCTAATGTACTGTGATATCAAAAACAGATCCTCAGTCATTTAAAGGTGCAGTACGTAGAAGTTAGTGTCATTCAGCAGAGCAGACTTGTTAGAAATAAATACATAATTTGAAAGTAAACTGTTTCATAATCACTCAAGTATAAAAATTGTTTTTGCTCTTGCAAACTTAGAGTAACACTTTTTAATCCATGCTGGAGTGGGTCTCATTTCATCGAGGTGGCCATCTTGCACCGCCATGGCTGAGTGGCTTTCTGACAGCAAGCAGAGCTACAATGGGACAGTTGTACAATAACAGAGACCTTGAAAACAACAGTCAAAACAGTAGTCTTAAAGCTTCTGTTGGGATCTCAGTTTGTGACTAATCTGACATTTTTGCTACGGAAACTGTAAAAAAAAAAAAAAGGTTGTTTCTTCAGTTTGGGGTTAATTACTTCAGATGATATCTACTCCTCACTAGTGATTTCAGATTTTAAAAGCCCTTAAAAGTGTATCTATATGATGATAGACCTGTTTGCTTTTGTAAGTCACAATAAAGTTTACTTGAACTTGATGTAGAGCCGGTAGTTAGAAATTGGCGATGATGGCTTCATCGACATGATCAAGATATTCAACCCCTTCCCCCTGAAGAACTGGGAATGGCACCCGAAGGCCGCCATCCTCCTTCACCAGCTCCTTCTGGGGGAACAGGTCTTTGGACTTGATATACTTCAGACTGGGAGGCCTATTTCGTAACTCAAAAACTCCTCACAGTAGCTTTAAAATGTTGAGTACTTCCATAAGAGAGTCCTTTAAATAACCTGAGACAGTCAGCACTGAAAACTGATTCAACTGGTGTCTACTTAAGATGTTTTATGGTTTTTTGAAATCAGGAAGAGGATGTTGAATGTCTCTGTCGATTAAAAACATACAGCCCTTGCATCCACAACATCTGGCGCGATCAGTCCAAAACTGCAAAGTCAGAGCATCAACAATGACTGTGGAAAAAGTACATTTTTCAATAATCCAGCTGAATAAAACCTGTTATCCTTGTGTGTTTTTCTGCAGACTTTCAACTTTAATATTACACAGACAAACACGGCTGTCCACAAAGTCGCTCTTTCTGCGCCTTGTTTGTGTTAGACCACGTGTTTTAACTAGACCTTTTCCATTTTCATTAATAGTGTTTGGTGCTGCTATTCCGTTTACTTTGGCTGTCTGAATGTTGCCTGTGGAAGCTCAGACAGGACAAGCTGTCACCTGCAGATGTAACTTAGGTCTGTTTTTACAAGTAAAGACCCAAGCAGTGTTTTTTCATAACCAAAACTAAGTGGATGAATTGATAAGCATGTGCCAATCAAGCTTTTTACTAATGTTTTGTAAACACAGACTGTGCCACAAACTTAAATTAAGTTTGTCTTCTTTTTTAGCATTAGGAGATGAGTCCCTGTCAGGTTTTACATCTGTCACATCTGTTTATATTTTCTCTGCACATATGCTCCCCTCGAGTCATGTTCTCCTCAAAATACCCAGTAACACAGAATCAAATTCAAGGACTGCTCAGCAGCTCCAACCTTTTACAGTTCTCCGCTGACCAGTGCTGCCGGTGCAGAAAAGCCTTTTTCTCAAAGATGTGTCCAAAGTAGCTCATGAGAAAGTGGAAATTTGGGTCGTTCAAAACTCTCCTACGCTATGTGCTGCCAGTTAAAAGATTAAAACCAGTGACCAGTTAATCATATAACCTCACTTCAAAAACTGAGAGGCTCTAACAGGAAGCAAAGTGTTAAGAGGGATGTGCCAAAGCACAAGATGCAACTGCAATCCGATAGACGATAGTTTGAGTTGACTGAACTTGTTGCCAACAGATGCATCATTCTTTCTCTTGTAGATATAATTCAAAGTTGACAAGAAGACATGATGGTGAGTTAGAGTCCAGTTCTACATTAAGGCTGCAGAGAAATACAGGCCAAAGGCAGTAAACAAACAACAGGACTGTTTGTCGCTCATTTGCAAACCAAAGAAGTCGCCAGTATCAGTACAATAACAAACATGCCTACCTAGAAGGACATTTGACTGTTAGAAAGTGAGTTTGTCCTGACCGCTAAAAGTCAGTGTGCTGCATGTTTTGGTTATTGAAGTTATGTAACAGAGACCTGTCCCAAGAACTCTTGGGAATCTGACTTCACATCATGCACTGAGGACAGTAGGCAAGCTGTCTTTGCCAGGGAGACAGGACATGTCTGGTAGTAGTTATGCTGACCTAAGGGTGATTGTGAAACAGTCAGTCAGTGTTCGGAGGCTAAACTTGGTTTTTGTCTTTGTTCTCTGCTGTTCTGTTGTTTCATAGTTTAATTGGGGTCCTCTGTGTGTGGTAGCACAAGCTCTTGGGACAGCTCCGATTTGTTTGTCATCCCAAGAACTGTGCAAATAAACTGGTGTGGTGTGAGAAAGAACACTGTCTACCATTGCTTGCTTCTGCAAGTCCAGTGTCTCAAGTCTCTTTAAACAAAAGGGTTTAGGGGATCCTGTTGATGACCTTGAGATGGACTGAGGTGTTTACAGGTCTTCAGTTGGACAAATGCAATCAATGGATGTTCTTGAACAAGTGAACAATCCAACTGACCTCATGCCAAAGTGTCCTTGGGCAAGACACTTGAAAGGTCAAGTTTGTAACCCTAACCCTAACCCCAACCTTAACCCTGTAATGTGAGTGAATTGGATTAGTTAATACTGATGGGTGCTTTACATTGCACTGCATGCCATCAGTGTGTGGAAGCAGTGTGATTGGATGAACGTGACATGTAGTGTGAGAAGCGTTTTGAGTGGTCAGGAGACTTGAGAAAGCGCTTAACTAACACAGTCCATTTACCACTTACCAAGGTTGATTTCATCAGAAACAAACAGCATGAAATCAGACAAAAACACAAACACACCAGTCACTCGTGTGAGTCACCACAGTGTTGACCAGCATGGGACAATAAGCCTCTGGTAATAGAAACACGTGCTGTGAAAAGCTGCCTCAGGTAACTGAACATCTGCATGGACAGTCCTACTGACCTTGTATGTGCCAGTGGCAGTATTGCGTGCTTGTCCAATCAGACAGTGTGCAGGTCACTCTGTGCTCTGGTAACTTGTAGTTGAAGATTGGAAACTGGTATAGGAAAGGTGACTTTCCTATGATGTGATTATTGCACATATGCACATAGCAACTGGATTGGTCAAACCTACAGTGTGAAGAAGCACCTATAGGGAGTCATCAACAAACTATTTAGTTTGGGTGTTTTTGTTTGTTGACATTTTAAAATAGGGTTTTGCTGGATGTTTGCTGGATCTGTCCCTGAGAGAGATGGAACATGAGGGTAGAAGATAGTGGGGGAAGGCATGCAATGCAGCAAAAGGTCGAACGAGTGACTGATGTGGAGAGGACTATCCTTTAAATGTGGGGGGCTTTGAAACAAGGCCATCAGTGCCACAAGCTACAAATGGTTTTTGAACTTAAAACTGCTAAGTCGTCTCAGATCCCAACAATCAAACAGTTGTAGTATTAGGTATTGCATAATAGAAGTAACAAGGCAATTTGCTCTACAACTGACAACACACAAACTTGAGACTGACACAAGTAAACAAAGTCTGGGTCTACAAAGAATCTTTTTTGTTAGAAAGGAAAAGACGAATCTGTTTTGAATAATCTCCTTGGAAAGAGATTTCAAACACTGATCCTAATTTTAGGGGCTTTAAAAATGGTTTTAATAAGAATGTAAAATTTTTGTGCCAATTGTTATGTCAGCTTCCCGTCAACTGGGTGGTATCTGACGTGATTTGTGTCCAGAGAGATCCAGCATCCCGGCGTTCTCTCGGCCTTGTTTAACCTTTTCTTGGCTGCAGATGAAATAAATTACTGAAGTGGCACTACTTTGGTTTTGTTAGAACAGGAGGGAAGCGGTGACTTTAATATGTGTCACATGGTTCAGTTTAATGGTGGAAATCTTGCGGCAGTGTTAAAAGCTGGGCATGCAGCAGATAATCTCAAAGCTGATTTGATAATTTTGTTTGAAATAGCCAAGGACGCGAGAATTGGAGAAGCATTTCATGCCTCAAAAATATAATAACATTGCTGTTCACGAAATTCAGCTGAGGGGAATCATTGAGTGACTCACATGTTTCCAAAAAAGACGACTAGACGCTAATTGGTTTTTAGTGTTTTAATCCCAAGGGGAGAGCACCACAGTTTAGAACAAACATTTAATCAGTGAGGTCTGCTGGGAAATCATCGTATCTACAAACATGTCGCACACTGACTCTCTCACACACACATATATACTTTCAAGGACATGAAGAAATACATATTTATCTGGGCCCTTTTAGCAGTCTCTTATCTGAATGTTAGTGAAGCCCAGCTGCTGGAAAGATAGGACGTTATCAGAAGTGCATTTTTAAAAGATGATTGAATGTTTCTATTCTGGCCAAAATACTTTTAATATCATGAAATGGGAACATAATCAAAACGTCCAATCTTGAATTATTTATGACTGCTTGGAATATGTTGAGAAAAGGACTGAGTTGATAGATAGAGTAGAGAAACAAATGAGCTTAATTTATCCTAGTTCTCACCCAGGATGTGACAGTCAGACACGTCCTTTAACCCGACAAACAGCTCCAGTATGAAGCTCTTTTTAATGTCGAGCATGAAGGCCATCTGAGCAACGCACAGAGAGGCTCTCTCTTTTTCAGTTTGGTAATCAGCTCTTTTCCTGGAGTTGTTCCCATCCGCTGAGGCGTGCCAGAATCTCATCTGGGTTTGATTCTTTTTTGCACTGAGTAACTCCAGTGAAAATAATTGTTTCCCAGGGACCTACAGGGGCCTTCACTGAAAGTAAATACATCTAAAAAAAATCGATTTGTGTCAAACTCTGTGCAATTACAGAACCCTTATTGTGAATTATGTAAATTACCCCTGAGCTATGTTACTGTTTAAAGGCTAATTAACACCCAGTTTGGCTGCCAACCATGGAACAGCAAATTATAAACTTGGAGCCATTTTTTTATTTATTTTTTGTATGTTTGACGCCAAATCTCAAATTAGGTTTGGTTTTACACAGTTTTCTGATTTCAATTAGAATCTAAATAAATTGCTTTTTTTTAAACCTCATTTTCTGGCTTATTTGTGCCTTTATTAAATATAACACAATAGATGGAGAAGGAGATAAGGAGAGAGAGCAGGGAGGGTCATGTGGGATAGCAGCCACCTGAGCATTCTGCTTCAGGCACAGCCTTCACATATGGGGCGCGCTTAGACCGCTTGGCCAGCAGGACCCCTGAGCCTTCAGCTTTTCGTTAATTAGAAACAGTTAGATATTTTCCTATAGTTTTCACATTTCACTGAAGACAGAGCTGTAACCCAAAATGACCCGGACATACATGTGTTGATGATGAAGATCAGTGTGTTCCATGCAAGTATCCTAACTCATGTAATATGAAGTGCTCCCTGAAGTCTTAGAGCAGCCAGACAGAAATTAATCATCAAGTGCAACTCTGATCTTGACTAAAATATTTAATACCAAGTGGAGTTTAATTTCAGCTCACAATAAGCATGCATGACAAAATCATCAACAGTATAAACGGTATATCTTTACATTAATTATAGCAAAACAAGACATATTTTAGATCATTCATACTGTGTTTTTTCACTGAATCATTTCAAGCATCCAGAATCTGTAAGCATTGAGGCTAAAAGGTTAGTTTCTGTCATCTTCACATTAAGTCAAGACCCCTCCATACATACATAAATGCATAAATACTCATATTAAAGATCCTAGGAGGAACTTTTAGTTTGAGTCAGTTTTGGCGCCCCCTGTGGACCAAGCAGTCTTTGCTTATCCTGTCTTCCTTATGCTTCAGTATGCTTCTGAATTCTGACAGTCAAATATATATATATTTGTGACTTTTTATTTAATGTAAACAACTTTTTTGCAACCATTTCCAGCATTAAAACTACAGAACAACATTCCTCTTTCTTGTTGCTGCTGATTTTTTTCTGCTTTTGCATATCATCAAAAAACCACCACAGGAGCTAAGGGTGGTGCTAGAGGTGCTAAATTACCATTTTTACTATAGCTGTGTATGGTAAAATGCTTTTGCAGTCCTAAAGTGAAATTTCAGAGTGTCCAACTTGCTCTGATTTTGACATGACTCAATAAAAAAGCTTTTTTCTGTGTATGAAATGGGCACCACAACCATTTTTGACTGTTCCCTGACTTGGAAGACTCATATTACCATATTAAGCATACGATAGCATACAGATGTTTTCCCATGAGCATGTTCAAACATATGATTAAATTTTGGTGCTGAAAACATTCAAAATTGTAAATTACAACGATACAGATACAGATGTGTTTTCTTAGCCTTTGTTGCATGTTGTTGTCATTATTGCATTGGCAGAACTTTTCGACAGGCTTACCAATGCCCAAAAGTACTATGCCGTGTGGGAGAGTATGACATATAAACACCAAAACAAAGAAGAGAGTAATGCATTTCACAATATAACAACACAACAGCTCTTTGTCTTAGAGTTTATTGCTGCTATTTTACCAAGCCTGGGGTCTATTAAAACAGATTTGGCTCATCATGCTGTTCTGATTAAGTGATTAGTCATCAGTTGAGACCTGCAGAGTATAAAAGAGAGATTCCCTTTCTATTTGCATACTGTGTCCTCTGTGGGCTCCGTATTAAATATGAAATAAACACTTGAGAGGAGGAGACTGTGCATCTCTAGATATGCTGATGACTCTTTGTTCTATAAAGCTAAAACCCACCAAAGGAAAGACAGCATCCACCTAACTCACGTCTTGATGGATCGTTTTTCTAGGACTTTATTTATGTTGTAGTGCAGCACTTAACATAGGAGGCTATAAGTGCTCTCAAGTATCGTCATTACAGTGTGTCTGAATGTCCAGTATGCACAGCAGATGTGTTTACAGTGTGCCTACATGTTTTATGTGGTTTGTAGATCCTATAATTTATCTGTGCAGGCATATGGCCGTGTTTTTTCTGCATAAGAGAGTAAAATAATTTACATTTTATTTTGACATTTTGATTTCAGATTCGTAGTCTCATCATCTTGACTGTAATCCAGCCTGTGACTAAGATCACAGAGTATGTGAAAGTTATGATGAGTCGACCCACCTGTTTCCTCTCATGGGGAACGTTTAATCAAGAAAACGTGCTTGTGAGGCTTCTGAAGAGATCGTTCTTTTCTTTCTTTCTTTGAAGCGTTATGCTAAAGTTCATGCCAATTTTAACATAGAGTCACAAATTTAAAGGGACAGTCCTTTGGCTGACAATGATAATAAAAAAAATACAGGAGTAGCAGAGAGCAAAAGGGGTGTCAAAGTGAAACTGTGGAGTTATTCTTCTGCACTAACTCTGGTGAAGGAAAAATTTCCAGCCCCCTCCACTTCCGAAAAGAAACAACTCCACCAGGAAAAAATGAGGCCCCATCAGCTGAAACCCAAACATATTTTTTCTTGTTCTTGTCATCCACCTATAGCACCTATACCATGAAATTTAATCACAGTCAACCTTGAGCCGTATAAGGGCTCAGCAGCTGGTTTGGAAGGTGGAACATTTCATTCCTTTCTGTCTGAATTTAATTTTTTTTTCTTTCATTCTGTGATGGCAAAGAAAGAGTGATCTCATTTTCTACCCATTCAATCTCGTGCCAGGGAAAAATGGTTTGGTTTGAATAGAACTACTGTTCTGCTCTGTTCTGTCCTGTTAGCTGTCTCTGCAGGGCTCAGGGGATGCTGGATCCAGAGCTACTTCTGCGGCTTTTGGTCCTGTTCCAAGGCTCAGTTAAGCGGTATTTCCCCTCCTCTTCCCCCTTGTGTGTCTGATCTGTGCTGCAGACTCATGCACAGTCTGTATGTACACTCGCTTTGATACATAATGCAGAGAGCAGCCACGTTGTTGCACATGTTCCATCACTTTCTTCCTCATGTTGACACATGCACGCACACTCGTCTTCCAGCTCACAAACACATTTTGTTTCCATAACAGGGGCATTTACACTGAGAGGTGCCTGTTTGGGGTCAGAGGGTGTGAGAGAAAGCTGCCCATCAGCATTAGATCCAAGGCTGTTGGGCTCAGAGAGCTTTTAGCTTTCAGGAATAGCTATGGCGACACACTGCACCTTTGTAAACCCGCAAGGCATTCTGAGATTGTTCCCCTCATAAACAACCCCAAGCTTGAAATGATGAAATCATATCAGGTTCAGAGGAAGGGCAAACTTGACCCTCTCTTAAATTGTCTCACCCATGCACCTTTTAGACTTTTTTTCCTTAGACCTCAAAGGAACAGCTAAGGTACTGTTTAATTTTCCATGAGCACTGTAGGTAAGGCATATGTGCAAGCTCAACAGCTGAAGCATAGAGAGCATAAAAAGCGTGTAATTTAGAAATTGAAACCAAGACAGAGGTGTTTTAAACCTGCAGTTTTTATGTTGGCCAGCAGGGGGCAAATCTACAGGTTGCAAAACAAAGTCTTACTACAGGTGATATAATAGGGATTATGAAAGTTCTATTTTTGGGACCTGGAATAAAGCAGTGAGACATGATAACAACTTTGAGCTCCTCTAAAGGGATAGTCCGGCGTAAAATTAAGTTAGAGTCAAACACACAGTAACACTGAGTTGAGAGATGAATGTTGCTGACCTCTTGCTTCTCTAGTTATACCAACTTAAGTAACAACCGCAGGATAGCAATACAGAGAGCCACACGCTCAACCAAAAGCCACTCTATAGCAAAAGCCACTCTATATCATAAGTACATAGGGTCCCAGCCATAGTACTGGTCACCAAACATCTTTTTAACTTTGCATGATTTCTTTAGCAAAGAGATTAAAAGACTAAAAACAACTCACCTACTCTCTTCCAGCAGCCGCTTGTTTGTACGGAGACCTCTGGCGAGTCTATCGACTGCAGCGGGGAGACGCAGCTCAAGGAAGAACATTTATGATCATTACTTTATCATTTCCTTGATGTAATATTCATCATATTAATCATTTTGCACTGCAGACGCGGTAGTTCCTCTGCCTTAGCGTCTCAGTCTGATTGCATTTTTTTTTTAAAATGTTCCTCCTTGAGCTGCATCCCCCCACTGCATTCGATGGACTCGCCTGGAGGTCTCCGTACAAACAATTGGCTGCTGGAAGAGAGTAGTTGAGTTGTGTTTAGCCCTTTTGCCAAAGTGATTAAGCAAAGTTTAAAAAGATGTTTGGTGACTAGTGCTATGGCTGGGACCCTGTGGCTATATTTGTGGTTATAGAGTGGCGTTTTGTTGAGGTTGGGGCTCCTGCGACTGATTATGTGGTCATTACTAAAGTTGGTATAACTAGAGAAGTAAGCAACTTGCAACATTCATCTCTCGATGGAGTGTCTAACTCGGTGTTATGGAGTATTTGACCCTAACTTAATTTTATGCCAGAATATCCCTTTAATTCAACAAGATGTTTATTTTGTAATTCTTCGACATATCCATGTTAAAACCAAGGATACTGTGTGGTATACTTAGAACTTATCTGCTTGTGATTTTCAAGCCATTATTGCAGCTTTTTGATTATAAAGGAATTACAGCAGCAATGTGTTTCCACATTCTCATCCAAATATGGTCAGAACTGGCTCCAAAACCCCAGACATGTGACTGACACAACGCCAAACTGAAATCCTCCAACAATAGTCTCTTACTTTCTTTCACTTCTCACATGCTGACTATAAGTACATAAACGTAAGTCATGAAATCTTTCTCTCACACTGTTACATAATATAACCGTGATGCAATCACATTTGGCCGAGGGAAGCTCTGAGACACGGCATAATTCTCTCTACAACTCTAACCATCTGGTGCTTTTAAACTCATAAGTTAGAGTTTAATAAAAGATGTAGATGAATATTATGATGGTCTTCTAAAATATATTTTCTCAGCACAGCTGAAACACATGATGTTGCACAAATTGGACATCAACCCAGCGTCTGTTTAAGAACCGTGTATTGCCAATTATTTGGAAATGTCTTTTTATGATTGTTGTGTGCGAAGACGCTTGGCTTTGCAAGGGGGGGCAATAATAAGGAAGTACCCTGGCATTGAACCTCCAGATCTGAATCCCCCTCAAACTGTTCCCATCATTTTCTCAGTCCTCCTCCTCCCCACGGCTCCCACAGACCAACACACACTGTCTTTATTTTACAGGACAATGATTTAGTGCTTCTTTCACACCAGATGAAGAACACATGTAGAGACTTTTGGGTCTGGTGTTCCTTTTTCCATGCCTTTTTTATGGAAAAAGGAAGAAAAAAAAAACACAGGACAATTCTGTTCTGTTCGGAAAAGGTGCAAAAACTTCATCAACCGTTTTGCGTGTTGAAAAAATAAACATCAACAGGGTTGTTTGGACCGCTTTGCAAGCAACACAACGGGGTGCCAAATAAATGCGGCATGCACTTGACAGCTGACTTTGATGCGAGGCGACAGTGTGTTAGTCATTTAGCTCCGATTAACTGTCATTCTTTATTTCTGCACATTTTCTTTATCTTTTATCGAAGCTCACAGAAAGGAAATGCCGCAGGTTTGCTGAACCTTTTATGAGCTTCTTCTTGTACCATGAGTGTTGCTTTTATTAAGTAGTATCAGACACACATGGGAACACATTGTGCTCCTTCTGCAGTGTGTATATTCAATGCAGAACCTGTCAACACACTGGGCGCACATTGCTCCCGTTATTTCCACGCAGATCCAAAAATCTGCAGTGCGTAAAGGAGTGTGGCGACGTCTGCGACCACCAGCTCTCTGGCTGGCTGCAGCCGATCTTGGCTGCTTTTAGATTTAAGTTATGCAAGCTCATGAATGTAAATGGGTCCAAAGCAATTTTGAAGTAACCAGGAGCAGCTTACTCCCCTTCATGCCAGCCTCACCGCTTTGCCAATGCCAACCATCAGAAAAGTATTGCCTTGTTTGGGAATATCTGTGGGCAGACTAAAAACTCTCTGCAGGACTTCATAGTACCGAGCAGCCTGGAGCTATTTGATGTGATTAGGTAACATAGAACTTGATACAAACTTATTTTACATAACACAATCTGACGGTGGGTAAGAAGTGGTGAATTCGCAGACTTTGGGTCAGCTGCCGTGCTCCTCATGACAAATGAGGATCTGAGACCACAGAGTGACACAAGTGGTGACCGAATGAGATGACTTCAGGTCAAAACCCTGCTGTGGAGCCACTTGAGAAGTTTCTTTGAAAATAAAGTCCTCACAGAAAGATGGTGCAGGCATTTCGCCTCCCATGTGAAACCAAGAACTGATCTTGTGGCCTCGTGAACCTCACGCCTGGTGGGCGTTCTGCAGACAGCTGCTGTTTATTTTTAATTAGAGCAGGTCTTATGAGGATGGAGGAGAAAAATTACCTTACTTTTCTCTGAGAAGGAGCTGAGGAGCCCGGATTCCCCCATGAGGCATTTTCTTACTCGTGCTACTGGCACTGTCAGATGTTTGACCAAACTGCAGTATATCTCCTGCAGCTGGAAGAGTGAAAGATACATGGGAAATACATGACAGCCTATATGTTTTAGGCGTTTCTCTGATCAGCACCATATGCTTATGGTGGCTCTTTAAATCTTGTCCATCTGTCTTGCAAGTTTACTGCTAAGTTTGAATTTTATATTAAAGTTGTCTGCGTTCAAAGGGGTTCTTAGTTCAGACTTCAACCAGCAAATCTTATCAGGATTTCCTTCTTTTCCTCCGTTCCTAAACCCAGACACATGCTGTGGTGGGACTTACAGTACGGGTTCATGCAGGGATAGAGAATGCAAACTGCATCTGTTTCAAATAAAACTGCAGACCTACTTGCAATTATTACGTTGGTTTACATCTCAGATACACAAACATGATGCACTTTAACAAGCCAATTCCCAACTTTCTGTCCTCCTGAAAGACGCCGTTTGCTTCCAAGCGGCAATCTTTGTCAGTGGCGGCCACCTCCAGAAAACCATCCATCATCTCCTGCTATCTGCAAGGAGGCGAATTTGGTGAGAAAAGGTCGGGCCACGTCACACCCAGCACGACCTAACCATAGACCCAGACAGATGAGTCTGCTGGCGAGCTGAGTGCTGCTCTCATGTGAGAAGAAAGGAGCAAGAAACTGAAAAAGTGATGGTACAATGATGCACACAAGGGGATTTTCCATTTCTCAGAAGAAGCAGCAGCTGGGCCTGATTTCCCTACTGGGAGAACGGACAGAAAGTGCCCAGTAAATCACAGCAATGAGCGGCTTCTTCACAGATTTGAGATTAAACTAGTTAGCCAGTTTCTCACATGATGACATGTCTGCCTAATTTTCTTACCAACCACTTTTGATACACATGATTAAGAGATGATTCACTCTTTGTTTCTTGTGTTTTTATAACTTGATCCAAGTTCTCAAGTTTCTATTCAATGGCTGTAGTTGAATTACATGCTTAGGTAGACGTATTGTTTTATATTAGCCTCGCAGAAAACACAGCTGGTTGCTGTTTCCTCAGTCTTGCAGAGAGCTCAGTTTGAAGAATGAAGGAAAATATCAAGAACTTCCTGCAGAGCTATACAGTCCTTAATCCACCCAGTGGAGTCCAGAGAGGATGTCACAGAAGGGAAACTTAGGTTTTAGAGCGAAAAGAAAGTCAAAATGTCTTTAAAAGAAACATCTAAAGTGGAATCATGTGTTTTACACAGTCTTTGGATTTATTGGATATAGTAAGCTGTCTTTAATTATTGGCTTATAATAACAGACCAAAAACATCAAATTCATTAAACTAGTAGGATTCACAACAATAAGATAACAATTAGATAATGTGGAATGAATCAGAATCATTATCCATGGATGTTCGTCCATTCTATTCTATTTTATCGTCAACAAACAGCCATCTATTTGTCTTTTTTTTCCATCTGTGGACCCAATATGCTTCCATATTGGATTATTTTATTTTATTTTATTTTATTTTATTTTATTTTACATTATATTATATTATATTATTTTATTTTATTTTTTATTATATTATATTATATTATATTATATTATATTACATTATATTACATTAGATTACATTAGATTTGCAATATCTTTATTTATCCTTTTGGGTGTTCCCCCAAGGAAATTAAATGTACATGCAGCTTTGCATGGACATGTCCTCCAGTTTTATAGACTAACATAACTGTATTGGTTTAACAAGGTCAGAGATACACGGGTTGGATAGGTTACAGTAGGAGCGTCCTCTGTTAGATCACACAGGAAGCTACATCAGGCAGCCTGATGTGCTACTACACTGAATAATTATGAGTTTGAATAACTTAGTGGAGCGCGAATATGAACTTTCCCCCAGAGTTTAAATGAAGGTCTAAATTTTGAATAAAAACAGCCATATTGTTCAGAGATACTCAGCCTTCACTGACTAATCAAACAACTCATAGTGTGACAGTCAAACGCAGGTGTTATGTTCCCATGAACACCAGTGACCGTTCACCTGATGTTTCATGTCAGTTTATGTAAATGAATCTGAAATTTCTGCCTTTTTTCACCCTGCCGTTACTTTGTCTCAGCAGGTTTAGCCCGTTGTGGTGGTGTGAAACAGAAATGTGTCACTGTTTTTTTTACTCTTTCTTTCCACCACCAGAATGCTTTCAGTCTTACAGCGCTGACAGCTCAGGGCCACTGTCACCGGGGGGATGGAAGTTAGTTTCAGCCCCCCTCTTATGAGCTCCTCTCTCAGTCTGCTCTCCAGGGTCCCGGACGGCTGCTCTCATGTATCATGCTAACACACTCACTTGCCACCGAGACACTCCCACACTTTGCAGTATTTTCACACACACATAAAAACACGCTCAAACAGAATTGTGGGAATGCAAACACAAATTCACACACATTCTCTCTCAGTATTTTTTTCCCCTCTCACTCACAGACGGACATCTAGACACCTTCTTACACCCTCTTGTTAACCTCACGGCAGTAAATTAGTGCAACCCTAAACAGCGAGCCTTGAGTGTAGTTTCCTGCTGCAAGATAAATAAAGAACAAGAAGATTTAGTGCCTTGGCAACTACTTTTTAATAGACAGACTAACTAAGGGCTGAGTCACTATTTCTAATATTATTCTAAAATTCTCGTTATGGGGGTTTTAACTTTTGTCGAGCAGAAAATGTGAGAAAATAGTTTCTATTTCCAAAAGTACTTAAAATTGAAGGAAACTCCTGTTATTAAAGCACACAGACAGAAATTCCCAATTCCCAATGGAAATTCCAATGGAAAAACGGTCTAAGTTTGGCTTCATGTGACGGCCGCTGTGGTTATAATGTTCCACAGTGTCACAGCAACCAAGACGCAACATTTAAGCCGAGTGAACGTACACCTCAGAGAGACATTAGACACTACAGGTGGTGCCAGGCCAACCCAAAGATAAATCATCTATAGGGGTTCCTCTTTACTGAGCCAATGCTAACACAGAGGGACGCAGGGGAGGATCCTGTTTCTACATTAAACATATGGCTCCAGCCCCCTTCTCGTGAGCCCCCCCGGTTGAGAGTTTTCCTTCCAAATGGAACAAAAAGAAAACTGAGAGATCCGAAGACCCCTGTGTAGCTGGCAGCGAGTGTGCATCGGGGGATTAATTCTCAGTTATCCCATGAACTGAAAATAACCAGGCTTGCAAGCAGGCAAAATTGAAGCCGCTTGTCCTTTGTGGACTGATTGGCAATGAGGCTGTAAAGCTGTCAGTCTCAAGATGAAGAGACAACAGATCTTTGAAATACGAACTGTGTCGATGTCTAAATGTGAAACCTCTTGGGTGTAGGTTTTTATATTGCTTTGTAGCCACTAGAGGCTTGGCCTTTAGGATGACAATTTGGGTTGGTCAGGTGGTCACTTTTCCACCAGTTTGGTCCAGATGGAAATACCCTCATGACCACTGGACGATTGGACTGGCTGTTTCCGTAGCACCTGTACAGCATTGACAGATTGACTATATATGAGATTATTACTTCTCGATAGACCTTCTAGTGTTCTTGTGTACTGATCTTTGGGACCTGGATGATCCCGGATTGTTTTGGTGCCACGTTTTGTAGGATCAGTATTTTGGTAGATTAGGATCAGACAGAAGACCTTTACTCTACACTATTACACGTATTTATTTGATTTTTTAATTTAACCAGGTAAAAAGAAAACCATTGAGATCAAGATGTCTTTAGCACTTTCTCAGGTCTTCTGACCACTTCAGGACTTTTTACATTACATTGTCCATTTACACAGCAACCACAGGCAGGTTGGGGTCAAGTGTCTTGCCCTAGGACTCTGCAGCATGTAGACAGCAGGATCGCGGATCGAACCCTAACCTTATGATTGAGAGATGACCAACTCTACCAATAAGCCACATACTGGGTCTTCAGTTCTGTCAAGCAAGTATCAGCATTGCCACAAAGGGGGTATATTTCATTCCTGCAACAGACATGGTATCACGTATGTTGCAAATTTGTTGTTTTATTTGCATTCTGCCCTTGAACGCATTTTGCTACGCCACCAACAATTGCTCCAGTGCTCTGAAATTAAAAAATACCTTAGGAACCATACCTGCCAACAAAACAATATGGTGACCATATTCTGAATCCCAAAAAGGAGGACACGACTACGCAGGGGCCGAGCCGAGTTATTTTTGGAATGTTTTACGGGTTGGATCAAGATCATGTGCTTCTAACTTAGTAAGTCTATGCAGCACATACTCCAAACTTCCATACAAAATCCCGGACATTTGAAGGATTTTATAAACTCCCCCGGACAAGGCCAGACAGCCCCCCAAGAAGAGGAAACGTCTAGGTTGCGATATTTTTCTTTTTTTGTAGGACGGTTGGGGAAAGTCCCGCCTCCTTCGCCTCTGATTGGCTAGAAAAGCTGGAAACATCACCACACGCTCAAGCCAAACGCGGGTTGTCGGATCTATACATCGAACAGAACATTACAGAACTTCTGAATCTCCTAACCCTAACCCTAATTTGACAGACGATGACAACCAGAGGCGAAGGAGGGCGGGACCTTCCCCTACCATTCTACAAAAAATATTTGCGTCCAGGTTAAAGAGGACGTATGGTCACCCTAGCCAACAATGGCATGATGATTTTATTATTTCTAGCTAATGCCAACAACAGCTACCTTCTTAGATCATTGACATTACCATCTTGCTCTGTCTTGCTACTCCTAAGAGGCTACGCTAAAAGTATGACTAGACTTGTTTCATTTTATGTGTTTAAGCGTTTCCATGTGTTTAATATCTTTGGCATACCTGAGGAAGATTTTTATGACAGCTTTAGAGCAGGTTACAATTAGCAGAGATTTGAACATCAATCACTTTATTTTATAGGATCTCAAAGCTTTCAAAAAAAAGTTGTGATGAAGCTCCAACTTTTGTTAACAACAGTTACTCAACAGTTATTCAAGTCTACATTTTTAGCCAAAGCCGTAAACAAAGGAATCTCAGTTCAGATGAGCCGCCAAGCAGATGCACCCATAAAGTAACGCTGACTCGTCCAATAAACCTGTTCCCACTCTATTTGAGCGTGCTTTCATTCACATATACTCAAAGAAAGCATCATTTATAACGTGGACGCAGGGTGCACTGAGGTCGGACCTCGTCAAAAAGGATCTATATCAGGCAAGTTGTGACAACAGTCTAGCTGCTGTCTGTTTAGACTCATGTGCTCTCTGTCCCTTGGCGACCACCCCTGATGTGAGGCCCTGTGCACACTCATGGGGCAGCACTGTGGTATCAAAGCTCACTGGGGGTCTTATGGAGGGGGGGGAATCGCTCTTAAATCTTTCCCTCTCACGTAGACATTGCTGAAGGGTTGCCCTGCAATGACCGGTCCTGACCGGGATCGCTGCGAGCGGTGGCTGCTCAGTGGCCTTTCATTAACACTGTGCCATCTGAGAGCAGCTGTGTGAAGAGAGCCTGTTGCTGAGCAGATAGAGACGGTTCAACGTGAGAAAGGAAAAGGGGGCGTGAGCTTGAACACTGGAGGAGGTTGGGGCGATGGGCTTTGATGGTTGTGATGTATGAGTAACTATAGCCCTGGTGGTCTTATCTGGAGTGGTGTGACCCACTCCTGAACCCCTCTATCTTGTTCAAAATGGAGTCGTAGCGGGCACACTTGCCGTTCTGAAACATTTGTAAGATTCCTCACAGTCCTCGAGTGCAGAGATTGACGTCTGAAACAACAATGAGCTCATGTCCAAAAGTATGCCAGCTGCACGCTCTGCGCAGAGCAGCTCGAACACAGAGGTTTGATAATGGGCCTGTTAGCTTGTCACACGCGACAGAATGTGGTTGGATCTTTTTGTCCTTCTTGCTGATCCTCCACCAGAGAAGAGGGTACTTCAAATCCAACCAATGCACCCATCAGCACGCTTGCAGACTGCAGAGATAATACACCATCAATCAAAGTGGCATGAACACGAGGCGGCTTCAGCAATGCCACCCAGCAAAGTTATTTCTGGACCGTCCAGCTCAATGCAGCTGAAAGGTTTTGGATCAACCTTACCATCCATAAAGTCAAGTTATCGATTTCTTTTTCCATCCTCATTCTGTTTGAATTTATTCAGAGACTTGGCACTACTCATCCTGTAACTGTGCACTGCCTCGCTGACACCTCCCTAAAAATAGTGACCACTAATCCGTATGCCTCCTCTGAGAAGGACTGCACACTACCAGAGATTGATTCACAGAGAGAAAGAGATCCCAAACATAGTATAGTTTAAGAATGTCACAATAAATCTGTGCATTTTTCCCAAGAAGAGAGAAAGATGTTAAAAAAAAGTGAACATTATGTTGACACATTGTTGTATCAAACAACAGAGTAGCCATGAATCTGGAGAAATGTAATCCGCTGTCTGTCACCTCCTTGCTGCAGAGCTGCACCCTCTGCTGGGGTTAATGAATACAGCTCTTTTGCAGGAGACTCATGTGCGGTAGCAACGTAAGAAACCAGGGAGATCATGTTGTTGAAACTCACACTTGGATGTCGGCGGGAGTTTACATCTTTTTCAGGGGCGCTCATGAAGCCAACAGGCTGTGGCCGGATCTGCTCTAGGAGGTAAAGCCTTTGTAGACGTGCGGGTAAAAGCACTAAAAGCTCTGATGGCAGTCTTAAACGGAAAAGTAGTTTGGTGCATCAGCAGAAGTTTAAGGTCGCGTCTATTTCTGCGAACTTTAATGGGAGTTTAATCAAGCTCAGGATGGAAGTTTCCATTAAAAACTGCCATCTTTCATCGCGCTCACATCTTTTACAAACAAAGATCTCACTTACTTTAAATCTTGGTCAAAAGCACATTGAGTCCCTCGGATGGTGGATCTGTTCCATCTTTGGGTCGCACATACATTAAGGTGAAAGCATTCCTCTCAAAGACACTTAGATGAAATAGAGCCTCTGTGCATTGCTCAAAGCTTTCCACTGCATGGTGATGAAATAATGTTGTCCTCTGGGAGGTAAAGGCCATCCATGCATCACAAGCTCAAGCTAACAAACTGTTCCCTCCACTGCTACTGGACTTCACTCTTGTTATATTTCAGAGGCGGCTATACGTCATTTACATCATTGCCTCGCCGATCATCATGCACTAATGTCTTGGTGTTTGATCAAAGGGGGCATAAATTGTGTTTTTAGAGCACTTTAGCCGCCTGTGTGGTTGGAAACCTTGAAGTGTGCCAGGACTTGTGCGGGACACCAGTATATACTGGAAAGGAGGGGGGTAAACCGAAGAGTGGCATGTGCCCCCCTGTGGGGATTTTGTAAAAGGAGACCCAAACTGAAATGGACAGCTGAGCCAACCGACATGCCTTGTATATCATCTGGAAGGCCCTGTGGTACCATCTCTAAATCTGTTTTCCTGCTGGGTAGCGTGTACCGTGTCTTCAGCGACTCTCAGCGTTGGTGGGTTTTTTCCCCTCAAAAGTCTAAATATTGTTAAATCGAAATGAGTAAACAGGGCGAAGTGAATCACAGAACAGCCCCTGACTGTCAAACTTAAAACATCTTTTTCAGAGCCTGTTTCTGATGAATGAACCTGAGAATGTTTTTACTTTCGCATCGGAACATCTGCACGCTCCTCTATCTTCCCACAAACCCCCTGGTTTTTTCTTCAAGATCCAGGAAAAAAAAGGAACAAGGAGACCTCAGACTGGACAGCTTGTCTTTAATAAGACTCAAAGATACTCCCACTGACCTCGTAACGCACATCAAAATAATTATAGCATATACACGCAGCAGCATTTCAACTACACGAGTCCATGGAATCTCAATGTGAATGAGAGAAAAACGGTGTCATGCTTGAACAAGTGAAATAAAAACAGCATTTTACTGTTAAATAGTGGAGTAACTCCCTCTTTTAGGGGGTTTGACCGATAAATTCTGCTTTCTTTAATGTCATGGTTGCATTCTCATTTTTACATCCAGTCCTGCTTACAATCAGTTTGAAGCTGAGGTTTTGAACAGACAGTACACACCACACAAGCTGCTGCACGTGAACTTAACATGTCAAATCTCTCGGTGTGGAACTTTACAAAAAACTGTTACAGGTAGCTTTATACACCCCAGGATGTGTCACACCTGGTTTATGCAAAGTAGCATAAAATGACTCCCTTTCATACGACTTGAATCCAACTCTCCCCTCTGTCCATCACACACGCTTAATTTACATTATTCACAAAAATGTACCCAGTCTTTTAGATTCTCTTTCAGTTAAATAACTAAAGGACAAAGTAAAATACATCAGCATGTCGTAATCAAAATTACACAGCTGTGCTTTAATGTACAATTATGATACTGATGATTACTGAGGGGCACCACAAGGATCCTTTCTGTGTCGTACGTGGCAACACCTTTCATCGTCTTCTTTCTTGTGTATCTGGAGCCCCTCCGGTCTTCAGAGCGAAGTAAGTCTGCGTTTCAGGGCTTAGAGAAAAAAGGTTGTTGATTGGCACAGGTCACAGGGTTCCCCATGCGAGTGTTGGCAGAGCCGGGGAAGGTCGGCGGCCTAAGGCGACGAGCGCTTCAACACGAACGTGTCACAGGACCTCTGTGAGGGGAGGCAGAGAGCAGAAGGTTAGAGGTCAGCAGTCGGGGAGGATTTATGAACATGATCTTGAAGACAGAAAGGAGCGACGTTTGTATCCAAAACGGGGTCACACTCTGATCTTTGTAAAGGGATGGTTTGTTAACCTCTGACTCCGTGACAAGCCGTAAATTAGAAAGATGTGCGGCTGTGGAGTTCTACAGTCTCACAGCCTTCACTTTCAATAAAATAGTGTTTTAATCGGCTCCCGCCAGCATATAAAAGGAGCTGCTAATGGATGTTACACTCGTTTATTTGACTGACGTTGCCACATGTTGCCTCCTCTATAAAAGTTTGAACATTCAAATAAACCCTGGGAGATTGCCTCCAAATAAAGTTACGTCCTACGCAGCTACATTAAAACACTGAATTCGTCTCGCATATCAGTCCTCCTTATCGTAGCTGCTTTCGCAAATGTCCTGCCTGGTAAAAGGCGTCTCGTGTGTCCACGTTTACAAGAGCGAAAATGAGAGAAGAGAAAGTCTGATTCGAACGCAGCTGAGCTTAAAGGCGGGGGAGAGAAGTTTTAATTAAAATGTGATTCAAAATAATTTTGGCAGCCTGTGTTTGCTTTCCGCAATATTTATGCCCTCTGGCTTGTCTTCAGGCTATCAGGTGCAGGCTAAGATCCCATAGGAAGGGGAGAGTAGGGTGCTGCTGACGTTGCCGCAGGGGTGTTGGCTGAGCGAGGGGTGATATGCTGCTTAATTGCCTCTGGGTCCTGTTTCTAACCCTTGGCCGAGAAGCACTTGTGGATAGGGTCTCCTCGTCGCCTCGGACATTCAGAGAATTCCTCACAGGCCCCCCGTCAGAGAGGCTGTGGAATAAAAGCTGTCATCAGTATAAAGATACCCTGCTTCTCTTCGCCTCTTTCCTAACACTATTTCTTCCCCGTCCTGTCTCCAGTCTTTTGTGGATGTAAGTGGAGTCCCCACACACTCCGCACCATCACCTCTTCTGGGTGTGATGACCCGCTCGTTTGGTCAAAGTGCACGTTCAGGTTCAAAGTCGATGCACGCCAGCGAAACCATCTGTGGTTGTTTGTGCTGCGGGCTTAAATGGTAAATGTTGGCCGAGTGTAAAACTGGCTGAGGGCAAATAAGAACATGACTGTTTAAACGGCTGTTTGCTGCTCCTTTTTGAAGGGAAAGACGAGGAAACTAAGTGGAACCAGCATATTAACCAGATCCTTTAATCCAACACATGGTTGTTTCGCATTATTTGACTCCAGAATACTTAAATAGATGAGGTTTTCTATGTGGACTGTATCCGCTGAATGTCCCGTTTCTTGACTGCACAGTGAGCCTAAGCGTAAATCCATGTGGGGGCTTCAAAAGAATAATAACATTTCTTTTATACTTTATATGGAAGATAAAAATGTTCTTCAATTCTCTTTGTTTCACTCCATATCATAATTTGTTGTTAACTAATAGATGTTAACAGATCAGAACATTCGTACTGCCGACATGGGCAGCATGTTGATTTATTAAATTTTTTTATCACGAACCAAGTCGGCCGACGTGGGCTGAAAAAATGATTATTTAAGGGCTGTATTTGCTTTTTACCTGCTATATTTATGGCACAAGCTAGAAAAATATAGTTTAAAAGCACATCTTGAATGTTTTTCAAAGCAAAAGCCCCAAACATTTTTTACCCCTGTTTTTACATGCTTTTATTTTGAAGTCGTGTCCAGGACAGTTGCTTGGTAAAAGAAATGACTTGCTTGCATTAATCATCCTTTGGAATGATAATCATATTGAGCATTTGTCTATACTAGGGCCAGATCGATATGGATTTTTTGGGGGCCGATGCTGATACCGATTATTGTGGAGGAAAAAATCCGATTACCGATTAATCAGCCAATTTTAAAAAAATTTTATGAAGTTATAAGAAATGTATATACTGTATACTGTAAATATCTACAGTATACTATATACTGTAGCTATACTGTAGGCTACTGCTGTTCACGCTGACTGGAAGACCGACTGATCAAACTCGGACCAGAAAAGCATTTTCAACTCCCCCCCCGGCTGATCAGTGCCTCCTCCATTGTTTCTTATTCTACACATTTTATTCCTGAAAATATCTGCGAAAATCAGCAAGTTTTGGCCGATTACCGATTAGTCTCAAACGGGCTAAAATTGGCCGAGTTAATCGGCTCACCGATAAATCGGTCAGGCCCTTGTCGATACATAGTTTTTACATTCTTAGCCAATATTCTGATTCTGGGGTGGTAGAATCTTTTATTTTTAGTTTTAATTGCTGATAGTGTCTCCTTGTTTTCACCATCAATGCGAGGCTTGTTCAACCACCTGTCAGACTGTAATATCATCTTTCTCCTCTCAACTACATCCTATATTTTGGCTCACTGTAGGCAGATAAAGATGTGATAATAACTATGTCTTTTGGTGTAGTTGTAATGTTGTAACTGTGTACCTGCAACATGCTGGGGCTTCATGGGACCGGCCTTTTTCATGAATGAATCCTCGCTTTCAAACGACAGGATGGGCTCAGTGTCCATGCTGCTCTCTGAGTTATCCCGCGCCCCATTGGTGGTGTTGGCGAGATGGAGGATATCCCCGAAGTGAGCAGAGTCCCCTTTGGTGGACAGACCGTTCTCATGTCTTGTTGGCTGGACCCCATTGACCACTGGTGCTGAGGGGCTGCTGCGGAGGGGGAAACACAAAAGAAGAATATGGTTCCAGTTAAGATGGGCAGGAGTGACTCACACAACAAATGAGTCATCTCTGCGTTGTCCAATTACACGAGTTATTTTCAATCCTCCCCATGAAGGGTCTTCAAATACAGAGTAAACATTTCTGGAAACAGAATCTTTCCCCCCATACTGCCGTTGTTTACTGTTGGGCTCCTTGTGTTTTCTGTAGAGCTCTCAGTCAACACTTGGCTAGATATCTGGCAGAGTCGTTTTGTCTCAACATGAGCACAAAGAGAGTTTTAAACTGGCCAAAAAAAAAAGAAGAAACAGTTTTACCTTTCTTTGACATTTGTCTGTCCGTTTTCTGTCTTGTGATTGGGAAGGTTGACCTCTGGCTTTGGCTGAAATTCAGCAGATACTGGAGGAAACAAAGAAGAAGAAGGTACTTTATGTAGAGCATCTTCTAGCACATTTAAAAACAAGTAGTATGTTTACAGAAAATACAGCATTCAACATAGGGGCAGGGCGACAAACCGAAAATTTACCGATATCGAAATTAACGACAATAACCGACATCATTTTGCCCATATCAGTATATTTGGTGTCAAAAAGAAATAAATCAATAAAAGTTGGTTTTGGAGGTGTGTAGGTAGGCTGTGGTCTTGTGTCCCACCCGTGACTCCACCCCATCCAGTCCGTAACAAAGAAGGAAAGACAGGTGAGGAGATGGAGGACAGGTCATAAGTTGTAGCGGCTGAAGTCGACGAAGTTAAAATGGTAGAACGTGAGCAGCTTATGGAGTAGTTATCGTCCATTTATCGTTATCAAAGTGAACTTGAGGACATATCGCCCAGCCCTAATTCAACACAGTGAAGGGGAGGCCTTTGGAAGTGTTACAAGGACCCAAAGGGATCTGAAAACAAAGGGATATGAACGCTCTACTTAAATACTCTCAAACTAACTCCAGCCAAAGGGTGACACATCAGTAATCATCCTTAAAAAGTGTCAGGCTGACTTGAACAAGCAGAAAAGGGAGGTAGAACTTTCCAGGGGCATCCTCTCTGTGCAGTCCAAAACCCCCCATCCCAACCCCGCTCCACTGAGGACATGGCTGCGGTTGAAAAACATCTCCACACGCTCGACTACAATGAAAGCGCGCCTGCCAGACCTCCAACCACATCAGTAGCTGGCTTTCGTCTTCCTGCGTTGGGGGAACTTTGCCTCGAACAGCATATCTCCCTGACCACACTGATCCCCTTCATCCAGCTCATCTACTGTACGTGACGTGGAAGCTCAAGAGGGTGTTCACGTTTCAGGCTTCTCACTTTAAGTTTTGTCAGGAGCTCTTCTCCATAATTGGAAGCTGCAAGATCATGCATATCCTTGTAGAATCGCTTGTGTCAATAGTCAATATCTGATAAAAGCTGCAGGCTCTTCCTCTCAGAGTCCCTCAGTCCCACGGCTTAGACAAAAGGCAAGCACACATGGGTCTTATTATACAAAGAAGAGCGAGTCAAACTGCAGCTGTGCAGGATGTGAGGCAGAGATGTATAATCGAATAACCTCCTTTTTTGCTGCAAAATCTTCGGATGAACTCAAGCGCAACAAAGACCAGGGTATTTGTTTAATCTCACAAGTGCAGGAAGTGACAGGAGCAGAGATGGTGTTGTTATATCTTATTAAACGTCATCTGAAAGCTTTAATAAGCTCGATTCCTTCTTTATTCCAGTGCAGTCTCAGGCTGTAAAGTCCTAGTCGACTGGTCGTATTATTGGTCGATACATGCTGAGTCAACCAGAGTTCTAATTGGTCACGTCAATTTACAGTCTATGGTTAATTTCATCAGGAGGAACGTACCAAGTGCTAATGGAGGTGTTTTCAGAACACCTTCGTTTTTACAGGTAACAGCCTGTCTCAGAACACCCCCCTTGTTCTCTACATTTTGGATTCCCCCAACCCACCGGAGACAGGAAGATTGAAGAGCATCCACGTTAATCAACGTCTAGTGGTTTACTGAATATTTACTTATTATTTTGAGTGTTTCAACTTTCATGTGAGTCCTCCTCCACCATCCATGTCAAAGAAATCGGCCGAGCTGCGCTCCGCCAAGCTGCCCCCCTGGATTAGTCAATGCTTGGTCAAAAATTCAGGGTTTTAGTCGACCAAGAATTTCTTTGGTTGAGCTCTTGTGCAGTCTGATATGGAGAATGTAGTTTGGGGTGTGCAATGTATATCATCTAAGATAGTATATTAACTGTTGTTTTAAAGATGTGCAAAGGGACGATAGAGAAAAATCTGCAGAACACATCTTGAAGGTCCAGAGACATAAACTAGACTGGACTGGACTGATCAGGCCAAGTGGGACAAACTGTTGCATTGAGATTGAGAACACATGCAGTGCAAGATGTGGATGTGTTATTGAGTGGACCCGAGAAAACAGCTGATCTCAAAGGAGATCCTGCAGATTACAGGCTCTGATTCTCCTCTGTCTCTTCTGTAACATGAACTTCAGCTCACCTTTGCTGCTCTCTGCATCGTTGCCGTTCGTGGGCGGTGAGGACTTTGTCTCCTTCTGTGAAGATGTCAGAAAGTACCGGTTACTTAAACTGGTAAGTTCTGTTTCAGTTTATCGGTTTATTCCAAACTGAATAGGAAATTGTACCTTGTCTCCTGCATCTGTCTTGCGTGTCCGCTTCATGATTTCCTCCAGGCGCTGAGGAAAAAACAAGCGCAAAGTAAGACAAAAGAAATGCTTCACAGAAGAAAACGCAAAAACGGGACGAGTTTGAGGACACAGGAAGAGACCGGGACAAATGTGTTTTTAAGGTTCAGAAATGCGACCATTATTTTCCACAACAAGAATCAAATATGGAGGGTAATTGATGCCACATTCACACCAAAACGACATTTTTAACAGGGTAATGGTTTGGTGCATCAGACCACACTGAGCCCACACACTTTGTGATATTAAGGCTCATGTTTCACTGCTCATTACCTCTCTTTACAGCTGAAAAAGCTCGACTGTCAGGCAGTTGTGCTCGGAGTAAATGAAGAGAGTCAAAGAGAGGCTCTTGTGACTCCAGGTGGGGCTCTGTGTCAACAACGGTGAAGCAGCACTTGTGTTTTCAGCTGGATCGTCAGCGTAGGATGCTCGAACAAAGAACACTGAGTCTTTGCAGCGCATTGCACAGAGGGGAAGGATTTGACAGGAGATGACGACCATAATCTGAGGACAAAGCTAGCCAGAGACAGAGAGGCCAGAACTGCAGCTGCCACTCATAAAAGTGAAACATTTTAAAGACCCGAGATTTTTCATGGCTAGCTCACACACTGGTGGAAACTAACTCAGCTGCAGAACTCCTGCCTTAAGCTACAGGGTTCTTGTTGTGTCTGGTGGATTTGGTGCCAATGAGGACAGACTTAACATCCTTTTTTTTTTTTTTGCAGACCGCAAAGTCCTCTTTACTAGAGGGCCGGTTAGATTTAGGACACATCAGTCAATCTGAAAAAAACAATGCATTGTAAAAAGTGTGAGTAAGCAGGGAGCCATCAGTGCAGAGGACATGCTGTTCTTGAGGGCTAAATCCGGCACAGAGCCAGGCTAAGGCTGTGTGAACCAGGCCTGGCACCTCCAGATAAGAGCTTTTCACACATGGAGGGAAGATGAGGAGAGGGAAAGGAAGGCTTAGCCGGTAAACACGGGCAGATGTGGGTGGTACGCTGGAGTGGATGGTCACGGTCACCAAGCACACATCAGCACACATAGATCTGCACACATCCACACACACACACAGAAGATTGGCACAGCAAGGCCCCCATTATTGCTGTTTATATATAGCTCCATACGCACACTCGGCCTAAGCCCTATTAAATGGTGGCATGCAGACAGCCAATCCTGGATAAGCCAAAAACATCATTCATCATGGTTTCAGGGACTCAACTTTCAAGCCTGCTTTTGTCATGTCAGGAGGCAAACCACTGATTTATGTAGCTGGGAATATGATACCTTCATTGAGGGAGGAGAGGTTATTGTACAACGAGTGCAGAATTAATTTTGTGTTACTCTGAGATGTATGCAGTGGAGACTAGATGAGCTGGGACTTTTACTGCTTCAAATCAATCAATTTAGACATTTTAAAAGTTGAGTCGAGGATCTTTAGAAAACCTAATTTACAATCTTTCAGAGAGGACTCATAAAATGTGCATTTTCAGTCCTAAAAAGGTGATTTTTCATCCTGGTTGAAGCATCACTGATGGGAGGACAGATGTGTGGCCCTACCCTTTTCCTCTCCAGCCTCTCCTGCTCCTCCTTCTGGAAGTGTTTCTCCCTCTCCAGACGCTGCTTCTCTGCCTCCTCTCGGGCTTTAGCCTCAGCCTCTTCTTTCTGAAAACACACACATATACACACACACACGGGTGAGAATCAACCACTAATTTTAATGCCAGAAGAACAGGGGGAGAGAAAAGATCTCAGCCAAAATAACATGCCTTCTACGTAACAAGGGTGTGGTCGCACACAGCAATTATTGTTTACGGCCACAAAAGGAATTTTTTTTTAGGGTGTCTCAGAGCCAAAAAAGGTCTATTTTCAAAATTCACTGCCTTGTAAAAACCACTCAAAGGGAAACACAATACTTGCTTAATTATGCCTTTGTATAACTGTGATGGATCATGCCCAACCGCAAGAGCATGTACTGTGAGAGACCACAGGGGGGCGGCAAAGAGCAAGAGCTGGGTGTAAAGAGAGAGGACAGGTCCAGGTTGGCTGCAGGTTTACAGGACTGTGATAAAAAGCAACATGTTCTTATTAAATCTTTCCACTAACAAAGCAACATTATCGACTTTTATCAGTACAGGAAGAGACAAATCATCTTATGACGTCTATTGGAAAAACAATAAAATACAAAAGGCCACTTTAATTGTATGTACCAGGTTACCAGCATCTTTTTTTTATACCTGCAAGGAAAACAACGTCTGAAACTACCTGCCCTGAAATTTCTGTTTCTGAACATACCCTGTTATTAACTCACTGAGCTGAGCTAAAACAGTAAACAAGATAAATGCTTCCAAACAGAGTGTTTGCTCAGTACAGGAGTGAGCGTGTAAGTTTGCGGTGTGACCGACAAAGTGCCTGGAGATAATGTCAGGCTGCAGCGTACTTGTATGGATGTGTTTTGACCTTCCTGCAGAAAGGCAGCAATCGTTTTTTACAGTGTAGCTTTATGGTCCTTGTCACCATAACAGCTTGGAGCCCTTATGAGTACCTTCAGCCCACAAAGCCCGTCCGCTGCGCCGCCTTATCACCCAATGACTCCCACCTCACTTTTTATATCTTTGTGCTGGGCAGTAAAAGTCAGCGTACCTGCTTCTGCAGGCGGAGATTCTCCTCCTGCTCGGCTTTGGCTCTCTCCTGAGCCTCCTTCTCCTCCTGAAGACGCTGGGCTTCATCCCTCTTGCGCTGCTCCTCGGCCATGGCGCGGGCCTCTTCTTCCCGGATTCGTCTTTCCTCTGCCTCTCTTGCTATTCGCTCTTCTCTCAGGATCCTAAAGAGATTAGAAATAAAGGCCCAGGTTTAGCTTTTTCCAGTGCATCATGCCCACACATTAGGGCTGGGCGATATGGCCTCAAATCAATATTACGATGTATTGAGCAGTTCACCTTGATAAGGATAAATAGACAATAACTACTCCACAAGCTGCTCACCCCCTCCCACTTTAACTTTGTCTACTTCAGTTGCCACTCCAGCCGCTACAACTTTTGAACCGTCCTCCATCTTCTTACCTGTCTTTCCCTCTTTAGTATGAACTGGATAGAGTAGAGTCACGTCTCTGATGTAAGACATCGTCTTAAAGGGACATGAGACAATAGCCTACCTACACACATCCAAACCCAACTTATATTTATTTTTTGACACCTAATATACCAATGAGGGGCAAAATGACGTTGGTTTTTGTCATAAATTTTGATATTGGTAAGTTTTCAGTTAATCGCCCAGCCCTACCAAACATACAGCACAAGCAATCTCATCTCCAGACCAGAGAAGCAGGTCTAGCTCTTATGATGTGTTCCAGTTTTACTTGGAAGTCGGAATTTCCGAGCTCATCGGAAATTCATATGGAACGCCTCCCTGAAGTCGCACTTCCAACTCAGAAAATCGGACGATCTTCGCCAACTCCGACTTGACGACAACGTCATAATCCAAGATGGCAGTGCAGTGCATCAACAATAAAGTGAAAGCTCTCGTAATGTATTATCTATTAGCACTTCTGTTTTATTTTTGTGAAATTAAATAAGTGGTATATGTTGTACTGCCCAATGTCTAACTGTGAACACGGTGCTATGGTGTTTGTAGAGTAAAATACTGTGTTATGTGTTGTTTACAACGGGTATCGCTAACAACAATCGTTGACAACAGCTAACAACTGACAATGACTAACAACAGCTGACAATTGTAAACAACAGCTAAAAACGGGTAACTGTAGGCGTCCGTTTCGGTTTTCCGACTTGTTAGCTGGAATGCACAACTCGGTCGAGCATCATTCCCAGCTCCAACATCTGACTTCTGAGGTAACTTGAACGCAGCATTACTCTTTATATGTTTACATCTTAATATATTAGTAAAGCACTAAAGCACTAGAGAACAAAACCTCTAGAAGATCCAGACTCATGTTGGACAGCTGTTGGTTTGCTGTTATAATGTTGGGACTGCAAAGAGGGAAAGATGGAAAAACCAAACAAAAATACATTGATATTTCTATTTCATTTGACACTTTTCCTCTTCAGGCACCGGCAACCGGAAACTATTTCAGGGAATGGAAACAAACAGAAGTATGAGTGTCGACAGGGGATCGCTTTAATCCTCATACTTGTTTTGGTAGGACTCAGTCAACAGGCTATCAGATTCTTAATGCGTTCACACACCGTGGCCAGTGTTGAGCGAGGACTTATTCAGATATGCATGTGCGGTGAAAATGCATGTAGACTTCCTGCTCAGTCTGACAGACACATTTGTCATTTCTTACGGTGGAAACGTTTCAATGTCCTCAGTGAAGTTTATCATGCGACATTAAAACGGCTACATTATTTAGCCTCGTGTAAATGTCATATGAAAGCCTGTGAATGACTTGTAGCGTACGTTACAACGACGGCTCCTGTAGTCCTCGTTTATAAAACCTCTGACTGGGTCGGTCATCTGAAAATGCATCGCCTATTTTCCCCGAATAGAAACACAGCTTGGGAATGACTCTCCCTCTGTGTGGACACAGATGTGCTCAAAGTCCCTTTTTTCATTTGAGCAGTGACTGTGCACACGCTCTGAGGCATTTTTATTATCCACTGACCTCTCCTTCTCCTCCTGTTCGCGCCGCTCTTGCTCCTCCCTCTCCCTCTGCTCTCTGGCCTGTCTGCGTTTTTCCGCCAGGATGCGAGCCGCCTCCTCCGGGTTGTTTGTCCCTGCCATGGGCTTGGCCGATGGCGAGGGTGCGGGCGACGCTGCGGGGACAGAGGGAGATGAATGCACTGGCTCAGGTGAGGAGGAGGAGGCTGCAGTGGTTGTGACTGTGGAGCTTGGTGCATTGGGGGAAGCAGCAGCTGAGGAAACTACGATGGTGGGAACCAGAGGAGAGCCTAAAAAATAGAGGGACAGCTGTTACAGTAGAGACAGAAACCCTCAGATCCTGTACAGAGACCGATCCATCATTATTAATAAACATTCAACAGCAGCCTTTTCTCTCCACATGCACTCTGAAACATTTCGTCCCCAGCAACTAGAAAACGTAAACAGCCCCAGCTTCAGAAGTCGGTAATTACATAATTAAGGCTGATTAGAGCAGCCTCTCAGCGCTTTGTGCGACAAGACGCAGGGCCATGAAGCTGTGTGTGTGGCTCACTAAATACATTTGCATGGATAATTAAGCCTGATGTAATCTCTGCCTATTGGCTCTTTGAAGCGAGAGAGATTTTCCAGACGCTCGTTCACTTTTTCCATTTGATCTTTTCTTCTGGCCGGTCGCAGGAGAAACGAAGCCAGACAGTGAAGAAGCATTATAACAGAATACAATAATACTGTATGACGCAGAGAGGGAGGAAGCGACCAGCAACTACTGAAACACAGGGCAGGGCCAAATAGGACAGCAGATCACTGTCGGGATGGGAGTTTGCATTGTTGTCCCTTCCTGTGTGTTTGTATTTGTCTCTTTATTTATTTATCTTATTATTATTATTATTATTATTATTATTATTATTATTATTATTATTATTATTAAATTTTATAAATTTTATTATTTTTTTACTCTATTTTGTTTGTTTTACTTTTTTTTTCCTTTATATGGTTATTTTATTTTATTTTATTTGCATTGTTTTGGTATAATCTAATTCTGTATGATCTTGGCATTGTTTTTACTTTTTTATTTATTCATCTAATCTATTTACACTCACCGGCCACTTTATTAGGTACACCTGTCCAACTGCTCGTTAACACTTAATTTCTAATCAGCCAATCACATGGCGGCAACTTAGTGCATTTAGGCATGTAGACATGGTCAAGACAATCTCCTGCAGTTCAAACCGAGCATCAGTATGGGGAAGAAAGGTGATTTGAGTGACTTTGAACGTGGCATGGTTGTTGGTGCCAGAAGGGCTGGTCTGAGTATTTCAAAAACTGCTGATCTACTGGGATTTTCACGCACAACCATCTCTAGGGTTTACAGAGAATGGTCCGAAAAAGAACAAATATCCAGTGAGCGGCAGTTCTGTGGGCGGAAATGCCTTGTTGATGCCAGAGGTCAGAGGAGAATGGCCAGACTGGTTCGAGCTGATAGAAGGCAACAGTGACTCAAATAACCACCCGTTACAACCAAGGTAGGCAGAAGAGCATCTCTGAACGCACAGTACGTCGAACTTTGAGGCAGATGGGCTACAGCAGCAGAAGACCACGCCGGGTGCCACTCCTTTCAGCTAAGACCAAAAACTGAGGCTACAATTTGCACAAGCTCATCGAAATTGGACAATAGAAGATTGGAAAAACGTTGCCTGGTCTGATGAGTCTCGATTTCTGCTGCGACATTCGGATGGTAGGGTCAGAATTTGGCGTCAACAACATGAAAGCATGGATCCATCCTGCCTTGTATCAACGGTTCAGGCTGGTGGTGGTGGTGTCATGGTGTGGGGAATATTTTCTTGGCACTCTTTGGGCCCCTTGGTACCAATTGAGCATCGTTGCAACGCCACAGCCTACCTGAGTATTGTTGCTGACCATGTCCATCCCTTTATGACCACAATGTACCCAACTTCTGATGGCTACTTTCAGCAGGATAATGCGCCATGTCATAAAGCTGGAATCATCTCAGACTGGTTTCTTGAACATGACAATGAGTTCACTGTACTCAAATGGCCTCCACAGTCACCAGATCTCAATCCAATAGAGCATCTTTGGGATGTGGTGGAACGGGAGATTCGCATCATGGATGTGCAGCCGACAAATCTGCGGCAACTGTGTGATGCCATCATGTCAATATGGACCAAGCTCTCTGAGGAATGCTTCCAGCACCTTGTTGAATCTATGCCACGAAGAATTGAGGCAGTTCTGAAGGCAAAAGGGGGTCCAACCCGTTACTAGCATGGTGTACCTAATAAAGTGGCCGGTGAGTGTATTAATTTATCTATCCATATATCTATCTGTCAATGTATTTATCCAATCATTTTTTATTTATTTATAATTATTATTATTATTTTATTTCTTTAAATGTTATTATTTTTTACTCAATTTTGTTTGTTTTTTTATTTTTTATTTTCTTTACATGGTTTTCTTATTTTATTAAAATTGCATTGTTTTGGTATGATTTGACAGTTATTTATTCATCTAATCTATTTATTTATTTATTCTTACAATAATAATAATTATAATTATTGTTATTGTTATTATTATTAAATATATATATTTTTGGGTGGGTGTTGAAGTGAATCCCTTTTGCCCTGACATTCGCTGTTGAAAGACATCCAAGGAGAACTCAATAAAAAGAATTTTGAACATCGTGCAGCAGATTGTAAAAACACACAGCAAGATAACTATGACTAAAACTGACGGCTACTTCTTCTGATGATCTTCTTCAGCAGATGCCCAGTCATGAAACTTTAATCTGTTGTTCTTTATTTTTGTATTCTCCTCAGTCTGCACAAAACGAAACAAGACTTTCAAGTACGAACAATAAAGATCGATCTTGAAAACTTTCTTTACAAAGTCTCTGAAGAGGGGTCTAAGTTTTCAGCCTCAGAGGTGCTCTTGTTTCTGTTTGTTGTCCATTTGTACTCCCAGCAGTATTGACTAATCTCAGTTTTAGTGTACACAGGTTAAACAGTCTGTGTGAACAGCAGAAGCAAGCAGAACACGCAACATCGAACCGCTCACTCAGCCTTTCAATCTATTTGTGCCCACAGACTCGCCAAAACTGTGTCCGGTCCTCACCTTTTCTGTCCTCAGGTGTTGCAGACCTGCGAGGCTCCTTCACTCTTTCAAGTGGGATGGGTGAGGATGTACGGTGGTCTATCCTAGCAGGGGTCCTGGCTCTCTTGGGCCGACTTTTAGGAGTCGATGGGCTTCCACGTGAGGATGGAGGCTTGGGGGAGGCAGCAGGGCTGGGCGAGGCAGTTCTGCCCTTAGGCGTAGCTGGAGATGAAGGCCGTTGTCTTGATAGAGGACTGGGACTAGAGTGGGAAAAAAAGGGGGCACAATGAAAAACTGATGGGACAACAGTTGTTTAACATAGATGGTGGTTTTCTAGATGAAAACTGTAAAAACACAAACGTCCTAAAGGAACCTGTCCTCAGCAGATGAAGTGCTCAAACATTGCGTCATCCGCTGGGTGCTTTATCGCTCAGCTACACACAGGCACTGCAACACTTGGAGGGAGAACATGCATTATACTGAACATTTTTTATCTCTAACCCTCGGGCACTGACAGCTCCGCCAAGCTCTTTGTTGCCTTTTTATTGAATCTAAAGAACTTTTTTTCTCCTATTTCTTCTTTCCTGTCATGGGATGTCATTTATTTCAGCAGCCTGAGGGTAAGAGAGGAAATGACCACTTGTGCCGGGACCTTTCACTCACTGCCAAGGCTCAGAGCACAATTATGAGGTCATTGTAGTGCAGACGTAAACATGGTGGCCGTGGGTCAAGGGGAATGTGAGGTGAACGCTGTTTACAATACTGTTTCCAGGGCAAAGTCAGTATTAATATTAAAACAGCAGATGTGTCAGACTTCCCCAACATTTCGACAGTACTATTAAAGAGGATTAGGGCCACAAGAGAAAAAAAAGAGATGTTTTTAATTTCCATTTTGAGTTCAAAGTCAAAATTGAAATAAGTCAAAATTTTGACTCCATTCATGTTGACTTAAATCTCGAAATTTCAACATTCATCTCCAATTTTTAATTTTTTAAATCTTGAAATTTTGACAGTATTCACGACGTTTTGACATTTTGTATTCTCAAAATTTCCACTTTAATCTTGAGAATTCAATTTTTAATCTCAAAATTTCAACCTTATTGACATAATTTCAAATTTTTAATCTTGAAATTTCAACTTTAATCTTGAGATTTGGATTTTAAATCTTGAAATTTTGATTTTATTGACATAATTTTTATTTTTTAAGTCTAGAAATTAAGACTTTAATCTCAAAATTTCAACTTTAATCTCGAGATTTCAATTCTTAATCTCGCAGTTTTGACTTTAATTTCCTTCCTGTTATTTTTTTTCTCTTCATGTGGCCCTAATCCTCTTTAGTATCATACAGCTGCTCAAAGCAATGCTATATATATATATATATATATATATATATATTTTTTTTTTTTTTTTTTAAGTTGGGGGCCAAGGTTTGTTTTTTGTTACATATCATTAGAAATATTTTAGATGGCACAAATAAATAAAAAAAGGCAGAACAGCAAAGCTTACTTGATTTTCAATCTTCAAAAAGT
This sequence comes from Xyrichtys novacula, assembly GCA_962446985.1. NCBI lineage: Eukaryota > Metazoa > Chordata > Actinopteri > Labriformes > Labridae > Xyrichtys > Xyrichtys novacula. Next base: position 27,832,901 of record OY660871.1, read on the forward strand.
AACTTTTACATTTTGTTATGAAGTTGGTGTTTAAATAAAGATAAAAAAAGGATAAATAAGGTGTCTATTTTACCTTGGATCAGGTCTGTGTCTCATGCTGGGTAGAGACTGTCTCTTCTTCAACACCTTCTCTTTACTGAGGGCACTTTTCTCCTTCTCGTTCTCCCGGTCCTTCTCTCTCTTTTCTTTCTTGTTTTTGTCCATCTGTATGAAAGTGAGATAAAATATTAACAAAGTTTGACGACTACATCTGAAGACATCAGAAGACTACATGTGGGCTCATGAGGCTGACTTACAGGTGTGGAGCTGCGTCTGTGTTGGCGCTGGGTGATATCCGGCGTGCTGGATGTCACTCTCCAGCGGTCGGAGCAGCGGTGGTGAGGCTGGTGGGCGCACAGGGTGAGGGGACTGGCTGAGGCCGAACGAGGGCAAAGAGGAGAGTCTAAGGCAGGAAAATGATTTACTATTTCAATTGGTAGATGTTTATGACGACAAAACAAAAAGTGACCCTGTTTTTATTTCAACTTACGACCGTCTTTGCCGTTGCTGAGGACACTGGCGGCGCTGCGGCTCCTTGCAAGGAAAGACAGCGTTGGTGTCATCAGCCGGTCGACAATACTGCTCTCCCAGGGACTTAATGCAAGGCCGCGGGCTGCAGGAGAGAAAAACAAAGAAAGCATGAAAACATGTTTTCTGTTTGGTTCTGAAATGGATGTCCCCGGGGTTACCACGACTTTGCCGAAAGTCTACAACATCCAAAACTGTGATCATGTCCAAGTATTAGTGTAATTTTCGCAGAGACCTTTCATTAGTAACAAAGTTAAGTCTTTGATTTGTTACCAGAGGGGAAATAAGAAAGAACCAGATTATGGTTTGTATGCACCAATATGCCCACAAGCCATTAAGAGCCAACAAATTTCACAAACTCCCAGTAAGACACGTCAGCGCCACCCAAAGAGAGTCAAATGAGCTCAGTAACTGTGTCTGCTATAACCTTGGGCTGCAGCAGTACCACCCAAGAGAGCGAGAGTTATTTGAAATGCTTGTCTAGACACTGAGTCAGTTATTTATAACCACAGCCTTGAGCTTACAAACAGAGAAGAAGAGGAATAGAGAGTAGTTGTTTTTTTTTTTAATTTTAGGGGGACGCACCTTCTTCTCGGACCCTGAGGTGTAGAAAATGTTTGACTGAATATTCACAGACAGGCCTCTGAGTTTTATAGCAGCGAACAGGAGAACAATAAAAGGGATGAAGTTGTCACCTATCTATTTTTTTCCAGCAGCACAGGAGCGGTACCTGCTGCAGGGAGTGTTGGAGAATAAATTATCCTCGGAAAAACGCTGAGTCACTCACTAACTTTTACTTTTTTCAAACTCAGACGGTTCTCATCCTGTGCAAAGGTACACTGTGACCTGGTTAACTTCCTCCGACCTAAAAAAAGGAGCTGCATGTATCTGAAAAGTGACAAACATTGACTGAAAGGTAGACAGAAAGATTTAAACACCCGCTCTCCATGACCACAGATCAAGAAATCATTCCACACAATATAAAAGACATCCCACATCAGGCTTGTTATGATATAATGAGCACAGAAGGACCCACTGGATGATGCAAAAACACAAAAATGAACCAGTCGGAGGACAGAAAAAAGACAACAAAACCAAAAATGAAGACCATAAATAACCCATCTTACAACACGAGCATGCAGAGCATGTCAACCAAGGACCCGACCCAAATTTAAGAGAGTAGAAGGAACTCAGTGGTTTTGGAAGATGGAAATGGGTCAGCTGTCAACCATCAAGCACAAGAGAGGGACTGAAATCAGAAAGGGGAAGAACTGAAAAATAAAAGGAGACGATGATGGACGGATTCGGAGGTGTTGGCGGTGGCAGAGTGATGGACACATTTAAACGGGAGGAGTAGGAGGAGGAGGAGGAGGGGGTCATTCCAGATGTTTCCTTACTTCTGCTGGGGGAGTTCCAGAGCGTGGCGGAGGACTTGGACAGTCGCTTGTTTATAACAGTGTCCACGTGTTTGGGCAGGTTGACCGTCGACAAAGAGCATCTGCCTAGAGAGCCAAGAGAGCGCCACACAGATGTTCACACAGGTCATATTGGTTGAGAGGAAGAGGAGGAAGAGGAGGGGGAACTTCTGTGGCGTCATGTGTTACGCTTGAATCATGCCTCTACAAACAAACACCCACACACTGGAAGAGAAACTACAATATGTGTTTGGGAGCTGAGTGGCCATGATTAAAGCACATTTCTGCATCTTTATATACACCAACAGGCTTAAAACAAGTGTCAAATATGATATGTCATATGTCTGAGTGACTTTTTTGGTCACTCTCTCTCTTCTCTTCATCTTTATTTGATTTTCAGTTGTTGTATTTAGAACTGAGAGGGGATTTTTGTTCGCCTGGGGGTTAAGATGTGCAACATTAATCATAGTCTCTGATCAGGGTTGTTACACAGTTGGAATTTCCATACTTTTCCATACCCTACTTTTAAGAGTTATTTTTGGAAATACCTGCTTTTTCTATTTTAAAAACAGTATTTTAGAACTGTGGTAATAGCCTGGAAACATTAATATTTTTCATACTTTTAAAGACCTGGAAATTGATCAAATGTATTTCCATACTTTCCATACTTGCGTAGGAACCCTGTCTAATGCGCTTATCAAACAAGTTAGATCCTCAGTGTTGTAAGAATGTTCTTGGTGCTTTAAGAGGGGGAGTTATACTTATGTTTTTGACTTTACATCATCCCTCTCATAGCTTCTTAGCAGCTTTACATGATTTACGGTTCAGCAGATTCTCCACATATTTCAGCCTGTTGCTGCTGTCTTTGAAAACCCATGTTTCAGCCTCTGCCTCAAACAGCCTTCTGCTCCTGGCATTCCAGAATCCAGCATTCCAGAAGCCTCCTTCACTGTTGCCATGCAACAAATTGGCCCTATTAAGGAGGTTATGCTGCGTTCGAGTTACCTCTTAAGTCAGTTGTAGTAGCTGGGAGTGGCGTCACACCTGAGTAACCAGTGTGGCGGAAACAAGATGGCTACATCTACGAAAGTTATTTTCGCGCTTGCCTTGTCCAAATATAACAAGAACAAGGCAAGCGCTAAAATAACTTTCGTAGATGTAGCCATCTTGTTTCTGCCTCCGATTTTGCTTTTTTCCAACTTGGTAACTGAAACGCTGGTAACTCGGGTGTGCCGTCATTTTCAGCTCCGACATCTGACTTTAGAGGTAACTTGAACGCAGCATTAATGCCTCCTAATGTCACTATTTGAACAAATCTCATATTAATCTCGCTGAATCGCCCTTCAGAGCGCCCTGAAGTCCCATCCTGGGATCAATTCGACTGTCCTGTCGTCCAACATTTCTGTTTTTTCCATTGCATTCCAAAGCAGTTCTTCATTTCATTTTATTTTTTTATTATTCAGGAATGTCCCATTGAGATTAAAAACCTCTTTTTCAAGGGAGTCTGGCTGATAGCACTTCTTAAAAACAATGCAAAATCAATCTCTAGAAACAGAGACCTCATTACTGTGAATAATCCTCATAACACTCAATAAACTGTTTCCATTCTTCTGCGTCAGTCTTTGCTGATGATTTACTCCCTGAAAAGTGCTGGCATGAGGGTTTTCTATTATCCCAAGTAAGCAGGGCATCTTTTTGTCGCTTATTAATACTTTAAGTGACTTTTTTTTTTTAGCACAGTGAGCACACAGCTAAATTCAGAGCAACTCCACTGAGACAGATGGGAGTTTGTTTTCTGTGTGTGGGTTTACTTTGCCTGGTTTAACCTTTTTAATTTTCTCCTTAACATTAAAAATACAAGATTAAGAGAGGTTTTTGTCTAATTCAGAATAATCAGTTCCAGTACAAACATGCGAACCACCCTCAGAGGGAGCATTTAAACTACATCCTTTTAAAGCTACAAACAGGAGAAGTCACCTCAAAAAACCTCGACAGTATAAAAAGTGTTGGAAAGAGCTGACCGTAAATGACGTGGACTGGCACTCCAGAAACAGGCAAAACACTGACTCCTCAAGTCCATCTTTGTGCAATACTTGTATCGATCCCAATTTTATATCCCTCTAATGCGGTGCAAACAAGAGAGCTCTCTTCTCTTTTCCCAAATGTCATCAGAAATGATTCAGAGAGCATTACTGTAATAGAGGAGCAGCATTAGAGCAGGACTTTCTATTTTAATTTCCATTTTATTTCCATAAAAGTAGACAAGTCTAACGGATGAGGCAGTGTGCTCTTTTGACGGATGCACAGTAGACGGGCATTTGGAGCATTTCCTAAATAACATCCAAATTCTCAGCCTTTCCACAGCCGCTTGTTCATGCTTCTCTACTTCCCTAATCTGACAGACGACAGGCTGTTGAGGTAGAAGGAAGGCAGAGATTGATTCAAGAGTCAATAATTCCTCTGGCATATGTCAGGGACCCAGGAACATTTAGATTTAGAGCGGCAGTACACCATTTAAAAGTACATCATGGCATCAGCAGGTATTATTGACCGAACTCTGCTTTCATTAAAGCAGCTGATTACATATTTAACTCCAGAGATCAATACAACCTAGCAAGGTTCAGGGGCTAATGACCATGAAATAATGCTTAAGAGGCAACGAGGCGGCTAGAACAGGAGTGTAGTCGCTAACACACCAGGAGAAGTGCAACATGCAGAAAGGGCACATGCAGAGTCAGATACAGTTGAGCAGAATAAAAAGAGCCAATGCTTTCGAACAGGTACAAATTCATCAGTGTCTCTATGTCAAACAAAACACCGTATACAAATCTGAACCATCGGTTTAAGGACTACGATTGATGAAAAGACTGAGTTTGGCTAAATTTATCATTGTGCATTATTTTCAGGTTGTAATGTCCAAACTCCAGCAACCATCCAGATACTAAAAGAGAAGGAAAAGACCCAACATCAACGTTGGTTTCTATATATATATGTCTAAAGCTCCTGATTTGATTTTTTTCTCACCTCTAACAAACAAACCAAAATTCATTTAGACGCCTTTTTTATGATAACCAAACACCAACAAAACCATCAGCGGCTTGATTGATTATTTATCGGTCGTGACTTTAATGCCTGGAACTTGTGCAAGGGGCTAGGTGTTGACCAAGCAAGTTAAGAAACAGCTTGTGTTTAAAATTAAATAAATCCAACAACTGACTGTCAAAGTCAGCAGGATGAGATTTTGTCTACAGGGGGCGCCGAAGTTGACACAACCTGGATATTCCCAACAGGAGCTTTAAGGCGTCTTATAATAAATGTCAACATTTGCTTGTGTCAGTTTCTTAAATATGAAGATTTCTTTTCTATTGTATGATTTTCGATTCACTATTGTGTGAACTATTTCTAGCAAAACCAGCCATCTGGGGACTCACTTAGAGCTCTAACAGATGAAAGTTTATGTAATGTGTTAATTTTATGTTCTTTTATGTTGTTTTGAAAATAGATCGTAAAAAATAAAGATAACATGAAACAGCCTAAATCTGTGACAGTAAACCTTGAGATGATCCGGACTTCCCTTTAGAGAAAAAATCCTCTCCATAAGGACACTTGGCTTCTGTAATAATGATGTATAGTGACAGCAGGGAGCATGAGGAAGACGAATGCTTGAATTACTAATCTATAATGGACTCAATAGGTTAATGGCTGAAACTGGAGAGCCAGTGATGAAAAATGAAAACCTCACAATGACAGAATTCGTGGCCATTAAAGAGTCGTATGTCACACTGAGGCAAGGACAACTCAGGCATTAACAGCCTCGTATTAGCTCTGTGAACCGTAATTTTGTGAGTGGTTTTCATCGACTCCTTCAGGTCTGCAGATTCATCGCTGAACTCACTTTCTTTCTGGCTGGAGTTCTGGCTCAGCGCTCCAGCCCAGGACCATCTCTGCTGGCGGATTTCTGCCCATGTCTTCTTGGTTGACCTGTGGATGGCTGCCTCGTAGCGTTCCTGGAAAGAATATAGTTATAGAGATATCAGTGATTTGAATATCTAAAGCTACGGGATCTAGAGCTTGGGCGCATTCAGCTGAAATCCCTGGAGTCAATCCTCTGGTCCGGCTTATGTGTCCTTGAGCTAAATCCCAAATCTGCTCATCTGTAACTGACTCTGTTTGGCTGTTATTCCACTGAAAGAGGGCACTGACATTTTAAATCTTGGTATCAGCGCAGCGGTATATGAAACAACACAAACTGAATGGACTTTTCTTCAGCGTATCAAGCGTTAAAACCTACTTTATTCTTCTCCAGTTTCTGTTTCTGTCTCTCCTCAAGGGCAGCTCTCCGCTTTTCCGCCTTGATCCTCTGTTCCTCGAGCTTCCTGCGGCGCTCCTCCAGCTGCTGCTCCCTCAGCTGCCGCGCCTTCTCCTCCTTCTCCAGCCACTGTGTCTTTTTAGCAGCTAAGACGAGACAGAAAACACGGTCACAGATTATGCCAGATTATGAGCGCGGACAAAGAGGGACACTGTTGACACTATGGCATGAAAGGTTAGTAGAAGGGCTTTTTCACACGCTCACTTTGAAGAATTACGTTTCTACATCGCCTTATCTGTCCTTTCTGTTTGAAAAAATACATCAAATTACCTGACCCTGCCACACAATAACGCTTAGTACTGAGTTTGACTGATACACCACTTTTGAAGTAACACTTTTATACCATCAAGCCTCCACGTCAGCTTCAATAAACCACACACTTTGATATGGAAATCATCTTCTTGTGCCGAGCCATTCAAAGAAGGCGTAGAGAAGCCTTTAGCAGCTGCTTCTCTGAGTACACAAGCAACCATATTTCTTTTAACTACAAAAGAAAACACCTCCATGAAGAATCGGCCTCTGCAAAAGGAGGTGAAGCCCGCCTCTCTGAAGCGCTTGATGCAACAAAAGCAACTGGTTGTTGTGGATTTCAGATAACGGGAACGGATCAATGCAGAGATGCTGGAGGCGACGGGGGTAAAAATTTATTGGGAGGCACCCATTTCAGCTTTTTTTCCTGAGGAGGGAACAAAACGCTGAGTTATAAGGAGGCGTCGCCTGCCAGCACCTTGCAGCAAGGAAAAAAAAAATATCTGCTGCAGTGCGTATCTCAGCTCATGGCAGCTCCACGGCCCTAATCTGAGAGAAGCTGTACTTTTACCTAAGAGTGATACGAGTCTGTTGAGATGAGCTGCAAGTTCAGTGCAGTGGAAAGTGCTCCATTATTCACTTGTAGGGCTGTGATGAAAACAGAGGGGGGAGGACTGCTGCAACTGGATCCAAACGAGATGTTTAGAGACAGATTGCGAGACGATGTCTGTCCATAGATGGATTAAATCACCTGGGCTGTTCAACAAAGGTGTTGACTTATGGTTGTGCAAAGTAAGATCTGACATCTACATGTTAAAATACTTGTTTCAGCTCTCGATCACAATCAATTTAATCTATCTGTGCCTCGATTTTGACCGACAAATGTCCCACTCTTATATCTTAAGCTAACCGTATTTTTAAGCCTCCCTTGAACCTTTCCTGACAGTAATCAGTGCTGACATGTAGCATCAGGGCCGACTGTAGTAAGATCATGAAATAATCATGAACACGCACTGCGCTGCTCCAACTCTGGTACATGAAGTATTTAAACCAACCAGACAGAAGCTACTGTGCAGGCGCAGTCAAGTCCCCCAATACACATCTCTTCAAGCTTCACTTTAACGTAACAAGATACAAGCCGAGATGTGTGAGATTGCTTTAAATATCACTACCAGACTATTAACACCACTGGTGATGGTAGATAGGATCTCTTTTTTAATCTGACATAGTCAAAACAAGCTTTTGTGAGGATCTCCTCTTTTTATCCAGGTCTGACAGAGTATTATATCAGACTTGTGCCATCTGGCGTGCACAGTGATCGCCCAATTAGGCTGATCCACACAACAAAGTGTGTCCAAAACACAGCTGGATTAGACATAATGCTCATGGGAGAGTATAAATGTTAAAGTAATAGGCAACATCTGAGGAAAAATGACATAATTATGAATGAATTTGATTGCTGGAACCTTAATCTAGCATCCAAAGCCAAACTCAGTATAAATATTTTGTTTTTATATTGAATCTAAGAAGTACCGTTGTAAAATATTGTTTTTCACAAAATGTTTAACCAAGAAACTTTATATGGATGTAAAAAGAAGTGGGTAAAAAATATTGGAACTTTCCCTTCTATGTCTATTTTTGGTCTGAGTAAACAAAATCACGTAATATTTAGATATAAAATTGCAGCCAAGATAAATCTGGCTGCAAGCAGCTTTTTGAGCTCCAGCTTCTTGAGCAGTAAGATGGTAATCATAGCAGTTTTGTGGCATGTGGTTCAAACATGTCTGACTGTATCTAAATACAAAATCCAAGGAGCTCTGCGGTGTTTGCAGCTGGAGCATATGGATGGATAAAGTTCAGAGTCAGGGCACGCTATATGATCTTATATACATCAACATTTACGCACAAATACATGATTGGTTAAGTGATCGGTCTACTTGATGTCTACATGATTTTCTGTTTACTGAAACATGATTATGTTCATGGATAAAAGAGGTCACAATCAGCTGTAATTTCTTTGATAAAGGCTCTACCAAAGCAGGTTTTTTAAACATGAGGATTAAATGAATGAATCGGCTCTAGTGCTGAGCAATTTGACCAGAACTCAATATTTTTACTCTTTGTGTTGTTTTGATGGACAAAACAAACAAGAACTGCATGCATGTGAGTCAAAACTGTGAGGAAATGATACTTGATGCCTCATATGAGATGTAAGCAAGCATGCTGACATAGGGCTGGGCAATAAACTGAAAAATTACCGATTCTGAAATTTACAACAACAACTGACACCATTTTGCCCATATCGGTATATTCGTTGTAAGAAATAAATAAATAAACAAAAGTTGGATTTGGATGTGTGCAGGTAGGCCATGTTGAGACAGGTGAGGAGATGGAGGACAGTTCAAAAGTTGGACGGCTGAAGTTGATGAAGTTAATGTGGAAGGGGGTGAGCAGCTTGTGGAGTAGTTATCATCCATTTATCATTATCTGCTCAGTATATTGTGATATTGATTTGAGGCTGTATCGCCCAGCCCTATCCTGATATATGTAAGATAGTGTAATCTGTATTTTAGTAGGTTTATTGCCCAGCTCTAGTTAAAACTGGTGTAAAATTAATACATTTAAATGAAGCAATAGTCAAAGTGAACACCACCACCATCACCACCACCATCACCACATACACAAAGGTGAGTGGCTTACCTTGTGCTATGCTGAGCTCTTCTGCAGGGGTAAGAGGTAAGAGAAAAGACAGAGGCAACTGTCAATCATGCAAAGCAGTGTATGAGCAGCGTGCAGCCAATGTGACAGCCATGTGTGTCCAACACATGGACTCCAGCGAAAAAGATGCATTACCAACCAGTGTGAAAAGTGCAGCCATAACATTTCAACAGTTATGGCACTGAGTCAGCTTGATAAAAACTAATTTAAAGGGTTAAATGTAGAAGACTGTACAAATTCAGAGGGGAGGAATTTCAGAAAACATTCAGATATCAGAAAGATTAACGACTCTTAAAAGACTCGCCAGAATTCTGTACATTTTTGTCACTTCTCCAACATTTCTTTTCAATCTTAGGAATAGTTAGAACTAAAACTTTGGCAAAAAAAAAAAGCTGTGCTGAAATCAAAACAAAAGCCAATTTATCCCAACAGCAGCATGCATTTCGAAACCGGCTGCTTGCTTACCCAAAATAAAATGGTGGCTGAGCTTATGCTCATTTGAGCCGTTTTTATGTTCAGCAACCCAAACAACCATTTTTCTCCTCCTTTTGCAACATGTGCATGCCATCTGCAGCCTGGAACCAGTAGCAACACGAATACAAACTGAAGCAAAAACCTCTTTCACCCCAACACTAGAGGGAGCTCTCTTACTGTGTAAAGGGTAAAGTCTTTCTACCCCTCTAGTCAGCTTACCGAGATATTTGGCCTTTTCTTCCCGCCGCTCCTTGGCCAGCTTCTGCCTCTCCTCTGACTTCATGATGTCTAGGATGAGAAAAATATACAGCATGTGTAAATTAAAAGTTAGAAACATACATCAGGTCCAATCCAGACCTGGCCACAAAAGTATTCATTTAAAAAAGTCAAATCATGATGTTTCTTCGTGTTTCCTTGAAGCAAGAAAACCAATATGGTGCAATCAATCCTAATCACCAAAACAACTGGGAATTAACTCTCTTTCAAGAGTTTTTGGCCTTGTGACTCACCCTTGGATCCATATAAATGAGCAATTACAGACAACACCCTCTAAGAAACTAATTAAAGCTGTTCAGGCAAGCTTACCTCGCTGAAAACTGTTCCTTCAGGACAATTTCTGATTACAAAGATAAGTGATCGAGCCAAAAACTTCTAATTATTAAGTTTAGGGTAGATGGTGAGTGTTTCTGTACTTTTAAAGCAAATTCTTCTTAGATTGTCTCTCTGACCACCTGAAGCTTTCTTAAACTTCTTGTCAGATTCATTTTCTCACAGATGGCAGAGGGCGCTGCAGAAGGGGATTATCAGTGTTGGCTAATCTCATTCATAAATGCTGACTATGTCACCAGGAGGAGTCTAGAGTTCACTGTCTTGCCCAAGGATGCTTCAACATGTGACTGCAGGAGCTGGGATCAAACCGTCAACCTTTCATTTGAGACATGACTGACTCCCACAGAGTATCTCTAGTTACAAGTTACAAGTCACCTGAATGCACCGTCATCTATCCAGAACAGATTTGTGCAAAAGGGGGTAATCTTCCCTCTGAAAAACTGTAAATGTCTTCTTCACAGTCACTAACTGAAGTGCAGCAGGTGTATTCAACGTTTAAATACCACCACAAGGAAATGCCACCACACAATGGCAGGAAACCGACAACCTCAACATCTCAAAAGTCATGCAAAAACAACAAAACTGATGAGTTTCACATGCAGAGAAAACAAAAAGAACAAATGTTCGTAAACATCTTCGTGGAAGCCAATCTTCTTCGAATAAAAGCTGCAGGATGTTTAAGGCTCGGTAAATCTCCTCTGCCATCTGGTTGTGGGTGTATGCTCTTTTTTATGTTCGGCTGTGCTCTGTTATGACTACAGGGGGCACTTACATATGTCTCTTCTCCCTGTGACATCCCTGATGTGTGCTCATACACAACATTCCTTCCAAATACCTCAGGGGGAACCTCTCAGTGGAAAGAAATGCAGAGGGGGGCGGCAATGCAAGCAGTTATTTCAAGATGTTTGTAGAGTCCTACTTCCTGGTAAAAATATAAACATGGTCATCTATGCAAAAGGCTAGCTGATTTAATGTTATGTCTATACATGCTGTAGACTAGGGCTGCACAATTAATCGATTTTAACTCGTAAACGGATTATTTGATTATGATGACGTTTAAAAAGTAAAATCGTCAAATCGATTTTCCTCTTTATTATTACTCGTGCCTCAAGGCCACTATAGGCTCCCCGTTCCTGTAAGAGCGCTCCCCAGTTCCAAGAACACACCAGTGTAAACAAACATGTCGTTTGCAAAAGAGGATGATCATTTTGAAGCTGAAAGGGGCAAGAGCAAGTCAGTAGTGGGGAATTGGTACAGATTTGCAGTTTCGGATGAAGAGCAAACAACTCCAAGCTGCAAAGTCTGTCTGAAAGCGGTATCAACCCGTCCATAAGGAAACGAATTCAGGAGTAAACGCAAAAGTTTTTTGTCGTATTGGCGTTTCATCCACATGGAAACAGCATTTTGGACGGCTGTAAATGGAACTTTTTGAAAATGTATAAATCCATAAACGACTGCCATTTCATCTCTGTGTGGATGCCTACCTGCATCTCACTTGAAACGATTATGTGAAACACAGCGTAACTCTTTTATGGCGGCTCTTCTTCTGTCTCTTCCTCTGTCTTTTGTGCATTTCCTGAGCAGCGTTACAGCGCCAATTACTGGCTTGGCATGTGCACTAGATTGTTTTCAGTGGTTTCGTTTTTTAGAGATGATAGAAAACATTTTTATTTTTAAAGTGAAGTATCGTGAAGTTGTCACTGAATAAAAAAATCGAAATTGTGCATCCCTACTGTAGACCTGAAACCATTATCTGATTCATCATGGAGGATCTGCTCAGTGTTGCTCAACTTACATTAAACATGTGAACTTACATATTTACATATATTCCACCTGTATTACCCCAACTCTCTACAGCGCAGCAACAAGCTCTAGTCTTGATCCTTCATGAGTCTTCTTGTCACACTTCCTCCTTCAGTCCTCTCATACCAGATGCTCGACATCAAACACAGAGGAACGCAACCTTCAGCCGGGTTTTATACGGTGTAGGCGTGAATCATAAACATGAAAACAATCTGCCATGCAGCCCTCTCTAAGAAAAACCCTCTGACCCACTTTGATATTTATAGGAATATGTAAAGCCCATGTGAACAGCCTCGGCCCGTGTGATGTGACGCCGTTTGCAACTCACCACCAGCACCATGTTAATCATAACGTCACATGGACAAAGCTTCAGAGACAGTGTCAGCCTCAGCGCTGTTCTCACACTCCTCCAGTCAGCTCTGTGTCATTTTGTTTGACTGTACATTAGAGACAGTTCAGGGTATCAACACATCTGAAGTGTGAGTTTTTCTGCTGATAGGGAAGTTTCTTTTTGACTTCACAAACGTTTTATTTCTATACCACTCACAGGAGGTTCACCTGACAGAAATAAATGACCCGCTTCGACGGGATAATGTTTAAAATTTGACAAAAAAGAGCTCAGTATGAGGGGAAAAAGCTTCAAACTAAACCACTTAACTGAGCTGAACTACCTTACTGTTTCATTTCACTGATTAAAAAAGGACCACAAAGTGCTTTCCATCTTCGTCACTCCCCTCTGGGTGCAGCAAAACCTCAAAAGTAATGAGCTTTACAAACCTAGCGTAAAAAGGAAGGACTACATGGGTTACATTTGGAGACTACAAGCTCAACTATACGCATTTTTATTCCTCTAAAACAGAAAAGAGATAAAAGAGATCATGAAGTCTTGGTATATATGACTCAGCTGCATCAGAGTTTCAAAACTGGAAGTACTGTCACACTTTTGGAGCAGTTTGGGACTTTAGAGGGGGGTTATCCCTGTCACCTCACGCTAAGGGAATAAAGACCATGACCACAGAGGATGGATTAATGGATAAAGAATAAAGGAGAGAGAGAAAAGAGGCTTAAACTCCAAAATCCCTCAAACATGCTCCTTAGAGTTTTCATGTGCTTTGGAAATATCGACAGAGGCAGGTCAAACTAAATGTCTTCTTGGCATCGCTCATTGAAATGGGGTTCCTAATCGGGTTCCTTTTGCCCACTTCTCATGAGGGCACAGTGCATGGCGGTGCTCCGCATTAGCCCGCCACATACCAAATAAGCTCATTTGTCCATATTTTACTGGCAGATTTATTTTAACTAATTCAATCTTTGATCACCGAGCTCAGATGTTTCCACACAGCAGCTTTTGTTCCGTGTTTGTTCCGACACTTTAGATAAACTCCAGCAGCTCTATTGGATTTAGCTTCACGTCTGAAAGCATGTGGTCACTTTTAGTCAGATAGTGGAGCATTATCTCGCCTCAAGAGAGCTGACTGCAGATGTAATGGTGCCATTAGAGGAGCTGCTTCACGTGTGGATGAGTTTAACTTTGAACTTTTACGCAACTAAACTCCACACGAGTTAGATAAACAGTTTCTTTTTTTCTTTACCTTCCTTCCTTTTCGTCCTGGGTAGAGGCGACCCAGGTGATCGAGAGATGATGTCAGATTTCGTCGGGGTTGTCATTCTCCGGTCCGCGTCTTTCTTCGCCGGCGACTCCATCCTCTGCGTGGCGTTTTCTGTTTTCGGGGGGCTGCTCTCCCCCTCCGGATCGGGCCTTGTGGGTTTTGTTTTTAGGTCTGAGTCGGGAGCTGGTTGAAGAGAAAAACAAAGAGCAGAAGCAAGTGAGAAAACAGTGAGGTAAAAGGTAAGACGCAGAGAGATGGGACTGGACCAGTTGGTCTTCATTCCTCTCACGGCTGAGCCTGTGAAGTAATTCACCAGGGTGACGTAAACTTCCTCCAGAGCTGCATGTATCAAGTGTGAGGGTGGAGGCCACAGTTACACAGAGACGGGATTGTTTTCTTGGGGACATTGTTCAGTTTGATAGTCAAATATCAGAGCTGTAACAACACCATGAAATAGTGCACCTCCAAATATGTCTCCTGTTTCTTTATCTTTGCGCTGCTGCTGAGATTACACCGTTCCTCTCGCTCCATGTCTAAAACCATTTCTACTCTGCACAACTGATTTATCGACGGAGCAGCCTCAGCAAATGGCCCTGGCTCCCTGGCAGAACAAAACACAGTAATTGCTTTTTGGCATCCTGATGATTCTATTGAGGTGAAATGAGCTGCTGAGGAAAACAGAATCAGAGAGATCATCTTCCCGGAAAGGAAGACAAACTCCTTCTTGCTGAAAAAACGTCTTCACTGACGCTCGGTTCTGCTCATGAGTCATCTGTGCTGTCTGAGACTTTCGGAGTTATCTGATAAAAGAAAAGCTGTTCTGGTTTGTTGGGACAGCGGCTTCACTCACCGCACCATGACTCACATTTGGCAGGCTGCTGCACTTGAATCTCCTGCTCAAACATTAGTTTGCCCAGGCTTTGACGGCCAAACAAAGACCCTCATGGGAGGGGACACTTGGCTTTGTCCACTCAGCACTGTACCCCTGCGCTCTGTGGAACCCATGTTGGAGAACAGACTCTTCTGCACAGTCTCTGGAGGTAAACACTGGAGGCAACATGCTGTAAATTATTCAGACTTGGGCTAAAAACAACACAGACAGTGGGGGGGTGTCACTCTGGGACAGTGAATGCACTCAAGATTTACTCTACAAATGCTGCTCTATTCAAGAGTCTGCAAAGAAGAAGGCCGATATGCAGTGAGACTAAAGCTGTGCAGCCTCAAAAGAGCATGATTATAGCTTTCTATAGAGTATGCAACTGTGTAGTTTAAAGATCTCCAAAAAAAAACAAGAAAGCCCTCTGACTTTTAGGGCTGTAAAGTCCTCGTCGCCTGGTTGACTTATTGGTCGATACCATAGACTGTATATACTATGGACAACTTGGTTTTGCCTCCCGCCTGTACACAGATTTGAGGCCCAATAGCTCTCGGTATTTCTGTGATTTTTCTTCATTTCCTGAAACCAGCATTGTGCAGTAGCGTTGTGCTCATTCGTCGGGAGAGTCGCTGTGATGACGCTCGGCTCAAACAGTGTATCCCCGGGTGAGCTACGCAATCTTCGTACGCCCATAGGCTGTATCAAGTGTCAATCATAGAAAACATGAACCCCCTGATAACTTTTAAAAACGGAGCTGTACAGAAAAAAGAGGACTTGAGCACAAACCAGTCTTACAGTAACTACATGTCAACATCGCAAGCAGGGGGGAGAAAAATTCTGTGTAATAAATTTCTAAAGTTTGTCCACAGCTCCATAAGCTTTGCTGGCGGAGGCGGGATTTATGACCCATACTGCAGCCCATCAACAGAGGGTGCTGTTCTCGGAGTGGCTTCACCCAGTGAGGAGGCAGACGCTGTCCATTCTATATACAGTCTATGGTCGATACATGCCAGATGGGAAATATAAAGTAACTGTACCAGAGACTCAAAATTATCGTATTTTTGGCAGAATTATCGTTCACCCATCATAATCAAAAAAACAATCTTACTGTTGCATGATAGTCACATTAAGTTCCTCTGTTTAGCGTCCTACAGGCACTTGATTCCAGTCACGATTTTGTTGCTGCAGTTTTGTGGTCATTCGACCTCAGCCCCACATCAGCAGCATGTGATCAGACTTCACGACTGAGTTGAGTTCTTCGGAAACAAACGTCACTCAAACTACAGCAATCGGATAGAAACATCACGTGGTAAACAAAACTGTCAAATGATCGTACATCTAGCATTTTTTCAGGGTTATTCATTGTAAAGAGGCCAAAATTATCAGACAAATAATTATTGTACACCTGGTAACCCTGATAAGTGCTGAATCGACAAAATTCTGATTGGTCGACTCAATTTTTTCCGCATCAATTTACTATCTATGGTTAATTTCACTAGGAGTAACGTACCCAGTGTTAATGGGGGTGTTTTCGGAGCACCCCCATTTCACAGGGGGTGCTCACCCAACCCACTTGAGCCCAGAGATTGAAGAGCGCCCACGTCAATCAAAATCAGTTGATTTTTGCTTGAAAATTTCCGGGTTTTAGTCGACCAAGAATTTCTTCGGTTGATTACAGCCCTACTATGTAGTCTAAAGATCTCCAAGAAAACCAGCCCTAGGACTTTTGAGTAAAATCCAGATTTGCATGAACAGCTACTGGCTAATACAAATAAGTCATCTTCACGCTCTGTACAATTACAGACATTTAGTAGCACACAGTGAAATGTTTGGCCTTGAAGCGAAGATTGTCTACGCTAAGCTGCAGGCTTGGAAAGTCCATGTCATCATCACTCTGGGAAATAGAAGCAGCCGCCGGTGACCCTGAGCCGGACGAAGCCCGACGGCCGCAGAGAAAACAGCAGTTTGAGCTCATGAAAGAGTTCAGCTGGTAGACAAGACATTGTGTTTCCCCTGTCGAAGCATGCCACTATTAAATAAGCATTCCCGGGGCGGTGATGTGCTCTGACAGAGAGGGGCCATTGTTGTGGTCTCTGCATGGCAACGGGACAGCAGCCAAAACATCGCAATGACAGCAAGTGGAGAGAGGAGAGAGGAGGAGGAGGGAGTGGGAATGGTAGTGAGATAAACTGAAAGGAGAAGATGAACGCTGGAGTGGGTTCAGTCCAATTTAGTGACAAAATGCATCTCTGTGGGAAAAAGCTAAAAGCTGGAGCCAGTAATTTAGGCAAGGATGAGAGATTAAAATAAAATTGCTCGCTTCTGAAATTAAAAAAATGCACGCAGCATAAAACAAAGCACCCAGGGGTTGCAAATGACTTAATTTAAACATGACTAAATCCACTAAAACTGCTTGCCCCCGGTTTTTCCTCCATCATTTCTCTACACTGCTGCACTTACAGAAGACAGAAGACTCTCTGTGATACATGATATGAAACAATCGACCAAATCCCTGCAGGTTTCTTTCCAAACAACTGGTGCTACACACAGCCACAGGTGTGCCATTGTGTCTGCTCAGGTGCTGAATAACAATACTTTAGTGTGTGAGTTTATCATTCAACGCCATTCTCTCACAGGGCAGATGTGACAGCTACAAGACACATGAGGTGATAGTAGAAGAGGCAGTTTTGACAGACAGGTGTCATATTCTGAGAAAGTCCCTCACACACCTGAGAACAGGAGCAACAAAGAACAGGACTGTGGGCGACGGTCAGACAATCACAGTGATCTCAACGGTCAATGACAAAAAGAATGGGAGTGTAACACACTATGGTATGTTGGTGGCACTGACAATGAATACAAATGAAACCTGAAACTCTCTGAAGGAAAATGGGATGAGGAGCTGAGGGAGAGGAGGACTGCCGCTGCACAGCGAGAGACTGAAACAAGGGCTGATTGATGGAGCACCATCAATCTGCACCGACTGTCTGCACCACCAGACTAGAGAGAAAACAGAGATATACGGGTGAAGAAACAAGAGTGTAATGAAAAAGTTTGAGCAACTACCAAAGATTTATGCTATTGATAAATATGATGAAAACTTTTTACTCGGTTGACCATTTCTTTTAATCTTAGGACTGGAGAAAAACTAGTTATGCTGATTTAATTCGTTCTTAAAATGCTTTTATCAAGATGTAAATAAGCTCTGAAATTAATTCAATGATTGTTTTTAGCTGCATGTCTCTTAGTCCCCTGCCAGCTGCTGCTAGCTCAACAGAAAATAACAACACAGCAGTATTTTTGAATGACTCATTTCCCTTTATAAATGTCCTAAAGGGCTCAGTTAACAAGTTAAAGTAACAAGCACTTTGTGTCCAATGAAATAAAAATACCACTTTAAGTAGTTCAAGTTTGAGATACCACCTACAAGCTAAAGCACACAGGTGCAGCTAATTAGACTGATGTTACTAAGCAACCGCATCACACCAGTGGGCAGACCATGATTTAGGACTGTGTAAGATAAATCTACGCTAAAGAATAAGCTGTCTGAATCTGTGACCTTAGTCATGGTTTTCAGACCACACTGATATAACAGGGTAGCACTAGTGAATAATAATTATAAAAGTCATGATCATTAAGAACATGCAGGTGCAGCTAATTAGACTGATGTTACTAAGCAACCGCATCACACAAGTGGGCGTATCTTGATATTTAAAATGTGATACGTCCCAAATGACTGCTAAAATCCAGTGATTGATTGATTGAAAATAAATACTACATATATATTTGACAGCCTTTCATTCAGACCACACTGAAATCAATGAATTTTGATTTACCTCTGGGTGAAAAAACAAAGTTGAACTGTTTTGGGATACTGAACTTCTAGAAAATTGCTTTTTTGTGTGTTAAATTAATCACTTACAAGTTGACTGATTATCCAAACTGTTGGCGCTTGTTCACAGAAATCAATAAACGTCTAAAAAGCAAGAGCTGTTGTGATTTCTCTATTGCCTACAGCTGAGTTGAGATAGCACTGACAAACTATGAGGTGAAATGAGCGCTAAGAAATGCAGCCAGAAATTGATGGTATTAAGCAAACAAACATCAATCTTCACAAAGCTCATTTTAAATTTGTAAATCGGTCTAACTACTGCACACGCTGATCCAAACACTGACTTTCCTGTAAGTGAGTAAGTCAAAGTTTAAAGACTGGTTTCCCAAACTTGTGCCTGTCCTGGTCTGACATAGTGAAAGGTACAAAACTTTGGGAAACTGTTTGCCCAGTGACCTCTTACTGCAAACAACACTGGGACACATTTAGAGGAGAGAGCTGAAGTAATATTTGCACAGATGTACTTAATTCAATGACACAATCTGTTCAGCAATCCATGGACTCTGTGTCCTCTCTGAAGTCAAAGACAAAAACAAATAGGAGTCGAGCCAAGCTAAGCTAATCAAGTTATCAAGGTACTTTTGCAATATCGTGTTCTTATGAGAAATGAAATAACCGCATTTTGTTAGAAAATGGAAAACAGCCTCATTTATTTAGAAACTGTTTTTTACAGCAGAGGGGTCTATCTATAGAGCACGAGTCTCCTCAGAGAGCAACTTCCTCCTTGCAATATTTACACTCCAGCTTTCTCAGGGCTCTGCACCCAGGGGACGACTCCAGCCACAAGCCATTAGACCACCCCTCTGTGACATCACTTCCATTATTCAGTGTCATAAATCAATGTTCACCAGCTTACTCAGAGATGCTCCGGCGTCCACCGAGTCTGAACATGGAAAAACACTTTGGTGGAACTTATTACTGGATGGCTTGGAGAAAAACACACACGGTGGACATTTGGTTGGTGTTTTCAAAGCTTGGTAGCATTCCTCTCTCTGCCTTAAAACACAAGTGACATTTTTCTCTTTTACTTGATTCCTTGTGTTCATTTTTATTTTTTTTAGACAGGAAGAATAATCCAAGAGCCTTTGAGGAAAAACTTGTTTTAGTATTACTGCAGCTTAAATCAGCATGTGGATTGATTTATGGCTTACTGGGCGGTTTGGAGATACTTTAAAAGGCAGTAAATCAGTCTTTGGAGCCCCTTGAAGCAATGATGTCATGGCATGGTTGCTTTGTTTTCCCCCTCCTAGTATGAGACCCTTCAAAGTGGGTCAGAGGAGGTTCAGGAATCTGCGGCACGCTGTGTGCGATCACTCGTTCAACATCACACCGTCACCTTGCACCACAGCTCATCATGCCTCCCTATGGGGCCTCTCTGGCTGCTGGTGTCAAACAAAGCCCGAGGCGCTCAACTGAATCCGTTAGCATGCAAAAAAAAGTGCGACAATAGAATAAGATATCTGTAAAAGTCGGCAGAAATGCTAAAGGAACCCCTGCAGGGGAGGCTGTAGACATGCATGCATGAGCACAGTGTGGAAGTAGAGCAGCAGGTTGGGAATCAGCAGGTAATTAGGACAGTCTGTGTGCTGTTTCCCGGCTCAAAGCATGTTAGGTTGGATAAAATATGTGCAACTTTGGGGAAATGTAGCACAGGCTCTGCAAAGCTCATTAAGCACTCGCTCCCAAAGTTCAATCACAAAGGAATTTAGTACTTTACAGATTGGCTGATGACATTAGTGAGCAAGGAGCCAGGCTAGAAGTGGGACAGCTGGTAATAACTAACACGCAAAACATGATCCAGCAGAAATCCAATTTCACAGTTAGCATGATATAGAAATACCCACAATGCAAAGCCTGTGGTGCATCCTCAGTTCTACCTCATTAGAGTCACCAGCCAAATCTTTGGTGCACTAATGCTCTTCTTCAAATTTAATTATCTGTAAAGCAGAGAATGAATATTCAGTCCATGCATTTATAAATGGATTATAGACCACACACATAAGAACGATAGGAGGAGAGATTTAGGATCTTTGGTACAATGTACCAGTCCAACAGCAGATCAGTGCTGTTGTTAAAAACGAGCTTTTTCCAGCTCCGTCTGTTAGCCAAGACTAAATATTATTTTACAAAGGCTGATCTTGAAAAAACTATCCATGTCTTTATTGCATCACTAATAGATTACTGTACCTCCTTGGATAAGTCATCGATCAACCACCTTCAGACCACATAACCCCAATTTTAGTGACCCTTCGATTGGCTCCCAGTCCGCTTTCGCATTGATTTTTAAATTCTTTTCATTGTTTTCAAAGCCTTCGATGGTCTTGCCCCTCTGTACCTTTCAGAGCCCCTGCATCACCACTCCCCAGCCAGAGCCTTAAGGTCACTCTGACCAGTTGCTTTTGGACACCTCCAAAACCACACTTAAGTCTAGAGGTGACAGGGCTTTTTCGACATCGCTCCTAGACTCTGGAACAATCTGCCTGGCCATATGAGAGCCTCACAGACCCTAGAGACTTTAAAATTGTCCTTAAAGACCCATTTTTTCTGCCTTGTATTTCATAAACGAGCACACACGAATCATAGGCACTGTAGCTTTTATTCTTTTACTGTCCACTGTTTTTAATTTTATTGTTTTGTTATCTATCTACTTATTACTTCTTTTATTTATCCTGTGTACAGCACTTTGATTGACTGCTGTCTTCTTAAAGGTGCTCTATAAATAAACTTGACTTGACTATTGTAATGAAAGACTGTTTTCTTGATGTTGTCAACCATGTTACCATAGGTTATGTCTTGCAAAACACATGACTCACTGTATGACAGAATAAGCAAACTATGACAACACATTCTGACTGTGTTTGCTCATTAACAACTCAGGGAGGGATGCTTTCGGCTGACTAGAGCTTGAAGAAAGCAGGGGCCGTGTAGAAGTGCCTGATACTCAAACAGACAGACATTCCAGTGATAAACACATACAGAGAAGTCATGATATCTTATACAATGATCTTTGTTGTAGTGATCGGTCAGTAAGATCACAACTTTCAAGTGCAGCTCATTCTCAACGCAACATCCAGAGCATAGCTGCTGTCTTCAAGATACTGTGCAGAGTAAATATATAGGACAAGGTATGAAATATGTATGAAGCCAAACACGACTTTTTCTGTCTTCAGCTGAGCAGATAAGAAGAGGAGAAGCTGCACAGTCGGACTCCTGAGTGAAAAAACTGAAACTTAAAAATACAAATTACAGCTGTGAAGTCTTGAACTTTACAACTACATGGCTAAAAGTAGAAAATGCAGCACATTCCCTTAAAAAACAGAGATGAAGCAAACAAGAGGCGAGGAAACAACAGAGCCGGAGTGTGAAATCAAAAGACTGGAAAAGGAAAAGGGCAGCAACCCCGAATAAAGAAAGCAGGAACTCGTGAAACACAGGGAGAATGGATCTGCATCTCATTTGTGACGGGCCAGGGGACTAATGAACTACCTCATCGCTTACCCCCCTAACCCGTCGCCCCTTCACCCCGTTTGTGTCCCTTCTGCGCCGAATAGGGGTGATGTAAGAGGGGCAAAGGGGGCCCAGACACACAGGAAGCGCAGTGTAAACAACAAGCACAGACTCCATGCCAAACCGGGCTCTGTGAGAGAGAGTGTGTGTGTGTTTAGAGGCTAAAGTTTTCATTACATGTGCTTACAACCGAGGACTACAACTTTAAATGGAGGCTGAGATAAACATCATTTATCATAATGGCACTTAGGACCGGGCTGTTATAAATGATAGCTTTAATTCCAGATCATATAAGACGTCATGAGGCATTAAAAGTTGCAACGTAGGAGTAAAAGCTCATCAAAATTTCTAAAATGAAGATGCTTTTTCAGCTGATTAACTGTCTGAAACTAGTTTTCTTAGATAACATTGAACCGGAGATTATTTTTGTATTAACAACTTGTTGGATTATGCTAATAAAATTGCTTCAGGTTGATTTAATGTCAATTGTGATCTTAATACTACTGAGAAATCAAGAAATTCTGTTTGTCATTAGGCTACAAGCCTAGAAAATGGAGTCAAACAATCGTAAAAATGGCTGAAAACGTATTTTTCTAGAATGACCGCTCAACTTTTCACGTTCATTTCGAGATCAAAACACGCTGCAAAGAAATAGGTCAAATAAATCTGATGCAAACTGATGAAATCCTTTATCAAGCCCCTGCTAATGTGTGTCTAATAATGATGAAAGTTTAAGCACACTAATCCAAGGAGCTCAGGACAAAAGACAGCTTTCTGTTAATGCAGGTCAGTAAGAACTGAGGTCTTTCTGTCAGGGTTTTCAACAGCTTTCATCACATCACCTGGCCTGGCTGAGGAGGACAATCTCTGCCAGTTGGCTGCCGCTGCTGCTCTGTTACATTTACCAAAGTCATCTCACTCATGACAGGAATTACTGATAGGAAGCTGCCTGTAACCTTGAAGAGAAACTTCGACAGTCCAACCAGAGGTGGGGGGTGAAAGTCTTCTCGGTGATATCAGACGCCACACAAGCTGCCATTCAGAGCTAGACGCTGCACAGCCACATGCCATCCCGTCGCTACTAGCAACTGGCTCCACAAACCTTTTGGGGGTTGGGAAGTGGTGACATGATCTAGTTTCTACTGACCGAGTTTTCTTGTCCCCTGTCACAGCTGAGGACCAAGTTCAGTCTGACTTTGTATCCTCAATTTTTGTCAGATCCAGATTGACCCAGAAACATCACATAGATTTGGAAACCAGTAAAGGTGGGAGAAAAAAATCGATTCACTTAAGTATCATGATTTTTTTTATTTTACAACTTTTAAATCGATTTTTATGATCAAAAACCTTTTTTTTTTTTCCAAATTTAAGAATTAATCTTAAAACTGCCTTACATGTGATGTGTATTTTTGGGGGAAATATGGTTCCTGGAATAATCAGAAGACAATCATAGTCATTCAACTGTCTTAGTGCAGACTAAAAATCGAGAAAAATCAACAATATCGCAGAATCGCATCCAAAAATTATAGAACGATCAAATCAGGAGAAAAGCATATCGTCCCAGCCCTAGAAACCAGTAAGGTTGAGATTTCTGCTGATTGCTTAAAAAGGAAATTAATAGAAGAGTTGATGTAGTCGACTTTTTGAAATCTTACATTATGTTCTACAATAATTTAATAGCTGTGGATGTCTACCTAAGCACTCGCAAAGCCAGACATCGGTTATCACTTCTCTGAGTTCATCTGGGTTTATTATTTCTGTTTTTACGGGGCAGCATCCCTTAACCTCATTTCAGGAACATCAGAAAGTTGTCCCAGTTCAGAAGGAACACAGACTTTGGAGTGATCCTTTCCTGCTCTTGAACCCCCCCTGTGATTAATGAGTGGGTTCAGGTCATATAACTGCTGACATTTTTCATCAGGACATCCTTGTTGACATTTAGAGAGAGCTGCGACTGCGTGAGTCCTCGTCTGGGACAGCACACGAAGTTGTTGATGGTCATCTTTTCCAAATGGATGTTTTTGTAAACATTACCTAAGGCAAAAATACAGTCGAGGCAGTAATCTTGAGCCTTTTTAACATGCAATTACACCCGACAGTTATCATTTACAGGAATTCTGCCTCCCAATAAAAACAGGACTTTTCTGCTTGCAACAGGAGTTTCATGATAGCATGTAATTCCCACTTCTTCAGGTTCAAGTCCCTAAAATATCATTTCTCTGCTATGATCTTAAAGCTGGAATTTTGGACCAAAATAGGTCCAACAGCAGCTGCAAGTGTCTAGCAAAATGTATGTAGACCAATGCATGTTTACAATACAAAAGCATGCCCTTTAGCTGAGCAGGGACTGGTCTAATATTAGGCCACTGGTGACCAGACCTGTCAGGCGACCAGAGAGCCCAGAGCGTCCCGTCTGGGATATTTTCATCAGAGGTGTTGAGAACAAGCGACTCAATCCACTTCAAGACTTCCTTTCCCCTCATTCCCTCGTCCTTCCTCTCCTCTCTCAAGGAGAAGTGGAGTACAGCTGACTGAACATAAATCTAGGCCATGACTCTGCAGCACCAGCCTACTCCCTGTGTTTAACAGGACTGACTGAGGGGGGTTAGAAGGAGCAGATACTTCCCAAATGCCACATGTGTGCACACATGTGGGCCTCTGGTGCTTTAGATAGAGGAGAACAGCATGTCTCTTTGGCGTACCATGGCATTTTTTCTGCACGGCTGCAGCAGATGTGCAGAATCTAGGACCAGATTAGACAATTATATCCTCCTAATTTTGGGCCTATGGCATTGACACTGTAATCAATGCTTTATATATCAATGTGTGCATCAATGTGCTAAATAAACTTGCCTGACTAATAATTTGGAAAAATCTCTGCAGTCTCTCTGACTTCATTCTAGGGCTGGGAGATAACCGAAAACTTCCCAACAATGAAATTTACGACAATAATCGACGCTGACGCTGGGCTAATAGACGCTGTCCTACGTCAGAGACGTGACTCCACCCCATCCAGCCCGTAACAAAGATGGAAAGACAGGTGAGGAGTTGGAGGACGGTTCAGAAGTTGTAGCGGCGACTGAAGTAGACCAAGTTAATGTGGGAGGGGGTGAGCAGCTTGTGGAGTAGTTATCGTCCTTTTATTGTTATCAATATATTGTGATATTGACTTGAGGCCATATCGCCCGGCCCTACTTCATTCTGCTCTGGTGCAAGGTAGACTAGGCTGGATCAGAAACCATCTTCCCTCCCAAATCTCAAACAGTTCCCTTAACTACAATAACTCACTGTATCTGATCTTTAGCATCAAATAACTACCCTAAGCACCTCCTCTAAGCACCAAAATCTCCTGAGCTCATGACCTGCTTTTCCCTCCTTCGACTCAAAGTCATCCCAGGTGGAATATGACGAGCCCCAACCCTCTGAGTGATCAACTGTATTCAATATCAAAGGGTTTTGTTAGGAGGAAAGACTAATGGAGCCGGGGAGGTGCAGACAGAGCATACATCTTACAGTCATTCTTCAAACCCGTCTTCATGAGCTGGATGAGTTCTTCAGGCAAAATGTGAAGTAACAAGCATCTTTGACTCATTTTAAAGGCTAATCTATTAAAAC
The DNA here is from genome assembly GCA_962446985.1 of Xyrichtys novacula. Classification (NCBI taxonomy): domain Eukaryota; kingdom Metazoa; phylum Chordata; class Actinopteri; order Labriformes; family Labridae; genus Xyrichtys; species Xyrichtys novacula. Next base: position 27,858,606 of record OY660871.1, read on the forward strand.
TACAGCGGCCCGTCATGTTAATAAAACTTTTAATGGGGCTACGAGAGAGTAAATTACTCTGGTCTTCATTGGTGCCAAAAGAAAAGCATAAGCGTGTGCTGGTTTATTGTCCTAGATCAGCGTAAGTGTATTTGTTTGTAGGTGAAACCACACAATCGGTCTTTGTTGTTTTTGAGCTCCGTCATGGTTTTAGCTGCTTGGAGGTGGTTCAAGGGTAGACAAGTATGACTGTAATCCCCTCCTAATCTGTGTTTTCAGAATAAACACCAAGTTTTCGTTGAGGAAAATTAGGTTACGTCTGTTTTTCACATCAGGTCCTCAAATTCAAACATGAACTGTGCCTGATTCGTCTATTGACCGCTTTCAGCAGCCGTTCCCTGGTCGAATACTGAGACTTTGTACAGTTTGAGTGCAGGCTAATGGGAAGGCTTTCAACATTATTTGCCTTTCCAGAGTGCTGGGCTAGAGATCTATCTCGATTCCCCTGAGAGAGGTCAGTGTCTGGACAGTGTGATTTACATCAGCAGGGTGTTACTGAGAGGAGGAGCAGTACTGACCTCCTGTAGAGGGGGAAGCTGAAAATGATCAGTTTTTCTCACCTTTTTGGATGTCCGGTCTCTCTCTGGTCTGTCATCTGATTTTAGCTGAAGTCCTCTCACTTGTTTAAAGCGTTATCTACAAAATTTGTGTTGCAAATACACTGACAATTCATTTATAGCTTCTGTTTAGAGTCTGATGGTTTAGAAATCCAGATGTATTTGCTCTGCAAACCTGTGTATCCAACATATAGGCTCTACTCATATGGGCTTATAATAAAGTGACTAAACTTATTCTGAAAATCCCATAAAAGGCATGAAAGGTTTTTCAATATATACTGACTTAAGTTCCACAAACCTGATTGTTTATTTAATTTAATATTTAAATATACAGTTTATTAATGTTTGTAAACTTGATTACAGTTTGATGATTAAATAGCTGATAAAAAACATTAAAAGTGATTTAAAAGTTGTAAAAAAATAGACGAAAATGCAGGTAAAGACTTGGAAAGAAAAAGGAACCAAGACGACAAAATTGCCAGATTAATACCAGATTATGTCGCGTTTTTGTTTAAATTCTCCCAAGGTAGAACATGCCACAAGAATTACTCATTGGTTAAATGAATAATCAATATTTTTCTTATTCTGTTATTTTTATTCAATATGTCAATACTTTCATTTAACAACCATGATTGCAGGTCACCACTACCTGAGCCTACCTCTGCTACAACGCCATGATGTTTTACCATGCTGATATGAACACGCACAGAAGACAGGTGTGGTTTTGCAGTATTTTCGCAGTGAAAATTGAAATAGTTTTATATAACCACAGCGATGCATATTAAGCAGACCCATGTAAACCTGCAAAAAGGGCCAAAGGCAGGTGGTGCTAGCTCTGCTATCATTAGACTCTGAACCTGTGTTGAGCTGTTTTGAATAAAATGTGCTCGAATTTCACTATTTTCTAAATGTTTTCTTGCCTTTAAACATTCCTCTTTAATATCCCCTCTCTTTTTTACTTTATTACAGGGAGAAATACACCAGCAGTTGCATGTATCCAGCACACCTTGAGTATTTGTCATTTACAAGGATGCTGTTGTTGGGTAAATCTCAAACCGACACACAGCACTATATTAATCTTTTCTTTTTACGAGGACTTTTATTTTGAGCTGGTGGTTTGCTGTAAAGTCTCTCAGGGTGTGTGTCTGTTTTTTCTCACTGTCTGAACAGAGGAGGAAATGAAGTCCCGTCACTGTCATGCTGAGCTTTTCAAAATGCAGAAGCTGTGACTAAAATAAAAAGGATAATATCACAGCACTGTTCATAAATATATCGTGGACACCCTCAGAGCTGTAACCCCTGTTGGTGTCTTATTTTGAATCTACTGGGCTGCAGCCCAAAGGAGCCAAATCCACTTAAAACTGCACTGCAGATTCAAGAGCAGACCTCTACGCCACAGCGCTGGCATGACTTCAGTCAGCTCTTTGTGACTCAGATGTTTCTGTTCTCCTCTCTTTCTCGATCCAGACTTCATAGAGACAAGGGTAAGTCCCCTCGACAACATGTGCTAAAGTGGGCTTTGAACTCTTCTGAACATGCAGGAACATGGGAAGCCCCCTTTTCTGGTTTCATCTATCAACGACAACACCTGAAGTGGCTTTGAGGGAACAATCAACTCATCTACAACACTAAAGGAAAAGTGCTACCTTGTGAAAGAGTGTAGTAAAGAATCAGTTAATCCTGTTAGCCAAGTATGCCTTTGATTGACAAGACAGAGACGATGTTTTCAGTAGATTATACAGGATGCAGGGGACACAGGTTGGTTTCCTTTGTGTGATAAGATTAAAAACAGAAAGAAGAGTTAAAAGGTCATAAATCTTCAAAAAACTTCAATTTAAAGAGAAAATGTTCAGATTTATTCTGTTCTTTAACCTTGACAGAAAGACTCAAAAGTAAGTAAAGGTTAAGTGCATCATCATGTATGTAAGATGTAAATCAGACACACACTGTTTGACATGTATCCGACCTGTTGGAGTGAAATCCTCAGGCATGTAAAACACCCCGTCATGACACACACACGCCACAACGCCTACAGTCGTTCTTGAGCAGAAACAATAGCTGCTCCCGTCGTTATCTGACTCCTTCATTAGGCAGAGAAACTTGGGAGGCCCCTTGGGACCCGGCCCACCACTAATTTGCAAAGACACCAAAGCAGCTCTCTGGCCAAAAAAATGGGACACGGTTGCACGTATTCTCCTGATTACATAAGAGCTCCTGCAGCTGAAGATGTGAAGCTGATCCTGTTGACTACGGGCCTGACAGTCAAAGCTGCCGGGTTCTCCCTTATTACACAGAGGACAAAAAGAACACAGTCCGTCTCATTATCAGTCTGTCGAGGTTTATTATCCTCTGTAAGGAGATAGTAAAGCGGCAGTTCTTTCCTGCTTGACACAGATTTTACATAATGGCACACTGACTTATGTATCTTGTGCGTTTTATACCACTAGAAATTACTTCAGAGATACGCCTTCTTCTTAAACTCTAATATAAGTGCCTCAAAAGGTAAATCTGAAAGGATGATTCAAGTTTCTTTTCAGCTCAGTTGGTCATGGCTTAGCTGTTCAGGTACCGAGATTAAAGGGGGTGACCAAACAGAGCCAACTGTCAATGAGAGCACAGAGAGAAGAAAGCTACATAAAGAAAAGAGGGATTAGAAGATCTCTTCCAAAAGTCCTGACAGCAGATTTTCACCACGCTGGGCCAGGCTTTCAGCAAGTCCAGGTTTAAGGACTAGTTTCCAGGCAAGACAGATCAAGTGAGTTTCTTTATGCCTGTATTCTCACAAAAGACCGATTGCCACACTGCAGAGGGGTGTTTAAAGTAAGCAAAGCCCATTATATGGAGTCAGAGTCGAGAAAAAATGTCTGTCTCCTGAGGATTTCTGGCTATGGACACAGTCTGACATGCTGTTTGTGTGTCCCATTATCATTATGGTAAAGTCTTTCTCAAGAGCAACTTTTGATGTTGCACGCTAGGCCTGGGCGATGTGTGAGAACAGTTGGAAAGCAGATGAACTTGTGACTGATAAGAAACAGCTGGAAAAACAAGTTTTGGTTATTTTCAGTGAGAACAGGAAGCGTAACAGTCTGGCTGACATCACAAGACACGAGCACACCTCTGCTGTGAGTCATGATACACTGTAAATATGCTACATTTATACCCTCTGAGCATTCTGGTTGTGTATACCAGGGCTCGACAGTGCAACCATTTCACACGCATTTGGGACTAAAAATAGATGTGTGCGAATTGTAAAATGTACACGTGCATCAGTGTTGTGTTTCATCAGTGTTGTTTTCGTTGACAAAAATGACGTTGACGAAAATATTTTGTCAACGTCATCGAAAACAACACTGCAGAATATATGTTTATCGTTTGACTGACGAAATGCTCATGAATTTTGCATCTCTGTTCGTCTCGTCTCATCACATTTTTGTCATCTAAGACTTATGTTTAGCTCGTCAACATCACGTCTTTGTCGTGGAAAAAAAAGGGCGTTGAATATATATTTTCGTCAACGAACACAACACTGGTGTGCATAAAAAAAGATAGCCGAGGCAACAAATATTTTTTCATGTAAATACCACGGTGAAGTTAGTTTTAGGTTGGATATTCGACAAACATTCACTGCGGATCTACTGGTGTCTTCTCACTCTCCATAACCGGAAATAGCATCAGCAGCGTGGTTAAATCTACTCGGCATCTTCGCTGTCAACTTTGGGCGTTGAATAAGGGATCATCAATAAATTACCAGTAGATGTTCTCAGAAAAGGCTGTTTTATACCAAAAGCTTCCATGTCATGTGACCAAAACACCTAAAATTGAATTCAAATAATAGTACTTATATCGACCAATGAAGTTAGTTTTAGGTTGGATATTCGACGAACATTCACTGCGGATCTACCAGTGTCTTCTCACTTGCAATAGCCAGTAATAGCAACAGCACCGTGGTTAAACCTACTCGGCATCCTCGCTGTCAACATCGGGTGTTGAATAAGGGACCATCAATAAATTACCGGTTGATGTTCTTAAAAAGGCTGTTTTTTCCATGTCATATGACCAAAAGACCTAAAATTGAATTCAAATAATAACATTTCTATCGACCAATAAGACACACATTATTTGATCAATTTTCATTGTGCCCCTAAAGTTCTTTGTGTACTCCTTGTGAAAAAAGTTAGTGTCAAGCTCTGTATGTTATGGCGGTTGAAAGACACTCCTGTCTACTGGTCAAGATTCTCACGATCAGGGCGGAGCACGCCTCCCTCCTGCTTGATGCAGAGCCAAAACAAACTGACCTTCCTGCATGAAGCCCCCCTGTTGGCAGGAAGGAAGTTTTTTGTTGTCAGAAGGAGGAGAGGTCATCACATTGTGCGTCCACTTCTATTTTCAGATTCAGTCAACATTGTCAATGCAATGTTGGGCGTCTTCAACTTTCCAATCGTCTCCAACTGAGACATCTGTTATAACCGAGTGTGCAGACAAGGTGCTGGACTTGAGCAGCATGATCACGAGATCACAGGATTTTATTGCACATATAAAGTAGTAACTGAGCCAAATCTGCCCATAGAGTGAGGTGAGCTCTTTCTCCTGCACTTTGGATCCTTACTGAGTTATTCCCCCTTGAATTTAATTGTATGGTTTGATGCACTGGAGGACAAATAGAGCTTGGCTGCACCTGTGCATGAAAAAAAAAACTATCCACTGCATTTGGAAAACATCCTGTGGTAGGGCAGCAGCAAAGAGGAGATCGGAAAGGATGCCAGACCGCCTCATAGGACTGCATCACGTTAGTAGTGAGCTAAACATAACATACGGAGGGGGATGGGATCATGGTACTAGTCAGATTACCTCATCTAGCGCAAATTGTGTTATCATAACCCTGTTGACTGAGCTCTGTTAAAGGGAAAAACTGCATGTGTCGATCTGCAGTCAGCTGGTGATCACATTTTTGTTTTGTTTTCACAATCTTTAGGTATGCAGATTGTTAAATCATCTTTTATTGTCACCAGATTAAAACCCCAGCTTGAGGTTTAGGTGTTAATCTTGTGGACAACAACAACAACAATGTTGCATTAGCGTTATGATTTGTGGGCTGTCTGCATCTGCACCACATAATGGACTATTCATAATTCATCAGACACATTTATTCCTAACCACACTCTCTATTGCTTCACCTTAATTGCACCAGAGCTTTTCAGCCCTTCACTGAGCCTGACAGGCGACTATGAAGTTAAAACACGCGATACAATGTCCTAAATATTTCTGTTACGATGTGAGAGAGGAGGTGAATGACAAAGCTTTTCAAGGTAGACTAAATGTGACTTACATGTTGCTCCCAGCAGAATATTTTCCTCCATTTCGGCGGCAATACCCTCGCTTTTTTCAGGTCTTTTGTTCATTCAAACATGCGAGTTTCAGCTCTTCCTCTCCGGCGCTCCTCTCATTCCTCAGGCAGAATGGAGGTGGGGGGAGAAACTTGGTCGAGTCGCTCCAGTTGCACCCAAAGTCCTGAACGAACCGGGCAGGAAACCTTCAGTCCAAACTAACACCTCGAACAGAATAATAAATAAATACAATAATACGCCTCTGTCGGTACCAGCCTGTTCACAGGTGGCTGATTCGCACCGGTGAGAAGTTAAATAAAAAGAAAAGGTGACTGAGGGAATTTGGTTGAGAGAAAGCGGCAGAGGAGGAGGAGGAGTGAGGGAAGTTTCTCACTCTCCGGCAAACACCACAGCTGATGCTCCGCTCGTGCGGATGGTCCCTCACTGGCCTCAGGATCGGAACGTACCATTAGCTGGAGGGGGAGAGGGTTGTACCAAAAGTATTCTTCTTTAAATGCTCGCTATATTTTTCACCACGAGAGGAAGATACAACAACTAAATTTATTTAGTTAACATATAAAATCGTAATGGTCGACTTCTGTAGAGTGAATCAATTTTATCGTGAGTGGAAAATGGTTTTAACACCCCCTCCCCCCTGATTAGTTTATCCACCCACAAAACTACAATGTGGGCATATTTCACAATCAATACAAAAATTATTCGACAACTTTTGACTAGCCAACTTATCGTTTGTCAAGCAATGTTGATCATGATAGTTTTTAAAACATTTCATTTCAATAAAATAAATATTAAAATGAAGTTTATTAATATGGAAACCTCGTTCAATCCAATCCAATCCAATCCATTTTATTTATATAGCACATTTTAAAAAACATTCATGTTTACCAAAGTGCAGCACAATAAAATTGAAAGAACAAACACTGCAGAAAACGTCAAGATGAAATAAATAAAAGCAGGTAAAAAACATTTCAAATGAAATAAAAACACAAAAGCATAAAAGAAATAAAAGTGATAAATGACCTAAAAAAGACATAAAAGGACAGAGATCACACAACTCTCATGCTGAGCTAAAAGCCAAGGAATAAAAATAAGTTTTAAGACGCGATTTAAAAGTAGAAAGAGTGGGAAATATTCATTCAAATATCATAAATTCCAGTGATAACAAACCAAAATATTTTATCATTTCATTTCATTTTATTTTCATTTTCATACTTTATTTCATTCAGTTAATATTTAAAACATTCAATACAAGCAAGTAAAAATCTCAAACATGTGAATGAAAAGGAGCAGAAAGAAGAAAGCCCCTCTTTCATAATATATTAATCAACTAAACACATAATGAAATTAAACAAGAGCTGCAGGCCAAAATGCCTTTATACTGTTCAATATTCCTTATTTTCAAAAACAACCCACTAAACGAACAGAAAAGACCATGTTAACTCACATTTTTTTCACAAAATAAACATACCAAGACTTAGATTAACATATTTCCCTGTATTTACTCAACATACTGGCTTTGACACTTTTTTTGAAGATAAAATAATCTCTTAAATAAAACATTTTATTGATCTCCATTGGGTTAACTTGATGAAAAATACAAAAAAAATAATCATCGCTTCTTTTTACTTGTACCTGAACAGAAACCAGAAAAAAATCAAGCTATAATCATTGGAGGCACTTGATAAGGTTCCCACTGCGATGGTTAAATTGCATCCAAAGTCCTCTGACACTCAACAATGTAGGTGAAAGTCAGTGACTTGTTGGAACAGAAAGCTTCTACATGCACGTTAATTTAGTTTAACAAAAAACACTGGATATTCCTGTCTGCCGGGTTTTGTTTCAGATGATGGATGCTCGCTGCGTAAAACGAGTTACTCCACCTTTGAAGAACTACCATCATGTATTTTTAGATTTCCTTCAAGTCAGAGCCAGAGACGGTACAAACAAGCTCAAAACATAAAACGCTGAAAGGCTCCTTGTTACGTAACAGTTTTAAGTACTCAAGAGGGTCTACCACCTGTGGGTGTCTTGTAGCATCTGCCAAGGTGGGGGCTGGGCCAGGAGCTGACCGGCACGCTTGAGAGTGGACACCCCCCCAAAAGGACCTCAGTGGGGCTCTTTTGTGCAGCTGTTGAGCTGTGTTACCCCAAACCCCCAAGAGCCACCTGTCACTGCAACTGGAAAGTGGGGGATGTTGAAGAGAGTGGGGGCTGGGGGTGCTCTTGAATAAGTGGATGATAGGTTTTGCAGAATCAAAGCCTGGGGTTAGGCTGAGGACCGCGCATGAGTTAAGGTTAATGGTACTGGAACAAACTAATTCATGGTGCATTGGGAAAATGCAACAATTTGAACCACGAAGAGGTTGTGATTCAAATATTTTGGACGTAAGAATATTTTTGTTACATCTCTCAACATAAAGCCCAAAAAGCCCAAACACTACATTTGATAGTGATATTTTTACGGGTTTGGAGAATTAAAGCTCCTGTGTGGATTTTTTGTGGATATTTGGCACAGTCTGTGATCTGTATGTCTTTTTCATATATGGTTTAATTGTGTTTTCGGACTAAATACTTCATTATACTTCCTCAAATAGTCAAGTGTCATGGCTCCTTTTTTTGCAACATGTAGTTAATAACTTTTTTGACACCTACCCTGGTGCAGGAGTTTCATGCATTAGAAGTCGCCCATCTTTAGGCTGATGGTCTCATTTGCTTCTGCAACTCAAATAACCACAACAGTATGAATTTCAGTCTGTTTTACAATCTGCCAAAAAAGTCCTCACATGAGCTTTAAGTATCGTACATCAAAATTTGTCATTTATAAGAGTTTTTAACAAGATAATCATGACTTTTCGAAGAAAGTGTAACATTGTTGGTAATCGTTCATCACTATTTAACCTTGCACACTTAACAGCAGTCTAGGCGCCGGAGTCAGCAGTCTGATAGGAAAATTAAAGGGCATACTCAGGATAAAAGCATACCTCAGAGTCAGGAGGCGTGAGTCTATTTATCTCACATCACAGAACCATGCTGTGTCAATGAGCCATTCAAAACAAGGTGGATGCAGATAGAGGAAAAATGCACAGTCAGTCTCCATGAGCTGCACTTTTGATGTGCTGGATCATTATGTTAAATTTCTGCAGACAGAAGTCACAAACTGACATATCAGAGCCTTACAGTGCTTCATCTGTCTTTTTTGTGTCACCTGTTCTCATGAAACCATTTGAATTTAGGACAGGTTGTGCAGAAACCTGTGTCATCTCCATTTGTAAACCACTTCTTCAGCCTCACTGCACACAGGAAGCGGGGGACTCCCTCCCTCCCTCCCTCCCTCCTCCCTCACCCATCCCTCAGGGCTCAAGAAAGGACTTGATTTTGGAGCTGCAGCTGCACTTCTCATCCTCACACACACAGAGACCCCCATACATTCAAACACACTCACACATCTCATTAAACTGCAACAGATCGCTGTAAGCACTTCACGCCTTGAAATGAACAGTTAACAGAAAACACTGGGGATAGAAGAGTAAACAAATATCATCACTACTGTGAGGGGTTGATTGCATTAGTAAATACACATTCAGGAAACAAGGAGAGATAAGAGAGCAGAGTGGGGAAATGATCTAAAGAAAGGAAAGGGGAGTTTGGGTCCAGAAACAGATGTTGTAGAAAAACTGCTCTGCTGAAAGAGTCACTGATGAAGGCTTATCTTCACAGGACAATGTTCAGAAGACTCATGTCGGGAACTTAACGGGTGGTAAATACACAACATAATCGGTAAATCTAAACATGATGCATGAAGGAAAAACCGGTATTATTCTAACAGATAGAGTCTATTATATATTGTTGCTGCCAGTTTATTAGTCGATATACTTCCAAGACCAGCCGACCTGGATGAAAGTCAGTAAGTGTCATCTTCTTGGACTTTTGGTCAGAAGAAAACATACCCAGTAGTTTTTAATACACATATACAACAGTTGAAATTCGATGTGGACTGCAGGTAAGCCAATTTAGCATCTGGGATCCTTTATAGAGCCATGTTTGGTTTGGCATTGTCTTGTTGAAATATGCAGGCAAAGGTTTCCCTGTAAAAGATATTATCTGGAGAGCAGCATATGTTGCTCCAAAACTAGCATATAGTGTTCAGCACCACATCAGTCAGCTGGTTTATGAACAGTGTGCTGAGAACAAGTGTAACAGTTTCTCTTCTCTTTACAGCAGAGGATTTGGCACCTATGATTTCCAAAAAGAAGTTCAAATCATGATCATAGGACAGTTTTTGACTCCAACTCAGTCCATTTTAAAGGAGCTTCGGCCAAGAAAACTTGCAGGTGTTTCTGAATCATGTTTTATGGGTTCCTCTTTGCATGGTACGGTTTTAATTTGCAGCTATGGATGCAGTGATGAACTGTTTTTCCAGGTGATGGTTTTTTGAACTGATGCAGTGACTGCCACCTCAGTCATATCCAGGATAAGTTTTTGGCCTTATCAATTATGAACGGAGATCTAAAGACAATGAAATACCTAAAAGTTTTCTCTCTGTGGAACTTTTTTATTGAACCATTTGCTCAATCAGTCTCTCAGAGTGGTGAGCTGTTTCCCATTTTTATTCTAGGAGAGTCAGACAAATCAAAACATAAGTGTTTTATGGGACCCACTAGCAAAAATGTACACCATGACTTTTAAAGAAAGAGCTCACATCTATTTATTTCAGGAACATGGTCCCCAGCAGCTCCGCCTGTTAATCTAGAGGTCAGCCAGAGTGAATGGCAAGAGTAACCCTCAGCCTGGTAATGAAACAACAATAGCAGGAATGTCCAGAATGTCCCCAGAGAGTAAAGACCAATTCTGTGTTATAGACTACTGAATACACTATATCTGCTCTTGGTAAATGGTGCGTAGTCACAGCAGCATGGGTGGGGTACCATGAGGGAAGGGTGGATATGACACTAATCAACTATGATGGATTTGCTGAGGAAACAGGGTTCCTGGTACGTCCTTAATCTGTTTAAACTGAGGCATTCAGCAAAGACAGTTTTTCACATCATTTCATAATGACGTCAGTTTAATTTTGTTGTGCTTGTTTAATTCGCCGTCATGCAACACCAGTTTGTCTTCCCTCATCACTGTCCGGACTGAGCGGGGTCAAATGTCACCTACACCTGTAGGGGGCATGTAGACTCAAATAATTTACGACCTTGTTGTCTTTTGTTTCCTTTAGTGTGATTTAATCAGACACTACATCACATGTCACTCTGAAGAAAACGTGTGTGTAAGCGCAGACAGAGAGGCAAGCAGAGATAGAGTGTGGGAGAGTCCCCCTGTTTCTTTGTGTGTCTCTCTGGGGTGCTGGGAAAAAGAGGACTGTTTAGTATGAATCATCTGAATTTAGTCTGCTTTTCTTTAGGGAAAGGGATTTGGACTCAAGTTGGGAGGTCTGGATGTATTGTAAGGTGGAGCTATAGACTAAATGAAAATGTGAAGATGCTGACAAATGACGATAATTAATAAAAAGGCGACTCCAAAATCTTGGATCTGTATTAAAGACAGTATCACTATGGGGTTGACACAGTCTTTTGGAGCTAGAAGTCAGAGCCGACCCAAGCCTCAATGGAGCCCTAAGCAAAATTTGATTTTGGGGCCACTATTTCTGCCAATAATATTGATTGTTGATCATTCACATACCTCCTACTGTATAAATTTAGTGCACCTGACATGTCTACACATTTAAGGGGGTGGCCTAGGTAATGACATTAATAATACCAATGCAACCATACAGATAATACCAATGAATGACTGATGAATGATGTACAGGGTGCCACATATGGTTTTAATCTCAAAATGTAACACATTCAGGATGCTTAGTGCACATTGCACAACAGGAGGCATAAAACGTTGGTGGAGCTTTAACATATCGGCAGTAAGAATCATAGGCCTACATCAGCAGCAGCACTAAAATGTTTTATTTTATTTTTACAATAATATGTCTTTGATCACACATAAAGCATCACTCATACATGCAAATAATAATAATATATTTTTATTTTTTTGATTGCTCTTGGGGGCTGCCTACTGGCTGCGGGGCCCTAAGCAGGCGCTTAGTTTGTTTACGCCTTGGGCTACTGCTAAAAGTAACCATATTTGGATAAAGATTTGGACTGTATAAAAAAGAGTTGTAGCCTCTACAAAATCAGCCATTGGTTTTTAAAGTGCTGCTTTGAAGACCAACAATTTTGGGCTGGTGACTCAATCTTAATAGTAAAGCTGAGGTGGGGTTACCTGTCCAACAGCTGCAGAATCCCACCACCACTCAGTCCCACCTTTAATGATGCAACTTTATATGTAGGTCTGAAACTTAAAAAGTTATTATGGGTGTGTGAAACTAGCATTTGAGACCAAAACTAATTAAGAAAATGTTAAATGTTGTAATACATAGACTGAGAAGTGGTCAAGCTCCACGATGCAACCCTCATCTGACATCATTAGGATTGCATTTCAAATCTGTGCGTCTCCATTAGGGGTTAAGACATGTTATAGTTTTATAGGCTGGATAGTGCTTACAGTTAATGACCTTAATGTGCAATAAAAGGGGGTGCTCCACTTTGGAAAACATGCTTTTCTAGTGGTGAAGCAATAAAAATGTGATTGCTGAAAAATCCTGCGGGTTGTTTGGCTGGCATCATGAAGACTGTGCTCACAAACCCAAGAAAAGTGACAATTTCAAAACTGAGCACAAGCATAAGCTGTATTCAGTTTAAGCTGAGAAACATCATAAAAAGTCTGTTATGTCTTAATTAAATCACGTTAAACTGTTTCCTTTATGGTATGCAATCGTTAACACAGCCTGTCACTGCTCATAAACGCTCCATGTACCGTCTTTTAACAGACTCTCAGTCCTTCAACAACAGGTGTCATTACCCCGGGCCGTCTTCCATGAAGAATGTGATCCCACAGCAGTGAGTCTCAAACAGCACAGAGACCGGCAGACCATGACGTAATGGTCTAAAACGTGCTATCAGTTAGCAGTGGGCCAAAACACGTGGAGTTGGCTCCTCTCTCCCGCTCACCCTCGGGGCCCCTCTCCTATTCTCCTTTTCCTCGTTTCTCTCTCCCTCGACCCCGCAGCCCCTCCACCTCCCTTCTGCTCCACCGCACTCTCTGTTTATGAGTGCATGAACTGCTCCATTTCACTATTCCCAGCTCCCAGCCCACTACCAACAACTGCCTCAATAATAGAAGTCCCCCCTCCTCCCTATGGTTCTATTTCCATGACAACCAACAATGAGGAGAGAAGGAGAGGGAAGGGGAGGAAAATAGCAGAGGTAGAAAAAAACGTGAATGAGAGGGTGGGAGTTCCTTGCCTTGACCTCTGGTTCTGTTTGTAAGGAGGAAACTAAAAGTACAACGGGTAAAGTTTCAGTGAGGTTAAACTGACCGACCGGCAGCACAACAGCTCAGTGCATCTGGAGAAAGCTTCCAAGCTTAATGTAGTTTTCTCCTTCTAGAGAAGTTAAAGAGCACTTTACAGGAAGAATGAGCGTTAGCTTGATAACATCCTCATTCTGACAATGCTAGTGTGTTCAAATCAAGCAGGATGTTTAAGAAGTCTGCCACCTCTTTGTAGCAAACATGAACACTGCACTAATAATGTCAGAGTGTTGAAGAAACTTAATGAACACATTTTGCAAAAGAGGACAGTGCTGGATAAAAATAAAGCTTTATTTAAAGGAGGATGGCTTTATCAGAAAGTTTTTGCATGATCCGAAATGTGCCTAACTTATAAACTATTATTTGCTTAAATTGGAAAGTGAAGATTTTTGACCAAATGATTCCACTTTAAGGTCTGTTAAAATTTCTGAACCAAAGGCCATGGCAGTCAGCCAAGTGGTGATGATTGAAGGGGCGAGGATCAGTACATTAAGAGTATTTATACTCTAAACACCATATATTTCTATAAAATTTCCATTGCAACCCATTTAATCATTACAGCAATATGACTAACCATCAATATGACTAATCCATTTTTAGCTGCAAGCATGGCAACCAAAACCTTAAATTTAGCTCAAATGAAAATCCTCAAAGGCATTAAAATGGTAAAATAAGGTTTGAATTCTGTTTTAAACCTGCACAATAACATCATATACAGTTTATAAAAACAGAGGAACTCTGAGCTTTCAAAAAGATGTTTTTGTTTTTTTTACCAAAAGCACCAAGAACTCTTAGTTTCCAGGACCTTTTTGCAAATCTAAATGGCTCCTGTGGCTGATTGTTGAGTTTGTTTCCTGAGTAAACAATGCAGATCAGGCTATTGACATCCATGGATGGTATCTGGAAATTAAGTTACCTATGCAGGAACTAAATCTAGACCCTAGTTTCCGCAGTCGAGACACACAGTTCTTCAAAAGTCCCTAGTTTCTGAGGAAAGTTACTTTGGTCAAAAGCATCTTGGCTTTGTCTTTTATGTATCCTACACTTACAGGATTTTGCAGTATTTGCCAATCCAAAAGCGTGTCCAAATTCCTGGACTCCCTTTGTCACTTTTTGCCAATTTTTTGAAAGGCCTGGTTAATGGTGGAGCATCAGTGTTCGATAAAAACCGATGATTCTTTGTTATATCGATGGGTTGCTGTCAAAGTGACACAAACACAACAGAGATAAACAAAGGGGGAAAGGTCTCGAGGTCAAGCCCCGGAGAAGCTTTGTCACACTCACACACACACATGCTCTTACGCACGTGTGTGCCACACACACACATAAGATTAGTTGTTTTAATTCGACCCCCTCTGGATTACTGCCAGGATTAATTCTATATGCCACAGAGCAGCTGAGGGAATATTCCTCTCCAGCTGTAACCACCATAGCCGTCCATCAGTGGTGTCAGTGTTTTGTCTGCTGTGCTGCAACACTGGAAGCTACTTACGGGCTATTCTTTGCAAATGAGCCAGCGTGAAACAGAGAAGATAACATGACACTAAATGCTTCCCTTTCATTCCTCAATCCTTCCTCCTCCTGAGGGTCATGAAGATAAGAAAATTCCTAAACGCTCCCGAGGGAGACAGATATCCCGACAGAGATTAACTGCTGCACTAAGTGTGCGGCAAAGAATACTACTGTGAATCAGAATCAGTTTTATTATGCGATAAAATACTAATAGAGTTTAAGTCCCATGAAGTATAAACTAGAAAAACTGGATTTCCTTGCAGAAAATGTGTGGAAATGGTGAGTGTTAAATGCTGAAAAAGCAATGCAAAACTACTAATGGATGAAGGTATAAATGTAAAAGCTGTTGAAGGGGTGAAAAAGTTGTAGCAGAAGTTGGATAATTGTGAAAATGGTTGAAGGACAAATAGTATGAAGATGCTCCATAAATTGAAATTTTATTAATGTTGAAAGAGGCGAGAAAAATGTCTAAAATTGCACAAAGTTTGAATGAAGAAGTAAATTACCTTAAAAGGCAGGAAGGTGAGAAGTGGCACAAGTTTAAGTTGTAGTTCTCGTATTAGTATGATAAGTAGTCTTAGTCGTGATATTAGTAGTAATGTAAGCAGTAGAAATAATAATTATTATGAAAAAAATAATTTTAAAAAATGTCTAAAAATTCTCTCTCTCTTTATTCTGGCATTTAGCAAATAAAAATAATTTTGGAAATCCTAATTGACCGAAAACAGGAAAAGATTAATCTGATTTAATGTTAGACAGTGAGGAAAAAAGGTTATGTGCCTTTTTATACAGTGTATGTAAACTTCTGGTTTCAACTGTATGTACAAGCCCAAATTCCTGCACACTGACTATCATCAGAACTCAGAGGAGTGATGAAGCAATGTGAAAAATGTGTTTTTAACATGTTGTCCGTTCATAAAGCCGCATGCTGAAACTGCATTATAGAGGAAATATGGGTAGTGTGGGATGTGAAAGGGAATAATGAGGAAAACGGCCTTGATATGATCTGTGATTTTGCATGCTAATGCATAATAAACATCTGTGAGCACCTGCAGGCATATGAGCATGTGAGTTTAATAATAGAAGCAAAGCAGCTTGGTTGCAACCTCTACGGTTAATTATACATTATGGAGCAATTGCTGATTTTGTCATTAACAAGCTCTGGTGCACTCAACACCAGACTCACGATTCACTCTTCAGAGCAGAAACAAGCGAGTGAATCATGCTGCAGCCCCACTGCTGCATTTTTGATCAAACCCTGCTAGAAATGTTCAAATTTAACTTTCAAGTTTAGTCCAGAAAAACGGGGTGACCTGCCCATTGGGAGCAGATTAAAAAAAAAGGCGAGTTCAGTTATCCCACAAAGGGTTCTGGGCCTCCCAGTGCAGTGCCCTCAATCCCCTCAAGAGCCTGACAAAATCCCCCCGACAGAAGTCCTCATTATTTGCCTATCAGCGGCTTAGCTCCACCCTCAGACAGAGCAGAGATGGAGGGATTTACTGTAGAGTTGAAAAAGAAGAAAGGACAGAGAATTCCTTAAGACAATACAAATTCCCTCAGATCATCAGGGTCCCTTTAATATGTACAGAAAACCAAAGAGTTTGAGCAGAAATTAAAAATGCATTATGATGATGACAAGAGGATTAATGGGAAGTTTAGGACAAAAGTGAAATTGGGAGTATAAACAATGAGAAAACACTGTCCCATTGGCTCCCTTTATTGTAAACAGATCCATTTTCCAACATTGAACCAGCTGACACTGACTCTGAGCGTCACTGTCAGATAAAAGCTAATAGTTAGCATCCTATTAGCAGGACAACCCTAATGCTATTGTGGTATAAAGCTTATTAGAATAGGGGGGACTTGGGGGGCTGCACTGACATTACATCCAATTATCTTTAAAAGGAAATGAGACTGAGGTGACGTGTGCGGCCGTGTTGTGGCTGTAAGGCAACATGACTCAGAGTGAATGTGGTGCATTAGCATACGTTTGTCGAACACCTTCACAGCCATGATGAGCATGAGCAGGATGATGTTGTTTATTCATTACCTATGAGATAAAATTCTGAGATGTTTATTAAAAGCTTTGATGATGTGTAGTTGAATAAGTTCTCATTATTTCTGCATTAACCAGCAAACACATAGACACATCGGTAGACAAAACCCTTATGTGTTAAAGTCTTCAAAATTCAGAGTGAATCTTTGCATTTTGTGTTATCTGTGACTTATAAATCAGCGAATACTTCTTTTTATTTCCCCTCAAGTTTCATTTATTACACAAATATCTGAGAAGCAGGGGGGAACAATGAGGAGATGGGATGCTGCCAAATTGAATTTAGCCGATAAAATCTGGGTATTAATTTCCCTCCTGACACAACTCAAGGACAAAGGAGGAAGATGCCTGACTTGATTTATTGGTCCTCTTCCTCTTGATCTATTCAGGATTCAAGATTGGTGCAGAGGTAAATCAAAGTGTATGACACTCACAGGCCTAATCTGTATTCCTGCGTAAGGGGTGGAAGTTTTTTGGAGGGCTTCACATGTCTAATAGAGAAATGATGTAATAAACCATCCGAGGAGAGACTCATATCAAACTTTGGAGGTATGGAGAGGAAGCATCATCATGAATAGTGTTCATTGTAGCTGTAAACAAAAAATTATCTCAGCTATGATACAGTAACAAATTTTAACAAAAGCCCTAAAAATAAAAGCTTGCAATGAATCATATCGTACAATATCCCATAACATACCTTATCGTATTATAACGTTTTGTCCTGTATTGTATCATATCGTATCATATCTTGTATCGTTTTATCTTGTACGGTAACATCATATCCTGTATCGTATCATATCAAATCTCATACCATACCATATCATATCGTAACATATTGTCCTGCATTATATCATATCGTATCATATCTCGTATCGTATCATGTCATATCATATCATATCATATCATAACATATTGTCCTGCATTGTACCATACCGTATCAAATCTTGTCTTGTATATCATATTGTAGCATATTGTCCTGTATTGTATCATATCATGCATCATATTTGGCATATCTAGTATCACATCCTGTTGTATCATATCCTAACATATCATAACATATTGTCCTGCATCATTTTATATCGTATCACATATCATATCGCGTCATATCTTGTATCGTAACATATTGTCCTGCATCATATCGTATCACGTATCACGTATCATATCATATCTTGCATCGAATCATGTTGTATCATATCATATCGTAACATATTGTCCTGTATCGTACAGCATTGTATTATAACTCGCATCGTATATCGTATTGTAGCGTATCATTTTGTACTGTATCATATTATATCACGTTTCATATTGTATCATATCTAGTATCATATCATATCATAACATATCATATTGTAACATATCAAATCGTATTTTTGCCACAGTTTTATTAACCTTTATCAGGTCCAATGTGATATAATATGGTCAATTTTCAGTTAGTTTGGTTCGAATCCAGCTTATACTTCAAAACTGCCTGAAATGCCCACAAAACTTTTAGCGGGAATGGATTGCATGGTAACAACGAAATCCTTAAAGTTATAGCTGCTTTACAGGCACATGTGGTCATGATAAAAAGGTGATCACATTGTTAGAAAATGCAGCAACAGCCATGAGATAAATGACTATTTATCAGGCGCCAGGGGTTGTAAGCAGTAACACCCAGAGACTTAGTGAAGTCACCTCTCTCATTAAAAGTAAATGGATGTGTAATGGCATTTAACAAACCTCAGTTGGGCTTATCAAAATAAAGAGCATCGTCTGATCTAACAAAAGACCTCTGAGATCATCAGGAATAAATGACACGCTGGAAAGTATTTTTGAGCGTGTAAAAATGATCTCTAAACCCCTGATGCTCTGATCCTGACCTTTCTACGCTCTTTTGTTTTCATTTTAATACGACTAAAGTATAATTCCTGAGTCAGTTATCTCAAACCTGAAAGAGTTAGATGATTTATCAGAGAAACTTCTTAAGTTTTCAAAACTCAAGACTTTGATCCAAACACGCAATGCTGCACAACAATTTCACACGAAGCCGCAGAAGCACACAAAGCTCACTTATGTCACTGTTCCCAAGGAGATGTCAACATTGTGAAAACAGATGAGGGAACATGAGTGGAATTTTAAGACAGCTCACCGCTTCATCACTTATTCCAGCCTCGGTCACTCCCTTTCCAACAAAACACACACACACACACACAAACACTGCTGCACAGAGATAACAGCCCAGACGGAGATTTAAGGTTCCTGTTTATTGTCTGAATCAGTTATGACAGAAAAAAAAAGAAAAACAATCCTTTTCAGACATTCATCTTAAATATAGTTTAAACTTAGACCTGCTAAGATTTCACAAACACACAAAAAGTGTCGTCAAAAGACATTGTTAAAATTGCATTCACATGTTTACTTGCAGGTGAATCATCTCCCTTAAAAGGCTGTTTTTTTTATAGTCCCAGTTTAAAAAGCCCTGAGAAACTGTTAAACAAAATGCTGCCAAGACTACTTGATATGCACAGGAAATGGAAGAACTGATCGGTATCTCAGAAGGAATACATTCACAGGTCGACAAGGGAACCAAAGTGTATCTTGCTCTCCATCTCCCTTCCTCCAACAGGACCAGCCTGTCAGTGAATCTGTCTTTTGATGCACAACATCAGCAGCCATCAAACGGATCGTCCTCGCCGTCCTCGTCGTGCGTGCTGAGCTGTTTTTTCCTGCGAGCCGTGATGGCTGCCCAGACTCGACACAGCATGCCTCCTCTGAAACGACAACAGATTCAGATTCAAGATAACTGGGGCTTGACAGACTTGACGTAACACAAAATAACAAGGTCCCCTCCTGAGCTCCTGCGTGGACTGACGGTGTGAGGCGGCTCACCTTATTCCACAGTACATCAAATCGTCCCTGGAGGCGATGTGGAGGAGACAATCCAAGGTGAACCCGTGAGAGAGCAACTGGAGGAAAGGTCATGCAGGTGTGAGAAGAGCACATATGAGTAATGCATCGTCAGGAGTGAAAGAAATGTCAAAAATGGCTGAGCGTTGAGTTTACCTTGTCGATAGTGTCTTGATCTACGGGGACAGCCTTGAGCCAGCGCACTAAAGCCTTCACCTCTGGATTAGAGCTTTTCTGTAGAGCTAATTCTCCATCTATAAAGTAAAGACATGAACACGTTTAGCACTTCAAAACAGACAAACAGTATCACATGGCGCTGTTGTCGAGTTACCGCAGGCGCGCTGTATAATCATTACCTAAAGTGACGAGTCAAGTTTGAGCACATTGTGGCTGATGACTCGACGTTCGATGACTCCGACACAAACCAGTCAGGCAGAAATCCTGCGCCTGAAGCTGAGGCGTGGTGGGGATTGACTAGTACGAGTCTTAAGAAACAGTAATGAGAATCCCTCGGTATATTGATAAACTAACAGAGGTCTATTGATGCAATACGGGTCATGCCGTAGCTTGTGTGTTAGAGTGAGCTCTTTCCAAATCTTAGAAACTGGCTCATTGTTAGAGCGATTGGCAAATGACTCTGGACGTATGAAACAGCTCCACTAATGACTGACTTGAGGTTAAAACATTGAGATATAATAACTTTAGTTGGATGTAGAGGTTTGATAATGAAAACTGGTACAGATCAGATTTAAAACTCGATTTTCAGTATAAGGCCACTGTTGTTTGTTCAATCTGAAGTGAGGGCTGTCACACATTCACCTGCATGAGCATTCAAGTGACATCTTGTTCAAGAACCGTTACTACCTTGATGCCTAAAGGATGTAATCAATCATTATTTCTGCCCTAGGATTTCAGGAGGGTGGGAACTAGCCTTGATTTTAATCGATGTTTGTACAGAATGTACCCAGAAAAGAAAGACAGCAAGCTAACGGTAATAGCTGTTTATCCGACTTTACTACTGGGAACAAGATTTTTGGATAAGTAAAGAGTCTAATTTATTAGACACCTGCAGCGATTCCTCTACGGTGTATCGCCCCATTAGGAGAGCTGTGGTGAACGCTCAACACTGTTACCAAACTGGTGATTTTAATCTAAAGACACGCCAATGGGATCAGTCAGAATAAGGAAAGATGCATTTTTCACATTCAAATGGTCTAAAAGGTTTATGCAGGAAACTATTTGGAGTAAAACAGTCTTCCTAATATTTTATGATGATATAAAAATAGGGACTTAACCTGCACTCAACTCCACCACAGACAGCTTTGGCCTCATATCATAAAAAATGCAGATCTACACAGAATTTTGGTACGATTTTGCTGTCTTCCCTTCCTGACTCATTACTTTTTAAAGATATATACAAAACGCCAGTGGTGTGTTAGGCTAAAAGAGTCTTTTTCTTACACAGTTGCTCTAAAACTAATTTATCCATGTTGTTTCTCCTCAATAGAAAAGCTGCCGAAATAAAACCTAAAGAGAAAATCTGGTGTTAATGGTTAAACTTATATCATCACCTTCAGCGACTGCTGCTTTCCTCAGAGCATCTATCTGTTCCTGTTTCCTCTGCACAGAGTTCTTCAGCAGCTCCTGGTACTCTCTCTCCTTCTCATTCAGCTGACTCAGCAGTCTGCAGCACAGAAAAGCCTTCATTACTCAGCAGAAAAAGCAGCATCTCAAAATCCTCATTAATCACTCTGTTTACTGCTTAATACCGAGGCCAGAGCTGCAAGACAGCCATAATTAATCACGGAAGTTTTGATTGTCCAAGTGCACTGGCTCTTGATAAACACAAAATCATTTAGTGTTTATTAAAAATATGAAAAATAAAAAAAACAAACATGAAAATAAGTCAAATCTACCGTCTCGTTTCTAGACGTAGGTCCTTTAGTTTGTCACTGAGGGGGCAGTTGGAGTTGAGGATGAGGTCTGTGGGGGTGTTGGGGCTGTCTGCAGGAAGGAATTCAGTTATCGTTGCTATCGGCTGGAAGTCTGCTGGCGCCACCTGTTGATCAGGTGCGATAGCGATAGGAGTGTCAGGGTCAATGGACTGCTCCTCGGGAGTGCTGTCTTCAACCTCAAATGAGGACTGCAGCTGGATTTTCAGCTCTGAGACACATAGAAAGAGGAGGAGGTGTGGAAAATAATTAAATAAAATACAGGATTAACAAAAAGTATAAAAAACAAGTTTGTAAATTCAAGTAAAAGAATTACAAAGAACACAAAAAGAGGCAAAAAAAACACCCTCATGCTCAAATATTTTTGCTTTCCTTGCAAGATATCCACTAAAATCAGATCAAACTTTACCTGGGAGCAGCACAGTGATGGCATCCTGCACCGCCTGTCTCAGCAGATTGTCCAGAGCAAACATCCAGTGAGGTTTCACCTGCTGCTGCCTCAACACCTTCTTCACCTACACAGAGAACAGAGCGCAAAACATTTCAGCCAAAACATGTCACTGAACGAGTAGCTGCTGTGAAAGATGTGCGTAGACTCCTGAGTAAACTTACTGCGTCTTGAAAGCTGAACAGCACCACCTGCAGGCTGCTCATGGGCACTGCGGCAGTGACCAGTGTGGCTCGGAGGTCCAGCAGACTGCTGGTCAGCTGTTTCCTGTCTGGGGAGCGGATGTTGTCTCGCAAGCATTTGATGAGCTCAGTGATGTGTTCTGCAGTGAGATGTGGTCCTTCCCCGTGCTTTAAGAGACAAGATGACAGGAAGTGAAGAATGAGGGCACCGTCTAATTGTTGTTTTAGCTCTTTGGTCGGTTAATACATGCAATTTTTCTAGAGTATGGGGTTACAAAAGCTTCAGAGAAAGACATTAAATCTGAAGTTGGTTTTGCAATGTCTAAAAACATTAAATTTTGCATTTTTCTTTATTTCCTGCTGCACAAACACAAAACTGAGTGTGCAACAAGACTGAGCAGACCTTATAATACGCATGGTAGCTCAATTTTTTTAAAGAACCTATTAAAAACAAGATTAAACATCTCAAAGGGGTTATTACTAATTAAGATTTTCTATTTGGAGTATTGTTCTTTAGATCTAAACCTGGCATCTAAAGACTTTGACAGAAAACAAATTAAGAAAGTAGCACCAACACCTTTTCGCTTCAGGGAAATACTGTTGTGCACAAGACACCTTCTAAGTGAAAAACAAGTGCTACTCCTGGTTAACATATGACATCAAAAGTACCCTAAGGCTCAAAATTACATTCTTGCAAGACAACTTCCTTGTTGGATTTGCACTCGCTGCTTAATTATTGTTCATTTATTGTGCGGCGGCATGTCTGGGCAATTTGTGTCATATCAAAACCAAAGGAGGGATCCACACTCCCGCCTTATAGGCTCTTCGTTTCATCCAGGGATCATTCCTTCACCTACATGTCAAGACTTGCTGATGCTCTGTGAGTCATGACCCAGATTTCAATGTTGAAATTTGTTTGAAAACAGGAGTGAAGTCAGGTCATGATATCCAAGATCTGACTTCAACTGTATTTTAACTAGATGAAGTTCAGTTAGAAGACGGGTGTTTTAGAAAATAACAGTTTGGTCTCAATAGTTCTGACGGCTGTTTAAGGGAAGGATTAGTCTGACTGTATTTCCAAATGGTAGCTCAAATTCTGATTTTAAAGCAACGTTTTACAAGTGCATTTTACTTTTCATTCTTATTCATTACTACATTATTGCTATTTATTATAGATTTCACACTTTGAGCAAAGTGTTATCAACAGCAAGGCAACATTACCTACAGCGGAAGAGGAAAAAATAAGCATGTGCTGGTATTTTGACAGTGTAGTTCTTACTCTGAATGAAGAGAGACTCCTAGATGCTTTTGTTATTGTTAAGTTACTCGTTGGCACCAACTCTGGAATGAACTCTGTGACTGTTGGTTGAGAGTGTCAGTCGGGTTTGCATGTTTAGAATTAAGGAAATGAAACTCAAGCCCTTCATGCTATTTTTCCATCAGGGACTGTGATGCACTGTGGCGTATACATCTTAGCCACAAAATATACGAAGGATGCAACTTGGAAACTGCAGTTAATAATGCGTGTTTGATTAATTATGAGGCAAAAGGAGGTTTCCAAACACAATCCTGTCTGATAACTTAATTTTAAGCAATTTCTTTTTGTAGAAATTAAAAAAGAAAAGGGTTTTGAAGCAGTTTTCAGTCTTTTCAGTGATGGTCATGGTAGAATTATGAGGATTCACTCAGCAAATAAAAGTTTCACTTGGTGTCGACAAACAGTATCTTTGGTTCTGAATCATTAATGATCAATTTTGGCTCAAGGAAACCCAAAGATTTACTCTGCAAATTTAAAAGGTGGATGTTACCTCTAGTTATTTATCCATTTTTTTCCTTTTATATATGCAAACAAATAACCCTTTAGTGATGAAGTTTTTGTCCTCCATGATTAGATTAGATTAGATTAGATTAGATTAGATTAGATTAGATTAGATTAGATTTGTGACTTTTCTTCACCCACCTGAGGCACAGAGTCCTGAATGTTAAAGACGACCAGGCTGATGTAGTCGGTGAGGACTCGGTGCAGGGTGGCCCTCCTCTCGCTGTCCTTCCTCAGCATAAACAGCCCAACGCTCTCCCCTGTTGATGCCGGGCTGCACATTTCTGATGGAGAGTCCTCAGGTAATCTGCAGGGTCAATAACACCAGATCAGCTCATGAGAAGAGTTTACATTTACATATCAATATTTGAGTTTTAGATTTTGAGGCGATTTCATCAGTTATATATGATTTACTGTAGACTGTGGCATTTCTTATGTTGGCGTTTTGCCCTATTTTATGCCTACACAGGAAACCTCAGTGCGGTTTGCCACTGACGTAAAATCCTGTGAATTACATCTGGTGCAGAAATCGAACAACTTTCCTCCTCTGTTGGGTAACAGTGTAACTCACGACAGGAAGCTGCAGGCGCTCGGTGGGCTCTCTGAGATTTCATTTGTTAAGAGAGCAGAGTGCGGCCTTCTGAAGTCCAGAGAACAGGACAGGTCGATCGAACCTGAGTACGAATCGGTGTCCTCCACAAGGATGGAGATAGGCACAGACAGGCTGCGTTGATAGTCGGCTGTAAAAACCCAGAGATTACAAGTTAGATATGTGTTGAGATCATAAAGATAAAACTCATAAGAAATCTGATGAACCCTTGACCTTGAAAGACGATTAGCACGCACTAACCTGCAGAGAGGCTGTCCTTCGATTCAGATTCCTGCTGAGGTTTTGCCTTCCTCCTGGGAGACGACCTGAGGAAGGTGTCGTTCAGCAGCTCGTCGGCTGTGGCTCTGTTGTCAGGGTTCGGCTCGAAACAGTTCATGATGAAGCCTTTTGCCTCGTCTGACATACACTCCGGGACTTTTGGGTGGATCTTGAACATGCCCACCTTGATGAAATTGTGTAAAAGTTACTCGAAGAGTTTAAACACGAGCACATTAACAATAAAAAACACATTTTGTGTTTATTTAGACATCTTGAATCCGAGTTTTATGCTCTTAGAGATCAATTTAGTTAAAATCCTTCAGTAAACTCAATCAAATCCATATTTACTCTATATTTTTTAAAAGACACGACCAATTTCAAATCATGTTAAGTGTCTTAAAATCCCACTTTGTAGATCAGAGCATGCATAATATCTCTATTACTTATCTGGTATGTTGCCAACTCATCTTAGGACGGCATAACTCAGAGCTCAGAGCTAACCGCCGTGATTAAAGGCTGACAGAGAAATGCTTTCATGCTTATGTTTACCTTGGTTGACCTCGCTAGTTCTGTTTCCAAGCTAATATAAATAAACACCCTGTAGCTCAGGCTCATGGGAATTCTTTTAGTTGGGTTTATATCATGAACACTGCAAACCAAAAGTCCTGACAATGGGTGGATTAATCCAGGAAGTTTCATCATCTGGGGATAATCCATTTTCTATAATCACATCTACAAAATTACAATATTTTTTACCTTGAACATGGCTGCCTGTGGACTTCCAAGCTCATGGAAAGGCGTCTTGCCAGTTGCCATTTCTATAATAGTGCACCCGAGGGACCAGATATCAGCCGGCTTCCCATAACCCCGAGGTCCTTGGTCTATGATCTCTGGGGCCATGTACTGGAGGGTTCCTGTTACAAAAGGGAACATCATAAACATGATTGAAATGTCACTTTGGCACATTTATCCTTAAATGGGGATCATGGTGTCAGAAACAAACAAAACTGAGATACATGTTTTAAAAAGCATCTTACCAGCAAATGTCTCAGTGCACGGGTTGATTCCTGCTAATCGTTTAGAGGTGCCAAAGTCAGAGATCTTCAGAACTCCACTGTAAGTGTTTATCAGGACATTGTCACCCTGCAGAAAAGACAAATGATCCACATTCAGATTTTATTTAGATTTATAGCATTAACTGCAATTTCATTATTCTAAGAATGGAAATCATTAGGGCTGGGCGATAAGGCCTCGAATCAATATCACGATATGTTGAGCAGTTCACCTTGATAACGATAAATAGACAATAACTTCTCCACAAGCTGCTCACCCCCTCCCACATTAACTTCGTCTACTTCAGTCGTCAACTTTTGAACCGTCCTCCATCTCCTCACCTGTTTTTCCCTCTTTGTTACCGACTGGATGGGGTGGAGTCATGTCTCTGATGTAGGACAGCGTCTTAAAGGAACGTGAGACCATAGCCTACCTACACACATCCAAAACCAACTTTTATTTTTTTATTTGACCCCAAATATACCGATAAGGACAAAACAACGTTGGTTATTGTCGTAAATTTGGGTATCAGTAAATTTTCGGTTTATCGCCCAGCCCTAGAAATCGTCACTGTATTCATTTGTCCCACAGAGTTCAAGACCGCTTCTTCACCTTAATGTCTCTGTGGACTATCTGATGGTCATGAAGGTACTTGAGCCCCTCCAGGATCTGTTTGGTGTAGAAGATGATGGTGGCCTCGTTGTCTTTCAGAGGACCCCATTTAGAGCGCAAGAGAGAAGACAAACTACCTGTATGAAGAATGAAAATTAACAAAAGGAGAAAACAACTGAAAACAACTTAAATGACATTTCTTAAATGTTCAAAAGTCACAAACTAGAGGAAGACATGATTTCGACTTTGCTGGTGATATCAGACCAGGTATGGATCAGGAGAGTCCACGTGTTATAGGTTATTTTTGAGATGATGACATCATTATCTGGAGAGACTTTCTCTCCAATGAGAGAGCAGGATGTCTCACCCACTAACTGACTTCCAGTTGAGGTTACACAACCACATGCACACACACGCGCACATACACACACATCAATACACTCTTCAGGCTCTGACTTCCTGCATGCTTAATAAAGGCTTCCCTCCAAAACAAAACCACACAGTAAGCAGGGAAAGGCAGATCTAAATGTAAGGGCAAGGATTCCTTATGTTTGCACTTGAAAGGAAACTGGACAAGGTCGCTCTCTCCAAGTTCCTCATGTAAACTCTGTGTCAACAAGTTCTTTAGTTGTTGTTGCTTATATGATAGAGATTGCTAGAAAGAGCGAAACTGCAGAACTATTTAGATTTTCTAGATGCAGATGTAAATGCATGACAGGAATCAGAGTGAAATGAAATTGTGACACAGATGAAAGCCAACAACTAATTCAAGTTGAAGAAGCTTTTGATGTCTAATACTGAAATAGTTTTGAGCAGATATTTTATTAAAATTACTTAATGTACTGAAGAGTGCTCTTGTGTGCAGAAGAAGTGTTTCCCAATGTGGGGTCTGGACCCCCTGAAGGGTTGCTAGGTGCTTTCCAAAATTATCTGAAATAAAAACATCACAGTGTTTCCATCTTAACCTCCAGCTTATTTTAAATTACTTTAAATTGTGCTAAGGCTGCTGTGATCTTCTGTGTTCTTCTCACGCCTGTTTTTCATTTATCCACGTTGAGGGACAGTGGGGTTTCCAAGTCCCTCAGATCGCCTGTGCCAGGATGTCGGGTCATGAGCAGTTATCCTGCACATTTTCAGATTCCTACCTCCTGGCACTTCCTCCATGAAGATCTTGATGAAACCATCCTGACTGACAGAGCCCAGGTACTGGACGATGTTCCTGTGTTTGAGCCTCTTGTGCAGAGCGATCTCCTCGTGGAGGGGCTGGGAGTACCTGAGAGGGAATGAGCATAAAAGGTGTGTCCATCAACAATAAAACATTTTATTATTTAAAAAAAAAAAATGCGAAAAAGTAGAGATCTCGTGACATGCATCTGGTGTCAAGGGTTCAAAATGAATGAGCTCATTATCAGTCAGAAAAGTGAAAAAAAAAGGAAGTCTGAGGCATCATTAAAAAAACCCTGAAGCAGGAAGAGCACAGTAACCCATCTGCTCCCCACAGATTTTATTAGTCATATGATGTTTTTCTTGGCTCTACTGATTTTAATTTTCCTCTTCAAACTACTAACAGCTAAAAAATAACATCACATGGCAGCTGCGAATGCAACAAAAACAGTATTTCCTCTCTTCTTCTCTCTGTCTTGCATCGATTAGCAAAATAAACTCAATTTTGATGGTTTGAATTCTACTAATCTGTGCAATATTTACTCATTTTAAGAATTTTTAGAGCACAACTCCATTAACTGACTAACTTCAAACAACTTCCTCTCTCCTGAGCACAGAAAGGTTTGGCAAATATTCAAAAGCTCTTGAGGAATATCTCATTTCCTTTAGAGGAGTACTGCAAAGCCAGCCGAAGATCTCTGCGCAGACTACAGAGTGATAAACAAAAACGAGAAGACTACACAATCTTAAATCATGACAGTGAGTATCTGTCCTGCCAACTCCTGTCCCTCTAAGGATATTATGGAAAAAACCATTCCTGTGAGAAACACTGCAGCTTTGTGTCTCCCAGCAGAGAGAAAAACAGCGTGAGTGTTGCTTTCCCGTACGTGCTGTCCTTCTCTGGGATTTCCTTGATGGCGATGCGCACTTGGTTGCTCAGGTCTCGCCCTGCGTACACCACACCGTACGTCCCTTTACCCAGAATCACCTTGTCTCCGTTCTCATTGGTCTCATAGATGTACTGGAGAGAGAAATGAAGACAGCATGGATGAGAATGAGAATGACTGAAAGTGGAAACATCAAGGGGGTGAGGGATTTGACATGCAAAATATTTTAGAGCGGAAGAACAGACGTGCCATTCATTTATTTTTAACACAAAAAAAAACAAGTCGAGGAGTCTGTCAGTTTAAGTAAATACACAAACAGATATTATTCATAATACTCCTCATGATAATTATTATAGTTTCCACTTATTGGATCAAGTCAGACCCAGAATGGAACAGACGCTATGTCAGAGACACGGACGACTGCGACTGACCTCAAGTATCCCCTCACTAATATGGTCCAGGCTCTGAGCAGGGTCCACAGCCTGCTGGAGCAGAGAGTTCACCAGCTCACAGAAACTAAAGAGAAAGAAGCGTAAGAAGAAAGACAGTGATGAATATGGGAATGAAGCACGTGGTTATACAAAGCTTCAGCGGCTCTCAGTTAAAGCAAAACAAACATTAGCTAGAAACCGTTCCCACTGTGAGCAGGACGGTAAAGAGGTCAGAGGTTTCAGGGTTGAGGATCCCGAATTCACTTAAATAGACTTTACCACAGAAGAGTGAGGCTAAGAGTGAAGAGTGTGTCTTCTATATAAAAACAGAACCATTATTCTTGCTGCTGATGGCCTTATTTCATCTGTGCTGTATGTTTAACACGTATAGCATATTTGACAATAAAGTTGACTTTGACTTTTGAAAATGCCTGTTGGTGAGAAAACCGCCTGCATATGTTGAGAATTGAATCTACAAAGAGGTCTTGAGAGGGTTGAGTTGACCTGGATTACAAAAAAGTATATTTCCTAAGTTCTAAACTTAACTTTGAGCTTCTTTTGACCCAGAAAAATAAAAACAAGACCATCAGAAACCAGACTGAGATTCCTGCTTGGATCTGCTGCCAGGGTGTACAGCAGATGTCAAAGTGACGTCTTGATTGACACGCTGCTCCTACATCCAGTTTATGACCTATTTCTGAAATCAACACAAACAAAAAGCTCCTCATTGGAGCTGAAACCTGTTTGGGCAGAAAGAAAACTTTCTACACTCCTGAATTTAATAGAAACTTGGCTGAAAAGAGAGTTTAAATGAACAATATACAAAGAAACAGTTGGTGTCTTTGATGCTGCTGATGGTAAGAGATACAGTATCTGCTGTGGTGGAAACCACATGAGATTAGAAGGAAATAGATCGGTCTTATGTACTTTAGGTCGCCTGACTTTGAAAGAGCGACCGAAGAAATCTGTCCTTGTTTTTTTTTTTTTTTTCTTAGAAGGCGATGTAGAAATTGTGACTCACTCCGTTACGTACAATTACATCACCCTCATTTCTTAAAGCCACTGACTGGACTTGGTTTGAAAGTAGGTCTGAGTGTCCTCCTGTAACCCTTCATCATCTTTATTTTCCAAGTAAATAGATCTTTGACACCACCTTGCACAGACACACACGCACCTGTCGTCTGTTTGCACGCTCGTTTGTGACTCACCCTTTACAGTGAAGCTCGGAGGGGAAGCAGAGCTGGAAGTCGTCTGAATTGTAATGGACATACAGAAAGCAGCTCCGCTCATCGATCTTTGAAGCACTTCAGAGGAAAAGGAAGAAATAAATGTACAAAATTAAACACAAATAATCACATTCATAGATGTATCAGTTCAGATAAGACATGTTTGTTTAAAATAATCTGGGTGCAAACTGAGCTCTGTTAGATGTAAAGGTATTTGACAATGATTGTTCCGTTCAGGAGCAACAAAAGCTAATGATTAAGTGTGAAGCAATGTTAGCAGGTTTAAGTGCACAAACTGAGGTAAATAGATTATTAAGTCAATGCTGAGTGAAAACAAAAGAACAAAAAACCTGTCTCTCATCTGTCTTCAGACACATCTGATAACATTGTTGTTTCTAACTGAGTCAGCAGCTGACTGTATCGGGTATCTGCTGAAAACTGCCAAAGTGATGAATCTGCACTCAACACGAGAGTAAAGTCCTCAAAAACACAGATCAATATCTTCAGGCGAAAAGAAAAATAAAAACAAAAACAAACAAAGAAGCAAAGACTGAAACTAAAAATCTGACTGACAGCCAAGGTTTCCCTGGCAACCAGTGTGTTTCGGGTCCTCTGGCTTTGCTGCAGGCCTGACCACACCCAGAACGGAGAGCTGCAGATATTTGTGAGATGTTAGCACATGCTGTACTCCACTTTACCTCACTCCCCGGATTGCAGATGCTGGGAAAGTCCACTGGTGCAAGCCTTTCTGTAGAATTAAGGATGAAGTTAAGTCACAGGATCAAGACTGTCTGGTGCGTCACTCATGATGGATTTGCTTTTATTTCACAGATGCATTCATGAAACAGGAAAGTAAACAAGCCTGGCTCCTGATGTACAAAGTGAGACAGTCCCTCATAAACAACGACGGAAAACACACCCTCAAACATGTTGGATTAAACAGTCACAGTCTGCTTGTCATTATGTCATTTTTCTGCTCTGTGTGTACACAGCAAGTACTCAGGAGCATGCAGCTGTGAAGGTGGGGGCGGAGGACAGAGGGTCCACATACCTTCAAGGGTGTGATGTGTTTCAACTGGACGGTGCGGCTTTCATCCTCCTCGCTCACACACACAATAGCAGGTTGAAGGACTTTACTAGGCTCCAGAATAAGGACCTGAAAGGCAGCAACAAACATGTTTTTGATATAGTTATCACTCTGTCTGCAGTTACATTTGGGTGTGTTAATACCAAGATAAAAATGGACGTTACCAGTTTGTTATCAAAAGCACCAACTTCCTTAAAAGTTGCTCAAAAGTTTCCCTTTTTAATATCTTTGCTGTAAAGGTTCTTGGTGTTGCTTACAGGGCAGCGGTCTGTGGAAACAGTAGGTTTACACGTCTGTAAGAGCAGCTCCGTCCAGAAGTCCACAGTGTCCTGTTTGAGAGATTTCACCTCAGGCGGCTTGGCAAACTGGCGGTACAGGATGAAAGTCTCCATAATAGATGCCACATACCTGAAAAAAAATCAGGTCAAACTTATTAACATTGAAAATTTTAAAAGCCTTTAAGTCCACAGGGGGTTTCTGAGTATCTAATCAAACCCATCAAAATACACTAACTAGCCCTCTAAACTCTATCTTGATTACAATTATGATTACAGCTAATCAAGAGCTGGTGCTGAACTCTCACCAGATTGGAGCGTTGAGCCGGTAGAGTTTTTCAGAGCCTTCGATGACTTTCTTATGTTCGTTGGCGAGGATGTTGGCGCCGATGTAGAAGCCGACGTCCCAGTAGTCTTTCATCTTCTCCAAACTGCCTTTTCTACCCAACAGAGTGCTCAGGGTCACACCTAAAACACAGATTTGATCCCACAGAGAAAAATAAGTCATTACAACTATCTGTGAAATTAGTTATATATTTCTGAGATGGTTGGCAACAACATATGATTCCCTTGTGAACACTTATGCTCTCAGGGTGTTAAATGATGTGCTGTACGAATGGTACTTTCTAGTTTTATGCAAAATGTAGCGACAGATTCCTCTAACAGTATTTACAGCCACTTGGATGAGACGAGCCAGTACAGTAATGTACTCCAGTACTCAAAGGTCTGTAGTTTTTGCATCTATTTTGCTGATTCCAGATTCCATAGGGCTCACAACTTCAGAAATCGTACAAAAAATCGAAAAAAGCCACGGTTTCACGGTCAAAAAACTGTTTTGTGCCGCTCATCTCAACCTGAATCAAACACAATCTGACAAGCACACCTGTGCCGGCTTTCCTAAAAGATTGCGACTCCACCCATAATAGACAGGAGTATCTGAATCTACTAATCAATGGAAACAACCCATTTAATTACTTTTAAATCATATATTTTTGGTCCTTACAATTAACACTATAAACTGAGACTTTTGTTTGCTTAAAAATAAGGTTTCAACATAAAC
Organism: Xyrichtys novacula; assembly: GCA_962446985.1. NCBI lineage: Eukaryota > Metazoa > Chordata > Actinopteri > Labriformes > Labridae > Xyrichtys > Xyrichtys novacula. Next base: position 27,891,489 of record OY660871.1, read on the forward strand.
TAAAAAACGGCTTCTACACAAAAATTAGGTTGATAATTATCAGTTGCATGTTTTGCAAAGAGTTCAAACCCCTAAAACTTTAAGTTTAATTCATTAGTAGTGGAAAACTGATGACACAAAATATCCAAAAGCATTAATCACCAATTTTTCGCAGCTCAATAGAAGTGTCAAATTCATGCCCGGCTGCCATCAGGAGAACCACGTTGTTAATGCCCGAGTGCAGAGTCGGCTCCGTCTCAAAAGCTTTGCCGTACCTGAAAAGTATCACATAGAAAGCAGTGAAGGATTATAGTTAATGATTCGTAAATATACACTTCAAACATGTATAACCTGAAACAGTAAAAGAGGCTATAGCAGACAGACAAATGTCACCGTGCTCATTACTACGGTTCAGGTTGTACACTCAGGCAGCAAACACAAACACAAAGAGGTTATACCAATAACAGGCCTGGTCTCTGCTTTGCACGTCCGTGAAGCCAGAGCTCATGAACATGTCTTTGTAAATGCGTCCACAGAGGCAGTAGACGTCTGATGCCACCTTTTTCCCTGACTCAACGATAGGCAGAATAGCCTCCAAAGCTTTGGCACGATCTCCCGGATGATTCCTCCTGATAGACAAGACAGTGGCAAGAGAAAGGAGGTTATGATAGTTGAATTATGATTTGATTTGAATGCAGGAGGCTTTTTTTTACTCACCTATTCAGAGCAAATATGTAATGAAACTTGATATTCTGATGCCCTGCAACCAAACACATGGGCAGGTTGTTGAGAGTCTCCACCAGTGTGATAATGGAGTCATAGTCCTGTCAAAAGAGGGTGTAGGGTTACCTTCCGTAATACAGGATACGCTTCTTTAATGTTTTTTAAATATGCAAAAAGAAGTGCAGACCTTGTGTCTCAGTATTTGCCTCATAAACACACACCTGAATGTCCCTGTAGGACAGCAGCAGGTTCATGACTATATCAGGTGTCAACAGCTCTACGCTGTCAAGCCGTTTCTGTATCCGGCTCAGCTCCTCGCTCAAGGCCTGACCGCTGAACCGCTCCCGCGCCGTACGAATCTCATACCTGATCGACTCCCGGAAATACTCACTGTCAGCAGAAAGAACAGAGGGGCCGTGACATTCTCACACTTTTATGATCTTCAATAAAAAAAACAGCTGAGTGAAGTCTAACATGAGACGAGCTGTAAATTAAACCACATGCAAATGCACATGTAATCTGAGACGATAATGTTGTTGGTGCAACAGAGCGCTGCAGTTTGAGTCTGACCTGGTGTGGACGTGGACATTGTTCAGCATATGCACCAGTCTCTCTACCAGAGGGGTCAGCAGGGGCTCCAGCTGGAAACTGGGCTGCATCAGCTCTTTGATACCCGTCATCATTGTAGCATCACAGGCAAAGACTTTACCCTGAGGCGACACCACATATGCGATCATAGTGTAGCTCCCACACTGCTCCTGTGGGCACAAAACAAAAGCATCATAAACAACGTCGGTGGAGCAGCCGCATCATATGCTGTTCATGTGCATGTGCTCTCCTCTTAACTGATACTTTATACTTTCTTACAACAAATGAAACTGGCCTTCAATTCTGAGGCCCCCTTTTAACTGAGCTTTTGTTTTTGTTCGTTTTTATTTCCATGTGCTGATGTTCTGTGCTGTGTGACTGTTTGTCAAAGCACTTTGTAAACCTCTGTTTTTAAAAGTGCTATAAAAATAAAGTTATCATTATTATTGTTATTATCATTATTATTATTATTATTGTTGTTGTTTTTGTTGTTGTTACTTTCACATAATTTTTAATAATATTTTGGTCCAAAAGCCACACAGTTTGTTCGCTTGTCCACTTGTGTATTTGATATAAAACTCATGGGTGCTGAAACTGTAAACTATTCTTTACCAAAGCAGTTAATAACAGCGTTCAAGGCTGAAATAAGTGTCGCAACTTCTATATGATGTAATTTCTTCTAGTATGTGTGGGAAAAAAGTTCACTTTCCTTTGAATTGATGAATAACATGACATCATTTTGCGCCTAAACACTTCCCCTTTGTTTACTTTTTTCATTTCTTACTTTTAAAGAATATATTTACTCTGTCTTTTGTTCATTTTACTTCTATAAATCACAAAGCTGTTGTTGATCTATTGTTGATTTTGGTGCAGGGTCCTTTTTATATTTGTTCACAAAGACTTGACACCCTGACACATTGTTTTGATCATTTCAATTCTCATATTTCATTGAATTATTGAATCAAAATTAAATCATTCCTAAATATAGGGGAGAGTGGGGTAAGATGAGACATTTTTCATATTTCAGATCACTACATCAAGGCAATCATAGTTTTGTCTCTAACTAGTTTATCTGCATATATTTGAAGATGTTGTGCATCCCTGAAAACTAACAGAATGAATGTACACATAACTGTCTTGATAATATAGCATGCCTGAACAACTATGACTTTATTAGTCCTCTAAGCTAAAATGGTGGACTTTTATGTTAGGTTTTTGACCTCATGTTGTAGCTCATAGATACCACAATTGATGTATAAAACAAATTTAAAATGATACTTTCTGGTTTGAAGCTTACAGACTAAATTCAAGAGTGAAAATGTCTAACCTCTTCACCCATGTGCTTCTAACCTTCACAGACTCCATGAACTGATGCCTATCCCCTAAATATTTGGTCACATGGTCAATTTCTTTCTCTTTCTTTTACCATTTCCTAGCAACAGGGGGTGGCTCAACTTACCCCACTCTCCCCTACTGATGATTGATTAAACATTCTGGTGCTTTTCCAGCATCATTTTCTGTCTCTGCTTCTAAATCTACATTTGCTTTCTGTCTTTTTTTCACATGAAAAGTTTGCAGCCCCCTTCTCCTTCACACAGCTGGGTCAGGAGTCCACTTTCACTGCAAACAGTGACCACACTCTGTGTGTGTTATTGTTGTTCAGTTACCTTGATAGCCTGCAGGTCGCTATCTTTCTTGTAACAGTAGAGGATAATGTTGTTGGTCATGCTGAAACTTTCCCTCACTCCGAGGTGATAGAAAAGGGAAGGCTGGCAGAAAGTGTCGCTCATCTCTACCACCGCGACATCTGTGGGGAAAAAACGTTGGGAAGGTAGATCAGTTTTGCGTCATGTGCGTAATTGTGTCATCCATATTATCTCCCCCCTCCACACACACACACACACACACACAGTCCGCATGCCTGCACTTGCCTGCGTTGTAGAAACTATCCAGGATGTCTGTGGAGCCCAAAGCGATCCTCTCGAACGAAATGGTTTTGAAAACGGCCCGTGCGTCCGCGCAGGCTTCCTTCAGACATTTCAGGGATAAGTTCTCCTCAGTCTGTGGCACGGACGCGTCCTCGTTGACGATGTATGCCACGGATACAGCTCTGGTCCGACTCCTCGGAGAGACGATATGTTTACCGCCGTTGAGATCCATGGCGAGATGGTCCTGCCACAAACTTCCAGCCGAAACCCAAACCGGGTCTTTCCTCTTCATCTCGTGCAGGCTCATTCGCCTGCGCTCCGTCGTGTACATCTTTAGAAGTCCGCTGAAACTTTACGCATGCAATTCTTCGTTAAAGCCTCCATTAAAGAGGCAACCACAGTGTTGCTTGATCGTGTAATTTCCCAGGTGCGTCGCCGCCTCCTCTCGCTGTGAGTATCCACTAACATTCCCGGTACTCCTCTCCCTCGACCCGCCCTCCTGTCCTCCTATGATCTGCTCCGCCTGCTGACTCCTCAGGCTGAAACTCTACACCCTTCAGCCTCGACTCTCGCCTGACCTCTGCTGTGGAAACCTGTCACTGTCATGGTCCCTGTTCATTCGGAAAACGACACTACTACTTCAACTCTGTGGTTAAGCTGTTTCACCATAAAAGTTCAGTTTGGTGAGCTCAGATAGATGTTGATGAAGATTTTGAATGCTGTCTCCTAACTTTGTGCTCAAACTAATTTAAAGTTCCTATAAAGAGTTTTTGGAAGCTCCTTAAATTCCTTCTGATGCCTTTTCATAATATCCTAAAGCAAACAAGATAGTTTAATAGTTTATTTGAACAGGTTAAAATAAAAACAAAATAAATACACAATGTGCTTTGGCAGAAAAACAACTAAAGAGACAGCTCTGTAGCAACATAGATAATCATACTTTGTTCGAAAGGGTGTAGGATGACGTTGATAAAACTTATCTAGTCTTACCCCTTTATTGTTGTTACTGTAATTTAATCAGTTAGAGCATGTGTAGAAATAACGGCATAGAGAAAAGGAAATATATCAGAAAAAAGGCACCTCGCCCATTGTTACAAATTTATGTTTCTATTTCTCTCTTATATCCACTCTGAATGTGGTTTTAAAAAATGAGTTTGAACTTGTTTTGCTATCTGCAGGTTTTCATGTCTTTGCTGCAGCTGTTCCACAGTTTAACTCCTTTGACTGATATACAGTGCATTTTTGAGTTTATACGTACAGGTTGTTTTTTTGAAAATGCATATTTCCCTGAGATTATGTTTGTTTTGTCTTATTTGAAACTACTTTTGGATGCCCTGTGGTAACTGATTCTGATTATTGACAAGACTGAAGATTTTTTTATTCTGATTTGTAATGTGTAAAAGCTGCGCAAGTATGTAACAGCCGAGCAGATAAAGAAACAGCCTAACATGTTCACCATAAATAACACATTTGACGGTCAAAAGTCAGTGGGTTCAGTTTTTTATTTCTTTATTTTGGTCAAAAATCACTAACAAAGCAAAGAGCAAAGAGAATAAACACAACTCACCTACTCTCTTCCAGCAGCCACTTGTTTGTAGAGAGACCTCAGGCCCGTCCATCACCGACAACTGCGGGGTGAAGCAGCTCAAGGAAGAACATTTATGATGCCTTTTTAATATCCCTTTAAGGTCATAAAAGGGCATCAGTATGAGTGTAATCTATTTCTAAGTTAAAAACTCCATATGGTGCCTTTAATGCCCGTTTCCCAACCTTAATATAACCTTTTATTTAGAAAAAAAAACTGAAGAAAATTCAATACATGCATAGCCTTTCCACGTTATGAATGTACTGTAAACTCTCCCTGATCTTTGTCTACTCATTTGTAGAGAAAAATTCAAGATTTACAAAAACGTACACTATTTCTCTTCAAAAAGACTCTTGAGACTGCAAACTTTCACTGTCTTTATTTACAGTACATAAATCAAAGTTGACTATAAATGCTGCGGGCTTCAAAAATAAAAGGGGGCAGTCCTTGAACACACAATAGCATCAACTTTTTCCCTGCACTACAAAGCAAAAAAAAGGCAATGTCATCACAAGTTGTATGTCAGTAATATTTGACTCTGAAAAATAATCAACGCTTACAAACATGAATCAGTATTCACATTCCATGTAGCATGTACAATGACATATATAGCCCATAGACAGAGATGCAGGAGGAGTCCTCAGCTAAACTTTGTAATCCAAAAATAGAGACTATTTGACTTGGTGGGGTATCTCCATCTGGCACCAAGCACTTAATAACGTGAGCACTACTAATGAGAGATCTGTGGTGCATCACTCAGACATTACACAAACAACCTGAGAATAGGAAGTCTTCTTAGAGACAGTTGTGGCAGGTTTGAGCAACAGTTTGGAAATTTCATAAAATACAAACCGGCCGTGTTTCATTGCTGTAATCAAGTCCCTCTTATCATCGATGGATTGTTCTGTTCCCTGCAGAGACGACAGTTGAATCAACTTTGATGTGAGGTTATTTGAGTTGACTGATCTCAGGGGGGATAAAAAAACAGTTTTTGAGGACCGATTACTCATCCAGGCCCTCGTCGTCTTCTTCCTCTTCTTGTTTTGCGTCCACTTCAGTTGTATCGGAGAACTCGTGCAGGAGGACGTACTCGCGGCTGCTGAAGCCGAACTTGAGGACGTCCTTTTCTTTGAGCTCGTAGTAACGCTGGGCTTCGATGCGCTGGTTGTTCAGGTAGGTGCCGTTACCGGAGCCTAGGTCAATGATGTAAGGTCGGACTCTGCGGCCAGAGGTGCCATCTGCTCGTGTAAACTCCACCAGTCTGCAAAAACAGACAGAAACGGTCATTTGTTGAAACTGATCCTAGTTTGATGTCACAAATAATGGATTGAACATTATATTGATGAATGTCTGTCTTACCTGTACTGGAAAACTGCATGCTGCTTGGAGCAGGATGGGTGGTCAATAGGGATGTCAGCGATCTTTCTCTGCCGCCCCAACAAATAGGCACTCTGTCTGTGGATGTACATGACTGGGAGGGGTTCGTCGTTTTTGAAAGGGTACAGTCGCCACCTGCGTTTGGGAATACGAGCCTCAGGTGGCTCATTGTACTTGATCACAACTCCCCGGAATGTGTTTGTATCTTCTGTTAGCGCCCCCGACAGTCCAAAGTTGGGCTTCTCTTTCTCAGCAGGAGCGGCGTCTGTTGCGTCATCTTCTTCTTCCGCCCTACCGAAATCCTGCTCTTGGTTTTCTTCGCGGCGCTGACGGTTTTCCCTGCGGCGCTCATCGTGCTGCTGTCTCTCTGCTTGTTGAGAGGCAAGTGCGTCCCGTTCTCTGTGTCGATCTCTGCTGCGATCTCGGTCCTGCGGTCTGTCTGATTCCCATCTGCTCCGTCTCTCCTCTGGCTGGTTGTTTCTTCTCCTCCGCTCATCACCACTTCCTCGAGGCTCCTCTCGCTCCTAACAGATATCCAGCACAGAAAAGGTTAATTTCACATAGAAGTATCTGATATTTTCAGTCTGATTGTTTATTTTCCTCTTACTAAAGTTAAATCAGACTCTTTTTTATTTGTCGAGCTCTTGTTTAATACTTTTCTGCTTGTGATAAAATGTTCTTAATACCCAGGTCTCCCCTCTGACTGTTGGAAGTCTTTGTAAGTTACGATCACAAAAATCTATTAAATCAAAATAAAGATTTTCAATTTCATCATTATTTTTATCATTATTAGTACACTCAAAGGTGTCTTCCTCAAGAGGGAGAAACTGGGTCAAAAATAACCACATACAGGTGAGGCTCGAATAAAATCCCAATGAACCAAAAAACTGATTTTCCTCAGAATTTAATTCAAAAAGTGAAACTCCACATATTCTTGATCATCACACACACCTTTACAGGTGTTCAGTCAATGAGCCAATGAGAAAACTTTTCAGGACTGAAGTAACTGACAAGAAACTGGACTTTCTCACCATATCTCAAAGTTCTGGGATAGTGAATTTTTTATTTTCATGAGCTGTAAGCCACGATCATCAAAATTCAAGCAATGTTGAATACAGTCTTAACATATATTTTACATTTTTAATGTGATAAATCAAGTTTGTTCATTAGTTTCACTATTTGAATTAATTTAAAGAAAATTCAACTTGTTAAGGACATTCATTTTTTAGCTGCATCTGTACTGCTTTGAAAACTGAAAGCACAAGCATTAGATTGTATCCTCCCACTAAATGCTATCAACACAGTCCAAGGACTCTATTCTGTTTGTTCAAAACAGGCTCAAAGTGATCCTTACAGATGGTACGGGGAGATTGGATGGTTCTAATAGTGGACTCAGACACTTGAGAACATGAATTACCAAACCAGTGAGGATGAAGGTCACCTAGACTCTGTATAGGGCTGAATTATCAGATCCCAGCACTCACTGTTTAGGGGTATTCCGGCATAAAGTTAATTTACAAACACACCGTAACACCGAGCTAGACAACCCCTTAAGAGATGAATGTTAAAGACCGCTTGCTTCTCTAGTTACACCAACTTTAGTAACAACCGCAGGATAGCAATACACAGCGGTCTGAGGAGCCATAAACAAACCTCAACCAAAACGCCACTCTATAGCCACAAATAATGATCAGAACAGCACCTAACTTCATCAACAGTACATATAGGTTCCTAGCCATAGTACTAGCCACCAAACATCTTCTTAGCTTTGCCTAATTTCTTTAGCACAAACAAGCGGCTGCTGGAAGAGAGTAGGTGAGTTGTGTTTAGTCTCTTTGCTAAAGAAATCATGCAAAGTTAAAAAGATATATGATGTCTAATGCTATGACTGGGACCCTATATATGTACTGTTGATGAAGTTAGGTGCTGTTCTGAGCATTATTTGTGGCTATAGAGTGGCGTTTTGGTTGAGGTTTGTGTATGGCTCCTCAGACCGCTGTGTATTGCTATTATGCGGTCGTTACTAAAGTTGGTATAACTACAGAAGCAAGCGGTCTGCAGCATTCATCTCTCGACGGGGTGTCTAACCTCGGTGTTACGATGTGTTTGACCCTGAATTATTTTAACGCCGGAATATCTCTTTAACCCCATTCTTCTACATAAAATGAAACCTAATCACCCGTTTGACTCTGGCCTCAGCTCCCCGTGGAGGACTGCGGCTCCTCCTGGTTCTGGGTGATCTGCTTCCTCCCCTCGGTGGAGATGTTGGTCTTCTGCCCGGGGAGCGATCCTTCCTCCTAACGGGTGACCTACACATAGAAAAAAAAATGTTTCTATTAAAAACATTGAAAAACAGCCGATTTTTGACACAAATAAAACGAGCGGGGGTCTGAATTCAGCGTTTAAAGCGGTCAAGAAAAAAACAACAACTATGGTATCTGAAAGGGTTAAAAACAAGTGTTGATGAAGAGCATCGTAGTGATCTGACAGCTTTCTATCATGGTACCTGCTTGTTTTCCTCCTCTGTGGACTCGGTTTGTCGTGTGAACTGGACCGTGAGCGGCCTGATGTCTGCGGCCTAACCGGACTGGCTTTCTCCTCTTTTATCTTCACTCTGGACTCTCTCTCCGGTGAACAGTCCCTCTTCCTGTGCCGCTTCTCTTTTGCCATCCTTCAAACTATTCACTTTTGTTCTCCCTTTTGTTGTTAAAGAAAGAAACTTTACATCGGCGCGTAAACACAAAAGCAACTCAAAAACGTTGTTGCTACATAACTTCGCCTGTAACACATTTGACGCACTTCCCCTTCCGCTAGTCCCACCAGAAATTATTTCCGGATGAGTTTACTGTTCGTTCCGTGTCGCTCAATCGGATTCTGGAGAAAACGGTTATTTATTTTTTATTTTTTTGTAAGTTCAGAACAATATTACCAAAGTTGTTTTGTACGGTGGCCGAGAACCGCCACTGGTACAAATAAAAAAGAATGCAAAAAAAAAGAAAAAGAAGAAGAAGAAGTCATAAAGGAAGTTACTGAAGCCGGCTGCAAATAAAAAAAAGAAACGGTGCAGCTAAAGAAATCCACAGCAGAAGTTAATGATGCAAAAAAAAGTGGCCATGAAAAAAAAAGGTAAGTGAAGCTAACACTTTACCAGCATCCTCCAGATCAACCTCATATCCACTCAGGCGCTATATGACCTTACCAAATGAAAAGTTTACAAAGCGAAATCTAACAATAACCTTTCCACTAACTTCTTTGCTCGTCTTCTCGCCATCGTCTTCTGTGCCTAGATCGTAAAACACTGGTGCATCATCATTATTGGTCCCCAGCAGCTCACTTCCACTGTGGCTTTATTTATTAATTTATTATTAGGGCCCGAGCCGAGGGCGCAGCTCTGCGGCGAACTTCACTGTAATCGTCTGGGTTCTCGATTATTCCTATCATTATTATCATTATTATTATTATTTTTTTTTTCACATCTTAAAATGCAAATTTGATCCCCTGAACGGCCTCTAAAACTCATGAAGATTTGCAGGTAGGCCCAGTGAGAATCGCATTGTGTTCAAGTGACCAAAAAAAAAAAAAAAAAAAACAATAAAAATGGCTCACTAGCTTCCCCTACAGAGCACCACTAACGCCGACTTTGTCTGATCTGGCCGAAATTTTACAGGCACGTGTATCTTAACGAGATCTTTGATTTTGTGCACTTGGACTTTTTTCTCCGACGCACCGTTTAAGAGTTATTCTGCTGTTTTCGCCCCCATTTGACCATTTGCATGTGTCACGCCATCTTGTTTTTTGCATCCTTTTATTTTCACAGTAAGTAGCTTTTTCTTCTTTTTTTTCCATCGCCATTTTTTTTTTTTTTTGCGTTGTCAACTTCTGTTGTGGCTTTATTTTTTATCTGCACTGTTTCTTTTTTTTTATTTGCAGCAGGCGTTGGTTTCTTTTTTTTTTTTTTCATCAGTAACTTGCATTGTGACTTCTTTTTTTTGGCATTCTTTTTATTTGCAGCAGTGGCATTTCTCGGCCACCGTAGCGGTTGTCTGTTTATAAAATGAATAAGGTTAACTAACTGACTGTGTCTTCACATGAAAACACATAATGTATATAAGTTGAATCGTTAGCCAACTTAGTATTGATCAACGTGTAATATAGTTTACCCTTTGGCAATACTGTTCTGAACAAATTTGAATTGAATAACATTTAAAACGTGACAAGCAGATAGACTGAGAGTTGAAAATACGTTGCCATTTGATCCAAAAAAAAAAAAAAAGAAAAGTGGTCCCAATCTTATACAAAACGTAAGGTCTTTCTGTTAACATTAGAACATAAATACAAGGAAATAGCTTATACAATAGCTAAGAAAGAAATCGATAAAAAGGGAGAGCGAGAAAAAACATGTCAACGGATCCTGACGGAAACGGACCGCTGGCACACAATTACCATGGCAACATAAACACTAGGCAAGAAAACTTCGAAAAGGACCGGTATTTCTGCGACTGAACCCTAAACGTAGTTACCTCAGGATTTGTTTTCTCTTTTAACATCTTATTTAAAACACAATGATTGCACCGGCTGAGTCTCTCCTGAAATACGACAATCCAGTTCTGATCAGGACAACCACCGACAGAAAATCCGCCAAGGTGAGTTTACAAAGTTCAGCTAACGTCCCATGGTTCAGGTACCGGATGATAAAGGATAAAGGTGTAATACCAAGTTGGGAGGAGGTACAGGAACAAAGGCACCAAAGAATACAAAGATAATATATTATTTAAGTGCAGGAGTTGAAAGTTAAAAAGGCCATGATATAGTGGCAGAGGGTCCAAAATGTGCAATAAATAGATGTCAGAACAAATCAACAACTCCTCCCTGAGTTAATATAAAGTCAACAACTCAGAATTTGTTGGTTTCTTATTTTAACTTTAATAATCCCCAGGGGGAAATTGCTTTTCATTACAGTAACTCCAGTGCAAATAAAGTAGAAAGAGGAGATAAATAACAGATAAAAGTAGATAAAATAGATAAGTAGATAAAATAGGTAAAATAAGTAAAAATAAAGATAAAATATACAAGTACGTACACTAAATACACACCATAATAGTAAAATAGTGTGTATATAAACAGTAAAAAATAAGAATTCACCTCTGACATTAATGGTCCCCTGTTGGTTTTACAACACTGAGTTAGGGAGGTTATGCTTTCGTATAATCTGTGAGACAATCTTACTTTTCAACTGTTTGCCCATTATATATATATATATATATATATATATATATATATATATATATATATATATGCTATTTATTTCAAACATATTATTAAACAATTAAACAACAACAACAAAAAACCTTATAAAATCTTGTCACTACAGGGACGCCCTTTGAAAGTGAGCCCTCAGCTGCCTTTGGACTCTTCCCCTGTCCCCCCACCTCCAAAACCCAAATCCAGCTCCGTTGATGTTGTTCAGCTGGAAAATGAGGAGATCCTGAACATCATCCTGCCGCCCAGGTCTAACTTTCCCCATTCACTGTATATTTGTCAACATGCCCAGTCTACTCCTATGTTTACATCCACCTGTGTTATCACAGAGAGTGGATGGACGGGAACCAGCTGTGGGTGCAGCAAGTGTCCAATGCTCCTTGTACAAGAACAGATGTAATCCGCCTGGAGGAGATGCTGGACACAAAGCTGCAGCAAAGGCAGGCCAGACAGACTGGGATATGTCCTGTCCGCAGAGAGCTCTACACTCAGTGCTTTGGTAAGGGAAACTGCCATGCCAACAATTCAGGTGCACAGGACCATCTAGAGTACAATAGAGTACATGATCTGAGTTTCAGATCATGTACTCTTTTTTTGAGATTTGAACCTCCATTGAAAGTACATTCATCCAGTCATCTTTATCTGCTCTGGACTGACAGACTTTTTGTACTCCTTTCAGATGAGCTAATCAGACAAGTGACAATAAACTGTGGTGAACGAGGCATGCTGCTGACGCGGGTCAGAGATGAGATTCAAATGACCATCGCCGCCTATCAGACTCTGTATGAAAGCAGTGTGGCCTTTGGGATGAGGAAAGCACTGCTTGCTGAACAGGGCAAGTCTGACATGGAGAAAAGAGTGAGGATATTGTTACTTCTTATGCTTAATTTGCCATTAAAACTCTCATTAGTATTTACAGAGAGTAATTCCAGACATACAGTAGTTCTGCTACTAAAGCTAAGGGACTAATTAAGCTTTTAAGTTATCCAGCAGAGGGCACCATTTCCCTTCCAGAGTAAATCTGGTGGGCTGGTGTCCACCTCAAGAAACCAATTCGACATTCAGAGCAAATCTGTGACTCTCTCCAAACACCCAGATTGATGAACTTGAAGACGAAAAACTCGAGCTGAAGAAGGAGCTGAACGAACAGAAAGCTGAATGGGATGCATACAAAAAAAGCGAAAACGAAAGGCGACAGATCGATGAGAAGAAACACGCCGAGGAGATCCAGTTCTTTCAAAGAACCAACCAGCAGCTCAAGGTGACCTTTTTCAGAATCAAATGTCTTATAAAAGTATTCTCTTTAGAGTTTACACTGGTAGTGGATGTTTTTCACTAATTTTATTTTGTTTTCCTCTTCAGACCCAACTGGAAGGAATCATCACACCCAAGAAGTAACTCATTCAACATGGACTGGGACTCCTTCTCAAAGTATACAGTGTTCATTTTCTTATTTCTAAATGCCAAATAACACATGTACAACAGCGTCATTAGCAAGTGTTTTATTGTCTCCAACAGCACGACATAACAAGTACAGTTCAAACAATCACTGTACATTTCTCTTGAACATCAAGAGAGCATTACATCTGTATGTGATGAATGAAATGTCATTCAAAAGCAGGGGAGAGAGCTGAAGAGGCAAAAACAGTGATTTCCCTGAAAGACACATTAAGTCGTGTCTGACAAAATCAGTTTATCAAACTGATCCAGTTCCACCTTATTCCCACTTTTTCTTTAAAACACAGTCTTTCGTCTAATTTAAATAAAAGGTTTCTTGTATTTTAAGACTCTGCCTTAGTGTTTTGATCTCTTAGCCTTTTGTCCCTCTGCAGCTGAAGCCGGAGCCTTTCTGTTCTTGTTCTTGTTTTTCACATTGTGTGTTTCGTAATAGCGAACACCTACTTTCTTCGTTCTCTGAGCACGGTCCATCGCTCTTTTCTGTAGAGACAGATAAAAAGAAACAGAGAAAAATGATAAAAATCTTCCGTTTAAAACAAAAAAAAAAGAACACGACCAGACCTTTTTTTTCCTTTCTGACCTATTACATCAGTTAGGGGAAAAAGGGCGTTTTATCTGCGGTGCTGAGGCAGAGCGGTCTGTTTGACGTCAGAGGGAGCAAACATTGCATACCTGCTTGGAAGTCAGTTTGTGTGTCTGGGTGGACTCTCCGTCATCCTCGGCTCTCCTCTTCCTCTGGTTCACAGCTGGAGTCAAACAAAGATCAACAAATGTAGTATCTCTGCATCTCTGAGTCAACCTGACCTACTTGTATAACTTCAGGTATTTGTGTCAGTGCATCATCATAACAGTGAGATGGCAGGTGTGTTTAAACGTAGTTCTGAGAAATGGTGTCACATTTTTCTCAAAGATCATCTTAGACAAACATGTTTACTACCTTTTTTCTGTGCTTGTTTCGCTCGTTTAGCTGCGGCCGCTTGTTTAGTCTTCAGGTCTGTAAACACTTTCTCGGAGAGTGCCTTAGGTATCCTGCGAGAAGAAAGAAAAGCACATCATTATTCAGTGAGCAAACATTTTTAAAACAGTCGAAATCAAGTCACATTATGCTCAGAGTAGAAGCTAAATTCTGACAGGAGGAGGCAGATTAAAGAAATTAACAAATGCATGGATCCCTCTGTCTAACAGCTTCATGTTGGCTCACTGGAGCATAAAACAAAGACAAACATGCAAGTTTGGTTTTGGGTGTGAGCAAACGGACCGGATTTCAGAGAAGCGTTTGGACTTGGCTCGATCCAGGAACTGCTTGTACTTGGCAATCTTCGCGTCCAGCTCCTTAACCACTTCGCGTGAACTCTTGTTGCCGTTAGCCTTTACAGTCTGAGCCGCTGTGGGCACCGGTCCCGCAGCCTCTCTATCAGCAGGTTCAGCGCCGGTTCTGTTTCCTTCTTCCCCGTCCTCCTCTTCACTGTCTACCTCATCATCCTCGTCGGAGCCAGAGAAGTCGTCCAAGTCCAGGTCAGGCATCTCGACGGGAACCAAGTCTTCCTCGCTGAACTCAGGTGCCACGCTGATCTTGCCAAAGTTCTGTCGCACGTTCGCCAGCATCTTCTGAACTTGTTCCTTCTGTTTCTGCTGCCGCTGCTGCTCTTCCTCTGAGGTGGTATCTGGATTGTCAAGCTGTTCCTCCTGGAGATTCTCAACCACATCCGAGGGTCCTTCCACTGCCAAAAGCTCCTTGTCCTGCAGACATCACAGTTTCAGAAGGAAAGTTCAGACAAAAGGCACAAGTTGGTAAAGAAATCCAGTTATTAAATGAAAAAGCAGAGGTGTAAAATTCAGCAGACTCCTACCTCCTGATCGCCCTCAGGTCCAGGGGGTTTAACAAAGAAGGGGATACGTCCTCTCTGCCAATCATTCAGCACCATTTTGGAGACTGTGCTAAGATCTGGCTCACCGCCCTGAAAAATATCCACAAAGACATTTAAAACAAGTCATTTATACACACCTGGCTTCAAACTCTGCTGTTATTATGGACGATATGTCAGATGAATCACTTTGTACACGGTTTGTGTTTGCTTTTAATCAAATTAGCACTCATATGGTCATGATGTATTGTTTGTTGAGAGTGTCCTTTTCAACTCAAAACCTTTAAACAAACTTTTCCAGCAGACCGGTTGATAAATTTAAACTATAAAAGCTGCTGTTTTTTTTTTTAATGCAAGAAAAACCAAAGAGGGACATCTGAGACCTTTAGTAGTTTTCCAGAACGAAATGCCAGCTTCTCCAGGAAGTCTTCAGCGCCGCTCCACGATGGGATGCGGTAGGTTTTCTGAATATACTCCGGCTTGGCCCGCTCCAGCACTGCCCCGATGTGCTCCTCCGGGTTCCTGATCTTCTCCACTTGAACCTTTGGGAGGAAGGTGAAGAAGAGAGGCGTGCAGTTTGAAAGCGTGAACCTGAAACCTTTCAGTTACGGAGACTGCGTGGCCTATGTGTTAAACCTCGGATTTAGGGTGAGAGATCCTCGGGATTAGAATCCGAGCTGATGAAGGCGTTTTTTAAAACAGCCCGGTGTTAGCGACGGGAATCCTTTCATCATTTTGTTTAAGGTACTCGGGCTGTCAAAAATGCCACATTAACAGTTGGTGGATTATCCTGAATTACTCCTGCTGTTTTTCAGGGCTATGGGGAGCACAGATGAACTTTTATTCACCCTTGGCATTTTTGGGGTGGTAGCAGAGGTATGTAGAGCCCAAAGAGAAAAAGAACTTGGTAAAGAAACAAAGTAAAAGACTTACCACTCCTTTTAGCACAATATCAGTTTCACTGTCTTCTGATGGGTAGACGACGCCGGGACAGTCGATGAGGAAGATGCGCCTCATCAGAGTGATGTACTGCCACACCTATCAGGGCGAGGAAGTCAATACTGGCTGGAGTCAAACAGCAAAGTACAAAGAAAAGATCCAACAAACGTCTTTTCAGCTTCATTAGTCAAAGACATCACAGCGCTGTGACAGACAGGAACAAAGTAGGAACAGTCGTGTGCACTGTGAGAGTTTTACGGTGCCACAGTTTAGTATTTAGTGAGATTCAAAGGCAAGGTAAGAAATAAAGGAGCTCTGGCCACAAGCCCATCAGATTCTCTCATGCCATCAGGTGTGCAAAAACAAAACAAAAAAAAACCCTCCACTCTTTTGGCGAGCACGGCCAAGCAAAGCTATTTTCCCTCTTTCGTCTTGACCCTGCTCTGGACATTTTGGGTTTTCAGACAGGTTTTAAAAAAGGATAAACAGCCAGAGAGAGAGAGGAAATGAAAGATAAAAGTGGTTGTTGTTCTTTCTCCTTTGCCAAATCTTCACTTAAGACTTTTATGTCTACAGTTTAAAGACAAAGCACACTACTTCTGTTGCGGCAGCTATCGACGATTACGAAAGATGAGGGGTATGGAGGTGAAACGAATCAGAGACTCTTTCACTCTTTAAAACCCTCATCATTGTGGCTGTATGTTAACATGATAGGATCTGTTTTTAATGTTCTTTACTGAAGGCCTTGAGTGACTGTGAACCAAACTCACAGACTGTACTCATCCTGTTCCACTGACTGCTTTTGTGAAGGTTTAAATAAGGTTAGGGGACCTTACCTTTGTTTCCCCAGCGAGGGGTGCCACATTGCAGACCTTCTTCGACCGCAGCGTGTTGATGACCGAGCTCTTTCCCACATTGGGGTAGCCAATGAAACCCACACTTATCTGTTTCTTGTCTGTGTGGAGCTGTGGAAGGAAAAGAAAGATAGAGTCAGGGTGCTCTGTTTCCTGAACAACAGCCTCAGCCTGTCGTCGGTTCGCAGAGGTAATTTTAGACCGGGTTCTGTTTCCATCAGCCATGAAAAAAAAAGGGAACTTGTCACCACTCCAAAACCGAAGTGTAGTTTGTTCAAAACACATACCACAGGATATCTCTTAAAGGGACTTTCATACGTGGCCAAGATAATCATGAAGATCTAAAACCCTTCAAAATCAGAGATAAAGCTATCTGTTGTTTTGGAAGAAGGGTTTTTTTTTTTTATTCCTTGTTATCTCCAGACTTTTTGGTGAATGAGGTCCAACGGGGGAAAACTTTTTTACAGGGAAAAACAAAGGTTTCAGTGTCTCCCTCATAAAAGCCTCTTTAAATCAAAATATTAAATCTAACAAGAACATTTTATTTGAATATGAAACCGTTTGAGTTTCTTGACCTCTCAGATCTTTTATGTACCGGCGCGTTCATAAACACGCTACATTCCCCCACCGCTACGCAACTTTGCGTGTTCAAGTCTGGCAGTGCAGATAAAGCCTCTCTCAACAAAGTGAAGGCGCACTTTAATAATTGGGTTTGATGCATTTGTACTAAGTTTAAAGGGATATTCTGGTGTAAATTTAGGTTATGGTCAAACACACTGTAACACCGAGTTAGACAACCCCTTGAGAGATGAATGTTGCCGACTGCTCTCTTCTCTAGTTATACCAACTTGAGTAACGACCGTATGATAGCAATACACAGCGGTCTATGGATCCACGCACAAACTTTGACTAAAAAGCCACTTTACAGCCACAAATAATGCTCAGAACAGCACTTTACTTCATCAACAGTACATATAGGGTCCCAGCCATCGCACTAGCCACCAAACATCTTTTCAACTTTGCCTAATTTCTTTAGCAAAGAGACAAAACACAACTCACCTACTCTCTTCCAGCAGCCGCTTGTTTGTGGGGGAGCCCTGGGAAGTCGATCGCCGAGTGCAGCGGAAAATTTATGATCATTACTTCATGGAAATGCAATCAGACCGAGACGCTAAGGCAGAAAAAATACCGCGTCTGCAGTGCACATGTTCTTCCTTGAGCTGCGACACTCCACTGCACTAAGTGATCGACAAGTCAGGGCTCCCCCACAAACAAGCGGCTGCTGGAGGAGAATGGGTGACTTGTGTTTAGTCTCTTTGCTAAAGAAATCAGGCAAAGTTAAAAAGATGTTTGGTGGCTAGTACTATGGCTGGGACCCTATATGTACTGTTGATGAAGTTAGGTGCTGTTCTGAGCATTATTTGTGACTATAGAGCGGCTTTTTAGTCGAGGTTTGCGTTTGGAGATGTAGACCGCTGTGCATTGCTATCCTGCGGTCGTTACTAAAGTTGGTAAAACTAGAGAAACAAGCGGTCGGCAACATTCATCTCTCAAGGGGGTGTCTAACTTTGTGTTAAACTTAAATTTATGCCAGAATATCCCTTTAAAGCATTTAAAACCCTTTTAAATGAATGCATCTTTGCATCACCATCAATCCAAACAGATCCACGAGCTTCAATTTAAAAGCTCCAAAAGGTTCTGTTGCAGATGACACGATTCCACGAGCAGCACAGTGAGCTAACATCAACCAGCGAATCAAGCTGCGATGGTCCTGATAGTCACTGGATCCATCAGAACCAGAGGGCAGAGCTTACCTTGCCAAACTGCCGGAGCAGCTGGATGAGGGAGCCCTTCCCGAATGAGTTTGTGAGGCTGGCGTGGAAAGCCAGAGTGGGGTACTCGTGGGACAAAACAGCAACCCACCGTTTCTGGTTTAGAGAGAATTGGAAACAAAGAGACAGAAGCACAATTCAGCGAAACGAAGAAGCCAAATATAATCACTTCCAGTCAAATGTGATGAGATGATCGGTTTCTAACCGTAACCCAGGTGGGGATGAGATCACATTTGTTGAGAACAAAGATCAGATGTTTCCAAGGTTTCTCCTTCTTCATATACGACTCTATACTCTTGGAGCGTGTGCCCATGGGATCCCGAGCGTCCAGCACTTGGATGATGACGTCAGACGAATCAATTACCTGTAAAAGTGAAACAGTGAAGAGTGTAAAGGACACCGTAACAATCCTGAGTCCTGATTCATGTACAGAGAGGAGAACAGGAGTGGTACCTTGTAAAGCTCTCCCCAGATCCTCTTTGACTGACCCTTTTTGAAGATTTCCTCCCGGGCCTCCTCCCTGTTTTCAAACAATCAATTAAAAATCTTACAAAGTCTACATTTGTGTTTAAAAATTCAGTGACCTCGCCTCTGGTGCATCAGTGAAATATTTTGAAAGTCTTACCTGACCCCTGTGTCCTCAGTCACCAGGTCTTTGTCCTTGTCTGCATTGTAGGTCATAGCTGAGGCCTCTGCCTGCTCTAGGAGGTCCTTCACGTCTCCCACCACAAGACTTGGCCTCTTCCTCTGAGCCTTTGGCCCGAATGTGGTCTCGAAACCCTCTGTGTCTAAAATGTGGACCTTAGAGTTCTGCAGGAATTAAGAGAAAGAGTACGAACAGCGATTTAAACCTCCTACTGTGATTTTTTTAATCGTATGACAAACGTGTGTTAACAGGAAGTGATGTATGAATTCATACAAGAAGAGGCCGTAAGTTTAAGTTATATGACAGAAGTGAGGCCTGATCAAGGACAGTAACGCAGCAACATTATTTATCAAACACTGGTTTCCTCTTGTGTCGACTCAAGGCCAACAATTTCATGCCATTTCCGACTGATGGCTCGCGGTATGGCGACCTGGAAACCGTTACCGCTCCACAGATAACAGGATGTTTAACCAATTTCAATACACTTAGCGGGCACAGTCCTTCTAAGGGCTTCAAACGTTATTACAAAACAGATTCATACAGTAAACAGAACACCCAAATATGCAACAAAGACGCCAATAAAACAGCCAGGCCTGTGCCAGGGCTGATTAAATGTTCCAACAAAGCTGAATCACAAACCATATCTTTATTAGAACATTGCCATGAGAGGAGCGGGGACCAAAAGTTTACAAGGTTTGTCGGAAACAAGGCTGTTGAAGGCTTTATGTTGCCAAGATTTTCGACAGAGCTCCCCGGTTCTTTGAGGAAGCAGTTCCCAGATCGTACCGCAAAACTCTGGTTTGATTCAAGCCTTGTTGGAAAAGTAACAACCACCCCGCTTTTCATTCAGCAGCCAGACATTCAGACTTAGTAGCTTTTGTTTTACACAAACTAAGTGGCTTTAAAAAGATATTAAAAACATGAATGAGCTTCAAGGAGCTGTAAAAGATAGAGAGGAAATGATGCTTAGACTGTGCAGCAGAGTTAGTTAAACAAGATTTTCTGACAATAAATAAGCACTAATATTAAAGATTCAAACTGTTTCTTCGGCTGTTCTGACGAAAGGAGTCAGACCTGAATTGTAGTTCCTCTGAGGGAAAAGAGCAGAATATAAAAGAGGACTGAAACAGACCCAACGATATGTTGGAAGAGACAGCGAAGACCTGGATCGCATTTGAGTTTGCGTTGGTTATGAGGTGGAGGAGTCAGAGTCTAGCGGAGCGCATTTCTTTATGCCAAGCACGGAGCCAGCACACTCCGGGTCACAGCGGGCCAAAGTGAGAATTGAATGAAGATTAAAGTAAAGCCTCATGTTCAGCTCACCTCATAAAATACAAAGCAACAGGCTACTGAGTGAAAATGGAGGTATGATTCTTTCCTCTGCTGAATGGTATGAGGAAAATAACAACTTTGGACTTTTATATCCCTAATGTACGTTTAATAAAATCTGTAAGACAGGGGTACAAATTTAAACATACAGAGATCACTCCTGTCATACTCACATGGGCTTTGACTCGATCATGCAAGAGGGACATGGGAAGTTTGCTTTGTCTCATCACCACACGGTATGGATCCTTCTGTACGGCCCCCATCTCTTCTTGGAACTTCTGGAGCGACGACTGCTTGATGACACGGGTGTTTGCTAGAACACAGATGAAATATGCAAATGAAAACCAGTTTACACCCCCATTTTTTAGAATATCCCTTTTCTTTTTCAGCTTCCCAGTCACCCCGTCATTCTCAATTCTGAGTTACATCAGAGGTAACGAAGGATTCCACTTGTACATAAAAAAGAATCTTCTTTTAACATCTGCTCTCATTACAATGAAGATCCAATGCAGTCAAACATCGTCTGTGATGACTTGTTTGGATTCATGCTTCTATTTCCACATCACTTTCTGTAATTCACTCAGTGGATGCCCTGTTTCCTAATTAAATAGAATGGGGAAAAACAATTAGTGGGACAGGCTGATCGGATTATCTCGATGGCAGAACATCTGGGAACCCATAAGAGCGGGTGTTCTTGGATTTCACTCAAAGATTACGAAGGTTGTGAGTAAAAATGAGACTCTGCTGACTTTTTCATATGCATATGCCTCACAAAAACAAGAGAGGCAGCACAAAGAAGATAATTAGGGGTGTCCCGATACAACTTTTTTACTTCCGATACAATACCGATATTGTAGCCTTCAGTATTGGCTGATACCGATATTGATCCGATATTGGCACAAACTTGTGCAAGACAAGTTTTCCACTCAGCTGCAACAGCTTTTTCAGACTTTAATGAAAAATACTACCACATGGCCGACATCACTCGTACTCCTTGTTACTTTGTCAGTACCTTAGTACACACTCTTGTTGTGATCATGTGGGCTCTGCATGCTGGATCCGGGCACTGCATGTGTGCTGGAGCGGAGTCTGGAATGGACTGCTTGTATTGGAGTGTTGAGATCTGAGATTTTATATGCAGGCTGATATAATCCGATATTTGTTTTTTGACTGATATCGGACTGATATCCAATATCAATATCGTATCAGAACAGCCCTAAAGATGATATCAACTCTAGGGGTGGGACAGACTCCTGACCTGTGTGGTACAAGTATAGACACAGCTGGATGATTAGTAGACAGGAGGAAAGATGGAGGGTACACCCCAGTCTGAAGAAAGGGTTTCACTCCCTTCCCTTCGGAGAAGTTTTCAATTCCTGCTTGTTTTATTTTACTTTTAAGTCTGAGTGCATGACTATAGGTTATAAACTAGTGTTACGATCAAGATTTACACCTTTGCTCATAAAGCAGAAGCAGTTTCACTGACAATGTTGCTGTAACAGCTACAAAGAAAACACAAACAACTTCATCTTTAATAAAGTGTGTACTTCTTGTAAACATGCATTTTAATTTGTCTTTTCTACATTAACCATAACATGAAAACATGAAAATTATTTCATGTCACTGAATGAAACCAATGTGCGATTAAAAAGCACATTATTCCTGCACTTGGCCTTTTGGAGGGCATGTTATATTTTTAAGTAATCAGGTATCATAATGTATCTGATCATCACAGCATCACTGTTACTATCAATCTGAATTTCATGTATCTTACCATAATGAGAGTCTTCTGTGACTCACGGAGTATAAATGCTATTCTCACCCCAAACCAACTCTTCAAGATATTGAAGACTTCACTGTTTGAGTTCAAATTGATAAAAATTGACCTCGACTTTTTTGAAAAACTGAAATACTCAGTGGATTTTATGCAGGCTGTCTTGGATCAAACCTTACAAAAACTATCAAATGAAGTGAGTGATGAAGTACTGAAACAGTCTTTTGTGTGTGCTGCTTTTTTATTTGGTTTTCTTGCTTGAGAGCTTGAAATAGATGTGGCAAAGAAGTACCAAATACTCAGACAAATAGACATTAGGTTGCTAAGCAATACAACTCCATGTGTTCAAGTGTTGGCTTTTTAAACCACAAAACTTCAGCACAATTATCCAAAACCACAGGGAAACGATACTTTCCCTTAGTATATCTGCAGTGTATCCAACAGGACATATAAATGCTCAATTCAAGTGCCAGAATAAATGTATGTTGCAAAAATAAACAAATACCACATTCTGATTACAGATACACTCAACACTGTCAAAGTAAAGACACGTATGAAAGAGAAAGGTGAAGGGGTGGACTTACTGAACCACTTGATGTTCGGCTCCACTCTGGCCACAGTCCCTGGAGCCACTGTGGACTGGAACTGTAATGGTCTGATGACTTTTCCACGGCTATTACTGAGGAGAGGAAGACAGTGACAGAATGGACGTCATGTCAGAGTTTTTATGATTATATTCACTAGGAATACCTGCAACACGGTACTTCAGAATAACAGAACAAATATTCAGCATGACTTACCATCTCTGCTTCTGTCTGTACATATTCAGACGCTTGATTGTTGCTCGATCCCTCATGTTGTTTCCACCAGCACCCTTGGCTCGGTCTGTGAAAAACATGTAGGAGAAAGTGGGATAAGATGAGCCATTTTTCATATTTCAGATCACTACATCAAGGCAATCATAGTTTTGTTTCTAACTAGTGTATCTGCATATATTTCAAGATGTTGTGCATCCCTGCAAACCAACAGAATGAGTGTAAACATAACTGTCTTGGTAATATACCATGCCAAAAAAAGAGGTCTCCGATGCTTCGCTTAACCCGTGTAAAAAGCCATTTTAACATGAGAATGTCTTTAAGTGATTCAGAACATTCACAGCTGTATTTTGAAAAGAAAAAGTAAAAACATCTCAACAATCTGAGCTGAAACTCTGATCCTCTCATCAGACTCTTTTACTTTCTCAACTTACCCAAGAACTACTATCATGACTTTATTAGTCCTCTAAGCTAAAATGGTGGACTTTTATGCTAGGTTTTTGACCTCTTGTTGTAGCTCATAGATACCACAATTGATGGATAAAACAAATTTAAAATGATCTTTTTTTGGTCTGAACACATTTCTAACAAAACTTATGACCGACTAAATTCACTTTCAAGAGTAAAAAATGATTTTTTGGAAATAAATGTCTAACCCACAGGTGTCAAACTCAAGGCCCGGGGGCCAAATCTGGCCCGTGGAACAATTATATCTGGCCCACAAGATCATATCATATTTGTATTATTATTGGCCCACCAGTATGAAGTCTGCAGATTTCCTCCAGTATAATATTGTGAACTTTAGCACAATTATTTAAAATGTCCTTAATAAGCCACGAAAATCCAGGAAATGAAAGAGTAAGGAAGATTTGATAAATAGTCAAGAATGTGGGAGGAATATATTTGGTGTTTTATTTCATGTTTTCAATTTTGCATTTCAGGATTACAAGTCAAACATGATTGGATTTTTTATTTCATGCTTTGATTTTGTTCAACTCAGTATTTAAACTTGTGTATTTTTTATACTTTAGAGTCCAATTTTAAATTTTACGTCATACTTTGACCTTTTAAACCTGATTTCAACGTTCTCCTTGTGTATTTGCTCTTTAAAAGCATTATTTTTCAGTTTTTATTATGATGCTCTGATCTTTTGAACTAATAAATAAAAAAAGAATAAAAAATAAAATATTTTTCTCTATCTCAGATTGCCTTCAAACTTATCTTTTATCTCTGAATTTCCAAATGGTTTATAATCATTGCTGTTTTTGTTTTACATATTTTTTGAAAAGGAAGTTGACAGTTTGGGTGAAATGTTGACTCTGGCCCTCAGGTTAGACCTAAATCCAGATTATGACCTTTGCTGTGGTTGAGTTTGACACCCCTGGTCTAACCCCTTCACCCATGTGCCTCTAACCTTCACAGATTCCATGAATTGATGCCCATCTCCTAAATATTTGGTCACATGATCAATTTCTTTTAACATTTCCAAGAAACAGGGGGTGGCTCAACTTACACCACTCTCCCCTACATTTTTTTTTAGTTATCTTTAATAACAATGACACAGATCTGCTTTAATCAGCATTCAGCATCAGCATTAATCAGATCAGTAAAACTTGGATAGGTTGAAAGATAAATAAATTAGGAAGCTATACGCTTATTTCGGGGTATAAAAGTGTCCTGTTAGCCGCAGTTAGCATTAGCTGTAAACAAACGCCGTCGCTGCTCATGGATGTTAGCTCACCGGGGTTGCTGCTGGACGATGAGGGGTTTATGGAGCTTTTCCCCTTGAAACGAGGCTTCACCATTTTGGCGGCTTAGTCGGCGAAGCCTTCCCCGGGTAAACCAGAAAAACGACACTCCGGTGTGTTGACAGCTGAAGTTTAGTCGCTGTTTTTCCCCCTTCAGCTCTCAAGAGTACACCACACACGTGTTGACACGGTGCAGCAGGAAGGACGTCATCAAAAGAGCGACAGCGAAGTAAGCCGAAGTGAGCCGAAGTAAGTCGAAACAGAGCTTGGCAGTTTGTAGTCAAATTGTGATAAATTTGCGACATGAGGGTTTAAAAATGGCTGACTTCGATTTTACTACCATGAAATCAAGGGTTGAGTGACTTTGGAAGAATCTAAATGGGGCTGAATACGATTTTAATTATGACAACACAGATTAAATGATGATATGTGGACACCGGGTCACTAAATGGGGACGACTGAACGAGGATATTTTTCTTAAATATGGTTATTTTAGCAATACTAAACCACTTTAAAACCATGACCAAAGCCATACCTCAGTGGCCGATAGTCAAAATCCTAACAAAACACCAAGAAATTAGTTCTATAGTATACATCTCAAACCCCATAAAATTTCACAGGAACTTTATGTCCCAAGTCTTTTCAAAAGTTTACTTCATAGGCCTCTATAACAAACTAAATAGGCCTACTTGACTTTCCCTGTAGCCAGCATCGCAAAACAAATTTGTTATAAGATTTTAACAGAGTGTATCCATCCAGTGACTTGTTGCCTTAGTGATTTGGTTTTGAGACTAACAGTAAATGTTTATATTGAAACATTTATTTTCTGCACTGTATGAAGCCTGCAAAGCTGTCTGGCAGGATGCATACGCCTGACTTATCTCTAAAAAATTTTTAGCTTGAGCAATTTTTCAGAAAGGTCATTACTTATGGATTTGCAATAGACAACTATAGAAATAAGTTTTTGGTGCACTTTATTCTAATTCTAGGCAATATACTCACTAACCTATATTTATCAGTTCCCTTTACCTAATATGAGAGCCCCAAAAATAATGGAAAATTAATGCAAACATTACTCTCAATATCTTTATTGTATTGTTAATTGTCTGTGATTGAATTTAGATTTTTTTTGTCCCCTCTATCTTGTTTCTTTTGCACATGTGTCTTTTATACACATGTTCAAGGTATTAACTTTATGTTCATGATTGATTAATTAGGTGGGGGAAGTTTGGACTTGCTTGAGAAACTACAGAGTCTAAATATTAAGTTTTTTTTGTGTTAAACTACTAACATAGAAATATTGCAAGTCAAGGTTTCTTTGTTAAAGCCTAAATTATAACGATTCAACACAGCAGACAAGAAACTTTATGCAAATTTTATGTTGCTATTTTCCGTCTCACCCAGAAGAGGGTGCAACACAGTTTCTGTCAGGATAATATCATAATGACTGAGCTGAATACGATCCGTGATCCTGGTTTAAGCCCTTCATTGCCTGATTGACTGCTCTTGGCAATTTGATTATTTTCTGAATAGTAAAGGTCAAAGGCATCATGAGACTTGGAAAAGAAAAGTGGTGTTGAGCATGTTCGAAGTGGCCTGGAGGTTGAACAAATGTTTTTGGTCTAAAATAAAGAGAGAACTTGACTTCAGCCTTTGTCTCTCAGTGGCCAGGAATCAGGTTATTAAGAAATACTAAAGCCATGAGTTCAAGAGTCTTGAATTTAGCTGTTTGATTTTATTTCAGGTAGTTGTTAACAATAAGTTCTCTGATATTTTATCCCACTTATGAAGTCCTAAAAATTGAGGGAAACCGTAATCATGAAGGAAATGATTAAAACTTTTCAACTATTGTTCTAAAAGCATAAAGGGTGAAACCTCAGTGTCCACAATGATGACTACAGAGCTCCTGGGATGCACAATAAATATGTGGTTGCACTTAGTTTGGTTTCAGAGTTTCATCCTTGCTGGGTTTTAAAAAAATATATAAATATGTTATTTTAATGCACAGCTGATGGAGGTGTCGAGAAGACCTGTTTGATATCAGGGCATATGAAGGCAGAGTTTGTCTGCTTGTAATGATGCTGTGCTGACAGCGTGTACGGTATGTAACACAAGCGTGGATCAGGTCCAAGGTAGGCAAGTTCACAGAGAAGGCACCATCCAGTTTTCAGTTTATACAGCAGGGAGACAGAGGAATGTTCTCTGTTCGTTTTCATACGCATGAAATTGGAACTGGATACATCAGCAATCAACTGTAATAAATTATCTTCTAAATCAGAAAGTAGAATTTTCCCCCTTTAACCTGAAATCAAAGCAGGCGCTGAGGAAACGGAGAGAAGTTGTTTGGGATCAATGTAAACATTTCATCCAATTTAAATTCTGCATTCAAATATATAAAACTCTGTCTTGCAAAGCATATTTATGCAGTCGGTTGTAAAACAAACACTGCAAAGTCCTTTTATTTCAAGCCAACTTTGATGTAAATCTTGACTTTTGCCGTTATACCTCCAATATGATCCGAGGAGGCTGCAGTTTTTGCACTTTGTTGTTGTTTTTTTCAATGTTTTTCATAACCTTTTTCACCTTTTGTACTCAATGAATTATTACCTGGGCATGTTGTGCTTTCAAGTCCAACATTTTTTTACGAGAGCTTGTTTAAAAGCATTTTTCTCAGCGGTGGTTCAGTTATGAAGACAGAAATTGTTGTTGCCCTGAGGAAATCTGGTTTCCTTTCATAAAACACCACCAATAGCGAGCTGTTTCAATTAAAAGCAGCACTAAGCTCAGTTCACTGTCTGTAGTCTTACTTATTCTGTCATCAGAATAGATGTAAGGTGTCTCATCTGTCCTCATGTCAATGCACTGAACCAAAGGGTTGGCTGAACTTCATGAGAACAAGCAATTTGACAAGACACTGACATTAAGCAGAAAACAAATTCACTGTCAAGCATCAGGCTGCTTTTGCATGCAGGAATGCAACGAGGGAAGGACAGATGATCCATCTTCAAGCTATGACAGAGTGACCGCAGTTTATGATTGATGCCCACTGCAGTAAGAAAAACAAGAGACTTAAGCTGCACCAATAAAACTCTTGACAGGGTACATGTGCAGCTCAAGCAAGAAGAAAAAGTAGTTTTCTCTCCAAGAAAGAGAAAACCCAATATTTTATCAGACAGGCAATATTTTAATGCCTGTCCGAGCGATATTACTTCTGCACTAATGCAGGTTTATTCATATTAAATCAGCAGGTGGATCCTTTGTTCTTTTCTCTCGCAGAAATCCATCAAAAACAGCTTCAAACTGAAACACGATAATAGAGAGCGAACTCCGGGGAGCAGCCCTACATCAGGACACACAATTTATTAAACACTTGATTTCGCCGAACAAGGTTGAGCTTTGTTTTTTTGACTCCTAACAAGCTGCTGCAGTGAGAATAGCTGACAGATGATGTGAAAATTTCCCGTTATTGCTATAGAGCTATGGAGCAGGAGCTTCTTTTCTTTGTCTCGTCTTCAAGAGCAACAATCTTCCAAACTGATATTTATTTGGCCAATCAGTCTCTTTGGTTTGTGACTCAGGATTTTAAAGAAGTGGGATGTTGGCAGTTTACACTAAAACACCTGTGTTGAATAACTCAGTACTCTGCTTATTAAAACTTCAGTCCCAGCATGTGTCCTAAAAATTTCTGTACCAAGTTCAGGAGATTCATTACAGTATGAAACTAACAATTAAATATCTGCCTCTGGAAAATCTTACACAATTTCTTATGATGGTTCGTAACATAATAATGTCAATATGAATTAACTCAGAGCAAGGAGTCCTCTTTAAATCAGGTCAACAATTTGAATTGCTGACTGTACCAACCTGAGAAATCTTTGCAAGTTTACCAGTTTGCTCCACTAACCAGATAACCTCTGGATACACCTTTGCTCTTAATATGTATCAACAGTGCAAGATGTCAGAGCCCATACCAGCAGTATTTTCACTTCATTTTTAACTGTGGGAAAGGACAAAATCAGTCAACACTGGTACATGCAGTTCAAAAAAAAAAAAAAAAAATTACCTGTCTTAGACTAAACCTGGACTTTTTAACTGGACTTGTTAACAAGTTGGTCTGACTGAAATCACACTAAATCTAACTTCTTATAATCAGACAAAGACACCAAGATCATGCGGTTGAGGGTTGGTTTTCTCGTCCATGCTTACGGCTCAATTGGACTAAAACAGGCATAAGTGTTCTGAGTTTGCACATTGGGCTTCAACCTGAAAAGTCAAATAACATAGGCAGGTAGTAAGCAAAACCTTAATGGCAGACAAAAGTATGTAAAAAAAAAAAAACTTGCCAACATGCTTGTTGATCATTTGGTATACAATTTAGTTGGTCAACCGTGAAACGATCCCATACAACAAGCATAAATAGGGCGTCTACCGTTGTGGTTGCAGACATGCTTCTCTCTTAACCGAGCTACGACCATAGCTCCACTTAGCTGTTCATGCAAACATATTGACAATTTATCTGCAAAGCTAAACAATGGTTTTGTAATGTTAGCTAGTGACCGGTACGGCGGAGCAACACTCTTCCAGCCAAGTCTCAGAACCACTTCATCTGAATATTAATCAACAGTGTTTCAAACAATGTCTTCGCAGCTAAAATAAAGGGACTCCGCACTCCTTACCTACTACCATCAATGTATTCTACTCTGTTAAATTTAGACGCACATACTAGATTTATTTGTCAAAACCTCATATGACTTTTTATCTTTGTTACAAATACTGGAGTGAGAAGCTCAATCAATTGAAATGTTACTTTAATCCTGTTCAGTTGAGGTGAAATACTTTTTACACAAGATGGAAAACAAACAGAAATAGTGTTTAATGGGGATTACTTACTTAATTACTTACTGGTTATTACCCAATGGAAATCCAACAAGCTTACAACACTCACAAATTCACCGCTCTCTGTAAAAGCCAAGCTTCTGAAAGTTATAGGGTACATGGAGTCATCATAAAATACAATTAAGCTATTATTTCCTCAGTTTTCAGGGGGGCTTTGATAGACTTTGGCAGGAATGAGAAACACTCGCCCTTAAACTTTTACACCTCTGTTATTCTCTGTTTTTTTACACACAACGAGAGAGAGGAATAAGACGAACGGGGTTAGTGTGACAGATGCTGCTTCACAAGTCAGTGGGAGTGCATTCAAGCTCCCCATAACTGTTCATCTGAATGTGTGCATTTGTGGATAATATTTCAGCTTGGCTCACATGCTGGGTCTCTGCTTTGAGTCAAATTTGGAACACCAGCTAGATGACAGAGCACAGCCTTCAGGCGGGCTGACTAAACAAAAAGAGACAAATTGTGCAGGGCCTAAAGGTCGCTCCTCCTCATAGCCTCACTGTTGAGACTGTTTGCAGGAGAAAACTAACATTTCTGCTGAGCATGCTCCACGGCTGAGCTGCAGGGCCACCGTAGAGCTGAAGGCAGATGGTGGCGGGGCTGTCATCAGCCATTTCATCAAGTGGTTCTGGTTTTAGGTTAATGTCACTGCTGCAAACAGAGACTGGTTGTGAAGGAAAAGGTCTGAGTTTCATTTCAGATGCTAACAATAATTCACAG
This sequence comes from Xyrichtys novacula, assembly GCA_962446985.1. Classification (NCBI taxonomy): domain Eukaryota; kingdom Metazoa; phylum Chordata; class Actinopteri; order Labriformes; family Labridae; genus Xyrichtys; species Xyrichtys novacula. Next base: position 27,921,804 of record OY660871.1, read on the forward strand.
CCATACTCAGGCACAAAGTAGCTTTGAGCCGAATGCTATTTCAGTCTGCTAACAGGCTCGATTCAGTTAAGTGTTTCTATAAAACAATGCAGACTTTGGTATTTCCAGCACCTTGGACTTTCAGGGGTCCATCTGCACACGCAGTTATAGAGCGTGTGCAGAGGTACTTTTGCGATGACTTGCAAGGTAGATTTAATGCTGAAGGTCTTACCTTATAGTAACATTAGGCACACATGAATCAAACGATGTGACCTGGTTTATATGGAGGACGAAAACAGACAGAATGAAATTTAATGGCACATATATGAATTCAATTCCCAATTTTAAGATACGGTGACCATACGTCCTCTTTTACACGACCTCTTTTTTGAGGGCTGTCCAGGCTGTCTGGTTTTGCCTGGGGAAATTTATAAAATGTCTCAAACGTCCGCAGTTTTGTATGGAAATTTTGAGTTTGTGTTGCGTGGACTTACTGAGTTAGAAGCGCATAAAAGACACTCGATCTGACCCGAAAAACTCTCTAAATTAACTTTGTGCGACTCCATGACTCCGCCCTCGCGTAGTCATGTCCTCTTTTTGGGAAGTCAGAATATAGTCAACCTATTGAAAGATGTATTTATTTATATCATTCTGTCTCTTTTTGTCCTCCATATGATCACCTGCTGACTCTGTAATCCTGGGCCGGTCTGTGTTAAATAAGTTGTCCTCAGTGGACCATATTCCCACAATGGTCACACGCAGGGTAGGAAGCTCAATTATTAAAACTATGATTAAATACTTAGTGCTGCATCATACGGCACATAAACCTTGATAATCTGATAAATTGTGGTAATTTAACAGATAAGCTGGTCCCACCACTTCACCAGCGCTCATGTTTTAATACTTTTAAGGATCCCCATCAATCATGCGCCCTTATTAGTGTCTTAAATTTTCTCTCTCACACTTTGTCCCAGCACTGAGTTGACAGAAAACACTGATGTCACAGCAACCCAGTGGAATTTCCCAGATGTCATATACGTAGATTTTCAAATGTAAATCCTGGTGACATTTGGAAATATCAGAGTCCATATTATGAGCTTTACACTTGCGTGTCCTTGCCGTCACTTTGTCCCATTTTCAAAGGACTGTGTCAGTAAAGAGTCTCAGCTTCTGGAGCTCCTGTCTTCATGAACACCTCATTTATTTATGCAGAGACTTCTGTGAGATCCAAACCGAGATTAGACAGATTTAAAATTACAAAAAGCCAAAATGGAAAAATTGAGATGTGAAAACATATTTTAATGAAAATTCCTGGAAAAAGCCATCTGGAGACGAGTTGATGGAATATAGTGTTGTTTAAAAGAAAATGTTCACTAAAGCAAACATCTTCTTGTGTTTATTGTTTAACCAAACCAACATCTTTCACTTATTTAGTTCATAGTTTGACATGGCTTCAAGTTTCACACCTCATAAATCATGGCATAATCTGTTGGCAAGGACATTTTTGGGAGGTGTTCTCCTGGACCTTTAATGAATGGTGTTTATGAGTGCTAATCTGTGGCATGTAAACTAACATTTGTGGTTGAGATAAGCCACAATGAGGTGAAAACTTACTTCTAAGTGTGTTTGGTGCAGGCTGTGCACTCACTGTTTTCCATCTGTGTAATCAGTGATGTTCTGTTGGAGCTGTCAAATACATGTGAAGCTAAAATGTTTACTATTTTTAGCGCTGAAACGTCAACATAATAAGATTTTGAATTCTCAGTTTTGATGGCTTTTTTGTTGATCATTTGAATCCAACTCTGATGTTTAAAAAGAAAAAGATGTAGAGATCCCAGGCTTTCCAGATAGAGGGGATAATTGAAAGCAGTTTATGGAAGTATCAAGTTTTACAAGAAGTCATTTAGTTACCTGAAACACCGTGTTTCATTTTTGGTTAGTATTTTGTCTGATAAGATTGATATCTCTTAGGACACATGTGGAAACTATTACCAGGAATGGGCCTAAAAGGTCTAAATGACCAAGATTTCAATCGATTCAAATGGAAAAAGAGTTAAAGGTCTCCATCAGAGTAAAGTTCACTGCATGTCTGACTAACACAGCCATTTTTGAGTTCTCCTTTACTCTAAAAGCCTCTGGAAATGTGTCTTAAAGGTGTAAAATATGATCTTTATGAACTCTGAATGGGAATAAACCCTTAAAAAACTTAAAATAAGAAATAAAATAAAAGCAGCGATTAGCATTTTTTGATGATTGAATCGTGAAACTGATCCCAATACCTTTTTTAAGATTATATGTCAACTGGATAGTTTGAAAAAGAGAGGAAATGAGGCAGAGAGTGTGGGATTATATGGACCAAATAGTGTCATTACCGGGGACCCATCTCAGCCCAGTGCAATGAGAACTCCGGGTTTGGGTTAGGATTAGGGTTATCTGTCCGACTAACTGAGAAGAATCGGCGCCTTGTGTTCTTAAGAAGAATATCAGGGCACATGCAAACACATTTAACCAACTAATGCTAAAATGCAGAACACCAAAATGATAACCCTAAGGTAGACAAAACTGCAGCGTGACTTTCTCAGGAGGTTGACGCTAACATAAAGTGTAATGCATAAAGGCTTCCCAGCCTGCTAACTCAATGAACCTTGCTCTTTTGGTTGTGTGAGCACTTGTTCAAAGAGGCTGGCAGCAGGTCTGTCTTTACTGAGTCCAAGACAAACACACTCCTCTTGCTCCAGAGTCCAAAGATGAGCTGCCATGAAGTTCAGGCCCTCTTTGCATCTGGTCCACAGCACTGGCTTCACCTTGCCAAGGCAGGGTGTTCATGCAAACAGGGTTTGGATCCCTATACAAGTGGACTGTGGTCCGGCCATGATGTAAACTCAAAGGGTCAGCTAAAAATAAGTGTTGCATGGTAGGTTACAGGTGGGCTGTGTGCCATCACTCTTCCAGCCAACAATTTTCTTGAATTGAAATAGTGTTCACCGGAGGTGGGCACTAACACCCCTCTCTCTTCTCCCTGCTTGGTTTTCTGTGCCTCATCAAGGCAGCTTGTCTCTAACATTTATCTGCTGCCCTTTTAATTAGATAGGGACAACAGAGAGACCCGGTTGGACAGAGGTCTGTGTCACCTCAAGGCTACGGTTGCCACTGCTGAGGTCATGCCATGAAAAGGAAATGGAGCACCACTGTTTCCCCCGAGCACTCTGAAACACAAGTGATTACACTGGCTGATCTGTCCAAGGGACCCTGGTTGATGAGGATCAAAGGCAGCCTGGAGACCACCTGGAACTTCTCTTGGCAGTAGACTAGGCCTGTAGAGGGATGAGAGGCTCTGTGAAAAGGCACAGAAGCACTGTGCCTCTTGTTCCCATCCTGATCTTCGTGAGAACATAAGCTCTCTGAGTGAAGAACCTCTGTTGCTTCCAATGGGTTCCTTTTTTCTGAGCTTTCAGTGTCACATTCAAGTATAATATACCCTTGCTCTGTTACAATCCAAAAGACCAAGACTGAATGGGGTGGGTCGCCATACTTAAACAATTTGTCTCCTTTTAGCAGCCTGGTAGGTCTCTCTGGACCCCCATGAAGGCTGGATAAATTAGATTGGGCTTAAGAGTGAAAGAAAATTCACTTCAGTGCATTAAATGCTGTGAAATGAAGAAAAATGGAAAAATACTGCAAATCACGGAGGGACTTAACAAGAGTAAGTACAATGTTGGACCATTTAGCTCTTAAATTCCTATCGTAGGGCCAGTAGTGTGGTTTGGCAGACACATTACCCCTTTTTCTACTTGATGACAAACACACCCAAATGTGTAGTCAGTGCAAAGGAGAAGGATACATTTGGTGCTGAATTGCTGGGTGGGACTGTGTAGGGGCCGAATTGAACTCCTAATGAATTTTCGCACACTGGAACAAAGACACAACAGAGTGGGGTACAAAAAGTACTCCTGACGGTTGGGGAAATATCCCTAAAACCAAAAAGATATTGCATGCACATGGACACTTTATTTCACCTGGTAGTGGTTATCATAGTTTTTAAAAATGATTCAATTTCGTTGATGGCACCTTATTGTGACTTTATACTTTCATTTTGCTACGAATGGATGACAGTTTTCTCGGCTTTTACTGGCTGGAGACAGGAGTAGTGTCACCTCTTGAACTATAAATGTCAGACTTGTATCCAGGAAAATGTCAGTCTACGCAAATCGTATAAAAGCATTTTGATCAAATGGTTGATCAATGGATTTGGTTTGCTTTGGTATTCATAGTGCACACTAAGCATTGCTCTTATAAATGAATGATTTTAGTTCTTGGTGTCAGCGCTCTTTCCTGTACATTGACGTTATTGATTTCAGAAGGGTATCTTCCTCTGGTTGTTGGGCTGGTGCAACAAGATAAGTATCTGTGCACTGACTTAAAACTGAGAAGTTTTAATGTCAACAGCTGTTTTATGAGAATGTTTTACTCTTGTTTCATCCAGTCAGTTTTAAAGTTTTCTTTTATATGATGGGTTAAGTCTCTCTTTCTTAAAAAAATGAGAAAAAGTTGGAGAATATTGTCAGAGTGTGCAGTAAAATTGCTGACACTAGCCTTAATAACCTAACATTTTTACACAGAGCCAGAGTCGCTAGAAAGGCACGGGCTATCTTAGCCGATTGCATCCGTCTCCAGATGGGGATAATATGGTTTTCATTCTATGTTGTGAGATGCACTTTACTCTTTGAAAATTACTTGTGTTTCTTTTCGTATTAAAAGCTCAGATTTGACACTGATCATTTTCTGGGGTAGATTGATATGTCTTATGTGACATTCAGCAGTGTTCAGGTTTTGGATAGAGATGCTCCCTTGCTCACCCCTCCCATTAGTAACCGTGGCTTTCGAGGACAAGAACCTGTGATGCATGAGTATGATACTCTTTTTTTCGTTTTTAATTTTACCAACAAAGAAAAATCTTTGGTGCACGCCAAGGACTAGTTTGTTAATCTTCTTTTTCGTCCTCCGACAGGTGCATCGAGTACAGCCTCTTACTAAAGACAAAAACTAGTCTTCATCTCATTTTTCAATGACATTATGGTAGGTGCAAAGCTATGTTTGCGTTGCCGAAGTCTGTGCTTAACATCATAACAAGTTAACTTTGTGTTTGTTTCCACAAGCTCAGGTTTTTAATGATCTGTGACCCAGGTTATTGCTGGATGAATATGTTTCATAACCATGTGTCCTTGGCAAACAATACAGTGTCACTATTGTTTAAATGTTACCTTTAAAGGAGACAGAAGCCCAGAAAGAGCATCAGGGTAACTTTCCACCCCACCTTGCCAGTATGTAACCTGCAGCAACCAGACAAGACAGGAAAAAGCAACAAGGGTTTATTGGCGCCCTTTTGCATAGCTCAAAGACATGTTTACCAAAGTTCTGTCAGGGTCCCACTAACCATGATGCTGATGTTCTGGCTTCAAAACTAATCATAAAAACAATATCATCTCTGGAGGCTCCTCTTCCAGCTGAGTGAATAACAAGAGGCATTGGAGATGGATTTATTTTCCCTCCAGAACCCCCAAAAGCACTCCGTACTCTTTGACCCCTCTTCTCAGACCGCTTTGCTCCATGTCTGTCGAGCAGAGAACACTTTATGGGAGGCTGGATCACAAATAGAAGACCAAGTTTGGATTGAATAAAAAGCCACTAAGGTCTATCAATAAGAAATGGCCTCTGCGAACAAAGTGAAGATGGCCCAAGGAAAAAAGATAAATGGGTCCATCAACAGCTCACGAACTTTCACATTGGATTAGGAGAGTTAACAAAGATTTCTACAGACACAAGTTCAAAGAAATGAAGAAAATGAAAAGAGTCATTGTTTGACATGAAACTAACATGGGATATTTACTTACATAACATTAATACAAGTACTTTGTGGCTTGAAAGCTGCAAGCCTTGTTTGAAATTTTCAGTCCAAAACCTCTCTGAATGGAGCCATAGTCCGGATTTCTAAAAGATCATAAGCAATTTCTTGGCCGCTTTGTCAGATTTGAGAGTCATGTGCAAAAAAATAATGATTTATACAACCAAGGCCTCCACACCTGAGCAAAGAAATAACGTTTTGGGAACCATAGAGATTAGCAAGACAAGTCTTTGAAGAGTTGGTCCTTGGGGACAGATTAATCCTTCCCTTACACTTGGTGAGAAAACTTGTCTTGAAATGTAATGGACTGCTTTGCTCACCGTGTTGAACTTCTTATGGTCTGAAGTTGCTGTAAAATGATCCCCCCTGTCGTGAGCTATATGAGATCTGAAATTTTGGTTTAATCAGGGGAGTTAGGATAAAGGGCTGACCTGAGTTTGTCTCCAGGAGGAACTAAACCTGATTCTGAAGGAATGCGCCGGGCCATAGTGTGTTTCTGTGGCGCAGATCAGAACCAAGACCCGCGGACTATTGTGAGGGGATTATTAGTTCCCATGTAGTCCTTATGCTCTCTAAGCCCTCTTTTCCTTTTCCTCCCTCGTCTTTGTGCATGACTCCACTCCCTGGGTCCACTGAGCTGAGAAAATTAGCTCCTGCTCTTTCAAGATTCATGTCCATTGACTGCGTGACTCAGCATCCGTAGTCTCAGTTTAATGTGTTTGTTGGGTTTCCTAAACTTTGTTTTAATGATGAATATACTTGTTGGTGCCATATTTCTCAAATAGACTTTTGACCTCAGAATTTTTACTGCCTTGCCCTTTGTCTTCAGCGGTTTTCGTTCAACCTGACCTGCAGAGAAAGGAACCGTTTGCCATTGGCTGCGGTTTTGGCTCTAAAGCATCCCGAGCCAACCACAACACTCTCTCCACAGGAGGCCTGAGGACCTGTAAATTAGACAAGCTTCCCCAAATCCCCTGTTTTTCTGATGAATTGACTGGAGCAATCTAATAGTGTTTTCTAACTGGGCAAGCAAAACTGGGGGATTTGGCACTCGTCTGAAAGTCTCACTTTGCAGCGCTCCAAAAACTTTGAGCAGAGTTTTGGTGTTATTGAGATTAATATACCTTTCCCATCACTCTCTTTAAGAGGATGAAGAGGGATGAGGAGTTTGCTGCTTCTGTATTCTTTCATTCTGGCGTAATGTTGCATTAAACTTCACCTGGTAGCCTGTATATGACCTTTTTCATGCCTGACCTACTTTTGAAAACATTTTACCATAAGTGCATCATTACGCCTAATGCTGATGAATATGAAACCCCTCAAATTGTTCTTTGCCTCAAATTCCAACATATTTCTAAGTGAATTTCTTCTTTTTGGCATTTTTAAAACCAACAAAACTTTGAGTAGAGACATGTCTGCACAGTATTTGGTCAATATACTGTGGCTGTCGGTCTGCATTTACAATAAGTGTGGATATCAATGTATTGAGAGACATAAGGGAGGAAACGTCCTTTAAACGGTTTCGACAAGAGGCTAAAAAAGTAGATCACAGACTGTAATATTGTGCTAAATCTTTAATTATTCTTCTATTTAATTTTTTTATCCTAATATTGTTTCCAGTACAACTTCTTTCCATTGATCTGTTCCACAGTTTTTTCCCTACACACCTGTGTCTCTAACCCATTTTTATATCTTGGTCTTTTTACCCATTTTCTGCCAGATCATCATTATCATCTGTTCTTTTGTTTTCTTGCTCAGTTTTTAAAATCTGCAGGGATTTGGGGGTTTTGGGTTTGCCCCTGTTGAATTTATCTGCCTTCACTGATTGACTTGTTGTGTATGACCCCTAAACTATTAGGTAACAATCCTTTTCTTCAGAAATGTATTATGCATCCTGGATTTGTCTCTCTGCACTCAAGTCCAAAATTTATTTCAAATGGTCTTTTTTTCCCCCCAAAAGTAAGCTAACTCAGTGTTCAAAACTGCTGAAATTGGTAGTTGATGTACAGAACCTGCACAAAATCTGAATCAGTAGGGCTAAGACTGTTTAGTGTTGTTAAAATGGGCGTTGGTGTAGGTGAAAACGAACAGAAGCAGATTTAAAATGCTACCAAGCGAAGGCTGACTAACAGATGACAAATCTCATAATTGGGCTCAATTCACAAATTTACCTAAAAAGACGTTTTTCTCAAACTTTTCGAGCTTTTCTTTGCTGTGCCATGATTCTTAATGTGTATTTCAAGGGACAGCAAATCATAATGCAAACCAACAATCGTCTCGAAAAGCCTTTCTTACCTTGAGGTCACAAAAATGTTAAATGGTTCTCAGTTATATTTCTATTACCGGTAATGACCGTCATACCAAACACACATTGTCTCCAGAGTAAGGACTTGCTCAGTATTTGTAATTATGTGGCCATGAACTCCTCTTTAACTTTTTTTTTAAATCCCAGCATGCATCTGTTCCAGGACAAAATGTTTTGAACCCTGCGGCGTGAGAGCCTCAAGGTTTTCTGTGACTGATCAAGATATGGCACGGCTGCATTCATTGTGACAGTGATTGGCTCAGCGGCTGAGTTTGTGGTCGGTCAATTGCTGCAGAGAGAACTTTTCTTGATTTTTAAAAACAAGTTTATCCAAGATTTCTACGGTATCTGAGGACAACATTGGACATGACTATCCCTGGCTTGTCTTGATGTTTACGTCCGTTTGTGCATTTGATATATCTTTCTGTTTGAAATATCTCCCTCATTGGATCTAAAGCGAAAAACAGAGCATATACTTTTGTGTGCGAGTCTCTTTTTATGCATTCAGATGTATCGGGGGGTAAATAGTCTTTGCTTCTGCTTCCTCATTTACCTTCAACTTGAATCACATCTGGAAGGAATTAGCTGGAAAGGAGAGAAGCCATGAAAAATTAAGAAGCACTCAGAACACAGCGAAATATTTAATTTGGGCGAGCAGATAGGATGTGTGAAAGAACTTCTGGAACAGCAGGAATGTGGAGCTGGAGAATCTTTGAAACATGCTTTCCTCGTTTCCTCACTCCTCAGTCCTTACAGAGCCACAGAGTAACACCTTTAATCACTGCACAATGAAAAGACAAATGGCCTCTGTGTGAGTTTCCCCTGGATTTAGTTGTTAACTTTAATAAATATGAGTGCGAATAACGTGCCAATTTTGTGCACACTTAAACTCTAACAATAATGAGCCTTCTCTTTGGTCTGTTAAATGTCCATGTCATGATCCTCAGCAGTTAGTTTTGGATCCGCTCGTCTACCATGAATTTAAAGAGCTAAATATATCATTTATTATGAATGATTGCTGTTGAATACATTAGAAAAAGCTGTAAATTCACCATACTCATCTATTACCTTTACTGCAGCTGTGCTACAGCTCTATCCAAAGGCTTTAAGGGCAGAAACAAGAAGGAAACAGTAATGCTGTTGCTGGCTGTCATTCTACGAAGCAATGTATCAACTCAATAATTAACATATTCATGTAACATACACGTTTTTGTATCTGGTGAGTTGGTGCACGAATTTTACTGGTTGGAAGACAAAGAAGGAGTGAGAAGATGTTATTATAAATGTATTGAAAGACATTTTTGATGGTAAAAATCTGAAAAATTAGAGATCATTGTCATTTTAGCCTCACTGATGGGAGGCGCAGCCAAGGAGATGTATCAGTCTAGACTTTGACCACCTTGTTATGATATATATTCATGTTTCTACACTCTGAACCTTTAAAATGAATAGGATATAAGCTGCCTTGCTGGTTGTGTTTTCACAAGCATTTGCCAACCAGCAACAATCGTTACAGCTTGTAGGAATGATTCCCCACACACAAAAAACTTTAAATCTGATTATTTATTTGTATTGTTTGGAGGACTCTTGGATATATTTGTGTCAACGAAAACATCAGTTATTTTATGAAAATTACATCTTAACAGGTGGGATTGTCATCATTGTACCCTTTTCAAAGTGGCTCAGAGTTGTGAGACAAGAAGTAGATGTACTTATTTTTTTTTGCTAAGACTGTTTTTGAAGGTGTCTCTCAGAGATAACTCAGATTTAATAATACTGAAAATGTATTTACGAGTACAAAATGACGGTCATGTACTTTGACAACTGTTCTTACCTGTGGGCTTAAATAGGTTTAAGGTATTTTGTTGAAGTAATTATTCAGCAGCAAAGAAGGAGACCTAAAAGTACAGTGTGTATTAGTGTTGGCAATTAGCAGAATTATGGAATGGATTAAATATTTCGTAAGTGCGTTTAAATTGATGAAAATCAAAACAGTTTTGTCTTCCACTCAGAAATAAGCCTTTTATACCCACAAATTTCTAATGCCATATGTGTTTTTGTTTTCGGTGGGTGGCGTGCAGGTCGGAAAAAGAAAGTACAAAAAGAGAAAGAGAGAGAGGTTAATTTATATTGATAGACGGATTTGATTGTAAAATCTTGTTTATCATGTGTCACAAGTGTCTTTTTCGAGATCTCCCTTGTTTTGTGAATTTCACCTACAAAAAGGGTGAGCAAGGGGGCCTCTCAATCTAGACTCTGACTGCCATACATCTTGCCAAATATCTCCACTGCGTCTTTACACAACCAGAGTAAAAAGTGAAGTCAAACCAACTGACCGCTGACCTAAACTGACCCGCACTGACCACACGAACGATAACATCAGTCAACACGTATGCTAAAGGAAGTAGAAGATCGAGGGTTTGCATACGTGACGCGTAAGAAATGCTTTTGCAGCCCATCAAACCCACGTAACAGGATATTAAATGTTGTCTTAAGCAACAGAAAAGTGGTTCCAATTGAGACAGCTGGGATGAATTGTGGCGAAACCAAGATCAGTGTTTTATTTGTTGTTGTTCTTTGGTGTGCAAATCTGGGATTTCATTCATGTCTCAATCTCTTAATGTTCCTCTTTACTTGATTTTATCTGTTCATTTATATTTGTCAAACAAACAGAGCTGCATTGAAAATTTGTGCCTCATCCAAATAAATCTTTGCCTGTCACTTTTCATTCTTTTAGCTTTAGACTTTCTGAAAAACAAAAGTTTGATGGCTCCACATTGACTTAAAACCACTCACTGATGTTCTCGTACAAGGTTGCGCACACTCGTGACCATGCTTCTGCGGGTATGCAAAGGTCTATTTTCACATCAAATAACAGGCCGTAATTAAGTTTGAGTTTTTAGGTCATGAATCACTGACATTTTTCCATAAGACTGACAAAAAGGTGTTAGTCTGATGAAGTGCAAATTGTTGCGTACCCGAGAGCTTTCCACAGAAGTTGTGCAACTAAAAGTGCAACCACAGCAATGGCTTCCTTCCTGCATACCTCTCCCAAACTTTCATCTCAGTCACACATGATTTGATTTAGAGGAATTTTCAGCCTGTGCCATATCTTTGTTGTACAAACGGATCTTTTGGTTCCTCGACAAACCCTCATTGGCAGCTTCACTTTCTTTTCCTAAGTAATCAGTTATTTGATCCTCCATTGGGCCTGTCTCCTACTGCAGCACTTGAGCTCAATTATTGGGCTGTGAGCAATTTGTAAACAGTTTAACCGACTCTAAAGCCCTTTGGGTGAAACGGAATCTTGTCAGAGATTTTTGTCTTCTCTTTTCATTCAACCGTACTTCGAAACTCCGGCATAAATCAAATCAAAGTCATTCTTTGCGGGTCAATTAGGAGCTGTTAGGCCAAATGTGGCGTGTTTATTAAAGGGCCATTGAGGGTGCATGTGTCTGCAGTAGATGTGTGATCGGTTGTACTTTCTGAGCAGCGGGGTGTCATATGGGCTTTTGAATCATGGTGTTTACTGCATCGTGACATATTAAATCACTAGCACATTCAGACTTCCAACATGCAGTCTTTTTTTTGAGCAGATGGGAAACAAGTCCTCTTAATGACTTTGGTTTCTAAAGAGCTTTTAAGTGGGAGATGTGTGCATTTGAAAAGTAAATCTGTTGCATATGGGTGATATAATTTTTCTAAGAGCACCATTATATTATATAAACAGTTCAAAGCTCCTATGACGAACTCTTTCGGTTTGTATAGATTAGTGACCCCCTGAACAAAGAGATACTCCTTGTCTTTTTGCTGATCTCGTCCCCTAAATGTGTACTCTTTAACATAAGATATAAAAACATAAATATAAAATTACTCTTTCGTTTATGCTATAAATTATTTCGCTTTATTTCAAACTATATTATCCTACTTTTTATCGATCACTGCACAGGAAATTGTAGAAATAAGTCTGTTTTGACAGCCTGCTGTTTATTCTTCGTCTGACTTCGTTCCTGTGGCAGTGATTTCTACTATTAAATTGATCGATAATCAATGCTGCCACTTGTGGTTTGATTTGTTTTTTGTAGGTCAGGGACATCAGTATTAATTTCGATCTGTTTTATAACCGGCTTAAAAGTCCTCACACAATCTCAAGGGGATTTCTTGCATAAGAAAATAAACTGACACGTTGGAACAACTGGCTTTCATAACGTTAAAAACAAAATCAGAAGGCAGAACAAGTTTTTTTACCAAAGCCGCAAGTGAGGACAAATTGGCCCTCACATCAGTGTTCATCTTTGCACTCGTCAGCATTGGCCTAAATTTACATGTTTATTGTACATTTCAGAGGGTTAAGATAAGATAAACTTTATCATCCCATTGTGGGAATTTTTTATCCAACTATTCACTCATGCTGCAGCCATTAAGAAAGCAACATACAACATTTATCCTAAAAGAAACATTAAAATGATAACTGATATGCAACATGGTGCCATGTAGTGTGTATAGCTAAACAAATGCATGAACTTATCCATGTTAAAGTGATGTGCAAATGAATAAATATCAGTGCCGGACAAAAGCTCTAAAGACAAATACAATGATGTAAGGACTACATTAAGCAACAGCAACATGCGACTACCTATGACTACCTAATGGCAGAAACTCAGGATTAAAACCCCTTTGAGGAATGCATTTAAATATGAACCCCAAAATCGATCAGAGACCCAAGTTTTCAGTAAGGTGCAAGACATTTTTTTGCAGCTCTTAACGTGCTTAATATGTAGTCCAAATTTCATTAATATTACTGGAAGTTACTTGAACCAGGACATTTTTGTAAAACTTTTTAGAGTTGGCTGAAGTTGTTTGTAAAACCACCATGATATTGTTTTTTTTTTTTTTTTTATATCTGATAAGCTATTCTAAGTTTGGTTAGTTTTAGGTATTCAAAGCAGATGCATAAGCACTTTTTTGCAGAGTAGCAATATAGATAAAATTGGTATAATTTAGTCAGGACTACTTTAACCATAGATAGTCACTATAATGGACATACAATAAGGTATATGTGGTGCCCTTCCTTGCCTGTACATAGAAATGCAAAAGCCTAAGATGGGGAGAGTCCACCTCCCTCTGTTTTACATACATACCTGAAAGCCAAGGCGGGGAGAGCAACAGCAAAGACTTAGGGTATGGAGCAGAGCAGGCATCAGTGATGATATGAAGAAGAAGAAGAGTAGACAGGCTGTGGGAGTTTCAAAAGAATGGCTGTTTTGACATTTGTCGATTTGTTGCACCTGAGCTGTCTGCTGATGCAAAAGCCTGAGCTTGACATTGTGGCCTGCCTGAACTAACACTATGCTTAGTTTTAAACTTTTTGGACTCGTACAGGGTCCTTGGGAAGACGTGGTCCACATAGGTCAATCACAACATGCTAACCAACATTAGCCATGAGAATGTGGATGTTTACCTTCCCTGGACACGATGTAGATGTAAAGTATTTTTGTGACACTGACTCTTAAAAGAAGTTGGTTTTGCGCCATAAAGTGTCTTCATAATATGTTCATATTAGACACCTTGTCACAAGAGAGAAAGAAGGAGTCAACAGCTCTGCAGAAATACAACCACAGCAAATAAAAAACAGAGACTAACCCGGACCACTGCCTGAGGGAACACCACCAGATCTGTTCTTGATTAACAACTAGCAAAGAAATCCTATAATCAGACTATTACAAGCATATTTTCAGTAATGGAGTCACTGCAGATCATGAGATAAATGTAACACATCAGACAAACTCTTTCTACAGGGCAAGATTTGAGTATAACAAAAACGGCAACATACAATATTGTTACTAATAGAAATATTTATGAAGAGACAAGAATCTACCCCATAATAACTTCCAGTCATGGCCACAGATTACCACAAAAGCAGAACCTCAATAGTGAGTCCACATGTTTTTCCTGTGAACGTGTTGAAAGGTATATTTATTGAACTAAGGCTAAAAGGGTTGTTTCAGATGGTTCTGATTCATCAGCCAGATTGGACATCTGTTCCTGGCTCAACAAAGCAATAGGACTTAACATACAAAAGTATGTTTCTCTTGGAGGGTGTTTTCGATGGCGTTTCCAACCCTAACAAGTTGTCAAGTGTACACAACAGGCAGGTAAATTGCACAGGGTTACCTTCAGACCTGTTCAATGGCGTGATCACAACCGATACAGCGGAGATTAAAAACACGTTTTTAGTAGGACCGTGGACTGACACAGAAGTGTTTTTAAGGCTTTTCAGAGTAAATATGAGGTCATAAAATCTCACCACAACAAACAAACAAGAAATGAATGAATAAATGAATGAATGAGTGACAATCTTTATTTCATTTGCACCAAGAGAATAAAAACGTATAAATGACAAAGACATCAACAGACGAGACAACACATAATAAACATCAAATAAAGTCAAATTTCAATTGTTTGGAAAATGTTTTTGAACTGAGCCAACTAACTTCTGTATGTTATTATAAAAAAAAAGATCAATACAATGTAACACTGAATTAGGAATGACCTACTGGTTTTCATTTAAACTACTGGGCATTTGAAGTCAACACAAAGAAGGATAAGATACCCATCCCATCACGCCCTCATACCAAATCTCTCTTATTATAATTCATGATACCCCATGGTTCCTAATGTCCCTCATAATCCAAGATAGATGTAGGCCAGTCCTTCACAGGGGTTTTTAAGAGGGCACCTACCTTCAGTCCCCCATAAATACAAAAAATAGCAAAGACAGTCTAAAGTGACATTTTAAAGAAAGATAGAAAAGGCTTCCAGGGCAGGAAGTCTGTTTGGACTTGAACTCACCCTGGCTGGGTTAGACTGTACGCATCTCCCTCCCCCTACTCCTCTCTCTTCAGTAAAGGATCCTGTGAACAGACAGAGAACATACAAAGGGTTAGTAAGATGTGCTAGACATGAGAAAAAACAAGAGCAAGAGGTTTGTTTGGGCTAGAACCAAGTCCTACCAGGTTAGACTGTACACTCCACCTCCCCCATTCCCCCTATTCCCCCTCTTCAGTAAAAGATTATGTGAACAGACAAAAACATACAGAGAGTAAGTGAAATGGTTGAGACACAAGGGAGATCCAGAACAAGAGGTTTGTTTGGGCTAGAACGAAATCCTACCAGGTTAGAGCGTACGCTCCACCTCCCCCTACTGCCCCTCTCCAATAAAGAAATGAGTGAAGATAGAGAAAACAGGTGAGTGGGTAGTGAGATGTGAGAGACAACAGAGAGGAAAAGCCAGAGCAAGAAGTCTGTTTCTTGCTCTGGTTAGGCTATACGCTCCACCTCCCCCTACTGCCTCTCTCCAATAAAGGGTTGACTAAACAGAGAACAGATAAGTGGGTACTGCGATT
The DNA here is from genome assembly GCA_962446985.1 of Xyrichtys novacula. Taxonomy (NCBI): domain Eukaryota; kingdom Metazoa; phylum Chordata; class Actinopteri; order Labriformes; family Labridae; genus Xyrichtys; species Xyrichtys novacula. The sequence continues at coordinate 27,937,396 of OY660871.1, forward strand.
TGAGAAGCAACAGTGGACTAAGTGCCAGGGCGAGAGGCCTGTTGAGCCAGAATTTACCCCAGCTAGGTTAGACTGTACGCTCTACCTCCCCCACTCCAAAGAGGAATGACAGACAAGGAAGCAAACAAAAGAAAGCATGCAATCCGGTTTGTTATACTACTTTTGGCCCCAAACTGACACCATTTTAGCCTCATCCAAATCCAATGACTTATTTCTACTGACTTGTCCATCACCCCCTCTGTTCTTTTCCTCAAACTCCGTCACTTCCTTCCAGTAATGGGTTAGCTAATTTATTATAATTCTGTTTTTATTGAGGCGAAACTCAAGTAACATCATCAAGTGCAGGAAACTAACATGGTTTCTCATCTCATGGTACAATTACACATAAAGTTATCAGTGGTTATCAATTGGAATGAAACTAGGAGATAAGACAGAGGAAGAGAAAATCCGGCATTAAAAGGGCAATTTAACCCTGATTTTGGTTCACAAATGTATGTGGAAAAGAAAGATTAGCATGAGTCACAAAGTGCACAAGAACAAGTGCAAAACACTTGGCTTTCAGGAGGAGGTCTGTTTCCACATCCTACAACTCATTCCTTATCACTGCATTATCAACAAAGCGTGAATATGGGAAGTGTTTCTTATGATTAACAGTTAAGATTACAAAAAATATCATACGCTTTCCCAAAAGCTATTTAAGAGGATTAAGAGGCTTGACACAGAGTACAAAGAAATAAAAAAAAAACTTGCACTGTTTCAATTAAATGTTTCATCTGGGATTTGACCACCCAGACATTGACATAGATGATTAAATTGTGACTTTTTATGTGAAGAATACATGCCTAAGTATAGAGTTTATTCAGTATAACACTTAATAAATCACACAGTTGCACATGAAGAACTCCCAAAAGAACACAGTATAATAAAAGACGAAACAAACTAAACAAAGACAGGAAGAGGAAGCTACTCTCAGACTATATCAATTCAACTAAACTCAATTTAATTCCGTTTTTTCTTTTTTTAAATCCATCGGGATCTTCTTTTCCAGGAAATACATAATGCAAATACATCTCATTGCTCAATTGAGTAAAACCCCAATCAAAAATGGTTGTGATGCTGTGCAAAACATTGATAGAAACAGATTTTTAAGGTTTGTAAATCATTTAAAATCCTGTATTCAGTTGAAAAGAAAGCACACAACTCATTTCAGAAAGGTTGGGACAACAATGTACTGGATGAGTTGTGCAATGCTGAAAGAAAACACCTGGAGGGATATTTTCCAAACAATAAGATTCACTTGCAACAAGTTAGTAACATGACTGGGTATAAAAAGGGCCCCAAAAGAGACCCTGTCAGTGACTGTGTCAGAAAATAGTTTAGTGACTCCAGAACAATATTTCTCAGCATGCCACAAAAGAGAATTTGAAAATTTGATCATCTGAAGTTCATATTAACATAAAATATTCAGAGTTTGTGGGGAAATCTCAGTGCAAAAGGCAAACCAAAATTAGATTTTGGATATTTTGTCCCTCAGATGGCACCTTCTGTATAAACAGATATGACTCTGCAGTGGAAATAATCGTATGAGCTCGAAATCATTTCCAGAAAACAAAATAAAAACACCTGTGAACATGATTCATCACTGTATCCAAATGGAGGTTGAAACTGTACAGAACAGTGGAGCAGTAAAAGCATTTTGCACGCAAGCCATTAGCGTTGATTTTCTGGGGATCAGGAGTATCTGTTCAAAATTTCTTTGCACTTGATGCTCTTTGCAGTATTCCTCTGAACAGGTGGAAGAGCCTCATTAATAACATGGCAAGTATAGACAGCACACAATCTTTCCTCTTTGTCTGAGAGTTCACCCAGATAAAGATGAAACGCATTTTATTTTGGCCAAAACCAGCCAATTTATCTTCTCTGACGGCTTCAATAAACGACTTCAAAGATGACATAATCCACTTTTTAATGCCCGATTATCTGGGTGAGTCATATCATGCTGTTTTTGATGTTTAGCCTTTTACACAGAAACTCCAACCCTGAGAAAAATACATTCATCATGAAATTAACTATGATATCTAAATACTGTTATCATGGGTGTTGTCACAAATAAATAAATCATGGGAATCTGAAAAAGGCAAGGTAACCCCGATAACTGGCGCTGAAAAAGGAACCCAAATTCCGCTTCTAGATGAAATACCCCGATCCAAAATAGTTATAAGCTTTTACTGCAACAGGAACACCAACAAGGCTCTTTGTGCCAAAGCTCAATTGAGCTCAAGGCTGCTGACAAAACAGATTTTCTACCATGATGCTGCTAAGTCTCCAGATCTTCGTTTTTCTGTGGGTTCAAAACCAATGTGGGATGATTCCCAGTGTTCCCACAACCAGGGTTATTGTTTGATTAGAGGGTACATGAGGATACTGTTAAGTGAACCACAACTTCTTCATTTACCGTGATAATTTATCCCTATAGCTATCTTATTGCCTCTATTTTGCACATACTGTATATATTGTAAAGAATCACCCAGATCATGTTACTGCACTGTACTGTAGCCACAACAGGCAGAAACATTTCTTTGCACGCAAGAATGATTATGGACACATGCTGCATATTTATTCCACTTTTCTTTCAGCTTAAAGCTCCTGTCAGAAACTATTGGTTTGTGTCAATTTCAGTGTCCCCTTTGAACAAAGCAGTACATCAAAATGAATAAACCTCATCCCCCTGACTTTTGACAGTTAGATGTATAATGTGAATATTTTAACCCTGACCCTCTTACACAAGTTCCAGGCATTTAAATGACAATATACATACTGTCAGACTTGTGGCTTAGGGTGACCATACATCCTGTTTTGGGGCTGTCCAGTCTTGTCTTTGTCCTCCTTCAAATGTCCACGGTTTTGTACAGAAGTTTCGAGTTTGTGTCACGTGGACTTACTGAGTTAGAAGCACGTAAAATACACTCGATCAGACCTGAAAAACTCTCAAAATTAACTTTGTGTGACTGCGTGACTCCGCCCCCGTGTAGGCGTGTCCTCTTTTTGGGAAGTCAGAATATGGTCACCCTATTGTTGCTCATGGATGTCATGAAAAGGCCTCAATTTGAGTTTCAGTCTATTTCATTGTTGTCATAAATATCATCAGGAGTTTCAAATAACAAACACTCTCTTCCAGCTGTTTTTTGTGTCTCTTAATGATAAGCATGAGTAGTCTAAGTGGTATCATCCATTACCTTTATGGGCTTTTTGCAAAAAAACAATGAAGTGGGAGAGCAAAAAGGGTGAAATGAAGTCTGCTGTGGTGCAATCCTGGATCCCACTGCAGGTCATCTGACAGTGATTCAGCTTTATCTTTCTCTATAAACAGACATCTGCTACAGAGAGCAGCTAACTCCAACCCTTGAAAAGTTTGCTGTTGCTATGGTAACCCCCAGTGATAAGACAAATAAACCCGCATGTATAACATGTGTTTTATGACTGGTGATTAGAGCAGCAAGAGATTTTCATGTGTTAATTATTTCATCTCTCTTCGATGTTTTTAATCATGTTTTTGGAGATCCACTGAGCCGCCTGTGTCTACCACTCAATGTGGGGGATATTACCACATTTCCTCCAGTCATGACGTAGGTCTTCAGTGTTTCCTAAATCACCGCTCGGCTCTGATGAGACAGCTCTCTCGGCATTGCTCACATCATGGTTAGCATCAGATCTTTGGCTTCTGGTTGATGTTCGAGTTAACGGAGGAGTTGCGGTTACGTAACTGACAGCAATTTTGTAAAGTCACGCAAGGCAGTTTAGTGTTTTTGTGCTGACATCATCAGGCGATGCCTTCAGGAATTTTAAATAAAACCTTTTCACTCTGTTTTTTTTTTGGTTTGTTTTCTTGTCTGATACCAGCTGCAAACAGACGTCCTTTACACTCCGCTCAAAACACTGGAGCTGCAGTCAAAATAATGATCAGGAACAACTTGACCACTTCATGTTCTTTACCAAGTTGATAGTTTTAATGTTGCATGACCTTTTTTTTAATTTACAGCTCTTGGGATTAGTTTTTTTATGTTAATGAAATAGATCAAAAATCCTATTCACGCTATTTTATGATATTTAAAATCAAATAAAACCATCAGTGAAAAGATATTTTAATTTTTAATGCCTGAAACTGGTGTGAGAAGTGTATGTGTTAGCCAAGTAGCTAAAGTGTTAGCCCTTTATTCATTTTCCACATAAGTTATTCACAAAATATGATAAATTTAACTGTTGAGATGTTTTGCAGCTTTGTCCACAGGGGGGCGCCAAATTTGACACCAACCAAAAGTTCCCGACAAGAGCTTTAAAGGTCCTAAAGAGTGATTTTTTCGAGCGATTTAATTCGGACGTCAATATATTTTTCAAACCTGTATCCTGTCAATACAAGCGTTCACATCAGTGACGTTTTCCCATCCTGCGATATTGCGGTATTTATTTTTTTTATCACGGCTGAGTTTTCTAAAGTTTCGCATACTGTGTGTCCACTTTTGACCAATTAGATTTCGAGTTGTCGTGATGTCAAATATTACAAAGATAACGACCTGAAGGACAACTTGTGGAGAGTCATAGCATCGGACTTCTCATATGACGATGGTTTGTGTGCTTTAACAGTTTGCTAAACGTCTTTGTTTTAACTTACATCTGTGCTAAGTAACTTTAGCTTGTAAGCTAACCTGTTCAGATACAACATACCATATGTATTTTCACTGTCTCAAACTCAATCTCGTTGCTGTCACAGCGCCATTAGGTCTCGGTTATTACCTTACATTTATGGATTATAGTTTAATGTGCTTATCTGGTACTGGCCCCGACTCAGTACATGCTATCATGACAGACAGACATCTCAACACTAGTGTCTAATCAGAACTGAAAAATAGTCAGTCTGGTGTTGTGTCAGTCTTCTCGCTTCCACCCAGGATGCGACTTTTCTTTCCCCCAGAAAGTCGCAAAATCACATCGCGCTTAATGTGTATAGTCAGAAACGTCAAAATTCTCCTCTGAATATTTCGTAATTTTGCGTCGTATATTTGCGTTGTTCCCGGTGTGTAAGGACCTTAAGTTGAGAAATTGTATCATAGAGCCATAGCATTTAGCCGTAATTGCTGAGAATAAATAAAGAAATTCATATCTAATTTTTTTTTTGCATTGGAAATAATAGAAAAAACCCAACTTTGAAAATTTCTGATACTATGCCATGATTATGATATTGGCAAGACTTAACTTCTTCTACTTAAAATTTTGCAGAGACTTTTGTGAGTTATTTCAGCTTTTACACACACTGCTTTCAGACGTTTGTGTTGTAAGTTTGGACGTTCTCAGATGAAGGTGTTGATGAACTCATTATCCCCTGGATGAGAAAAACACATCAGCCTCATAGATATGTTTGGGGAGGGGGAGTTGAAATAACACCAGACTCCTTTACACCACGGAGGACGTTAGCTGTGATTAACACCCTGGACAGTTCCAGAACATCTGTGGGAGATGAATCATGGTCGAGTGAAACAAAAACAATATCGGTCAGAGAGAGAGAGAGAGAGAGGGAGGGAGAGAGAGAGCATGACAGGAGCTGTGTAATCCATGCGCCATGCAGTGAAAGAGGAGGTGTGAGATCAGCAGACAGAATGACCGAGCAGAAGCACAGAAAACGGGCTTAATTAATTAAGGCTCTTGCGAAAACAAAGGCATATTTCATCACAAATCCTCTTCTGCTACATGACTTAGAATCACAGGAGGAAACTAAACCTCGCAAATCTGTGTGTGAAATCATCCATTTAAGTTATTCTAATCAGGGAAAACTATTAGGGGATATCTAAGAGTGGAATAACTCTCTTATGAAAAACCATTCATGCACCATCAAGAAAAATTATGTTTGGCATGACCCATATCCAGCATCTCTGCGTAAGGATCTCTGCGGATACGCCAGCAGTGGGTTTGAAAAGCAGCGGCATCTGTAGCATTTCTATTAAAACCCTTTTATGCTCAGTAATGAATTAAAGCGATCATTGACACCATTGATAACACTCATAATACTGGTATTGTTAGTTAATCTTGTTATAGTATCTGGCCTGAATTTGTACAAATTTTGCACATGATTGATAAGTTTAGACAAAAACTGAAGCATGCATCTTGAATGTAATTTAAAACTAGACATGGATTTAATTTTTCTGTGTGGTTCGTTGCTGCAGTCTTACAAAAAATGACCTAATTATTACCAGTAACCAAGAAGAGGAACCAATGTAAGTCCAAATATAGCTTGACATTTCACTGTGTTTTTCCTAAACTTATTTTTGGGGGTTTTCGTGTCTTTGAGAATGTGATTGGACAGTAGAGAAAGAAAGTAGGAGGAGAAAGTGGAGTAGAGTACAACATGTGGCAAATGGCCGTGGGTTAGATTTGAATCGAGGCCACCCGCTTGAAGGATTACAGCCTCAGTACATGAGATACACAATTTAACCACTCAGCTAAATCGATGCTCTGACTTGGTAGTAATGTCTGCCATCATGGAAATATGAAAGCCACAAAACTCTGCTTTGACGCAAATATTTGTTATATAAATTTTTCCGTTCTTCAAACTCATACCAACAAAAGTGAAATGCGGACAACCACTAACTGTGTTATAAAAAAAGCATTGATCATTTGTTCCAAAGCATTTACTATTTTTACTTTGAATTACCATGTCTGAGCTGAGTATTTTCACTTCTTACAGCACAGAATATCACGGTCCTGTCTATTCAAAACCGAGCTGGTCTCCCCCCTGACAAATGTAATGAGTGTTCACAATTTGATACTCCGGGATATCCATCATGACTTCACGTGGCAGAAGGGCGCCCCAGATTGAAATTTCGTCTGCTATTTAATGCTATTTAATGCTGACATTTCATTTTCAATATTTGTTTCGTGTCTAAGTAGAACTGAAATATTAACAATGTCTGATTTCATTTCAAGCAGTTCCCTGTTACTTGCAGGTCACATCAGTGGCAGATCTGATTGGTGACCAAGGGTGGCCAAGGCCCCACTTTCCTGTGGCCAGGATGAAATTTGCATCATTTCTTCTTTTGTACGGTTCAATAATAGACTGGAGTTTCCTTCTTAGCTTCTTAGAATTGACTTAAATATTGCCAATCTATGATGTTACTTTTGCGTGTACTTAGTGTGCACATATGGCCCACCTCATGCCACCCTTGCAAAAATCTGCACCCCAGGCAAAAAACAGCCTGGCTTCACTTCTGGACTGCATATCAAATGTATTTTGACAATATAAAACTCACAATCAGACAGCCTGATGCCATAGATTTCCAAACCTAGCATTGATATGTTCTATTTATTCCAGATGAGTACTTTGGGATTAAGTCCCTGACTCATACCACAGTGACATGCACCATAAAACAAAGAGCTTTCTTACTCTTCAGATCATTTCGGATTGATACAAACTTGATATCATACATTTACCTTTCAGGGGAGTCATGGGGACATAGAATATAAAATAAATGTATTTACTAAAGAGTGCCTCAGAGGGTTGTCTCAAGCTATTTTCTGGGGGGCAAGTGAAAATGAAAACAAGATTTAGTGATATGAGACTGTCTGGAATCTCGGCATCAGCGAGCAGCCAACTTGTCTGTTCACATGTTTCTTTTTATGATCAATGGGGTAAATGTTAACGGGCGATTGGCTTTGCCTTCATCAATTTGAAAAGGATCCCTAAGAGCTATTGTTTTATGTTCCACTGGCTGATATAGATCATCTCCTTATTCACCTGCCAGAGCAGAAACTGCAGGTTTATGGCATTGACCTCCATGAACACACTCACCTTAGAATACCTTTGCCTCTGCTTCGCACGTGTCAGAGTGCTCAAAGTAGAGTGAGCGCACACTAATTCACATCACACTTGTTTTTTTATTCAACTGCAAGTAGGGTATGACTAAAAGTTGACTTAACAGTCCCCTGGGTGGATTATCGTAAAAAGGAACTCGTCATCTGCTATTTCAGACATTTCAAACATTTTTCCACTTTATTTTCTCGTCCCAACTTAATTCAGATCAAAAGTTCTCCAAATGAAAACTTCACTTAAAAGTTTTTATTCTTGGTATCATTATAATACAAGAGTGCAGCTGCTGACCACATGGTGGATATGGCATTGTGATTGTTTTAGAATGGTTCCATTAAAATAATATCTTACAGAAGGACCACCTTATTGGAAAAACACAAACTGAGTACCAATCTAGATTACTTAAAGATCCCATGGAATAAAAAACGTCCTTGCCTATACATATATACTTTTCCTCCAACCTTGAAACCCCAAGAATGTGGATGTCTCTGTGGCTCACCTATTTGGAAAACACAGCCTCTATGAGCCACCTGTGGTGATGTAAAAACAGGGGTGATATGCATAGGCATGGAGGTAAAACCACTCGCACTCCTTGAGCTTCCTCCTGTGCTTATGTGGTTTTGCTTTGGTGCTGCAGTGTCAGGATGTTAAGGATTGAGTCAGACACGCCAACTGCCCTGTTATTGGTTAAAAAAAACAACACAAATGTCAGGGTTCTGTCCCAGCACTGCAGAACCAAAGAAAACTGTGGTTACTTTTTATTTTAACAACGTTCCAGCTACTGTTGGAGTCAGTTTGTTTGTTCGTACCAACCACTTCACTCATGACTCCTTAAACAGCAATGGCCGGTCACATAGACACACATGAGAGGCAAGAAAGTGAGAATACCACTCAAAAATGCAGATATGCTGCTGCAGCTTGAACAGATACCTCCTCTTGTCTGGGGTAGATCCTTGATTTTTTAAGTTTTGCACCAACATGGGTTCTCCTGGAGTACTCGCCATCTTTGATTGAGTGTTTTTGGACATACAGGCAGCTAATTAGTGCAACACTTCAATAGTAGCCCTGCCCACTCAGATCACTGCATGGATAATGAGATCACACGCTAACTGTCTCCACACACCAAGCGCGAGTAAAATCATTTGGGCGAATAAATTACATGTTAAATCAACGTAAAGACGCGATTAGACGCTCCAGCTACTCTTGGGGTGCAAATGACGCAATTTGGGCAGAAGCTGAATGTGTCTCAACTTGAGTGGATATTCATGTCGCAATAACTAATCTGCGTGAAGGTTGCCAGGTGACATATGACGTATGATTGTTCACTGGTATCCAAAATGGAGGACAAACTAATCGTGTTGGTGTGTCGGTGCCATAGACTGTATATACTATGGACAACTTGGTTCCGCCTCCCGTCAGTATACGGATTTGCAGCCAAAAAGCTCTCGGTATTTCCGCGATTTTTCAATTATATGGTACCTTTTCTTTCAATTACCGAAACTGGAATAAAAGGCGCTAGCCTGGAGGCAAATGAATGAGGAGGTTGGATTACCTGGTAAATTGAAAAAAACATTTGCCTATTACTTGATTCCACCGATTGAATTGTTAGATTTGCGTAAATTAAGCGAGTAAATGACTTTACTCGTGCTTGGTGTGAGCGCCTCATAAGAAGTTGCAAGTACCTATGACATGTTGTAAACAGCTAAAAATACTTTACATGGGACCTTTAATGTTTGGACTGATAGTTAAACTTGCACCAGATTTGATGGAAAAAAGAAGCAGACAACTATATGGGTCAAAACATAAGACTGGACCATCTTATTGTTCTGAATATAGATGTTGACACACAAGATATGAGTAAAAGCTGGAGGTCCTTTGTATCTCATCACTAGCTGTGTTTCAAGATGTCTGACAATTCAATTGTACTTCAGACATCCAAAATTATGTCAGATTCAAAACCTGTTAAAAGAGATTTCTCCTCAAGCAGCTACTCTGTCGAGAAACTTTTATATCTGCGTACTGTTAACCTTTCACAGTCTTGGATCTGAAAGGACTCATTACATCATATATTGTTTTTAATTTTCTAAAAGTAAGACTGAAGGACAGCCGTTTTTATTCCCTAGTCCCTACAGGAATAAGCAGATCAGTTTCCATTTACAGTACATGAACATGGACTCTCCACCTCCATTACATTTTACCTACAGTGTCTGACTTTCACATCTGGACTCTTCAAACATTTTGTTGCAGTCCAGCTTTTTGCCTCATGCATCTGCAGGCCTTTTCACTATCTGGCTCAATGACGCTATGCCTCAAATCTTCATGACATGAGACCATCTTTCACCTGGTCTGAGCTCATATTTGCTAATACCCTGAAAGTAAAACTTCTCTTTTATACCATTATACCATAATTCAACTCACATGAATGCAGATCAGATTACAGATAAATCCTTTGCAGTGAGTAGCTTAAGTTTGTTTACTTTGGTGCTTTTCTCTTGGTTGAGATGTAAGAGCATAAAGTTCACCTGGTTCAAATTGTCTGAGAAAAAACACGGAAATGTTGATGTGTCATCTTACTAGATTCCCAAAAGGAACAAGAAATTATACGATTTCTCTTTAAAAAGGAGGTGCAGAGGGGGATTTTCCCAATAATTGTTTTTCTGAAGTAAAAAAGCATGCATTGCTAACAATTACTCTGTCTACAAATGTTCAAATCTGACAAACATGTCAGAGTTGTTGTAGAAACGGCACCATTTCTGCTCAAATATTCACTCTTTGCAGCTGACTGAAATGATTTAAAGATGTAAAATGCACCACATGGTCTTTAATATAAAGATCAAGAAGTGATTGACAATGCAAACCCTTTAAATAATCACATACTTGTTGGGTTATCGGGCTAAAGCAGTATCCAGGTTGTCCATTTGAGAACCAATATGTCAAACACATGTTGGCAGCCACGAACTCTCAAGGCACGTTATTTCAAATGTGATCAGTCTTTATTTTTAAGTGGAGGGGCGAGATTCAAAGGAGAATTTCCATTTTAGCTTCACATACATCTTCAATTTACTTGACAGAGCAGCTTATATGTGCAAGACCTCAATCTACTGTTGATGTCGGATAAATTGATGTGATTAATCGCAGTACAAATGATGTTTACGGCCATTCAGATGGCGACGAATGTGCCGTAGGAAGAGGTCTGCTCTTTTGTAAACATGGCTTAGAAGTTGCACATTTGTAGGAGAGACTTTAGTTCAACTGGAGTATCACGTTTGAAACAAAAGCCTTAACTATACACAGAAAAATATGTATTAAAGATTTTACACGCTGTTCTTCAGACATTTAAAAAACGTACAAGGATCAGTTTGAGGGAAACGTTTGTCTTCAAACAATGTGAACCACGAGTAAACAACATTTAATCCCCCACATCAACAGTATTCAACAACAGCTACTCACTGCTATTCACGAAACAACACCACTATTACTGAGAGTGTATTTTGAGCAATGTGTTTTTGTCATTGCTGGAGATCTACTTGTTTGACAAGCTATTCATAATGAAGTGATGAGTTGAATGCTGTCTTCTCTTTCTCTGCTAAAAGACATTTTTGAGAAACTGATCAGTCAGCTCTACATGGACAGAACAACTTCTCTTACAATAACTCTGACTCTAGATAGAACACTCTGCACATAATATAAATATTGCACTTTAAATGCCACGCTCATGTCCATAACTTAAGAGATAATGTCTGTTCTCAGGAGCTCACCATTTCCTCAAAAAGACCATGTGCCATTAAAATGTTATTTTAACCAAGATGGAACAAAAGCATGATAAATCATCTCAAGCTCATTCCCGGACACAATGGGCCTGAGTTTTGCAATATTTCTTACATGGAAAAAAGAGGAACAAACCAAACCATTCACACGTGGATCAAGATTTTGGAGGAAAGGCTTACTCCAGAGAGTAGGACGCCAGGACAATAAAATCGACAATTTAGAGACCTTATTTTTTTAAAAGATATGTACAGCTGAATGTCATCTGCATAAAAATGATGACACCTTTAGAAGTCCCTATACGATAACCCAGATAAGGCTTTCAGTTTAAAGAAAACAACAGAGGGCCCGGGACAGAGCCCTGAGGGACTTCGCAAGACAGGGTCCCAATTAACGAGACATATTTACAAGCAGTGACTAAAATGTGTGCTAATAAAGATGAAATGGCACGAAAGTTACCTTAGACCTTGTTCCTATCATGATTTAAGAGTGAGCATGGCAACCCTGGAACCCGCTCTTACGGTCAGGGCTTCAGAACAGTAGTCTACAAACCAGAGAATAATGTCACGCTCCACTTTTTTTTACTATGATCCTAATATCTGACAGATGACCAGCTTTATGGGGCAGTTAGTGGTCTACTGTTGTTTCCATAGATCTAGAGTTTCAGCTTAACCACCTATCCGTCAGCACTGTGTAAACAAGAAGACTGGTCATACAAATAAACAAAAAGCAACAATTCAGGGAATTTTTCTGTGTTTACCTATAAAGTTATAAAAGGGCTGCATAGCAGTGATTATCCCTCCTGTTTGGGAATTCCATAATCAGAGTTTTCTTTCTTGTGCTTTTGCTGTCAAACATAAAATTCTGTAGCCTGTAATTGTTCTTGTGCTTCTGACGCTCAAATAAAGAAGTCATGTTCTCCTGGAGACATGGACAGATAGGCTGATGACAGCTACAATCGCAGCTTTGATTTCTTTTTTTAAGCTGTGTGCTTTGTTAAGAATCCCATTATTATTCCTTTTGCAAAAAGAGGTATGCACAAAGAGCACAGTTCTATTTTTACTCGAATAAACGGAATCTTTTCGAAAACAGTTGAACCTTTCCTGATTAGGTGTGGAAAGCAAGCTATGGCATGTGTTAAGGTGGCACTGGCCTTTAATTGGACCGCTACAGGTCAGTTGATTGCAGATACAGCTCCTGATTGGTCAACAGACCAAAACAAGATTTAAAGGTAGGGTTGGTAATCTGATTTAAATACGCTTTTTGTTATTCTGGTTAAAATAATCTTTATGTTCCGATGGCAATCAATACATGATGTGTTCTTTTAAAAAAGGGAAACATGGCCGCTATCTACAGCAGGAGTAAAACTGAGAAAACACCAACCAATCACATCGTGTGCTCGCCTCCTGCGTGTACACGTCGCCGGCGTGCTCTGACCTTGATTCAATGTGCATAGCCGAGCTGAGAGGGATATAGCTATGCTGGAGAATGGCAGAGAGTGACTGCTCCTCCTGCAAAAAAGAGCAAGAAAAAGAATGATGCAGGCAGAGAAGGCCGAAGCAAGACAGAGGTTGGAGAAAGCAAGGGCGAAAATGGAAGTCAACATCAAGACAGATTTTCAGCTACAGAGAGAACTGAAAGAGGTCAAGGGCTTTAAGAGTGATGCCATGGTCACTCATTTTATGTTGAGGGTTTGTTTCAGGGCGATTTCTAATCTTGATCAAGTATTTAGCCATGTTGCTAGTTATGTGGTCATCCCGATGCTAACATTAGCTTCTATGTTCCTGCTGTGCAAAGACTTCTGAATTTCCTAACCCTAACCCGACAGACGATGACGTTTCACAGCCATAAGGAATAACAAATCAGAGCCCAGCACTTCTAGCCAATCAGAGACCAAGAAGGACGGGACCTTTCCCTACCATCCAACAAAAAATAGTTAGCGTCGTGGGGAGATGCAACATTGAAATTCATGATAGTTTGCTGTGATTTCCAACCCTACCTTTAAGAAGACAAGTGATATTTGAACAAAGACAACTGAACACTAATTTTAACATTAGTCTTTCAAACCCAACCCCTCACTGAAACTAAAGGCTAGCTCACACATTAGCATAGTTGTTTCTAATATGCTCTTGGGATCAACTAAAAGGCATGCTTGGCCTAAACAGTGAATGTAAAGCAGGTGGCCATGATGACAGTAGGTCTAAAGCATGATTTTAACACCCCTGTTTCTTTACATTGAAGCCAAGTTTGAACCAAGAAGGTTGGGGCTGGGATTGCGGTGGCGAGGATTTTCTGCAGCCGCGGTAAGTTTGGCGGTATTGGTAGCAGGGATCAGTGAGTGGAAAGTTACATTTTAATTGAGTGCCTTTTGTCAGGAATGGGCTGACGAGAGACAATGATTCCATCAGCAGGCTCTGATTCAGTCACAGCTCAAAGTTTATGACTTCCCGCGGTTCATTCAAGTCATTTGCTGTCAGACACCTATAAATATTCCCGCCATAATTATGGTAATTTGGTTTTATTCTTTTAAGATAGAAAAGACCACTCCCGTGTGAGATTTGAAATTAAAGCCTGACTGTTATTTTGATGAGTTATGTCAGCTGGTGACAGTTTGGACTGTTTGTTCTTTTTAATGAGACATCACTTTTGATTTAGATTTTAAAACTAGGAAGAGGATAAAATGGTGATGAAAAGCTCGGCTTTTGTAGTGAACAATACATGGAAAAGCACTTCCTTCATTTTTATGAGTTCCTTGCCACTCAACCCTGCTCTGTTTTTATCTGTATCTGTGTTTATAACCAGATTTCTCCTCTCAACATCACGTCCCATCTTCGTGTTCCAGTGTCTTACTGCAAAGCATCTGATGACTGTCCATTAAGGCACCTCCTAATCTGTATATTTTATCTGGGAGACAGTTTGTTGTTCTCCGGACACAATAGCCCGGGGTCATGAGGTTTTCTGCAGATGGCTGGGGAGATAGTTGACTTCAGAGAAAGCCTCAAATGTGGTTAAGTAAGTCATTAGGAGGGAACAGATTGTGGCGAAGAGCAGCACAAAATGGCACACGTACAACATACACAAAAACCTTGTTTGAATAAAAATTGGCATCTGAAACATCCCACAACAGCTGCCCAGTTTGAAATAATCTCTAAGTGATTTGAACAACAGAATAAATCCTGTTAGACTAAAAAAAATGTTTTTAATAACCATGAACAGATAAAGTGGTCTGATATGTCGTTTTTCCAGCATTGACCTCATGGACATTTCAGCCTAATTCTGCAAAAAGTATTAATCTCATCCTTACTTATTTCCCCTTAAAATATTCTCTTAACTGTGAAATAGCTTCATATACATGTGACCGAAGTGTCCAAACTGTGATACAGAGCTATTAGACAGTCTGCAGAGTGAACTTAAAGCTCCTGTAGGGTTTGCATTGATTGTACTGCCTCCTCTGTATCTCTGATTTCTTTCCAATTTTGTCCTTCGCCTGTTTAATGAAAGATCTTTTAATCTTTAAGTCAAATTAATCACAGAGAGAATGTAAATATAGAGAATGTATTTGTGGCAGAGGAGTGGTCAAAGGTGGGGTAGGGTTAGGGTTAGGGTTAGCTGATCAAAACTTTGATCAGCTATTTGCTGGAGAAAGGAGTTAACATCAAAGTAACTATAGGGCTGTACAGTAACTGGCTGCTTGCAGTTTTCTTTGTTTGTAAATCTGGTAAATTTTCTCCTGTAAGTGTCGTTCACAGTTACTGTGAATGAAGATCTTTATTTTGAGTTCCTAAAGAATAGAGCTGAAAAAATAAAGCTGCTGTTCCTTTATAAAGTAAAAAAATGGAAATGTAAAGTGCGATAATTCAACGACAGTTGTTAAAGTAAATATTGAACCCAGCCCGCGAACTTTTTTTTTGGAAGGATGGTAGGTGAAGGTCCCGCCTTTCTTCGCCTCTGATTGGCTAGAAGTGCTGGGCTCTGTTTGGTTATTCCTTATGGCTGTGAAACGTCATCATCTGTCGGGTTAGGATTAGAAGATTCAGAAGTGCGATAATGTTCTGTAATGTTCTGTTTGATGTACAGAGCCGACAGTCCGTGTTTGGCCTGAGTGTGTTATGACGTTTCCAGCTTTTCTAGCCAATCAGAGGCAAAGGAGGCGGGACTTTCCCCTACCATCCTCCAAAAAAAATATATATCGCACCCAGCCCATAGCGGTGCCTTGGGTTTGGCCACCTTAGTTTAATAGGTCTAGTTGTGCCCCTGATAGGCAACACACTTTAATTAACTTTATCTGACACCCACTCTGCTGCAATGGTTTCAGAAATTAATAACAGATTAAAAGAAATAACCAACTTTATGCAAATTGTCTAGTTGGGTAATATTTCCCACATAAAAGCATCAGTATTAAATTTAGTCCGGCGAATGAAAGGAAATGCTTTAGAGGAAACTTAGCACGTTGTTTGGATGACTTATAGTATACCACATTATTCCTCTCTTTCAGATTTCATGAGACAGGATAAATAATTTTCTCAAATTTATAAGCAGTAAGGAAATCCAGACCTGTCACATCTTTGTTCTAGTCTGTATTTGGTTTAGTCTAAAGTATAAATTGTTTTGTTTAAGATTCAACCGATCAAAACGTTTTCTACGGTTTCATAAAAAAGCTCATTTTGATGAATTTTTCTTGGGACAGTGGTGATGTTTTCACTGTTTGATGATGATGGAAATGATGAACATCTGTAAATCTTCTCCTGACAGTCTCACTGTTCTGCACAGTCACAGTGTTGGAGACATAAACCTGTCATTAGTCATCATTAATTCCCGGCTCTCTCTTTAAACTGGCAGCTCTTCAGTCCACCCTGGACGTCTCACATTGCCCGTTAGATTGCCTTTGGGAGCCTCTTGGCTTTGAGGCTATGACAGAAATTATTACCTTAATAAAGTTTGCTTTGTAACATTTGCATGCATAAGCATCTTACAGCTGATACAAAAAGACTGTCTGTCTCTGTTTTAGGGCTCCCCTGGGCCGTCTCTTGGCGGGCAGCGGCGGATAGTTTCACGACTTAACAGGCTGTCAAAGTGACTTAGAAAAGCGCTGAAAATAAAGTCCAAATCAGGAGTGCCACTTGTCATTTACCCTTCTGGTTTCAAGAAAGTGATATAAACCATTCATGGTGATGTTTCTGTGGAGAGATTATTCGCAAATAAGGTTGTCTTATAAATTCATCAAAAATATTTGGCTGGTATTTGGAGTTATAAGAGAGGACTACGAAAGTTTGGCAGTGAAAATTAAAGCTAGATGTCTCTTGTCTTTTCAACTATACAAAAATGAAACTCACCTAAAACATATGTAGGCAGCAGTAACATCAAACAGAATCACAGGTCATCATTAAGCTGGAGTGATGATGTGCACAATAACTGCAGGGATCTGGCTCTGTTTATCTCTTGCCTATCATCATAAAATTCAGCATCCTGGGCACTGAGACTCCATTCTCATGATAAATCCTTCAGCAGGAGATTTGCAGCTCAACATGACGGTGTTTATCCAGAGGTAACATTACTGATAAATGTCGGAATCACTGCAAAAAGTTGTGATCTCAAAGAATTGCTGTTTATGGCCCCCTGTTGGATAACAAGGAGATGGAGATTTCTCTAAAATTCAGTATTTATAAAAACATAAACTGATGCTTATGTTTGTTATTTATTCCTGAATACAGTTTGCAGGGAGTCACATGTTTAGTTGAAAGCATGACCTTCATTCAAAGCATACAATTTCTGGAAAGTCCCATTTCATATCAGAGATGCACTGACACAAACACGAGATCATCTGCAACTTATTTAAGTGTGTAAAACATTTCAATTAATTATCATATGGGTTCGGAAATCTATTTTACAAGCTGAAGTCAATTAAATTTGTATCATAAACAAACTAAAATAGATGTTTATCTCAATTGACTTGTTGCACCACAGTGTTCCTTTCTCTATATTGAGTTTTTAATGATAATAATTGACTTTTTAATGTATTTTTTTAAGAACTATCTTAGCTGCATATCTCATGCTCAGAATCAGACATATCCATACTCACTGAGATGGTGAAATAAAAGCTGTATTTGAGGCAGAACAAGTTTAGTTTTTGTGTTGCAGAAATAAGAAACTTCTACATTATGCAGAATCAAAATGTGATTGAATAAGAAATACATGGGAAATAACTTTGTAGTGCTGTTTGAACAATCTGAAGCACTCTGAATTGCTCTAAGAGTGATGCACTTGGATTAAACTTGTCTTACTTGCCTTTCTTTTGTTTCAGTCAAAACATTTCAAAACCATCTTTATATGAACACAAAAAGGTGCATTAGTGTGAATTGGATTCATCAGGGTTTCACATCATATTTAGGTGAACACTCGCACAAGTCCAGCTCAGGTTTTTCATCTCTCAGAGAGAATTGGAGGGGTGTGGCCTGTAATGCCCGCTGGCAGCTCTGAGGTTTGGATGCAAATATCGCGGCGTTAAAACTCGACTTGACTGAGTTGGATGCACTTCTTCTTCGACGCACAAAGTGGATTTAAAAAGCGCAACTCGCTCGAGCCGCAGGGCAAACGCTGCTTCTGACTTGAGAGTAATTACAAAGTCTGGGTGACTGTCATCGGGATATACTTTCTTATGCATATGAACATTTGCTGGAGGAATTGATTTGTCATCCAGCGTGCACATTTGTCTCTGTAAAGTGCACCCTGCCTGCTCGGAAGTGACTTCGAAATTTGCCAGACATTAAAAGAAATGAAATGACGTGTTTTGAAATGATGGCAGAGGAAGGTTGCTTGGGGGTTTCGTGTAGGAGGAGTTCTTTGTGACCAAACATGTAACGGAATTTTTCCCTTATAAAAAAGGAAATTGCCAATGAACAGCATCATTCGGGGCAGATGTAAAGGTGAGTTAATTTACATATAACTTTGTGTTTTTATCGTTGTGTTTATACAGCTTTCATCAAAATTAAGGCTACTTATGGAGAGGTGTCTTAACCTAGAATAAAACTTATTATTAACGTTATTTCATGTAGTGACATGCTGTTGTAAGTACCCTAAATAAGTATAGAATTTTCCCATTTAAGTATTTTTATTTTCCATTTTTATTATTATTATAATTGCTCCAATTTTAACAAGTTAGGCCATCAACTTTATTTTACATTTTTTTTAAAATTTTTTATTTTATTTTATTTTTTGTAATGATTCAAAAATCTGTCATACGGCATAAATTTCAAGATGTCCTTTATTCAGCCATCATTGCTTCTGATATAACTTTCCCCACAGTGTTTATGTTCAACTTAAATACATTTTTAAAATTAATCATCATTTCTACATCTTATTCCTTTCACTGGAGGAATGAAAATAGTATTTTTGGAGAGGGAGAAGTTAACACACTGTTTGTTTTTTCACTCAACATTTTTCATCATCCATTTATATACATACTCAAACAATGCATACACACATCCACCAGACTGGCTCCTTGACAGTATCTGGAGCTCCATAAATGTCAGCCTTCCTAGCCTCAAAGTGACAGGCAGGGAGGGATATGGAAAAACAACAGGACAGTGACGTGAAGGGAAGAGATGCTGGACGGGGGACAGGTGGAGATCTGCACTTGATTTCTCCTCTCCCCCCGAGGAGCAGTTGCAATGCAAACAGCTGTAATCCAGGATGGTGTGCGAGCCTGCGAGACAAAGCTGAACCGGGCTTAGCTGAGCTGTGCAGGATCAACCTTCTGACTGCTGCTGGAGCGCTGCAGGCTCAAGTGCGACATGAGAGCATAAAAAGACAGATTTCGGTGGTAGTGCGATTGGAGGAAGAGGCTGGCGATAATATTGTTTCAACTGCTGCACATTTGACCTCAAACCGCTTGAACTCTTGAAGCAGAGGAAGTCATTAGTAAAATGTTTGAGGCTTCTGTGGGTGCTGGTTGTGCGGCCAGGTGATTCTCCACGCTCTGAGCTGGAACAGGAGACTTATCATAAACAGATTTTGTTAAAAGCTGTTGACAGCATGGGCCTGAGCAACGGTATGACGACGATTCTGGCTCATTTACCCATCTCTTATTCTTGCTTTTATTTGATCTTTATGTTCCCTACTATTTTAACTGTTGGCAAACACGTCTAATACCACTAGAGGTTGCAGCCAGGATGTTAAATCAGGAGTTTTACAAATATCAAAATAAACTTAACAAAAAGAGTCACAATGACCCACAAACTCCTGTTGTTTTCCTCACTGCACACGCGAGCGGCCATACTTGGGGAGCGTAATGTGCTCGTATAAAAGCCAGAATTTACCGCGAGCTCTACTTTTGGACACCATGTGGTAGATGCCACTTAAAAATAATTTCATTTTGAAAACAAGATGGTTTTGAGGTTAGTGTGGGGCCACATGTTGCACAGAACAGGGAAGTATCGGCTCCAACATTTCGGTCATGCGCGTGTGAGGATGAAGATGTAAAGATGCATGAACCTCCTCTTAAATTTTGGCCTGTTTGATCTTTTATTTGCCTTCTGTTTGGTTGACTTGTTGAACACATGCCGCCGCTGATTTCCTCCCATAAACCTCTCGGTTTGTGAGGCGTTCTAATGATCTCGTATGTGTGCCAAAAAGCCTGTGGGTTCAGCCGGAGGCACAAAGTTCATCGACAGGTTTCCTCTGAGCTCAGAGTTGTGGCACCTTCTTGAGTTCAATAAATTCCCAGTGTGGGGGCTCCCTTTCAGGACTTGAATAATTGATAGATCAAACTTAGGACTTACAAAGGAAGGCAATTTAATCTCCTGACTATTTGATGAGCCGGGCTTAGTTTCATTGGACTCAGCTGAATGTGTCTGATAATGAGGAGAGGCTCTAAGTTAAACGGATGAGGGAGCAGGAACAGGCAACTTTGAAAACATACAGATGCCACATGTTGCCTGACAGGACGACTGTTTGTGATGTAGTATTTTCATAAAACGAACCATATGAAGAGTAGTACAATGAGTTTTCTCAGTATGCTAACAGCCTGATCTTGTCTCTTATCTGCGTGCTCTGTGAGAACAGATATGGATGAGCTGAGGTGGGCTTTTGGCAGGTTGCATGGACTCGTGGGAGTGCTGGGTTATGAAAGAGTCTCTGGCACGGGTCTTGAGTTACTCAGTGCTGGAAAGGTTGCGTTCTGAGAGACTTGGCGTGTCCCGCGCTCTCCGGTCATCGTTCTCCCTCGAGTCATCAACAGGTGCACAACTCTTTTGGCTCTTTCCTGTAAATATGACATTAGCGGAAAGGTGTCTCTGACATAATAAGTCATTAAATGTTAAAAAGTAAACAAACTCCCCGGTGGTGAGGGATGCCGAAGTGTTTTTCACGAAGGATGGCGTGAATAGATGTAACCTTGTCCCCTCTGGGCTGTGAAGCAATGCCGTGTAATTGAAATGATCTCAACTAGAAGCTGTATAGCTCAAGAAACTGAGTGATGATGCATTGGGATTGCACAATGTTATGGAGTTTTTTGCGTTTAAGGGCTAAAAAATCCAGTTTCATGATGAGGTGTGCATTTGGAGGACTTCAAAACAAAAGGAGACTGTGTTAAAAAAGAGACTTTTTATCACATGAAAGGACTACTGTTGTTTCTGGCTCTATTCTGAATGGTCCAGCCAACTAAAAGAAATATAATAACTTTTTGCTTTAAACTTTATACTCGTTTGATTTATATTAATACAAACAAAGTATGAAATGTCGCCTGCTGTAATGTTTAGACGCACCAAATGGCATTGTCCTTTGTGTGATTCAGAGCCACAACCATCTCAGCAGCCAAATATGGTCCTATTTTTCTTTATTGAGCTGTGAGGGAGGACCTCCCATTGCTCAGAAGCTAACATGTTCTGTGTGTCCTCTTCACACAAGAGCTGTAAATACAGGCAGCGTATGACACTATCTTAAAAAAGGATCTCAGCACCAAATATGACAAAAGGCCTTCAGTGTGTGTGTGTGTGTGTGTGTGTGTGTTTGAGTGTGTGTTGCCTTCCCAGGGAGAGTAGACCTCACTGCAGTTTGGATAATAAACACGCTCGGTTCATCACTCAAGTCCAAATATAGCTTAAGTTGTCTGGAGAACAAAGTGCACGTGGTTTTTGGTTTCCCTGTGTGATGAATGATCGTGGCAACAGTAGAGGGATTGTTTGAAATACAGTCATGAGTTTATTCAGATTACAGACAATACTCGATGAGTAAAATGATGTATCATTTTTGGATGAGTGACATTTAACAGACATAATGCATCATTGTTGCATTGAGCTCGAATTGGATGTCCGTTACTTTAGACTATCTTCTTACAGAATTGGGTGACATTTCACTTTATTCATACCCAGGCCATTTGTCTTCACTGTCACGCGAATTTTGGGAAGCTGAATTACTCCACGTTATCAGGCTTACTTACGGAAACCCCTTGGCGATGAGTATCAATTCTAAATAGACAATGTGACTTCCGCTAATAATGAAATGTCAAACCAGTGCAGAAGAAACCTGGCTGGTTGAGTCGTGAGACTGTCTGGCATCACGTCATTTTTAGCGATGAAAACATCCCTTCAAAGGTTGGTACAGTCCAACCCAGAAGAGATTCTTCTCTTGGTTTGAAGTGGACACCCATGGTTCTGGAAAGTTCAGTAACTCTTCAGTTGGAGTTTGTCACCTTTTCTCTCACTGTTCATCTTCTACTCTGAAAGTGGACTCTGTATTTGTCAACAGAGCTGTCAATCAATCTTTTTTTTAGGACTAGATCTTTGTGAAAAGTGAAAATTTGCACATAAACTTTTTATAATGACAGAAAGCATGTTTAAGAAGTATTTGACATTTATTCTAATTGTCCAGTCTGACTCCTATTCCATCTGTTTACATGGAGGGAGGCGGGGCTTATGACTCACACTGCAGTCAGCCACTAGGGGGAGCTCAAACGTCCTGTTTCCACTTGCATATATGTGTGCGAAGGTAAATGCACCAAAGGTCCAGTCATTCCTATGGGAATCTTTGTGATGTCCTTACCTGTAATAAGTTTTTTTAAATTAAACTTTTTCTGCAGATTTCATAGAGACCGTGTGACAGTATGCTAGCAGACTTCCAACCTCACTAACGGATAAATTACTTCAATTTGGTGGCCTTTGTTGGCAAATGGATTTGTATGATTAAAAAAATTGTTCCTCTACTTTCAACACCAACATGTGGCCTCAGATGGTTTCTATGATTTCTTCTATCCATCTGTAAAGAGGTGAACTTCCTACATTACACCATAGAGGTATCATCCATTTGTTTATAGATCTACACACACCAGACGGTTACACATGTACAGTACATAGAAATGAATGCGGATCTTTTGGCGTCTCATTTCATAAACAATCTTTGTTTTGAAACAGCAAACGCAAAGCTACAGACAACCAGACCACTCGCATCGTCATACAATCATATCATACAACTTACGACCAGGGACACAGCAGCGTGAAATTAACATCAATTTAGCGTCCTACTTTTTAAAAGGCATACTCAATCACTATTAAACAAACATAAAGTTAATACTCGATCTTTCTTTATTGACTAAACCAGTCTATTTCTAGAGATCAGGCTGTTCAAGTGTACAGGTCAATAATATTCATCTAAAGTTGTCACTTCCTCTCACTGTCAATAATCACAAGGATAGCAAGCGAGAAGGGTCTTCAGGAAGTCACCTCACCTGACCGAGAATGTTTATGAACTCACGTTTTAACCATGGCGTGCTGTTTTTACACCTCCTTTTTGTACTGATTAAGCAAACATGATAAAACGTGTTAATTAGTGAGCTTTACGGGTGTCTGTTGGCAGAATTTGTCACCTTTGGCCAATGCAAGGTTCGCTGTTTCCTCCTTTTTCTGGTCTTTCTGCTTAGCTAAGCTGATGAGCTGCTGGCTTCAGCTTGTTTTCATGCATGACTCTGAGCTTCTCACCTGTACCTGTGATTCCTCAGACTGTGTTGACAAAGTATTTCCCTTATTATAAAAAGTAAGAATGAGAAAAACCTTAGGAAACCTCCAGTAGAGCCAAAGAGGAGGTTTCATGTAGGTGGTTAAAACTCTATTAATAATATGGGTCAGGGAGGATGTGGAGCAATTAAAGATGCCATCATATGAAGAACCTGAGACACACAATCTCCTCAGTCCCAGAATCAGAGCAGGTCACACGAATACTCGAGAAGTAAGAGACAGAAAAGCAAGCAAACTAGGAGGCTGAACAAAAGGAGAAGCAGGATCCAGATAGACATCTGGATGAGATATCAACAGCCAAATCTTAACCAAATGTGAGTGTATGTCCTGAATGTAAGTTAATCCTAATGTGAATAACCCCTTTTGCTGCCTCTTTCTTTTACCAGCAGGTCCTGGTACAACAAATGTGATATCAGGCGCAGTCAAGACCTTGGATTGCACCTTTTTCCAATCTGCAGACCTTCGTTTTAGTGCCTCATTAAAGCATCCTCAGTAGGACACATGTTCCCGTGCTCGTGCGCTCTCTGAAGTCAAACCCTCGTGCCACAGCGGGATCCCTGGCTCCCCCCTGCCCGCCCACCCCGAGCTTCATGGGTTGAACCACCAGAAGCTCCACCATCTCCTCTCAATTCTCTCCTCCTCTTCATCCTCCACTCAACCCCTCCACCCCCCACCTCCTCCTTCAGTGATGGCTTCTCATGCCCGGGGCTTGTTTGGACTTGTAACTGCAACATCACCCTCCACTACGCAGACATGCGGCCGCAGCAGCCTCTAGAGTGAGAGATCCAGAGAGACAGAGGAGGAGGAGGAGAGACAGAGAGAAGCAGACAGACTGAGGAAAAAAGAAGGCTGTGCCACAAGGGAGAGAGAGGAGGGATTGTAATCCGTCCCGGCGGCAGAGGGATCCACCTGTCCCACAGAGGAAGGGCCCCCCCCCCAACCTGATCCATCTGGTCGCAGGGGGGGACCCTGCGTGGCCGGGAAGGCAGCAGGGACTATGCAGCTGGGACTGGTGGCGCTGGCAATGGTCTTCCTCAGCTCCATGGGTCACAGTGATTCTCTCAAGCTCTCCAAGGCGAGAAGGCAGAGACGGGGTGAGTTCTCCCTCTTTCACAGCTTGTTTTTATCTCTTTTCTCTCCCCTTTTTTCGTTTCTGTGCTCTGAGTCACGGTGGTGGACATCTTGTAAACATTTAACAAGCAAAGTAAAGATAACACATTGTTTATTTTCTCATCACTGTTTTTGTTTTTCCTAGGCGGGTTATGTTAGGTTCAGTGTTTCCCCTGGATGGCTCTTCTTTCTTCCTCCTTTTAAGATCATGCCTCTCTCAGTTTATGTAAAACTCTTATGGGTATTAAAGTTGTTTACAGAAGGGGGTTTTGATGGATTCACCCTCAAAGCCATCACTCTTTTTCTGTCTGGCTCTGTGGGCACATAATGGACCGAGTACCTGACAGCTCTAAGCTTTCAATTGGACCGTGCCGCTGCTGTTGTTGCAAGCATTTTTCTGACCTCACGCAACCACAAAGATGGTGCTCAGGCCGACTCGCAGTATATCTCTGGCCCTCGGAGCCTCGGCGCTGGTGTTACTGTCAGCTTTGGAATAATTCTCTCTTTACACACAAGGAGCTTTCAGTCACTGCCAGCCTCAAAACCCAACCTCTGTGGAGCAGAATTCATATAATACCATGACCGGCCACAGAAACAGATGTGGTGATATTAAAATCACACAAAGTGGCAGGGAAGAGTTTTTTTTTTTTTGTATAATATACACTTAGATATACGCGCACAGTGACTTCAATGTTAGTGCAGATTTCAACGTGCAATAGTAATGTGGAGAGAAGGATTTAGGTCACCCGACATAGACGTGAGCGCCCTCTGCAGCGTCATCAGATGTCATCAAATTCAATCTTTTCAAATCTCTCCAGGTTTGCCAAAATATTTTACGTCTCGAGGAAGAGGAATACTCAGACAGCACAAGCTTTCCGCTTTCTCACTCCACCACGTGTTGCGAACAGTTTACAACACCACATTTGAAGATTCATACGCTCCCCTGTGCTGCGGTTACTCCCCGAAGGCCATTATTACTTTTTTATTAGTGATCGTGAGCAATACGGCCTGTCTGTAATCGCTGCGATTGAGTTTACTGTGTCTCGCTGATGGTGTAATTTGTTCATGGGAAAAGCCTTTTAACGCGTTAACTGTGCGACTTATCTGTGGGAGGCAGGACAGCAGATGGATTGCTTTGTGAAGATTGTATATTTAGCGCTGATACAGTACAGGACCATAAATCAACCGGGACCTCTGTGGTTTTGTCTCTGAGTGGCTCCCTGGAAAAGGATGTGCACTTGGAAACACTTTCTATTGAAATGATTCAGATTACTTGTTGTGTACCTTTCTTTTTCGGCTAATTTATTTCGAGTCCAATCCAAATCCGAGACAGACCGGACCTTTGGAGAGCCCTTCTTGATTTTTAGTGAACTTTAATTTCTCTCTTCTACTTCATACCTGTTGAAATATTTTTTCAGTTCCAAATTTTCTCTTTAAACTCTTGACTTTTGTACCTTCCTGTTGATTTTTCCTCCCTTTGAACACCACATAACTTGGGTTCTCACCGTGCTTTTCGAAGAAAGATAAGTATTTACTGTAAGCATTGAAGAGTATTTGGGTTAAAGAAAAAGAAAAAATAATTTAAGGAGGGAAGTTTGTACCTCGCACTTTGAGAGACAAGTCAAGAGTGAGAATAAAGTCGAAAAAGTCTTTTAACTAAAGTCCGAATTTTGCGGGGAAAAAAGTCGGAATATAGTTTCGTGAGTAAAGTTGAAATGTAAATGTAAAAAAACAGTCAAAATTTAATTTCAAGAATAATGTGAACGGTCGTTGAAAGGCGACATCATGTACGCCAAAAAATCCAAGATGTCGTCTGTTCGTCACCCAACACTGATAATGTTTTAAAAAGATGCTAGCTCGGCCAAGACGTCATAGGCTAATACCAAACGGCGCCACTGATCATTACATTTAAATGTCCGGCCTACAATTATTGTTGACGACTTTAAGCATTATTCATATCAATATATGACACATTGTTAGTATCTATAATGTTTGACGATTAACCTTTAGTTGCGTGTGAACTTTACAGATCTGCAGAAGTTTCCTTTCAACGTCGGCCATCTTTCCTTCTTCCACTTGTCTTCACATGGTCTTCAGAAAAAATACAAATGAACTCATTTCTAGACTTTGCTCTATAAATAGTTTTATGTGGTAGTGCGATGCCTTTCCCTCAGCGACCGTTGACTTAATTTTCGTGAAATTATTCATTTTTCTCAACTGAATTGTGTCTTTTTCAACTTTCCTCTCAATACTTCCAACATTTTAAGTTTATTCTCGAACCACAGAATCTTCCTCTCATTTTTCCCTCATCCCTTGCCCTAAAACTCTTCTGTAGTTTTGACACAAAACTGAAGTGTGATTACACACAATCCCTGTCAGACCTTGGACAAAGAGTAAATGGATTTATGTGGCGGTCAAATGAGAAAAAAGAACCAATCAACTCTCTGCCAAGCATTTCAATAATGCCATTTTTGATCATTCTGACTGAGGCCCTGCGTGATTTTTGCTGACTGATTTTGAATGGCTCATAGCTGGCTGTCAGCCTCAATCACTCAGGTTCCTCCGAATGAAAATCTGTTAAGGATCTCCGGCAAGCAGTTTGAAGTAAACAGTGAGAAACAAAGATGTTCGGTCTGGCCTCGTGATCGGTCGAGCTGTACGCATTAATCCCTCTTTGTGGTCGTGATGAAGTGCGGGCAGATTTATGGCTAGACTCGTGCTCATTCTTGAATTTCTCCCATGTTGTTTTCAGGTATGGTGTTGAAAAATACACCTTTACATCCTAGCTTAATTCATTTCTTAATGCTGCTCTGATACCAAACTCTACCTGTTTCCTTACAGTTAGCACCGAAGGGCCGCCATCTTGCCCCAAAGGCTGTGACCGATGTTCGGAGTATAATGGCTGCATCAAATGTAAGCCCAAGCTCTTCATCTTCCTGGAACGTAACGACATCCGTCAGATTGGCGTGTGCCTCGCCTCCTGTCCCATGGGATACTTTGGCATGAGGAACCCGGAAGGCAACAACAGATGCACGCGTGAGTTTTCCTTCGACTTTTAGACTCTTGACAAAGTGACATTGCATGTGCCACTGTGCACCAACGGTATGCATCAGTGGGAACATTAGATTTGTAGATACACATCTGGAACCGTCCAAAATACAAGCAGGCTCTAGTTAGCTCGTTGGCAGCAGCTCACTCTGTCCAAATCCACACAGCTGATGGCAAATCAAGCCAGTATTGTAACCGATCTGTTTATCTTTGGCTCCTCATCTCCTGTTTATGTACAAAATTGTGGTTTTTGAAGAAGCAGAGGGATATCCTGCTAGCTTCTTTGTCTTGTGCAAGACCTGAATTATGAATGCTGAAAAAAAAAAGCCGGGGGTTCTTTCCAAATCAGTGTTCTCCTCTTGCAACACTTTTTATTCTTGTTATTCCTCTTTTCCAACCCAATCCCTGCCTCTATTGTCATGTTTGTAATTGAAGGAGATAAACCCCCAATTACAGAATAACAAGTAAATAGATGCAAGTGGTAGATAATGAGTAAATTGTCGTAATTACTTGTTGAAATATGTCCGCTGTTCCCACTTATTGCTGTGAAAAGGACGCAAAAGTAACCAGGCAAGTATTTGCTGAAGTGGAGAAAAATCAGTTCGAGATTGGTTTGGCTCATTTGGCACGTTGTTTAAAGAGCGGTCGCAATATTCATGTCTTGGTCGGTTCCCATAATTTTTCTTTAGGAGAGCCAACATCGCTGTCTGTAGTCTGTTTCCCCTTACGTGTCGGCAGAAAGCAGGGATGGGACAAAATTCCAGAAGAACATTTCTAATGCGTTGTTGTTTGTCTGTTTTGAGAGGATGTCTGTGTTTTTTATTTGGTCCTTATGTGCAGGGTTCAAGCCAGGCCACAATCCATTTCGGTTGTGTTTTCACTTTCCCACTAGTAGCTTATCTTATCTTATACTAACGAGTCAAACATGTCTCTGAAGCTGCAACACAAAAGGTTTATTCAAGTGCGAGTGAATCTGAACTTCTGCTCGTTCTTTATAAGTTGTCGGTCTCCGCTGGCATCCGTACGATCCACCACCCTGTAATGATTTTCTGCTACTGGAAGAAAAATGCAGAATATGCCTGCACATTCTCAGTTGAATACGATCTGTCAGATACATATATTCGATGATGTATCCTCTCAAGTTTGAAGAACTCCAAAGCTAAAACTCATAAATCTGATTATGGTGATGCTTTATTTTTAAAGTTTGATATTTCTCATGAAGGTTTAAAACCAAACCATAATTTTTCATCCCAGCCGTCACATTAGGGTGTGATTTAATGCTGTTATGTAGAGAGGTGAACTGAGAGATCTCTGTATGTTATTAAAAGACTTCTAGATTTACTGCATCTCTCTTTTGCCTCAATTTAAATCACTTCCATATATATATTTTTTTATTTATCCAAATCATCTGTTTTTATTTTTCGGTCAGACTTTGTTATCATTTTACGGAGCTCATCGTGGCTTCTCTGTGTTATTATCCAATCATCTTATTTTAAGCATATCACTTTAGAAAGCCTCTTTGCGGCATTTGTTTTACATTACAGGGCTGCAAAAGTCAGACTGTCAAAGCTGTCACGGGTTTCAGAAATAGTAATTGTGAGCAGGAGGCGAGAGCTATAAAATCCCAGAGAGGATTCCCTTTTAGGTCACTCCTGAGCTTGGCGTCAGACCAGCTGTAGGGTAGACACTATTATGTTTTACACACATCAGTACAGTGATTTTAGGTCTGAAGATCCTACATATATATAAAAAAAAAAACTCTATAAGAATTCCCAGATTTTCTTCTTCCTTCTTTGTTTATCCTGAGAAAAATGGAGTGTCTTTCAAGATGGGACCAAAGCCTTTTGGAGTCTTTTAAGATGTCTGGTTTATATCCTCCTGTGTTTGCAATTATCTAAATTTGTTTGTTTGACTGGACAGTTTAATGAGTTTGAGGTGCAGAGAAATCTGCTTTTTGAAAAACGAACTGAAGCCATACAGTACATGCTGCACCCATTCACACACAAGGCATGTGGTGCGTGTGTTTTTAAGAGATGAGTGTTACTCCCCCCTGAACAGACCCCGTGTTGTTTAATCACTAATAAATCTCACAGAGGAAGTACAATTCAAGTTTCTCTTGTCTTCTCCTTGGAGAAAAATGAGGCTTTTACAGGCAAACATGCAATGTTACTCAGTGAGAAGAAGAGAAATGTTCACACTCACCACCACAACTTGGACTGATTCCTTCATGTGACCCTCTTTTTTTCTCTCTCTCTCTCTCTCTCTCTCTTCAGAATGTAAAATAGAAAATTGTGAAGCATGCTTCAATCGCAACTTTTGCACAAAATGCAAGGAGGGCTTGTACTCACACAGCGGGCGATGTTATGTCAGCTGCCCTCCAGACCAGCACACCGCCAATGAGACCATGGAGTGTGTTGGTGAGTGACCTTTGACCTTTGTTCTTAACTGATGTCATACTCCGAGCTTCTCAAAATAGCCACTATGATGACCAAGGAAGTATAAATCAGGGCTTAGTGAGTTTGGAGTGAGCCATTTTCTTCTGTTTGCAAATGTATTTTTCTGTTGTTTCTGTGAGGGGCCACGAAAATGATTCAGTTAATATTGAAATTTAAAGAATCGAGTCCTAAATTTATGATAACAGGGTTGTAATGATACAAGAATCAAGTCTCAAGGAAAAAAAAGTTGTAAATGTATGAAAAAAGAGAGTTATAATGAGAGAATAAAGTTTTCATATGAAGAGAAACAAGTTTAGATTTTATTTAAACTTCCTCACAGGCTGCTTCCCCTGCCTGTGTTCACAGACACGATCAGCTCGTTGTGTGTCTTGGACGACTGATTGGAAATTGCAAAATTTTGAAAATTTGATGCTGATTTTGTAAAAGATCACATTTTCAGTTTCTTCTGAAACCTCTGGTGAAGTAGAACTCAACAAGACAAACCACATTTCTCATTTTAGTTCATATGTTTTTCTTCCCTTTGAGGCAACATGGGGTATTAACCTGAAATCATTTTTTTCCCAGTTAAATTAACAGAAATATTGGACTTGATCCTTGGGAATTTGTGACTTTATTCTTGTAAATTTTTGACTTTTCTAAAATTTCTTTTTTAGCACAAAGGTGGCCCTAATACTTCAATATTGTCTTATTTCTTTGATCTTTTCCTTTCTTTTAATTGTATTTTTGTCGTGAAGTTATTCCTGTAGTATCAGCGCAGCAACAGCTATCTACCTTTTCCTTTGATTGTGTTTTTATTAACCCTCCTCCTGTGTTGTTGTGTCCTGTGTTTTTAAATGCTGAAAAGAATCACTTAAATTTGCTTTTTTGCTTCAATACTTTTTGACTTTGTCAGGAAACTCTATATCAACAAAATGAAAAATTTAATTGTCTAAATTATAAAATGCTGTTATTAAAATTATGGCACTTCTGGTGTTAGGGTCGCTGTTGACCCGGTTAGATCAATATCTAATAATTTGAGCAAAAACTAAAATCATAAGTGCACTGTCAGGCACCACACTGACAGTAAGATCCTCCTCCAATCATGTGAGATTGAGGAAATTCTCATTTTGCCATGTTTTTACCTGCAAAAAACAACAACAGACATGTCCAGACATGTGAGATCAGTTCAGTATAGATGTCTGTGTGAGGGGTACACTGACAAAGAAAGGCCCAGAGAACCACAATAAAAATATTATAAGCAATATTTTCATGGATAATGAAGCCTAATAAGGTAACCTAGAGATGAGAACCAAATTGGATGATAGAGAATTGTTTTTATTGTAATTTACAGCTGATTTAAGACACGGGTCCAAACCGACCCTCAACATAGTGGGTGCGTAGTAAAAGCTAACACAGGGGGAACGTGAAGAAATTTCTAGCTGCAGCATCAACAGGAAGACATCTTGGGGTCTTGAAAATGATTTTCACGTGACAGCTGATATTGTTGTCTTTTTTGTGAATATTGTACTCTAAATAACCATCGCTATGTGGTTTCGTTTGAAGTTAATACCAACTTTCTCAAACTGCATCTGTCTAACTTGTAAACAGAATTGGAAACCATTTTGTTTCATTATCCTAAGCTTTGAAAAAAAGGACAGGAATGCTGTGAAACAGATGTGAGACATTAGAGTTGTGAGTCATTCGGACACCACCTCAGCCTGTCACTTTTCTCCTCTCCTTCACCCAGGTCAGCGTCCGTCAGAGTGTGAACTAGGTGAGTGGAGCCAATGGAGTTCCTGCGCGAAGAAGAACAAAACATGTGGGTTTAAAAAAGGCTCGCAAACTCGCGTCCGATCGCCGATCTTGCAGGTCCAAAGCCCGGACACGTCGCCTGCTTCCGTGCCCTCGCAGACCTGCGCTCCTCAGACAGAGAGGAGGAAGTGCAACGTGCCCAGGACGCCCTGTGGCAGAGGTAAATACAACCGCAGATATATTTAGGGGGGAAATGACTAAAAATTAAAACTGCTAAGGGCTCAGATAACCGACCAAGAGGCAATAAAGTCCATGTGCTCCATGAAATCCCTCCACCAGTTAGCACGATGACTGATGGAAGCATTACTCAACATCCAAAGGCCTGTATTCCCGCCAGTGCGTCTTTGACCCACAGCGTGTTGATTGGGTTTGGTTTGGCTGAGCTCTGAGAAGGATACAGAATCTCTTGACTTCTCAGCATGTAAACAATAAACTGCAGCTACGAGCCAAGCAGATGAAGGGCGGGCATTACGTACTGCAAAGCTGGACGAGGATCAGAGCTGGATAGAGCTATTTGTTCTGAGGACCGCTGAAGCTTGAGGTTTACACGGTTATGACATGTTTGCTTGGGCTCTTATGGTCTCCACGGCAGCTTGTTCTCCAGCAGGTTAACAGTCTTTCTCGCCCGTCAGTGGCCATTATCAACTCTCATAACAGCTCATTAGCCGATCTTGGCCTCTTTTACAGCTAAGGCTAATAAATGACGGATTTGGACTATTGGTTCAGAGTTTACTGGAGTGCAGCAAAACAGCAATGATGCTGCTTATTCGCGTCGAAACATTAAGTCCTCGGTAGAGACAGAATCGAATAGTTTCCTGTTGTGGAAATGGGTTGATAAATCTTATAAAAGGCAGATATAAGATTGAGTATAAGCTGTGGAGAGTAATAGAAAAAGAAGATCCATTAATCTTTGTCTCTAATTTTCACTTTACACTAATCTGTTTGGCTAAACTGGCCAATTTTAACCAAAACTGGAAACTTGTACATATTTACAAGGGCTAAGTGAGCTGTAAACCAGCAGCATTTAAAGCCTTGAGTAGACAGTGGCACGCTTAGGGGATTTCTGCACGGCAGCAACATTGCATAACAATATTTTTTGCACAGTATTGGCGACTGTACAGATGTTGCAACATGATATGGGGGAATATTTTCAAGTAAACATGGAAGCTTGCATTTTCAAACACTGTCTCCTCACTCTGGAACATTTCCTCCAGGGCAATGACTCTAAAGAACTGAATGTGATCTGACGTCGTCCCGTATAGATTTGTGGTCAAAGAAGCCGGTCAGAGAGGGATCGGTTCTTGGTTTTGTCTGCCTGTGACAGCAGGATTTGAGGAGTGAAAAGCAAATATATTCTGTGTGATGTCTGCATCTTGGAAACAGTTTTAGTTTTGAGTAATTAAAAGTGAAAAGTTAAAGACTACCTGGAGAACTTTTAAACTTCAGAAGAAGCAGATTTCATATCAAAAAAGCAAGAATGACATGAGGTTTAACCTGACGAAGGGTATCTGTTACCATTAAGGTGAGTTTAAGTCTCACTTTTCCTGCAGACTATTACATATTTTTGCATGAAAATAAATCACATACCATTGCCAAAATGCTCTGTGAGGTAATCATGGGTGATGATACCATGCAACGGTGATCCGGTTCATGTGGGTAAACTCGCTCTGCAGCTGTGGATTCATCTGTGGGAGTTGGCTGGCAGGAGGGCTATATAAAACACAGGGGGCAGACCTTGTATAACATCGGTGATTTAGTGGTCTGCAGATCTCACGCTTTGTGTTGATTTGGCTGCGAATTTCTTCCCCCCTTTTCCTGAAGCTCCACAAAAGGGTCTCACGCGAAAACAGAATTTTCTGGATGTGTTATTGCATTTGTCAGGCAAAAGTGTTTAGCTTGGATGGAGAGGCCGTACAATCAGGGCTGTCATAAACTGGTGGAGTCCCCCTCTTTTGGCTCCGTCGGTGATTTGTTAGAGGTGTAATTAAGTTCTTACACAGATAGCACAGATGCTGTGAAGTGTGTGTGAGCGCCCTTCACTCAGGCTCCACTCTCTCTCTCTCTCTCTCTCTCTGTGAATTTAAACTATTATTGCTCAGTATTAAGTGTCAATGTTAATAGTTCCCCCACGTCCTCGACAATATGTTTATTGATTTTGGAAAACACACACGGGATGAACATGCAGGACATAAAGCGATCTTCTTAATTGAGCTAACTCACAAAGTGACAGCTTAGCAGTCGTGTTTTCTTGTTTCTGACACTAACAGCTCTGAAAAAAAGACGACTTTTTCCTGTTTGGGTACTACTGTGTGGGACCGAGCCTTCTTAGTGTCAGTAAAGCCAATCGTGACTCTGCATGAGCCTGCGGTGAATAAATGTTTTTGTGTTAGGTCTGTCCACATTCAACTATATCAAATCCATTTCATCACCGTATAATGATTTTCACTGGCTGTGTGGAAACATGTTTTTAATGAAATCTGAGAAGCAGTCTACCTTTTGGACTGTTTTTTGCTTTGCATTAAAACCGAAGAATCATAACTGTTTGTACAGCGAGTTTAAAAAATGCTGGTAGAGAAATAAACACAGACCTACATTTATTATTGCATTGCAGTAGACAAACATGGTGGCGCCATAAGGCCCTGCTGTTGTCAACTGTGCAGTGAACACTGTCCAGCGCTTGGCACGTGTTCACTCAGTTTCCAGGATATGCAGAGACTCTCAACGCACAAGCTCATAACAAACATCCTCCAGCGTAACTACACTCCTCAAATATACAAAACCCAATACTTTGAGTGCTGCCAAAACAATAGCCGTCTGACACTACTAAGGATGTCCATTTCCACTTTGTGACAGCTCCCCACATTCTTACAGGCCATTATTGGGCCCTTGACAGTGTTTAACTCATTATGCCAGAAGCGGTTTGTAAGTGATTTATATCAAAGATAATTGTGCCACTTGACTTTGCTGAGTGCTCTCACAGCTCATGCATGTGCGAAATTTTTCAATCTGGAGTTTTACATTTACCACTTTGAAGTGGATGTCTGTGTTTAGGGAAACGTGTAACAGGTGTGAATCCTAAGGCGTGACTACCAGAGGACATCTGGATATAAAGTCTCGCATGTAGTTCGGTGAAACAAGGAGGAGAGTGCTGTTCGATGCAACCAATTAAATGCAAGTTTGATTGGTTTGGCATCAGAAGTCATTTTAGTGATTCAGGACTGTAAATATCATCCACTTGATTCTGAAGAGGTGTGTGAAGCCTAATAGATGAGAGCAATCCATCTAGGTACCCATGTACCGGTGAAAGCGGTTCATCTAAAAGGCTTTGCAGTTAATGGAAATTCTGGGGTCTTTAAAAACCCAACACAATAAAAACACATTATTTAATTGATATTTAGAGCCCAAATATGATGGCTAGTTAGACTAATGTATAAATTGTGACTTTTCAGTGATGAACAGTGTAACAAATAAAGATGTAGGTTAATGGTTAGCATGATCGTCCTCTCAGTCTGCCTCCAACAAACTCAAAGTGTCAGTTAACTGACCTTACTTGTAGGGGTGTCCCGATACGATATTGATATTGGATATCAGTCAGATATCAGCAAAAAAAAGAATATCGGATTATATCGGATTATATTGGCCTGCATCTAAAATCTCCGATATCAGCACTCTGATACAAGCAGTCCATTCCAGACTTCGCTCCAGCACCTCTATCTAGCAGCGCCCAGATCCAGCATGCAGAGCCCTCAAAATCACAAAAACAGTGTGTACTAACCATAGTCTGTATGTAGAATGGACGCCGTCTGCCTCCTCGCTGGGTGAAACCACCCCGAGAACAGCACCCTCTGGTGGCGGGCTGCAGTATAGGTCATAAATCCTGCCTCCGCCAGCTATCCTTATGGAGCTGTGGACAAACTTTATAAATTAATTACACAGAATATAAGTGTTTCTCCCTCCTGCTTGTGATGTTGACATGTAGTTACTGTCAGACTGGTTTGTGCTCAAGTCCTCTTTTTTTCTGTGCAGTTCTATTTTTAAAAGTTATAAGGGGTTCATGTTTTCTATGATTGACACTTGATACAGCCAGTCTCTTGGCGACTCTCCCGCCTAATGCACACAATGCCACTGTGCAATGTTGGTTTCAGGAAGCGGAGAGCTTTTTCGGCTTCTGGTGGAAGGCGGAACCAATTTGTCCATAGTATATACAGTCTATGGTACTAACATGCTAACAAAGTAGCAAGGAGTAGAAGTGATGTTGGCCTTGTTGCAGTATTTTTTGTTTAGGGCTGAAAAAGACGTTGCAACTGAGTGAAAAACTTATCATGCACAATTTTGCGCCAATGTCGGATCAATATTGGTATCAGTCAATATTGAAAGCTTCAATATTGGTATTGTATCAGAAGTCAAAAAGTATTGGGACATCCCTACTTACATGTGTGTATTTTTACTCACAAGTATCAGTACGCTAATTCATATTTAGGCTTGAAAGCTCTAAGATGAGCATGAGAAGCTGTTATATTTCTACTTTATTCGATTGAATCACACTCTGCTTGAGCTAGAACCAGCTAGCATTTATTTCCAGCTGGCACCTTTGTAAATATAATGGGAAATATAAATGATGTGACTAGGATATCACTACAAATAGCTTTTGCCAGTGGCTTTGTGAATAATCCAGTGGCAGAGGCAGTGTAGAGCTCCTGCTGTGAAAGAGCGCTATGAATGGCAGCCTGTGGAGACCACAGGGACTCAACACCAGGACCAGAGTTCACCACATTTATCCTCTCAAAACCACAGGACTTTTCTCTTACCATCCTCAGTCCTTCAGGGCAGAATACAATATTGTAAAAGGATATTGTTTTTATGTTGGAAGTACAAAAGGCTGCGCAACAGCATTCAGTCCCGGTGCTGCTCGTGTTTTCTAATCTACCGCAGGTGCTGTAACCTTTCACGTGAATAGAGGTGTGGACATATTTGATGACATTTAATTGCTCCCAAGTAAAAATAACGACTCAAGCTAGCTTTAAGTCAAACTAAAAACAGAGAGGTGAAGCTATGAAGTCGCTGCTTGGTAAATTATAATACTGGTGTCCGTCTGTGGTCCCTAATGGATATTATAAGTATGTCAATGAGAAGTTAATGCACTGATTTGATAGCTTACCCAAGACTCTTAGTCTATGAACTGGACAAAACCTTGAGATTTGTGACCCTGTCATAGCCGTACATATTTGTGCTGGTTTTATAGAATAATTCAGACCAGAGAGTTCACAGTTTACTTTGGTTTTGCCCGTGTTAAAGACCGCAACCACATCCACAAGTCCTGATCCAACACACACCCCTTATCATCGTCTCTCATACCTCAGGAATCCATTATTTAAACTTGTTTAGCTAAGCGGAGGCACTTGTACATACAACATCCGATGATGACAGATATCTCACTAGAGTTTATTCGAGAAAATCAGAGTGTAAACCATTAATCATACTTTTTTTCTCCTGTGCATTGTCATTTCAGACCGGAAGAATAAAGGAGACCGGCAGGACGATACAAACAGGAGGGAGAGGGAGAATTCACGGGGGCGAGGGCGAGGAGGTGGAGGAGGAGGCGGGGGAGGCGGAGGAGGCGGAGGAGGAGGGGGAGTAGTAGGAGGAGGAGGAGGAAAGAGGAGAAGAGGCCAGAGCAGGACCACCACCTCTGTTCCCAGCATCACAACTAGCTCTGTGTCCTAAACTCCACCACCTGCTGGATGGGGCGTAGAGGAAAAAACAGACATTGCTTCACCCCACATCAGCAGCCACAGACGAACAATAACGAGATGAAGGAAAGGTTAAACGCTGCTATGCATTGTAGAAAATGCAAAGAGAACTGGAGGAGGATTGCTGCAACACGAAAGGCTGCTCTGAGCTTTCCAAAAGATGAACATCTCTGGAAGATACTGGTCGTACAGTCAGAAAGACTTGATTTTTGGTTCCCTGATGAATTTTGGTCGGACGTGTTCATGTCATGAGACAAACCGCGTCACTTCTTGAACTGAGAAAAGATATGAGAGTTTCAAATGCAGCACTCAGGCTAAAAGTCTGATCATAAACGAGGACTCCAGACCCCGATTTAATCCTAATCTGATCTTCATTTGGTTTGTGAGGATTTTTTCAACAGCGGCTGTAAATGATGTAAAGATGGTGAATAGTATAAAGTCTTTGTACCTTTATTTCTTATTGTGATATGAAAAAAAAACGAAAGGCACTGGAAATCATTTGAGGTTGCTGAGGTAAGAAGGTTTTCTATGTATTATTTTGAGGAAGGGAATCTTATGACAAAACAAGCCTAAGAAGAGATGAAGAGGAGGATTACTGGGAGCTCCTTCTCCGGTGTCTTGACACAAACTCTTGCCATTTGATAGCTTATTGTTTGTTTCGAATTAAATGTTGGTGTTTGTAACTCTGCACAGAAAAAAGGAGGAGTAAAAACATGATTATTTGCATGTGTACGGGGCTGCATGTGCGTGCCTCTGTGCATGGAAACAAGTGAGTGTGTGTGTCCGTCTCTACCTGGGTGTTTGTGTTCTCTGTATGCATTTTCTGCACGGAATCCAGTTGTTCGTAGGCGGAACTTAGATGTTTGTACATGTGTGTTTACATTGGCACACGTGTGATAATATTGGTCT
Source organism: Xyrichtys novacula (assembly GCA_962446985.1). NCBI lineage: Eukaryota > Metazoa > Chordata > Actinopteri > Labriformes > Labridae > Xyrichtys > Xyrichtys novacula. The sequence continues at coordinate 27,976,085 of OY660871.1, forward strand.
TATAGATTGAAGGAATAGGATCTGAAACAAGAGGAAGGACGTGTACATCCACAGTGATATATCAAATATGCAGTAACTCCAAACCACTGATTATTATTATACAAGCCATCCAATCATCAGCTGCTCAGTAATCATGTCTGTTTGCAACAGGGTCTGAAGATTTTGCACAACTTTAATGTTTCCTACTGCTCGAGTTTCAGAACAATTATAGCATTTTACTTGTTTATCCTTTCAAAGCTGGCTTGATGACATTGCAGACACACACACACACACACAGAGTTTTCTCTCTTTTCTCGAATGTTGTTCATGGGTCTGTTTGCTTCACACAAGGTATTAGTTTCAGGAGGAGTTACACACTACATTAATCATTCATACTATGGATTGTGATACTGAATATGTCCAGCTGTGCTTATCATCATCAAACAAAAGAAGTATTAGTATCATCATGTATAGCTTATTCTGTGAAAGCCTGAATAAAGTTCAGATGAAGCTGATGAAACTTCAGTCATGTAATGATTTTGCAGCACCTTGTATTCATCGATTTGTCCTCCTGTATTGCATAATTTACACATGAAGATGATTTTTTCTTCTTTCTTATAAAACTTCACTTCTGCAGGTGTTTTTCATCCTTCTTATCCTTATCCTTTTCGGTGTCATTTTCATGTTTTCCAACTGTTTCTACTCGTCACAGTGAGTTTGCTAACTTAATTGCCGAAACCTGGAAGTTCAACAAGTTTTATGGTGCAAGAAACTCAAGAAATAAACAAAAACAGGTTTAAACAACCCCCCAAGGATTAAGTAGATAATGAAAGGAAGAAACAAACAAAAGAAAAACACACTGTTTGTGTTGTATTTTTGAGCTTTTCCGATTTTATTGAGAAGATGGGATGATGGGTAGGATAGTGGGGGATGACGACGAGGGAAAGGTTGCAGGTGGGAATCAAACCTTGGCCGCCCATGTGCGTGACTCACCAGACCAAAGTGGTATCCCCAAGACACGCTGTTTATGTTAGTATCTTTAATTTGTGTCTCAATGTATTGTTAAAACAATCCCGGACAAATGGTAGGAACGGAGCAACAAACAAGTCAATTAAAAACGCATAAATATGACTTTAATGAAAACAAACTGCAGTTAAATGAAAGTAAAAAAAATGACAATGACAAATTTTTATTACTAACAGATAAATCGGTTGAGATAATTTGGCTTGTTTGCAGCTTGTCTGTGAAATTGTGTGTTTACCCAGCCAGTTTTTATGGTACGGATGTTGCAATAAACTCAGCAATAAACAAACCAGCAGCACGATATGGACCAAACCTTTCAAGGCCCAAGCTGTAATTGACAAGAGTTGATTTAGTCAAAACCTGTCCAGAGTGAAAAATTAAGAATGAAAATAAATGCAAAACAGATGGATCCAAAACACGAAGAGGTTAAATCCTGATTTTTTGGTCTTATTTCATAATTGAATGTACAAAGTTAGCATTACCTAATATCCCCCTGTCTTTTATTTCAACCTGATGTTTGGGTGTTCACTGTGATCACTCTTCAGTCCGGAGCTCTAAGCAGTCATAGCGTGTCCGATCTCAGGCTTAAGGAGGCCATCTTGGGAGGTGGAAGAGCTTCAATGGTGTGATGGACCCGATCGGCAGCCAAATGCTGGCGCCCAGGAGGGGGTCGTAAAAGCAGAGACAGAAATAAAAATTAATGGTGTGTCATAGCCAGAAGGGAGGGGGTATACCATGCCCCGGCCCTACAACAAAACAGCCGTTTCTCATTACCAAAAGGGAGGGCAGGGGGGAATGGTAGAGTATGCACCGTAAATTACACATTCATCGCTCTTCCTGACCATAAATTCTTACCCTGGCTCCTTTGGACGGGGCTCTCCCTCACCTCCCACTCTCTCTTTTCTCTCTCTCTTGTTCCCCACTCCCATGTTTTCCAAGAGAAATGAATGGTAAATCTTTGGAGTATATGGGTGCCCTTTGAATTGCCAAGATCCATAACACTGAATGATTTCATTACTTTGGTTTGGCATTTAAAACGGGCTCCAGGGAGAGTGTTACGACAATGGAGAACACCCAGTACATGTCGGCCTGCCTTACATGCATGATCCCTGATCCAAATATAAACATTTGGGTACCTCCATGTTACCAAAACTCCAAATCAGAGCCTGATGTCACTCTTAAATTCACTGACAAATCTCTAAAAACACAAGTCATCGACTGACTGCTACTTTTCCAAGGTATTAATGTTTTCTGATGTACATGGTCTGTAATATTGAAAAACTTTTGGGGTTCTCATCTCCATCTACCATCTACCAGAACAGCTACGACAAAAGATCATTGGACTTTTTATCATGTTTCAAGTTTTCTTTCTTAATATTCAAAATGTTAGGAGGATAATGTCCAGGGTTCAAATAACACTGCATTAAAAAATAAATGCACAAGAAGTCATTCAAAGATTAAATTCGTAATTGCATCACATAAAAGGCACCTGGTAAACAAAAGACCAAAAATGAACTTCTGTGATACAGTACAATAGACACAGTACGATACGATACAATACAATACAATACAATACAGTACGATACAATACAGTACGGTACGATATGTTATGATATGTTACGGTACAACGGGATACGATACAGTACGATAGTATACGATACGAAACAGTACGATAGGATATGATACAGTACAATACAATAGGATACGATACGATATGATATGATACGGTACGATACAGTACAATACGATATGATATGATACGATATGATATGATATGATATGATATGATATAATATGATATGTCATGGTAGGATAGGATAGGATACAATACAATATGATATGATACAGTACGATAGGATACACTACAGTACAATACAGTACGATATGTACGATTTAGAATATGGTCACCCTAGCTAGAGTGATGAAATTATTAAGGGCAAAGGAGAATCCTAACTAAACCATGGAGCTATTGAAATCCTAAAATCCTTTAACAGGCAAGAAAAAACTTTCAAAATTCCCAAAACTGGTCTCCTTTGTTCCCAAACATTCACAGAGTGCTGGTAAAAATACAAAACAATGTAAACTTGCCATGTCACACATTTATTTTTAACGCATCGGTGGCAATGAATTTGGATTTAGCACATATTTTCCATAAAATATGAAATTCTTCTGATGTGTTGTGGTTGCACTGTTTTCAATGAAATGTACAGTCTAAATTATTTGCTAACTACTAACTTCTCATTTTATTTACATTTCCCACACTTTTTAGATTGGGGTTGATGGTTATAAAAAACACAATCAAACCAAACTAAATGTTAAATTTGTCCCAAAGTACAGTGAAAAAGTTATTTTCAAAAATTAACATGACTTTTATTTCACCAGGATGTGACATTACAATCAAAATAGTTTTCTAAACAGAGGCTTGGCCAAGGTGGATGATATTTGATATTAAAATTACACTCAAAAGCAGAACAGAGAAAATCACAGGCATTTGAAAGAGTGTTGATATACAGTAAACTGTGGCTTTTTAAGAGAAACAGCCATTTGTCTTCACAACCACAGTCTTGATAACACTCTTTAACTTGATAAGTGATTGCCATCAGTCTAATTTTGTTCTCCCAGATTTGTTAAATTAGGAGTATATAGTAAAGAGCGACATATAAGATCACAACTGTAGCTTGAATAAAAGCTGAAAGTTAGTATAACAGGAGTTCAGGAACATGACCATGCCCAGGTAGCCAATTATACCAGCTGCAGCTTATTATCACCCTCACCTGTGCAATCACCTGTGGCTTCTATATAAGCCTGCCAAATCACTGTCTCTCATTTGTCTCAGTTCTCATGATCCTCCTGTTCAAACCCAGCTTCTCTCTACTCTCTCTCCTCTCTCTCGCCTCGCTTCTTAACACAAGTACCAGAATATATGGAACCAGGAGTGTGTCGGGATGTGCCCCCACTCGACATCCCCGTTCTCCTCAGTTCATCTACCGCAACCATTATCATTCCTCCTCACCTTAAGCTCTACTTATCCCTCTCTATATCTCAACCCTCTCGAGATAAGAGCGATAAATTTTTATGATCTGAAATATAACATACAGGTTTGAGGTATCTTCACAGATGAAGCTTTAATGTAACATAGCGGGGTCATGATGAAGTGAATGAAAGTTACTAATACTGTTGTCTGCATGCTTCTCTCGGTAGCATGATTCAATGGATTGAAGGTCCATTAAAGGGATATTCCACGGTATAATTAATTTAGGGTCAAACACATCGTCACACCGAGTTAGGCACCCCCTTGAGAGATAAATGTTGCAGACCGCTTGCTTCTCTAGTTATACCAACTTTAGAATGACCGCACGATAGCAATACACAGCGGTCTGAGGAGCCATAAACAAACCTCAACCAAAACGCCACTCTATAGCCACAAATAATGCTCAGAACAGCACCTAACTTCATCAACAGTACATATAGGGTCCAAACCATAGTACTAGCCACCAAACATCTTTTTAGCTTTGCCTAATTTCTTTGGCATAGAGACTAAACACAACTCACCTACTCTCTTCCAGCAGCCGTTTGTTTGTAGCGAGACCTCGGGTGAGTTCATTACGGACTACAGCGGGGTGACGCAGCCCAAGGAAGAACATTTATGATCATTTCTTCATGGAAATGCAATCAGACCGAGGCGCAAAGGCAGAAGAACTGATTAATATGGTGATTAGTACTTCAAGGAAATGATAAAGAAATGATCATGGCTTCTCAGACTGCTGTGTATTGCTATCGTGTGGTCGTTACTAAAGTTTGTAGAACTAGAAAAGCAAGCGGTCGGCAACATTCATCCTTCGAGGGGGTGTCTAACTCAGTGTTACTGCGTGTTTGACCCTAAATTAATTTTACGCCGGGATATCCATTTAAGTGGGCGAAGATGCATACATGTCCCCTCAATCAATCACACATGTATTCACTGTCATTTTCAGACCCATTTTCTCTGGAGAATCCCTTCACCTCAGTTGACCTTTGTTTGTACATTGCTGGAAATGCCCAAATCGTAATCCATTACCCATGTTTTCTAAATGAGAAGTTGATGTTCTTGAAGGTCAGACCTCCACAGCTCTTACCCTGGCCTCTTTGTTTTTTCAGTGATGTCTGACTCACATTGCCTTTGAGAGAACTCCGTCAATTGCAGCAAATTTCCCTCTCTCATGTTTTCCAGTTCCATTTTAATGCACAGCATCACTGACATAACTCTTGCAGAGATCTCCCAAAGATGTTCTGTCATCGGCCGGGTGAATTAGAGGTCTGGGCCACATGAGGTCACTGGAGTCCCCAGCTGAGTCACCACTGACCGCCAGCAGCATCTAACCGGACTCGACCCCTCCCAGTTTTGTTGTTTCCAGCTCTTTAAACATCGGCCTTCAGAGATGTCCTGTCAGCAGTCCCACTGATCCATGATAAATCCTATTTCCAAACCCCACAACCATCCTCTTTCTGTGGCCGGAGATCTGAGAGGTGGATTCTGGAAATCCACAAAGAGAAACTGTCCTTTTCGATTCGACAATATTCCAGTGAATTGTACATCAGTGCTGACAGGCTGGCATGTCTCTATCAGCTGCAGATATCTGTGAGAGACAGGCTGTAAAATCAAAATAACACAAGTATTTTATGTTTCCTGAGGAGCCAGCGGTCTTTGTGAATCTGCCTCTGATGATAGTTGAAAGACATAAGTCACTCGTGATACACTCAATAGCGAGGCATCAGGATGGTCTGAAGGTGCAAGATGTTCAAATACAACGAGAGACTCACAGGATCATTTAAAGGCTCTGCAGCTGACTTTGTGTCTTATTTGATTTCGTTTTAAAGAAGTTTAAAACCATAAAAATAATCTTTTTACGTGATGGCTGCTTCCTCTTCTCTGTTATCTTCATGTACCTGTAAAAGCATGTTTTCTTTGTAGCTGTGTTATTTGTATATAAACGTGAACATTTTAAAGTAAAATATAAAAAAAGAGAGTGAAATATAACTGGGAGGAAAACATTGACTCATGCAATTCTTTCTGTTATAATAAGTAAATGGAAAACCCGGGGTATGCATGGGACAAGCGGCTAATTTAATGATGTTAAGCTGTTATTTACAAAGCTTAATTTAAGCCAGTTGTGTCCTAACCTGAGGGAACGTCAAAAAATCCTGATAGAGGAGATGAATGTTTGCAGAGTGGCATGATTGTTGATATGTACTGCCCCCTTTTGAAAGAAAGCAGTACTACATGAAGAACAAACTACTTCTTTACTGTTATCAAATGAAGGATATGAGCTGTGTGGTGAAAACAGACTGTTTCTTATGAATGTTGCTCGGTAAGTTTAGAGTTTGTCTGTGGTAAAGGTGAGGTTATGGTTAATAAATACAGTCATCTACTTTTGTTAAAGACTTTTATTCATCTTTATCTTTTTTTAGTCATCATTTTCCTTTATGTGGACCTCAGCTGCACAGTTTGAGAAGTGTTTACCTGATCAAGCAAAGCAAGGAAAATATGTGGAAGATTTTTTTTTTGCACCAGGATGAGGGAAAAAAATGAAATATGAGGAGGAACTACGTATTTCTTCATTTTTCCACTTTCACACTTTGGTGGAAAATAAAATACAGAAGCTGAAAAACCAATAAAAGGTCGAAATACTGTACAATTTATTGTAAAAGAAGCGACAGTTGCTAACAGTAAAAGCAGCGTCTGTGGTTCGGTGGTAGAGTTGGTCGTCTCCCAACTGAAAGGTCAGGGGTTCAAACCCTGGTCCTGCTGTCCACATGCCAAAGTGTCCTTGGGCAAGACGCTTCATTTGTGGTGTGTGAATAGAATAAGTCAAAACTGATGGACTCTATACATAGCAGCCTCTGTCATCAGTGTGTGTATGGGTGAATATGACATGTATGTCAAAGGGCTTTGAGTGGTTAAAAGACAACAGTAAACTTAGTCCATTTACCATCACAGGTTGTTAATTTATAAAGATGAGCAGGTCACTGTAGTCCATAAACATATGAATCGTAGTTAGGGGGAAAGTGGGACTGACTATCCAGGGCCTCAATAGAGAGAATGAGGCTCCAATAGGACTGAAATGAAAATGAAAATGTCTTCTGGGGTTAATTTTTGTCTTTCAAAAATTTCATAACACAAAGATCAAGAATGATGCCAGCAAATCAGACAACAAACGAGCCAGGATCAAATATACGTAGTGTACTTGATCCAATCTTTTATAGGAATGTTCATGCCTCTGGATCAAGAAAAGCAAATTCAAAATATTAAAAGTAAGCAATGCAAGGAAGACCTGTGGGTTCAAATCCAGAGTTAGAGAAAGTGAGGTTTGGAAAAATAGGGAAGAAGACAGAGTGAAGGAAGGATGTAGGGCACAACAAAGAGAAGATCACTTTTATTGGTGGGTGTTTTTCTGGTAAATTCAGGAATCTTACAGATTTGCTCTTTTGCACTTTTGTGATGAAAGATATTTCCACAAGAGGGAGCTGTAGAGATATAAAACAAATCCTCCTCCTGCAAATCAGGCTCTATAAGGTAAAGCATAGTGGGCCATTCATTATGATCTGAGACTGATTCTGATCGTTTCCTGGATTTTTTTATGAAGTTACACCAGAGCATGATAAAGCAATTGTAATACAAGGCTTGCCAAAAGACCTTGGTCAGGGGACAGAGGAAAGAGAAAAACCCCAACAAGAATACAATTATGAATCCTAACCATAACAATCTCTGTTGGTTTAGCCCATAATTGCTCTGATATCTCATGGTTACAAATATTTTACCCATTTCATTGTGTGGCAAACAAAAGGAGTCCAAAGCCAAATCCCAGCACAAAATATCTGTATTTATGCCCTCATTTCTCTGGCTCAGGTTCTTGGCCTCTGCTGTGTCCTTGTTGAACTTCTAATGATAGATATGTGACTATCATTTTATCTGCCTCAACTATCACTTCACTCACACTTTTATTCAGGTTCCTTTGGTGCATTTTAAGGTTGTGATGAAATACTCTCTCTCAGGTGTTTTGAATTCCACTTATAAAGTAGAAATAATATTGTTGCTGAAATATGAAAGCTCCTCCGTTACAGTTTAGGATATGAACAAAGGTGATAAAGTGGCTTCTTGGCATCTCATTCGTAGATTTGATCATTTGTCTTTTCAAATAACTGAAATCAAGTTGCTTGTTTTTCTTTCATTCCAACCAAATCGAATTTCTCTCTTACGATTCGACCCCAGAAAAGGATCATATTTAGACATGTTGGAAAAGAGCTGGACAGCTCACCTGCTTTTCTTCATCGCTAAATCTTCTTGACATCTTGAATTACAGTCAATCTTGGTCAATCCACTCCTCAAACTTTTTTGCATTCCAAACATCTCATCTCCAAACAACTGTTCGAGTGGAGCGGCTCAGCTGCCAGCAGTGCAGGATTGCAGTTACATTAGGCTGACCCAAGAAGGAGAGACATGCAACTGACCTTACTACTACCCTTGTCTTAGCCTTAAAGTAGAGAAAAGGATGTCAGCTGTGACAATAATCTGCTGAAATAAAGTCCCTTTCCTCTGCAAGGACATATAAGAAGGTTTTTGCACAAACCGTTCATTGTGGCCTTTATATTTCTTAGTTTTTGCCAAAGCAAACAAGAAGAAAGACAAAGCTCATAACCAAAGTCAGACGAAAAAATGTGACAAATATTCTTCTGCAGAAAAGATGTTCAAGTCTGAGTGGCTTTATGAGAATTTATCACATTCCTACACTCCCACTTTAATGGACCGCTTCAGTTCCGAAACCACATCAGACTTTAAAAAGTGTAAAAAGGAGACACTTGAAGAAGAACAAAAAACTAACACATTTTAGTGTAGAATGTGTGAAATGCATTGTGGGTGTGAAATGCATTCATAAGCATGTTTGCTATAATCAGAACATTTTTTGCGGACTTATAAACACAGTGGGGTTCTTCAGCAGAAGGATTAGGAGTGATGATGTTTCTTTGGATGTAAACTGTAAAAGATGAGGTATTATACTGACCAGGACGCCATGCAGAGTTCAAGTCTCCATCAGTCGTACTCAAGAAAACAGAGATTTAAATAGAGGTTGGATCAGAGCACGTCTGACACGTCTGACCCTGACCTTTGGAAAAACAAGGCCTTGTTTTCCTGCTGAGAGCACTCATTACAAGACAGTAGAAGAGCTTCCCACAAACAACACAACTCCTTGACCTCAGCTGGGAATGAATGGAGAGGAAGAGAGCTCGGGGCCAAGCCACAGAGGCAGAGTTAAAACCCTGCCAGCAAGCACCAGCCTCCTGAGTGTCAGCTTGGGACACAGATGTATGTTGTTTTTTCTCTTTCTATCCACGGCGCAGATAGACCCTGAAAAAAAAAAAAAAAAAAAAGGGCGGTTACAGCTGCTGTGCTGAGGAGTTTTACTTTATGTTGTGGTACTTCAGTATTCCAGCCAAAATATCACAACAAAAATATAACTTGAGTTTCTGTTGTGTAAGTTGACCAGTATGAATACAACAAATTCCTATGATAGAGCCTGAGTGGCTTTTGGTGAGTGTGTTAGCCAATGCTTTAACATGAAACCATAAGATCCTGAAGACGCCCTCTGAAAACATCTTATTTCATCATTACTCCCCAGGAGCATTCAAGACGAAAAATTTGGTTGACATCACTGACGCTACATCCAGTCATTGCAGGTTACTAGCATGAAGCTAACACATAATTTTCAATACAGAAAACACATTTAATCAAGCTTGTCCCGGAAATTACCCAGCTGAAAAATAACACAAAAAACTACCTTTAGTGGTGCGTAATTTTGCAAAACCCTCAGGAAGCAGTGAGCTGAAGTGTAACACCAAGTTGAGAGAAATGACCCCAGACATTATGTAGGTCATTTTCCCTGCTATTGCACGCCTTCTTATAAAAAAGTAGATTCATGCAAAAAATCCTGCAGATAAGAGAACAGTGATGCATGTCGATATACTAGTTTTCCCTATCAAAACATTTAAGTGTTTGAGTTCAACTGTACAGGGATCTATAGCTTAATTTCACTCTGACTCAGTGTCCGTCCGCCCACTCTCTCAGTGTCTCCAGTAGTAAACATGTAGTTAAGAAGTCAGTGAGGTATTCTGAATTACCATTGACAGTATAATCTCTCAGACATTTGGGGTTAACCTACGTCTGCTGAGGTTACAGAATACAGTCATGACTGCGGTGGATGAGAGCATTTTGTCAACTGAACACCTAAACGCTAAACTGAGCGCCAAAGTTGGGAAGACAACATGAGCGTACATTCAGTGTACAACTTCATCTCTTTCTGCAGCCTGTATGTTCCTATCTTTTCAAATAAATTGATACATTATATATTCTTTATAAAAAAAGAACCCAGCTTTGCACACTGTAAATGCATAATATAGAGTGTTTCTGATGAATTACCTCAAAAAAGTGTTTTATCACTTATTCACTCAGGCTGTCCTTGGGTTGCCTCTGAAGCTTGTTGGATAAATTAAAGGCTTTTACTTTTTAGCCTCAACACGACTTTCATGTTGAACTACAGCCCCTTTTATGTGTGTTCAGAGTGTTTATTACTTGGAAAAAAAAATCACAGAGAGAAAATTGGATTTTGGTTGACCCCTAACAGCACAGAACTGGTCTTAATACATACAACTGATTTATTCAATTCTAACTTTTCTCCGCAATATTGATGTAATTTTGCTTTTTTGAAGTGACTTAAGATCCACACAGAAACCCAGTGATATGTGTTACTCACAGGTTTGATTTTTTACTGTTTTATCAGTGTTGATAACTGGACTGCAGACTCAGTTACGTCACTACAATCTTTGGTGACATAGAGATTGAATAAAACTTTAATAATAGTAATAATACGTTTTAATTATAGGTGCCTTTCAGGACACTCAAGGTCACCTTACAGAAAAATTAAAATACAAATCAGCACATCATAAGTTTTAAATTAAAAAGTTTTAAAGTTTTAATGTTGGACTCTGCAGCAGAACAACAACAGTCAGTGTGAGTAGGCCTGTATAAAACAGTGTTAAAGAGGTGGTATTATGCTTTTTTTCTTATTTTGAAAACAAATGTTAAGTTGAAATGTTGGACATCAGTATTTTACCAGAGCAAAGTTCCAGATTTGAAGGTTCATTTGTGTTGAAGTGATCCCAGGTTGCTCTGAATGGCTTGTTGAAAAAGTCACATGAGAATTCAGTGAGATCAGTATGTCAAATCGTGGCATCACCAGACTTGAAATCTCCTTATAAGGCCAAATTTGTCATTTTACAAAATGAAACACAACTTTGTCACATGGCAACAGTGAAGGAGGCTTCCAGAATGCATACTTTTGGAATGTAGGGGAGGCCTTAAAGGGACAGGGGCTGAAATGAGGGCTTTAAAAGACAGCGGCCTAAAATATGTGAAGAATCTGCTGAACTGTAAATCATGTAAAGCTGCTAAGACGCAAGCAGAGGGACAATATGAAGCAAAAAAATAAGCACATACTGTATCGCTCTTACAGCTGTTATAGCTCCCAGTGGACATCTACTATATGGAAACCCTGAGTGACAAGTTGGGCTCTATTTTCGGACACATACTGTACATTCAGTGATTTAACAGTCTCAGGAATGTGCAGCCCTTTCTACAGCTTTTCCTTTAACATGCAGGGACAAGGTATCCAATACTCTCTGTACTTCAAATTGAAAAGACACACAAAAGCCCCAGATATAAGAAAAAATAAATAAATTGTGGGAATTTATCAATGTCTGAGACTTTAATCTTGCATAAACAATCATGATGGAGAAGTTTAAAACACAAGACAGACTTTGATGTGCAGCCAGTTGAAGGAGATTCATAAGATTGTTCATATAGGCTTGTGTCAGAATCAACACATAGGATGTTTTTATGTTACATTTTCTCTGATATTTCTTGTGAGTCCACACCTTCAGCCATCTCAAGATGATAATGAGCGCTTTCAACTCATTAAAAGTGGTGTCAGAGGTTCAAAAAACACTTTTTCAACATAGTGATCCTGACATTTACTCGCATGAATCAAGAAATTAGGTTTTAAATACCGTATTTTAAGTCACAGAGGTATGAAATCTGGTATAGAGTACCTTGAAACGTATCTAAATATTAAATTACGATCAACAAAAACACAAGTTGCAATAAAAATCATGCCCACTTGACAAAATCTCTGGTGAATTAGTTAATTTCAGCATTTCATGGTCAATGTCACTGCCTATTTTGTGTTTATAAAGTACAGTAAACTCATCGCTTCAATCACACATCACATCAGGAACCATAAATGTGTCACCAAGTAGCTAATCACTTCATTATTCCACCTACCAGGTGTGTCGGCTGCTACAAACTCAGACTGGAAACTGAAAAATGTGCAAAGAAAAGATTAATTTAATGAAAAATAACGAATCCTCCATGTGTTTAATGTGCTCATGTCTGAGGAATGTGTCTGATCGGACCAAATATGTTTTAATCCTCTCTACTTGTTAACTGAATCTGATGAGGTGTAACCGCTCTGCAGATTACTAAGTGAACAGTAGCATCATCTCGCTGACTCATGCGCCGTTTCTGGTGTCTAGACATCATGCAGGATGTGACCTCAAGATGCTGCAACACTCACCGCTGCTGGATGAAGTGTCTGTGATCATGTCTTAATGTAAAGTCAATTAAACGCAGCAGGATGGTCATTTATTCGTAATTCCAGTTATAGCGTCTTTAAAGGTTTAAAGAGGTTAATGTAAAGCCACTTATGTTCTCTGTGATTATACAACTAATCAGATTGGTCAGAGTCCATTTCAGAGGCTTTCATGTTCATAGGTTTTGATTTAATCCAGTCAAATAGATTTGTAAAGAGTTAAAGTGTGAAACTGTTCACATAATTTCCATTTTAGTTTGATGGCGTCCTGATGCTCATCCAATTCTTTCAGACTCTGTGGACCCTGATTTACTGATTGGATATTTCCTGAGAGAGTGGTCCGCATACTGGATCTACAAGCAGAAAAAATCATTTCACATGTATGTTTATGATCACCTGAACATACGAATGTTTTGGGTAACTTTAAGCTGTGATTACAGAGGGAGTCATCTCTGCAGAGTCAGCCAATCCTGCTCCAGCACGCTCACTGTAGCCCAGATCAGCTGACTCCGGAAAGGTCTTTCACAATTATAACAAACTTCACAGACATCGCAGGTTCTCCCACACACTCAGATCGTTATCAGCTGTTATCAGTTAGTTCGAAAGCAGAGTAATAACGTTTACTGTAAGATGTTACTTTGCGCTGGTGAGGTCCACAATTTCTGCCTCCTAAATTTTCAGTCATATGACAAAAAGTACTGACAAGTCATGACTACTCTTTCTCCCACCCTTTCTTTTCACTGCAGCTGTTTTATTGCATTTACTAGTTCAGGACTCAGGATTAGCTCTTTATGAGTGTCTGTATAGAAGTCTCATGACCTCAAGTATCACCACACATCTTATGCCCTGGTTGTGTTTTTCAGCTTCTCTGGGCAGCTTGTCTCAAAAACATTGAGAGTCATAGCATACGGCTTAATGTGAAAGGACACACCCAACCAGCAGTTCAGTCAAGGATGAGCCCTCTGTAAAGTCAATGTAAACAATGGTTTCTGCTAATACTGGGAGCTAACAGCTATGCTTTAGATGTTTTCTGTACAGGTGTACGTTTAGGCCATTTCATGACTATAAAAAACTGTGTGAAAAGATCCACAAGCTCCAAAAAAAAAGCATTTCAGGCAGATGCTGAATAGCGCTACGATGAGGATTTTCACGGATGCCACTTTAAGATGTATAAGGACTTTCTGAGCTGCAACTCATGCCAAGTTACACTACAGGAATCCCAGCCAGACATAATGTAAGGTGAAAATGAGTACAATATGTCTTTCTTAAGGAAGATTTACGGATAAGGATTTTCACCTGCTCGGCACACAACCGGTGACAGGGAAGACTTATTTTAGACGGTAAAACGCTGCGGCGGGGTGAAAACAGGACAGAGCAGACGTGTATGGATAGAAGCTGTGCTAATCATTCATCACCGCTGTATTTATGGAGCCAGCTTTCTATAAACGCCAGGGATGTGAGCCTCTGTTAACATTTTCCCATCAGCCTCACTCCTCTCTGACTGCTGTTTTTGGTACTTTGTTTAGAGGAGTAACTTCTCAAGAGCAAGAATTTTTGTAGCTTCTGAAACTGAAAGTTTTCCTTTAAAAGGGCCGGTGAAGCATGGAGCAGATCACAAAAATGCAGCTCCAAATGAAAGAATTTTTACACTGTGGTTGAAGACTGTACATTTCATGTTTGTACGCCGATCTCCTCCAAGTTTCAACGTACACAAACTAAGGTTAGGTTGCACTGATATTTGGGGGTTGAGGGGTGAAGGTGGGCTAAGAGTCTATCCCAGCAGGCCTGGGAAAGACGCATGGTCCACTAGGCCGCCAGCCTAACCAAGAGTCTCACATAAGCAGCCATTCCAGCGAGCTAGCCTGTAACAGCTCTCCTGTACGCCAAGATTATTAGACACAAAACAACACTAGAGCTAGTGTCCCATTAGGTTATCAATTAATCGAACTTCCTGACCTTTCATTTGAACTTACAATCTGCAGGAAGTATTTAGAACTTCAAAATAAAAGCATAGATTTACCATGAGGGAAATCAAGGAACCTGAACATAAGAACAGACAAATTTTTCAAAATAAAAGCTTGAAAATCAATCATTTAGTGGGTGATGTCCTCTCCAAACATGTTTCAGATACAAGGCTGGTAATGTGGATTGAGGAGGTGATATGTTGCTTTGTCTTGCCTTTCTTTAGTTTAACTGATTATGTAGTTTAATTTGTAATTCTCCAAAATATCACGATGGTATCACAGCTGTGATTTTCTGTGGCTACAATAATCATTAGGTAAATCCATAACAGATTCATAAAATAAAGGCTGCAAATGATTTGATGCCAAACTATCAAGCACATCCTGCAGGTTTTTATGAATTATTTTAAATAAATAAAATTATGTACTTTGCAAAGATGTGCCGAATTTTACCATGCATGCCAAGCTAAGCTAGCGTTGGCTATGAAGCTAAGTATCCTTTAGGAGTTACGTTCATCTTCACTAAAAAAAAAAGGAAAACAAATACAGTTTCAGATACTTTAAGTACAAACATTCACAATTGCATTTTTGAATTAAATAAACTGAGCTATATTTAGCGTGTAAACCACTCTCAACTCTCTATCTGGTTAAAGTTGTAAATGATATCACTGGCAGACAGTCTGATATATCTCAGTGATCCACTGCTGATATTATTGTTGTAGATGTCATGCTCAGAGTCTAAATACTAGACAGCGTTTGTTCTTGAATTTGATGTTTTAGACACATGTTTGTACCAAACAGCAAAGTTGTAAGCCTAAAAGTTTGGGGGGTAATGATGACCAGCTTCTTGTAAGAGTGTAAATGGCCACATATACACAATATATGTAAAAGGACACACTTTTCTAACACGTCCTTTTAGTCTGTTAAGAAAAAAGCTGCAAACACGAGGAGGAGTGAGAAGACATTTTTATCCCCATTTGAAGTAGCTGGTAAAGTTATATGTACAGGATATGTATCATGTGATACAGTTAACATCTCCTCAGCTCTTCCTCTGACCCTTCCTGTTAGCCGTCACCTCTCCACCCGCCTCCTCTTTCCAATAAATCCAGAGGGGGCCGTGTGTGGAGCTGACCCCCCAGTGAAAGTGCCATGGAGCAACTCCAGATGTGAACATCCTCTCTCTCTTTCTCTCTCTCTCTCTCTCTCTCCCACACTCTTTTCTCTCCCACTTCCACCACTAGTCACCCCCTCTCTTCCTCCCTCCCTCCCCCATGCAGCTACGAGTTTTCCATTTCCTTTTTTGGTGAAAAAATCTCAAATGGAGGCAGGGAGGAGGACGTTTCACCAATGCCGACAGGAGAGTGTGTCTGGCAGCCTGTGTACTTCATCAAGGCAATGAAATGGTCGACTCAGCATAAACAACAATGTGTGTATGTATATATGTACATCCATACACACACTCTCTAACAGGGTCAGGTACACACACAAAGAGATGTGCACTTACTCTATTTAACACACACACACACAGGGAAATATCTGAAACCTGCAGAGACACACACACACTTTTAATCTCTTTTATTACACACGCATGGTTTCTCTCACTTACACTCTTAGACTCACACACTTTCATGCCCTTCCCCCCGTGCACCCACCTTCCCTCTTTTTTCCTCTCTTTCTCACACACACACACACACACACACACACACCGATTTTTCCTAGAAAGACTTTCTCAAACACACCAAAGGGGTTTTCTTGGCTTCGACAGTAAACACAAGTCGACAGAATACTATGACCTCATAAACCAGTTATGGATAATTCACTATGACTACTGAGCATGTGCACAAAACAATCAAACGAAAAACTGCAGATCGGTCAGTGAGAATTTATTAAGACTTCACAAAAACAAAACTAAACATGAAGCATTTAGCCGTCTCTTTTATAAACAGTCTTACAGTAAGTTCATACTGTCATCACCTTAATTTTCATTTTAAAGGTATGTTTGCCAACTCTGACTCACCAGCATCAAAGCTGTCACAATGAAATAGATTTTTTTGTAGTTTTTCGCAGAAGTAAAAAAAAATCAAAATGCACCACAGATAGTGTTAACAGCAAAAAAAAAGAGAGAAAATAAAACAGAAACATGGCAGACAAAGACATGCACACTCCTGCAATACACGACTACAGTATTTCATTTCAGCTTCTTTTGGGTTATAAATGCGGCTCTTTTGAGAAACGGTGATTAAAAAACAAGATTAATTACAACAAATGAAAAAGGACAGGAATAAAAAGAATCTTTATGTAAAAGTAAGTGTCACTGTAAGGTTAGAAAAAAAACAAAAAGCAGATACATGACTTTAAAAGTGGTCTGTGTGCCATTTTTAAATGCGTTTTTATGTGCTCATAACATGGATATCCAAAGTGCAAATGACTCTATTGATCAAAACTACCATAAACTGACTATATCACTGAAACTCGTTCGATCTTATTGTTTCAGCTGTCGGACATATCTGAAATCAAAACACTTTCAACTGCAGTAATAACGGCGTAAAGCCACAGTACCTCCACCACACTTTGAAATAACACAGTAATGTTCACATACTGTACAGACTCAGTGTTCTGTGAGGAAACTTTTCCATAAAATACAAGAACTTTTTCTGGCAAAGTGACTCGCAGTTTGCATTTCTTTGGTTCAATAGCACATAACATCCAAGTAATGTTATTCTTAAGGCACTCCGTTAACTTTGTTTCAGACAATAATTAACTCTTTGGTTATAGAAGGGTCTTTTTGTGGTTCATTCAAACAATGCAGCATCAAAACAGGATTTTGTATGAAAATCAGACTCTCAAAGGGGCCGTGAGTGACTGATTTCTTTGTATATAAACAACCTGAGAGGCAGCGATTGTTAGCGTGTGTTACCATCCTCGGTAAGGAGTTGGGGGTTCGTGAAATGCTGTGACAAAGGTGTGTCTAGGGATGGATGAGATTACGGTGAATGACAGGTCTATAGGTTGCTGTTGCAGTCGCGACATAAGATCCTGTCACCGTCTGGGAAAAAGCCGGCGCCCACCAGAGACACGGAGCACTGGGAGCAGGTGAAGCACGGCTGATGCCACTGGCGATCCTCGAATGAGATGTACTTTCCTCCGCCAAAACCTGCAAAGGAAATGGACGTTCAACTTTAAAGGGTGGACTTTTACTCTCAGATTTAGTTTTTTCTACAAATGGATTAGAAAGAAAAAATGTCGGAGTATCGTAATTTTCAGTTCCTGTGATAAGATTTAATCCCAAGTTTGTGTGTTTTAATGTTGTAGTAGTCTTGCCTGTGATTGGTTTGCTGCAGGCCTCACACTTCTTGGCATACAGGCTGCCGAAACAGTTGAGGCAGTACGGGCTGTCGTCTCTGGAGGTGAAGTGTTGACCTGCCAGCTGCATCTTACAGCTGGTGCACACAAAACACTCCTTATGCCACGGCTCGTCCCGATAGGTCACACCACCTTTAGCCAGGGTCTGAAATGAGACAAGTCAAAGGTCATGTTCCTATCCTGCAGATTCCAAAATGTGTTTTTTTGGCTCTTCAACTACTTGCAGCAGTTTGATTCGACAGCTTGTCTGACCTTTTTACAGCGTGTGCAGCGTGGGGCGAACTTGTCCTCGTAGCACTGCACGCAGTAATGTTCATCCTTGTCGGGGATGAAGGACTTTGAGCCAATCGGCTGCTCGCAGCTATGGCAGATGAAGCAGCCCTCATGCCAGGTAGAGCCTGCATACTCCAACTTCCTGGAACCTGGTGAGGAGACATGAGGTCGAGACAGAAGAGAGATGAAACGACGATAAAGATCAGAGAGCGTCAAGCTTTTTTTGTCTTGAGTGCATCTTTTACTTTACTTCGCAGGATCGTTGATGCCGTTTTGGCAATTTTTTTGCAGCAGCTACTTAAAATGACTTCATGCATTAAAGCTGCATGACGGCATATAAGCCTTTTTCATTCACTTTTTATTTTATTTTAAATCATAATACCACAGGCCCCAGACTTCTTCCCCACTGCTGACAGCGGCGACAGGCCTTACAGAAAAGCATAATGCTATTTTTCCCCTACGTGTCCCCAAACAATCCATCTTCTCTCCCTCGGCTGTTGAGGTTTTTATGATACTGGCTGGTTTATTCTATGGTGACGCGGTGGTTTGTGTGGAGCCGACATTTTGCACTTCTGCTGTCTGCGGGTTGCAAACGTTTCACCGCCTCAGGCTGTGTTCACAAATCAAAAACTGCAAAAATGCTCTGAAGAAACACTGCAGTTTTTATAAGCTTACAGGGCCTAAAGTAGACCAAGAGGGACGTACTATAAGCTGGTTTTTGACAAGTACACCAAAATCGAGTCTGGAACTACTTAATAAAGATGAAAATACATCAGATTTTAAGATCTTGAAATTATCCTTAAGGTTATTTTGAGATGAGCCATTTTTGTTTTAAGTGTTTTAAAATTAAATCCCTCGATCAGATCTGATTATATCAGTCCTTGTGCAAAGACCTCCATTACATCAGGAGACAACCTCTACATTTGAATTATGAGCTTTTTATGAGTATGCTTTGAGTTATCAATCAATCAATCAATCAATCAAACTAACTTTATTTTTAAAGCACTTTTTGTATGTAGAATGTAGCACAAGGTGATGTCCATTGAAGCAGGATATAAAAAACTATGAAATAAAATAAATAAAAATGCAAATACCAAACCCCCATTCAATGTATACAGCACTCACACGCTCATACACACAGATGTATACACAAAAGAAAAGTGAGGACTCTTCAACTTTCCACAGACGACTGAGGAAACTCTGTCTTGAGTTTAAAAAAAAGAGGAAACACTGGAGCGAGGACTAAAGTGATAAAATCATGATAAAATATAATAAAGGTGATAGAGTGTTAAAAGTTAACCCTTTATTTCCTCTTGTATCATATTTGATACATACTTTTATGATACTTATATCAAATCAATAGGAGCAACAAATTACTGAATACAGTCTGATAAATGATAAAAAATGTCCTCTTGTGGTTTATCAGTTTTCAAAAACATCTAATGTACCAAACAAAATAAATAAATACATTTGTCAGATTTTAAGGACATTTTGATTTTTTTTGGTTTTAAGTAGTAAGTGAAATAAATATTTTAGCTCAAAGAAAACTTGAATTTTCTGGCCATAATTTGTTGTTTCAGGCATAAAAGGGATAGTTAAATAAAAAAGTCTTAAAACCAAACAATAACAGAAAGTAAATTGATAACTTTATAAGTTATAGAGTTATAACTTTCCACTATTCAATCAGTTGCTACAGTGTGAATTTTAAGTTTTCTAAAAGTGCAAAAGCTGCAAATGACTCTGGAGATCAAACTCTCTATTTCTGTGTCCTAACCTCGTTCTGTATACAATAAAACTGGGTAAGTGATAGATCTTTACAGCTCGTTTGTTGGATTGTATTAAATCTCTGAATTTTGCTCAAATCTGGGAGAGTTGTCGCTGTTTTGCTCACCTCAACTCGTCCTCTTTGCCTCCTTGACTCAAAGTTTGACTGTAAGTTAGACGGAGACAGCGCTAACCGCCATCTTCTCGTTTCACAACACTACGGTTTTGTTTTATACAGTCCAAGGGTGCAATGTGTGGCTATCCTGAGTATACTTAATATTCTAACCTTCAAAATAAAGCCCCCAAAAGATGATTAGTCACAGTGGATGGTGATCACAACAAAAACGTTGTGTGTGTCAGAATATTTTCCAGCAGAGTCAACACTAACCAAACAAGAGGTTCATTGTCTGGGAGAACACAGAAAGATCTTTTGAGACAATCTCTGGCATCAGGGGTTTTACAGCAGATTCATAAATAATCTTTTTTGATCAAATCACTCTCGGAGAAATGCGTTCACTTAGCCACGGTGTTAAGTTTCTTCTCTCCTTTTTCAAACCCGCATAAACCACTTCAGTCTAGCATCCAGATGTCAAACAAAGATAAGTGAGCGTCTGTTTTTGAAGAGGGGCTTCATTTCTGTCGGTGGTTTACTGTTAATTGAGACTGAGAGATAATAGTAATTTAATCTGCAAATGAAGAGCATCAGGATTATTTCACAATCCGGTTTTAAAGTATGTATACTGGGAGCTTTGAGACACCTTTTCTGATGGCGTCTTGCTGACACAACGATCTGTAATACAAATGAGTGAACATGAGATTATCTTCTGTGGAATAAGGGAGGTCGTTGTGCTCTTCCTGGACTCGTGTTTTTCTGTACAGTGACTGTGTCAACTGTTACAGGAGCGCTGGAATAACTGTGGAGCTTATCTTTTCATATCATCGGACTGCTGGCAGTCCACCAGCTCTGAGGATCTGGCTCGCGGACAACAAGTCGAGCACACTGACAATTACTCTGTCACATTCAGCACTGGCTGCAGCTCAATCACAGACCGTGGATTTGCTCTCTTTTTCTTCATCTTTTTTCGTTTTCATTAAATATCTTTCCTCTCTGTATCTAGTCGATCTCTTTCTATAAACTGTCGGTTCGTTCCTGCTTCCTTGAGTTTGCCATGTCATCATTTTCCAGAGTCATTTGCTTATCTATCATGACATTTGAATTTGTATACAACATGGAAAGTAAAATGTGGGACAATGAGACCGGTGGTTAGTGGTTGAATCAGCTCTGTCAAAAGCATTACATGCAAGATATTTCACAAGTCCCCCCGTCTCTTATTTATTTCCATAATTTACTCAATCATATTTTTTTTAGCTAATGTGTTGTTGGAAAAAAAAAAGAGTCATTCAGAGGGCTGTGATTCAATGAACTCTGATTCTAAACACTAGCGGTGTCCTGATACAACGTTTTGAGTTCTGATACGATACCAATATTGTAGCCTTCAATATTGACCGATACCGATATTGATCCGATATTGGCACAAAATTGTGCATGACACATTTTTCACTCAGCTACAATGTCTTTTTTGGACTCAAACAAAAAATACTGCTGATATTGGAGATTTTAGATGCAGGCCGATATAATCCGATATCCGATATCAATATTGTATTGGGACACTCCTACTTAACAGTGTATTGTCTTCACCTTTACCTGGCATGACGATCTTGTCACAGGCAACGCACTTGGAGGAGAACTCATTACAGTAGCAGTCATTGCAGAGCAACGCCTCATCTTGGCTGGTGAAAGGCTCGTCCGCCAGTGAGCGATCGCAGCGGAAACAGCGGAAGCAGTGCTCGTGATAATGTCGGTCCTCGTAGAAGAGCTCCTGAGAGAAGAACAAGAAAAAACAAGAAGAAGAAGAAGGACGTTTTATTTCTTTATCTTTGAGTCCTTACTCAAATTTACCACAAATTTCCACTGCACATTGAACGGCAGCAATTTTTGCTGTCCGCCAATTCCTACCGGATGAGTTTGTAGCGGATTTTAGACAGTGGGAATCGCGAGAACTCATAAGAACCACGTGCAATCGCGTGATAACGAGTGGTCTCCATAAAGACAGCTACATAATCATATAAGCGATAGATTGAGTCCTTCCAGGGGAGGAAATCGACTTCTAGACTTCTAGAATCAGCATCTCTGAAAACCTTTCACCTGTTCGTCCCTGCGCACATTTGCATGGTGTGAAATATGATCCGCCTGAAACATGTAGTATTTTATTTTGAAAAGGAGCAGGATGTTTTGTTATGTGTCTGTGCATGACTTCCTTTCCAGCACGGGTTAATCTGTGCTGAATTTATGCGGCATGCAACGGCGTCCGGAAAAATATGAACTCTGGCGATGAAAGTCCACAGCGGAACGGAAAGAAACCGTTGGAAATTGACACATTAACTTGAATAGAAACGATCAGCTGTGATTGGCGCATACAGCCTTTTTTCAGCCGTTCTGGATGCGGTGGAAATTGGGGGTTAAGCTTCTTGCTACAACAGAAGTAAAGTTGAGCATAATTTCAGGGCAGAAGTGTGTGGTTTCTCCGTTACATGGAGGTCTTACAAGGATTTTAAAATGCTAAGCCAAGGAAATGCTTATTTCATCCATCATCTGCAGCCCATGAGGGTGTCAATAACTCATTACCCTCTTTAACTCCACAAACTACCAAGCTCTTCAGCCTGCCCTCAGCCTCTCTAAACTCCTCTAAGTAGTGTGTGTCAGTCTTAAATGATCCACTTCATCTAAGTGTTTTCTATTAAGGATGAATTAAATTAAACGTGGTTGTGGGGAAGAAAAAGAGACATTCCCTCATTGTGCTTTTTTTACAATCTGAGACAAAATTAACCCGCTGGCTCATGTGGACTAAGTGGAAATTGCCTGTATAATTGCAAGTTCAATTAAGTTTTACTATGTCTTGCCACATAAAATATATAGAACACGGCTCATTTAGCATAAATTATCTATCATTAGCATGTCTTAACTTTAAGTTAGCCTATCCAGAGCAGTGTCACTAAACCCGGCGTATAGCTAAAAGCTGATTTTATAAACTTAAAATAAGGATCACCATTTGAGCATGTGTCAAATACTTTCCCCATAATCTAACATTCTTCTTTAATCACCACGATGTTTTGATAGTTACTCTGTATGTTCTCCGAATGCAAACATTGTGCAACAGATAGCTGAGTGCATGTCCGATCATGTCAAAAATGGATGCCTTACCCTTGCATCATGGCCGATCAGTTCTTTGCACTCGTCACATGTGTTGGAGAAGAGGCTGTCGTAACAGGGGATGCAGTAGGGACTGTCGTCTGATTGGATGTACTTGCGGCCGTACAAGGACTCCTTGCAGTTGTCACAGTCGAAACGGTCGGCCATCGTGATTTCTTTTAAACCTGGAACAAACGAGAGGAACTCAAGTCAACAACAAATGCAAAAAAAAAAGAAAGAAAAGACTGAAATGAGAGGGAGAAAGAGGAGGAAGAGTGTCAAGGTATTACCCTGTAACCTTTTTTGGCACTGCAATGTCAAGTCTGACTGCCGCTATTTACGCTGTAAATACTTCAGCTTGTACCAGCAGTGGAGCTCTGCTCAAACAAAACACGCGGTGCAAGTGGGAGCAAGTGGAAAAAGAAAGAGAGGCAGAGAGGAGAGCCTGTTAAATTTTATTGCTGCGTGATGAAAGTGTGGTGGATACAGAGGGAGGGGACAAGAGAGAGCGCGCTGTCACTTTCTTTGTTGTTTCTCTCAACCGCCTGAATCTGCAACTTAAGGATTAAAGCCCTGATAGAGAGCGGGAATAAAGGAGCGCATCTTTGCTTTGTGAAGTCGTACACATCGTACACACCTGTAAATATTTATGAGGCAAGACTATATATGTGAGAAAGGCTGAGGACCACCAACAGATACAGAAACCGCATGAAGCGTTTGTGTTGTCAAAGACACTTGAGGCTGTTTGAACTCTCTAACAGGTGGCTTCCTGTTGTACAGTAACGTGCAGACACAGATACAGAAGAGGTAGAGTCTAATACATGGTTTTCACAGCGTGATAGGCCCCTTGATCATTACTGAGCACACAACAAAGTGACAGAATAATATTGTGAGAGCATTATGGCAACAATATCAGATTGCCAAAACATTACAGCATGGCTGGAGGGAAGCCCAGTGATAATGGATACAGGGCTCTGGCAGGGTGCTCTGTTGGCAATTCATTCCCACCACCCAGTAATAATAATCATGTCTGATCTAATAATCAATCACAAACAGGCCCCTTTGCTGCCTGTCTTACTCCCACACGTACATTTGTAAAAAGGTCCACCGGTGCGCTAAAACTTTTTGGATTGAAGCAGAAAAATGAACGAGGACTTAAAGCCAAATCACACAGGATCCATCATCGGGGAAAACATCAGTCCCAGACTCTCGTGTTTCATCCGTCTCAGCCTGAAAAAAACCTCTTTAGTGAGTCAGAGAGAGAGAGAGCCAAGATCCAAGAGACCTCACCTGCTCACAGTCCTCATATTTAACCCACTGACAGCTTTCTGCTAACACAGCCTTCCTTCCACAAACTAATAAGACACTTTCAGCACCCTCAGACGACCTTTCCACATAAATTAATGCTTGAAAGCCCTGCAGCCGCATGTAAACACAAGCTCAGAACATCGGGCTTTCTAAAGATTTAATGGACACGACTTTAGTATCTAATGTCTTCTTTTAATTTCCAGCTGGAGGTTGTGGCAAAATATCAGAAAAAGCAGCTGTGGTCAGTCTGCAAAACGTCCAACAAGGTGCAGAACCTGCAAGTTCGCATTTTCACATTAATTCCTGGAAATCTGACACATAAACAGCCAGAAAACTTCAGGCTCTTTTCCAACTGGCTCACAAAAACACAACACGAGGATAAGATGAAGACAGTGACGAGCTGAAAGCGAACACAATGACCTTGATGTTGTCTGCAGTGCCAGGCAGGTATGCGCTGCCTTCGCTTGCCAGGTAAAGAGGACGAGACGAGGCATGATTCACGAAGCCGGGGAGCCAGTTCTGTGACGTCTGATGTCAGCTTTAATTTCCAAAGTAAATCAGCCAGCTGTTTATTACCCTCCTTAAAATTGTATAATCCATATGTTCATGACGTGCTAAGGGCTTGTAGAAAGTAGGCCAGGAGACATTTTCCAGATAGGTAGACACGCAAGTCCTCTGACAAAAGGAGTGATTTTCAGACACGGATAATTACCCAGGAAACACCTCTGTGAGATAGGTCACTCAGGATATTAGTGGTTGCTGTTATTTGCAATTCCTCATCTTTAATGATTCTGTGGTCTCAAAAGGAGAAGGTTTTCCAGGAATCAGCTTTGGATTAGAAAGAAACGTCGAAGAGGTTAAAAAGCCGGATGAATTGGACCTTGAGGTTTGTAACTAATTTGAGAATCAGCATTTCAGCAACCAGTACAGATCCAGACATGAGCCTTTGGTGGCACAGGCGCTAACAGAGAGGGGCATGACGTCAGCGCACAAAGCCCAAGGGAGACAGACTTAGACGTGACTACATGTGGATACTGCCGACCCAAAACCCAGAAGAGAAGAGAAGAGAAGAGAAGAGAAGAGAAGAGAAGAGAAATGAGAAGAGAAGAGGATGAGTTGGATCTGGGTCACCCTCAAATCCAGTCCGGAGGCTGGTTCTCACAGGGCTTTTTATCTACTACTGTATATGCTCACTTCCAGGCAGAGGTCCATCGCCTTCATGTCCAAGATGACTAAGAACCAACTCTGGGTTAATAATGTTCCCAAATACCAGAGCTGTGACTGAATTCAGGCCTCTGGGAAAAGTGTGGGCTTAGAGGAAATCACACTAACCCTCACATATGAGGACAATGGTCCAGAAAGACTGCGCTGAGTTTAATCATAGCAGTGCGGCACAATGATCTGTGATAAATCCAGCAACAGTGCATACTTCCGGTAATGATCCAAAGGGAGTTCATCCAAAAGAGCAAACTTGGATTTATATTTGGTGTAGCTATATATGGATCAATGAGTGATTCTGCAAAAAAATGGTTCCATGATGTTCTGTTGACCTCTGCAGAGCTTTAGTCTCTGTAATTCTGTCACTGGCCTCTGAGGACATCCCTGGTCCCACAGTAAACAACTTTACGGTTCGTCAAAAGGAATATACACTCGGGGATCTCTCACTGGCTTGTTATCAACATTTGCTTCCGCTAGTCTTTGTAGGTTAAAAATCAAGATTTAAATGATTATTTCGGACGTTCAAATTTTTTTTTCAAACCCATATCCTGTCAATACAAGCGTTCACATCAACAACGTTTTCCCGTCCTGCAATATTGCTGCATTTTTTTTCTCAGATCACGGTTGATTTTCCTAAAGTTTCACATACTGTGTGTCCACTTCTGGCCAATCAGAATTCGTGTTGTTGCGATGTCTGATTCACTGGTATATCCAACATGGCCGACCGGCTGATTGTTTACGTGTCAGAGAACAGAGTGCTTTTTGATAAAAGACACAAACATTACAAAGGTAATGACCTGAAGGACAACTTGTGGAGAGTCATAGAGTCGGATTTCTCATATGACGATGGTTTGTGTGTTTTAACAGTTTGCTAAACGTCTTTGTTTTTCATCTGTGCTAAGTAACTTTAGCTTGTAAGCTAACCTGTTCAGATACAACTTACCATATGTATTTTCACTGTCTCAAACTCAATCGCATTGCTGTCACAGCACCATTAGGTCTCAGTTGTTACCTTACGTTTATATAGTTTAATGTGCTTATCTGGTACTGACCCAGACTCAGTACATGCTATCATGACAGACAGCAATCTCAACACTAGTGTCTAATCAGAACTGAAAAACAGTCAGTCTGGTGTTGTGTCAGTCTTCTTGCGTCCACCTGGGACGCATCTTTTTCCCCCCTGGAAAGTCGCAAAATTGCATTGGGTTTGATATGTATAGTCAGGCGCGTCAAAATTCTCCTCTGAATATTTCGTAATTCTGCGTCATATATTTGCGTCGGTCCCTGTGTGTAAGGACCTTTAGGCTGTTAAAGAGTATCTGTGCCTAAAATCTCACCTAATGAAAATCTAAACCCTGTTTTAGACCCTGTTTCATCCACTGCAAACAGGTGTCAATCCCCCAGAGCTGGATGTGATGAGCCTTGCACGTCTGAACAAGAATTTAGACCCTTTTGTTTGTTTTCACACATCCGGGGTGAAGATAGCGGAGGAATGCCAAGGCTGCATTCTTCTAGTCATCACAACTTTCTCTGATTGGCATAATGAGGTGAAGTTCAGGGCCGATTCGTGAGACACCACAGCACAGAGCAGCGGACCAATTCAAGCAAGCTGGCTGTACGCTGTTGCCAGGCAACATAGTCACGGTTGGTTACTGGAGAGGGGAGGTCCAGCATATACACTGTCCAGTCCAGTCCCAGAGGCAGGCCTGTTAATCCCCAGCTCAAACTTTGCTTACGCTTCGGTTGATTTGAAATGAACAGTTCACACAGACTGAGGGAATAAGCCCGACAGTTTTACCCCCTCCTCTCCTGAGCTTTAGGAGAATATTCTTTTAAAATGTTATATGACTGCTGACCGGAAGTTAACTTCGACAGCAACAGTTTACAGCTTGGCTACAGGCTACAGTCTTGGTTGCACTGGATCAATTCCCAATCCCAGTATAATTTAGTGCATGTCATTTCCCCTTCTTCCCTTCTCCCTTCACATTTCCTGCCTTTCTACAGCTGTCCTCTGAGAATAAAGACAAGATGCCTAATAAAAAAAATTAAAACAAAAAGAAACAAATCTAATCATAGTGGGAATAAGCCGATTAGAGGCAGTATGCTTCAAACTGCACGGAAGGGTTCATGAAGGGACCACTTTCAATGGAAAACACATGAAAAAAATTAAACTCCATCTATTTAAAGGTCCAACAACGCCTACTAAGTATCACATTTTGTGAGTCAGTGCAGTTTAAGACTGGCCAACAATGAAAACATGTCCTGAGGACGAACACTCATCTCAGTGAAATCACACCAATTACAGACATTAGTCAACAGGTGTTTGGTGCTTTGCTGAAAACAATTCATTATGTGCATGACGACGACACGCATTACAACAGACTTGAGGTATTTAAAGCTCCTGTGAGGAAGTTTATGTCTGTGTTCACTTGGCGCCCCCTGTGGACAAAGCACAAAGTTTATCCCACCCTTCTGAAAGAGGCGCTGATTGACAAAAATCTACTCTTGTTGGCATTTTAAAGTAAAATTTAATGCACACTGTGAACATTTGTCTTCAGAAAAGTCACAAAAGCTGTTTCCTTAGCATATCTACCCTCTTACAGTGGCAACAGGCGTTACAAAATACAGTCTATAAACTTAAAATCTTATCACTGATGGTTTTATTTGCTTTTGTACATCATAGAGATGCATCGCTGTTCATTTCACTCTGTTTCGCAACCTTACCAAAAACTCCTTACTGGAGCTTTAACATGACACGAACATATATTGCAGGTTAATTTTTAAGAGCTCTCCATAAATCTCTGCAACTAGGACCACCGCTAAAGTTTATTCAGTATTTTGATATAATTGATCAACTACTGAAGCTCGGTTTTGAGTTGATACCAATAGGTGTCCTAGGACAAAGAGAGAACATTATACTTTGAACAATTTTGTCATTTTTTAACAAACATCAGTCACATTGTGTATATAATTATAAATGAAATATTTAACCCAGATGTCAGAGACTTTCCACTGGTGTTTGTTTTTGCCCTTTTTTGGAAAAAAACAATAAAAAGTAAGTAACTCAGGATCAACAATGTAGCTTTTTCTTCCTGAGAAAACATAAAAATAAAAATAAAAAAATAAAATGTGGTTTGATATGTAAGAGCCAATGTGGGAATGATTATTTCCAGAAGACAGTGACAGTGGATGGAAGTGGTGTAACTCAGTCCTTCCTGATAAGGCAACATGACAGTTGGTGGAAATTACATCACAGTCTGTAAATGAAGATCTGGCCGACTCTTGCTTTGGTTAATTGCCAAAATGAAAACAGTTCAAGAGTTGCGGTTTTGCTGACTGTCTGCAAGCGATGCAAAGGGAGTCTGCTCTGTTTGCTGGTCTGTGTTCACGGCCTCTTTAAGACAAGTGTGTTTTTATGTCAAATAGGACACTTCAAAAAAAGTGTGGATTTAAGTGGGCACACTAAGGTTTGATTCACTTTTAATGAAAGCAGCTGCTGCAAAAGCCACTCTGTCACTTTAAGCTGCCTGATGTTCTGGCAGCACACCAGAGGAAGGAGTGTGTTATAGAGCAGGTCCCCTTAAAGTACACATTACTTTGCTCCCCTTTATACAAGTCCCAGAGAGAGTGATGAAGGTACAGAGGAGAAATCAAACAAATCAGTGGGACGAGAAAAAAAGAGACAGAGGGACGGCTGTGACATTTAGAGGCAAATGAACAGCGTCGCAGGAACTTAACGCCATGACGAGTCTTAAATCAAACCGGAGGAAAAGTGAAACGGCTGTGTTCGGGTAAACACATACCATCTCACTGCCCTCTGTCTGGTGTCTGGACCTCTTCCAAACACAGTAAGACTGCTGGGCTGGCTTTGAGATGGGAAAAAAATCATAGCAGTGGACACTTAAATATATCATTTGAGGGGCCTGGTTTGAGCATTTTAAAAATAAAACAAGATGTCAAAAGCACACTTCAGAAAAAGATCATTTGTGTCCCAGTCTGGTGGCCACTTGAAAAGAGCCTGATGTAGATGTCATCGAATCTTATTTATTTCAGCGCCTTGTGACCGTGCAAGACTTTCCACTCGGTGACTAATGTGAAAAGACAAAAGCATGAATTACCCTTTTTTAAATGGTCCGGAGCTGATGTTTATGACACAATGACAGGGGGATTACGTTCATTTTTCTCTTCAAGGAAATGGAAACCAAGGTCAGGACCTTTGGGGGAAGCTTCCAGATCCACATATTCTAGGAGAATAGTCACTCCACTAGCCAAATCCCATCAATATGACTAAACGTGTGCATGAACATCATCTTAAGTGGTTCGACGTATTCAGGTCACAGAAACACATCATGCAAGTTAGACATTGAAATATACTTGCAGCATGTTCATAAAGTTATGTCTGAATGATACATGCTTCAGCTATTAGATCAGCCAGCATGTGTATAAGAGATACATTCATACCAGCATTGAATTTTTCCATTGCACAGATGTTTAAACTCAAGAACTGATATGAAAAATAGTTCTTGGTGTGATTCATTGCATGGGAGCACATTGCAACCTTACAGTTTACTTTACTGCAGCAGGAAGGGCATCACTGCTGTGTAGTAATGTAGTAAACTGTATCAAATGGATTTAAAAGAAGCTTCATGAGTGTCTTTGAGGGGTCATACCATTGTGAATTAGAGCAAAGTCTTTCCAGGAAATATCTATCAGTCTTACTCTAGATTCTACGGCAAGCGTGTGTGCCCAGTTCTGTCAACGCTCATGTTTTGCTCTGATAAGCGCACCCTGCTTCACTGGAAGCATGTCGAAAGGGCGGTGCAGCCGTCTGAAGCTCAAGGCGGCTTGACTAACAAGTTTGCAAAATCACTTTAGAGGTTGCGATGCCTTTTTGAGGTCAATGTATTGTACATTTAATGCTTCTATCAAGGGTGTACAGGTACTCATAGTTGTACCATGCTGTTTTGTGATGGCATCTTTGGCAGAGTACCTTTCAAGATGTTTTGGTGCAGAACTTGGAAAAATTAAAATCAATGTCAACACACAGATTGGAAAATAAGAGCATAACAAACAATAGCATGCATATAAGTACAATTTCTTTCACTATATTGACATACTAGTGTGTTGGTGTTTGAGATATCTGATAAGCAGCAGCAGGGTATCTAATGTCCAGGAGGTTTTCTAGCGTTACCATTAGTGAGCATATGTTTGTGTGTGTCAGTTTGGGTGAGGAGCTCCACCTACACCAAAATTGTTGTAACTAAAACCAGCAGTTCTTTAAAAAATATGTGACTATTTTGGGGGAAAATATTAACTGGTTACATTGCTAAATAAAACCTCTTGA
This sequence comes from Xyrichtys novacula, assembly GCA_962446985.1. Lineage (NCBI taxonomy): Eukaryota > Metazoa > Chordata > Actinopteri > Labriformes > Labridae > Xyrichtys > Xyrichtys novacula. Next base: position 28,007,246 of record OY660871.1, read on the forward strand.
AATGGAAATCTGGTTACATTTGACACATTGCAAAGTGTTTCTTTCAGACTCTGCGTAGTTCCATTTTTGTAAATAATTGTCCAAAATTATATTTCATTAAAAATATCTTGAAAAAGAAACTTGAGCGGGCGCACGCGCCTGAAAGCTGGTTGATGTTTATAATTATGTCCTACTTCATTCTTGTTTTACCTATAAAGTCAAGTACTGATCAACACATATCGAAGAATTGTGGCTGTTTTGTAGTTGTTATTCCTTATCATCAATAATTCTGTCTCACAGTCTGATGCACAATTTGGAGTCCATATATGGTGTTTTTTTCTTCTTTTGAATCAAGCAGAAGCTTTATGTCATTTTCATGTCTGACTTCCTGTCCGAGGGGATCTGCTCTGTTCAGATTGATGGATGCCGACATGATCTCTGTCAAAAATAGACTCGGTGAGGCGAGGGAGGTTTCTGGTATGGATCTAAGACTTGCTCCAAGGCTCTCCGAGGAAACACGAGTATTGAGAAGGATGACTAAAGGTGTGCAGCCCTCACAGTTTACTTTACTGCCTGCATGTTGTATCTGTAATTGGATAAATTCCCCCTCTTGATTTTTCTATACTAAAACCCTCACTGGTCAGGCTCTCTACAACTCCAATGTTTGTTGTCCTGCTTCTGCTTGCTCTCCTCTGAATCAGATAAAGAAAGCTCAGAAATGGAAAGGACACACAAGAGCAACGACTCTTATCACAGGAAGAAGAGGAAATTGCTCATGGAGGAGAGAGCACGCCTCAGCCACAATTTTAAACAGTTGTGCTTATTTACACAAGCGTACAAGTACTGGTTTGCACATATATGCAACACTTCAATTCTGATGTAAGGGAGATTTTGCATACACAGAGGTTGAGAAATTGATTATAATAGCAGTGCAGTTATGGCGTCATCATGATATTTAAAACCCGGAGCAACATGTGGTCATCAGTTTATATGATTAAGTGCTGTTGGTAGACGAGGAGTGGCTTTACTACGAGTCTTGTCGTTCTTGTAATCTCTCAATCTTTCACCAGCAGAGAACCTGGGCCACCCACACTCTCAGGACACCGAATGAGACCTGAAGCAGGAAGCGACGGAGAGGAGTTTCACTTTACAGAGTCTCTTTGAACAACATCAGCGCACATGCTGCAGCAGAGCGGAGGGGATCAGGGGTAGGGGGGCTGCTGAGGGGGCACCTGAGACCGCTCCTCTATGGGAGCCTGGGTCAGACTTGACGATAGGCTACGAGCTGCAGGACCAGACACTGGTACGCAAACCTGTTATTGTCCTTGAGCGTTTAAACACTGCTTGGCGTGGAGTGGGAGGCGACAGAGGGCTCAAATGAAAGCCGACATCATAAACATGAAGGATGAAAATGACTACCTGCAGGAGAAAATGTCACCACAGCCTTTGTAATTTGTCCTTTCTTGGCAACTTTTAATGACAATGCAAGTGCGGGGATATGACTTGATGTCTTGTAATATTAGCCTTGCTCCCGTTGTGTGGTACACGCTGTAGTATTAGCGTAAAGGCTACAAGTGAATAGCAGCTGGCTTGAAAATGCTGCACCGTCAAACCCTCTGGACTCATTTATTAAAGGGATTTGATATGGTGGTTAAATTCGAAGATAAACAAAAGTACAGAACAAGCCTGCACTGACGTATGTTTAGTTATACTTAAAACACAAATTTGTCATAATCTGACAGACGCTTGGCAGGCCGAGACTTGAGGACGTGCGAGCAAGAAAGGCTCCATGCACGTATGGAAGACAAAACTTTCTGTGCAGTTGAAAACGCAGTTATTGCATCTCATCGGCCTCCTTTCATAAACTAGTCTCGATCTCAATGCTCCACAATACTCCACCAACACCAAACAATAACATTGCAATTATTCTAAATCATACAGTGCTGACCCAACCACCATGAGGGAAAGCTTGGAGCTCAGGAATGAATTTATTTTTGTATCTCTGTGTGCAAGCAGCCAAAAGACTACATTTTTGGCCTACATTTGTCTTCCTTTGAAGGAAAAAAAATGCTGCCATACATTAGTGCTTCACATCTGGTTTGCATCGGGGAAACTATGCAGTCAACTCCTGTGTGCCAGTGGAGGTTTTTAGAGAGTCACTGCTTGGAGAATGCAAGAAAGGTTGATTTTTTTCTCTCTCTCTCTCTTTCTCTGCGCTGGTATTTGCCGGTAAATGTTTAGATGGCAGAGGGAAAAGTAGAGCCAGAGTGAGAAAAGAGAACGTAAGTGAGAAAAAAAATCTTGACAGTTTGCTTGCCAAGATTCGGATACACTTTGAGGTGGTAAACAGTTTGTTTAGAGAGGAGGAAGGAATGCAAAAGTAATGGCGTTAAAGACAATGTGTGATAAATAACAACTCAGCAAAAAGACTAAAAGCGTATACCACCCAAACAAAACTCAAACTTTACAGTGATAAGACAGAGAAAATTGAAAAGAGTGCTGAAGGATCTCACTGTAACGCTTATTTTCAAGGGGCCTCTCTCAGTTTCTTCCCCTGTCTCCTGGTTTTAAAATAAATAAGTTGAGTAGGGTTGGTTTTAGACCTCTGTACAGCTGCACAAGAGGGAGAGTATATTATTTCTATTCGAACAAACATGGACATTAATCCCAGAACCTCTTCAATACAAAGTTTCCCAGGGCAGATATGTGCCCAAAAATGGTTATTTCAGTCACTGTCCTGATATCCTCAAATCCTCGCTGTCATGCTCCACTCTGTGATCCCAGTGATACGGCATCTCTTTGAAATATGAAGCCGTCACTGTGTAGAGGAGATCCATCTCACTGCTGACACCTGCTTTGTTTTTTGTTGAGAGCTTTGGACCTACGTGTTGTCGGAAATCTAGAAAATCCACGGAGAAGGAGAAACTAAAGTATTCTAATTTGAGGTCCTGTATGCTGTAATTATAAAAAGATGCTGTAAGTGGACATAGGCCCTTAACATTTGCGCGTCGTCATCGTTTTCTTCTGCTTATCTGGGTCCAGGTTGTGGGGGCAGCAGCTTCAGGAGGGAAGCCCAGGCGGCCCTCACCCCATCCACTTCCACCAGCTCCTCCGGGGGGAGCCCTAGGCACTCCCAGGCCAGGCGAGAGATATAATCCCTCCACCTGGTCCTGGGCCGGCCACGAGGTCTCCTTCCAGTGGGACATGTCTAGAACACCTCTAACGGGAAGCATCCAGAAGGCATCCTAACCAGATGCCCGTGCCACCTCGGCTGACTCTCGACGTGGAGGAGCAGCGGTTCTACTCTGAGCAACTCCCGAGTGTCTGAGCTCCTTACCCTATCTCTAAGTCTGAGCCCAGCCACCCTGCGAAGGAACCCATTTCGACTGCTTGTATCTACGATCTCGTTCTTTCGGTCAATACCCAAAGTTCACGACCATAGGTGAGGGTCGGCACGGTAAATCTACAGTTTCGATTTACATGTGTGTAATGAAAACTGTGTGATTAAATCATCAAACAAATCAAAAGGAAATTATTTGACAATTAGACATTTCCACTTAACCCAAGCATTGATACATTTCTTAAGGTAGCAGGTAATCAGTGTCAACTAAATCTATCTATTCTGAGTCTTGGGAATCGGTGTTTGTACAGTAAAAACATGGAACCAGTTCATATAAAAGAGAAGTGCATTCAATAGTCTGAGAGTAAAAAGAGGATAATGCATCTTATGTGTTCATGAACTGCTGACTGATAATAGAAGCTTTATCTTTTCCATACATGGAAAAACACCAAGTTCTGATTCGACTTCAGACTCAGCAACTATTTGAGATGAATAATTAGGAGTTTGACGGACTTCTCCTTCCTCTTTCACAGTGACCTAAATAAATATTTTGAAGTTCAACTCAGCATGGTCATACTAATTGCTGTGTCTGCATGTGGAAAAAAAAACAAGATTTATCACACGTCCACAGTCCTGAGAAATTTTCTGAATAGAATCATTACCTATATTTGGTCAATGATTCCTAATAGCCTTTGACATTTATTTTTGAATGATTAATAATACTATTTGAAGTTATATGCCAAAAGGTTTTATACAATTAGCTGTAATCATGTGTAATTTCAAACTTCACTCAACAGCACGGCCCACTCAGTCTGAGCAGAATGAAAGGTATGCATAGTGAAGTCAGGATACTTTGACTTGCAAGCCGGCTGATTCAGTAACTGGTTTACAGGCCCCTTGAGAGGATGCTGTTTTCTTAAGACTAACCTCCAGAGGGGGAACAGAAAGAGCCTTTCTGATGCAATATTTTCAGTAGCAACACCGAAAATTAACTTCTGCCTATTTCTTTGTGTCTTTGCAACAGGCAGGCAGACAAAGCAAATGTCCCACGAGTCACCACAATGGAAAATTACCTCTGTACTGTTCTTATAAATAAAACAAACTTTCTTAACTGCTGGAGCCAAGAGATCGAGGGGCCTCGTATGATTTGCACAGGTCCTAATATGGTTTCAAAGCATATACTTTTGATTGGTGCAAAGGAGTTTGGACAATGAAATCCAACAACAGAGGGTATTGAGGACGCTTTGACTTTGTCGTCCGTGTTTCTGATAACATATAATCAGCCATGGCCTCGTTCCTGTCTTTCTGCTATGTCTATGTGTCTTTACTGTTTAACTTGAAATGTTGTACGGATTCTTATGACCTTGATTTATGCAGACCACTGCTGTTAAAAGCTTCACATCTAATAGTAACCCAAAAGGACCGAGCTACAAGGCTCCCTACAAGATGGCTCCCATAGACCGGTCATTCCCAGGTGGTCTGCTAATGTTGCTGAGTCAGCCCAATAGCCAGGACATAAAGGAGCAGGGTTAAGGTTTCACCAGCCGCACACTTAGCAATCTAAGCATGCCACACACACAAGTGTGCAGTGCACACCCACAACTGCAAGCAATTATATATAACTCATTCAGACTTGCGGCTCGTGGCTGCAGGGATGGCACCTGACCCTGAGGTTAATGCCCGGACAAGAGGGGCATTATTTTAAGCCTACATCCCAACACCCCCGAACATGAATATTCAGCAGTGTTGTTCTAAGCAGGTGGATGTCTCCAATCACTGGGTGCAGAAGGCTTTCATGGGTATTATACTTTATAAGCAGTGAGAGTAATCTACATTCTTGGCAACAGCTGTACGAATTATCTCCCACAACTGCAACCGACCAAAATACTCACCTCTCCCTCCCTGTCCGACTCTGTGACCCCGAGAAGATGGGTTCATGTGAAGAAAAAAAAAAACAAGCATTACGTCGGCTCAGAAAATTGAAAGTGGTGCTGCCAAATGTGAAAAGACTGGGATGAAAATCTAGAGAGTCATTTCCAGTATATGCTGCCATTTTTTCCCTTCTCAGGCCCATCATCTCCCTGGCAACGTGTAAACAGTGCCCTCATTCCCCTGGACCATAAACCTCCTGGCGATGAAGTTTAGTTCTCGTTTCGTCCTGTGCACCGCTGACTGAGGGCACAACCAACCGTTTTATGAGGATGCTGAGGTGAGGTGAAAATTAATATGTTGTGCTATAAAAACATGTCACTTTACAACATCCTGATTTTAGATCACTCAAGGAAAGTTTATCTTTCCTTTGAGACTTTTTCAAGTGGAGCTTCAGAAGCACTTGTAGAAAATCTGGTCAAAGTTACTTAAAATAAATTTGAAAATTCACCAGTGCATGCAGTTAAATGCATACTATTATATGTGTTTTTTAAACCGCCACATAGTAAAATCCCAAAGCATAAAACCAGCGACCTAAAATAGATGTGATAATGAGGGTTGACCTGTAGGACATCCCTGTGCGCCATTCTCCTGCCATGAAAACAAGTCTTCATCTTTTCACTGCGGTTTATGCTGTGAGAAACATACGCGAGTTCACTTCCTATAGGGCAACTACCCCTTTCACCACTGAGGGTCTGATAACAACGGGGAGTCCCAAAACAGAGTTCACACACACACACATACACATATACACACAAAATGTGTCTCTTCCTGTTACCCCGAACAGAGATGTCTCTGGGACTTCTCAGAAAGACGGTCACACACTTTTTTTTAAACACATGGTCACAATGTAAAACAGGCTTACCATGTCTAAACACACTGACAGTTTTAAGTCTTGCAGAGGGAAGGAGCCACAGGGAGAAAGACACGTGTAGCCATGTGCATGAAGAGTCACACTATATAGACCAGACCTGAGCACTAAATCGAGGGATCATATGAAAAGCCACTTTGGTTACTTATATCGTCATTCCTCGGCTTTTATACGAGCATAAAAAAACTGATATGATCACAGATGGCAGAAAAAAAGAGAGAAAATCTTGGATGTAACAATGCAAACACATTTAAAATCTTTATTTCCAGACCCGACTGACATTCTTGGACCGACTTCTGCAGAGTTGCCATTTTTCGAAGATGGAAGCTTTTCTTACTCAAACAATGATGTCATCATTGGTGAGACTACTGTTGAGGTTTAAACTGCAAGGGATGATTTTCCATTCAGACTGTACTGGAGATCCTATAAATTCTCCCGCATAATTCTGCTCACTGTAGCAAAAAGAGAAAACGAGCTGGTCTCTGAAGTAGGATGTCTCTCTTGACCCAATTTCTACGAGTCCAGACGGGACCACCTTCCTCTCTCCTTTGTCAATCTCTCTGTTTGCTTTGACCTCCAACTAGGTTCCTGTGAAGTGAGTCATGTGTCCATTGGATGTCCGTGCAGCTGACTTTTTGCTTGTTGGAAACCAAAACATGCGGTGATGAAGTGCCACATAATCAGGAAGTGCACAAGCGAGTGGTACTGCTATGAGCTAGTGGAGGTTGGTGACCCGAGGGTCATTTCTCCCCCTCGCTGCACCGCCAGGAGGACGTCCCTGCTCTGAAATGCAGCAGGCAGGCCGTGTGGCTGGAATGAGCTCACTTCAAAGGTGTCCATAAATCATGCTGCCATGCATCCCAGGACTGCCTCCACCCTCCATGTCCCTGAGTCGCTCACCCACCTACTCTTCTCTTTTTTTTTATCTTTGCCGTCCTCTAGATCTTGCATCTTTGTGTGTTACTTTTCCATACTTTTCCCTTGTGTTTGGAGCTTTTTAAGCCACCGGCGCTGCAAGAGCAGTTGAACTGGGGTTGTGTGCTTACCTGGTGACCATGTGATGTAAAAATCAATCCCAGTTAGATTGTAGGAGAACTGTGGACTGGAAGTGGTAGGTGCAAGCATGTACTCACCTTAGACTGATAAGCATCTTTGTCAAAAAGCAATACTCTCAATGGATTAATCTAAAGGTTCATTGAGTCTAAAGAGCTGAAAGTTCAGAAATCCTATACCTAGTTGTTCGACTTTGCCAGAACAGACCTGCAATCCGTCAGGTCCTTATCTCTCACTGTCAGACACTGGGATCTCTTTATCATGCAGCCATGCAAAACACCATTCATCTTCCCCGCCTACTTCATTATCAGTGATAAAATGCAAAGTCCTAGCTGCGGTTGTTTAAATGGGGGAACGATGTGAAAACAGGTGCTTTGGTAAACACTGATAGTGTGCGTGAATTATGTTGCTTCCTAAGCAGACTTGTCTATCTATTTCAATCTATTAACCAAGACTCGGGCTCACTCTGACCTTATTCTGCTTTTTTATCCTTCTTCTCTTTCCCCATAAAGGAGTATTCTTGGCTTTGCAAGGATGAGGGAACATTAAACAGACACAAAGTGAGAAGGTAGCTAAAGGCACAAGGTTCTCGTCACAGCTCCACGGCCCCCTCATCCATCAAGCGACCTGTAAATGTGCGTCACACGTGTAAATTAACAGGATGTATAGCTCTGCCTTGATTATTGCGGCAGCAGAGTCCAGTGGCGCTGGTAGATGGATGGTAAAAGCTTAATGGCTGCAACTTACTCACAGCGCTGCAACAGAGGCACTGAATTACTCCCCTGACGGATCAAACCATGCATCACGCGGTGTCCAACAACCATCACCATGCAAGACCTTTCATATTATAGGACACTTTTTCCTCCGCTTTTTTCCTCCACAGAAGCCATTAAACCTTAAACAGTTTCCACTCACCATTCTTGTGAAAGCGTGCAATAGGATGAGGGATGGGGGTTTTTTAAAGAGGGGTTGAATGCTTTCACAGTGAAGTCATGGTGCTTGTGTCATCGGCCCTTCGCTGTGCTTTGCTCACCGTCTGGCCCCCATTTTACCCATTGATCTAATTTCCATTGCCAACACTGAATGCGGTTCAGTTTGAAGCTGAATGCTTAAGCCCATTAAAGCGCTGGCAGAATTGCAAACGTATGGTGGACCTTAGGAAAAGTAAAGAGGAAAACAACTTGGTGATGTTTGCCAGACTCTTGCGAGAATTTATGCAAGGAAAGAAGAAACAGCTTTGGGTTGAGTTAGGTGGGAAAATCTATGCCCCAGTTAACACCTGGTGGTAATGAGCATCTTCTTTCTGGTTTGATGTTAGAAATACAAATAAAATCAGAGTTATTGTTGTCTTATGACATGCCAAGAATCGACTTTTGTTTTGCTTCTGATTTTTGTGGAAATCTTTGAAGTCTGACCTCAAATTTCCATAACACTTAACCATCGTTAAGAGTTTGCCAGTAAAATATCTGTACTTTGGATTTCTAGCTGCCTTTTTGGACAAACAGAAATGCAAAAGAAACAGCATGGCAGGATTTTAATATAAAGGACTAAACTACCAAATAGGATTGATCACCAATAGTTTTTACCTCTGAGCCAATTCTTTTACGGCTCTTCTCTGCAAACCAATATTTATTGATTCAAATCATTAAAAGTACTAAATAAAGAAGCTTAACATTGAAAAAAATCTTCTCTCCCATTACTGAGGAATGTAAGGATGCCTGTAGCTTGTCTCTAAGTTTTCTGAAGAAAGGACTCTTTCATTGTTCATCCTTTACCAGTTTTTTTTTTTCCTTTTTTCACCAGGGGCTTGCAGAGATCTCTTTTTTTTTCTTCAGTACATACTGACCCAGATTGAAACCAGTAAAAGCCACTGAATAAAGTAACAACACATTAAGTTAGCTGTTTATGGATGACCTTACGTCATCAGATGTCCTCCACAGAGTCCACTTTTAAAGATGTTGAATTGTTGAAAAAGTGCAGTGGGCTTACACACTTATATAGAGGCTGGGAGGGAGGATGTATGTAATGAACCACCGGGCCCATCCTTTTGTTATCAGTTGGATTCTGTATTTGGATTGTACATGTTAAATGTTGCACGGATGTTGTAAAGATTCTCTGTATTTCCCATCTGGCTAATGTGAAATGTTATTGACAGACTGATTTTTTTTTTGTCGTTTGGGTGAGTGGGGGCATGCTGCAAGCTAGCATCAGTAGGACACCAGCTTTATTGTTTATAAGGATCCCCATTAGCTTTTGTCAAGACAGAGCTAGTCTTCTTGGGGTCCAGGAAAGGCTACTACACGCTCTACCGACCTATTAGGACAACACTGAAGAAGCTCATCAAATTTCCAGTTTCCTTAAGAGCCTATTTTACGCAGCTTTCAATCTCTATGTACTTTGTTGACTATGTACATCTTGAAAGTTGCTAAAGATTGGTCCCCCAGTTGTGAAAGAAGGTCAGCGCTGTTTTTTCTTCCAAGCGATGGAAGACAACTTAGCTGCTGTTTGTGCTTGACACTCCACTGATGACCAGAACGAGCTGGAGTTGGATCTCAACTGTTAATGAAACCTGAAATTGTTGCTTTCATTAAGAACTCACATGAAGTTTCAGAACCGCTAACTAAAAGCAACAATATAGTAGAAGGTAATGCACAGATAACCTGTAATGAGGAGCTCAGTGAGTGTAAAGGCTAGTCTCAGACATTATCTTTTAGGGCACAACTTTTGGTACATAACTACAGAGCTGTGTAAAAAGTAACACCCACAAGTAGTCTAACCTAATGTCACTGAAAAAGCTGCCAAAACTTGTGTTTCCGGCGGAGGCTGACTAGTGCTGAAACAATGGTTCTCATAGTAGCCAGTATAAGATAACCATTTTTATGTGGAGTACTGCAAACAATCAAACATTACTCTACTAGTACAGCCTGTTTGTCAGATTGTGCCTGAACAGCCTGCCTCCTGTTTAACCTGCTTCTACTTCTTGTCAGGTCAGCGTGTAACAGTTTGTGTCTATTTATAAATACATATATGTGGCTCATATGCAGACTGGTGGCAAGGATGTGTTACATTTGCACTATGTTGCTGCTAATGCGGTCAGGCACCATCCCTGTAGGTGGTTTGGCTGGATGCCCAAGACATATACACCACATCAGCAACCACTTAGGATCTGTATCTGTCACATCATTTCTCTCACATCATAGGGACAGCTTCATTTCTAGGAACGACTACAGAGGAAAATGAAGAGACACTCAAGGCTAAGATAAGCCAAAGCAACAACTTTATCTCCAACTTCAAGGAGTAAAATCTACACCTTCAAATTAAGTACAGAGGGTCTGCTGTTTCTGTAGTGATGTTCCACAGGATAAAAGTTTTGAATGGCAGAACATAAGTCTTTCTATAGACACACAATCGTATATTTTTGAGTTAAGAGATGCATAAATGAGGCAGAAATTCATGGTGAAAATACAAAACAGGAAAATGCGAATGTGATCAAGAACTTTTGAAGCAATATTAAGAAAAAGTCTTGCAAAAGTCCCAATGTCTTTGTGTCTTGTCGAGGGTAAACAAACAACAGAGGTTACCGAGGAACAGTCAAAGCACCAACACCAGTTTTCCTATGTTCCTGAAAGTCTGTGAATCATTCAGTGATTGCACCAAAAGTAAATGCTCTGATCCCTTTGGGCTGAGTTATGTCTGAATCCCAAGCTCAATGCAATCTTCTGGTTGCGAACACACTGTCAAACAAAGCGGTATTTCACTTTAATCACTTTAATGCAACTCTCTCTGGAAGTTAAATTGCATAAAACGAACAAGAGCTGACGCCGAATACTTTTGTGGAGTCATAACATGTTCTTTCTCTTGTGTACACTTGTTGTGATAAGGGTAAATAGTCGCTGTGCACTTTTTCCAAGATTGGGGGTGTTGCACAGAGTAAACTTGCATGTGTCTCATGATTACGCTATTCTATGACAGGCTGTCGACAGATGAGCCTGCAGGCAGTAATAGTGTACTCAGGCCACTCCTCTCTCTCTATCTCATCCTTTCGTCTTCCTCTTCCACTTTCTAAACTTTGACTGAAGAAGGCAAGAAATCCCTCCCTGGTTCTGTTATAAATCAGCTTCTCTACTAGGAGCTAGCGTCCTTTTATAGCCACACCAAGGACACTTTCTGCCATTTATGGCTTCTCCAAAGTCCCATACAAAGGCCGGTTAATGAAGGTGACAGAACACCGGAATGGATGGGAGGCAGAGAAACAAACTGGCTGCTTTCTACATGTATTCAATGTGATTTAAAGAGTTTACAAGTTAGTACCAAAGTTTGCCCAAGCTGTGCCAAGTGCACTCTCTGTTTCAGTTTGAATGACATGAATCCACACCTCCGTGTATGTAGCAAGTCTGGCTTGTCTCTGCCTGCCTCCTCTGCAGACACTGTTGACTCTCCACCAGAACCGTAGAGTTGAAAGTTTGAGGGTGAGATAAAGTGTGTGTGTGTGCCTTTGCCTGTAAATACTAGCGGGAAAAAACACACTCAGAAAGAAAGAACAATGATGAGACAGAGATGGTGTAAGACCTCTTGTGCAAGGAGGAACATTCTTGATCGCTTGCTAGTTTCATCGTGCAGAACAGGCGTTTTAACAGTGTTTACTTTCAGCGAGGGGAATGCTCTCGCTCACAGCTGCTCCCCAAATAAACACTCCTGCATCTACCAGTGACAAGATAACACGCAGCTAATCTGAACATGTAGCAGCTTTCAGTGCAGTTCAACAAGTCAGGTCCTCCTGATTTAAGATTGTTGTGCAACACAGGGATCGTTGGCGCACATTTGAATAAAAACGTGGACACGCTGAAGGCAGACACCTTGCCATAAACACCCACGCTCTCATGACTGCACTTCCCTACCAATGATGTCACGGTCTGGGTTCAATCTTCGCAGATGTGGGAGCCAACCCTGTAAAGTGTTTGGGAAGCAATCAACACTAATGCATTTGGCATTGCCGCAAACTGAAGTTACTAGCCATATAAAGACACAACTCCCACAGCAGCAGGGGGTGAATGTGTGGGATATGGGAGTGGCATCGTGAAACAAACAACACGTGTGCACGGTGCCAAGGCTAAATTATCCCTCCAAAACGTCTGCTATAAGAACAGGGCCCTGCATGCATGTTGTTACGGAGAAATACTTTGTTAACGGCCAACTCTCTCAGGGTTTAGGTGTCACTTTCAGCCTCAGGTATCGTTGCCTTGTTTGAGCCCTGCTGTGTATCACTAAGTGGTTAAAGACTAAGTGCCTCGTGGTCTCAAATTATGACCTGATTAAGCCAGTATACAAGAAGACCCAATGGGATGGATAAAGGTATTGCCACTTTAGAAAATACAACCTCTCTGGGACTACCCTTTGACCACCCATTGAGGCAACAGTCCTCAACTCAGTGGCCAAAGGTTTGCAAAGAAGTTTCTCCGGCTTCTTGTTGTATGCTCGTCCTAGATCTTAAGACCCCTCCAGAAGTATTCAAATTAATGCTTACCTGTGAAACGCCACATCTGTTTAACAAAGGATTAGAGAGTAACATGTATGTCTTTTTTCTTGGTAAACCTAACACACAACACCTTGTGGGGTAAAAGTTACAGCCGCAACAACAAACAAGGCCTGGCTATTTAGATATGGAATATGAAATTCAGTTTCAACTATCTGAGATTTGCGAATTTATTATGGCCCGTGCATTACAGTTCTGTTTTTCGGTACCAAACAGCAACATGAACCTTTCAGGAGACTTTCGCGGTGCATAGAAAGTTTCACTTATCTACGAGGGGCAGCAATAGATTATGTCACATGTGACACAGTATGTTAACAAAGTTGTGAGAAGAGGTTCTTTGCAGACTGCAGAAAGTGTGACACATCTACCCCCATACTTATAAAGAGACCCTGTAGTCCAGAAACTTTAGTGATGGGGCAAGATGACCAAGCAGGAAAAGGGGGGACTTCACATAACCTTTTGTTCCTCACTGAAACTAATGGAATTAAAACAAAGACTCAATAAGCGGAACCAGGATCAGATCTCAAGTTGGTCAAATTCAAACCCAACCCTGACTACTACCCAAAAGTATTATCAAAAGTCAAGTGTGGTGCCACAACAAGTTCATAGTAGCAAACAGCTGCGAGTGCTCCACCAATTGGATCAAGTCCTCGCAGCTTAAAGAAGTCCTACATTTTCCTAGAGACCTTTTGAGACTAATTGTAAACACATTCAGTAAAAGTTCCTATAGTCCAGTGGAAAACAGTGGAAAGCCATTTCATAAACCATTTTGATGTTGTTAAACAGGGGTTTCTCTCAGGGTCCATGATTCTGCTATCCTTTCAGGAGTCTATGACAAGTACAGCATACAGCAATTTCATGCTTATCCAACTCTGACAGAAGCCGTGGTAATAGCAGGTTAGTGTATCTGTGATTCCCTCAATAACAAAAATGACCCAGAGGAAGATCAGTCTCTGATCCCAGACACGAAGATGTGGTGGTACAGTACAAAGTGTGAGCTTTGGCTTTTTGCTTTGACATCCCCCTTATAAGAAGAAATCCATCAAGGTCATACAACGTGTTATTACTTTGTGTATTGGACAACCTCCTCAACCAAGTTTCTTCCCCTCAAGTGCCTCCATTAACCATAGGTTATCCTGTGATTTATCCATCAGCCACAGTACAACATAATCATTAGTTTTAGGACTTCATGAAACACAGTACAAACCCAGTTGTGTAAAAGCCACTGCAATTTGTCTGCTGACTTTATATCTGTGCTTCCCTCTCAATCCTTCCTGCCTTGTGCTGCTTGGTGCAACTATTCCCCCAAAAAGTATGCGCAGATGTCTCACTTTTTTTAAGGACTTTTGCTACACTTAATCCCATTGCTCTGTTTTCTCTAGATAACATCTGTTACAAGTGCCAACGCATTGGGCAATTCTGGATGGATGTGCTTATGCGATGGTACAAAGATGATTACCACCCACAGCAGAGAAGCGTGAGTACCAAGACAACACAGACAAGTTTATCAAGGATCCCATTCCCATGGGCGAAGTGAGGCAAGTCAGGTACACGATGGAGGTAACCGCCACACATTTTGCATCATAACATTCCTCTCGTTGAATCCTGGGAATTTGCATATGCCAAACCCTTCTGTTGGAGCATGACTTTGCCCTCCTCCCTTTAGGCGAGGGCGCAGGGAAACAGTCACGGCTGACTCACATGCCTCCCCGACAAGTTCACAATGTGACAGATTGTGATGATGCAGCAGTGAATGGACAGGATTCTTACACCCAAACAACATCTGTTTATCCATGCAAAGGAAAACCCTGATAAGGAAGTGTCAGTACTGCGGATTTGAAGAGGGAATAAAGTAGAACAGACAGATGAGGTCAAGTGAGAGGCGGAGTGAGGCAAGGCATAGCCCCATTCTTTCATAACATAGAGTATAATTAGTTTGTATTGAACTAGTGAGTGGGTAGTTTTGAGGCATCTCCAGTTCTGTGCTTACAATTAGGTATTTCCTCTGAAGACAGCCCTTCCTTTGAGAGTAGCAGGTAAGTGCTAGGTATAGGCCTGTAATTGTATCCCTTGAAGAATGTAATTGCCCCATTAGCACAGAGTCAGTTACTTTTTACACTGCTTTGCTGCCTATATAAAGTTTATGTTCCCTGCACATAAACTTCCACATGGAGTGAGCTGTGTGGCAGTAAGTGTGCAAAGTGAGAGGGAGAAGAGACAAAAAGGGAGTGAGGCAGAGTGACTGGGCTGTGTGTGTGTGTGTGTATGTGAGTGAGGGTCTATTACCTCCCACAGGGGCCCTGTCTCGAGGATCAAGTTTCAGACGTTTACCAACAAAGCATCCATGGAGGAAGTCTTGCACTCCTCACAATAACACCACCGCACCTGGCCATCCCCACACAGGAAACCTGAGGTCATTTCCCCCCTTTTCGGGGGAGTCCAGACAGACTACTGCTGCCAGCCACGTGCCCACACAGTCCACACAGAGGAGGCGGCTGGCTAACAGGAAAAGATTTAGTGACCAAAAACTCAAAAGGATGTCTGACCTGTGAGAAAATCTGAAGCCAAAAGCCCATGATTTCACAGGTTTTCACTGATACAGATCACAAAAATGCTTGAGAGATCAGTGCCAGAGAGGTTCTGTTAACACCAAAGCAGAATTTTCCTTTTATGGTCTCACATGTAACACAGATGTGATGTTGTTTTAATCAGCCTGAACGGCTAAAAGCTGGATCTGGTTGCATTGTTAAATTATGGTTGGAATCGCATGAACATGAGGTAGAATAGAGGTATGCACGCTCAGAGTAGCTGGAAGCGTGACTTTTTCGAGCAAAAAAATCCATTCAGCATTATCAAGCATGTAAAGGACTACAATCTGAAGTTAAAAGATCAGCAGTAAGATATTAAGCCCATAAAGAACCTGATGAGTGAATGCCACAGAGTAATAAAAACAATGCCAACTGCGTCCAGGTCCTTTCAAACACCATAAAGGGACAGGCAGCTGCAAAATGTCACATCTAAATCCTGCCCCCTAACCACCTGCAAACACTTGACCGCCAATTCTCCATCATTATGGTTGGCCCGAATTCAAACGATGCCAACCCATAAAACCAGCCTCAACCAGTCCAAGTCATTTACTTGCAGTCTCATTCGAGTTCAGAGCTGGCCGGGGTCCAACCACCACGCGGGGCTAACCTTTGGAAAACACTGAGACCTCCGAAGAATGTGACCATGGTCAATGAAACAGAGAGGGAGAGAGGAAGAGGAAGAAAGCAAACAAATACAATACACAGCCCGTGGGTTTTGTCAAGGCATACGTCCCAGATGTTAAATAGGACAGGATGACTGGCTTTTGGCTGTGAGGAGATTATTTCAGCACGTTAGTGTTGGTGTAAAAATAACCTGTCAGTTGTGAAAGCACAGCAGGGTGCCTGAGAGCATTAATTCAGGTGTGATTTCTGTTTTATTCAACAGGAAAGGAAGAAGTGAGACAGCAAATTCTTCAAGATGAAAAGGTCAACTTAAATGTGTCCCAATCATGATAATAATTACACAGTAGATTGATTTAAGTGTCTGTTTTCCTCAGTCAGCGATGGATCAAGCTGTTAATGTTAAACTCTGACGTCCCTTTGTCTCATCCAAGTGTTTCAAACTCATTGTTTTGGTTTTAAGGAAGTATCTTTACCTTTTTGTTTGGTCTGCCTACGCCTGTTGGCCTTGTTTCAAGGAAAATAACTGCAGCAAAACCACTTTAAACAATGGTACATCAAACAAAAAGACAAAGTTATGAACGCAGATGAGTAAGAAGCATTTAAACAGCCGGATTTCACCTTAAGGGAGGTGAGTTTATGCATGTTGGTACCATATAATTCTGAGATCTAATTCAAGGTTGTCTGTTCTTAGTTTTTTCTGATTTTTATCTGTACATATGCCAAGATGCAACTCCAAAGCATAATAAAGTCTTGAAAAAACTATTGTTATTTTGGTATTTTTTGGTGCAAACGTTTGAAAAGATATCCTAAAACTGACTGAAGTAATTATGTAAGATCTTTTGTAAAATTCCCCCAACAACCAAGCCTCTTTTCTAACAACGCCAAGATGATGCAACAGGTGAACCAGCAAACAAACGTCATAAGGATGACTACATTTCTACAACTACTACTGGGACATGATGATATCCGCCCAAAACAAACCTAGAACGGACACACCCTTCCCAGACACACACACATGCTGCCCACTTACTGCTGCTGGAGAAGAGTCAAGTTTAGCCTGAGGGACTCTGCTCTCTGAGGCCTTCACACACCGCTCAGCTGGGAGCTTCTGTGACACAACAGTTGTTCCTTAATCCTTCCTGCGCACAGTTCAGTGGGTCACGCAATTCAATACAGCCTGCTCCTCCACAGCATGGCGAGATGCTGTTTATTATTTTTGCCTTATCTTGTGTGAGTGTGCGTGCATTGTATAAAAAAGGAAATAAGAGCAGGTGTGAGACTGGAGTTGGAATGAGAGGAAATACAAGGATAAACAAGGATAGCAGGAAAAAAACACACTCTGGCAGACCCAAAAAGCCCGGATCCCCTTTTTACACAGGAAGTGGTTCCTTATTTGTAAGGCTTCCCCTTAAGAGGCGTGTTTGATTAAGGTGTGAAATATGAAAGCTTGTCAAAATGTCGCAATGTCAAGCCTAGTCATGCTCTTCATCCACTTATTTGAACTTAAATGAATGAAAATTATTATATATTTACAGATCATCATTACTGTGCAACTAACCCCTAAAGTCCTCTAACGCTGCTTTAGCTAATAAAAAAGTGACACTGAAGATTGCTAAACTGTTTTAGGAGTCTATAAGGACTCCTGAGCTCATTGATCAGTTTGCTCAAGTGTGTCAAAGTAAGTGTTGTATAATGTATTTAATTTATAGACTGTTTGGAAGACAATGTAGATTGTTTCATTTGATCAAGATTCTGTTAACTAAGTTAAAATTATTGAGCATTACTTTGTCGTCTAAAGATAAAAAATTAATAAATTGTGTTTATATTTTTTCTTTTTGTTAAATACAGAACAAACCACTTGACAGCTTGTAAATAAATCCTTAAAATTGAAGGAGTCTGAATTGAAATCTTAAGTTGATTGATTCCTCTACTTACTCCAGCCCTATCAACTACCTATCATCTAAAACAAGTTGATTTTAACCAATTTTAGTTAACAAAACAACATTACTTTTGCAAACTATACATGAAAGTAGTTGTAGGTGACTTTTCAGAGCTTATCGACTTCATTGATTGATTATGTCATTCATTTTCCTTTAAAATGATGGCGTCTGACATCTATATTAACATCAACTTTGACACTTTTTCGACTTTAAAATGTTATCAAAGCGTCCACACTGTTCTTGAAGCTGCACAGAGGTCGAAGATAGAAACACTTGAAAGTCAAAAAAAAGTCTTGCTCGACCTTAAAAAAAGTGGTTTCCTACCAGGAGTTTAGTCTGTAGTCTGGAGGAGGACACCTTCAGCAACAACAGTGGGCACACCGCCTCCCTCTCGCGCGCTCAGGATCACTTTGCTGTTAGGTTACTCCGGCGGCTCACGAGCGTCGCCCTCCAGCTGTAAAACTTTGTGTGTTTCTTCTGACAGAAGTCAAAATCTCTGTGCCGGAGAATGATGCAGCTTGCCGGCTACATTAGTCCTACTACTGAGGAAGTTGCTGGTGAGTCACAAGATCCCGCCCCCCTTAAAAAAACCTTTTTTTTTTTCCCTCCCTCTTTTTCCAGAGACTTCAAACGAGAATGGAGAGGAGTTCATGTAGAGGAGGGAGTGATGGACTCACCCAGCAGGGCCTTCAGACTTTATTTTAAGTTTTCTTAGAAAGCCTTACTAAGATGTTGATGAATTGGCCCTATCTGCTTGTTAGACCACCAGTTAGCCTAATTGTTGCATCTTTTTAATGATTTCTTTTTTGCAAATAATGAACATTTGGCAGCAAGTATGGTATTTGTAAACACTTTTCTACTCTGATAGTCATTTTAAATGTGGTTTTCAACTAAACTTCCAGCCGCAGTTCCTCAAGTGTCCATCTTCCTCTTAAGAAAATGGATGTTGAGTCAGCGTTGGTGGGGTCAAGTTAGTCAGCATGGAGTGGCCTATAAATAGTCATTTTCTTAATCTATTTTACATGCCTCCCAAATCAAAAGAGGTTTTGTTTCACTAAAATGTCCTTTAGCCTCAAAGCTGTTTCAAATGAAGTAGGTAACATATAGCAGCGGTTCTCAACTGGTGGGTCCTGACCCAAAAGAGGGTCGTGGACATGTTCTGGATGGGTCGCAGACAGTAAATGTTTAATGCGAATCTGATGTTTGACATGTCTTTTATTTTGAAAAATAGCTCATTTTGAAAGGCATGCATCATGTGGTCTTCCTTAGTTTCTTATTAATGTAAGAATAAGAAGAATTTTATTAATCACCAAAGGGAAATTCAATTGTCTGTTGTCTCACATGATATGTCTCTAAAAGTTATCTACTAGTCACACAAGAGTTATGAAGTCTGATGGCTGTTGGTACAAAAGATCTTGAGAATCTTTCTGTCCTGCAGCGAAGAGAGAGGAGCCGTCCACCACCATTGGCCCTTTGGTCCATTAAGGTGTTGTGAAGTAGGTGATCCATGTTCTTAAGCATAGTGTCCACCTTCCTCAGTGTAGATCTCTCCACCACATCCTCCACTGAGTCCAGCTTGAGTCCTACTACAGAGCCAGCCTTTTTTCACCACTTTGTTCAGACGTCTTGCATCTTTGTCTTGGCCTGAATGCAGTAAAATTACATGTTTTTGTATGGCCCTTCTCAGGTTACTCTGAATATGCTCTGAATGCAGAGATGCAAAGAGGTCAAATTGTCCATTTTGCTGGTCTCCATTGTGTGCAATTTGATATTTTCTTTATACGAAACTTCAGTAGTTGTCGTCCTCAGTTCATGTACTCTGAAATGCTCTTTACTCAATAAAATGGGTGTATTTCTGTCAAAGATTTGAATCTTTAAAGGTTTTTTTATAAGAAATAAATTTGCTTGGTTTGAATTTTATAAAAGTAGGTCGCGACTTAAGGACCATAGGAAAATGTGGGTCCCAGAGTGAGACCAGTTGAGAACCACTGACATATAACATTAGAATCAATGGGGATCTTGAGGTACTGATTGATTAAATCTGTAATCATGATTCATAGTTGTGTTCAGACTTTTATATCAGTCATATCTCTTGATAGAGATTCACTCTCTTGTGGCCCTTAATGCACTCTGATTTCACCAAACAGGATAAAGAGCCCCCACAGTTTAATTTCACTTCCTGATTTTTCCCTGAGCCTCTCTCTGTGGTGTTTCATTTAGTCATGACTCAACATGTGGGAGTGACGTTCATCCTGAAAGCAGCTGCCTGCTGCTCCTTATACATGGAAAGGTTATTACCTCTGATCGTTTGAGTCATTCCTGATAACCAGCGTGTGCCCACCCTATAAAAACAAGTTGGCAAAAGCACCACCCTGAATGACAGATAGCATACTGTTTCCCGTGAGATTATGGCAGCAAGAGTCATCATGAATTCACGTGGTAGCTTTAGCCTTATCTGCAGGCAAATGCCAAGACTCATGTTTCCCAAATATGTTGGTTTGACAGTATTAAGATGAGGGTTTTCTGCAGATATTAAGACAAAATCATCAAAAGTATATTTAGCCACTTGAGAAAAACAGCCTCTTGCACAACATCACTATTAAAACTCTAATCAGTGTTGATAATCTCTTCTTAAAAAGTGAGCAAATTTGTTTTTAACCAGCTACACACCTTCTCACTAAATTGGCTGATGTGACTGTTATCTTTTACGGTCCTGTGACGGCTCAAAGGGTATGATCCAAACTGGTCTGACCCCTGCGTTCCCCCACAACCCCTCAATTATAAATTCTAATTTTACACTCTGAGGCGTGGTCCCCTCAGACGCTGTACAACAAATTAGAGGACAGATGCCTGTCAATTCATCATGGTTGAACTGATCGGATGACTCCCTCTTCTAGGTTGATGCCCTGAGTTGTGTGTTCAAACAAAGCAGGAAAATTTACACTGAAAGAAACACAAAATGAGCAGTTTAATTCCTGAAAGCATACCAATCTTAACTTTATTTCAGATTCTTTTATACTCTAATTGAAGCGTGCAGCTTCAAATACATGTTAAAGTCTTTGAAGTAGCATGCAGCTACAGTTAGAGTTTTGATGGTGCCTCAGGTGACTGCTATGTCCCATAAAATACAATTAAACTGATTCTTTCGGGTTAATTTTAATCTCTATCATGAGATTTTGTATTTTGAAATAAACAACTTTAACAAGAATCATGTCCCTGAGCAGTGGACAAATTAAATGTGAAATGTCCTACTTAAAGCTCCTAGAAAAGGTTTATAGCTGGTTATGAAACAGAGTGATTAAAACAGTGATACCTCATTATGACCTGAACTAAGACTGAAAATGTCTAAATAATGAAGAAAAAACCTTTTATTAAACCTTTTCTGCTCTAAATATTCAGAGTAAGTGATGTATATGATTGTTAAAGGAAAATGATGTGGCAGAAAACCTTTCTTACACATGCTACACAGCAAAGAGATAAGAGGTATCCTTTGTGCACAGTGGGTCAAAACCATAAACTGTATACACTATTGACAACTTGGTTCCGCCTTCTGCCAGTACACGGATTTGAAGCCAAAAAGCTCTCGATAATTCCATGTTTTTTTCTCCACTTCCTGAAACCAACATTGCGCAGTAGCATTGTGCACATTTGGGAGGAGAGTCTCCAAGAGTTGCTGTAATAATGCTTGGCTCAAACAACATATCCCCCGGGTGAGCTACGCAACCAACGTACGCCCATAGGCTGTATCAGGTGTCAATCATAGAAAACATGAACCCCCTGATAACTTTTAAACAGAGCTGCATAGATGCTGTCCATTCTATATACTGTCATGGTCAAAACTGACACAACAGAAAGTTCACAGGAGCTTTAAATGATTAAAAAAAAAATCTGGATGAAAAAAGTATTCTGATTCTGATATTATATAGTGTTGTGATGCAGAAATCCTCATATTTTTAAATGCACCATAATGACATTTACACTTACAATGTAGTCACATACGCACTCATATGAGGGTTATCCAGAGAGACGTGGAATCAAACAAACTTAAAAATCCTGGTTGTGTTTTTGGTGATGAGCTCTTTTTACACACCACTTGTAATCTACTTTCCCTCATCAGAAACCCATCCACTTCTCAGCACTTCACCTTTGTGATTGTCTCGAGTATAAAATGGGTTATGTTACAATAGACACTTGAAGGCCCGGGCAGGGAAAATAAGCTTCTGCATTGGCGCTTAATTGCAGACAATTTTTCTTTTACAAGGGTTTGTGGTTAAGAGACTTAAGTGAGAATCCCACCCAGGAGTGCACCTACTGTATGGCTGGGGGATTGTAAAGCAATGGGGATTACTTATGAGGTGAGACTGTAAATGTCCAGTATCAAGTGGTGAAAGAAGCATTAAGAGCCTTTACTTATAACTGTTAAAAAAAAAAGAAAATGTGAGTTATATTATAGAAAATCATGGAATGCAATTGTTAGTCGTGCTATATCCATACAGTACTTGTGTTAGTCATGTTATGTGCTTCCTTGTTTAATCAAGTGCTTCTCTACTACTAAAAGTAGTAAAAGTAGTAAAACTTCATACCTTAAAACTTGTGTGCAAATAAAGTTTGCTTGTGATTGTTTTAGTATTCAGTGCCAATATCAACACATCGAACAAGCTGACCTCCTCATCCGTCTGAATCAGGAGACACAACTGACCATACAGGAGAAACTCCAGCCTCTTGCATTTTTCAACTGGGCTAGCCTTGTGGCTTGCTGCAGATGAGGACCAACCATGGTCAGAGGAGACATACCAAAGTCCTGAGCTCAGCCCCAGTGCAGCCGTCTTACAATATGTCAGCAGTGTTATTTTTACAGGGTCATATTAGAAACCCAAATGGATTTGCATCTGCTCCACACGGGCATTCCTCCATTACTGACCCTGAACAAACCCACAACCTCTTGTCTTCCTGCTCTTGCATCAGCTTGGTACAGGCCCCCTGATTTCCAAAGTAGTATTTACCCCTGCCGTGGCTCACCAGGCACTTCACTTGTAACGATAAATGCTCCCATGAATTAAACAGCGAGGAGCCGAGCTAGTCAGAATGCAGACGTTTAACCCGTAAATCCTGGCTGCTCTCCGCGTCTGCTTAGTTAAACGTGTTAGTGGGCGAGAAGATCTGTCGAGGCCTTGGGCTGAAACTTCACAGGAATCGGGGTCGTTAGCCATCAGACTGATAAACAAGCCTGTGACATAATGTGGAAACACTGATCCCATTCATCCGTCTAATCACCCGCAAAACAGTCTACATGCCGGACAAATCTCACACATATAAAACAAATTCCTCGCGGTTGGTGGGGAGGACAGCAGGCTGCCATGGGGGGAAGATGCCTGTTGAATGGAATATCACTCCTTGTACCGCTGCTTTCTTCTCCTTCATGCAGGGAATTGAGAGTCTGGGTGAGATTAAGAGACTGGTGCCTGTTGTGGCTTTGTCTTTGTCTACCCTTAACCCAGAATATCATGTCAGGAAGTGGATATTCTTTTTCCCCAGAGTGGAGCTGTGACCCGCTCATCTTCTCAGTTCCTGCCACACATATTTCCACTAAAATTGAAAGGAGAAATAAACTGCATAGAGTCGTGTGTTTTTCCATTTTTATAGTCTGTGAGTTCTACCTGTTGGAGCCAAACAATAAAATATTTAAATTAAATAAAGTTTATTACCTGTCTGAGTGTGTGTGAAAGTTTTAAGATATATTTTAGCTCTTTCGTCAGGATATAAATCAAAACAGGGGTCTGAAACCTCAGTGGAAACACGGTATTAATGTTCATGTAGGAAAGACATAAACTTTTTCTCGGTTAGTGGTAATCCTGTGCTTTGGAAAATGCAAGCCCTCATTAAAATGACCAATATAATGTGGTTTATTTTCTCTGCAGCCAAACATATAAAGTCAGCTGCTCTGTGATTGACCTCGCTTGTTCTTAGGTAATTCTGTGCCAAGTGTGGCTTTATGCAACATTAAAATGTTTTGATACCGATTACATTTATTATTTGATAAACACGGTAAACTAATTTCTCTTCCCAGCACTAGCCACCAAACATATTTTTAACTTTGCCTGATTTCTTTAGCAAAGAGACTAAACACAACTCACCTACTCTCTTCCAGCAGCCACTTGTTTGTAGCGAGACCTCAGGCCAGTCTATTACAGACTACAGCGGGGTGTCGCAGCTCAAGGAAGAACATTTATGATCATTTCTTGATGGAAATGCAATCAGACTGAGACGCTATGATCATAAATGTTCTTCCTTGAGCTGCGTCACCCCACAGCAGTAGCTGAGGTCTCGCTACAAACAAGTGGCTGCTGGAAGAGAGTAGGTGAGTTGTATTTAGTCTCTTTGCTAAAGAAATCAGGCAAAGCTAAAAAGATGTTTGGTGGCTTATGTTTAGTGGATTATATTTTTTAACATAATCTGCTGTTAAGATTAAAAGTATAGGTCTATATAGGCATTTGTTGAAGCTATTATGGCTTTTCACTGTGGAAAAATTATAAATTAAATAGCCACCCTGAGGTAGAGTGGGCTAAAACTAATAATATGTATACATTTGTACTATTTTGCAGTCTTATCCTGCAGTGCCCTCTCACAGCACTTATTGAAAGTGTACAACAGCACCATCTAGCGTTTTCTACACGCTCCCACAACACATTTAATATAAAACTTAAGTATTTTAGCTTATTTAAAAACCTGAGTTTATTTGTTTGCTATTATATATCAGTTGGTAACATACGTTTTTTTTATAATTAGGGGATTGTTTAGTACATTTTTAAGGAGGTTTTAACCGAATTGACTTGGCGAATCTGCGACAGCGAAATGAAACATCTTTTACAACGCCACAGGAACCCACGTGTCCAGATACCGGGGAAGCAGCAGCAGCAGCAGAGACAGCAGAGGAGTTTGTTTGTGTTCATGTGTGAAAAACTCACATTTATCTGCTTTGGTTTAGTTGTTTTTGCTTAACTACGATCAAACACACTCCTCACGATGTCCTCGTTCAGGAAAGCGTTAAAATCCCGACAGAGAAACCACCATGAAAGATCCCAGGTAAGCATTTCACCAGCATGTTAGCTTCCTCTAAACAGCCTCTGAATGTGCTTTTCTTGTTTTAACTCTAACATTTTATTCATCCAGCCTGGGTTTAGGAAAAATTTGGGCTTATTGGAGAAGAAGAAAGACTACAAACTGCGAGCAGAGTGAGTTGGAAAGACACGTTTTGTATTTCAAACAATATATCTAAATGTAAATGTGAAATAAAATGAGTTTTATGTTGATTAATTTCTCTTTTTTTTGTTCAGTGATTACCACAAGAAGCAAAACACCCTCGCAGCTCTGCGAAAGAAAGCTCAGGACAAGAATCCAGATGAGTTTTACTTCAAGATGATCAACTCTCAACTGGAGGTCAGATCAGTTTGACTGTCAAAGAAACAGGACTTTCATGTTGATATAAAGAATGAACTTTAATTCAACATGGCTGTATGTGTTTGTTTTTTTGACATGTCAGGATGGAGCTCATGTTGTGAAAAGAGATAAAGAGGAGGTGGAGGTGACAGAGGAGCAGAAGAAAGTGATGAGGACTCAGGATATCAAATATGTGGAGATGAAGAGGGTCGCAGAAGCTAAGGTAAGGCAACATAGACACTGAATAACTGGATACCAAACAGTAATGAAGTGTGTATTGGAGAGAGAAACTGGTCAGCAAACTCAAAGCAGTATCCCGTAATCCAAGTCAACAAACTGAAAACATACCTTTTTAGTCTTGCCTTGAACTAAATTTTATATCATTAACTTTAAGTGTTTTAGCATTTATCTCTTCTAGTTTTAATGACAGGATTGTCTTTTATTGAGCTATTTTGGTGCTCTTATTTTAGTATCTTTTACTGTTGTTTTTATTTCATTTTATTTATTATTTCTTAAATTTCCTTCTTTGTTACTTTGTTTTTAGATTTTAACCTAAACCTCCAGTGTTTCTTTATCTTGAGTTTTAAAATGACTTTTCCTCAGTGCGCACATTCCTGTTTTCACAAACTCAAGCCCTTTTTAAGTTCATGTATTTTAATACTGTTTCTGATGTATTTCGATCGTAGGGTGGGAATGAGGGGTTGGGCCGGGGATGGATTTGGGTAACACTGACTTATCACATGGTACTTAATTATGACTCAGAAAGTTAAACGTGGCCGTTTACTCAGTTGAAACATACTTAACACACCAAAAGTAGCTGCAAAGTGCGAGAGCGAGAAAGCATTCAGACTTCAGTTTTAAAACAAGCTCAACAAAATCATTTTGGGTAGAGTCTGCATGAAGTGTATCCCACATCTGTCATACATCCCATACTGAGGTGTACCCCTCATTTAAAGCTCAATACTTTCCAAAAATCTAAAGCTATACAAGGTATTTGTGTGTACTAGCATTTTATCTGAGGTACCAGAGGGTAACATTTTACTGAAGCTTTTGTATCGCTAAACCTTTTGCTGATAAATCCTCCTTTCTTCATTGTCTTTTTTTAGAAAATTGAGAGGCTAAAAGGAGAGCTCCATCTTCTTGATGCAGACTCTAAACAAAAAAACAAGCATACATTTTTTGTCAACTCCAAGAAAGAAGGTAAACAACAAAAAATGCATGACATTTTGAGACATGTGTCTTGGTGTGTTTTGTTTAATTTTTAGTTTTAGTAAAGTGACAAATTTAACTTTGTCTCTTCAGTGGCGTCATTCGACCTGGCAGACCACCTGAACACGGCTCCTGAGCTGGTGGACAGAGTGTACAACAGACCAACTCTGGAAACTCTGGAGACAAAAGTCATCCAGGCAGCTGCAGAAACTAAAAGTGTCAAGGTCTGTGTTCGTAATGAATTTTGATCTGTGGGGAAATACATCTGATTTGATAGATCTAAATGTAAATAAGTTTTTCATTCACGTCATGCTGACTCAGAGGTTCCATTTAAGATGCAGTTTAACACACTGATAAATGAAGTTTTCCTCTCTTGAACTGCAGAAACTGGCCCGGCAGAGAAGGCAGCAGTATAAGCTCCTTTCCCAGCGAATCGACAGGGAAAAGAAAATGTTTGTTATCAGCCAGAAGATTCAGACCCGCAAAGACCTGCAGGTGAGGGGTTGCTGTGCATTAACTTTAAAATACAGTATGATACAATTTGGATTTGTGCTTCGTTTCTGTGTGTCTCCTGCTTTTTTGTCTGGTGCCACTTTTACTACAAACAGCGTCAATATTTAATTTTTGAATTTTTGGCCATTGCTGTTCATTTTCATTTAATTATGAACCGTGACATGAAACTCTGACAACTTTTTCCTGTCTTTGTATCAGGATAAGACAATGAAAGTGAGGGTAAAGAAGGAGACACCAAATGCTGCAGCTATTTACAAGTTTAAGACCAAGAGGAAACGCTGAGGGGGAACTCATCATCATCGTTGGAAGAAGTTGTCGACTTTGCAAAGGAGTTCTGGTGAAATAGTGTCTCAGATCTCAGTTTGATCATATACATGGACACATTTATTCCCATATACATTGCAGCACTGCAGTTTTGTACATATTTATAACAGGATCTTAGTTTCTCTTGAATAAATATTGAAACAAAGGACTTATGTTTGTGAATTTTTAATGAAATTTAGTGCAACTCATGGACTCATTTGGGGACAGTACTGGGGAAACTCAAAAGTTGGTAAAATGTGAAGTAAGAGAGACTTAGAGCAGATTTTAAAGGTTGTATTTTGTTCTTGTGCCACTAGATGGCATTGGTGTCCTTTTTCACAGGATTTGGGGTGAAACTGTTGATGGCTGAAGCAGCTGGAACATGCTTAAAGCGGGGTGGAAGTCAATCACATGGCCCTGCATTTCAAAGTGTAATTTGTGGTTGCGATGTTTTCTGTAAGATGTCACTGTTTCGAGTTTTGAAAACAGCTCTCTCGATTGTGTGGTGATTGGAGGAGCCAAACCTGTCATCCTTATTTGAAACATTGAACAGTACTCAGCGTGTTCCTTTTTAAAGCCTTCTACAAAAACAGATGGAGAAATACATTTTTCTCTTGCCAAAGTTTGAAGGACACGACTTTGGCATCTCTTAGTTTCCCGCAACTTGAAGATGGTGATTCGGTTTGACTCGGTGTCTGAAAACACAGTCAGGATATTTCACATTTAAAATGTTTGTCATTGTAGAGGAACCTCTAGTAATGAACTTAAACTCAGACTATATGAAGTTGAGGTGTTTCTGAGGCAGGACACTGTTGTGTGATGGAAGCACAGGTTCGTATCAGGGTACACACCTGTACTCATCACACACCACTGCCTGACTCTTCACGTGTCACAGCAGGGTAGCTTCTTCTGCTTCCACTAATATCAAATATGATTTAGGTGTCAGTTAGCAATCATGGCCGATAAGAATAGAACTGTCAGTGCTCGCTAATTAACTCACCTTAATTAAAATTACCCTTTATTAATTGATTAATTGACTGCAGCTGTGCCCGAGCAACGATGAGAGGAGATGACATGTTACAGATGCATCTGTGTATAGGTGATGCTGCTTTGACTTCATCACAGGTTATCAGGAATCCCAAAATTCATCATTCGGATCAGTTCCAGTACAGTAAACAGTCTGAGTCTCTCGAAGGAAGTTTTCTTTCTTATTGTTGCCAAGTGTTTAGCTTGCCCATGAAAGATCTGTTGAATCTGAAACTTCATGGTCCACACTCGTTCTCTTTGTCGTATTGTGAGATAACTTCCTTTGTGCTCATGAAAGAAGATTATTTTTGCTTTCACAAGCCTGTCCAGCTCCCGCAGGTGTATGATGAGTTTGTAATCATATTTAGTCAAAGATATCCGTGATGCCTTATTGAACGAAGGTCCTTGGTATGACTGCTACAAAGACGGATTCTTCTATTGAACCCTCTGTCCTCACAAGTGAATTTGATCAAGGTTTCTATGGCGTCTAAAATGTACTGAAGCACTTTATTCAAGGTAAGAAAACTTGTCTTTTCTCCACAATGAACTCTCTTTGTTGTTGTTTTTGTCCAGTGTTGCTTTTCCATTTGTACTAACAAACTGTATGTGCGGTTTCTCCAGCCTCAATAGACTGAAGACCTGGCACCCAGCAGCAGATCACAGTGACCCACGTTTGATTGATCACTGGTGGTGGCAGCAGCTTCATAAACAGGGCCCATCCATCAGCCTCTCCTGGGAGCCGCTGGCTGGGAAGAGGGGAGAACGGGAGCCAGGCAGAAATGTCACCAGGCGCAGTGAGGGGTGGAGGGGGCTGGAGGAGAGTGACCGGAGGCCTTGGCCCGAACACTGCTGACCAGAGTAAAGGTGAGCCAATACCTGAGGATGGGCCAAACGGGGGTAAGAGCGATGGTGGGTGTCCGCTTTGACTGGGTGATCTCATTTAAAGCTCAATAAGGGATGAACAGCAGCTTCCTGATTACAGAACAAACGTACAAAGGATGTTTTTAATACACAAATGTGGATTGAAAAAATATAAATAATGATAGAAAAAGAATAAAGATTGTTGCTCAAATACTTAAAAGTTTTCTTACGGATGATAATAAAAAGTTATGCTCTGATTTTTCTGCATGACAGACCAGTAAAGAGTGATAGTTTGGTGGCCACATGTAGAAAAGTCCTTCTGTGGTGTTTCGGTGACATATCTATCATAGACCAAAGTCACAGAGTCACATTTCACTGTTTCGCCATATTATCCCAATTTGATTGTATCCAGTGAGACAATCCTCCTTCCTTACGCCTCCACCCCGCCCTTACTGCCCCCTCCTACTGCGTCACGCTGCAAAAAGAGCGTGCGTAGAACCGGGACCCTCAGGCCCAGCGTCCATAAGCGGAGGGGGTGGAGGTCGCTCAAGAGAGCCCAGGGGTCAAAACACTGTGTGCGCAGTTCCGGGACCCCTCACCGACTGTGCGACCCAGGCACAGACAAGCACTGTTTCTCCTCAAGCTTTCCTTTCTTCCCCTCCAGCAGTGAGACTCGTACCGGGGTGCAGGGGCAGAGCTCAGGGGTGGCCAGTGGGCGACCTTCTGATTCTAAAGATATAGACAGGCATTTCTCCATTGTTTAAAGGCTCATAATTCATCTGACTACTGGCACAGGCCACCCTGTCCAACGGCATGTGTAAAGTTAATGACCCTGGAGGTTTGCTAACACATAGTCATTTTAGGAATGGGGGGAGTCGGACATGGAGGACTATGTGTTTGTCACACAGCTGCAGGGTATGACATTGACCCCGATATATGGTAACCGTCTGAGAGTTAAAGTGCAGCCTGGTTAAGAGGGAGACAACAGATCTTTGTTCTAGTTAAGTTTTTAAACATATGAATGATAACACAAGTGAAATACGTCTGTCTCTTTTCTATTTTTAAGAGTTTGTTTTAGACTGATGCTTTTTCATGATAAACAAGACCATCAGTAAGATTTCTATGTTTTCATTTTTAATGCCTGAATCTGGTGGATGGGGTAGGTGTCAAGCTTGTAGTTGAAGAAACAGCTGTGTTTTAAAAAGAATATTGACATAAATATTCACAATGAATGATACATTTGACTGTCCAAAGTTAGTAGGAAGCAGAGCCGGTCCAAGCCTCACTGGGGCCCTAAGCAAAATCTGATTTTGGGGCCCTCTATTTCTGCCAATAATATTGATTGTTGATCATTCACACGCCTTCACAAATCTCTTTGATTAACATTCCCTGACATGATACCTTTATCTTGGCATTTTGTCTTTTCTTCCTCTTTCTTTTCTCTGCTTCTGAAGGATAGGTCCTTTTTTTTGCGACATTGTTTTGCCCCACAACTACCTGTGCTTTGGACGCTCAGTGCACATTGCACAGCAGGAGGCACATTACGGTAGTGGAGCTTTGACATATCATAGGCCTACATCAGCTATTTGACTATACAGAAAGCATCACTCATACATGCAAAAAGTAAATGTATATATATATTTTTGAATGCTCTTGGGGCCCCTATTGGCCGCGGGGCCCTAAGCAGGCGCTTAGTTTGCTTATGCCTTATGCCTATACTCTGGTAGGAAGAATAGTTTTGTAAAAAGACACAAGCCAGGCATGAAGAGGACAAGATTAGGAAGGTCTGCTTTGTCCACAAGGGGGTGCCTCTTTCGTGTCAATGCGTCGCCTAGCTCGGAATCACATCTGATCGTGTTTTTACGGTGACTTTACTTTTAATTCACTCGCGCGAATGATTTTATTTGTGTTTGGTGTGAACCCATCTTCAGTCTTGGGACCTTGCAGGAGTGCCTGAAGTGCTTGCATTCTTTCAAACAACCAGCAGGGGTCGATTTCTTTGGTTGCAATTATATATATATTTTTAATTGCCTTAGCTCTTAGATGATTGATTGGTCTTGACAGCATTTTGCAAATGAATTTATGGCCCCAATTACTAGTTTCAGGTCTAATTGAATGTATCATGGTGTTGATGTATTAGTCAGAGTTGTATTTAGAATAAAACTGACAGTATTGCTTGTTGCGAGGTCAACCAGCAGCCTCTCAAATAGTATGTTTGTCGATCAGCTGCATTGACCAAATATGGTCACTCCTTCCTCTGAAAAAGCAGTACGGTAACGGCCAAAAACCTGAATTTTTAGCTTCACCATGGCTCTTTTCCAGTCTATGAATCAGTCCCAAACCACCACCACCACCTCTCCACATGGTTTTAACCTCGCACTTGATCCTTGCAGAGCACAAGTGCTGCAACCCCACCCGTCGTATTCGCTAACACACTTCTGCCCTGCTCCAAAGCCAGCGTGCAGAGCCGAGGTTAAGGATGGTTAAGGACAATACTAATCGATCCCCCAATTACAGAGAGCTGGAGAGCTGGAAAGCTGGAAAGGTGGGGAGAAGAGAGAGAGAGAGAGAGGTAGCCTGGGGATTGAGTGTTGGGAGGGTGTCTGAGAATGCGAGGGGTGGGGGGATGAGAGGTAGTCTTTATCTTTGGATCCCTTTCTCCTTTAAGTTGAAGCTGGGTGTCACGGGGCTTTTGAAGTAGTGGATAGAGAGGAGGGACAGAAAGAGGGGGAGTAGAAGGGCTGGCGTGCAAGCAGGGTCCCTCTCCATGCCAGGGGGAAGACGTCTGAAGGAAAATCTTTACAGCCTTGACAGTGCCCCTGACTCGCATGCATTTTTGTGTATTTTGTGTGTGAGTATTTAGATGTGTGTGTGTGTATCCTAGCATATTTGTGTGCGAGTGTGCGCCTGAGTTGAAGTCTGGCTCTTGCAATGAGGTGGGGATCACAGAGCCCCCTTTTTAAATTGCTGCTAATGAGCCCTGGCTGGCGAGAGGTACTCGAATTGATTAAATTTGCATGGGAGCCTAAATCATGACGGGGGCCTCATACTTGTGCCCCCCACCTCTAGGTGCACACACACACATACACAGCACCCCTGGTAACACCCCCCTAAACCCCACTCAACATCAGACCTACAGGGGGTCTCTCACTGCAGGAGAGAGGAACAGGATAGAGCAGGGGGAGGGTGTGTGTGTGTGTACATGTGTGTGTACATGTGTGTGCGGTGTTGAACGGGGCGTGGAGGGCACCCATCTGCCCCAGTATTATTGTCAGTCCATCATTCAGGGGAATGCCAGGCGCGCGCCTCGGGGACGTGTTCATTACGCTTTAACTACCGGATCTGTCCTTGTCTCTCAGCCTCCTTGTGTCATTGTCTGCCAGAGATTGCGTGCGTGTATATTTATGCATGTGTCTGCTTGCATCACAGTTGAACGCTCCCAGCCCTCGTGTACCAGGGGTTGTTAAGAGTGTTTTGAAATTAGAGATGTTCAGATACAATTTTCCTTACCAATACTGATACCCATGCCTTGGAGGTGTAATTGATTAAAAACATCCGATTCCTCGGGATGAGGAGTAAATTTCCAATCGGGATAAACAAAGTATTCCTGATTTTGACTCTTCTGTACCAGAGCTAAAGAAAAACATTGCTGTATATCTACATATTGTGGGATAAAATACACAAATTACTGACAATTTGAAGGAATCAATCTGCTAGCGCCAACCTGCTGCTGTTTGCAGTGTTGTAGTCATGCCTTAAGTCCTCAGTGTTCAAGTCTGAATCTAGTCAGAGTCACTAAAAAAGAATCAGAGTTAATCCTAGTCAAACTCTATCGCTCAACTCCAAACCTGAATCAAGTCCTTCTTCTCAATTTTATATTATTCTGTTATAAGAAAGATCAGTAACACTTAACTTGATGCCTATCTCTATAATGCATTATAAATACACTCAAATGATCATAATGCTTTAAAACAATAATCATAAGAATCAGAATCATTTATTAATGGCCATACATCAGGGTTGGTGGAATTTGTTTTCCGGTACAGCACATCATGCTCCCATCTCCTGTGTCCGATACATACATGCAGAAATCAAAGAAAACAATAAAACAACACAAGATAACAGATGTGAAGTTATTTCAGGTATTTGTTTAGTGTCTGTATGGCATTGGGGAAGAAATTATTCTTGAATCTGGCTGAATTGGCTGTTAAACACATAAAGCGTTTTATCATGTGTTACAAGGTCAAGTCTTATGTGTTATCACTGTTAACAACTCACTGACAATGCCCACATAGATAATGCATTATTCATGTATTTATGATGTGTTATAATTTGCTTATAAACTAGTATAACTATCATTATAAACACTCATTAATTATCATAAGGCTTTATAACAATAAGCCAAACACATTATAATACCTGACCTTGTCATGATAAAATGCTCTATAATGTGTTATGATTATTGCTTTAAAGCATTATGATCATTTATAAGTGTTTATAACTATAGTTATACAGTGCTATAATGTGATTGTAATGCATTATACATATATTTATAATGAGTTATAGAGATAGGCGTCAAGTAAAGTGTTACCAAAAGATCTTTTAGGTGTGCAGAAAACAAATTTAATGTCTTAACAATGAGCTCAGTGTTAGTTCGGGCAAGCCACAAAGTCAAGCTTAACCCACAGTACATCAGATGATCCATATCAGCTGATTAACTTGTATGCATCCGACTAGTCATTTTCAGCAAGGCTACATCAGTGCACTAACATCCTGATTCCTCTGAAAAACACATTACCCCTACTTTTTATGCTGTGTCTGATTTTACTAGTGCCAAGTGTATTTTTACAAACGCCTGCCCTGTTCGTTTTTTTGAGGGTCTTTGCTGCTGCTCTCCCTGTGCTGGATTTTCATAAAACAAAGTGGAGGTGTGCTCTTCCTGCTGAGGCCTTTGGCGTTCCACGTACACATGAAGAAGAGCCGAGAGCTCACAGGACAGAACCGTACTACCATACAAATAGTTAATTCTCTTAGATAAAAGTCGTCCTGGCTGAAATGAGACTCTGCAGATCTTGTTGGCATGATAAACTCAGCAGAGTAAAAGTTAATAAGGGGACTAAGTGAGGTGACATTTGATTATATTTTGAGGTGTTCAAGGTTGGTTTGGTAAAACAAATATATGGTAAAAGTGATCAAGAAAAAAAGTTTTTGGTGAAAAATCTGTACAAGAGTTAGTAACAGAAAAGACTCAACAGCAGTATTGATAAAGACTCAAATCATTTAATAGTCTCAATTACGCTATCATGATCAACATTATCAATAAAAAGTAGCGATCCCCTTCCCAAACCTTACCTCTCTCTTTATGAGGAGATGCACTCATTGATATCTGGGATCACTGCTGGTGTCTTACTCAAACACACACCAAACAACTCATCTGCTGTTGTTAACAATATCCTAACCACCCAAACCCTAGATATTTAACCTGAGGCGAATAAAACTGTTTTTAAATATTTTCTTCTAGATATTCTTCAGATATTCTTCTCTTTCTTTGTCACACTAGCAAAAATTGCCCGTGTCAAACATTAGTGCATTGCTTCTCTAATGGTTACCTTTCTAATGGCAACTGTGTGATGAGAGCTACTTTCTGTGTACTCGTGCACTTTGCATCTGATCAACAGTGAGGTGTCAGAGCGAGTGTGCACATGTGTGTGTGTGTGCTTGTTGGGGATGGGACTTGTGCTAGAGCGTGGTTAGCCCGGGTGATTGCAGTAATCAGATGGGGGTGTTAATCAGAGTTTGTTCGTCAGTGGCCTGATGAGGGGCGATGAGGGCCGCTGATTGTAATGTGATGCTTCAATCGGTCCCTCTGACGACTACAGAGACAAACCACCAAGAGAATCATTATCATACCGTACACTTTTTGTTTTCTTCCACTTTTGGAAACGCCACAATACACTGCAGAAGTGTAAACAAACAACACATTCAGCCACTGAAGTATGTCAGACTCTATTATTATTTTACAGGATTTTTTTCATTCCAGTGGACACAGTGAAGCTCTGTGACATGATGGGGTTATATATCACTATTTAGGTGTCAGTGTCACCCCCTTTTGAATAACACCAGCAAGGGGGGAGGGATTTGCTGGGGTTAGAGGGGAGAAAAAACAGTCGAGAGAAAGGTTGAGGGGGTGGGGAGGTAGATGTGACCCCATCGTTTATAGTCCTGTCTTGTCACAGACAGGCGCACATCAGATCTTTTTCCCTTTTCTTTCATTTTATTGCAAAAAGGGGGAGGTAGGGGGGGTGATCGCTGATGCTATTATGGCTGCCTCATCAGCCAAGTCCCTACAAGGGCTGATACAAATTAATTAACCTAATTAGGGGCTGCGATTGCGGGTGTGATTATAGGGGCTGGAAGGGGAGGTATGGAGGGAGGAATGGTTGGTTCATTGAGGTGGGGGTGCGCTGGCAGCCAGGGCCCAGGCGATGATGAGCCGGGAGGTGTGGGAGACGAGCCAAGATGCTCTGCATGGCTAATGAGAGAAAACTAGCTAGCTTCAGCCTTCTCTCCTGTTTTCTGCTTCTTTCTCTGCCTTTTACATCTACTGTGTCTTTTCGTTTTTCGGTCTCACTGTTGCTTATCTTTAACAGTCTATTATTAGGCCTGCTGACTGTAATCACATTAAATTAATTTTACATTGTCCATAATTACTCATATCCTAACCCTGTAAACTGAATTCATTTTGAATTCATTTACATGAGTTGTTGTTTGAATGTTGCTGCTGTCCCCTGTCTCTCTCTCTCTCTCTCTCTCTCTCTCTCTCTCTCTCCTTCACTCTATCTTGTTCTCGTTCTCTCCCCCTTCTCTCTGGTCTGGTCCTGTTCAAGGTTTCTGCCTGTTAAAAGGAAGTTTTTCCTTGACACTGTTAAGGTCCTTTCACACCGGGACCGTTTTTTTCGTGCGATTATTTCAGATGTAAATATTTTTTCGAACCCGTATCCTGTCATTACAAGCGTTCACATCAGCGATGTTTCCCCGTCCCACGATATTGCAGCATTTATTTTTTCGGATCACGGTCGAATTTTCTAAAGTTTCGCATACTGTGTGTCCACTTCTGACCAAACAGGTTGTGTGTTGTTGCGACGTCAGATTCACCGGTATATCCAACATGGCCGACCGGCTGATTGTTTACATGTCAGAGAATAGAGTACTTTTTGATAAAAAACACAAATATTACAAAGATAACAACCTGAAGGACAACTTGTGGAGAGTCACAGCGTCAGATTTCTCATATGATGATGGTTTGTGTGCTTGAACAGTTTGCTAAACGTCTTTGTTTTAACTTTCATCTGTGCTAAGTAACTTTAGCTCGTAAGCTAACCTGTTCAGATACAACATACCATATGTATTTTCACCGTCTCAAACTCAATCACGTTGCTGTCACGGCACCATTAGGTCTCAGTTGTTGCCTTACGTTTATACAGTTTAATGTGCTTATCTGGTACTGGCCCCGACTCAGTACATGCTATCATGACAGACAGACATCTCAACACTAGTGTCTAATCAGAACTGAAAAACAGTCAGTCTGCTGTTGTGTCAGTCTTCTTGCTTCCACCCAGGATGCGTCTTTTCCCCCCCGGAAAGTCGCTTGATGTGTATTGTCAGGCGCGTCAAAATTCGCCTCTGAATATTTTGTAATTTCGCGTTCTATATTCGCGTCAGCCCGGTGTGTAAGGACCTTTACTCATGTTAGATGAGATGGGCCAAATCCCATCTTAGGTTGGCTCTTGATAATTCATCAAACAATGAGCGTGGTCTAGACCTGCTCTTTTTCTTTAGAAAACGTCTTGGGATGACGACTGTTGTGAATTGGCGCTATATAAATAAAATTTGATTGATTGATTTGATTGAACAGTCATGAAATCTTATAAAAATCTGTTTTTTGTCTATTTTCAATCAAACATTTCTGTGGAACACAAATATTTTTACTGCTGTTTCCACCCCAAACTTGAACTTCCCTTTGCACCTGTTGCGACACACAGAAGACCAATCAGTCCGAACCTTTTCTTTTAGGGTTAATGTCGTCAGACCTCAAAAGAGAGAGCACAACAGTTCGGGCGTCCTGAAGTGCAGCATGATTTCAGATGTCTCTAAAAAGCTGTGGTCTGCTCTTTGTTGATGTTCTGTGATATCCCTCTGCATAGGGTGCACTAGTGCAGCACTGCCTATTGTTCACTATAACTGTACTCCACACAAGGAACAGAAGTACCCTCTGGGAACACACATAGCTACACACACACACACACACACACGTTTTTTTCTCATCCTTTCGTATGCACAACCAATCGCGGCTCAACACACAGATGCACACAGTACACTTAAACTCTCTCCCTCTCTCTCTTTCTCTGTGTGTCTGCCTTTCTCTCTGCCACACACCAGAGGAGCAATATTTAAATCTCCTTCTATTTGTATTGGAAACAGAACAAAGATATTCTTCAGACCGAAGCAAAATGTGTTTTCTTGCCGGCATCAGCAATTCTAATGTTTTTAATGAGTCGTAGGAGAAGACAAGCGACTGAAAGAAGCAGTTAGATATCAGTTTATAAAAAAAAAAATACCAAAGAAAAGAAAGAAAACACACCCAGTTCCTCTGAAGTGCATTTGTCAGAGCATCTACCTTTTTCAGTGGTGACACCTTTTGTCAGTATTGTCCACTGATTGCAATGTCATGTTTGAATATCGTCACTGTATCTGCGCCATGCAAAGCAGGCAGTGGATTGAAGCATTTGATTTCTGAGATTGTGCCTTTGGCTGCCTCTCCTCTTCCTCTCTTTTCTCATCTTGTAGCTCATCCTTTCCCTGCACTAGCTGTTTCTGCATCAGCATCAGTTGCAGGGATGTGATTGTAAAGTCACTACTAGACGGTAATATGGAGGTGTTCATATTAGATTTCTAATCCAGAGCCCCAGGAAAAACTTGACTCCTCTGTTTTTCTTCTTTCATATACTTTAAAGATGGTTAAAACAGCTTAAATGGCTAACTCTAAACAAATTATGATCAATTTAGTGCAGCTCCCTCGGGGCTGCATTGGCACAAGAGTTTTAACATCTTTCTGCTCATTGTTTTGGGTTTTCTGTCATGATTTAGTAAAGTGTTATGTTTACAGGAACTATGTCAAGATTAAAGGAAATGTACATAACAGACGATCACCAGCCAGTACAGATATTTGAGAATCAGTAAGAGGAATATTTAACCTGCTTATAGTCGAAAATGGACATGTAGGACTTATAATCATCAGGTTATCCATCGCTTTTTGGATGCAGTAATGTACATTTTTATTGGTAATGGTGTCAAAAGCTTGCAGGGTTGTAATTCAGAAGAATTTTCTAATATTTATTTTATCATCACATAGACCATTTGTAGGCTTTTCATGCCTTTATTGAGGGGATAGTACAGAGAGCGGGTAATGACATGCTGCAAAAGACTCAGGGTTTGAGTGGAACCCACGTTTGTTTCGAGGAGATGCTATGTAGCTGATGAGCCAGATCTGTGCTAATGTTTCAGACATACATCACTGATAAAAATACTCATTTGTAGACGTTCTTAAAATGTTATCACTTAAAGGCTAAATCTAAAGCGAAAGGCGAACTTCTACATCAAAACCAGGTTTAATGTATCCATCAAAATCAAAACACAAACTGGATATTTTCAGCAAATATGCAAGGAGTGATAAGATGCTACTATAAACAGTATTAACCTTTGACATTGGAGTTATCTTAATTTAATTATGCCATCTGCTCTGTGTTGCCATCCATCTAAGTGTTTCATACCCTCATATTCCCTGCAGAGAGTTAGCTGCTTCAGGAATAAGCAAAAGACTAAACACAGACATTTCAACAGTCACTTTATAGAGCACAAGAAATAATAACGCTTCATTTCAAAGTCAGGGTAAAAAACATCAATTAATAGTAGATAAGCCATTTATAAGACTGTATAAGATGCTTATAATGTTATAAATGTTAATAAGTGTCAATAAAAGCATAATCAGCATATTTATTATTGCTTATAATACAGTTTTAGGCTCTCGTTAGAAACTTGAAGACTACAGGGATCTGAATACCAACAAAAGTATATGCAGTTTTCAAAATTAAATAATATAACCGTATTAATAATGATCAATTAACCTTAGGAGGACTCTGTTTCCTCTGCAGACCGAGTGTCTTAATTGTTAATAAATGCTGTATATGATGGGTATATAAACTGTGTTGACACATATATTAATTATGCTTTTATTAACATTTACAAATGTTTACAAGCTTCTCATGAGGTCTAATTTTCACCCCTTATTTGTGTTGTCAGACTTTAGTGTTGCAGGTGTTGATTCACTTCAACTTTGTGCCTTCTGCATGTTTCCATAGATCATTCACAGTCATGTTGCTGATGAGAACCAATGGGAAGCATTTGTATTCCATATGCATCAAACAAGGAGCCAGCCGTCACATGATTGGCGATGCTCAGGTTGAGGAGGTGTGTGTGTGTGTGTTCATGTTTGTGTGTGTTGAGGGAGAGAGGCCCAGGCGATTACTCAGGCCTTTGAGAAGTCCCTGTCTCTTAGCTCTGGTACTCTCTCCTCACTGATAAGCATGAGCCCTGTCAGAAGGAAGGTAAATACGGCACTTAAGGATTCCTTTCTCATTTTGTAGTCACACTTACGCTTTAATTAGAGCTAAAAAGAGAGGACGAGAGAGAAAGTGATAGCCCCGCAATGAGCTGATGCTATCAGAGGGCAGGGCAGGTAGAACCATGAAGAGATGTGGGGCAGATATCAAGCCTCAAACCTCTGCATGTATATATATATGTGTGATAGACAGAACAATTCAGAACATGTTTAAGTATGTATGCATTTGCACATGCATGCACAACCAAAAAAAAAAAATGTTTGTGTGTGTATGCATGAAGCGCTTTACGTCGCTCTCCCAGCTAAACAGCTGTAGCGAGGCTGCTATCAGATATTTATAAGCAGCTCATGAATATGTATGGGCGGCGAGATGGGACTGATGTTTGTCCTCTAAGAGGGGATGAAAGGAGAATGTGCTCCTTTCCCTGAGAGACCCATTCAGGGCCGCTCACAGCGCTGGGAATCAGAGCTCTGGTTCTGGAGCGAGACAGGGATCAGTTTGGGTGCTGGTGAATCAGGACTGATGGTAAAATTTAATGAAATCTGATGTGGATACTCAAGGAAAAGCATGTCCCTTCTGGATTTCTGAATTAAAATCTTGTGGTGAAGTGTAAACACTTCTGTCCGTATGACCGTGGGTTCCTGATGCAGCCTCCATTCAAGAGTTTGACTGTTTTTTAAATTATAGAATAATAATTTAAAATCTTCAGAGACGATTTTTCTTGTTTTGAGCCAAATTTTTGTTAATTTTAAAGGGTTTGTGACGGGCTACTTTATACTCTCTTTTTGCTTTTGTTATAACGTAATTGTTCTTAAAGCTCCTGTAAGAAACTTTTGTTTAGTGTCGGTCTGTGCGCACCCTGTGGTCGGAGCAGTCTTTGTTTATTTTTATTCTCTGTTTAAACAGAATCCTCTGACAAAACCTAATTTCACTGACTTTTACAGTTAAATTTTTCATTATTGTGACTATTTATGTGGAAAATATAAAGACAGGGACGTTTTTTCTGCTGACATCTACCCCCTCACACTGGACACTAAAACTTACAGCATAAAAATTAAGTTTATTACTGGTTGACTTGTTTGCTTTTGTATATCTTTAAAAAGGTATTAGTTTGAATTTCAGTCTGTTTTATTAACACCAAAAAACTCCTCACAGAAGCTTTAAAGCTTTATTTTAATGGTTATTGGTATTAGAAAAATACCCTTCCCTATAACATCCACCTTGCACTGAAGCGTCCTCAGTAAGTGCATAAATGTTGAGTGCTGACCAGCTGCCACATAATCAAGTGAATACACTCTCTGAGTGAAACTTAACAATACCACATAATAAAAATAAATGTTATTTATAACGCACTCAACAAGAAACACTATAAAATACAGAACAATGTGGAGTAATACACCAACAATGTCAAAGGTTAAAAAAAGACATAACATGAAAAGAGGATAAAAGAGCATTTTACAGGTTAAAAGCCAATTTAAAGAAGTGTGTTTTCAGGAGTGATTTGGAGGTAACACACTTTGTGTGAATCTGCAGACTTATTTTTACCTAGAGTTTGTTGTTAATTTGGTTGCATGAGGGGTGACATTGTCTAACCCCCCACTAAATGTTAACAAAAGCTGTATTCAGTAAAGTTTGGAAATTTCAAATAATGCAAACATGAAAAAAAGTAAGTTTCAAGTTAGTTTGATCATGAGGGATGCAAATTCCAGATTTGCAGAGTTCATGTTTAATAGTTAACATTTGGCAAATGAATAAACAATTGTGTCCCTTTGACTTTAATGAGTATATAAAATCTGTACTTAACACACCTTAATTCATACTGGAAACAGGTATTAGGATGAATATTGGGACAGGGAAATTGATTGATATCTCACTAATATCTGAAAACCACTTATAAGGCATAATTCTGATTTTTCTAACTCAGATTTTCATTCTTAAAGATGAAACAGGCTGGTCCCTTAAAAAAAAAATTAAAAGGCAAGCTCTCTGAGACTCTGATTATGTCATATAAAATGATAAAAACCAGTATGTATTGTTCCTGTCCTCACATGTAGTTCTGTTTTTGCATGATAAGGTAATAAAGATAATAATACGTGCTTCCCATTTTTAATCAGCATCATGTCCTCATGGCAAATCAAAAGTGAATATATTTTTCAAACCCTTACAAAAATAAAGTTACATTTCCTCATCTTTGTCACTGTGAATAACAAATGTACTCATTCAAAATGGTCACTCCGATTCCCAGCAGCAAACATTTGGTCAGGGACGTGCATAACTGACCTGAGTGTCCACAGTAGAGGTCAGCACATTGAGAGACAGGATCAGAGGACGCCAAGCACAGGGCCAAGCGGCAGCGCTGCACTACAATGTACCTTTCAATGCTAATCACTGAGTCATCTATCAGAGCTAATACATGGGCGCTAAGCAACCTGTACATGCATTAGACCTCCCCAATTACCATAATGGGTCGGTTTTTAATATGGCTAATAGGCTGGCACGACCTTGCCCATTCACTCAGCAGGTACATGCACCCAGCCAATGTGAAATGGACATATTTAGAGACTTAATGACCATTAGGGACTTTCAGCTGTTATGGGTCCACAGTTATGCGTCTGAAGAGGAAAGAATAGATGGTTGGACTGGTGGATAGATGAGAAGCAGGAACATTTGTAGACGAAAAAACAATCAAATAAAAAGAAAAAAAAAGGCTGAAATGGGCATGTATGCAGAAGAGAATGGATATTATTGTTGGTTATGCTCTTTTGGAGAACAAAACACAAAATGTCTGTTTTACGGAGCTGCATTTTCACCAAGCGGGCTTCTTCATATCTGAATGTGCTTGTGTAGGAGTGCCCCGTGGGCACC
The DNA here is from genome assembly GCA_962446985.1 of Xyrichtys novacula. Lineage (NCBI taxonomy): Eukaryota > Metazoa > Chordata > Actinopteri > Labriformes > Labridae > Xyrichtys > Xyrichtys novacula. The sequence continues at coordinate 28,049,996 of OY660871.1, forward strand.
GCTTGGAAGTACGTCAATGTGGGCGCAATGTGGTAACGGCGAGGCGGGTGGGTTGAGAGGAGGAAAGGGGGCAGAATCTGAAAAATGTGCCTCCGTAAAACCCCGGGGGGTTAACATTTTGGTTTTCTCTGAGCCTTTGTGGTAGTGGACAAATGATCCCAGGAGTGGGACAATAATGTTTTTATGGGACTCTAAATGTTGAGCTCAACAAGGTCATTGTGGGAGTGTAATAGCCAACACGTGGCCAGGCTTGAACTCCAGCAGCCTCGCAGTTGGTTTGTGGGCCAGAGGGGAGGAGAGGAGGTGGAAGGAGATCAGGGACTCAACCCCCTTGGTTTCCCCAACAAGCCTCCACTTTGTTCTTACGGGAGACAAGAGCCACTCAGAACATCAAGTACCTAAGTGACCAAGCCATGCTCTGCCAGCCTAGACTGGGTCTTGTAAACTGTCCCGGAGAGATAATGTTTCCCTGTAGCTAATCTGTGCCTGGATGCCCACGCTCTGGCATCTGGTGAACAATAACCCCTTCCTGCTTCACACAACAATCCTTTTCTTGGTCTCTCTTGGGACATATCGGACTTTTACTGTCTGTTGCTCCCCTGTGTGTGAGTGTGTGGGTCAGAGCTGGTGATTTATCTGTTTGTTGGTTGGGATAAAGGACTTCACTGTAGTCTGGCTGTCCACTTCACTGTCGCTGATAAAGAGAGCGATGGAGCACTACGGGCACCTTGGTGAAATTGAGTAGCATGCTAGTGGTTAGTGGAGTCAGTATAACCATTTTATTCCATCTGTGATTAATTTGTAAATAAAGTTTTGCACATATATTCTCCTGCCATATTTAATTCTTTGAGTTTTTAATTTTGCTTAAAGTACAGAAGACGTTCAAAACCATAATCCCAATCCCAGACTGAGAAATACTATAACTGGTGGCAGATGTCTTATGTTCATCCATGGAAGTGTGTGTTTCCTCGTGTCCATCAAGGGAAGTTCAGCACCCATGTCCGCCTGTCTCTTGTCAATTGTATATCAATGACATCCTTCAATCTAAAACCCTCCAACAGCCTCTGAGTCACAAAATATGTCCGACCGAGCATCGACTTCTAACAGATGTTGAATGGGACAGGGTTTAAAGGGGCAGCCTCATCCAGACTCTTCTTTGTCTCAGAGTCCTAATAGTCTCAGGGTAAACAGACAGAGCCGCGTGTCCCTCTGAGGCCCCGGTTCCAGCTTCATGGTCCCCTGAGCAGAGCCGTATGTCTGCCTTTAAGAAGAGGCTGGAGCGGCAGACAGCTAATCAATAGATCAATCATAACATTTCCACTTCAAATCAATTACCCAGTGTCCTCCTATCAATCTTTGTTCTTTTGTTTAATCCGACTGAGCTCCGTCCTCTAAAGAATTATTTACCTTCGCTTTAAGTACAACGAAGAATAATTCAATTTGTATTTGAACAATATCTTTGATTCTCAGTTTTCAAGGTACCTTGAAAGATTTGCGCCACAGTGAAACAGTCAACACTGTAAAAACTGCAGCTACATTTACCAAGGCAGAATGATTCAGAGTCAAAGAAAGAGAAGTGAGAGTGATGGAGAGAGAGAGAGTATCATAAAGAGGGCGCTTTGTTTCCAGTCTGCACGCATGAGCTCGTCTTTTTCGACCATGCTGAATTCCAGCCATTCAGATGACTGAAGTGCGTAGGCCAGGCCTCCAACGCGTTTCCCCGTCAACATCACAACAGTCGCCATTCATGAGGCTCCGCTGACTGTAGGGACATCTGCACCACAACTCTTGTCACCTCAGCCCCTCTCCCCCCCTCCCGTCTCCACATCCCCACTGAAACAAACACACAAATACACTTCTACACACTCGCACTAAACTTCTCCAGCTAAATGCCAGCGGCAAGAATCAGAAGGGCATCAGAGATGGCTCTTGTCTGCGTACGCCCATGTGTGGGTTTGTGTGAATGGGACCCAAGGGTGGGGAGGTCTCTGATACCGCAGGGGTGCCGGCGGGGGTGGCGCATTGCTTGGCCTGCTCGGGTGTGTCACGATGGTCGGAGGGTTGAGCGGGTGACAAACACAAGGTTTTCAACCGTAACGACCCCCCTGGCATTCCACACGGGCTCGTACACCACAGTGACGTGGGTGGGCCAGGTGACCTTTGAGCCCGTGGAGCTCTCTCCCATGTGTGCCCATTGTGTTGTGGATTCTGTATCAATTTCACACATCTTCACTGTATGGATCTCAGCGGGCTCCTATACGAACTTTAGTGTCCAGACTCAAATTTTACCCCTCGGTTTCCAGCTGGAAATATGCTCGATTATTCCCAGTCCATAATTTTTTTATATTGCTTGTCAAAAATGCTTTGGTAAAGAGAAATATTCCATCAAGTTCCCATTCAGGCTCTTCCCAAGCTGGCTCTTCAACTGGTATTTCACACCACTGGGTACAAACAGGCGTCATACAGGGCTTTGTTGGATAAACATCCAACGCTGAGTAGGAGCGCCAAGCATCACAGTTATTGTTACTGCTTAATGCCGTGCACCAGCATTGTTGTTTTGCAGCAATCAACACATACATATGTAATAAAGCTGAGAGGCAGCGAGACAATACGAGCTATTGTTACGCCAAACTCCGATCAGCACAAAGGCCCCCACCAGTCTAGATCAGCGCTGACACTAGCTTTGCATAACTGTTTTCCTCCTCTGGAAATGACTTGCTTTCTTGTTCGGAGTGTGGGCCGACTCGATTGGTCCCTGTTGGGAGTTACCTGGCATTTGTCATGGCCTCATTGGTTTGGAGCCATCTGTTGAGCCTGTTGGCATTTTTGTGAATGATGAGGGTTGATGGATGGTGATGAGAGTTCAATGGAGGGAAGGACAAGAGGTGACGGGACATTTTGGAGTGACTGCAAAGACGTTGAGGAGTTTGTGTGTATGTGTGTGTGTGTGTGTTGGTGTCTAAGGGCAAACATCGATGGCTGTGTCAGGGGTGAGTGATAACCGTGGTCTTTTCAGCCCTGCAGGGCGGGTCAGACGGATGTGATGGATGGTTAGCAGTCTGGCCCCCTTCTTCACGCCTCCATCCAGCCCCGTGTCTGGAGATCTTGGCTGGAGAGGCCGGGCTGCTCGGTGTTGGTTGGAGTGAGTCTGTCTGGCCTTCATTAAACAAAGGTTGTCTTCACTCGAAAAAATGGATAATCTTTTTGGAGGCTAAATTTTATTTAATGGAACATTTTGCTATTAGCTAAGGCCTTAAATCTCAGCTGCCAGATAGTCAGCGTAGCACTTGGAACTGCTCTCAGTTTTGACATTGACGGCTAACAGATAAAAGCGTCTTTTATGTCTGGTGGGGAGTTTTTTTCTGACTCTGTTTTGCTTTTACCTGAGCTGAGATCTCAAACGTTAAACAAAAAATTATACTAGCGAGTTAAGGAAGACATGTTGTCTGGTTTTCAGCCTCTTCTATGCTGCATCTGTTTTCCCTCGTCAAGTTTGTGGACTACAGAAATTCCCAGAACAGATTTTTTCTTTTTTCCTCCCCCCTTCTTTTCTTTTGCTTTTTTACTTCCCTTGCTTACCCAGTTCCTGCTTTCTTTCTCAAACTCCTTTTTCTTTACACCTTCATTCTTTCCGTTGTCTTCCGCCCCCGTGTCCATCCTCATTGGCCTCCTTGTCTCTTCTCCTTGCAAAGTTTCCGCATTTCTCTTCTTCCTCCTTCACCCACACCGGCTAAAAAGCTCACACAATATGCATATACAGCCCCAGCATATCTCAGGGGTCATTCCTGTTTCTGCACTGGTGGAGGTGATGGTGTCTCTGACATAGCCTTTCTTTTTTTTTTTTTTTTTGACGGAGCTTGGCTTTCCATGGCCGGTCTTGTGTTGTCTCTCCTGTGTTTGAAGACTCTGTGGACACTGTGGTCTGCTGCTTCAGGCCCAGGCAGACTTATGAGGGGGCAGACAGCAACCAACACCCCAGAGATGAGCTACAGTAACCTGCCTTGTGTCTTTTCTCAATCTTCAAACACGGGGGAGACAGTAAGAGAGAGGAAGAGAAAGAAAGGCAGAGAGAAGCAACAAAGGCTCATGTGAAAGAGCACAAGGCCTTCACACACCCAGACTCACTAATTGACGGCTGCAGGGAGTGGGTGAGACAGTGGGAGAGATAAGAAAGCCACCAGAACCTGCTTACATTCTGCACACAGTGTATTCAAATGTCCCTACAGGAAGAGCCAGACACATAAACACCAAAACAGTCACATTAAACGACTTTGAAAGAATTATTCTGATCAAAATCATCAATCTTAAGCTTCCTCAGATTCCCTTGCTTCTGTACCTGTAGTCATTTGGATTAAACAGCTTCTGCAGACACGTTCAGACGACGGTAAATTTTCTGGCATATGTGGCACAAATACAGAGAGAAAGACCTGATTGCTGCTTTGTCACTGATTTAGTAATGACAAACTGGAGGCCCAGGGCCACTATTTAATTGCTTTGGCCGTGTGCACCAAAGAGATGCCACGCCAATTAATCCCCTTGATGGCAGTGTGTCCTGTCCCATGCCTGCACCCCCTGGTAAAGCCATCCCGCAGGGAAGAGGCGGGCTGGGTGGAGTGGGTGGAAAGGCACATGGGGACCCCCTACCAACAATGGGTATCAAATCTATACCCTCTGCTCTGTTTCACCATCGCCCCTCTTCAACATCAGTGGGTCACCTTTTATCTGTATATGCACGATGCAGGCTGTTTGGAGGATTCCCAATTAACTTTTTAAAATCAATATTATGAGGCTAATTTTAATGAGACAAATATGGAACTAAAATACAAAATTTATGACTGGTGATACAAAAGAGGCATGTTCAATCTGTACCATTTGACCTCTGTAATTTTCTACAGTACTACTACATGTGTTTTTGTGAGCTGTCTGAACAGGTTAATTAAATCAAGTTTATCTAATCTAATTTTTTCATATCTATCTTGTCTTGTTATGTTTTCATATCCTACTTTATCATACATTATCCTAACCTTCCTTATCCCACCTTACCTTGGTGTATCTCATCTTTATATTTCTTCTCTTATCTTTATGCGTTATAGTGTGTCTGCTTATATTGTATTATATCCCCTCACAACTGAGTTTATTTTATCATAATTTTATATTTTTTATTATCATTAAATCTGCTTATATTGATGCAGTTGTTGTATTTTTTAATCAAATCATAATTGCACTTCTGCGTCTTTCTGAACCTTATTGTTTCATATCTTATCGAATCTTGTCATTTTTTAACCACGCCTTATCTTCTCATATCTTACTGTTTCTGCTAATATCATATCATATCTTATCCCAGCTTATCTGATTGTATCTTAGTGTAATTATTTGATATTTTCTCATATATTTGCATATGATCATATCTAATTTTATCTATCTTAGTTTGAAATGACAGTCCTGCCCTCTCTTGAACTATCTACCTATGAAACATGAGTCTCTGCCTCAACAAAAGACCTGTCACTCACCTGTAACTATCATCTGTCATTTCATAAAATAAGATGAGATAAAATGAGATAAGATGAAATGAGATTAGATGAGATGAGTTAAGATCAGATGAGATAAGATGAGATGAGATAAAATAAGATTAGATAAGATTAGATGAAATAAGATGAGATTAGATGAGATACGATAAAATGAGATGAGATAAGATATTTGTCTTGTAGTCCAACAACAAAATTTGGTTTGAGACTGAGTGGACGGAGTAAAAAGAAGAAAGCAAAAGAGGAGAAGGGGGAGAAAAGGAGGAGGGCTGTGGGTGGATGCAGCATCTGGCTGATATGCAGCCGTGTGCCGAGGCGATGAGGCGCCTCCAGCTCAGGAGGAGGTAGGGCGGTTTGTATGAGGCCAGCACAGATAGCCAAGCAGATAGACAGTGACAACAATAGCTTCCTGCAGCCCACAGACAAACCCTCTCGACCATATCATCCTCTGAACTTCCCGTTACATCTTTACCGCAAACTTTGCTCATCCCTCATCTTTGGCTCGACAGGACTCAGGATCCGTCATGAATAAAGACAAAGTGTCACATACAGGAAAGCTGATCACTGTGAAGATGGCTCGGGACGTGCGGTGACCTTTTGTCTTATTCAAAAATCAAAGGGGTGCTGCTGCGAGGCCCGTGGGGGAATAGAAGTTGGTTGGCTGGAGGAACAAGGGTTAGTGGGGGTGTCTGGGTGCTAATCCATGGTACCATTGATGACCCTTGACCCCTGAGGGCATGGGTTTGGGCTCTACCAAAATGTGTCTGTGAGAGTCAAGCCTCCCCTCTGCGCTTCAGGCCCTCCTACCTGTAATGATTTATGGGGCAGGGTGCGATCGACACTCGCTCAGCCCAAGGGAAGAGCCTAAATGGTAGTTTTGACACCACTGAGAGACGGGGTTAAAGGTGATCAATAACAAGCCACTGGAGGAGGAGGAGAGACAGAAGGACAGATAGAGCGAGGGAGGAGAAAGGGAGGTGGTGGATAAATAGGAGGAGGAGGAGGGAGCAGCTCTTTTTAATTGGCCTCTGCTCATTACTCCAGTCTTTGTAGACCATCGCCTCTTTTGTGCATAACTCGGCCTCTGGCTCCAGGGCACATATGTGTTGGGCTTTAAGGTGGTTTTGTTTAATTCCTATTGAGCTGACCTCAGAATGCAGTAAAAAAAGACACTGGTTTGAAGTTTGACCCGAAAGGAGGTCATTGTAGGACATTTTCTGTCAGATATACTGCCATGCCTCGTACGTCCGGTCGAGTATTTGATGACTTGTACACTTTGCTGGTCTCAGAAAAAGTTCTGCTGCTGCAACTCTCTCCTACAGTCATATCCATTAATCATATCCATTATCACACTAATATGTATCACATGTAACTTATACCGAATCCTTTGTTTCCAACCATTCACCACTTTTCATCATTGTAGGCTGTGTTGCTGCCTCAGCAGAAAGGCTTCACAATTTACTCATAACACAAAAGGGGCTGCTCTTGTACATATAAAACACAAAAAATGGGTTCTTGTTGAGTTGTTACAAAGAGATGGTTATCCTAATTCATATAAAACAAAAATTGGTGGACTCATACACAATCATATGGGAGACGATTAGGGCCGCTGAAAAAAAAGGACCAATATATATATTGTTTGTTATTCTGGGATTAAGGTCAGAATTCAGAGTAAAAAATTGGAATTCTTGAAAAAAGTGAGAATTCTGAGAAAAAAAAGTCAGAATTCTAAGATTAAATTCAAAATCCTGAGAAAAAAGTAAGAATTCTGAGTTCAAAGTCAGAATTCTGAGATTAAAATCAGAACTCTTAGATTAAAGTCAGAATTCTGACTTTTTTCCTCAGAATAATAAAAATCATACCCCCTTTTTTCATTTTTTTCAGTGGCCCTAACCTTCTTCCGTACAATCATGACTGAACAATCATGGCCCTAATAAAACAAAACACACATAAACTGGCTGAGTATCCTTATAACACAAAAATGGCAGCTCTTGCACATTCATTCATAACATAGAAATGTTTTCTCACATTAAGAAAAAGCACAAAAATGGTATCAGCACCCTAAAAGTGTTTCCATAATACTTCCATAGCACAAAAAGGTTTGCCCTGAATTATTAAATAGCACAGAAATAGATGTATTCATAACATCAGAATGTTATACTATATAATTTTAAATGTGCAAATAAGTAATTGTCCTTGAACGCAGTCATAAAAAATTGCACTATACCTTTAAAACACAAAAATGGCGTCACACTTCATTCATTGAACAAAAATACTGTCCTTCTGTTGAATTTATTTGCTGTATTGCAAACTCAGTGTCCCTTTAAACACTCCCATATTTGTTTCCCCCCTCATGATTTCTAACTTTATGTGCATGGGTGACTGTATGACAGTTTCTCTGATGCCTGGAAGAGTCTAACACCCCCTCTGCTTCCACTAGACACACATACACACACACACCCAGTCTTGGAGTATCTCTCAGAAGTGAGCTGATTAGGCCCAAGACTGGGGACTGCTTTGCCTAATCATATCGCTGCATCCAAATCATCTGTGTACATTTCTAATTACATAGTGGCACGCCGTGTCCTTGAGCACAGTGGCAGGTCTCCATTTCATCTCTGTGCTGTGTCTAACCCCCCCGCTTGGCTTATTTTTTCTCCCTCTCCTCTCTCCTCCATCCTTATTTATTTATTTTCATCAGCCTTATCTTTGTTGTTGTTTCAGTCGACTGTGCGCCGAGCAACAGCACTCATTTGCCCACCGATCTCCGTCCTTTGAACTCAGCATCGCAGGGCAGAGCCGACTGTCGGGGGCAGCGGGATCATCTTTTGATGATCTGTTTATTGTCCGGCTCCAATTTGCAGGGGTTCACAATATAATATTCATTCCAGCATGCATAACATGATGGATCAGTCATGGGTAAAGGACAACAGCAAAGAATATTGTTGGGGTTTGGATTACAAGGCTGGCACACAAACAATGCCGTGCAGAACTTCTTTGACTTTTTTTTCTTTTCCTATGAGCGAATCCTTCACTTTCCGTTCCTGACTGTCCATACTTCTTCTTAAAGAAACAATAGAACTGCTCCGAGTGTGCAAAAAGATGATCTTTCATCTTCCATGCCTATACATTTGTGAACTCTGAATAGCCATGTTTTTTTTTTTCCTCATTTTGAATATCCTTGATGAAGGAAGGCCCTGAACATCTCTGTGTGCTCCAGATGACCTTCCTATTGTTTATCGATGTGTGTGTCTCTACTGCAAGGCCTTTTCTTTTCTTTGCCTCTGCTCCTCTCTGCTGTGAACCTTGTTATTGAAGTCAGAAGGCATTTCGACGCCATCAGAGCTGACAAAAGCAAGGTTTGAAGGTGAAGAGAGGGGACAACCTTTAACATGGGAATGCCATGTCCATGCGCCACAATTAACTTTGCAACCTTGGCAGTAGTTTAAAAGGCCTCCTCAGCAGCTGTGCTGTGTGATTTCAGACGTGTCATTATTGCAGCTGCTTTGTTTGCTTAGTCTATTATCCTTTATAGGTTTCCTTGGGCTATTTGCAAGCTTTTGTTAGACTTCCAAAATGAAGGCAGCTTGAACATTACAGATGATTGCATTTATCTTACCTTTTTCGGCTGTGTTCTTATCACCTGCTAAGGTTGTCACAGCCATTGTTTAATACCAACCTGCTCCGTGAATCAGTAGTAATTGCCGCTGCTCTAAAGTATGACTTTCTTCTCATTGTATGCCACCTACAGTAACATCTCTGTGCTGCTGCCTGGAGGCGAGTTCCTGAGATATTAGTTCTCCACTCTCAGAACTGTTAGTCACACTGACAGACACCTGAGGCGATATAAAGTGTCGCTCAAAGCCATGAAAGAGGGAGACGGGCTACTTCTCTTCTTCAGAACCTCGGAGTGAGGAGCAAAGAGATGAAGAGGGGAGGAGAGAGTAAGTTTCTAAGACTGCACTTAAACCCCTTCGCATATGGGGGCCATACCTTGGAGAAGACATGAAGGCAGAACCCATATAGCTACAAGGCCCAGTATCATAAATAACACAAGACTTCTCCTCTGCCGTCTCCGTCTCCTCCAGTTCACTGCTGGAGTGTTTCATATGGTAACTAGGTGTTCACTGTGTGGCCACATTGTTGCCCATCTTTCAAGTGGCTCAGAGGAGGAAACCTTGAGGTAGGGGAAGAGAAGGAATTTTTGATGAAAAAAATACATTATTCTGTTCTCTTTTTTCCAGTCTCCATCCCCCCTTTCTCTGCCACTCACTGTGGGAGTGGAGTATTTATTACATAAACGGTAAAAAAGAGGAGAGGAGAACTTGGCCGGAGGATGAGGTAGTAATAGAGAGTAAGAAATCTACAGGCTCTTTCACCTGACAGGTTAAAAATGTGGGTTACATCCAGGAATGAGCTTCTTTTTCTCCGCCTCGCTCTTCTTGCAGAATAATGTGTAACTACACTGAAGATGTACAACCCCAATTCCTAAAAGCTCGGTGTGCTGTGCGAAATGTTAAAAATGAAGAATTGAACAGTTTGCAAATCATTTAAACCCTTTGTTTGGTCAGAAAAGGTGCAAAAGCAGAATATCAAATGTTAAAATTGAAAAATGTCATTGCTTTATTTAAAAAATACAATCTATGGTCATTTACAACATGTTTCGAAGCAGTTTAGACAGAGTTGTGTAATGTTGTAAGAACACCAGGATGATCATCTCCCAACTAATGATATTAATTGGCAACAAGTTGGTAGGAAGATAGGAAGAGTAGCATGAGCAAATAGTTCAACAATTCAAGAATAATATCCCTCAGCATGAAACTGAATATGATTAAGTTTCTTTATCAGCTACAGTATATAATATCATTAACGGATTTAGAGAATCTGAGAAATCTCCGCACATAAAGGCAGAGGCTAAAAAAAACAAAATATTAGATGGTGATCTGTGGGCCCACATGCATTAAAAACAGACCTGACTCTGTAGTGGAAATCACTGCACAGGTTCAAAATTACCTCCAATATCCGCTGTCTGAGGATTGAAATTTTTCAACTCCACATATAAATGATAAAGTATACACATATATCCATCTAATACATCCTGTATATGGAGCAGCTGAGAAAAAAAACAGATGTAACTGAGAAGAGAACAACAAAGAAAGTAAGTACAACAGTTGTGGCTACACGTGTCCATTATTAAATACATTGTTTACAGAGCCAAGAGAAAAGAATATGAATAACATATTTCAAGTATTTCCATTTGTGTCCCATTGCATCCATTTCTCCCATTTAGTCAAAAAGGCATTTTATTTCATTCTAAGTTTATATGTCATTCTCTCCATGTTATGGACTAACCACTCATTCACAGCTGGTGGCTCGGCTTTATACCATTTTCTTATTGCTTTTTACATGTAACCAGTGATATTTTTATTACATATCTGTCTTTGACCAGGACATAATGATCCAAGTTCCCAAAGTACATAACACTACATTCTTTAGGTATTTCATAACCCAGGATGGCCTTAATTATGTTGTGTATATTTTCCTAAAATGGATTAAGTTTCTTACATCCACAGAAAATGTGTGAATGATTCGCTTCTCTTTCTCCACATGTACAGCGGAGTATACTGGGAGCCTGTTTGAGTGATGAAGAAACAAGTCAAGTTTTTTCCAACCAAACCCCGCCATATTCTTGAGTTTGTGGTTGTGTCTCTGTGCTTCACACATCTTCTGCCACTCCTCTATGGTAACGTTGATCTTCAATTCATTCTCCCACTCACTGTTTGAGGAATTAGTCCATCACGTCCATCCACAAATGCAGGTGAACTAAATAAACTAAACCATGTATGACACGCCCTTGTACCTGTCTTTTTAAAAACCCTTTTCTGTAACTAAAATGTAAAATGAGCATTTATTTTTTACACAAAACAATACAGTAGTTCAGTTTAAGCACTCATAGGTTGTCTTTGCACTCTTTGTAATCAAACAGAGGCTGTGAATAATTTGCAAACTCTCAAATTCTGCTTTTATTTACATTTTAAAGAGTAGTCCAACTTTTAGATTTGGGGTTTTATATTGTAGTTGACAGTGACATCAACCTCAAATACGTTTACATTACAAGCCCTATAATAAAAAAGGAAGCACATATTCTTGGAGAAATTGTATTTTAAGCCTGCTAAGACTTATTATCAGCTCTCCAACATCGCCCCATATATCTGTACATGCAGATGATCTGGAATCCCAACAATCTGAACCAAGTGAATTATTCAGCCGCTCCCATTATTTCCATAATTGCCAGCATTGTAGTGGTGTTTGTAATGTCATTAATAACAGGCGTTGGCGTATAATACGCTTAATGTTATTTATCTGTTGGCAGATAGCTTGATGCTGCTAATCCTCATTCATTTGCTGTGGATCAATGCAAATCCGCTAGCGTGAGTGAAATCCCCCCCCTCCCCCTTTCCAGAGCTGATGGTTCCTAATGTATTTTCCCACCATTAACCAGCCATAATCCCTGCTAATCATCACTAATCCACATCTCCTGTGTGTGACGATACTTCCCTGATGAAGGAGGCATCAGTGTTTCATGAGGATGGAGCTTCTCCACGAGTGCAGCCAAGGGCCCACTCAGTGCAGGAGAGAGACACTGCTGAGAGGGGAAGAGGAGGATAGGAGGAAGGTCTGAACCCTGGTGCTTCGTGGGTCAAATAGCTCGCTTTTGCTGTTTTGTGATGAGTTCTGCTCATGTTTTATTGATTTATTGGCATAATGGAGGTTGTGTCCCTCTGTTTGGCACAGAATAAAAATTGCATGTCATCAAAAACTAACAGTTGGTAGCAGTTGCCACAAGCTTTTTCTTGTCTGGCCAACTGAGGGCTCCTCTATGGTCACTCAGAAGCCCTCACTGGTTTTAAGTTGGTTGCTCTGATACTTGGAGATCTGATGCTTCAGTCACATCTGAAAGTTTCCAAATGGACCCTGATGTCTCTGGGGTGGTGTCTATCGGAGAACAGCTGTTGAACACTTTCACAGAATCAAGAGTTTACCCCCAGGGGTGCATTAAACTGACACCAAATGTGCTTAATTTATGAGCTTGATGTTAAATGACAGGGAAAACACAACTTACTATCCATTATAGCAGTAGATCTCCATTATAGGGACAGAGACAGAGCTTATGCAGGTGCAGTTTCTCATGTCAAATGTGTCAAATTGTGTCAAAAATCATGTGATTCCTATTAGTGAATTATTGCTGTTGTGTGATTCCTATCAAACTTGGACGTGTTAGCTTTCGTGATGCAGTACCCACGTTTAACCACCAGGAGGCGCCTGTGTCTCGCTGTCCTCTACGGGCTTGCTTCTTCATATTGGCCTCTTCTCTTTCAGTTTGACCACCTCAGCCGGTGCAAAACCACTTTTTTCTCTCTCTGCGTCACAGCAGCACCCAAACCCGTCACACTCCGGTCTTATTGTCTTTTTGGTTCGTGTCATTTTTACGCGGCTGAGGCTGTGCGAATGTCGCCGACAATTTCACATTTAAAAATGATGGAATTACACCAAACGAAAGGCTGAATTGATAGAGAAGCGGTGTCAGAGATGTATAAATGTCACAGAAATTAGTAACAGTGCAGGGAATGTCTGTTCCTTCGAAAAAGCTGCTGGAGTTTTCTCCAAAAACTGACGCTGCGTAAAAGTTTCCTCTGCGCCTTCATGTTTCATGACGGCGCAAGAAGTTCACAAATATATCACTGCATTAATCCTTCGAGTTATCTTATATTAACATGATTGAAAAACAACATCATGACCTAAACAGACTGTGTGTCTTGTCTGTGTAGAGAAGAGTAAGGCCCTTAAATACCTCTTCATTATGAATTTATGAGTTCCGTGATTGTCGAAATGAAAAGCTGCTTAAACTTCTTTCAATCAAGTGGGATTTTTATAAATAAAAATTCATATGTGAGGATAAAACGTTTCTCAATGGGAACTTTTAAAAGATTTTGGCCTAATTTTGGATTCGCTCGGAAAGCAAACAGCGCTCACACCCGCTGTGGCCCGCGACCAAGGGCCTCGTTTTTACGACTGTACGTTCAGTTCGTGATTTAAAGAGATTTAATATTTGCTTTTAATTACATTTGATTCTTTCTTTTGATAATTTAGGCCTCCTTCTTAACATCATGGCCTGCCGTTTATTCATCCATATGTGCGTTTTCTCTCCCTCTATCTTTGGAAAAGAGGCTGATTTCAGCCTGCAGGCACTTCTGTCTCAGATCAAAGATTTGTCACAATCTGCCTTTAAACGCCTCAAACTTGACAAGTGAATTGAAATGTTTTAAGGCCTTCTTAACGATCCCCTTAGTTAACACATGACCTGAAAAATACTCCATGTAATACTTGTGCAGTAATAATGATAATTATGAAAAGCAGCACTCAATAAAAAGACAATAGTTCCGTATTAATATTGCACAATTTAATACTGCGATTTTTACACAAAGATGTGAACAACGTCAGAGACTGTGTGAACTTAGCAGGGAATGCCTGAGGTAAAATACTGTTGTCTATTCCCTTTAACAGCACATGTCGACAGCAGCTCGTGCTGTTACATAACCAATCACAGCTATTAAACTGAACACATGGTGTGCTGAACAGCATCAAACTTTCGGAGCATCTTTGTTTGTCTGCTGATGCTACAACCAACAAGCAACAAAAGGACGAGTGGTTTGGACCTTAATGAAGACAAAAGACCATTTCTTGTATATATGTTTTATGTAAGTAATAAAATATTACTATAACATAAATATAAATGTGACTTTGCAGTCTACATTTAGCAATCAACATACAACCAATGTAGTAAACGAAAAGAGAAACAGACTGAAATCCACTGCAACATAAGCATTAACAGAGCTGAACAAAAAGCTCCAAACACGTTTAAGAAATAAATATATATATATAAATGGTCAGATTCATAAATGAAATCATATTAAAATATCTTCTTGGAATTAGTAAGTGTACAAAACTGCCCGGAAAGAAACAAAAACAAAACAATATCTCAGAACAAATACAAGTTTACATATTGGACATATTTACATATCGGAAATAATCCTGGCAACATTTTCTCTAAAATCTTTTTTTAATTATTATCATTATTTTTTCTTGAAAAAAAAAAAATGTTGTCCCTCCTCATGTGTGTTGAGTAGCACTGCTGTAGGTTTGTGGACTGCTCCAGCACTGAGCTGAGGAATGACACATAACGCATGACTGTTTTTTTTTTATTCTTCAGATTTCCTTTAAGGTCAGAAAAAAAATAAATATATCTGAAGTGAATTCCCTTCAATGCTTTTACCCTCAAGGAGTTATTATTTCTACCTCCGAGTCCAGCGTTTTTGGAGTATAATACAATGGACGTGTGGACAAAGGAAACGGAGTGTCTGTAACCAGATTTGAAACATCCAAAATAAAACACAGAAGGAGAAAAAAGAAAATCATGTACAGGCGTGATATTCCGACACGGGGCACTGAAGTTACCTGAGTTATTATTACTTTTCATTTTTGACCAATCTCTGTTGAAATGTTTGGACTGAACAGGATTAACAGGCAGTAAGCAGTGTGAGCCTGACGCACCACCAGTGCGCACTGGAACCTGTAAACATGGGATTTATTGTGTTGAAGTCTATGGAGATCAGCTCCACTCACAAAGAAATACTTAATTGCAATTTAAAAAATTAAAATTAAAAGAAAAAAATAAGTGCTCCATGCAGAGAAAACAATATTTTTTAACACAATGAACCCCCTCCAGAATAAAAGATTTGCCCTTTTTAGCGTCTGGTGCTTTTTGCAAATTTCGACGTGGTCAGCTGCAAAGCTTTAAATATCTTTTAAGGCATGCATTCAGGACTCCTGTGTCCAGTTGCATTGGATATTTTCTTTAAATAGGTCTTACTTTTTAATTATGTGTGTTTTCGGGTGGCATAATTTCCATCACTTTCCCACCATCAGCTGAGAGAACAGAGAGGAAATTGGAGGCTGCTCTGATGAGTTAAAGTCAGGACAGAAATCATAAAGAGAGACACTGAAGTTAAAGTAGATCCAAACCAAAAACAACACACTTAATATAACAAAGAAAGCATACACTAATATTCAGAAATCTGGTTAATCAGTTTTTAAGCCTAAAAGCAACAAAAAGGCTTTTTTCATCTCCAGTGTTTGATCGTTTTCAGGCGGACACCTCGCTCTGGTGAGCGCCAACAGTTCATGGTGCACCAGGAGGAGATGCCACATTTAATTACTCCCCATTAGAAACAGCCATGGGATATCAAATTTACTTCCTATGTAAGTCACCTCCATATAATTTTGGTAAATAAAGATCTTTGTTTCACTTTAAATGCGCACGGAATCAATAATAGCGAATATTTTTTCTATTTTCATGATTTTTTTTTTAAAAACATTTTCCCTCTTTGCCATCTATTTGTTGGAAATCTCCGAATACTAAGGGTAGAACTCATCTGCTCAACTTTTCCCATGTCTCTTTTTCTCTCAGGAAAATCAAAAACAAAAAACAAAAAGCCAAACTTAAATACTGTAAACTCCACAGTCCCTTTCCCTTTTTTTCTCTTCCCCCCTGCAGAAATGCTGGGATTGTTCATGAAAACAGTCACTGCACAGGACTCTGTAGTGTGCGGTGTAGAGGAGGGGTCTCTGCCTGGGAATATACGTCCTCCATATTCGGGTGAGGGACCCCCACTGGTGTCATTCTTTTCTCTTTTTGTCTTCTGTTGCAAAACCAAACACGGACAACCTCTTTTTCCAGCTGCAGAGTGCCGGCTAAAGTGCTGATTTCATGAGCAGACGGCTTTGGGCATTTTAAGAAATGATTCTCCAGCGCCCCTTTCACCCCCACTTCGATGGAGGTCCTCTTCTTTCGTTTCCTGCCCTGCGCAGCGATCTTGTCTAAATTGGTGGGACTGCCCGTGTTGGAGTCTGTCTCCTCCAGCCACTTGTTTAGGAGCGGCTTAAGTTTGCACATGTTCTTGAAGCTGAGCTGCAGCGCCTCAAACCTGCAGATTGTGGTCTGAGAAAAGACGTTTCCATACAGGGTGCCCAAGGCCAAGCCCACGTCCGCCTGCGTAAAGCCCAGTTTGATCCGCCGCTGCTTGAACTGCTTGGCGAACTGCTCCAGGTCGTCGGAGCTGGGCGCGTCCTCGTCCGAGTGGTCCTGGTGGTGGCTGAACGCTTGCTGGGGCGACTCCATCTGGTTGTCGTGGCTGCCCGAGTCGTCGTGTAGTGGGTCCCGCATGCCGTGGTGCAGGGAGCCGGGCTGGGGACTCAGCATCGCGTTGAGGTTTGTGTATCCGGGCTGGGAGTAGACCAGAGACTGGTGGCCGTTAGATGCTGGGGACAGCGGTGATAAGTGGTGGGTCGTGGTAGGCGCCCACGAGCCATGGTGGCCACCCTGAGTCTGCTGGTGCACAAGGTGAGATCTGTGGTGGAAGCTGGAGCTCAGGTCGTCCCGGCTCGCCTGCACGCTGGCTTTGTGCTCCTGCTGCCCGATGTGGGTGCCGCTGGACCAGTCGGTGTTGGATGTGGGCAGCCACTGGTGGTGCGTCAGGCTCATCGGGTGTCCCGTGTTGGTCGCCGCGAGCCCTTGCAAGTACTCGTGGTGCATCATTTTCTGCACCTCTCTGTAAGTCGTCCCCTGGTGCATCCTATCCGAATCCGGATGCATGAGCGGGTTGGACGGTAAGGAGTTATTCCTCGGAATATACTGAGCTGTTGTCGCCATGGCTCCTACTTCGTAAACTGACGAGCACCTCGGAGGTCTCCAGGCTTTAGAGCCAAAACGCAACAACCTGCTCTGGGAGGTCTTGGGGAAGAGCGAGGACACGCCTCCCTTCCGCTTGTATTGGCTCTTCTCCGATTCAAGCCCACTGGGGACACATTCAATAGGCGCAGAGCTTCAGCGCATGGTACAGCGCATTTTTCGCACAGGATGGATGGAGCTCCGGTCTTACATATGTTAAAGAAAAACATATGTTCTATTTATTAAATGCCTCTTTGAGTTTATACAGTACCCTCATGAACGCGCACAGATATCCACTCTTAGATTTTCTTTCTCCAGCCCTCTCTCTGAGGAAGCTGAACCGTCCTGCAGCAGCAGCAGCAGCAGCAGCAGCAGCAGCTTTCATTCGCTTTCCCCGAGTTTAAGATCGGTTGTTTTGCAAATAACCACGTGGGGGAGTACGGGGATCTGTTTTAAGGGTTTCCCCCCCTCTCCTTCTTCTTCTTCCAAACGCGCACACATGCACTTTCAAACACACACGCCCGTGCACCTTTATAATAGGTCACTGATGATTATAGCGCTCCTCATTTTAAATAGATTATAAGGCGAGATGCAGCAGCTCTGCAGACACCCACACAACAAGAGGAGTGTAAATAAACCCCTCTGAAACGTGTGTGTGTGCGTGTGTGTGTGAACTCTGCTGTAAATGTGTGACAAATTTGAAAGCATTTGCTCGATTTCAAAGCCTCCGCGTGTGTCATTTATTTGTATTGTCTCGGTAATTTTCAATGTTGCATGATCTCATCATCACCACCCACTTAGTTAAGATAGGCCAAGACTCTCTCTCTCTCTCTCTCTCTCTCTCTCTCTCTCTCTCTCTCTCTCTCTCTCTCCTTCACAGGTGACAGATATTATACACTATTTATTAACATCATCCTCTTTCTTTCTGAAACCCTGAGCACAATAAAGCAGTCAGGATCAATGTTTAGAACAACCGTCTATCTGATCATTCTCATCTATAATTTATCATAAAACGCTGTAGATCAAATTTAAACCGCTTTACATCTTCTCTGCAAAGCTGCTGCTCCAGCTGCTCTGCATTTTTCCCCACTCCTGGAAATTCAAGCATATAAAAAAATGCTTTTATTCTGATATCATTTACCTCTCGAAGCATTTTTTTTTACTAAGCAGCAACTTGGAGAGAGAAACCTTGTGTTTCTTCCTCCTGGCTCCTTCCTCACTACCTCTCCCGGTTGATCTGATTATTTTTCCCTTCACGTTTTGTCCCAATAGCAAATTACCAATTCTATGAATTGCAAAGCAGCCTCAGAGACGCTGAGGGGTAGAGAGAGGGGGGGAGATGCGAAGATTGAAAGGGATCTTTGCAAACACAATCACGTTCTTAAATGGAAATGCGGGGCTTTAAACAAATCTTACATCTCTCCCGTTCCATTCGCCTAAAACTCTGCAATCAGGCGCATGTTCCACTCCTTCTAAAACAGGAGCGTTTTGGAAGGTTTTTTTTACGCGCAACAGTCCCATTTTCATCATTTACCTGAAAGCAGTGTTTTGCCTTTTATCTCTGCTGCGTGTTTGTTTGTTGTCATCTTCCCCCACGCGACTATTTTCTTTCCATTTACAGGACGACTCAACTGTAGTGTTCATTTTAATCCGGGACTACATGACTAAAAGGTAAGTTGTCTCCTTTCTGCTGTGACCGCGTCCTTGCTCTAACAATGTTGCTGCGAGTGAGTGCGAGTGTGTGTGCGAGTGTGTGTGTGTGGGTGTGTGTGTGCGTAAAATGTTGTGCCAGGGTCACAGGTGCTCGTCATCATCTCTTGAAAGGCGTGGTTTTTGTCCACCCATCCTTTATATATTTATTTGGGATGAGTGGGAGACAAGCCGCGTGAGTTTTACGCGCGTAATTTTAGTACAATTGGTTAGAATTAAAGTAAAGCGACTCGATAAATAACAGTGATTTTTACCGTACATGCATTTTTTGTCCATCTGTAATGTTTGCATTAAATATGTATCTAATATGTCTCACGTTTGAGTGCGTTTTGAAAACATTTTGATCAGGAATCCTCGCGAAACAATAATTTTCCTGACCTAATACACCTGTTTCTCCATCTAGAATTATAAAACATCTCTGTTTATTTAACTAAATATACTTTTATGTATTAATAAACACCGGATAAATCATGTTAAATTTGAAACATCACATGAAACAATGATAATCAACGCTTCTCTTGCGCATGACATCCATGCGAAATCGCAGCCCGGACATGTCTTATTGTCCCTGTCTTGAACTCCTGAGAGACCTCTCTCAGTGTCTGTGTGTCACCGCAGCTCCATGCAGCTCTCACTTAATGAAGATGCGTTCGCCATTCACTCCTTCTGCTCCCACAGTCTATAAAAAGCAGTGGTTTCTGCTACACAGAGCCAGTCTTGTGCTTTTGCCCCAGCCAGCGACGAGCTGCTGGAAAAAGAAAGATCCAGATGCTTTGGCCCCCTTTTTTTTTTCTTGCAAAAAGAATATGGCCTTGTGTGCGCTGAGGTGCATTTTTGCCAGGACGCGCGAGGTTTCCATGGTGCGCGCGATGAAAGGGATCACACAGAAAAGTTGGTTGGTGAATGACAGGCCGTACAGGAAGAGCGGCTGGAAATGAGCACGATATGATGGATTTTAGAGAGAGGGGAAAAAAGGCACAAATTACGAGGCTCTCTGAGTATTAACCGCAAAGATGCGTGTCAAGGAAGTTGGATGACCCCCTTTTTTAGCAGCCAAAGTGCGTGTGCACAAGTCTGTCCTTTGTGTCACCCTGACAACACACTTTCTGATTTTTTTATTCACTTTTTTACGAGTTTTTCTGCAATGTCTGCAAAAGTCAAAACCTCAAATTCAGAAGTAAGATTAAATTTACCAAAGATTAAACTTCTCTCACATTGAAAACAGGACGTTTAAACGTCTAAATGAATGCAACGAGGTATTTGTGTAAACTATGATATAGGATTTATTCATTAGAGTGGAGGCCTTTTCTGTTTCAGACAGTCACGTGTTA
Source organism: Xyrichtys novacula (assembly GCA_962446985.1). Lineage (NCBI taxonomy): Eukaryota > Metazoa > Chordata > Actinopteri > Labriformes > Labridae > Xyrichtys > Xyrichtys novacula. The sequence continues at coordinate 28,070,350 of OY660871.1, forward strand.
ATCTCTTCCAGTCTACTTGATATGCAGCAGTTATTATCAGGACCCCAACCAATGGGACTCCAAGGTCTCTGCAACTAAACAAGTTTCCCTTCCTCTGTCTGCAGATGTAGGGTAAAATGTATAAAAAACACTTTTAGATTTTTTTTACACAACATTTATCGAGTATATGTTATAAATAAAACAGTAAAAAGATTAAATTTCATTTTATTATTGAAAAAGTTGAATCCAAGTAAGATTTTCGGGCACTTTCTTTAAGTGTTAAGTTATAAATATGACCAAAACTAAATTGAACTCGATCATTAAGTTTTATTTCCACAGGTTCACCTGCTAAAAAAAAACACACTCTCACTCTTAAAACGGTCTCGGCCTCATATTAGATGTTAAATGCAAACCTTCTCCAAGTCTAGAGGGAATATTTCGACCTGCCACGAGCTATGTTTAGATTTTAAAATTCATGTGATGTACCCCCCAACTACAGCAAAGCGACTGGAATAATATCCACCAACTCACTCAATCAGTTAATTGTATTTCGTTTCCTTTTTTTTTTTTTTTTTTTTTTTGATAGACATGCGTAATAGGCACTAAATATGCAATACAAAAAAAATCCTGTTTGCCCATCCGTTTTGAAGACCAAATCGTCCCGTGCTTTTCAGGTAACTTTTTCCTTTTCTTTTTTTGGCTAATGAACTTGGGCTATTCTGCCAGCATCCCCCTGAGAATGCGACTTAAAGGGGAAGGGGGGGAAAACGCTTCTCTTGTGGTAAAAGGTGCGAGTTTCTTCCTCTATCTCTCGGCTAATTAGGCGGGGTCTGAACACGCCAGGATGAATATTCATGAAAGGCACCAGCGCGCAATTAGTAGTGGAGAGAGTTCCCAACTTCAATCCCCAAAACAACGCAGCTTGTGGAGGGAAAGGGGGTACTGGTTCCCCCCCTTCTCCACTCCATGTGTCCCTGCTTCTGCTCGAGCACTCTTTGAGCCCCCTCACTTATACTCTCAACTCTTATCAGCCAGACTCCTGCTCCCACTTTCAAAGCAGCCAGCAACATGAGTGATCTGTCCACTCCATGTTGGGAATAACAGTTAATCCAATTACATTTCTCAATAACTTCTGAAGTGGTAGGAGAGAATTTCCTATGTCACATGAGGTGTTAGGAGTTCCTGCAGAGACGTGAACAAAATCCCATTCAAAACTCACATATGAATAAGCTTGAAGTTAAAAAGGATCCTCTTGATGGGGGACATTTTCCGCACTTACTTCATGAGGTTGAAGATGAGCATTTGTAACTGAAACTGCACACACACACATGCAGAAACACAACTTGTGCACACCTCCACCACCTAATGATGCATATCATCTAACACCTCCACCACCTAATGATGCATCATCTAACACCACACAATTCCATAAGCATCACACCTCACTTTTCCAAATCCCCTGAATCGCCAATGGCCCTTGGTGCACACGCCTGCCCCATCCCCTTAAAGCCTCCCTCCACCTGTCTTGTGGTTTGTGTGTCACGCCAGCCTGTGTGGCTGTCCGCCTGTCCGTCCGCCCCACCGAAGACCCACAATCCTCTGCTTTGAATTCAAGGTGATTCTTATCCCCGACCCCCTCCTTGCCCCTGCGCGTTTGCCTCTTGCCTCCATAAAGACGTGTTTATGTATGTATGTATGTGCAGAGGGGAACATGGGGAGGGTTTTTCAAGGGTTGGGGGGAGATAAGCAGAGGAATTTGAGGCCGGTGAATATGGATGGGGTCCCTGCTTTAAGAGAGCACCGCTGATAGAGAGGTAAACAGCTCCTGGCCAGGAGAGGGGAGGAGGAGGAAGGGATGAGGAGGTGGTGGAGGGGGTCTGCTTGATGCATGCACTGGCATACATTTGAGGCCTAACTCCATATCCCTCTCTCTCTGTTATTCGCTCACCATCTCTGAGGACTATCTGTCATTATTCCCTCACCTTTCTCTGTCGTTGGGCTTTTGCTCTCTGACAATCTTCAGGTTCCATTATCAAAACACACACAGAGAGAGTGAGGGTGTTTGCAAACCTGATTTAAGCCTCAGAAGTTTTTAGTTTCTCTGCGCTGATGCTGCATTTTTAAGAGCGATGAAATCAGCGCAGGTTGTTGGCTACAGGTGGGGATTTTTTCTGCATAAAATCATCTCCAAAAACATTTCTTCCTCTCTCTTTTTCTGTCGCCTCTTGTGAAGAACTTGACAACACCAGAAACATGACCATCTCAGACTTGTTCTGACCCTCTCTCTCTTTCTCTGTCTCTCCTCTCCTCCTGACAGATCCTGAGAGTCTGAGCGGCTTTGGAAACACAGAGGCCGTGACCCAGCAGGCCACAGCAGGAGTGAGTCGACGTGTCTCACACGTGTAGTCACAATTTAATGTGTGCAAGAGTGCAAACATGCTACTTATGTTTAATCTGTTGTTCATGAGTCTGTTCAGCTCCATTCCAGTCCTTTTATTGTGAGATTGAGTGTGACAAGGATGACTTTTTGGATATGTGTGTGAGTTTGAGAGAGAGACATTCACTAACAGTTTGAAGGCAACATGCAAACTACAATGTTTGAGCAATTACACAAGCATGATTATACACCATTTCCAAACACAACACTCCTTTAAAAGAGTTTCATGTGACAGAGCTGCACCTGCCTTTAAAAAGTTGTTAGTCCATCAAAATAGATTTCTATTTAAAGATGATTTTTACTGTTATTTACTGTAATCCAACTACAGTTAGTTACTGTTCACCTTAAGAAAAAGCTGCAAAGCCTTAGAGAAAAGGCAGAAATCAATGTTTAAGATCAAACTATAAAAGAAATATGCAACTTTTTTAATGAATTGTCAGACTTTGCATGTATGAGACATCAACTGAAATACAGAAAATGCTAAATTTCACATATTCTTTAAAAACACATGTTGTTCGGTGATTTTTACTAGTGGAGAGAAATCCAGATTTTAAGGCGGCTGCTGTTCAAATTAATTTTACTTATAAAGAAATAAGTTCACCACAGCTTTACTTCCACCTTCAAATTTACAGAGTTTAACACCTTAAATTAGATTTTAATACAAATATTCACTCGGTAAAAAATACACAAATGTCCTGTGCATTAGAATGACTCATTAAAACACAACACAAAAGTTTCATATAGAGCCATTAGCTTTCAAATAAGTTGACAAATACATTAAAAACTGTAGTGCTAGAGGCACACAGATGTCCAAGCGGGTAAGCGAACCCAGTGTATGGGGACCATGGTCCCAGCGACAGTTGCGGGTTTGAGTCCAGCCCTGACCATGTGCTGCGTGTCCTCTCCCCTCTCTCTATCTCCCCATATTTCCACATTGTCCCATAAAGTCAAAAATCGCCCCAAAAAATACTTGAAAACACAAAACAAAACTGTAAGAAATGGTAAAAAGAACATCTGTATGATCAGAGGAGGCCTGGATAAGTGGAGTAGGAGCTGACTGTAGCTCAGATGAAGACAGTATTTCATGATTAGAGTCTTAACCTTAAAATCTTCATTTCTGTGAGTTTAACACAGTTTACCTTTTTTTTTTTCAAGTTTAAGTTAATTTATTGAGGAGCATCACCTTAGCATCTGGCTAATCAGTGTGGGTTTTGTGCTCCACAGGTGAGCCCCTCTCAGGCCCAACTTTCCTCAGGGGCAGCTGCTTTAGTTTTATCCCACTTGATTGCTCTCTTGGCCACGACACAACACAGCTCCTCTCTTTTTCTCTCACACACACACACTCTAGACACACACACTCCAGAGAACTTCCACACTAAAGGCCCCACCGCAAAGTTATTAATGAGCTGTTTAATTTTAATTAGATAGTAATTCATGTTAATGCCTGCTTAATGGAGCCAAATAATTCCCCTCGGTCACTCGGGGTCTTTATGCTTCGTTTACCAGCCCCTGCAGTTATTCTCCGGCTTTTGTTTTTATATTACATTTCCAAGTCTATCTTGCTTTTTTTTTTTTTCCCAGTGAGTGAGTGATGAAACATAAAAAAATGGAAACATATGGGGTGAATGAAGCGTGTGAGTGTGTGTGTTGAGAAGAGTGTCTGTCTGTGTGTGTGTGTCAGTGAGAGTGAAAGCAAGCACCCGTGAGTGTCTGTGTGTGTCTGTGTGTGTGTCTTTTTTTTTTTTTTTGTCCCTGTTCTTTTTATTTATTTTCCCTCTTTTTAAGTGCTTGTTAAATCAAGTGTGTTTTCGCCTGTGAATGTATGAAAAGATGAAATACAAGGCCACACACACACTTATACACACACTCTCTCACATAAAGACACACACACTCTTAATGCACAGGCCACTACAGTAAATGCCTTAAAGTCCAAGTTGAGAAAAGGTCAGCCTCCGTATTGAACGCTAAACAGGGTTAAACCCCGAGGTTGAGGAGCAGGTACCAAGACATTTGTGAGCGAGGGGTCGGGACCTTGTTGTTGTCCAGGCTCGGCCTCGAGGTGTATCGCCCGCTTCTGGTTGGAGTCGCTCCTCTAGAGGTTTGAATCTGGATCAGGGAGTGTAGGAGTGACCGCACCATCTCAGACCCGTGCGTGTGTGAGTGTGTGTTTGTCTGTGTAGGGTCAGTCTTCGTGCCGAGTCTGTCTCGGTTCTGTCTGGGTGCCTCGGCTCTCTACCAGAGCACTAAGCTGAGTGGTTGAATTGAGTTAGCGGCTACAGACAGGCTTTTAATTGTTGATTGACCAGTCTGAGTGCTGGCTGAGGCTGGGGTCACCGCAGAGCGCAGGGCGGGGAGGTCCCCAGGCCCCAGCGGCAATTTCAAGACACCAAAGGGTGGAAAGTGATAGAGGGAGAGGCTGGAGCAGTGATACTTCAGACTTGGTACAGAGACAGATAAAAGCTGAGAGTCTCTTAGGGAGAGTTAGAAAATTCGTGCTGCTGTGTAATTCTTATTTTTTTTCTGTACAGGAAGTTTGATCTTTGGATTTACAGCCAACGTGCGGTTTGAGCAAACAGAAATGCACACCAACAACAGCGTTACAGTCGCTGTGAGCAGCTCAGGCTTTGAGGTCCACAGATTAGCAAGTTCAATGTTTACTCTTCCTCAAAAATCTCCGCTCCTTCATCTGTTTGACAATTACAAATTTACTCTGTACCCGCTCCTTTCACTTCCTCGCCCCTACACTCCCTTCTTCTTTATCCTCCCTCTGTCTTTTTACTCTAATTCTGCACGGGGCCCTCAAAAGCCCATTCTGCTGTTTTAGCGGGTTAGCTCTCCTCTCTACTCCTCCTCCTCTTCTCCTCCTCCTCCTCCTCCTCCACGGCTCACAGCAGGTGCCCGTCCTCGGCTAACATTTGTTATCTCTAATCCTGCAGGTTCGGCGCACAAAAAGAGCGTAGTAAACTCTCTCTCAGACCTAATCCCACCACTCCTTTTTTGATGGCGCTCCCCTCGCCCTCCTCTCTCTTTTTTCTCCCCTCACTATCTCTCTTTTAGGCTGCTAGGGGGGGACACTCCACCTCTCTGATTGCCACATAGCTTTTTATCACCATGGCCTTCAATTTGGGGGGCAGCTGTTGGCGGAGGGGAGTTGTGGGGGTGTCCTTTCCCCCCCTGTTCTTTATACCTTCAATTTCAACTCTCTTTTTCCTTTCTCTCTGCTTCTGTCTCCTCTCTTTTTGCCCCCTCCTCTCTCCCTCTCTGTATCATTTACAGTCATTTTCTGGCAATTAAAATGGAGCGCTGCTGCAGGATTTTTGCCTGCAGTGCAACACTACAGTGCTGATGAATAATTCTTCACCCTGCAAACTGGAAAGCTAGCCTTTCTTTCATGTCGGCCCTTTGTTGATTTACCATTAAAACTTACTGCTCCGTGCAATGAGTGGAGGGCCCGGCTCTGCGGGAACTAACAAAAAGCAAAAGTGAGGATGAAGCAGATACGTGTACATACGCTTTAGGGTCATTTTTTTTGTCAGCACAAGACGAGGAAGTCTCTGAGTAATGTGTGTGAGTTATATATTTGTGTTTATGGTTTAGATTTATAGCAGGGGAGACTTTTCATTTATGTCCACTGTCTCCCTCCCCAGCACTCAGGTCTTATGCTAATTTTTCTTATCAAGCCTTTTCATTACAGGGCTTAGCTGTATTGTCTGAGTGATTAGACGGTCATTCATCTCTGTTTCTCTTTCTCGCACACACACGGCGAGCGAGTGACTGATGTATGGATGGAGTGTGCAGGGTGCTCCGGCTGCAGAGGTGGGGTGTGTGTTGGCGCTGTGTTAAATGATGCGAGTCTCTTGGCCGGCGAAGGTCTGCTCTGTTTTTTCTGTTCAAAGCCTCCTAAAGCAGCAGACGATGATGCGCTATCAGGATTTGAGCAGAGTTGTTGAAAGAAGCCAGGAGGTGGAAATATAAAAGTTCAATTTGCTTTGTTAAATGTCAGAGTAAAAAGAATGAAAGAGAATAACAGACCAGGCTACAGCCAACATGATATTTCCCTCTTTTTCCTTCCATAAACTAGCATAAGTGTTTATTTGTTCCATCGCCTTAAACCATACTCACCTGACAGGCCTGACAAGGACGCTGGCGTTTCAAGGCTGCATTAAAAAAGAAAATAATATGAAATTTGAAGTGATAATAATAAAGTTACAAGATTAAGTCATAATATAACAAAAAATAGTAATAATTCTAGTTTATGATGTATTTTATTTTGAAGGGGAGTATGTAAAGAGCAGTCAGCCACCTGCACTGAAAGGAGGAAAGTGAAGCAACATATGAAGTTAATCTTTAGTAAAGAGTTTAGAAATTATTGTCTGTTTTCTGCACAATCTTTTAATAACTTAATACAAAAGGTTTAGTATTTTAATTTTGAAATCTAAACAATCTAACACCTCCCCTTCAAAATAAAACACACATTAATTAAAGATGAATGTTATGGTTACATCCTTGTAATCTTGTAAAATTAGTACTTGAAATTTACCACATTTTCTCACTTATGACTATATTCTTACAATAAACTCTGTTCTCTAAATCTCTGTTTTTCTTCCTTAATTGTCAATTATGAATAAGAAACCACTTGCAAATGCAATTTTTTCCTTGTTTAATAAAGAAAAAAGTCCAAAAAAGTAGAGACACCAGCAAATAGAACAAACTCAAAGGAGATATTGTTTCTTCAAAGAGCAAAGAAAGAAGGTAGAGAGTGACCCCGAGCTTTGACCAGCCAACACAGTTCAGATGAAGAAAATTAGCATGAGCAATTTTTTGAACTTAAAATAAAAAAGTGCTGTAATGTCCTCATCCTACCACTAGGGACACCTAAACCTGATTAGTCTGTAACTGTTAATATTTTAAGAAGTGTTTGTCACATCTGCACATAATCATGTGACACAAAGTCCTACAAAACATTAAGGTTCACTAATATCCATGATGACAACACAGGCACTGTAGAAATATTCAAATAGATTCATTATACAAAAAAGGGAATGAGTCATGAATTAGAGTGGGAAGTGAAATCCGTCTGTTCACATTTAAAGTCAAATTCCCAGTTGAGTAATTTGCTTAATAGTAGACTTTTTAAAAATCTGTTTCCTCTCTTTATTGATTCTGTAATTTTTTTTTAACTTATAAGGTGATTTCTGCGCTCATCTACACAAAACAACAAACACTATGTAACCTGAGACAGATGCCATGATCACCAGCTTTGACATTAGTGCTATCTACTTATTTAAGGTATCAATCTGCCTGCTTCTGGAGCACTTTTTGTGTCTTAAAACAAAATTAAAGAGGCTTAAGAGAAGTTTGTGCAGTATTTTAGTGATTATAATGAGTGGATCAGTTGTTTGGGAGAAAAAACAGAACTTTCAGGAGTTTTAGCCGTGGCTAGAGGGGCTGAATCGGAGCCCGGAGAGGCAGCGTCTTCCCCTCCATGTCATTTGGCTCAGTAGTTATCTCCCAGTCACTTATATGGGCTTCAGCATATTGAACAGCAAATATGAACACTCGCTCACTTGGATCCACTGACAGGCACACACATGAGCAAGCAAACAGACACGCACACAAACATGCACACATGCACACACAGCAAGTAAACAAACACTCTATTTTTCACACTGTCACACTCACATGGACACAGTCACGCGCTGAAGAGATAATGGTGGCCAGAGGCGGTCTTAGTGCTCTCTCTCTCTCTCCCTCTCTCTTTTTCTCTCTCTCTCCCTCATGTCTCTGAGGCAGAAAGCGTGCTCCGGTCCTCACTGTCTGTTAGATTTGATCACCATCACCCAGCTGCAACGGACAGTGCACCGCTCGGCTCAGCTGACGGCTCACTGGCACACACACACACTCACACACACGCACACACACGTGTATACACACTGCTACTGTGCCAGAGGATATTACATGCAGTGTCTGACACCTCTAAATAACTGTTTACTCTGTGTGTGTGTGTGTCTTAGAGTGTGCGTATCTGTGCATGTGTATGTGTTTTTGCATCTTATTTGCCTGTATGGCTGCCTCTCCATCCATAACTCTGTGCATGTGTGTGTGTTTGTGTGTGTGTGTGTCTATGAAATGTTTCCAAAATGATCATCACGTATTTCCTGCTCCTACATGGCTGTCTCCATCATTAACATAGGCAGCGTTTATTTCCTTGAAGTATAACTGCTCATTTGAATTGACAATGCCCTCATCATATGTAAAAGAGAGTGAAGTCTAATTTCACTGTGGTGTAATGATTAAGCAAAATAATTTAAATAAAAAATGTGAATGAATTTCTCTCTGATGTAGACTTTTTTTTTTCTAGCATTGGTGTCACATGTCTTTAAACATTGAAAATCAGTGCTGGGTGAACATAAACATGTAGATTCATCAGTCGTTTCTTTTTGTGGTTCCTTTCAGATCATGCACACACACACACACACACACATACAGAAGGTTTTTATGAATCTGCAGCAGACAAAAGGCAGAAAACTGTATATCTTTATGTGTGTGTGTGATTGTAGGTGTGTGTGTGTGTGTGCCTGCATGCACACACGTGCATACATGTATCTCTGCCTGTGTGCAAAGAGGTTTTTAATAAGACAGAAAAGAGGGGGTACAGTAAATCCTAAATCTGAGCACGCCCATCTGAGAGACCCGAGGGTGCCTTGATGTGATTGACAGGCCTCCTTTCACTGGCGCTGTAGGACGGGGGACGGATTAGGACCGTCTCGCCCTAAAGGGCCATTGTGGCTCCACGTCTCCCAGCTGCTTCTCTGTGCACCCCTCTTCATAACCAAGGAGGGGCCCCCAGTGTGTGTGTTTGTGGGTGTGTGTAGGGGTGATGTTGTGGGCATGGCATGGGGGCCTGACCTTCTGTCTTAATTCTCAGATCTGTTATTTTTTTTTTTTTAAAGAAAAGAAAAAAAAAAACAGGATGTTACCCTTGAGTCAAAAATCGTGTTGGTTTTAGGAGGTTTTTAACTCATGGGGAATGTAATACACAACTTTAAGTACATACAGACCTAATAACTTTCCAGCAAACATCAAAAAGACTCCTGTTTTACATGCTGTTTTATGTCAGCTCCTTCTTAGAAATCTCAGCTAAACTCAGAGAGATAAAGTCTAATATTCACTGTAGATCTAAGACATCTTATAGAATCGCAAATGGGACTTAAAACTCGCATTTACAGCTCTAACCGTATCAAGAGTGTGGAATATTTGACAGTTAAAGAATTTCGTAGTCAGAGTTTCAGTTTACAATGAAGTGCATGCTCGTTAATGTTTGGAAAGTCAACATATTTTCTCGTGCATTCCCAGGTCAGAGCGCTCTTTTTATGGCTTAGAAATGCCTCAACTCCTCGTCCCTAAAGCAGTTATGAGTCGTCTGTCCCAGCGCTGCAACCTGAGGTAACACAAGTGGGAAAAGTGACGCTCATATGACTATAAAACCCAGGTGTGTCACTTAAGGTGCCTGCAGCCCTGCCTGCAGCCTGGTGAGGATCAGAGGGACCTCACATCTCGAGGTGTTCAGTGCAAAAGCCTTCAGTCTTTATCTTCATCTTCACTGTGATTGATGGGACCAGTTAAACTGGTCTGATCTCTCTTTAAAAGAAGAAAAACAGTGTGTTGACCCCGCTTTTCCCTCCGTGTCCCTGTTTTGACTCGTGACTCAGAATGCATGATCTCCGTTTGTGATCATATTGATTTCATTTTATGATGATATACGATAGATGAAGTTAGGGCTGGGTGACAAAACGATATATATCAATTAATTAATTTCCCTCAATATCGATGTGAAACATGATCAATATGTTTTTCGATAGTCGGCATTCTGCCATGTTTTGTTAGACTATACAAACAGCTAATGAAAAGGGGAGTTGCTCCGGGTCGCGTTGCGCTGAACCAATCATGTGCTGAATTAGAACCAAGTAGCAAACAACTGCATAGTAGCAGGCTGCAACCATAACACTTACAGGGCTTGACACTAACTTTTTTCATAAGGAGCACATGTGTTCCTAAGTTGAAAAAGTAAGGAGCACACAAAGAACTTTAGGGGCACAATGAAAATTGATCAAATAATGTGTGTCTTATTGTTTGACATTAATATTTTTATTTGAAATCAATTTTAGGTCAACTGGACGCGTGACATGGAAGCTATTGAAGGAAAACAGCCTTTTCTGTGAACATCAACAGTTAATTTGTTGACGGTCCCTTATTCAACACCCGACGTTGACAGCGAGGGTGCGGATTACAATTAACTGCTGCTGCTATTCCCGGTTATGGCGAATGAGAAGACACCAGAAGATCCGCTGTCAATGTCGGTTGAATATCCAACCTAAAACTAACTTCACCGCGGTATTTACATGAAAAAACATTTGTTGCCCTGGCTGGTTTATTTATGGACACATGTGCCCCTAAATATAATTTTACAATTTGCACACATCTATTTTTAGTAGCTGTCGCACTGTCGAACCCTGACTTAAACACGTGAAGCCGACAGCACTGTCGGTGAAAAAAAAAGAAAATTAGTGCTACCCCCAGCAGAAATGCAGATAAAGGCTCAACGGTTGACGACATTGTCGACAACAAGGCATGAAAACATCGGTGGTGTGGAGGTATTTTGTTTGTTTGGGGTCAGACATGAAGTAGAGTAATTTGCACTGCAAATTATATCGAGTACATGTTAAATTACATTAAAAAGTAACAGGGAACATTTAAGAGTGACAGTATCATGATACATATCGATATCGACTGACATTAAAAAAATGTATCACGATAAACTTTTTCCCAGCCCTAGATGAAGTTGTGGAAAAGATTTCGCTACAAGGGTGTGCTGAGAAAGAGAGGGGGGGCACTACACTACATGTGAGTACATGCCAGTAATCTGACCTTTGCAACCTTTCTGCCGCCTCCCTGGGGTTTCCCATCCGTTTCCAAAGAGGCCTTGTGGGGAGTTCCTCATGGGGGTTCCTTCTGGGTTATGAGATCCCTGGCGTGGATGCTGGGTAGGGCGGGCGTGCTGGCACTGTAGCAGCGCTGGCGCGGAGCTTTGCCAGGATTGGGAATGCCAGAGGCCTGCCACACTCCTGCTGGGAGCCTCCCAGGCAATTAGACTGCCATAGTAGCGAGCTGCTGTCTGAACTGTAGAGCAGAGGAAGCGGAGATACGACCAGTGATTGGAAATATAAAACAGTCTGTGTTGACACTGTGTTGACTTTGGCTAATGGACTGAGTGCAAACAGACAGAATATTTCAGGTTAAAGTGAGCACACTGTTAACACGCACGCTCTGAAATACTTGTAAGCAATCTGCTCTGAGAGTGTGCGCGACATGATAAGTCCTTGGAAGAGCAGCCTTGATTTGATGTGTGCGAGGGGTGAAAAAAGTTGCCCTCCTTCTATCCGTGTCTCTGTCACCCCAGCGGAAAGAGGAGTGAATCGCTCTCACTCTCACTGTCTCTCCTCCTTTCTCCCCTCTCCATCTCTCTGTCTGATGAAAGAGGAGCTATGATCGCTTCGACAACAAAGGGCCCCGGCCGCCTGTGTTTGGATGAGGCTCTCCTTTCTTCTCTCCTTCCTCCTCCTCCTCTATCTATCTCTTCTAACCCCCTCTGATCTCACTTACTCTCTTTTTCCTCCGTGTCGCCCCCGTCTACCCTTCTTGTCCCCCTCTCCCTCCCTTCCCTCCTTCCTTCCCGCTCTATCTCTCACTGCCTGATGCCTCTCACTGGCGTTGCTCCTCCGTTCTTCGTTAGGGCCTCGGCGATACAATCAGGGGACGGAATTAAAAATCAGAAAGTGTCCTTGTCGGAGAGACACCCCGGATGGCGCACTTTGATGTCTCCTTGGAAATTTGAAATTCATATGTTGTCACACTTCATTTTACCCCCCCTCCCCTCCTTCTCTCTTTCTCCTTTTCTTCGCCTTCCTCTTCCTCTTCTCCGTCAAGTGCCATCATGTACTATTCAGTTAAGAAGAGCGAACGCAGAAGAACGTAAGACACGTCGAACAAGTGTTTCTGAACGCCCTTTCTTGTCTTTTATTTTTCATGTTTTTACTTTGTGAAGAAGGCGGGAAGACATAATGAATCATTTAATTCTCTTTTGATTGTAGGTGCCAGGGTGCGTGGGCTTAGAAGTGGATGACAGGGGGGTGAGGGACCGCAGGACGGGTGGAAATGTGGCGGCGGGGCCACTTTGATGCCATATCAGAACCTGCCGCCAAGTCAAAGCTATTTGACAGAGTGAGGGAAGTGTGGCTGGCACACGCTCTGCGGCGGCGCACACACACGGATTCAGACAGGCACATAAACTCTCTGGCAGAAACCCTGGCCAGGTCCCCAGTGTAAAAAACAAATAAATGCACATGCTGTATGAGTTTCTCTCCACCCTTCAAAATAAAAGACTAGAGTCCGGACGTAATCCTGTTATGGCTTCCATAAAGGAAACATCAAAACATATTAATTTTACACTGAATAGCATGTGAGTCACTGTGAGCGCATTGTTGAGATGTGAGGGAAAGTGAGTGAGAATAAACAGTAATGAGTCAACCACGTTAATAAACAGCAGCCTTCAAAGAGCCGCGTTTTAAAAAATGACACTTTTCTGGACACATTTCTCATTCTTGTCTTGAAGAAAATGAGGGGGCACATCACCGGGTCCTGGATGGCCCCTCCCAAGACAGTTACAAATGGGCATGAAGGTGGGGTGGGGATTGGGTGAGGGGGGTTGGATGAGCAGGATGGGGTTTGAAGTCAGGGATGGGGGAGTCCCACCGGTCCACTGTACCCCCGATTCATCATTAATCACTCCTGCTGAGCCCCTCAGACCCTCCCTCTCCTCCTTGCCACCCCTGCCTTCCACCTATAAGACCCACTCCCCAAGGTGGTGGCAACCTACCCCTCCTTCTACTATCAACACCACCCGCAACACTTGCCCCTCCTCAAAACAACAATTTCTGCTATCTAGCACCTCAGGAAAGTCTTTGTCTCCGGATCTCCTTTCCCCCTTTTTTTCTGCTTTCTCCTTTTTCACTCTCCATCTTCCTCTTTTTTCCCCCTTTCTTTGTGACAAATGGGTTTTAATAAAAGCTGACAGAGCGATGAAATTAAACAAGTGCATCCCATGGCCAGCTATAGCTCCAGCCTGAGCGTGGCACTGACATATTTAAAACAGGGCCTTAATTCAGTAGCCCGCCCCTGCCTTACATCACCGGGGCTCCTCACTGTTATCAGAGTCATTATTACTGCCTGACGCTGTATTGTTGTTGTAAAAAAAGATCACAGCTCCACTGGAACCAGAGGAGACAAGCATTTAGCAGCCTGCTTCGTCCTTGTGCCAACGCTGACCCCTATAAAACTGTTTATTCCATTGACCCTATTAGCAGATATTAGGCCCCATCTCCCATGTTGCCTCATTACAGCCCTGCATCGTAAAGAGAAAAAAAAAGGGGGCTGGGATGGAGAAGGAGGTGGTCGGGGAGACGGAAAGCGAGTGTGCGTCTTTTCCGAGGGAACCCTTCCATAAGGAATAACCGACACAGAGGACTTACCCACGCCTCGGGAGCTCTCACCCGACGTTAGAGAGCATTGTTTTGTTGGATTATGGGGTGAGGAGGGGAACCTAATCCCCTAATTTTTAATCTCTCCTGATTCCAGAGGGATGCATAAGAGACTGGGGGGCTTCCCTGACACAGCTTGGGTGGATGGGTTGCAGAGAAGGGGGTCTTGGGGGGAGGGGTGATTGGGATAAGAAAAGGGGTGTTTTTTTTTAACAAAGGGGTATATGATATTTTTGGTAGGACTACAACATTGGTTTAAAAACTTTTACAACCACTTGAGACATTTTCACTCAATGAAAATTCCTGAAATTGCGAGATGTGAAGGGAAGTGCTGGAAAAGTTTCCAAACTCGAACTATCTTCTGTAAAATCAAGCGAAAAGATGGCGGTTTAGGAGTGTGTGTCGCAACAAAAATAATTCCAATCCCATTTGTAGTCCGTGCACTACACAAAATTCAGAATCTCTCTCTGTGACAGTGATAACATATCCTTCTCTCCAAACATTTCTGCTTTGTCATTTCATCCCCTCGCCTCCGTGTGTCTGGGTGTGTGGATAATTTCTCAGACAGCTTACAGTGACAGGCTTTTGGGATGGGGGGATAAGTTGTCTGGGAGCTCATCCCTATAATCTGTGAAGGATATACAGGGTCTCCCCAGGCGGGATACAGGGACTGTTCACCTGCAGCATTAGCCAAATAAGATTAGGAGCTGGACTGGAACCCAAACACTCGCTGTGGGCGGAAATATATATATATGAGTATATACAGAATCTCATAGGGGGGAAATTTGTTTGAAAATTTTTTAAGCTGAAAACACACTTAACACCTTTTGCAATGGGAATTTTAACATCCAGTTGATGCACAAAAACGTATGAGGGGAAAGAAGGGACATCAAACCTCCGACTGGGTTCAACTGAAGGCCTCTTTCAAATGGAAAGTTAGCTGCGGAGCTGGCGGGAAGCGGAGCAGGACGGATGGAAACAGGGATGGAGGAGGGAGGGTGGCGGCGGCGGGCGGACACAGGGAGTTAGAAATCATTGCGTCCATTGACGGAGTAACCTTGGGCGGCTTCCAGCGTGACTGAGAGAGTGAGTGAGCGACGGGGTCCTGGAGCAGAGCCAAGCGAGCCTTTTGTGCCAGCAGCCGCCACATTCCAATCAGCCACGGATATTTATACTCCAGGCCTAATTGAAAGGTTGGCTTGTGAACCATCTGCATGCACCCACACTCCAACTCCCTCTGCAATACACACACACGCATATACATACACACACACACACACACCCACACACAGAGACAGACACTCTCCTTAGTGCTTTACCAATGCAGACACAGCCAGCTTTGACCCGCAGAAGAGAGAGGCCAGACGTGCTGCATCTGTGACGGCTAACATCCCAAAAGGGCAGAGATGGAAAGGGTGACTTATGGCAAAAGCCTTTCAGCCAAAGGTTAAATTCAGAATTTGTTTCCTGTTTCTATATTTACATCTTCTTGCAAAAATTGTGCAGAAAAAGACTCTGAAAACAATGATTTGACGGATCCATCAGGTAGCTGGATCTGGTTTTCTACTGCTTTACTATCCAATAAGCTCCTATCTTGAAGCAAAACTGATTAAATTCAAGACAATTTTGATTACAGAATATCATACAGTCATTACACAGGCATTGAATTGACAGTTTTTAGCATTGCAAATTCACACACACAAGAAAAAGTGTCGAAAATCTAAAAACCATTAGCCTAAAAGTGTGCTAATCTGTTAAGTCTTTGTAATTACATTTAAACAAACAACATCCAGTCCCGAGTCAATGGCGTCCCTTTCACCCGGATACATTTTTCTCAATAATGACAAACAGAAAAAACCAGCATGGGAACATTTTACCTGGTAGTAATTTCTACAAAGTGAGCTGATAGACCTGTACTTTGTACCAGTGTGCAGCTGAAGGAGTCTGGCAGCTGATAAAAGGAGCTGAGCACCAGTGTGAGATAAATGACTTGATGATTGATTACCACCCGGAGCAGAAAAATGAGCACAGCACAAAACCAGTCAGTGATGTTTGTGTAATGAACATTTTCTCACAGTAACCTCTCTATATCACTCAGCAATGACTCTGTGTTTAGGGCTTGACACCGGAGTCCAAGTAAATCTTGTAAAAGTCATTAGAATAACAGTGACGTTCATCATCTGCCCCAATTACACACTTTTCTACTGCAGGTTTTACTGCAATGCAACAATACACTCTTACAACTAAAGGTTTTTTAACTATACGACAGTAATCCTTCATATGCCTCTCAGTTTGGACATGTTTGAAGTTGTAATTGTGATGTAGTTGAAATTAAGAAGACGGAGAAAAAAACCGCAAAGATTCATTTTTTAGTGATTCCCATCAAGTGCAGAAAAATTGGCCTTAAAGGTACAAAAATGATAAAACTAATCATTTCCAAATTAACTCGGTGTTGATCAATTACTCTGGTGCTTATAATAAACAAACATTTGTTTAAAATTCATCCAGCATTCACCTAACCCCCTAATCATCACTTTAAATCTCATCTGGAAATCTAAACTTGCGCTAAACCGACTGACTAACCACATGCCAAACAGCGAGCCAAAAACCAGGACTCCAGGGGAGCTGTGGCACACTGAAACACAAATATCAGACTTCTGTCTCACAAGCACAGAAATGCAGCACAGGCTCGTGGGATCGGGTAACTAAACCCACTGATTAATGCACAATTAGTGTTGTGTTGTGTCAGTTAACAGGATGGAGCTGATGGAGTTTGCAGCGATGGCGAGGAGTGTGTTAAAGCTCTCGGCGGGCATCCAGCTGGCCCTTCGCTCATCTCTGGGACGTGCTGGGCTTCCTCTGCCAGCTGGCACGGGAACACAGCGTCATGTTCATTCATGACAGGCATCTCCAAAAACTTGTGAAAAACCTCCTGATTCTTGAATGCTCCTTTCACTAGACGCTTTCAAAAAGGGAAAAATAGAAAAAAAGAAAGAACACCTTTTCATGTCTTCTAAGTCAAGGACATTTAGGGCAGCTCAGAAAAGTTTTTCAATATGTTGCCTAAAACATTATTTATGTTTGTTGTGGATGATGCCTCTCACATTTACATCGCTGTAGAAAATGAAGTTAAAAAAAAAGACAAAAACTATTCGCAACAAATGCAGGAGGTCCTATTTTGTGGATGTTATTTCTCTCCTCAACTTTGGAGTGTGATGGTTTAGAAAAACAAAATTATACTCTGTTTAAAGTGGTAGTTTACACACCAAACTAGCTCATTTCCTGAGTGTAATTGACAATCAACACAACACAACACACAGCAGAGAGTTTTTATGGCACTAATAAGTGAAGGCCTGAGCAGCATTTCAACATTAAATCTAGTCAAGTTAAATTGTTTGGGTATGCATAAACTTCTGCTTAAGTATCAACTTCTTCTGATCCATTTAACACCGCCTATTTTACAGGCTTTTGAAAAGGTTGTACAAGGAAATATCTCTGCTAACTTATGTTGTCAGGGTAAGGTAGATGGCACGAATAAAGCAGAGCAGATTCCATAAAAACCCCAAACTTAAGTGTCAAAGTTAAGCGTGAGAACAACTCAAGAATACACATACTTGATTTCATTTTAGAACCAAAAAACACAGGCTACGTCCAAGTGACATCAAGCAGTACCTGCTTGTGTGGTTTCTGTTGCTAAATAAAAGTGTGTTCAAAACGTCCTCATGATGAACTGTAATGTCTAAAGTTTGAATGGCAACATTTCATAGAAAAGTATTGAAAATTTGTGATCTTGTTACAAAGAATTGCAGCTTTCAAGGGGTTAGATATTGACGCATAAGCAGCTTTACATACTCTTGCTGTCATGCTGCCACTTTTGTGAAACGCCTCTCCAGCAGACCACTGCCCTGTCACACTGCCAGTCATAAAAATATCTTAGGATTGTGTTATAAAATGTCATAGGATCTTATGATAAAGAGGGTGAAAGTATATTATGATAAAAATGTAACAGTATAGTTTGATAAAAGAAACACAGTATAGTATGATAAAAATATCAAAGTATAGTATGATAAAATGTCATAGTACAGTATGATAGAAATGTCATTGGATAGAATGATAAAAATGTCACATCTAGTTTGATAAAAATTCCACAGTATAGTATGTTAAAAATGTCACAGTATTGTATGATCAGAAAAATCAAAGTACAGGATGATAAAATTTCATAGTATAGTATGATAAAAATGTCAGGGTATAGTATTATAAAATTATCACATTAGAGTATGAAAAAGTCATACTAAAGTATGATTAAAAATCATAGTAAAGTATGATTAGAAAATCATAGTAAAATACGTTGAAATATCATTAAAGTATGTTAAAATATTATAGTATATTATGATAAAAATATCAAAGTTAAGTAATTTAAAGTATTACAGTACAGTTTGTTAAAAATATCATAGTATAATATGATAAAAATATTGTATGATAGTAGGAAAAAAATGTAATAGTATAGTATGATAAAAAAAAAGTAAAGCCACTATAAAAATTTTACATAAAAGTATGGTAAAAAAAATCATAGCATAGTTTGTCAAAGAAATCAGTTAAGTTTGATAAAAAAAAGTCAATCTATAGTATGATCAAAATATTACAGAATAGTATGATAAAAGTATCAGAGTATATTATAATAAAATTTTATAGTATGATAGAAATGTTAAAGTACAGTATGATAAAAATATCATATTACAGTGTTAGGTATATACGTGTGAGTGTCCAAGAGTGTGTGAGTGTCTAAGAGTGAGTATGTAAGTATCTGTGTGAATGTGTCTGCATGTGTAAGTGAGGATGTCCCTGTGTGGATGTACCTGTGTGAAAGTGTCTGCATAGCAGTGTCTCTGTGACAGTGAGTGGGAGTGTCTCTGTGAGAGTTTCTGTGGGTGTGCTTCACCCTCTAATTGTAGGATGCCCATCACCTGGAGTTTCTGCAAAAAAGGGAGCTGAGGACATGCAGCTCTCTCTCACCTCAGCGTGATGTTCTGCAGTGGAGCAGCAGCAGCCTGATAGTGTGATTACAATAGTGATTAAAAAGTGATTTCTCCTTGTGTTAGACCGTGTGGTGTCTCTTTTTTTCTCCCTTAGTTTATCAAAGTATGATAAAAAGTCATAGTAAAGTATGATGAATAATGTCATAGTATGGTATGATAAAAATCAGTAAAGTATGATAAAAACATAGTGGAGTATAATACTAATGAAATAAAATACTATAATAAAAAATCGCAGTAAAGTATGATAAAACAATTAAGTAAAGTCTTAGAAAAATGTCATAGTATAGTATGAAAAAATAATCATAATTAAGCATGATAAAAAAATTATAGAATAGTGATAAGAATATCGTAGTATAGTATGATAAAAAAATCATAGTAAAGTATGAAAAAAATATAGTGTAGTATAATAAAAATGTCATAGTATAGTGTTATAAAAAGGTCATAGTAGAGTATGATTAAAAATCACTTGAGTTTACCAAAAAAAATAAAAGAATAGTATAATAAAAATGTGACAGTTTAGTATGATGATAATATCACAGTATAGTATTATAAAAAAAAAAAAAATAATAAATTGTGATAAAAATGTTATGGTATAGTATGATAAAAATATTATAGTATAGAATGATAAAAAAATCAAAGTAAATTATAAAAAAAATCATATTATAGTATGATAAAACATTATAGTAAAGTCTGAGATGAAAATATCAAAGTATAGCATGATAAAATTGAAATAGTATTGTATGATAAAACTGTCAAATTTTAAAGTGTGAAAAATAGTGATAGTAAAGTATGCTAAAAAATATCAGTGTAGCATGGTAAATAGATCACAGTGTAGTATGATAAAAATTTCAAACTTTGGTATGAAAAAAAGTTATAGTATGATAAGATATCATAGTATAGTTTGATGAAATTGTTAAAGTAAAGTATGATACAATTTTCAATTTTTTGTGAGAAAAAAAGTCTTAGTATAGTATGATAAAAAATAAAACAGTATAGTTTGATAAAAAAAGTCATATTATAGTATGATAAAAATGTCATAGTATAGTGTGATAAAAGTCGTAGTATAGTATGATAAAAGTATCAAAGTATAGCATGATAAAATTGAAATAGTATTGTATGAAGAAACTGTCAAATTTTAGTGTGAAAAAAGTGATAGTAAAGTATGCTAAAAATATCATAGTGTAGTATGTTAAAACTATCATAGTAGAGTATGATGAAAATATCCCAGGATAGAATAATAAAAATTTCATACAATTCTATGAAAAAATTGAATTTTAATATGAACAAAGTCATGATTCACTAGGATGAAAAAATATCATAGTATAGCATGATAAAATTGTCAAAGTAAAGTATGATACAATTTTCTATATTTTAGTATAAAAAATGTCATAGTATAGTATGATGAAAATATCATAGTATAGTATGATACAATTTTTAAATTTTTGTTAGAAAAAAAGTCTTGGTATAGTATGATAAAAAAATCAAAGTGTAGTATGATAATATTGTCATAGTATAAAATGATGAAAATTTGTAAATTTCAGTACAAAAGTAGTGATAGAAAAATGTGCTAAAATATCATAGTGTAGTATGTTAAAACTATCATAGTAGAGTATGATGAAAATATCCCAGGATAGAATAATAAAAATTTCATACAATTCTATGAAAAAAAATTGAATTTTAATATGAACATAGTCATGATTCACTAGGATGAAAAAATATCATAGTATAGCATGATAAAATTGTCAAAGTATAGTATGATAAAACTTTTAAATTTTAGTATAAGATAATGATAGCAAAGTATGATGAAAATATCATTGTATAGTATGATGAAAATATCAAAGTATAGTATGATAAAGATTTCAAATTTTTGTATTAATACAAGTCATAGTATAGTATGATGAAAATATCAGAGTCTAGCATTAAAAAATTGAAATAGTATTGTAAGATAAAAATGACAAATTTTAGTATGAAAAAAAAAGTATGGTGAAAATATCATAGTGTAGTATGATAAATATATCATAGTATCATAGTTTGATAAAAATTTAAACTTTTGTATTAAAAATGTTGTCGTAAAATGAGAAAAATATCGTCGTATAGTATATTAAAATTGTTATAGTATTGTATGATAAAAATTTCCAAATTTAGTATGAAAATTTGATGCTAAAAATATCATTGTACAGTATGATAAAATTTTCAACGTATAGTATGATAAAGATTTCAAATTTTTGTATAAAAAAAGTCAAAGTATAGTAAAATGATAAATATATCATAGTATAGTATGATAAAAATGTCATAGTCAAGTATGTTGAAAAAAAAATCAGAAAATAGTACTCAAAAAGGATTTGTTGAGATATGGGTGAAGAATTTGTGTAGTGGTTAGCACTGTTGCCTCTCAGTCAGAAGGTCATGGGTTCAAATCCCAGTCATGTATAGCATGAGAAATAAAGATGAAAAAAAAGGTTATAGTATTGTATGATGATGATGTCATAGTATATTATGTTTTCAATATCACAGTATTGTATGATAAAAATGCACATTATTCTATGATAAAATTTTCAAATTTTAGCATGAAAAAAAAAATCATGGCATAGTATGATAAAATTGTCATAGTATTGTATGTTTAAAAATCATTGTTAAATATGATGAAAAATTATCATAGTATAGTATGATAAAAATGTCATAGTATAGTATGATAAAAATGCCATAGTATAGTATGTTAAAAAATCCTATTAAAGTATGATAAAAGTGTTCTAGTATAGTATGATGAATCATAGTTAAGAATGAAAAAAGTAATAGTACAGTATGATAAAAATGTCATAATATAGTATGATAAAAATGCCATAGTATAGTATGTTAAAAAAAATCATGGCATAGTATGATAAAATTGTCATAATATTGTATGTTTAAAAATTCATAGTTAAGTATGATGAAAAAATATCATAGTACAGTATGATAAAAATGTCAGTATAGTATGTTAAAAAATCCTATTAAAGTATGATAAAAGTGTTCTAGTATAGTATGATAAAAAAATCATAGTTAAGAATGAAAAAAGTAATAGTACAGCATGATAAAAATGTCATAGTATAGTATAAGGATCTCGTATTATATTGCGATCTAACTTTTCATGTGCTTGAAGTGTTAATGTCTCTTCCTGCAAAGTAAACAAAAGTTGTCAATGGTTTTTAGAGGAATCAAAATGATCAAATCTAAATAAATGTAGCCGAGCAGATAGATAAGTTCAAATTAAAAGTGTTGAAGCAAAGAGCTAGCTTACATAAACGTACCTGATTACAGATTTACTCATTAGTTCAAGATGAACACTTTAGGGTTTTTGTAGACAGTATGTAAATTGGACAGAATGATGCAGCTTGTGGACAGTGCAGGCGTCTCTATCCAAGGTACTGAATCACTAGCTTTCAGCTTTCACTGGGAAACAG
Source organism: Xyrichtys novacula (assembly GCA_962446985.1). Classification (NCBI taxonomy): domain Eukaryota; kingdom Metazoa; phylum Chordata; class Actinopteri; order Labriformes; family Labridae; genus Xyrichtys; species Xyrichtys novacula. The sequence goes on from OY660871.1 coordinate 28,092,836, forward strand.
AACCATTAGCCCACTGCTGGGGAATGGGGACAGGCTGCCAAATGCAAAATCCTCCTCTGTTCTCCCTTGGCTTGTGCCTGTGATAAATCAAAATGCTGAACAACAATTAGCACTCTGTTGACACTCTATTCACATCCAACAGTTGATACAGGAAGCGGGCCAAATGATGTAGAACACATCTTATTGTCTTGCCAAGTGCATCTGCTATCATCGGCAGCGGAAATCCATCCACTTGTTATATGAGCTTGTGAAAACAGGTCTACAAATTCCACTTAGTGGCAGAGTAAACTGTGGTACAATAGATTACCGCTGCTGCAAATTTACACTACATACATACTGTGGGAAGACACCAGGGACAATTAATCCCCATCTGATTATATCACTCATAGAATATGAACTCAGAGCTAATGCCTTACAGGTCAAACATACAGCAGCGTGTCCTCCTTCTTTACATTCAATAGGAAATCATTCGCTCAAAGCAATCAAATGTACTTCAATAACAACAGAGATAAACAACACTCATCCGGTCTAATCTCTCTGCGGACCACCCAGCTCAATCAATTAATTACCTAGTCTCTGTGTTTTTGACTTGAGGGCATTAGTAATGATCTTTAAATATTAATTTGGCTTTGTCCAGGGACTGATATGTGGGCCCTGTTGTTGTCTCTTGGATGTCTGGTTGTCAAGTCAGAGGCGCTCTTCAGTGGGAGGTAAACCTGGATAGCCAGAGGAGAGTTTAGGCTGTTTGGTAAGCAAGTGCAAAAAAAAAGACAACACTATACTCGGTTTGTTTGATGATCAGAAAGAAAGAGAAAAATATGATTTCTTGAACACTTCTAAAAGAAATAAAAAGACAAGGTTGCTCTTTTATGCGGAAAGAAATGGACAGATCATCTGATTTGTGGTGATTTCTGCAGACAGATTGAGAAGTGGGTGGCTCATGTTGTGCTGAGTAAGAGATTGCACCCACCAAGAGTTGTTCAAAGGCCTGACGTCTGAGCGGAGAAAGACTGAATTCAAGTTCCCCCTTTGATCCGTTTTTATTAAAGCTGTCATGCATTCAACTTTAATTTAGGATACTTGTTTGAGGCATAGTTGCACAGGAAGTTTTCCCCCCACTGCACACACACACACCTGTTTGTGAATATGCCCACACTACTGTTTGCTTTATTCTACTTGGAAAATAAAGAACAAAAATGGGTCGAATAAGATAGGATAAATATGGGGAATTGTCTGGAGGGCTGTAATTACATATAGTATCAGACTCCTGACCACCAGTGAGGCAAACAAACAGGAATCACAACAACATCAGAGTCAGGATCCGGCTTGTTGTACCAGCGGGCCTTCAGAGGATAGTGTGTATCTTCGTTTAGGCTGTCTTTAATTATTAATCCGATACATTTATTTACCGCTCCCCACCATGGAGATACCCAGGTGAGTTGAGTTCCTCTCGGGATGAATGCTCAAGGGAAGGGAGAGAGTGGAAGATTCCTCTCAGTTTTTTTTTCCTCTCTTCTATCTCTCGCTCTGCATCAATGTTTGTAGCCCTGAGCAGAGGAAGCCAAGAAAAATTCAGATTTGGCCTCTGTCCACCTTACCTGCAAAATACTCCGCATCAGCACATTTCCCAGAGTTCCAATGGGCCAAAAGTGAAGAGCGAGGGAAACCGGAGAGATGGCAGCTGTGAAGCTAATTGGCTGATGTAATCTAAAGAGCCTGATTTCTGTTTTCTTTCTAATAAAATCCAGATATGAAACACTGTATTTGTTGTCATACATGGTTGTCTTCCTTCGTGTAAGAGTCAAGTCAGGTAGAAAAAGCTGCAGCATGGCCCGGCGCATTATAATCTCTGTTCAGTTTCAATATTTGTTAGATCATAGATCCTCAATCCCACCACATGCTGTGATCAAAGACTTCTTTCAACTTCAACCTATATTGAAAACACAGCATTTGCGCTGCCATATGCATAGATTTAGAGTGTATGGGCTTTTGCTGTAAAAGATACAGGTCAGAGGTGCTGCATATACAAATAAAATCACAGTATCAGTTAAAATTTGGCTTTTTATGTTTTATTTTCAAACGCATCCACTGGATTAAAACTGAAATCTACAGTTTTCTGCGATCTTGGTATATCTGGTGCTCATCTTGACATTCGACCACAACTTGACCGCATGCCAGGTTGGGGGTGAAACCAGCACAAACAGGGAGCAGCTTAACAAATTACCACTCTCCTGCCAAGTCCTGGGAGGGAGGAAGAGACACAGCAGCTTAGAAAGAGAAAACTAAAACCCCTGCTGCAGAGACCGAGAAACCCCAGAGGGTGAGGGGTGAGGAGGAAGAGAAAGAAAAGGTGGGTAAACGCACATCGGGAGAGGAAGCAGAGGGTAAAAAAGGAGCGAGATAAAGAAGCAGAGGGAGATGGGAAGAGTGAGAGTACAAAATGAGGCAACAGAAGAGGCTTGATATGATTTCAATGGAATGTTTGTTGACAGTGCTCCGTGGCCCCGGGCCCCGGGATAAATGATTGAACACTGCGCCTGTCAAAGCCAGAGGATTTCTGTGGGCTTGTGTTTCTCTCCGCGCTTTTTTGCTGGAGGGAAGGTAGCAGTCAACTAATTGACACAGAATTAAGCATGAAACGCACTAAGCGCAGCCCTCTTCTGCCACGGCTGGCCTCTCCACCAAAGAGGCGGCTTCCAGCCAGTTAAAGGCTACAGATAAAACACACAGAATCGTGCTCACAGAAACACACGCACGCACGTGCACACGCATAAGCCCATATTAAGATGAAATCAGACGTGCAAATATACAAACGTGAATGCATCTGCAAAAAAAAAAGAAAGAAAATGAAGATAAACATCCGAGCAGATGGCCCACTATTCAATTACACTAGATCAGTAATTCAACATTTTAACACCCACACAAAAGCACACCAGCAAAGGAAGAGAGATGCAGGCTATGGGAGGATACGCAGAGAGTACATAAGTAAACAGTATAGACTCTCCTCATGACAAATTGCTCCATGAGAAAGTAATCCTTCAAGATTAACAGTGTCATTCTCTGCCACACCTTGCATATTATACTCTGGGGGCTGCGATCTCTGCCGCAGGCTTCTCGCAAAAAGGCTTACCAGGTGTGTACTTGTGCTAACTGTTTTTACCATGCTCCCAAAAGAAGACAGAAACAGAAAGAAAGAGGAGAAAACAGAAAAAGAAGAATGAAATGGTGATCAAGGGGACTGGTTAGAGAGGGCAAAACAAACTCAAAAAGGAGAGAAAGTGGAGCATTGAGAGAAAAACAACATCAAGAAGAATAAAATGTGCAGGCCAAAGGGGAGATAGTAATTCATAGCTTTGTGCACAGGTTTACAGGTGGTGGGGCTTTTGTTTGCCGCACGCTCGCCTGTGATTGAGTGATGCGAGGGTTGAATAAGGTTGAGCGGAGGTGGACCTTTAGCCGTAAATAAACAGCACCTCCTGCTGAAGCAGCGGTGGTGCACAAGGAGTCTCACCTCATTAAAACTTGGAGCTGCGACAACAAAAACAACATGACTAAGCAGCGGGAGTGCAGGGTGGGGCACTTTCAAAAAGAGGAAAAAGAGGGGAGGGGTGTGCGGTAATGGTTTGGGCATCATCATCATCAGCAGCAGCAGCAGTTCTGTCTCTGTCTTTCGCCTCTTTTGGATGTGTAACCACGTGGATGCCCTTGTGAAGGAGCTGGAGACAGAGGAGAGAGGAAGAGGAGCTAAAGACAGGAAGGGGAGGCTGCGGGGTCAAAGGGCCAACCCCATCTTGCTGACTACCGACCAATCAGGGGGTGTCCTGTGCTGTCAGAGGGTGGGGGAGAAAGGAGGAGGTGAAGAAGAGTAGATAAGCAAGGAAAGAAGGAGGGTGGGTGGACTGCGAGGCGGATCCCCAGGGTCAATTATCCCCGCGAAGGAGGTACTGTAACCAACACTCTGCATCTCATTTGCAAGGCAGCAGCAGAGGTGCACCTGAGCACGGCTAGTGAGCGTCCTGCCACAGCACAGAGGCAATTAATGTCTCCTTTCAATGACATGTGCTGCTCAGTGTGACAGTGGCCGGGCAGCTGTGGGCTGGGCCAACTGGCTAAAAGAGAAGGCCTTAGTGCTGCCTCTCATCTTCCCACAGAGACTAATTTCACACAGAGATCCACAACTTGGTCTCACATACAGTCTGAGTTAGAAGGTTTGGGTTCAACATATATGTAGACCAGAAAGCAACATATTATCTGTGCAGGATTTGCCATTTAAATTATTCTATTTTCACCCGTTTTTGACTCATCACGATTGCTTTTCTAACATTTTGGTAACACTTATTTTGCCGTCTATCTCAATAATGCATTATGAATATATTTATAATATGTTATAATCAGATTATAGCACTGTATAACTATAGTTATTAACACTCATAAATGGTCATAATGCTTTTTAGCAATAATCATAACACATTATTAAGCATTTTATCATGACTTACAAGGTCAGGTATTATAATGTGTTATAACTGTTAACAACTCACTGATAATGCCCACATAGATAATGCAATGCAACTGTTGTTAACAGTTATAACACATTATAATACCTGACCTTGTAAGTCATGATAAAATGCTTTATAATGTGTTATGATTATTGCTATAAAGCATTTTGATCATTTAAGAGTGTTTATAACTATAGTTATACAGTGCTATAACGTGATTATAACGCATTATACATATATTTATAATGCGTTAGAGATAGGCATCAAATAAAGTGTTATCAAAATTTTTAGCTGAGAAGGTAAATAATGTAAAATAGGATTTTTTAAGTGTCTGTTATCTTGCTCTGCTAACACCAAAACAAACCCCAGAGTTCATGCACTCATTTGACCTATAGAGCAGGGTTCACAGCGTACAAGCATATAGTATATTATCCACCCTAAATGAGGCTCATCATTCGCTGTTAACTGCTGCACACACAAATGCCAAAGCTAATAAACTCATAGATTAAATTGGCACTCTTTGATGGAGTGATATAAATAATGTTCTGTCAAATTACACGCCATCAAGACCGTAATGTCTCTGGAAACATTTGTCTGTGGGCCAAATTAGTGATGAAGGAATAAAACGATAAGCTCTTTGCTTTGTTTCTGAGGGATTAGAAGAATTCAAAAACATTTTTTTATATTAGACACATATTTCTTTATTTTTTAATCCATATAATTCCTATACAGTAAGTGAGGAAATAGACAGGAGGACAGTATTTTTTCAAAAGTACTGAAAATTAAAAACATAATCCTTAAAATTGAGGCGATCCTCCTCTTGAAAAACATGTACGTTCAATCAGTGTCATACATTTCTTGTAAGAGGTCACCTCATAACACTGTAATCCTCAACAGACCCTGACTTTCACATGAAGTAGTTCTGAAATCATTTTCCAGGTCAAACGTTTCTGATGGAACAAAAACAGCTTCAGGCGTCAAAGTCTACGAAGGAAAAACCTGCTTTACAAACTATCACACCGTACCCTAACATACCATTCTAACATGACAAAGTGACAAGAGAGTATGCAGAAGAGATCAGCTCTATAAATACTGTTTAGAGTACAGCAGGAGAAAATTAAATGTTCCTTACTGTGAACACAGTGTACCCTCTGGCCTCTCTTGTCTTATACCCATATCATTAGATTAAAGACAAAGCAGTCAGATGTGAAAAAGAGAGAGCATGCATAACATAATGAGTGTGTAATGAATTTGTAAAAAGAAACAAAAAAACCTAAACTATTAAATGAACTGTTTTTAAGAAGCCAGTTATCTTTTTAATACTGTTGACAGCACTGAGAACATACAGAGTCAAATTCATTGAGCAAGTTTTGCAGCTTTGAGCTCAAACACTCTGCATAGAGTTTAGATAGAAAATTTTAGATGACCAAAGCCATCCATTTAACCACCTTTCTTCTGAGCTTTTGCCTTCAGGACAGAGAAGCAGAATCCTCCTGTGGAGAGAAAAATGCTTTACTAAATTCATATATCCTAACTGCAAAAAAATATCTCAATCCATAACGCACTTCAAAGTCAATCTGTATCCTTGTTAATCAAATATCCAGACTTCTTCTGATAATGTTTTGTCTCTGTTTTTGTTATAACTACTCTGTGATTTTAAGTGTGTTCACCGGTCAATGTTTAAAGTGTCCTCCATCTAATGTTTTTATATTTGTACACAAGTTGAAGACAGATTTGGCTGCAAATAAAGAACACAATACACGCCATAGAGACCACTTTATTTGTGGTAACTGGGACCCCTGCTTTAAGCTTTGAATAGCTTCCTTGAGCCACCCTTTCCACACATCCAGTCACTGAGAAATTTCCAGTGTACATGTATATATGTATGTATATGTAATGTGTATACATATATATATATATATAGATTGTAATGACGTGTGTGAATAAAATAAATTAAACTGTAAAAAACAATTAAGTTGTATTTAATGTATGACGGTGCATGCAACTGTGTACATGTTGAAAAACGCAGTATAAGTCCTGCTGTTTTTCTGTTTTTTTTCATGAAATAATCCCAATGCATAAATAACAGTAGTGATGCTGAACTGTTAGGCATACATGTATGTCTTTCCTTGGAAGTTATTTTTCAGAAAAAGGAAGGAAAAGTAAGTAAAAACTCTAAAATGAGAGTAACTTTAGGGGTCATTTGTAAGTATAAAAGAAAAAATTTCCAAATTGTGATTTAAGATTTTTTTTGAAAAAGTGTCAAAAGTTGTCACCATTTAAAATACAAGTACAGTTTATTTTGATTTATCCTAGTTATTGTCTATTAATTGTTAAAGTTGTTCTTTTGGGTAAATTTAGTAGTTTAATTTAGAGTAATAACAATAAATATAATGAGAACTTTATTTATCCTTGAAGGGAAATCCAATAGTAAAAAATGGTGTTAAAAGTACTTGGTACACCGTTTGTTTCGTGTCTATAAATTTATCAAAAATGAAGTTCAAAAATCATTCGAAAAACAGGCCGACACATGCCATCTTACGTTATCGGTTGTTTTTACTCCGTTAGCAGTACATTTGTTGCTTACACATTGATGTCAGCGAGTGCATCACCATGTAATCAAGCCGTGACCTTGTATGTGACCTCATCGCCGCAGGGCATTGCAGCTAGCAAGGCTAACATGAGGCTAATGAGCACCATTCATTGCATTTGAGTGCAGAGGAAACATGTGCACACACACACACACACACACAAACACACACTCAACAGATCCAACCTTCCGATCACTGCTCCCTATAGCCCTGAAGCCCACAATGAAGCCCAGTGTCTCCCTCAGTGGGCAGTCTGTGCTCTCCTCCCGAACCATACCCACTCATCCGAGACAAAAATAGACATCGCTTTGCTTCCTTGCTCATCCTTCGAGTCAACTTGTGGTTGACACACACTGGATGAATGACTACTTCCTCCCGCTCGCCTCAGCCGACTACTGAGTTGCAGTTCCGACTTGTCGAGTTTGAGACTGTGAGAGGAAAAGAACAAGGAGAAGTTGGATACAAGGGAAGGGGAGTCGGAGGGAGAGAGGAAGTATGTGTGCTACTTTCTTCCAGGAGACACACACACACACACAAACACACTTACAGCAAAGCTAGCTGGCTCCTGACAGTGGCAGAATTATTATGGCGAGGTGAATATTACCCCCGTGGGACTTCATTTACCTCCAGCATATTCACTGAGTTTCTCTGTGTTTTACTGCTCCTCATAATCCCAGCCAACCACACACACACACTTGCACTCATATCGCCATATCACACACTATTTTTATGTCCATGAGTGTTGTCAGGGTTATTATTGAGATCATTATGGGATGTGGATAGTATTCAGATACCCCCTCCCTCTTCCTCTCTCCAACCACCACCCTTTGTGTTGCAGTTTTGAATCTTGGAGACCCCTCACGAAAGGTTACCAAAGCTTTCCTATTCCGGCTTCTCTTCATCAATCCAGTCCAACACATATTTGCAGAAGCAGTTTTTGTGTTTTTGCAGCTTGTATTATAATAATCCTCTCTTAGCATTAAGCAGGTAAAGGTCACTGATGGATTCTTTTGTTGTGCTGTTTGAGGTCTCTTTCGCCCATTGTGTTAACAAGTCATTAAAAATTGAGCGAAGTAAGGCCGGCCAGGAGATGTTGCATATGTTTGGAAGCATTATTATTATTAAATAATCATGTTTGTCTCCTAAATTGAGAGTGACTCATGCCACAATATCAGTAATTAGATAAATTATTGATGAGCTAGCGGGTGGGTGAGAGGATGCTCACTGGTGGAAATGGAATTGCCAAACCCAATTACTGTCTTTTTCTTAGAGTGGCCCCATTAGGGTTGTCACTTGGACCACTAAATGGCGGCACTAATAAAACCACAACTAGCACCCAGCCCGCTTAATTAATTGTAGGATGATTAATATTTTAATTGCCGCAGATTAAGTACAACCCGCGCAGAGAGGAAGGCTTTACAAGCACAAGGGGCTGAACTCCCTTGCATTATGTTTTAAAATGTCCAACATGTCATGTTTAAATGTTTCACGACCAGCCTTCTCACGCCAGCTGATGTTTAACAAGCACATAGTATCAACATTAAAGAAGGTAAGAGTATTTCAGGATTGAGTTGGACTTCAGGGGACAGAATGATAACCCTGCAATGATAAGATGGTTGATAATTATGCATTTTTCAGGGATTTTTACTTCCTGAAAGGATGTAGCTAGATTATATATATAGGGGTGTCATGATACAACTTTTTTTATTATTATTATTTTTTTTACCTCTGATACGACACCGATATTGTAGCCTTTAATATTGGCAGATACCGATATTGATCTGATATTAGCACAAACTTGTGCATGGCAAGTTTTACACTCAGCTGCAACGTCTTTTTCGGACTTTAACAAAAAATATTGCCACAGAGCCGACATCACTTCTACTTCTTACTACTTTGTTATTACCTTCGTACACACTGTTGTTGTGATCACATGGGCTCTACATGCTGGATCCGGGTGCTGCTAGATAGAGGTGTTGGAGCGGAGTCTAGAATGGACTGTTTGTACTGGAGTGCCGATATTGGAGATTTTAGATGCGGACCGATATCCGATATTTGATTTTTTGTTGATATCAGACTGATATCCGATATCAATATCGTATCAGGACACCCCTAATTATATGCTCAAGTATTTTTATGTGCTATTCAAAGATCCACATTATTAAGAGTGAATCGTGTTAAATTCACACTGTTTTCCGATAACAGTATGTTAGGAAAGAAAAAGTGTATCGTGAGCAGGTGGTTAATGCAGATTATAATCCTGAAAAGGTGAACAGGATCTAGATTCAATGTACGAAGTCTGGTTTATTACAACCAAAGATACTCAAAACATGACACAGAATATGGATATTCATCATATTAAATTTTTAGACAATATAATTGATCAAAAAATAGAAGATGTAGCCTCTGTGGTTTTTCATTAATAAAACTTCATTTTTAACAGATTCTTATCAGCCACTTTGCAAGCTTATTAACACTCAAAGTTAAACTGAACACGTTGATTAACAGTCAAAACATCAGCTCGCTTACCTGTGCTAATTTGCATTAAAATTTGAATTTGACAAGGTGAACAGAAACACTTATATTGACTTGTGTGTTTTCAATCAACTCCTCTTCCTTTGAAAGCTTTGCAGTCGACACACCTTTAAAAATAAATGACACAGAGGTCAAATTTCACTTATAATTTTGTTGGTATTATAATACCACTTTTGGTTTTACTGATTTATTCGAGATACTTTCACCAGCTCTGCTTGAAACTTATAGTTTTGCCACAGTGTCAACAGGCAGAAATGAAATGCACAGATTGATTTGATATCACATTTGTAATCAGGTTGTCCTCCCTTTCATTTTTGAGATTTTATTGTAACAAGATCCTGTCCAATCAGAATCAAGCTCTTAACACAGCTTGGTAGTAATTGGATAAACTGGGTAATAAAGCCGGTTTAGTTTAAAGACTTTGCTGTCAGATGTTATTCCCATGGAAAGGTTGTTGCAGTCAAACTGAGATTTAGATAGAGTTGTTCCACTTCTCAGTCCTCCACAAAGGAAGGACCTCGAGACCAGAGTGCCCCCAAGCACACACAAAACTCCTGGGTTCATGTGAGATACCTGCACACACACTCATGTAAGCCACAATAAAAGTGACTATCCCTCTTCCTCTAGTACTCATCAACCCCCTCTCTCAGGAGGGCATGGTGTCTTCCATCCCCGACATGAATAAAACAAGTTGTTATTCTTTTCTAGATAAACACCCTCCAAGTGCCCGCAAACAAGAGGGGGAAACGACACCAAGCTTTGGTTTTCCTCCAGCAATCGTGATGAAGATGGGCTCCCCAGACGCTCGCTGGGCTCTGCAAAGTGGTCCTACACCGCACAAAGTGTCTGCTTTGCCAGAGGCACAGGATGGAACTTCTAAGCACAAACAAAATCTACTAAACACCTAGCAAAGACGCGCTTTCCATTTGAATAAAGCGTATTATTCATTCACTTTGTCAATTCCTTTATGTACATGGTGTTATTAATCAAATTCCCCTGTGAGATTCGAGCTCTTGTTTGTTCATTTGAATCTACGGGATGACTCTGCCGGTAAAGGGAATCATTAGGAAGCCTCACTTTGGCCCAGATTTGACAAAGAGGCTGTGAAGGTGTACATTAACCGGCGGAAAAGGTTAAGCATGGTAAAATGAGGGAGGAAATGTGGCGGACAAATTGAGAAATTAGCAATGTGCGGGTGGGGAAAGTCTCGGAGGACCCGGCGCTGAGGCGAGACCTATTATGGCACATGGCACCAGGCAGCTGGGTGGGTAATTATCATCATGTGTTTAGCAAGGCGCCTTTATCCAGGGCAACGTATAGATGACTTGTGCTTTAACCACTTAGTTGGCCCATTTAGCTCTGCGGAGTGATCTGTAGGTACGAGTGGGGGGTGAATGAACATTATCAGCGGTACTCTGCTTTAACAGCGAGCTGCGTTTACAAGCTTCAGGTGCCGGCGAGAAGTCACCCATAGTTGGCACCTTCGGCTGTGATGCAGGTGTGTGACCCACGCCGCTGCGCCAGGGTGGCTGAGGTGGCCTTCGCTGTGAACGGGTGCAGCTTTCCGTCCTTGGGGAAGGTGAGAGAGTGACCCTGTGAAGATCCAGCTGGGAGCCCGGTGAGCGGGGAGCCCAGATGTGTGTGCGCGTGTGAGTCTTTTAGTGTCTCCATGTGTGCCCACTGCCAGCTTGGTACGAAACAGCTGGCTCCCACCATCTGCTACTCCTCTACATCAGCAGCCCCAGAATGTGTGTAGGTTGTATGTGTGTGTTTTCCATGTGTTGCAGGTCTTTTTTTTCCTCCTCTGTGTGCTTCACAATTAGATCTGAGTGCATACATATGAAATCAGCTGATTTAAGAGGTCATATTGTGTTGTAAAAATGTCACGTACATCTTAAGGTTTCTTTCCAGATAGAAAAATAAGTCTTTTTTTCTGTTATTTACTTTAGGAATAAAAAACCTAGTGGATGTACATTTCTTTGAAAGCTACACTAAGTCTGTCGAGTGTATGGTAGGTTTTCCCTTTGGTTGTTAATCATTTGCTCCGAGCAAGCTTTCTCTATCGAACAGACTCCGGGAAGAGAGAGAAAGAAAGAGAGAGAGAGGGAGAAGGAGAGAGAGAAGGATTGGAAGGTTGGGGGGTTAGTATGCTAAAATCCACCCAAAACAAGACACATGAGACATACGGGTCTAGTGTTAATTAGGGAGCCAATATTACAAGATAAATCAGAGATGGAGGGTGCGTTTGGGGGAGAGGAAGATGAGGGAGGAGGAGGGGGAAAAGAGAGAGTGAGAAACAGAGAGGGAGCGGGACGGCAGGGTGTTGATTTGAGCAGGGCCTGGGGGCAGCCTACGAGGCAGAAAGGGGAATGATAGACTGGCTAACCAGGCGTTGATCAGGCTTGTGCAGCTCTCTTCCTTTCATCAATAGTGAACAAGGAAAAGTGGGAAGAGAAAGTCTGTTAGCTGCACACTTGTTTGCTTCAAAGTCAGTGTTAAATACCGTCAAGCGTCACGCGGAGTCGGGATAATCAATAATGCATTTTGAAGTTGTGATAGCTGGATCTGGAGTTGGTGGATCAGAACTCAGAAACGTTTTATCTTATGAAAACTGATCCCATCTGCAGCACTTGTGCACACACACAAACGCACGTACACACACACACACACACTCAGCCAGTAAGTATCATGTTGCTCACAGAAGACAGTAATGAAAAATGATGTCCCCTCTACCTCCCCAAATTTCAAGTCTAACAGCGGCTGCAAAAGTGAGTAATCTGTAATCGGAGCGATGTGGAGGAGTGCAGCGCCGCTAATGCGAGTAGACCCCGCTGTTCTCCGAGGAAGACAGTGCTGGAGGGGAGGAAGAAGAAGAGGAGAAGAGGAGGCAGAGGGGATGAGCAGGAGGAAGAACACACACCGAGGTAGTCGGGGGATCGCTTGCCGCAAACATGGCAGAAGGTACGAAACAAGGCGCTCTGTGTGGGCCCCATTATTTTTACTCCCCATTCTCTTTTCCCCCTCTCTTTCCTTTTGAAGACGGCGGGATTTTTCTCCTCCTCCCTGACATAAAAGTAAACAACGTTGCCTGCAGGCACAATTTTCCCGGCAACACAATAAAATGTGCAGTGAATTTATGATGGTCATCCATTAGCTCTTACCAAGGAAACATCACCCGTATCTGTCGTCCATCATTATAATAGAGGGTTAATGCACTGAATTTACATAAAAAAGTCATATTGTCTGCATGAATTATTTACACCCTCAGCTGTTTTTTCCAATTTCCCTCTTTTTTTCCCCCCTCTCTGTCCTCTCGTTTGTGGCGAGGGGGTTTTTGGTCCAGATTCTTGGGGAGGAAATCTGACAGTAAATTTCGCCGTGAGGTGGTCCTGTCGCCGCCACCTCTCTGTCCCAATATCTCTCCCTGTTCCTCCCTCCTGCTCTCCCTCTCATCCTCTTATTCTTTGTCTACGAGGGACAGTAAGAGCTGGGGGCACTGAGATGTGCTGGTTTATGTCCTCCTGGTTGTTATCCAGTCAATCAACATAGAAATGATCCCACTTCTGAGGAGGTGAACTCTGTACATCATACCATCAAGTCCACACAGTGCTGACAGGAAGGATTTATCGGTGAAAACCTTTGACATTAGGATAAAATAGCACACTTCAAACAGATAAAACTGAGTATAAACCCCCATGTCTCTTAAAGTTATCAAGTTTAATAGATTACACGCCCCATCTGAGATTACTTCACCCTTATTCTTTAGCAGCATAATCTGGTAATGCACACAAAATGATCACGGTGTCACTTGTCCCTCTATAAGTGAATTATCCTGATATCACACCCCTGTAATGAAGGCTTGTACAGCGCTAACCGCTGCCTCTCAGACCCTGGGGAAAGGCTCTGTGATTGAGCAATTATGACAAGCTCAATTACTGTCATCATATTATCATAGCTAATCCAACTCCACCATGCTGCGCCTTCCACTGCACTGATCACAGCGCCTTCTTCACTGTCACCGAGGTGAGAAAGTGCTGTCACTGACACCGCCTGTGCTTCCACGAACACGCTCAAATGAATATGTGGCAAATATGTCAATCTACTGGTGGCTGTCTCTGTTTCCGGCTTTCTACTGGATGTCTCCGGGATGGATGTCTTAATTTTTTCTAATTCCGCCTGACAGTGCCACAGGCGCTCTTGCATGCCGAGCTAAATTTGTGACGCGCCATGACAGAGTGCGGGTTTTGGGAGTTATCCGCTTCCCTGGTACGGCTAACACGCCTCAAAGAATAAGATGTGATGCTGCTGGGACTCGTTCGGCTGTGCGGTGAAGCAATTTGAAGCTCCCAGAAAGCCTGAAGGAACTCGAACGAGTTCAGGAGTAGTGTACATCTAAGGAGGAACCTATACACATCAGTGACCTCCCAACCTCTTGGATAATCCTCCAACAGAGGGAGTGACACAGGTCAGTCAAAGATGCAGATGAGGAGGTCAACGTTGAGGAAAGTCAAAGATAAAACTTGCACCTTGCAGGTGTTTTGCACAGACAGTAGGAATGATGCCAGAGGTGTGAGAGGAGGTGAATGGATCAATTGGTGCTGAGCCTCTGGTATAACCTATTCTCATCCATATAACATCCTTTACACTGCCTCTTCTGCTAACTCGGTGTGTTTTCTTTCCCGTGCAGTCTTGTTTATTCCACCCGCCGGTATATTTCTCCTGAGGGGCCTGATCCCTGCTCGCCTCTGAGCCCGTTTCTCAGTGCTGTTAAGGAGGTTAGGATTACAGGTCAGCAACACGGCCACCTCCTCTGTCTGCATCGATTGCCGGTCGCATGTTTCAGGAAGTCATTGAGGCGCAGAGAGGACCTGTTGAGGAACGGGTTTGGGTTTCAGGATTTCATTCTTATCTAACAGACACTCTATTAATTTCCTTAAAGGAACCTTCCCTAAAGGATAAATAAAGTCACATCTAATCTTATCTAATCTAATCTGTTCTAATCTAATCTAATCTAGAACAACTTCAGATGTAAAAATTTTTAAGGCTTTTTGCAAATAGTTGAACTCACTGCATTAACACGGTATATAATCCCCAGAACAACATATTTTTTAACACTCTGCACTCAAAAATAGTGCAATAATCATTTTGTATTAATGACTGAAATGACTTTCATTGGGTTTGGGAACTTGATGGTAATGTCCGAACAAAAACTTTATTTGGCCAATTAGCTTTGCCAACACGAAACTGTAATATCTAAAGAATAAACCTTATTAAAGTCTGTAATTTTAATCATTGAGGTCATACATAATGATAAAACTTCATATCTAAACTTTGAATTTGTTACTAAACTTTTCATTTTAATTTGCAGTTTTTAACATTTAAACTCTCTGATATAAAAATTTGACACATTAAAATTCAATTCTTGAATCTGAAAACTTATAATTTTGAATTTCAATATTTTATTTTTTAACTAAATGGGGAGTTTTTTCCCATCTATTAGTTACACCGAAAAGTATCCGAATAGTTGATTAAAAAAATAATTATGTCTAATGTGATAAAAAAAATTTTATCTTTGCTTTTCTAAAGTGCTAAACAAAACAAAAATTTTAAAAATCAACGGCATAAAAACTGACAAAAAACATGATGTTGAAAAAAATATCTATATATTTTTTAAATGATTTACTTTAAGGACAGGTTCATCATAGTAATCCATTTCTATATTTATATACACTCACCGGCCACTTTATTAGGTACACCATGCTAGTAACGGGTTGGACCCCCTTTTGCCTTCAGAACTGCCTCAATTCTTCGTGGCATAGATTCAACAAGGTGCTGGAAGCATTCCTCAGAGAGCTTGGTCCATATTGACATGATGGCATCACACAGTTGCCGCAGATTTGTCGGCTGCACATCCATGATGCGAATCTCCCGTTCCACCACATCCCAAAGATGCTCTATTGGATTGAGATCTGGTGACTGTGGAGGCCATTTGAGTACAGTGAACTCATTGTCATGTTCAAGAAACCAGTCTGAGATTATTCCAGCTTTATGACATGGCGCATTATCCTGCTGAAAGTAGCCATCAGAAGTTGGGTACATTGTGGTCATAAAGGGATGGACATGGTCAGCAACAATACTCAGGTAGGCTGTGGCGTTGCAACGATGCTCAATTGGTACCAAGGGGCCCAAAGAGTGCCAAGAAAATATTCCCCACACCATGACACCACCACCACCAGCCTGAACCGTTGATACAAGGCAGGATGGATCCATGCTTTCATGTTGTTGACGCCAAATTCTGACCCTACCATCCGAATGTCACAGCAGAAATTGAGACTCATCAGACCAGGCAACGTTTTTCCAATCTTCTATTGTCCAATTTCGATGAGCTTGTGCAAATTGTAGCCTCAGTTTCCTGTTCTTAGCTGAAAGGAGTGGCACCCGGCGTGGTCTTCTGCTGCTGTAGCCCATCTGCCTCAAAGTTCGACGTACTGTGCGTTCAGAGATGCTCTTCTGCCTACCTTGGTTGTAACGGGTGGTTATTTGAGTCACTGTTGCCTTTCTATCAGCTCGAACCAGTCTGGCCATTCTCCTCTGACCTCTGCCATCAACAAGGCATTTCCGCCCACAGAACTGCCGCTCACTGGATATTTTTTCTTTTTCGGACCATTCTCTGTAAACCCTAGAGATGGTTGTGCGTGAAAATCCCAGTAGATCAGCAGTTTCTGAAATACTCAGACCAGCCCTTCTGGCACCAACAACCATGCCACGTTCAAAGTCACTCAAATCACCTTTCTTCCCCATACTGATGCTCGGTTTGAACTGCAGGAGATTGTCTTGACCATGTCTACATGCCTAAATGCACTAAGTTGCCGCCATGTGATTGGCTGATTAGAAATTAAGTGTTAACGAGCAGTTGGACAGGTGTACCTAATAAAGTGGCCGGTGAGTGTATATTTTTGTGAGATTTTTGTTTTTAATAGATTTTTGTTTTATTATCTTGGATTTCCAAAACACTGTTTCCACTTTCTACATCGGCATCATGATGTCTGTCCATCATACGCGACACTTGCACTTTCTGAGAACTTCAGACTCATAAAATGTAAAAAAAAAAATTTTTTTTTTTTTTCTTTTTACTTTTGTTTCAACAAACACCTATAAAGGGTTATGATACAAAGTAAAGCCCCATCAGACCTGAAATTATGTTTCAAATTGAAAAAGCGAAACAGCCTCATACTTTCTCCCACCTTTCCAGAAAAAGTAAACTAATCACTCACTTTGAAACAAAGTATCCCATGATGCCGAGAAGTGCTGAGAAGAACGCGAGCAGGTCAGTTTACTGTACAAATAGGGTGGCAAACAAATTTGCATGACAAAATTAAAAATCAATGTGTTCCAGCTCACCTAATGACCAATCTCCCTGCTGCTGCTCCTGGGCTCTGATTAACATTCAGGGGGGTTCAGGAGAAAATGTTAGAGCAAAGCATTAATCTCTCTCAGCAAAAAAGCTTGTATCTTCTGACAGGTGGGTCAAAGTTGCCGTTTAATCTAGCCCATAATTTCAGAAATGTGCTGACAGAGTGTATTTTAATACATTAAAAGCTGGCTGTGTTTGAGAAAGCTCAGAGCACGACACCTCAGCAGGAAGTCTGTGTCCCCGGATTGGAGCTGTGGCGTGTTTGGATGTGGTGAAAACAGAAGAAAATAACCATACATATCACTTGACATCATCCTGTGAAGACACGATGACCGGTTAAAGTTCCACTCCGATCATTTTTTTTTTTTTTGTAATCTCAGTGTTTTCAGTGGTCTTTAAATTGTGATTAAAAATCACGTTACCTGTGTCGTTTTCAAGGGCTTTTCTTCTGCAGAGCTCCAGTAGATCATAAACAATTCGCTTCTGAGTCGTGGGCATAGACAGCGCTGCTCTGCACACTCCTCTTCACGCTAGCTTGTAGCCTAACATTGCCTGTGAAGTAGAAGTGGCAGGTAACATAGGAGCTATTCAGCTCTCGGACACTAATGTCTTTAGGGAGATGACGTCAAAATTACATCTATTTAATGTGTTTTTTTCACGATGAGGTATAAATTGTTGATCTATTTTGCATATTGTGCCAACGTCTAGATTTGCTCTTCAGATGACGTCCAAATACTAAACGTCTAGATGTGGTCTTTGATGGACCGACCCAATACTGACTTAATCTGCACATCTCTTCGACATCCGATGTTTGGTGAGTTTTTTACGAGCATTGCAATCCGCTGACGCACATGGTTGTTCTGCGATCGTACTCTGCTTTTCCCAGTGTGGCCTGCATGGTGGGTCCAGGGGCGGAGCTTGGATTTGTGATGTAGGAAATCTCACTGAATCTGAACCTGTCGTTTGCATCTGTGAGAGAGTCACAGCGATTTGAATGCAGAAATACTCAGAAATGCAATTTCACATCTTACTTTTCTCGTGACGTCCTGTAGCATCAGAAAAATGTCGTATAAACATGTAGATAAGAAGAAAACATGATTTTCATCGAAGCGGGTCTTTAAAGATATTCCTGTCATTATGTAAAACTCCCTCTGTATTGCCATGACCACCATCAATACATAAATGGTCCTCCTCCAATTAAACAAAGATCATTATGGATTAGAGAGGCTTCAACTAAATTAAATACTTTCATATACATCCCTAATTTATGACTTAAGTTGTGTTTTGTACCTGCAGAAATCTTCATTTTGGCTGATTGAAGAATTAAAAAGTTATGTGCGAAATGCTCCCTAAAAGTGATATTTTCTCAGCCCAACATTAAGAGTACGTGTGTTTTATTAAAAACCCTAAACCTGCCACGTCTATTTATTTGCTCGATGGCCTGCACTTGACTTTATTGGCCATTGGCAGGACGGTGCCTTCAGAGGTGTCCGGCTCTCCTATTGAAAAATGTGTCTCTTACCTCTTGCCCATCCTAGTGGAAATAATATCACTCACACTGAGAGATCATGGTGTCAGGGTCAATTGTCCTGCAAAAGACAGGCGAGATGGGAGACATGTATTGATTTTTCATTTTGTTGGGGTAAGCAAGCATGTTGCAGCCGGGCGTGGGTGCAATGAGGCAGACAGAATGTGCTAGACTGCTCTTCCAGCTTGTCACCCGTGAGCTGTGACTGCTGAGAGACACCTTGAAGACAATTATCACAAAAAAGTATGAAAACACCATCAATATGTGCACTTTTATTGTTTTAAATTCAAGACAGCACAACCGCTCGGGGTAATAACCCGGCCGATTAC
This sequence comes from Xyrichtys novacula, assembly GCA_962446985.1. Lineage (NCBI taxonomy): Eukaryota > Metazoa > Chordata > Actinopteri > Labriformes > Labridae > Xyrichtys > Xyrichtys novacula. The sequence continues at coordinate 28,111,729 of OY660871.1, forward strand.
ATTATTCAAAGCAAAAATAAAGCAGAAAGAAAGCTGGCAAGGAATACTTGGCCGAGGATCCAGAGGGGAAACTCAGCCAGCATCCCCCCCACCCCTCCTGATAGGGACGAGACAGAGCTAGCCAGAGCTGGCAATCGTACGCCATGCTGGGCCTTGCAGTGCGGAAATGCTTGTCAAACACATTACTGGATGCCACAGGTCGCAGACGTATCGCAGCAGTCTAGACTCCACCTAAAAGCTGCAAACAATGAACGGATGCCAAATCTAACAACCTCTTGTAACCTTACGAAGGTGTGTTCAGTTCACACATTCAGAAGATGTGTTTTGATAAAGAAAGCAAGTGATTCCTATCAACTCCTCCTCTCTTTGACTTTACATCAGAGGACACCGGTCTCATTTTAGGTCACAACCCGCAGCATATCCTGTTACGATGGGAGACAACAAAATATCTGTGAGTCATTCCTGAACATGGCGGGTTTTTAGAAGCCCTTGCATCGGGTTCACTTCCTGAATAAACATGACCTTTTTGGAGGATGTCGTGTGCTCCTTCATCTCTGCACCCCTTTACTCCTCACACTCTCATACATTTGGTACATCATGTCCCTGCTCCTCATTTGCAAAGGCTACAGTCTGGACGTCGGTCAGACACGCAGGGTGGAGAACACAGCGGTCATCCCGCGCCCTCACTCACCCCGATGACCGATACACCCCTCTGCTGTGCACCGCCTCCTCTGCCGTGTGTGATGTGAGGGTCAGAGATGAACGCTGACAATATGAGCTCATCAGTATACCTAACACTTCCTGTTTAGGTATTAATGCGATTCATGTCCCTTTAAAATGCCATACCTCAAAGCAATGGGTGTAAAGAAGACATGAAGTCTGTGAGAGGAGTCGAGTTTCTGTCATTTCTGCAGGTCAAAAAAGGATGTGTCAGTCAATGCACCTGAAAAATAGACACATATGAATAAAAATAAAACTTTTCCATATGAAGGCAGAAAAACAGCTGTACTTGTAGTCATGAATTCACCTTTGAAATACAAACAGGAACACAGGAGAAATGCTGCATTTTTAAAATACCAAAGAGTTAATGTGGGTTGATTTTACTGTGAGCGTTAACTGTTAACAACTCACTGTTAATGCCCACATAGATAATGCAATGCAACTGCTGTTAACAGTTATAACACATTATGATACCTGACCTTGTAAGTCATGATAAAATGCTTTATAATGTGTTATGATTATTGCTATTAAGCATTATGACCATTTATAAGTGTTTACAACTATAGTAATACAGTACTAGAATGTGATTATAACTTATTGTAAATAAACTTATAATACGTGATAGAGATAGGCATCAAGTAAAGTTTTACCACAACCCCCAGCTCAGTTAAAAAACAATTTTTGGATACTTGTAAACATAAGTTTCCCATTTTTCGAATTCAGCTTATATAAACCATTGCAGCTTGGTTAATTTCGCAACAAACCCATCAGCCAGAGACTAATTGTTGCCACATTGTTATTCTGCATACCTGCATCTACTGCTGCAGGGCGGCTGTCTGGTGGAGTGATTAACAACAGAAAAGAAAAAAAGAGAACTTTTTACATTGTCCAAATCAAAGATAAGAGATAAGAGAAACAACTGGATGTCATGATGAGAACATCTATGGAAGAAAAACTCCTGTCTTAAACACGTCTTACATAGAGGATCGACAGAGAGGTGTGAAGTACCTCTGGGGGCTAAAACTCAAAGGTCTTGTCAAGAGCTTCATCAAAATTATACTTTGGTATGTAACACATACGATCATGCATGTTATATAACTTACATTATGTAATTGATGAACATTTTGTGACTTCAGAGAAAGTATACTGAAACAGAAGATCTTTTACATTTAGGTATCAGAGTTCAGCCTCCTGAATGACGTCCTCTGTTGTCTGATCTGATTGTTGTTCCCTCCCCTCCTGCGTCTCCATACTTCCTCATCGGACTTGATTGCCACGTTTGATCAATAAGCTAGAGGACAATGAAAAAAAAGGGGGTACCTATTGCTTCTAATGATGCACTGGGCTTCAAATGACAAACTTTAAATGAGATAAGGTTTTCTGATTACAAATATCCCTCATCCTGTCATTTCTGCCTTTATGTCACATGTTTTTGAGCCCCTTCAAACTCAGCAAAAAACAGCTGGTGAGTAAAACGCCATTAGACCAAACCAATGATTGCTTTAACTTCTAAAATATGAGCCTGGGGAGTTTTTGTTTCATGATTACCGTGTCAGTGCTCTTTCATACTCTCCTGTTGAACCCTTTCTCGTGCTAAGATGGGTGCATAGCGCTCTTTCTCACAGCTGATATATTAATCCACCTTCGTTTAGCCATAAATCAAAATCCAATCAAAGTGTATCAAACTTTGAAAGGTCTCCAAGATCACAAGAGCTCCCCTAACACACCTGCTGGGCATGTCAGTGTTTGGGTGAGGCTGGGTATGTGGTCACACGCACACATACGCACACATACACATACATACACACTCTGGTGGTACTTCCTGCTACTAATGCTGTAAGTGTTCCAGTTTCTTCCAGACAGAGGAGGTGAGGGAGGTGAGAGAAAGGGCGACCCAGCAGCTGGTTACCTTGGCTGACTCTCACACCTGCGAAGGAAAGAGGCACATATCACACTTTATTACCGCGTTAACGGGCTGTAATAAATGGCTGATGCAAGCATGCAGTAATGTCTCGCGCTGCCTTGCTTTCTCGCGTACTCGCTCTACCATTAGAGGAAAATTCATCAGCTATTTAATCGCAGAAGCAGACACAACAACATGTTTGTGTCACAAGCATCTCCTCTCTGTAAGCTGGCTGTCTGTATTAATGTGAGTCCACTTGTGCTTTAAAATCTAAACATTTGCAGTGTTTTGAAGCAAAGGATCTTTTTTTTTTACACAACAGAGCAAAGAAACATTTTCAGGAACACTTCATATAAACCAATCACTTACAACGTATTAAAAACACACTTATAATGCCTTATAAATGCATTTATAAGGTTCACTATGAGTGATTATAAGCAATCATAACAAATTAAAGCAATGTTTATGAAGTGTAATAAGTACTGAACATAACGACTTGTGAATGTGATGACTTATAACTTATCAATGCATGATATCTCTCAACAGCAACTTTTGAATTCTGGGTTTTATTACAGATTAAACCTTCCACAACTATATGCAGCTATCAGGGGTTCATTCAAAGTTATTACCAAACAAACCTTTAGTATAATTTTGACTTGAGCGAATCTGTATTATTTCAACAAAACAAAGGCCTTTGTACAGCTGTCCTTATTTGTTTAAAGCGTAAAAGTAGCATCTCTTATGTTTTACGTCTACGGAGTGCATCTAAGACTGTCAGCCTTTCTTGTCTGTGTTTGGGTGTACCTTTAGATCTTGTTACAGCTCTTCTTTATGATGGCAAATAAACAACATTTTCACTGACTAAGTAATTTACTATTCATTCAATCACCACTGCTGTTATAAAACTTCAATATTGATGGCTTTATATATGTCATATCTAAATAAGGCATTTTTTTCTACTGCTTATTATACGTCACAAATGTATGTTAGTTGCTATGAATGATCATAATCGCTTATAAAGAAAAGAGAAGAGAAGAGAAGATTTTCCTTTAATAGTTCCACGGTGGAAATTACAAATTAATTCCAAAGTTCCAAATGATAAAAGATTGTAATAAAGCCTAACAAATACATTTATTGGGCTTTATAAATGTGCTTATAATCTATAAGCGGTGGGTTTATATAAAATGTTCTTAAATTTCCTTTTTATTTTGCGAAGATGTAAAAAAAAAAACTATGTACAACACTTAACACAGCTCAGTTTGTTAGATTCACTGTCACAAAGAAGCCTTGAACTCCCAGATAACAATCTGATCATGTCATATTGCATCAAGGGTTTTGATCACTACATAGCAAGGTCCAGACTTGATCTGAGATCTGAGTGCAAAGTGCCATGAAAAATTTCTGACATGGTGTAATAACATAAATTTGACCTAACTTTACTAAACCCCAAAGTTAAATTGTTTTTACTTAAAAAAACTTTACTAAATCTGAAAACCCCTCGCTTGCATCTCAATAAGATATGTATTTTTTGCATGGATTTTTGCAGCTTTTGAACATGAATAGACACAGATTTATGTGGGGTGGCAGGAATCATAGCACTTGCAAGTTACAACTTAATAGAGAGATCTGTGCAAAACGTTGCAAAACGCCTTTCAAAGGTGAGAATATCATGAAAAACAGACACTCTAAAAACCTGTCTGCGTGCCTCGTCTTGCTGACAGACCTAAAAAGCTTGTATCCTGATCTGCATCATGGTACAGTTAGTACCATTTACTGTACAGTTTAAGAAAAAAAAGGGAAAGAAGTTCAAGTGGATACCTGATTTTATACCCCAGAGCAGATATTATATAAAAGTACATTATTAAAGTGAACTGACTTTTCTCCTATTACAGGGATAGTGATTTACAGTAAGCTGCTTAGCCATCATTTATGTTCAGACAGCTCACAAGTGCACCTCCATGACAGCGCCATAGCTTCCTGCATAACCTGTGTTTATTTATAATGTATTGTGTATGCATGTTTTGCAGTTTGTGGTAACTTCGGTGTGTCTGAAGTGAATTTCTGAATCCAGTGGTGTCTGTCCTCTATCACCTGGTCTGCGCTGTTTGCATTTTCTGCAGACTGTGTGCATGATTTTGGTGTACCTGCCCGGCCAGGCCTTGCACTAAGCCCTTTGCCGCTTATTGTGTGTGGGACAGTGCGTGTGTGTGGTGCTTGTGTTTAATAATGCATGGCCCCGAGCCCAGGACGGGCCCTTTGATAAAGTACAGCTCCTCGGCACATGCATAAGCAGCTCCAGCCATATGCAGAAAGGAGAAATTGATGGTGGAGATAAAGTCTGTGCTGCTGCTGCTGCTCTATGTGTGTGTGCGTGTGTGTGTACAGCGAGGCAGAGGAAGATTTATGGATCATATCAGTGTCTATATGCGTATGTTTGATCAGGTGGCAATTTGAGGCTTTTAAGGATGAGTCTTTGTGCTGTGTGAACATGTTTGAAAATTGGTACTTTCTGTGATGCTTGATTAGCTGATACTGTACAAGCAAGCGAAAATGGAAACGTACACAAAGAACAGAGGCCATTGTATGTATGTGTGTGTGTGTCTCAGTGTGTGTGTGTGTGTGTGTGTGTGCTGGAGAGACATAAAACTATCTCTTTGTGTGTCATAATCAGCCTTGCAGATTTTTTTGCCAATGTGTGTTTCTGAGTGTTTGCGCCCCCGTGAACATATTCTCTCAGACTTACTGCAGAGGTTTGATGAGCTGCCAGTCAAAGTGGAAGGGGTCAAAGGTCAGTGTTGGGGGGTCCAAGGTCACTGCCATCCTCTCACCTGTCTCTGCATGCATCTCTGTAACAGGCAGAAGGGCAAAAACGAGGGCCGAAATTCACAAACAGGCTGGTAGAGGTATAAATATACATGCAAACAAGCCTGCGTTTGTTCATTCTCTTTCTCAACTCCAGACGTCATGCCCTCATACTGATTTAACTTGTGCCCTATTATAACTTCTCTCTCAACTTATTTTCTTGCTTCCCCTTCAAGTGTTTTCTGACTGTTATTTCTGTGTCTTCACTCCCTTTCTCATGTGTCTCATCAATTTTCCTTATTTCCTGCCTAGTTCTGCAACTTTATGAAGTCGTCCGGCTCATCACCGCGGTCCAAAGCTCGAACCTCTCTGTGCCCTCACTCATTAGCCGTGTCGTACTCTCTTTATCCGCCACCCGCCTTCATCACCAACCCCTCCTCTCTATGTTCATCCACCCACTCCCTCTCTTTTTCCTCCCGTGCACTGACTGCCACCCCCTCACCCAGTCATAAAGAAAAGACAGTCAGATATACAGGAAGAGACAGAGAAAACCCTATCTCTTTTTGTTGCAGCTTTAATTTACTTTGTACATTAATATTTCAGGGCCCTCTGCAGGCTTGGTGCGGGAGCCGGTGGGAGCAACTGAGTGTGTTGATGCAAGTGTCTGCATGTGTGTGTGTGCAAGTGTGTGTCACATTTCAGCTGTAGGAGGGGTAAGGATTAATATTTTAAGGGGCCTTATTGGAGACCCCTGTATCGGCTCCACCAAACCACCATGGCATCATTGCACGGTGGTACACCCGCTCACCTTGCTGCTCCAACCTTTGTGCCTTTGTTTCCTCTCCTAACCTTTATTTCACTCTCTGCTGCATCCTTGTTCCTTGTGTTTGCACATGTGACTGGTTGCTGTAGGCTATATCACTTTAACACAAGCCTTACTTCTTAATGAAAAAGATTGAATATTAGCTTGACTCATTAAAAACGTGGAAATGATTTGGATTATCTTGCTGACAAGTTAAGAGAATATGAGAGTTAACAGGTAAAAATCAACTTTCAAAAATGACTCTTTTCTAAAAAATCATTCCTTACTCCCCTGGAGTCTGGACTGATAATTACTGCCCATTTTATTGAAAACTAGTGTTTTCCTGGGAGGATAAACCAGTGCAAGTCTTACAGCAGTGCTCAAATGGTAAAGTTTTACTTACAGCAATGGAGGAATAGACGCTGACTGAAAAAGATTCAGGGATAGTTACTGACAACATGGTGGAAAATGGGTATGTATTTATTTATTTATTTAAAGAAAAGTCAATTTTTTTAGACAATTTTACACTTGCTCTACATTTATGAAGATGTAAGACAAGGATTCTATCATTGTTACCACTGGACAGATATTGCGTGGTATTGTATGATGTCCATTCACATAGCTTTGTATCGTATTGTATTATACTGTGCTGTACTATACCATATCGTATCGTATCGTATCTTACCATACCATACAATATAATATAATATCATATCATATCATATCATATCGTACCGTATTGTATGGGATCATATCATATCATATCACATCATATCATAAATCATGTTGTATCGTATCGAATCATATATCATATCATATCGTACCGCACCATACCGTATCCTATCATATTATATTGTACCGTATCATATGGGATCGTATCGTATTGTATCGTATCGTACCATATCGTACGGTATCATATCATATATCGTATGGTATCATATGGGATCGTATTGTATCATATCGTATCATATCATATTGTACCGTATCGTATGGGATCGGATCAGATCAGATCAGATTGCATGGTCTTGTTTGAACTTTTGAATAGGCTTATTACTGCCCTATGATTTATGGTGGTACTGTAATGTTTCGTCTGTGTTTTTTAGCTTCTGGAAAACATGAAGAAATTAGGACAAAACTAGCCTAGAGTTCAGCACAGATCTGTATTTATATGTTTATCAAACAAAGAGCATTAATAGTCCTGTAGTAATTTATCATAGCCTTCAGAATTTCCTGTACACGTACCGTAATAAGCCTATTTAATGGTCAAACAGATTGGGCACCTCAGTTCTAACTATCATACGTACTAAAGGGTGTCTGCAAACATAAACAGCACATACACAGTTTTATAATAAAGATGCTCACAGGTCTACTTAGACTAGGTTTCTATCTTTGTAAATCTGCACAAGCATTAACATCATAATATCTGACTGTTTCCTCATCTGTAATGGGGTCCCCAATGTTCAGTCATTAACGATTTGTTCATGACAAGCAATAACAGACAGAACTTCATCAGCAGGACCCGGGTCGTAATAGATTCAAATGATCCGTCACAGGTGCATTTAAAGAAACATCTATCAGACAAAATCAGCCCTCAAACAAATGTGTCCCAGTGCATGAAGGTGCAGTGTACCGAGAGAAAAAAGACCAATAAGCAATTTGGAGGAGCTGGAATTGGATTTTGAAGTTGGAAGAGGATGATGAGGATGCAGGGGCAGCTTTTATCACAGATCAGTGAGTCTCTGAGCGGGGGTCTCCCGGTCGCTGCATCAGGGGCGCCCGGCAGGAGGCCATATTGAAATGAGGTGCCTTCCCCCAGGCTCTTAGCCACCCCTGACATTTGGGTGTATGTGTCTGTGTGTGCGAGTGCGCTTGTTTGTGTGGAGTGTCTAGGGTGAAGGGTGGGGGCTTGTGTTTCCGCCCAGAGACCCAATTGCCTCCGCTCCCCTGCTACTTGTTTCCCCCTCTTCTACCCCTACCCGCCATCGCCCTTCTTCGATTGGACCCTGTTTCTCATTTGCCTATTCATTTAAAAGCAGAAAATGCCTACTGAGATCCAATATGGGGTTGAGGCAGGGGGGCGCGAGTGGGCCCTCAGCAGGAGTGCAAAACACAGCAACAACACGATGAAGAGAAGGAGGAGGTAGAAAGTGAAGGAGAGAGGTGGAGGATGCTCAGACCTCCGACAGGAGATGGCTTCAAATGACTCCTTCTCTTCTCTCTTTCCTCTCCTCATCCTTCCTTCCTTTCTCTCTCTCTCTCTCTCTCGGTCTTCACTCTCTCTTTCTCTCTGTGTCTCTCTCTCTGTTTTTCCTCACTGATGCTCTGCTCACTGAGGTAGTGCTGAGATTGGGAAGTGCAGCCCGCTTGACCCTGCTGCTGAGAGAAAGCAGGGGCTCCAACCAGACTCAGTGTGTGTGTGCGTGTCTGTGAAAGTGTGTGTGGGGGTCTGTTTTTAAAGAAACCACCCTCTGTCCACCTCTCTGTCATTATTTCACACTCTCCTTTTGCCTTTTTCCTCCTCACCTGAGAGACTTCGGCAGCTCAAAAGCCAAAGCAGAGCCCGACTTCTTAAAGTTCTTTCTGTGGGTTTGAAAAGTCAAAGAAGATATCACTTTGTATAAATGCTAGAGGAAAACGTTGTTAGCCCTGAGTAGCGGAGAGAGCACTGTATGACATGTTTTATGCATGGCCGCTGGGTCTCTCAGGTCGGGGAGTTTCACATCAACAAAGTGCAGAGGGTGGCTAAAGGTGAGAGGCACACAGGCAGAGGGTGAGGGTGGATGAGGGGAGAGGGAGGAGGAAGCTAAGGAGAGGGGAGAGGAAAAGAGACGGAAGAGTAAACATCTGTAGATTCAAACAATAATTCAGTCAGCTAGGCAGAGCGACGTAATGTTGGAGAAGAAAAGGCTTGAAGAGGACTAGGAGTGCAATTGCAGAATCTGATCCTGAATCAGATTTGTGCTTTCGCTAGTGTAAAAAACTTGATTTGGTTTGGTCAAAACTATAAAATAATGGTCATTATTTCACAACGGCAAAATCAACACATGGACAACCTTATCACACACATCATAGAGGATAAATCTTCAGAAAGGAGTCCATTATAACCAACCACTGACCATACAGCATCCCGTACACAGTTTCTACTTTTGCCTAGCCTCATATACCGTCATTGTGACAGAGAGCTCTGTTAAACTTTAAACCATTCAGACATTTTCTAATCACCCCTCACCTTCCAAAAAAAGCTGGGATGCTGGTTTCTTTTGTCACGTTTTCATTTAATTTTAAGACATATCAAATGTTATCAAGTCGAGAGTGTGACTTAAACTCCATGCTGGTTGCTCCCTCTCCTCTTTAGAGTGAGGGAAATGATTTCCAAAAAAAACAGTGCCAAACTTTGTTTCACCAGACCACAGGAGAGTTTCCTCTTTGCCTCAGTCCAGTGAAATCACCCGTATCACTGTATCATGTTCAAAGCTCCAATAAGGACTTTTTGATGTTTGTGAACTGATGCTTTCATATGATATCCAAAAGCAAACAAGACTGCAGCAGCACACACAAAGGTTGTTCAAAGTGATTTGCAGCTCATGCAGTGATTTCCACTACAGAGTTGTGTCTGTTTTTAATAAAGTACTGGCAAAAAAGGCAAAAAGATCACATCCCTTTAAGTGACATTCCTGGGTAAAATTAAGTTAGGGTCAAACACATCGTAATACCCGGTTAGACACCCCGTCGAGAGATGAATGTTGCCGACCGCTTGCCTCTCTAGGTATACCAACTTTAGTAACGACGGTACGATAGCAATACAGAGAGCCAAGCACTCAACCAAAATGCGTTTGACCCTAACTTAATTTTATGCCAGAATATCGCCTAAGTCATGTTTTTTTGGCCTATGAATGATATTATGTACTGTTGTTTATTAAAGCCTCAATTTTTTTAAATTTATATATATATATATATATATATATATATATATATATATATATATATATACAGTATTTTTTTTTTGTTTGTTTGTTTGTTTTGCATTACACAACTTTTTCAGAGTTTTGTTGTCCCTGTTGCAACTTTTCACAAACGGTTTGCTGGCATCATATATATATATATATATATATATATATATATATATATATATATATATATATATTTTTTAGTTTAAAGGCCTTATAGGTTGTTTTTGTACTGTTTTCAATTAAATATGGGTTAAAATAATTTGCAACTCATTTCTGCTTCCCAACTTATTTTTTGAATTTTCTGATAGATTATTTTCTATCTGGTGTCAGATAGTGCCCAAAAGTAATCATGTTAGTCAGTTCAGAGAGAAAAAAACAACAATAGGTTATTGTGATAAAGAAGCATAAGTGGTGTAATAATAGAAAAGGAGAACAGGAAGTATCGTCTGAGCAGCTGCTGTGTCTAACAATGATGGGAGCACTTGAACACCCACCTCTCTGATCTCTCACCTTATTCTTTTATCTTATTAAGCACACGTAAACACAGGCTCTCACACTGCACCGGGCTAATTGCAAAGGCGATGCAATATCCCGGACATAAACAAAATCAAAGGGAGCAGCACCCCCACCCACCCATGTTCATTCTTTAATGGTATTCAGTAAGTGATATTGGTTCCTCCTTGTTTTTTAAAAAAGAATATTGTTCTGCTTTTCTAAAGGAAACCATAATGGAGGCTGTTAAAGAACTCAAATTACCATTAACCAGCTTTCATTGCTGCTCTTCTGCAGACCGTACGCCCGCTCCAAATCCAGAAGTTTCAATATGAACAGTGATCTAATGGCGTGCTAAATCACTGTAAAAGGGACAATTCACCACAGCACTTTGTTTCTTTCATTCCCCCTCTTCAGTATGTTGTTGCTCCTTTTACAGCTTCCATTGATGGCGTTTGGTGCTGCTGAATATTTGAAGCTGAAAAAACAAAAAGCAAAAGTGCAGCATTTAGAACTACATTGTCCCAAAACACAGCAATCAGAAGATGATCTTACATATGCAAAAAAGAAAAAAAAGGCAATACAACCGGACCCCCCTGCTTTCACATTTGACAGAGTACCTTTCTCTGTTGAATACATTACAGGACCTGAGAGCAAATGAATGCCCGCTCACTTCCTCAGCAGCCGGAGAAGAAAACAACGATTCGTCCCCCGTTGCATTTTTCATCACACCTGCGTGAGTGGATATCCACCCTTCCCACCCACCACGAGACAAAGCTGAAACACATATCCTACCTATAGATATTACCTACGTGCCACATTTGTGCCTACACATAACAATCCTGAATAATAACCACTTGGTTTGAAAATCCAAAGCCTTGCACAAGCAGAATCCTCAGCAGGCGCGAGAAAAAAGAGAAAGAGAGAGAGAGGGTTGGAAAGAATGACAGACAGCAACAAACACAAGGAGAGATGACGGGGATGAGGAGAGAGAGTTGGAGGAGATGGGAGGGGGCAAGAAGGGCATCTATCCCCCTTTAAGCCCACCTTATTGGAGAGTTCTGACCCTGGACGTGGGGCTATTGTCTAGGCTCCTTATCATAATGTAGGCTGTGTTGTCTTCTCCATTACACCTCAGCCATTCAATTAGCCCCCATTACCATAGTAATAGAGCGCTGCGTTGCTGGGGTCAGGACTGACAAGGGGAGGAGGAGGGCGGTCAGAGGGAGAGAGGGAAAGACGGAGAAAGAGATGTCAAAGTACCTGTAGGCACACTGATGTCAGCCTCGAAAGACACGTGATGATGGGGGGTGAAAGGTTTGATTTGGGGACGGAAGAGGACAATGGCTGGACAATAATTTACAATTCTTCACAATGAGAGAACCTCTGATTCATCATCAGGAGAAAAATTCCCTCAAAATCACCTTGTTTTGCAGGCAATGCAGTTGTAAGACTTTGCACCAGTGGCAACAGCAATGAACTGATCATGAAATGACGGTGCGAAGTTTGCAATTTCAATCATGATTTCTGAGACCCTCAATTTTGGGTAATCTGCAGAAATCTCTTATCATCACTTGGAGATGCAACATCTTGATAAATGAAAAGGTAATGAGTATTTCGACAGAAACAATGACCTGTTTTAGCTGATCAAAAAGTGAGGCAAAGGATGAAGATGATGGCACTAGTTGAAAACAAGCATGCACAAAACTCCTGAACAGTTTCAGGCTGGGCTGCAAGTGTGAATGCAAACAGCAGAAATTTTCACTCCAACTTTACCCAAACTTTTTCCAGCCAGCAAGTTCCTTTCTGTGTGAAGTTAGGGGGTGAGCTGATGTGAAAATTCAGCAGAAAATACCCTGAGCAAGCTAACGGGAGCGATGACATTTGTGTCATGCAACCAGAGTGAAACTGGAAGAGTGACACATGACGGGACAGATAAAAATATCCAAGGTTGAAGAGGGAGAACCATTTTCAAAATATTAGCAAAGATGTCTAACATCTATTCACTCACATAATTATTTGATGAAAATGCAAATACTGTCATTATGGTAATATACTTTTGATGACATGTCCTGCCTCATAAGACTCAATCTCCTAATTCAAGATAATACTATTGGGTTGGTTTCATCCCTTTCTCTTGGCTTCAGTGAAAAGAGAAAAAGATTGGCAGAATAGACCAATCAATAAAACAATTAAAATAAAAAAGATTCATCGGTGCATACCAAGATCAGTTATGGGGTTCCACAGGGTTCAATGCTTGGACCAATCCTTTTCACCTGACACGTGCTTCCTCTTGGTAACATCATCAGGAACCATTCCATAAATGTTCACTGCTATGCAGATAACACTCAATTATACCTATAACTAAAGCCAGCAGAAACCAAGAGATCATCTACACTTGAAGATTGTCCTTAAGATATAGAAACCTGGATGATCATTAACTTTTTGCTACCCAATTCTGACAAGATTGAATCTATTGTTCTTGGCCCGAAACACCTTAGAGAGACATTTTCTAATTATATAACTGCAATAGATGGCAATAGTCTGGCATCCTGCACCGGTGTAAGGAATCTGGGAGATCCTTTAAGTCTTATATCCAACAAATCTCTAGAAATGCCTTTTTTCTACCTGCGGATATAGCAAAAACCAGATACATCTCATCTCAGAACGATGCAGGTTGGATTACTGTGATTCTCTTTTACCAGGCTGCCCTAATAAGACTTTTCAGCTGGTCCAAACTGCTGCACCCCAAGTCCAGAACCAGGAGAAGCGAGCAGATCTACCCTGTATTAGCTTCTCTACACTGGCCTCCCATTAAATCTAGGGTAGAAGTGAATTATTCTTCTGACCTGCAAAGCTCTTCATGGTCAGAATAGATCTGTTAGGTAAAATGAAACAACTACTTCCTACAACCTTAGTCATTCTTCTGAGGATAATGACGCCATGACAGTCTCCCTTTCCTGATATTCGTCCTGAAACTTCTTCTTAGGCCTGCAGGTTTAAAACTACTCCTGAGAGTTTTACATGTTGCACTGAGGGAAGGTAGAAAATATATAAAATATAAGATGAGGAATTGTTTGGGTAGATGTGGTCACCAGGGTAAGCCTGCTGTATTCCTGAGCAAGAACTTGAGGTCACAGGTTACCATGCCAACAATAGTATGCTAGATTTTGTTAGCCTTAGGTTGGAGGCTTTATCATCTTACTGTTCCCGATACTGTAGCTTTTCTTTTGAAGTTGATGCCAAACTAGTGAAATTGATGAGTTTGCCAGTCTTTCTAGGATGCAAGATTTAAACAACCCAAATTACAAGATTATAAGAAGTACCAAACTAGATTCCTCCTTTGTTGTCAAGTTAAAGTTGTCCCAAAACTCCCCTAAAGTGAGCCTGGCAGTACTCTGTTTCTTCCTCTGTCATGTCTGGTTACATATTTTCCAGTTTTTCTCATTCCATCATCCCTTTTAAGTTTTCTCGACCCCAAAACTTCCTAAAACTGGCCTCTTCTTCCTTTTTGCCTCGTTTTATTTCCTTTGCCAGAGCACGTGCCAAGCAACCAGTGCCTACCTCCTGTGCCTGCCTGCATGTTGCCCTGTTGTCCCTGCCAATTTCTGGCATTGTACCCATGTGTGTGAGGGAGAGAGAGAGAGAGAGAGAGAGGGAGAGGTGGTGAGAAAAAGAGAGAGAGAGAGGGAGACAGAGGAGAAAGGCGAGGGGCAAAGAAGAAAGGCAACAAAACAAGGGAATGCATGCAGATGCAGGGCCCATCTCGTTTACAAATATGCAAATGCTGTTGCCTTTGTGATATGCAAATGAGAGATTACAGAGCGCTAATTAGGGTCAAAAGAACTGTTCACGTCAATTAGGGGAGAATGAAAAAACGATCCCCTCTCTCGCTGGCCCCCAGCCCCCAACCCCTGCCACGGATATCCTCAGCTTTTGTCTTAAAAAAATGGAGACATGAAAAAGACAAATAATGAGAGACATGTGTACAAGGGGCGGGACACACACATTTGGATAACCAGCATGAATCTTGAAAAGGGCAGAGGTCTAGGTTTGTTTCAGAGGGGGGACATGAGTGGCTTTTAGTCGAGGTACAAAAAACTGAAAATGATGAATGGATCCTGTTTCTTACGAATGTGTCCCTATAATGCCTTCTAGTTTTTATCTATTATATCCAAGTATTTGATTGTTGGAGACTTAAAAACAATGGAGGTGAATCAGAAACAAGGTAAAATGATGAGAAGGTGAAATGCAGAAAGAAGCAGACTGCATCTGTCTTCTAACCTCCCCTCCTCCTCCTCCTCCTCACTCAGTGTCTGTGTCTAGTGGATGCAGGAGGACCACACTGTTATATTTGCATCCTAATGACCCCTCCAGTGGCCCCCGAGGCTGGGCCCTCTGCATTACCCAGAGATCAATTAGGGCCAGGCCCCGGTGTCTGCTGTGCCCCATTATAAACCCCTACCAACTTTCTCTCTCCCTCTGTCGCTCCCCTCTTTCTCCCACATGTGTCCTTCATCTGCACCTCCACCTCCTCACATCTCCTACGTGTCGAACACAGCTTATGCACACAAAAGCACGCATGCTTGTTAGGCCATCGCACACTAAAACACACACTGAACTGCATGTGCACACGCTTGTAGATAGTGTAATGGCTGAGTGTGACTGCTGTCGCTCTTTGTACGAGTCTCCGTGGCGCAGTGCAAAGGTGAAAGATGAGCTGGATCAGTCTGCGGGGTTTTTTCTCCATGTGATTCCTACTCTGCTTTGTTGCTGCGTGAAGCCACACAAAGACCAGGTTGTGAAATGTACATCCTTTTGACAGAGCTGGATGTTCATAAAGCTCCGGTGGCTGCCAATCACACTGATATAAATGCCAAATGATTCAACTGGAGGATGAAGAACTTGACTGTGGGTGAACAGCGCAGCAAAACTCACAGCAGTGTGAGCTCCGGCTAAGTCGAAGACACAGAGATGTTTCATCATTACAGCAACTGGAATAACTTGCTGTCCAAGCAAATCAGATGTTTGCCAAGTTCTTTCTGCTTGATCCGAGCAGAAACTTTGAGGAAAGGAAAGTGAAGGCAGTGCAGATGTGATAAAAACTGCAGATCCTCAGCTGGACACTGACCCCAATAATAAGTCAACTCCCATAGAGGTCCATATCAGAATACTATTTTATAAACCTTTATGAAGGGTTTGGTCAAGATGATATCTTAAACTTTCACTCCTCTTCTTCATTTAGCGTGAAAGACAACTGTGTGTTGGGTGATTTTACATCTTTACAACTCATCAACATAATGATGACTATATAAGGGGAAGACACCAGTGAGGCATACTAACGGTTGGGCTTGTTGTCACCCTAGGCAGGGAAACTATCCCTTCACCTCCGCTTCTCTGCAGGTTAAGTTGAAAGTCGGTCACAATCAGCATCTTTGGGCTTCAATATGCCTCTTCAGAAACCAATAGAAAACGTAACTGAGACTTAGTTTATGTTTTGTACAGTTTATGGTTTCATTAGCTGTGTTTAAATGGGTACAAATAATAAGAATAAAGGCCCAATCGGAATAAAAATGCGTTGTGTAAACATGTCGATCAGAAGATTTTTATGCCATTTGGCTCAATTGGAAAGAAACTGTATCCTGGTCAAGAGCGGTGCCGATCGTTATTCTGAAACGTGTCCAAGTAAACACTTATCCCAATCTGACTCTCTGTTGGGGCAAAACTAACCTGACTGCGCATGTGTGCCCTACGTCAACAAGACGCACTTCCATCACCAGTGACAAGTCGCAAAAATGGCGGGGTCCAAGAGCGGTTGGTCTGTGTCTGACTCAACTTTCTTGCTGGGTACAGTCTCGTCATGTAACGCACGATAAGTATGTGCTACTGGGCCCGCTTGATGATCATGTAGGAGTTAAACAACAGCTCTCAGAACCTGAGGTCCATTCTGAGTGGAGGGAAAAACTCCTGAATCAGATGAAGTGAGCCACTACGGCGTTTGTTGGTTTGTTGACAGCACAGGCGTAAATACAACTCTTCTTCAACGGTTAGTTTAGCCAAATAGACAACTCTGCCCATGTCCAAACGCTTCTAATCTGAATAAAGCTTGGTGCATGTATACGCTCGTCATGATTGGATTACTAGAGTTTGCGTCCATAAACAGTGGATTCAGATTTTCCAATCCCTCAAAATATTTTGCACATGTAAACATTGCTGTTGTTTCCAATGGGTGAATGCTGCAAGTAACTGTTCTGGCTTGTTTCTCATGCAGTAGTTTGTTCATGGTGCCCTATGTAAAAGAGCAATGAGTCTTAATATGATATGATACACTATGATTGTCCCTTTTGGAAATTTGTCTTATCCACTTAACTGCTGAAAGATTACTTTCTGTATGTAGGCACAGGTATTTTAAATGATATCTCCCTTCTCTGTTTTTCTCACTCAGAGCTTGCTCTACGATCTGAGCTGTTGGTGGGAAACATGCAAGAACTGCATCATGAAGTCTTGTCATCTCCAGAAGACAGCTGGACAACTGAAATGGCTGGTCAAGAAGTAGTCAACACAAGTGTTGAGCTTCCTTAGAAAGTAGTGTAGGAATTCTTCATAATCCTATCTATGCTTTATTTATTTTATTTTTCCTGTAGCATCTGCTTTCTTTAGCCAACACTTGTCAGACAGTTCCAGTTGATGCAGCCAGTCATAGCCGGCCAGTCAGCTCTCTCAGGTTTCATTCGACTGGCCTGACGTCTGACAGACAGAATATAAAACACTTTCCCTGTTGTATGGTGAGCTCTCTAGAGTCCGAAGCTTCAGATGGCATCCTTTCTGGGAGGTATAAGAAAAGGTTTGGGAGATCTAGTATTTCTTATCTTTGCGTGCAAAGAATGGGTTTGTTATCATTTCTCTATCTTACTTTTTCTAAGATTTTAGGCCGCTTAACTTCAAAACTACTTTTCTTATACGACAGTTTGTGGGGGTATTTTGTTTATATATAAGTTAGGCCAGCTACAGAGACTCAGAATGTGGGGAATAGAGAACAGAGTATTAGAAGCAAAAGGTTTGGCCGTAAATAAAACTGGATTCCACTGCGATGCAGACTGTTGCCTCAGTACATAAACCACTAGGCCAACCAGGGTCACATAAAACTGGATTATATAACAGAAAATAGCACAGCATTTCAAAAAGAGAAACAGGTCTGCCTGAGTCATTAATGCTGCTAACTATCAATTTTCTCAATTTCCAAAAACTTGAGACTAATTTGTCAGAACGTGGTTTCTTCAGTCAATCAATCCTGGAGTCTAACACTGTCCATCTTCATAAACTCAAAACCAAGGAGTAAATTGTCCTTTTATGTCAAATTTTCATTTTACAAACAACATTTTGGTTAAAATTAGATGATTTAGCCGTTCTACTGTGGCTTTAACTAACATAAAGCAACCCTCCTCTCCCACTCAAATGCTTCAAGACTTTCTGTTTGGTCTGAACATGCATCCTGCAGAGGAGGTGAGTCAGAATGCAGAGACACTCAGCGTTTGACTGCATTATGCTGCATTTGGGGTACTATCTGTAATTCGATCTCTGCAAGATACAAACAAAGCAAAAGTAAAATTGCTGACCGAGCAAAGGCAGAGTCAAAATGAAAAAGATAATAAAACAGACGTAATGCTTTTTGTAATGGTAGAAGTTTGAAACAAATTTAAAGTTAGACAAAAATCAAATCATCTTTCTTTATTAGAGCGTGAATACTGACAACATGCAATTGACTGTTATGGTGGGGAAATACAGACCTCTTGAACAACTATCTCCTGGATGGTGAGTTTATGACTATGAGGAGAAGTAATTTGCTTGTGGAAGAACTGGTTGTATTGTGAGTGTTGTCAGCCGCAGATCTTTCAAACTAACAGCTCAGGGTTGTATTATTTGATCTTGACTAAACCTGGTCCTGGACTAAATGCGAGTCATAACAAACCTTAACCCTGTCCTCTATCTATGCTGACTCACGATGTGCATTCATGGGGATATGCACTCCAGGTAAACTTCGAGAGGACTCCTCGCTTATACTGATATTCATGTAGTTTTCCTCTAGCTACATTCTTAGGACTATTCTTATGCCAGGATTCCACTGCATGCAGAGCCGCTGTGCTTGGGAATGGCAGGCGGATCAAAAACACAAGCATACAACGCCCACTGGATCGTGTCCACTGCTACAAGCGGGGGAGAAGCGCTTGCGCTATTACCGACATTTCTCGCGAGACTGGACGAGACCTCATGAGATCTTACCTGTTACACCTTGAGACATTAAATGAGATCGGCGGTGTATATAAACACCCACATCCCACAATCCTGGCACATTTCAACGTATTGACTCTATCTTATTTTGAAAATTAACCGGATATTTTACTCGATAGCCAGATATAACTTCCGCTGCTGCTCACGCTGCGCTGCACTGAATTGATGCGTTGTGCTGCGGTGTCTGGCAAAAATAGAAGCCTTGCGTATCTGTCGGATTCGCAGTGAAGCCGGACGGCAGACGCATCGTGTGGAATCACACACATTGATTATAATGCTTGCGTATTTGACCAGGCAGCCGTTCCGTATCCTGTGGAATTTATCCGTTAGAGCAGAGACAAATCCAGCCAGTAAAATATACATAACATATGGATGATGCTTTGAATGCCAAGTCACCACTAACATAGTTTTAAAACAGGCCATACAGTACATGGAGAAATCTGTCTAAGCAGCATGCCAACTGGAGAAAACTGGAGATTTACCAGGCAGAGCAAACCTGATGAATTGTGGGTCTAATGGTTGTTTGTCTGGTAAGATGTGGTTGTATTAAAGCATATCCTATACCTAACTACAAGTCAGAGTATTGCCTTATTTATCACTGCCACTATTGTAATCATTATGGTAATTTTTCTGTGCTGCCTTTCTAGACTTTCTAGACAAAGTTTTTTAAAGGACAAAAGCGACTGTGTTTGCAGTTTAGTTGCTTTGGTTCACTTCAGTTACTGGATCACACACCACTAGAAAATTCTAGAAAAAGAATCTGGTTTTATATACTTTTTGTCTTCATAGGATTCAAGTTGGTAATAACAAAGACTCCCAAATAAACGGAAAAATGCAATATGCCCACTTCACCGACTATAAATCTCCACGCTCTTTGTAAAATAAATAAATAATTAAAAAATAGAAATCACCGCTGAAGATTTGATCTTCTCGTGGTAGAACCGTGAACAAAAGAGGAAGTTCAGGCACTTCTCTTTTTGAACACAATGCTGCATGATTTTCAGCACATTCATCCAATTCTTAGACATTTTACACTGAAGGTCATTTTTAGCCTACACACGTTTACTAAAGGTGTGTGTTTTCCACATTCAAAAGCTATTATCTCTGAAGATGTTCAAAAGGTCAAAAGTTTGGTCATTCAGTGTTTCAAGAGTTTTCAGAGTGGGTTCACTTTGTTAGCTCACTGTGCTAAATGAGAAGACTCCGGATAAGAACTATTCAGAATGAAATTCCTCTTCTTATTGGCTTTATGAAAATGGAGAAAGATATTTTCACTCTGACAACTTCCTCGCAAAAGTGTTTTTGAGTGACAAGATGGATAAACTGATATTTCTTTCATCGTGGTGAAAGCTGTGTGCAACATACAAGACCGTATACATTATAGACAACAATATAACAGATAATCATCATTGTGCCTTTTCCTGATCACACCATAATCCGAGAACCAGACGACCTGTTTGGACCCCAGCAGCAATTGAGTTGATGGCTTTCATCCAGTTGTTTCATGGAGTGGTGAAAAGTCCCCTTGTTATTTCCTCCTGAGATTAACTGGGTGTGCACAGACTCTGTACTGCTGCCTCAGCTGCACTGCAACCACCCTCCTGCAATATTCATGCACATATCTGGGTCCTGCTGATACAAGACTACACCTCTTTGGAAATAATACCATTCTCAAAAGCTAATATCAAGAGTCAGAAAGAGGAAGATGGATATGTTTGGAAAGAAATGTGAAATTAGTTGAAGAAAATAAAGTAATTGATTGATTTTTAATCAACCATATCTTAACTTTACATACACCTATATACAGTCAGTACACGCCCTATTAAAAGTAATGTTATACTCAATATCTAGATGAGTAAAAGTACAGTTTCTTAAGATTTGACAAAGCTGAGTTTAACACATTTTATTTACTATAAGATGAAAATAAGGGTCATATAAATTTGTTTTAAGATGACATCTGTACACTGTCGCTTTAAGTTACAGTTTTGTAACGTTTACACAGAGTCCACATTAACTCCACAGGTTGAGATTGCTCATCATTTCAATTATTCCCTCCCTTTTCTGCAGATTTTCTCTTTATTTCATGCCGCAAAGTGTACAGCTTTCTTCATACTTAAAAGTAAAATGTTGTACTTCTTTAGAATTAGAACAGGACTTGGACTCAAGCACTGGTGACTTGGACTGGGACTAGAGCAGTAACTGCACCTGCACTTTTGAGAGGGAAAGGATTATGTATTATTTGGTCTTGACTAAACCTGGTCCTGGACTAAATGCGAGTCATAACAAACCTTAACCCTGTCCTCTATCTATGCTGAATCACGATGTGCATTCATGGGGATATGCACTCCAGGTAAACTTGGAGAGGACTCCACGCTTCTACTGATATTCATGTAGTTTTCCTTTAGATACATTTTTAGGCCTATTCTTATGCCAG
Organism: Xyrichtys novacula; assembly: GCA_962446985.1. Lineage (NCBI taxonomy): Eukaryota > Metazoa > Chordata > Actinopteri > Labriformes > Labridae > Xyrichtys > Xyrichtys novacula. The sequence continues at coordinate 28,133,121 of OY660871.1, forward strand.
GATTCCACTGCATGCAGAGCCGCTGTGTTTCGGAATGGCAGGTGGATCAAAAACACAAGCATACAGCGCCCACTGGATCGTGTCCACTGCTACAAGTGGAGGAGAAGGGCTTGCGCTATTACCGATATTTCTTGCAAGACTGAACAAGACCTCACGAGATCTTGCCTGTTTCACCGTTAGACATTAAATGAGATCGGCAGTGTATATAAACACCCACATCCCACAATCCTGGTACATTTCAATGTATTGACTCTATCTTATTTTGAAAATTAACCGGATATGAAACGATAGCCATATACAACTTCCGCTGCCGCTCGTGCTGCGCTGCACTGAATTGATGTGTTGTGCTGCGGTGTCTGGCAAAAATAGAAGCCTTGCGTATCTGTCGAATCCGCAGTGGAGCCGGACGGCAGACGCATCGTGTGGAATCACACACATTGATTATAATGCTTGCGTATTTGATCAGGCAGCCGTTCCGTATCCTGTGGAATTTATCCGTTAGAGCAGAGACAAATCCAGCTAGTTAAATATACATAACATATGGATGATGCTTTGAATGCCAAGTCACCACTAACATAGTTTTAAAACAGGCACATACAGTACATGGAGCAATCTGTCTAAGCAGCATGCCAACTGAAGAAAACTGGAGATTTACCAGGCAGAGCAAACCTGATGAATTGTGGGTCTAATGGTTGTTTGTCTGGTAAGATGTGGTTGTATTAAAGCATATCCTATACCTAACTACAAGTCAGAGTATTGCCTTATTTATCACTGCCACTATTGTAATCATTATGGTAATTTTTCTGTGTGTAATGCTTTGCAAGCTGCCTTTCTAGACTTTCTAGACAAAGTTTTTTAAAGGACAAAAGCGACTGTGTTTGCAGTTTAGTTGCTTTGGTTCACTTCAGTTACTGGATCACACTCCACTAGAAAATTCTAGAAAAAGAATCTGGTTTTATATACTTTTTGTCTTCATAGGGTTCAAGTTGGTAATAACAAAGACTCCCAATAAACGGAAAAATGCAATATGCCCACTTCACCGACTATAAATCTCCACGCTCTTTGTAAAATAAATAAATAATTAAAAAATAGAAATCACTGCTGAAGATTTGATCTTCTCGTGGTAGAACCGTGAACAAAAGAGGAAGTTCAGGCACTTCTCTTTTTGAACACAATGCTGCATGATTTTCAGCACATTCATCCAATTCTTAGACATTTTACACTGAAGGTCATTTTTAGCCTACACACGTTTACTAAAGGTGTGTGTTTTCCACATTCAAAAGCTATTATCTCTGAAGATGTTCAAAAGGTCAAAAGTTTGGTCATTCAGTGTTTCAAGAGTTTTCAGAGTGGGTTCACTTTGTTAGCTCACTGTGCTAAATGAGAAGACTCCGGATAAGAACTATTCAGAATGAAATTCCTCTTCTTATTGGCTTTATGAAAATGGAGAAAGATATTTTCACTCTGACAACTTCCTCGCAAAAGTGTTTTTGAGTGACAAGATGGATAAACTGATATTTCTTTCATCGTGGTGAAAGCTGTGTGCAACATACAAGACCGTATACATTATAGACAACAATATAACAGATAATCATCATTGTGCTGGTAACTAAAATTTATCTTCGCTCCCAGAACTTTGATTGGGGTGTACTCATTTGTACGTCCTGATTTTAAACTGAAAAAAAAAAAAAAAAAAAAAAAAATTGTATGCAACTTAAAAAAATCTTGTTTGCAATTAATGGAATACATTTGGGGGAGTATTTTTTGTATGGACGGGTTTCTGTACAACATCATCGCAGGTATGCGTGCGCAGACAGGGGGCAGAAAGTGGGACATTTCTTATTGTTTACTTGCAGAGTCAACAGAGAAAGAAAATGACAAGGAGCTGTTGTGCCGTAAACTACACAAATCGGAAAAACAAACAATTGGCAAACATTACACCCCTGCTCCTGATCTTAGAAACATCTAAAACAACGTCACAACCTGGTAAATTGAGTGAAATTCATGGATATTTAAGCGATTTTTTGATGAAATGACATTTTATTGCAATTGTGTCAGAAAGACCTTGCAAACAATACAACATCCTCATTGATATCAGTTCACTCCGAGGCAGGCTTTTGCCCCCTGGTTGCGTGCGCACCTGGTGTTGTTTGTACACAAGAAACCTGTCTGCAGTCTGACATAGAAAATGTTGATTTTGAAAGGAAACTAAAGGTTTTCTGACAACTCTGAAGGAGTGTACTCAGTTATGCTGAGCACTGTAAGAGTTCTCTTAAATTGCTAACATACAATTTTTCCAAAATAAATGCACTAAATTCTCTGACCAAGTTCCCTTAAAAGTCTCCTCTGTTAAAGAAGGTAGAGTTGGATCCAGAGTGGCAGTAATAGTTTTTCACAGTGTCAGTGTGTGTTTATCTGAGTGTAAACGCCTCTCTGCTCGTGTGTCTCATGCAAATCGGTTGCACAGACACACTGCGGCACACCTTGCTGGGAGACATTTGTCAGTGTGTGTTTGTCACTTGCACTTCCCACAACATGTCACAACACTATTTGACTTTTGGTTTGACATGTGAGACCCTCACACACAATGCAGGTTTTCCAATCAGCATCTCTCAGCCCCTGCACGGGCCCTCTTGGCCTGAATTGAAGGTGGAGGAGAAGGAGGAGGAGGAGGCAAGCCCTGGGGCCCAGGGACTCGACCCCTGCAGCCTGCTGCACCGTCTCCACGCTGATGGTCCCTTTACACTTCTCAGCAGCTGTCAATCAAATGCTGCAGATGGAAAGTGTGGGGAAAGGACACGGTAGGAGTTTGACAGGTTGTGTTTAAATTTGTTTTAAGATGACATCTGTACACTGTCGCTTTAAGTTACAGTTTTGTAACGTTTACACAGAGTCCACATTAACTCCACAGGTTGAGATTGCTCATCATTTCAATTATTCCCTCCCTTTTCTGCAGATTTTCTCTTTATTTCATGCCGCAAAGTGTACAGCTTTCTTCATACTTGAAAGTAAAATGTTGTACTTCTTTAGAATTAGAACAGGACTTGGACTCAAGCACTGGTGACTTGGACTGGGACTAGAGCAGTAACTGCACCTGCACTTTTGAGAGGGAAAGGCTCCTCTGATTTATTCATTTTCTTATAACACATTTTCTTTTTTTGTATGTTTTTTTATAAGGGCCAAGTATTTTGTTTCAGTTTTGAGCAAGGTTTGACATTTGTGATCACCCATGAGGGCATTTACTCGTCTTGTTCTGCAAAAAGCCAAAGACTTGTTCTGCAACAGCTCCTGGCAGGATGTACAAAAGCTACCATGAATAATTTAACTTTCAAAGATTTTAGAGTAACTGCAAAAGCGAGAGCAGAGCAACAATCAAGGAGAAGACAGAGACATCCTAAAACTTTAACAAACATCTGTCGAGGAAAAGTCAAGTAACTAACCCCCTGATATACAGTATGATGTTTTGGTTGGTTAAAATATAAACTTTTAGTAAGTGGGCTGCAGTTATCTTTAAATAACTGTTTTGCTAGTTTGACACGTGACGCCTGATTAGCTCAGCATTGGTGTAATACTCAGGTTTTCTCTGCGAGTCTTAGAGTAAGTAAGTGATGTAATGTCGTGTTGGGTAAACATTTACTTCTTAAATGACTAAAATAATCCTGAGAGCACAATGCTGAAATGTTGTTCTGCTCTTTGTCCACAAGCTGTTGCACTGAGGTCACAGCAGTCCCTCCAGCGAGAGCTAAAAGACCCAACATCTGGTGAGCTGGAGCAGTTAAGTCATTGTGCAAATTATTGGACTTCTGGGGCCTGCTGATCACTGCCATTGATTCCTGCCTCTGCAGTCAATTAGATCAATGGGGCATCTTTAGGCCTGCTTAGCCATGTGTCAACTGTCACACTCTGCTATCCCCTTCATTTGTACTGCAGCGCATGCTGCCAGTGCACAGATGGTAACCTATACAGTCCACTACAGCAATGTGGAGTGATGATGTGAAGCTGATGGACAAAGAGAGGTGCTGACAACTGAATGTTCACCCACTTAGAGAATCTCATTTCAAGTATCAGGCCTTGAATGTAAGCAAGTTTTTTTCAGCAGTTTGAAGTTCTTGTGGGATAATTTTATCACAATTTAACTTTTGTATCATGAGAATTTTTTAATGCTTTAATATTAAGAGTAACTTTAATTTTAAGGTGCTACAACCTGACCAATTTGGCTTGGTTACAAGAAGAAAAAAAAAGAAAACCTGAGTGTGTTTAGTTCGATAAAGATCTTGATATAAGGGGTCATAGCAGAGCAATGTTAAAAGTTTTGTTTACTGTATGATGCGGCGTTCCAGTTGTACTCAGAAGTCGAAATTTCCGAGCTCCAAGTCGGAAATTCATCTGGAACGCACTTTTGAAGTCAGATCTCTTACTCGGAAAGTCGGACGATCCTCACCAACCCCGACTTGACGACAACGTCATAATCCAAGATGTCAGTGCAGTGCATCAACAGTAAAGAGTAACAGTGAAAGCTCTCGTAATGTATTATTTATTAACATTTCTGTTTTGTTTTTGTGAAATTAAATAAGTCATATATGTTGTACTGCCCAACGTCTAACTGTGAGCACGGTGCTATGGTGTTTGTAAGAGTAAAATACTGTGTTCTGCGTTGTTTACAACTGGTATAGCTAACAACGGCTAACTGTAGGCGTCCATCTTGGTTTTACGACTTGTTAATTGGAACGCCATCAACTTGGGTGTAACTTCATTCCCAGCACCAACATCCGTCTTCTGAGGTAACTGGAACACAGCATTAAATAGCAGACTAATTTTTGTATCAGCCCATGCAAACATGCAAACCCATCAAAGTTTGTTCTAATTTGAAGTTGAAACATGCCAAAAGTGGAAAAGTACAAGAGTTTGAAACTTCTGCAAGGCGTTTTACAATGTTAGTTAGAAACTGGAAAACCAATAACTAAACTAACCAATAACTAAAAAGAAGCTAAAAGATTAAACTCTGATTGCAGTTTGACCACATTTGACAGGAATAAGTCAAAAAGACACTTGATAATTACTACCTCCTTTGCAGTCCAGCTCAAGGGCAATGTCTGTTGAGTATTGTTAACTTGTTTCCTTGAGCGAGAACACAATACAGAAATCCTACAATGAAACTATTCACTATTCTTACGACTGACGAGTCTTTGATTTCACATGAGTACAATCATTGTCAAATTTCTTTGAGAGATCAGCTGCCGTGCAATTCAATTCTAAAATATTAGAGAACAAATGTGACTTTCAACAAATGGTGAATTGGTTTGAAAGGTTTCGTGAGGACAGAGGGGATGACTGGCTATGATTTGACATATTTTCATAAAGCGTAGAGAGAAAAAATTACTCGATTTCTCTAAAAAGATAATAAGTCGAGGTGGTTTCAGACAACAAAAGCAGCGAGCCAAAGGATCGGTGCAGTAATGAGTTTCCAAAACAAGAACTTGCTAATGCAGACCACATGCCAACACTACAGTGCTGCTACCTTGTGACCCCTCGCCCCCTCAGCTGCCCACCTGTGAGCACGTTCACTCACAAACACGCATTTTACTCCCCTCCTACCCGCGGCCCACGTCAAGACCCTGGGAGATTGACCCCCCTCGCACACCCCTTTCCCCTCTCCTTTCTCCACTCCCACTGACCCCCTCAGCGACGGCCCATTGTTTACTTTCACTCTCCTCCACGGCCCTGCTGGTCCGGGGGGCCGGCCGAATCGTTACATTATTGTCTGGTCCTCCCTTGCACCCCCCTCCCTCCCCGACCCGGCCTGACCCCATTCACAGTCCTCAAAAGCACCATCTGTATCACCCAACAGTCAGGGAGTGAGAGAGAGAGGGAGAGACGGGGCAAGAAGGGGAAAGAAAACATGCGCGGAGAAAGGAGATGACGGCCGAGGAGGGAGGGAAAGGGAGAGGAAGGGAGAGAGGCATCTGAATGGGTGTTGCGCTGTCTGTCGGAAAGTATCTGTCAAATAGTTTTCACAGTGTGAAGGCTTCCCCGCTGCTTTCTTTTCTTCAAACATTGTGCTTATTGATTTTTTTACTGCCTCCTTTTATACCTTCCTTCAATTTCTCTTTTTCCACAATCTTCTAATCCTCCATGTTTTTTTTTTCCCACTCTGCGTATTTCCTCACTTTAACTTTTCTCATACTATCCTATATCGCCGTTCCCTTGACCTGCTTCTCTCTCTCTCCTTTCCTTCCCCTCCTCCTCCTCCTCCTCCTCCTCCTCCGAGTACATCCTTCATCTCGCTGCAGTGTTGCATGAGCATTCCAGGGCCTCTTGTATGGCTGCATGTGTGAGGAAGGCGGATTTTTCCCATGGGGCCGCAGGTGAAAACTGGGACTCACTCTGTCCGCCGAGGGACGCCATCTGTCCCTGTCGGCGCACTTGCTAGAGGGGGAGTCCTGTCACCCCTCCTCCTTCTTCTTTCCCCTCCATCCATCCCACCCTCTGTCCATCCTCTCGCCTTCTCTCCCTCCCTCATGCTGAATCACCCAGGAATGCACTCCCCTCTTTCCCTCCCCCCTCTTTCTCCTTTCTTCCCTCTCCGTCCCGTCACTAATTCATCCTTCGCTCCCCCTCTGTCTCCCCTCCCACTCTGCCTCTTTTTTTCCACCCACCTCTCTCCATCTCTAATCAATCATCCATATATGACACCAGCGGCAAAATTATTAAATTATCATACATTTGTGATGAGCCCAGTGAGAACAAGGGATACTGTTTTAATTGCCGGCTCATGACCTCTAATTATGCGTATCAGTGTATTAGTTTGATATTTAGAGGGAATGAAGTCAACCAAGTTTGACATTTTCCAGTAAATGAAGCAATGATATGCCCACTGTAACTGTGATGTGTTTAATAAAATGACCAGACATTACCGAAACGAAGGCGTGACATCGCATTAACCTGCGAGAGCAGATTTAAAAGGAAGAGACGTGTCTCTTTAAGAAATATATAAAAGCTACACAGGCTCAAGCTTATTAAAATCAGCATTGGAGATGATGCATTTTGTTTTTTTAGACATAATTTTTTTTTTTTATTTCAGCATCAAAACATGTTTGAGAAGCAGCCTGTTTCCATTTTTAGAAAACGCCGTAGCCACAAACTGGCATGCGGCGTAATTAGTCCCCCGAACTCGAGTAAACAAACTCAGGAGGTCACCCAGTGGGTCGCTAGCATGGGAACCAGAGAGGAAACCCCTCTGAGGTGCACTGCACCCTGCGTCGGCAGACCTGGGCCCAGCTGTCAGTGTCTGTATGAGTCGGTCTCAGCTCTGGTTCTGACTGCTGTGATGCCCCAACGGTCAGACGAGCGTGAGGGGGACAGTGAGAGCGCACTTTCACGTGGGAACCTGGCCGAGGCGCGCAGACAAACAAGCGCGGGGCAGCTAAGTGTGAAACCTCCAAACTGTCACGGAGAGGGTGAGAGAATGAGTGGATGACCCCCCACCCCCCCAATACTCCAAATCCCCCCAACCTCCATCCCCTCACCCCTTCTTCTAGTCTCCCTCTCTCGACTCTCCCATCCTGCCATCAGCCCTCCTCCTCCTCTCTCCCACCCTGAAAACTCTCAAAATCTCCACCCACAAAGCGTCCAGACAGACACTCACTTTGCCCCCCTCCCTTAACACCTCCACGCCCCCCTGTCAATCACAGATGAAGTGTCACGCAGTCACAGACACTGTCGGAGAGAAAGGGAAGAGGGAAAAAAATGGGAGGAAAAGTGGCCCGTCAGTCACTCTATCACTCTGTGCCCCCCTCGCTGGGTGATGGCACAAAGAGGGACAAGAAAAGAGTGTGAAGGGAGCAAATGAGAAGGCGATAGGGAAGGAAACAAGAGTGAAGGGGTTGTTGGAGAGAGAGCTGGACACAGAGGAGAGTTAAAGTGTCCCCATTTTCTCACTGGTCGACCGCAACAAAGAGCCAGGCGGGACACTCCACCGGGGTGGCGGTTTTTCGCCCGGGCCTCCCTTCGATCCCTGCCCCCCATCCCTGTGAGGTCACCCCTCTGGTGACCCCGCCTCGATTGTTTCCCGTCGCTCTGTCAGCTCCGATTGTTGCTGACTGGTTAAATGGCTGAAAACCAAAATGGAGGGGCCGGGGGTGGAAAAAAAAAGTGGAAAAGAAAGAGAAGGAGGGTGTTGATTTGGGAAGACGCCCCCTCTTCTTTTCCCTGAGATAACTGACTATTTGACCCAAATAAACAATCCTTCACCGAAAGAAGTGGCAGGAGAAGGAGGTGGAGGAGGAAGAGAAGAGTTCAGAGGGTTTGAAGTTGAAGTTGCTGAGTAGAGATGGTGAGATAGCGCCCCCTCTGTAGATAAAACTGTGGGGAGAAAGGTGTCAGGAGTGAATAGCGAGTCGCAGTTGGAGAAACGAAATAAAACTTTTTATGCAAGTAAACAAGGGCTGTATTCGACTCTGAATCTGTTCGGTGTGATGTGATTTGGCTGAGTTTTTTGAATAACCTTGTCTACTCTGAATTTTGAGAGTGAAAGTCAGCGACATGAAGTTAAGAGCTTTGGCGAAACACAAATCTTTGAACAGAAATTCAGGGATTTTTCAAGTTTAAGATTCGCTCGAGGAAACCTTTGTAGATAAACTAGTTCCTGTTAAAAACCTGGTGAATGATAGACCACTTTAGGGCTCAGTGAAATTTACAACTTCCCTTGCTGTTGTAAGGAGTAGATCTGACCAAATCTGTCTCAAACTTGAGGTCTTCTCCTCTCAACATTCCCACCATACCTTCAGTAAGTACAAGATGAAAACAACACACAAGAAGTTCAAGTCAGTGAGATAAAAAGTTACAATGGCCAACGAGTCAACAACATACAGACACTTCTCAAAATCTTAACATACATTCTCTGGTCTGCTTTCTCGACTAACAGGATGTTGAGTCAACGAACCTGAAGTCCAAGTGTCCAAGTCATAGTCTGGCCAAAGTTGACATTAAAGATTCTGAGTTGTGTCTGAGTGGAGTCCCCATAACCAAGACCAAGGCTAAGGTCTTGTACACATGTAGCCTGGTATTTTCGTAAATGGATATCCAACCCCCTCTGTTTAAAAAAAAGAGTCACGTACGCACATCATCATTTTCAAACAAAATCCTATCCACACAAAACCGCATAAATGTGCTGTCGACTGCGGTTATAAGCATGCCAGACTTGGAGTTGGTAGTATTTGCCAAAAAGTTAGATCCAATCAGACCAAGCGTTCCTTTCTCGTTGTCACTTCCCCAAACATAAAACATAGCACTGTGTAGTTCATTCATGAGGACCAACAAAGAGGTGGAAGATCTTTTAAGCATCGATTTGGAGTATAAAGTCAACAAGACACAAGAAATTGGAGGAAGGGGTATTTGGTGGAGAATAACCAACGTCAAAAGACTCCTTCTCCTTTGCTCCTCACGAAAATATATATTCTGTTCATATCTATGCCGTCCACTGCCTGACATAAACAAGGCCGCATAGTATAAAACATTTATCTCTTAGTTGTCATGGACAATGACGTTTTCCAAAATCTTCACTTTGGCCGTAGTTTTCCAAAAGCAAAGTTTTTAATGACGTAATCATGCAGTTCCATGTGGATGGCAGCCAAAACGTATAAAAATTTATTCGTTTTCGCAAATACCTGACTATGTGTGGACAAGGCCATAGTCTGGTCAAAGTTGACATGGAAGATTCTGAGTTGTGTCTGAGTAGAGTCTCCATAACCAAGACCGAGGCGAAGTTGTCTCAGTTGGGTCATCCATTTTTGAACCAAAAGGCAACCAATGCTTTTCACCATCAGGGCCTTTTACCTTTTGAACCTGTGGCTTACAGAACCAGAACCAGTCAGTGCTCATTACTCTTTTAAAATCCTATCTAAGGTGCTAAAAAGAAAAGTTGTGATTTTTTTTATAACCATGAGGATAAAGAAGACAAAAGGTGATGGATTGAGGAGGTCATTCTTTAAAGTGAGCAGTCCCTGTTGTAAAAGTAAAGTTTTATTGACTCCAGACACTTTAACACACTCTCTCTCTGCTCTGAATGGAGAGGAGTCAGCTACTAAGACAGCGCAAAGGACAACAGTGAAATCTAATGTAAAATTTGCCGTTCATATTGTATGATAAAATATTTTTTATGTCAAAGGGAGAGAATTATGTCATTCAATCAGGCTAAAAAAACATACTCAGCCCAATCTACCTAAAGTACAACAAACTGCCCAGTAATTACCCCTGAATCAGTGTTTTCAGACCCGTAAAAACCCACTGGGTCTCCTGAATGGATAAAGATTTCCTGGATAGCGACCTGAATGGCCTAACTATCTGACTGGGATGAGATAAGTGTTTAAAGACCTGGTCCTGATCAATTATGCAAGCATATCCATTCCCTCTGCTCCTTTCCAATCAAACAGCTAAATAAGCCATGGTCTGGACGGACTCTTTGCTCTAATTGGACAAATGGCTTGCTTAATTGATCATTGATTGATGATCAATAGGGAACATGTGTTCTCGTTCTTTACAAGGCAGGTGATTGAAAGCCAGCTATAAAATCAGCCAGATAGTTTGACAGATGCCGATAGGCTCTCATCACCTTACTGTAGAGGAAAAAGCAACGCGTGAGGGAGGAAGAGGAGGAGGAGATGGGGAGGTGTCTTCTAACTTCAAAATAAATCTGATTGGATTTCGCTAAAGTTATTGCAGTTCAGTGACTTCCCCTTAAATATATGTTATAACATTCAATAAAACAAGGAAACAACAATTTTTTGTCTGTTTTGCATTGAAAACACAACTTTATCTTTACCTTCATAGCATTGGAGTCCAAACACTGAAACCTCTTGGAAAAGTTTTGTTATTTCTTGAATACTGAGCCCTTAAATTAGCTGACATGATACTGGATGGGCATCATTTCTCTTTAATATTTTAACAAACTTGACAGCAAAGTTTTCTCACTCTATGTGCCTTAAAAGAGAATAATAGACCCATCAGTGTGGAAACAGTTAATATACACCTGAAATGGAAAAGAGTGTCTGATCCCGCCTGGTTTGGATGAAAAAGGGATGGTGTTTGCTCACTGTTTTTAAGATCATTTGCCATGTAAACACTTGATCCGGCTGTTTGCTCCTGATTGAGGTAGAACTATTCTACTGGGACTCTCTTCCTTTTGCAACAAGTTTCCACTTTTGGTATTGCTGGTGTAGGTAGACACTGTGGACGTGAGCAAAATTGTTTGCAGATGACACTACTTTTTTTTTCTGGAGATATCAAGATGGTCGAACATCTCGGTGGTCAAATAAGTAGGTAAGAACATAAATAAAATCTGGTCTTTTAGTGTTGCAGATGCCAGAAAGGAGCAAGACAATATGGCTGCAGACCTCTAATGGGAGGACCCACCTCCACTGAGTGGACCGGAAGTTTGAAGCCTTTCAAAATAAAAGCACATATGCCAGGAGTATGTTTTCTTTCTTTTTCTTTCTTTCTTTCTTATGATTATTATTCAATTTATTTTTTACATTGGAAAGTTCATTCGAAGCCTTTCAAATTAAAAGCAATTATTTTTGTCTCGTGAATATAATTTATTTCTTGTGGCTTTATTTAATGTATATAATGTTTATATGAATTTTTGTATGTATTTGTGTATTCATGTGTTCAACAAGGAGAAAATACAAAACGGGATGACCTTTAAACAAACTGGAGCACATGAGAAAAAACGTCTCCTCGGGTCCTTTTAGTCGAGGTCTGCAGCCAGATCCTTCTCGAAAGGAGAAGATGAAATTTGTAGTGCACAGTCACAGATGAACAGGGGAATAATTAGCCTCCATGCAGTGACAGTGGATTTTTTCTTGAACTTTATAACACATTTCATACAATGATGAAGCAACAGCAACAGCTGTTATGCAACAGAACAGGAGGGGGATCAGCTTTTTCTTCCCGTGCTATTTTTGGATTATTGGATGTCAGAGCAATTTTTGGATTTAAAATTAAAAAGGCCAAAAAGAAAAAAAATAAACATCTTCAATTGCACTAAAATAATCCAGTTCTTTCTAGTTAAATTAATTACAACTATTAGTCTGGTTTGGATTTCTTTCTCTGTGTTTTATCAAAGTGGTGAGGGCTCAAAATGATGCGCTCTCCTCGGCTCTTACGTGAAAACAGAAAGGGAGCTGCTTGTGCTATGAGGTTTATAGGTTTAACTAATTGAGTCAGGCTCTTTGACACAGTTACAACATGTGTAAATAGGTATGAAAGAAACAGAGATTGGACTAAATGTCATTTAAAGAGAAAAGAGAGGCTCTGCTCTCGATTTTTGTTCCATCTCCTTTTGCTCCTCTGTATGTGTATCACTTATCAGTCAAGACACCTGTTTGAAAGCCGCCGCGTGTGCGTGTGTGTTTATGTGTGCACAGAGAGAAGGTGGGCGTCTCAACAACCGCACCGTCCCGACAGAATAGGGGGACATCATTGTGGATCCCTTTGATCTGCTGCTCATAGATTCTCTTGAAAGGATCACGGAGAGAGACACAGGCAGAGAGAGAGGAGACACTTCAGCCCAGGCGTCAGTGGGCCTTTGCGCTCAGCCTCAGGTACCTCTCCCTGCTCTGTTTCCGAGCCAGCTCTATTAAATATGAAACGCTAAGACAAAAGGAGGGAGAGTGAAAAGGGAGGGAGCGGGGTCCATAAAGGGCACCACTCAATGCCTTTGAAGAGACACTGAGACGAGGGGTGCCGTGAGTACGCACCTTACACACACACACACACAATCACACACCAGACACACCAACCCTCCAAATGATGTGGGTAGATAGGATGGCAAATATGCCCATTTGCATCTTGTGTTTTTTAGATCACTTTTCACGGATATACCACAAAAGGAGCATCATCAGTGAAATTAGACCTAAAAGCCTCGCTTAGCGGATGATAATGCATGCATACATGTGTTTGGAGAGGTGTTTGTGTTGTCATGGACATTAAGACAGATGAGATTAAAGCGTCTTTACAGGTTGTAAGAGGACGGGATGTGAAGCAACGAGACAGATGTTTTTTTATGGCAGTGAATAAAGGTTTCTGAATGCACAATTAGGTTTTTATAAACTGGATCACAGGCTTGATTCTTACAAACCTGGCGTCACCAGACAATCAGCCAGTTCATATTCATTTTCACTGGCACAGGTGGGTCTGGAGCCGCTGTCTCTAAAACAATCGAACATGCAGTCCCGTATTTAGAAATGGGGTATGCACTATAATACCCCTTTTCTGCCAAGCCGCTTCCAGAACTAGTTCAGAGCCAGAGCCTGATTTAGAACCAGTTCTTTGTTTATCCACCACCAAGGAAATGGCTGTCAGCCAGAAAAAAAACTGATCCAGGGTCGCACTGAGTCTTTGCTGGGCTACAAGAAAGAACTGTTTACGTGAGAGGCTGAAGGCGCCAAAATTAAATCTGTTGTTGTGGTGCATTGTGCCTTCATTTCTGAGTGAGTTTGCACAAAGTAACTCGCTAAATCCAACATGCTGAAAACTTGTGTGCCGTACGATGCTTTGTTTGCTCTGCGCCCACTGTGGATTCACTCGCACATACTGCGCTCCAGCTGACTGTTATTCCTCCCAGTTCTGCCACTTTTTTATTTTCTTTTGACATTAAAGGCGGGGTAGGAAGGATCTAAATGAACACCAGTTTTTTGGGAGAAAAACACTACCCCATCCCCTCCGATTTTCCCCTCAGTTCCTCCTCTCCCTTCCCTGTATACTCCAACAAGCCCCGCCCACAAAACAGACACTCATGCACGCTCACATCGCTCCATTTTACCGTCGATTTATCAACAGACCATCTGAAGCGTTGAAGTATGTCCGATTCTGAGGTAAGAAGACTTTGAATCACAGCTCGCATCTGATCTAAAATTTCTTAAAACGCGTTTGGTCCTCCATCGTTCAAAGGCTACGCCGATGTTTACTCAGGTTTTTTCGGCTACAGTCCTCGGTATTTTGATCTTTATCTTTGGAGTGAGCTTCCTCAGCTTCTCCAGCGTCAAAAGATTGTTTTGGGTCCACTCATGCATGTGCTTTGTAGTCGCGGCCTGTCAACCAATCGGCACCAGGGAGCAGGGTCCACCTCACAACCAGTAGAGTCAGAATTTACAGTCAGAATGAGCGTGACGCTGAAAATGTAAAAATGTTGACTACACAGACAAAAGAGAACACAGCAATATCGCAACATTCTCAAATGTCATCAATAACTAATAGCTATTGACTGATATTAAAAGCTCTTTTGCGTATACACCACAAAAAAGATGCTTCTTTAACAGATTCCTGCCTACCCCACCTTGAACGGAAATCCTCAGTACAGCGACGTAATGATGTGGCTCTCTCGCAGCCCTTGCCAGAGGAAATCCAAACTGATTGTTAGTCAGTTCAAAGTTGGAACCAGCCCTGAACCAGCACCAGGCCTACTCTGGTGGAAAACGTGTATAAGACACCACAGAGTAAAGTTTTCCATCGACAGAACTTCTCAACTACGCAAGTTCACAACTCAACTGCAAAGTAAAAGGGTGCTGACATATTAGAACAAGATATTACTGCTTCTCTGACATTAATCTATCAACTCGACAGGCGGCCGTGTGATAGAAAGTCTGTTCCTCTTTCGGTGACAGTTAAAAATCATGCTTATAATTTGCTGCTAATTCCACTGATAATTTACATTGATTAAATAATCACAATCCCCCAAAGATTGATGTTAAATTAAGAAAAGGCTGGAACAGAAAATCCCTCATGTGCGACTACACCAGCGCAGTTAGAGGAGGGAGCATCAGTGACACAGACTGATAACTTAGCCTCTGAGCGTGTCTTCAACTAAATGACCCCTATCAGACAAACTTCAATGGGCTGTCTTTGGAAAACAATCAGCAATGTGCTCCTCTCTGACCTTTAGCGACTCAGCAGGCTCAGTCCAATCACAGAGTATTGACATTATTCACCACACGCCATTTATAACGTCAGGCGCCGCTCGCCTCAAAGGTCCAGTCCAAATACCAGCACAGTCATGTTGTGTTTTGGTTGTGTTGAGTTTGAAGGAGAAGGGTGGGGGATTCGGGTTATTAAGTGGAAAAAGTGATCTGAGGGATTGCTTTGGGTTAATGGCAACAGAGTTTTACAAGTATACAATTACAATACAACATACATACAGTTATCGTTCTTATTGTTATTATAAGTAATTTTCAGCTATTGAAGTCTTTAAAATTGTGTTTATTTCCTGACTGTCTCTATCCATTTTGCTTTCACTGTCTCTTCCTATATTCCACCCATCCAGGCAGATGGCTTTCCACCTAATAATCTGCTTCCACTCAAGTCTTCTAAACTTTTTTTGTCCAATCAAGTGATACTGTGGGAGCGAATAGTAGACATGTTTTTGGAGCAAAGTTATTGTGAAACTGCATGTCAGAGAGAGTCCAGGTTATGGTGAACCATGACCTGGCAGAGCAAAAACAGGTTTACAGCAGAAATCACGTTGTTGGCGATCAGACACTAACGTGAAGGCCACTTACGATAATAGGACTAATGACGCCATTGGGGATGTAAGAATAAGAAGGAACAGTTATAGATATTCGGGGGATTATTTGGGCTTCTACTGTCCGTCTGATTGTCGTGAGTTGTGTTTGATGCTGTAACTAAAATAAAATCCTGCAATAGGTTGCCAGCTTGATTCTGTCTTTGTGTACTTTTTTTGCACCTTTGCATCTATGAAATCTACTTTAATAGATAATTAAAAATATGACATTTATAGACACGGATGAGATGGACATATAATGCAAAAACTCCGACATTTTCTCCATTTCAAATCCAACCAAACCCTGCGATGAGTCCACTGTCCATCATACCTCCCATCCTATCCCCACTGAATGCAGATCCATAAGGAAGGATCAAGGTCGGGGTGTCTAACTTTGGTCACCAGGTCCCCTTAAAAGCACCTCAAGGCCTCGTCAATCCTGCCAGATCACCCATTTCATCCCCATCTGGGTGTGATCCATCTCAGCGGGCCCAGCCAGGCTCCATTACCCCCAGACGAGCTGTGAAATAGCCATTATGTGTGTGCAGGCATGTGGGGGGAATGGGCCTCTGTGTCAGCCGACAGCCTCTACCAGCCAACAATGGGCCTCATATATGTGGTCAAATACCCTGCTCAGGGCACTAAATACAAATACATAGTGACAGCATCAGCTCAGCTTTCAGGGAAGAGGGACAAAAGTAAAAAACTATCAATGCTGGGTTCTTTATGAATCCAATAATTTCAGCTTTTGTTTACACAGACATGAGTTTAAAGAAAAATATGTATCATAAGATGTTTTAACACGTTATTGACTCATCTGTTGAGGGGAAACATTATGGAAATATCAATCAAAACCAAGTTCCACACTGACCATATTGTTTCCGTAGACCTCTTAGGGATAATCATTCATAATTATTTTCATGATGGATTAATCCGTCATGCTTTTCAGAACCAAAATCTCCCAGTTCACCGAGAGTTCATCAACGTTATACTCTCTTGTTTTAAGTCTGCAGGATGGCATATCATTAAAGAGTCACAGTATCAGGGATTACATGACACCAATAACATGAAGGCGGTGATAAAGACAAAGACAGCGGGGAAGACAAGAAGAAGAGAGTCACTTCCCCCTGAGAGGCCTCTCGTTAGCACTGAAACAATGTCGGCTTAATGCTGAGACCAAGGGGCTTGCTTGTCACACCTAAAGTGCTTTGCATTAATTACACCTCATATACACTCTATTATTTAGACTTCCGTAAGGCCTCAGCACGTGGTCTGACAATATGTAAGTGTGTCTTTGTGTAATTGTGTAACATTTCCAATGATGTCAGTGCAAAATCAGAGAGAGTGGGTAGATGCTACACGAGAAATAGATAAAAAGAGTAATAATGGCACGTTTGATAGTTCAATGTAATCATTCTGACATGCACTGAGTTAGCTGTGCAAAGTTGCAGAGCATGCATTATACCGTGAACATGCATTATGGTTAAAAATGATCACCGTGTGATTATTGACCCAAGCAGCAGCATGAAACCAAGTGAATCAGACCTTGGGGAAATATCGATGCACACACAAAGCCAATTAATCGTCTAGTTGAACAACAGAAAATAAATCAACAACAATTTCAAAAATGGATTTATCATCTACGACTCAATCTCCATTAGGAACAAAGCTCTTATGTGTTTCTTTCTCGATAAGTAGCTGGTCTAAAACCTATTAGGTTATGAAATTTTTAAAAAGTCCAGGTTACAATCTAGAATGAGGCACAAATTAAGACACAGCCACCCTCAAAAAATATTAATTAATCATTCATGTGGCAAAAGAAGAAAAAGAAACTCTCACAGTTTTGGAAAGTTGAGCCAGACAAGCAAAAAAAGTCAAAAAAGAGAAAGTAATCAAAGTAATTTACTGTTTGATCCATTTGTAGTTGCAGCTGCAAAATGTGCAAAAATCTATCCTTATGTGTGTATTCATTCCTGTGCGTGATTTTGAACGACAAAAAGAGTGGATATTTGTGCGCACTAGTGTTATTTAGCACTTATGTTTATCTTTTTGTCCTCGCATATGTGTGTGAGTCTGTGTGTGTGTGCGTCCGCATCCAGTGTATGTGTGTGATGTATCTTTTAGCTGTGGCTAGATAAACAGTGGAGACAAACATACGCTGCATCAGTTTAATGACCCATCCCTGCAGAGTCCCTCTACATTCAATTAGCAGGAAGATAATTAATCGGGCCAAGTCTCTGGCTGCTGAGCTGGCTGGCGGACTGGCAGCGAGAAGCCAGGTGGTCTTACAGGAAAGGGAGCGTGTGTGTGTGTGTGTGTGCGTGTGTGTTTGAGCGTGTCTTCTTGTGTGTGTGTGGTGTTGCAAAAAGAGAAGAAAAATAAGACAGATTCAGTATCTTCTTCCCCTCTCTTGAGACGGCGGCCAAAAACAAACAAAAAATAGCAAAACAAAGGAGCTTTAAATGTGAGAAGTCCAATACAGCTACATTTGCACAAAACTGAACAAGAATGCATGTTGGTTTTGACTGACACGCACAATCTTAGTCGAAGTCTGTCTATCTCTCTGTCACTTTTTCTCTTTTACACACACATGCACGCACACACAGACACACACACACACAGACAACACTGGGATCAGTAAGCCCCTGGTGGCCGTGTGCTGCCACTACACAAACAGCCGTGCGCTGAGGGAGCGAGTGGCTCTCCATCAATCTTCAGCTGAGTGAAGGACAAGTGTGAGGTAAACACACCGTAGGTTTTCTCTTTTTTTTTACCGTGGCATCAAGCACCTGTATTCTCTCACGATGGAAATAGGGTAAACAGAGCGGCAGGTTTCTTCAGCTTTCTGTTCCTATGTCATCTTTGACAACCTACATTTTTGTCAGGCAACTATTTGGATCCGCAGGGAGCACGAGGCTGTCTGAACACAGGTAAAATAGAAACGTGGGAACAAGACGATAAAATAAGTCCATATCATGTAAAATCAGAGAGATAAAATGTTTTACTTGGAAGTGATGGCTTACTCAAAACGTACAAGTTGAGTTACTTCTTCCTTCCATTTTAATCGGCATATGAGTAGGAGTTTACAGCTGAAGCTCATCCCACGGAGATATCAATCATTTCACTAAACAGACAAAAGGTTTTAAAATATCTTCTCGTGATTGATGAAAGTCTGGGACAGCAATTTTACTAGTTATATTCAGTTGATATACTTGTAATCTGCAGATCTTATCATTTAGGTTAAAGCTCCTGTGAGGGTTTCTTTTAAATGTTTATGAAACAGACTGAAATTTGTCATGATTACTATTTACCGGTCGATCAACATCTCGATCCTCACCTATGGTCATGAACTTTGGGTAATGACCGAAAGAAGAAGATTGCGGATACAAGCGGCCGAAATGGGTTTCCTTCACAGGGTGGCTGGGCTCAGCCTTAGAGGTAAGGTAAGGAGCTCGGACACTCGGGAGGCGCTCAGAGTAGAACCGCTGCTCCTCCACGTCGAGAGGAGTCAGCTGAGGTGGCTCGGGCATCTGGTTAGGATGCCTTCTGGACGCCTCCCGTTAGAGGTGTTCCGGACATGTCCCACCGGTAGGAGACCTTGTGGCCGGCCCAGGACCAGGTGCAGGGGTTTTATCTCTTGCCTGGCCTGGGAGCACCTGGGAATCCCCCCGGAGGAGCTGGTGGAAGTGGCTGGGGTGAGGGCCTGGACCCGGATAAGCAGAAGAAAACGATGATGACAATATACAAAAGCAAAAAAAGACTATCGTGACATGACTGACCTTTTTTAAAATTGGTGTCAGCCAAGCAGCTGAAGAAACTGTCCTGTTTTTACAATTTACACAAAATATTCATATTTAGTTTTACATTTAACTGTCAAAACTCAGCAGGATGAGATTTCTTTGACATGGGAAAGGCAAGATATGCAAAGGTGGCTTTGTTCACAGTGGGCGCCAAAAAGTTCCTTACAGGAGCTTTAAGTTTCATCTTATTTTGTAATTCATAACAAGTTTTTTTTGAGCTGTAACTCAAATAATTGATACGTATGTGTATTTGGATTGAATTAGCACACTTACAGTAATTGTAATACAGAGTTAGTTGTACAGTAATCATTTTTTCACGTATGCTCTCAGTTTTATTTTGTTTTAAATTGCATTAAACAAACACCTTTAATTGACGTTTGAGCTGGACTAAGATTTGTGTTTTGGACTGGAGACTCTAAGTCCTTGCCTTCTTCTCACTAATATGAGTTAGGCAGTAGAAGAGAAGTCATGAAATCGACTTGTAAAGAAGAATATGCTGGTGTTTAAGTCGATGTGGGATGATACAGACCAATCAACACATGCAAAGTGCACACAACGATGAAGAACTCTGATATTAGCGATTAATGTCAATGCACCATAATACACAAAGATGAGAACTCCAATGTTAACATCTTTACGAGGTCGTTTATCTCATGCATTGTGTAACCTGACACTACATCATGAATGTCTTGCATATTTCTGCTGTCACTGAAAATTATTAGAATAGTTAAAATGCTTGTCCCTCTTGTAGAAATCATGCTGTATTTATGTTCGTAGTGTGTATTTCTATGAGAGGAGAGTCCAGTTTGTTCCTTTGATTCAGGTGTGAGAATTTTTCATGTATTTTCTCATTTTTTCCAATAGCTGCCTCGGTTTCCTCACAGCTGCCCCCTGAAACACAAATACACACAATCATCTCTCTTCACAACACCCTCTTCCTCTTCTTGCCTTTCCCTCCTTTCTTTCCCAGCTTGTTATGCAGATTCCCAGATTTGCCTCCTTCAACACTCACACACACACGTATACACACACACAAACACACACACAGTTCTGTCTGTACCTCCCCAGGGGCACCAGGGAAGGGCAGAGCGAAGATGGAAATGAATTCAGCCATGTTGCAAGTGGCAACGCAAATCTGCATCTGTAATTACCCCCAGAAATACACGGGGAGCTTTCTTTCCCTCTCCTCCTCATGCCTCCTGCCCTCCCTCTCTTCCTGATCTCCTCCTCCTCCTCCTCTCCAAGACCCCGTCGCTTTCTTTTTTCTGTCTATCTCTGAACTCCCCCTTTTCCTCCTCCATGTCTATCTCACACTCTCTCCGTCTCAAAGGCTTCTTAAGTGATGCTTGGTGGGCCAATTAAGGTGAGGAGAAGTGAGGGCTTGCATGTGTGTGTGTGTGTTTGTGTGTGTGTGTGTGCGTGTGTGTTCATGCATGTGTGAGTGTATTTATGCATGCATCAAACACATTGCACAGCCTTGCTTATGTCCACACTGTCTATGTTTGTGTCTGTCTCTCTGCACATATCTATGCACGTGTGTGTGTGTGTATGTGAGCGAGTTCATACTTTTTGTGTGTGTGTGTATGTGTGTGTGTGTGTGTGTGTAGTGTCATCTCTTTGTGTCTGGGTCGGGGCATATTCATGTGTTTATAAGTGTCCCCTCAGGCCAAATATGGCTAAGCTGTCTCTTGGAAGGGGACAATATTCCAAACACTCAACCCCAAAACAATTGTCTGAATCTGCAAACCGGTGCACAGATTCACAAGACAAAAGCAGCTGTAGATCCAATCAGTGAATCACATTTTATCCCTGTTACATCATCAATAATGTGGAGTTTGGTGAATGATTTCTCACCTACAACCTCTACAAAAAAAACAGCCGAAATATGAAGATATTATCAACAAAACAGAGATGATGTCAGACTGAGATATTAGTACTTTTGCTTATTTTATCCTGATTAATAACACTTCCTCTCATTCCTTACCTACTTAACTGTGCAATATTATCTGTGATGTGCAATATCATGTGCAATATGGCAATTATACCTCACTTATCCCACTGACTTATCCCCCATTGCATATGTTTACACTCTGACAGCAGCTACTACATTGCTTTTGCACTTTGTAAATATTTCTTTTATACATTTTATATTTTGTGTATTTTTATTCTATTGTATTCTTCTTAGTACCTCATTGCATGTTATTTGTACTACTTTGGGTCGAGTGGTTCTTCTTATCCAGGGTATTTCATTGTATTGTTGACTGTGTTTAACCTGCATATGACAAATCAACCAATCTTGAATCTTGAATCTCCTTGAAAATGATGATACAAAAACAGGACAGGAAGAAAATATGGGAGGAAAAATGTTGTTTTACCCTACTCATTATTTACAGAAAGTAGATTTTAATAAGACTATACGTATAACCAATTGTGGCCTCCTGATTGTAATACCGATAATATTATCTATAAATGACTACATATTTTGTTTGTTCACACTCAAGGTCAGAGGGGAAAGATTTGCATGCATTTGCACACTGCTCTCTCCGTTACACATTGCCACCTTTACCACAACTTTGGCAACTTTGCTGCACCTCTTTGCCTCCATGTGTTACACATTTTAGACGAGTTGCATAACTCTCCTGTCTTTATGTGTATGTCAAGGACTTAAGTTACTTTAACGATTGGGTATTCTGGTAAACTTTTTACAATTCTCTGGTCAGCATTTCGGCACTTGCCACTTTTTGGTGCTAATGCCATTCTTTGCTACTGCTGCGAAGTATTTCTTCCTTACAGTTTTCAGGTGATTTGTACTTTTAGTTGAGTTAAAATCTCCTTACAGAATAATTGCAGCACATTTTACAATCCTGTTATCCTTCTCCAAAGGTTGTTGCACCCATGCTCTTCTTCTCTATAAGAGAGGATTGCATATAGTAGTCTACCACCTACTGTGTTTGAATGCATAGGCATATTGATATGTAACCTACCTACCTACCTACCTACCTACCTACCTACCTACCTACCTACCTACCTATCTATCTATCTATCTATCTATCTATCTATCTATCTATCTATCTATCTATTCATCATGAAATCTAGAGTTTTTTTGCAGCACATGGTGACTCATCTGAGTGTTTTCAAATGACAAAATATCAGGTTAAATATTTATTTTATTTCTATTATTCTCTGATCCACTGCGGGATCTTCCGGCATTGTTGTCACTAAAGGAGTAGCTACACCTCAACTTGCAGGAAGCTCAGTGTATCTGAGATGATGCCTTCAGTGTGCTGCAGCTAAAATGATGAAGAGCAGAGAACACACCAAAAAGGGATAAAGGGATAAAGTGTGGAGATAAATAGGGGCAGAAAAGAGGGAAGTGGGGATGGGAGGAAGTAAAAGAGAGACACACCCTGTGTCTCAGAGGCAGGAGTCCTCTGCAAAGGAGCCAATTAGGAGAAAGCAGGACACACAGGAGCTGAGCAAACAAACCCTACTGTGACCAGGCCAGCGTGTGTGGGAGCAGGGTGTGTTTGTGTATGAACATGTAATTTAACCTGTCATTATTTTCATGCTAAGTAAAAGGGACATGTGCACACTGATTCACTCACTTTCTGTTTGTACTCATGTCTCTCTTGATCTAAATTCACTCATTCTGCGAACACTTAGAAATTGTTGGTGAATCACAACAACAAAAGAGGTTAACATACCGGGTTTATGTGACTGATATTTAATATATTTCTTAAATGTTATTATAAAATGAAGAAACAGAAATGTAGAAATAAATAATACAACTTATGTGGTGATTTAAATTAAGGATTATTATCTTAAGGAAAGGAAATACTGTGAAATTGAAAGAAAGCTTTGATTTATAAATGGTTTGGTGTTATTTTTCTGACGTAAATACTTGACTCATTATTATGGGGCAATGTTACAGTATGCTAGCTCTGTGATTAAACATAAATCTAACTGTGATGAGTGTCGTAAACCCTAAATAGAGCATAATGGATAGAGATACCTGCATGAATGAAAGACATGCTGATGCAGTAACAAACACACATACCTTTAAAAACAGTTTTATACAGATGACTTTGGACTTTCTACAGTAATACATCAACCAAGGGGGGCTGTCTATATGAATCACTTCATCTGTGGTGAAATGTGTTATAACTTTTTATTATTAGGTATGTTTTCAAATGTATAAAGCCTTAAAAATACTAAAGGTCAACAAAAGGTGTTTGTTTAATGCAATTTAAAACAAAATAAAACTGAGAGAATACGTGAAAAAATGATTACTGTACAGCTAACTCTGTGTTACAATTACTGTAAGTGTGCTAATTCAATCTAAATACACATACGTATCAATTATTTGAGTTACAGCCAAATCCAGACTGACTTTGCAGTGCCAATGGAGCAGCAGTGTGTGTGTGTGTGTGTGTGTGTGTGTGTGCATCTAACATACAAACATCAGTGCAAATGAGCCAGTGTGTGCTGCTGCTGTGTGTGTGTGTGTGTGTGTGTGTGTGTGTGTGTGTGTGTGTGTGTGTGTGCATTGCTGAGGTTGTGTAATATGAAAAAAAAAAAAGAGACTCTGAATAATGTATGAGTCTTTTGGTCAATGCATTGTGATTTGCTTTAAGGAGGCCTTCTCTCAGCCATTATAAGATTAAACCCAACCTTGGTTTGTCTGGAGTGGCCCGGACATGCGAGAGACCTGTCAACACCACAGGAACTTGGACCTCACACACACACACATATACACACATGCACAATCATATGCAGTACATGTATTAACTATATATCTTCCCACACGCACACACCAACACACACACTTAAAATGCACTGTTACACACACAATAGTTGCACTAACATAAACTTTCACATAGACAGAATGATAACAACTGAGTGTGGCAAAGATATCAAAGACAAAGGGATTGATAAGATAGAAATAAAAAGAAATATAAGAAAAAAGGAAAAAATGTGAAAAGTTTGATTTCTGAAAAGAAGAATTAAGACTGAGGAAAAAGGAGTAAGAAAAAATGGAGAGAAGGACAGATTTTAATGTGATGGAAAGGGTGTTGAGGATAAAAGGGAATGAGGAAAAGGGGGAAAAATCTCATGAAAAGAAAAGAAAAAGCAAGAGAAGAAAAAAAAGAAAAAGAACTAGAAAATTTTAGAGAAAAAAAACAAACAAGCAAATATCTGGAGTAAAGAAAGGAAAGGTCAAGTGTTTTTTCTGAGTGGTTAAAAAGGAGGCAGGAAAACAATGAAATGGAAAAAAGAAGAATTTAAGGAACAGAAAAAAGAAAAGAAAAAAAGAAGAGGAAAGAAAAGAAAAATAAGGAAAAAAACAGAAAATAAGAAATAAAAATAAGAAAGAACGAGATAAAGACAGAAAGAAAGAAAGAAAGAAAGAAAGAGAGAAAGAAAGAAAGAAAGACTGGATATCGGGAGCAGATGAAGAGTCGGATGAAGGCAGGAGTGAAAGCCATCTGTCAGGTCCGGCGGTCTTGGAGGTAAATTGTGGTCCCACTCTGTTTCGATCTCTGTCCAGCCGATACGCCTGCTGTGTGACACACTTCAATCATCCTTTATTGAGCTCTCAGTCTCTCCTGCTCTGTCCCTCTTTTTCTCTCTCCACCCTCAAACAGTTCTGTTGTTGTTCCCAATCAATAATCAATTTCCTTGAGAAATAATGGGCCTGTGCTGTTTTGGGTTCTGCCCATAGGCCTTGACCTTATGACGGGCTGAACGCCAAATCCAAGGAGGCGAGGATGAAGGACTGGTCCTAGCCCATAAAAAGTCATGACCCCGGAACATGAAAGACCAGAGGATGATGGGAAAACTGGGCAGCCTGTAAAATGACTTCTATATTTTTCTTCTTAAGATTCACAGTTTGATTGGTTTTTATATTTTGGGAAGAGTAGGGGAAGTTTTTCCCACTCTGCACGTATTTCGGCGTGAATCACAACTTAATTCTTCCTCTTAAAAACAAGTTAAAGAATAGATTCTCAATTATATGAGCTGCACTTTACCAACTTTCTCGTGATTTTAAATTCAAATTAAAACCACAAACAAAAAATGTTTTAGAGACAACAAAAAAAAACAAAGTGTTTTCTTAAGAAAGCGACAAAGACTGCAGAGCTAACAGCCTCCTGTGCAAAACAAAAGGTAATGAGAGGGGGAAAGAAAAACAGAGAGGGGGGAAGCACGTACAGTTTAGCAGGACATTTAAGACTCCTCGCCTCTTGTTCTGTGCTTGTTGGCGTGTTACATGAAAACACAATCCCGCGGGACCTCTTCTACATGAGAAAAAGGAAGAAGAAAGAGAAAAGACATGAAGAGAGGAAGAGGAGGGAGAAAGAATGAGGGGGATGGTGAGATTGAAAGAAAGCTAGTTAGAGGAAAGACCAGCAATGAAAGATACCTCTGAAGAAGACTTAGATGAGAGGAGGAAGACACAGGAATTCAATATTTTAACATGTTATGACTGTTTATAAAACTGCTTTCCAAAAACTGTACAGACTTCACCTTTTAAGAGACTCAAACTCACTTTAACCTTTTTATCCTGGGGCACAAGTTCATCCTCAGACCACATCTCAGTTCAGGTTATTCAGCTTCATCCCTTTCTTTATTCCTTTAACTTTATTCAGCCATAGCATGCCCTACAGAAAGGTGTCAAGATATGTCAGAAGTACATGAGTTAAACAAGGTGTATTGTTTTTCCACAGCTCTCCAGTAAAAATGTATTTTTTAGGTTGTTGGGTAACTTTTACACTTACAGCCTTGATTCTAAAAGAGTCGAGATGGCATGTAAACTGTTATAAAAACACCTTTTCGTGACTTGCTAATCATTTAGAACTTATATGTGAATGAAAATAGTGCAAAGACAATATAGCTGAAACTGAAAAATATGTATTGTTGTTTTATTAAAAATGTAATACTCGTTTTTAATTGTTGATCATTAAAACATTTGGCACATCATGACTTTTGAAAAAGACAAAAGAGGGCCGGATTGTGGAGCAGCTGAAATCCTATATCAGGCAAGACTGGAACAACTTAGCAGAAACTGAAATCCAGATCCTCTTCCAATCATGTGAGATTTAGGAAATTCTCATTTTGCCATGTTTTACCCTGCACAAAAAACAACTTCAGGCATGTCCACACATGTAAGATCAGTTCAGTGTAGATGTTTGTATGAGGGGTACACTGACAAAGAAAGGCCCAGAGGCTCACTACAAAAATGTTACAATCAATATTTTCATGGATAATGAGGTCTAACAAGGTAACCAAGAGAAAGGACCAAATTGGATGATAGAGAATTGTTTTTAGTGTAATTTACAGCTGATTTAAGACACGGGTCAAAACTGACCCTTAACATAGCGGGTGCGTAGTAAAAGCTTAAACAGGAGGAAGGTTAATTTCTGTGCTGCAGTTAAAACTTTGTACCTTCTGATCAGAAACTTAACTCATAGCTCAGTCCAAACTGTTAAATGACTCAGCATATTTTTGAGTCATTTAGTTTTGAATGATCAGTGTGTCTCTCCATCTTTCATCCCCCTGGTGCTGTAGTTGTGAGTGACAGCTGGCCTAATCGGGTCAATGCGGTTGAAACACGCATTCATTCTTCTCAACTTGGGAAGTTTTACACTTGAGGCAGAAAGTGACTAATCTGTTTTCCTCCTAATATAATCAATAATTTTGTCTTGAATTGCCAAAAGCCAAAGCTAGGAACCAAAAGAGTTCAGTTTGTGATCATACGTCATGGAGGAAAGCGTCTAATTCTCAAAGATGAGCGTTTGAAAATCTTTTATTTCTTTCATTTAATGAATATGATAAACTTTAAGAGTAATAGCTGAAGATTTAACCAATCTGGGACAGCAGCTATTTTGTCTGTACCTTTTCCTGTTTTATGGTAATGATAATGAGGTATCAGAATTAATTTGACAGCTACAGATTGATACTTAAAACTGCTATATGTGGCACCTCTAAAGGGGAAAAGAAAACCCAGCAGGGGCAGAGAGAGAGAGGCAGAAAAGTGACTGACATTAGCTCCAGCTCGGCTAATCAGTGGCACGGCCTTTTAATCTGCCCCCCTCTGTAGCTGCGTTAGCCGCAGCCCGCCGGAGAAAGTTAAATATTCACGATACAAGGCGAGCTACTCTGTGTTCAAACAAAGTGCTCTGCCAAGTTCAGCCATGTATGTAGAGGTGCTGTGACGGGAGAGAGTGTGGCAGAGGGAGAGAGAGAGAGAGAGGAATAGGGAGACGAAGAGGAGAGAGAGAGAGAGAGAGGGGGATATTTTATTATTCACACAAGGCATAATAAACCAGGCACGCTCGGTTAGCAACACTTAAACTCCCCATGCTGTAGTGGTTAGCCGCTAATGCGACAGCAGTGATTTGGACATGTCCTATTAATAGTGCAGGGGAGGTTTCCATGCATGCTAATGGTGGTGTGTATTAGCTATTAATAGAATCACATAGGGGGTCCTGGGATAGAAGAACTAACTGTGGAGTAGAGAGAGTGTGGATTTCCTTATGTGTGTGTGTGTGTAAAGACACACACCCTGTATCTTTCTCTAGTGGTTAGCGTTGATGCAAACTCAGTGTTTTTGAGTCAATTTAGAGGGAGGGGCTGCAGAGCAGAGGGAGCGAGACCCTGGATGGAGTGTGTGAGGATTTTTGGCTGAGGTATGATTTTGTTCTCGTGCAGGTGTGTGTATGTGTGAGCATTCCTGTGTGTGTGTGAGTCTCCAGAGGTTGTAAACAGAGTGTGTGAGACAGCAGGGAGAGAGGGAGAGGTGAGGGAAAACAGGAAGGAGCGCGTAAGACGGAGAGCGGATGGTGCGGTGTAGAAACGAGCACGATGCAGCTGGAAGTTTGGAAGTGTTGAGCGCTCCTCCTCAGCATGGATTTTTAATGACCTGAGACCCCAACCAGGCCCTAAGATTCTTCTTCTCCCCCCTCTCTCCGCCCCACATCCTTCTGGTTCTCCACCCCCTACATTGCAGTGAGGAAAGAAAGCTTCCCCTCTTTGCTCTTAGATGATGTATGTGGCAGGAGCTTCGCAGCATCAAGGAAATAATGAGAAGACTACCAGAGCTCAAAGTGAAAGTGTTCCAGTACAAAACGCTAATATGACCGGATTTTTTAATGTACAAAAGACTCAACATGCATTTAATTTTCTTTACAAATAAATTTTAAAAGTCTCCCTTAAATATAACATTGAAATTAGTGTTATCTTGTATATGAATCTCAAACGTTAACTTTTATTTTATTTTTTCTTACAAAATACCAATAATATAATTATTTTAAGGTATTATCTTGCCGCAGTAAATGCTTGATTTTGATTGCAGCAAAAGTGACATCTGATCACAAAAGTCACATTCAGTCAATTTTTAGAAAGGAGCCCTGCATATTTTACATCTGCCTGTTGACACTGTGGCAAAGACATGCCTACAACTGCAGTTACCTGGTACAGATAAGGGCAGTATGAAGTGCTACTGAACCCCAACCATCTCTGAAAAGTGGACTGAGATTCTGTCCTGCAATCCAGGCAATTACAGTAACACTGGATAGTGCATCTCTGAATTCTTGGATGTAAAGTAACCCACATAATAACACAGGGGTGGGTCATAATTTGTACAAGGGGCCACATGAGAAACCTGAACTGTGTTGGCGGGCTGAACCAACAATAACTTCAACTTCAAATCAGGGGGGTTCAGACATACAGAAAAGCAAGCCCAAATAAGCAACTACTAGCTAAAAACAAGCCCAAAACAGTGCACCCGCGACTTACGAGTTTTACAAACGACTTCTGAGAGAAACAAGCTTAAAGTCGTTTATAATAAGTGGACTTGACAACTATAAGGCGTCTACGTATATTTTGCCGATGTTTAAACTTGTCTCTGTTCACGAATGCAGATGCATCCAAACGGAAATAAAACAACGGCTAGGTTTTCAAAATAAAAGCAACACACTTGTATAGCATGTTGATGACTTGATTGACGGACCTCGTGAAGGGCAGGGACATCCAAACAGCCGGATGTGGCCCTCGGGCTGTAAAACGCCCAGGTCTGCAATAACAATAGACTGAAAACTAATATTTGAAATTGATATGCATAGATTTTAAAATTGAAAACTTTCTGTCAAGACTTAGAATTTATGGTACGACCAAATCTCTCAGCAAATGTTTTATAAAGACCAAAATATGCAACATCATATACATGAGTTTCAGTAATTGTTATTATTTTTTATGGCCATCTGTAAAATTAAAAGCCAATATAGAGAATTCGCCAAACACTGGATATCAGCCCCAATAATCAGCAAAGGCTGACAATCAGTTTATGCCTGTTAGCAACAGTATTAAAGCTCTGATATATGCTGGCAAACTCTGTTAAAAGGACAGAAGAAATCTCAGTTTAAACTTGTCCACTTTAATGAAGTTCACACTGAATGGGTGGGCTAATGTTTTAACTGAAATGTGAAATAAAACGTTCAGTAAATCAATTTGTCCTGCAAAGAAGCCAAAAAAATAATCTGTTTACATGGAACTGTCAACAATCACGACATTATCCATGACTTAAATGTAGGTTTAGGAGCCATAATAAGGAGTCTAATATTATAAACTTACTCAAATGGCAGGACTCTTTAAAAAGTGGGATGATAACGTATTATATTTCAAGCTTAGCAACAGCGAAAAAGGCACAGAAAAGATGTTAAGAAACATCATGTCAAGGTAGATTGCATAAACAGGCTGCTCTCACCTCTTCAAACATGTCCACTCTTCCATATAGCCGTACAATGTTTTCGGTTGAACACTAAAGTCAATGTGAACTTTCCAAGGACATCAAAACAATCACAATACTAGAAGAAGAGGAAATACACTCGAACTCATCACGGGGTTTATTGAAATTCATACATGCGTGAACGGTGTAAACAAGGTTACTCGCTGCAGTCAAAGCCCAAAGAGAAGAGAGAAACACTGCAGCGTTTTATTCGCCCACAAGAGGAATATGTACTTTTTCAGCGGTAGGAAAGAAAATCATTGTAATAAGAGAAAAGTGCAGCCTGACGCTTTATAAAAAGTAATATCAGCAGGTCAGAGCTGTGTACCGGTGACATGTTAGTGGGAGGAAGTGTTTGATGCATGTTGCACTATGCATTATCTTTGTATTGGTCTAAAAAAAAACATGTTTACAAGTAAAACAGCATATTTCTTATAAATTGTATTTGAGAACCGGTGTGGCTTCAGTAAAGGTTGTTTGTAATGTTGTGGCGTCAATACCTTTGCAGAAAGCAACATGTCAAAAAAAAGAGGGAGAGGGCGAGCATGTGTGTGCGTGTGCGTGTGTGTGGAGGTACATGCACCAGGCAGGTGTGTGTTGACAGAGGTGACTGTTTTCTCTCTCCATATTTTGACACATATCTGTATCACTCCCACATTAAAAACAGACACATACATGTGCTACACAAACACACACCCAGACGCTCTTCCTCTCTGTCTTTCTTTTTATATTTGAATCCTTAAATCACTGCAGCTCTGACCAAGCAAACGCGGGATACTTAATAATCCAATAAATCCAACTGTGTGAGACCGTGTGTGTGTGTTTGTGTTTTTGTGTGTGTATGCATCAAGCTGCTGAAAAGGTATTGTTTCCCCCGCGCCTCTGATCAAGCAATTTGGCAGCGGGCTCATGGAGGGGGAAACTAATGCGGATCTAATGAGTCGGCGGGCCAGCAGGATTGAGAGGTGTATCTGCGCCATAATGTGAGGAGATGGGTCCATGTCGACTGAGAGGATTGGTTCTGAGTTGCAGTGAATGGAGGACCCTCAGAAGACCACACTTTTCCTCCTCCTCCTCCAACCTTATACCTCCTGACTCCCCTAAACATATTCCACAGTGGATGTATAGACCCCAGCCTGGAGGTGGACCTGCCCACCCTGGGAGTAATTGATTTCATCAGCACTGCCTGTTGTAGTTGTGGTGTGGCCATGGTGGAGGAGGCTCACACGTACATGATACTGATGCATGAGAGAACTAAAACAGGGCTGATTGATTATGATGCCAGCAAGCTAGCACCTGTTAGCCAAAGCAGATAGTTACAATCTTTACAGTGGTGTTGGTGGGAAAATAACAGCAAATCTCTTTATCTCTTTTATTGAGCTATTTTTGTGCTCTTATTTTAGTATTTTTTACTGTTGCTTTTATTGAATTTATTATATATTATATTTCATTATATATTACTTTGTTTTTTAGATTTTAACCTAACCTCCAGTGTTTCCTTATCTTGAATTCTAAAATGGCGTTTTAATACATGTTTCTTAGATTGCGGGGTGGGAATGAGGGGTTGGGTTGGGGTCGATTCGGGTATTCTTTGTGCTACATAGTTGTGAATGAAAAGTGCTATATAAAGAAAGACTGATTGATTGATTAATAGAAATGAACTTTAGAGTTTAAATGTGGAGGTTAAAGATTTGGAGACAGACAACTAATCTTCTTTTCTTCCTCTTTTTCGTTCAAAAAGTCGCCACTCACAATGTAGAAAAAACACGGCTGAAGAAACAGCCTAAAATATACGCAATAAATGTTACACGACTGTCAATAGTGTGCTGGATCAGATTATTTTGTCAGGAGACATTAGAAGGAAAGAAAAGCAAAGACTACTTTGTCCATAGGGGGCAGCAAAATCGACACAAACTAAAAGTTCCTCACAGGAGCTTTAATAGTGTCATACATAAACATAGGAGAGGTGTGAAGTCCAAACAAGATGAATGTTAGCTAAAAAAATTAAGTTATCAGCTAGTATGACATTAACTTGCATTAAATGGTCAAACTAGCATGAAACCTTGAATGTAACATCACGTTAAAGTGGATTTTTTAAGGTCTTGGTAAATATCTCAGGGACTGTTAATAATTCAAGAAACCCTGTTTTGTAGTAAAGGTCGTGTATTTGAAGATGGAAAACCACTTTATTTGATAGGAGACATTAGAAGAAAAGAAAAAAACAGACTACTTTAGTCCACAGGGGGCAGCAAAATCGACACAAACTGAAAGTTCCTCACAGGAGCTTTAACAATGTCATACTTAAACAAGAGAGGTGTGAAGTCCTAACAAGCCAAAAAAATTGAGTTATCAGCTAGTATGATGTTAATAAACATTAAGTGGTCGAACTAGCATGAAACCTTGAATGTAACATCATGTTAAAGTGTTTTCTTGAGGTCTTGGTAAATATCTCAGGGACTGTATATAATTTATGAAACTCTGTACTTCAGTAGAATAAGTCAGTAAGTCAGTAAATTTATAATTTTGCAGCTCAGTGTAGTGATACAAACATTATTCATTATTAGATACATGCATGTGTAAAAATCCACTGCAGGTGAGCACATTGACACATGACTGTGTTTGTGTTTGATGGAGGCTCTACCCCTTGCACTATACTTCTAAAAAGCCTGCTAGGGGTCTGCGCTTGTAAGTGTGGGTGTGGGGTGTGGAGTGGGAGTGACACTGAGGGTATGTGTGGTCAGGCTGTGCTCATGGGCTGATCATGTCTCAGCATTGATATTTAAATACGCCCTGAAAATACCAACCCCTTATGTCAGGGATCAAGGACTCGCCTGGTTTCAACACAATCACTTCAGTGTGTATGAGTCTCTCATAAATAAAGGAGCAGCGCTCTACTTCATAGCACTGTGTTTTAATTATTAAGATAGAAGCAGGGAGGTTATCGTACTGCTCACTGCCAGCGAGTAGAGAGAGACGGGAACATTTGAATTTTTGCCAGCGCAGTGCTTAGAGAGCAACACTTGTGAGGTGGCACAATTGAAGGACAACAGAGAATTTGAGGAGTGAACTCCAAAGATCAGAAGTGAAGGGAAATCGCAAATAAAACCAATCAGAGGAAGAAATGAGACTTTAATGTTATTGTGTGATGTTATATAGGACTTTAACCCTCCGACCAATTTTGATTTAAAAATGCTTAAAAGAACCACTTACATTAGCTTTTTTGTATCAAGACTTTTTGACTTTGTCAGGAACCTCTATTTCAACAAAATACAAATAAAAAATTAAAATGCTCATGTCCAGACATGTGAGATCAGTTCAGTATAGATGTCTGTATGAGGTATACTGACAAAGAAAGGCCCAGAGGACCACTACAAAAATATAACAATCAATATTTTCATGGATAATGAAGCCAAACAAGGTAACCTAGAGATGAGAACCAACTTGGATGATACAGAATTGTTTTTAGTGTAATTTACAGCTGATTTAAGACACGGGTCAAAACCGACCCTTAACGTGGTGGGTGCGTAGTAAAAGCTAACACAGGAGGAAGGTTAAAATGATCTAATTCAACAACGATATAACAAGAAATCACAAGATAATAGTATTTCAATAAGAGTGATGATTCTACACAGTATATAATTTATTTGACATGGATTGAGCTTTTCTCTGTGTGAGGTGTAACCATGTTTGAGAAATACACCAGTGAAACCCTGAGCCACAGGTGAGCAGACAAATGTATCTTGATGTGTGGGGCTACATCAAGTGAATTATCATTATGGTGAACACCCACATACGTGCTGTAAAGCCGGTCAGCATTATAAAAAACGAACATTAGACAAGGCACATTTCCTCTCTCATTAATTTAACCAGAGGACCGTTATTTGTTTTCGCAGCGTTCATTAGTCAGGTGGAGGCTGACATGGTGGGCCACCACCAGGACATTTCCTCCGTTTGTAACCAGGCAGACAGGAGGTGTGTCTTAGTGTTTAGAGTGAATTACACATTACCTGTTTCCAAAGACAGAGAGAAATGGTAAAGGGTAGGAGGCTTCGGAGGAGGCAGAGAGGGAAAAGGGCGAGGTGGTTATGTGGTAGTTTCACCTGCATCGATTGCCTGTTTTTAATCGGGCATAACAAATATAACTTCCCTTGAATTGAATTCCCTGGGTAAACTGTTATTAAACTAACCTTGTTATATGTATTGACAGGACATTTAAATAAATATTAAAGCCATGTGGAAAAGGGGGAAGGTTCCGATCCATTGATTTCTGTGAAAAAAAATAAAAAATACCACAGTAGTCATCCAACAAAGCGCACCTCTACTGCTCCTCTCTCTCTCCCTCCCTCTTCTTCTTCTCCATCCCCCCTGCTCGCTCTCCTTAGCATATTAGGTGGAGAATAATGTGAAAAAATGCTTAGCACACGGGAACGGGGCCGGTGAGCGCAGACGTGGGAGTGGGTCCCCCGAGGGTGCGGTGGAGCCCCTATCCCATAAATCCCGGCTCTGGTGCAAACAATCAATTTTCAATTTTAATTATTTACCATGGCCTGCCGGACAGAAGCATTTATTTTCCCGCTCTGTCTGGATTAAAAATTAAAAATTAGGAGATTAATATTTGGAGGAGTGGGCAAAAAAAAAGGACCCACTCAAAAAATTCTTTATTGTCTTTCTCCCTTTTCCCTTACGTGACGGGCGAAGGTTAGTGATAGCCCAACGAGTCAATCAATAACTTCATAAATTTTCACAGAGCTCCATCGGCCGGCCCCTGCCACCCCTCGCACCCATTGCTTTTTTAGCGGGGCTCCATCTGTCGGGTGCTGCTAACATTAAGCCTGTGAGAGGGGCAAAAAAACAGGCAAAATGTGCTGCTCAGCACTTTCTCTGCAGGTTTTGGCCTCTACTCTCACCGGCTTTTCCGATATTTCATCTGTAAATTTAATTACAGCACCTGGAGCAATACAGCCGAGGTATCCCCTGTCAAGCTCTCATTCACACAGAACTGTTATTATAAGTGTCAACCAGCAATAAACAGCTATGTGGAAACACTCTGTATAGGAGAAATACAAAAGGCCTGCCACATCTGTACTGCAGCGAAACCGAAGGAGACAGGTGAAGGTTTGAAGCCAAATATTAGATCAAAAATGACCACCGCAGATCCTTCTGGTGGGATTTACATCTTTTGACCCGTCATAAACATGTAACACCAAAATATCAGCTCCTATTGTCAATTAAGAAACAGCAATTAAGACTCTTTTCCTGAAAGAAAAAACACAGCGACACTTTATTGTCACACTTTTCATCAGCGGTCTATAGACGTGGCTCTAATGTGTCCATAAATTGAAGCGGCTGAACAAACTGACTTCTCTGGAGTGAAGGCTTTAATGCAGATCAATGGGGAGCTGCTGATGATCTCATACACACGCCTGGAATCCGCGTGAAGCATTTTGCGATTTAAAGCCTCTACCTGGCGCGACTTTTGTTTGCCGTCAACCTTGGGAGTGAACGTGAATTTCCTGGTTTAACTAAACTTTTACATTTTGTTTTGTCATGTGGAGAAATGTGAGGTCAAGGTATCTCGGGTAAGTGCTTTTTTTCATGTGGGAAATATGTGCGAGTAAAGATCGAAACACGTTACCACTTCTTACAATCAATTATTCTTTTTACTGTGGCTCCCCTCTTAACTACAGTGAGCTTTCTACATGCATTCATCACAGGTTTTCAGGCTTTTGTGAAGCAGTGTGTTGTAAGGATGAGAAAGATATGTGAAGAGGAGATGATATGATTGTCATGTGATAGAAAATCTTCAAAGAGAACATATTTTCAGAGGCTTATATGACACAATGGGAACCAGGCTAACTCACCTAAGGTCGAAAAAGTTCTTCAAGTACATAAAAATGGACATTTTTAACTCGATTTATCACAAGACTGAACACTTAAGATAGTCTCAGTTTCATAATGGGTCACCTTGTGGAAAATTCACAAAAAGAAACAAAAAAAATCACGTTTCTGCTTTTACAGAATGAAAAACCACAGTACCAGAATAGAAACTCACATATAATCTACATTTTCAGACCCTTATTCTTGAAAAAAATCTACAAATATCTGTTGTTGTTTTTTTTTTTAAAACAACACCAGTGAGTCAGAAAGGCGGGCAAAAATGAGCAGGGAGAAGATATTACAATTCATAGAGGAGGATAGAAACAGCTAGCCTCTGGCTGTGTGAGGAGCCGCAGACAGGTAGACGCAGAGAGAAACAAAGATACAAATAACTGTCAAGGCGCAGAGAGAGACAAAGCGAGCGATGGAGGCGGCGGGGGAAAAGGGAGATCTGAGACCAAGAGACAGAGGGAGACAGAGAGTGCTTTAGTTCAGAGCGGGGTGTTGTTATTTATCTGCCGGCTGCTAAACAAATAAGGAGACTCCCCGTTCTGTGATTGTCTCAATGGGGTGCTGTCAGATTTAGGCGCATATCTTCCCTCAGCGTGCAGCACACTCACAACACTCCAGCTGTGCTCTCTCTGCTCTCTCTACATGTTCCCCAAACATTCGACTAATGTTTTTTTTCTTTGGTGTGTCTGTTTTAACATTCCTCAATGTCCTTCACAATGTTCCTCAGTAGTAATCCTTAACCGTTTTTTTTTTCCCGCACATTCTCGCAGCAAACACCAAACTGGCAGCTACAAAGTCCCCCTCAATGTCAATCACCACTTGAATCTGCATTTTCAAATTTAAGTTTTCATAGTTATGTATGCATGAAACAGAGGAGTAATTTGCATAGAGAGAATTGAAGTCTTTA
The DNA here is from genome assembly GCA_962446985.1 of Xyrichtys novacula. Lineage (NCBI taxonomy): Eukaryota > Metazoa > Chordata > Actinopteri > Labriformes > Labridae > Xyrichtys > Xyrichtys novacula. The sequence goes on from OY660871.1 coordinate 28,170,053, forward strand.
ACACCGACTAAAGGGCAGGTTTCTCTACAGACGTAATCTGGATTAAACAGGAACTTCATCTACAATGTTAAACACTCAAGCCATATAAACAAGACCCCGTGGCTCAGTGCCAAAGAGGATTCAACCAGCTATGAAAAGCCGGGAAACTAATGCACCTACAGCTCCAGCACCTGCTACCTCCAAGTCAATACTTCTCGCTGTAGCTCCTGGAGAAGCCCATCATGGCCTGATCCAACACATTAAAGTGGACCCCCTACTGCATTGTGACCTCTGACCCTCTGCTAGGACTGGGGCCCCTGACACCTGTGTGGCCAAAGGAAGCAGAGGTGAAAGCGGAGGTGGAAAGCCTGACCTCTCTCTCCACCTCTCTCTGAAGTGTCCGGCCGCAGCTGAGGTCAAGGATTTGACCCGTGTGCCATTGGGGTTATTGAGAGCTACTGACCCCTGCGACAGGCCACTTGACCCTGGTTACCCTTGGGCTCAGGGAGCTTTCCTTGGTCCAGGACCCTGTAGCTGTGGCCCACCCTTCAACGAACAGTAGCCTGAAGTAAGAACCGGTCAGGGCCGAACAAACGAGGTCAGGGCAGCAGTGCAGGGAGATTTATGTCCCTCTGAAGCTCTGATAGCCTTCTGGCTGAGAGAGTGAGCGCTAAGCTGTGGTTTGTATGCTGTTGATGAAAGATGAAGTCATACAGCCTCACTGTGTTGCTTTTGCAGTTTGCTGTAGGACTGACATCGCTACGAAAAGGAGGTTGAAGAGGTGAAAAGTAGGGGATAGTGACCTTGTCATCTGCTGTGTTTGCCGAAAAATTTAGATCTTTCTTTTTGCAGTAAATGAAAGCTTGTATCGTGGCAATAGAGTGATTACCTGCGTTTGCTCTGACATGACACTCTGTATTTGATCTACAATACCACAAGAGTGAGAGGTCAGTTCAGGGTGATCAAAAGGTAGAGGATCATGACAGCGGAGTTTAAGGGCTCTTTTTGTGACTGTTGAAAACAAACACAAGAGATGAGGACTCAAATACAACTAGGGCAACACAATAAATCTTCACTCTTCATCATCATCACAACATGGGCACGAGCTGTACATACATTGCAAAAAGCTTCCAACATCCCATTTCATTAAAAAGAGTTTTAATTACATTGGACTAAGTTTCAAAAATTTCACCTGGATCCTTAAATTCATAACCAAGCACTCACACAGCTATATCAAAGGCTAACAGCAAGACATGTGACTACTCCTTTTCCAAAAAAAGTAAAGATGCTTTTTAAAGTGTTGATTAAAAACAGATTTTGGATGGTTTGCATTTTATTTAACCCCTACATTTATTTCATAATAAGTCTCAGTTTGAATTTGATGCCAGCAGTAAGCTTTAAAACAGTTTAAGACACAAAAGCTGGGGAAACATCTGTCAAAATTATTACATGAATATTAGCAACATAACTTGGAATACAAAGGGTTTTTCAAATAGGATGAGTCTCTCAGAGGTAAACATGAGGAGAAGTTTACTGCTAAAAATGGATGGATGGATGGATGGATAGATAGATAGATAGATAGATAGATAGATAGATAGATAGATAGATAGATAGATAGATAGATAGATAGATAGATAGATAGATAGATAGATAGATAGATAGATAGATAGATAGATGGATGGATGGATATTATCCTGCGCATACAACTGCAAGAATGTGGAGATTTCATACTAATAAGAACTAAGAACTGATACTGAACGGCTGTGATTGTTGGGATTCTTTTAGTACTGCACCAAAAGAAGACATGACTCTGTATGTCATGACTCTCCTAATGTAAATATGATTTACAAACACCAGCTGAAAACATTTATTAGGCAAAAATGGGGCAACAAGGGCAGCCACTGGCAAAGCAGTTTAGTGTGCATCCCATATACAAAGGTTCTGAGTTCAACGCTGACCTGCGGCTTTTTTTCCTGCATATTACTCTTCATTTTCTCCCCCCTCTATTCTGTTTTTATGTTGTGAAGCACTTTGTAACTCTGTTTTGAGAGTGCTATAAAAATAAAGGTACCATTATTATTATTATTTCCCACTCTACCTGCTATCCTGACCATTCAAATAATGGCCAACTAGCCCTTAAGAGTGTCAAGATCTCTCCTGAAACTGGGATCCTCCACTCTAAAACATTTACAGAGTTGTTCAAAGAAGAGGTGATGCAACACAACAACATGTTTAGCACATGAACACACTAGTTCTCTAAGTTAGTTAGCTAATAAGCCCATTTCAAAATGTATTTACTGCACCTTAAAATGTCATTTGACTGCTGAACAATGTTATTACACATTGCTGATTTCTACCATGCAGGCCCTCTAAGACCTTGGCACAAAGCACAACAAAATAATGTGAAAGTTGCATGCTTAAACAATGCCATTTAGCTCTTTTTTTAGGTCACCAGGAAAAAGAATAGCCGGCGAAGATAATGACCTCACAACGCCGACTCTCCACGAGCAATAAAGTACCAATAAGTCACCCTGCAACACTAAAACTTACTAATTCTCCCTCATTCTTCCTTGAGCCCCATAACATATAAATAAATAAGTGCAGAACACACATATCAATCCATCTCCCTTTCCCTGAGCACTGCCCTCTTTTAAAGCGGTGCTGTGGGCTTTTACCCAAATGGCGTCAGGGCCACTGGTATCATTTATAACGGGACGGCAGCACTAATGCAGCGCGTGGTTCAGCCAGGATGTTTTATTCATGCTGTTTTATTATTAGGGCCCCACTTAAAAAGGTGAGGCGCTCTCCTCTCCTCTGGCCGCCTCTTGCCGGGGCTGACTGAGGCGCGAGCTTTATCTATCACCCTGACAAGAGCGTCTTCCCTGGGAAGTCTTTCAGAAAACTTCAAACACCCTCACTATTGATTTCTCCCCCTCTCCACCTGGGCACCGGCATACATCTTCCCCCCGACGTGCAGAGAGACAGAGAGAGTGGAGGGAGGGTGGAAGTGGAAGTAGAAAGAAGAAGTAAGAAAAAAAGGATGGAAAGTAAAAGAGACTCAGTGAGATAAAAGTAAAAGAGAAGAAGCCTGGCCACTGCATAACAATATGGGTGACCTCACTTTGCTTCATTGCTCCAGTTCTTGTTAACTTCAGATAATCGTGGCTGGCAAGCAGACAAGCACGGTGATTACAGCATCTATGCTATGCTAATTATACATTCAAACAACACTTTGTGCCATGTGATTGGTTCAGATGGAAAAATCATATACACGTTTTTACATCTTGTGCCAAGTGATTGCTGGTGAAGCCTTTGTAGAAAATCAAAGATTACTGGGCATGAAAGTGACACCTTGAAAGACGACAATAGTCTTTGAAATCCAGAAACAATAACAATAAAGACGCTGCCATTGTCTACCAGAACATGAAACACAAGGGAGTTTCGATTAAATCTTGAATAAATAACACTCCTGATACCGCTTTCGGGACATCGTTTCATAGTTTCAGAAAGATAAGCTGAGAGAGAGCGGGTATTTTAAAACTATATAGAAGAGAAGAGGGTTGTATCATCTGCATAACACTTTACTCCCTATCGTTCCTTTCATTGCTACTTTAAGAGGTTAAAAATCCAACTAAAGAAACAAGGAGCCTTTTTATACACTTAAGTCAGGGTTTCTTCTACATGACAGAAAAGATGCAAGAGCCGCTGTAATTTGAGGTCGTTTGATGGTGGGATTTATTACCTCGGAAATTTTGCTGGCAGAAGAGAGGGTTTGCTGATACGGAAGGAGATATGATTTAATGAGTTGTTACTAATTTGTCCTCAGATGGGTAATGACAAACGGTGGGCCTATGAACTGTTTTAGAGTGCGGCCATATTTAAAAATTCTTTTAGAGCCCTACACTCACTCAAAGGGGCACACATAAATTAAATGGCAGACTTGAGCTGATAAGGAAGCAATTAACACAATAAAGAAGAAAACAGTAAGGAAGGATATGAAAGCGTGGGATCAATTAAATGCCTGGCATGGTACTGGGCAGCTTTTGTGAGAAGTTTTAGCTCTATAAACATCTTTAATTAAAGTGTTTCTTTGTTTAACAGTCTGTAACGACACCATTAAATCCATTAATTTACAAGGGTGATAAAGAGCTTATGGTGTGTGTGTGTGTGTGTGTGTTTGTGTTTGAGAATCTTCCTCAGTGGTGTGAATCTTCCGTGTGGTTGTAAAGACCCCCTGGCACTATAACACACTCTAAAATCAATAGCACAAGGCCCCATAGGAGAGACAGGGAGGAAGCAATTGATTGACATGTTACTCTTATGTCAAACAGTCGAACATGGCATGGCAGCAACCACCTGCTGTCTGCTCCACCTGCCGCTCTAGCTTCTCCTCTTCCAGACTTCTCTCGATAAACGTTGTTTTCCTAAAAAGGCATATAGGCCTGCAGAAGTTTTTTTTTTTTTTTTCCAGAGCTGTCAAATTTAATTGTTCTGTTTCCACTCTCATCTTCATCAGAGACGTTGAGTGTCTCTGAGCAAGCAAACTGTCACTATAGCTACCTGACTTGCAGCAAACGTCTTTATCGCTTCAAAGTATTTCTGGATCCCCGACGGGCCCATCCCAGCAGTGTTGTTCAGCAGGATGTGAGACAGAAAAATTACTTACTCTGTGTTTTTTGTTGTGTTAGCTCTGACATCCACCCCTCTTCACCTTCCACCCTGTGACGCTGGATTGCCTCTGGCCATCTCACCCCGGCCTAGGCGGCTTGTTTTTTTCCTCTACAGCAGGGCTCGCGTCTCTCTTTAATTCCATTGATTCTCGTTTGCACTTTGGGTTGAGGAGAGAGAGGAAGTGCACCTGAGTGTTTACCCATGCTGCGATGTTTGCGGTGCCTTGTGTTGGGCGCCCTGAAAGAAGCATAAATTAGCGCCCTGTACAATGGCACCCTGAAGCAACCTCCTGGTGCGCGACATCAATATGGAGCGAGAAGCAAGCTGCGAGCGTGTACGATCAGAGGCCAAATGGTTGGGAGGAGATGTCACTGTTCAGCAGATGCTAGACAATGGACTTCCATCACCAACTCTCACACGTATTCAGTGAAGTAGACTTCCAGAAACAGACACGTAAGCATCTGTACATCCACACATATGCATGTTCAGACACATACAATTATATCTGACAGTATAAATAGGTACACATTTACACAGACACTCCAATTATGTTTAACCTTGACGTTTGCCTGTTTCATTTTAACTTTGCATACGTTTGTGCAAAAACAGATGCATCCCTTGTCCCAGATTCCCCCCTTTCTCACCTATGTGTCACTATATGTCTATCTCTTTTCTCACATATGATAAAAATCACATCTCCAACCTCACAAAATAATGACACCAAAGAGTAAATTGAAGCATCACATGCGTGCGACGTAACAAGAACAGTTCGGCAAAAGGTAAAAAACAAAGAAGGCCAAATTAATATTTCATCATCAGTGAAATATTCATACGTTATTGTCAGGCTAAGACCTCTTATCAGCCTTTTTCTGTCGCATTTGTGTGGAAGGTGAGGAAGAGGAGGGGGGAGGCATCCAAGCAACTAATACGTCCCACAAATGTGATGAACGCCAGGACAGAAGACAAAGAAGGCTCCTGAGCATTCATTAGAGGCCTCCTACTGGCACATAAGAGAGACAAGAGGTGCAGGGGATGGTGATGGTGGAGGAGTATATATTTCATTTGTCTGTTAGGACACAGAAAACACACATTCATTCATGCTTCCTCTCTCTTTTTTTAGTCCCATCTGTGAATTTTATGTCACGTATCCACACAATGGCTCATGATTACGTAACACATGAAAAAAGACATGTATGTTTTAAACAATATGACTGACACTACACACATCCTGTACATGCATCCTTCACATTTAACCAGTGTTGTTTTCGTTGACGATGACGACAAAAATATTTCGTAAATGCCTTTTTTTCCACAACGATGACGTGACGTTGACGAGCTAAACATAAGTCTTAGATGACTAAAATGTGGCGAATGTGCGTTTACGTTGATGAGGCGAGACGAGTAGAAAATATTAATGGCGAACAACGAACAGAGTTGCAAAATTCATGAGCATTTCGTCAGTCAAATGCTAAACATATATTCTGCAGCGTTGTTTTCGTTGTGGATGACTATTTCGTCAACGTCATCGTCAACGAAAACAACACTGGATTGGACCAGACGTTAAAATTATGTATCCTCTAGTGGGCGCCACCAAAAGAAGAAAGTTACACCAAAGAAGAAGTCGAAAGATTCTGACACCAAATACTGTAACAGTGAGTGACGTACTGACTACAAATCTAAGGCAAACTATAAAAAGCTCTGAGATACATACATTTCTAACCATCTCGAACTTGAACTCTTGGCCTCACTGCTGAACATTGCGCCCATGATTTCTGTTGGTATTGCAATATTTGGTCTGTGTCCATGAGCTTAGAAAACGTACGTTTCGTAAATGAAAGCAGAGTATTGATGCTCCTTTCCCATGTCATATCTGGCTCTCTCTCCCCACTTCCTGATCTGTCTACTGTCCTATTCTCTCTGAATAAAGGCAATAAAAGCCCAAAATAGAAGTTTAATAATAGGTACGTACATGTATATGTATATGAGATATGTACATGACTCGTGTACATATCTTATTTAACTCTCAAATTTCTTTACCCTTTAATTTTCTCTTTTTGTGTCTGTACTATGCTGCTGTAAATTTGGAATTTACCCCTGTTGAACTATTAAAGGAACATCTTATCTTATCTTTTCATTCAAACATTTACAGAATGATTAATATGGATAAAGCTGAATAAATTCATCTGAAAAAAGTGTCTTGTACTCAGAGTTTGTCGATCAGTTGGCAAAAATATTTACAACTGGCAGCACCACAATGAGTCGACTCATATGACTGAGGCAAGCATCTCTCACCACAACAGCACCAGGGAGACTAAAGATGAAGAGATATTGTGACTGAGGAGGAGTAGAACAAACTTAGCCTAGAAGTTGCAGAAATAAAAAAAAAAAACACTTCTGGTACGGTGTTAAAGAGCGCAATGTCTGATGGTAGTGAGTGCAAGAACAATGTCTTAAAATGTACTTGCGAGTATGACTGACAAACGTAACACAGGTATGCCCATAACCAGAGCCATCATTTATCAAAGAGACTTCAGGTCTTGAGTACATTTCATCATTTGATCAATTTAAGTTTTTTTTTTTTAAAACCAAATCAATTAGACCTTCAAAAAAATCAAAAATAGTCTTGAAAAGCAGGAGTTGTCTTTAATTCAGGGTCGTCTTATTTGGGCCAGTGAGGAACAGTCGATTGGTTTTCCTGGTTTTATAAATGGATTAACAAGCTCGATAATCATTGAATTTCTGACCTGATTGTATCACATTTGTCAGAAATTGCAGATATCCAGCATGTAAACTGTGAAACGGGATAACATCGGTCTATCATGCCTAACAGTGTGCTCTTTGCAGTGAGTGAGCTCTGTGCTATGAGGTAAACGCTCGCTGTCGTCTTGAAAATCAATCCCCCCCCCTCTTCCTTTAAGTGGTCAATATTTTTTGTTTCTTGCTGCGAGCTCCAGTGTGGCCCCTTTAATTCAATGGGCCAATTACAGATACCGTCATGTCTAATTCTGACTGCAGGGATGCTTGTTTGTGTTGTTACCTCATCCCCGGTGAGAGAGTCGGGAGGGGGCAGGGCGGTGTGGGGAGCGAACAGTATGCTCTGTCCGGTTTAACCCTGGCACCCGCTTGTCCTCACAGCCCCCCCAACCCGTCCTTCTCCTCCTTTCTTTCTTTCTTTCTCACCCCTCCTTTTTTTTCTCTGTTCTTCCCGGAGTCAAGGACGAAAGCAATTGATGCGAAACTTTCAAAAATGAATTTGGCCACGTGTGTCACTTACAGAGCGGGAAGGAGGGGCGGCTGGGGCCAGGCCACCACCACTCTGCCGGGATCATTTGTTACTCAGCCCTGATTGGCCCTGACAAAACAATACCCTAAAAACTCACCAAAGTAAATTATGGTCCCGGTAAATGGCCGGCGAGGGCGGGGTGGCGAGGAAGGAAGGAAACGGCCGTCGGTCGGGACACAGGCCTTGAGCTGCTTTGGCTCGCTGCCAGACGCAAAACAAAGTAATGCGCTTTTGATATTAATAACGGAGATGATATTGATCCGTGCTGGGGCCAGAGCCACTCTGCCTCCCTCCAGGGTGGGCCCCCATCAAGGGAGGGAGGGAGGGAAACGAGGAGGGGTGCTCCTTGAAGAGCCAATACCCCGCTTCCAGCTCTGTGCCTCTCATCCGCCGCCTCCTCCACAACCTCCTCCTTGCTGAAAGCCACTTTTCCTGAGGGTCCATTTCATTTGAGTGTCTTTAATTATGTGAAATGGATTCCATGGGAAAAAGAGAAATGGTGGTGGTGGTGGGCACTGACAGAAGCAGAGCTAGAAGCGAGAGAGTGGCCGGTGGCTGTGCGTTCTCATTTTCTCTGTCAGATTCACAATTCTGTCAGCAGCCGTGTCCGTTTCATCCGCTTCCCTTTTTCTTTTTTTGTTAGGGTGCATTTTCTTTCTCTGTGCTCGGTAAGTACATGCGTGTGTGTCCGGTGCTTTCAGGACAAACGCAGAGAGTGTGGAGGAAGCGCAGAGTGACGAAGAGAGGGAGGACTGAAAATAGAAATAAGAACTGGGCAAGATGAAGAGAAAACTGGAACAGTTTGAGGCATTTGCTCAAGCGAACATATGACTGGATTTAACATACTGCGGCGTTTTTCTTTAAGGGGAATAATAAATGAGTCAAGCTTGTCTTTCACTTGGTAACATGCGCCAGAATGCCCTCGAGTAACCCTCCTAAACTGTGGTTGTTTTGAAGTTTGGCAGCTTTTTACAGGTGACCCTCCTCCACAATTTCAAACACAACCAAGACTGTTTACATAAGACTGTGTTTTCTGAAACTACGTTTTCATACGGCTGCTTCTCCTACTCGTCACTGAACGACTGAATCTAGTGACAAAACATCACAGAAATCCAGCAGCACTCTTCAGTCTATGATGAAGCTAGGTAGAGTGAAAACTGCTTACTGCTGCTGACGTCATTTACATGGTACACATCACATATGTCCTTTTCAGACATGCACAAAGTTCCTGAAAATTTCCAGAAGTTACCTGGGTGAGCTGCATGTGTGAACAGAGAAAACCATTGTTTTTCACTGCGGCTTCAAATGAGATATTTCCTGCTTGCCCATCATTTCTTGGTAAAATCTGGGTAAACTCATGTGAAAACACAGCATCAAATCTTCCAGTGAGTGCGCTCTGAGTCTGGTCTTGTTTAGTTTTGCCACCTGGTTGAAAAATGTGCCGTAGAGTAGAGATCAATACAAGAGGCGGTCGGTTGGCTCTATTTATGAAAGGTTTCAGGTTTTAAAGGATAAGTTATAAAACGAAGGCACACTAGTATGAAACTTCTATGTAAGATTTTAGAAGAGGTGCATCAATGACATCCCAGATACCGAATCATTTCATATCACACCACTACCCTCTCCATTTGCATTGTCAGAGACGTAGGAGTGTGTTTTGACCCCCTACCACACAATCTGTATTCAGATTTCACACGGGTGACAACCTCGAGGCATGCACACACACCAAGAGCTGCTTAGTGGTGCATTTTGACAGGTAACACTATTGTATTTAACACTGTTTTGAACAATGTAATAGGTAGTGAGACGGCCACACGTTCATTTTTACTCTTTGAGTCAATACAAAGGTAAGACACAACTGTGAAAAGGTACATATCCATCTCCATGTGCTGACTTTGTAACTTTCTTGCAATCGTAGGCGATGACAAAAACGTGGATTCAGGAACGGACACATCTTTGGGTTGAGAGGGAGACTAAAATAAATGATCAGCGTCATGATCAGCCTTGTGGTTTTGGGTGCAAGTTACCTCTAGCTTTAGCTCCCTGACTAAAGTACTTCATCTGGTAAAATGAAACTGTGAAAAACTACAGTAAAATGAATTAAAAAACCAAGACAGCAGCTAACTGGGAGTCATTTTCCTCCTGCCCTTCCAGCTGATGCTCATACAAACTCTAAGACACATGGTGAAATATAGAGGTTTTCATATGTTGCTGCTCTGGTGAGCAGATGAGCGGCTTAACCCGATTCATCTCATAAAATCCTGAGTCAGGTACAGGCCCACAAAAAAATGAACCAAAGCAATATTTTAATATTTCATCAGATAAACTAAGATTGACATTTTTGTTTTTGTGTGATAGAAAAGATGACAGCTAAAGAGGAACAGAAAAAATGGAAATCTCTGGCGGGTTACTGTACAGCTTGGTTCAACATGGGAACAATGTAAACAAATGCGGCAGTGCATTAAATAATTAGAGGGTCCACACTAACAGCTTTGACTCCTCTGGCAAATGTTGTTGGAATGCATTGACAAAGCCAAGCACTAACACACAAGAGTCATAAATTTCCACCCAACACAAACACTTCCACTCACTCACACACACGCACACACACACAAACAGAGGGGCCTTACAAAGCTGTAGGCTGGCTTAATTATTAAATGGAGTTTTTTTCTTTCCCTTTTTTGTTGTTTTTGTCGGCTGTCTCTGATGACAGCCATCAGCGTTGTCAATTTATGAAGCAGCACTATTCTCCGTACGAAGGGAATTCTTCTGACAGAGGGAGGAAATTCACACATCTTCAGTTGAAAAGAAACTGTGCCAGGAACTCATATTATATCTCCTTCTAGAAACTGGATCCCAGGGAGCTGAACAACTGGAGCTGGTCAGATAGCGTTTATCTGGGTAATTTATATCACCCCTGACAAAGTGATTTTAACACAACCTGAAAAATGACACCGCCTAAGGAGCTTTTTCACAAAGTGAAACGGCTCGATATGAGAGTGTCAGTTTGCCGTCGTGCCATTTCACAAAGGGCATGAAAAGTTGGGCAATGTTTAAAGGTGTGAGAAAAGACAGAAAAGCAAGCTAAAATGAAAAGAGAGTTAAAAAGTTAGTACAGAAATCTATAGGACAAGGAAATAGAAGAAGGGAGTTCTTAAATGATTTAACAAGAGAAAGCAAGAAAAAGACATGTTGTATTCAGATATGCTCTCAAACCCCTGAAGTTCTCCCAAATTTTGAGGGTGAGCTACACGTGTGAAAGAAATCGGCTGAATTTCTCCCCAGCTTCACCTGAAAATTTTCCCAGCTGCCCCCTTGGTCTCACTGTGAGCTGATGTGTGAACACAGCAGGAGGAAGTCAGGAAATGGCGCACAGTGGGATCTTCATGCATGTACTCTAGCTGCTTCGTACCCTCTCTATTCAGCGGTATATTTTTGCACTTGTTCGTTCATGCCACAAATAACATCGAATTACAAGTAGCACTGACTTAAAAACAAAAAACTGACTTGATTTTGTGCACCATCTTGCATACCTTATAAATATTACAGCACTATTATAAACATCATATACTGCTTTCCAAGATTTCAGGCTTCGAGGGGCATGTGTGAACAGGCCACTTTGGGAACATCAGGTAAAATTTTTTAGAAATCATCAGAAGTGCATCCAGGCTTAAGCTTCATATTCATGTGGTTTTCTCATGGATGATATCTGACTATCATTATCATTGACTCCTGTAGCAAACCAGGGGAAAAAAAGAGCCTCTGCAGCCACTCTGCTCTCTCTCTGTATCATTCTCTCGGTTTCTTTGCTCCTTCTGTTGTCACAGGGACAGAGGTGAGCCCTGACAAGCCAGGGCCAGATAGTTGCATATAAAGAACCTGCTTTCTTTCTATATGTCCTTCCTTTCCTTTGGCTGCAACTAATGATACACGAGCGTGACATATCTGCTGGGTTAAAAGCCAACTGCTGCCCAGACTTTGATTATAGCAGAGATACACTGTATACCCATATGTGACGCATTTATGTGCACATATGGCTGCGCTGTAAACAGATATTTACACATGCTTTTACTTGTTTCATGATGACACAAATGTTTGGACAATCCGAGAGACACATAAGAAAATACCTTTTCATCACAGTCACTTACAATCTTTGGTAAGAAGAAAAACCAAAGCGTGTTAACAGTTTGTATAAATGTAAGCAGCAGTAAAACACACCAATGAAGGTGATATTTTTCTTCTTATTAAGTCAAGAGAAACCTCACACTTGCCTCAGCATTGATTTATATGTAATATAAGCTATCATAGTTTGCATTAACCAATAGGTAAATAGCAGGATCTTTAGAGTGAGAGTCAGCAAAAAAAAAAAATCAGAATAAGTTCCTAAAATCAAGAAAAATTCTGCTTGCTGTTGCATTGATAGATATATTTCAGTACTAGCAATTAAGCTTTTATTCTGACCTTGAAACAGGATCTGTTCTATATTAAAGAGGATGAGGACCACAAGACGAGAAAAAAATAATTACAGGAGGAAGATTTTTTTAATTTCCATTTCGAGATAAAGTCCAAATTTAAAAAAGTCAAAGTTTCGAGATTAAAGTTGAAATTTTAAAAAGTTGAAATTTCAACTTTATTCATATCGATTTTAATCCCGAAATTTCGACTTAAATCTCAAAATTTTAATTTTTTGTAATCTTGAAATTTCAATTTTTGTTCTCGAAATTTCAACTTGAATCTCAAACTTTTGACTTTGATTTTGAAATTTCAACTTTTAGCTCCTTCCTGTAATTATATTTTTTCTATACATGTAGCCCTTATCCTCTTTCGTAGTTTCAGGACCTGTCCGGTAACTGCAAAGAGCAGTTTTACTAGAATAAGTCAAAAACCACCGGCCAGATTTAGAATTTCTAGCCATAATTCTGCCCTTTTTCCTCCAGATGTCTCATGATTTTTAATACCTCACCTTTGATATTTTCGTGACGTTTCAATGTTGATATCAAATGCTTCTTCTACAGTGTCTTAGAGACCTCTATTTTGCATTTGGAGTTCATTGCCAATGGTCATGTCCTAAGGCTAGATAGAGAACAGAGGCTGTCAACAAAATTTAATTCACAATGCAACATGGATCATATTAAAGTTAAAACAATTAGGAAAAAGAAAATTCCTCACATGTCATCTAAAACTCTAAAACTGAATGTGTATGTTAGAGGAGATTTAAGCCCCAGAAGGAGGAGCGATCTCTCTGCTCTGATGCCCTCTGTGAAGAGTGGACTTTCCTTTGACTTTTTCTCTTTGAATCCTGTGAAACAGAAACAGGATCAAAGACTGAGGCAAACCCAGCGTACAGTATTTACAGTAAAGTGGGGGAGCAGATCAACTCTCCTCCAGTCTGTGCTCCCTCTCTTTTAAAGGAATGAGTCTATCCTTTGACCCCGAGATGCTGCGGAGATCAATCTGTGACAGACACAGGCTGGACTGTTGGTGGGGTGATCATCCATTGATCCCAGCAGGTCATGTTGACAAACCAGAACTCATGCTTCCCAACACTGTGTGTCCATCCGTGTCAAACACCCCCTGTTGAGGCGCACAACTCCAGCTGTCCCCCCTGCATATAGTCTCAACCATTCGCCCCTGTCTTCTTTTATAGTTCACACACCGCTCAGCACAACAAAAACATTAAGACAATGACCACAAGTAATTTCTGATTCTTTTTAGTCTGTGTACACCTAAAAATCACTCCTCTAACACTCAAACAGGCACACTTTCAACCATTTTTCACCTTTTCCTGGGCCCGTGTGTGTCTAAAAATATATCAACGCACCTTCTTTTTTCATTAGACTGAAATACAAACTAACTCTAAAAAAAAAAAAAAGAAAACAAGTGAATCAAGTGAACGTGCGAGTATTAAAGCCCGGCCCCCCTCTCCTGCTGCTATATTAAATATTGAGTCAGAAATGAGCTGGAAGGTGTCCGTAAATGCTAAATAATGGAGAGGCTGCATTCGTCTGGGTCAGAGCTCTCCTTCTCTCTCTCTCTTTACCTCTCTTTCTTTCTCTCTCTCTCAGTCTCTCCTCTGATACATTATTAAATGAGGATGCACTTCCCCATCGCAGCAGGAGAGAACAAGGGGCAGGGGGGCACCCTGTCTTCTCCGCAGGAATGGTGGGGGGAAAGGAGTGTGTGGGGGGATAGGTGTAGATTCACAAAGTATATGTGTGTGTGTGTGTGTGTGGTGTGCAGAGAGAGAGAGAGAGAGAGACAGAAAGGATTAGGTGGGCACGCCAAGCAACAGGGAAGACACTAGCATCCTCCAGCCTGGCCCCCCTTACACACACACACACACACTCTCTCTCACACACACACACACACACACACACACCTCCTTGCAGAAGTACCTTGAGCCCATTTGTACTAATGACTCTCCGTGCCTAATGCACTTTATGGAGGACGGGGCTGGATATTCATTTGGAGGGGAAGGGGTGGGGGAAGTGTCGGGACGAAGTGCTCCACCACCAGGCTTCCCGTCTGCCCGTTTTAGCAGGACGATTTTTTTCTGCAAGGGGCTCGGCTGGCACTCGGTCCAGACGTAATGTGATTCATCACAGGTAAAGTAGGTAGGAGCCCTGATTGTCTGAAGTCTCTCCGAGCTCTCGAGCAGCCCGTATGCACAACGAGAGGAAGTGCCCGGTCGATAACCAATCAAAGAATTGCAAATTTGAGTCTGCCACACAAGGAGGACGGTAAACTGTGGGAGATGCTCACGTTTCACCTGAGTCCACTAAAAATAGAAAAGAAGAGTTTTTAATGGTTGTAAAATAGAGAGAAATTATAATTACTTTTAACTGCAAGAGAAACAAGAACGAAAGGAATAAGACCGACTATTTTTGGTCATCAAAATCGACACAAACCAAGAATTCCCCTTACAGGAACAGTACAGTATAATGCTGTTTTTAAGGTAAGTATTCTTAAATTTTGTGTTGGCATAAAGTTTTCAGTCAAAAGTCAAATCTCCTCTTTTCACATGAAACTGCAGCAACTGAAACAATTCTCTGATAAGTTGATAACTACTCAAAGTTGCAAATTTGAGTCTGCCACACAAGGAGGATTGTAGACTGTGGGAGATACTCACGTTTCACCTGAGTCCACTTAAAATTGGAGAAAAAAGGGTTTTTTAATGGTTGTAAAATAGAGTGAAATTACAATTATTGACTGCAAGAGAAACAAGACTGAAAAGAAATAAGACTGACTCTTTTGGTCACCAAAATAAAAAAAAAACAAGAATCCCCCTTACAGGAACATTACAGTATAATGCTGCCACACAAGGAGGACAGTAAACTGTGAAAGAGTTTCACCTGAGTGTACTTAAAAATGAAAAAAGGGTTTTTAATGGTTGTAAAATGGATTGAAATTACAATAACTTTTAACTCCCAGAGAAACAAGATCGAAAAAAATAAGACTGACTATTTTTGGACAGTGGTCACCAAAATCAACACAAACCAAGAACTCCCCTTACAGGAAAATAACAGTATAATACTGTAACTTTTCTTAAACTTTGTGTTGGCATAAAGTTTAAAGTCAAAAGTCAAATCTCCTCTTTTCACATAAAACTGCAGCAACTGCAAAAAAACAAGTACAAAAGTGTAAAATCAAGTAAATGATGGGGTCTGAATGTTTGTTTTGGATGTTGCTGCTATAACCGCCAGCCTTGGAGGAATTCCATGATCACATTCGCCTTCATTCATTGAGTTTTATATGTTCAACTCCAACAGTGGGTGTTCTGTATATGAAGCGTTCCCAGGGCGCGTGGCATGAAGCCAGCCTTAGAAATCACACTTATGCAAGGTGACAGAGCCAATAAGTACCTCTCTTCCTCGGTTATACGTGTTCCTATGTGACTGTCTGCATTGGGACGGTAAATGAGGGAGGTACATGTATCCTCTGAACACAGTGGAGGCTGGAGCACGGTGAGCGGTATGGTCCCCCAAGTTAGAGTTACAGAGACCCCCCACTCTCACTCGCCACCAGGGAGGATGCTGCTGCAACCTGTGGCGGTGTCTGAGGACAGAATGGAAACAAACTGGCACAGATGACAAATGTACAGCAGCGTGTTCATGAACAAACTCACACACACACTCACTCAGAGTGGGTATAATAAATAAATAAGTCATAAAGAGAAGAATCGTTTGATGTTACCTTGTGCTGCCTGGGGCCAACACTACACCGGGGAGCACTGCCACCAGAAGCACACCCTCTCTTACACACACTGATGCACACTTTTAAGGTAGGTAAGTAATGTAAAAAGTGGTGGAAGAGGAGAAAGATCTCTTCCAAAGAGGGACCCCAGACCAAGTTTAGATCTGGGGCAAAGTTTGGATTCATGAACAGGTGTGGTTTACGGCCTAATGTTCAAAATGCACTAAAAATCAGGGTTACGGTGCACGTTTATGACACAATTCATAAAGATTTACAGGAAACATCTCATTCGACATCCACAATTTATATGATTGCATTTGCCGACTGATTTATTGAGATTCAAATAAATCTTCTCAGAACACCTCTGAAGAAAAAGAAACCAAACTGCTGTCAGGCAGAAACTTTCTATCTCCACGTTGCATCATTTAAGTTTTTTATTTTTTGCACAAATCAATGCGATTGATCTTCCTTTAAGCCTGTCAGTAGACTTTCTAACGTTAAACGGATTAAATGTATTTAAAAATAGTTGTGATTTCATCTCATAAAGTGTTTATTTGAAAACAGTACTTTCTTACTTAAAGAAAAATAGATATTTGTAAATAGGTTTTTACCTGCTGCAACAATATAAACATTTTATTATTAATACACTCAGCATAGAGATGCCTTGAAATTTGTTACTGACCTTTTCTTACCTCTCTCAATCCCGTCTCTTTTGACCTAAACCAAGTTGCTAAACTGAAACAGAGGCTAGTTTTATCTTTTCAAGATTTAGATCGACAGTAGTGTAACAGCAACAATGCAAAGATGATAAATCAAACATACAGATATGCTGAAATGTGATTTCAGTGCAAAAAAAACTGATATTGATATCAGAAAGAATATGCACATGGGAAAATGAATATTAAATAGTACATTTATACTTAATGTAGAGGTGCCCATTAGTATTAACAGGTCCCATTCACGACTCCTGGCGATGCCGCCAACCAGGTTCAGAGACAACAAACTCTTCTGCTGAACCACAGCCATCCTAATGATCGAAATATGAAGCAGAGCAACCTGCTTTTGGCATGTTGTGGCACCTGCAGTCATTATTTTCTGATAGAAATGAAATATTTTCTCATATAAATTAAGATTCGCCTCGTAAATCTATCCCCGCAAAGATTTACGATTTGAAAACAGAAAGCTAAGAGAGGGTATTTTTGGTTCACACTGGTTTGATTAACTGCACAGATTCATTCCTGTATTGCTCAGTAACTTCTTCTCCTGCTTTTCTTTTTCTTTTTTTTTTCACTCCCTCTGCAGAACACTAAGGTCTGTGCTGAGGTTTTTTTGGCAGCTGTCCCTCAGTGGAGATGACTCTTTCCTGGGGCACTGACAGCCACCTGCACCTCATTCCAGGACTTTCTGTACATTGGTGTGTGTTTTTCTCTCTGCTGCAAACACGCCAGTGCATGCTCAGGCGTAATCCTATATTTTATTTCTAAATAAGACTCCTGCTGTTAACAGGGAATTATATCCATTAATCTCAGAAGTAGATGCTATTGATCACATCGCAAATATCCCTTACTTGCGCATTGCTTTCCTTGGTAAGATTGAACTTCTCAAGTTCTTTAGTTTGGTCCCAGTTTGGTGTTTAAATTCAGTTTGTTTTGCTGAAAGTGGGTTTTAAAGATTTAGAGAGGCTTTAAAAACCAAAGATCAACACTCAATCTGCTGTGAATGTACTGGTTTGATGGCTAGTGTTGCAGGCGGCACACAAACCCAAGGATAATGTATTCAAATCTAAGACCATTAACTATATTTTTTAGCCGATATATATAATGGATTGACTTTGAGTAGTGAGGTCTGGCCCATGGCAGAGCTACAGCTGCCACATTTGATCGCTAAATGTTAATCAGTGTCAGGCTTGATCTCCTCAAAGGGTTCGAAAAGTATCATGAAGTACACCAGGGCTGCTTAACTGTTGTTGTTTGAGTCTGTTTTTGCCTGATGGCACAAGCCCACACCAGTGTGAAAGTCTTTTGGCTGGCATATGTTGTTGAACGTGGAAGATTTAATCCTCCATGCCTCACAGCTGGAGCCTCGTTGAATAATGTAAGACACACAGGGGCAGTCTGTGGCTCGATTTTACCGTTGCCCCCTTCAGATACTTGCTCTTTACACGATGTTGTGGGCAAACAGCAAAATGAGAATATAGTAACAAAAGAAGATTAAGGATCCCTCTGCTCTCCAACGAAACAGGCATTATCTTCAATATTTACACATTGAAATGTGCTGAATAAAAGGGAGGTGGACTACAGGAGTAAGTGTTGGGGCTTTACTCAAAGAATTAAACATTTAAGAAAAGTGTATAGTGGAAAATCTCTGCTTTGGCATCAAGTTCTCTAGAAACACCACAAATAAGCAAGTAAAGTGACAAATAGACTCATTTAGGCTGATATTTAAGATGTAGAGTTGAGTTAACTTTAATGAGGAGAATATCTAGACAATATTGTGAAAAAAATGCAAATACTCCTAATGAAGACAGGCAGGGAAAGTCTTGATTTTCACACTGTTATGGTAACACCATGCTGTTTGATTGCATGTGTGCAGGACTCTCTGATTATTACAACAGAGGCGACAGGAGAGCTCCCAGAAATAAAAACAAGAGTGTAACTTCAAAATATCTATCATTTATGCTGCTGTCTGAGACGTAGAATTAGGTTAACTTTGGAGCTTTACTCTTTAATGGAATGCGTACGTGGAAACACTGACTGAAGACACTCTAAAACCAACCCCAGCTGGTTTTAGGGTAAGTGTCTTTGGGTATTTTTTCAAAGTTTACACATATTATCAAGTCCGAACTATATTTTATTCTAAATTGTTCTTTCATGAAAACATGTCACCTTGCTGAAATAAAACACAAAACACTGTATTTGTGGCAAACTTGTCTATAAGGTAGTCAGAATTTCTAAAATAATGAGTTATCTGCTCTTGGCAGGATATTTGCTGCTGTATGCATATTTGAAGCTCTGCCTGGCCGAGACACAAACACATCCCCTTTAGTAAAACTTCATATAAGATTCTGAAATCATCAGTCTGCCTCGAAAACAGCTTCATGTACAAAGTGGACAAAAGTTAACCACGCTCAGAGTGTATGAGAATAAATACTCTCTGAACCCAAATGCAACACAGGTGCACTAAGTGAACCTGGAAACACAATGTACAAAATGAGTAGAATAAGTCCCGTTTGTAGGTACCCGGTTATTTTTAAAAACCGAGACATTAACCATTGTTTGCACTCTTCGTTTAGACGCAAACGAAGAATTCGCCCCTGAAAACTATGCTTTTTAAAAACTCCGGCCAGAGTGGAGATTTTGAAAAACTCTGTTTGCACGTTTGCATGTAAACTGAGGTTAACAGAGATTTGGGTAGCCGCCGGCAGACTGTGCGCCAAAAACTAGGTGTGCGACGTTGTTTGCAGTCTACAGTCTATATTTACAATCTACAGTGATCATGGATGCATGCAGAATACCAGCTGCATTGATGCTGGTGCAATCCCTTCAAATTTTATTTGCATTTGCATCTTTTCCAAAAGAAGGAAGCGATGTTGTTGTTGTTGCTCGTGAGTGGGATTCTGATTGGCTAATGTGGGCTTGAACTTCTCGCTACACTGCTACCTACAGGTTTGGCATACTCTTGACGGCATATATACACGGGTTAGTGTGAACGAAAACTTCTCTGAAAACGTAGTGGTGTGCACGCATTTTTTTTGGAAAACGGAGAGGGTGAAATGTCCGTTTAGCCCGACACGTGTAAACGTAGTCTAAGAGTTCTTGAAAACAGAGCCCTGAGTGTGGTGTACAGAGCAGCCACGTGATGCTTACACCACAAAACGACAGTACGAACGTATGCATCTTCAATCTTACGGAGAGCTCTGTCTTTGCATATCACCTTGCAAACTCTCAGCCGCTTCATCTTCCTCCTCATCTCTCCCTGAAAAATTCATGTCATGGTTGGGTGGCGGGACATTTAAATAATCCTTCAGTTTGTTTACATGTAATGAGTGGTCATGGGCTGACGTGTAGCGCCGATAGCTGACAGAAAACGAATGCATCGTCCATGTTTAAACAGGAGCATTAGGGTAAAGAGGCTGTTGATATCAGCTTGGATTTTGTCCTTGTGTGTCAGTCAGCTCATGACTGGCCATAAAGATTGGGTTAAATTCCAAACAAACACAAATACAGACCAAGAGTAATGGGGTCTAGTCTGGTCTGGTCTGGGATTGGATCATGTCTGGATCTTTTGGTTTTGAGGGAGTTAGACGGAGTCAGGGTGTGTGTTTATGTATGCATTTTGGATTTCGCGTGTTTGCTTTCCACATTTCATTTTAGCATGCAAGCAAAGTAGGCGTGAGGCGCATGCACGTGTGTCATTTCAAATGTGTACGTCTTTACATGTGCGACTGTGTTTGTGTACCATGTGTCTGTTTGATGAGGGCCAAAACACACAAGTGGAAAGCTGCCCAAGGGGTGATTGAAGTTGCTGACATTTTAAGGCTATTGAAAACAAAAGCTAATAGGCAGCACCACGTGCCAGAACCGTGTCTGGTTCATGTTTAACAAAACAAGGTCACGGAGGTTGTCGGGCCATGAATTCCATAAATAACTTGATAATGGGATTTTAAAACAAGCCGTCCACCAGTCATCTCCCCTCCTCTTGCCCCCACTCTCTCGCCCATATTCGGTCCTGTGTGTGTGGGTGAGCATGTGTGTGTCTTTGAGAATGGAGGGAATATTAGAATGCAAATGGATTCACACCGCATCCTCATAAACAACGGTGTTCATTTAACCCCCGACCCCTGCATTTAACTGCCCATCAAGTCATTTGTGTTGGGCAAGACACGTGGAAGTAGGCTGAGGGAGGCCAGCAGGGGTGTGGGTGTGCATTTGTGTGTGCGAAACAACCCACTGGTGGTAATATTTGTGGGTATGTGCAGACTCATGCGTGTTTATGAACAAAATATAGATATGAATGTTACGGTGAAGCGTTTCCCCCTGTTTGTGCGGGTATGTGCATCAATGTGTCAACACCTCAATCTGTGTGCATCTGTGTGTGTGAGTGTGTGTGCATCCGTTTTTCAAAGAGTGGGTTTCAGAGTTTACCATTTGCAATGCTCAATTAATCTTGTCAGCATGCATTTACAGGGGGATTGAACACCTTTAAAGTGGGCCTGGCTTTGTCACTCTCTCCTTCTCTATCCATTACAGACACACATACGCAGTCCTTTGGAAGACCTTCCACAAAACGCGGCTGATTAAAACATATTAGAGGCTCCTTTACCACACAGCACAGACAAGGATAAAAGTTACCTTCATTCGAACCGTTTTATACTTTCCAGACCCATTGCCACTAAAGTCCTTGGTTCCAGTGTTGATCTTTATATCTGTTCAAGTCCGCCTTTACTTTTTAACGCCACGTCACCTTGGCTATAACAAAATCTTTAATTAAACACGTACATTTTCCTCATGTTCATTCTTCTGATTATTTTGTCACTCTTTAGTTTGGCACATAAGGACACCATTTAGGCCGCGCTAGAGTTGCATGGCTCTTGTTGAGGTAAGCCTCAGTCCTTTAAATTTTGACACACAGGCGTCAGACCCTTTCAATGAAAACCTGCAAAAATAATCTATGTAGAAGAAAGCAGATGATGAAAGCAGCTGATAGTCTTGAAACAGCTCATAAGTAAAAAGCAAAAAGAGAGTTTTAGCGACACATTTCAGCTTATTAGTAAGAGAGAGAGAAAAATTAAACTGAGGACCACTTTATAAGAGGGCGAGGAAATGTGAGATATAGAGAGAGTGGACATCACTGCTTTTAAGAGGTGCTGCACAAAAAAGTGATTCTTTGCCAGCTGGTCAATGGGATGCTGATTGATTAAACTTAAGCTGTAAAAATACATATAAATAAATAACAACAACAACTTCAGGTGCTCAAAGAAGGACTTAATGAGGGTAAGTAAAAAAGCTAAATAGCTTGTACCTGCTCCTTTTCAATCTCCAAAATATAGGGAATTTCTTGTCTAAAATTGTACTGCCTGTATATTTGATCAGATAAACAATAGCTCTCGCTCACTGTACAATCACTAGTGATAGTATCTAAGAGGGATGAAGAAGAAGCAGCACACTGCTTGTGAACCAGCGTGAAGTGATGATTAGGCACTTTCAAATACTGAAATCTTACGATCTATTGCAAATCCAAATTAAACATCTTCAGATTACTAATTAATTAAACATTTCACTGTTCTTTTATTGTTTTCAATCAATTCTGGTATTGGAGGTAGCTTATACTTCAAAATAAAAGTGCAAGTTTACAATGTTGGAAAAAAAATTTGGAATTTCCCCCTGTGGAACTAATAAACGAACATCTTATCTTATCTTATCTTAAAGCAACCTCCACAAAAGACTATTTACCAACAAAATTTATGGACTAATTTAAAGTCTCCCCTTTTCCTACTTTTTTTTTATTTTTAGAAGAGCTGTTCCACCACGATTAACCATAACCGTGAGGGATAAAGAAGAAGCAGCAGACTGCTTGTGAACTAGCATGAAGCAATGATTAGGCACTTTTAAAAAATGAAATCCTACGATTTATTGTGAATCCAAATTTAACATCAGAGCATATGCATCTTCAGATTACTGATTAATTGAACATTTAACTGTTCTTTCACTGTTTTCAATCAGTTCTGGTATTAGAGGTATCTTATACTTCAAAATAAAAGCATAAGTTTACAATGTAGGGGGTAAAAAGCAAACTTAACAATGTATTAGCTAAATTTATGGGCTTGTAATACTTATGACCATTTGATTTTAATTTTGCTTAATGTGTTGTTTTAAGTTTTTCAAACATTCTGTGATATTTAATGGCCACAATAATGAGGTGAGGTGAAAACCTGATATGTGACAGACAGCCCCAGCTCAAAGTGACGTCCTCTTTTTCGAAGATCTTCATTTCTGAAATAATGAAAAATCAAAGCAGAAACTGGAACCAGCAAAGTTGTGACACTTACTGGAGAAAGTCTGAAATAATGATTTCATAATCAAAAAGGTTGGCGATTCATTTTCTCTTGAAAAGTTATGGATGAATTAATCAATCAAAGCTGGTAGAGTCTTATTGTCCCCACCCGTTGGCCCTTTGAGTCCAAAAGAGTGTCCTTGGACTCAAATCTTTCTACAGCCTTTGTATTATACAGTACATTTGGAACAGTAATAATAGATGAGATATGGTGGTCAAGTCGTCTGACCAAAAAGACGGATGATGTAAACAATGCACTTAGTCCTGCTGTTAGAGAGGGTTATAAGGAGAGAGTCAGTCAAAGAGAGTCATGGTGAGAGTGAGAGCGAACAGGGCCCATTTTAAGAGGGCACACTATGTTCAGCCCCCTGTCTCTTAATCCTGAGCGTTTGTCGCGGCTAATTATGGTGGACAAGCCTCTTTATCGAACCTGCTCCTGCCATCGGCATTAGGATGCATGAGCTGCGCCTGTTGTTTTAAACGCTCTCATTAACCACACAAATCAGTACTGTTGACAGAGTGCTTTTGAATTAAGCGTCTCGCCCCCACCACTGCGCGCCAATGCGTGCAGGGCCCAGGACAAGGAGCAATTTATAACACCATTAGCCACACTCGCCGAGGTTACAGGCATCAAAATTGTTCCCGTCTAATTATTCTTAATGGATACAGGGAGGGAGCGACGCTCAGGACAGCTTTTTCATTAGCCCTCAATCAAGAGGGTCGGGGGAGAGAGGGGAGGGCCAAATGTACTGCTCAGGCAAACGGGAAATCAAAAATAATCGTGTTTGCTTTTTTCATAATACAACACAAATGCATAGATGGGGAGAGAGAAGGAGTGAGAGAGGGATGGGTTGAGGGTTGAGGGCGGGTGAGGAGACGCAGAGAGGAAAGAAACAGGTCTTGACAAAAGAGGAATTCTTACTGTTTTTCACTGACAACATATTCAGAAGTGACAGGTCATTTACCAACACTAACACACAATTTATACATTATCTAGCTTATAACCCAGCTACCAATAAATATACAATCAAGTTGACACATAGTATTGATGTAGAGGTGATTTTATTGATTTAAAATTATTCAATATATACAGCCTGTAATATAGTCCCTCAGGTTGATAGCATCTCCATGGCAACAGTATTCATATCAGTCGACTTATGGATCAAATTAACGTTGAACTTAACATTTGTATTCACAGTTTAGTCTAAACATGATCCTGCATTAGCATTAGCAAAACATTAGCATTTTTGCGTCTGCATCTGTCAAAGATGCAGACGACAATAACCTTCTCACTTTAACGTTTCTGTTGACTCTCAACCAGTCCTGGAACACCACCAAAGCCTATTCCATGTTTGTGGTTGTTTTGTGTCTGTTTTTTTCAATTTGGTTGATGTCTCTTGTGTTTTAACATCTACTGTTTTACCATTTCTTGTCCTCTTTTCTCTGCTGGTGACCGGTCAGTTCTGTGCTCTTCAAAAAATCGAGAGTAACATCAAGACTTTTCCTTAGATTGTCGTCAAAAAGAAGTGAAATCATTTACAACAGATGAACCCTAATTCTTTTACACAGATTGATTTGTATCGTCCATCGTCCTGTGGTTTTGACCAATCAGAGCTAAGGTACTTGTCAGAAAGCCTGGCGATAACACAGTATAAATCCCTCCATGATCGACCATTTCTTGTACATTTTTGGTCTGCTCAGTATTGATTAACCACATATCTTCAAGATTTGGTGTATGTGGGAAAAAGAAGCTGTACTGAGAGCAAAAACATGCATAACACACCACCATAATGGCAGTGCTGATCTTACTATAGTTTATTTATTATCTATCTGCATTAAAGAGCAGCTAGCGATAAATTTTGGAACAAAATTCCAAAAATTAGCTCCACATCAGATTTACCTCCTTCCTAAATGCATCAGAAATGATCCATTTTAGTCTTTATTTTTTTCTCTTATTGATTATAGACCTGGCATGGTTAACATCCTCTATCTGTAACCAATGTACTTGTTATCTGCATCATGATGATACTTGTTTTTCAAGATCGTACTTCTGATTTAAGTGTGATTCAGCTTCTGTGTGACTTATAGTTAACATTAAAACTGAGACCGACCAATAATAGACAAATACATGCATTTTAAGGGATGTGATGACCCAGGACAAGACTGCATTTATTTTGCAGGCACATGCTATTTGATCTAAACTTACATTTACTTCATAGGTTGTTCATTGGACTGTAAACATTGCTGTGCACAGGAGTCGATCATCTGGCTACATTTGGATGCTTTTTTAGTTCGCTTTCAGTCCCAGAGGCTTACTATTGACAAACAACACTGCTTTTTATTAATATAAAAGTAAAAGAAAAAGGTAATTGCTAAAATATGGAGTTTCTGGTGTTTTATCAGTGAATAAGAATGAGTCCCTGGTCATTGTTACAGCTGTATTAAAGTGTATTTCATGGAGTAATCAATGAAACAGGCAGATAATGAGTGAAAGAAAACTCATAATTTCTACCTCCATACAGCTTATTAGCCTGTTGCAGGTCAAACAAGAGTCGCCCAAACGAACCACCCATAACCAAACCACAACTATGGCTTGTTTAACAGTACAATACACCGCCAAGGGGCCAATCATTTACCTCCTCTCTACCACTTCACTTCAAACACCGACGTATTCCCCCCCTGCAATTAACTTCCCCCAAAGAGTGCTCGATCATACTGTATCTGTCATCTCCGGCTTCTGAGGCGAGGAGGAGAAAAAAGAGAGGAGAGCGGAGCCAAATAGTGAGTGTTAACCATCTTTTTACAAGCCATTAAACGGGAGGACATTACTGCACGGCGTAGTCCCTTAACGAGGACTGACATATGCGAGGGAGGCAGTTAGCACCTAACATTAAGACGCGGCGGCCCACTGATGAGATGGGACATTGTCCATGGGGGAGGTATCAGCGTTAATTAGGGGATAATCGGCTGTGCTCTATATCTCCCTGCTCACTACCATAACCAGTACCCCCACCCCCCCACAACATGAAGATGATATGGTAAAAGAAGAGATGGGGGTGTAGTTCATTTGTAGACGGTGTGATTTAGAGGAGACTGGTACTCCTACTCTCTGCAGGAAGGAAGGAAAACCAGCCAGCAATACCTACCAGAGGATGCATCATGTCAGGATGTGGCATAGGAACTGCAGTACATTAATCACTTTCCCGCTGTGCGCTACGCCAGACCTTTTCTTATTACTGATATCACATACAGGGGAGGTTTTATGATATTATGAAAATAAAAAAGGCAAAAACAGCTAATTCTTTTCTCCGAGGGATATTACTTTGCTTGAATTTTCCGGTCGGATTTCTCATATACAAAAAAAAAAAAGTGCATTAGAATATGTTTTTCTACACCCAACCCAATTTTAAAGAGTAATACAAGTGGAGCAAAAGCACAACAATATGAGCTTGAGAGAAATAACAGGATTCCTGGTTCACTGGCAATTCATTCACCGCCCAGGAAAAAATAACTTCACAGGAGCTCAAACATCTAAGACCATCTGCAGAGTAATAAAGCTTTTAAATGATCCGTTCTTACTATGAACAATAGGTTTGGGAGCGCCGACTGGTCATACATGATGGAAGCGGGGCACATGGCAAAGCCTCCCAGGCTATCTCCTTCAGCCTGAGGGGCATCAGAGGGCACTGAGAGAGACGGAATCGGGCTAAGCATCCCTCGCACTCCCCGGTTTGGCCCGTAGCACTTTGTGTCACAATTGAGAAACAAAAGAGGAGCACATGCAAGAGCGGACACGTTTGCACATATGTGAGTATGAGCATGTAAAGTGTAAAGGAGGCAAAAAAAGGTCCAAAAGAGTAAGAGACCGCCTGAACAAGGGAGGGATAAATACCTTAACAGATGAGGGCCATGATGGTGCGGTTTGGTTTTTCACCTAAAACGCAGATTGAATTTTTTTTAACCAATAATCTTCTTCTTCATCCTAGTCACCGGTGTTAACTGGACCAGGATAACATGCCCCCCCCCCCTACACACTTCCCACGATGCCCCAGGGCCACAGTGATGCATGGCGCTGGACAGGCCAAAATCATGCCTCCCAGCAGAGGCAGCCAATCAGGTTGAATTATACTCTGTGGGCGCCGGAGCGACATGTCAGGGGATATTCGGGTTGGACACGGCGAAGCTTCGTTTTGTGTGGTCAGTCAGGTCCCTGGGGACAAATGCCTGAGTTTACACATGTGATAGGTCGGCTAAACCGTCCATCTCTTTGAATCGCCACAGGTAAACGGATGGGAAGTCGGAGTGAGAGTGAGAGTGAGAATTGCCTTGTAAATCTATATTAACAAGAAATGATTTCCATCCAGGTTGACCTGTCGTTCGGTTACATTTATCTTGTTTATAGCACATTTGTTTTATTACATGTGAAGCCTGGAGGTCACTTCAAAAAGCAACACTTTCAGGCAAGTGATATCGTTTTTTTTGAACATCTATTTCTGCAGCAACAACGCTCCTTTACGGGCAAGATGTTGAAAAATGCTTTAATGCAGTTACAGACAAAATCTGCATCCAAGGTCTCGCTTTTCCATCAGAAAAACATGTTTTGATGGGAAAAACAAGCGATAGATATAGAAGATAATCAAGTGTGTTAAGAATAAAGGTGGTGATTCATCCGCACAGAACACTAACCATTTTATCCCCGCACACCACAGAAAAAGGAGGCATTAAGCGGAAAAACATGGTAATTAAATGTGACTAAAAGACAACGATAAGCAGTGATTAATATTCGATTAAAGCCAGAGGAATTTCCTTTTAAAGTAATTAAGCGCTTATTAATCCGATTTGTAACCCCTGAAGTGTCGCGGGATACGCTGGATGCCAAAATGCGGTTGGCTCCACTTCTGTGCTGTTTCCTGACATTTTTAGATGGACGTATTATAGACACGCCTGATGGAGACGCTCACCTGTGCTGCATGCAACAAACCCCCAACCTAAAGCTTTGAACTTTGTCTGCCAGTTGGACACAAACTTTCGCCATCAAGGTTTTTTAATCCGCGCAGCACAATAGAGCGTCAGACTGAGAGCTGGATGGCATTCTGTAGCACCTTGAAGCAGACAAAGGAGGTGCAACAGAATCATTGGATAGAGACCGAAGATAACAACGGGAAAGGAACAAGGACATGTACATATAACGTGTCTCAGTACATTGTCACAATACTTTCTGTGAGGTCCATTATCTAAAAAAAAATGAAAATGAAAACGAAAAAAGGCATTTGGAATTCAAAGAGCACATTCAAACGTACTTCTTGTGGGGTCTTAATGAACGTCAAGTGACTGTCATGTTTGTTGTAGGTAGTCACGTACTGAATATAACAGTATATATGATCCGACTTTAAAGCATTATACCACAAAGTGTAACTGCAATCAGCAATATCCTTTCTGCACAAATAGAAGAGGTATCATATTATGTTTTTGCAAAAAGAAAAACACAGAAAAAGGAAGAGTTTTGGATCACATACAGGACACATTTTGAATATCAGTCACCAGGGGATGCATGCACAGCAAAATTAAAAGTGAGCAGTAAGTTAGATGAGAAGAAGGCAGCCTTTCTACTTTTTAAAAAAATTTGTGTATTGGCATTTTCAACTTTGTTTTTATTTTATTTTTCCCGATTCAGAAAATTCCATCTCTGACGCAAAGCCATGATTGTAACCAACCTGAGTTTTGTGATTTGTTTGACTCCTAGAAGAAAGCAACCTTAACTGGAAAACAGATAAAAAGATTCAATGTCATCTTAGTTTGTCATTCTTAAAGGAAAACGAATCTTTTTATCAAAGCTCGGGTTTTTTATAATTTCGGTGATGCTTTTGCTTGGTGGTAAAAGAAAAGAAAAACACCTGTTTTCAGGTTAAGACAGCTGACACTGTTAATGCATGTTAATGCCTCTTTGCTGGTTTAATGAGTAGTGCAACAGTTTGTCAGGGTCTATGATCAATGCTTTGCTGATCGATAGGCTGAGTGTCAGCCTGTACATGAAGTGCTGTTTTCACTTTAATGTGGTGCTCTGTGGCAGCTGTGAGAGGTTTAGTGTGGGGACATTTCCTAACCATAATGATTATTTCACTGTTATGTATGCTTAACAATGAATTTGAACTTCTTATAGAAATTTCAATCATCGAATATGTCTGTTGACTGGTTCCCCAACAATTTTGTGAGAAACCATGAACATTTAACGCGTTTACTAGAAAATATTATTACAACCACAATTTTAAAAACATTGTGACACTGTGCAAAATGTTGTTAAAAATAGATTGTGATTGTTTGCATGTCATTTAAACTCCATGTCTCACTAAAAACAAAGTCAATGTATGTTGAAACTGGAAATTGTTTTTTTGCTTTATGAAAACTACAAGCTGAGAAGTTGGGACAGAAACAAAGAATCACTGAAAAGATTGTGTACTGCTTAAAAAATACACCTGAAGGATCATCTCCACACTAAATAGATTGATTAGCGACAGGTTAGAAATGTGATGGGGTGTAAAAAGGTTCCCTCAGAAGTAAATATGGAAAGAGGTTCACCACTCATTCAGAGCCTATGTGAACAAATACAGTATTTCAACAACTTCAGGACAATGGCTGTCAGAGTAAAGCTGTTAGGAATTCAGGGATTTTATCATATGATGACACTGCAAGATTCAGAGGATCTGGAGAAATCTCATCTGCATAAAGACAGACATGGCTCTGTAGTGGAACTCACTGCATGGGCTGAAATTCACTGCAAAATTCATTGCCTGTGAAAACGGTTTGTTGCTACTTCCTCAATTTCAAGTTACAACATAACAACACTATGCTGAAGGTAAGGCATAAATAAACGTAATTCTGAAATATTTGGGACTTTAATGGGGCAGATCATTCATGATAGACCGAGGTGAAATAAAAACAACTATCCTGTATATCTGACATACTTTTGGAAATCACTGATTTCCACTCTGTAGAGGAGATGTTGGTTTTGGACCCTTTTTTGTCTAGGGAGGCATCAATAATGCTGCACAATATATAAAGGTTTTGGAGTAACATATGTTGTGATCAAGACCATCCTGTTTTAATAAAGACTTCATTGCATATTTCATTAAAAAAAAGCCAAATCACATTCAGTTAGCATATTACCCCAGCATGACTCCATAGAAGAAGAGTTCAGGTGCTAAACTGGCCTATCTGAATCCCAATTTGTGATTCACTGAAACCATTTAAAACATGGTGGAAACAAAAATTCAACCCTTTTATTTCAAATACAGAAAAGAACTGTTGAGCAGCTGAGATCCTTTATCAGGTAAGAAGGGGAACAGTTTCACTTTGAAACCTCCAGGAACTTGTTCTCTAAGTCCCCAGGATGTACAGTGTTGTTAAAGACGAGGAGTAAATAAATACACAGGGGTAAATATGCCTCTCTTACAACTTTTTTTCAAGCATAATGCCAGCATCAAACTCAAAATGAGCATATATTTAACATAACATTAAAAAATGATCAATTTGAACATTTGACGTGATCAGAGAAGAGTCTAAAACTCCAGCAGTTGGACGAAAAGGACATGAAGTCCATCTTTTCCCCTCTACTGTGCTCTTTAATCCTGCCTCTCTCATTGTAATGTGTGTGTGTGCCTGCGTGTGTGATGTGTCTGTATGTGGTTGCACAATGCGGTCATGAGGTCTGACAGGGCACTCCGGGGGGCACAAACTAGTGCCACGTCCATCCACTGCACTCTACACAATGCTACGCCATGTCCTGACAGGGTCCCGCTATCTCCTTCTGCGTAATTTAACACTACTTTCCCAGGCTCCCCGGACGAGTGAAGTCCAGACACACAACGACACGTTAAACACTGCTCATATGTCTTGTCGAGTCTGCTCAGAGAGTCTCACCGCCTGACCCTTTATGTCTTCTTGGCTGGCAGTGATTTAGTGTAACTTCACCTCTCTTCACTTAGTTTACTCCTGTACCAATAAAGTGCCCGCTTCATTTTATAAATCTACCAAAAATTTAGTTTAACCTACTTTCTTAATCTGATCTTTGTGGGAATTATTTTGTGGTACACTTTCCATTTCTCCACCTCATTGATTCTCTCCTCACATGCTATCTCAGCTCCTTTTCTCTCTCTACCTTTGACAGTTTCCTGTAAAACAACCCTGATCCTCAGCCTAAGCTCTCTGTCTCTGCTATCCGCTGAGCTTCCCTGCCCGGCCTCCATCTCCGAGCTCCCTCTCCCCATGGCTCTCTCATCTCGTTGCCCTGCTTGACAGCTTCATCTGATCCACAGGACTTTCTGCGAGAATCTCTGGCGTTCTGCCCTACCCACAGGACTCTAAATCCCACGGTTCATCCTCTCAGGGCCTCCTTCCTCCGGCTGCCTTCAACCCACTAGTTCACAATGTGTGGTAAAGAGTTGTCGTTTCACTCCTGACTAGAGCACAGGTAAGGCTCTCAGGGGTTAGAGCGCCTGTTCTAGAAATCCTAGGATACCTGGACACGAAAGACGAGGGTAGAGATTGCAATCTTTGTATGCAGGAAATGGTGTGTCCCCATGTAAAGCGACAGAAGCCTTCCTAGCTGTTTCTCAATGTGACATGCTCACTCCTGCGGTGCCACATCTATCCATTAAGGTGTGGAGTGGGTTTGAGCGAGACAAAAGGCGTTGTTTGAGAAAGTCCTAGTGTGGGGGGGATCTGTCTACGCTGGATAAGTTTCTGAAAGTTCATACTTAAGTACCGAGGGTTGCAAAAACAGGCATTAAGGTGCATATTTAACTAAAAATAATCTTTCAGACATGTCATCTTTCAATGTTAGGATGTAATGTAGCACAGATGTTGAAGCCGTTTTTGAGTTTTTCAGTTTAGTCCTAAAAAAATCTGCTTCTCTGCTGATTGTGTAGTTATTGTGGAAAGAATGTATTCACTCAAGTAATGTCAAATTCATATAACATTTCCCCAAATTGAAAGGTCAAAGGTGATTAACATTTTTCATGGCATCTCACAAACCCCTTAATGAGGTCTTGATTAACATCAGGGAAGAACAGGAAGGAAAAAATAACTTCATCAGAGAGGGAAATGTAACTGCTTGAACAGTGTATGAATATGGATGACATGCCTCCATCTCCTTCCACTGTAAAAAAGTGAAGCCAAAATGAACTGCTGAGTGGAGCCAAAGCATGCGCTGACACAATCTGAGTGACATTTTTCACTCTACAGTAGAAACTCAGAAGATCCTTTAGGTCTTTAGAAGCAGAAGCAGGTACTCTTGTTTCATTGTTCTTTATATTTTCTCTCCAAGTTTGCCAAGTTTTTTTGATGTCAAATCATTACGGTTATTAGTACCAACAATAAGTAGTTCAAAATAACCTTTTCAGGTTTGCACTCTTAAAAATTACACTGACAACCCCATATATGTACATGAGTCTTATTTACAAAAGAGGAGTTGTCAAATAAGTTTTGTGCCATCCACTGTCGTGGATATTGGCATTTAATTAGTAAACCCTGAATATAAGACAAGACTGTTTTTTTCAGTCATGTTTCAATGAAAAAAAAGACCCTGTATTACACACAGGTATTTACCGTAAATAAAATAAGAAAAAACACATGTTTTACAGACAGCTACATAAATACAACAGCATAGAAATACTTTAATTTAAATGCAAAAACTGATATGAAGGAATTTTCTCTAAAATCTATAACATTCAGTCACCTTGTTCTTTAGGTCCAGTGCTAATTGATAGTAATTAGGGGTGGAAGAAAAAACTGATACAGCATAGTATTGCAATATTTCGTTGTGATATATCATATCGTCTCATTTTCCAAGTATCGATTTTTCAAATTAATTGCCAATATAAAGTCAAATCTATGATGAAGGAAAAATAAAATCAACTGATCAAGGTTGGCAGAGGTGACATCATAGAGCAGGAGAAAGTTGGTACAACAAATATATACATGAAAATATGAAAATCCAATATAGTGTAAATAAGACAAACATAAAGGAAGCCAAATGTTAAATTAGCTAAAAAGTTGAAAAAATTGTATAAATCGTAATATATTGTATCGCAATACTCAGTCTATTGAAAAAATGTATCATGGCCCAAGTATCGTGATGATATAGTATCGTGATTCCCACTCATAATGGTAATTTCAGATAAAGTATGAATAAGGAATGATTTATGTTCTTCAACTACAGCTGTAAAGGTCTTGTTTATGTTAAAAAATAAATAAATCAGGGTAACGGTTTTAGATGATCCATATTAACAGTAGATCTCTAAAACAAACTGTGAAGCTCTCCTGCATCTTGGTATTAATATAAATGGGAATATCATAAACCTAACTGCTTGAACTGAAGCATAAGGCTGATTTTTTAGACTTTGTAAAGTTTATATCCACACTTTATCCCGTCTGGGCCGCCTGACACACACAGACACCAGAGATCACATTACCAGGCTTGGGCTGGCCAACTCCTCCCCCTTCTGGTCATCTAGACATACCCCCCTACCATCCCAACACCCAGACACTCTCTCTCACGAACACACGCACGCACAGTCGCACACACAGCCTGCAGCCCCCCTCCCCTCTTTCGTTTTTTTAGCCAGACAGCAAGGGTCCCAACTGCCCCTAAGCTCCTGTTAAAACCACTCCTCACCTCCCGTGTCACTGGGCCATGTCTGTCATTTTGAATCCGCCCATCCTTTCCCGCTCTCGCACAGAGGGCCAAGAGGTTAATAGGGACCGAAACAATAGTCCACGGCGCAGACACAACAAACAATGACCCGTGGGAGCAGTTTGCCTATGGGCTGCATCATCTCCCAGCATCCCCTGCGTGTTTCTCTCCCTCTCTCTCCATTTGCCCCTTTTTTCTCCTCATATATTCCTCTTTTCTCTTTCCGTATTTCTCCCCCTTTCTTGCTTTAAAAGTCCCTGTCAGTACCTGTCTCTCCTGGACACTCATTTATACCTATTTGCAAGGTTAATTACCATTTCATTGCCTGCTATTTATTTCTTAAAAAGCCCCGTTAGGAGACTAATAAAGTGACTGTGAAGATGCTGCAGAAAGGTAATTACCACATACGGTTAACAGTCGGGTGGTGTAAAGTGAAGAGGATGTCGCGTTGTCATTTCAGTGGCAGAGTTGTGCGTAATTGTTTCTCTCTGCTGGTACTGGGAGGGTGAACATGGGGAAGCTGTTAAATATCCAGTTAGTCAGGTGTGAGGAGTAATGAGGAGAGAGTTACGACATCCTGATGGAGCGTTGTCTTATGTGTATGAGAGTGTCTTTTAGGAAGTTAAATTGAGAATTGTTTATCTATCTAATTTATTTCACCATGTTTGATTATCAGTTTCTTTTTTTGGACGGAAAAATATATTCAATTAGAGAAGGGATTGCATATGAATAATACCTAATTTCATTAATGGATTAATGTTATTTTGCGTATTCCTGTGTATTTTATAAATGTGTAATGTTTCAGTGTAGAGAGGATCCAAGACTGTTGCAGGAATAACTTAAAGGCACTGTAGGGAGTTTTTAACTGATTTTGAAACAGAGTTACTTCTTTACTGATGTTGTTCATGACCTACAAAGTACAATTGGATTAATGCTTAGCTGCTCTTTGAGGGCAAAAGAGTTAAAATGAGTGCATAAGTTAGTTTTTCAGACATGTATTAGGGACACAAGTGCTGTGACAGGTGACGTTAAACTGGTAATGAGTAAAGTAAGGGATTACAATTGCAAAAACAGTAATTTGATTAGTTACTTTGCCGCAAGCAGGCTGCATTACTGCATTACTAAACCATGATTATTATAATAAATATGGAGAAATGTGCAGAAAAAAGTGCATAAAGTTAAAAATATTCAAATCATGAAACAAGTTTTTAAAAAGTTACTTTTAATTTGATTCATTTTTATATGATGGAAAATGCAAATGAGTAGAATGAGGCTCAGGTTGTTCATCGTGTTTTTGAAAAGTAAAAGTAATCAGTAAAGTAACTTATTACTTTTAGAAATAAGTAATTAGTAAAGTAACAGGCTTACTTTCTTGGAGAAGTAATCACTTATCTTTAACTAATTACTATTTACAAGTAACTTGACCAACACTGCTGATATGTATCATCAAAAAATTACCTCATCACTCTGTAACCTGCAAAAAAATTGTCTTACAGCAAGAAAATATTAAACAGATCTATATGTGCTTCCAAAACAAATGCTCTCTTTGGCATGGACCACATCTTTACGACAGTGGGAGATGGTGCTCATGGGAAATGAAGTCTTCGTCCAGAAAAAACACTATTGATTTCATGCAAAAGGTCCACCAGAATCAATGCAACACAACAACTTCTCTGAGGCGTTTGACTTATTTTGAAGTGTTTAGTCGAATTCTGCTCGGTGTCTGCAAACACACGCACTGTAATTACATGCAAACTAACAAACAAGAACCATCAGAACGGACATAAAAAACACTAAGGTTAATAAAAACAAGTAAATCTGAAATACTTTCTATCATGTCCAGCTCTTTAGATTAACAGCTGCAAAGTCAGAGTGTAGTTTTAGTCTTTTTGGTCTCTTTTTTTGCTTAAATCAACTTTAAATAGCCTCTAAATGCCTCTTAAGAAAACATCGCTTGCATTACATCGGCTGCAAGTGACTCTCATTTCAGAACGATTCGAATTGTTGTCATCTTTTTACCTTTTGTCTGCGATATGAATAGCTTAAATATCTTTGGACTGCAAAACTGTAAGAATCAACTTCCCGTGTCAAACAGATGTGAAGCCTTTTAGTGATGACACGGCTTTTATATTAATGTGAACTAGACGGAGCCCAGACGGAGACAGTGTGAGAACAAGAAGAAGACAGAGAGAGGGGAGAGGTGAAAGAGGGAAGATGGAGAAGAATACAATGAAGTGGCTTAGCAGACTGAAGCTTCCCAAATCCTTCCATGCGCTCCATACGGCGAGCTGAGGGAGAGAAAGAGTCAACTCTTTGCCTTCTGTTTGCTCAGCAGCCTCACCCTGTAGGGAAGCTACGGTAAGAGAAAAGGGGCAAATGTGCAGGCGGGCGGGGATGGGAATGGGGGGCTGGTGTAGGGATACAGATGGGGTCAGAGGAGGTCATATTGTTGATTTCATTCTCTATTTTTTGTCAGGTCTGCTATTCCACGAAGCCGCTGTTCTACCAATAACACCCCGTACACACACAGCAACAAACACACACACACACACACATATAGACCAATCCTTTGGAACCCCCAGAGAGAAGTGATCAGGGGGTGTCCCCTCAAAAACACATCCTCCCACCTCTCCCCCCTTCACTTATTCTGCTCTGCCATCTCATTTTGTCAGAGTCAGCAACAAAACGGACGGTCAGAAAAAAAAAAAAAGATAGGGAGAAAAAAAAAAGGGAAAAAAAGAGTATCGATTAGCCTTCAGAGCTCCACGTGGGCCACTTTTATCGATTAGGGACGAGAGAGCAGCAAAGCACCAGCCATGTTCCGTCTCTCTCTCTCTCTCTCTCTCTCTCCCTCCCTTTGCCTCTGTCTCTCCAGGGCCCTTTGTCCAAGAAGAGAGCGATATAATGGCCCTTTGAGAGGGGAGTAAAGGAGGGAGGCAGAAGACGAAGGAGAGAGGCAAGGGACAAGATGGAGAAGGAGGAGGAGGGGGGGAGTGATGGCTGTGGCGTCTACAGCAGGATAGGAGAGTTCAGGCCTTGCGGCGTGGGGGGAAGTGTATGGAGCGGTGGTGGAAAAAGGGAGAGAGAGGGAGGAGGGAGGAGGTGGGGGGAAGAGGTAAAGAAAGACACCAAGGCGAGAAGAGAAAGTCTCAATGACAAAAGGTCGGGGCAGCTGGGCTTAGGGCGACGGGGACCAAAGGGAGCAGCGGGATAATCTGCTAAAGCCCAGAAAGGAGAGATTCAGCATGCGCGCCACCCTCGTAGGGCCTAAGAGCAAATTTGCACATAAATAAGGAGCCAACTTTGCTTTGAACGGGAGGTCGAGGGAGAAAGCATCAGAAAGGGAAAGAGAGTCAGGGAGATACAGAGAAGAGAAGTGTCGGAGCCACAGCTGCCTGCTGGCTGGGCGCAACTGGACCTCGGCAAAGTTCAGCATTTTAAGTTCTGTGAGGCGTTTTTTTTTTTTTCTTTTCCTCATGTTTGAAAAAGTAAGCAAAGATATTTATCATTTATTTCCACCTTAGTTTATCGCCCTCTCCTTAGCTACTGGCCCTGAGCTTTCTAAGTTCGGCCCTCAAAGACTCCTCTGTCTTCTGTGTCGACATCCCTGGACCCGAGGGGACGTGTGTCTGTCTGTGTGAGTGAGTGAGCGTGTGTGTCTGTGTGTGTTTTTAAGGGCTGCAGGCTTTGTTGTGACTGTGTGCACCTCTACAATGCAAAGCCATTAACGGTCACATGCAAAAATACACAAAGATGCACCAAAAACAAAAGCAATATATTGTTTTTTTTCCTCCACATGCAGCGAGTGTTAGTTTCAGCTGACTTACACTGAGTGGCTCACAATCAATATCTCAGTTGTTGACTCAATGCTTAGAAATCCTTTTAACCGCCTCCCCTTCATCTGCATCTTCACTTCATGACTCACCAAGGATTTTCAGGATCAAAGACTTCACCTGAGTTCACCTGATGAGTCCGTGCAAAGAGAGGCTGCTCGTCATTTCATCCACTCTGTTAAATATATCAAAATAAACACACCAATCAAACACACACACACCTGATATAGCGCAAATTTAAACCACATAAATCAGAATATGAAGAGGCTTTACAGTCTTAATTGGATTGGATTTTTTCTGCGTAACCTGTGCAATAACCACATGTGTATCATCTGCGAAAAGGTCAAGTATGAATAACAGCCTCTTCTCTATTTAAGCACTTACAGTATCATTCATAATCCCGGAAACATATTACACAGCGTCTGGTTGCGTGTTAACACCCGACGTTTTAAGCACGCGTGCATCGTG
Organism: Xyrichtys novacula; assembly: GCA_962446985.1. Lineage (NCBI taxonomy): Eukaryota > Metazoa > Chordata > Actinopteri > Labriformes > Labridae > Xyrichtys > Xyrichtys novacula. The sequence continues at coordinate 28,208,223 of OY660871.1, forward strand.
GCTTTTCTTTTCCGGCGGCAGCGCGGTGCTTGAAAAGGTGGGTCCTGGAGAGAGGAGCGATTCAAGAATGAGTTGAGCTAGTGCAGGTACTTATCGATCAGCCTTGGAAGTTATGAACTAGCTGTCATTTCCCTTTCATGAACAGCTCAATAGGTATTGACTGCAGATGAAAAGCATGTGCAAGTACGGGCGACCTTAAGGACAGGACAAAAAAAAAAAAAGAGGGAGACAGTGAGGAGAACTCGGTGAGGACAGCATATGGGCCCTTGACATGCACACAGATGGACACACAAAGGCTGGACTCGAACAATAAATTCACACACATGCACCGCGCCATGTTATTTCATGTGGAGCAGCGACTGACACGGACGCAGGAGTAAACATCCAAACCCCTGTAAACACATCCAGTAGCACATACATCTGGCTTAGGGGCCTAGTGTGGTTCAGGACGTGATGAGATCACAGTAAGAGCAGCGAGTCGTGTGGAGAGGGAGCAGGAGGGGAGATAAAGACGGGGATTGGAAACTGAGGGTGAGGAGGAGGAGGAGGAGGGGAGAACGGTGGACAGAGATGTATAGATGAGCAGCACTGTAGGAGAGAGGGGGATTTGCAGAGTTGACATGTGGCGACGTCACTACATCCAGGACCTGGAGTCGTCTTGTGTGCAGCCAGTGGACATTGACAGGCATGTGTCGCCCACTGAGCACCATCCAGATCACAGACGCCCTACAAGGCGCAGATGAAGGGAGGGCTTCGGGCCTCCCTAATCCCGGCTCATCCGTGTTCCATGTTCTGCAGCTCCCAACCATGCTTAGCAGAATTTCACGCCGGAGCCTTTCTGCAAACCTAAAACCAGCACGCTGCACTAAAAGGATAAGGCCAGGGTGGCAATAGGATGAGCAACCTTTTGTCACTCACAGACACCAATTGGTCTCTTTTGACTGCGGTGATCCCTCTTTGCTATCCTTTAGCACATCTCTGTTTCCCTTTAAGTGTTTAATCACATTTCAGGCTTATGCTTCATTGTTTCTCGATAGACTTCTGGCTTTTCTTCCTTATATTTAATCAAACTTAAAAACTCTGTGACTCATTCTTCTGATTCAAGCAGCCTAGTTTTACGAAAAAGAAACCATCTCGTCGACCATCCTTGAAAGATGTTTGCGCGAGGATAAGGCACAGACACAGGATGGGGGTAAAGAATAGACTTAAAGAAAATCAGAAAAAAAGAAGAGGAAATAAAAGAAAGAAGGTATAGCAACCTCCCCCAGCAATCGACTTTGCTGAACAGCAGCGCCCACAGAAAAAGGAACCACGGTTTGAATTGCTGCCATCTGATGCCAGCTGATGCCATCCCTCTCCTAGAGACACAGGCGCGCTGCCGCGGGCGCAAAGGGAGCAAATCCACACCAGAACTAAGTCTCCCCAAAGAATGGCAAAGCAGGAAAACAACAACTAAGCATGTTAGTTTCACCTCCACGAATATGCATGTGTGCTGGCAGGGGAATGAAAGATGAGTGGCCCTTTGCAAAAGCTAGACAATTACTACGGAGCAGTACTGTTATGCGGCGCACAAATAACGCCTCCCCAGGAATCACCGGTGATGGGAAGCAAATGTGAAAGCCGCCATTGGATTTTTTGTGATGAGGAGAAGAATGTGGGTATTTACTGCATGTTATCTCAAAACCCAAACACATTAGGGGCTATTCAACACATAGAGGGTTGAATCTTTCAACCCATTCATTCTGGGCATTTTCATCACTCTGTTTGTCTTTAGGGCAATTTATCCTCTTTAGATTGGTTTTGATTCTACACAGTCTGAGGATCTGCATGATGAAATACTTCACTACAGTTGAAATCCTATAAGGAAACGCACCATTAGTTTAAAATCACTCGGTATATCCTGTTTGGTGAGTGCACAGCCAAGGTACACTCTGCAAACCGCAGGCCCAAAATCAGGCTGATCTAGAGCAGAGTGTTTTGTTGTTTCTGGGCCTGAAGTTACCCCCCTGTAGCCTACTCACACATCCTAATTACAAGATAGATAAGCCAATCCTCGCAGTATAGTGAGATCGCTAGCCTGTCAGCGTCTCTGTGCTCAGGCATCCAGCCGACTGCTGAGCAGTTTACTTCAGCTTTGATAGCAACAGCATCAACAGCAGGACCTAATGGGGTGCATGACCGAGAGATCTGAGCGCAGGCCTTCCATATGCATCTCCCCACTGCATCACAAATCTCATGCAGCATTACCGTGGGCCTGGGAGAGAGGGGTAAGCTACGCTACGCTAGCAAAGTTCAGTCACGTAGCATCACAGTAAATGGGATTTTTCAAATTTGTGTGTGCATGTGCATTCTTATACGTGTGTGTGCGTGTGCAAATGTGAGCCTCTTTGGGTCTGTAATTTGCAAGGACTGTGCAGGAGCTTCGCTAGTGTGTGTTTGAGAGTAGGACTGTGTGTGTGTAGAATATCATTATGCGTATGCGTGTTTGTAGCCGCCTCTGTGCGAGTACATGGTGAGATGTTGTTTACTGCCTCTTCGGCGGCTCGACTGCATGACGGCAGCCGACACCAAGGGGGGGGTTTAAAAAAAGCGAATGGGTGAGGGGAGACAGCGCCAGGGTTATATAGCGGCTAACTGGGGAGCTGTTAAGTTTTATGTTAATTGAAGGGGCTTACACAGAACTCTATTGACAGTTAACATGCCCTTCAAGGTGTTCTTTGTGGTTCAGCACTTCTGTCAAGACAGAGGCAGTCATTTTGCTTCACCTTTATTTATATGCTTGACTACTCAGAACATTATGGAACACTGTGGGGCCCAGTAATAGATGTAGAAGGGGGGCAGGTGTGTGTATGGTGAGGTCAGAAGCTTCACAGACAACCCAACCAGGTGTCTGGGCCCTCAGTGAGTCATCCAAAGGAAGAGACTGGCTGAGAAGGGTAACTAAGGGTAGGAGAAGAAAAGAAAATAACAGATGAATAGCTATGCAAACTTGACTGGGTGAAAATAAGAGATGTTCAGTTGGGCGTTTTTTGTTTGAGGTTGTATGCATAGACTGTATATAGAACGGATGCCGTCTGCCTCCTCGCTGGGTGAAGCCACTCCGTGAACAGCACCCTCTGGTGCAAAGCTGCAGTATAGGTCATAAATCCTGCCTCCGCCAGCCACCCTTATGGGGCTGTAGACAAACTTTAGAAATGTATTACACAGAATATAAATTTTTCTCCCCCCTGGTTGCGATGTTGATATGTAGTTATTGTTTGACTGGTTTGTGCTTAAGTCCTCTTTTTTCAGTGCAGCTCAGTTTTTGAAAGTTATTTGGGGGTTCATGTTTTCTATGATTGACACCTGATACAGCCTATGGGTGTAGGAAGATTGCATAGCTCACTCGGGGGATATGCTGTTTGAGCCGAGCGTCATCACAGCAACTCTCGGCGACTCTCCCGCCAAATGTGCACAATGCTACTGCACAAGTGGTGGAGTATGTACAATGCTACTGTGCAATGTTGGTTTTAGGAAGTGAAGAAAAAACGCAGAATTACCGGGAGCTTTTCGGCTTCAAATCCATATACTAGCAGAAGGCGGAACCGAGTTGTCTTTAGCAGAGGTCCCCAACCACCGTGCCCCGGCATTGGTCCGTGGATCAATTAGTACTAGGCCGCAAAAAAAATAACAATGATTAAATAATTGTTTTCCTCCCAGTATTTTATTTTGAAAGACCACCACTTCTGCCATCGCCTCACTTCCGCTTGACTCTTCAGCACGTCATTTTCCTACATCAGCAACACAAGCTAGCCCTAGTAAAAATGAGCCAGAAACAGAGTTCACTGGAGAGAGAAAGGGTTAATTCTACATTATGGTAAGTTGATGTTAAAGTGTAATGAAAAGTGCCAAATATAAAATGTAATCGTTGCATCCAGATTACATACTATGTACGTACTGATTAAGGTTTTTGTTACTGGAACCTCCACATCCCTACCCGGTCCTTGGAAGTGTTTCCTGCATAAAACTGGTCCCTGGTACAAAAAAGGTAAGGGACCACTGGTCTATAGTATATACAGTCTATGGTTGTATGTCTATAAGGTGGTACTTGAGATGGATCCTCTTTTTGACCTCTGTAACAAGCACCACACATGTTGACCTAGATATAAATAACACAGTCTGAATTTCACACGTCCCTGTCTGCATGTTTGAAGCCAAGAAGCATATTTGATTTGAATTCATGAACACACTTGAAGACTGTTTTGATAAGTGGCATGTGAGTGTCACTGCCATTTCATGTCTAATTGGTTGTGCATACATCTCCAGACAGGACCAGACAGGGTTTCCCACTCAAAGATCAGAGGACTCAAATACCAGCCCAGTCTTCCATCACGCCACCAAGGTCACCTGTCACTTAGCACCCCTCGACCACTGTGCATGTTTGATTTGGTTGACACATTAACAGACAACTGTGACATTTAGTATTGGATGCTAAGAGGACTATGCCCTTTAAACTCCCATCTTCTCACTGAAGAAACCTTGCGAATCCGCTGCAGCAGTAACAGCGCACGTTTTTTAAGTGTAATCACTAATTAGCAAGTGATTAAAAATGCATTGGAATCAATCTGTATTTAACATAAGGTGAAGCTAAACCACATACCACAGTCGCCTCTGTTGCTGTACGGCCACCCCTGCACCCTATTAATCAAATACATGTAAAACTCATTATGCAACCACCAAATTACCATCAGCACTTTTGTGCTAAATGGAAACAACAAGGCTGTGATACTGCAAACATTGTCATTTTCGGTCAATAAGACGAGAAAGACCTCCCAGTAAAAAGGACAGTGATGAAGTACAACAGGATAGAATGAAGTCACTATGCTAATATTAGCTTGGTTGAGAAATGTCAAGCTAGTGAGGTGCACTACATGGCTACAGCTAATCATTTAGGTTAATTGAGGTTCCCAGAAACCCGGGCCTTGCAGAATCTCCCTCTCTGCTTTATGTGACTGCTCCCCCACAAAGTCTCCATGTGCCTGTAGTGAGGGGGAGGCACCAGCTCTAATTATATAACCCACTATTATCACGGTGTGACCTAACACTAATTGGAGCGGATGCCAACTGATGGAACAGGGTAAGGTGGGCAAGGTTAAACATTTCTCACACCCCTTCTTCTATAAAGGGATAAAATGGCTTAAAGTACCTGTTGTATCATTTTGGGCATGACTGCTAAACTTGTCAATGGGACAGAAAAGCCGCTCTAATCACTGGGCCTTTTCAGAGTCTATTCTGCAACCATCTTATTCACCTTTGAGCCCTGGTCAGGTTGGCAAATCAATGACCCGGGGGTCAAAACATACGAATGTATGACCCAAAGGTGGCTGACCAAAAGCTGAGCATACACTCCACTCCGCTCCTGCATGGCACCGGACCCTGAGCACATGCACAAAGCTGCTCGTCGTGCAATAAAGATGATTTAGCACTGTAACTCTACCTGCCCGCCACCACTCTTAGCTTTGTGTGCCTTTTGATTAATCATGGGCCGAGAGGGATTTATTGTATGGGGGATATTTGCCTCAGCGATTTAATAATGGTGGAGCAGGAACACAATTAATCAGGAGAGGTCCACTCATGCCCCCCTTCTAAAAAAGTGTGTAAAATTAATGACTATGAATATGTATATTTGTTTGTTAGATGCTATTGTGTTCTTATATCGGAGCTGCATTAGTGAAAACAGTGCTCGGTACTTTGCACTGCCCATTGTGTGCTGTGAACGCATCTATCTCATGGGTGGCCTCATACCTTGTTCTCCCATAGGATGATAAAACTCCACATGATTGTGTTTTGATTTGGCATGTGCAGCTCAAATGTACATCTCCAAACTCGTGGTGTTTGTTCATTTGCACACAAACACACTTAAAAAGATAGGTACACACAGTTTGGCACATAACCTCACCTTCGCTTCCCCTGTGCAGCGAATGCACTCTCAGTCTCATGCAGGTATGGGAACCTCCCTCCCGCTCTCATAATCATGTACGAGCAGCCTGGCACTATAGAAAAATAATGATGTGCCGTCCTGTTGGCTCATTTATCAGCATGTTTTACAACAGGCGCCGGGTGGAAGTAATTAAACTCTGCCATCATTACAATGAGCCAGGCCCCCCCCTCTTAATAGACACCCAATGAGACACTGGAGGCCTGCCTGGTAATTGTAGCTCCAACTATCTCTATCTCTCTCGCTTTCTGCGTGCATGTGTGTGTTTGTCTGTCTACGATTCCCTTGTTTCATGTGTGGTTTTAATTAGTGAAGAAACAGAGCTGATAAGCAATTGAGAATAAGAGAAGGAACAAGTGAATTAGAGAAGGAGGGTTAGGATCTCTGCTCTGCCGAGAGTTTCTTTGACCCTTTCATTTAACAATGGGCAAAGACTGATAATTCAGTCGGTAGAAAATGTGCTGCATAGGTCGACACCGAGAGCTAAATGAGAGAATGAAAATTTCCTCATCTCGTATTTGAAATTCAACCCTTCTTCATCACTTGTACACAACACTGAGTTTTCATCTGCATTAATATCAGTCTTGCAGGATCAAAAGGACGCTTAGGAAGAGAGGAACTCTTTTGCAATTTGACAAATACCTCTAACAGCTTATCCTGCGATTATAAGATTCAGGTAATAATCGAATAAAGACATATATATCTATCTTTTTAAGGGGATCACACGATCCTTTATCAATCAACTCTCCAAAACAAATCTCCTTGTTTGCATAAGAAAGAAAATACTGCAATAAAATGGATCCAATTCGTTTGGTTTGCTGCGCCAAGATCGAATCAAACGACTCAAGCTCAGGTTGGTTTGGTCCAGCTGATGTATTTTACTTGAAGCTCATCAGTCATATTAAAACAATTATGGGTGCTTGTCTCAAGGATACATCAGCTATTAAGATGCCTTATTGGAGATTTACATTAGATCAGTTCCCAGCTCACTAAACGTAGAAGTTCCTTCGACCATACCTGAACCATTTAGTATCACTTACAGCCTTAATGGCACAATTACCCTTCACCACCAGCACTAATAGCGCTCTAAAGGAACCTTTTGACGTAGGGCTGATGTTATGACCCCGGTACATACCCCGTCAAACCCCCATCTAGCTCCCACTCTGGTGTCTGCACTCAGCCCTTCCAAAGCCCCCGATATGCAGGTATTGATTAGGCCTACGACCCCAACTGCAAGGCCCACTCCGTAACCCCAATCCTCCCCCTACTTATCTGGCTTCTTCCTTTTCCATGCTCTTTCCATCCAGCCTAATCCCATGATAATCAAATAGGCCCAGGCTGACTCTACATTGCTATACCAATTAGCCGGTGAGCAAGACTGCGACTAGTGATAGCGGTACCGGCAGAGGTGGCCGCGAACATAGTAGTATCCAGGGAGGCTGTAAACATCCATTAGCGGTTAACCGTCCCTACTCATTTTTCCTCCCCAAAGCTCTCTCATTAGTGCAGCGAGCCCTGACAGGTAAACAGCACTAATGGGAACGGCCTATCAATAAACGCCTTGTGTGTTAACAGGAAGTGCTAGCAAGGGGACCGCAGATACAGACCAGCAGCAATAAAGAGGGGGAGCTGTGCATTCTCTGATATAAATAGCTTTAAACACGGGGAGGTGGGAGGTTATTAGTGATAGATGATGCATTGGGGGGCTCTGATTGTGTTTCTGGGTTCTGTGCTTGGAGATTGGATAAATCTGCTGCAGCAGAATCAACTATGCAAGGGAAGAAGGAGAAGCAATTTTGGCCGAGAGAAGACCCGAGTTTGTAAAGTGCAGGCCCATGGTGGATGCTTAAAGCACCGCAGGTGGACCATGAAGTCTCTCACAGTAAATACTGAAAGTTTTTATTTCTAAATGTCTGCAGATTCTTTACACAATTTCTTTTTCTTCTTAAAATGCTGAGCTGTCCATATATATGGAAGGTTTTTGCTGCATCGCAATGTTTTGGGCAACATTTTAATAGATTTATTTTGTTTCTGGAATTTAAAATTTGTTGGAAAAATACAAACTTGGTGTTTTTCAGAGTGGCATGACTAAGATTTTTGAGGGTGCCAGAGTATTTCAAGATTTCGCACCCAGTTGCTGCATTCTTAGTTTTTATTCCAAAGGCTGACCCAACAAATACGAACTCAAATCTTTCAAAGTCACTTTGAAGTTACCGTAGAAACAAAGATGCCGTGTGCTGCCAAGGGTGCTCGAAGGCACGACCTCAGGTATTTCCAAGGCTGTGTTTATGTGTAGGTACCGCAGCCCACAGAACGCGTAACATCTCTTTGTGCTAATGTGTATACTTTGTGAATCGCCGCCGACTTGAAAGAGTGAGGGGAAACTGGAAGGAGTGAACAAGGAAGGACTTTAAAGTAGATATAGAGTAAGAGGGAAAAGCGAGTGAGGGTAGGAAGACAGGCTGAGGGGGCTAGAGAGAGATGAGAGAGAGATGTTATTTATGTTTGGAGCAGGTTCACGCCGAGTTCACCTTACCATGAGACGTCCCCGGGCGGTGACAACCGCACTGCTGCTGATGTGTGTGTCTGTTAGCGTACGGGTGTGCGCAGGCTCACGCAACTGCTTGAAAGTACAACTAAGCTTGTGTTTCTGTGTCTTCATATAGATACGTGCATGGGAGTTTGTGAGTGTGCGCATAAGGGTATCTTCATAGAGGGTCAGCCAGTGAGAAGTAACATCTCAAAGAGGACAAAACATGTGGGGTGGATGCACTATGGTACACTTTGTATGTGTGTGTGTCAGTGTGTGTGTGTGTGTGTGTCAGGGGCCCATTACTAAGGCTGTGGAGCACTAAATCAGCAGTGCTACTGCAGTGGATAAAGCCAATGATACACGGATTACAGCCACACTCAGTCGCCGCTGCCCACATTTATCCACAGCCAGACAGATAAAGACACAGCGCATGCATGTGTGTGTGTGTGTGTGTGTGTGGGTGTGTATGTGTAGGACTGCTCGTGGGCCTGTGGCAGTGTGGACATCCTTCTATGTGTGTCCTTCTTTGCATATGTGCTTAGGAATGCAGCTGAGCAGCTTTTGTCGTGCGTGTGTGTATTCAGGGTAGTTTCGTTTTCTGTAGATTCAAGTGTGTATTGACACGACTTATAAGAGATAGTCAGACTGATAGATGGAGTGAGAGCAGAGCAAAAGCTGGCTGTCATCATCTAGTAGACCTCTGTTTGAGCAGTGTCTGTAGCCCGAGGTTGTGCGGACTTTAATCCACCGCAAGCTCCGGTAAACAACAGACTTTATCCATGTTCCACTGAGCCCACATTTACCGCTTTAATTCTGAAACACAAACCTACTGGCACAGCACTTTTTTAAGAGTTATTTTTAAAGCACACCAGGGCTTCAAACTTCTGTAATTCCAAATAGAAAGCACTGATTAGACTTGAATTTGAATCACTGCGAACTTGAATGAAGTTGTACCAAAACTGATGCATTTGTGATTATTTTAGCAGATTTTATATACGTAGTCCAGATCTAAGATCTTATCTCCAGCATCCTTCTCTCGTCCCATCTTTGGTTCAGCATTAGACCTCCACTGGTCTAATTACGCAGGCTGACCTCCCACAGGTCGCCTGAGTAAAGGCCCCCTAAAGATCAATATTCATTCTTTTAGATCTGTCATCCGCTTTTGACACTATCGACCACGTTCAATGTCTGCTCTCCCCCTCTCTCTTCTTTATTCATCTATTACCCCCACACACACATACCAGCATCACCCCCCTACCCCCCAATTCCACCCCAAACCGCTATATCAATGCACAAATCTGGTCAATGTTCAGAGTTGTTTTCTCTTATAAAATCTTATTTTATTATTCATTTTGTGCATTATTTCATATTGTTTCTTGCCAGGCTACACAAGGCTACATTATCTGCTGGTTATCAAGTTAGTTTCTGTACGAGGGCAGACATCTTCGTCTGCTAATCTTACCTTCAAAATCCAGTAGAAGTTCATGTTCAGTCATGGTACCAAAATAGAGACAACAGGTGAGCTGTTATATGACTTGAATGAAGAGGTGTACCTATGGAAAACAAACAAAGTGTCAGGCTTTTGTTGATTATTCGTAGTTAATGATAGAATTTGAATGGCATGCAGGTTTTGAGAGAGTAAAAGTGCCTTTGTTATTTCATTTCAAACACAACCAAACTGCACTGTGAATGATACAAAACAATGCATATGATATGTTGCAGTGTGATGGGATATGATAGGATAGGATGCAATAAAATACCAAATGAGGCAGTTCTATGCAGTGTAATGCAATACAAAGTGATAAGGCAAAGTGGATACAGTCCAATATATAGTATACTGTATGATATGATGTCGAGCAATGTAAAGCAATGAAACACAGTACAATATCATGTACGATATCATGTAGTACAATGCAATAGGACAAGAAAATGATACAATTGAATATTCGGTAACACTTTATTTGATGCCTCTCTATAAGTCATTATAAATAAATGCATAATGTGTTACAATCATGTTATAGCACTGTATAGCTATAGTTATACACACTCATAAATGATCATAATGCTATATAGCAATAATCATAACACATAAAGCATTTTATCATGACTTACAAGGTCAAGTATTATAATGTGTTGTAACTGTAACCTGTTATAAAGTGTTACTGAAAATTTCATATGATGCTATATATGATATGATACGCTGCTTTGCCATATGATGTGATGTACTGCAATATTTCCCTGGAGGCTAATATGTCTTGGACTTGAGTGCTGCATGAATTTAACTTCCTTTACAGTAATAATAATAATAATAATAATAATAATAATAATAATAATAATAATAATAATGCAAATTAGCGGTCTGTAAATAAACAAGCATATATCACTGAAAACCATACACAAGAACTATTGCTGTAAAAGTGATTGATACTATTTTAACATAAGTTTTTCAGTACATAACTAAGGTGAATCACTCTTGCTAACTCTCCTTCTTATTATTCTGATTTGAAAGTAAATTTGATATCAGTCTTTATGAACTTGGTATAGCTTTATTTTTTATGAAGATTGGGGAGATTTGGGGCAGCAGGGCTAAGAGGGTTAAAAAAGTCCAGAACTGCTGGCAAAATTCAAGCCCTCTTGTTCTTTCAACCAGTAGTTCATCTCTGACTTTGGTCGAGCCCGCTGGCCTCATAGTCTCCTCAGCAGTGTTATTGTAGATAAGCACCACGTGGCTAATGAACAGAGAGAGGGCTCGTTGAAGGTCAGCCTCTTCATTTAGGGGCCCTCCAATGGGCTGGCCCACTCTGCATGGCTAAACGCATCATCATAATAATGCCAAGGACCCACCGTTTTAAAACTCTTGCATCTTTTTTTTTTTTTCGTTCCACCAACCCCCCAATATTGCCTGGCATACTTAACTTTACATCTCCGATATATTCCCTTCGTCTGAATTATGTTGATTTTCTCGTTTCTTTCTGAAAGGCTTTTAAAGGTCTTGGCAATTATCCTTTTTCTGGTTGTGCTTAGAGAAGGATGCTGTCCATCCAGCGTCTGCTGATGATAGGGAAACATGATTTAACACAATCAGAGATGCAAAGCTCGGCTGGATGAGGGTGCTGATGTGACCGGGTGCCAAGGCCGGCCAAGGTCATGTTCATCTGCATGATTAAGGGAGATGAATTCTGCCCTGACCTCTGGATTATGCCAAAAGGAAGTACCAGAGTGTGTGAGCGTGTCTATGTGTGTTTATCTTTACAACTTAATGAACAAGTGCAACAAATCTTTTCTAGAATTTGGAAATATTTTGGATTTGGTGAGATTTTTTTTTCTTTGTTTTTGTATCTAATTCACTTTTATCCAAAACAAATGTCTGTTTCTTTTTTTTTATCCCTTTTTGATTCTTTGATTATTTTTCTAACTTTTTCTCTTTTCATCTCCTTGCTTGATTTCTGGTAGATATTTTGAGGTGAAGAGAGTCTTTCTGATCATGTTCCTCCCTCTCTCCCTTCTCATCCTGGCTAAAGGAGCCGTGGATATTGTCTCCCTGCTCTCTACTGTCCCCTCCTGGAGGGACCAAGCAGCTAATATCCAAACACTGACAGCTGCCCATCACTCTAAGACCAAATCTGTCTATAAATATTCAAATAAAACAAAACTGTGTTATTCACTGATGTGTTGCTTGATTCACAAATATACCTTTCAAGCTTCAGTCAAGAGAAAACCACAATCTATGTCTCGATTATAAAGAAATGGAAAGGAAACCTGGTGTGCTGAACTTTTGTTTTTTGATTAGCAAACTCTAAAGTGAGCTGTGTGTTTGTTCACACCGCGTGCTTTTTTAATCTATCTACTTTATTGTCCTTCAAATAACGAAATGTGAGTACTATGCTGCAGATCTTTGCTGAAAGCATTCATTTGAGGAAATAATTTGTGTCTGCAATCAGGAGAGGGTGACAGTGCCCCCTTTTAGAGCTGTAATGTACAGTAAAGTATGCTGTATTGTAAGGTATACAGCAGATGAAGGTTATTTTTGTTAAGACTGAAACATCTCCAGTCGTTTTACTGTAACTCTTGTTCTTTTCCCGGTACCTCCTCCTTGTTTCTGTAAGTGTCCGATCCTGCTCTGCAGCCAGCACCCAGTTTGCCAGCTGGCTGAGGGAACAGCCAGAAGCCTTATTTGCCCCCCCTCCTCTCCTCTCTCTCCCCATCAGATTCACCCCTATGAATACTAATGCAGCAGTGCTACCCGGGCCGCAATGGAGGAGAAGATGGGAACAAGGTGAGGGAAAGATGGACAGGAGGAAAGAAAGGAAGAGATGGAAGAGTGTGAGTTGAAATGTGCGAGTGTGTGCGGGGAGAGGCTCTCTTTAGATTTGACATGCCTTCAGACAAACTCTCTGCAACATATCAGTCTCATCACCCTGGCGTTCACATTTTAAGAATCATTTCATGTGAGGAGATCTGTCTCCTAGATTTAAATCATTGTTTCCAAAGAGGAAGGAAGTAAAGGGGACACAAGCGAATTATCTTAGGCAACATTTTGGCCATCACTCCTCTTATTTTTCTTCTTCTACTTTACTTTTTTACCTCTCTTACTCTCAGAGACTTGTAGAGTTCCTCCCCAATGGACAGGAACAAAGAATGAGAATGGGGGGGGAGAAAGGAAGGGGGGGTGGTTGATGGAAAAGGTGGAAAACAGGAGTGAGAGGCCTCCACGGCAGAGGGCCAGGTGTCAATCACCTCCTCAGGTGGGCTTCAGAGACACACACATGCATGCAGTGTGCACCTCCAATATCTAGGGGAATTAAAAATACACGGGCAGAGAGCAGAAGGAGGCGAGAGCGGCAGAGACACAGGGATGGTAAAGGAGGGAAATGGAAAAAAAAAAGTAGGAGAGCAAATGGGACAAAGGGGATGTGCAGGGAGATGGGCCTGGATGATGCAAAGGTCGGAAAAGGAATTCAAAGAGCGCAAAGTAGATTCACTGAAAGTCATTACCTGCCACAAATTACCTGGGCAACAAGCTTAAAATAAATAAATAAATCAGTTTGCATCAACAACAGAGGAGAGCTGGAGAGACTGGGGAGATGCAGACGAAGAGCTGTGGGGGGAGAGGGAGGAGAAGGAGGTTTGTGGAGGAGGGTGGGGTGGGGTGGGGTGGGGGGGGCAGCGGCATGGAGAGGGATGAAAAATCGATGGACAAACAAGTGAGAGGGCGCTCGCAAAGAGGAAGCCAAAGGGGGGAAAAATTAAGCATTTAAAGAAATTCTGTGTCGGTGGTTTGGAGGGAGGATGAGAAAAGGAGAGAGACAGGGGGAGAAGTGGGAGGCCAGGAGCACAAAAGCGCCTGAGGGTGGAGGGGAGGGGGTGATCGTGGCAGAGACGGACGGACCACAATGCCCTGCAGCTCGATAGGGTTGAGTGACCACATCAGGTCTAGAGGCGAGCGGCGAGACATGGGCCAAACCTGATGGCTTTAAGTCAAGAGGATTAGAGTCGGGGTCTCTCTCTCCCGCTCGCTCTCTTTAACCCCCTTTTTCTCCCCCCCTCACATCTCTCACCCCCATCTCTTCATGTGGACTGCCCCAGCGCAGGCCGTCCAATCAGCAGAGAGAAGGACCAAAGTATTACTAATAGTCTGGTTTTAATGTTTCAAGTGGTAAACCGGAGAGCTGGCCCGAATGCTCGGCACCAAGGTAAACAGGTCAATAGTATTGATCCTGATTCTGACTCTCACCCCTCTCTCTCCTTCACACACACACATGCATGCACACACAAACACACACACACACACACACACACACACAGCTTCTCAGCTCGGAAACATGGAATGCATTAGAAGGTTTCTGCAATGCACCCAAGTTGAAGATGGGGAATCGACACATGCATGCACAAAAACACACACAGATATGGAAACACGCGCATACACACACCTTTTTTTTTTGCAATATTCACACATGTAAAACAGCAAAGCACACTCTAATACTGTATTCCCACCGGCTTCTACTTCTACATCCTAACACAGGCAACAAAACAGGTACATACAAACACATATCGACAACCTCATATCACTGTGTCTAATTTTATTTTGTCTAACAACACAATAAATAAATAAAAAATATATATATCTGTGGAGGTAAGTGGGTAGGAAGGTTGTGGAAACGGCGGCAGCAGCTGCACCCAAACACGAGGGCAGAGCGAGTCATTTGAATACAGATTCCTATTGTCCTTCTTATGTCAATAAAACTCAGCAGTGCTAAGGAATTAGCGTGGTCAGCAACATTACGGGACTAATTAGCATTTTCTTCTTTCTTCTGCTGGTTGATCTGTTTAAACAAGCCTGGGGGGTCTGCTGTACTTACTGTAATTAAAGCAAAAGGAGCAGCTCTTGCTTGAGAGAAAGGCACACACAAAGGCTTCCTCACCGGGGGGACTGCAAAACTAAGTATCCCAGAGTGGCTATTGTACATTGAAGTACAAGAGGCTGTACAATAAGTAAAGTTGGCAGGTTAGAGCAGCAGTTAGTAAGGGGTTTTTTTTCCATCCAAATGGGACTCAGATTTGTTCCTCAATATGTCCATACCTGTGGATGAATCCCTCAATGATACTTAGTTAACCCCTAGCCAATCTGAAGGCACTGGAAAGTTGCTGAAGCTGCACACGAGCGAGGCAAAAGAAAATTCCTCTTGGGCAATGCATAAAGAATATCAAAAGTGATAACGAAAGGAGCATTAAATACACAGTGTGAGTTTTAAAAAAGACTGAGGAAGCCTTTTTTCTGCTTGATTCTTCTTTTTCTCAAGCGAGAGAGAGAGAGAGACAAAAAAAAGGAGGTGAAACAAAAGAATATAAAAAAAGAAGAAAAGTTATTTAGCAGAAAAAAATGACAGGGTTGCTAACAGACAAGAAATAGAAACAGATAACCCCAGAGACAGACAACCCCTGTCCTCTAATACCACAGAGTCTTTTCTGGCTGTGGGCCACGTTAGGCGTGATCACTGAGGCATTAACAGCACAGCAATGACACCGCTGTAACGCAGCCACTTTGCTCTGGATTATGACACTCAGCGTAGATTGGATAACCCTTATTATGGCATTTATTTAAGCTAACACGAGGTAAATTATAGGCTGTCATTACACTGATATCAACGCTGTTTAGACAAGAGCTGACAGTGAAAAACTGCTGTTGCATGATTTGGCTTCATGTGATTGATGCAACAATTTCTCTGATATGAAGTGTGTCTGCTCTGAAGTGTGTAATTATTTCATAAGTATGTAATTATTTCTGAAAAGCCTTATTTTAGAACGAATTGTCCTCAAACTTCATGCTCATTAAATAATTTTGAATAGGAGCATGGCCTCTGATTCCCTGCTAACCCACACATGCACTTAATGCCATCCGAGAGCAAATGAGAGAGTGTGCTCTGTCGAACGGCTCAGTGCCCTCAGTCTTTGCTTCATGCTTGTTATACGTCTACTCCTGCTCGAAGAGACTAGCAGAAAGTGGCTGCACTCAGCCCTTCAAGAATATGCAACTGCCACTGCTAGGTCTAAATACGTAAGCAGAAGGAAACAAAGGGGTTTTGGCTTCTTTCTTACCCACTAAGACACCTTCGATCACCTTATGTGTATTGTGCACAGATATAAGTGTCTGAAGGTGAAGGAAAATAAATAAAAAATATATCTCAAATTTATTAATAAAACAACCAGGAAAAAAAAATGTTTATGGTGATTGACAAGTCTTATCATAAGGACTCACAAGTAGTCTATAGGAAACATCCTAATAAGTGGTTGACCGATTTGGGTTTTCTATAGAATGTATATACTATAGACAACTTGGCTCCGCCTTCCGTCATTATACACAGTTTACAGGATTTTCTCCACTTCCTAGAACCACTTGCGCAGTAGCATAGTATGCATTCGGCTGGAGAGTTGCTGTGATGACGCTCGGCTTAAACAGAGTATACCCCGGGTGAGCTACGCAATCTTCGTACATCCATAGGCTGTATCAAGTGTCAATCAAAGAAAAATCCAACCCCCTTAATAACTTTTAAAAATGGAGCTACACTGAAAAAAGAGGACTTGAGCACAAACCAGTCTTACTGTAAGTATGTGTCAACATCGCAAGCAGGGGAGAGAAAAATGTATATTCTCTGTAATAAATTTTCAAAGTTCGTCCACAGCTCCATAGGGATTGCTGGAGGAGGCGGGATATATGACTTATACTGCAGCCCGTCACCAGAGGGTGCTGTTCTCGCGGTGGCTTCATCCAGCGAGGAGACAGACAGCGTCCATTCTAAATACAGTCTATGGGTTTTTCACTTGCTGTTACCAATGCCAATATTTACAGGGCAGGACATGCAACTGCTCTTGTATAACGCCATATTGCATTGTTTTGTGTTGAGTTTTATAAAATATAACAATTTGATAGTAATTGCAGCCATTACCCTACTACGATCTAATATGCTACTTTATATTAAAGAAAGAAAGAAAAGAAAAGAAAAGAAAAGAAGAAAAATAGAGTGGGCTATGCTATAGATGTCATAACATGACATATTAAAGTCCAAAGCAATATAAAACTGCATTATTCTATAATAATAACTCATAACTCTTGTCAGTAACTGTTCAGTTTGATGTGTTGTCTTTAAATGTGTGATCATTTAAGAGGATGTTGACAGCAGCTTCAATTACAAGACTGCCTGCAATGTCTGCAGACGTAATCTGTTAAGTGTTTTGAAAACATGACATCATGAGCCCAGATATCAGCTGATGAGGATTATTCAGAATGTCATTAATCAGCCTGATCAATCAGTCTGTCTGTTATTCTGATGTTTGATACTTTTGTTATTTCACTGAATATTTTCTCATGTCAGATTCTGCTGAATTTGTAAATGGCACATGACAGAGGTATTGCAACAACAATTACATGGTCTCCATGCCGGCTGTGTGCACTACAAGGCCACAGGCTGTTATTGAGAGTAGCCACTGCACTGACAAGTAAACAGTGTGTGTGTGAATGTGTGTGTTGTGACATGTTTGCCAACACATATGTGTTCATTGTGGTCTATTTCCACTTTCTACATGATGCATGATGTGCATGCATGCCAGTTGTGTGTTTTTGTGTACTGTATGTGTAAGTGTGTATAAGCCCTGGGGAAGAACCCCGTCTTAAGTAGTGTGTGACAGCCAGCCATCCTGCCAGATCAAGACCTGTCAGCCATGCAACCCAGCCCAAGCCACATCCCCTCTCTTCCTCCTCCCTCCTCTTCTTCCATCTTTCCATCTCTCCCTCACCATCCCATCCCTCCATCACTGCTACAGCCTTAAACAAGCACCAGCACTTATCAGCCAGAAAAATAATTGGGAGGTCTGCCGCCTGCAATCCGCCGGTCCTCCCCTTCGTCCACCCGGGTCGCTTCAGCAGTGTCAGCTCCCATTAGAGGGAACGCCAGGCGCCGGGGCAAAGTCTAACTATCTCTATCACTGACTCTTGTCTGCTGCCCATCTCCCATTCTTGGTTTTTTTCCTCATTCTCAGTCATTACTGCTCTCTTTCCATTCATCAATATACCCTTCTTCTTACCCACCTACCAATATGACTCTGCATCTTTAAGTCAAATGTTTGATTTTTTGAAGATCCAAATTAGCAACAATGAGCATAAAGCAGTCAACTGTGAATCTCAAAATTTAAATTTTTTTCTTTCCTTAAGGAGAGAAAAATGGAGAAAAGAAATATGGATCTTCTTCCTTAAATGGTCAACAAATAGACTAGAGAGGGGGCGTGTGTGTGTGTGCGTGTGTGTGTGTTGGGTTAAAGTGGACGTTGCTGTGGGTGCTCTCCAGAGCATCAGTACGTTGTCACTGTCATGTCACAAGGCCGTCTGAGCGTCTCGTGTGGTCGAGCCGCTTGGCAAGCAGGGAGACAGAGAGATAGATCCAAAGGGGCCAGCGGGAGTTGATGTTGATGTTGATGTTGCAACTAGGGATCTGTGTGTTTGTGTGCGTTGTGTGTGTTTCTACACTGAGGGGCCATGACAGGGACAGCGGTTCAGCTGTCATTCCGGGCGCTGCGATGCGATTGGCCGGGGCTGACAGGTCATGGAGGTTCATGTCGGACAGAGCACTGTGTGGGCGCTTGTGTGTGTCAGTGTGTGTGTTGTAGTACAGAAGGGGACGCCTGGGTATTAGCTCCCAAACGTCAAAGTCACTCAGCTGTGTTGCTCTACCTCTCCACGGAAGCATGACATCTCTTGACCTCCCTCAGCCCAGTGGTGTTTGGCTGTAATAACCCTTCATTGATACACAGGGGTGTGTATAATGTAAAAGCAGCTCCTGCACACTGAAATCAAATCTATTTACCTATGATACCCAGGGGTAACTGCCTGCATATGACCATCTATAGCTACACAAAAAGCCTCAAGGCAGTGTGACTCCATGACCCCATATTTATACTTTTTACCACACCAGTACTCAGTGATGTCCTATAGGGCCCCAAATGGTCAACCAGTGCACCACAATGAACCCTCCACAGTTGACTTTTGCATAAGCGAGGGCACTTACCAAACCTCTGACCCATTTCTGAATACATTACACACCTAACTACAACTCCCACGCACATGTCCTCCATCGCCTGGATACCATTTTGCCCTTGAGCCACTTTCAGCCTAAGCTTTTCCCCATGTAAGTCCAAACGGCCGAAACTGCCTCCCACAATGCATGAGGTGACATTGAGAGGCCCCCAAGTCTCTGCAGATTTGGGGTATCCATCCGGCTGCCCGCACACAAATAAATAATGCAATGGCCGGCTAATGCAGTGGGCCCTGACGCAGTGGCTGACGTTGCCTGCAGCTACCTTTGGGCTGGAAAATAATTACCATGCAAAAGAGGGGGGAAAAAGGCCCCTATACATAGTGTAATGGGCTAAAATGGGGTGGTACAATGCAGCTGCCCTCCACGCTTCGATGCCTCTCTCTCTCGCTCCCTCTACTTCTTTTTCTCCTCCTCTGTCACTCTCTCAACTCTCTTTTTTTCTTCTCATATAAACAGTAGCCACTGCCTAGCCAACCAGTGTTGCCCATTCCTCTGAGCTTACTGTGATGAGAGGCTGTTAGCGGCTCCAGCCTCATATGCATGGATGCAGGGTTTCAACTGACACACTGCCACACTTCCTATTTTAGATACTCAGTGCAAGATTTTGACAAACATAAAAGTAATGAGATTGTCTTTGTAACTGCATCGTGGGCTTTATTTAATTTCAAACGACTCCTTTTAATGCTTATTTTTGGAGGAGATTGCAAGAAAGGAAAACATGCACGCTTCCTCCGTGGCACATATATTAACAGCATATTGATTCTCCTTTCAGTCTTCGCCAAATGAGATCTGGTAACATCTTGAAAAATTCACTGATGCCAGTGATTTTAGATTGACCTGCACCAAGGTGATTTCTATTTGGCCAAAGTCTTTCTTCATTTTGAGATGATAGTCTACACTTTTTAGCATTAAACACTTCTTCTAGATCAGTATAAGTCTCGAGTTTCCTGTAACCATGCCCAAACACTGTGTAGTTTTCTAATTAGGCTTTGGCATTGACATTGGCCTCGGTTTACAGTGGAGCAAACAGACGGGTCGGTATGTTGACTAATCCAGTGCAGGCAGAGACGTGCTGACCATGAATAGAGGGCTGATCAATGTAGAGCTGTTTACACAAGCCTAACAGTGTTTGCTGAGACACATTTAAACACAGCCCTCCTGCTCTCATCCATCAACCCAGGTATAGGACCAGGACCGACGGTGTCATTTATCTTTGCGCTGAAACAGACATACATTGTACAGTGTTTATGATGCACTCAGAGAAATATTGTGTGTAGCACAGTATATTGTTTCATTCAAGGAAATCTTCTTTTTATGTTATGGTCAAACTGAATTATAACTAATGATCTTTTACTTTTGTAAACCTGAAGGTGTGGATTGAGTCCTGCAGTGTTGTGTGGGAGTGGAGATATGATTTCTCCATCATGATGCATCAAGAAAGGAACTCAATGTGGTCAGAATCAAGTGCAACATTTTTGTGATGCTAGTTTGTAATTGGGAACTTTTATGTTAAAGCAGACACCCCCTTGGAACAAGTCCTAGTCCTAACAGGTTCTGGTGCCTGTCATCCATCACTTTCCCTAAGTTTCCAACATGGATGTCCCAGTCTGATATTGATATTGGATGTCGGTCCGATATCAGCAAAAAAACGATTATCGGATTATATCGGCCTGCATCTAAAATCCCCGATATCAGCACTCTGATACAAGCAGTCCATTCCAGACTCCGCTCCAGCACCAGCTAGCAGTGCCCGGATCCAGCATGCTGAGCCCACATAGTCACAACAACAGTGTGTACTAAGGTACTAACAAAGTAGCAAGGAGCAGGAGTGTACAATTGTGTGGCAGTATTTTTCGTTTAAGTCAAAAAAAGATGTTGCAGCTGAGTGCAAAACTTGTCATGCACAAATTTGTGCCAATATCAGATCAATATTGGTATTGGCCAATACTGAAGGCTCAATCAAAAAAAAAACAACATCTTAGATTTTTTGGATTCCCCCCCTAAAAACTGTTTTTTTTATCAATATATTCTTCTTTTTTACCCTAACCCCAAGTCCCCCTCTGTAGATCACTAGAAAGAATGCAGCTCAAGGCACCTCTGCATTGACTTCCTTTTTCAACCAATAGCATGATTTGGAACCGAGTTTTTCCATGGACACTATAAACATAATTTATTGGGCTCTTCTCATAAAAAAGAAGAACACAAAAACTCCAGGTTGATTTGCGTGGTTTTTGACAAAAATGTTTGTTCCTATCTGAGGCCCTCCTCTTTCCATTTCGACCTAAGTTATTGTGTCCTTCACATTCTTGGTCCATGGGCAACACACCATGAAAAAGTGAGCCATGATCTACAGCAGCCTCTCTGTGCATCTTGACCCCCATCATCTCAACTCAACTTTCCAGATGAATGCAGCAGGATGGGGGGGTAGGGCACCATGGAGACCACAGGGCATCCTGGGATTGGGGCACGCCGCCTGCCACCAGGTCCCCTTCACTCTGGGGGCCTGTCAGTCAAAGCAGAAAACTTCCCCTTTGAAGCTCCGTAAACTCTCTGGAGTGTCTCGCTGCCCCCGCCACTCTCTCTCTCAACCCCTTCCGGGCTCCACACCTCCATCCCCCTCATCCTCCCTTGTGTTCTCCCCATCTCCCTCTGTTGCTTCCTCCCTTCCCTGAGTGACCCCTTCTCGAAATCCACCGTCCACTGTCCCCGAAAAGTTATCCCCATATCCCCCCTTATCTCCGTCTCAAGCTATGCAATCCAAAAATTGAACTTGAAAAAAAAAGAGTGGCCCAGAAAAGAGCTTAGTTTCACTTTTGCAAACCAAATAAGGTTTAAAATGGTAAGACGTCATGAGAGAGTAACTCTTAAGCCCTGAGACAGACACGCAGGGTGAATCCCTGCAGCTCGCTTGGTTCAATCGTGAGTGACACTGACGGCTCCGGCGTGTTTCCCCATTTCAAGGAATAAAAAAAAGTGAAAGAAAATGAAGCTGCTTTCTCAATCCTGGCACATGCTACTTGATAATCGCTGATTAAGTCATAATTTTCACACAGATCAGGTCCCGGTAACAGAAACTGTGGCAGCTGTTGGTGTTATCAATTAGAGCATTGTTGGTTTTTCATAAATCTAAATCGCACGAATGATAAATTTGACTTATCAGCAGACAGCGTTTACAGTAGATGCATGATGGCGAGGTGTGGGGAGGATGTGCTAAGTGCTGATGTTAAAGAAAACGCTCTGAAGGCACATGTATCATTGAGTGCGGCTCTCCATACCAGACCATTAGACTTGCTGATGGCTTGTTTAAGAAGTGATGAAATGCGTGTTAGATTTGTTGTGACTGGAACAGCTTTGTTCACACCTCACTATGGCTTGTTAGCATTGCCAGTGGATTTCAGATAAGAGCTCATTGACTTCCTGGTTACCTATGCTTAAAAAAAAAAGCCATATTGTGAGAGCGTGTGTGTAAAGGCATGGCTAAACGCGTGCTCATGTGATTTGGGTCCATCTGAGAAAGTGTATTAAAGTATATGGAGCGTCGCAGAATTAATTGAAAGGGGTAAGACAGATAGCTCAAGCCTGGGGCTGCTGAATATGAAGTCTGAGGCTTAAGAGGAGTCAGGAGGGACAAAGATAAAGGTGGAAGACTCAACAGTTTTCTCTCCGAGAAGCCTTGAGTCCTGTCCGGCGAGACAGGAGCAAAACTAAAGTGTTGTTCTCTATTATCTCAGCTAGCCAAGACTGACCAATTAACCACAGCTAGCCGCTAATTAGCTGAATTTTAATTAACACCACAGGCATGACCACTGGCATCACCACCATCCAGGAAAATTCCAGACACATCAGGTTTGCTCAGGAGCTCCTAACTCATTCTTACATCAACCCTCGGTGCAACTTCATAATCTAATGTCTTCGCCAATCATGTCACACGCATCCAGAATCAATTTTGGGAGTCTAGGATTGGACACCTAGGCCATTAGACAAATGACCAGCATCCATCAACCGAGTGGATCTAAGAGGTGGTGAGTCACATGAAACACATAGAGAGGCATTGTTCATTTGACCTCAGGAGTACATTTGACTGCACAGCTTCCCTCTCTTCTTCTTCTACTTCTTCTGTGACGGCGGATGAGTCGTTGCCCCCTCGCCGCAGACGCGTGGCTGGCAGGCCGGCTCATGGCCACGGGGCCCGCTCCTTTGAATAACGGCAGGTTAAGACATAATCATCTTCGCCGAGGAGAAGATTCACTTTGACCCCGTCACCTTGCTCCCCCCATTTCCCAAGCCCTGAGAGAGACGGAGGGAGAGAGACAGAGACAAAGAGAGAAAGAGAGAGAGACAAAAAGAGAGAGAGAGCAAATTACAGTGTGAACCCAGAGGCCAAAAAGAGACAGAGGGAGCGATTGAGGGTGAGGATAGTTAGTTCTCGCCTTTGATGCTTAACTCTCGTCGACAGTGCAAAGACTGAAAATCATAGGGATGTGCGGCGGAAAAAAAAAAACCTCTCTGTGGGTTGCCGCGCTGCAACCCCAAGGCTGCACCATCACTCTCACATGTTAATGGGCTGCCATTTGGCTACTAAATCAACTGAGGGCAGGAGACTGAGCAAAGCAAAAGACAAATATCCAGTTCATTAAGGGGAGGCAGTGGAGTTTAAGCCTGGAAACATTAAAAGAAATGACATCTGTAAAAGTTTATAATAAATAGATGAGATGGTGGCTACACACATAGGGCTGGTAGTTAATTCACAAAATCACACATACTCATACACGTGGCATAAAGGGGCGCACAGCAGGGAGTATCACTGCAATTGATGAAAGAAAATTCTTCTCATGTGCCCGTCCCAGTTTCACACTTACTATTCTCTCTCTCTCTCTCTCTCATGCTGTCTCTCTCACTCTCACTCTCTCTCTCTCTCTCTCTCTCTCACTCTCTCTCTCTCTCTCTCATTCTTTCTCTCTGGTCCACTAACCCAGTTTAAAAGCAAGCAGCCAGACACCTCCTCCTGCAGTTTGTCTGGGACAGTAGACAGCCCTGTTAGTAGGACTGGCCTTCTAATGACTACATACTGACTCTGAGTCGGAGTGTGTGTATGTGTGTGCGTGTGTGTCAGAGCATTTATGAGTGTGCACCAGTGTAAACCTCCTAAAACTACTTACAGGTGGAGACCACAGTCCACACACACACACTGGTCCATAAACACAGCTGTCTCTGTATTCCCACATAGTAAATCCACCTGTGTCTTTATGATATAACTCTGGACTACAGTTGTCCCCACAGCAGAATTCTGAGTTTTGATACAGTGCTAACCTGCTTTGTTACCATGGCAACAAAAAAAAACAAACTTTTGGGCAATCAAAATTGATTTGCGAGTACTAAAAATAGGGTTTAGGAGGGACTGATCACTCGCCCCAATCGTTCGACTTTTACCGCTCCCCACTGAGTCTGAGCAACCCCAACCTGGGATTGTAAATATCAAGCATGTTTGATATTTACAATCCAAAGCCAGACTGACTTTGACTAAATATCTGCAATAACCAATTAGAGTACAAGGCTGGCTAGCATTACTAATCAGATATTGTGTACGATTACAGCTCAGACAGAACACACACCAGGAAGACCAGCTGATTACGACAACAGTCCTCCATGTTTGTTTGTCTTCCGAGGTCGAGTTTAATCACTCAAGTTTCTTTGAGATCTTGAGTATGTGGAGTTGCCATCACTCAGTTAAAGTGTGGTTTAGATGTCTTTCTGAATAATCTAGTGTGTATTCAGAAAATTGTCATGTTAAAACCTCATGAAATCGTAAAATAACATCTGATCGATTTTTCCACTGACCACCACTGCTTACTCATGCTCTCCTATCAATCCTTTCGGTTCCATCGGTTCCTTACGATTCTATCAATCATAAAAATCCCCAATCAGAACAAAAATTTCCTTTTTCCATTGAAAGATTTTTTTTTTGCCCATGTCCAAATCTGAGCTCTTCTATTTGGAAATAGTGGTTATCAGGCCTCTAACTGCTGACGCACACCCCAATCAAATATTATAGGAATCTAGATGTTGATGAAATATTAATCATGCATACCAAATCCTCATTTAAAACTGTACAGAAATATGCTTAAATAATGGATACAACATGGATGAACAGTTGGAAAGATTATGGCAGATTACTACTCATGGATCTGGTACAACATGATCTGCTCTACATCTACATTTTTTTAGGAACACACAGAGGTGTTATGGAGCGATTCGTCTTTTATCGTATCAGCAATCTTTGGCGTGCTAAGGACAAAAAAAAATGCAGAGATTTTAACATACTAAAACGAAAACAGCTGACTTGATGTAACACCAGCAATATAGAAAAGCATAGTTTTTTAATAACTGCATGTGTCCCTAAGCTACATGCACCCCAAACTTACATTGTTCTTAATCCAGGAAGTACTCCGCCCCTACAACGACAAACACCAGCTTTGTTTGTCATTGTGGCGCAATAGAAGACTAACTTTTTCCACAAACCAAGCGCAAGTAAAATCATTTGCGCAAATGAAATACATGTTAAATCAATGCACAGATGCGATTAGACGCTCCTACTACTGTCCCTACTGTTTTATCCCGCCAGTTGAATTGGCAGGGATTACCATTGAAATTACAGTTGACATGCGAATGAAGCGAATAAATACTTTTCATTCACACATCAAGATTTGCGCAAATTAAGCGAGTAGATGATTTTACTTGCTTATGGTGTGAGCGCCCCATGACAGTAGAAGGCTAACAAGTACAAAAGCATACAGTAAACCCAGCCTCGATACAGTCCCATAAAATTCCAGATTTTAACATATTTGCAAAGGGTTCATAAGCGAGAAAATTTCTTCAGCATAGAGACAGAAGATATATACTGCCAAATGCTGCTTGTGTAAGTGAATGGGCTTGAATAATTTAAAGATAATACCACATAATGTTTGACTTTCAAATCCTCAAGCTGTATTAGGATTCTCCTGGTCAATGAGTTGAGCTGCTCTAAGTCTTCATCATTCACACAGAGTATTAGGGGATTCACTCATGAATATATACCAGCCAAACAGCATTGAGGATTCAAGTGATTTGTCTTGGCATTTTATGTTTTAATTGTCTCCAAGCAGGAGGTCAATCTACCCAAAACATTTTCTGTGGATACTGTGGAAGAATACATTATAGCGCAGATGTTTAGGGGAAATACCACACAGTCAAACTCAAATATATGTGGTTAGCCACCAATGAGGGACAATTTTTAAGTTAATTGATTCTTATCCTCTTATTAATTTCCCCACCTCTCCTTCTGTCTGTCTCCCCCCTCACTTTCTCTCTCTCTCCCTGGCTTCATCAGCAGTCTGTCAATAGGCTTCGTAACCACGCTCGATCCCTTATTGCCTCAGATACGCCTCAATCAAATCCCAATCAGTCACTCGTACCACCCATCAGCACCCTTCTGGAGCCAGGCTCCACACACAAACACACACAGAGGCACACACAGATGATAAATGGAGAATATAAACACAAACACATCCACGATTATACACACCTTGGTTATTATTAAAGACTACCTGATTGATCGATACATGCGGCGCTCACACGTTCATTAGTCCTCATTACAGTGAAAGGACAGAGTGGAGAAATCACACAGGGTTCAGATGTCTGCTGTTTTTAAGGATAACATAATATCTCCTTACTCTGTACAGTGTCCTCCTGCATTTGACTGCTTAAAACTTTTTCTTGACATGGTTAGATATGATATCAGCTTCATCATCATGTTTTATTCAAATGCTTTTTTTAATCTATCTCAATGCAACAGGATCCATTTTGTATAATTCATGGGGTCAATCAATACTTTATTTCCACACTGGAGGGGATCACATAAGCACAAACTCCTGAGTGCGTAAACCTCTGAATATCAGACCTCCTCTTCATGTACTTCATCTTTAGGCTGTTCCTGTCATGTATCTTACAGACAAAAGTTGTTGGTTTTAAACCCCTGAAAGACTTTGTCAGAGCAAATGAGGATAGATGCCAAGAAAGAGCGAGGGGGTGATCATTGCAGTAAATATGGTGTGAAGACTAGGTAAGAGGTATTGTATAGTTGGTGGATGGTAACAATGATAAATAACAAACTGATTGAAAGCTGTTTGATTTATTTTAAAAAGATTTATTCATTTATTTATCATTTATCAGATTTATCTATTATTATTGATCAGCTTCTTAACATTGAATTGAACCCGAACATTTACGGCTGCTTGTTTCACATTCACCACAGCGTTCACATTGAAGGACAAATCAGACCAGGTGAACCAGACAACGCATATGTCCCAGCATTGATAACTGCTGTTGTTATCACTACCACTGATGGTCCCAGAGAGGAGGACTAATGTTTTTGCCCCAGTGTCAACAGGCAGAGGTGAACTGCCCTGTACCTCTCTAAACAGATCTATTTGATATAAAATGTGTTATCAGGTCAAAAAAATGAGCTAACCATTGTTATGAGGTTTTGACCAATCAGAATCAAGTATTTAATCCAGCCTAATATTAACAGTAAGTTTTGTTTTACAACTAATCAGTTTATGATGCAACCTTCTTGACTTCTTGAAAGTCAAATTTTGGTCTCTTTTTATTTACTTTCTTACTGTTAGATTTGTGTTGCTGTTAATAAGTCAAATTTAAAGCTTCAGTGAGGAGTTTTTTTGTGTTAATGTAACAGGCTTGAACACATAGACAAAGTTTTTATAAGACACACAAAAACAAACAGGACCATCATTGATAGTGGGATGGTTTTTATACTGTAGTTTTTTATGCCTGAAACAAGTGTGAGGGGGTAGGTGTCGGTCAAGCAGCTGAAGAAAAACCTTCCACTTTAGATACTAACAATAAATGGTACATTTGACTCTTAAAAAGTCAGATAGGTGAGATTTTTTTTTTTTTTTGCCTAAGCATTTAGAGGACCAGATAAGCTAAGACTGCTTTTTCCTCAAGAGGCACAACACTATAATTCCTTACAGGAGATTTAACTCAAAGCAGTGGAAATACAAATAAATATATAGGGTAACTTATAATGTGTAAAAAGTTGTATTGTTTTGATACAAACTTCATCCTAACAAAATATTAAATCCACCCTGAGCACGGCCTTGTGATAAAGTTATTTAAGTCCTAAAAGTTTTAAACTAATCCTTATTAAACTTAAAACTAGATTATGTGATGTAATCCTATTCAAAAACACTTTTATCAAAGAAAAAGTAAAGAAAAAGATCCTATCTGAAGGAAAAATGAATCTTAAACAATAAACATTACTTGGCATCCTCATTTTTTTTCAATCCTGTTTCACTCAAATACTTTTTTTAATCTTTCCCTGATGCAACAAGATCCTTTTTTGAGATTCACAATAAACCAAATCTGAAATAGGCAGCAGGTTTGGAATATTTTACAAACTTAACAACTAAATACATTTGCTCTAAAGGATCTTATGTAAATACATCTTGCAGACATGAGGACATCTGCCCCTCCCTCTCTCCCTCCCTCCCTCCCTCCACTCACCCCTCCTCCCTCTTAACATATACCAGACACAGTGTCTTCCCCACTATGCAGCCCCACCCATGTCCGGCTCACAGTCCCAGCCAGCACCCACCAGCCATGTTTTGTCATCATTAAACCTCCACTGCTCGCACTGCTTTCCTCGATATATGTCACCTGCATGGGGTTGCCACCACCAGCAGTGGAGGGGTTAACTCTATTTTGTCCAGGACCTCATGCCTGTGTGTGAATATGTGAGTGTATGTATGTTGTATGTGTGTGCATGTGTGTGTGTGTTTCAGTCCACTTTGTGCACCACGCAGACATGTGTTTCTGTCCGTGCGAGTGTTTGCTCCCTTGTTTATGTGTGTGTCCATGCAGGACCGTGGCCTGCTCTCTGCATGTGTGTGCGTACGTGTGTGTGTGTGTGTATGTAAAGGAGAAATTTGCCTGTCCTTGCCTAAGTGAATGGCTAGGATTAAGCTGACAGCCCACCTTAGTGATGGCGAAATAATTGGTTGTTCAGCTCTGTCCTTGTCAGAGCGCTGACAGTTCTGCAGATGTCCTGTGCGGTTCTCCAAAGGTTAGGCTCAGCTGGGGCCGCCATTCATTAATCATTCCGCTCTGACAGTGCACCGAGCAGCCTGCAGCTGCCACCCCGTCCCCCTCAATTTCTGTCACCGCCTTGCACCACCACCACCAATACCCCCCCACGCACATATACACCCACACGCCCCCCCTTCTAGGTCTCCCACCACCAACCCCCCCATTGGTGTGTGTGTATGTGTTTGTGCTCCCCATCGTCCACACAAACATGTATGCTTAAACATAAATTTGCATGAAAAGTCAAGGGATGTATACAAGCAACAGCGTGCCCCCTACATGAGAAGTGTGAACTGGACAAGCGGTGAGGTAAGGATGTAAACAAAACACACGAGCGAAGAAGGAAGTCTTCTCGACTAATGATCTAACTCGCTCTTCTTTCATATTTATCGCTCGGCACCGCGCACCGTAAATGACCGACTTTCTCCTGAACATGTAAATAAGCATGTAAATCCCTCTGTATTATTTTAAAACAAGCACATCTGATCCTCTCATCGCTCTTTTTATAAGACGTGGCCCAATCCAAGTCTTTAATAACCAGCTTTAACCCTTACAGACTATTACATGGTGATCCACAGTGGATAATAGCACTCCATGGGCTGTGTATTGAGACTTCAGCGTAGGATGCTTTGGTTTTATGAAATATAAATGGGTGTTCATGAATACATGTGAACTTGTTCAATTTCAAACACCCGTCTAAAAATGACTCCCATGATCTATGTGGGGTCATACGCGCACACACCAAAATTACCTCTCAAGTGCGTTAACAGTTCTGACCATGTCAGCAACATTGTTCTGACCCCTTTCCCTTGTTCACTATCTAACGACCCTCTCAACCTATTTTGTCCCTCGTTCCAACCCATTCTCTCTTCTCCGCCTCCACAACTCTCTTAGGAGAGGGGTTTCCATCACAGCCTTAGGTATGGAGGGGCAGGAGGGGGGCGGTGAGCAGTGAGAAAATGTAAGAAGGTACAGAGAGGAGGAGGAGGAGGAGGAGGAAGAGGTGGTGGTATAGAGGAGTCCACTGGTGGTGGTCCACTAAGTGGTGTGAAGAACTGAGATAAATCCTCCATTATGGTCTACCTGCTCCTCTGTATTGATTAACAGCGAGCCACAGACAGAGGCCAGCAGCAGTGAGGAAAAACTCTCTGTGGTCAGAACCATTGTGGTGGTCTGACAAACATTTGATCAAGGAACTGAACCCCAGACGGATTTATGAAAGCATCGTGAAATATTTTTATTATGGATTACATAAAATCAAAATGTGAGTTAAACTGATATTAAGCATTTGTTTGGAAATTGTGTATCTAAAGCCAGAAGTGGAATCTGCATTTTATAGCACCTTGTACTTACTCCGACCAACATCCTAAAGAAATGATCCTACTTTCACTTTAAACTCAATAGACGTCATATTTGCCAGTCACTTTTAGAGTCATATTTCTCATAAGAAATATGACTCAGAAGCTCCAAGTATAAAATGCAAAGATTGACAGTTTTTGTGAACACTATTTTGTAAACAAAAAGTCCTGCTGGAGGTTTTGGGTCCATGTAAAAATACCACATTCGGACCCACCACTTCATTACTACAAATACTGGTCTTAGGATTTTCCAAACTTTTGTTCCTCGTATGACCACCCAGCTCTAAACCTCTCTCACACACAAAAAAAACTGTTTACTACTTGTGTTTTAGGACAACGACTTGTTTCCTGGTTTCACTTTAGAGGAAATTCCGCTCTAGATTTTCTCATGAACTTATGATTTCGATCAGATTCATCAAGAGGTTGTAAACTTGTTTAAAGTCTAATAATCAGAGTTGTTAATGTTTACTTTGAATCATTTTCTTCTTCTATTATTCATTTTATAACCCATCAGATTCATCTTGTGACTCTTGAGCTCTGTAGCTCAGACAGGAACTTAATTTGAGGACCTAAAGGATGGCGGAAAGAGTTTATAGATTTGTCTGGTTTCTGGAGATTTTATTTAATTTGATTTATTTTGGATCCACCATTAGTTACAACAAGATATGCACTAACTATTCTTCCTGGGGTCCTTATCTTCTTTTCCACTCTCATTTTGAACTTAGACATGTACTTACAGACATTACACTTACATAACACTCATTCTACAGTGGCTCTTATTCTCTCTTGCTGGTTGAAAAATAAACCAATACATAAAAAGACAAAGAAAAGTGAAAAGACAAAAAAGAAAAACAGAACTTATCTCAGGGATAACAATAAAACTTAATCCATCAGAGAGAAGAGCTAAACTTAATTTCATTCATGGTACTCCATATGTAAACAAATACACCTTTAAGAAGTGACAGTTCATTTCTTGGGCGCTGTCAAGCTGCCCTTGAGCAAAGCGCCGAACCTCCAACATGTTAGGGAGCTAGTTCGGGTGCAGCGCCTCTCCTTTAGTACATGTTCAAAGCCTCCTGGTGGTGTATGTTTGCATTACTGAATTCTGAATTTGCCCATTGTGAGTTTTATTTTTACTATAATCCAATCAATTCTTTACACTCTGTCAAATTTGACAGAAAACATATTTGAATGATTAATTCTGGTATTTGATTTATCCATTTTTCAGGTTACCTTTGTAAGCTTTTGATGCTACAGTATACAAACAACAGCCTTGTAACCTAAATGTAACAGTGCGCGGAGGTTAAAAAAAGAGGTATTTCCAGCGGCTGCATGGGCAGCAGAAGGTCAGATCAATAAATGAAAAAAGGTTTGCCTACAGAACATGCTACCGCAGCCTCTCGTTTCTAATGTTTACCTAAATGTTAAAGCAACACTATAAATGCTGTGAGGACTATGTGTGCCTTCAATGCTGTTGTCTTTCAATAAAAACAGGTGAATAGCCTTTCACTGTAACAAAGAAGAGGGTAGATTAAAAATTTCTACTCTCATGTCTCTGAATGTTTGTCTTTGTGTGTTTTTAAGAGTTCAAAGCTGGTGAGACACAGAATGAGGTTGTAAAACTCTCATAAAATCCTGACCTCTGAGCTGCTGCTGCTGCTCAACTTACTACCATTGAAAGAATAAAAATGTTGCTTGGTCATAAAACAGCTCATTGAGTGAAGCTAATTACTGAACTTGTTTTCTAACACAAAAGCCATCAATGACACAACGTTTTCAATAGTTTATTCTTAAAACCAATGGGATAATTTCAAAAGCCCATATTGACCCTCCGCCTACACATCTATTTACTCTTTGAATGGCAATTGTGGTCTCAGAAACACGGTGGTCTATATGCTGACATCAGCAGAGAGACAGGGAGAGGACTGGTTGTTAAACAGAGGAGGTGGGTGGGGTGCCCCGTTGTGCAACTCCGAGGAAATTCCCTTTTTCAGTCCGTCAAAACAGCACTTTTTTTCCCAGGAGACAAAGGCAGCCAGCGCGTATTTACCTCCACAACAAAACAGATGTGAGTATAAACGGTTTAAGAGTAGTGACAGGAGAGCCCATCTTTTTATCGCCGCTCCTCCAAAAGTTCATTTTTCATTAATATGCAATGATGTAGGTTATACTGTTCCCTCTGCCGAATGCGAGAGGAATGGAGATTTATAGTATTAATATTCCATACATTATGACCATGCCATTGGGGTGATATTCTGGCAATTACACTAATGAACTCTCAGCATACAGTGCCCCGTGTTAACATCACAGCTTGAGGGTGGACATTCTTTAAAGCTCTAATCTATCTCGCCAAGTCTACAACCCTACATCCATCCATATCAGTCATTGCTTGGTAGGATTATATTAAAGGAGCTCTGTGCAGGCGCAAGGACACTGAAAAACTGGAAGACGTATCACCTCGACCAATAATGGGCATGCAAAAAATGACGGATTCTCCTGGAATTCAAAGGGAAACATAGCGGGGAGTATCATTGATTTGCCCCTCGGAGATTACCTATGTATCATAAGTGTATGTAGATCATCCAAACCACCACCCTCCCCCTTCTCTTATCCCCCCCAGTGGCTTTAGTATTGGAATAGGAGCGCAAAGGGGAGGCACATACAGTAGATGACGAGCTGTAGTCACATGGTAAAGCCCACGGAGGATCTCATCAGCCTCTATGTAGATGTGTACGCTGAGTGAGTGATTGCCCATGGCTGGAAATTGGTGTAGAGGGCTCCACGGGGGAATTGGAGGGACGAGTTTCCTCTCTCTCTCTCTCTTTTCTCTGTCACACACACATACGCACACAGCAGCAGCGAGAACACACTTTCACAGCAGCACACAAATATACACACTTATTGGAAAACACCCACTGCAAGGCGTGCACGGACTCGCGCATGCACAAGCACGCACGAATCTCCCTATATGCACATGCACAGCGAGCCGGGATGATTAAGGTCCTATGCAGAGCAGATTCTGAGTGGTTCTGTGCTGTGGCTGCCTGTTTTCCCCTCTGAATACACGCCACAAGCTGAGAAATCTCCAAAGGGGAGGAAACCCGTCATCACAAATTCCAGATCAGGGGTAATTACGTCGTAATATGCCACATGAAATATTTCTTTGGAGCAGAAATGGGATTCCCTTTGCTTCAAATTTAGAAAAAGATGTATTCCACACAGCTTGGGCTGCTATTTTTGCAAGCATGTATTTAAATTTGCTCCATGTACCGAAATAGCACAGGGGGCTGTTAACGGTTTTACACTATCTACGTTCCTGTGTCACTGTCACCCAATCCAACTGGCATGGGAGATCAATCCTGCTCCAGTGTTGATCAATGATTCTGATCAGGTGAGATTATGGGTATTGCAGAGATATCAATGCGATGATAGATGATTGATAATGCAACCACAGCGATCGATCGGAGGCATATTGCTGATAAGACTGTTTCTGTACAGGCTTGCATGGCGAATTTGCATGTATCACCACAAACTGTGTGTCTATAGTTCAATATTTATGTACAATGTTGGTGATTTTAAGAATAAATATTATCAAAAAAGATAAATCTGCTTCTGTTCAATCCGATTTATATGTCATAGATATCAAAACAGATACAAGAACTTGTCCATTTTAGTTGATATGTCCTGCACTGTATTGTAAAATATAGTATAACCCTCCTCCTGTGTTAGGGTCTGCAGCGACCCGTTTTTGATTTTAAATGATTAAAAGAAGCACTTACATTGGCTTTTTTGCATCAAGACTTTTTGACTTTGTCAGGAACCTCTATTTCAACAAAATACAAACAAAAAAAATAAATTGACTAAATTATAAAATGCTCTTCTTAAAATTATGGCACTTGTTGTGTTAGGGTCGCTGTTGACCCAGTTAGATCAATACCTAATAATCAGAGCAAAAACTAAAATCATAAGTGCACTGTCAGGCAACACACTGACAGTTGGATCCTCTTCCAATCATGTGAGATTTAGGAAATTCTCATTTTGCCATGTTTTCCCTGTACAAAAACAATGTCAGGCATGTCCAGACATGTGAGATCAGTTCAGTATAGATGTCTGTATGAGGGGTATACTGACAAAGAAAGTCCCAGAGGACCACTGCAAAAACTATTATAAACAATATTTTCATGGATAATGAAGCCTAACAAGGTAACCTAGAGATGAGAACCAAATTGGATAATAGAGAATTGTTTTTAGTGTAATTTGCAGCTGATTTAAGACACGGGTCAAAACCAACCCTTAACATAGTGGGTGCGCAGTAAAAGCTAACACAGGAGGAAGGTTAACAACACAATTTGAAGGTACTGCAAAAAATTAAGACTTACTTTATAGAAAGAGGTACAGGTAGGTTAAAAACAAGCACAGAGAGATAAATTTGACTTGAAAAAATGAGATAAAGTGGATTTGTCTCAAGCAAGAGGTAGTCTAGAAACATGTCCTCTCCCAAAGCAAGATTTATTTACCCATATCACACTGAAAACTAGGTCAGAGTCCGAGCTTTAAAATGAGGGCTAAATTGTTTTAGAGAGCTTTATTAGCCTGGTAAAATCAAAAGAAAATACTGTTAATAAAACAAGCAGCTTTTGTGGCGTCAGATTGCTAAAAACGACACAGGAAAATTCCTCAACATACCTTGGAAACATGGCACTTCTTCAGAAACAAAAAGAAGAAAGACACGTTTTATCAAACAACGGTGGCGAGGAAAAACGTGACAGTTGCACAGTCATGTTTTGATTATTGGCTTTTAACAGCTGTATGAAAATACTCTGTTACTTTAGCTAAAAATACAGTCGTGTAGCAGTTGATTTCTTTCTAACTCCCAGATATTTGATTTGTCGAAGCCCTCTATCTCCAAAGCCACATATTGTGACCAGTGGTCCATCAAGTCCCTCCTTGGTGGATTAGGCCTGGTGGGGTGATTTGTTACCCTTTTGGGAAGCTGTCTTAGACGCTCATTTCCCCCTGCTGCATATTCTGCCCCTTTGCCGCCATCCCCTCTACTCCCCCCTTTCCATTTTGATGAATAGCCGGCCGCATGAAGGCGGGCAGCCGATCTCGCCACCAAGGTTACGGTAACCTGGGCCCCTGCATCTGGGGGCTACCTGCCTCCAATGAGCAGAGAGAAAGAGAGAGAGAGGGAGAAAGAGGGGGAGCGAGTGAGGTAGGAGGAGAGTGGAGAGGTCTGTGCTGTTGCTGGAGAAGGAGCAGTCCAAGGATCCTCATTTATAGGCTTTAAATCTGCATGGCAATTTCTGGAGACTTGGACTGGATGGGATTCTGATTACTCCTCCTCTACCACCCTTATCCTGCCATCCCCCGCTCCCCTTCCTCCCCCTCCTCCTCCTCCTCGCCGTGACTCTCCTCCAGCAGGTTGATGTCTCCCTGCCTAGCTCTTGTCACCGATCACCCAGCCCCTATGCCCTGATTGCTGGATGAGCAGCATTATGGATCACTCTGAAGGACAGGAGGGACTTCTCTCAATGAATTGCTCTCCTCTCCCCCCTTTTCGAGTACACAGGTGGCTGGATTTCACGAGCCAGAATATGAATGGATTTATTTGTCTGTTGATTAGATGGATGGGAGATCAGCTTATCAGCACATTTTCAGCGTCTATCTGCGAGAAGAGGGAGGCAATTAGTGTAAATGAGCTGTGTAAATGCGTGGCGGTATTTATAATATATATCTAATGTGATTTATAATATATGATGAGAAATAACAGCATTTTTGCAGGGTCATCTCAACGGTGTACATATGTTTTTTTTTTTGAGCTTGAGAGGATAATCAAAAACCTTTCCAAGTGCAACTTTCTCAGTTCTCATGCCCTTCTGTGACCATCGTCTCCAACAGCTTGTAAACCCTCTTGTCCGAACACAACACCCCAACCAATAGATTGCTGAATCCACTTTCTCACAGGCACCAATTCCCAACAAGTGGCCGACAACTTCCCCCCCATATTAAAAAAAGTATAATCCATATCTAAAACCGGAGAGTGAAAACATTCTAACTCTGACACTATCTCAGGCTCCCTGCTTTTGTGCGCTTTTATATTTGCACACAAAGCCCTGAACGCAGCAGTTTTCTTTCTCTTTGTGGGGATGTCGGGGTTTTCATCGCAGTCCAGCACCACTAGAGAACACTGTCTCTGCCAGCGATTAGAGCCCGGGGTACAAGAGGGCCACTTCACCTCCAAGATTAGAATGAAACAAAGGCTGGAGTCTTCATATTGTGCCAAGAATGGTAACAGACAGGGAGAGGAGAATAGTCGGAGCCAAAAACAGACTTGCTGGAGAGTCTGGAGTGGAGTGACTTGTCCTGAAAAAAAAAAAAGGATTTCAATGTCTTTCTAACAAGAGGATTTACAAGGGGGGAAAAAATGATGATTCAATCCCACCAAATCTTCGTAAAAAAAGAAGACGGGGTTGAAAAGAATCTCAGTGCAAACGAAAAAGCACTCTCCGCCACTGATTTTTGCTGAGAAATTGTACGCCACACCTTCACATCTTCCATCTCTCGTATCAAGTGTAAGTTGAGCATACATATCGCACTACAACACCTCTGGCCTTTGTTACCCTCGACCAATATTGTAGATTCAAAGCACTCAGCCTGCAGGGTCAAGGCCTCGCTGTGTGGAGAGGTGAAGGCAACATGACCCGCCTCCTCCTATTCTTACTACTCTCCACAGCTCGCCCGCCTCCTCCTGCACGACTCCATCCCATTTATTCCTCCATGTTTGTAACTGTATGTGTGCGTGTGTGTGTGTGTGTGTGTGTGTGTGTGTGTGTGTGTGTGTGTCTGCATGCCCATGTTTCTCACATCTTTTTGCTTGCTCAGTCAACAGGCCCTTGGCTGCCCACCACTGGTTGCTAATTGCTGCTGACATTGTTTGGCCTCTCGCTGCTTAGTTTAGGACAAACCCCTCATTCATGTGCTGCGGACAGCTCGTTAGGGGCCGACCCCCACCTCCCGCATCCATCGCTCTCTCCGTCTCTCTATCGCTCTCTCTCTCCCTCTTTCACTGACCTCCTTAATTAACTGGTAAGGCGCTGCTGGGAAATTTGCACACAAAGGCCTGGTGTCTAGCCTGTTAGCCTCCCACTACCCAAACAGCCCCTTCCGCCTCTGCCTCCGCCTTCTCCTCCTCCTGTTTCCCCCCCTTCTCTTCATCCCCATCCTCAGCAGCTACTGTCTTCATCCCAGCTCCAAACAGAGGTCATTGTACAGTGGTAGAAAAACAAAGATAAAGTGATTCAGTCCACATTCAGCCCTTCATTCATTCTTTCCCAGCCCCCTTTTTATTTTGCCTTTTCTCTCGGTGTCTTTTCTGTATTAATAGCGGACCTCATTAAAAACGCTTGTTTGGAAGTAGTTCACCAGTGATACACTCTTAAGTTTTCGCTGTTTGTTTGCTTTTTCTTTTTAGTTTTATCGCCATTATTCTCGCTCTATCTCGCCTATTCGCCGTGCCCTCTCCTCCCCGCACTCCTCCCTCTCCTTTTCAGGAAGCCCTTCCAGGCTTCAGCTGTTTTTTGTGGTCCCTGCGGAGGGCTCCCCGAGAGCAGTTAGCTGGCTGTCGGGGATGAGGGCACTCTAAAGGGGCCCGCTCAAGAATGCTGAGGGCAAAGAAGTGTAAACAGGTGGAGCCTCTCCATTATATGGGTCCCCCCTCTACACTAACGCACTCCACCTCCGACTGTCTCTATGGCGATGTCTCTCACACAGTCAAACACATAAACACGTATGCAGTGTTCTGCATTCCACCACCGTGTTTGTGTTGTGTGCGTTTTCCAAAGCTTCCTCTCTGATGTCTGTGCAGCTGTTGGACCAAAAGGCCTCCAAACAGCATCCTACATCTCCCCAGGGTTCCCCCTTTTACCAAATATCTTCAGTCCATGGGACGTGAGTCAGTAGCTTTATTCACACGGCAGTTTTACTTCAACCTGATTGAAGCCATCCTGGTTAAAGATTCCCACATTACTGTGTTCAGGGCTGCTAAATATTAAGATTTTAATCTGAGAAGGTCTCTTATAGAGCAATATAGCAGAAGAAACAGTCCCTCTGTCTGTTCCTATTGTCAATAATGATGCTTTCTCTGCTTCACTGCATGTTACAGATGGTTCAAAGTGCAGTCACTACACAACTCTACATCTCTAGTAGTAGTATTAGTAGTAGTAGTAGTAGTCGTTTATTCAGTCATGACAACACCAAATACTGTACACAATATATACATCTCACACAAAATCACAGAATCAAGAATCGTGTTGAATATTGACTGAAAAGGCAGAAGCAGACTGCTTATAAAAGCCTATCCTGTATTGTCAACTTTTTAGACTACCGACCTCCAGAAAAGCAAAGAAACCACAACAACAGATAATTAATCGCACTTACAAGCTTCAAAAATCACTTTACAAACCACAGGTTATTTTTGCTTTGCTTCTGCTATGTTTTTAACAATTCTAAAACTCATCATGCCAGGTGAAGCAGGAGCTTCAGTTTGCAAAAATTGCACAATAACTTAAATTTTATAATTTATCACATTTATCTTCTTTATTTCTTTTTTCCTCTACCTATCAATGTGTTTCTTATTTTTTCTTTCTTTCCACATGTCTATCTTTTTCTTTTCACTTTTTCTTTTCCTATTTTTCCTTTTTTTTCATCACCTCTTTCACTTTCTACGCTTCTTTCTCTGAGTCTTACATGTTTTCTTTTCTTTTTACTTTTCATACCTTTTAAATTTTTATTTCTTTCATCACCAGTTTTACTCTATTTCTTACTTTCCTCATTTGGCTTTTTCCTTTGCTTTTTTTTGCCTTTTTGCTTTTTTACGATTTCCTTACCCTCTTGATTTTTCTTTTTTAAATATTTTCTTCTTTTTATTCATCATTTCTTCCTTTCTGTTTTCTTTCATTTCTTTTTTCTTTCTTTGATTCTTCTTTTTTCTTGCTTGCTTTCTATGTTCTTTTCTTCATCTTTACCTTTTTTCTGTCTGTCATTAACTTTTTTCTCTTTCTTTTTGTTTGCTTCTTTTATCTTTCCTTTCTTTCTTTCTTTGACCTTTTCCCCCTTACCTCTGTTGTCTTTTTTTCATCTGTATTTCTCTTTAGTTCTTTAACTCTTTTATTCTCTTTTTAGAGTTATTTCTTCTTTCATTCATTCTTTCTCGCTTGCTTTTGTACTTTCATTTTTCTTTTTATCAAAGAAAAAGTCACTAAATACAAAGTCATTCGTGAAAAATATTTTCATTCCAAAAAAATCATGTCAAGAAAATATTTTTATTCCTTACTATCCTTGGAGCTAACAGAGGGAAAATCAAACTTATTTATTTTGTTCATTCAAATGAAATGCTTAATTGAAAACACACCTTAAATATACTCCTACAATGTTACTTATCCTCTGAATTAACACCTTTTGTACAAGGTTTACAGCGCTCCTATGCAGTGATCGTAGGTTTTACTCCTGGCCTTATGTATTTGTTGCATGTCTGCCTTAGCTCTTAACTGTCCTTCTAGAGGTTTCCACTCTAATGAAGGTAAAAGAGTCTTGAAAAAGAAAAAGGAAACACAAAAGAAAAAAGAAAGTCTATTCAAACTATATTTCTATACAAAGCAAACTTTTATATATCATGTGATCATGGCTCGTTACGTGTTTCACTGTCG
Source organism: Xyrichtys novacula (assembly GCA_962446985.1). Taxonomy (NCBI): domain Eukaryota; kingdom Metazoa; phylum Chordata; class Actinopteri; order Labriformes; family Labridae; genus Xyrichtys; species Xyrichtys novacula. Next base: position 28,248,524 of record OY660871.1, read on the forward strand.
TAAGTAACTCTGACCTACTTGGCCACATTTTGTTTGTCTTTGGTCTAATGAAGTCCGCACAGTATGTTAGTATGTGATGTGTGCTCTTCATCAAACCACCAATGATGAAATCCTTTAAGGCAGAGGAAGGGTACAGGGGTGAGAGGAAGAAAAAGGAAGAGAGAGAAACTAACTTCTGTTCGCCTGGGGAGCACTGTGCAGCCCATCTGTTGAAATTGTTCCACATATTGTGACCTAGATTAAGAAAAAACTTCGGTCTTATAGGTAGCACTTCCTTGGTCTGTGTTTGACACTTGTCTATTCATTCTAGTGGTCTAGTTGTCTCAAAATAGAGAAGTTTTGCATAATTTTCAGCTTTACATATGTATGATTTCAATAAAGGGGTATATTAGAAGAATGATCTGGTATAGAGCTACATCAAAAATGTTTTGTTTTTTTTCCAAGGAGTTTGTGTCTAAAGTCTGAATTCAAACATTTGACAAAGCCGAAACCACAAACAGAACTGAAGTAAATCTACATTTTGGAAGATAAAGAGCGTGGGCTGCACTCAACCAGTCAACCTCTGGCTAACCTGGACAGCACTGCCATATCTTTTCATTCATTCAGACGTGTGTTGCACTTCTTTTTTCCGTCTTTTTCTCTCTTTCCAAGGACCCCAGTCATTGTGGAAAGAAGATGCCCTGAGTTTTTGTAATTGACAGGGGGATGGAGGAGCAGGGGAAAAGGTTAAAAGAGATATCCTTTGCTTGAATAAGACGGTAAAATTGACTGAGAGGGTGTCTTTCAAAAACTCCAGCCTGACCTTGAAGGAGGACCAGGAGGAGGTTCCTTCTCTCTTATGGACAGAGGATGGAAGGTTAAGTGGGGCCGTCATGGCCACTCATACACACACACACATGCTGTAAATGCACACACTCGTGCAGAAATACGAGGAAGCAGTGGTGAGAGGTTCCTATTGTGCATCGCTCTGACAATATTATTTTTGGGCAAGAGGAACATTAATTTGCCGTCTTTGAAGGGAAGTGCACTTCTCAGCCATCTTCAGTCCACTTCAGCTAAAATTGGAGTGGTGCCCCCTCCATGCCCCACAATCCTTCCCGCCACCACCCACCTACTGATTGTCTCTGCTGCCGCCCCAAATGAGGGCCCCCCAGACCCCATGCACTCTCACCAGGAGGAGGGAGGGGAGCCTGGTGGATGTAAGCTTCCAAACTTCTCTATTTTCCTCTTTCCTTCGTTACTGTCAAAAAAGGGGGGACATTTTTTTTTGCTCACGTAAGGAGTAAGTTAAAGGGAAAATCCAGAGTAAAAGTGAAGGCAAGACAGTGAAGACTGAAGTAAGACTGCAGTAGACTATATATGTTACAATGATTAAAGTCCCTGTCCGATTGTTTTTCTTTTACTACTTTAAGTGTTCTCAGTGGTCATTCAATTGCAGCGCAACTCTGCACACTCCACGTCATGCTAGCTAGTAGCCTAACATTGCCGGTGTAGTAGAAGTAGCAGGTAACGTAGAAGCTATTCAGCTCTTGGACACTAATGTCTTTAGGGACATGATGACAGTTAATATCATAATTAGCTTTCTTACGAGCATTGCAATCCGCTACTGCACACGCTTGTTCCACAATCATCCTCTCTACTTCTCCAAGTCTGGCCTGCATCGTGGAGTTCCGGGAGTGGGGCTTGGATTTGTGATGTAGAAAATCTCACTGGGTCTGAACATGCTGTTTTGGTCTGCCAGAGATTCAGCGATTTGAATGCAGAAATACTCAGAAAGGCAATGTTGCATTTACTATTCTCATATGTCCTGCAGCATCTGAAAAATGCCATATGAACATGTAGACAACAAGAAAAACATGATTTTTATCTGAGTGGGTCTTTAAAGAATGTACATCATTAGCTTTTAATAGCCTCAGAAGGTAGCCAAGTAGTCCCAAAGCAAAAGCCAACTCATTTGGACTTATGAGGCCAAAAACCCAAGTCACAAATTTGACTTAAAGGTCTTTAAAATTCTGGATTCTTGTGAATGCCGGACAGATAATTGCTCTCTGTATACAACCAAAAGTAAGGGTAAGACTGTTCTTAACACAAGTTGCAATAATATAACTTTTTGTGGTGGTGTTGCACAAAAAAAGTTGACAATTCATTCTGTCTTTTATCACTTAATTTAGATAAAAACTCTAAAAACTTAGGTGTAGAGATAGAGATCAGGAAGAGACTCTCTAATAGGATCAGCCAATCTGGTCTGACACCTGTAAAAAAAAAAAAAAACTGTACAAGATTAAATGTGGGATTAATCTTCCACTCCGCTCTCGATAAAGAGTTATGACAGTTTTTCTCTCCCTTATGAAGATGTCAGTACTGTCTTTGTAGTCCTTTAAGCTAATTTCAACAATTAAGTCTACACGCCCTGCCCTGGTCCAGTTCCCCTTGAATCAGAAAGCACTTCCAGAGGCCATGCAAAGGAGTCACCTCGAAGTGTGAAGTACAGGAGACACCATCATAATTACAGTGCCCTATGCTGCCTTCTCTTTGTCAGCCTCAGCGTACCAACATTAAATTTTAAGTGTGAATGTGATTATCGTGTGGCATTCATTTTTAATGGGCTTTGCCTCTATGTGTTTTAGCATGCGGCAAGGCCCAGCAAACGGCTGACTCAGACCCTTTTCTGCTGATGGCGCATATATTTCGCATATATACATGCACCCCTTATTCCTCCTTCTCGCGGAGCCATCGTCTTCTTCCTCTTCCTCCTGCTTCTTCCCTCCTCTCCTTCATCCTTACCCCTTTATAATTCTGGTGGTAAGAGATGGGCCAAGGGGATACGGGGCGAGGCAGTGCCCTTAGAGGTCTGACTAGCCAATAGGGTTGGCCAAAGATTTCGCTGGTGAGGCAGCATGTCCCAAGCGTCCTCCATATGGTTGAATTTGTAAGAATCGAGCCCAGAATTTCGGAATAGCGATTAATATTTTCATCTGATTACTCCGATGCCAGTTGGGGTTTGTAAAAGCCCGGGTCACATCTTGTAAAATATCCATCTGTAAAACTTTCCAATTTTATTCCGTTCACTTCTAATCTGTCAAAACCTAAATCCAGGCTCACTACCTGACCCAATCTGCCCCTGATCCAATCTGTCAGAGGAAAGATGAGGGCTGACTTGGGAAAGATGTGGGGCCTATAATGAGCATCTCTCCCTCATACAAAGTAACCAGTCAGACTGTAAGAAGCATGTTACCTATACTCCTACACAGACTTAATAATGCCTTTAGGAGCAAAAAAAAAAAAAAAAAGGAAAAAAGAAATAAAGGTAGGGTTCTCGTGAATCACAGAGGGAGCGATAAGGCCTTGAAATTAAAACAGATATATAGCCAGTCCGGTATGGAAATCAATAACATATTATTAACCGGGAGGCCACCGGGAGAGAGAGATAGGTGAGGCTTAAATGCATATATATTCATAATAACAATATTGAGATATATTATAAATAAAAGGAAAAGGGGAGTAAATACCAGGCTGGCTTTTATTAGCTGCCAGTCTCCCTGCCAATATGTGCCGTGACTCTGCTGTCCAAAACGGTAACTGTCCAACGCCAGATCAAATTAGAGAGACTGACAGGCAATAAGAAATTGGTGAAGTTAAACGTGATTCCCGCAGCGGCGCACTCCGAGCTCTTTGAATATTAGTGCCACGGTGTCACAGGGTAGCAGAAGCAGAGGAGGAGGGTGCGAGGGGTAGTGTAGAGGGAGGGGATACAGAGCTAAGGTAACTCCTGATAAAGTTTTATTAAAGCCTTGTGCATTATTTGTCCCCCTTTTTCTCCTCCTCCCCCTCGGTTCATTCTTTGCCCCTAGATTGTGATAAGCCTTGACAATGACACTGGCATCTCAAGGACACAGAAACAGCTCACTGTCACTCGCTTTTTTTCTCTTTGTGTGCTCTGTCCACAAAACGCCCGGGCTAACTGCCACACCAGTACAATACTTTGACTTTTATTTGGTTTGATCCAATTTCCTCGAAAGATCGAATCTAAATAAAATCCTCAATAAGATAATACAACCGAGTTTAGAAAAAGGGAGGAAAATGATCAGTGCAGGCGCAGAAAAAGCAAATGACTAACGGGCAAAAACAAGATTGATGAAGTACGTGTAGTTAATTACATGAAAATGTTTTAATTAGCACAACATTCCTCTTCAGGTGAGCGCTACAAAAGGAGACCACATCTATATCTAAAGTGGACAGATTTTTCACACCAGAAGGCTGACTTTCTTGTCAAATGCATGCGTGGTTAAACATCAATCAATCTGAATATACAGGGGGGGAAAGTATGCTAAATAAATCACTGATGCGATCCCTTATCACTACTTAATATTAAGGTTTTGAGCTAATCCACCACACTGGGAATGCTGACTCTAGTTAACTTATGGTCAATCTAGAAAAAACGGCGGAGCTGGTGCGAGCCATAACTCTCCATTAAACCATAAGAGGTTGCCACTTGACACATACACACACACATATGTGTCTGATCTGCAGTACATTGATAAAGCCAGAGACGTCACACCTCAAACACGCATTAACATAAGAGATGTACTGAAGGACCTCTCTCTCACTGATCACCTGCTTTAGAGCATGTGTCAGTCTCCTTACACTAGGAGATAGAGGGATCATCATCGATTGCAGATGGTAATGTCATACAGATAAAAAAGCAGAGTTAAAATGGTCAGCAGTTTTATGTAGGCGGCTTCAAATAAACACAGGCTATACCTGCCCAGGGTGACACTATTTCAATGGTTTATCACATTTGCCTTTTAATGGATTGACAGCCAAGTGGTTTGCCATATCAGTCTTTAGAGTTGCATCTCAAGGGTGGATATGTAGGCGGCTTGTGGAGTGGTAGGGCTAAGTTATCCCGCCTCCAATCCTCTCTCAAAGATAGTAACAGAAGCAGACTAGTCAACAAACAGTATGGTGGCAATGTGAAGTGATGGAGACAGCAAGGCAGAACAGCCAAATGTGTGTGTGCATGTCAAAAAGTGTGTTTATAGGGGCGCACATATGGCTAAGCGGGTTTGGGCACCGCATGTATGGGGACCACGGTGGGTTCGAGTCTGGCCCCGACCATGTGCTGCATGTCCTCCACCCTCTATCCCCATAATTCTACACTGACCTATCAATAAAGGCAAAAACTGCCCAAAAAATACTTTAAAAAAAAAAGTGTTTATGTGGTTCTACCACACCGTAATAATTTTCAAATTATTATTATTTATTTTCTATATTTTTATATTTCATTTATTGTTTTTTATTCATTTATTGTAAAATATTCATGTATTATTATTATTTTTTTTTTTCCCAAATTTTTGAATTTCCCCCCATGGGACCATTAAAGGAATATCTTATTTTAATGAAATGTGAAATCACACCAACATCATGCTGTTGTGGGGTTCACTATGTAAGTACATAGGTGTAGTAATGGCAGAACTTTGTTGCTAAATTGCAATGTTTAAGTGCCTTATATTGAGGTATTTTCCATTTTTCCGACGTTTTCAAAATGATAAAGTGATTTCAACTGTAACATTTTGCTGTAATTCTGTTACAACTTGGATTATTTGATTTATTGTGACAGTTCGAAATCATCAATAGGAGTAGCCTTTTCACTCTCACTTCCTTTCCCACCTACTCTTTTCATTTGTTTTATCTAGTTTCCCCCTAAAAACTCTTTGGCGTGACTTTTAGTGTAAGGCCACACAGGGAGCACCGGTGGGCCTTTTTTTTTTTTTCTCAAAACAAAATCCACTCCACACCCAGATGCAGTTTGACTGCGCCTGCTTGTGCCGCACAGTTTGTTTTCAAATGAATAGCTGAGAAAACTCGGTGGCCTTTTGCCCAGTATGTATACCAGCCTCGCCTCCAACTGCCACGATTACTATACTTCCCAGCAGGTCCATCATTTCCATTCTGTCTTTTCGCTCTCTTCCTCTTTCTGTATTTCTGACTGGCTCTTTGAACCGAGCATGGGGCCCGGTGCCATTGTAAGACATGCCTTCTTCCTTCCCAAGTTTTGTCTGTGTGTTCTTCAGCCCCATTGAGGGCTCCCCGGCCTTTTTTCAGCATACAGCTCCTTTTGTAGCCTCCAGAAAAGCCTTCATCTCGCACTTGTTTTCTTCAAACCAACCCCCCTTCATCTCCACAACCCTCCTTTTCTCCTCGCCCTCCTCCTCCCTCCCACCCTCCCATCAGAAAAAGACAGGAAGTGAATGCAGATGTCGGACCCACCTGAGCTCATTGCTCATTCCATCTTTCTCTATTCTCTCTCCCACGCGTTATTCTCTCTTTCTTGCTCACTCATTTTTTCCCGCAGACCCCCGTGGCTGAAGCAGTTGCTACATCACACACTGAACACATTGACATACTGAACCTCACAGTGGAGGCTGTCCATCACAATAGCAGCATGCTTGTTTGTTGTCTCTCTCAGTTGCCTTGCTGTCTAAACCTGTGCTTGTCTGTAATGCTACAGTACGCACACAGATAAACAGTGTTTGTCTTCAGTCTATGCCTCCGAGTCTCTGTAAGGGAGGAGAAATCCTCAAGTATGCATCAGGGGAAACATCTTTGATTATTTCTTCACCTTATATGAAGAAATCAACAAAGTCAACAACTGATTTGATACAGTCTGGTGCATAGATTCCCCACGATGGCTTTAAAAATCCAAAAGTGAACACAAAATTTTACCATCAGTAAAAGGAAACACAAAAGATGAAATATATATATTCTCTGTCTTCAAAAAAAAAGAATCTTTCACTCATTCTTACCAAGGTTTCAAAACATTTTAAAAAGTGCCTTTTTCAGGAAGCACAAGAGTATTTAGCTCAGGTAAATACTTGATTCTGATTGGTCGAAACTCCATAACAACAGTGTTTACTATTCCACAGTCACACCAAGAAATCTGGCACAGTTCACCTCTGCCTGTTGACACTGTGGCAAAAATGTATGTTACTGTAAGCATTAAAAATCAGTAAAAATCAATCTGGTCTCTAAATACAGAGACCAGAGTTTACAGACTGGTCTTTAGAGTTGAGAAATAATGACGGTTACTAAGATATGAAAAGAGCCTGAGAAACTACTAGGACTCAACCATCTCTACAAAGTTACTTAAACGAATATTTACACACCATGACAACAGGTTAGACACCCCCTTGATGAATGTTGCCGACTGCTTGCTTCTCTAGTTATACCAACTTTAGTGATGACCACACAATAGCAATACACAGCTGTCTACCACTCCACGTGCAAACCTCAACCAAAAAGCCACTCTATAGCCACAAATCATGCTAACTTCAGCTTAACTTCATCAACAGTACATATAGGGTCCGTGCCGTAGTACTACCCATCAAACATCCTTTAAACTTTGAGCTGAAGTGAAAAAAGCAACAATGCTAGAGTTTTTACATCTGCCTTATCTATACCTGACAATGAGTCAACAACAAAGCAGGAAGAAGGCGATTGGAATTTCAACATAAAAGTTTTGAAAATGTCTTATCAGCTTTTCAGTATGTTCAATGGAAAGGTTCGTTTTAACTTTAATCACATGGACTGTGCTATTATTGGCTCAGTTTAAGTCCATCTGAGAAGGTCTTTGAATGCAGTCTTTTAAGGAGGAGGTTGTTCCTGTTCTGCCCTATATGTTCTTTCAATATGATTAGCAAACTGTCCTGCAGAAGGAGCTGGGCTACATGGACCCTCATCACATGAAACAAGTCTATGTTAGACACTGAAAAGGCTGAGTGATTACTGTACTGCAGAGACTGATTTCATCTCGCCATCACAGAAAAATTAAATTAAATAAATATCTTGTTGTACCCAATACAGTTTTTTTTTTGCTTCAGCTCATGAGACACATCCTGGCAGAACTGCTTGATACAGCAAAGAGACATAGTTCGGTATCCAGGGTACAGCACACTCCAGCGGGTACTTATATTCCCCAGAGTATCTGTGTGAAGGTTGTTGAGTATAGCTCTCTTCATGTTGCTCACCGCAATGGGAGTCTTCTTCAGAGCCACACTTTTCTTGATCATATGCTTACAGTCTAGAATGAAAGAGACCCTTTCACATGAAATAACATGAAGGTTTAAGCCTCCTTACTGTGTCCTCAGTGTCCCTGATACATGAGTCATGCAGAAGGCCAGTTCCAGAGACATTTCATCGGACGTCTGTGCAGCTCTGTAAACAGCTCGTCTCTGATAAAGAACTACAGCCATGATCAATAAAATCAAGTGAAAGGCTGACATAAGACGCACCTGAACTGTCTGTAAAAGGTAAACAGTAAAACTACGGTGGTCTGACTAAAAAACTTGTCCAGACTTGTTGAAATCGTTGTAATTACTGCAATACCTAAACTCTCCACTTTGTTGGTGAAAACGTCTTTCAAACGTCAGCTCAGAAAACTACTACACCCAAACCACAGTGAACCTAGTTGTGAGTGAGAAGATGTACACATAACTTGACAAGGGTTGAATGTTTGCAACCAGGTGTAGCCTTACATCCAACATGAAGCTGAAAGTTATGACTGACCTAAAGTTAAACCGTTTTTAGCCCAAATCAGGTTACCTATGTCATTTTCAAGGGCTTTTCTTCTGCAGAGCTCCAGTGGCTGAATTAGCAATTCGCCTCTGAGTCATGGGCGGAGACAGCGCTGCTCTGCACACTCCAATTCATGCTAGCTAGTAGCCTAAGATTGCTGGTGTGGTAGAAGTGGCAGGTAACACAGGAGCTATTCAGCTCTCAGACACTAATTTCTTCAGGGACATGATGACAGCTAATATCATTATAAGCTTTCCAACAAGCATAGTCCTCACTACTTCTCAGAATCTGGCCTGCAGAGCGTGACTCCGGGGGTGGAACTTGGATTCCCTCTGTGTCTGAACCTGCCGTTTGGGTCTGCCAGAGGTTCACAGTATTTTGAATGAAGAAATACTCAGAAATGCCATTTGCTCTTATTTTTTTCATTTGTCCTCTAGCATCAGAAAAATGCCATATGAACATGAAGACAACAAGAAAAACATGATTTTTATCAGAGTGGGTCTTAAAGCGACGTAAACTGAAAAAAGTCACAAAAGCCAAAGGCAGCCTACCTTGTTTAGTTCATGATTGATGAAAATGCACTTAAATGAGGGAGGGTGATCTGTGATCTGACACTAGTCAAACAGTGAGCTGATTTTAAGGTTTCAGTTCATCTGGAAAGCCTAATCAAAGAGCTCTCCCCTCAACTACAGCATGTAGCGGCTGGAAGCGGGGCGCTTTCTCTGCCATGCCATTGCTGATTGCTGTGAGCTTTTCTGTAGGCTAAATGAGGCTGTCAGCTCTGGGCTGTCAATGCCTCCCAGTCCAGTCCAATGTAAAAGGGGGGAATTCACTCCAAATATGTCAACGACTGGCTGCTTTGTAATGGCAGTTTCTGGTTGCAGACCTCCCAGTTTCTCTGTTTTGTTTATTTGAGTTGGAGTGAGAGTATTTTTAAATTCTTGATACCAACTCTGTGATTTTTAGAATTTGACTCTCTATACTTATTTCTTGTGTTATCCATATCCTCTGCAAACATGTTCATTGGAGAAGAGAGTGGATAAGAGTGGGATACTTGGCAACGTGCAAATGTTTATGTGAATGTGCGTGATAAAAACTGGGTGTGACTGCAACCAATCTAAGTCAAGTGAAAATGTATTACTCACCAGTGAAGCATTGTTACACTCCTGTTCCTCATAGTTTTATACATGTAGAGTATGAAAATTAAAGAGGGAGACCTGAGGCTATCAGAGACCAAGACTCTCCTGCCGTTGAATCTTGCTTTTTTGATAAACTTTTACAAAAACACAAGGTAAAGCTGAAAAGAGACCTTTAGTGGAGAGCAAGAAAAACAGTAAAACTAACCCTGTCTGCCAGAAAAATTCCCCGTTGAGTTGGCACAGCTGTGAAACTACTGGGCCTCCTCAGAGCCCATCAGATTACATGTTTGTACTGCGGGACATATCCGCTGCCTGGCACCACCCACAATCCTTGGCATCTTCTTGGGAAGACCACGGGACAGTACCCTCACTGCCCCAGGGATCAGGGCAAGAGGGCACGCTGCCTGGTGCAGACACATGATGGGCGTCTGGCTCCTGTCACGGTGCCCACTGCCTGGGCAGGGCACAGCAGAGAGGTGGGGGGGCCTGGCACGGGGCACCGGCAACTGGTAAAGTTGGCACAGGGGGCACATAGCATTCTTTCACATGCCATGGTGGCATTCAGACAGGGCTGCTTTTTGGCATGAGCCTCTAGTCCCGCTTCTGTTGTTGTTTCAGGCGGTCCCTGGTTCCCCAAACTGCAAATGAGCCTGGAATTTAGTAGGCTGTCTTTCAGCAATGTGTTGCCATGACTTCTAATGGAGGGCAGGACAGAAGGGTCAACAAGACTTTTGTATTACAGGGCTTTAATTGGAGGGCAAAGTCAACAGAATTTCACTGCTAATTGCCATCTCTGTATCCATATCCAACCATGCTCACAGAGAGACTGGCAGTGGATATGAGCCATGTGTGTACCCTTATTAAGGAAACAGGATCTATCAATTTACCTGATCTGGCGCTTCACAATACAAGCTGCAAAAATGACAGGAAACATTTATGAAACACTGGTGTCTGCATCTCTTCTGTTACTGTAAATATGGCTGATAATTTCAACAACTAAAATCATTACCTATAATCACAACACCTGAGAAGTCCCATGAGGCATTGCTGCTGCTTTAAAAAGGTAAGCATCGTGCTGTCTAGGGTGTAAAAATAAAAAAATAAAAAAAGGCAGCGGACAGCAAGATGAGTTGGAGGTTGCAGAATGCCAAGGATGGGTGTGAGCAGAGAGGAAGGAGGGTGTTTCCGATTCACACAGAGAGAAGGAGAGAAAGAAAGATTGTGTACATTTGTATGTGTGTGTGTGTGTGTGTCAGAAAAAGAGAGAGAGAAAAAAATAAAAAGGATGTATATGTATGTGTGGTGAGTTAGTGTGTGTGCGCTCTGGTACAGAGATGGATCACCAGCGCTTGTATCTTCTCCGCGGCCATGCCTAGCAGCACGTCAGCGGCAGCCTCCATTTACATTAGGGAGATTTAAGCTGTCTCAGGCAATGGTGACAAGTCAAGGTGTTTCACTTTAATTACACCGGGCAAGGTCACCCCCTAGCTGGCTCACCCTCACGCGGGAGAAAAGGAGGAGGACGACTACTGCAAGGAGGAGGCGGCGGCGGCAGGGGTGGTGGTGGCGGTGGAGGAGTGGGGAGGGTTGGTGTGAGCTCACGCCTGTATTTACATTCTCGTTTTCAGACCCCCCCCCTTTCTCCAACCGCCACCCTTTAATAAACCGCTTCACACACCTTGAAAGCACACACCATATGCAGACAAACACACTGGAGGCACGTGTAAAAATAAGGTGGATTTAAAGAGGGAAATATTCCGAAGATAATATACATCAAGACGCACACACAATACATTTTTCATCCCTCACAAACAGGATACTAGAGCGCACAAACAAGCACACATTCCCCGGCAAGCCTGTTTGTTCCAAATAATCCCTAGTGACAAAATAAACGCCACAGTGTGCGAGGTTATAGCCTTAATGGGCCATACGCCATTGAGGTGACATAGTGTATTACACACCCTTAATATGACACCGATTGCCTACTGTGCTTTAAGCCAGGTCCCTCCACCGTTTTTTCCTCTTTACCTCTGCTCTCCAGCCCGTCTGTCCCGGGGCCATGGTGTTGTACACTGGAACTGACAGGTGGGAGTTCATAGAGGGATTTATTGTGGTAGATAACCCTGTCCTGAGAGGGCTTTTGTTACCACTTAGAGTTGTGCTTTGTTCTCTATAACCTGTCAGGTTTTTACTTCAGTATTTTTCTTTTCTGAATTGTCAAGGTATGACATATAGAAGTCCAAAAAGCTACGGATTAGAAGTTCAGAAACCTTTGTCTGTGTGGACATATTTATTGATTATTTCACTCAGATAGAAACTATGAAACCAAACCATACTTATCATTAGGGATGCGTGCATAATACTAGCTAAAATTGGCATCCCATATAGCAGGGTGCAGTTTTGCAGTAATGTGATCCAGAACATAGAAATTAAGTTGCATGCAGGTTGTGTCTAGTTAAACTTGCAAAAGTGTCACCAGTATAGGCATGTGGACATTAACCTGCAAGGTGGACCAAAGGCTGGAGACGCTAGCTTTACTATCCCTTTGCAAGTAATCTGATATAATTTATCTCCAGACACTGTTAGCCATGTTGAATATGCTCAGTTCTGACTGTTCTGGGTGTTTTATTAAATTCAGATTAGTGAGCTAGTGTACAAATTTCTGTTGAAATAATAAGGAAATAAGTTGATACGGTACATTCATAGTCTTGTATCTCCTTTACTTTGTGTCCTTTATTGTAATCAATGTTTAGCTGGAGGATTGCATAAAAAATTGCAAGAATACATCATATTCTTTATACATTAAATAAGATTTTAGGGAAATACAGCCTCTGTATACTGGACTAAATAAGCAGGTGATGTTGTTCTGTCTGAAACTTGTTCTAAATTATACAGATTTATGCAGAATTATAATTTCCAAAGTGCTAAATTGCCCTCAAAATTATTTCCACTTTGTTTTCTCAATGGATTTTAATTTCTTTTATAATTAACAAAATATCTGAACTACCTGGATGAACCTTTATTAACACTGACATGTGAAGTGGATTTTTGATATGATTCACAAATGTCTGCAGGTCCACACATGCTCTTAACCTTCTTTTAATTTGCGTGTTTTTTTTTTTCAACAGAGATTTGATGTCAGGCTGTCAGTTAAAAGCAGCCTTACCTTTCTTATCAGCATCACAGCTTTACCCGTGAAAACTGCAGTCATTTAGAAAAAAAAAAAATAGAAGAAGCAGGAGGGTGGGAGTGAATGAGAGAAAGGGGAAAAGAGAAAAGAGAGAGGGGAGGGAGGGAGAGGGAGAGAAAAAGAAGGAAGTGCCTTCGGGGGAAGTTATTAAAGAAGGTGCAAGCTGGCTGGCTTGGCAGCAGTTCAAAGGGGGTGGATCCCCTTGCCTCCCTGCACCCAAATGGCAGTTGCTGGCACCACCGCTAAACACACAATGCCTTGTGGCAAAACTGTGTCTTTCATTGACAGATGAGTGGGGCAAGGAAAGGAAGGAGGGAGGAGGGAACACAAAATGCTGCTATTCCCTCGCTTTTTTTGAGGGAGAAAAAATAAAAAGAGAGACTTAACCTGAAAGAGGTGTTAGCCCCCTAACCAGTTGTAAAAGGCAGACTCCACTAACATACATCCACAGGCACACAAACACACACAAATACAAATAAAATGTGGATGTATCCATTGGTGGAAGCAGGAGTGTGGGAAGGTGTGGAAAATCGTCAGTCGAGGGAAACCATCAGTTGTCAAAAGTATCTCGCTGCGGGTGCAAGGAATCAAAAATAATACTGATGATATTTAGAGGAAGGAAACTGCACTTTGGAGTCTGAATTACTGAGATCTTCAAATAATCATAACTGCGGTGTTATATCATACTGTTTGGGACATCATAAAAACACCATATTAATTCACAAAAACGCACGAAAAACACACATCCACATATCTTTATCGTACCCACTGCTTTTCCTGCGGGTTGGACTCCACACTTCTCCACAAGCACAAGGTTAACAGATTTTATTGGATACAGGCCCTTGAGCATGAGTCAATACCGCATGTCAATAGTTCTTATTAATAAATGGATTTCAAAGGATTTATTTTATTCACCTTAATGTAAAACATGCATTTAAAGCATGCTGCTCAGCCAGACAAGGTAAACATATGTATATAACTGTACATGAGCAGAGAGGGATTTTGTTCCGCATAAGGAATGCATAGAGAGTTGATTTTTTCCCCCCAAGTGTGCCAAAGTACAGAAAGTAACATCATGCATGCCTCCAGTCAGATGTTCACATACACACACACATTACACTCCTGCATCTGTAGTTTCACCCTCTCCTCTTCCACATACGACACACAGACACTTTAGGAACAAACCGCACACACTGCCAGGCCAGCTTGTAGTTAGATTTATGCATACATATATAATCAGCAGCCTATATAGTAACCCTGACCCTGTAGGTCTAGGGCAAGGCCACAGGGATGCATCTAAAAAGTCTAAACTACAAAGGCATTAATAATGACCTGTCCCATCTACCTCTGCAGGAGCTCAGGCATGTTGGATGGAAAAATGGATAGATGGATGAAGGATGGGCTAAAGAAAGAGGAGCACGCCACAATCACAAGTTCAGGATACAGTAAAGGAGATGACACTATGTGATGGGATCATGAGAACTTTGGTACGGGGTGATACGCAGTGTTGCCACAGTTACCTTATTTTTCAGACTAAAATTGACAGTGCGCCTTATAATCCAGCATGTTATGTATGATTATTTGTTGTGCTTACTGACTGATATTATGCGGTGCAATGCGCTCAAAAATCTGTCCTCTGAGCAGTCTACAAGACTGCCTGACTGTAATGTCTAAATTAGAAGTGCATTCATGTAAGGCAGCCCAGGCCCGGAGTATGCACTAGCAGCAATAAACCAATCAATGCCTAATGCGCCTTAGAGTCCGGTGTGCGTTATGTGTGAACATAGACATGTTTACTTAATTTTAAAAGTAACTAGGTTAGATTACAAGTTACTTTTAAGTTACATTCAACAGCCTCAACATATAAATGATAACCATTTTCTTTCTAACACTCACTTTATTGGAAGCAGGAATGTCAAAAAAATACATGTGTTTAAGAGAAAGATAAAGATAGTCTTTCTTGACAGACAAAACATAGTCTTTTTTTTTTATAAGATAAAGACAGTCTTTAAAAAAGCGGCTGTATTTACAGCTTGAGAACGTGCACCTCTCTCCTCCCTCCATTGTTGTTTATGTTTATTTTGCTGCTGCTGCTTTATGAGTGTGCACATGTATTACACATGAGTGGTCCTCATGCTGAAAATGTGACCTGTCAGACGAAAACAAATCTATCTTTTTTTTTTTTTTTTTTTACAGGAAAATGAGAAAAAAGAAACGCACACAGTGACTTGGACATGTAACTTAAATCTAACTACTGCTTTGGTAATAGCTAGATTACTCGTTACTGACAATAGTAGACTTACTAGAGTAGCACATATTGATGATTCACATAAATGTACATGTTGCAGATTTTTACGTGGATTTCCAAAGAGAGCACAGGCTTGGGTTTGGGGTTGTCTACAAAATTGGCATTCAGTGTCTGCAACAGTCAAACGGGCCGTGCACTAAAAAACATGGTCTCAGACATCCAGGTCATGGTAATTCAAACATGAATCCAAAATCTAAGCTTAGAGCTGAAGATGAGAGGCAATCATCTTTACCACTAAGTCTAGGTGACTTCTCACGTCATAATATTTACTGCACGCAATAGAAAAACGCATGAAATGTACTGTGATGACAAAAAGTAGGCTTCACGGCTGAAGTTCTCTGCTCCTGATGTAAACTGTCAGTGATGTAAACTGAACCACTTTTTGGACCAGATGGCGCTCACGTTATGTAACAACCTGTTCTGCTGCCGTCATAGGTGCCATGCATGGAGTTTGTTACTCCTCACGAGCACAATGCGCTCAGACTTCCTCATGACTGTGCTGAAATCGGGTGATTTCGCGTTGCGGATCGCAAAGACAGGCATAAAAATGTGAGTCACAGTCAAGTCATGCGAGCCCGTTTTAGAGTTATATTTGATTTGGAATCGAAAACACAATGAAACAAAGACCCTCTTCACAAAAGATTAGCACAGCTACGTATAAATATTCAAATACTTGCAATATTTCTGCAGATAAAGGGGATACATCTGCACACACGGTACATGTCACTGAGACAGCTCTTTCTCCAGCTGCTCTGCAGAAATGATAGGTGGAGAATGAGATAACAGTGACACGTCTTTATTCTTTATCTACAGTCAAAGGCAGACTCTGATGATCATCAAAGTAGAGTTACAAAATGTTACTCTGTTTTATGTGCATTTCTACACCTCAGTCATCACAACAAGATGACACCCTCAGATCCTTCAGTAAGAAAATCCACTTGCGTATGTTTTATGTTTGCTTTCATTGCTTACTTTGTCTCTGTTTTGGAGTAAATGTCACGCACTGATGGAGGCTTTATGTCCTCCGTAAGTGAAAAGAAAAATATTCGGCTATTGAAGAGAATAAAATTGCAGTGCGAGACTTCAACACATCATCTGTTATCCTGCAGAAAATGTTGTAAGAGGATACGATGCAGAAAAACATGCATGACAAGGGCACAAAAACAACAGATTTGTTGGAGTATAATGTCATTTGCACCCAGGTTGAGATGGCACATGAAAACCTCGAGCAGAAATATATCATGAGCCACACTTTTCAATATCTCTGGACAACATTTTGGTCTTAATTTGGGGAAGTGAACTCAGCCACACAGATTCTATCCTGCGAGTGTTAATGGTGTCGGTGTATTCTCTCCCTGTGTGTCTATGAGTGTGTGTGAAACAGAGACAGTTGTCAAGCCATGGCTAACTCAGTCACGCTGCCACTGAGCTCCAAACAATGACCTGAATGTAATGACAGATGACACATAGGGTGTGCGGACTCAACGCAGGACAGAACCCAAACTCCATCTGTTACTCTGCCATATTAGCTGAATATATAATGTTTAAAAAAAAGGGAAAAAGAAACACACCACAGAGTTCAAATCTGTCAAATAAGGATACATACAGCACAATTCTTTCCAGTAAAAACATCATTTTTAAGAGCATAAAGTTTGAATACTGTAGCTTCAGGGATAATTTGACCTGCAGATTCAGTGATTTGATTTTCTAAGACCTTTGCACATAAGCAACGTAAGAGTGCTGCTGGGAAATTATGACTAAACACAGAGCCAATAACGCACTGAACTCAAATTTGATTTAATCTATAAATTGGATTAGTTGAGAGAAAGCTGTCTAATTTTTAAAGTTTTGGTGTGGAAGCTTTGGTTTGAGTCCTTTTTAAATATTTTTATCCTGTTTCTTAAATATGGCAATATTCAACAACATCTACCAGTCAAACTCAAGGCTGAAATGCCCCCTTACTCTCCCCTCATATGATTAAGTGACGGTGGCCTTTTAGGACAAGAAACTGCCATGATGCATGATAATTATGAACCTCCATTTGTCCAGTCTTCACCATCAAAAATCAATACAAATTCTTCTTCTACTTCACCCAACCAGCACATTCCCTCACTCAGCAACTATGACTAAGTGTACGGCTGTAAAGTATTAATTCTGAGTGACCAAGATGGCAGCCTCCATTAAAAGGGTAGATGCTCATTTTTAGTTGATGAGAACATTTTCGATTTATTTATTTTTTTATCGGGGTTATTATAAGCTAATGTAAAGATATCTATGTTTATTGTTCCCCATTCCCATCAAATCTGTTCAAATAAATGCCACTGATTGTTACACAGCGCACCTTTGAAATTTGAAAGTGTAGAAATGATCAACTTTTAAGTTGATTAATTGTTGCTTTTAGCAAACCATACATCAAAATTCCCATTAATTTGAATGTGTTCTAAAACTAGATTAAAAAAAATCTCCACAAAAGCTTTAAAATTCTTTTAAAATTGTTCCTATTTTTTCGATTTATTAATGTTTTTTCTGTGTTCTTACATATCTAGACAATTTTTAACAATCACATTTTATTTATTTTATTGTAATTGTTTTATTAGGGTGATTATAGGCTAATGTAAAGACATCTATAAGTATTATTCCCTATTTCCATCAAATCTGTTCTAATAAATGCAGCTGATTGTTAAAACTTGGGAGTATAGAGGTTTATTAACCTCTAAGTTGATTAATTGTTGCCTTTAGCAAGCTGTACATCATAATTCCCATTAATTTGAATGCCTTCTACAACTAGCTTAAAAAAATCCCCACAAAAGCTTTAAAAATTGCTCCTGTTTTTTCGATTTATTAACGTTTTGTAGGTGTTCTTACATATCTACACAATTTTGATCAAACACATTTGGTTTTCAGACTTGTTGGACAAAATACAAAATGTGGAGCTGTAATTTCTGAAGCCAAAACATACATTTACTATGATGGATGTAATGCTTACCTTCCTACATATCATTTTCAAAATGTTGCTAATTCTAATTATAAAAGTTTCCCCAGTTTGAGACTAAAGTATGTGAGTGAACATGTGTAACTGAGTGTGTGTGCACATACCTGTATTTGTGTCGGTCTGTCCTGAAGACCTGTCATGAGTGAGGGGTTTCAGCCAAATCATCCCCAATGAGAAACTTTCCACAGCGAGCACAGCTGCTGGAGCAGGAGGCTGGGAGAGAGGAGAAACAGAGGCTGCTTTAAATGTATTTTCTACAACACTTTCTCAATTAAAGGCCCTTTTTACACATAGCACTCTGCTAATAACATAATGGCGAGTAGAATGTCATTGAGTGGTGTAATGTACCTAAATCCTTCACCAGCATTTTTAATGCTTTCATAATTGGAGCCCACTTTGGAACATTGTGCCACACAGGAGGCAGCGGTGGAAAGGCAAAGAGAAATGATTTGTAAAGATGTCCGCACTGGAAATAATAACTAGCCTTGGTGCTAATGTAGGGCTCTTTGCAAAAAGGGGAGGAAAAAAACATGCTGCTAATTGAGTTTGCCTGAAAAAAGACATTTAAAACTCATCATTTCATTTTACAGTCCTTTTTGTGGAACATTGTTAGCGGAGAGGGGAAGGGGAACACTAGCAGTGTTTTACATCCATTTGGAGGTTAATGGTCAAGTTTCAGGCTTTTAAACACAGTAAAAACTAAACTGAAAGGATTTACTTTAATTAATTGCAAAGTGTGATTTTTTTTCAATACATGTGAACTCTTGCCTTTCAAAACTTGCCTACAGGGTTTGCTCCACTTATGCAAGATAAATACCAGTTTTAGTCTTTTGCTTGCAACTGGGGTAATACGATAATTTCACCAAAACATTTTGCTGTGTTTAAAGTTGTTTTCAAACAAGTGACTCATAAATTTTGGATAAATGAGTTCTGAAATTCACCAAAAACCACTTTCTGTCTGGACTTTTTCAACAGATACGTCTAACTTTTTCCCTCCTCATTTCATCCTCCTCTTTGTTTCCCGTGTTTGGAGAGGACCGCCTCTGATTTGTGGGTCCACGCTGAGACTATACATTACCGTGCACCAGAATGACCCCTGGCCCTGTCTAAACACACCTTAATGACTCATGGTTGGTGGGCACAGCTTGGTTATAGGGCTCCGCAGGCTGAGGCTGGGGCGACAAGAGGACACTAGGCACCAGGATTGAGTGGACTCCGCACAGACATTAGCACCCTTGCTTCTAGGCTGTATTGCATCAATGTCAGTGGGTAAAAACATGTCCTCCATCTTCAAAACCACACCCTGAGGGATGAGAAAAGCACCTGCAGACCTCTTATCTATCAAAAGATAATGGCCAAAGTCAAATCAGTCTTTCTCTGAAAGCACTCAGCTGTTGCGCCTGGGAAGAATGTGGCAAGTCGTACAAATTAGCCAAAGCACCGTTAGTCGTAGATAAGAAATTGTCCTCGAACAGCACTACATCCTTTTTAGCGCCCCGTGCTTTTTCTACTGAAAAAAATGGGAGGTCTCTGGCAGAAATATCCCCTCCATATCCCCTCTGCAAAATGAAACAAGGAAAAGGGAGCTTGAGGTGAGGGAGCAGGGAAATCATTTACGGTAGCATGATGAACTGTCTGTTTCTCCCGGCAACAAACAACTTAACAGGTGCCTTAAGAGAAGAGAGTTGTCCCATAATTGTAAAAGCTTTTCTGATCATTTAACCTGCAGATCCAATCAATCAGCGAAGGAAGCAGATGTACGAGCACAGAGGCACAGAAACTGCATCGAGTGTATCACACTAAAGGTTAACAGCTCAAAGAGAAAATGGAGAAGGTTGGAAAATAAGTGGTGAGGATGTATAGCACGGACACTGGAGGTGTTTTCAGAACAACAAAAGCTTCACGCAGCTCTTTTTTCTGTCACTAAATGTACACCAGTCCAAATTTGTCAGATACATTTAACGCTGATGTTTTTTAGATCCGTTTGCAGTCATTCTTTATTTCAGACTTTTTTTTAAATCAAAGTTTCTTTCTGTGATTAGGGTTAACCCAAAGGAGCAAAGTGACACTTTTAATAAAATGCACATTGGAGGCAGAGGAGTCGTAGCCGTTTTGACAGATGAGCCTGAGAATGGCACAGAACCTCACCAGCTGGTAATGGACCTGGCGCCAACTGCCCATCTCGGCTGGCAGCTTGCTCTAACATGCCAGTCGAGACCTGTGAGGGCTCAGCTCATGACCGGTAGAACGCCAGAGGGGATCAGATGCCAAACCGTCACAGTCGGCTCTCAGATGGAACAACCCAGGCATTAAATCTAATGAGAGGGAACGCGGGGTAATTTAATAGACAGTTTTAGTAGAACTAATATAAATGAGGAGGGAAGCAGTTGGCAGTTTGTTTGTGCCGTTTTTTTTTTATGATTAAAATAAATCAAAATAGGATTTCTGTTAAAACTGTAAATGTTTTACATAGGTTAAACACTTATTCCAGCTAATCTCTGGTTATTTAAAGCTCCTTTGGGGATATTTTAGCTGTTAATGATACAGAAAGTAACACTGGTGCCGCTCAGAAATAAACCTGAACATCAGGAAGATTAGGTATTTTTATTTGTATGTGTTTTTTTCTAATGCTGCTGCAGAGTAGGTGTCAAATAAGGCATTTGACAGCACTCTGTGCATACAGTTTTTCGTCTGACTTTCCACAGGTAAAATTCACAGCGATTGATTTTTTTCCGAATTGAAGGAAGATACAATCTCATTTTTTAAAAAGAGGAAACACATTTTACCGGTCTACAAGAAAGGAAAGAGGTAAAAGAAACTTCTTTAAATGCAGGGGTCACCATAATAAACAGAAATTGAAAGCTTTAGAGGGATAGTTCAGTTTTTAGTAGTTAAATAGGTCATAAGGGGATGCCAGTCATCTAAAACCCTTTGTTGTCAAAGCATCTGGAGATCCAGAATGGAGTCTTGGTGATTATTTGCTGCAGACAAGGTCAGCTCTAACATGTAAAGCATCGTACTCTGTGTAAGTTCATGTTCTACTGTAAGTTTCCCAGACATGACGCATACCTGTTCTCTCACCTCCAGCAAACTGATCAGTTAAGTAAGTTTATGTTTTTGAATCTTAGTTTGACAAAACATTAAACAACAAATACTGCATATTATTCAGCAGACACAGTAATAGTCAAGTTTGTTATTTAAGCTATTCCCCTTCAATGGCTCACACAGTAAGTTTCATAGGTGTACACATACCATGCACACCATCATGGAGAAAAAAATAAGAGCCTACCAACTCTTTTGAAGACAATCAATCAGCTTTTCTGTTTTGTTTTTTTTTTTACTTCTAGATATTGAAGAAAGACGGTAAGAAAACAGCAGCACTCAGGACAGCAGGGAACTCAGTCTAAGAAACGAATACTGCAGTTGTATGTAAGCCACTTGTATCCTTGGCTCAGAGAAGTCCTGTTGTTAGTAAGTCCCACTCCAGACAGCAAGTTACCTTTTCTCTTCTTTGTGGGCTTGGCCTCACAGTTTATACACCTGCACCTACTGTGTACACCCTCCTGCTCTCAAGCTAGTACAGAAGTTTCTTCCCTTCTCCTTTGGACCAATGAGTAAGTAGGTAGCTAGACAGGCAGGTAGGTAGGTAGGTACTTTATTGACCCCTAGGAATATTTGTAAATCAAACACTTATTGCACCCTCTTAGCTCGGTTCATGACATTTTAATCAAGGTTAATTTTAACCGTGAATGTTTGTTGTTGAATATAAAAACTGTTGGCCAAATACTAAATAAAGCAAAATTAAAAGCCCATCAACCAGTGTCCTAAATAGCCCATGTACCAGTTATACTTATGTGGTAGAGGAAGGATCCATGAGGCGATGTTAACCACTCAAAATTAGGTTAATTAAACATCATCTTCTCTAAAACGGTTCAATAACTAAGTCTTAAACTCCTTTTGTGTAGCGCTGCAGACATCCTGCAAACATCCAACACCCACTGACAAGGGCTGGCAGAGATTCCCACTGAACTCTAGCTGCACATGGAACAGACAGATCGCGAATAAGGGGGGGATGGAGTGCAGGGACAAAAAGAGAGACATGGAAAAAGAGAATGGAAGATCCAGAGACTTGTCAGTCATGGCAATGAACACTGACAGGCTAACTCTGTGGATAATGTTTCTGTCACTGAGCTCCCTAATCACAGTGTTCTTAGTCAAAACCAATCCTCTCGCATGTGTACACTCGCAAAGTGGCGGGATGTTTGTAGCAAACAGCTGAAAGACACGCACAAAGAGCGGGTGTCAAGGCAGGCAGACCGAGTCACATCTCTACCATTATCAGACGCTCTGACAAGGGCTTGAAGAAGAAAATACAAGAAAAACAGAAAGAGCCGCGAAAGAGATGGAAGTGGAGGGTGTAAAGCAAAGCGACTGGAGGAGAAAAAAAAGCGGAAAAATGGCAGTTTTTAAACATACCCCACCAGGTAGTGCCTGTCAGAACACATTGCCATCCTCTAATTGGGTCATTTTTGATACCCCCTACCACACGGTGCCAGCGTATTGATGGGGAGGTGTCAGGGTGCCAAGAGCCTGCGAGGCCTCACTGGCACCGAATCAAAGCAGGCAACAAACGCTGCCCGCAGACAATCTGGCAAGCTGGAGCGCACACAGGCGCAAGAACATCCAAAAACATGGCCCCATAGCTCCTGCCTGTACCACCGGGGCGTAATTGGTACATGGGCATTCCGGAGCATTTTCAAAGGAGGGAACTTAATCCACATGTGTACTATGAAATTGGCTATTTTGTACCCAGCATCCCCCCTCCTCCTTCTTCCTCTCTTGCTCTCCATCTCGCCCTCCCCCAGTTTGCAACCCTTCAACCAATTTAGCACTCCGAATACGTCTTGTTTTCTCGTACATCCTCTTCGTCGACTATCAACTGCCACTCTATCTTTCTCTCGGAAATAGCCCCGGGTTTGACCACGGCATCTTAGGCTGTGAAGGCGGACAAGGATGCCTAATCTTTACTCGGTGCTCAGCTTGACAAGATTTCACTCGTTGGAGTTTGTTTGTGGTTGTGTTTGCGCCCGTATGTGTGCGTGTTGGTATGTTTGTCTGCACTGTAAGTATGCAGATCTGGAGAGCCTAAAACAAATCAAATTTGTTCGTCACATGCTTGCACATAAAGCTGTGGAGTTGGGTTTAAGGGTGTGGGTTGTGGATTGATGCTTACAGTAGGATGTGGGTGAGCCAAAGCAAGCACATCCCACTCCTGTCCTAAGACTCAGAATCTTTAAATCTAAATATTCCCAAACAGAAACATCCTCTCATGCCTTGCTTGTGTTTTGTACATTCCAACATTGAAGAACACTGTCGCATCTCCTCATCCTTTGTGTGCTGGAGTGTGCCTTCCAGCCAGCCTGGCACTGACTGGCACATGGAGTAAAACCGACTCCAGCTGCTTTCTGACCGAGGGGAACTTGTTTAATTAACCACGCTCCGGTTCCAATGAAAGGCTTGGTTTCGCTCCCAGCTGTTGACCAGTCTGTGGCACCCCGGGGCCCTGATGGGGACTGGCATATCACCCCTGGTCCGGTCCGATCCACGTTTCCCAGACAAAGATGGACTCTGCCTGTCATGCCAGGATGTATCACGCCTGAGCCCTCCTTCATAAATTAAACATGAGATCTGGAGGAGTTCTTTTAAAAAAGGAAAAAGACCCAGAGGATGTTTCTCTGCTCAGATTCACCCACGCTGTTTTTCTTTCCTTTTTTTTTTCTATGACTCGGACTCACTGAGACATGGAAAAAAGGAAGAATGGGGAGAAGGTATAAACAGGTGCAGAGGTGAATTAGAAAACAGTGCCCTCAAAGACTTTCTCAAGTGTGTATTTGTGAGTACGTTTGTGTGTGGGCAATCCATTGTGGCCTGAAAGAGCACTTCAAAGAGCCTTCTGATGGTTGTCTGGCTCTTTCCATGTGCTTTTGGGGACGCACTCATATGTACGAAATGAACTCAGCTTTAAAGCATTACTCATCCTGTGTGTTAAGCTTTGGTGCAGGTGGTTTGGTAAACATAAAGTTTCACCCCAAATAATGTTATTCTTTAGAAAAATAAAATAACATGCTTCAAAATTTAAATTTAACTCAATGTTTAAAATCAAACTAACACACTTCAGATTGAACTTCTTCCCAATCCAGGATTATTTCAACAGCCCCTTCGCCAAAAATCTATCAGTTTCAACAGAGTGCTGCGAGGTTGCGCATGCTGAATGTGACCCTTGGGGGTAAATACATGCAGACGCATGTAAACACCACATCACAACAACACCATCTCTTCATCTTAACCATGGTATAACCCAGCCCCCACCCTCCACTTTTACTGCAGCCATGAATCACAAGACTTGTCGCCACTGAAGCCATCACAAGCTAGGTTTATGTTTGTGTTTGTCTTTGTTTTCTTATCTGTGCTGTGGGACAAAGGTCCATCTAAGTATTGATGCCAACTCTGAGAACATGTTTTGATCATTAGGCCTAAAGAGGCTTAATGTGCACATAGACTGTATGGGGAAATAGAAACAGCTGCCACTTCAGCAAAACCACAATTGAATTTTAGAAACTGAGGCATTTGAGGCAAGACGATGTGACGATGTTTGAACAAAAGGTAGATACAAGAGAGAAACACTTAATCCCACTTTTGTGATCTGACATCACTTGTCATCACATGTCAGCCACTTGTCATCCACGGGTTAGCCGTGACTTGAAGCACTCCCAAACCTATTGTCTCCTGTAGTGGTTCTCAAAGTTTGGGTCATGACCCTACGCTGCACAACAGTCACATCTCAGCATGTGCAACGTCAGTCATATAACCTGAAACGCATCATGTGGTCACCAGTTTCCCCATCTTTCATGGTTAATCCACAATAGAAGTATTCCTGATATCACAGAAGTGCGGCCTCGAACACCAGACCACTTCACATGCAGAGTTTGTGGCTGTGTCGCATGACTTTAAAATGTTTTTTTCCCATCCTGGCTAACAAGACCCTTGAATGTTTACTGTCTGTCGTCTTTACCTGTGGTGCAGGTGAGAAAAATGTGAGTTAAAAGTTATAGGGGCTGGAGCAGTTGCTGAAGTAGAAGTTAATGTGGGAGGGGTGAGCAGCCTGTGGAGTAGTTATCGTCCATTTATGGTTATCAAAGAGAACTGCTCAATATATCGTGATATTGATTTGAGGCCATATTGCCCAGCCCTACAGTGTGTTCTTTTGTAGTGAAAAGTTACCATCAGAGAACTAATGGCCTGGAATAAACATAACTTTTAACATTATTTTATTTTACTTTTTTAAGTATTCTTTTGGGGTGGCTTTTATTGATAGGACAGTGTGAACTGTGGGGAGATGGGGGGGGGGGCATGCAGCACATGGTTGGGGCCAGACTCGAACCCATGACCACTGCAAGGATTGTGGTCACCATGCATAGCTTTTAACTTTATTATTGATAATCGATGATAGCTTATGACTGCACCAAAGCAAATCTCACAGTTTCTCTCACCCTTCTACGACTCTAGCAGTGCGATTGACGCGAATTGGAAAGGAGCTGAAAATGTCTCAACTTGAGTGGATATTCGTGTTGCGATAGCTAATCAGCACGAAGGTTGCCAGGTGACGTAAGAAAACGGAGGGTTGTTCACTGGTCATTTAAAATGAAAACTGACCATGCCGATTTGTGGGTGCCTGGAATTATATGATACTTTTTCTTTAAATTACCGAAACCAAAATAAAAAGGAGCTCGCCTGGAGGCAAGTGAATGAGGAGGTTGGATCGCCGGGTAAATTGTAAAAAAAAATTTGTCTATCACTTGATCCTGCTGGTTTAATTGGCAGGGATTACTGTTGAAATTACCGTTGATGCATGAATGAAACAAGTAACTATTCATTTACGTGTCTAGATTCGTGAAAATTAATTGAGTAGATGATTTCACTCACGCTTGGTGCAAGCGCCCCATCACAGCCCATTCAAAAATTTTTGATTGAAATCAGTTTCACTACAAAGAGAGGTTTATAATGCCCAGTTATAGACGTGGTACTCTACAACAGCTACAACAATCATCTTACTTCTCTACTTTTAATAGTAAAACTCTATTTCTTTGTTTCCTTGTCATCTAAGCGTAGTGCTCTGTAGTGCTAATTGTTTTGTCTGCAGGTTTTCACTCTGTTCCCCACTCTCATCTGAAATAAATCAGGCTTTATGCCAGAGTGACATTCTGAGAAGCAATGTCACCACCCAGCCACAGTGAAAGTCTCTCTGTGTCTACTAAGAGCTGAAGTGCCACCAAGAGAGCTCATTTCACCAGCATCTGGATGACAGGTCGTAGCATCACCAAGCACAATTGTCACCTTTACAAGTTGTCATGCGTCTTGTGTCCTTGATGCTGTGATAATGCACACTGGAAGGGTGTCATGTCATCACCTGATCCCCTCAACAAATAACGTGTGAACACGAGAAGGAGACAAAGCATTTCAACAACAAGAAGGAAAGAAAAGTAAGAGGTTTTTTTATATACATGGTTTATGGTTTCAGGTTTTCCTACTCCCACAAGAGCAACATGGCTGTAAAGATATTTGAATCTTAGCTAAAATCACTTTTTCTGCTCCTCTCTATTGCCCAACTCATGCAGCCCACGACCCTTATCCCCTCTCCACCTCCCTCTGTCATTTTTTTTTCCCTGTGAGTCCAAGGCAGAGTCCACGGGAGCCCCATTTGCCGTGACATATGGCGAACAAGGCAGGCACTGCGAGCGAGTGGCCCTGTCTGGAGCTGTGACTTAGTGTCGTCCCTCGGTGCCTCTGGCAGCACAGGGACAGAGGGATGAAGGGGATGGAGGAAGAGGGAGAGACGAGGTACAGAGACAGAGCAAGGGTGGGAGTCTGGGTAGAAGGGAGGGAGGGGGGGATTCGTGCCGGAGTTTTTGCCCTGGAGACACACTGGCAGTCCTAAGATTAGAGAGGTAATCAATCTCAGCGTGGAGCCGGCCAATCCCACCGCCCCACGGCCTGGCAACCTGGCCTCCTCAGGTGGGGGCAGGGCTGGGAGGTGGCGGAGGAGCACTGACAGGAGGGGCAGAAAGGAGAGGAGAGAGAGATGAGGGGAAAGAATATGCTTTATTAAGAGTCATTTGTCCTTTAACAAGCCTTGGTGCTGGACAGGTGATGAAGCATAGCACCACAAACACATATGATTACTGTCATCGTTGTTTACTGGCTTAGCCGCCTCTGTCACCTCACCAGGGAAACCTTGTTTTGGGTGCCCCCAACACGTAAACACACACACAGAAACACACCTGCCTCAAACGGAGCAGCACCACTTTTGGTCACAGCCAAAACTGTAGTAGCCCTGAAGTCAGTGTGTATTAGTCCAAAAATTTACCCAAAACTGAAACTTCAGAAAAACTTTAAACATATTAAGATCACTGTTACAACCAGACACTGAGAAACACCAACTATAGTTACATGTTACATCTATCATTGTGTCAGCTGCGTGATTTGAGAGTGTAATAGAAGTGTTACCATAATTGTGTTAGCCGGTTTAGCACTGAAGACTTGATAACAACCTTGAAGAATAGGGTGACCATATTCTGAATCCCCAAAAAGAGGACACCGCTATGCAGGGGCAGAGACACAGAGTCACGCATAGTTAATTTGAGAGTTTTTTGGGTCAGATCAAGTGTTTTTTAGGCGCTTCTAACTCAGTAAGTCCACATAAGACAAACCCAAATCTTCCATGCAAAACCCTGGACATTTGAAAGACTTTATAAACTCCCCCGGACGAAACAGGACAAGGCCGGACAGCTCCCAAAAAAGAGGACGTATGGTCACCTTATTGAAGACGCATCATGCAAGCAAGTACCGTTTGTAACAATGAATGCCAAAAAGAGTTTGAAGAAGTGGGAATGCATAAAAAGTTCCCTCTAAACACTGAAAACTAAAACAAAATTAGGTGACCTTATAATGCTAATAATAGATACTTCAGAACGGGAATACTATATTTGCCCAACAACTCCAAATATGAAAAATATCCTAAAGCTCCTGAGTGGAACTCTTTACTTTGTGTCACTTTTGGCAAGGATGCACATCTTATAACTTGTCTGATCTCGTCCTCTACATGCCAAGGTATACATTCCTCAAGAAAAATGTCACCCTACTTTCATTTAACAGTCAGGTGTGTCACTTTCTTAGTATTTACAGTTGAAAAAGTAAAGCAAGTCTGTTTCTCCAGTGTGCAGTCAATCATTCAGTTTGACAACTTGCCCCCCACAGCAGTTTCGGGCATAAATAATTACAAAGTAGAAATTGTCAGTCTTGCTGCAAATGGTCCTGCATGGTATGTTTTTGTAGGTCATAAAGAGGCAGCGGTATCAATTTAAATATGATTCATAACTAGACAAGAAGTCATGAGAAGGGCTTTGAGGGAAAAATGCATACAAATAGTTGACGATGTTAAATAAGTGCTGCCTGTTGGCCTCAGCTCAACTTCAGGTCATGACCCTTTGCTTTAGTCTCTACAGCCTGTACTCTACCTTGACTCTCTTCAGCTATCCTGCCTAAAAATCCTCTTAAATAAAAGGGATATTCCGGCATAACCTTAAGTTATGGTCAGCAGAGTTTCGCAGCTCAAGGAAGAACATTTATGATCATTACTTCATGGAAATGCAATCAGACCAAGATGCTAAGGCAGAAGAACTACTTCAGCTGATGTGCAAAATGATTATTATGATGATTATTACTTCATGGAAATGATTTGCTGCACTTGGTGATCGACTCTTCAGGGCTCCCCCCACAAACAAACGACTGCTGGAAGAGAGTAGGTAAGTTGCGTTTCATCTCTTTTCTAAAGAAATTAGGCAAAGCTAAAAAGATGTGGCTAATGCTGTGGCTGGGACCCTATATGTACTGTTGATGAAGTTAGGTGCTGTTCTGAGCATTATTTGAGGTTGAGGTTTCCACGTGGAGAAGTAGACCACTGTGTATTGCTATGGTGCAGTCGCTGGCTGAAGTTGGTATAACTAAAGAAGCAAGCAGTGGGCAACATTCATCTCTTAAGGGGGTGTCGAACTCATTATTACGGTGTGTTGGACCAAAACTTAAATTTACACCAGAATATCCCTTTAAATAAGCAAGTGTGTGACATAACCAGATTCATTATGCCACTTTAAAATCAGTATTAAAACTGGTTTTAAAGTTTCTATGTTGGTCTGGCTCTTTCATGTGGTGATAAGTGAAAATTCAGGGGTGTGCTATCTCCATGATAATATCATGAGTGTTTGGGAGAGCTTTTTAGAGCCATCACAGCCACTGAGGGTACAGATACCAATCAGAAAAATGTGTGTTATGTATCATATAAACCAAACACTTGATATTTCTAATGAGTAATCAAGAGGAGGTGTTCTCTTTTCCCTGATAGTGGTCTATAGAGCTTAACTTTAAACAATGAGTCACTAAGAAGGCTGTGCACTAGTTTGAATGACTCAAAGTCACATATACTAATTACCATCAGTGTCTCCTAATCTGGTGAACACGTGCACATCAATTACTGTCCTCAGAATGAACTAAAGAAAGAGATGTAATACGGTGCAATGAAGAACAGAACGCTAAAGGTGTAAGAAGAAGAGACGAATGAAAATAAAAGGAAGGAAACATCCTCATGAGGCCTTTTACAGATAAATGAAATAATTAGACACTACTCCCCAGTGGCCTCTATCGTTTTATTCTATTTCTAGGGAAATAATTAGAGATTTTTTTTTTCTTCTTTTGCAAGCCTCTGTGTTTTTTCAGCTTTAATCTTTAATCAGTGTGGAAGATTTCCCTTTGGGCAACAAGGTGCTCTATGTTAAGATGTAATACTCTCTGCTAATTCAAAGTTGCTTTGCATCATGAGGATGCGAGCATCATGTATCACCCGCTGTAAATGCCGTACTGATGTTCGCCTCTTTATCAAAGTAATGCATGAAAATAGGTGAGAAAGCAGGTAGAGGCAAAGTAGGAAAGCTTGTTTTTAATTGGGCCAAGAGGTCTGAACTGAGTCCCATCTGTGTTCTGGTTGGGACTTAATTATAAACAAACATGGCTACCTATCGATAACACCACAAAACCGCAGCGAAGAAGAGGGTTAAGAATAATCTTGACGCCCCGCGGGTCATCGCACACTGTAAACAACATGGATTTATCCAAAAACAAGACAGAGAAGAAACAGAACAGAAGTTGTATGAAATCAATACAAACCAAAGCAAGAATCAAAGCTGGAATAAGGGAAATCAGGCTAAATTGGACTTTTTGTTGTGCTTGGTCAAATATAATGCTGCTAGAAAAGAACCTCCAGAGAGAACAGCAATAACAGAGTGATACTTAAGAAGAGATTGAAGGCACATAGCTAGACAAAGTCAATTCAGCTCCTTATGACCCTACACAAGGGGCGAAGGCATAGATTTGAGGCATGCTCTTATGTCCCTCTCACGAACCCATAAAGCCATTTTAAAGTGGAGGCAGCCATGAGTGCTAAGCCAGGGGATTGAGAGGGAAATTCAGTGTCTCAGTGTGTTATTCCCCTCCAGTTGTGGTCCACAACATCTGAGGCTAGCTGCATGGCTCATCTGTGATCTGCGCTTCCAGGCACTTGCATTAATTGAGCTCGTAATTGAATAGTTGTCTTCATTAGTTCCAGTTCCCTGCTTGCGAGTCTCGGTTACGGATTACTGGGGAAATGTTTGTGCTAACGTGCTCTCGGAAAAGCTCGAAGTAGAGCTCGCTGGTCCTTCTGTGCGCGCTGTTGTGTCATTATGTCACTTACGAGGAAAGACAGTCACTCACGGCTGACCGGTGACACGACTGGTGTTCCCGTAGCAACCGTTGCTTTTAAAAATACCAGAGAGAGACGAAACAGCCGAGAGGAAGCGGCTTTTTGAACGAAGACAATCGAACCAAGTCATTAATATTCTTGAGGAAGTTGAGGCTGGAACACAAAAGCTTCACCTGCAGGAGAGCTCTGCTTGCAAATGCATGCAACATTAATCTCATCATCATCATACCTTAAAAAAAAAAAGATCTTAAGTTATTACTTTCAGTTTATGATGAGAACCGAACAACAATAACAACATATTCTTATTCAGCTTGTAGAGGCATCAAAAATGATCCAAATATCTTTCAGGCATGGGCCAAGATCTGGTGAGAAAATCTCGTCCTTTTTTGATTGAAAAGGAAAAACAGGTACACAAATAAACAGCATGCACAGAGACAGGCCAGACAGCAGCACTGTGATGTGCTTGGGGTCGTACAGCATGGTAGAGAAGATAAAGGAAAATTAAAGGAAAGGTCCCTGACCCTCTCTGATAGCTCTAAATGCCTTGCAATTTTCCACAGGAGACGAAAATCCTCCTCCACAAATGAAGGGCTGCGTCTGACCTCTTCCAAGAGCGCAGGAAGTTTAAGGGAGGTTGACAAAAAAAGAGAAAGACTCAAAGAGAGGCGAAATGGTAATTTGACTTGCCAACAGACATTTCTAACCCCTTTAAGGTGCATTTTAATAAATCCTCGGCAATTTGCATCTCTTGCGCCTAGCCAATTATTGTGGCATGCGTCAGATTGAAGCAACATCTATAGAAAGTTGTCAAGTGGGAAAACAAAAAGGAAGCCTAAAAAGGTGTCTCCACAAGCAGCAGGCCTAGCTCTCTCATAAAGACTTAACCACAGTTGTTTCCCTCATTAGAGCATCATTTGGCAATAATTATCTTTAAGTGCTCTCAAACATCTTGGAGAGGTGAAACAAACTGTGCAGAGCTCAAGGAAAAATGATGACGGGGAAGCAGAAAGAGCAACAAAAGTGGTCGTCAGACATGCGCCGCATTGACTGTCAGAGTAAATCAGCTTTGCCGTGGCGCAGGCGCTGAATGACATATTAAACAAATCTAATCAAATGAAATTTGGGTGAGTGGGAGTGGTGGGGCAGGTGATTAAGCCACACTTTAAATATCTCCCACAGTCTGCCACAGACACCTCACATATGTCTACCTCGGAGCACAGACACCTTTCTCCTCTCACCAAAGCGGATTCACCCATTTCCTGGTACCTAACAGCTTCACAAATGGGACGTGACTCCGCCGCCCTGGAACAAACAACGCCTGAAAGCATCAAAAATTGATTTTATATGAATATTCAACAAGCCAGCACAACAAACTGAACTCCTCATTTTCACCTTCCTTCCTTTTCCACTATTGCAGCTTTTTCTCTAACTGCATAATTAATGTGTGAACAGCAGAGTGTGAATTTGTTTGTGTTGCAAAATAAAGAACGGTGGGAATTTATAAAAAGAAGACAACTCTATTCTTTTGTACTCTTTAGAAGCACATTAGGATAATCAGAGAGTAAGGAGGTGGATTTGTAATTCACTGTAGCTAAAATTAAAGGATACATACAAATACATTTCTATAACTTCTTTATTTATTCATTTGTACGTTTATGAAGCTACGAATTAGCCTGCTGGATTTCTGGTAGGTAACCGGGTCCTTTTTATTACAATACATCTACATTTGTGATTTTCTGTAAATTGTCATTACTCTCTATTAAAAAAACAAATATTACATTAAATAAAAATCTACATTCCTTTAGAAAAATGTGTCTAAAAGTGGAGAAAATAAAGTCAGAACTAAGGTACTTAAATGCCGAACATGACCTCCATCCTTTGTTTTGTCAGGCTCGGCACGTGCTGGATGACGTAGGCTTGGCAAGACACACACAACACACACACACAAACAGTCACACACTGTGTCCACCCACCAACATTATCTCCTCTGCTTGTTAATGGGGACGGCTCACACAACCGCCCTAGCAGGAGAGAAAAATCTCTAGCCCCTTGCTCAGATTTGTTCCCCTGACATCAATCGTTGATCCTGTAATTTCTCCCACCTTTCGGGGGTTTCTGCCCCAGCCACTGATGTGCTTTTAAAATGTATGTGTGCCATTTGCCTCCGAGTACACAATTGGGTATACACACATAAAACAGAAAAGGGGAAAAAATGGTGGTGGTGAGGGGTTTTTACAAGCTAAAGGGATTTCTTTTTTTTTTTCTCCAAAGGTACACAGATACCCCGAGGAATAGATTTACTGGCCTAGAATCGTCTGTCAAGATGTGATGCATTCAGAAGTTTTGCAGAGATGAATCTAGACAAATTAATGCACTGGTGATTCCTTTCCACGTGTGTGTGCGTGCGTGTGCAGGTTGTGTGTATGTGTGTGTGTGTGTGTGTTTGAGAAAGGAAAGTGGGGAAGTGGAGGGAGTTAGTATGCTGAAGGTAAGTCAGTGGGCCGGCAGGTAAGTAGGAGACAGAGTAGAGTAATCAGGCTGCCCACCAACCAGTGGCACAGGACTCACACACACACACAAAGACACACACACACACACACACATAGCCCTTCAATTGTTCATTTTCCTAATGATCCACAGAGCAGCAGGAGGCAAGAAGCCATGTTGACTGAGAGACCTCTGCCTTAACCCTCAGTCAGAGCAGCATCTCTAATGATAGTGTGTCGGTCTAACTCTGTGGAGTGTGTTTGTCAGTTCGTGAACTTTTTTCCTTATCTGAAGCCTCGGTAGCGAGAAACTACTTTCCGCTCAGAATCGGTTTACCAGTTTTCGGTTTGTGTTTTGGTTGAATTTTCTGTGATTGCTTTATTTAAATCTCTCTCATTTTAGTCTCATCGTGTACCGGAAGGACAAAACACCAACTTACACGACACTACCATACCAGCAATCAGCACTTTCTTGCTCCTCTTATGTCATTTTATCTGACCACAAATCCTCTAAATATTTCTAGGATGCACACCCGCAAAAAAAAAAAAGAAAAAAAAAAAAATCACCCCCGCATTTAGGCAAATATCAGGACAGCCACAGAGGGGAGGTGGCCCTGGGTGGCCATTAGGATGCAGCGAGCGGCGTTTCCATGCAGACACCATCTCCACATGGAAAGGTCACCTCCCTCCCTTCGCGGGTAAATACGCAGACGTATACAAATGTGGTTGCGTGCTGAAATGGCTCACCTTAAGAAGGCATTAGGCTCTCTCCCACTGAACTTTACATCCCCCTCTTCCATTATCTTAACCAATGGCATTTCAACCTCTCTTAAAGAAGTCCAATGTTCCCAAAGTAAAAGCAATTCAGTCTGCGTTCTCAAAAAAAAGCGGAGTGATTCTCATTAAGCTGGAAAAAAAGGAATAGTTCGTCAAA
This sequence comes from Xyrichtys novacula, assembly GCA_962446985.1. Lineage (NCBI taxonomy): Eukaryota > Metazoa > Chordata > Actinopteri > Labriformes > Labridae > Xyrichtys > Xyrichtys novacula. The sequence continues at coordinate 28,282,997 of OY660871.1, forward strand.
GTTAAGAAGATTTAATTTCCACTCACTTGTACCCTGATTGTGTAGTTACAACATGAACCGTTTGTCTGAATGTTCAAACTTAAGTACAAACAGTCAACTCAACTGTCTATTGTCATCATTATGAAACAGCAGAGCAACAGAGAGTGACGCTGATTGAACAAAGCTTCATCCTGTCCGACTTGAGATGTGACTCAGTGTTATTCCGAGTGCATTTCCCCCCCTTTGAGTCCTGTTTGCTTTAGGTTTACTATAAGGCCCTTAGCAACCAACCTGCCCACTAGGCCCTGCGAGCCTCACCGCTGTCAAGTCACATCTGGACAGGAGACTAACCCGTCCTGTCAGTGCCCTGCGTCCACTGCTAACACACCTGAGCTGGGGCACGCCTTCGACTCCAGCCCCGGGCACGGCGGGCCTCGAGTCAGCGCCCGCCGTGGTGCAGAGGTGTAGGAGGGTGAGGTCATAGAGGGGAGTCTTGTTTTAAAAATGATCAGTTAGGTGGAGGCAGAGGAAGAGGAGTATTCAAGGCTGGTTTTTACCCGTTTGGATATGGTCAGAAATTTAAGTTATGATCATCTTTTTTATTTGTTTTTCACACCACTGGTTTTATTTCTACGGGTTTCTAACCTCTAAGCTCTCATTCTGCTGTGATTATCCTCGACTTTTATTCCCTTTTTGTCGCAGTCTTTCCATTCTCACGCCTTTTGTTGTCTCTACCTCACCGTCTTTTCCAGTCCCAAGGGATGGCCATCTTACCCCTGGCATCAGATCCCAGTGGATGCACGTAGGGCCCCTGTGTATGCAGTGCAAGCGCCTCTGCGGTTAGTTGCTCGCGCCGCGGCGAGCCTTGTTCCCGTGATGCTCCGTCCCAAAGGGAATTCCCAGCAGAGACAATGGGCAGCTTACCAGGGTAAACAACAGCCTCCTGCATGCCAGTCTGCCACAAAGGCACAGACAGAGAAGAGGGAAGAAGAAGTGCAAATATAGTACAATGCCGCACAATGCTAGAAAACCCCAGCAACAATACACAAAGCCAAGCCAGACACATCCCTCTCAGTGCTTCAGACATTTACAATCAATGGCAACACAATCACACTCACAATATGTAATTGTGGCTTCAGCTGCCTCTTTGATTTAGTCAAACAATTGCTTTAGTTTGCAGGGAGAATCTATAAGAACTAATTCTCGGTATCACCGACGGAGAAAAAAAAGAAAAGTCTCATCAAGAAAATGCAATGAATTGTGGCGCAGTCAGAAGCCAAGTGCAGTGAAAAAAAGTGAGCCTGTCTGATGTCACGATTATGTCAAAGTGTTTGTGAGAGGGGCTGATATAAAAGGATGGTTTGGTTTGAAATTCATATCCACTTACCGCCAGAGCTGGCCTGTATACCTCTTCAAGTAATGGCTGTTTACAATATAAAAGAAGAGGAAAAATAGCCACTTTTCCCTGCTCAGACATGAAATCCTCTTATGAAATTAGGCTGATAAAAGGGCCTTGTGACGTCGCCCATTTTTCCAACCTTGCCTGTGAGCGTTATTAATGGCATCCTTGTGGCATGTCATTTTTCTACATCTCCAACACGCTCCTAACAGCAGCAGCAGAGGGCCAGGCCTGCTAGGCGCTTTGTCAGAACAACAGCAGAGTCGACACACAGCCCTGTCAAGTTCCCTCAAAGCAGATACAACCCGGGAAGAGCCGCAAAACACACTTCGCTGTGTGTATAAGAGCCAAGGGTTAATTTTTGTTGGTTCCTTGTTGCCTTCAGAGGGGGGAGAGTGGAAAAAATGAAGCAGGGTTGAAACAAATAGCGGCGTCGGGAGAGACGTGTGGCCTTCGCTTAAACAGAGCCATAAATCAGCAGAGTGACATGAAGAGAGGGAGGCAGAGAGAGAGGTGAAGAAAGAGAGGGGTGAAGAGGGAGGGAGAGCAACCAAAAGTGAGACAACAAGCGCATAACATTACCAATGTTTAGCCCCAACGATATGCAGGATTAACTCTTTCTATGGCGAGTAGGAACTTCTTTTACAACTCCAGCTCCAAAAAAGCTGAAATGTCGTGTCAAATATTTAAAAGATGATTGCAGACACGCCAGTTTAGCCCCCAGACTCTGCCAATACAGAGCCATGCCATTGTAATACATGCAGAATGCAGCTTGGCATTGTCTTGCTAAGATATGTCAATCAAAAAAGCATTATTTGAATGCAAGCATGTCATTGCTGTTCAATAAATAACATGTATCCTCACATTTTTTTTCCCAAGAATTTTATTCGTAAACTACCTTGCAGAATAAACCCCAAAACATTGTAACTGGCAATTTCCACCACATCCGGCTACAAAAAGGCCGTATCCGCTGATCGTAGCTGATCGCAACCATTCAAGTTAATGTGTCAATTTCCACCGGCTTCTTTCCGTTTCGCAGCGGACACCGGATCATGCCGGATAAATTCAGCACAGATTAACCCGTGCTGGAAAGGAAGTCGGGCTCACACAAAAAATAAAACATCCGGCTTCTTTTCAAAATAAAACACTCAGTGTTTCAGGCGGATCGTATTTCACACCATGCAGACGGGCGGGGACGAACAAGTGAAAGGTTTTTAGACAGCATTTCATCCTGATGAAAAGTCTGTTGGCTGACATGACAACACAGGGCCAAGGCGGGAGATAGGTGCTTTGTTGACACTTCCAACACCCAATGGAGATACTTGTTGAAAAGATGATGTTATAAAATGTCTTTCAATCGGTCATTTGGATACCCAAAGCTGCGGGTTGTTCGGGAAGATTATGGACCATGCATGTATTGAAAAAAATCAGATCGCTGAAAGTGGAGATCCGTGTTTTTCATCAGACAGCGACGATATGTTGCTCTAAAACCCATGTACACAGTTCATCATTAATGATGCCTTTAAAGATGTATAAGATAACCAATTACAAACAAAAGTCCTCATTTGAGTGGTTTTCTTGACCCCTCACCCCTTTCAGATGCTTATGAGACTTTTGTTTGCAAAGGAGAAGAACAAAAACTACTTTTGTTTAAATTAAAAGACAAACCTCATACGTTTCATCATTATTTAAAATTGAAAAAACTGTAAATTTCAAGTTGGACATAAATGTACACACACGTGCACAAGACGTTGCATGTTCATACGTGCATGTGTGTGCAGACCTCGCTGTGCTTTTCAGCGTCTACCTCGACACAGGCGAGGATTAACAAGCCTCTTTGGAGTTGCAAAGCAGAAGGGGGTGAACATGCATGTGGATTACATATAGTGAGCATCATCTCGCAGTGATGCTTTTAATGAAGTCCTGTGTGTCTAAACCTGCGTGTGTGAAAGGCCCACACCATGCAGGGCTCCAGCATATCGGGGCCATAAGACTGGCCGAATCACTAATACATTCAGGGTCTGTCCATATAAGCTCAGGTAGGGGCAGAAATCTAGGAGATATCTTATGCACGGCCGTGTGTGCTCCAGCTGCGACCCACCCTGTGTCACTCATTTTGTCCTGACTTGTGAGGGATTACCGCAGTGTGGGCTTGTGCTGAGACGGCAAAATAGGAAGGGATAAAAGGGGAGGAGAGGAAGCCATACCATACTGACAGTGTCTGTGTTTTACATACAGGCCGAGATCCAGGAAAACCTGTAGCCGTTTGATTGGATCCTGCTGAGGGGAGACCTTAATGTATGTCATCCATTGCTATTACAGAGTAGAGAAAGAAGTGAATGGAAAAAAATGGAGTGAGGGTTTTGTAGAAGCAACAAAGTAGATCTGGTTGAGGTAAAGCTGGATAAATCAAATTGGATCGTCTCAAGTATTCCCACCACATGCTTTGAAAGTGAGCCTAATAGTGTGTTTCCAACAACAGGCGGACAGGCGAAAAAAAAGGAGATTTGGTGTGTTGGTGTGATATAGCAAAGCATGCAATTGCTTCCTGGATTTCCACAGTTTAGGCGCAAAGTATGTGCAAATTATTTCATTCACCTGACACCAAAGAACAGCGGCCGCTTGGCACTTTGAGAGAAAATTAAATTAAGCGCCCGGAAAATGTTAGAGAAAAAACTTGGAGGATATAGAATGGATTTATGGCCTTAAATCTGATGGAGCTTGATACTAATACGGTATAAATCCTCGCCTTTCATTATAGTATTATATGAAATGCATTGGAATGGAGCGATGGATCCTATTTGACATTCCGTTACCAGAGCAGTTGCGCACAGCTTCACACTTAAGCCCTTTAAAGCTAATACATAAATGTAACATTACATATAGCTGCAGCGCTCAACAGCAGCTTTTTTTTTTTTTTCATTTCTCTGACTGAATCAGCAAACACACGAGATGATTCTCCCAAATGGTTTAATTACTCAAACAGATTGAGGAGCGTAATGATGTTTTGCCTCTCCGATGGCAACAATGCTGCTAATCGGCTCAGCTATTATTCAGACAATGAAAATGACTCATAAGATGCTTGTTCCTTTTTTTTTTTTTTTTTTTTTTTACAATATGTTAATGTTGTGCACAGTAATCGACCCAGCTCATGGGAAACATTGGGAGGCGAGCTGTTTGCAAACTAAGTGTGTTCACAGATCAAAAACAGGGGTGGGATGATTTGTGTTTTTTTAATTGTGTGTAGAACTTTGTAGAGGACAGTGGGTGTCGTTTCGTCTCATATTTTAAGTCTCTTAAAAGTCTGACATTGTGATTGACTGACAAATGAGAAGTCACTCTGAGATAAACGAACAATTTCCAGCCGTTATCTGGAGAACTCTCGTTTTTTTTCACTGCAGGTTATCAAAGACACACGCAGTTCTCATTTAGTCCAAAGTGGGCCACTGAAGAAGTAGTACTAGCCCCTTGTTGGTCTGCATGTACTGCAGGTGTTGGGGTCCATTTTGTCCGGTGTCATTTGTCGTAGGGAGGGGGGACAGCACAGATGTATTGTGCCCTATGGCGTGGCTGTGGTGGCTGCACGTATGGGCTCCATTGTGCTGCGATTATGTAGGACGAGCACGCCGCCTGCTAATCCGCCTGTGGGAGGGTGCATGCCTGTGAATTATTGCACTTTGGGAGAGAGAAGAAAAAAAACAGTAGAAGGAAGAGGGAGAGAGAAGAGAAGGAGATGAGGAGCACAGGAAGAAGAAGAAGACCAAGAAGAAGAGGAAGAGGAGGAGGAGGAGGAGCGAGGAACAGAGGGAGAAAGAGAGAGAGAGAGAAAGAGAGAGAGAGAGAAGCCCCCTTGGCTGTGATTATGAAATGGTCTGTCACAGATTAAGGCTACAGGGATGCAGGCAGAGATGAGCCAGAGCCTCCCACAGACACTCTGGCTAGTCAGGCAGCTTCATTGAGCTTACCTGAGGTTATACACGCCTCACATCCATCGATGGATGTACAGCACACACACACACACACACACACACACTGTGAGGGAAACGAGGGACGGGGGGGAGGCAGGAGAAACGAGAGGGAGGGAGAGATTGAGAACGAGAAGAGAAAGCGTGAAAACAAACATGCTCCAAATAGGCTTGCGATTGAAAGAGAAGAGAAGAAAGAGGAAGAGAGGGAGAGCGAACTGTGCCCAAGGAAAAACACAAGAAAATAAAAAGGAAGAGGGAGAGAGGGAGCTTGAGAAGGCTGGCAGCCACAAAAGGCAGTGACTAAAATAAGACCTGTGTGGCTATTGTCTGTTTCCAGGAGGGCTTTGGTGATAAAAAGCCCACGCTATTTGTCTTTCTCTTGCCTTGCCCTCCTCGAGAGCATAGATACCTGGAGATGCTTTTTTTTTTTTTTTTCAAGCGGAGATAGAGGCGAGAGTATGTCAGGAGAGAACTGAGTGCTCTATGTGTTCACAAAGTGGAGGACTGACTGTCTTCTGCAGGTTTGTATAATTACACTGGGAGTCTTTATCCTAAGTATCTATTATTTTCACGCCTGGCAGACTTAGAGGTGTGGGGCGTTGTGGATAAAGGGTTAGAAATACTCAACTCCTTGGTGATTGATTGACAAGTACAGCCTGCACAGTTCTGTCCAATCACACGCTTCACTGTCAGGTTGATTCTTCCTCCGGCTTCAAGCGGGAAAGAAAAGCTGTAGCTGGAGTTTGTTACGGCAGAAACATCCCACGTTTGATTGGCAGACCGGCCCTGTTTCAGGACAGAGGGAGCCAATCAGCTTAATTAGCCCGATGGTATTTCCAGGTTTTGTATCTACAAGGCTGGGATTTGTGAGTAAGGATTTAAGTTTCAGTCTTTTGTTTAAGGATTCACATGAGCTCGCGAGTCCCTCTCACTGTAAGTCAGACAGGGAGTAGATATGAATCTGACAAGTACTGGGAGAAGTTTCATACAGGTGTAGACAGGTGCTTTCTTCTCCAGGTGTGGTGGTTACTCATTCCCTGTGAGTCGGGAAGAATATGTTATGTGGTTCTCTGTCTACAGAAGGATTATTTTAGTCACACTTTGGCGCTGAATAAACACTACACAGGCATACAATACAAAAATAAGGGCATCAATCAAGTACTTGGCCAGAAGTTGGATTGATCTCTTTTAGCAATTTTGAAATCAATTATGAAATAAGGATGCCTGGTAAGTACAGGTTGTGTCAAAACATGCGTTCAGTTAATCCTGATTGTAAGATTATTATCTATCAACTGTTTTCATCCATTTTTTAAATTGTTTTTATAATTCCCTTTTCAAATACCTGAAACTTTTAGAAGCAAGCAGCCATTCTTGTGCCAACAAGAATGACAACATTTAATATGCTCAAATATACTCCCATATCCCTGTCTGTTTTGACCGGTCATTGAAGACCCACTCCAATGAAATCATGTTTGTCTTCTTGTCTACATGTTCATATGGCATTTTTATGATGCTACGGGACACATCATGAGAAAAGTAAATGCGAAATTGCATTTTTGAGTATTTCTGTATTCAAATCACTGTGGTTCAGACACAGTGAGATTTCTTACATCACAACTGCAAGCTCCGCCCCCGGAGCCCCACTCTGCAGGCAAGACTTGGAGAAGTAGAGAGTGCATTAGTAGATTGAAATGCTCGTAAAAAAGCTAATTACGATATTAGCTTTCATCATATCTCCAAAGATACCAATGTCCGAGAGCAAAATAGTTCGTACATTGCCTGCCACTTCTACTACAACAACAATGTTAGGCTACAAGCTAGCATAACAACGAGTGTGCAGAGCAGCGCTGTCTCCGCCCATGACTCAGAAGCGAATTGCTCATGAGCTACTGGAGCTCTGCAGGAGGAAAGTCCTTAAAAATGTCACAGGTAACGTGATTTTGGCTAAAAACTTTGTAATCACAGTTTAAAGACCACTGAGAACACTTAAGGTATTAAAGAAGAAAAAAAACAATTGGAGTGGGACTTTAAACTGTGCTTACCATGTATGAATGTTGTAGTCCACAAAACAAGCCACCCAGATTTGATTCAAATCCTCAGACACCAGTCATTCTACACTGTATCTGTCCGGCATCAATACCTGGAAACAAGCTTTAAAATCTGGCTTTTCGCAGCCATCAATGGTGGCCACTGAAAATAGTTTAAACAACAAAGATTATAGATGCCATAAATTGATCCTTTTGTGTGATCTAGTTAAATCTAAGATGATCTCACACTACAAAAATCAAGATATTCATTCTTCCATGTTATGTTTGCGTCACTGCTTAAGTGTTGTGTATAAAAGGATCCACCAAATGGCATGTTGCTTTTTTTCTAGTAGGTCTTTTGTTTACAATAGAGTTCTCATTATTAATATGGGAAAAAAAGCCAAAACATAAATAGATGACACTAAGGCGGCCGGGTTACCTTGGGAAGTGAAAAGCCTTCACTCCCATCTCTTCTATATAGTGTACGACTTTCCAGTGGTGAAGCCATGGATTTGCATATTCACAGTGTATAGTATTTTTAAGTGCTGGCATACATTGTGCAGCTTCCCGGATTTGTGTAGAAACTCAAGGACACAGGGCAGCACTTTGAGCGCCGAATCAACAATGTGAGCCTACTGTGTCCATGCAGCTGCTTACATACTTCTGCTTGCCCATCAGACCGAATTAGATGAGAGGGATAACCCTTTAGAGGTGGTGAGTTATTACAACAACTCGGCCTGACGTGCCTGTGACAACCCAAGCCGATGCCAGATAATTGCCCCTGTGCTCGCCACTTAATGAACATAATTACCACGTTCTTCGGTGTTCACCCCGTGATTAATTGTTACAACATTTCTTTGTTGGGTTCCGACAAATTACCCCCTCGTACCACCATTGCCATTTTCACATCAGGCAATCATAAAGTACGCAAGCAGGCACTCATAAAGACAGCCTAGAGCCACTTGAGAGCCATGTTGGGATTATTGAAGGAGGCAGAGGAAGTTAAGGACTCGCCAATCAGTCAATTATAATCATCGGGGAAAGGTTTTTGAAGCTGTCATTTCTCTAGGAAAGGAGAAGAGGGGATCTCATGAGCGCTATATCTGGCGAAAGCACATCAGCTTGTCAGTTGACTCTTCACACACAAACACAAACCCCTTTGAAATGCAGACGCACACACAAATAATATCAAAGGGAGGATCTAAATAACTACAAATGCCTCGGTGCGCACACAATCCTGTCAAACTCCGTGACACATGCGATCTTAAACCAAAACATGTCTACAGAGGAAGTTCTGATCAAATTCATGGGCTCGTGTTTGGGGGCAATTAGCTCGGGCATGTTTCACAGACGACCTAATTGAGAGGCTGTCACCCAGTTAAGCAAGGCTTGTCTTAAGACCATTTGCTTAATAAGCCGTGGCCTAATGCAATAAGGTGCCTATTCCCAATCAGCCATGACAAAGTCTAATTTATGCCAGGCCAAATGAGCAAGAGCAGACAGAGTCCAGGGGCCAATACATGCTCAGGACAGCCAGAAAGTGTGTTCAGAAAGAGTTTGGAGGGATGAAACGGTCCCAGGTAAAACACAGTCTTATGTAAGATGTGAAGAAGATGGAGTGTGTTCGGTAAGGCCTCCTGTAGAGAGAGAAGAGCGTGCTTCTTTTCTCCGCCTGGCACCTCCTCCAGTGCATATATTCATGTATGTATACGCACAAACACAGTTCCATGTTCAGACACCCACAGACACGTGTATACAGTACACACAACCCAGAGCGCTTCTGCGTGATTGATTCAGAGGAGCATCAGATCGCTCACCGTGACAAATAGCTGGCTGACAGCCCAACACAAAAAAGCCCACACCCTAACACCTAACCTGTGAGGGGGACTGGGGCAAGGGAGGGGGCTGACCTAGCAGCAGGCCTCCATCATACCTCTTTTTTCTCTCTTTTTTTTTCAGCAGTCTTTTTCTCCCTCTGTCCGATTCACTTCTTCATTGTCACTCCTCTTCCTGCTTTTTTTCTTCCTACCCTTCTTACTTTTTACCTTTTTCCTTCCCTTTCCACCTCTGTATCCTCATCAGTATCTCTGTAAGGTATCCTGTCCCTCCCTCTCTCTCTCACTCTCTCTCTCTCTCCTTCTCGGGGAGTGATAGATTCCCCCTCAGTTCATTTATCCTGGAAGCGGAGGAGACGGCAGTGTGATGTGATCCATCTCGCCGGCGATGGAGGGAGCGCGGCGTCCCTGATCACAGGCCCTATCAATCTCACTCATAGGGGCCGGATCAGCGCTGCTGTCAGACAGCAGACACACATGGCCTGTTTGCCTGCCTAGGACTTCCTACTGTACACCTTGTGCACCAGCACTCACTGGGGATGTGACTGTAGCTGAGACAGGGAAACCCACAGAGGGGATGGAGCTGCTTCCCAACTCCAGAGGGGGAGATACTTTAGTCCCATTTATTCAGATGCTGCTGGCAGAAAGTGAGCGGGAGTAAGTGTGTGAAAGCAAGAATACTCCAACTTCCCTAACGTGCAGAATGTTTTAGAAAGTTCACCCACGGTTCGCTGTTTGAGCAGCTGAATACAGGTATGAGACAGGAAAGAGGTTAAAGCTCCTGGGAGGAGTTTTTTTTGACATACATAAAACAGACTAAAAATCATATTGAAGGTTTTTTTACAATATACAAAACCAAAAAGACCAGCAGTGTAGAGATTAACCCTTTTTAATGCCTGAAACAGATGCGGGGGAGTTGGTGTGCTGCTGAAGAAAAATCCCTGTTTGATACATTTGACTGTCCAAAGTCAGTAGGATATATTTCTCAGATAACAATATTCAAGCATGTAAAGAATAACATAGGCAAAGACTGCTTTGTCCACAGGGGGCGCCAAAGCTTACACAAACTCAAAGTTCCTTACAGATGCAAGAGCTGAGCTGTTTCCAGTCAAATCTTAAGATTTAATAAGCCTGTTCATTTTAAGAGAAAACTGCACATCTATTTCACTACAGACTTTCCTATATGAAGTACCTGGAAATAGGGACTTTAACTAAAGGTCTGGGTTCATTCCTGTACATGAAAGTACTATGAAAAGCGGCTGGAGTTCCCAAGTAACTCATGATTAAATATGACGTTTAACAACACGAGGATTCGGTAAGACAAAATTCAAAACTATACATCTTAGTGCAATGCACAGTTCATTGGACACAATGACAATTATATCACCACCCAGTGATTCGACAACACTTAATACAGAGCAAGACAATATTTAAATGATCTATCAAGATATCTTACTGACCTAAGAGTATCGCATGCCCCTTAAAAGGTCATGTGTGGAATAAATGTGCGAACTACAAATGTTAAAACTGAAAATTTATTTGAAAATAAAAGACAATGCACCGTGTGTTTTTTTATACTATGTAAGGTTGTATGCTCCAACGGAATTTCATTATTTCATGACAACGACAAATGAACGATTGATGGATTGATTGACTGACTGTTCGTCGACCAGCTACAATCGTATAGCACACTGACAATAAGTGAAGTCATTTCTTTTCCCGGACGCTTCTATCCTTCCATAGTTTTCAGAAAAACTTCTGGTATTTAATCAGCAGTGTAAATCTCATACATCACACTACTTATCAGCAGATGGAAAAGAATTCCCTTTCAAGGCTGGTAAAATGAGAAGTAACTTACACATGGGACTCTACAGCATGTGGAGTTCATCTATTGCAGGTGAGTGTAACTGGCTCTGGAGTGCATCCTTCACCTGTTTCCTCCGCTAAGCATAAAGAGTTAAACCAGCTTTTTTTTTCTCTTTGTTTCTGGAATTGATGAAAGTGCATCTCTTCATTTCTAACTGTAGTCTTTAAGTAGAGACAAGGTGAGTCAAATTGGTCGGGAACGCCATTTAGAGCAACTTTAAAAGACATTTTTGAACCTGATAACTGTTGTATTGACATTTAGTTCCACGCCAGGTTTTAAAATTCCCATACAAAAAGAGTCTTGCAAAAAAAAACACATCCAGCCCAAATGTAGTCTACGTACCTCTGAAAGTTTTATAATACAGGAAGCCAACCATTTACCCACCATGCAACACTGCAAATATCATTTCCCAACCATAAAACATAAATGAAGCTGTATTATGGTTCTATTTTAATACCAACGCACATATTTAAGTTTTGGCAAATATTGACAATACAAGGTTCACCATTTGAGCAGCAGCATTTCAGTCCATGTCAGTCCATGTTTTTCCCGACACACTTTCCATATGCTGTATCAAAACACATTAAACTCTCTCTGACATTCAAGTACACAAAATCTCTCTTGCCCGTGACATAAACCACTCTTTACACACACTCCCCTTTACACACTCTGACACCCCTCAAAAAACACTTCCCTGCTGACGTGTAACACTCTCATGCACTCATCCACAGACACTTCATAACCTGACATGCATCACCCTGACACGCACACACATGCACACATCCACACACATCAAAAGCAGTGGGCTGTAAAGCGCTGTCCCTATCCACCCCAGACAGCGTCGACCAATCAAATTAGGCCTGATCAAAACATGCCATTCAAAGCCAGGGCCGGGCTGGGGGGGTGGGGGTGGGTGGGAGGGGGGGGGCATTCAGGGGAGCACAGCCGACGCTCTGACCTTGGGAGCAATTAGCATGACCAGGGAGGGCGAGAGACGGAGACTGAGACTGGGAGAGAGAGAGTGGAGAAGAGAAGGGGGGTAGAATAAAGAAGGAGGTAATGCAAAAGCACCCCCACCATAACAGATCTGCAAAAATAGAAGATGGAGCCCTCTGAGGGCCCACTCAGCACAAGGCCCTGGACTTACCAACCTCCTCCTCCTCTGCAGCCTCTTCACCCGTGCTCCTCTGAGTCCTCCCAGAGATCCTGAGTGCGAGACCAGGACCCAGGTTTCCCCCTGAGAAAACTGAGGCCTCATCTCTTCTTCTTCCTCAGACTCCCTCTCATTAGATCCTGCATGTCATATATGATTTTGTCGGTCATTAGGTTCCATAAGGTCGCTGATATATGTTGAGGTGAAATTATACTGTGAGTTGGACTTTAACATATCTCAGAGTTCCTCATTTCAAACAGAATAAGATCAATAATTAGACTGAAATCCCTCGATACACAGTCTCAACATTCCTCAGATACCAAGGTATACTATCATTAAACATCCAGGAATTAACCAAAACACAGCTCAGTGAATACAACTCAAACATCTCCACTCTTAAATGTTGTCTTTTCAGTGATCTCCGTTTCAACACCTCCGTTTCCAATCAGAGCCTGCAGCATTTGCTAACGTTAACATTCTTCAGCTGTGTTTACACAACCACATATTCCTCCAGCGTAGAAACGGCCCCGCTGACACCCCACCCCAAACCCTCCGGCTCCCCCCAGCATCTACCTGGGAATCTAATTTCAATCGACTGGCAGGCAGAGGAGGTTTGAGGTTAGAACCATACAGTAAAAAGGCTCGGCAGGGCCGCCTAAGCGAGGTGCGCAGGTTCAAATTGTTTTCTATAAGTCACCTCTATGGGGGATTTGTGTTTATCCCTGGCCATTGATTTGTTGCTGGGGTTCATTGGGTAAGAAGGAGAGAAGGGGAAGAATGGTAGACCAAAGAGGAGAATCCAGGAGAGGTAAAAAGAGGATCTTCGTCCTTCTGGTGGACCTCCACAGAGGGTTGAGTTAAGGAGGAGATACATGGTTGGAGATTGAAACTGTGTCATTTCTTCATGTATTTTTTATACGCTGAAGATTGTTTACAGCTCACTCTGAAGCTACAGCTGGAACAATAACAGACTTTAAATAGCATCTCATATCAATCAGAGATGCCTTATTGTTTTTTGATTCACTATTTGCTCAATTATCTGTTTTTTACGATTGAAAATTGAGGTTAAAGCACGCTTAATGGAGAGTAAAATAAAGCTGCAGCTATGATTGGATCTATTTTGTGTGTTTTGTGTGTTTCAAACGTATGGTAAACTCTTACTCAGTAGTCACTTTAGACACAAAAGTGTGCACATTTCCATAAAATGACAACTCCGCTCTTTGCATAAGTACATACAGAAGTTTGACAGTGTTGCGCTGTTTCTTTGCCATATCTCTTTTAGATAAGTAGAAACCTCCCACATAGGTTGGAAACTGTTCGGCTTTAATGTGTTGTGTATATTCATGTGCATACGAACAAAAAAGTGGCGTGCTTTCATTATGCTTTGCTAAACACTTTGGCATCGATTCAACATTGCGATATAATTTTCCTCTTGTCTTCTTCTCTATTCCAGTTTGTCTCGATGAAACAATAGGATATTCCTGATGGGGGATTTCCATTTCCCTGCATTGTTCTACGCGGCTCTTGTCATTCTGCGTCTGTTGTTCTCTTCTCATAACGCTGCTGTGGAGCTCGCCCCATGACTCGCCTGTTTCAGTTTCACTTAGTGGCTTAATTACCGCCGAGCGTCTTCAATGCAAACGATGAGAGACAAATGGAAAACAAATACAATCAACACACTGTCTTATTAACCAGGTTGTCTGATCCTCCTCTACACCTCTCCTGCTAGACAATACCCTGCCTCCATGTGTGTTCTGTATACTACAGGAGAGGCTGTGGAGTGAATGTAAACACAGGTTTGCATATGCATACAATGCAGCATTGGTTTGTAATTGGGGAAAAGCTAAAGGGTTATAGGGACGGTGTATTACTGGGCCCATCATTAAGTTTGAAGAGAGCAAACATGGAAGCAGCCAAATGTAAACTGAAGCCACTTCAGTCTAATGTATCTATCTACAGATGCTCGTGTTTAGAAAAATCAGAATTTATTCACATAGTGCTTTAAGAAGGATCATATAACAGGACGGTTTAGAAAATGCAGCAACCACTGGTGAAGAGATGCAACGAATAAACGCTACCAAAAGGGAAAAGAGGCCAGATAAATGGTTCAGTTGCCTCTAAAGTGAAAGATGAAAGATGACCCACACTGTCACTGCTTTAGTAAAAGAGGTTATACCTACAAGATGATGAGTAAACCATGAAAACCCATCTTCTTGTGGAGAGGAAGGTGGTTCAAAAGTCAACGTTGATATCAGAATATATGTGAACACCTGGACCTTTTTTTTATAGCTGATACGGTGACTCTTGAAGTTGATTCTTGATCTACATTTTGTCGATCTTGTATTTCTATTGCTCTACACGTTCTTATGATTGCTCTTGTATTGTATTGTATTTTATTTTATTATTTTGGCTTGGAAACAGATCTGGGTACCAGTTTCGAACCACAAACTGTCAAAGGTGTGGGGTATGACAAATAAAGTTCCTTGAATCCAATAGATGGACCAACACAATGACAGCTTGTGCATGCCAACGAGCACTCCTCTAGCTTAAATGTGTTACTGTATGGAAGAACTGTATTTTGAATTGTAGGAAACATACAGTAGACACATAACTAAATGTATGTTTTTTAAAAAGATAACATATTTCATTTATAATGAAATTAAATTTGTTTTGGTCTAGTTTGATGTCAAAAAACTAGATCATGAATAAAATGAAAAAAGGGATGTATATTTATATCGGTATCGTTATCTCTCAATATCAAAATACTGGTAATATTTTATGTTAAATAGCATTGATACACAGATAATATCAGTATTGATCTGTATTAGTATCAGTAAAATAAATTAGAAAATATTGGCATCTGAATTTAGCACCTCAGTCCTTCTTTCAATGTTTAAACAATTCATTAAAATAAGGACAAAATTGTGTTTTCAGACATGTTGATGTTCTAGTGGTACGGTCACCTGTTAAAAAATGGTTTTTGACCAATCTTTAACCAAATTTCACAGACAAAATTAAGAAGAGCTCACTGGGTAGTCTGATGATCCGTCCATAAGGTAACAAGCCGCTTCATTTAATTTCAACTCTAATTAGTATTACTGTTATTGATTGTTTGATTAATTAATGGAAAACAGCTGAGTTAAAAATCCATAGGCATGAGTCGTAGAAACCTAACAAAATAAAACGGACCATTCGTGAAACTCCTGAGAGGGTTACTTTGTCTAAACATGAGTAGAAATATTTATTAATGTTCTGAGAAATAGAAATGTATCAGTTGATTTACTAACTTTTTTAAGTTCTGAACATGGTTAGGTTTAATTCTACGTCTGATCTTTACACGTCTTTGTTTCTTTTTTTTTTAAATCTAATTCTAATTTTATTCTCTAATACATCTGTCAAAATGTTATCCCAAATCTAAATTGCCTGAAGCGTCATCACACATTAAATTTAAGTAGAAGCTCATTTTTTATTTATTTTTTTTACTTCAGACCCTGACTGCGGAGAAGTTATACAGTTGATCCATCGATGGATGTGTTTTGGTACATGCTTGATCAGCCAAGCATGTTGTGGATTTCATCAAGGAGTGTGTATTCATTTGTGTTTGTTTAGTTTGGGGAGCAAGTCTCAGCTTGACAGTCATCTTGAGGGGCTGGCTCGCTATACCCATAAACAAGACGGGTCCAAATTAGCCGCTCAGAAAGCCTGTGGCCTTGAGTGGTGCTGTCCTACCCCCCAGCTACATTATTGAGCAATGCTAATGATGCAGGCTCTACTCATTTACTCTCTCTTCAACACCATTTCGCTCGCCCTCACATCAGATTTGGCCGGGCTGACTGTGCAGCGAGCTTTACCATTTTAGATTCTAACCCCCCTAAAAAAACAAAAAGCGCACATACCCAGTGGGAGCAAGACTCTTCACTCTGACTCTTGCTGACTGACTCTCTCAAGGTTTTGGTAAGCACTGCTGCTCCTCCAGGTTTTAATAAGCAGCGGAGCACAGGGCTTGTGTGTGTGTATGTGTGTATGTGTGTATGTGTTGTGTGTGTACGTGTGTGGCTGTTTGTATGTGTGCGAGTTAGAACAGTGAGCCGGTAACGAGACATACGCCCCCTCTACCACCAGCACCACCACAACCAGCGCCGCACCACTGTTTACTCTAGCAAATCCTGAACGAGGCCGCGGTGCTCCGGAGAGAGCTTTGCTCCTGTTAATTGGTCATTAAAAGTAGTGGTTTGTGGGCCTCACTAAATCTTTAAACAGGCCATGAAATAATAAAAGGGGGAGGTTTGTCACCGCTGTTAGCTCCCCAGAGCAGGCAGAGAGGAAGAGAGGAGAAAGGAAAGAGGAGCAGGACTCGGCTTTTGATCATTATCTGCAGAATTAACATGACTGATAATAATTGCTCTGTTCATTTCGGGCCTTGTAAATACATGGTGGATGTGGGGCTGTACGGCGGCAGATGAAAGAAGGTTGTCATTGATGTGTGAGGGGTAGAAAGAGGTGGGCTGGAGGGGAAGATTGTGGCAGTAATCATGATTAGTGAGAAAAATTCAAAGTCTTGTTAGACACAGGTTCAGGCAGCGACGATAGCTTGTTGTTCCTCGCGCTGAACCTACAGCGCTACGTGCGTGTTTGACACCGGCTGCTTTAGAAGTGCGCGGATGCATGGTTGTGTTGAGCTCTGGCAGAGGAGATGCCGCTGAAGATGCTGCAGAACAGGCGATGGATTCGCACACTGACAATCCTCTCCTCTTATCACTAATGATATCAAAGAAAGTCGGTGTAAAAAGATGACACCAGCAGGATGGAGACAACAGGTGTCAAAGCACTCACACAGATGCACACACGTTCCCACACACACACACACACACACACACAAACCATACGGTGTATTGTACCCTCCTAAGCCCTGTGAGAGTAATGATTCTGTTATACTTGCATGGCTTCTCATATATTGATTTGGACCAGGAGGAGGCCCCTCCCGCAGGGGCCCCATTCCTCGGCTCCCCACCCAGCTCCTATTGTGCCTGTGTGTGCGTGTGTGCAAAATACCAGCAGTTGGTGTGTCAACAGAGGCTGTGTGTGTTTGTGTGTGGAAATAAAGGAAATAAAGAGAAGACGCAGAAGTTCCTGGATCTCACTGACATCTTCACACAAACACTAAAGCCCGAGCACACACATGCAGAAACGCATACATGCACACACAACACATGACCGTGCACGGCCTCATTGTTGGGGTATCAGTTCAAGCCGTCAATAATGGCGCAGTGGACTGTGAAGGGACAGGCATGACCCAGACTGCCCACAGTGTGGAGTTTGTGTGCGTGGAAGGATCCATACAATCCTGTGAGCTCACACACCCAAAGACGCACACGCACGCACACACACACACAAATGAAGAGAGCCTGATCGCTGACCTATATGACCTCTCCCTCCTCACCACCCTCCTTCTGTCTGTGTGTTGGCCTGCGTGGGTGTGTGCGTGTGTGAGTTTGTGTGTCCTATACAGACCCCCATTTTTCCTCCCCTTACCCCCTCTGTCCCTCCCCTCTCCTCCACCACCGTCCACCCAGACCTCCCCATTGTTTCCTCTCCTCCCCTCTATTGTCTCAGCTGATAATGGAGGGATGAGCAGCCGGTGAAAGCAGGGTGCTGATGTAGAGAACAGTCTGCTGGAGGGTTCATCATTCAGGCACCCTCAAAAAAAAAAAAAAACCTTCTGATACGTTTTGTTTTGTTTTCTTTTTTCGACTAAAACTTAACTCGAAAAAAGTGAGACTGCAAAAGTGTGTAAATCCACCTGGAGGCTAATTACCTGCATCAAAACCATTATTACTTGTCTATTTAATTGAAAACCAAATCACACTTGATTTAATTGGAAATTAGCATAACACTTTTGCCATTTATTTTAATGCACACAGACCTTGAGTAATTTTCATGTTTTAAATCACTTCCCACGCACAACTTTTTACATCGCCCATCTTGAAAGTGTTGATAAAGCAGCAGACATCCTCAATTCCTTCTCTGAACCATCATACAAATTTATTGTCCGCAATATGTGTTTCCTTGACGTCATCCATCACGCTTAACCTTCTTTTTTGTTGCCCAAAAACTAAAAATGGATCTCACTTTTGCAGTAACAAAGCTTAAATTTGTCTTATTGCTACTTTAACTGCTGTATTTCAAGTAAAATGAACCCACACAGGTAAGACATGAGTCTACACAGGAGATACATTTGACCTATGAAGTAATATTAGGGGAAAATGGGCCCTTAAATTCGTATGCTAGCTTACTAGGTTTTGGCTGCCATCTTCAGGCGCTTGAGGGAATTACACTCTGAACACAGACAGGATTTTACAAGCCCTAAAGCTAAACATGGTGATTGTTCCTTCATGAAAATTAGACATCCCCACCCCTAATCTCTTCTAAATTCATTCAAGGAATTGTCAAAGCCATAACCTTAAGACTTGTATTACACATAACCATTAACTGTGGCGTCTGTTTACATAAACGCACATTATCAGTTGGAACTCTTTGCAGATTTATACACATGTTGATTATTTTTTCCCTCAAAAGCATAAATGGTTTATGGCCGGGAAATAAAAGAGCAGAAGAGTCATCGCATTAATATATGACACGCTGAAGGCAGAATAATCACTGGGCTTAAACTATCATGGAGACGTACGCGGAAATAATGTCTCAATACTCTGATAGCTTTCAGACCACTTCTGCAAAGTTTACAATCGGAGCCGCTGTGGAGATGTATTTTTTCTTTTTTTATGTACAAATCTATGTGGAGCATTAGGTACAGTGAAGAGATGTGAGCTTCAAATCATGCTCTGCACCCTCCGGGAGTTGTGGTATTAAATAAGACCTACCTTTGGAGCATTAGTGGAATTCAATATGTGCAATGTAATTATTCTGCTCAATAAGCCACTGGAGGAGGATATTCCATTTACTACACGCTCTAAAGCAGGTACAGTCTGGGGCTGTTTTATGTTCGCACAATATAAGCAACATGCTACTGGTTAAGGGGGAAAAATTACACATGCATTTTTTAACGCGTTAGCTGTAAGCATACGATTAGGATAGGGTACCATTTATGCACCATTTGTGCACCATTTATGCATTTTAGAGCTGTTGGTGAAGATGGAGGGAAACCAGTAGATTAATTTTATATAGGAGGCAAAGCTGCTGCTGCTGAAATGACAGGTGAACCGGTTGAGTTGACAACACTACAAAACAACTTCTGGAGAGAGTTGATTATCGAGCATTCTCCATAATTTTAGGATGTGTTGCTTTTCTCTGTTATGTAACGTTTTTTAATGATTTTATGTGGTCTTTGAGTGTTGGTTGGATAAAACAGGGAGATCGCAACCTCACTTAAGGTTATCAGATATCATGATTCGCATCTTGAAACATTGAATCAGCTAACTAGGTGAGAAAAGCAGATAATGTGACGACTTCTCGTTCAAAAAGTGGCCAAAAGTTTCTGGTTTTAAAGCCGTACTCTCTTGTAAGAAGAGCATAGGTACAGCGTTAATGGACAAAGGCGAGCAAGAGTGAAGAAAATCAAAGATAGTTTCTTGCAATGTAAGAAAAAGTGTGATAATACATACAAGCAACACAGTGCTGGAGTCTATCTGCAGTGCCACCAATTCAAAACATAAAGAGCTCAAGTTTGAGAAGCGAAACAGAGAGAGAGGGAGACAGAGGAGGGGGCTTTGAGGGGGGTTATGCGTTTCATGCTGTCCCAGTTGCCTAAAGTGATTCTCTCAATAATGTATTAGAGCACTTGTTTATTATTTACTGTTTACACAGCTCAACTCATGCTGCCTTTGTGGAGTGACATCCTCACCCGCGCCGTCTGCGCAGAGCAGCTGAAACAAGACGCAGCGCAGACAAGGCAAGCTGGGCGCAGACAGACAAGCAAAGGGGCCCCGCCAGCCGGAGCGGGCAGCCAACCAAACCGGGCAGCCACGCGCTCCACGCCACGCTCAGTTGATGCAAAGGCACTGGACTGAGAAATAAAAGACATCTCGGTTCATAGGAGCCGTTGTACATGCATCCAGAGGTTGTCAAAGAAAAAAACACACATGCTCAGAGGGGGTTGGAAAAGGGTGAGGGTGGGAGGGGCGCCGAGGGGGTTTGGTTATTAATATTTATGCAGACACCTAACCGGCCAACACCCCGCTAATCTGCTTCGTTATCAGTTTATTTTCGTTTACAGTAAGGAAGGCTTTGAAACCTGATTAACGACGGACACACAATGTTGTTTTCTGAGTTTCTCAACCTCTGACTTATCCAAAGAAAGCCAAAATAAAGCTTCTCCTCTTCGAACTTTGGGAACATTAAAAAAGAAAGTAGAGAAAATCCACTTTTTCAACTTGATGATTGAGATTACTAAAGTTTTCCTCAAACAGGATGGTTTTAAAGCTTCAAACAACATGATTTTAAACCTTTCTCTGAGATACATGTTCACAAAATGTTTACAACAACAATACAACTCAGAACTGTTTGTATTTCAACACAATAAAGTGAACTTTTTCATGTTTTTGACCTTTTACTAAATGTCTGTCTCGATGTGTAATGCCCATCGATTTATTATGGCGTAGAAAATTGATTATATGTTGTCTGTAACTCAAACTCATCGACGATTTATAAAAGATAAAAATATTTGTAATGAGATGAATCTAAAAATAAAAAGGAGTGGGGCCATGAGCTCTGATAAAAGACACAGAAACTTGCGGCTCATCTTCCAGTGATTACCTGCCTCTTGGATTAAATAATTATCCCGGTCTTAAACATAAAATAGAAATTATTCTCTAATTATCCTCTGACACATAAGTAGCAGAGTTTGCATCTCCTCACAGCACATGCGAGGTGTTTATTCGTGGAAGGGAGCGCACCGATATGAGTCGGGTAATTACAAATAAAAAAAAAGTCTATCTCTGGTCATAGCAGACAATAATTGCATCCTCTCGTGTACACATTAAAGTAAATCAGTTCCCAGGCCAATTTCTTAGAAAAAAAAATAAAAACTGTGGAGGTAGACACTTACACAAACACACAAACACACAAACACAGCAGACACTTACTTACTGTACCCCCAAAAACAAAAACAACCACACAAACACACACACGCACACACACATGCAGCGTTTTCAAAGTCATAAAACGAGGGGACTTCAAATGCAGCTATTTGTTTGGGGCCTGTTGTCGTGGGAATAGGCAGTGCGACTGTGCTGGTTCATTAGAATTCCTTTCAAGTTGTGGAGTGCGGCCTCCCTGTGTTCCTCTCCCCATATTCCCTGACCCCGATGCATCTCCACGGGGCTGAGGTAGGGCGGGGCACAGGGAAGGGAAGAGGAGGAGGTAGGGTTTGGAACTAAAGCACAGCACATCACATTAGTAACACACACTAACATGCAAACACACTTTTGGTTGTGCATATGCGACGGGACACCACAAAATATACTGTACTGTGTCGACACACACCGGAAAGAGTACTTGAACTGGATGTGGAGTCACCGCAACTCCCACGGAAAAAGTAAGAGGAGAGAAACACACACTTTCTGCAGCAGACAGGCACATAATGCAGATAAACAAATACACACACACACACACACAAACCCAGAACTCTCCTCCCTAACAGTGTCACCTCGCTGCATCACCCTCTTAGGGATGCAGGGGGGAGGTTCGCCTCAGCAGGCACAGCTCAACGTTCGGTCACAGGAGAGAGTGCGATGTTGTGTTTTTGCCACCAGAGATGATGGCAGGGAAATTGTTTGTGTAATGCACCTGGATCTTTTCTGGCACACTAATAATTACTCCCCTCATCTGCCGCAAGAGCAGCTAAATGTTGCCTCGACAGTCCTCAAAATTAGGATGAATTCAGAAGTGTCTGCATCAGACGGTGATTGAAAACGAGTGAGTGACATTTCAAACACAAGCCTCGATTACCAGAGAGAGAGAAAATTATCATTGTGATACGCAGTCGTGAAGTACTAATGGATCAAAACGATTTCAGTGAACACATCGGGAAGCATGTCAGTGACTTATATTATTTTAAGTTGGTGTTCCTCAAGATCATTATTTTATCTGATTTTAAGATGTTTACTCATGTTTCTTGGACAAACTAAAAAAATAAACGGGCAAAAAAAATATATTTATGTCAAATACACTAGGGGCAGGAATCACCACGGTATATTATCACGATACTTGGGCCACGATTCGATATTATTGCGATTTGTAACATTTTTGCAATACAGTGAGTATTGCGATACAATACATTGCGATTTACACAATTTTTTAAACTGTTTAGCTAATTTAGCATTTGTCTTTCTTCATGTTTCTTATTTACGCAGTATTTTATTTTCATGTCGCACATCTTGCAAACCTTATAAATATTTGTTGTACTAACTTTTTCCTGCTCTATGATGTCTCCTCTGCCAACCTCACTGGAAAAACAGTTGATTTTATTTTTCCATTATCATAGATTTGACTTTATATTAGCAACTAATTTAAAAAATCGATACTTGATCAATGAGACAATATGATATATCACCAAACAAAATACTGCGATACTATGCTGTATCGATTTTTTCTCCCACCCCTAAAATACATCCTTCATTTTTTCCCCTCACAAAACAGCAAAGAACTGTCATTTTAACAAGATGGACAAAATAAATAAATTTCTACTGAAATGCATGCTGACAAATAGTGATTTTTATCTCTTGAAATTGATAAACTTTTTATAACAATGTAAAAACTCAACAGCCAGTCTTTCTTAAATATTATGGCTTCAAAATCCCACTATGTTCACAGTGTAAGACACCAGTTTAAGAAACCAGCCATGGCATAACAAAACAGACTCCTTATGACCCATAGTATATGTGCCAGAAAAAAACATGGCTGAATAATGTAATGAGATGTAATGAGATGAGATTTCTCTCAGCGTTCGTTCACGTTTTTGCAGTACTGTCCAGTTTGCAGAGTAAAACCGCGGCCTGTTTAATTTTTTTCCCCTCTCAGTTGGAGTGAGGTCACTTTGGCAGGCTGGGCTCCCGGACGAGACCCCAGCGGGCGCCAGACTGCAGGGAGAGGGACGCGGAGCTGCTGCCCGTCACAGCCCACTGGTCGCCTGACGGGCCCCAAGGCCTGCCAGACTGACACCACCCCCGGCCGGGCAGGAGGTAGAGAGGGGGCAGGGGAGGGGGCCAGGGAAAGGGGTGTATGGAGGTGGAGGTTGGCATAGGGGACAATCAGTATCCAATGCATTTATCTATCTCATATGGTCGAAGAGAGGGTACTGAGATAAGGGACTGTGAATGGTGTGATACAGTGCCCACTGAGGTTGTTCCAGGTGACACAGACACAGAGAGAGAGAAAGGAGAAGAAAAAAAACGCACTAGACAGCAATTACTCAGCACATAATAGATAGATAGCTACAGCATTGTAGTTGAGTCAGAAAAAAAATTCAGACTGATAAAAAAAGTCATGTATTATCTGTGAGAGAAGTGAAAGACTGAGATAGTGGAGAAAGAAAAAAAAAAGAAAAGGATAAAGGAGTGAAAAACTACTTGTGTGTGTCCCAGCGTGTGTCTGAGGCAGGCGGAGGGCAACACTCACAGAGTCTCTCAGGCGTGTCCAGAGCATGAGCCAAGTACCGCTACTACCTCTAAGTGCACACACACAAAACACACACACACACGAATTCTCCTATACATGCACACCTGCAGTCTTACACACACTCCAGTGCTCAGAAACAGACCCACAGCTCCGGACATGCTTGCAGTTCATCGCACCGACACGCACACGCAAACTTTTACACGGCAATTATAAAGTTGATGCAAAGTCATACTGGACGTGTTGACTTTTTCCCCGCTTGTTCCAGCAGGACGCCGACCATCACTCTTATTTTTTCTCCTCGCTTCCCCCTCATGCGAGCTTTTCTAACAAGATGTCTCCTTTCACACTTAGAAAACACACGGATATCTCTATCCTGAGTGACCGCTGTGATATCTCCTAGATCCGTCTTAACGCGATATGTTTGCACTGGGAAACGTTTGCATTCCCAGTAGCTCTGGGACTGAGTGCAACGCATACAGTGTGTATGTAACGTCTGAATACATGACACTCACCTTCAAGATATTCAAATTAAAAAACACACTTTTCAAGTTCACTTTTGCAGGTACACATTATAACCGCACACGCTTAAAAAAGAAAAAAAAAAAACACCCTCATACTTGGAATAAAGCAGCGACTGATGAGCAGAGCAGATTGAATCTTGTCAGGGAAGGCTTCGTGTTCCACGGCGGAGCATGCTCTGTAACTTTGCAATTAAATAGTAAATGGATCAATGTTTGTATATGTTTGTGTGTGCATGTGCGTGTTTGGGGGGCCTCAGGGGCCCTTCCTAATGAGCTATCTGTGTGCATTTCTAACAAGAGCTCGGTGCAGCGCCCACGGCACTGTCATCCTGGGCCGCGGCTGACCTTGCTCGGCTGCTAGGCTGTGTCGTTTGCTATATTTATGGCACCACCACCATCTTGCCGTGTGTTCCTCTGTGTGTCTATGAGTGTGTATATTCAGCAGTGTGCGCATTCCAGGAGGGCGGGAGTGCAGGAGGGGGGCTCACTCAGGAAGCAAATACTGTGTATATCAGCATAATGAATCAAGTGAGAGAGAAGGGGGAAGAGGAGGGAGGGTTGAGGGGAGGAAAGGATGGAGAAAGCCATTTTCCCTCTGCTGTTTTCTCCCCTCTATGCAGCCAGCCCCCCTGGTGTCTATTCCCTCTATCCTGCTTTCTTTTCTTTTTCACCCTTTTCCCCCCCTGTACCCCCATCCTTTTATTTATTTGCTCGACCTCATCAGATAGCTGCTCCCTCTTTCAGCACAGTGTAAACACCGAAGATTCAGGCACTGCAAGGTGGACTGTACACAACACTCAAGTGCTTATTTGATGCTCCGTCTGTGTGCGTTTGATGCTGTCTCTCCCCTCTCCAAACAAACAGCATTAACTCTGACAGTGTACACACAGCAAAAATGTAGGCTCATAGCATGCATCGCTTCGTGTGGAGCCGCTGTGCATGCATGCAGACGGCTGTATGGGTTTGGCACAAACCGAGCCCGGCTGAATCACCAATGAAATAATAACAATGCATGTGTGGGGAATCAACTGGACCCCCTGTTCGTTTCTGGGAGAGCAGGAGAGACAAACACATACACACGCATGCACAAACACACACACTAAGATGCATGCACGGCCTCAATATGCAAAGCTCCCCTGTGCTGGGTTAAGGGAGAGGGGCGTGCTGCTGTGAATACTCATCTGAGCCTGGCAGAGGGAGCTGTGTGTATCCCCCCATAACCTCAGGGCGAGGGGCAGAGGAGGGAGCTCCATTTGCGTGGGACACACATACACGAGTGGGGGCACACACACACACACACGCCTGAAAACACATTTTTACACACACACACACACAAACAGAGTGAAAATCAGACACATGCATGTACGCTCTTACGCCAACACACACACACGTATAACCCGAGCGTACTCACGTTCACACACGCTGGCGATAAGCGAAGTAGCACTACGGGGAGGGGGCGCCGTGACCAAAAGTAAAGTTTTAATTCGGTCCTCGGGGACACTGCTTACTCATCCAACTCCCCCAAGGACTGACTTCCTCTGAAATCTATTCAAATCACATCTCTCCTCCGCCTTTTATTGCATTTCTCATATCCCCCCATCACAAAGTGACAAATCACCACACACTCCACAGAGCCAACATCACTTTCTCTGCATTTTTGGGGGGCAGATAGATTTGGGGGGGGGATTTTTGACTTTTAAAGTGATTAGAGAAACTCACTTCCCACTGGTTCTTCCATTATTTTCCAGAGTATCATTGTACATGAGCTGTGTGGCGTTTGGAGTTGAAAAGTTTATTTACCTACAGAAATGTGTACAGCCTAAACACCACAAGTAAAAGAAACCTCTATCTGTCCGTTTTCACACACACCGAGTTGTACATCATATTCTTCAAGTTCTGAGCACCTTTGCAGACAAAGCTCACCGACTTTCTCCCTCCCAAATGCGCATCAAACACTAATTCCATCGCACACTTCCACACACACACGCACACAAACAAACAAACACACAAGTGTAGGTACACACACTCTGCTACTCAAGTCCCACACTTCCTGCCAGTGTTCTCTCCTCCATTCTCAATAAAGCAGGTGATGAGAGCGTCTAGGTCTAATTAGTTTATGCAGACGTATGAAGCTGGTGGGACAGGCAGCATTGTTATTATTTCTCTGCCAGCCCACTGTAGACACACACACACAAATGCGCGCACACACACGTACACAACAACAGCAGTGACACTTACAACGTCGCCTGCCGCATCCCGACCGCACTCACTGAAGACAGTAAAGAGAGGGGGGGGTGAAATAGCGGTGCGGGTGAGGCTGGATGAGAAAGGGGGTGTCAGGATGAGGGGAGCCTGTGTGCGAGCTTGAGACGAGAGGGAGAGAAGCGCCACTTGATATATTCGTAATGTTCCTTAATATTTTCATTTTGATGTAATTTGTGGCCCCGGTTTTTTAAATATCCGCTCTGTAATAATGTTTAATTTCAAGGGTCAGTCTGCCAAGGAGTATATTAAAGCTGATAAAACTCATTTTCCACAGGCCCAATATCGCGCCCAGATCAGGTTAGGAGGCCAGCCTCCCTGAATATTTCATCTTTTATCATGCCGATAATGGGAAGATGACAGAGGCGCATTATTACAATGAGAGAATTGCTCATTTTCCTGACGGGGAGGGCTGCCTGGCTGCTTGGCTGCCTGCTTTCCCCGGCTGCCTGCGTCAATGACTGGCTGGGGCTGCCGAAAGCCAAGGGCTCCGCAGCCGAGTGTTTGTCGTAATAAAAGAAATTCTTCCCTGGGAGAAGGAGAGGTGACGAGTGGAGAGGTGGAGAGGAGGCGCAGGGAGGGGATAGAGAGGTGGAGAAAATAAGAGGAGAGGTGAGAAAGAAAGTGAGAGAGCGAAAAGCAACTTTCTTCTACCACCTCACTTATTTGATTGCGATGAATAATAAATGTGTGGGCTTGCAATTGTGGCGGTGGTGGCGGCGGTAGAGGGGGGGCACTGCCAGAACAGCAGTAAATGTGTATGTGTGTGTGTCTATGTGTGGTGGTAGGGATGTGGCAGGGTAGGGGGCTAGGTGATAATCACAGATTTGAAGAGGTTCCCCATTCTGAATTAACCCATTTAATTGAGCTATTAGGAAAGAACAAAGCTGAGGCTATGGGGCGAAACAAGGGTGCATAGTTGGGGAGGGGGGCTAAAGTCCATCAGCAGCCCTGGGAATGGAACCTGCCCTGCACATAAATGACTAACTGGACCGTCTCTGGCGCCAGAGCGGCTTAATAAATGGACCCAATCAAGGCTGTTCTGGGGACCACCTGTGTCCCGTACAGGTCAGAACCATTAGACTCACATTAGAGGGCCATGATAGACGCAGGCGCCACTCCAGCCACCCCAATAATGAGGATAATAAGAGTACCATAATGGCATATTTATGGGCTAGCCGGGACTGGCTGCAGTGTTTTGGGTTATTCAGATTGCAGTGGAAGAGGAGAAGGATCTCAGAGACAGGTGACTAAGAGACTGAATGGCTCGAGTATAAGCAGCGTTCAATACCGCAGCCTTCAATTTCAATTACCAACATGATTACGGGACTTAATCCTTCAAATGTAAAGCTTGTAATGAAAGACAACGCAAACGAGTACACCAGGAGCGATCGGAATAAAATTACTCACAAGAGACCTGGTTATGATACATTTACATTTCTACTGGGTGTGATGAGTGAAGGATCTGTCACACACCAGGTGGGCCTATCTTGGCATTTAATATGTTAATCTGTAATCTTCCTCTTCATTTAACTCTCCTACAGGCGCCACGTTGAGGGGATCTTCTCGTCTTTGTCCCTCTTCAGTACGCTCATCTACGCAAATCTTTAGCTGTATTTAGCATGTTTTACCTAAGATAATATCTTAATTGTTGTTTCAGAAATGTGCAAAACAATGATATCAACTATGTCACTTACTTTGAAAAACAAAATTATAGTATGCCTTGCAAGTCCACACACTGAACACGAACACCACCAGCCTCTGAATCGATGTTGTTAGTTTTCTTTTCTATGCACATGGATAACCCTTTACAACCATCGTATGTTAACGGTCAAATGTTGCTCAAAAGACAGATTTGCAGACCCTGTCAGACAGTAGTTGGCAATAGAGATCATGACAAAAGCTTCAGGAATCGGGAGTTGACTGGAACTGACTTAGAAAACTGACTTGAAAACATTGGCATTAAGACTTCCATTGGTCGTTGGCTTTTGTTGGTCTCTCTGTAGTTATTTTCAATATTAGTTCACTTTAAAATAGTTTACTTGTACTTTCCCTTGTAAATGTCAACACTTGTTCTGATGATTTCAATGTTTTTTGTTTTGTATTAACACGAATGACTCAGTTTGTAACTCAGTATGTAAATAAGACCTGTTTTTCTTGATCATGTTTTTCTTTTCAAAAAAATCACGATATTGTGGTTCAGCATCAGCCATTACAAGGTCAATATGGCCGCTATTTTTATTTTTTATTTATGTATTCATTTACTTTTTTTTACCCTTATGTTTTTATTATTATTATTATTATTATTATTATTATTCAATAAAAATCTGTTGAAAAATTGTTACTGATGAAAATAACCATGATTTTTTTTTATTATAATGTGCATGAAACGATGGATTTATACATGACAAAATGCCTTAATGGCAATATTTTAAACAAAATGTTTTACTCGTGGGCAGAAACTTTGTTAGAATATTTCAATTGTCGTATTTTGCCAAATAGAAAAAGAAAAAAAGAAAAAAAGAAAAAATTTGATATCAGTTTTATATATCAGCCATCAGCCGACCTGCTCTTTCATTATTGGTATCGGCATCGGCCCCTGAGAAACTGTAATCAGTCGTATCACACACCCCTACACATCTAACTGTGCCACACACACAAACACACGCAAGTTGGCGACATGAATTCTGAGAAATAAGGCTGTTAATTTTTACAAGGCTGAACATTTGTGTGGGCTGTTTCAGACCGATCTTATCAAAAAAAAGCTCTGTCACCAAATCAGCAAAGATATGGGAGTGTGTTAGAGTGAGTGAACCCATACCTGGAGCAACAACAGCTGGGCGGGCTGCATCTGTGCAACACTCCTGCTCTCCATCTGCCTGGAAACTGCAACAAAAAACGAGTGAGAAAGTTAACTTTTAATTCAGTTCAGCTTTCCGTACACCTGTTTCTATTTTGATGCTCATACAACAAGGCTACTTTCAGATGCCACATTCAGCTAATGTTTCTAGTGACACAAGCTTTCTGCTGTTTACTGCCCTTTGACAGCCACAAGATAAGGCAGGCACAGTCATGATCATGTTGACAGTGGTAGGTATCATCATAATTCAACAGAGAATATACTCAACAAAGCACGCAGGTCCAGCCACCATCACTGTGCGCATAATATTATCCTGCAGCATTCATATTTTGCTGAACTTTGGAGTGGGAAAGCTAATATGCACTTCAAAACAAGGGTGGCGCTTACAGTTGGCAATGTCAGATCGGACAAAACAACATCTTTACAAGCTTGTCAGTGATGTCAGGCCAGTGTTTGTTCTTTAAAAAAAAGGTTCAGAGTATGATCAACGTATCCTGAACACAACCCACCCATCCTTAGCCACCCTGGAAAGAGGTGCCAGACACTGTGGGTGCATCCCCGTGGAGAGGAAGAGGAAGTGAAGAGTATCCCAAAGGGCAACGGAGGTCACTGCTGACCAGCGTGACTGCCAATGACCCCAGGGAAGGGTGGGATGGAGTCAATGTGTCTGGACCCCCACCCCAATCAAAAATCTAAAAAATCTGTCACTGTGTTTGGAGGGGATGAGAGGGAGGTGGTGGGCTGGGCCGGAGTGGGGGTTAGGGGGAGTGGGTGATGGTGGGTACCAGACTGGGGCACCTCGGGGGACTTTTGGAGAGGAAGAGCCATGCACCATGTCTCCTGCTACCAACCGTAGTTCCCTCATTTGATTGTGAAGCCATGAATAATGCATGGCGGATGGGACTGAAGGAGGGGGAAGGGGGAGGGATAGAGGGATGGGGGGGACCTCAACCTTAAAGGGGCCCTGCCACAGTGGGAGTCATTACCGATGAACAACCACACTGATGAGCCACGGAGAGAGAGAGAGAGATAGGAGGGAGAAAGAGAGAGAGAGAGAGAAAGATTGGGAATGAATGGAGGAGAAAAACAAACAAGCTATAAAAAAAGAAAGAAGGACGCCCATGAAACCAGGCTTCTCAAACATCTCAAGCATGCCGCTTATTGAGTGTTTTTCCCTCCTCTGTTTTCATCACGCTGAAGATGTTTTGTTGTTGTTTTCATCTGTTCATTCAGCTATTCATAATTTAAATCGGGGAAATACTAAACATCTTTTCCCGCTTGTTTGTATTCCTTCTGATAAGTTTTATCTGAACACAGTCCAGTGCTGAACAGAAGAGTGTGATGTGCTATAAAAAACTTCAAGACTTGGGTACAACCGACAGGCCTCTTCTCATGGCAGGACACCATCCAGAATACTGAGCTCTTCATTTTTCATTGTAAATGAATCTCCAACAACAATGTTAGTGTTTAAATAGCTGATGTGATAACACTTTTTATAAAGCTTGAAATAACTGCTCCATTCTCTCTTTAGGGAACTGTGCGAGGTAAAGTTTATTTTTCACAATCTAAAGCCTGTGCCTTGTGGTTGTTTATATCCATTCAGCCGTCAATGCTCACTCTTTCACTATCCTTTCTTGTAAATCTATCAGACATATTTAATGTGTATGACTGTATAACTAACAAACTACTTATTAAGTGTTAAGTGATGGGACAGAAATTAGTTGGTGAAGCAAATTCTCACCCAACTAATGCAGAATTCCAAAAAGGAATTTTAAATGGATTTTGAGAATTAAGTCATACTTTAAGTCATACCATTTTTTCAGTTATACTCCTTTGATTCAGTTATATTGAATCAGTGTCGATGGTACTGAAAGTGTTGTAAATACACAACATAAAATGTTATCTCACAGACCAATCAGAGGGCTTGTGATCTACCATGTTTCAGGGCAAAGTTACATTTCTTAAGAGACAAACGTTGGGCTATTTACAGTCCTCTGCCTCAATACAGGGACCTACGATGACACAGACTTAACAAGTACATATAAATCAGGCTTAAGAGTGTATGTCATTTTCGAAGGCAGGTTCAACAGAGAAGCCAACTGTCTGCTCTAAAATGAGCAACTTCAAGTTCTTGTGATCTTCTACTACAGCACAGGTTAGAATACCCACTTTTTCAGCACATCAGCACCGTGCTGTGATAGGATTCAAGATTCTTGTTGGACCGGTCAAACACACTGAGTCCATCTATGTAGAAGAGCAGGCTAACTGGCAGTCTGCACCCACTTCTGTACACTGTCTGTCCTCAGCTGTTGAGTATAAGCTTTTTCCACTATATCATATTCGTTATATTAGTGCAGTAATTTTGAATGTTATTTGGCATATTGATTACCCAATTCTTGTAAATTTGTTGTAAATGTACATTTTTTCCTGCTACAACTTTATTCTCTACATAATGACTTTAGTCTTGTAGTATTACAGATTTAATTCCAAATCTCATATCTATTCTATAATGTGGCCAAAATTCCCAGTCAAAGTTCTGTTTTAATGATTTTTATTAAGACAGAGTTTGGCTGACTTTACTCTAATAAAAGAGGTTGGTTGTATGCATCCCTTGAAGATGCAGGACAATCACAATCACATTATGGAAAAAGCACACTGAGCTCTTCATAATTAATGAACACCAAAAAAAGTTTGTTGAATCACAATGCACTGATCCACTGGTTTTCTAACTACCACCTGATGAAGACCAGTGGGTCCAAGGTCAAAACACTGTGATTAAATGAACATTTTGGAGTATTGAGTAAGTATGTGAGCTGACTTTCTCTTTTTTTCCTCTAATTTACCTCAATAGCAAATTTATGATAGGGCTCATGCAAAAGGAAAGATCATATTTTACATCTACAGAATTACCTCTAAAAACGATCATCAATCTCATATTTGAGATGGATAAATTAATGGCATTTTGACAACATCAGCATCATATCAGCATCAGCCCTCACAAGGCCAGTGTTTTTCTAATTTAAAATATATTTTTACTTACTAGTCCAGTTTGATGTTGACATGTTTTGATATCTATGACATAACCCAGCATCTATGTCTATTCATTAAAATCTGCAACATGTTACCAGCTGATATAACCGAGTATGTTCGATTTTTTTGTGTGCGTGGAATAATGACCTTGTGTTTTCTTTCTTTCTAAATAATTTAAAAAAGCTAAAAAGAAATCTGCGAGTTGCTCATGGCAACATTTCACTGTCAATATGTTTTCTGTCTTCATATCTGTAATAACATTTTTTACTTATTTGTTATTGTGTTGTTTTGTCAAATTCAAAAATAAAGTGATACTGGCATTGTTTTTCTATTATCTGACATTCTGAGAAGTAACTGATATATCATGTATATAATCAGTAAATCAATTCATAACACAAACAGTTGGCATAATTATATTTCCTAACATCATTTAAGATAAACACAAACACTGATGCAAACAAATGGCAGCACATTACAATGTTCTCATATTGGGTCAGTGACAAAAAGTCAGAAGGGACTGGTATTGCAAATCTATAAGAACACAATTTCTCTCTGCATATGCAAGCTGGTAGAGCAGGAGGTGGGTGGGAGAAGGAAATGAGCAGAGCCATCCAGCAGTATTGCTGCTGCTAGCAATGTGTGCACGTGTGTGTCTGCGCAGGTGTGTACGTGATCTCGGCTGTGTGCGCGTCAGTGTGTGCGTGTGTGTTTGAAAGCCGTTCCTGCGGCAGCAGCTAAGGCGCTGTAGCAGGACTAGGTGTTATCACTCATTCTGATTCCGTATTACAGCATGACGGATGGGCCCCCGCGGGCCGGTGAGCGTCGCCGCGTGCTTATTACCGCAGCTCTTAAGTGGGAGTTGATTTAGCTTAAATAGGTTGTTTCATAAGGAGAAGACACCAGCGCTGTCACCACTGCTCTGCTGCTCGCTACAGCAAACTGCCACTCTAATTGAATAATGCCTCCTCTACATACCTATTAGGGTACTTAGGTACATAGTGTGCCCCAATTATTGCTTATACAACCTGGCTAATTTGGCCTTCACCCTCTGCACATACTAGTACACACAAATACACACACACACAGCTCCTCTCCCAAATGTGTGATATTCATGATGCTCATATAATCCTCGGTGTGTGTGCGTGTCTGCTCTGTGTGGGTTTGTATTTTAAAGAATTTAATGTTGGAAGATCATCACTATTGCTCCGGTGTATTATCCCAAACAAAACAAATAGGCCTATATCTGAGTCATAAATTCCGGATTTGATACTGCATATCTAATGTGATATTCCTTTAACCTGGATCCAGTGGAATCATCGGATTCTCAATGCTATAAAGTGCAAATAGACCTACACTATGAGGGATTAGTGTTTCATTAGCATATCACAGGAAGATATTTGAGCGTGCGCGTACCAATAATACGAGTGCCATGGTGTTATAACATGGAGGTGGTTACGATGGGAGGAGGTTCCAATAAATTGCGTTGCGATTAGCAAAACGTGGCTGCGTTTCCCTGTCTCAGTTGGCTTTAAGAGATTATTGCTGATGCAACAGTGCGATGGCATGTGAATTGTGTGCTGCTGTGGAGTGGATCCCGTGCCAACTTTCTCTAAGTGAACAAGGCGCCATGGATTCCTGCCAACAACAACATACTCCCAGGGAAGCTAAAGTTGGCCGTCAATCATGAGCCCTGAAATGGAAACACACTAAATTCTCTCGGACCCCCCCTTCCCCCCCAACTTCAGTTTGTCAGACAGACACGAGGATATCTAAACACACGCAAAATGCAGAAAGGTAAAAGAGAGAAAGGTGAGGACTTTTAAGTAAAGTTTGATCAGAGCCTTCAATGTCTATATCAATCATGAGCAGCTGCACCAATGACTTCAGCACCTCACCAACAGCATGGTAATGTCACCAGCGCACTGGCCTTGGGTCAGAAATGATCAGGTCAGGAAATAACTTCACTCGCTGGACAGAAATCCAAATCGAGTTGGTATCTGCTGGACAGGCTGCATGAGCTCTGTATTTGCAATCACATTTATTAAGACTCAATTTCATACATTTTTCCTGAATGCTTAGTGAGTTTGCTTGTAGCAGTAAACACAGAGATTAGAATGAGTATGAAACCACAGCCACACAGCTACTAAATCTCAGTAGATGACCCACCTAGTAGAGCACATACTTAATCTGTCATGGTTGAGTATTTATTGTTTTCTCCATCTTGAGAAAAACCCAAAACCCAACCCAAAAAATACCAGCGATCAGACTAATACCAGTGGACTACCATATCACTTAGATGAGCAGTGTACTATTTTGGATCACCAAAGGCCTGTGAATGAAACCAAAGTGAAGAAGTTAACAGTGCTTGAAAAAAATCAACTTTGATTTAATATTGAAATGCCACACAAAAGTTTGTAGACGAATTTCGCAAAGTTTGCTGCCTATGGCTTTCGTTCAAGCTTCTGGTAATGGGTCGTACAGGTGTTGTCTTCTCACACAGGTGCAGGGTGACCATATTCTGAATCCCCAGAAAGAGGACACAGCTACGCCGGGCAGAGTCATGGAGTTGCGCATAGTATATTTTGTGAGTTTTTCGGTTCGGGTCGAGTGTTTTTTACGCCTTTCTAACTCAGTAAGTCCACGCGAAACAAACTCAAAACTTTCCGTACCAAACCCTGGTCATTTTGAGGGTTTTATAAACTGCCCCGGACAAGGCCAGACGGCCCCCCCAAAAAGAGGACATGTCTGAGTAAAAGAGGATGTATGATCACCCTACATAGGTGGCAAGCCATCAGGTTTGCCCACAAATTTGTTGCTGTTGAGAAGATGGCTGCCCTGACCATGTGCTCTATTTTTATAGGATAAGATTACTGTGTTAGTTTAAAAAGTTTAAAACTACATGGGTTGACCAGGTTGTAATGACAGCACCCTCTGCTGGATCATTTAGTCAGCTACCCTTCCCCAGAATTTCGGATAAAAAGTGACAGCCCTACTGCAGGCCATTCAACATTGTGGAAGACCCAGATTTAAGGAACATCCTCAGGCTGGCATGGTTATATATGCTTTACTCACACTAATTATACAAATCATAGAAAGATATAAAATTATTGAAGTTTGAACATGCAATTGTAAATGTGATTTATCATAAGAAAAACTGACAGCCCTAGATAAATGTTTCTACATTAATGCTAGATAGTAACTTGACATACTGATTTTCTTGCTGTTCAAATAAAGGCTTACTCAACTGACAATCACACACCGACACTGAACAACCAATTTCATCTCCCTTGACATTCTTGTGCACACATTCACACAATTACAAGCATTCACAGCCTATACATTCTGACAAAGTGTGTACACGTGCCCACACATACACAGCCCTGTGGGTGCTTTGCTGTGCCACCTCGCTCTCTTTCCCATGCGTGCTCGCTGTGCCCTCTGGTTGGCGGTGATTGATGACGGCCATGGCAAGGCAGATCATTTGGGTGGCCCCATCTACACAAGACGTAAATCAAATCAGCTTCGCTAATGATTCTCAGACGCTCATCTGGCAGCCACGGCCAGATCCCCATCGGGTCTTTCATGGAGGGACAAAAGAAACATCAATAAGTCCGAGAAAGATTTTATTTGACCAACTGTTCCAGGGATTGACGTCCGATTTCTTACAGAAGTTTAGGTGAAAGACAAACACCTGTCAAGGAAAAATCAAGGGCTCATCATCTGTGCTGCATCAGGAGTCTGAAACTGATCTATGTGTGATGCATCTATTTAGATGTGATGCAAGGTGATGTAATGTAGCACAGGAGGTTGAACTTTTTTTGAGTATTTGACACCAGCTTTACCAGCCTCATCAACCAAACTCCCTCTGTACCAGTCCGAGGTTATAATCTTGTTGCTAGCTGCAGTGTGATTGATAAAGCTAGCAGATGAGAGGACCTCAGCCCTCAGGCCTACGGGGATAACCCATTACATATTTTCATTAAAACGTCTGTCCAATGCTCTGCCTTGATTTGTCCATAATTTATGATGCCATTACAAGCCAATTAGTGCCAGGATCCCCCTGCCCCTGTTCAACATGCCAGGCCTTTGGCAGTGAAGAGAGGGCACACACTGCTGGCTTTAGCTGCATGTGACTGGCAGGGGGTCTGCTCATACCTGTCAAAGCTTCATGTTTTCACTGAACTGTGGTCGAAAAAGTCAGAAAATACTGCAGACAGCCGTCAAAAATATCACACCAGTATATTTCACACCAGTTATTTTAAGTGAGTTTTGCACTTTCAAGGCATGCAGACGCTAACTTGTAAGGAAGCTGGTGGTGCTAGCTCTGCTTAAGTTAGCCACACTGAGTCAACCAGTTTGGCATCATTTGCCCACAGACTGTACTCCCGTGTTTTGCTGTGTTTTATAACTTGTGATCCATTTCCTGAGTGTTTTATGACCTTTGCCCGGGATTTCCACCACATCCAGATCAGCAATTTTTTGCCATACGCCAATTCCTACCTGGTCCATTTGTGAGGCAAATTTCGTGGTGGATTACGGACAGCAGGAATTGCGAGAACTAACAAGAACCGCGGATAACAAGTTGTCTTTAGCCACATAGGCTAACCATATAAGCAGTAAATTGTGTCCTTCCAGAGGAAGAAATCTACTTCTAGACTTATAAAATCAACATGTTTTCATCCATGGTGTCATCGGGGTGAAATGCTGTCTGAAAACCTTCACTTGTTCATCTCCACCCGTTTGCATGGTGTGAAATACGATCCGCCTGAAACACAGTGTTTTATTTTGAAAAGAAGCCGGATGTTTTATTTTGTGTTTGTGCCTGACTTCCTTTCCAGCACGGGTTAATCTGTGCTGAATTAATCCAGCATGCTCCTGCGTCCGGAAAAAATAGAACTCTTGCGATCAGCTGCGGAGTACGGCAATCCGCTGTGGAACCGAAAGAAACTGGCGGAAATTGACACATTAACTTGAATGGTTACGATCAGCTACGATCAACAGATATGGCCTTTTCGTAGCCGTTCCCAATGTAGTGGAAATGGCCTGTGAGACTATTTAGTTAGTCAGACTGTGCACGGAAACGTTGCTGTTTCATAAATCGGATCAAGACATAGTTAAGCATACTGCATTGTGCTCCTCATTATTTATGTGTTTATGTGTTGGCATTTTTATACTAACAAAACACTCGAGTTGGCCAAAGTTCAAAACAATGAAACTATTATTTGTTTTTTTCAAAATGGACTTTCATTTTTAAAAGCAATAACTTTTAGTCGAACAGGTGAGCTCCTCAAAACGCAAATCCATGCTACCAGAAATCACATGATCAGGCAAGAGTCACACTACGACAACAAAAACGTCCCCTTTTATTATTATATCACTCAACCTTTGATTAGCTTTGATCTATTGTTGATCAGTGTGAAATATTAAAGCAGTATTGGCATATTTTGTAGATAGTAAATCTTGATTCTTTCCTCTCTACAGTTATCTGACCCCTGCAGAGGCCTTGTAAGATCCGAAACCTGCATCATCTGCATACAAAGCAAATGTTTAACAGTAGCCTAGCAGAGCGGAGAGTGACTGTCCTCAGCAGCCTGTCTATAAGATAGGAGGGGGGGCGAGAGAGGGAGGGGTCTCATCAAAGCCAGTGCACCCATGCATGAAAGTCAATCCACTGCTTGTGTGTGTTTTATTTATTCATTAGTGACACGCGGCTTGAAAAGGAAGAAGAAAAAAGACTAGAAAGTTCCATTCAAATAAGCATGGCATCCCCCGAGCAGGATTGTAAGAGAGAAAAACAAGGGGGGGGGGGTAAAAGTGTGTGTGTGTGCGTGTGTGTTTCAGTGTGTGTTTGTGTGTGTGTACAAACAGGGTGCTGTGCTGGAGGAAAAAGAGATGAGGAAAGAGTGGGATGACTTCTTTTAATTTGGGGAACCCCTCAGGGGAAATCGGGTCCGTGAACACGCAATTACGACAGTCATCAGTGAAGCGCGCACGTGAGGAAGAGTGGCATCGAGCGTAAAAGAAAAATATCAGGATGGAGAAGGAGGAAATGATTTTAAGTATTATTATCTCAAGACTCTGCCCACCCTCCCCCCACTGATAATCACTTCACTGCATTCAAAGTGTACAATCACACACACATTTGGATTCGTTTCCTTTTGGAAATGATAAACGTAACTCATACATGGGTCATCTATTACAATTAACTGACAGTTTTGGAGGCATAGAGGAGGGGCTAGATCATCATCATCGGCCAATTATCATCTTATTATGGGTGTTAAGTGGCCCCATATTAGGGTCAGTGCCCCTCATTTCAAGGGAGAAATAATAATTGTTGACCTCTGTAATAGGGATGCACAGAGGGTATTTAACACACCCAAGGGGGATCTCATGCCTCAAAACACAAACTGTGTCAGCTCATCGGACAGAAGTTCAAATGATTTTCTATAAAAACTTGATTTTCAGGGTGACCATGTCAGAGATTAGTACAATTGATCACATGCATCACTGCCAGAATGTGACCTGGAGTGTCTTGCAACAGGCCCTGCTCTTACAATTACCAACAAATTCAGTTTGCAGGGAACTATTTGTGGCTAATTATTTTAAAATACACCACTTTTTGCCTGTGAGTCCTCATATGGAGTCTTGTGAGTTCCTGCAATATGCCTCTGCACTGTCATGAGTATTCAGAAGGTATGTCATCATAGGTGGAAATAAATCCTGGATATAACAATTTAAACAAAAGTTGTGGGTAAACATTTTTTAAACAAAATACAGCAAATTTAGTCAGAGCGCAGGTTTGTGTAAAGGGTTTGATGTCAGTTCCACTGCTCCACCCGCTGAATCTCTTCTTCGAATGCCTTATCTTTATCAGCACAGTGCTTTAGTAAGCTGTTACTAGACTGTAGCAATACACTAATTTCATGATACGATACACAATATTCACCTCACGATACAATGTATATCCCGATTTTCGGCCAAAGTGCATTACCTTGTCAGGGTGGTGACATGTTAAGTGCGCCCGTAGGTTGGTTGTATTTCCAGAATATTTCATGTTTTATCGAAACTATTAAACTTTTGTCTAAATCGACACTTCTTCCTTTTAACACTGAGGTACTCCTACACATCTGCTTTTAAGCACAACGGTGCTGGAGTTATATTCCCCGCCATTTACTTGAATCTCCTCGCTCTGACTTCTTCCGTGTAAAGGCAGTATCTAGATGGGATAAATGCTAGAAATGCTCTGCAGCAACACCAGCGGCTGGCTTACCTACGGTAATCACTCTTCCTGCTAACCGAACAGGTGAGGTGGCAGCCAGCAGAGTGCTGGGCCAAACAAGAGGGATTTTAATGAGGCTTAATGTATCGCTACCCGTTGCTGAAAAATCAATACTTTCTTGGAAAAAAAAATATCAATTTATATCCCAGAACTGATAAAATTGCTCAGCCCTAGCTGTTACCATCATTTTTTGAACTGTTAGATGAACAAAATGTAACTCTGGACTCTGGGAAATGTGGTAAACTTTGCTTGATAAGCTTTTTAATGATTAAAATTAGGACAAAGTATCGTGAAAATATACATATATTTGCAGGTGAGCTGCAGTTTAGTTGGTACTTTCACATGAAACTCCTGTTATCTTTTATATTCATACTTTAGTTTTCCTGTCTTGTACACATCTAACTTTTAAAAATATAGATACATCTCAAATCTGCA
Source organism: Xyrichtys novacula (assembly GCA_962446985.1). NCBI lineage: Eukaryota > Metazoa > Chordata > Actinopteri > Labriformes > Labridae > Xyrichtys > Xyrichtys novacula. Next base: position 28,323,243 of record OY660871.1, read on the forward strand.
TCTACAGATCAGTATGCCTATCAAACTGTTTGAAGGACAGCAGACAAAATGTATGACTGTTCTGAGTTATTAAATTCATACTCTAGCTGACAAATAAATACATTACGAAGGTAGTTTTCTTAACATCCTTACCACTAAAAAAGGTTTATATTCAGAATTTAACTATACACGATACAAAAGAGAAACATCATCAATAACAAGGACATCAAATAAACTTCAAATTCAATATAGCTGAACATATGACTAAGGCGAAATTCTCATTAGACTGAACTACAGTGTTTTTAAAATAATCAAATATTTGGATCATAGCAATAGGCAATACGCTTAGAGGAAGGCTGAGATTTGGGCGCATCTTAAGAAAGTTGATTGTCTTTAAAACAATGTTATGTGTGTGAAATGTGACAATGTGAAAATGGAAAATCTATGAGGGGACAGTATATCAGGTGCCGCGGGGAAAGACAAGAGGCTCCACAAAGTGAGTTTCCAATAACTTTTTCTTTTGAGTCAGGTAAAACTAAATCCATTTAGCCAGTAGATAAAAGTCAATCTTATATGAATGACTCCTCTAAGTCAACCTGGGATATATGATTTTAGGAAATCGCCTGTTTGCAAATATCTTTCAATTCCTTTCCAGCCTAAATCGAGTTTTTCTGGAAATTCTCTTTGTGGTATATTGCATCTGGCTGAGTGGCCTTTATTGTGCTGGCTCTCAGGTGGGCTTTTATATAGGAAGGCCGGACCCTGGGGCCCTGTCTCGCCTCTGGCTCATATTGAGACAGACACTGAAGTGACGGTCCCCTCCAATACGCTGACTCCTTCACTCAAGGAAACCTCTAAGTGTGTTACCTGTCCAGGAGGGTGGCTTAGATAGAATGAAACACTCACTTGTCACTTTTATTAACCCTCTTAAACCCCTTTTTCCTCCGACATCCCCCCCTTCAACCGAACCCCACCACCTCCAACTATCTCTCAAACCCCCCAACCTTTCTTTTTTTCCTCCCCTACATTAACCCGCAATTCTCCCTATCACACCCCCTGAAGCCAAAATCATCTCCATTTTGCATAATGCTCCATTTAAACTGATAGCACTGACATGAGCAGGAGGGCACTCGGAGTGAGATGGAGAGAATGGAGAAGCGATGAAGCTTTGTCCTCTCTTTCTCACTCGCTCTCTGTCTGTCTCTCTCCCTCTGCGGTTGCCTGTGACCCCTGATGGCAGTTATTATCCACAAGGTCACAGTTGGTCCCTCGTCCCATGAGCGGGACACAACCTCTTCCTAATGCAGTTCCCCACTAGGCCTGCTCCTGTGAAGCTATAAACTCGCTGCAGCTCTCCTCCTATTTAGCACACACACGCAAACACACACAAACACACAGATATACAGTACATGCAGCACACTCTGCCCATCCATCTAGCCAGCTTTACTTCCTCTTGCCTCTGCCTCACGTTAGTCGAGTGTGGTTCCTGGAAGCAGGAGGAGATGTGACGTAAGGCAAGAGGTCTATGATGTTGTCAACGTGACACTGTCATAACAAAGGATGTTATGCATGAGCCACAAGTCTTTCATTTTTTCCACATATAGAGTTTATTTCAACAAAACTCATTTATGAAATGTATCTACAAAGATAAACTGGTTTTAGATGCAGACTTGAGATATTCTTGTGTGACTAATTCCCTTCTGTTTACGGAGAAATTTATTCCTAATAATCAAAATACTTTAAAACAGTCAAATAAGAGCATCATTTATTGAACACCACTAAACACAAGATAACAGAGCCTGCAGGTTGACAAATGGGTTTGTGGAGTGAGATATCACTTGCAGGGCTTGCATAACAAGCTTTCAGTCCTTCTTGCAGGTTGAGGTCTTCATGACTGTGCTGGTAACACTGGTAAAACCCAGCACAGTATACGAACAGCTTAATCTTAATTTTCTAGATTAAAATACTTTTCAACAATGTCTGTGCCACAAGATAGCATCCCTTAACACTATGGCTACCTCTCATCATTCACAGATCAGGTACTGATATTCTGTTTAGTCCTTTTTCGCATCTGCCCGTAACACGCTCACATATTACTTTGCTGTCTCTCTTCTCTGCTCTCTGTCTTTCTGCAACAGGCAGAATGTCACCCACTCCCCATATGTTTTCTATTATTTCTGACCTGTAGACTGTTGGCAGGTTTGCAACACTGAATAATAACTGACGTCTATACAATAACTGGATGGTGCCAACACTGTGTGAAGGCTGGTGATTCAAACTAGGAGTGTCCCGGGACAAGTTTTTTACTTCTGATATGATACAAATATTATAGCCTTCAGTATCGGAAGATACCGATATTGATCCGATATTGGCACAAACTTGTGCATGACAAGTTTTGCACTCAGCTGCAACGTCTTTTTTGGACTTTGACGAAAAATACTGCCACACAGCCGACATACTCTTACTCCTTGCTACTTTGTAACTTAGTAGACACTGTTGTTGTGATTACGTTGGCTCTGCATTCTGGATCCGAGTGCTGAAAGCTAAAGGTGCCGGAGTGAAGTCTGGAATGGACTGCTTGTATCAGAGATTTTAGATGCAGGCCAATATAATCCGATATTTGCTCTTTGGCTGATATCGGACCGATATTGAATATCAACATAGGGAAAGCCCTAATTCAAACTAACAAAATCAACCATTTTGGATGGCTAAATTTTGAAGTTCAATTTTTACTGATGTGGTTAAAAAATAGGAATCAAATATTGATTCTTTTATTAATATCGTATCAAAATGAACATTCTGGTGTTGTGATAACTGTAGTGGGTGTGGATAATTATAGCCATAAATAGCTCTGAATCAGAGTTATGGCTCTGAAGACTTATGAAACAGCTATAGTCCTGATTCAACTTATATTTCCATCCCTTTGTTACAGTTTCTGAATAAATGTGTTTCTCTTGTTTCTAATCATGAAATTTAATCAAGATATTTTTATAAAAAGTTTACAAAAGTAGTTAATATTCTAAGAAAACCTTAAATGGTGCATTGACATCAAGCTACTAACGGTGAGAAGTTTTATACTTTCCCTGAACAGCAGTTAACTTCTGCCTACTGTCCATTCTCATTTAATCCACAAAGGAGCCTCTATAAGAACTTAAATTATTAGTCTTTTAAACGAGCTTTTACCAGACAGCAACATTTTCCAATTCAACCAAATCCACTGTTGATTTAAAATTAACTAAACATTTCTGTCAACCAAAAACTAGAATAAAACACCCAAAAAGACCTTTGAGGGATTTGAGACGATGAACAATGACAGAAACAAGCTCTGTTGACGTCTCTATCCATCTTTCCTCATGTGACACATTCTTAAATATTCCAATCGAGAAGTGGGCAGAGCCACAACACAGCCTCATGAATTCAAATGGTCGTTGCCCAGAATGCCAATGGTTTCACGCTGCTACCTATTTATATTTTCCATATGGTTCCTTAAAACGGCAAGTGGAAGTCAGTCCCTTGCCCTTCTATGTCTCCCTGTCTCCCCCCTGGGGACAAAGACGGTCAAAAGTCAAGGAAATTCTGATTCCTCGGCACAGCACACCAAGGGCACCTAAACACAAACCAAACAGCTCCCACAATGCCTCGCTGTTGGCAAACTTAGGTTTCCTCCCTCAGAGGTCTGCTAGTATTCTAAATGGTAATTATTACTCACACACATACACACTCAGGAGCAAGCGTACGCACTACCTGGACTGTACTGATGAAATGCAAAAGACAAAGAGGAGAGAGGGAGGAGTTCAGGGAGAGGCACCGAGGAAAATGAGGTGTAGTGAGGAAAAAAATGGAAGAAGTGAAGCAAACCAGAAAAAGATGGAATATGGGACAAAAAAAGTGGTGGGTATGTAAATGTGGAGTCAGAGAGTTCAGGACAAGAGAGGAGGTATAATATGCTGAGCTGACCTGGGGGCCATGGGGCTGAGTGTCCAGGGGCCGGTTGGGGACTGTGGCCAGATCTCAGTGGTTATCATTATGTTGAGGGGGAGGTGTTCTCTGTCGCTTTTCTCTATCCCTCCCCCTCGTCTACCTCAGACTCCATTTCTCTCCAAGGGCAAAGGTGAGGCGGCCTGGGGAGCGGCAGGAGGTGAAGGGTAATGTGGGGCGAGCTTGGGTCGGCCGTCATCGTTAGCGATGCAGCTTGACCTGCTCACCTTTAACTTGAAGTTTTACTCCCCAAGTTTTTCTTTTTCACGCTTTCATTTTTTTTGTCATGCAGCGCTACCTTGTTCTCTCATCCTTGCCAGTCCAGGATTGGATAGATGACATGTCCCCTCTTGAATTTTAATAGGTCAAATGCTTCATTAGGGGAGCATGTTGGGGTTAGAGTTTGCCAGAGAGTCTCAGAGAGAATCAAAAAGATGGACAAATGCCACGTCTTTACATGATTTACATGGTCAATTTAGTTATGAAACTCAAAATAAAAACACGTTTCTTTTTCCATTCATGAAATCGATGGTGGATTCAGATCAGTATTTCTGCAGAAATGATCCAAGAAGAGCCGTCAGTGTTAACACATACAGTATATTGCAATGTAATTAAAATCTAAAACGAGCATGCTGATGTTTATTAATCACATGCAGTTTTTTGTCCCTTTTGGCACACCATAGTTAAGCCGCAGTGATGGAAAATAACAACACTGCAGCACATTTGACTTTGAAAACCTTCCAGATGGCTCAGTTGACAAGTCACAAGTAGTATGCACTTGGTGTCAAACTGACTCAGAAACAAAATTCTCAAGTTTGAGTTGGACATACCGTACAAGTGCAGCTAATGGCGTCAGCAGGCCACAAAAGCCGGCAAAGAACGGTTTCAGGGTGTAGGAAGTGGATGAAACTATACTGAAGGAGTATACGACACTTAATAAAGGGGAGGAAACTGAATGAAGATGAGTCGACATTGTAAAAGACTTGGATTTGATAGACGTCCTCAGGTATGCATTATTGCTGGAAACAATGAAGCTGTACCAAAGTAACCGAACTGTAACACCTGAAAAGTGCAGATGCCAGTATAAAGGAGTCTAAATCTAAATCTTAAAGTTAAGATCATTAAGATTCAAGATTGGTCTATCATTAATACAGACATAAAACTTGTGTTAAAATGTGGATTTTTTTTTTTTTTAGTTTAAACATGCAATCAAAAACATGGTTAACTGCAATCCACTATTGAAATTCTGCGATAAATTACTGGTAAAAAAAATAATACGTTGTCATTCCTGGATTAAAGAGAAAAAAATGTCATCTCAATTCGGTTTCTAGTGCTCGGTTTATTCTAAAAACTCTAACAATGGTTTAAATAACCTAAAAAACGAGGCTGAAAAGAGGGTAGAGTAGTTCAAGTGGGAGATGAGAAGGTAGAAGGACCCTTACACCTCAGATCTAAGAGATCAAACATGCACAAGCTCAAACACACACGTGCCCGTCTAAAACACAAGGCACTTTTCTGCAGATTAGAAATCATCTCAGTTTACAAAACCCGCTCGCTCCACAAAAGGTGTTCTTTTCTCAGAGAAGAGGCTGCGGCACAAAGAAGAGCCTCTGGCCCTTTCATTGTCGAGCTCTTTTCTTTTCTTTTCTTTCGCCGCCAACAACACAGCCCTCTTTATCAGCGCAATTACAGCACAAACAGACTCATCATTGGCCTGACTGTCCTTTCCTATCGCCTCCATTTCCACAAGCAACCTAATTAGTCCTAAAGAGAGAAAAAGCAGATGAGCAGAAAGAGGAGAGAGGCACAGAGAGAGAGAAAGGACCAGCGATCCTGTCCATTTATGTGTGTGTATAGAACAATTGTGTGTTTGTGTGCGTGTTTGTTTATGGATGTATTTTCCACTCTGTTTTTTCTCCTTCTTTTTGTTGTTGTTGTCCTCACTCTTTCTATCTCCTTTTTTTTTTTTTTTTTTTACCCAGAGAAAGAAAGCCTTCAAAGGAGCGATTGTGCAGGGTGGCTGAAGTGGTCTGTTGGTAAGCGGACAGCAGAGCAACACAACAAACATGGCTGGCACTAATCAGGGCCTCGGCTAATGTAAACAATGTCATTTTTTGCCCTTAATGAGCCAATTTTCCGCAGATACGAGAGGGCTAACAATTGGGGCAGCGCCTTTGATGTGATTCATCTGAAGGTTTGTTTGTGATCGCTTGGCACTTTTTGTTGGAAGCCCTGCGCCCAGCTGCTTTCATCTACCCCTGAAAAGAGAGAGCCATGACTCACTTGGGTACAGAGGGAGGGGGGAATAAAAATAATAATTTTCTTTTATTTCCTTTTTTTAAAGACCACCACCCACCCCCTTTTATTATAAAATAGTCCTAATCAGCTGACCAGCCCCTCTTTTTTTTGTTCTCCCCCCTTTTAGCCTCACACACACATATACACACACGAACACTCCTGTGAACATACAAGAGCGAAGGAGCATCATCCGTGAGGGATAGAAAAAAAGAAAAAAAAAAAAAGAGCAGCGTTCATGCAGGGTGTCTATAGCGATCAAATAGCAAACTCATTAAAAGGCGCCCCGGCGTGCGAGCGGTGGACACTGACAGGGCCTTCATTAACATGGTGCTGACAAAAGGTGAGGCAGACCAAAGAGGCAGCCGGCGGGCCAGGTGTGTGTGCCGCGGCGCCTTTCAAGATGGCACCATAGCCAGAGGCGGGAGGTATGGCAAGCTCCATCAAATGGCAAACTGACCAGGAACAAGAACAAGAACAAGATCTGTGAGGAGGAGAGAAGGAAACACACTTGGAAATAGAGATAAATAGTTTTCAGTGTGAACCAAATTATCCAAACTTTCCGTGTTAAAGCCGAGACAATCATTTGATAAAGCAGACAAAAGAGTGACGTTCCCGCATCGGTGAAAACATGTCTGTCCTGTGCTGATTATCATCATAAAGTGAACTTTACAAAGTTAGAAAAACGCCACAAGAACACACAAATAAAAACAAAACGGGAAAGTCAAAAAAGAGAGAGGTGTATTGATGTAATGAAGGTAGTCAAAGGTAGTGACCAAAGGCAAAACATCGGCCCATGTCCAGACCGGTTCCAATCAATCACTGAAGCTGAAGTGAAGTCAACTCCAGGCTAGTCAGTCAGCCAGCCCCCCCTTATTACACCCACATATATACATACACACCCACACACATACATACATACATACACACACACACACACACACCTCTGCCTGCCTCTCTGGCCATGAGTCAGGGGCCCTCTGGGGCCATCCACACACACACACATACACACACTGCACCTGCTGGGCCCTGCAGTTACCAGCTGTCAACTCCACGTGTTCTGTGCCGTCTGTTTGGAGTGCGGATGTGTGTGAGTGTGTGTTTTAAAGTGTGTGTGTGTGTGTGTGTGTATAAAGAGTAAAGGGTTGCGGCAAAGTTACACGCCTCAGCTGGACCATGAACAGAGAGAAGGAAAGTGATGAGGGACCTTCAAGGACATTTAAACGTGTTCAACAAATGTTCGAAACTGAATTAACTCACGGCATTTTTATGTTTTCAAATAGTGGGAAAAGTACATTTTGATACCCACAAACAACACTTGATCATTAAATCGGATCAGGGAGATAACCTATTCTGTCTTATTATTTTTTTGTTTTTTACATTTTGTGACAACATGAAACAGATAGTAATCTGAATAGTGAGCTAGTTTTCTCTGCCTTCGTACATTTTAATTTGAAAATAAGGCTTTTATACGGAGCCCAGGAGGCGACATGAACTTTTTTTTTTAATTCACACATGCGATTTAGTATCTTGCATGTGCATTTTATTATATTCTGTTAGGGTGATGTTCTTTAGCAAGTTGTGTCAGCCTTTAGGGTGGTGGAGCTGTGTCACTCAAATACCTTGGATACTTTGGTGCGAGATTTCTGGAGCCATGGGCCTCCGACACCCATCATAAAACAAGGACCTTGTACCCCTGTTCAACATCACTCAGGCTCCCAAGATATGTTGCGCTTTGTTATTACCCTACATGATGGACTCTCCTTCAGGTCAACAAGATGCAAGCAGAATGTTTGGAAACGTGGACGACTATATATACTTGAACAGTCTCAGACCAGTTTTTGTTACACTTGTGGCATGATGAAGCTGTAACCCAGATCTGCAACCGGTAAAGCTTGTCAAAATGATCATTTGTGTGGACCTTCCATTCTTTAAAGAGTGAACATGGGCTAGGCATCCTTACATATCCCAAGTGCAATTTGACTGTTCATTAATAAACAAAATCACTTCCTGCTAGTCCGAATATCGCCCACTGAAAAGTTGCTGTGCTGTAAGGATCCTGATGAGGTGTCTCCTACTCAACAATCGCAAATATGGCTAAACTATAAAGTATCTCTTTGTGAGTCATACCTAAATAAAGGAAAATGTTGATAGTATGCTGTCTGTCCATGACACTGTCATTCTTCTCTCACAAATGAGGCGCGGAGGATTATTTACAAAAACGCATGCACAAGATACAAATAAAACGCATGTATGATATACGTATAAAACGCATGTTCGAGATACTAAATTGCACGTGCGATATAATAAAACACGTGCAAGATACTACATCGCACCTGCGGACTTAAAAAAACATAAAAGTTGATGTTCCCAGTAACAGTACAAATAGCCATTAACCAGTAAAATGGATAGTTTTAGTGGAATTATAAGAAACATTGGTGTGTTTACCTCCAGGGCATGACCTTAATCCTGAGCTCCCTCCCCACCTCTGAAAGGGACAGAGAGATAGGAAACCAGGCTCTCCCCACCTCTGAAAGGGACAGAGAGATAGGAAACCAGGCTCAGGCAACAATGAATAACATGTCTGTTTTGGGGGGAAAAATCAATAATGTGTTGTGATGTGAAACTGATTCCCCACTGGATTTGGCTGTGCTCCGTGTGAGCCTATTCTCTGTGTGGCCCTGAGGTAAATAGTGTACTTTGTTACAGTGTGTAGCAGTAAGCCTTGGAGACCTGTGCAGCGATTAAGCCGTACTGGAGCACATTAGACCAGACCATGTCAAGGCAGGCTGAAACAGGCCTGGCATGGAAGGGGGGGAAAAAAAGGGATGAAGAGAAGGTACACCAGAGGGAGAAAAACGGATCAAACAAGAGTAAAATGAAAGAAAAGGGGAACGGGAGGGCAAAGAGAGAACAAGATATGCAAGAGAAAAAAAAGATTAAGATTCAGCTTCTACATGAGTCGTCGTGTAATACTTCACTTCTCTGCACAGATGTTTTTCACTTCCAGTGAAAGACAAAACACTTAGCAAACCCGGGACGCTGTGATGTCAGCGCTGACACTAAAGAGAAAGGCACTTTGGATGGCTAACAGGAGCAGCGGACGGATGCAGCGAGGATAAAGAGAGAAAACGGAGGCAGGGCAGGGACAGAGAGAGAGAGAGTGACAAATTCCCTGCTGATGACTTTTTACAGGCTATTCCCCTCACCCCTGAAACCCGAGGGCTCAACCCCCTTTTCTCATATTCCCTTCTTTATTTATCTCTCTCTTTCCTTCTGCGGTGCATTCGTCACTTCTGCAAAACGGTGCTATACACTGGTGGGGGAGTGGTGGTGAAGGTGAGATCATAGGAAGAGAGGCCCTCGGTGTGATGAAGAAAGCGGGGACAGTAATGGAGGAGAGGACTGAGAGGAGTTGATAGCAGCAATTCCTCCCTCAATCTAGGGAGGAGAAAAACCCCTGACCATCTTACTAAACCCCCCAACCCTCCTTTTCTTGTTCTGTCCCCTTGCCCCTGTCATCCACCTCTCCCCTCCATCCCTCCCCTCTTGTACACCACCTCTCCTCTCTTTCACGCCATCCTTTCTCTCCCCGGCTCCTGCCCACCCCCCTCCACCCTCTCCTTGTCTCTCCAGGAGGCAGTTGTCAATCAAGTGCGTCTCCCACAATCCCTCTGGAGCTCATTGTGCCCGCGGTCGCTGGCGGAGGCAGGCGTTGTGAGGCGGCGGAGAGCCGCAGATGGAGGGAGCGCTGTCAATCATTGTCACTAATTATTAATTTCTGTCACTCAGGCCCCCGTGGCAGCCATGTAGCGGGGGCCTCTCTCGCTCTGTCTCTCCCTCCATTCCTTCTCCATCCTCCTCCTCTCTGCACGGCGAGTCAGTCTGCCTTCCTCCGTCCCTCCCAGCTTGGGTCTCTCTCACTACCTTCCTCGTCCCTCGTTAAAGTCTCAGCCTCTCCTTCGCCTTTGCCTCTTTAGTTTGGGTCGCCTGTTGTTTCCATTTCTCCTTCCTCCTTCTCTCTCTCACCATTCAGTCTGCTCTCTCTACCCTCTTTCCTGACACTCTCTCTCAATACTCCCGGGGTGACTCGATTTGGTATGCCACCCCGGCCACACAAAGTTCAACCTTTCATTATGTGGTGCACGTGCACTAAGAACTGCCCTCTCTCCCCTCCTCTCCCCTCCCATCACCAGGTCAGTCCCCTTGACTCTCTGCTCCCTTTTAATTGTATTCTGCCCTCCACCCCTCTCGGCCTCTCTTTTCCCCATCTGCCCCCTCCAACGCACCACATCTGACTTCTCTAATTTCTCAAGAATCCCAAAAAGGAATTTAAAAGCTGCTTTACTTCCTTCTTCTTCTTCTTCTTCTTTTTTTTTTTTAAGATGCAGTGGGGTCTCAGGTTCTGATTTGATTTAGTGAACTTGGTGTCTTCAATTTGCACTCTGGCACTTTTTTGCCTGTGATGCCACTGTGATGGCGGCTAATGAGGGAGGCCTGACCTGCATGTAGTCACAACTGAGGATGGGCCGGTCCACTTCGCTAAGGGTTCTGATCCCTTCCAACCCTCACCTCATTACCAGAGGTGTTGGGCCGGGAGGCAAAGAAGAGAGAGAGAAAGAGAGAGAGAGAGAGAGAGAGAGAAGGAGGGAGATGGTGATTAGGTGTTACAGCTAACACACCCTAAGTCATTCTCATTCATGAAAACACACTGCATACACACAGACCCTCATCTAAATATTCCCATGCCAAGTGCATATACACTCAAATCCATTCACTTTCTCTCTCACACACACTATTGCATAATTACACTCAGGTATATTTACATGAATCACACACACACACTTTTCCCCTTAGGCTACTGTATACATAAATGTGCATTTTATCCATGTACACAAGCTCATTCAATGCAACACACAAGCACCAATACATGTTCACTTTATTGCACACACTTACACATGCACTCAATTACAGATGTACACTTGTGTTTTGGACTCCCTGTTGTGATCAGTGACTACATTTACTGTATTTGCTCCTTCTTACAGTCGAGTCACTGTCAGCTTGTCAAATCCAGCAGCTTAGTCAATGGTCCCATTCTTTAAACTACTTTGACTTAGGTAACCATGAGAAGAAGTTTTCCTAACAGCTACCAAACCCAACATTTCAAAGATTGATCTAGGGTTGGGCGATATGGCCTTTTTTTTTTTTGAGCTTACAAAAACAGGAAAAACGATGGATCCAGAAGATAAATAATTTTTCCATCGTTTCAGTCTGTTGGCCTGTCAATTTGTTTTGGTGCTGTTCGAAAAGTACATGTAAGCTGTCTGCCTTAATCAACGTAAACACAACCAACTCTGGAGTAGGATTGGTCTATTATATGATTGTGATAAATTTCGGTTCGATCACAGTGATCAGCTGTGAGCACATTTACTGGATCAAACATGGCAGAAATGTGCGTGACAACTGCCGCTCAGAGTCAAGCTTTTCCTGCTCACTTCAGTAAGTTGCCGGAGACGTAAACAGAATGACCGAATGTGGAGCTTAACGCGGAGCTGAGGGCAGCAGAATAGATGTCAGCCATGACTTTGAGTCATCCTCTGAAGATGTTATTGTTGAGAAGAAAGGTTATTCAACATCAGTTGTGTGGCAGTGGGTTCAGGTATCTCCAAAGTGACGTCATTTTTCTGAGTTTATCTTATTCAATTTGCTTTGTTATTTACATTGTATGTTACTGAAATGTTGAACTAATCCCTAGTTTCAATAGTTTTTAGGATAACCCTTTCTTTTACGGTACACTTATTACCAGGTAATTAACAGGTAATTTACCTAGTAACAACATGAAATTATCTGGTAATTACATAATAACTACTAAGTCAATACTGTCTAGTTTTTCTTTTTTCTGTTCAGCTCCATTTTCAAAAGCTATTTGGGGTTCTTATTTTCTATGATTGACACTTTATACAGCCTATGGGCGTGCGAAGATTGCGTAGCGATACTAGTTAAGTGTACTGTAATTACGAAAGTGTTACCTTTTTAGTACAGATGCTTTAAAACTGGCAGTTTAAAACTGGCAGTTTAAATTTTTTTTTTTATATATAATCAAGATCAGATGATAATCGAGATCAGATAATATGACAAAATATATCATGATCATTCTTTTTTCCAAATTGCCCAGTCCTACTCTGGAGTTGGATCCTTCTTTGTTGTGTTGTTTGTTAGCTGCCTGGTTACACAGGTCAGGGTCAACTCTCCCTGTTCTAGAGAGACGACTCTGAAGTTTTGATAATCCGTTTGAAAAAAGTGAAAGAAAGACAGCGACTGTGGTCAGAGTACACTCAAACACTAACTACCACTGCAAGTCTGCTGGGAAGTGAGAATGAACTGTGTGTACACACACTCGAGCATACCCACACTGTTTAAAACACACACTCTCTACACAGTATGTACATCTTCCCCCTTGTCTCCCCCCCGATTACTATTCGCGACAGACCTGTGCTGCTCTAATGAGGGGCCGAGGAAGAGGCCAGCTGGACACCACTGATCCCTCACCTCCCACCTCCCTCCTCCTAACCATCACTCCATCTATACTGCTCTCTATCCCCCTCTCCCACACATACATCTCTGTGCCCCCGCAACAACCGTATGCCCCACAGCCCCGCTCTGCATACAGCCATTAGCACCCCTCTACCCCTAACCTTCTGTCTCTCTGCTCCCATCACCTCCTCCCAGCTCCCTCCTGTCTGTCTGCCTCTTTTTCCTCCGTCTACCCTCTTTCCTGTCGCTCTCTTTTCCCCGGCACCTGTCACTTTCCCCCCACCTTCCCATCGCTGTTGTTTTTTCTCTCTCAATCTCCTCTTTCTCATCTCCTCTTACCTGTCACTGTCTTTCTCTTGCCATCTGATTGTCTCTTTACTCCCTTTATCTATCCATCCCTTTTCTTTCTGTCGCCAGCCTCTTTTTTCTCTCCATTACTCATTGTGTGTGTGTGTGTGTGCGTGTTTGTGTGAGTGTGTGTGTCAGCATTCAGCACCTCAGTGGAGACAGGGTTTATTGGGGTAATGCATTTATCACTGCTGCGAGCCAGGGCCTCACCTCCTTCTTTGAGTCAGTGAGTAATGAAAATGGGATCACTTCTGACAACACTTTGCAACACACACACACAAAGTCTCAAACAAATGCACTCCTGCAAACACACACAAAAACACAAAAATGCAAAGTCCTGTTTGTTGCGACAAAATGCTTAGATCTGAACACACACGCTGATATAGCACAGCTATGCAAATACCATCTTTGTCTCCCAAAAATAAACACAGCTAAGTGATGCTTTCGAGTACACACTCAAGAAATTAATACAGTATCTCTCTCTCACATGAATTGGAAATTTTGGAAGATGACGCATTTTTAGTTTTTGATTAATTGCACTCAAATCTGTTGCTTTGCAGTTAATTGATTACTTTAAAAAGCTTAATGCGTAGACACACAAGCCTGAGACCATCTATGATTAGTTTGAGGACCAAACACACGGTTTTGGATCTGCCAAAATTTGAGTTGGGAATGATACAAGATATTCAAACATGCTTAAAAGTGCTCCTGTGTTGATTTACTGCATTGAAGGCTAAAAAGGAAAACTTTGAAGCTTGAAGGTACTTTTTTAATAGGGCTGGGACGATATGCTTTTTTTTTTTTATTCCTCTATGATCTTTTAGATGCCAATTCGATTGAAATTGCGATTCTATGATATTGTCAATTTTCTCGATCTTTAAGGTCCTCACACACCGGGAAAGACGCAAATGTACGACACGAAATTATGAAATATTCAGAGGCGAATTTTGACGCACCTGACTATACACATCGAGCCTGATGCGATTTTGCGACTTTCCCAGGGGGAAAAAAGACGTGTTCTGTAGCATGTACTGAGTCTGGGCCAGTACCAGATAAGCACATTAAACTATAATCCATAAACGTAAGGTAACAACCGAGACCTAATGGTGCTGTGACAGCAATGCGATTGAGTTTGAGACAGTGAAAATACATATGGTATGTTGTATCTGAACAGGTTATCTTACAGGCTAAAGTTACTTAGCACAGATGAAAGTTAAAACAAAGACGTTTAGCAAACTGTTAAAGCACACAAACCATCGTCATATGAGAAATCCGACGCTATGACTCTCTACAAGTTGTCTATCAGTTCATTATCTTTGTACATTACACTCCAGTTTATCACTAATCTGCCATTGTGGGAGTCACTTATTTTATACTGTTTTTGTGGGACAGAGGTAAAATTTTAAGAGGGGTGGCCAAATTGGGGCACTAAGAACAAAGGGCACTGCACTGTCCTACTTTATAAAATACTTTACAGGTTTATTCCGAGTTTATTAAAAAGTAAATGAACAGTTAATGCACATTTATTTTAATAATCTCATTACACTTTTAAATTCAACAAATATTAAAGTTTTAACAGATATAAACCACATTAAGAGAAATATAGGTGGCCAGCAACTTGGAAGGATCTTCAAGAAGGTCTTGGGTTTGGCTATAAACCTTAAAATGTGGGGTTGAAACAAGTCTGACAACTTTGCTTGCTGGTTCTCCTGTGGGATAGTTGCCACTTCCTCAGCTCTAAGCAGCTTTAACCCTACTCTAAACGCTGGTATAACTCAGTAGCAAAGAAGATATGACATTTTGTCCATGAATTAGATCCCAGAAGATCAAAAACTGCAAACCGTTAAACCAGGAGGACTCAGGGGGTCTCATGTCTAACTATAGCTTTTGAGAAAGCAAGCAGGTAAGGATCAAGTGTTAATGGCCAGGGGTGCCTGTCTAATCCCATTTACTCTGGCAGTGTCAGTAAGGTGGGGGAGGTCTTCACCAGTTTAAAATGATACCATCAGCACAGGTATTCCAGCTTAGCTCTTATTGGCCTTGACAGTACAAAACATCCCCGCAGAAAACAACTCAAGCACCTCCCACTACATCAAAATCAGGAGGACAAGGTCAGATCAGTGGGGACGTGAAGCTTAATCTTAGAAAACAAACTTCTCTTCGAACTGCTCCCTTAAACCTGGTGGATCGCGGTGGAGGAGGGCATTGCTAATACACCAACTCGTGCGTGCAGTGCCTAAGTCAAAGGACTGCTGACTAATGTGCCGAAATGGTTGAAAATACTCTGTGGTATTGCAGATGGCAGAGGTATTTGTTATTCATATGGCCCTAAGGTGCATCCACAAGGCTTTGCGTAAAAGTGTGAGTCTGCACGTTCATGTGTATGAGTGTCTATGTGTGTATACTGTTGTGTGCGCAGGTGTGTGTGTCTGCAGCTCCATCCACAGTGCTGAGGATGCCATTAATGCTTGCTGCTGATCGCCCTCCCACATTTAAATAACAATAGTTCAGTCAGAGAAAGCATCGGTGTGAATCCAACCCGCAAAACACCCAGGAGCTGCGGGCCCCACTCCCACTGTGCGTGTGTGTACGTGCATGTAGATGTGTATATGTCTGAGTATAGGTGCATTCGCTTGTGCTTTGACATCCACATAAATATGAGTCTAAGAAATATAGTTAGACAGTAACAGGAGGAAGTGCGAGGAAGAAAAAGAAGACTTCAGCAGTGTCACAGACGCATAGTTGCAAGGGCTGTGCAATACTCTCATGATATAATTTCATTACATTATCTTGTCAATGATTCTGATTCAATATCGCTTTGGATGACAATTGATCGCATTTTCAATTTTTACTGCACACAACTACTTTTAAGTGCCTTAAAAATTATATCTACATTATTGTATTTATATTCTGAACCAAAACAAATTGAGCGGTGTCTGTTATAGGATTCAAGATTTTCAGTTTTACAAATAATTGACATGAACCATACGCCACATTGCAGGTAAATGTTCACATTACATTTGTTTTGTTGTTAAAAGAATACAATACTGAGCGTTTACGACTGTGTGGCCTACAGCATCTCTCCTCAGCCCCTCTGCTGTCTGCATGTCATTGTAAGTAATATTTCCTTTGTGGTACAGTTGGTTGTGTGATAAGACTGCAGGTCCAAGGAGCTGCCCCATTAGCATGCACTAGTGTCCTGGATCTCTCTGTAAATGAGCTGCAGCTCCTCTAAACTGAATAAAGTGCTGGGCCCAAGGCACATAGGGTACAGAGGCACAGAGAACTGACCATAGGGTGTCAGTCTCATTTTTTACTTTAAGAAATAAGTGACATTTCAAGTTTTCCTTTTTATGTGAAGCTGATTCATCTACAACATTTGTAAAAGCACTTTAGTCAGACTCAGCGAGGGACAGAACATTTAGTATTTCTGACATTATAAAATCATTTGGACAGCTCATTATCTGCATCACCAAGCAGAGGAAAATTCATGTTGTGAGATCACATGAATACAATATTAGTGATAAGATTCAAACTACAACGCATAATTAATAACCAAACGTGGACGAAAAGTTCTGATATTAACCAATCCAGCTACTTGAATCTCACACTCATAGCATGCACAACCTTAAACTAAAGGGCTGAACTATCATTCAGAATATTTTCAATAATTCTTCATTTAGACACTGAAAATGTAGATTGCAAGACAGTGAGATGAAACCAAACTTCTTGTGCAGAAACATACAGACAGACAGAACACAACAAGGCTTTGGTCAGGGCCAAACTTTCTGGAAAGCCATGGCTGCAAGCAAGAATCCAAATACTATAATCCAGGGCCTGAAACAGCCACAGTGAGCTCGACTATGATTAATTAATTTGATTAATCACTCCTGTTTGTCAGAGTCCGACTTTAACGAGTCAGTGGTTAACATAAGCAGAACTGAGTGGTAATCCCACACTGAACACTTGATAGTAGAAAAAGAAGAACTTTACTCATCCCCGGGAGGACACTCAACAGTAGGCCTACTACTTACAAAGCGCTTCATATTCTCGCTGCATATTCGACTTTCACAAGTTAGAGTTAGAAGTTGACTGGAAAACGGTTGTGACACTTACTTGTTCACAGAAATCCTCCTCATTAAAGCCGCTCCAGGATGAGCAAACATCTTTACCGAGGAAAGGATAGGAGGCAGGTGAGGCACGTAGTTACGCAGGTAGCCGACAGGTGAAAAATAAACAAAATAATTTTGAAAATTACGGAGCGGAAGTGGTACAGCCATTTCCGTTATTGGTATGTATACGATATTTTTTTTTGTTTCCTTTATCAGCTTTTGCTTTAATTTCGCTCGTTTGCAAATGATTTCTGTCCATATTCAATAAAAAAGCCAAGGCATAAAAACAAAAAATTTACAAGAAAATGTAAACTATGTCGACACTTTTTAACCTTCCTCCTGTGTTTGCCCAGCTAACAGCTTAAAGTATTTCTAATTTTGTAAAAATTAAAAAAAAGTAAAAATGTGTACTGGGTAAAAGACAGGACTGGAGCACCAATATAGGGTTTAAATTCAATATTTTTATTTTATGTACATGTTTTGTTTTCCTTTGGACCACATACAAACTGTTTTTTACAGGACATAATCTAGAATAAGATATATTTTTGGTGCAATCTTACACTATGAGTTTAATATGCAGAGACTTTTTTGAAGTTTATACCCTACAACTATATTAATATATACTTCTGACCCTTGTCCCGCAACAGCACCTCAGCCCTGCATGCATGTAAATAGCTGACTCATTGTTTACACTTGTGTACCGAGTGTATATACAGGAAACAAATTTTGTACTGTTCATTTTCGACTTCATGATATGCCAATGCATCCTGTTTAAGACAAAGAAATATAACGTATAAATCATAAAATCAAGAAATCTCTGACATACAGCTCCCTCTACTTTAACTGCCCTCTCTCATTTTCTTATAATCAACAAAACTAATATGCATTAGTATCTTTCTATCAACTTGTTCATCCCTTTTTTATCTATTTTACATGCATGCACGGACAGTTTTGACGTACACACAAATGCACACAAAATTAGTCAACTCACAAAGATATACAGCCACAGGGATGCAGTCTGTTCCTCTCACCTCTGCTATACTTTCAGAAAACACTAGCTGTCACAGCACACCAACTAGCATGTAAAACACATTAAGACTCTCAGAATCGCATGCCAGCGTAGCGTTCACACTGACAGAGCACTATATTTCTCTTTGAAGGCTATCAGCATTTATACCGAGGTCCTTGTAAGCTTTTTCCTTTGAATACATCCTCTTTATTTCTCTTCTAATGACGGGCAACACGACAAGTAGAGCAGAGGGATAAAGGGGGAAACAAAGTAAAAGTGGGATGCAGTGGGTGTACGAGGCATAGAGAGACTTTTGGAGCAGAGAAAAAGACAGAGACAAAAAGAGTGAGAGGCTGAGTCTAATAAGAACCAGGAGGCAGCGTGATGGTGTCTTGTGGTGCCATTTGAATACAGGGCAGCCGCAGCTGGAGTCTGTGTCGAACAGCTCCGCACTTCACACAGCATCACCATCAGGAGAGCAGAGCACTGGTAGTACTCTGCTGGAGTCTTATACGCTGCTTCACACACTCCTGCAGACTGGCCCGTGTGTGTGTGTGAGTGTGTGTGTATGAATGTGGAATAACTTCATGCTTCTCATTACTCAGCCACTGTAATATGTGTGCTCCCCTTTCTAGCTCACCATATTGGGGGCTGGTGTTCCCACTGTTGGCTTACAGAAAGGGAGAGGAGCGACCTCACCTCTGTTCTGAATGCATTAGCACACATCACATTTCCAATCTGGACCTCAGCACAGGTTCCCTACGAGTCTGCTGAATAGTAACAGAGTGTATGCATGCAAGTGTGTGTGTGTGTGTGTGTGTGTGTGTGTGTGTGTGTGTGTGTGTGTGTGTGTGTGTGTGTGTGTGTGTGTGTGCGTGTGCAGAAGAGAGAGAGTTTAAAAATACCCATACTCCTGCTCGGTGCTGATAAGTTGTGTTATGAGCAACCGCCAGGGCAGACAGCAGGGTCATTAGCATGACTGCTAGATTGAGAGGTAGAGAGGAAGGAAGCAGATGAGGAAGAAGGGAAGGGAAGAAGGAAGAGAGGGAGGAGAGAAAGAAAGAAAGTACACCCAAGTCTCAAAACTTTTTTGGCCAAACAAGCAAGCAGGAGAGTTCATGCATGAGCCAAAGGCAAATGATCCTCCGACCTCTCCCAACCACCTGAGGAAGAGTAATTGGTTTCTACAGTCTACAATATAGATCTGCCAGCAGCACGGCCCGATGATGGGAATGACTGTCAACAATGACGGAGCATACAGGAAGAAATGTATATTGATTAGACAGCACGGGACAATTCATTTTGTCATCACATCAGTAAAATCACTTATACGTTTGCGGCCAAAAGAGGCTAAATTATTCAATAATCTCATTAAAAATCCAACTCTACGATAGAGGTCCAACTCCTGGTTAAGAGACCACTTTGTTAAATTTGGTGATATGTTGCATAACAATCATGCATCAGTTATGTAAGCTGTACTACGTAGTAAAACTTACATTTTTGCCACAATGTCAACAGACGGAGGTGAACTTTGCCAGACTACTCTCTCTCAGGTTGATTTGATATGACACGTGTGATCAAGTTGTCATTGGCATCACCTATATATCCTGTGGCTTATATGTGACATTTGAATTTTTGTTCCTAATGTTGTTTTAGATTACAACCACCCTCAGTCTCTTTACACGGCCTGCTCCATCATTTTTAAATCTACTTGTGCCCAAAACTCTCAGAGGCCTTTTTAAAAGCTAGTAAAAACCCATTACACTGTTCTGTTTAACACCAACAAGCCAGTTTGTTGTTTCAATCGCAGCAGCTTCTTTAATATTCTTATTCTTTATATTCTTTTCCTTTTTTTAACTCCTTATATTTATTTTCTATGTGTATTTTTTAAATTTCTTTAAAAATGTATCAAATTTGACAATAAAAAAAGGAAAAAGGATGTCACAGAGAACCCAAAGCAAAACATTAAGATGATCGAGGCAGAAGCGATTCTTTTTAAAATAATTTCTTGGCCATATTTGCGTTCATCAGAAAGCGCACATACAGCAGGGGGTCATGGTGAGAAGTGAAGCTAGTTGTCGCCATGACTGCGACGGAGGACAGCTAAATTCTTATCATATTCAGGTCTCTCTGCCTTTATGAAACAGCAGTGAACACTTACTTCAACCAAAATCCAAAACCTGTAAACAAAAGCAGGTTCATTTTAGAACATCTGGAGAAACATCCTTTTATTTACATTTCCCATACTGAATATTCACAATGGGCAATACATTCAACTGTGAGAAGTCAGCAAGATGAGATGTTTTGTTGAGCATATAGAGGAAAATTAGAGACTGCTTCGACCACAAGGGGCATCAGAATTCACCCAAACTAAAAGTATCTCACAGGAGCTTCAAGGATTGGTCTGTAAACCCATGTTCATTGGTTTCTAGGGGTTTTGGAGCCCAAATAGAGGTTTATATATTGGATATACTGGCTTTTACACTAACTGTTGGTTGGCATATCCAGAGCCAAAGAGGTGGGGCTAAGTTTATATCTGCGGGGGTACATGGGTTATGATGTGCCTACAGGTTTTAATGAGGATTCCTGAACTAGCAAGACCAGCGTCAAGTGGACAAATGAGAAACCACAGTTTTTACCACTTCCACACTGCCCTCATTTTTTATTATTGGAGGTTGCCACTTGTGAAAACCTAATGAATCGTGCTTCAATGGCCTTAGGAGGGCAGTGGTCTGTTACTGTTGGTAATTTAAACTTCATAGTGATGAATGACTTCAAACCTGTACTCAGCATTACAGAGAAACTCCATGTTAGTTCTCCACTTCAGCCGGCAAATATCCTAAAAAACATTATCTGGTTAGGAAAACACTTTTTTAATCAGGCTACTTCTGTGATAACGATGGTTTAATCAGTCTGTTTGAAAACGCATCGAAACTTCTTGAGGAGTTTGTTTGTGTTGAATCAGTTTCTTAGTCTGAAAACTTGATCCTAATACACCAAACTTGGGTACAACAGCACGACAAAACGTCATTACAACGTCACAACTGTCTGGTTTCTCCTCCAACACTAATGAGCAAGTGAGAGTGAGAGAGAGAGAAAGTACCCTGATTAGTCTGGCAGCATCAGTGTCAGACACCCAGCGGGGCGTCCACAGCTTCATGTGTGTGTGTGAGTCTGTGTATGTGTGTATAAGAGAGAGTTACGTGTATATTCAAGCATTTGTATGGCTGCCAGTTTTTTTGCTCTCCCCTTTTTTTCTTGCCATTCCTCCTCTTTCTCACTTTCTTCATCTCCTCTGTCTCTAAGCTCCAAAAACTCTGATCCCTGCATTCGCTCAGTCTGGCAAATGACTGCAGGGGCTGACAATCCAGTGTCAGCACGCGCCGCCACAGTCAATAACGCTGTCCCATGTCACCGCACAACACTGGCTAAAGCTCACATTTCTTATCCCTCCAGAAACTGCTGCTTAACAGCCCTTCTCTGCCTTTGCCAATCCTTCGAAACGCTTCGCCATATCCTCCCCCCCGTAACCCCACCCTGACTTCTCTTTTTGGTTCTCCAAATGACCAGAACATCCTTGGGTGAAGTCAAAGCCGCATATTTTAAGGTCAAGAGAAACACCCAGAAAAATTTGGGATCAAATGTGATGTGCTTTTTACGATGCCCCTGAATTCTAAGCAAGTGATGGGTGACTGATCTAGCTGTCTCCCTGTAACAAGGCAGGGTCATGTGGGCTGGAGCCAAAAACACACTTGAATTGCATACGCGCATATACACGCATGCATGCATGCATTGGGGGGCAGTGGAGCTCAGACAAGTGTTACCAAGAAATTGTACTCTCCACCATAATCCACTTCTCCTCTATCGTGTTCCATTAACCTCACCATGAACACACACAGGCCCTTCACACACACACTCACACACACGTCTGTCAGTGTCAGGGCCTGTGTCGTCCAGCTCCATTGTATCTGCATGAGGCTGAGATAATGGCATCTGTCGCTGCTCCTTTTGTCAGCGCCGTCCCCGGCCCCTGCTCGCTGCTGGTCCCCATTAGCTGGCTGCTGGCCCGCTGGCCTCTCCACTCCACGCTCCGCTGCCTGAGCAAGAAAATACAGGAGACGCCTGTCCTTTCCCACAACTCACACCTTCGTTATCCTGCTCTTTCTCTCCTGTTCTCCTTCAGGTCCTCCTCTGCTGTAGGTTTAACCTGGGAGTTTGATAAACTGGAGAGAAAAAAGGAGATAAAATGGCAGGTGTGTTTGCTTTCATAGTACAGTGGAGACATTTGCAGCAGAGGGGTGGGGAAAAAAACAGAAAGAGTAAGATTTGTCAATTTTATAGGCTGAATAATTTGTTTTTTTGAGCTGCATCTTACTGTTGTTTTCATATTGGATTGAAATGGAGTTGATTTTCTCATCAAATTATCCATAACTCGCATTTTCAACTCAAGGAGAATGGGAAAAGTCTCGGCAAAAGTTCTCTGATAACCAAAAACGTCTCATTTTATACAGCCAACACACATAAATCTAAATAAATGTTGTTTTTTGTCATAAAAGCAGAATATCTTTCTAATCAAGAAGCTTTGATCCTGTCCTCCTTCAGGTCCTCCTCTGCTGTAGGTTTAACCTGGGGGTTTGATAAACTGGAGAGGTAGATACTTGGAAAAAAAAAGGAGATAAAATGTCAGGTGTGTTTGCTTTCATAGTACAGTGGAGACATTTGCTGCAGAGGGGTGGGAAAAACCAGAAAGAGTAAGATTTTTCAATTTTACAAACTGTTTTTTTGAGCTGCATTCTACTGTTAGTTTCATATTGGATTGATATTGAATTGATTTTCTCAACAACTTATCCATAACTCGCATTTTCAACTCAAGCGAAATGGGAAAAGTCTCTGCAAAAGTTCTCTGATAACCAAAAACGTCTCATTTTTTTTACAGCCAACACTCACAAATCTAAATAAATGTTGTTTTTTGTCATAAAAGCAGAATATCTTTCTAATCAAGACGCTGGCTCAAAGGATTGTTTGCCCTTAATTCTCAAGAAGCGAAATCAATAATTCATTCAAAGTTAACAGACCTCAGTTGATCTGCATCAATCAAGAGGAGTTCTGCCAGTTTTTACCAGGAGAAGAGTGGTGGAAAGAAATGTGTCACAGAAAGCCGCATATTTCAGATGGAAATGTAAAAAAAAATCAAAATACAAAGAGGTTTGGTAGAAAAAAAGCTAATTTATTTATGACACCACTTTAGGGATCATGTGAGTTTCTCTGAAACATCTAAATCATACTATTAACAGTGATGTTAGATGTAACAAACACCATCATATCGGGGTGACAAATCTGAAATCCAAACTCAAATTTCTGATGCTGCGTTTTATAACTCGAAACTTTATTTTTATGCTTGAACTGAAGTGAAACTGCACTGTCAGGAAGCTGTCATTAACTCTGTACAATCAGACAATCCCCAAACTCAGCACCAGGGTCCCCTGTCTCCTCTGTATAATAATAACACTCACAGGAGCAACATTTTTTCACACTTTAACAAATGAAGTCTGTATTACTCCTGTCAGCCGTCGAAGACGTCTCACTTAGCCACATCATTTTCCCCTCGTCCCTCATAAGCACGGCTAATAAAACGTAAAGATGGCAGATAACAGGGCGCTGACTGAGTTTTATTAACAACCTAATGGTAATATCATTGTTGTAATGATACTAAGACGTCCACCATGAAGGGCAGGCCGGCGTTAAAGCGAGAGCGTGTGACATCACAGGCAAAAGTATGTTCTGCTGCCTTTATTTCATTATTGGTTAAGCTTCCTTATTAGGGACAAGGGGCAGAGGCAGAGCTGCCTTTGATAAAGCAAGCCAATTTCAGCAGCTGCTACCGAGCCAAATTACAGCTGTACATCATGCAGCTCTCTCTCTCTCTCTCTCTCTCTCTCTCTCTCTCTCTCTCTCTCCTATGTTTCCTTAACTTCTCCTCAGTCTCCTCTTTCCTCCAGCTCTCTCTTTCTGCAGGGACTGTGTGTGTTTGTGTGTGTGTGTGTGTGTGTGTGTGTGTGTGTGTGTGTGTGTGTGTGTGTTGATCTCCATGTTGCCTGCACTGTGAAGCAGAAACACTGAGAGGAGTGTGAGGAGGGATGACGGCGCAATCTGCAGACAACAGCCCCATCTACAGATTAGATTAAGTCACTGTGTCGATGAGCGTGTGTCAGATTACCAGGTGCAGAAAAAAAAGTGAATCTAAACTTAATATTCAGGACTGATTGTAGCACTTTTTACATCTGCTTTACGACCTTAGACATTTCAATCTATTAGCTTCTTTTTTACAACCCCTCACTGAATATATCATTACTATACAACCCAGTATTTTACTTCTTGATTGATTTATTTCTTGATTGAGAGGCTAGGAAACTGAGATAACAGAGTGAGGATAAACATGCAACTACATGCCATAAGTAGGACCCGAACATGATCAACCTCCTCCAGGACTGCAGCCTCTACACATGGGATGTGTCACACAACAACTACACTGATATCTGCTGTCAAACACCTCAACCTCTCAGTTTCATACTTTGAAGTATTATTTCTCATTTAAGCTTGATTTCTGTGCAGTAATTTGGTTTCATCTTCATTTGCTCTTCACTTTGTTTTGACTCTTTTTTGTTTTAACTCCTGAATGACTACGTGCCCAATCCGATTTTAGTAATCTAACAGGTAAAAATGTAAAAATCTTCATCTTACATTCTTGTCATTATCTGGAATAAAGGTTGGAAATCCATGATATTTTCAGTCAAACATATTCCCCTATTTATGCCGTCAAGCATACCTGAAAAACTCACCCCTCTTCTCTGTACAGTTAGTTTCATCCGAGAATGGTGATTAGACCGGCAGGTATGAATTCAGACTCAGATGTGGAAACAGCAGGGCAGTGATTCGCTGATGTGTTTTGTCAAACAACATGCCGCTGAAACATGAAAAAGTGAAACATTGTAAGTAAAACACACAAGCCATTTTGACTCCTTTAGGTGGTTTAGTCGTCTGAATTGTAAGCTAACATTAGTTTTAATGGAACACACAGTTTAATGAGAAACTAATGACAGCTAGTGTGTTTCCTGTTTTTTTGATAAAATGCAAATGGTTATTTAGTCTTTAGCAAAAACATAAATTGTACAACAAATTGGCCTCCATAAGTCTTCACTGACTAAAGCCAAAAGGTTTAGAGCTCCCCTATACTGACTGATTGACTGCAGTCTAGCTCATAAACCCCGCCTCCTCCATGTTAACAGATGGTACATGATCAAGCACTGTAAAAAAATGAAATTCAGAGATTTATTGTAAACCTAAATGCAATATTAGAGCTTTGATTGATTGTTTATAAATTTCTATTAGTTTTTTTTCACTGTTCTCATTCAGAACTAAAACTTTGGATCTGTTGGAAGATAATTTTGGGATCATTTTAACTCAGTTAATACAGTTTTAAAGCAGAGTTGTAAATGTTGTGCTTTTAAATCAACACTTTTTTTTTTTGCTGACTCTGTGAGTTCTGAGTTTTAGCTCTTAATGTACTCATGAATCACTAACTTTATGTTATGACTACTGCCGATTGAATGCAGATATTTTGAACTGTACATTGAAACCAGCTTAGTGACAGACATTGCAAATCAGCACTGGCTATAAAATCAGTTCGGATAAATATATCTGTTGTTTTTACAGTAAAAATATGGTACTTTTTTCCACTCGGATTTTGTGTTTTGTGTGTGAATTTAGGTCCTCTTTGCTAATACAGTATGCCAAAATGATAAAATAAATTCACACAGGTGAGGTTATGCTAAAAAAAATGATACCAAGCAAGGCAAGGTAAACCGTTTTTAAGGGGAAATATAAAGGTAAAATCAAAAGTAGCTAAAAACGACCAATTATACTGCAGACTCCAGAGGGTTAACATGTTTTACACTAAATCTAGAGCAAATCAAACATGGGTCGATACACTTTTTGGTGCATTTTATTCACTACTGCTGTAACTCTAAATTTTCTGTCATGATATCACAACAACTTGTCTTGAATTTCTTATTTTTTTAAAAACAAGAGACAGTAAAACAACAGCTGGATATCTTCTTTGTGTGACCCCTTTGAAGGCCCAGAGCAGTCCGGTTATGTCCACTCTGATCTCAAACAAAAATCAGGCCTGAGTCCAGATAACCTTCAAAACAACGTAAACAGGACCTCTCCCCTTCTCTGAATATGAAGTGACTTTTGGATCAACAAACCATCAGGCTGACAGGCCTAACCTATCTGCCATTAGGCCGAGGAGATATCACACTTTGCTTTAATTCACCATCTTTCAGGATGTCACACTTTATATTCCTTGGCATGGGTTGGCTACATGGGGATGCATAATTTATCTCAAATTAGCGCCTATTTGAGTAAGCATCAAAGCAAGGCAGCTAAGGTTGGAGGAGAGCTTAAGGAACCGCAGGGAAACCATGGCCAGGATTAATGCGGGAGATTTTTATAAGAAATTACTGGCTTAATGAAGTGGATAAAAAAGCTGTCAGTGTTTTATTGCATCTAAATTGTGTGGAAGTGGTGTTTAGCTGTCTCGCCTGCTCCCCACATAATGGCCTGTGACAGTAGCTGTGAGGCTTATTTAACTTAACTGGTGAATAACTTGCATGGCGGAGCTATTCAGCCAGTTGTTTTTATGTGCTTTAAACCAGTAAAGGGATTTTTTTTCCCTCCACCCACCCCCTCACATTAATTCCTTAAAAAACAACAGTCAGCTCAGAAGTGACAAATAACAGAGGATTTGGTTTTATATCAAAGAATAACTAAAAAAGATCGGATTTGGAGAGGTTTAGAAAAGGTTAAAATGATCATTTGATCTGTTGACATGCAAAAATAATCAGAAAAAATAGGATTAAAGCCAAAACCTTATTTACATTAATGATAAATAACCTAATAAAGTGTTTTTCCTCTCCTTCTGAATGAATCAGGTTTTCTCAATCTGGTGATCATTCAAAGTGAAGCTGCTGTTATAGAAGTAATTTTAAATGATTGTATAATTTACCATAAAGCACCAGCTAATGATGAATGCTTACTGCAAATTTAACTTACATAATAACAGTTAGAGGGCTATGAATGGGGAAAAACATTAGGGGGACACTAGAACAGTCCTACAGTGCCATCTTGTGTTTGTATGAAGGCTCTGTCTTTGGAATAGAAAGGTAGGCTGGAAGAGTTGTGATGCACTTTGTCTCTTAAAATACAACTTTAACCTTTTTTTTGTATCAGAGATGTTCTGAAAAAATACAGTAAGATGCTGTTTAGTGTGCAGACTAATGGGATACAATAGTGCTCCAGTGTAGTCTGAAACAGGTGTGAGGGGCTAGGTGTCAGCCGGACCTACAGAAGTCTGTCCCACTTTACATGAAGGATGTAGTCATGCAGTGTAAAAATATGTTTAGAGATTCTTTTTTGAATATTTGTGTGTTTTTAAAGGTAGATACTCCAGTACATTAAGTTAAGTAATAGTTTAAGCAACTTTTACTTGTATGTATTTGTACTTATCAGTACGGTAACCATGCCGACCTCTTGTCATCTTTGAAAGGACCTACAAGAGCTGTGTATTGCTATCCTGCGGTCATTACCAAAGTTGGTATAACTAGAGAAGCAAGCGGTCGGCAACATTCATCTCTCGAGGGGGTGTCTAACTCAGTGTTACGGTGTGTTTAACCCAAAATTAATTTCACGCTGGAATATCCCTTAAAAGGATCTGCTCACCACAGCTCGCCTTTCGAGGTCTGTATCATCGGGTCAGACATAATTTGACCCCGTCCTTGGATTAGAGGAGCCACTACACAACATCAGGTAGGACGTCAATTAGTCCACTGACCCAGACTAAATGTAAATTTTCATTTATTTTACATAAGATAGCATCACAATACACAAATCAATCATCCATCACAGTTCTGATGTGCAAGTGTTTATTTTCAGGTGACTGATAAAGACTGGGCTTGGAAGATCTTGGGGCCTGAATCATGAAGCAAATTTAAAAAGCTTACTGAGCAACAACGCTGAGTGAGAACATCGAAGAGTCTGGACTGAATTAGACCCAGCAAAAGGGATCGAGAGAACATGTAAAGATGCTCCAGGAGTCAGGCTCTCAAGTCTTCACACACAGAAAGATTTCCACTTTTTGTTCTTTGTTTTAACAGAAAATGCCGACATGTTTATCTCAAGTGTCACTGTAATTGGAAAAAAGTCATGGAGTTTGGTCTTCATTTCCTCCATCCGTTCAATTTTCTCGGTTAGTTTCATTTACTCTCTTCGAATCAACTGAGCAGTGTTATGACTGAGAACAATACAAGCTGACGACACATCGATGTATGCATGCTTGGAATGGGTACATTTTTTGTTGTGAAACTTGCTGAAAAGAGCCAAACTAAGTGCAAACACGTTGGTTCGTAATTATCTGGGCAGGTCTGAAACTGTATGTGGGGAAACATGCAGGTTGTACCCAGGTCACATCATCATTATTCAACTTTTTTCCTCAGTCCTGCCTCTCAGCCAGACCTGATACATTTCTTCATTAAGTGTCATCATTTCACTGTCTCTGAATCACGTCATTATTCTGGCAGTGCTTATGCAAAAAAAAAAAAAACATCGCCGAATGTATCTACACATCCTGCTGGAAAGCCAATCATGTGTTTGATTTTCATTGGAGCACACACAGACATGTAAATTTCACCGATTAAGAAGAGTTTAATGCTGCTAAGCTGCTTTGAATTGAGAACCTTTCTGTAAACCAGAACAGACACACAGAGCCCAATCGAAACTTTTCATTTAAACACACTGAAATAAACTCTGTGTGTGTTTTTTTACCTGTTATGTACCGCCAACTGCTGATCAGATTTCCCCTGTAGGGACAATAAAGCTCTGAACTGAAAAGAACCGAACAGGCCAACTCATACAAAACCATACATAAACATGTATACCGGCATTCACACAAGCACACACACACACACACAAAACAAGAAAAGATGGACGACACGATCCCTTTTGAGTCCGTTTTTCCCTTCACAAGTGAAACCAAAAAGAGAGTTTCGGGCAGCATTCAGGTAGGGTGAGGTGAGTGGTGGTGAGAGAAAGCTTGCACGTTGCAGACAAGCTTCATCTACATAAGGCCATCTCTGATCATGTGTGGGTTTACGACTAGCAGTTTATGTCCGCCATCTTGAAATCAGCACAGAAGTGGTCGGAGAGGGGTCGGGGGGGGTGGGTTTATCACTAGACAGATTCCTGAAAACTGACATCACAGTTTGTCCATGAAGAGAGGTCACGACACAGGTGTGTGTTTTTGTTTTTTTTTTCTTCTCCTCCTCACATTGTTCATTCAGAGGGACCAGTAGCAGCGAATCATCACAGACTTTGACTGCAATAGGAAATCCAAACTCCTGGAGTCCAGGTGCAGTTTTACTCTTTAGACTTCCTCGTCGCAGCCGACACAGTGCTTTGCATTTTCCTGAAACGAATGCTTGAATTTCCCTTCCATCCCCGCCGTGCTCCGGTGGCGTCCCTCAGTCCTCTGAGTGCTGGGAGCGGGGGGATATTGTTTGTTTTGGCGTGCCAGTGAGCTCCAGTTTAGTAGTCTCTCTTCTACAGGCTCCCTGGCCCTTCTCTCCATCTCTCGTCTCTTTTTGAGTCTTTTTTTCGTTTTCATTTGCATCAGTGTCTAGACAGTGTTGCGCGGTGTGCCGTTCAGTGCGACGGCCTTGTTGCAGGGCGAGCCAACCGCCTGAGAGCCCGCTGGACGCTGGGTGGAAACGCCAACCTCAAATACTTCATGGATGGCCTTCCGGAAACAGTGGAAGTTGTAGTCTATCAATCCTACAGAGACAAGATATAAAAAGATTTGAATTTGACATATTCATGCGTTTGGATTCAGAGTCGGACAGAAACTATGAGGACGACACGAGTTTGAGAGAGAGAGAGAGAGCACCATCAAGACAATTAGGAATCTAAATTATTCATTCGGGTTTTGTTGCAGCATTGGCCCTAACCCTCACCCAGCAATGATCACAACCTCTGTGCAGAGGATGAGAAAGATTTCACAGAATCAGATTAAAAGTATCAGGATGTGAGGAGCTCCTCTAAGATCTACAAATGATCCTAATGCTAGATTCATTTAGATAAGAGTGTTAATACTGATATATCAGACCCACATCTGATCAGCACTACATATGAAAACAACTAAAATTATGGATCTACAAGATTAGATTCCATGATACATGACAGGACACAGTCTCAAAATTTGAAGTATAACTCTACAGATTATTTGAATATGCCGAGTCGTGGGTTTATCGTGTTAAATTTGAGAGATTAAAGCCACTGTGAGGAATTTTTTAGGTTTTGTTTTTTTAATTCATATCTCAGCAGCTCATCCTCTAACAAAAAGACCTCATCTGACTTTCTTTAAACAGTCAACTACATCACTCTTGGTGCATATCCGCTGTGGAAAACAAAATGGGGTTGAATCATTTTGTGTAGTCTACCCCCTCGCAGGAGATACAGACATTAAAAATGACACTATAAACATTTTTAGTGTTTATGTGAATCATCAAGTTTGCTCTAAGAGGTGAAGCAGAGGAATCACTGTTAATTTCAGTCTGTTTTATAACCAGTTAAATATTCCTTACAGGAGCTTTAAAGAGACATTTCGTCAGAGTAGTTATCAGGAAAGCTACTCAGGTTTGAAAAACAAATGTGTCACTTCTGAGCTTTACAGATGGATTTCTGCAGTCTGAAGACGTGTCAGTGTCAGTAACAGTAACAGTGTCAGAGTCTTCAGGGTTCTCGCAGTTTGGGGTCGAGATTTCCGTGAGAAAGCCTGCGTTCAAGACTGGATGACTGAGTCAGACAGACTTTTGATTTTACCAGAAAAAGGAACGTTGAACAAACTGTGTAAAAGTGTAGGATTCTGTGTTTCTTAAACCTGCTCTTCAGGTTCAGGGTGCTTCTGTATCTGCACCTCTTCTTTTTCACTAAGTGTTTTTGCAACTTTGTGAAATCGCTGGAGTTCCCCTTTAATAACAGACACTCTTGTTTTTACTTCAATCACCCTTGGCAAAAAAAAAAAAAAACACCTGACTTAAGGCCACCTCACCTTTAGCCAATTTAAGCCAAATGAGCTGCGGGGGACCTCAGACCTCCCTGACAGTTTACCTTTGCGCTCAAAGCTCTCCTCCCGCAGGATGCAGACAAGGGCCAGGAACTTTGTGACCTCTTTCAGGTACAGCACAGTGGTGTTGTTGAGCTTGATGATGGCCATGGACTCCTTGTCGTAAGCACTGCCGCTGCCGTCCTCCCTCAGACTGGTGTGGCACAGCGAAATGTGAAGAAATGCAGCATGAGGAAGTGGATTAATTAAGCAAAGAAATGTTTAATTAGGTTACGCTTCAGTGAAAGCCTCCTTGGACAACACATGGGCGAACTCTATTACAGAAAGTTTAAGGGGGAATTGTTACTTTATGTGACAGTTAACTCTAAATCTATCCCATGAAAGTGTTTTAGTTTCACATAAATATTGAAATAAAAAAGTCGAGAAAAGCTTTAAAAAAATAAAAAAGATGAATCCACTCACCCATAGATACAGGAGACGTCAATGACCACATCAATCATATCACAGCACAGCTCATAGCTCTGCATGTCTACAGGAGAGCTGTCAGTGGCGATGTAGATCTTACTGACCACGTCAAACAGAAAGGCCTTCTCGATCCCTGAATTCTATCAGACACAAGGATGAGATGAAAAATGACAAGAGAGGAAAAGAGGAGGAAAGTTAGGAAATCTCAGTGTAGTAAAGTACTAAACAAGAATTTTGATATTTAGACAGCGTGAGTGGGCGATACAATGACAAACGCTGTGATGATACTAATTTGGCGACTGTCAGAAATTCCCCTCAGGCAACAACTTGTGTTTTCTTCTGTTAATAATTAGTGTAACAGATTCTCTTCACTAATTGTTCGGTCTATTAAATGTCAGACAACAGTGAAATCTCATTTTCTTGAAGAAAAGCCGACGTATTGAAAGGGCATCATTTGTCAAAGCACTTTCAACTTTTAATAACCGTCTGACATGTTCAGGACTTGAAGCTGAAAAAAATCCTGTGCCTGAATTTTTTTTTATGCGGGGGGTAACACTATATGACATTGGAGATATTGATTAATATTGGAAGATATTAATGATTCATACCAATAAAAATTCACCAAAATTATAAAAAGACACATTTTCCTAAAACAGCTGTTGTAGTATGAAGAGTCCCTTGGTGTGTGTGGTGATTTTGGGGTCTCTACTGTAAAACAGTGGAGCTATTGATTTTTGTTTGCAGCGTCTTGCTCTTGTATTGTAATTTGCAGACGATCCCTGCGCACTTGCCCGTCTACCAGCTGAGCATGGAGATCAGTATTATTCATCCAGCTTGCTGAACAGCTTGTTTTTGTAAAACAAATCGGTTTTTGATTCTTGCAGCTTGATCCTGGAAGTCCGAATCTGTGGATATCTTTCCATTTTTACCAAACTTTTTCCCACTGCTGCCATTTATAAGCTTTCCAGCGCACGACACACAAAAACAAGCACCTGGCTCTTTCAGTTTTCGGCACCAACTACCGTGAGGCTTTCCATCTTTTCCAGCCTCTTCCGCCCAAGCTCAGCTTCCAATATCATCATTTCTTCTCCTGGATTGATGTACCTGACATCCATCCTTTAAAATTTGCAGTTCGCCGCTTGCTGATGCTACTTTTTCTTCTTCTTCTTCCGCTTCTTCTTCTTCTCTGGCAGGATGTACACTATCCAGCGTAATTCTGTCCCCTACCGGTCGTATTCAGATCTAACTAACTAGGTTTTTTTTTTTTTTTGACATGATTTAGAAAAAAAAACCTGAGCCCTGCATGTTGAACCCACGTTTTACTCTCTGAAATGCATAGCAGGAAATAGTTTACATGAACTTATTCCCAAATATAAAAAAACTGTGATTTGCAACATGTGTTTATAGGTTGTCTGTAGCAGCATCACTCAAAAAGTACTACCAGGGGGCGTGTTTGAGGTAAAACTCCTGTGCAACATCCTGTGAAATCAAGGACTTTAGTGCGATTGGAGGAACTGCTGACCATAAAGTGGCATCAGGGCTGGCAATGACTCACATCACACGGTTTGTCACACATAAATCATGCTGGTCACAGGCAAACTTACAGCTCATTCATTCACACAGTGTTGTGGGCTGCTCTTGTACTTACAGAAATGAAGATGTTGAGGAGATTCTCCAGAGTGGGGAGCTGAGGGATGAGCTTCTGCACCACTTTGCTGAAGGCCTCGAAGATGGAGTGGTCATAAATACTTGTCAAGTAAAAGCTGAATGAGATAGAGAGAAAAAATATGTACAAAAAAAAGGAAGTGGGTAAGCAGTAACTTAAAGGAAACGCTTCACACTTCCTCAAAATACACATGAAAGCAGGTAAAAATACAGAAAGTCACAAGATCACACGACAAGACGACGCTGAATGGAAGAAAAGAGCTGATTATCAGAAGTTATTAAAGTTTCAGATATAAAAACACAGAAAAGAAAGAAAATATCAGTTAGATAGTTTTCTGCACATGGCTGGGGTAAAACTCCAAACAAATGACTTATAGGTTCTGGTCACAGGGGTGCATAAATAAAAGGTTAGTCCCTGAGGAAGCTTGTGGGCCGGGTGAAATAAAACTGTCTACAAACACTTGGCAGGAGCTCAACTTTACAATGAATAACAGTGAAGGCAGCATCAGAGAGCCATAAGGCAGGGAGAGGAAAAAAAGAGCCTTCTCTCTGCTACTAAATATCAAGGAGCACGGTGTCTGTCTGACAGGAATAAACAGCAATCTCACCTCACATGAAACACAGAGGCGTGTGAGCCAACAAAGCCGAAACATCAGCAGTAAAGCTGCCGTGGAGCCGACAGGGGTCAGCAGGGACAGCCTGCTTAATATTTTATATATCATATTTATTATTCCTGCATAATAGACCTGAACCCAATGACCATTTACAATTAATTTATGAGACACTGGTCTTTATTTTCATTTTCTAAGGATTGCCGATACATGTTTTTATCTATTATATCCCCTGAAATGTAAATAGGAAAGCTCTATTTTACTTCTGCAGCTGTTTTTAGAGACGAAAATTATAGTTAATGAATATTTTCTATCAACTAGAGAACTAACTGTCACATATTTATAATTTTACAGGTTGATTTATTAATTTAAATGAAATAGGTCTGAATTCAAGATTCTCAAATATGAATATTTCTGCTTTCTTTACTCCTTTATTACAGAAGCCATGATGTGTTTGATAAAATTCAGAGTATTACTTTGGTTTTTGAACACAAACCAACATCTTTAACCACTTTAGGACATTGAATATTAGAGAAAAAATGACAGACTTACTAAGTCTTTTGATAAAGAATTTTAAGGAGATTAAGGACAATGGTACAAATATTTTTGAAAGGCATTTATTTTATCTATTTATTAAAAATATTTATGTTTTTGGAGTATTTTTGTTTGTTTGTTTGTTTTAAAAATGTATTTAGGTTCCCAGAATATTTTTGTTTTCAAAGTTTAGCTACATTTCAACCTTATAAGTCTTTTTTAACATTTTTGTGTTTTCCAAAATATTTTTGTTTTCAAAGTTTATCTGCATTTCAACATTTTAAAGTCTTTTCAACATTTGTGTTCCAAAATCTATTTTTTTTAAAAGTTAAGCTGTATTCAACACTTTTTAGAATCTTTTTTAACATTTTTTTTCCAAAAATATTTTTGTTTTTACTATCTACTTACACATTTCGTGTTCACGTGACACATTTTTAGATTTTGCAAAATGTTTTTGAGTTTTATGAAATATACTTTTCTCGCGCTCTTAATAATTTGTACAGTGGACCTTCAGAGGCCACAGTACAAAATGCATATCCCTTTACTTTTACTTAAGTTGCAAAAAAACATGTCAAATTATTCCACTTGTATTATAAAATGGGAAAATCAGACACAAAAAAACACACTTTTATGCTATAATAGTAAAAAAAAATATTTTGGAAAATTTAAATTTGAAATCAGTTCTTAATACCACCAAAAATACAATTTGTGTCGACTGATTTATTGATAGACTAATCACTTGTGCTCATCTCAGCTTACATGCTGCTGTAAATCTGCTTATGTCTACATATTTTCACACAACTTTATACTGTGAGTAAGATGAGGAGGAAGAAAACACACACGCTTCTGTCGTCTTTCTTAACCATCCCTCCACCTTTAGAGGATGAGCTCAGAACAGCTCTGGTATCTAAAGCGCTCAAGTCGTTTCTTCATTAGGACGTCTAAGAGGAATCTCACAGTGGAGAGACACGGGACTTCTGTACATCACAGACTCACAAAGCCGAGCAAAAATTCACACACAACCAACAGTGGCTGACTCTTGCTTATTGATTTTCTCCGACTATCATGAGTCTAGTATTTCAGCTGATGCGCACACTTTAACATCTACATCTGACACGACGACTCGACTGCACATCGAGGTTTCATGTCATGTAAGCACGACGCTGACAAATCCCCACTAGAGGACACAATCACAGGTCATGTGCAGCAAACATAACACAAACATGACGCAGCGAGAGGCATGACCGGCGGCTGGACTCTGTGCTGACATGTTAACACTTTACTCTGATGACGCAGTGCCAACCACAACGAGCTTTAATAGAAGTAACTATGAGAAAAATACTGAAAAGACTGAACTGTGGGCTTTATTTGTCTACGACAGTTACAAATAATTTCATTACTTCCTTGTTCCTATGGTAACTTCTTTTTCTTAATAGTACCAGGAACTTCTGCTTTACTTTAGTAATCATACATAAAAATTTACTATAATAGACACACACTGACGCAGAGGATCTTTTATAAATATACTGCTCACTATGTGCCCACACATGGCTGACATGAGCGTGAGTTTATAGACAGAACATAGTGGATTTAATTGTGGTGATTTTGGAGAACCAGTGCCTTGACTCTCCTCTTTCTAGTGCTTGTTATGGATCATCTGGGACATCATTTAATTATGCTTTCAGAGAGATACAGGCTGTTTTCTTCTCTGCCGCTGCGCCGTTTTAAATGTTGTTGTTCTTAACAGGAAATCAATTGATGTCTAAAAATACATCTCCAGGTAAGAGGTCTGAGTCTGGAGAACAGTCACTTCACTGTGAGCAGAGCACAATGAAGTTAGTTACCCTGCCGTTCAGCCACACCAGGGTTCACGGAATTCTACTGTAAGAGTTACTACAAGCTGATCTGTTTCTAAATCCTGTTGTACAGCTTTGTGAGTGCTGTGTTGTTGTGTTAAACTTTGCATCATGTGAGTGTAACCATAACAACAGTCAGTGGATAAGGCAGGTTGACTGTTACCTGCTTTTTTCAAACATGACTATAAACAGGGCTCGATAGTGCGACTGTTTCAGGCAACAAATGTTTTTTCGTGTAAATACCGCGGTGAAGTTAGTTTTAGGTTGGATATTCGACGGACGTTAACTGCGGATCTACCGGTGTCTTCTCACTCTCCATAACCGGGAATAGCAACTGCAGCGTGGTTAGATCTACTCGGCATCCTCGCTGTCAGGTGTTGAATAAGGGACTGTCAATAAATTACCGGTTGATGTTCTCAGAAAAGGCTGTTGACTTAAAATTGATTTCAAATAATTATACTTATTAGGGCCCAACCGATTTATCAACAAGCCGATTAAATCAGCCAATTTTAGCCCGTTTGAGACTAATCAGTAATCGGCCAAAACTTTTCGCAGGCATTACGGCTGTGTGTTCGATTTTTTAATTTTATTTATTTATTTTATTTTCAGAAATAAAATGTGGAGAATAAGGTTCGGTTTCACTTCGAAAATGTTCCACCATTTGAAAAGTTCCCCAACTTATCCTGTAGATGGCGCAGCGACCTCATGACAATCTCCATCCACTAACTACCTCACAGCAGAGTGAGGGATCTGAAGCAGGCAGCTCAGGACGCACGGAGGAGAGTGGTCCGCCTCAACAGCAAATAAACCAGCTTGTGAAGTACACAATAAGTCAATTAGAAATAGATAGATATCAGCAGTATCTAAAGATTTTTTATAACTTCATAAACATTTTTAAAAAATTGGCCAATTGATCGGTAATCTGATTTTTTCCCCCCCGATAATCGGTATCAGAATCGACCCCAAAAAATCCATATCGGTTAGGCCCTAATACTGAAAGAAGTTAGTGTCAAGCCCTGATAAACATTTACAGGGAAATTTCTTCTTAATCAGCCTTGTCCAAAAGCATAAGTAAACTAATCAAATATTTAGTAAGTTGTACCTGAGATGCAGCTTTTCTAAGCTAGCGTCCGCCAGGTCGTCGTTGGCTCTCTGATGGATGTCCCTCTGCGTCTCGATCTTGTGGTCGTCTGAAAGACCGTCCACTTTGTGTATGAACACCTCGAAGTTGATCTCAGGGTTGACTCTGTAGGCTCGTGACACGGTGAGATGAAGTCTGCCCAGGGCCTCCACGTAATCATCCTAAGGGGAAGAAAACAGCTCATTTTTACACACACATCTTTTCTAAAAGTTCCCTTTTTAAGAGCACCTTGCAACCATTTAGTTTCCCTTCATTAAATATTTAACATCAGACCATTACCTGTTTGTACTCGCCTTTAAGTTTCATTTTTGCCAAAAGAAAGGACAAAAGAGATCCACTACAAGAACTCTGTAACACTGCTGTCATTAAACTGAACCGGAAATTCAAGCCCCGCTGTCCAGAAGCATTACAGGAACACAGAAGGTATGAGGAAATGTGCTGCTATTGTCTCCCAAAACAGCAAGACAAAAATCGAGTCTCCTCAGAAATCCCTGCGTGACGAGCTGCCGAGACTAATTGAATCTGATGCACCTCCTCAAGTACAAATAAACCCTGCGATCGAATCAACTGTGGATAACATCATCGCTGAGATTACTTCCTCAGAGCACTTAAGATCATGTGGATAAAACTGGCATGAAGCCACGCTGTGTAATTGTCCTTTATCGCCGCTGCTATGCCTCTTCATCACTCAGTTAAATTCTCCTTGCGCTTCTTTGTATTACAATTTTCTGTATCATAAGGAAGTTTGTTTTTCTGATGTGTGCAGTTCCAGTTTGATGAAGTGGAAAATATGCAAGAAAGTGTGTCCAGATATGTTAGATTATTAATATTTGAAGAAGAATCTGTCCCGAAAGGAGACCGCTTTTATGTTCACAGCGGGTAAAATCTGTCTCTCTTTATTACCTGAGCATCAATGACGAATATCAAAGCTCCAGTTCCTCTGAAGATCATCTCATAGTCAAAGGTGGGGTCGAAGAAGTCAACCTGACCTGGGAAATCCCAGATCTGGAAGTTGACAAAGGAGCTGCTGGAGATGTCGTCTTTGTAGATCTTGTTGGTGCTCTCTAAGAACAGGGTCTCATTGGGGGACATTTTGTGGAACACCACCTGAAATGAGAAGAGGGGTTCATGTTTAGGCCTCAATCCTCAATACCAGCAAACACCAGATAGATGGAAACCTTGATAGATACACGAATTCTTCTGGAATTCAGTAGCAGTTTGTTTATCTGCTAAAAAGTTTAAACTGGGCTAAACTACCAATGAGCAAATAATAAGAGTTGCTGATTGTCCAACGAGCTTCAAACGAGCTTCACAGTAAGTTTAATTCACAGGAACTTGATACAGTTTTTACTAATTTATTTTTTCATCTCAAGTTTTTGTAAAACTATAGTGGAAAAGAAACTTTATATTCAGTTTCATATTTTTCAATCATGGACCCGCTTCTTTAAAAGTTATTTTTAAGTATTTCTTCCTTTGTTACAGGGATTAAGTTATGTCATAACTCAACTTATATAGTTTGCCTGTAAAATACAATATTGTTCTCTTAGAAGAAGATTAACCCCTACTCGTGTTCTTGGGTGTTGTTAAAGCAGGAAGGCATCATCCGGACATCACATGGAGAAAAGGAGGGAAAAGGGCAAAACTCTGCAGACTCACTCCTCTGATATAACTCTTGTTGCTCTACATTCAGCACACTTTAAACTGTGAACAGAAAGACTGCAGCTGAAAAATGAGTGTCGTTCAAGGTTTTTCAGGATCCTTTATCCACTTTGTACACCAACAGGTAGAAATTGAGATGTAGCAGCAGGTGATACTGTAGGACCTGGGAGTTTTTTACTCTTGAAGCACTGTGAGAAAAAGTGAGGCGACATTTTTCAGGCCATCCAGGAGGCTTATGGGAAACATTACTCTTTGACTGAAACATGTACTAAACAGTTCGACTCAATACAGCAAATAACACTCTTTACATCTGTCCCTGCAGGCAGAATATGTAGGATAGACTCCTTTCTTGTCACATTATGTACAGTCTGATTCTACTTCCCTCTTGAATTTTAACATCAATAATAAACTATTATAGAAGGCACAACTGCATCTCATCTATTATTTAACTACAGGGCCAGATTGGAAAGAGGTAGACTTGAAGAATACGATCACGCAAAAGTCAAGAAGGACATGGTATGTAGAGGGACAACTCGAAAAAAACCTAATTTCAGGACTTTTGTCATGATGCATATTCCAGATCAATTTTAGAGTCAAGTAGAGCAGTTGTTTTTATTTCATATTTAAGGTGGAATAACTCAAAAGTAATGAATCTACATGTATTTTAAATGACTTTGCAAAGTCGGATATTAACAATTTCTGCCGACTTTGCAAAGTCAACTGCAGAATTAACGGCATTCTGAATGAACGGCGCTTTGAAAAGTCCCGCAGCATGTGTTAAATGTCACCATCTACACATGGACCAATCAGGGGCTGCCTTTCCCTTTTGTCCAGGTAACAGTGGAAACACAGTCTCTGATTGGCCCGGTTATTTTCTGATCGGGAATACACGCTCCCAATGGGCCGAAGTCCAGACTGTTGTGGGAAGGAACGGCAAGTGATTCACGCAACAGAATGGCCCAGCCAGGCTACGTCTTTCCCCCCCGGAAAGTCGCAAAATCGCATCGGGCTTGATGTGTATAGTCAGGCCTGTCAAAATTCACCTCCAGAATTTCGTAATTTCACGTTCTATATTCGTGTCGGCCCCTGTGTGTAACAACGACCTCTAAGGTTAAGGAAAAGTTCATTCTGTGTGTTATTTTGATTGTTAAATGATTACAGGGCGTGTATAAGTACTTTTTAAACATTTTGAAAATATTTCAACAATATCGCGATA
The DNA here is from genome assembly GCA_962446985.1 of Xyrichtys novacula. Classification (NCBI taxonomy): domain Eukaryota; kingdom Metazoa; phylum Chordata; class Actinopteri; order Labriformes; family Labridae; genus Xyrichtys; species Xyrichtys novacula. The sequence goes on from OY660871.1 coordinate 28,363,822, forward strand.
ATATCGATAACCGTGATAATTTCGGTCACAATAATCGCGATGTTACATGTTCATATCGTTATAACATCCCTATCTGCAGGTGCACTGACTGTCTGCTGCTGCACTGATTTTTACTCTCTGTTCTGTTGTGTTGTGACTTACAGCAGTGAAGGTGTGGCCGGTTTTACTGTCATGTGAGTTCCTCGCATCAGACCTGCCCTGGGTGGAACTGAGATATATTTGGCATGTTGGACAAGTTGTTAACCAAACAGTCACATGCTGCTTTGTGTCCACATATTGTGAAGAGAGAGAGATGCACCTCGCGTCTCTGTCCACACCTGGTTAATAGTTAACCGCTGCAGCTTCACCTACGTTTCCCAGCGCATTAGTCAGAGAAATTAGATGTATTTATCCGCAAAAGCTGGAGGTGTTCTCTTCTTTTTGATAGCCACCATCACTTACAACATGCTAAAGTCCCTCGCTAGCTATTTTGGCTAACGTCCCGTTGACTTGTGTGGAGCAGAGGGAGGAGGAAGGCGCCGCTCGCCCCGGAATGCTAGTCCCCTTTTCCCATCTCCCTTTCCTTACCTTCTGTATGGAGGATTTCCCACTTCTCCTCAAACCCATGAGCAGGATTCTTGGTTTGCTATCGGACGGCGCCGGGCTGTCCTCGATATCGGCCTCCTCTTCACCGTAACCGAAATCTTTGGGGAACGAGTCCGCAACCCCGTAGCTGTCAGCCAGCTGTTCCACCTCGTACTGAATCGACATTTTGACCCTAAACGACGGTCGCTTTCCCCTCTTCCCCCCCTTTACTTTTCTATCACCGCACCCGTGTTCGTATCCTAAGATCGGTACGCTCCACAAACTAACGTCATTCGGTGAAAATACTTTGTCAATAATGCCCAAGCTCTTTAGAAACACCGAGCGTGATCCCACACATTTCCTAAGGATTTCCTCTCTCTTGAAAAAAAATCGCCCTTACGTCCCATCCCCTCGATTCTGATTGGCTGTCTGAATTGAAATACGAAATATGATTAGCCGAGCCGCCTGTCAGTCCAGTGAGGTTTGTCGCTGTCACCTGACTAGTACTCAGACTTGTTTTGTGACCTATCACCCAAACAGGAATCCAATTCACCGTCAAAACAAAACTAATGAGTTGTTTAATTTAGTTTTTTAGAACACAGCACTGATAATATTTCATAGGCAGTAATAAATTTAAAGTTTGATTAAATTTGGTCAAAAAAAGAAAAGAAACAGCCACATAAAACTAAAACTATCTCCGTTTTTCTACCAGTAGATGGCAGCAGGAATCCGCAACTCCAAGCATGAGGCGTTCAATGTCTTCACAAAATGTTGCAACTAACTTGGAGTCTCAAGATGACAAGTTTTACAGTCAGAGCCGGTCCAAGCCTCAATGGGGCCCTAAGCAAAATCTGATTTGGAGGCCCTCTTTTTCTGCCAATAATATTGATTTCTGATCACTCACCCACCTACTACATTATAAATTTACTGCACCTGACATGTCTTTACACATTTAAGGGGGCTGCCTAGGTAATAAAATAAATAATACAAATGCAAAATGCACATTTTTCTTGCGTCATTAACTTCCTTGTGGCCATTTTTTTATGCACCGCCTCTTTTTTATTTGCAACAGGTTTCAATTTTTTTATTTTTCATCAGTAACTAACTTTTTTTTTTATCACCACTTTTTTAGCGTCATTACCTTCCATTGCAGCTTTTTTTTTTTATCTCCACCGTTTCTTTTTTTATTTGAAGCAGGCTTTGGTTTCTTTTTTTTTACATGAGTAACTTCCGTCGTGACTTTTTTTTTTTAATGCATTCTTTTTTATTTGCAGCAGTGGCGGTTCTCAGCCACCGTATTTATCTGCATGATTTTGCTCCACAATAGTGTGTTGATATACGAGGGACACTTAAACGCAGCACCCTGCCCAGTGAACTACCAGCTGCCTCAAGTCAATAAACGAAACTGAACTTTCCTAACCGACCGTCTTCCTGCTTTCAGAACCGGCCGTGCGGTACCAAACGGGACACGACCTAAAGTGTTGATACTAATTAAGTCAACTGTAGTCTCAGTTTCACCATGTCTCATCACAGAGTGAGTGTGTTTGCTGTCGCTTTGTCTTTCACTTACTTCTGTGAAAACTGGTGCTTGTTTAGGAGTAGAGCTAGCTAAGCTAACTGAGAGGCTGAGAGTTTCATTAGTGGGTAAACGGACCACCTGTGATGGGAGCTGGGTTAATGGATAAACTTTTAATCTTAATCAGCGTCAAACTACTTCTTTATGCATATTGTCTATATAAGATGAATATACATAATTTTTAACACTTTCTTTGTGACAAACTTTGAAAATAGTTGTCGACTATGGTTATCAGTTAAATTATGTAGGGGAGAGTGGGTTAAGTTGAGCCAAATGGTAAGTAGAGCCACACCCTGTTGCTTGGAAATGGTCAAAGAAATTGATCATGTGACCAAATATTTAGGAGATGGGCATCAATTCATGGAGTCTTTGAAGGTTAGAAGAACATGGGTGAAGGGGTTAGACATTTATTTACAAAAACATTTTTCCCGCTTGAAAGTGAATTTAGTCTGTCATAAGTTTTATTAGAATTGTGTTCAGACCAAAAATTATCAATTTAAATTTGTTTTATACATCAATTGTTGTATCTATGAGCTACAACGTAAAGGTCAAAAACGTACCATAAAAGTCCACCATTTTAGATTAGAGGACTAATAAAGTCATAATAGTAGTTCTGGGGTAAGTTGAGCCAGTAGCCCAAACTTAGAAAGTAAATTTGTCTGATGACAAAATCAGAGTTTTAGTTCAGATTGTTGAAATGTTTGACTTTTTCTTTACAAAAATACAGCTGTGAATGTTCTGATCACTTAAAGGAATTCTCATGTTAAAATGGCTTTTTACAAAACGGCTTTTTAGAAGTTATATGCAATAATAATAATAATAATAAAAAGAATTTGTGTACCTGTTGAATAGCTTATAATAGATAAAAATACACATGAATGTGAAGAAGTGACTGTTATTTAGGGGGAGAGATGGTGACTTACCCCATACACGGGGTAAGTTGACCATAGGAGACCACTTTTTTTGGCATGCTATATTATCAAGACAGTTATGTTTACACTCATTCTGTCGGTTTGCAGGGATGCACAATATCTTGGAATATATTAAGATACACTAGTTAGAGACAAAACTATGATTGCTTTGATGTAGTGATCCGAAATATGAAAAATGGTTAATCTGACCCCACTCCCCCTACAGTGAAATTTTGAGCATTTATTTTAACATCTTAATTCATACATACAAGTTACTGAATTTGTGAAAGATTCATTTTCAATGTCCATGTAGATTCTCATTCATCCAGGTCATGGTTATCTTGAAGACTTAAAACGGGCAACTGGACTGTGTAGGAACAGTCTACACAGTCCAGTTGCCCGTTTTAAGTCTTCAAGATTCATTTTAAATTCATGCTTAAATTGTCTTTTTTTCCCTACAGACTCCAGACCCCAGAAGGGAACAGTTTAGGAGGTATTTGGAGAAAACTGGAGTCGTTGACAGTCTTACTTGTGGTAAGATATTTTTTAGGGGACTGTTTTTTCCCCCCTCTTGACTTTGTCCTTATTTACAACATTTTATGGAATACTGTCTGCATAAAAGTGATATTTTAGTACTGAGAAACACACTTTTTTTATGTGCAGCATGATGAAACAACACATAAAATGTGCAATAAAACCTTAAATCAAACAAAACAATGAGTTTATGTCTATGCTATATTTGTTCATTTTTGATAAGATGCATTTTTGTGTTTGCACAGTCTAACTCTGATGAAAACTACTGAAAATGTTGCCCTCATTCAGTTTTGTTATCATATTAAATACCCACCCCTGTCAGTGATTCCTTCATTTATGTGCAGTAAACTAAAGCTTCTTTTTCTTTCTTGGATTTCAGTTTTAGTGGCGTTGTTCGAAACTCAAGACAAACCGAGCAATGCCCTGGAGTATCCTTGAATGTGCGTACAACCAGACCAGGATGTGGTTGCAGGAAGTCTCTTGGTCATCTCAGAGAGAGTTAGGCTTAATGTTTAACACTCAAGTCTATACTTTTATTGAGGGGTTGTCCCAATCATGATCTGAACTATTGAGATTGGGAATTTGAGTCTATTATCGTACACTGATCATTAATGTCAGCTGATGTAGAAAGAGCGCATTTGGCAGCAGAACATGAAGACACAAGTAGGGAGCAAGGAGCTAGCATTAGAGCTGCATTCAATGGTACCAATTCAAACTAGCTTTGCAGACACTAAGAGAAGGCAATAGAGGATTTATATGTCTTTGGAGAGATGAAGGGAGTTGGACTTATGTGACCTGTACCCCAAGAGCCCTGAAATGCATTCTTTCTCAAGAGCAGAGCACTGACTAGGGAATCAAACGATGAAAAATACTCTACTACAGACTGTAGAAAGCCTGGTTAAGACTGACACACTGTTCTCAAGTGAGGCTTCTGTGGATCCTGGCATATAAAGATAAGAGAGTCTTGTTAATAATGTGATTTTGAAATTATGTTATGCAAGTATCAGATCAGGATTAGGTATCGGCTGCTAAAGTGTTTAAAATTTTCAAGGAGGCAAAGGTTTGTTGTGGATCCTTTAACCAGCCCCCCTTTCAGATTTGTAAAGCAACATCTGGGTGCTGCTGATGCAGCAAGTTTAGAAGACACAGAAGCTCTGCAGCAGGAGGTGCGTGACCTGAGGCAGAGGTGTACACGTCTGGAAGAGGAAAACAAAGATCTCAAGACAAGGGTAAGCTTTGTCTAGCTTTCATATTCACAGCATACCAATCAGTTATTGTTGTTTTTTATCCATGATGTATTTGTGGGAAAAGAAAAAGAAAATTGGTGAAAGTTTGAATATATCCTATAAGACTGCATAGCCCATTTCATTGGAGATCCCTCATTCAGATTTGTCTAGTTCTTGCTTTTCTGTCCATGATTTTTGGACATTATAATAAATTAAATTAATGTAGATATTGTCTGTTTTTCCATCTCTCCAGCTTCAGCGTTACGAGTCTGCACCAGAAGATGGAGCCACGGCTGACTAGACCTGAGTCGAGCTCGAGGTCGCTTCATATATTCTTTAGTTTATTTATACTCCTGTCACTTTAAATCTGAAGAGAAGATACTGTCAATTGAAACCTAACAGTTTCATGTCGCTGTGCTGTTTTGTATTGTAAATTATAGTGTCTTTTTTGTTCCTCAGAAGTTGAATTATCCTCTATGTTTACATGAATATGTTTTTCATGTTTGTTTAGTTATTAGAGTATATTTATGATCCAAAGTGCCTCCCACATGATTGCATAATGGGTTCTTACTAAAGAGGAAGTATGGAGTACACTGAAAAATAGCTTATGAATGATTATAATTTTATTTTTCTGTTATAAAAGCACTTAGCCAAGATCTGTGTTGTAACATGTGACAAATACACATGCTCTTTTTTTTAAAGGTATGCTGAAGGTGGAAAGTACTCTTAAATAAAGCACAGCATTGTTCTAAGTTACCGTTGTTTCACTTCACTGATTCATAAAAGGACATATGTCTGTCAGGCCTCATATGTTCTGATGCTGTTTCTATGGTTCTGTTTGGGTCAGTATAGCACAGCAGTCATTCCTCCAACAATCCTGAGAAATCAAAACCAGGTATAACACCTGAACAGGAATGTATGTAGACCTCTGGGACCAGCACATTTTCCTTTTTGTTATAATTTGTTAGATCGAATAGTCAAGAGCCTTCTTCATAGAGACAAACACAGTCAACACTAACAGGCAGGAAAATCATCAAACAGTATTTCTGATTATTGATATGCTGGGGCTGTTTTGTTTTCACCCAGGAATTAAAGGTACAGTATGTAGAAATTGGGCGTATTTGTTGATATCTGTAGGTCAGATTCTAGATTGAACATATTTTTCAAAGCTCAAGTTAACAAAAACAAACATTTAGGTGGTCTTACACTGCTTTAAAGATACTTATTACCTGGTTTTCTGTGATAAACTCCTGATTCTGATTGGTGAAAACACTTTGACAATGTTATTGATTCTGAATATTGAAGGGTTTGCACCAAGGTCTAGTTTCAACTGGTCCGATTTCTATTTCACATAACTGCTAAGTATTCAATATCCCAAGCTAAATGGGTATTATATTCCATTTCTACCAAATCTTTTCAGCTAATTATGCTAAAACTACACACTGTACCTTTAATAATAAAGCTGTAGTAGGACGGATGAAGTTGTGATCAATTATACAGAAAAATTGTCTGAAAAAAATGTTCAACTCTGTTTCCTGTAGTATCTTTTTATAGTACAAATTAACATTGAGAAGGCAAAACAATTTACGTTATTTACATGTTTGTTTGTTTTTTAATTTACAAATCTTTAGAGGGTACAAACTAGTGGTGCAACGGATCATCATTGATCCGTGATCCGTTCGGATCGACGTATTCGGTTCGGCACACATGTGATCCGCGGATCGATTTCTGAAAGCGGAGAAAGGAGGAGCTCGAACGCCCCGCGACACTTAAATCCCCTGTATGGGAGCATTTTGGCTTCCCTGTCAATTATGATGAAGAAGGAAAGAGGTCAGTGTACAAAACTGCGACGGAGTGTAGGCACTGTGGCATAAGAGCCATATGACAGTGGAAACACATCGAGCATGTTCACGCATTTGAAGCGACATCACCCGGGTGTTTTACTGACAGGTGTTGTGCCGTAGATTGCACCCCTGCCGTAGAACGCACCCCCTGCATCCCCTCCACCCGTTAGCTTCTTAAAGTGGAGATAATGATCTCATATTTGATATGAATAGCCTGAATGAAATTATTAAAGGCAAACGCTGTTGAATACATCCAACGTAAGGAAAACTTGTATTATTTCGCCTTGTTATGTACTTTCAACCGCGCTCCCGTTAGGGGGTGCACTATACGGCAGGGGTGCATTCTTTGGCATAACACCTGAGATAAAACGAAAGCTGCCCAACAACCGCTCATCACCGCAGCATTTAAGCAGCCTCTTCCTGCGCAATCCGACCAGGCTAAAGCTTTCACAAACTCTATCGGTGTGTTTATAGCTGCAGACATGAGGCCATATTCAGTTGTGCAAAACGAGGGCTTTAAAAACATGCTGAAAGTGCTTGAGCCACGTTACGACATCCCATCGCGCACACACTTCATTTTTGGTTCATTGTTACATTTTAAAGGAAGGAGATATGCCTGTATATTGTACTTTAAGTTGTTTTTCATTAATAATTATGTTAAAAAGAAGATATTATGCTCTGTGCACTACTTTTATATATTTTATTTGTCTTGTTTTTTTTTCTTTTTGCTGATCCGAAAAATGATCCGATCCGTGACTCTTGATCCGAGGAACGATCCGATCCGTGAGTTTTGTGATCCGTTGCACCACTAGTACAAACTGTATGAACTTATTGGTGAGTCACAGGAAGTGTCTGAAATCCTGCACTTATTCCCTGCATAAACACGATTTTTGTATTTTAATAAATTTATAGTAACCTTATCAGCAAAATGATAACATAAAAACATACTCTGCTTATTTTCAAGAAGCTGTTATATGTATAATTGCCATTTTTTATCATAAAAATGTTGTAAATAACATACAGCAACTCATATTTTTTTTTAAAAAGTGTAGTCCAGAAGTTGTTCCAAAAAAAACATTTTTAAAAAAAAACAACTGCACAAAATCCTGAGTTACCCAGAGAGACTGCCACCAACCCAATCCAAAGCTGTGGCATCCATCTGTAAAAGGCAGAAGAGACTCCTGTAACGTGGATTTTACCCTCCACTACTGCACATAAGAAAGTACAGCTGAAGTTCAGATTTGCAGGTCTGTCGCTCTCCTGCTGCTCGTGTTACTCGCCATCGATGTTTTGCAGTTGGAGGAAGGAGCTCTGGAGTTGTTCCTTGACCCTGAACTGGACCTGCCCACTGACTCTGGAGAGGAGGGCCGGCTTTGATGCTTGTGATCAGACTTTGATTGCGTTCGAGCCGACGGGGCTCCATTACTGGCTATTGTTCCCCCGTATGAATCTGTGTCTGAACTTTTACCTTCCAACACGGTGGAGCATTTGAAAGATCCGTGAGCCTTAAACGGCTTCTTCACTGCGCTTACTGGCAGCGTTGGGAAGGAGGACGAGTGAGCGGCCTTCTGCGGGCACTTTGGGGAGTCCGGGCTCCCTAACTCGCTGCTGTCATCCTCCTTGGTGTGTGGAAGGCGGTGCAGAAAGTCCTCAGCCTCCTGCTTTGGGTTAATCAGGCAGTCGCAGCACGGAGAGCACGACGCATTGGTAGTCAGATTACACTTACAATCCTGAGGGCTTCTACCTGAACATCTAGAATCATCCAAATCATGCTGATTGGTCAGCTCGCCCTGCAGGGGAAGAAAAGTTGAGGGTTTGATTAGGTTTGGGAACATGATATTCCCCTGCGCCCTCTCCATCAGGAGGTTGTAGTCACTGAGTGCAGAGGCAATCGTCGCTTTTCTGGGGGGTACACTTATTTGCACCACTGATTCTTTTTTACATTTATTGACGTAGTACTCATCAAGCTCCTCTCTATCGTCTCTTAATTGAGGGTAGAAGTCCAGGATGCCCTTTTTAATCCTCTTGTAACCCAGATGTATGATCTCCAAGATGTTCAGAAAGAGAGAAATCCCAGCGATGCACTGCATGAACACCATGAAGACACTTTTCTCTGTTGGTCTGGAAACATAGCAGTCTACAGCGTTTGGACAAGGGTCCCGCTCACACTTGAAAAGCGGGTGGAGGTGAAAGCCATAGAGGAGGTACTGGCCTGTCATGAAAGCTACTTCAACGACAGAGCGGGTGAAAACATGAGCCACATATGTCCGCAGCAGAGAACCTCTCAGAGGAGCTTTGTTGAGCTTCCCCTGATCCAGCTGCTTCATCTCCCGCTCTATCCTCTTCCTCGCATCTGCAAGCTCCATGTCCACCAGCTCCAGCTCCTTCCTCAACAGGGCTTTCTTCTTCTGCCGAGCCTTCTCCAGGGCTCGTAGTCTGTACAGAGCGTGGCCCATGTAAACCAGTGAGGGGGATGACACAAAAATGACCTGCAGCACCCAGTAGCGGATGAGGGAGATGGGGAAAGCCAGGTCGTAGCAGACGTTCCTACACCCAGGTTGCTCAGTGTTGCATATGAAGTCGGCCTGCTCGTCGTTCCAGACGTCCTCAGCTGCCACGCCGAGGACCAGCATGCGGAAGATGAACAGGATGGTGAGCCAGATCTTGCCTACCATAGTAGAATGGATATGCACCTCCTCCAAAATCCCCCCGAGGAAGTTCCAGTCCCCCATCTTCACTCTGCCATTGTGACTGGTAGAAAGTCAGAAACAGAAATTAAACAATCAGGGGGATTAAAATGTGAAAAAAACAACAAATCTGTTCCCATGAAGAAAGAAGTGCAATATCCAGAATGTGTTGAGCACCTTTTTGAGGAGTTGGCAAAAGCAGCCTGTCAAACTAAATAATCACAGCTTGATCAGCACAAATTCTGCGTAAACATCAAAAAATGTGAAAGTGATCGATTTTCCCAATAAAAAATTACATTTACTTCTTATTTTTTTAAAAACAGATGAGAAACTTGCAAAGTAAAGAAGCAAAAGGTCACATATTTGCAAGCAGAAAGGTAAAAGTTGTAAATCCAGTGATTGCTAGAAACCCATTCTCCTCATCTGTGACATATTATAAAACAGTTCAGAGCTCCTGGTCATTCGCCGTCTCCATTTACCTTGCAGCAGCATGGACAGACTGCCGGTGGTGACTTAAATCTCCTCGGGTCATACGGCCCTGACACGGTCACCAAAAAAGTTTTTAAAAATCGTTGGCGCCCTCCGCATGAGTCCCTGCACATCACCCAAACTTGCGTGAACCCGCCTCTGCTCCCGCGTTCATCTGACACAAAGTGGGAGCGACTGAGCTGCGGAGGGAAAGCTGCCAACTCTGACTAAAGAAAGTCAATACCAACAGCTTCAGCCATGCATTTAGATCATTGCCTAACAGCTATGGGGTGTAACATCGAAATTACCCCCAATCTTTACAGGTCAGAGTGAATGTTTTTTTATTATTATTTTTATATTTATCTGGATAAAACACATTCAAACCAGTTTTTCAACCACCCTGAAGATAGACAAATTCACAAAAATCATTCAAATCCACAGTATAACCCACTGAAGCTATTTGTATTTGTTGTCCTTTAGGGCGTGGGCTGCATCTGTGGGAGTTAAATAACTAAGCTGTTTCCAAACAGATGCTTTGCAAAGACTAGACTCCATGCCAAAGGATCTGTTAGCACTCAACTATTCATGTTGACTTTGCTCCATATGTTCAGAGAAGGAATCAGTCTGGCATCGGAGTCCACACTCAATACTAAATCAGTTATCCACACAGGCCTTATACAATCAATAGTTGTCTACTATAGTGAAATAGTCAATAAGTCACCATGTCCCATTTCATACCCTGCTGGTCCTCGCTGGGTGCAATTCTGTTCTCATGAAAACACATTATTTTATCCCCGCAACAACAAATCCATCACAATGGATCGGTGTTTGCCAACTTCAGAAACATCCGGTTCTGAGAACATTTAATGGCCTATATGTGCGTAATGTGCTTTCAATCTGGGGGTTGGCATGATAATATTTGAAGTGCTTTTTACTTTTTGTAATGCTCCGTCACATTAAAATGTAAAATGGCCCCCTTTTTTAGGAGTTTTTTTTTCAACTCAACTCAACTCAACTTTATTTGTTAAGCACTTTAAAACAACCACAGCTGAACAAAGTGCTGTACATAAGTAGACAAAACAAGATAAAAAACAATCAAAAAACAATTTAAAACAATGGATAAAATAAAAGCAGAATTAAAAGTAAAATATAGTTTCAATGTTTTTAAAAACTAATTTAAAAACATAGAAACAAATAACTAAAAACAAACCATAAAACACTAAAACAGGAGCCGAGTCTCATGCAGGGTTTTGCGTTACTTCACCTGATTTTAACCTTTTCATTTCACCCTTCGTTTCATATTCTGCTCAGCGCAGGATTGAGTCAAATGAGTTTGGTGCTGAAACATCTGATGTAGAGAGGGTCACGCTGAGGTTACACACACAGAAAATCCCAGTGCTATTTCCTCTTGTTTTTTCTTCTGGTCACGATAATCAATTTTCCGCTGTAGTACTTCAGCCTCAGGACATCCTATGGATTTCTGTCTGACACCACGGTTTATTGCCTCAAAAAAGCATGTGCATATGTTTTGAAATTTCACCCCTGGAAACTTAAACAGGTCCTTTAATGAATCAAATAATGGTGGAAAATGGAGCACACAAACCGGAGTCTGTACAGTGGTCGATACAGACCCAAAGCACTTTCACAGAGCCCACTAAAAGGGTGAATTAAACTGTGCACTTTGCAGTCAAACTCATTGAAATCAACAAATTAGGAGTCATTGGCCCAAGAGATTAAAATATATATATATTGTATTTATTGTTGGAGAATCAAAGACCATACGGGCAGTCACTATCTACAGTATTATTTCTCAGTTCTGAATTTCACTCACAAAAAAGTTGATTATTTGATGCTTTCCGGAGTAAAAACAATAGCATGGTGGTCTGGCATCTCGTACCGTGGTCGCTGTTTTGACCTAGAAAAGTCATGAGAGGGCTGTGTCGTTGAAAAACTAAAGAATGTGTAACCAGAAGAGGCATTTGGACGTGAATCTGCAAGGAAACCAGCAGTTCTAGCTAATGCAAAATCAAGCCACACCTAGCAAACCAATTTGACATTTTTACCCTACAGTCGAGCCTGAAATTATTCATACCCCTGGATAATTTTGATTTCGAGATACTTTTGTTCAACCAGCAAGTTTTTTCTTGATTGGAAATGACATAGGTATCTCCCAGAAGATAAGACAATCATTGTAAAATAAAAAATTGGTCTTTCCGGGGCTGGACTGTATATATTTGGTCTTGTTACATAATTTTCGTGGTGACCTCAGTGTTTTTTTTTTCTTTTTGTCTCACTTGTTGGTAAGACTGAATACAAATTTCAGTTTTAAGGACTTAGAAATAAATGGCATTTTTAACCAAAAACGATAAAAATTTCCTACGTCAGATAACATTCGGATTGAACTACTGAATTACGAACAACATATAGTTCCCACATGATTCAGGGTCAAGGAAAACAGGTTCATGGTAATTGAATATTGATCCACTAAGTCATATTGATGAGCCGCGTTTGGAAACTATGGAACTTTCCACATGAGGCAAGAGCTGCCGCTGCCATATATAAACATACAGATGCAGTCCCAGAATCAAACAGCAGACTGCTGTGTGTGTACATATGATATCTGAGACTAACTCCACCTGCAAATCATGTTTATGCAACAGACACAATTTTTCTGCTTCAAATAAAGTTTCAAGTCATTTCAATTTGACAAATTTTATTAAAAACAAGAATTTTACAAAGAAAGCATTTAAATATTGAGTCGTGGAAATGCAACACCAAGTGTAAGAGGTCTCTTGTTTGGTCTTTGGTTACACTTTACCTGCGATCTAAGACTTGGAAGCTCCTTTCTGAAATAAAATGAATTGATGCTAAAAAATGACACACTTCATGTCCCGATTGATAAGAAAGGGATAATGAGCTGTATCACAATTATGCAATCGTCCTTACAAGTCACAAAAGGAGCGGAAAGTTTAATTTTCAAGGGTTGAAAAAAAAACATGTCAGGAAAAATCATCAACAGTTTACTATTCAACACATAATTAGCTGCTTCCTGTCAACAGGAAATGTTTGAAACAATGTCTCGGCATGAAGCCAAGACCTCACTATAAAACTTTTACATTCCTCTTTTCCTGATGACTTCTAAGTAAACTCTGTCTTCTTGTTAATGCTGTCACAAAGCCAAACATCATTATGTCATATTGTGTTGTGACTGCAAAGAGGAAATTTACCATATTCAAGGCACATATCATGAATGCGTCACCTTTAAACAGTTTATAACGTTTAAATTGAAGATTTTGGGCAGTGAACAGCATGCAACTTTTCAATCAGTCTAGGTATTATGTCCTCTTACAGAAAAATGATATGAATTATGAACACTGTGATCATCCATTTCCAAACATTAGAAAAAATTAAAAACTAACAAACAAAACCCTCAAGCTCAAAAAGATCACATCCATATTATGAGAACTATTAGCTTCTCGCTGTACACGACATTCAAAAAAGATCTAAAATATCAAATCTATTAAAGCAAACTCAAATAAAAACTATCTAAGGTATAAAGTACATCTGTAATGATAAAGATTAAAAGCAGGAGGCCCTGATCCACTAACAAAAGGAAATCTGATAGAAAATGTACAAAAATAAACCATGTACATGACATTCACAAAGTCCCTGATCAGCGACTTTGCTCCGGATTAAAAAAACGCTGTTAAAAATCATCTTCCTGAGTGTGACTTTAAGGCTTTAGTGTGAACTTTTTAAAGGTTGCTGAGTGCGAGGGCTTTAAGACTCTACATTGTTGGTGCTGGGGAGAGGAAAATGTTATAAAGGATGGCAAAGATTAAAAACACCAAATATCCCACTATACATATCCAGAAACGCGGGTCCTTGAGGAGCTTCTTGTCGTAATCGCTGAAGAAGACATAGCCGATGGTCATCCCGGCTACAATCCCTCCAAAGTGAGCCACAAAGGACACCTGGGAAGACAGAGAAGGAGTCAGGGTAAGTGTATGACACTAGTTTCCTAAATTAAATTCAACAAAGGCTCTAGACGAGTGACATCCCACCTTATGGAAATGCTGCAGAACTAGTTTAGCAGCCCAAACAAATGATTGCAAAGAAAAAAGAGGGACAGACAGACAGTATCAGGTTTCAGTCGTTCCTTTTCTAAAAGCTGAACTACTGAGGAACATTAAAAAAGTCATGGTGTACGCTGGATTACTGGAAGCTGGTTATAAGGAATGTTTGTTGTCAGGAGCTACATGTCTGCATGAATAATCAAGTCCCAGCAAGAGCTACGATCCTGTCTGCACCCACAGGCGAATTAAATCCATTACTAAAGGTTAGCAGGATTAGCTAGATCCCTCTTTGGGTTCTTTTATTTATGTGAGTTTAAGCGAAGCACAGTTTGAGCGAATCCGCTGTTATTGCTCAGCTGGAGTCCTGTGTTGTACGGGAGGGTGTTAAATCCTACCTTGACAGCGGTGTCGTCATTGACGAATCTTCTGTAGAAGGCAAATCCAAAATCTGTACCAACTGGAGAGAGAGAGTGCAGCGGTTTTATTTAACCCTTTAGAGTCAGCGTTTCAGGAGATGAGAGAAAAACAACAGAATGAAGGTTGAGAGTTTACCGAATATGACGATGAGGAGGATACGAAACACTCCAAGGAGGGGAATCATCTCTCGGAAATTCTGTGAATTCAAACAGTCACCAGCTTTAGTTTTCTGTAGCGGTACTTAAATATAGAATATCTAAATAAAGTAGGAACAATTTAAAATAATAAACACATCAACAAAAACACCAAGGGAGTGTGTACACAAGGGTTGGATCACATAAATAGTTATTATATTGTTAAAAAAAAACAATACGAGGCAAAACTTTTACTTTTAAAAGTTTAGGTTGAAAGAAGCTAAATGACAAACATCAAATTGTCTTATGTTAATAATTAAACTGAAACTGTGTCGAGGGTCTTTCCTTTTTACTTATAGTCTTTGTTTTAATCTACAACACAATCCTCTCAAATAAACCCTAGCTAGAGAAATCTGAGTAAAAACTGAATAATAAAAATGCAGCTTTACGCTCACTTCAGGTCTGTCAGGATCAACCTGTGAGTTTTTTTAATCATGTGCTATTTGTTAAGCTGCCAGAGCGTGGAAAGCAATGACACCACAGCACATTTTACTTTAAATTTACTCCATCTGCTCAGGCGATGAGTCAAAAGTTGTATGTACTCTGTGTCAAAGGGTATTAAACTTTCCCCGGGTTTGAGTTTAAGCTTCACGTTTGAGCTACCACCTATGAGCTAAGCCGACAGCGGCCTGTTTGGGAGTTTGTGTGTCGACACAGACCTGAGGATATACTGAGAGATTTTGTACAGGCACTCCTCCCACTTTGATTCTTGAATCAAGTCATATAAATGGAAGTTGAAAACTGTGATTTATTCCAACCAAGTTTTGAAATCCTGTCATTAATCATGGTTATAGAAAATATTTGACAGCCTCGATTTCTGTTTAACTGTTTGAAAACTTACAACAACTGCGTTCATGAAATATCCTCCTATCAGGGCATAAACTCCCCCAGAAGCTCCCACCAGAGCCTTGTCAGGATCAAAGATGGAGCTCGCCAAAGAGCCTGAAGGAAAACAGAAAATACATTAGTGACAGCCAGGACTCGCTCTAACACAAACAGGAAAACACGACTTCAAGACCAGTCAGCTTCAGAAACACAACTTCCTCCCGTTAACAAACACTGATGATTTAAAGCTAAAGGACGGTACTTTGTAAGCTGTTCGTGATTAAACAGGAGCTTCAGATAAACGGGAAATGCTGACCTGCCAGGACGCCTGACATGTAAACCGACCCCACTTCGAATCCTTTGTGCACCAGTTCAAGCGGGATTCCCACAACCAGCTGCATCACCAAGTTCCCAACAATGTGCTCCACACTGAGGAGGGAGAGAGGAGGACAATGCAGAAAGTATTTGACTATTGTTGTGTAAAATCATACAAACACAAAGAAGTAAAATGACCGCAGATAGCAATACAGAGAGCCATGCGCTTAACCAAAAAGCCACTCTATAGCCACAAATAATGCTCAGAACAGCACCTTACTTCATCAACATCTTTTTAGCTTTGCCTGATTTCTTTAGCAAAGAGACAAAACACAACTCACCTACTCTCTTCCAGCAGCCGCTTGTTTGCAGCGAGACCTCAGGCTAGTCCATCACTGACTACAGCGGGTGACACAGCTCACAGAAGAACATTTATGATCATTACTTTATCATTTCCTTAATGTAATAATCATCAAATTAATCATTTTGCACTGCAGACGCGGTAGGTCTCAATCTGATTGCATTTCCATAAGGAAATGATCATAAATGTTCTTCCTTGAGCAGCGTCACCCCGCTGTAGTCAGTGATGAATTCGCCAAGCGGCTGCTGGAAGAGAGTAGGTGAATTGTGTTAAGTCTCTTTGCTAAAAAAAATTAGGCAAAGATAAAAGATGTTTGGTGGCTTGTGTTGTGGCTAGGACCCTATATGTACTGTTGATGAAGTTAGGAGCTGTTCTGAGCATTATTTGTGGCTATAGAGTGGCGTTTTGGTTGAGTGCGTGGCTCTCTGTGGTCATTACTAAAGTTGTATAACTAGAGAAGCAAGTGGTCGGCAACATTCATCTCTCGAGGGGGTGTCTAACTCTGTGTTCCCGTGTGTTTGACCCTACCTTAATTTTATGCCGGAATATCCCTTTAAGATTAAAGAATAAAGTCACAACTTTATGAGAATAACATTGTGAGAGAAAAAAGCTGTTAAGTCGTAATTTACACGAATAAACATGTCACCTCACATGATGGATTACGGTATTTTAGGTCACTTTGAGAAAACTAAACCATGACATTTACAGTGTTTATATCAGTGTTGAATTCTAACAGAACAGTATGTCAGGGTGGAGAAAAGTGTGGTGTGGTCGTCTGTGTTGTTACTGATTGAATAACTAAACAATGCACACCTGTAATTCTTGTTTTGTAAAAGTAAGAAAAGGTTACTAACAAACCCTGAAAAACTGTAATACTATTTTAGACTCTTCTTAAACAGATGGGAGTTGTAGTTTTGTTTTTTGTTTTTTTTTGTTAGAAACCGTTTAAGCTTCAATTACGACAGGTTTTGTGCATGAGGGACTGTTTTGAGCAGCAGGACCTGTTAGTGCAGTTGACTTTAAAAATAAAAACTTTTTGTACATAATCTTTGAACTTTTTTTTTTTTTTGAGCAGCATCTGGCTACACTGAACAATAAACCATTGTTGGTCTGGGTCTTTCCATGGGATTTGTTCACAGTAAGGGTAATAAAGAAAACCAGCAGCCTTTTTATCCTCAAAACAAACATCCTGTAGCGTCTCCTTCAGTTACTGTTGGCGGGTGACTGTGACCGCTGTTCCTCTTTGATAATCTAGGTTTTCCTATGCGCCTCTGTGTAGTCATGATTTTTGGTTTTCCTGTGTTTTTGTGGCGAATGCACTCATGACTTCTGAGTCTGCTGGTACGCCACGTCTTCTGACCTTGCAGTGTTTAGACAGATGTTTCTGTATTTTTATGGCCGGTGTGTTCCTCTTTCAAAGCCCTCTTTTAATGAAAATACTCCCCAGCTTTATATAACTCCCCTTTATTACTGTGATAGTAGTTTAATATCTAAAAACATAAACAGAGAGACATTCAGAAAAGGGGGAAGTGTCAAACTAATGTTAAAGTATGCATAGATGTGTTGGAAATAAATCATGTTTGACAGTATGGGGGAAAAACACAAAGATTAAAGGATCTACTGAAGTGATATTTAGAGCAGAGCCATAACACTGTGGAGTAAAATGACTGAGTGAATGAGTCCACCTCCCACTATGACTCCAGCCCTCACTGTGTAATTAAGGTGTCTAAAAAGCCCTGCCAACGCTTACCCGGCGTGGACAAACATGTAGGAGATAAAGCGCCACGCTTCCTCCCTGCACTCAGGCTTGTATGTAAGCGGGCTGTTCCAGATGCCGTCATCCAGCGTCACCCACTGCTTCTGAGGTTTCCACACGGCGTAGTAGATGAACACTGCCAGCTGAAGAAACACAAGAAATCAAATCAGACAGATCCAGCTTTGAGAGGGCGGTGAAATAATCCATCTCAGTTTTGCTAAATAAACAAGAAATAAACGTTTTTTTGTGTAGTAGCAGGATTATAGAGAGTGGAAGTAAACCCCAAAAGTGTGGACGAGTGAATCACTCAAACTGATGTATGGAGAAAATCCCCCACTGTGTCCGTTCATTACAGAGGGAGAACACTGCAGCTCAGTGGATCCTCTCTGTCTCTGGGGTAAATAATGCGCCTCCTCCCCTAAATTCATAAAGCATTCACTGACATTCAAATGCAGTGACACTGGACGTCTGTGAGCCACAAAGAGAGAGCTGTTCACCAACAAGTATGAACAGGCCGAGAGCAAAAACACTAAGTGATAAGAACAAGAGGGAAGCAACAGTCTTGTGACAGCAACATGGTGCCAATTTGTATTCATGTCAAAGAAAAGCAGCACATTTAAATATGATGCTTTTGCCCTTAATAGTATGTTGTTTAAAAGGTTACCTGTTTTCAGATGTGCAATATTATGTGATGCACAGAATGATACAAACGTACGAGCACAGTCCTGTTTCATACTCTCAGCAAATGCACTTACTCTGGCATAGCAGCTCAAGACATTTAGAGTGTTGATGTATTTGTATACAGCAGCTATCAATATTTTACATTAGCTGACACTGTAATGGACAGTATATGCAGAGGCTGGGTCACCATGACGACAAGTTAATATGCCGTCTTAAAAAAGCTGTTTTTGTTGTTTCATGGAGAGTTTGATTTACATTGGGGTTACTGTCATTTTTACACTGCACTTTGCTGAAGAAAAAGTATTTAGTATTTTATTCAGTATTACGTGGATGTCATGTGTGAGTACGCTGAGGGACAGCATCAGAAAATCAGCAAGAGACACATGAACAAGAACGTGGTCTGCATGATCACAGCTATTTTGCTTTTTCTGTTGGTTTTAATTTCATTACTTCATTGTTGTTCAACATAAATTCTTTGCAATATGTTGTTTTATTGCCAATGTCTTTATTAAAAGGTTATTATTGTCATGTGTTTAACCTTTTTAGTTTTCACGGTTGTACCACTTATATCTTACAAGAAGACTGTGGGAATCAGTTTGAGGCATAGACCATTTATGACCAACGGTTACAGACACCTTTTAACAAGATTTCAGGCATTAAAAATACGCATATAAAAATCATTAATCAAGTTTCTAATGGTCTTATTTGCTTATAAATATGATGAAAATGCATAACACAAATTTAATTGTATATTAATGACTTTTAAAAAATTCCTTACAGGAGCTTTAAAATGGGAAGAACTGATGGGATTTATACAACGACGCTATACTGACTCAAATAGCTGTTAAAGGGATATTCCGGCGAAAATTAATTTAGGGTCAAACACACCGTAACACCGAGTTAGACACCCCCTTCCTTGAATACTTCAAGGAAATGAGGTCAAGCCACGAGGTCCCGCTACAAACAAGCGGCTGCTGGAAGAGAGTGGGTGAGTTGTGCTGAGTGTCTTTGCTAAAAAAATTAGGCAAAGTTAAAAAGATGTTTGGTGGCAAGTACTATGACTGGGAGAAGCAAGTGGTCGGCAACATTCATCTCTCGAGGGGGTGTCTAACTCAGTGTTACCGTGTGTTTGACCCTAAATTAATTTTACGCCAGAATATCCCTTTAATTGACGGCTGATAAATTCACCTTAACCAGTGCTGGATGAACACTTTGCTTAAAGGGAGGATGGTTGGAACCACCCAGCTCCTGCAGTGTGACCAACGGTTTCAGCTGTTTGGAGAAATGTCAAGCTAGCAACACAAACAAACTCTGCAACTGTCAGCCAGATGAGCAAAGGTCTAACATTTATGCAAAGCCTGTACCACAGCTTGTACCGCATATCGAGGCATACAGATTTTTGTTTTAACACTGGTATCTCATTGGTACCCATTGTGTGCGCACTGGTCCAAACTTCCTGATGTTTGTTTTACATGCCAGCTAATTTAAAATGCATTCCTGGAAGACATGATAAATAACTCAGCATACCTCCTCTTTTAGCCCTGAGGAAAATGAGCCTGCAGCATCCCCTCTTTTTTTGCTATTCAGTAAAATCTTCTACTGAGCCTCCGCATTCCTCATGAGTGTTTATTTACCTCAATCTAAAAGTCAAACGCCGGTCTAGCTTTCCTGTTTACACACCCAGGAGAGGCATCTCTGAATCCCCAACCAGTGGGGATCAACTGTACCAGCTCTGAGCTAAAGCCGCAACCTCATGAAAATGACTGTTTGTTTTGACACACTGCCCGCTGCACTTAATAAACTACATCATTCGGGGGAAGAGGAGGAGCACATGGAAAAAGCTCAAACACTGCAGCTGAAAACTGTTTTTAAAATTCAAAACTGTAACACCCTAACCTCCATATGTGCCCTAATAAATAAAACCACAGCTAATCTATAGAGTAATTAACACTATGGTGGTGCGTGAAGCCTGTGTGCATAACTAGATCACAGGATCCATACCAAACCTGCCAGCGCTTGTGTGTTTTTATGTCGTGTACATGATCTACCTCTGCAATACTGACGAGGATGATGAAGATAGGGGGCGGGCAGCAGTTGGCTCTTTCTAGGTACTTGCTGCGGGAGTCTTCTGGAAGCATCCATTTTGAGACCGACTGCTGGAACTTCTCGCAGCACCCCAGCTTTCTGCCTCCATCAGGCCGGTCTGCCGCGGTCCTGACCTGTTCGCCGTCTCTGTCCACAGGTAACGGCTCCTGCTGCTCCAGGTCAATGGCCTCCATCACTGAATCAGCCCTGCACCCAAGATGACATATTCGAAAGTTAATTTGGATTTTAATGCTTTCTTCAGTTTTTGATAATAGGTTTGTCTATTGTATTGATGTCTTGGAGGTCGGCTTTTCTGCAAAATGTCAGAAAACTGTGCATTTACACACAAAAATGTTGCATGTATGGTAATGAATTTGCTCTTTTCTCACATTGTTGTTGCTCTTAATGTTTTCTTAGTTACCAAACTTATTCCAACTTCCCAAAACCTGTGATTACTTCAGTTTTTTCATCCTGTGCAACAAAAAAATGATCAAATTCACAAGTTTTAGAGGCTGTAAACCGCACAGCTGTGGCATTGTTTCTCGAAATTCATACAGAGACATGAACATGACTGTTTTTGACAACGACAAAGAATGAAACCATAAGTTGTTTACTTCATGAGTCATTCAGAAGCCAACTTAAAATGTTTTGGTATAAATGGAAAGCATGTGCTTGTTTGGAATTAATTATTTTGAATCTCCTGATGATGAATATGGTTTAAAGTTGTGGCTTTTACACTGTAGGGAAATAAGTGTAATTTAAACTCTTTCCACTCTTAAAAATAATAGCAAAATTAAACACATATCATCTGTTACCAATGGTTTAGAGGCGTTTAAAGCTGGTTTAAGTTCTCCCTAACTTTGTAAAGGGTGGATTCATTGAAACACTCCAACATCTGCACTGCAACAGATGCAACTTACATACAAGTCATTCATTCCACTTATGAAACAAACCTCTGCTTACTTACAGTAAGAGTGACTATTTTTGAGCTAAATTTTTACTGTAAAGTTTTATCTCTCTGACTTTGGGAGAAATTAGTGGAGGAAATGAAACCTCAGGAGCTTTTTACAGTAGGCAATGTCACATAGGAGCATGTAAAATTAGCGTTTCCTGTTTACTGGGCGTTGCTAATGACAATAAACTGATTTCCTGATATCAAAGACTGCTTTTCCAAACAGCTAGACTATAAAAGAAGTTTAATATACACGTTTAAACATTAAAAAGCTTCCTACACATCATAGCGTTCATAAAAGTAAATTTAACGTCGGCTTACTCACCTAAACCTCCACCAAAACGAGTGCAGACGAACCGAGCTCTCCCAAACGCATAAATATTGATTCAGCTAAACTCCTGACAGAAACATATGCGAGACGAAGTTTCTTCTTCTTCTTCTCTGTGGTGCAGTTTGAAACACTGGCTGTCGGCTTTAAAACCAGTCCTCCATGTTTGTAGACGACCCGCGACACCGACCGTCTGTCTGAGACCGAGAGAAACTGACACACACAAAAAAAAAACCCTCTTGGAGATAATTATAGACCATTCATTGCTTTTTTCCCTGCAGGAAACTTCCTTCCTTCCTCGCGTAAACAAACCTCAGATGCTCCTCTCTTAAAATAAAACTGTCCGCTTTGTCAGAAAACCACAGAGAATACTGATGTCTGTAGCCCGTCCGCAGAAACAACAACCCTACCTGTTTCCTCGTGCCACACCTGGTGTCCGTGACGTCACCGACAGAGTGGATCCTCATTATGGTGAGCTGCTTTACCCACGCGCCTCCTCTCTCCGCCCACGCCAAAGCCAGTGGGGGTTAAATAAATAAAAAAACGCAATAAAAGTGACAGCCCCGGTCATCTTATTATACTGGTTTTAATTCAGCTAAGTGCACCACACTGATGTGCATCGATGTCCATTAATGATGCAGTGAACCAATTCAACCACTAGGGGCCAGTAGAGCCCATAATGAAGAACAATAGAGCAGCGTTGGTTTGGATAACAGGTGGCTGTAAAGAAAAACAGGGGTCATTAGATAGATAGATAGATAGATAGATAGATAGATAGATAGATAGATAGATAGATAGATAGATAGATAGATAGATAGATAGATAGATAATATCAGAAGTATGTACAATACAGACTAAATGTACTAAATATAAACAATAAATACAGACTAAATATACTAAACATCCTATGAGAAAAAAGTGAGATATGCAAAAAGTGACCTATCCACTGGTAGTTCTAATATGAAATGAGTAATAAATATGAAATGCAAATATACAGATGGAATAATAAGTAAACAAACAATTTAAGGTGCTCATGCATGTATGATTGCTGTCTACTAAAATTAATAGTAGGGGAGAGTGGGGTAAGATGTGTCATTTTTCCTATTTCGGATCACTACATCAAAGCGATCATAGTTTTGTCTCTAACTAGTGTATCTGCATATATTTTTAAGATGTTGTGCATCCCCGCATCCACCACTGCTTCTACTTACCCCAGAACTATTTTGATGACTTTATGATTGCTCTAAGCTGAAATGGTGGACTTCTATGTTCGGTTTTTGACCTCATGCTGTAGCTCATAGATACCACAATTGATGTATAAAACAGATTTAAAATGATCTTTTTTGGTCTGAACACAATTCTAGTAAAACTTATGACAGATTAAATTCACTTTCAAGAGTAAAAAATGTTGTTTTTTTGTTAATGAATATCTAACCCCTTCACCCATGTGCTTCTAACCTTCTCAGACTCCATGAATTGATGCCTATCTCCTAAATATTTGGTCACATGATCAATTTCTTTTACCATTTCCAAGCAACAGGGGGTGGCTCAATTTACCCCACTCTCCCCTAATCCTAATTTAATTCTTATGCTGCTTTAGTCAATCTGCATCCAGCATGGTAGCACCTTCTGTTAACCTTGGGGTTATAAGTGCGTTCTTTTTATTTTTAAATACATACTTTCAGAGGTTATTAACAAACCCACATACATAGGCTAAATTAAAAAGACAACATGCAGCTACATGCAATGACAGCTTGGGGGATACCCACTCTCTATTACAGTTTAAAAAAAGTTGGTTGCTGAGGGTGAAAGTAAACTCAGCCGGGTTCTGTGCAGCTATCTGCTCAGCCACGATAACACAGATGATTCATCTGTGTCTAGATTGGTTTGAGAGGTTATGACTGCGGTTTGTCTTACCTCTGGATCTCATAACAGTGTACCAACATGATCGAGTTTAAACCAACTGCTGAACAGAGACTAGATCAGTGCATCTCAGCATTATGACCCAGAGAGAAATTAAGTATTTAAGATTTTCATCTGTTTGAATTAATTTTGTTTTTGCAATCACATTATTCAAGCACCATTTGTTGCTCTACAGCCACACTGTGTGCCATCATTACTTGTGTTGTTTCATGTGTACTCCATATCATGTAATCATGCCTGAGCCATGTTAACCATAAAAAAAATTGCAAATTCCAAATTGTAGTTTGACTGGTCCTGGCATTTCTGAAATGTCTTTAAAATATACATACTCATACAGCTATGCCGAGTTACTAGGTTAAAATGAAAAGGAAAGTACTGCTGAGGTCATCCAGTGCACACTGTAATTATCCAAAAATGTTGCTTAAAAAATATTTGAATAGTTATTATTTCACAAAACAATCTGCTTTAAGATTCATGTGACATGATGAAAAGCTCCAGACAAGGACTGACCCAAAAAGGTTAATTTGATCTATGACTATGATCCTGCCACTTCAGGTAAGACTATCAGCTGACAGACGTCACAACAACACCATGTGACACTTTAGAGGAAGACTGCAGGACTCAAAACATGCAACACACTGGACTAGATCTAAGAAATATTAACATGCGGCTCCAGAATTGCTCCTCATATACACCTTTTTGTGAGACAGTCTCATCACCTTCCATAGTATGCTAAAAACAAACCCCCTCTATCAGGAAAAACACACCAGGTGACAAATTTAAATCACAGAACTTTTATTTTTTTCAAAAGGGGAGAAAAATCCACATTCTCGGGTAAAGAGTTGTGATGAGAGACGGGGGAAAAGGGGAAGAGAGGGGAGGAGGGGTAAGAAAGGAACAAAGTGAGAAGCAGGAGCCTTTAAATACAGCTGCTGGAAGGTTATACAGACTGATCACATGAGCCAATAAGCTTTTTCTACAGCACCGGCAAGAGATTTGACACAGATCTGCTTTAGTCAGGATTTTCCAGAGAGAGTATATTGACAAGGAAAGGTGTTGGGCTGCGTACATAGTTTATCTTTCAGATTCTTCTAGCTTTTGGCCAGCAGCAATAGTTTTATAAGTAAGAAATCAAAGTTTGGATTAAAAAGAAGGTAAACCATGGCACCCAAACAGTTTGAGATGGAAGGGGGGGTAAAAATTGGTACATAAAATAAAAATCATGTGGGAGGGGGCTGAAGACAAGCAGCCATCTTGTGAGAGGAAGCTGGAGAGCTCATCGATGTGAGTTCAGGAGACGTCTGAAACAAATGAAACGATTGAGACGGTAGATGAGCGGCACAGACGGTAATAATAACATTATTATTGAATTTCAGGAACAAAAACAAACACAAAACAGTGATTTAAAAGGCGGTTCGAGTTACTTACAACTCGCAGGCCGGGCGCCGTATCTTCGCATGATCTGGTCTTGTGTGAATTTCACAAAAGATTCATATTGTTCTGGAAAGATGGAAAGACACAGACAGTCAGGACGCAGGTTCGAACACTGCAAATACTTCATGCAAGAGCCCAGTTTCTCTATACACACACTGAACTTGCTGTTTAACGATTTAAATAAATTAGCATCTTGAATAGAACCTGCTCTATCCCGATTTGATATAAGTGAATGCAGTGTTGCCTCAGCTCCTACACCGAATACAATCCTTGCTGCACTTGTTCCCTGCTTCTGCAAAGTCTTGGCACCTACAGGCACACATAAAATCTGTCGGAGGAACTCGCGGATGCCAGTACTGCAGACGTTATCAGTTCTAATAAAAAAGATACTCATAAAAGGAGGCGGCTGAATGTTTCCTCATTACACAGAGAGACACTTTATCGCTCCTTCACTGCGGGAATGGATCAACCTCCAGTCTACAAAAGCTGATATTCAAGTCCTGGGGGATTCGGGCTTTTATCATTATGTTTTTTTTTATGGGGGGGGGATTTTCATTACCTGCGAGTTTTGTGTTAAGGATCTGTTCGTACTCCTCCCGGATCTTCTCCTCGTGGTCTTTCAGCAGCCGCTCACACAGGTAGCTCACTTGCTTCAGCGTAAACGAGGGTTGGTCCTTCCTTGAGGCACCTAAGGAGCACAAAATCAGAAAAAAAGGCTGAATCAAAAACATCCCTGTTGTTGTCGTCTGAGAGAGAAACGTCCTCTACAAGGTGTTCGGACAGGTGCAAATTTACAGCTTTGTTTTTCCTTCAACCTTCACCTCTGGGGGCTGAAAGGGTCACGCAGCACTAATGCGAGCTCTTTCTGAGTGTCTCGCTTCGCAGTAGTGCCGGAGCCGGCTAAGCCTTACTCGAGGTGTGCTATAAACCGTTTAGACTAAAATGTTGGTAAATCACAGGCGAGGACTGCAGATCGAGGATGAAGCTTTAATGGCCGTCTCGGCGACAGAAAGAGGCCGGGTCACTAACAGCGCGGTCAGCGTGATGTATGAGACGATACTGCAGACAGCAAAGCGAGACAGAGACGGCCCGAGGCTTGGATTATAAAAACACTCCAACCACCGATTGTTCTCTTACACGTCGGACTGGTCCAGATTTGCTACAAGATAAATGTGTTACTAAAAGGAGGACGAGTAAACACCTAACGCTTGGCTAATTGTACTTTACATCACGTAGAGTTAATGACGGGCGCAAATGTAAACAACAGATGGACACAACCACAAATGATGCACATTTCAGAGGCTACAGCAGTGAGATTTCTGTGTTTTTGTACACAACTTCATTATGAAAACAGAAAAACATTATCATCATACCCATCTGAAGAGCTGTTTTATTAAAATTGCCTGGTCTCTCAAGTCTACTGTCTGATTCAGCCACAAAGAATTCCATCTCGGTTGTTTCTTTCTGGGTTCAATCTTCTGTGGTTTACTACTTTATCTGCATGACATGTGGATTTATTATCTTGTTGACAAAGAAAAGATTACGTCCTCT
Organism: Xyrichtys novacula; assembly: GCA_962446985.1. Lineage (NCBI taxonomy): Eukaryota > Metazoa > Chordata > Actinopteri > Labriformes > Labridae > Xyrichtys > Xyrichtys novacula. The sequence goes on from OY660871.1 coordinate 28,390,530, forward strand.
CTTAATCTGTAAGGTCTGCACATTATTGCAGCAAATCTAAATGACTGTGTGACACTTCGGCTCTTTGTACAAGTTTGATTTGTTATCCTTTCACAAACAACAAAAGCATGAAAGCGCTGATTATTTGGTTTTCAGATAAAATAATGACACAGTATCTTTTTTTTTAAGGAATTTTAGAAGAATAGCCAGAGTCAACAGAATGGGTATATCATCCTAACAGGACTGGGGTTCGATTTTCCAGCTGTGGGCCTTTTGGCAAGCCTTGTATAATGAGTAATGTTATCATTTGCAATGAGGTAGGGGAACTTCACAGATAGGAAATCTGACTAAGACATTGTCGGGTTTTACTTTTTTTATTTTTTATACTTTTTTGGTGTCATATAACCTTAGGAAAGAGGATTAGGACCACATGAAGAGAGAAAAATAATTACGCAAAGGAGATTTAAGTCGAAATTTTGAGATTAAGGTAGAAATTATGAGATTAAGAAAATCGAAAGTAAGTTAATAAATTCGTAATTTTTAGATTAAAATGTAAATTTTGAGGTTAGTCGAAAATTCGAGATTAAAAATGTGGAAAAGTTGTGAACAATGCCAAATTTTGAGATTAAAAAAAATTAAAATTTTGAGTTTAAGTCAAAATTTCACCTATTTAAATATCAATTTTGATCTTAAAATTTCTATTTTAATCTCGAAATGGAAATAAAAAATCTCCCTCCTGTAATCATTCTTTTCTCTTCTTGTGGCCCTAATCCTCTTTCGTACCTTCTTCACATGTCTGAAAAATCTCAAACTGATCTAAATACTCTTTTTTTTTTTTCTTCTTCTTCTTCTGGACAAGACACCGAAAAATGTAGCTCCTGATCAGGCATACCTCTATAAATGAACAGCGTCCCTCACATGAAACAAACATGTTATGAATGTGGAAAGGCATTCATAAACTAACATCAACAAAACTCATGGTAAAAGCCACAAACAACTGTTTATGTTTATGTGAAGCAGAACAGTCGATTCTTTACCTGGTGGGGAACTGGGAGCGTTTAGGGAAGAACTGGGACTGGGGGCGTCGGTGGAGCTACAGGCCTCGGTCTGGTTGAAGGCCCCCTCCAGCTGCCGCCGCCTCTGGATCCGGCTGTACTCCTGACGCAGGTTCTGGAAGATCTGCTCTGTAGGGAGAAAGAAAAGACAGGGGCAAGAAATGTTAAAAATAATGTCAGGAAACGCATCAAAAGTGGCGAGAGTCGAGAAAGACTACAACAGACTCTTAAAGCTTTCAGATGTACATAAATAGCATATGCTCAAGTCTTTATTTCAACAGTCATGACTTCCCATAAAGCTATTCAGAAGAGGTTTCCCCAGTGATATCATTGTTTTCTCTTGAATGAGTTTGACAGTGATTCACTAGAAAAAGGAAACAACCAGTTTTCTCATTAGCTTTGTCTGCTCTTTCTTTCTACGCCCACCACAACCACTTTCGTACAATGTTGAATATATGCCAGCATGAACAGGAACTATTAGAGGAAGGCATGATCATCAAGTGTTATTAAATTTAACTACAGCTGTGCTCACTTCCTCCGTGCGCCGCTCGGTCTCACATGACTTTGTTTAAATAAAAACACTGGACCGGAAGTGAAGGCGTTAAAGGCCGACATACTCAGAACTATGACAGCACGCTGCTGACTAACTGACCCAGTTCATGCGCCACTTTCACTTCTCTGTCAGATGTTCTCATGTTGGCTGCATCATGCAAAGCTACAGCTGGTGAGAACTTTTATGTGAAGAAGAAGAGACTGGGAGAAAATACAAGCCTCTGAGCGTCTCCTGGGAGCTGTCGAAGCTTTACTCAGATTCTCAATATTTTAGTGGATGTTCCAAGTTGAACGGATCTGTGTTATGGTACAACTCATTTCTTGTCCAACTTAATCAGCTCTCAGTTTTTGAAGCACCACTAATGGAGCTGAGTACAGTCGTTGGCAAGCTACATACTGAGGAGCTCAGGTCTGGTAAATCATGCTTATTTACAAAATACTCATGTTTCCCTTTAAGGTAAAAAGGTTGATGTTATCAAGATTACCAAGAAAAACACATACGATCCAGCATATCTCATATCTCAATCACATTGAGGACATACCGTTTATGTGCACACAGAGTGACCTGGTTATTCATATCCCTGTGTACTTGATAAATACTTGTATCCTGATTTCGTCTTATTGGCACAGGTGTCTGTTCTGCTTGTTTTTTTACAAGGAGCATTTTTCAAATCAAAGAAAAATGACTCACTTCATTTGTTTTGATGTTCAGCCAAACAGTTGTGTTTTTTTACAGCACTCTAACATGACCGAACTAGCTCCACCGTACCTTAGACAAATACGTTTCCTGTACTTTGTTCATCAAAGATCATAATAAGTCGGCAGAGCGCTGCTTTGACTTGGCTGAACCTGCTTATAGTTTATTCTTTCATTATCAAAAGAAAAAAAAAACTGTTTTCTTAGTTGCTCCAGATGTAAGACCCTCCTGTTGTTACCATGTTTGTTTATGCTGCCAAGTCTCTCTGTTGAGGCCGTGCCTGCACAGGTAGACAGCATCTGTCAGAAATTGGGCCAAGGTGTATACCTGCCACAGTATTCAAGTTTCTTTTGTTCTCTGGGTAACAAAATCAGGTCTCACTAATCTGGGATAGAGGCTCGTTCTGGTTTCTGATATAAAGATATGACAAATCCAAAATGATAGGACACCTAAAACCCAAATCCAAACCATAATACTCAGGACATGTGTATGCTGTCAATGGAAAAAGAGCAATATTTAAAAAGGTGTAAAGTAAGTAAGCAAAATAAACACAACCACATGGCTACCTTCTTAAAAAATATATTTTACTCTAAAAACTGATTGAAATGATTTTACTGATTAGAAAACTTAACATTTCATAGTGTTCAGGCTTAAAGTCAATGTTATGCATGGCATCCCCTGCTATTACGAAATAGCAGACCACTGCGATACAGTATTGACCAATCAGAATTAAGTGCTTAACATAGCCACTTAATAAGCTTGGTTAATGATTGCATATCCTGGGACATAACTGAGGATTGTTTTGCATCATCTGCATTCATCTTCGCATCACAATTAATGAGTCTGCGAAACATAAAAACAGAGACGGAAAGTGAAGCTCAGACTAAGCTCCATGACATTGCCAACCAACGTCACCTCCTCTCTCTTCTAGGACTCTGCTACAAGTGCCAGGTTCGGTAATGAACCTCCTGTATTTATCTTAAAATGCACACCAGTATTTTAAATGTCGATAAATTTGCTGTTGAGTCAACACACTTCTTTGAGTTGTTCACAATGTAGTTTTGTTAGCTGGTAGTTGAAGCCCCGGGGCTACAACTTAAGATGAACAAAATGAACGTGCAGTGGGACCCACAGGCACCACGAGTCCATGAAAGGTATTTAAATTGTAGTTCATGCACACTCGCTGCCTGCAGTGATCTTCGATGTTTCCTTGTTAAAAAAAAAAAACAGTCTTGCACTGCCCCGCTGTGCAGTGTCAACGCAGCTTAAACACGGGTTACAGCCAGCACACATACATCCAATTAGGAGGTGAAGGTTCAGAGATGTCCTGGGAAAAACATGAGAAAAACACCATGGCCTCAACCAGAGCTGATAACCAAATGTAGAGGGGGGACTTTATCTGCCTCGATTCATTGAGTACATATGTTTCCTCTATCTGGGGAGCAGAGCCTATTTATCTTGGGTGGGGAGGGAGCTAGAGGCCATGTTGCAGTCACTTTAGCCTGCTCACCAGTAAGCTTGTTTGTAGAGAAAATCCTGTTTTCCTCATCATCCAAGAAAGACACATGTGGCCTGTAACCAGGAAACAAGTCGAGTTCATGAATGAATTTGAATGCATAGTGTAGTCAAATGATAAAAATGAAAATCATCTTCACTTTTTGACCTGAATGATAATCATACTGGACCCCCATAGCTGAAGAGGAGATCCAGCTTTGCTGCACACAACCACACACAAATTACTGTCTTTCTCAAGACTGTGGAAGCAGCTCAAAAATAACCAGGAAGTGGACTGGGAGAAGTGTGGCACTGCAAGCTGCACAATAAGAAATAAAAATCTTAAAATGGCAGCATATTTGAAATCTTGAATCTTATGTGGTGTGTTAATCATAGATTATATTTTAGGGCTGGATTTCTCAACTTCAATGTGTTGGCATTTACGAGCTGGATCCTTTAAGACCCCTCCTCTCGCTGCATGTGGCCTCTGAAAGCATCCAGTATTAACAGCACAGGACCCTTATCTGACAGGCTCTGTTTGTTTAGCCACGACTGCGTTATTCACTCCACATAAAGCCATGTCACTGCAGAAGTAACATCTTCTTTTCACACTAAGACAGTGAGACTGGGACTGTTTGTTTGCAGATCGCTGTGTGTTTTATATTAGAGCTGAAATATCTTTGGTATTCCATCAATGCTGGCACGCAGTGTGAAGGTGTGACTTCAGCTCAGCAAGACTCCTTTACTTTTTCTTCTACTTTAAATCAACTGTATGTACATAACACAATCGATGACAATCCAGGGTTCGATATTGCGACCATATCACTCACATTTGCGACTAAAAATAAACGTGAGCGACGCAACGCAATTAAATCTACTCGGCATCTCCGCTGTCAACATCGGGTGTTGAATAAGGGACCATCAATCAATTACCAAATGATCTTCTCAGAGAAGGCTATTTTCCTTCAATAGCTTCCATGTCATGTGACCAATTGACCTAAAATTGATTTCAAATAATATTTATGTCGACCAATAAGACACACCTTTTTATTTCCCTAATTTGTCCTCATAAATCTTTGTGTTAAATTTAAAGGCAAATTTTGAACATTTTCTTCAACAGCTTCCATGTCATGTGACCATAAAGGTCCTTACACACCGGGGCCGACACGAATATAGAACGCGAAAGTACGAAATATTCGGAGGTGAATTTTGACGCACCTGACTATACACATCGAGCCCGATGCGATTTTGTGACTTTTCGGGGGAAAAGAGGCATCCCGGGGAAGACTTTTGCCAGGGAAAGTCACGCCTCCTTCGCCTCTGATTGGCTAGTAAAGCTGGAAACGTCATCACATGCTCAAGCCAAACGGTCAGCACTTATAGCCTATCAGAGGTGATAAGATAAGCACATGAAACTATGATAACAACAGTTAGCATACATTAGCACAGATGAAAGTTAAAACAAAGACGTTTAGCAAACTGTTTATGGCACACAAAATATCGTCATGAGAAATCTGACGCTATGACTCTCCACAAGTTGTCCTTCAGGTCGAAGTTGAAATCGAACATGATCCGAAAAAATAAATGCCGCAATATCGCAGGATGGGAAAACGTCACTTATGTTAACGCCTGTATTGACAGGATACGGGTTGGGAAAAAAATATTGACGTCCGAAATAATCGCATGACAAAAACGATCCCGGTGCGAAAGGACCTCTAGTCCTGCAATCATAAACTATGTGAGGAAGAAAAGTATTATCAGAGCAGCACTTTGAATCATATCTTAACAGCTCTAGTTGTTCAATGGTAACACCACTGACAACTCTGATCAGACAGTCTCAACACAACACAGAGATTTAGGACACAGTCTGTTTGAGAGTCTGACCTTAACACGAGCTGAAGCACATATTTTAAATTAGGCCGAATCCCATTAAACGGCTCCTCAGTTTTCCCCAGATAATTAACCCAATCTTAGAATTTCAAGGGGAATTCGGTGCAAGACAGAAAGTCTTGTCTCCGTTTTCATTCTCGTGTCTTGCTTGCCTGTTTTCAACCACCCTCGCTTACCAATTTCCTGGGGGAAACCCTGAAGAGCACACAAGAGCTCAGCGTGATTGTTGTTTAAACAAAAGCTGTTTGAGCATAAGAGAGCAAGATGCCGTCTCTGGAGAGAACTGAAAGAAAAACTCGCTCGCACTGGCTTTCAAATCTGCTTTGATGCAATCGCGTTACTTGGACTCAATGTACAAACTAAAAGTAAAACATCTGAATGCACATCTAATAAATCAAAGCTGTGATTACATTCAAAACCAAATTTAGTCACATTTTAAGCCAAGGTAGATGAAAAAAGGTCGACACTTGTTATTTGTTGTTATCACCACTTCGGGGTTTATCCAGCTGACGAATGAAAACCCCTCTCTTGCTGCCCATCACTTCCAGATCTGCCAACTACTAGCGCCTCGACTGTGGGTGTTGCTTGGCAACAATGACCCCTGCCAAAACCAGGCCAAGCAATCAATCACAGAGACTTCCGGGAGCCAGGGGGAAACAGTGGAGAAAGCCTTGGCTAAAAGGCTTAAGCACAGGCCGAATACTGAATACGAAAGGGAGATCGGCTGGATAGATTGGACATGGTGGTGCAGAGAAAACAAAGCTGACTCATTTCATTTCACCCTCCACTGCGAAAGGATTGTTTGGGGGGAGGTGGGTTTTGTATGTTCCAACTGCCAGGAAGTAGCTCGTGATGTATTACGGGTCAGTTCAAGTTGCCCTCGCAGTGAGGAAGTGAGGAGTGTCCGCTTTGGGAGTGACAAATGTAGAGAAGATGTTACAGATGATGACAAACGATGTTTCAGAAGCTGACTGCGGCATGAAGAAAAGACTTTGAGTAACTCTAAGAGGTTTTGTGGAAACTTTAAATACAGCAACATAATAGTCAACAAGTTCTACTTTATCTGTCAACTGGGGGAACTCACCAAAAGAGCAAGCCCGGACTGGCAGCACAAAAAGACAGCAGAGGGGGGGAAACTCTAACTTCATCATGAAATAATTACCTATAAATATCTGTTAAGATCCCCTTGTCTCCTCTGCACTCCCCGACTTGCTCACCATTAGCAAACCTGACTAGCTGGAAAGCCGATGTGGGTAGAGACGGGTGGGAGGGATGACAGCTGACCTTTCGCAAAATACAAAACTGCTTTCGCTTGGCAAACCACAGAAGAAGGGCAGGCCTGCAGCACCAGTCCCACAAGGGGCCTCTTTTCTGGCTGAAGGTGAGTATAATACCTGGAATCTGGGCCTCATGTCTGCAGCAGACAAATGTGCATTACTTGCAGATTTACTTGCAGCTGCTGTGCTGTAATTCAGCGAGACGGACAGACTACAGAGGAGATGGAGCGCACCAGAGGCTCTCTGGATTCTTAACATTATGTTCGAGGTAAATGAACAACACCAGAGCAAGCAATCTGAAAGAGAACAATGTGAATAATTCATTTTCTGCACAAACATAAACGCAGATCCTTAAGACATACCCCTCCCACCCAGAGGGATAAGTCACAAGTATGTCTGATTGCATATGAGGAATGACAGAGGCAACAACATGAGCGTCACCTCGAGGAAACTACATATTCAAAGAAGCGCTCTGAGCTTCATGAGAAACAAAATACTCTTTGAATCATTACTGGACTCTGGCTTACCAGGATAAGTGTAACACAATTCACTAGAGGCAGTCAGACACAAAGACATTTCACAGGATTCCAGCTGTGAAGACATCTCCATCAACACCTACATCTGTGTTTGTGTGCCTCTGTTGAGGCTCTCATGAGGCCTTTTTTCTGATAGTGCAAAAAGAAAAAGAACATGAGCAGCAGAAACCATGAACTGCTTCTTGTTTTGATACATATGACATAGCATAGCAGGCTTCAAAATGTTGGCCCTTTCCTAACCCAGCTGATTTTAACCTACAGCTCACATGAGACTTTTCTTTCAGCTTTCCCAGCTAGTAAATCTTTCATGTAGAGTACCGACTGAATCCTAAGTCAAAAAGCAAAGAAATGAGACAAAATGCTGGCTGGAAGTCCTGCAGTGGTGACATACAATAATGCTGCATTCTAGTTATCTTGGAAGTTAGAAATCCAAACTGAAATGACATCACACCAGAGTAACCAGTGTTTCAGTTACCAAGTTGGAAAAAAGCGCTTGCCTTGTCCGAATATAATGCAAGCGCTAAAATAACTTTCGTAGATGTAGCCATCTTGTTTCAGTCCTACAATTTTGCTTTTTTCCGACTTGGTAACTGAAACGCTGGGAACTCGGGTGTGACATCATTTTTAAGCTCGGACTTCTGACTTCAGAGGTAACTCGAACGCAGAATAAGACTCCATTTCTACCGCATCCAAAACGACTCAGATCCGGAATGGCTTCAATCCAGAACGGCAACAATTTTCGCTGTACGCCAATTCCTACCGGATCCATTTGTGAGGCACAGGTTAATCTGTGCTGAATTTATCCGGCACGCTCCAGCATCCGAAAAAAAAAAAAAACGAACTGTGGCGATCAGCTGCGGAGTCCAGCGATCCGCAGCGGAAAGAAGCCACTGGAAATTGACACAATAACTTGAATGATTACGATCAGCTACGATCGACGGATACGGCCTTTTCGTAGCTGTTCCGGATGCGTAGGAAATTGGGGGTAATACCACAGCTTTGGCTGTCGAAAAGAGGACCACAATCTTTTACATTCAAAGATTAAAGATATGTTTTGAATTAACTGTTGAAAGGGTTGAGGTCAGTGGATCAACACACAAGAACCAGGTTACAATGTAGGATAGATCATCTCTAACAGAAAATAGCTTTTCTCTTGCTATCATTTCTTCAATCAAATCTAGATCTGTTATGATTTAATTCCAAAAAGAGACATATTCACACCTCTCACTAGCATCACACTGACCAACCTCAGCAACTGGCACACACCGAGTGCTTTAACTGGATCATCGAGGTAATAATCTTGGGTCTACTTTGTGCGCCCCACACCCACCCAACACCTACAGTGGTGCTCTCTGTGTCAAAGGGAGGGAGAAAGAGTACAGACATAAAGGAAATGAACAATACCCCGTGGCCCTGAAGAGGAAAAGAAATGGTAGTGGTGCATAATGGTAACCCCCCACCTCTGTGCAAGACAATTGTGGCACTAAAACCAAGGAACATTACCCAGGCAGCTCCTCATTAACAGCCTGCCATGATGTGCCTGCTGCTGTGATACCATTTGTCTCTTAATAAGGGAGCCAACAGGCTGGATTTGTCACACAGGTATCACGGTAAAGCTGGGATCTTTTGTTAGATTCCCCCCAAAAACAATTATTTGACCAAAACACAAATAAGCACATAAAGAGAAGTCAGATAGCTACTTTTAACTGCTTCTGGGCTATGAATATGATTTAATTAGCTATATATAATGAGCTTTAACAGCGTTTTTATCCCGTGCAAATCAAAATCAGTGACTAAAAGCTAACTTACTCAGGTATGCAACAATACAATGAGGTAGCAAAATGGTAGCACATACATTCCTACACAGCCGTTTTCACTTTTAAGGCCTTTTGATTAACTCTGATTAGTTAATATTATCTGTGTCGGTAACTAAGCAACGACATTCTCTTTCCTGGAGTTAGCCCGGCTAAGCTAATGTTACCGTTTAGCCTCCAACCCCCATTCTGATCCTCCAAACTAGCTAGCTATCCATTCCACTCCACCCAAACCCCCTCCCCCATGACACCCACCCTGAAACGCAGATAAAAACGTCAAAAACGCTTTAATTTCATACCTGGGGTGAGCCTGTGTTCGCCTCCTATGGCTGGGGGAGACATCGAGTGCGTCGGGCTGTCGACCGGGGGACGGAGGTTGCATCTTTGCGGGGACGGAGTGCTGGGAGTCCCCGGTAGTGGATTGCACCTTCTCCGCTTGGGAGACTGGGGACTGAGGAGGGCCTCGAACTCCATCGACCGTTTTAACGTCGCTCCACAAGCCATGTTGGCGAAAAAGAAAAGGGTGGGGGGTTAAAATGGAGGAAAAACGACCCACAAAAAAGGGGTTTAAAGCTCGTTGTTGTCGCGTTAAGCGTTCCTCGGATCTCTTGAGCCTTTCTTCCTCTCCACAACAACGGATCTTCTTCTTCTTCTTCTCTGAGTAGTAAGCCAACTGCCGACCCTGCCTGCTGAATTTTTAAAACGTCACAATGGACGGCACCATTTTCTCACTTCAGAGGGGGTTAGCATACACGTACGGCATCGTAATTTGTTTGTTTGCGCTATTTCAACCGTCATTTTCATTAAATAAGTCATCTTAAAACGACTTTGAACTATTTTCACGATTGCACTTTGATTGTGCTGATTCTGTTTCGCCTTTTTCATCATTTGACTTCTTGTCTCCCCACCCGCCGTTACCGATTATTGCTAACCGTTGAACTCAAATTGAAGGTTCACGAGACGTCTGGCGGTGGTGGTCAGGTAAGAAAAGTAGATTAAAAACGAACGTCGAAGTGATCGTTGACAATAATCTTCTTTGATAGAGGGTAAGTTGTTTTTATCTGCTGTAGGGGGACAGCAGAGTGGTTTAGAAAGCATTTTCTTTCACACTGGCGTGGTGAAGCAAGCACATAAGGGTGGAACAAAACATCCACATGGCAAAAACACCGACTAGCCACCTGGGTAAACCAAAGCAACCAATGCAATACAACAGCTCTGCCATGACTTCTAGTCCCACTAAGGTTTTCAGTTTCTGTTGACATGGCCAGTCAGGTGACAAATGCTCTTTTAATTCATTGTTGAAGTTGCAGTTTGTGAGTGTATCACACATAGGCTGTGTCCGAAATGGATCCCTAACCCCTATATAGGCGACTATATGGGGGTTAGCACCACTTTGAGGGGTGTCCAAAACCTGAGTGATCGTCTGTCTCCAAAATGAATCACTTAATCACTAACCCCTAACCCCCATATGGGTTTTCACTATATAGTTGACTACTTAGTTAGCTCAGTCACCGGAGGTTTCGGACACTACATGGCATGATGAAATGCACGACGGGATGCCCACCACCAGTGAGTGACCATCGGATGGTCACGACATTTTGCAATGCTTTATGGGAAATTTTGAGTCAACTATATTGGGCACTGGAATTGATCACTGAGGTTTAGGACACCCCTCAAAATGGGGCTAACCCTTATGTAGTCACCTTTGTAGGGGTTAGGGATCCATTTCGGACACAGCCATCAATTCCAATGCCCTATATAGTGATAAACTTTTTCCTATATATTGCCCGGCCCTAACTCCAGCACACCGTCTCCATCCACTTTTCAATAATACCATCTGGTGATCATGTTAAAAAAAAAAAAAGACTCTTATTGTATGTTCATAACATATAGTCATAATCACTGTTGTATGGTAACATGGTTATCCTGGACAATAGTGAGTTGCCCTGAGATTCCCCCTCCTATTAACATGATCATAGGTAGATTACTGATGGGTATGAGGATACAAGGATGTGAAATGATTAATATTTGCGAACAGAGTGTTGCTTTAAAAAACCAACATACTCAAAATGATTAATTATTTTATTTATTCATCCGACACAATAATTGCAACAAGTGTCCTTCTTCTAGTGGCTTCAGATCAACAACTATAAGACTTTTGTGGTTCTCTATTGTGTTAGAGTATGTGCGTGTGATTTTAAGTGCATTTCTGTCTGTGCTTTACTGCAGCTTCTCTTTGTCACAGCAGCAGCAAAGAGTGTTCCAGTGCTTGTATTCGTTCTCGTCCTGGCATCATTTGTCCCTTTTACCTCGGCACACTGCTTGGATTCATGTGGTGAACACATAGGGTGAACATTGTGTGAAATCCTCCTCGTGCATGGAGCTTTTGTGGAGTTCTGGCATTCATGTGCAGATAGAATAGGCAGCCCACAGTGTCTTCTGTGCTCATGCACAAAAATATTTAAACATAAACGAGCAGACGAACAACAAGTCCACCTTTCTACCATGAGGTTAGGTGACCCCTGAAAGTTAAGTCAGCACTTCAGTTCAGGAGGAAAGGTCCCAAACACTGTCATGGGGTAGAGAGGTCAAAGGTTGGGGGTCGGCTGGCCATATGACAGAATCTCACTTTAAAATACTGACATGGACCTTTCCCATGGCTTGGACAAACACCAATAGATCAGAAGTTCTAGTTCCACTGAGATATTATAATATCATTTCACTTAGTTTTGATTTACAGTCACCTCCTCCAGAGATGTTCCTCTACCTTTATTGTTCCCAATACAAGTCTGTGTCTGCTAGGCTTGAGTTAAAGGATTCACTGATCTACCTTTTAAAGTCCTTCGGCTTTGGTGTCTAAAAAGCCAAAATTACCCCAAAACATCTAAGTCAGCTTTTTCAGCTTTTAAAAGACCTAATGATTCACTAATGACATTAACCCTAACACAAGTATGTACACACAAGATAGTATAGATCTGAGTAAAGTAGATCTGCCTCAATGATCCTCCTCGTAGACTATGGACAACTTGGTTCCGCCTTCCGCCAGTGTACAGATTTGAAGCCGAAAAGCTCTCAGTAATTCTGCAACTTTTCTCCACTTTCTGAAACCAATATTGCGCAGTAGCATTGTGCGCATTTGGCAGGAGAGTCGTCAAGAGTCGCTGTGATGACGCTCGGCTCAAACAGCGTATCCCCTGGGTGAGCTATGCAATCTTCGTACGCCCATAGGTCGTATCAAGTGTCAATCATAGAGAACATAAACCCCCTAATAACTTTTAAAAACTGAGCTACAAAGAAAAAAAGAGGACTTCAGCACAAACCAGTCTCTCCATAACTACATGTCAACATCACAACCGGGGGGAGAAAAATGTATATTCTGTGTAATAAATTTGTCCACAGCCCCATAAGGATGGTTGGCAGAGGCGGGATTTATGACCTGTACTGCAGCCCATCAACAGAGGGTGCTGTTCTCGTAGTGGCTTCACCTAGCGAGGAGGCAGACGCTGTCCATTCTAAATATAGTCTAGGATTGTCCCTCTGTCACTGATGCCTGATCTAGATTTTTGAGTCAGTATCTGACTGATATCAGTTAAGATCAGTGTAAACCTTTGTTTGTTATGCTTTCACAGAATACTTCTGTAAAGCTCGTGCTGTTTTAAGAAGGAAAGAAAAACATTGAATCAGGTGAGCAATTTGTGTGGCGCCATCTTGTCTTAAGACCATTACTGCGATATCTAGACAGCATCTGCTTCTACCTGCTTAACGAAACAACAGTACAGATAGCAGTATTAAAATGTTAAACAGTTGCCAATGAAAGTATCTAAAGCACATGATCTTAGCACTAATTGGACTTATAGAATTAGAAAATTAAAATAATTTGTAGACGAAAAAACACTGATTGCTGACTTTTGCTGGCACCACGCAGTAGTTTTTATTTTTAGTCTCACAGTAACTAAACTAAGTTAATCAGAGGTTGATACAGATAATACAAGTAGTTCATATTGGTATGTGAACATTTCTGTTTGATACGAATGTTTGCTTCTCGTAACCGGTCTTTCTGCTGCATTGGGTAAGTACCAACAAACAACCCTTGTGCATATTTCCCACATTTTTAGATTTCCTGGTTTGCTACAATGGTATGTTTGTGTTTTTGTTACCACAGCTGCACTTATGAAAAAGGCAAGATGGATATTTTTCCAGCACTTCTGATTTGATGAGAAGGAATCTGAATGTAGGTTTCTTAGTCCAAAGTAAAGATCTAGATAATGTCTGTTTTTACACCTCTCTGTCTGTACAGTAGCTCATTTTCTCATATCCATCACCTGACTGTCCACCACCTCTGAGATTGAGCTGAGTTGGGTGTCTCTGTTCCTGGGCATCTCGTTCCCAGAACAGGCAGTACAGTTTTCTATAGAGGGTAATCCTGGGCTGAAGTTTTCGGTGGACTTTTTACACCTCCCAGCCTCACACAGTCTGTGAATCAGCTGCTGCAGAGCGACTCTGAGCTCTCGACAGCGCAGCGCGTACAGCAGCGGGTTGACTGCAGAGTTGACCAGGCAGAGGGTGCTGCAGAAGGCGAAGGCCCTCTGCTGGGTGTGTGTCAAGAGCATGGAGACATCAGCCAACATGAAGGAGAGTGCAGGGAGCCAGCAGCTCACCAGTATGACGAGGATCAGCCCAAAGGTACGTGCCAGCCGGATATCCATCCTCATGCGGGCGTGGCCGGTCCCTGCTGCTCCCTGGATGTTGGTCATGGAGGACTCGTGGCGGTGTGCAGTCCACAGAATGAGAGCATAGGCGCCTAAAATAAGAGCCAAGATCACCAGGATGAAGCTGGTCCAGCATGCTAGATAGCCCTGGTTGATGTAGGGAAAGAGGCATGAGCAGGGTGGGGTCAGCCCTGTGGGACACCTCCACCCCATTAGAGGTAGGAAGGACATGAAGATGGTGGCGCTCCAGAGGACCACCAGGCTCAGCACGGCTCTCCTTCGGGTCACCATCACCTTATAGCTGGAGGCCCGATGAATGCAGAGGTAGCGGTCCAGAGCAGTCAGCAGAAGACTCCCTACAGAGCTACTGAAGGCCATGGTGACCCCACCTAACTTGAAGAGGTAGGCGGTGGGGCCATCGCTGCGGCGAAACAGGTGGAAGTCCAGGAAGCTGGTGGTGAAGAAACAGCTGGCAAAGACATCAGCCAGAGCGAGGCTGCCGATGAAGAGAAATGAAGGCCGCTGTCGCAGGGTGGCGGTGGCTGCTATCACCACCAGCACCAGAGCGTTCTCCAGGAGGGTGATGGGACCTGCCAGGAAACAGATGGAGCCGATGGCTGTTTTCTCCGCCTGGATGAGGACCATGTAACACTCCAGATTCTCACAGGATGTGTTAACTGTGAGAAAAATAACAGGTTTACATACGGTATAACAGGACAGATATTAGTTTAAAAGTATATCTAGACAACAGCTATGTTTCCACCGTCATTTTGTCTAATTACAAAGAAAATATCCTTATCTGTTAGACTTTAAAGGAGCAACTAAATGTATTTGTTTATATACCTGTTAGTGATGAGGTGTTCCCTTTGGCGTGTGGGGGCCCCAAACATGAGGGAACCTTTAACTCATCCATCTCAGCTGTCACTGTGTGGGCCAGTGTTGCTAGGGACTGATATTAAGATGCAGCATGACAGTAATTTATATGCAGAAAAAATAAAACAACAAAATTGACGAATTGAAATTGATGGAATTCATCAGTCTCATCCGTTTTTGATGTCCCTTGATAGAAAAGTTGGAAAAATATGCCATGAAAGACACTTTATGATGAGCACGACATTTTATAAAACAATAAAAAATGGCATTAAGAGAAAATTATCAATTTCTGAACATTATGATTGTGCTAACAGAACATAAAAAGGAAATCACACCACATACCAGGAGACCTTTTATGGCTCAATTCTGCACACAGTCCATCACGCCAACCTTTGTCTGATGCATTTGTAACCTTTAAAGTTAGTCTTGTCTTTAACCAGTACTGCTCTGTCTGTCTATACGCCCATCTTTCACTTTTTAATGAATTCATCAGAGTATTGCTACTAATCCAAGGACGCTTTTGTAGAGGAATATACTATCACAATCATAAGAATTCCTTAAAGTTTCAGTAAGAAACTTTCTGTTTGAGTTATGTTGGGTGCCCTGATAGGCTCTGATCTCTGTTGATTTTGTCCTGCACATGCGAAAGACAGGTTTTCTGTTGTAAAATGTCCTGATTTCGTAGAACAGTCAGTATGTTTACATGCTCAGCTAAGTTGAGCTTGATTGGGCGATGTAACAGGACTGCTGTCTTTGTCCCAGTTTAAAATCACTGGTCGAGAATCAAATCATTGACAGAATCATGTCCACCTTTCTATGGTAGGGGGCAATGTGCTCCCTTTCAGCTTGTTACTCTTGGGTTGTCTCCTGGTTGTCATATTATTCACTATAGTCACATATTGGGATGTGCACTGAACAGTCACTTTTACAACACTATCATTTTGCGTGTGTATCATAGGAAAGTTTTTATTTTTTACGCCCTTTCTTCATCTGTTAAGGCTTTGTTTACTACCAAGCCTCAAAGCAAAACATTGATGCTTATCAGGCTTCAGCTTAAAGCCCAGCACGCGAACTCTTGCATGCACAGAACCCTTAAGCCAGTTTCAATCTGATAGAGCTGTAGACATGAAAGAGAAAATTGATCTCTAACCGCATTATCTTGGTATGTTAACCCAACTTTAAGAAGTTCAATTAAGTGAGATTTCAGTCAGACTACATGTTTACATGTTTGTCGAAGTTCAGTTTCAGGCAATAATCAGCTTTTCCGAACAACATGTGAACGTACTGAATGTATCACTTGCATTGTCCTCATTGTGTGAACGCTGGTTTGACACCTACCCCCCACAGTTGTTACAGGCCTAGATATGACTGTGGGAACTGTGGTTGCTGATGGCGCTTTTGCTAGTCATTTGACTTTTTTCATAAAAAAGTGAAATTAGTTTTAGACACACAAATGCAGCCAACATGAAAATATACTGCATTTACAAAATAAATCACTGAAACTCTGCCACATGTACATGTATAATAATGTATTTGGAGACAAACCTTCAGGGTTTTTTTCAACAGATGACACGGTCAACTTCCTGTGGAGAAACACATAAAAAAAGAAACTGTGATCTCGCTTTGTCAATATTGAACTTGGAGCTTAAAGTGAACATTAACATTTGTGAGTCAAGACAGAAAGTCATTTAGAGGTCACTGTAAACAGACAATGATCATTACAGTATCTGCTGATGATGCTCGTCCTGAGGGGACAGTTGACGGGATCCTGCTGGATTTAAAACGGATCATAAAACACTCTGCATTCCAGGAACAAGGACTGGTGAGCTTTATTTTTACTGGAAATAAAAAAAAAAACCTGTCATAATTATATTACCTTATCATTTTATAAATTTAGAAAGTCAGGGGTCATATGATTTGATAGATCCCAAAATCTCAGCAGTGTAAATATGGTGGGATTTTATTTAAACTCTCAGTAGAGTTACCTAAAATCATCATCTAAATAAAGGAAGTCAACTTTTGGTGTGATCACATGCATTAAAATACATATAACACAGTTTGCAACACCATTTGCACGACAATCTGTGCACAATAACAAGCATCAACTAAAAACCGCAATTTTTAGAAACAATACAACATCACACATGCTCAAAATGAAGTACTGCATGAGTGTGTCTTTGTTTTTCTGCTCCCTTACATACACATTTAAGCATGCAGATAAAAAGAGGGTTTTGTCTTTGTGTCACGTGCAGATAGATATAGCTGAAGTATGCACCGCTTTGCATGACTTTTCTTATTTTTATCATGTAAATCAATAGTTTAGTTTATATCTATAATCAAAGTGAAAGTGGTTTTACTACAAGTGCATGCAAACATAACCATAACATTCCTGTATGTCTCTTATTATCATACTCTACAGGATGTAGACTGCCTCCTACTGGAATTGAAGACGAACTGCACATTAACAAAACAGTAAATCTGAGTGTGAAGGTCACCACAGTGATGAACAATCCTCTGCTGAGTGCATCACCTGTATGCAATCAATAGATTAAACTCGGTGTGATGTGAGAGGATTTGATTAAAGTCAATAATGCCGTGATAGATTGGTCGGGGCACTAATGACTGCTCGGACAAAAACATAAATACAACTTTTGTTCATGCAGGTGAGCATTAATTTATGATTTGCACTGGCTTTACGGGAAAATTTTTCACTGCAGTTGAAGAATGATAACAAAAACTGTACAAATCATAAAGTAGAATTTAATGGGAAACAGTGAGAGTGATTACAATCCTCGTGAGTGCAATTGAGGGAACGCTTTCACCTAATCAGGTCGCTCTGCTCTTCAGCCGCTTTATTTCCTGTCTAGTGAGCCTAGTTTCAGTTTTTTCACCACAAATATGATACTGTCTTGTAAAGGAGCAGAAGTAAATTATCTTCCACCTCTTTACTGAAAGGACAATATTTCTCAACATGACTGAGAGCAGTATGTGCACAGGAGATATTACACCACCTCAGGCTTCTTCTTCTTCTTCTTTCTCATGGTTTAAAAAAAGTCCTTGACTGAGGGAGAGTAGTGTTGTGACTGCTGAGAAAGTGTTATTGATTTATAAGAAAAGATTTTGTCTTCAAGAAAGCTGCAGCAGCTCAATCATTTATGATAATGTAAAAAAAGAACTAAAACAGACGTCAATTTTAGTCACATCATCATTATCAGACATGTTAAAATCTGATGTGGTAATTCTGTCTTGAGTCACTGTTGCACTCTGCCTCTTTCTTGCAAAATGCAGAAGCTCTTTTGCCAAGAGAGTACAAACAGACAATTCATTTCAGCAACTTAAGACATGAGCAAATCTGTTTCTTAATCAAATACATAAAAAAGAACTTTTACTTTGTTTCAGCATTTCAAACGGCTTTTGATAACTTACCTTTTCCCCGCTCTTTGTTCTCTTGTTTTATTTGTGTCAGTTGAGTCTCTCAGCAGCGGCAGAAACAAGCACAGCAAGACCACACAAACCTCTACAGACCTGACTGGTGGCAAAGAGCACGAATGAGGGGAGAAGATAAGGTGGGTGGCTGTGATGACAGGAGAGAGAGAGAGAGAGAGAAGGGGGGAGGGAGAGAGAGAAAGAGAGAGAGATGAAAGAGCTCAAATGATGTTATTGTGAACACAGCTGGAGTCTGAGAGAGAGAAAAAAAAGTTAGAGCAGAAGAGTCTATTTTCCTGAATTAGACTATAATATGACTTTTAACCATAGACATAAGTGCACAGCAATAGAGACTGTGAGGTTTATACATTTTTGATTCCTCTTATGATTTTCCAGCAGACTGTGTAAAGGGCAGACTCAGAGCAGCAGAGCACTTAAGCTGGGTGTGAAAAAATATGTCAATATAAAAAGCAATGGAAAACACTCCAAACACGCCTTGTGTGACAAATACAGTAACCTTCTGCAATTTCTGCAAAGCAATTTCATCAATAGAGCACATTTCAGACACAAAAGGCATCCCGGTGAAGAAAGCATTCAAAGGAAGATAAAAGCAACATATTTGAAGACACAGAAGACAGAGATATTTAAGAGAAGACAAACCGAGTACATAAAATTATATAAAACAGGAATATAATCAGTTTTAAAGTGACTATAAGATATTTAAAAGAGATTTAAAATGACTGCTGCAAATATAAAATATATAAAAATAAAAAAGTACAGATGATAAGAACTGAGTTACAGCTTTCTCGTGCATAAATAACTATTAATTAGCGTATTATTTGTGACGATTTGTCACATTTCTGCTCTCAGACAGAAAAAGAAATCCCTTTTGAACTTAAATTAATTACCTTGTTTGACATGTTTTGCCCAGAGTAAATACTCCTTGCCCCTGAATTATTCCTGTTTGTGCAGCAGCAGCGTTTCCTTCCACCTCTCTGGCTAATTATTCTCCACTTATCTTCATTTGACAGAGCATCACGCAAACACACATGGAAGAAAAATTGCATAATTTGTGTTATTTTTATGCTATTCTTACAACACTTGGCATGAATAATGACACAGTGATTGGAGAAATAACTTGCAAAAGTGTTGAAAAGTTTTGAAATTTGTCTGCAGTTTTGAAACTTAAGCGTTTGCATAAAAAAATACAACTTTTTTGCTATTCATGGCAAAATAAGAAGTTACTTATGCATAAATGTGACTCCCTCTTTATCTGTATGTGTATAGTATGCACCCTTGAGAGACATATTAACATCCACAGCTGGTCTTAAATTGTGTAAACAGGCTTTTGTTGCAAATTCAGATGATCAGTTTCATTAGTATTACAAGCTTGGTGCTGCTGGTAGTCATTGTTTAATGGACAGGCTGTAATTCTGCTTGCAGGACAACAGGGGGCAATGCTCAGCAACCGTGAAATGTTGGACACTCAGTAATGAGTGACTTAGTGACATTCATAGCAATGGCCATGGGTTTGAGCAGCTAATAATGCTTAAATGATCAAAAATGAAAACTGATCTCAAAAGGCTGTTCATCATCAATTAAGGACACTTAATTTAGCCGAAGCCCTTCTGGTGCAATAAAGTACATTATTAGTTTAATGACAAATTAATCAGGTCATAAAATCACATACCTGAGGCATTCTCAAAGAAATTAGTGACTTATTTATATAGCCTGTGACTTTAAAAAAAACTATGCTAACTAGACATAAAGTGGGACTGACAAATCTATTAAATGATAAAACAATAAAGCAGGTCAGAAAGAGATGTTTTAATCAAGTTCAGCTCAGGTGAATGAAGCACTTTTTAAAGGAAAAATAGATAAATAAGCGTTCTTTTAATGAAAGAGTGACAGGGTGTGCTGGTCATGTCATTCCCTCTGTTGACCTGATCCACCCATCAAGCCAGAAGGCAGGAAATGTGATTATAGCGAGCAGAACAGCTTCAATAAGATTTCTTCTCAGTCACTGCCCGGCCAGGTGCATCACAACAGAACAGACAACAGGACAGAAGAAAGCCGGAAATGTTCAATTATTAGTTGGATTACATCATCCTGTTACACAATACCTCTTTTTTTAGAAATCGGCCCGGACACAAACATGATACGGCTCGCTGTGCTGTTTCAGATGGATTCGGGCTGAATCCATTAATCAAATTTCCTCCTCTCATTTCCAGACTGCCAGACCTTCAGACAGCAGTATCAGATCACAGATGTGAAAAACAAAAGAAAAATGAAGAGCAGAAATCTAATTACTTCATGCTAAATGTTTTAATAATGGGTAATTATTTCCTTTGCTCCTTGGATTCTGGTAATTGAATTATTAATTATTAATAAATAGTTTAATTATTCATTCAGAAATCGAATTGTGCATCAAAATGAACAAAGAATTAAAAATCAAATTCAGAGGCATAAATTGATAAGTTTTAAGAACCAATTAAATATCACAGGAGACAAACCCTTACAGACTCTGACCCTATTTTAACCTGAGGTCAGCACATAATACAAGATTAACCTTTTACACATTCATTTTTCTTCATTGTTTTCTAGTTCAGCATTTGAAATATTCAAACGTACTTTTCCTAGTCTGAGCCACATTGATTCAGACTCTATGAAGACCTGGTAGGAAAGGAATATAACATTCATTATTATATTCAAAGTGTAAAACCAGTTTTTATTTGTAAGCCTAGAATAAGTTCAGAGAGTAGTGGATGCCCTTCTATAGAGGGCCTCCATCTTAAACCACCATGTTTCTACAGTAGCACAGCATGGACAAACTATGCGCCACATGAGTTTTTGAGTTGAGTGAGTGACTGACCTAAAATGCTCCAGCTGGAAGATAAAGAAGAAAAAAGGGTGGTTGTTCCCAAATAGTTAATTCCAGAGTTTGTAGATATTATAAGTCAGGTTCTTGGCAGTTTTTTTTCTCTTGATTTTATGACATCTTAAAGCTCCTGTGAGGAACTTTGTCAATACTGGTGCACCTGATCGACAAGGCAATAACTCATACCTCTTCATTCCGATGACTTTCTATTGTCAAACCAAATCACTAGCGCAAGTGAATCAATAAGTCAATGTAAAACAAGCAACAAACATTGTACGGAAAAATGGTAAACAATCTTGCCATTGGGCCGCCGCTTTCAGCTGTACGACGTGACTCATTTTTTCTTTGGAAACTGGAATGACAAAGAGCTTGCATGGAAGAAAGTTTGGATTATCTGGTAAGTTGTGCAAACGCAATAAATCCTCACAAAGTAGACAAACTCAACCATGTGTGACGTAAACAAACTGAAATAGCATGAAGGACGTGTTTGGGCACTTGCACAGACAGGATCTGGCATGTAAACAGAGCGAATTATTTGGACAAATGAAGCAAGTGAACAATTAAAATTCAGGTATTCAAGTTAAATTTTGCAGGAATAAAACAAGGGAATATTTTTTCTTTGTTAAGGATAATGTAAACAGAGACCCTCTTGCAGTCTTATTTCACTCACTTTTTCTGACACCGACCTGCAGCAGTGGTTACAAGCATTGAACAACATTATAGAAAAGGTTGACTTTACTGCTGATGGTTTTGTTTGCTCCTGTAGGATAAATAGAGGAACCAGAATGAGTTTTAATCCATTTCATGTCTAACCAATAATGAGGTATCTGCTCAGCTGCAGTGGCAAGCCCTTTGAATGTTATTTTTGGACTTGTGAGAAAGTATAGTGGATTGACCAACACTGGGAACAAAGAGTAGGAAATGACATGCAGCAAGGGCCTTGTGGCACCAGCTTCAAGGACTTTAGCTTTTGTACATGGGATGCACAATTTAACTACCAAGCCAAACGTATCTTTTACTTGAAAAACCCAATAAAGACAAAAATATTCTAACTTAGAATTTAACAATTACCTTATGTAAAAGCCTCTGACATGAACACTTATAAAATCACTGAAATAATAAGAAGAGGTAACAATGGTGTACAAACTTTAAAAGCTTTTACTGCTCTCATGTCCAGATTCAGATTTTAACAATCTATCCTTAAGGACAATTCAGTATTTATTCATATTTACCCAGACAATCACAGTAAACCCAAGAAGAAACAACAGCCCAGTCCTGGGTTCTTGTGTCCGTCATCATTTAGCAGTAATTTAGTACCAAACTGACTGAAATCCTCTGGGTACACTGAGTTTTTTTTAGATTCAATGATAAGAGAAAATGTTAAGGTCAGACAACTCATCTGAAAAGAGCAAAATACCAAGTGACTGATCCTGTAACCTTATCAAAGTGCTGTCAGCCAGTCTAGATTCTGTATGGCTGAACAGACCACACAAAGAACAGTGTAACTCACATTTACTGTGTTAGACAGACTTTATTTTCATGCATTTTTTTAAAAACATAGTTATACTGTACACGCTGAGAAAAAAAGAACTCCTGTATTTGGCTGGATTAAAATAAGGAGATGATTATTATTCATAAAATCCGAATGGAAGCTCTCATTTAGGCCTCTTCAGGAAGCAAACAGGCCCTGTTTAATTTAACCCTGTATTGTTTTGTATTAGGTTTCAGGCTTTGGGAATTACTCAGCTCTTGAATCAGGATACAGGTACGAGTTTGAGTCATTTGATTTTGCTCAGGCTCATTAGGACATATCAGTATGCTTTCAGACTGGCTACATGGTTCATGGATTTACATGTACATCACCTGTCTGTGGTCAGCCTTTTTTGCTTTGTTTCTATTTCCATCCAGAAACCTGAAAACTCTTCCTTGAGTTTTGAGTGAGATACATTGAGGGCAACAGAGATCAAATTCTTTGTGTTTGCGCTCAGACTTGAAACAGATTTTGAGAGTACCTTTCTTCTTTCTGTGAGTGCTTTCAGGCTCCTTTTAATTCAGTTATGTCACAGTGCCCTAATCAAACAAGATAGGACAAAACTTGGCAGCAAAAAGAACAGATTTCAACTGAATGTGTTATACAAGTTGTTTGCGATTGGCCCAACTTTCTGCTGATAGTGTGAAACTGTTTCTGCTTCTGCTCCTTTCACTGAGTGTGGGTGTGCTCACCAGACATTTCTGTTCCAAATCATGTAAAACCCCACTGCTTGTTTCCACTGTTTACACCCATACGTTTTGGGAAATGCCTTGTGTGTGAGAGAGAGACGGAGACGCTCTGCTGTAAAATTCTGTACATCCTCTTGATCTATTTTTACCCTTTTGTTCTAGGAGTATATTCCATTACAGTGTCGAAAATGGCCAACTGTTTTAATCACATCTCGTTCATGTTTATGTAAGACCCTACAGCCAGTCAAATATGGAGATTTGTTCACCTCCTATCTTCTGTTCGACCTACAGAAGCCTCTGGGTGACCTAGTTTCCATACATAGCTGACTCTTGTTGGACACACCCCTATCCAAAGGTCGCCTTGCTATGGGGAGTGTCTTTCCGAGGCCTTCAGCAACAAGCTCTGACACAGACGGGATTGCGAAACTGTTGTACAGCTTAGACGCTTGACACAAGAAAGAGGTCTAAATAACGTTGACCATGGACTTGGATATATGACGCGAGCTGTTCAGCACCTTTCAGACTTTGACCTGCACACTACCGCAAAAACAAGTTTAAAGACCATTGTGTCAGCCAATCAAGACAGGGAGGGGAATAAGACGTGCATTATTTAAAAGTACAATGAAAAGTACAACAACAACTGATAAAAGAGTGTCATCTGACAAATGGACAAAAAAGAAAAGGGCAAAATTACTCCCATTAAACAACAGACCAACAAACTAACAACCAGGATCTGGTTGTTTAGGGGCAACCAGATCCAGCTATATAACCCAAAACCCCATTAAGTCAGAAAGTGCTGGAAATAGCTTTACATTTAATGGGCCATACCAGGCCTCTCCCTGTTAATATTCTCAGCTACAAGTCAATCTATCTTAAATTAGAAACCAAACAACCATCTGCTCTGAAGACACCATGAGTCCATTGTTAACCATTTGGCTGTTGGTTAACTCAAACAAACATCGGGGGTAGTTAAGTTCCCACCCAATACTCCCCGAGGACAAATGTTGCTGAAGATTTAACAGTGTGGCATTAGTTGTGTTGCCTGTTTGCATGGTAATGTAAACTATGACCTGGGCTTTTGTATTCAAACTCTTGGTGGGTTATGGCACTGAAGTTTGTCACATCACATTGTGTGTAGGCTTCTCAGTATATATGAATTCCCTTTGGGGATCAATAAACCTCTTCTTCTTATGTTAATATCTAAAATGAGATGGCACATACAATTCCCCACCGACCATTTGAGAGTAACTTCACCTTAAACTGGGGGTAGGGAACTATAAGAACAGTCAAAGACACAACCATAAGTGTTTAAGATTTATTTCTTTATTTGCTGTTCAGTGTTGTTTATGTTGTAGCTGTAGGGCAGACAAGGATAGGGGGATGGGCAAAAAAAACAACAGCCAGTAATTCACAACAGGCTGTTACAGCTGTTTCTACCCTACACAACAGGTTAGATCCACACTCAGTAGTTGTCCTGTAATAGTTTAGCAGCCAGTGTAATCCAGTAAACATAATCTGTTGACGTGTTTACCGCATTTAAATGAGGGGTCTTCATTACATAATATTCAATTTGATCTTTTTACAACTTAAAACCATTCTTTCTTGCTCTATTAAACCGTATACATATTTTCGATGTAGTTTTAGACCGAAAGCGGAACCTTGGGCAGGTTTAAAGTCGTTTGTTTTCGGTTATTTTCTCGCTTCCCTTTCAGGAAATACCCGAGCTCCAACAAAGGAGAAGAGAGGACGGCAAGCGATTGACGTCACCGGTCTGGCAACAAGCGTGAATGCGTCTGGCTTTCTCTCCGCTGATTGGCTGGTACACGTTGTCCCCACCGCCTGATTGGTCAGGTTTCGGTCAGACGCAGCTACATATCTCTGCTGTAGATTCCATTTTGTTGCAATTCAGACGGAGTCGGGAGAGAGAAAGAAAAGAGGCCCCTCACGGCCGTCTTTTACACCACTGTAAACCTGAAGGTTACGGATTACTAAGAAATATAGCCTCGCTATAATTCTTACCTAGTCTGTGGAAGGATTTCTAACGCATATCACTCATCTTATTTCGAGGAAGGTTTCATCAACCGAGCCTGTAGAAGTCGGTAAGCGGTGTAGTTTTGTTCCTCGTCGCCATATTGAGTCCAGTTTCTTTGTTTTGGTTTGGTGCCAGAGTAGTTTGACCGAGATTGTAAATGAACTATTAACTCAACAAATATTGTCAGAATGAATTTAGACATAGCAAACATCGAAGTTTTTTGTGTGAGTGTTTGAAAAAATGTTTCTGCTTGATAATTGAAACGGAATTTATGTCGCAGTTTTTTTATTGTTATGTAATTCATTGCTTTAGCTGCAGCACCTTATTAACGATATATGTAGTCGACATTTATTAGGTTATTATTGATTTTTACCGAGTTAGGTGTGGTGACGCACTACCAAATGCTCGGTTTCTGCTGCAGTGAGATAACAACACCCCCCAAAAGAAAACAGAAAAAAAATACTCAAAAAAGAAAAATAAATACATAAGTAAGAAAACTTCGAAGTTAAATACGTGAAAGCAAACCAATAGATTCTCATTTTGCACTGCAGGGTCATCGACTTCTTGGAGCCCCGTGTGCCGAGGTGAATTGATGTTCAACTCGGCTTCACGACAAAACAACGCTCATTATTGGCACATGAAAACCTCAGACCTTACTGGACACCGAAGTGCAGAGAGAGGTAGATTGAGAACCACTGCGAGGACCTGGGGCCCGATTGGTGGCGAGAGATTGAAGGAAGATCTCCGTGTCGTCAACTTTTTCACAACAAAGAGGTGAGCTGGGGGATGTTTTTCCTCGTTGTGGGTGGGGGAGGGGCGACTCGGCTGAGAGCCGAGTGGTTCTGCACGTACCGCTCTGTGATTGTTTTCGCTGAGAGGTGGCGCAAGTGTGTGCGTGCACTGCGGAGGGATTAGGCTTTGTTTAGTGTACCCTTGCCAAAAATAGATGAACACAACACCACAATTAATGCACTTAATCCAAGTGTGCTAAACTACATCTGCAATGTTCTTGCTATTTAGGTGACACGTAGTGAAGAGGCAGTATGGGAGGTGGAGAGAGGTACAACATTCCAGTTTCCCACCCTGAGCGCCCTCTACCCAAGAAGAACCATCAACTTGGACGAGCCAAGCAGAGAAGCCGTGACCAGAACGGAGCAGCAGCATCTGCAGGAGGGGTAGGAGGCCTGCACCACCATGGCCACCGCCGGAGCGACAAAGGCGTAGCCTACCATAGGTCTCCAGAGGCGCGGCAGGCCGTGTCTGCAGAGAAAAGTGCTTCTGTCCGTTTTGCCACCAACTATGATCAGAACTGGGAGGGTGCAGTGTCTCACTTAAACACGCTCCTGGCCACTCAAGGGAGTCCGAGCTACGCGGGGCCAAAGTTCAGTGAGCCACCCTCGCCTAGCGTTTTGCCCAAACCACCAAGCCACTGGGTGTCCTTCCCAATGGGCTCTTGTGATAACAGGGAGATGATGACTTTCCAGCTCAAGAGTCTCCTCAAGGTGCAGGCCTGAGAGGGATACCTGTGTCTATTGATGAAAGGCCAATCAATGAACTGGGACCCTACTAAGGGCACCCACCTCCCAGGAACACCTCAGTGATGTAATAATTTTAGCTGTTTTTAGATTTACCCTCAAGTGTCCTCAAACATTCTCAGCAATGTTTGCTGGAAATGTTAAGTGAACACCCATTTTTTTAAACTAACATTTCAAGATATTACAGCTGCTGAGCCTTGCTGGTTGGTGATGCTTTTAGTGGAGTCCGTTTTCTGTGACTTATGACAAACTGGATATCCTTTGTACTTCTAGTTTGTTTTGTTCTTTTTATGTTAGCTGTTCAAAGCAGATTGAGTGTTCTTTTCCACCCAAACAGGTTTCATACAGTAAGTTAGATTACTCCCAAGAGCTTTTACAGTCCATTTCTGTGGACAGATGCCTTTTTGAATTTTTTTATTTTTAAGATTTTCCTTAAGATTCATCCAAAGTATCAGGTGCTAAAGCAAAATCATATTTGTAGCATTTTGACTAGGGCCCCCTTTTTTGTTATTTGTTTTCCTTGTTTGGGGGAAGAGACACTCAGCTGCAATTCTGCAGGGAAAAAGCTATCTTGCTAGAGATGGTAAGCTGTAGTGAGTAAGTATAGGTCAAAAGTAAAACCTCAAACTGAAGAGTAATAAGAGACCACGGCACACTGGTTCTGGACTGTCAACTCCTGTACCTTTTTTATTGCGCTGTGCGCACATGCACTATGGGAGTTGAACTCGTCCGAGGCCAAAAACGCCTATCATAGCATTAATTTGTACAAGTCATTTTTTGTTGTGGTTGAAAGTTGTATGAAGAGCTGTGTGTAACCAAAGCAAAGATTTGCTGTACTCATTTGTTTTTTCCTTTTACGTCTTTGACATCCTCTCAGCGGTGGGTGTCATTGCCACTTTACCATGCCTGCTTAGTGAAGAATGGGTTCAGACCCCTGGGCCTCCTCTTATGTCCTGATCAGTGCTGTGTTTACTCCTCAGTCTCGGCCTATTTAAGACATTGCTGCGGCTTCAACATGCGGAAGGGGGCCGATGTTTATTTGTGGGACTGTTGAGTTTCACGTGGCTCGGCCCTGTTGGCTGCCAGCAAATGTAAGCAAGCTAAGGCAGAGCTGAGGAGGGTTTCTGCATTTAGTGGCCCGGGGGTGCTGACGAGGGGGCAGTTGTCTTGCTTATATGTTTACAAAATAGGTCTCAGTGGTTGACTGCCTGTTAATCAACAGACCCTCTTTGCCTCTGCCCCTAATCAAAACTCTTGCACTGCAATCAACCTAGTTTTTGATAAGTTACAGACAAGAATGCTAATGTTATGATGGTGGCGTTATTGACTATCTCCCTATGGATTCTCTATTTTTGTGATTCAATCCTGTATTGAGGCTCTTTCTACTTTCCCTTTGCAGAATTAAAGCTGCTAATGGCTGACCTAAAGATGACGAAACAGAGTATGAAAGCTTGTTAGTGTGTTCAAGAGCCATGTAAATAATGAAATGTATAAAGTTCTTGTAGCATATGTACATTTGCAGGCCGAGTTTGAGGCCTGCCCGACAAAAGTATTTTTAGTAATAACACTGAATGTATAAGACATGCAGAGGACATGTCTTGACTTCAATGTCTTGACTTCAATACTGAAGAATATTTTTGTTAAAAAAAGTTAATAATGCCAATAGCATTTGTCAGTACTCCTGCACTGTTATCTTTCCAGAGATCTTGCACATGTTTTTTTATTGTTTTGTATAACACAGTGTAGGGTGATAGATGCTAAAAGGAAATTGTAACATCAAAAAATATCAATTGGAACCTAGAGGAGACTTGCCAATGAATGGATATGAGTTTGAATGTGCTTACGCCGTGTAAGCCTGATGATTTTCATCTTGCATTGACCTGTTTGTGCCTATGTTTGATCCCCATGCTGATACTGACTCTTTTCATTAGGTGACCACACCTTGAATCGACCAAAAACTTGTAAAGAACCGCCTTCAGTTTTAAGCTGTTCTTCCGCCAGCTAAAAACTCAACGTGGTCCCATGCTGTAGTCGTACCTCATTGAATTGGTTCATGTATTTTTTCTATTTTTTATTTTGTTTTTCTCACCCAGATTGAGTTTTACACGGCAGTCTCCTCTATTCGAAATTTGTAACCTGTAACGAATTGGCTGTTAATTAAGTCCCCCATGAAATGTCACTGAAGATGAAATGAATTTGCCCTGTTTAAGATTAGATCGAATTGGTGCTTGAAAAAAACAAATGTGAAAAACACTCTGTGAAATGAATTGATGACAAATTTTACAAAAAAAAAGAAAAGAAATAAATCCCTTTCCCCTCCCCCCTACCTTTGTCTGTGCCTGAATATCTCCAAGATGGTTTAACACATCTACCTCACATACACACCACAGTGCTAGCTATTATCTTAACTCATAGTTACTAGAAGATACATTTGTTTTAAATGGAGTAATTTCTAAGTAAGTTATATTTGTGAATTTCAGGTGGATCGATCATGCACTTAGGTTTAAGTAAAGTGGTTTAGAGACAAAAACAGTGTGAATTCAACGTTACACTTGCTCAACAAAAACATACAACCTCAATTGACTTGAATCAATCACTGCTAGCTCACAAATTCATTTCAGTAACTAATAATCAGAACCTTATCTACCTCATTATCAATTCACATTTTTATTCACATAGTATGCATAGGACTAATTTAAACATACTCAACTGTATAATCAGGTTTCTAATTAAAGTAGAGATCATCCTTTATACATTAGACTATAAGTTTTATGGACGTTTCACCACTGACCTCAAGACGTCTGATTTGTATTTGTTCAGTATAGTAGGTCTATATTATGCTCTTTGATAACATAACTAGACGTCATACCCAAATCTCTGTCATAAAGGAGGAAAGACAGTGAAGATAACATGGTGTTTAAGACACACATTAACTCAACCCACACATGAACCTTAAGCAGCAGGCTGCTACCACCAGTGCCTACTGTAAAATTGCCAACTCTGCTTCAGTTACTGTTCAAAATGCATCCTTTGCATCTATTTATAGTCAATGACAAATGTGATAGATCTGAAAAATCTGAGGCATTTTTGCATAAACTGAAGTCATAGTTCTATGTCCATTAACACAATTGAGCCAAAGTTGTCAGTCAAGTGTTCTATCATTCTGCTGTATATAATGCAAAGTGGAAATACTTTTTTGTTTAATCATCCTTTTTTTCCTTCAACAACAACCTGAAACTTATCCATACTAAAGAGATAAACTAACCAAACAGAGAACAAAACTCTTTCTAGGTTTTAAAGGAAACATGTTAGTGATTAAGCAGAATTTATAGAGGCTCCATATTTATCTGGTACAGGACCTACAGAGCTACAGAGTGACCATGTTCCAGATCTGGAGAGTAGGGAGGGCAGCAGTCGAAGGACAGGAGTAATTGCTCTCTCTGCCTTTGTGTCTGGATCTGGAGAAGGGGGCGAGAGTGTTTTGTTGTGTGGCCATATGAGCCAGGATGGTGGGGTGTCCTCTAGTGGTCACAGAGAGCAGCTCAGCACCAGGAGGGGCAGCTCAGTCTCAACAGAGATCGATTATGTGTATTTGAATCAGGCAGGACAATGGCTGCTGTTCTGTTTGTGTTGACTGGAAGTTACAAGGAAGAACAAACCAGTTTTTGATGATATGTTCATTACAGGAACACGCCTTTGGCAACACTGAACATCTATGAGTAAACACAGATATGGTAGATATACAGTATGTTGTGTTGATGTACGTGGCTCAGAGCAGTTTCATTATGACTTGCAGCATGAAGTCAGGGTCAGGTACCTCAGAATAGCTGTTTTTAAATGCAATCTGGTAATACTTAATGTATTCCTGGGCTGATGCCAACAGGCCCATTAAAGGTTCAGGTTGTGAATAGCATACTTTGACGATCTTGTATATCTTAAAGCAGGCTGTAGTGTCAAGGCCTTTGAGAAGAGAAAGTCTTCATGTTTTTGCTCTGTTTAGTCCCAGTACTACTATTTGTGGTTTGCATTTCTCTTCTTTATTTGAAAGGTACAAGTTGTATCTTCACTAGCCCGGCTGGGCCATCCAGTTGCGTGAATCACTTGCCGTTCCTTCTCACAAGGAGTGGGAAGGAACGGCAAGTGATTCACACAACTGGATGGCCCAGCCAGGCTATAACTTCACCACCAAGGCAACAACAAGAAAAAGAAAGAATAATTTTGTGCACAAAATACAGTCATGATAATTATTAGAAAAACACAGTCTGAGTCCACTGTCACTGAACCAACTGCAATCAAAATGTCAAATTTTAATTCATTTACAACAAACAAATTAAATCAAACTGAACAAAAGAAAACATGAATGAGAGAAAATCCCCTTCCCCTATGTGTACAGACACCAAGTGGAATATAGATGTTTTAAAAAAGGCATTAAATCACTAAATACAAGCAAGTGCTCTCGCCATTTGTGTCATGAAACAGGCTCATTTAGAATGCAGGCAGTCAAGGTACAAATGCTCAGGGTCAGAGAATGCAAAATATTTGTATGAGTTTGTACAAAACAAGCAAAACATTTCCTCAGACTATTCCAACAACCACCTACCTTACAGTGATCAACTTTCAGGGCTAAATGATGTTTGTAAAATGTGTCCTTTTTTACAGCTTCACTTACAAGCATGTATTTTGTCACGTTATTATTACCTAACAACTGGTTTCTCTCTTTGCAGTTCTGTTGAAAGGTGTTTTGGAAATTCTCAGATAAAGACATGGAGGATTAACAGTGTAATTAAACACTTCGCCCTCACTGTTCCCACATAAAAATACACTGAACAAAGATGGGCTAGTTAATCATTGTGCAATTTACATACTTCAAATATAGCAGCAGTGACTATTATTGCCCTAAAGCTTGTTTACACCAGCAACAAAGCCTCTGAGCTTATTGTATCGAGGGTATTAGCAGTCCTTGTTCAGGTCAACATGTTTAATGATAGCTATTAGTGGTTAGTTCAACAAAAGTGGGTAGTGGTTAAACTGGGCGTCTCACATGGGATGGGAGACGCTCCTCTCATAAATATCATGAAGAATGACGCCTAGATCTTTCTGTGAAGCATCTTGGCGCTACAGGAGAAAAAGATCTTGCGTTCATTTGTTTTGGGCTTTTCAACACTCAGTAGTCTATGTGAAACAAAATTCTTACAATTTAGGAAAATGTGGATTATTCTTCAGAATTGCTTCCAGTTAAAACTACATTTTTGTTACCAGTCTTGATTTCATTTTCTGAGATATACATTGTGACTGGTTAAAAAGTCATCATGGTTATCCATATTTGTTATTCAGATATGAAAAAATAATAATTTCACATTATCTGTTGGATTTTTTTAATTGTATTTATTGAAATACTGCCTTAAACCTCCCATCTCTGTAGTATAAATATCAAAATGTTCATTCTGGAGAGTAAAAATGATGTTCTGTAACAAAAAGACTTCACTCACATGAATGGAAAAGGTAACATCATTAGTAGGCTAACATTTGTCAACATTGTCCATTTTAATTCTCATTTGGACTAATAAGAATTAGATTTGTTATTAATTTCTCATTTGTCTCTTGAACTATAGACCTACCACTTTAAGGGATTTCTTTGGTTCAATTTAGTGTGAGAAATAAGGTTATTTTACATAGAATAGGTTATTTTTGATTATTCTAAACATAATTCTTGTCAATGAGAACAAGATAATACATTTTAGTCATTCTTTTCTACAAATCTAAAAGACAATTCTTCAAATGAGAAGGTTTCGATCAGAGTTGAAACAACTTGCCACAACTCGCCTATTCAGCCCCACACTGACGTCTGTTTCATGTTTCTGTGGTGATGACGAGATGACAGCCAAGTTTCCCTAACCAATTATCATTCCATTAGTTTGACTCAACTACAGGCCCGCAGGGCTCAGGCTAAAGCGACAAATCGGCAAACACACGTGAACTTGTCAAACATGTTTCCAACAGAGGATAGAAAAAGGAGGCCTTTAAGGTGTCTGGCAACTTTTTACGATCTACTGTCGCAACTTGTTCGTTAATGACAGTTAATGTTTTGTCATAATCAGGTGACTGACATGACGTCCTGGCCTGTGAGAGCCTCACAGTTCACACTGCACACGCTCATAAAAACACGCTTCTGAGAGTAATATCAGTAAACTACTGTAATTTCTCTACGCTTTTGTTCTAATCTAAAGGCATAGAGTTACACCATTGACCGATGATGAAGCATTATTGGAGGAAAATTAGTGCTTTTCTTAATCAATAAATTATTCAAGGAATTTTTTTATTATGAACTTACTGCCTCATAATGTTTGGCCTACTCAAATAGGACTTTTTGTATTTTTGCTCTTTTGTTTATTACATATCATTGGCTGTATCAGCACCAATGTAGGTGTAATTGTTAGTATAGAATATACTTAAATATGCAGGGGGAAATAATTTAGTTGCTGTGAATATCCATAGTTTTAAAGTCCTACTCAAAAAGTAAGCTGTTTCAAAATAAGAGTCTCAAAATACAGTTTTCTTCACAATGATAACCCAGTTTTGAAATTATAATAGTTTGTTTAAATCACAATTTCCAAAAAACAAACAAAATAAAGTTTAGTTACATCTTGTTTTAGTTTGTAGAAAAATTTGTCAAAGAAAATATTTCCATTTAAGAATAATGTCAGACTCACCCTAAATATTCCATTTAAAATCTCAGGACCATGAGTTATTTTTACCCCATGTTGGGATATTATAAAGACAGATTTGTGCTACAGCTCGTTTGTGTTTAAATTATCTAAGAATATTAGATAATATGTTGCTTTACAGGATCTTCATGTTTTGATTGCTTTTGTAGAAACTGACTTTTGTAGTATGATGTCAAACAGACACACTAAGGATAGTTGAAATAGACCTTTCCCAAAATTCCCTTGTTGTAAAGATACACAGGAAACTTCTTTTTAAGCAACACTTTTATTAAATAGA
Source organism: Xyrichtys novacula (assembly GCA_962446985.1). Lineage (NCBI taxonomy): Eukaryota > Metazoa > Chordata > Actinopteri > Labriformes > Labridae > Xyrichtys > Xyrichtys novacula. Next base: position 28,424,499 of record OY660871.1, read on the forward strand.
CATTGGTTTCTTCATCGCCAAGGTTACATCTTCTTGCTCCTTCTGATCAGAGTTGTTGAGCCTACGGTCATAGTCTGAAAACCAAAAACAGAGTAAAACACATGTAATCTTCTTCCCAGAAAACTCATAATACATCAGGACATTATTTTAGATGTGCGTTCACCTCAATCATCTCTCCTCCCTTGATCTCCTGAATATGGGTGGACTTGCCAGTGTTGCAGATGAGTTTGCCACCCTCCATTTTGACAACACACTAAGGGTCAAAAAGGAGACGAGACATAAAATGAATACTCCAAAATGCCAGGCATGCACTCAGCAGACAAAAAACACTCACACTCAAGTGCCAAATCAAAACATTTGGAGGCTCCTATGTGTCGTTCGTAGTAAAAAAACAGATTTAAAAAGACAAACCTTGATTTTTTTGCCGTCCATGGTGGTGATGTCAGCCTCTTTGCCGATGGTGAAGGAGTTGGTCACAGTCTTTCCAGGGGTCTTTGAGGTCACTACAAAGTCATTGCCGTTCTGCTGGATCTCAGTGATCGGCTTGATGTCTTTGGCCATCTTGATGACTTCTGGTGGGAGTTCTGTAACCAGTCCACAAGTTTAGACATGCCATAAAAATCTACAAGCAAAGATAATTCAGTTTTTGTTTAATATTTGTTATATTCTCACCCAGGGCCTTGAGAAACTCCTCGTAGTTCTCCTGAGCGTAGACCTGCCATGTTCCGTTGAAGGCCATGTTTTCTAGAAGATCTGGATTCTCCTTCACCGAGGTGGGCTGGAGGCTGTGACAGCTGTGTGAAGCTCAACACAATGTGGAGGATGTGACTGGAGTGCTGCTCCTCTTATACAAGAACTGTGTCTAATGAGTAACAAACCCCTCTGTAGTAATCGCTGCTGTTTGAACAACCGGGGGTTCACGTACTCCAGTTTGACCAACAAAAATGAATTCAGATGTTCATTTTTATCGTGTTTTAGGCCTATTTTGTCAATTAAACTATTTTCAGAAATAAATAAGATACAAAAGAAATACAAAATTTTCCTAAAAGGATCAAGAAAGCAGCTTTAGAAATGCACAGAAGTGCTGGCAAGTTAGTCCTACAAATAGAAAACACATGAAACAATGTACTCGCTGGTTTAAGGATGGGAAATAAGAAATAATCCAAAGTGTGGTAAATCTGCAGCTCATACTGAAAATATGGGATCAAAAAATTTTACCTAAAGCACTTTTACTAAACAGTGCAGGTTTGAGAAATAACACAAGCTTATTTATTTGAACAGCATTGTGGAGAAGAAGTACAGATGCCCAGAATGAAGTTAAGCTCTCTTTCAAGCTGTGATATGTTTGGAAACAGTGCAGCATAGAGCTGGAAACTCCACCGTTTCATTTAAGACGGGGTTTCATGCATTAATAATTTCCCAATCTTACTTGCTGGGGATTACTCAGAAGTAAATATTGCATCAGCTGGTCATCCAGCCTCACCATCTGCACAGCAGATTATATACTCTACCAAACTTGCGTCCAGTTTTCAACAGATAAGACATGCTGTTTGTTTGCAGCTGTTTCTAATCAAGAAAAGATCATCAATTTGTGTCACTCTTGTACAAACAATTCAATGCATTTTAAAAATGTACAATAAAAAGAAACATCCCCAGCAGGTGCAGGGTTTCTGTGGTCTAGAACTTAGGAAATGTGACACCAGGCAGCAGAACTTTTTGCACGTCTGCAACCTTTCTGCAGAGTGCCATTGAACCTCCTGAGGTGACTCTACCTGACTCACTGGGGCCCTGCGGTCAGGTCAATGACACCACGGACTGTTTGTTTTCACAGTGCAAGACACAAACTCTGATTGCAAAACTACCAAAATAGAAAGCTGTAGTCCACTGCGGTTGAAGAAATGTTTGCAGAAAATAAATATAAAATGTAATAATATGACACGAAACTATATAAACATCTTCAGGCTCTCAAACACATTTATTTGAACTTGCTTTATTCAAATGAAACACAAACGAATGAGACTTTCAATTCACCAAATCAGGCACCGTCAGGGTAAGAGAGAAAACGCAGTTTAAAAGTAGAACAGAGTCAGAGTTAGTGAGCTGATGATGTCTGAGATACAACAAAAAAGGTTGTCAGGGTGATAAGCGATCGCCTCATGAGGGTCTCTTTGTTAAGTTCCTACTTTTTCAAATCCCTTTTAGAAACTCAAACTTCCAACTTAATCTGCACAAAAGAAATCTGTAATTTTAACAACGTCTGTCAAACGTCTATGAAGCCAGGTCGACTAACATTCTCACTGCATCTTTTTTTAGATGGACCTTTGCAGATGGACCCTCTGCACTCCAGTCACGGCCAGCTGTGTGTAGAGGCCAGAACATAATGCCAAGTATGCCGGACACGTCCTGGAAATCAGATTGTGGTTTTCTGTCTTTTTCACTCTGTTTGGAAAGAGGTTTCAGTTTTCTAAAAATAATGTTCAGCTGATAAGTTATTAACCAAGGAAGGAACAAATCAGTGAAAAGTTCACATTTGGTTAGGGTGATCATATGTCCTATTTTACCCGGACATGTCCTCTTTTTTGGAGGCTGTCCGGCCTTGCCTGGCCTGTCTGGGGGAGTTTATAAAATCCTTTAAATGTCTGCGGTTTTGTACGGAAGTTTTGAGTTTGTGTAGCGAGGATTAACTGAGATAGAAATGTGTAAAAAACACTTGACCTGATCCGGATTTATAGGGATTCAGAATATGGACACCCTACTCTTGGTGCTGATCAGCCAATCAGCTGGCAGTCAAACTGTTAAGGAGGAAGCTTTTATCCAAATAATTTTTCTGTTTTGCAAATGTAGGTAAGTTCAAACATCCCACTGAAACTATTAGTGGTATGAAACTATAATTAGCTGCTTTCTACCCCGTATTTATCTATCCATCTTTTTGTGAAAACATCAACCCGAAGCTCCGAACTCTGCTGATCTTTTCCTGATTGCCTCATTTCATCTTAACACAACTCCACAGCGTTTGCAGGAGGCTTCTCCCCGAGCTTGTAAACACTCAAAGTCACGTCGACAGTCTCAGAACCGAACTTGTTTCGCACATAGATGCTGTACTTTCCAGAATCTTCCATGGTGACTTTGTGCACGGTGATGGTGCTGCACTTGGGCTCCTTGGTGATGGTAAACTGGGCCTCGTCAACGATCTCCCTGTCGTTCCTCAGCCAGCAGATCTCTGGAGCTGGATCACCGTCGATGAAGCAGGTCAGACACAGAGTCTGAAGAAAGGATGAGGAAGAGGTCTTGAAAATGACAACATCACGAGACTATAAGAGAAATCGACTAATTAGTGATGCCCTACCTTGCCCTCCATGATGGCCACAACATCAGGAAGACCTTTGGTCACTTTAGCCCGATCTAAAAGAAACCACACAAGAATAACTCCACGCTGACACCCACTGTTACAACCCTGTAAACTTTGTTGCGATCGCACTAACACATAACCTCTGACTCACTTTTCTCAGCAATGGCCGCCTGCCTGAGGGAGGGAAACAAAGGGTCAAATCAATGTGACACTCCTCGGGTAAAGACACACCAGACTGAGCTGGGATGCTTCCAGAGAACAGTCTCCTACTAATCATCCGTTTCCTTTAACTTTTCTGCTTTGACTTGAGTTTAACAGCAAACCACAGATCATCTACTGTTTCTAATGTCACTTACTTCAGTCTCTGGTACTCCAGTATGGCGTCAGCAAGGGCTGTTATTAAAACAGTGATAAAAATGACACTTTAGATGAAAATAATCTTATATCTGGATTTGAACTTCTGTAAATAACACATCTTAGATCCACTCACCTTGTGCGGACAGGTCGAGACATCGTTTGTGTGTGTCTTTACCATCGAACATTTCTAAAGTGTATTTGCCTTTATCGTTCTCTGTCGGGTTACGGATTTCGATCCAGACTTTATCCATACTGCAGCCGGGTTTCATCCTGGCTTCCTGGTCGATCCTCTTCTCCCTACACAACATGAACACATGTGTGATACAGACTTACAATGATTTTCACAAAAGGCAAGATAGTTCTGCTTTAACCTCAATAAAGCACCTGGTATAAGATGTAGAGCTGGTCCTTTTGACACCAGATTTAGGTTGCCTTGTCTTTGCTAGTTATTTAATTCAGTTAAACTCTGTATTATTTAGTCCTTTAGAGGGAATTTTTGTGGAGCAGCTTGAACATCAATAAGACATTAAGATGGACATAAAACACTGAATTACACACAAGTTTAGGTCTAAATTGAATCCTAGTTTTAAAGAGAAATAAAAAGATAATGAACAAAATCAGTCCTTCTAACAGGTACAAGGATCATTCTGCTTTGTTGGCTAAATGGGATAAACAAATACTCTTGCTTTTTCACTTCGTTCTTGTGAGATCATCTTTCTGAGAATAACAAGAATAATCAAGGACAAAGTTTTATATAGTCTGCATGGAATGGAAAATTGAAAATTCAGTTCATTTGCAGGGGTACTGCAGTTTAGACTGTCAATGAAAAGAAATGATCCATCCAGGACTTTTGTAGACTGCATTACACAAGGTCAGTCCTCTCTTTTGTGAAAGCAGGATCAGCAGCCAGCAGATGGAGCTAGAAACCTTCCTTTAGAAACAAGAATCTCAAACCATGTCAGGATTATGTTTTTTTTCTTCATACACCAACCACCTATAACATTATGAACATCAGAGTAATCTAATCCATCAAAATTTTAGCAGCTCTGTCTCAAATTCAGCTTCTGAATTTTCAGTTTGACCTGTTGGTACACTGCCAAACAGCTGCAAATATATACAGAGGCAACTTAATCTAAAGAAATATGTAGTAATCAGATTAAATCTTACTTTTAACTAAATCATTAACTTTGTTTAGGTGTTTTAGCATTTATCCCTTTCTAGTATTAATGACAGGATCGTCTTATATTGAGCTATTTTGGTGCTCTTATTTTAGTATCTTTTACTGCTGTTTTTATTATTATTTCTTAAATTTCATTCTACATTACTTTGTTTTTAGATTTTAACCAAAACCTCCAGTGTTTCTTTATCGTGAGTTTTAAAATGACGTTTCCTCAGTGCGCACATTCCTGTTTTTTTCATGAAATCAAGCCCTTTTGAAGTTCATGCATTTTAATACTGTTTCTGTTGCAAGTAGATCATGGGGTGGGAATGGGGGGTAGGGCTGGGGTAGATTTGGTTATTCTTTGTTTCTTTTATTCCTTTTTCTGTGTAAAGCACTAAATAAAGACTGATTGATTGATTGATAATCAACTCAACTCAAACTTCATTTATAGAGCCACTTTAAAACAACTGGGGTTGACTAAAGTGCTGCACAGGATGATAAAAGTGCAATCACAGCAATTACAATAAATGAAATGAAGCCTAAAATAGATCAACCTAAAACACGGTGCTATAAAATGAAATAAAATAGAAATAAAATAGATAAAGTTATTGTTTAAGAATTAATTCAATACTTTTGTCTCTTCAGAGTGATTGTTTTGGTATCTTTGAATATTTGACATGCCTCTGTGCAGTCTTCACTAAAACTCGCTGTAACAGAACGATTGAATGAATCAGTCGTCCAGATGTGAATCCAGCTGCACTGTTAGAAAATTTGTATGCAGACATTAAGATCCGCCTCTTCTGTCACATTAAACTGCTGAACTCGTTAAAGAAGTTGAACTCTGACCCGTGTTTTCGAAGATGAACCCCCAAGAGTTTCCACCCTAAAGAGACACGTCTCAGGCGATTAATGCGCCTAAACTGCTTTTATTCATGTGTGTGCTGGTGCAGAATATAAGGCCTGTATTTGAAGCCTCTCTTCATGGTCTATTTATGTGAACCTGCAGGTATACCACCTTCGCAGGCAGCGGGACACCTGCCCTGCTGGGGGAAGTAATAGAGCTCTGCGGTATTGTGTGCATCCTCTGTTTGTAGCTTGACATTTACAGAGTTATTCCTCCGTGACTTCAAGTAAAAAACTGCTAAGCTCCATTATTCCTGGACCTCCTTTGCACAGGTGTCTTCTTATTACAGCACATTTTTCCCTGAGATGTTCCTATACACTCATCATCCATAACACCGTGACCATCTGCTTGATACGACAAAGCGATTGAGAGGAGGATGTAAAAGGCGTAAGGTCAAAGAGTTTCCCTGTAGGCGGACTTACCCGTAGTACCAACTGTTCTTCAGGTGGCTTATGTAGTATTTGAGTGAGGAGTAGATCATGACACCTTCAGCGGTGCTCTGAATCCTCAGCTGGCTGGCCGACAGTGCTACACAGACATGTAGAAAGAAATCACAGCTTCTCATTATTTGCACAAATCTCAAATTTCTCTAAAACACTTCATGTTTTATCAGAGGAGCTCAACACATTCATATGTCCCGACACAAAAAAATAAATAAAAAATCACTGGCACATTACACAAACAGTGTTGTGTAAAGAAGAAGTGTTAATAACTCACCACACTGTTTGCTCAGCTGCTGCAGGAGCTTGTCATACTCTGTAAATAAAATGAACGATCCAGTGTTCAGAGGGTGTTTCATATTGTCTTTGGAGCTCAATAAATACTAAAGTATATGAGAAAAGGTGGCTGCCTCAATATTGGAGATAGAAAATAAAACATAAAATCTATAAAATTCAGAATTTAATCCCCTAATTTGTACCATAAACAGGGAATTTGTGGCACTTTTACGTACACAGAAATAAAAAGGTGAGTATCAGATTCATCTCACCGTCATTCAGTAAATCTAAAGTGCTGACATCCTCTCCTCGTCCGTCCGACACCACCGCTCTGTATGAACCCGCCTCTTTCTTTGTGACCTGAGAGAAAAGAAAAACAACAAAACAGAATCAAACTTACTGACAACTTCTGTCTTAAAATGAGTATAACTCTGGAGAACAAACAAGAGCTATGATGTATTTTTTATTTCCAGGTAACATCTTGTCTGGTTCTTTCTATTTGTATTCATCTCACTACAAACTTCCTCTCATGGTCTAAAAAATGGATCAAGATGCTTGAGTACCTGTGGGATTGTGAGCGTGCTGACCCCTGATGATTGGACGTACTCAACTTGAGTCAACCCAACGCCTTCTTTAAACCACTTCAAAGTCGTGTCCTTGTTTGTATTTGTCACCTGGATATAGAGAGGAGAATTAAACATGAACTAATCCTGTCTGTCAAGACTATCCTCAAAAGTTAACTGACTTCAAACTGTTCAATCAAATTCAATCTTGTTCAGTGTAGCTGTGTGTGCACTCATGGAGAAAATATCTACTGAAGAATCTCAGGTGTAAGATTTAATCTGCTCCCAAAACTCATTTTAATATTTTGTGTCTTTTACTTTCCAAGAGTTAAAAAAGGAAAACTGACACCACTCAAGTTTTTCCACTTAATACAAAACAAGGTAAATAAAATCTGCATCAATTAAAGCTCCTGTGAGGAACTCTCCGTTTGTGTTGACTTTGGTGCCCCCTTGTGGACAACATGGAAACCTTTTTAATAATGATGATTTTATCACATCTATGTGAAAATAGTGTTAAAAGACAAAGGAATCTCTCCTGTGTCTTTTTACAGTGAAAATTATAATTCATCATGAATATTTGCTGTCAGTCTTGTCATCAGTGGTCTCATTGACCTATTAAAAAAACCCTCATAGGAACTTTAATGAGTAAAAACAGGGAGAAGCATAAATACATTTTAGAGCACACTTAATCTGGCCACCAGCTACCAACTATGAAACCAACCAAAATATACTGCCATAATCTGGAGTGATTTTCGTTAGTTATACTGAATATGTTGTCATAATCCTGCTAGAGCTTTAGATAAAAAGTACTCTTTGTAATCTAATCTGGCAAACTAAAGTGACGGCACAAAGTTTTTAACTTATTAATTAGTATCTCAGATAAAATTAACATAAATATAATAATGTGTCACAATATTGACATATATGTTTACATAGAACAAGTAAAGAAAAGTCTAAATGGACCTTAGAAAATCCCTAAAATGTTGGAATATTCAGTAACACTTTACTTAGGCCTATCTCTATCACGCATTATAAATATATTTACAATGTGTTGTAATCACGTTATGGCACTGTATAACTATAGTTATAAACTTGCTTTATGCTTTATAGCAATAATGATAACACATAATAGAGCATTTTATCATGACTTACAAGGTCAGGTATTATAATGTGTTATAACTGTTAACAACTCACTTACAATGCCCACATTGATAATACATATATTTATGATGTGTTATAATTTGCTTATAAACTTGTATAACTATCATTATTAACACTCATTAGTTATCATAAGGCTTCATAACAATAAGCACAACACATTATAATACCTGACCTTGTAAGTCATGATAAAATGCTTTATAGTTTGTTATGGTTATTGCTGTAAAGCATAATGATCATTTATGAGTGTTTATAACTATACTTATACAGTGCTATAACATGATTATAATGCTATATTCATAATGGGTTATAGAGAAAGGCGTCAAGTGTTACCGAATATTAGTTTAATAACCAAACTAAAGCAAAAAAAAAACTGGAAGATTGTCTCAGCTCTAAACAATCTACGAATACTGGTAAATTTGTCATCTGTGAAAGAAGGTAAAATGAAAAGAAGGACTCTGAAAAAGCACCTTGCACTTCATGATCAGCTGACAATCCTCGTTTACACTCCACGACAAGAACTCCAGGAAATATGGCCCTTTGGAAAAAAAAGAGAGCATGATTATTCATTTGTACTGACACTGTGGAGACACAGACTTTCAACGGGTAATTAATTCAGAGCAACTAATTAAACGTAAATTCATCATACTTAGTTAATTAATTACATTTGTGGAAACATCCAAATGCATGATGGTCTGAAAACTGACAGTGACAGCTGCTTTACATACGAAGAGAGAGAATTAACAGCTCCTTTTAATTATCATTTTGTAGCCTGCAAGTCTGAAAATGTGCTGTAGGCCCAACATGAAGCAGATATGTGAAGCTTCCTCTCATGGAGCTTGTGTGTTACAAACGTGAAGCAAAGAGGATAGTTGTGTTACTCACATATAAATCTTTTAAAAGGTGTTTCAAATTCACCTTGAGTGATGTTTGTTTCTCTCTGAGCTTCTCACTCACTTGATAAACTCCTGATGTAACACAGGTTTTCTTTCAGCGGTAGGTTAAACATGAATATTCTCTACAATCGAACTTCAAATTGGGTGCCGTGGAGTCACACAGTCTGCAGCAGCTAACCCTCTTATTGTGTTTACTTTGTGGAAGTGTGTTACAGATGTCGGCCGCTCACCGCACTTTCTCTGCTGGTCTCGTCTGTTTTTATCAGCCAGGGCCAGCGCCTGACGAAACTCTGACAGAGACACAGAAATACCAAACAGAGTGAAAAACAATTCAATCATGAAGGATATATGGAGAGAAGTGATGAAAACCTGTTGCTTTAAAGGTTACTGTTTGTAGGTTGGTAAATAATACTACAACTCTTTCGCAACGCCTGGGCCTGGTTGTTGGCTTGGTTGAGGAAAGTGAACTACTTTTTCTTTATTTCTGAAGGTTTCCTTTTATGAATTATTAAACAAAACTACAAACAGGTTGAAGTACACTAAGGACCTAAGCACAGGAAATTGAAGTATAGGGGCGCGTCCATAGCTTTCTCAGACTAGGGTGGCCCATCCCCAGTCAAAAGACTATATGAACCTTAAATCAAAATCATGATATATTGAGCAGTTCTCTTCAATAATGATAAATGGATGATAACTACTCCACAAGCTGCTCACCCCCTCCTACATTAACTCCATCTCCTCACCTGTCTTTCCCTCTTTGTTACAGAGTGGATGGGGTGGACTCACGTCTCTGATGTAGAACAGCGTCTTAAAGGGACATGAGACCGTAGCCTACCTACACACATCCAAAACCAACTTTGATTTATTTACACAGAATATACCATAAATTTTGGTATCTGTAATTTTTCGGTTTATCGCCCAGCCCTAATGAACATACAGCATTTATTTACCCTTCCTGTCTCTCCCGAATTCAACAGCTGTTGATCTTTAGTGTATACAATATAGAAACAGTCATCCCCAAACTTTAAAAAGTATAACTGAGTGGCAACATTTAAATCTTCCAAGCTTTAAATAAGAAAAAGAAGCAATTTCTAATGGAAAGAGGATCACTGAAATGCAGTGTTGTATAATCAACCCAATGATTGCTGTTGTCGTCCTAGCACCACAGATGTAGACCAATGAGAAACAATATTCAAAATAAACAAATTTTACATGGTAAATTTATTGTGAGACTCTTCAGTAATCAGAAACACATCAGCAGAGTCCATCACAAGACTGAATCGTGTTTCCTTTAATTAGTTCCTGAGACGCTGTGATGGTTTGGTGATTAAGATGCATGTCGTATAACTGAAACCCCGCTGGTGAACCCCTTCATCACTTTTATTAAAAGATAAAGAAATAAAAACAAGCCTCATCTGACTGTAATGATCCATCGCACACATATGTTTTCACTTTTCTTCTAAAGGAGGAGTTAACATTCAACGTGCTCCTCTTATAATAAAAAACATCGAACAAGCTGGAGAGAGATTGCAAACGAGCAGACTCCTCTAAGCTAGCTTTATAAAACATTTCAGATTGCAAATGGTGTTTAAAAAAGCAATTATCACCAATATATTTCATTTCCCCCAAATTGATTTATGTATTTTTCAAATAAATACTTATAAACACAGACTATTCGCATCTTTTTGAATCAAAACAAAATAATAAATCTTATGAAGGTCTATAAAAGGCCATGGCAAGAATTTTAAAAAGATGGAGGTCACAGGGAAAACTTTGGAGGATTCTTTTTATGATTGGGATTTTTTATTTTCATAAAGACTCAAGACTTCTGCTCTTTGACAATTATAACATTTGGTGGTAAATTCTCACTATCTGTCCTTCTGCTTGAATAACAAGGCTCTAAAATCTGCATACTGCGGGCTGGCTGCTTAAGTTGAGAAACAAGTAGCTTATTTCCAGAAAAGATATTAAATCAGACGCATCTTCTGCTCTGATCTCAGCCAATCACATTTTTTTAAGTATCACCACAAGGAATTAGAGGAAACTCAGCTGTTGTGGAGTCCCGTTTCTACTTAGCTCTATTGTTCCCCTTGACCTCCCTCTGCAGAGTGTATGTATCTTAATAACAAATGAGTGAGGTACCTACTTTGATCCACAAAGACCAAAGTGAACTGGTTTTTAGCACGTCCGTCTCTCAGCTGAGCCGTGTACGAGCCCTGGTCCTCCGGAGAGAGCTGATCAAACAGTATCTCCACCAGACCTTTGGCCTTGTCAAAGTTGATCTTGCGGTGCTGCAGAAGAGCAAACATTCATGCGGCGCACATACAGCACACATCAGCTCGTATACTGACAGATGACAGGCAGGAGCTGTAAAGATGTACAGAAAGACGTACAGAAGTGGTAAAGTGTGAACGAGTGCGTGAAACGTGTCTGTAATGAAAATCACACACCGCAGATTGAACAGTCGTTCTTTGTCAGACATGTACACATACGCACACTGAAAAACAAACAAACGGACACACATGAAGCAGCCTTTCAGATAATTTTCCTGGCTTTTACGTTCATCCAGATAAGCGTGTGCTCTGCATGTTGATGGGCCTCGTTGCTGGATACGATTCGTGATGTATGACGAGCCTAAGGGCCCTAATCAGCTAAATGGCTTTTGAATTCACAAACCTCAGCTGTGATCATTTAGAAATAACGTATAATCAGTGCTGTTCAGATGGAGCTGTGATATTGGGAAATAATGGAATAAATGAAAATGAAATACAAATGATGAATGAAAGCGACTCAGTATGAAGCACTGGCCCGCCGCACACAAACACGGACGCACAAAATGTGTGCGACAGAGTTGTGAAATCACAACAAACACAGTGTGTCATGTTTGTTTTTCCCTCCGTGGACACATCAGTGCTGGGCGCGATAACCGTGACGGTGGCGCTGATTATTTTTAGCCTGATGTCATAACGTATATCAGCGCTGAGAAGGTTTGTTCACATTCACTTTATGTTCCTTGATGATTATAGTGTTGCTTTGTTTTGGGTCTCGGAGATGGCAGGTGAAATCACTGTGCCGCTATTTTCTCCGCTGTATTACATTATTTTGTCAATGATAGGGTAACAATGTTTGTGAAATTTGCTTTTTGTTTTGGTTGCAAATAGCTTCGGCTCTCGCTGAGTTGTTTTATGAAAGTAAATGAATTTCGAGGTCAGCTTCGAGACATATAAATATCAAGTGCACACAAATTTCAGCCTGACTTTTGCAGAAGATGCTAGACAAAGAAACAAAATGAGTGGGAAAATACTGATTATTTTAGCTTAATTTTTCTGGGTAATTAACATACTGGAGACTTCAGGACATAATAGATCCAGAATAAACTAAACAAAACGGTCCTCTGAATCATGTTCAAATTTCATCTTTGCTTTGGTCTGACTTAAACTAACACCTGTACCAGATGAAGGCTCCTCCTCCACATTACCTGTGCTTATTAGGGCCTGTGTCCACTGACAGCATTTTCTGTCTGTTTTTTACATACAACAAATGGAAGTCGGTATTTTCAGCACTCAGCAATCTAAGCATAAAAATGCCCTCACTGTCAGCTGTATTTTGTTGCTGCCCTCTCATCACTCTCAGTCATAAACACTTTTACATTGCTGTCTTTTCTAAGTTTCTTGTCCATGTATAGCCTACAATGGCTTTCGCTGTTATCAGATATCTCAATATTCAAAAAGGTTAAAACAGACTTAACAGTCAGGAGGACAAAAGTGCTGTAAGACAACTTTTGTTACCTAGCAACCAGTGGGAAGCTTACTGATACTGGTGCTGCGGACAACTGAAAATGCTGTCAGTGGACACAGGCCCTTAAAGCCCAAACTGTTGTCTTCGTATCCAAGTTTGGGCTGTCAGGATTGGCCTTGTATATATTCTTATATAGTTATGCTTTCACAGAAATCAATGTATTATTTTTTTCCTCAAATGTAACTCATCAAGTGGTCAACCCAACAAGTAGCAAGCTTGATAAGTTTTCAGGATAACAACTATCAACTTAGCCAAACAACACAGCTTCTTCATGTACGTATTAACCGATCTCATGCCTGGTGTATAATCTGAGCCAATACTTTATTATGTTAAGATTTTTAACATCAACCACACAGTCTAAGAAAGTTTATCATCAGTTTGTTCTTCCTGAACTGCAGCAACGTTCCTAATATTATTATTAGCATCATTAGCACAAGTCTGTGTTGTCTATCATTGTTGCTGTACATACATCACTCTGTCTGTATTCTACTTTCTGATCCACCTAGTCGGGATAGATGGCTGTCTACCAATGAGTCTGCTTCTGCACAGAGCTGCTGCCTTAAAAAGACGTATTTATAGCTGCTAATGCAAAAGGTGCTCATTAGTGGATTTAATACTGGTTTGTGTGCGTTTGAGTATGTGTCTTTGCATTTGACGCCATGAAAAAAAACATGAAAAAATGACTTGCAGCTATTTCAGTAGAAACTAATGAACTGATTGGTTGATATTACAGAATAACGTGCCGTGGTTCTCACCGGGGTACTGGAGATTTCCCGGTCATTGAAGATGAGACGCAGCTCCGCGTCGTTACTCAGGCTCTCTGTCTGCAGCCAAAGACGGACCTCACCTTTCTCAGACACCTCTACCTGCCAACCAGACTTCAGAGCTATCACTGCCAAAAACAACGACAGAACACCTCAGGAAATACTGAATTCAATGGAGGACATGTTGTATGAATACTGTCACACGTGACACATGACTTTACATACATGGGTTCCTGACTTGCCAGCTGAGTTCTTTGAGTCGCTCAAGGTCTGCAAAGTAATGAAACAGTTTCTGAAGGTTAATTAAACTTTGCTAAGCGGTCACATTTTCCTAACACAGTGGAACTATGGCTTGCATGACTGAAAGTTGATTGAGATCAAATGCTTTGTTGGATGCTTAGTGAGACGTTTGACCTTGCAGAAGAGGTTCTGAGGGGAATAATTATTTGAAAAACTTGAAAAGCCTTCAAATTAAAAGTCTTTTATTCCCTCTGCCATCAGCTTTTCAATGACACTGCTGAGTCGTCGTCAGTCGGGGAACATAAAATGATGCATAGAAATACCTACTCCCTCATGTTTCGGTTTACCTTCAGCTGTGAAGTCGTAGCTGGATGACAGGTCCGGGTTGTCACTCATTTCCACGGTGTAGAGACCCAGATCCTCCTCAGAGGGGTCTGTGAAGGTGAGCTTTGACCTGACAGACACATAGAAAAATGTATCAAGGGAGCGTCTTCGAGAGGCCCAAGTTTCATGCTGTTACCTATCACATGTCTGTACACGACAAATTTGATCCAAATGCCTTTCAGCCAACTGGACTTAAAAATCAAATTGTTTTTCAAGCTATCAGCAAGTGGAACATGGAAGCTTGAATGCAACTCCCCTAAAGCTACAAGGACGGATAATTAAAAGAGGCTGACATTTAGTGAAAACCCACGTGAGAGTAGCTCCAAATGTGGCGCTTAATTAAGCTAATTCAATCAATCTAATGTCTGTATGCAAAGTCTATTAGTTTCTTCATAACAATGGTAATTTCTTATTAGATATTCCCTCTATTCCCCCTCCTAGTTTGTTTAGAATCGAATTTAATGTGATGCTCTTGTGTTTCTCTTCTAAATACTACCTGTGTTCAACCAGATTTCCAAAAAGTAAAAGCTAAAGAGTCGATTCTGAGCCGAAACCACCACACCTGTTCTTGCTGGTTTCTGCATGTGCTCTCCCAGCGTCGATGGGCTCGGAGTAGTTTTTGCCCCAGAGAAACTCGCTCTCATCGTTCATCTCATCAGCTTCATAGCCAAGATATATGAAACCATCGTCGTCTACTCCGATCTCAATGTTCTTGGTACCTGAGGCAAGAAAAAGACAATAAGTGAGAATTATACGTTTGGTTCAGCCTGCGATTTTTCATCGACACTGTCATCAAATTAGAATGGAGAGGGTGACTGAATCATAATACAGAGCTTTTTTATTATGCATATGCTTTGAATTTAACTGATTTCCTCTTGAATTTTGTATGATAACAGAATAATAAACATATTTTGACACATTTTAGAAATGAAAAAAGCTGCTGGAGTAATCCCTGATCTGTTGTGGGTGTTTATTTTTCAGCATTTTTGGAAAGTTAACCCTGGAACACTATCGCCGGGTGATTTTCACCCGACCAAACATGTTTCCGTGATTTTCATTATGTTGTGTTTGTCTGAGTATCATGGGTCTCTGGGTAACTTCAGCATTGTCTTTGACATCTTTGAAGGCGTATTTGTTTCCCTGATCCAAAACCTGCTTTTTCCTACAGGCACGTGTTCGGGTGATAGAGGGTAAAGTAGATTTGGGTGGATTTCATAGCTGCATGTAGGAAATAAGGTCAGTAAGAGTGGTCCTGGAATTTGCATGCTATCTTTATTTAGCACAGTGGTTATGAATAACTATTACAAAGTAGTGATTTTCAAGGGAATTCATATGGTGATAAGAAATATTTTAGTCAGCTGGTCATTTTTACTCACTGAAAATCTGCCATACTTTAGTTCTCTCTCGCCTGCAGCTGTTATTGTGCCAAAGGACCCCGAGTCTTCACCAGGGAAGACTCACATGCCCCAGGATGGGTGGAAAAGAGACTAAGTTTACAGTTTCTCTCTCTATATATTATTTTGTTGCATGTTTATATGGTCCCTTCATGGCACTTTCCCCCCTCCCTTTGCACCTTACACAGTTAAAAATAAAAGAAAACTACTTTAATTTGTCACGAATTGTCCTATTTTGATATATTTTGATGACAAGTACCTTTTCTTGGGTATATTATTTCGGGTAAAAATCACCCGGCGATAGTGATGGTGTTACTAATTTTAGCGATAGTGCTCTAGGGTTAATCCAACCTGTATCACTTCATCTTTATGAAGCTAGAAGCCCTTTGTTACCAGTCTTTTTGCTAAGCTCACAGTCTCCTTGTTGGAGCTGCTTTCATAATATTCAAACACAAGAGAGTTATTTATCCACTTATCTCGCTCCTAGCAAGAAAGCAACAGAAATCCCAATTCTCTGAATGTTGGACTTGCTTATTAAAGGCACTCATAAACATTTCCCAAATCAATTTTAATGTGTGGCTGCTTTGTATGCTGTTGTATCTTCAGTCCAGCCCCTAAAGGCCTCAGGGGAGGGTTTTTTTTATTAGTGTTGGTACGTCTTGAACCACAGCGGCTGACCTGGTCTGGTCTGAGCGGTAACTGGCTCAGTGGGCAGGGAAGCACAGCCCACTCCTGCCTCATTGACAGCTGAAACACGCAGTCGGTAGGTCTGACCCGCCTGGAGACCTGACACCTGGAAGTCATAAGAAACACATAAAATATTTACCAATCATAGTCAGCATGATTATTTCAACAGCTGGGCCTGTTTGAGGGGCTTTAAAATCTTGAAAAGCAGAGAAAACAGTGTATTCAAGTGAACTTAATCTCTGTTTATGATCTTGAGCTTGTAACACTCTTACCTTGTAATGTGTGTCAGAGATCAGATTTTCAGTCACAGCTGTCCACTCGTCTGATTGGTCACCCTGGCTGATTTCCAGCAAATAGCCAGTGACAGGGCCCCTCCCTTCATACAGCGGAGCAGCCCACAGCAGCACGAGGGAGCTGTCTCTAACCTCTCTCACCTCCACGTCATACGGACAACCTGAGAGAGGGAGGAGTGAGGGTCACTGACACGCTGCACATCAGGGTCAGTGTTACTGTGAAGGGAGTGTGTTTGTGTCCAAAACCCGAGCCATTAAAACTAAAAATATATATATATTAGCCTGTTTATATAACCTGACTCTATAATAAAGAGCCCTCTTTGTCACCACTAGGAAGTAATAATAAAACAAACCAGGGACTAAACTCAAAAATAAGCCACTCTCTGTAATCTACCCCTCCTGACTTCATGCTGGCATGTGGTAGTTAATTTGCTTAATGATTTTCGGTCACTTTTAAATTATTGAAGTCATGCAGGAAAGCCCATTTTCTAAGATTAATGAGTTGCGTTTTAAAAGTGGCATTTGCGAGAGAGCCTCTCTCCATCCTCGATATTAATGCCATGAGAAGCTGATATGAGCGGGGGCCAGAGCTGTCGGGCTGCGCCGCCACGCGCTGAAATGACTTTAAAAGTGTGTGTGCCTGTGCAAACATACAGTATGTGTGTTTTTAATAAAAATAAAAGGGTGTAGCTCTCACTTTTATTATCTCAGGTTCATTGTTTCTTCAGCTGGAGACAAACTTTTTTTTCAGTCAGTCCACATGCAAGGGGGAAAAGCTGCTGATATTTTCAACTGTAGTTTTAACCATGCACTTAATGTAATAACTTTAAGACAGCAGCATGGAGTGTCTGATGCAGCTCTGACTTGTTTGAAGGGGTTTTGACCACTCAGGCTATATAAGAGCCAAGTCTACATGTAAGTGAAGGTTACTCTGATTGTATACAGCCTGCTGACGCTGCAAAAAAAGGGCTGTCAGTCAATCATCTTCCTAAAATCAAATAACCAAAAAAAAAAAAACCTCAGAAAATATATCAACATGTTAAGAACTAACCATACTGACAGAAACTTCATAGTTTGACTCATGTTCCATCCATCTGTTAATGTGAGGGAGGTGGGGTATATGACCTATTCTGCAGACAGTCAGTAGGGGGAGCTCTAAACCTTTTGGCTTCATAGTCAGTGAAGACTAAGGGCCTAATCTACTAAAGGTTTGTGTGTGCAAAAACACGAGCAAACGATGTTTGGTTGCACAAAGGATTGCGTCTGTCAAATGAGCACAACAGCGCACACAATCGATTGAATGTGTTAAATGCGTATATATATTTCATAACCAGTTAAAAAATTCTAACAGAAGAAATTAACACAGAAAAGAAGAAAATCTTGAAATTTTCCCTTTTGTTTTGGTAGATTAATTATTTTAACCAAAACCATTAAATTCAAGGAGACAATGATTAAAAATTCAAGAAATTTTAAGTCAGATGAGATTCTTGGCTCACAAACATACAAATTTGTTTTTGCACCAATTTGGGAAAAAAAAATTTCACACAGAGACACTAAAGCTGAGCGTGGCTTCAGGACTAAGGGGCTCTCCAGTCGGGGCTACATTAAAAGACGAGTCATACATATTCATCACAGAATTAAGTCCACTAACTACCTCTAACTTGAGGCTATTACTAAAGCTATTACAGCAGCCTCTGTATTACGCTCTTGACTGCTGACCTCCGCCTTCATTTGGCAATTTAATCGCGTCATATGCAAATAACCTGTTTTTATTCTTGTACTTCTTTTGCCCTGGCCTTTTACTTTAGAGATGACCATACGGACTTCTGATGGAGCCACTTTAAATTAAAACGGATTTGTTGTGTATGGTGTAGTGCCCAACAGTTAATCAATAGTCTTTTTATCCTTATTTCACCCTTATAAAGTTTTAGTATTGTCCACTAAGAGGCATGCAGAATAAAATCCTTAAATTTTTAAGTTATTCATCCCTGCTTAAAGCTGATGTGCCTCTTAAGTGAGGTAAAAGAGGAAGTTGATTTTCTAATCATGCACGTGAACTTTTTGTCAGACAGATATGCTTCATCAATCATATCAGCAGTAACCCTGATAGCTGACATTGATTTATTTTGCTTTTATCCAAGTCAAGCCGCTCTCTCTTATCTAACTGTCACACTTTGACACATGCAGAGATACAGGATTGTGCAGCAGTCTGAGAGAATGAAAAGACATTTTCCTCCTCACCTGGCTCCGGCATTGTCCACTTCTCACACAGGAAAGTTTCACTCGGCTCAGAGGGCTTCCCGACACCGGCCATGTTGGCGGCGAACACACGGAACTGGTAGAAGTGTCCGCTGGTGAGGTTACAAACCTGTGGAAACACATCACAGACGAGCTGATCGACTCTATTAGAGGCTGAATCAATCCTGTTAAGCCACTCAATGTTATTTCTTTATCGATTTTAGTTAAACATGAATACAGTTTGTTTCCCAAAGTTAGATTTAAGTTGGTTCTTGCTAAAGCAGCATTAAACCGTCCCTCCTTCATGTTTATGTAAAGAGACTCTCTTCGCTCAGATCATCAAGGAGCGAAAGTTCACCAGACATATAGTTACACCACTCCTGACTGAAGCAGGCACTTTACAAGGTATAATCTCTGCTGCTGCTGCCAAAGCATTTTGCACTGAGCCCATGAGGCGCTTTGGCATCAGGAAGAGAAGAGATTCAAGCTTATTGATCTGAACATTGATCTCTCTATTCACAGCCACTTAGACTTTTAGGCCCTTATCGTGTCCAGGAACAGCTGTGAACTTCTTGCCGTTGCTTTCTGCCCCCTAATTGCCACAACCAAAGAGAGGTGATTTCACAATAATAGCAATTGCTGTCTAAAAGCCAATAGCCCCCTCCCCTACCCCACATACCAACCCCTTTATCCTCTATAGCTCATTCTTGGACTATATTTACGGGGAATGACAATCTTTTTAGCAGATGGATTACAGTGAGGGGCCAAAACTAATATGGTTTTACGGAACAGAGGAGAATACTGTACACACTTTATCCACTAGATGGCAAACAGGGTGCATTTGAATTAAATAACTCATATTTACATGCTTAAGTGGGTTAATAAATGGTACAGGGTCTTTGTTTACAATAAGAGAGCAGCAGCTGGTTTGAAAAAAGTGTCATCTGTGTTTTATCGTCATAAAAAAGCAGCCTGACACTCTACTTAAAGTGGTTTGAAACTGGGTTTAATAATGAACAGTTGTCTGCTCACAGTAATAATGAAGGTTTTCTCTTAAAAGGAGAAAATCAGTCCATCAGTTTCCCTACAAAGAGTTAGTGTGTATCAGGGTCCTCTTGTCATGACTCACATGTCCATGAATCCCTCATAGCTTGAACATTTCTCCTCTAACTGGTTTGATTTAAATGGCACAAAATATGAAAAAAGGAAAATTATACAATTCTGAATAAACAAAAGAGAAAAAGTGAGTTTTTTAGTCTTCATTTTTGAAAACTACGGCATTATAGTTTGACGGTTTTGAGTGAGGCTGGACAAAAGTACAAAAAAACGGTGGTCAAACATGTCCATTTTCAACTTTTTTGCTGTATTATATCGTATAATCTCAATGGGTAAAACTCTCAAAGGGGTATTCCGACGTCAAATAAATTTAGGGTCAAACACACCGTAACACTGAGTTAGACACCCCGTCGAGAGATGAATGTTGCCGACCGCTTGCTTCTCTAGTTATACCACATTTACTTTACTTTATCATTTCCTTTTAGTAATAATCACCATATTAATCATTTTGCACTGCAGACGCTGTAGTTCTTCTGCCTTAGTGTCTCGGTCTGATTGTATTTCCATGAAGAAATGATCATAAATGTTCTTCCTTGAGCTTCGTCACCCCACTGAAGTCCGTAATTGACTGGCCTGAGGTCTCGCTACAAACAAGCGGCTGCTGGAAGACAGCAGGTAAGTTGTGTTTAGTCTCTTTGCTAAAGAAATCAGACAAAGTCAAAAAGATGTTTGGTGGCTAGTACTATGGCTGGGACCCTATATGTCCTGTTGATGAAGTTAGGTGCTGTTCTGAGAATTATTTGTGGCAATAGAGTGGCGTTTTTCATTGAGGTTTGTTTATGGCTCCTCAGACAGCTGTGTATTGCTATCGTGCGGTCGTTACTAAAGTTGGTATAACTAGAGAAGCAAGCGGTCAACAACATTCATCTCTCGAGGGGGTGTCTAACTCGGTGTTACGGTGTGTTTGACCCTAAATTAATTTTACGCCGGAATATCCCTTTAATCTATAGACATCTCATATGAAATCTTGAGTCAGTTTTGCTGGCAGTGCTTCTGTCCCCCAAGTTTGTTTTTAAAGCAAACCTCTTTTTTTTCTAATGAGGTTTTAATGAGCATTATTTGCTCTTTTATTAAAGTTAATGATACCGATGATTCAGTGTGTTATTTTGATCAAAAGGTGTTAATAACACCAGGAACACCCTTGCTGAATCAGTAACAGGTTCATCTTGCAGCTAAAGTTGTGAAAGCTGTTGTTCAGGTTTCAACCAGAGAAGGAAAACAAGCCTTTAGCACGAAATCCCGGCACAATCAATATTCCAATTACTCCAAATTGCATCCAGGAAGCCACCGGGCAGATTAGAATAACAGCTCATGCAGGTAGGGGACAGGAAAATGTCTGAAATCGCTCATTTACCCCAAAAGGGGGAGCTGCTCATTCTCAACAGAGGGTTCCTTCTTGTTAAAAAGGAGGACTCGCCAGTCCTCTAGACGCCCTCTTCTCCACATTTAGGGATAATCTTGATAAACACAAGACCCCATTCATTTTTCTTTCATTAACTTTGCCTTTGTTTATTCCAGGAGCTAATAACAACCACTCACACATAACATATTTCAACAATGTCTAATTAAGAACACCTGTAATCTCACCCAGACAGGTTCAAGATTTAACTTTGCTCCGGGTCTCCATGGACACTGCTAGTTGCCTAGTGACACAGTCACTGTGGATGAGGGAGCTTTAGCCAAGACTGCCTTTAATTTCAGGCAACTGCTTAATAGAGAGGTAATTTGTATTGTTCTGTGTAAGTAAAAAGAAAGGCCTTTTTGGTAGTGCTGAGTTTAGTTTTTAATTGATTATTTTAACTTTTTCTTTTTGCTTTAGTACGGCCAGAAACTACAAACTCACATGTGCGGTGTGTAGAGTTTTTTCAAGTCTTCAAGAGTACGAGGTGAAAGGAAACAAGGATGAACTAGACAAAAGACTGGCTGTGAATGGCCAACCATGTTAGCAGCTCTGTATAGATGCACTTAAGGTCGGCCAGGAATAAAAGGTTTTTATAATCGTAGGTGGTGTTGATACAGTTAGAGACACCAATAGAAAACTAAGTACGGTGGATGACAGACAGGAAGAAGTGGAGATAATCCACAGAGTGCCTGCATGGCTGTCCTTGGGTTCCTCACATGCAACAGGATACTGGGTCGTAAATATTGGACACAGCCACTGTCTTCTTCTGAGTAGACTGGACGAGGTACAATCACTCTGAAGAAAACTCACATCACTGGAAATTAAACTGTCTACATCAGGGTTATTTAATTACATTAATAATGGGGCCAGATTTGAAGACATGGACATTAAGCAGGCTGGACATTTTCAGAGGATTCAAAATTGTTTTTAGTCTGCTTTACTGAAGGAAGATGAATAAAGAGACCAAAAATATATCACATTTGAAACACTTAAATGCATGAACATTATTAAACCAGCGGTCAAGGTTATCATTTCACAGCCTGTGTACATTCACTCACTACTTCAGGGTCTGCAGATGCTATGAAGCCTCCATATGTTATAGGTCTATTCATCAGTTACCACAACATCCTGTTGTTACTTTTGATTTCCGACCTGCACACGGTGCTGGTATAGAAGACGTCCCTGAATGCAGAATAATTCCTGACATAATGTTGAGGGCAAAATGAATGAGATTTTTCCTGAAAGCTATATATTACCACATTAATCTACTGCATTATGAGAGTGTTTTTCTTCTGTCTGTATTATAGACTGTATAGATAACTTGGCTCTGCCTTTCGTCATTATACAAATTTAAAGCCGAATTGCTCTCGGTATTTCCGGGATTTTCTTCACTTTCTTGAACCACCGCTTGGGCAGTAGCGTTGTAGACACTCGTTCGGTGGGAGAGCTGCTATGATGACACTCTGCTAAAACAACGCATCCCCTGGGTGAGCTACGCAACCTTCGTACGCCCATAGGCTGTATCAAGTGTCAATCATAGAAAACATAAACCCCCTAATAACTTTTAAAAATGGAGGTTCACAGAAAAAATAGGACTTGAGCACAAACCAGTCGTCCAGTAACTACATGTCAAAATCGCAACCAGGGGGTAGAAAAATTCTGTGTAATAAATTTCTAACTTTTGTCCACAGCTCCATAGGGATTGCTAGAGGAGGCGGGATTTATGACCTATACTGCAGCCCGTCACCAGAGGGTGCTGTTCTTGCGGTGGCCTCACCCAGCGAGGAGGCAGGTGGTGTCCATCCTATATACAGTCTATGGTCTGTCTCTTATAATTTTCTCACAAATTTAGTCTCATCAGTCATTGCATCCTTGTGCACTTCTTGTTTTTTTAGTTTTGCTGCATCATAACCTATAACAGTGCTCTCTATCTCTCTCTCCACTCTCTCCACGATCGACCAATGCTGCTCGCTCGGTCACTTTTAACCATTTGTATACCTCTACTTTCATCAGCAGCTCTTGACAAAGATAGGAATGAAGTAAGATGGCTCATTTGTGATCTACTATATATGCTGTTTGGTTCTTTTTACCACGTGTTGGATTCAGGTATGCTGTTCAGACAGGGGCCACTCAGAGGTTGTTCCAGTTATTATTTTTCCTCGTTAGGATACAGAGAAAAAGTAAAACAGTAGTAAGACATGCTATCCCACGTCTCTGACCTTATACTGCCTCTCTTTCGCCGGCTTGACGTTGACCTCTCTCCATGTCTCCATGCCCTTTTCTCTCTGGTCCAGGTAGTATCCGCGCACGGGGTCTCCCCCGTTATAGGAAGGGGCCCTCCAGCTCAGCACCATCTCCGTTCCAGTACAGAGCAGCAGGGCGATGGCAGAGGGCGCAGAGGGGACACCTGGAACAAGCGGTGGAAATCACAAAAGAGAGGTGACAGAGGAGAGAATCTCAGCAGAGACACATTCCTGCTAAATAGACTGAGAAATGACAAAGCGAAACTCCTCAGTTCATACAGCTCCTCTCCGGAGAAGCAAAATCTTAACTGTGGGCCAATATCAGGCAATCCTAAATGAGACCCAAGAAATATTCAGCTCATATTCAGTTTTATTAAAATGCATTTCTTGCATAGAGTTGGACTCCAGCCATATATCCTCAGGTAATGTCCCAGTGGAAGAGTAGATGTGAGAATACTCCGGCAGCGAATGGCATGCAAATCTGAGTCATCATTGCACTGTATTGCGTGCAGCAGAGAGCGTATTATCGGAGAATTCAGCACGGGATGCGAAGAGGGTCAGCTGCTCTTCCTCAGGCAGATTTTAAAGCTTGAATTTTTCAGACACTGCCTGACAGTCGTGTAATAAGAGTAGATGACAGGATATGGAGATTGACATGAGGACGCTTAGTTGAATATGTAACAAGGTTTTTGTTTTACTTGAAAAGTCGCAAACAAGAATGATTCTAGAAGGGGAATACGTTTTTTTTTTTTTACCTAAAGAGGAATAAATATGAGTTTCTTCTGAGGCTTTTAGATGCATTAAAAACTTAAATATAGGTCAGTAGATATCTAACTACCACACCCAACCCTAAAATAATTCTAACAAAAGGTTTCTCAACTGTTTTTTTAAAGTATTAGGTGTCCTTAATAACATACTAAAAGTTTACCAAAGTTTGACCT
Source organism: Xyrichtys novacula (assembly GCA_962446985.1). Classification (NCBI taxonomy): domain Eukaryota; kingdom Metazoa; phylum Chordata; class Actinopteri; order Labriformes; family Labridae; genus Xyrichtys; species Xyrichtys novacula. The sequence continues at coordinate 28,449,104 of OY660871.1, forward strand.
CTAGAAAGGTGTCATTTTTAAGATGGGGTCCCACCCTCCTTCAACTCTGATTGGCTAGAAGTCCGATTGGTTATTCCTAATGGCTGTGAAACATCATCGTGTGTCGGGTTTGGGTTAGGAGATTTGGAAGTGCGACAATGTTCTGTTATGTTCTGTTCGATGTACAGAGTCAACAGCCCGCGTTTGGCTTGAGCGTGTGATGAGCTTTTCCAGCCAATCAGAGGTAAAGGAGGCGGGGTTTGTCCCCTACCGTCCTACAAAAAAAATATAGCGCCCAGGGGAGACACCTCTGGTGGATAGGGTAAAATTTTGAACTTACAGATATCACCATGAAACTTACCAAGTTTATAATTAATATTAAGACAAACATTTTTTGTATTACAAATTTTGTCAAATGTTATGTTTGAATATATAAATGAGGCAATATCTTATTAAAGTTTTATTTTGTTGACATACTGGAGTCAGACGGGGGAGAGGAGGGGACTTTGGATCTCTGTTTTTATCACTCTGTAAATGAGAAAATACTCTCACCACCCCTAAAAATCCAAATAATAGTGTTTTTTTCAGGTCCTTAAAATGACCATTACTCCTTTGTATTCCTTCTAGACCAGGAATACTGGGGTCTGATACATGTGTTGACCATGTAGTATTCTCATTAGCATATTTGTATGATAGATAAATAGATAGATATAATTAAATATCTATATTATAGATATAATATAAATGATAGATACTGGCGCTAGTTTGAAATGCAACTCAGCTGCCGCTCTTGTGAACATGGACTCATCCAGCTGTTAGACGCACTGTATGATGTTTAACAAGAAGACCTGACTCACTCATGGGAGTTGTAAGGTCCCACCAAATGTGTACCTAACCATGTTTTTATAGACCTTGTTTTGTCCACAGGGGGGTCTGCTGTGCTTGAACAGCAAAAGGCTTTCCCAAAAATGTCACTCTGAAGATACCTTCACTGAAATTTAAGGACCACACGGTTACAGTCTGTCTGCACCGTGCACAAAGTGATGTGAGGCTTGTGTTCCTGTCCTGGGCCAAGGAAATCTATCACATGACACACAAGCCATGTGCTTGTGTACACCGAGTTTTTAAGACATTTAATCAGCTGACGTCTGCAAATGAAGCACCTTATGTGAGGTTTGTGACCCCTCTTGGCTTTTCAGTGTAGTCAAGAAATTTGCTAAGACCCTCGCTGCGCATAACTCATTTCAAATCAAATGCAAAGTAGCTGGTGAGTTAGGGAAAAGCTTCAGAAATGTTTCTTTAAAAAAAGTTCTTGATGCTCGGATTGTGTTGCTCATGACAGCTGTGACGGTCTGCACTCACGAATGGCTGATTTGACGAGGATGGGTTGAGACTCGTCTGAATAGTTACTGTTTCCAGCTCGACTCACAGCCTTCACCCTGAACACGTACTCCTTTCTGGTTTTGAGGCCATGGACTGTGAATCTGAGGAGAGAAAACATCACTATGTATCAAGGTACCTTCTCTGAAACCTTTTCAAAAGAACAAGCTCTTTACCATTACCTGGTGTCGGTCACAGGCTTGTTGTTGATAGTCTGCCAGTCTTGTTTGCCGACTTCACTGTAGTACAGGTAGTAACCCAGGATGTCGTCTTTGTCTTTGGGCTCCTGCCACTTGAGCAGCACTGAGGTGTCTGTGTCTCTGAAGACCAGGACTGAGTGAGGAGGAGCTGGCACAGCTGATAGGAAACAGATAAAAAGTTGAAACACATAATTCAATCATCATATTTCCGGTCATCCAATCAAAATTAATGACAAGTGGATTTGAAAACATCCAAAGCCTACCAATGTGCAACATAAAGAACCATAAAACAACAGGATAATAAAAAGTTTAATGGTAAAGACCAGAAAGAGAAAAGAAGATAAAAACAATCTCTTCTGCTGAACTAAAAGTCAAAGAATAAAAGTTTGGGAATCAACTGAATATGTGATTGTAGAGCATTTAAGAGTTATGGAGCTTAGTCACCCCGTAGCATCAGCTTTGACCTTATAACAGCCAGAAGCAAATGATATTAAGATCAGAGATTCCTGGGAACAAGATTTTTAAAAGGTCAAAGAGAAATGTTAAAGCTGGCCCATTTATTGATTTTTAACATTAATAATAAAGTCTTAAAATCAACCTTAAGGAGCAAAGGGAGCTGGTGCAGAGACGCTCAAGTAATGCAGATGTTTAGTTGTTCTGATGTGGGCTGCAGATGTGATGGATATGAGTGACATTTAAAAATGTTAAAAACAGTAAAAATGGCATAAAAATGTAAAAGAGTTCATATTGTTGACAGTTAAGTTCATCTTTAAAGTTTATTAAATAGTAAAGTGCCAGTTTATGTTTGTAATCGCCTGTTTTGACAGGTCCAGACACTTCCGCTTACAGCCAGCAGGGGGAGCATGTTGCTTGCGGCTCTTCTTACATTTATGGAATAAAAGCCAGCAACTACATGTCTGTTTTTCTTTCTATTTCTCCCCTTGCAGCACGCTGCGCAGGGGTGCAACACAGACCTCTAAACCAGCTGCAAATCAGACAGAGAGGTTTGGCTAACTTAAACGTCAAGTGAGATGTGAGCAAAAATGTAGATGAGTGGTTGTAAAAGCATGTTAGGAAAATGTTATAAATAAAAAGAACTCTGGATAAAAGTTTAAGATGAAAAAAGCTTGTTTTATAACTGAGATTATCTGTTTGTCCAATTTTGAGATCCCCACTGATTCCTCTTTATAGATTTTTTTCAAGTATTTTTTTATTGCTCACTTTAAATAAGGCCAGAGTCATAGTCTCAACGGCAACTAAAAAGAGTGAACTGAGGTAATGATCTATACTTTAAAGGTACAATAGGTCTATTTGATGACAATACGAATCATTACAATTGTTAAAATTGTGACAAAAATCTGCAAACCAAGAAACTATTTGCTCCGTGTCACAAGAAAACGATCAGTTGGGTTGAGAAAAACTTATAAACGATAAACAAAATCGGTTTTCTTTTATTTAAAAAAAACTACAAAGCACAAAATTAACCTGCAGAGGAATAAATACCTGCAGTAGCACCTTTTCTTACCTTGTGGCTTGCCCAAGGAGATGGGCTGACTGGGCTCAGAGGGGTCACTGACACCGTACTTGTTGATGGATCGCACTCTGAAGCGGTACTGCTTCCCCTTGACCAGGTCAAAAACTGGAAACCTAGGAGAGTTCACCACCACATCCAGACTGGCCAGCTCCCAGCTGCTCGTCTCTACCAGAGACTGATCCAAGAATGGTGTAAGAAAAGTGCAAAGATAACATCAGAAGAGCTTTTCATCTCAGGGATGTGCTCATTATTCAGTGTCCTTCAAATATGCTCGAGGATTCAATTTGCACAAGAGCAAAGGGCTGCCAAAAACTCCTTCAAATGTCACATATTTTATTTAATTTTAGCTCATTTTCTCTGTAGTTAACTTAAGATTCTCGAGTTTTAAAACAAACTATTAAAGTACTGATGAGGGCATAAAGAATAAAGATTGGCAGATCAGAGGTGGCGAGGGCAGAGACTTACAGGAGGAGTAGAGCACATGGAGAGGAAAAGAGGTTTTCAAGAAAAAAAATGGACTGACATGAACAAAATGGACAACAAGCCACTCCTCTGGACATCTTTTCTCCATTTCTGTCCGAGGTAATGGCGCTATATGACACGATAAGTCTATTTTAGAAGTCTGATTTACCAATATATCCTTCTGTGACTCACTGTTGGGGAGAAACCTAATGATAGTATGGGGCATATGAAAGAGATGAGCGATTATTAAGAGCTTGCTCAAGGGCGAAGAAATATTTGAATGTTCCTTTCATTATAAAGGCGGAAGTGAGGCGGTAGACTTCAGTAATTTCAAAAGCCTTTGACAGATTTGACAGTTTTATTACACTGGTAGCTAAAGTCCAATAAAAATCTGTTTCCTGTGGCAGTTTTCAGATTATTGGAGCCAGAAGCTTTGGGCTGTCTGGGTTAATATCAGAGAGCTGAGGCCTTTTATTGTTGAAAAGAGTAGTTTGACATGTTGGAAGAGAACTTATGATATCCTGGCAACCACCATTTCAACTTCAAATCTTGAGTTGATGGGAAACTTATTTTTAACAGATAAAGAAGTAAACAGAAGAAAGAACTTTTTACAACTCTTAGATACAAACAAAAATCTCAGGACTTTGATTCAGGTGGATTTTAATGAAGTGTAAAAGAGAGGGGGAATGAATCTTTCAAGAGTAAAAGCAGGACAATCAAACCACCGGTGTTGAAGCACATGGCATGAAAGAGCAAAATCAAGGTCTGTTTGGTTTTAATGAGTCCACCAATTCCCATTAAACTGGCACCACAGAGGAGGACACACTCTCGTATGTGTGTGTGTGTGTGTGTGTGTGTGTGTTTCTCTTTGATTAGTGCTGTAGGTTGTTGGGGCCTGCTGTTTATTCGGCTCATGCTCCAGCACCAGACTGAACAAAGTTAACAAACGAGTGAAGGAAGTGACGGTGCAAGAACATTGATCCTTGTGTTCAGAGGATGTGTGAGTGTTACTAATGATGATGCTGGTCGTGTTTTAAAGTATTTACACTTGTTTGTGAGCAAGAGAGTGAGAATACGTCTGGTTGGGTTGTAGTAGCAAAAAAGCTCTATGGTAAGGTAATTTTACACCTCAGTGCGTCCTTTAAAGAGAAACTCGAATAAACAGAATAAACAGTGAACAGTTAACTATTTTTTCATTAATTTCATTTGCCCTCAGTGCAAATATTAGTTCGCCCTCTTTTTCTCCTGCAGGCAAACATCTGGCTGCTGTAATATTCAACTGAGCTCATGAGCGAGCTGCTGACTGTGTCTGCCTGCTGTGGGCGCCTTCACTGTTGTTGGAAATGCTCGGTCCTAGGGAGAGTGCAGTAGTTGTACGGCAAAAGATGCACTCTAAAGATGTGTTAACAATTTTTTCATCTCTTAAAATAAATTAACTAATTAAGGATGTTTACATATAAAAAATAAAAAGGTTATTGCCTTAGTTTAACAGAAACTGGACTTTTTGTGTAAACTAGGGTGACCATATGTCCTCTTTTACCAGGACATGTCCTCTTTTTTGGGGGGAGTTTATAAAATCTTAGAGATGTCCGCAGTTTTTGTACAGAAGTTTTGAGTTTGCTGAGTTAGAAGCGCGTTAAAACACTTGACCCCACCAGAAAACTCAAAATCTACCAAGCACCACTCCATGACTCCGCCCCAGGTAGTTGTGTTCTCTTTTTGAGAATCCAGAATCCAGAATATGGTCATCCTAACGTAAACACGACTGAAATCAAACAGAGTCTGCACGTCAGCCTTTGAGCGGGAAATTAAATAGCTTGGATGTGTTGCTAGAAAGCCAGGTAGTAAACAAAACATCAACACAATGAAAGGACGTTAAAAAGACTGAACTTCCTATCATACAAACAAATGGTACAGAGCTGTAAAAGCGATGGTGTTTTCACTGTTTCCTTGCTAAGGCCTTTTGCCGACTGTTTTGATACGTCAACCGAAAGATAGCAACAAGAAAAAAAACGGGACACATCGCCACCTACAGTAACGGAGGTCAACCTACTTCTGTCAGTAATTAGATTTCTGTCCTGTGCTAGCAAAGTGCGACAAAGATAATAGTCCAAATAAATCAACTAATTATGAGATAACCATAGCTCTACTTAACTGTGCATGTAAACATACTGATTTAAAACGTTCACCTAAATTTAATACATTTCGGCTACAGATTTAAAGCCTTTTCAAAGATCATTTTAATCATAAGGCTGCTATCTCGCTGTACAAATCAGAGCCAAAAGAAGCTTTTTTGGAAAACACTAGACTCCCTCAGCTAAAAAACAACAGCAAAGATTACAGTTATCTTTTCTGCAGACAATAAATCACCTCAGTGACAACTAAGAACAAACATTTGCTGCTCAGTTTGGCAAGAAAATCCTGAAACTTGTTTGTAAAATTCCATGAATTTATGAGTTCAAGACTGAATTGCAATATTAAGGTTTTCCTGGAACCTCTTTGTCATATTTCTCTCATTTCTCCTTAACGTCATTGTGTAATTTTACAGCCAACCCTGATATAAGTCAGATGTAAGAGCTCCCCTGAATGCAGCAGCTTTTAAATCCTTCCTTTGAACTTTTGTACTTTAAATATCAACAAAACTTTCACCAAAAAAATTGGTGTACAAGTGATGGATTGCCCATTTACGCCAGTTTAAAGAGTCTGCATGTCGATTTGCCAACCTGCAAACTTAAGCCTGCCCTGGAGGTGAGAAACCAATCGAAAAATTGCAGAATGAGTTGGAAAGAGGCCACGAGCAAAGTGATTTGTAGCTCTTAAAACCTTGTTGTGGTCCTTCAAGAGGAAAGCGTTTGATAGAGGGCGAGGGGCTAACTACCCTCCGAGAAACCAGTAGTTATTGTAATATAAACATTTGTGTGCCTGTGTGTGTCTCTATGTGTAGGCGTGAAGACTGACCCGCTCCACGTAGAAGTTGAGCGGTTCTCTGCCTCTGGGATCGGGCTCGGTCCAGCTCAGCACCACGTAGGTGTCGCTCACCTCACAGGCGTGGACGTCTGTGGGAGGTAGGGGAGCTTTGACCTGACCTGCAGAGACGGGAGAGGTGGAGGAAGAGGAGGATGAGGAAGAAAAAGGTCTGTGAAAATGAATGTAGAGTCCAAATGCAGCTTTTTTTTTGTACTCCATTTTCTTTCAGTTTTAAATCAGAATACGTTACACCTCCGTGTGATGAATTCAAGTCAAGCGCACGATTGGACAGATTTACCTCGCAGCCCCAATTTCCCCTCAGTTCCTCATACATAAAAGTCCTGAATAAGATATAATACAATTGCCGAAGTCAGCACACTTTCAATGACACGCCAAGTGACTCAAGGACAAGAGGACTGTTCAGATCCAGACAAAAGTCTTCCCTTTGACTCTGTTTGTATCCCCTGAAGAGTTCCAGAGCTGCAGTGCGGATCAGAGAGGAACTTCAGACCAAAGAGGGTGCTGAAATATTAGAGGTGCTGATCTAGCAGGAGTATTTAATGTCTTTATGTGTGTGTGTATGGTGCAGTCTGAAGTATTATTAGGTTTAAGTATCCACTGTTATATCTCGGCACTTTAGTGTTTTTGATTTGAAATGAAACCAAGACTTCAGGGTTAAAGAGCTAATGTTTAATTCTGAAGGTGAGGCTGTAGTCCGGATCCACGATGTGTAAAAAAAACACATCCACTAGAATAATGATCCGCCCTGTGCAGCCAAAGAAACCCATGATACATATATCGAAGAAAGGGTTCAAGAAAGGTCAAGTTTCCACATGCTGCTTACCAAAGACCAAGCTGAGGGCAAAATGCTAAATTATCAAACCTGAACTAAAATATTTAAGACCCCGAAATAACAAAAAGGCTTAAAGTAAGAAAGGAACAGGAAAGGAGACTCTTTTTGACCTCCTCACATTTTTTTACCATTTTAAATTTATTTCAGATTTATATTATGATAAGACGACCGACAGTTTGCCAATGGAGGTCAAATATTTTCTTCATGTTGATGTATTTCTTTTAAACTACGGAATAAATTAATGATCATTCGGACCTATTTTATTGTCACTTTTACTGTTGAGTATCTAAAGTACGTTCTGTGTAGAAAAATTGTTGAAATGACATCCCCAAACTTCCACAACACTTCAGAGGCGTTCACACCAAGCACGAATAAACTCATTCGCGCGAATGAATTACATGTAAAGTCAATGCAAAGACGCGATTAGACGCTTTTTCTACTCTGGCGGCGCGAATGATGCAAATTAAGCAAATAATTTGTGGGAATAACGCGAATTTGCGAAAGTTGAAAATATCTCAACCCAAGCAAATATTCCTGTCGCGATAACCAATCAGCATGAAGATTCCCAGGTGACGAATGAAAACGGATCGGAAGATGTTCACTAATGTGGGAAACTGTGTGGATACCCGGAGCTGTTTGACAAGTTTTTTTTTTTTTTTTTTTTTTATAAAACCAGGAATAAAAAGGAGCTTGCCTGGAGAAAAGTGAGTGAGGAGGTCGGATTATTTGATAAATTGTGAAAAACCTTTGTCTATCACTTGATCTCGCCGGTTGGATCACTGTTGAAATTAGCATTAGCAGCTATCCACGGCTTTTTAAGCAGCCTGTTGATGCACAAATGGCCTGAATGAAGTAAATGATTGTCCATGATCAACATACGCGCGAATTAAGCAAGTAGATGATTTTACTTGCGCTTGGTGTGAACGCCCCATTACAGCTCCCCCCACTGGCTGTTTTTAATACATACCACAAAGCCAGCTTCTCCATGTTAACAAACCGGAAATGGATTAAACTTTAAAATCCAAATATCTGACAAAGAAATTGTTCTTCGACACGGTTTCTGTCATTATAATGCGTTCCTTTCATGCTGAATCACACCCAGAAGTTTATTTTATAAGAAATTTAGTTTTAATTAGTTATTTGAGGCTGTAAATAGGGGTAGACAGCCATGACTGACAAGTTTGACAAATGAAGCCCCTAGGGTGCTGTGTGCATTGGATTGGCAGAGCGAGGAGTGAGAAGAAACATTACTAAAACTAACAAAAGAGTCGCTGGAGTCTCTGTTTAAAAACACACAAGATGCTGTTGCACTGTTGTCTGTAGAGATTTGGTGATTTATTAAATAAGTAAAATGCACAACAAGAAAGGAATTTCAAGAAAGGAAAACAGCCTTGTATCAAGGAAATAAGTCTTATTTTTTGTACAAAAGTATATTAATGACAAGCATGTTTTGCATTTGAAAAAATATCTAATTTTAAGAGAAAATGGATAACTTATGGCTAACTATTGTCATGCTTCTTAAAAATCTTAAATTAAGGTGAATTTTCTTGAAGTTCATTTATTCAAGAGACTAAAAATTGTAATTTTAACTTCATCTTCATTTTTCATTGCTTGCTGTAGAAAAAATTAGATTAATATAAGATTTTCTGTCTAGTTTTAAGTTTCATTTGAGTCTTTCAGGGCCAAGAAGTTCTTATTTTAAGAATTCTTGTCAAGCAAAAAAAGCTTACCCTGTTGGCAGATTTTTTTTTGCTCGATACAAGATTATTTGATTGAACCGAAGAATATTTTGCTTCTTTTTATTAGGGCTGTTTTTGCAGTGAGTGATTTTAGTCATCAAAAGGGGCAGGACTTCTACACCCCAGCATGGAGAGTCAATCTTTTCTACACAGTTTTAGCTCTGATAAGGTCAAATGTGTAGTTTTTTTAATCAAAGGAGAATTTTTGCGTCACTTTTGGATAACACATGAAGGAGATGTGTTGTTCATCTTTACTTTCGGTCTAAACATGCTGTTACGGTTCTTTGTCTATCTACCAAACCATTCCTGATTATTTCTCTGTTCATCTCACTTTTGCTTAAAACCAGACAGGAAAGATGGAAATGGTCCTCATAGTCACTGTTTATTGAATCAATTGTCTTCAACTGCAGGGCGAAGTCAACAACAGAAATGTGCCTCTGCCCATTAGCTTTCAGAAAACACTGAATATGTGCAAATTTAGACATTACCCCTTCAAATAAAGCACTTAAAATGTGTGTGTACTTAGGTTTGCATGAATGAAACTTCCAGCTATTTAGAGCAACACTCATGCCTGTGTGGTTTTCTGTGTTTCTCTTCAGCTTTTTGCTCTGAATCATCACAGAATAGGGTTTATTAAAGAGCATACGAATGCCCTGTCTTTGCTACATTTGTTTTCTGGTTGCCTCCTACTCCTCTCTCCCTTTATCTCGCTCTGTCTGTGAGTTTCATTTCCAAGGTTATCAGACCTCTTCACAGGCGTTCACACTACCTCAGGCCATTATGTGCATTTACCAGGAGCCGACCAGGGACTGCTCTCTCTCTTCACTTCTGTAAATGGAACAAATGCTCATCGCCTCAGCTGTACAATTACTGCAGCTCGTTGATAAATATAAAACAGAAATGCATTAAGCTCTCAAGCCTGGGGCAACTTGAGGAAGAGGAGGCATTACCTTGTGAGCCAGTAAAACACAGAGGCTGCAGGAAATCTGGCGTTTATATGTTCGAATAGCATCCCTTTATGGTAAAATTATACACTGTGGCAGGAAAAAGATGTCGTTCTCACCTTCAAGTTCATCTTTTGTAATGGTGAGCTTTCTTCCTCTGTCGTATTTGACCACTGGGAAAAGAAGGGAGACAGAGACAGGGAGGTAGATGAGTAGAGAGTGGAATAAAGGAAGGAGAATATTAGGGTAATGAAGTTATATGAGAAGCCATGATAACACTATTAGTGTTAATGCTAAAGGAGCAGCCACGGGTAAGAGAGGTAGTGACGCAAAAAGGTAACAGAGATAGAGAGAGAGAGAGACATGGAAGGATGGAGCGCAGGCTGGAGGCAAGTCAACCTTCTGCCCGTCCTTCATCGGTGTTTAATGATCCACAGCTTCTGACCACAGCCCATCTGTCCTCCGTCTAACACACACTCACACTCACACACACACACACACACACACACACACACACACACACACACACACACACACACACACACACACACACACACACACACACACACACACACACACACACACACACACACACACGCACACACTCTCTGGTGTACTCTACATTGGATTTCATTCAATAGTTCTCATTCCCCCACTGTACAGAAGTATTTAACGAATCCTAAACACCTCAAAGTCACCCACTAAAAAAAAAAGCTTCACTCCAGGATGTCATTAAGAAGCTGTTACAGAGACCACTGCAGTTCCTCCCGGCTCTCAAAAGTAATATCCACACCCACACATCTTCATCCGTTTACAAGAAGGGTGAATATTCTGCAAGCCTTATATAGTTGACAGGTGAACCAACACTTAGAAAGAGTCTCAAACACATCACTGGTGCTCTTTGTAATCACAATTCAAAGAAATTTTTAATAAATAATAAAAAAAAAGGTCATCAAACTTAAGACAACATAACCAAACAAATCTGTAAGGTTTTGAAGCAAAGTGTTACACATGCAGCTTTCAAAATACTCCAAACCTTTGTGTAAAGCAGCTTTTGTTTGCTCGCGGAGAAATTCAGAAGTTGTAAAAAGGATGACAAAGAGCCTTGAAGCTACTCTCACAGCTAGTATTTGCTCAGGATCCAACCTGTAAATTGGTCTATTTAGTCTTGACCAGAGAAATAAAAAACCTGCTGAAAGAATTCAGATCTGGTTCAGTTGCACTTTTTAAAATATTGGTGGATTTGAGGTGAGTGACTAGGTTCAAAACATTTAAACAAAGACTTTATTTGTCTTATATTACCCAGAATGCAACTGAGTTAACTTTTTGAGAGTGGCTTCAGTACCATCTCCTCATTTGTGCATCTCAAAGGGTCCTATTTATGCATATGTGTGTATTTTAACCTACATATAGACTGTATATACTATGGACAACTTGGCTCCGCCTTCTGTCATTATACAAATTTGAAACCGAATTGCTCTCGGTATCTCCAGGATTTTCTTCACTTCCTGGAACCACCACTTGCGCAGTAGCGTTGTACACATACGGCAGGAGAGTCACTGTGATGACGCTTAAACAGCGAATCCCCCGGGTGAGCGACGCAATCTTCGTACGCCTATAGGCTACATCAAATGTCAATCATAGTAAACATGAACCCCCTAATAACTTTTAAAAATGGAGCTGCACAGAGAGAACAGGACTTGAGCACAAACCAGTCTTACTGTAACTACATGTCAACATCGCAAGCAGGGGGGAAAAAATGTATATTCTGTGTAATAAATTTCTAAAGTTTGTCCACAGCTCCATAGGGATTGTTGGAGGAGGCGGGATTTATGCTACATTCCAGATGTCCTTGGAAGTCGGGATTTCCAAGCTTCGAGTTGAAAATTCATCTGGAACGCCCCACTGGAGTCCGATTTCGACTTGGAAACTCGGACGATTCTCGCCAACCCTGACTTGACAACAACGTCATAATCCAAGATGGCAGCGCAGTGCATCAACAGTAAAGAGTAACGATGAAAACTCTCATAACGTATTATTTTTTAGCACTTCTGTTATGTTTTTGTGAAATTAAATAAGTGGTATATGTTGTACTGCCCAACGTCTAACTGTGAACACGGTGCTATGGTGTTTGTAGAGTAAAATACTGTGTTATGCGTTGTTTACAACTGGTATAGCTAACAACAGCTAAAGACAGCTGACAATTGAAAACAACAGCTAACACCGGGTAACTGTAGGCGTCCATCTAAGTTTTCCGACTTGTTAACTGTAACGCTGTCAACACGGGTGTAGCGTCATTCCCAGCTCCGACATCCGGCATCCGAGGTAACTGGAATGCAGCCTTATGACCTACACTGCAGCCCGTCACCAGAGAGTGCTGTTCTCACGGTGGCTTCCCCCAGCGAGGAGGCAGACAGCATCCATTCCATATACAGTCTATGGTACTTATAAAGGAACAAATAGGTCAAAAATTACAGACTGAACCTTACCCTTCATTTAGATTAGAACATAAAAAGAGTCGTCACATACCAGATATTTCAGGGGTGATCATTTAAATGCAGTTGCCATGTTTATGTAATTTCATTCAGTGTCTAACAAGCTCCCAGCTGCACACATTACATCACAAGCCCAACACACCTGTTTCTTCAGGATAAAAAACCCATCCTTGTAAGGCGATATGAATGTGTTACCATGGTGACTGTGCGATACTGCATTAATTTCTAGGTTTTCCGAGAGGAGTTCAGGATCAGCAAACTCATTCAGCGGGGGGTTTTCCCTCTCTAATTCAAGCCACAATCAAACATCTCCAATTACCAGGTCCTGGAGTTAGTCTCCATTTTATTTTAAATAACAAATCAGAAAAGTGAAATAGAGTCTGTTAGTAAATTTGTGTTTTTAATTCAGCAGTTGACACATGGTGACAGTCAAGAGTGTGTTGTGTGTTACCCATAGTCCTGGTGTGTTCCTGTGGATCAGCAGTAAGAACAGGTTTTGTAGCCATGGAGGGACGTCCTGCTCCAGCCTGGTTCACAGCACGAACCCTGAACTGGTACTGAGTCCCTTCTTTTAGCCCGAACACCGGGTAGCAGCACATTTTCTGGGTGTGCATATTACAGCGCACCCACTCAGTCTGACCAACTTCACATCTAAGAGAGAGAGGGTAATAACAAAAAGAAAGACAGACATCAGAAAGAGAGGTAAACAAACAACCAAACGGGTAATGTTTGAACCACCTAGCGTGCTCTCTGCAGGGTGCAACATTATAAAAACAATTGCAAACAATTTCAGTCTGCACAACAATACATCTAAGTCAGTAAGTACCCTACCAAGACCTATAATTGTGACCAGAAATCATCATGTGAAAATAATGGGCCTCCAAAAAGAATACAAACAGATTTTTCAAGAGGAATGCAAGCTCAGATTATACAACATCAATAACAAACTGCTGCCACTTGCAAACAAAACAAAAAGAAAAGAAAGAGTGCAGTTTTTCTAAGCATAAGGAGGTTGCTAGGGAACTAGGATGTATCTCATGTTTCTCTTCCTCGCCCAATAACCAACAACATGATGAGTCGTGGCCTCTACAAGAAATAAAGTGCATGAGAATACAAAAATACATTCAAAAAAACACGCTAACATTCATGCCTTTTCTTCTCTACATGCGTGTAAACACAGGAATAAAAATACTTATGTACAGGACGATTGTGATTGATAATTGTGGATAAGTGCAGCACCTGTTCTCCTCCGGGAGTCTTTGACTCTGATGTTAACATACTGTTGAGGGCTGATAATTACCGACTGTATCATCCATCTCATGTGCACTCTGCCAAAAAGATGGTCAAAGCCACCGCCGGCTTTATCTGCCTCAACACAATTTCTATTATAAAGTCTCACCTGTAGGTCTGCTGCTGACTTGTTATACAGGATATTGTTGAAAAAACAATCTAAATTCAATCTAAATTATGGAGATAACATCGATAGGATTTCACTGAGAGTCTAGTTTGGGAAGAAAGTCAGAGCAGAAATGCAGTCACAGAACTTGAATTTCTCAGATTAATGTCTTTTTTCTTGTCTGTCCCGTGTTTGCTGACAATGAAGACAAATGTTTCTGTTCAGTTATTTTGTCAAAAAGTTTGATTCAGTTCTTTTCCCTTCCAGTCTGATACTCCGTCCTCCCCTTCAGTGTCGTTCCCCCCTCTCTGGGGCCCCTGCACTGCCATTCTTCATCCATCCACTAGATGTCCTGAGACTCTCTGACCCGTCTCATCCCCCTAAATCTCACTTACATCTTCTGTTACTGATATTTCTGTGACTCACCTCCCACCCCCACTGGATGATACCAATGCAAGCTTTTCCAAATTCACCTATTTGTGTTTAGAGATTACTCAACCTTCCCTGCCCTCCTGGATTATTTGTTCGCCCGTCTAGTCAAAAAAATTAATTCCAAAAAGAACAAACGAATAAAATACAAAGTGTGATCAGAAAAAGTCAAATGTTGATTTTACATTAATCATCACTCATTTTAAAAATCTAATCACAAATTTTTCATTTTCTTTTGTAAGAGAATAAAAAAAATATTTGTTCGGTTTCTGCTCCCCTTGAGGATTTTCTGCTTTTTTCTGCCTACAAGTGCAACCAAAGTCGGCATACTTAATTAAGAGATTAATTGATTCACAAAGAACGATTTGTTGATCCGGATCACTTTGATTAAAACTCTCCTCTGAATCGTTTTCATTAAAACTCTCTTCTGCTTTTAAAAAATAACTATTATTATTATTATTATTATTATTATTTCTTCAAATTTCTAATTTTCTTCATATTCAAACTCATGCTTGTCAGTTTCCAGAAGAGGGCCTTCACTGATTGAGTTGAGAATATTTTGACATTTCCTTTAAATGTCCTTTAAAATCATTGTAAGTGGATATAAAGAGACATTTGCTATGTAGTTCTTTCCTCAACTTGTCAAATGAAGAAGAAAAGTCAACATTTTTGGTCAGAAGATGGAAATTATGAACATTCATGCATTCATATTTCTTTGACTAGTGGTCAAACTCCATCATTGCTCGTCGTTGTTTTCTTCCTCTTATCCGGGTCCAGGTCGCAGGGGCAGCAGCTTCAGGAGGGAAACCCAGACAGCCCTCACCCCAGCTACTTCCACTAGCTCCTCCGGGATTCCCAGGCGCTCCCGTGCCAGGCAAGAGACATAATCCCTCCACCTGGTCCTGGGCCGGCCTCGAGGTCTCCTTCCAGTGGGACATGTCTGGAACACCTCTAACAGGAGGCGTCCAGAAGGCATCCTAACCAGATGCCCAAGCCACCTCAGCTGACTCCTCTCGACTTAGAGGAGCAGCGGTTCTACTCTGAGCGCCTCCCGAGTGTCTGAGCTCCTTACCCTATCTCTAAGTCTGAGCCCAGCCACCTTGTGAAGGAAACCCATTTTTGCCGCTTGTATCTGCAATCTTGTTCTTTTGATCATTACCCAAAGTTCATGACCATGGGTGAAGATCGGCACGTAGATAGACCGGCTCAGCTCTTTCTTCACCACGACAGATCGGTTAACAAGATCCCGAGATACTTGAACTCCTCCACTCCTCCATCGATGCTACTTAACGTTAAGTTTGGATGACTATTAGTCTTTACAAGTTTGCTAAACTGTATTTACTGTATTGATAAAGCCAAACCTAACCTCTCTATGTAGTATCCCTGCACAGGTGAGGCTCCATCAGCGCTGGGTGGCTGCCAGGTAAGAAAGACATAATCCTTGTTGACATCAGACACCTGGACGGCAAGAGGGGAGGCAGGACCTCCAAGGACTGCAGCTGATGCATCTGTAGGGAAAGGAGGAGAAAGTTTGGATGACAGAGAAAGAAACAGGAAAAGAAAAGTTGAGACAGTACAGAAAAAACAAACGAAACCGAAAGAGGAAAGAAACAAAAAAATGAAACTGATGACAGCTGAAGTCAAGTTGATGATGAGACGGAAAAACATGAGCAGAAAAAGTACAGAAACTTTGAGTGAAGAAGTTTTGGAGCTTATGACGTCTTCATATACTTTAAGTGATATCTAAAGCTGTAGGAGGACACAGATTAGCACATGTTTTTGAATATATACAAAGTATAATCATTGCCAGTGGATGTAATGAGATGCAGAAATGAGAGGAATAGGAATGATGACATTATGCTAAGCGGATTGAAATGATCGGATATGACATGTTCACAAACCTTTCTTGAGGCGAGGAATTATGGGGGTTTTTTTTGCAACAAAAGACTCGAGCCAGCGTCGAGAAAATCTCTGTCATGTTCCTCCTCTTCCTTCTCTTTTTCATTTGTTTTTTTTTCTGTACCGCTCTTTTGTAATGCAAATACTGTATATATATGAAGGCAGACTAGAGGAGAAAATCCACACTTGGGGAAGTTTGCTGAATCACTAATTAGTTCCTCTAGCTCGGGTAACGATCAAACGTTTTATTAAGAGGAAAAAAAACACCAGAGGTAAATTTAATGGAAGCTTTGCAGGATGATTCATTTTGCGTTAAGTTCGTATACATGTATATGTTTATTCAGTTAAGGTTATGAGAGTGTTTAAAGACTCATCGCACATTTACTGTAGCTGTAGCACTTTAAATTCAAAGTTGATAATTCATCCAAACACAAACACAAGTCAAGCCCTTCTGCAGAGCCGAGCAGACGCACTTCAAATGTTTGATGA
The DNA here is from genome assembly GCA_962446985.1 of Xyrichtys novacula. Lineage (NCBI taxonomy): Eukaryota > Metazoa > Chordata > Actinopteri > Labriformes > Labridae > Xyrichtys > Xyrichtys novacula. Next base: position 28,465,870 of record OY660871.1, read on the forward strand.
GTCAAGTGGGAGTTGTTCTTTTGGTTTCTCTGCATGCTGCAAACAATCTATATGAGGGAAAAAACAACAATCTGTGTGAAGTCTATATGTATATAGTTTCACTGAACAAAGTTAACAAGCGGTCTACAGCTAGAGATGCTTGATTGATAGAGCAATTTTTACCCATATGACTCAGGGTAGTTCGCTGACAGGAAATGAAAGTAGAGCCAAAAATCTGGAGAATACAAATTGTGTTTTGAGTGAAGGTTTCAGTCAAAACACCATTTATCCGGTTTGGGACAACAAATGATGATGCCATCTACAAAAACAGCAGAATTGTTGTACAAGGCTTGCAAGGTCACGTATGAGTGACACTTTCAGTTATATAAAAAAACAAATGGGTTATTCAAATACAATCCATCTCACTTGGGATGCAGGTTGGCAGGCTGTGGGAGGCTCTAGCTATCATTTTAAGGGAGGATTGCTGCTTTGTGTCACTGTGGACTGAGTCTTTAACTGTGGTCTCCATGACAAGCACGCAATCTCAATCAGGGGATACAAACTGTGAAGGTCAACAGCCCTGTAAAAAATCCAAGACAGTCTGGCTGGAGATCTCCACTGTCAGGACCCACCTCCACTGTGGGGACCGAAAATTGATTTGAAACCTTTCAAAATAAAAGCATGTATACAGGGTATACTTTTTTTCACATCAGAAGTTAACTTGAAACCTTTCAAAATGAAAGCAAATATATCAGAAGTATATATTTTTTGTTGCAAGTTGATTTGAAACCTTTCAAAATAAAAGCATATGTACCGGAAGTACGTTTTTTACATCAAAAGTTGATTTGAAAACTTCCAAAATAAAAGCAAAAATACCAGGAGTATTTTATTTAACTTATTTTTTTTCCATTAGAAGTTGATTTCAAACCTTTCAAAATAAAAGCAAAAATACCAGGAGTTTTTTTTTTTAATTTCGAAGTTGATTTGAACCCTTTCAAAATAAAAGCAAAATACCGGAAGTACTTTTTTTTAACGTCGGAAGTTGATTATAAACCTATAAACCTAAATAAAAGCAAATATACCAGGGGTTACCTTTTTTTTTCTGTCAAACGTTGATTTAAAGCCTTGCAAAATAAAAGCTAATAATCCAGGAGTAGGCTTATATTTTGTTATTAATTAATTTTTTACCTCAGAAGTTGATTCAAAGCCTTTCAAATCAAAAGCGATCAAACCGGGAAGTACGTAATTTTTGTCTCTTGTGAATATATTTTATTTCTTGGGGCTTTATTTCAGTGGAGGTCTACAGCCAGATCCCTCTCGTTAGCATAATTTTTCCAAACTTTTGTTACTCTTGAGCGCAGAACAAGACAGGGCTTTACACGTTTGTTAACACACCTTTAAAAGATGGCCCCTCCCTCCAGGCACAATGAGCGAGATGGACAGTGAAAAAAGAGAAGGTGCAGCTTTGGCAAGAACAAAGAAGTAGATTGGAATACAACCCCATTCTCTGATTTCTCCTGCGTTGGCTACGTTTCCAAGACAAAAATAAACACACCCACACCTCCTCACACCCTTGGCACTAACAGATTTTGTGTGAATACAGCAACACATCCCCGTTTGCTGTATGTGTTATCTCCAAGTCCAGAGATATACAGTATGTGCCTTTGTCTATGGTATGAGGACTACCATGTGCACTTTGCATCTGACTGATGCGTCTGGTGTGCACTTTTTAAAACGTGAATGCAACATATAAGATGCAGTTTGAACATGAATGGTAGGGTCAGTGTAGAAGCAGAGTGGATATGTGCAGGGACAACAATGGCAGAGAGATACAGAGACAAGCCAATAGACCAAGTCTGTACTCATCCATATCTGTACTATGTGTCATTGGGTGGCATGACAGAATTTCAATTAGAAACCTGCAAAAATAAATGGAGAAAGCGTACAACTAAAATCTAGGAAAACTAAGCGACAGTTGTGTTGACAGTGTGTGCTGACCACAGGTCTGGTCGAAGAATTTGTCAATCACTGTCTCAATAAGATCAATTTGCCCTTTCTCATCTTGGAAATTATGTTGCTGCATATGACCTGAGCTCTCTGGTGTGCTCTTTGGAGGTGTCCTCCAGTGAGATGCAAAGTGCATAGACAAGACTGTGTGCAATTGCGTCCATGATGAACCCAGGTGATGCACACAATGTTACACAAACAGGAAAACACAGTACGTAACCCAGAAATTACAGGTTGTCCTAACCAGTGTGTTTAGCTGCAGGCTATCAACTACTGCTTCAAGACTGAGGCTCAGAGTGATCCTGTATGCAACAGAGTAGAAAAACACTGATAATGATCTCTGCAGAATCATGCAACACCACACACACTTGAAGGTGAGCATTGTAATTGTAATACTCAATGTAAAAAGTGGTGGATTTATATAATATACACACAAAAGAGGGTTTCATTTTGGTGCTCACCTTTGACATAGACAAAAGCACTGTGTTCCCGGATTTCATCAAAGGTCCTGAGGCGGGCAGTGTAAACACCTTCATGCTCCTTGTGTGCAGCTTGTAAAGTGAAAGAGGCTGTGTAGTCATCTGTCTTAATGTCCACATTGCTGGACTGATGCAACTGGATGCCTGGAGGAAGACGAACATGAACTGAGCATCACCTGAAGCACAAATCCACTCGATTTATATCATCTGAAACGACGCTTACCATCTCTGAACCAGGTGATCTCATGTCTAGAGGGCAGCAGAGGTGAGGTGAAGGTACACTGCAGGCTGAGACTGTTGCCCTCCTTCACCCAGGTTGGGGGAAAGGTGATGCCAAAGTGGGTGTCTGGCCAGGCTACAGGAAAGATAAAGAGTGAAAATACGCAGTGAGATTATTCAGGGGTAGAAGAAAAGTGAGAGGAAAGTTGGGAACAAGGAGAAGACAAGGGTTAAGAATAAACTTGAAAAGGAGAGAAACCCTTTTCATCACACACAGGCGTTTTCCTCGCTTATGCAGGGACAAAATTGAAATAGAAAAAGTAGGTCTTATCCAAAACCACACTGAGAGAAGAGATATATTCTAGATGGTAATGATTTGGATGGGTGCTACATTTTAAAGTAGATACAAATGAAAGCAGCATGATAAATAAAAAAGAAGAGCAACAAAGAAGAAGAGGGTGTGCAGAGGTGAGTGCCAGGAAGTAAAAGAAAAAATACGCTGATTTTTGAGGATAGGAAATGAGAGCTCTTTCTATTACCTCCCGAGTTTTGATGTCTCTACTGTTTAACTAAATTTTCTCCAAACTAGCAGAAACAAGCACTTCCTTCTTCGGATTTCCTCACTCGTGAAACTGAACAAGACAACCCTGTCTTCATTAACCAAAACTGATGAGTTTTTCAGGCTTCCGCAGTCATGATAGAAAGATCCCCTGCTCACGAGAGGCATCCCTTCGAGGAAACAACAGACGACAGCAGGAAAGATGAAAATTTGACAATTTTTTTTAAAGCCAGCAATTCCTGACAAGTTATTCCTTCAGCTTTTGTCATCTCTCACTTGTCAAACCACTGAAGCGATGCTATCTGGAAGTGAGATGTATGTGTGCCATGAGGACTTGTCAGATCTTATTCTCAAAGATGAATACGGGGTGACCGTGACATGTTTCATAATGATATTATTCTATCAGCAGCAGTTCAACCTTTCACTGACACGTACGTCTGGCTGTGTTCAAATACAAGACTTAGGTCGGTCTTTTTCTGACATCATTCAGATGCTTTGTCAGTGTTTCTTTCTGTGCAGTGATCATTTTGATTGCTTTTATTTATTAAGATGTTAATCATGGAAATTTTTATCTGCTCCATATGAGATAATCAAGCTGTTTGCTGATAACAGCTGGTTTAAATTAACTGTCATTTTTCCGAGTGTGTTGTATATACTGTGTTGTACTTGTGTGACACTTAAGGTCCTTTCACACCGGGAGCATTTTTTTCATGCAATTATTTTGGACGTCAATATTTTTCATTCGAACCTGTATCCTGTCAATACAAGCGTTCACAAAATTTTGCATAGCTAGGCCGATGTTTGAACTGTATAGTGATCTGGGATGGACCAAAGTGTATTTCTATAGCACTGGGACAAACTTAAAGGTTCACCTTCCTTTTACTGCCAAACACGGGTTTTAGATAAGCCTATGAAGTTCAACAGTGACCTTTAAAAAAAGGCTTGCTCATGAGTTTTCCCAGTTGTATAGCAGCCTTTGGCTGAGTCTCTGTCCCCCACATCAAAGCAAAAAAGTTGGAGAGTACAATGCTCTCCCCTGTCAAAGCTACACAGCAAACTCATTCATTGCCCCTAAAACATTGTCACGCTATTTCTGCCTTTGCCTCTAATAAAAAAAAGGCATAATTCATATGAATATAAAGGCTGATTCTGGTAACTGAAAGAAGCTTTCTTAAGTATTTGAACAAGCAGCGTTTCCTGTTGTTTTTCCCATTTATGACAGCATACATTGTGAAGGGTGATCCGGGCAAAAGAGTACCACAGCTATTGTGAGATGCTCCACAGCTCGAAGCAAAAAGGATTACATCCCTGGCTGTTCCTAAAACGAAATATACATGACTGTTGTTTCTGCTCAATTGGAAGCAAGTGTTTATGTCCCTGCAGCAGCTATCCTACAAATAGTCTTGCTTAACACCCGTACAGCCACGGACATGGACTCCCACACAGATACATAAACTCCCATGACAAACAAACACTGTCAACATGCTGTTGCCTTTCAGTCCATCTGTATCTGTCTTTATGAAGTGCAGCATGCACAGCAGAGCACAGTGTTGTGCCACTGCCTTCAAAGCCTCGCAGCCCTCCCTCTCGTTTACCGGTGGAGGGAAGGAACTTCAAAGGATGGCAGAGAAATGAAAGGGGACACTTTTCATTAGGCCCTGGCGTGAAACTTACCGCGGGTCTGTGAGAGCTCTGAACCAGCCACAGCTCCTTGATATGCTGAATTGCAGAGTTGCAGGGTGTCGGAGCAGGACCAATTGGAGAGAGACAGGGAGGGTCAGAGATGGAGACAGAAACACAGGGAAATATTGTGAAATTGAAGGTGCAAAAGACAGAGTGCAACAGCAGATAAATCAAACCAGGCAACACCACATTTATGCAAGTCACATCTAATATTCCCTTTCACCTATTTTTAACCACTGGAGAAAGTCTGTGAAAAATAGATGGCATAGAGAGGCCTTGAAGTGTCTCATTAATGCCCGGACCACCTAATTTATCTACAAGGTCAGGTAACATTGCTGCCTTTAAGAAAAGAGGGGTCATTAAAAGGCACAGTAGAATAAAATAACATTACTAAAATGAATGTTTGTGTCAAAACTAAGGTTACCATGCTCACTTTGAATATTTCACTTCTTGAGACAGTGTCAGCCTATGAAGGGTATTAATGACTTATGTTGCCTGTGCACAATTTATTTAAATAATACACGAGTGACTTCATTACCCATCTGAAAAAAGACTTAGGCTATGAGGCCACGGACAATAGCCTACTGATTTTTGAAAATTCATATTATCATTGCCAGGGGGTACCAGGACATCAACTAAACCACACATGAAACATCTATTATTTTTAAGAAGGGTCCTTGAATTTAAGATTGAGGTTTTCAGGACTATGACAGATAACTACCAGGCTAAAACTTTAACTCTTGTTTTTCCACAAGGTAGCCTGAGTATGCTCACACTTTATTTTAACAGGGGATACTCTTTGATATTAATGGACTCTTTAAATTATCTGCAGCAACTCTAATATTTTAAAATTCCCAAATTCATATGAATCAACTTGTGACTTATTTGACCAAACGTACCCGCCTGGCGTTTACTACACAGGACCCAGCACAGCCCCTTACATTCGAACAAGGCAAGTGCTAAAAAAACTTTCGTAGATGTAGCCATTTTGTTTCCGCCTCTGACTTTGCTTTTTTCCGACTTGGTAACTGAAGCGCGGGTAACTCAGGTGTGACGTCATTTTCTGCTTGGACTTCTGACTTCCGAGGTAACACGAACGTAGCCTGGATGGACCATCCTGTTGCGTGAATCACTTGCCGTTCCTTCCCACAACAGTCTGGACTTCGGCCCATTGGGAGCGTGTATTCCTGGTCAGAAAATAACAGGGCCAATCAGAGATCGTGTTTTCACTGTTACCCGAAGGACAGGGAAAGGCAGCCCCTGATTGGTCCATGTGTAGATAGTGACGTTTAACACAAGCTGCGGGACTTTTCAAAGCTCCGTTCATTCAGAACGCCGTTAATTCTGCAGTTGACTTTGCAAAGTCGGCAGAAATCGTTTATATCCGCAGAAGACGTCGAATGTGTTTCACGCAACAGGATGGCCCAGCCAGGCTAACACGAACGCAGCAGAAGTCGGTATTTTGAAGAGGAAAAAACACCCGCGAGACAACGCACGGGCGGGGCTTCGGTTAAACGTTACAAGCGTGAGCCAATTTATTCCAACGGCTACTTTCAAAAATGCTGCATTCGAGTTACCTCAGATGACAGATGTCGGAGCAGAAAATGGCGTCTCACCTGAGTTCGCAGCGTTTCAGTTACCAAGTTTGACAAACGCAAAATCGGAGGCCTGAAACATGTTGGCTACATATACGAAAGTTATTTTGGCGCTTGCCGTATATTCGGACAAGGATTTCATTTTCAGCTCGGACTTCTGGCATCCGAGGTAACTCGAACGCAGCTTGCGGCTTGCCGACAAACTTGGATAAATGTAAAATCTGTGAATTATTTGGGCAATTATGTTCGTAAGAGAAAACCCCAGACCTGTTGAAAAACACGAAGACGCCAGAGTCGAGTTCCGGATGTGTGGAAACTTGAGGATTACCAAGCAGTGAAGAGAAACCGTCGAGGCTAAAAGTGAGCAAGAGATCCCCCCACTTCCACAACGCCACCGTTTTGACCGTGTGCGTGTTACACTTCTAGTTTAAAACACTCGTGAAGCTACATATTCTTGACAAAGACTGCCCCTTTTCGGCTTTTTACCTCTACAACATCTTTAGAAGCGATATAGGACACTGGCCACTGTTACCTGAGTCAAACGTCCATTGGCTTTGAGAAAGTCCACCCGCACAGATGGCCGACGAAACATCCTGAAACGGTTTCTCTGAGTTCAACTAACAGTGAGTAGGCTTTAAAAACTTTTTTTCTGATGTGGCATGCATGTGTTTGCTCCCGCTTTGGATTTTTCTCACTATTGCTGCTGTCATTGGCCTTAAATTCTGGATGACAAATTGTTGGTGCGGAGTTCAGAGGCGTGTTTTGCCCTCCATGCTAGAAAGTTGGTCAGTTTGCTGGTTGGTTGCACGGTTAGTTGGTTTCCAAGTTAATTTGTAAACGTTGCTGTTCATTTTAACCACAATGTTATTAATTTTCACTGAGTAAAGTGGACAAAATTGAAGACACACTGCTAACAACAACAACACATCACATAACAGCACCATCTGCTACATCTTCAATAATAAACACAATGTTAAATTATCACCTGTCCTACACCAACAAAAACTAAATACTAACAAGCTTGCTAAAGGCAGAATTGGTGGTAGAGCTGTTGCATCTGATTACATTTGATCATCCAGGTGTTCCTAATGTTGTGGCTGGTTGGTGTTGTATTATCCAGCTTCCACATAGACTAAATGTTGAAATTTTCAGATTCAGATTTAGGTGCTTTAGATCATAAACAGAGTTTGAAATGTTTCTTGTGCTTATTTGTGTTTTAGCTTAGCCGGGCTTCAAATACTTCTGGTAAATATCTATAGTTTCTGTTTTGAATTGTTTTGTTTGTTCTATATGACTATGTAAATGGTTAATTCAGCTATGATGTCTGATTAAGCTTTAAACGTGAGCATGTCAACATTAAAGCCAATAGAGGGCAGTGTCTTCAATGTATGCAAAATGATGAAGTAATATTGACGTTATATTGCTAAACTTGCTTCTCAAGTTGACTCAGGACACTCTTGAAGTTGGCATCAGGTTTGAAACATGGAAGAGACATGCTGTGTATACTTGTTGACTGGTTACAATGCCTCTGACTAGCTCCCCAAAATGAATACTTTCCTGTCTATAACACTTTGTCTTATTAGCAGCTCAGGGTCTAGAAGTTCAAATTAATTCTTGTTAAAGTCAATCACTGTGTTATCTTATCAACGTTATACTAGTATGAAATAGAAAAACTACTCACAATTGACCACAAGTGTTCCAAAAGTCATAGCTTCACCCAGGACACTCTTGGCCACCACTTTATACTCGCCAGCATCCTCAGGAGAGCATCTGAGGATAAACAGTAAATGTGTATCCTGAAAAAATTAAGTGTTGAAGATTGAGCTGAAATGAAAATGCATCCATAGTTTCACAAATTTTGTGCTCTCACGGCACATACTTTCATTATAGGCAGCACACTTCACTCTGTTGGAGTGGCTATTAAGTTAATTCCAAATGCAACAACGTGAAAGAAAGTAATGTGAAGCCTCAACACCACACCACTTAACTTAATTGGCTGACTTTGTTGTCTGAATTTGGATAATGGAGGAGTCAGACAAAACAGCACCGGCTTTGATTCCCCAATATAAAGGCCACTCTTATCTTTATCCACAACTTCATATACAAGTTTGTAAGATTTCATGAAACATCTGGCAGAGTGTGGAGGCTAGGGACTGTGGACCTGCAGGGGGTTTTGAATGATGTTTCACCGTCTGCATGCTCAGTAGCTAAATTCCAGGAGGTGTGATGTTAGTAATATTACCTGAAACATGTCATGCTGTCACCACTTCTGTCCAGGATTAATCTGGGATAAACAACCATCTGAAAGCACTCCAATGTAACCCCTCACATGAACACACAGAGTAACTTATTGCTGTGCAGGCAGTGTCTGCATCATATGCTCGATTAAGCGAGACAGATTTTAAAACAGTGTATTCCCACTTGTTTGGTGCTTGTCAGCATTGTGGGCACACATACACACACATAGCCCGCTACACTAAACAGTACCACAGAGTGTTTACTGAATTGTACATCTACATCAAACTGATACAAAAAAATTGACTGATTATTTCTAATATTAGAAGTAGAGCATGTTTGGGATTCTGATGTTATAATTACCTTAAACAAAAATATCTCAGGTTAATGGAATTGAGATACTGAGGTATTAGGATTTTGACTCCAAAATGTGTTGTTTTGAAATGTCATGGAGCCTGGGTTAATAATCGCTTCATTTGCCCTAAAACACAGTCTATTCTGTTTTCAAACACATAGGATATTTGGGACATCAGTTGCCATGTCATTTTAGTATAAATATTAGAATATTTAAAAACACGAACACTACGATTCAGGAACTAATAGTGCTGTTTTGATTCTGTACGCAAATGCTGACATGTAAAAAAGAAGGGCCTTTCTGTCTCTGTGACAGTAACCTAAAGAGCACTTATTTTCCTGGTTTATTGCGTTAACAGTTTCACCTCTTCCAGTTTAAGATTGGTTGACTGGCACAGCTACACTCGCACCTTGTCAAACAGTAGGCCTACAGTACGGGCAAGCAGCAGGAGAGGCCAGTGAGACACTAGAATCAGGACCCCTAAAAGTGCCCTGAGTTAAAGACCCTGGGTTAAGTGGTTTCTCACTGTGAGTGCACAGACTGCACAGCTCCACAGTAAGTTAGACAGAATTACATAGTGTGTGAGCAAACCAGTGTCTTTGTTATATGCATGTCCACTAACCCCAGGTGTCAGAAGGCTGAACACTTTCAGATAGAGTGAGAGGGGGATTGATATGAAAGCAGAAAATCGACTGAGGGATTCAAATTGTGAAAAGTGTTATTGTATTGTAAGAATTTCTAATTGTTTTAAAGCAGTTAGAATACACTGCATTTATCTAAATCAAAAAATTACAATAGTTTTTTTTTTTTAAATATTGTGCAGCCCTTACCACAGAGATAAATACTATGCTTCTTTAATTAAAAGCAAAGTGGTGCTATCTACACACAGTTTATCTTAAACAGCTCTTTGTCATATTCACGGTTTTTCCTGCACAGAAATTTAACCTTTATTATGTATTTGAACCAGTGACCTACCTTCTAATTTCCAGTGTATTCAGACCAAATGTCTGTCGAAGGCTGTAATTCCACGGTTGATCTGACATCCTCAGAGGCAGACCGTCCTTATACCTGACATAAGAATTAAGAGATAGATTTGAGTGCGTGTCCAGAGTTTTTTTGAATATCAAAGTAAAAACGAATAACAGGCTGCACTTGAGTGGTTCACGACCCGGCCCACTGACTTCTCATTCACGTCTTTCACTCATCAAATGTCGGTCGATAGGCTGAGTTTAGAGCAACCAGAGGAGGTCTTTGATCTCTCATTCTGTTTTGTGCCGGGCACTGTTGAGGGCAGCTCATTGGGCTCGATGGGTCCCATATGGGATGGTGAAACCCTCGAGCCTCAGGTTATGTGGATCTCGGTGAGGTTCATGAATACTGAGCACACAGTCTGTTCTCTGGCTAGTCTCTCAGAAGCTCAAGCATCAAGGTCGACAGTTTGGAACGTTGCCTGAATTAACATAGGTGATTTCATATTGATATACAGAAGGATATTTAATAACGCATGGTTTAGAACTCTAGGAATATGACTCTGATACTTACAGTTAGTTTTCTTTTACCATGCATGCCTACTACTAGGGCTGGACAATATGGGAAAAAGTTTATCATGATATATTTTTTTCATATCAGTCGATAACGATATCACGTCATAAATCACTTGTCAATCTTAAATGTTCTCTGTCACTCTTAAATTAAATTTAACAGTGCTTATTGGTAGCATGTCTTTTGCAATACAATAAGCTACTGCATCAGTGAGGTCTCTGTGTCTCTTCAACGTTTTGTCGCAAGGCATTCCACAAGCGAAAACGGACTGAATTGTTGGTTCAGCGCGGTGCAGACCTGGAGCAACTCCCCTTTTCATTGGCTATTCGTTAGTGATGGTGAGATGAAGCCTCTTGAAGCATTGAAGCTTCCATCCAATAACTTAATTAATTAATAAGCTTAATTATTGTGCTTCATTTGCTTTATTGTGCCATCAAGTGGACCATAAATGTAAAACAGACAGAGGGAACCTGAGGGAAATTAATTTTTGATATATATCATTATCGTTTTATCGCCCAGGCCTATATACCCCTTATATTATATTGAATCAAACATGAAAAATTCAATGTAAGTCACTCTGGGAGGACTCTTGATATACTTTCTTCTGTCTTCTATTTTTCCATCCATCTTGAATTGCATTAATTTGTCATGGAAAAAATACTTCAAATGAGTATAACCTAGAATTTTCAAATTTCTCGAATGGTTATTTGTCAAATCTGTTGTAAAGTGAGGCTTTGTTAATTGACCGGATTGCTTTTGTTCTCTGAAAATTGTAACGTTTAGTGGTTAATAGGACTTTCCTGCTGAGTGAGAAATGAATTGAAGATGATACAAGTTGGCATTTTTAGAAATAGAAACTTTATATCAACTGTGGAAGCCCAGGGAATAGACTGCGGCAGACATAGAAGCTCTCACCATGTGACCTTAGGGGGTGGATAGCCCTTAACGGTGCAGGAGAGTTTGACCGTCATGCCCTCCCAGACGGTGTGAGCCCTCAGAGGGATCGGAAAGTCTGGGGCCTTCTGGCTCAGACGCTCCATGTACTCCATGTGGGCAGATTTCTTCTTCTCTGCCTGGAGCACAGAAAATTTCCAGAGAGGGAAAACTTTCTAAGTGATAAATATAAGCATACGGCAGATAAGAGGAAAAGCAATGTGCTGAGGAGTATTCTCTATCTCTAAAGCAACCTTAATTCTCTAAAAGAGGCAGCCAAGTCCTTCAGATCACCAACACAAAAAAGAGAAACAAATAAGATAAGAGACACAAAAAAAAAACGTTCTGGGTAATCTGATGGTGGTTATGCACTGGAGAAACATGGGAGTAAATAAGATAATAAATCTTACAGTTTTTCTTACAACTCCTAACAAACTTTATTTTTATCTGTGATATTAAAGTTGCTTAAACTAGGTCACAGAAATGACCTTGTTTCTGTGATTTCTTGTTTCATTTTCTGATTTTCCTTTGTGTTTTGCACCTCAGGGCCACCATAAAAACGTGACAAATAAATACTATTATAAGACAAAGCAGAAAACAATGATATTCTTGCTATACATGATTTTTACAATGAAAAGTTTTTTTTTACCTGCCTGCGGAGGGCCAGTTTGTCAACTCGTGTGCGTAACACATGCTGGTTCCTGATCACCTCTAGCTCAAGCTTCTCAGCCTCGTTTCCAAACATGGTCCACTTGTCTCTGTAATATTCTTCATCCTCTGCGAGAGTTTCCTTCAAGATTTCCCTGGTGGAGCAAAGCATATTTTTAAAATTCTGTTCATATTATCTGTTATTTTTGTACCTGAACACAATCTTTGTTTGTGAGAGTGGGTGATGTTTGTTTGATCCAGATTAAATATACCTGCATTGGGATTACCAATTCAGTGTTTGGTAAAACTTTTGGGAGAAGCGTGTCTGGGCATCAAGAGTCACAGCCTAGATATTGTTTTCCACAACAAGAAGGGGGGATGGGGGGGTGTCTTGATCTGAACTTTTTTGTGGGTTGTCAAAACAATTCAGACCTCCATCAGTGGTGAAAAAAAGTAGAGAGAACAACTCAGACAAAGGCTTGCTTTACAACAAGATGAATCAACCTTTGAGGAAAACAAAACAGCAATTTCACATTGATTTTTTTTTCTTTTGGCAAGTTAATGTTCCCTTCTGTCCAAGTCCATTTGCAGGGGAATGCAAGTTTTATGCTTGTTGGCAGCCTGATGTTGAAAAGGCTCAGTAATAATGTTGGTTTGCCGCTCCATTTTTACCTATGTGTCATTTTACAAAAGCGCTTTTTGTCGCACGTGTTCGAAGGTTGTGGGATGTGGGTGTTTTGTCAGTGGGATATGAAACACAGTTGATTCATGTCACTGTGAAGAGATTGCAGTGCAGAGCAGTGGTATGTGTTTCTTCAGGAATCCTTCAAGTGTTGACAGTCACTGTGTTATTGTGTTAATACCCACGTCACATCCTTGACTTACCATTTATCACGTTGGTTGCCGTTGAGATGGCACGTGCTTGTGTTGGTCTATTTAGTCACACAAAGCAGGATTTATTTATCTGTGTGAAACAAGTCTATTAGTTCCAGTTTGAAAATGATCATTAGTTGATAATGTGATTTATAATGCTGCCAGTTTGAAGAGTACCCTGATAATGACAAAGGCTAGCAGAAAACACAGTTGATTGGTTTACCTTGATTTATTAAACTGAAATGCAGCAAATTGTCTAAAAGATATTTCACGGCTCTTTATTTTAGAGTTAGCACTTTCTAAACTTTTACAAAACTGAAAAAAAATCTGCATCAGCATCTCAAATGCTTTACAGCACACGGCTAGGGCTGGGAGCTGAGGTGTTGGTAAGTTTTTGTAAACCCAAACAACAGCAGAGATCTCCTCTATAGAGCAAGGGACACCAATCTAGTTTTGGTGAAAAAATCGGTCTATATAGGGATGGGTGATATGGGCTAAAAAATTAATCACGATAAAATTTGCCACTCTAGCGATGACGATAAAAGTCCAGATAGAAAATATAATTCTAATCCAAATACTTTTGACTTATTCCGTCTTGAAAAGCCCAGTTGGAGTAGTCATAAAGATACTTAACCACAAGATTGAGTGGTAGGTTGTGGAGAAAACTAATGACATCAAACAAGTCTCAAATGTGAAAACATTTACAACATTTGTTGAAAACTCTTATTGCAAGGAGTGAACAGCAGCAGATCTACTGTACGATGTCAGGCAGACCTGCTTGCGCTAATCTAGGCCCTGATCTTGAAGGAAATTCCTCATGTGGAGCCTCGTCCAGTAACAAGCTGCTCAGAAACGTCTTCTTCATTACTTTCGGCCATGTTAGTTTGTTATTCTGCTCTGTGTGGGCTAGTGCTGGACGATAATTCGATAACAATATATATCGATCGATAGACGTGTGGTGCGATAAAAAAAAACGGGTCGATAAAAAGTTCGATAGAAAAACACAGTTTCCCTTTCTTTTTCATCATAGCCTATCATGTAGCTTTTACTACAGTCATTACTTCCTCCCAACCAATCACAAACGCAGACCCAGGTACGCTACGGCACCAAGCCCAGCCCCTATCAAACCACAACAGACAGCACGTGTATTAGAAAAAATGATACAGCAAGGAGAAGCGGAGGACATTGTCCCGTAAAAAGGTTTCAGTAGTTCACCAGCATGGCAATGTTTTGGTTTTTAGAAGTCTGACAAAAAGCGAACAGCGGTCGTTTGCAAAATTTGCAGAGAATTAGTAAAAACGAAGTCTGGTAACACAACCAACTTGTTTTACCATCTAAACCGATCGCACCCGCAGGAGTACGAGCTGTGTCGGCCGCGCCGCGGCTCCACGTCATCGTCGGAGGAATCCTCTGGAACCGCTGCCAGCACCAGCACAAAGCATGTGAAGCAGACCAAACTGGACTTCGTTTCTTGCCAAAATACGACAAAGCATCCGAGCGGCATAAGGACATCACCCATGCAGTAACATGCTCCATAGCGAGGGACATACTGCCAATAACTACCGTTGAAAAGCCTGGCTTCGACCAGCTTCTAGCCACTCTCGACCCGCGATATGAAGTGCCCGGCCGCAAGTATTTCTCAAACACAGCGCTTCAGGCATGAAAATGGGTCAGGGGTTGAAAAGGTGAGAAGGGTGCGGAGGAAATACGTTCCGGTGTAGCTTCTTAAAGTGGAAGAAAATGAGCTCATATTTTACAAAGACGCGAGTATTTGGATCATGGCTACTAGCAGGGGGTGCATTCGGCAGGGGTGCATTCTACGACACAACACCGGCGTGGATAAGTCCTGCTTCTCGTGCTTAGTTTGTGTATTAAGTCAATCACATGATAATTAAAAAAATAAATCTCCCGACCCCGGGAGAAATATTTCAGTGTTCAGACACCAGGCTGTGGGCAGTTTCCCACACAGTTAAAACTGGTAGTATGCTATTCCCACCTAAAGCTATTCTGTTTATTTATATATTTGTTTATTTTCATCAAAAGACTATTTAAATATTTATTTATCAGATTTTCTGGTCACTTTAGTCTTTATGTTTGTCATCAGTATTTACTGACGTCACTCAGGCCACTTAAGTTGATTTCTTTTTTTTTTTAAGTTCTTTTTTAAAAAACTTTCAGTTGTGGTAAAATAAAAAAGGTGGTTGAATAAAGGTTTGAATTTGAATTCAGTGCTTGTGTGTTCTTTATTAAAAGTAGGTCATTAAGCAATAGCATAAAACATCCAGGGCTGCAATTAAAATATATGTTAAATAATTATAACAATTATATCGATATCGATCAATATGATTTATTTTTTATCGATATGCTTTTTTTCTATATCGTCCAGGCCTAGTGTGGGCTATGGCTGTGAGTCCATCGCTCGCGCTCATGTCATCAACTTGCATTTATAGTATTTATCATGAGATGGCAAATATTTATCATGGAGGATTCTTCTTACGATATATCATGAACGATAATCTATCGCCCATCCCTTGGTCCATCCCTATCCAAAACAACCACCTCTCAAAATTAAAACTGGTTGGAGATTGCGCAGTAGTATTGTGCTGAAAATCAGTGTACTTCCATGATACCCATCTGTAAGAAAGATTTCAGGAGGAGTCTACAAGCTGAGCTGCCCCTGGAGATATTAGCACTTCAAAGTTAGGATTAGCTCTGGTGTTATTCTGATGGTTTTAACTGGGAGTTGAAATATCTTTCAATAGGTAAGTGAGACTTAAAAGTCTCTTAAAAGTCAATTTTCTATAAAACATTGCTGGCAGTACTTTAGATGCTGCCAACCGAGCAGCCACTAATTTCATAGCCACGTTTTTTCCTCTTGTAACAGATAATCTTCAACTCGAATACATCCACTTTTATCTCAGTTTAAAATGATCCATAATGAGAAAATGACGGTAAAGTGTCTTGCCCAAGTAGTGCGTCATTGTTATGGATGGAAATTTTCAGGATAGTGATTTGATCCAGCCTCTGTTGGAGAACTCAAGACTCTATCAAATGTACATTTGTATGGCAGGTTGGAGCTATAAATACCTCTAAAGGCCCATGCCATGTCAGTTCTCCTGCATATGTGCAGTTCATCCATCTTTATGGAGGTAGACGCTCTTTGCGCACTATTATGGATTGTGCTTTCCTTTAAATGCAGTGATTTAATACTCCTCTCTCTCGCTGGAGGGGTGTGTATCCTGAACCGTCTTTTGATTGACAGTCCCCAGGGCTTAATTATTTGAACTTTACCTCACACACACACACACACACTCTGCCTCAACAAACAGAGAGAGACATAATCTTAAATATTCACAAACACTTCTCTGGGCTTTGATGGCCACTAGAGCATGAATGGCCCTTCAAATACTTGCCATAATTCAGTGAAATGCACAAACAGCATGAATAAATATGCAAATATGAATACGTGTATGCAAAGATGCATTACCCAGACCTGTAGGTGCCCATACTGCTCACACTTTCAGGGGCTCAGATACATGGTTTTGACTTTTTCTGCCACAGGCCTGTTTAGTGGAGCGTATGCCTGTCAGTATTTTTAATCTCTGTGGGCTCAGAGATTTTAAGCCTCAAGGGAACGCACACTGGAACTCATCAAGTCAGTAGGACTGAGAGGGTTTATAGCTTAATTATTGCTCCCGATGGAAATTTTATTCTGCATATTGGTGCAAATAACAGCAAAACCCTCCTCTTAAAGACAAACCTGGCATGAGTCAGCTGCATAATTTACATGTTACCCCTTAACAGTGAGGAGATAATAGCAGTATGTGAATCAGATTTTAATGTGGAGCCATCACATAAAAGATCTAGCGCCTTCATTTCCTCACAAATCAAAACAAATGTCATGCTCCCACATCCTGCAACATTCAGACCTTCCAGAAATAGTGTGCCAATCCTCGAGAGCTTTGAAGTTCATCCTTCCGTCCGTCCTTTCTTATCCTGGGAGGAGTCAATCATCCCAAGTATTACCAGATATCCAGCCTCCGTCCTAAAATATCCATCCACACCAGATTCGTCTCAGCACTTCTGAGAAGAGGGGGATGAGATTTGTGAAGAATTGAGGTTGGGTGGAGAAATTTCCCTTCATAGTGGAATGGACCTTGCTAATTCATGAGGGAGAGGGCTTTAACAGGTGGATTTGACTGAAGGTGAGACAAGACCGAATTAGACAAAGCACTTTAGGGGATAGGAGAGACACTCTGTGATGAGATGGTAAGATAGAGGGTGGTGGCGGTGGCATGAGAGAGGGCAGCTAATGAGATGCCGAGTTGGCAGGCCACATCTCTGCAGCTGAGGCTCATTACTGTCAGATGTGTTTTGTCTTTCAAGAGGGGGTGATTGTACCCTCGATGACTTCCCCCTTTTTCACTCTCTCTCCTTTGAAACTCCATCTTCTAGCATTACCAGTCTTCTTCAGTCATCATTGTGACTTCTGGCCATGCATCTCATTGCGTTTCCAGCCGCGGCTTCCTTTTATGGCTTCAAGGTCATTATATCTGGGTTATTCTTAGAATTTAATAACTTTACATACAGTAATAATGTCAAATAAAAAAAGAGACTAATCATTTTTTGGATGATTGGAGAACAGGAGAGCAGTTGCCTCTAAGTCACCACATGTAGAAGTGATATTGAGTCCTGTGTGACCCCGACAGGACAACTAGTGTCCCAGTAGTAAAAAAGAAAAAAAAAAAGGATTTTAGTAAAGCAAATCATGTCGCAAGAGGCCACAATCCCCTTGCTTCCTGATCTGAGTGACCTAAACCTCCCTATTCAGGGACTTATTTTGGGATATGTGACATCCCCTCCACAGCTGAGCTGTAATCCTGTCCTTGCAACATGGTTTTAAGACACTTAAAAAAAGTAGTAGCTCACACTTGTCATCAACACAATCCTCCCAGTTTCCTAATCGCTAATAAGTTAAGGACTTTGTCTACTGGCAGGGTAGTAAGTTCAGCTACGAGCTCTGTGCTCACTGTTTAAAAAAGAAGTACATTTATTAGTACTTTTTTCAGTGCTGGATTATTTCTGCTTTTTGAGACTCTTGCCTAATTCTCACTCAGTTTTACTTCAGGGCTGCATCATAAAATACCTCATTAGTGATCAATCTGCCAATCAAAAATGCCCAGTCATAATTAAATGCAGCATGTAGTGACCTCTTTTAAATTAGTGTTGTTTTGTGAGACCAACAGCCTCAAACTGAAGTAATCACACCATTGTTATGTAAGACCCAGGAAAGCAAATTTTCAAGTACTCTTAAAACTAGAACCAAACTTTTCTGACAGGTTTCACTTGTAGAATGACTTAATAGTAACTTTGAGAGAAAAGACTGATTTAAGCTCCCATAAAAGGTCTTTAAAGCTCTTATAGTTAACTTTGAAATCCACACTGATGCCTTTTCATGACATCCAAATGTGGCACTTAGCGACAGGGTTCAGGATTTTTGTATTGAGTTTCATTGCCTAAAAAAGGTGTGAGGGGGAAATGCCAGCCAGCTAACTGTAGAAGCAGCCTGTTTTTACAATTTCTATGTAAAACATTCAAAATAAAGGAAACATTCGACTGTCAAAAGTCACTACTCAAGCATGTAGAGAACAAGATACGCAAAGACTGCTTGGCCCAAAGTTCTTAATGGGAGCTTTATTGGTTATGAAGCATACTGGATTTATTACTGATCTTTTTTTTTGACCTACAAAAGCCAAATGTGACTTCGCTCAAAGACTGACGATATCATTATGTACTCTTGTAACATTCACGGCAAACAGAAGTTAAACTGAGTGATGAAACGCAAAATTCACATTCAACACACAGGCCACTTAGACATCCTCCTTATCTTTGTCCTCCTTATCCTTATTGTAATTTTTAATGCCTGAAACCACAGGCAAAATAAAGTCCTAGCATAGTAAGGGGGTAGGTGTCAGACCAGATGTTTCACAGCAGGCTGAAGAAACACCCTTTTATTATACGTTCAACACCAAATTTTAGATATGAGAGGTATATGTGGTTGTAGGAATGTGACTTTTTTGCAAGGAAGTATACCCGACAAATGCATATTGAAACAAACCAAAAGTTCCTCGCAGCATCTTTCATTCACTGTCCACTGATTAGTTTTTCTTGATACTCTCCTTTCTTTGAGCAGGATATGAAACGCCTCCTTCTTCCTCATCAGTACAAAGACAAAGTTTGATTCAGAAGAACGGTTCATTTAGCTTATTGGTTTCACGACATCTGAAAGATAGCAAATGAGAAAAGAAGTCTGCATCTGACCTTTCACAGACAGATCAGAAAAGAGCCCTTATTGCGGTTGAGTATTGAGCCTCTCTGCTGGCATAAAAGCTCTTCTGCAGTTCAGCTTGCAGGGCAGAGCTCCAGCAAAACTTGAGCCACTCCACTTTGTCAAATAAAGTGGAGAGGGAGGATGTGGTGGTGACTACTGATTGAGAAGCAGAATCATAATGAGTACAGATCATCTAGGAAGGAAGTCCTCTCGAGAAAAAATGGAGACATGCTCTAATTTTCGGTTCAGCTGGTACTCATGGAGGACTTCAGTTCAAAATGAGAAATAAAGATAATGTGCCTAAAATGAGAACTGCAGATGGAGGGAGAAGATTGGAAATTTTCTCTGTGGTGTCACTAACTTTTTGTAGTATCTCTAATAAAATGTTACTGTCAAATAATAAGATGATGTTATTAAATTCATGAAAGAGTAATATGACAGTTAGACTACTAAATAATGAACATTGATTGAAGACACCAGCCAATCTTTTAACTGATAAAGTTAATTGTGTTTCTCCAGGGCTGTCATGATTTTGATCAGATTGAAAAATATCAAGTGTCAGATGAAGCTGTCTTTCTACTGCTTTTTTAATGCTAATGTGAGGAAGTATTTGTTTGTGTCAATTTGGTGCAGTTTCTGGACAAAGCCTTATGTTGTGGCAGATGTTGTTTTGTTTTTTGGAATAGTTTTCCGACTATTAATTGTACCCTGTTTTTTTTTTAAGTGTGCTTTACTGTCTCCACACCCCAAGTGTGAGTAAAATCATTTGCATGAACAAACTACATGTTAAGTCAATGCAAAGACGCGATTAGAAGCACATACTACTCTGGCGATGCGAATGACGCGAATTGGGTGGGAGCTGAAAATGTCTCATATTCGCATCAGGATAACTAATCAGCCCAAAGGTTGCCGGGTGATGTATGAAAATAGACTGTTGTTCACTAGTATCTAAAATGGAGGACAAACTGATTGTGTATGATATATGATACCTTTTATTTCAATTACCAAAACCGGAATAAAAAGGAGCTGGCCTGAGGGCAAGTGAGTAAGGAGATCGGATTACCTGGTAAATTATAAAAAACTTGGCGGGGATTACAGTTGAAATTAGCATAAACGGGTATAAACGCACGAATGAAGCGAGTAAATACTATTCATTCATGCGTCTAGATTCGCGCGAATGAAGCGAGTAGATGATTTTATTCATGCCCTATTGTAGGATTACCTGGTAAATTATAAAAAAACCTTTGACTATCACTTGATCCTGCTGGCTGAATTGGCAGGGATTACCGTTGAAATTTGCATAAACGGCTATAAATGCGCAAATGAAGCAAGTAAGTACTATTCATTCACGCGTCTAGATTCGCGCGAATGAAGCGAGTAGATGATTTTATTCATGCCCTATTGTAGGATTACCTGGTAAATTATAAAAAAACCTTTGACTATCACTTGATCCTGCTGGCTGAATTGGCAGGGATTACCGTTGAAATTTGCATAAACGGCTGTAAATGCGCAAATGAAGCAAGTAAGTACTATTCATTCACGTGTCTAGATTCGCGCGAATGAAGCGAGTAGATGATTTTATTTGTGCACTGTTGTAGGATTACCTGGTAAATTGTAAAAAACCTTTGACTATCACTTGATCCCGCCGGCTGAATTGGCAGGGATTACCATTGAAATTAGCATAAACTGCTTTAAACGCGCGAATGAAGAGAGTAAATACTATTCATTCACGCGTCTAGATTCACGCGAATGAAGCGAGCAGATGATTTCATTCGTGCCCTATTAGTGTTAAGCTAGTATGCTGAAACACGTAGCCGTTGAAAAGAAATACATAAAAAAAAACTTGTAGTTGGTTGTTTCATTTGCTCATGTAGATCATTAAAACAAATAAATCAAAAATCATAATCTTCTTTCAGTTTGTTTCATAACCAGTTCTAAACCTCTCAAGACCTTGACTCAGTTAGTACAACATAAGTGTCAAAATAAAATCTGAATCTGGGCTCAAAACTGTCAAGTGCAGGAATTCTGTCCCCAGTTAATTAGTCCCATTATTCTGTGGTAGTATCCCCATCACTTCTCATGATGGTATGAGCATATTGTGAGCTAATCAATGAGCAGCAGGGCTTTTTTTAACGGCCCTTTTTAAACGATCCATGCATCAGTGTGATGGGAAAAGGCACCCCTGATTATTTCACCCGTTAACATCTCTGTATTGATCTTCCAGAGAACGTATTACATCAAAATAGATATTGATATTGTGATATAGAATTACACTTGCCCAAATAGAGGCTTTCATTCGTATCATTCAGCCCTCGAGTCTTATTTGTATATGAAATAAATTCTCCTGGATGTGTTATCTTACCACGTCCTGTGGCGGGGAAAGTTTTCCGTGCCCAGGATCTCCTTCACAGACATCAGGTCAGCAGGGATGATGGGGTAATAATCAGAATATGAGGCCTCTTCATCACTGTTTCATTTGGAAAAAGAAAGAAAACCCAGTTAAGAAAATCTATCATGCGTTTCATCAAATGTCATAGGTGAAAGATTGCAAAATAAATACTTCCCCTTGTCATCCTTCACAGATATTTGATGTGTTGATAGCGAGATTGAGGGTTTCTATTAGCATGCTTTTCCCTTTTGTTACAGCCCATGGTACATTATGCAGTTTTAAGGTCATCAGACTGTTATTCCCCCCTGCCACTAGAAAGCAGCAATGTCTCTTCTATCCTCAGCCTGAACAGCAGAGGTACCTCTATCTTAGAGGTGTGTGTTGAAGGCAACCATTAAATTCACAGACTTTTATTGTCTCTAGACTGAAACCAAACTTAAATGGATTTTTTTTGTGTCCTCTTCCTGTGGTGAAGAACTAGCAAGATAAAACATTTCAGTGGAATTTGCAGCGTCAGTCAGATTCAGCTCATATTAAAAAATGGAATAAAAACTTGTCCTTCCTTCACAAACAAAAGTAGAGAGTTAGAAACAAGAGAGACTGAGCACAGTAGTCTCTTCAGTTTGACTTCAATCAAAAACACATGGTGCAACACTCTTATAATTATATCCTGGTAAATTATCTGACTAATAAGTGTCCTCTTGTGTGTTTGAAACGTATCAGCGCTTTAGAAATGAGGAAACCAGTGCCAACACATTTGAAAGCAATACTTTTGAACTGTTAACTGAATAATTGTACCTCATCCTTAGCCTTTTAAAAAAAATACTGTTTTTGCTGGTAAATGTTCTAATTTTACCAGCAATTAGCGAAATAAAAGGTTAATTTTTAGACTCTTGTACAGGGTTCCTACACAGTTGGAATTTTCATACTTTTCCATACCCTAATTTTTTAGAATAATTTTTTTGAAATACCTACCTTTATATTTTCGAAAACAGTATTTTAGAACTGTGGTAATAGTCTGGAAACAAACTATTTTTCCATACTTTAGTTTGCATTTTTTATACTTTTAAAGACCTGGAACTTGATCAAATTTATTTCCATACTTTCCATACTTGCGTAGGAACCCTGCTTATATTAAGTACTGATACAACATGCAAACCCAGGTCTAATGATCTGTTTTCTTGTTAAATCTAACAATGTCCCAATCCGGTTCTGAACTACTGAATCAGAGTTGTTCTTGGCATTCCTCTACTGATTTTCAGCTGTCACTGAGCACAATTTGTGGAGGAGCGCAAATGCCTCAGCAATTTATTGAAACCGAGTGTTCTGGGTTAGCATAATGGTATACTTAAGAAGGAAGTAATTAAAAAAGATGTGGAAGTCCTGCCATGGCATCAACTTAAAATGGAGAAATGCACATGCACAACTCTGCAGGGACATATAAAAGGCGAAAACAAACAAACACGGGGGTTTGTTGCATTAGCATGAGCATACAGATGTCTTAGCTTAATGTCTTAAACTAGCCCGCAGAAACTATCCAACATAAAATAGATATCCTCAAGTGAGAGAAATAGGCCTAAAAGATTACAGAGAAGGTGGTGGGATTCATTGCTTTGGACGATCAGCCCATCACCACACAGAATAGCAGGTTTTTATCGTCTTTCTGAATGTGTTTGGATCTACAATATGTCCTAGCATCTCAACACTACATTTCAGACACTGCCTTACTAAAACTAGCAAAGTTCCTGACATGTGATGATGCGACTGCTGTTACTTTTACAAAAGACATTTGAAGCTCTAAAGTTTGTCCCATGGCATTGCTAAGCCTCATTGCTTACAGCAGAGTGTGTAAAACTGGCCAATAAGGAGACTCTGAACTTGTTGGGTAATAATTTGTTTGCTTTAGTTATTTTTGTAAACAAAAAACGGTGAGCAGGTCTGTTATCTAGGCAAATTCAAGTACGGGGTTTGGTTTTGGTACAAGCTGATACTCCATGTCAATAATACCAGGGGCCACAAAAACTGATAGGGAAGTTATGACCATCATAAGCAGCATCTGCCCTGCAAGTGTTCCACTTTTACTGGCTGGTGTACAAACACTCATGCTGTTTCCTATAGGGAGTTAATATAATTAGGAGGAACATTGGCTGCTGATGTAAGCACAGGCAAATGATGACAAACGGTGTTTTCATGAGCCAAAGCTTTTTGGATATGAGCCAACAGGTTGTTCATGGTACAATGGCAATGTTAATTGTTGGCGGCATCATAGCATGCAATCAGCTGCAATGTTCAGTTTAGAGCCCACATTGTGTCCTTGTCAACGGGCCGTAAAGCTGTTTGTGTTCCAGATGATAGACTAGCACACAAACTGAACGAGACGAACTGAAAGTGGACACAGTAATGCAAAACCAGCAGCACAGCAAGTTGCCGTCTCTGTTGGGACTTGAAGTGTTTCCTTCATCATGAGCATGTAGTCATGGAGACATAGATAGGGGAAACAATAACGCTACACTAAAGAATGAGCTCTCCATTTAAAGCACCAATAATAAACTGACCTTTAATATGTGCACCCCTATAAACGGGTAAGGGGTATTAATTGTTAGTGACAAGGGCACTTGTGGCAATGAAGCAAAGAGGGATTTTTGTAACAGGAGATGCACTAACTCTGCCCTCTGTCTATCCACACATGACTGCTGTACCATTAACATGAGTTATTATTACGACCAGAGGGAGCTGGTCCTGACAGTCTAAATACTTTCCTTAATTCTATATCAATGTAGTCATTTTTTACAATTTAAAGAAAGTGATTAAAAGTAGGTGCATAAGACACTCTTCTTTTTTTTTTTTAAATCAAACATCCTATACACGTGCAACAGATATATCAAAAAGAGGTATTTTATTGTGTTACAGTATTTTACCATAAGAGATGGAGCTTGAGGAAAGAAATTTTGTCCTCAGTGCACAAAGCATGCAAGCAAGATACATAATAAGGCAGACAAGCGTTAGTGGCGCTACTTTTAATCCTTTTCTCCCTCTTTAGGCCATGATCATACACTTAAAGAAAACTGTGGTATACTAATAAGCAAGAGTTACACATCTGCATGGAAACAGCAGTCTTCATGCTAGAACACAGTTTTAACTTTCTGTCCTTCAGGAGACTTTCTTTATCAATAAATAAATTAATCAATCAGTCAGTCTTTACTTATAAAGCACTTTTCATACATAACCCATGTAGCACAAAGTGCTTTACATAGCAGAGAAATACACAAACAATACCCTGATCTACCCCAGCCCAACCCCTAATTCCCACCCCGCGATCCAAGAACAACAGAAACATGTATCGAAATGCGTGAACTTGAATAGGGGTTCGATTTCATAGAAACAGGGAAGTGCGCATTGAAGAAACGCCGTTTTAAAATTCAAGATAAGGAAACTTTGGAGGTTAGGTTAAAATCTAAAAACAAACTAACATAAAATGAAATGTAAGAAATAAATAAAATGAAATTAAAAACAGCAGTAAAAGATGTTAAAATAAAAGCACCAAAATAGCTCACTAAAAGAGTTTTAGTTTTAATCCTGTCATTAAAACTAAAACTTAAAGTTGATGATATAAAATTTAGTTCAAAGCAACACTAAAAGGGTACGTTTTGAGTTTGCTTTGAAAATCATTAAGATTAGGTGCAGATCGCTGGTCTTCAGGTAAGCTGCTCCATAGACGGGGGCCGTAGTAATAAAAAGATGCCTCACCGTATGTCTTGGTTTTAACTTTAGGTAATGTTAACAGAGAACTGCCTGAAAACCTGAGAGCTCTACCTGGCTCGTAAGGTAAAAGCAGATCAGATAAATAAGATGGGCCAAAGCCATTAAGAGCTTTAAAAACCAATAAAGCAACCTTAAAATCTATTCTAAAAGAGACGGGCAGCCAATGCAGAGACCTTAAAATCAGTGTAATGTCATCTCTCTTTCTGGTCCTTGTTAGCAGCTGAATTTTTTAATAATTGCAGGTGAAAAATGTTCTTTTTTGGGAGACCAGAAAGGAGAGAATTACAATAGTCTATTCTACAAGTGATAAAAGCATGAATTAATGTCTCCAGGCCAACCATGTCTTATATATCAGTGCGGCTTATATTCCAGTACATCACATTACAGAGGACACATCAGAATGAACATAAACAAAAATAACAGTTCCTCCTCAGTTTGTAGACCAAAACTAGATATTTACCCGGGTTTGTATAACTGCCGTTGCTGCTGAGAAATTGAGCCTAAGGCATTTACTTTCAATAAGCTGTCTCACTAATGCCAGTGCAAACTGGTATCACTTCTCGTTTTCTTTTGTTTCTAAGCTGGGAAATTTCCCCATTTTACGGTGTTCGGGGACAACTTCTGCTTTTGGTGTCTTATTTTTCTCCTTTTATTTGTTTAGCGTCCCTCTGAGTGTGTGCATAGGCGTCGTTTGAATAATTAAGTGCAAAGCCTGTGGCTGGGCAGTATCTCTGAAGTACATTTCACAGATACAAAGACACGGTAACAGTAACAGCACACACACAAGCAGGAGCAATCACACTTGTGCTCCACTGTATGTAAGTTAATAGTGTTCATCCTGCTGCGTGCAGGAGAGCGGGGTCGTGCTCTTTACGTGTTCTGTTGTTTTTCTAGGCTTCCTCAAAATATTAACTCTGTGACATTCAAAAAAGAGGAATTTCTTAAAAGAGAACCTGGATGTTCTGCTGTCAACAGCTTGTACTAAGGAGAGTGATACCCAAGCAAGACCTGATGTACAGGCAAAAACAATCTTTGTTCCCACAGCAGTGCTTTAAATAAAAATTCTACATTGCATCTGCCTCGGCTGTCTTTTTAGCAAAGAGAGCTATGAAATCTAAATCTGGCATGGCTGGCTTGATGAAATAATTGCTTGTTTTTATCATCTCTTCTGAGAGAATGGGTTCAATTCCTTTTACTCCGCGACAGAGATTGCAGACCTACAGGTTAGCGTAATTTAATAACTTACCGCAGCAGGGGGCTGCTGAAAATGAAGGCAAATTTGACTGGAGACTATTAGGGCAGGACCAGAGGAGATTTCAATTAGATCTCACTGGAATCTCTTGAGAGTGGTGGTGTATCTGCTCTTTGGTGTGCTGTTTTCTTTTCATTGTTTTTTTTTTGTCTGTGTGCAAAAGGACAGACCTACTGGGTCAGGATAAAAAATTGATTTTCTGATAGAGATCAGTATTTGTTTTAATGACATGACATCGGTTCATGATTCCCAAGATTCCCGTTACTGTGGGTAACCCCTGGTGTAACCCTTAGAACTTCCAGCTATATTTTGCTATTTTTGGTCCACCTGTTTTTTTTTTTTTTTTGTAAAAATCTATGTAGCAACTCTATCCTTTCAAGCACAGCAAATATATACACATCTTTTTTCAGGACAACCTCAGCTGTCATTTTATGTGTGCAAAAATTATGTAAAATGAATGTGACAGCAGATCCAGAACCATCAAAGTCAACCAAAAAACACAAACTGAAATTGATCCCAACAGTACTTTGCACAAAAAAAGACAGAAATCTACAGTGACCAAGCCTTTTCTCACCTGCACATCATTCTGTTACGTCTTTGCTATCAGGAGAAGAAATATTGGGATTGGAAGTAACACACAACAGAAACTATTTACAGTTAAACACAAATTCTTCCAACGGTTTTTGCTATTTACAGTCGTTTATGCCACTCCTTGAAGCAGTTCCTGTCTGGGATGAGACAGAGGGTCACATCATACTGCTCATAATCTCTTCTTTGCTTGTTTCCGAGCATTGAGGACCATTATTTCTTATTTTGCAGACAAATAGGGAACTTTCTTGTCTCTTGTTGATCTTTGGTTGCAACCTTTTTTTTTTTTTTACAACAATATGATAAATAATCATATTTTCACTGCTATATCACTGCAGATTTACCATCAAACGCCACATGGGACTGTCTATTGATGGCACCAGCAAACCTTAAAGACAGAGATTGAGATTGTGTAGTTCGGCTGTCTCTGACTGTCACCTAAAATAACTGTCTGCTTTGTTTTGGTTAACTCTTTAGTATGACTCGAAAGGATTGTTGCAACACAAGCTGTTTGCACACGGCTCTGTTTGAGGCTGTGCATATTTGTCTTTCAACTCACTGGTTGACTGGAACAGCAGAGTGTCCGTGCAACAATAACACTGCTAACCACACAATGTGACCGAGATGCAACTACCACCATGTTGTCTTGGCTCAGCCTTTACTTGTAGACTGTACATGTGCAAAGCAAAGACAGGATTTTGGAAAGAGGATATCAAAGGATGTGTTTCAAGAAAAGTGTACAGGGGGTTGGTGTTCTAGGATTTGGCTACAGTGGATCTTGGATTATTCTTTAGTGAATGCTATGTCTAGTAAATTACTGGTAAATTATAGGGATGCACCGATCTGATGACAAGGCTTATATCAAGCCTGATACTTTAACTCACAGGGCAAGGTATACAGTTCATTCATTCAAGAGTAGTATTAAATAAGTATCGAACATCTGCCGATACCCTCAGCCCAGGTATCGGTATTGGATTGGATTGGAAAAGTGCATCTCTGGTAAAATATCTTTTGTTTTTTATGTCTGAAATACTGTTAGTAGATTTTTTTATTTCATTGTTCTTCTACTTAACGAACACTGACAAATTCTCACAGATCCACCGATTCCTTTTTAACTTGCAAAACTGATGTGAGAGGAGTTCTTTCGCACCTGGAAGTGAAGGTCTTCTTCTTGATCTGGGAGGACAGCTGCATGCTGTGAGACATCTGGGACGACTGCTCCTCCTGCTCTCGCTTCATCACCGTCCTGGTTTCCATGGTAACCCCCTACCGGCACCTGGAAAAGGGTGGGGAACGCTCAGTGCGAGGATGCAGATGTGTGTAGGAGGCAGTGATCGAAAGAGTCAATGGAAGTCAGTCAGGCACTGAGGGTGCAGCAGAAACATAACTACATAATGTCTGTAAGCAGTCGAAATACACTCGGGCTTTGTATTCAGATGGGACCTTGTAGTTACCTTTTGGTTATTATTCTCATTTGGGATGTTAAGGGTTGTGATTAATGCGATCTCGCTGGTGCAGAATAGTGATCAGTTTCCAGCCTCATCCCTGGAGAAAAGTCATTGAGCCCAAAGGATCTGCTTTGTGTATATAAATTGGACCCAGCCTGTTTTAGGTGTTAAAGCATTAATACAAAAGAACCCATTTTTTCGTGATGTATCAAAGTGTCCAGGGTCTAGTGACACAACAGGGCGCCACTAAAAACACCATGTTTTAGAATCAATATTTGCTGCAGTTACATCCATTACATCCTTGATCCACATTAATATGTATCAAACTTGTGTCAGCGTCTGACTTCCATCGACAAACAAGCCCCAAACACACCTAGCATTAATGGGTTTCGATTCAAAATGTCATTAATGCACTTAGGGGAGGAAAATTGGTGTCTGAAATCCAATAGTCAGCACTTTGAAACAGATGCAGTCTTTAAATATAGATTTTTTTTTTCAATGTTTTGGAAAATACTTAACTTTCAGAGTCGCAGTTTAACGATTTAGTCGAGTGTTTATTTTGCTAATTATCTTTTTGATTAATGTGTGTGATCCTCCATAAAACATAGGAAAACACCAACCTGCTGTCGTCTGCCATCTGCTTGATGAAACTTAAGCTGGATTTTGCAAAAGTTTGGTTTTTATTCTAACTAAAATAAAACCTCTTGATGAGTTTTGAAGTATTTTACAAATTGTACCAACTCTCAAAGCAACTTGTGTGATTTATGTTTCATGTATATTAGTCTACATGAGTCTAGAACTATCCATATTTGAGCTTTATGCACACCGAGTTTGGTTCTTTGTGTGGAGAAAAAGTGTGTTTCAGTCGGGGGTAAAATGAATCATGTCTTAGCGGGTTGCCAAGCCTCTAACAATTCATCAGTTGGGGTCTGACATGCTGCTGCCCACATCCTGCCCATCATTAATCATGTGACTGCTCTGGGGAAGTAGATGCAGAACTCACCCAACAAACAGAATCAGGCCGTGCCTGACTGATAGCTTCATTCACCCAATCCCAATAGCAACCACCTGTGTTAGCGCCATAAACAAGTAATTTATTTCTACCTCTCCTCCACTTCATTTACTCAGCAAGTTAGCTACAAGGATAGAGAGAAGTCTGATACCTCTGTTACTCTTTTATTGTTTTACTGGTGTGCTTTTTTAATCCTGGTAAAGGAAGGTCAACCTCTTGAGTGTTAAAATTGATCCGTCACTATTGGTAGGTTTAGATCAGGTGGGACAAATGTTGCTTTTACAGTCGCTGGAGTCAAAAGCATTGAATAAAAAAGGAAAGGAAGAGATTTTTTATTCCTCTACTGGTAAAATCGAAATGTTTTTTGTCCGAACACTACATGAGTTTCTTTTTACCATCCCAAGAGAGTGGTTGAAAGCTGAGTCCACCGAGGCCATCATAAAGCAAGGCCATTAAAGGTTCAACTAGCTTGAGAAACAAGCTAAGACTCAGGAGAGAAAAGAGCAAGTGAAAAAAAAGTCTTCCTGACAAAACAAAGACAGACTTTTTATGTTGAAGTATTTTTGGGCATGTAGTGGAGCATTGTACCCCTGATTTGTCTTCTAGTTTTAAATCTTTAGATAGATCCTACCTAAAGGCCCCAAATCATTATAT
The DNA here is from genome assembly GCA_962446985.1 of Xyrichtys novacula. Taxonomy (NCBI): domain Eukaryota; kingdom Metazoa; phylum Chordata; class Actinopteri; order Labriformes; family Labridae; genus Xyrichtys; species Xyrichtys novacula. The sequence continues at coordinate 28,496,413 of OY660871.1, forward strand.
ACCAAATGCTTTAGCTCAGATGAAGATGTGTCATGAAAATCCCACTTACACTTTCTTCAAAGAAACAAATGAAGTCCCCTGGGTGTCGAAGATCTGTACGGCGGAAATATCCCAATATCCTTTTGTCTCTATCTGTCTGTCTCTGTCCTTGAAGATCTGACACTATCTCGGCTGTCTCACCTGTCAGTGTCTCCTCTCACTTTCTGTCCGTCTGCGTCAGCCTCAGCCTCACCCTCTCCTCTCCCTCTGCTTCTGTTGATGAAGCGATGAGGGTGACCCTGAGCACAAAGTGTCCTTCAGTGCCAAGAATGTGGACAACACAATGCTCCCTCATTCTTAAGTTGGTAAATATAGACCAATGACACCTCCCCTACACACACACACACACTCAACTTTACACTACACGAAGTCCTAAATGGACACACACGCACACGCGCGCAGAGGGGACACATCATTGCCATCAGTCAGATCGATTTACAGACAGCCCCAAGTATGAGTCGCAATGAGATGACACAATGGCTCCCTGTGTATTAAAAAAAACGCAGGACCGACTGACCTGAGCAGCTGAAAGGAACAGCTGGAAAGGTCTCAGGAGAACAACTAGCGGCACTGGAGCCACAAATGTCTGCTCGATAACTGTCACATAAAGAAATATATATTTAAACCAGCCCTTTCAGCACTGACCCACATGGGTATGAAAAAATGCAAGATTAAAAGTTAAGACGTGACAAGTGAGGAGACAGAGGGCTGTGGGGAGAAAGGGAAGGGGGTACTTAAATGAAAAAGAAGGGAAAAGAGCAAGTCATTGAGTTCCTTCTTATTAAAAAACCTGACCTTTGGATCTGGTTTTGAAAGCACAAGGCTAATGATGCTGGAGGCAACACCTGAGGCACATCTATTCCTCTTAATTCTCCAGACACATCTTCTTCTGCTCTTCCACTCAGGCTTAAAATTACAAATGTCATGTATGAAACTTCCTTTACACATTGGACGGTGGTATATATCGAGACACAATCACCCACATAGTTCTTCTTACTATGTACTTCAAATTCAATCAAATTTAGAGGGTTTATCATATTAAATTGTGATGTGCCTTGTGAGACAGTTAAGAATTTTGAGGTGGTACGAATCAGTGAGATAAAACGTGTTAATTGCTGAAACAACAGAGGATGCTATCTGCCTTTGATTTCTCTTGTTTGATAACTCAAACTTCTGTGGTTGGATAGAAGCAGGGAGGCATTACAGCAGCAATGGAGATTTAAGGTCAAGAGTGCAACTCTAGTACTTTCCACAAGTAGTGGATTGATCACTCTTTTTGGTGTGTTTGACTAAAGCAGCTTTACTAAAAGATAAACTATCTTTTTTTGTCTTGGTTTAATGACAATGTATGAGTCTATCCATTCTCTAATAGATAAATATTAGCTGGTAATATGTGAAAATTCTATTGGGAACCAAGCTTTGAGAATAATATTGTACTGAATTTTTACTGCATGGCATCACATCAGCATGATATCGCATCAATATTGTATGTATGTATCATTACTTAAATGTATAGTTGCATCCCTAAATTTAATGCAGTCAAAACAGGAGAGGATTGGTGACAAATACACATCATTAGGAATGTCCTGATCCGATATTGATATCGGTTATTGGTCCAATATCAGGAAGAAAAAAAAATGCATATTGGATTATACCGGCCTGCATCTGAAATCTCAGATTTAAGCACTCCGATACAAGCAGTCCATTCCAGTCTCTGCTCCAGCACCTCTATCTAGCAGCGCCCTGATCCAGCATGCAGAGCCCACATAATCACAACAACAGTGTGTACTAAGGTACTAACAAAGTTGCGAAGAGTAGGAATGATGTCGGCCTTGTGGCAGTATTTTTTGTTTAAGTACAAAAAAGACGTTGCAGCTGAGTGCAAAACTTGCCATGCTATTATCGGATCAACATCAGTATCAGCTGAATCTAAGGCTACAATATCTGTATTGTATCGGCAGAAAGATAGTTGTATCGGGACACCACTATAAATCATATATAAAAGCAGATAAAATGGACTATGGTTTGATACCATCACTACCTATTAATGATTTTGCATTACACTCCTTCCTTATACAATATTTCCTCTGTTAATTTTACCTAATTAGTTTTACATGCATTTATTATAATCATCTTACTCTTAGTTGCTTGCGCTTGTGTGTCTGGTAGTACAAATCAAAGGTTAAAGGGGCTTCAAGGAGAAAGGGCATCACCCGAGGCTGTAGCATTATATGGAAGGATAAAGGTTATTTATAAGCTTTTAGTAGCCGCACCTGCCTCTGGAATATCAGCAACACAATACAAGCTACTGTTGCCAGGCCCCCTCTCCTCATAATACATTAACAGTGACTGTGAGACTAAGAATAACCTCTGGGACAAAGCAGCTGAGGGCCACCTGTATTAGTTTATTGGAAGACTAAGTTTCCAGGAAATACTAATGTTACTTTTGTTGTCAGTTTCTTCTAGTTCTTGTGAAAATTGTATTAGCTGCTGGATTTTTGAATGCTAAGACAACGTTTTTGAAGTAGTGCCATGTTTAGAAATCTCAACCAGAGCAGCTTCTGTCTACTTAGTGCCTGATTCCTTCAAACCAAATCATGCAAATCAATTTGGTTGCACTTTTCCAGAACACCCGATGCCTAAAATATGTAACGAGTGGTACATTTAGCAGGTGAAACATGTATGGCAAGCCAACAAGGAATAGATATTTGCTGCACACTCAGAACAGTTTCTCCCGTTTTATAAATCATTAATGCTTATTCACAATTCATGCACGCTCCGTGCTTTTACTCACATAAATTATGAATTAAAAGCTAGAGTCAGTGTTGACACTATGGCAAACATTTATTCCCTGTTGGATTCTCTCGCATTTTAACTGCACCTCACAAATGCAGAGGGTATTATACTCTTTAATGCATGGGACACTGTGGAGAGGACAGCTGTGATTTTCAGGCTGTATCTGATGCCACATGCAGGTCACTAAGCAAGAAGAAAGTAACCGAAGAGGAGAATGTTTGAACCACTTAAAAGTGTTGGAGTACCCACTTTGAATTTTTGATTTTATATAGTCAGTCATTAACTTTTTAACTTGAACTTTATGCAGAGTTTATTGTATTACTTGTAATAAGCTCCTAATCATGATTTGTGTCACTTCCATTCTTTACAGCAGGAATATTCAGTTTTATGGGTGCAAGTGTTGGAAGTCTTAGGTCACTTTGCAGAGAAGTCCCCAGACAAACTCTGTTTTTGCGAAAAAGACTTGAAGGCAAACATTAATGCAGATCTCCATGCAGTTTGCAGTGAATCTGAAATGACATTACCCGGAGGCCACGATATGAAGAGACATCAGAAAATTTTTATTTTGGAGGCATGGGATGACTTTCCTTGATGTGAGTCCATCTTCGTTTTCTGATAAGCAATGATAAGATATCACCACTTGTTAATATTAGAAAATTACATATTTTCATATATTTACTTATAATAACCCCAGATTGATTGAATAGTTTAGCCCATCTATAATGTCTTCAAGCAAGACTAATCTTTATAATAGACTTAGACTGACAGTCTGTCTATACAATATTGTCATTCTGATGCTGGAAATGCTTCCCAGTGTTCAGCTGCCATCTGTCTGCAGCAATCATTCTTGTCCATGGGGGATTGTCTCAGTGGAAACTATTAGATTGCGAAACTTTCTTCTCATTCCCTAACCTACCAGTGATGGGGCCCAGAATCTACCTTAATGGACACCAAAGACTCCAGAATGATCCATCATTTCCTGGCCTGCCTTGACAGCTGTTTTCATGCCTTTTTTCTAATCAAGGGCCCATTAAGAGCTCATTTGAATGCAAGAGAGGAAAGGAGGGGGCGAAGTGATTGCATCCAATTACATGCAGACTTCAATTTGTCAAGTTATGTGGTCTGAGAGAGATGCAGGTTACTTTTCTCAATGAAGGTGGCAGAAAAAGGGCATCTTCTTCTGATTGACGTCTAGTGGAAAAATACTTATGGTGTCTCATATCCGTTGGCTGCTCCTTAACTCAGCATTGCATATCATAATAGTTTAAAAGAATTGCTCATAATTTGTCATTTTATGATTTATCATGTCTGTGGCAGATCTCTTTAATTATCCAGTTTCCCATTGTGACTGTCGAAGCTCAAAATTTGCAGTTTCTGTGCAGCTGTGTAGCTCTCTCTAGAACATTTTGTTTACAATTGCACTCGCCGCAAGTGTGGTAGTTGATCCCAGTCTATTGTTGTTTTGATATTTATTAGGCGCCTGGGGTCACTCTACCTCCCTCGACTGGTCACTTGTTTTCTTACATTGGGGCGTCTTTTTCTTTAAATACTGAATTATGTCCTGATGAAAGAGCAAAGCTGATAATAGTGTTACCAGCCTGGATTGAACTGATTTGTGTCCCAGCATGCTTTGCGAAGTCAAAAGGCAGTACCATAGTCTGTATATAGAATGGACAGCATCTGCCTCCTTGCTGGGTAAAGCCACCGAGAGAACAGCACCCTCTGGTGACGGGCTGCAGTATAGGTCAGAAATCCCGCCTCTCCCAGCAATCCCTATGGAGCTGCGGACAAACTTTAGACATTTATTACACAGAATATACATTTTTCTTTCCCCCTGCTTGCAATGTGGACATGTAGCCTATGGCTGTATGAAGATTGCGTCGCTCACCCGGGGGGTATGCTGTTTAAACCTAGCGTCATCACAGCGACTATCAGCGACTCTCCTGACGAATGCGGACAATGCTACTGTGCAAGTGGCGGAAACACTGAAAGCAATTCAGCTTCAAGTTCGTATAATGACAGAAGGTGGAGCCAAGTTGTACATATACAGTCTATAGGCAGTACACAATGAATAAGGGCAAAAAATCTATCTATTTCTATATCACATCATCAGGCTATGCTTCCAAACATGAAAAAACAAAACACATAGCAGTTAATCATTTTTATACTTTAGCATTTAGTTTTCAGCTTTCATGTGCTTACCACTGACATTGCTCATTTTACCGCACTCTTAATTGACTCATATTTTGTGAGTTTTTTTAACACCCACACTTCTTATCAGATTATCTTCTATGGTAAATGTGAAACAGCAATTAACTAACCTCATGATGCAATGTCAAACTTTCAAATCAAAGTTACAGAATCATAAGCTACATTTCAGTGGACCCAGTTAACTCTCAGCATCTTATCTGAGTCTGGAAAAAGATAGTTACAGCAAAGATATAGGGTGAATCCTGGGCCAACTAAGATGACAAACGTTATCCTTGCAACTTCTTCAAACACTTTCTGATGGGGTAAATTTTCTTCAAAGGAGATTTTCCCCCTGCTTTATCTCTTCATGTTAGAACTTAGCCTTGAATATGTATAGGGAATATAATTATGAATTAAGCAGTCTTAGCGGTGTATACCCAAAATTAGCTTTCCGAGAGACCGCTTAGAAATTTAAACCTCAAAGGAGCTGTTAATTGTTAATAGGAATCTCTACCAATACACTCAGTCAAGAAAATTGAAAGGGGGATCAGTGAAGGAGACATTGCAGGGTTTCTTTTTTCATTTAAGTTAGGAAAGAATCTAAGTATTCATGTAAGGATTCTGACCCTGCGTTTAACTTCTCTGCTATTGATTGAAACAAGCATTTCCTGGGACAAGAGTCAACGCTGGTTGCCTCCCTTGTGCTTTCAGTGCAAGAAATGGCCAAAATAGCCATCCATATATTCATTGATCTGGGGCCAGCACACACCCTCTGCTGTGATTGAAATTCTATTTGTGCAGAATCAGTGGGTTCATCCCAACTACTATCCCCCTTTTAAAGTTCCATCATGCTTGTGGCACTCGAGAGGGTTTGCCCTGCAATCTCCCATTCAATCTCCCCAGGACCTGGAGAGTTGAGAAAGTAGAAAGACAGCCTTCTGACAGATGGAAAGAAAAGAAACTGTCACTCCTGCCAGGCAAGTGAAGGCTGGTTTTTATATGCCTGTCCAGAGTAGAATTAGATAGGAGGAAAGAAGAAAAGACCATAATGAAAACTTAGACAACTTGCCCCCTGCCATGTCTCCCTTTTCAAACACATCAGAGATCTGTAACCCCCTCTTTCCTCTGTCCCGCACTGTGTCTTGTGGGAGATTGGTTTTGGAAGTTTTATTTCCCAGGTTCACTCCTTTATACCATTTCATGTACCATTTCTCTTGGAGGTGATTGCCCTAAATTTTTCTTGACTGGATCTAACCCAATTTCTTTGTCTCTCTACCTCCTACTTCCTCCCACTCACATGAGCTACTTCACATATTCATGTTATTGCTGTATTTTTGTGTTTGCTGAACTTTGCTGGTGCATTTCTGGGGTCAGAACTCAGCTCTTGTTAAATCATCCTTTATAATGCCTACTTTTTCCTCTGTTCCCCTGTCAGCCCTGTTCTCACTTCAAGCACAGGGCCCACTACGATGTAAAGGGCAGCAGAGCTGGCTTGTATTCAAAAAAGCAGAAAAGAAGCACCATGTTCATTGACATGCTGGAGCTTTGATGTAGAAAGGGTCACAAAATGCCCAACAGCTATGAAACATGCAACATAACTGCTGGTTTATACTGGATCACACAGAACAACAAAGCAAAATTTGAGGCAGCCCTCCACCAACACCCTCAAACTCTGTTGCTTCATTTCTACAATCCAAAAAAACAAAAAATGCTGTTACATCCTTTATTAAAGATACAGGTAAATGTTCTATCTAACACTTAGAACTCTGATGAATCACCGGCAATCCCACGTGACACCATTAATATTGTTAATAGTTTCTCAGGAACCATACTGTATATCTCTATGGGATAAAAAGTGTTCAAGAGCTTTCCCTTTTGGCGATCTATCGACGGTTTCCAGTCATTTCTACACCTGCCACAAGGTTTACAATCCAGCCACAAAAATAGGCGTTTGATCAGAGACGTTTGATGGTAAATCTGCAGTAATATACCGGTGAAAACATGATTATTTATCATATTGTTATGATTTAAAAAAAGATTGTTATTGCTAAATGCTGCTAATGTCTTCCGGGTTTGACAAGCTGTTTTGATAACGGCTTTTTCTGTCAAACTTTCAACCGATTACATGGTCTCGTATTCTTCCTCTATTGTTCCCTTGATGGTAGTGTCCAATTAGAGGCAACCAAAGATCAAGAAAGTTCCCTGCTTGTCTACAAAATAAGAAATAATGGTCCTCAATGCTTGGAAACAAGCAAAGAAGAGATTATGAGCAGTATGATGTGACCCTCTGTCTCATCCCAGGCAGGAACTGCTTCAAGGAGTGGCAAAAACAACTGTAAATAGCAAAAAAACGTTGGAAGAATTAGTGTTAAACTGTAAATAGTTTCTGTTGTGTGTTTGTTCCAATCCCAATATTTCTTCTCCTGAAAGCCAAGACTTAAGAAAATGATGTGCAGGTGAGAAAGGGCTTGGTCACTGTAGATGTGTTTTTTGAGCAAAATAATGTTGGGATCAATTTCCCTTTTTTGTGTTTTGGTTGACTTTGATGGTTTTGAATTTACTGTCACATTCATTTTACATAATTTTTGCACCCATAAACTGACAGCTGAGGTCGTCCTGAAAAAAAAGATGTGTATATATTTGCTGTGCTTGAAAGGATAGAGTTGCTACATAGATTTTTACAACAAAAAAAAGCTAAATATAGCTGGGAGTTCTAAGGTTAAAGCCAAAAGACATCACTAGATTGGCTGTGAACACATTGTTGACCTTGCTTGTCTTTTACATGTCTGCCAGCTACTTAGATCGAAGATATAACTTGATTTTCAAGCATTGACCTTTGGAGGTTAATTCTTCATCTTTGACATGTCTACAGGCTAGTTAGATCAAAGGTATAAGTTTATTTTTTAAGCATTGACCTTTGGAAGTTAAATCCTCTGACAACAGTACCTGTTTACTTTCTTAGACTAGTCTTAGGTTCTTTTGTGTTGTGCATACAATAGTCTTGAATACCAGCAATTTCTTTAGGGAAACCTTGTCATAAATCATGAGCTCTGGACTTGTTCATAATACAAGTTTCTTGTTGGTAGTGTGTCACAGGATGTATTGATTCAGTTTTGCCATCATTTTTCATGGAGTGGGATTTTAGCATTTAGTATTTACTATCCTGGAAAGTGTACAGTGTGTCTACTCAGTTGGTGCAGTTTGTTGTCATGATTTATGAATCTGTTCCTCTTGTCGTATTGAGTAATATTTCAGGTCTGTGACTGATGCACTTGAAACTCTAAAATTGAATTTTTTGCACTTTTTGTCTATTTAAACAGACACAATATGAAAATACTCTTTAGGAACGGTGGAGAAGTTCTGATGAAGTTTATTGCTGCTCCCACACAGATCTGAGTCCCTTATTATGGGTATTTGCTGACATAGAGTTGATTCATTACTTCCCCAAATGTTGATTAAATATTTATACAAAATACGGAAACAGCTGTAGCCTACTTTATCTGACACATTCTATTTTTCACAAGTGACTTAATCCAATTACTGAAGGACTTGGTTGAGGGAAAAAAAGTTAATAAGATGGAGTAAGTGAATATGACATATCTGGGCGGTTCAGACTCCTGGCACCCCTTGTCCTGATCTGACCTGGCCTTATACTCTCACTAGATTAGAGATCTGAAACCCCCACTGAAACCCTCACATCATCAGTTAGGGTTCTATGGTGCATTTGTATAATGAAATGTTAAAACGAATGTCATTGGTAATTAAACAGTTTCGCAGATAAAAATGAGATGCTGGTAGATGGATGTTTCAACGCTGCTCTTTGCTAAGTGGTGCTTTGGTAGATGAACAAATCTGTGCATTGCTGTCACTCACCAAAATAACTTCACATTCACCCCCTCACTTCAGTATTCACTTCTACAGGAAGCCGAATGATCTCAGGATAGATCCCAGCTGTCTCGTTTAAATTGAGAGTTGTAACAGGAGGGAAGAGAAAGAAAGGCTTGGATTTTAGCTAACCCAGTCTATCAAAGTATGCTCAGATTGATGGACAAATCCAATAGAATCAACATAAACACAAATAAAACACTTCTTTATTAAAATGATACTACTAATGTGAGTTTCAGATTAAAGAAAGTGTATGAGCTTCTTTCCGTCAATGTTTTTTTTTTGGCAGGCAGAAGTTTTTGGCTCACTCTCTGTTGGCAGATTACCAAAAAAGTTAATTTTGGTCTGTGAGGAGGCCTCTGATCCCCCCCAATAAAGTTAGTGGCACATTTGCTATAATTGTTAAAGATTGTACATCTTGTCTATATTCAGTTTTATTCCTACTGGCTTTATAAAGATCAGAGTTATATTGTGACATAATCCATTGGGGTATCTGGTAGCAGTTACATAACATAGCACACACTGATCTGCTCAAGGCTCATATTATCCCTTGGAAGATGTCCAATGGATGCAGTTATAGCTACACTGTTTCCCCCTCTGTGTTTTTCAGTTAAATGGTATGGCCATTTCCTGTTGTCGCTGCCTGGAAAAGGGAGGGGAAGGAGGGAGAAGATCTCATTATAACATCATGGGTAAATCCCCAACTTCATTACAAACACCACTCCATGTCCTTCAGATCATTTCAAACCAGATTTGAATGAGTTATCTTGACACCGGAGAGCATTTTCTGAAGATAACTATTATTTATAGCATTATTTTTTATACACACAAATACAGTTTAACATTCATTTGATTTGGAATATCACAAATGCGAATGTTGTGTTGTGTAAAAACAGACACTCCTTAGCAACAGGTTGTTTAGTTGAACTTTGGATCCGTTGCCCAATCCATTTCCATTTTTATTGACTGTGACATTGAATGTGGACACTGTGTAACAAGGTTCATTGCATATAGCAGAAGTTTATTACCATTCGGTGTGTAGTGTGAAGTTGAATTAAACATTTTTTGTGTAACCAATACATCCACCCTGAAACGTAAATATTTTTGTTGTTTTAAAGAAGAGGCTCTGTAAGATAAAAGTTAAAACAGAAAATAAGTGTAAGCACAGAAATATTGTTTTTAGTTTGTTGTTTATTACCTTTTTCTGTTATGACACTCAATCTTTAAGTCATGAACTCTTTGACAAACATAGTTGGACTGAGTTAAACCTTAGTATGACATGCATCCATTTACATTTACCCTGCACTTTGTCCTCCCATAACACATACATGTAATTCATCTAATGCTCCACATTGTGCCTGTATGTGACTCACATTGTGCTGTTTCAACACACCTGACACGATTGCTTTACAACTGAGTACAAAAGATAACGCTCAGGCTATTAAATGTCCTACTTATATCAGTTTGGCCCAGCTAACACCATGACCCTGCTGTCTAATATATTTTTCCACATTGTAATTTCTTCCCCCTAAAAGAACAGCAAACAGTGAAGAGGATAAAATGAGTTCATGAACTCTGTGAGTCAGAGAAATATGAAATATTGTATTCGCTTCATCTACATATGCAGTCAATTTTATGTATTCCTTCTAACTCTGATAATACGTAGACATCTTCATGGAAATAAGGTTATACTTGATTTTATATCCAGTCACTGAGGACTCTTCTAGAAATGTGTTCTTGGTGCTGAGCTGTGTCTAAATCTTTGCTCAGACGCAAGGTCATAAGGTTTATTTTAAACTCTAATTGAATCTAATCTCAAAGGTCAACCGTCCACATTGTAATTACACGCCGGCTACATTTTCTTACTGGGTAAGCATGAAACCATTTTCTTCTTCAAGCTGCACATGCATTTTTTTTCCCAGAGAGAAAACATGGAGTTCAGCACAATCTGAGGACTCACGTTGGTTATAAATATCCTGGACAAACCATATACTAGACAACACAACAGCTTTAGACTTCATCAACGACACTCTAAAGATTTGTCTGTGCGTAATTTACAAAGCTATCAAATGTAAAATATCTACACTATACACAGATAACAAGAAAGTTAAAGTCCGGTAAACATTATTTTAATTAAGACATTTACTTTGAAATAAATACCCTGTTAAAAATGGCTCTTTTGTTAAATATTGACTTGACTACAGTAAAAAAAGGACTTAAAATCTATGTACAAATTTTCTTCAAGTGTTGTCAAACTTTCTATTCTTTTTTTCATGGTTTTCAGGTTTGGGGTTACAGGGTTCCTACCCAAGTCTCGAAATCTATGGAAATAAATGTGATCAATTTCCAGGTCTTAAAAAGTATGGAAGATGAAAAGTAAAGTATGGAAAATATATATGTTTCCAGACCAATACCACAGTTCTGAAATACTGTTTTCTAAGATAGAAAAGTAGGTATTTCCAAAAATAACTCTGAAGATCAGGGTATGAAAAAGTATAGAAATTCCAACTGTGTAGGAACCCTGGGAGCAGAAACTAAAAACACAATTCCATCTAATTTCTGAATGAAATGTGATTCAAGGTGTTGTTGTGATGTGTTAGACAATACTCAGACAATTCATTTGCATATCAAACATTTGTCTCTCAATTGATCTGCCTGACCTTTGCAGTATCATCAAACTAGCTGTCAGTGCTTACATCAACTTCCTCTTCATATTCCCTTGAAAAGGTACAGCAGTATACATTCAACATTGTTTTAGGATGCAGATGAAAAAGCATGTTCATGGTGTCCAGAGTCAAAAGAGGAGAGTTAGTCTTCAATCTGTAACCCCCAACCCCCTAGAAGAATTCCCCTACAATCTCCCTCTCGTTCTGGCTCATCATATTCCTCTTTTTCCTCCTCTGTTTTGTTACTAGTCCATGTCCACGGCTTGTTTGTCTTTCTGTATTCACAACTGTCTTTAAAAGGAATTCCAGGAAAGACTGCGGGCGTCCAGTTTTGTTTGTAACCTGATGCTAAAATTGCATCATTAGATGGTGCGCTCTGACATCCGTGTTGCAAATAAGGAACAACTGGCTGAGATGGGGAGTTGTCGGTGTTGCAGTAAGGATATGTTGGTGTGTTTACAGTGCTGTCATCACACCCTGAGTCTGACCACTCTGAGCTGTCAAAGCTGTGCAGGGACACTAACAAGGGCCCCTCTGTATTTGAGTCTATGAGGTCTGATAAAAGGGGTTTTCTTTCCCTGTCACCCTCGTTGCTCTGTAACTGGAGAGTGAGTGAAGGCAACATAAGTTGTCCATTGGAATCCCTGACTGTATGCAGCAGCAGTGGCATAGCAGCTTTGCTTTCCAAAGGGTCAAGACCAGGTGATGGTAGTACTCCATTCATGGTCAGTTCTGGACTTATTTCATCCTTACCCCAGCTTTCTCCACTAACAGAATCATCATTATTGTCTTCAGCAGGGACATGGACAGCCACACAACTGTAGATTTCTGAGGAGTGGTTGCTGGTGTCTCTTGGATTTGGGACAGGGGTTTGTGTACCTGTGCTCACTGAGGACTCAGCGCTGCCTTGCCAGCTTTGGAAGGAAATGTCTTGAGGAGAATAACCCACTTTGTTGTCCAACGGCAGATTTGGCTTCACCTGTATGGTTGCGTAAACAGTTTTTTCACCTTGAGTGTTGAATTCTGGTTTAGAAATGGCAATATTACCATCTGGGATGTCCAAGACCACGGGCGGGAAATTGGAAGGGGTCACCTGTTTTGAAGACAAGGATGACAAAGTAATTAAAGTCAGACAGGTGAGCAACTTCTTAAACAAATCAACAGCTTTTTCCATGAGTTGATAATTAAAACAAATATACAAGAAAGGAAAAATGAGGGAACTATATTTCATAACAAGTAGTTAAGCTGGTATTTTATGATATTTTTAACCATCAGCTATTGCTGGATACCTATACTTAGAGCTAAGCAGCTGCAGACCAAAAGTAGTTTATCTTAATTTTACCAATTTTAGATAGGATATATATAAAACAAAAATCTCAGCTGCACAGTCAAGTTTTCACAAAGCTATAAAAATTCAGAAAAGTGAAAAAAAAAAAAGTTAATTTTGTTGAGAAGTTCTCTCTGCCTATTAACTTTGACCATTCATCTGTTGTATCACCTTGGACTAGAACCTTATACAGAATCTGTACAAACTCTGTGCCTTAATCCTCCACTTTGGCATTTACCAAACCACAATGACACAAGTGGCACAGCCTTAAAAAAATTACAAGAACGATGGAAATTCTGTAGATAAAACCACAGGACTTTTCCAATCACTTGAAGGAACATGAGTCACTGAAATATTTTATGGTTTTGGTTCATGTGAAGTGTGTTCGTCACATTGGCAGCGTTTACATCTTAATGTGCCTGAAGGCCTTGAACTTCCTGTTAGGTATCATTTCCTTGTAATTCTGAGGCTGCGCCACAGGAGAATTGTGAAAATATGTTCTTACCAATGACTCTGGCATTTTATTTTTCTTTCCACCCTTCACATAGTGGATAATACATGCGATTGAAGTTATAAGGATTGCCAGCAGAAGAGCAGCACCCACTAGCAACCACGGCAAACTCTTAAGAGGATCACCTGAGGGAGAGTAGAGTTGGTGTCAAACACTTATCAGGAAAAGACACATCTTTGAAAACTGATACGCTCAAGGGCTCTGAAATAGCATGCTAGAAAAATTCCCACAGTGACACACAAGACCAGGCATGTTTTTGGGTCGCAGTGAAGTATTAACATAAGACATTACTGGATATATCATTAGATAATTGTGCAATTAGACAGGTGTTTCTTGGAAGTTAATGAATGTTGGTGAGCAGGAACTTAAGAGGAGGGGCAGAGACTTCTATGGGGATTCCCTCTGCCAGGAATAGAACAGCTAAAGCTTTGGGTTACTTAAAAAACATTGACGAAACTTTGAGTACATTTAAAAATGTTGAGTTGACTTTAGCTATGTGTCTGGGATTATAATGATTTTATGCCAGCAGAATCCTTACATTTTCTTTTTTTCTTTCTCTGGGTACAAGAATCACACAGACATCTAAAATCGGGCTGCATTGATCATAACACACTCTACATTTGCTATTAAACACTGAAGGTTTTTTTGAAGTGGCTACAAATATTTGTAGAAATGAGGTGAAAAATCTTGAAGTAAAATGTAAAAACCCTCCATTTTCAAATATTTTTATTCTTGGATTCTAGCAATACAAATTTTCTGGTGAATTTATTATCCAATTAGAGTGTGAAGGAAGAAATTCAGTTTTTGTGTGTGTTCACCTTGCAGTTTGGCACAAAAGAAGGCCTTCTCACTCGGTGAACGACCCCATTCAGAGGAGGGCTTGTAGACCACATAGCCGCAATACTCTGTTTGGTTGTTCTTCAAGTTGATAACGAAGCGTCCTGTTTTGGATTCAGTGACCTAGAAGAAAAGTGGGTCATATGAATTAATTGTTGATTTGGTCCTTTGCTTCTTGTTCAAGGCAGATAAACATTAAAACTCGATACTTAAGCAAAGACAAAGAAACTATCATCCAATGTCTACTTATGGCTTCATTTCATGTAAGGTGAATTTTCATACGATGTATTATGCTGTTCAAATGCAGACTCACATGTGCTGCCCACTTCGGATGGGTGATGTTTAAGACATAAACAATAACCGTCTCAAAAGGCCCCTTTTTGCTTCCAGTGATGATGTCGCCCACAGAGACTCTGTTGGGTCCCAAAGGCAGGGTGACATTAACGTGCAGAGATGATACCGTTGTGAAATTGGACAGGCTCGGTGGACCAAAAATAGCTAATGAGAAAAATAAAGTCAGGATATTTAAAAAATGTGAGACAGAAATGGTTGTAAAAAGTAGGATTTAATAAGCAAAGCAATGTACCAGTTACTGAGCATTGAAATTCTTACTGTCAGCTAGAGGTTTAAAGCGGATGGTGCTGCCGTGGTCGCGACCGTTTGCGCACACCTGAGCCTTGTAATGAACGTCATAAATCGAAGGGGTTTCAGCAGTCAGGTCGCAGGACAGAGCAGTTATGTTCTGACACTCCATTTTTGTCATGTGTGGCTGCCCCTGAACATCACTGCAAAGATACAAGAACACTGTGAACAAGCTGGGACACTGCAGCCACCTGAACATGGCAGCGTGGTCCTGTAAGAAAAGATTCTGATTATAACCAACCACTCGTTTATCTCTGTTATTAAAAAAAAAAAAGTTGTAGTTTTTCAGTGATACAGAGTGTTTTCTTTGCTAATATTTTCCAGCCATGGTGGCAAGAAGACAATTTTTGAATGAGTAACATTCACTGATCGGTCATGTTATTTAAAACCGTAGCTGATAAAACTTTAAAATTGTTTGAAACATTCAAAACTTCAGTTCCCCAAGAAAAAAAATGTAGAAATATTAATAGGAATTCCAGAAACTTACCAAACTAACCTTGAGAAGCAAAAAAAGGCATCCAACCAATTATAGCAATGATTATTTAGGGTGATACTGATGTAACAATTATTAAACTCAAAATTCAACATATAAAAAGTGGAAACAAGTAATTGATTTATTCTCTCTCTCTCTTTTTAATTTTTACAGATTTAATTTTTCCTGTCTGTCTAACTAGATCAATACTCGAGGTGGGAATCACTAGCGGCCCCACGATAAGATATTATCACGACACTTGGATACAGTGAGAATTGCGATACCATATATTGCGATTTATACATTTTTTTCAACTGCTTAGCTGATTTAGCATTTGTCTTTCCCTAATGTTTGTCTTATTGACGCAATATTTTATTTTTATGTAGCACTTCTTGCAAACCTCATATGTCATGTCCATCGCATTTGTGCCCTGCTTGCATTTCTAAAGAAATGCATTTCTGCATTCTGCATTTTTGCATTTCCTGTTTGTTGTACTAACTTTTTCCTGCTCTATGATTTCACCTCTGCCAACCTCACTGGACAAACAGTTGATTTTATTTTTCCATTATCATAGGATTTAGGTCATATTAGCAATTAATTTGAAAAAATCGATACTTGGTGGATGAGACAATACGATATATCAATAGACAAAATATTGCGCTACTATGCTATATTGATTTTTTTCTCCCACCCATAATTAATACAACAGTAATATTTGATAAACACAAACAAAGATATGTCATAAGTCTGACAGGGACCGCTAATTCCACCGAAACTGTATCAATGTTGACTTTATTTTCATTAGAGTACTAACTAAATAAAATCCTAACTAAACTAAATAATGTTACTCACTTTTTAACCTGGCAATAGTTAACTTGTTAGCTTGGTGATACTCATTAACTCTCATGCTATGTTCCTTCCATTTCTTGATTCTTTTAGACAAACACACCTGCCTCTTCCTGCTCCTCCCGTTTCTTTCTTTCTCCTCTTGTGACTGCATGATAGTATGTAGCCTACTGCTCTAGTCTGGCACTACATATTGGAGAAACGGTTGTCCCCAACTGACATATTTAAGTTAGGACTGCTTATGTCAGAAGAATTGATTTTATGCAATTGTTACATTTCCACATGCTTACATGGAATGTAAAGCCTGCAGCAGGGAGAGCACCCCTTTTCCTCTGTGCCTGGTTCTTGTTAGGAGGAAGCACTGCGATGGATGATAAATTTTGTTTCAACAAGGAGCTGATTTGTAGCAGTCATAGTTTAACCAGTCATACTTGACTGATAGCTTGTGGCCAAAATCATTTAAGCTATTTCAGCTAAAGTTGGCAGGGAGTATGAGTCAGTAGGACAGGGATAGCATTTGTTGTTAATATAGAAGATTAATTCACATCATAAATGTTTAGAGGAGACCCCCCTTACACCCTTTTTTAGGCTATTTGTTGAGATAAGTAAGTGAAAAGAGGACACAGTTGTAATTGAAAGTCATTAAAGTGTACAGTGGTTGTACAGTGAACAGAGCAGAATGCAGTTTGTTCCAATGATTAGAAATGTCTACTATAGGCTGGAGTATGCATGAATCATGCTCCACTTAGGATTGTGTTCACACCAACCAAATTATCTGGACTTTGGGGTCAAATGTTCTCAGATCTGAGTCTGGGTCCCCAGTGTCAAAGCACCCTGAGACACAGTGTTATGAGGACAGGAACATGTCACGTGACTTGCTCACAGCAGGATCAGTGACACACAAACATAGGAGATAACTAGAAGCCACGTTGATCCCTGATTTGAGACAAGCGATCTGCCTGCTCTGTTTGAGAGTATGTTTCTTTACTATTGAACGTAAAAGCAATATTTCCAGAAGTCTTCATGAATTAACAACCGACAATGTGAAGTGTAAGAAACAAAAATGCATTAGCTACATCTTAAGACACCTATACAGAGTAATCCCACCACCCCAACACTTTGGCTCTAGATTACCAGATCAAGATTACAGATAAAGGCAGTCATCTGGTGGCCAGGCGTGTCCGAAACTTATTTATAGTATATCTGGACTTTCATCTAACCAAGTCATCATCCTACAAACACTATTGTTGAACCTAACTTTGGTTCCGGTGTGGTTGTAATCATCAATCCATTGTACTGTGTCTTACCTCCAGTACTTGACACTGTAGAGTACCTTTTGCCCAGGCAGAGCTGGCTCAACAGGTACCCAATGGAGAATGTTGTAGAAGTTCCTGGAGACAAACTTTACTTTCCGAGTCTCTGTTGACAGACAAGCTGTTGGAGAGAGCCGAAAGAGCAAAGTCCATGTGAATCATTTTATTGTGGACACAAAGTCCCAGCCCTTAGTTCAAGTCAGAGAAGAACAATAAACAGGCCTTTTTTTTATTTTATAACTTTCTCCAAATCAAAAGTAGGAAAGGAAACTTACAATGGTAAGAGCGAGCGATAGTCTGTATTTGTAGTCTGTATCTAATAATTTTAAGCCAGAGTTTTCAATCATAACCCCCCACCTTTTTTTTTTAACATATTTTAAGCCCAAGTTTGGTCAGTATTCAAAACTCCCTCTTAAATTACATCTTCAGAGGGCAAAAATATTGCAATTTTCTCTGTTTTGCTGCTAAAGCCTAAATAGTACAGCATACTGTAAATGAACTTGATCCAGAGAAGTTACATAAAGTGGACTTTGTTTTATTTAAAACGTCACTGCTCCTTTACTTTGCCTGCTATATCATCGTTTATATAAGGAAATACTCACAATCTCTTGGGCTGGTGAACAAAATTGGAATATAGAAGCCAGAGACGGATGAAGCAACTTATACAAAGAGCAATTTACATCCTAGATACTGATACACTTTATTAATGTTTAATATGATGGCCTATGGACTTCAATGGCAGTGTGAACGACATGAGGCTGAATTTACACAAAGTAGCTCATTAAAAATTACCATTTTGATAAGCAATTCAGTAGAAGGAATATTACATTAGCTAAGCTCCATCTAGCTAAGTGAAAAAGAAAAAAAAAGTGTAATAAAATAGACTAAGTTAAATTACTGCCATTTTTTTTCATTTTTCTTGTAAGATGTCCATTGTCGAAATTTAACAGCTTTTTAAATGTAAGTGTGTGATATCACTAAATCAAAACATAAAATCACAGCATGTTTGCTCCTCTGTACTCACCATAGCAGAACAAGAGGAGGATGATGACCTTCATGGACCACATCTTCATCAGATATGTTGGTTACAAAAAAATATCAGAACTCTATGTTGCTGCAGCTGAGATTTAAGTCAGAAACAATCCAAATATTGTATCCTACTCTATTTAGACCAAAACAAAACAAAAACAAATGAACTGTTTAATCCTTAAATCCGTCTAAACAAAGCCCGTATCAGCCAGGAAGGTGCTGTAAAGTATGAAAACTGAAGTTTGACTCTGTGTGTCTGCCTTCCGTAACCATCTCTGATGGCCGTTCTCAGGTGTGCAGGTGTACTTTGGCGTGTGTTATCACCTTGTTCCTGTTTTTTTTCTATTTACTGTATGTCCCTCCCCTTTGCATTCTCTCTCCATGCCCTGGACTTCCCTTTTCCTGCCTCCTCCCTTTACACCTTGAGTCATTCTCTCTCCCTATGTCTCTTAAAACCTGTCTTGCAGGTCATGTCAGGTTTAACAGTTTACTGGAAATTATCCAGATTTTCAGTTGCACAATACCAAAAGTGAAAGAAGATCTTTACATACAAATTTGATGCCTACTTTGTGTATGAAGGGTTTACAGATCACAGAGTATGAATATTTGAGACTGAAGACCATTTAACTAATGACCAAACACAGCTGAATGAATAGAAATGCAAATATGCATGAAAAGTGTTCTCCCATTGCAGTATATTTAGTATAAGGTGATTCATTTTTAGAACAAGCCTGGGCAACTTTGTCCTGCTGTCAGGGAAGCCTCATATCTAGGCTATATCACTATTACATACATAATAGGCCTTGGTTTTGTGCAGAAAATGATGACATGTCTTGTGATATGTGATATCTCCTTAGCACCGTACTGGCTCCAAAGGATGATTATTGTACTTATATTGACTTCAGTATATTTTCGATTTCTCTTTTCAGATCTCGGTTTGCTTTTTGGTGTTTACAACCTCATGTCAATTCAGAAGTCTGTTTACTGAGAGCCATAAATGAAGTTTCTAAAAGATAAGTGAGAAGGGAATTTCAGATGTTGCAGCAGTAAAATGATAACAGATAAATGATAATCAGACTGAAGAAGTCTCTCTTTTCAAATTGTACAGATTGTCTAATGTTTTTCAGACATTTATTTCTTAATTGGCCCATGCTTATTCACAGTTTTTACAATTGTATCAATGATATTGATATTTCTATCACCATACTGTTACTGTGTGTAAGAACAGCTGCAATAATTGAATTAACCGCTGGGATAGCAAGTATCGATTCAAATCAGAGTATGTTATGTAAGATATTGTGAAGTGATATTCTTAAGCTTTTACTGTTTTGATTTGTTTATTTTAACTTAAAGCTCTTCAAAATGAAAAATCCTGTACCCATGATTATTTCTTAGGATGAGTGCGCTGGTTTTGCTGTGGGGTTTATTTGTGTGCCACATGTAAAGAGGCTATTTAATCCTTAAACTTGGCAGCCACTGTCGTATCTGCTAAAACAACTGGGGCACTTTACTACAAATTACTGCGTCAGTGTGATGGAGGAGATCAGCCTGCACCATTGAGATGTTACTGAAACCCAGGTTGCCTTCATAGTGATCTTCAGCTGGTCCGTGTCTTCAGTTCGGGTGTTTCTCAGGGTTCATTTGACAAATAACTCATGGATACTGTATGGGGCGAAGGTCGAACAGGCTGGCTGGCCAATCTGGCACAATAGTATTATGGTCAGCAAACCATTTGGTAGGAGTACTGGTGTTGTAAGCAAGTGACAAGTCCTGCTGGAAGAGGAGATCTTTTGGTAGCCGATTGCGTTGGCCTTGGACCTAATAAAAACAGTTAATAAAAAAAGTGGACATGCATAAGAAAATGACACAGTACCCCCAAATCATTGTGGACTGGAGAAACTTTACCCTGGACTTCAAGAACCTTGGTTTTTCCCAATTTCTGAATCGCTTTTTCTTGAAAAGTCTTCTGAAGACTGTGGTCATCACTGTTAGGTTGTGCACCTTGTCCCCCCCAAACTTCTCCCTTCCTGTCGACCTTCAAATAAATTGCTCTGATACAACACTCTGCTGACAGTCGGCCTTTTCAGCAGTGACCTCCCATGACTTACCCTCCTTGTTTGAGGGTGTCCCTGAATTTCAGGGACAAATGTCAGGTCAGGATCATCCACATACTTTTGGTGACATGTACTGAGCTAGTCCATATGATTCATGTTATTCAAACTATGTAAACAGGAATTTACCCAAACTTAGAATTTAATCTTCTGTTATCTTGAGAAATGCATTTTTATATTTCTGAAGCTGCAGGCCATAGTTTTTCAGATTGGTGCTTGACACCTTTCACCTTATAAATTACTAATGAAAGGTTAAGTAAAGTTGTACTGTCAAGTTGCCTCTTCTTTACCTGACACCTTGGAATTTCCTGAATGTGTTTCTGTCAGACGGGCTCGGCCTATCTTTTCAAACAAGCACCAACACTTAGCCTCTGAGGAATGCCCAAGAGATATTTTCTGTGGTTTACCTTTTGACTTTACCCCACATGGAGTTCACAGTTTGTTGCTAAAATATCCAAGATAACTAAGTGCTGTAATAATTTCTTATAGGTACATCAAACATCCAAGAAATTTTTACAATCTAATGTAAGAATATATACATTTAATGTGCCTGTTGTAATTACCAGGAACACCTCAAAGAATAGCTATGCAGCTACGCAGATTTGTTCCTTTATAATTTCTTTATGTTCTGTGAATTTCAACTGTTTAAACAATTTCAATAAAGTCAGTTAATTTTAGTTTTAAGTTTTTTTTTAATTTTAAGCTGTTTATCTTATTGATTTTAAATTGTTTTAATCTCTCTTTTTAAAATTTCTAATGTATTTCCTTCTGTATCCTTATGTATCTGTAAAGCACTTTTAATTGCCTTGTGTATGAATGGTGCTATTCAAATATACTTGCCTGGCCTTGCCTTGCCTATAAAATAGTGTTACTAAAGGTCCTTACACACCAGGAACGACGCAAATATATGACGTGAAATTACGAAATATTCTGAGGCGAATTTTGACGCACCTGAGATACACATCAAGTTGACTTCAACTTCAAATTATGGCAAATTGGTACTCCTTTTAAAAATAATAAGAGCTACCGTATGCCACAGTTACTAAAAACAGAAAACACTACACCAGAAAATCGACCATGATACGAAAAATTAAATGCCCCAATATCGCAGGACAGGAAAATGTCGCTAATATGAATGCTTGTAATGACACGGAAAAAAAAACGCTCCCGGTGCGTAAGGACCTTAACTCTCAGCTTTTTTAGTTTTGAAGAGTTTAGACAACTTCCACAAAATGCAAATGACAGATTTCAGTTTAGTAGTTTTAACTTAGAGCATTGTGGCCCCCAAACACACTGAATAAATTAAAGCTGGAATAAAAAGGCATCATCTCTAATTGCTTTAAAGTTCAGCAAGAGTTAAAAATAGTAAACACTGGTGTAATTTGAAAACAAAAGAGTCTGGACTGGTTGGCTGTGGGTGTTTAATACTTCTTGATCTCGAATACTCAGGGACTGTGTGTGTTGTGTGTCTGAATTATATTACAAATTAAATCACTGTAACCTAGAACATACGGCTCCTTTTTCATTAACTTTCATTAACCTGGTCTGTTCCTGCATTGGGTAAACTGTGTTTCCGATTGAAGTCGGATGAGATCTGTCTTTAAAAAAAAGTCTTTGTGAAATGGTATGATATTTTAAGCCTTTAATTGTCGTTAAAGTTACATCACTGATTAAACTACTTGTCCACAGCCAAGCATGTCCTGAAAATACACCTTTCTGTGTGACTCATCAGATCTACAGAGTCAGCGAACAGTAAATGCTCTCCTCCGTTTTTTCATACACAGATGATGAGGTAAATGTTTTTGAGCACTGAATGGATTTGATTGGGCAGAATTTTAGTCTCGTATATGTAGAAAAGAAAGCTACGTTTGCATTTTGTGGTAATTACAGTCCTGCTATATTCTGGTACTGATGAACCACACTGTGGCCATAATTTCCCCTCTGAAGTGAGATCATTTTGGATGTCTGATTCGGCTTCAGACTGTTAAGAAGACAAAAACGGATATTTCTAACATGCTGACTGACTGTAAAGTGGACCAGGTGCCTTTAGATATGGTTCAGTTAGGAAGTTTATCCCTTCAATATTGAAGGGATAAACATCAGAGTACAGACGTCTTGATTTCATTTACACCCTCATGATTTCAGGTTTATTTTTAGCCCTGCTTGTATTGATATTTGCCTACTTCTCGAGGCTTAGGATCAGCGACACCTTTATTGCAGACAACAACATCCTGGCTGTGATTGTTTCGGTGGCTGATTTAATTAGGCTATTGTTTGACTACTCTTCTGTAACATGTGTCATTACGCTGTGCCACCTGGCTGCAAGATATTAAAAGCTGTAACTCATTTATAAAGCTGAAAGATCACACTCTCTTTTAATGGAACTTGCCGAACTTCGTTTGACACAGGAAGTTTAGAGTGTGGTGAGCTTCTCCTTGAAGTGGCTTAACAGCTGCTAGACAACCTGTTAGATAACTCTGTCTTGATGAAATTGAAATTACACCATTCTCATCATTTGTGTTTTCTATTCTCTACGTATTTCTCCAAACTTCTACTAACATTTAGTTTTTGGTGCTGCCCATTTGTCTTTGTGCTGCATATCTACTAAACAGATTCAAAAGTGGAAAAAGTCAACATTTACGTATGAATTATTCAAAACAATCAGAACTTTACCTGACATTCGATCAGACATCTGAATTTCAAAAGTTTTCCAATTGACCTCAAAGCTCAAAGCATCTTAGAGTTAGGGCTGCACGATTTTGGCCAAAAATAAAATCCTGATTTTTCTTTCTTCTCTAAAAACTGGATTTTTAGATTTAGATTTAGATTTCTTATTTAGTGATAACTTCACCAAACTTCACTATAAAAATAAAATGTTTTTTATCATCTCTCAAAAAGAAACCACTGAAAGCTATGTAGAGCATCTGCCAGGCGCTGTAATGCTGCACAGGAAATGCATAAAAGACAGAAGAAGAGTGCGGGGCATGCATATAAAGGTTGTTTTGGCCGGACATGCGCAGGCGCCATGAAAGAGTTACGCTGTGTGTCACATAATCATTTACGAGATGCAGATAGGCATCCGCATGGAGATGAATTGGTATGGTATGGATTTATGCACTCTCATACCCGTTTTAAAAAAGTACTGTTTACAATCACCAGAAACGCCATGTGTCAACAAAAAAACCTTTGCGTTTACTTCTTAATTAGTTTATGGATAGGGACGTGTGGACGGGTTGATACCGCCTCCAGACAGACATTGCAGCAGGGAGTGGTTTTCTCTTCGTCCGAAACTGTGAAGCCGTATAAATTCCACATGACTGACCTGCTCTATCGCCTTCTCTTGCAAACGTTGTGTTTGTTTACATTGGTGTGTGTAGGAACTGGGGAGCGCTCTTACAGGAACGGGGAACCTATGGTGGCCTGGAGGCGCGAGACATGATAGAGAGGAAAATCTATTTGACGACTTCAATTTTTTCAACATCGTCATAATCAAATAATCTGATTATGATTTAAAATCGATTAATTGTGCAGCCCTACTTAAAGTAAATTAAATTGCATTAAAATAATTCTTTGAATCATAGTTTGAAGTGGTTCCCAGCATAGTGCATTGTTCTCTCATCATACTTCACTGACGCACCCCTACCTTTCCACTTATCTCTGAGTGGAGAACATGCTCTGCTGTTGTGGTGCACAATCTGAGGATGATCTTTAGAGCATATTTCAATGCAAGAACATCATCAATGAATCATCCTCCTCACTGTCACAGCAGTTGAGATGTTGTCTTGCATCTTTCAACTCCACTCAAGCCTGTTGTGAGTCACAAAGACTGAGCTAAACCTATTTAGGGACCCCGGGTTGAGCACAGCAGATTCTGGCTCTTGACGAGGTCTTATGGTTAGAAGAAAAACTTAAAATTCAAAATGTGGTGTGTCAGAAAAGATTTGCCAGGATCCCCCCAAAAAACTCTCTCCATATTTGTAGACCATATCTAATTTTAGAGCTGTTTTATCTTGTGCAGAACTTAAACTCCTAGAACCCAACTGAGAGTAACTGTTGTTGGAAAACAAGGGTTAAATGAAAGGGCGAATATAACAGATGGAATATTAAATGAAGAAACATTGAGCTTCAGTAGCATCGGTTGTCTGTCAGTGGTGGTTTTATGTTCCCCTGAAGTGCTTTCCTTACTCTACGGACACTGTATGACCTCGCATGAACAAGATAATTATCTTCTGGGAACAATGTGGTTATCTTGTATGCATACGTTATCAGGTTATTTTTCTTGTGGGAGCATATTAACATCTACATATTAAAGGCTTAATGGGCATATATATTATGCAGTATCTCGAGCTATTGTCCATATTTTATTACGTTATTACTGCACAGTTGATGGATACTACAGGCAAGGGACGGCCTGATCTAGTGTAACTGGGTGCATGGAAATTGACAAGATGGATTGTTATTGTAAATTATTCTTAATGCCTCACATAGCTGCGAAAGGGATTTACAGCGTAATGCAAAAACAGTATTCTTTTACATTCCTCAAAGCAAAAATGTACATTCTGTGATGTTTTACGATTACATTATTTTAGAGAAAACGCTGCTTACACATGTACAGGACAAACCAGCTAAGAATAAGGAAGTGTGGCGTTGTCCACAGAGACACAAAAAAGTTACCCACAGAAGTTTAAAGTGTTTTAACAGTTAAGACTGTGCAGCTCTGAGTTTACAGAAACAATGTGTAAACTATGTTATCTATCATAAGCCAGGTGGTAGATCTGTGCATCCTGGTGGGCGGAGCATTCATGGTATGGAGGAACCGAACCATGAAAAAACAGAAGTTGAATGTTTTTCATGCGTGTTACACAAAAGAAATTCCAAGGCACTATCTGAAAAGTTCATGTTTCGACACAACTTTCTCACACAACTAACCAAATCAAACATCATACTAAAGAAGATGACAAGATAAATGAAACAAAAACAAAGAGGTATATATATTTCCGAGACAACTCTGCCTGAACTCTACATGAACATGCTTGGACATGTATAAGAAGAGTCTCAGTTGTAACAAAGATATCTTAAGCTCTGACATTTGACGGTTGTTACTTTAAACATTACAACGAGTGGAAACATATCCCACTCTGACTAAAGTGCATGTCATCTTCAGAAAAAAAGAAAATCCAGCAGCAAGAAAAAAAAGTCACAGACAACATGTGAGTATATGTGTCAGGCAGCTCTCATTCAGATACAGAGATGGGCACAGCAGTTCTTTTAGATGTACTGAATTACTAGAATCTGTTCACTAAAAAGATTCGTTCAAAAAATTCGTTCATCAAATCACTGAATCATTTAGCGGGAGAAGCCTGCGACTCCGACCTCCTGGACTGATACACAGCTGAATGTTTCAGGATTCAGTTCAGATCATAGCCTCTGGGACTGGGAGATGAGAGTGTTTGGCTGTGTTGCTTTGGCAAACAGGTTTGTAAAAATGAACTTGTTTATAAGTCATGATGTGTTAAGTGTTCTGTACTGTGGCATGCTATTTATCAGGTCTGCTCGGTAAATGTGGCTCAGCAAGTGATTCATTCACTGAACGTTTAGAAGAATTCAATGATAGGATGCTGCGGGTTTTATGCACTACTTGTTACATGCTGTGTCCTATTGTATGCAAGTTGTTGTGGTGGCAATTTAGCAGTAAAAAAAAAAGTTAGTTTTGTCCGACAAAAATGATTCCAGAGAGTGTAGTTCAATGCGTGATTTGTTCACCAAGTAATTCAGGCGTCGGTGCATGCGGTCCTTCGTTCGCCAGCTGCTCGCCCGGCAATGCTGCGTGCTATAACAGCTGCACTGCTGATGACTCAACTTAAGAGAGAAACGAATGAATCACTTGAGGAAGTTATTTGATTCAGTATGTTTACTTAAAAGATTTGTTTCTTTTGAACGAAGCGTTTGCGAACGACACAACACTATTCAGATGGGGTTTGAATTAAAAGTAAATCAACATTGGTGTTGGTGTTGGTTAAGTCCTCTGCATTGTAGATACCCAAAACCAAGGTATCAATATTAGTATTAGTATTGGGACTTAAGAAAGTGCTATGGTGGCATTAGGTAGATAGAGAACTAGAGAGACAGAAGCATGACTTTCAGTAAGGTGAAGTAGCATAGATTAAAGTCTGCAAAGTCCAATCTTCTCCCTTGTGTGATTTTGTAGTACCCAAAGGTTTGCTCATAAAAGGGATTGATTGAAAGGGCTCACAGTGATTACTAGCTTTTACTGCCTGCCATGAGTCCTTTTTTCTCATCCACAGACTTTGCGGCTATATCCATCTCAGCTGTCCATCGGGTGACATTTATAAAAGTTCACGAAAACCTGACAGATGCACTGTTCTTTTGAGCATTAAAGGAAAGCTGTGTTTTATGCTTCATTCAGGGGGAGTCATCTGCTGTGAGGCTGATAGTTCACAAACAGGCAAGTCGACAAACAGAGAGACAAGCAATCAGACGAGCTGTGTACAGAAAGGCAGAATGAGAACGAGATAAAAGTTCAGTTCTAAAGATAGGCAGGAACCAGACTAGCTGTCCCACACAGACAGGTAAACAGATCACTCTATTAAAAAGAGACAAAGTATATTTATATGCACCTATTTAAAGCAAACAAAGTGGAATGGAAAGCCATTTGAATACATACAGCCCCCAAAGCATGGGTGGCGCATATAGAAGACATATGATACATGCATCTTAACAATATAATCAACCACAATGGAGAGCAGGGCAAGTATTTATAACGAGGCAAGAATGTACGATCAAGTTTAGCTCAAAATAGATTGATTCTCCCAAACAACACGCTCTCTAATGACAGCATTATGGCGCTCGGAGAAGTGCCCTTTTCATAAATTAATGAGGAATGACTTTCTCATGTAAAACTCATCTGCTATGTGTCCCGAGGCGATCGCCCAGGGTCTTGATCAGTGATGTGATTTGTGTTGTGCATGCCTGGCCTCATGCCATGGTATTATTCAAACCCATCAATTAACACCAGATCATTGAAATTGTAGCGGGGGGGAGAGGGGGTGTTTGCGTGCAAAGGGGAGTCAAAAGGGGAAACTGGCTGATGGAGCGGCGTAAATACCACAATGAGGAACAAATGCATTGATTAAAAAGTAGAAGCTGACTTTTTTTTATTGCATGCACATCGTAACATTCTGCGCTGTATAGTTCCTTGTTCCAGCGTGAGATACTGTATGTTCCTTATATGAATTATTTCATCTGTTGCATAATGAATAAGGGCGATGCACATATGAGTTGTCACAGGGAAAAAGGTCACACGCCTGAGCACTTACTATAACAAACACTAACAGTTGTATGATAAAGCTAAATTGACAAAACATGCTCGCTGGCACTTCAGTGTCATAGGGCAATATATCCTCATGCTGCCGAATCAGAAGCAGATATTATGTGGGCTGGCTTGGTGGTGCTTTTTCATTACTTTTAAAGAGAAACAAGTACAGCGGTCCGATTAAGGTAACAGGTACATTGCAATCCAATAAAAAACAAAAATAGATTAAATTAAAAAAAGGGGAAAAAAAAGAGAGAACAGGCGGCAACTCCTCAACCGTAACCCCCCCAACTTAGATCTCTATAAAACTCTTACAGGGCATGGGAGACCATGAGTGGCGTGGCTATCATGGTGAATAAGGCTAGTTTGGGAATTGACACTTATGGTACAATTAAAAATGTTTTGACCATGAAGAGAAAGGCTTTGTGATGAATGCATTTACATGTATACCTGTATATACATCAATAAATCTGTTAGTTTAATTGTTTTAAAACCATATCTTTCAGTTGTAGGATCTTTAAAACTGTATCTTTACAAATATTCATAACGATAAGGAATAAAAAGAAATTGCCCAGCTCTAATTCAGTATGTCAACTGAACAAATGTATGAAGCAAAAAGGGTCGAGTCAATAATTATTCATTTTAGACATTTAAATAAAACATCAGTACGCTAAAATCTAACCACAAATTAAAAAAACAAAGCTTTACTGTAATTTCAAATAAAAAATTCAACCAATTGTAAACAATACATGTTCAAAAAGACATAAGAAGTTTAAACTCTACCTGTCTGTACTTACTTCCTTAAATATCCATCATCATCCATCTTTCCTTCCTTACTTTCCTCTATCCTTCCACTTGCAGGCTAAGCGAGTTGCCCCAAACGCTCCCCAACCCACAGTGTTTTTTCTTGGATTTCTAAAGGGGTTTCCAGGCCAGATGGGAGATTGAATCAGCCCACGACATTGTGAGTGTACTCCAATAGTCATGCCTGGAAAATCCTAAAGAAAGGTGCCAAGGAGACATCCCAATCAGATACCCAAACCACTACAACCGGCTCATTCTGATGCAAAAGCATAGCAGCTGCTCTGAGCTCATGGACACTCATTTTGTCAATTTTTATCTTTCTGCAGTCACTACCCTAAGCTCATGATCATAAATGCGAGTCAAGACATAGATAAACTGTTAAAGCTCTGCTCTTAGGTCCATCTCCTCCTTCACCACAACACTCTCTTCACTGCTGAGTTGATAAGTTCAAGTATTACAGGGTTTTATTGGCAATCAAGAGTAAAAAAAAGATTGTGACATTTGTCAAAACATATTGCATATTTTATGGACAATTAGTTAAAAAATACTGTCAACTATCACACCTTCTCTCTGTTTGTTTTTGTATGGTTGCTTAAATCACAGTTTGTACTTTTTCCTGGTTCAAGATTAAGACTTTCGCTTTCACCCTGTAGACAAAGAACTGTCGCTCTTGGCGTGCCTAACAGATGACAGCTCTCAAGAAAAACAAAATCTTGTTAGTTTAACTTGCGAAAAAATGACCTGGTTTACATTGGGTGACAGAAAGACTACTCTTATGTTATTTCTGGTTAACTATTAAATATTTGTGAAGGCCCAACTATGTACCAAAATCAGCTTTTATCGAACAAGTAGATAGTTATCATGTACCCAGGAGATCAAACATCCTGATTTTTGCATTTTACTGTAAGTGCCTTTCAGAGGAAGCAGCGATGAAACTGCGTAAACAAGATGAGTTAACTATTTAGGCTGGGATTAACCAAAACAACAAAAAGCTCAGTGGAATTACTCGATTAAGAAATATGCGGCTGTTTCACGCCATCAAAATGTGGTTAGACTGGTCCCACTGACAGTGTGTTGTGAACCACAGATGTGCTGGTTAAGTCCATGACATTAAAGCGTGCTGCTACCAAAATTAAACGATGACTTTAAAGAGGCATGACTGCATCCCTTGAGCTGCCAAGTGGCTTCATTTTCTCTGTAACCAAAAAAAGAAAACTGAGATGAAAAGAGCAGCTCACTGAGATTGGACAAGCGCTCTGCCTGGTGGCGTGACTATCAGCGGTGCAGGATGTGTGAAAACACACAGGACCTGGGCCTCTAGAGGATCAACAAATACCTCCTGTCTATTCAAACACAGGCTGGCATCATTGCATCAGTGCCAGGATTCTCAAAACAGCCCTGTGTGAGATTTCTTGGCCCTGCAACAAGTTTTTCAACTTCAGTCAAGCTTCAAAGTGAAGAGCAAGACCTGTGCAACACTGGATCAGACGTGACTTCAAATCATTTCAGGATAGTAAGAAGTATATTGATCCCCTGAAAGATTTATGGAGTCATTAGGTAACGAAAGCTGGAACGGTTAGGCTTTGTTGAAACTGCAGGTCTCAACACCAGGATTATTTTCTCGTTCATCACACGGAAAGAGAAAATGTGGGAAAACAAGACGGGGGAACAACCTATAAGTGGTTTAGATCCAGTCTGCAATAACAGCTTTACAATTTGTCTTCTGATTTGAGCAGGAAGACGTCACACGGCTTGATGTAAGAAGAAAAAAAGATGTGGGAATAAAAAGGTCATGAGAAAAACTCACCAGTGAAGCCTGGTGGACAGGTTAGGAATAGCAGTTTTGAGACAAGGTGAGAGGTTTGATAAAAAAACAGCCTTCCTATCAAACTTTTCAACTGTAGCCCTTCATATGAGTCCAGGAGGTCTGAATTAGTGCCTACATAACCGTGCTAGAAGCCTAGAAATGGGTTACAAAAGATTTCCCACAGCTCACAGGCTTCATTTTCTCCTGAGATGTACTTCAGGCCAACATGGCCAGAGCTGTACAAATGTAATTACCCCACAGACACAAACTTATCTAAATGACACCGCGGCCTAGCTCAACAGATTAATTCCTGCATGTCTAATGTTGGCTTCTTCTATTTGTATCCAGTGGCACTACCTCTCCAGTTGCTCTGAGACCAGACCTGTTTCTCATTGTAATGTGTTCCCGCTCAGCAAAATGTAAATGTATTTTAAATGAATGCCCGAGTCCGTGTTAGAGGCGACTTTAGCGTGTTAAGGGATTGAATAAATCATTGATTAATACCAAACCTGGGCAGCCCAATATCCACCAAATGTAGCAGTGAGGGTTTTAATGCCAACCATGTCATTTTTAACTCAACATTGGTGAGTGATGTGGCTCTGCAGCAGCCACCTTGGAGAGCTAAGGATGAGACCGGCTTGTGACAGAGTTTACCTCAGGCCCCATGCGTCATCCAGGCTTGACAACGTCTATCCATCATTTTTGCCCAGGGAGGCAGGCATATTGGAC
Organism: Xyrichtys novacula; assembly: GCA_962446985.1. Taxonomy (NCBI): domain Eukaryota; kingdom Metazoa; phylum Chordata; class Actinopteri; order Labriformes; family Labridae; genus Xyrichtys; species Xyrichtys novacula. The sequence goes on from OY660871.1 coordinate 28,527,750, forward strand.
ATTTCATGCGTGGATAAAAAAGACAAAATACATCACAACAGAATAATGCATAAATGAATTGAAGTCCCCTGTGGGCTTCTCGGAGGATTCACAAATCAAAATGTGTCAATTCAAAGGTTCAAACCAGCCTTTCACTTTTAGTAATATTTTACTGATCTGCGCTTTACTTTGGAATTGGTCTTATGGAGGAGTCATAAATGTGTCTCCTGAAAGGATTAAGATGCCTTCAAGGTCACAAAGGCATTTTTTTTCATAGCATTAAATTTTCAGAGGAGAGCTTGGACTTTAAAGTTTCAAGTTTTTCTCAGAAGATGTGATCTGCCATTTATTTGGTGGATGTTTGTTTGGATTTGGAGAATTACATTCATCTTAACACACCTTCCAGAGCTATAAATGATGATATCACTCCTTTATATAACCTTATCTTAAACAGTCTCATCTAAAATCTTGATATTGACATAGAATTACTATTTTATTTCCATTCATGTCATGAAATTCACCAATTTATACTCATATTTTAACTTTCAACACAATTATAATCCATCCGTCTTTTGTAGACTGTAATATTAAAGCAATAAGGTGAGATATATACTATCTTAAGTCATAAAATCACTTTAATGTGCCATCAGACTATAAGGAAACATGCAAAACTAAAATACTAGCTCCCAAAAAAAATGCTGCAGCCAGCCCATCCTCCCTAAAATTTTCTTTAGTCTTGAATTTAGTAGGTACACCCACATGGCTGCTTTAGATGCCCTTCAGTTTGCCAAACATTAGAACAGTTATGGGCAAGCAACCTGGTTCTGATTTATCAGTTCCTACTTAACCTAAAAAGGCCCGGCATTTTTCTAACAAGTGTCTGATCAGAAATGCAACAGCAAAAACTGTTTAAATATTTGAGTTGCTTTCGAAAAAATAGAAGTTAGAGTAGAGAAAGGTTTTCAGGATGGATGCAGAGCTGACCAATGTCCTCATGAGATAAGCAGACAGCTGATACTACCAATAAGGGTGGGCAGCATCTTAAAGCAGCAGGTAACATTGTTTAACACTCAAAGCGACAGTTTAAATACAAGGTAACTGCTAAACACTAGCGAGATTCACTCAGATTGTTCATTGTCACAGTGGTCATAGTCATGGTCAATCATATGTGTTGTGTTCTCCAATTTTGAAGGGAGAATAAATCAGTGCAGTGCTAATAAGATGCTGTTATGACCTGATAGGATATGACACATTATTGTCTCTTTAAGGAAATTTGTCTTGGACTCCGACACAATATGACTCAAACTTAATCAAATGATAAGTACACAGACTGAAAATGACTCCTTTTTATTTATTTTTTCTTTTCCAGTTTCAAACTAGGCGCACCACCAAAGAGTATTTTCCAATGCCGAGGTTGAGTTGCACTACACAACATTTTCCACACTGTCAGCTTGTGACTGTGGGAAGTTTGTGAGTGACTCCTAAACAACCTCAGATCCTGCAGGTTTTCACATCAATGACACAGACCAGCAAACTGTGGTTCGTTTCTTCTCTTCAACAACAGCACTTGTGAGTCCTCATTTCAACTTTTTGTTGTTTGTTAGAGAAGCCTGCGTGTCCCTGTTTGCAGAGCATCGTATCCTCAATTAAACTACACTCACTAAGCCGTTCAGCACCAGGATTATTCTGCATGCTACTGACATTTTGTGTGTGTGGCTATACTCCCGTGGGTTTTTCTCTCATTTAGAAAGCTGCTTAGCCATTCTGACGGCACGGGAGACTTAAAGCCAAAACACACAAGCCGGTCTTAATAACTAGTCATCAATAAAATTAAGTGAAATGAAAGATACGGGATAAAAGTTTCCAACTGGTTGTGCAGAGAAGAGGGTGTCATGGAGGCTTTCTTTTTGTAAACCAGCACGATGAGAATGAAGGCGTAAAGGAAGTTAGTGACAAAAAGCCATTGACTCTTAGAAGGACAACATGCCTACATCTCCACTTGTTGAGAAAAGTGAAACAAGACACCCCTGGGACTGGATCTGAGATTGTGCTGGTGACACAACTATTTTGGAGCCGAGGCGTGTGCAGAAGCCAGTCACACGTGCAGCCGTAGACTGGACATTATGCCACCTCCACAGACTTTTTTGTCAGCATATTGTGGACACTAACTGTTAACGATGTAAAGACCCAGGATTAATGGTGTGTTCCATTTTACCTTTGAAGTCGGAAGTCGGAGCTGGGATTGACGCCACACCGGAGTTATTAGCGTTTCAGTTTCAAAGTTGGAAAAAGTAGCCAACGGCCAAAAACGGAAGCAGCAACAAGATAGCAACGGTTAGCCACTGTCAGCACATCCAGCTTCGTAGTTCACATATACCCATGAAAACTGTAAATTACACTATGACAGCATTTCCATATATATACATCTAACAATACTATTGCATTCGGCTGACTTATTGTGACAACAAATAGTAAAAAGTGTTAATAACAGGATAATTAACGGAGGTTCTACTTACTGTTTACAACCGTCTTTACAACCATCTTTAAATGTCTGACTTGGAGCTTGGAAATCCCAACATTAGAGTACAACTGGAATGCACCATGAATCTGGAAAACCTGTATAACCTCATTCACGTGATCTGTTGGGGTGAGGATTGGATCCCTCTTCTTTCTCAGGAAGGCAACCTCAGTTTAAATGCTGCAAGTTTTGGGAATTAAAACTCTTTTTAAAGATTCCAGCTCTGCAAGAAGTGACCTTTTCTGTTCCCATGTTTTAGAGCAGAGCCCATCCGGGACTGACACACACTCCCCACCTCAGCGTAGATATTGTCTGCAGTCACAGTGATACGTTCCTGCACTGAAGACAAGTAGGCTAACGTGACATTGATAATGTTGGAGAAAAGTTGAACAGAAGTGAAATAATTTGTGTGATGATACTGCATACTGCAGTATTAAGACACAGTGAATCACTACAGGGGAAATTTCCTCCCTGCAACAGCCTTACCCCTCTCCTATATTTGCTTGAGTAAGTATTATTTGGCAGATGAAAACTAAATCTTGGCCTGATGAGATTCCAATATGTCTGTTTTTCACTAAGGTCACTCTATTTCTGGCTTACTCAGCATGTGGAGAGTTAGAGCTGTCTGGAGTTTGTCTGAAGCCTTGGTTGTGTTTTATAGTTTTAAAGTTTGATTCATGTATCAGTCGTTCACATAAAGAAGGCAGGAATTACAGCCTGTACTGTAGCTAGTCAGCAGAGGAGCGTCTTTTTTTCACCTCACTCTGGAGAAAAGTTTTGCTCCTGCCATCTTAGACAGTCTTTTCTGAAAGCCTGTATTACAGCGGCTCAGTCATGTCTCGGTTCTATGGTCTTCATCAGACAACAAATAAGGAAGTGGCTGCGTCTGTATGGTAGCATCAGCCAAATGGAGGCGATAACATGGATTAAATCATTACCCATAAGATGCCATGATAAGGAAAATCAAAAAACATTACATCGAAGTACATATACATAAACTTTTAATGGGCAAATATTCGAACAAGGATAGCCAAGTTCAGAGAGACTTCTCACAGAAAGAACTCTTATTTCTCTGATTTTTTCCTGAGGCCAAAAGGGCCACGGTGCCTGATTATTAATTATTCAGTGACTTGAACTTGAACTTTAACATTTCCTGAAGACGAAGAAATAATGAATCCTAATGTCTTAAAACTTGAATAATTAAATCAAAATTTCATGGCAGGTACAACTTCTCGAAGGCAAATAAACTATTTTAATTGGAAATCTTTGTCTAAAGGAGAGTAAATAGTCTAGACAGGTTGACACTGCTGCAAGAATCTGGAGACAAAAGCAAAGAAAAAAACACACAAACTCACGCAGAGTGAAACCGGAGTGTGATTTGAATCCATTAGTGTTTGAGTGTTTGCCTGGGACTTCATTAGAGAAGAATGTGACATTCATTATTATTATTCCTAAAAACGATGTAAAAAGTCTTAACCTTGTGAGAGTAAACTAAACATTATTTATTTAATAATTATTCAATATATGTAGTTACAAATCATTCAACCACTTCTCCCAACTCTGTTATTTCTAATCTCCTATCTCCTATGATTAAACATAAGTCAAAAGATATACAGGAACTGTCAAAGTCCGTATAGTAATGTCTTTATAAGTGTTTGGCTTTACCGTGTGTTTGTCTGAATGACTACTAGCTGTAATGGAGTGTTGGCTAACCACAGACTTTAATTATAAATGAAGATAAAATTGATATAATGACTCAATTCAAAACGATGTTTCTTTCATGGTCTGTGAATATAGTTATTCTATGAATTAACACCCACTCTTACAATGTTATCTAAAGGATACGTTTTGTTTTGTTTTTAAGTAATCAGTATTGGAATTATCTAGAACTCTTACACTTTTAATAATTAAAATTAAAAATGCACTTTTGTAAAAATGTGCACAACACTGGTTTATAAGATGTGGATAATAATGTGTTTATGTATATATGTTTAGAAAAGAATTAACCTCAAATGTGAATACCTAAAACCAAGGGCTAAGGGGTAAGACAAATGCTAAAGCGTAAAATTGGGATTGGCCATAAGTGTATACATTCCAATTAGATTCAGTGAACTGATCTCAGTTTTTGTGATAAAAGCCAGTTGCAGTTGAGGATACTGATGAAATATTACACACTTGATTCCCTTCTTTTATCTTCCTGTGTCTGCTTTCAAATCCATGTAACGTTTCTCACAAAACTCCTCTCTTTCTTGCACACACACACTACCACACAACACAAATATAGACACATACATAGTTTTTCCTCTCTAGGCGTCCCTTACTCTTCGTCTCCCTCCTCTGTTGTAGCTTCCTCTAAGATTTGATTAATTCATGGATGAGAGAAGAGAGACTCGGAGCACACATTAACAGAGAAGTCACCGAGAGTTCACTTTGAAGAGAAGAAAGACATCCATCATTGACCCCCAGCAATGATCCCTGCATGTATCGACTTTACCCACGTGTGTCAGGGGTTTTCTTTAGTGCTTTATTTTCACAGGCCTGATCTTGAGATGTTTGAAAAAAGTTAAACTATCCCCATAACATTTTAAAGAAAGATGATGTCTTTCCTGAAGAAGTGTAGGGATCTAACTGAATGTGCAATTTTCTGTATGGTTTAAACTTTAAAACACCCTTGAGCAGAAGCAACTTGAGTATTTTATGAATAGTTTGACATGATAATAGAATAGAGGATGTCATGGGTGAGACACTACCCTTTATTTAGTCATTTATTAAAGGAGTATCAAGGAATTTCTGTAAAAGGAAAATGCAAAAGAAAGCAATAGAGAACAACTATACAGTGTAGTTTATTATTTTATATCCTGGTTCTCATTACTTTTAGAAAAGAGTGTGTTGTTGCAGAATCTTCAAAGTTATGCCAGTGCAGAAATGTCTGAGTTTTTATATTCACTGACAAGCAGTGATCGATTTCATACATATTCTAGTTGTATGAAAACTTTAACAAAAATGTCCATCTTTTTTCTTGATTTTTACCTTAGATAACTTTTCTATTTTCTAAGAGTTTATAGTGAGAGTGTATAGTTCTACTCGAATGAATGGAGGCATTACAACAGCCTTAGTAACGTCACCATTCGGTTCTTGAATTAGAGTTTTTAAGCCCACCAGATGCCAAGCTGTATGTGCCGACACGCATGTTTATTAACTGACCTACGATAAGACAAAGAGTCAGAGTCTTTAGCCTCCTCACTAACAGCTGCACTGTGGCCGCGTGTCAGTCAAGTTGGCCTTGCCCTTAAGTTGTCGAACTATCAGCTTCTTTCTTTCTATGTTTGAAGCTATAGAGGCACAGATGAGAATCACTGGGTATTTTCTCTTTATTCTGTTTCTCAGTAGGCTTTCATGGCTTGTTGTAGAAAACTAGGGAAAGAGTATACGTCATGACATGCAGTGAACTGAACTTGGGCTGCTTGCTCCGTGGACTACATGTGGTGTGTAATTTAACAGCTGAGCCAATTCGACACGCCCATAAATTAATTTCTTAATTGTGCTTTGAGTCTCCAGCTGTGGTCTCATCATCTCGAAACAGAAAAGAAGACCTTTTTTTTTTTTTTTTAGAAAGAATGCCTAAAGTTACATCAATTTGCTATTCAATATGTATAATTTGAATCTAGACCTCAGATAACAGCTGAAAAACTTTTGTCTTTAAGCAGGTAATTTAGACGAGAGGAGAAGATTAAGGAGATAAATGGGACTGACTGATGTCTGAGATTTACAGTATCGGTCTCCATTTGGTCCATTTTATATTTCTGATTAGAGGAGACCAAAAAAAGACCTCACTCCATTAACCTTCTGAATATGGTAAAGGACAAAATTTTTTAAGGCATCTCCCTCCCCTGTGATAAAACTTTGATGTTCCAATACGAAGCCATAAAGGGATAACAATTGAATTTATTTCATTTCTTTCAAACCCGGCTAACCTTGGCATGAATGGATGCCGAAAATGTTGTCAGCTTTTGGATTTAAAGCTTTTTTCCAGTTGTTGAACTCATAATGAGTCACTCAGAGTGACGCAGGTGTTTCAGCTAAATGCTGAACATTTCTATGTTAATTCAGCCTTCATCTTTCATGAAGGCCCAGAGCCATACAGATATGAAATGGCTCGTCCAAGGTTATCTGCAACATTTCACAAAGCCGTTCCCTCCCATTCTCTGTTCGTATTAATCCATCTGGCCTCACATGCTGGCAAGGACGTCTTTGGCCGTTTCTGAATGTCAAGAAAGCTTTCTTTTATCTCTGTCAATCTTTGCCCCGTTTTCTTCTCCTTTAACACCAGAGTGTGTTTCAATTATCGTTCACTCTGTAAATAAATCACAGCCCATCGGTGTTACATGTTCAGGGTTAACAAGATAAAACGTGATAATTTTACTGGAATAGACTTCAGTCTCTCTTGGTATAATATATAAGTTGTAAATAAAATTAAGAAATTTAACATCTTTCATGTTAGTTACTATACTCATATTATTGCCTGTGGTTCTTATGGACTGTAAAATAATGGTGAAGTCACCTTTTTTTTTTTCTGAAGCGGAGTTTTGAAGCCTGTTGACTGCTGACCCCATATTGGTAATGCTAACTTTAACTAACTTTCAGTCAACCTACCTCTTGCGCTTTCACAACCCTGTAAGGCAATGAACAGTCACACTCTTGGACACCATCATCACTAGGAGTGCAATGATTCGAAGACGCTGTCGAAAAAATTGATAATAAAATCTGTTGCTGACAAATCCATTAGTCTGTGACGCCATCACTCGTGTTTTCCCAGCCGGAAACAAAGATGCGCCAGTCAGCACGACCGGTGACCATCAGAAAAATGGCTGCAGCCTCTATTGCAACATTGCGAGAGAAAACATCAAAACATCCATTCAAACGTCAAATACAGAAAACAGGCTGCAAAGTGGACCTTTCTTTTCATTGTATAATAATAATAAAAATAATAATAATTTTTTCCCTTAGATTTTTGTGGTCCAACCAAATGTTTGATGTAGATCTGATTGTGATGATAAGTTCTTGCCCAGTGAGCACCAACAAGGATTTTGGCATTAAAATTCAATGAAAAAAACTGATTGAAATCAGGCACAGACACCATAGACCTAATTTCACTCACTTTTAAACAGGTAAAAATTAGAGCTGCTTGGTGTTACGTAAAGTCATTCATCTGTGACTTTGCACAATAACCAGTAAAATATACATAAATGTCCATAAACACTAGGAAAAAAAGGAATTGTTTAAAACTACAGTGTGCAGCAAATAAAAAAGTCAAAAATGCAGCCGTTTGTCTCTAGATCCCACGGTTTCAACTATTCATTTTGTTCTTTATTTGTCAGTCCAACAACATCTGACAAGCAAGAGTCTAAAACAAATGGCGCAACATGAAAAAATAAATCAAAGGGGATTTTTATAATCTCTGTCAATGTTATGTTGCTGTTTCATAAAACAAACATTGACGACTGGCATATCACAAAGAGCTGACTGAATGAGGACTGCCATCAAGAGAAATTTGTGTTCCCTGTATCCAGATTCAACTCTTTCCCTCCTGTGACCCAAAAAGCTCTCTGCAGCCCCGTGACAAATCTGGGGACTCGCACAGCCACCACAGATTCTCCCAAAAGTAGTTGGAGATGTGGAAAGTAGGGAGGAGAAGTTGTCAGACATTTTTTATGTTATTACTATTTAATGGTAGAGAATCTATAGGGCCATAATTCCTCTGGAGCTCTGTCTCCTCTTCTCCGGGAAGTAGACAAAAACTTAGATAAGATGTGACAGGCTGATAGCTGCTTTCTGTGGCTGCAGCTATGAAAAGCGAGACAGAGTCTGTTTGTCTGATGAGAAATCCTCCAGAGGGAGACAGGCATGATGGGAGATGGTGAGTGGAAAGAGAGCGAGTGGGTCCAGGAGAGAGGGCGGTACTAAACAAAAATGAAACAGCAGGAAAAGTGTTGGACTGTCTGCTGTGACCTTTACAAACAGCTTTTTCCATATACCTGCTCCTTTTTTTCTGGACTGGAGCTTTCTGATTACAGGGATTTTCTTTATTTGTTGGGCTGCTGCACACACATAAGTACGCACAAACACACACATACACACCGCAGACAAATATATGCTTTGCATATGTGCCAATTTTCAAAGAAAAGGTCAGGGCTGACAGTGATTTGAAACCTTTTTGCAATCTGGCAGCCACGAAAAATGCCAAAGAAGAAGGGGAAACCTCGAGTTTATGCAACAAGTTAGTGCATAATTGACAGAAACCTGTAATCCTTGAGTGTGTTATGAATATATGGTTAGTCCTATGCTTATGTCAATCATACTTTTCTTAGTGAGAGTGAGAGTTAACACAGACAGTATGACCAAAAGAAGAGAGAAAGCACATGAGACAAACAGACGGAAACATTGAAAGAGTGAAAGATCTAGCTGACGTGAGACAGACAGCCGTTTACTAAGAGCAGAACTGAGTCTGTGTGGAGATGCAAATAAACCCGACACTACACAGGAGACGGCTGCCAATCCCCTCACACCTCCTCCAACCTCCATCTCTATGACAGACTATCTGTAATTACCACTTCCTACATCCACAGGAGCTATTAGGAATCAGTCCATAAGGCTCAACTCTACAACACTGATGGCAGTTGGCGCCCTCAGGTATTAACCTGTCAAACGCTCTTTTGCGAAGTTGCTAACGCAGCGCCGCCAGACTGTACAACTGACACACAAGTTCCACTAAGAATCCGTGCGAGTCAGTGTGAAATCACTGGTGCACATTTACATGAATAAGAGTGTTAAGTTTCTAAAACACAGAAATAGAAATATGTCTCAGTGCATTGTGCAATCCTCTGAGTCGAACAATCTATTAATAATTTTGGCTCATACTCCATAAGCCTGTTCTGAAGCCAACTCTTTCCTACCTCTGTGCCGCTAAATAAATTATTGCAGTCAGTTTGAGCGTCTTCTACAACTCAACTGGGGCAGATTTCAAGGCGACTGCCAAACGCACAGAGACAAAAAAATGATAAAGTCCCGTCCTAAACCACCCATCACTTTGCGTCCATTGCTGTTTGTTGTACTTGTGTGGGAAACATTGTGATGCCAATTACCTGAAAGGAAGGCTGCAAAACTGATTAACCAGTCTATTTTTACAGGAGCTATTTTGGGGGCTTTTCTGTCTTTATTAGATTGGACAGCTGAAGAGAGACAGCAAATGTAGGGAGTAGAGATTGAGGGATTACGTGCACTAAAGGGCTGCGTGTTGTACCAGCAACTGCTTGAAGACTTAAGCCTCATGGGGCACCTGCTTTGACAGCGATGCCAACCAGCGCCTGAGCTAATATTTTTAATCAAAACTGAAATAAATTGACTTTGGAAAATGTCAGATAACAGAGTTTTTCTAAAGGAGATGTTCCCTTGTGGGATGTACAATTTAGCTGTTGAGGAGCTTCTTGTACACGATAAATTATAAACTGAAGTTCATAATTCGTCAGGGGAACAGACAGTCTGCGAGCTCATGTTTTATTTGTTTGACAGACAGCAGGTCTGTTCTCCTTCTTGTTTGGATAAATTGTCAATCTAATTCATGTCCAGACAGTTGCAACCTTATTAGTAAGGCCTGAGTCACAACATTATGGAAGCATCTCCCCTTCCCCTGAGTTCTGAATGCAAATATAAGTAAATAAGTTTGTGTTTGTTGCCCAGCCTCTTAGTATTCCTCACAGGGTGGTAAGGGTATTGTTTCATGCCAAACATGCCAATAAGTAGATTCAGGAACCGAATAAACAAGATGTGGAAACTAGCTGCTGTCAGTCGAGTCGCATATTTAAAACAGGGGCATAAGGCAGTACACCCAAAGTACAATTTCCAAAGTTTTGACTAAGTTGAGTTTAACATAACATTTTATTTACCATAAGATAAAGATAAGGGTGATATGGTAACTAAAATTCAGCTTTGCTCCCAGAACTTTGATTGGGGTGTACTTATTTTTGCATCCTGATTTTATGCAACGTAAAAAAAATCTTGTTCGCAACCAATGACCTACATTTGGGGGAGTATTTTGTTGTATAGTCTGACATAGTAAATGTATATTTTGAAACGCTGATAACTCTGAAGGGGTGTACTCATTTAAACTGAGCACTGTATTTAAGTTTGGATCAGAATTTTAAGTGTCTTTCAAATCAAAAATGCTCAAATTGCCTAACCTTAACCCTGTCTCAGTGAAGTGGACAGCCCATGTTGCAGATAAAACAGCTGACAGTGTCAGGTTTCAGAGATGTCAGATCTATTTATGAAACGGAAGTGACTGCAGTGAAAGCAGTTAACATAAAGGCCTTTTCATCAAGTCACATTGAAGGTCAAGTTGTAGACAGTTGAAATTACTCCACCGATGTGTTTATTGTGAGTATTTAGGACATGCCCAAGCCTCAGTGCTCTCCTCTGTCAGAGATATCAGAGTCAGTGTTTAAGTAGGAGCCCTGCTGGTATAAATCTAAGAGGCGGTGAGTCACTCTGACATGGTCAAATATCTTTATTTTTTCCAGGGATAGAATAGACACCAAAACATCCAATCTTTCAAAATGCTAATGACATTATCATCTCCAGTTGTGATGTAAGCTTTCTGTGCGTATATTTGTGTGCCGCTGAATTTATGAGAGCTGGGTTGGGGCGTCAGAGCTTAAACTGCTTACGAATCACTGTCATCAGTTGGTTGCTCTTGCTTTCACTTTCTTGTACAGCAGTTTTGCCCAACAAATCATCAAACCGAGGGTGAATAATTCATGAAAGGGGCGGTTTGGTGTTTGTCCTAGTTAGCATTTGCTTTGCTGACATCTGCTGGTGCACCCAAAACAAAAGCATCACATGCGCGGTGCTCTGAGGGAACAAAAGCGCTCTTTTCATCCTTGATCAAATACATTTGCTGTGAACTTCTTCCATCTCTTAGAGCCTCCGCTGGAGTTACAAGACTGTAACTTCCAGCTGACACGTTCCCACATGCTCTGCTGCCTTTGGTTGTTATCTGATTAGCTGGAGCGAGAGACCAACCAGGGTTCATTTCACTGCTGTCTCTCCTAATTCCAGTCCAGGCCTCTTCCCAAACAATGGCCAGGATCTGAAGCTTCTCCTCATGGTAACAGGTGACTTACATATTGAAGCTTTTTTGTCCAACATGAAGCTATAAAAGGACACTGTTTTCCATTTTACTTCATAACACCAACTGAACATTAATGCTGTTGTCTGGAAACATCGCTGAGATTCACTTTGAAGAACAACTGAGGAAAAAAAAGTGAGGCTGAATATATCAGCGCTTTGAGGAATGTTATTTTGTTTGCATGTTCTTTTACCCTCATAATTCAGCTGCAGGAGTCTATGTTCATATTAATCTACTGAATTAATGTTGAGAAATCATTAAACCATTAAAGAGATGTTGAAATAAGGCTGCAGGATATTGAAAATAACTTGTAATACACCTTTTTTCATCTGCATTATATATTACAGTTGTGCTGTTAAAAGGACGTATCGTTCACCCCTAGTTGAAAATGGCTTTAACTGCTCTTTTTGTTGATGTTGATGTTGGATATCTGGGTTAGTCACAAGATCGACTGCATGTTTTCACAAATAATAATCAATGTTTTAATGTGTTTTGCATCCAGGTTGACAATATATATCCTGAACCATCAATAAACTCGAACCTGAGACTCATGTTTGGATACTGCAACCTTCAACATGCAAGCCTGGTCCTCAAGCATGGTGGACATCATTTAACAAGGTCAGCATCCAGAGATCCATCTACTGCTATAGTTAAACAATATCACATGGTCACATAGCCAAAGCAGCAGGACAAGAGTGTTAAAGTTATAGTAATGTTTAAAGCACTTTTACATTCTTGTTCTTTATTTCTGTGAGCTTCTTGTTCATGTCACACCATCTACAGTACACCATGGTTGTGATTTTGAATGAGAAATCAATCAATCAGTTTTGATTTACATAGTGCCAAATCATAACAGTGGTTTTCCCAAGACACTTGCCAAAAGAGCAGGTCTAGACCAAAGTCATCGTTTGATGTATTACAAAAACCTAACCTTGAGATGAGAAAGGTTTGAGATGAGATAGATTTGATCCATCTCATCCATCATGATTGAAGCACTTGAAGGCAAGGAAAAACTTCCTTTGAGCAGGCAGAAACCTTGAGTAGAACCAGACTCATGTTGGATGGCTACATTCTGTCACTGGCTTTACATAGATGGAACTTCAGCTAGAAAATACTTCATAAAAAAAAGCAATACAGTATGAATTCAGTAATAATTTCTGTCCAGTTTTTGGCTCTACAGTGAATACATTATCAAAATTATTAGACACATGTGTGTTTCTGTCATTTCAGCCTGTTGAGAAATGTTAGGAAGTCTTTTGCTGTGTTCCAGTTACCTCAGAAGAAGAAACAACGCATAACACAGTATTTTACTCTTACAAACACCATAGCACTGTATTCACAGACGTTGGGCAGAACAGCATATACCACTTATTTAATTTCACAAAAACAAACATAAGTGCTAATAAATAATACGAGAGCTTTCACTGTTACTCTTTACTGTTGATGTATTGCACTGCCATCTTGGGTTATGATGTTGTCGTCAAGTTGGTGTTGGTGAGGATCGTCCAACTTTGTGAGTCGGAAATCCGACTTCAGGGGGGTGTTCCCGATGAATTTCTGACTCGGAGCTTGGATATCCAACTTCCGAGTACAACTGGAATGCAGCATAAGATCTGATCCGACCTGAAGCAAACTCCATCATTTAACTGCTTTACTGGGATATGTCAGTCTTCTAAGGTAAATACATTAGAAACCAAAGTTAAGCTGCACAGTTCAGCAGAAAATGATATTGTAGTACCAGCCAGCGTTATGAGATACTGTAAATACGCTCAATAGGATGAAGTGTTTTTAATTGAAATGGTCTCAGAGGAGTTAGTGATTCTGATGAGAGTTAATGAGTTTTTGTTTCTACCACCTGATAAAGACATCCCCTCCCTTATATTTGAAGCAGTGCGGTGCAATCTCAGGTGTCTGATAGCGGTGAAAAACTACCTTTGAGAGATGAAGCAATTTTTCTCACTGTCATAGCTGATCCTTGGGGGAAAAGATGTCGCTGAGTTAGACAAACAAGCGAGGTTAGGAGGTCCACACTTCCTGTTTCTGTTGATAATTGGCTTGAATTGTGTTTGTGTGAAGCTTTTTAGTTTTCTGCTCAGTTGCAGAGACGGCGCACAGAGAGAGCAGCAAGTTGACAAATGAAGAGATTTTTACTGAGTTGGTTGAAAGTGTTTTGGTCTTTACTTGATCTGAGAGCTGCTAACTGAATACTTCTTCATTTTGAAATGCGTATGACCTGAAAATTCGTTAGAGAGGAGGTCAGTGTGGGTGTAGGAGTAATATCTGACCTGAGTCCAAGTAAGATAGGCAATGTGGTACGTCTTATATCTTTATATCTTGGTTAATCCTGCGCAGGATGTGCATATTTGAATTCCTCTGAGTTAAAATCTTGACCTTCTTCCTCGTAACTGTCAGATTTATAATCACTGTGAAACATCGCTGTTAGAAAGGTAAACAACGGCTCTCAGACTCTGCAAGCTAAAAACGACTTTGTTGGAGTCTGACCCAGAAATAGTCAGTCTTCTCGGTGATGGTCTGTCTGTTTTTGTGGGCTATATGGAGGAATCAGTAATAAATTGGGTCTCTTTTACAACCTTGTAAAAATCCTCACAGTACATCTAACAAATCGGCCACGGCTACTTCGGGAAAGGCGGCTTCCTATTCTCGGTTTACAATGGCTCTGTTTCAGTAATGTGTATCTAAAATGTGTCAGATTTCGCCGTTAAAGACATGTTTCCACATTAGAGAGCACATTTTATTTCACTCAGCCCTCAGGGTGATCCTACAATGAAGGAAATGATTGAGGCCAGTGAAGTATGTAAAGAGAGATATGTTAAGAGTCATTTGAGAGTTCTTTGTCATTCACAAATACTCCCAAAGTTATCGTCACTGATGGCGGCACGTCTATTCTATTTCTGATCTGTTTCAGTGCAATAAGGCAAATAAGTTAAGTTGTCTTTCAGGACACACAGAGTATCTTGTGCTTGGACTAGATATCTCAAAAGAAAGGGGTGATTATCTTCTTTCACCAGAAAAAGAAGTTAGTCTCTAACTCACTCCTGTGTTGAGTTATTGCCTGCTCAATGCAGCGTGGTCATATCATCTTTGCCGATCTGGAAAAAGAAACCTGGGAAAAACGAAGGAGAGACTTTCAAGCAGAACTCTGATCGTTTATTTCATTTCACTTCAAACTACTTTACTGGTGGCATCAAGGTCCTCCCTCCTCGGACACCAATCCTCATCACTCTCAAGATACGATTGTGAAAGGTCACTCTGTGATGGCTGGGAGTCGTATTTGCTCTCGAGAACTTGACGCCGCAACGTAAACCACACGGACTGCTCGCGTCCTCCTTGCTGGGATTGTCGCTGAATTCTGGCTCGGTCTCGCTCAACAGTTCCGGCACCGGCGCAATGACACGCAGGAGAATTGTTTCTTGGATTGTCTGCTGACGATGTGAGGCTCCGGTACTGGGATCTCCACTGGATCCAGAGACTGTAGCATCTCGCCCACAGAAGCCAATGAGCCGAGACCGTTTGCTCTTGGCTAATGACTTCGGCATTTTCCTACTGTCCTTATCGAGAAAAAACACTCCACATGTAGGCTAATTGGCACACTTGAAGGCACACGTTTCACTGGCAAGTACTTGTTTTTGTTATTGTAACATGGTCACAACGTATTTGTCAGCTTTTTTGCGTTCAGAACGACCCCAAACTTAGCCACATGTTGGGGAGGAGCGCCGTCTGGCAGAAAACAAAAAAACTAAAAAAATCCGTCAGTGGCACTGAATGAGTTTAAGAGTTAAGCTGCTGTGACTACTCTAATATAAAAAGTCCACTTCTAAAAATCTCAGAAAGCCAATTGAGTGCATCCAAACTTCTTGAATCAAAATGATGATAAGATCAGTGCACTAAAGTTTAGTCCCTGTGGGGCGATAAACATGGCTTACTTTTTCTGCATAATTAGCCCGGAAACTATTCTTTCAATCCCCGTCCGGCCCCTGATAAACCTCGTGGCTGGGAATGAGCTCTTGTGGGTTGTAGGAGTAAGTTGTGAGGCCTTTGAAGAGTCTTTTTTGAGCTCTAATAACTCGGCCCAACAGGGAGGCCTGCAAGTGAAGTGAGCGGTATGCCGCACACTGAGCCAGGGCCTGTGAGAGATAACTGAGAATTACTGCTAATACAGCTCTGTGGATTAAAGCATGTTAGTGTGAGTGTGTGTGTGCTCTAATCCGTGATGTATTTCTTTTTCTTTTTCATTCATCTTTGCTTAAATTTACATTATCGAGGTGGAAGCCCTGTTACTGAAATAGAATCACAACACAACTCGAAAGAAAATGAAGGAGAAAACCTCACAACTGTCATCTATTAAACAGCAGCACACCCTGTTTTTCACGTTGATTTGTCTGTGGGATTCAGACGAGCGGAAGCACACGTCGAGTGGGCTTGATGGCTCAATCAGTGCAAGTTAATTACAGTCACAGCTGGGAGGAGGCGCAGACAGAGAGGCTCACCTCAGCGCAGACTGTGGAGCACATTTTTTTGGGTCTCCTGAAGGGCAAATAATGTGAGCGGGGAGGAGGGGAAGGAGAAACAAATATCAGTTAGAAAAAAAAGAAAAGAAAGCACAAACAAAGCTTCTCATTAGCTACTTTCCACTGCGGAGCATGACTGGCAACTCTCACAAAGTGAAAAGCAGAATCAAAGGCACATAAAATAGTGGAGACATCAATAAACAAGCCTACTGTGTGACCAATGAAGAAGTAATTAAATTGTGTTGACAAAGCCTGCTTGGTCAAAGAAGCAACAGAGAAGCCAGCAAAGTCACTTTTATCTGTGTGGTGTCAGTGAAGGGAAGCACAGAAAATATGCTTAATTAGTTCCTCTTTGGCTGGGCCATTGTGCCGCGCATTTGTGAAAAGGGTCTTTGATTCTCTGCTCATATTTGTGCTCAGTTTTCTTCATGGCTCAAAGGAGCAAAACCCCCCCTCCTCATGAGAGCAAAATGTGGGAAACAAACAAAACAAAGGGTTAGATCAATTATATGAAAACGGTGCCTGAATTCATTAAAAAAAACAGCATTTCGATCCCTTGGGTGCCGCTATTTGGGGAGATTACCAGCAAGTCAACACAAGATATTCCACAAACTGCAAGTATGGAACATGGTGTGTTTCTTTTGTCGCTTTCCGCCGAGGAAACCCCCCCTGCAGTTTGACGATTTGGACAGGCTTCAAATGAATCTGGCATTAATATAATACCCGATAAAGCTAGCAGTGGCTCACGTTAATGCCCGTCTCAGCTCATAGAAATTAATATGAGAACACCAGATGGTTTTGGAGTTTGATCAAGAGACTGTGAGAGCCCCACCTCTGTTTGTGGTTTGATAAGGATTTTGTTTGGTTGTATCGGCACAGATTTGTTTATGTGCACAAAACCGATCAAATATACACAAAATTTGGCATATCAGACACACTTAAATGTCTTTTTTTGTCATCTAATCAGTGAGCTTTTTCATCACAACACAGAGAATCTTCCTCTGTTGGGATAGGATCACAGCACCCACAGGAACACTATCAGTCTCCCAAGCTTTGTGGGCTTGCAGCAGCTGGTTCGCCCTCCTCTGCCCTTTGACTCTCGTTCTTTCTCCTCGTTTGCTCATCATCTTGTGGGGGCTCAAATAAATACAATCGACTATCATATTTAAAATCCTCATCCAAATTAGTCAAAATCTTCACCTATTTTTCTAAAAAAGCTTTACTATGTTACTCTCTGCTCCAGTCTCAGCGAAACCCTTACTCTTCTGTTCTCAGGCCTCGTAATAACCATCTGAGCCTGTCAGCGGTGAAATAATGCACTTGTCGTTGACGCAGTGTGACAATACAGAATTGCCCCGGTCAAACTGTTTGCCGGCTGCTCCACTCTCCCTCAATACTGGACCAGTTCCAGAAATTGTTCTCTCCATCAGTCAGTCGCACACAAACACACCGGAAGATAAGGCCCAGGTTGAAAAACACAAAGATTCCCCTTTAATTATTGATTCTTATGCAATAAAGTTGTTCATTTCTGACCACATGTTTCAACTGCTGCTTCTCCAAAAGCAGTGTGAGAAATTTTTACACATTGTTCTTGCACCCTTGATGCTTAAAGTCCCACTCCACTCATATTTTTGTATTATTTAAAGTGTTTTCAGTGGTCTTTAAACCGTGATTATGAAGTTTTTAGCCAAAATCACATTACCTGTGTCATTTTTAAGGTCTTTTCTTCTGCAGAGCTCAAGTCGCTCTTCAACAATTCGCCTCTGAGTCGTGGGCGGAGACAGCTCTGCACCTTCCTCTTCGTGCTAGCTTGCAGCCCAACATTGCTGGTGTAGTAGAAGTGGCAGGTAACATAGGAGCTATTCAGCTCTTGGACACTATTGTCTTTGAGGACATGATGAAAGTTAATATCATTATTAGCTTTCTTACCAACATTGCAATCCGCTAATGCACATGCTTGTTCCGCGATCGTCCTCTCTACTTCTCCGAGTCTGGCCTGCAGAGCGGGGCTCTAGAGTTGTGATATACAAAATCTCACTCTGTCTGAGCTTGCCGATTGGGTCTGCCAGAGATTCACAACAACACATGAGGCGCACCGGATTGTAAGGTGCATTAAGCATCGATTGGTTTATTGTTTCCAGCACGTACTCCTAGCCTAGGCTGCCTAACATGAATGCACTTCTTGGACATTACAGTAAGGCACTCTTGTAGACTGCTTAGGGTCCTGTTGCGGGGCCGATCAGGTAGTGACACACCGTACTGTAATGCTCCGAAAATCCATTGAGGGGAGCAGCTACGTTGCTTACCAAAGTGGTACATTTCGACAGAATTTTGAGCACGACGCGTAATTATACATAAGGCGTGCTGGATTATAGGTGCATTGTCAATGTTTTAGAAAATTTAAGAATTTGAAGTGTGCCTTATAGTCCGAAAAATTCCATATGAACATGTAGACAAGGAGAAAAAGAGGATTTTCATCAGAGTGGGTCTTTAAGTATTCCTCTACTGTTCTATAATTTATTCATCATTTATTTTACTGCTATTCCTGTGATCTGTCAAATAAACAAAGCATGTTCAAGAATGTATATTTAGACCGCCCTCATGTGGGTAACAGAGACACATTTTCGGACTGAGTAAGTACAGATACAAATCTACAAAATCAAAATACAGTGGGATAAATCATGTGTCATTTTAAGTAACAGTCAGGGAGCGGTGCTAATGGAAATCAAGATTTTAATGAGTTGAAGCCCAAAATCAAACGAATTGTAAATTTTACAGTTAATCAGATTTTAATCAGAAACGCTTTCTCAATGCTGAAAATAGCCAAGCATATTAACTCTCATTACATAAGAGTGGTAGAAAAGAACAGCAGGGGTCCCTTTTACTGGATTGTGTTTCTCTTTAACTAAACACATACAGCTTGAAATCCCTGCTGGCTCTGTAAGCCTGAAGAACAGCATCAGACACTCTGACAGAGCCCTTCTCAGGCCTTCAGGGAAAAACTCTGCTGCTTTAAAGTCCTCGATCACAGGGAGGATTTCACCACCATCAGTACGCTCTGAATCAGCAGCCGAGTCGGGGCTGCCGCTCTGTCAAGATGACACCACTCAAAGCCCTGCAGGGCACAACATGAGCAACATGCAGTATTGATCTTTTCGCCGCACACTGCGAGACAAACTAGTTCAACCCGAGTCAAAGCTGTAAGCTGCCTCCAAAGTGCACTGCCCCCCAACCCCACCCCAGAGTCTTATCAGATGTCCTTGTGAGGAAATAGGGTAAAAACAAACTTCGCTCTATTTTGAAGAGTTTGGAAACTTGGATGGGTTAATGGGAAGTCGGAGAGTGTGACCTGCTAATTAAAGATGTTTAACTAAGATAATAGGACGCTATTAGGCTTGCTGCTCAGCCATGTGTGAGCGTCTTCTGTCATATTGGATTTCCTTCATCGTTTTGAAGCAATTACAGCAATAACTCAAAAGCCTCCCTCTCATATAAACTCCTAAAAACTTACTTGACATCTGCAGGATATCAGGTTTTCAGAATTGACTTTTACATATGTCCCACAACAGGGGAGCTTGTCAGTGCTGGCCGCCCTCCCTGCTCAACTCAGGGAGGGGAACACACCCCTCATGGTAAGGCTGGGCGATATGGCCTTAAATCAATATCACGATATATTGAGATAACAATACATGGACGATAACTACTCCATAAACTGCTCATCCCCTCCCACATTAACTTTGTCTACTTAAGCCGCCACTCCAGCCGCTAAAACTTTTGAACCGTCCTCCATCTCCTCACCTGTCCTGGGGTGGAGTCACGTCTCTGACATAAGAAAGCGTCTTAAAGGGACATGAGACCATAGCCTACCTACACACATCCAAAACCAACTTTTATTTATCTTTTTTTTGATACCGAATATACCTATATGAGCAAAATGACGTCGATTATTGTTGTAAATTTCAGTATTGGTAGATTTTCTGTTTATCACCCAGCCCTACATCATGGTGACTGTTTCAGAGCAAATCTTTCTCCAAATTGTGCAGTTGTGTTTCTGCGGCACAAACAGACTTTTTATAAGGGGTAAGCGGGAATAACTTTGTATGTAGACTCATCTTCTTATTTATTATCACAGAAAATATCAATCATTTTTATGAGCGGAGTGCATGCCTTTTTAGTTCATCAGAGTAATGATGTGCAGAGTACTGATACATCAAGCTAGAGTGTAAATAGGTGACTGTGTGTGCAAAAAAAGAGTGTATTTGGCTCCACCAGTCTGCACGTCATGCAGGGCCTCACTTAAACTCACTCTATGGGACATATTTCTATGCTCCTATGAAGCTCCTGACTCATGCTGAGGTTTGACTAACCAGGGGGACCGACTGTGAGCTCTGCCATTGGTTGGCATAGGTGGGGCCGGTCTGGGCTCATTAAATCCCCAGATGGCGGGGCACAGGGGCAGCAGAGTGAATAGTATTATTACCCAGCAGGGTGAGCCATGGACCAAATGTTGTCCCGCTCTGGCTCAAGATCACCAAACCAAAAATTGGGAGTGCTTCTAGCTGTGAACTCATCTGCTAAATGGGTTTTCTCACTGGATGAGCTCTGTGCTGCTATGAAGAGAGAGAAAAATACATTTTTGCTTTGAAGTTGAAAGAGCAATCTGTTCTGCTACACAAACAAGACGGTTAAGTTAGTTTTACAATTTCCATATGAGGGGAAAACTACGAAGAAACAAGCTGAGCAGTGTACACAGGCTTACAGATTGTGAGCGCTTTGGCAAATAATGCGGGAAATCAAAAACCACCTAATCGCCATCTAATCTTAAATTAACATGCAGACTTATCATTCATATTAAGTTGAATCAGAGTCCCTTAAACTGGACTGTACGTTGAAGTTTTATTGCATAGATTTGAGGTTACAGCCTCAAACAAGTGAAAACACTTTCAGGCTAGGTTTTAAAGTAGAAAAAAAAAAACAAGCACTGTTGACTCTTTCGAGTTTTTGATGAAAGCCAAGATTCTTCAGAATGAAAAAAACATGAAAAATCAACCTTATCACCAAGTAAATGAAAGCTACTGTGGAAATTACAGCTCATCAGCAGGTGGTCTGACTAGCTTCACCTTCTGTCTTGTAAAAATCCTTCTGCAGAATCTGTAAGCTGTAAAAGCAACAATTAAAGCTCCTGTGATGAGTTTTTAGCTGTTATTGAGACAGACTCAAATGAATACTGTTACTTCTGTATGGGCAACAAATTGGTTTTGTTGTTCAAACGCCTGAAATCACAGCCGCACTGGAGGTGATGGATAATTATTCGTAGGGCTGGGCGATAAAACGATGATGATATATATCAAAAAATAATTTCCCTCGATATCCATATGAAACATGGTCATATGCTGGTCAATAGCCGGCTTTTTGCCATGTTTTGGTCGACTATAAGAATGGCCAATGAAAAGGGGAGTTGCTCCGGGTTGCGCCGTGCTGGACCAATCATGTGCTGAATCAGAACCAAGTAGCAAACAACTGCGTAGTAGCAGGCTGCAGCTACACGCAACCAGCACTTTAACCTGTGAAGCCGACAGCACTGTTAGTGAGAAAAAAGAAAATGAGTGCTACCCCCGGCAGAAATGTTGATGAAGGCTCAACAGATGATGATGTTGTGGACAACACTGCCATGAAAATCCGTTGGTGGTGTGGCGGTAAGGCAGAGTCGAGTACATGTTAAATTTCATTCAAGAGTAGCAAGGAACATTTCAGAATGACCAGTGATGTTTTTATATTGTGATACATATCGATATCGACTGATATGAAAATAATCTATTGTGATAAACTTTTTCCCTTATCGTCCAGCCCTAATTATTAGCAGCAACCTGCTTCCAAAACAGTCCCTCTTTACATTTTCCACAGCAAACTTCTCAATGGGTGGTACATCTACATTTGGCGCCCCCTGTTGACATGACTATCTTACTGTAAAGGGGTATGTCTAACATGAGGACTTCAGAAATTGACATTTAACCTTTCATTGGTATCTTCGACTGAACCAGGTGGAGCAGCTTTGACAAAATCATAAAGATAAAGACAAACACACACACATATATACAGTCAGTGTGTGTTGTATCAACAGTGTGAGAGAATTCTCAAACAGATGTAGCCAACACTCACACTGTTTAAAAAGGAGCTCTCTTCCAACAGTGCAGATGGCCCTGGCAGGGACCAAATATCATCCACAAATCCTGCTGCTTCTCACAGCCTCACTCACCTCCCACTTAACACCACCCTCACATGGAACAAATAATAGAGCTGTGCTCGATCAATGGAGCAAAGACTGTGGAAATGAGAATATTCTGTCTGATTTCAGATTCAGACAATAAATATAAAACATTCTGAAAAGCAGCCCCTCTCCCTTGACATTTGTCACCATCGCCCACAGAGTTTAATCAGCACATCAAAGCCTCTCAAGCAGTAAGAAATATCTGCATGTTTGGCCTCCAATCTAAGAAAAAGCTCATTAGTAATGTCCTCTTTATTGCCTCGATCTATCTCATCGGAGATCTGCACCAAAGACTCTCACTTCTTTTTTTTAAGGGGGAGCAGAAAGAGAGATGTCTGAGAGGCAGCACATCTACTGGAGTTCAGGGGAGACTCACAAAGAAGAGAGAAAAATGTTTGGCTTCCTTATTATCTGTGGTGAGCAGGCAGCTGGGGGAAACTGAGAGCTTTATGAGTAATAGGATGAAAAACAGAGCTGTGAGCCCTGCCTCTGTGATTAGTTTATATTTGCTTGGCTTTAGATGTGTCAGTGCGTCCACTGTTTTCTTTGCACTTCACTATATCATCATGCCACTCGGGTGCCATAGAAGCTTTTAATGCACTCACACACCCAGAGGAAATTTGTTTCTTTCAGATAAATTTAATAAATCAAATGAAAATGTATAGAGAGATTTTTCCTCAGAGCGTAGCTGAAGGCTTACTGCTCTGCTGATAGCTGTGAATCATAGATGCTGGTTGTGTAAATGCACTATGACTGAACGGCCTCTAGGGGGCACACATACCCACTGCCACTCTGGTCTCATCAAATCATAAATGTTAACAAATTAAGAGCTATTTTGTAAAAAATAGTGTAAATAATGAGTTTACTTAATCATTTTTATTAGTATTATTATTTTAACCTTTATTTAACTGGGTAAAATCCCATTGAGATCATGATCTCATTTTCAACGGCGACCTGGCCAAGAGGTCAGCAGCACACGCCACAAAAAATGCAAATTCAAGAAAAAACTAGAGCGACAAATAACAAACAATACATACAAGGGAATCTACAAATTCACAGTTAAAGTGCAACAATAAATTTTGGGACAGTTACAATTTAAAAACACAGGAATTGTTCGCAAGATTCTCGCTGCTTAGTGAATAAAATGGAGCGAAAATTAAACCAGTTGGTTTGTCTAAACGATGATTTAAAAATACAGTAACCTTAAAATCTTTCATAAATGTGACAGTCTGAGAAATTACACAAAACTAGGGTTAAAAAAAACAAACTTAAAATTAAAGATGTTTCAAAGCAGTGCTTTAAACACAGATTTGAAAACCAGAAAATTCAAAGTTGGCCACCATCCTTTGGTCTTTCCTGCAACATGATGTCCACATTTCTGTGATGATTAAGAGTTGCCGTAGTCCAATTACAAGATAGGCTCTCCATACAACTCATATTCATATCTCTAATTTCCAAAACAAAATACTGCTTAAATGAACCGCCTGTCATCTGTGCTTGTTTACACCCTGGAAGTAGAGCATTGTAGTATTATAGCAGTCATTAAACAAAGCTACAGCCCAAGCAGGTCAGACACAAAATAAGTATCGTTTAGGCCTCCATTAATGAAAATATGAATAACTTTCTGGTAAGTCTGGTCACAAATATCAGAGGTGACGACTTTAAACTGTTAATTTGACTATAAGCACTCCTTCTGGTGTCCAATCATTACAAAGAAGTTTTATAGAATGACTCTGTTGTGTGGATTTGTAGTTGAAAAATGCAGTGGATATTTTGTGTGAATAATGTATGATTAGTGCTATTGAAAAAACAGATACCGACTATTATGGTTATTGTGGTCAAGAGCAATCTTTTCAAAGGGAAAATAATACACTAGAGATGTGTCAATTCAACACCAGCCTTTGAAACATTCAACAAAAAATTGTTTTTCTTTGATTTTCATTGAAAGTAAAAATAATGAGGACCTCACTTCTCTTTTGAGAAGTTTGAGGGCATCTTTGAAGCACTTCTGCTTTGGAAACAATAACTTAACAGAGATGCTGCTGAGGCCTTTCGGGTGTAAAGACAGGACAGTATAAAATTGACTCTAAAAATATGACAATAATTTAACAAACCTCAGGAATGTAACATAAATATTAAAGGGAGAAAACCAAAAAATCACAAATTTCTCATTAGAAAAAGAGTAAAATCTTCTGACACAAATGAATATGTGCACTCACAGAAACCTACAAATAGGATCTATCTCTCAGTAAATGAATAATTCAGTTATGTAAGCTTTCCCTAAATACACATTAATAATAGAGCATCTATCAGAGCTGAAATGCCAACTAAATCACTTCTGAAAAGCAGTATTATGGTTTCATTTGGATCTGATTACAGTAATATCCAAAAATCATTGTTATCCTCTTTTTATAGCAGCACTGTGTAAAAATAACAAAGTGAATCAGATGCTGCAGCAGTTTCTCCTGAGCTCAGAGATAGATATCTTTTGTATCAGCCTTGTTGTTTTTCTCTTCTTCGGGCTGGTATCCAAAAGATTATCATTCTTTCCCTCTAGTCTACTTCATCCAAGTGGTTTGTGTCCTTGGCAACTTGTTTTGACGCTGTAGATTTGAGGCATGAGTTTTCAGTTTACTAATCTAACCTTGTGTTACTACTCATCTCCCTTCTTGACTTAGTAAACACATGAAAGAACAGCTCTGTGTGAGATCTGTGTAGTCTAACTCATGATTTACAAACTTTGGTAAATAGAGTATAATTTAAAAAGTGTGAGGTTCAATAAAAAATTTTAAGGCTAGTTTTTGCTGAATCTAAAAATCCTAGCTTTCTGTAAACTCAAAGTAACATCAGAAATCATCTAAATTAGAGCAAACCCTTTAGTCTCCTTGATAGGGTTTGAGTATGGTAGGGTGACCATATTCTTAATCCCCAAAAAGAGGACACGACTTGGTGGGGCGGAGTCATGGAGTTGCCTGTAGTAAATTTTGAGAGTTTTTCAGGTTGAGTTGAGTGTTTTTTACAGACTTCTATTTCAGTAAGTACACGCAACAGAAACTCATAACTTCCATACAAAACTCTGGACATTTTTGGGCCGGACAGGCCTTGTAGCCCCCAAAAAAGAGGCTATGTCCGGGTAAAAGAGGATGTATGGCCACCCTAGGGATGGTATTGGTCAGTTGCTCCTTTTAATATTGAGATTGCATGGCTGCCTTGTTATAAAGCTCAGCCATCATTTCCTGATTTTTCTCAGAACCTTAAATTAGCTTGATTTTGCATTCTCACCGCCTCATATATACACACACCCAGACGCACAAACACGAGTCATTATTTTCTCCTAGTGGCTCAAGAGTTTCTCATTAGACCTCTGCTCTGCCTCTGATTCTGCGTCCGATGCTGACTCTGTGGAAAGACCAACTTTACCCCACCATAACTCCTCTGTGCATTCTAGACATGGGGCAACAGTCCCATCTATAACTGCCGAAGCAAGAGAGACTCGTTCTGACATTCACACTTTATTGGTTTCATTGCATTTAATGTAATCAAAGTCTGCAGAGTGAAAGAACTGCATTTTCTTGCTGGCAAGGGGACACACCGCAGAGTGGGGGGCAGAGGTAGGACCAGCTTAGTCTGCTCTGGTTTGGGGAAAATTAAAAGGCAAAATTGATTTCATTTAATTTGATTCAATTTTGATTTAAAATACTGTCAAACTGTGCTGTGTTTGTTTTACATCCAGTCATATGAAGATTAACACTAACTAGATCTAGAGCCCTGCTAGTGGCAGGTGGTTGTATAGCAGCGTACACACAATATGACCAGCATTTGGGGCCTAAAACTAGGGCTGGGTGATTAACCGAAAATTTACCAATACCGAAATTTACATCAATAACCAACGTCATTTTGCCCATGTCAATATATTTGGTGTCAAAAATATAAATAAATAAAAGTTGGTTTTGGATGTGTGTAGGTAGGCTATGGTCTCATGTCCCTTTAAGACACTGTCCTATGTCAAAGATGTGACTCCACCCCATCCAAGACAGGTGAGAAGATGGAGAAGATGATCCATTTATCGTTATCGAGGTGAACTGCTCATTATACCGTGACATTGATTTGAGGCCATATCACCCAGCCCTACCTAAAGTAATAAAAATATGAATAACATGTTAAACCTTATAGTAATTCTGGTGCTGCCTTGCAAGAGTGGTGATGAATCGTGTGTTATATGAGTGGTTTAAGCAGAGCAGCTCTGTTGTTCTGTGGTTCTTACCAACTAAGCACTGACTATTAACAAGAACCTCATACAACCGCTATTAAAAAAATCTAAGATTTCCCTTGAAGCCAACCTTGAAAGTATTCATCACTTGAATCCCAAGTATCAAAGTATCACCCCAAAGAATCAGTCTGTGTGCATCATGCTGCTCTCACTCTCTATTCCTCCCACCTTCGTTTTCCCTCGCAGACAGGGATTCTGCAGAGGATTATCCCTGCGAAACTTTGCAGTCTGATGTTACCCTGCGCACACTTTGATTGACAACATGAGGTTCGAGACAGGGCTCTTCAACTGATGAGTCAAATCATCGACAAGAAAGGAGCATTCTTCTATCTAGTATCATATTATCGCTTTAAAAACTACATTGATTGGCTCGACTGGGGGGCTGCAGTCAAAAACCCTAATTTTCAATTTAGAGTGGCATTAGCTGAAACTCTGGTGTTGATTAAATTTGTCTGGTTCCACTCTGTGTCCTTGATTAGCTCGAGGGGTGGTTGTCTCTGTTTTAGGGTTGTGTATGTGCCTTTTCCTGGGAAAGTATATTCGGTCTTTTGTTTCAAAAATATCAGTCTGACAATTTATGAAAAAAATGCACGATGGAAAGTAATATTTGGACCAACTTGATGAAGAAGAAACTTGTCCTTTTATCTTTGTGTTTTCACGCCAAGAAACCTTAGCTGGTCGTATCTTCCTGCCAACAGAGGCCCCGTGAACAGGAAGTTACTTTGTTGCGCGAGCCTATAAGGAAGTGCGAGCAGCCTTTGAAGCCCTCAGTGATGGGGAACCTGCCAAGGAGCTCTGCAGGCAACACTGGCAGCACTCTTCCCCCTTTCCATATCTGAGGTTACAAAAAAAAAAAAAAGGTTTGCTCATGGAAACTTTTTATATCCGGAGGTGGAGTTCATGAATAAGCGCATAACTGTGTGCCCATAAAGTTTGAGTATTGATGCATGAGGCTTTTCCAGATCAGTGAGGAGGTCACTCAAGTGAAAGGTGTAAACAACATCTTGAGGGTCTTCAGAAAGTAAATGAGCAATGAACTCACCTCAGACACATGCAGACCGGATATAGCTGCTCAAAAGCAGACACCAAGTAAGGTCTGGACAAGCTCTGAAACTGGATGGAGCTTCGATTTCAACATTTGGTTACTGTTCATAGATCTTGGGAATTGCTCTAAAGTTCATGATTATCATGGATGTGCAGTGGAAACAGGGACCAAACAGGGGTAAATACAACTCTTCTTCTGCGGTTGTTTTTGCGAAATTAGACAAGTCTTCGTATGTCGAATAAAGCTGGGCACAGGTACTAGCACGTCATGATCGGATTGTTTGATTTTGCTCCCATGTAAACAGTGGATTCTGATTTTCCGATGCTTTAAATTTTTAATCAGATCAATAAATTTTGCACATGCAAACATGGTTAATGATGTGACTCAGCTCAAAATATAACACAAAGTCTTGGTACCCACAAGACCTAACTGCAATACTGAAAAGCTCAATTCTATAAGTTTTCAGGGGGTTGAAAATTGCAGAGCTTTGTTTTATATTCATATTTTATTTACATGCTGTTCATTGTTTTTCAAAATTAGATTATGCGCTACAAATAATGAATGGCAGTAATATTAAAAATCATTTTTGCTCTGTAATAAATCACAGACCTACACTTTAATATGATCTCTTTCACATTTATGAATAACATGACATTGATCTCAACCACACTACCCAGTCGTATGTTTATTTGCATCCTCACATTTCCTGCTTGTATCTCCTTTTCACTCCTCCAAGCAGCGCTAAGAGAAGAGAAATGACTGTAATGATGGAAGACCTCTATCGATTTTCAGGTCACAAGAGAGCGGAGGTTATAGGAGATATGAAATAAGAGAAATGAGATGCTCTGGTGATGTATCCCACTCGGTGGATTGTTGAAAGTCCTTCAGGGAGCGGCAGTTAATCGTTAAGTCAGGGTGATGCAGCCTTGTAGACTGAAACAGGTTCAACAAGAAGGTAAATTACAGCACTCTTATGTGAGTTAGTTTCAGCCTAGCTTTTAATATCCCATACTGGTCAGGATTTCTCTTGTTTTTAATCATGAAATAGTTCATGTTGAGGAAAAGCTATATCCTGAGGATAGGCTGGTTGTTGAAAATAAGATTTGAAATGTTAACAAATCGAATTTGTGGATGTATATTGGGAAAATGTTGACATGACGAAACTGTCAGCATGCAGTCACCCTGGAATAGAGATAAGATAGCATATTGTACAAAACATGACATAAATCCATCTTCCTATAGCTTAAACCAAAACAATGCTGTTATTGTATTCGATTCCCATGAACGTCAGCATAGAAATAGCCTGAATTTGTGTCATATTTGACCCACTTCTCATTGCACCAGTAGACATTTGGTCTCATGGTATCTATCTGAGGCCCCTTTTCATAATGTCTGACTGTGAGTCTTTTTTCCTTTGAGTAAACCTTTACATTGGAGTGTCTAAAGCCGGTATTCCTTGAAACTGGTTTGGAGAGTGCATCTTTGAAAATAATTAGGGTGTTGAAAATCATACTTTACACACAGTAAAACCCGTAAAATGATTGAATTCCTTCCACTATAGCGCCAGAAACATGCACGACGCAGTGCAACATAAGATGTATATTCAATGACACTTTGACAAACGGAGAAAATACCTGAGATAAGCGCTCAAACCGATGATTAAGTCCTGTGCAGCGCTTCAAAAAGATGTCAAGGAATTACTCACTGGGACTCCTGCGCTCAATCACACTTTCTCTACCTACCTCTTAATTGAAGAAATGCAGTTTTTAATCTGACAAGCTGTCTTCTGTAGAGAGACCACTGCTGACTGCGTATACTCTAAATTCTGAATGACACTGCAAATACCTGGTGAAGCAGGCTGTGTAATAGGAGCTGGCAGCCGAGCCGATGAAGTGCAGCTTGTGCACTCCTGTCATATAGACCAGATGAAACAGCAGCGCATTTCAGAAGACGACAAGTTTAAGCAATTAGTAAAGGCGGATGACAGAGCTTTGTGAAAAATGACCCGAAATACAAATCTGATCACTATAAGCAGGTGTGCTGATGTTGCTGGACTTAAAAGCAAGATTACATATTATTTTTTTCCCCTGTAATCAAACACTTCTTCACCACATCATCAAACCACTGTATTGACCCATGCATGTCAGGATTTTTCATTTGAAATACATCTGAATAAAGAGAAGCCCTCTTGAGTTGAGCAATTACATGCCAATTCACAACAACAGAGAGAGCTGTTGAAGTGAGTGTATGTACCTCACATGACTGAGGCTAGCCGTCACTCACAGCCACACTGTCACTGATCAGAATATAGTGGCTTGGAAGTGGGCAAACTAAGGCAGAGTTATGATGGAGATTTTTAAGATATTTGTTATCAATGCAGAGACATTTTAAGACCATAGACTGAATATAGAATGGACAGAGTCTGCCTTACCCCCCGCCAGCAAAGCTTATGGAGCTGTGGACAAACTTTAGAAATTTATTACACAGAACATAAATTTTTCTCCCCCCGCTTGCAATGTTGACATGTAGTTACAGTAAGACTGGTTCATGCTCAAGTCCTCTTTTTTCTGTGAAGCTCTGTTTTTCTTTGATTGACACTTGAAACAGCCTATTGGCATTCAGGAATATGCTGTTTGAGCCGAATGTGTACAACGCTAGTTTCGAGAAATGAAGAAAAATACCGAGAGCTTTTGGGCTTCAAATCCGTATACAGGCGGGAGGCGAAGCCAAGTTGTCCATAGTATATACAGTCTATGTTTAAGACTGAGATATAATGTTGTAGCATGAAGATCACCTCATCTTGAAATGTGGACATGAGTTTATCACTGAAAAATTAAAATTTTACACCCATTCTCAAAGGCATCATATAACCGATAAACTGCAGGTTATTTAAATTGTCAATTGTTTCTGTTGATTTTGGCGCCCTCTGTGGACAAAAGTGGTAATGCATAGATTAGCTCATCTTTTTTTCCAGTCTTGCAAAGGGCAAGTTCTTAACAGCCATGAAAAAAATAAGTTAAAAAATAAGTAAAGGGTTTTTGTTACTGTGTGGGAAATTGTCTTGAATGACTCTGACCCTCCTCACAACACTTTAGGGCATTAGAAGATAAAAATTAGAAATGGTCTCTTGATAAAGAGGCATCATTGTTTAATATAATCTGTTTCATGACCCCCTGAAAAACTTCACAGAGGAACTTAAGATACTGACACCAAAGGTGGTTCATTTAAAATGTCTTTAAAACAACCACCTGCCTTGTTTTATTTAATTTTTGAGTCTTATTTTTTCAGTTTAACTTGTTTTGTCTTTCAAAAAAATTTAGTATATAAAAGTCCTCTTTTAAAAAGTAGTCTGAAAAAATTAAAGGGGCCATCTTATAACCAGAGTTATTGAATTTCCCCTCATGGATAAATAAAGTTCTCCTTATCTTATCTTATATTCAAGCCTATACGGTTAAGTTATTTGTTATTCTTTTTAATGAAACATTCCTGGCACATTGAATTACACATTTTGCCTTATGAATAAATAGCGAAAATCTATCTTAACCAAGTAAATGTAATTAATTAAAGAGAAATAGCTCCAACAAAACAACATGAGAGCACTTGTAGCGCAGACAAACGTAAAAAAAATACCACAAATAAAGCTGTAGAGACTGCGCTAATATATTTACTTGATCAAGATCTCTACTGCGCTGACAGGTTTACTATTTGAATCATATGTGTGAGCTGCTTTCCCTTTCACTCACCGTTTAACGGCAGAATGAAAGGTGAGGAGGCTCAGATCTCATGTTCAGATATCAAACAACATACCAAGCTTTCCATGTACCGTCCTTTGTTCTTATCATGCGTCTCAGAGGTGTGACGCTGTTTTCCACAAAGCAAACACTCGCTGTGAGAGGAGCGCAGACATTAATCTGCTGAACATCATCTCCAGCAGGCATTCACAATCCATCTGTTATGACAGCTTACGTTTGCTAATTACACAAGCAGGCATGCTGGCTTCTGCATTTTAATGACAACGCAGTCACTCTTCATGGCATGTCAGTCACAAAAAGTTGTTTTTTTACTTTTGCTCATGGGAGTTTGACAAAAGGCTGGACTGGAACAGAATAATCACCCCTGGCATTTTGGCTCAAAGTGACCCACCAAAAATTGCACTGCCATTTTTTGACAGGATCTTGTGTGGCGATGTCTGAACAGGATTAATGAGGGTGAAAATGTGATTGGGCCAGACGGTGTTTGGTAAAATAAAAAAAATAAAAACCTTCCAGTGGTTTCAATCCAATCTGCCTGTTTTTGGCTGGTCAGAAAAGACCTAAAAGTCACCAAAAGTCTACCACACTGGCTCTTATTCCCCAGATTTTCTTTGCAGACTTTAACTATTCGCCTCTCATCATACACAAACCATATGCTGATCATCCCTTGGTTGATAATTGATGATTCGGAAGACTTCTCAGTAAAAGATAATAAAGGGAAGTCCATACTTTACAGCTTGCAAAGTTACTGTTCAAGCTAGCAAAATGTTACAAGACCAACTTAAACAGAAGCACAGAAACTAGGGATGGGAATCGAGAACCGGTTCTTGTTGAAAACTGGTTCCAAATGGTTTAATCCAACGACATCATTTTACATTTTATCTTGACAATTCCTATAATGATTCCTTTCTTTCGGGTGCAGTCTACACAAACCAGAAAAAAGACTTTGAAGAAAAAAACATAACGGATGGTACAAAAAGTAGGCAGAAACGATCTAAAGCGTGGCTACATTTTAGTAAGAAGGCGACAACTGTGCAACGTTTGTCGAGGAGTGATAACATGCAAAGGTGGAAACACCAGCAACATGCTTAAACATTTGTCACTGTCTTCAGAATATGCGTTTAACTGAGTTAGAAACGCATAAAAAACACTGGACAAGACCCAAAAAACACTCAAAATTTGGGGGGGATTCAGAATATGGTCACCCTAACGTATGTCCTGTGTTAACACAAGCATGATGCATGCCAGACTTAACAACGTATTATGTATTTGACTGAATACCGACCAAAGTAAATGCTGTACAAATAGTTTGTTGTTTGATTATTTTTAGACTTTTATTGAAGGTGCCATACATCTTTTTTTTTTTGTTATCACAGACTCAATAAAATTTTGAGTTAATGGTGAAAACCTATAGTCTACTTCTTTTGTTTAAATCAAAGAACTGAATCGATAAGCAGAATCGCTAATGGCATCGATATCGATAAAATCTTAACAATTCCTATCCCTGACAGAAGCAGCACATTGATTAATGTTGTGGAAATCATAACGTTTGGCAGCAGCTTTTCTTCTGTTGAGACCCTAAAAATCAGACTTATATACCAATGCAACCTAAATTCAAGTAAAATTGCAGCATGTAGATGATGAAAAATTGTGAAGGAGTCCAAAACTTAGAGCAATTTGGTAGAGCCGGAGATAAAGGTGAGGAGAAGCAAAAAAAGATAAGAGAAAGCAGGAAGGGAAAGTAGATAACTAAGAGGAAGAGATGGAGGTGAAAATCAAAAGGAGAAACATGATTCAGCAGCTCCTCATGGGCCTCTTTCATGTCGCCCCCTGATGCTGAAGTTTTGGTGCTGGCAAATCTTTTCTCTTTTAGCACAGACCTCTCTGAGAAGACACAGAGCCAGAGGAAAGTTTTGTTCTACATTGTTGGTAGAGAAGTTTTGTATTGCACGTATTAAAGTTTCTGTCTCACTAAATGTACACATGCATAAGAAGCTCTTTTGAAACCTATTTTTGCAGAGATCTAACTCGATTGAAGACTGTGTTGTGTTTGACATAAAGATTTTAGTCTGGCATTCTTGCTTGCACTCAAAAGTTGAAACACTTCAACTTAAATATGATTTTATACAGACTTTGGTGTATTTAAAACGGCCTTAACCACAAAGATAGACAAGTTTAAAAACAAGAATTCAAAACTTTGGCACACAAAACTTCTCAAGTGTGATGTCTGATGTTTACCAGTCAGATAAATGTGTGTTTGGACCAGCAGAAAGGGTGTGCCATCAGTGCGGTATTTCAGCCCTGACTGAGATGGTGTTTTGGCTTCATATTTCAGAGCAATAAAAAATAAAGGCATCAAACAACCCAAGTTTTACAAAAGCAGCTGCCCTATAACAACAACAACCACCTTTAAAAAAATCTATCAAAACAAAGTAGGGATATCCATAAAACCTGAAGGCTAGTTAAAGATAAGCAGAGAAAAATATCTGTTTATTCCAAAACCCTCAGATGGACTCGCTGAAAAAAGGACACCCGCTGATGAAATGAAAGAGAAAGGAGGACGGAGATCAATTAAGAGACGCTACAAAGCGAGGAGACCTGGTCTACCTGCACAGGACACCAGTGTTTTCAAATGGTCCCTTTAATCATCATTTCTTGCTCACAAAGACTTGTGGGGATTGAAATATTGATCCTCGGGGTGAAGGTAAACACCCTCTGATGATTACAGAAGAGCGCCAACTCTATCCCTCATTTCTGATCTTTTCTTCACCTTTCTCAGTCAGGCCTCTCATTATTGTGATAAAAGAGTGTTGTTGCGCTCAGTCTTTCTTTCTGAGCCAGCAATCTCCACACGATCACAGGTGATTGATGACACGTCAAGGTTAAAACTGCCATCAATCTGACACAGCCCAGAAGAAAACGGTAAAACTCCATTATTAACTTTCAAGTCAATCAGCCGATCGTAGCTTTTTGTCTTCTAGTTAGCGACCTGCCGCGCCGCACATCCACGTGCTCAGAGGGGCCTGTTAAAGTTAGCCTTGTTTGTGAATTTATTACAGACTCAGGCTCAAGAGTTTGCTAGAAAACATTAAGCATCATTCTGTGTTTAACCTTGGAGGTGTAAGGCTGATAGACAGGGTTAATAAAATGTAACACAAAAAGGCTAAATTTAGATTGAAACCATATACAGGGTGCTAGCTTAGCTGTTTTATACACAGTTCTGGTAGACATTCAGTACGTTTACATGACACTTGAAAAAAAATGAATTATTGCCTCACTCCGATTAAGACCTGACAACTGAAGTGCATGTAAACACCTTAGCCTGACTGTAATCGGAGTTTAAGAACTTTGATTGGAGTCGGAGAACTCTGATTAAGACACCCAGATAATGCGATTTGAATTTGATTTTCTCTACCACGTAACCAGCGCAGTCGGAGTATGATCGGACAATGCATGTACATGTGCACCATGCCCCGATAACCATGGAACAAAAACACAAAAGAAAAGGAGTAGCGTGCATCTCAAGTAGCGTGTACATTATATACAACAAAAACAACGGCGTACGATGCTCCATCTTCTTGCTCGAAAATGCCCAGCAGCAGTTGTAGACACTTCTGATGTATGGCACGGACTTGCTGTTGTTGTTGACGGTTGTATGGGGTCGGAAACAGCGCCACTGAAAAGACCAATATCGCCCCCTATATTTGGGGAGGAGGACACGTTCACTCCCAAAATAAGATTTCCATAAACTGGTGATCCACACTGTCTCTTTTAAGAGGTTAAATGTTGCTAATAACAGCATGTAAGCACTCATTTGTTTCCAGCCTGGGGTCTGGGCCCTTCAGGGGTTAGTTTTAGGTTTTGTAAGGTTGTCAAATGAGACTGATGCCAAAGTTAGGCTACACAATTTAGGCACAATTACAGCCAGTTCTGACATTTGTAGGATTAGAGTTATTATAAAACTATGTAGAAACTCCTTTTTAATATGTCTTTTCATCAGAACATGAAAACGGATGTTTAGTTTTGACAGCAGTGTGTCCTGGGAGGATTAGTATTTTTGACAAAGGTAGGGGGCTCCAAGAAAATCAGTTTTGCAATATACCAAGACACATGTAGTCTGCATCATTTATCTGCCTGTTTTCCACATTTGTACCATGTATTATACCTGTTCATGGAGATTGTCTCACAGGTGAGACACTAAAGCAGAAATCAGACGGCGACATCACAGTCAGTAGTCAAATGAAGCACATCAAAGCATTAGTAAAATTAGTACCTTTTGGAATACTGGTGTGCAAAAACATGTTTCAACTTTTACTGTTTCTATGGCAGCCAGTTTATAAAACTTTTAGTGTCTCCACTTTTGCTTTGTTCATATCAATAAATCAACTGTTCAGTAAAAAAATGATTTGTCAAGGGTAGGGTCATGATTAAGCATTATTTCTCTGATACGCAACAGAGCTATTCACAATCAAGCTGATGTCAAAAGGAGGAACACAATGAAGTCTAAGCAAAGGAAAAGAGCTGATTTTAGCAGATATCAAACTTTTAACTATAACTATCTGTCTTCAGTCTTGATCCATGCTTGCAGTTTTATGAGGCAGCAATGATTTCTCACAGCGATCCATCAAAAAGTTTTAAAGACATTTGGCAAAAAAGAAGATAATGTGAACGTTGTCAAGGCATCAGAAAAAGTTATTAATATTCAACAAAACTTTTCCAACCAGTCAGAGACATCAGAACTTTGCTGGATGAGTAACTAAAGCCAGTGGGCTTTATGCATTAGTTTTGGAAATCTTTCAGTCTGGATAATGATGGAGTAACATTAGGCTGGTAGTGTTATCTCTGAAGGCAATGTCCTACCTTTTGTAATTATATGTGTGTTATAGGCTGTGGCGCTGGAGCTCTTCTTCATGACTGAGTTCCTCATAAAAGTCCATCCGAGTGCCGTAACTCAAGAGTCGCTGTGTTTATTTGATTACTTGTTTGTAGCAGATGGGACCTCCGTAATAAACAAGAACTATTATTTATGGAAATGACTTTGTGGGCAGTAAGCCACATGTGAGCATAGAGAAACAGGCATCAAACTGGCTTCACTTCTTGATTTAAAGTGAAAAATAAAGTGTTTGCCGTCTTCTAAGAAGTACGTGACCTTGGTGTGACATTGCAGACTCTTAGCAGACTAAAGGATCGTGAAGTTTGTGTTTCATTCATGACTGCACATTTCAAAAAGCTAGCATTTATCAGACTGCTCATCAAGTCCTGACCTACCGGCTCATGAATCAAACACTCCATCCGCTAATTAATGCGAAGGAGGCTGAAGGGTCCTTGTTTTCAACACAGAGAAAAATTGGAGCAATTAAAGTCATCATAGAGATCTCAGAGGTGAGTATACGCATAAAAAAATGAATTTTCTCTTCTTTTTCTCTCCTTTTTTTTTTCTAGAGATGAAGTTGAAGCACCGAGGCATAACATCAGAGACAACATGGCTCTATCAGCGAGGTTCCCAAGGGGGATTTTTGTCCTGCAGCTGAAAGAACAGAGGTTCTCTGAGACTTAAAAACAGCATATATAGGGTTTATGTGTTTAAAAAGACCATCAAATAATTTCTTATGGGAGCATAATTACATGATGGTTCAAACATAGTTCCTCTGCTTTTGGTAGAGAGTCTCTGTCTTTCCTAAAAAGCATCACAAGACACCAGAAATGTCTCAACCACTGTCTTGGAAGTTTAAGGATAAACCAAGAAAAGAGTACTTTTGTTTCAGCCACATTTGGACAGAATGGTGTGTACCTGTGTTGAATGTGTAGGCAAAGACAGATGGATTTTGTCAATGAAGGATATAGAAGGTTAGAAACCATGCTGGAGATGAAGTATAAATTCCTCTCACAGCCTTGTTTAGTCCAACACCATCACCAGCTCTTTACCAAGAGAGTACGGCTAAAATAACACTGAGCCTTAAGGAAGCAGAATGCACTTTACAACAGATGGGTGGACTTTACAAGCTACTTAAAAGTGCATAAATGGCTTTGTCCCCCTAAGTTGCCATCAGATTTTCTTTTATACCACAATAACGATCAAACTGTGGATTTATTGCACTTTTTTCTTGTTAGTATCTTAAAACTCTTGACATGTCCTGTACTGTTGTGTGACCAGTATACCAAACAACCCTGCTTCCAATTTTTGGCTATGATGTTGTAAGAATGAAATGGTGACCGGTTTAATGGTGAATCGAGATAAAAATGTTGATGATACCGATTACCATTTTCATTTCGTAACCAGTTTGTGTGTGTAATGAATCAGCTGTGTGATTGCTAATGCTTCTACATGGCGCACACGTTCTGCCGCACATATGTAAACTGATTCATATGAGTCTGAGGTAGAGCCATGTAAGGAAAAAAAAACTAATTTTTAAGATGTGGTAGCTTTTATTTATCCATGGTGGTGCGCCACGATCAATTACATGTAGGGGAAACTCTGTTAATCATCCCAGCTTAATCTGAGTCTCCTTAAGTAGCCGCGGAGGTGAACTGTGTAGCTTACAATTTCTGTTGAAACTTTCTATTAAGTTTGAAATGGAATCATGGTGGAAGGAGGACACGACAGGGCCAAAGACATCCATCAGCCTCGAAGAGTAACAAGACGGGAATATGGTCATGTTTTGGGTTTTATAGGAATGTCGAGGGAACGCTTAGTTGAAGACAGTAATCCTGTCTGGATATGATGGAACAATGAAAACAAGGCATTCTTTAGCGCTAAGTAAAAGCATGAAAAATGCTGCAATTTTACCTGCAAAAGTACCATGATAATACCGAAAACCATGATGATTTTGGTCACAATAACTGTGAGGTAGAATTTTCATACCATTACTGTGTTGTTGCAGTATGCGTCATTATGAGTCAGTCTTTGAACACATTCAAGTGGGGCTTTAAAGATATCAGTCAGCTGAGTGTGTTTTGTTCTCTATTGGCCATTTTTGATCTCATCCTGAGGGTTATAATTGAGAGCAGCCATGTGGTTGGATGATTTACACAGCAGGGGGTGCCAGAACTGTCTGAGTCATCTTTTGCATACACCCCATTTCAAGCTTTATAAAAGCTTTTTTGTAAATTAAGATTTTATAGAGCAGTTGTAAAATAAGAGGTGGTCAAAAAATTGAAGTTGGAGTATATTTTATACTCACTGCAGCACTAGCTAATATATGAACTGTCTGTCACTTCCAGCTGAGTCATGTACATGGAGACAGAATTGATTGATATCAGTTCAGATGATTTTCCAATGAAACGTCTGCTGTTGTTTCGTCCAAGCTGACTTTCAGATAATCATTTATCTGTTCCCAACAGCTGGATCAATAACCAGATCTCTGAGTGAAGTTACAAACCTTATTTTTTAAAAGAACAGTTGTTAGTGAAGCACATCCTGCTGGCGGCCCGTCAGTCTAATTGACAACATGTTTTAAACATACTGAGGACTTCAATTGCATCCAGTGTGGAGACTAACAGAGCCAAGCTGTCAATCAAGTGCAGGTCTGATAATCACCATCTGCTTTTGTAAAGGGAGTCTGGCCAAGATTAGGGTTTGCCTTCACTTCTACTATTACTCCCTACATGCAATTTATTTTCTCTTCTTTCTTTGGCAGACCCACCAATTTAAATTCAATAGTCCTGTCAAAGTCTTTTGATTATAAGACACTCGGCCCTTGTGCTGGACTTGAAAAGGTTTATTCAGTTCCATCTGTGGCTGAAAACAGCTATTGCAGTCATTTTAAATCAGTCAATTAAAATGTGGGACCAGTCCATGAAATGTCAAGAAAATGGATGAAAAATTGATGTTAGTATTTCCAAGCTCAGGGTGACATTCCTAAACCTTTGAGTTGTGTAACAAACATTAAAAAGCCTCAATATATTGAATTCATAACTGTGAAAATAGAAGAGCAAGACATAGAGGACTGCTTATATTTCAGCTTTAGAAAATTATTTATTTATCATGAAAATATCTACAGATTAAGGTTTAAACTGGCAGAGAATTAATGCACTGTTTATTAATGGAAATAAACCAACCACTCCTTCAGCATAATCCACTCCAGCATGTTTTCATTGCTCCCAATGAGGCAGGTATAGATTCTTACAGTAATTTTAAATAAATCCTACATGTAAAGCTAGTAAAAACATTCTTCCCAAGAGCAGAGAAAATATCTGAAATGAAACCATAAAGAGGTCAGCTGTTATAATCGAAATCTCATAGATTATCAACAAACCGCAGCTGTGTTTTTAAATGCGAAGCGGGATAACCTCCTTTTTCCACTCAGGCTGTTATGATAACGATCAAGTGATTACACTAACATTAAAAAAGCTCTCATGCTCGTTTTGTGGATGCGCAAGATACGTTTGTTATGTTGCTGTTATTTTACAGAGCGGATGGTCCCTCCGAGGATCTTCACATCACCGTCTCAGCGTGTGATACAGGAGCACAACACAGTCATTCAGCAGCTCTAATTAATAAATGATACACCATTGCAGTAGCTGCAAAACAGACAAGCAATCAATTTGAATTGAACGTATTGCTCCACTTCTAATGCAATTATCTCTTAGCAAACATATTGTTATGACTGGGGGGTAGACAGGGAACAATTAGACAAAACAAACTACAACACAATGAACCCCCTTTCGCCAGATGTTTGCTGGGATTGCCCCTAAGTCCAACATTACCCTTCAGGATAACAGGATTGGGATAATGGAAGGATGGGCGGAAGATAATACTGCTTTATAAAGATTTAACCAATATACTGTGCAGTGTGAAGTAGAGATGTGACTTCATGGTGAAATTTCATTACCTCTGCTAAATAGCACCAGAATTATTAGTCACTTAAACCGAGTGGAAGCCTCCAGTATTAAAATCTAAGCTAATGCTAAAGTGCAAAAAAGCCGAAGTTGCTCATTACACTGGCTCTCTCTCATCTGAAGTAAGCCATCTTGCTTACTTAACACTCCACTGGCTCTGAGTGTCTCTGACTTCTAGCCTATCACGGCCCAGGCTTCAAACTTGTCCACCAATCCTGAGTCCAGGATGGCGCATCTCCACCTGCATATAGAATCAAGCAACACACACATACACACACACACACACCCACTCCACACTCAGCCAGCTCATCTACACAAACAAATGACCTCGGTCATGACAGTACTATTGACATTTTAATCATCATATAATGTCCCCAAATGGTAGCACAGCCACCTGCCGCTAGCCTCGGCTGTAGCTCTGGTTGTTGGATCCCGTGCTGATGCTCAAATGCCTTACTACCCTGATGTAAACAAGCACAGATAGCAGCTCATTTAAGACCTTAAAATGTCTAAAATTCTCTTAACAGCTTATAAAATGTCTTAAATACAAAGTTGAAAGGTCTTAAAAATGTATTAACATTACTTACAAATACATAACGTGCCACAGAGATAAAGATTGATTTGAAGTAATGTAAAATGTTCTGGTTTCCTTCATGTCTTCTGTACTTTTTTACCATTGTGAATGTAAAATGGGTCTTAAATTGTATTCTCTAGGGTCTTTAAAAGTCTGAAATTTGACTTGTTGAAACCTGTAGAGAACCTTTGTTAATCTAAGAGTTGATGGAAATAATATCTGAAGGGTTAATATATTTATCAGGTTGGTAACATGCTGTTTGATTGGTTCTTCTAGGACTGAACAAATAAAGCTGACTGTTTTTCTTTCTTCCTTTCATTACAAAACTTTTAGACAACACTTGTTTTGTTTATTTCCCTGGGGAAACAGCCTATCAAACACCCCAAACTCTGAGATAGCTGGCACTGAAAGAGTTCAATATTGAGAAGAGAAAAAGGAAAAACTTTCTGCCTAATTAGTAAACTCTCAAGTGTTTTTTTAGGAGTGAGGGACAAGAGGAAGGGAAAGTCCTTGGAGAAGTACAGCGACATGATAAATGTAAATGCCTTTCTTTCATCATTCAGCCTCCACATTGAAGGAGGCAGACAGCTCAGAGGCTTGGCATGAGCTGGAATGATGCCCGATGACTGTCTCCCACACTGGGCATACCAAGAGTCCTCCTGGCAGTGCTGACCAGGTCCTGTACCTCCTGGAGGAATTTAGACCCCTGTGATTATAGGGATACACGACAGAAGGATATCCTGGCCATGCCTTTATGACTCACTGCTGGGGATACATCAGTAGTGTTTTGGTTTGATGGAAGAAAAAAAAGGTAGCTTTGAGCATGAGGACTGAAAATACTGTGGTGCAATAATAAAATATGCAAAAAAAGTACCTGGAATACAGAAGAGGAGAAGAAACTGATCACTGATCATTTCAGTCACAGCTGTTGAAGATTTCAGATTTTGAGGCATGATTGATTGTTTGCACAAACCAACATCCATTATTATGCTCTGATTTACTGGCCGCCCAGTTGAGTTGTATTTTCTAGTTCACACCTTTACAACAATAGGCATGGTATGATTGACAATTGGAGAGATTAGTATTTATCATGAGCCTTGTTTATATGGCGATCATGGTCCCAATAGTGCGATCTCCACAAAGTGAAGAGAAAAAAGAATGGAAAAAATTGCGTTCACCCAAGCAGGTGCAGGGCTGTAAAAACATTGACCAATAGGAGCCATCCGTCCCGGACAGCTCCCATTGGTCAATCTCCTGCTCCGCCTCTCCATCCAATCACCTCGCTGAAAGACACTGAGACAGCAGAGTTTTTTTTGTGGCACATAAATAACTCTTATTAGTCTCTGCGATGTCAACACGGTAGCTGTCCGGGCAGCTGCAGACGTGCTCGGTAGCAGAGCTGGCGTTTACTGCCGCTAGTCACTAACAATCCGACATGTTGAATCCTATTTGAAGCTAGCGTAGGATCTTCTGCCAGCCGACTTCTTGATCTGCCCGAGGGGGTGTGTCGCGGGGAGGGCGATACAGGTTGAGGGGGGAGGTTTGTGTGTGGGAGCTGGGACGCTTTTTTCAAATCTGCCTCAACGGCTCAGTTTTTCTCAACTGCTTCTCGGATCATCAACCATGCCTTTAAAGTTCCGACTTTCTCCTTTGAGCAGATGTTTGAATCTCTGAACACAATGAGAGCATCATATTTTATCCATTGTGAGAGAGCATCATTCATAAAGTATGGCCTACTCCAGAAAATAAACTTTTGGTAAGTACTTTGGCATTTTCATTCCACAGAATTTTCATTCCACGTCTCCAAACGAACAATAAAAGATTGAGCACAGCTGGGACCTTTAATCTTCTAAAACTTCTGTGCTTTTACCTTTCAAAGAAGGCTTGAATAAAATATCAAGTAAACAGCTTTTGTATCCTAGATAGCATCACACTCTGAGGATCTCTATCTCTGCAGAATTAAAACGCCTATAATTGAGACGCAGTCCAGGAATCATAAATACCGGTTTCCAAGCAACGCAAGAATTGGACTTGTGAAAACGCAAATGTTGGACAAACCTCCCTCTGCCTTAAAAATGATGATTAAAAGTTTAAAAAAAGCCGCACACCTGTGCTGCAGAGGAACTCCTCCATGTGTGCCATAACTAATTACAGTTGTTACAAAACTTTACCAGCTCAAACTTTATCTCAGAAAACGGTTTTACTACACAATAACAACCATTTAAACTCCCCAAATTAACACTTGCATTACATGTTTGTGTACCTGTGGTTTACTTAAATGGCAGCTTTGCAGGATGCAAAGTACACCCCGACACCACCGCTAACAATCTACTTTGCTTCCATTTGCAGCAAAGGAGAGTAGTGCCTGTAATGCAAATGTCACCTAAAGTGAAAGCGTAAACATTTCCCTTTAGTGGTATCAATTAAAACAGAGAGCTTGGGTTTTTAGTGTCATTATTTTTAGACTCTCAGCTGTCGTCTTTGTGCGATGGAGAGGAATGGAGTCTCACTCAAGAGGCCCAAAGGATCATAAAGTGAAATTGAAAACTCAACAGTTCCTTTGTGCAAATACAATATACCTCTGACTTTATCTGTGTTTTAACACATCCTACTGTGAATATTATCCTCTATTCCAAACCTTCATCGCAACAGAGACAGAAATAAAGGGGATGTACAAGAACCTGAGCACAAGGTAACAAACTTTAAGAAGATAGAAGTATTTGTCTGTCTTAATATCCCCCCTCAGCTCTGGAAAAATTAAGCTGCTTTCAAACATCGGCATCTTCAAAGCCGTAAATCTCTGCAGAAAGTGGTAAGCGGTGTGTCGCAGATGCTACACGGTGTTGACAAATGAATATGCATGACAGCGGGAACCATAACAATCAGCATTAGCTTTCATGAGGATTCTGGGTTAAATCACCCTACTCAT
The DNA here is from genome assembly GCA_962446985.1 of Xyrichtys novacula. NCBI lineage: Eukaryota > Metazoa > Chordata > Actinopteri > Labriformes > Labridae > Xyrichtys > Xyrichtys novacula. The sequence continues at coordinate 28,571,636 of OY660871.1, forward strand.
GAGGCTCCTCGAAGCCTTTGAACATTAAAACACTTAATTGATGAGGAGGATGGGCCACTACAGAACAATCAGGCTGCTGATAGAGGGAACCAGCATGGGTGCTTTAAAGTACAATTTTATATCAGTTAATAGTATCTCAAGTACTGGCACAAATTAATGCTTTAACTCTATCAAAGTAATTTCACTTATATGAGCTGGGAGAAGTTGTTGTACTTTACTGCCTCATCTCATGATTTGAGATGTATTTTCAAGATCAAAATAAACACTGCCAATTAAATTCAACACAGGGGAGAGGACTTTAATTTCTCTTTCCTTTTTGATGTCCAAGGACAAATCTGTCTAACCACCATCTGCTATTCATTTTGACTTTTCCCAGCTCGAAGTTTCTCCTCTTTGCATCTTGTTCATAGACAGTGAGCTCGCGATTCAAAGCTGATCAGTGTGCAAACTAACCAGTTTTGGGTGGCACCTGAGAAATGAAGAAATCCAAACCCACTTTATTATCACAAAATAGGATAAAAACTAAACTTCAGAGACAGAAGGGGGATTTTGGAAACATTTTCTGCAGCTGGAACCTGAGAGTGTCACCCTGGTTTCTTGCCAGTCGCTCGTCTACGCAGATTGAAGCTGCTCTAAAGTTGATTAATTTATGTAAAATAAAACAGTTAAAGGTGGGGTAGGCAGGATCTGAGGAAGTGACAGTTTTTGATAGAAATCTTGAATGTAAACTCTACCCCTCCCAACCAGTTTTCCCCTCAGCTCCTCCTCTCCCCTCCCTGTCTGCTCCAGCAAGCCCCGCCCACAAATAGACGCTCCTGTTCGCTCATATTCCAATTAAATTCAGATATAATGCAGATATATACTTCAGATAATTACAAAAGGAGCTCAGTCAATGTGAACATTGGTGCTACTGTAGACGCCAACAGACTACCAGTAAACACAATGTTTGCAGAACTTCTACAACTAGGATAAAGTGACATAGTCCAGGACCCGAGGTCAACAGGTTAGCGGCGCTACAACACGCAGCAAGTCCCGTTTGACAAGAAACACTTCTGTCACACTTGGTTTACTTTGTTAAAGCGGTTTACCTGTACAGTAGAAACGTTACAGGGTCCGTAAGATCCCGAAGTGTCCCCAAAGCGTTTATGCTCCATTGATGTTGACCCAGCTTCTTAGCTCTTGGCCGGTCTACCTCCGTTTTAAGCGCCCGTTATTCCGCCAGAGTCTCCGGTATTTAGTTAGTTTTTTTGTTTGTGTTGACAGTTGTGGCCAAAGGAGGATTCAGACATTTTTCCGTACTTTCTGGTTGGTTTCTACTGTCCGATATTGTAGCACGCTAACTTTGTTTGGGCTCCTGAACGACACGGGGGAGCAGTGTCTGCCTTATAACCAATCAGGATGGAGGAGGCGGGGAATGGCTTTGTATACAGTCAGAAAGAGCGGGCCGCTCAAAAAATTTAAAAGGTTGAATACACAGACATAAGAGAACACAGTGATATCGTTATATCACCAAATGTCTTTAATAACTAATAGCTATTGACTGATATTAAAAGCTTTTTTGTATTTACACCACAAATAAAGATGCTTCTTTAACGGATTCCTGCCTACCCCACCTTTATTGGAAAAATTCAACAGAAACAGAAATAAAAAGTTCCTTATAGAAGCTTTCAACAAATGTCTGCAGACTCGCCTTGCAGACATTAATATCCTCTTACAGGATGATTTTGTTGTCAGCCTGCTTGCCTGTCATTTAGTGCCATCACGTTGTTATTTAAATACTTTAGTTTGATCATTTTCATCATTACCTATTACCTGTTCAGTAAACCAGCTCTGTCATCCACTGCTTCATGTTGTTGTAGGTGCCGTGTAGCAGATGTAAGCATGAACAGATGTAGCGTTATGCAAACAAACCTGCTAGAATCTGCCTGTTTGTGTGAATTCTGACACAGAAACATGTCATAAGTCTCATTTTCAGTCTTCAGCGTTGTAATATGAGCATGTAAACACAACTCTCAGTTTTACAACTCTTGTTTTTATCACCTTGAAACCCTGCAGCTCCATCTACTCTCACCTATCTGTGTACAAATCTCTAGTGTGACCTTCATAGGACGTCAAAGCCTTGGGCATGAATATGTGAAAACACAACAAACCAGCAGTACAGCACAATGAGTTTATGGATTTCTGCATCCTGTCTACCTGCCTATTCTCAGCCTTTCCTCCCCGACCCTTGAGCTGCCTGTGAGTTATTTTTAGAAGTATTAGCAGCTGATTATGCAGTTGTTCTCCCTTCCGGGCGCTAACAAGGTGTCGGGGCAGCAGATGAGGCCGGCCTGGCGGACCTTCAAGTGTTGGCAGAGCAGAGCAGCACAGGATGTTCTGACAGGTTCGTAGTGGAGCTGCACTGTGCGCTGTGTGAGTGCAGAGGCATCTGTTCGGTGCACACATGCATGAATCGGTGTACAAAAACACCCTGCGTACACACACCCTGAGACATGACCTAAAAGATAGCCAGTTATGCTCAAAACATGCTGGGTAGACTCAGTTCTTCACTTAGTCACTTAGGATTTGTATCACATTCGATCAAATGTCATCTTGCAAAATTCATAAGCGAGGGTAGTGACTATTAGTGATCTCATTAGAGTGTATAATTGAAAATGAATATTAAATGTCGGCACGGCTAGACTAAATAGAATCACATCTCTGAATGTGAATCTGGTTAATAGTTGTGTTAAAGTTTTAATACTCATAAAATGGGATAATGGCAGGAGTCTTAGCAGTACGGGTTCCCATATTGTCTGGAGTGAAGCTTCCCAATTATCAGTCTTAGTGTTAATCAAATATACTAAACACTGCTCACTCAAACAATCTGCCAAAAAGAGAGAAGAATATGAACTCATTTTCTGTAATTCACTTTCCAGTGTACACACTTCCAACTCAAGGACGTAATGAGGAAAGCAAGCAGTGTGGGGAAGTCTGTCATGCTGAATACCACATCTCCACACTAACAAATACATCAACTGTGCTGCTTCCAGGGTTTACTCCCCCTAAAAAATCTATTTATCTGAATCTGAGAGAGCAGTGCAGTTCTAAAGCAGCACTCAGGCTGTCATTTTCATGAAAACATTATGAATGAGTTTAAGAAAAGCATTTTTAAAAAAGAATTCAATTTTCATTTCATTGTGCAGAACAAATTCATTTTCTCCGTCCTTGGTCGGCTTAAAGTGACTTCAGTGTGCTGACAGGAAACACATAAAAACAGAGGGGAGGTGATATTTTTGTAGAACTGTGGGCATTTAGTAGGGTGTCCAAAACCGATATTGATATCTGATATCGGTCCGATATCAGCAAAAAAACGAATATCGGATTATATCTGCCTGCATCTAAAATCTCCAATATCAGCACTCCGATACAACCAGTCCATTCCAGACTCTGCTATCTAGCAGCATCCGGAACCAACATGCAGAGCCCATGTGATCAAAACAACAGCGTGTAATAAGGTACTAAAAATGTAGCAAGGAGCGGGAGCGACATCGGCTGTGTTGTAGTATTTTTAGTTAGTTCGAAAGTTCGAAAAAGATGTTGCAGCTGAGTGCAAAACTTGTCATACACAAGTTTGTGCTAATCTCGGATCAATATCGGTATCGGCCAGTATTAAAGGCAACAATATCAGTATAGTATCGGAAGTAAGTTGTATCCACCCCCGGCATTTTGTGGACTAGATGATCAAAACCCTTAGTCAGAGCTAAAGCTACCAGCCAATTACTGAAAAAGTTAGTATCTTTATATTGTTATTGGCCTGAAATACCATAAAGCCCTAATGCTCTACTACCTTCATGTAAACAAGCCCAGCTAACAAAGCTATAGGTCAAAAAGTGTGCTGACTAGTCTCTTCTGATAGAAAAGGATTTTATTCTGTGCACAATTAGTCAGGTAGTTCACCTGCTGTTATCTGACATAACAAGACAGAAACCATCCTGCAAATCCTTCCATGTTATCTCCCCTTCCTTCCTCTAAAAACTAGAAACCCAGAGAGAAAATAAGTATGTTTAACAAACCATGAAAGTGTGCCGACAAGACCTGAGAGGGAGGAAATGACTGAGAGGAGGGGGAGCAGGAGTTTAAAATTAAGTCGTGATTCCAAGTGTGTCATTCCAGAAAATAAGACGCTCTGCACCTTAAAAAATGTGACAGAATTGCTGGAGGCATGAGATGTCCAACTCAGTAAATGATATCTGAAGTTTTTCACTTACATAAAACTTTTCCTTGTCAGATTGTGGCATCTCGGGTGAGATGGGTTTGTTTTGTTTATTTGAGATCTGCGTGAGATGACACTGTTGTCCCAGAATACATCTGAAGGATTTTGAAGTGGAGTCTTTGATTTTATCCAGAGGTGGTGGTAGGTGGATTTAAGATAGAGGATAAGGAGACTGAACTGTCACTTTTCTTGTTTTGTCCTCTGAGACAAAGAAAAGCAGCTTTGTGTCTTTATCTGCCATTTGTGCTCCACATTCTCTTTTCTCTGTGTCAAATATGTTTTATGTCAAAAAGAGAAACATACTTTTCTATTACCCGTATGTTTCTTTGTGTTTTTTTCTTCAAAACAAAAAAAAAAATACAAACCCATCAGCCATTGCCTGTAACATGTTGGCAAGGAGAACATCAGAGGCAATTTCCTCTACCAACCCCTATCAACGTGTTCACATATATGAGGGTGGAAGGATGTTAAAGCATTACATGAACTCCAGGCTTCAAACATGAAGTTGTATTTTTATATATCTAAAAGCAACAACAAAAACTAGCACCACCTGGGCACCAGTTTTTCAGGTGGCGCTATGGAGCCATTTTTAGTTGAATCTCCATTTTGACATTGGGGCCCTAAAGAGGCTCCCCCTCCTGATCTGTGTACCAAATTTCATGTGGCAGTGCATATTTATGGCAATATTCATAAAGCATTTCATAGCGCCACTTAGGTGCAGTTGATAGTAAAGTGATAGTAAAATATAAGAAATTTTCCTATAGTATGAGGAATATGTAGTATGTTGAAAAAATCATAGAGTAGAATGATAAAAGGATCTACTGTGATTTAGATGGCACAGTGGTGTAATGGTTAGTACTTTTGGGGTCGTGTTTAAATCCTGGTCAATTATAGGATGAGAAATATAAAGTATGAAAAAAATTGTCATAATATTGTATGAAAATATTGTCATAGTATAGTATTATAAAAATATTATGGTACAATATGATAAAATGTCATGCTATACTATGATAAATATTTTAAATTTTAGTATGAAAAAAGTCATAGTATAGTATGATTCAAATATCATAGTATAATATTATAAATTTCATACTTAAGTACGATAAAAAATTAAAATTTTTGTATGAAAAAAAGTGACATAGTATACTATATGAAAAAAGTCATAGTATCATAATATGAAAAAAATGAGAATGTACTATGATTAAAATGTCAAATTTTTGAATAAAAAAATGCCATAGTATAGTATGACAAAAATGTCAAACTTTAGAATAAAAAATTACATAGTATAGTAGGATATAAAATGTAATACTAAAAAATGATGAAAAAAAACAACATAGTATAGTATGATAAAATTTCACCTTTTTGAATGAAAAAATGACATTATAAAGTATAATAAAAATGTTTAAAAAATTTTTTTTAAAAGACAGTACATTTGATTAAAAATTTTATAGTTTATTATGATAAAAATGTCATTGTATACTTTGATCAAAATTCAAATTAGACTGGAAAAAAATGTCAAAGTATAGTATAATAAAATCAAATTTTAGAATGAAAAAATGCAGTATAGTATGGTTAAAAAAACACCAGTATAATATGATAAAAATGCCATAGTTTGATAAAATTTTCAAATTCTTGTATGGAAAAAATGACATAGTATAGTATGTTAAAGATGTCATGGTATAATATGATAAAAATGCCAAAGTGTACTTTGAGTAAAATTTTACCTTTTTGAATAAAAAAACATCACAGTATAGTATGATAAAAGTGTCAAATTTGGGAATGAAAAAATATCTTAGTTTACCATGTCAAAAATATAATTGTTTAATATAAAAATGTCATAGTATACTATGATTAAAACTTTAAATTTTGGAATGAAAAAACGATAAAGTCTAGTATGATAAAATTAAAAATTTTTGAATTATAAAATGACAGTTTAGTATGATTAAAATGTCAATTTTTTTTATTAAAAACAGTACAGTATGATTAAAAATGATTAAAGTTTATTATGATCAAAATGATTAAAATTTCAAATATCTGAATGAAAAAAACTTTTAAGTATAAGTATTAAGTAACTTTTAAGCCATAGTATAGTATGGTTTAAAAAAAAAAAAACCAGTATTATATGATAAAAATGTCATAGTGTACTATGATCAAAACTTCCCTTTTTTAAATGAAAAAAACAACAACATTATAGTAGTACACTCACCGGCCACTTTATTAGGTACACCATGCTAGTAACGGGTTGGACCCCCTTTTGCCTTCAGAACTGCCTCAATTCTTCGTAGCATAGATTCAACAAGGTGCTGGAAGCATTCCTCAGAGAGCTTGGTCCATATTGACATGATGGCATCACACAGTTGCCGCAGATTTGTCGGCTGCACATCCATGATGCGAATCTCCCGTTCCACCACATCCCAAAGATGCTCTATTGGATTGAGATCTGGTGACTGTGGAGGCCATTTGAGTACAGTGAACTCATTGTCATGTTCAAGAAACCAGTCTGAGATGATTCCAGCTTTATGACATGGCGCATTATCCTGCTGAAAGTAGCCATCAGAAGTTGGGTACATTGTGGTCATAAAGGGATGGACATGGTCAGCAACAATACTCAGGTAGGCTGTGGCGTTGCAACGATGCTCAATTGGTACCAAGGGGCCAAAAGAGTGCCAAGAAAATATTCCCCACACCATGACACCACCACCACCAGCCTGAACCGTTGATACAAGGCAGGATGGATCCATGCTTTCATGTTGTTGACGCCAAATTCTGACCCTACCATCCGAATGTCGCAGCAGAAATCGAGACTCATCAGACCAGGCAACGTTTTTCCAATCTTCTATTGTCCAATTTCGATGAGCTTGTGCAAATTGTAGCCTCAGTTTCCTGTTCTTAGCTGAAAGGAGTGGCACCCGGTGTGGTCTTCTGCTGCTGTAGCCCATCTGCCTCAAAGTTCGACGTACTGTGCGTTCAGAGATGCTCTTCTGCCTACCTTGGTTGTAACGGGTGGTTATTTGAGTCACTGTTGCCTTTCTATCAGCTCGAACCAGTCTGGCCATTCTCCTCTGACCTCTGGCATCAACAAGGCATTTCCGCCCACAGAACTGCCGCTCACTGGATATTTTTTCTTTTTCGGACCATTCTCTGTAAACCCTAGAGATGGTTGTGCGTGAAAATCCCAGTAGATCAGCAGTTTCTGAAATACTCAGACCAGCCCTTCTGGCACCAACAACCATGCCACGTTCAAAGTCACTCAAATCACCTTTCTTCCCCATACTGATGCTCGGTTTGAACTGCAGGAGATTGTCTTGACCATGTCTACATGCCTAAATGCACTAAGTTGCCGCCATGTGATTGGCTGATTAGAAATTAAGTGTTAACGAGCAGTTGGACAGGTGTACCTAATAAAGTGGCCGGTGAGTGTATATAGCATATAGTAAGTGTCAAATTTTAGAATAAAAAAAAATATATATTTTTGTATACTATGTCAAAAAGTATCATTGTTTAATGTGATAAAAACTTTATAGTATACTTTGCTGTAAACTTTAATTTGAAGAAAAAAAACGACATGGTATATTATGATAAAATTTCAAAATTTGGAATGAAAAAATGACAGTTCAATATGATAAAAATGCCAATTTTATAAATAAAAAACACAGTACAGTATCATTAAAAATGTTGTTGTTTATTATGATCAAAATGTCATAGTATACTATGATTAAAATTTCAAATTTTTGAATTAAAAAAACATCAAAGTATAGTATGATATTGTCAAATTTTAGAATGGAAAAATGCCATAGTATAGTATGGTGAAAGAACTACTAGTATAATATGATAAAAATGCCATAGTTGGTATGATAAAATTTTAAAACTTTGGATAAAAAAAAATGATATCGTATAGTATGTTAAAAATGTCATGATAAAAATGACATAGTGTACTATGATTGAATTTTTTCAGCTTTTTGAATGAAAAAAACCTCATAGTATAGTATGATAAAAGTGTCAAATTTGAGAATGAAAAAATATCTCAGTGTACTATGTCAAAAAATTTAATTGTATATTATGATAAAATGTCAAAGTATACTATGATTAAAATTTCAAAATTTTGAGTGAAAAAAATTACATAGCATAGTATTATAAAAAATGTCATAGTATAACATGACAAAATGCCATTGTATAGGTCCTATTTTTATAGGTATAGGTCCTAAATTTTTATCATCCTATACTAAAGGATGATAAAAATTTCAAAATTTTGAAGTACACAGTATACAGGAAAAACAGCCTGTTGGGAGCATGTTGTTTCCTCTATACTAAGCCCAGCTGACAGCGCTGCTCGATGGAGCAGATACGCAACGCTGACAGAATGCGCTCAACATGGATCCTGTATGTTTTTTGCTTTAAAGTAGGTCACAAAACAGTTTTTTTTAGGTCAATAGCAACCATGACTATTAGCATCACTTGTAAGGATAACTTTTGAAGTGGACTTTGAAGATTTTTTGGGAATTCATGATGTGTTTTTATTCATGGTGCCATGACAGTAAAAGTGTCAGAAACCCCTGCTCTAGACTTAAACTCTGTCCAGTTGGTACAGCTGAAGGACAACCCGAGAAGACCCTGGCTTTACCCTTACCTCTACAAAGCCTGGAATTACTACAGAAATATAAAAAAAAGGGAGGGGAGGAGATTACCAGTAGTGTTTGTCCTCCAGTATCGGTCTCAGGTACATTAAAATGGACCGCTATCTTCCCATTTACACCATATCCTGAGGCAAGCTCAAGTGTCCTTCATTTTTGCCCCTACTTTTCATCATCATCTCTTTGCTATCGGGAAGGATAGAGCAACAGAGCACGCCTCGGCTTTAACAACATTTACACTTGGAGTTTGAACTTGTTTACCTTTGCATCGCACCTTTTTCTAAGGTGACGGCGAGAATAATACCACCAGATTCATGACATTTAAACACCTTTCTCAGAAATTACTGAAAATGTCAGTCATGTCTGCTCACTCCATTTAGAGCCGGAGAAGAATCATTAGAGGCTATAACAGTGAGATTAGGATTCAGTCGACGTCAGGTGGAGGAGATTCATTTGAGGAGGACGGTATTAAATCTTGCTTTGTTGGCCTGACATGGTGAGAGAGATGTAAACCCCATTAGTCATTTTCTGGTCGTGATTGCTGGAACTTTGCACAACCCTGAGACATCCCTCCTTCAATTAAATCTGTGATGAACTTTCTGAAAGCAAATACTAACACAAATGTGAGTGCCAAATGAGTACATTTCTGTCCTTTTTGTGAGTCACTGCAGGTTTTATCTGTCTAACCCTCAAATTAAAACTCAAGAGAGGAGAAAAAGCAGACAAAAACCACACAACAACAGTGATTGTTTAAATGTACAAAGTTGCACAGGTCTTTTTATCAGTATTTGAAAAATATTCAACAATGAAAGTTAAATCAAACAGTAAGAATAAGTAATAACAATAATTAATATCAGCAATAACTAGACTTAAAATCAGAATTTTTAGTTTTTTTCTTTACTGATACACCTGAGGGAAGCAAATCAAAAGAGAACCCAGAAAAAATAACCACTGAAGTTCAGAGAGAAAAAAAAAAGAAAGAAAATCACAAAATCAAATCAAGACAAGCTCATACAGGGTTCACTCACTTCATCTGTATGTACAGCACATTCGCTCCACAACTGTGCAGGACAGCGGTGATGAAAAGAACAGTGATGAAAACCAAAACTTGTCTCCGCGCTCAGCTCTCGGCTTACAGCCTCTAACATCAGTATTGGCAGCTGTATGGATTCACATGTAAAGGCAGAAAGAAAGTACAACAGAAACAGGAAAACCCATTTGACGTCGGCTCGGAAATGTGTTCTCTTTTCTTTTTTATGAGAGTGGTACAGCCGCTGAGCTGACAGAGCATTTGTCACTTTGACTTTAAAGGCTGAGAGGACTGACGAAGCATCGCCCCTGTTCACAAAATAACCCAAACATACACAACCCCGCTTTAGTTTTTTTAATAAATGGTCCCTGGATGCATAAGACACTGCCACTTTCTTGACACCTCCTCACTTGAAAAAAATCATTCAAGCTTGTTTCAGTAAGAAACATGACATCAACAGTAGTTTGGAGGTGGCCTCGAGGATCACATTTCGTGTTTGTCTGTACATTGACTAATACTCATTACAATTCAGTCCTTCGATAAACTTTACTCTCTGTCAAATCTCACCAAAAACACATTACTGGAAAAAAAGAGGGAAATAGAAATGCAAAGAAACCTTTGGTCAAAGAGTTACTCACAAAGGAAAAAAAAATGTAATGACGAGATAGAAGGAAATCATTCATCACCAAAGATTAACAAAACTCAAAGAGCAAAACTCAAGTGGTTTTCTATACGTTTCTCTCTCTTTCTAACAATATGGCCCATAGTTAAACCCTCCTCCCGTACATTTGGGTCTGCAAGTTATACTGGTTTCCTCACAGAGGAAAGAAGGAAAGAAAAAGGTGCTCTTTTCATGAAAGTCATGTTTGTTTTGATTGTCCACAAAAAAGAAGTGCCAGCAGGAAGTAAAACCCGGCGAAAGGATATACAATCACAGCGTAAAACGACAACATCCTTTACTGGAAAGGAATTTGAGAGTCCATAACAAGCTCCTGAAGAGACTCTGAACCTGCATTTAATCGGTGTTTGCGATAACCTGTGACTCTATGTTTGCACGCCAACTGTGCAAAAAAGTCTCTGTGTTCAGTCTTATTCAGAGGCCGTCTTCTCTTGTGTTGCTTCATCCTGCAGGCAGCTTTTGCGGACAATGGGCAGCGGGTGAGCTTCTGTGTTGAACACCCAATCCTCCAGAGGGAGAAGGTCATCGTCCGAGAAGAGCAAGTAGAGATACCTGAGGAAACAAACAGAGCAACCATTATGTGTTAAAGCAGTTCATATTCCTATCAGATGCTGCTGTTTATAAAGGACTAATCCACAAAATAAATGGTCATTTTGACACATGCAGAAATATACAGTAGGAGTCGTGTCAACAGTGTTAGTTTGGCCCCTCCTACCATCACCTGTGCTTTTCAAGTATTTCCTGTAAGCCGTCACCGTATTGGACAAAAATGACAGCAGAACCTTTTATATATGCTGAAACCAATAGTTGACTGAACTATTATATGATATTGTGCTGATAATATTGTGTATTTCTAGTGCAAAAGTCCCTTTAAAACTTGCCTCTAGCATTATAATACATGAGACATGAATCCACAACATAAATTTAACTACAAGTCAAATAAACAGTCACTTTTCAATATGTTGATATATGGTAAAGTACTTAAATCTTGGAGAAATCTGATTTCAGTCAGTCATTTAATGCTAAAAAATGCAGATGTGATGTTACGAATGAACGCTCAAAAGTGTCTCCTGCAGAGATCTTTGCCGAAATTGCAGAACAGAAGAGAAAGTTGAAAAGAACATAACAAATATTATGATACGAGTCAATGAAGTCTCAATAACTATGAGTGTCCGATCCATTCTGCAGGAGACTGTAAAAGTGTGCTGTGATTTGCAGGAAGGGCGTGTTTTGGCTTCACTTTTTATAATCCTAACAGAGGCACACTGTTCATGAATGCAAACTAGCATTCACATACAGTACATTATAGTTAAACTTTTATCTGTTCATGAATTCAACCATTTTTTATCTTAATTTTACTCATCAACCTTATTTTTCTTAACTGGTGGGTGACTGTACCCATAATATATAACAACACTCTTCCTATTATATGAAACAAACACTCAAAGTGGAGGAAAAATCAGATCAGTAAAAAGAAAAATCAACTCTTCTTTTAGTTTCCAACACTCAGTGTTATCACAGACCACCGAAAAACTTTTTGAATATTACTCTGAAAAAGAAACTTGTTGGATGACTTTCATGTCCATGAGATAAATACGAAGCTCCAGCCAGCAGACAACAAGCTTATCTTCGTGTACACTCTGAAAACTTTGGAGAACAGATAGCCGGGCTGAGTAAAAACAGAGCTGCCCCTAGCTAATCCTCAGAATTGTTTTCAAAGATCAAGTTTAGTTTTCTTTTTGCTGACCTCTGTTGTTATTTGCTCCCTTTAGCCTGCTGCTGATGCCGTTTTGCTCTCTTTTTAGCACAGCCAGATGCTGTAGCGCCAAATATCTCTGCGTATTTGAATGATAAATTGTGCATGAATGTGGAAATCTATCTATAAATATCTGGGACGAGCTTGAAAATGATGAATATTAGTTGAGATTTGATGCTTTCAAATTGCACTCAAATATATTAAGATTTTTAGCTACAATGACAGCTTTATTAGGAGGTATCAAATAGTGAAGGCCACATTTTAAGAGTCAAAATTCAACAAAATCTATTAACAGCATCACTACTAACATGTTTTTTTTTTGGTGGTGTTACCTTTTCAAAGTAAAAGAGTAAAAAACTGCATAATGTGGCTTTAAAGAGAGGTCATGTGTAGCCCACAGGAAGAGGAAACTCTTATTTGAGTGTTTTATTTTTCATGAGGATTTTTAAAACTAACAAATACAGAATTAAATAAGTGTTATTCCCTAACCAGTCGACCCAAACATCTCCTGAATGTTTACCACACATGTTTTGAAGAGATCCTCTGCAAGCTGATTCTTGTATTGCTGAATTATTCGCAACCAAAGATTTTTAATGAGTGAATCCACGTCCGGTCTGACGTAAAACATAAAAAGCACGGTCTTATGTTAAGAGATGTTTGGTGAGGATGATGTTTTATATCCTTGTCCTCATAAATACAGTCTCTTTGCCATCAATTTGGGCCCCAGACAGAGAGAAAGTGACTAACTGCACTTTACTTACAGCTCGTCATGTTTCTTTTAAAAGCTGAATATATAAAACTCCTTTCAGAGAGTGATTATAACTCCCTCAGATGACTCCTGAACACTAAGAAGAGATGAATCACCAGCATTCGGTGTTCGACCCAATTTGACTCTATAACTAAGACGGTTTACAGACGCAGGTAATGAAAAGCTATCTGCTGCAGGAAGATGTGTAGCAAAAACAGGACTCACTTGAGTGTCTCTGAGAGGAAGAAGCTCTGCTGCATGTTATCGTGGTTGACTGTCATGGTGTAAACGTCACGGATCCCGGAGAAGCCAGACTCCACTCTGCAGTGCTGCTCCAGAGCCTGACAGAGACAGAGAAGAGGAGAAAAGCGTTGAATATGAGGAGAAAGAGGCTAAAACCAACTTTTCGAATATACCAAGAAGAGAAAATCTTCCTCGATGGTGTTTAGTATGCATTTAAGGAAAGAGGAAATGATGTTAAATGACAAAGCTTACCAAGAAACACAAGTGAGACCCACGTTGTGCTACTTCTGACAGGGGCTAATGGAGAGTGGCTGAGCTAGCCAAGCGGATTAGCACATTATTACCCTCGCTACAAAGGCCTGCTTTATATGTGCTAATTAACAAAGACCCCACCGTGTTAATGCTTGATGTTCACCAAGAGATGCGTCGTGCTCCGCTTTCAACCTTTGTGCCCGATAATTAAAGGCCCGTCAAACTCGTCAGCCTGATCTCTCCTCTTCTGCGCGCACTAAATTAATGCTAAATCTATCATGCCAGCCCTCTGCAGTTTACTCCAGCTAATGTCCTGTCAGATGCCACATTAATAACAGTGCTCTCCTGCACAACCTTCACCTTCCTGCTCAGGGGATTGCTTGATCCACAGGCTAATGTATAGTGCCACACTTGGGCAAGGAGGCTGGGTGAGGGTAATTGAGAGTGTTAAAGGGGCACGGCATCAAAGGTGAGTGCGCTTTAGAAAACCAGCAGAGGCAGAGTATTGGTAACAGAATTACAACAGTCCAGATTTCAAACTTCAACACACCATGGAATTATTTCTTGCACCACACCGGACTGAAAAAAAGGAATTTATTTTTCAGTTTGTTTACACCTCACAACGTCAGAGTGTGACTTTTTAGTGCTCCCATATCGGTTTCATCTCTCAAGATCAGAGGTTAAGCAAAGGGAGAGGCTCAATCTTAAGATCCTGAACAGTATTCCCATGTGAAAAAATTCACACATGATATGAACAGATTTGTCTCTCAACCCTGATATCTTCCTCATCCACTAAACTGCTGGAGCAGCTAGTTAACTCAAACATGGTCTTCGATACTTGGAATGGTCAGGATTAATCGATGTCAGATTAATTAATCGCTAAGAGTTACATCGATCACACAAAATTACGATTGATCTAACATTATTAAAAAGAAGGCTGAGAGCGTGCGTCAATCCTCCAGCTGCTTTCCGGCAAAGATCACATTGATTACAATGAGGAAAACACAATTTTTGCACGTTTTCTGCCATTTGCATTAAAAAACAAAAAACGTTCAAATCGATGATTGATACTTAATTTATATGATTAATCGATCAAATGACTTTCTTAAAATACCCATCCCTACTCGATACAATTGTAAAAAATAAACAGTTTGGTCTGACCTAGTTAAACTATTTACCACATTTTGTGTCTATCATCTAGACTGGCATTCTGCTTGGATTAGGGTAATCCTGATTTTCTGGACCAGTTTCCCAGTGGAAAAGCACAAATTGGAGGTTTTAAGTGGATAATAAAAAAGTTTGGTGCTAACCGAGCTTGTAATCCTTTAGTTTTCTTGACAACATCTTTGTTTTTAAGATTTGATCCTAAAGCCTTGGGGAGGTAGTAGGATCATCAGACAGATTATGGTAATGGTTTGGCTTAATTCGTGCAATACTGAACTTTCAGACTGTCATGCAGTTATTATTTTTTATTTACCGAAGTGTGTTTTGAATGATCCGCACCAAAGCTCATTTTACTTTCAGCTTTTTTGGACTAATGTCACTGTATAAACAGAAAGAGGGGCAGTAGTTTTGTTGAATATCACAGTAAAGTCCTCCAACTGTGGTCGGTTAAGTAGTGAATATGACATCAGTTTTTTGCGTGTCTCACCTGGACAGCCTCCCATCCCCAGTCTCTGTACTTGGGGTCGTGAGTCAGCCTCCACATGTACATGTAGCTCTCGATGACTTCTGGTCTGAGGATGTAGTATCTGTCGCTCAGCCTGGTTGCTGTCGCTTCGGCTCCGGCGTCAAATCTGAACGCCTCGGGTCCCAGTTTGGTGGCTGATGGGAGACAAAAACAAAGACAGAAAACAAAAAAAGTTAAAAACAGACAAAAACAAAGCACATCCTTCACGGATCTAAATATCTAAATCTGTCCGTTTATCGTTACAATAAAGAATAAAAGTCACAGAAATAAAAATAAAAAGTTAGACCTCCAGAGACGCCCTCAGTGTCTGTCGGCTCCACATTTTCCTCTTTTCTTTATTATATTTCTCCCCTTATTCGATGCTACATGGCCAAGAGATTCTATTCCTGATACCACACAAAGAAATTTGTTCTGTCCAGAGTCAGGGACACGAGCAATGGCTTAGCAACAGCTTTAATTCAAAATAACACTTTTAGTGGAAGTTGTAGTACTGCATGCAAGACCAATCAGAAATTTTGTTTCCACCTCCCGTCCTCCGCTGTATGAGCTCTGACTTTTTCCTTTCTTTGCCTTATCAGCTGCGATTTAGCCGACCACTGTGAAGCCACTTGGAAAATTGGCCCCTGTTGCAGGAAGCTGGTTCTTTGAGGTCAGAGAGGCTTTGTGAGTGGCTGCAGCCAATTGGAACGGACAATCATCCTCAAATAAGAAGTGAGCGAGAGAGACAGCGCGGCCACCTGGTCGGCCAGTCTATTACGGGGTGAGTGTGTGAGATCGAGCATGAGCAAGAAACACGAGGAGTAACAAGAATTTAACTACGAGCTAACAAAGTACATTCTCACAGCAAGCGTCAAGGACTACGGGGACATAAGGATCAATACGACCACCGGGTAGTTTGAGGTGGTCAGAGAGATTGGATTGGAGAAAACAGGCATAGAAACAGTTATTCTAAGTGCTCTACGGAGTAAAATCAGAACAATAAGTCAAATTAAACAATAAAAGGTGCTAAAATTTAAAATACATAAAAATTCAATTTAATTCAATTCAGCTTTAGTTATATGGCACTTTTCATACATAAGGAAATGCAATTCAAAGTGCCTTACAGATGCTAAAAACACCAATAAAGACAAAAACCCAACCCTTCCGCCCACACACACACCCACCCATGGACCCACACGCACACAAAGACAAAATAGAAGTAGTGAGAGATTTAGATATCAAATATAGTAAAATATACTCAGTTATTGATAAGTAATCTGCTCTGTGCATTTGTGAAAGTGCTCTACAATCAATGAAAACTGACTTAGAGGCACTAAATGGTCTCGCCTAAATCAAAATCTATATATATGTCAATCTATAAAAATCCACTCTGGAGCATCTTCCCAGGCTCAAAGCTCACAGTAGAGCTGGGCGATAAACCAAAAATTTACAGATACTGAAATTTACGCCAATAAACGACATCATTTTGCCTATATCGGTATATTCGGTGTCAAAAAATAAAATAAAAATAAAAGTCGGTTTTGGATGTGTGTAGGTAGGCTATGGTCTCATGTCCCTTTAAGATGCTGGGTGACTCCACCCCATCCAGTCCGTAACAAAGAGGGAAAGACAGGTGAGGAGATGGAGGACGGTTCAAAAGTTGTAGTGGCTGAAGTAGACGAAGTTAATGTAGTAGGGTGTGAGCAGCTTGTGGAGTAGTTATCGTCAATTCATCATTATCATTATCATATATCATGATACTGATTTGAGGCCATATCGCCCAGCCCTAGATCACAGTTTGCTCCTTTTGTGTCCAGTGCAGCTCTAAGCAGCCCCTAAAACTCCTCACAAGAGTGAAGTAAAGTCGAGGTAAGGTTGTCCTATAGTGTTTACACCCTAACGTTCAATTACCACTGACAAAACAGAGAGACAGGAAGATAAGGCAAATGGATCAGCGGCTTCAAAAAGCACAAAATCACCAATTCGCCTTTGAGGGTTTTACGATCTTTACAACAAAGGACACCGTCCCTGTTCATTTATAAAGACAAAAACACAATCAGGAAAGGAGGATGTGAAGCGAGAGCTGTTTCAGTGATGATACTGGTCCTGTTATCTGTTATTGTCCAAAATGTAGCATCATGTATCAGCAGGTGAGTGGACCTATGTAGTTTCATTTCAGCAACCCACCCCCAAAACCACCAGAGACCTGACCTGCAGAGTAGGATTATAAAATCAAGATTTAACTTCGTGTTTTTAGTATTATGAAGGTGGAATATGTCTTTCTGGGACAGATCGCCATGGTAACCAGCACTGCATACCTGACATGCTCTGCGTAAGAGATCAGTTTGTGAAAAAAATTACCGACCAACCAATCAAACCATCGGATCATAGAACTCTCTGAGCTCATAGAGGAGAGGAAGGTGAGGGAGAGAGACACCAGCAAACACATAAACACTTTATCTCAGCAAATATCATAGAAAGTCATTAATCGTGTCGTATAACAGGCTGGAAAAGCTCTGATCAAGTCCTTTAGTTTTACTCAAAAGATGCAAAATTAGGTGTATCTGCTTGTTACCTTTGTTATATTTTCATCAATAGTTTTATCAGATCCATACTGCTGAGCTGAAATATTACATCTGAGAGTATTGTACAGGCCACACAATGGACACACTGGAGTTAAACAGAAAGATATATCCTGTGATATGATATAAAATATTATACAATTTGAAATTGGCCTCTACAGTCTTGACTTTTCTTGTTTTGCCTTTTGTTCAGCATATGCAGATTCAGATTCAGACAACTTTATTTATCCCAGAGGACAATTTGGTTCTCACAGTAAACAGTTATTGTAACCCAAGTTTATTGACATTTTTTCCTCTTAATACAGCTATCTCTTGGTAAAATATAACAAACATTTATTCAGATTTGTTATGAGTGCTATCCCCTTCCTTTTTACACATGTGCACTCACAGAAACGCTCATAGCAAAGTTGACATCCAGCTTAATGTGATGACTAAACTTGATCTCATTTGTTCGGGTTAGTGAAGCCTGATAAACATTAACCTGAGGTTCTTCAACTATCTTCATCGTTTAGGCCTGTGGTGTCTGCAGAGGACTAATGGAGCTTGGAGAATGTGAAGTGAGTCACAGTTAGTCTAATGTAAATGTCTCTCCTCTAAATGTATTATATTTATATATCAAAGGGACACTCAGCATAAGCAGGTACCTAAATCTAGGTGTCTGATTCAGCACTAAGGAGGACAAAGAGGATTAAGACAAACCTCCTCCACAGATAAAAGTATTAGAGGTTTATGTTTGTTGTATTAGAGTGGCAGAAAAAGCAGAAACAAAATCACCATGTAGAGGCTTTTATTATGTTATAATTCTGAAACAGACGCTGAAAATCTATTAACCTTGACTCTGTATAGTGTAGTTTAAATGCGGGTGCTGAGTCGAGTCTTCTTTGTGTTAAAAAAGTTATTTTTCCAAACATCCCTGAGGTCTGAGAAACTAGTTGAAAGCCTGTCATTCACTACATTGTTATCACCTGTAAATTAAAGGCACAGTGAGACACGGTTGAGTCTTGTTTCCTGTGTATTCATGTGTGTGCTTGTTCCCTTATCCAAGACAAACAAAACAAAAAAAAGTAGTCGGATTGGTCGATACCTTGACTCCTGTCTTAATAATTCTGCACTCCTCCACAGCGCCGAAACATCCGGTACAACAACAGAGCCATGCCAGATTTTTTTGCTCCGCAGCTCCAACTCTTTCCTCTCCAACACTTTTCATTACATCTATCTGACTCCTCAACCACTGCAGGGATCTTTCCACACTCTGCTTCCTGCTCCTGGCTGCCTGTGTGGAGCAACATAATTCTCCGACTTGTTGATGCTTGTGATTGGACTGCAAACACTAATACAACAGATAACACGATCGACTTTCCCGCTAGTTCTTCAAATGAATAGCCAACTGTGTCAAACACAATTCAGAAGTAAGTTTGAAGGAGTTGGATAAAAACCTCTTGTGCCAAACTACATTTCGGTCTTGAATCGAGTCTCTTAAAAGCAGCCAGCGCTTATTAACAGTGATTATGCACGTTCAATCTCAATCTCATCAAGCTGAGAGATGTTTGGAAGAAACTGGAAACAACTTCTGCATAATAATGATTTAAAAAACACGGTGACACTTACCGGTAATTGGCAGTGAGGTTGGACTAAACATTTCCAAGAAACTGCCCTCTGTGAGCTTTACACAGATTTCACTTCGCAAGATAATAACCAGGTAAAGACAGCATGATTTACAGCCGGGTGTTTTTTAAAATCTGGATCATTTCTTTTTGATTCTACAAATTATTCGACTACTATTTGCAGAGATTTTGTAACATGTATGAGGGAAGAAAAAGGCAAAGGAACAGACAAACCAACATGAAAACAAACAAGGAAGGATGCAGGACAAATAAATGGGACTGTCAGCTGAGTGCAGGGAAGCAGGGTGGCCGACTGTCAACTACCTGGTCAAAGTTGGCAGCAGATGCTTTCTGGAGACATCCACCCAGCACTTCTTAAAGAGTGTGGGAGTGTCTGATAAGAGACTCAAGAGGGCTCTTAAAGATCTGACTGGAGGGGTAGATCAGGGAAGCTTCTGGCTTTGGCTAGAGAAGAGGGAGCAGTTGTGGGGAAAACAAGGGTCTGAGAACAGCTGCAGGGACGGTGGGAAGACATCCCTACCAGGAGTGTCAATGAATATTCCAAGAAAAAAAAGGAGATACGAATGTGAAAATTAATATTTGAATCTTAAATAAACAGCAGGAAAAAACTGAGTGGGAAAAAAACGAAACAAAACAAAAACAGAGGCTGGTTTGTGAGTGAGCGCACTGTAACGACGGGTCAGGGACAGGTCACAGGAGCTGCACCTGCAGTGACCTGGGAATTCCACTTGATCCAGAACAGCTCTGCTCCACTTCGGATCAAATACGCAATCATATAGCGCCCGATCCGATGCGCCGCCACCATCGGAGGAGAAGCTCTCCTGATAGTTCTCGGGAATTTCCCCGTGAGACATTGAATGAGATGTGCTGATTGGTGTATAGAAACACCCACATCCCACAACCCTGGCTTCTCCTATTATCAAGCTGAGAACAGTTCAATGTATTGACTTTATTTTATCGTGAAAATTAACCGGATATTTTACTCTGTAACCGCATTCAACTTCCGCTGCTGCTCGTGCTGCGCTGCACTGAATTAATGTGCCGTGCTCTGGCGTCTGGCAAAAATAGAAGCCTTGCGTATCTGCCAGAGCCGATCCACAGCGGACCCTCACGGCGGCGGATTCTGTGGAATCACACACATTGATTATAATGCTTGTGTATTTGATCTGCCTGCCGTGCCGGAGCAGAGCGGAGCCGTTCCGGATCCTGTGGGTTTTACCCGTGAGACTCAATAAAAACTGTCCGTGGCACATGCAGAGAGATAGCGGGATGTTGGGAGCCAAACTCGGAGAGAGTGGTCTGGACTCCAACAACCTTTAGAAGCTCCGTTTGGAAATTTTCAGATTTTGGGCAGAAACAGTCGACGGAAAAATTGCTGAGCAAGATAAAGTAATATGCAAGCTGTGCAAGATTGATAGTCGAATATCTTTGAACGTATGTGTTATTAATTTTAGAACCAATATTCAAATGTCATTTTGGAGCAATTTTGACAGCCCTAATCCCTACTGGTTGACATGCCAATGAAGGGTGGCCCAAACCTGATGACCCTGCAGCTGTCTCAACGGCGCCATCAGAGGGTGCAACAGGTAACTATGCTCTTCAGGTAGCCGTGTACCTTTGCTCCAATAACACATTCGTCGCTGAGCTTCATAACCTCTCCAGAAACCACTGAGACTACATTCAGTCTGTCTTCAAATCAACAGCTCCTGGTTGGACTCTCAGCCCACAGAGCTTGTCTAGATAGGCGCTGTATTCGTGGTGTTCCAGTCATCCATGAGAAACCAATTTTGCCACATGTTGACCCTCCCATGCCCTCTTCTCTTTGAGTTTAACACCGAGCTGAATGCAGCTCAAAAGCATTGAGCTTAAACCTTATCAAAGCAAAACAACCCTGCCTGCATTTTTCTCCGCCCGGGATGCTTTTTGTTGCGGCACAGGTGTAAATTTCTTGACGAGAATCTGCTCTTAACATTTTCTGTTAATTCCCCGCTGAGCGTTTGTGACTGCAGAGCACATTTTCTCCTTTTTTCACATTTAAATAGTAGATGGAGTTAAATATAAGACATGACAGTCTTACTTAAACATGCTGTCAGTTTCTCTCAAGGTGCTCCATTGAAAATTGCTCATTCATCTCAATAGTGGAAGCTACGCATTACAACTCCATTACCTCTCTACTATACTGTCTCTCTCTGCCTGCAGTGTCTCTTATATCCCCATTTTCCAGCCTTGGTGTGTTGCCGTGAAGATGGCAGAGATCCAGCGCAGCAGCAGAAGGAGAGTCGTCATGGCATCAGTATTTAAGACGCAGCTAAATAGCAGCCACTTTACGCACATCCAAGAGCAAATCTCACTCTCTCGCTCTCTCACTTCTGCTAATCCAAGAGTTGCTAAGCACCATCCATTCCCTTTAATGAGCGAAGAGAAACCTGGTGGAGGACTGTGAAAGAGAAAAGCCGGAGTCGCCTTTCTGGCCTGCAGATCAAATGTAATTTCAGGCGCATCAAGGACCCCGTTCTGAATATGAGTCACATTAGTTTATAGGGAAGCAAATGAATGAGGATGAATCTGTGCAGCCCACCCAACAGTAGGGGGAGCGGAGAGAAGAGATTTTTCTCAGGGGCCAAGACAGATGCCAGAGAAGAGAGAGGATCAAACATGGTCCCTCTGAAAAATGTGGGCATGCTTCTTCTCTCTCTTTCTATTTCTTGAATTTTTTTCCATCATCTCTTCCTTTTTCTTTCATTTGGATCATCGCTTCATTCTTTAAAGCTGGGGTAGGCACGATTCTGTTAAAGAAGCATCTTTTTTTGTGGTGTTTATACAAACAGCTTTTAATATCAGTCAATAGATATTAGTTATTGGTGACATTTGGGAATATAACGATATCGCTGTGTATTTTTATGTCTGTGTAGTCAACATTTAAAATTTTTGAGCGGTCTACTCATTCTGACTGTAAACAAAGATGTTTTCCACCTCCCCAACCTGATTGGTTGTGAGGCAGACGCTGCTCCCTTGTGTTGTGAGGCACGCTCCACGCCTTCGATTAACGTTCACGAGCCCAAACAAAGTTAGCGTGCTACAACATCGGACAGTAGAAACCAACCAGAAAGTACAGAAAATTGTGTGAATCCTCCTTTAGCCACGACTGCCAACACAAGCAAGAAAACAAAGTAAATACTGGAGACTCTGGGGGAATAATGTGCGCTTAAAAAGGAGGTAGACTGGACAAGAGCTAAGAAGCCGGGTCAACATCAAAACTTTATGCTGGACAGGTAAACCGCTTTAACAAAGTAAGCCAAGTGTCTGTAACAGAAGTGTGTAACATGTTTTCGCGCTGCTAAACTGTTGACCTCAGGTCCTGGACTATGTCACTTTATCCTCGTTGCAGAAGTCCTGCAAACATTGTGTTTGCTGGTAGTCTGTTGGCATCTACAGTAGCACCAATGCTGTTTACTTTCACGTTGACTGGGCCCCATTTGTAATTATCTGAAGTATTTATCTGCATTATATCTGAATTTAATTGAAACAATACGAGCGAGCAGGAGCGTCTGTTTGTGGGCGGGGCTTGATGGAGCAGAGACGGAGGGGAGAGGAGGAGCTGAGGGCAAAACTGGTTTAGAGGGTTAGAGTTTACATTCAAGATTTCTGCCAAAAACATGGCACTTCCTCAGATCCTGACTACCTCACCTTTAAGTGTAACCATTCAGATCTGCTCTTTCCTCTTCCTCCTTCACTCTCCTCTGAATTTCAAAAAGTGATTTAAACCCTTTATGTCTGTTGCTGCTGCCTAAAGTAGCGACAGGTTATAGAATTATCCAACTAGAACTTTAATTCCTGGTTGCTCCTTATTAAGCCTGTCGTCTCTCTGCTGAGGTGAAGCCACCCAAAAAAAAAAAGAAAACGCTCTCCTCTCGAGTCAGGGCGAAATGAAAATGCCTGAGGCTCTTTTAATTTACAACATTGCTCTCCTCGACTCTTAATTCTCTTACTCTGAATGCCACCGTAACCTTTCTTAACGAGACAGCTAAAGTACACCACAACCATAATGAGCCGTAAAATTTCACCGGCTTTTTTTGAAAAAGGGGCCAGCCTGTGCTGCGTATAAAAAAATACAGATTTATTCAAATCCAGAGAGTAAGAGGAGCGAAAAGCAGCCAGTTCTGCCTTAGATTTTTGATGATTTCAAGCGAGGCTGCAGCAGCCTTTGGGTCCTGTTTTACACCTTGCACAAAGAGATGCACATCATTAATCGTGACTGATTTTTGTAGGAAAAGATCAAGATAAACCTGTTATACAATGTTTATTACAGACGCACCTTTTCTGAGATGATGAAGCAAATAAATAATCGCTCACCACTCGAAGACTAGCACAGGACAAACTACTTTTTTAAATATTTGCATAGAAATCTTGTCTTTCTGACCCAATCATCTACATTTGTGTTTGATAAAAGCAGATATTCGAGCCAGACTGAAAGCTGGGAACAGAGACAGTGCAGCCATTGTGTGGGATTAGCCTTACTTCCTCAAGGTCAGTCAGGCTGAAATAAAGCAGAAACTTGCAAAAGGCAGAATCTTAAATCCCCAATGTTCCAAATGGAGGTTTGTGCATAGTAGAAAAATCCTGTCCTTGTTGTGACAGAGAGTAAAAATGTCCAGTATTCTTCCAGACTCTAACTCCGGTTTGTCATTTTGCTCTCAAACCTTGTCATTTTTCATTTGTAGCCCAAACAGAACAGTCTGCCCTCATCCTGAGCCACATACAGCCCTCTGAACTGAACTATGTGCAGCCTCTCAAAGCAGAGAGTCTCTCCACACTCTGACATTTCCACTCACCTGAGCGAGTGTAGCTCTCATGGCACGTGTGCGTGATCTCGGCAGCCAGGTCCAGGTAGTGCTGCCTCTTCTCCGGTGCTCCGTCGTCCGCCCCGATGCCGATCATGCCTCCGGAGAAGCAGGCCAAGTGGCCCATCTTATGATCGAGGATCCCTCCTCTCCACTCAGCCAAGTAGGTGAGACCACCAGCTGATTTCTGGACCAGGTTAGCTTCAATCGCCTGTATGAACACATGAGGGCAAGTAACATTTTCATCTCTTAATGTCAGTGCTTCTCTTGGTCTTTATACTGTCTGGTTATGGTCCAGCTATTGTTGAAATTTCTCTTCCTTTTCTGTTACATTTACATTTATTTACATTACCTTGTAGTTTTAGGCTGTGTCTGAAACTACATATTATCCCATCTTTCATGCTTACATCTGTACAGGCCGCAGTTCTGATGTTTTTTTTTAGCGTTATTAGTATCATCAGTATATACAGTACAGTAACACACAGATATTAAAGCTCCTGTAGGGAGGTTTTGATGTTAATGAAATGAACTGAAATTCAAATTGATGCCTTTTTATGATATATGAAAGCAAACAAGAAGATCAGAAACACCACTGATGAGTTTTGTATTGTAATTTCATCTTTATGTTTTTCGCATAAAATATTCACAATAAATGATGTTTGACCAATCAAAAATCAGAATAAAGAGATTTTTTTTTTTTTTACAGATGGCACTACTTGAGCACAGAGGACAATATAAGCAAAATCTGCTTTGTCCACAGGGGGCGCCAAAATTGACACAAGCCAAAAATTACTCACAGGAGCTTTAATGTAAATTTAATGTAATTTTAAAAAGTTAAAACACATATATTCAAAAGTTTTACATAATATTAAACCCTAAAGAGTACTCAAGTATATTAAAGTTTACTGTGCCATTAATGTGGTTTTATTGTTCACTCCTAATGGTTTGTTGTGTTTTCTGTCACCCTATAGTTGTCCCTATTCAGCAGTGTTGTGTCGTTTGCGAACGATTCGTTCAAAAGAACTGAACCTTTTTAGTGAATGTACCGAACTGAATCACTTCCTCGAGTGATTTGTTCGTTTCTCGCTTCAGTTGAGCTGAAGTGAGAAACAGCATTGCCAGGCCAGCAGAAGTGCGTATCACTACTATTCAGCACAAATATACTGTGAATTCAAATTAAACCTCTTTCTTTTTATGATTGGGAAAAAATATTAAAGCCAACAACTCTCATGATCAAACTCTACTTCATGGTGTTTTCATACACCTTTTTTTGTTACTGCACAGCTGCACAAATGAAAAAACTACTTTTCGGCACTATCAGAGATTAGATTAACTTCAGCAACATGGAGTTTCTGAGAGCCTCTAACTGTTGACTTTATCTTGTTAAGAAACAACTTCAGCAATGAGACACATCCAAAGAAGCAGCTTCCTCAATGCTCAACAGGATTCTCTACATACGGTATTTTCTGCAGAGGCTTGTATATGTGGATTATCACCTCAGGAATATAAGATAAGTCCGAGACAAGACGAGCCTGCTCCTCTTTACCTGTCTGCATTTGAGTGTTAAATTATGGATGCGTTGTATAGCCGCAAACCCTTGAAGGTTTTCTATTTGATACATAGCAGGGAAAATACAGGTCCAGTACAGGTCCTTCAATAAAAGATCATAACATAAAAGTGTCTGGGAAGAGGAAAGGGAAATTCCTTTGACAGAGAAACTCCAAAAAAGAAATAAAAAATAAAGTATCTTTTACAGAGGAATCCACAAATATCTGTGCATCTCAGCCTCTTTGCAGCTTCTTTCTCTTTAGTTCTTGATGTTTTATTAGACGGGGTATAACCAGAGTAACATCTGAAGACACGGTTTCTGAGTGACTCGTCAGTTTCTCTCTCTGCAGATTTAGATTTTTTGTCCATTACATTTGCTCATTATTCATCTTAGCACAAGTTCTTGGCAACTGGATGCAAATCAAAACGATCAGCTTTGTATTGGATCTTGGGTCTTATGGTTCATCTTCACACCACGCTTTCAAAAATCTGCATGGGCAGGAAATTGAGAAATCCATCTTGAAATTCAGATGCAAAGGCGCGGCTGATGCTGCTACTTTATAATGTTTAATGCAAGTTAGATTTGATAAAAACATATCCTGTGATATCTTTGAATTGAATAAAGTAACACCCACAATATCAAACCATGTTCTCAGAAAAAGAAAAACCTTTTCTTCTTTAGGGATGAATCTGATGATAAGTTTGCTAATTGGCTGTTGTTAGCAGTGATCATGGCGCGGGATAATTGGAAAATGTTCTCTCATTCAACACTGTTTTAATTAGTAAGCTGCTTTTATTTGAATGCTGAAGATAATGAGGTGCGCTTCGGCCTCACCTTAGATCTCTGTATAAACGCACAGTATATAACTTAATCTGATAGCATGGAGGTCCTTGGCTGTTTAAATACCAAGTCTCAGGGGAGAAAAAGAGGCTGTAATTAGCAGATCAGCCTCTCACTTGACCCTCCGATGAGAACTGAGGAAATCTCGGTGGCAATCTTGAGTTATTGTTTCTGTTACTGTAATTGCAGCCGGAGGGAACGTGTCGTACACTGACGTATCTTCATTTTAAGAGAAACACAGGCACCACTGGATGTATATATGCATACTGTATAGTGGATTAATGTGGGCACAGGCCCTTTAATGCACAGAGTAGAAACGCTCTCATTTCAATTTACAGTAAATCAGTTCTCAAGACAGTAACAATGTCATCACATTACACAGCAGCAGGAATCTTTACTGTGTTATCTCGTTTCCTTCCTGTGTGTCAACTCCACTGAGTACACTTCAACTGTGTATAACCTTTATTTGAAAGAACATACTGTAACAGCTCTGTATTTTTTCCAAAAGCCAGTGTCTCTTTCAACTGCACAAACTTAATAAATGAACAAATATCCTTTAAAACTTTGAACAAACAGGACTCAGATAGAAGTCTCAGTTTAGTATGTGCTCAACTAGCAGCAGGATTCAATATCTAATGGTGTCGTTTGATGAAGCAGATGAGACTGTCATCAGATACTTGACTCTAAAAAAAAGGGGGACCCTCATCTACAAAGAGTCCTTCAGACAGGATCCATGATCATTAATGAAGGCTTCAAATATTCTCCAAAAAGTTTCAAGAATTACCTTTCTGTCCTCTCATTGTTTGGTTTGTCTCACTTTGTCACGCATGTCAAGATTTTAAATGATCAGTGCTCGACAGTGCGTCCATTTCCATCACATTTGCAACTAAAAATAGATGCATGCGAATTGTAAAATGTATTTAGGGGCTCATGTGCGCATAAAACAAAAAATTAGCCGAGGCAACAAATGTTTTTTCATGTAAATACCGTGGTGAGGTTAGTTTTAGGTTGGATATCCAACGGACATTCACTACAGATCTACCGGTGTCTTCTCACTCTCCATAACCGGGAATAGCAATAGCAGCGTGGTTAAATCTACTCAGCACCCTCGCTGTCAACGTTTGGTGTTGAATAAGGGACCGTCAATAAATTACCGGTTGATGTTCTCAGAAAAGGCTGTTTTCCTTCAATAGCTTCCATGTCATGTGACCAAAAGACTTAAAATTGATTTCAAATAATAGTACTTTTGTCGACCAATAAGACAAACATTATTTGATCAATTTTCATTGTGCGCCTAAAGTTCTTCGTGTGCTCCTTACTTTCTCAACTTAGGAGCACATGTGCTCCTTGTGAAAAAAGTAAGTGTCAAGCCCTGATGATGTTAAGTAACGTAGTTGTTTCATTTATAAAAGAGTTTTTTTATTGCGAGCCATCCCTCAATGTGAGATGTAAGACTGAAAATGTCTGTACCTCCAGGGCGCCGTAGTACATCCTCTTTGCATCCTCGTCCATCTTGTCTGACATCAGGAACGATTTGATCAGATACTCGTAGAAACTGTCCCCGAGGCCACCAATTGAAACGTGATCTAAGAGAGGAGGGATAAAGGAGAAATCTTCAGCGGGGTCACTCACACACAGGTCTATATTCAGGGCTGCAGGAGATCTTGTAAAGTTTGGATTGAAATAAAGTCTCAACATTTTTACTAGAGTGGTCAAATTTGTTAAAACATGATTAGTTCCACGATTGTCCAGTTAGTTTACGATCAGTGGAAAGTTAATCACACCGTCTTTTCTCTTCCAAAGGGATATTCTAATGTGGATGAACAGCTGCTTGCAAAGACCACATGGAAATATGAGAGCTGTGATGATGTACAGATCCTTTTTTTTAACATTAAGGGCAACATAAATAAGTATGTTTTTTGTTTCTCCGGCTTTCTTGTAAAGCACCTGAAAACTGACTTGCATGAACATTTATAGTAATTTTAGTTGGTAAATTAGAGTCACTAGGGGGAGCTTTAGAAGTTTTGGCTTCACTTTATGGGAGCTGCTGTGGCATCCATGTTTTATCAAGTCTTTGGGGCAAATTAAAACACTAGCTGCGTTTACATGGAACATTTTCCTCGATACGATTGAAAATAATCGTATTGGATGAATCGGATGCGACCTGTATACATGAACTTAATATAAAGCCATCCTTGTTTAGTCTGTGTTTACATGAGCCCAGCTGAATCTGATTGATTAACTCCCACAACATGCGCAAAAAATTTCTCTTTCTTCAAAGGTGTGAGTGAAGAACACGATCAACGATGCGTTTTATCGTGTTTTATCTTTAATATTTATCTTATCGTTTTGTTATGCTTTGGTCATAACTTCGGGGTTTCCTATTTCCTGCGTGCGTCGTAACGTGACCATACGTACTTGGGCGCTTGTGCAACACAAATAATCCAGTCTATCAACTGATTAAGATCCAGTCAGCTGTTTATATGTGGCATAAGTTGTATTGTCAATCGGCGTAGACTACCTTCTACAATCAGATCGGAAATCTAATAGGATCCGAGTGAATCGCATCATGACACATTTTTAATCTGATTGAGCGTTTATTACGATTTTAAGTAGGATTTTATGACCCATGTAAACACAGCTAATGTAATGAGTTAATGTTAATACTGTGTAATAATTCAAAGTTACTTTATTAATGCTACACTTAATGATAATAAACCAGGTATTTAGTTCTATCACAGGTCTGAATGACCTACCATGTTTGTCCATCCATTCAGAATCTGACTAACTCCTTCCTTGTTTGCTTGAATCACGTTGCAACAAAAGCTTTTGTGTCTCATAGTAAAACCTCTAAAACACGCGTCTCTATTCTTGTCATATCCTCTAAATTCTGTCGCTCCATTTTCGTCTCTGGACAATTTTGTGGTTTGCACGTCCATGTTCTGTAAAAACCGCAGCCTCTCCGTTCACCGATGGTCAAAAATAGTCTGTTTGAAAGCTAAAAAACCGAAATGATGATGTAACTCACTTCAAGCTTGCGAGTGGAAATTGAAATAAGTGGCTGTTGATTTTCCTCCCGCCTGCTCTGGGTCCACATTCAAATTCATAAAGATGGATGCGGTATCACAGTGGAGGTGTGCATGAGGCTAAATCTATCCTCTCAATGCGTGCACACATCACCTTTGCTTACTCCCCCGCAAGGTTATCAAAGTGCTGCTGTGTTTGTCCTTGACACCGACAGAGTGGAGAGAGCGCGGCGCGGCAAAGATTTCTTTTTCCTTTGTGGTGGTAAACGTACACAACTCTGCTTCTCCACACCCTCACCCACAACAATTAGCTTCTGTAATTATACAGATTCTGACCTTTTCAGTCCTACTGTTGTATTTTTTTCTCCTCTCAGGTAAATCGGAGAGATCCAATTTCCGAAGTAATTGAATTCATTATCATTTTAATAACCCAGAGCAATGGGAGTCATACAGACACTGCTGTGAACCTGATATTAAAAATAAAAAGGAAATAGACAAACGGGTGACAAAGATGAGCAGCTGAAAGAGGCTTGATATGTGAGGTGAGTTAGTGTTGTGAATGCTAAAATGAGAGAGTCAGACATGTAGGAAGGTACGTTTAAAATGAAGAACAGTGAGCTGAAAGGGTCGGACTGTAATCTTGATCCACGTCTGAGGGAACATTTAATTTAACAGGTGAGGTAGCTGAAAAGGGTGACCTTCCCCGAGCAGCTCAGAGGTGGATCTGTCACCTTTTTTTTCTTCTAATTATGAAAGATACACACCGACTTGTCTTTCATTAAAATTTAAACTCAGATCTGCTCATAATCTCGAGTTAATTTCACGGGTGTTTCCTCAGATCAAGACTGCACTTACGTTGGACCCAGTTGCCGCTGACTGGACTGAGGAAGTTAGGGTAGAGACCGTGAGGTTTCTCAATCTTGTTCAGGAGTTTTCTGATGTTCATCACCTGCGAAGAAACCACAGAATATCATCAGAGAAGTCCATACTCAGAGTAAACTAGACCTCTGTGAAAGAGAAGAAGATAAGAAGTGAAGTGTAGTCGTCGGACCTTCTCTGTGTAGATGGGGTTGTTGGAGAGTTCACTCAGGTGGACAAACTCCAGGTGGAGGGTCCCAAACTCAGCCAGGATGCTGCTCCCGGCTGACGCCCATCCCCAGCTCCAACTGGTGCCACTGCAGCAGAGACGAGAAACAAACAGGTAGACTAAATATCCAGGCTCTTAAACACAGACATCTCTACAGGAACCTTTACTCTCAAAGGGTTACTGTGATACATATTACTATATTATATATTAAAATATCTGAGGTTCAGGTTTTTACACACAAACACTCGGGGGGGAAAAGCAGCTTCTTAAGTGACGATGTGGAAAGAGCAACACTAGAAAAAACACCAAAGTGAATTTTTCGTCATTCTCAAAAATATTCTCCTTTAAAAAACCAGAATAGTTTTTAGTCTGATGGATCCATCATCGTTTAGTAAAAGTAAAATAACACTTAAAATCCACATAGCATCAGAAATTTTATAAAATCTTAAGATCTAAATCTTTTTTATCTTCCTCTGAACTTTTAACTCACTGAAAGTTTACATCGAAGCAGGACTAAAGTATCGCTATCAACTCTTCATATCAGCTGCAGTATAACTGAGCTGAGGTTCTTTTATTTCTCACATTTAAAGACGAGTCTTTCTCTCGGTTAAACCCTGAATATCATATTCAGAGCAGCTGGACAAAGTTGTCAAGACTCCCTGAGTGTCTTTTGGACCTCTTGACCTTCTGTACTCAGACTTATATAAAAGTGTTGTTACAGACAGACCGTTGTCTCACTTTTTATTCCCCTTTCAGATGAAAATCAATAACTGTACGTCTCCAGAGACGTGTTTAATGCATTTCATCCAGTCTGTATTGATTGAAATCATTTCTATGCAGCTTTTGTCACTTGTGGTTTTTCAAGTTGGACAACTTTGTCCTGAACTTTTTGAACACTAGACCTGAAGTTAAGAAGTCTTTGATCGTTTAGCCGTCAACAAAATCTGATGATAAATTCAACGTCTTAAGATTTTCAATGGAAATTTTTAACATGGTTACAATTGCAGATGCTTTTGGATCTCCAAGGAGGAGCTGAAGAAAAAGGTGCTCGGGTTAGAGACTTTCTTATTCTGTTGCCTTTGTGACTCAAACCCAGATGAGTGGAAGAAAGTGCATAGATAGATGGTTCCGGCTTTTTGTAACTCACTTTTTCGCCCTTTTCCTCGCTACTAAACTGAACTTCTTTCATGAGTTTTTGCCTTTAGGAACTGTTTTTAGTGCTGTTTTGGTGAATGAAAGTTCAAAAACAAAAATATGTATGAAAATTAAAAATAAAAGGATGTTGGTTTGGCTTAGCGGTTTAATTTTGTGCCATTTAGAAAGACCGTGGTCTTCAAAGATGGTGGCATCCCTCGGCTACCAAGGCCTCTTTCTTATGTCACCCTCACTCTCTCTTCCAAGTATCCTGCTCTAGGGCTGGGCGATATGGCCTCAAATCAATATCACGATATATTTAGCAGTTCACCTCGATAACGATAAATGGATGATAACTACTCCATTAGCTGTTCAGCCCCTCCTACACTAACTCGTCTACTTCAGCCGCCACTCCAGCTGCTACAACTTTTGAACCGTTCTCCTTAAGACAGCATCTTAAAGGGACATGAGACCTAGCCTACCTTCACACGTCCAAAACCAACTTTTATTTATTTATTTATTTATTTGACACCAAATATACCGATATGGGCAAACTGACGTCGGTTATTGTCATAAATTTCGGTATCTGTAAATTTTCGTTTTATCGCCCAGCCCTACCCTGCTCTGTCTAAGACTTTAATAAAGCAGTTTTACCTTTGTGTCCAAGCCTTGTGTTTTGTATCTGTCTGCGAGCTCCGATAACATGTTCTGATGTTTTTAATCAATTAGTCTAAATTAAGTTCTATGAAATATAAAGTGAACTTGGCAGACTTTGGCTCGGATTTCATAAACATTAATTACAAGGCGCTCTGCAAATTAAATTCCAGACCTCTAAAAATAAACACATCAGAGGGCTGCGAGATGAACTTTATCTTAATTAAGCAAATTCATTGTTGCCCGCTGTGATGGATGTTTGTGTAAAGTTTCATTAACCTCAATTTATCAGCCGAGCAAATTAAACGCAGTCTTTAGTTTTCAAAAGTTAACCAGCAGCTCTGACTATAAAGGTCAGCAAAGTCCAATACGCCCAGTTTTACTTCCTCCACTCACTCTACCTCTGAGTAAATGTTTCCTGGTTTCAGAGGTGATGTTAAGTTGAGGCAGAGTTTCCTGTAAGAGCAACCTCACGTATCCTCTAATAGATGCTGAAGGAGATCAAATGTCCGGTAATGAATCGAGCCGAGTTTGACAGAAAGGGAGCGGATGAAGGGAGAGAAGGGTTGCTGTTGTGTGAGGGCAGAGACGAATCAAAGAGCTCGCCTTCACGATGAAGACATCCATTAAAAGTTTGAGGCCGCATCATTAGTGGCTCTGACTCCAGTCATATCT
Source organism: Xyrichtys novacula (assembly GCA_962446985.1). NCBI lineage: Eukaryota > Metazoa > Chordata > Actinopteri > Labriformes > Labridae > Xyrichtys > Xyrichtys novacula. The sequence goes on from OY660871.1 coordinate 28,604,912, forward strand.
GATGCTCTCTCTAAGAAGATTGAATACGAGAACCAAAGCTGAGGTGGGGGTGTGTTTGAAGAGGGAGGTGACAACAACAACAACGACACCAACACCAAGGCTGAATCTCTTCATCAGCTTCAACAAACACACCGCCATGCTTGTTCTCAGCTATTGGGACAGAATCAGGTGGAAGAAAACTATAAATCAAACTAAGATCACTATCACACAGCTATGAAAGAGGATTAGGGCCACAAGAAGAGAAAAAAATAATGACAGTAGGGTTTTTTTTATTTATTTCCATTTCGAGATTAAGGTCAAAATTTCAAGATTAAAGTCTAAATTTAAAGGAGTTGAAATTTTGACTTTAATTTTAAAATTTTAATTCTTTTAATCTTAAAATTTTGACATCACGACATTTTGACATTTTGTAATCTTGAAATTTCAACTTTAATCTCGAAATTTTAATTTTTAGTCTTGAAATTTCGACTTAATTGACATATTTCCCTTTTTTAATCTTGAAATTTTGACTTAAATATCAAATTATTATTATTTTTTTTTCTTTTCATGTGGCCCTAATTCTCTTTCATACACACCTGATGTAATGTGTTCGAAATCAGCATCTTTTCACACAATGACTGAAAAGCTTAAATTGTTCAGGGCTGAGTTGGAGTGACAGTCTCTTCAGAAGCTCTTATGCTCAGAAAATATTTTCCTCCTTGTGGTAAAATTCAAGATTTTTTTGAATTCTTAACCCCGTCTCTTGAGCACACCACACACACTTCTGTTTTTTTTTTCAAATTAACCCTTCCTAATAAGGATACAGGCAAATAAAAAGGCAGTGCCCAGCAGATATAGCGCTTGAGCAAAATATAATTATTCAGCATTTACATGTGTACTAAGAATGGGCTGATTCCTGGAGGACAACACAAGTATACTTATTAAAATTCAGATTTTTCTTAACTGATGGAAAACTCTCTCTAGGTTTAATAAAGTTCAATAAATTAAATTCAATAAAGTTCTTCTTATTCTTATTCTTAAAGTTCTATCAGGGCCATGTTGAAAATCTGGGAGTGCATTTTAACCACAGTGAATCTTTCCTTGGAATCGACTTTATTTAACTCTCTATTTGTCGGGCACTCAGTGTGAAATTAAATATAAATAAGAAAAATGTTTATTTAGTCTTACACACTGAAAGGTTTTCTTTTTTTTATTTAACAGAGAGCTGGCAAAGTGTGATACATTTGCAAAAGCTGGAGTGCTTTCACTCCAAACCCCCTCCTCTGTAATCTCAAGTGAAAAGCAAAAAGCAAGTGTTTTCACTTTTCGTTAAAGCAGCAATTATTTTCCCGATAAATGTTTCACATTTGTTTTAAAATGGTTTGTATCATCAAATCAGAAGTTGAAATGTGACATTTTTGGCAGGATGGTAAAAAAAACACTCATTAATACTTTTTCTATCAACCAATAATTATTCTACAACAATTTTCAGCACTAAAAAAGAAAGAATGACAACTTTTGGTTTCATAAAACACACCTACAACAACATAACACCCAGTATTACTCCATCACTTACACAGGATTTAAGGAAAATAACTGCTCCACACCGTCAGGTCCACAAAACTTTTACACATCGCATATGTTCTCCTATAAGTTTTCATGTGTAGAGTGGATATGCTTGTTTGTGTGTCTGCAAGTCACTCCAAAGACCCCACATGACCAGACCCTGGACAGCCTGGTTCTTCCTGCCCATCTGTAGCTCAGACCCATGTTGGTGATGTAGCAGGAATTAAGTGTTGAAAACGGTAATTAAATCTGCCAGCAGCTGTCCGGCTTGGCTGCTGGGTTAATTGGAAGCAGGTGGAAGACAGAGGTGCCAGGAAGTTTCTTATAAGATTAGAAAATAAGAGGAGGAGGAGGGAGGTATCCTGTAGGATTTAATAAACTCTTTAAAGTCTGGCTTGAAAGAAGTTTCACATGTCTCTCTATAAAAGTCTCCCCAGTAGTGTCTCTATAAAACTATTAAATCTTCAGAAAAGAGGCGCTACTTTTATCTCCAAACTAGTGAATGGGGTTGAACCCAAATCCAGACACACAAAGAAAGAGAGGTACCAACGGGTCGAAACTGATAATTTGACTCTAGCTGTAACTGAAACATTTATTACCACTCAGGGGTTTGTCAAGTTCAAGGTATAGAGCTCCGAAACAAGATGCTTCCAATAAATATTTGGGGTAAACTGTAAGGATTTCAAACATTATGATAAACTAAAGCCGAAATAATAAAAGCAGACGTCTGAGGAGTTTTTTATTCAATGCAGGAAATGACTTTATCTATTCTTAAAGGACACTTCGTCAAACTTTCCCTGCTTGTCTTAAACAGTACTGTGTTTTAATGAGACAAACCAGAGGATGATGGTTTCTCTGTCACAGTCGATAACACAGGGCTGCCATCACCATTTACAACCTCTTTAAATATAATATTGGACCGCTGAAATAAGTGTAACAATCAATAGAGTGGCAGTATTATTATTCCAATATGTGCATTAAAAATGTACCCCAAATCCAGACACATGGATTAATCTGGTAAAATCTGATACAACACTGTTATGAGCACGTAACAAAGTTTTGGGTCACTTTTTTTTTTTTGTTGCTGATTAACAGAAACATGTTCATTATCCAAATACCTGTTTTAAATTAAGGTTCAAACCTAAATCCAGATTTCATAGTGAGTGATGCTCTCAAATGGTAAAATTCATCGGCTTTTACAATCGCATGTTTTTGGTCTTGGACAAACAAAGATGGCGCACCCTTGTTATTCTCACTCCTGCATTAGGAGGGTAGAACCCTAATCCAGACTCACAGATTTGATTTGATTTGTTTTATTTTTGGATCCACCATTAGTTACAACAAGATATGCAGTTAACTACTCTTCCTGGGGTCCTTATCATCTTTTCCATTTTCATTTACAGACAACTAAAGGTAAAGTCAGGACAGCTCCTAACCTAATTATCAAATTATTAGACTTTCACAGTCACTGTTATCAGCACTCATGAGTCTGTTGTGTAAGTATTTTAACCCCTCTATAAAATTGCTTGTTGAACAGCAGTTGTTATCACAGTTTCTGTGTTGAAAGTGTCTGTACACTAAGAGAAATTCACAGTCTAAATTTCTGTAAAAATTATCTGTGTTATCTGACCGTGACTTTGACAAGATTGTGTCAATAAAGATTTGATTTTAGAAAGGTAATGGTTTGTAACGGATTAAAAATGAACACAGCTCGTTCAAAAACATGCAAACATTAATGATGTTTGTGAACGCAGATTAATTCGTATCTGAATGTCATCATCATTTTAAAGCTCAGCCTCGTCCTGAGTCAACAAACGGAGACCAAGTTTGAACGAGCAACTTGATTTTTTCTTAAGATTAACTTTGATTCAGAGATTTAAATACTTATTGCTTCAGTGCAATTATATCATAATTTCTAGTTGTTGATAACCCCCCCCAGGCTTGCCTCTGGTTGCAGAGGTGAGGAAAACGACCCTTACACACATTAAAGCAAAGCAGTAAGATAACCTGACATGGTTGTTTATCAGTGATGGAGGACGGTTGGAGGTGAGGGCGGGTGCTGAGACTCACCTCCCCAGGTTGATGACTCCTCGTGGGATTCCTGTCGGCGTGTTAAAGGCAGGAAGCAGCTTCTCTCCCAGCTCCAAGACTTTACTCTTGAACAGCTGCAAAGAGAAGAAGAAGAAGAAAGTTGGTAAATAAACTGACCGTTTAGCTCATAATAACTTTTTTACAGCTTCTGTCTAAATATTAATCACAACAGGAACATAATTCATAAAGAAAAAAGCGCCTGCCATCTTATTCGAGCTTTACAATAAATCACTGTCACAGGCGAGGAATCACAGTCCTGCACACATTTCTCTCTAAAGCTAATTATATGAAACATAAGACCCGCTCCAACAGAGCTCCAGAAGGATTTAAGGCAATTTCACAGATGTAATCTACAACAGTCTGTTTAAAACCGCGCTTCCTCCTCATCTCATCCAGCCAGTCTCTGAGGCCAAGGTCGAGGATGGATTATCAGCCGCCAAATCTTTTCAAATCAACGGGGAGGATGTTTGAAAAACAAGAAGAAGATGAAGAAGATATAGAGATTCTGACAAAAACAAGCACTTCCAAGGAAACAAAAAGAAGGTTTAGGTTGCAGAGAGGGAAAAAGGAGACAGACATACAAGAGAGCTTTGGGAGTGAAAAAGAGTGACTGAAAAGAGACAGACGTGGTAAACGCAGAGGGAAAACAGAGTCTAGACAAAAGGCAAAGCGCAGTCAGGGGGAGAGAGTTTGGGAGCGTGGCAGCGGTACAGAGCTGTGACTCAGCAGAGATATTAAGGGCAGAGAAGAGGAAACCAGGACAACAAATTGCACTCAGACAGAGAAAAAACCTGAATGTAGTCTTTGTAGTCTGAGAAATAATGACTTTGCTTTTACAGAAGCAAAGCAAAAAGGTACAACTGTTTATTTTCTGAATATACTCTGCTGCAGGTCGGGTTGGCTATTTTCTAAAGACTCCCTCTTTACTACAAACACAACTGTGCACACATCGAGATCTCACATATCGCATACTTACTGAAGTCTCATTTGTGTGCTTACTCTTTATAAGTGTCATCGTAAAACCTACTCGTGAGACTTTGCGTGCAACCTTCATGCGTGCAGCGGAGCTCCAAGTGACCCCAGTTGGATTCTAATGGCTGAAGTAAAAAAGGAAAAAAAACTATCAGACTACCAGCAGGACGAGAGATGAAAAATCGTACGGCAGCCAATAGATAGATGACTGAACGAATAAAAAAGCAACAAACATGAATGTTGAGCAATATCTCGAGCTCAGATTATAAAAAATGGAGTCCTTCTTTGCTCACCTCACCCGCTGGTGAAATTTCAGAGACATCACTGACCTTTAAAGACAAAAAGTTCCCATTATGCCCAAAGTCTTTCTTACACAACAACCACTCTCTTTGTTCTTTGCCTCCCGACCAGAAGACGAAGAGGTGAAAGGAACAAAGGCGAGGGAGGTTAGAAAGAAGTGGACAGCAGGAGAAGAACAAGACTGAGAGGAAACAAAATGAGACAAAGATGGAGAATGACATGTTCCTGGTTGAGTTCAGCGACTTTATCACGCCTCATGAACAGACGCTGTAGTCCGCTTGAGAAATCAACCAAGTTTGATTCTGATCCTCAACCCTTTGCTGCACGTCGGTCCCCACCCTGACTTCCAAGTCACCCTCTCCATCCACTGTCTCATCATCCAAATCAAAGTCTCAAAGCCCATAACAATCATTTTTTCAAAAGGATAAAGACTGAGACAAAGAACAAGGACTCTCAGAGCACCAATGAACTTGATCAGATCTAGACCGGATCTATCAAATCTCCCGACCAGTCCCCAAAGAGTGACCTCCTGTCAACCCCTCACTGGAGGTAAGTAAAATCTGAAATAGTACAGCTCCAAGCCTTGTGTTTTCACTGAACTCTCAGAGAGAGGAGAGTAGAAGCAGAGTAGTGTTACACACTTGAATAATACCGAGCTGTCTCTGACTAATGTGTTTGTGTGAGTGTGCTACACTCCCTCCTCTGTCCCCTGGCCTTCGGTTTATCAAAGGGAACACTAATGACCCTCTGCTCGGTTTCAGCTCTGCTCATCACTCCTTTCTTACACCAGTGCTGCTGCTTCTAGAGAAATCAGAGACCCACAGGCACACATAGACACTCAAAGCAGACACAAAGAGAGAGAGAGAGCTTGATCTCAGATGTCTGTTGCACTTCATCCTGCAATCAAATCCCGAACTCACAAGAAACCGCGAATTAACGTGCAATCGCGCAATAACGTGCTGTCTCTAGCCACATAGGCTAACCATATAAGCAGTAGATTGTGTCCTTCCAGAGGAGAAAATCTACTTCTAGACTTCTAAAATTAGTATCCTGTCATCGGGATGAAATTCTGTTTATAAACCTTTCACTTGTCTGTCCTCCTGTTTGCATGGTGGGAAATACGATCCACCTGAAGCATGGAGTGTTTTATTTTGAAAAGAAACCGGATGTTTTATTTTGTGTCTGTGCCAGACTTCCTTTCCAGCACAGGTTGATCTGTGCTGAATTTATTCAGCATGCTCCGGCATCCGGAAAAAAAGAACCCTTGCGATCAGCTGTGGAGTCCAACGATCCGCAGAGGAACGGAAAGAAGCCAGTGGAAATCGATACATTAAATTAAATTGTTACAATCAGCTATGATCGGCGGATACGGCCTTTTCATAGCCGTTCTGGATGCGGTGGAAATTGGGGGTAAATCAGCTCTTTTTTCCAACTCTGCTGCGGAGGATTACTGACATCAGCACAAGAAAGCAGACCACCGGACGTCGATTAACGTGGACTCTCTTCAATCTTCCTGTCTCTAGTCTGTCTCCAGTGGGTTGGGTGAACCCAAATGGTGAAAACAAGGGGGAAACGGGGGTGCTCTGAAAACACCCCCATAAGCACTCGGTACATTCCTTGTAATGAAATTAACCCTAGAATGTAAATTGACACGGAAAAAAAATCGAGTCGAAATTCCGATTGGTCGACTCAGCACGCATCGACCAATAAGTCGACCTGTCGACTACAACTTTACAGCCCTACAATCAAGCAACATCTGATGCATACAAGGTGTGCACAGTTTGCAGTACAGTGTTTATCATGTAATATTGGGACAAGGATATGAGGTGCAATAAATGAAGAATATGAAAGCACATAACTCTTTCTGTGTCTGTCTGCTCTTTATGTTTTCGGCACAGTGTCTCTGTTTGCAACATGAGCCTATTGAATCCAACATAAACACAAAATTCTTCATCTGGCTGCATCAGAATGAAAAAGCATAACGACTGCAGCTAAACCTCCATCCAGTAGGAAAAATACATAAACACCAAGAGAGAGAAATCATCGTCACTGTGATAAAGTTTCTGCTGTAGGTTTATTGTGAATAATTATACTGCAGTAATATTGCAATATTGATGAAACGGCAATATCTCGTGCAGCCGTGACGATCACACACTTGTTGAGTACGCAAAATCCCAGCATGCACAGTCTCCCATCACGTAACCAACAAACAAGAAGCTAACAGGGCAGCTGATTACTTCGCAGTTGTTTATTCTTGTCCGCTTGTTTATAAATTACTTGATTAATTACAGTAAAGCCCCTTTGGCTTGCATCTCTAAATGATTTACTGTACACAGCACACAGGCTAAATGAAGGGCCTTGTTCATGAATCTGTCTTCACTGACACGCTGAGAGCCTCTTCATCACGTCAGCTTCATTACCGAAGTGCTTCTGTAATTACACCCCGTGTGTTTGCACCATCTTACAATCCAGTCGGCGTTTCAGACAGATCAGCAGATTCCAAACTCGGCTGTGTGAAGAATTTTTACTTCTTCGACTCTTTTTTCTTTTCTTCCTCTTCGTCAGGCTGAGTGGGAGAATGGCGGACATTGATCTGATGTGACAGCCGACAGGTCGCTTTCTCCCCTCCTCAGTTGAGGTTCCCTGTAGGATGGTGACAGAAGGCCGGACACAAATGGCTTTTCTATCAGCTCTAAACTGCTGAAGACACGCATCAGGCATGCGGTCGACTCTCCCGCTGCAAACACCATCAGCGCCTGGAGGAGAGACACTTTGAGCAACATTTTGAGGTCTGCCACTTCTGTTTACCGCTAAAACCTCTCAGTCCCACTTCAGGGAACACGGGAAGTAGGTCCTGTGCACTCTGCCACACTGCGTGCGGCAACATTTACTGTAGCTTCAGTTAACCTGTCTGTGGAAAATATAGTCATAGCAGAGTTCTTTCAGCAGCGAGGGGAAAAATGCATTAAAGGAGCAGGTTTGTTATCTTAATTAAAACCATTTAAAGTTAAAAAAATACCAAAGTTAAAAGTGGGGAAAGCAGGAATCTGTTAAAGAAGCATCTTTTTTGTGGTGTAAATACAAAAAAGCTTTTAATATCTGTCAATAGCTATTAGTTATTGATGACATTTGGGAATATCTAGATGTCGCTGTGTTTTTTATTATGACTTTGTGTCTATGTGTCCCCAAACCTGATTGGTTGTGAGGTAGACGCTGCTCCCCCCTTGTCGTTCACGAGCCCAAGCAAAGTTAGCGTGCTACAATATCAGACAGTAGAAACCAACCAGAAAGTCCAGATAATTGTCTGAATCCTCCTTTAGCCACGACTGCCAACACAAGCAAGAAAACGGAGTAAATACTGGAGACCCTGGCAGAATAATGGGCGCTTAAAAAGGAGGTAGACCAGACAAGAGCTAAAAAAGCCGGGTCAACAATGATGAAGGACGCTTTGGGATCTTACAGACCCTGTAACCTTTCTGCTGGACAGATAAACCGCTTTAACAAAGTAAGCCAAGTGTAACAGAAGTGTTTCTTGTCAAACAGACCTGCTGTAGCCTGTTGTAGCGCCATCGCTAAACTGTTGACCTCAGGTCCTGGACTATGTCACTTTATCCTAGTTGTAGAAGTCCTGCAAACATTGTGTTTGCTGGTAGTCTGTTGGCATCTACAGTAGCACCAGTGCTGTTTACTTTCATGCTGACTGGGCCCCATTTGTAATTATCTGAAGTATTTATCTGCATTATATCTGAATTTAATTAAACGATACGAGCGAGAAGGAGCGTCTGTTTGTGGGCGGGGCTTGATGGAGCAGAGAGGGAGGGGAGAGGAGGAGCTGAGGGGAAAACTGGTTTAGAGGGGTAGAGTTTACATTCAAGATTTCTCCCTAAAAACTGGCACTTCCTCAGATCCTGCCTACCCCACCTTTAAAACGCAGAAGTCATTTTAAAAACATTTTAAAGACTTTTCTGTTTTCTTTTGCCTGAAACTTCTCTGTAGTATAACTGTGAGAGCTGAAAAACGACTCAATCACATCATGCCATGAACTGATAAAACCTTGTAAACTCTTTAAATGCATCTCTGTCCACCTCTGTTGGACTCTGCGAATGAATTTCCATAAAACAGACTAAACAGCAGAAATACAGGCGGGTTGGATGTTAAAAGTTCAGGACAGCAGCCTGAGGGATGCAGCGCAGCCTCTGTGTCTCTCCGTTTTAGTTCAGCACGACCTACCTACTGTTGTACAGAATGTTTCACAGTAATATATGACAGAACCAGAATCCTGATACACCACAAAAACCTTATTCAGACGGGCTTTGACAGTGCAGAGTGGTGGAAGTCTGAAATAAAGAGTCAAGACCCCGAAAACGGTCTTTTAGTATTTGATATAAAGCCTTTGCAAAGGGGTCATCCAAGTGACTGACCACAATCTGCTGTTCAGAATACATAAGGTGAAACACTTTCTACCATGAGATAGTTTGCAGAAGATAATATTCAGAGTTTTGTTTACTCCCCTTTAAACAGATGCACAGACCAGGTAATCAGGTCAGCAGCTTCCCTCTGAGTTTGCAAAATAAGACTCTAAATCTGGAGACACTCCATCAGCGGGTGAGAGAGTCATTATTCCCGTCTGAGTCACACCGAGAACACTTACACGAGTTCAAATCATTATGATTGCAATGATTATACTGTTGGATAAAAAAAAAACTGATATTACCTGAAATGATATAAGAGTTACATGGAAATTTCCATCACAGCAGTTATCTAAAAGGATCCTTGACTCTGGTTGTTTTTACAGCAGCAGGTGTACAACTCCTGCATGAGTGAGCAGAAGCTTCAAGAGCTCCAGGTGCAGAAGCTGTTTTTTTTTTCCTGTCGGGGATTATGTGAATATATGTGCAATCTGAGCAACATTTAACGTATGATCCTCCTGTTTCTTACTCGTTATTGTCGCTACCCGATCTGTCCCGGAAGCAATATTTTTTTTTTTGTAGGACAAAGTTCGCCTCGTTCGCCTCTAATGGCTAGAAAGTTGGAAACATCATCACACGCTCAAGCCAAACGCGGGCTGTTGGCTCTGTACATTGAACAGAACATTAAAGAACATTATCGCACTTCTGAATCTCCTAACCCTAACCCGACAGAGGATGACTTTTCACAGCCATTAGGAATAACCAATCGGAGCCCAGCACTTCTAGCCAATCAGCCCATTACTGTTGCAACCTACCCGATCCGTAATGTACAAGTGCAAATTTTACGTTACTTTAAAAACTCAAGTACAATGAAATGCGCTTATCTGACAAGATATTAACGCTTAACTAATATGGAAAAGTTAACTTTAAATGTGGTGTATCCTAAGGAATACATAATATTTGTGTATGAAACACATAACCACTATTTTTATTTAACAAAATAAAAGTATTTAATTCATTTATTTTAGAATTTAAATTAATTAACAAGAAGCCTACACATTATGAACAATGAATTAAACGTTTTTGTACAGCGCTTCAGTTTCAACAATGAAATATTCACATTCACTCAAGCCTTTTATAACTACGTTGCAGTTTTACAATTAAGCTTGTGGTAGGAACCTCTAATCGTGAAACTTGGCGCCATTTCCGGCACTCTGCTTCAGACTGGGGAAGACACACATGAGAAAAGCATGTAGCTGGTGATAAACTGAAGCATCCGTTCTGACTGAAGCGAGCTCGCTGATGCTGAAGCTGCCAATCAAGTGTTGAAGCTGTCGCAGAGATGGCTGATAGAGGAAGTGACGTACATGCGCAGTACAAATTGTGTTTCCGGGTAGCGTCAGTTATTATGTAAGTTTTTGTTTGTTTGAACTGTCTTTAAATGTAAATGTTTATGTAGGTCCATATTTGGTATTGCTGTGTTGCTGTATTTGCTTGAGTGCCTTATCTAACCCCCTTTTTATGTACTTACTTTTACTCCCAAATGACAGTAAACTTCCTTGTAATCTTGTGTATTCAGGTCTGACACAAAATAAACTGCAGTAGAAATGCTATTGTTGTTCTACATTGTAAAGAAACATGTTTTTTTCATGAATTTTAACGTGTTTTTTGGTTTCATCGTTAACAACCATGGAGCTCTAGGAAAGTAAAAAATAAATAAAAAGGATGTTTTTGATATGGAAGCACATGTACGGCTAAATTAACACAGATTTATCTATTGTTTTTGTCTTTTCGTACAGTTTTTTGACGATAATGTAAATATAAAACAATCACCGGCCTCATTCTTAATTTGACTTCTCTTCATTTTCCTCAGCTTGACATTTATCCCGAGTTAGTTTGTTTCACCTATTTTCCTTCATCACGGTGAAGACGCGATTTTAAGTCTTACGAGGCAAGTGACAGACACAGTGAATTCATAATGGTGCAATGAAATGACTAACTGTGTGAATAGATGCTGATGTGTTTTAGCAGCCGGCAGAGAGCTTCATTAGCCGCACACACTCCTCACTCAGAGTGTCACTCACTCTGATTAAAATGTGGGCTTTTAAAGCGCGAACAAAGCCGCGTCTCTTTTACAGCTGCCATCACCTCCTCTTTATTCGCATTACTGAGGGGTTGGTGACGAAGCAGACAGAAATCCTGATCCGCCCAAGATGAGAAAAAGCGTGGCAAGCAGCAGTGTACTGGAAAACATATCTGCAATTCTGTCCTTTGGTTCTGACGGTGAAGCCGATGCACGCTTGATGTCGTACGGCACAGGCTCGGTTATTTCCATGCAACCGGTTGCTTCTGTGAGGAAAGTTTATTTGAAGTCATATCAGATTTCTCCGCTCCAAAAATAAACACCGAATCTAAAAACTCAGTGGGTGGCATTTTGAGAGTGTTTGGATGTTGTCTGGCTGAGAAAAACAGGAGTTTTCTTTAGAGCAGAGATAAATGACTCTTATTGGCAGCGTATGAACATAGATCTGCAAACTAACCTTTTCTGCCGTCTTCACTATCTCACGCCAACATGCAGGACATGATATTTTTCTCATTATCTTTTCCCTTTGTCATGAATGCCAGAGAAGCTTTTCCACAATCTAAAACAAACTATAAAGGGGAGCTGTGTTTATCAGCCGGGCACACACGGTAAAATAAGAATCATTATTATTACAGGAATCCCCTTAATACATCCAGAGATAGCGTGAGATGAAAGACAGAAACTGAGGATGAGCGAGAGAAAACTTTGTTTGCATGACTGATATTTGTATCATCTCTGTCATGTGAGTTGCTGAGTTATAAGGCTGCAGAGGTAGCTCTCTTCATTCAAGTTTGATTAGCAAGTGCTTTTTTGGAATCATTGTTTGTCTAGAGCAGACTGAGGGCCACATCTGGCCCTTTGGCTCTCCCTGCCCGGCCCTTCGTGAGGTCCATTGATTAAATTATCAACATGCTATACAAGTGTGTCGCTTTTATTTTGAAAACCTAGCTGTTGTTTAATTTCTGTTTGGACACACGTGCGTACATCCTAGATCTGTGAACAGAGACAAGTTTAAACATCGGCAAAATATTCGTAGATGCCTTAGAGTTGCCAAGTCCGCCTATTATAAACGACTTTAAGCTTGTTTCTCTCAGGAGTCGTTCATAAAACTCGTGAGTCGCGGGTGCGCTTTTTTTAGGGCTTGTTTTTAACTAGTAGTTGCTTATTTGGGCTTGCTTCTCTGTATTTGTGAACCCCCTGATTTGAAGTTGAAGTTATCGTTGGTTCGGCGCTCCAACACAGTTCAGGTTTCTCATGTGGCCCCATGTAAAAATTAAGTTGGTTGGTTAACTTGGTCCACCTTTCCATATGTCTGTGCCCTGGTTTCCAATCTGAGTCAGAATCAAGTTTAAAACCCTTGTCATGATGTTGGTAGAGTATTTTTCTCTGTCTAACATGAGTCTGGTCCTACCCAAAGTTTCTGCCTGTTAAAAGGAAGTTTTTCTTTGCCACTGTCACTCATGTTAGATGAGATGGGTAAAATCTGTCCTATCTTAAGGTTGGGTCTTGGTCACTCATCAAACAATGAGCGGTCAATGGTCGAGACCTGCTCTTTTTTTGGAAAGCGTCTTTGGAAAACGACTGATGTGATTTTGCGCCACATAAGTAAAATCTGATTTATTGATTGATCGATATCTGAGGAGCTGCTGTCGCCGTAAAACACCAGCAAGATTTCCAGCTGCTCTGCTAAGGACTTACATTTTCTTCACACTGAAATGTGGACAATTTTATCAAAGAGCCATGTGTCTACATTCACTTTTGCTAAATCTACTTGTTTGTATTTCATATCTGCTTCTAGATTTGCAGTTAAATTGTGATAGCAAAGTACTGACATCTGTTAATTAAACTTTCCACATAAACATCCCCAACTAACTTACTTTACATGAATATGAAATAAGAAATTAGTAACAAAAATATGCCACTTTCAAAAGTTTCGTTTAGTTCAACCAATGGTCCAAGAACCAAAAAGTTCCCTCTCAAGGGCGAAATCATACTATAATCATACCTGAGCCGCTGGAGACTCACTTGAACATCCAATCAATAATAATCTGAACAGCTTTGAGTGTCTATTGATTGTTGGGTGCAGAAAATAAATAATTCATTTGGAAATTGATTATCCTGATGGGAGATGAACAACTAATTGAGTAGTCAAATTAAAAAGTTTCAATTATGGTTTGAGGACTTTCAAATGTCATGACGCAGATTTTCAAACTGAACATCATTTCATTTTCTTGTCTCTTCCATGAAAAGAAAAACTCCTGATATTTTTCAGGTAAGCTGCACTGTCACCACATTTTTTCTTCCTGACATGAATCAGACTTTTCCTCCCAGCTCTCACCTGAAATCTGGATACACGACCTTAAACTCAGCCAATAAAAGCCAAAATCAGGATGAGGGAGCCAGTGAATGTTATCATGTAAAGGGTGCAATCTTTCTGCAAGTATGGACACTTCTGTTCACCAGAATATCTTCTTACACTTTTTGTTCGGTGTTGTGAGAACACCGAGAAACAGGTAACACTTATATTTAGGCGAACACTTCCAACATGGTGTCAAACTCTGCCTCGCCTCATGTCACCTTGGGTATCTTTTCAAAACTTCACTGTGAATAACAACAGAGACGTGTTCACATGTGTGAGTTCTAACTTTGGATTCTCAGGGTAAGCTGTCCTGACATTTTTGGAAATGGAACTTTTTGTTTTTGACTCTTGAATCTTGCATTTATTTTATTTTTTTAAAACAGTTTTATTTTTATGTTTTGTGCTTTTATTGGAGAGGAAAAAGAAAGTGGATACAGCAGGAAATGAGAAGCGGCGTGTGTAGAGGGAGCCACAGGCTGGATTTGAAGCCTAACCTCTGAATGTGGGGTGCACGTTTAGACTGTTAGGCCAGCTGTGTTCAAAGTTTTACACCAATTACCATTACGCACTTCTTTCACTGCTTATTACAGTGGAGTAATTTTAACGCCACCTCTTGGGTTGACTGAGTTTGTTCTCCCAGGGATAATTGGGCCTCTTGGGCTTACTCTAACTTTACTCTTATTGATCGACTGTCCAGGATTTATTCTCTACTTTATTGATGAATCATAATTTAATGTTGATTATATTTAGTTTTCTCTTTCTGAATCTGAAAAACCCACAGCAAATTCTCAGAAGCTTGTAAAACTTTGCCAACAAAACTTTCTGCTTCATCCTGACAAACACAACACCTGTAGTGATATGTCTGCAGTCTGCTGTGTGTAGGTGTTGTGGACTTTTTTTTTTTTTTGTGCTGTCTTATCCCAACAAAATATTTTTTTAATGGCTGGAGTTAAAAGAAAAGAAAAGAAAAGAAAAACTCACAAACACACAAATTCATATCAAAACACAGCAGCTGGGAGACATCTGAGGTTTGATGCTGCCCAGGCCATAATAAGAAGCTTCGTTTCTGCGAGGTAACGGGAACAAAAAGTCAATTTTTTATCAGCAGCAGCTGCTCTCCTGGTTTGTTGAGTTGCTCTCCTGATCATCATAAGGATTCTTTTCTTTTCCAGCTCAGGTTTTTTTGAGGGGGTGCAGCAGACTCTGCACAGGTACCCTGACACTGAGTGTATTCATGGCTGATTGAAAGGGATATTACAAGTCTCTGCTTCACTCACCCTCCCAAACGTTTCCACCCTTTCAGCCTCATCTGACGAGACTGACAGGAGGAGACAGGAGGAGACCTTTTCCTGCACATTGATTTCGTTCTTCATTTCACAAGCTGCTGGTGCTGGCTGACTGTGAAGCAGAGGAGTCCAAGGGTCAGAGCACCCTCGCTCATCTGTGCCTCAACAGGTCTGAATCTCAGCAACATCAGCGTTAATGCTTTGGAGTCTCTTTAAATTTTTATCTATACCGAGAAGCTCTGGGGTGTAAAAATCAGATGAAGTATTCATGTATGGCAACCAACCATGTGCTTTCTATTGTCTTCACCCGCAGAGGTTTAATGACAGCTTCAAATGAAAGGAAAGGAAACTCGGTTTAGTTTAATCCACGCTGGTGAAACCTTCAAACTCTATTTCTTCCCTGTTCTTGTTTTATTCCACAAATCTAACATTTATTACCTAAAACATGTCTTACGCACTCATCCATGAGAGCGGCAGGGCGACATGGATGTCTGAAACACTGTTTGCTTACTTGCAGCACACGTAGTCCCACATCAGCCTCTCATCTCGCTGCTGGAAAATGAAAAAGTACTCTGCATAATTTACGCAGCAATGCATCGCTTGAGAGCGAGTATGCGAACATGCTAAAGCAGACCTGATAAATTAGACATGAGGACTTCTCAGAAAACAAATGCAGCAATAAAAATGGAAGTACCCACCAAAGCCCAAGACTGGAAAACAAACAAGTTGATCTTCCATCAAGCTCCTGCTGGAAGGGAGTGGCTCTAGTCCAGCCGTACTGTTAATGTAGATTATCTTAAATGTTCACAGGCCACCCAACTACTTCTCACCCCTCCTTTTGACCCACTAAACCAGGCTTCTAAAATCATTTTGCAGTTTGCTGACTGCTGCTACTGTATAATACAGCAGGCAGACTTGCTGTTACTTCTCTCAATTAAATGATGCAATTACTCCGTATACTCTCAGCCTCCAGGATCTGCCTGAGATCCTGACATTTCCAAGAGCCTAATTACCACCAGTATGAAAGCACATCATTTCAAATCGGCCGTGTTTATGTATGTCTGCAATAATTCCTAAAGAAGAGCAAATAAAACGTCCCGCTGTAAAAGATTACGGGTGTTTGTGGAGACGTGCCCGATTAGCTGCCGTTAACATAACTGGCCATTACAGGAATGTTTTAACATAGATGTAGTCTTTCTAGATAGCTGAGTGGCACTGCGCCTCATTAATTTCTGTGGGAAATCAAACCACGCTGTTTTATCTTATGCCGATCGTTTTCACATGGCAACCATTTATTTATTTTTTTTATCCTGAGGCCACATGTTCAAGATGAGAAGCTGTGATGCTAAACTGGTTCATGTCTTCCAGTCTGCAGGTCTTAAAAATGTTATAAACTCTTTGAAAATGTCGTTTTTTCACTGGGACTCTGTTGGCACAAACTGCTATAATGTCGCTAAAGCTTCATCACAAACATGTGTCATCATGGTCGCTCTGATCCACATAATCGGAGTAAATCAGTGAGTATTGAATTACTATGAATCCACATATTGATGCTATTTTTAAACAGCTCTTGGGAACCAAATCATAAGAAAGGAATACAGTTGCATACTGTTAAATCAAAGTGAGCATTTTAACAGATTGTCATGTTTCCGATGATAAGGCTCATGTATGTGCTTTCCATACTTATTATTATTACAAAGGATAGCTGCTGCCATGTCACTTTGGGGTTAATCATATATGCAGCAGAGGGGAAATTCAGACAACAACAACAATAATAATAATAATAATAATAAAAAATAAATGACAAAAAATACCAATGAATATATACAAAAATGTAACAAATAAATAATAAACAAATAAAGTAATTAATTAATTAAAAATAATAATCATCGTAATAATAATAATAATAATAATAATAATTAATTTACTTGTATAGGACTTTTTAAAAACAGAGGTTTGCAAAGTGCTTGACCATAGTAATAAGGAAAGCACCGGGAATTGAAAACAAAAAGTTCATTTAAAACAAGGCCTCCAAATCGAAGGCCATTTTCATATGTCATAACAAGGAACCCAGACAATACAAGAACCATGCAACATAAAATAAGACCTTGAGGATCAAAATAAAAACACAAAATAGGTAGGAAAAAGAAAATGCAATTAAAGAAAACAGGATAGCAAATATAAAAAGACAATATTAGTAATTATAATGAAAAAATAACGATAATAATAGTAATGATAAAATAGAATAACAGAAATGAGCAAGAGATAAAACAATAAAAGGCTTAAAGGTTAATTAAAAAAAGATTAAAAGTGTAAAAAAAGCTGAAAACACAGTAAAGCCAAAATAACATAGAGGTAATAGAGATAAAAGATAAAAGACGGCATCACATAAAAGCAAGTCTGTAAAAGTGAGTTTTTAAGATTGACTTAGAAGAAACAACTGACTCTGCACGCTTATCTCCTCTGGCAGGTCGTTCCAAAGTCGAGGAGCTCTGATGGAGAAAGCTCTATCACCTTTAGTTTTGAGCCTCGACTTTGGAACGACCAAGAGGCCTTCACCAGAGGATTTAGGGTGGTGAGTTGGCTAATAAGATAATAAAAGCTCTGAAATGTAGTCTCTTGAGTGCTTTAAAAGTAATCAATGAAATCTTAAATCATATCCAAAACTGACAGGAAGCCAGTGAAGGGAGGCTAAAATTGAAGTGATGTGGTGCCGTCTACTAAAACCAGTTAAAAACTGAGCTGCTGCAGTGGAGCAGATGGAGGAATGAATCCAATATATGTTCAAATATCAAGGAAAAACATGAAAACTCATCCTGGTGGATTTGCGGACCTACTGTCAGAGCAAATCACTTGGAGTCATTGTCTCGCTGGATCTCATCAGGTCCCCCCCGCCAAACACTCAGACTCCAAACAGAAAAAAAATAAGTGGAATTTCCTGACGCGTAGAAACATGGTTGTACCTGTTTACACATTGATGGATGTCATACAAGATCAGTCCTGGCTGGAGCAACAGAACAGACAGACCCAGTGACCCATCAATAATTCAGCCCACAGTTTGCCCGGTGCCACAATCTCTCCAGCATCATTACAGAGGACGGAGAACAGGAAGAAGTCAGGGCTGATGGGATGTGGAGAGAAAGAGGAACAGTGCATGGAGAGGATGTCAGGTCTACTTCTCATTAGGGGCCGTGACAGAGTCTCACAGGCCTGCTGTAGAGGACTACGGGCACCTCGCGACCCACTCAGCCAGAAAGGAGAGCTAACAGGTAGTGTCCTGTGTGGGTTAGGGCAGCTTCCACAACCGGGAAAAACTGCAGGGACTCTGAGAGATCTTGTTAAAGTTGAAGAGAGAAAAACTGTCTGAGTCTGTCAGTTACAAGCAAATGGCAGAGACAGCAAGACTGTGCGGGTGATGGATTAAAGTTTTACGGTTTTTCTGTATCCTGTCAGGCTCTTGCAATCAGCAACAGAATATTAAACTTTAAAGCCCTGCTAGATTCTCAGAGAGGCAATACTATTCATTACCCTCCAGGCGGAAATACAGAGGATCTGTACTGGTACTTCCTTAAAGCTCCAGTGAGCTGGTTATGAAACAGGCTAAATGAACAATGATGTGTCTTTCTGACCTGAAAGGCAACAATACCATCAAGAGGAAGAATGACTACTGATGTTAGAGTCAAAGCCGATTACAATTCAACCTCAGGGTACCATGAATGTCAAACCATGACTGAGGAACTGAACCTACAAAAGCCAAAACATGACACTATAATCACATGTTAATGGGAGTATTTCAGCTTGTAACTAAGTGGTTAGTATCCATCCTTTCACCTAGGGACTGGGCGATTATATGATCGTGATAAATTTCAGTTCAATCACGGTGATCAGTTGTAAGCATATTTACTTGATCAATCGAATAAATCAATCAAATGATTGATCAAACGGAGAAGTAAACGACTGAACGTGGAGCTAAACACGGCAGTAGTTCAGGCGGTAGAGCGGTCGGCCAATAACCAAAAGGTTGGCAGTTCGAGCCCTGCCCTATCCCTGGTCTTTCTGTTGTGTATTTGGGCAAGACACTTAACCCACCTTGCTCCCAGTGTGTCTCCTCCACTTGTGTATGAATGTGAGTGTTGTGTGGTGGTGGTCAGAGAGGCCGTAGGCGCAAACTGGCAGCCATGTTTCCATAAGTCTGCCCCAGATCAGCTGTGACTACTAAGGTAGTTTACTGCCACCAAGTGTGACTGTGTGAGCGAATGAATGATGTAACCAAAGTAAAGTGCTTAGAGGTCACTGACAAAAAGCGCTATAAAATCTGATGCATTATTATTTTTATTATTATTAGCTGAGGGCAGCAAAATAGATGTCAGCCATAACTTTGAGTCATCCTCCAAAAGTTATTCAACGTCGGTTGTGTGGCGGTGGTTTGGGTATCTCCAAAGTGACGTCGGGCAATTAAGCCGATGCGCAAGGTATGTCGGCGGTCGTTGCCCTCACAAACCCGCAACACAACAGATCTGTTTAATCATTTGAAGAAGTACATCCCGAGTGAATCAACATCATCTACATTTACAACATCTAATGTTTACATTTGAAGGCATCTTCATTATCCATGAGGGGGAATTTAAACCAGTTCACTGTATTATTTAGTATTTTTAGTATAAATAAATCATGATAACATTCAAGACTGGACGATATTAACAAATATATATTGTGATCCGCCACTTTAAATACTCGACTAGACTCATACACACTGACATCTACAGGCTTCTTCAGTGACTAATTAACCTGACATGTAGGAGGGAGCTGGAGAACAAACACCACCTAAGGAGGTCCCAGCTGAACCGGGAACCTTCTCATGAAGCAACAGCGCCGACTACGACACCACAAACTACAGCTGCATCTGTGTTTACATCACATCTAAAGATTGGGATGCAAATTCGTGACACTTTGAGGACAAAACATTACAAAAGCGTAATCCCTAGTTTCTTGTAGTACATGAAAAAAATCAAACCTGACAAAGACTTGCTGCCATTCTCCTCCTGCAATCATTTGACGGAATTAAAGTGCACATAATTTCGATGGATTATCTCTTTTTTTTTCTTCGGCATCTATAGGCCCACACTTCCTCCTTTAAGACATCTCTGAAAGCTTGGCGGCAAACATCCTGCAAATATCTGTTGTCTCTTCCCCAAGCCAGATAAAGCTAATCTTCGTGAAAAGAGCAAGAGGATTGCACGAGAGTGGCTTTGAGATTTGAAGAACACAACGCGAGAAAGGGGGTGAGGATGAAGTGTGGGAGATAAAGCAGTCACAGCCTCAGTGGATAGACACAGACGTGCTGACTGAGGGTGGGGGCGGCTTGTGTCTGATTCTTTGGGATGAGAGGAGGCGAGGCAAGATGAGGAAGATCAGATCTGGGTTATCTGTGTGGCCTAGCGTGTAACTGCGGTTCAGTTGGCGATACGAGCTAGTTGTTGGCAGAGTGATCAAGACGGAGAGGAGAGGAAGGGAGAGAGGAGGCTTCTTTAAAAGCCGTGGATGGCAGAGGGGTGCTTCAAAGATGATCTCGGGCTCCATCAAAGACTCGGCTCAGTGCAGGATAAGACCTCTGAGATGGCATGCATGTGGAGGGGAGGGTGTGAGGAAGACAGCATGCTTAAAAATGTGTTTATGCCTCCTGTGTTGGTCTCCACTTTCTGTTAAGTGAGGGAGAACGCACGACGAGCAGGATGCTGTAACAAACCGAGATAAGGGGATTTGACTCTGCTACATTATCTACCTTATTACTCACTTCAGAAATAAAAATTCTACTTAAAAAAAGGATAATTTTTATTTGGAATAGCTTCAGTGGTAACAATAAAATCTTACAGCTTCTCAAAATTGGTCCATTTAGCTGTTATTACCAACAATGAACTAGCACTTCCATTTGAGACCATCACAATTGGACCTGAGTGAGCTTTTACTGCCTCAAATAGAGTCTCTCAATGTAATCTTTTACACTCACCACACTTTGAAGGTGTCATTTTATATTCTGTGTTTTTTGTTTTCATGCACATTCCTTAAATTGGTCAAATTTGTTGATTTCTGCTGCGTCCATCCTTTTGTCTGCTTTGACCTTAACTTATTTTTCTCTGTTTCTCTTTTCTGTTTTTTTCCTCCACTTTAAACATGTAGACATTCACTTTTTCAAATTTCTACTGCAGACATAAGAAGTACAGGATCAAAGCTACATCTCTAGCAACACTGAATATCACCCTACCTTATAATATGCCTTAGAGATAATGTTTATGGTGTGAAACTTTTTTTAAATTCTGCTGGAGGTTGTTGTACAAAGTCCAACAAGACAAGTGTGACCAGGGTGATCATCATCAGAGTCGATGCAAGTTTATAAATACATGCAAATGCAATAGTAGAAATGCACTGCTATGAAAACTATCATGATGCCAAAGAGAAAAAAAAGGCTGCATTAACAGTATATATGCTGCAAATGCATCAGCAACTCAAAACAAGACATGACAAGAGGAGTTCTTCCATTCTCTAGGGGCCTTTAGTGGAAGAGTTTACAGTTTTTTTATTTAACATTTTATATTCACAGAAAGTTAAGAAGTCAAGAGTGAACTTAAGGGTTCCTACGCAAGTATGGAAAAGTATGGAAATAAGTTTGATGAATTTCCAGGTCTTAAAAAGTATGGAAAATCAAAAATAAAGTATGGAAAAACATTTATGTTTCCAGACTATTACCACAGATCTAAAATATTTTTTTCTAAAATATAAAAGTAGGTATTTCCAAAAATAATTCTAAAAGGTAGGGTATGGAAAAGTATGGAAATGTCAACTGTGTTTAGGAACCCTGGAACTTATTAGTCAGACCACATATCTGCAATAACTAATTGTGCAAAACACAGTATCTGCAAAACCCCACAAAACTGTTGATGGACAATCACCTGTATAAAGTTACTGTCTGTAGGAGTGACTTTTGTTAGCTGCACTCTTTTGTCATACAGGTTGTGAGCTGAATCTCCCCAGCATTAGGCTCTGAATTCAGTGTGGACACTAGAAATGAAAAGCTCAATTAGCCCTGCAGCTCCTGTAGTATTAAAATGATTCAATGTTGTCCAAGTTTTCCTTCAAAACAAACTTCCCCGAGGAAAAATATTTCACTTTAATGTTGTTGCATCTTTTATGAGCTTTTGCATGTGTTTCTGAAATTGCATCATTTCTGGATTTGCTGCACTTTTGAGGCCATTGCAGATCAGTTAGCTTTGTTAGCAACTGTAGCTACATCTGTGTCAAAACAGACTCTGGCTAAATCCAAAAGGCCTTCCTGTCAGCCGATGAAAGTCACAGTCTCTGGAATAAACTTGCCGCCCTGAATGACAAAACTCAGTGTAATCCATCCTCCTTTAAAAAAATAAAAGCCCCCATAATCACCAGGCCTCCATTGAGTCCGTAAAGAAAAGGCAATTCAGCTTAATACCGAGTCCAGGCTGTTCGGGGTAGATAACCACAATTCAGACCCGCGAAATTTCCCTGCTTTTCCTGGAAAATTGAATGGAATAAGACACTCCAAAAACTCAATTTCACATGTTCTTCAAAAGGAGCGTTTGTCAAGGCAGTGACTCTCATTACACTGACAGACTTTTCCTCAGTAAGTTGTTCGGTCGTGTGTTTTAAAAAACGAGTAAAATAATCTTTGATACAAGGTCAAAGTTCTTGATTAAAACTGGGATACCGAGCTGTTTGAGATGGAAATATATACAATTACACTGAACCTTTTTCTGCTGAAACTGAGCTGTAACTGTGCTGCAGAGCTCATCTGCTAATGCAGAGATGGTAGTTATACTGAGGTTTTATTTTGGAACATGTAAATGAAGCTCTGCCTGCTGTCCTCAGACAAGCAGGAGGGTCAGGAAATGTTACAGACAAGACTGATATGAAAATTGTAAAAAGCGAGGTCACACAGGGGTCATATTCACTTTTAATGTCAGGCAATTAGACCCTGCCTCCAGATGAAAAACCGAGGCAATTTCAATGAGCACAAATAACATTTTCAAAAAATCCGTTCTGACCCCTGGTAAATGTGCTGCAGTCTTATTTTTCCCCCATCTGTGCAGTCAAAACATGTTTTTTGACATTTAGCCCGGCCACCCACGTCCTCAAACGTGCTTCTCCATGTGCCGTATGTGATGTAATAATAATATCAAGGTTTGGTGCGTATCACAGAAGGGAAAATAACATTTCTGCCTCGAAGCTTGCTAGCAGGTATATCTCAAGATGGAGGATCTCATACATCAGCCCTTTGATGCTGTACATCTATCTCTAAGAAAATAAAACCTTCTGCAGAATCCCTCTTAACCAACAGGCTGCGTGGTCAACAAGGTGGTATTCTGAGTGCAGGGATTTCAGACGTTCACTTTGCTGCTGGGCTTTGGGGTCAAGCGCGCTAAAGTGCCCTTGATGGAGAGACTCTTGCAGCTGCGAGGTTTCTGTTGTGAAACTGATCTTGGACAGAAATGACAGATTACCTGCGGGTAAGAATAAAGACTAAATAAAAAATGGGAATTCTGGTTCTAGAGAGGCAAAGGAGACACAGGATGACTTATTTTTTGGATGACTGGGATTTATTTTACTTACTATCCAAGTACCTCTGAAAGGTGCCAAAATAACCACCTCTCTCTTGAGGTAGTAAGCAAACCTATACGACTAAACGGTGGAGCTGGGAACTGAGCAATCAGTTGGTTTTGCTAGAGAAGGAGGAGAGAGATCGCACTGGATTATATCTCCTCTCACCTGATGTTAACGCCAGGAAAAAAAGAGCGAATGTGTGTACTATTTACAGAAAAATCAAGTTCAGAGCAGCAGAACGTCTGCAGCAGCGATGCAAACGAACCTACAGCATGAAGGAATTCAGGGACTCCCAGAGGAGACTGTCATGGCTCATGTCTTATCATGGCTCAGCCACATCTAGTGTGATTCATGACAACTCCTCTCCAACAGAAGTTCCCTCTAGGTTTGAATAAAGAGCAACGCAAGTTACTTCTTCAACGGTCCTGGATGCAATTTCAAAATAAAAGACATGCAAGTGGTCTTATACTCTATCTTTCATGCTTGTGACATGAATATAGATGATGCAAAGGCAAAAACATATTTTTTTTTTTTGTGTATTTTTGCACACCTCCGATTTGTGAGATGTGCTAATTACGCCATCAGTTTGACATCTGTCAAAGTGCACGCCAAAATGGAAATCAAGCCGTTCCAGAGCCGACATGCAACCATCAGAGTTCCTTGCAAGATCAGGATTTATCTCAATAAACCACCGACCAAACTAGACTGCATGAACCATACACATTTCTATTGAGTCTTCTTCTCTCTGTTAGACTTTTAGATAAGATTTATTCTTATTAGTTACCTCTATATGACATATGCACTCTCCAAAAATCTCCAATCACACACGTCTTCAGGGTTCAGTCAGCCTTTGTTTAGCGGCTCTTAGGAGGAATTGTAGATGATATAAAAAGCTGGTTGTTCCAGCCTCTATGAAATCTTCCCCTGAGGATATGAAGCATATGTTGTTATTCTTCTATAGATCTTCCTCATACATAATGATGGATCCTCTTTCTTCAGCACCACCCTTCATTTGTTGTAGTATTATCATCATCAAGTCTACCTCAGGGACTTCTTAGATGGCAATGCATTCTCCGCTGTGATTGGCCTGGCATGCTTCCTGTTGCCGCGTGAATGCTGTTGCCATGGTTCTGGCTGGGGCCGCGCTGAAGAGCTCGCTATAGCTCCATCTGTCTCGGGTGTCAGCTACGTAGAAAATATGCAGTGATTCCACTCATTCGCTCAACGGGGGGTTGCATCCATCCTGCTGCTGCTGCCACTCCTCCTCCGTCTCGGGGCTGGCACACTTTGACACGATTCCCCGCGTGAAGTTCAGACACACAGCTCAACAGAAAAGAGGATTGTTGTCTGAGGTTGGATGTGCTTCATCAATCTGAAGGTGAAATAATGTGAGGCAAAGTGGAGCAGATTTGCTTCAGACCTGCCAAAAGATCCAGGTGCAGAGAGGCAGGAGGAGCGTGGAAACAAATGAAGTGGAGCTGTTGTGAGCCAGAGGAGAGGAGAGCCAGAAGAAGGTGTCTGATATTAGTGAATTCTTTAAGTTTGCATTAAAACTCCACATTTTCTCTATAAACAACATGGTGAATTCTGATAATCTTTCCATCACTGGTAACTTTCTTATTAAGGTCGGAAATATCCATCACTTTTATCATCTTCTTTCCAGAAACGGTGGCGCTTTAATAATTCAAGTTTGACAATCAAAAAAAGAAGAACAGCAGGGCCAACACAGTCATGGCCAGAACACAATGCTGCAGTATTGACTGTGTGCCCACTGAGGCAAGCCGGAGCACAGCCATGCTCGAAGGCATCTGGCTTGTAGCTTTCCCAGCTGAGATTAGCACCGATGTGACTGTGGTCACTGGCCCTTTGCCATTCCCCCTGGAACAAGACTCTGGGTTCAGTTTTTCCTCGGGATTTTGTTGATTTTGTGCAAACACGCTTGTCCTGCATCGCGTGTTTACATTTCTAACATTCCCAGACAAATGGACATGACTTTCAGATCACAAAGCAGAAAATTGCATGGTGCGTACTCAAAAGGGGCAGCTACCAGATTGACCGAGAGCATCTATAACCATGAATTATTCTCGTGCTTGTCTTTGTGAGAGAACTGCTGCAGGTTTCGATCCCGAGAACTGGGAGAGACTTTAAGACACCAGGCTGAGTATTCTTACAAGGTGTTGAGTAATGGTGTCTGATATTCCCCGGACGCCTTCGGTGCAAGAGGCCCAGGGGTCATCTGAGGGATCTCTATCTTGCCACAAATGTCACAGCTCATGGATATTTCATGGACCTCGGTCTTTTGATGCTAATTAAATGTTACTGCTCAGCGAGCGCCGACATTAAGAGGAAGCGTGGGAGCAGAGGGAGAGGAGTGGGAGGCTGGAAGACGGGATGTATAGAAAAATGTTTGTATGGTAGTGAGGAAGCAAAGGGACCGGAGGTATGAAGGCGAAAAGAGAAGAAAAAAAACACATATACCATCGCCCACGCATGGACTGGTTGTATAAAAGGAGGAAATGCTGTAAGACTATGTGCATTTCACACCTACACACCATGCGGGGCTGCACAAGGCCAGCTGCAAGTGACATGATAGTGTAGAGATGTAAAAAAGTCAAGTGAGATCTCATCTATATCCTAACCTATAGTTTATTTCTCCTGTGAAGCACTTCTAAAACATTAAATCACCATCAGATCAATATATTACATAATTCATGTTATTTCTGACCCTGATAATGATGACTAAGTAAGCAGCCTTACTGTTAGGTTTCAGGTGTGCTCAGACAGCTGTGTGTTTTCAGCTCGGGTACAATCAGGGAGTCGTATTGATACGGTACATCAGATGTTGCAGCTGCTGAGAGTCAGAATGAGAGAGAAGTACAGAAATGCAGCCAAGATGATTCAGGGTTTTTGAAGCTGATTCATTTCTGATACATGTTTTTTTTTCCTTTGCCTTTTACAGACAGACAGGAAGAGTGGGGTATGACATTCAGACTGCTGGAGAAAATAGGGGTACAACTGCACATACCATAAAAGTGAAGCCAAAGCTTTTAGAGCTCCCTCTGGTGGCCAGCTGCAGTATAAGTCACAAAACCTGCTCCCTGTATTGTGTTTTTGTATGCAGTATTTTTGCTTTGGCAACACGTCAACTCTGAATGTGATGTCAATAAAGCCAACTGAATTGAACTGAACTAATATTATGAGTGGCAGCCCTGGGGACAAATAAGGACTCCTGCAGCACTCTGCCTTGCACAGTTACGCAAGAGTTGATGAATTTTTCACATATCTGCTCAGCTCAACAAAAAATCTGTTCTGCTTAAAACTATCCAAACTAGAGAGATGTTGTATCAGTAAATTAAATATGTGTTTTGGCTTGCAACAGGCTCATCGATCCTGTAGCTTTAACACCAAGACTGCTTCTGGGCATACCTTACCTCTACAGTCATTGGGTCAATATCATGAGGGTACCGTATTTTTTGGACTATAAGGTGCACTTAAAATCCTTACATTTGCCTTATAAGCCAGCACGCTTTATGTATGATTACTTGTTGTGCTTACTGACCAATTTTATGTAGCACAATGCGCTCAAAAATCTGTCAAAATGTGAAAGTACGACTTTGGTAAGCAATGAAGCCGCGCCATTCAATGGATATTTGGAGCATTACGCTGTGTCACTACCTGATCGGCCCCGTAAGCGGACACCTGAGCAGTCTACAAGACTGCCTGACTGTAATGTCCAAACTAGAAGTGCATTCATGTAAGGCAGCCCAGGCCAGGAGTATGCGCTAGCAACAATAAACCAATCAATGTGCCAATTCCTACTGCGCCTTACAATTCAGTGCGCCTTATGTGTGAACATAGACACGTTGCTTCACAGTGCACCGTATAATTTGATGCGCCTTATCGCCTGAAAAATACGGTATTTTGACTTCACTTTTTTATGATAAGTAGGGATGGAGGCGTGTCGTCCATGTTTATATGTATCAGTGTAAGACAAGCATCAAGTGTGTGAGACTTTCCCTTTTTAAATGTAGTTAATAGCTATTGAGCTGAACCAGCCCACGATCCTAAAAGCATTTGGGAGTTCTGTCAGTGGCAATATTGAGTTATCCTGATGCAGAACAGTCCTGTAGATTTTGGGCCAGAGCAGAGTAAAAACTGTGTCTGACATTTTAAAATGAGAAAGTTAACTTTCCACTGCTCCGTGGTGGGAAATCAATCCGATAACTTCTGGCATTTCATTACATTTCTTTTTACTTATCCATTGCGATGGTTTCAGACTAAAGTGTGTCTGAAATAAACTGAGATTTACTGAAAATTCTCACAAGCTCTAATGCAAACACTTCATTAAACGCTGCATCTATTTCAGTCCAAACAAAGGGGGAGGATATTCATTAAACTGAACCATGTTTTGTGAATCTGATATTAAGATGGAGGATGTACTGTTCTGTCCTTGTGCTGTTTTATCTAAGTGTGTAAACATCGCCTTGATTTTAATCCAAAAAACTTTCCTTCTTTAGTCCAGTTGCTTGCATCAAGCTCAAGGTTTTAAAGGAAAGAGGAAGAGGATAAGAGGACAAAAAAGGAAAGATTGGTGACTCAAAACAACAAATTCAAGGCTGCAAAATCGTTCAAAAAGACAGATCTAAGTGTGAGGCATTAAATCAATATCCTCTTGGGGACGCTACACATTTTTCCTCTTGGTCAGATAAAAAAACAAAAACTTTTTCCTCTTTCTGAAGGTGAGCTCCCTGATAAGAAAGAGAGAGAAATCTTGTGTGTGCTAAAGTGACAGAGACTCACACACAGAGAGGCCGGGGACTCAAAGCTAACAGGCTAACACCGCCCACACGAATGCTTTCACAGACATCCCATTGTGTGAGGAACAGCACTCCTCCCTTTGCTGTAGTCAGCGATGGACATCAAGCACAGCTGACCCTGCGTGGAGCCAGAGCACCACCAGGCCTCCATCAGCTCGCCACTCGGCCGAGAGACAGCTGTTGATCGCATCAGGAGGTCCGAAATCGATTAGCGAGCCGAACACTGAACTGCTGTGAACGTCTCTGACTTTAGCCCTCCTAAACGTGCGTGTTTGTGTTTGCTGTGTGTGTGTCTGTGTGTGTGTTTCGGCAGGATTTGTCACATCTGAGTGCCGCTGCTGTTCTTTCAATCAGAGTTTGGCCCTGGGAGTCAGATGTTTAAGTGTTATTTATCGATGCGTACAGAACAATCAGCTTAACACGGAGCTACATCACCATTTATTTGCCTTTCTGAGGCAGCAGAGTAAATTCCTGCAGAGACCAGAGTCAACATGTGTTGGCAGAGTATTTTGTACTTTGCCTGCTGACCTCAGATCAGAGGGAACTTTACAGTACTGTATGTCCTTTTCAAAGCGACCTTCAAACACTTCTTTCTTCTCATATCATGCTGCTATAAAGTATGTGCTCTTAAGCTATACATGTGTGTGTTTTATGTGTGCATTGCAGCTATTTTACAGTGATCTAGTGTATAATACCTGTTCAATAAGTCAGGGATCAAAGAGTGTTTAACAACTTTCACACACGCGCTGCACTTCTGGAAGTCACCCAGTAAATGACGGGTAATTTTGGCTGTATGTGACAACACAAATCTTCAAATCTGACAACCTTTACTTTGTTTAAACCTCCTCCAAGCAGCCCCTTGGTACAAAGTAAGCACAAAGGCAGAGTAGAGTGATGTGTGAGGATGTTGTGCTTATAAAACCCAGAGATTTTTTTCTTCCCTTATTAAATAGGACAGCTTGAGAGAGAACAGGAAAGACACGGGGCGCCTGCTTTAACAGACGAGCCTATAAAACATCTATTTTAAGATTCTGGTTAAACTCTGTTAGCAACAGAGTTCATCAAATCGATTTCTGTCACAAGATGTATCACGCATTTGCAGACGCTTGAACTTCAATTTTTGGGTTGTGTCTTATTTATCAGGAAAAAGTGCTGTGTTCCAGTTGGGTGTTGGAAGTAGGAATGACGTTATACAACAAGTCGGAAATCCAAGATGGACGCCTACAGTTAGCCATTGTCAGCTGTCATTAGTTAGCTATACCAGTTGTAAACATCGCATAACACAGTATTTTACTCTACAAACACCACAGCACCGTGTTTACAGTTAGAAGTACAGAATAGAGGTACTATTCTAAAGAACATGGATCACCCACTTCACAACACCTTAATGGACCAAAAGGGCCAATGATGGTGGACGGCTCCTCTCTCTTCGCTGCAGGACAGAAAGATTCAAATTATCTTTTGTACCAACAATCATTAGACTTTTTAACTCGTGTGAATAGTAGATGAGTTTTAGAGACATGTCAAATGAGACAACAGACAATTGAATTTCCCTTTGGGGATTAATAAAGTTCTTCTTATTCTTATTCTTATATACCACTTATTTAATTTCACAAAAACATAACAGAAGGGCTAATGAATAACACATTACAAGAGCTTTCGCTGTTACTCTTTACTGTTGATGCACTACGCTGCCATCTTGGATTATGACGTTGTCGTCAAGTCAGGGTTGGTGATGATCGTCCGACTTTCCGAGTTGGAAATCCGACTTCGGGGGGTGTTTCAGGGGGGTGTTCCAGATGAATTTCTGACTCAGAGCTCGAAAATTCCGACTTCCGAGTGCAACTGGAACGCAGCAACAAAGTCAAGCTCAGCTGATTTCCCCCAGTGCGTCCAATAGGCAAACATTAAAACGGGTTTTCTATCCAAACTGCTTAACACTCTGTTAATGAGTGTTCATATTTTATGTATAAAATCTTCATTTATATCTTTTCAGGTGTGTTTTATTCTACCGTATATCTAGTTTGCACCTGCATGAAAAGTGCTGAACAAATCGAGGTGAAAGGCGGTAAACTGAGCTGAACTGTCAGGGTCAAGTATTCACTCAGGGATAGATGCACTCCTGTCTTTGTGTAATCTCTACAAGTCTGGACTGTGTGTGAAAGTCACCTTGGTGCTGTTGTTTCACTTACCCAAGCTAAAGTCAGCTGTAATCAAGTGTGCACTTCATGCAGACTGACGTTTGTTAACGTCCCAGCCTGGTCGGGATAGCTGGGCTTTGTTGGGGCGAGTCACAGGTTCTGTCAGTCTGAATAAGCCTGTTGTCCCCACACAGTCTGAGCAGACAGGCTGCTGGTCAGCTTGTATTAATTTCAGAGTGCTGCAGGGACTCGCTGTGTCCATATTGGTGACAACAGCAGAGCCCAGGTGTCTCCTGGGAAGGCCTGCTGTCACTCCTGCCACAGAAATGTCCACACAGGAGGCTGAACATTTCTCTTTCCTCCTCTTTTCTTTCTGTTTGGCTGCACCTGGCTCCTCTACGGCTTATTTCAAACACCACTGGCATGTGAGCTCACATGTCTGTGTGTGAGAGACACAAAGCGGGACTGGGGGTGGTTGGCAGCTTCTGCGCGCGCCCAGTTTGAGGTGACAGATGTGTCACATTGTGCGGGCAGCTACCGGCTTGGCAGCTGAGAACCGTCTCACTAAGGCTCGGTTTGGCACTTTTTCGGTCTTTGTGTCTCCCCTCACTGTGTGACTTTTTACACCCCTGATCAACCAATTAGCCACCAGCTCAAACATCCCAATTAGCTGACAGACGCAGAAACAGCTTAAGTGCTTACTTGAACTGAAAACGTCGGAGTATAACAACAGAGGAGAGGCCATTAGTCTGCCGATTCAGCAAAGTGAGCAGAGAGTAGAAGCTGTTTTCACCTGCGGACAGCAATTAAAGTGGCCTGGCTGAACCTGAGTGAACAGCGTCACAAAAACAGCTTAATTGTAGATCAGTGAAGTTTTCTTTTTGTCAGTTTCACTTTTAATGATTTGACTCTCTTACAAAAGTGCCGCAGACACTGTCCATTCTGTTCCTCGTATTGTACTCGAGTGGCTTTGAACAGCTCAGTACCTTCAGCGTGATTTTCTTCATCTTTTCAATTTGTCATTCCTCACCGCGGGATTGGGTTACATTAAATAATCCCCTGAGAACTGCTGGAGCACTTTTCAATTCAATCAGGCCCAAATTGTTCCAGCGCTGACAAAACCTGACAAAAAGAGGTGATGGTCCTTTTATAAAACCCTGCAGTCCGACACATTTTTAACCAACTTTGACTTTACTTTTGTATCACAAGAGAAGTCTAGGATTCATCTGTGTTTGTATTCTTGTCGCACTTATTGTAAAATCGTGATGACACAAACATTTTGAGACACCTGGACTTTCTTAGATTGTCTTAATTGAGGGAGACACATTTGAAAACCTGCATTTCAGAGTTTATAAAGATAGTTCTTACACTTATCAACACATTTTTTAATCAATTGTCTTGTTAATGTCTTGTGTAAAAAATTTTAAATGAGAGAAACTGTCGGAGCTGTCAGCATCACGACGTGATTCCTGAAATTTCCTGTTATTTCACACCCATTTTAGCACATAGTGGTTAAGCCTTTCTGGGCTTTTGTGTTTTGGCTGCCGCTGTGACGGAAAATGACGCCACTGTGCTTCGAAATGACTCAAACAAACTCCCGAACAGCTGAGGTGACCAGTTTAAAGTACAACATTCACTTTGTGTCAAATTGAATCAAAAACTCATCTTCAGGCTTACAGGTGCAACAAATCACCTGCAGACAAAGCCATCACAAAAGACAGCAGCGCGCTATCGCCACAGACCTGTGCGTGAAAGTATAATGAAGAAGTCAACGGCACTTGGTAAATAGGTGGGAAATGACTGCAGGTAAAAGATTGGTCATATGTCTATGAAACAAGACCTTATGTATTAACTGAGGATCAGTGGATGTCAGTAAGTAATCTGTCTGTTTATACATTTCTACATATTTATTCATGTGTATCATTCTTTTAAAGGACAATCTGAACCGGTTGCCTACCCATAAATTAAGGCTCCAGACCGCACTGGTAATTTATTTGAATAATTATTCCAATAATCAAGATTTAAAAGTACATTTCTTTACATTTACCTGGTTCACGAATCAAAACAGTGCACATAACTGACCTTGAAAAATTTAGAAACATGAAATAGTGTAATTTAAGATACAATGAATGGCATTTAATTTGCACGATATAAAAAAGATGAGCTGTTTGGCACACCTACTTTTGACAATGACTTTATAAATACTTGATTGACAAGATAACAGTCACTTAAGGCCAATTACAATTTTTTTACAACTTTCATCACTTTCGATTGCATGTCAGCTGCAAAATATGACAACAAAGCAATTTTCTTTCAAATTCGGAGAAATCTTAATGGATCATTTTATACTTTAGACAACTGGTTTAAAGGAAACACCATTTTTTTACGGTGCACAACAAAAATCAACCCGTCAAACAAAAATACATTCATACGGAGCGCGTATAAAAGCATCTCATCTCATAAAACACTAAGTGTAAGGATGCCTCGCCCATGTTCACACTTTAAGAAATAGAAGGTCCACATGGATGATCATTTTGACAAGCTTTACTGGTTGCAGATCAGGGTTACAGCTTCATCAGGCCACAAGTGTAACAAAAACTGGTCTGAGACTGTTCAAGTATATATAGCTGTCCACGTTTCCAGACATTTCGCTTGCATTTTGTTGACCTGAAGGAGAGTCCATGTAGGGTAATAACAAAGCACAACATATTTTGGGAGCCTGAGTGATGTTAAACATGGGTACAAGGTCCTTGTTTTATGATCTGTTTTAAGTCTAGCACCAAAGAATCAAAGGTATTTGAGTGACACAGCTCCACCTCCCTAAAGGCTGACATGAGTGGCTGAAGAAACTCATCCTAACACAAAGAAAGATCCGACTTTGAAGGCTGGTCCGTTTTTGTTTTAGTCAATTAAACCCTGACTGCTGGGCTTGTGTTGTACTCTCTTTACATGCTCACACTGCTTCATGTTTAAACGGTCTGAATCTTTCCTCTTGCTGCCAGATCATCACTCCTGAGGTTGAAGAAAGACGCGCTGAAGGGCGGGGTCAAAAGTTTGAGTCACATCAGACAGAGCTCAGAGTGATACCCTGACTGAGCGCCAGACTCAGTGTCCGTGCTCTGTGGGCAGGGTGTGAGGATATCAGCGCTGCCAAAACACTGTTTGGCACCAAAAGAAAGCACTTCCCGGCCCCACTACACTGGCCCCGTGCCCAGTTTCCTGCTAGCCTTTACTGGTCTCAGCCAGCTCCCACTCTTTGAAGCTGCGAGGATCTTTCTCTCCCCATGAACGTCTGACAGGCAAATCAAGACATGTCCTCCCCGCTGAGTTACAATGCAGGTTAACTTGATCAATGCAATCACAGAGCTGGCGACAAAATCATACTAAGACGGGGCTCATTAAGGCTCGAATTAGCATGAAACTAGAATGGGAAGCACAGTGATTGTCTCTGATTGTCTCTGATTGATATCATTAGGAGAGCGGTGATTGTGCAGACGCAGCTCTTAGATGGCTGTAAAAAAAAATAATAGTATCTTTGCGCGGGAAGAGAAAAGAAGCCTTGACCTGATATGGGGGCAAGGAGCTGAGGGGGTGGTCGCCATGTGCTCAATTCCTGACTGTAATGAAATGTCCTGCTGGAAGAAATTGGCCCAATCTCGGTCTCGAGGAAACAGTTTGGATGATGGAAAAGGAATTGGTGGCAAATGAGCTCAATGGGAGCGGAAACAGGGACGGAATTGGATGTGGAGAAGTGGCGGGCGCTGGATTTCCTGATGTGAAGGAAAGAGAGGTTGGAGACGTTTTACTCCAGGGATGTAATTATAGTTTGATGAAGAGATTCAGATTGCATTCACACATGCCATGCCTAGTTTTTATCACAACTTGTGATCATTAACCTGCACTTAGATGAAACAACAGGGGGTCCAGTGATTGATATGTGCAGGAGATAGAAACCTAAAGGTATCCCTCTATATATTTATGGTTTATTTTGACTATTTTTGGGTCGAGGTTTACATTAAAGCTAATTTTAAAGACCCACTCTGATGAAAATCGTGTTTTTCTTAATGTCTACATGTTCATATCGCATTTTTCTGATGCTGCAGGACATATCATGAGAAAAAAAAGCATTTCTGAGTATTTTTGCATTCAGATCTCTGTCAATCTCTGACAGATGCAAACGGCAGGTTCAGGTTCAGATTCAGTGAGACTTCTTATGTAGCAAATCCAAGCTCCGCCCCCAGAGCCCCACTATGCAGGTCAAACTCGGAAAAGTAGAGGGTGATCGCGGAATAAGCGTGTGCGTTAGTGGATTGCAATGCTTGTAAGAAAGCTAGTTATGATATTAGCTTTCATCATGTCGCTAAAACCATTAGTATCCAAGACCTGAATAGCTCCTGTGTTACCTGCTACTTCTACTTCACCGGCAACATTAGGCTGCAAGCTAGAGCAAAGAGGAGTGTGCAGAGCAGTGCTGTCTCCGCCCACAACACAAAGGTGAATTGCTAATGAGCTACTGGAGCTCTGCTGAAGACACAGATGATGTGATTTTGCCCAGAAATTTCATAATCACAATTTAAAGACCACTGAGAACGCTTTAAGTAGTAAAAAAGAAATGATAGGAGTGGGACTTTAAAGTCTCACGTATTGCTGCATAACTGCTAAAATCACAAACAGAATGAAAGCGGCATTTAATCAGCCATTTTTCTTTAAATTCCACAAAAGCATACTAAGTATTTTAGCGCCTAAAGAGCAGGATTACCCTTGAAAACATTCAGCTGATTAATAGGATCCAGAGTAAGAGTGGTCAGAACTTGCACCCTCTTCTTGACTCCCACAAAGACTCCCACACACTGTCCCTCTCACTTCAGTAACAGAGTTGAGTCCTCCGGCGTTCGTCGGCAGAAGTTCATGAATTTATCATGATCAACAGTGAGCAGGAATTATAGGTTCAAGTCCTTTTTTTTTAGTCTTTCTCTTGTGAAGTGGTGGATCTTTAAAGCCCCTCAGGCCTCTGGAAGAAGACTCAACATAAAAACATGAAGAAGAGGAAGAGGAACTCTGAAAACTATCGAACTTGTGACCCTCAGAGAAACCGACGAGGAAAGAAATTAAGAAATTCGTTTTGCAGAATGAGCCAAGGCTCCTACTTCACCTAAATCATCTCTACAGTCCTACAATTCATGAGCAAGAAACACAAAAATGGAGGAAAGCAATTCTTCAAGAGGTCAAAGCAGAATTATGTCTTTTTTTTCCTGTCTTATTGTAGAAGTCCTAACCTGGAGGTACAGAAAAGCTTCACAAAGGTGTTATTTTCCCCTCATACGTCCTCCTGACAGAAAAATGTTAAGTGTACCTTGAAGGGGAAGAGACATTTTTGCACATATCACAGTGAATTCTGCTGACTCGGTCCAATCGTGAATGTCTGCAGTGAGAAGTAATCACACTCTTTTGAAGAGGAAAATGACAAGCTCGATATTTCAGGGAAATAAAGTAAAGACATCATGACATCAAAGAGCGTGAAGGATCTGATTTCCAACGAGGATACAGACATGAAGTAAATGCTTTCTGAAAGGTAATAATCTCGAGTCAGAGGAAAATCTTTACTCAGGGATACAGATTTCAGGAGGGGACGTGTTTCTGTTTGAGTAAATATGTTGGTTTCTTGTCTGGGTAGTTTAAATTATATCCCATCAGCGGGCTAAGGTGGATGCAGGGGGAAAAAAGCGAGCAGAAAGTGATCCAGAGCGACAGCACCTGGCTCCCATAACAGTATGTTTATCTCTACAAACAGGTATCTGTATGCAAGAGCAGCAAATGAAGCCTTACTAAATTTGTCACTTGAGCGACTAATCTGCTTGGTTCTGTGTTGAAATCAAGTTTAGATCAGCACTTGGATTCCCCGACTTCCCTAAATGCATCAGAAATGATCAGTTCATCATTCATTCAGCATAAACTGGTCAAATTAACAGAACTGCTTCATTCTGCTGCGATTCAGACACTTAAAAACCTCTAGTAAGGATTTTCTGGTAACACTGTACTTGACGCCTATTTCTATAAGGCATTATAAATATAGTTATAATCACGTTATAGCACTGTATAACTATAGTTATAAACACTCATAAATGACTGTAATGCTTTATAGCAATAATCATAACACATTATAAACCATTCTATTATGACTTACAAGGTCAGGTTTTATAACGTGTTATGCTTATTGTTATAAAAACTTGTGATGATTAATGAGTACTTATAATGATAATTATACAAGCTTATAAGCTAATTATAACACATCATAAATATATGAATAATGCATTATATTTGTGGACATTGTCAGTGAGTTGCTAACAGTTAGAACACATTATAACACCTGACGTGGAAGTCATGATAAAATGCTTTATAATGTGTTATGATTATTGCTATAAAGCATTATGATCATTTATGAGTGTTTATATCTATAGTTATACCATGCTATAATGTGATTATAATGGATTATACATGTATTTACAATGCGTTATAGAGATTGGCGTCAAGTAGAGAGTTACCAATTTTTTAAAACTGCTTATGGAGAAGAAACATATCAAGGGCAAATTAAACCATCAACATTAAGAATAGTAATTTTTTAATTGTAGTAGGTAGGTAGGTAGATAGGTAGGTAGATATTTTATTAATCCCACAGGGGAAATTCAAATAAATTCCTTATAGGAGCTTTAAGTTGACTGAAAGTAAGACACTATTGGAGTAAAGCAGAGGCAGAGGTGTAAATAGCTGTTCACAGTGAAACTCAGACTAAACAGAAACAGAGGAATGGGCGCCACTCCCAGGGGAATGTAATTACAAACACACAATCTATATGGGATTAGACGTCTGGTAATTGTGAATCACCTCCTGACTTCAGTATTTGATTTGGTTTATTCTCAAAGTCTGTAATTTACTAAGTTTTCTGATTGAAAATTCTGCATGACATCCACCTCGTCTCCGGGGCAGCTTCACAGCTCACAACATACAGCCCACTCGTGATTCATACAAAGAAGAAAACATCCGTATCCAGCTGCCATCCATTAAAAAGATGCATTTAAGAACATGTGAAAGAACTTAATTACATATCGAGTCCAACCTGCTTTTTCCTTTTCTGTTTTTTTAACAGCGTCTGCACACAGTTTAATCGTTACCAAGCAACAACAAATAAAGAACAGAAACACAGTGCTCTCTGGGCTTTGCAGGTGACATTACCTTAATGTGTACTACAAAGGTAGTTAACTGGACTGGAAGAAAAGAAATGTTCCTTACTGCACGCTGAGAAGCTTATTAACAAGGAGCTGGACACAACTGGATCTCTTGGTTTGCTCTTTTTGTTAGCTGTGTAGCAAAAACATCCAGCTAGGTTTGCACCGGAAATGATGACAAAAATACAAACTCTTTACCCTGTAATTCTCAACTTGGAAATAACAGACATGGTTGATTTGCGCATAAATAAAACCAGCACAACTTAAAGCAAAAATAGAGCTAAAAATAACGGCATTTTGTTTGCAATTAAATCAGAGGTGGCTGATTTTGTTTTGCTTTTAATTGAAAGACATGGTCGATTTGTTCGTTGCTGACTGGACCATAAACAGTGAGTTAGAAAAAGCAGTCTCAGCTAAGAGTGTCCTGGTCCGATATTGGATATCGGTCCGATATCAGCAAGAAAAACCTCATATAAGATTATATCTGCCTGCATCTAAAATCTCTGATATCAGCATTCCGATACAAGCAGTCCATTCCAGACTCCACTCCAGCTTTTTAGATCCAGCATGCAGAGCCCATGTGATCATAACAACAGTGTGTTCTAAGGTACTAACAAAGTACCAAGGAGTAGGAGTGATACCGGCCCTGTGGCGGTATTTTTCAACTAAGTCTGAAAAAGACGTTGCAGCTGAGGGCAAAACATACACAAGTTTGTGCTAATATTGGATCAATATTGGTATTGGCCATTACTGAAGGCTACAATATCAGTGTCATATCGCAAGTAAAAAGGTTGTTTCAGGACACGCCAAGTCTCTGTTTTATGATAAATGGACACACCCAAACAAACCTGGCCTGTTTCTCCATCTCTAGTGTATTGCTCTGCAGAAGGGTTGCCATGGATACACGTAGACAACAGGCTACATCCAGGAAAACAGAGAGAAGTAAAGGGACTATACTGTGAACCCTGCTTTGATTGTTCGTTAATTTAAATTTCTATGACAAAAAAGATACATTTGGGCACCATTATGATAATTGTGGGCAGAAATCAGGCTTTTGCTGCAGTAATTACAAAAATGTACACTGTCACAATGGCTGCACTGGAAATTAGTTTCACTCCAGCTGCAGAGCCAAATGGTCCAATTACAGCTTCAAAGCAGATAAATTACAGAAATAGATCCTCTCTGTGAGTGCACAGTACTTTATCTCGAACTCAAAGATGTGCTGCAGGTTGATTCGGTCTGTTTACTGATTCATACTGTCAGCGTCGAATGGAGTTTAGTCGAGGTTCTGCCCTGTCAAACACTTCCTCTTGTTAAGTGAATTCATCATTTCCATCTTAATGGGAACATTTGACTGACAGCTGCCAGCTCCGGTGGCGGGCTCATGTCAGAAAACGCCGCAGTATTCATCACAGAGCGTGTGTGTGTGTGTGTGTGAGTGTGAGTAAGTGTGTGTGTGTGATTTGGGTCAGTAAGAGTCAGAGAAAGATGATGGAGAGGAGCACAAACTTTCTCTGTCTAAATGAACAACTTCGAGTGTATGTGGGTCAATTAATGTGATTGCTGATCCACAGAGGGTTCATTTCTAATAATGACAGTCATTATTTCAGATCACAGGACACTGATCTGCTGTCTGTCCCTGAAGAAAACCTTTGAGATTTCTGCTTCAGTCGCTCAGAAAGTCGGTAGGATGAATTTAAATTGATGATCGTGACATTAGTGGAGGATCAAACTGCAGCGTTAATGTCATGGTGGATGCCTCCAGCGTTAATTGTCCCTGTTCCTCTCATACAACACTCTGATTTGTTGTTGTTATTTGCAGCTCTGCAGCTAACATTTACTTTCCTAATCATTGAATATGTCCATTTTCCACATCCCTGGGACTCACTCCCACCTGACATCCGGATGATTGACTCTCTCCCTCTCTTCAAATCCAGACTCAAAACTCACCTGTTCAGATTAGCACACTCCTTATAACTTATCTTGTCATGTTTTTGTTAGTTATATTCATACATACATATATATGTATTTTTTTCTATTGCTTTTGTCCTACTGTTTTTACTCTGTAAAGTGTCCTTGAGTATCCAGAAGGCGCTCATAAATAAAAAGTCTTATTATTGTTATTATTTTTGTTATTGTTATTGTTGTTGTTTTGTATTTAGTATTATACAAATAAGGATGAAGTAAAGATAGAAGTCCATTACAACTTTGCTTGATGATATGTGGATTTTCCATATGGACCAAAACTACAAACCCATAATATGATGCTTTTAGTTGCCAAAAAAAAACAAAAATTAGGGTGTAATAAAATTCAAATCAGGGGTAGACTGATATCAGCGTGTCAGGGTCGATACTGTAACGGATAATTAAAAGTTCATGAGACCAAAATAAAAAACTTTTCAGCAAAATTTAGACTTTTGCAAACTACAAACTCCAACAGAAGAGTTTGCTTTAATGCCTTTCTTTTAAAGCACACTTTTAAATTCAATTAAGGGTAAAACAATGTTGCTAAATGCTAAATATCGGCTCTAAAGCACCCAAGACCAACAATCAATATACAACTATTAATAATCTTCGATGATTAAATTATGGGTCAGACATTTCAAACCAGAATACTGATTAATTTATAATTATTGGAAAGTATTTAACAGTTATTCTAATAGTCTTCTTCTTCTGGGTGTCTCGATTTCTGCGCATGTATTTGTAGTTCCTCAAAGAAGTCTTTAAAAGCTGAAAATGTCTCTGCAGTTTTGTCCTGTTCAAACTCTAACAACACACACCTGTTTTACCAGCACTAATGCGTTCTCATTATTACTATTTAACGAGAACAGCTCCCATGAAGGCTACAGCCAACATCTGCCAGTTGTACCACATTAAAACCAGTAAAAAAAAAAATAGTGAAATTAAATGTATAGATACTCAGGATAAAATAAATCCCATGAACTTTTTAAACTTTCATGAACTCTCTGACTTTGTGTTTCATCTGCAAATTTAAAGCAGAAATTTCATCTGCTGTCTAATTCAGGTCTACTCTGTGGACCCCTTTGAAAGACTTATTATCCGAACTGGACTTTGACCATTTGTTGAAGCTCTTTGCATGTTGATTGGAAATAAACATGACTGACTTGGTATGTGTTTCTCTAAAGATGCTGCCTGATGGTGAGAGCTTAAGTCAGGTCATTCAACTGTAGTGGAGTGATCTGATGAAGAGGAGGAGAAAGAAGAGGAGGGCGGGAGGGAGGGAGGATGCAGAAAATGGGCAAAATGGGAGTATCTTATGACGGCTTATAATGGCTGAATGTCCTCGATCAGCAGCTCCTCTCTGTCTGCCGTTAATGGAGTCATACATCGGCCATCTCTCTGAGTTAATCAGACCTTCACCAGCTGGAAACCGAAGCAAAGTGCAATCTACTCACTGAGCTGATGCTTCCCCACAACAGGACAGAGAGAGAGAGAGAGAGAGAGACTGATAAGAGTTTGTAATTTTCAGCAGATTTTATCAATTCTTGTTCTGGTTTTCTATTTTATTTTCCTCATTTAACCGTGCTTCTGATGTGAGCCGGTATTTGGAGGAAAAATACAGATGGAGAT
The DNA here is from genome assembly GCA_962446985.1 of Xyrichtys novacula. Lineage (NCBI taxonomy): Eukaryota > Metazoa > Chordata > Actinopteri > Labriformes > Labridae > Xyrichtys > Xyrichtys novacula. The sequence goes on from OY660871.1 coordinate 28,646,357, forward strand.
ATGTGATGGAGGTAAAAACTAGGAGACTAGGATCACCTTTAAGAGATGAGGAGATTTTCTGTTGTAATAATGATTTAACTCAAACACTTCTGCATAAAAAAACAACAAAAAAACAACAAACTGTTCATTATGACAATGAACTATTACAAGACTACTGCAGCTCAGAATTTTTCACCATTAAACTGAAGAATACGAAGGACATTTTGCCTCCTTTTTTCCCCTCTTTTGAATATCCTCAACTTGTGCAACTAATTTCTTGGTCACCAGATTAAACTTCCAGCCTTAAATTAAGTTTCTTTAGAATAAAAAATAAGTCCTATTCTCACTGAACACACCCGACAGGCTTTAAATCACAAAATAACTCCAAGGCGCTCTTCCTCAAACATTTTAAGTCCCTTTGTCATTTTAGGGCCCTTCAAACTACTTCTATAATGAGCAGAAGCTAACACCATGGCAGGGATGTCCTTACAGCCTCAGTTACAAAGCAGGCAGTAAAAAAAAACATGAGTAGTGGTTGTACTTTGCAAAAAAAGTATAAGAGAAAAACCAAAGACTACAAACTTGACAGCACCTCTTGAAGGCGATCCTGGCTTGAGTCCGGTTGCTGTTTCCACATGATCAAACGAACAAGGCCAGCGAGGAAGATGGTCCATGTTTTGGGATAATATCTACAAATGATCCAAGTCCATTTTCCATCCATTTTCTGCCACTTATTCCCGTTTCCGGGGTCACGGGGGGGCTGGAGCCTATCCCAGCATCTTCAGGCGAAGGCAGGGGACACCCTGGACAAGTCGCCAGTTCATCGCAGGGCTGACATATAGAGGAGAACAGCTATCCACGCTCATATTCACACCTACGGGCAATTTGAAAGTGGCAAATTAACCTAACCCCACTTCTGCATGTTTTTGGGATGTGGGAGGAAACCGGAGTATCTGGAGTAAACCCACGCAGACACAGGGAGAACATGCAAACTCCACATAGAAACGCCCTGAGCCGGATTCAAACCCAGGACCTTTTTGCTGTGAGGCGACAGTGCTAACCACTACACCACCGTAGCGCCCCTCAAAAAACACTAATTCTGGCCACATTAAAAACTGCTTATTTCTGTTACCGCTGCAAAAACATCCGATCTCATTGTTAAACCAGCTGACTTTTTCATCACGAGCCCTTGCACATGCCTCACGTGTGCGGAGTCCTTCTGTTTGTTAAGTCTTTGTTTTGAAGAATCACTGAAGGAGACTGCGAAGAATGCTTCCCAACAATAACCTATTCTATGTGTCATGAATAGATGAATAGAGAGAGGGTTGCAAAGAGCCTGATAAATGAGAGCTGGAACACAATCCCTGTCCTCTCACCTGTTAGATCTTATATGCCGCCGTGAGAGCGCACAGACACTCAGAGTATTTTAGATATGCACTCCTCCTCGGCGTGCACATCGACATGTCCAAGTCTGAGCCCGCACACATGGAGGCTCTCTTCATTTGTAATACATTTGTACAAACTAAATGTGACATGTACCACCTGTGCTCTGTCACCCTGTGATAAAATACCTTCCTGCAAAGATGGCAGCCGTCCTACTTGTCAGAAAAAAAAAAAGAGCACTTCTTGGCTGTGAGCAGAGTTAATACCTGATCTCAAACCTCTCCACTTGGGAACAGGCCCACAACTGTTGGCTTAAGCCTGCATGCGTATTAACCAATATATCAAACTCTTTCTCACCCCGGACTGTCAGAATGCGTTATAATCCTATTTCCAGCCTTCTCAGGGTGATGGGTTCACTATCCCACAGCCACCAGCAGCCAGCCTGAATACTAAATCCTTTTTGTAAAGTCAGCATTCATCTTCACCTGTACATTACCGCGGATCGAGAAAAGCAGAATACAGCGTGATATGAATGTCATGCACACAGCGGCAGCTCTTTTCCCCAAAATATGACGAGGACGGGCTCCAACTGGTGCTGCGCAGGGACAGAAAATGACTAATGCTCCTCTCTACCTGAGCAACAACCATAAAAATATTAATGTGCAAGGTTCATAACTCCCACTAGGATAAAGCAGGCTAGACTCGGAGGCTCCCAGGAGTAAAAAACCAAACTAATGACCCACATGGGGAAATTAAGACGCCTGCAAAGCAAATAATAGAGAGGAACTGTGCGAAGGAAAACAAGAATAAGACAAATGAAGGCCGTGTTAATGCTAAGCAGGCTTTTAAACATGAGAACTTGCTAAATACTGTAGACATCGAAGAGCTAAGGATGATGAATGCTTGAAGTAGAGCATGAAGAGGGTATTAAAAATAGGATGAGGTACAAGAGAAATTAAAGGCTGAATGGAAAAAGTGGATGCATACAACAACTTCAACAACTACTGTTTGATTTTGTGTCACTGTTTGAGCTCTGCTGTCACTAAAATTCTGGGTTTAAATACTCTAGAAATATGTGAAAAGTTGTAAAACACTGGAGCATGCCCAATCCAGTTCTGTGCATGCTCCAGTGTTTGCACATGAAGTAATCTAGGGTTTACATCGATTAGTGTCGCCTCTTGCTGACGGGGTTTTGTTGATTGTTTTGATATGTGATAGGTCAACAGGGAGACGCACTGACAGTAATGGGTTGGAAAGGGGATGTCGCCACCTACTGCAGCGGAGGGAGACATGCTTTTATCAATAATCAGATTGTTGCCTGATGCTTGTAAAAGTGGTTCACCTTAACTGTGCGAATAAATGTTCTGGCTGTTTTTCTGTGAAACTGAAGAAAATTTTCCACAATGTCGACGAGTAACATTTAATTTTCATTCTCCTGACCACATATACTTCTATATCTTTTATGGAAAAGTTGTTTTTTGCATGGATGAAAATCTTCAGATCATGTATTCCCACCTCTGTTACATTATAAGCTACACACACACGTATTTTCACTGATTCCAACACCCTGTGCAGGTGTTTTTCTCATGTTTTTACCTGCATGTGCAGCATGTGAACCATTATAAGCCGCAGCCTGTGTGTGTGTGTGTAAATCTGTCCGTTTTTTAGAACATGTGCTCCGAACATTACAGCCCATCCCTGGAAATATAAAGCAGAGCACGATCGCACAGATATTGTATTTCCTGCATGAGCAGGCAGGCAGACCGTGAGCTCATACCCTGGGTAGAGACTGAAAGGCGACTGGCTTTCAAAACTCTGAGCAATGACTGTTGAAAGGCACAGTAGTAAAACACTCAGGATTGATTTTTTTCCAAGGATTTGTTTTCCTAGAGAGCGCTTTTTATGACCATCAGAGTGTGATCTGTGTCTGCCTTGACTAAATGAGCTCTCTGACTTCAATCAGACCTCCTGCAGCGATGATACCAACCACAGAAATACACAGTCTCTATGACGCAAGCTGCATGTCAGAGAAGCAGCAGCAGGCCCTTAGTCATCTTACAGCTAGCTGTGGCTTTCCTGCTCACTGTAAACCAAACTGCAACATGGGATTTTGAGTATTTAAAGCATTACATGCAGAGAATCAAATCAAGTGGATGAAATCACAGCAGGAATCATAACTCCAGCTGCCAATCGCTGGAGAAAAATCAATAACAGTGGGGAACCTATTCTTGAATCTCACTCCCTTAATAGTTTAAATGTGAAATAAAGTTCATAAGAGAAGATGGAGGGTAAGAAAAGCGATGAAGGAGAACAATATTCATTTACATACTGGGAACGGGATTATGATTTATCACCAGAATACAGATGGATGCCTGTTTTCAAGGCGGCCCTGGAGACTGTCTGTGTGGATGCTTCTAAGTCATGCATCCCCAAAGGTCCACAAGCAGATCCAAGAGATACTACAGCGAAAGAAGTCACTGCAAGGACTAAAGAGGAGGAAAAAATAAGAAAAAGGATGTGTGGATGTGTCCTCAGCATTGTAAAAACACTGTTGTGATTGTTTATTGCCTGCAGAATCAGAGTCACCAAAGAACCCGAGGCGTATGAAGCCCCCTGAACCCCAGACACAGACTCTCCCGCAGGCCTGAGGAGGACACTCTGTCTGCGTCCCCTGCTTCTCCTGACACATACCGAAGTGAAAGTACCTCAGGTGGAGTTTGTGAGCTGGCTATCTCGGGGCAGCCTGACTTTGAGCTGCACAGAAAACAAAGAGAGCAGAGCCCGGCCTGCAGTGACAGAGAATAATGCTTCAAATAAGATTGAGAAGATAAAGACAGAGGAACAGAGGTGAGAGGAAAGTGGAGAAAACATAACGCTCTAAGTCATGACCACAATCTTGAAACTAACGCTATAGGTGAAAGAATATATCATTGCATCTCTTGTGTCTGGACATGTCCTTTTGATTGACAGCTGAAGGGCCCCTCAGCAGCAGCAGAGACCACGCTACATTACCCAAAGCGAGCAAAAGGCCTGGCACAGTCGCTGTAATGGTACTTTAAATTCAGGATGGAGCTATTTAACGGTGAGAGGGAGCGAGGAGCAGCCGGCCTGAGCCTGGTGAGCGTTCGCCCTCCCCGTTCACTCTCTCTGAGGGGGACCGCTCCCCTATCTGTGCTCACATGATGGCTAAGTTGCCCAGCTCATTAGGTCTTTGTTTAACACTTAACATGCAGAAAACAATTACCGCCTCCAACTGGGCTGAAGATAAAGCAAGTCTTAATGGGTGCATCCTTATGTTGAAACTGTATGCATGCATGTATTCAGTGTGCACTGCTGGTTGTTGTTTACGGCGTGTACTCGGGATGTTGAAGCAGTAATTTACCTGCACTGTTCCACAGATGTAGATGTTCCTCTTGGGATGTATTGAGGATGATAAATACTTGAATTTCCTCAGGCTGCAGACTGAGGAGGTTTTATTCATTATTTCTAACTAATTGATTACTGTAAGAAGGCTTTCTAACCTGCTCCACAATTAATGTGCTGCTTTTTATGGGCTTAATTAATGACCGCTGCAGCTTCATGAAAAACACACTCAATTACATGTGCGGTTGAAAAAGTGCGGCTGTTTGTTTGGCAGCATCAGGGACGGCACAGACACATTAATCAGGGAAACTGGAATTCAATAAGACGGACTAAGTCCTCTGGACCGAATCGGACTATTTTTCATATTGTTGTCATGTTGCCTCTGTGGCAATATCGCTGCTCAAGCTTCCCTCTTGACCCAAAATTCACTTTAAATCAACTTTACTGTCAACAATCTCCGCTTGTTGTGCTCCGGCTTGTTTGTTCTGAGGCTGCGGTCGCGCCGTCTGCTCTCGGTGACACCGTGTTTGTGTTTGTGGAGTGTGGGACATCATATTCAATGTGCTGCACCTTTCATATTTGGTGAAGAGAGAGGGGTTGTTTTGTCTCCAAACAAAGATGTACAAAGTGACACCGGCACACGCGTTCATCGCTGCTGCTTATGTTTAGAGAGGTTGACACCCAAAAACTGATTCCACAGGATCTTGTTTTGAATAGAAAATGGTTTTGGACACACTGTTTGCATTCAAAATACTTTCCCGGCAGCATGAATGTCAGTGTTTTCACAGTCTGAAAATAAATGCTATCTATCTAGATTTCCATGTGTCTCTGTGTCCTCGTAGGTTCAACAAAAATGCTGGAAAGACTTCTGCAAAACTTTAGTCCTGGCTGTTTCTCTCTTTTCAGATGCAAACTTTTAAATACTATCCTCAGCTCCAAAACGAAAAGATATTTTAAAATAAAAACCTTCATGGTCCACATGCATCCCCGAGTCTTCCCACCTCTCCTGTGACAAACCAGCCACCAATCAAGCCATACACACAGACTCTCCTTTTCCAGGAAGGCATTGATCGCAGCCAAAGCGATCAGGATCGATACCTTCCCTGTTATACGCCAGCTCTCGAACCCCTTAAATAATGCTGCACAGTGAGCTGAGGCAATAATTGGACCGCTTCTTACTTAATCAAGTTCTTCTTATGTCTGTGAGAGCTGAAAAACACCCAGAAGTGATTCAGTCCCTTAGGTTAAAGAGTAAAAATAAGATGGAAAACTCTCTTCTCTGGGTCCGCTGTCAGTCAAAAGTATTTAGTGAAAGTCTTGAACTCGCTCTTTTCTTTCTCTAATTGCTGATGGACAGAGGAGCACCGAAGTTTAGAATAAGGCCCAAAGACCTAGATGCCACAGAGCTGACATCATTTCTATAAAAAGCTAATGATGTCCGAGTTTCATTGGCCTGTGACACATTCTCCTGAAAGGCCTGACGTGTGGAAAAAGGGAAACGCCGAAAAAGGACCCAAATTTCACCAAGCTATCAAAAGGGGTCTGCTGAGGTTGGGGCTCATTTAGGTCAGTACCAACACAGCCCTCGAGCTGAGTCCAATTACAGCAGCAGGAATGGTGAGCGGTCCAAAAGAAGACTAATTGGAGATTTTTGTAGAGGAGGAAAACTAACAGACTGATTAAGAGAAACGAGGTAAACATCAAAACAGCGATGTCCAAAAAGTCAAAGCTTCTGCGTCTCTCATGCTGAAATCCATGATGGTGGACATGACAACAAAAATAATAAAGATAGATTTAGATTCGGTTTCAGTTTAGTTTTTGCAGTGTTTTAAGAACAATGTGAACAACACAGCCCACTACACACTAACAGGTTTCATTGGTCAACATTTAGAGTCGCCACCCTCAAAAGTGGAAACCTCGCCAGATCTGAACAAACATGGACGACAATCAGAGTAACATCAAGCTAAATAGTAGCTGCTAAGAGACTTGGTGTATCCATTACTGCTACAACTTGTGTTTAACTGCTCTCCTGATCAGTTTAATTATGGCATGTTTAACAAAATTAATAACCGCTTGTGATCTTCTAACCAGCACATCATGAAAAGTTGAATTTTTCTTACTATACTATACTATACAGGAAGATTAATGGCAAAAATTGAGACTGTGCTGACCCTCGTCCAAAGGGGGAATCACACCCAAGATCAGGGTGGTTATCTTGTGGCGTGTGTGCTGGGGCCAAAATGGGTCTGAGTTCAGATTTAAAGCTCCTGTGAGGAGTTTTTTCATGTCAATCAAATGGACTGAAATTCAACTGGACGCTTTTTTATGATATCCAAAAAAAAATAAGACCATCAGTACCATGATTAACAATTTTAATATTGTAATTTTTTGTGCTTAAATCTGCTGTGAAGGGGAGGAGTCAGACCAGTTGATTGACAGCAGGGTAGAGAAACTGCCTCTCTTTGTCAAAACAAATCTCAAAGTTAAGAGTCAACAGGATGAAGTTTGCGTATGAAAATAAGACTTTCACTTGTAGAGGACAAGAAATGACAGGTATCACTTTGTCCACAGGGGGCGCTAAAACCAAGACAAACAGCAATTCTTTATAGCGGCTTTAAGGATAAAAATAACTTATTTATAGGGTTAGTTTATCAATTTTGGTTAGTATTATTTACGGAAGCTCATATGCAGAATAGCAGATTTAATATTTTTATTTTTGGGTCATAAAAAGTTAGAGTTATAAATTATTTTTTTGTAAATAAACATCAAAGTTAATATAGATCTGAGGCTTTATTTTTTATTTTTATTTCTTAAAGTGCTAACCAGTCCAGCTGTGGCTCCTGGAAGTTTAGTCAGACTTTGACAGTACCCAGAATGCAGCGCTCTGTGGTCAGTGCAGTCATCTGATTTAATTTCCTATTAGCCCCACAAATCTTCAGGTTTCCAGTAAAGTATCTGGTGACAATAACAAACAACAGAGCAGTGCTACTGGAGATTGCATCATTAGTTAAAGCTTGCAATATCATCCCACTGCTCTGGTACTGGAGGAGGTCAGAGAATCCCAAAAGACCCAAGACTGTATTTTATTCTGTGTCTGTAATTGAACATCCTACTTAGGATCTGGGCATGGCTGTACCTTCTGCAAACAAGCAGCTAGCTCATCATTCAGTGACAGATTTGTCGAGTAAGTGGCTATTTTATTAACAAAGTATACAAGACCCTAACAAATATTAAATAAGTTACACGCTCTGAAGCATGAAACATCAGAACGAGCTATGTAAATGTATGAGCCGCTGGTTATGAGATGTTGTTCTGGCTGCCTCTTAATTCCATAATAAAATCTGAAAGGTGTAAGAGTGGAGCGCAGCACGGGTATTTTAACTCTACACAAATGAGATTAGGTGTTGGTACACAGAGCAGAATGAGGGTTTGGGAGCAGAAGCTTTGCTTTCATGGCTTAGCCTGCAGCGGGGACTTCAGAGCGGGGCAGGTTACAGCGTGATTACGATGATCCGGTCTGATCTGAGGGAATGAAATTTCTTCCTGGACCACATTTTGGCTCCTCAGCAGGAAGGAGACAAACAGATAAAAATGCAGCGGCAGCCACAGCTCACACAAAGGCAGATAATCACACACTTACAGGCTAACACAAGCAGGCATGAGCACGCTTTTGGAATAATGTCCACTTTCTGCACTAATTAATTTTTTCCCTAATTCATTTATAAAGCTATCATGAAGCCAGAAAACAGTATGAACTAACAGGCTCTCTTTAAATGGATTCCCGTTTTCATTTTGCAAGGCATAACATTCATTTATCAGATAAGATCTGCAGAAGGCAAGCTCCGTAGTATTTAAAAAAACATCAATAAATGTGACAGGAAAAGGGATCGTCTGCTAGCGCCAGCTCATAAAGTCTGTTGCTAAAATTTGTCAGAAACTGAGTGATGGGAAAGAAAATGAGGTTATACAAATTAGATTTAGGCTCTTTCAGCACAGTAAATCAACATGCAGACAACATATTGTAACTTATAGAGGAGCTAACATGTTTTGTTTTTTGTTTTCTGAGGCCGCTCCAAATTACAGAGGATCTTAGAGGTGTATGTTTGTGGGAGCTCTCTGACAAAGTGAGTATGCTGAAAACTAGCAGGTATGATGGTGTTATTTTGGTTTTAATGGACCTTTTTTCCTAATTCTGTCCAACTGTTCTGTTACGAGCTAGTGCAAGCGTGCTTTAATTGGCCACGAGTTGTTGCCTTTAAGACTGCCTTTAGGGCTTTTGACCAAGAGTCTTTGTTATCTACGTGTGCAGGAGACGCCTGTCTGTGCTGCTTAGTAGGAATTTATGTCAACTGGCTGTTATAATCCAAACTATAAACCAACACTGGATCTTTGGTGTGGAGAGGTTTGAAAAAGGCTGCTTTAGCAAAGTGCTGTTAATTGCAGCTCTTATGGTTGCATTTGTGCATGCTAAGTTTGTTTTTGTCTACACCAAGTTGCCCAAACCGGTGAATTATTTGGCACTTTAACCCGCAGGAAATTTCCCTTCAGAAACTAAGAGGTTTATCTAATCTGATTAAATTACAGAAACATACAAAGTAGAGCTTGGGGTGATTTATATGAGGTTCATTTTCAGGTCCTTGTTATACTGGATGATAAGGTTAAGTCTGCTGTAGGGCTGGGCGATATGGCCTCAAATCAATATCACAATATACTGAGCAGTTCACCTCGATAATGAGAAATAGATGATAACTACTCCACAAGCTGCTCACCCCCTCCCACATCAACTTCCTCTACTTCAGCCGCTAAAACTTTTGAACTGTCCTCCATCTCCTCACCTGTCTTTCTCTCTTTGTTATGGACTGGATGGGGTGGAGTCATGTCTCTGACGTATGACAGCGTCTTAAAGGGACATGAGACCATAGCCTCCCTACACACATTCAACTTTTATTTATTTATTTTTTTGACACCAAATACATTGACATGGACAAAATGATGTCGGCTATTGTCGTAAATTTCGGTATCTAAATTTTCAGTTGATCACACAGCCCTAGTCTGATATCATTGCAGCTATAGCTAGCATGGGTCAGTGTTTGGATTGTTCCCCTTTGTCAGGCTGCCAAGTTCATTATTAGTTTTTGCCTATGTTAAATTCATTGAATAAGTCTAGATTTAAGACCCATGATGACGACACCAAAGTTTGATTTTACTGAAAGGCCAAGACGGGAAACAGTCCTGCCTGAAAACAGTCAAGACTGAGTTTTAAAGCCCCTTGTGAGATCCCCTTGAGATCACTGGAGTGTGCTCCAACTTTGGCAAAACTCTCACGACTTTATCTCGACTTTGGGAATTTGTCGCTTTTAAATCACTCAGAAAGTGGAATGGAGTAAGACCAGCGAAAAGGTCATAATAACACACGTTTTAGTGGGTGTTTTGTCTACATTAACTTATTACTTCAACTATAAAACTTATAAAGTTGGTCCCTTTTTCCTCTAAATCACAGGGAGCTCTACTTCCTCTGTATTATTGCTGCACAGACATTCTCAGTTCATCTTAGCAATAAATCCCCACCTGCACCGGCTCACTATATATCTCCTACTTCAGCCAGACTTCATTTTTCCATTTTTCCCTGCCTTCTCTGTGCAGCTTATGTAAGAGGCAGCCAGAATGATGGGGGATGGGTTGTCAGGAGAGGCACTGTACCCTTCAACTGGCAGGAGAGTATATCCCTGTCTCTCCCTAAAGGATGGTTGAAAATGATCCTCTCCCTGCACACTCGGATGAATATCAGCACCCACTGCAGCACTGAGGCTCAGATTTATTCAATTGACACCCCCACATACTGTACTGTGGAGAAGAAATCACCTGGCATAAATTTATCTCTCGACAAACCTCACCCTCTTCTACAGAGACACACAGTCACAGCAGGGAGGATGATTTTGCATCTTTCATGCTGAAGTGAGAGAGTATAAACACGCTGAAACAAAGAGCTGTCATTGACTGATTAATCTTGAACACAGAAAGTTTGAGTAATCAGACTTGTGTAGTTTGATATCTGGGTCATGTATTTTTATGAACAGAGAAAGTCAAAGTGATACCTCAGCATGCGAGGAATGAAAATTTGTAGAGAGGACCTCCTGCATTGAGGCGGAGAGTAAAACAAGATTATTCCCCAAAACGCAACGCAAGCTCTAAAATTACTCTCAAAGTTCCACTAGGCTGACAAAAGCAGATGAAGACGGTGAAATTGCACCCAGGTGCTTCTGCAAAGAGTTTATTCTGAGTACATTATGTTTCTGACTCAGTGGTCCACAATAGCAGGGTCCAGGTGCACGTCGCCTGCAGGCAGCCAGTATTTGGGTAACACTTTGGCCAGGAGCGAGTGGTGTAAAAGCAGAAATTAGGTCAAATTAGAGGGTAACGTTGAGCTAATGTGTGTCAGGGCTATGACTAAGCAGATGACCAGTCTGTAGGAGGTCTTAGTGGAGCCTTATATCTCTTTATCTCAAAGGAAAAGCTGCGAAATATTGAACTGGAAAAAAACAAAAATGTTCAACCAACCACAAGGATCAGCTGGATCCCATCTGAAGAGTGTGGAGCACAGCTGTTCTCAGGTAAACTCAGGTAATTCAATTATGAGGGAAAGTGTGGAGAAAATTGGGGATTTGAACACGAACAGGATGTTTGCGCCGCATGATGGCAGTTTGCAGAGCGCTGTGTAAAAACAAGTTTTTAAAGCAAAAAGAAAAGGTGAGCTATTTTTGCTGTGTTTCGTGATTTCATCTTCAAAACTTAAAACCAGATCATGTTGAAGAAAACTTCATATGATACGACCATAGACTGTATATAGAATGGACGCAGTCTGCCTCCTTGCTGGGTGAAGCCACCGAAAGAACAGCACCCTCTGGTGACAGGCTGCAGTATAGGTCATAAATCCCACCACCTCCAGCAATCCCTTTGGAGTTGTGGACAAACTTTAGAAATTTATTACACAGAATATAATTTTTTCTCCCCCCTGCTTGGGATGTTGACATGTAGTTATTGTAAGACTGGTTTGTGCTCAAGTCCTCTTTTTTCTGTGCAGCTCGATTTTTAAAAGTTATTAGGGGGTTCATGTTTTCTATGATTGACACTACGAAGATTGCGTAGCTCACCCAGGGGATACGATGTTTGAGCAGAGTGTCACCACAGCGACTCTCCCACTGAATATGTACACAATACTACTGCGCAAGTGGTGGTTCCAGGAAGTGGAAAAAATCCTGCAAATACCGAGAGCAATTCTCGGTATTTGACAGATCTGTATAATGACGGAAGGTGGAGCCAAGTTGTAAGATGGAAAACAGAGACATACATGGTGCAAAACATGCATGATGGTTATCAAACCTAATAAAGTTGAACAGTGGATGATGGTGTCTCAGCAGGTAGCAACAACAAATCAGTCCGCCTCTCTGCGCCACTCGCTTCACTGCAGCTTTTTCAGGATTTCAGAGCGGTGGATTCACGGGTAAACAACCCCCACTAGCTCTATTATCAAAACAAAGCCAAGAGGATTCAATAGTTTTAAATATTAATGTATCGGTTTTAATTTCAGAAATGATTCAAGCATACTGTGTCCAGCCAGTATTTGATGTGGCTGCATAACTGCAGGAAACACTGGGGGAGATGAATTTCACCACACTGAGAGAAAACAAGACGAGTAAACATGCAGCCACATGAAGAAAGGCCGAACGTTTTCATATTCTCCCTGCGTATCAGGTGGTGATTGAGTCTTGGACACACTGCTCTAAACTAGCTGAGTTTTGAATATCAATTTGCTCTGCATGATCTCCTCAAGCCGGCGAGAAAAGGTCAAATCATTCAGTGTTAAGAACAAACTTCGGTTCCCCCCGTTAATGCATGCAGCAGACTCTGCAGACTAACATGACACTTTCCCCGGGCTCTTAATGATGTGACTTAATGATGCGACAGAGAAAAAAACATCCAAATAAAGACGCTGTCATCTCCCAGAGGAATTTACAATTTACTGCATTTTTCTCAATGATATTTAAATTGTTTCTCTGTGAGCGCTCTCATGTGTTTTGACCCAAAATAAAACCATATCAGGAGACAGAAGTGGATCAGCCAATTAGACGGAAAACAACATGGTCTTGGCAAACACTCAACCCCTCGCCCACCAAAGTCGCCTCATAAAAAACACAAGATAACTCATGGTGTTTATATGAAGACACCAAGTTTTAGAAAGCAACCAAATGGAAAGTTTGGGAACTCTGCTGAGGAGAAGCTGAAAGTCACAACACTTTATTGTGCTCCAAAGTAGAAAAGGTTGCATATTCTGCCCTTTTATTTCCAAATGTTGAATGTTTGCACAGAGCAGAAACGAAAGCAGTAAAAGGCTTGAATAGGATTGACCCAGAGTATAAATGAGCAGGTAACAGGATAAGTAAAGGTGTTTATTTGTTCCCAAGGAGAGCCACATTCACCTCTCTGAAAAACAAGCCATGATATGAGTAACTGTGTTTAGTCAAGCGGAGAGTTTATTTTGGGAACGAGTGCTTTGACCTTTATTTGCCGGCTTGACGAGATTCTGCAAAGTGAAATAAGGTTCATGATTAAGCTGATGGCTCCTAATCCTTTTTTCGCCCAAAGCTGGAGAGAATTACTATCTTTCTGCCGTTTCCTCTCCTTCATGCATTCATAGAAATTTTTTATCTCACACTTGACTTTCCTTTTTTTTTCTTCTTCTCCTTGCTTTGTTTTTCACCCGCCTGCCCATTGGCCTCCAGATTTTCTCGCACTGACTTTCACTCCAGTCTGTCTTCTTCTTTTCTGCCTCTGTGCATCGCTCATCGCCAGGAACAGTCCGTCACACATGAAGGAAGATGGATAACATGAGGACTCTTAGGGCAGTACCTCCAGAAAAGAAATATTACATTTTTTAACACAATTTCCCTCAAATTTTAATCGATTTAGCCCCGGTCATGTTGTTTATTTGACCAGGAAACTGTAGATATGAAAAGTGGAAACTGCCCACGCTTGGATGAATTTAAAACAAAATCAAAGGCAGAACATTAAAACGTCAGAAACCAAGTGATTTTACATGTTTGCCTTTCCTGCTCCAGGCTTTTTTTTAAACATTAAATAACGTCTGTAAAAAATCTCTTTTGTTCACTTCCCTTTTGGTGTGTTTGCCTTTACTACACCTTTATTTCTGAAGTTCGACGACTTGTTCCAGCACTTTTAATAGCACTCCCTTTAATTGAGGTAAATCATGCCATTTTACCTCCTTTCAACGAGCAGTTTCTTTCTTCCAGTCTTTTTTTATTGTTTTTTTTAGCTCGTTGGTTTTAAATGTCTTTCATTACCTCCGCCAAGGAGGTTATGTTTTCGGTAGCGTTGGTTTGTTTGTTTGTTTGTTTGTTTGTTTGTTTGTCTGTGAACAACTTTACGGAGAAAGCTACAGACGGATTGACCTGAAATTTTCACCAGAGGTGCGTCTCAGCCCCAGGAGGATCCCATTAAATTTTGGTGGTGATCCGGATTCTGGATCCAGGAATTTTTTTAAGGATTCTTTATCATTGTGAGATAGGGCAAATTTGGGAATTTTTGCATTTAGCTCTTTAAAAATGTCCAGAGTCTTTAGTAAAAAATTACACAAAAGGATCTCAATGAGTTTTATGAAGTGTCAAAGGTTGTGATCCTGTGTTGTGATACTGTGATCCAGAACACACAAAAATAAGGGTGTCAATGGAATTTTCAATGCTGAAAGATAACCAGTGGGCGGCACAGTGGTGTAGATAGGTGGTACAGTGGTGTAGTGGTTAGCACTGTCGCCTCACAGCAAGAAGGTCCTGGGTTCGACTCCGGGTCAGGGCGTTTCTTGTTTTAGGAACAGTGAACATACCAGTTTAAACACAAATAAAAGGTTAATAAAAGACACGTAACAGTAAAAATTTTGGTGTGAATCACAATATAAGGAGGTTTGCGCTTTCCGAGTGCTTTTCTAGTTTGCCGATGCAAAGCACTGCAAAATATATCCCATGAATGAAACTGCTGCATGGAGCTGCTTTTTTGTACTACAGGAGTCGCATAAACAGCTCAACAGCAGTCGTGCTCGAACCACACTCTGTATTCCTCTCATGTCGGTGTCGGTCTCGGGCTCTTTCAGCGTGCAGGTGCGGCTGACAGCTGCCTATCATCTCTTACTGTAGCATCATGTTCTCCCATAACAGCAGGAGAAGTGCCTCTGAAAACTTTTTGAACTAGTGAGAGGAAATATCCAGAGCTGATGGACTGTCACTGAAAAAAAAAAAAAAAAAAAACTCGCCGTCTGTTCCCGGGAACTCTGCCACCGTAAAAGGACCAATCACCCTCTTTGAAAACGTTTGCTGTAAATAAAGAGTTTTCTTGGTCCTTCCGCTCTAGTTCTTGTTTATTTTTGTATAGTGCTGTACAATTTCTCTGCTCATTCATCCATTTATACACTGATGGCAGCGAGCGACGGCACACGCTTCACGATGATAAGCTTTTATGAAGTTTAGAGGCTCGCCCAAGGACACTTTGACATGACGATAAAACGAGTTTGAGATCAAAACATTTATACTGTGATTAGATAACTGACTCCGTCTGCTCAGCCATGGCAGCCCTGATAGTATCAAAGCTGTGGGCTAAATAATCTCACTGCAATGATACTCTATATGATAGTAGAAGATGTGATTGTACTACAAAGATCAACAGGGTGCTGGTTTGGCTCAAGTGGTGGACTGGACAACCTCTGTGTAGAAGCAACAATCCTTTTTCCCGCTAGTTGTAGGTTTTCATCAGATTTCACTGAGACCACATCCCACACACCCCTCAGAAAGAAGAAGAAGAAGAAGAAGAAGAAGAAGAAGAAGAAGAAGAAGAAGAAGAAGAAGAAGAAGAAGAAGAAGAAGAAGAAGAAGAAGAAGAAGAAGAAGAAGAAGAAGAAGAAGAAGAAGAAGAAGAAGAAGAAGAAGAAGAAGAAGAAGAAGAAGAAGAAGAAGAAAATAAAAATATCCTTAATGGCCGCAGAGAGAATGTTTCGATTTAGAGTTAAGGCTCATTTATGATACATATGGATCTGGATATAGCTAGAGCTCTCCATCTGTGCTTCGCGTTCTTCTCGTCCGTATTTCTGCACGGATCCTTGAAGTTTATGGATACGGACCAGACAGAGCAGTACCACAGGAAACTGTGGGGGCAGTGTTGCTGCTGTCACTGTTTGATATGCATCTCAAGAGAGAAACGAAGAAGACAATGAGGATCGTGTCAATTTCTCTCATCGGTACGACTAGATAAAAGAATTCTCTGTCTTCCAACCGTGAGGCCTTTAGTGGCCTGACTGACCGCCTCCTCCAACGCTGCCTCTGTTTTTGTCTCCTATGCAAAATATACATTATCACAAGCTCCTCCACAGTCGCCATGTTTCTTACTGTTTGTTGTTGTCGAAACTTTTGACTCCAGCCTTCCCCCCGGTGGATGTAATGGTTAACATCCAGGCCAATGTAAAAGACGCATGGAAGTACATGGGCAGTGACGGAACCATCGTTTGAAACGGACGCGTACATTTTCATACATATGGTAAGCATAAATGAGCCTTAAAGATCATTCAGCAATGCATTGTGGGAGAGTCTGAGCAAAATCATCCAACTAAGGTAAGTACCCAGATATTATAAAAGTTAAAGTGTTATAATTTAGAGCAAAATTGACTCAAATGTGAGTAAAACTAAAAGGCATTTTAGTCCAAAGACTAAATCTGAATTAGCTGCCAAAATGAACAGTACCTTCAGATGAACTTTCTGATTTCTTTTGTGTTTTTTTAGAAAACCTTTTTTTACAGTATCTTGATAGATTAATCAACTGTCTCTGATCGTTATGAACTTCCTTTAATTAATGCAGAGAACAGATGAGCTTAAAAAAAGGATGAAAATCTTGAAAAGATAAAAAGATTCATTAAAAACTTCTACCAACTTTAAAGAGACAAGTATACTGAGACCTACATTAGAGGAAATATATGATTAAGTTATGACTATAAGGTCTCAATACAACCCAAACTGTCCGTCTCTCTTTTACTCATACAGATTACTTTTCTGACTAAACCTTAAGGCTGAGTCGTTCCAGGCAGCCTGCGAAACTGTCACTGTCAAAGTTTGTCTCGTCTTTAACTAGCAAATAAAGTATCAATGACAAAGAACGAGTGTAAAAATTATAGGCTGTCAGAGTTCAGGATCGTTTCACGGTGAGATGGAGTTAACGATTGTTTTATCTGGTCTCATTTAAAGTCGTATAAAGTGTTGAAATCAAATGGAGAGCTAATGGAGAATGAGTTTTACTGCACACTGAAATATGGAAATATTCAATGTAACTGGATGAGTCCTGCGTGGTTTTCAAGTTCTATGTTTTGATTAAAACAGAAGCCCTCTGTGTTAAACTAATGATATAGATATAGTGCGGGTGAAGAGTGATGTATCGCCTCTGCAGGATGTCTTCCTCTCCTTTTATCTGTCATATTCGCTCTCTCCTCGATGTCTTTATCACCTTCTTCTGCACTCTCACATTTTCTGATCAGCATATGAACGCACATCTTCTCTCTCCCTCGCCTGCCCTGTTTCCCTCCCCTCTCCCTCTCACTTCATCTCATCCTTCCTCTCGCTGATGAGCATATGAACACACGTCTCTCTTCCCCTCCGCCGGCTGCTGCCTCCCTCTCCTCCTGCTGCTTCAGCTCAGCCTACAGGCAATTTTCACACAAGGCTGATTGAATTCACCCCCTCTCTCCTCTCCTCTCCTGTTTCTTTTCACTCCTCTCTGTTCCTGCAAGGGGAAGAGGATGAGACAACAAGGTCTCACCGCCACACACACACTTACATGCATATAAATGGACACGATCGAATGGAACACACTCCACACACACATGCACACACACACGCGCAGGGCTGCAGGACAAACAAACACGCATTTTTCCAAGAAGAGGTGAAGAGAGGGGCAGCTGTAACGTACACACAGATCTGTAAAAGACACGCATACCAATGCACATGAAGGCTACTGCATGAGGACTGAACACAAACTGATTCAAGAGATGATCAGGAACAAACTCAGTGAAGCTTTAATGTGATACAGTATGAGAATGAGGATTATTCATTAAATAATCATTTATAAGAGTCAATCATGAGGGAAGACTTTCACTGGTTTGAGTTTATTTTGTGAGGATTTGTTTCTCTGTGTTGTCAGTGATCTACTACTGTATAATTATGA
This sequence comes from Xyrichtys novacula, assembly GCA_962446985.1. NCBI lineage: Eukaryota > Metazoa > Chordata > Actinopteri > Labriformes > Labridae > Xyrichtys > Xyrichtys novacula. Next base: position 28,664,351 of record OY660871.1, read on the forward strand.
GGGATTATTAGACATTTGGTCAAAATGGAGTGAGGCAAAATCTCTGCTGAGCTCTCAAAGAAAACTGCGAGCTGTTGAAACACAGTGAAAACTGTAACAGATAAAAACTATGAGTCTGTGGAGAACTAATCTGTGTATTTTTGTGAGGTTAAGGCGTTTCTGACAAGATCATTTGTGTCATAATCGTTTTTAAAAAACTTAAACCTCAACTATGGATTAGGAATACACCGATTCGATATTTTGATCAGATATCGGCTCCGATATTGACAAATTAACTGGATCGGATAACTGATGAATGACGCCAATCCAGAGTTCCGATCCAGTCTTTTAATTAATTTTTCTTTTAAGACATGAAAGTCTTTCTTCTTTTTGCTGTGTGCTAATGTGCAGTTTGTTATTTGTTGATAAATAATATTAAGTAAATGTAATTCTGTGTTAATCTGTTACCTTTTTTTTTAACAAGGCTAATGTCAAGCCTGATGCCTTCACTCACAGAGTGAGGTATACAGTTCATTCATTAAACAGTAGTATTGGATCGGTATTGGATATCGGCCGATACACACAGCCCAGGTATCGTATCGGATTGAATCAGAAAAAAATAGATTGGTGCATCTCTATTATGGATGGCTCATGTTGAAAAAGTATCAAACTAGCATCATAGCATCAGCTAGCATCATAATTGTGACAGTCTAGCACCAGCTTCTACCCTGCTAGCCTACTCCTAGTTAGGCAGATAAATTGAGCACAAAAAAAGAGACTGTTTCGCGTAAATAGATGATAATATGTCTCATCTTTTTGGGCAAGATTATCCTCTCTAATATCAGCAGGGGAAAAAGTAAGCAGTCATAAATCTGGTTAGCATGTAGGCTACAGGCTTTATCTGAAAATAAATGTATGAAACGAGAGTTGTCTGTATTTCTTTTGCCAAACATTTATCACTGTGCTTGATGGTATTTCAGTCAACTCTTGATCACTGGTGTGTGCACACAAACAGTTGGATATAGTTTAACGTCCGCCCTCTTGCTGCTGGAGCTTCTGCCAGCAGCAGGTTAACCTTTAAATGGTAAATGGTACAGGGACTACGGTACAGCAGGAGCGGGCGAGGTCAAGTGTCTGACCAAGGACACTTCACCACTGCGCCAGAGTCGTTTTCTTTCTAAATTGATTTTGTCGTCTTTTGACAGCCTCTACTGTTATCATTTTGGTAAACTGACTTAACTGAGATAAGTTTATCTGCTGCAGGTACATAAAGGCTTAAATCCAATCCGATCCGCTTTATTTATATAGCACATTTAAAAAAAAAAACATTCAAGTTTACCAAAGTGCTGCACTGTAAAAGAACAAACACTGCAGAAAACATCAAGGGGAAATGAATAAAAGCAGGTAAAAGACAGCTCTAAACGTTTTTTTTTTAAACTCGTGTCAGTGTATTTTCTGTCATCTGCTCTCTTCAGTCCTGTTACGTTTAAGGTTGATAGATAGCAGCAACCTGAGAAAGCAGGTCAGCAGTAATAGAGACAACATGAAAGCCGTGCATCCCGTCAGGTAGCTGCATAATCTAATCAAACAGCATCAGCGCTGGTTGCTAATAGCAACAGAACGTTCAACTGGAACCAACTGCTGATTAAAAAATAGTCGCATTGGTGTCTAAGGATTTCAAACGAGCCTTTTTTACTGTTTTCTGACTTTTTATCGACTAACAATTATACTGGTAATATAAAAGTCACCAGGGGACGTTAGTCGCACTTCCCTTGAAGGTGGATAAAAGGCCACCAAGTCGGCTCATCAAAGAAGGACACGTTGCACCTGTAGTCGCGTAAATTGCCACTTGCGTGGAAACCATTTGGCCTGGCCAGAAGTGTGTGACGGAGGATGATGAAAGAGCGGCGAAAGGAGTAGAGGCGACAGCAGCCAGAGCCGCTTGAACAAGTCGTTTAACCTGGGGACTGCTTCCATAAAGACAAACCATGATGCTTCTGGGGCTCCAAGAAAACACACATAAAAGCATTACACACATATACACATACACACACACGAAGAATGAAAACAACAGGAGGTTATTAATGGTCAGGTGTTGTTCCTGTTCTGCTCCAAGCACTTCACCAGCAACCTGCATCCCACAAGGAGCCATAATCATCACCCCCTCCTCGACAATCATTTACAGCGGCACCAGCTGCCCAATGTCCTCTGGTCAAACTGGATTCACAATCTAGTAATAGTCTCCCAAACTGTATCTTGGGTGATTTAAGTCCGTGCAGCAGCAGTAACAGACCTTCAATCTGTCGGTTCTATCATTGGGATGGAACAGCAAACTCTCAGGAAACCAAGCTAATGGAGGAATGGAAGGAGGGGGGATCAGGTAGCTATAAATCTTGCTCTCAGGGACCCTACACAGAAAAACACACCGGTGAGGCATGTGATGGATAACAGTGCCAAACCGAAGGGTATTGATACATCCTTCAGGAAACCACGGTGGTGTGTTCCATCTCATGAGGAAGATTGTGTACAGTAGAGTGTAAAAAAAAAAAAATAACTCTAAACCTACAAAAGTAATGCAAGGGGAAAAGACTGAACGTGGGCTGTCGCTGATTCACAAGGGTTTGTGGAGATGGGTTTTGCAAATTTTTCATGCATTTGCAACAAAAGGAAAAAAATCCTGCAATTCTGAACCGATCAGAAAGCTTTCTATTCCATCTGCAATTCAAAATATGAAGGTGATATATCGTTTATTTATGCGAGATGATTTCTGCAACAAAAGCAGTGGAGGCTGAAGAAAGCAAGTGCTGGAATTTCTTGTTGAATCAAGTGAAAATCTTGCAATCACGTAACCATCCTTGTGAAATTCCTGCCTTCTTTTCTTCGTGACTGTTGCTTGAGTCCTCTGTCGACACCGAGGATGATAAATCTACACCTGAGGCGTCATAAAGACCTGAGTTATTTCCTGCCACACTTGAGAAATTGATGCGGGATGACAGGCTCCAAAACTGTCCAGTAAATGAAGATATAAAGAGGAGGCGTGAAAGCACTGAAGCAAAGGAGCAAAGAAAAAGTGTAAAGGTGTTAAAGGTTGCTGTTGTGTCTCTGGTTGGCGTTCATGTCCTTGTGCAACATGCAGAGGAAGAGAAAACGTCATGGATAACATATATCAGAGTACATCATTATTGATGCCACATATAGTAATTTCCTTTCACCAGCGAAAAAATAGGACATTTTCTGCATGGGACTTAATGTGGAATAATGGATTCAACAATATATCCCACGCTCTGGCAATGTATTCATATTTCACTCATGCAGCAGCAGTGGACAATTTTATGCTGCTCTCTTCTCAACTTGCCCAGACTGCAAATCAATGTCCATTAAGAGACTTGAGTGTTCATATGTCAGAGAATCCTCTCCATTAACTCAGCTCCAGCACAGATCGCAGCCTCTCCCATTCAAGAACAGTTCCAGTGTATGCAGAGTGTCTGCTCCAGGAGGCTGCTACAGGCAGATGCTCATTATAGTGACATGTTGACCTCCGGTGATTTCGCTATGCACTGATAATGAACTGGACCATTTGTGCCGTGCGGTTGTCACAGGCCATTTTCAAACTTTTATTTATCCAGCCAAGGTTTACTGGGCACTCATACTTCTTCTCTGGCAAGGCCGAGCTTCTCACTCATAAAGTTTCACAGCTTCACACCTGGTAGCCATCCATCGTAACCAAAGGTCTTTACAGCGAGCAGCTTCACTGGAGCGGCTGAGGCGTCTTCAAGGGTAAAACTGCGGTACTTTCTCAAGCAGACAAGAGCGATTCTTATTCACTTTACCACGCAAATTAAAATGGAAGACCTTCCTCTTTTTGAGTTTTATTTCCTTTGTGCTTTAATACTGTGACGGCTATACAATGACTGAATGGAATTTGAGTTTATAATGCTTATCATAGAAACTCAGAATCATCCCAGATATTATAACAAACAAAAAGTTAAACGTTTTCTTAGGAATACCAGGACCAGCACTTGAATAAGTCCTGTCATAGACCCAAATTATTTAGGAAAAATCACAGCTTTGATAAAAAAAATAAAATAAATAAAATTTTCCACTTTAACCAGGACGCTGATGGCCTGTTTCAACACACACCTCATAAACACAGGCCATGGTCCATGTTGCAATTGTCACAGCTTTGAATTTATGCTGGATGTCTTCACCCACTATCTCTCTTCAGCTCTTCTTTGTAATAAAGGCAAATAATGCCCCCAAAATAACTGAAAAAAGTGTAAAAAAAAATAAAATAAAAACAAGGGCCTGTGTCCATTTCCAACCCTTTTCTATCATTAGTGGACACAGGCCCTAACAGCAATGTAAGTTTATGTAAGTTTTGTTTTTTGTGCTTTTATTCTGATCATTTTCACTCTGGAGAATTTATTCTATGGTGAAAATATCTAAAATATATTACACTATTATTATTACGCTGCATGTCACTTAATACGAAGCTACAGTGGATATGTAACCGGATTTTATGGGATTATTTCTCAAGAACTTGACAGATAATTTAAGCAAAATTCAACTGATGTGAGCAAGAAAAACTCCTGCATACTTGGAGTTTAATTACACAAATAGTAAAGAGTTTATTTCCTTAAAGAAGAGAAGAGTTTTTTCTTTTTTCAAGCTCTTAACAATGTGCTTTTTTTTCAGTACTACAACAGCAAGCCATATCCTTTTTAGTTGGATAACAGATCACTTGAAATGTGTGCAGTACTGTGACACAACACCACACACACACACACACACACACACACACACACACACACACACACACACACACACACACACACACACACACACACACACACACACACACACACAACTATAGTGCAGTCACTCTCAGAGTCGCCCTGTTCACCCCTCAAAGTGCAGGGATGGTTGGGGATAAAGGAAGCAGCAGATCTCAGCAGCGCAGAGTGATAACAGTCATCTATTAATCTTACCTCCTCTCCCGTCAGGTAGTACGCAGACAGCAAGCCGCCAACGTAACGGATGTTCACCTCGAAGAGCGACGCCTCCCCGTTCTGTTGAACAGAGAGAGAGAGAGAGAGAGAGAGAGATCGAATCATGAAATGTCACATTCAGTTGAAGACTGCGGTTACACAGTGCATGGGTGTGTACGGCAAATGTAACACACTGCAGTCATCATAAACAGTGTTTATATCTCAGGTTGTGTGTGTGTGTATTTTTTTTTCAGTGAATATATATTTACTGCTCAGACAGAACAGAGATAAACTTTCTTTTAAGACCTTCAAACATAAAACAGGTTATATGTGCAGATAATGCAGCGTCTCTCAACACATACCGTAAGCTTTGACATATCTGTGACACATGGGTGTGATGGATGCTTCTTTAAAGGTTACATGAATACAACCAGAAATAAAAAACACAATGGAGACCATGTCTGACTGTTTTTTGTGGACTACAAAGAAAAATCAAGTAGAAAAAAAAAAACAGCTCTGAGATGTAGAAGGAGTCACAATAAGAAGCAAATCCTCTACTTTCTTTACAGAGGAAGTCGAGGTGATGAATAACACCTCTGATTACACCTGTGGAGAGAGCAGAAAAAAAACACCTTTCTTACAGGAATGCCTTTGCATGGTGTTGAACTGATTACAGAGTCGTATTTTTGTCCCTGGATTATCACAAAAGGTCTCAGAGAAAGGCGCAGAAAAGGTTTCTAACTGATTGGCAACAGCAGACTGGTGTTTCTGAATAAAATGTGTGATTGGTACGGTGACTCAGAGGTGTGCCACACGAGCAGATTTTTATTGACGTATGGCCGTCGTGCCTGAAATCAGTAAATCTATATTTCTACTTGAGGTAAAGTATCTGATCACATTTAATCCTGTCACAAGGTGGCAGCTTTAAAAAACCAATCGAATGAAAATCATGTTTTTCTTGTTGTCATGTTCATATGGCATTGTTCTAATGCTAGAGGACATTTTATAAGACAAGTAAGTGCAAAATTGCATTTCTGAGTATTTTTGTATTCAAATCACTCTGAATCTAAGGCAGACCCAAACTGCAGGTTGAGACACAGTGAGATTTCCTATGTCACAAATCCAAGCTCAGCCCATGGCACTCCACTTTGCAGGCCAGACTCGCAGAAGTAGAGAGGACGATCAAGGAACAAGCATGCGCGTGAGTGGATTGCAGTACTTGTAAAAAAGCTAGTCATGATATTAGCGTTCATCATGCCCCAAAAGGCTCCTATGTTACCTGCCACTTCTACTACACCGGCAATGTTAGGCTACAAGCTAACGTGAAGAGGAGTGTGCAGAGCAGCGCTGTCTCCGCCCACGACTCAGAGGCGAATAGCTAATGAGCTACTGGAGCACTGCAGAAGAAAAGCTCGTAAGAATGAAACAGGCAACATGATTTTGGCTAAAAATTTTATAATCACTATTTAAAGACCACTGAGAAAACTTTAAGTAGTAAAAAGAAAACTATCAGAGTGTGACTTTAATGTTTGAAACAGGTATGTCCAACAGCTTTAACATAAAAACAGCAGCATTAATGTCGACCTCTTGTATTTCCCACAGGAGCCTCTTTACAGAGAATCATAAAAGCTCAGCAAGGCCAAAGAGCTGAAGACAAAACCATCCATACCATGTACTTTGGCTAATTATAAGATAATCCCACCCAAACATGACTGTTAGTGTACGCTACATAGAGAAAATTCCCAGTACTATACTTGGCTGTCAAAACCAGAGTGTGTTTGGTGTATATGTTTGGGTCTTCAAGCCTCTATAGAGATGAAAAATGTGTTGAAAAATACAACCAAGCTCTAAAAATGATCCATCATGGCGGTGAAGCTGACATGCAGCTTACTGTGTTTACAAGAGGACACTTTTTTATAAACCAGAGTACCAGCCGTTATTAGTGAGGAGGGGGGGTGACCGATCAAAGGAGCCATTCTGCTGTGATCTATATTTTCATGCTGCTGCTATGAAGCCTTTTGGAGGAGTAATCACACCGAGAGTGTCAACATTAAATGTATTTGTTCTACTTCATTTCCAAATTAAAACATGAAAGAAGAGGTATTACCCTGCGTGTCTCCATGTGCCTCCATAATTATTGACTCTTAGCCTCCCTGAAGGTTGAAGCAGACTGGTATTCATTGACTTGGAGACCCATTGAGAAGGAAATTGCCATCTCAAGTGTGGATGATAAGGAAACTGTAATTGGGTGCCAGAGAGGGCAATTAGCTCCACTCTGAGGAGCAGAGAGGGGGACTCACTGGCATCTGTTCACTGCTTTAATTTATCTCCATATGTATCTCCTCTTATTTATATTCAACATCACACTCTCTCTTCATTACACTTAACCCTTAATCAATACTTGGCTTAAATTACCATCAAAAGTGTTTGCCTTTCAATCTGCCCATGGGGTGTTGCCAACAATGACATCTTTTAACATGTCATCTTATTGGTGACACAAACGCTTTGATTAATTATAACATTTAAAGATATTCTTGTCAACAGATGAGTAAACTCAAATCGACCAAATGACTCAAATTAGGAAATACAAATCTGCGCCTCAGGTAAACTCATACAGTTTGTTCCTATCAAGTTTGTTTAAAGGGATATTCCGGTGTAAAATTGAGTTAGAGTCAAACTCACCATAACAAGAAGTTAGACACCCCGTCGAGAGATGAATGTTGCTGACCGCTTGCTTCTCTAGTTAAACCAACTTTAGTAACAACCGCAGATAGCAATACAGAGAGCCATGCGTTCAACCAACTTTAGTAACGACCACATGATGGCAATACACAGCGGTCTCAGGAGCCATGCTCTCAACCGAAACGCCACTCTATGGCCACAAATAATACTCAGAACAGCACCTAACTTCATCAACGGTACATAAAGGGCAATATCTTTTTAATTTTGATTTATTTCTTTAGCAAAGAGACTAAACACAACTCACCTACTCTCTTCCAGCAGCCGCTTGTTTGTAGCAAGACCTCGGGCCAGTCCATTACGGACTACAGTGGGGTGACGCAGCTCAAGGAAGAACATTTATGATCATTACTTTATCATTTCCGCGGTAGTTCTTCTGCCCTGGCGTCTCTGTCTGATTGCATTTCCATGAAGAAATTATCATAAATGTTCTTCCTTGAGCTGCGTCACCCCACTGTAGTCCGTAATGGACTCTTTGCTAAAGAAAGTCAAAGCTAAAAAGATGTTTGGTGGCTAGTACTGTGGCTGGGACCCTATATGTACTGTTGATGAAGTTAGGTGCTGTTCTGAGCATTATTTGTGGCTATAGAGTGGCGTTTTGGTTGAGGTTTGTTTATGGCTCCTCAGACCTTTGTATATTGCCATCATGCGGTCGTTACTTAAGTTGGTATAACAAGAGCAGCAAGCGGTCGGCAACATTCATCTCTCGACAGGGTGTCTGACTTGGTGTTACAGTGTGTTTGACCCTAACTTAATTTTATGCTGGAATATCCCTTTAAGTGATAGAAGTCATTATCAGAGCTTTAGAGGTGGATTTTGTCACTTAGACAAACATATGCTGCCTGTTTTTTCTCTATGCTACGCTGATTAAGCCAAGCTAGCCACAGGTTTCAGCTCCATATTTCCCTAAGACGTGAAATTGGCATCAAAATTAAACAAGATTTTCATATCAAACCACTGCATTCACATGAGCCCCGTTTGCCACATGCTCTTTAAGTGTAAATTACACAGCGGCAGCAGAGCTTTCATACAGCCGAGGCGATGGCTTAGGTCTTGAAGTCGGAACACCGCTGACATTTCTTGAGACAAAGCACAGCTTCCTCTGGCAGGGCCGAGAGCTGCGATGTCCTGCCAACCCTGAAATGAGCGGCCCATTCAGTAATGACACTACGATGGCAGCGATTAGAGGTGGAGGGACTATTTATCACCAGTGATGGCGGCACTCAGAGCGACAGGTAAGAGAGGACGCCTTGTGCTGACAGAGACTCAGACAATCCGACTTTTACTTCCTAACACAGGCGCCGACATTCACTCAACAAGCTTTCATACTGATGCAACATTTAAAGACACACAGAAGAGTTTGTTATGGTATCAGACAAGCCTGCAGGCAGGAGTTATATTAAAAGTGCGTTTGTTGATATTTGATTTGAATGTGATGCATTTTTCAGAAACAAGTAAAACACTGTTTTGGTGCAAATAGGGCAAACGTTAAGATTTGCATCTCTATTAAATCAGCGAGAAAAGAAGTTCTGTGGCTCTGTTAAAGCTGACAAAACAAAGCAGAGTAAACTCACACTGACATGAATCAATACAATCATCACATCATATGCAAGATATAAAGATAGACGATAAGAACAAAGTCCTCTGAGAGGCTGTTTTTATCATGGAAAGAAACAAATTCAGCATTTTTTTCATCTGTTTTTGGTTTGAATTTGACTTTTTTTAAATCTCAGTTGCACTCGAGCAAGTTAAACATTGTAATTTCTCTAAAACAAAAGCTGTTCTGCACATTTTTCATGCATTGATTACTTCTTTTATTTACTTCTAATTAAGTCCAAAAATGAAGCTTTTACATCTGTGTGGCTGTTAATTAGACCAACACAAATCCACTCAAACGAATGTTATTTTGTAATATTTTCCTTTTCATTCCACCACTCAAAAAACCCACAAAGTGGAACAAATACAAGCAATTAATTATCAATTTGCCAATAGTTTTTGCAAATGGATATTTTCAATTTGCCGAAAGCCTGGAGCAATATTTGTTTGAGGCTCTGCTGAGAGGTTTTACCTTCGTCGGATTATCAAACCGATTGAAATGAATACGGATGCTTTTACAAAAGCAACGAGAGTGATCATGTCTTAACAGTTATTTTTTAATGTCTGTAGCTGCAGGCAGGAGGAAGGTGTCAGACTGAGTGATTAACAGCCCACTGCAGAGACAGTATTTTTCTGCACTTTTTCACATGACAAAAATCCACAGGGAGTGAAAACAAGATGAGATGTAGAATTGATTTGTCCACCAGGGGGCATCAAAATCAACATGAGCCAAAAGTTCCTCTTAAGATCTTTTAAATATTCTTAGTTTCAAGAGATAAAAGTTTTGAGAAGTAATAAAGAAATTTAAGAGCTGAGAACAAAATGATGCTTTTTGATGACCTACAAACCCAAACAAGACCATCACAACTAGACTGTTAGTTTCTATATGATGATTTAAATGCTTGTGAGGGAGTAAGTGTCAAACAACCAGAAATCATCTCCTACAAATACCATTAATGATGTTCAGTATGCCGTTTTATCAAGGAGCATATTTGAGTAAAGTGCAGCATGATAAAGGAAAAGTAAATAAAGTAAATTCTTGTCCGTCTTCACAGAAATCAGGCTGAGGACCGATAATCCATCAGATTTTATACTTTATCAGAGACCCTCAAAGCGCTTTACATTGGATACATCATTCATTCGCTCACACAGTCACACCTTAGTGGTGGTAAACTACTGTAGTAGTCACAGCTGTCCTGGGGCAGACTGATGGAAACATGGCTGCCAGTTTGCGCCTACGGCCTCTCTGACCACCACCACACAACACTCACATTCATACACCAGTGGAGGACACACACTGGGAGCAAGGTGGGTTATTAAGTGTCTCGCCCAAGGACACAGCGGACAGACTAGGGATGGGGGGAATCAAACTGCCAACCTTCCAGTTATTGGACAACCGCTCTACCTCCTGAGCTACAATGGGAAAGTCAAACCCTTACCCTCTCTTTCTCTGTCTCCATTATTCTCAGCCTGCTGCTGGAAAAGGTGCAAGAAGAGACTTTGTCAATGATGATTACCCCACAGCAACTACGAGTTGGCATCATTCTGTCACAGCTTTGCAAAACAAAGACCGTACTAACAGACACAAAGCCTTTCCGAGTCAAGAAGTTGAGATCTTTATCTTCAACTATTTATGTGTAAAAGATCGGACTTTTTTCTACTCCCACTGATAAACACAGTGTTCTCAACACTAAGCTTTGTTAAGCAGAGTGAAAGACCTGGATTGAGCTCCTTTAATGCAGACTATTTCTTAAAATTTCAGAAAATAAACTAGTCTTCAATCATCATAAATCCTCATGATTACACACATGCCTGCCTGCTCATGAGTAGAAGAGTCAGTCAGAGAATAAAAAGCAGTTAAAACAGCCGTCAGCTGCCTCTGTTCTTGCTTTGGCAGATCCATAAGTCAATAAAAACAGCCTGAAACGCCATGTCCCTCCACTAATACTACCCAAAATGTTTTTAATTGGAAGCCCCACCCCAAATATGTTCTATGAAACACCCAGATTGAATCCAGACTTTAGAGAGTCTGGTCAGCAATAAACGCCATTTTTGAGGTTTGTGTCCAAGCCTCCGGCCTGGCAGCAGTGAAACAGAACAGCTGAGCAGCGACTAGCAGAGTGTTGATTTTTTTTTTTTTTGCTTGGAGGGCATCAGGATGATGCATCACTTGTCATGCTGCTGTTTTGTGAAGCTGCGTCACCGGGCGGATGAGTAACCGACGCCTTCGTCATTAGCAGAGAAACCCGTGCAGATACGACCGCAGATGTCTGGAGAGATAAACCGAATCTGATTAGTTTTAAAGTAACAGAGCGCGCGGCCTGTTTCTTGAAATATCATATTAAGGAGGTAAATCTGATTTTGATGCAGTGTGTACAGAGCCCGGGATGATATGATTACAAAGGTTGGCAGATTTGTTTAGAAGCATGTCCTGCGAACGATCACCTGTGTTATATTTCTGCCCCTGACTTTGATGTGAAAATTTTGTCTTGTTTTAACTGAAAGAAGTCAGATTGAGCAAAAATGTGAGTAGATGTAAACATTCAGAAGCAGATGACGCATTAAGAAATCCTCAGAATACTAAAAAACTGGGAGCTGAGAGGACAATTAGCATTTTAATTGATAGATATGACATAATAGTTGTGCAGGAGAAGCCACGGCTGAAGAGAAGAAGAATTAATTAATGAGTGTAATGACTCATTGGGCACATTGCTGTTGTACCTTGTAGGTGTTCTGCCTCACTAGCACTGTGCAGTGTTGCCGACAGTGTTTGATGCTGCTTCCTCTGTTGATGAGTATTCAGCAGCAGCAGTGGCAGAAACTGTCACCGGACTCGGCCCAGATTTCCCTGGGACACGAGCCTGATTGGCATGGCCGCCGTGCTGCTGCGAGCCAAGCAGCTGACTACACTGTGCCCAGCGGCGTGTCCGGCTCAGACGCTAATGTAATGATTTACTGCTAATAAAGAGGCATCATTGTCGGCGGGCAGATGACTGGAGGCAACGCCGGCGTCCAGGTTTGACTGACTCCCACTTTTCAAAGCCAAATGAGACTGATGTGACAAGAAAAAATGAAAAGACCAGATGAGCCACGGATGAAAATTAAGCAGATGATTGCCTCTCCTACCAGCGCTGCTGATTCACGCTCGCTGGATGTGATTTAACTTAACATCGTTAATTAACATGGAGAAATCATGAAAGGGACCAATTAGATCCAGATACTCTAATCTCTGCCAGTCGAGCAAGCTGCGCTTACAAAGCTGCAGCAGCTCGGTTATCCAGTACCGCTCTTCTCCACCCAGCAACTATCAGGACAAAAAAGCTGCGTATTCCTCGGCTTTTTTTTCATTATTGGGCACTAATTATGCTCTTGATGAGTGTCCGAGTTGGGAGAGCAGTCACCGACATTAGCGTTAATGACCGCTAACCTCTGGGGCATGCTAAGCAACAATCCCCCATGGAAAGAGAACTCTCAACTTCACGCCAATTAAGAAAAAAAACAACAGAGAGCCTCACAGATAATGAGTGAACTCAGCTGAATAAACCAACAGATATCATCAACCTACAAACCCCACAGAGTTAATGATTAACACATTATTAATGCCAGGTTTTATTTATTCAAAGTCTAGAAACCTTGAAAATGCTTTAAAATACAAAAACACTTTTGCCAAAATTTCAACTTCAACTGTTTTCACTGCCATCAGAACACCTCTGATTGTGTTAACTACAAATTTAGCTTTATTATTTATTCATCTGTACATCAGATAAGTATGAAAGAGAATTAGGGCCACAAGAAGAGGAAAAATAATCACAGGAGGGGGATTTTTTAATTTACATTTTGAGATTAAAGTCAAAATTTCTAGATTAAAGTCGAAATTTCGAGATAAAAGTAGTAATTTTAAAAAGTCAAAATTTTGACTTTATTCATGTCGACTTTAATCTCGAAGTTTCAACTCTAATCTCCTTCCTGTAATCATTTTTCCCTCTTCATGTGGCCCTCATCCTCTTTCTTACATGAGCACTCATCTTCATGGTAACACAAAAAATCAACCGTGAATGGTCACTTTCAGTTAAAGAACCCAGTTGAGTTTGGAAGAATATTTTTGTTTGGTGAGAATATGGTTCTTTTCTAGATTATATAAAAAAGGGGGGTGCAAAGTCACATTATCGACTCCTAACTCACACAACAGTTCTAGTAACTCAGCTTTGATGAGAAACTGAGATCTTCAGAAGTTTGTTTGAACCCTAAACTGTAAAAACATGAATATAGTTCATCACCTAAGAAGGGTTTGAAAATGATGGTCACCATATTGGAAATGCTGACTCAGTCTCAATTTTAGTCTACATTGCTACTCGAGCCATCTCAATATACTGTCAGTATGAAAATGAAACACTGACATGATGCTAATATAAACATATGATAGTATGATTAGGTCATAAAGCTCCTGTGAGGGTCTTTTTTTAATGTTTATGAAATAGAGTAGGATTTTTTGTCACATACAAAAGCAAAGAAAACTATAAATAACAATATTGAATATCTTTACAGTGTAATGTATTATGTCTGAAAGTGGGAAAGCCTTGTTTTTACATTTGTCACTTTAAATATTCACAATAAATAAAACGTGACTGTCAGAAGTCAACAGGATGAGACTTTTTGTCAGAAGATACTATCTAAGCATGTAGAGGACAAAACATACGATGACTGCTTCGCCTACAGAGGGCGCCAAAATTGACACAAGCCAAAAGTTCCTTTAAATCTGATAACAGTATCTGAACTTTTATTTGTTTTATCCTTCACCCTGTAACGACATAAAAACACATCTTCTTGTTACAGCTGAGAAAAGGAGAAAATTTGGTGTATTTGAGAGAAAAAAAAAGGTTTTGACAGCAAAAAAAAAAAAAAAAACTATCACTATGAATCTGAGAATTGAATGGATAGCTATTCAGATAAATTTTCTACATCGATCATGTCTCTGCTGGTGATGAAAACTGAACTGGTCATTATGTCAGAAGATGATACCTGAGTTTTTTGATCTAATTAAAATAATAAAGGTTATATTTCTGCAGACACCTATAATTAGAGAGCATTAGTCTGTTCCAGGAGACTGAAGTTCAGATTTGGCTGTGGTTCTTTGAACACTAATGACACTAGATGAGAGTGATTAAACTTATCAAAAGGAAATTATGTTGTCTCTGGTGTGAAACTCTTCTCAAATTTTCAGAAACAACCAAACCACCAGAGAGTCGTGTCTGTTTTTCTAAAGCTTTAATTCAATACAACCACTGGTGCTCACCTTTGTACATACAGTCTTTTCTGCGTGTCTATGCCGCACCTCTGGTTTGTTCCCATGATGCATCTCCTCAAACTGAATACCAATTCCCATCTCAGACCAATAAACCCTGATTAAATGTTCTAAGCAGAGAGTTATTAAGATTAACAATCAGGTAATGGTTTAGATCTCATCCAGTGAGATTTACATTTCAGGGTTTTTTAAATAAATCTTATCTTTGAAATAATCAAATAATTAATCAGAGGGAAATTTCTCCCAAGAATATCATTAAATAGACACAACAGAGAGTGTATTCCATATCATAAACATCTGCACTAAATATGGAGAGGTGTAGATTAACAGCCTTGTGAATAATTAATTAAAGGAGACACGGTGATGAATTAAAATCAGCCCATTACAAATAGATTTTCCCCTCTTTCTTTCCCTGCATCCAAGAATATTCGCCCGTTTGTATCTGTCTGTTTCATTGAGTTTCCCTCTATACATCCACACATATATGAAGAGCAGCATCCTTCATACAGGTTCCTGCTCTCTCCTGGGGGAAGCAGCAGCTCCCCACTGACTCCTCTATGATAATGTTCGGCTCTCGTGGGACTTCGCTACGCTCTTACTCTCTGCTGTTATTATTCAACCCGCTGCGGTCCATCTTCCCTCCGCCTGACTCTGTGTGTATCTGTCTGCCTCTGTCTCTCATCATATACCTCCCACTGTATTTGGCCTTGCTGACTGAGCCGCATCCTTCACTTTGTCTCAGCGCTGTTGGAGGCTGCCCGCTGCAGACAGGAACAAAAACACAAAAAAAAAAAAACACAAGCCGACGACGCACTCAAGCTGCCTAATGTTCCGTCGTGTTCATGGTGATATATTAAACACCCAGTTATGCAGATGAGGTCATTAACGGAGCTAATTAATGCTGCAATTACAAACATCAATATACTTGTCTGCACATAATTTCAGTTGTAGAATGAAACATGAGCTCTAATGGTTTATAAATGCAAAAAAGTTTTAATGTCGGAGAGAAAGTCCTGTTATTAAAGTTCTGTGTTAGAGATTTGTTTTCACAGTATCCCTGGCTGTGTTAAATACTTGATTCTGATTGGTCAAAAAACAGTAATAATGGTCACAAATTCTAAACAGGTCAAGTACAATCAGGGTGAAGTTTCCCTCAAAAGAACGTCTCAAAAAAATCTCAAAAATGACATTTACTGAAGGTTTGTTAGAATCTGTTGCCATGGAAGCCTTACTAACCTTGGAGTCAAAAAGACTGTTATTTTACCAGGACATATGAATCATTTTAAGTTGATAAAATCATCTTTAAATCAGTATCTTGTGTCTGCTTTTTTAAGGCTATATTCTTCAATCTCTCCTGCCTCTCTACTGTGAAGAACTTTTGGTATAGGTCAACTTTGGCGCCCCCTGTGGCCAAAGCAGTCTCGTCATTTATATGCTAAAGTAGTTGCTAAACATGCTAAACTTATTGTTCTGACTTCTGACAGTCAAATGTATGATTTATTGTGATTATATTGTGTGGAAATTTGTAAATCTAGTCCCTGATAGTTGTGTTTGGTTTTATAAATCACGAAAAGGCATCAGTATGAATTTCGGTCTATTTCATTCATGTCAAAAAATCCTCATTGTATCTTGAAGAGTATTTTCTTCATATATTATAAAATATGTACAAGCAGGTATTATTATTCGGGATAACTGGCACTTGGTGGTCAAATATGATGTGGAAT
This sequence comes from Xyrichtys novacula, assembly GCA_962446985.1. Taxonomy (NCBI): domain Eukaryota; kingdom Metazoa; phylum Chordata; class Actinopteri; order Labriformes; family Labridae; genus Xyrichtys; species Xyrichtys novacula. The sequence goes on from OY660871.1 coordinate 28,680,679, forward strand.
ATGATCAAAAATCAGCTACAGTTTCTGCTCATGGACAATAGTTTCTGAATAGGAACAAACTTGAACAGATTTGTTCGGTTTTAAAAGGGGTCAAAAGCTCTGGATGGATCTAAAAGCACCAAATGAACAAAACATCTTTTGACAACCATATTACCATTTTTAAAACTAAGAAAAATGCTCGCACTTGGACTTTTTTTCCCCCTCTGGCTGACTGTGAAAATGTTGACTCTCTTCTAAGCTTTACTTTGTTCCTTGGAAAAAAAAATAAGATCAGCCTCTTGTGCTTCTAAATACTCGGCTATGCACACAAGCTTGGTGTTACATTTTTTAATTCGCTGTTTGGTGCTGTGCAGGCTGTGCTTGATGGATTTTCAAGAGCTTGTTTTCCCTTCAAATAAAGGCATATAGTAATTATCAACTGCGAGAGTCAACTAAAAGTGGAAAACTTCACAGTCAGTGGTGACGATGCTCTGCGGTAACTTCGCCTTCTTGAAAAATGCACAGGCATTGATTATTAAAGTAGCTTCAAGTTTTTCTAATGGCTCATCATCTTCAGTGTTTTAAGCATTTTTGCATTTGCCAAAAAAGTCTCACATTTAGATTTCTAAATGTCTCTACATTAACTCAGATGCCCCCAATCTGCAAAATCTCAGCATCAAAGTGGCCCAAAGTGGGGTCTTGGGTCAGCGTACGCCTCAGCCAAATGAGTCCACAGGGGAAAAATCATGTGAGTGATGTAAAACACGGAGGCAAATACCCGTAATGATGACGCGCCCACACTGAGTGTCCTTTGCCCCTCGCATCCTGAGACAGAATGTCAACTCAGCTTGACCTAAGCTCAGGGGCACGGCATCTCCACTGAAGCATCGCCCGCCATCGTAAATGACACTGTTTTTTTTTTTTCTCCTTCAGACGCCTGCATGACTGGGAGCGAGGTGGGTCTCGTTTAGCACAGGCAGAAGGTCACTGAGGTCAAAAAACAGCGCTGCAGATGTAAACAGCAACCTTGCTCTGGGTCTTTGTGTTATGAAATGACGCCATTTGAAGTTCACAGAGGTGACTGTGACTTTTTTCGGAAAAATGACTCATTTACAGCTTCGTTATTCTCTGAAATGCTTCAAGACAGCAACTAAAGAAGAGTATTTGAGTTCTTTCAGTTTGCAAATTTTCGACGTCTTTGCCGTTGACGTACAGATATTTGTATCATAAATGCATCAGATTTTATATCAGAGACCCTCAAAGCGCTTTACATTAGATACATCATTCATTCGCTCACACAGTCACACCCTGGTGGTGGTAAACTACCTTAGTAGTCACAGCTGCCCTGGGGCAGACTGATGGAAACATGGCTGCCAGTTTGCGCCTACAGCCTCTCTGACCACCACCACACAACACTCTGGGAGCAAGGTGGGTTAAGTGTCTTACCCAAGAACACAACAGACAGACTCAGGATAGGGGGGAGTCGAACCTCCAACCTTCTGGTCATTGGACGGCCGCTCTACCTCCTGAGATACTGCCGTCCACACAACAGATTTAAAAATACAGTAAAACATTCACCATAATGTCGTGGTTCTAAGTTTTAAGACGTCATACTCTAATACAAATCAGTAGTTTAAAGTTAAGAGAACTAAACGCAGCACTTCATTTGCTAGCTTTATCACAACTCAACTGTTTTGACAATATGCACTTCTGGAAACGATGGCTCTCCTCTTTGGTATCTTGGTGAGGTCAGGAGTTAGTCAAAACTACTTTTAGCCAGGATGTCCTTTCACATGTGATCCATTGTTTTTAGTTCAGTAAGTAATTTGAGAACTGATCTGTCTGCAGAGTAAACCCTCATCACTCTTTCTGAGTAGCCGCCATTCACCTGATTCTGGGGAGTCTCAGTTTCACTGTAAATACAATCTAATACAGAGGCCTTACTATAGCAAGTTAGCCTGAAAAAGAAAAAGATTCCCCCCTTGTTAGCATACATCGAGAATATATCTGTTTACAAAAATAAACACATTTTTGTCAGGTAAAATCAGAGCTGCTTCTGCTCTCCATTTGAACTGATTCTTCTACACATACCGAAGCCTGCTGGTAAATGATTGGTCAATGCTACATGGACTAAAAACACGATATAAAGAAGTCCAGACCACTTCCCATACTTTCACTAAGGTCACACCTACACATCGCACTTTTCCATGTAGATTAGTTTTCCGTGACCTCACAGTTAACTTTTGTTTTCAAGGCCAAACACTTTTTGTTTGCCTGAAAATAAAAGTTCCAAACAAACTCATGGAATTGGTGAAAATATTCTGCATATCTGGTTTCTTCAAATATTCACAACCTCCATATGCACTTTATATTTGCCTAGGGTGTATGCAAATTTTGACTTGGTAGACATTTTTCTTGTCTACCAAGCAATTATGCTGAAAATAGTTGCCGATACAGTCCTCTCTGTTTCCAACTGTGTTATTTATGCACTGTGGTTCTGTACGCTCGCTATATTGTTCAGCGGTTGCCGAGATGCTGCCGGCAATCTCTGAGAGGATTTGATGTAGTTCCTCTCCCGAGTCTACTCTCTCAACAAACTTTCAGTCCTCTGTGAACCGAGCGAGCCTTCTTGGGTGGAAGTCAGTAAACAGTCTGTCTATCTGAGCTCGCTCTGGCCTCTGGGTGCTGCATCTTCTCGACATTGAACAGATTATCAGTAGCAACAATATGCAATGATTCTGTTATCATTCCACTAAAACGCTAATTATGTCTGGATTAACTGATATAAACACACTTCAGCTGTTTAAATCGAACCACTTTACCTCTCTGTACATTCAGGCCTCAAGCTGCAGCAGGCTTTTTTGCACTACATGCATTTTAAGCGGATGTTATATAGGAAGGGATTGTTTTTGACTTATTGTTCTCGTGGGATGCAGCTAGAAGATATCAGCTTCAGACGAGAGACAACCGCTCAAACGTTCTGCGGCATGCTGACACTGGAACAGCCCCTACTGAGCCTCGCTTCACATTTCAGGGTTGTCAGGCTAACAGCAGGAAATCACAACACCACATGAGGTAAAAAAATAAGCCAAAACAAACATGTCCAGGATCATGCTTAGAAGCTCTCAGAGAAAATGTGAACATGATGTCAGTGCTGGTGCTGTTAACTGTGTTGAACCCCGCTCACTGTCTGGAACAGTATCTCACTGATAGTAGCTGATAAGCATGAAACACAGGCAGATATTAATAGTTTTGCAGGTATTTAGTTTAACAGAAGAGCTAACAAAATTCAAATAAAGGCCTGATAAGAACCGTTTTCATCTCAGAACAGTAAATATACTCGATACCATAGTACATGCGTGTCTTTCTTGTTGTCTACATGTTCATATGGCATTTTTCTGATGCTACAGGACAGATCAAGAGAAAACTCGGAGCAAAATTGCATTTCTGAGTATTTCTTCATTCAAAACGCTGTGAAATTTTCACAGACCCAAACGGAAGATTCAGACACAGTGAGATTTCCTATGTCACAACTTCAAGCTCCGCCCCTTGTGCTCTGGCCAGACCCCGAGAAGTAGAGAGGACGACGGCGGAACAAGTGTGCGTGGTAGCAAATTGCAATGCTCTTAAGAAAGCTAATTATGATATAATCTTACAAAGCCCATTGCCCCTGTTGCCATTAACCGCAGTAATGCCACTCTTAACCTGGAACTTGAACCCCTTCAGATCAAGTTCTACTTATTTCTGTCTTTGTGCTGCTTCAACAGCCAAAATTCACTTAATCCATCTACTACTTTCTTTTACTTAGGAGTGCGTGCTAAAGGAAAAGTCAGGGGATAACCATCACTATAGGAATTTATTCTCCAGGAATCACAAATGTCTCTAAAAATATATATCAGGAATCCACCTCAGAGATGTCTAAGAATTTAGCTCTTGGACAAAAAAGATGAATAAACCAATAATAGTCGGATGTAGACCAAAAACTGGGCCCAGCAAATACAAAGCACCTTCATAACAGCAGCAGGAAGTTTTAATGCACTTAAGCGATTCCCTGTCTCTGTAAGCCTCTACAACCCTCTAACTGAATACTCCAGAAATAGTGGTGAGATCCATCCACTCTCACTCTGATGTTTCTGTTTTATATCTTCTGCTCTATTTAGTGACACGTTGTTAACACACCAATCACCACCAGCAGGTGCTTATGGGTAAAAACAAGCCAGTTCAGGAGGACAGAATAACACAGCTCCTTCCTTCAGCCTCTCCCAATGACACCCACGAGACTTTACACTCACTAAAGTCTCACCTGAGCTGCAGAATTAAGGGCCTGATTGTGCTAATTACCCAGGCAGACTGCAGTCCTGGTTTGGCTCTGGAGAGTTTCACTGAGGTGTATCAGGAGTTATTGCCAGAGCAAACTGCTAGTTAGTCTAAAGAGGCTTCATGGGAACCATCAACAAACACACAGGGGAGCTTTTTAGTCTATAAAGAGGAACAATTGCAAAATTGAAATAAATGAGATTTCACTAAGAAAGACGGGCGCATTTAAAATGTCTGGGAGTGAAAACACTGCATATTATGATTATTACAAAGAAAAGTGGAGATACTTTGTTGTGTTGTGTTGCAAAGTAATATGACATAACACACCAACATGTCAATTAATCCAAGACAGATTTTTGTCTTCTAGGAAAATAGTAAGAACGGAGATTGTGATACCCTGTACAGTTTCCTGTAGACTAAACAAGTCCATCTATTCAGTGGTATTTTTATGATACAAATAAGGCCCCTGAGAATTAATGTCACATCCACTGATTATTCATTTGTGTGTTCCAGTTGAGCTAAGGCATGTGCAGAGGTCATCTAGCTGTAAGGACCACTGAATTAGTGTAACACCTGTCCAAAAGAGGCGTTTAATTCAACAATCCAAAAACCAGGCAACTTCATTACTAGTAATTTAGATTAAAATGCAAGGATGAGTTTTCAAATGTACATTTTTTTACAGTCCGTGGATGTTTGGACCAGGTGCTTAGATTATATAAATAGACTAAATGAAAGTAAGAGTAGTTGTTGGCGAGTAGGGCTTCCAAGATTAGTTGACAAGTCACAAGATGGTGTCGACTCTTAAAATCGTCGGTGACTAATTTAACTGTTGTTGTCATTTTGTTTGTTTTTTTAAGCTTTGTTTTTCTCTCAGATCTGCTGTTGTACCTTCTGCTGTCTTGTCTCACTTGTCTATGTCTGTCCTTAACGCACATGCACAGTAGTGATAATTTGGGTCAGCCATGATGGCAACGGAAAAATTACGTCCAACTCTGTTGCTAGCCGACAACGGAGATCAAAAGTTTGGGAGCATTTTTCCAAATAAAATAGAAGCATGTGTGATGGCAGCACGACGACGATGCACGCATATCCGAAAAGGAAGCACATTATAGCTGATTCAGTTTCTGGCGAAAAGGGACAGTTGTCTCAGTAAACTAAATGACTAGTTTGTTAACATTAACGATGACGATTTCATAAACCTTAGCACATACCTTAATCACTTCCAGCTGGAAGCTAACAATGGTTATATTAGAGCAGTTATAATAGTCAATTGTCAAATAATCGTTTGTGACAGCCTTATTGGCGAGACCCCGAGCAAGTGGTTAGTGGAAATTGACCTGAATGGAAAAACACTCCTGCAGTGGAGCCAAAGTAATTATTTTTAAATTGGTTAATTAAAGTGATCTGTCTAATAAAAAGTCATAGATTGGGACAAGTCACTTTTTTTTGCATTGAAGATTAAATCCATCAGTTATTTAAACAAACTGTCCAAAAACAAACTACATCAGCACCTGTATCAAGAACAAACTTTCGATCTGTGTGTTTAGTGTTTTTGCCGTGTGCACAAGGACCCCTGACTGAGTCATCACAAAAGTCCATGAAACTAAAACAAGACAAGTAATGCCGGTTTGATCGTCCCCTTCAGCAATGTTCATAACTGTCGGTTATCAGTCTACATCTATTTTATGTTTTCAAAGTAAACAAAAGCTCCATAACACAAACCTTGAAATAAAAGAGTTTAGTCTGTGCAGTCCTTTTAAGACTCACACCCATTACTACAGGAATTACAGCTCTGTACTGTAATAAGAGTATTAACCTGATTTATGCCGCCTCTCTGCCTGCCTTTGGTGCGTGTGCGTTTGAATTATACCAGTAGCAGAAAGCCTTAAAATACAGGACATATAATGATCAGAGTTGATTGATCACGCCACTATTTAAAAAAGTCAAAGGAGGACTTGGAAAAGATTGAAGAAGGAGGAGAAAAAGAGAAGAGCGATAAAATTTGAGAAGTGAAACGAGGGAACTCAATCTGGTCTCACAGTCATCATTAATCAATTTCCTACTCTCTCAGAGGACAAGTTAGAAGTCACACGGAGCTGAAAAACACAACTGATAGAAGAGCCCAATAACACACTGATCAACCTGCACAGACATAAATGCCCTATCTAATGCTAACTAGCTGTAACCATGCCAAACACCAATTAAAGATTGATGCAACAACAGCTTGTGGGAAATATGGCTAAAGCTAACATTGGCAGACACACATGGAGCTTTTCTGGTCCTGGGTATCGGCTCTGGCACCACAACATGCCAGTCTGTGTATAGAGGAGCATCAGGAAGGTTGCTGCGTGTTTTGAAGTGTTGTGCTTGAAATACATTCAATAAAATTTTGTTTACTTGGCTGAAAGTTAAAAAAAATCTGTTGCTTTTACTTTTCGGAGCCCATTAGTGTTTATCTACATAAAAGTGAAGGATTGTGTTTCTGTGTTTGGTTTCACTCCGCTACAGCACAGGAATAAGTCTGAGTATTGTAGTCTAAAGCTCAAGACTGTTTTGTCTGTGTGACTGCAGTGTTGTTCATGTTTGTCTGTTTTTATTTCAGAGCTGGGGAGTTACAGAGCAGCTGTCACTGTGTGGAGCTCTGAACGACAGACAGGCCAAACAACTCCATCTAATAAGCTGCTTATTGTCTGACTGCATCAGGTGGCATGTCATGTTGAGGCATAGTGTGTTTGTTATGGTGTTGTATGAACTCTTGTTGAAGGGGAACTGTGGTGAAATAAAGCACTTGTAGTGGACAAGCTGGAGTATCAACTAATTTTAAGATTCCCTTTAACTTTACTGTCTTTCAACCCCTTAAAAGCTATTAGTACATGAAAGAATCTGTTCATTCACGTGTCTTTATCTTTTCCATTTTACAAATGCCACCATGAATATACTAAAATTCTGGAGTAGTATCTGTGGTTGTCAAGAGCGTAAAGGTCGAATTATTGTGTTTCTTTAAACTCAAAAATGACCACTCAGGTTTGTAGTTAGCAAGATCATAGTCAATCTCTTTCACTTTTACCTTTTAGGTTGACAAGCATTTTTTACTTAAAAGATAACAATAAAGTCTTTAGTACTTTAACATATTTACCAACAGATTTTAAAGCTTCTGTAAATAACTTCAGATTTGCATCAACTTTGGCGCCCCCTATGGACAAAGAAGTCTTTACTTATCTTGTCTTTTGCATACTTAAATGGTGTCTTTTCACAAAAGTTATCATTCTGCTAGTCAAACAAATTATCTAATATGAATATTTGGGATTTAGTTTTTAAAAACAGCTTCTTCTTCGTCACCTACCCCTCTCACACAAGTAATAAACCATATAGAAACCGTCAGTCTGGTCAGTGACAGTCTTGTTTGCTTTTAGGGCATCAAGATATAAATTAAAGTTTATTTCACGAATGTCAAAAAACTCTAATACTCGTGTTTTCAATTTGGAAAAAAAGATGTTACTTCAGTGCGCTCTAGACAAAAATATTTTAAACTATCTATTTAATATGTTTATACTGTGTCAAATAAATATGATCAATCAAATTGTAACATATTACGATCCAGACTTGGTTCCATGACGTCTTTTGAGCACATCATCCACATCAAAACTTTTAAGAGGCGACTTTAATGAAAACTTTGACAACAGGAATAAAAATAAAAACCTGAAGATCCATCTCTCAGCTTTTCCTCCAATAACAACGACAGCTCTATTTGCGGTTTGAATAATAACAGTACTATCGACTTTGAGCGCTGCATTTCCCAGTAGTTTCTGTTACACTGGCTGCATTTCCTTAAGTGGTGATTCTGATAAAATTAGGACATCAGAACGTTTCCTCGGGCCCTTGGCAAGCTTAGCGAACCATTGCATCTGACAATCTGTGTATTGAGCCAGTAAGATATTTATTTATTAATTTATTTCTACTGAGGCAGGCATGTAAGTATGCAAACTGCATGAGGTTCCTCTCCACTGAAATAATGATATCCTGGAACTCATGAGTGTTTTTTTTTTTCTGGTGTACAGCAGAGTCTCTGAGGAGCTGAAGTTCATTAATATCTTAAAACTGTTTATCTGCAAACACTTAACTCCCTGGTGTGTTTATCTCTCTGTTCAAAAAAGCCTGGCATCCTTTTCTTTCTTTCCTTACTTAACTCATGATGCCAATTCACCGTGCAGTCAAAGAAAGCATTTTATCTAAAGTTATAAATGTATTCATGGACGTGCTGTTCTCAGAGGAGAAGACTCGACATGGACTTTGCCACAAACTGCCTGAAGATGCCATCACTAGATTTAAAAACAATATGACAACTGATTATGTTATTGGAGATAGAAAACAGCCCTGCCGCCAGGATACATGAATAATTTACCCTCAAAATATTACATTATCTGTTAAACAAGCTCAAATTGCCTCGCCTTTTTGTCCCAGAGAGGATAAAAAGAGACAAATCCTGTTTTTTCCGACCCTAAGAGGCTTCTGATGAAGGCATGAGGGAGTGAAGCTGAGGGATTGTGGCAGATCACAGCCGTGACAAAGGGCAACGTGGAGTGTAAATCTGTGTTTGTTGTCTCTATGATTGGTGACAGTGTGGCTGTTGGTCAGTGGCTGCCATTACCAGCCATCTCCGCCCAGACTATGAGGAGGAGTGCTTCAGCTGGCAGCTACAGCTCCGCTCACAGTTAATAGTCTGCATTCACTGGATCGACCGGCCTCAGGGAGACAGAAAAGCATTTAAGTGTCATGCTTCTCTCCTTCCTGCCTTTCAATCTACACATTTATCTTTGGTAGAGTGAGTGGGAGTGAGAGAGCAGGAACTCGAAGCTAAAAACAAGATTTTTATATTGTTCTGGTACGATTGTCTGAACTGCCTCTGATAGAACACAACCAACCCAAATCTATAACCCATTAGCCCCTTCAATATTTAACTTATTTGCTCCACAACAGTTCCTTATGAGTAATAAAAAATGGCTTCTATGGAGAGTAGAAGGCCTATTCTGACATTGGCCAATTAGATGTAAGGGAGGCTTGCATTAGGATCAGCTGCTCGGCTGTGTTTCCACCTTAGCACAGGAATTAAAATAAAATGTAATATGCATTTTTAGTATTTTGTGGGTGACCGTGCAAAATGCACTGCTTGGAAGAAAAGAGTGGTTGTTGTGCACTAAAAAGTTTGCATTGAAGGAAGTTTTTGATGGTAAAATCTTGACGAAAAGGGAATCAAACTTGTGGAGGTGAGAAAGGGAGCATTTCATTCTTGATTGCTGACCAAAAGATATCACTACATATTCCAGTTTATACATACTGCACCTTTAGATGACAAAATTAATATATGTTTACTGATTATATTTGGTAATATTGTTGTCTAAGACATCAGAAATAAGAAGCTAGGTTAATATTCTGTTCTGAAATGGTCCGTGTACTTGGTGGTGGCCAATGGATTTTTGTTTTCAAATGACAAAACAAAAATCGGGAGACATGCTGAGCTGTTTTCCGGCGACCAGTAAGGAATCGGGAGGTGGAAAATGGAAAAAAAACAGTTTTCCATTTCAATAATAAAGATTTGAGAATCGAAAAAGCAACTCAGTATTTGACTTTCTTTAATGTGGCTTTAAATGGAAGTCAAAGATCCAAATATGTGCGTGAAAATCTTGTTTCAAGTTTCATTTACTTTTTTGTTGTGACTTGGAGTGAGACTTTGGAGCGAGAACGTTGCTCCCACCAAGATGGCTGCCACGTAGGCACATCGCTCAGGTAGCTGCTACAGCGCGCCAGTGTATCTAGTCTTCTTTACATATATCTGTGCTAACGAGAGCCAAGGTCTCGCTCCAAGTCACAACCTCTGGGTCACAACAAAACTTGAAACACAAGATTTCCACATACATGTTTTGATGCTCGATTTCCATTCAAAGCCACATCAAAGAAAGTCAAATACTGAGTTATTTTTTGATTTTCCGACTTGTATGATCAAAACAAAAAAACAGAAAAATAAAGGTTTGTTTCCCTTTTTTCGTCTCCTGGTTCCTTACTGGTAGTTGGGAGACAGCTCATCTTCTGATTTTCATTTTTTTCATTTGAAAACGAAAATCCGTTGGCGGCCAAGTACGCGGACCTGAAATCCTCAGGTTTTACTGATGTTAGGGTGAAATTAAACCCCATAAGAATTCTTAATGGCTTTAACACTCCCAGTAAATGAGATGTTGCTTATCTCAGCGAGATAAAAGCATATCTGTTAGCCCCAATTATAAACTCAGACTGCTCCCCTGTGGAATAAATATGCGTGCACAACAGTTGGCTTTATAACATCTAGTTTTCCCAGAGAACAGTGTGCAGTTCAAAGGTGCTGGGAAGCCCCATGTGCTCACCACACGTGTCAGTTTAAAGTTTCTGTAAATATGTGTGGACAACTCTTGCGACATCCTGTCATATCTGGCAGTGAATTGATGTAAATACAGCTTAGCATCCATGGTACAGCTTTGTCGGTCATAACAACATAGTGGTGTTTGTAAGCTTTGTGTAATTACAATCTGTTACATAAAAGACATTTTACCGCGACTGGTGGGGAACACAGTGTTGTGATGTAACCCCGGAGTAATCTCCCCTTTTCACAGAGCTCCAAAAACCACCAACAAAGTGGTTCACAGCAGAAAAATACACAAAAACCAATCCCAGTGGGCACTTTGTTCAGCTCTCACTCAATCCCCACCTTATATCAAAACTGGCAACCCTCAGTCGCTCCTGAAGTCATCATTACAAACTCAGTCAATGTAAGGGCCATGGCCTCCTTTTTGCTTCCTCTTTCTCTCAATTCTTTCCACCTAACAACATCCCTCGGACCCCTCCCCTCTCCTTTTCCCTTTATTTATCACATTTTCTGCCCCTCAGAGACCTTTCACAGCGCCAGGGAATCCCATCAGTCGGTAACACGCCGTGGCTGGCAGCCACACAGGAAGCTTTTGATTCCCGCTGGAGAGTCCCCAGCTTTGGAAAACTGTCAAACTCAGCGGACACAATGTTGGTGGAGAAGCACTAAAGCAAAGCTGAAAATCAATCCAGCACGCAGCACTGAAAACTTCATTATGCAAATGAGATGGTTAGTTTTGAGTGAAACCAAAACTTTTAAGTAAGTTAAAGCATAAATTAAAAAAAAACGATCAGGAAGGATAAGGATAGACTAGGACTGGGCGATTATATTATCGTGAGAAATTTCTGTTTGACCACGGTGATCAGCTGTGAGCTTATTTACTCGATCAAACATAGCGGAAATGTGCGTCACAACAACCAATCAGAGTCGAGCTTCACACTTCTGTATATTCCTGGAGCTAAACGTGGAGTTGAGGGCAGCTACATAGATGTCAGCCATGACTTTGAATCATCCTCCGAAGATGCGATTGTTGAGAAGAAAAGTTATTCAACGCCGGTTGTGTTGTTATTGCACATTGGCTGTTAACTGAGCCGATGTGTAAGGTATGTCGGCGGTCGGTGCCCCTCAAAAACTGGCAACACAACAAATCTGTTTAATCATTTGAGAAAGTACTTCCCGAGTGATTATGCGGAAAGCATGAAAGTGCGAGCTGCACAGCCTGCCACTGCTGATGGCACAAGTAGCATTAGCAGTTTAGCAACAACTAACGGTGCAGCTACCAGACCAAAGCAGCGATCAATCGTAGAACACATAATGTTGACATTTTAAGGCGTCTTCATTACCCCAGAGGGAGCTATTTGTTTATTTTGGTTCTTGCATACCTGCTAAAACACTCAAGACTGTAATCTAGTTCACTGTATTAATTAATATTTATCTACACTTGTTGTACTGTTGAGCTAAAATGGTTTTTATATTTTTCTAAGTTTTTCTTATTTAATATGCTTTGTTATTTACTTTGTATGTTGATAATATGTTGAACTAATCTCTAGTTTCTTTAGTTTTTAGTACAGATGCTTTAAAACAGGCAGTTAAAAAATATCGTGATAATAATCGAGATCGGACGATATGACAAAATATATTGTGATAATTTTTTTGGCCCAAGCCTAGGATAGACACAACTCTTACCGAATTCAGGTCCAAGCTACTCTCCACCCACTCCTTTGCATCATTGTACTCTTCCATCAATCCCATGATATAGAGTGTGTCCAAGGAGTCGATTATGGAGGCTCCTCTCAGGCCACCTGCAAAATAAAGACAGAAATTTAGTTAGTTAAATCAGAGGAAACATGCTGAGCTGCAGTGGTTACACTTCATTTCAACCCTAAATGATCATAGAAAGGTCTTTGTAGAGAAACCTTATATGTGTATGATTTCCAATGGCCAACAAGGGACGACTCTACCGATAAGAAAATAGTCTGGTTGCATAGAAGTCTATGATAAAATGACAAGACTTTGCTCTCCAAGCCGACAAAACCAAGATGGTAACGGCCAAAATACCACAAACCAGGAGTCTACAAACAACTAGCTATCTCTAATCACTTCATCAACTTCTTATACAATCCATACATTCATATGTAGTGCATGTTAAGAAGACGTAAGGACATTTTAAGAGTTATAAAGTAAATTGTAATAGTAATATCTGAAGGAAAATAATCAGCAGTCACACCGTACCTGACATCTCATAAGACCTCCTGACTATTAGGTTATTAATCAAAGGTGGATGAGCGCTGAGATTTTAACCCCTCTCTTTGAACGCTGTGAAACATGAAAACAACAAAGGGTCTCGTGCTGAGCTTCCATAATTGCTGTTGGGATGTTAAATGATTACACTGATACAGCTTTTGTGCAGTCCAGATAAAACACGACTTCTGCGTGAGATTAAAAGCTACAAAAGCATCGGTCGCTGTAACAGGAAAGACAAATTATTTAGGAGGCGCCCAGCAGCAGGCGGTTAAAAGATACTGAAGCATTGATTGGGGAGCTATAGCAGCTGCTCCTAGATTACATCACTCTGTGTGTGAGTGAGAATCTGTGTCTTCATGAATCTCATCTGAAGCTGTTATTTATTCCTGCTAACGAAATGAAAAATGCTGAGGGGTGTTTATTCCGCCCTGGTGGCCTTTGGAAACATTGCACAGCCTTTCTATTCGCATACCAGATTTTATGCAAATGCAGCCGAAGCAATAAAAAATAAATAAATAAATAAACACAAGCCTTAATGAATTACAGTAGAAGAGATTCAGGGCAAATGTGGGTTGAAAACTTAATAACAAGAAACTGGGATTAAATAGACTGTAAACTAAAATGCTCTGGGGCTAACATTGTAGATTACTGTGGAAAAATGCAATAGCACGGAGAGTGACCTGGTTAAATGAGAAAGGTGACGAAACCCTTTATGTTCACTCCTGAGAACAGTCTCACTCAATATAGATGGCTGGATTGATACTGATGCAACCACATGGCAACCTGACATATCAAAGTCTTTCATCAGGAGTTACCGTTGGAGCTTTCTGATTATGCAAATGGTAACCGCACCTCAAGGCGACCAAACACAAACGTGGAGAACGAAACTGGAAACTTCAACCGAGCCTGCGTTGTTGAGCTGAAATGTGCACAGCTGCAATGGAGATAAGTGTAATGCTTTAATTCAACTGTAAACACATGTGGAAAAGAAGCACTTGTGTAACCTATAACTGCTGTAAACACCATTAATAAAACATAAAAACATATCTGTAGTATGTTTGTTGTAGGCTCATTTTTTCCAGCTGTATGTGGCCTCTATTGCAAACGTCGAGGCTTTCTGGTAATGCGCACATGCTCATTATGGCTGTTGCAACACACTGCTATTAACTGTAACCCTCTTTTCAAAGAATGCAATGTTTTACTTAAAATAAATATACAGTTCATGGTAGTGGTCCTTACTCTTGGCCATCCATCCTTCAACTGAGCAGACTGCTGGCGAGTTAGCTGAAGTAGCCCTTTGAGAAATGATAACGCATTTTTAAAAAACGACTTTCCAAGATTTGATATGAATCCAAAAACAAAGTTAAAGCTGGTACCTCTCTGTATTATTGATCCACTTCACTACCATTCATTGAGCTGTTTTCTTTCTGTACTGTAACCTATACAAACGAATAGAAGTAGTGTCCTTCAAAATAAAAGCACAATTTGACCATGCAGAAAATAAAGCGGCTTCAATAAAGATTGAAAAAATATCAAAATAAAAGCATGAAAATAGAAAAATAAGAGAAGTGTGTGTCCTAGTTAAGTTTATAAAGTTTAAATGGTCTGGCTCCACCTTACCTCTCTGAGCTTCTCCACCCCTACACCCCTGCTCACTCGGTGCCTCAGGTCAGCTGATCAGCTGCTCCTGGAGGTACCGAGGTCCAAACTGAAGCTCAGAAGGGATAGATCTTTGTCTGTTGCGGCCCCAAAATTATGGAACGAGCTACCCCTCCAAATCAGACAAGCCCACACACTGTCCATTTTTAAAACTCGTCTTAAAACCCATTTTTATTCATTGGCTTTCAACCCTGCAAGAGACTCGGCTCCTGTTTCAGTGTTTTATGGTTTGTTTTTAGTTATTTGTTACAATGTTTTTAAATGAGTTTCTAAAAACATTGAAACTACGTATATTTTATTTTTTTAATATCTGTTTTTTTTTATTTTATCCATTGCTTTAATTGTTTATTGATTGTTTTTTATGTCTGCATTGTTTTGTCTATTTATGTACAGCACTTTGTTCAGCTGTGGTTGTTTTAAAGTGCTTTACAAATAAAGTCGAGTTGAATGCTACTCCTCCAGTTTAACTGTTTTACTTCCAAATTTTTCATAAACATCACCATAACATCACTATCATATTATTTCATAGCTACGATAACCATGAGGTAAAAAACTGACATCCTGACGGCCCAAATCATCCTGTCTTCTTCTAACAAACTCACAAACTCTCCTGTCTCAGGGAACAAAATGAGATTTTCCCTTTCAGTAAACATCTTTCCTCATCACACTCATCAGTGCTGCATTTACAACCATCATCCTTATATCTATAAGGACTGCGGCCTGCTTCTGAGCCACTTTGTTGAATGAGATCACCATTTCTCATCACCCCGACCTCAGTCATGACGGGCAGACTCACTTTGCAGACAAGTTATCTACTGTTCAGAGTGAATATTGGCGATATTACTTCCTCTTTGAGTCCCAGTATTAAATAACAATGAGGAAAATGGTTGTAAAGTACTTTTCAGCTCCTCGTATTATAATGAAGGCTGTAAAATCAGACTATTATCTGCAGTGAAAATCCATCTACAGTGATTTTAACAACTTTGGACAAACATCAAACTCATTTACTGTCAATCCATTTGTCTGAGTCAGTCCCATTATAAACCCCACTCTGTTTACCCCTTCAAGGGTTTTGATTCATGCTCTATTCCCTTGATAAGCCATACTGTGCTTACAGTATTTGTAGCCATGCTTTCAGTATTACCATTGACCCATCATCTCATCCCCAAAACGTTATAGATTGAATGATGGGGTCATCCAGGATGCCAAAAGCCTCATGGGACAGGGATCAATGACTTGGCATGGCTGACTGATGGTTGCCACATGCTTCGAGTCATAAAAACAGCGCTATAAATAGAACACAGAGTATGCTGTTTGAAGCCATCCATGCCTGTGAAATCTCCTGTAGAGCCGCATCAGATTACCACATATTCTCCTCATTAATTTTTGCTCTGCTGTCAAGGTTACCATTCCACAGCTTTGACGATTCAGCTCGGTTTCAACACACCCTGTCCTCTCTGTGCTCATTTACTGTGCTTCGCCTGCTGGCAGTTCACCTCATATTTACAGCGAGAGGGCAGCACTAGCCTGGAGCAGGACACATGTAGTCTAGATAACCATCTGCCAAGGTTGTTAGCCTTGACCTAATGCATACTGTAAGCTCTGTCGGATGTATGTAAGTCTATAATATGAGAGAGACTTCCTGTCATGTTTGGAAGAGCGGGAAATGAAGCCGATTCTCAAGATGTAACTCCAAGTTTGACTCTTTGATGTGGGGAAGACATTCGCTTAGTTTCCTTCTCGAGCTTCCTTATCTCTATCGGATGACAAATAGCAATGGTGAAAACTGAGAGATGGGGGGAAGTCAGATATCTAATGCACTCTGGTTATCCAACCCCAAGAGGTAGCTCTTTGAGGCTGCAGGCAAAAGAGCAGAGTGTGGAAAATTCCCATTGAAAACAGCAGCAAAGCTAAGATGATTGATTGACTCTGAGGATAGACGGAGCAGATCAATCCATCATGGTGAACTCCTTCAGCTCTTATGGTCTAAGAACCTATTTATTTCTGTAGCCCTTTGCTATAAATGAAAGGGGGCTCGAGGGATCAGGGTTAGAGGTGTATTCTATTGTGTATTTATAAAGATGGATAAACATGCACACGCTGACATGCTGTGGCTTCTTTTTCAATTTGCATTATAATGCATGCAAAGTCCTCCATTATTCTTTTAGCGTGATATTCAGAGCCCACAAGAGCTAGTTATAAAGTTATAAACAGCAAACGTAAGCCTTCTTTGTAAACCGAGGATGCATTAGATAATTACTTTACCAAAAATAAATAAATAAAAATAATAGTGATAGATTTATTGTAGGGGTTCGAGTCAAGACTTAGATCAGAGTCAAATCTTGTTCAAGAGGCAGCAGGTGAGGTTAGGGATGATGTAGTAGGTCAAAAACAAGCTGCCTACAATTTGACCATCACACTTGTGACGTGCATATGTGCAACAGTGAGATTATAGTACGTACAATGTCAGTCACATGACCTAAAACACATGTGTCACTGGCTATGATTTTTTACGCCTCAAGTAGTCTTGGGAAACACGACTGTTGTAAATTGGTGCTATAAAAACAGAATTTGATTGATTGATCGATCGATCGATTGATTGATTGATTGAAGTGGACACTTTTTCGCAGTTTTTCGCACTTCCATAGGTACCACTGAAAGCAGTGACCGGCCACGCCCTGTTCATATCATGTCGGATATTCCTGATTAAGCTGAATCTACTTATGCTGCGTTCCAGTTGTACTCGGAAGTCGGCATTTCTGAGCTCGGAGTGGGAAATTCAGCATTAAAGCTCCTGTGAGGGACTTTTGATTTCTGTCAGTTTTGGCGCCCCCTGTGGACAAAACAGTCATTGCTTGTCATGTCCTCGAAATTCTTTAACAGTCTCTTCTGACTCAAAATCTTAATATTACTGATTTTTAACAGTCAAATGTATATATTTGTGAGTATTCAAAGTATACTGTCGTGTCCCTGGTTGTCTGATTTGCTTCTTTCATATGATGAAAAGGCACCATTATGAATTCCAGTGAGTTTCATTTACTTCAAAAATATCCTCATGGGAGATCAATCAAGAGTATTTTTCCCCGATTTCACATGCTAATATAGAAAAAAGTGCATCCCCTCATAACTACGAACATTATAGGATCATATTTTATCATTACTTTGGAAATATAATATAATACATCATAACACTTACATAACCCATTACAGCCGAGCAGAAACTAATGACCATCGTCATTACAGATATTGAAATGTCAGATGTGTCATATTGAAGAATTCTCCCAGTAATGGTCTAATAACCTGAACATTTTTTTAATCTGATATCTTAGAATAAATAGGGAAGGCAGAGAGGACAGAAAACCGAGGATACCTAATATAAAGACATCATCTCGCCCCCGTTAGACATGAACTTGATACACTCATTTCACTTAATTACATTCTTACAGCTGAAAGTGTGCATGAACACACAGACACTCACACTCAATTGAGCATCAGAATTAGGACTTCGAAATTAAGCGGACATAGAAATGTGCACCTGAACGAGCAATGTGTGTGTATATTTGTGTTGTGTGTACGTGTAGGCATGCAAAGAACAAGGGAAGCCATTAGCGAGACATTGGCTGGTGGATGTTCATTCATCACAGCTGTCACAGGCCAGTCAGTGTCGGTCAGGAAGGTTACATTACACGACCAGAGTCCACATGATCAATCACTCGCTGCAGTTAGTTTATGTGTCGGGATATGGCTTTCTTTCTTCCTCTGAGTGTAAACACAAATACACTCACACACAGCTGATATATACGTCTCAGGATAAACTGCTCCTTTATATTGAATCTCTCTGGGGACAGATCAGAGGCAACATTTCTACTCTAATTTAATTTAACCAGCATATGCTGTGTGATGGGCATGCAAAGTATATGCTAATATTCCTGAAATGCAATCCTATGTTCATTGTAAATTACACTGACTAAGTGCATTAAAAGTGCAATATAGTTAACCAAATGAGAATAATTAGATTTTGGAGATGGAGTGTTTTAATATACCCATGGGGAACAGCATTTCAATCAGACCTGCATATCTCTCAGCTTATCTTGTGACTCAAACAGCCAAAGGGATGAAATATTAAAGCTGTGGTCAATAAGTCACTCCGTTAACGTCATCAAAGTGGATCTAATTGATGCAGACGCTGGGATTTCACATTAATTACGCTGCCCTGTTACCAGTATCCAATTATCAATCGCTGGGGCAATGAGCATCTTGTTAGCGCTAATGTTACCTAGCACGCCAGAGACGGGTTAGCGAGCCAATGTGTCTGTGTGATGTTAACGATATCTCACTGTTTGCTATTCAAGGCACAGGGTTAGCAGCAAAGATAAAGTGCACTAAGGAGATGACTCTGTAGGTGAGCGGACTTCTGATGGGGAGAGGCAACAGAGTGGGAACAGGGGACAGTGAGTTTAAAGGGAGTGGGATTACGTAGAGTTCAAGCAAGAAGGGGAAACTAAAAGAGAGAGAAATGTCATGTCCATAAATCAGAATTGACTTTTCTGAAAAGGTCTGAAACGGTGTGCCTCATCGCTTTGAGTGGCAGGTGTCAGATAGAATCACAGGAAATCAACAAATGACCTGGAGGGAGGATGAACTCGATGTGCTTGGACTCGTACGTATTCAAACTCTGAGTTACTTCAGCCCTCATTAAAATATTTCTTCATGTTTACCTGGTAATTACAGTTTTTACCTTGGTGTTGCCAAACCTTGACGAGGGCACTATTTTTAACCAAAGCTTCAATCGTTTTCCTGAATCTGCTCCCCCGTGTCGTTCACAAGCCCAAACAAAGTTAGCATGCTACAATATCGGACAGTAGAAACCAACCAGAAAGTATGGAGAATTTACTGAATCCTCCTTTGGCCATGACTGCCAACACAAGCAAGAAAACAGAGTAAATACCGGAGACTATGGCGGAATAACGGGCGCTTAAAAAGCCGGACAAGAGCTAAAAAGCCGGGTCAACATCAGCGTAAACGATGGGGAACGCTTCAGGATCTTACAGACCCCGTAACCTTTCTGCTGAACAGGTAAACTGCTTCAACAAAGTAAGCCAAGTGTCTGTAACAGAAGTGTTTCTTGTCAAACCGGACCTGCTACGTGTTGTAGTGCCGTTAAACTGTTTACCTCGGGTCCTTGGAGCACAGCTAGCAAGATATTAGCCACATATTGTATTAAGGCTGCACGATATTGGAAAAAAATAATATTGCGATTTTTTCAACCCTGCGATATATATTGCGATATTAAAAATACAGTATTTTCACCAGATGACCTGAATATCACTTAATGTTATGCTGCACTGCTGAAATCTTGAGGACAGTTGATCTGCTCTGATCTTACCTCTTTTTGTGAATGTTAGTAGAACGGCTTCTGTCTGTCTCAGAGATATTTTTAGCTTTTATTGTGCTGGGACGTTATTGTGGCAACAGATGAACACAGAACACGTGTTTTGGTCGACATCATCCTTCTTTTAACCGAAATAATTCCAGATAACTGACTTTCCTTTTCTTTTTGGCAACAAATCTTCATTTTCGTTGGTTTTCGCTTGTTCGTTGTTCATTTTGCGATCGTTGTTGTTGTCGTTAGCGGTGTTGTGCCGAGAAACGCATGTCCTCCGAGAATTGCATGCACCTCGCAAGACGCGCACTGCTTATAGTAGAGTGGTCCACGGAAATGTACAATCTAAAACCCACACAGTTCTTATTTGTTGGGCTTAATAGTCATGAGTAAAGTTCCGAAAGTAATTCTCAGCGGACACACGTCTCCCTCCATGTGCAGAACATGTGCAGGGGTGGGTTTTCTCCTCCCTGATTTTGATTGACAGCTGGCAGGGTAGTCTGATTGGCAACTGAGAAGTGAGTCTGATTGGCAACTGAGTTAAGGACGAAGGCGATTGGTGGATCGCTGCACAGCACATGCAGAGTCACATGGAGTGTATCTCAGTCGGTTACCCTTGAAATTAAATGAGTTCATTCACCTCCAATATCGCAGGCTCTGCGATGTGACTATCGCACACACGTACATCGCGATGACGATAGTCAGACGATATATCGTTCAGGCCTATATTGTATGAAGATATACCTGTAAGTAGTGTTGGGCAGTATGACAGCAGATACCGTTTGACGGTATACAAGTGTCTACTGGTACAAATTTTGCTAAACCGTTTATACTGGAGCAGATGTCTGCTCAATCTCTCTGAGTCAGTGTGTAGTTGTCTATGCTTGCTAACAGGAAAGCTGGAGCGCATCCGATTGGGTGCGTTTCCATATATTCACCAGCATGTCGTGCTGAGTTTGTTCACTCCATTTGATTGGTCAGGTTTGGGTGCACTCCCTACAATCACCAGTGTGTCCAGCAGACTGCTTGGCATAGTTTCAATGAAGAAACAGCTTCACTGGTGGTGGTCATGGCGGACACGGAGATTAGTGGCAGTACAGAGCAAACAGAGGCAGCCCGACCCACCCAACAAAAAAGGGCACGAGTCGCGATATTGGTTGTCTGGAGATTCTTCGGATTTAGAAAATCCAACAATGATCAAAAAACAATACTGTGCAAAGAGTGTCATGTGGCTGTCGTTGTTGGAGGTGGAAACACCAGCAACCTCTTCCACCACCTAAAGATGAAACACACCAAACTCTATTATGAGAGCCAGAGGATGTGTGGCGCCCCTGCTGCACCAAAAACTAAAGCTGCAGCAGCTCCTCTAATACAAAAGAGCTCGGCAGAGTCTTTTGCCAAAGGTACACCATATGATAAAAAATCACCAGACTGGTCTGACATGTATACAAATCTGAGTTTAAACGTAAAATGAAAATGAACAAATGCAACAGTTTGGTTATTCTTAAGCCATTAATTGAATTTACAGGGGGAAAAAAAAACATACCGTGATATACACCGTTACTGTGACATGAAATTACTCATACCGTGATAGACGATTTAGTTCATACAACAACACTACCTGTGAGCATGAAAACACTAGAATTAATAAGTTTTTACCAGTGCAGTAGAAAGTTTGGTATTCACATTTTGTAGCTGCCAACTTTCTTGACTCGTCTGACTACATTTTCAACATGTTTCTGTTTCTTTAAGTTCTCCTAAGTGTGTAATGCCTGTAAGGTTTTAATGTAAAATCCGTTAAATAATCCACTAATAGCCTTGTTTTTAAAACTCACTTGGGAAATTCCATTTACGTCACAGTGGCTTTGTTTCTTTTGGATCGAAGCAGACTTGTTGAAACACATTTTTTAACTGCGTGTGTTTGCAGGCATCCTTACCAACCCCTGAGTATTTCAAACTGCAGGGTTCAAACAGCTTGGAAACGGTCCAAAGATAAGCCAGCAGAAACCCACTGCGCCACTGTCTGTGGGGACTTACACTAAGACCTTCTCCTACAGCTGCAAATATAAGATCCCATCCGATCCTCGCTACAAGATGTGAGTGGGGGAAACTAATCCTACTGATTGTCGATGTAAAGACCGTTCACCAGCTACTTCACAGAACAACGCTGCATGCATGGGCCTCATTAAGCACATTCAATTGAATCCAGGCTTTCTCTGCAAACTGCACCATTTGTCCTCTTTACGTGGGACAATTTGTGCTTGCAGTGTGATTCACATTCTTCATTCAATCAACCTTTGAGAAGATCTAGTCTCAGGTAATGCTGCAGAATAAGCGTATCTAAATAAAGCCTGGAAACATAGGTGACAGCCAGAGAGACAGAGCTGTTTGGAGAGGTGTGTTTACTGAGACATGCCGTTTAAATCATAAGGGTAAGGAAAGCTGACCCTGCTTCAAGGAATATGCATAGCTGTGTTGTGTGACAGATTGATGTAGCACTGCTGTCCGGGCGGGAGCAGGGGAAGATTAAGAAGGCAGGTTGGACAGCTCAGGAAACAGGGCTGTGCTTGGTGAAGTGAAAAAATGACCTGCTGGGAACTCAGACAGTATGCAGATGCATCAAGGGGAGAGTAATGTGTAGACAGGAACATTTCCACCCATTTAATCATGATTAAATAAACTGAAACTCAAATCAGAGTCTCTCGAACATCATCTTTCCTTTAGATGTAACCATTCCCGTCCACCCTGGCTGAATGCTTTCATGGATTCTTGTTTGCACTTTTGTCACAGAGCAGCAAATGTTCAAATATTCAATCTTTTACATCTCCTACTTTCAGGTCTGAATATCATTCTTCGACCTAGAAAACAAAAAAACCCAAAACAGCCTGACCTCAACGCCCTTTTCTACATTTTCCAATCATGCGATAAGATCAAATAAGTGAAAACTGTTTTCTTCTTTTTTGTTTCAATCTATTTTTCCATGTTGCCCGGAGCTTTGCTCAAGACATGCATTTACTATCAGCTATTTTATTGCTGACTTTAAAACGGAAAATCGTGTCCAAAAGGTGCACGTCTGAGAACGAAGTGTTAACCTTTTTCTTTCCTATAAATGCACCCTTTCAAATACCTCGCTGCCATGGCTACTAAAACTGAGCATCCAAACCTAACTACACTCTTGCTGTTAATGACCACATGGAAAAATTAGAGAAACCCAGTCTGATCGTACTTCACCTCTCCCCTACAAACCTTCCCCCTTCACCCCCACCCTCCATCTCTCCATTTTCACCATTATGGTAATCACGCTGTCAGACAAACTGCCCTGCAAAATGACTTGAATCCAATGGAGCTCTAAGCCTTTCAGAGTGAGCACCAGCTTGGCAGGACAAAAGAAGGGACACAGAATTGATAGATCAGGGCACATTAGAGGCAGAGTCAAAATAAATTTGTTTCATTATGAGGCCAGCAGAAGAGGAGACAGCTGAGCCAGAGCTTTAGATGGAATCACAGACAACAGGGAAAAGTCTTTATTCTGGAGCATGTGAGTACTCGGTCTCTGCAGCTCATGGATAACGGTCAGAGGGGAGACGGTATCTTTCAGTACGTTTACATGGACAGTAAAGTCGTTTTTGTGAATAATAAGTCATATATAGGCTGTATGGCTCTGTTCTGGGAGCTCCCTGCCCTTCCATGTGCGTATAGAGACAGGAAGAGCACAGATTATACAATAAAAGGAGGACAAGCAGGAAGAGAAGGCAAAACAGTAGGGCTGTTATCAACTAAAGAAATTCTCGGTCGACTAAAACCCTGAAATTTTCGACCAAAAAGTGGTTAATGACGGCAAACCCAACTGTGGCGGGGGAGGACGGGGCTCAGCGGGGTGAAAATATACCGATATCTGCACAAGAAGGCGATTAAACACAAAAGGCTAACATATAAGTATTCAGCAAACCAGCGGACGTTGAGTAACATTGACACTCTTTAATCCTCACATCTCCAGCTGGTCTCCATTGGGTTGGGCGAGTCAAAAATGGTGAAAACAAGGGGGGTGTTCTGAGACAGGCTGTTACCTGTGAAATGCGGGTGCTCTGAAAACACCCCCATTAGCACTTGGTACATTCCTCCTGATGAAATTAACCATAGACTGAAAATTGACGCGGAAAAAGATCGAGTCCACTATTAGAGTTTTGGTCGACTCAGCACCTATCGCCCACTAAGTCAACCAGGTATTTGCCAGTGATGTACCTGGCATGTCAGTGATTTACTGTGGGCTGATGAGAGGTAGTGTTATTTTCCTAATAAATTAGAGTGAACTGAATTTATTATAAAATCTTCAGGTCTTTTCTTTTATTATTTGGGTGTGTCTAAGAGGGAAAAAGATGAGTCCAAACCAAACAACAGGATGGAAGATAAAAGGTTTAAAATGTTGTTTGACTTCAAAAGTGAAATGGTTGTTGAAGTCAAATCAATACATCTTAGAAACCGACAATCTTCTGAGATTTTCACTCCCTTTCTATAAGGCTCAAAGTGGTACAGCAGATTGGTCCTCTGGTTGAAAATGACTTTTTGATTGCAGAGGTTAAAGCCTGTGGTTATACTTGTTCAAAATGATTGACAGTAAGAACTATCCAGAACTCAAGTATGCAGAATTTTATAAAGGTGTGGCCCTTAAGTGAAGTTTTGGATGTGTTATCTGTTGGCTTTTTTGGGGTCATCTGTAAACTACCAGAGCGATGGAGACTACAGAGGCAATCAACACACCTTCTCACGCATTAATCTAATCTCAGACACATCCAAAATTCACACCATCCAGACATGATTAAAGCTCCAGACTCTGAACGGGACACACGTCCATCTAATTGCAGCAATCTAATTTGCCACTCTGGGAGAGCGTGGCGTGTCGGTGCAGCAGCCCTGTCTGATATGACAGCCCCTCAGATGAGATTACACACCGCACGCAGTGTTATCGAACCCCTCGCTTCCTCCCTTTCCCAAAAGCCTCTCTTGCATTGATCAACAGGCGC
The DNA here is from genome assembly GCA_962446985.1 of Xyrichtys novacula. Classification (NCBI taxonomy): domain Eukaryota; kingdom Metazoa; phylum Chordata; class Actinopteri; order Labriformes; family Labridae; genus Xyrichtys; species Xyrichtys novacula. The sequence continues at coordinate 28,705,676 of OY660871.1, forward strand.
ACGGCTCAGTAGGAGAGGGAGGGATCACACATTTGATGCCCCGTCAAACTGCGAACCCTGATTGGCGATGACAGCTAAAGCTCGGGGCTCTGATTAGCCGTTGATGTAGACACTCAGCCGATGCGCGGCGGCTCCAGTTCCCCTTATTGTAAGGTCATCCGACTTAAATTCAGAGAATTCAGAGAAATATCCCCGGTGATAAATAAAACCTTCTTTTGTTGGAAGGGTCTGTAGGGTGAAGAATGCATTCAGTTGTAACCTTGATAGAAACCCACTTTGCAAGCAGATTTTCTCCACAGATAAAATGAGGCGCAGCATCCAATGCCATCTGCCAGACTTTATCTCACCTGAATTGGGCTTTCTAGTCCACTAGTTAGGCCCAGAAAAAATGTGCAGCCCAGCCAATTTACGAGAGCTATAATAACCTGTTGACAAAGAGCTCCCGTCAGCTGGAGAAATTAAAGCGGCCATCTTAAAAAGAGCAGCTGCACTGCATCATTTGTGCAGCCCTGCAGGCTTTCAGAGGTAAACGTAGGAGTGAGGAGGCGATACACGAAGCTCTTGAATGTGTGTGCATTCACTGTTAATGTTTATGAGCGTGTATGCACTCTCTTAGACATATGAAGCATGTTTTTTAACAACTTGTTCGGTCTGAACATCTTCAGGTTTCCAACACGACACAGGAACAAATATCTGGTATTTCTTGTTAAATGAAACCGTGGGTTTTAATTGAACAAAGACCTGAACTTTTCCACTAAAAAGAAAAAGTTGGAGACCCACTTGTACTGCTGCCTGCTCACCTGCAATTTCACACTCAATTAAACCAGAAAAGCAAACTTTCTTACAACTTCTCCTTGAGGAATATAAGTAAGGAAACATGAAACGCTTGTCCACATTACTCAAAATCAATCCCTCACTTTGCTGCTCCTGTTTATTCCAGCGTCACCCGCCTCTGTCTCCGGGATGCCAGAGGCTGAAGTCACCTCTCGCAAGCAAAACCTCCACCAACACTTCTGAAACGTGGCCAAAACCATGGAGCTCAGTGAGAGAGATCCGCGGGAAACACTAACAGAAGGAATTCATTTACCACGATTTCGATTATTCATTCTTCCCTACGCTTTCCCTCTGTGTCAGGAGTCAGCACAAAGATCCCGAGCCCCACCTTGCAGAGATTTGCAATGGATATCTGGCGATGAAACAAGGGGAAAAGTATTTCCTGCAGACACAGACAGAGTGTGGGATAATACAGGCAGAAAAGGAGGGTGTAGGTTGGTGTGCTTGAGCTTGAGAGACACTACAGGCTGCAGAGGTCAACCCGTGCTATAGTGAAGTCTTTACAACACTCAGAGAGACGCTTCTGAAGCTTAAAGGTGCGATGCTCAGGGTGGGAACAAAAAGACTTCAGCTCTGTGGGTTGGAAGAGCGAGAAAACAGCAACTCAGAGAGAAATTCAGACAGAAAAGAAACAAAAATGTTGACACGACAGCTTGTTTTTAAGAAGTATCAGAAGAGTTCCTGACAAATAAAAAAAGAGAGCACAGTAGTAGAAGCCAAACGCTTTTTTACACCTGGAGGAAAGGTCAAACCGGGGATTATCGTCAGGTAAAGCTGCACAGATTCAGGTGACAGTATCCAAAAAATACCTCAAACATCAGCAAAGATTCAGGACCAGCGCACATGGATCTTGTAGATATCTTTAACCCTAAATACACGGTGAGCAGCACTTTGTAGTATTACGGCTCCCAAAGGTAAATACTATTACAGTTTTAGTATAGCATAAAAGAGCTGATTTGGGGTATTTATCTAATGACAAGGGTAAAAAACAAGAGTAGTAAAATCTTAACGTTAGTTGGAGCTTTGCAATTTTGCTATAAAATTAACATTTCTCAGGAGTCACATCAGCTCCAATGAGCTGGAAGCCAAGCTGCAGCTCATATTAACTTAGTCTTTTTACAGGCTTTCTGCTCACTTTGAGGTTGCACCCCCAAGGGTATGAATGGATACTAACCACAGGAGGTCCTGGTCAGCCCAACCCCCTTTTATTGAAACTGATTCAGATTCAGATTCAGACAACTTTATAAATCCCCGAAGGGCAATTCACTTCACAGTAACTCGCCTTGTTGTTAATCGAGGAACAGAAATTAAGCCAACACTTACAAAACTTAACTTGAACACTATTCTTGGAGAGTGAACTAAATTGAGATATAACCCTTGATTTTGCCATTAGAGAGCCTTTATACGTACATGTTCTTCTGTCTGCAGCGTACTGATCAGCTGATTGCGTCAACTTGACTTTAACAGCACACTGATAAAGTACGCTGTGAATTTTTACACTTCTGCTTTCTAGTTTGACATAATTTTATGCAGCTGACACAGTCATGGTTATTAAGTTTCCCACTCAGCCTTTCATCCAAAGAGCCAACAAAGTGCTTTGGAAAAAAAAAACGTGTAAACACTTAAGTCCAACTGAAATGGCACTATATCAAATTTCTCAAAATAGGATTAACATACTAACCCGGGAATCCCACTGGATCCAAAACAGCTCTGCTCCACTCCGGGCCGGCAGGTGGATCAGATACGCAAGCATACAGCGCCCACCGGATCCGATCCACCGCTGCCATCGGAGGAGAGCTCGCGAGATTACTGACATTTCTCACGAGATCTTGCGTGTTACCCCGGGAATCATAGAATAAGGTCCACTGATCGCTGTATATAAACACCCATATCCCACAACCCTGGCCTCTCCTATTATCAAGTTAAGAACAGTTCAATGTATTGACTTTATTTTATTTTGAAAATTAACCGGATATTTTACTCTGTAGCTGCAAACAACTTCTGCTGCGCTGTATGAATTGATGCCCCGTGCTCCGGCATCCAGCAAAAATTGGAGCCTTGTGTATCTGATCCAGCATCCACAGCAGAACCGGACAGCGGGCTGATTCTGTGGAATCACACACATTGATTATAATAGTTGCGGATTTGATCTGCCTGCCGTGCCCGAGCAGAGCCGTTCCGGATCCTGTGGGTTTCGCCCGTTAGACTAACTTAGGTTGGGGATCTATTCTCTCTCTCGTGTGTACACCTCCTTTGGACTCAAACTAGAAGTGTTCTGAGCATGCTCCACAGCTAGGTAGTAAACCAAACCTCAAAGAAAGAAAGACAGACAAATAATTAATGAAAGTGCTGAAAATCTGTGTTTGATTGCCCTCAAACAGACCAAAGAAAGGAGCTTTAAGATAAAATCCTCCTCTTTAAAAATGATTCAGCACTTGATGTATTTTTACATGTTCTTCCTAAAATTTTGATTAACAGTCAAATTACTATTTCAGTTCTGTGTCGTTATTCTCTTGGCGAGAAATGATCACAATCATATCCCATCTGCACAGGATCAGAGGGATGCACGTCTTTATTTTTCCTCATTTGAAGTCTTGGATCATGAGTAAATTCAGGTTTCAGTCAGTAAAAAACAGTCTCGTAACATCTCTGTTATTAAGAAGTCTGAAAATCTGCTGAGTCATGCTGGGCAGCTTCATAGATGATGGCTGCATCTGTTGGTACTAGCTTGATTTCCTGCGCAGCACCTCAGCTGGGGCCGGCCAAGTGGTAAAATATTCAGGCAGAGAGTAGAGACTGGCATGCTGCTCAGCTAAAAAGAGCATGGTTTATTAATACTCTCTAAAATAAGTGAATGAGAATCTGCCACCAGCTTAAGAGCTTGGCAGGAAACACTTGTGATTAAAACTGCCAAACACTGATTACTACACAGAACACAGCATGTCTCAGGTTTCAGAGATGTCATCGTCAGAGCGACCGCGGCCATACGTCACCGCGGTCTGATCAGCGATCGCAGATTACACAAACACTCAGATTAAGGATTCCAGTGGCACCAAACGCCGAGAAGGAACAACACGAACGGGTTAAGGGCTTTATCCAGAGGCAGCAAATTTGACCTTCAACCCCTGTGTCCGTCAGCCAGCGATTGAAGCGTTATAGTAGAATGAAGTACAATCCCTGCTAATCCGTCAGCTTCATCTTACATTTTCTATCCAGTTTTTCATCATCTTGGCTGTAATCCTGCCGCAGAGGCTGGATGATGTATTCATGTTCTATCGGGGGAACTTTTTCTAATCTGAAAGGAGGAGAAAAATTGATAACGCAGGCTGGTTTTGCTATCACGTAACATCAACCTGTGTTATAAAATAGGGAAAAAATCAGCAGCAGTGCTTTAAATCAGAGGAAATTAAAGTTTTCCAGCAGACCCTGATGGTCAAAAACCAAACTTTGGATAAAAAGCCTCATATTTCACCAGTCTTTGCAGCCTACAGCAGATTTTTTCACCTCAAGAAACCCCTCATGTTGAAAATATAACCATGCTTTCATAACCTCCAGCTCTGCCTGATGCCTCCTGGTTGAAGCGAAAGCACTGAGCCCACTTTGGCTGCTCTGCGATCTCCAGGCGGCTCGTGCCAGTGTCAGGCAGATGCGGGATCGCCATCAAATGCAGGGAAACGAAAACCTGCTCTGACAGCAGGCTCGCCCCCTGAGTGCATTATCAAAGCCTCGCTGTCAACTTCCTCATCTGCCTGCACCTTAAACGCTCCTGTGTGCACCCGCAGTGAGGTGAAATGTTTGTCCCTTTTTGGAAGTTCAATGTGGAAAGTACTTCAAGTTCCTGTCAAGTATACTGTACATCCTGGCCTAAAACTCCATGTTAGTATTCATAACTTCTGGATGTGTTAAGCCATATGTGTGTCGTGATACTTGATTTGTTTTTATGGGGAATATAGTTTTAAGATGGAAAAATAATGCTAGTCCAGTTTCTTGTGAAAATATGATAACCTCTTATTTCTTTCTTCGTTAGAGGAAAAATAAATCAGGGTGTGCTGACTGATGATGCAGATGTTTATACGAAAGAGGATAAGGGCCACAAGGAGAGAAAAAAAATAATTACAGGAGGGAGATCTTTTTAAATTTCCTTTCAAGATTTACACTGACATTTCAAGATTAAAGTCAAAATTTAAAAAGTTGAAAATTAAAAAAGTCGAAAATTTAAAAAGTCAAAAATTTAAAAAGTCAAAAATTTTAAAAATCGAAATTACATGAAAAAGTCTAAATTTCGCATCTAATCTAAAAATTTTCTTCTTTTTTTATCTCAAAATTTTGACAATTATTCACAACATTTTAACATTTTGATACCTGGAAATTCTGACTTCAATTGATAAATTTCAACATTTAATCTCGAAATTTTGACTTTAATCGCAATATTTCAATTTTTAATCTCGAAATTTCGACTCTATTGACATAATTTAATTTTTAATCTGGAAATTTTGACTTAAATTGCAAAACTTCAATTTTTAATCCCCAAATTTCGACTCTATTGACATAATTTTGTGTTTTAATCTCGAAATTTCACATTGAATCTCCTTCCTGTAATTATTTTTTTTCTCTTCATGTAGCTCTCATCCTCTTTTTTTTACGTTTAACATGAGCTTTAATGGGGTTTCGTTCACTTCATGCTTCATGTCCACGAGAACTTCAGTCGTCAATCAAAAGATGCCATTAGAAACGCCAAAAAGGACTGAGGATATATCTTTGAAAACATTATTTGTGGACCTTAAATGCAAAATTTAAGGTCCAAACCACTTATTATTTCATTACACAGTATATAATAAAAAAGAATCTCTTTTGGACAAGATCTCCAGCATTTTTTTCCCGCTTTTGGTAAGTTATCTGAGAAAAATGCATATTTTAATATGAATTTATGGATTCTCATCATTGTCACATTATAATACGGGTATCTGTCACGGTCAATATCTGTCAAGCTCTTCTGCGCATCTTCTCACATATCTTCATGACATTATGGTATATTAATCATGCCCCATCCCCTACTGCTGCTTCCATAAATTACCATGATGATAAAAATGTTTAAGGTCATATAATCCTGATGATATGTGACGTGCCCAGCCAGCAGTTTCTCTCCGAGGCCTTATTGGCTCCAGAACAAATAGGCAACATTAAGTGATGGTCTGGGATGTGCTCTCCAGAGGTGTGTGTGCGTGTGTGTGGGGCGGGGGAACAGATCCTGATTTGTCACCCGGTGTGGGTTGCTATGGTGATGGATAATTCCTCCTGCACCATGAGAAAGCCCATAGGATATAGAGATGGATGGGGGCAGAAATGGGTAGTGGGCGGATGGTGACAACCCTTCACTCTGTGTGTGACTCTAATGTGACAGGCGCTGATGGGCTCCATTCTGGTGGCCCTCCGTTTAGCCCTAATGACATGGGAGGTTTCCTTGTTTCCTTCCCTCGTCCTCTCACCTTCACAGTGCCCAATTCATGACTTGGCACACAAAGCCTGCAGGGAGGTAATAGGAAAGGAGGAAAAAAGCAATCTGTTCTGCCTGAAATGTGGGCAGAGGCGAGGGCAGGCATATCTAAAAAGAAGGGGCTGCAAGTTGTGCTATTTTCTTTCTCTTGGATAACACAAAAAGAAAGGGTTCACAGATGAAAAGAGATGCCAGTATGTGCTTGTGTACATTTATGTGTGTGTGTGCGACTCTCATTCCGGTCCAGTCTAAGCGGCGGCGTCTTCAAATGTGCAGTCTCAGCAGAAATCTTCAAAAGCTCTGCTATCGCCGCTTTGTTTTGCTCTCCAAGATTTATACAATAATGAAGTATGACAGTGAAAATTGGTGAAAATCCCTTACCACTTTGAAGGGGCTCCAAGCACCCTGAGGACCCCTAATTGCCCCATAAAACATTTATTTTGCCTCTCAGTTGCACCTCTAGCCGGGGAACTAAATACAAGAGCTTCATCATTCGGGCCATCGATCTATGCTATGTCAAGATCTCCACCTATCCCCTCCTTCCTCCCCTCCTCTTCATCATACAGGAGCACCTGGCAGGGCTTTACATCATTTTAAAGACCCCTGAGATTTGCTTATAAACGCTTGTGGTTTTAAATGGTCCCCTGGCGAGCTGCGGTAAAGGGTTCAGCCTGTGTCACTAGAGGAAGCTCATTTTGCATTACAGGGAAAACTCTCCGGTCACAAAACCGGTGACCTTTTGCTCTTTAATTGCTCCTCCTGGGATGATGAAGGTGAAAGAAAAATCGAGGGCAAAAGCAGCGGATGCAACCAAATGAAAAAAATAATGATTTCATGTAATCCTTGGATAAAGCCAGACCTCCTCCGTTTGTTGTAGATGGGCCATGAGTTGGAGTCGAGCAATTGTGTATAGCGGTAGCAGGACATCTATTGTAGATGAAAAATCTCCAAGGGGAGGGAGGGGCAGCTGTGGCATGTAATACTCTCACTCTTTGTCATTGCAATCACAGGCCTTGTCCCAGCATCTGTTGGACTGTTGGCTTGGCGTTTAATGTGCTGTGCGCTACAGTTAGTGACCCACATATGCAGGCACTGGGGTAATGACGTTGTTCACAGAGGCACGAAACATCTCTTTAATCCTCCACTTAGGCTCTGGGACCGGTCGGCTTCTTACTTCACAGTGAGAAAAAGAAAGCGATACAGCGTGTGAGCGCTCTAATGAGAATGGTAAATGAACTGGTCGTAACTGAAGGAGGGGATGGAAATCAGAGAAGGTTACGACGGGTGTCAAATACGTGAGAACATATTTTACTAAATCTGAGTCAAACAGAGAGTCACTGAGTTATTCCAAACATGCCGCCATGTTTCTCCTGGGCTAAGGCTTTGTGAGTAATAGAGTTTTATTTTCAAATGCAGCATGAGCTTCCTGCATTAATTAAAAGTAGATAATAGAGATAGGACGATTAATTATAATGCATCCTAATCAGGAATGATGTTCTCTTCCAAAAGCTCAGGCCTTCACAGAGAGACTATCTTTCTCAACTCAACTCTCAACTCAACTTTATTTGTTAAGCACTTTAAAACAACCACAGCTGTACAAAGTGCTGTACATAACTAGACAAAACAACAAGATAAAAACCAATCAAAAAACAATTAAAACAATGGATAAAATAAAAGCAGAATTAAATGTATTGTTTCAATGCTTTTAAAAACTAATTTAAAAACATAGAAACAAATAACTAAAAACAAACCATAAAACACTAAAACAGGAGCCGAGTCTCATGGAGGGTTAAAAGCCAATGAATAAAAATGGGTTTTAAGACGACTTTTAAAAATGGACAGTGTGGGGGCTTCTCTAATTTGGAGGGGTAGCTCGTTCCATAAAATTGGGGCTGCAACAGAAAAAGATCTATCCCCTCTGAGCTTCCGTTTGGACCTCGGTACCTGCAGGAGCAGCTGATCAGCTGACCTGAGGCACCGAGCAGGGGTGTAGGGGTGTAGAAGCTCAGAGAGGTAAGATGGAGCCAGACCATTTAAAGATTTAAAAACAAATAAAAGAATCTTAAAATGAACTCTAAAATGCACGGGTAACCAGTGGAGGGAGGCCAGGATGGGAGTAATGTGCTCCCTCTTACGTACTCCAGTTAAGAGCCGGGCAGCTGCGTTTTGAACTAACTGGAGACGTGAGAGGGAGGACTGGCTGACTCCAAAATAAAGTGCGTTACAGTAATCCAGCCGAGATGTAACAAAGGCATGGATTACTGTTTCAAAGTGCTTACGTGAAAGAAAAGGCTTTGCCTTCGCCAGCTGCCTAATATGATAAAAACTGGATTTCACTACGGAGCTAATTTGCCTATCAAATTTAAAATCACTGTCCATCTTAAAACCCAAATTTGAGACGGTTGGCTTTAAATAATCTGCTAAAATACCCAAGTCTACAGGAGGGGTTTCACAAGGGCCACTGGGACCAAAGACCATCACTTCTGTTTTTTTCTCATTGAAATTTAAGAAATTCAAAGCCATCCAGGCTTTGATGTCTTCAAGACATGCCAGAAGTGGAGTGAGGGAGAAAGCATTTCTCTTGTTAAGTGGCACATATATCTGACTGTCATCAGCGTAACAATGAAATGAAATGCCATGCTTTCTCAAGATGGATCCCAGGGGCAGCAAATATAAAGAAAAGAGCAGGGGCCCTAAAATCGACCCTTGTGGAACCCCATACGGCAGTGGAGCAGAGCTGGACTTTGTATCTCCAAGGCTCACACTCATTGTTCTGTCTGTTAAATATGACTTGAACCACTCTAGTGCAGTACCACGGACACCTATAAGGTAGCTTAGCCGAGCCACCAGAGTGTTGTGGTCCACTGTGTCGAAGGCTGCTGTTAGGTCTAACAGAACAAGAACAACATAATCACCAGAGTCATTTGCCTGGAGGATGTCATTAAAAACTCTTATTAAAGCAGACTCCGTGCTGTGGCGAGTTTTAAAACCAGACTGGAAGACCTCCAAGACACCATGCTCATCCAGAAAGGACTTTAGCTGGACATGAACAACTTTCTCTAAAATCTTTGAAATAAAAGGAAGTTTGGAGATGGGCCTAAAATTGGCCAGCACACTGCAATCAAGGCCTGGTTTTTTGAGTAGAGGCTGCACCACTGCATGTTTAAAACCTGGCGGAACAACACCAGAGGACAGACTGCTGTTTATGATAGCCAGAACAGACTGACCTATGCAGGGGAAAACCTCTTTAAACAGCCTGGGAGGGACAACATCACAGGGAGAACCAGCAGGCTTAATATGGCCAACCAGCTCTTCTAAATATGACAAAGACACAGGCTCAAACCTGTCAAGAACTGCCGAACAAGGAACAGGCACAGAGGGGTCGGATGCAGGAGCAGAGATGAGAGACCTGACAGTCACAACCTTTTCAATAAAAAAGTACATAAAATTATTGCACATTTCCACAGATGCCTCTAAGCAGGCAGGCTGTGGGGCGTTAAGAACAGCATCGATACATTTAAACAACACACGTGGGTTTTGATGATTTAACTCCACCAAGTTTGCCAGATATTGTCTTTTGCTCTCTTTAACAGTTCTCTGGTAGCTGTTAAAAGAGTCCTTCAGTATTTGGAAGGAAACCTGCAGCTTGTCCTTCTTCCACCTTCGCTCAGCTTTGCGGCACTCTCGTCTGGCTGCGCGAGTTTCATCATTGAACCAGGGTTCCAATTTAGCCCTTGGCCGAACAGTTCTTAAAGGAGCCACAGAGTCCAGAATGTTTTCACAGGAGGAATGAAACCAGGAGCTGAGCACCTCTGTGTTCGCAGAGGAAGGGCAGACACAGAGCTGTTCAAAAGCCACAGAGAAGCGACCGGCAGTGGAGGGGTTAATAATCCGGCGTCTCTGAGCAGGGGCGCCAGATTTAACCTCAGAGCAAGAAAGGTACACCTCAAACAATACAGGCCTGTGATCAGAAAAAACATCATCACATATCACCAGGTTAGACACGGGTAAACCATGACACAGTACGAGGTCCAGTAAATGCCCGTGCTCGTGTGTGGCACCCGACACACACTGCACCAAATTAAAAGAGTCAATAAGGCTTACAAAGTCCTTCACCAACGGCTTTTCTGGACAACACAGGTGAATATTAAAATCCCCAAGAATAAGGACACGATCATAGTTCGGCATAATTTCAGCCAGTAGACCAGAGAAATCATTCAAAAACTCCTTATTGTATTTGGGGGGGCGATAAATGACCGCGCACAGCACCGGGTCAGACCGACCCACCTCAAATAAAGACACTTCAAAGCTGGAATAAGAGGATGATACAGTGCGCTGCTTGCATTTAAAGCCATTCTTATATACTGTTGCTGTTCCTCCACCACGACCCGACGTCCGCGGGGAGTTAAAGTAAGAGCAGTCGGGAGGTAAGAGTTCGGCCAGAGCGCTGGACTCACCCGCACCGATCCAAGTCTCTGTCACACAGAGGAAATCCAGGGCACGAGAGCTGAAGAAATCCCTCAGGATAAAAGTTTTATTCACCAGGGATCTGGCGTTTACCAGGCAGATCCTGGCGGGTGTTGGGGCCGGGGCCTGCAGTCCGGTGGGTCGGGGAGCCGGGCGCAGCGATCTGAGGAGCCGATGGTCCACCCCGCGCTGTGACAGCCGAAGAGGGCAGAGGAAGCGGGGTTCGGGTCCCTCAGCTGAGCCGATGAGAGGTACCAGACAGACGCCGACCGGGTCCAGAAAGCGACGAGGCACAAAGACATGAGGGGATAATCCATGTCCTGTCCGGAAAATGGACGAAGATTGTGACAGCCGAAGCTTTAGCTTCACCAGCCGACCGCCGCGTCTGCCGCGACGACGAGGACGCCTCCGGCGAGGAGGCAGGGCCGGCACCCGGCACAGGTGAGGTGGAATCCCCGCCAACAGCGGGGGCAGACTGTCTTTGCCATCCCGATCAAAACCACGCAAATCTGCGACTTTTTGTTTGAGTAATAGAAGAGACTGGCGATCATAAACCAACAGAGACTCGATTTGTTTAGTGCCAATGGTTAAAAACAACAGAAAAAACAAACATTGCAGTAGCAGTAGACGTAGCAGACGGCCAGCCACACACACCGGCGCCATCTTGTCAATCCCTTTTAATAAACTGACAGTCCAATGCTATGACAGAAACGTGTGAAGCTGGCAATCGTGATAGTTACGATTAGATTCATGAGCAACTAAAAAAGATGATTAAAAGTGGAAAACACATTAAATATTGCAAAATTGGAAAGTAAAACAACATATTTAATTACCCCCCTTGTTACCTTCATTGTGGGCTATGTTCTTGTTGATGTGTCAGTCTGTTAGCTAAGATAAGAGTGCTAGCTGCAGCTTTATACCTGGTAAAGAGTAAGGTGAGTAAGTCCCCGTTTTGGATGACCTGTCCCCGGCTAAGGCTGTCCCCGGAAATGTCCCCGATTTAGGCGTTTCATGAATGAGAAAAAAAATGGTGCGTGTAGACTTGACCAACGGTTATTACGGTAGCCGAGTTGGTAGGAAGCACGAGTGAGCATGATGCCCTCAGTCCTGAACAACAGTTTTTATGGGGAGTGTCCCCAGATTTTATTACAGAAATCTGGTCCCCTTAGTGAAAAGTGATATCAAGACACATGTGAGGCTTGAAGGGAAAAGTCAATATTACTATAACAAAATATTATATTATAGGGCTATCCTTAGGGGGAAAAAATGATCAATAATTCCTAAAATATCTATGTTTACATCTTAAATCGTGGGACATAATGTTTGGGCGACGGGATACAACACTTATTTTAATCTATTTGCAACTCTCAAGTCGTTTTAGATTTGGGGTGTAACAATTAAACGCCAAAACAGTCGATCAAGCTGTAGATCACGACCACAGTGCCAGGGGGATGAAAGATGGAGAGACACAGTGATTGACCGTAACGAAGGGGAACAAAAGGTTAACAAGTTAACAAACATACTGCAGAATAATGTTGTTTTTTAGATAACGGCGTCATTAAACAAAAGTAAACCATCATAAAAGCAAGATCTGGTCTTTTTCTAAGATTTGGTTTATAGGGTAGGGGGTTGGGTGGGGTCAGTTAAAGCTGGTCCAAAATGAAGCATAGCGTTAGCTCTGGCAGGTTACGACATCAAGCGCTGATCCGCAGCCAATGGCAAGTAGCCACCTCAACAAGCTGATTCACTCCTTGCTCCAATTGGTCCAACGCCTTTAGAGCACGCTATTTAAAACTGTGCTAACCCAGCCTCTTCCTCTGCTTCGACAGACAACCAGCAACCCACCGCCACCCCAGCTCCACGCTTGTCTCGTCTAAACTGCTCCACTACCCTTGAATTGCCCCTTGCTGTTCTACCCCCCATTGTTTCTGCCTTCATGATGCCCTTGTGAAGGGCAGGAAGGGGCTCTTCCTGCTTCTGGCGTGTGGAAGGGCAGGGACCCAGAACGTAACTATGCTGCCAAATTTAACTTTGCACAAAAAAGCTAAAATTTGACAAAGTGATCCTGACTGAACTGGTTATAATTTCCTGATATTTCTGAATTCATGTCATCCCAAAAGCAAAACACTGTCATGTTGCTTCTGAGGATTTCGATCACAAACAGAAAACATTTCACCGCTCAAAATTACACCTTATTTCCTGAGTGCAATCTAATACAAAAACCGCTTTTGACCTTTGACCTCCGTGTCTGTGAAGAGTTTTCTGTGCTACTTTTCCTGAAAGCCTAACCCTCTCACATCTTTTATGTTGCTAAAAGGGAAGAGAAAACAGTCTACAGTTTCAAGGACACTACATGGGAGGACTGCGCTGACCTGGGGGACCCATTCAGAGCTTTTTCCCAGACTGCAAACAAAAGAAGAAGAATGTATCTCGGAGACCGTCCAAGAGCCACGAAACCCTCTTCTTTAGAGAAGAGTCCCCCTGAATCACCTCTCTTTTCAGATCAGGAGAAACAGCTTTTTTTATTATCAGAGCACTGGTGATAAAGATTAGGAAAAACTCACTATGTGTCCAAGCTGATTCGCTTCAGCTCGTCGAGTGGTGAGATTTAAAAATGTGCACAAAAGCCAATAAACTTTTCAGGGGGATTCTATATGGCAACAGCTCGGCACAAATGATATTCAAGTCAAGAGCTCAATGAAGTGAAAGTAAAAAAGCTCAAACATGCAATCTGAGAAATCTTATCTTGGTTTGTGGGCTTGGAGTGGTGCTTTTAAGGATCTGGGGCAGCATCCTCTTTCAGCTGTTCTTCTATCTACTCTGAATTAACTCACAAGGAAACTGCTCTGTTTGTGTTAGACATCATCATCTGAATTCAAGGCTCCGTTCGGCTCACAGAATTATCTGAAAATAACAGAGCCATTGCTACGACGCTTACTTTTAGCTAAAGCTTTTCACCATAAAAGTAGGGCATGAGAGCTCTGGGAGCCAAACATTGAAAATAATTCACTGCACTGAGGGCTCTGGCTTCCAAGTCTTACGCAGTTAACAACTGTCCCAAAATGACTCTGCATTACTTTCCCACACTCCTTTAAATCTGATCATATCTACACATGGGAAGCAAAGTCTTCCCCAATAGCTCAAAGCCTTAAAAAGCTCCTAATATCTTCACAGTTCCCTTTGCTCGAGCTATCAGGCTTTTCCTCAAAGGAGTGTCTGTTCCTACTCTATTGTACTTCCCACCTATCCTCTGTGTTCTTATGAAATGATGCACAATGACAAAAGCCCACCTCTTTTGTTCTTGCTGACTGAAAACTTTTTCAGGAGACGGATAACAAAGGAGATAAGAGCAATCAAACAAAGCAGGGATATGAAAGGTTGAAACAGAAGCAGCCAAAACAAGATAAAGCAGAGCTATAAGCTGCAGCTCTGGTATTTAATGACAGATTTGCACTGATCGACTATCATTTTAAAAAGCTGCATCAGTGCAGAGCGCTTTGGTACTGATATAAATACTGTACGACGGGCCAATACACAATAATGACTTCAGTTTTAAGCTTCCCCTGGCTTTACAGAGCTTAATAGCGAGTAAGAACTTATCCTTATATTCTGTTTGTAACTGCAGTTTTGGCACACGCTCAAGCATCTCATAGCGTAATTTTCACCTGCTTCAGAAGGCTTGTATTCAGTGAGTGACTCCCAGTAAATCACTGTAAAACGCTGGCTCAGCAGAAGGCAGCAGTCACACCATGTTAGAAACATATCTGGTGATCTTAGCTGAGTGTTTGGCAGCTTAAATGCGGGATATTTGGCTCAGAAGTGAATCAGGAACCAAATAAAACCAAGAATTAAAAAAAAAAAAACAAGGTGATGATGTTGTACTGTACACTGTGTGTTAGGGCTGGGCGATATGGCCTCAAATCAACATCATGATATCTTAAGCAGTTCACCTCGATAACCATAAATGGACGAATGGAGACGCGAAGGCAGAAGAACTACCGCGTATGCCGTGCAAAATGATCAAAACTTCATGGAAATGATCTGCTGCACTGTTACTAAAGTTTGTATAACTGAGAAGAAAGCGGTCTGCAACATTCATCTCTTAAGGGGGGTGTCTAACTCGGTGTTACGGTGTGTTTGACCATAACTTAAATTTATGCCAGAATATCCCTTTAAATCTACACTTTCCCATCATAAACAAACTTATTTTTTAGAGAAGAGTAAAGTGAAAAGTAGGAATACTGTCATAAAATCTAAACCTTGATCTCCTCACAGATCTCTGAAAGAGTTAAAATTGGACACGACTATCCTAACGTGGAGTAATCTGTGGTAATGGAAACAGACTGGAGCGAGCAGATGATGTTTTAATCAACAACATCTTCATCTTAACTGACTCTGTAGTGCAAGCTTTAACACAAAATCTCTAAAATCAACTCAAATATAGTGCTTACCAGACAAAAGAGTACATTTTTCTTTAGGGATAAAGGGACTTGAAAGCTCCCACACAGTCTTTTAAGAGAGCAGAATTGCTGAAAGTAACTGTAAATAACCCAGTTTTCTCTTTCTAATTGCCCTGAGCCAGAGAAACTTTTAATAAGCTCTCAAAGACATACTGTACTTTAAACGACAAAAAGGGAAATGAGAAAGAGTCTATCAGAACCAACTTTGGTTCAGAGGAAAAAGAATAAAGAGAGCTGCTTTCAGCCTAGAGGGTCATGACAAAGGAAAGAAGAGTGGGATTACTGTAAAAATAGAAAGGAATGGGGGTTTTAGAGGAGGACTCTAAGGAAGATTAGAGTAGAGTGAAAACGAAGCAGGGAGAGGTACAGCAGAGGAGGAAGGATGTCTCTCTCCTCCTCTCTGTGGTTTGCGTCTCTGAGCAGATAGGATGATCTGGTAACTCTTGGCGTATTGACAAGCTTCTGATGCAGACGCTAACTGTAGATCCAATCTCGCTGCATTTCTGTTTACTCCAGGGATTAAATTAAAGAACACAGCAACCAATTTCATACCTGGCTTCCCGCACCAGCACTCACAATGTGACATTTTCTCGCTAGCATGATGCCCTTTCTCTCTCGCCTCCACTCCCCCTCTCTCTTGTTACTCGATGATAACACACCGCGCGGCCAATAAGGATTTCCGAGAGCAGAAAATGATGCCAGCTTTACACAGAGGGAAAATTTGCTTATGAGATTAACCAGGAAGGTGTTCCCCTCCCCCTACATACAGAGACTGAACTACTTCTCTCCTGCCAGAGGGAAAAAAAACCTACCCTGCCCCACCATTCGTCATTTGAATTATTGCTGAAATCAACATTAGGGTAAAGTGCTGCTCTGCATAAATAAAGATAGCAATTAGCTGCCAGAACTTTAAGATTGTACTATCTGTTATGCTCAACCTTTGGCCCCAACAGCAGAGTTATGGAAAAAGTAGAGCAGAAAATGAATCTTTCTCTGTCATATAACTCAAAAATAGCCGTAGAGTCGTAGTTTAGGGGCAGGCGACATCTTGGAAAAGAAAATTAAACTTAGACAGTTAGTAGGAGGGCATTGATCCTCGATCAAACTACAATTTTTATATTTATGCATTGTTCATGTCAGAATAAAAGCTTTTATATTTAGAAAGCTTTGGATGAATGATATCTTGTAATGTGAAAGGTTGTTTTCCCATCATCTGGTTGAATTACTATAGCCCTGAATAGCATGTATGTGCATGAGCTGCCTCTAATTCATCGTATCAAGTAGCTGCACTGACCTTTTGCAAGTGACATCAATCATGAACTTCACTAATACACCCAATTAACTTACCGGCCATCATCCATTACTAATAATGGTTCAAATTTATGATGTATCAGCAGCCCTGTGACTAAAACTGTTTTGGAGAACACACTACCTCATTAGACAATTGATTTTCATGCTTTTATTTTGGTATTTTTTCTATTCTTGGTTTCTGTTTGCTTCATTTCCTGTCTGTTACTTCTGATTGTAAGTTGGAGAACTGAATGAAAAAAAACTAAAAACCTGACCAAGAGCATGAATGCTCAGTTGATGAGTAAGTCAAACTGGGACAAACTCTCATGTTGTTTGTGGATTCACAATAAATCTTGAATCTTGGGTAAATAAAGTGCAGAATCGTGTCTCAGTGCTTAAGCTGTCTGGCTGGCAGTCGGCTACTTCTTCTTCATCTATCCTCGGTTTCATGACTTGTGACAATGAAGGTAAATGAGCGCTACTGTAAACTGGAGGAGCTGTTGTATTATTACTTTATTTTTATCACAAATACAAGATTCTGTCTACCTAAAACGTAAGAATGATAGATAGATAGATAGATAGATAGATAGATAGATAGATAGATAGATAGATAGATAGATAGATAGATAGATAGATAGATAGATAGATAGATAGATAGATAGATAGATAGACAGACAGACAGACAGACAGACAGACAGACAGACAGACAGACAGATAGATAGATAGACAGACAGACAGACAGACAGACAGACAGACAGACAGACAGACAGATAGATAGATCGGCAACACTTTATCTGGCTTTAATGGAGGCGTTGATGGAACAGACAGCGTTTGGGAAAAAGCTGTTTTGCAGTCTTTTTGTTCCATGTGTTTGTGTGTGCATGACTGAAGGGGAGAACATATCCTAAAATCTGTCCAACTGCTAAACGAGCTACAACATTGTTTGCCCGAGAAATTACACATCGACAATTGCGTCCACTTCAAGACATATCATATTGTCACTGAAGCAGATAATATCCTCATGATGTTGGGTAAACAAACAACCACTGGATCATGGAGACCAGTTAGCGTAGGAACCAGCAGGGCAAGAACCCTGGTCTTTGCAAGTTTCTCGACATACATCCATTTGCGAGCACCCTCGAGGTGACCCAACTCATTTTACAGCGTCACTGACATTTTTGTTTAGCGGGCTAACTCTATTATGTTACCCTCTGTCACCTTTATGGCTCCCGAACACACCTCAGACATAACTACTGACTAAAATGCAGCTTAGCCAAAGGTCAACACTGCTGCTTCTGCCGTCCACTGTAGTGAGTAATGACAAAGTAGGAGACCGTTTCCTCTGATTAGAGGCGGTTGGAAGAAGATAAAAGAGTCAATTAATGTAGAGTAACCAAGACGTTCTCCTCATGCTCTTCTCAGGTACTTTGTGTTTCCCCTCTTATCTCTCTGCTACCTATGGAGATGATGTTGATACTGATAAAAACATGAGGCGATCTGGAAAAAGGCTTTGATATCTGTTTTTTTCCAGTCGCATACATCAAGCTAAGCCTTTCTATCATCTCTATACATCACTAAGTAAACACGATTACTGCGGGGAGCTTAATTAAAGCACAATGCAGCTT
Organism: Xyrichtys novacula; assembly: GCA_962446985.1. Lineage (NCBI taxonomy): Eukaryota > Metazoa > Chordata > Actinopteri > Labriformes > Labridae > Xyrichtys > Xyrichtys novacula. The sequence goes on from OY660871.1 coordinate 28,723,846, forward strand.
GATAATATGCAGCGGGATGCAGCCTCACAGCGCTGCAGTGATGATATCATTGGATAAAATCTGACACCGGGCTATAAATCAAAAAGTACAGCAAAGGTAGGAACAGCAGGAACTCAGGTATACAGTAAATCTATTTAAAACCGCGCTGGGCAGCTTATGGCGACGACTCTCAATTAGATTATGCTTGTACTGGATATCTGTACGTAATATAAAGTGATTGTTTGCTAATGTGCTCACCATAACAATTTAATAAGCTGGAATCAAGGCTCATTGCTGTCAGTCTTTTCAGAGTCTACTTGTGCCCTCCAGCAGTCCGCGGTTGTTAAATGCAGCTCAAACATGAACAAATCACTGCTACTGACTCTATCATCATCATCTCCATGGCACCTCCAGTTTTTAGTATTGACTACAGCACAGTCCATTAGCTCCAAATGCCCTTCACTTATCCCTTTTTAATGATACCAAAAGCACATGAGGAGTAAACACAAGATGCTTTGATAGTTCATCTCCAGACATTACACAGAGACCGATCTGACAGATTTGTATTCTTCGCAGCACATTAAAGGTTGTTCGATACAGGAATTTTTGCTCTGTCTGATCATCCTTCATGGTGTTCTGTGCATGTGTGGGTGTAGAAGTGGTTGATTCCCACATGAAGAGGCCTGATTGGTGCAAAGCAGCAACCAATCAGAGCGGAGGGAATTCTGTGATTTAATTTTGGGAACCAGCAGACCTCCTTCATTCAGAGCTGCTTATGATGGGAGTGTGATTCGCTTTGTGACGTGAAGCGGAGCTCTTAGTGAAGTGTTTAAACATTTAGTCATCACTCTAAAACCAGGATTAGTGGTTGGTTACATGACATATTAATATCTTATTATTGTAAGCCCAAAATGCCGGTCATATGTTGTGCCCACGCTGTTGCGCAGCCACCTGCTACGAACTAGGGCTGTGGCTCTGGATAGTGGCAGCAGACATTAGGGCTGGGTGATATGGCCTCAAATCAACGTCATGATATACTGAGCGGTTCACCTTGATAAAGATAAATGGACGATAACTACTCCACAAGCTGCTCACCCCCTCCCACATTAACTTCGTCTACTCCAGCCACTACAACTTTTAAACCGTCCTCCATCTCCTCACCTGTCTTTCCCTCTTTGTTACTGACTGGATGATGTAGGACAGCATCTTAAAGGGACATGAGACCATAGCCTACCTACACACATCCAAAACCAACTTTTATTTATTTATTTTTTTGACACAGAATATATTGACATGGGCAAAATGACGTCAATTTCTGTAGCTGTAAATTTTTGTTTAATCGCCCAGCCCTAGAAGACATAGTCCTATAATCTCCCAACACCCAGATGTAAACAAGATGATGAGTTAGCATCTCATAGGGCTGCATAATGCTGCAATACAAGCAACAAGTGTTTTCTGTTACTCTTCTTTTGCTCATGAGCTTCACTGTAATATTTGCAGCAATAAAACTAGATTATTAATTTAATTAATGTCATCTAAACCATAAAACAGCGTGTCAAAAAAATCAATATAACTTTGTTTTATTTTAGTCACTTGGCTTCCAAATTTAATCTCTTTTTTGAAACAATTATACACACATTAAAAGTGATTGTAACTAACCTCTTAGGATGATTAACCACCCACCGAGACATAAAATTTTGAGAGCAAAATACAAGGGAGCCATGTGACATCCTAAAAACAACTTCTAAAGGCTCATTTATGCTCGCCATACATATGAAAATGTATGTGTCCATTTCAAACGATGGTTCTGTCACTGCCCACATACTTCTTGCCTCCTTTACATTGGCATGGATGTTAACCATTCCATCCACCAGGGGGCAGGCCGGAGTCAAAAGTTTCTGACAATAACAAACAAAAAGATGGCGACTGTGGAGGAGCTAGTAATAATGTATACTTTTCATAGGAGACAGAAACGGAGGCAGCGTTAGAGGAGGCAGTGGTCGGTCAGGCCAATAAATGCCTCACGGTCGGAGGATGGAGAATTCTTTTCCTTAGTAGTATCGATGAGAGAAATTGACGACAATCGTCTTTTTCAGCACTTCAGGATGTCGGATGTCAGGGCTATCAACAGTGACAGAAACAACACTGCCCCCCCGGTTTCTGGTGGTACTTCTCCGTCTGGCCCGATATCCAAAAAAAAAAAAAAGGATACGTGCAGAAATACGGACGAAAAGAACACGAAGCACGGATGGAGAGTTTCGTCCATATCCAGATCTGTATGAAACATTTAGCATAAATGAGCCTTTAGCGTCATCAGCGTTAAAGCTGAATTATTCAGAGATTTTCCATCACCTCTAATTCATTCTCTTAATATACGCTCATCAACAGCTTTGTCAAAGCATCTCATATTTTATTTTCCCGGCACATGTGCAAAGTTCTTCTCACCTCATTACCTGAAGAGATACCTGACATTCAGAGAAGGCACTTGTAAATCATTTAAGCCTCACAGCAGAAGAACATCTCATGCTCCTGTTAAATGGAGCGCTGACTTGCACGGATGCTGCGGCTATTAAAAAAAAAAAAAGCTGCTCTATCATTCTGACAAAGCTAGAACTGAAGTGATGTTTTTTGGCAGATTTCATCAGAAAATGGTGCTGGGTCTGTTTCTTTGAGGCTCAACACCTTTCAGAAAGTTTAAGCGCACTTTTTTTTGAAAGGTCTCATCTCAACTGTGAACTCTGCAACCTCCGGGGGGAACGAGAGAAGTGAAAAGATCACAAACTGTGTTTTTGAGAGGGCTTGCATCATCCCCTAATAATCCCGAGTCCCTCCAGATCAGAAGTGATGGAGAAAGACAGTACCAGTCCAAGTCTTATTGAGAGCTGATCCGTCTTTTATTAAGGGCTTCTTTATGGGATTTCCCTTTCAGCCTCAGCAGCATGAAGTGAGTGATACGCTCCGCTGCAGAGGACCTGAGGACCCCTCTGGATCTGCCTTCAATTAGAGGCTGCTGGAAAAGTGTGACACCCCTGGAAGGCTGAGAAGTCCCCAGTGCAGAGTGAAAGGTAGGAGAGAGAGAGAGGGAGACGCAGTGACAAAAGCTCACTGGGGCGCTAACAGGTGTGACATGTTACCTTTCTACTGACAGCTCAATACAGATGGAGAACAGATCTCGAGAAAACTTTGGTTACAACTGCAGAATCACATCTCAGATAATATTCAAACACTCCTGAATTATATTCCCTGTTAAGTTTCAGTATGTATTAGTGCAGTTTTGTGCATATAGCCTCCCAGAAAAAGGTCAACAGATCTTTGGAAAGCAAAATTAACCACCAGATGACCTTTGTGGTCCTCTCAGCCTCAAGCAAAAACTCTTCACACTCACCAAACATGTTGCCAATATGACCGTTTCTCGTCAAAGGCCGCAGCTCGTTCTTCCCCCAGGCGTAGAGCTTGTAGTTGTCCCAGGCAAACTTCATCATCTGCAACACAAACAGAGGGCACACGTCGCGGTCAGTGGACTGATGGTTGACGCAGCACGCCCCCCCTCAAACCCAGATGTAATTAAACTGGTTTAGCTCAAGGCGAATGGGATGATGGCTTATTGATCAGTCTGGATTAAGAACAAGTATGCAATTAACACACATAAACCACATGGCTGGACAATAAGAGTGACATTCCCCCTGAAGCTCCTCCTAAATTAAAGATTGAGTCATGTCAGCGGATGAAAAGCAAGTTTACCAGATAAGAAAACACACAGCAGGATGGAGTATTTGTGAACTTGATGCTCGGTACAGCTGGATAAATAGATGTGGAAGTGAAATACAAAGAGGAAGAAGGCAGGAAGTCAGGAGAGAAAGGTTTGAGAGGAGAACTATAATGATCTCGTCTGAAGAGCACGAGAATGACTGATACATCGCCGCCTGCAGCAAAGCACAGTTCCAATTAGCTTAAAAGAGCGTCAGAGTGTAAGTTGGTTTGTATTGATCAAATAAATCCAGAAGCAAACCTCAAAGAAAAAGAACAACTTGTTTGCAAAGACAAAACTGACAAGAGTTCAAGTTCTCCAGGTGCTGGATCAAAATTAAAGAGCAAAGTCAGACGAAATGATCCACATACTGCTGATGGCTCCTGGTAACAGGCTGAATACAGGAAATTATTATAATAGGAAGCATCTGTCAACTATCATGCTTATTGTTATGGTCACTTTTTACACAAAAATAGTGCTTTACACAAAAATCTATGAAAAAAACACACCATCACAAAACCCAAATACAAGGAAGTTACAACAACAGGCTCCAAAGAAACAGGAGCTGATGAACTGAGGAAATACGATCACAAGATCTTAATTTGAAAACAGCAGACATGAGATAAGACTTAAAACACAGGGTAGAAAAATAAAACAATAAGATGGAGGCCATTAATTACATCATGAAAAAGCAAGATAAGGTAGATCTGGAGGATACTAAAACACACACAAAAAAAATAACCATGAAAGTAAACCAGAGGAATAAATCAGTCAAACAAACTAATAAAGACAGAAAATACAATTAACTTACACTTAATAAAACAATATAAAATTCAGTGAAAAGCAGACTAAAAGGGTACATAAGCACTTTATATGAAACCCAAAACAGGCTCATGATACGAAAATGATTCAACTTGATTACTTAACTTAAAGCTCCTCTGAGAAACTTTCTGTTTGTGGCAATTTTGGCGCCCCCTGTGGACAAAGCAGTCTTTGCTTGTCTTTTTTTGTTTACATGCTTAAGTCATGTCTACTGGCAAAAAAAAACTCACCATGCTGACTTCTGACAACCAAATCTATTTTTTACTGTGAAATGTGAGCAAAAATGGTAAAAAGCTGCTTGGCTGTGCCTTCCACACTGGTTTCCGGGATTAGAAAGTATAACATACTTGATGATTACAAAATCATCAGTCTTGTCGCTGATGGTCTTATTGGCTTTGGTATATCATTAAGAAGCATCGGTAAAAATTTCAGTCTATTTTATAAACATCAACAAACTTGAGCGGAGCTTTAAGTATCACAAAAGGTTAAATTAAAGTCTGCAGACAAACAGAAAAAATGCGCAGTTTCTTGGAAATCCATCGTTATTACATCATTACATTGTTAATTCATAGTAACTAAAGCTAAAGAAGTTTCACTCCAATGCCTGCAAAGGTGTTCATGCTTTATTTGTCATTCAGCTCTTATGCTCTTTTCTATGATCAGTGTGTTTTTGATGTTTGAGTTGTTGTTGGTTCAGAATTGATTTTTCAGCCCTGTAAGCTCGCCATGAAATATAAGAAATAAGAGAAAAATAAAATCCAATATTTCTGCACTGATCTCATTCTGGTCGAGTGTCCTTTATCATGTACAGTGAACAGCTTAAATTTGGCACAGTGAAGAAACTTTTACAAGACTGAAAATGGAAAAACAATGTGTTGGGGACGTTTAGATAAGCTGTTAAATAAGCCTGTCTGTCACAATAAGCAGGAAAATTTGGGTTTTTCAAAGTATGTTCATGTGATTTTACCTCTTAGTGATGTTGTGAAATTGACAAATGCATATTAGTCATGATTACTCTGCCTATAATGATGCCATGAACCTCTAGAATTTGCCTCCCTGCTCTGCTAGTTTCACAGGAACCTGATCCTCTCTGACACATTCATGTCTGAGGACAGGTTGTTGAAAATACACCTGATAGCTGTTGAGATATTTCAGTCTCGACCAAAGTGGCAGCTCAATGGTTGTTGTCATATCTAGAGCTATGTTGACAGGATGTCTAAAAATAAAGATGTTAGGGTTTATCCAGGACTCTGAAACTTCTGTATTCAGGTTTACATCCCAAGAAAAGTCCTCTCATCTCCCTCTGTTGCCTTTGTTGTTGTGAAAATAAGCTCAGATGAGGACGTGCATCTTCTTTCTTATTTTCTAGTCTGTCTTGATGTCTTTCATGTAATGTAATACAGCAGTACCCCCATAAGCTGCATTTCTTAATGATCCAGCTGATGCGATTTCTCTGCCAAACATGCGGTCTGCTTTTACAAAAAAGAAATGACAGACTGTTTTCCTCCTATCATCATCAAAGAGATACCACAAAGCAAGCACTAGAGGAAATACATCCTGATATGAATTGAAAACTAATTCCAGGTTCATGTGCAGAAGTGCACTTGACTCAAGTCCTTTCATCAACATCATGTCCTGAGATTCAATCAACCTCAGCGAGACGGAGCAAACATGAAGAAAGACGAGGCTCTCTGTGTTATCTGTCACAGATGGACAGATGGCCCAGGATTTGATTTTTCCATCATGTCATCAGTACCACATGAGACTCCTCACTCAGAGGTTCAGCTCATATGGACAACATGAATCTGATTATCTGAAAATCCTCTCACCCTAATAGCTCATTATGAACACCTCAGAGCTCCAGACAGTCGTCACATGAAAACAGCCACAGTTTCCATTAAAGACACACAGCACAAATAAATGTCAGCTGCTCTTTAGGTTCACAAAAACAGCGACTGAGGGTCAAGAAGCTGAGATTTCATTACAGGTGGATTAAATGCCATTTAGGGGTTTGAAGCTACTGTGCGAGATTCATTTATTATTTGGCATTTGTGCTGCACCAAACATTAAAGCAACATGAATTTAAAAGAAACTATCACCTGTTTTCTTTTATTGTTTTTTTATGTCTTTGTGTGCCTTTTTTATAAGAAAACAGCATTTTAAATACTGTGTATACATTTAGAAAAAGAGACAGCACAGTAAAAACCTCCTAAAATGTGAAGGACGCGCACAGGGTGTGATTAAGGGAAACGACACCAATGAATCTTACAGCAGAACTTTATACTCGCAGTGGCAATCATTCTCCTCAGACAGAGTAGAGATTAAAATTACACTGTGCAAGTCTGATTGTGACTCAGCAGAATGAAAACCTGCGTTTTATTTGAAACTTACTCTGTATTTTATAATGCTAGGCCGCCTCACCCCTCTTGAAGCTTTTATAAGGACAGGGACAAAGGTCATGGGAATAAAAAATATATGATTTGGTAAGTGCTGGGACTCTGTTTTTAAAAGACTTTTTGTCACCCTGTTTGTGCAGAAATGGTCAAATAATGTTAAAATAAAAAAACGTCTTTAAATTAATGTTAGGGAAAGTAGAAAACTGGCAGATCTCATGTTTTAAGTGCTTGACTGAGACTGTAAAACTGTAGCATTTATCAGTGATAAGGGAAGATGGTCTCATGCAGGTGGTGCTGCAACTAATATAACCTTTTAACAGCCATTTATGTACTGAGTTTGGTTGCTAAATAAAAGAAACAACTACCTTCATAACATGTCACTACAGGAAAAAGAAAAGGTACTTATGAACTTTGATAAGCTGCACAAAAGCAGGTTCAAAAACTAGTTTTACAGTAAGTGAAACAAATGTTGTTTGTTTAACCAGTGTTAGTTTCAGCAGCTACTTCAGCTTTATTCTTTGTCTCTGGACTAAAAGACCCACTAGCTTGATATTTTTGCCTTAAATAGCTTCAGTCTAGTTTTAGTCGACGAAAATCAAAACAGTTAAAGGGATATTAACTGTTTGTGGGGGAGCCCTGATGAGTCGATCACAGAGTGCAGCAGAGTTTCGCAGCTCAAGGAAGAACATTTATAATTATTACCTCATGGAAATGCAATCAGACCGAGGTGGTAAGGCAGAGGAACGACAACGTCTGCAGTGAAAATATTTATTATGATGATTATTACTTCAAGGAAATGATCCCCTGCACTCGGTGATTGACTCGTCAGGGCTCCCCCACAAACAAGCGGCTGCTGGAGGAGAGTGGGTGAGTTGTGTTTCATCTCTTTGCTGAAGAAATTAGGCAAAGCTAAAAAGATGTTTGATGGCTAGTACTATGGCTGGTACCCTATATGTCCTGTTGATGAAGTTAGGTGCTGTTCTGAGCATTATTTGTGGCTATAGAGTGGCTTTGTGGCTCTCTGTATTGCTATCGTGTGGTCATTACTAAAGTTGGTATAACTAGAGAAGCAAGCGGTTGGCAACATTCATCTCTCGAGAGGATGTCTAACTCTATGTTACGGTGTGTTTTACCATAACTTAAATTTACATCGGAATATCCCTTTAAGTCATTAAAATCACAATGTTCTCATGATGGATATATACACTTATTTACCATCATTTCTCTTTTTTGGGGGCTCATGGCTCGGCTCTCTAATGCAGTCTTCATGTGTCTACTTACTCCATTGGATCATGACAGTGGTATATATGCTGTCCATTTAAGGTAATAGAGATATGAGCTGTGTTTGTAGTATACATTATTCATTTGTGTTATATAATGCCCCATGAGGCCTCTATTATTTGGACCAATGGAGCCGATTGATTCCTGAATAAGGGCACCTTGAAGGGCATTACCTGACTTATATCATCGACACTTGCTAAAGGAAACAAAAAGACCACTCAACTTCAACTTCATCCTTCCCTCCTTCTCATAATATGAAAGTATGAAAGTATGTGTAGTACAGTAAGACCACAGGATTCTTGGAGCTACAGTCTTTTTCTTTTCTGTGACTTTTCCTAACATCTCTCTTGGAGCACTTGAAGGTCTTTTATAACGAGGCATTCAATGTTCATTATGTCTTAAGAACCTGCAGGAACCCTGTGCAAGAGAAAGCTTTGTCTCAGAGCCAAGATGTATGCACATCCAGCTCTCACTGTATCTGAATGTTGGCTCGGCTCTCTGCTGCGACACACTGAAGCTGTTTCATTCAACCAGAGGGAAACAGATATCTGGCATTGTATTATCACATCCGTGCTGCTGCACGCTGCAGAGGGTCAGAGAGTGGGAGGACCAAGGGTCGCACAGCCGTAGGATTGCTGGCATAACAACCCATCATCACAGCACACAACACACACAGCGCTAATCAATACCTACAGCCACAGCAGAGCCTGCCGCCCCAAAACACTACTGCTTCTCCAAGAGAGCTAACGGATGAACGATTCGTTTCCCGGGGCAAAAAAAGCAGACACAGACATGATCTGACAGGACACTGACTGTTCTTTGGTTCAACTAATTGGCTGGTTGTTGGGGAGAGGAGGATCAATAAGTGAACACAGAGGCAGTGATTAAAATGAATCAGAGGTTGAAACAAGGATTCACAGTCCCAATACTGAGAGAAGGTCAGAAGTCACAACAGTTCAGCGCCTGATCAGAGACGGTCACACAACAGTAAAAATGAGCTGCAGAAGTGATCAAGTTCACCTCAAACCGAATCAAAGAACTTTATTAAAATCTCTGAGGAAGAGATGAAATATCACAGTTTTCATCACATCTACCACGAACTTCAGATAAGCTGTGAAAATCCTCTGACTGATGCAATTTTAATTTCCTTTTCTTTCTAAAGGTGCGAATGTACTTACTGACTCTTTCACTCAAACAAATTCAAAGGTGGCAGATTTCTTTTTCTAAAGATGTTCAAAGTCTTTTTTTCTCTGCCACATACTGAGTCCAACACTCTGCCTTTGTAAATTTGAATAAAAAGTACCTAGCTGACACTGGTTTGGTTTGAAAGTAAACATAACTTTGATGGAAAAGTACCGATTGCTAGTATTTTGCTGAAATGGACTTTATTGCAGTGTCAACTCACAATACAGTATTGTTGTTTGGTATTTTTGTACATTGTTTTGTTCAGTTTCTCATGTACTCAGTAACATTGGGTGCTCCATTTTGGCTATATTTGGTACTGTTACCAACACCATGATGACTGACTGATAACTTTACCGATACTTCTATCACAGATACATTCACCAATACCACTGCTGATACCTATATTGGAACTTATACCAGTACCTGTTTCATACTAATGCTGGCGCCACCATTGTTACCTTTGCAGACATCATTTTTCATTCTTATACTGATACCATTAATGATACTGTTACCAATACTGCTATAGATACCTTTTTCAACACTTATGCTGATACTACTGCCGGTTTCCATATTGATACCTTACCAATACCTTTTACCCAATACTGCTCATATCAACACTGTTGCTCCCTAGACCTAGAACCCTAGACCCTCTATATCTTGACCTGAACTAACTTCTGCCAATACCTTGATCTATGCCTACACTGACACCTTAAGCAATACTTGTACTGATACAACTTTCCCCTCCTGTTACCTTTACCAACATCCATATCAATACCACCAATGATACCTTTACCAACACCAAGGGGCAACTGTTACTTATACCAATACCAGCACCGACACCTTACGCAATACCACTCCTGAATACCATACTTACACAATTATTATGACCTATATTGCTATCTATACCAGTGACTATATTACCCAAACTGTAACTGGTACCACTGCAACCACCTTAACCAATACCAACACCAACACCACTACTGATACTGATACTTAGGGCTGGGTGATAAACCGAAAATTTATAACAATAACTGACAACATTTTGCCCATATTGGTATATTCTGTGTCAAAAAAATAAATGAATAAAAGTTGTTTTTGGATGTGTGTAGGTAGGCTATGGTCTCATGTCCCTTTAAGACGCTGTCCTACGTCAGAGACGTGACTCCACCCCATCCAGTCCGTAACAAAGAGGGAACGACAGGTGAGGAGATGGAGGACGGTTCAAAAGTTATGGCGGCTGGAGTGACGGCTTAGTAGACAAATTTAATTTGGGAGGGGGTGAGCAGCTTGTGGAGAAGTTATCGTCCATTTATCGTAGTTGAGGTGAACTGCTCAAAATATCGTGATATTGATTTGCGGCCATATCGCCCAGCCCTACTATATTACCCAAACTGTAACTGGTACCACTGCAACCACCTTAACCGATACCAACACAACTGCTGATACTAACACTACTGTTACTGGAAACTATATCCATTCCTTTTACCTATATTAATACCAATACCACCACTGTTACCCCAACTGACACCTTTATCCACTGCTTATACTTTCATCAACATTTTCATTAATACCAATAACGCTGCTGATTCCTAAATCAGTGCCTTTACCAATGCTTATATCAAGACTACAACATAAGCTCTCTCTAAGTCAACATACAAATGTTATTTTAATAGCATTCATTCTAACTCAAATTGGTTGAGAGAGTTATTCTGCCATACTTTTGTTGCCCAGAAACTGACAATGTTTTCAGTGTGGGTTGTAAGTGTACCAAAGAAAATTACAGGAAAAGGTTACAATTATCTCAGTGTCACTCCTGTCTTTCTTAGACAAGCCCAGCATGTGTTTCCTCTGCATCTGTACAGCCCTGCAGAGCAAACAGCAAACGTGAACAAAAGAAAGAGATAAAGTCAAATCTGTTATATGACTTTCTGGACTGTAACATTTTCTTTTTTAGATTACCATAAAAATAAACAGTTCCTCTTTGCGTGCTGGAGACTGTCAGTGGTAAAAATCTGTAAAACCACCACAGGGTTATGAATTGGCCTTGCGTTAATGGCGAAAGCTCGGTTATATAACCTGAAGTTGTTTGTGTGAAACTGGATGTGTTGCCGGGCCTTTTGTAAACTCTCAAGAGGAGGTAAATCTCCTGGACAGATATTTGTGTTGTAAAAAGTCAAGGCACTTTGAGGTTGTGAACCTGTTGGGTCTACATCTTTGCCTCCCAAAAGGTGCAAAATCACAGACTCAGTGAGGGGGCTGATATGTTAATTTGTGAGTCATGCATGGAAAGTCATAGAAGAAAGGGGGGGATGTTACAAAAACCAGCAGTGCTATAGCCTGAGCTACTTGTGCAGATTTTTGAAGCTTGTTTCATCCACTACTGCGAGGATGGGAGTTATCCACCAGAGTCCAAGTTTAACCATTTCAAAAGAGCCACAAAGAGGCAAAGAAGCATCTGGCACACAAGAGAGACGATCTGAACTCCAGCGTCTTTGAAAATGTGATGTAAAAAGACAGAGGAGATAAGAGGCGACTTCTAAATCAAAAATACTGCCACAGCGGGAAAGATCCTGCTGGAGAGAGGTCCTTACATTATTGAGAATTTCCCTGAATGGTGAAGACTGTGATAATACTTTTACCTAAATTACTGCAAACACAAAAAATCAATGTCTATACAATCAATATAAATTTTATTGTTGGAAAATATTCCGCTGTCCTCCGTGATTTACAGACATCTGAAGTTTACTCTGTGTCAACTGTTTCTACATGTTACTTTAGATAAAGCCTAAGTAAATACGCAACTCTATTACCTGTATTAGGCTTGACGGGTTGCTTCCTTGCACTGGCACTACTATATAAATAAGCCTTACATTGACAAGCAGCCAACAGCCACATTTTTAAGGCAAAGTAAGTTTTTCTTGGCCAAAATGTACTTTAATATAAAAATTTGGCAAAACCAATTCAACACAAACTTTCATGTTCAAAACTCATAGATGAAACTTCAATTTAAGTCAAAAAAATGAAAATATATTTAGTAGAAAGGTTGTTTACCCTTATTGAAAACACAAGTTCCTTGTAAACAAACGTGGCGTTCATGTCGGTAACACTAGAATATGGTTTAATGTAACAGTGTGTTGGCGAAAGCTTAAGTTATGGTTCTTATGAATTTCAGTCACATTTTGGTCATTCCGGTTAATTCTGAATCATTGATTGTATAATGATACGGTTGACACGCCACCATCCCCTCACATTTTGAGACGTAAAGTCAAAATACCACCTTGCTAGGCACTGATATGTCGCAGTTTAACTAATGTATTGTCTACTGTAATGACAGAAGCCTATACTGCAGCCAGCCAACAGGGGGAGCTCTAAAACATCTGGCTACACTCTGGATATCTGTGGTTCCATCCATGGTTTTATAAAGTCTATGCACAAAACAGTATATTCTAGACGTAGTCACTGCAATAGGTCAACACATTACTCTCGTCACTGCTGTTATTTTGAAGGATTAGATGCACAGTGAGGAAAAGTATCGTCATTTTGAGTGTCTGACACCCAACCGCTGATATTTCGTCCTGCTTTGTCTTGTTGTCGGGTCTTTATTAAAAAATCTATACTATAGGCTCGTCAAAGTCTCATCCTCATTATGTGAAAAAAGGTTGCAGATGAACACTCAACTATCGCCACAACTCATCGACACTCTGCAGTGGAGCATCAAGAACTAACTGTGTGGTTACAGGTCATTAGGCCGCTGTCAGCCTACAATTGTCTGCACAGTAGAGGCCATGTTTTCTTGATAATCCCAATAAAAAGTGCAGACAATAGGTAATGACAAAAGCCACAAACTTGGAGCACAAACAGAGAAAAACGATTTTTTTTTTCCAGAAATTGTACAAAAAAGCTCCTTATAATGTTGTTCAGCTGCCAGGAGGATTCACATTCACTGTGGTTAAAGCTAATTGGCCCAAAAGTGTGGGCTGAAGTTTGCTGCAGCACCAGAGCAGATCACTGGCCTTGTACACATAGTACAGGCAGACACAGGCAGACACAGGCAGGCAGGCAGGTTTGGACTCAATGGCTTCTTCACGGCCCAGGAGAGGTAGATGTGCAGAGATTAACTTGTGGGCTGAACAATTTGTAGCTTTTTCTGGACAACTAATTAGAGCAGATCTTCTGCTTAAGGCACAGCAGCAGTCCTAACCCTCCCGATATCACCACAGTCTGCAGCTGTGTGGGCTTTCTGTCTTCAAAGAATCCAGCTGGAGGGACTCACAGCACGCTACTTCTCTTGTTTTCCAGCCTTAAAGACAGGTATCCCATGCAACATTTTTAACATTTCAACATATAATGCAAAACCTACATTTACAGAGAAAAATCCCTGCAAACCCTGGTTAGAAAAAAGCATCCAGGGACTGTATATTTGCTGTACTGATAAGTTCTGGACAGCCAAATCGTTGTAAGTAACTGTCCCTCTTCTCAAAACATTGACAAAACTCTGCAAACCAAGCTGACCGTGGCGCCTCTCTCGAAGCCAGAAGAAAATGAATCATTTCATTAAAACGTCCAATAAAAATACATTAAGAATGCTTGAAAGCACACTTGGCACCTCCACACCCTCCTCATTTAGTGATGCAGTTGTTCTTTTTGGATCCACGAGCGAGGCTTCCCTTTAAACCGAGGAGGCTCTGGGTGTATCACAGATCATAAATCACCGCAGCGCCCTGGCATGGCAGCACAAAGACACAGCGGCGTTAACAAGGTGCTGTGTCATCACCTGAAACTGAGGGGACCTTTGGCAAAGAAGACACAGCATCAGCTTTTTCACCGTTTCCCCCTGAACTTCCCACCTTCTAACACAACGCCTTCCTCCCCATCAGCTCCTCCTGCAGCACAGCCATTTCCTGCCCATTAAAAGCGCATTTATGGTGAGCAGTGACGGAGCTGTGAAGGTCCCTGAAGGCCGCTAAGGTCTCATCCTGAGTCAGCGAAACATTGTGCTCAATTACAAGCGAGTCTCAAAACAAGAGGCAGGATTGACCAACCGGGCAGAACTGAGCTGCTGATCAGCCATGCGTGGAATTAGTGAACATCTCGCACCGATCTCGAATCCCGCTAACCATCCTGACAAGAGCGAAAACAGCTTAAGGAACTAATTTGTATTTTCTGAACATAACATTGAGTTTTTAATGCTTCTCAAAACACAGGAAGACACTTATGACGCTTAATTTTTACTGTAATTTTTGGTATTTAACTATTGGGCGCAGCTAAATACAAGCTGCACTTACTAAACTAAAAACAACTTTTTTACATGTATAGCCTGCACTTCTCTATAAGCCGCAGGTGTCCACGTTGTAACACGAGATATTTACACTAAAAGGTTTTTTAATTATTTCTAATTAAATAACTGTTGGGTTTTTTTCCAATCAGTGCCTGAAACACAGCAGTAACACGGCAGCAAGACTGACAGTAGAACGGCCTCTATTACTGAACGCTGTTGTCGTCTTTTTGCATTGGGTCAGATCTTCGCGCTGCCAGTGTCTCAAAATTGATTTATTGATACAAAGCTTGCCTACAGCAGTTCTATTATGCAGTTCTTTGTGTATTCTCCATGATGAGGGTGAGGGCATGAGGTGCAAAATGACAGTTAAAAACACAATCAAACTCACGTTTTCCCCGGCGCATTCTCTCTCCTAACTGTCTGTCTCGTTCTTGCGCTTCCTGCTGGAGCGCACCCTAGAGATGCTAGTCTTTAAAAACTATAAATTAGCCGCATCTTTGTTTAGGCCGCAGGGTTCGAAGCGTGCAAAAAAAGTAGTGGCTTATAGTCTGGAAATTACGGTACTTTTGGTCATGTCAGGTGCTTACCGATCCTCTTCTTTGTTTCACGAATTCTATTTTTCAGTATTTTTTAGTGCACAATCACCTGAATACACAAAAGGTTTTGATTTTGTTGCATTAACTTGAATCAAACCTTTTACATCTACATAAAGAGTGAGCCCCTTTCCACAGAGGCCGTCATCTTGCAACTCCATAATCCTACAGTAGCTCAGAATGGACAAACTAGCTCTAGTATGTTATTTCATTTACTGTGAGGTTTCACCAGTTAAAAGACAAAAAGCAGACTGGTTGTTTTGCACCAAGGAATTTATACAGATGGAAGGTTTTGAAAGTTAAAACTTTATAGAGAGTCACAATTGTTAGAACCTAAATATTGAATGCTGCTAAATTTTCCCATTTCCACTCGCTGTACCTCCGAGTTACAAGGAAATTAGCCACACTGGGGCCTACAGTGCCTTGAAAAAGTACTCATACCCCTTAAACTTTTAACATTTTGTCACTCTACAACCACAAACTTAAAAGTATTTGAGATTTTTTGTCATAGACCAACAAAAAGAAGCACATAAATGTGAAGTGGAATGAAAATTACTCATGGTTTTCAAAAACTTAAACAGATTAAAATCTGAAAAGTGTGTAGTATCTATATTTTTAGCAACTCATATCTCAAATTTTGGCAAAAGTTGAAAAATACTGAGCAGGACTCTGGTAGGAAAATAAATAATAAAAGAGTAAAATTAAGAGGAGAGAAAACAGAGAGAAATAGTACTCGCCATCTTCTTCAGATGATTGAGTTATCAAGAGAGTTCGATAAAGAGGCTAGGGAGGCAACTCATAGATTTTTCTCTCTAATACTCTTGTACAAAACTGCAAAATATGCTAAGTGATTGTGGCAGAAAATGACAAGAGACTTGTGATTGGAATATGTCTCCACAGAGCTTGTAATTGGGAATAATTGACTAAGAAAGCTTTGGTTCGCTCCTCAAATGCTTTCAACCAGCTGCAAGAAATATAATTTGAGAAAATCATTGATGCAAAGTGATACGGACACCTGGATGTAAGCTGCACACGCATCAGATTGGTTTTTGCAGTTTACTCCCGGGAAAATGACTCTCCTGATGTCTTTTTCTCATGTAATTTGTCATGCCATGTACTGATATATTCACCAAATATGTAATAATGTTTCTGTAAAACATGAAATTTTAATCCGCTACAAATTAGCTCTGGTAGGTTTGTTATGATACATTCACTAATGGCATGTATACACCTGCATCTCTCTAGCTTTCTCGCTGATTTCTCATCAAGGAATACATGATTGTCGTCTCCTGAGCGTTGCCCAACTTTGGTGGGTTAAAAGTTTCAAGACCAAAACCAAGACAGAGAAAGAATCACTATGAGGAGCCCATTAAAATGTCTGGGCTGAGTCTACAATAGTTGAGAGGTAGGTCTAAATGATCCCAGCAGAGCCAGCTGACAATAAAAAATGGTACAACCACTGAGCCGTGGATGGATATTACTCAGGTGATAAAACTGGAAAGTTGGATCCAGAATCAAATCGAACATTTTTAACCATCTTGTAGATTATGATTCTTAACTCCACTTAACTTCACCAGCCAAGAAAGAAGTGCTCAACCTTTCAAATCACACTAATCTCTTGGTGGGTTTGGTCCAAAACGTTTTATTAAATTAGACAGGAGCATCTTCAACGATGTTAGGGGAAAAAGAAACCAGAGGAGGGAGAAATGACTGGAAGATTAGAAATATAAATGGCATTAGAGGGATGTTAGGTGCACAAAGTTTAATATTTATCATCCCTAAAGTTAAGTTTAAGTTCAGAGTTTTATCCAAAGACAAAAAGAAGAGCTTTTTACGGCAGGAAATAAAAGGCCTGAGAAACCAGACCGAGGAGCAGCTTAAACTGGAAGTTTGCCACCCAAAATCTATGACAAGCCAGAAATCCAACTGATCCATGTTTGTTCTCAGACTAATCAGGCATTAAGAAGCCCGCAAAAAGCAAATCCGACATCAAATGATCTGGCAAAATCTGATGAATTCAAAAATTAGGCGGGCGACTCCTCATAACGTCTGTCCAGCTTTGCAAACAGTAAAAAAGAAAATCAGCTACATGGCAGGCTCACAACACTTCGCTGCGTACAACCAACCTTTTTAAGATCACAATCTGATATACTGAGCTGTGCATTATTCCTTTTTAAGACCCACTCCGATGAAAATCATGTTTTTCGCTGTTGTCTACATGTTCACATATCATTTTTTTGATGCTACAGGACATATCATGAGAAAGTAACTGCAAAATTGCATTTCTGAGTATGTCTGCATTCAAACTGCTGTGAATCTCTGGCAGACCCAAACAGCAGGTTCAGACACAGTGAGATTTCTTACATCACAAATCCAAGCTCCGCCCCTGGAGCCCCGCTATACAGACCAGACTCAGAGAAGCAGAGAGGACGATCGCGGAACAAGCATGTGCGATAGCGTATTGTAATGCTCATAAGACAGCTAATTATGATATCAACTTTGAACATGTCCCTAAAGACAAGAGAGCTGAATAGCTTCTATGTTACCTGCCACTTCTACTACAACAGCAATGTTAGGCTGCAAGCTAGCGTGAAGAGGAGCGTGCAGAGCAGCGCTGTCTCCGCCCACGACTCTGAGGCAAATTGCTAATGAGCTACTGGAGCTCTGCAGAAGAAAAGTCCTTGAAAAAGACACAAATAATGTGATTTTGGCTAAAAACTTCGTAATCAAAACTTAAAGACCACTGAGAACACTTGAGAGACTTTAAGGTACCTGCTGCCATGTGGGATCAGTCTGAACTAACTCAGTCTTGGTCCTGAGATGACCCTTTTTTCCACAGTGTCAGCTTTACCAGACAGAGAGAAACAACTAATGTCACAGAAAGTTACACCAGCATCTAACAGCTACAGAACAGGGGGGATGGTGAGGAGAGGATGTTCCTGGGATCAAGCAGGATACTAACAAAGGGAGGAACAGGCCATTAGGTGGGCAATATGGAGTAATACTAGAGGGATGCTGAACCTGGGAGCAAAGACTAAAGAAGAAATAGGATGAAATCAAGAAGGGCTGGGCGATAAACCGAAAATCTGCCGATACAGAAATTTACGACAATAACCAATGTCATTTTGCCCATATCAGTATATCTGGTGTCAAAAAAAAAAGTTGGTTTTGGATGTGTGTAGAAGAAGAAGAAGACGAAGAAGAACTTTATTGATCCCTAAAGGGAAATTAGGTAGGCTATGGTCTCATGTCCCTTTAAGATCCTGACCTACATCGGAGACATGACTTCACCCCATCCAATCCGTAACAAAGAGGGAAAGACAGATGAGGAGATGGAGGACGGTTTAAAACTTGTAGCAGCTGAAGTAGACGAAGTTAATGTGGGAGGGCGTAAACAGCTAGTTATTGTCCATTTATCTTTATCGAGGTGAACTGCTCCATATATCATGATATTGATTTGAGGCCATATCGCCCAGCCCTAAAATCAAGTCTGTTT
This sequence comes from Xyrichtys novacula, assembly GCA_962446985.1. Classification (NCBI taxonomy): domain Eukaryota; kingdom Metazoa; phylum Chordata; class Actinopteri; order Labriformes; family Labridae; genus Xyrichtys; species Xyrichtys novacula. The sequence goes on from OY660871.1 coordinate 28,742,624, forward strand.
CCGTGGTAAAGTTAGAGCTTTAAAAAATCATAATCTCCAAAGTCGACATACATGCACAGATTTGTTTCAGAAGGTAACAAATTTCTTTTAACTGAACGCGATTCCTCAAATAAATGCATGACAGCTTACTGACTTTTCTATCTCTAAAGTTTTACAGAGGCTTTTCACGGCCGCTTCGACTGCCACTTAGCAGATTTCCATGAGTGTAAAGCTGCTGAAATCAATATTTTTGCCATTAATAATGCATGAAATTACCAAATGTTTGCTGTAACAGAAGTCAATCACAGTGATGAACTTCAGGAATATTTCCCCCACCTCTCATGTCTACGTAGAGTGAGCGGTTACTCTTCGGGTAAAAGCTCTTAACAGACGTAAGAAGCGCCATAAAGAAGAGACACACGACTCACTCTGGATTGACTAGTTTTAAGCGAGCAGCTTTGTGCATACGCTGTTACAGTCCAAAGTGATGTTTTTTCAGCATGAGAGCTCTCAAGGCTGCAGTCAAACACACTGACTCCTCCTTTCAGCTTCCTCGGATCACCAATCAATAGACCCTGCCAGAAAAGTTGACGGGATGCGAGCGAGTGAGAGCCGAGTGGTTTCTAAACTTAGTGGAGGAACGGAAAGTTTTACAGGAAACATCACGCAACCAATAATCCTCCAGGAAAGCTTGTGAACCGCTCACTCATCCAGCTGACAGAAACGCCCCCTCCTCAAGAAAAACAAGCCGGTAATGAAATCGCAGGGATAGTGCGAAGAACGAGGGGTAAGTGAAAGAAAATACAAATCATTACAGAGCTTTTACAGTCAGGCTAAAGATAGAGAAACAGGAGGAAAGGTTACAAAAGGACAAACAGACGAGAGGGAAGCAATTTGTCTGCAAGAAATTGCCAATTTCAGTGGGTTGCCTGGGGAGAGGGATCCACTCTGGGAACCACACAGTGTCCCGTGAGAATCATGATAGTGAACCAACCGTGCCTATTAGAAATGAATCCCCAGAGTCGGAAACTTCAAACAATACGACAGACTTGGCTGCCAATCAGTAGGTGTTTTCACTAAAAAGCAACCGGAGGAAGAATTAGCAGAAGTTATTTTGAGCAGAAGACTCACAAGTAGATCAGGAAAAGACGCCAGGGAGACGAAAAAGAGAGCACCAGTAATAGATTTATGGAGGTAAGACGAGGACAGCTGGATTTACTGGAGTTCATTTTTGATGGAGAGAGACTGATGACCTGTTTTCAGAGGCTCACACGCCCAGTCACATTTGCAGAGAATTTCCACCTTGAGAAACAGACAAGAAAAAGCATCAACGTTGTGCGAATGATGGTCGTGTTTGTGGTCACTTTGCTCCACAGACTGTAAAATGCGCGCCCTGAAAACTCTGACATCTACAGAGACAGCTGGCCGTGTATTTCTGCACTGTATATTTTCTTGTGCCGGGTTGACCGGCCTGACATTTTTAGAGTCTGCAGCTCTGGTACATTTAGTGTGAGAAAATTGATCAGACAGCTGACTTTTTCACCCTCTGCTGATGCTGAGGAGGAGCAGCAGAATCTCACAGTCCTGACCTTCTCAGTGATATGTGTGTGTGTGTGTGTGGGAATTAACATGCGCAACACAGGAATGAACCCAAACATGGCTGGTCATCGATCCACAGTAACAGCACCTACATTCTGGATGAAATCTACCAACAACCAGAAAACAAACTTTCTTGGAGAAAAGCTGCTTTGTCATGTGTTTGATTTGATCAGGTGATTACAGGGATGAAAAACTGTTTTTAGATATCACACTTGGGAATTGACGCTTGTCATGAGTCAAAATCTGTGTCGATGTTTGATTTTCTTGTCAAATTTGTGTGTCAGATAAATTTAGTGGAAACGGCTTTTAATTTTTGCACTTTTGGTGATTTAAACAGGGTGTTACAAGGCATCACATAAGGCCAAGTCAAGTTTACATGGCTGTTTTTAAGGATTCTTCACACCCCATAAACTACACGGACATTTTCAAAAAGGTTAATTCAAAGAACAGCTAAATTTAGCTTAAGTTGCCCTCTGGAGTTAACTTATAATTCTGACCAGGAACCATGAAAAAGCGTTGGTGCTGGTCTTGGTGAGGAACTTTTCGGTATGTGTCAATTTTGCTGCCCCCTGTGGACAAAGTACCCCTTGCTTATCTTGACCTCTACATTAGGGTGACCATACGTCCTCTTTTACCAGGACATGTCCTCTGTTTCGGGGCAGTCTGGGCTGTCCGGGTTTATCCAGGGAAGTTTATAAAATCCTTTAAATGTCTGCGGTTTTGTACAGAAGTTTAGAGTTTGTGTCACGTGGACTTACTGAGTTAAAAGCTCATAAAAGACACTCAATCCGACCTGAAAAACTCTCAAAACTAACTTTGTGCGACTCCGCCCCTGCGTAGTCGTGTCCTCTTTTTGGAAAGTCAGAATATGGTCACCCTACTCTACATACTTTTCACTAGACTATGTTAACTCCTGAAAGTCAAGTGTAACAGTTAGTGTAAATATTTTATGTTGTAAATGTTTAAAAAAGGCTGTTTTTCATGTTTAGCTTCTTAGCTGACATCTACCTTCTCATACCATTTTCATGCAATAAAAAGTACAGTACAAAATCTACTAATTTGCTTTTGGATATCATAAATAGGCATGAGTGTAAATTTAAGATTATTTCATGAATGTCAAAGAGCTTTAAGATCAAAATGAGACCCAAACAGAGAAAACTGAATTCCATTTTCGCACACTGGAAAAACAGCAGTTGGGGCGCATAATAAGTACACTGTATGTCTCAAGTTTAAAACCTTTTTTTGCACATCACACAAGCCACCTACCTTTCATTTTCTGTGTTTTTATCTTGTAGAAACCTCTTGTTAGCCTACACAGCCAGTAATGATCACTTATTTGATTGAAGGCCCTCATGTCTTTGCTTCTATATGTCTACGAATGTCTGGAAACTGTACCAAAACCAAACAATTTTAATGAGCATCGATCAAAAGTTCAACTTAACAGTTCACCCTGACTGGCATTAGTGTCACCCATGAGAAAAGGAGAGCATTAATCGTCTGAAGAGATGAACTCTTGGGCTCTCATCACACCTCCTCCGATGGCTTATCACACTGCAGAGTTTCTGGAGGTGATTCTTATTCTGCTGATCCCTTCATACACCGAGTGCCAGCTTTATAACACCTTTCTCTTCTCTTTGGGTATGATTCTTCAAACACAGAGTCAAGCCTTTGAACTCGGAGATGATCGGCCTCTCTGCTGCTTTCATCTGAGATTTGTGTCTCCTCAGGAGTGGAGAAAAATAATTCACACTCCAAACGTTGTTAGAAGTGAATTAGTTGTGCCGGTTTTCTGCTTCATAAAGCATCTTCGAAAATAAAAAATAGACATGAAACCAATTTGTTTTTTACGCTCCTGTAGATGAAACCCAATTTGCAATGTAAACATTTGTGTTGTTGCTTAATTTGATTGCTGTAAGGCATTCCTATTACTGGAAACTAATGAGAATTTTGATTATTTGTTATCTCAGTTCATTATTGCCAAATAAAACTGACTGATGTTTGTTTTCAGGAGAGAAAAATCAGACCACCACCATTAGCACGGCGTCTTTTTGAAATAATAAATCATGAAAGAAGCACTTAATAAAATAGATAAAACAGCAAAGTCTGCCTTCCATTAGCAAACATAGAAACCGACCACCCTCCTAAATTCTAATTTAATAAGCGAGCCTGCAGACGCACCGTGTACAGATAAGCAGAATAACCTCTTGGAGGAACAGTTCTTTAATTTATTATCACTTTCAGACACTAGCAATTTAAAACGCAAGATGCCTTTTTGCTGAGCTACTAAGGCAGGTTTGGGAAAGTTATATATTCCTTTTCTTTGCCTGTGAGGAAGCGGGGAGACATCAGTCACCTTGCCAGAAGTGTTTGACAGCCCCATTCTCTGACTTTAATGAAATCCCCAACTCAGAAAAGAGCCAATTTCAATGCTCAGACAATAAACCCTCCACTTCCTTATCCTCCGCCACATTCATACTCAGCAGCAGCAGCAGCAGCAGCACAGGCATCTCTCTCTGTCTGTCTGCACTCACATCCTGTAAATCCTCCAAATATCATCTTCAATTAAAAACAATGGGAACTTAAGCTTTTGAGCGGATCATGACGATATTAACACATCAATAAGTCTCTTTGGGTTTTTTAAAGAAGCACGCAGTGACGTCTGCTCTGCTGACATCCAAGTGCAGAAATAGAAAATAATTGAGTGAATATGTTACCGAAGATTAAGGTCAGAATTGCAGAGCTTCAACAGCGGCAAATACAAGCTTAACACTGGTCTTAACTTGAAGGGAGTTTTACAGGAGTTACAAGTTTGTCATTGTCATGCTCTCCTTTAAACATCCTAATGTCAGAAACCACTGAAAGACATTCAACTACTGAGTCCTGAATATCCACTGTTTCAATTCCAGAACTAAAGTGAATCAATACATTCCTGATCAGAAGCAGCCATATTAGCTGTTAAAGCCTTCACGGTCTCAGATTTATCCAGAGTATATTATATAGACCTGTTATCTGCTTGACTGAATCAGATCTGATGCAAATGTGTTCAAGCGGAGCGAAGGGAAGATGCATTAGTGGATGGACCAAAGCAGACTGGTCAGACTGGTCCAGTGGGTTTGTAATGGGACATGAGTGCTTAGATTCATCTAGTTTCTTGGTTAGCTGTATGGTCGTAGAGGAAAAGCCATTAAAGCCAGTTATTATCATTGATTTACGACCTAAAATAAACTTTTTAGCTACTTCTGTTAGAACATACAGAAAGTAACTAAATCTGATTTGCTTTATTCAAACTAGACCCGCATAATTTAAAAATAGGTCCCAGAGAGCATAGATCTGTATATCATTACTGTTATCCATACCTTTCTTGTCACACACAGTGTATGTGCATGCTCTGTACTCTTCTTCTGTCTTTTGGTGCATTTCCAAGGCAGCGTTACAGCGCCACTTACTGGCTCGGCATACCCATTGAGCAACAGACTGTGATTAGACGTCTTTTTTTTTTAGACCTAATTTCAACCGTCTAGATTCTGTGTATTTTTTTCTAGACGTTGCACTTTAACCCATTGTTTGATAACTATTTATTTCAAAGAGCAACTGTGAGTTGTATAGCTGATCTCCAAGTACTTAACCAAAATGATTATGATAGCCGTTGAGCAATGTACACTATAGTATAGCTACTGCCTTGATTTAGACTTGGTCTAAATTTAGACGTCTAAAAAACTTTCATTTTTAAACCTGTGGTAGCCTGATTTTAGACCAGTCGTCTGGGCTACATTTAGACATCGATTAGACCTCTTTTAGACCACAAAATGCTCAGCGGGTAAGTACTACATTGTTTTCCGTGATTTTGTGTTTATGCCTATATTCCGTGGAAACGATTCTTTCTCTACGGGAAGCTTTTTAAAAACAAACTGGAAATATATCCTTTTTATCTCCATGTGGACAAGGCCTTAGTATTTGGTTTAACAAATAATCAATAGTCATTTTATTGTAGGCCCAAAATGCCAGTCGTAAGCTAGCTCTAAGCTGTAGCCATTTGACTATAACCAGCACAATCACTTGGACACTCCCAAACTGGCACCAGTTAATCTGATGGTAGCTGATAGTTAGCTGGAGCTCCATCTGATTGTATTCAAATGTGAAAGCACGGACAACGTAGCTGGTCTTATCTACAGTCTTTTTCTCTCCTTTTTAGTGACAAATTCAAGTTGAAATACCATTATTGTGAATATCACACATTGGAGGGGAAATGGAACTGAAATGACTGCAGGGAAAGTGACAGGAATAAAAAGTTTCATAAGTCTGTTTCAAAAATAGACTAGATCTAATCACACTAACTGAGCTTAAAGGAAAGTTTTAAATCCTGCATGAGAAATTGATGGATTCAGTTTAATCCTCCAATGACAACGTCTAAAATGAGCCTTTTTTTTTCTTAACAAGAGCAACGCACATTACCATGGCTGTATACGTTGTATTTTTAGAACAGCACAAATGGTGTCTTCTTCCTTGTGAGGCCATTACAAGGAATTATTGATCACTTCTATCTGCAGTGCTGCTTGAATTAAACAACATCAGACATTACTTGTGAAAAATAATGTCAGTCTGTGCAAAAACAGCTTGAAAAAGAGCTTCTTCAGACACTCATCTGAGGGAATATCAAGGCTATCTTTTTGAGACATCACACAGCTATCAATCTACTCCAAAAAGGACATCCAATCACACATAAGCGCTTCTGTCTGACAGGTCCATACAACAGGTCTTCAAGTGAAAAAACTCATCCCTAAAAGCAGCAAAAGCGTGCTGAAAGAAAAATTCTAGGATATAACCAGCCAACACCAGCTGAAGGTGACCCGGCAGTTCATCATAAGCACAGCTTTCCAACCTGAGGATTAGGAAGTGAAACCTGCACCCTCAGAAACACCAATCATATCACCTTCTGGCCTGCCAGAAAACAGCTATTACACCCGCAGCAGCAGAAGTCACCGAGGACTCTGGGAAGGTATTGAGTGATGGGGTGACAGAGGTTGAGGGGGGCTGGTTTGTAATAAGAGCAGCATGAGTGTTGAGTGCACCAGCATGCTCTGATCATCTCTAGATGTGGTTCTGTTTGTACATAGAAGGTGAGTAAGCAGATGTAGTAAACACACACAAACATACACACAGGAAGACAGTTTTCTTTCACTTTGTCAACAGAGCTAGCAATCATGACCTGAACATGAATCATCCTGATATAAACCAACTATCACACTATCACAGGGGTGAAGCTATGGAACAGCTCGCCCGATGCAATCAAACAAGTCAAAACAATAGCAGAGTTCAAAAGTAAATTAAAGCAGAGTATGATCGACAAATACTTATATAAGTGATTTTCATTTTGTCACAATTACTATATTGTATATGGGTATGGTACACATGAGAGATTTGAAGTTTCATAGGTATATATATGAAGTGCATATTTGTGTGTATATACGTGTATATAGGTATGGGTGTATATATGTACATATAAGGTCTTTGTCTCAGTATTAATGATTTGTTACTTATTCATGTTAGACTTTGGAGCTTTGGTTACTTTTTGGCGACTTAAAAAATCCTAAAATTATAGAGACATGTAAAAGGTCAACGAATAGGAAGGAATGAGGGTAGGTACAAATAAGCTAAATAGCTTCAAGCTACTCCTTTTCGAAGAATATTCTTAAGAATATTATAAATTCATCATCTTTAGGGTGTCTTTTTACACAAACGACAAGGTTTGAATACAATACACGATAGACCTGACCTTCAATAGTCATTACTCTGCAGTGGAAGTCACTGCATGGGCTTAAAATCACTGACAAAAAATAGGTCTTTGGACCCAGTTGAACCACAAATGCAGGTTAAAACTGTACCATTCAAGGAGGTAATCGTATTACCATTGATCTACTCCAAATTTCTGCACCTGAGGCTCATTACAGATGAACTGAGGGGAAGTGAGTCACTGTCCTGTGGTCTGATAAATCAAAATCTGACATAATTTATAAATCACTGATGTCATATACGTCCCTCTCAAGAGCCCGGTGCTTTACCGGCCTGCACACAGTGCTGACTTCTCACCTATTAAAACCATTTGGTGCAGCATGACACTAAAATTTGACTGAAATAGGAAACCCTTGCTTATAAAGTGATGCAATAAAAATCATAATGACTACATATTAGTTGTAAAAAGAATAATAACTCCATCTGTAAGGTTTTTTTTCCCTTCAGATCAATTTAAACAGGATCACACACTCAAACATCTCCCACGCTTCCTTGCAGGAGGTCAATTTCATATGATTAACATGTATAGTCGAGCATCTGCAGAGATTTTCTGCTTCTCCGCTGAACCGTCACCACGATAAAGCCGTGTTTGATGATTTAATGAATTTCATAAATTGAACTCAAACACATGCGCTTCTGTTTTGATCCACTAAAAAGCTTATGAAGCCATCAGAAATGTGCTTTATCATAATCTTGGAAACCTCCCGCTGTGTGTCACGCCTCCTCTTTGCCCCGGGGGGAGACTTCAGTCAGTCATAGAGTCATCTCACTGTGACACCACTGTTGTATATGAAACATTTAGCTGCAAATAAATAGAAACACTGCAGCTGGATGCAGGTGAATAACTTATGGTGGCAGAAAAAGTGCATAAATATTGAAAGTGACAAGTCTGCATGTGTGCGTGTGTAAAGCAGCTCTGTTCCTATTCAGGCACATAATATATGCAGCCATGGCAGAGTAAGGACCTTGGATTAAAGCTTGTCGAACAAGGCAAATGTTCCTGCATAAAAAGGAAAAGGCTTTAGTACAGCTAATGTGATTTAAATTATTACACATATTTCCACACAAGGAATCAGGACTAAAATCAGCCTCGTCTTTGTGCTCAGCTCGAGCAGAGAGAGTTTCTGCCACATTTGGAGGCTGCTGGTCCCCCGAGTTCTTCGACCGCCGCAGACCAGGAACACGGTGTTAAAGCAGTTTTGTGTCTCAGAAAAGCTTTCTGTGCCCAAGTTTCAATCCATTTTAGCCCCTTAAAATGTGTCCAGGGAGCGGGAGAAAATGAGTTAGAGTCCGGGCAATGCCCTGCTTTTCTGAGCGTGGCCATTACAGGAGATCCACAGAGACAGAGAAAGAGAAATTCAAACAAACCAAGAGGTCCGTCTTGGCTGCTTTGCGCCACATTATTGTTTCACCTTTTGATCCTTCCTATCTTTATGGCTTTCTGCTATTTCTGTTTGTTTTCCTTCCTTTGCTCGTTGCTTACTTTTGTTTATCTTTTATTTCTCTTAACTTTCTTATTTTCTCTGCCTGCTTTTTTTCCATCTCCTGTCTTATTTTCTAAAATCCTCATCTCATCTCATCTCCACTCTCCTGCTTCTATTTTGAATTATCAGATGAGCTGCTGAAGTGGCTCAGAAAATGAAAAATAAAACTCATTTTGGAGGTTATATTTCTCCGCTGAAAAAAAAAAGGGGGCAGCAGAGGCCTGCGACTTGCCATCTGTCGTTTGCATGAATGACTGACCACAGATGGCCAACAGTTGAGATTTAGGGAGACAAAACCCAGTATGGGCCTATCTTAGGACTGCATAAGGACATTCAGGTTTCAAACTGGAGATTGCAGCAGAGTCGGTGACACTTCCCAGCGTCTTTATTCCACAGATACTGTTGTTTCTGATATTTTCTAAGTGCATGCAGTCACATCCGTTGTGCTGGGATTCAAAAGCCTTCTTCCTCCTGTGTCTGTCTCTGCAAAACGCTGATAAGTCTCAGAAAGGCTCATATTACACCTCTCTTTCTCTTCCCTCCTTTCTTCATCAGACCCAGGGGCTTAAAGTTATTGCGTTTCTGTGCGTGTTTGTGTGTGTGAAGAGAGGCTGACACACACTCAGGAAACAAAAGGATGGATAGAAAAGTACGAGTCTGATTGGAAATGTGAGAAAAAGCACCAAAGCAAACAGTAAAGGAGGAGGAAAAGGAGGAAGAGTAAGAGGAGGAGGAGGAGGAGGGAGTGTGTGTTATTAATCTGCTCGGCGGCGGTTCGAGGCAGGTGTCTGCGTCTCTGCTCAAATTATTTACTCGGCAGGCTGAGCGAGGAGCTGAAAGCTGCAGGTAGCCGACTCCAGAGCAGCACACTTTATCAGAGATTGTAAATAAGAAGCTGATAAATATGAGCTCTATCATGTCTCTTGTCTCACGCTGGGAATGTATGTGAGGGAGATGATAAACCACAATCAGCATTAGCTGCTGTCTGTGAGCAGCAGTGTCGGAGAAATATGAACATCGTAAATGTTTCAGAGTAAGGAGCTAAAGCCGGTCTGATAGAAAGAAGGTGCAAGTGCACGCTCAGATGCAGAAACACACCATTACACTCACATTCAATCCCATCTCTCAACTGACACACACACACACATATACACACACCTCCTCCTGCAGCAGTCCCACCTCGTACTGATCAATGAACATCAGGGCTGAATCCAAACCCACCAAACATGTCGCTCCAAATAGACGGTTTTCACTGACCAGACATTGATTAGAGGCAAAAATCCCAGCCTGATCCAGACCAGGTCAATATGTGGTTTCAGCCTGAAGGCCACAACAGCACGCTGTTCTCTTCAATAAAGCTGAAACCTCTAACCCTGATTTTCCTTCTTCACTGCTACATGTACGTCCAGTAGCTAAATCCATGTGTCCAACTCCTTTGGCCACTCAATTTAAGAAATCATTTTATTAAAACTAGAAACAGAGTTTAGAGTGTTAGCTTAGCTTAGCATAAAGCTTGAGTATAAGTTAGATCCAATCCAATCCAATCCATTTTATTTATATTGCACGATTTAAACAAACACAAGGTAGTAGAGCAGAAACACTTTTAACAGGCTTGTTTGTACCTAGAATTCAGTCAGATGGAAAGACCGAGGCTAATGTCATGTCTTTGTTATGTTAAATGCCCCACCACTAGGGCTGGGCAATAAACCGAAAATTTACCGAAAACGAAATTTACGACGATGAGCGGCGTCATTTTGCCCACTTCAATATATTCTGTCAAAAAAACGAATGGTTAAAAGTTGGAAGACGTGACTCCACCCCATCCAGTCTGTAACAAAGAGGGAAAGACAGGTGAGGAGATGGAGGACGGTTCAAAGGTTGTAGCGGCCGAAGTAGACGAAGTTAATGTGGGAGGGGGTGAGCAGATTGTGGAGTAGTTATCATCCATTTCTCGTTATCGAAGTGAACGGCTCAATATATCGTGATACTGTTTTGAGGCCATATCACCCAGCCCTACCTCACCACTTAGTTAGCTTAACATCGAGACTGGGAACATTAAAAACAGCCTGAGGTCTGAGGACCTCCACAGCTGACTGATTAACATGTCAATTCTCATCTGTTTAATCCGTGGTAAAAAACAGGAATGTAAAAAAGACATTTTACAGTTTTATAAGGGTTTGGTGGTATACATATTTTTGGATGCAGTTGCTAAGCAACAAGTGATTGCTCCAGAAAACATTGCTGCCAGTAAAGAGGGGTTTGGCACATGAAACAGAGGTTTAAACTGTTGGATAGCACATTGGTAGCGCTAAAATCGCTGGATTTAATCAGGCCATATGTTGCTTTTATTCAATTTATCACTCTAACTGCGTGCATACACAGCCTGCATAGACTCCCGCAGAGCCGTAGATAGTTTTATTGTAGTGTTGGGGGAATTGGTTTAATGGGTTGTGTAAGATCTTCATTTTAAGTGAAAAGGCGGAGGCAACATGATTTTTCAATCCAGTTAAAGGATGCATGCTGCCAGTGTTCAAGGCCCAATTTAACCTCTGGCTGCAACTGCTTCCTCACTCCACCCCCCCCACCACTTAGGAGAAGCAGGATTCCCATCAGGCCCTCTTAGGCAGAGAGGGCAGATAAGGTTAGCATTGATTTCAGTCTGTGAAAAGCCTAGTGAAACAAGCCCATCCTCATACTGTTGTCATGGTACAAAGTTGTCCTTCGCTCATTTCCCCCCAAAGTATCCATGAGGAGGAAAACTGAGAGCATGATTATTCACATCACTGACTAATCTCTGATGTTTTTCTGTGCGCATGAGAGTTTGCCTCCACTCTGCAACCAAGATATGAAAAGACAGATGAAAGGGAGGGATAGGGAGAGGCAGAGCAGGGGGATACAGTCAAAAGAAAGCATGATTTCATGGGAAACCCGAGTGGAGGGAAGAGGATAGAGAGTAATAGAACGACGACAAAAGCAGAAATAAGAGAAGCAGAGGGGAGAGAAAGGGAAGCCTCTGGGGTCCTGGTTACTATGAATGTGATGTGTGTAGGAAGCTGATTTTTAGTTTCTTTGCTTATCCAGAGTGTTTGACCCTCAGCCCACACCTTCTTTTTTCTATATAACTCTCCTAAACAGGCAGAGTTACACCTGAACCCTTTACAAAGGAAGCTGAAAAAAGAACATGCAGGAAAAAAGAAAGATTACATTACACCAGGGGAAGCCTGAAACAGACCGATCTGAGACTCATCCAAAACATTTCTTTGATTCACAAAAAAGTAAAGGTGAGCTCTGTTTACAGAAAGTAGAGTAACTGATATGTTTGTGAATTTCTGTATGAATTATGTTGTGTAAATGAATTTCTCAGCCAGCCAGCAAAGTCACAATACATTCATCCAGAGTCTGTCTGTCTGTCTGTCTGTCTGTCTGTCTGTCTGTCTGTCTGTCTGTCTATCTATCTATCTATCTATCTATCTATCTATCTAATAGATAAATAATGAGTTTGGTCTAGATCTCCCTTTTTTGGAAAGTGTCTTGGGATAACAGCTGTTATCATTTGGTGCTATATAAATAAAAAACGATTGATTGACTGATTGACCTATCTATCCATTTACATATCTATCCAACAGTCGAGCCATTCTTTGATCCATCCATCCATTTTTTCATTCATTCATTCATTGGTCATCCATCCATCCATATAGCCAACCATCCAACAGTTTGTCAACTTACATCCATCTATCATCCATCCTTAGAGCCATCCATCCATTCATCTATCCTTAGATCCATCTATCCTTGGATCCATCCACCCATCCATAGATCCATCCATCCATTCTTCCATCCTTAGATCATCCATCCATCTACCTTCCACCCAATCTTCAATCTAATTTATTCAAAAGTCATCCACTCATCCATCCATCCTTAGATCTATCCATCCAATTATGTTTGGATGCATCCATCTATCCTAAGATTCATCCATCCATCGTTTGATCCATCCATCCATCCTTAGATCCACCCATCCATCTATCCTTTGTTCCATCCATCCATCTTTCCTTAGATCCATCCATCCATCTTTCCTTAGATCCATCCATCCATCTTTCCTAAGATCCATCCATCCATCCTTAGATCCACCCATCCATCCATCTATTCTTGGATTCATCCATCCATCCATTTATCTATCCTTAGAACCATCCATCCATCCATCTATGTTTAGATCCATCCATCCAATCTTATTCATTCAAAAATCATCTACTCATTCATTTATCCATCCATCCTTAGATCTATCTATCCATCCATCCTTTCACTGTACATTTATTGACCATCCGATCAGCTCTCCCTTGACTCCTATTTCTCTCTTTTTGTGTTCTTTCTATCATTTTTCCACTGGCATGTTCCTTCTGTCATCTGTTTTTCCTCAAAGTTGTTTGATTCCTCAATCTAAAAGTTTGACAGAACTTTGCTGGCATGAACTGTAGATGTAGAAGTTAAAAAAAGTTTGAGAGGATAACTCTGTCTGGAAGACTTGGCAACAGAAGAAGTTTTGTTGCTGGGGATAAAAACAGATACTTGAATTACTGGGTTGTTGTTCGGGGCAGGACTGTGAGAAGAGGAGATTAAAACAGTCTGCAGAACCATCAGCAGCACCACAAATAGCTGACTATTAAGAAAAAACACTCCGCTACAGAAAGCCCACAGGAAAAATTAAAGTGAAGAACTGTGAGAATTAAAGCTGATGTAGAAATGTTTGATAGAGGATGAAATGGGAAAGAAAAAGCAGCATGCTGAGAAAACACATTTGTTTCAAACGGAATCGTTTTAGCTCAATTAACACGCAGCAAGGCTCGGTTGTGGAGCTGTTTACACATATACATGCTAAACAGCACAGAGACAAACTCATCCTCGATCACACTATCTAATTAGCACCCGATCACATTTTATGACTAGAGTGCTAACTTTGCAAAAGCCTGATCAGATGTGGTGGGAAACTGGCAAAACTCAAATCCAACCAAATTACAGACACCTGGATGGAGTGAGATGTCGCAAACATTAATAAAAAGATGTGAAAAAATCCCATCTAGCTGGTGTAGCTGCCCGTAAAAGTTGCCAGATGCTATGAGCCACAAATAAAAACAAGTCATTTGAGCCGGCTCTGTAAATTCTCGGGGAGAAATTGCCCTTTAAGATGACAGTGTTTGATTTAGCAGCAATTTAACAGCACAACAATGAAGGAGTCCGGGAAGATGTGAAGGTTGACTCTTTTACACCAGCAGGGAGGCTGTCTCACCTGCCTGCTTCCTGGGCGTGCTTTAAGGAGGGGAGAAACTGTGGGGGAGGCAAAATGAGATTGTGCATCGGGGAGCTGGGTCTGTTTAAAAGTAGAGAAAGTCACTGAAAGGCAAACTCAGTGGATTACAGGCATGTTTAATAGACTGTGGGGTACAGACAAAGAGCTGGCATTGCAAAAGAAATTACAAAAAGAAAAAGCTGGCAATATTTTGGGGAACAATCATTGATAGAAATCTTGTTAATTCTTCATTCAAATCTCATCTTTTTCTCAATCTTTTATCAAATGTTTTTTTTTTTTCATATTTCATTACTTATTCTCTTTTTGTTATTTAGCACCAACTTTGTATCAAAGGTACCAAAAATTGGAGTTGAGTTGGTTACTTGACGCCTATTTCTATAACGCATTATAAATATATGTATTATGCATTATAATCACATTATAGCACTGTATAACTATAGCTAAAAACACTCATAAATGATCATAATGCTTTATAGCAATAATCATAACACATAAAGCATTTTATCATGACTTACAAGGTCAGGTATTATGTGTTATAACTGTTAACAACTCACTGACAATGCTCACATAGAAAAAGAATAAGAATATGTTTATTAATCTCTGAAGGAAAATAATTATACAAATAACGATAACAACAATAACAATAATAATAATGATAATAATCTACATCATTATTATTACAACAACAACACCAATAGTAATAATAATAATAATAAAATAATAATAACAATAATAATAATTCATTATACATATATTTATGATGTGTTATAATTTGCCTAAAAACTTGTATAACTATCATTATAAACACTCATTAATTATCATAAGGCTTTATAACAATAAGCATTACATATTATAATACCTGACCTTGTACGTCATGATAAAATGCTTTATTATGTGTTGTGATTATTGCTATAAAGCATTATTATCATCTATGAGTGTTTATAACTATAGTTATACAGTGCTATAACGTGAGTATAACCCATTATACATATATTTATAATGTGTTATAGAGATAGGCGTCAAGTAAAGTGTTACCGTTGAGTTCTGCAGAAATCATTCAAACAGTGAGACAGACTAAAGGCTAACCAGAGACAACTCCTAGTTGAACTCTAGAGTTGAGTGTAAAGGCCGTTAAAGATGCTTAAACACACATACATACGCAGGCATAAACCTCCACTTTCATCCTGAGGCTGATAAACAAACACCTCAGGCAGAGCAGCTCTCCCTACCGCCCCATAAAAGCAGCAAAATAAACACCTGCATCCACAGCACAATTCATCTTTACGGCTTTGAGGTGGTCACAGTATGGCCCCCTGCATATGTCTACCCTGTCCCTGACTTACAGCCCTGTGACTGATGAGTGAGAACATGCACGCACACGTGTATTTATAAGTGTGTGCGTGTGCTCTTTATGGCCGGTGGGAGACTGCTGGCAGAGGGTTTCGCAAGGCGTAAAAAGACCTCTATCACCACGGGGTCACCTGAGCCACTTTACATGGCCTGGAGGGGGATCATAAACTGACAAGAAGTGGAAAGGCCTGAGTGGCTTTACTGGCTGTAAAAAAGGAGGAGGAGGAGGAAAATAATCCATGAAGGGCAAAAGTTAAATCAAAATATCTTATGTGAGATAGGAAGCAGAAGTCTCCGAGCAGCAACTTATCTTATATTTTTCATATTTTCTTCAAAAAGCAAATACAAGTGAAGTCAACCCCAGATGCAGAGGAGATCTGAACCACTGAAATCTGCTTTCATCCAGTTTAATTGTCTTCAAAGATCAAAAAACATTGTGCATAAAATGGATTCACTGAAGTTCAAACAGGAAAAAAACTCCCAGAACACAGAAAAATGCATGAAAAAATGTGATGTCTACAAATAGAGAGATGTTTCCAGAAAATGTCTGCCTGAAGGAGAAGTATGTGGTCAACATAATAAATATAATTCACCCGAAATACATGAGCAATGTAAGAGAAAAACACAAACTAATAAATGGAAAAACATCTATGATGCTCATGCAGACATTTGCACAGTAGCTGTAATTGAAAGAAAATAACTTGTCATGAAAGTACAAGATGTAATATAATACAGCAGCGTGTTATTCAGAAGGTTTCTCAGATTCTGAACTTGTGTTTGCTTATTTTTGACACATTTTGGACCATGAAACAAGCTGGGTTTTTTTTCAATTCTTGGCAAGACTGATCTCAATCTCTCATATTTTTCTTAACCACCTCGGGGGGAAACAGAAAGAGAAAACACGGGTCAAATCAAATCAAAATATATTAATAAAATAAGAAAACAAGGCCTGCATACAGACAGAAAGGAAAAAGGTTAGGCTATCATTTCTACATGAGGCAAAATGTGTTATGCAAATCCTTTTTTTTATGTAACTGCATGCACTCAGGAAGTGACACTATATTTTGTTTGACATGTAAATGTCACTGAGTCCAAACGCAGAACTTTGAGTCTGCGACTGCACAGTTATGGAGACTCTAGTTTAGACTTGACACTGTAATAATAACATGACAAGTTAAGTATTCAAGTCCACAAAGAGATTGATTATACTATTAAGTTTCTATTTTGCTCTACACTGAGTTATTAATGTAAAAGGTAAAAAGTCTTAATCATTCACACACCCCTCACTGTGTCACCTTGAACCATCCGGGGTCATGGTCTTGCCCAAGGACACTTTGGCCTGTGACCCCAGGCTGGTATTGATGCTACAGACTCTATGTAAAGTGTCCATAATGATCCTATTTTAACCCAACCACATACCACCAGCTTTGCAATTTGGATTTCAGTGTCTTGCCCAAACGCACAGCAGCATGTGACAGCAGAAGCCAGCGTTGACCCACCAACTCCCTGTTCAGAAGATGACTGGCTCTGCCGCCGAGCAATAAAAGCGACTTGAGCTGATCATCACTTCTTAATTTAGGCAAAACTCTCTCCTATCTGGCAATTGGCAGCATGTTTCCCTCCAAAAATCTGTTCCAACTATAGAGTTACACCAGAGTTAATTAACGAAGAATAAAGAACAAATCTGTGTTTGTTCTGCTCTGTTTATTAGTTTCTTCTCAAACAAAGACTTTGTGTTTTTAATCCTTTCATCAGTCTGTTCACTTCTTAATTATGTTTTTCATCTCTCTTGTTTACTTAACATTCATGGTTATCTCAAGCAGAGTGTAGAGTTTGCAGGTTAGCGACGAGTTCTGTTTTTCTGGGATGAAGACTGTATTTCCCATGAGGACCACTGTCTTATAGACGTGACTCTGGCCAAGATGTGGATTTGTTGCTGTATCACACTGATTTGAGTCAAAATGCTGTTTTTAATTTAATGCCTTCAAGACAGACATCAGTATGTCTTACTCAGTGACCATCAGTCCAGTAATACATTTGTTAAATATGGTGTCCCACAAGGCTCTACATTAGGTCTCTTTTTTTTTTTCTATTTTCTATAAACGCTCTTCTACTATTTGCTCCAACTGTCTTATTCATCTCTCTGCTGATGATACTGTTGTTCACCTCGCTGACTCAAACATATCACAAATACAGTATTCTTTACAGTCCAGTTTCAGTCTAGTTTAAAACTAGGTTTACAACAATAAAATTGTATTTAGTAAAAATACAGTGACCATCAATCTATTTATACAGTTGTTAAATGCGGTGTCCCACAAGGTTCTACATTAGGTCCACTTCTTTTTTCTATTTTCTATAAACGATCTTCCACTATTTGCTCACATTGTCTTGTTAATCTCTATGCTGATGATCCTGTCATTTATCTCTCTGACTCAAACATGTTACAAATATTGTTTTCTTAACAGTACCGTTTTAATGTAGTTCAAAACAAGTTTTATAAATAATCACCTTGTGTTGATTAAAAAGAAATTCTGCTCTCTGGGACTCAGGGTCCTCATGAAAACCCCTTTTGTCATAGCACTTGATGGTTTTTGCATCTGCAAAGGGGCATACATTCACAGTTCTTAAAAAATTCATTAATTCACTGACCTACATATCTTCTAGTCATGAAATAGATTAGAACCAGAGTTGAGTATAGCTAATCACTGTGTACTAACCCTGCCTACAAGAGACGGATCTTTGTTTCTTCTCTTTTTGGCTCATTTTGTTCAGTGTCTATTTTCAGCTGCAGATGACCCATCCAGGTGATAGTCAATGGAGGAAACATCAGAGGAAATCACGCCTGCCTGAGCATTCAGCCCTCACACACACACAAGCTGCTGCTAACCTCACTCATCCTGCCGTACATGGAGGGAATGAGTGACATCAATGGCTCTAGTGTAACGGTGCATGTGATGTGTGATAAAACTGCTCAGTTATTCAATCAAAAGCAGATTGAAAATGAGATTTCTCCTCCACTGCTGCGTGACTTTGATCTCTTTGCTCACACTGTACTTTCTGCATTCAGCACCCTTCTTTCTTTGCAGCAGATCATATTGATTCTGCTCCTCCATCCATCTCTTAAGCAGAGCGCATTAGCTCCATCTATCATTCCACTCAGGCCCCGTCGTGACATCCGGCTCTATGAATAAATATGCACTAATGTAATGGAAATGGAAATGCAATGGCTGTAGGTTTTAGTAACACAATCAGATTGTACCTCTGACTGTCTGAGGGACCTAATTCAAAGTCAAGAGGAACACGAGGGTGTCATTCTCTGGACGAGGAGCGGACATCTTTACAGAGGCAGTAGAATGAAATCAACATGAGAGGGGGAGGTCAAAGGTCAACTCTGTCTCTCACACTTACTTAAAACTCAAAGGGAAACTTTGATTCACAAAAGGCGTCTTTAGAAAACTAGATTAGAGGGTCAGCTTATGTGCTCTACATTCAAGGCAAAGGTTTAATGTCATCTTCACGTGTTTTGATCCGTCTTCTTTTTGCTTCTCGACTGAATACAAGTCTTTTGAGCTTGATGAGAGTGAAAACTTTTCTCTACCTACATCATTAAACCGCCGTATGTTCCTTGAGTTTGTCTGAACTAAAGCTTCTCCTCTGTCTTATCTCAGCTCCTTCTTTCTTTCCTGTCTCTTAAAAACTGGTTGTCAGTTCTCTCTCAGGCTTATTTTGCTTCTTTGGGTGCTATTGAAGGTCGTCATCTAACAGCAGATAGTCACTCTGAAGCTTTCTCAAACCACTTTCCTTTTTAATGTTTGTTTATAGGGAAGAAAAAATTAATTCTTATTGTATAGCGGTACCCAAGGACACGCGCTGATAGGAACGGATGCGCAAGTGTTTCAAAAACAAGGCAAAACGTGTGCTTTGATTTTTATTTTTAGTTTAATTTTGGGCTTTACTGCCAGGGATATGACAGTAAATTGAGTTGAAAGTGGAAAAATAGAGTAGGAAATGACATGAAGTGAAAAGTGCTGGGTCAGAATCTAATGGGCAGACCAGGGAAGAGGACTACGACCTCTGTATGTGGGGCACAAGGTTTAACAAGAAAGAAAGAAAGCAGTTGCTTAAAACTTCAATAAACTTGTTCGTATATTGTCTATAATGACGCACATCTCATATTATGATATTTACAGAGGCGTATTTGCTAATGAAGCGGTCTGAATTTAACTGAATAACTGAAAAAAGTAAATAAAACACAGCCAAATATTTTTGTTTTCTTAGTGTGCAGCTGTGTTGGAGACTTGGCTCTCTATGCAATAATTACAAACCAATATTTCATAGCGAAATTCTGATGTTCTGACAGCAGACTGTTGCTAAGGGGAACAGACCGTTGCTAAGGGTGCAGCTCTAATCACATCCTCTGGCAGACTGACTAATCAAATCAGTGTGAGAAAGAGACAAAAAAGCAGCGAAGAGAGTAAATCCACCAAAAATTGGAGCTGCAGTAAAAAAGATTTAGAAAATTGAAGATGGTGCATGAAGTACAATATTGACCCATTTTAAAAAAGTGTGATTGCCTAATTCTGATTTTAGTATTTGAAGGTCAATACCATTACCACAGTGGATGGCACCACTTATCTGTTAAGCAGTGAGGCCAGCTGTCAAACATCGCTCTGCCAGGGGGGTGAGAGACAGAGAAATATGAGGAACAAATCTGCTGTAAAGTAGAACAAGTCAACCAACGACTAAGGCAGAGTTATGATTTACTGGTGAGGAAAGGGGACATCAAGGCTGCCGAGATATTAAACGACTGTCGGACAGCTAAGATATATGAAGTGTAATGTCAGAAGATGGTGAGCCTGAAAACATTGAGCCCATTAGCAGACCCATCATCCATCCAACAGACTGCAGGTGATTTCATTTTGATGGTATTATCATACTGATACCATAGGTGCTTCTTTTATGAATGTGATCACTTTTTAATTAAAATGTAATGATTGAATTAAAAAATGTGTTTACCCTCGTTTACAATAAAGTGTTTAATTCATGCAAGTCTTTTGATACAAGTTACTGATGAAAAAGGGGGAGGTTCCTGTGGCATTGGACATGGCGATGCATGAGAACAATAAAATTTGCTTGCACACTTTAGTTAAGCCACTGTAATCACTCAATTAAGGGATTTAAATGGACTACCATCCTTTTTCGGAGCAGCGTCAGCAGTGATGTGGAAAGAAAGAGTTGAGCCGTAAGGCAAGACTCTCAATTTACCGGTCGATCTACGTGCCGATTCTCAGCTATGGTCATGAACTTTGGGTAATGACCGAAAGAACAAGATAACGGATACAAGCAGCCGAAATAGGTTTCCTGGTCGGGGTCAGCCTTGGAGATAGGGTAAGGAGCTCGGACACTCGGGAGGCACTTAGAGTAGAACCGCTGCTCCTCCACGTCGAGAGGAGTCAGCTGAGGTGTTCCGGACATGTCCCACTGGGAGGAGACCTCGTGGCCAGCCCAGAACCAGGTGGAGGGATTATATCTTCCGGACCCGGATAAACGGAAGAAAACGACAACGACGACCATCCTTTTTTTCCCAGTTTACAAGCACCTGCCAGGAATTGAATCATTGACAGAAGCATGTCGCCACCTCCGCGACAGTAGGTGGCGACATGGCTCCTTTTGGCTCTACTTTACTATCCGTTCACCTCCTTGTTGACCTAACATACCAAAACAGTCAGTAAAACACGTCAGCAAGAGGCTAAATCTGTGCCTTTTGTTTGTACAAGAGGAAAGTTTTGTCCCTTTTTTTTTTACATCCTTTCCTCGCCTGTGGAGATGTTGTTTACTCTTCAGCTTCCTAGCAACACATACTATTCGACTTCTGGATCAAAGCCAGGCCTGCAAACACTGGAGCAGGTGCAGAGCGCTTAGGCCAGTGTCAGTCTAAAGAGCCATTCACATGGAGGAGAAAACCACATTATCCACGTATGTTAGTCAGACTATGAGAAGTTTGATTTAGTGCGATTTCAGTCCGATGGATGTCTTTACATGCTTTTACAAACACTAAGGCAATAACTCAATTTTGAATACTAGGCTATATAAACATACAATGGCGAGGCAGCCAAACTTCCCCATCTCTATCCTGATTAAGTAAGACACTACTTTGCATTTTGGTTCTGCTCACCAATCTGCTATAACAACCTGCTTACTGTACTTAATCCCTTTATTTAACAGCTGATGTTTCCTACAGTCTCAAGTTAATAAATACTATTTTGAATATAACTATTCAAATATAAACCAATTGCTCCTGCAAGGTTTTAATGCTAATATGCACGTCAGGAAATATGTGAATTTATGTATAAGTGCTCTTGTTTTCCAAACCTCATTGAGCATTTATAAAGCGCTTTACAGTCCATTTTAAATGTGAGCAGTTCCATATTAATAACTAAGTTTACCTTCAAATATTAAGCTTCAAACAGATATTTGCTCTTCGTCCTCCACTGTCCTCGTCTTGTGTTAGACACACAGCGAGTCAAATCCATGAAAAATAAAACAGGAAGCAGGACAGAATGTGTGTCATGGTAATGCTCTGCACACATGCATGCATAAAACCGACTGTAGTGTAGAGCTGCGGCAAAAGCCCATGTTGTGAATGTGCCTATGAGGGAACTAACGCACACACATTCAAATGTAAATGAAATAAGCAGCCGGATTAGACAATGTCAAAATGTGCACATACATTAAGTCTGGGGGAAATAAGCCTCTCATGTTGTCTCTCTTGAACCACACTGAGCTCCAAGGCAACCTGTGACACTTTGTCCTGCAGCTGCTGAATACTGATCACACTCAAGAGAGGAGACACACAGAGAAGAAGGGCAAACGAGCTGTATGTACTGTATACAGGATGAGGAGAGAGAGCCAGAGCGAGCCACGGTTTGCAGCAGGGGATCACCTCTCATACATATGCAGCCTCTCACAAAGCACACACACACACACACACGCTGGTTTAAAGACAGCGCAGATTGCACACAAACAGTAAGGGCGTGAATCTGTGAGGCCCTTCTGACACGAGCAGAGAAAGACAAACTGAATTTGAATTAGAAAGAAAAAAAAATCACCTTAAACTTTGAAGTTATGCAAAAGAAAATCACTGAATTACATGCTAATCAAAATTCCTGCAACTTCAACACAGCAGCTCACTCCACTGTGATGTTTCTTTATGTATGAGGGCACACAGATACTGTAGCTCCTTTATTCAGGGCTCTGGGGTCTCTGAGCTCCTCAGACTCCTCACTCTCAGATCCATAGGGGGCTGCATGTTGTTAAAAAGCAACAAACAATATCAGAGATTAGACCTTGTGTATGGGATTGACAGTAAGAAAGGAACAACACTGCTTCACTGCCCTGATCCAGCTTTAAACAAAACCTCAGTCCCAACAAAGTTAACCCCTTCCTAGCTGCTGACCTGCTCCTCTCTGAGACTCAGCTCTCGCCTGACACTCACTGTGACATTTCAAATTTCCTCTCAGCTTCTGTTTAACGCAGCGTAAATAATCACCTGCATTTGATTGCAGTGACATTTCCTTGATTTGACATTAATTTGCATTTCCACGCGACGGTACCATAACATGGTTTACATACAGTATAACACTAAACTGAGTTTAAAGCACTCAAAGTGCATTAAAGTGTGAAATGAGAACAGATATGGAAATGTTGATGGGGTAAGATCTGCACAGATCTTTGCATGAAATGAGAATTAATTTGCAGTATTGTATGTATTTACATTTATTATGCATTTCTTTCATAGAAGAGCGTATATCTAATTCATCAGGAGAGCTGCGCCGTGAGTTCAAACATCAGCAAGTCTCGTTTAAAAAATAAACACAAAGATTCAGAGTGAATAAAAGAGGACAAGAGGTAGTGATGGGAAAAACAGTTCTTTTGACTGTACTGAATCTTTAGAATCTGTTCATTAAAACGACTCGTTCAAAAGATTCGTTCACCAAATCAGTGAGCGCTTGGGAGCCCATCCTGTCAGTGCAGTAAGTGATACAGGCGCAAGTTTCGTTCACTGAAGGAGCCCCTCCCTTCCCCTGCTGCTGAAGTCACAGCATCGTTCACTGGGTGATGCACGTCGTTCATTCGCCAAGTCCTGAAGGAAGAATCAGTCCTCCCGAGCAGCATGCCCGCTAAACGAGCGTGAGTCGTCGTTCTTTTATATTGTGAAAAAATGGAGGGATTAAAAATAAACATCGCAGCTGTAGTGGGGATGCTGCTACTTTTAAGGATATAAAATCCTATTTAATCCTTCTTGCAGGAAAGTTCATACACATGTAATAATGTAAAGGCATATCATTATCTTAGCCTCAGTGAACGAACCGCTGCTCAGCAGTTCGTGAACGCTACACCCCTCCCTCCTCTGCCTGCATCAAGTTGTTCAGAAGTCGTTCATTTTGTTCACAATTTGACTGATACATGCTGTTCATTTGCTGTGAGCAAATCACGAGACTCCGCCGGCCCACTTGCTGGCTGGCTGGCTGTGTCTCGTTCGCCAAAGAGTCAAAGGAGGCAGTTCGACTCCCTGTCAGCACTCCAGGCTGAGCTCAACTGAACTGAGAAAGGAACGAATCGTGTTGCGGATTGATTCCATTCACGTCGTTCACTCAGCAGTTCTGTTCTTTTTAACGAAACACCCATGATTGACACAACACTAGCAAGAGGGCCAAGAGTGCCCAGAGTCATCCATCCATCCATTTTTGAACCTTTTGTACCTCTTGTGTCAGCTGTTCAGGGTCCCGGTTCGAGCAGTTTGGATTTCACTTGAGAAGGAGTGACTTTGGTCAATATCCTAAATGCTGCAGAGTATCGATATGCAGCCCTGAATATAATTGAAAGAAGTGAAGTACGGTCTGAACTGAAGCTCCCACACGGCAGACTTGCTCCACTGGTCCTGGTCACCATCACTGTCTCTGAGCAGTGAGATTGGGATTTATGACCCGCAGAAACACACTATTCCACCTCAGTAATTACACCTCAGGAGGGACAGCAGAGATGACAGTGAGTCCGTCCATCACTGCATTGATTCCTCCTCAGCAGAGCTCAATGTGGACGCCGCAGCCTTCCCTGCCATCATCTTTCATCATGACACACACGCACACATGCATGCACGCACAAATACACACACATCATCCTGTTTTTTCATCGCCTTGTGGGACTCCTGTCCTCGTACTGTATGTGCAGGGGAGCGCTCACCCACCAGACCAATCCCATTACAGACCAGAGCTCATTGGTTCTTAACCTCTGCAACCCACAGATGTAGACTTTGACTCTGCGGCATCACTTCCTGCTCCATCACTCAGAGTGACACAAACCAGGACCAAAAAAGGACAAAAACAAAAACTGCAAGTCTTCCTCCATCATAGAGACGAGAAAACGACCCTTAACTCCTTTGTCGTGTTTGCAGAGTTTGACATCCACAAGTCAAAGTCTCACTAGCGTTTGTAGGATTGTTTTTCTAATGGTTTTCTAGGGGCTGAAGATCCTAGTTGGGGCTACACCTAATGACATTTTCTTAGTCGATGAATTAAGGGAATAAATCTCAGATTAACTCACTTTAAAGCAAAGATTCTTGTTTCATTTTGATGGCTTTGTCATATTAGTGTGGCCACCAGGGAGTCAAACAGACTTGACAGCACCAACTTGATATCTTATTCAACTAAGACAGCAACAACAATAATTCTCCAAGGCAACACTATAGGGACAACTTGATTCCACTCATCAGATTTAATACATAAATAACTCCCATATATTAAGAATCTGCCTGTTGACACTGTGGCAAAAACATTGGTTTCCATTAGCTCTTCACTAGGGCTGGATGAAAAACTGAAAATTTACAGATACCAAAATATATGACATAACTGATGTCATTTTGCCCACGTCAATATATTTGGTTTAAAAAAATAAATAAATAAAAGTTGGTTTTGGATGTGTGCAGGTAGGCTTTGGTCTCATGTCCCTTTAAGACGTTATCCTACATTGGAGACATGACTCCACCCCATCCAGTCTGTAACAAAGAGGGAAAGACAGGTGAGGAGATGGAGGATGGAGAGAAAGTTGTAGCGGCTGAAGTAGACGAAGTTAATGTGGGAGGGGGTGAGCAGCTTGTGGAGTAGTCATCGTCCATTTATCGTTATCAAGGTGAACTGCTCAATATATCATGATATTGATTTGAGGCCATATCGCCCAGCCCTACTCTTCACATTAATGAACACTTCAGCAAACATTAGCAGAATAAGGGCAGCTAGAGGAGATACTGGACTTCAACCATTTCTGAAAGGGTAAAGTGGAGTAGACCTCGTCTTTTATGAACTTCAACAATTAGCAGACTTAGGTTATAAGTGAGTGTTGACTGAAAATGTTTGACGTAATGTTAATTCACGAGGGATTATTTTATTTTAGCTGCATGGAAAACAGATCTTGAATGATAAAATCACCTTTAAAGCTACAGTAAGGAGTTTTTAACAGGTTTTAAAACAGGCTGGACTTTTAAGTAAAACCTTTTTTATGGCTGAAAAAAATTAAAGGTGATATTTATAAGGTAGATCATTGTTTGAGATTTTTAACAGAGCATGGTTTACATGTGGACAGAGCTGGATCAGAATCAGTTCCTCTTAAATCCAGCATAAACCACAAGTTCCTCATCTGAGCTTTAAATCAGTATTTCGCACAGACCTGTTTATGTAATTAGCTGATATAGCAAGGTGATAAGAAGAGACCTGGTATGCAAATAAGAATCAAGAGAGCATTTTTTAAAACACTTCAAACCTATAAAATCAAACAAAAGTTCTCTGATACTGAAGAGAGCTGATCATTGGAGCTCTAACAGAGTTCAAACAGACTCTCATGAATACTCAGGTACAGTTCTGTTCAACAGTTAGTTTTTTCTCATTTTTCACCTCTCCTGAAACAGCAAAGAAACACCCCACAGGGGATTCCACCCACGTCTCCTGATAAAGCACACGCTCAGATAACACTTTCACTTCATTAAATGTGACACACAATCTCCCTCCTCCTAATCAAGCGTTGGAGAGGACAGACACACCGCACAAAGTTCCCACCCTCCTCCAGGTACAAATTCCCAACAGATGTAATTTTCATTTTTTGGAGGAAAGGATCTGAGGCGGAAGAGGAGAAGAGCGGTGAAGAGAGCGCCTGTGCTGTTTCTTTGAGAAAGGGCAGCCGTTCAGATAAAACTGTTATCAGATTGACGAAGGAGATGAGGAGGCTGGGCGAAGGCGGAGGGATATGATCCCCTAAATACCTCCATTGTTGCTGCCAACAGTATTGAGACTCATTATGGGGGAGGGATTCTTTGAGAGTGCTCACGCTGGAGGAGAGATACGTCGAGTAATTAAAAGAGGAGAACCTTTTGAAAGGATTACTTGAAGAAAAAGAGTTGGAGAACAGCCTCTATTGAAGCCTGAGTCAAGTGTAAAGTCTGCTTTATACTCCGGTTCAACAGCGCTGAGAATCTTTAAGCTTTTTTATGCCGACTTGTTGCATACTTGAGTGACATTCAATCACATAAACTGGTGCTGGGCTTTTACTGAAGGAGTTTTTAGATTGTTAGAAGTGTCAAGATGGGATTGTATCACACATTTTCTTCGGTTTTATCTCAAACATATAAGATTCAAGAATTATAGCACATCACTTCAGGCGTTATTAAAGCTCCTGTGATGTTCCCTTTGTTGGTACCAAGAGAGAAATGCATCTTTGCTGTACAATCTGCTGTATTGAAAGCAAAATTCCTCATGAGTACATAATAAAGACAAGGATCCTTTTACAGACAGAACTGGAGATGAGACTAAACCTGCTCCGTGTCTGTCTACAGTAGAGGATGATATTTTTCGGGATTCCCGTGGGTCACGTGATTCCCACAACAGGAGCGGGCAGGAGCGCGAACAACATTGTTAGATGATCATTTTCAGCCGTGTTAAACAACTAGATGAACAGATGAGTCCATTTTTGTAGTCATCTCTCAGTGACAGCCAACACTCTTGACCGCGCTAGCAACACAAAAGAATTACAACAGTGGTTTGACTTCCTGTCACCACCGGAAGTGAAAAGCGACTCAGAGCGGCTGCCGGTGTCGCCGGGAGCGACTGCCGCTCAGACTCGGCTGCCATTTTTACCTTAAAACTTTTTATTTATTTATGCATATTAAATATATTATTATTAAAATAAAAAAATGCACCTTTTTTTCAACATGTTTGGTTTTATTCAAACGGGAGCGGGACAGGAGCGGGAGTAATTTTGAGTGGGAGCAGGATGGGAGTGGGAGTCATTTTACGGGAGTGGGACAGGACAGGATCAATTTTTTTACTCCGGTCTGGCATTGGGACAGGACAGGATTTTTTCTCTGGGAGTGGGACGGGACAGGAGTGAAAATCCACTCCCGTGTCATGCTCTAGTCTACAGTCACATGGAAACACAACTCACTCAGATTTCTTGAAGACTTCATGGTCATTCACGCTTGTTGTCATGCTTTGAAAACACGGGGAGGGCTGTTGAATTTGAGAGGCTTTTGGGAGTTTTAAACTGGATCTGTAAATCCTTCACATTACTGCTCAGTTTGGATAGTCAGGGCCAAACATGGTGCGGACTACAGCTGGGCGATTGATTGGATTTCAATTCTGGGTTATGATTATGTCTCTCCATGATCATAAAAACATGATAATCGTGAGTGAACGGTATTGAGTTGCCTGCTGTGTTGGACCCACAATGCACCCTTCCTCTTCTCAAGAGAGGGCGTGGACCCTCCCCGCAAACAGCTCTGACTTTCACTTCACTATAAGCAGCTCTAATCGATGTGAAACAAATTTAGGAGCAGGAGGAAGTTGTGGCCAATGTTCAGATTAATAGTAAAGCTGTATCTTCAACATGTCATGTAATAGCAGTACAAACTACTAGGCAGCCGCAGGTGGAGGCAGGTGTGTCCATGTGTGTGTGAAAAGCTAAGGGACAGAATGAGCACAAAAAGAGAGAGGCTGTTGCGATCATAAATACGAAGGAACGAGTAAAATCTGATATTAAATTTAGTATTATCACCAAAATTAAACCAAAGCTCTTCAAGAATTGAGACAGTCTGTGGTAGTTCATCTGCTGATGCAGACATGTCAAAAATGCAGGCTTCTTAGCGCCCTTGGAGGCTTGAGCACTTCAAAATAAGCCTGTATTTTTGTTCAAAGTAAACATGTTTACATCCAGCTCAAAAGGCATGCAAGGCCATCAGGCAGGCAAGATGGAGCTATGAGCAAAGAGGAGAAAGGCTTCAAAACTCTGTTCCAGAGGCAACTGAGAGACTATGTCAATACACATTCTACAGTATACAGCAAGCAGCAATGTCCATTGTTAAGAAATCAATGCAGAAGTGCAAAGAATGCACTTCTCTGTTTATATATATCAATATATATCTATCTATCTATATATCTATAGATAGATAGATCGATAGATAGATAGATAGATAGACAGACATTTCATTTTGAAAAATATTAAGAGTGTTAATACAAAAATAATACAATGATTTGCATAATTGGGGGCGTGGCTAAGCAGAAGCATCGCAGTTATTGGAAGAAGATAAAAGGCCGGCCACAGCTTCACCTCTTTGCACTTTCTAGGTTGACTAAAATTAAGATTAAATTGACATTTCTCCAGTGGTTACCAACGTCGATTTTCTTGGGAGACGTCACTTAGATTATATACAGTCTGTCTTCACAATAAGAGGTATGGACGAAGGTTAGAAACTAGATTCCTTTGAGAAATATTTAGAGATTTGACCTCAAGTCATGTTTATTTTCCATGTACTACTCCAAAGTCTCAAAGGCATGTATATTTCAGTCACAAAGTTTAACTTTTGTAATATAAGTGGCATTTTTATTCTGTTTGTATTCAGCTATTATGGTTATAAAAATACACACATTTCATCCTCTAATATTTTAACAAGCTCCATTTTTTAAACGAAGGTTAAAACTTTAAAGTTTTAAAGTTTAAAGAGATGGCACCACTACAGGAGCATAGGCGAGTAAACAAAGAAAAATGTCTGAGTGAAATTATTGCAGGTGGGCAGAGAGAGAAAGAAAGAAAGATGGCATTCATGCTTGCTGACAGAACAGGTCGCTGCGTTTGGAAAGAGAGTCACATGGGAAATTTAGCCCGCACCTTCCTCCCAGACCAGCTGTTATGTGTCCACAGCTTCCCGCAGAAACGCTGAGCTCGCTGATGGTGCGCCACTATTATTTCTCAACTCTTTCTTTCTTTGTATCACACACATATACACATACACTTTTTTTTTACACTTTACATGCTGGGACCACCGTAAATGTGACAAAAAGGTGGGACGTGCTGGGGACGCGCTGTAATTGGATGTCACAGCTGGACCATTTCTCGCCTGAGACACTCAAGGTGGCGTGAGGAGCGTTTGTCGATTTATCGAGCGGGAATGTGAACAGACACACACACGCTCCGCTGTGTCTTTAGGGTATTCATCACTATCTATAGGTGGAATAGAGTGTGAAGAATGTAATAAATCTTTCAATGGGAGGCCTACAAAGTCATACAATGTGGATTTCAAGGACTCCTTGCGTGAAGCGATGGTTTGCTTTGAATTCTTCAGCCCTGGGGTGTGCTTGGATTAGGCCAGCTGCACAGACTCTAACATCATGAGATGCATGGTTTTATTTTCTGCACACATCTGCACGCACACAGTGGAGCAGGGACATAAATAAAGAGAACAATAAACACACACTCAGGCGCACAGACACAAATGAAGCCACCCACGCTCTTCTACAAAAACACACGCAAAGCATTTTAACACAAACCACCCACCCCCTTTTTCATATGTTCTACCCCTGAGACGCACACACGCCATGAGAAACTCATCTGAACCAACAGACATCCATTTGGTTTCACGTTGTTGCGTCTGCAGAGGATGAGGTCAGCAGTCTGCTTTCTCTTATTATCGCTCACTTATCTACTCTGAGAGCCCATTTATCAAGAATACTCCCTGTTGAGTGATCAACCTTTTCAATCCCGAGTTCAAAGTCAAAGGAGCACGCAGGACGACGCCTGTCCTATCTGATGGATGACGCGCAGTGATTTATGGAGTTCAATCTGGACGAGCAGAACTTGTTAGCTGAGGTGACAGTAAATAAAAACAAAGGCTCGGCGGTGCACCCTGATTATAAAAGTAAAGTGTGCTGATGGATGTTGCAAAAAAAGTGGAAGGGGTATATGAGGGTATATGGATCTGGTTTGGGGACCAAAGAGTTGCCACTTCAAGTCCTGGTAAGTCCTGGAGGTGCCCTTGAGCAAAGCACTAACCCCCTATCTGCTCACGGCACTCATCTGCAAGCAATTCCCACTCTGACTTCTCTCCATCAATGCATGATGAGAAGGAAAAAAGATTTAATACTCATAGAGAGTGTCGGCAATTCTTGGTATCAAGAAAAATCACACTGACACATTAAAGCTTCTATGAGGATCTTTCTGTTTGTTTTGATTATGGCGCCCCCTGTGGGCATCTGGTTACATCTTGTTTCTCTACTGATCTCCTGATAATAAATGAGTCATATTTTTTGACAACAAATCTCAACCTGCTTCTTTTTACAGTCAAATATGTCATGGAGCGAGATTAGATTTTTGTCTTCAGTATGTCCACCTTCACTGTGGGTAGCTATTACCGGATCTTCATCTGTTGGCTGACCTATTTGAACACACACCAAAACAATCAACTAACAAGTTAGCAGAAGAGTATTTGGTAGCACTTAAAGGTTGAGGTTTTACTTACAGCCTGGGTCAAATCGACTTATTTACACTGTTCAACCTTCAGGTCAAAGCCCTGTGCAAAAACTATGTAGCATGCTTCGAACACTTTGGCCAGTTTCGGCCTGATTAAGGAACCTGTCAGGTTGTTAAAGTCAATCCCCGATGATCTACTCTGGGTCTGTTAGACTAACTTTAAGAAATTTGACTTAGTACAATTTCATTTAGGCTAATAAACCAGTTTTGTTTACATGTAAACAAAACTGTGTATTTGTCTGGTTAGACACCTTCCCTCTTGCAGTTACAGGCATTAAGAATTACAATGTAGAAATATCAGTTTAGTTTGAGTGAATTTTGACTTTTGTTTGTTACACAGGGGCATCACAGAGTTAGTTAATGTTAAGAGTTTTTCGGGTCGGATCAAGTGTCTTTTACATGCTTCTAACTCAGTAAGTCCACGTGACACAAACTCTAAACTTCCATACAAAACTCCGGACCAGTCATACAAGGCCGGACAGCCCCCAAACAAGAGGACATGTCCGAGTAGACGAGGACATATGGTCACCCTACATCTGTGTTCATTTCAGTGTGTCATAACACCTAAAAACTCATCACAAAATATTAAATGGTTGATCTAACTAGTTCAGAATTATCTATAAGACATAAACTGTGTCATTTGGTAAATATTACAGATAAAAGTTGAATTTTTTGATTCCTGGTGCATAAGTTTCAAAACCACTTTGTTAAAACTCACTTATTTTAATTACAAATCCCCCTGAAGTAAGTACACGATTACTTTTCTTTCCTTTTCTGGTTGAAACAAATGTTTGAAATGTTGACATGTTTACCTCTGACAGGAACTCCCTCAACGTTACACTGCTGCCATGACAGCTACATCGCTCTTTAATCAGTTTTGTGGTGAAATGTTGCCGCCTCAAACACACACACACACACACACACACACACACACACCTTCCCATAAAAAGTTTTACTGCTCAGCTCGACAGCACCTGGGTGTATCTGACATTTTATTTGTTACTCCTCGTGTCCCCTGCCTGCTTGTAAAGAAGGAAGTCCAATTACTCTGCTGGCAGAGGGACCAGATGACGCTGTAATTAAGTGACGTGGTGCGCCGCCCCACTCCCGATCCACGCAAGGTTCCTCCAGCATGACATCACACGTCAATGTGACGGGAATCTGCGCGAATGGAAAAGCCGATTGCCACCCATAGGCCGCTTTATTCCCTCCATTAAATCTGGATAATCCCAGATGCTTAGCTCACTGCCATCGCCTCTCCATCGGCCCATCGAAATCTTCCCCTGCAAATTAATCAGTTCATAATCTCCGCCCCTCCATCGAAACGCTCCGTCGCTGCAGCTACCCTTATGGTGTGAAGACAGCACCCTGATTCCACGCCATGTTTGCTCGTCCAGACACTCACACAAACACAAGCACAACATCCCAAAGCAAACAGATACTGTATAATGCATTAGACACTTGCCCTAGACAGTCATTTTGGCTAACAGAGACTGTGTCATTGTGACATTTGGAGAGCATTAACAGTCTCCTGAGGGCATTCACGAGGCAGTGATGACAAAAAGCATGAACCCGGGACTAAACAGAGGGGTGAGAGCTGACTTCAGGGAAACATTAGAGATACGTGGGAAAACAAATACTCTGAAAAAAATGCAGATCAGCTGCTGCATAAAATGCAACCTCTAAATAACCTGTAAACAACAGCAGCAGCAGAGCCACTGCATCACTATCAAAGACGCTGCAATTCAGGGATAAACACACAAATATGAACAGACAGAGAGGAAGCCAGCTGCTGCCACTTCCCTGGATATCATGTCACCGCATTATCCTACAGGCTTTGAATGCAACATGTCAGACAGACAAAATTTCAAATAATCTTTTTAATTATTCATAACAATAGAGGTCGGCGAGAGGACAAGAGGCAACAGCAGCAGGAAGAGTGCGAAATAAGAGGGAAGAAACGAGGGAACAGGTCAAAGAAAACAATTAAAAAAGAGGGAGGAGGGAGGCTTACAATCCTGCTGCTTTGGGACAATAAACTGGGCGGATTATGAATGTGATGAGAAGGAGGGTGAAGAGGAGGGGGAGGACAAACTCAAACAACAACAACACTGGGGTAGGCGGGCGCAAAGGGCCGTCAGAGGATTTGAAATATGGACAGTTGTGAACCAGGGCAGTGTGACATCCTCATGCACGCACTAACACCCATGCAGATACGTGCACACCAGATGGGCCGTCGGGGATTAAAACCCTCACTGAGCCCTGCACAGATCAGGCAGATCTAACCAGAGCTTCTGTGCGACACGGAGTAACCGCTGGAATCCGCCACAGTCAGATGAGTGTGTTTTTACATGTCTGTGTGTGTTTGTTGTCAAACTGGCAGCTCTGAAAATCTAAGAGTCACAGGGTCAGATTTTTGTTGTTTCTCTGCACATTGTCTCCTCTGTTTTCTCTCTCTCTCTCTCTCTCTCTCTCTCTCTCTCTCTCTCTCTCTCTCTCTCTCTCTTTGTGCACCTTCAAAGCAGAACAGCACCCAACAGCGGCCCTCCAGCTGGAGATTGCATGGAATAATATATGGCCCCCTGAAGGTCACAGCTATTAAATAACTGCCATCACTGATGCCTGTGACACTGTAATTTGCGGGCCAGAACCTCGCAAAATAACAACAGATAAGGCTGACAGAAAAAAAAAGAAGAAAAAAAATCACATTACCTGTTGAAAGGCACCGTGGAGGTAGCAATCATCGCAGGAGCAAACAGGGAGAGACAGAAAAAAAAGCACAGGTTAGCATTTATATTCACACTCAACAGCAAGTAGCACTTGAATCCTAAAATTGCACATTTCCATATCTGCACAGAAGCATTATTGTGCTGGTGAGCAGCTTTGAAAGACTTCAGTGGATGCATTGTTTAATTTATGCAGGAGCATATATTAAAAACATGCGAGGGCAGATTTGTTGTTATAGCAGAGATCAGCATAACATTGATTATTCAGACTGAGGTCCCTCTGTGCTGTCATTGGCTGCCATGAGAGTTACAGTGGTGTGAAATCATATCGACATGGATTTATGTTGGAGCGCCATGTTGATCAAAAGTCGATGGGATATAAAACACACACTTCCTGTCTCGCTTAATTGTTTTTACTACAATGTTTTTAGTCCTGATTTTTCTTGATTATTACCTCTATTATTCAACTAGCTCTTAACTTTGCCCTTTATTTTGCTTTTTTTTCTATTAAAAACACACACGCTCTATTTTTTCCTGTCTTTTTAAGCAAAAGTTATAATGGAAATTTCTCTTTCAGTCATTTTTGTCCTCTGAGCTTTGGTCTAGTCTTATCTGATAAAAATTCAAACCAATTTTTGTCCAATAAAAGTCATATTTGGGTGATATGGCCTGAAATCAATAATACAACATATTGAGCGGTTCACCTCGATAACAATAAATGGACGATAACTACTCCACAAGCTGCTCACCCCCTCCCACATTAACTTCGTCTACTTCAGATGCCGCTTCAGCCGCTACAACTGTTGAACCGTCCTCCATCTCCTCACCTGTCTGTCCCTCTTTGTTACGGACTGGATGGGGTGGAGTCACATCTCTGATGTAGGACAGTGTCCTAAAGACCATAGCCTACCTACACACATCCAAAACCAACTTTTATTTATGTATTTATTTATTTGACACCAAATATACAGATATGCGCATGATATGACGTTGATTATTGTCGTAAATTTCGGTATCTGTAAATTTTCAGTTTATCGCCCAGCCCTATTTCAGTCTTTTTGATCAGATTGCTGTCTGTCTTCCAACAAATTCAACCAGCCAATCAAAAATTGGTTGCAATGTTGCATCTAGTTTAAATCTGTTATGTTTTACTCTCTCAGCACTTCAACGTGTGTCATATATTTAGTCTTCATCTTAGCTGGATACTTTTAAACTCTTAGACTCTCCCATGAACGCAATGCTGCTGTGCTCTCCTCACTGATCTACAAAGTTAAATCTAGAGGAAGAATCTTCACTGAGTCTGTTTTTCTTTATCGCTGTATTTTTCTTTGACTTCTTCCTCTTTTTGCAGGGGGGTGGAACGTGCAGCTGCATCCTCATCTACGATGAGTCACAGTTGATCAACACTTTGAAAACTTCTGTGTAGAAATTCTGTCTAATGCATTTCCAAACTCGGGTAAATTGAGGTTTTGACACAAAACTGTTATTTGCAACAGCTGCAAAAAAAAAAAGTCAAAATCAAACTTTGATAGTTACGAAAACTGATTGTGTTTTTTGTCAACAACGTGCATCAGGAAAACTTGAAGAATGAAAATGAGAAAGAAGCACAGATGCAGTGCAGATTTGTTCCTGCAGTGTTGTTGTTGCAGAGAAGTGATTAACTCAGCTTGTTACAGGAATGCATTGGTTGTATTTTGAGTTGCAGATTAGATGGGCTGTGATCTTAAATGTCCAACAGCCCATCTAAGACATTTTCATCTTCTCATTAAAGACCCACTCCGATGAAAATCATGTTTTTCTTGTTTTTTATATGTTCATATGGCATTTTTCTGATGCTACAGGACATATCATGAGAAAAGTAAGTGGGAAATAGCTTCTCTGAGTATTTCTGTATTCAAATTGCTGTGAATTTCTGAAAGACCTAAACAACAGGCTTTTCAGATTCAGATTCAGATTTCCTACATCACAAATCCAAGCTCCGCCCCCTCAGAGCCCTGCTATGCAGGCAAGACTCCGAAAAGTAGAGAGGACAATTGCAGAACGAGCGTTAGCAGACTGCAATGCTTGTAAGAAAGCTAATTATGATATTAGCTTTCATCATGTCCCTAAAGACAATAGTGTACAAGAGCTGAATAGCTCCTATATTACCTGCCTCATCTACTACATGTTAGGCTGCAAGCTAGCATGAAGAGGAGTGTGCAGAGCAGCGCTGTCTCCACCCACGACTCAGAGGGGAATTGCTAATGAGCTACTGAAGCTCTGCAGAAGAAAAGCCCTTGAAAATGACACAGGTAACGTGATTTTGGCTAAAAAACAATAATCACAATTTAAAGACCACTGAAAACCCTATAAGTAGTAAAAAAAAAACTATTAGAGTGGGACTTTAAAGAAAATAAATTATATCATGCAGGATTACTGATGGGAATCAACAACTGTTTTCTTCCTTCATGATTTAATGATATCCTACACCAAATGTTTCACTTTCAGCGATAACCTCAAACATATCTCTCTAAAACAAGGACCTAAATTCCAGGAACACAATGTATTGGATGCTACACGCATGAGTATAAGCTTGTAAACTGAGCAACCTATCTGTAACCAAGTGTAAAGATCTTGATGTAACACAATTGGACAAGCTTAGCAGAGCTTTTCCCTGAAACAGAAGAGCCCAGATGAAAACAAAAGTCGAACTCGGATCCTCTCGTTTCAACAATCTCTCCATGACAAAACTGTTTTGTTAAGGCTTAAAACTATCCTCCACACAGGAATTGATCCTGAATCAATAAGAGAAGTCATGACGAATCAGACCCTAGAGAGAATCAATAACCACATTGATTAGAATAAAATCTTAACACTTCTTATCTCGAGGCAGGATGCATCTCCAAGCACTTTTGTCTCGGCTCTAAAAGCCCCCGCTGATTCTGATAACTGTCTGCTCTTAAATAAAACACAAGTGGGTGTAGCGGATATGAACAGAATCCACACATTAGGACAAGTTTTATCAAAGGGGATACGATCGTGCTTACAGACACCAAACAAAAATACGCACAGCATGTCAGCGTGGAAATGAAACACAAACGCAGGCACTAAATTGAGCTTGGCTGTTTCTGCGTGGCCCGTGTTGTGCTTTCGGTGGATGTTTGTTTGTGCTGGATTTCAGGGCCTGAAGATGAGCCTGATGAGGAATGAGCATGCATGAGCAGCTTCATCCTTTCTACTCTGCTGCTCCCCCTTGTTAGTCCAAATGTCAAAGCGCTGGTGCCTCAGCGGAGGGCAGGACTTCCACGTCTGCATCACAAAGCAACCGGCCCAAGCCATGAGAGAATACTGAAACTAACAAATACAACCTGTTTGTCTTTGATTTTCCCTCCTATACTCCCTCCCTCTCTCCCTGTCTCATACTTAAGTCCATCTGAGACTGATTTGGCTGGAGGTAAACAGAGTGGGATGCCGGCTCTCTGAATCATAGAAGCAGAGCAGGACAAATTGCCAAGATTTGGAGAGTTAAGGAGGGGCAGAAGGCAAAAATGTGAATAAGCACTGGAGGAATGTTGAAAACCACGGATGCAGGAAACAGAGCCAGCGCTCTGACCTAACTGTCTGATCCTGCTGCGGTACGCTTGCAGAGTGACAACACACCGACTTCGTGTGATCGTTTCCTTGAAAAAAGGAAAGGAGAACTTAGTCAGGTAGTGACTCGTGTTTCCTCAGTTAAACTGTCTTCCTTTTGTGAGTTTGGCTGCTTCATTTTGTGAACCTACAACATATCTGGAGCTCCTCCAGTGTTATTTGTTGAGTAGGTTTTTGCTGGTTGCCACTTTGATGAACAGACTTACAAAAGTGATCTAAAACAGTTTTGTGTAAATTCTATGTTTTTCTATGATTTTTCTTAAGGGGCTGGGAGCTGAGCTGCTTACTTCTTTGCACAGATTCCTTCAGAGTTTATTTTCAAAAGGTTTTAAAGTAAAAGAGGAATTGTATGAAAAGGTCTTCTCCTCTCTAAAACAGACTGATCTGGTAAATAAAATCAGTGACACACTTTGAAAAGGAGTTTTACACTAAAATCTGTGTTTCGATAATGGGATTTGGTGGGGCCTTGAGGGCTGAGTTGCTTACTTTTAAGCACAAATTCCTTCAGAGTTTGTTACAAAAGGTTTTAAAGTAGAAGAGGAATCGTGTGCAGAGGTCTTCTCCTCTCTTAAACACACAGATCTGGTAAATAAAATCAGTGAAACACTTAGCAAAAGAGTTTTATGCTAAACTCTGTGTTTCTCTAATGAGATTTGGTGGGGCCTTGAGGGCTGCGAGCTGAGCTGCTGATAACTATTACTCCTGGTTCCTCTTTTTTCCTCTAAACAGTTTTAAATTACAGCGGCATGACTCACGAGATTTGAATTCCTTGATTAGATCTAAAAGTAGGAATGAATGAAACAACATTGGAATATCGCAACTGCAATGTTGCAATATATGCAACTCTCACATCCTTGGAAATGGTGTCAATCATTTGACCCCGAACACATCCTGCCGTCACCAGTTTATAGTTTTCCATGATTGATCTGCAATACATGTCAATCAGACGAATAGTGCTGTTTTCTCATATGCCCTGTCAAACACTTAATTAAGCAAGATCAATATGACAATGTTATCCCGCTGTAGCTCCAGTGCTCATGAACGTTGGTGACACACATGCAGGCCAAGTTTTTAATATTCCAAGTTCAACGTTCTGCTGAAGGTCAGTAGCAGCCATAAAAAAACAATATCACTCAACCCCTATTTATGAATCAACCTGTTGCTCCCTCTTCATTTGACGCTCTACTTGTCCGTATAAGTACAAGATATATCACAGTATTTTCTCCAAGTGGTTTAAGTGTTGCCGATGAATTCACTTAATAAAGGAGACTCCAGTGTTTTGCAAATTAGAGGTCATCTTTTGGATTTGGATGTTTGTCTTCAACTATAACATGGCACTCATTTTAGTGCTTATATTTCGAGACTGTCTTATACTCTAACTTAAGTATCTGCATTTTGTACTGTCTTCTATTTTATCTTAAAAGTCAATGTCCTTTAAAGTTATGTTTTGCACTTTGAATCGCCTCTGGTTGCTGATTCATGCTTTACGAGTAAATCTGAAACTGTTGCATGCAGCTTCTCTGACCCTTTTGCCACTTTTACAGTCGACAAAAAGCATTTAAAACTGTGATGGTCAGAGTTAATGTGTGTTTTAACTAACAACCCACTATCCCCCCCGGAAATTAAAATAAAAAGCTTGAACCGGGATGTACTGTGGGGGTGTTGGGTGGGAGTTTACACACAACAAACAAGCTCTTATTTGAATCGGCTTAATCTCATTTGGCCTTCTAATAAGCAACGACACACCACTAGTCTTAACAACCTCCTCAAACGGAGACGAAAACAAAGAGGCTCTACAGCAGACACAGCAATGCACAATCCGTCTGATTCAACAGGAATACCCGCTCATCGCCTCCTGTCGTTCGCTGACTCATGCCTCTGCCCCCTGGACTCGATTTACCTTAACTGAACTGAACAATTATTGACACACAAGCTAATTCGATTGGCAGGCGTTGTGCCCAGTTAAGGGTCTAGTGTAAAAAGCTCTACGCCTGCCAGGAATGTTCTCTATAGCTTCAACAGACGCTCTTACAGTATATCTGTGATGCTTTGTTGTCAAACTCCCGAACGAAAGATCCCAATGAAAGCCAGTCGGCGAGAGCAGATGTGATTGACATAAGGGGCCGGGCAGCTTGTGTGGTTTCTCGCTGATGCATAAACTAGACTGGGGAAGGCTGTCCAAATACGCCTCCAACAATATCTGGGTTTTCTTCGCAGCATGAAGCAGAGGGGGTTGTTTCTGATAACAGGCCTGTCATCCAAGATCTGGCAAATTCCAGCGAAATCTTTTTAGGAAAGAAAGATGAGATAAACACGGCTTCAAGATTTGACAGTCGCTGCTAGTAGAATCGCTGTACCTCAGATGTTGAAGGGAAATCCCCATCAAAGCGTCTACACTGGTTAATGTCTTTCATTTCGCAACAATACGCAACAAAGGCGTTGAAATGTGTGTTATAATTTCAATTTTTTGAAGAGCTCTGTACATCATTTCTAGCATCAAATGAATCACGAACCACGAGAGCACCAGCAGTCATTTGGTTTGTTCTCACAGCAGCATGAGGGGGAACCTGATGGGCTGAACTTCAGGTTTTCATGAGGTTAACCTTGAGCCAACGCGGGGAGGGAGATTTTATTCATATTAGAGGAGATTTCAGACAGAGATTTCATTTAATGCTTGCTGTAGCATTCCATCAGGTGCAGCTTTTCGATATTTTTGTAGGAAGTTTGGAGAAATGCCGTTTTATTTTATGAACGCATGACGGTTTGATATCAACTCTAACATCCTCTGACTTTATTGCATAGATGTGGTGTGAATGTTGCATGAAGTGCAAAAGTGGTCAGAAGATTTGAAAAGTCCATTTACCATGTTTCACTCTTGAATAACAACATTTAATTTTGCATGTAATGTTTCATTGAGTTTTTACACGCATTCAGACAGAGAGGCTATTAAAGAAAACATCTTCAGACAAATGACTTAGTCCACCAGAATAACAAAGTTTGACAGTGCAAAACGTTCTATAGTAGCTTTGAGTAATAACACTCCATCTTTATAAAAATTCCTCTTATGTTTACCTGAAGATTTTGTTTTTATAGTTAGATTTATCCAGATGATTTGAAAAAAGTTTTAAAGTTGTTTATTTCTTAATGCTAAATTTTAAAGCTCCTGTAAAAACCATTTAGCTGATAATGAAAAAGACTGAAACTAATACAGACTCTTCTACATGTCCTACATATGACATCAATGAACCTGATTAGTTTGTTTGTTTATATTCCTCTCAGTTAGAAAGTCAGGGTAATTATCAGCACACTGCTGAAACAGCCTCAGAGAAATTAGAGATCGACTGATTAATTAATCTCTTGGATGATTTATCGGATTTATCAGCTCTGACAAGGATGATATCACTATTATCTCTTTGAATGGAAAGTGTGTTTTTTTTCATCCCCAATTACAGTAAATTAAATCTAAAACAGCCACTGGTCAGTGTTTAATAACTTAAGATAGCTAGCGGAAATCCAAAAGTCCCATGATGCAAAGTTTTCCTGAGCCAAAAATTCTTTCTTTCTTCTTAATTTATCTTAAATTTTAAAAACAACAAAAAACCACCAAGAAACGAAAACACAGAGCAAAATAATACATATGTACAACAAACAACTGTACATGTCAAAGATAAATTTACACTAAAATAAGTATGTCAAAAACAAAAAGTTTGAGAAGGAACAGAATGAAGCAAAGAGCTTATCTAGTCCTGCCTCTTCCTTGCAAATCATTTCTCCAGCTTCACTAATTTAATTATTTTTGTTTCTTATTTGTTAGTTATATTATATTTAAAAAAAACAGCAACATTGATATTAGTATTAAGTGCTAACAGCTCTCTCGATATCAGCTGTTAAAAGCCTAATATCAGTCGTTGACTAATGAAAGTCTCACTGCAAAAGATCAATTATCAGTTGCATCTGAGGTAAAGAGGAGAGAAAAAAAACACTACTGATAGAAAGCAAACGGATGAATCATGAAATCATAAATCATCAATATGAAAGTTCCTTACAGGAGCTTTAAAATGATGCAAATCTGGCACACCCACTCTGTAAATAAACAAACTGACTGTTTAAAAGGGAAAGTTTGAGATTTCAGAAAACATGCTTATTCAGACTTTGAGCAGAATGACTGCGACACTTTCACAGTCAGTCAGCTTAGCTCAGCATTAATAATGGAAACGCAGAGTAATGACCAGCCTCAATCACTCACTCTAAAGACAACAGAAACAGCCGACAAGCATCTTTAAAGCTCCCTGCGTAATAGTTTGTGGCGACTTTGTTGAATTCATGACAAACTGAGGAGTGAAAAAGACACTCGTGTCACAACAAATAAAGACGCATCACCTGGGTGGCGACCCTGCCTCTCCGTCCCTCCTGGATATTTACACAACGCAGGAGAGAGGCGAGGAGGCGCCCTGCAACATGTGTACTAAAGGTTTCAAACATTGAACCATCCTGCATGTGAGGGCGCCGAGAAGATTACTTCACGCTCTGTTTCTCTTCAGTGTGTGTGTGAGTGCGCGGCATACTGTGCACATGCGTGTGTTAGCTTCTTTCATGTATGTTTGTTGTTGTTGTGGTTGTGTGCTGCACAGCTGAGCCCTCAGACACTGCAGGCATGATGCTGTTAACTGTACATGAGGGACTTAGCTGCAACACTCTTACAGAAACACACACACAAAAAAAGAGCGAACCTCAAGATATAACTGAAAGGCAACAATATCTGCTTCATGAGTTAGATAATAAAGATACAATCATGTTATAGAGAAAGTAAAGCAGCACAGTACACTCTACTTTCTCCATTACAGTACTTACAGGGAATATTTCTCTCTTATCCCAACTTTAAGTGCAAGTCGATCGCACAAACCCTGCACGCCAATAAGATAAGTAACAGAAAAGATAAGAAATGTTGCCCTTAATCCCAGCGGGCGCTCACACACTCATGGCCTAAGCCTATTAACAGGCCCAATAAGCTAATGAAGGCTGGCTAATTCATGAGTTACTGAGCACCTTTATAGAGGGGGGCTCTAATTGATCCAATAAGACCATTAACAGTTTGTGCAAGTTAAGAAAACAAAAGCTGAAGCCATTTCAGTCGAACGCCGCAGCTACTTAACCCACCTCCATCAATAACCCGCCGCTAAGGAGACACAATGGAATTCAAACAAATGCATAGTCAGTGGCTAATATTAGAGCAGAGGCCTTAGCCAGCACCGGAGTAATTTCACAAAGTGCAGACGAGCAAAAGCAGGACTTGAAAACAACCAGAGAAGCAAAAAGTTAAGTTAAAAAACTCTTTTTTTTCTTAGAGGAGAAAAGTTAGAGAGAAAAGCTGATTCTTTCAATGCAAACCAACACCAGCATATTGTCTCTTCTTTTATTTTCCACCAGAGACAGCGGAGTGTGGTGGGTGTGACAAGCCTGCAAAAGCTAATCCTGAAACCATAGACTGAACGGTGACTCAGTGGAGTCACTTACTGGTTCCTGAAGAGGGATTTAGAGGACCTGCAGTGATAGTCGCTGACTAAACTGAACTTTTCATCATCCAAGACAAACAAAGAGGAGATGTGAGGCAGCCGACTCACCTCTGACGCACCTTTTTATGCAAATCATGTGTAAATCTCAGCTTTAACATTATCTTTGTGACTGAGTATTACATCAATCCTGCAGATTAACATCCACATAATGGGCACATGTTGTCCTGATTGGGCGATAAAATGATAACGATACATATCGAAAATTTACTTCCTTCGATATCAATATAACACATGTTCAATACGCTTTTTCGACAGTCGCCATTAAATAGGAGAAAAGGGCGTTCTCCAGGATTTAGCTGGGTTTAGTTTCACGGTGGTTCTGCAGATAAAGATACTTAAACAACAGCACACACAGTACATAACATGAACATCGAGTAGCATGAGATAGCATTAGCCATATTCACGGTAAACAATACATTCACACAATATAGCATCCAACTTGGAAGGTGAAACATCACAAAACTCACTTCTGGCATTTACACACAATAAACCTTGGATGTGAACGTGAATATTGGGTAAAACAGGTAAGAGGAAACTTACGAACTTTCTTCTACTGCACGAGGAGGAAAACTTAACCGTCGCAGCTCCGGCATCTCACACACAAGTGCGGTGCGTTCAATCGCGTCGGAACGCCTGTGGTGCGTTCATGACCATAGGACAAATGAAAACTCACCGTAAAACACAATATAACTGAACGGTATTTACCATAGACTGTGTATACTATGGACAACTTGATTTGAAGCCAAAAAGCTTTCGCTATTTCCGCGATTTTTATTCATTTCCTGAAACCAGCATTGCGCAGTAGCGTTGTGCGCATTCGGCGGGAGAGTCGCCGAGAGTCGCTTTGATGACGCAGCAAACAATTGTTTTTCGAAAACTGTACGGATCACTTGCGAGTGAAGATAAAAAACTTAGTCTGAAAATGGCAAATAGAGCTCGGGTTCTGTCTCTTCTTGCTCTCGTTGTCTCCATCTTTGAATTGCCGCTGGAGACACAATGCATGACGGGATGCCCACTACCGGTGAGTGACCATCGGATGGTCACAACAATTTGCAATGCTCTATGGGAAATTTTGAGTCACCTATTTGGGGCGTTGGAATTGATCACTAAGGTTTCTGACACCCCTCAGAATGGCGCTAACCCCCATATAGTCGCCTATACATTATTGGAAAATAAGCCAACCAGGTAAGAGAGGGTTAACTCTATTCAGTTTACGTAACATGAGCATGAGGCAAGTGATGTATTAGAAGTCTTTTGATAAACATCCTGTAATGCAATGCAAACACAAATTTGTTTTCTTTCCTTTTTCTATGATCGCCTGCCAATCTGCGCCCACTACAAGATCCAATCTGCCAATCATGCTTGTTTACATTAGGGAGCATGATAACATTGTGGCAGCAG
Source organism: Xyrichtys novacula (assembly GCA_962446985.1). Classification (NCBI taxonomy): domain Eukaryota; kingdom Metazoa; phylum Chordata; class Actinopteri; order Labriformes; family Labridae; genus Xyrichtys; species Xyrichtys novacula. Next base: position 28,787,301 of record OY660871.1, read on the forward strand.
CCATTCAGTGGAGCTTCAGCCCAGAATGGAGGTGGCCGTGCGACCGGTAGTGACGCTGACTTGCAAAGGTGGCTGATTTTTGTGCTGCACCTTGGCTTCATTTAGCAGATCTGGAGGTTACTGCTTACCTGAAACAAGCAAATTTGCAGTAAAAGTTTTAAATTGTTACAAAAATCCTACAAACATGAGCTGAAATCACCCAAGCATGCTCAAGTTGGACTTCCTACAGCACCGCCAAAGTTTAATCCACTCTGCGAACATTCAGAGAGTCTGTTTATAAGTCAAAGTTGGAACAAACGGGCCAATGATATGAGTGGTCTGTTTTTAGTTTACTCTCCAAAATCTCCGACATCAGCACCCCATCCCTCCTGCAGGCCATAAAACACCCAGCCCACAGACAAGAGGAGAGAGTTATCGATACTCAAGTCAATCCATCCACCTCAGCTAACTCCCTCCAAACGCAGCAAACCAACCATGTCAGCCTCTTGCAGATGGAGAAAGAAGCCATAAAGTCAATACCATATCCATCAGCTAAATAGACTGCCAGAGACACGATTGTTTATGGTCAGGGGGCGGAGACGCTGTGTGGACGTGTGAGCGTTTAGTCTGCAAAAGAAGACCCGTGCAAAAGTGCTCTTTCTATTCAATAGAGAGTCAATACTCTGTGTAAGGACAATAAGAGTAATTCTTCTGAAAGGTACAGCCTTACAACTTCACGGTTCATCACTCGGGCTCACAGCTAGCAGAGGTTAAATAGGTAAAGACTTCCACGGTATGCACGGCTGAATAAAAAGGCCAGCTCACTTCCATTAGCTAAACGAGTTAATTCAGAGCTGCCCGGAGATAAAATCCCTCTGAGAGTCCTTCGGATAAAGTAAAAAAACCTTTTTTACGGTCCTCGTTTTTGGCCAATAACCTCCGTGACCCTCTCTCCTCCTCCATCTCCTCCATATCCCAGTCAAATCTGACACCTCTAACCCCCCTCCCCAACCTCTACGCTGTCTCCGCCTGACAGGCCAGCTCTCAAGAGAGGGGACCCCAAGGAGCAAATGGCAGCTGTGTGACAGAGTGAGTGGCAGAGTGGAAAGCTATATCTATCCTCTGCCAGGAGGGTGCTTTAAAAGTGAAAGTGGAGACACTTCCTACACTTGCAGAAGTGTGCGAGAGTATTTTCACTCGGCTCGGCAGGATGGAGCAGAAATGAAAAGTTTGAGAATGGAGAATATTTTTGATGTACTTTATTTTCTGTGTTTTCTTTTTTTTTTTTTAGAGTGAGTCTGTTACAACCGCAGATCTCAGAGCGGGAGGCCTTCTCCACAGAGCATCTTAAGATTCAACGCAGCACCGACAGGAAGTTCAGCCAGGACTGTAACTTCCACTTAAGTATTAGCATCCAGTGATAGTACCAGCATCCTTCCTCCAGATATCGACCTCAAGATACACCCAGCTTGCATTTTGAATAGAAAAGAGCACAGAGGATGGCTCTACATATAAAATATCATCCCTGTCAAATGGACATCTTTTTGTCATGATAAACCTGCCTCTGCAAATGTCTTTTAGAAATCCCAACAACAATCTTCCTTTCAAGTCTTGAATATTATGAAACAACATCTAGTTGTATGATTGACCCAAAGGAGCAAAAAAACAAGAGCAATGATGATTTTAAATGATGATTAAACATTAATAAACTATCTTTTTACCATTTATAAATTATGTTTATTGTAAAGTGTTACCATTCTAATAACGCTGCAACTTTAGCGGAGCACATGCAGAAAGAAATCGCATCTTTTTGAGCATCTAGGACAATCTTTGTGATCAGGGGTTACCATTAGGTCATATCCTGACCTTTGACCTTTGAACCATCAAAATGTAAAACAAATGAAGGCTGGTTTGGCTCGGAGGCTAAACACCTGGAAGACGTCATGATATTGTTTCATCTTTGTGATTATTGTGGCCATAAAATATCAAAATTAAAAAAAATAATCATGATATTTTAGACAATTGAAAACAAAACAACACAATCAGTCAAATTGAGGAATTATTACTGCATAAAATTTACCAGTAAACTCAGTAAATTACATGTAATCATCCAATTTGGGGGGATTTCAAAATTTGTGGTTTATCAGCATCAGTGTCCCTGTGACTGAAACTTCTTCAGAGAGGACATTATCTCATTGACAATCGTTTTTTATGCTTCAATTTTCATATCTTTTCTTTTTTGTGTTTAGGTTGATTTATTTCCTGCAAGCTAAAACTATACATTTATTTTGAAATATGAGCTACTTCCTGCAGATTATACATTTCAAATCTGAATGAAAACAATTTGAAGACCGGTAAGAGACGCAAGCTCTAATGTCGGTTTTTAGATTCACAGTAAAACTTTGAATTTCAGTCTTTCAAAGTGTTAAATCACCTCTTTAAGAGCTGCTACAAGCTAATTCACCAGCTGCTGCTCCTTTTTCATTTGCAATAAAGCATAAAAAGACGAAAAAATGTTGGTTTATGCAATGTTGAAAAATGGTCAAAACAGTGTTTATCAGCGTTTCCTGAAACTCAAACATCCTCAAATATTTTGTTTTGTCTGCAACCAGAAGAAATTAACTTTGATTTGCAAAACAAATGAGGAAAAAAGAAACCATGCAGCTAATGAATGATAATTTTTCAATCAGTAAATAATGAGCCCACTCTTCTCCACACTGAGGAGAAATAAACAACTTTCTACATATTTTCTTTGGCAATCATTCATAAAACCAGATGCTGATTAATTAAACAGTTGAGTCAATCATCAATCACTGCGTCTTTAGTCTGGATGAAAGCAGACAAGCCGAATCCTCTTTGTTCATTTTGTATGAAGTGAACACAACCACGACAAAATTTCCTAACCCCACACATATGCTGCTTTAGTACACAAACAATCTGTCACCATGCACACAAAATTACCCCCGACCATGACCTCCATTATGCCGTTTATGCTGCTGGATGAGAAAGAGGCCGGCTAATAACGTCTGAACAGCTACAGAGAGGAGTAGAGACTCAGCGCAGCGGGGTCGAACTCTGCCCGAGGGTCAGACTGAGCTTGCGGGACTCCCACCGTCATCCCTGACTCATCGCTGAGAGTCATATGACCAGCCTCAGCATGATGGTCTCAGATACCACCGAGAACAGATGACTGGCTGTCCTCACACACACTCACACCCACACGCTCAGAGCTCCGAATGTCTCATTTTATGTTTGCTAGAAGGGGAAAGCTTCATCATTACCCTGGTATCACAAGACTTTTCATTAACTGCATGTTCATCTTATTAAAAAACTCACTTTTTATTCACACTGCGAGTGGAAACAGAAGGTTATCATAGCAAATGAGACTGTTTCATTACAGTCTGGCACATTTCTTGGACCTCTGAGTAATGCTGTGGAGGAAACACTTATACCATATTTGGTCTCAGTAAGTGCTTAAAGGCAGCTGCTTTAATAGTTTGACATTTTGGGAATTTCACTTAGTTCCTTTCTGGCAGATCTTTAGATTAGTAGATCAACACCACTCTCATTTTCTGTCTTGTTCATTTCCTGTGAAGCTGGAGCCAACTGCAGCTGGTTTGCTCAGCTTCATATAAAGTTGGCGTGCGAATAAAGGTTAAACCTCCCACTCTATCTAAAGATAACTGCAGACCAAATCATCACTTTATACATAATGTTTCTGAAACCTTACTGCCCCCTTTGATTTAGGTCTCCAGTAATAGAACGAGGAAACTCTTTATGTATTTATTAAACTGAACGTCTCTTAAAGCCCCTGTGAGGAACTTTCATTTGTGTTGGTTTTGGTGCCCCCTGTGGACAAAGTGATCCCTTGTTTCCTTATCTTCTACATGTGACAAAAACATTCTCCACTTTCTTTAAAGCATCAAGTAAGTTACCAAAATCTAAGCCATGGCTAATTTAAAATAAGGCCCCGTAAACAAATTCAGAAATAAACACAGAAGTTTTTGTGATACTACTTTTGAAACAGGTCCCAAAGTGCATAAATCTCCTCTTCAAAAGACGTTACAGCGCCTCTTACTGGCTTGGCATACGCACTATACCGTTTTTAAATAGTTTTCAGTGGTTTCATGTTTACGCATATATTTCCTGAAACTATCCCGAAAACTTTTTTAAAACAAAGCAGCATTATATTGTTTTCGTCTCTGTGTAGGAAAGGCCTAAGGATGTTTCTACAGTTTGCTGTAAACCATCATATCAACCTCCTCCAACATGTAGGGATGGGCAATAAATTATCCTTTATGATTTATCATCAGAAAAATCCTCCACAATAATTATTTACCATCTTACTATAAATGCGATAAATGCAAGTTGATGACTTAAGCATAGGTGACAGACTCACAGCCGTAACCAACACAGAATAAAATAACAAACAAACAAACATGGCCGAAGATGGTGAAGATTGAGGCATAGACGAGTGCAATCAGGTATGCTTGACATCGGACAGTGGATCTGCTGCTGTTCACTCTGTGCAATAAGAGTTTTGAATAAATGTTGAAAGTGTTTTCACATTGTTTGGCATCACACGTTTTCTCCATAACCTACTAGTTAAACTTGTGGTTAAGCTCATGGATTGGAATTATGATGTTTTTTATCAGGACTTTTATCATTATCGCCAGTGATACATTTTTGGGCCTATATCGCCCATCCCTACCCACATGGCAGCAGTTACAGAAATCCCCTGCATCAGTCTGAGTGACTATCATAAAAGAGTCCGTCTCGATCTTGATGGTCTTGTTTCCTTTTGAAGGTCATAGGATTGATTTTAAGGCTGACTTACTGTGGCTCTAAAATGAGCAAACTCAGCTGTCATTTCTCATATCACACTGAATATTTTATGAGGGAAATGTCAAACACACACCTACATATGTCACCATTATTAAATGTCACAAACTTCTCTCTCAACACTGACACAATTGAAGTTATTTCTCTGTAGTCTGTGATCAGACCCACAACAGTCTGCCAAGGATAAATAGCAGCCTGCTGCTCTGAAACTCAGATCTCAACACAGCTGTTTAATGAGCAGCATTAACAGGTGGATAAGTCCATACTGTTTACAATCCTGTGATAGGCTAAGCCAGAAGGGCTCACAGGGTGGCAACATTAAGTAAATACTAAAGAGTGATGCCAGTTTCTTAACCAGTGAGAGTTTGCATGGTAAGAGCTGCAGCCATCTATCATTCAATTATAAATACTAAAAACCGGATTTATAACTATTTGTATCCTTGAGAATGAAAAAAGGATGGGAGTAGTTTTCTGTTTTTTTCCCCTCTATGACACCAAAGTGATTTATTCTGGTTTGGGGCAAAACAAGACTTTTGAGGACATCATACTGGTTTTTAAAAGGATAAAAATAAGTGTAGTGTTAGTTCAGGAAGGCCACAAGGTGAAGCCCAACCTCTCAGTACATCAGCTTTGACTATATGTAGTGTCTCTTGTAGGGCTGGACGATAAACCAAAAATTTACGATACAGAAATTTGCGACAATAACCAACATCATTTTGCCCATATCAGTATTTTCTGTGTCAAAAAAACAAATAAATAAAAATTGGTTTTGGATGTGTGTAAGGAGATGGAGGACGGTTCAAAAGTTGTAGCTGCTGGAGCTGCAACAGAAGTAGACGAAGTAAATGTGGGAGGGGGTGAGCAGCTTGTGGAGTAGTTATCATCCATTTATCATAATCGAGGTGAACTGATCAATATATTGTGATATTGATTTGAGGTCATATCGCCCAGCCCTAGTCTCTTGCTCTTTACCCTGGGAGTCTTTACCGATGCTTTCCCTGCCTTGGCTTATAAGCATATACATGAAATGAAGGGTAGGTGTGCTCAGAACAGAAACAAAACTATTGCATGCATGGAGGTAGTCCTGACGAAATCAAAATTTTTACCATTTTCTGACACTTTAAAGACCAAACAGCCGATTGAGCGCTGTTATTCTGTACGCCAAAGACAGAGGAGCTCTCTTCCTGTAGAGGCTGAGCTCAAACTCACACACAGCTCCATCCCCTGGAGAGCCGAGCAGAGGAGAGGGCGAGGGAGGGAAGTAGAACAGAGTGTCACGAAGGAGGACACACACAGAGTTACAGATGGACTGAAATACGGCCGCAGAAGCAGGAAGAGGAGGTAAAATATGCACACTCATGCAAGCTCATTCAAAGCTTTTCTGTCCGTGCATCTCTGATAGAGAGATACATGCACAGGCCTACAGACTGGTGCAGTTTGTCTCGGTAAAGACATCATGTGTGAGGTCAACGGGTGCAGGGATCAGGTCAGCATCATGTCCCTCGAGGGGAAAAGACCATTTCCGTGCAAACCAAGCAGACAACATGACCCACTCCTTTATTTTCAAGTCTGCGTCCTCTTACTGGAGGCGTTTTTCTTTAGAGCTGTACCGTGGGAAGTTTGAATGTTTGGTTCCCCAAGGCTCACTTGGTCGAGGTATTGATATAAGAGATGAACCACAAAGCTGTTGTAGTGGATGACACTTGGTGTTTGTGACATTGTGTCTGTAAGCAGAGCCTCCAGCAAAACAAGAAAAAAAAACACATGAATCAAACTGAGCTGGTTATTTTTGGAAGAATTGCCAAAAAGGTTTTTTTGCGGGACTCATCTCTCGGCTCGTATCTGATTCAGATGAGATTCCCGTCAAAACGAGGTCCTGGCACACAGCAGAAAGCAAATTAAGTTTTTGGAGCAGCATTGTCTGCTAAATTAATGATTTGTTTGCAGAGCTTGGACAGAAACTGTCTCGAGGCGAGGCTAAATTGAAGGAACGGCTGATTTTGGTCTTATAATTGTCTCCAGCATCAGGCTAGCAGGTGTACAGCTTCAAATGGCCTTTGACCTCTTTGCTTGTCCAAGCCTAACAGGTTAACAAGACTGCGCCGGGCTAATAGCTGCTTTGCGGACCCTGTTAAATAATCTGTCTCTGAAGGGTGACAGGCAGCCTGGTGGATGCCTCAAGGACACAGACAGCCCAAGTTATGAGGTCGGCCTAACAAGCGCCTGACAGAAATGATAATGATTACCTCGGGAGAGGTTGCTGTGTGGCCCCAGACTTTCCCACAGGAAGCAAATTTGTAGCTATAGGGCAGCGATTTAAACCTCAGAGGAGGAAACGCGCCATTTATCCCGATGTGGACGCACACAAATTAGAGCTGGCATTTGTTTATCTTCCATACCGGCTCTTCGCTCAAGTGTCATAGCAGTAAATGATAGGTTTTTCTGCCCGCGACGTGAACCACTGAGCCATGTGTTATCAGTCTGCGCATCCATATTTGTGACACCGAGTTGTGAAGTAAACATAGCGGGTGGTTAATGTGTGTCAGCTGCAGCTACTATCAATTGATGACCAACACTTTTGGGTTATCCCTGACATACGGCTGGTATAAAAAGATAATTAAAGCTGCGCTGCTGTGGCCACTGGAGTGTACCTCCAGTTGGAGTTTGTTTACAGAGCGGACGGTCGGTACTTCATCTTCCACAGCAGCTTTTATAATTCAGGATGGTGTGAACTCCTGTTTTTGTTTTCGACTTGATGAATACTCTCTTTGTCTCTATCAGTCTCTTACCCTCTTTTGTTTCATCCCTCTTTAAAGCCAACTCTCTGGACTGTGGCTGAGAGTCCTTTTAAAACTTTGTTATCGCCATATTCAGCCATTTCCCTCTGATGCCAGGCTCAGGATGGGGAAACTCAAATGAGGTTACAATCTTGTAGCTCTGTGTTCCAGGTCTGCAAATCATCTAAACTGAGGAAATTGAATAAATCCTGATCAGTTTAGTGGATAGTATCAGACTCCACCCTTATCAAATAAACTAGTTATGAGGAATCGCTACAGAAAGAGTGCTTTGTCTGCCCATTTGAATTGATTTTGTTATATTAAAAATGTTTGATTCAATACATTTAAATAAATCAGCAACTAAAACAATATAATCCGAGGGGAACTGGACCATATACAGTTCAACAAACTATTAATATTTTATTATAATGTACTGCTGGACTGCAGAGATTTTTGGAGAGATGATAAAGAAGTTAATAAATGAGGAAGTGTGCATCCAAAAGGAAAGAGCGTGATTCATTACTGTTAAAGGATGGAAAGAGAGGGTGGGATTGACTAAATTAAATTTGACAGCAGAGACTTTGTAATCCTGCGTTTGACTTTTAAAGGGACAGCACGCTCAATTTTGCTCTTTTCCTGAGTGTTTTCAAACCTTTAGACAAGTTGGTTTGTCAGTCTCAAAATTTCCTCTTAAAATTGAAACTGCTCACTTCAAAACATTCATATATCATTGCGTATAAACAGTATTATGCAAAAGGTCCATATTTTCTGGCTAAAAGTACCAAAAAAGTCTTTTCTTTTGGATATGTTGGCTAATTTTCCTCGTCGTTTTAATCGTTTTAGTTGCTAATCCATCAAGAAGTGATGAAATCATAGTAACTTTTTTGATTTTCATGATTAAACAATAAACTTACAGCAGTTTAACATTATTACTAACAGTGTTGCCAACCTAGTGACATTTTTTCCCCTTAGCGACAATTCAAGCGACTTTTTCTGGCGTAAAAGCAGGTTTCGATGTTCTCAATGGGTAGCGTATGTAGGTCAACAGTAAATACACACACACACCCTGGGGAAGACTCCACCTCCATTGGGGGAGATAAATGTAAAATTATGCAAATTAGGCGATGGCGTCATCTAGCGACTTCTAGGACTTTCCTTACTGAGGAGTTAGAAACACGGATTACTAAATCTGAGCTTTGAACTATGTATCGTCATTAGAAAATGACCCGTTTCGTGATTTTATTATTATTTCTGTTCACATTAATTTTTCTCTTTCTGTCTTTTTTCTTCTTCTCTTCATTTAAAACTGTCTGTTTACATTAAACTTTGTCTACATGTTGTATGTTTCTTATGGGCTCCTCCTGCACACGTCCTGTCCATAAAGTTAATATTTAATCAAATTCTTTGTTTTGTTTTATCTTGGATTGAACAAGATGCTTTTTTTTGTTTGTTTTTTTTCATTTATGTGAATACAAATAAATAAATAAATAAATAACTGATCCTATATCGCTGAGATTGAGAAACAGTTCTCCTGTGACAGATTAAAGTGCTGCTGACCGGTCATGTAGAGACTATACAAATCAATTTACTGGAAGCTTTTATCGGGGCGGGCAGACAGCACAGAGTTATACCAGCAGAGGATCATACCTCGGTATTATAAAAGAAGTAGGTCGAATGAAAGGCAAAACTTTCAAGGGAATTGCATATCAATGCAAAAATGCAAATCCAGCTCCTTCCTAAGCATTTTTCTATTTAATATTCACAAAGGGAAGATAAATTGTGGGAATAAACTAAGAGAAACCTCGTCCTGGGTCTTGTTCAATTACACAGAGCGGAGGCAGGGACTGTATCCAGGTTTTAGTTGAAATATATGAAGGGTGACCTGTATCAGCTGAACTGTGCAGCTCCTTTGTCACATAATGACACACTTTGTATTGGATGTGGTAGATAATGCGCAATTAGGATTGATTAAGCCTTATTTCAGCGAGCTCCACTACATGAACTGACGAAACGGTTGAATCGAATAGGTGACTCAGACTCCACAAAGCGACTGTATTTAATCGGTTGTTGACATTCGCGCTCTCCTGCCTTGTGCTTCTGTCACACGCATTCAGCCTCAGAAGAGAAGAGGAGAGGTGAAGGAAGAGAGGCTTTTAGAGCGAATAAAAGGGAGGAAATTTAAAGAAGATAACTAAAATGTCAAAGTCTGGGACTCCTCTCCCTTGTGCTGAAGATAAAGAGAATTTCCAGCACATCTCCAGTGCACAGCTTGAACCCGTAGTCAACTTGTTGCTTATCTTCTGTTTTTATTTTTTTTGTCCCCCCGCTCTCTGTTGCTCAGTTCGTTTTCTGAAAAGTCTCATGCATCATCAGCAAAGAGTGAGAGAAGGAGTGGAGGGAACTAGGAAATAACAGAAACAAGCTCAAAACAACCTTTTGCAAAAACACAGAATAGGGTTCGACCTCCAGGAAATTAAATTGCCAAACAGTCCAAGCGAGCGCCTCTCCAGACGAGACTCCGAGGTTTAGACATGTTTGCTAACACGATCCAACCCTCCGAGCGTGGGGACTCAAACTCATGAATTTGCTATAAAACATGAGCGTCAAAGTCAAAGGGAAAACAATAGCAGTGGGGGTTCAGGCGGGGGGGAGTAATAGCTTCCAGCTCGGCGTTTGGCTGCAAAGTCTCCACCTACATCTGGGCCAAATTACGCAATGTTGCCTGCCGACCACATCTGCCTGTATGACTAATCGCCGGGACGGGGGCAAGCGTCCAGCTCAAACAGCTCAATACCTACATTTCAGGGCAAACAAAGAGACACTCATAGACACGTTTACACAGATCACCAGCACAAGAGCCTTGGACATTGAACAGCCAGATAGCGTTACATAGGAATCCAAGTCATTATTGGTCTGTCTTACAGCCAAACGTCTTTTCCGGACCGTTTCCAGAGATATGTCATCGAGGACAGCTAGATTTCTATGTTGTTTAAGTATCGGTACAGATAGTTCCTTCATATCGGCTTCTATTCAAACGTATGCCAAGTCTATTCTTCCTAACAGAGGGTGTCTTTCTGCCTAATCATGCTCCGCTCCGTTCAAACAAACCAGCCTGCTCAAACAGACCTGCAGGGGGGAGCACAGGGGACAAGCCAACAACAGGAGCGAGCCAAGTTGAGTGCAGCTTCCTCGGTGGGGCTCTTATCTCGCTGCAGCCCGGGGCTCCCCTTGGGAAACGGGCTGGAAGGGGACCACAGACCCCTCGCTATGAATTGGCACCGTCGCCTGAGAAGTCACTTTCACCAAACTGGCAGAGCTGCCCGCCAATAGCTGCTGCGAGGGATGACTACATGAATTTGACTAGTCTTGCACGCACGTAGGCTGAGGTTTCTATTCATTTACGTCCGCGTGGAGCTAATTCAGTCCAGTTTGCTCAAAAGGTTTAAACACAGAAGGTCAAAAGTGCAGCAACATTCGTGCAATACATTCAGTCTCTCCATTCAAGTAAAAGTGGCACGAACAGCTGATCTGGATCGCTCCTGTTGTCAATAACCGAGCTGCATTGTGGCAGTTATCTTATCAGCCGAGACAATGATTACAGCTCAGGTAATGAGGGAGAGGCCTCTCTCATTTGTCATGCTTTGTGAGGGGGAGCCGCAGCCAAGCAAGACTGATGGAGCCGCTGCATAGACACAATACCAGTGAAGCTGCAGGCTGCTGTTAATTGAGGTAATGGAATGATAAAGGCTGGCCGGCATGTTTGTGGGTATGTGAGTGTGTGGGAGTAAGTACCACATATAAGCACCAGTGAGCACTCGCCTGGTTCAAGGACAGGGTTTTATAGCGAAGAAGAAACAGCTGAGAGGAATAATCACCAGTTTTAATTCGCTGAAAATGCTATGAGGATTTTTCTAACCTTAAACTGATGCAGTCAAGCACATGCATGATTCACATCCCGCTATGTTGTAATAAGAACATGTTGTTGTGTGCATATAAGAAACAGATTCTTTGTTTCTCTCTTGGGATTCAACAAAAACAACCACATTTCAACCAGTGCCCAGAAACCATTAGTCAAATTTGGTCCCTTTTGTGTCCGCAGTGCATAAAAAAATATTTGCATGATTTTTCTCGCAGCAAAACACAGCAAGAGATCTTTATTTTAACGCAGCGCATGATTAGCCCACAGCTGCAGGAGTAAACCCACTCACTGTGTGGTTTGGTAAGAGTCTCTTTAAGACTTGTGCATTTGGCAAAGAAGGTAGATTAACATAGTTTTTGTGTTACAAGTTAAACTTTTGAGGGTTGTGGTGTTGGTACCAATGATGTAGTTTCTAAATGGTGATTAAATAAAGAGGACAATGAAATGACAGCTTATAACAACTGAGGTTATTCTACCAATTAAATGTCCGGTACTGACAACAACCATCTCCCAAAAAGAAATATAGGTATTCTGCTAATGTTAGGGATAAAGTAATACCTTGGTTCACAGTGGGGGGATAGCAGTGGTGGTTCTTTGTACCGTTACCAACCAACATAAAACAGAGGGAAGAAGAAGAAGCAGCAGCCGCTAGAGAGCTAGCTGTAGCAGCCTCCTAAAGATGGTCCAAACGGATGTTTCAAGATTAATTGTGAATCCAGAATCAAAACAAGAGCTTCTACCTTTTTGGGGTGATATTTAATTGAACATTTAACTTTCTAAATATTTCTTTGACTGTGTTAATTTACGTAAAATAACATAAAATCTCTCAGAACTTCATTTGAAACTAAAAGCATGTTTTTTTTTTTACAATAAAGGAAATAACACGAACAAAATGCAAGACATTAAGTCCTCTCCAAAGAAGTTTCTGTTATAAGACTGGTGTCACAGATAAAACTCGACATGTAAATGACATATAGGTATGTAAAATTTCATTTATTGATAAAGTTAGCTCATTTTAAGGTGGCATAACACCCGGCTGTTTTGAGGGGTCTCTCAGAGAAAAAAGGGTTAAATTGTCTTTGTTTTAAGTCCTAATTATGAACTTCGAGGTTTAAACAGAAGCTAAAAAGTGGTGCTTTAAGCCTGGTTCTCATCTCAATTTAAACTGGTGTGCTTTCTGAGGGAGAGCAGACATTTTGCTTCTAAGAGTGACATCTTTTTGTTGACCTAATAAAACACCTCTATTCATTTTAACATGGTTGCATGAGTGTAAGAGACACAGCTTACTTTGAGGTTGGACACAAAAGATGTAAAATCATGTACAAAAATGTTATTATAAGCCTCAAGGCCCGTGAATGTGGACATAATATATTCCTATCTTCTGTAACATACAGTCTAAGCCATTCTCAAAATCTTCAGCTTTTCTCCACATCAGTGACAAGTTATTTCATATTTCACAGACATAAATTAGAATCTAGGGAAAGGAGATTGTGTTGCAGGACTCATTACAACCAGAAAGCTCCCATATCTGGTTCAGTAGCACAGAGAATACACACACACACACACTGACAAGCCCCTCCACCGCTTACTCAGTGGCACAAATGGGAACATTCACACACACTCTCACACACACCCACACATGCAGAAGCAAACATACACATTTACGCCCTGGAGGAAAACATCCACTTCTTAATTAGGGCTCTGAGTTGGGGTGTACAAGATATGCCAGGAAGTGAATTAGGCAGCTGTAGGAGAGGAAGCATGGTGGGGGTTGGCGGTTAAACCAGAAAAGAAAACGACTGTTATCATGTACAGTAGAATAAGCAGAGTAACCACCAACGGATTAATGACCACGGGATTACTGTATCTTAAATCTGAATTTAACTTCTGCAGAATTTCCAAATGAATTATGATTTAACGCTCCATAACACATCAGATTGAAGCAGCGCTCCTCTGATTTTACTCATTAGAGTCTGTTTACAGGTCTCTAAGATCACTCCTGCATGTGTGAAAAATAAGCAGTGTAACAGCTCCTCGGAGAGCTCTCTAAAACTGCCTCATGTGGTGTCAAGCGAGTCAGAGTGAAAACGGATGAAGACAGAAAATCAGGAGCTCTGACTCCTCATCTGTGGTTGAGTTTTACAGCTGGAGGCTAAATTAAGTTCCTTGTATGACATAAACAAAGCTACAGCCCGCTATTAAGTTGCACCGTGGAATATGTAGTCTCTGGTTTTTGACACAGAAGAAGTATGTGTGGAATGAGTGGAAGTTAAACGACGTGTTAATCTGGATTACTCTCTAAACTTTGGGTTTCACATGTGCGTCATGTGTCTGACCGTGCCTCTGGTATTTTGGGAGTTTTCTTGAAGAACGCAGCGCAAAAGAGTTTTCTGCGAGATGACATTTTGACATGAACATTTTTCTCTCTGCAAAGCTTGTGAGAGAAGTCAGATAACTTTGTTAGAGCCACTACTGTGTGAGCCGGATAATATTCAGTATTTCCTGTTTGGAATTATGTTAAACTGAGATTCAAGATTATCTGTCTTCAGAGCAAATCAGTGGATTGGGGGAAAGTCAGGTTGATTGGTGCAGCATACACCTGTGCATCCTATCAATGCATCTGAGAAAAGTGCAAATGTCTAATCTAATGCACTTAAAACTAGGGCTGGGCGATAAACCGAAAGTTTACCAATACCGAAATTTAGGACCATAACCAACGTCATTTTGCTCAGGTCAAAAAATGGATAAATAAAAGTTGGCTTTGGATGTGTGTAGGTAGGCTATGGTCTCATGTCCCTTTAAGATGCTGTCCTAAGTTGGAGACATGACTCCACCCCATCCAGTTCGTAACAAAGAGGGAAAGACAGGTGAGGAGATGGAGGACGGTGAACTGCTCAATATCGCCCAGCCCTTGTCTCTTGCTCTCTACCCCGGGGGTCTTTGCTGATGCTCTCCCTGCCTTGGCTATACAAGCATATACATGAAATGAAGGGTAGGTGTGCTCAGAACAGATACAAAACCATCGCATGCATGGAAGTAGTCCTGACTACACCAACATTTTCACCATTTTCTTGAGTAGTTATCCATTTATCATTATCGAGGTTAACTGCTCAATATGTCGTGATATTGATTTGAAGCCATATCGCCCAGCCCTACCTACATCAATTTCCATGTTCAGGTGAAGTCCTTGGTGCAGCATGACAACTTCTACAGAAGAAGTGCTCTGTACTTATGGTGAGTACTGTAAGGGCAAAACTGCAGCCAGTGGACACAGGCCCTTATTGAGCCACATGCTGTAAACACCAGTCTCATAGTTATACTCTCTCTCTCCCTCTTTTTCTTTTTTTAACTTTAGCACCAACCGGCCAAATCTTTTCTGGTTACATAACTTTCTCAAAAATCTTCTGCACTTTTGACAAAGCGCATCTGCTGGAGCTCTAATGCTGCACAGAGAAGAAGAAGAAAAAAAAAACAATCCTCTGGCAGTGAAGAGACTCCTGTCATATAATCACCGTCTCAATCCCCTGATAAGCCTGTGAGAGTGAAGCAGGTTCCTGTAATAAGATGTCAATCAGCAGTCCACTTTACCTCACTCAGGAGCAAATAGCATCTACACAGGGGACCACCGTCCACAGGACCCCTGCGTTTCACTCAGCAGCTCATCACCATGTGAGTAAAGCACTACAGGAGCACCTGTGGCCTGAGGCGAAGCGTTAAGTGAAAATTAGAAGTCTAACTAGAAGAAAGATGGAGACCAGAGGTGTCACTGCGCTGCGAAATAACATAACAGATGTGGACAGCAACAATCAGCGAGTGTAATGTGAGTAAAGGAGCTTGTCGGGGAAATCGAGAGGAAACAAAACTCCTTATTTGGTGTTTTTTTCTTCGTGTTTGTGTTTCTCCAAAGTTTCTAAGAAGTTAGAAACTTCCCACTGAGTTTGCTTCATTGAAAAATGTTGTCCAGCCTCAGGGGTTTTTATTAAAAGTTTTAAAGGTTATACAAGTTTGTTTGTATAGTTAACTTCAAAGAAAGCCAAAACTGAGAATATGAAAGCATACATTCATCCATTTCTACAAAAAAGAGGGCAAAATAATTAAAGGATAAAATTCTGAATTTAGTTTTAAGGGAGGGAGATTTTACTGCATTAAACTTCTGAGTGAAATCAGTTTTATATGAGGGTCAGGATTGATGTCATTAGACTTGTTTAGTTACTGAGAAAGTCAAAGACAGATTTTGTTTCTGCTCCGTCTCTTTACAAAGTGTTTTATTTGGGTATAAAACTCGTGGCACAAAG
This sequence comes from Xyrichtys novacula, assembly GCA_962446985.1. Classification (NCBI taxonomy): domain Eukaryota; kingdom Metazoa; phylum Chordata; class Actinopteri; order Labriformes; family Labridae; genus Xyrichtys; species Xyrichtys novacula. The sequence continues at coordinate 28,803,113 of OY660871.1, forward strand.
CCTTTTCCACACCGTTATTGCCTTTTATGGTCCAGTTGCAGTGCACGGCTGGAAAAGGGTGCAAAGGAAGAAGAAGCTTGAGAGGGCACTGAAGGGGAAAAGTAAACATGTCAGCTCCGGTGCGAGGATATAAAACAAACATTTAGCTATAACTTTAAAATTTCATGGGCTCAGATTTAACCTGGGCAAAGATCTAAGAGGTTTTGTTTGGATGTCTTGGATGCCGACTGCTGTGTCACTTTTAGGTAGAGGGTAAATCAAGAGCATCAAATCCTTTCTGTATCTGATCCTTGATTCTTTAAAAGCTGCAGACTCTTTAAGCAAATTCTCCGATTACTTCCAAAGGCTTGGTGCCATTTGACCTTCGTACCAGCCATGGGGTAAATACAATATGTCAACTTTGATTGTCAAACTAACAGCAGGGTTAAAAGGTTTATCTCAAGTGTTGTCAATGATTCACGTTTCCCTGGGCCGGAGCACCACAAGGCCAACGAAACTTCAATTTCAGAGCAGCCATCACGGCCACCAAGAGAGAGAATGAGGCCAATTACAGAGCGGGGGAATGAGACAGTCCCTCAGATAAATGGCCTTTTCTTTGTCCACAGTCGGGGGCACGTTCTCGGGTAATGAAACCAAGGTGAAAAGAGATAAAGAAACACAATGCTGCTGTAGAGACTGAAGGAAAACACGTGTCAGGGTCCGCAGACAACAAAAGGCCAGCGAGGACAACCTGTGCGGCTGAACAAATGCCACATTAAGGTCCTTTCCAGAGCCATGACTCGACCTGACTGACAGTGATTGGGGGAGTGGAAAAGGCTCTGGGAAGTGAGCTGGATCAACGTCTCAGATGAACCCCATTCATTCATGTGCTCTCACAGCCCTCATAATCCTGCCGAGAGCTGCCATTGTAAGTGTCCTCTGAATGAGCCGCCGTCAATCCCCAGATTAGGGAGAGTCAGATGTGACTGGGAGCCCCAATGAGGGATGACACTCTTAACCAGTGTGAGCACACTTTGTGCCACACCTGCACTTCAAGGCGGCACATTACAGCACAGTGTCAATTTAAAAAGCACTTCTGGTGCTTCAGTTTTGCAAACATGGGCGAATACGTCTCTAAAGCACAGTTCAAACAGTGATGTGTTTACTTCAGGTTGTACGTTAAGTCATATATTTTCATGCTTCCCAAAACAGTCCCATCAAAATTCACCTGCTCTTATGTTTACAGTATGTGCATCACATAGGGCTGGGCGATAAACTGAAAATTTAATGATGCCAAAATTTCATTTTGCCCATATGGGTATATTCAGTGTCAAAAAATAGGGAAATAAAAGTTGGTTTTGGATGTGTGTAGGTAGGCTATCGTCTCATGTCCCTTAAAGACACTGTCTTATGTCAGAGACTTGACTCCTCCCCATCCAGTACGTAGCAAAGAGGGAAAGACAGGTGAGGAGATGGAGGACCGTTAAAAGTTGTAGCGGCTGAAGTAGACAAAGTTAATGTGGGAGGGGGTGAGCAGCTTGTGGAGTAGTTAATGTCCACTTATTGTTATCGAGGTGAACTTATCAATATATCGTGTTATTGATTTGAGACCATATCGCCCAGCCCTAGCATCGCCTTCATCGGGTTTTAAATATCTAAACATTGAGTTATTCATTTAGTCCTGTAAAGCTAAGTATAAGTGGATTTAAACTCTTATTCTCAATCCTCTCTCAGCAGATTCTCAGTTATCTATGGCTCTGTTTTCAAAACTTCCCTTACGTTATCCCATCGGGTCTTTGAAAAAACACATTTCTAACAGCTTGTAAAAGTGAGTTTACGTCCATGAAACTCTGGCTCATAAAACTGAGAACAGCCAGCAGCTGAAATGTTTAGACCAGTAAACATGAACCTCAGTTTTCACCTCAGTTCAACTCCAACATCGAGTTTAATAAACTAAGATAACCTTTCCTCCGAAGAGCCGATTAGATCTGTTTGACAAATGTCAAGATAGAGGCGCCTTCTCTGTTTGACCTCAAAAAAGGGGTAATCTTTGTGAAGCCTAACATGAGACTAAAATAATCCAAATTTTTCTTTTATTTCTTGAACAATTAACAAGATTTTAGCATCAGAGCACAGTTAAGATGAATTACCCTCAAAAGTTCATTTTTACTCCCTGATGAGACCCGCTGAGACTCATCAGTTTATTTTAAGGTCAAACATAACCCAGTTGTGACAACAGAGGCAGTTCGGTTATAAAGATTGAGCACAGAGAATTTTTCTTTCTGTGAAGTTTGTGTGAAAAGAAACAGGACGGTAAAAGTAGAGACACAGATCCAACCTCATTTTTAAGGTAAGAGGGAAAAAGTTCAGGCTGTGGAAAAAATGTAATATTAAAATAAGACAAAGCTCCCTAAAGGACATTTCTGCCAGATGTGTCTGAGAACATTTTACTGAACCTAGATTCATATTCAGGAGACCGTTATACTAATTTTCTCACTTAAAAAGAAATAAAAACCATCTACCTTCATTTCATTCCTCAGCTGGATTAAAAAGTCATAAAATTTCAAATCTATAACACCTGAAAGTACGGACATTTGGAGCCTGAGAGCTAGTTCAGGCAGTCAACTCAAGCTGCATTCAGTCTCTGCCTCTTGCCGTTGCATTTTCAGCTCCAGCATCCGCCTGCAGGCTTCGACTAGAGAGTTAAGATATCATCTCATCACCTCTTAATGTTTGCATGTTAAAGTAAAACTGTGAGGAGCGATGAGGTTAAAGCAACGACGCCAAACACAAATAATGTTCAGCTGCAGATACCCGAGTCGTCTGATTGAGCTTTACTAAACGTGGGTGCAGCATGTTAGATAAACAGTAAAAAAAAAAAAACTAATATGAGATGTCACTCAATATCATGCCAATTGAGGAGTTGAGTGTTCAGTGTGAGACAGTTTACGGGCGTTATCTCTTATTAAGCGCCACATCCTGTTTCCTAACTGACTGACATGTAGAGTGAACCACGAGCAAGCGAGCAGAACGTTGCTGAAGCTGCTGCTGCTGCTCGACTCTGCCGCACAAAGACCTGCCCTCCAGTAGCAGGCGGCGACAGGCTAATTGGTGTTCGGTAAGAGGGAAGAAACAAAAGCGGCAGTGATGTCAGTACGGGGCCATGGGGGACTCCTCGGGGGGATTCCTCCCCCATCATCGCACCACCCTTTGTGTGCCCCATACCACCCATTCAACACTAACTACTCCATGTCTAAGAGGCGACTGTGGATGTGTATGACTTCAGCCTTGACAAAGAATGACAGTATCCCCCCGTTCGAGAGGCTCTCCGGTCAGACTTCCCCATGAATAGTCCTCCTTCCCTGTTTCCCACAAGCTTTCCCAGAATTCCTTGCCATAATAACTGGGTTGTCATTCACCCCACCGGGTATTAGGCCTCCCTGCGATTCTTGTTTTTGAGGTATATGCCATGATCGGCTCCCACCTCCCCGAGCAGACGGTAAAACAATGGCCACCTTTGTTTTTCTCTTCCCACTTTTCATCGAAAAAAAAAAACACAGGGGGGGTTGGGTGAGTCTGTCTCAGTGTTGGACAGAAACAAGTGCAGCCTCTCCTCATTCTCGTCTGTGCCAGCTGGAGATGTCTTTGGAGTGGTACACAGAAAGCAATGCTGTCTTTTGTGCGAGACGGAGACAAGCAGAGTATCGCTGCCGTCTATTTTTTTCCCCGCTGTTGACTCACAAATGTTTCATCCGCTCAAGCCCTTATCATCACTCACCCCTTGATTTATCTTCCCTCACCAGAAAGATGACTTCCTGTGTTATAACGTCTTGCCCTCTCCGCCTCACTCTGTCACTGTCACTTTCGGCAGAGAATACAAAATAGTTTTACAGAGTTTGACACACAGCGCACGAATCACAAAAACAACAGAGGCAATAGAGTTCCACGCCAAACTGAGGGTTTGAGCGGACTGGACGTAGAGTAGACTATGAAATACTGCCATTACCTCTGAGGACGGCTACTGTGAATCAGTATGACACCTAAAATCCAGATCTAAAACTGTACTTGCATTTGTAAAATAGCACAAACATGATACTGGGTAACCTGACCCCCCTACCGCTGGGAACTCTTGGCCCAGTGTCGGTGTCGTGGAGTGATCTAGAGTAGATCAAATCAACAGGATGGTTTGAGCCAAGAGAAGCTCAACTAGGATGTAAATTAAGACGTACAAATGTTGCTCTTGTGCTAAACGGGCCCAGTGTCAGTCAATATGGCAGTATATTCTTTCAATTTGTATAAAACTTGGTGCAAAATGTGTTTAGTAACTGGACTAAACACATGGACAGTGCAGTAAATTAGTACAGTCACACCAGAGTCCAGATCTTGGAGTCCATAAACAGTCACTTATCTGGTAGGATCTATTTTATATCTGGTAATATCTTGTAGAAAGGAAAATTATTGCAATATTAGTTTTTCTTCCAGTGTTGCGCAGACCTAATCTTAGGGCCAATCCCAATTGTATCCCTTAACCCTTGTTTTACCCCTTAACCCTTAATTTTGCGTGTTCGCATCAAACCAAGGGGTATCCCGGTTCAGTCCTTGAAACAAAGACAAACGGTGACCTAATTTGTAAGCAAGGGGTATGATTTTAAAAAGATTTTCATAGTAATGACACGTTTTTATCAGATATTCAAACCTCTGCTACTCTACGTAAATTATAGCCATGTTTTGAATTGTTAGCATTATAAAATCGCACGTTATGACAAGCTTGCTAATAAAGCGGCATTGTTGACACAGCCAGCTAGCAGCAAGGCATGATGACGTAGCGGGGATCAAGTGGCGTCTCGTTTCTTGGGAGCCTGTTTTTACCCCTTCCTCTTGGCTCTTAAAACAGAGGGGAAGGGGGTAGACAAAGGGGTAAGACGAAGGGGAAGGGGTAAGAGTGACAAATGAGATTGGCCCTTAATCTTTAGACACGGACAGGATCAGTCCAAGTTCTCAGACTCAAAGACAAAACAGTCAGGACAAGACTCTGACTCAGGGTTTGGTGACCCGACTATGACGCTGCTGCAAATTGGTAAAGATGTGCCGAATGAGCCCACTAATAAGCAACCATAAAATAACCACAAAAACTGTGATAAGATATGAGGGTATTTCCAGGCCAAAGCTACTAAAGAAGAACTTGGCAGGGTTCTATTACCTTAAGAAATTAAAGCGAATAATGATTCAACTCTTATTTGAGAATTACAGGCTGGAGCAGAAATGGGAAATTGAGTGTACTTACAGGCACCAAAGAGCACTGGGCAGATGTAAGACTATTAAACGGCTGATGAAATTTGATTGGCTGATGACCTAGTTTTCATTTTCTACAGTAGGGGGACATGTCTGACATAGCTGTTAAAATTTGATGACCATCTACTTACCCTCTGTAAGTGCTAGTTTCCTCTTTTCTTACTTTTACTGGTCGCCTTTTTTTAACATTTTGTCGGTGTGTGCAGATAGTTGTTGCAGACTTTGTTCCTCGAGTCGTTTCTAAAGCCCTTTGGCTCCTGGAAGCAAAATAATCTGCTGGTTGAGACTTTATGCACCTATTTACTTATTTATAAGAAATGCTTTTATATAAAATGTAAATATAGATATTAAGATACAGAAAGCACAGGTTATTAAATTACGTTGAACTCTATTTCACACACTATAAGTCCTGTAAATCTTTGCATTAACCCACTTAGAGATGTGTTGCTCCAGTTCAGATGAATGGATTGATAATTCACTCTTCATGATGCCTCAGAAACAATCCCAAATATTGCACCAACCTATGAATAAGACATGCTACACCTTTTTGCATGTGTGCCGTGTGTAAATCTGACATCAGCCTCTTTTTTTATTCATATATTTGGCTCTACATGGATTGGTGATGCAGGCTAGCAGAAGCCTGACATATATCAGATTTTAACTTCACGCTCCATGTTTTCCAACCCTTCCTTCTCTGTGCAAGCGATCCCACCTCGCAGAGCATGCCCTGCACACCTCCACAAGCAATCAGGCCACTTCACTAACACAGCTGCTGTAATTGGAAAGAAGATGTGCCTCCTGCTTATTTCACTTGGATATGGCAGGCAAACCGGATGGCGCCATGATACATTTGATGTACTGTATATTCTGCAGACAATTTCCCTCCTTCTCTTCCCCGGTGCATCTGCCCCTCCTCATCCCCAGGGTGACATTAGATACCTGAACTCGGGCGAGGGGCTTTAAATTCACCTGCTCCCCTGAACACTCACTCAGGAGGGAAATGGAGTCTGACACTCGGCAGGCTGAACAGTTATTATGATTACTGTGGCCTCTGTACCGTTATGGGACATTAAATTGAAGTATATGGAAAATTACATTTGGCAAGGTCAAAGAACAGTTTGCAATAAGATAAGCTTAAAGAGAACTGTCACTGTAGCGCTGCACAAACACATTTACAGATCAGAATCACTTAAGGGATTAACTTAATGTTAGATACTCTGCTTATTATTCAGTAAACACAACTTGCTGTTCACTCTGTCTATTAGAAACTGTACGATTACGTGAAATCAGATTTAAGGGGTGAAAACAGTCCCTGAGCTTCATTTCTCTGAATCAAATGTAAGGACTGACTCTGTATTAATAAAAGCATCTCAGTTTTTCATTTCGCCTTCAGTGCATCGTCATAATCTGTAATTTGGCATGCATCGTCTTTTAAATCGAGATACAAAAAGGGCACCACTGTGTCTCATTTGCATGATACACCTATTTGCGTGGATTCGCATCTATGAATTTCACCGCAGACTTCTATAAAAAGATAACCTGCCTCTTTAACAGCTGTTTGGACTCCGATCCTGAGCTCTGTAAATAAGGGATGTGTGCATAAATCTTCTAAACTCGGATCTCCCCTGGGATTTTTGTTATTCCACAAGCGCAAACATGAGGGGAGTCGTAAGCATGATCCACGACGCTTCACTTTCTCATTAGTGAGAATCCGAGATGTGAATCAGGTGTGCTTTTTCTCACTGAGTCTGAAGGCACAGATCAAGACTCCAGCACAGTTCAGTCTAAATACCAGAGAAGAAGAAGAAGAAAAAATACAACGCAGGAATGTTCTGTTTCAGCCAGAGTGAGTTTTCCAAAGTAAACCAGCTGTTTCTAAGAGCATCCTTCATTTTTTTAACATGTTTCTGTCCTGTTTGTTTATACACAAGAAAATCAGACTATCAGCAGGAAAAAAACCTCGATCAGATCTAAAACAAAGTCAAACGACAGATTTGTGAAGCTGAAACTGTTTATATACTGGAGGAAAGTGCACACAATCCTCAGCAACACCAGACACCCTTTGCAAGGGACTCTGTCCGCCCAGAGGAGCAACAGATCGGAGCGTCTCCTCTCCTTACGGTGCAGGACGGAGCGCTTTAGGAGATCATTCATTCCTGCTGCTATTTGTTTTCATAATGTTCGTTGTTGATCATCATCACTAATTGTGTGGGGGTTTTAGTCATGGGCCCTGAGAGTGTTTTTATATATATTTCTTGTCTTTCTTCATCTGTAATTGCTGCTTAATGACAACAGAATTTCCCCCTTGTGGGGATTAATAAAGTATCTATCAATCTATCTATCTATCTATCTATCTATCTATCTATCTATCTACTGATACTTTAAACCTGCTGATTTCAACATGGACTTAAACATTGGGTCACGATTTTAAACTCATGGGATTCACTATGAAGTCTGGGTGTGCTGACCCCAGCTGCTTTGGGTGGAAGAGGAGGATAGAAGCCCTGCAGCAGCAGCACCAGCAGGAGTTGACCGAGGTGTTTCAGTCAAAGGTTCTGCATTTTGGTTTGATTTGATGCACGATGCTGATGTGCTTGGACTCCATTTCATCCAAGAAATGAGATTCGAAAACTTCAACTTCGGTGCTGTTGGAGGAAAGCCGGACTTTTTCCACTTTTTGCGCAAATTTCATTTTGTCCATAACTATTTACAAACAGAAGCTGCTTGTTCCATCTACTCTGAAGTCAAACAACACCAAACATGACTCAGTTTTTGACTCCACAACATTAACTGAGACTAATAATTCCAGTGAAGTCCTTTTAGTGCATTTACCGTCCTTCCTAAAAAGCTATAGATTTAGTTCAGTTAGCTTTTTGCCCTGCAGGCAGGAGTTGCTCTGAGGCTGAGCCTCGAGCTACAGTACCCACACAGGGTCCTGTTGCCAAAGGCGAGCTGAGTCCATGCTGGAATTAGAACTCTTATATATGCTAATGTAATGTCACGGGGAGTTGTAAAAATCCTCCTGGAGTTCACCAAAGTGAGACAAGCCATCTGCCAGTGTGTAGAAATGTCCCTTTATGAGCTTGATACTTTTCTGCTCAAACACTTCAGCAGCTTAATTACCTCAAATATAATCTCTATGAGCGGTGTCTGCAGATGAATATAAAATATGTGGGCAAGAGACGGGGCTCTTGGTGTCCAAAGGGATATCCATTTGTAGTCAGAGTATCCTCTTCCAGCAGTTTCGATGGTGTTTGAGGAAAATAGTCCAAGTGGAGACCGAAAGAGGTGGAACACTTGGACCATAATTCAGCCCTGGAATCGATTCTGACGACAGTTTAGTATTTTTTAACTCCATAGAGCGAAATTGGCAAAGAAATTCATCTCACTGATCGAAATGACCAAACTCAAAAAATGGGGATTGTATCTAGAGAGCTTTTATCCCTGCAGGCAACAGCTGAAAGGTTCACAACAACCCAGATAACCTTCGTTAACAGACAAATGAGATCATGCTAGAGTTAATGGAGATGTACTTAAGCTTTACAAGGGAAGTGCTGAGTGAAAGCATGGTGAAGGTGTACCTCCTGACAGTTCTAGGGCATTGCATACACTGTTTGTCAAAACTACCCCCCTCCTCTGTGTAAATAACACGAGTGTCAGCCAATGACCCCGTAGAAAATTACCTTATTGATCACCACAGCAGTCCTCCAGCATGGCTTTTTCTCCACAGTCCCCGCAGCAGCAGTTTTTGTCAGAGGTTCAGCTCTGGGACTTGTACTGGAGTAGGCCTTATGATGTGTGTTTACTTTGTCTTTGGGGCAAAAAGGTTTAATGGGAATTGGGAGATTAGAAGGTCCTGCTGAGTCATTTTTTTCTTTGACTCCGGTGGGGCACATGGGAAATCGCTTTTGCACATACTCAGTTCCCATGGCAGAGAACATAGGGAAAGAGTATGAATGACTTACTGGGGAACGAGTTTTTCTACCAAAGACGTGCAGAACACCTTCTTTCTTGTGTTTTGTATGCTTAGTTTTAATCTGCAGGAGACCCCCAGAGGGAAAGTCTGAAAGTGAAAAGCAAAACAAGGACCTGTCAGTCGTCTTTTGGTGTATTCGGCCCCAAGGTACTGTTCAAAATACCTCAGAGGAAAGTGTCATAAAACAGACTCTCACACAAAAACACCAATCTGTGTGGAGCCTCTTTGCTTTGCTCCATCTCTGTCTCGGTGTTTCCTATAAAGTATATTCTCCTTTTGCTTTCAGAGGGCATGAGCTTTTGTTTATGAACCATCAGCGTCACATTGAGGAGTGGGTTTAGGTAGGAAGGCTTTCTGCTCCCCCTGTGTTTGCCCCAAAAATAAACTTAGTGAGTGAAAATGCTACAATTCCTCCCTGACTCTAAATGTTTGAAGAAAAAGGTAGGGTGGTGCACAATGTCATGCTTTTTTAATGCCTGTGTACTCAAGGTGCCTATCAGCATACCTGGTAAAACAAAGGCTGAAGAGTGTTTCAGACCAGGAGGGAAAAGAGAAACGGCTCCAAAAAACAGGCAGAGGCTCATGGAGATTTGTTTTCCCTAAATACAAGACAGAAATCTGAGGGCAAAGGTGCCAGTACAGCTTCACCTCAGAAAATCCACATGTGCCAGAGGCGATAAACTCACATTTACATCAATACTTATTCCAAAAATCAGCTGGTATCACTTAATACTCAGGTCTAAGTACTGGTATTTGTATTGGTACCTGTATTGGTATGTGTGGGGATTGCAACACCCGTATCAGTATTTGTGTTAGTATTGGTATCCACATCAATCATGAATCTCTGTGTGTTTTAGTACTGGGTGCTGTATCTGTATCTGCATCTGCACCAGTATCTGTTTATGTACATACCTTTGTATCGGTTTCTGTATCAGTACCTGTATCAGTATCTGTATTGGTATCAGTATCTGTGCTGATCCTTGTATGGGTCTCTGTATGAGTATTGGTATTTGTATCTATATATGCATCAATAACTTTATTGGTATTAAACTCTGTATTGTTATCAGTATTGGTATCTGTATCTGTTATTCTATCAGTAATGTTTATTTAGATATTGGTCTATATCAGTAGCAGTATTAGTATCTGTAATGCAATATCTGTATCAGTATTTTTGTTAGTATTGGTATTCACATCACATGTTGTTTATATTAATACTTTTATTGCTGTCTAAATAAGTACTAGTACTGGTATTAATACTAGTATCAGTGTCAGTATCGGTATCCGAAATGGTATCGATTTTGCTGCATTAATACTAGTACCTTTGTCTGTACCAGTATCAGTATCAGTATCTGCATAATATGGATGTTTATGTCTGTATCTGCATTTGCCACAAATCTATACAGAATATATCGGTATCAGTATCTGTATTAGACTGGCAGCTATAATAGTGTCAATATTGTGTTTGGTATTGGATTCTGTATCAGGTTCTGTATTGTATTATTGTCTGAATCAAGAGCTGTAATGATATCCATATAAGTATTGGTACCTGTATCTGTATTGGTAGCTATAATGGTTTCAATACTGTCTTTGGTATTGGTATCTATTTAGGTTTTTGTATTGGTGTGAGTATCTATATGATATCTGTAACTGTATCTGAATCAATAGCTGTAATGATATCCGTATAAGTATTGGTATCAGTATCTGTATCTGTATCTTTTGTGACACCACTTATTCACGGCTCTAATTTTGCCTTTTTGCTTCACAGTCAATTTGGATTAACTGCAGTCTTAAGCTTTTAGAGTTAAAGATTTTACGTCTCTCACACAAGGAGATGATAAGAAGCATAACTCAAAAGGTGAAGAGTAAAATAAGCACAGCGAATTGACTTTTGTGACTATCATCACTCTAATCTCTTCACATATGAGTTGTCTTTAAGAGCTTTTTGTTTCCAGGTCATGTTTAAATAGACCTCGTCATGTTCGAAGATAGTCGTCACGCTGCTTTTATGGACCAATTAATTTGGTTGATGGGTGTGTTTAAGACACACACGCTGAATGACAAGAGTGACAACAACTAAATTAAAACCAGATGTCTCATCGAGTTACGAATGACTCGAGGGACTCATAAGACCTTTTAACGCAATTCAAACACCTGAAAGTGAAGAGGAGGCAAACAAGGGTCTCAAGGGCGGCGCCTGTCGGGTTATGAGGTCTGAGGGATCTATGGAGGTAGGAGTGAAGGAGCGGTGACTTACAGCTCCCCTTTAGCTAAGAAAGCAGAATGTTAGCGCACTCGGCCACATGACTCATAAATCTCAATTGTTTTCGTTGTGGTGTCCAATAAAATAAAGGAGTCCAGGGGCGGGTGGCTATGAAGTGCTGAGGGGGCACTTTCCTGCTCTCCTGGACCTTTGAAGTGTCAATAACAGGCTGCAGGAAATACCGTCCCCCGATCCCTGCGCCGTTAGTGTTATTGTGGATGAGCGTGAGGCGACCTCTGACCCAGATCTGTGTGGACGGATTGAGGCTGACAGCGAGAAAGCAGATGGGTAACCGGCTGACACTGATAATGTTGATCTCTCGTGGAAAAAAACACACCATTTCTGCTGAGTCCACATCCTGTATCCTGCTTCAGATGGGGAAAAAAAACAAGCACTTTTTGTTTTCCAGCTGCTCAGCTTCAGTGTTATCTTTAAGTGAGGGGTGGTTTAAGGCCGCTAAGACTCGCTGACGTCTCTATAGCTTACGAGGATGAGTCACTAACAACTATTGAAATAACATAATGAAATCAGATCCAAGATTAGACACAGTGGAGGGCAAATCTTCTCTGGACACACTTGTAATTATCCACCAATAGGCTGCAAGGAGGCAGCACTTAAGTCAGGGTTCAACCAGGATAAAAGTGCAACAAGCTACGGTAATGTATTCTCAGAAAGAGATGGAAAAGAGGATGGACCGCACATTTATACAGTTCTGGCTAAAAGCAGAAAGATTACCAGTGTGGGTATAAATGTCAAGCAGAGGAGGAGCTCATCCAGATAGTCGTGCAAATAAATATAATCCAGCCACGACACACGAGAGATAAACGGCAACTAGCTCGGCTGTCCGGGGTGTTAGGAGCATTTAGGAGCTTCACGGTTTATGCTAATGCCCATCAGGAGACTGCAGGTACCCTGAGGCGCTGGCATATTAACATCTATGTTGAAATGTTAACAGGTTGGGCGGAGGGGAAAAAAAAGCTGATTCAGCACTAATGTTACTCAGGGTGAGGCTTTTGAAAAGAGGTAAAGAGTGCATGGCAGCGTAGAAGTGAGGTACAATTTAACACTTAGAAATCCGCCGGATCACCAGCGATCCCACGTGACACCAAAAATATTCTTTACAGTTTCTCGGGAACTACACCGTGCATCTCTATGGGATGAAAAGTGCTCAAAAGGTTACCCTTTTGGCGATCTATCGAGGGTTTCCAGGCATTTCTGCACCTCCTACAAGGTTTACAATCCAGCCACAAAAACAGGTGTTTGATCAGAGGCGTTTGATACTAAATCCGCTGTGAAAACATGATTATTTATCATATTGTTGTGATAAAAAAAAGATCTCTATCCCTAAACGCCGCAAGCTGTTTTGATGATGTCTTTCATATTCTCATATTCTTCCCCTATTGTTCCCTTGACGGTAGTGTCCAATAAGAGGCAACCAAAGATCAACAAGAGTCAACAAAGTTCCCTGCTTGTCTGTAAAATAAGAAATAATGGTCCTCAATGTTTGGAAACAAGCGAAGAAGAGATTATGAGCAGTATGATGTGGTCCTCTGTCTCATCTTAGACAGGAACTGCTTCAAGAAGCAGCAACTGTAAATATAAAAAACGCCTGGAAGAATTAGTGTAAATATATAAATAGTTTCTGTTGTGTGTTTGTTCCAATCCCAATATTTCTTCTCCTGATAGCCAAGACTTGAGAGAATGATGTGCAGGTGAGGAAAGGCTTGGTCACTGTAGGTTTATGTGTTTTTTGAGCAAAATAATGTTGGTATCAATTTTCATTTTTGTTTTTTGGTTGACGTTGATGGTCCTGAATCTACTATCTACTGTTGGACCAATAAACTGACAGCTGAGGTTGTCCTGAAAAAAAAAGATGTGTTTATATTTGCTGTGCTTGAACAGAGAGAGTTGCTACATAGAAAAAAATACAGGCAAACCAAAAATAGCAAAATATAGCCGGGAGTTCTAAGACAAGAGTTTCGGGAACATCCAGCTAACAGCACAAAGAGATCCCACTCCAATAACTTCAAATACTCTACATGTTTTTAACCTCTAACACAGTTCAAGACCCCCTCATTCACACCTCCCTCAACTGCCACCGCTATTAAATTTCCCACTTCGACTCATCACCCAACTCTGTCATCTGCCCACTCAGCTGCTCCTCATTCCTCACACTGTATAGTATATATAGAGGATCACTATCAGTTACAGCTAGTCAGATGTCGGGGCTGCCCAGTGGGTCAAGTGTCCGGCCTGTTTTGGCTGGTGTGTCTGACTTGAGTCACTAAGTCAGCTCATCAAAATAGAGCAGCTGCATGTGAGTGTTGCTCTGCATCGTTGAGGGTTTTTTTTCATTCATTGAGCTGTATTACATTCATGAACACGACCACTACCATGTGCAGGATCTGTTTTCTTTGTTGTCATGCAGAGTAATCATCAGTATCAGTGTTATTGTGTTTAGTTCTGCGTTAATTTTGGAAAACTTGTACTTTATCAGATTCAAAAGAGCTTCATAAAATTACCACCTTTTACCACTGGATATGGCTCTTTTTCATGAAAATCCATAAATCCAAAGTCTTATCAGTTAATCAAGACACAAACAGCTGGAGGATGCACTGAGTTTAGCCACCTGTATCGCCTTACTTTATACTCATATACTGCTGGATTTGGCTTTTCAGCTAATAATCACTGCAAAACTGATAGCAAGCATTTATCTTGTTTACATGGTAAATAAAACAAACTCTGCATACTTTGTTTTCTCTATGATGGGTCTGTTATTTACTTAACTTCACAACTTTTTTCCACGAGCCTCAGCTGTTGTTTGAGAGTAAAAACGGCTGGAAGAAAGAGCGTCCATGAAGAGTTTACCCTCACTGTTCTGACAGCTGTTGTACTAGAACTTTTAGATCTGAGAAAAGGGATTTTCAGGTCGACTTCTTTAACAAAAATTGTTTTCTAAAATCACAATAAAAAGTTTGGTTGCATGTTTACTAAATACAGGTGGTCAAAGAAGTTATAAATAAACCATCAAAGCAGTCGGATGATATAAAAAACAAAATAAAGGCGCAAATGATCAAATTATGACTCTAAATATTAGGGGTGTTCCTATACAGCTTTTTTACTTCCCATACGATACCGACATCGTAGTCGTCAGTATCAGCCAATACAGATATTGATCCGATATTGGCACAAACTTGTGCATGACAAGTTTTGCTCTCAGCTGCAATGTCTTTTTCAGACTTTAACAAAAATTACTGCCACACCGTCGACATCACTCCTACTCCTCTCTACTTTGTTAGTACCTTAGTACACACTGTTGTTGTGATCACCTGTGCTCCGCATGCTGGATCCGGACGCTGCTAGCTAGAGGTGCTGGAGAGGAGTCTAGAATGGACTGCTTGTATCGGAGTGCTGATATCGGAGATTTTGGATGCAGGCCAATATAATACGATTTGGTTTTTGGCTATCGGACCAATATCTGATATCAATATCGTATCGGGACAGCCCTACTAAATATTAAAAACCTGCAACAACTTCTACATCAGCTTTTAAATTTGATTTGATTTATTTGGGATAGCCAACAGCCTTGGCCAAGCCTAAGCTATTCTTCCTGGGGTCCTTAAGCCAACTTACAATATATCAATGCAAATATAATAATAATGATAATAATAATAATAATAATAATACATAAAATAAACAGAAAACATATAAACAAACAGAATACATACAAATACACAATACAACAATTCATGAACAATAACAGATAGCAACAGATGATTTCTAGACCTCTGTCTGTGTTTGCAAAGCCTGCAGCACACAGGTGCATTTTTACCACTACTACTCTCTTGTGGTCCAATTTTGGGTCTACTGTCAAGTGTTGAATCATCTTTGCTAAATAATACACAGTTTTAAGGGGCTGCACTCGAGAGCCTCATGCATTTTGAAGATTTGGCACATCACGGTCATGCACACACCAGCCACACAGGGTTAAATAAAGTTCACGGTGTGACAACTGAACTTCTCCCACCCTAACATACTATTTAATCATGAAATATGTAAAAGTGCTCAGTGAAAAATACACGTGAGGGGACGAAAATGGAAAATTCCAATTTATACACCAAGGTTGATTACAGTGAATTTCAATGAACCAATAAATACTAACAAATTAATACTTTCTACTCTGCTTTGACAAATTAATTAGTCCAGATTTAGGAGGAGTCCTGTGTCTTAAAAAAAAAACCTGAAAGCTGCGAGGACGCTGCAGGCACACTTGACCTTTAACCATCACTTTAATCACGAGGAGGCGTGTTACATTAGATGAAGAGCGGGACAACCCAAGGGGAGACTGTAAATAACGGATAACCAGTGAAATATATCCTCAGGGTTCAAGCTACATTAGGTATGACATTTTGATTAGGAAAATAAAAGCTGCATGGCAACAAATCCTAAATGTGGGTCTTTGTGTGGATGGGGTTTCATCCAGTAACACTGGCTCGGTGTATTTTGGTGTCCAATGGCGTGGGAGTAGAAAGGCTTATTAATCAGCAGCAGTAACCCTCCATGAGTTCAGCTTCCTACGCTTTGGAACAGGATTACACATGAAGGTTAAAACGTATGAATTTTGGGTTGAGGGTGTTTCTGTTCGGTAGTGGCAACACGAAATTGTAGCCAAAAGCAGCAGGCGCCAATTAGTGAAAGTGAAAACAGTCCGAGGAAAAATGTGTGGGTGCTTTCTTTTTAAAGCTGTTTTTAGAAGCTGATTTTTTTTTTTTAGTTTGATGGAAGAGGTGAACAGGAGCCAAAGAGGAGCGTGTTACATTTGGACCGGATCTCAGTTATGTGTTTTCCTTCAACTCGCTACAAACAAGCGGCTGCTGGAAGAGAGTAGGTGAGTTGTGTTTAGTCTCTTTGCTAAAGAAATTAGGCAAAGTTTAAAAGATGTTTGGTGGCTAGTACTATGGCTGGGACCCTATATGTACTGTTGATGAAGTTAGGTGCTGTTCTGAGCATTATTTGTGGATATAGAGTGGCGTTTTGGTTGAGGTTTGTTTATGGCTCCTCAGACCATTGTGTATTGCTATCGTGCGGTTGTTACTAAAGTTGGTCTAACTAGAGAAGCAAGCGGTCAGCAACATTCATCTCTTGAGGGGGTGTCTAACTCGGTACTACAATGTGTTTGACCCTTTGGCCGGAATATCCCTTTAGAGTTAAGAGTCTATTTCCTTTCTGAATCATTTCCAAGTCATATTTTTGTGTAAAAACTGTTGACTGTGGCAGTACAGCAGTGAGGCAGGACTGACGTACCCCCTTAAATGAAGCTGTCTGACTTGTATTACCACATTCTCTCATTTCTAAGCGACGAAATGTTCCTGTTTTGCATACAACACTCCGACACGCAGTCTGCAGACTCTTTCTCGTCTCTCTCGCAAATTACCCCCTTGTGTTATTCAGCTGATGTCTATACTGCCAGGCATCACATTGTGAGAGAGCGATGATTACAGCTTAGAGCATGTGAGTGAATGAATCAACATGGCCTCTAACCTGCTATGCTAACGGTGTATGCTAACATGAGCACTGTTTGCCAGGGGATCCATCTGTTTCACTGGGCAGGATGAAGACGAGAGACGTGAGAGGAAGAACTCCCTCTCTCTCTTTCTCTCTCTCTAGTACAGTAGAAAACCGGAGCAGCGTTTGAATACAGTAGAAAAGCCTGGAAATGGAGCCGACAGATGAAAGACCCGAAGCGATGGACTGAGTAGAAACAGACACACAGAGAGAGTGAGGAAGTCGAACAGATGGAGAGAGAGAGTGTGGTGTAAAATTCATATAGGATAGTCTGGGAAGGAAAATGTAAAAGAAGTGGAAGGCTGGAGGAGGAGACTGAAGACGAGTCCTCCAAACAGAAATCTGAGACTCCCCTTCGCTCACATTCGCTATGAATTATTAACACCAGCTCTGAACAAATGAGTTCAGCTCACAGGGAGGGAAGGAAGGATCGCCCAGAGAGAGTCCCCCCAGATAACCTCCTAAAATGGACCAGGACTGGGAGGCTGGAGAGGACACACAAGTTTGAAACTGGAGGTTCAGCTGTGGATTATAGTTACATGCTTTAACGCAAAACAATCCTCATTGTAGGGCTGGGCGATATGGCCTCAAATCAATATGACGATATATCGAGTAGTTCACCTCGATAACGATAAATGGACGATAACTACTCCACAAGCTGAACACCCCCTCCCACATTAACTCCGTCTACTTCAGCCACTACAACTTTTGAACCGTCCTCCATCTCCTCACCTGTCTTTCCCTCTTTGTTACGAACTGGATGGCGTTGCGTTACATCTCCGACGTAGGACAGCGTCTTGAAGGGACATGAGACCATAGCCTACTTACACACATCTGAAACCAACTTTTATTTATTTTTTGACACCGAATATACCAAAATGGGCAAAATGATGTTAGTTATTATTGTAAATTTCGGTATCTGTAAATTTTCGGTTTATCGCTCAGCCCTACCTCATTGTTTTTCATTTTCAAAGTTCATAAACTTTTGAAACAGAGTTGAATTCTTAAATCTGCAGGGAGGGAACGATTGAGAGCTGCTGTGGTCTGATCAGATCTCGATCTATTTCCAGTGTGTTGATAAAAAAATCAAAGATACCCCAACATGGCTCCCCAGGAACTATTTAGGAGTCTAGTACAGTGATGGTTTTCACAGGAACTTGCTCAACCTGCTCATGTCCTCAAACTGTCAAACCACCAACAAACTCGTAAAATGTGTCACAGATAAAGGTAGAGAGTATTTTTAAAAAAGCTGAAAGTCGCTTAAGGGAGCATAGCTGAGTTAAAGAGTCGAGTGTAAACAAAGGATTGTAAATACAGTGTAGAAAGGAAGGATTTTCATAAGGTCCAGACTGGTTTAAGACACACTGATTGTATGTTTCTCACAGGAAATATATCTCTATTTTCATAATTATTAAGAGGACAAATTAAACAAAAGTATTAAATATTATTCTATACATGGGTTAAGTCTCATTTCATAGCAAAGCACAATTTGAAGCCTGGTGTGAGTTCTGGCAGCCTGAGACCAACAAGAGCCCAGGGTTTGTTTTGGTTTTTCTGCTCTGTTAGCTCCTTTAGCTCTGTTAGCATTGTCAGCTCACTCATGTGTCGACTTCCCAGCTTAAAGAAGTCGGTTCCTCCTGGCCGGCAGACCCTATGTGTGCAGAAACACACACATCTTAGTCTTGGCTCGCTCCCTCGAGGATTGAAAACACAGATGAGCTGATGAAACCCAACGCTAAGACGCTCCCTTTCACAGCAGGATTGTGGTCTCTCTACATATCACATTACTTTTTCTTGAAAACTGGATAAGGTGGAATTTTTCTAAACTTATCTGCTGTAGGAGTTTGGGCATGGCTTATTTGATTGACAGGTGGGTTGCCAGGCAGAAAGTTAACGGCCAAAATCCTCCTTTCCCCTGGTTTATGGATGATCCAGAAGTTTGTTGGACCTCCATCTTTGAGCTCCATAACGCCCTCTTCAGAAAACCACCAGCTGACGTCACTGAGATAATAACCATAATTTATACAGTCTATAACAATGACTTAAACATATTTCCAGAGTAACTAGGCCGTAAATATAAGTAATCTAAATGAGCTAATCACTCATCACCGTCTCCCTAATCAAAAAGATATAGAGATAATGTTATCTGATGCAAAGGTGACACAAAGGGCAGATAATACGACATCATTATCAGATAAAGCAGCTGTAATTTACAGCCCTGATTAAAACCCTGGCAGCAGACGTGTCCAGATACACTTAAGATAACAGAAAATAATTGGTCCCTCTTGTCAATCAGGCTCCCTCTGTCCCCACAGTCCGATTTCTTTCATAATTAAAATAAAACATAAATGGCACTTCTGCAGCATCTGAACTTTCCATCTCTCCTTTTGTGAAGCACCTTTTGAACAAACCTTTGAGTAATGAGCCGGATATCAGTTTTTAATCCTGATCCCTTTTATATTTTATAATGTCATCCTGGTGTCTTTTGCTCCGATGGCAAAAATCTCCATATCTGATTCAATTAAAGAAATGTAACCTGACTGAAACAAGGCAGGAGTCAAACTATTAGCAAATCCTCAAGCTTGTCTGAGTTTTAACATCTGATAACGTCACAAAGACTGAATTAAAACAGGTCACCATGTTCTAGGGCTGGGCAATAAACCGAAAATGAATGATACTGAAATTTATGACAATAACCAAAGTCATTTTGCCCGTATCAGAATATTCAGTGTCAAATAAGTAAATAAATAAATAAATAAATAAAAGTTGGTTTTGGATGTGTGTCGATAGGCTCTGGTCTCATGTTCCTTTAAGACACTGCTCTGAGGTCAGTAAGTTATTGACATTATCAGAATGGCACAAGTATGGGGATGGATGTCTTTACTTTGAAATGTATCGCATTTGTCTGACTTGAACTGGACTTTCAAAATAAAAGTAAACATGTTGGTCTGATTGAAATTGAACTCAAATTCAGATTAAGAACGAAATTCATGAGGTGAAAAATCTGATATTGAGGCATCTAGGGCTAGGCGATAAACCGAATATTTACCAATTCCGAAATTTACGACAATAACCGACGTCATTTTGATCATGTCAATATATCTGGTGTCAAAAATATAAATAAATAAAGTTGGTAACAAAGCGTGAAAGACAGGTGAGGAGATGGAGGACGGTTCAAAAGTTGTAGCGGCTGGAGCTGAAGTATACAAAGTTAATGAGTGAGGGGGTGAGCAGCTTGTGGAGTAGTTATCGTCCATTATCACTATCGAACTGCTTAATATATCGTGATATTGATTTTAGGCCATATTGCCCGGCCCTAAATAGCACATGCACCATGATTTAAGTGCAAAAGAAGTAAAGTTTTCACAAAGGTGACAGACATGAAGTTTTTAAAAAGCAGCTTGCCTCTCAGACTTAAATGTCAGCACACTCTAATCTAAGCGTCTTACATATTTAACCTTTTTAGACGCACTGATCACAGCATCAGCTCTCCGTGGCTGTGAACTCTACTGTCTGAGAGATTTGAGAAGAAGTTTGAAGAACCGGGTATTCACCCCTCAGGAAAGACTCATTTACAAAATCAACAACGTGCCAGGCTTAAAAAAATAGCAGAAGTTGGACTAAAAAAGCGCTGATCCTGCTGTAAAGTGAAAAAAAACATCGAAAAACTTAATGCCAACAGCATAGAAAGAGGAAGCGAACTAAAGGGCGGTCATTCCAAAGCGTCAAACTGAACAGAGGTGTCGTTTCGCTCTCACATATTTGCTTATGGACGCGCTTTTCTTGACAAACACCCTCAGGACCTTTAGAATATGTTAATGCCGGCAGCCAGTTTGCTTCTACCTCCCCATAGCTGAGTTTCCAGGCTTTAAATGTCAACAAGTGAAATCTCAAAGGTCTGTGTTTCCCAAAGATGGTAATGATTTGTACCTGGAACACACAAAGCAAAATGTTTGTCCTCGGCACATTAACAGGCAGATGTTTGATAGGCCTACAGGGTTTTTAACGCCTCTATTAGCATAGCGCTGCCTTGTGCAAGCTCCTCTGACAAACTGTGTTTAAACTGCAGCAGCCACACACACACACTATACATCACTTAACATGTGCTCCAGCGTCCTGCTGCTTTATTCTGCTGGACTCAGCTTTTCAGCTTATGGTCACTGCAGCATTAATTGCAACCATCCATCTCATTTTGCACTGAAAATAAACCAGCAACTTTAATTCCACAGTCTTAAACACACGCAAACACACACTGTTTTCTTCACCGCCCTTAGAGATAGGTCTGTTCGTCATTTAACTCCAACAAACTTTTTCCACGAGTCTGAGCTTTTGTTGGAGAGGAAAAAATGCCTGAAAGAGTCCAGAGAGACTTCCCGCTCTTCCTGCTCTGACAACTGTGGAACAATAACGCTCGGATATGAAGACAATGACTTCTAACATCTTCTAACCACTTCTTTTACAGAATCTATGGTAATATTGTGTGAACTGCTGTTTTTAAACTTCAAGCTTTTAGTGTGTTGAAGAAGAGAGGTAAAAAACAGTCAGATTTATGGAAAATAAAATACTAACAGCACAACGGTTTCCAGCCTGAACTCTGATTTTCACTTCATTTGCAATCCTTTCAGCTGTGTCCGCAAAAACTGAAGTCCAGGACCTTGATTTTTTGGCTCAAAAAAGACTAGGATGTTTAAAGATATATCATGAATTGTGCATTTAATCTTTAGAGATTTAAAGAGCAGATAAGTGAAAGAAGAAAGAACAAAAAACACAGAAGAGAGGACGAGGAAAAGCTCCGACTTTTCACAGACGTCTGTCCAGAAGCTTAAAGCTCCTGTGAGGAGTTTTTCTGATGTCCAATAAATGGGCTCAAATTCATACTGATGCGTCACCGTGACAACCGAGATCAAATAAGACCATTAGCAACATGATTGATAATTCTCATACTGCTATTGTTGATGTCTGAAACTGGTGTGAGGGGGTAGGTGTCAGCTGAGCAGTCCTGTTTTTACAATATCCATGTATGTTTTTATGTTAAAGGATGAATTTGGCTGAAAAAAAGTCAAAGGGGTGAGATTTTTGTCAAAAAGTTTGACTTGAGTACATAGAGGACAAGGTAACCCACTGACCAATAGATGACTATTGGACGTCTGGTTTCAACCGTTAACGAAAAAAGTTATGATAGCCATTGAGCAATATACAGTGTAGTATAGATAAAGCCCAGATTTAAACTCGGTCTAAGCTTGGTCTAAATTTAGATGTCTAAAAAACTTTCATTTTTTGAGCCTGTTTTCAGACCAGTTGTCTCGGCTACATTGAGACGTCTATTAGACCTCTTTCAGACCAAAAAATGCTAAGTGGGAAGCAATGGCTGCTTTAACCACAGGGGGCGCCAAACTTGGCTCAAACCAAAAGTTCCTCATAGGAGCTTTCAGTTAAATAATATCACTGTCAACAAGCTGCTGGATAACATCACTCTGCCCAGTGACTAATCTACTAAATACAAGATGTTAGACCTAGTTGATGCCAGATATCGCTGCGTTTTTAACTTTCTTGGCGCTCCTTTGAAGCGGAGTTGAATTAAAAAGCTTTCAAACAGCTTTTAGCACCACACCAGGCCCCTTCTAATGCTGAGACAAAAGCTTACATGTTGATCAGGCTTTAAGAGTCTCACCAGTTAAACTCTTTCCTTTGGTGTGAGTTAAGAAGCTTAAGCTGCTGAGATTTGCTAATAAAAAAAAAAAGAAAAAAAGAGGAAAAACTGAACTACTGCTGAGTCACATGCCTGTGTTGGAGTTGAAAAATCCTTATTTTTTCAAAAAATAAACATTTCTGCTCAATCCCGGAGATTAGTCTAGTAACATTTACATATAAAACACCTATAGCTCTAAGATGCAGCTCATTTAATACGTCTAATTACCTCTTTTTCATAGCACTGGAAGTTAAGCATCATTTTTCTCTTGAAGGTAGAGTAGAGTGACCGTAAGTCCTCTTTTACCCGGACATGTCCTCTTTTTTGGGGGGCTGTCTGGCCTTGTCTGGGGGGGTTTATAAAATCCTTCAAATGTCCTGGTTTTGTATGGAAGTTTTGAGTTTGTGACACGTGGACTTACTGAGTTAGAAGCACATAAAAAATACTCAATCTGACCCCAAAAAACTTGAAATTAACTACGCACAACTCTGTGTCCTCTTTTGTTGATTCAGAATATGATCACCCTAGGTAGAGACCAGTTCTCTGCTCAGTTGTCTTTACAAACGAGAGCCGATGACCACACTCACTTCTTCTGTTGGAGGTTTGTTAGAGGCGAGTTTCCACTCCGACGGTGAGATGAATCGAACCTTCAGCACAGTTATCTCATACAGAGTCTGATTTGATCATTTGCATGACTTGGATGTAGCCTGGTTTGATCACATGGGATAAAGGTGGATAAAGTGACGTGTCTTGGATAAAGTACTTTGGGCAGATTGGATGATTGATTTGTTCACACAGAGAGACTGCTTCAGTCTGTAAATGTTCACTTTTCTCTTCAATAACAATGGCTCCGTATTGAATGTCAATCAACGGCCAATTAGGAGACCGAGGAGGAAAGCGGTGACTCAATAAAGTGATTAATATAAGATTAGCTGCAACTCATCATAAATCCACCTCAATACTGAGCAATATCCAGCTCTCACATCTCTAATGTAAAAATAATAGGTATTCTTCATTATGTAGGAACGGTTTCTGAATATTTTAGGGGGCAGCTTCCTCTGGTTAAAAACTGATGCAACAGCGGAAATGCAGAAATCTGCAGTTCCCCAAACTAGGACCAACATTTCTGCACGGATTGGCATGTTTAAGGGTATGTTTAACTTCACAGAGAGAGAGAGAGAGAGAGTTGTTATTGTTTTGTACACCTAAACCCAAACCTGTGAGGATGTGGGAAACTGACATTCTTGTAGGATTATATCTTTAATACAAACAGTGGGTTAAAGTGATCTCTTTTGACTGAAAGAGGGAGTCTTACACCTTAAGACTGCGGGTCAGTGGTCTTTATTAAATGTACATCAAAGCCTTTGTTGGGGCATTAAAGCGGGAAACACTCTTTTTAGTCTGGGGTTTCCCATTATTGCACAGGAGTACTCGGATAAAGCTTGGATTAGACATAAACCTCCCTATTGTAGTCTCATAAAAGTCTAATATGATGCCAGTATCAACTATAAGCTGAAACTCACTTGGCATTTTATAGAAATGAAACCTGAAGTCAAAAACTCTCTTATCTGGAAATTCACACTAACCAACCCTCCTGACGTATCAAGATTAAAACTCTTGTGACGTTATAACACTTAGAAACCGAAACAAACATCTGGGTTACCCTAAAAAACCACTGACCACATTCATGTCCGAAACTGTACACTGAGATCCACCCATTTCCTGTTATTGAAACGAGCCGTTTAACTGCGACTCTGAATGAGACGAGAGGAAGAGAAGGGGGAAGATGTCTTACAGAGTAGTTTATGTAGATAACAAATTAGATCAAAAAAGCAGAACTTGAGAGAGAGAATTACATACAAGACTTCAGACTCCAAAGTAGAATTATTCCAGATTTAAATGCTGATTAGCTTTTTGAAGTCAAGGGTTTAACAGCACTTTAAAGGCGAGCGGTTTGTCATATTGGCATTCAAAGGAAGTTCTCAGATACTCTCACTTTGACAGCTGTCTTCCTCAATATGAGGATTTTTGGTGTTATTTTCCAGAGAACTGACACTTCACTTTGGACTCTGTGGTTCAAGATGAATATCCAAGAGAATTTTACGGGCTCATAAAAGCAGAAGTTTCTCCATATTCAGCTGCATGTGTCCAACACAGAAAATCAAGAGCTTGTCACTAGGGCTGGGCGATATACCGAAAATTTACTGATACTGAAATTAACAACAATAACCGATGTCATTTTGCCTATATCAGTTTTTTCTGTATCATAAATATACATAAATTTGAGTTGGTTTTGGATGTGTTTAGGTAGGCTATGGTCTCCTACGTCATAAACGTGACTTCACCCCATACAGTCGTAACAAAGAGGGAAAGACAGGTGAGGCGATGGAGGACGGTTCAATAGTTAATGTGGGAGGGGGTGAGCAGCTTTTGGAGTAGTTATCATCCATTTATCATTATCGAGGTGAACTGCTCAATATATCATGATATTGATTTGAGGCCATATCGCCCAGCCCTAGGCAGGAAGGAGGGATCTAAGGTAGTAGAGGAAACCTTACAAATACACAGGTGCATAGTTGCGCATATCTTAGTTGTTATTATACAACCAGTCAGCATCTTACGATCAGCTGGTGCGACATAAAAGGTCAACTGGGACATGGTTTGTACGAGCTGATGGGGAGCTTATCGCCACCTAGTGTAGTGGAGGCAGACATACTTTCGCCAATCTCTTTCTAACTTGTAACTAGTACAAAGAGAGACGTCCGATAATATCAGCTAATCAAGCTGTAACCATACCCCGTCTTTGAATGTAGAAGTACTGAGTGACGGCGAGTTGTCCTTAAAAATCTCAGGATAGGTAAAGGTTTATTTGAAGTTCCACGGGAAAAGACAACGATGAGAGGCCGCCTTTGAGACTGTCACTATGAATGTGTTTGCATTTCCAGCATCCACACAGCGCAACCACTTTCATCCCTCAGCCTTTAGTGTGTGTTTGTGTGGGTGTGTGGGAGTGTGGGAGTGTGCATGTGTTTGCGACAGATGAAGAAAGTGCAGAAGATGAAAGGTGCTGGGATGGCCTTGTTTGCTGCAGGCTCTGCTTGACATCCTTTGGTCCTGGGTGCCGAATAAAATCGCCCCCCCCCTCCCTCGGTTTGTAACCCCACCACCCACCCACTCGCTGCTTGGGTGGATTCAACAAATAGGAAGAGAAGTGGAGGGAGAGAGAGAGAGAGAGAGAGAGAGAGAGAGAGAGAGAGAGAGAGTGGCCTAGATGTAACCAGCAGACTATGTGAGCCCCCAGCTGAGCTCCAGCCCCCTGCTTTTATGTGTGCCTAATTGGCCGTAAACAACATGCGTGGATGTGTTCACGGGGTAATGTGGAGACATTAGAGTGGGCCGGGGGGACCTGGATTTGTCCCCATACTTCTTCTCACTTCTTGCCTGTCTTTTATTGAGTCCTGATTTGATTTTTCTCTCTGCTACTCCTCTTCCTCTCCCCTCTCTATCTTCTGTCCTGCTCCTCCGTTATATCTCTCCCCCTCTGTCACCTCTCTGCCAGCTCACTCCTCCCCTCTCTCTTCTGCACCACTTGAGACTCCCTGCGAGCTGCCCGGCTGCTGTCGTCGCACATCAGCCCGTCTGCATTCTTCTGATTGTGTTGTGACATAGTTCCAGCCCTACTTTCAAGATGGCTGAATAATGCTGTCAGGCCTTTTTGACCCACAGCGTACACAGACCCCCGGAGAGACAACATCATCTTTTATGTAGCAGTCTTTGTTGGCCAGGAACTTGTTTTCTTCCGTTTGGTGAAAGCTCACCAGACCGTTCTCGTGGTCGACACCGGGCTGTCGCGCTCTCTCGCTGGGCTGAGCTGGAACTGTGTCTCCTCGGTGATTTTCTCCTTCATCAGCATCAGCGGGCAAATCGTCATTAATTAGCCGAATGCTTACAGGAGCATTTTAACCCACGAGTAAGTCTCAGCTCAAGCTGCAGCAACAATGCGCAGTAGTGCTCTTCAGGGAGCTGGTTTACTTTGCTTCTGTAAAAGTTGGATAATGATACAGCGACATAATTACAACTTAAGTCCTGACAACTGTCCGTGGAAAGTCTGAGAAAAGCAGAGTCAATGTTCTTATAATAACTGTCTGTGCAAAACAACCTGAACATGAGTTGGTTCAGCATACATAGGTAGGGCTGGGCAAAATGGCCTCAAATCAATATAACGATGTATTGATCAGTTCACCTCAGTAACGATAAATGGATGATAACTACTCCACAAGCTGCTCACCCCCTCCCACATTAACTTCGTCTACTTCAGCCGCTACAACTTTTGAACCGTCCTCCATCTCCTCACCTGTCTTTCACTCTTTGTTACAGACTTGATGGGGTGGAGTTACGTCTCTGATATCTTTTAAAGGGACATGAGACCATAGCCTACCTACACACATCCAAAACCAACTTTGATTTATTTATTTTTTGACACTGAAAATGTTGACATGGGCAAAATGTTATTGTCATAAATTTCGGTATCGGTAAATTTCCGGTTTATCGCCAAGCCCTACTTCAAAGTAATTTAAGAGCCAAAGGATCTAGACCACTGAGAAAAAAAAAAACACATGGTAAGATGGACCGCAGACAACTTGAGCCAGATCATACAGGCCTCTCACAGATTTTTACGGAAATTATTTGTTTGGATAAAATCATGACTGGACTGGATGGGGGGGAGTCAAGTCTCTGAAGTAGGACAGCGTCTTCTAAAAGGGACATTAGACCATAACCTACCTACACACATCCAAAACCAACTTTTATTTATTTATTTTTTGACAGTGAATATACTGACATGGACAAAATGACATTGGTTATAGTCGTAAATTTCAGTTCGGTATATCGCCCAGCCCTATTCCTGCTGGTCAACTTGTGGGTCAAAGGAGCGCCCATGTTTGAGTCTGATTAAAGTGTACACAAGCAAACTTTATAGTCTGACTTCAGGATATTAAAGATAGAGTCACAATTTTAAAGTCCAGTTTTAGTCAGCCAAACTTTTTTCAAATATTGTGTAAATGTACTGACTGGTTTAAGATAACAGCCGACCAGTTGAATCAATCACTCGACTTTGTCTAAACTTCTCTTGGTTATCAGAAAGTGGTCCAGGTTTTCTGGTCTGATAGATAAAAGTGGTCCACCCAGAGAAACCTCATTAATGCCGGTTTTAAAATGTCAGTTTCTACAGTCAGATTGAACATCTCTGAAAACATTCAAAACTCTTTTTCTTTATCAGTGACAGCGTTAGATGGCCACAGCTCCGCCTCTACACCGGTTTCTAGACTAATCTATAGTGAGCTTCTTCATCATGACATATCTTTGGTATTAACACTTCTTTAGACCACACTTAGACTACACCCATGTGGTTTTAGCGTTTAGCAGGCGCTTTATTCTTGCAGCGTAGTCAACACAAGACAAAAACCACATTTTGTCAGCTTTTGCATACCTGCAAACTTCCTGACAGAGAACATGCTCCAGTCTGTTACAGCCTTACATTCATGCAATCTTTAATCCTAGTAAACAGAAAGCCTTCTCATCCACTAACTTGGCTGGAAACTCCCATTTCATACTGTCAATAAGAGACGTTAAAGCTCCTATAAGGATTTTTTTTCATTTTGGCGCCCCCTATGGACCAAAAATTACCTCTTCTCTTGTTGCTGAATTCGTCTGAACGCCTCAACCTGCTGTCTCTTATCAATCAAATGTGAATCCCTATAATTAAACATGTTAAAACAGCTCAAACTGACACCTACCCTGCACCAGTTTAGAGTTTCAGGCATTAATATTCACAATATAAAAACAATCAGGCTTCATCCTGATGGTCCTGTTTGGTTTTTGGTTCATAAAGAGGCCTCACTTTGAATTTCAGTCTGTTTCGTAACCAGCGCCAGACTCTGCACAGGAGCTTCAAGATAACCGTGTGAATGTATGGACTTCAGCCTGAGTTCATCTACGCTGATAAAAGATGAGTACGTCAGGGGAAAAAGTTACGATAAAGGTGTAATCTGTGGAGGGTTTCTCTTTCTTCACCTTATCAAGAGGT
This sequence comes from Xyrichtys novacula, assembly GCA_962446985.1. Taxonomy (NCBI): domain Eukaryota; kingdom Metazoa; phylum Chordata; class Actinopteri; order Labriformes; family Labridae; genus Xyrichtys; species Xyrichtys novacula. The sequence goes on from OY660871.1 coordinate 28,831,959, forward strand.
GATTTTCCAACGGGGGAACTCTGTGACACACGAGAGAATCCAGTCAGAACTGAACGTGTGCTTTTTTTCCCCAGTAATCACAGGCTTTCAAAAGCCAAGGATTACGAGGTAGACACACAATGACCCCATTATGTCAGCAGTGCCGTAAACGCAAGATAAATGTGCTTCTAGGGAACTTATTGCAAGATCACAGTATCAGAAGAGGGGACCGAGGGTGTAAAGAAAACATTTTTGAGAGTGCGGCTGATGAAATCCGAGAAAAACGGAAATTCACTTTACGGGAAAAAAAAAATCAGGTCTGCTGCAGAGAGCGTTGCCAACTCACAGCACTTTACTTCAAGAAGGTGGTCAAACTCTGGTCCAGAACGTGAACCTCTCTGCTTCTGACGCAACACACACACAGGCTTTGGTAAACACAGACCTGCACATGGAGTACAGCAAACAAATAGGAGTGATTTAGAGGCTGGAGATGCAAATAAAACCGGGGGAGTTTCAGGGAAACTTGTGTAATGAGGGAAAAACATCTGCAAACTGTTGACTAAAAGCCACGTCACTGGGAAAAAGAAAGCTTTTAAGTCGTGTGTGAGTGTGCATGAGGATAACACTGCTGGGGAACATTGAGTTTGGTCACATGCACTCACACACACACACTCACACACAGATGAACTCTCTGTTGTTAAAATCTGAACCAAAAGAAGAACCTCACTGGCCTCTCAAGAGAAAAAGACACTCAAAACCTTTTATTGGTTCAAGATGTGATATAATCCTCCTCTTCCCTCTCTGGCCAACACGTGCACACACACACACAATCTCACACACAAAGAGACACACACCAAAGTAAACAAATATGCCAGAACAGAGCAGCCTATCTACATTTGTGCATCTCGTAATTCCATCTACAAAGAGTTGCGTCTGTATGCACATGCAAAAGAGGTATGTGCACACACAAACACAGAGCACACACACACCGCTGGAAGTGCGTGCCTCAACGGAGAAACAACCCCTCCAGCTAGTGCCGCTACAACAGAGGGAATGTGGGGGGAAAACTGCCGTGAATGCAAAAAGGATGTTAGCAAACATCTCCCCCTTTTTTTTTTACTCACATGCTTCCTTTTCCTCCCCTCTCCTCACCCGATCACTTACTTCCTGCAGTGACTGCCTGAGGGGGAGAAGAAGACCTGCTACTGTACTGTACAGCTTCATCAGCTTTTATCACCATCTTTTAAAAAATAACCTCTGAAGTCTCCCTCTACCTGACATTTCTGTGTCTACCTGCGACTCCGTGAAACACAAGATTCCCTGGATGCAGCTCAGAGGTCGCCACAGAGGTCGCCGCGCTGATTCTGATCCCGCAGGAGAGGAGGGGGGCGTGTGTGTGTGTGCTTGTTTGCTTAGGGGGACAGAAAATAAGGCATGACGGAGTAGGAAGTAATCAATACTGGAGCTACTAGTAAGCAAGATTTACATTGGTCAACACCAGGTCAGCAGGTTGTCACTCAAGTGTTGCAGCAGGATGTTTAAACATAGAGGTGCAGCAGCTGTCATGCTAACTCCAACGCATATATAAACCGCACTCAATTGACAGACGGATTGACCTGAAATTTTCACCAGAGGTGCGTCTCAGCCCCAGGAGAGATCCCATTAAATTTTGGTGGTGATCCGGATCGCCTTCTGGATCCAGGAATTTTTTGAAGGATTCTTTATCATTGTGAGATAGGGCAAATTTGGGAATTTTTGCATTTAACTCTATAAAAATGTCCAGAGTCTTTAGTAAAAAATATGACACAAAAGGATCTTAATGAGTTTCACGAGGTGTCAAAGGTTGATCCTGATCCAGACAAAATTCCGGATACTGTGATCCAGAACACACAAAAATAAGGATGTCATTGGAATTTTCAATGGGCGGTACAGTGGTGTAGTGGTTAGCACTGTTGCCTCACAGCCAGAAGGTCCTGGGTTCGAATCCAGGTCAGGGCATTTTCTTGTTTTAGGAACATTATGAACAGTGAATATACCAGTTTAAACATAAATAAAAGTTAATAAAAGACACGTAACACTAAAAGGTTTGGTGTGAATCACAATATAAGGGGGGACATGAGCTGCTTGGTGGAGGTCTGCGCTCCGAGTGCTTTTCTAGTTTATCTTGTTTTTTGCTTTTACATCATGTTTTATGTTCCCTGTTTTCATCCTTTTATAATCTACAATTACATCTATGCAAATTATCCTTATTTTATCACCATTTACATGCTTTTTAAGTCACATTTTGCTTTATTTTCCTGATCTTGAGTGTTCAGATTGTGTATATTCAGCCTGAGGCTTTGTTAGACACGTGATGTTTCTTTTAACGGGAGATTACAGATGGTGTACTCAGTCTCCAATCCATTTGTCAATCTCTTTTCTGATTGGTGTGCTATTAATCAGCCATCATATATGAAACCAATCAAAAGTATTAAAAGTAAAATTGTATATAAGTAGCAGTACCATAGAATAATAGTTACATGACAGGTGTTACTCATGCTCAGCAAGCAGAGCACATGTACTATAAAGTGACATGTTGCCAGTTTTTAGTGGCTTTACACCAGAGCTGTCAGAGTTAACGAATTAATTGCAATGCAACCAAGGTAAGTTTTTCTTTGTTTTGTTTTAATCACATGCTGTTTTGTTCCTTTTTGACACGTTGTAATTAGCTGCTGCAGCGTCTTCCTGCTGCACTGATGGAAAATTAGGGCACCGCTTCACTCTCGAACGGCACATTTCACTTTTACAAAACTATCCTGCAGCTCAGGTGACGAGTTAAAATAATGTGCACTTTTTAAATATCGCCAAAGTGCATGCCCCGGGAATGAGGTATTGTTGTTAGCTACGCAAACAGGTGCAACTGCATCACAAGAGCCTGCAGAGTGATTTTTAAGTGAGTGTGGTTTTAGTTAGTTTCCTGGAGTAATAATAACATCTGACTGATCAGATCTTATATGTAAGTTAGGGCTGGGTGATAAACCGAAAATTTACCGATACAGAAATTTACGACAATAACTGACGTCATTTTGCCCATATTGGTAAATTGTCAAAAAATAAAATAAACAAAAGTTGGCTTTGGATGTGTGTAGGTAGGCTATGGTCTCATATCCCTTTAAGACGCTGTCCTACATCAGAGACGTGACTCCACCCCATCTAGTCTGTAACAAAGAGGGAAAGACAGGTGAGGAGATGGAGGACGGTTCAAAAGTTGAAGCAGCTGGAGCAGCGACGAAGTTAATGCTGTTAGCTAGGTGAACTGCTCAATATATTGTGATATTGATTTGAGGCCATATTGCCCAGCCCTAATGTAAGTGTTATCTAAAAACTGTATTTGACTGAATAAGCTCACTGAAAATGAGTTTACTCGTGGTTTCCAGGCCTCAGAACTCACATTTATATCTTTAAATCATTATTTTATCTGTATTTTAAAGCTCTCAATGTAACTTTGTGCAATATTTTACCAGTCTCCGGCCTCAAGTTCATGTTTATTCAGCTTGACACTTGTTAATATGGTTGCCAACAGGTGGGTTACTTACAAATGAATCCTGTTATGTTATTTCTTTTTGAAACAGTTTATTGGTTTCCGTAAGCCTCCTGTTTATAGCCACTCATGGAAAGTGCAGGTTTGGCATTATGAAGCTACCCTGTTTGAGTGTAGTCGCTCTGTTTGTCACTGCATGTCCTGTAATTTTGAGCACTCTAATGCACAAACAAAAAAGGTTATGCATTTGCACCACAAAAAGGAAGCAAATGTGTGAAAAAGGAAAAAGAAACTCGCACTAAACTAGAGCGTCAGTCAAAGTACAGCCTGTGCACTCGTCCCTGCCTCAAACCCATAATTACAATGTTAACCTGGAAGTTACTTTGCTGCTGCAATTACTCTGAGTATTCTGTGTAAAACTCAATGACAGCCTACGGTGTGCATGTGAAATTAGCTAAACAAATGTCTCTGAACATAGATCTGTGGGTTCATTATGTCTTGTGCGGCAGTGCAGACCTGCATCAATGCCCAGCATCATTGACAGACTGGCGTTATCTGCCTCTGCTGCATCGACTTGCACCATATATCAATACCCAGCAGACCCAGCGGCGGACACCCCCGCAAAAACGGACCAAAGACGACGCTGAGTTCATGCTCTGAACGCCAGCCGCTGACATTTGCACAGCCTCCACAGAGGGGAGGAAGAGCACAAATAGCCCGGCTCTGCAGGAGCGCTCGCAAATTGAGAGCCTTTTCTTAAGACTTTGTACATCTTCCGTTTCTTTCTTCTGGCACAGCGGGCGGCCATTTTCCTGGCTCAGACTGAAGGTTGTTTGGCACACCTGGTTCGTTGCAGGAGACAGCGGGGAAACGAGGGGTGGATGGAGGTCATGGTGCTCACAGCCGGCCAGGAGGCGCCGGCTTAACGGCGGTATTCTATTCAGACGGACACCCGGATCACTGCTCATTACTGCTGTAAGGGGATTTCAGGTCCGGATACAAGCTCACCTATTCCTGGAGCTTTGTGCTAAGAGTGTGTGTGTGTGTGTGTGTGTGTGTGTGTGTGTGTGTGTGTTTATTAAATGTGGCTGTTAGGTTCATAAAGCGTGACATAATCATTTTGGATGTTGGTGGTACTCTCGGCGCATTCAAAACAGACATGCTAACTTCAAAACTCATTTAGTGGTGCGACTCAAAAACAAATAAAAATGCAATCTAAGAACTATTTTTTCTTTGTATTCTTTTTTCATCTATTTATTCTACAAAGAAATGAAGACTTATATATATATATATTTAAACTTCACCAAAATGTCTTCAAAAACTGCTCTCTACTTTGACTTCCTCATAGTTGTGGACCAAAAAAAAACCATCTGGTTTTCTCACATTCTTGAGGAATAAATCAAATAAAATTTTACTCCTCAGCTGAGTGAAACACTTGACTCTGATTGGCCAAAACCTCAAAACACTTAATAATTCTTGGGAGTAAAATTGACGCCAAAGACATCCTGATCATATATCAAGTCAATCTGGTGAAGAGTTCACCATATTCCACCTCTGCCTGTCGACACTGTGGCAAAATATGTGAGGTACCATCTAAGGCTGGTCAAGAAGTAATGATGGTCACCAAGTAGAGATGTGAGAGCAGCCTGACTGGGCTCAAACCATCAGATCTTGTCCTGCAATTCCTGTAATAGCAGTAGAGCTCATGAGTGCGAATGTAAGTGGCAAAAATAATAGTTAAAGGTCGTTAAAAGTTGTATCTATGACAGTATCTACACAACATGGGAGTCTAGTGCTACGACTTTTGAACCATCCTCCATCTCCTCACCTGTCTTTCCCTCTTTGTTACAGACTGGATGGGGTGGAGTTATGTCTCCGACATAGGACAGCGTCTTAAAGGGACATGAGACCATAGCCTACCTACACACATCCAAAACCAACTTTTATTTATTTATTTTTTGACACTGAATATACCGATTTTGGCAAAATGACGTCGATTATTGTCGTAAATTTCGGTATTGGTAAATTTCTGGTTTATCGCCCAGCCCTACTTTAAAGCCATTTAAGAGCCAAAGGATCTAGACCACTGCAAAAAAAAAACCTAATCCAGATCGCTAAGAAGATTTACGCTGAGGTTAATCACCTGAGAAAGAAGAACAAAACACCTGGTAAGATGGACCGCAGACAACTTAAGCCAGATCATACAGCCTCTCAAAACTTGAAGATTTTTATAGATATAATATACTTGGATAAGATCATGACTAAATACGGATCATAGGGAGATCCTCTTTGTTATAGCAGACAAGGGGGACTATTAAACTTTTAACAGATTTAACATGTTATCTATCATCGTTCAAATTTGAGTCATCACTCCCATCTGTGACTATGCATTTCCATTTTCCACTAATTTACCTCAGACAGCAGAGCTCGATTTCACTGAACAGAACAGAAAGACAAACTGTAAATCACTTGTGTTTTCATTTTAACAGCGTACATTGTGGAAAGAAATCGCTGCAGCTGCTCATTTATCTCAGAGAAGCTTTCACAAGCGTTTTATGCCGCTGTAAAGCTGTGCAGTCTTTCCATCAGAGGAGTTTACCATCATCCTGGTGGTGGTTAAAACAAACAGTCTAATCAGCTTTGTGCACTTTTTGTTACAGTTTGAAAGCTCTTTGGATTTAACCGCTTCTTAAGCCTCTGTTTAGAAAACATTTTTTCTAGATAGCATCCCCCTGTGCTTACGAGATACTGCTGGATTACATAAACACAGACACAGACACACACAGAGCACTGACCGTTAAACAGACTCGCTTTAAGACGGAACAGATGTATCTCAGTTGATTATTTTTAGTCTGCACGCTGAAGCAGGTGGGCTTCAGCACTGGATGGATAAACACAGTGACAAGCCTTCCAACTGAAACTGTCAGACTCTGAATTCATCCCCCAGCACCCAAATAATCATTTCGATAAGCCATCAAGTGCACACGCACACACACACGTACTCAAAGTTAGCAGACACACTCACAGGACTAAGAAGCCCTGAAGACTTGTACTGCTCTGCTAGAGGGGACTCGTCTAACCACGAGAGGCTGCACCATCAGTCCTCTCTCTGCAGCACTCTCAGCTGTCAGACCAATCTCTTCGAGGGCTGTACACCACTCAGAATTGTCACTTCATTCAGATTGAGCTGTTTATTATAGAGCCTGGGCTACTTGATGATTTCTTCCAATTCAAAGCCTGACCTGTCTCCTGGTGCAGTCGGTTAAAGGTGCAGTGTGCAGTATTTTGTAGAACAGACTGAGTAAGATTGGTGAATATTTTTAAAATCAACACACCAAAGCTAAACTCTGAGTAAAAATGCACACTTGCACATATATAAGCATAAAAATTCTCAAGAATTAAATATGTATTTCAGTTTTTCAGTTTGACCCATTTCCCATCTGCGACAATGGAGGTAGGAGGCCAATACTGCAGCCAGTCACCAGGGGGAGCTCTAAGAGTTTTGGCTTCACTCCTTGATAGCTGCTGTCCTGACCGCTGTTACTGGTTTAAGTGTTTCTGCTAGCTAGTGAGCTAAAGTTAGCAGCAAATTAGCTAACTGTCCTTTGGCCTTGAAGCCTCCACCAAATATCATACAAAAAATACTCAATTTAAACTAAGCATGCCTTATTTAGTATTTTTATGAGTTTCAAATGCAAGTAGAGTATGTTTTCGAGATGAGGAGATCTTTGTGGACAATTCGGCTAAAAAAAATTTTAAATTAATGGATGAACACAGGATGAAACCTGACCAGTTAAAATGTTAGCACTGGGAAAGAAGCTAGCAGCAGGTAAGAAGTTTGAGAAACTGACTTTTGATGTAAAACTCTTTCATATTTGAGTATTTATTACCAGTTTTATATGTTTGCTTAAAGAGGAAGAAACCTATTTTGGCTAATTTTGCCCTTTGCGATGTGTGGGTTTGTTCCTGTTCTTTCATTATGTTGCTCATGAGTTGTCTTGTATTCAAAAATGAAGCCTAAAACAAAAAGTGCAGAGATGTAAAAGACGAACAGGAAGTTTTCTGAAGTTCTTCACCACTGATGATTTGAATGAGCGCTCCTCTTTATACAAATTAAGGCCCAGTTTATATACCCTTCCTGTTTCTATTAGGCTAAGGCTCTCATTTGGCTGCACAGACATGCCTCTGTTAAAAATTCAGCAGACAGGGGAAAGGGCAAACCTCCATGCCTCCCTTGTCTGTCTCTAAACGCACATTTCTCTTTTGATGTATGCTATAGTGTGCCGACCAGAAGACGGAGAGGTGCATAAGGAGGCCCAGAGCTCCTCTGATGTCCTCTTTGCTCTGCTGTTTGTTTGTTTGGCCGTGCTACTTCTGCTCTCTGCTTCCAGTATTTTGTTACCGCACGCCAAGTCCTAACCTTAGTGAATGCAAAGGACAAAGCAACAAAGTGTGCACGCAGGAAAAGACACACACCCCTCCCCTGTTGCTTCAGGCCCACATTTTTGTGGTAGTGATTCCCTGCTATCCATCCTTTTATGCCGGAGCCAATGAGGCAGCAACGCGGGCGTGCAGGCGACTCAGTGAGCCATGACATCACAGAATTACAAATAGGAAGCTGTTTGAAAATGACTCTCATCTTCATCCTGCTGAGGACTTTTGGAGGAGAATGAACTACCTAGCGACGGGGCGTTGCTTGGAATAGGCAAGCAGCGCCCTGGTAACTTTGGCAGGATTTTCTGTTATCCACAGGGGGTCTGCCTTAAAAAATGTGTGTGATCAGACTGTTATTGTCCCTCGTTTCACCCTGGCTTGGCAGTGGGTGCACAAACACACACACACACAGGAAGAAGAAGGTGGGGAGTCTGTTTCTATGTTGTTGGCAGTTGAGAAAAACGATGCCCATTCACAGTTCGGGCATTGAAGCGCTCAGTGGGCTGGAGCAGACCCCGTTTTTGTCTGGATGTTTTTCCAGAGCCGCCCTGTCTGTACAGGAGAACACAAACAGACTGACAACGACACATTCAACTCTGTGCATTTCATACTTCATAGAAACATACATCAAAACGTGTCGGGTCTATTGTTGCGCTCACTCCTTGCTTTTTACATCTGTAAACCTGGACAAAGCGCAGGCCCGAGATGTGTCAGCCTGTGCTGGCAGCATGAAAGTGAGCCTCCAGGAACAGGAGAAGCTGTTTGGAAAGCCGCCAGCAGGCTTGAGACGGTGGAAACTGCAGCAACAATAGAAAAAAACAACAAATGAACACAAGGCTACAGGCACAGACGCAGAAGGATACAACCAAAGTCAGCAGGATACGTGCTAATAAAGTCCCCTCGTATGGATGCAATTAATATTCCGCAGCACCAATATGGCAAAGAGGGCGTGGCTGGATATAACTTTTCCTCAAACTGTGACCCTGAGGCAAGAACTTTGCATAGCTCAGCTGAACACAACAGGCAAGCAAAGTCACACTGACATTCATTTGAGCGAGCATCAAAAACGAGAAGCAGTGAGTCAGGGAGAGCTGAGAGCACGAGGGCAAATAACCCGCTCTGTCCTCTGACGCCTCTGTTATCACGGAGCACATCACCTCCAGGTACGAGAGGCATGTGAGGGTGACAGCAGGCTGCAAGTGAGAACTACGACTGGACTTAGCCGTGTCACATGCCAGGGCTGAAACCCATCTGCGCACGCCAGCCAAATCTCTCCCCCTCTCCCTCCCTCCTTCTCCTGTTCCTCCTCTGCCTCACTTGCCTTGAGTGGGTACAGATGTGTGACGCTCCCACTCTGGAGCCCTCATTGGACCCACAGGGCTCAACAAAGGCTGGCACACATGCTTGAAGAGCTCCTGGCCCAGAGTGTCAGTGCACATAGTCACATCATTCCCAGGCGATTGTGTGAGGGTGATCGAGGTGCTCAGAGCCGAGCGCGGGACGTTTCATCCTTCAGGATGACCCGACAGAAGGCAATTTAACAGCTCACATAACACACGAATATGGTCGTCTGAAAAGTCATATGAAACCACGCTCAAAGGCTTATAAACACGATTAGAGCTGCAACAATCAGGCGATCAAAGGAGGAGTATCTGGGGAGTAGATTTCCAAATAAAAATGTCAGAAAAGGTAAACGATTCTAGGTTTTATATTCACAACTACACAGTTCATGGAGAGTCATCTGCCCATTATTTATACGCAAAAATGTCCGAAAATAAAATAGTTTTTCTGCTTTTGTGTCATTTCATTAAAGACACAGAGCTACAACATATAGATGATCAATTAAAGATCATCTGTAGAGCGTTTTTTCAAGCAAGCACGTCCAAACAGATTATGGATTTTAGCTTCTTCAATCTCAGTTTGCTGCTCTGTTGCTTTGCCTTTTGTCCTATTTTCCAAAAACTAGACCTGCAGCTATTTGGAGATCAATAAAAAACTATCTGCATAGTATTTTTGTGCAAAAATACAAAAGAAATGTGATGTTTTGGTGTCTTTCATGCAAAGTTTTGCTGCTTTTCCGTCTGTATTTTGATTTAGGGTGACTGTTTGGACTTTATTTTGAGGGTTTGCACAACTCTAATGTGCACTTTCCATAATTTTTTGACATTTTAAAGCCTTAAAATTGTACTTAAAATCACTCAATTAAGAAATAACAAGGTATATCAGCTTCAAGTTCCTTAAGAAATGCAGTAAATATGAGGAGGAAGAGGAAAAACTCTAAATATCCTGCTTTAAGAACTAGACCTGCAACTACTTGAAGATTAATAAGAAACTATCTGCAGAGTATTTTTGTGCAAAAATACAAAAGAAATGTGATGTTTTGGTGTCTTTCATGCAAAGTTTCGCTGCTTTTCCGCCTGTATTTTGATTTAGGGTGACTGTTTGGACTTTATTTTGACGGTTTGGACAACTCTAATGTGCACTTTCCATAATTTTAGACATTTTAAAGCCTTAAAATCGTACTTGAAATCACTTAATTTAGAAATAACAAGGTATATCAGCTTCAAGTTACTCAAAAAATGCAGTAAATATGAAGAGGAAGAGGAAAAACCCTGAATATTCTGCTTTCCCGCTCAGCTGTACTCACTCCAGTCCTCTCTTGGACACATAGTGAAAAAGTTCCCTCTCACTGCTCCTTCTCAGCACGCTCTCTTCTTCTTATTCTGATTGATTATGGGTTATTAGACTCTCATGTAATCTCTCTGACAGACAGCGGAAACATCCAAGTTATCTTTAGTCCTGCCACTGTTCTCCAAAGGCACTGCATGTGTAAATTTAGACAACTGATATGATTGAGAGGGATTTATTTTGTCTGTTTGACAGGCGCCGGGCAAACAAGCGTCCCACTTCTGCTATGGAGAAAGCTGCTCTGCTGTTTGATAGACTCAAGTAGATCTGAAAGAGAAGTGCAATAACCCCTCATATGAGTGCAGGTTGACAAGCATGGAAACTCATCCAAAACACCAGCTATGCCTCCTACCCTTAGAGAAACCACTAACAGCTGCTTTTGGGGAATGTGAGCGATCAAATCATTTGGTGCTTTTATAGTTAAAACATGATTCATCTTGCAAAACATGTGTCCTGACATAACCCCAAATTCCACTTCCTGATTCTGGCTGAAACCTCAACCCCTCCACATGAATATGAGCACTTCTACATAGCTCTCTGGAGGACTCTGTATGTCAACTGTCCAAACATGTAGCCGTCATGCGCTCTCTGCAGGGGTCTCTGTCACACATCCTTACCTCTTTCACTTTCTCCCGGCGCTCGTTGGTGGTGGGGTCGCTCGGTTTGCCGTTGTCCCTCCCTAAAGGTGCTTTCAGAAGACACCTCTTGAACTTCTGGTAACTGAAAGTATCCGAGTTGGCACCGCGGTCAGAAGCGGTCACTCTATCCAAGCCTGAGGTCTCCGTTTTGGACCTGGACAGAGTCAACTCCTCCTGCGCTTTCCCCCCGGCCAGTCTCTCCTCGGTGGCCTCATGGGAGACAGGCGGTTTGCGGCTCAGACTCTTCAGTTTGGAGCTGCTGGTCTCTCCTTTAGCCGGGGTCATACCCCTCGGACCGTGCTCCTGCTCCTTGGGTCTTTTCAAGTGCTCCCTCGCATCGTTCTCGGACCCGGAGCCCACCGTAACAGGCTGGGTGTCGGTCTTGGAGAGGAAAATGCGCTTTAGTCGAACCGAATCGGGCAGAAAGAAAAGGGCCCCGAAACACAGAGTTACCAAACCCGAGAGGAAAAGCAGAAAGACGAACTTCTGGGACAGGCGCAGACCCATGCCCGATGCCGACACACCGGGCAACTTTCGGAAAACCATTGAAACTTTTTTTCTCGAGACGTCGCCTTACTTAGAGTGTTTTTCCCCGAGACTGCGCCGTGTTTGGACAGTCTCCTCTTTCTCTTCTACGCCGAGTAGGAGCTTCTTCTCTGCTGCCTGGGGGCAATGTTTAAAAAAATAGATATGCTGGGTTTTAAACACACCCCCGTGACACTTCCACAGGAGCATAAACAGCCCTGCCAGAGCTGTCTTTATCTCACTATCGATTGGATTTGCATACGCGAAGGTTAGGGCCTGCCTACATCTACACTTCAGCGAGCATTTGACAACACAAACTCCGGAGATCTGAGGAGGTTTCTTTTCAGCCTCACAACGCGATCACGGACATTAACACGCAGCAGGATCGGGGTTAAAAACGTAAATCATACATCAACATGAGGCTCCGTGGGGCTCACAGATAAATGGCACTGGCGTTTTTACTGAAGCACTGAGCTCGATTCAAGAATAACAGGATTACTCGAGCACACGCCAGGATCGCGAATAAATGCACTTTGATTACAGGAGATCATGAAACGTCTCGCAGTTCGTGGACAAAGTTGTGTCTCGATGCATCATTCCACGCCGTGCATATTGATATTAACACATTGCCCCTACGATGCAGAAACCTCAAGCGTGCAGCCGAGCATCGTCTCCTCGTTCCCCCTGCTAAAGCCGAGCCACGTTGCAGCGTTATGAGATATTACACTAAAAGAGGATAAAACGCGATGTTCGTGCGTGTCTGAACGCGTGTACATGCATGTCGCCTATCTGTCAATCGCGCTCCTCCAGGAAAGCCTCCCCGTTTCCTCCTCTTCCCCTCTCCACTGGCGTCAACACGCCGGGCGAAACAAATCGCTGGATGACATTAAAAGAAGGCGGGTTTTGTCCCATGCGAAGTTATCCTTGCCCCCCCTCGATGATCCAAATCCAGAGAATAGAAAAAGGGAAAATCCACAATCCAACCCGACGCCGGTTTCCTCAACAAAGACGAGACAACCAGCACCGCGGCGTCGTCGCTCCGGTTTACCCGCCGCCGTCTCTCCGCCTCTCCGCCTCGCTCTCTCGCCTGTAGCGCGCGTTTGTGTCGCCGTGCCGTGGACGTCCGCCTGCGTAAAAAACAGCGAGAGGAGAGAAGAGGGGCTGGAAATGTAACATAAAGTGCGGGCAGGGCGAGGAGATGAGAGGAGAAGAAGAGAGGAGGAGAAGAGAGGAGAGGAGAGGAGGGGGAGAGACGAAACGGTCCGCCGCACAGAGATCCAGTGGGCTGGTCGGGTTTCTTGATGGATACTCAGACCGGCTTATCAAAACACCGTGAAGCTTTCTGGACAAAAGGAGAGAGAAGGTCTGAATGGATCATCCACACCCACGAGAAAATGAAGTTGTTTGATCCCGGGGAAAGCTTTCATGCTCTAGATGTCTCCACACTCATCAAAAATAAAGAATTAAGGGGAGAAATTCAACAAACAGTTGTGTTCTTGGACTTTATTGCAGCCCATAAGTTTCATACTTTTAGCATAGTGTTAAAACTGCATTCACTCTAAATACATCAGAGGTAGGACAAAAACAACAGGCTGGATCATTGTCCTGACTCTTACAAGTATAGATATTTCAATTTTAAAAATGACAGAGGTGGAGCTAGACTTCTCTGACTCAGGGGCCCCTGCAAAGACTGGGGTGGCCAAGCAATGAAAACATTGCCAGCTCATAGAATCCCAAACATGAGGGTCTTGCGTTTATTTTAAATTGGAGAAGCTACATTTAGATTCACTCAACTTATTCTTTATGATCTGCAAAGAAAACGTTTGTCTTGCCTTTGTTTTTTTTTTTTCTCTTATGTGTTAAGTTGATTAATATATTATGAAAAAGAGCAGACTCTATAAGAGTTTTCTTCTTTCTGCTCCTTTTCATTCATGTTTGAGATTTTTTCTTGTTTGTATTGAAAGTTTTAAATATTAACTGAATGAAATAAAGTTCATGTTATAAAAGCCTTTTAAACTTTCTTTGTGCCTCTTTAATTTTCACAAACTGTTTTATTTTCTTCAGTTGTCGACTCTCCACTGTTTTATCTGGAATTCTTAAATCTAGATTGATTGTATTCCTCACATTTCCTCACATTTCTCTTTTATATTCTTTCATTTATTTAAAATTCTATCCACTTCCTAACCTTGTCTTTAAAAGTGTTTTACAAACGAGGTTTGTTATTATTTGTAGTATTAGTATTAGTAGTAGTAGTAGTAGTAATAGAAGTACAAACAAATCAAAATACTCCACTTGAAATGCAAAGAAGTTGTACACAGTCTGTTAAAATACAACCTAAGTGTAAAACATACAGCACTGTATTCGTAGAAACCAGCAGACTGATTGATATTCTGCGGCTCTTTTAGCCTGTGGTCTTTAAACTGATTTTATGTGGCATAAATTCAAGCTTATCATAATAAAATCTTCAGAAATAGGTATAAAAATGAGTGCATGATGCACAGGATTTGTGCACAAGTGGGGAAATTTGGGCGTCTCAAGGTTTATTTTTAGTTTTGTTCTTCTTGGGCCTCTAGCCAAATAACACCATCTCCATTAGCTGATGGGCTTTGCACAGTTGTCATGGAGATACCTCCTGAAATGCACGCTCAGTTTAGCTTTCAGTGTTTTAAATTCATGTAAGTTACAGAGCAGAGGTGCAGATGCACATGTAGATCCCATGTGGAGCTGCAAAGTCCTGGATTCTACCACCTGAGGGACTGAACAACACAGTCTTGGCACTATTTTGGCACTGATGTCTAAAGATGCATGGTATGGGTTTGAGTCCCAGTAGTAAGGCCTAAATCCTAACACTGGCATCTGGATCATGCTTTCGAATCAACACAAAGTAATGGAGAGAAGATCAGCTTGAACAAACAACTGTTGCAATGTGGTACTGTGCAGTTTTTACGCACTGATGTCTCGTGGTAAGTAGGTGCTGGGTTCAAATCCCTTACTGTAGTCTCACCTGTGCTTTCTCATTATCAGCGCTAGATGCTAAAATGAAAAGCCTTCTGTCAGACGCACTTATGGCGAATCAAAACATGCAGGGTTCAAATCCAGCTGAGGGTTTTGTCATGTCTTAGCTGTGCTTTTGAACTACAATCGTATAATGGTGAAACGGAATGAGAGGCGTAGGAAGCATTCTCTCAACTTTATCCTCAAACAACGAGGTAAATAAGTTCAGAACTGGAGAAAACAAATAAATATTAATCATTCGAGGAAAACAGAGTAAATAAAGTTTATGTTCTCTCAGGGCTTTTATATGTTAGTGAGCTGAAACTACAGGAAAAAAAGGTGTTTCCATAATGTTTACATAAGCACAATCGAAACAAAACTGTAAACACAGCATCCTCTTAAGACCAAAATAAGATAGATTGTCCTGCGTGTTGGTCATTACTAAGGAGCCTGCACAGCACAATTCAGCTAATGCACCTGAAGGTAGAAATGAGAAAATAAAGGTCCCAGTATTGGTCTTTAATTACAAGTTGACCTCCAGTTCTAATAGCCTCTGCCGGTCCTCTCAGACCATATGGGGTTTTGTCATTCTGCCATCTGAAAGTTGCCTCCTGGAAATACAGTATGTGCCATCAGTGTCATTGACATTCCTGACAGTGACTGTGAAAGCTGATGAACTCTTAATGAACTTTAAGCACATATACTCCTTGCCCTTTCACTCTGTCTCCTTCTCTTTTGTATGAATAATACCTCCAATATTAAAGTCGATGTTTTAAGACACATGAGACTCCTCAGGCTGTTTCTGATTCATCATCAGGTGCCCATGAGCTCATTTTAAGGTAGTCTGTGTTGCGTACGACCCCATATTTTTGCAGTTAGGCCTTCCTCCTCTGTATACTAATTGACTTGGACTGGTTGTCTGTAATCTCGAGAACATAAGGGGGGCAAAGACGACAGAAATGTTGAATTTGCCTTTTTTTATTTCGTGATCCAAGAGCGTTTCCTCTGAGAGTAGGTAAATCTATGAAGTATTCTGTGGGCTTCATTGCTGACAAAAGGACAGTTTGTAGGAAGAGACAGAGGCTTTGTGTTGGCTCAGTGCCTGTGCAAAATGATAATGCTCTAATATAGCATATTTCATCACTCCATGCACTTACACACTTTATAGTATGTGCCTGTACAGTCTGATGTAATCTGCCTCAACTCGTGTGCAACAAAGGCATGAATCCAGTAATGTACATTTTTGACACTGTCGTCATATCAGTTTGATTATTATAGCTTTTTAAAATTATTTTTTAATGGCGTTGTTAAACTTCACTAACCTGATCTTGGCGCTCTGTCTGCAGAATTCATGTCTGTACCTGTCTATCGATTCCTACTGTCATGTTCCCAAACAGTCCATTCATCTTGTAGAGAGTGTGTCAATATTAGGGATGGATAGGTCAGCGGTCCCTCATTAAAGTGAAGCACTTTAGCACATTATCTCACTAGATTAACCTTCACCTTTCATCAGATACTTAATGACTCTTTTTTAATGTATCCATGAAGTTTCGCTAACTTTTAATTAACCATTAAAACTTTTACTGGATGAGTTTTTTTGTAATAATCATTTTTATTACAATAACCATTGAGCTTCTTTTCTTTGCTTCAGCAGTCACTTTAAAGACGTTATTAAAACTGTTCATCACTATTTATTCATATCTTACTTTTTGAACTGTATGTTTTTGTTACTTTTCAAAGCTGTTACCTTTTTACATTTTAGCTGTTTTAACTGTTTTTGTAAAGCGAACTGTTGTACGCTAAAAGAGCTTTTGGCTAACTGTTTTTAAAATCATTAAAACTGTAAGCTAGCACGGTTCAAGGTTACGTTATTTGTACTCTTTAGTAGATTTTGTTTACAATACAAACTGGTGAAAGTGCCCCAGGGTAAACCTGGATGAAAACAAGATAAAACAAGCTACCAATAAACATATAAACAAGATGTAGATTACTGCTTTACAACGGAGCATTAAGGCCACATTAAGAAAAGAAAATATTTTAGACCTCGGAATTACTTACAAGAATAAAATCATAGTAAAATAATAACCTACAAGAATAAAGTCGTAGTAAAATAATTACTTAAAAGAATAAAGTCATAGTAAAATAATTACTTCTGAGTATTAAGTAGTTATGAAATCATTTTTTTACAAGAATAGAATCGTAATAAAATCCTTTTTTTAATAAGACTTTATTCTCGTAAGTAATTATTTTACTGTGACTTTATTCTCGTAAGTAATTCTGAGGTCTAAATTTTTTCATGTCTTAATGTGGCCTTAATGGTCCGTCGTACTGCTTTAGTTCTTTTTTTATTTATTATTATTTTGTGGCTCAATTTCAAATATTTCATATTTTCTTTCTCATACCTGCTGTAATTTAAGTTTTCTTTTTAATTGTTTCATTAAACAGTTTAATTACTTTCACCTCTCTAACCATTTAAAATACTCATGTCTTGAGTTTTTATCAAAGAGTGTAGTTAAGTTGCAACTTATCTACTCTATTGTTCCCATACTACTTTTAATTTGGCTGATAACCATTTCTATTATACCTTCTGTTATATTTACATTCCCAGTTCCCTCTTAAAACAACATAAGTATCCCTCGAGTAGCAGTAGGATGTTGTTCAGTCAGAAATGTGACTAATTTTTTGCCTCCATTATGTGCCAATATGTAAGACACCTCGTGGAGTATAAACACGGTCCATTACTAAAAGAAACATCATAAAAACTCAGTAATTAACTCCTTATTGAATTGAATTTATGCAAATCTAAAAGTGTTCACAAAAAATGAACTTTATATATTTTGTAAAGGTAAAATTTCGCTCAGAGCTGTTGGACTGGATCTCTTTAAAGTGAGTGTATCTGTTGCACAGTGGTGGAAGTAGGAATACCTATAAAGTATGTGCCATTTAGGATGACTTTCACCTTATGGATTATTCATAAGTTTATGCTGATTCGAGCAACCTAAAATACCAACTGCTGCTTTTTTAAGTCGACTTAATAGGCACATCAAGTTGGTGTTCCTCAAAAGGCCAAGTTATACATGAGTCCAGTTGTTGAGCGTGCGTGAAGCCAGCCCAGCCAGTGACAGCCTAGTTTATCACGAGGATGGATGAGCCAGGCAATACAGTCTCACCACCACCACCAACAGGGAAGGGGGAAGTCAAAGCACAGGACATTTTTCAACCACAATAAATGGTTTACAAAAGTAAAGGCTCAGACAAAAAAAAAGCCATGTCTTTTTTACTTTGGGTGACTCTCACAACTGAAACAAACTACTGTTGTCCTGATGCTGGATTCGGTTTCAGAGCAGAGGTGTCATATAAGGTGACTTTTGGATCTCTATGAGGCAGGAGTGGTACCAAACACAACTACGCCATCTGGACTCACTGGAGTCCTGATAGTGTGCATGTAAACATAATTCAAAAACATGAAGAGGGGATTCTGGCGCCACATGTGAAGTTGTTTGCATGTGGTTAATAAGGATGTATCCCTCAGATGGGCTTTGTTGTCTGATTGACTCGGGCTTTATTAGCTTGGAAGCTTTTTCCACTGACAGAATACATTAGTGAATGAAAGCGATGGTTTCGTGCCGTCTTTTTCTGCTCCTAATTGCTGCACTTTGATGATCAGAAGAGAGACTTACAGTAGGAAAGTATTTTCTCAAAGAAAAGACCAGTTCATTTACAGTTTACGACCAAATCACAGACAGTTCACGTCCGAAAACTTCTGCAAATGACCGTCTCAAATGTCTCTTAAATTATGCTGGAAAAAGCCTAAAAACAAGCTGACGGTCTGTAAAACATTTTCTGCACAGGGTCACAGATAAATTATGTCCTCTGATCCAAAACCATTTCTGCTCTTGTATTCAAAAATTCAATACCCAACTCTCAGTGATGTTTTATTCATCAAATGAGATGCCAATGAAAAAGTCCATCTCTGTGTTCTGCTCGTTCCAATACATCAAACAGCGGGCAGAGATGTATTGGCCCGTGCCAGCGTGTCCAGATTAATAATGTCACCGAGTCTGCGATTTGTTTCTCTAAGCACCGCTGCAAAGCATCCTCTGACATTGGGAATCAGGGGCTGGCAGGACTCTTGATGTAGAGCCATAAATATCAGTGATAGCTTTTTTGGGGGAGGGGGGTGTCGACCGTGGTGCAAACATTCAAGTCAGCTGACAAAATGTGATGACGGCGCCTCCATCCATTTGAGTGTCAGTGATGGAGGAAGTATGCAGAAGCACATAATAAGGGCAATTAATCATACTATCAGGTGAAATATGTTATATTTTGATTTATGTAAAATTGTACAAAAATGGTTTCCCCAGTAGAGGGCGCTCCTGTTAAACATTAAACCCCAGTCCCAGTGGAAAGCTAACAAGGTGACATTGAACAGCATTTACATGATTAAAGTGGCGAGTGGGATCATTCACGCTGCTTCAATGGGTTAGTCGAGATGTTCGAGACACTAGAAGTAGTAACTATCAGGCCCTCTAAAGTTATGTTGGTCTAACTTGACAAAATATCTGTGACAGGAGGCGCCCGCTTGGTAATGCTAGTTATGTACTCACTCTCACTCCTCATCTATCTCTGTCCATCTTCATACTTGGGTTGTGGGAAACATTGGGGGCCATGTGGAGCGTTATGTAACTTATTAGTTGAGCATAAACATTGGGATGTGATTGTAATGGGATGAGTTTCTTCTCTGAGCGCTAATCCTCTCATTAGAGCTCAAGTATCTTGCGCTTATTGAAAACACAAAAGTTTTCTGATTTGTAAAACTACTTGGAAAGTTTGGACCTGAGCAGCAAAAACAGTTTTTGCACCATGACACTGAAGTAGCTCAAGGAGTAATCTCTTCGTATAATTGTAACCAACTTAATGTTTCTTTTTTGTTCCAGCAAAGTGATTCTCACACGTAGAAATAGTCCTCTACTGGCTTTTCAGGTTTCTAATTTCTTGTTTTCACCAGTCTGATTAGCCACTTTTGTAGTTGAAACTCAAAGTTCAAACTCTAAGACATTTAAAGCTCCTGTGAAGAACTTTTGGTTTGTGTCAATTTTGGCGCCCTCCTGTGGACAAAGCAGTCTTTGCTCTTCATAAGCTTGAGTAGTTTTTCCTGACTGAAAATCTCATCCTGCTGATTTTTGACAGTCAAACAAATAATTTACTATGAATATATTATGTGTAAATTATATAAACAGGACTTTCACTTCAGCTGCTTTGCTGACACTTGCCTCCTTGCATCAGTTTCATGCTTTAAAAACAATGATAAATAAATCATCAATCATGTCCCCTGAGGTCTTGTTTGTTTTTAGATATCTTTAGAATGGATTTTAGAAACCAAAACAAAGTCAAAGAAGTTCATTCCTGACCTTAATGGCACTGTGGTTGCTGTGTTAACTCTGTTATCACTTGTTTCTACATTAAGTCTAAATCTTTAAGGCAACTTTTAATCATGGCTGTCAAACAAATGTTTAAAAAAGTACAATAACTGTCTTGAGTGAGAAGAAGGAAAAGACTTTGTGATGAAAATACACCACAAAAGTGCAGAACTTACCATCAGCTGGCCAACAACTTTAAGTTCTGCATGTTCACTTATTTCCATTAGGGCCTGTGTCCATTAATGCCACTTTTTGGGCTGTTAGCAGCAGCTACAAACCTAAAAAAAAACTCATGGAAAAATAAGTCTAGTTAGTTTCAGATCTCTCATTGTAGTTGACAAAGTTAGTATTACAAGAGCATTTTTCATGGCCCACAAAATTGCCTAGCTTCATTGATTTGTTGAAAACACGAGTGCTTCCAGTCCAGAGAATGCTGTCAGTGGACACAGGCCCTGATCTTTTCATAAGTAAGAAGTGGATCTAAACTGGCACAGCCTCATCTCCCTCCACAATGATGATAGAAAATTATTCAGCTCAAATCAGACAGACTATCAGTGGAACAGTACGCCCGGCGTTATTGCCTCTCTGATGTTATATCTGTCTGTTCTTTTTATAGACGAGACAAACAGCCAAACCGACGTGGTGTGGCGGCCCTCCAGTGACCCATCTCAGCCGGATTCATAATCAAAACATCTCTTGTGTTGTGTAACGGAATATTTTCAAAGCACATCATTTGACGATGAAAAATCAAAACGTTTATATGTGGCGAATGGCGATGCAACGGCTCAGGGTTTTTATTGCATAAACACAACAATTAGCCATACATTAGAGGGGGTATATGGGCCATGTAAATGAGAGTGGATGCAATAGCTAACACACCATTAAGCTGATGGAAAAGGGCCTCAGAAAGCCTGACTCCCTCCTAGCACTCTGATTAAACGCACCACTCCCACAGTGAAATCACAGGAGAGAAAGTGGAGGCTGGTTCAGGGATGACGGCGCATGCAGAGCTGTGCGAATCTATGGCTACACAGTGCCACTTACTGGCTGTTTATGTGCAGTGCAGGCAGAAAACCCACCTTAACTCATCTGTACCTGTGTGTATTTTAGGGTAACAGAGGGTCAGACTGGTTAAATAAGCCAAAACCAAAGAAAGTGTCGTCTTAGTTAGAGGGCCGCCACTCTCAACATTAGAGAGCAATCAGGACAAAAACAAACAAACAGCCTCCATCATGACAAACAAATGAGACGCAGTCATTTATAGGAGTAAAAAAAAGAACATATGGATGGCTTCATTTGGAAAGCTTTCAGGCTCATTTCACTCTCCACATGTAAATGTGCAACATTAGGAGAAGGCTATTAAATATCTGGCATGAGTTTATCGTGTGTTTATTTCACAGTTTAAATATCAATGATGTCCAAGTCACTTACAGACATGTCTTCCCCCATTAGAGATGTCAAATTATGTTCACAGAGTAACAGATTGATTAAGGAAAGTGACAGCTGGACTCCGATTTGTGATAAATGTGGATGAAACAGGGTGGACAAAATGATTTTATAAGAAGATGTGACATTAAATCAACAAAGAAACAAATTGGAGTTTAATTTACAGCATCTTAAGGTCAAGTTTTGTGCTTAAGTTACTCTAGCTGATCAGCTGCTCCTGGAGGTACCGAGGTCCAAACTGAAGCTCAGATGGGATCGATCTTTTTCTGTAGCGGCCCCAAAATCAAGAAACGAGCCACTCTTCCAAATCAGACAAGCCCCCACACTGTCCATTTTTAAAACTCGTCTCAAAACCAATTTTTATTCATTGACTCGGCTCCTGTTTTGGTGTTTTATGGTTTGTTTTTAGTTATTTGTTTCTATTGTTTTTAAATTAGTTTTTAAAAACATTGAAACTATATTTTACTTTTTAATATCTGCTTTTATTTCATCCAATGTTTTAATTTTTTTATTTTTATGTCTGCGTTGTTTTGTCGATTTGTTTACAGCACTCTGTTCAGCTGTGGTTGTTTTTAAGTGATTTACAAATGAAGTCAATTGTGAAGAACAAAAATGAACCAGAGTTACAACATTATTAACTTTTTCTCTTTCCACATACAGTCCAGCAAGAGTCCGTTAATGATACATCATGAGTTTAATCAATCAGATAAGTCAAAAATTTTGTTTTAACTAAACATTGCAACTTGGTTCTTCACTCAAAAGTTAAGCTAGATAAACCAAACTTGATTTAGATTTTGTCCTAATCTGACGCCACACTTAAATGCCGGTAAAATTTGCTGTTGGAAGATGTTACAGAGGTGTACTGTGCCCTGTTTGATTCAGACATTTACATTCAGTCTCACATCCATTTCATAGATCTCTGAGATTGGACAAACTCGTCCCCCACGAACCAAACTTAAGCTGTTTGCTTGTGATGTTGGTGATCTGGGAATTTAAGCTTGTTATACAGTTAATTCCTCTGGATGAGCACCAGCTAAACGCCTGTAAATACAAATATAAAGAGGATTTTCAGCCAACAGCAACTCTTGTAATTAGAGCCTCAAATTAGACTCTTCAGATGTGAAATGAACTTGGCCGCTCGGAGGCTCGGCTGAAAAACAACGATTAAAATGAGCCAGCGTTATAAATGGAGGAAATCCATTCCAGGGTATGACTGGGAGGCCAAGCTGGTAAAATGGAGACATTGTGGTTTTATTAAACAGAGACAGAGGTGGAATACATAAACAGAGTCCCTCATCCAGGGCAGCTGTAGCTTGGAAAATGGAAATAAATATTAAGATCTTTGACTTTTATAAATGCAGTAATACCACTCTAAAAGAAATCTGAAACAAGTTCATGTCCTGCACTGAAAACGTTGATAAAAGTTCCACATCTGAAGTTTACCCCAACAGTGGCCCATTCATAAAAGTCAAAAATCAAAGCCTTTCTGAAAGGGACAGCATATAAATGATCTAATTTATCTTTGAAAAACGAGCTCAGAATTACGTAAAATTTGGACTGAATATTCACAAACAGTTCATGCTTACAGTAAATAACTATTTTCATCAGTATTCATTTCAGTCTTTGAAATTTACTCACTTAAATACACATATATTTTGGGTGAAAATTGAAAAGGGTTTAAAAAAACTCCAACATCAACTCCATCATTTTTAGAAATAAGGAGACAAATCATCAAAATGTCTCATTTACAGGTACCAAAAACTCTTATTTTATCATATATGTAGATCATTTGATTTTTCACATCATTTCTGCTGTCACCAGCTCCTAACAGGGATCCAGTGCATCCAGGTATTCACAGGGACCTATATAATGGGCTCTCATGGCTTGTATTGTGGGGGCAAAAAGTGTTGCAAAACAGGATGCAGGAGAGTTCATGTCAACCTGAACTTATCACACATGGCAGAACACGTTTACAGAAGAAGTCACATCGTTGGCTATCAGACACGAATGTAAAGACCACTTATGGAACGCCCAAACAGTGTTTAAAAGGGAAAACAGTTCTAGGGGTATTTTGGGATTATTTGGCTTGTGTTGTCCGTCTGATTTGTCATGAGATGTGGTTGATGCTGCAATAAAATCCCGCAAAAGGCTGCCAACTTGATTCTGTCCTCAGGTGGTTCATTTTTGCACTTTTGCATCTATGAAATCTACCATATAAGTGGCGAGCCAGCCAGGTTACATTAGTATAGATGTAAGACCACAAATGATACATGAGGACAAAAGCATTCTAGTCTAATAAAATAAACTAGCCTTTTCATTCTAAGTAGGTCCTGTCTCATGTTTTACAGGCGTATCTTAGATATGATAAAACAAGGTTGCATTAAACAGTACTGTAGCATTTTTCAGAGGATTTTGACTTGACATGTTAAAAAAATAGAAAATAAATGCAGAATTAATCTTTCATTACTGATTAAAAAGTAAGTATTGACACACACCCTGGGATTCTGCTTATATAGGCTGTAAAGCCCAGTTCTGCTTTACTAATCCCTCCTCTAAAGATGCCATTGTGTCTTCAGATTGAGAGTCTAAATTCAGCAGTATCAAACATCCATGTAGCAAACAGAAGCACCTTTTTAAAATAAAGAGACACAGTCAGAGGTTTGCTATAAAGTAGATCTTTAATCTGGAATATAATATCTGATGTGGTTTAATCTCTGTTGTTAGTTTTTTTTACTGGATGTCATTACAGGAGTGGAATGCTGAAAGCTAAGGATGAATCGGGAGGAAAGTGCACACTTGTTATCTCTCAGATTCGGGTTTACATTATTGATGATGACAAATCTCTAATACATATATATATACTTTTTGATCTCATATATAATCCCATTTATGTAGACATAGAATAACAAATTAAATTATTGCAAAATTCAAATTTGCAAACAGCTGACTGAGACATAAATTCAACAAACACATGAAGAAAAACAAAAGAGACTACGATGATGATGAGAGAATTATCGTTAAATATTCATCAACCATGGCAGAAACACCAACCCCTCCCTGTGAATAAGGCCCGTCATTAAGTACATTCCTGTTCCCTTTCACCTGATCATCATGCACCGTGTGTACACTGCATTAAAGCCACTTATTGCTGTCTAATGTAGGAGTATGATATAAAGGTACAGCTTTGATAAAGTGCTCACTGTGGAGTAAAAGGATGGAGGATCAGAGGAGGAGGATCAGGCAAATTAGAGGATGAAGATGCAAACGAGGGAGGGGAACACCTTCGGGTGTTGGAGTAATGACAGTGTGGGAGTGATATGTGATTTACGTGTGTTACACTGTGGTTACTACCTGTGTCATCTAACAGTGTTTATCTTACGTTTATCTGCGATGTGACCATAAGTGAGGCTGGTCAAATCTTACTGTAAAGGAACATGCCAGTGTTTTTGCAGATTTCAGCTCCTGTAGCACATTATCAAGTAAACACAAATATTCTTTAAAGTATACTGTAGTGTCGAAAATTTGGGGTTTTTTTTAGGCTTTGCAAGCTACCCTTCATTTTAATTCATTTATTCATTCAGTTAAAGCTCCTGTGAGGAGTTTTTTGACATTTATGATATAGACTGAAATTCATGTTGATGCCTTTTCATGATATCAAAAAATGAACAATACCATCGGCAGTAAGACTAAAGAAACTTTTCTTTTCTTTTTGATGCCTGAAACTGGTGTGCGGGGGTAGGTGTCAGCTAATCAGCTGAAGAAACAGCTGTTTTCACATTTTCCACATAAAATACTCAAGATTAAGGATAATTTTTAATCCTTTGTCATAATAAATATTGAGGAAAAGTTAAGCGAAGACTGCTTCGTCCACAGGGGGGCACCAAAATTGACTCAAAGTGAAAATTCCTTACAGGAGCTTTAATCTTAAAACAATATTGACACACTTTCAACCTTTTCCTGGTTGTTGAACTGATCCTTCAGTTTATCGTGGCTCTTCTTATTTTCAGTTTTAGATTAATTTAAGTGGGAGTGATGTGTGGAAAAAGATTGCACTACTCCTTTTACACATTGTCTAAGCAGAGCATCTTTCTGCAGCTGCTGCT
This sequence comes from Xyrichtys novacula, assembly GCA_962446985.1. Taxonomy (NCBI): domain Eukaryota; kingdom Metazoa; phylum Chordata; class Actinopteri; order Labriformes; family Labridae; genus Xyrichtys; species Xyrichtys novacula. The sequence goes on from OY660871.1 coordinate 28,857,706, forward strand.
GTTTTAGCACAAAATCCTCTCCTCATGTGTCACCAGATCGCTCACTAAGCTGCAGAAGGGTGTTAGACAAAGTCCTCCTTGTTTTAAACTTTGCTTCACATCTATTAAGTTTGTTCAAAGGGGATCACTTAAGCCTCACATTATCTGTTCATTATAGTTCGGTCTTGAGCTGGAAAAAATTTGGAAAAAAAGACGTTTGTTGTGAAATGTAGCAGACCTAAATCCTGCTCAATTAGTAAGTCCTAAAAACATATTTTTGCACGAGTAAATGAATGGAAACAACCACAAACATGTAAACTAGCGACACAAATAAAATCCAGTAACATGCAAAAACACCAGTTTGGCCTTACATGAAGAGAAACAAACATTTGTAGCTGATTGTAATAGATGAAACCTAACTTCTAGAGCACTGAGTTTGAGAGTAAAGCTCTTAAACTGTTCTGATTACAGTTTGTAGCTGTAATTTCAGCCTCTCTCTACTCGAGTCTGAATCCCCCAGTTTAAAGTTTTGGTGATAGATGTCTTTGGAGTGCAGTTTAAAGTAAACATGAGATGGTTTAACCCCACAATGACGCCTTAAAACCTCCGTAAAGCACATGAAAGTGATGCAAAGCACATGATGCAGATAAAGCACTTGATAGGAAGAGTACGGGACTCAGAAATCTCCGTAGAGGCAAAATAACAGATAAAGCACATCAGTATCAAAGCAAAACAGTGAAAATTGAACTTAAAGCTGCAGTGAATGCTGGTGCATCAACAGTGTCGACGTATTCAGTCCAACACACAACTTGAAACAATTCTGAGCTGTAGAGCGAAACTTTCACGTCATGAGTCATTCAAACAGAAAGGCAAAAATCATGCTGTATGCAGATGACATTACAGTCTATATATACAATAAAGCAGGTTCTTCGATAGGCTGTATGGCTTCAGATTTAAGTTTTCTGTGCCAAACATTTGACGTGTTTGGTGTCAAGAGAATAAATATGAAAATAGTGTTTTGTTTTGTTTTTTTCTGGTGAGAAAATAAAAAAGTCTGATTTGAAATGGGAGGCTTTTTGTGTCGACTCTTGTGCCAATTCTGTCATGAAAAATACGCCTGCACTAAGTATAAAGAATAACGTTTATGCATTCACGCAGTAACATGCGCTGAAGTAGGAGAGTGTACAGAAAATGCAGCTGCAACCTTTCTGAAATGTTCTTATCAGTCTCTGCGGGGCGGTTAAGGAAAAAGACAGAAGCTGCAGTTTAATAGAAGCCAAATCAGTGAATCAGTGAGCATCTGGGAAGAATAAATGAAATAGTGTGCATTCACAGATGGAGAGAACTCTCGCTCTCTCTCTCTCTCTCTCTGGGCTTCTGTAGGTGTAATTTACAGTCCATTTAAGAACATCATAGATTTATTGCAGCATGTAAACATCCCTTCAGCAAGGATTTTTTCAGGATTGGGGAAAGTTCTGCTTTCTACTTGGTTTTAAACAAGCCTCCTCACCTTAAACCTGTCCTTGATGATATTTTCAGTACAGCTCTAACTTTATGTCATATACGCTGACATTTCAGACTATAAATTCAGTTCGGAGCAGACAGGGGAATGAGATGCTGAAAGGTTTGACCCTCTGAGCTCTCTCGGCTGCGATCCGACTTTTAAAAACTGTGGAGCAGGAAAAGAGAGGACTTATCACTCTTGAAAATGGTGCAAGTTTGCATGAGTGCATGTGAGCACATAGACAATATCCTCTTACCTCTTCTACAACACCCGGAGAACAACAGTTTACAATTACAGCTGCTTAAAGGAGGAGGAGTCGTAGATGAACGAGCCTGTGGGGTCACTTTGCTGGTTTATCTCGGCTGTAATGTGAGATCTCTGGGTGGAAGAGGATGAGGAAGGGTTCAGTGGTCACTCAGGCCTTGGAAACATGAACGGTGAATCAATCGGCCTACTTAAGAGACGGGCTGTGTTCAATGGTTATGTACGCTTAGTAGAGGGAGCTCTTTGGCCTGCAGGGAGATACAATATAGAGGAGTGGTAATAGCTTGGGTTCAAGAATACTTGTGTGTTAATAATCTGTTCTCAGACGGTGGCACTTTCAACAACAAAAAATAACCGTATCGATCGTTTACCATCAATTCAGTAAATCATCACGACGTTAGCGGTGACATTTTCTGTTGTTTTCCAATCGATTAAGGAGCCGTGAGTGCAAGAAGAGAAACACTGAATATCATTACACACTGTACAACATTACACAGTACAGCGAATGAAAAACCCTAAACTACGTTTTCATGCCTGCAGATGATTTTCAGTCCGGCTTCATGTGCAAAATAAAACCTCCATCATCCTGTGAGTGTTGACTGTAATGCCCGTGTTGGAGTTCCTCTGCAGTGTTTCGCTTCGATGTGTCGCGTGTTTGCAAGATTACAAGTTTCTGGTTTTAAAGGGTATTCATAAATATAGGATACTATCAGTATTTTACATATTTTACATTTCTGATCTGCATAGAATAACTTTTTTTTTTTTTTGCCATGACATGCCCAGAGTGTACAAACTACCTCTCACTCTGTGTGTCTCTCGTGTGACGGACAGTGAAGTGGAATATAAATACTTTCTTTAAAGGCCTTAAAGGAAACAAAACAATGAAAAGATATGTAAAAAAACCCAGAAAGTATTCATGGTTAAGGTTTAAAACAATAAAAGTGACTGTCGGATGGGCACTTAATCAGTACAACCTGTGTGAGAACAACTCGACCCCGACCAGAGTGAGTTTTAAAGGGAGTTTTGAAGTTGAGGTAAAACATTAAAAACATAAACGTGAATCAACCGGGGATCAAACATTTTCACTGACATCAATACATCTGTGCTGCGTCCCCAGGTTTCCTTAACTCACACCCGTCCACGTTACTCCCTTCTTCATGTCTCCATGAACCGTGGTTCTTTCACGCAGACACTAAACACGCCCAGCTCTTAACCGTCGACGCAGCAACAGCGGAGGAGGATATTTTTTAAACCCCTGAACTTAAAGCACGTTTTCAAAAATGATAAAAAAATGCACCGAGTGAAAAAGGTCTGACATAAAATAAGGCCAAATATCTTAAAACAGCTACACTCTTAAAGATTGAACATCCAGCAATTTCAAGTGACAGAAGAAAAGATTTTCACGTACAGCTTTAAAATAAGTGCTAAACTAGTCTGAAGGTTTCTTTTTGATTTCACGTCGGACAATAAGTCCAGCATTTCTCAGCGTGTGAGGCTTTGGAGACACGAAAAGGTAAAATCATAAACAAACATAAAACCATCATCGATGCAATCATTGAGAAAGAACAAACGATCGAAAAACTGAAGTAAAAATGACATTTTCTGACACTAAAACAGTCCAAACCTTTGGTAATGCATAGTTCTTTCCTGAATGTCTCAGACTATCGAACCGTCTCCGGTAGCAGCAGCTGCTGTTTCATTCCTGTCTGAAAAAATAAAGAGCGATGACAATAATAAACGAATGGCTCTTTTGATTTACTCTCACTCGCCTTTCTCCTTCAGGTTTGTACAGCATCAGCAGTTTTGGCTTGTTTGGTTTCTGAACCACGGAGATTATTTTGAGCAGAGCTGTGACGCAGCCCCTCTGACCAGTTGATGGCGGGCATGCAGTCAGTCTGACCCCCTCCATCTCCTGCAAATCAAGGCAGGAAGGGCTCGTCCTCGTCCTCGTCCTCCTCTGCACTGGGACCGGGGTCGCTCAGGCACCTCATCAGCTTCTGCTGGTCTTTGTCTGCGTCTGTCTCACCGGGCTTTCTACGTCCGGTGGGCCTGGAGGGAGGCTTCATCATCAGGCCCTGGTCCTCGTCCTTCTCTTGCTGCTGGCTGGCCTGTCTGAACTCATCCATCAGGTTGACCGAGTCTGGAGACTGAGGGGAGGCCAGGTCTACGTGGATAGTCGGCACACCATCGGAGCCCTGCTTCATGCTGTAGGCTTGGGGGTCTACAGGCAGGACAAGGGTGCGATATCAGGTAGTTAGCATGAGCATGGCTGTAAAAATTCTGTCATTCTTGCAAGGTGCGTGAACATAACGGGGGGAAGACTGCAACCACTGAGAAGACTCAACCACAGGAGGCTCCAAAACACTTTGAAATACAGTTTTTCACAACACAACAATAAATATGCAAAGTACATCACAATGCAACACATGCTATAAAAACAAAACTCAATTCAGTAACACCTGGGAACACAAGCTGAAATATCAAAAATATATCATGCTGGACTCTAAACAGCAAAAAGTTAGCGGCTCTAAATCATCTGACTTTCTTCTTGCAATCATGAGTCCCTCATTAGTGATGATCAGTTAATGAATGTTAACAAGCAAAAATGATTGATCCATGCATGTTAGGCTCTGCTGGGTTATCACAGCTCAAAAGGAACCCCTGCTACACTCGCCACATACCTGGGCAGACTTTGCTCCCTTTCTGCTGCTGAGCAGGTTTGAAATCAGTATCTTTGCCTAAAATAAAAACCACACACTTGTTTACATGCCGGCCGTCACGTGCAGACATATTTCCATCAGAGGTGGGGGGGAAATATCTGTCGCTGCAGGAGTGATGTGCTGTGACAGTGTCGGTGTCTGATCCCTGTGGGTGCTATTAGCGACGGGGTGAGTTTTATCCTGCCGTGTAAAAATAGTGGAAGTGGAATAGTCGAGTGTTTGCATTTGGGGTGAGCTGAGATGGATGTGTTTACCTGAGGCCAGTCTGGCTCTGCACATGGTCGGGGAGTCTGGAGGAGCAGCCGGCACCGTCAGGTAGTTACTCATGTCTTTGATCTAAGAAAACACAGGGAGTCTTAAAATGATGTTACGTGATCTAATGCTGCGATACAGTCGTACTCAGAAGTCGGAATTTCCGAGCTCTGAGTCAGAACTTTATCTGGAATTCATCAGATTTCTGACTCTGAAAATCAGACGATCCTCACCAACCCCGACTTGACAACTTCATAATCCAAGATGGCAGCGCAGTACATCAACAGTAAAGAGTAACAGTGAAAGCTCTCGTAATGTATTATTTATCAGCACTTTTGTTTGTTTTTGTGAAATTAATTAAGTGGTTTATGTTGTGCTGCCCAACATTCAACTGTGAACACAGTGCTATGGTTATTGTGAGAGTAAAATATTGTGTTATGCGTTGTTTACAACTGGTATAGCTAACAACAAGTTACGTTCGAGTCACCTTGGAAGTCAGAAGTCCGAGCTGAAAATGACGTCACACTCGAGTTACCAGCGTTTCAGTTACCAAGTTGGAAAAAAGCTAAATCAGAGGCTGAAACAAGATGGCTACATCTGCGAAAGTTATTTTAGTTATATTAAAATAACTCAAGTAAATGTAGCCATCTTGTTTCAGGCCTCCGATTTTGCTTTTTTCCGACTCAGTAACTGAATCGCTGGAAAACTGGATCTGACATCATTTTCAGCTCCGACATCTGACTTCCGCGGTAACTTGAATGCAGCATAAAAACACCTGACGATGGCCGACAGCAGCTGACAATTGTAAACAACAGCGAACAACAACTAACTGTAGACGTTCATCTTGGTTTTCCGACTTGTTTACTAGAACGCCGTCAACTTGGGGGTAGCGTCATTCCCAGCTCCGTCATCCGACTTCTGAGGTAACTGGAACACAGCATTAGTCCTTTAAACATTCAATACCGTTTAGGATGAAATATAACGTGAAATACCTCCCCTGAAGCTGATCCCAAAATACTGAATCCAAACTATATAAGTCAGTAATTCTGCATCGATCCGTATCTCAGAAAAAGTCCATTAAACTTTTGTGTTGTTGTGCAGAAATCCTCCTGAGTCCAACCCTGCCCCTCGGCACTTTCCCTTTACCCAAAAACAACAGTCTGTTTTCATTATGTAATTACTGGCTGATGAAATGGAAGTTTGTGCTGCTGTAGGGCCACTCGAGCGTAAGAATAAATCAGCCCAGACTGAAGGTGGACTCTAATTAGAACACAAATCATCATTTTGGCTGAATCATTTAACTGCTGGTGCTATGAAATGAGAAGAGCCGCTCTGCATCTGTCGGCTTTCTTACCCATTTATCACACACTGCTGCCTGCAATCGAACTTCTACTTTGTATTAAAGCGGATTGCATAACAATCTCTGCTTTTGGTGTTTCAAGATGTCCTATTCAGTGCTGACTGATCAACAAAATGTGTTTTTGTTCAATCACACTGGGGGCCTGGTGTCGATAATATTCATCAAAACAACACATCAGACTCGCGCTGATTCTGGATGTCAGAAGCGTGTCCCTCTCTGAGGATGATGATTGTACCTTCTTCTCCAGCTCGATCATCCTCTGCTTCTTCAGGAGAAGGTCGCCGAAGCCGTCCTCGTACGGATCAGCCACCAGAGTGTGTCTGTTGTAGGAGCGCAGCTGATGAGGGAAGGATGGATGAAAAAGGTGGTGTAAGAGCGCAGTAAGAAACACTGCACTATTTTTGATTCTGTGGCTGGATAACAACAAAAGTTAAGAAAGTAATGATGAAAATAAGGAACATCTCTGTGAATACAAAGAGTCATTTCAGCAGTGTTGCTTATAATTAAAGGCAAAATAAACTAACAAAAGAGCAGAGCTGCTGATTTAATTCCAACTCAAGATTAATCAATACACCTGAGCCGAACAGGCAAGAAGAACTAGCTTCTTTATAATCCCAAATCAATATGAAAACTGATCTGCTGTAGCGTCCCGGTGATACCAGACAAACATCTTTCAGCTACAGGTAATCATCTTTTCCAGGGTTCATATAGATGTGTTACCCTCTGTCGGGTCCTCTGGAGATTACTCCTGAGGATCTTCCTGATCTCCTCCTCTCGGCCTTTCGGCAGCTGGGGCAGAGCTCTCTCTGCCGGCTTGGCGGGCGGAGGCTTCTTGGGCTGGATGTTCCTGAGAGGAGAAAGGGGAAAAAGGGAGAGGATCAGAGTTTGTGTTCTGCACAGAACAAATTACAGACATATGCAAAACAAATGTTGTGTGTGTTTTAAAAACATATGATCATCTGCAAAGTTAAAGACCGGTCTTCTTCGGAGTCTTCCACCTGGTATTAAAGGATCAGGGGACTCAGAGCACGGCTGTGGGTTAGCTTCACCTCTCATTGACAGGTCAGTGTTTCTATCTTGGAGATGGCTTAACGATTTCTCTCTGTGTGTACTTGTTAAAAGTCTGATCTCGTCAAAGCTTTGTTTGGAGGAAATTACAGAAATGTCTTCCTCGCTGTGATGAGCAATCTCAATTCTTACACTGAGGAGATCCATAATTTGACTCATAAATTCAAACTATCCAAGTCTTGACAGCAGACACAACATCAATAAGGTGCGTGCTCCTATTTAGAGAAGCTAACTGCACACAAACACTGTGAAATGATCAGGAAAGACTTCCTGCTGGTGAATGAACCCCGAGACAAAGGCTGTAATAATAAAGTTGTTAGTGCAACACTCGCCGCAAAAAACAGCTCATTACTGTTCAGAGAAAGAGATGTTTAATCTTCTCAACCATTAAAAGGAAATAAAACTCAGGGGCTAGTTAAAGCTCCCCTCATACATTCATATAAAACACGAAGAAAGTTGGTTATAGTTAATGAGAAACAAGGCATTAAAATAAAAGTGATACTTCCTGCTGCATTTACACCTTTGACACAAACTTGTTCAGCTTATGACGCCTGTGAGAGCAAAAGTAATATAATGCACACAAGTTGATGTAGATTCCTGATTTGAGAGGCAGAGTCTCAGACACCATTTGAAGAGATTATAATTAACATTAGGGCTCGGTGATACGGGAAAAAGTTTATCATGATATATTTTTTTCACATCAGTCGATATCGATAAATATCATATTATAAAGATTAAAATTTAACAGTGTTTATTGGTAGCATGTCTTTTGCGACACAATAAGCTACTGCATCTGTGAGATCTAGAGAAAGCGGACTGAATGGTCGGCTGTTTCGGCTGCACAGGTGCCACGGGCTCCATGCTCCGCTCGGGGTTTGTAACCTTTTGCATTGCACATGCGAGATTGCCATTGCGAAAACATGTACTCGACATAATTTGCAGTGCACATTACTCTGCTTCATGTCCGACGATGTCTTCATCTGTTGAGCCTTCATCTGCATTTCTGCCGGGGGTAGCTCTCATTTTCTTTTTTTCTCACCGACAGTGCTGTCGGCTTCACGTGTTAAAGTGCTATGGTTGCGTGAAGCTGCTGCCTGCTACTATACAGTTGTTCGCTACTTGGTTCTAATTCAGCACGATTGGTTCAGTGCGAAGCGGACCCTGAGCAACTCCCCTTTTCATTGGCTATTCGTATAGTCGACCAAAACATGGCAGAATGCCGACTATTGAAAAGTATTTTGACCATGTTTTATATCGCAATTGTGGGAAATTAATTTTCGATATACATAATTATCACTTTATCCCCCAGCCCTAATCAACATATTTCAATTATTATGTTTAACTGGAAAAGAGGAGAAATTTTCTCTTTGGTTAAAAGGTTCATGGAGTTTCATCTCATCGTGAAGCTTTCCTGTTTGCCATTTTCCTGTTTTGGTTCACTCTCATAACTCTCAGTGTTCTTTTCAGGCCTAGCTGACGGGTGATTTCGGAGAAAAACATCCCTAAAAGCACACTGTTTACTGCCTGTTCAGCACCAAACAGCAGACAGACCCAGACAGAGACGAGCCGGGGAGCACAGCGGTGCTTTTAAGAGCTAAAAGCCTTTTTTTTTTTTCCCCCCTGTATGAGTTTTGAGAGATGCAATATGATTACCGGACAGGTGGCTGCAAACTCAACTCAAAATGAATGATAATGTTGCTCTGTAGCTGCTGCATGTGAAAACAAGTCAGTGTTTGCGACCAAGTTTTAAATTTAAAGGTCAGACTGCTTATATAAGAGTGGCGTCAGGAGCTGGTTTCTACTGCCCCCGGGTGGCCAAAAGGTATAGTTATTGTAGATTCAAGGACTGAGGCTTGGGCGGTCTATTTTTCTGAGTGTGATCGCTCCGGACAGATTTGGATTTAGATACAGTGACTTAGTACTCACTGCATGGAAACAGTGGAAGGCACAGCAGACGGCAGCTTGACTCCCCCTCCGCTCTCCACCAGCTCAATGGCCTGTTTCATCTCCATCTTGTGGTAGAAGGCGATGAGCTGTGGCTCCTTGGAGCGCTCGCCCGCTATCAGGCACTTCTTCACATACTTCTTGTTGAAGCGGTTTAGCCTGGAAGGAGGAGGGAGGGAAGTGACAGATGAAAACAGATGAGAGTGAAGGAGTGAGAAGAGAGACAGAGATGTTGGACATTCTGCACACAAGATAAAGAGGGAGAGAAACAGCTGATGATGCCACATTTACAAACACGGTTTTGACGTGCTTTCTGAAAGTTCAAACCAGTTAGCTGATATGACAGAAAATTAATCTCCGACCTTTTCAGTGTGAAGTTCAAAAGTTACAAATACCACACTGTTTCTCAGTAATAGACTGACTCTCTTTTCTTCATTTGAACTTTGACAACGAGGTACTGAGAAAAAATCTGCAAATATACTCAAACGATCATGAATTTCAGAGTCAGAAAACTGTACAATCCATACTTGTCTTTCCAGTGGTGGTGCCCGTAGTGCCCACAAATGTCCTCTATCCCAGTCAGTAAGTGGTCGAGGAACTGAAGGGGAAAAAAAGAGCAGAAAATCTTCTTTAAATGGAAGTTACACTCAAGCGTTCCTCTTTTTACTGTGGAGTGTTGGAGTTCATTAAAAGCACATCAGAAAAGTGCAGTTTCTCCAAAAACACAACTTTCCAGTTATATGTCTTACGATAACAGTCAGAGACAAGGTTTGATTTATCTTCTTTCCAACTTTTCACATGAACAGTTCACAACTTGGAAGAAAAATCAAGTTTATTTTTATCCTGAAGGAGGAGAAGCTTTCTTCTATGACTTACAGCACTACTGAGTGATACAACAGGCTCTCTGTTTAGCTGTCTGAACAATGTCTTACGTGAGCTCAGTGACCGATTCTTACAGTTCAGCCGCAAACATCATTATCATCAACAGTGGGTGACAAGCTTCATAACGGGAGTCGTGGAGAAAACAAGCAGCAGCAGCAGCAGAGTGCAGGTGATTGATTGGACTCTGTTTATTAACAGTGGCAGCACGCCCACTCAGAAGGGCAGGAAAACAGAAAAAAATCATAGTGATGTACTTATTCTCCAGACTGCATCAGGCTGCAGGTCGCCCTGCTGTTCCAAGACTACAGATGACGGTCTGACAGGCAGGGTTACTATGGGAACAAGTCATTAAGCGGAGCCACAGAATTTACGTCTGCTTTGACAGAGGAGACTGATTTATAGAGAGAAGGACTGACGGTGTGGGGGCAGGAGGACGAGAAGTTTCTCCACAGTGTTGAGGCTGAAAGATGAAGCTAAAAGACAACGTGGAAACACTCTGAGAAAATCTCCTCTTACTTATTCTGATACAAAAAAAACATGTATGGTTTTACTTCCCTTGTCAACAACTTACTGTGTGACTTTTTTATCAGTATGGGGGAAATTCTATTTAGTTTTCAAACTTCTTACCATTTAAATCTTTGCATTTCTAACAAAAGTTTTCCAATTAATACTTTTTTAAGCTTTTGTTCAATTTGTGGTCGTACTGCCGTCCAATTTGAGTACTTTCAAACTGGAGCGAATGACCATGACTGTTTTTGTTTTAAAAGTTTACTGAAATCTTTGGAGTCGAGGTGATCTTTGTATAAACATTTGAACTTCATATTTTTATTTTAATCTTCTGAGTGAAATTAATACTTACTGTTGAAACTGTGTCTTTCTGCTTTAAATGGGACAAACCTTCTTGAAGCATAAGTAAAAACAGCTTGACCCACAGTATAGTTTAGTACCACTATCACTGTGCGCTCTTTAGTATTACTTGTGAGTAAAATACTGTGTTATTATGTTGTTCCCATCACAGCACTGACAGGTGTTTGAGAGTACTTGAAGCATTTTCTGTTGGGGATGATGTGCCCTCTCGCCACCTGCTAGATAAATAAATGTAATCAATTCAACAATAACTTCCTCTAAACTGGAGGACTGACTGGGGAGCACTTCATTTGTAGGTTGTCGCCCAGTATGAGTGTGGAGTGTGTCCTCCTCAGCCAGCTCTGTTGGCTCTTATCACCGGTGTGTCACTGTGGAGGGGAGCCTATTAGGACAGTTTGTTCTTCTAGCCTCCAGCACTGGAGACTTACTGCAAAGCCACAGAGATGGCTGGGTGTAAGTGTGTGTGTATGTGAGTGTGTGTGTGTGTGTGTGTGTGTGTGAGGCTTATCTTTGTCCATATGTGTGTATGAGTCTCTCTATATACAAGCTATATTATTGTGGTCAGCCATAGATGCAATTGGCTATCTTTATCTGTGTATACAATGAGCTCTGCATCCGTGTTTGTGTGTATGTGTGTGAGTGTAGTGTGTACGTGTGTGTATGAGGGGGTTCCTTCCGGCTAGATATGACCTTTTGGCTATACTAGTTTCCGTTCGGAAGTTGGACAGTAAAGCTGCCATCTGTTTTCTAACCTCTGGACCGCTGTTGAAGCACACGTCTCTGTACATGAAATGAAGTTTGAAGATATGACCAGTAGGTGGCAGCAGCGGTTCAGGTTTGATGAAGTGATCTGAGAGGATTTACTGGAAGAGGGTGTCATATTTTACATAACCCCCAACAACTGACGGAATTTGACACATAACCAGGAAATTTAGTAGATGTCTTTAGATACTGTGTGTGCACCTCTCTGCTTTGCTTTGTTAATGATGTATCAATGAGTCGTCGTTCAAAACAGTCTGTAGATTTCAGTGTAAACAAATGACAGGAAAGGAGAATACACTGCAAAAGCTCAACACTGCACCTCATTAGAAACATGTTTTGAAAATCTGATGTTTTATATATCATCTATATGAACAAAGGTGTCTAGTATTAATGTGTGTAAACTAAGGATGCAAATTTAAAGTGTGTTTCATGATGGTTTGCTAAACTACCAAATATCACAAACTCACAGCATCCACCTTTCTGCTCACTCCTTCTTATACAGTAAATAGGTATGACCACATGCTTAGGACCCAGTTGAGAGTGCATGTGAGTCACAGCAGCAGAAAACACACTCTCAGAGGGCTCTGATGTTGCTGGTATGAAGAGTGACAGACGTGCCAGCTTTGCCAGTCTGGGAAAACTCTCTGCATTTACTTCCCACCAGTCTGTCGTCCCTGTATACAATGATGATGTAATGCCCTTTAAAAGTTCTCAGTTAGTGGCAGCTGATGTGTATTGCTCCAAAGAGAGCTGTGTTCAAGTACTTTCATAACACCCCATCACTCACTACTCGATTAAATCAGTTTTCTGTCCCTGCAGGTTGAGGTTAGTCGGAGGAAAAGGTTCGTACCTGCGTGTGGATCTCCTCATTAATCGACCGTTTGGCCTCCTGTTTCTTCTTCACTGCCAGCAGCTCCACCAGCGGTTTGATGGTCATGCCCTTCAAAGAAGATGACAAGAGCAAATTAAGACTCTCTGATTCACACCTGTTGCTACCCTGCAGCCGGAAATATGTACTAATTACCCTCTTTGTGTGGAAGCAAAACACAAAGGTAACGTGCGGACTTGCACATTTCTTAACCATCTATCGCATTTGTTCTTTTAAAGAGAACTGAAAGGTAAGTTAGAGTTTTCATTCACAAAAGTCAAACATAAGCTCATTAGTAACTCACTTCCCTCCGTGATATGTTTCATAATGGCTGATGAAACAACACAGCAGGTTTTCACACCTTTCACAACAGCCATGTTGCAGTAACTGTAAACCTCACACCTACATGTGAGGGCGAGACCCGTGGAAAGTTACAGTTTGAGTTTAATTTCAGCAACTTTTGAAAACCACTTCCTGGTAAGATCATCACTAAATAGAGATGATATAACTCAGTGTTTCTATTGTGCCCCTCACAGACTTTTGGTACAGAGATGTTTCCTTTAAGAACAAACTCATCCTTGGGGAAACCCTGACCTGCTTCCATAAAGATTTTTGAACCAGACAGAGCGAGATATATATACATTTGAAATATCATTTTGGGACTGTGTTCGGAGGACAAATGTGTTTAGAAACTGAACTGGTGGGTGCTCCCTTTAAGAAAACCTCGGAGTAAACTCATTCTAAACACTCATCTCATGTTGATTGGTAAACAGCTTTAATTAAATGTTTGAGAAATGTCACAATCATCCAAAAACACTCTTCAGATTTTCACTTTCCATTCAGTTTCAAACTTGACTTTATAGCTGCTTTCCAAGAATCACAGCTATGAATAATTACACCTCGTTTTTCCAGTCCCCTATCACCGAAATTCAGAAAAATTCAGTGAAATATAACTGACGTTTGTTACTGTTGGATTAGAAGGAGAGGTGTACGTGCATGTGTATGTGTGTGTGTGTGATCCTGTCTGCACTTAAAAGCCTTGAGAGTATCATTCTGCTTCTTAAAGAGATTAAACAGGCCATCTGGTTTACTGTAATAACCTAAAGTGAATGTCCCAGGATTCCTGCTCTGTCGTGGCTCAGCTCGTCTCAGGCTCATTTGAATACCTCCATGCAGAAAAAATATCTCCTATGGGGTCTCCATGACAATATGAGTTACTTTACTGTACTATAATAAACTAGATACATTCTGTGGTAATGCAGAACGCCCAACTCCCACTTAGGGCACATATGTGCAACTTTAAACATGTCAGAACACAACCAGCACGTGTAGTCATCTCGTTGTTATGTCGTCTCTTACATAAGTAACATCAGACATCTTTAAATGATAGATGTCGTATATAAAAGCATATATATCTTAAAAAATCGCACCTGGGCATATGTTATAAAAATGAAAACAGTAATGACAATATAGCACTACCAAATTGGCACTTTTAAAAGACTGATTTCTGCTTTTATTGGACATTTTGGAGTTTAAATGCAGCAAGAAAACAAGTAGAGAAGTGCAGCAGGTATGACCGAGGACGAATCTGCTGATTAGAACCAAATCAGCCATGTTAATAATAATAATAATAATACTAATAATCTTGTTTACAAAGAACTTCTAAAAAACAAGTTACAAAGTGCTCAGCAAGTAGAGAAAGAAAAGCTGTAAACGGCTGTAGTTGATTAAGCTTTCAATGACTGATTACAACACATTACAAAGAAGTGAGATGCAATACTTAAGCAATAATTTAAGATGTCAGATACATATAACAAACTGGTGGTCAAGAAAAAGAAGAACAACGGAAGTGAGTTTTTGAGGAGAGATTTAAAAGAGGACACTGAGTTTGCCTGTCTGACATCCTCAGGCAGAGATTTCCATGAGAAGGGTCCTGCTAAAGGACCTCAGGCTGCAGTCAGGCTAGTTTCTTACAGATAAAAGGTGGAGCCATTTAAGGCTTTAAAAAAAGCAGTAAAATCTTAAAATCTATTTTAAAACTCACAGGGAGCCAGTGAAGGGCCGCTGGGACTGGTGTTATATGGTTGCCTCTCTTTCCAAGTGTTAGAAATCTGGCAGCAGCATTCTGCATGAATTATAGTCTTTGTATGTTCTGCTTACTGAAGCTAGAATAAAGTCTGGAAGAAACTAATGCATTAAAAAAAGTTTTTTTATTCAGGAGGAGAAAGAAAAGACCTGATTTTGGTTCACAGTCTAAGCTGAGTAAAGTAGGACTGTATAACTCTGGTCACCTGGGTGTCAAAGGAAAGGAGTCAGAAATGTCCCCGTGGTTGTGGGCCTCTTTGCAAACATTGGATAAGTCGCCCAGGCTGGAGGACAGGTTATTGATGGAGCTATAAGCTAGGGGAAGGAGGTGTAATGACAGTAACTTTTGCGTCATTTTAGACATCCAACTCTTGGTTTTAGTCAGACAGGAAATAAAGTCAGACACAACCGCAGTAGCAGGTTTAAACAGGGTGTAGAGCAGAGTGTCATCTGCATGTTGCAGCAATACGCATGTGCTTTCAGCTTCTCAATCACCACCTGACTCCTTATATGTTCATGATAAAAGTTCTTACAATCAAAAAGCTTCTCCTGCTAAAACCAGAAAATCTAAGTTTTTACTTATCGTAACGCTGGATCAGAGAAGGAGTAAGCTAACTCGCGCAAAAACAAATACCACGCCTCTGCACACCTCTGAAGTATTCAAAGTATTTCTGACTCTAATCATTAACCAAACAAGAGCGAAGAAGACCTCACCTTATTTCTCTGCCAGATAAAAACAAGCACTCAGTTTGAGCTTTTTTGATACACTTTGGCTGCACACTGCAGGTGAAAGAGGCCTCCTATCTCGCCCCCTCCTTCTTTGGCTCTGTATCTCTCTCCGAATCAGACTGCAGCAGCATGAATAAAACATGTTTCTAATCTAGCCTCTAAGGAGGAAAAAAAAAAAAAGAGTATCTCCAGGTTTTATTTTAGCTGTTTCCATCTGGGGTCAAACTCGATTCCAAGAGTCTTCCTGCCGTTGCGCTTGGAGACCTCTTTATCTAGCAGGACACAATCACTGCCTGTTTGTCCTCATCTCACCTTCATTTGCTGTTTCGTTATCTTCGTGTTTCCTCGGAGAGAAGTCTCATAAATGTGTTCTTGTATTCCCTCTGCGTGTGTTCTGTATTTGGTGACTGAATTAGCACACCTGCATGTCTGCCTGTCAGTGGACTTTGGAGAGTTGGAGCCGATATGACAGTTTGCTGAACCAGCTGGGGCTGTTTTCTTCAAAAACCAACAGAGACCAAAAAACGGTATCCACTGAGGGATTACATGAACGTGTATTTGATGTTCAGTCCTCCGCTTGACAAGCAGGAACATCATTAACAGTGTTTGACTGAATGGGCTGAATAAAACGGCACTGTGAGACACGCTGGTTTTTTAAAGGTATTGGTGTGCATGAATCAAACGAGTGATGTTTCAATTTCAAACGAGGCTTATGAGGCAAAAGATACTCCTTTGAAAGCAGCATGATAGATGTTAACAGATGCAAATGAGGGTGACATGCACCCAAGGAGAGAAAAAGAAGCCATCACTCTCTACTTTCTGGATGTGTCAGCGAGGGACTTTCTCTAATTTCTCTTACCTGAACGAAGACAGTGAAGAAGACGACAGTGATGATGGCGGTGAGGAACATCTCTCTCATTGGGAAGTGATTTTTGTCCAGCAGGAAACCGAGGGAGAAGGCGATCGCCCCTCGCAGGCCACCGTAGGCGATGATGAACTGGTCTTTAGTTGTCAGCTTGACGATACGGAACTGGTTGATCACATACGTCAGGCCGACGACACCTGGGGAGGACGAGTTGAGAGGATCTCAGGCTGTGTGTGTTTGTTAGTGTGAAGCAGGATTAACCTATCAACAGCCACGTTTACATGTGCAAAATTTCTTGATCTGATTAAAAATTTGAGGGATAAGATAATCTGAATCCACTGCTTATATGGGCGCAAAGTCAAATAATCCGATTATGATGTGCGTATCCATGCACCAAGCTTTATTCAGATTAGAGGGATTAGAGTCGCAAAAACAACCACAGAAGAAGAGTTGTATTTACAACGCGGTAGTGGCTCACTCCATTCAATTCAGGATGTTCCCCCCTGTTACATGTTGTCACTAGATGGCGCCTTTGCTCACCTATTTTACTATTCTGTCAAAGGTTGCACTGTGCGTGTAGATGTGACATCATAACGTTGTATGCACGCTTTGTTATGTTACCGGAGGAGTAGACACGGCCCGTGCGGTTGTGTTTTATGCCAGAGTGTTAATAATGAAACCTCCTGAACTGGCCTCAATAAATAAACCAAAGTGTTTAAATGGACGCATTTCGGAATAACGATTGGCATAAACCACCCCTCTCGATCAGAAAGCAATTTTTTTCCTGATTGAGCCGAATTTGATCAGATTCTCCCAATCCACATGTTTACATGGCACTTTTTTTATTCCGATCAGGCCTTTATTCTGATTATTTGTGCCCATGTAAACACAGCTAGTGTGGTTCCCTCTCCAGAGAAGCACTTTACTCCAACCTGATCGACAGATCACTCATAACTGACAGACTAGGTAATATTTAATGTAATACAACTCTTAACCGCAGTCTGTTTTCAATCTCTTAATCGAATTCTGCTTTACACTAAATAGAAATCAATCACCCTGAGGACAAAAACCCTACACTGGAGCACTACAGCATGCTTAAGCTGCACGACAAGAAATAAGTTAAACATGCAAACACAGAGAAAGATCCTCTTTTTAGGAGGTCTTTTCACGCCTTTATAGGAGGGAGAAAGTGAAGACGGATAAGGTGTCACAGATCAGATCAGAACTCCTCCCGTCTGCCTTCTTAGACCGTCTTCACACACTTTAACCGCAGTGCTAAACCAGCCTGCCTTAAATACTTCTTCAACTTGTTTCCATGTGCCGGGAGAGAGACAGGCATCATCACTGAGTGTGACAATGCAGCAGCAGACGGTTTAATCCCAGGGCTACAAATGTGAAATACATATGAGATCTCAGCTTGACTGAACACATCTCATCTGTCTTTCACTTCTACTATCTCTTCTCAAAAACACTAACATCTCCAGGATGACGAATCATCGACAGAGGGGCTTGTGACAGTCTGAAGTTAACATAGAAATCCTCTGAGGAGGTTCCTCTTACACGCCGTCAGCTGTGTGATGAAACCAGATGGCAACTTAATATATTTTCCAGCTCCCTTTGCAAGGTCAAGGTCTTTTTGAACGCAGAAATTCTCGATGTGTGAATTACAATCACTTCAAAGAGCCTGTGATACAGTTTTCTCCACTGAGCTGCTTTGATTTTGCTTTGCATTGATGGCCTCTTGTGAAATATATTATAGTAAAAGCGCTTGGTGAGGAAATCTAGAGTGACTGTCTCATCTGGTGATATATATATAAACTTATTATCAGAGATGTCTCATGAACGAGCCTCCAAACTCTCTTATAAAACACACTTCCTCTTTTGTGCGGTTTCAGCCGTTGAACCTTCACACAGTAAACCACACAGCCTCCACCCTTTAAAGAAGTGAATGTAAGAAAAAGTGCAAAGCAGCTGACCTATGACCCGAGCCACCAGACAAAGGATCACTGTGACAGTGACAAATGTCCAGTTCCAGGCATGAGGGCCGTCCACAGTCGCCACACCCAGGAAGATGAAGATGAGTGTCTCGCTGACGCTGCTCCACATTTTCAGGAAGTACTTGATGGTTGTGTGGGATTTATGGGATATGTTGGCCTCCACGTAGGGTCTCATCACTGCTCCACATGCGATTAATCTGGAAAGATGAAAGAAAAATGCTTTTTATATGTGTTACTAAAGAAGATAAACCTCTTATACAACATTGTTATCCCATTTCTGTCTAGCAACCACTCCTCTGTTGAATTTGCCGTCGTCTGCCTCAGTGGTTTTCTGTCAGCAAAAACAACCTCCATACATCCACTCCTGTTCTTCCCGTTCTTTAGCCTCTCAGTGAATAATCCAAGAAATATCTGCCTGTAAACCAGCTAACGCTTTCCAGCAAACAAATTATACAAAAAAAGGAAAAAAACACTTTGACAAATCTTGCTTTCGATTTAAGGTGCGAGGAGGCGGCGACTCGCTCTGTCCTTGAGTATGAACATCCTTCAGCCCCGACTCAGAGGAGAGGCTCAGTATTTCATCACCTCCTCTCCGCAACATCAATAACTCCTCGCACCTTAAAACTGAAAATAGATTGATATTTTCTGGAGGAAGAGCTGACGAGACAGAGAACATTGGGATGCCAATAAATTCAGGCTTGACCGAGGTGTTGGGAGATCAGTGTAATCTGTTATATGACTGGTTACAGGGAGAGTAATCTGCCACGCTCTTGAGTTGAGTGACTGAAATAGAGCTTCTCTGCACGAGGATGTTGGATATAGACCATGACATCTCATGGCTGAGAGAGGGACTATATATTATGAACATGCGATACATGAGGGACGTCCCTGAAACAGCTGGACTATTTTACACCTGCCACAGAGCGCCGACACACAGTAACAGCACTATTCTTCACAGCAGAGAGTGGGCACCATCCCTCCCTTCAAACAGCTCTCACTTTGGCTTTGTCATTAACAGCTCGGATCGGCGTGAAAGCACAAGGAAGCTGCGGCTCCAGCTAAAATAAACAGTGGTATCTTCAACATGTTGTGCAACAACGGTATAATTCATTAGGCTCCAACATTTGGAGAGAGGAGAGCAGGGAGAGGAGCAGGAGGAGGCAGGAGTGTGTGTCTGAAAAGCCAAGGGACGAGAGAGAGGCTGTAGTGAACAAATGACTGCTGTAGGGCTGGACGATAAACCAAAAATTTACAGATACAGAAATTTACGACAATAACCAACATCATTTTGCCCATGTCAATATATTTGTTGTCAAAAAATTAAATAAATAAAAGTTGGTTTAGAGTGTGTGTGGGTAGGCTATGTTTTCATGTCCCTTTAAGATGCTCTCCTGAGTCGAAGATGTGACTCCACCCCATCCAGTCCGTAGCAAAGAGAGAAAGACAGGTGAGGAGATGGAGGATGGTTCAAAAGTTGTAACAGCCGGAGCAGTGGCTGAATTAGACGAAGTTAATGTGGAAGGGGGTGAGCAGCTTGTGGAGTTGCTATTGTCCATTTATTGTTATCGAGGTGAACTGCTCAAAATATCGTGATATTGATTTGAGGCCATATCGCCCAGCCCTAGACTGCTGGACTAAAAAGTGAGGGACATTGTCTATCTATCAAAATCTTTATAAAACATAAATAAACAAATCTTGGGGCAATAAAACACAATATACCAAGACTTGAAAAGACTGAATGATTAGTTAGATCTGCAGTCTGGGATTATATGAAAGTATAAAAGAGCTCAAATCAAGCAGCCCTACCTTATTAAAAATGTTACAAAGATCATTTCTGAACCTGTATCTCGCCCTCTTTTGCAGCTCTTTGTGTTTACCTCTGATTGGAAAGTGTTGGCATACCAAAGTTGTTTTATTTTTTCAAACTTCGGATTCAGTGCAAAGGCAAACAAGCGTTATCACAACGGGCCCTTTGTCATATCCTGTTAGAGATCCTGAGCTGAGCTCCCATGGCTCCCTGATTTGCTTACATAGACGTGCTTCTAGATGAAGATATCTTTACCCACTGAACAACAGCATGTCAAAATTGGCTGTATGTGCTTGTAGCCCAGCTGTGCAGTCTGCTCAAACACTTTCTTTTCTGTTAAGAAGGTTAAGTCAACAAACACATATTCAACAATCAAACACTCATGTTAAAATAAGAAGTTAACCCTGCACACTGAAATGACTTCAGTAGCTTTACTGTGGGTGAACAATGTGTTTTGCCTTCAGCTTCCTCAGGTTTCGCCCCGCACGCAGCCAAATGTTTAGGTGGAAATGGATTGTTTGCTCATAATAAAGGCGCAGTAAAGTCACTCCACTGTGCAGCAGTTTATGTCTTAATTTATGTATGTGTGTTCCTGTGTTTGATTGGCATATAGCTGTGCATGTGGAGCCCTGTTTACTGTCAGAATACACTCAAATTAACAGTGGATCTGAGCTCTGCTGCACATGCCAGCTGTGTGAAGGCTCTGACGGCATGCACGCCTTAATGAAAATGAAGCAGAACCGAGCCAGATCAAAGCCAGAGAAATGGAAATGTTATTGGCTAAGCAGAGACAGTATGTGGTCCCGG
Organism: Xyrichtys novacula; assembly: GCA_962446985.1. Taxonomy (NCBI): domain Eukaryota; kingdom Metazoa; phylum Chordata; class Actinopteri; order Labriformes; family Labridae; genus Xyrichtys; species Xyrichtys novacula. The sequence continues at coordinate 28,878,466 of OY660871.1, forward strand.
ATCGAAGCATGGAGGCAAATTAATATCTTTATTTTTGGCAGCCAAGGAACAAGTTTGATGTCCTTGTGGTTGCCCAAAGGGAAAAAATTGAAAGATAAAAGTGAGCTATTAAACTGGAGTGGATGACCCTCGATGCTAGGGCTGGGCTATATGGCCTCAAATCAATACTGCGATATATCAATATACACGCAGTTCACCTCCATAACAATAAATGGACGATAACTTCTCCACAAGCTGCTCACCCCCTCCCACATTAACTTCAGCCGCTACAACTTTTGAACCGTCCTCCATCTCCTCACCTGTCTTTTCCTCTTTGTTACGGACTGGATGGGGTGGAGTCACATCTCTGATGTAGGACAGCGTCTTAAAGGGACGTGAGACCATAGCCTACCTACACACATCCAAAACCAACTTTTATTTATTTATCTTTTTGACACCAAATATACAGATATGGGCAAACGACATCAGTTATTGTTGTAAATTTCGGTATCGGTAAATTTGCAGTTTATCGCCCAGCCCTACTCAAACCACAGTGAAAGCATTAACGATGGACAGGCCTCTCTGTGAAAGCGTCACTTTCTGCTCACTCTATCTCTTTCAAACTTACGCCATGATGCCAGACAGGTGGAACATCTCAGCGGACAGGTAAGCCATGTAGCTGTACACAAAGACGAAAAGTGGCTCGATGACACGCGTGTGGGAGGTGAAACGAGACGTAAACGCGGACAGGATCCCGTAGATAGCTCCGACTAGAACGCCACCCAACGCTACAACCAGGAAGGAGATGACTCCCAGGACGCCGTCCATCACAGTCACAGTGCCAGCACCTGCAAACTCCTCAAACAGGTGGTACAACACCTAGAAGAGAAAGAGTGAATGAGACAGATAATCAGATTAATGAGTAAACACAGGTATCACCAGGTGAAAAGTACTCTTTATTTTGTATTTATCAGCATCATATGGGCCACACTTCCAGCAAAAGAGGTTCTAACATTTCTGCAGAAGCAGCCTGACTATCTGTCTATCACAAACAGGCTGACGTGCTCTGCTATACTCCAAACTGCCTGTGTCAGGGCCATCCTGAGCATGCACCTCTTACTCAGCCTCAGTCCTTACTGCAATGTCCTCACGCCCAATTCAACCCTGACCCCCCCTGCTCCAAGACACAAGACAGGCTCTCTCTCTCTCTCCCTCCCTCCCTCCCTCTCTCTCTCTTCTTGAATTAGTGACAGCACAGAGAGACAGTGCAGGCAGGTTTTTTTTCTCTGCCAATGACAGCACAGAGCCTACCTCTGCACTCAAGCTGAACTTTCATCCAAACATGTGAGCTGCAGACAATAGCCCTTATTGAATGGACACGCAGAGCATCATAGTATTATATAACGGTATTATAGTAAATATTTAGCGCAGTATTCTTTGGGGAAAATGCCAGGCTGCTTGGTGTAACGTTAGCATCAATAGTAACTTTATACTGTGGCTGTCAGAGAGGGCCAGCTAACAGCTGCCATGCTGAGAGCTGGGGATAATAGTGCGGTGACAGGATAGTCAGCAGATCACCGGCTGCTTGTTGACAGCTATGTCAGCCTAGTAAATGTAAAAAAAAACAAAACAGAATTAATCAATTTGAAGCTAATCTAGAACCTCCTCAGTGATTGGTTTAGCTGCTTTAGGGATAAATAGAAATAAAAAACACTTCCAGATGCAGATACTATCCTACAATCAGTCGGTGTATCTTATTTGAGCATCAAGAAAACAAGAAAGTTTTCTAACAACTTTATTTCTCTGTTTCCTGTCTTCGTCACTCACCACAGTCACTGCATCATTGAGCAGCGATTCGCCAAACACCAGAATGTGCAGCAGCTCATTGATGTGAATCTCCTCGAACACAGCCAGCACAGCCACAGGATCTACAGCTGAGATGATGGAGCCGAACAGCAGGCATGGCAACAGCTCCATGGCGTGGAGTGGATTTGGATTGGCTGGTTGGATCTGACACACGGCGTACAGCAGCCCCCCGATGAAAAAGGCGTTCCACAGGGTCCCCACCACCGCGAACATGAGGATGGTGCCCAGGTTCTCCATGAAGGGACGGATGGGCAGGAAGTAGCCAGCATCTAGGATGATGGGAGGCAGCAGGCACAGAAAGAACAATCTGGAGTCCAGCACTGGGGGGACCTGTTCTCCAGCTAGTTTGATGAGCCCCCCGACAAGCAGGCCCACCGTGATTAGCAGGCAGCTCTCTGGCACAATGCTGGACAGGCGAGGAATCAGATGGAACCCTGGGAAATGGATCGAAAACTCATATTAGATGTACTGGAACAGAAGAGACAAAGATCTACAAACAGAGAATGTACTGCTTTGGGGATTCATGGTATTTGAGAATCCCTTCTGCTCTCTCAGTAAAGTATATCCTCCTCTTCTTTTTAAGGCCCTGACAGCTAGAGTGACTTGAATACTTGCTGACACGACATTAAAAGAGCAATCAGACGGGACATACTACACTTCCGTGAGTGTACTGGCACCACCTAGAAGACAAATTCTTCACATAAGGCAGTTACTGTGGTGGTGCTCAAGACTTCCAGGTAGTAATACAATTGATTCAAATACAAGCACAGCTCCAAAAATTAAAATGACCAGTACAAAGTTCATTTTTTCCCCATAATTTAATTTGAAAAAGTCAAACTTCTACATGTTCAAGATTCATCGCACACAAAGTGAAATGTTTACAGACTTTTTTTGTTTTATTCTTGAGGAATACAATTCACCATCTCAACACGTCAGGATATAACAACAAAAAAAGGATCTATAACCTCATTTATGAACTAGTTTCTGGTAGTTTTGGCGCTGTGGGCAGGTGCCCAGTCCTGCTGGAGAATGAATCTGTACCTCCACAAAGCTTCTCAGAAGATGGAAACACGAAGAGCTCTTAAATCTCATGGTGGTCTTTCCTTCAGACTCTAGGATCTTGACTTCCAGAGGTACAAAATGTACTTTCACCTGAAAATAGGACTTTGGGCCATTCAGTAGTCATCCAGTTCTTTTTCATCTGAGCAGACACTTAGACACTTCTGACAATGTCCTTGGTTCAAGAGTGCCTTTAAAGTGTGAATACGACACTTGTAGTCCATTTCCTGGACTCGTATTATGTATAGTGTAGTGTGGCTGTCCGTACACTGACTCCAGCCTCAGCCTACTCTTTTTAAGGCTCCCCTGACTTCTTGAATCCCTGTTGCTTGGTCACCTTTTCCTCCCACACTTTTCCATAAATCTGCTTTCATCCAGCACTCTGTGAACAGTCAGCCTTTTCAGCAATGACCTTCTGAGGCTTTCTCTCCATGTGGAGGGTGTCAGTGATCGTCTTCTGGACAGCTGCCAACAATATTCTAATGTTTTGAGGTAGTGGAGTTATGATTTTTGTCTTAATCATCAAGAATCAAACAAAAAAAAAGTCTTGAACACATATAACTTTTTTGGGTTAGTCTCATTTCTTGAGCTGCACGTGCAGTTTGCTCAAATCTGTTGTGCAAAAACAAACAGTTTGACACACAGTGTTCCTGAGCATGTAAATATGGGTTGTTGATTGGTGTGTCAGTTTTAGCAGACATGTCAGAACTTGCATACATTGTTTGGTGATTTCAACTTCTAGGGTCTGATAAATCTTGAATAATCTCAAATTATCAAACAGCACCCTTAGTTCTGAATCTGTTTACAGGAAAAAGGACAGGAAAGGTGTTTAGTATGCTGTGAAGTGACCAGGGTGGCTAACTGCGAACAATACAGCCTTGAGGAATCACAAGGAAAAAATGGAAATAGTATGCAAAACATGTATTGTAGACAGATCTCACATGACATGTCGAGGCTGCAGTTTAAAATACTTGAATGCCTCGAGCTCACATGCATGAAAATGAACTTATAGAAATTCAGCTGGTGAGTCTTTGTCTACATGTTATCATCCTAATCCAAACTTGCCCACTTTGCAATCATCTGCTATTGCTTGAGGCTGTATTGCTCACATGTTGCAGCACATGCAGCTCTGAAGGAAAGTCTCCAGCATCACCGTTTACGCCAAAACTCAACAGCATGATAAATCATCAAACCAACACAACATGGCGATTTGAGATAAAGCTTTTCACTCTAAAAGTATACCACCAGCGTGAGTTTGACACGCAACCATAAACACAGACAAGGCCACACACTGTATATACGCAATGTGGCGACATGACACCCGCAGCCTGTGCAGAAATAGTCAACAAGTACTTCAAAGAGTTATAGCATGTGTCATATAGCATGAAATCTTCCGTGGCTATATTTACTGTAAACATTGCACTGCACCAGCTGATGACATTATACTGTATACTGACATTAACAAACGCACACAGACAGGCGTATGAAACAGATATGGTTACATGCTCATGTGGAAAGAGGACTCTTATAGAGGGAGATAATATGATCATACAATTAGATGTTATCATAGTGAGCAGGACCTGGATTTGTTGTTTTTAGCCATGAGTGTAAAATAACCGATGATTCAACCCAATTTGACATGCCTCATGAGGAATTAATGCTCCTGTGAGTGGCACAAAAACCCTCAGTGTGGGTGTTTGTATAACAGGCTGAATCAGAGGGTTTGACGGGTTAATTGGGCCGTGTCAACAAGATGTTTTTCATATCAGACCCGAGCTGCAGCTTTTTCATGGAATTGTTAAGTCCACCCACCCCTATAATTTCTGTTTCGAATTGTGAGACGCGTTTGCACAGAAATAATAAGCCGTGAAACAGTCGGGGGCTCGAATTAAAGCACCCAAGGCTGCGCATTATAAACAATCAATAAGCAAAATATGTACAAAAAAGGACCATCTGGCACGTTAACCACAGGGATGCGCTCGCTTCGTGAGGAGAGATCGAGCGGGCCTGCAGGTGAGCTGCTCAGGCTGGCTCCAGTTTGCACAGGGAGGATGACAGAAGAGCTATAATGATTAATATTCACAGCAAGCTGAACCTAATGTTGTGTAATTGCCAGATGTTGCACAAATGCTCACTAGTAAACAAGAACTAATAATGAAAGTAAACAAAACTGTTGCATCAAATTAGAGACAAAATGCACGTCATTATCTGAAGTAATGTGGGTCCTACATCTTATCATTTGACAGCCTCACAGCGTGTGAAAAATTAGCAGCTAAATTTAAAAATCTCACACATCTGAAGAAAGGGGGGGAGGGGTAAAGACAACAGTATTAGTGTTTCAGTGCACAAGCTCAACAAGTGCATGTCTGTGGATTATCCAGCTGCATGCTCTGAGGAGAGACAGCGAGGAAGCCTTCCTTTTAAACGCTCTGTGGAGACCTAATTTCCCCACAATGAGATGTCAGAGGCTGAGCGCTCTTCCCTCCCAGAGCACTTTATTAGAAAACAGGCGACACCCACAACTCCAAGGAGGCCTGGTGGGTTAACAGAGATATTCTTTGATAGGCGCAACAGAAACTTTGTGTCTCCCCTGGAAAGTTTCTGTGGCGAACAGGATGTAAATTCCACAGCTAGGTCTGAGATTGACAGAAGTACAATACCTCTTCACAAGACAAGATAAAGGGTTTAAGAAGACTGAAGGTGAGATAGTACTAACAACTCATGTTCACAGATCCTGAATCTCTACGAAGGCTTAAAGAGTATTAAACGCAACTAGACTATAAGTGTGGAAGGTACCAGCTTGATTTTTTCCGTGTCAGTTTACAGTCTATGGTTAATTTCATCAGTAGGAACGTACAAAGTGCTAATGGGGCTGTTTTCAGAGCCTCCTTCGCCTCTGATTGGCTAGAAAAGCTGGAAACATCATCACACGCTCAAGCCAAACCTGGGCTGTCGGCTCTGTACATCGAACAGAACATTACAAAACATTATCGCACTTCTGAGTCTCCTAATCCGAACCCTAACCCGAGAGACGATGAGGTTTCACAGCCATAAGGAATAACCAATCGGAGCCCAGCACTTCTAGCCAATCAGAGGTGAAGGAGGGCGGGACCTTCACCTACCATCCTACAAAAATAAAAACAAAAAAAAACCCGGGTCCGGTGGTTATGTTTTAAGCGTTTCAACTTTCATGTGAGTCCTCCTCTACCATCCATGTCAAAGACATCAGCAGTGTGGCAGAATTTTTCTAAAATAGAAGTCGGGAAACAGATGTTTAACTGCCTTCTTGTGCTGATATCAGTATATTTTCACCTCACTGAGCCCACCTTAGTCGATTTTTGGTCAAAAATTTCAGGGTTTCAGTCGACCAAGAATTTCTTTGGTTGATTATAGCCAAATGAGGAATAAATACTAGAGACTTCTGAGACCACCTCCTGGATGATATATTTGATGACACCAGCTCCAACTCATCCCAAGCCCTGATTTCTGCATTACACCTTTTTCTGCATCTGTGCCACTGAAAACACTTATGATATCACTGCAACTGTGAAAGGTATATCAGACAAAGAACAGATGCTGAGAGGCTCTACAAAGAAACATAACCTATTATCAACCTTGATCCAGTAACACTCCATGTTAGCACACAACATATGTCTACTAATAAGGCATGAAGCATTGTCTTCAGTAGAAAACCAACATGCTTAACCAGTTGCAAGTTAATAGCAGGCTGCAGATGGCAGTGCATACACCAAGGAATACTGGGATCCCAGAAATGAGGTCTGCAAACAAAGACTATTTACTTTCACAGATCCCGAGGGGTCTTATGCTTGACATTTCTGGGTAAACATCACGTGTAAGTATGATATCAGGCCGAATGGCAGCACAGCGATACAGCCAGGAGAACCTGAAGACACTGGAAAAGGTTGCAGAAACTCTGCAATCGTGTCTTATAGCTGAGTGAGTCTCATGCCTATAGCTTGTGCATGGAAAATCACAGAGAATGGAATGCTCTTTATAACCTAATTTAAATAAGCAACTGGACTCAAAACACATGTTGATTTCCAGCATGCTCACAAGGAGAACTATGAGACAGCGAGACGGGGTTTCACAGATTCATTCAGCCGAACTTTGAACCTTGTAGACGCCAACTTCAGCAAACTTAATCTCCTGTGTACTGCTTTACTGAGCAGTTCAGGTTTTGGGTTGCTGACAGGGAGGCCCTCTGGTCACATGAACAGTTTTCTTTTTCTCATGACAGAACTTCAAAGTCCTCCTGAGAGAAACTTGTAAAACTGAATCCAGAGGACAACATGGGGGGCACCAAGTAGGGTTATTAATAGAAGACAAGGACTCCCATGATCCCTTGTGCAAAGTCGTCTTCCGTGTGGCATTAAGTAATGAACCTGAGCGTAAGGGGGTCTTTGGCCCACAGCTTTCACTCTATAATTCATGATCCATAAAAAGGCCACAATAGGCTGGCATTTAAAACTTAATCAAGCGATAAAAAAACACATAGAAAGACTAAATCGAGAGTCCGTATGTTCTACCAAATAAAAGATGACGTTTTATCACAGTTCAGTATCATATAGAATTTTCTAATCTATACTAACACAGTTGAGTTTTAGCTACTTCAGGGACACAGTCCATTTAAGATAATGCTATAAACCCGTCTTTCAAAGAGGAATAATCATTAGTTACTTTTTTTAGCGTACACTCATTTGGTACTCTTTATTTAAGCTGCTGTGGCAGATAAAGGCAGTGCTTCTGAGTGCGACCTTACATTTTAAAAAATGAAAAGCACAGCTCAGATGATAAGTGAAAGGTAATATGTACTTTAATTTTCATGAGAGCACTTTGAGTTTGAGCTCCCACTTACAAGCTTAGCATAAAGACGCAGCTAATCAGACTGATGTCGGCGGGACACTGTATCACAAAAGCTGGCAGAGCACTACTTTAGAGCGTGTAAATCACTTCAGAACTGAGGGACGCCCACTGGTTGGTATGTTTGATATATCTTACAGCTGCAAGAGGCGACAGCCATGCATTTAGGATTTATATTAACCAGAGCAAGCAAACAAACTGGAGCTCCTGAAGAGTGCAAATGCTCTCACATCAACCAGGGACCACTGGATCAAACTGATCTTGGAATAACTGTACGGCATATTGACATTTCCTACGTGCACTTCGGCAAATTTCTTCATGTTTAACAAAGTTTTGTTTTGAAATAATGCAGTATTTTCCAAAATGAGGAAAAAAATCTATGGTTTACATAACTAAGGGGTAGGGCTGGGTGATAAACTGAAAATTTACTAATACATAAATTGAAAACAATAACCAACGTCACTTTGCCCATATCGGTACATTCAGTGTAAAAAAAAATAAAGAAATAAAAGCTGGTTTTGGATGTGTGTTGGTAGGCTATGGTCTCATGTCCCTTTAAGACGCTGTCAGAGACGTGACTCCACCCCATCTAGTCTTTGACAAGGAGGGAAATACAGGTGAGGAGATGGAGGACAGTTCAAAAGTTGTAGCGGCTGGAGTGGCGGCTTAAGTAGACGAAGTTAACGTGGGAGGGGGAGTAGTTATCGTCCATTTATCATTATCAAGGTCAATATATTATGATATTGATTTGAGGCCATATCACCCAGCCGTACAAAGGGGTAAAACGTTCAGAAAACATAAGTTAGGACTACAATAAGAATTTCTGTCTCTTTGCTATAATGTTATTGACTTGAATTGTACATCACTTTTTACTATAAGAATCCACATGCATGTTTTGGAACTCTAAGACAGAACATTGCTCAACTATTGGAATCTCTCTGCAAAGATTGCCATTTATAAAAAACCTTCAATACCAGACCGGCAGGCTTGTCGCTCTTCAGGAAAGGTCACAACTGAACGGACTAAACGCATTACAGCTGGAGCCTCCAGCGGTGGCAAACTAAACACTGGATGCAATAATGACTCACTAAATGACCCATTATCATTCAAGGGTGACCAGAAGGGACAAGAGCAGACTGTGCATGCTGACGAATCAGGAAGAGAAAGAGACAAAAAGCCATTTCTGCATCGATACTAAGCCTTCACAATGTAAAGGAACAAAGAGCTCTCAGCAGGTCTGGGACTTGGGGACAAAGAGGCTCAGCAGAGCCTGAAACTTCCAGCCAAGACTAAGTGGTGACAGTTCACACATTCTTAAATCTGTCCTGCATGACTTCAATTATGGCCTCAGTGCTCATCAAGTGAAGAGCCAAAGCACTGTAGATAAGATAAGGAAAAGTAGGGCTGGGGAGTTCAAAGAGTAACCTATGGCATACGAGTAGAAGTGTTGTCAAGGCGTATGTATAAGATAGATAAATGTGAAGTGGACTGAGTGTATGAAAGAAGACATCATGTAGGCTATCACGAGGGTGGAGTTTTGAACTGTGAGATAAGCCTGTTCATACTGGCTGCTTGTCAATAAAAGACAGCCGCTGTGTCCTTCCTTGCTGCACGCCCTCCCTGAGAGCCTAAATGCAGCAAGGTTATTAAAAACCAACAAAGGGTAACGGCTCTTTCACTTCTAGTCCGTGCATCGAGTGTCAGCACAGCCTGTGACTTGTTCCACACGATCAGGAGCTGTGTCCTGTTGCCAGGTGACTAATTGCACATCCCTGGTACCCAAATCTGCTGGTTTAAGCCGGCAGTGGAGGGAAAAAAACATTCCGAAAGTCACTTCATTCGTTTCCCCTTCTGCAAACCAATATTTTAAATATGGCCTGACCCTAACATACTGATTGTCACAGGAAGGTCACCACATTAAGTTGAATTGACGCAACTTCCAGAGAACAAGTGGCTGTGAGTCATCATTTGAGTGTATGAGACAAACTAATGTTCTTGAAATCGCTTTCACAAGACAACTGTTGGATAAAACGATTAATAATGCAATGCTGCTGGTGAGCTTCCTGACGTATCTGCATGTCAGTACAAGAAGGATAGGTATTCTCCTTTGGGTTACATTTTCATGCAACAGAACCTTTAGTATCTCACAGGAACATCTCCAGCTGTAACGACTGAAAGGAGTACAACCCAGTGACAGTATCGAGTGTCTTAGAAACGCAGCTCTACTCAGGCTCTGTAGAGTCCACATGTTGATGTGGAGTAACTGTACAGAGTAAAGTAGGGCTGGGCGATATGTCCTCAAATCAATATCACGATATATTGAGCTGTTCACTTCGATACTACTCCACAAGCTGCTCACCCCCTCCCAAATTAACTTCAACTACTTCAGCCGCCTTTTTACCTGCTACAACTTTTGAACCATCCTCCATCTCCTCACCTGTCTTTCCCTCTTTGTTACGGACTGAATGGGGTGGCGTCACGTTTCTGATGTAGGTAAGCATCTTTCGTTATTTTTTTTCGTTATATACGTTCGTTATTGTCTGGTTTATCGCCCAGCCCTAATGAGCATTGTCATTTTTTCTATAAGAATGTGTTCAACAAAGCCTGAAAATAGATAGAACACCATAAAAGATGTTTATAGCTTGTGACACAGTGAAGCTTTGCCAAGGGTGGACTACCTAATGATGTACCTGGAAACTTTCCCACCAAGACTTGAAAGATAAAGACGACACTAAAAGTTGATGATTCTTAATGGGTTTGCCCGTTCCTACAACTTTGGACTCTGTGACAACAAATGAATTCATTAAACCGCTGAGAGTCGTGTGTCTTATCTAAGTACGGTCAGACGTTGTTGTACACAGTCTGCAATCTAATAATAAATCTAGGATGCTGTTCCAAGTTTCAATTTCATCAAAAAAGAGGGGTTTATTAGTTTAAGAAAATGAAGTGAGGGCAGCAGAAGAGACATAATGGGATGGGTACTCCTAAAGACTGACTACATACACAGGTGGTTTGTAGGTCAGCCCTTTGATACAGATAAATGTCTCTGTCATCGATTATTTACAAAAGATAAGGGCAGGTCCCTTAGAGGAGCACTGACCTGGTAAACAATCAAGCTAGATAGCTGCAGCCTCCTTGAATAGTTTTAATCAAGACATAATGGCTTTGAGAAAATTAGACCGAGCAGTTTGACTCTTGATCCCAAACTGCAGATTAGAGTTCATTATTACAAGTCAAAACATGAACAACAGGTAATTAAATCCTCAGGTGTAAAAATCAGAGCCAGTAAAAGGAGTTGGCACAAAAACTCAATAATTACCAGCTGCTGACAATACATTTTCATATTCCAACTATCACTCTAGGTTTGCTTCAGTTACCTGAATGTGTGTCATATCTTACAGTACAACAAAGACTGAAAGACATTTTTATCAGCGCACGGTTTCATAGTGTGCACGCTCGTAGTCACGGCTGTGGCTGAACCCAGAATGACCCCAGAATGAATGAACGTACAGCAGTCATCTGCCTTCCCAATAATGTCCCTTCCTGCTGTCTAAACAGATAGATAGCTCAATTGTCCTCAAAGAAAAAGATCTTCTCAAACAGCAGCTTAAAAGTTGTGCAAATACAGCTGTTTATAAAAAAAAAAAACAGACCCAAACGTGACATCTAGCAGGAAATTAAATGGGAAGTAGACTGCAAAAGCACAACATGACAAATGACCTGACTGCTCTTTGAACATCTGCATAACCACACAGTTTTTCCCACCAACTTTAAGTGCTTGTCTGTGATTGTCAAGAAAGCCTGGTTACAATGAAGAAAGCATGCCTGGTACCAGCTAGTTCAGTTCTATATTTGCACTACCAAAATATCTTCTACAAACAGTAATAAAAATTCAGCACTTCTAAGAGGATCCTCGTGACTCAAATGCTTCTGCTGTATCAAATCCTTTTCATTTTTATGTCAGAATCCAGCAACATGAAGCCTCTGTTTCATCACGTGTATTAGGCTATTTTATGAATGTTTGATTGTTTTTAAATGTGATTTTTAAATGCATTTGGACTGGACTGAATCTGATGAACAGTGTCCGAAAAGTTTGGCCAAATATGCTTTCCTAGTCTGCAGTGTTTTGAATAACTCTATATTACCAAACAAATTGAAAAAACAGACAATTTTCACTTCACTTTGACTCCGTTTAGTAGATTTAAGTTGCTTTCTAACTCCTTTTATGGCTAAAACTGTAGTCAAACAAAAGCTCCCTTGTGAGTAATGATGAGCAGTTTTCATCCTGCAGTAACACACACCATGTCTTCAAACTGTTTGCCCAGTTGTGAATAATAAATGGAAGGTGAGACTAACTGGACTTGTCAGACACGTTACAAGGAGACTCCTTGGAGGGAGGGGCTTCACGGCCACAAACGCAGAGTACCAGAAAGTGTGTCTCATCTCCTTCTCGTGTGTTACTATGAAATACTATCAGGGCTAATCTAACAGGAAGGTCAATCTTGAAGCGAGTGCCGGGTGTGTTTGAAGTAGCTGTAAACATTACAACCTTCCCTACAGTGTTCTCATTGTTGTTCAACTGTCTTGTTTATGAGTGCCTCTTGGGATACAACAACCCACACAATGGATGTGGGGCAAAGTCATTCAGATCCCTGGCGAGATAGAGGCTAATTCGTCTTGATTATGACTTAACGGATCTTTTCAAACACACCCTTCCTCTGAACGCAGGGTCAAAACTCTTTATTATTTCACGATGATTGTTTACCAAGCTTTCAGTGTCACTAACAGTCTCATAAGGGTTAAAAATGAATGTTTCTGCCTGTGTAATTTTGGTAAATAGCCCAATTATTGGAGCCAAAGGAGAGAATGTGTCATCGACTCAAGGCTAAACCACACAGAGTGGGTAACATCCACTAAACTGTGATTTAAATAGAAAGTGTTCGCACCGGGTACAACCAGTTCAAGAAAAAAAAAGTCTCTTAAAATAAGGTCAAGAAGGCACCATTCTCAGAGACAGTGCTGCTTGGGAGATAAATGGACTGATGACGCTTTCTCAGGCTCCTAAGCTATTAGAACCGACTGTGAGCATGAATCAGACGCTGGTCCAACTATGAGCAGTGTAGCAGCAGACACACTGAATTATCCGCAACCCATTTACAGCAGTCAGGGGATAATCAGAGGGCTTAAGGTCACCATTGTCTGCTTCTGCTGGTGTCAGCTCACTTATTTCTGCCTTCCGTCTGTTTGCCACACTTCCATCATTTCTCTAGCTCTCTCCTTACCCTTACCTCTCATTTCCAAACCATGCCCTTGAGCTGTGTCCAAACAGAAAGCCATCAGAGCCAGGTGGTCTCTCTTTAACTAGGCTTCTTGCCAAAATAGCCAAGAAGCATCCTATCCTGTCCACTGGGCCCCTGATGCCGCAGGCAACTTGACAAGCTGCTGTCTCTTAATGAAATGCAACAGGGGAGGACAAAAGCAGTTATCTGTGGAGAGCACAAAGCAAGGAGAGGACTGATGGGAGTTATGATTCAACAAAGAGAGGAAAATGAAACAGTACAGCAACAGAGGGAGAGCTTTTCAAAAGTGTTTCAGCCGTCTTCAGTTAAAATCCCAAAATGGCTCTCCATGAGTTTGCATCCTTTATGACAATGCTGCAAAGCTTTACTAACACAAAACGGTGCGACAGAACAGGAGGTTCCCCTGTGATGAAATCTTGCAACATAATGGTTGCTGTCCAAAATCCAGACTGCTGCATCAAGCTGCTTAGTCATCACTGAAGCACAGAGATAGTACAAACCCAGCAAAAGACCCCCCCATGTGACGCTTACAGATCTGATGAGTAATCTGTGCCAACATGATGATAGATTTTCTCTTGACTCAATAATCAAATTAAGGCATTCTGGTCAAGCTTGTAGTATCAGCAGCATACCAAGAGCAGCTCGAATTAGTAAACAGAAAAGAGCAGCCATGTCAACCTTGAGGCCAGATAGTAGCTGTCAGTCATTGCAGGCCTGTGAGTGGACATATTTGCATGCATGTAATCTGATTCATGACACAGCCTAAATATTTGAGGATGATCTCAGAGGGGATATCTCTACTGATCTGATTAATACACACTCCCCTGTATCACTGTCCTCTTATTTTGCATGTGGCTAGGATCTAAAAATAGACTGTTTGTTTTGATATGGAGGTAAATGGTGCATCAGTACAACTGACATCATATACCTGCTTAACAACACCTGTAGTAGAGGCCACATAACCCAACCCAGAGCTAGCATTTCCTGGTAGAGCAACATTAACACAACACAGAAGCGACGTGACTTTTCTCTATGATACTCACCTAATTTCATTAAAGAAGCTAGCAGCACCCATAGTGAGATTTCAAAGGGAGTCTGTATGTGTTTGTAGTCGAGGTCGAGCACAGGAAAGGCCTTTTTAGTGAAGTTGTGTCCTGGGTCTGCGGCTTTGTGATTGTCTACATTTTCCTGGTGTCTGATATCCGGAGAGCTGGCAGCTCCGAGAGGAAGCACGGAGCCCTCCAGAAACACCAACACCATCAGCAGGAGAAGCCCCCGCTCCGGCAAACTCCTCCCGATACCGGCTGGGTTGTGTGAACCTGCCCCCGAAGGCATTTTGAGAAACAAAAACTAACTTCAGACGAAGGAGAAAATTAAAGAAAGCGAGTTCATGAAAAGTTGTTCAGGGCTGAGCCGGTTTAAACTTCGTAACGCTGGAACAAACCGTCGAACACAACCGTCACCAACGGTCGGTTCTACTAATTCAAACCGAACTCAACATCCATTTTGTCAGTTAGCCAGGCTTCAGTCGTTTTTGTAGCACAGGTAAAACCGTCTTAACAACAACAGGGCGGTCGGGTGAAAGAAAGCAGGAAATGTCAGAATGCTGGACTGACTTTCTTTACACACCAACAAAAACAGGAGTGCTGTAAATGTCAAACTTCTCCTAAATGTTTTCACTGCGGTGTTTCACAAGTTTTCCGACAGCGGCTACCAGTGTCCCCGTCGGTGAAAGATGTCACTGTTGATGCTGGAGGCGAGCGAGACACAGCGGCATCCCCTCCACGCCTCGTCTTCCTCCTCACTGCCCAAGACACTCGTCCGTGAGGCGGCGGCGTTCAGACACTGACCTTGAAGAGAAGCCACAAAGCTGCCACATTGCATTTTGCCGTGTACCATATGTATTTAAACTTTCAGGTGTAATTGTCCGCGTATGCCGCATTTCCACCGCGTGTACCCGGGAGGACAAGACCTTGGTCGGGGTCTCCGCTCCAGAGGGAGGATGAGGGAAGACCTGAGGTGTGCTCCGCCTCAGCTTCAAAGGGTTTTGTCCCGGGTTGTCCAACCAAGTGAGGAGTGAGTCGTTCTGTTGTGGTGTTTAGCTTCATACAACCTTCAAAACGCACACCCTTTCGCGGAGGTTTGGTAGATGGGAGGAGGAGGAGGAGGAGTAGAGTGGAAGGGGAGGGGGATGGCCGACTATAGTGACACCTATAGGAATGGAGGATTAGGGCTCTCTTGGGCAAAACAAATAAAAATCAATCCTAAAACGGCTCCTTAGGAAACAAACTAATCATTTATGGTCTTATTTTAATGCAATGCAAATTTCCAGATCCTAGAGGTAGGTCCTACAGGGGCGTACCCAATAGACTGACCAGTGGTGGCAGCATACCCTTAAAAATCGATTGGACACCCCAGTAAGGGACAGTGGTAAGTTGAGCCAAAGGTTAAGTTGAGCCACCCCTTGTTGCTTGGAAATGGTAAAAGAAATTGATCATGTGACCAAATATTCAGGTGATGGGCATCAATTCATGGAGTCTGTGAAGGTTAGAAGCTAATGGGTGAGGGAGTAAGACATTTATTTAAAAAAAAAAAAAAAAAATCATTTTTCACCCTTGAAAGTGAAACCAAAAAAAGATCATTTTAAATTTGTTTTATCCATCAGTTGTGGTATCTATGAGCTACAAGATGACAACATAAAAGTCCACCATTTTAGCTTAGAGGACTAATGAAGTCATCATAGTAGTTCTGGGGTAAGTTGAACCAGTGTCTCAACTGGGAAAGTAAAGAAGTCTGATGAGAGGATCAGAGTTTCAGTTCAGATTGTTGAAATGTGTTACTTTTTCTTTTCAAAAATACAACTGTGAATGTTCTAAATCACTTAAAGGCATTCTCATGTTAAAATGACTTTTTACAAAACAGCTTTTTAGCTGTTATATGCAAAAACAATAAAAATAATTTATTGTACCAGTTGAATAGCGTATAATAGATAAAAATACACATGAATGTGAAGAAGTGACTGATATTTAGGGAAAGAGAAGGTGAGGGAGGGCTGGGGTGGAGAGTAGGGGGTAGTAGGGATACGGTTCTTATGATCTCCTATGGTCAACTTACCTCATACAGGGGATAAGTTGACCATAGGAGACCACTTTTTTTGGCATGCTATATTATCAAGACAGTTATGTTTACACTCATTCTGTTGGTTTGTAGTGATGCACAACATCTCGAAATATATGCCGATACACTTGTTAGAGACAAAACTATGATTGCCTTGATGTAGTGATCCGAAATATGAAAAAGGGCTCATCTTACCCCACTCTCCCCTAGTCTAAATAATGTAAATATGGCAGTAGATGTTGTTCTGGTAATTTGTTCATTATTGGGCATGACATATTCAAACGGCCTCCCTCAAAAAAGTCTGGATCTGCCACTGAGGTCAGGGTCAATTAAAGGCCACAGTCCAGCGAGTATAGGATTAATAAGTGTTTCCACAATTCTATATTCTAAAGTATGAAACCACATTTTAGATTTGGCCCTTAATTAGCACTCAAAACCCTCAAAATGTTCCCTGCCCTTTATCTCATTATGAGACGCTAATGCTTCATGATATGAATACTTATGGTGCACTATTTGATGTGCAGGGATATTTGTAATGGCTTACTAATGAGTGCATGGGGCTGCATACATCTCTGAGTGGATTTCAGCTGCAAAGAAAGACAGAAAAAGAAAATTGACAGCAAAAGAAGCAATGTTTGCCTTAAAGGTCAGGGGGCTATTTCAGATACAAAGTAACGTTCCTAGAGCAAATATGGGTTGAATAGAGCACTCAAGATCACTAGGGTAGAGCACAAACCAGCTAAAGACCACGATTTATGTTAAGTAAATTCGTACTAGTTAGTGAATAGTTTTTTCGTTCCTGGTGTGGGAGTTGCCCTGGAAGTTACTTGCATTACAAGTTCAGAATTATGACTCAACATACACGTGTGTCCCACCACACCTTCCACAGAATTTCCTAAATAACACAAGCACTGGACTGACGCTGATATGCAACTTTACATAGTTTGGATTGTGTTCAAGTGATATTACAGGTTTATCAAACCAGTTGTGCCTAAAGTTGCCCTGGAGCATTAAAATAAAGTTTATATAATTAAACCACAACAATGACTGAATGTATTGTTCAGTAAATTGCAAAAAAAGGAAAATAAATTATGAATAAATGATCATTTAGTCTTGCTGGAGTGTTTTACTGATTTCCTGGAGTTAATCATTTTTTACTCAATGCACTTTTCATACAAAACAATTAGGCATGACTTTTGGTGTTATTTCCCCTCACTGGATTTTACAATCCAAACAACCCCTGCTGCTCATTTTGCTGTTGCTAGAGTGTAACATGAAGCATCAGTAATAACCACTCAGAGGTAATTACATCCATTTATTTTAAACCACCCACAGTCCAAACAATTAGGCCACTAAGACCAGAAAATAAGGAAGACAGTTACTGATTATAGTTTTAAACTCAAATAGCTGCCTAGTGGATTTGTAGATGAAAGATTGGCCTGTGGCAAGAGGCTACAAGACATAATTGTTCTGAGGATAAACAGCCGAACAATATTGGATAAGATAATGTCTGGTCTGACAGAATGATCTAAGGTGCAGCATTAATAAGGTATGGTCAGTATGTGATAACTGTTTGCGGCTCAATACACACTCCTAATCGCCAGCCCAGGCGACGAACTGTCTCTGCCGTTAGTCATCTCTGCTTCTCTGTGTCTTTATCACTCTTTATGGCTGTAAGGTGTTTGATGATCTACAGCCTTTGATTGCTGTTTGGTCGCATTGTTATCAGGACACTCAAATGCTGCGTAGTGACCAGTGTAAACAAAGAGACGGGGGAACACCCACGCCTGTGTTCAATGGTCAGTGCTGTATTCTGGGATGCGTGCAGACGGCCGTGTACTTTGCTGTGAGTAAGAAGTCCAGATTTCACATTTCAGTAATGACAATCCACAGTAGATTGTGTTCATTTTGGAACACAGGAAATCCACATTATAACCTTCTTTATATATATAGTAAAAGGACAGGTTTCAACCAAGCATTGACTGATACTAAGACATAACAGTGTGGCTGCGGTATCAAAGCTCCTGTGAGGATTTTTGTTTACATTTATGTAAATGATGGTATATAAAAGCGCAATAAGATTGAGGATTTCTATACTGTATTTTTTAATGCCTAAAACCAGTGCATGTTAGTGTCAGTGAAGATGTTAAGGCAAAAGCTACAATTTCAGCATTAAATTTTCAACAAAAAAATGATAGATTTGACCCTAAAAAGTCAGCAGGATGAGAGTTTTTGTCAGATGATGCTGCTCAAGCGTGCAGAGGACAAGATGAGCAGTGACTGCTTCTTCACAGGAGCTTTAAACTACATAAGAAGAAAGATATTTTCCCTGTCGTTATATAATACAAATTTCCTAAATATAGGAAAAATAAAGGTTTATCTTAGTGCCTCATTTCTATTTCCAGAGGTGCTCAGGCCGTGTATTAACCACACGTCTTGATTGGTTAGTAAAATGTGATTCATTCTGCTTCCTGCTGCGACAAATCAGTTTAATTTAGCTTGACCAATGCATCCATTTACTTTGTTTATTGATTTGTGATCAACAGTTTAAAAGACACCACACTTTCAAGGCTTTTAGTCTGCATTGTGATGTTTTTTATTTGAATTATTTAAATATTTAAACCCTCAGCCTACTTAGAAAATTAAACATCTGTCTTAAATGAGGTAATCTGTTGGAGGTAAAATCACACTGGACATTGTTTTTGCTTGAGTGCACTTTCCGCAAATGGAAATCACACACTCCTAATAATAATAGATTCAAAAGTTTTGACTTTTATTTAGTCATGTGAGTCCCATTAAGATGAAAGACCTGGCCAAGGATGGCAGCAACTCAAAGTTTAAACAAAACACAAAGACTCTCTCGATATACTCTCTTTAAAGAAAGCACCCAAATCGTCTGCTCCAGCTGTCAGGCTTGGTTATCCATTTTGCTGATCCAGAGAAATAAGGTGCTGTGAGCGGAGCTGAACTGGTGGCCATATTTATGATCAGGGTTGCAGGATTCCTCAGGGGACATTGCCTCCTATACTATCTGAAATGTGCCACACATGAGTAACAGTGCACCTGCAGGGTATGCAGCAGTTTGTATTGCTCTGTATAAAGGGCCCTGTTGGTTATTCTCAAGAAGAAACTACATTTTCTATCTTATTTTGCAGTGTTTTATGTCTATAGTTGTTTTAAGTTTTGTGTATTTATGTTTGATATGTTGTGATTATAACTCCTTTGGTTTCAAGTTAAAGTCATGGTTCAGATTTGAGCAAACCAAAGTTAACTTCTGCCTTATCATTACAGTGACTTCAAAACAGAATATCTACATCTCACCAAACATGACTTTACAAACTAGCTTTTATATGAACTCCTGAACTTAACAATGTTACTGGAGTCTATATTGGAACATGCAAATGCTGAAATCTGCCGCCTCAGCTCTGTTGCGGTACGGTTGTGATGCCGTGAGCTTTGCAGATTTCTACATGGTGACTCAAAACGTCCTCTAATCCTCGGAGAAAATCATAGGAGACAAGGTGCTGCGGTTAGTGGATCCGAGTGAAATTACTCAGGAGGACGGAGCTAAACACATGCCTGGACTCTCATACTTATGCTAACACTAATTACAGCAAATAGAAGATGTGTTTCAAGGCCAAATGAACCAGGAGCCTTTTGGGTAGTCGAAGCATGTCCGTATACTTCAGCAAGAGCCAGACATGAAAATAATCGATCTCAGATGAATTGCAGTCTACTAAAATAAATCTTTATTCCACAAAAAGTGGAAAAGAGAGCTTTAATTCACCAGCGATTGGGCCAAAAAGTTTTTTATTGAACCCGGTGACCGAGCCTGCAGTCCAAAGCTTGTTTGTGTTTGCTTTTGGGAGCCTCGCTGACATATTCCTGCAGCTAAAGAAAGCACCATCTCTGTGGTAGGTATTCATTTTCTCCTCTGAGTTGTGCAAGTACACAACTTCAAATCATAAAAGCTCCCAGGAAGACCAGCTCAAAGTAAAAACAATTTTCTGTCTGCACTGAAATTTCCATTTTCCGTGTTTATCTGCATGAAACTGGTCCCTGTGTCGTCTTCTATAAACCACGCACTGCGGAGCAAAACAAGTCAATTAATGCCTGCCAGCAGTTGGAACAAAAGAGAAAAACGGCTGTGAATTTGCCTGTTCTCACTTGATTTATAAACAGCAATGAAGGAGTGTGTTTCTTTGTCCTTGTATTTTCTTTTTTCATTAGGAAAACTTTAAATTCAAAAGCCTGAGGAGAGAACAGAATCCCATCAGACGGAAACAGACCGGCGCTGCTGGTTAAAGGGAGGTCAGAAACTGTCTGAATCACTGATCTGCTCCTGTATACGATGTTTCAACATTGCTTTTCATTACCAACTAAGCTAGCCTCAGGATTCAGAGCTGTCACCTCCTGGATTTGTGATGGAGCCCAGCTGGGATCTGGGTTGAGACGTGTTTGAAGCCGTGGTGATCTGACATCACTTAGTATAAGCTGTGTAATGATGACACACTCTGACAGCATGTCTATCAGGAAAGGAAAGAAAAGATATTTTGACGGTTTAAACCAAATCTATCATGACTTTGCAGAGCCAGCACTCTCCTTTTTTTTTGCAGAGGCTTCTGGAAGATGGCCTGCTCGCCATTTCCCTTATGACGTCCTTTGCTGCGGATCTTTTTACCACCATTTCCTCTAAGCCATTGCAAATATCACTGATCTAACTAATGCCAGATTACATCATGCTTAATAAGTATACAAATGCTCCCGGGGTCCTGAGGGTATCATTTCCATCATCTGGATTAAGGCAAAGATATATTCTTGTAATTATGGCCATGCGCTCATTGCTCGCTGAGGTTCAGACATTGATCCACATAATGTCTCCAGTGTAATCTAGTGGCTGCTCAGAACCGACATGACCATCATGACGTGAATGTTTTCAGCTGCTGACAGTATACGATCATAGGCTTAGCATGGAGGAATAACACAAACAGAGGGTAGGCTTTTTTCTCACTTAATAATATTTGGGCAGAGAAGTGAAGGGTTATTAACTTGATTACAAGAGTAACACAATGTAGAGATGATTGGACAGCAGCTATTTAAGGCAGTATATTATAAACAAAAACATGTTTACAGGTACAACAGCACCTTGTTATATTCTAAAAAAAGGATGGACGGCAGCTGCACAAAAACATAATATCCTAAAGTTGTGGTTGAAGTTGAGGATGAGATTAGAAGCATGAAAATATAATAAAAAAGGAACAATCTTATATTTATATTAGGGCTATAGGACGATATGCTTTTCTCCCGATTCGATTTTTCTAGGATATTTTGGATGCTGATTTGATTTAAATTGCAATTCTACGATATTGTCGATCTTTAGTCTGCATTTTTAACACCAGTAAAACAGTTTAATGATAATGATTGTCGACTGACTATTCCAGGAACCAAATTTCCCCAAGAAATACATATCACATGTAAGTCAGTTTTTAAGACTCTCAAATTTGAAAAAAAAAAAATTTGAACATAAAAAATCAATTTGAAAATTGTAAAACAAAAAATCACGATACTTATGTGAATTGATTTTTTCTCCCATCCATAATTAGGCTGTTTCCGTTTCAAAGACTTCTGCAGGGCCTCCAGTTTAGTTCAGAGGCTAAATCCCATACTTGCCAAAGCAGCGGGCTAGGTTAGAGTCAGACTACTCCAAGTTTTTTACTCACTCTCTAATCCTCTGAGTAAAGACATAAAAAAATCCATAAATGACCCTTGTAGCCTCTTCACTATGCTAATGTAACCACATGAACCTGCAAGCTTCATTTATTTTTTCGAGCTTCTGCATTAGATCAACTTTTCAGCCCGGACAGATCTTAATCCAACCTGATTCACGAGCAGGTTTGAGAGAATGACAGACCATCAAGATTAGCATCACTGAGGCACCTTCACAACCAACCAAAAATCCTACCTACGTCTGAGTCAGTTTTTAAAGCTGGACAGACAAGTTACAGTGTTAACAACTAACTCTGACAACTTCCAACTTTCAGCCAAATAATACAATCACCTCAGCATTCAACCACAACTCACCAATGAACAGGGTAACCATTTAAACTATAACACCTGTGCTTGTTAATACTCATTATGTAAAACTGCTGCATAAACATCAGTGTCTTTCTTTCTCTGTTGTCTTATTGAGGAGCTCTAAAATGACCACAGTTTATCAGATTAACCAAGTTTACAGGATTTATGACCTTGAACACAGTAATATGACACGATAATGATATTTGAGCTCACACCATGAGCATGACATCACATCTTGGGCGCCATGGTAACATGGTTGGGAAATTCTAGGTAAGGCTATGAGCATATCAACCAAAATCTGTAGAATTGAAAGATATGAAAATACAGTCAGGGTGTTGTTGGTGGAGGATTTTGATAAGGGGGTCAGTATTTTGTAATTAGTATGTTAAAGTTTCAATTTTAAGACTGAGTATGTTATCAAAGTATAAAAGTTGTTTGGAGGAATACTCTTTAACTCTCTTTAGGACCTATTTGGGTTAAGTTATTTTGCTCTCGTGATACCTCTTTATGTCAATCATAAATATCTTTAACTGTCATCAAAATTGTTTTCTGCTCTCGCTGGTGACACCTGCCTGAATGCTGAATATTTTTCAGACAACCTTCAACTTAACCATTTAATGCCTTTTGTGTCATATTTGATCCATACTTTCATATACTTCTATCTAATCAATATGATCAACAAATTGCTAAAAAGAAGAAAAAAAAAAAACACCTGAATACAGTCCGATGAATAATAAAAATTTCATCTTGTAGTTTATTAGTTTCCAAAAACATCTCATGCATCAAACGAGATAAATAAATATATTTGTTAAATTTGAAGGACATTTTGATTTTTTTGGTTTTCTTTAGTAAGTGAAATAAACATTTCAGCTCCAAAAAGATGAGGATTTTCTGGCCATAATTTGTGGTGTCAGGCATTAAAGGGCTACAGGGAGAAACCTGATTTATTTGACCTGTCCTCTGATGACGCAGCGCCACCTCCCACAGACAAACAGACGTCATCGCTGTCGACTGTAAAAACCTGCATTTACAACCCTCTGCCTGAAGGTGGTGACATTGTTATAGAAATATAAATGAGGAACCAAGTAGGTCTGTGTTCTCACACTTAGGTTTGTATGAGAGTAACAACAGAACATTTCATTTTTGAGAGCTACAGCTGGATTACACTGACAGAAATGTCTGAATTTGAACTCCTTTCTGTGTCTGTCAAGAAGATCATCTGATGCAGGAGGAGAGAAAAAAAATCACAGAGTTATGAAACAGCTGTTACTGTGTCAGGTTGGTGTGAATAATGACTTCATTTCCCGGCCTTGGATCTTTGTGCAAAGATGCACTTCACGTCTAAATGGTGCAAATCAAATTTAGATGGGAGCCATGTGGCCTTTTACAAAATGAAACATCACATGTTGTTTTCCTCACACACACACACACACTCACTCTCACACTCTCTCACACATTGTTTTAATAAAGGTCTTTCTGAGCTGCAGAGTCGGGCTGTTCTCAGCTGTCAGGTCCAAGTTTCTGAGGTGTTCTTCTTCTCTGTGTACCAGGCGGACCTTTTGGCTCGGGGGCGAACCATAATTCTTACCTCATTACCATGAAAGGTGTGCTCGCTCACAGCATTTCTGCCCTGGTCACATCTGGCAGCCCCCGAAATAGACGATAGGGGGGAGGGGCTCACTTTGAACTTCAAAGCGGGCGCTAAAATCTGCTTGGAGGTATTTCACAGCGCGCACACACTCATGACAATGTATTCAGGAGAGATGGAGCACTTGAAAGGTGTGTGAGCGGTTAATATTTTAACTGCCTGCAAAATTTAGAGCACGCCAGTCAGTGTTTATCCGAGCAGATATGGATCACGTTAGTCGGGGAGTTTGTTTTTAGTCACAATTTGTCAAGCTGAGATTTCTACTTGAACTGTAGAGGGCCCTATTAATCCTACACCAGTGTTTGCTCATGAACATCTGCTGGAGTTATGACTTCATCCACAAGGCCGGGACTGGAGGGAGGAGGAGTGGACGGTTTCCCTCAGGCTGCACTTGCCAAGGCCAGTAGTGATAGGTAAGAGTTGTATCTCTACAGGCGTAGAAAAGAGGAAAGTCAAACAAACAGAGTCTCTCCTAATGACAGCACACATTAAGCAATACCTGCTGCTCCCCTTTAGACGTCATATATCCACACCCAGAATCACTGAAAACGTCATATAGTGTAGTTTATAGAGGATTGCTCCACTTCACTCAGAAGGTTGTTGGCGTTTAAGTGCGCTCTGACTCAGCCTCGTGTACAAGTGTGAACACAAACCATCCTCTCGGATAGGTGCAGCCAGCCAGCCAGGAGATGTTCCAGCATGTACCGTGACACGACGGCTCTGTAATTCACCACTGCAGTTATCATGTATAATTTACAACCCCAAGAAATTCCTCTTTCATGTTTTATTTAACGGACTAACCCCATCATCTGGACTTGGCCCTATTTAAACTGAGCAGCACAGGGAGTAAAATGTCTGAGAGTTTGTGAATGTTGAACTAAATATAGACACGAGCGGTTTAATGATGTGATGTAGAAACACAATTCAACAAATACAGCTTAAAACTGCAGGTTGAATTCTTTCATAGCTGCAGGTTTGTGTAGCTTTAGCTGATGTTTTGGATTTTAAATGGGCTATAAAACTTTGCACAAATGTTTTGATAGTCGAAATCCTCATCAATAGAGACAGAGGAAAGAGTCATTTGATATAATATTCAAATGTCTCAGAGGTTTGTCTACTCTTTTAACATGTCATCATTTTTGCTGTTGCTGTACATAAAAGTGATTTATTATTTAGCTGAGGTGACTTTAAGTGATACAGATAGGTACAAAGTTACAAATGTGGTGCTGCTGGTTATATTAGTGATGCAAGAAGTCCCGGAATGCGCTGTACAGCAAGGCACAGCAACCTTCAACGCTGCAAATGGTGTATCCTGTTAAGTTCATACACACTGGAGAGTAGCAGTTATACACAGTATTAGTTTTAGCATACAGCTTAGGTCTGTGTGGCTCTGTACCTTGTGCAGAAGCCACTGTGTGTATAGTAAAAACTGTATATACTATGGACAACTTGGTTCCACCCTCCGCCAGTATATGGATTTGAAGCCAAAAAGCTCTTGGTACTTCCACAATTTTTCTCCACTTCCTGAAACCAGCATTGCGCAGTAGCGTTGTATGTATTTGGTGGGAGAGTCGCTGAGAATCGCTGTGATGATGCTCGGCTCAAACAGTGTAACCCCCCGAGTGAGCTATGCAATCTTCGTATGCCCATAGGCTGTTTCAAGTGTCAATCATAGAAAACATGAACCCCCTAATAACTTTTAAAAACTGAGCTGTAAAGAAAAAAGAGGACTTGAGCACAAACCAGTCTTACAGTAACTACATGTCAACATCACAAGCAGGGGGGAGAAAAATTTATATTCTGTTTAATAAATTTCTAAAGTTTGTCCACAGCTCCATAGGGATCACTGGAGGAGGTGGGATTTATGACCTATACTGCAGCCCGTCACCAGAGGGTGCTGTTCTCGCGGTGGTTTCACCCAGCGAGGAGCCAGGCGGAGTCCATTCTATATACAGTCTATGGTGTATCAATGTGCACCTCTTCAAAAGTACAACTACACTACAAAGTAACGCAGACCACAAACTTGTGATTGGTCTGCTTGGCGGTGAACATTTCCGATATCGTCCACATCCCTCTTCCTCTTTCTCAGCAGCTACATAGTTCATCCCCTTCGACATCTCCCTGATGATCAACTGCTGCACAACAGTTTCCACTTTTAAACTCAGTCGCCATGGTTACCTGTAAACAAACACAAAGGAACCATGACGTGACTGAAAACGGCGAGCATAGAGATTACACTGCAGACTAGTGTTTCAGTGGAGTATTGCAGAATGATGTGGACACTCCGAGTGTGCGTGTCCTCGCAAATTTCACAAGTTGTGTTGTAACAGCAGTGTTGTCATTTTCTTTTTGCCTGCTCTGCCATGTCACCCCGCTCTGTTACCATCTTTAAACAGTCCAACACTTCTCAGCTTCAGGCCTGTAACCTCTGCCACAGCGACGACTCGGGGCGACGACTCAGTCCCAGAGTTCACTACCACTGCGCCTCGCAGTGAAACCACATGAGAGACATACAGCTACCATAGAGTCTATAAAAGGAGCAGCCTATTGCAAAGTCAAAACCACAAAAGTGTTTTTTCACTCCATTTTCAGCGCAGGAATGACAAAAATACAAGACCTCATGAAATATGCAGGGCGCTATTTCTGGAAGACGGCACGTTTGTACTAAAGGGAGTGATGGGAGCTATTCAGGCATGCCTTAAAATGGGTTTACAGACTCACAGTTACAATGTGAGGACTAGTTTTTATGACTGAGAGAGAATGTAAACGTGTTACTCCGCCTGTGTACACGCAGTATGGAGTTCATGAACAGAGGCAGGAAGAGTGAGCATGCACAGGAGAGGAGAGGCCACATCCTTCCTTTCTTTCACTGTCCTCCTCTCACACCGGCGCACATTCAAATTGAGCTTCTTTAGAGTTAATTCTGAAGGAAAGCATGAATGCAAATTACACTATTGTTTCAGATGAGGACTGAATAAAGACGGGATAAACAGCTTTATTAATCTGAGTGCAGTCAAGGTGATCTCACAGCAGATGTTTATTCCAGACGGACATATTTTCACTTACTTCAAATACTGATAATCACATGATCTGACGCAGGATGTTATTTTTCAGGATGGGACTGATTTAAAATGCACACCAGGGAGGGTGAAATCTAAATACATGAATATAAATAAGATCTTAAAATGAACAAAAACAGCAGTGAAGCAAAATTTAGATGTTTGAACTGAATAGAAAATAAGCAAAACCACAAAAGAAAGATACAATCACAGTTATAGTGATCTTATTTGTAGTTCTGCAAATCAGTATAAACACAAAATGCCAATGAGAGTGAGCGAAAAGACCAATGTTGAGTTTCATTGTACAAATGCAAACAAGGCATGTTAAAAAGCTGAGATAAATGCATGCAAAGAAGTAGAAACAGCTCTCTACAAGGTTTAGCCTTCAGTACACCATTAGTCACCTAAATGCATGCCAGGTAAGCACCTGATGAGTGTGCACAGGTGTGAAAGTAAGGCTTGGTGACCTTAGGACTTTCCAAAATACAGATAGTGACAAAAAGGGGGGAGGTTGAATAGGATTTATTAACCGGTTCGACTATAAAGGCCAGAAAGGTAAAAAACGGTTTGTACCTGACAAGTTTCGGCTACGCCTTTGCAGCCTTCATCAGAGGTGTCATGTGATGTTGGTGTGAAGTCTCTAATGAAGGCTGCAGAGGCAAGGTAGTCGAAATTTGTCAGGTACAAAATGTTTTTTACCTTTCTAACCTTTAGAGACGACCAATTTATAGATTAATCATCAACAGGCGGAATGAACCTCTTTAGTAGAAAAATGAGAAAATATGAGAAACACAACATTGAAATAAAGAGACAAAGAAACACAACTAACCCACAATAGTTGCACAGGTGTCAAACTTCATGTACTCCAACCAAAATGGAAAAGCACTCCAGACTCTTCAAGATGTTTTTGGTTCATAAAATCCCCACTATGTGAGTTTGTGTTTATAAAATACTCCATCGAAGATATGAACGCTTCACAGTATTGATTTTACCCAATCGTTTTACATTTAAGAAGGTCGAACAGCATCTGTGTGTACGAAATTAGCAAACTGTTCAAATCTGAGCACTTGTGTTCAAGCGTTATAAAATAACTCTTCGTGCACATGTGTGTCCGTGTGCGTGTGTGTGTGTGTGTCCACCCCTCTGCCCTCCAGCGTTACAGAGAATGTCAGGAGGCTGTGGAGGCAGCGGGGGCGTGCAGAGTGTGACTCAGCGTGGACGGTGATGAGACAGGACAGCTTTAAAGCAGCAGGGCACGCTGCAGCCTCAGACACGGTCTGGGTTTGAATATTGCATTAAGAGTACTGGAGCTGTCTCCCAGTATCCCCCTGGGCTCTGTGGAGCTCTAGCCCATCTTTAAACCCTCATTCTGGGGAGACGCTCCGCCGAGACTCAGCCTCGGTTGGCTCAGTAATTCTGCAGCTGATGGACTTGGATAAGACTCCCCCTCTGAGTATTTCACAGAGTTTCCCATGGCTGGGTGTGAGCCGCAGTGAGCAGATATGTGTGTGTAAATGTGATGACATGTTGGGTAGGTGCTATGTGAGGAGAGGGAAACTGAGCTACCGTTTTGTCAGCCTGTGTAAGTAGCGGCTGACCTCAGAGTTGAGTTCTGGACTAAACCCAAAACCACAAGGCTCAGTGTGTAGAGCGGAGGAGGGTGGGAGCTGCGCTGAACTCTGCAGGAGTGCAGAGTAGGGATAAAGATCCGCATACATCAAGATCAAGACGATTTTAAGAGGTCCAGAGGGGGAAGTATCAGTGCATGATACTCAGACCCAGAGACAAGTGTGTTTGGAGTAAATATAGCTTTTGCAACAACAAACAACATGTCTCTAAAGTTTCTCACATTATTGCGCAGGAAAAGAGACAGAGTTCACCACCTCTAAAGTGGAAAAAGGAGAGCAGCGAAACATGATCAAACCAGACAAAAAAGGTCACCAAACACGAGCACAAAGCAGGTTCAAACATTCACCACAACTGCCTTTGTAAAGAGCAACACTCACACACGTCGAAGCTTTTTAAAAACAACACTGTGTGTGGAGTTCATCTGAGTCACAGCCACTCACAATGCCCACTGGAGAGCCAGACATGTTGGCAACCAGGGGGGAACGGGACAATGGACAAACAGCGCACTGTAACCAGCCCACTGACGGATTCCGAATGAAGATGTCATGTGTGGCACGAGTCTGCGTGGAAAAACAAAAATGTTGACAGGAACTCGGTCTGGAGCAAAATAGAGGAAACGTAGGTGAAAAGGTCAGAAGAGCAGGTCTGTGAATGAAGACGTGAAGCGGAGTCAATCTGGACTTTTAACTCTTAATAGTGAACATCCAGCTGCTTTTTCTTTTTATTTTGCAGTATTTAACCCCCAGACTGCATGTCAAAGTCTAAAAAGTAACTTTAATTGTTTCAGACTTAAATAAATATGCACTATTTGCTTTTCAAAGAGGTCATCCAGCTGCGCTCAATCTCCCCCCCAGCAACACCGGATCCCTTCTTTTGTCTTGACCACATCGTCTGCGTCTCGTACAAGACATTACACTCGCAGGGCCCGTCCTGAATGAGCCATTGTCTCGAGCCTGTGGTCCACAGCAGCAAACGACAACAAAGAAAAATGACAGAAACAAATAACAATTGTGCCGTTTTTTTGGAAGAAGGAGAGAGAGAAAAGTGAGCGATTGTGGAGTCTGACCACGTCAGCGATCATAAGGAAGAAGGAGGGCAGGGAAACAAAGAAGCATGTCATGATGCCTGTTTTGGAGAGAGCTCGAACCACAGGTCTTAATAGGGTGAGATTAGGGAGGAGAGTGTGTGATGTGGCGTTTATGAGTGGGTGGAGTGTGTGTGTACTTTATTTCATGTCTACATGCATTGAAACGTACACATCATCCAAGCTACGAGTGAAGAACAATTGATTTTAATAGGCCTGTGTTCACATCGTATGAAAAAAGACTGACTGAACACATGCTAGCTGTACATCATGTTCCTGTCACACAGCATTTATATGTATATATATAGCACGCTTTTACTGAGCTGCGGCTCAGACCGTAGCTCTCAAACCTCTTATTTATTTATGGGGTCTAATTTATGGTCGGGCCCTTTGGCGAACACAGCAGCGCATCATCCAATCACGCACATTAAAACGCTATCTGAAAATGTTTTCCTCTGGACCTGAATGTTGCATGAAGAAAAGCTGGAGCAGGTTATATAATACACAGATTCAAACTGAAATCAAAAGTCAGTCAAGCAGATTTTATTTACCAGCTGGACGGATTCAAAATGACGAACTACTTCACATTCATGTTTTTCAGCTGTACTTCAATTCTCCATCAGCTTCCTAAACTCCAATCCCTAAACCTAAATCATTTTCACCTCCCAAACTAAATGGATTACAAAACTCTACCGTGGAGTCACAAACAGATATTCAGTTTATAAGCCCCAAAAAATCCTATTACAGTGTGTTTTACTTAAAAATCCAAAACATCACATCAACAACTCCAACAAAAATCCAATAAAGCAAAATGTACCAAATACTGAATGATGTTTGAATTGAGAAAATCACATTTTTATGTTTCTACAGCTGTTTTATTAAGGCCATTATGATTCATCCT
Source organism: Xyrichtys novacula (assembly GCA_962446985.1). Taxonomy (NCBI): domain Eukaryota; kingdom Metazoa; phylum Chordata; class Actinopteri; order Labriformes; family Labridae; genus Xyrichtys; species Xyrichtys novacula. The sequence goes on from OY660871.1 coordinate 28,909,064, forward strand.
AGCCAATCTGGAAAATCTGCTTCATTATTAACAATGTGGACGAGATATTTTTCACATTTTCTAAAACAAAAAGGCTGAAGGACAAGAATTTTCCACGCCCTTAAAGCTGCATCTCTCTGAAACCAATCAGCACTACTATCTGTACTTGATATTGGTTAGAAACCTCTTTTAGCAACTCAAGAGACCTCTAAGATCCTCCCAAATATGAGTGCATGCAATGAATGTGTTCACTTTAGCAAACTATACATGCATACTTCTGTCAATGCCATTGGTTTAGTATTTGATATGCAAATCTGCAAACACAACTCTAGTTTCTCCTTACAAATCACATCCTCTGGGTCATCTGGGCAGTCTGGCTTACAACATCAGATATTTACAAACTGAACAGATGCTGAAAAAAATAAGAGACCCAACATGAGCCTTGTTTACATGAGCACAAATAATCAGAATAAACGCCCGATTGGAATAAAAATGCGTCATGGAAACATGTCGATTGGAAGATTCTAATCCAGTTCAGCTCAATCGGAAAAAAACGTATTCCAATCAAGAGGGGTGGTTTATGCCGATCGTTATTCCGAAATGTATCCATGTAAACACTAATTCCGATCATGACTCTCTTACCTGACTCGATCTTCACTCTTTATTTATTGAGGCCAGTTCAGGAGGTTTCATTATTAACACTCTGGCATAAAACACAATTGCAAGTGCCGTGTCTGCTCCTCCGATAACATAACAAGACGTACATAAAGCGTATTGATGTCACATCTGTACGCACAGAGCAACCTTTGACGGAACAGTAAAATAAGTAAGCAAGGGCGCCATCTAGTGACAACGTTGAACAAGGGGGAATATCCTGAATTGGATGGAGTGAGCCACTACCGCGTTTGTTGGTTTGTTGACAGCACAGGCGTAAATACAACTCTTCTTCTGTGGTTGTTTTAGCGAGATTAGACGACTCTGCACCTGTCCAAATGCTTCTAATCTGAATAAAACTGAATAAATCTGAGTATACACATGTCATGATCTGATTATTCAATTTTGCACCCATAAACAATGGATTCAGATTATCCGATCCCTCAAATTTTTAATCAGAACAAGAAATTTTGCCCATGTAAATGTGGCTATAGAGTGACAAATAACAATAGGTTTAATAGTCCAACAGGGCGCACAAGATCCTTTCAGGTTCAAGTCATAAAGAACTGCTTTACCTTCACTACAGTCGCCACCATTATGTTCGCTGTTCTTCCTGTGATTGTATTGTTTCTAGGTGATAATGCACAGAGTACGTGCTTGGCTGTCCTGAGTTCCCCTCATAAAGCAGACTTTCTGATCATTCACAGAAGACATGTTGAACAAAAACTGGACTGAATGTGAACCTCACTTTAGGAAAACCTGGAATCCCCCTTAAATGTTCACTGAGGAGTCACTCTGTCTGCAAAAATGATCCTGATTAATCACGGAACAAAAGTTAATCTTGTCCATGCTGTTTTTAATTTGTCCTCAGAGCCTTCAGGGTTTCTGTAACTCGGTTTACTTTAGTAATAGCAACTTCAGTCCATCACAGCAGACACTATTAAACCTAATATGATTGATGAGACACATCTGTGCATTAACTCAGGAGAGTCTAAATCTAACGCTTTCATAGTTAAACATATTTATTTTATCATTATCATCGAGTTCTCTGCTTATCTTGATTATTTGATCAATAGTAATTACAAATATGAATGTGCTTTATTAATCAAACTCTCACGACTGCTTTGAAAAGTCAGTTAAATCCTTTATAATAATAGTTTGAGTAATATTTGGGCATGTTTTTGCACACTGTGGATATAACGCACCATTAACAGATACTGAGCTGTAAACATCTTTTCTAAATCTGTCAGCCATCTGCAGCTCAGTCACACAGACCCTCTCTCCTTCTGTCTGCTCGTTCATCTTGTTTGAATAAAACTCTGACAGGGTAAAAAAAATCACACAAATGTTGTGAGTTGATTTTCAGACTGACCCGAAGACCCAGACACAAACTGACATCAAAGATTTTGTGATGACAAAGGCCTACTGTTGTGTTGTTACGATTGAACCACACGCATGTCAGCAACTCCCCTCACCAGCAGGTGGCAGTATTTAGTATTTCGAACACATGTAAACACTTGTGTCGCCGCCATGTGTTAACAAGTGAACTCTCTATTTCTGACGTCTATATAAGTTGATGCTTTGAATTGACTGTTGTCGCCATGGTTGCGTTTGTTGTGCTTCCTTCTTCAGTCAGCTTGATCCCTGTAGGATACATGACCTCTGATGACAAATGAAAGGCAGGAAACCAATCTGTAAAAGTGTACAGATGACTAGCTAACCTGCTAGTCATCTGTAAAGGGGCCGCCCACACTCTCTGCAGCTCATTACCAGAATGTCCCTTTACCCAGAGTGGTGTACTGTACAGTTCAGGCTCTTTTGGGGGTACTTTTGAACTCCTGTGCCCGGATCTCTGTGCCATCTGTCAGCTCAACATTTGTTGCCAAGTGAAACTCCCTGCCAGGCTTTGATTCAAGAAAGGTTTGGACATCCCAGACCTCTTTTAGAAACTCTTCAAAACTGGATCCCGGCGATAACCAGCATGTCTGCAAAGTCTTGACTCTTCTTCACTGTCTTGTGTGGGTCCCAATCTGTGTTCATTTTAACACTTAAAGGGATATTCCGATATAAAATTAAGTTATGGTCAAACACACCATAGACACCGAGTTAGACACCCCTTGAGAAATGAATGTTGCCGACTGCTTGCTTCTCTAGTTATAACTTTAGTAACGACAGCGGTGTGAGGGAGCCCTCACGAGTCGATCACCGAGTGCAGCGGAGTTTAGCAGCTCAAGGAAGAACATTTATGATCATTACTTCAAATGATTAATATGATGACTATTAATTGAGGGAAATGATCCGCTGCACTCGGTGATCGACTCCTCAGGGCTCCCCTACAAACAAGTGGCTGCTGGAGGAGAGTGGGTGAGTTGTGTTTAGTCTCTTTGCGAAAGAAATCGGACAAAGCTAAGGAGATGTTTGGTGGCTAGTACTGTGGCTGGGACCCTATATGTACTGTTGATGAAGTTAGGTGCTGTTCTGAGCATTATTTGTGGCTCTAGAGTTTTGGCGTTTTGGTTGAGGTGCATGCGTGGAGACGTAGACCGCCGTGTATTGCTATCGTACGATTGTTGCTGAATTTGGTATAACTAGAGAAGCAGCAGTCGGCAACATTCATCTCTCGAGGGGGTGTCTAACTTGGTGTTATGGTCTGTTTGACCCTAACTTAATTTTACGCCTAAATATCCCTTTAGAAGAATGTCAAACTACGTCTGGCAGCCCAAATGTCTCTGTGTTTACTTGGTTCTCATTACGACGTTAGAAAGAACAGTTGATAACTTTCTCACATCTCATCGTCAGACTCAATCAGTTGATCTATGAGTCATCAATACACAGATTACCGATGCCTGACAGTCTTGCTTACATCGGCCCACTCAGGTTCTCACTCTGAGGCTCTTCATCGTTTAACATTTTCGGCTCCATTAGCACCGATCTGCAAACGCTGACTCACTTATCCGAGAGCAGCTCCATGGAGGAGGACTAAACACGCTTCAGCCGACCACAGACATGCACAGCGGACTAACCCAGATCCACACGTATGCCGAGTAAAACCCCAGGGAGTAAAGAAGAGGGTGGGCCAACACAAACATGTGCATTTCCTCTCGAGTCTTATCTCCTTTCATCCCTCTGCCTCCTCGTGAGTTTTCCTCTCCTGGATTTTTCCAGCTTCTGCTGACACAGCTGCAAGTCAGTCAGGTTAGACTCCCACTCTGACGATCCTCATCTGTGTGTGGGTGTGTGTTTTTCAACTGGTACCAGCAGATGTGATAGTGAGAGGAATCCAGACTTCTTGATACAGAGTAGATATTTCATATGAGCTGCATCCATGAGTTACACCTCTGTAGTGCTTCCCATTATTTCCTTCTCTGGAAATTCGTAAATCAGAGCCGTGTTTCTCCACTGATTCATCCGTATTGTTCGGTTTCTTGGTAATGTCCTTTTTACAAAATATCAGATCCAGAAAATCTCAAGTAAACACGCGCCTTCTAGGCAAACATCAAAAGGAAGTGAAGCAACAAGTGAACTGCATCCTTTTCCACATTCATGAATCACCAGATTCCCACAAAACACTCCTTTCTTTCACTTGTTTTCTCCTGCTTCTTATCACACAAAGAATTCACAGCCTACAGTAAGTATGTCTCACATCCCTGCCCATCCGTGCAAAATGAGAACGTGGATTCCTGGACTTTTTCAGGCGATGTTTTTCATACTAGGAGCTGTAAAACATGAGGTAAATTCCCACTCAAGCAGGCGGATTAAGGCGTCAAGTGGGTAAATAAAGCCTGGTACCTGATAGACGCTGAGGGCTTTGTGTTTGAGTGTCTGCGTGTTCTGGTTTGTGTCGCTCACTGAAACGGGGTCGATGTCTTCCTGGGAGCAATGGGATGAAACCAGAGAGGGTCTCTGTTTCCTGTTTATAGCATCTTGGTTGTTACTACTTCGTCCCTGGAGACAGCACAGAAGCCCCCCGACTGATAAGAGCAGCAGTGGAGGGGTTAAGAATAACACGAGGACAAACAGATTTGAAGTTTCAAAGACGTTTTTTGATAATCTCTCTCTCTGGTAGTATCAGAACTGTAATCTTGTTGCCACTACCTGCAGACACGCTGCTTCGTTCACAGTGTTTTCCAATTTTCTGCGACACGTTAATCAAACATCGTTCGGATCATCTGCATTAAAAAATCTGTGTTCAACAAAAGCAGCAGTACAAGGATGCGCACTAATGTCAAGCTTTGCTCAAGGGTGATTGTTCATTCTAGGGGAAACAGGTACATAACTAGAAGAAGAGAGATTTGCTGTGACCCATAACCCAACAAGGGTCAAACAGGGCAAAGATCTTCACACAGGCTGACAGAAGATACTGACCAAAGCAGACTTGTGACCTTTGAAAACAGCGTGTGAGTGGGAGGTCTGAGGAAAACGCCAGCGAAGGAGGTCAGGCTCCATTTGACACTGTTTTTGAGGGCAGAAAGGTCTGAGGTCTCTGACCAAACATTGGATCAAACCGGTTCTGGAGAGCGTTTGAGTGCAGACTGCTGGGCATCAGCAGAAAGGTGAATATTTACAAACTTAGTAACTTTTGAGAGGAAGTTTTTTAATGCACAACAACCTTGATTATTAGTATGACGAGATCTCATGTTACACTAATACCGCATTACCAAAGCATGATAAGGTTTCTGTTCAAGGTGCTTTTTTATAGGAGTGTCTGGATACAACTTTTTTACTTCCGATACGATAACGATATCGTAGCTTTCAGTATTGGCCAATACCTGCAAACCTGCAGAGGAATCCTTTATATGAGACAGGTGTCTGTCACTGTTTGTTCCTGTTAACAAAGACTCCAGACTGCTGCTTATTTCACACGCCCCCTTATAATAAAAAAGCAACATCAGACTGATCAGATATTTGGTTTTCTTTCATAGACTGTATATAGAATGGATGCCATCTGCCTCCTTACTGGGTGAAGCCACTCTGAGAACAGCACCCTCTGGTGACAGGCTGCAGTATAGGTCATAAATCCTGTCTCCTCCAGCAATCCCTATGGAGCTGTGGACAAACTTTAGAAATTTATTACACAGAATAAACATTTTTCTCCCCTCTGCTTGTGATGTTGACATGTAGTTACACTAAGACTGGTTTGTTCTCAAGTCCTCTTTTTTCTGCGCAGCTTCATTTTTTAAAGTTATTAGGGGGTTCATGTTTTCTATGATTGACACTTGATACAGCGTATAAGCGTACAAAGATTGCGCAGCTCACCCGGGGGATATACTGTTTGAGCCGAGCAACATCACAGCAATTCTCGGTAACTATCCCGCCAAATGTGTACAACGCAACTGCTCAATGTTGGTTTCAGGAAGTGGTATACCAAGTTGTCCATAGTTTATACTGTCTATGTGTTCTGCTCTCATGTTCTTGTGTTTACATTATATTTACTTTGTCCACCACCCGTCTGTCACCTTCTCCTTTCCTCCTAAAACAGTTCATTTCACTATTAGTATAAAAAATAACTCCTCCCTCATGTCTTGGTTGCAGTGTGTTGGAGTGTAATTAAAAAGCACGAGTAATAAAGATAATTTACAGTGATAATGAAAGGATAAAAAACAAAATAGAAATCAGTTAGTGCCACCAACAGCCACTGAGGCAGAAACAAACACACACATAGCAGGCTCTAGTCAGGTTACGTAAAAGTTTAACAACCAATAACTTTATTCCAGACCCGGGGGCAATATTGACAAAAGGCTTTTATCGCAGTGGAAAACTCACTAAGTGTGTTTCCAGCTGTAGTAAATAATAAATCCCTCTGTTATTATCTGTAAATCTGATCCTTCACAATCACATCTCTGCTTAACTGAATGAGTAAACTTCTCTCTGTCTCTCATTACTGTAGATAACGGCACATAGATGACACACACCGCGTTTGGTAATTCATACTCAGTCAGAAAGGAGAACTATTTCCATGATAAATAGGTAAGAGGATGATGTTTGCATTATTAAAACCGTCTTTCCAGTAGATGTTTCGTCTCAGGGTTTCTACAATGTTTTGACTGTTAGTGTCAGAGTTTCGTTTTGACTTAGCTTGCTGAATATTTTTACCTCCCTCTGCACATGGTGTTCAGATGTTACCACTGACGCTGTAGAAACTTTGTGGAAACTTTACAAGAAGACTCCCAGACTAAAAACATCAAACGAGACGACCCACAAACACAATACAGCACACATTCAGGCCACTGGTCAAGCTGAATGTTTAGTGGATTTACCACTGCCCTCCAGCTTTGTCCAACTTCCCGTCGACTCCAACTACTCTGCACAGGGCAATGGTCCCTGTAATGGTCTCATAAAGGGTGTCAGTGAGTCGGACACTAGTGTCAAAAGCAGTTGTGTCCACTTTCACGGAGGCTCCTTGATTTAATGACCATGTGACGTGAGGCATGGGAGCACCCTGAGGTTATCCACGACTGGAGCCAGACTGTGCGTCTGCCAATCTGGCTCTGTCTCACACCGTGGGTCAGTCTGCTGCATGCACCCCTGAGGGAAGGTTGGACCGGTCCATGCAGACTGCTGATTAGGGGGCACTAAGGCTTCCTGCGAGAGCGCTTACAGATCAAAGCGTGGAGGACGGCTGGCAGCTCGATCCGAGAAGAAGCAAGGCTACTCAGAGTTAAATTCAGAATAAGCCCTCCAGTTTCACCGTGAGCCAATCGCTGTGGACAATGTGATTTTGATTAAGGTTGATGGCACTGGGAAAAACCATTCTCTTTGAAACTCCAAGGGGTTAAAAGCCAAGACCACCTCAGTGACTGACAGCCATGAAAAATGGGAGCTTACTGACTGCCAGCATCAGGGCGACATCTGCCAGGGAGCACAATCAGAGATCTGTGAGCGTGGTAAGCTCTTGCAAGGTTGAACGCAGAATTGGCGAATACATAGTCGAGATCATGGAGAAGTCATTTTCCTGAGAACAAAAACCGGCGCTCTGTTTGGTGCGATTTTGCATTAATTAAAGTTTGAACTTGTAGTGATTCCACACGTTACCAATTATATCATCACGCCTTCTTTCTGTCTTTAATACCTCAAAACTTTTGAGTCTGGAGAAGTCTGCTCCAAATTATCTGGTAGAGTTTAAATCAACTTCATGAGAAATCTACTCGTGGGAAACAAACAAGAGCAAACAACCGCGCCACGTCAACACGCCTCACATCCGTACACGACGCGTCCACTTAGTCGAATGTTTTGGGACAAGATAGGTGTCGAAAAGCGTTGGTTTATTCTCACCCGACCACCCAGCTGTTCACAAAGCGGAGCCGTGACATGAGAGGTAAATGTGAGCTCATGCGTGTCCCCGCAGGTTGGGACTCCAGCAAAGTAAAAGGTCTGAACATCCTGTTGAGGGACAAGCACAAAGGAAGGCCGAACCGCCATCCCTGAGGGGACAATAGAGCCTTTAGCACGGCCACTTATCCCGCTCAACGCCTCTACCTCAAGTCAGGTGTTGAGACTTCTGTCTTCCTCCAGGGGAAGATGATGATGAACCAAAGAGGACCACCAAGAACTGGACAGAACCCTCTTTCAGGATCCATCTGTAGCTGAATTACAACAGGAGAAGCTGTTGGCATCTGAGGTTTTGTTTAGCTTGTTGGCTAACTCAAGCTCAATCTGCAAACCATCGCTCCAGCACACTGCCCAGTGTAGCTCATTAGCTCGCATCCAGGAGTAATACATCACCAGAAAACAGGAATACATGTGGAAGCTATTTTGATTTCACCTGGTCCCGTTGCCGTAGGGGTACAGTTGAAGTGGACTGTGTCCCTAATGATGCTAATTGGTAGTGTAGCTGTAGTAAAGAGCCGCTTTTATAGGTCTGAGCTGCTGCGTCTTGAGAGGAAGGTTGTATATACTGCAGACTGAGGCGATTAGCCCGGATCAAGATCCACATCTGCTCTGTGCCAGCTGTTTGACAGATTCTCTCAGAAGACCGTAAGGAGAGGCTTTCCCTCTGCCATCAAGGCTTTTGAAGTCTGCCTTGTTCCAGTAAGAGCTGACTGTCCATTTTCATCCAACATTACACAGCTGGGCGCTTCGATGGCGGGAGAAGAACAACGGAAAAACACTCTCACGCAGTTTAAGAGTTTTGGCTAAAATATAACGGTGTAAAATGGTCCCTCTCACCTCTGCTGGCATTGTTAGAAAGGGGATCAAATCCAGTTGAGTGACATTAAATTAAATTATCAGTGAGAGCAGACAGTTTGTTGTTGTGTGTTACTTCGGCAGCTCTTAGATTTAGTCTAAATTCTTGAGTCTCATCTTACGAATAAAACACCTAACCAAATATACATTAAAACTTGGATAAACTGAGGCCTTGATACAGACTCATTTAAGACAACAGAGGCACAAAATGTCAAATATCAAACAAACAAATCCCTAGTGTGAAAGAGAATTAGGGCCACGAGAAGAGAAAAAAATAATTACAGGAGAGAGATTTATTTAACTTACATTTGAAGATTGAAGTAAAAATGTTGAGATTAGAGTTGAATTTTAAAAAAGTAAAATTTTGACTATTGATGTTGACTTTACTCTCGAAATGTTAATTTTTTTAATCTTGATAATTCAACATTATTAGCGAAATTTCTACACTTTGCAATCTCGAAATTTTGACTTTAATCTTGAAATTTCAATTTTAATCTGGAAATTTTGACTTTATTGACAGAATTTCAATTTTTTTATCTCGAAATTTTGACTTTAATCTTCTTCCTGCTATTATTTTTTTTCTCTTCATGTGACCCTAATCCTCTTTCATAGTGTCTTGACGTGCACTGGGAAAAAATCTTCACTAAAGACAACAATGCATGGAGGCTGCAGCCGAATCCTCAGAATCCTCAGAAGTACTCGCAGCACACTAGTCGATGACTGATAAAGTTAACACAGCCTTCTTTTAACTTATTCAGACAGTTAAAGGACCTGATCACTGGATTTGAAAGACAGATTAAAGGCACAAAAACGAAATGGTGGGCACTTGATGTCCAATCTTACCCTCATCCAGCATGATCATTTCAGTCCCACCTCTTCTGGAAATCTTTAGATAAGTGTTGCAAAAGTTTTTGTTATCAACCATGTATTTGTAGCTCGTCAACATCTCTTTAGAGCTGTACAGGTTTTTTCCTTTTTATATGCCTGTTATTCCTGCTGCGGAGTACGTGTTAAATAAGTTGACTAACAGGACGCTGTAGGCAAATGAAGGGAAAAGATCTTCTCTGTCCTCAGGGGTCGACAAAATCAACAAAATCCCTCACAGCATTAAAAGCACAGCATCTTTTGGACTCCTTATTTACTGCCTTCAGCTATGTTATCATGATATATTAAATGCTTTTTGCATGCACTGGTCTATTTTACCCAAATGTGAAACAAATATCCCCAAAGGTGATAATAAAGTTTAAGTTGACAGTTCCTATCTGACCCCTGCTGCCTTTGTTTTCTATGAACCAACATACATAAACATTTGAGGACTGTATGAGGTGAGTATTTGATGCTTAAACAGGGACATTACTCTGATATTAGGAAACACACAAGGAGTCTTACACTGAAATCACACTGTCCTCATTTTTGTCCTCTTCCAACAAACAGACCCACTTTCACTGACTCCACTATTATTGCAGGTGTCATGTAGACATGACAGCCTCAGCTGACGGACACTGACCCATATTCAGGAGGCTTTCTCATGTTTGCTTTCACGGAAAGCCTGAATGTGTTAGTTTGGCTTGTTTATGTGGAGACCTGTCGGCACGCTGACCTCTTGCACAGACTGAAAACTTGCTCCTCATAATGCCAGCTCCTTCTTTGGTGAGGCCCTTCAGTGTCTGGTATTGTTTTGGCCGCAGGAAAGATGTTCTGCCAAAGGCTATGGATCCCTGAGCCAAGTTGAAATACCCAGACAATGTTTCCCCATATGTGAGAGATCGCTGCTTTCCTCCACGCTCACACAAATATTGATCTTTAATATGGAGAAATATTACACACCGCATTCCTGACATTCTTATGATACACTTTGGACTCCGACCATATTGTGACTCTTTTCTTCAGAGCTTGCCAGAGACACGTCAGCAGATGGCTCCAATCCACAACACGGCACTTCACACCTTCTGAGGATTCGGCTGCAGCGCAGGCATCCATCAGAGCCGTGGCGTGTTGGAGCACAAACAAAACGCCGCTTCATGTGCGTCCAAATAATCAGTGCAGTGTCAGAGATTTTAACGCTTTGAAGATGTTGGAGAAATCTTCCTCTGGTTTGTGTCTCCTTTTTTTTTTGGAGCACTAAAACAAACAGGGGATGCTGCTCCCCCCTCCCAACCAGATGTAAACTCTAAACAAAAGGCGTCGTAACGGCAGGAGAAGGGGGCAAGGGTCAGCACAAAGGGCAACGTAAACAGAGGAGGACACAACAGAGCGAGCGTGTTTGGGTCAACCTCCAGGTCTGGGTCTGTCGCCAGTCGTGTAGAGAGAGGAAGGGGAAGGAAATGATCACACTGCTCTGCACACTAAGACTAGAACGGCATCCTTGAAATGTTTGATTCTGTCTACTTTGACGTGGGACATTTAGAAGCTCAAAGCCCCCAGATGAAGAGTTTTTGGAGAAAAGGGTGCAAAGATCTTTGTCCCATCAGGATTTCCATCTGTAGAGGCTTTTTAACACCATCAACAGTCTTATAGCTGGGAGGACTGGGTGGATTTGGATGAGGACATGTCATAGAGAGGTTCTGTGTGTGGGTATGATGGGCATGAAGAGGCTTGTTCTGGGTTGCTGGTGATAACCGCCGGGCCTCCATGAGGTGTTGTGGGCCTGACTTGATGAAACGCAGGTGAGAAGAGGTGCCCCTGGCGATAACCCCACTAGTGCGCTGGCTCTCTCTGCCACTGCTGGGGGCCATTAGGGGCCAAGTAGTTGGGGGAGCAGCACTGTCAACACCCGGGACTCACTAAACGAACCTGGGTCTGTTAAAGGTGGTCCTGAAGTTTTTTACATTATGAGTATGACACAGGTACGGGGATGGATGTCCTCACTCTGAAATGTTTTGCAATAGTCTGACTTGAACTGGACTTTCAAAATAAAAGTTAACATGTTTGTCAGACTGAAATCTAACTTCTCAAATTTGGATTAAAGGGATATTCTGGCGTAAAATTAATTTAGGGTCAAACACACCATAACATTGAGCTAGACACCTTGTTGAGAGATGAATGTTGCAGACCCCTTACTTCTCTAGTTATACCAACTTTGGTAATGACCCCAGGATAGCAATACACAGCGGTCTGAGGAGCCATAAACAAACCTCAACCAAAAAGCCACTCTATAGCCACAAATAATGCTCAGAACAGCACCTAACTTCATTAACAGAACATAAAGGGTCCCAGCCATAGTACTAGACACCAAACATCTTTTTAACTTTGTCTAATTTCTTAAGCAAAGAGACCAAACACAGCTCACCTACTCTCTTCCAGCAGCCACTTGTTTGTAGCGAGACCTCAGGCCAGTCCATCATTGACTACAGCAGGGTCATGGAAATGAAACCAGACTGAGATGCTAAGGCAGAAGAACTACCGCGTCTGCAGTGCAAAATAATTAATTTGATGATTATTACTTCAAGAAAATGATGAAGAAGTGATCATAAATGTTCTTGCTTGAGCTGCGAAAATTCATTAAGTGAAAAATCTGATATTGCATGTAGTATCGAGCTGAAAGGAGTCCTGTTTCTGCCCCCATGGCTGAGTTAGATCTAACTGAACATGTAAATGTTTTGACTCCCGACTCTCTGTGTTGTCTGGTGTTAACTCTTCAGAAGGACAGATTTAAAGCTCAAAGGCCTCATTTCCAAACACACTAAACAAGATAGGATGAGTTATTTTCAGTGGGAGATTATGGGAGACACAAACTGACCCTGCCCTTTTCCTTCATTCGCAGTCAAACTTATGAGGCATTTTTTACTCCCAGAGCAGCCAGCTCATTTAACTCTCCGCCTTTCAAACACAAGTTAAGTTCCCTCAGGCTGCTTTTTTGCAAGACTTAACCAAGTGAAGGGCACTTCAGACGATTACCTCTGCTGCCCCAAATAGCCACCACATGGCTCAGACGGCCTTCATCAGCTACAGAGATGTCGGCAAATGGTCTAAAATGGACAGGGGCAGGAAGCCGGTCACGGTACGGCTTTCTCCTTTTGAAGTGTCATTAAATCTCAAACTCAAGTGCGTCTGTGTTCTCTTAAACTTCTATTTTTGTGAAGATCATTTTGATTTACAGATGTTGAGGGTGACAAAATTTGACTCGTCAGCGTTTTCCTCCAAAGACTGTTTGCGAATCAAAGGATCGGCATCGTGTTCTGCTTTTTTTATTAGCAACAAATGCTTTGAACAGACCAGAACAAACCATGTCTTCATGCCGTCTTTTCATACTTCTCACTTCTCTACAAGCTGATCCAACCCTCTTAGCTTCTACTGGCAATAAATCTTGAAATACATATCTTATAGTCCCCACAGGATAGTATCAATATAAAAGTTTGGATAAGGAATATATAACTGCAGCATTTTTTCAAGTTTCAAAGGATTTTAGGCGTCATTGAGGGACAGAAAGTAAATGAAAACTCCGTCGACCTCACTGCCTCTATTTCCCTGATTTTTTGTGGGTATCCAGTTTCTTCATGTGGAATAACACGTGTTAACAGAAGCTGCATGAAGGGGCCCTCATCCCTGTCCCCGAGGAACCTGATTCAAGGGAGGCTTACAAGGAAATGCAAAGGCATTTAAATAAGGAGATGGAAGAATTTAAAATACGAGTGGCTCTGCGCATCAATCCTTAGCGTAGATACTTGTGCTTAGCCTCTGTAGCTTAATACCAGATGTTCTGCTCTTGCTCTTGTGAGTCATTTCTCGAAGATGTTACTTTGAGAGGTTTGCAAACTTTAAGCGTGAAAGAGGCGCCTACAGGAGTTTGATATAGACAGGGATGAATTCAGGCCAAACTGGGGCACTGACTTTTGTAGAGTTGGCACAAATTATGCGTCCACACTTAAAGGTGGCAGGATCTGAGGAAGTGCAAGTTTTTGGGAGAAATCTTGAATTTAAACACTACAGTTTTCCCCTCAGCTCCTCCTCTCCCCTCCCTCTCTGCTCCAGTAAGCCCCACCCACAAACAGACGCTCCTGCTCGCTCGTATCGTTTCAAGTAAATTCAGATATAATGCAGATACATACTTAAGATAATTACAAATGGGGCCCAGTCAACGTGAAAGTAAAAAGCACTGGTGCTACTGTAGATGCCAACAGACTACCAGCAAACACAATGTTTGCAGGACTTCTACAACGAGGATAAAGTGACATAGTCCAGGACCAGAGGTCAACAGTTTAGTGGTGCTACAACACGCAGCAGGTCCCATTTGACAAGAAACACTTCTGTTACAGACACTTGTCTTACTTTGTTAAAGCGGTTTATCTGTCCAGCAGAAAGGTTACAGGATCCGTAAGATCCCAAAGCGTCCCCCATTGTTTATGCTGATGTTGACCCGGCTTTTTAGTTCTTTACTTCGTTTTCTTGCTTGTGTTGGCAGTCGTGGCCAAAGGAGGATTCAGACAATTTTCCGAACTTTCTGGTTGGTTTCTACCGGCTGATATTGTAGCACGCTAACTTTGTTTGGGCTCGTGAACGTTATTGGAGGACGTGGAGCTCGCCGTACAACATGGGGGAGCAGCGTCCGCCTCACAAACAATCAGGTTGGGGAGGCGGAGAATGGCTTTGTTTACAACAGAACGAGTGAGCTGCTCAAAAATTTAAAATGTTGACTATACAGACAAAAGAGAACACAGCGACATCTCGATATCCCAAAATGTCATCAATAACTAACAGTTATTGACTGATATTAAAAGCTTTTTTGTAAATACACCACAAAAAAGATGCCTCTGTAACATATTCCTGTTTACCTCACCTTTAAATTAAAACTCTTTTTAAACCATACTTAGATTACTAACAGTTAAGTGTCTAAAAGAAGCAAATTTCCCATTAATTTTTTTAAACTTTAAAGAAAGTTTTCCAAACCCGAAGGTTTAGGACCCCGAATATAACCCTGTTATCTCCTCGCCCTCTCAGTACGTGCTCTTTCACAGCTTTTACAGGATTATCGCCGCTTAGTTAACAGGGTCCTAAACAGCTGACTGGCACTAGGAATGATGCTAGGAATTAGCCACCTGCTACGTTTGCCATCCGCAACCACACAGAGAGCGCTAACAGCACAGGAAGTGTCGTCCTGGGGGCAAATATGGCATCAAACAAGGTTGAGGTCGCTTACCATCCTCGCACTCATACACCATGCTCAGCAGGAAGTGTGGCTTCCTTGAGGTCGGAGGTCAGGGAGTGGGAATGGCATCGTATTACTACACCCAGATGTGTCAGAAGTCGGCCATGGCTCCAGTCTGGAGGTGCCCCAAATGCAGCGTGACTGCATGCTCGGTTCTGCAGAAACAGGAACTTCTATTTTGAGAAATGCCATTCCTTAACACAAACAGGAGTGAATTGATCTATTTTTCAAAAGCAGTATATTCTTTCAAGTCTCTGATAAACAGGCTCTCTATTTTTAAACATCACATTTCAACACTTCCAGAAACTGGAGAGTAAGTTTAACATTTTCATCACACTTTTCCTGTAAGCTTCAGGGCATGCGTCACAGAAGCAGCTTAAGTGTGAAGTATTCCTCAGAGGCATTACAGTAGGAGAAGGAGAGGAGTGTGTGTGATGAACGTGCAGGTCATGTGAGCTTTAGCATGTTTATATTCTCAGTAAAATATTTCCAGTGGCTCTCTGTGTGCTGTCCTCCCCTCTCTTTGCCTGCCTGCCCTGTCAAGAGTGATGAGTTTGGGAATGAGAAACAGGTGTGTGAAATGTGCGGATCGCTCCTTTATCTCTCTCGCTCGCTTCTCCCCCTTTTCCTGACCTTTCCTCAGCCAGTCATGCTGTGTTTTATGACAAAAGGGGTGAAGGGAGGAGGCTGAGTAGAGAAAACACAGAAGGAGAAAGGACATTACTTTGGACAAGCAACATAAACCTGCAAACTTTACCTCTGTATGCAGAAAAATAAAGTAGGATTATGATGGAAACACTGAAATAAAACTTTAGCTAACCTCACTGATAAACAAGAGACACTCTGGTTTAATTTGAGTTGAGCATTATCATCTGATAGTCACAACATCAGAGGGTTTTATATCCAAAGCTGTTCAGATCATGTGTGAAACATATTGATTGGGACGCTACTGAAGCCAAAAGTCCAATAAGATAATGTGTGAAGTGCACTGTTGAGCCTCATTCATCAACAACAGCAGATCAATACTGATTAAAACACAGTCACTCAATCAAATGCTGGGCTGTAGTATGTTTACCAAACACTGTGAATGAAACTATGAGGGTGGCATGGGACCTTAGTCCAACTGTAATCATCCAGTCTGAGAGTTTGAAGTATTTTTTCACTTTAAGATACAAGCAAATAATTTACGCTCAATATATATTGCTAATTAGGGCTGGGCGATAAAATGATAATGATATGTATCGGAAATTAATTTATGCTCAATATATGTTATAAAAAAAGAATTCAAATCAAAGTAATAATAATTAAAAAACGATATGGCTAAGTAGGGCTGGGCGATAAAATGATAATGATATGTATCGGAAATTAATTTATGCTCAATATTTGTTAAAAAGAGTTCAAATTAAAGTAATAATATTAAAAAATGATATAGCGAATTAGGGCTGGGTGATAAAACAATATTATATATATATATATATATATATATATATATATATATATATATATTTATATATATCGAAAATTAATTTTCCTCAATATCAATATAAAACATGGTCAATATAATATCAATGTAAACCATGCCAAGTTTTGGTAGACTATACAAATAGCCAATGAAAAGGGGAGTTGCTCCAGGTTCGCTTCGCACTGAACCAATCATGTGCTGAATTAGATACAGGTAGCAAACAACTGCGTCGAAGCAGGCTGCAGCTGCACGCAACCATAGCACTTTAACACGTGAAGCCGACAGCACTGTTGGTCAGAAAAATAGAAAATGAGTGCTACCCCCAGCAGAAATGCAGATGAAAGCTCAGCAGATGACGACATCGTCGACAACACTGGCATGAAAACGACGGTAATGTGGAGGTATTTCACAGATGCAGTAGCTTATTGTATTGCAAAAGACATTCTACCAATAAGCATTGTTAAATTTCTTTTTTTATATCGTGATATCAATATTGACTATTGACTATTGACTATCGCCCAGCCCTATAGCTAATCCACCTTAGCCACGCGTTTGTTTTGGTTCTTTTAGCACTTGGCTATTTCATCAATAGTGAGAATAACGTGAGAATTGTTAAAGGTTTAAAGCTAAATCATTACAGTAATGTGAGTAAATGTATTAAACACAAGGTTAAAGAAGATTGTGTGGTTTTACCATAGACTGTATATAGAATGGATGCCGTCTGCCTCCTCGCTGGGTGAAGCCACTCTAAGAACAGCACCCTCTGTTGACGGGCTGCAGTATAGGTCATAAATCCTCCGCCAGCAAAGCTAATGGAGCTGTGGACAAACTTTAAACATTTATTATACAGAATATCAATTTCCTCCCCCTGCTTGTGATGTTGACATGTAGTTACTGTAAGACTGGTTTGTGTTCAAGTCCTCTTTTTTAAGTACAGCAACATTTTTAAAAGTTATTAGAGGGTTCATGTTTTCTATAGTTAACACTTGTTACAGTCTGTGAGCTTACGAAGATTGCATAGCTCCCCAGGGGATAAGCTGTTTGAGCCGCGCGTCATCACTGCAACTCTCGGCGACTCTCCCGCCGAATGCGTACAACGCTACTGCGCAATGTTTATTTCAGGAAGTGGAGAAAAAACGCGGAAATAGGCCTACCGAGAGCTTTTTGGCTTCAAATCCTTATACTGGCGGAAGGCGATACTAAGTTGTCTGTAGGATATACAGTGTATGGTGGTTACAAACAAACCTTTTGAGAAAATATGAGGTGGCCGTCCCTTACTCGCGCTAAGATTCAAAACGTCGTGGTTTCCTTTCAAACCCGGAAAAGATTTGTTTGCTGTAAGGCTCGTTAGTTCAGACTGAAAAGAAAACCACTGCCTAACCTTTCTTTCATGTCAGGATCGGAGGTTTAACCTTGTCTCTAAAGGTGTCACGTAGTTTCATTAAACTTCGACTTCTGACACTAAAACAATGTTTGCGCAGCTAAAACACTTTTTGTGATGTTATATTTAACTTTACAGTCTCCCTATTAACCCACAGACCCCCGTGGATCTGCTGCTCAGCTCCCTACAGGCTGCACAGGAGTCAGTTTACACTGCTTCACATACCTGCCCACCCCTCCTCCATGCCCTCCTCCTCCTCCTCCTCCTCCTCCTTCTGCTCCTCCTGCTGCTGGGAGGTCGGGACTCCCTCTTTATCGCTGCTGCTGCCATGCAGCGGTCCGTCAGTGTGCCAGCAGTCCGCGCAGAGCGCAGAGCGCAGCGCCACGCTGAAGGAGGAGACCGACTGTCAGGCTGAGGAGCTCCAAACCTAAAAACGGGATTTGAAAAGACAACGAGAGAGGAGAGACTGAGCGAACCAGGTGAGCAAAGAGCTGAATGTTTCCTCTGATATTTATTTTAACAAGTTTTCCTTATCAGCCTGTGTGTATATGAAGTAATTCATTCGCTCGGTGATCTGTCGTGGTCATTTTCTGACTTTAGCCTCTGTTTGTGAGTATGTGGCAGCAGATTTTCGCAACAGCTGTCCACGAGTGAAAAGATCAGCATGGTTTTATCACACATTCACTAAACCTTGTGTGAATTGCACAGCTGAACATACAGAAGTGGGCAAACATACTGGTAAACACTGGGTAGCCTATCTGTGGCACCCAGTGGTGACTTTTAAAACTAGAATATGCTACTCAAGTAAATAAATTAACATTAAATCCCAAGCTGTGAGTCTCAGGGAATGGTGCATGTATCTGCAGGTCTGAGTTTGTCTTTGACAGTCCTGTCTGAGATCTTTACGGTGTGTTTATGACCGGTGTCCTATAAGGAAAATTCTCTGGCAGCAGATCTATGTGGATGTCAGGCTAATCTATAAACAAGAGAGCAGATTTATGGAACCATAACAGTTTTCTTTTTGTGCGGCACTTAATCATCCCTCATGTAAACCTGCTGTATGTGGATCCTGCTCATAGTCCAGTCAATATTAGCAGTAGGGTATAGAGAGGATAAGAGGGGGCAGTGATTGACTGCTGAGCTCTGATTAAAGCAGATACCTTTGACCCAGGGCAGCAGGTTTATCCCCTCTTACTTCTGCTTTCTGCTAAATGTTTTCATCTGGAGGAAATCAGTGGAACGGCACAAATGAGGTCCTGGCTATTCTGAACGTCTAATCAAGGAAGAAAGTTATATAATCTTAAACCTGATGAAGCTTTTTTTCCCTAACAGCTAGTCTTGATTGTAATCAGCTATGCTAATAAAGAAAACGATGCAGCCTCAGACCGTGCTACCTGAGAGCTTTCCAGAGAACAAAAGTAAGTTTAGGACCTGAGGGGTCATTATGCAACACACCCACTCGAAAACCGAAAAGACTGTCTCCTCCGAGGAGACAATCACATCCCCTCAGGGTCAGCTCCACCTTGACCCACCTCTACCCCCTCCCACCCGCTCCTCTTTTTCTCGGCTGATATGCTTCATGCAATCTGAGTTGGTGTGATCAGCGTGGGGTCAGGAGCATAAACAAGTCCGCGGCCAGACTAAACAGACCACACATGTCCTGTAAACACACGCACCCTGCGATTCAAAGGTGAGCACGTGTTGGTTTGGCCTGTGCGCCGCAGCGGGAGGTTTAATTCATGCTTTCTGATGCAGAGCATGAACAGGCTTAACTGTTACTTTCCAGAGGGAGAGGTGGTCTTTTTTTTTGTTCCCTGCATGAGACACATCAGTAGTTTTTTCAGTGCTATGAGGAGTTTAACCTGGTTGGGTTAACCCTTAGAACTCCCAGCTATATTTTGCTCTTTTTGCAACTCGATCCTTTCAAGCACAGCAAACATATACACAGCTGTCAGTTTATGAGTGCAAAAAATATATGAAATGAATGTGACAGTAGATTCAGAACCATCAAAGTCAACCCAAAAACAAAAACGGAAATTGATCCCAACAGTACTTTGCTCAAAAACACATAAATCTACAGTGACCAAGCCTTTTCTTATCTGCACATCATCCTGTTAAGTCTTGGCTATTAGGAGAAGAAATATTGGGATTGGAACAAACACACAACAGAAACTATTTACATATTTACACTAATTCTTCCAGGCGTTTTTTGCTATTTACAGTTGTTTATGCTGCTCCTTGAAGCACTTCCTGTCTGGGATGAGACGGAGGGTCACATCATACTGCTCATAATCTCTTCTTTGCTTGTTTCCAAGCATTGAGGACCAATATTTCTTATTTTACAGACAAGCAGGGAACTTTCTTGCCTCTTGTTGACACTACCATCAAGGGAACAATAGAAGAAGAATATGAGACCATGTAATTGGTCGAAAGTTTGATAGAAAAAGACGTTATCAAAACAGTTTTTCAAACCCGGAAGACGAGCGGCATTTAGTAATAGTGATAGAGATGTCTCTGATTAAACACCTGTTTTTGTGGCTGGATTGTAAACCTTGTGGCAGGTGTAGAAATTTCTGGAAACCCTCGATAGATTGCCAAAAGGGTAAACTTTTGAACAGTTTTCATCCCATAGAGATACATGGTATGGTTCCCGTCCGAGATACTGCAAACAATATTAATGGAGTCACGTGGGATCGACGGTGATCCAGCAGAGTTGTAAGTGTTAAAGAAAATCAAATGTGAGCCTGTAGTTTTCCTCGTAGCTCCAGGTGTTGGATGATTACAGGTCACACGTTGCGAAAGTTGGATGTTTTTGGAGGTTGGCGTACAGGCCAATCTTCTCTCCACCTTTTCTTGCTCCATGTTTTGTTTGGTTTCGAAGTTTAAGGCCGCAAATGTGACCCAGCTTGCATCCCTCCCTGCCTTAGAGTGAAAATGAGTCACGGCTCATAAACACCTCCAGCTGACATCAATCCTCCATGATGCGCACTTTTCAAAACGCAGGATACAAACATCTCTCCGACTGAATACCAACCTGCAAAATTACAGTTTGTAGCGGTCGTAAACAGCCCCCTCTGTTTTTCCCCCTCCTTCATGTGTGTGCGGTGTGCTAATTTTGCAGCTGTATTTTGGCTGCATCTGTGTTTGATGCCGATCCCAACAGAGCAGACGAGATAACTTCCTCTTGCTGCAGAGCAGAGCTAGATCTAGAGCGCCTGAGGGGCAGCAAGCACAGAGCCGCTCGCTCTAGTCTCCGTCCCGGGTGTTGACAGGAGGCCTGACATCATTAGCATGACTAAATGAAATGTAATTTACGTCTTTGCCTTTTCGCTTAGCTCCAAGCACCAGCAGTGATGGAGATGATGGCGGTAGAAGCCTGCAGAACCATGCTGACTGTATGACTTTTCCCCACACTGTCATACTGTTGACCCCTGTTGAATTTATTATGGGATAAAACAGCGAAGCAGTATTCCTCTTTCTCTTTCATTTCTCAATTTTCTCCCTCTCTTTCTATTACTCAACTGTGTTTTTTTTAAAGCTGTACAAGTGTATAATCTGATCGTTCTGAGCCACATCAGTGCTGACTGCAGAGAACGAGCGGAAGCCGCAGGATATTTCATGGGTTTAGTTCACAATGGGCTGCTCATGTGTTTCTTATCACTTAAAGTTCAGGCGTACCGCAGCAACATTCAGGGCATGGTTTTGCTTTCCTGTCCCAGAGCCCAGCCTTGAAAACATCACATTTTAGGAGGGATGTCAAACATTTGTTCTGTTTAATCCAAGTTTTGTTGCATGGTCGCATGAAAAGACCCCCGAGTTATGGCGGGAAGCTCGAGTTTCTAATTAGAGGGGAAAATGTAGCCTGCTAATGACATCATCTTCCCTCTGGCAGTGTGTTAAAAAAGCCTGTGTGTGTGTTTGTGTGTGTGACTGAGCGGCAGCTGGTTTCAGACATTTGACGTTCACGACGGTGTGAGACTTCAAACACTCGCACACAAACTGTTAAGACTTATAATTTGGATTTATGGCTCCTCGTCAGTCGCCTTGATTGGGCCATTGTGCCGCCGCTCTGTGGGAACTTCCGGGTTCAGGAAGAGCGGTATGAAAAAGAGGAAGATGTTGCCGCTTCTCGGTTGGCAAAACATCACACAAACATAAGCTGTAACTGTGTGAGAGAGTTAATACTCTCTCTTACAAAGGATTAAACCGCCCACCATCTGAGTCATTCCCAAAAATGCAGGTATCGGGAATACTCCGGAAACAGCCTAAAACGCTGTATCGACCCATGTGCAATTCAGAGTAACCAACTCAATACCGGTGCATTAGCTCCCTCGAAATATCGAGCTGTTTCTCAGCACTGGAATGTTACACAAGGTTAGATAGGACCATGTCCAGCAACTGCTGCGTCAAAGAAACGGATTATTATTATAAATCAAAAATGAGATTATAAAACTCGTCAAAAACAGGAAAAAGTCGTCACACTCTCAGGCTGACAAACGACACCAGGAGAGCTCTGGATAAGAACAGTTAGCTCAACTTGACTGCTTGGCTTGTTTTGGTAGAGTCACAGAGTCGTG
The DNA here is from genome assembly GCA_962446985.1 of Xyrichtys novacula. Taxonomy (NCBI): domain Eukaryota; kingdom Metazoa; phylum Chordata; class Actinopteri; order Labriformes; family Labridae; genus Xyrichtys; species Xyrichtys novacula. The sequence continues at coordinate 28,931,446 of OY660871.1, forward strand.
CGTAGTTAATTTTGAGAGTTTTTCAGGTCTGGTTGAGTGTTTTTTACACACTTCTAACTCAGTAAGTCCATGCAACACATACTTAAAACTTCCGTACAAAACCCAGACAAGGCCAGACAAGGCCGGACAGCCCCCAAAACAGAGGACATGTCCAGGTAAAAGAGGACTTATGGTCACCCTATTATGTATCAAAGCAGGCGTAACTGTGAAGTTGGCTGGTTCAAGAAACTCCTGAAATTTGCATTATGTGCAGAATAATGTTTGTGTGTCTTTTTTAAGACGATTAATGCCATCATGCTCATTTAAGTATGTAAAAGTTAGAGTTAAGCATGCTGGACTTATCAACAGTTACATAAGCAACATCTCATTTAAGTTCAAATAGGGGTGAAAACAGGCATTAAAGGGATAGTTCTGTTTTTTCTGCGGCACTTAAACAGGACTCATCGGCTGTCAGAAAACACGATCATTTTTGCACTATTCCCAAAGTAAAGCACTTATAAGAAGGGCTGGGCGATAAACCGAAAATTTACAGATACCGAAACTTACGACAATAACCGACGTGCCAATATATTTGGTGTCAAAAAAATAAATAAAAGTTTGTGTTGAATGTGTGTAGGTAGGCTATGGTCTCATGTCCCTTTAAGACGCTGTCCTACGTCGGAGACATGCCTCCACCCCATTCAGTCTATAACAAAGAGAGAAAGACAGGTGAGGAGATGGAGGACAGTTCAAAAGTTGTAGCGGCTGAAGTACATGAAGTTAATGTGGGAGGGGGTGAGCAGCTGCTGGAGTAGTTATCGTCCATTTATTGTTATATCGTGATATTGATTTGAGGCCATATCGCCCAGCCCTATTGGACTTTAAAACGGTATAGTCGACCCTGTCTACAGGAGCCGAGATCTTCTGGTCAGCTGGGTCGTGTTATCGACAAGTACTTCAAATATTCCTACTTCAATCCATCAAGAAAAACACAGAGTACCCTTTTGGTACACATTTGTTCTCTCTGCAGCTCATCTGAAGCATGTCTCTTATAAACTGATGATCAAGTAGACGTATCATAACAGAGAAAGGTCACCCTTTTAAAGTAATTCATGAATTAATATTTTATTGCACTGGTGTTGGTGTCTGCTAACACCCGACCCTCAGTATCAGAATCAGTATTTCGTGGATAAAGATGGTTCAAGTTCATCTCCAGTTCAAAGCTAATATTTCTTCTGTTTTGTAAACAACTGTGAGAGAGAACAATCAAATCCACTGAGGCTGTGTTTTTTTCCCAAAATAGACGAGCCTACTGATGCAGCTTTTGGAGCCTTTATTGGCTGGCTTATCTGTTGACAGATTTATGACGCTTCACTCTGGAGAAACGTCCCCACACTTCAGCTCGCCTGCAGAAATCTAAATCGGCACCAAATGTTTGCATTGAAATGATCGGTAGCGTAATCAGCCGTGTCGTTCTCTGAGGCCTGAAGTTAGTCTTTGCTCTTACATCACCGCTGATCTCAACGGGCTCATAACTCAATCCATAATTCATGGTGGGCGATGAAATCCTGAAACATGAGCTGACAGATCTCCATCTCCTGTCAGTCCCCCGTGTGTGTGTGTGTGTGTGTGTGTGTGTGTGTGTGTGTGTGTGTGACAGCTGTGAGAGCCGCTGTTCTCTCCTCCGCTCTCACATCCCCGTAATTGTTCACAGTCCGGCCGAGCGCCTCTGTAGCTCTGCCACATCCCATCACTTCAAACGGACGCTAACGCTGTGTCCGTCGAGCCGTGATAAAGATGACACAAGCCTGGACAATCCCTGAGACACAAGAGGAGAGACTGAAGATAGAGCTCCACAAACTCTAGGGCTCCTCCAGATGTTTTCTGATTCTGACAGGAGTGAAGGGGGAGGCAGGGGGAAAAACGGAGGGGTGTCTGTCCACGATACTCGGGGGGCTGTTTGCGAGGAAGCAGGTCGGTCGATCAGTAATGAAAGAGGACAGCTGGCAGGTTCAGAGGAGGTTAACAGCTAAGTGTACATGGCAGCGAGGAAAAACAAGAGCCCAGTCCAGGGTCTTCGTGTGAGAGGCTGACTCTTTCTCTTGTACATTTTGAAGAAGTGACTCTTGTTTTAGGAGGAAAGGCCCTGAAAACTTTCTCTGAGAAGAAACTCGCTATCATATGCGCGGATACTTTGCCGGTTCATGTGAGGTTTTCTTATTTCCGTGTTTGTCTTTTCTTCTCTTGCTGCTGTGCTGAAGTGCACATGACTCACTTGGCAAAAGTCTGTCTGGATGATTTAACAACATTTGAATCAATTTGTAGTGACATTTGGGAGGTTTTGGCTCTCTTTTCATCACTTTAGTCACATTTGATGGAGCTACTGGGAAGCAGATTTGCCAGATTGTTGATGAACAGTTGTCAGAAAGCAGGTTTTTAAAGACTGAAACTAACAGACGAAAATTCCCATTTTTAATACAAGAATCTCCTGATCCATCCTTTAGTTGCACAACAATGAATCATGCAAAAGCTGCCTTTGTGAGAGGCGTTCAAGAGCGTTTATGTAGTTCGAGGTTCCACGAAAGAGACCTAATCAAACAGTGTTAAGCTGTTCAGACAGCAAATCAATGCTGGCGCATTTAAAGCGCTGTAGAGCCCGTGGTGACACAGTTGGGGGTTGCTGGATGGGATTTGGCACCACAGTCTCAGTGTTTGGGGATACAGCACAGCTGGAGCAGCTTTAAGGCCCAACTAACCCCAAACAGGGCTGTCACAAGTCCTCACAAGTATGTGTCAACCTTTTTACTGCTAACATCAGCAACACGTGTTTACAATAACTCCGCAAATGTTGTGTGAATGTCTTTTTGGCAACCTGGTGTGTGTTTGTGAAGAGGAGGAGGGGGCGCACAGATGGCACTTTAAAGTCCCACTCCAGTGGTTTTTTACTTTTATTACTTAAAGTGTTATCAGTGGTCTTTAAATTGTGATTATGAAGTTTTTAGCCAAAATCACATCAAAAAAATCCCCCAAAATTAATGTTTGACAGAATTGCCTCTACTGTAGAGACTCGTTAATTAAAACGCATTATTTAAAGTCCCAGTCCGAACGCTTTGTTATTACTTAAAGTGTCATCAGGGGTCTTCAAATTGTGATTATGAAGGGTTTTTTTTGCCAAAATTACGTTACCCGTGACATTTTCAAGGTCTTTTCCTCTGCAGAGCTCCAGTAGCCCATTAGCAATCCACCTCTGAGTCGTGGACGGTGCTCTGCACACTCGTCTTCACGTTAGCTTGTAGCCTAACATTGCCAGTGTAGTAGAAGTAGCAGGTAACATAGGAGCTATTCAGCTCTCGGACACTAATCTCTTAAGGGACATGATGAAAGCTAATTTCATAATTAGCTTTTGCGAGCATTGCAATACGCTACCGCACACACTTGTTCCTTTACTTTTCTGAGTGTGGCCTGCATAGCAGGGCTCTGGGGGCGGAGCTTGGATTTGTGATGTAGGAAATCTCACTGTATTTGATCCTGCCGTTTGGGTCTGACAGAGATTCACAGTGATTTAAATGCAGAAATACACTGAAATGCAATTTCGCACTTACTTCTCTCATGGTATGTCCTGTAGTGTCAGAAAAATGCTAGATGAACATGTAGACAACAAGAAAAACATGATTTTCATCAGAGCGGGTCTTGGCAGACTGATGGAGTTTTTACTTTATTTGATATTTCTCCACTCTGAGATTAAGTCCGATGTGAAGTCGTCCTCCTTGGCTTTTAGTGTACGTCAGTCAGCTCTGATGCAGGTGTACAGGTGTATGTTTGAACGCCTCTAACCCTGTTTTGACATTTCACCTGCTTTTTTGCAGGTCTTCCAGCCTCCATCCTCTGACGTGTCTTTTATCACTCTGTTGGAGCTGACATATGTCAGACAGACTGTAAAAATGTGCCAACTTGTTGAAATAAAACATCTGGCAGCGGGCCAGACCTGCTGTCTTTCAGAGCGGTCTCGCCAGCTGAGAGTTTAATGAGGGTCCACAGTGTGGGAACAGGCCTTCATGATTTAAGACACCAGGAGATTGAGGGATGGGCTCAGATTTGTGTCTGTACAGCCTCAGGATGGGTTCTTTTTATGAGGGCGGATCTGTGTTACCCTGCGCTGTAAAGTGAAGACTTGGTCCATGGCTGTGCTGCAAACACACAGTAGGTCACTGCGGTTTGTTCTGCTGGTCACATAAGTCAGGCTGGCATGTGCAGAAGCAGCAGTGGTCTTAAATTACAAAGCAATCTGCAGCTGATTATCATTGAATGTATTCCTAAAACAATAAAACTTCTGAGCAGACATTGTATACTTCTACTTTGCTGAATTCATAGCGAGTGTTCGGCCTGATAATTCATTTCCTGTTCAGCTTGAATGTAAAGCTCCACGTATACGTCATTCCTGTCTAGGTGCATGAGCTCACACGTCGATATTTCACTCATCGACGGTGAGGTCCACAATCAGGCTTCACATTCCTGAGTTACACTGTGAGTTATTAAGTTTCCTAGCAGAGAGCACCTGGGGTAGAGATCGTCTCAGTGTCTTTACATTTTTATCTCCAAGCTAAAATTGTTATTCCTCTCAGACTGATGGTTTTCCTCTTACTCTTTTAAACCAGGAGGATACTTTCTGGGTCAGATAATAGGCAGATTTTTCCATTTCAGTTCAGGTTCACTTTTGTTTTTGCTTGAAAAACTTCAGGTGGAAAGTAAACAGTGACTCGTGAAATTTTACATAACAAAGCTGTTTAATTATCAACGGTAATGACACGCTTACTGGATCTGAAGCTGTAAAAGAAACTCAACTCACTTGTTCTGCTGATAAGGACAGGAATAAAAGTGAACATGTTATCTTAGCATACCTTATCTGGAGCCCGAAATGGGAGTTACACTGCTGATAAGGAGCTGTGTCTATTTTTACGGTCAGAACAGGTTATCTGGACTTTTCATACTCCATTTAAGCAACTGCTAATAATTAATTCAAGTTAATGGAATAAAGTCAGAAAAAAAAATATATTTTCTCCATAAATTTACCTGCGGAGTTTGAAATCAAGTATTAAAAATCAGCCAAATTACCTTCTTTTCGATTTATTTGCATGGTTATAAGAGAGTTGACAATTAAGTTTATAAGCTAGCTAATCATTTTTGGGATATGAGACACTTTGAATTCGCACTTGAATACTAAAGTCATTATCTTGTGTTATGGTCAAGCAGCACCTTCAAGCTTTTTTAAGGGATATACAAGTAGATTTTTGGTAAATAAGTCAAGCTTATTTGTTTTTTATGATTTTGATAATAGTGCTTGTTTTACGTTTTCTTTAAAAAAAAAAAAAAAAAAAAGAGTTTCAGCAGAAAGACAAGAGTTCCACCTCGTTTAATTAACCGGCTAACAGGTTAGCAAACTAATTGGCCGATAATTTTCCAGCTAACATAATTTGCCAAACTTTTTCAGTTAACTGGGTCTTTAATATAAAAAGGTTTTGGCCCTTGAGAGTAATATAAATGTATATGGGCCCTAAAATAGAACCGTGAGGGACACCATAACAGTGCTTGCCCTTTTTTTGGTCAACAGAAGTTTTACGTTTTCTTTAAATGACTGAGTTTCAGCAGAAAAACAAGAGTTCCACCTCGTTTAATTAACCGGCTAACAGGCTAGCAAACTTATTGGCCGATAAGTTTCCAGCTAACATAATTTGACCCAAACTTTTTCAGTTAACTGGGTCTTTTGGCCCTTGAGAGTAATACAGTTATATAGGTCCCAAAATGGAACCCTGAGGGACACCTTTAGTGAAAATCAGATTTATAACTCAACTCAACTTTATTTATCGAGCACTTTAAATACAACCAAAGCTGACACTAAGTGCTGTACATAATAACATAAATACATAGTCAATTGTTGTTTTAAAATATAACAAAAAGCAATAAAAAAACAATTAATCAAATGCCGTCTCATGCTGGGTCAAAAGCCAAGTAATAAAAGTGGTTTTTTAGACGGGTTTATAACAACAGACACACTAAGTTTGATGATCTGTGGCATAATTTCTTAACCAAACACAGCCTTGATTCTAAAACCAGCAGTATTGAGTTTGATTCGCAGCAGTTCATGGTCCATTGAGTCAAACGCCTTGAGAGAAATCCACAAATAGGGCATCAGAGTGCTGTTTTCAGTCCAAGGCACAGATGAGCTGATTTTGTAACATCCTTGGTAGCAGCAATGTCACTAGATCAAAAACAAAGTGATCGAGTCTTTAAAATGTTTTATTCTTTTAAAAACGGCTTTAAATGTAAATTTCATTAGCTCTCAGAGATTTTGGCTTGTTTGGAAATCAGGCGGTATTTTAAAATTTGAGGGATTTTCACTTTGAAATGAAGGGAGAACAAATGTAGCTTTACAAAGTTTAGGAAGAGAGTAGATACGAGACTTACTGTTTGTCATAGACATAAGTATTGGGAGCTGTTATAACATAAGACATGGATCCAGGTCGTCTAGACCAGTGGTTACTTCTAAGATACTGGCTACATACAGTACATATATAATGTCTTTAACTCCCTACATTGCTATCTGTATCTAATATTTTCATGTACTTGAACAAAGTCTGCACCGATTATATCCCTGTGTATTATCACTATCATCTCAGAGTCTCCTGTCATCTTTAGTTTGCAGCTCGACTGCTCAGCTGTCTCTGCAGTGATTTGCCTTGAATGACAAAAGAGCTGCAGCAGTGAGTTAAGAGCCCATCTTGTCCATTTTACAGTCTGGGGGGAGGTCTATTCAGGTCGGGGTCCCTTAAGTCGTCCCAGGTTGCCTGCTGCTGCTCTACATGAATGTGGAGAAAGCCGGTAGGTAGCCTCCAACCGTAGATCAAGCAGCTAAAGGCTCTCAAGGCCTCACAATGGTTGATAGGATTTACTACTCGGCTACAAGGCTTTGTCTTTGAAGGGACAGTAGCTTATGTGTCCCGTGCCTCCATCACTTAGATTTTATTATCACCATGCTGTTATTTGTCCCTTTCCCTCCCTGACTAATGAGGCGAAGCAACCAGGTCATGACGTGTCTGTGGACCTGGAGCGGGGGCCATTGTTGTGGTCCATTAATAATGCAAAGAAAGACCGGTACGTTTCTTTGTTTGAATAATAGAGGACCCTGCCTTCTTCTTTTCTGCCCTGCCCCTTTACAGACTTCTTGAGGTGTTTGTCTGTGCCGTTGGTTAATGACTGAACCAAACAAAGTCATGAATCGTGGCTCATTAGCGACCTTGCAGACGCTTTTATCCACACTGTAGAGAATCAATGTTCACAGCTGCTTCACTATGACATAAAGAAACGTTTGAAAGAGCTTCGATTCAGGCATGTCTGTCTATTAGTGATCATCATTAGTCTGTGTCGACCTTAAGAGTGGTGCCAGATGTGAGGATAAAGAAAGTGAGAAATACTAAACAACAGAGATGGACAGTTGGGTCCTTGTAGGCAGCAGATGCCCCTCATCTGTTCGGAGATTGATTTGACAGGTAAGCGTGCTGAGTCCATTCTCCGAGAGCTTCAAAGGTGGTCCTTGTGAATTTATTAACCCCTTATCTTCTGTTTACCTCGCTGAATGCATAACTCACATTCAGACTTCCCTTTTGACCCTCTGATGCGAGGCCAGCTGCTTTTTCTTCGGATACGCCCTGCAAACCCAGATGAAATCTCTCTTCTGCTGTGGGCTCTCGTGAAGCAAACAAACACTTCCTGGATTTTAAGGTCTTTAGCAGCTATCTGGGGCACCGCTTTCCCATCAGAGAAACAAGCCGAGCTGTGTTGCTTTACTGTGGAATCGAAAACGCAACCTAAACATGACCTTTGTGTTCTTATCGTAGCCCGAATAATCCCATTGTCTAAAGGGAAACCAGTCCAGATTACGGTTCTGTTACTGTGACAGGTCCATGTCAGGGCTGTCTGAGCGTCTTGATGTAGCATGACACAAAACATCTGGTTCCTCTTTAGCTGCATGGGGGCGCCTGCTTAAGCCCCCCCTGCAGGCTGGGCCATCCGCTTCACGGAGAGGACGCGAGGGAGGAAAGGAAGGGAGAGCAGACAGAGAGGGGAGTTTAATTAAAGAATAGAGTTGGAGTTTGTAAGAGACACTGACATGCTGAATTAGTGAGGCATTAACGTTTGGATGGTGGAGGAATCTTTTCCCCCTCTCAGCGATGACTTAAAGGGATATTCCGGCGTAAAATTAATTTAGAGTCAAACACACCATAACACCAAGTGAGACACCCCCCCCCTCAAGAGATGAATGTTGCCGACCGCTTGCTTCTCTAGTTATACCAACTTTAGTAACAACTGCAGGATGGCAATACACAGCAGTCTGAGGAGCCATAAACAAACCTCAATAAAAACGCCACTCTATAGCCACAAATAATGCTCAGAACAGCACCTAACTTCATCAACAGGACATAAAGGGTGCCAGTCATAGTACTAGCCACCAAACATCTTTTTAACTTTGCCTGATTTCTTTAGCAAAGAGACAAAACACTGTAAATCTGATTGTTATTAACGCAAAAACTGTCATCATAGCATTGGTCTCTACTGCTTTCTCCACCATCACGACATAAAAACCACACTGTGGCTCACACAGCAGAATTTTTATGTCATGTCCTGCCTACTAAGGCTCGTCTCTTGCTCCCACCCCAACGCCTTTTGTCTGACGGAGAGACTCTATAAGGGATGTGCGTAAACTTTAAGGGCAGAGCACCAGGAGGATTAAGACTGATGATTAGAAAAGCACATTTAACACATAAGTTGGCTAGCTGTGCAGAAGTGAGAACGAATTTAGTGATCTTGTCTTTGTTTTTTAGAGTCAGTCAGGAAATCTATTGTTAGTCACACGCACAAAATGATTCCAGAATCTCTAAGTGGTAAAAATCTCCTTCATTTCCCCAGAGAAAATGCAAAGATATCAAGATTTTTAAAGCAGTTTTTTCTCCTTTTACTGTCATATTTTATTCATCATATTGTGGCCCCTCAGATTTATCATGCAGCCCTCTGGGGAAGCCTGACCCTCAGGTTTGGGGCCTCTTGTCCATCTAAAAATGTAGGTTACACAGTCATTTAATGTCATTTCTCAATGATGAGCCATCTTGTCCAGAATAATACATAAACCTAAGTCGTCCTGAGCATCACTAAAAGCTCTTAAAACTGAACTCAGATGCAGGGAGGGAGAGAGCCAGGAGGGTAGAGATGTGGTGGGGAGGAAAATAAGAGGGTAAGGACGCCCTGTGACATTTATAAGAGATGTAGAGGTGAAGGAGGACAGGGAGAGCACAGGAGGATAAAAGACACAACACAGCGTTAGGAAGCAGAGGGGGTGTTCACCATAGAGATAAGAGAGAGGGCGATTCATAATGACGACCTGCAGAGAGAGAGAAGAAGGAGGTCTCGTGATCTCAGATTCTCCAGCCCTCTCATGTTATTCACAAACAGAGAGATCACAGGAGAAGGTGCTGGGTACTAATTTGGCTCATTATGATCAATGGACCCTAATGGTGGCTATTGTTCTCAGTAAGACCCACTAAGTCTCTGTTTTACTCTCTGAATCTCTCCATCATGCACACGTCTTCTCCTTAATGCACACTCTATTTCTGATTTTTATTCCAAGAAACATGAAGAAGCCTTTTTTTTGTTTGTTTTGCACCATTAACTGCTGAGACATTTTGTCCCAGAGTGAGCTCTGTGACTCAGATTTGGTCACATGACATCCCAGATAGCACTCGGAGCGAGAGATAACCTCTTGAAGGGGCCGGTTTCCTTTAAGCTTTAGTGAATGCACACAACCACGAAGATCAGAGGGACGGAGATTCACAAAAGGAGGACAAATATGGATATTATTGTTTGCATTGTTGCAGATTTTCAGGTTATGACTGTTGGGTCTGCAGGGATTAAAAGGTGCTTTATCCACCTATTACCCGGTGTATTCCTGATAAAATTTCACATATTGTATTCCCATCCCCCGTGTTGGAAAGCCAGCACCAGGATTAATGACTTTGTTTGGGCTCATATGGCAGTAATCCCTCTTATTTCTCAGATAGGTTAACCATTTCAAACCCAGATGGAGAACAGATTGTGTCCAAAAAAAGGTGTCCAATAAACACCCCACACATTGTAGACCTTGTCCAACTTCCTCTCCATTTTCCACCCATTTTCTTTTGTTTCACGCCCCGCTCCAAATCTCTCTCCTTCCTCCTCCACACCTGTTACAAGTCATTTTTCCCGGAACCTAACTTAAATAATGGCTGACTTTCCCGAGCTGACGGCCTGACCTGACATCTGGAAAAAAGAGCCTTCTCACTGTCAGCCCCCTTCCTCTGTGGATTTATAGTGGCACGCCATTTGACAGGCTGGAGCCTCTCATTAAGGTGAAGGGAGACTTGAACGAAGGAGACGGCTATGTGAATGTGTAATGTCACCTTTTAATTAGCTATGCAATTTGAACCTGGTTCTACCGAGAACCTGGTCCAGGGTTTTTTTAAATCCCCCAAATTAATGTTTCACGGTGTTGCCTCTACTGTAGAGTCTTGTGGATCGAAACGCATTATTTAAAGTCCCACTCCGATTGTTTTTTTCTTTTACTACTTCAAGTCTTCTCAGTGGTCTTTAAATTGTGATTATGAAGTTTTTAGCCAAAATCAAGTTACCTGTGTCATTTTCAAGAGCTTCTCTTCTGCAGAGCTCCAGAAGATCATTAGCAATTTGCCTCTGAGTCGTGGGCGGAGACAGCGCTGCTCCACACACTCGTCTTCATGCTAGCTTGCAGCCTAACATTGCTTGTGCAGCAGAAGAAGCAGGTAACATAGAAGCTATTCAGCTCTTGGACATTAATAAATAAATGAATGGCATGATGAGAGTTAATATCATAATTAACTTTCTTACGAGCACTGCAATCCGCTGATGCACACACTTGTTCCATGATCGTCCTCTCTATTTCTCCGAGTGTGACCTGCATAGCGGGGCTCTGGGGGCGGAGCTTGGATTTGCTACATAGGAAATCTCACTGAATCTGAACCTGCTGTTTGGGTCCGTTTTGAGTATAAATACTTAGAAATGCAATTTTGCACTTATTTTTCTCAAGATATGTTCCTTAGCATCAGAAAAATGCAATATGAACATATAAAAAAACAAGAAGATTTCCATCTCAGTGGGTCTTTAAATCAAATCACTGGTGCACAAACTTAGATTAATGAAGTTTTATGAAGTTTTTGACTAACTCCATAAAGAATAAATCAAGTCTGTTTCCTGCAAAGATGGTTGAATGTGCGAAGAGGTCCAAATTCTGGACGTCTTTGTTTTGTCTTATCTATCAGCTGGGATTTATGGTCCGTCTTTAAGGATGACACATGGATCCTTTTTCCTGCCAAAGAAGGCTGTCCATTGTTCGACTTCACGTGAAGGAAAAGTTAAAATAGCATGTAAAAACATTTGAAGCAGACTTGTGGGAACAATAAGGATGACGGTATAACACCCTCTGTCTGACAGAGCGCTTAACTCTCCAGATTGACTCTTCCAAAGAGATGGGAAAAAGAAACAACTCCAACATGTGTTTAGACGTATTCATACGCTGATAAGATGTGCTTTCTGTCTTTTTTATGATGTAGTGCAGAAGTAGAGGAAGGCCTGGCAGTCCTGCATCCTCCTTATATCTTATTACCTTCAGTTATTTACAGGAAAACCTCTTATTTCCTTTAAGCTGAGGAGAAAAACTAGAGCAGAAATATAAATATATCCGCACACACATACACAGACACATGATGACAGTGCTGGGTTGTTTTTGTGCTATAAATACTCCTCTGGCAGCAGAGCCTTTTCCCATTATAGACACGTGCAGCCCCTCCCCCTCATGCACCCCTCATACGGCACAAAAGCATAAAAGATATGAAAGGTCCTTCCTCGCAGAGCACATCATAAAGACAAACTGTGGTGTTGCCTTACACAGAGTCACGCTCTCTGCTTTTAAGTGTCATTTAACTTTTTTAATAGCTTGTTAATTTCAAAAACAAGCCGTTTAACTGTGACTGTGAAAATGTTATTACTTCAGAAGTGCATGTGAGATATTTGAGCTGCAACGACTCATGTTTTTATTTGAGCTTTAAAGCTTGTTGAAAATATTAATTTTTACAGATTCCCTCTATTTGAGTTTAATTGGTGTATTCAAGTTGGACTAATTACAACCAAGGTCACCCAGCATTCCCAATATGGGCTCTTCCAAAAACCAGTGGGTGTTGCCTCAAAGCCTACGGTCATTTCCACGTAGCCTTTGGTTGAATTTAATCTTTTAAACCACGGATAGTCACCAGAATTTCTCAAGAATCAGTCATACAAGATGTCTGAGCTTACAAAACACGCCATCCTGCGCCTGGACAACAAACACCCATGCATCATTTTAATGTTTTTCCAACACCTACAGGATGTGCAGTGCCGTCTGGAAAACAGAAACTCCTAATTGTAAAAATAGACTCAAATAACCAAAATGAAAGCTGCAAAAAGACACTGAAGACAGTCAGGAATGCTTAGTAAGGAAAACTCACTGTTTACTTCAGGGTGTCAGTAATGTTTTCATGCTTATTGTGTTGGAAAAAGAAGTATAAGTGGGTTGTGAATTGCTGGCATGCATCAACATCGTATTGCCATGGGCTCTTGGCATGTTTAACTCCCTCCAGCCATAAATAAGCACAATCTGAGCTCCTACATCCTTCCTGCCATCTGGTGTCTCCTGTTCACCCTGTAGTGGAGTAACCCCTCAAACTAAAACCAAACCTTTTCTCTCTCTGTCTCTTCCCAGGAGGTCCATGCAGGTGAACCAAGGACAAGGACAAGATCTGCATCTGCCTCATCTGTCTGTCGACGGACTAAGTGCCCTGGTGCCGGCCACCCTCGAGTCACCTCAACCACGACGGGCAACAAAGAAGCTCACCTCAACCAGGCTCCACAAAGCAAATATTTGAGGCCATTATATCTTATTTCTTCGGGGCGCCGTTTCTGAAAGATCAACAGCGAAGGGTGTTGTTGGGAGACAGAAAAAGAGAAGAAAAGGGGGGGAGGAAAAAGTAACCCTTTCAAAGTCCTCCCTGCTTGCTATTTCTGCTGCGCTGTGGGCAGGCAGCGTCTCATTTGGGAGTGATCTTGGCTGACAAAAAAAGGACTTCCCTGTGCCCTGCCTGCCGATTCAAATGCCTGCATAAATACTGGATAGAGATATCATTTTGTCTGGGCTCTAACACTGCCCAACAAAGAGACTCCAGGCTATCTATAGAAAACATTTACACCAAACTTTGACTGTGCGGTGTCCCAGCTCACCACCTATCTATTACTCTACCAGGAGTATTCAAGAGCTGTGAGAACGTGTTTGAGAGTTGGCAGTTTCAACTCTCTCTCTGGAAGTATATTTTGAATAGTAACAGGACCCAGAACTGTACCCTGGGGGACGCCAAAAACATAATTCACTCGTGGACTACAGTTCTGATGTCTAATCCAGCTCAGTGAATCAACATGAAGCCCCTCACTCCAATCGGATCCCCCTCTCCTCTCAGGCTTCTCAACAAGGGTCCAGACTACCTCCGCAGGCAGATCGATGGTGGAGGAAATGGGCGCTCAATCAGCGCCGTAGAGAGACTTGAGGCGGACAAAGCCAAGTATGTGAAGAGCCAACAGGTGATCAACACCAAACAGGAGCCTGTGCTGGTGCCCTGTGCTACCCCACCGCCGCAGCCCCGGAGAGCCTTCTCCACCACCGGGAGCATGACGCCGCATCTCCCTCCTCGCCGATCTTCAAACACTGCCTTCTCCACACTCTCTGGTTCCTTTACCTCAAGAGACGAGAATGAGAATGATGACTCAAGGAAGGAGAACAGACGGACTTCGGTTGACGTCGAGGCGCACAACAGGAGTAATGTGAAGCACGTGATGCCTCCCCACCCAAGGACTCCTGGGAAAAACATTTTGGTAGCACCGCACAGTGCTCCTGTTCTCAGACGAAGCACTGGTAAACGCATGCTGAGGCCGGACTCCCTCGTCATTTACAGGCAAAAGAAAGAGTGCAAGAGTCCCAGTGGGGCAACAGAGGGAGAAAACATTAACTCTGAAATCAAGGGTTATAGTTTCGTCCGCCGACTCTTCCAGGGCTCCATGAGGGAGAAGAGCAGCGGAGGTGAAGGAAAAATCCAAAAGATGGTGATCGGGGAAGAGAAAGCACCATCACGGGATGGGGAATCCCGCATGTCTTGGACCAACGAAAAAGACACCATAGATGGAGGACTAGGGAGCAGGAGGTCAAGTAAAACGGACCAAGAGCGCAGCCCGGGGTCCATCCCAAGCCCTGGGTTTAGCTGCCCTCATGAACTAACCAAGAGTGGAGTTACAAATGGTACCAGCAATGGAGACAACAATGGTATCACCAATGGCAACCATACAAGTAACCCTGATGATCAGAATGACCCTTGGAAGCGGGCGTCACCTCAACCAGCACGGAGACGGCGGTTTGGGGAGTTGCAGCGGTCCAAGTCAGATCTGCGTATTCGGGACTCAGCAGCACTATCAGAGCAGGAGCATTTCTTCGACTTCTGTGGGTTGGACATGGACATGATCGAGCGCCTGGGTCGAGAGAACTTCCTCTCCGGCGCCAGCTCCATAGACACCCTGTCGTTGGCGCTCCGCAGCGTAGGCGGGGATGGCTGCGGGGGCTCGGAGCCCAGCGAGTTCTCCCGCCACTCAGGAGACGGGTTGTTTCAGGAGGAGCTGGCTGATCAGATTCCTACCGGTGTGTCCATAATCGAGAGGAATGCTCGGGTCATAAAGTGGCTTTACGGGTGTAAGAACGCTGCGCGAGAGGGACCCAAAGAGTCCACTGTTTAGTACAGGCAGGAGGAAGCATGTGCTGTGGAGCCTGGAGGTTTCATTTTAAATAAACTGTTATCCAGCAGACGTAAACATCCTTATTTAAAGAGGATGAACCGACCAGTGAAATAACATGATGTTGCATTCAGATCTTAACCCTTTGTGCAGAAATTTGCTGCTCCTACACTGAATCATCACTGAATCCAGTGCAGGCTGTGATTGACTTGCAGCCTCGCATCACAGAAAAAAGATTGTTTTGATTATTTTCCTTCTTTTTATGCCACAAGCGTCAATTCAAGTCAAAGCAGCTAAGCGTCACAAAGCAGGATGTCAGATGTCGTAGCTGGGAATGACGTCGATTGGCGCTTGTTATTTTAAGTTATTTTAGCATCCCCTTTCGCAGATGTAGCCGTCTTGTTTCTGCCTCCGATTTTGCTATTTTCCGACTTGGTAACAGGGCGTCACATCATTCCCAGCTCTGACATCCGACTTCCGGGGTAACTCGAACGCAGCATAATCCCTGCACAAAGGGTTAATATTTCAAAGCACACGATAACCTTTGCTCCCATGTTTCCCTCTGACTCCAAAGAGACTATTTCTTTAAGTGAAAGAAGACCTGCTTCTAGTTTTATCTTGTCAAATTGATATATAGTATTTATAGATCCTATGGAAGTATTATATATGGGTGAAGACAGACCTGACAGGCGTTTTGATGTTTATTTGTGTGGCTGTGTTTGGAGCGGACATTGACGTCCTCTCTGTTTGTAGCTTTTTTTCAGTAATCGACTGAACTGGAATGAACACTGATCTGGAATCAGCCCCTGTGACCCCCCCCTCATAAGGCACATATGTGTATGTTTGTCACAATAGAGTCAACACACCAACATAATATTAACGAGTAAATTAAAATGGAAAACCACTAAGCTATGTTTTTTTTTTAAACTGGAAAACTGGTATGTGAGTGTGAAGTGAACCATGAGTACCTCATTCGGATCTGTCCCAGTTTAGTTTGTGTATTTTTTTTTTTCTTTTTTTTTACTCCTTAAACGCAGGCGTTGGAACAAACATGCGAGACGCCCCTGTGGGGTTGTTAATGCACTGAGCTGGATAGAAGCAGAGGAAATGAAAGATAGAGATAAAGCTTTAACTCTTTACAGAGACTCATCTCATTTAATATTAAACACTGAGCTGGATTCACCTTTTTACAGCTGAAGACACGGCATCGTGCCTGGCCAGTAATTTTCATCATTTTTATCTCATTTTCTAAACTCTGAAGAGTTGATTCTCTCCCAGTAAACACGGTCCAATAATCACTTGTGACACAGTTATTGATTAACAAAGCTAATGTTTACTGTGTGTTCAGTGCTTCTACTGCAGGGCCGCACACTGCAAAAACTCAGATCTTACTTTGAGTCGTTTTTCTTTCACAAGACGTAACAGAAGCCACATTCATAGGATAACCCAGATAAACATTTTAAAATATTATGAGCAGAATTTATGAACCAAATTACTTGTAGTAGGTAATATCTGCCAAATCAAAGCTCACTTGTAGAAATGTGAAGCTGTTGTGAGGAACTTTAAGCATGTGCATGAACCTTTGCAATAATTGTTTATCTTCTTTTTAAGTAAGATAAATTCCTATCTTGCTTTATTTTAGGGACCAACCATTACCCTTCAACCAGAGTTGTGGGAATGTCCAAAGAATTGGCAGATTTCAACTCTAAAACTTAGTGTGTTTGATTGTAACAGGACCTAGAACTGCTCCCTGAGGGACGCCAGAAACATCAGTTATTTGTGGACTGAAGTTTTAATGTCCACAGCAGTCAGTGTTTGAAACTGCTTCCAGGGAAGCAACTGTCAAAGTGACAATTAAGTAAAATAGCTTAACTTTAAATGACATTTGTTCGTGTTTATTTTAGTCTGTTACATATCCGGTTTACAACTTCTCACAGGAGCTTTAATGGGTACCACAAAAACAGGAACACACTGTAAACTGCCTCAGGTATGAAAGACTAGTCTGTTTAACAGGTTTTAACTGTGTTTCTACTCCAAGACTTTCATTTGGTTCAGCAACATACACAGAAAATGCTAATGTGTAGCTCTATCGGCATCATTAGTTTTTACCACCTTGGTACCTATCACTGTAGTAGTTCAGCTCAGCCTACATGCATGACACAAAAGCCATCTTGCACACAAACTTTTACATTAATTTTTTTGTGCATTTGAAGTATTAAATGAATGTGGCTCATGCTAAGTCTAGTTTTTGACTAGAAATAACACAAACACACTCACCGCAGTTTGAGTTTTTGCAGTGCGAAGCTGATAAGCAGGACAAGATTCTTATGGGAGCGCTTTTTGCAGCACATAAATAACACAATGAGACTTTCAATCTCACCAAAGAAGCTTCAAAAATGAGGGAAACTTCATTGAATAATATATAAAACTAAAAGTCGAGGTGTCCAAGTCGTCAAACTCTTGCTGTGTGATGCTTTAGGACGTCACTTTCACCATATGGCAGTTGACAGACGTTTAACCTTCCCAGCTGGCTCAGTCAGCCGGTTTTCCATCAAAACAAGCAGCCCTCCTCCTCCCTCCTCCTCCGTCTGATAACCACAGATCCTACCTCACTCCATCCATCCTTCAGTGATTCTCACTTTATCTCCATGAAAGGTCATTTCCACCGCTCGGCCTGGAGGATGCCACTGAAATATGAACTGGAGGTCTGCTGAGGTATGCAAAGGTTAAACTGAGAGGCGTTCAGGGCACGTTATATTTGTACATGTAATAAATTTACACAATTACCAACAGCTTTGAAACAAAAAAAATCTGTATTCATCATCAGCATGGCACCAGACACCCCTGAAAAGATTTATTTTGTTTTTTATGTCTCCAATAAACCATTTGGTTGCATGTTTACAAGAAGCTCCATGAAACTCAGAAACTCTTCTTTTATTTCAGACAAAGAAGAGAGATTTATCTTTTATTCCAAAGATGTTTGTGTATGATGTACACAGCAAATAAACATTGAAAGAAACTGTCTGCGTTGAGATTATTCATTTGTTGTCTCTCTCTTCTCTGTTTTATGAAGCTTTCCAAATCATTGCACATGTTATACAGCATAAAGAAGATATATTTTTCTGCAGAAATTAGGCAGAGAAGGCAACGCAGCTTCATTTTTAGGGCACATTTTATACAAAAAGGCAGTTTTACAAGCTTAACAGCGTAAATGAAACATAAAAGGGACAGACTTATGAGTGTGCAGCCTTTAGAGGGAAGGAGAGGCAGTAAAACATGAACATTTCATCAAAGATGGTCAAAGTTGTTGCTTGTGTTACATCAATAGGGAGAATATTAAGATGAATTATGAAAGAAAGTCCAGAAATTATTCAGGCTAATGAGATTGAATTATGAGAAACAGAGCAGTCAGTGTCAGAGCATACTGAGTGGGCAGTGACTGAGTTATTCGCTAATCTCCTCTGAGGTTAATGGTCCACTGATTGTGTTGTGAAGCCGTCCCGTCCTTGACTCTTCCTCACCTCCCTCCACCACATCACGTCTCATTTTTCACATTATCTCAAGTGGCCATGCGTTAATCCTTTTAGCATTCCCCTCGTGGCGCGCTCTTGAGAGAGTTGCAACAGGTTGCGTTTGCAGACGAGGAGGCCTCTATGTGGCCCTGATGCTTTGTCTACGTCCCTCCAGCCTGTCTGCTGACTCCTCCTGACACCCTTTGTCCTACCCCCACCTTAAGATCTGACTCAGCTTTTTTTTCCCCTCTAACACAGACAGATTAGTGGGGAAAAAAACTTTTAAATTAATGCTGAAAGTTTCCTCAAGCTTTGACCTTGAATCTTAGATGAAAACATCAGGCTGCAAATTTTCTTCAAGTAGTCCGTGACAGTATTTTGAGGCCCATTTCTAAAAAATGGGGATCCAGATGTAGGAATCTTAATTTTTATTATCAAGGATCAGATAACCTGATAGCTTTTGTCCTGTTCACCCAAACAAATTTGATAACCTTACCCAGATACAGACTTTTAAAATGACCAAATCCAGATTATTTAGGGTCTAAATGAGATGACACACAATTTACTTTGTCCACAGCCACTAAAACTAACCTTTACAACAGCTTTTGATTACGTTTTCAGTATTTTCACAAGCCACTTTTATCAAAAGTCTCCTGAATCAACATTATTATGAAAGTGTTTTTCTGTTCGATGTGTTTTAGTATTCATGACAGTGTGTTCCTGTAATCCAGCCTGAGCCTGTAGTCCAGGATCCCTCCTGAGAACGGCACACAGCTGTTTTACAACCAAAGTTGTCTCAATCCCACTTTATAGTTTGAACACAAACCAAGGTGTTATCCAGATTTAAAATAAAGTTGTTTAAATAAATATTTCTAAAAACTTTTATTTCAACAATCCATCAAGGATACTTTTAAAATCATCAAACTACTTGGTCAAAAATTCTGCCTTGAAAATTTCAGGTAAAACACTTATTTGACTGAGAATTAGGTCGACGAAAAGGCTGGCCCATGTATGAGATAAACTCAGTAAAGAAATAAGAAGTATCACGTTGTCCACAGGGGGCGCCACAATCAACACAAACAAAGTAATTTGTTAAAACCCCAGTGTTCAAATCTCACTCACATAAGTGTCACTAAGGAAAACCAACACAGTTGCAACTAAATCAGCAGAAAAGCCATCTGACATATTAACCTGTTGACACTGTGGCAAAATCAGTGATAAAAGTCCCTCTTACTCCATGATTGGTAATGCCGCCATGGCAACGGATTTCAATCAGTGTCATTGAGGGGCAAACTGCATGTTCCAGTCTTGACTCTAAAGACCAGCCGGAGATTGGTAGCTTGGTTATAAATAGGATGATGGTGAATCTGTAAATTGCTTAGCGTCCTGCTCACCCTGCCCAGTTTGCGAAAAAAAAAAAATTTGTAGGATAGTAGGGGAAGGTCCCGCCCACCTTCGCCTCTGATTGGCTAGAAGTGCTGGGCTCTGATTGGTTATTCCTTATGGCTGTGAAACGTCATCGTCTGTCGGGTTAGGGTTAGAGTTAGGATTAGGATTATTATTATGATTAGGGTTAGGGTTAGGGTTAGGATTATGATTAGGGTTAGGGTTAGGATTATGATTAGGGTTAGGGTTAGGGTTAAGGGTTAGGGTTAGGGTTAGGATTAATGTTAGTGTTAGTGTTAGTGTTAGTGTTAGGATTATGATTAGGGTTAGGGTTAGGGTTAGGATTATGATTAGGGTTAGGGTTAAGGGTTAGGGTTAGGGTTAGGATTAATGTTAGTGTTAGGATTATGATTAGGGTTAGGGTTAGGATTATGATTAGGGTTATGGTTAGGGTTAGGATTATGATTAGGGTTAGGGTTAGGGTTAAGGGTTAGGGTTAGGATTAATGTTAGTGTTAGTGTTAGGATTAGGGTTAGGGTTAGGATTATGATTAGGGTTAGGGTTAGGGTTAGGATTATGATTAGGGTTACGGTTAGGGTTAAGGTTAAGGGTTAGGGTTAGGATTAATGTTAGTGTTAGTGTTAGGATTATGATTAGGGTTAGGGTTAGGGTTAGGATTATGATTAGGGTTAGGGTTAGGGTTAGGGTTAGGATTAATGTTAGTGTTAGTGTTAGGATTATGATTAGGGTTAGGGTTAGGGTGAGGGTTAGGATTAGTGTTAGTGTTAGGATTATGATTAGGGTTAGGGTTAGGGTTAGGAGATTCAAAAGTGCAATAATGTTCTGTAATGTTCTGTTCGATGTACAGAGCCGACAGCCCGCGTTTGGCTTGAGTGTGTGATGATGTTTCAAGCTTTTCTAACCAATCAGAGGGGAAGGAGGCGGGACTTTCCCCTATCATTCTACAAAAAAAAAATATCGCGCCCAGTTCTCATGTACATTACTACCCGTTTACTTTATATTATCCCCTACAATGTCCATATTAACTAAACTACTTTAAGCACCAATAACAGAGTTTCATCATGTTTATTCTATCTGTGTAAAACTGTCATTGTTTTCCTCTTCGTAGATGAGAGTCGATGGACTTTGTCACCTGTTACCCTCCTCTCACTCTGTTTACCAAGAATCACTAACTTGGTTCCAGCTCGATGTTTTCAGCACAGACTCACAGATCTTCTTATTCGTCAGAAACAGAAAACACGTTCCCTCCCCAACATGTCAAACTAGTCCTCTAAAACATCCACACACAGATGGCAATTAGACAATGTCTGAGCTGTCTGGCTACAAGTTGCTCCATTATTCACTGTTCATGGAGCAGCTCCAGGGTTTGTCTGAAAATGACTTCATCTGCTGTTTGACTTCAGTAAAAACTTTAATTAACAAAAGGAAAAATTCGCTGATTTCTATTTTTGGAGAGAGGACTTTCCCTCTGAGGATGGCGTTTAAGGATGCATTTATTCCCTGGGCACTTTTATGCAGACTGAACAAAAATTCACAAACAAAATGAATTTCTGTATCCCCTTCACGCTTCTTTTTCCTTCTCTCTGTCTTTCCCAAATCAGAGCGAAACAATAGGCCTCCTGTGAGTCTGAGTCTCTGTGAGTTACTCTGACCGGAGGGCCTGCTGTGACATCCTGTTTTGGGTTCACAGGACAAGGTTTAGACATATGGTCATGTTTTGGGTTCTACTTTTCTTTCCCGGCCTGCCTTGAGGTAAACAGACAACAGCTGGCACAGGTCTTGATATTACGGTGATAACAGAAGTCGAGATCAGACTGATATCAAGTTTTTAGGATCAATTCAAGAGTACATGTGTGAGGGAGTTTTTGCTAAAAGTGCTTAGTAGTTTAAAAAGTAGAGGGTGAACTGGCACTGATCCACCACTCCAGGCTTTGATGCTGCTGATGTGGTTTTTTTCACTCACATTAAGAAACACCACAGGGGGGCTGAAGACCTCCCGCTTTACACTTCTCCCTACGAGCAAGTCCCGTCAAGCGTTTTCTGACCCAATTAAAGCGCGATAAACTGATTTAGAGTTTAAAACGAATCCCTAAATTGTCAGAAAACTGTTTAAAAACCCCACAAACACATTCAATTTCACTGTTTACAGTTCAAACAAGCAGCTGTGGGTTTACTTTGTTCACAGGAGGCTTGCTTTAAAGCCCTCACAGCCATAAAAGCAGAACAGGCTCTTTTCTAGGGCAACAAATGAAAATCTGATTCCCTTTTTTGCCTCAAGTTTTCAACTCACTGCGGTCTCTAATGCTCCTCGCAGCCATCACGATCTTATCAGGCAGGCACAACATGAGCTTCTTTTTTCAGATAAAAACCTCCAGCTGTGGTACAACAAGTCAGGTCAGATACTAACATTACATGTCCGAGTGGCCTGAAACTGTGGCGCATTCGTAGACGGGATTTTTGCTTTTTTGTGCTGAGATGCAATAATGTGTGTCAGGGTTAGCATGGGTTGTGAAGTGTGTAAAATCTGGCCTAGTTCTTCTGCGCCAGCAGCGCCAGCAGCTCCGGCAGACCGTCTACGCTTGAGAGACGCTCAGTTCATGACTCAGGGACAGAGAGGCTCAACATGCACAAAACTGGCACTGAGGTCTGTATGATCTGCTGGGGAATTATAGCAGTTGTGAGCAGAATTGGCAGCTGTTACCAAGGTAGAGTCCGATCAGTCATGAGCCAGATACATGATACTCATTTTCAGCCTTTAATTTCTTCATCTGATAGCTGCTAGACTTTATTTGACGCCTATCTCTATAACACATTATAAATATATGTATAATGCGTTATAATCCCATCATAGCACAGTGTAACTATAGTTCTAAACACTCATAAATGATCATAATGATTTATAGCAGCAACCATAACACATAGTGTTTATAACTATAGTATTACAGTGCTAAAACATGATTATAACACATTATACATATATTTATGATGCGTTATAGAGATAGTTGTCAAATAAAGTGTTACCCAAAAAGTCCTTATTTATCTCAGATTAGAGAAAATCCAAAAGGTTTCATTACAGCAACAGCTGTCGCATTACCCTGTACTCAAGAACCCTCCTCCACTGTTGCTACACCACAATGTCGCCTGAAATAATGTGATGGTCAGATGAGCAAAATTTCTCTCAAACATGAGCATGTGAATATACTGTATGTGTGACACAATAACAAAATACAAACTTTGGACTTGAAACTTTGCCGCTGAAAAATAACACACAAGTGCTGTTTGGTATCAACCAATCAGAAACGAGAATAAATAGTTATATAGAATAATAAATAATTTGTGCAACAGACTTCCTAAAAGACATTGATATACTATATGCAAGGGTGACCATATTGTGACTTCCCAAAAAGAGGACACGACTACACAGAGGCGGAGTCATGGAGTTGCACAAAGTTAATTTTGAGCTTTCTTCGGGTCGGATCGAGTGTCTTTTACGTGCTTTTAACTCAATAAGTCCACATGACACAAACTCAAATCTTCTGAACAAAACCACAGACATTTAAAGGATTTTATAAACTTCCCTGGACAAACCCGGACAGGCTGGACAGCCTCAAAAAAAGAGGACATGTCCAGATAACAGAGGACGTATGGTCACCCTACTACATGCTGATTTTTTTAGTTTCAAAGTGTGCTCTGGATGGAAAAAATTGAAAAGCGTGGGATTGTAAATCAAAACAAAAACCCAAAGACACACCTGGAGTTAGAAATCAGCAGGAAAAGAAAATGTCTCTAAACACCGACTATGTAATAACTAACGGAGCTGCATTGTCACAAACAACAAGCCTTGTGAGCCTTTCTGTTCCTTGTTGCTCTTTCAGACATATTCTACTAAACAGAGACAGACAGATCGGATAAATTAATATAATCATAATGAAATCCATGAGGGAGATATTATTTGGCGGTGCTTTGAATAAATGTTGGTGGCACTAATTCTGTTTGCTCATCTCATCTTTCAGCATCATGAGATTCTTTGTTCTGCAGCCAGAAATCCTCAAAAACAAGTTCTTACTTCACTGCTGAGGATACAGCTCAGACAGAGAGGAGGAGAGTGCGTTAAAATGTGAGTGTACAGGTTGATTTGATAAAGTTGCGTCATGTGACTGAGGCACCAAAATAAAACCTTCACATCTGACTCCAAGGAATGACAGGAATGATCTGAGACGGCAGCATTTCCATCAATTATGTAATCGTTCTGCCAAAATCCAACAGCTGGTCGACATCTGGGAATCCAAACTACCAGAGCATCAGACCAAGATAAACATGAACTGGGTTTTACCTGCTTACTTTCTACCACATGACCAAGCTCTTTCACCTTTTCTGTTCCTGCTCTTTCCACCAGTTTCTCCCTCCTAATGTCTGTAACTTTAAACCAGTGTTGGCAGGAGGTGCTGCTGTGCTGCGCCCCCACCTTGGTAACAAAAACCCTCCCTGAGTTGGAGGTATCCTATAGCTCTGTGTGGTCATAAATCAGAGGAGTGGTCCTTTTCATTCCCCCCCTCTCTTTATCTCTCTCATGCGTGACCTCTGCTTCCCAGGGGGTCGGGGAGACGGGCTGAGCCTCAAGGCCTGTGGGAAACCTGACCAGGAGCCACGGACCCTCTTCAAATAACGATCTGACGTCAAGAAAGACAACAGAGCGGCTTCTGGTTCAACCTCAGCTGAAACTTACAGGAAGAGGAGACAAGAGTTTTATGAGTTGGTTCACAGTGAGGTCAGCTGACCCTCATTGTAGAGCGAGGGCGAGGACGGACCTCAGCTGGGCTGGACAGAAACTGAATGACTCCTTTTACAGGGAGTAGTCCGGCTATTGACAGTTAAGGTGTTGTTTCAGTTGGCTTTCACCTCAGCTCGCCTTCTGGAGAGTTTCCTGGTACTCAAATACGAAGGTACCAGGAATCAGTGGGAAGTTTTGATGTTTCCAGGACCGGGACAGCTACATTCTGCTCAAAAACTCAAAAAGTTGTTCCATTAGTCCAACTAAAACTGGATCTTTAGATATGTAAACCTGACTGAAATCACACAAAATGGATCATCTTATAGCCAGCCTACAATACCTTATTATTACAGTTGCATTTTTCTCCCATAGATGCGACTCAATCTGACTGAAATCGGCTTTAGTGTCCTGTGCATGTTTCAGACTTTGCAAAATAGGTTTTGCCCCTGAAGTTGAATTGTGTAAATGTGTTGCTAGGGAGCCAGGAAGTAGACAAAACCTTGACAGAAGGAGAAAGGACGTCAAAAAAGACAAAGCTGTATTTTCAAACATTTATAAGATGCAGAGCTATCCCATTAGCCACTTGCTAACAGGTTTGTCAATTGTTTTGTACATCATGTTTTAGATCAGTAGGTCCAGGAGAAAGCCCAAAAGTAATGGGCTGAAACGAGGCTTGTCGCTACCTACCATCACGACTGTAGACATGCCTCTGTCTGGTTGTTGCCAGGTGCGTAAAAACTTAGTCAAGGATCGTCGGTCAGTTAAATCATCTAATCGAGCGAAAACCTTAGCTCATCTGAACTTTGTATGTTAGGGTGACCATACGTCCTCTTTTACCCGGACATGCCCTCTTTTTGGGGGGCTGTCCGGCCTTGTCCGACTTTGTCTGGGGAAGTTTATCAAATCCTTTAAATGTCTGCGGTTTTGTACAGAAGTTTCGAGTTTGTGTCACGTGGACTTACTGAGTTAGAAGCGCGAAAAAGACACTCGATCCGACCTAAAAAAACTCACTAAATTAACTTTGTGTGACTTCATGCCCCCGTGTAGTCGTGTCCTCTTTCTGGGAAGTCAGAATATGGTCACCCTATTGTATGTAAACATATTGACAACTGGCTCCTCATCTGCATCTCAACTGTTACAAGAACCTAAAACTATTCAATCTATAAAAACTTTCCATGAAGGCCTGAAACCTCAAACAGAAGCCAATAGCGAGAGTATGCTAACATGATTAAATGAAGAGCTAAATGGACACTCATGGTTATCCTCAGGTGTTTTCTGTAAAGACATAATTTTTGACCTGTTCTGTGACCACAGACTGTGCAAAAAGTAACACCCATAGGCTGAGTCTGACTTTACATCACTAAAAAAACAGCCAAAATAAAATCTTATAGTCTGAAAAGTGCTGACGTGACAGCTTTCAGGATGCTAGTATTAGATAAACATTAAGTTGTTTTTATTGAGTTTCTGTTTGCACTGTCACTTGCCGAACAGAGGAAATGTAAACAGAGTTGGGTGTTGCTGCCTCATGATTAAAACAAAACCCCACAGTAGAGCATGCTAGCATGATAGCCCGAAGGCTTTTATTTGTTGCCACAGAGAACAGAGGAATAATATTCTCTGTTGTGAAAAGTCCAGAGTTTTGGATAGCCTGGATGTAGGTCAAGTGGTCAAAGGTTCAGCAGAGCTCAGCCAAAGAGATGAAAATAATCGACGGTATTTGCTTTCACATGATAGGTGTGCAGATTATAGCAGGTCACAGCGAGTGCTGGTGTGAGAAAGAAGGAAATTCTCACTGTTATACATATAAAAATCATAAAAAGGCTTTAATATGAATTTCAGTCCATTTTATTTACATGAAAAAACACCTATAGGAGCTTTAAGCATCGGCCACTTGGCAATTTATGCAAGATTTCTCTCTATCAAATGTGGTATTTTCAATCACAGCATACTTGTCATGACTGCAACTTTATTCATCTTAGGGCACCCTTAGCTTTTTTCTTCATTAGGATCAGCTATTCTTCCCAGGTTCCAACACACATACTCTTATACAGTCTTACCACACAAACAAAGCCAAAATCAAACGTTGCATGAGATCTGAGAGTGACTTTGAGAGCAGCTGTTCCCAAAAACTAGAAGTAAACAAGATAATAATAAAACTCTGGATGTAAATCAAAAGTCCACACTCGGCCGCATGACATCTCTGATTAACTACATGGTGATGTTGGTGACTTTCTTTTGGTTGCAAATGAGTGTTTAAGCTGCAGAGGAACACTAAATTTAAACAGATCTGAAATCCTCTGAGCTGGAAGAGTCTGACATGATGGTAACTGTAAGAAACTTTGCATGAATAATAGTTTTCTTTATAGCGTTTGAATGAGGGACATGACTGGACTTGTTTCTATTATACAAAGAAAACCATCCTGGTGCATAAAGTTTCAAATAATAGTGTAGGCAGGGAAGCTGAAAGACCTTGCAACTGGGTACGCATAGATTTTCAAATATTTGCCTTTTCTACCCGTGCAATTTTCACCCATTTTGTGCTTCAATCTTATACTCGACCCATAGAGTTGCATTCTGCTGTGTGCTCTGCTGTGAGAGCATTTTCAGGACCCTGTGTAGTGAGAAAGCAGCCTAATCACACAGTCAGATCTATTCCCAGTCATGTGGGAACAAGAAAACATCAGGTCGACAGCTGGCCCTCGCTCCCCGTCAGTATCCATGAAAACATTCATCCGCACTTCTCCAGATCTGCTGTTTGACTCCCACGAGGGCAAGGAGTTCATAACCCAAACTCTGCACTACAGTCTCTCTTTATCGGTCACTTTATTGCACCCCTATGGTTGTCTTTCACTTTCAGTTCTTGATGTTTTTACCAAACGGGGTGAAGGCGTCTCCTGAGACCAGATGTTCACAATATGGCTCGGGTATAACCAGTGACAGGCACTTTCCCTTTTTGGTTTGCGCAGCTTTGAAGTGCTCCATAGTTGGTTATATTTGTTTGGGAAAATGTGAGATAAAACAGACAAATCATCCACGTCCTCAAATAGACTCCCTCGGCTCCTCCTCAGAGACAGGACACATGTCTCCAGGTTATGAAGCTCCTGGATTTCAGAGGAAGCAGCTGTTTGCTTTGACACCGCGATCACGATCACGACGGCTCAAGCTCTTAAAGCTCTCAATAATACATCTCCCGTGATGCAAGTTGATAGCTTCTTTTCTTTCCACCGACTCAACATCCCCAGTTAGTGCGGTGAAACAGAAATAAACCTGCACACAGAGAAAAAAAAAGACGGTGCAGCCTCAGCAGGACTGCAGGGTGAATCACCGTCTGCTCATTGTGTGCCTGTTTGTAAGCACTCCAATCAACTGTTAGCTTAGTTTGCTGACTTTACTCATCTGCTACACATACTTTAAAACACAAGTGAACTGCTGCTTATTTTTTAAAATAAAGTTGCTAATTCACTATAAAAGTAATCTGAATATATTTGCAACCATGTACAATGATCACTTTCGTTTTTGCACCGCTTATTAGCAGACGATCTGCTGTTGTACAGCTGAGAAGCTGTGATTATGCAGAGGTTTCATATGGCTAGTGAGCATCTGTCTTATAATAATTTGCATCTGGACATTTTAAACATTATGTAAAATTGTGTATAAGGAATTTGATTTGATGCTACACTTATGTAAAAAGTACAATAGTGAGATTTTGTCACAGCCTTTGTCCAAAGGTTAACCCTTTAATGCTTCTTGTTGAATGCGGCTCACCCGGGATTTCCACCACATCCAGAATGGCTCAGATCCAGAACAGTGGCAGTTTTCGCCGTACGCCAATTCCTACTGGATCTGTTTGTGAGGTGAATTTCGTGGCGGATTACGGACATCGGCTAACCATATAAGCAGTAGATTGTGTCCTTCCAGAGGAGGAAATCTTCTTCTAGACTTATAAAATCAACATCCTCTCATCCATGGTGTCATTGGGGTGAAATGCTGTCTTTAAACCTTTCACTTGTTCGCCCCGTCCGTTTGCACATAGTGTTTTATTTTGAAAAGAAGCCAGATGTTTTATTTTGTGTCTGTGCCCGACTTCCTTTCCAGCACGGGTTAATCTGTGCTGAATTTATCCGGCGTGCTCCAGCGTCCGGAAAAATAGAAACTCTCGCGATTGGCTGCGAAGTCCAGTGATCCGCAGCGCAAAGGGAAAGAAGCTGGTGGAAATTGACACATTAACTTGAATGGTTACGATCAGCTACGATCGGTGGATACGGCCTTTTCCTAGCCGTTCCGGATGCAGTGGAAACTGGGGGTAAGTTTGCATTTAGAGTAGTACCCAGGAGTGGCACTGGTCCCCCTCTAGGGCTATGATATGTCAGCACAAGATTTAAGTTAGAATCAGCTGATCCGGTTGTGGTACAACAGGCTGCAAGTAGCTTTCTTTGCCATGTCAAGTGCCTTGAATTATTACTTTAAACAGACATTTGATTAATTTGAATTCTCAAAGAATTTAGCCAAGGAGATTAGCCACTGTTGTTTTTCCCTTTCAACTAAAAATCCCACATATGCCGTAATTTTATAACATCTGGATAATAAGGAAAGACAGAGAGTGCAAATCTTATTGATCTGTGTGAATCTGTGCATGCTGGCATTGACTCCTGCCACTCATTCAGGTGTTGCAGCCCCAGTTTGGCCACCTCAGTCAGAATAGTCACGGTCCTGCACATAGCTAACATTACAGAGGACATATACTGGTGTTTGTTGCTCTGCCCTAGCTTTAAAAATTGAACATTGAAGATGCTTCTAAATTTCAGCTTTATTGGTGCAGCGTGATAAAAATCAAGAGTGGACTAAAGCGCTGTGACCTCGCAGCTACAGCTGAGGTATCTCTTATAATTTCTGTTGTAACAAACAGTGAAAACTGCAAACCATCAGCACCGGACACTTTCAAATAAATGTCTACCTTACACTCATCTACATATCAATTATTCAGCTTTATCATGTGTCAGCAGCACTTGATCCGTCCTCAGGCGATCCTCCAGGCTCCAAATGAAGAGCGTCTGTCTGCTGCTCCCTCCAACCTCCACCATCTTCAAAGCAGACCAAAACGTTTGACCTCGCCCTCGTCTCCACCACAGCTCTTGGGTTAGCCTTTCCTAATTTAACCCCGGTCTGGTTGCCGGGGCGAGGGAAGGCCCATCAGCATGGCGCCACGCTGGGCAGGACCTCCACTGAAGATTCATCCAATAACAGCCCTCAAAAACCTCAGAGGATCTCCACCTGACCTCTGCCGGATCTAATAATAGCCTATTGTACAGGAAAGTGTCTGTATACTTATCTTTTAAAGTTATTACCTACAGTATGTACGTGGCTTTGAGCTGAATGATGACTCGAGTTGTCCACATACATTTATACTCACACACTCAGCTGTCAGTCTCTTGAAAGCAGCCACTTAAGTGGGCACATATTAAAAGATAATCCTGGTCTGATTCCCCCCTTCCAACGAAAGTCAGCAAAGGTCTGATTATCGGACGTTTGTAAAGATTGTCTCTCCAGATCACCAAGTGGAGTGAGGTGTCCTTAGAGTGATATTTTTCCCTGCGATCTCTAACAATCAGCCCCCTTGTCCTGAAATTTTAAATAATAATTATCTTCAACATTCATGAACTCAACCTGTGTCAGGTATAACAAAATGATAGCCAATCAGGGAGCGCAAGTGAAGAAGAAAGCACAATAAATGGAGCCATGACAACAATCGTAAAAGCAAAGCATGAACTTAGATGGATATCAGAATAATTAAACCCCCATGTTGATTCATGGCAAGAAATGTATTTACAGCTTACTCTGCAAAATGTACTGGTTCCAAATTAAGAAAGGGGGCTGTTGAAATGAAACTTCAGCTGTGGATGTACCTAAAAAGCTAAGCAGCTAGCAATTGTTAGCGCAGGTATTCTTCCATGTTTGTTTACTCTGACCACAAGATTTCCAGTTTGGACTCTGGGTGTCATACTTTTACCACATCCTAGGAACAAAACTGTTGAACTGATCATCATTTATCATAGTTTGTGGTGTCTCTGACAACTTCAAAACTGGTTTAAGATTTTAGACACCAGATTCTTGTAGTGTGTGCCTGACTTTAAGGATTCGGGTAAGATGCGCTTTGACTACCGTTTTCAGACATTCCCCTCTCTGACAATATATTTCACAATTGTTTCAACAAACAATATTTTAAACTCATCATTGTATTTCTGTCTCCATTGGAAAACAACTTGGCCGACTCTTGAGCTAACTGTTTCAGACGATCGCCATGTCTCTCCATCTGTCATCCCTCTGGTGCCGGGGTTGTGAGTGACCACTGGCCTCAGTCATGAGAGGTGGTTTACAGATAAGAGTTGTAGGTGAATATTTCGATTCATAGAGACTGAATAAACTATTTCAGAGTTTTAGAGAAAAAACTGTGTAAACAAAACAGTCATTAACGTAACTTCTTGTTTTTATAATTGTTTTGTTCAATTAACTTTTCTGTACATTTGTCCCTAATTTCTAAGATCTGATTGACTATCTGATACAACAACACACATGTAAACAACTCTTGCCTGTTAAACCTACATCAATGTGAACCTTATCTCATTTGCTGCATTTGATCTTTTTAATTCAATCCATAAATATCCCTTAATAATAATATTATTTATTCAAAGTGATAAAGCATCATGTTCTGAGCTGCAGGATTACATTAGTGTTATATACGATCAAAATGATTCGTTTCAAGATTCAACATCTAACAAAACTGCTCTAATGAATGTTTGAAAGTGAGTAGAGAATATCAAATGTAAGCACGGTCCCACAGGGGTAATTATTCCTGAATGTAACTCACCACAAAGCTGATCCCCACTGACGTACAAGTAACTTTGAAACAAATTACATGTTGAACTGCCTGATGACCCTGCAGAGTCTAATGGGATCTCATACAGTGTGTTTCCTCTAATTACATCTTTCAGTCCATCAGCGTGAGCTCTCATGACTTATTGCCAAAAGCCTGAATTACTGTGCACAGTCCGGAGAGCAATGCAGCTCTATATGACGTTCAGACTGCAGACTGTTGGAGTTATGTAAGAGCAGTTTCCATTTTTTTGTGATGTATTATTCAGTTCAGAGGCAGAAAAGCTCTGCAAACTCTTGCAGACATATATAGTAGATGGTTTTTAAGGATAAACGGTGATGTAAGAGCCTTTCTTTGTACTGAAGCAGACTGAAGTGACAAAAAGAGACCATAGGGGAGAGCAGAGCGAAGACTTTTAGTCGAAGCCTTCAGGCAAAGAGCATAACGCCCTGTAACACCTTCAGATACAAACAGCATACTGAGTGAAGGCCACAGCTGAGTTTGGATTGAACTGTCAAATGCTTGTACCTGACACCCCGCATTAGGTTCAGGTCATGGCCTATGGCGGCGATGACTCCTGGAGGGGAAACGTGAGTCATCCAGGTGCCTAATTGACTATTTAGCGTGTCACTCACACAGGTGCTTGAAAGGAGCGATTAGTCACTCTGTTGGAGGAGCTCACCTGTTTCCATGAGGAGATGAATTACAGGATTAGGCCTGATGAGTCTTCAAAACATTTCTGCATCAGTGCAGACACAACAGGCTGGGAAAGGTAAAGGTTTGACCTGGAGATGGGGTCACAGGTTGAAGAGAATCTAAGAAGCTGTGAAGGAGTCAAGCTGCAGACGTGATGTCAAGACTGAATCTCATTAACACTGAAAATTACCATGAGAATCAATTAACAGCTCATTCATTTCCAGACCAGACTGC
This sequence comes from Xyrichtys novacula, assembly GCA_962446985.1. Lineage (NCBI taxonomy): Eukaryota > Metazoa > Chordata > Actinopteri > Labriformes > Labridae > Xyrichtys > Xyrichtys novacula. The sequence goes on from OY660871.1 coordinate 28,963,835, forward strand.
AAGGGTGTGGTCAGTCCAAGGGGTGGATTGGGACCATAATTCAGGCCAGGAGTCTGAGTCCTTCCAGGCCAATACTTATTGACCGGTGAAAAGTTTCGGACATTTAAAGCCAGATTTAGTGAATATAATGTTAATGTGAAGAATTCAACATTGGCTATATAACTGCAGATTTAATATGAAGTAAAAACAAAATGGTTAACGATCGCTGTTTCTCTCCATCTGTCATCCCTCTGGTGCTGAGGTTGTGAGCGACCACTGCAAATTTAATATGAAGTAAAAACAAAATGGTTATAAAAACTCCATATTAGTCCTGCCTTTAACTATTTGTTTACTCATTTAAACCAAGAATGTAGCCTACCACATTGCTGTTGTATTATAATGAAATGTTGAAAGCCTGTCAGAAAAAGTCAAAGTTTTCAAGAGGCATAAAACTTGGATTAGCACGCACCACTAGCATCGTAGCTGTCTCGGTGTCAGGCGGCAACCTTATTAAACTCAAAACAATCACATCTTAGAGCGACAGCGTGACAAACACTTACAGACGTGGCCTCGGGGGGAGGAGGAGAAAGAAACATGATCAGCTCAGGAGCGGAGCAGACAACTATCCTCGATCAGTGGATCTGCCGATCATCTCACAGCTCTACTTCTGGTCACAACAGCTATGTGTTGCCATGGCAACAGACATAAATTAATTAAACCCTTTTACTGCTGGCCTGGCCTGCTTCCAAGTTCAGTGGCCTGCCTGTGGGCACACGCACACACACAATTTTTTACACAAATTTTTTTTTTCCTTTTTTGGTGGGGTGGGCCAGGCGACGCCAGGCCACCGGGAATCTGAAAAATAAATAAAATCTGTGAGGAGACGAGGACACATCCCTGTTTTTACAATCAAAACTCACTAAATAGGCGAGCTAAGCGGAGACTACTTTGTGGATTAGGGAGTGCCAAAAGTGACAAACTTTTCCAGATGAGAGAATTCCAGAGAAGAACTTTCAGTCCATCCAAAAAAGTTCCCTTAAAAGCGAACACTGCATATCAACCATGTCCAACAATAGCTCTTCCTCCTGACAGCCTCCATCAACTCCCCATCGTGTGACACCGTCTCCTCGGCTGCAGCTCTTCATCCCTCCACCTCTTCGGTCTGTCAGGCTGTGACAGCACAGATTCCCGTGTCAGAAATAGAGATGGTCAGAAGGACCCTGAAGAGCGGCATGCAAAGGAACGAAGGTATTTCTCTTTGGGGGGGTTGGAGGGATGCAGAAGAATGACCAGCCGCAGGAAAGACGGAGGGGGGCTTTAATGACATGGTGATGACAGGCTGGACCAGGGTATGCACGGCTCCTGCAGGAGAGGAGGAAGAGGAGGGTGTAAGACGAGCCCTACAGGCTTGTATAGCTGTGAATAGATGTTAGCTCTGCGTGCTCTATACCTGTGCTGGTCAGACATGATGAGAAACAGGAGCAGGGAGGTTTTCAGCTGTGCATCGATGGACGATTTCCGACTTGGCTGGTTAAGTTACTCAGTACGTTGACATGACACTCAAGAAAACCTCATTATTGCCTCACTTCTAGTAAGACCAGACAACTGAAGTGCATGTTAACACCTTCGTCTGACTATAATCGGAGTTTGAGAACTCCGATTGGAGTCGGAGAACAAATTCCATTTGCCCAGATACGGCAAATGGAATTTGGTTTACTCCCCTATGTAACAAGCGTAGTCGGAGTATGATTGTTCGCATGCACCACGCCTATGTAACCCCAGAACAAAAACATCAGAGAATGTGCACCTCCTCTGCAGAATAAGTGGTGAGTACATCAAATACGACAAAAACAACGCTGTACGATGCTCCATCTTCTTGCTCGAAAATGCCCAGCAGCAGTTGTAGACACTTCTGACGTCTGGCACGGACCTGCTGTTATTGTTGACAGTTGTATGGGGTCAACTGGAAATAGCGCCGCTGTAAAGACCCATATCGCCCCCTAGTTTTGAGAAGGAGGACACGTTCACGTCAATAACTTTCTCAGTTGTATGTTTACACAGACAAGGAGAGATTCTGCGAAAAAATGAATTATGAGCTTAGTACGATTGAGCCGTGCATGTAAACGCACTGACCGCTGGTTCCTCCGGGCTGCAATATTTTTTTTTTTTTTTTGAGGATGGTAGGGGAAAGTCCCGCCTCCTTTGCCTCTGATTGGCTAGAAAAGCAGGAAACGTCATCACACGCTCAAGCAGCCTCAGAACATTACAACATCATGATCGCACTTCTGAATCTCCTAACTCTAACCTGACAGACAATGAAGTTTCACAGCCATTAGGAATAACCAATCGGAGTCAAGCACTTCTAGCCAATCAGAGGCGAAGAACGGCGGGACCTTCCTCTACTATCATACAAAAAAAATGTTGCCTCCAGGCCTGATTTGCTGAGCATGGATGTGAGATGATAAATGCATGATATGATAAATTGATAAATGCATGATTTGATAAATTGCTGACTTTCGAGTGCAAATGTAAGAAAAGGCCTTTATGAAGAGGCGCTGGTTTGACATCTACCCCTCGCAACAGTTTCAGGCATTAAAAAATTCACTTAAAAGCACTTGGATCGCTTCAGTCTCCAAATATGACAGGGATCCTTCCTTTAACGTCTTTGAACCTGTCTTCTTTCAGACTCTTTTATTACATGCCTCCGCAGTGTCTTGCAGGAGTCACTCAGTTCTCACGGTGAGCTCTGCGTGTGTGTTTGGGCTTAGAGGCTGTAGCTGCAGGTCGGGAGCATAAGCAAAGAACAACAACCCTAAACAGCTGCAGCAACAAAAGAAACCCGAGCCCGTCCGAGAATCTGTGTGAAGCTAAAGAATCGATCAGCATTCCAGAAACCACAAAACACAAATATACGACCTAAAGATATCGCACAACGACACGACTTCTATCGTCTGCGTGACCGCCACGAGCAGCAGGCTGACAACCCCGGCTATGAAAAGCAGTATGATTGATGAAGAACCGTAACCTTCTGGCGTATCGCTGCCTTAAAAATAACTGCACAAACTGTAATTTTGGAGTCAGAAACGTTTCAGCTGCTCGGTTATATTTTCTGTGTCATGAATGGAAATACCACGGCTCATGTTCAACAGGCTCGGCGGCCCTCTTTGTCGGTGGCCGCCTTGAAATGCAGAAATAATCAATACGACAAACAAATACAAACATGAATCAAGCTAAACACACACACACGCTGATGGTGAATTATTGACTCGTGGTTATGGGACAATCCTTTAAGCCCCGAGCTCTTGTTAGAGAGTGTCAATAGCTGTCGTAAAATCAATCTATTTACAGCACACAGACCTACATTTCAGTTTGGAGATCAGATTTCAACTGAGGAGACAGAAGATGGGTGGCTGTGTGTGTGTTTGCATGCCCGTGCCTGTGTGTATTTGTGTTTTTAGTGGGTTGCAGTGTGGCCAGGAGGGGGTTTAGCAGAGATTAGCCCTCTGCTGGGAAACAGAGGGGGCAAAGGAGGCAGGTTTGCTTTTCTAAGGGGGTCCCAAATCTGTTCCTAAAGAGCCAGGAGATTACAGAAGTGAGATTGAGCCTGTAGATTAGAGGGATGAAACGCCCTGTCAGAACTTCCTTAGAGCCCTGCCGTGTTACCCGCCACAGTTTGGTTACAAAGAAAGACGACGTGGTCAAAAGTCCAACTTAATCACATACAACAGCTCAGAACTTGGAGTTCTAGCAAATATTAGGGCAGATTTCCAACTACAGATGTGAATATTTGTACATTCTTGGGTTTTAATCTGTGCTCTGACATTTTAAAGTTGGTGCTTACGCAGGCCTTCTTGTCCCTCTCAGGCTTTGATATGATGCCATTTGACTCAGTATGATATTGTACCATGATATGCTGTACCATACAAAACCATATAATACAATATAATATGATACAAGACAATACGATGCTATATGATGTAATAGGCTTCAACATAATATGGTACGATACAATACAACAAAATACAATACAATAAAATACATTACCATATGATTCTGCTTGATATGATACGAATATGAATACAATATGATGCCACCACAGATTTTACTAAATATGGACAACGGGGCTCCGCCTTCTGTCATGATATGAATTTGAAGCCAAATTGCTCTCTTTATTTCCGGGATTTTCTCTATTTCCTAAAACAATCTAGGCTGTATCAAGTATCAATCATAGAAAACATAAATCCCTTCATAACTTTTAAAAATGGAGCTGTACAGAAAAAAGAGGACTTGAGCACAAACCAGTCGAACAGTAACTAAATGTCAACATTGCAAGCAGGGGGGAGAAAAATTATATTCTGATATTAACTTTTAAAGTTTGTCCACAGCTTGATTAAGTTTGCCGGAGGAGGCGGGGTTTATCACCTATACTGCAGCCCGTCACCAGAGGGGGCTGTTCTCACGGAGGCTTCACCCAGCAAGGAGGCAGATGTCATCCATTCTATATACAGTCTATAGATACCACACAATACGATTCGATACAATATGATACAACACGATACGATATGATATGATATGATATGATATGAGACGATACAACACAATACAATACAATACGATGGCACACAATGAAACTTATCTACGATATGATATATCCCATGTGAGACATAGAATCTCAAATTTATGAAGTTTGTCTGCTCCTCTAAGTCAGAGTCCATCTCCAAAATATTTTAAGCTTTATCAATAATGTATTTCCTGTTGTATATCAGTAATTTTTTAGTCGAATTATCTGATTGGATAAATTATTGTCAGTGAGTGACGATATAGAGACCCTGATCTCCAACCAGATGTTCGTTTTATTCACATATTGGTGAGTGTTTTTGTTTTAATGATAAAAACTTACACAGTCCACCAAAGCATAATCACAAAAAGTTAGTTTCCAAAATTAACTTCGTGATACTTTGACATATCCATATAAAAGTGTGATGTTAAGCAGAACTGAGTGGGGATTTAACTTAAATATTAAATCACTTTTCCTCTGTTCTCTCCCTCTAAAACTCTATAAAGATTTCAGATTTATTAATATGAGCCGAGTTCTCAGAGATGTTATGGCATGAAAAAGTTCTGTCACATTAAAATAGAAGCATTTGAGAAGATAGATTCTGTTTGTGAATATAAAGTGACGAGTTCTTTTTATACTGAACTATAATTTCATAATTTCTTCATATTATGCCTGAAGGATGAACAGAGTTAAAGACAGAGGTCACAATAGCCCAGCAGACAGTGAGACTGACTTGGAAAAGTTTCCTCCCTCCTATCCACTGCAGATTAACACCGCCGACTGCTTTGGCTACGTGTTTGTTTGGGTGATCTCCTACTTTTAGCAGATAAAGCTATCAGAGCGCTGTCTGGTACAAAGTTGCAGCTAATCTCTGCCTCTCTCCTGCCTGAAAATGACCTCTGTGCCGTATCGTCATTACAGTCCTTTAAGGTCATCACAGTGAAACATGAGCTCATTACTTTGAAAATAAAAGCTTGATTACTTGACGAGAAGAGCGATCAGAGAAGAAATCAGCAGGCTCTGGAGATAACATGTGCTGTGTGCACCCCGGGCTGAGTTTTATGTTAATTTGACAAGAAATATCACAACTGGATGTTGCTTAAAAATCTGTTGCAGCACAGTTTATAAAATGTGGGGTAAAATTTTTAGGGGGAGAATGACTCATTTACTCATTTCGTCCATGTTTTCTGGCTTTCAGTCTTTTCTGCCTGTTATTTTTTAAAACAATCGCTGAGAAGGAGACAGAAGATGGGTCAAAAACTGGAGAATCTCAAATAACAGATTCACAGATGTAGAAATGTGTTTGAACACTCATATGCTGACTACAAAAACAGATCTCAGTTGTTACTCAGGTGCTGTGATAACAAAGTTTGGTGTTTTTGCGTCATTGACGGTAAATTGCTGTTGTCTTTTGCTCTCATTCGGGACACAAACTCTCGTCTCCTGCCTGGAAGTTCCTTGTTTGTTTGACTGATCCATCGACCTCAGTGCCACCACAGACAGTGTGTCATTAAATTGCGTCACTTGACTTTGTTTGCTCTCATGTAGCAGGTACAAAAAGTTCTTCAGACTGAAAATACACCGGTTTGAAAGTCATCCTGGGTGAAACACAAAATTGTAAAAATCAAAGTTAAATGAGGCTGAGTTCAAGTTGTGCACCAGAGGCTGGATGGAGATGGTAAAAGTAGGGTGACCGTATGTCCCCTTTTACCTGGACATGTCCTCTTTTTGGGGGGCCTGTTCGACCTGTTCGGGCTTGTCAGGCCTTGTCCGGAGGAGTTTATAAAATCCTTCAAATGTCCGTGGTTTTGTATGGGAGTTTTGACTTTGTGTCGCGTGGACTTACTGAGTCAGAAGTGCGTAAAAAACACTCGACCCAACCCGAAGAACTCTCAAAATTAACTATGCGCGACTCTGTGACTCTTCCCTGCATGGTCATGTCCTCTTATTGGGGATTCAGAATATGGTCACCCTATCAAAAGAGCTACACAGCTGCATGAAAAGTGTACATTGCTGACTCTCACCCAGGGAGACAGCTGAACATTTTTCTCTCCTAGAGACACCACAAACTGTAGTGTTGTGTCGTTCACGAACGATTCATTCAAAAGAACCAAATCTTCGAAGTGAACGTACTGAACCAAATTACTTCCTTGAGTGATTCGTTCGTTTCTCACCTTAGTTGAACTGAAGTGAGAAACAGCAGAAAGAGTGACCCCATGCACCAACACCTGAATCACTTGGTGAACGAATCACGCATTGAACTACACTCTGTGGAATCATTTTTGTTGGACAAAACTACTTTTTTTTTTTTTAACTGCTAAATGGCTACCACAACAACTTGCATACAATAGGACACAGCATGTAACAAGTAATGCACTAAACCCGCAGCATCGTATCATTGCAGCGAGGGAACGGTGCATGTTCAGTGTGAATTCTTCTAAACGTTCATTGAACAAATCACTCACTGAGCCCAATTTACCGAGCAGACCTGATAAATAGCATACCATAGGACAGTACACTTAAAACATCAGTTTATTTTTACAAACCTGTTTGCCAAAGCGACACAGCCCAAAACTCAAACAAAGCTCTGAATTGAAGTGAGTCCTAAAAAGGTTCAGCTGTGTATCAGTTCAGGAGGTCAGAGTCGCAGGCTTCTCCCACCAAGCGTTAAGTGATTCGGTGATTTGGTGAACGAATCTTTTTAGTGAATTGATTCTAGTGATTTAGTACATCTAAAAGATTTGCCGTGCCCATCACTAACAAACTAACACAACCTATATTTTGAATTTAAAGGTGCTTGACTATTTTCTCCTAAACAGAAGAAAACAGGATTTTGTCACGTGGCAGAGTTGAATGATGAAAAAAGAAAATGCAAAGCAAAAAATGACTCATTAAAAAGAACCAAATGAAAAGGCAAAATCACATGGAGCAACTTGGGACACAAGCATACGCACACAGACATACAATGAACCAACCAGTACAGTGGGAAGGACAGGGACTATATACTCACACTGGAAAACGAGCAACAGGTGAGGCAGACGAGACACAGGTGACACTCGTTAACTGATTAACGAAGGAGGGAAAACTTGGGAAGTAAAACCAGTCTAGAAACACAAAGAATCAACTACTACAAAATAAAACAGGAAACACTTAAAACTGGTCAGACACAAACTGAAAAATCACAGGACATGACTACAGGGGAACAGGAACACTGAGGAAAATACAAAGAAAATACAAAATCAACAAAACTAAATCAACAGAAGATATCATGACAGATTTCACTCTTCACCTACTGTTGATCTGACTGAGTCAGAAGTGAGGCTTTTTTAACCTTCAGAGTCTTTCCATTTTAAATCAAATAACATTTCACTACAATGTGTTTCATTGTCTTCTATTTTCCCCTTACACTGTAAATGTGCCTGTGGTCTTCTTTACCACATTCCTGCCCTGAGCAGGTGTGGCATTTGTAGGCGAGTATCTGAAAAACCTCAGACGGTGTGTTTTTGTGTACATCTTTGATCCCACAGGTTGGTTTCCAGATGTGACTGCTGCTGGGGTGTGTGAGTCATCGCGTCTGATGAAACCCCCCGCCGCACCGTCTTCATACCTGAGTGCTACCAGACATGTCAGTCTGTATAAGAGTCTGTGAGGGTTTTCACGCGTTAAATATGTGTTTTCTGTGAGGTTCACGGTCAAATATCACCTTCCTCGCTCGCTTTTACAGCCCGTGTCACACATTTCACCCGTAAACCCTCTCCCTCACAAACTTTAAATCTTACACTTCGCAGACAAAACAAGCTGGCGTCCAGACGGCAATGAGACGACACCTCAGGGCCATTTTTTACGCATGTTCCATTTCTTACCGTCTGATTTCATAATCCTAACGACTTTGAGACCTTGAGCTGTAATCTTGAAGACAAACTTTCCCAAACCTGGCACAGTCTGGTTCTTCATGCTGCGTAATTTATGGCTTTCGTTGGCCAAGAGGAGTCACGAAGGGACAAGCGCTGGAAATGCAACATGGACTTACAACATAATCATATGGTAGTTTGACCCACATTCATCTATGAATGTCTAAAATGGTCTTACTTACCTCATGCAATGACTTTTCCTGTCCATTTTTTTAAGCAAACCACTCGATTAAGAAATAAATTTAGAGGGGATCAAGAAATACTTTAACTTTCTTGTACGTCAGCCTGTCTAAACTGATTCTAAGTTTGCAGTCAACTTGCAAAATTAAAATACAAACCCTTAATTGGAGGTATGTCTTCTCTGCAGCACCATAATCACTGCGTTGTAAAGGTAACCCCGCCACTAAAGACATTAAAGGATATAAACAGACTCAGCTTTTTGTCTCCTCACAGATGAGCTAATGGAGTGAAGGAAAAGCACCGTAAGCTTTGTGTAACAATTAAAGCGAGCTCACACAACTTTACAGGCTGCTTTTGTTTGAAGTAATTACAGTGCGAGGAGAAGAGCCCGAGGCGAAGTGTGAGGTGTGTGAGTCATTGTTGTTCATCAGCAGAAAGGAGAGAGTAGAAGACGATGTTTACAGCGCAGGGGAGGTGTGTTTGTGTGTTTATATGTGGGTGGGGGAGGAGGGGGAGGTGGTGTTTGGGTCACAGTCAGGGACAAAAGTGAGCCAAATGGCAAAGGTCACTGGATCAGAGGGACGGGGTGAGACACACACCTGTTTGAGAAGGCAGAGTTTGATCATCTTCATTATTTAAAGTTTTAACATTTTAAACACCTTTATCCAAACAATCCGAAGCTTTACCGCGAGATTTCATATCTTACTGAGTGTGATAAACTTAGACTTTGGTGATGTGGGAAAAGACACCTGAAGGAGTGGACTGAGGGTATTCAGATCTCTGAGGACAACAAAGAAAAGGCCGACTAAAAACCTTTTTTGATCCAGATCATTGAATTCAAGAAGCTGCCTGAAGACTTTTCTTTACTGTCTTTACTTTGTTACATGTTGTCAGAGTGAAAAAAGTCACAAGTCATCAGGCCTGCCAGCCATTACCATAAAAATAAATGTAGATCTCCATTCAGAGGAGAGCTAGAGTTAGAGTTGCAGAAGGATGCTACCTTAGCAAATTTTGGGAGAGGTCCCTACACACCGGGAGTGACGCAGGTGAATTTTGACGCACCTGACTATACACATCAAGTGCAATGCAATTTGGTGACTTTCCGGGGGGAAAAAAAAGACGCAGTGGTGTTTTCAGTTCTGATTAGACACTAGTGTTGAGATGTCTGTCTGTCATGATAGCATGTACTGAGTCGGGGGCCAGTACCAGATAAGCACATTAAACTATAATCCATAAACGTAAGGTAACAACTGAGACCTAATGGTGCTGTGACAGCAACAGGATTGAGTTTGAGACAGTGAAAATACATATGGTATGTTGTATCTGAACAGGTTAGCTTACAAGCTAAAGTACAAGCTTTTGTTCCGCATATTCTGTTGAAACATGTAAAACGTTTGCCCTTCTTTTCTTTATTGTGCAATTTGACTGCATCCTTCTGAGCTACAGATTCTTGTTTTCATGCCCTTAAAGGCTAAACTAGATTTGTGCACTGACCTTAAAAAAAAACATGGGGACCAGGTTTGCACTATTTTGCACCACTTGCACACATATGTAGACATTAAACATTTCCTCCTATCGTTAAAAAAGAGCAGAAGAAGGGAAAAAAAGCTGACATTGCAACCGTGACCTATTTTGGAGCCAAGAGGTCTGCAGAAGTGATCCGATTGGTGAAGCTGTGGCATTAATGTCATGCTTCTCAGCCTATCAGAGCTCACACAAAGGTCAAATATGTTGATTTGAATCAGACGCTCATAGTTACACAAAATTCAATGGTTCTAGTGTCCATGTTTGTTATCATTTTTCCCCCACACTAACCTGCTTAAGACTGTAAACCAAATTATACATTTTCAGTCAAGGATCAAATCATTTCAAATCCTGCTGACACTCATTAATTTGACCTTTAAAACTTGACTGACTTCTCATTCATTCATTCAGTTTCATCGCTGCTCTCCTTCAGCATTTCCCTCTGCAAAAACTGGCAACCATCTCTGTCCACTATCTGATGCTTTCATGCTCTACATACCACATTTCCACTGAGTGTTTCTGTCATAAAACTGCAGTGTGGACCTCGCTGCTGCACACAAGCATCAAATACTCTGCAGCATACACCAGCTTCCACTCGAACAAGTCAAAAATATCTGGTTCTGTGGAGTAAATTTATCTCATCCAGGTTTTTTTAATAGTCTTTGAAACTAAACTGGATGAGTTACATAAATACGCCAAAATAAAATTGAGCATGTTTTCTGATACGAATGAACGTGGGGGAAATCTTCTCTGACTCAAACTGAAGCTGACAGCTGTAGATGTCTGGACAAAACCACAGAGAGTCTCTGAGACTCAGAGGATTGAGGATGACAGCCTGAAATCTGACTGACACATGGAGATAATGGAGGCTGATCGGGTAAAAATAGCCCAAACCTGAGCTGAGAATGCGTTTGCTCACGTACTCTCACCTTTTATTGGGGTGTACAGTCGAATTCAAATGGAAATATCAACAAAGCTGTCTGAATTTGACAGGAAATGGTATTGTATAAGAGGAAACGTGGCATAACAGGAAGGGAAATGGGTGTATGTCCCGGGTAAAAACAGGTAATAAAAGAGAAGAAGGGAAAGAGATTAGAGGGGAAAGTTTAAGTGTTTCTGGCCGGGAATATGACCAGATTTTCTGTTTTGATAACAGAGATGGCTTTAGTGTGAAAGTGATGGAGAGGGAGGCAGTATGGAGAGAGGCAGTGGCTGGTTTACACTGAAAACAGGTGAAGGGTGCCCCCTGCTGGTTAGACAAACTAGAAATGACTTCAAAACACTGACTTTTATTAGGCTTTTGTCACAATTAAAATTAATTCTTCTCTGAACTGAACCAATAAAGGTCTAACACTAATACAGGGTATCATGCTGTATACTGACTCTGTTTCATGTGAATAAGTTTCCTGTTTTTTCAGACATGTATTTTTTAAATTAGTTTATAATAAAACTTCCCTCAACTAAATTTTGGATTGCATCGATTACTGAGTAAAATATTGAAAACCAAAAAGGATACAAGCCTCCCATCAACAGCATGACAGTCAGCTAACTACAAAACATCTACCACCCGGTGACCAGGTGAACTTTAACAAAGAGGAAGAATACGCAGGTTGAAATCACTATAAGAGACACATTCACAGCTTGCAACCTGATTTTTATTCATACAAGCCATCAAATCATATAATATTGTATCCTATCTTATTATATCATATTCAATCATACTGTTTCGTACCATACTGTATACTGTATCCTAATATATCGTATCGTATTGTATCGTAACATATTGTATTGCATTGTATCGTATCGTATTGTATCATATCTTATCGTAACATACTGTATTGCGTTGTATAGTATCGTAACACTTCCTATCATATAGTATCGTCATCAAATTCTGGTCTCCTATCATAAATATTTTGCTGGGGCAGAAATGCTTCAGCGTATAATTTTGGGGTCATTCTTGTTTTTGAATAAAGTCCTTTTTTATTTTTACCTGATTAGACTCTCAAGCTGGTGGTTTTATTTGCACTGCATGTGTAATATTTAATCAGAGTAACTGTGTATTTATCAAAGTAGAATATTTTAGTATTCCTCCTCCCCTTTCCTTCCACTTGTTTTCTGACCCATCACTCGGCCAAGTTATATTCTTAAATCTGATTGGTCATACACCAAAACAGTAACTCCATAACTCTGTGTGTAATGCTAGAGGAAAGTGTGAATAAGATCAACTACACGACAAATCTGTTTCATCTGTCATAAATTCAATGTGAGTTGAATTTCTTTTGTTGAGGAAAAGGGGACGGATGATATTTGATGGTAAACTCGTTCAAGAAAGAAAAAGCTAAATCTTGTTTATTGATTTTTAGAGCAGCAGCCTTTTATTAGAGCGTAGGAGAACACAAAACAGCAGACTCAAACATACAAGACAAAACACAAACAAACATGAGATGGACTAATATCAAACCCTTACTTCGTTCATGTCACAGTTAGGAAGGTTAAAAACTCACACTTTGCACAAGTCAGCCTCAGTCACAATCAGGTAATTCAAGTCAGTTAAACATATCTGTGCGCTTGACATCGTCTCACCACACACATTCATATTTTACATATTTCATATAGCCGTGCAGCACGTTTCTCCTCCTGGTGTCTGGAGAGAGAGATTTTCTTCCTACCTGCTGTCATTATGTAACGGTCATGTCAGTCTGCCAAGTCTCCAGACTGAAATCCCCTGCCCTCCAAACAGGCTAAGTGAGAAAGTGAGATAATCTGTGACTAATCCGGCTATTATAGCCTTTAATCTCTTAATCCAGGTTTTGATAAAATACAGATTGGATTAAGTTTGCTGACAGGTGTGAAGGCCTCTTTTTGTGGTTTGGAGAGCACTTTGAGAAGGAAGATATCAACGGACGACCCGTTTAGAGCCGCCTTAAAGAGACGACGCAGTCTAACATCTGTTGTGTTTATCTCCACCTTGTGTATCTTATTTCTACACGCTCCGTCTCAGAATGATAAAACCTTTTCTACTGTATATCTTCCATCTCTAAGTCTTTTTTCTGGGTAGTCAAAGTGCTGAGTTTCTAGATTTTCAAAAGAAACCAACTTGAACCAAACATCAACAAATCGTTGTTCTATTATCTCTCCTTTCTCCCAAAGAATGAGGGACTAAAAATAGACTTTGACTGTAAATGTGTCCTGAGAGTATTTGGATCTGAAATTGAGAAGTTAAGGCTAAAACTTTGGTTGAACTTTGCTCATCAGCATGAGATGACTGAAACGAAGACTGGAGATGTTTTTAAAGGGACAATAAAGTGGACTTTTAGGGCATCCAGTGTTAAATATATTCTGTCAAACTTCCTCCATACTCCTAAATCATTTCCTTCATCATGTATTTCCTCAGATTTCTTCATCACATCATTTAGTTGCTCTTGGTCTTCAGTTCTGCCAGCTTACTGGTGACAAAGTTCCACTTAAAGGATGCATCGCTGCTCCCTCCTCCTCCTCCTCCAAGTGAGACGTATTTAGAGAAGCTGTTGTTGCTGCTCCTTCCTCCCCCTCCTCCTCCTTCAGCCGCCGCCCCCTCAGCGGACTGCCCATCCTGAGAGGCCGTCGCCTCCCCTATGACTCCTGTCACCCCCTCCTCACCCTGCCCCGCTGCTACTTCATTTGCTGAAGCAGCAGCAGCTGCAGCTTCTGCCTGCTTCTTGGCAGCCCAGTTGGTTGCAAAGCTATCCCAGAATCCTGAGCGCCTGGTTGGTCGAGGAGGTTCTTCTGGTTTTACTGCTAGAGGGCTGAGGATTCAAAGAAAGTGGTGGAGGGGTCAGTAAAATACTGTTTTTCATACATTATTGACCTAATTAAACTTTGTTTAAAATTTATAAGACAAAAAAAGTTGGCCAAAGGTTTAGATGGATAGTTTTATTGGTAAATCCAGATCCTGAAATCTGCTTACCTGGTACTATCCAAAAGTGACTAAATAAGCTCATGAACAACAACCTCAGTTTTTGAGCACTTATTCAAGCCAAAGCTCCTGTTTGCCTTTTTTTTTGCACCAGCTTATGTCTTAAATGTTGTTTTTACTGTACTCCTCTTGGATGTACCTCCCCCTGGAAAAAAGCATCTGATAAATGAAGCTGTATCTTTGTAACGGAGTGTTTAAGTAGCATATTGTGTACTGAAATTGGCAACACCTTTAAACACTGATCACAGAGGCCTCAAAACGAATTTTAAAATCACTCAAATCACCAGCATTTAATTAGCTATAACTTTAAAGCTGGTTTTAATACCTGAGATTGCTGCCATGGAGTCGGTGTAATGAGCGATAGAAGAAAGCAGAGTTAGCTTTATGTCACAAAACACCAGCGTGACCACTTTGTCCACAGGGGTCGCCAAAGTCAACACAAACTAAAACCCCAAAATCCTTACAGGAGCTTAAATTTTAGCAAATTTTAAAAATTTTAACCGGAGATAATTTCACAAATGAAACTGAAAAGTAATGAAAAAAAGGCATATACTGTAGGTCCACACACTGACCCTGTTACCCTCATGAGACCCACAGATGGTTTGAGGAACAGTGTAAACCAGGAGAGAGGATGAAAGCAATAAGAGGAGACAGACTTCACTCACTGGTCTGGGACGGGCGGGCTCTCTGTCTCCTCGAGGAGTTGATGTTCATCTTCTTTGTTGAAGAGAGATGATAGTCTGTTCCAGCTTTTAGTCCCGGCCCCCTGCATCTGCACACAACAGAAAACATACACACAGGGTCAAAGGTTAATAACGGTATGCGATAAAGTGGTTTCAGGGGATCAGATGAACAATAGTCCTCTGTATTACATGTAGAGACAGACTTCCTGATGAGTTTCCTACTTTTATAATACCCTGAAATCGTGTGCTAACAGAGAGAATTATGAACAATTATTTTCTTCTCTTTAATGTGTCTTTAAGAACATAAAACATCCCAATCACCTCACTGGAAAACATAACAAATGACCAGCAGTTCAAACCTGTTGCTGCATGTTCCTCCCCAATGTTTTATATATCTTAAGACATTTTTTAAGGCTTACTCTTGTGGCATTGCATGCTAAGTGCAGTGTACTCGTGCTGTGACAATACTCGTGACAATAAACATGTATTGTAACTTGGAGCTGACGATGTCCACATACTTTCCTGGCCAACTGGGACACAGCATTTGGTCCCTCATCCTCCTGCACAGGACTCACGTCATTCTCCACCTCTGTGACCTGCAACAGCATAAAACAGATTAAAGATGTGCTCTTTACCTGTTCAAACATTAAAGTCTGAGCTTTTCTTTAATTTTCATGTCCAACATAGGTACAGACAAACAGGATTTCAGAATACAAGGTCGCCATCTAGTGCATATTGTGGATACTACAACCAGCAGAGGACCCAGGATAGGACTGGTGATTGACAAGTAGATGTTAGATTTATTGACATGACATGTTTGAAGTGCTTTAATTCCTTTTTGAGGGAATATAAATGTTTGTAAAGTGAGTTTTTGGACATCATTTTCAAAAGAATATACCGCAGACATCCCTGCACATCCTGCCAAATGAATATCAGCTCAGTAAGTCCAGATCTTTCCTTCAGATGCCCCGACTGGCCTTGCAAGTGAAACAGGCCCTGGTTATCTGTCCTTCTTGTCCACCATGTCAGTGTCAGTGGAATGCCAGCTAATCCGTTTGCTAGTGGATCAAATTTCTCAGCCCTGCAGAGATCTGGGTCAGCCCAATACTGAGTCTATATTGCTGGTATCAAACCCAGGAGATGTTGCGATAAAGCCACAACAAACCAGGTATCTGAGACAGTCAGATACTGACGTTAGAGTAATACAATGTGCTGTGTTTACACGTTACAGCCACAGCTGGAGCTACTTCTGGGGAAATTACTAGTTTTTTTTTCAATGTTTTGGTTCCTAATAATGTTTGCAAAATTAATGCATATGGTGAAATATACAGTCTTTTCCCATATCTGTAAGTTTTCATTAATTTTTAAAGGACTTTCGTCAAAGTTTTGCATTCTTGGGAAACTTTTTTTCCTGAAAAATAACAAAATACAAATCCTAAAAAATGGTTTAGGATAAGAAAATAAGAAAAATGCAAAAAATTAACATCAGTTATGAACTCAGCTTTCAGGAACTCTACTTGAGGCCTAACTTCTGCCTCAAAGTTCCCCTCACATGGAAAACAACAGCTTAGCCAGCTCATCTGACCCTGTGATGAATAAAAAATGATGAGCAAACAAAACCTGGTGACTTCCTGACTTCTACATCCACTTTCTGACACTCAAATATGAATCAGAGGATGAAAAAGAAGAGGAAGTTTTGAGTTCTGTACCTCGTCTGTAGCTTCATCCTCATACTCAGGGTTGAGGGTCTTCATCACTTTGCTCTTATACACCTTCAACATGGAATTCATACTTGCAGGAGTGGTTCGTTTCTCAGCACTCAGGTCAAGATGCCTCTGTGGTCCACCCTCTGACTAGTCTACACGTCCAGCTTCAACTTCAGCTCAGTTGGGCCAACTTGGACCAGTTTCCATGTGGGAAGTTCTCAGTAGCTCAGCGGCGCAGGGAACCTTTTAGACATAACGGTCCTCCCAGTCGGATTGATCTCTGTCTCGCCAAAGCTCACAGAGAGTTGACAGCTGCTTTCGTCCCTGCAGAGAGTCTGAACAGGTAAAGCTAGGAAGCTGTGCTGTTTGTGCATGCACTATCACAGGTGCTCTTGCACGCACACACACACACCCACACATGCTAAATTCAACGTCACGGTCCAGAATCCCTGCCTTGGTTACCTGGAGACAGGTGTAAGTTTCCTCATGCATATTTCAGAGGGTCTCTCTCCCAGTGCCAGTGGTCTGTTGTCAGCAGCGTCGGCAGACTGGCTCTTGTAATCCTGGTGCACTAAAACCTACACACACTTATGTACACTGACAGCTTTATGTTCGCATGAGGGACTTATTTGCACAATTTGATGCTGCAGCTGCTCAAATCACTTCTTTTCTAAGAACTTAATCCCAAAAACACAGTTTCATCACAATTGGGCCTCCACTTCTGCAAAATAATCTCAGTAAAATACTATTTTTATAAAAGAAAGGCCTATTTTTGGACCATTCATTTCAATCATTCAACTATTTGAAAACACTTGTGCTTGCTAGATTTTCATGGAAACAAGTTCAAACCATCACAAAGCGGCCCACTTTTCTTCCTCTGTTACCTGGCCTCGTCCTTGAAAGTCCTCCCCCTGCTCTCATTGACTGCTGCAGCTCATCAATCAGCCACAACAAGACTCAGGTGCACTGCAAGTGTCTTTTTTTTTTTTTTTTTTTTGAGACTGGGTCGCTTGGCAACCTGAGAGGGTTGGTGAGTGTCGAGTAGATAAAGAGAGGAGTATAAAGCTTTGATGACTGATAGGGTTTCAGTGGCTACAAACAACAATGCACCTGCGTACACAGCTAACACTGTTTCTCTTATTTGCTTTCTCATGTGCACCAACATTGATGCTAGCTTGACATCTAACTGCTCTCTTGGATTGCTACGATAATTTAAGTGCTGCCGAAAACTGATCGGACACTGTTGGGCTCATTTTGCATAGATGTACAGCTATCTGACAATATTGTTGATTATACATCAGGGAAATTTGACCTAAATTATCCGACAGCTTGATTACCATGAAGCTAAAGATCTATAAGATCAATGTGGATTTTAAAAGCACTTGAATGGATAACTCCTGTTGGAGAAGACTCTGAGGGATGTTAGTTGTTTGAGGAGCACAGCCAGTTTGTGTCATGGCTGCAGCAGCTCATGTTTGAGACTGGAAAAGACACAGACAAACTGTTAAAAGGGAATAAAGAAATAACTGCGTCTGGGATGGAAAAAGAGATATAAATCTTCATTTTGCATTTGTTTTTTTTATTATCTATTATGTCAATCAACTTTAAGGATTATCTGAGGGTATGGTGAAGGACAGAACAGATTTATGACCATGTCTTATTAATCAACCATCATCACAGATACATGTGAGTATGCAACTCTAGTGCAATATTACATTCACAAACATATCTATGTGTGCTACCCCTGTGCATTGGTACATGCATAAACATGTCTGTTTTTTCAACTTTTGTGCAATCACACTTGCACTTTAAATTAACAGGCCTAGGGCAAAGGTGCGATTTTAGCATTTTAGCTCCTTAAAACTGTGGTACGTGTTATCTGTTCTACGCTTGTCGTTTGGTTTTGTGTACTTTTCTGTTATTATCTTGGATTAAAAAATAAATATATGTACACTAATAAAAATACCACCAATTTGCCAGGGACAAAGGATAGAAACACCCATGGCTACAATCTGGCTCATTTAAAATCCGATTGCAAATGGTCTCACACTTTAAGATTATGAGAAGGCACAAGCATCACTTACATTTTATTCAATAACCATTTAGGTTCATCATGAGGGGTCATTTTTTTCCAGCAGGGTTATATAAGGTTCTTAACACCCACTGAGCAATAGACGGCAATTAGACGTGTAGTTTTTTATGACCTAATTTCAACCGTCTAGATTATGTATATTTTTAGACGGAATTTAGACGTTGCGCTTTAACCCATTATTTGATAACTATTTATTTCAAAAAGCAACTGAGAGTTGCATAACTGATCTCCAAGTACTTAACCAAATAATTATGATAACCATTGAGCAATATACAGTGTAGTATAGATACAACCCATATTTAGACTTGGTCTAAATTTAGACGTCTAAAATACATTTATTTTCAGACCTGTGGTAGCCTGATTTTAGACTAGTCGTCAAGGCTACATTTAGACATCTATTAGGCTACGTTCATACTGCAGGTTATGATGCACAACAACGAATGTGGCATCTTAAGGAATGCGTCCGTGAAGTGACATGCGCACAAAGCACAAATTGCTTTTCGCGCCTGTTTGTGTTGTCGAACAATGGTGACGTTTGTCGCATATTGATGATGTATAGGTCGGATGAACGCGCCTGAGCATCCACACTGTACTCACATCGGATACATTATTTAACAAAATTTAACAAAAAAATTTCCCCCTTGGGGGATCAATAAAGGAATATTATATTCCATTCTATTCTATTCTATTCTATTCTATTCTACACATCAGATTTTTATCCACATGCAAAAGAGGTCTGGGTCGGATTTGAAAAAATCAGAATTGCACTGTTCACACTTACATGAAAAAATCTGATATGTGTCACATATGGTGAAAAAATCGGAATTGACCTGCAGTGTGAACCTAGCCTTAGACAGACTTTCTGAGGACTCAAAATAGTGGCTTATAAAGATTTAGACAATAAACTTGTTATAAAATAAACTTGTTTGTTTATACTAATAACTGACAATCACGCCCCTCTGGCTCTCACTGTCGTTGGAAACATGGGTGTTGAGGTCCCCCAGTAGAACAAGGGAGTCCTCCGAAGGAGCACTCTCCAGCACCCCTTCCAAGGACTCCAAGAAGGGTGGACACTCTGAGCTGCTGTTTGGAGCATAGGTACAAACAACAGTCAGGATCCGTCCCCCTATCCGAAGGCGAAGGGAGGCTACCCTCTCGCCCACCGGAGTAAACCCCAACACACAGACACAGAGCCAAGGAGCAACAAGTATTGCCACCCCTGCCCGGCACCTCTCACCAGTGGCAACTCCAGAGAAGAAGAAGTCCAGCCCCACTCAAGAGGTCTGGTTTGAGAGCCCACACTAGGTGTCGAGGCGAGTCCGACTATATCTAGCTGGAACTTCTTCGGGCGAGAGAAACTCGGTGCCAAATATCCCCAGAGGCATAAAGCTCTGGGGATCATTGGGACACACAAACCCCTTCACCACAGTAAGGTGGTAGCTCGAGGAGGGGATATATATGTTTTGTTATGTTTTTAAAGGTTTTTTTTAAAGTGGCTAATTTACCTAATTAACCTGTGGGAGGAAACCGGAGCACCCGGAGTAAACCCAAACAGCAACAGGGAGAACATGCAAACTCCCAGGACCTCAAGACCTTCTAGCTGTGAGGCGACAGTGCTAACCGATAAACCACCTCAGAACTGTTTCAGTTCATTGTGGTTGTGTAGGTTGCGTAAGGGAAGCAGAACAGTCAGTGTCCTTGTCCTTATTTGGGGTGTTTTTTAGTCACTTTTTTATTCATTTGTTCATTACAATTTGGCAAATTAGGCGATGATGTCATTTAGTGACCTTTAGGCCAGCCAATAGCTACTTTCCTTACTGAGGAGTTGGCAACACTGAGGACCAGTTACTGGCTCTGGCTTAAGAGGAGTGACACCACCTGGGCTGCTAAGGCAAACAGCTAACCGTGAGACACACATCCAGGCTTAATCAACCTGTGGTGGGCCTGTCTCAGCAGTTGGTGTCTTGTGATAACTGGCTGAAACACCCTATGATGCTTAAGTACACAACCATCGCAGCATCATATCGAGAGCAGCACTGCTGAAGATACGCAATGAGTCTATTTTTGCCACTCTATGCTTCCAATGCGCGTTAGAGCAGCAAAAATAGACTCGTTGCGTATCTTTAGCAGTGCTGAGTGATTGTTGGTGTGCAGTGAACACAAACAATCAAATCTAACACATTGATGGTCTCGCACAGCAGATTATTAACATTGTCATCATCATCATTTTCTCCCGCTTATCCGGGTCCGGGTCATGGAGGCAGCAGCTTCAGGCCCTCACCCCAGCCACTTCCAGCAGCTCTTCCGAGGGGGTTTCCCAGGCACTCCCAGGCCAGACAAGAAACATGTGCAACAGATCTGCAAGTTTTCTTTTTGCACACTAGTATCAATCATTACCAAAAAGATAAACTGATTTCATGACACGCAGCCTTCACACACATTTTTATTTCTTACATATTGAACCTAAAATACAAATCAGCCAGATGTTGCATTGCTCCAGACCATCATTCAGGGAGTTTAAAGCTTTTTAAAGCCACCAGATGTCACTGTACCTGCAAAAATTGAACTCTAAATCTGCACAGCAGGAAACCTTAAGGCTTCATAGAGCATTATCACCAGCAAAATTACTGCATAAATTACTACCAGTTAGACTTACCTGGGACACCTCTACTGGGAAGTGTCCAGGAGGCATCCTTACCCTGAGGTTAAAATCCCTGAGGTACCTTAACTGGCTCCTTTGGATGAAAAAGATAAACAAATTTAAAACTTAGGAAAAAGGAGGAAAGTCAGCCTTTACAATGGTTTTTAAAAGTAAAACAGCTCTACAAAAACCCAACAAGCTTGTAACAGAAGTTTGAAGCAAAATATTGAAGAAAAAAAAAAAAATAATACATCCTCCCCTATCGCAAAGTACAACTTGGTACACTCCAGATTGCTAATAGCTGATAGGGCGACAGGCATTGATGAGCATGTATCTATAGGGCACCATCCTCAACCAGAGGCTTGACCTCAGCAACAAGAAAAGAAATGGTTAAATAACTTCACCGGTGACAACTAAATATTTAACTCAATGTGGAAGATGGCAGACTTTTTACCTGGTAGTTGAGGACTGAAGTAATGCTTCCTTATGAGGTCACTTACCTTAATTGTTTGGGAGCAGTCACTGACATAAATTGACTTGGACTAATGCACTTTAATTTGAGCAAAGTTCCGTTGTTTTGACCCAAACCTGCCAATGGTCTGGATGTCTTTGACTTAAGGTCCTCTAGCTGTATGAAGGCCTTATCTATGGTAAATACCTACAGTAGAAAAACTAGCCTTAAATGGCCTCTGGAGGGTATTTGGACCAAGCATAACAAACATTGTCTTGTTATCCTCAGATGCTCTGATCATTCTTTTACTGTATGAATAACCTGGAGACACTCAAAGTGTAAAGTTTACCCAACGCAAACATTTCTGAGAGGACATTTCATAGCCTCGTCATACATGCTTTCCACAAGTTGGTGGATGGTGAGTGTTCATCTGAGAACTTTAAAGCAGATTCATGTTTCTCTTCTTTTGCTGCAGGATGGTCTTCAAACTAATGAATGCAATGTCCTTACCAGATTATCCCAATAAGGATAAGGGACCTCTTCCAGCACCAGTAAAGAGGCTGTGGGACTATCTGCAAACAGAAATCACATGTTGTTTAAAAGAGAGTTGAAGAGGAAATCCAGGGATGTATATTGCTGTTATGTTGTAGATTCAATACATTTTATACATGTTGATTTATGTTGTATTGGGAAATCAGACATTTCTGAACCAAGTTCATAGACTCTTGTTGCCATTTTTATTGCTGTAACTTTGCTGCTATCTGTCCTACAACTTTTATCATAATTTTACAGCATCCAGCAGACATTTCTCTGTGTTTGAAATCCTTCAGTCCAAAGGTTTCTGTCAATGTGGGTCAATACTTTTATCTCAAAGCAGTCTAAAGCGTGATCTCATGTTTTCCCTCAATTTTTTCCTTTCCTTCCACTCAAGCTTTTTCACAACAGAATTACAATCACAGACACAATCCAGACATTTGAGATGGTTCACTCTAATACAGTCTTGAATCTTGTTATAACCTGAAGCACAATAAGCAGCATTTGTTTTCATCTATTCTACATTTTTCACTGTCACACTTTTTAGATTTTCATCTGCCTACATCTGCAGAGTCAAGCAAATGTTTCCCTTCTTTCAAACATTGACATGACCTATATGATAAAGTCCACGCTTATGTCTGTGGGGGTCCATATATGCATGTGAGGCATCCTTTTTTGGTGTCGTGTTCTGACCTTTGCCTTCCTTATCCATGCCCACTAGGGGGAGACGGTGAGACAATCCAGCGCTCCAGTGCTGAGCTTCAGATACATCAGGAACAGAATGTACAGAACATAGTGTACAGATGCTTTGGTCTTCTGTTTATCATATACATGCACACGTGCCACCGTGTCAACATGCTGTCCTGTTCAAAGTCACCTGAGAGATCAGCAGCTGCTGAAACCTCTCAAGGAGAGCCATCATCGTGTGTCGGCCTATATCAGGTCGTTTCAGAGTGAACGTGCAGAGGGTTGGTTGTTAAGGGTAGATTTTTGTGCTGCAGAAATAAGATGTCACATTTTGGTCTGGTTTAAGCTAATTCTGTGGACAAAACGAAGGTGTCCCCTACAGTGGAGATGAGGCAAAACAACTCAATTAAACCTTTTTATGTGAGCGGACATATTGGAGGAGTATGGGGGAACAGTTTGGATTAAGAGGGAGGGGCGAGGCTGGCCTTGACTAACCTCTCGCATGTCTCACAGATCCTCCCCATCAATAAATCTAGATCTGCAGCTAGGAATATTATAATCACTGGGAACATCAGGACAGTGGGAGATTGTGTTACATTGAGTTTGTACTGGAATCCAGGAAGGCAATTTTTATAAGGTAGATCCTGAGAAACTGGCTTGTGATTCTGAGAAACTTTTGCATTATAAAAGTATCACTTTGTCCACAAGAGGCGCCACAGTCAACACAAATAGACATGAACTTTAAAGCTTATGCACGGGCTTTTAACTGAGGTACACTACAGGGACTATAAACAGTCTGAGGTCAGCACAGGTGAACCTGAACGCACCACATTTGTTGCTATGAAGTTGGCGACTATAACTCAAATCTGTCCCCATCCCTCTCCTGAGCTCATCTGCTACAGTATCTTGACACCCTCCTCCTCCCACCTGCTCATGTCTCTGCTAGTGACGACGTATCGCTCGTCAATTTAAGAGTCTGTTGTTCGACCTCCTGCTGGGATTTGGATCGGACGGTTAGATTCCTCCTCTGCGTGTGGGCCTGGACTGTATTAAGCTGATGCATGTGTAAATGCTAAAGGAAGTTAATGTGCCCAACTAAAATAGACATGAATGCAAAGATAGATCCAAGGAAAAAATGAAAACCAAAGGGGTTTGGATCTCAGTATGTGTTAAACAGGTGACAGGACTAAAACTGCACCTTTACAGTAGGGGTGAGGAAACCTGAGCGTAATACCGTGGTGTGAAAAGTAAAGATAAATGTGACTCAACATTTCAGGTTTAAAATACCTGACGTTCCTCTTTCCCTCTAAACAGATTGTTCAGTTTGTTGTAGGGTGAAATTTCAGAGGGCAGATCAGAGGGGTCAGACCACGGGTCAGCTGCTTGGCCTGCTGTGCTTGCACACTGTGCTGTTATGTAAGACTGACACTTAAATAAAGAGTCGAACATTTTTGAAAGTTACCTCATTTACTTGCTTTCCTTCTGTAAAAATAGATGACTGACACCAGTCTCAGTGATGCTACAGACAGAATACAGCTTATCTTATCATAAATACTTACTTAAATTATTCACTGCACTTTTCTGTATCCTGCTGTTGTTAAAATTCTGATGCATGAATCAGCACCAGAGGACTCTCGATAGTAGCTGTCAATCATCACGTTACATCTTTTTGCACCTAATAACATACTAAAACTTAAATTCTCACGAAAAAGTGAACACATGGATATTAATTGGTATGACAAAATCAAACTTCTATGACAGAAAACATGTCTGAGAATGATTCATTTGACTATGTACAAAAGCAGCACTAAAAGCTAGTAAATAGATAAATAATAAGTGTCTGACAGTGTGTTCATCTCTGTGCTCACCCAAAGTCATGCAGCACTCACAGAAATCGCTGATAGTGTGAGACAAAGACCTCAATATGAAGAGGTTGTTCACACTGCTGGATACTCGTTGTTTAGTTTCCTCACAAAGCACGTAGCAAGATCCGAGCATGAATCCGATCGCTTTATTCGCCTATCAGAGGCAGAGGCAGACGGGTATGATGATTTGATTCACCACGACACGACGAATGTTACTAAATTTCGTAATCGCGCTCCCAGCTTGGAGGACAGAAATGCTCAGGGGTGCCGCCAGCTTGGAAGGCTAAAAAGCGTACATGCTGTACTGGTTTAAGTGGGTTAACATCAACTCACCATAATGCAGAATCAACCTTTTCTCTCTCCAGTGAGTGAACTCTGTTTCTGGCTCATTTTTGCTAGGGATAGCTTGTGTTGCTAATGCAGGGAAAAGTGAGGCGATGGCGGAAGTGGTGGTCTTTCAAAATAAGATACTGGGAGAAAAAAAAAATCATTATTATTTTTTGCTGCCTGGTACTTATTGATCCACGGACCGGTACCGGCCCAGGGCCCAGTTGTTGGGGACCTCTGCTCTAGAGGATTTCTGAATCATTTGCGAGAATCAAAGAGAATTTGTCTGCTAATACCTGCAGTACCTCAAATGACCACGGGAGGCTGGCTACAAAAGCAATGAAATCCCCATTAAATCCCATGTTAAAATCATAGACTGTATATACTATGGACAACTTGGTTCCGCCTCCTGCCAGTACACGGATTTGAAGCCAAAAAGTTCTCTGTATTTCCAGGTTTTTTTTTGTTTTTTTTTTTCATGTCTTGAAACACAATTGCGCAGTAGCGTTGTGCGCATTCGGTGGGAGAGTCGCAGAGAGACGCTGTGATGACGCTCAGCTCAAACAGCGTATCCCCCGGGCTGAGCTACGCAAGGAGGCAGACGGCGTCCATTCTATATACAGTCTACGGTTAAAATACTAATTTTCAAAGCAAAGTAAAGCCTAGCTGAAACTCTATATTTGCAACATAATTTTGGTATTTATTTGTACTGACTTTATCAGTCTGGCTACCCATCCCTTAGTTTAGTTTAGCTCAACTTAAACCCTATTAGGCCTGAGTGAAGGGTCTAACTCCATATATATTAAAACAAACAGGCTCTCCCTCTCAGTCCAAAAGTAACTTTGGACTGGTCAACAGATATAGTATGTAACCCCATGTTGAACAGCAGCTTAAACAAACAGTGATAATACATGAGCTTTTAAAGGTGCATGTAAGCAGGTTTTTTTTTAACCACACAAACTACCTTCTTCCCATTGCTTCTGATCTTTATGTTAATCTAAATTGATAAGATACTGGCTGTGGCTCGAAAGTCTTGGAAGTTTGTGACAGAATTGAGCATTAACTGTTCAGTAACAACTCGTTTTACTACTTTTACTTTACATGACTTCAGGAAAAATGTCAGATAAATATTATTTTTCTTACACAGCAAACACATGCATCTGTGTTGACGTGTTTACCAGCTCATATCTTCGTGTATATCCGTGTTTGTTTGACTCTGTTTTTTGACTCTGTTGAAAGTCAAACTTTAAGATAATGTTCATCTTTGCACGTTGCATAAACAAATCCTCGCTCACATCCCGCACAGTGTCATGCTCCTCTCATGTTTTACGAGGCCCTGCAGGCGTGTGAGTTACAGTGCTGGCACACCCCATCCTGCCAACATGTTGTGTAACGTGCAATAAAAATGCCCATTCATTGCTCCCTTTACCTCCCAAAACAGGAATCTGCTGTTGTTAAATGCCTCCATCAACATTTCGGCTCTAAACTCAACTTTTACGTAAGAACTCTCAAGGTTATTTGGTCTCTTTGGGACATGTGTGGAGTTTACAGAACAAAAGAGTATTTTCGCAAAACACCTCTTAAACTTTGTCTCCAAGCTCCGTGGGTCGTGTTTTTTTTCTTACTGTGTCACCAAATTAAAGCTTTTATTTCGAAGAGTTGGGGTTTGCAGGATGGAAAAAGCCACGGGGGTCAGATTTGAGTGGAAACATGTTGGTAGACCCGCAAGCTTTCTTTCCAGGAACTTTCTGTTTGTGCTGATTCTGCTATAAAAAACTGCATGCATAGAGAAAGTGCATCTACTTTATAGGCATTCCTTGAAGGCAAAACTGTTTTTTTATCCCTCTTTTGCAGGCTATAAAGCAAGACGCACCTTGGTTGACTTTAGGAGGATCCCAGATCAAGTGGAGGTGTATCTGCAAGAACCACAGAGGTGATAAAAACAGACTCAGACCTGTTGGTGACCTGTTGGTGTTGTGAACTCACTGACATGAAATACCTGCAGTGAAAGAGAAATTATAATCATCTTTACCTGCTGTTAATGTATAAGAAACAAACTAACAAAAGTGACCTGGCTGCAAACACAGTGGAGTCCATAAAAGGACTGACTTCACTTTCAGAGATCAGTCATGCAGTCCATTTTTGCACATGTATGTGAATTACCCATATTGGACGTGCATTCAGCTTGCTACCTGCCCTGCCCCAGTGTTTGATACTCAAGTCACAGCGTTAAGTCTGGAATCAATTTTGCACAAAACCTGCCTGAAGCAATAACGAAGTGCACATAATAAGAAGAGCTGCTATCATGTCTGCACAGTCAAACCCAAGTTCTCGGTATGACAACAGATGTACAGCCAGAAAACTGCCCTTTGTTTCATAATTACTGGTAACAGTAATTTATAAAAACTGGAAGCAGTAAGGTGTTAAAGGAAGATTAGAGATGCCGTTCAGTTTTCATTAACTAGGACAATTTTCTCTCACATTGTTTCTTTTGAGTGATCGTGTTTATGCTACTTTATTTAATTAGTCTCAAACACCCTGAGGACATTCAAGTGTAGTCCAAACAGGTCCCAACCCTTCTGCTTTAACTGCAAACATTGTTTAAGTTCGTCTATCTCTTTGTTAAAAGATTTTTTCTCAGCATGAAGCCTGCTCAAACTGGCTCTGAAAGGTTTACAAGCAGTTTTGTACGTCAAAGCTGGAGGCGGTTTCACTCAACAGGAACTTAAAGTTCAAGACCGAAATGAAAACAAACACACAGGCAAACAGAGAGGAGCTGGTTTGTACAGAAAGAGCACTGATAACATAAGGCAGCTAAATGTATATTAAAATGCGACCCTATGCAACTTCTCATTGATTAACAGTTCAAAATAAAACAGATTTTTTTTAGGTTTTTTAACTCTAATCATCATATAGTTCTGCTAAAAGTTCATGGCGAGAATCTTCATGGATAAAAAAAAGTGCAAAAACGAGATTTTTCAGTAGATATGAGCTCATAAGGAGAGACGTGCACAGCTCCACACATAGAGGCAGTTATACAAGAGATCACAAAAGGACATGTACAGCCAACATTCAGGTTAATTTTATCATCTGGACTGAAAAGTTGCAAAACTACGGCAGAGGTCAGGTGTAAAAATAAAACGACATGTGATATTCATGGATAAAAGAGAGCTTGTGATGTTGACTTTGACTCTCACACTGTTTACTTCCTTAAAACCCCACAGCTATTCCACTCAGCACAAACACACCCTCAGCGTGCTCATCAACAAACAGAAATAGCACCAGAGAAACTGAGAATGCATACATGTGCAAATATGAGTGTATAGATGCATCTATGCAATAATATGCTTCTCAATGTATTAGGCTGGTTTAATGGGAGTGGGTTACAGAGCTGTCAATCATGTTTTGTAACCAGGAAAAAGGACCTAACGACAGCCAATCACGTCCTTTAATCCGAGCATCATCTGTTACCGCCTGGTGGAGACATTAAAATTCCTCTCTGTCATCCTTGCTGATCCTAAAGTTTCAAACTTTTCAAAACAAATGACTGACAGCTTTGTCGACCAATCAGAACGCAGACCAAAACACAGCTCAAGATTCAGCATTAGCCGTCAATTATCTGGCGCCGAGTTTACTAACAGTTCTTATTGGAAGTAACTGCGAAGTTTGGCTCTCCGTGTTTACGATAATCGTCCAAACGAGGAGCCACGTGCTACTGCAGAAGCTCTTACTTAACTGAATCTGTCAGACATCCATTCACACAGTCTAAAATTAACCAGCTCGTACCTGATACCTAGAAGTGAGGGAGAGACGGCCTTCTGCCAGGGTAAGATTAGATGGAGGGACTCAGGGGTGATGCAGGGATGAGAGGTGGGGATTAAAGAGCAATGGCTATCATTCACCCCTGCTGTCTCCTCATAGCTGTCGGGGGTGTGGAGATCTGGAAGAGCTTGTGGTGTAAGTGGACCTCTATCAGGTGCCAGATGAGATATAGATACAGCAGTGACAGAAAAGGAGACAGAAAGAGGGGTGCAGATGGAGATGATAGTAAACAGAGTAGTGTGAGATTCACTGGCAGAAAACTCGTAGGAACCTGTTTTTGAATTTGTTACATAAACGTGCACTCTGATGTGCAAGTTATTAGAAAGTTAACCCTGGAATAAAAGCACATCAACGAATCTTACATTTTGTGTCAGTTGTGTTCTTGTTTGCTGGAAATGCCATCAAAATGAATTTTTTGTCTATTTTGAAAACAAAAAAACTCCTTATCGTGTCTTTAAATTCAGTCTGTAAAAATTCAGTCTACTTTTAAATTTAGGTTACACGTGTAAACTGGTTTTTCAGTGTCTTTAAAGTTCAACAGGCGCAGGCGAGAACAAACAAAAGCTATAGGCGTGAGCGAGGGCGCATATGTGTCATGTCAAAACTTGGATAAGATCCAGTTGAAAAGTGGGTCACAAAGCCTGAAGGCATACCATAAGAGCTATGTGTGTCAGGTCATGATAACTACATGTGTCTGGAAATGATGAGCTACTCCAGTCAAGGTCTTCCTGTCGTAAAGGTGGGGTAGGCAGGGTAGGCTTGTATTGTGGTGTATATACAAAATTTTAATTTTAACGTACTACTTTAACTCAAAAAAACTGGTTAGAAAGTAAAATCTGGACTCATCTAAAGACAAAAAGTGTATTTGTAAGGATAAAAGTTGGAGAAAATGTTTATGAGAAACCAGTTTGTCTGAGAAAACCATTTAAACACGATTTAAAGTCTCAGAGGGAAATGACAATGATGATATTACGAGTAAAACCCTTGGGGACAGAGTCTGTAATTCCCAAACCGCTGTCTATTTCCAGCTCTGGCTCCTGCAGTCTCTGGTATTCTCATAAGCTTGCCCCTCTATTATGGACAGGAAATCTGCAGCTTTCTATCGCCGCTCCTCTCAAACAAGAGCTCAGCAAAAAAAATGTGCCAATCAAAACCACGCAGGGTTTTTGTAACAACATTCTCAGGGTTGTGGATTAAGAGTAACGAAAACATTAAAGTGGACTGAGTGATTTTAGGACTGCAAAACACAGCAGAGATGACTGTAGTCGATGTGAGTGTCAGTGTGGTGGAGACTGTTACTCTAACTGAGCTCACCTCCGTTCAAGTTCTGTTTTTGTGAAATCAGGAAACACAGTAGAAATGGTGACTCCATACCTCGACCCTCAGTTTACGACCTGTTTTTGTTTTGGAGTAGAAAGCTATTACTTCACGTTTCCGATCCCTCACAGCTGGTTGAAGGATTACATCAAAAAAATCTGCTCAATGTGACACAGATTCTTACATCAGAGTTTCTCATGACAGTGCCGGCTCTAACGTGCTTAACGGTGTCGAACAGTTGAGGTTTCCTGAGTCACAGTTTTGCAACAAGTTCTGCAAACGAGTCCCTCCATGTGTTTCCTTTTGGCACGACGGGGTGAGACGAACAGATGGTGGTTTTAGGTTGTGTGACTGAGCAGGGATGGTCGCATGATTTGTCATGAAACATTTGGTTATCTGAGGTCGTATTGGAACCAGAGCTGTTTTGGTCCACGTAACACAAACCCTGATTTGTTTTCTTGGACCATATGTTTGGAGTGGTCTACGTGAACCCTAACGGTTCATTTGAGGTGTAAAAGCAAAGAGGACCAACTCATAAACCAGAGGTGGGAAGTGGTTTTAGTGTCCGTACATGCTCTAGTTTTTGCACGCCGGGGTATGAGCCAGGAGTTGAACAACATAAATACATTACTAGGAAGCCGAGGAAAGAAATGTAAAAACTAAAGGTGTGAAGTTGTAAAAGTAATGGTGTTTCCATTGTTTGATGTGCACCCAGTCAACCTCTTGTTGATGAATTTTGTCGATTGTTTTGGCACGCTTTAGGTCAATTGGGAGGAAACTGAATGGTGACAAGCTGAAAGGGTACGTGTCGCCATCTACTGTAGCGGAGGTGTACATGTTCCTGTCAATTTGATTCTTGGCTAGCACTTGCAAACTGGAGCAAGTCCTGTTCAAAATCGCCTAATCGAGCTTTAAGCCTAGCTTGACTTAACTGTGAATATTAAAGGGATATTCCGGCATAAAATCAATTCAGGGTCAAACACACCGTAACACCGAGTTAGACACCCCTTCGCATTTCCATGAAGGAAAGATCATAAATGTTCTTCCTTGAGCTGCGTCACCCCGCTGTAGTCCGTAATGGACTGGCCCGAGGTCTCGCTGCAAACAAGCGGCTGATGGAAGAGAGAAGGTGAGTTTTGTTTATTCACTTTGCTAAAAAGATATTTGGTGGCTAGTGCTATGGCTGAGACCCGATATGTCCTGTTGATGAAGTTAGCTGCTGTTCTGAGCATTATTTGTGGCTATAGAGTGGCGTTTTGGTCGAGGTTGTTTATGGCTCCTCAGACAGCTGTGTATTGCTATCTTGCGGTCGTTACTAAAGTTGGTATAACTGGAGAAGTAAGCGGTCGGCAACATTCATCTCTCAAGGGGGTGTTGAATTCAGTGTTGCGGTGTGTTTGACCCTAAATTAATTTTACGCCGGAATATCCCTTTAACCGGTACTGGTGCATGAATACCAAACTGAAAGCAGAGACCCTAAGACTGCATAAATGGACTGGGTTTCTGTTTCTGTTCTGGCCGATAGATGAGCTGTTTTCTTCATCCTTCTGGACTTCCTCTTCATCACTGCCACAAACAGACTTTATGACTTGAGGTCCAGGAGCCAGATCACTTCTGTGCATGTCTTGACCCGTGATAAGTTTGGCTCGGTTGGTGCAGCAGGCGTCCCATGTACAGAGGCGGCAGTTCTCCTCACACCAGCTGTTGGATTGGTTTCAGTGTGATTTGGTGCATGTCTCCTCTCTTCCCTTCTTCTCCACGTTTCAAACATGTTAAATCCTGAATATGGTCAAATATACATATTATGCCTGATATACAGTCTTTTTTGTGTTTGCTCTAAATACATCAGCAGTCATAAATCAAAGTCACGACAAACTCTGGTGGGAGAAACCTTTGAGCCCATAAATAGAGAAACAAACAGCCTTTCAGAGATAAGCTGCTTTTCAGTAAATCCTAATGAAAACGAAGCCGTAGGGAGGAAAAAAAATCTGAGTGAGATTAGAAGACAGTACATGGCGTCCCACATCACTGTGCTGACAGGTTTCAGTGATAAGATAGAGAAGTTAAACTATAAACTACATTTATTTGTCAGAATTACTATGTTTTGTTTTAAACGTGGATAATTAAAAGACTTAAAAACAAGATTTTTTTGTGATTTAAAAGAGAAGGGTTTGACGCAGCAGCAGCAGCACATCAGGCAGATGCTCCTGATCATGCAGCACAGAGGGGGTTTGGGTCTCTTGGCATTTTGTTCTCTACAGTCTTCATGTCACAACAACAGCTCCCCGGGCAAAGGCCACCCAACAACAGTAAACCCCAATTCAGTGCATGCTTCATCTGGGCACATGTACGACAACGCCTCCTCAGCATGACTCCCCACAAGACACTCAGATGTGACCTGATGTCCTCTGTGCACTAAAACGTGATCTGCCTCTGCTTGTAACCTACTCCAACTCCACCGAAATCATGTCATATACATCCGAAATACCGATAAAGGCGAAGCTACAAGGATGTAGTTTTGCATCGCCTGAACTCTGAGACATAAGACTGTTTTAAACCATCTCTGCAAATCAAAAATCAATTATTTTGACCCACTTGTGCAGTGATTACAGGGGTGTAACTAGACCTTTTTTGACTGGGGTGGCCCAACTGGGGCTCCAAGTCTTGCAGGGACGGCATGAAGTATGTCTGCACACACATTAATAATTGCGTCTAATTTAACCATTTGAACGCCGAGGCATAATGAGTGTAGCCCTTTAGCATTGCATTATCATTAATATGTTGCAGTTTATTTCTATATTAATAATACGAATTTAAAAAGTGACACAAAATGTAGCACAATAGAAATGATTGTGAAACACAATATTGCCTTTTGTATCATGTTTAATACATACTTTTATAAAACTTCTACCAATCAATATGACCAACAAATTACTGAGAAAACACCTTTACACAGTCTGATAAATGATAAAAATGTCCTCTTATGGCTTATCAGTTTCCAAAAACATCTGATGTATTAAACGAGATAAATAAATAAATTTGTAAAATTTTAAAGACTTTTTTTTTTTCAGTAGTAAGTGAAATAAACATTTCAGCTCCAAAAAAATTGAATTTTCTGACCATAATTTGTGGTTTCTGGTATTATAGAGTTAACTCAATTTTTACAGATTACAAAAGGAGATTTTAGACTAAAGTACATTTGAAATACTTGAAAAACTGCAAATAATTGTTAAAATCAAGTTTCCTGTCGAAGAAAACCAGAATATTTAACATTAGTGCCAGCCTATGAA
This sequence comes from Xyrichtys novacula, assembly GCA_962446985.1. Classification (NCBI taxonomy): domain Eukaryota; kingdom Metazoa; phylum Chordata; class Actinopteri; order Labriformes; family Labridae; genus Xyrichtys; species Xyrichtys novacula. The sequence goes on from OY660871.1 coordinate 28,997,357, forward strand.
ACAAATCTGCACTGACACTAAATATTAGGAGTACAATAAACTTCGAGAAATATAGTTTATACGACTTTTCTACATATATGACAAGAAAAATCAGCAAAACCACAGAGATTATTGTAATTTAATGTCTTTATTGAAGATTCAGCAGCAGTAAAACATTAAATTTGCTCGTTCGAACAATCGTCCTCATGGAAAAGTGTTCATACAGTACTAATTGACAGAGAGTCAAGCTTTATCATCAGCTGTACAGTCCATAGAAAGTGCCGGTACGCTTCAAAAACAACAATTCGACTAAAACAGCATGTCAGGATTGAGGTCAAATGAACATGAAACAGAAACAACAAACTCCTCTGCGGCTGCACAGATTTATCAGACTCACACGGGTTTTAATGGAGCAGTTTTACACTCAGTGATTGGAAAATGAAAAGGACAGTCCTGTGGGATCCAGCACACTTCTTTCTTTCTTTTCTTCGCACCTGCAGCTCCAAATACCATCCATTCCTGACTAATCGTTTCTTTACAAAAGCCTCATTAACCTTCACAAACATCTCAAAAACACGCCCTACTCTCTTTCCTTCAGTCCTGTCTTCCTCTGTGAGAATTTATTAGGTGTTTAATATCAAATACAGAGTTGCAGGATCCTCTCCTGACCCTCCTCATCCATGTTTCCCTCCAATCCTTCTATCTCCATCTTTTTGTCTTCGTGGCTCACAACGAGGCCGATTCTGGTGACGCACCACCGCTCAGCCAATGGGCGCCCTTCATCATGGATGTAGCATCACCAAGACAATGAAGTGTTTTTTTTTTTATTGTCCAGTGATGAATAAGGGGGATGGGACCGGGACGGCGAGGGGGAGGAGCTAGCAGCGAGGGCAGAGGGGGCACGTGGCGCCCAACGAGGCCTCAGTCTGTCACAGGGTATCACATCAGAACGCGAGCAGGCATGCGCACTTTCTAACCTTCCCCGCCCTGCTGGAGGAAGGGGAAGGGAGAGCGTGCGGGAAAACAGACACTCATCTGCCTTAAACCTGTCTTTGTGGCGGAGGGAGGATGGGGATCAGGAGGAAATCCACCTCATCTGGCTCACGAGAAGATCTCTCACACTTAAATGAAACTTTGAGACTTTCAATCTGTGCCAACGCGATATAAACTGAAGACAATAGCCGCCTCGTTATGAATGGGGCCGCCTGACTTGACCTGAACTAATAAGTGAACCGCATGAAATGAGTCCTGATTTGCTCCAGGGTGTTATCTCCCTGTTTTAGAGCCTCATCAACCTTCATTTCTCCTCATTTCACACTCCTTCCATCTTTGCGTCGTCTTCAAATCAGGTAGTTTCAGTCAAATCAAACAACATCCGAACATCAAATTTGATTTTTAGCATCTATCTGGAGCTCAAAGACTTCATTATGTTCTCTTCTCATGCTTGTCGCCATCAGCAGTCGGCAGTCGCCCCCAAAAAAGCTCTCCTCGCAACTCTCAATCAAAGCCGCAGCTACAGCACCACATTTTTGCAAATTCACTGTTGGGCATTCGTGTGGAGCGTGCACGCCATCAGCCTTCTCGCTTACATAAGAGAAAAAGCGTGTGCATCAGCCTGACCACTTCCCCTTTGCGCGCACGACAAAACAGATTCTGGAAATACTGAATAAGCTCTGCAGCCTTCAGAGCAAACTAGAGTTCTCATGTGTCTAAAATTAAAGTTAGCTTTCAATATTTCGTACAATATCACTTAACATCCATTGATCTCTTGTTCAAAATATTCACAGCTTTATTAAATCATTACAAAATAAAGAAATACATTCATTTTATCATAAAAACAAAACAGACTCTTGAAATTTCCTTTGATTAAAAGTCTGCACACCCATGCATTAATCTGTTACAGGTACATGTTTGCATGTAGACGCTGCAGGAAGAGTTCGTATTACGGTAGTCACACATCTTATTAACAGGACTTCATGGATTTCTCATGTTAAAACAGTGAAATCACAGAAAATAATAACACCATAATAAAAAAAAGAAAAGGTAGTGAGTAGTTTTAAGTCCCTTTGCTGATCTGTTGTAGCTTTTAAAACAAGTATTCTCTGAGACTCTGACAGAAATGTTTCACACGTGTACTCTGTAAATGGACAGATTTGTGGTTACAGCTCTCTGCGAGGTTTTCTCATGGAAGAAAAAAAAACAAAAAAGAAAACCTAAAACAGGATGAGCTCACTTTTTAACCCCCCTTTGACCCTGCGTGTGTCTGCCATGACTTTGTTACAAGGTACATCTCAACTACAGTCAGCCATCCTTTAACAGGCGTCACTGTTCTGTGTTTTTTTTTTAACCCTTTCTGGACCGTCTTAGGCTAAATTCACAGTTTTTTCAGAGTTTTTACCCTTTTTTTTAAGCTCAGAACAGGACTGGTGGCATGAAGCAGGCATGTGCCTTTGTAACAACTAATGGTCAGACTCAGCAGGCTGTCAGCTGGTTTCAATCACCCACCCGAACCAGTCCTCAAAACCAGTCTTCTCCATGACCCCAAGTGAGCGGACCCCCATAAACCCCCTCAAGGTCCCCGACAACAAAAAGAAGAGAAAACACGTTGCAGCGGCCCTGAAATCTCTGCGTGTGTCGACTGAGGAATCCCAGAAATTCAGTGTCCGAGTGTGACTATGACTGTGAGGTGAGAAAAGTGCGGCTCCGTCCCGGCTCCACCTCCTTCCCTTCTCATCATCGGCTCGTCCGTCATCTCCGCGATCAGAGCAGTCAAGCATTGGTTCAGGGCGCCGGCTGGGCCGCGTGGACCTTCTCCGTCATCTGTTTGGCACTGTAGTAGGACAGGCTCAGGCCCATGATGGCCAGCATCATGGCGATCTGGTTGACGGCGCGGTCCTGCGGCTGCGTCTGCACCTCGCCGGCCACTTGCCTCTGCAGGGACACAGAACAAACGGGGCAAAGGTCAGAGGTCAGCAAACAGTGGAAACAATGAGAAGAATGTCTCGTCGACAAAGAGGCTGAAGCCTGATTGGACGAGCAGGGAGGAAGCAAACAAACATTCAGCAAATACTGTATTTTGTCTTCTTCCTTAAAACACCAGCCGCCACCAACAGCTGCAGAGCCGTGAACCATGTGACCAAACCTTTGGTGGAGACGGTCATTAAACATTTACAGGAGGGGGAGACTTTCACAGAAGGGGACACTGTGTTTTCTGCACAGAGCAGTCTATACGACGCACCAGGAGTCAAATAACATGCACAGTATAGAATGACTGCAGCTTTGTGTCTGTATGTGCGGCTCTTCCTTACATACTTTAACCCCTGTGGTGCTGCTGCAGGAGCGCTGAGACAAGACTGAGAGTGTTTCAAACATTAAAGCGTCTAAAAAAAAGCCGCTAACTTTCGCCCCACTTCATTTAGAGAAAAGACTTGTTTTTCTTCATGCTAAGAAAGTAAAAACACCCGTCAGAGTTGAACAGCAAAACTAAAAAGGTCCTTCCACACCGGGAGCGTTTTTTCCGTGCGATTATTTCAGACGTCAATATTTTTTTCGAACCCGTATCCCGTCAATACAAGCGTTCACATCAGCGACGTTTCCCGTCCTGCGATATTGCAGCATTTATTTTTCGTATCACAGTCGAATTTTCTGCATACTGATGATCAGATTTCGTGTTGTTGCGACGTCTGATTCACCGGTTTATCCAACATGGCCGACCGGCTGATTGTTTACGTGTCGGAGAACAGAGTGATTTTTGATTAAAAACACAAATATTACAAAGATAACGATCTGAAGGACAACTTGTAGAGAGTCATAACGTCGGATTTCTCATATGACGTTAACAGTTTGTTAAACGTCTTTGTTTTAACTTTCATCTGTGCTAAGTAACTTTAGCTCGTAAGCTAACCTGTTCAGATACAACATACCATATGTATTTTCACTGTCTCAAACTCAATCACAGCGTTGCTGTCACAGCACCATTAGGTCTCAGTTGTTACCTTACGTTTATGGATTATAGTTTAATGTTCTTATCTGGTACTGGCCCCGACTCAGTACATGCTATCATGACAGACAGACATCTCAACACTAGTGTCAAATCGGAACTAAAAAACAGTCAGTCTGCTGTTGTGTCAGTCTTCTCGCGTCTTTTTTCCCCCCCAGAAAGTCGATTTGTATAGTCAGGCGCGTCAAAATTCGCCTCCGAATAGTTCGTAATTTCGCGTCATATAAGGACCTTAAGTTTTACCCTGAGGTTTTAAAAAAGCAAAAACTTTAAATCACTTTTAGCCCGTTTTGGTCTTGAAATGCGTCCATAACCACTAATTACCAAAGACGTTTTTTCACTCCTGCTCCTGATTGTTGAATCTTACATAACAGGCTGCCTTTTTTCCCCGGTCTGCTGAGCTTTTGAGTCAGTGGACAGCCATATGAGGGGACAGTCTTTGTTCACATATTTACACTAATTTGGACACAAAGACTGTGTACAATGCAGCAGTCTGGACGTATGGAGGGCCACCGCTCATGACTGGATTATGATGACAGCAGGGGGGGAACTGAGGAGGAAGTTATTCTAAAGCGATTAGTGTCCCCCCTAATTATGAAGGTGATGAAAGTGGATTGTGTACCACCAAACAGCACCAAGGCCTTTGTTTTGAAGTGGCTCAGATTAGTGTCAGTTTTAATGTATATGGACACTAACATGTAAAGTACAAAGGCCTGGCAGTAACTTTTTAATCACTGTACAACTCCAACAGATGGTTCTGTGGAGACTCAAGATCTTATCCTTGTTATTCATTGTCAATTTTGGACAAATTAAATTGATTTATGTATCTGTAGTTCTTGTCTAGAAGTTGTATTTTTAAGTCAATCGAAGCTGCACATACCTGCAGGAGGCGAAAGTATCCAGGAGTCAGTCTGCCCAGTCTGATGATCATGTCTGCTGGTGTGGTCTGAGGTGATGGGAAGAGCTGGGGCGGCTCTCAAGACCTGCAACGACAAAATAGAGTATTCACTTAGTAACTCTGCAGCAAGTCTGCACAAAAAGACCAATAATTAAGTTATCAACATAGAAAAAAACTGCTTAAAAACTCAAATATCCACGGGGGTTTCTTAGGAAATGTTTTTAGTACATGTTGTATTTTGTTGTAGCCAAAAATTAAAGATGAAGGAACTGATAAAATCGACCTTACGTCAAACTGTAATGAGTTTAGAAAAGTACAGTCTCAAACGAAGGAAGAGAACATGGCCACAGGCGTGCACACAAACTAAAACCATCTGATTATTACATGAGGGAGGAACGTCTCTCGCCTGAAGCCGTGACTTGGAGCGGCCAAGAATGAACCCCATGCAGAGAAACCACAAACGTTCAACCGATTTCATTTCACATCTGGATTCTGGACTCTAGGAATGCCCGTAAACCTTCGACTCTTTATTAAACCGTTGTGTTTCAGCCTGAACAAACAGAGCTTCTATTCATGCTGCGCCATAACACGGGCGCTGCGATAAAGGGGAACAATTTCATTGAGTCGCACATGGTCAGCCGCATGTGTCACTGACGTAGAAATTAAGATTTTGCACGAATTTTGGAGATTTATACTAGATGAAGAACTTCGAAGATGAACATTTTCACGGGCTGATGTCATCTCAGACGGGACTTAAAGTGAAGCTTTGCATTTTCAAACTTTGCACACTGGACTGATTTTACAGGAGAAAGCAGAACTTCCCAGGAAGAACAGATGAAGCAGAAGATGATTTGCATTTAAGGACGACTAAGCGACATGAAGGGCGGTGATGGGAGTCACTTTCCGCTTGGTTCGACCACAAACTTAAGTTCCAAAGACGGTAAGAAGGAGGATTTTCAAGCAGGTGAAGGTATGTGAAGCATTAAAATGCCAACCTGTTTGAAGTTACACCCCTTGAAAGAAGAAGAGAAACATGATCCGAGATTTTACGGCATCCCCCGCTGTGAAAAGTCAGTCTTACTGGAGAAAACCAACATCTTTCAATTCCTCACCTTCCAGAGGTCTCTGATGGCGAAGGAAGAGACTAAAACCGCCCAGTTGGGCCCCGGACTCTCCAACCACGCTGGAAATCCCGACAGATGCCAAACAGAGGGATGAACCTGAACTACTGAGAGCGCCTCAGTGTTGTGCTCCGCCTTTTTATACAACCCTGCTCTCACCCAACCAGATCTACGGGGCTCGCCTTCAACACACGCCCACTCTGAACACATTGCACACACCGCTGTCCACAGGCATTACTCTCAGCGGGACGCTTTCAAACACACCCGGCCCCGCCCCCCTTCAAAAACCAGAAAAACCATAGTAGAGCTCTCGGATGCCAATTGCTTTACTGGGAAAACTCAAGGTAAACATCAGAATAATACTAACAAAACAACATTCACATTCTCAAAGCTTCATGCTATTAAAGCTGTTTGTCATAGTTTGGTGTTACATAACCCGCCCTGATGCGTCCATTTGATCTCAAACTAAATGTCAGCGGGTGTCAATCAAGAGTTTGGCAAACCCCCCAAATAAGAGACACAGAAAACAGATCCTCTTTACGATCATTTCTCTCAGCTGTATAGTCATTTCTACATTTGCTTTGGTTGTTACATAATCTGTTTCCATCCCACTGAACAAATAGATGCAGCTTCTCTCAGTGGCTCTTTATGACTGAAATAAACCAACGTGAACATCATGCAATTCAAGCTTTTTGGAGTCTAAAATAACCCCCATATGTCCTAAAGTATTTACTGTTACCAAATAGGCAATGACTCCACCTCCAATGCATTATTCCTCCCTCTCTTCTCATTGTGCAATAGCCTCTTACTATTACAATATTCCCCATTATATGTATGCTCCACATCTCCCGTCTTTACTTTGCACTATTTTGTTTTATTCTTTATTTTTTGTAGCCTTCCTTTCCGCCCTATTCAAATTAAGTTGCACAAGGTGTGATGCAAGTGTTTGGGTTTCTTGTAAAAGGCTCATTTACATCTCATTTTCACTTATATCAGCAGCTTTGTGTTCATAGCTCTATAAATACACAGGTGGTAACTCTAGTGTCCTGTGCAGATAGAAATTTGATGGATGCTACATGCTGCCATCGCTGGAAGATGATTCTAATAACTGATATGGTGTTAGTATTTGTTATCATACTGATAAAAAGATGAGCTGAACGTCTATAATGGAAGTATATTTTTAAAAAGATATCACAACTCACATCTGGAAAAACAGGTCCTTAAATTTAGAGACTTGTGTGACAATCAAATACGCCACTGATGGTGCAAGTTAGTCAAATTCGAACTTATACAGTGGAAGCATTTCTGTTAGGCCAACCCAACCAATGGGACGTAGAGGGGGAAGTGTGTCATGATGGTTATAGTGTAGAAATGTACGAATGTTTCCATATATGAGTAAAGCATTAATGATTCCCAATGGTGGTGAAGTAGACTTGGGTCAAACCTGGACATTGAGTCTTTACATTGGTGCCCAATTCACGTCAACTACGGGTAATCCCAGGCGTTAAATTTCACCGTGAAACAGGATCACAATAATCCACATTATCTGCAAGTTAAGCTCATTTTGTTTGATTACGAGATCAAGTAAAAGCTTCGAGTTTGACTCCAAGTCTATTCAGTCTAAAAAAAGTTTTCAATGTTGTTTTATACTTAGAGATTTTAAAACAGGAGTTCTGCATCTCTGAAGGGAGTGGTTTCCTGACGCTCTTTTAGACAAATCGTTGTTCTTTCCAATGAACAATTAACAGACTAACAAAAGGCTCACGACAGGTTTTACGCTCATAGTGTGCCACTGGTTCAACCGTGAAAAGAACCAATGTGGGCACACGGCCAACCAGGTACAATAGGCTTCCACCTACCATTGTTTTTAATGCTCTAAATGCTGTTGTGTCATGTACATGTTTCTTCCCTTTGAGTCTCAAAGATCACTTTAAAGTGTGATCCAGAAACTAGTGCAGGACCAAATCTCATTTTTTAAATAGCTTCTCCTCTGTTAGGTTGCTCTTTAGTAAATAAGTTAACTGCGTCAGCACTAATGCTGGTTTGAATGTCCCGTCTGTGCTTGCAAACAAGAAGAGCCTATACATTACGTGTCAGCTTGGGTGTCGCTGGCAGGGAACTTGCAGTAGAAACATTTATCTCGTCTGTACATTGCTTCGAAAACAACCTCAACTCCAGACCCAAGACGCAAAAAAAGTACAAGTGTGAGACTTTACATACACCTCAGATTTTCACACCTGAAAACTTCCTCAAAGTTTCAGGGTAGACGTGTGTTACCACAAATAAAGACGCTGATTTTGTCCAGAAAGTTTTCCAAAATAAAAGTCAGGATGAGGCGAGATATGAACACGCAAGTTAAGTCTGGAAGATTCACATGATCAGTGGACTTTTTCTTGCTAGCGAAGGGCAGAATCACTTTTTACGACTATTGCATTCATCATCACTGCAGGGCTGAAAACAAACTGAGCTGCGCTGACTTGCAGACTGCCTGATTTTCATTTACTATCAGCTGTTTGCAGCACCGCATTCCTCATTAATCTTAGTCTCTGTGTGCAGGGCACTCAATAATCATGAGTCAACAGTCATGCAACATACAAACAAAACTCTTTCGAACAGCTGATTCAGTAGCCAAGACTGTTGGGAGTGGTTTCCAGCAAGCTTTGGCAGGGACTCAGGTGAATCACCTGAGAGATATTCAGGTTTATTTGAGGATTCACATGAAAGCAAAAGGGCGTTTTCACATCTGCGCATCACCTGTGGCGAAATTTCGAAACACCACCTGCAAACAGACGCCATGGGTAGAATTTGATCGCAAAACTGATCAAACGATTTTCAACCAAGCAAATCTGATCTTGATTGCAGGAGGATTATGGGCCAAAAGCAGAAACAAAATGCCTTTATGTCAGGACAGTATGACAAATAAGACACCAAAAATTGGAATCTACCACATGTTTTTGACAAATGTTATTTATAAAAACAAGGATGTATGAGAGCATTTCTGTCACATCTGCCCCTTAACTGTTAAACAGGGTACATCGTGTTCTCAGCATCATACAGCCAATGAAATAAGAGCACGGCTCCCCTTCCATCCCCCCTTAGTCCCGCCTTCCAATGTCACATTTTACTCCACGCTGCAGCCCAGACGCCTGCAGCCGGGGATCTCCTATGAGCCAGCGAGGACAACAGGCGAGAGAGAGAGAGAGACCGATTCATCAGGGTCAGAGGGCTGCAGCAGCAGAGCGATCAATGAGGTCGAAAAAAGAAAAGAAAATTCCTGCCAGGCAACCGCACCTCAGGGTGACATCATCAACAGAGACCTCTGTGCCTGTTGTAACATGTAGACGCTCTTATTCAGCGTCTGGACATCCTCTAGATTCATGGCAATGGCATGTACCAGTTGTTGCCATGGTTTCCCTCAGCTATGTGCAATCAAGCTTAAATAGTGTGATGCTATAACAGGCAGTTATCACAGTAGAATTTGATGTCTTTTTAATAGATGTGCTGCCACGTTTTAAGGCACCTTTAAGGGTTTTAAGTCAAACTGTTGTGTGTTCGCAGCAGATCCAGGCTTGAGCTGAACATTGGGGGAGGGGGACTGCTTTTCCTCAAGCTACTCTAGGCATGATTACAGGGGATGCCACAGTTCACCGGGTTCAAACAAATCCATGCTCTTCCCCCAACCAGTCTTGGGTGCTCACAGTGTCCATGAAACACAAGACATGACCTCCATTTTGGGGCCCCCCAGTTGTGCAGGAGCCAACATGGCTGCACTAAAGTAAAAAAGTTCAAGTCATACAAACAACCTTTTTGTTGAAAGAAGCTTTTTAATTCAGTAAAAAGGAGCCAGATAACAAGGTTGTATATAAGCATCAAGATTAAGAGTTTGCCCCCTACTGTTAGGAGCCCCTGCTAATCTGACACTTGGGTGTAAATCTAATGAAGGAGGGTAAAGTGACCCCAATGACTCTAATCACGCTTGTGATAAAGAGCGAAAGGTGCAAAAGCAAACAGCAGCAAAAAAGGTGGAAATTCTTGGTTTCCTTTGTCCTTTGTTCCTTTTTTCCAATTCAAGAGTCAAACAGCAAACGTCTCCATCAAGATAAGTTACAAAAAAAAAATCACAAATCTGATTTTAACAATTTTTTTCCACCATAATCCCAATAAGAAGCACCTTTGAGGAAACCCCTTTAAAGGGCTGCTTCCCAGTGTCTATACTGGCTGGGTACAAAATGTACAGAGGACATACCAGCGCTTGAGGACCCTACAGAAAAGGGAGATAAAGACTATCTGCGACTGAGTACAAAAAAAGCTTCAAAATCAGCAAATTTACCTTTTCCCCCACTATTGTGTCATGCAAAAAGCAACCAAACAACAGCTATTCCTCCAAACAAAACCAAACTTGGAATCTTCTCAATGAAAATCTCCACCAAAGAAAAATATCTGTAAAAATCCTGCATTAAAAAGTCTTCAAACAAAAGCTTTACAAACAAATCCACAGCCACGTTGCAGATAGTTATCAACAAACAGGAGGCAGCAGGTTTTTCATGGAGCATATCCATATTTTCTATCAGGACAACTTGTTCAAAAAGTTATTTCACTGAAAAATCTTCATATTTCTGGAATGACCACTCGGCAAACTTAAACGAATACATGAATTCAGTCTTTGTTGGTTATTTCTTTTGGAATTTTGTCAATTTTTTGTGTATTTTTGCGTTTAAAGTTTGTTTTCCCCTATAAATTTCCTTACAAAATACACGTTGGCCGACAGAAATTAAACAGTTGACTTAATGTGCACCAGAAACTGCTCTGTGCATCACTTTTTACTAGTTTTTTCCAAGAAAAAAAACAAAAATAATCAAATTAAAATGAGCTTCCGCTTCAAAACAAACCACACCAACAAACTGGAGACAATGGGAGAAATTTCCCAGCTGGAAAACCCGGTGAAAGTGTTAAAAAAAACAGCTGTAAACGCCTGTTTCTCACCGGTGATTCAATTATTTAGTTACTTTTAGTGTCAAAGTGAAAAAGTGAAAATCTTACCTGCAGCTGCTGGAGGTTTTGGACCTGGTTTTGGGGACGGCTGGGTTGAATAGTACAGGGCGTTCGCGATGTAAAGCATATATAGGAGGCCGGGACATGTAGTATGGAGGAGGGGGTGGGGCAGCCGGACTCCTGCAGCACACACAACGCATGTCGGTGTGCATGTGAACGTCATGGACCCCCACGTCTGTAAGGAATGGGCTCGTCCGCTCATTGTGCTCACATGTTCCGCATGCTGGCACGTTTTGTCTTCCTCTTTTGTGGTTTTCTTACTTTTTACTTTAACTATGAGTTTGATGCGAATACATGGTCCAAAGTACTCTGAAACCTTTACATGTGGTGTGTAGACTTTGGAGGTGTGAGTGGTAGACTTTAACAAGATAGTAATGCAGTGAAAAAGTTGGTCAAGAGTTGTTTTTTGTCTAAACTATTGGTGAAACAAACGGAAGTCACTTTAACTAGAGAAAAATCGCCCTTTGCATGAATAAATTGAGATTTAAAGTGAAGTTTGATCTGAGAAGCAGTGTTTTCCAGATTAAATAATCCCATTCTGAGTTATTTTATACATTTCAGGCTTAAACTCTTATAGTTTTGCAGAGGTTTGTCAAAGGACTTTATATCCCTGTTGGGCTGGAGACCATTTCATTTTATACCAACTTTGATATCGATGTAGATGAGCTTCTGACTGAAAAATCCAAATTTACGACTGGCATTATGACATTAACAGTTGAGCGACAGGGTCCACTCAGTACCTTGTCTTGCAAAATCACCAGAGTTTGACAGTTTCAACAGAATTAAGATGCTCTAATATTCATTATTCCCAAGAACAAGACTAATTGTTCTACTAGAAACAAAGTCATGAACAAAAACCATAGACTGTATATGGGGGAGAGTGGGGTAAAGAGAGACATTTTTTACATTTGCTCCCCTCTAAGTGAGCTAAAACGATATATGAGTAAAATTCACACATTTCCCAATAATTCAGGGTGTTTTCTAGGGATGGAAATGATCAGAATGTATTCAGGACGAAGGGCAGAGAAAATATGATTGTTTTTAAAAAAGTGGTCTTGTGACATGCAGGGTATCGTATTGTATTTAACAGGGCTCCCCTTGTTTGGTGGCAAACTCCTGTGCCTGGCTGTCAAAGCTGACAGATGGTACAAAGAGTTGATCTGAAACAGCATCTTAATAATCTCCTGACTATCCTAAAGGTGCTGTCTAACAAATTTTAGGTCAGTCTGGAGAATATTCTAAGCTCAAGTGGCTGCAAAACTGAGCATTTTTTTTGCCAAGTTCAGTTCTGATTCTTGGAACAATCAAATGGACATAGTTGTTTAAGTTCATGAACTAACACTGTCGTCCAGTTTTGCCAGGAGTAGATTGGGTATTTATTTAAAACAACGAACAGAGTGTCTGTAGAGATACGCCCTATCCTTTTGAGATTATAGTCGACAGATTCATAATGAGCTTAAAGACAAAGATGGTGCCCTCCATACTTATGCTACACATTATGTGGGGTAAACACAGCTGAAATAGGTGACCTGTTATGTCACTCTACATGTGGGGTAAAGGTCACAGCAGGGGGACCACCAAAAGACATTTCAACTATTAAGTGAGATTTAATTTTACGATATAAAGCTCAACTTCAAACGTTAAATGCCTTCCACTGTGAATTTGTTCTGCTTTTCTTACTGTCCTTGCAGCCTTCAACATATCCATGAATGTCCTTTTCTGTGTTTTGTCACAGCTGCCGTCCCGCATGCTCAGCCCCCGACATGGTATCACCTTTCTCCTGAGCTCGACTGCATGAGGAGGGAGGCAAAAGCTAAATGCCTTTAAGTGTCTTTTTGACTCTGTGGTATGTGTGTCGTTTCATTTATGCCCAAGGACGTGAACCTGCTGACCACACTGAAGCACATGAACCCGCTGATCCTAACTAGCGGGATTAACCAGAAAACTGACAAGCATGTCGTTCACATGTTAACCTCTTTAATTCTAATCACAAAAATCATTTTTTTTCCCTCTCTAAAACATATAAATTCATTAAATTGTTTAAATTTTATGGCTGTTAGATGATGTCTGTATGTGGGGACAGTAGCAGCCCTGATGAGAGTTTTATAGGAGTACAATAATCCAGAAAACTGTGTCTAGAAAATCTGTAACTGCATCTATGACTTTTCTCAAGTTTCTCATGCGTATCTCCTACTTTTTTTAATTAAAGGAGGTTTGTTAACTCCCGTGTCACCTTTGAATCTTTATAGAAATCGACATTAGACTCATCAGTCCTAGAAAAGACCTGTAAGAGCGGCAGTATCTTCAGTTATGTGATGAAACTCTCAGTCTTGTCAGGAAAAAAAAAAAACTCAAAACAAACCGCGTCACATTTGACCGACTTTCTCATCCTGTCCAAGTTTGAGGAGAGGGAGACCTCAGCTGGTGTTGTGATAAAACAACTGCCCCTGCTGTCTGCGCTGATCTGACACCGCTCTCTACTGGTGGCAGCGTGTAACGACACTGAGGGTTCTTCAAGAGCTGCTCTGTGAACTCATGTCCTCTCAAATGATAGATCACTGACACAACTTTATCCAAACGTTTAAGGATTTAGAATAAAAGCAGTTAAAAACACAAATTGGACGTTTTAATTGGCTGTGTTTTCACTATTTTAGGCCATCAGTCTGAACAAATCTGTGGCAACTTGTACAAACTTTTTCTGCAGAGCTCATACAACACATTTCTATTCCTCACAGGCTTTTAATGAGACCCAACATACAACCAGTAACTGTTTTAAATGTGACCGTACTGTGTCCTGTTGGTTGTTTTCTGTGGCAACGTCCTCGTTTGGCATTTCCAAATCATAACACTCAGCATTTTTGTTTCCGCTTTAACAAGTCTGAACACAAACTGTCTTGTAGTAATAAAATCCTCTTTACTACATTAGCATGTTTGTTTTCTAATATGGGGGCCAACAGTGAAGTCAACAGATGGTTTAGTGTCATATTATGTGGTTTACTTTATTATCACATGGTTTAAAGGAAAGTTGGTCCTTTTACAGGCCTTTTTTTTTCCTGAATCTTGCTTTCTAAGAAGCATTTTGATGATCATCAGTGTCCAAATCAGCCTTGAATTTTCATGAAAGCCTTTTCATTGAAAAATGATAAAAATGAAAAAAAATTTTTTTCTTTACTATGTCTGAGGAGGGAAAACACGGTAAATTGCTCCAAGTGACATGACAAAAGTGGAAAGTTAAATTCACTGAAGTACTCATGTTTTAGATATTTATAGTGGTTAAGTTTGCAGAGTCTAATGTTTGACTCGATCAGCTATTAAAGCAAGAATGAGTTTAATAAGCTTCACTTTCTCAGACTGCCCGGTTCTTGCTCCTAAGTATGTAAATAACTTTTTCCTAAGGGTCATCTCATGTTCGTGTTTTTGTTTTTCCACAATCTGTTTTCTAAGTTAATCAGTTAATCTTTGTGCACTTCCAAGCATTCAGATCAGAAACAAGATATAAAAATGATGTTCTAAAGTATCTGAAGAAAAAGCCACATTATGTTGCTGCTGTGGGAGAGTCTAGCATTGGTTAAAGAGTGACACACTCTGTTCATTCAGATCACGTTACATTAATAAATAAGAGGATATTAGCATGTTCATGTGTATGATTACATCTGCATTGTATTTAATATAACCTTAAGCAATGTTACTTTATTATTTGCTTGAGGTTTCATAAATATAAAAACAGACGGAAACTACTCAGACATTTACAAAATTTTATTTAAGAACATTTAGATCAACCATTGAATCAGAAAAGCTTCCTCTCCAAACAGAAACATAACTTAAGATAACGTTTCATCAGATGACCGGGTTCACAACATACATGTTTTTGGGATATGTCAAACGTTTCACCTAATAACAGTATTTTTCTGTGGCATATTCAACGACTAGATCTCATGTTAACATACAGTGTTTCAAAACATTTGGTAAGCAATCTTTTTTTTTTTTTTTCATTTAATCAACATTAAAATTCAAGGAGAGACCAGACAAATCCTACTCTCCTTCAATTTTAACAAAAATGTTTTAGCTGCCTTATAATGCTTAAAATTAGATTCAGAAAAAGGCTTGTCAAAAATATCTATTACTCAGCAGTTAAAATAAAAAAAACTGAATTAGACAAACTAAAAATGCCACGTCTACAAGATATGGACGGTAATTCTTTTAAAGTGGATATGAATGTGACAAAGTTTTGTTACACCGAGTGCAAGCCCAAAACAAACCTATAAATGACATTTTTGTAATATAAAACTTGGTAAAAAATACTTATTTAAAACTGTACAATCACCAAGTACACAGAGTGACAGATCAACCCTTGTTCATTTGGCTTCGGTCGTCTCAGCCTTTGTGTCCTGAGGGGAAGAAAATAAAGCAACACATTACAATCATGAGATGTGACACATATCTGATTTTTTCATGTAAGTGTGAACAGTGCAATTCTGATGTTTTCAAATCCGACCCAGGCCTCTATTGTATGTGGTTATATATCGGATATGTAGTGAGCAGTGTGAACATAGCCTTAGTCTAGTGTCTTTGTTGTGTAGGTATGTACAGTAGTCATTCGGTCAGTATCTTTTAAGAGCCCTTCTAATCCTAATTGAGACCGTTACTTAAACGCTTTCTAATCCTTCGTAATTTCAATAAGCTCTTGCACTAATACTATAAATATGTAGGGGGAACCTCCATTTCCCCCTCATTTTACAAAAGTGAAGCCAAAAAAGACGCGGTGGAGCACGTATCAGAAATGTATGTTTATGTATTTCAAAGTTCTAGTTTGGTTTATGTTCCAATCTATTATAATGGAGGAAGCAGATAAATGACCTAGACCACAGCCAACCACCAGGGGGAGCTTTGGAGGTTTTGGCTTTACCTTCAGGGAGTGGTCCATCTCTCTATGCAGTGTAAGGTCGGAATTTATTGTAATAGGTGAATCGCTTCTCACACTATTATACTGTAACTGCAATGCAAGCACTTAAACAATACACTTTTTTAAGTCATTAGCTCAGATATTTTATGAGAAAATCTGCCTACATATCATGCTCAACTAAAAAATAAAAAAGTTTAAAATATGTGTTGTAGTAGTAGTTTTTTCTCATGGCAAGAAACAAACCTCAGCCTTGGCGTTCTCACTTTCAGCTGCTTTGCCCTTCTTCGCTTTGGGTCCCTTCTGCAAATGACATTACACTTGATTACAAACGTATGTCACATGTCTTAGTGTAACCAAAAGAATCATGTGACCAAAACATCTGAAGTTTTTTTTTTTTTCCCCCCCATCCAGAAACTGGGTCAAGCTTAATTTCCCTTAGAGGAATCAGTTTCACATGCGACACAGCACAGAGGGACAGCGAGCGCTGTCAAAGTGTTTCATACTTTTGCAACCGCCTTTTTCTTCTCCACTGGTAGGGGTTGTGGTTTCTGCAAAACAAGGAGGAAGACGATTATAATCACATATTTAATATTATTGGCTATTGACGATCTTTAACAGCGATCTTGCTTTTAACGGTCATCAAATGCATAATGGAAAGAGAAGTTTTTAAAAAGCCCACTGGTGAAGATTATCTTATTTCGTACAAAAATCATTTCTGAAAATGTTCAACTTGGGGTTTCAATAATCTCAAGGGAGGTCTTTTATTTGGAAGAATCTGTTTTCTGAATAAGTACTAAGAATAACTCAATCAAAATAAACAGTGTTTTGTTTCCAGGAAGCTTACCAGTGCCAGTCGGGCGGATTTCCTTACAGTCTGTTGGGACAGAATATCAGAATCAGAAATACATTAATAATGCCCAGAGGGAAATTGCTTTTGTTACAGTACTCCAAGGCAAATACAGTAAAAGAGGAGATAAATAATAGATAAAATAGATAAAATAAGTAAAAATATAAAGATAAATAGATAAAATAAGTAAAAACACAGAGATAAAAAGATAAAATAAGTAAGAATATAGAGATAATATACAAGTATTTACACTATAAACAACACAACACAAATATTAACATCGTATGCATAGGTTAAAAAGCAGACTAAAAGACTGAAATAACCGCAACAGGCCGCATGCACATTGACGCTTGCACACCGAAGAAGAGATATAAATATATAAGACATATAATCAGTAAGTATAGCAGAATGAAGTCACTTGCTAACTTATTAATACAAACTATAATAACCGAAGCATAAAATATTTGTAAAAAAAAAGAAAAAAAAGAAATTGACACTAAAACAGGAACATTTATGTGGTATTGTAATTAAACAGTGACATAAAAACACATCTCAATTACAACTCAATTATCTATAATGATGTGTTCGTAATAAAGGGGGCTTTAATACATTAAAATGATTTTAAAATAAATTATTTTCACAAACCTCAGAGGAGACAGCCTTCTGAAAAACAAATAGAAAATTGATATATATTAAAATATGACAATAAGTATGAAATATGTTAACTCATAGGAAGAACAATAACTGTTTTTTTAATCGTTATTATCTTGAACAAACAGTTGAAGACAAACGGAAATACTACAGTGATCCTCTGATGCACAGTTATGTCTGAACGCCACAAAGAGCTTCCTTCCCGCTCATTTTTGAATTCAAATCGGGGCTGTTCTGTCACCATGACAGCGGCTTGGCGCCTTGACAGCTTCCTTTGTTTTCGATCTGCGCGCGCCGACAGACAGCTGTTAAGAAACTGATAAGATTACAACTCAACTAATCGGCCGTAGCCGCCATAATCGCAGCCAAGAAAAGGCCGTTTTTGATTCAGTTATCACAAACCATACGTTAAGATTTCTACAGAACGTATATATTTAACACGACTAATTGAATATGTCAGTTTTAACAGTAATGGATACCACACACTTCAACGGAATGTGAAAAGTCAACACGCAGTACTCAATACATACCAGGAAAAACAACAAAATTACACAATATTTTAAAAATATTAGTATGAGAAATGTCTGCTGATGAGGGCAATGTCATACTTTTACTGTAAAAATTATCCTTGCAGACGAATGTAAACCCTCCTTCAAACAAAACTGTCTTTTTTTTAATAAAGAGATTTAAAAAAATAAAAATAATAAAAGAGAGATATGCCACATCCCCTCCCTAGTTTCTTCCTCATACTTGCAGGCTAATCATGCCTCATTATGTTCCCTGAAATAACATGTAACCGTCCGAGATGAGTGTTTATTGTAAAAGACAGAGCTAATACATGCACATTTGCAGCGTGTGTTAAGTTTGCAGCCTGTCAGCCTGTCGCCCCCCCAGCTCTCAGCCCGCTGTCAAAGATGGAAGAAACAGACGATGCAGCGTATTTTTGCACGGCGCAGCGTCTATGTCTGTAATAGTCTTAAACTTTTACCCGCAGGAGGTGGAATTATTAATACGAGGATTACGATTCATAATGAACTGGTTGAAAGAGGTTTATAATTACTGCCCAGACTAAAAGAAACATCGACGGGTGGGAGGATGTCTGAGCGGGTTTCTCCTGTCAGACCCGCCATGGCAGCAGTGTCTGTTTGTTGGGGATGATGACGTTCCTCCAGAGCACAGACGTTAAAACGAAGCCGAGCTAACGACACGAATATCAGACGAGAGGTTAAAAAATCAGAAATAAAATAAAAATCTTACCTTTGTTTTGCCCATGTTGTTGACAAGAAATGAACAAAAAAGCTCACAAAAATGTAACCTTTTAAATTTGTCTTTTTCAGAGATAACAGACCCAACGGTTGCAGAGGAAAATGGCGTATGTATAATGCAAACCAATGTTTTTGTAGTTTATACACTGAAATATAAGAACTAAACCGGTCTGAACCAGTTTTGTTTCTATGCCTGTCATTGGATGTAAACGTACCACGTGACTCCAGGCGCCTCCCACTCCTTAAAGAAGCAGGGTGGCACTTGAGATGTACCGGTGACGGCCGCGGGGAGGCGCTGTGTGTAAGGATACTGGTTGGTGTTACAGCCAACAGTACAGTAAAGTACGTTTAGTTCTGCGCAGTTGTTTTTAATCACGTTTTGAACCACACGTAACCTAAAAGCAAACTTTTTAGTTTAGTTAAGTTTGCGTATTTAATCCTAAATGATGAAAAACGAGGGTCTAGCGTTTTCACACGGTTTAAAAGAGGCGCGTTTCTGTACACCAGTCAATACATGAAACTGAAACCCAGAAGGAACTCTAGTCAATCTGGTGTTTGAAACGTTGTTTGTCTTGTCTAAATGAAGCTGCTTTGAGACAAATTTCAGACTTTAACAATGAAGTAATACTAACAACTTTAAGTACATCACAGAAAATCACAGGTGAAATGTATTTTGAAACTTGAAGGTTACTAACTTAAATTTAACATTACTCCTCACTTATTTCAACCTCATTTGAAAGTATATAATAGCATTTTAATTCTACAAAGTGAGGGGCATTGAAACAAATACTTATGTAGATAATTCAGCATTTTAGGTCATTAGCTTTAGAGGTTGTTATGAATCGAACTAAGGCTACGTTCACACTGCAGGTTATGATGCACAACTCAGATTTTTTGTTAAGTCCGATCTTTCTGTGCTGTCGTTCACATTACAACAACGAATGCGTCCGTGAAGTGACCCGCATGCGCCCAAAGCACAAATTGCTTTCTGCGTTTGTTTGTGTTGTCGAACAATGGTGAGGTTTGTCGCATATCGATGACGTATAGGTCGGATCAACACGACCTGAGTGTCCACACTGCAGTCACATCAGATACATATCCAATTTATATCCACATACAAAAGAGGCCTGGGTCGGATTAGACAAAATCAGAATTGCACTGTTCACACTTAGATGAAAAAATCAGATATGTGTCACATATGGTTAAAAAGTCAGAACTGACCTGCAGTGTGAACATAGCCTAAGTCTTCAAGATCAGCTCCACCCCTACAAATCTCAAACTCTGCTTTATTTCTCCTCTTTTTTAATTAATTTGATATACTGGCATGTTGAGTTCGGTATCTATTCCCCCCTCATCAATTTTACCAAAGTGAGGATTTAAGACTAGAACATTATGATGAAGACAGCCATCAACATTGGCATGTGGTATTCAAAGAAATGAGAAGCACCTCCTGTTATCCCGTTTGACATAGAGTAATCATTTAATTTGTTAAAGCAGGCTGGTCAAAATCTAGTTATGTCATTAACATCACATTCACCAAACAAACAACACTTTCTTACAACTCAACAGAAAAATTTCAAACTGGACTGAATCGATAAACTCTGGATGGAATCGTCTCTGAAACACTGAATCCCTGACTTTCACTCAGAATTTGAACTTCCGATCAAAAGCATGCGTTTCACAAAGAATTTACACAACAATTTAACTAAATCTTGACCAGACATTTTCACATATTAGATTTTGTTTTTCAGATCTACAATCATAAATATCTCATTTGTTTTCTACAGCCCCATAGGGGTAAAATCGCCCTCTCAACTCATACAAATCAGCAACATGAAGAAACCATCCTAGATAATGTTCACTCTTTCTCTTTCCCGCAGCAGCCCTTTAAGGAAGAGGACAGGAGAGGTTTCGTCCCCACTTCAACATGGGGTTTGTTTTCGGAGCCCTCCTTAAGCCAGGATGGCTTCGCTTGTTAAGTCATTAAAGAAAGAGTCTCTCTTGTGCTTCAGTGCTTGTAAGAAGTCTTGAATTCGTTCCTCCCTGCAGGCAGTTTGATGCAGCAGTGCCTCCTGTCTCCTCTGGGCGTCGATGGGCTTTCCGTTCCCGTGCTGCAGCAGGTGTTCTGCTGCACAGGCACGATCCGCCTCCAGCTGCTGGAAGGCCTGGTGCTCTCGATGGAGGTCTCTGGCTTTCTAAAATACAGCACACCAAAACAGCAGTTAGTGACGCCACTTCGGATTGGCTTTTATTTAGATTTTCTAAAAACTATGTTTTGTTCTAGTGATGATGTTGATGTTTCTTAAAAGGGTACACATAGATTATATAACGGTTGGTTATATAAACCAACCATTTCACAATGCTGTATTGTCTGTGGTAGAAAGTCTGACTCTGAAAACCAAACTGAATCCATAAGGAGGTGATGAGATTATAAAAGCCTTTGTCACAATTTAACAACACTTAAAATATTCAGAAATGTGTTTTTTGAGCTACAATTTCACCAGAATAACAGATAAAGGGACCTGCAACGGTTTCTGCAGAGGATGTATGTTTGATAAAGACAGTGTTTGATGTTTATGCAGTTAGCAAGCTGTCAATTCAGTGTTTAGGCAACACTTTGATGTTGCAAACATCCTGTTAAAGCAACAGTGTTTGCACTGGTCCTAAATACCATCCTTTTAATCCCATGGTTGCTTAAAAGTGAAAAAATGAAACATCTTTTATACCCATTCTGCCCTCCAGAGCAGGCATGTTCAAACTATTCCACAAAGGGCCGTGTGGCTGCAGGTTTTCTTTCCAACCAAGAAAGCAGCACGCCAGACTTGATTCATTTCATCAGCTGATCCCAGTCTTCAGACAGCTGATAGGTCAGACTGCTGCTCTTGATTGGTTGGAAGAAAAACCTGCAGCCACGTGGCCCTTTGTGGAATAGTTTGGACATGCCTGCTCTAGAGTCTCCTTCATTTAATATAAGACATGGATTAGGTGAGTAAGATCTCCTGAGAGAAGTTCGAACAGCTTTAAGGAGAATATGCTGAATGAAAAGCTGCTCTTTTACCCATCACAGATCTGTAATGTCATTGCAATCATCATGATGGGCGCAAAGAAGATATCAGTGAAAGAAAAAAATACTAAAAGATGCTAGAGAGTGGACAAGACGGGCATTTTAGTCTGGTAAAAATGATTCACAAAGCATTTTAGGCTTTCAGAGAGCTCATTATTATAGATAAAAAACTGTTATCAGGAGTGAGGAGGACTTTTCAGAGGCTTTAGCGTTTCTACAGCTGGGAGGAAATGACAGAAATATGGTAAAACAGGAGAAATGCCCTCCAAACAATAAATGGCAGTGCAGAAATGATAACTGCCTCATATACAAGCCAATGCAACAACCCAATATCACTATAGAGAAAAGTGATCGTTAGATATTTGACAGCTGGGAAAATGCAAGTTTGACTCATGATTTTGTTCTCATAACGCGTGATACTTCTGAAGGGAGGCGTGTTATCAAAGATGACATAAAACTAAGCTTTTTACTGTTATTTATCAACAGGATAATGATTATGCTTGAAGCTCTTGATCAAACAGTAATTCATGACCTCATTTGATGAATGAACTCTATGTAAGTAAAGTGTTTATTTTGTATAATCGGTTATACTTGTTCTTTCTTTGTCTTGTTCTTCAACTAAAAACTCCAAGACCCTTATCTGGGACGTCCTTTTCATGCATCCTTGTTTTGTTGATTTGTCTGACTAGGAAATGGTCTCTTGACATGTGGCAAAATAAGTAAATATGTAATTTTACAGGACAGGAAATAAACTGCATCTCACTATGAGCCTTACCTGAATGGATTTGTGATTCAACTGAAACTGGAGAATCGCTTCACACAGGTTCCAGAAAGAGTACTCGGGCCACAGAACAGACTGAAACACCAGACAGGAGTGGGAGGTCTGCAGACGGAGAGGACACATGCAGGTTAGAAAGGAAAAGCTGCTCAGTGTTTGTCGAGTATATTTTACATATTCAGTAGCAAACAGCACCCTCATACTTATAAACCCTTCGACATGCATATGAGCAGATACTGCAAAAAATCTAATGTTTTATAGGAGATCTGGCTTCAGGAGAGACATATTAAAGATGTCAACATCCTCACCTGCCAGAGCAGAAAGTCGCTGAGGCGCACCTCTCCAGACGTGCGGATGAGCAGGTCAGGATTTGGAGAATTATTGCTGTACAAACACTCACTTAGCAGCGCTTCTGAAACATCACTGAACATCGAAAAATAACACATAAACAACAACTTAAAGCAACTTTGAGTATAACTCTGTTGTACTGTTATCAATGAGCTTAAATCAGTGCTGTTCCTACCTTGATTTGATCAGTCCCTGCTCCACTCCCCACGCCATCTCTCTGACCGCATTAGTGATTTCATATCTTGACGTGTAGGCGAAGCACACATTAAGGAAACATCTGTAAAACACACAGAAACACACACAGTTTACTTACAATCAACACAATACAATCTATCTTAGTGTGGTTGTAAAAGTGAAGCCATTAATGTTTACAGTTACAGCAGTGAGTCATTATTAAATAATTACACATACTTATTATGGGATTTGGTTGTGACCACAGCTTTGGCAATGAGCTGCTGAAGGTCAAGTGGCAGCATGTTTAAGTCGCCCAGCACCCGGATACACACACCGTGCTTCTCCAGGTTTTCCCTGAAGGAGAGGAGGGACAAAAGGATTTCATGAATGAATAAAAAGAAACGAGAAAAACATGAAGACGAGCAGGAAGGACGAGAAGAAGAGCGGTCTGTTTATGCAAGCACCTGAAACATTTCCGCCAGCATCTCCAACACAAAGGTGCTTCATCGCAGGAGTTTCTACTGATCGGCGCATTATAATGACACTTCACCAAAAGCATTGTGCATCCTAAGTTATTGTGTAAAAGGTGCCTTCGCCATCAGTCATGCAGCATCATCTTTGAGACAGCAGCTCTCTTAATTACACTGACAAAGCTGCAAAAGTCGAATCGCTGTTGGTTTCAGGATGAGTCAGGGACATTTGCAATACAACAGGTGACTTTGATTTGATGTTTTCACAAGTTGTATTCATTATTGGGGATGAAACCATAGAAAAAGGATGAGACTGAGAGCAAAGTGAGAAACGAGCCTGCATTTTAGCTGTGGTATGTGTTGCTAAGACAAGGGACAGAACAGAGGATTACACTGTTGATACCACGGTGTCTCTTTTAGAAAGACTTCACAGAGCCCAAGATTGTAAACTGATGATGTGCAGAAAGTCTGTTCTAAAAAGCAGGAAAGTAGTCATTATTGTCAAATGTATAATAACTACAGGCCACAGGTGTCAAACTCAAGGCTCGGGGGCCAAATCTGGCCCATGGAACAATTATATCTGGCCAACAAGATCATATCATACTTGTATTATTATTGGCCAACCAGTATGAAGTCTGCAGATTTCCTCCAGTATGATAATGTAAACTTTAGCACCATTATCTAAAATGTCCTTAATAAGCCACGAAAATCTGGCAAATTATAGAGTAAGGAAGATTTGATAAATAGTCAAGAACGTGGGGGGGGATATTTGGTGTTTTGTTTCATGTTTTCAATTTTGCATTTCAAGATTACAAGTCAAACATGATTGGATTTTTTATTTCATGCTTTGATTTTGTTCAACTCAGTATTCGGACTTGTGTCATTTTTATACTTTAGATTCCAATTTTAAATTTAAGTCATACTTTGACCTTTTAAACCTGATTTCAACGTTCTCCTCGTGTATTTTCTCTTTAAATGCATTATTTTTCTATTTTTAATATCATGCTCTGATCTTTTGAACTAATTAATAAAAATAGAATAAAAAAATAAAATGTTTCTATCTCAGATTGCCTTTAAACTTATCTTTTTAGAATTTCAAACACCCCTGCAGTGCCGGTATCTGATTGTGTATTTATATTCAAGTGTAAAGTTACAGCATTACTATATGAATAAAAAAAAACAACAACTGCATAAAAGATTTGCTGGTTCTTGCAATGAAAGTCAGTATGGGCAAAAATAGCAACAGAAATAATTGATATCATACACTTTTAATTTGGTGTCACATTTTTTCTGCACTCAAGGATATTCCAGGACAAGTCCAAGGAAAATTCTACACAATAGTCGATGCAGTTGTTGGTTCCCCTCATTTGTTACGGAAGCAACAACAGACTGAGGAGCTACTCCACTCATTGAAGGTCTTAAAATTTCTTCTGTTAAACTCACCGCTCCTCCAGTAGTTTCTCAAATTTCTGCTTGGCCAGCTCCATCAGCCCGTCCACTTCATCTTTGGTGCGTTTGAAGTTCTCGATGCTGAAGGCGTACACTGTGACCTCTTGGATATTCAGATGTTTGCACCAACGTAATGTCTGGAGTAAAAGTGAACAGGTGGAGAGCAGGAGTTACACACACCTGACAGGATTCTTTTATCACTGCACAAAAGACAGATCTTAATCAGGTCACAGCCTCACCTCTGCCAGCTTGTTGAAGCCCTGCATGTGCCCTTCCTGGCGCTCCATGTGTTTCTTACGAGCAAAGCGACGGTTTCCATCCATGATGAAGGCCACATGTTTGGGCATGGGTCCAGCCTGGGGGGGACACAGTAAAGATCAGGGACAAGGAGGAGATTTGGCTCATAGCAATGGAGAAAATTAACCAACGGCACAGCTTTGGAGAGCTGCACTCTGTAGTTTCTGAGCTCATGAGTCAAATAATCTCCATTTATAGCTGCTAATGTGAAAGATCGCTCGTCTTTTACGACTGAACACTGAATATGATTGAATGGTTACCAAAAACAATGAAAAAGGGTTCTTTACTTTGCCTAAACTATTTGCTGGCATTTCTCCAACTATTTTCCGTCTTAGCGAGTGAAATATTTGCCTTTGGGCTCCCGGGAAGAACTTTCAGTTTGGGTTGATTTTGGCGACCTCTTGTGGACAGAGCGGCACTGTTGTCCCTTACCTGATCCTGTTCTAAACATGTCAAAGTGTGCAGTTACCCAACAATAAATCTCATCCTGGCATCTAAAAACTGTTGGTTCTATCACTCAAGCAGATCTCTACCCCATCCAACCCCTGCCCATCATTTACAGTGAGGAAAATTAGCTCCAGAACAAAATAAATCTTGTTGCTGATGATCTGATTTGCTTTTGTAGGTCATACAGATGTACACTATCCATCTCAGTCTATCTCATGACTAGACAAAATCCCTTACAGGCGCTTGCAGCAAATAAGGGATTTTAAGATACATACTGACACATATGTTTTGAACCCTGACACATAAGTTGGCGTAATATTTGTATCAGCAGATAAAAGCTTAAAAGTTCATCATCGGTATCAGCATATTTAAGGCTAAGGTGATGCTTCTGTGTTCCCCAACAATGAGCGAGCTTCAGCATGTCAGCGGTATGGAAGTATTTTGAAGAGTTGATGAGCGAAAATCTTTTGGCAATGATGTTGCACAACACTGGGAAAAAACTGCCAAATGTTTTCTTTCTGCGAAATGTAATGCATTAGAAAATATTCAGGAAATTAAACCACAGAAACAGTGGTGTGTCTTGATGTAAGTGGCAAAATCTGACCCTCCGCCTACAGAAAATGAAAAAATAACACTGATCAATACTGTGTTAAAAAATTAATATTAAAAAGCACATATTAGCCATAATAACCCACAGTTTCTTTCGTCTGTCTGATGTTCTGCACATTATCTGAGTTTGCAACATGTTTCCTCTGAATTTCAGATACGTCCAATCAGCAGTTTTTTTATCACTTAATTACCACCAATTAATCTGAGGTGAGATCACAAACTTCTGATGGTATAAAATCAGAGCCAAACAATTCATACCTCTATCTAACTGGTACAATAGCCTTACTTAGAGATTTCATATTTAGGGCAACATACAAAGGTCTTATAGAGATGTTTTCTTGCAAATGCTCAGACTGCAATATGGATACATTTGGGATTGAATGTGAAGCCCTCATATGCTGTGCTTGTAAAGTAAAGATTAACTGCATTTAGACATAATCAGCATCAAGTATTTGAAACAATTTTGATTTTTAAGTACCTCTAGTGGCTAAAGGAGTCCATCCATATTAAAATATGTATGTACAGAGCCTACTCACCCGGTTTTCAACCATCAGTGGGTAGTCTTGATTATTTTGAGGAAAAGATCTCATGTATTTTTGGATCATGTGCCAAAAATCCATGAGATGCAGAAAGTGCAGACAATCACAGATGTATAATCATGCAAATAAAACCGCAGTTTCAGGCCTTACCTTTAGTATATTTGCAGAAATCTTCTCCAGCAGGTTTAACTCTCCTTCTCTGATCCACGACATATTCAGGCTTTGAACGGGCTAAAAATAAGTTGAGATTTTTTAACAGATTTTTGACGCCTAACCTGATTATCTAACTTAAACTATGATTTTTAAAAATAGCTAAATGACTAATTAAACTAAAGAAAAAATATATTATTATTAAATAATTCAAAAATGTTTCATCTTCATGCAGGTTAAAACTGATTCAGCCTGACTCACGAGACAGGCAGAAAAATGTAAGCGCTCGTGACAGCTGCGAGGTTATAAAAGCACTGACCTACTCACAGTCGATCCAGAAAACACATACTGTTCATGTACAACCCTTTATTCATTCAAAATATGAAATCTCATCCTAATCTACTCCCGAAATTACAACGATTTTAATCACATCTCACAGACCTTCCAACTCACAGCTCTAACGATGACGATCACTTCCGCATTGGAGTAAAGTGACGCAGCGGCGCGGTGACGTTTTCCTGTCACGTGTTTGTGGATTTGAAATTCATGTGGATGGACTGTACTGATGGTTGAACATCCATGAGTTTGATTGAAGGATTTGTCTGTTTTTGATTAATTTGGAGTGGTGGTTCTCAGGTTCCTCAGGTTAGAGAATGTAGCTGTGGTATTGTTTCTCATTTTAGTGTCTGTTAATCATATTTCATACTGCTCAATCATAAATTGTGTTCCTCTTGTCTGTCTACCTGAAGGGACGGCCAGAGCCTCAATGGGGCCTCAAGCAAAATTTGATTTTGGTGCCCTCTGTTTCTGCCAATAATACTGATTTTTAATCACACACCTTCACAAATCTCTTTGATTAACATTCCCTGACATGCAAACATTCCTTTATCTTGGCGTTTTTTTCTCTTCTTCCTGAAGGATATGTCCTTTTTTGGAACATTGTTTTGCCCCACAACTACCTGCGCTTTGGATGCTCAGTGCACATTGCACAGCAGAAGGCGCATAACAGTAGCGGAGCTTTGACATATCCACAGTAAGAATCAACGGCCTACATCAGCACTAGCATTAAAATGTTTTTACTTTATTTTATTTTATTTTTACAATAATATATATTTGATCATACAGAAGGCATCACTTATACATGCAAAAAATAAAAACTATTTAAATTTTTTTTTAATTTCTCTTGGGGGCCCCCAATTGAATGTATAAAACTTTTGTGTACAAAAATTGGTATCGTCTGACTGATATCAGACCTCAATGGCCGATATCTGATGCCAATATCACACTATAGTTTATTTTTTAAATAGAAAATACAACAACTGAATAAAATATATCAACTGAATATGTATTTGATCATACAGAAAGCATCACTCATACATGCAAAAAATAAAAAAATATTTATCATTATTATTATCATTCTTTTTTTTTTTTTTGTCTCTTGGGAGCCCCCTATTGGCCGCGGGGCCCTAGGCAGGCGCTCAATTCACTTATGCCTTGCGCCGGCTCTGGGGACAGCAGAAGGAATCTTGCCTTATCAGCCACACCTCCGAGTTGCAACACATCTCCTCTCACTGAATGAGATTAATGTTTGTAGTCAGCCTACATGGCCCTTGACAAACTGAACTTAACTAAACTAATAATTGAACCCTTTAACCCCTGCAACAGAGATATGTTGTTGATTTTTTATTGCATTATTTTGTGATAGGAGTTAATTTCATTTGTTTGGTTGCAAAAACACATCAACAAACATGAAAAAAATATGACAATAAATCACAAACACCAATCAGACACTAAAATGTTAACATCTAAAAGAAGAGGTAGTGACATGCAATGACTACAACCCTTGCTCATGTAGGTTCTCCTAATATTTTTTCCCCCTCATGTGTGTTAATGGAGTGGACAAAATTTTAGGAACACCATTTAATATCCATGTTCCATTCATATCCATAATCCATTTTTAAGACATGTCTAAAAACCCACTTTTATTCCTTGGCATATGACCCAGAGTGAGACGGCATTTGTTTTATTGCTTTTTTTAAAATTGTTGTCCCATGCAAAAATCAGGAAAGCCAGCTTGTTGTTCACTTGTTATCCCAAGAAAACCAAGTAAGCAAGTCTACTGATGTCCACTTCTGTTGCATACATCAAGTTTAAGACTGTTGAAGTCATAATGGTGAATTCAAATAAATGTTTGACTATTTTATCTTATTTTCTATAATTCATTGTACTCTTACTGATACTTTGATGGACACTATGTCCTTTTTATGCAGTTAACATTGGGATACTTCCTGTGACTGTTTGGCTCAGCCTTCAAATCAAATACTATTACTTAAACCTCTTATTTTATATGTTTTATTTTTCATGGTCAGACTTACAAAATTGTCAAAGTCAAAATGAGCAGTATCTCCTCCTGATGTACAGGATGTTCAATGATCAATTTAAATCAGTGGGTAACTCTACTTACATAAATGTTTTATCCAGATTAATCTGGTGTCGATAAAAAAATTTAAGTGACCACATTGTTATATTCCAAATAAAAGAATAAATTGTTTTAAGAGTACCAGAGATTCTGGTTAAATGATTTTGTGGTCTTTAAAGGATAATCCCCTAAGAGAGTCCCCTATTATCCCCTATAGAATATAGAATAGTGTCATTAGCATAACAACAAAAAGAGGAGTTGCAGTTAGGACTCAGCAGAAGCACATAAATGTACCAAAGTAAACCTTGAAGGAATTGTAGATGTGGACTGAGGATGAAGATGAATTAAGGGAACAATGAAGAATAATTTCAAATATGATAAATAAATTCATCAAATTCATTTTCCTTTTTGCCTAAGTATCAAGCGTATCTGGTACTCAACATACTTTAACAGAGTTGTCTGACAAGAAAAATCTTATCCAGATGACTTTTGACAGTCAAATGTGTCATTTATTGTTTTTTTTTTTTTTTGCATAAAAATAGAAAAAACAAGTCTGTTTTTTCAGCTGCCTGGATGACCCTTTGCTCTGTTTTCAAGCATTAAAAATTATGAAGCAAGGATCATCAACCAAGTCGCTGTAGGGATATGGCTCAACTTACCCCGCTCCTATGGTCAACTTATCCCATACATGGGGTAAGTTGACCATAGGAGACCACTTTTTTGGCATGCTATATTATCAAGACAGTTATGTTTACACTCATTCTGTTGGTTTGCAGGGATGAACAACATCTTGAAATATATGCAGACACACTAGTTAGAGATAAAACTATGATTGCCTTAATGTAGTGATCCAAAATATGAAAAGTGGCTCATCTTACCCCACCCTCCCCTACTGGTAGTAAATTATAAACACATAGTGTGGTAAAGCATAATAAAGGGAGGTGGGGTGTCTGTAAAAATTGTATGTCTAATGTATAATTGTATAGCACACCATAGTTTGGTTATTTTTTAAAGCTTTTGAACTGACTGGGATCCAACAATGAGCTCAACCTGTTGACCGTGGCCCAACATGACTCCTGCCAATATTTGCATATCTGCAGTGCAGTACCGCCCTCTGCCTCTGGGGTGTGACAGCAAGTTCATCAACAGTTCTCTCGCACTTTATTTTAAGGAAAAGAAGAAGTTTCAGATTTTGGGGGGTGAGGGGCTGGCCTTTTTTTTGTTCCGCTGGAGAATCCTGCTTGAACGGAGAGCAGGAGCACATCAGACCAAGCAGAAACCACAGCGCCGCGGACAAACGGCCTCGAAATAAGGGCGCCGAGAGGGACCACACCGCCCCGTTGGAGGAAGAGCCGTTAGAAAAGCGAACGGCGTCTCCCTCCCTCCAGCTCTGCCGTTAACCAGCTCCAGGGTCAACGGGCAGCAGACAAGTAACGGACGGACAGCAGCTATCGCCGTTAGCCCTAACTCCTCTGCGGGTCTGGGGGGTTCTGGCAGGGGCAGGGGGGCGGGGGTACACCGAGAGAGGAGAACACTAAACGCCGAGAGGAGGGGGCTGGAAGTCTGAGACGCTTCCAGCCTGAAGGGGCCGGCGGTTTGGCCACAGCACCCCCCGGACTAGCTAGCTTGTACCCGCGCGGCTAAGTGAATGGGATGGAGCCGGGACCGTCTGGCGCTGGTAGGTTTTATTTTTATTCTGTGGCTAACACGTTTTCATCCGGACAGAAGAGCCATGAACGCAGATAGAGGCTGCAGCTGAACAAAACGGAGCCCCACAAGCCCGGCCTTAGCGGCAGGAGGAGGCTTGGTGACAACCCCATGAAATGGAGGGGGGCTCTCCTGCAGGCTTTAGACACAAAAGTGTGCGGAAAACCCTTTTTTATTTACACACATTAACAGTAGCAGACGAGCCTTTTAGAGCGATGACAATATCCTCAGCCATGCGCGGGGGCAGGGAGGTCGTGGGAACCTCGGTAAGGAGGGACGAGGTGAAGCCCGCCTTCAAGCAGCAGCAGCAGCAGCAGCAGCAGCTGGCTGCACCCCACACAGAACAGCACAGCAGCAGCCTCCTTTCCTCCTTCACTGACAGGTTCTGGATGTCCAAAGAGGGTTTCACACCTTCACCTTAAATGCACCGATGAGAGGGGATAGGCCTAGCATCAGAGAGACTGTTAAATCATTAATCCAGTGGTTTTCTGGTCTCACTCTGGGACCCACATTTTCACATGGTCCTGAAGTAGTGACCCACTTTTATAGAATTCAAACCAAGCAAATGAGTTTTTGTTAAAAAAAAAAAAAAACAACCTTTAAAGACTATAATCTATAAGTGCATTTCAGAGCATGTGAAGGGGACAAAATGAGGAGGACAACTGCTGAAGTTGCTTGTGCAGAAAATATCGAAACATGTAATAAATATCGCATTAAGTATTTCCTTTTTTGACCAGCTGTTCGTGACCCATCCAGAACGTGTCCGCAACCCACTTTTAGAGAATTAAAACCAAGCAATTTAGTTTTAAAAAAAAACCAAAAAACTTTAAAGACTATAATCTTAAGTGCATTTCAGAGCACATGAAGGGGACAACGTGAGGAGGACAACTGCTGAAGTTGCTTGTGCAGAAAATATCGAAACATCTAATAAATATTGCATTAACTATTTCCTTTTTCGACCAGCTGTTTGTGACCCATCCAGAACGTGTCCGCAACCCACTTTTGGGTCTGGACCCACCAGTTGAGAACCACTGCATTAATCTATGTGAAAACAAAAATAGTCTTAAAGCTGTTTTTGTTCTATGTTCTGTTAAAGATGGGAACAGCCAAGTCAAAGAAGTATGTGCATTTCTATGCTTTTTTCAGCTACTGCTTATCAGTGCCAGAGATCATCTGTGTTTGGCACTCTCCTTGGATGACACTGAGGTGTAGAGGCAGACAATTAATACTCAAACCAGCCAGAGTTTGACTCTGTGCCCAAGTCTGAAGTCCACCTTTGACGCAAACTTTGATCCCTGGCGTTTGTAATCCAGCCTTGAATCATTCTTGTAAGGATTATAAAGTAGTCAGAGGTGTCTCTATCTACCTCTGAATCCTCTTAGAATTCAATGACTCAGTACTGAACCGTGCGTTGGGTTTGTGTAGTCTTGTTTTTATTTTTTTAGGATGGCTGCCGACCCCCTGGAGAGCCCTCATCTCAAAGTCTGCTTTTGTGTTTGAAGTGTGATTATTCAATGTGCTGTTTTTCATGAGCGAGCTGATTGCCATGTTTAGCTCATGGTCAACAGCCAATTACACAGAGAGCCAACTAGTTTGGCCAAAACAATTGGTGTATAATTGGCTGTTCCTTCTCATTAATGTACTTGTGCTGTTGTGATCTCCTGATGAGGGGAAAGGGGTCGTCATTAGACATCCACTGCTGGTAGTTATTTTGAAAATTTGGGGCCTTGTGTCCTCGTGTTTCCTAATCTGGAGTGTCCTTGCTTTAAAGCCAAAGCCAAGGCGATTAATAACCCAAAAGTGGACAAAAAATGTACACGTCCCTCTGGATATTACTTAAAAGTAGCCGGTCCCGTGTGACTCAGGCTTATTGCTCGTTAAGTCATTAAAAAGGCAGTGGATGTCTTTATGTTGTGATGCAGCACCAAGGCTCTGCTTTAAGTCCCACCGCCCGGGAAAGACTGCTATTGTCTTGGGATATGTGAGAACGCTGGCTCCTCTTCTCACCATCTGCCTTTACTGGCACAAGGGCGAAGTGTGTGTGCCATTGTGTGAGTGTACGACGACTGCTCGAGCGCACTCTAGACGCTTGTTTCACGCACGTACATGCTCTCTAACACACAGTCTATGTGTGGTCGACACATGTCTGGAGTCTGTTTGCGGTGTTTGTTGAACGTGTTGGAGAAAAGTGTGACACACTAGAAGAAGAGTTTTTTTCACGTGATTGTGTTTCTATATGACTACTCCTGGAGGCTGAGTGAACATATGATAGAGTGGTATGTTTGACCCAAGGGTTTCCTCAACAGCTATTTAAAGCAGGGATTCCCCAGTTTGGGACACATCAGTGCTTTGGCCTGATGTGAGACCGTGTTCAGTGCGGGTCCAAAAAGGCCAAGGTCTCTTCAGCATGACCACAGAGGCACCCGGCCTCCTCCCATCTCCTCCAGCAGCCCCTGCACACACTCACACTCACAGTGGTCCCCTGATATCCATGACAATACTGTGTTGCCGTGGTGTTTCCATGGTGAGGCTGGGAATGTAGAGGGGGCCCCCTGTGTTTGTGTGTACGAGTGAGCCGTAGCAAGGGCGCTCCCTCCGCCGTACACCCCGTGTATTTATGTGTGTGTGTGTGTGTGTTTGAGTGAGTGTGAGACGGAGGAGCAGGGCAGCTGGGGTCTTTGTTGTGGTGGAGGAGGGCTGGTCTCTGGGGACCCAGAGGTTATGGCACTGGGCCCCTCTCAGGCAGGAGTCACAGCTAGCCTCACACCGAGCACCCAGTCTAGGACCCTCCCCCTTATTACACCTCCTGACCGGCTCAGACTTGTTTTTGAGACATGATGCTTAAATAGAAATGGAAAGCTATTGAACAGAAAGATTCAGGCTCTTTATTGTGGGCTGACGTCACTAAGATAACTGATATCTTAAGTTTATGTGACAAGAAGGATGCACACACACAGATTCTGAAATTTTTATACATTTTGGCTTCACAATCTTCTATAACTTATGTTTCTATTTGAGTTAAGTGTATCAAAATATGTCAAAGATATCATGAATTAAATATTTCATAAAGGACTCTTATACCCTTCAAATATTTTTCTCAAATCAACTGGTCCATAAAACGTCAAATATAAGTAATATTTTGTGAGACACAATGTAAACCAACATCAATCCTCAATTTACTTGAGAATAAAAAACAAAAATCTTAAATTTTAGACAGAAAAATTTGAGTACATTATTAATGTGGTGGGATTTGGTGGAGCAGATTCGGTAGGAATAAAATATTGTCTGTTCAGCTATCTTAAATTATTAAAAAAGAAAGAAAAAACAGGTTATTTTAAAATTGAAAAAAATCATGTATAAATCCATCATTTCATCTCCATTAAAATCAAAATTTTGTGGTTATTTTAGCCAGTAACATGTTTTAAACAGATTTGTAATGAATTTAAAAAGCAGTGATATCAGCCATGTGAGGGTGAATGCTAACATAATGACTAAAGACAAAAAACAGCCATGCATTGACCCGATTAATCCACCAAACTCCTAAATAAAAAGTATGTTTAAACTCGTACTAACACAGTACAGTGTTTCTGGATTGATTGATCAGTCATGTAATGTTGCATCACCATATCTGGTTAGTAAAGTGCAGGATTAATGGCGTTGGCGCCTCTTTGAAAGTGGCCGTGAAATGCTGACACACACACAGAGTCACATTGGAGAAGATGTCAATACGTCGCTGTATCAGTCTCCATCTGGAAAAGCTGTTGTTGGTTCTGGATGTAAGGAAAAGCAGAGCAGTTCTGAGGTTTAATCAACATCTGTTTTTACATAAAGAGAGACATCTTTCTAATGTTTATGTGTTTGTTTTCTCCCCCCAAACACCCCCCTCCCTTCTCCCACATCCATCCTCATATGACCTAATCTGCTGTGTCCTCCTCCTCCTCCTCCTCCTCTTCTCCTCTTCTTCTTCATGCCTTGTCAATATCCTCCTCCATCACCCTTTATTTCACCTCTTATATAACATACCTTTTCTCCTATCTCCCTCGCCCCAAATGTTCACGTTCTTCCTTACTTTTCCACTCTCATTGTTTCTCTGTTTCCTTACCTCCCCTCTCTCTCCTCTTCCTCTTCCTGCCTCTCATTCTGGCATCCACCGATCATGTCGTTCTGGCCTCTGCCTACGCTTCCTTCCCGTTTAATGCCACGTTTCTCACACTCCCGGCCCTGTCCTCTGCTGCTCCCAACTGCTTCCTTTTCCGCCTCTGCACTTGACCATACTTCAATCCTAAATCTCCTGTGTGCTTGCCTTGCTTCTCCACTTCCTCTTCTCTACATTCTCGCCCTTGTTTTGCACCCTCCTGTCACCTGTCCTCGCCCATGACCTCCCACTCCTTGTCTGTCCAGTGCCCATGGGGGTCTTCCCCCCACCCCTGCAGCAGGTGTTCCATGCCCCCCGCCGGCCGGGCATGGGCACCGTGGGCAAGCCCATCAAGCTGCTGGCCAACTACTTCGAGGTTGAGATCCCAAAGATGGACGTCTATCACTATGAGGTGGACATCAAGCCCGACAAGTGCCCACGGAGAGTCAACAGGTAACAAGACACAATCACATAAAACAGAAATAAAAATAAAAATGAAGTGCTCGTCTGTTGTCGTGGTGAAAATGCAGCTGAAATATGGGGTGCAAAAGCAGAAAAACTGCAAAAATTGGATAATGGAAGCTCAGTAGTCATCTCTAATCACCACGGCGGCAGCAGAAACAGCTGGTTAGTTTTAAAAACAACTTTTTCTAACAACCATTTGCCTAATTTCTCGAAGCTGACTGACATGTTTCGTGTCGGGAAATCATGAAGTTCTGCTGCAGTGAAAGCAGAGCTCCGCAACTCTTCAATAAAACCCACTTAAATTGGTTTTCTGAGCTCCAACGTGCTTCACGCTTGCACTGTAAAGCTCCATCATATAGCTGAATAAATATTTGGCTTGGATGCAGAATGAGAAGATACTTGGTGATGAAACTGCTTCTTGATATTCCATTCCATATTATATCTTGAGCTCTTCTTTTGTATTAAAGATAATCTAACCTTAAGTGAATCTGTCAGCGGGAGAGAAATTCATGCGTTTGTGCAGAATTAGATCAAATGAACCTGCAGGAAACCTCCTCCCTCTGCTGCACCTGTTTCTCTGGGCAGATGGTGGAGTCAAAAGTGAGTCTAAATTGACTTAACTCTGTCATATTGGCAGGTGTTCACGCTGAAGAGAGTGACTCACACTGCTTGGGTCTTAATCTAAACGAAGTCATTCAATTGAAGGGTGATGCAAATGACAATATTAGGTAGAATATAGAAGTTGCACTCGATGGAGAGGCAGAAAAAGGCGTAAATGTCTGAAGTCAATGGAGGTTTAATGCGACAAAAGTCTATTTAATTTCTACAGCAATGAAAATGAAGACTCCTCTCTAAGTCCACGCAGTCGGTTCAAAGGAAAGCATGGATTACTGTTTTCATTTTGGTGCACTTAGTTTAGTAATTTAATGGAACAAATTGTCCCTGGACTGATTTTGTTTAGCCTCACTCACACATTTGTTTCAGCTGTGACAGATTAAAGTAGAGAAACAAAAAAAACGCCATGATTTCTATTTGAAGCATTTATCACCTAAATCAAAATTCGATTCAGGGTAAATATGCCGCCCGTCTGCCTCTCTAACTTTTGTCATGTCCTTCCAGAGAAGTCGTTCCTTTCAGAAACACCACCTTCTCTGTCCTCGAGGTGAAACAGCAGCACGCCGCACACGATACATATGTTCGGTCATGGTTGGACTAGGAGAAATGATCCCTCTGTGAAATGTCATCGCCGCTTCTACTCGGCTTTCTCTGCTTTTCAATTCCACACTGAATCTGCGGTGTGACACTCGTGACTTTGAGGTGGCTGACAACAATCTGTGCCTGGATATCATGTTTTACACTCCTCTTTTGTAAGGAGTCATGTGTCAGGTATTGAGGACTTGCAGGGAGCAGGAATATAATCCAACATAGAATACACCCCTCGACAGTTTTCTCTTTCAATGATATTAAGTTTTTTCTGTCTCTGGAAAAAATACACCGTCAGTTCTTCAATCACATGGAGCCATTGTTTTAAACAAATGAAATAAGATCTGTGCAGCTTTTATGAATTAACTCGCACTTGAATTTGCCTGTTATCCTTTTACTTCACTCCTTCTCTCATAAAGACTCCACATAATTCATTTCTGTCCGTTAAAACAGCCCCGACTGATTGTTCTCATTGAGCTTCCTCTTATTGTGGATTTAATAACAACCTTTGGTCTCAGTTCTTAAAATCTCAGCTGGAAGACCAGATTGATTTCTCAAGCTCCTTTCACACATGTTTTCCTGTTAGTTTATTGATAATTCTGGGACTTTCAGGCACTGATGTTTTTTCGTTCACACACGCACCTCTCACTGGAGATTTGCTGGGTGTGCTCTGACAACTTGAGATACTCCATTTGGCTTAGGTGAGCGGGGGACAGCTGGGTAGCACATGCAGAAGAGGGAGAAGTTGTCTGAAATGGTGTAATTTTCCACTTTACAAACACAACAGATGAGACGATACGGACAACTGAGGCGAGTAAAGAGGCTGAAGCAGAGGAAGTCTTCCCGGTGTAAACAGTGTAATCCCTGTGGTGAATTTCCCTGACTCTAACCTGCTGTGTTCGCACTCTGGACATTTTACCAGGAAAAAGTCCAGACTAACGGCGGGTTCACACCACCCTCAATTAGTCTCGTTAAACCGAACCCTGGAGCGTTTACCCCCTTGGTGCGGTTTGTTTGGGTCAGTGTGAACGCTGACCTCGAACTCTGGTGCGGACCAAATAAACGAACTCTGGTCAGCCTGAAGAGGTGGTCTCGGATCACTGTCAAGTGAACTCAAGTGAACAGGAAACGCACCACACGTCTCGTCTTTATCCATCTGTTGTTTGCAGCATGTCTACTCCGGATTGTATTAATTAATGCCGCAGTTTGCGCTCGCTGGCTAACGAGCCGTTCATACCCGCGATTGACTAGCGTCTTTTGATACGCGCTCCAGATGAGAAGCAAAAGCAAAATCAGCCTACGATGCTCCATGACAGGCGAAGACAGCAGAGCGAGGTTTGTATTCCTGCACAGACTAATGACCAATAACCGAACGATATTAGTGGTCACGTGACTTCCAGTTCCGTTTTCTGGAGCGATTGAGTTTGTCCTTTGTGAACGCAAACAATCAAAACAAATCAAATCGAATCAGGAAACTGAGCTTTAGGTGTGAACACGACCTAAGTCAGGGAGAATCATTTTAGCTGTTTTAATCAAATGTAGCCCAACCAGTTAAAGTCTGAACATTTTCAGGAGTTTAGCATTAGTTGAGTTTTTTGTACGTTCATGGAGGTGGTTAAAATAAACTCATTTTCTCAGGAGAGCTGTTC
Source organism: Xyrichtys novacula (assembly GCA_962446985.1). Lineage (NCBI taxonomy): Eukaryota > Metazoa > Chordata > Actinopteri > Labriformes > Labridae > Xyrichtys > Xyrichtys novacula. Next base: position 29,035,976 of record OY660871.1, read on the forward strand.
GCCTGAAGATGATTCTTTCAAACCCAAATGTGCTGCTTATCCTCTCCAACACTCAGGGAGGCTCTCCGGGGTTCAGCCTCTTTTGGTTTTTAGGCTTTGTGACAAAGGGTCCAAGAAGGCATGCAAAGGTCAGGACCTTCGACCTTTCCTTTTCAGAGCGGCTCCTCATCCCCCACACTTCTGTGAAGGCCAAGGCACTGAGATTGAACGGTGGCCCCCCGCTCACACCCTCACTCTTTTTGTCCTTGCCTCTCCCCCCATGACCATGAAATATTGCCCCCAGCAGCTGTATCCTGCTTGATCAATATTCCATCATCCTGAGAGCCGCCCCCCCTCTCCTCCTGATCACAATAGAGCGTCCTGATCAGGCGGACAGCTTTAATTGGTTGTCTTTTCTGTGGCTGGTGCCTGTTCAATTCAGCCGGGTTTTTGTTGTTCTTACAGGGAGGTGGTTGAATACATGGTGCAACACTTCAAGCCCCAGCTCTTTGGCGACAGGAAGCCGGTGTACGACGGCAAGAAGAACATCTACACGGTGCTAGCACTTCCTATTGGGAGTGAGAAGGTAAATGTGTGCTGTGGTTTTGTGTTTCTTTCTTCACACCAGAGCGTAATAAACAACAGATTTCTGCTCATGAATCAATGAAGTCTATCTGTTTTAATGAGAATCAGGTCATTTTTCCAAACAAGTGAAGGGTTATTGACAAACTCTGATGAGAACGCACAGTTCAGGGTTTTTAAATGTCTCCAGGAGAGCACATATTTCTCCCTCAGTGTCATTAACAAATAATAAACCTCATGCTTAAGGACACTAGATACGAAGGGTTCTGCATTCTGATATTTCTGATCTCAAAGGAATAGTTTAACATTTTTGCAAAGTACTTTTTTTCCTTTGTTGCTAAAGTTTGAGAATATGAAACATTTCTTCAACCCGTGCATTAAATTCAAGACCATAGCAAGTCAGCCTAGAGTGGTATATGTACCTGAAATGGGCCAAAAGGTAACCTGGCTCTGTGCAAATGAGACTTAAATGTGTTGATAGCAGAACTGAAATTGATCAATTAAATTCCTGTTATCTAATTGACAACTTTCTTTGAACATTTTTAGTCATAGTCTGATAAAAACCCAAATTCCTCTGATTGTTGCATCTTAAAATGGGATGTTTTTTTTTCTTCTATGTGACTTTTCCCTCCATTTATGTAAATCCTGGACCTCATTTGCGGCTTCAGAAATTGTTTTTCTCACAGCAAATCTTGTCTTTTCTGTACGTTGTTTCTCCAGGTGGATTTTGAGGTAACTATCCCAGGTGAGGGCAAGGACCGGATCTTCAAGGTGTCCATCCGTTGGCTGGCCAAAGTGTCATGGCGCCTGCTGCAGGAGACTCTGGTCAGCGGGCGGCTGCAGGTCCCCCTCGACTCGGTTCAAGCCCTGGATGTGGCCATGCGCCACCTGGCCTCTATGAGGTACTACAAGAGGGGGGTAGAAATGAACCTCAGCCCTAATTCCCCACACTTCTCTGCATGTCTGTCCTGGATTGTAAATTCATTTCTTGCCAAGTTAATTTTGTTGTTGGCATGATTACCGAGCAGCCAAGCAAGGTGAGCCGGGATGTTGCATTCACTTGCATCAGACTATCATAGCTCCAGGGGTCAGCGCCACTGAACAAAAGATGCTTGTTAGCTGAGACCTGTGTGAAAGTGTCCACTGAACAATGCTGAGCAGATGGAATAATGATAACTGGCTTAAGGACTTGACCTGAAAATGGAGAAAATAAGACGACCTCAAGCCAAGAAAGAAGTCACTTCAGGCAGCATGACGTTTCAGATGTTTTCACCTCTTTCAGTTTAAAGTTCTGTTTCACTAACACAAAGACCTCCAACATGAGACATCAGTTTTACTGGACGTGAATCACGCTGAGGTCATGCTTGAACTCCTGTTGACTCATTTTGCACATTCATCATTTTCACTTCCTTCCCGTCAGGTACACTCCCGTCGGCCGCTCGTTTTTCTCCCCACCTGAGGGATACTACCACCCGCTGGGTGGGGGGAGGGAGGTCTGGTTTGGCTTCCACCAGTCTGTGCGCCCCGCCATGTGGAAGATGATGCTAAACATTGATGGTGAGTCACTGAGAATAAGCTCACCCCAGCGTCTGTAGTCCGGCAGTGATCTCATGGTGTTTTCCTGACATTGTATGACTAGACAGAAACCGTGGGACATAAATGATGAAAAACTTTATGACCGAAGGGATTTTGAACATTTTGTCACTTAAATGACTTACAAAGATGATCTGAAGAATAAAGATGTGCAGCTGCTCCACCTCTGACCTTTGAATTAAAACATAAATGTCTTCAACAGTGAGATAAGGACTCTCAAAGGTTGTTGACGTCTTTTTTTGAGGTCCTTTTCTTTGCCTTGTGTGAACCCATCGCTGCTCTCTGTCTCCCTCTAGTGTCCGCCACGGCCTTCTACAAAGCCCAGCCTGTAATTGAGTTCATGTGTGAGGTTCTGGATATTCGCAATATCGACGAGCAGCCCAAGACTCTCACTGACTCGCAAAGGGTCCGTTTCACCAAGGAGATTAAAGGTGAGCTTCTGCTGTTTGTTATCAGCTACTTTTACCCCAATTACCTTGTGACTCTTTTAAGGCTCTTTTGAGTGTCTCGCTTCAGGGATGACTATCTTTTAGTTTCTGTCTCTACTTACTCATATGTTTCCTCTTTTCTTTTGTTTGTTATTCTCAGGCCTGAAGGTGGAGGTGACCCACTGTGGCCAAATGAAGAGGAAGTATCGCGTATGCAACGTCACCAGACGACCTGCCAGCCACCAGACGTACGTACAGCACCCACACCTCACTGAATCCCATCATATGACATTATTTGGCCAGAAAATTGTTCCAAAGCTGGCCGTGCAGACTTGAATTAACATTTTACCACAGAGATAGCTTTGCTGCTTGTTTGTTTTGACCAAACAGTTCCAGGAACTGCAGAGCCACAAGAACAGATTTCAGAGAAGAAGATTCAAATGAAGAAAATCCCCTCTACTGTGCATTCCTGCTTGAGCTTTCACCACATTTAAGACCCATAAAGATGCAACAGATGACAACAGTGCCATGTTTAATGATCGAGGCTGACATTTGAAAATGCAAATTATACATAGTACGAGGAAACAAAAAGGCCTCTGTTGTCTCTGAGGTTACCGGTGCATAATGTTTAAATAAATGAATGTATTAAAAAGATACTCAGAACTACTGAACAGCTGTCCAGGGTTCATTCTACATTCTAAAAAGTAGGGTATGGAAAAGTATAGAAATTGCAACTGTGTAGTAACCCTGGTTGTCCATGTTTCCACACTTGACAAGCGTCAAATGGATATTTATTTATGCTGAAATTTAGTCTTATTTTCATTTTTTCCACCTCCTTTTTCTCTCTGCATTAAATCTCTTGTGCTATACCTCCTTAAATCTCCTTTTACCTGACTCTCCTTTTGCGCCGGGAACTAAATGAAAACTTAGTTCCTGCATGTTAGTTTCTTATTTCTTAGCCCTCCTGCAGAGTTCTAGTGCTGAAAACTCCCCTCATGATGGGAACAAAGGCTCTTCTTATTTGATAATAGTATTCATCTTTATTTTATCCAAAATGATTCAATTTTAAGTGCAAAAATGAATTTGGCAAATTGTAGCTTGACAGAATATTAGAACTGCTTGACTTCAGTTTGATTTCCGCTGACTAAAGGTGCTCTTGGTACATTTTTCAGAGTCTGATTTGTTTTGATACCTCGTGATTTTGGACGGGTTAGTAAAACAGGAGCAGACATTTTGAGGATTGCACCCGCTCAAAGCAAAAGCCTTCTTTTCTTTTCTCTTCCAGCATCATAATCAAACTTCTCTTGTTTCTTGTCGTTTCTCCAGGTTTCCTCTCCAGCTCGAAAGTGGGCAGACAGTAGAATGTACAGTGGCTCAGTACTTCAAGCAGAAGTACAACCTGCAGCTAAAATACCCCCACCTACCCTGTCTACAGGTGGGGCAGGAGCAGAAGCACACCTACCTTCCCCTGGAGGTGAGGAGTCGAACCGTCGCACAAACTAAACATCCAGAATTCGTGAATTTGGTTAACTGATGTGCTCTGTTTGCGCTCTTTCTCCAGGTGTGCAACATTGTAGCAGGCCAGCGATGCATCAAGAAGCTGACAGATAATCAGACCTCCACTATGATCAAAGCCACAGCCCGCTCTGCACCCGACAGACAAGAGGAGATCAGCAGGCTGGTGAGTTGAGGAGACACGTTGTGATTGGAGGCCTGAGACAGTATTTGGGAATGAGTGATGTGATCTATAACCCTTCACTCTCCACAGATGAAGAACGCTAACTTCAACCTGGACCCGTACATCCAGGAGTTTGGGATCAAGGTGAAAGATGACATGGCTGAGGTGACGGGCAGGGTGCTTCCAGCTCCGATCCTGCAGTACGGAGGACGGGTAATTAGTCTTTTAATATTTAAAAAAAAACTCTATCAAAGTTTTCAGATCAAAAATCTTGCGGTTGCATTTTCTCACACACAGTAGTGAGCATGTTTAGCCGAGAACCTGACCTGATTTGGTTCAAATTATGGCTCCTCTGATCCTCTCCTCCGTAGAACCGTGCCATAGCTACCCCCAACCAGGGAGTGTGGGACATGAGAGGGAAGCAATTTTACAACGGTATCGAGATCAAAGTGTGGGCGATTGCCTGTTTTGCCCCCCAGAAACAGTGCAGAGAGGAGGTGCTGAAGTAAGTACAAACGAATAGTCATGGTGTGAATTAATTTTTGTGGGGAATTAAATCAGTTTTTTTTTTGACACTCATAGGCTTTTTTGCATTTGATAGAGGCAAGTCATGAAATCCACCATCAGTTTGAGATAAGATAGATTTGCTCTGAAAATATAGCCTGAAATATGAGAACACAAAGATTGTAAAATAGACATGAAACATCAAAACACAGAAACAGCAGTGCCTGAAAAGGAATAATAATGATGATTTCAGCAACAAGCACAACATTGACAGTAGTGATGGCATTCAAACAGTGAGGCAGTAAAAATCTGATCACACCAGATAATGAGTTTTAAAGTAATTCAACTGCAGTTAGCATATGTGATTTAAAATATCCCAACGATAAGGTAATGATACGGTGCAAAAACAAAACTGTAAATGTGTGAAATGTTCGCATCATTCTGTTTATTTAGTCTTAACTTCTCTGATTCCTCTACAGAAACTTTACAGACCAGTTACGTAAAATTTCCAAGGATGCTGGGATGCCAATTCAGGGCCAGCCTTGCTTCTGTAAATACGCCCAGGGAGCAGACAGCGTGGAGCCCATGTTCAGACACCTGAAGAACACCTACTCTGGGCTGCAGCTCATCATCGTCATTCTGCCGGGAAAAACTCCCGTTTATGGTTGGAATTAATTTTTGTCATCCTAAATTACTGTGTTATCGATTTTGCCCTGACTCTAAGCTCAGAGCTGCGTCAAACTGGTGTGTAAAAACAGAGCCCCAAAAAAGCATCCAGAGACAAAAACCTGCTGTTGAATATCATTTTAGAGAAACATCAGTATTTTAATGTTTTATTTCAAACTGTCCTCTATAGCTGAAGTGAAGCGCGTGGGAGACACCCTCTTAGGCATGGCCACGCAGTGTGTGCAGGTGAAGAATGTGGTGAAGACGTCACCTCAGACCCTCTCTAACCTCTGCCTCAAGATCAACGTGAAGCTGGGAGGCATCAACAACATCCTGGTGCCTCATCAACGGTTGGTTTGTTTATCATCCCACATCCCACAGCTCTCTCATTAAAGTGTACTCGGCTTGTGTTTGCATCATCTTGTGTGTGGTGCCTTCAGCAGCTGAACTGCATATTGTGTATCCATCTGCTTCAGTATTACAGTCTGTGATAAGGATACAACTCCCCTCATAGGAACCCTGCGCTGCCTTTTATGCGCAGTTGTAATTTGCATGTCCGCCTCGTTTCGCCCTCTCCCAGGTCAGCGGTGTTCCAGCAGCCGGTTATCTTCCTGGGAGCAGACGTCACGCACCCCCCTGCTGGAGATGGCAAGAAGCCCTCCATTACTGCTGTAAGTCTTCGCAGTAACACCTTCATTAAACGCCACCTTGAATGCAAACTCGGGAAATTAGAATGAATGTGAAACTCGTGCACGTCACAGGGTGTGAAGGTTAAGCTCATGAGAGGGCGGCGAGCACTGGAGGGCTTTTGAAGGGCGTTTCTTGTTATTATTTCTGTCACGTTTAACGACCATATTTAACTGATTGATAAAAACAAAATCCAGGAGAATAGTGCAACTGTGCACTGCTGCTTTAGTTTTACTATCTCAAGATAATAGGCTGTAAAAGAAATAATAACAAGTTCAGGTCAGATGGTTTTGTTGCCAGTAACAGACAAGACAGAGTGAGACATAAAAAATACTCTAAAAAGCTTTTAACGAAGCAATAGAATAAAATATTTTCTGAACTCCAAATTTTTTGATGTATAAAATCATATTTAGGTTTAGAGAGAAGTTATGTACTTCACAAAAGTCAGAGTTTTTTGGGCTCTCTGCCTTTATTTTAAAAGGACAGCCATAGAGAGTAAATTTGAGAGGAGAGAGAGAGAGAGACGGGGGGGATGACATTCACCTCGTCATGCTCTGTCTGGGAACTGATCCAGTGACCGGTGTGAAGAGGACTGTAGCCTCTGTCCACAGGGCACCTGCTCTACCAACTGAGCTAAACTGGCAGCCCAGTCTGTGCTATTTTAAGTTTTAATTGATTGTAGAAGCCACTATTAAGAGGCAGGAGAGCTGCTTTTTGTCTATTTTGGTATGTCCGGTATCAATACACTAAAAAGTCAAGGAATTGATGATTATCTTTAACAAAAAAAAGGACTATTATGACTGTAAAGTAGGTTCTTTCCATTAGTGCTGCCTGTGTTTGAAACCAAAAAGCACCAAATCCTTTAGCTCTGTGCCAGCTTGGATACACAGATGGCTAAAAGTGGATCAAAACTATATCAGGGGAACAGACGCCTTTCTGAAAGAATGAATCGTTGCCAGCACGCAGCCATTTTAACTACACTTCTCTTTTTCCGATTCTTTTCAAAGCCGAGCGAACTTTTATAGTCATCTATTTATGAGTTTGCAGTTATGTAAGGCAAGAACTGCTTCAATGAAGTTTGCAAACACATCTACATAGATGTCAGCTCCTACAGCGATGTGTCGGGATGCTCCTTTATTTTTGAGGCAAATCACGAAACAACAGCGACATGTGATTAATGCAGATAACCTGAGGATGTCATCGAAGAGCAAATGCACAGATTTGTGGTTGCCTGGTTACAGTGGCACTGGGTCATAGCGCACAGCGATACTGCTAATAAAGGAGACTGATTCTATAAATAGTATGTTTGAAGGAGGAGAGCTTTAGTAGCTTTTTAATTTGTCACAACATTCAGATATCTGAGTGTCTTTAATCTGTTTGACTGCCAACAACATGTAAGCATGAAAAGAACGGGTGGATGAAAGCTTCAACACAATCTGGGAATTCATAATTTATTCAGGCAGTTTCATGAAAACCATCCTGTCATTAGCTGCAGGTTTATTTACAGCTTTAGTGGCTGTTGTGTAATCTCTGGTATTTCATAACACTTATCAAATCTTTTGGCTGATCACAACATTTCCCCTCCCCACACACCATTTCTTTTCTGTTGCATCGAATAACGATAACTGCCAACACACGCCCAGATGATTTGAAAGACCGCTTGATGAGAACCGTCTGTAAAGATCTGAGAAACATCCGTCCGTTCGATCCACCGAATAAAGCTCCCATAAAAAAAGTAAAAAAAACAGGGAGGAGAAAAAATGATCACCCAGAGAGGAGTCAGTTGGGGATAGAGGGAAACAAATGGCTCATCACTGACTCACGTTCATAAAGGAAATGACGTCAGCCAGCCCCTCGTCCGCCCTTGACCTCAGCTCGCCCGTGGTTGGCTGTGTTGTTGCCTAGCAATTATGACAAGCGCTTGAGTCACACGCAGGGAGGACAGGAGAGGAGAGTGGGCCGGTCTCGGATCGTCCAGACTGAGGAGAAAACCAGAGAGAGATGAGGATTGTGTTGCAGTGGGAAGGTTTGAGAGAAGAAAAATGAAAAAGTGGATGTTGAGCGTCCTGCAGTTCTGGACGATCACCTCTAGGGGGTGCTATTGAACCGGTATACACAAGGAAGAAGTCAACTCATAACAGTGAAGACAAATGAGACCATGGATCATTTTAAGTGTTTCTTGTTGTAAACTTTCGCTCTTGAACATTCATTCCTTTCTTTGTGTGCATGAACAGACTCTTCTAAATGAAGACAGCAGACAGATAGAGTTCATTTACATGATTCCTCTGCGTCTTCATTGTACTTTGATGGATCTCTTTCTATACCCAACAGCACACTTTTATCAATGATGGTAATCGATAACGCTGACAGCATCCCGTTAACCTCTGTTGACCCCTCTCTCCACTCTCTATCAGGTGGTAGGCAGTATGGACGCCCATCCCAGCAGATACTGTGCCACAGTGCGAGTCCAAAGACCCCGGCAGGAGATCATTGAAGATCTGTCTTATATGGTGCGTGAACTGCTCATTCAGTTCTACAAATCGACCCGCTTCAAACCCACCAGGATCATTTTCTACAGAGACGGCGTTCCTGAGGGACAGCTGCCGCAGGTAATATAGGGTCAAAGAACCCCTCACTTCACTTTAAACGCTAAATTCGCATAGTAATAAGTTCCGTCTAACATTGTGTCTGTTTGTAGATTCTCCACTATGAGCTCCTTGCCATCAGAGACGCATGCATCAAGCTGGAGAAGGACTATCAGCCAGGGATCACCTACATTGTGGTGCAGAAACGCCACCACACGCGCCTCTTCTGTGCCGACAAGTCAGAGAGGGTAAACCTCGTTTCATCCGACACGCTTAAAAAACACCCAGCATTAAATGTTCCTTGATAATTCTCATCCTGTGCTGTGTTGATTTTGATAGATTGGGAAGAGTGGGAATATTCCTGCAGGGACAACAGTGGACACCAGCATTACTCACCCCTTTGAGTTTGACTTCTACCTGTGCAGCCATGCAGGCATACAGGTACTAAAAAAAAACACAGACAGCGAGGTTACTGCTCTTCAATTACCACGAGTTTTCTGTGTCCTCATTTGCGTCGTCTCCTCTGTCTCCAGGGAACCAGCCGGCCGTCTCATTACTACGTCTTATGGGACGACAATCGTTTCACGGCTGACGAGTTGCAGATTCTAACCTACCAGTTGTGCCACACTTACGTGCGTTGTACCCGCTCAGTCTCCATCCCTGCGCCAGCCTACTATGCTCGTCTTGTGGCCTTCCGTGCCCGCTACCATCTGGTGGACAAAGAACACGACAGGTTAGTGGGACTCACTTTGATGGGGGGACATAAACCATCTCAGTATTCTGGATTTTTCAAACCTCAGGAGCATCTTGGATATTTTATAACATTTCAAAGAAAGTGCGATTAGCTGCTACTACGTGACAAGATGAAAGTTAAAGGACATCTACAGGCTGAAATGTGTGATGATCGTATTTGTAAAGAACTCCAGCTCAATCCTTCATTGTATTGACAGCCATGAGCCATGTTAGCTGTTTGTGTTTATTTAAAGCCCTGATGTTCTTTTGAATATGAGACGAGATTCGCCTCCAGCTAATGGCACAGTTAACACCGTTTGATCCAGTTTTGATCAGAGCTTCATTTCTGTCTGTCTGTCTGCACAACAAAGGCTGTAACCAGCTTTGATGTCACTGAGGCCTCCGAAGCTTTAACCGTATAAAGAAGATCTGCACTGTTTACCTCTATAATTAAAGTGTTGTTGCTGTTCTTGTTCGGTTGGTGGGTTTGAGTTGCTTCCATATTGCAGATTGGATAAAGCATAACCACGTGACTTAATATCAGGGCCTGACCGGTATGGATTTTTTTGGGGCCAATACCGATTATTGGGGGGGATATCGGATTACCGATTAATCGGACGATTTTTACATTTTTTTATTAAGTTATAAAATATATATATGAAAACTGTAGATATACTGTAGACTACTGCTCTTCGTGCCGACAGGAAGACCGACTGATCAAACTCAGACCAGAAAAGCGTTTTCAGACACTCAGCGTTTTTTTTGCAGTATGAATGTAACCCTTTTCTTCGCATTTCATTTCTGAAAATATCGGCGAAAATCAGCGAGAATTGGCCAATTACCGATTAGTCTCAAACAGGCTAAAACTGGCAGATTTAAGCGGCATGCCGATAAATCGGTCGGGCCCTACTTAATATGGCCTACTGTGACAGTGCATGAATGCCCACAGTGGAAAAAGTATTATTAGAATTAAAAAGAGTCTCAACAGAATAAAATAAACAATTAAAGTAAATAAAATAATTAGGATTATGTTGGTTCGAAGTCCTGAAGGGAGTATGGGCAACAGAGGTGCTGGTAAAATATATCAGCTATAATAGATTTGTCTTTCTTGTGTCCCCACAGTGGAGAGGGCAGTCATGTGTCTGGTCAGAGTAACGGTCGGGACCCTCAAGCGCTGGCCAAAGCTGTCCAGATCCACCACGACACCCTGAGGACCATGTACTTCGCCTGAGCTCCACCAACCATCACCACCATCGATCCCTCCCACCTCATTTCTACCTGAGTGGGCACACGGCCCGCCACCTTCACCACCTCATCCCCATCCCTTCTCCCCAATGACTGCCCACCACACATCCTCCACAGGCCTGTCAGTCATTGACCCAAATCCAAGAAACGTAAGGCCCTTCACCTGTAAAACACAGGCAGACTCTACAGCCTCATGCACTCAAAGGTTATGAATATTATTATTATTATTGTCATTTAATTGTTTTTACTTTACCAGGAGTATTGTTCTTTTTACGTTGACTTTTTAAAACTTGGGTATTATTATGTAATTGTATTGTACGCTACCTTCACACTCCTGTGTATGTAAGTATGCAATACGGATGGGAGGAAAACAGGCGACAAAAAATGAAAAAAAAAATCACAAAAAACTTTTTTAACTGCCACCACGATGCTGCCTCTTCACCCATCCGAATGCCGGATGCCAGTGTTTCAAACCCCCTGAGTATGGGGATCCTCCAGAGGGTGGTACTGGGCACGCACACTTACATGTATCATTTTGACGTCGTCATGAACTACATTCATGTTTTTAATGTTTTTTGAATAATGTTATTTTTTTAAAACAGCCTTGAGGAGTCTGAGGTATGGTACATTAGCACTTAGTGTTAGCATTGTAGGTGCCACCAGTCCTGCACATAAGAGTTTGTTAGTCCATTCTGGTCTTTATACTAGCAGAGACAGAAAGAGCAGGTGTAGCATATCATAGATACAGGAGAAAAGTCCTGCCGCACTCTCTGTGCTGGTCGGCCAGTCCCTTAGAGATTTAGCCTATAGTGGCAAGCTTAGCATAACAATAGAGGGACCATTTGCATAGAGTGTATCAAATATACTTGCACCCCATGCACCTAAACCAGCATTATTAACCAGCCAAAAGTGATGCCAACCAATGGAAAAGGGGCACTTAAACCGGAAGATAATCTTTTACTTCTGTATCGTCGCTCTTTGAGGATTTATAAGGCACTTTTTTTTATTTACTTATTGATTTTTTTTTTTTCCTCCAAAATGGCGAGAATTGTCTGTCATGAGGCTACACACAGCTTCCTTTGAAGTTTTCACATCCACACACTTGCATAGATTTCAGAACAAAGAGGTAACTAAGGCAATAGGCAAGGTCAACACACCTCTGTAGATTTGAATGCAGGCGAGTAAAAGTCTGTGATCACTTAAGTGCTGCAAAGCTGAACTTGCATTCAGCAAATTGACCTTGCTCTGATCGTTCTGCACATTCCAACATGTATAAGTGGAGTTGACGCCACATTGTGCACTCTAAACTTCCACCCACGCACTTCTTCGTGTACCTACCTATCCACACTTGGACCCATTTTTACTCAAAGCTCTTCCCTCAGCAGGCATTAACAGCTCATCACCTGGTAAGCAGAAGCACATACACCCCCGCCCTCAGTCTCTTTGGAAGCATGTAGAGACCTTTTCTGATGCACTTGTTTCCCTATTTCTCTCCAAGCCAAACACTTATCACCCTCCTCATCTTCACCTTCTATTCTTGCTGTCACTCTGACTTTGAACATCACAAACCTACAGCATCCAGAGCTCCAATCCCCTAACTTGTGTTAGCCAATCCCTATTGGTGCTCTGTGTGCATGGGCGGCACAGATAGGGGATTGCTACAATGGACAGGGTGGGCCACTATTACTACTACTTCTCATGCCCTGCCTTTACATTAAGTCACTTTCTGGATTTATGAAAAATAATGCATGTAATTATTTTTATGACTGGATATTCTGAGCCACCTTATTTTGGTTTTCTTAGAGGTAGGAGCCTCGCGCTCACCACTGCCTGTCAGTCGTTTTGCCTCGATTGTGTAATGGTTATGAAAACTGCTTTTTTTCTTTGTCATTATTATTAATATTATTATGAATATTGTGACTAGTGTCAGAGTGTATCCTCAAGAGGGCACTGTGGAGACTGTCTCAAAATTCCACCTCAGTTGCCCTTAAAGCGCCTCAAATCTCGTCTGATGGTCAAAGCCCCTTTGAGCTAAAAGGGATCAAAAGATAAGAAAGAGATCGGATGAGTTTGATTTTTAAATCATGTTTATTAACTCGCATAATCGATATGCCTTTGTACACCGTTTTACTGATCCTTCATTGTGTCCAAGGTGATTTGTATATATAAATATATGATATTAACCTGTTATGTATTTTGGCTCACCAGTTGCCGGGCCTTTCACAGTTGGGGTCAGTGTTTTATCCTCATTCTGTGCTTTAAAAAAAAAAGGAAAAAAATCAGTCTGGGGGGCATTTCCCAGCACCACTGAAACCAGATGCAGTTCTTCATTCACTGAAGCCACAAAGCACCTTGCAAATGGGGGAGACAAAAATGACAGTCACCCTGAAAAATGCATCATGTGGACACTGGAGAGTCCACTCCTCTCCACACAGCCTCACTGTCTGACTAAGCAATATTGAAGCCACTGATCAAGAACAGTCCTTGTCATAGCACTTCCCAATAGATTTGAATGAAAGGACATGGAAGCATATTATTTTGGCTCTGTATGTGATAGTATGGGAACTCTGTTGGGGCGGGTTATTTTTTAAAGAAAATAAAATTGTTTTTTATTAATACTCTTGTTGTGTTACCTTCTTCTTGATTTAAGACTATGTGATTGTTTGTGACTTAATTTTATCATAAGAATGAAATTAACTGAATCATTTAAAAGGCGAGATGGAGTCCTGTACTTGTTGCTTTATTATCACTATAACCAACAATGAGATGACGCTGGAATAGTACAAATATATGGTGGCCGAGAACCGCCACTGCTGCAAATAAAAAATAATGCAAAAAAAAAAAAGGCACAAACGAAGTTACTGATGAAAAAAAAAAAAAAAGCCCGCTACAAACAAAAAAAGAGGCGGTGAAGATAAATTAAAAAAAAAGCTGCAATGAAAGTTAATAACGTTCAAAAAAAAAAGTGGCAATGCAATAAAAAACAAACAAAAAAAGCCACAACGGAAGTTACTGATGCAAAAGAAAAAATAAACCGAAGCCTGCTGCAAATAAAAAAAGAAATGATGCAGATGAAACAACAGAAATTAACGACGTAAAAAAAGTGGTGATGGATTAAAAAAAAAAAAAAAAAAGTTAGTCACTGCGAAAATAAAAAGATGCAAATAAAAAAAAGCCACAATGGAAGTGAGCTGCCGGGGATCAATAATGATGATGCACCGATGTTTTACGATCCATGCACAGAAGACGACGGCGAGAAGATGAGCAAAGAAGTAAGTGGAAAGGTTATTGTTTCATTTCGCTTCATAACTTTTCAATGTGTCATAAGGGCAGGCCATGTAGCGCCTGAGTCGATCTGAAGTTGAACTGGAGGATGCCCGGGTAGTATTAGTTCTAGTTCAACTTCATATCAACTCAGGTGCTACATGGCCTAACCAAACGACACAGTGGAAAGCAAACGAAGCGAAATTAAACAATAACCTTTTCATTTTCTTCTTTGCTTGTCCTCTCGCCATCGTCTTCTGTGCTTAGATCGTAAAACACCAGTGTATCATCATTATTGGTCCCCGGCAGCTCACTTCTGTTGTGGCTTTTTTTTATTTGCATCCTTTTATTTTCGCAGTGAGTAACTTTTTTTTTTATCCATTGCCACTTTTTTTGTGTCATTGCCTTCCGTTGTTTTTTTTTATCAGCACATTTCTTTTTTTATTTGCAGCGGTCTTCGGTTTCTTTTTCTTTTTTTTTATTTGCAGCAGGCCTTGGTTTCTTTTCTTTTCCTTTTTTGTATTAGTAACTTCCGTTGTGACTTCTTTTTTCTTTTTTGCATTCTTTTTTCATTTGTAGCAGGCCTCGGTTTCTTTCTCTCTTTTTTTTGCATTAGTAACTTCTGTTGTGACTTCTTTTTTTGCATTCTTTTTTTACTTGCACCAGTGGCGGTTCTCGGCCACCTTACAAAGGGGATCAATCCATTTGTTTATTGATGATATTGTAAACGTAGGGTTACCTTAAGGCGGAGCTGAGTCTTCTGACGTCTGCTGACACTGAGCCCACCTCTTCCTGTCGGTGTCAGAAAGGCAACTTCACCATATTTAGCAGGCTCGCCGAAGGAGCCCAGCAGCACAGTTGATCTGTCAACCCAGGCTGAAAAAACTTGACACTTGTCGGCGGAGACCTGACGGCGTTGACAGCTTCATATTCGCACCGGGATCCGAACTACAGAGGACGACGTCGTTGTGATGTGACGCTGAGCGCGCGACGACGAGTCCAACGGCTGTTTTTTTGACGTGAATAAAGTAACCGTCGTCTTGTCAGGATTCCAACTAACAGCCGATAGCTAGCCAGATAGCTCGTTATTTTAGCCACTCCGACGCCCGTTTTTTCGATAAAACGAATTTATGTCGCCTTTATTCGTGTTCATGTGTCGTAAGGTGTTCGTTTGGACTCGGTGAATCCGCTGCTATGATATCCTGACAGCTCCTGCCGTCTGTTCCTGTCACTTTTCTAAGCCTGGCTAGCAAGCTAACTTGGCTAACTAGCAGGTTTTCACTGCCATAGAGCAACCAGTAGCTCTCTCTCTCTGTATCTTTCTCTCTTTCTCGCCGTGGAAGTGGAATCTTATTGGATAGTTTGACCGTGAGCCCAGCGACAGTGTGTGGGGGTCACTAAGGATCCCCGACAGCACTGAAGGACCCCCCCTCCTCCCCTCTTCGACAGCCTGCAAGTAGAGGAGCTAAAGGAGACCAAGGCGCTTGGCCATTCAGCGGTGCTGAGGCGGCGCACTGCCGGAGGAGACACCGGGTTGAACGGAGGAGGAAGAGTCCCCAAACCTTTGGCAACTGTGATCCGGGTAGAGAACCGGGCAGGGACCTCATGAATGGAAATCGGAACTACAGGTAAACTCGAATGAACTTGCTGACAGGGGTGATATCAGCTGTGTCTGTCGGTTTAGGTGTGAAACAGTGTCAGAAACTCTGTCATCCTCCTCCTTAGATGTTGTTATCCTGAAAATATTAAGATATAATCAATACATGGAATTAATTGACCGGAATCCATCTCTTGTAATCGTCACCTCATGAGTACGCATTCACGTGGTTCCTTAATAATCTGAAAAATTAGTTTCCAAGTGGAAAAATGGGTGTAGAAATGTAATGTTGCTCTCAAAATGTGGATATTTTGAGTTCTTATTTTGTGGAAACATTAAACGCTGGTTTGGTCCACATTTTTTGTTAAAACTGAACAGTTTTTGATCATTTGTCAGCTGCTACATCAGCATTTACTACATTAGTTGAAGGACTATTATAAATATTACGACAATGACATAACAAAGTCGAAAGAAACATGAGAATTCCAAGCATCCCGGGAGCACGTAAACGCACCGTGAACTGAAGAACCTGTCACTGATGCTCTGCTGTTGTTTTGCCTGAATTTGACATGGGTTAGAGTAAATAGATACAAGCCCAATAACACACCTCTTCATTTGTGAGTATATTAGATTATATCTTCTGTTGTAATAATCTTATAATTCTTCATACTTAAGGGGAAATCTTGTCTTACTGACTGTGAAGTCATTAACATCATCAGCCAGGTGTGGGCTTAATAAGCAGGTGTCGAGGTTAATCCTGGTATTCCCCTGTATAGTTGTTCTCTCCCACACTCTGTGCACTTAGTTAACAGCAATAGTAGTAATGGTGTAAAATAAGATGTTGTGTGCGCTCAAAGCTTGCCACTTGAGAACCTGTGTCACAGGGTGTTTTCTGTCCCTTCAAGGACTCGGATCTTGGTCACCCACTGACCCCTGACTGACCTCAGTATATTTAGCAGTGTCTCTCCCAGAGTACACAATGGTATACCATTTTTTTTGGAAGTTTGCCTCTGCATCAATAATGTATTTATGGCTGTTTTATAATTAATTGGTAATTTTCAGGAGCATTCACAGGATCCTTATGTTAATGAACCTCTGGTATCCACATCAGGGGCTTGTGGAGTACTGCATGAAATTGTCAAACCCTATCATGATCATTTAAGTACTTCTTTTTGCTCACAGCGGCAGTTTAACAGTCCAGACTGCCTGGCATTGTCTCAGGTGTAACGGAAGCTTTCCACTTCATGCCACTATAAACTGAATGCATGGTATCAGCCAGTGACACATGATACTCACCCCCCTTTTCTTAAGAGGATCTCCCTTCCTGCTGCCTACTATCTCAGTTACAACCTAGCCCTTCTTAGTTGGGCCCCCCTACAAGCTGATAAAGCATTAAGGAAATCAAGGTGTTTTCCAAGTAATCCAGTACCTACAGTAGGTGACATCTGGTGTGCTCACAGGGGACACATATGACCAAATATCATGGTGTTGCAGAAACTTTCGTTACTCCTTCACTATTCTAGTTTGATAATGTGTTTTATATCCTTTGAATAACACAGTGCGCTTTGGTCATTTCATCTTTAAAGCTAACATGTTTCATTGACAGACACTTCATTGGCAGCTGTTTTGTTTATTTATTTTTTCTTTTTCAAAATCCTCCAGACTCAGGATAACCTGCATTGTTCCATAGGGATGCACTGATTGCACCCCACACATCTGTCTCTTATGATCAAGCCTTCTGCAGGAGTGTTTTGATAGATCAGTGCCTTATTTAAAAAAGTTTATTGTGCCGTGAAACAAACTTTATTTTTCCTTAGCTAGGTCAGTTTTGCCTGGATGCTGATGGACACATCACAGCTTCACTGCTCACTCTTTAGCTTGTGTGCTTGTCTGTTTATTTTTGTAAGGAAGTGATAGGCAGAGCACTCTATAGCAAAAACAATTCCAGGTGTAGCCCACTGTAACTTTCAACTTCCTCAATTATCTCTGAACTTTGAGACACATGCAGACCAAACCTCTGGCGTGCCTCACATAAAGTATGTAATGAAGTTTGGCTGTTGCTTTTATTTTTAAGACAGTTATGTGTTGGCATCTGTTTGTGCAGACAATGACTTATTAAGTGCATGGTTTGTCATACATATTGTTTGTGTAGGTTGACAGTCATACCGGTAACAAACCTGTGAGTCTGATACTGCTTGAATGATTAAAAGGGGTTGTCCATCAGTCTGTCCTGAAATGCTCAGAAACTGACTCACTCCTCTCCTTGTTAGATTTAGGGGCAGCAGTGTGTGGCATGGAAACCATGGCTCTGGAGAGCTTAGCACCAGGGATATAATGAGTGCCAGGCTTTGGAGCCTAGAGCAAATCAAATCCATTTTGATGTGTTAACCCCGGGGTATGCTCGCAAACAGCTTGTCACTTCATATTGTCATGACGCTATATTACGGCTACCTTGCAAAGCTAGATTGTAGTCCTGATCTTGTGGACGCCTCATCGTCAAACACAACCTTAAATAGAGAGATTAATATTTTCTGACATTTTGTTTTTTTTTACTTCAATACAGATAACTTTTGCTGGTTTCAGTGGCAGTCAGGCAGGCCTTTAAAGGAATCATTGACATTTGGGATAATGCATTTATTCACTTTCTTGCTGAGAGGCAGAGGGGAGGATCAATACTACTCTTATATCTGTCCTTTTAACGATAAGCTTCAGCATGCAGCTGGTTAGCTTAGTTTAGCTGAAAGACCATTAGGACCAATGATAATCGGGTTTGATTGTATTAAATATCATTGAATGTCCATAAAAAGCCAATTTATCACTGGAATGACCCAAACAGAAGACTACCCGGACCATGAGAAGACTACCCTCCCCATACACACACATACACACATTCCAAGACTGAATTTTAGAAAATGACTGAATCTTCTTTGTATTTCAAAGAAATGAAAACTATTTTGACTGTTGGACAGTTGTTTAATGTCTCAGCTGCATTTTCATCACTTCTCTTTGAAAAATGTCATGACTGTTCCTCAGGTATCATGTAGCTTGTCCTGCTTTTGCGCCACTTTCTCAGATGTTCATTTTATAGGAAAAGAAATTCCATTATTTTATTACGGTTAATGTGTTCAGTAGGGCCTGACCGATATAGATTTTTTGGGGCCTCCACATCTTAACTCACGTTACACATTTCTCGATCACGTAATGTGTACTGTTGTTTATTCTACCGTTACTGGCACGGCTAACAGTGTAGCAAGGCTAATAGCAGATGGCTAACTCTAACTTTAGCTCGCATATTACATGGTGCTTCACCGTTAACTCGGCGTGACCGAGACCAGCACAGCGGGGAACAGCGCGAAGTGGGTTGAACTGAAACTGGTTGACTCTTTGTGTATTTCACAAATTAGTTAATTTACCGTTGAGGCGGACCACTCTCCTCCGTGCGTCCCTGAGCTGCCTGCTTCAGATCCGTCACTCTGCTGTGCTGTGAGGTAGTTAGTGGATGAAGATTGTCATGAGGTCGCTGCGCCATCTACAGGATAAGTCGGGGAACTTTTCAAATGTCTGAACATTTTCGAAGTGAAACCGAATCTTATTCTCCGCATTTTATTTCTGAAAATATCGGCGAGTTTTGGCCGATAACTGATTAGTCTCCAAGGGGCTAAAATTGGCCCATTTAATTGGCTCGCTGATAAATCAGTCGGACCTAGTTTAAAGATTGAATAGAATATTGTATGGACTTCTTATGAGTGTCTCCTACTCTGTTCAGCATCAACCATTAACATGGGATCATCAGTTTTGAGAGGTAGCATCAATAAAACCCCTTGGTGGTGGTATTAATTCTACAGAAAAACACGAAAAACATAATTTGCATATTTCGAGGGGCTGCTTACAGGAAGAAACTGAGATAGAAGGGGGCTTCCCAGTCTTCCACCTGTCTAGTCACACTGGGTTAGCAGGTGGGATTTGAGTTGGCTGGAGATGACTCACATTCATATGAAAGGTTCCCCTCACACAACACAAAGGAAGAAGGGTAATGTTCTCACTGAGGGAGTCTTAAGGTCGGCGGTACATGAGCTGACTTTCTGCTGTTTGGCGTTGATGTCTTACTCCAAGTCTTTCTCCCCATTCCTTCCCACCCTCTGTTTCTCACACTCCTGGTTTTTCCCGCTCTTTTTTCGATTCACAGACAGTCGCCACAGCTCCCCCTCTTCCCCTCCCTGGTTACGGCTTCTGTTTCCCTCTCTTAGTCTCAGTGGGAAACTCTGCCTCTCCTGTCACTCTCCTTGTAGGCTGGTTCTCTGTGGATTTTGCACTGACAGTGGGGTCTGCTTTGAGGGAGGGCTTAGTACTTGATTTGCAGTCTTCGCCTATAACACTCAGTTCATTCAGGCAGCTCATTGACAATGGACAACCCCCCATCACAACCCCAGCCACCCATAAGGCTAACCATGTGCATATTGTTGTTGGTTTCTATGGAGAATGCAGTTTGCCGTTGCTCCTTCGGCGTGGCTCCTCATTGTATCACACAGAGATTTACCCTTTAGACTGAGGAAAATTCAAAACCCGACCTAACAACCCCTCCTCAAAATTTATCTTGTATTTGCTTTTGTGTTTAGATGATATATTTTGATAAAGATTGGCCCAAAGTTGGCAAGTAGAGAACCAAAGAGGTATATTTTAGAAGAAGCGCTGTTTGAAAGTTAAAGCAGAAATAAAAAATCATCTGAAGCATTTTGAACAACAAGAATTATTTTGCAGCTGTGTTTATTTTAGAATAAAGATTCCTGTTTCCAGACTTTCTCAGTCAGGCAAAAAAAGGTTTAGTCCCTTTGGCATCCTTGTTTCTTTAGGTGCCAAGGTGTTTCTCGCTAGTTGTAGTTATTCAAAATGTGACTTTGTAAAGAAATCTGAGATAGCCGTGTTGTGACTATTTTGGATTTTGAAATCTAGGATTTGAAACTGTACTGGTGCAGCTTGGCACTAAATCACCACTGGTGCGTCACTTGACCCTGATTTTTTTGCCATTTGGCTACATGTTTCCTCACTGTGAAGCAAACAAAGGTTTCAGCTCAGCTTATTTTCTGAAGCCGTGTTCAGACTCCTCTGGATAAGAGCGGAGTGTTGCTGTGTGTTTGCATGTTGATGTCCCAGACTGAGAGGCCGCTTCTCTGGCTGACACATGCTGCTGTCATGGAGTGGGACTCACAGAAAAACTCCTGTGAGTGGGCTGGGTAGACAGAAGGAAAAGTTGAGGGATGGTGTGTGTGTGTGTGGTTTCGGAAAGGGGGCACACAGAGGAGTGGGAGGAGAAGGAGAGGGAGGAAGGCAGGCTGTAGGTTGTGATGTGTCACAGAGATTAGAAGCCAGAGCAGCCAGACCACACGTCTTTTCCTCCTCCTCCTCCTCCTGGTCCTGCTTTTTCCTACCCGAGATCTGTTTTTGGGGGGAACTGCAAGGGGCTCGTTTTTGGGGGGGAGTTACGGACAGGAAGTGTGGGAATTGGAAAGGGAAGTTTCTGTGTTTTGTTTGGGGGCTCACTAGAGGACGGTGAAGTCTGTTTGTCATTGGTAGAGGAAGACTGCAATCGTCTCTTCTTTATTTTATCCATCCAGATGTGACAATCGTTCAAAGAGAGTTTAAACCGACAGCTTCTCCCATGTAAAGGGATAATAAGTGATGCTCCTCCACAGAAATCTGTAGTATCTTTCTATTGACTTACATTGTTCTCTGCGTATTGTTACAAAACTGTTGCTGTGTTTTACTGCTGTATTTTTTGGGGTCAGAGTTTTAACAGGAACAAACAGAAACCAGATGGAAACATTTTTAGGGGCCAGTGAGTGAGTGAGCGAATGGCTGCCTCTTTGCCAAAATACAAGTGCCTCCAATGAGCACATCATTCAGTTTTGTCAATATCGAATTTCTTGCCTGACAAGAAGTGGTACAATCCTCCTGTGATGTTTAAAGCAAAAGAAAAGACAAACTGTGTACTGCAAACTTTTAAGTTCAGATTGATTTAGACTTTTTTGTATGTGCCTGTAACAAAAAAAAAACGCAATGGGAAAAAAATGAGAGATTAGCTGAAGCCTAAGGAAGAGCTATTTTTGAGATGATTTGGAAATAGCTGCTAGGGAAGAGGACTACACAAAGACACAGGGATGTTGTCTGTGAAGAATAGAAAGCTTTTTGAGTTTTTGATCATTCTAACCCTCAATTTCCACTGCATCTGTAATGGCTACGAAAAGCTGATCGTAACCATTCAAGTTAATGTGTCAATCTCCACTGGTTTCTTTCCATTCTGCTGACTCTGCAGCTGATTGCAAGAGTTCTGTTTTTTCCGGAAGTGAGAGGGTCCTTCATTTCGTCGGGTTGGTGACTGAGATTTAAGCAACAAATGCTGCAAAACTTGTTCGTTGGTTGGCAAAGTTTCCAAAGTGAGATTCAAGTGTGTTGGAGTAATCCCAAAGTGAGACTACGGTGTACGCTGCTCTAAATGGTCCGTTCAAAAAGTCACATGAAAAGGACACTAGAGAGCCACGAGACTTGATCAGTTTGTGACATCACTGGTTGGTAAATCTTGTAGAAAATTGTAATGCCTAAAAAATTCTGCTCTTGTTGTTGTTGTTGTGGGGAATATTCTAGATGTCTGTTCAGATTCAGTGTTCAAAACATAAAGCTATATTTTATAATATGGTATTTCAACTAAAAAAATACGCCACTAAACTCAATAACCAAGACTTTGAAGCATGGCAGCTGTGGAGAAGGCTTCTGGAGAACTGGCCAGTCTGGGAAAGGAGAGTCTTATAGAGACGGTTGCTAAAATGAAGAGCTACAGACAGAAGCTGAAATGATGATTAGGGACTGACTGAACTAATCAGTCTGTTTGTATTGCCAGTATTTTGCTCATTCACAGCCCTAACAAATTGTGACACTACACAAAGATTGCCTCTTTAGGGCGATGCCATGGCAGTTGCAGCAGTGAGTTAAGCCCATTATCTTGTTTTGGTTCAAATTAATTTATTAGGGCGCATGTAAACTCTCAGAGTGACAGTCATCCTGCCCAAGTCAACATTATAAGTCAACAACCCTCTGGCCCCCGTCCACTGTTCCACTGGCAACACTGTAAGAACAGAAGGCCCCATTTAACCTGCTTAAGTAGAATCTCTAAGTCAGTCTAACAGAGTCAGGACTTTGTATGTGTGTGTGTGAGCGTATATGTGTTTACCCATCCATCACTTCCCTGTCAGGCCTTCCATAATGCCACCAAGTCAAAAGTAGCTTCTCACCACGGCTGATTCCGAACCCCCACCTCACTCTCCGCTCACCCCTCTGCGGCGGCTGCTGCTGCTGAAAATATTTCTCTGTCATGAACTCTATCTCGCTCTCATCCTGCACTCTGTCACTGTGCCTCAGGTTTGTCCTGAGGGGGATTTCAGCATTTTTACATGTTGTTGTGACTGACCAGGCTCTCATCAGCCTGTCAGCATGCGGCTGCCTGCCGGTGTTTATCTTAGGCGGAGAGTGGCATCGGCTCCCATGGGTTCTATGTACAATACCCTTAAGGTTGTGATGAGGATCGGAAAGGCAGAGTCTGAATCAGTGTGATGTGTGTCAATCCCTGCGCGCCAACTACCAATCACTCTCTGTAAGTCCGTATGTGTGGGTGAGTGTGTGTTTCTACGTTCTGCCTGCTGTGACTGACGCCATTGTGCCTCGCTGCTGAGCACTCGCCCTGTTCCCACAGCTCAGGCCTCTCTGGATTAGAAACACAACAGCTGTATTGTGTGTGTGTGTGTGTGTGCGTGCTGGTGTGTGGGCCTGTGTATGCGTGGGCACTCGTTAGCGGCGCGTACATTTGTGTACTCGAGAGGTGGAGGGGGGGTTGTGGCTGTGAAGGTTAGCACTGGAGACTGTATGTCAGGGCTGCTTCTCACTATCCAGTAACTCTGGCTCCCAGCCCAATGTGTGCAGTGTGACTGCGCTGGGTTAGAAAGCAGCAGAGGGGAATGAGTTCACGTGTGCTGAGAAATTCCAGCAAGATATTCATAGACTCAGAGAGGCATCACAGTTGTTGGTGCGCTGCTGTGCAGTATTGATCTGATGTTTCTATTCTATAAAAAGCATCGCCATATAACGGAGGTTATTTACTCGCTCAGTTGCATCAATCAGCTTTGTTTACAACATTAGGTCATAAAACTGTTGAGCATGTTTGCCAAAAATTTCTTTCTGGATATATTACCACCACCAAAGAAACATTTTTGACGTACTGATTTGGCCTGAATATCAGACAACCCTGGCTGTAAGACAACCTCCCTTTTTAAAGACAGATTTCTAGACAAAGAGAGCTTCTTTTCAAGTCAGAATCTTTAAGAGAAGACAGCTGCTAACTCAAAAATGTCATCACAATGACATGATTTTTATCAGTTTTTTTCTCTAAGTCAAATTCTATCAAATGAAAATGAATATTAAAGACAAAAATTTATTGTAAAACATTGAAAAGACAGTAAGGGGAGCAGAGGTGCTGCTGGACAACTGTCTTAACTGAGCAACAGGGGGTGCACAATTATGACCATAAAGATAATCACAAAAAGTTTGTTCAGTATTAATGCTGTGTTTGAGTTACCTCAGAAGTCAAGTGCTGGAGCTCAAAATGACTTCACACCGGAGTTACCAGCGTTTCTGTTACCAAGTTGAAAATGGCAAAATCAGAGGTGGAAACAAGATGGCTACATCTACGAAAGGTTTTTAACACTTGCTTTGTCCTTGTTATATTCGGACAAGGCATGCACTAAAATAACTTTTGTAGATGTTGCCACCTTGTTTCCGCCTCTGATTTTGCCATTTTTCAACTTGGTAACTGAAACGCTGCTAACTCCGGTGTGAAGTCATTTTCAGCTCCGACATCTGACTTCTGAGGTAACTCGAACGCAGCATAAGATCACTGTAATTATGTCAGTTTTTCACGAAATGTTAACCCCTTTGTACTGTTAATAGTTATTAGAAATCATCTGTATTTCTTGTCTGTCTGGAAGTGATTGGACAGACTTACAGCCAGTCAGATTAACACATGGAGTGTGACGTAGCCCACAGCAGTGGAAAATGAAAGCTTGATGCAGAAGAAAGACACACCTTTAGTTCTTGTTTAACAAAAATACATCGTCAGCCTCGTTAAAAGTGAAATGCAAAAATAAATGAACCATAGTTAGGCAATGCTGGGCTGTTGAATCATATCAAAGCTTTCCTTTTATGAGGACTTTGAGGTAGTTTTGCTTAGTTTTTGTCTTTGTCTTTTTATGGCAAAACTTAGGTTAATAACTTGTTGTGAATATCTCATAATGATGTGGACCTGTGGGATACTTAGTGCCACGCTGTCGTTCACTCATTGACATTTGTCCTCAGTGCTCACAGTGTCCCTCTGCTGCGGATCAGCTGTCCTCATAAATGGACTCGGTAGTTAACTTCTTCGACTGTGATTGCTAAACAACACACAAAGCAGACACTTAAAAAAGAGGTGGGATGTGGAGCTTCTGTCTGTCATGTGTAGGTTGAGTGTGTGTGTGGAGAAAAGAACGTTTAGTAAAATCAGCTGGAGAGTATCCAATCAAAGCACATTAAAGAGAGTCATTTATTCCCTATAGTATCGTCTGTCAATGACCAGACACACATTTTAAATGTCAATAACTGCTGTCAATCATATTTTTTGATTATGGAAAGGTCAAAATTGTGATTTCAATCAAAATTCGTTTAACAGTGAAGGCAGGTGAGAGGCTTCCTGACAGTGAAGTTGTGGGTGCTGTCAGCCCAAAAAGCCACTAGTGGACACAGGCCAAATGGTTTTAAAAGCACTTGTGAAATTAGCTTTAATATGGCAATTTTGCTAGAACTGCATGTCAATCAAAATGAGCACATTCATCAAAAAAAGCTTGCAATAAACACTTAGAGGCTGAACAGGGTCATAACAACACTAAAATGAGAGTTCTCCCTGCCTTGACTGTTTTGCGTAGTGTCTGAGTATCCCATCTATGCTTGAAGATTGATATTTGATTGAATGACTAATTTGCCAGCAGCTCTTCACATAGCCAACTGACCGGTGCAAAACTGATCTGCCAACAGAAAGTGGTAAAATATGTCCCGAAGTGGGGTTGCCAGCTAGAGGCACAAGCGACTCACAAAATCAGCTCAGTGCACAAACAGCAAACTGATGCTGTGTGCTCAGCCAAAAAAATTGGCAAAAATACGAGCGTTGAGAGCCTACTGGGCACACTGTTGGAAAACAAGAAAGTGAAATATTTTGCAGGGCTTGAAGGAATAGTTTGAGAAGTTTTCTGTGGATGTTTTTCATAATGACTTTCTCCCATCAAGCTGTGTTTCTTTTAGAAAACAAAGCGCTGTAGTAAGATTGAAACTGACTGCAGTATCTGCCTCCTAAAAAGAAGTTTGAATCATTTTCAGATATTATATCATCGGCTCTGCTTGAAGGGTACTTGGCAAAGTAATAAGGACGCTGTAGTTTTAGGCAGTAAGCGAGGAACATGAGTAACAATTAACTTCAAATTTATACATAGCTTCACCTTTGGTTGTGAGTTATATACACAAGTGATAATTCCTTACAGTCCTCGAGGCCGGAGAGTTATTTTCAGAAGCATCTGCGGTAGTTAATTTTTTGGAAGTAAATGAGATTCAACTTAAGTATTTAATTTGAGTTAAAGAAAGTCTGAGGGCAGCTGTTGGAGACAGACTCTGAAACAGGTTTTTGCATATCTCAATTAAACTACAGCTTGTTAAATAATAATAATAAGCCAGCACCAGACCTTCATTGTAGACTTGTTTCACAGAAAGGGTCAAGGCTCGGGTGTTGATTTCTAATCCACAGGGTGTCACAGAAGTGCTGCGTTTTTTAATGAAATAGTCTAATATACTTTGAGGTTTCATTCCTCCTTCACTTTATTTGTCGGTCTGAACGTACGAGCACAGAAAATGAGAGTCATACTAATAGACACAGGGGGAGGATTACATCTACTTTCTTCTGTTTGTTAGAACATGTCCTTCCTGTAATTATCTGAAAGTGGGCGCACACACACACACGCATTCACTGCTGCAGAGGGAGGTTTCCTTGAACCCTTACACTGGCTGCACAGAGAGTAAATAAGCCTTTGATGTGTCAGCGTAGACTCAGAGTTGAGTTTCACTATTTTGTTTGAAGCGACTACAACACCGAGGTTGTTGAATCCTTGACATGTTCTTGAGCGGTATTCTGTGTCCGCTCTTGAAAAATTTGCGTTTTCCTGTAAACTCCACGTACGTATCTTTTGTGTGTAAGCGGTTGTACAACTTCCCACGCACCTAACAAGCTCGGAGAATGGGCTTTTTGACATTCAAGGTCTTAGTCGTTACATAACCATAACACTGCTCATATGTCTTGAACATTCAGTTTTCAGTCATTACAATGGCTGTCTTTTGAATCCCCATCACTGATGAATCGCTACTGCACAAAAATACCTCAATCTGTAGAAAAAGCCGAGTTATTTTTCTCTGTTCCCAGCCTGACGGTTAAAGCTCCCCGTCTGACCCTCCTGCCCGCGGACAAGCACGTTTGTTTTGTCTGTTTGTGGAGGGAACAGAGCCGCACAGTTTCCAAGAAAGGCAGATAGGAGGGAGAGGAATCTGATGTGTTGCCGAATGATCAGGAACAGGTTGACTCTCCGGAGCTTTTAAAAGCTGCAAAACATGTGTGTGACAGGCCTTGTGGTTGATTTTCAACATCACAGCATGTTACCGAGCATGTGTGAAAGGTTTTGAGATCCATTCGCAAGCTGCAATTGATGTGAAGCGAAAATTGTCACTTTTTTGCCGCTGTACGCCGGGTTAACAGAAATCTGTGACAACTCTTTTTGCTTTTTCTGACTAAGTTGTTTTCCCTTTTTTAAAAACCCAATTTAAGCAACTCTAACTTTTTAACTTCTCTGTAAATGCTAACTTTGTGTTCATTGACTGGTGGTGAACAAATAAAGATACAGTTATACTCTATATAAACCAACATCATAAATGTCTTATAAAACATTCCTGAAAGCGACAGAACCACCCAGAGGCCTGTTATCATTGCAGACAGCCAAAGAATGCAGGGGCAAGCCAGCCAAATATCAGCCCAGTGTTTTTGATTGGATCTAAATCACTTGTTTGTTTTGATGCCTGTTTGCATCCTAGCAGATTCCCAATGGTCAAAAGTCATAACTGGCTGCGGTGGTGGTGGGATAGTCTGCGGGATCAGGCAGATATATTTTTATTTCTGTATTTTTTGAAGGTGTTGCCTTTAGAGATTATGCTCTGTTAGGTCCAATTTGTGTAAATGTGGTTATTAGTTGCAGCTTGTTGGTGTGTTTACAACAAGTGTCTGTGTTTGTGCAACATGACGTCAGTCACACACACCTACATTTACACCTTTTTGCCAGCATCTCTGTGCAACAGAGGACTTGGATTCTGTATGTGGGTAAAAAACTGACAAGTGAGTGGGTGGAATACCTGCGGTGCATCCCTGTTAAACTATTAGGCGATGTCTTGTATTCTGTTTCTACTGAATCCAGCCGCTTGCATCGACTAAAAGATGCTTTACTATGAGTTCCTCTACCCCTGGTGGCTCTGTGACTCATGCTGCATGGATGCCAGCTCCAAGAGGCAGATGAAAGCCGGAAAACACCAACTTTGCCCACTCTTTAATCCAGCCACTCCCAGCTATCCCCCTCCTACTCGCAGACTCCAGCCAGACCACTATAGGGCAGGGAAAAGTGCTCAAAGTAACAGGAGACCCTCTTTAAGTTTGATTGATTTCTGAGTGAATCGGGACAGATCTCAATCTGTGGCAGACAAGCTTATTCCTGTTGGCTTAATGAAGATTTAGTACCGGGATATCTGTCTTCCCTCCTTTAGTCGCTCTTGTGTGTGAAATCGGGCTTACCTCCTATTTCACCGAGGGCCTCAAAGGAATTACCATAACAAAAGTTTGTGTGCACATAGTTTTGTGTGAGAGGGACAGCCGTGGCAGGAATTCCAGACTTTCCTCTCTTTTTTTCTTCATTTCATCCCAGCAGGCTTTTTCAAACATGAGGCCTTCACCCTTCATCAGCCCTGTTAGCCTCCGCTACACAGCCCACCCAAAGGAGGAACTGAAAGGAGAGCCAGGGCAGAAAGCACATACGACCAGAGCCCGCCTGTAAACAAACAGCGCTGCTCATGTTGTCTGCAGTTACCTCACAGAAGGTTTCTGTTCTGTTGTCGGGATGTTTTTATAAAATTTCCCCTCAGCTGGGCCCTCAACCCTAACATCACCCACTCATGTGAGCGAATGAGTCAAATCGGAGATGAATCACTCTCGACTGTCTTTCATTTATCGATGACACATTTTGGGCAGGTTTTTTTCGTCTTTGGGTAAAAACTGAGAGTACTGCGGACGCAAAATCAAACTGTTAAATAATACTGAAACAATCAAACGTCACGGGCGTTGGAGGGGGTATAAACAAAGTAACACTTTCCAGGCAAATGAATGAGTCTCATCTATGTTAAGTTTCTATTGTATAACAATACGAAACACTTACATTGCAAGTGTAATGCAAACATTGTGTTGGCATGCCTGCTAAGTCATTTGTTTTGTCAAGTGTGATGTGGAAGGCAAGCCTAAGCAGACCCAGAAATAGCACGGATATGAGTGTGACACATAAGCTGAACAGAACTCTGTGTTTCAGGATCAAAGTGACTCATGTTTAAGACATCTCATGGTCTTTTTGTGAGAGTGTGTGTGCATTTTCCTGTGCTGTAGTAAGTAGATTTTCAAACTCATGTTTGGCCGTGATCGGTGATTATTTTCATTAATGCTGCGCGTATTAGTCTACTGGAGTATAGTACAGAAAGTGTGTGCAGCAGTTACATGGATTAAATTATATTGCTGTGAGTTCTTCTCAACGATGCTCAAGCAGTATGAAGAAAAATTATGAATTTTAATGGAGATTACCATGTGACATGGGGATGTGTTATGTTCCAGTATTTTTTTTGTATCTCTTGAAGAACTTACTTTCATTTGTGAAGAGGCCCGACTGATACAAATATTTTCGGGCTGATGCCGATACCGATTATTAGGGGGGTCCGATTACCGATTAATTGGCAGATTTTTTGAAATTTTTATGAAGTTATAAAATATATATATATGTACTTCAGATATCTACAGTAAATATCTACGGGTCTTCCTATCTGCCGACATGAAGACTGACTGATCAAACTCAGACCATATTTTAGGCGATATTTCTGAAAATATTGGCAAAAATCACCGAGTTTTGGCTGATTGCCGATTAGTCTCAAACGATCAGGCCCTATTTGTAACCCAAGTTATTTTCCTTATTTAAAGATTCATAAAAAATGTATCATCCATATTAGATCGTTTTTTGTTGTTGTTTGTTTCGTTTTGTTTTTTTAACCTGAAAAATTACCTTTTTTTATTTGTTCTGTTATAATAATTACAGATGACTGGACTGAAGTCTACACGTTCACTCTGGCAAAATTTAAACCATCAAAATTCATTCAAGAACCAACAACAGCAACAGCTAGGGCTGGGCGATAAACCAAAAATTTAAAATAACAGACATCATTTTGCCCATGTCAATATATTCGGGGTAAAAAAATAAAGAAATAAAAGTTGGTTTTGGATGTGTGTAGGTAGGCTATGGTCTCATGTCCCTTTAAGACGCTGTCCTACGTTGGAGACATGACTCCACCCCATCCAGTCTGTAACAAAGAGGAAAAGACAGGTGAGGAGATGGAGGACAGTTCAAAAGTTGTATTGGGAGGGGGTTAGCAGCTTGTGGAGTAGTTATCGTCCATTTATCGTTGTCAAGATGAACTGCTCAATCTATTGTGATTTGAGGTCATATCGCCCAGCCCTAACAACAGCATACTGTTTGCATTATGTATCACCTTCTTTATCACTTAAAAGTCAACAGTAGGAGTTTCATGTTTATACCCTCACAAATGTTTCATTCTGAGATCAAAATTGGAGCTCTAATTACCAAGAAGTGTGACTGTGGTTTCACAGAGAGTTCAGTGGGCGTATCGTACTGAGTTGAAAAATTTGTTGTTATTTTCTTTGGAGTTTCCCTCACACAGCACCTCAACTAGATATTTGGAATTTCACTGTTAATGGTTGTTTCCATCAACAAGAACTTAAAGCTTGTTAAAGTTTATGTACTTAACCTACCAGAAGTACTGACAAACAGTGACAGGGTAGTTCAGAGAGAGCGGTGTGTTTCTCTTTAAGAATTTCAGACTTTGTTTAATGTCTTTGTTTGTCTTTAAACACCACTTACTAATATGAGTCTTTTTTATGGTGATTTGTCCCTCTTTCATATTAATCATTGAGATATGTAAATTGAATCAGAATGAATATCCCCAAATCAGCTACTGAATTGCTGTGAAATAATTAAATTTTGTAGAGTAGGAATGGTAGATTAATCAGATTAATCCAATTATGCGTAACTTGGGTTAAAAAGTGATGTGTTGTTTATTAAATCTATAACCCAGCAGAGCTCATTCACTGTTTGCTGCAGAATGACCTTGTACCTGTGGCGATGTAGGATTACAAATATTTAAAAAATGTGTTTTTCTATATCATGTTATGCAACATACTAATGACTGACTGTATCTATTGTGAATCAGCTCCACTTCCATCACACAGTAAGTGCACTTGCAGCTTTTTTCTCTTTTCACACACAGCAGCGCCCCACTCATCCTCCTGCCAATTTACTCCTCTGATCTTTTGACATAATTAATCAGCAAATACATTTAATTTAGATGTCCAATAACACAATACGCATTTTTAAAGGTTATAGCCATTATCACATTAGATGATCCGAACATGGGCAAAGCTTGTCAATGGCGTGGCTCTTCCAATGATCCAAATCTAAGAAAAGTGCAGACGACATCAGCAAGGACCAGTTGCACATGACTTATAAGACAGCAGTCTGAGAATTTTCATATTTAACGTGAAACATCACATCTCAAGACTGTTGAATCTGTCAGTCCCCCTCTGATTACTTCAGGGGCATGTGACAGATGCAGCAGGTTAGTGCTGCAGAGCAGAGATTGTTTTTTTTTTTTTGAGATTGTGTTTTGGGGTTTTCTGCTTTTATTTGGAGAGGACAGGACAGTAAACAAAGTAGAAAGCAGGGAGAGAGACACACAGGAAAGGAGCCACAAGCTGGAAGCAAACCTCAGCCAGCAGCTTGAGGGAGAACTTCAGAGATCGATTAGTATCTTGATAGAAAATGGTGATCTTAAATGAATACATAAAAAAAGAAAAATGTAAAAATGCTTTGCAAATATAAATATGGGTGAAAAACATGTTTCAGCTCCCTACTCAAGTATCTTCTAACACTGGCATTAGTGTGCTGATGGATCAGCTGGGCCTTACATACATTGTTTAGTATTAAATAACTTCTGCACCAAGTTCTCCTCTCTCCCTCCGATATTTACCCTCCTCTTTTTGTTCTTCCCTCAGCAGCCGTTGGGGCTCAGTCCCTGTTCGCCATGCCTCGGCGGCCTGGCTATGGCACCATGGGGAAGCCCATCAAGCTGCTGGCCAACTGCTTTCAGGTGGAGATCCCCAAGATGGATGTCTACCTGTACGAGGTCGACATCAAGCCTGACAAGTGTCCACGGCGGGTCAACAGGTGGGCTACGACCTCAGAGTGACATCATTACAACTTCATCTGACTTCTGCTGAAGTATTAAAAGCCGTTGAACAGACAAATTGAAGATACATTGAGATCTTACTCCTACAGTTTAGTGGTATTAATATTTTAACAGCAGTTTTTTAACAGCAAACTGTCTGTGTGTGTTTGTTGTGCAGGGAGGTGGTTGACTCGATGGTGCAGCACTTTAAGGTGACCATCTTCGGGGATCGCAGGCCAGTCTACGATGGAAAGAGGAGCCTGTACACAGCTAACCCACTACCTGTGGCACCTGCAGGGGTGAGCGCAGAAAAATAACACGTTATCCATATTGTGCATTCAAACTAAAGCTGTAAAACAAACTGTTAAGACGGTGCAGTCAGTTTTTGGGGTCTTCCTAGAGGGTGAGGGGGTTAAACTGTGTTCCTGAGTGTGCAGCTGTGAAGCTCTTTCTAGTGCTGTAAATTGGTGCGATCCTGCTGTCTGCTAGTCTGGTATTTGAGCTCAGTAGAGGTAGCATTTGTAGTCATGTGGTGCAGGTAGACTGTGCAAGTAAATTAGCTGAAGCATTAGTGGGATTGACCCACCGGTTTGAGACCAAGCTGCCCTGGCTGACTTCATGAATAGACTGGTCATCTGTTGTCTTGAATTGAAACATGAAACTTAAATTCATTCTGCCCTCAGCTAACCGTTTTGTTTGTTTGCTTGTTTTTCTCTCAGGTGGACTTAGATGTCACTCTGCCTGGGGAGGGAGGGAAAGATCGGCCCTTCAAAGTTTCCATCAAGTTCGTGTCTCTGGTCAGCTGGCACATGCTCCACGAGGTGCTGACGGGCCGCAGCATGCCTGAGCCGCTGGAGCTGGACAAACCCATCAGCACCAACCCTGTGCACGCAGTGGATGTAGTTCTGCGTCACCTGCCCTCCATGAAGTGAGCCGCTGATAGTTTTATTTATCCTTTTTTTGTTTTATTTTTAATGTGGATGGCATTTGTGGATCACAGCCAGAAGCAAAAGTAGGCCTGTGGTTACAGTAAAATGATCATATGATGACCATAGATCAATGATACCTTAAAAAAATAACACCCCGCAGTCAGCAAACACAGACAAAGTCGGAGAAAACATGATCCCCTTGATACTCATAGTAAATACTATATATTTGTTTTGTCATAGTAGCACTGCTATCAGCACTCCGATCCAAACGGAAATCAAACACAGCTTATGTGGACCTCATATCTTGTTGAGCTCAATATCACTTTCTTGAGCCCTAGCAAGAGCCAAATCGAACACAATCTTAGTGGTTCTTAATGAAAATCCATCCCAGGCCTTATTAAAAAGGAGTTACATCGACACCTTTCATTTAGCTGTGTTTGGCATCTTGACACTTTTGTCAGCGCCGAAATCCCCAGGAAAAATGAATCCTGCGCGCGGTTCTTGATGTGACTCCGTGGCAGAGTAATAAAAGGCAGATGGGTCCAGGCAGTGTCACCTCCCCCTTGTTTTGCCACAGTAGTTTCAGGCAGTGATGAAAAGCAGATTAATGTGACTCAGTATGAACATTAATTGACCCACATTCTAAACTCAGGATGATTTCCTGTCCAAAACTCTTGCAGCCTTTCTTATCTGTCTCTTCATCATATTGTATTCGACTTGTTTATTTCTCAAGAATAACACTTTCTTTTCTCTCTCTAGGTACACTCCAGTTGGACGCTCCTTCTTCTCAGCTCCAGAGGGATATGATCATCCCCTTGGAGGTGGGAGAGAGGTTTGGTTCGGCTTTCATCAATCTGTGCGCCCTGCCATGTGGAAGATGATGCTAAACATTGACGGTGAGCACTAAACCCCACTTTGCATATAGTTTGCATCGAAGGTAAATCAGGGCGACAATGAGACCTAATCTGTAATGACAGCTGTTTTTTTTGGCTGACTCCTTTGAGCCACTGACTGTATAAAAGGCATTCTGTGGCCAAGAAATGACGGTCATTGTATCAGA
The DNA here is from genome assembly GCA_962446985.1 of Xyrichtys novacula. Classification (NCBI taxonomy): domain Eukaryota; kingdom Metazoa; phylum Chordata; class Actinopteri; order Labriformes; family Labridae; genus Xyrichtys; species Xyrichtys novacula. The sequence continues at coordinate 29,070,212 of OY660871.1, forward strand.
AATGCTGACTCCAGCTAAATTCTGACTTGTCTTAAAGGTAGCCAAGAGGTGGAGTCGGGGCTTTAACCTGGCTGTGTGACAAACGACTACAATACCTCTGTCTGCCAGTCAAATCAGCCACACCTCAATCATGCACTCCACTCAGAGACGGCCTCTCTCAAAGGAAGAATGCATAACGCTTAACTCTTAGCCTCAGGGTAACCAAAACAAATGAGCCGTGAAAGAAAACATGACCCTGTTTAGTTTCAAGTAATGAAGGATTGCGCTGTTAAGACCAATAAAGTTATTTAAACAGTCTTTAAAGGTGATCAGTTCTGCTTTTATTAGGAGCTGCAGTAGGGGTGGGAGAAATAATCGATTCACATAAGTATCGCAGTTTTTTGTTTTGCAATTTTTTAATCAGATTTTCTTGTTCAAAAATCGATTATTATGATTTTGTTCTTTAAATTTAAGAATAAAGGTCCTTACAATTAAAAAAAAATGTTGACGTCCAAAATAATCGCATGAAAAAAACGCTCCCGGTGTGAAAGGACCTTTAATCTTAAAAACTGACTTACACATGATATGTATTTTTTTGGGAAATATGGTTCCTGGAATAGTCAGTAGACAATCAGGATCACTCAACTGTTTCACTGGTGTTAAATATGCAGACTAAAACTCGAGAAAATCGACGATATCGTAGAATCGCAATTTAAATCGAATCGGCATCCAAAAAAATTGTTGAAGAATCAAATCGGGAGAAAAGCATATTGTCCCAGCCCTAAGCTGCAGTGATGTTTCCTATGCTTTTAAAGCCAGCCTCTAGTGGACACTTGAAAAACTGCAGTTTTCCGCATTTCTGTGTCAGCTTTAGATTATTTTTATCTATTTCAGTCTTCGCTTGAAAACAAGAAGAACCATTCCTATGTTGTTCTCTGTCGTTTCACAGAGGAAATGGGGTTTTAATAATTAAACACATGACATGGAGCCTCCATGATACCGCTATTTTTAGTGGTGAATGATTGATTCCCTCCTGCTGATTTTAAGATTAAAGAAACATAGCATTGGTAGTAAACTGAAATATTCTGGGGTATTGAGCTGTTAAAAAAGCTCAGAGATCATTTTCTTCTGAAGCTTTAAGCTTTACATAGTGACGGCATTGCTTCCTATCTGGTATCATTTTTTTTAGTGTTGATCAGTGGTTCAAAATGAAGTCCACCCATGAAGTCCCCATCAGTTTTCTTCTACCAAAAGAGAAGAACTGCGTTAAGACCAGGTTTCAGTGTGTTTGTATTTGTAGAGAGCCAGCAGCAGCAGAGAGGGTGATGGAGAATGTGTTTGGCCATATGCACTCTGCAGGAATTTGAAGGAAACCGAGGGACTTGGAGGAAGGTGGCTTTTTGGCTGGACGGGAGATGACTAGTTGGTTGCTGTGGAGACAGAGACCAGCTAGTGTGTGTGTGTGTGTGTGTGTGTGTGTGTGTGTGTGTGTGTGTGTGTGTGTGTGTGTGTGTGTGTGTGTGTGTGTGTGTGTGTGTGTGTGTGTGTGGTTGTGCCTTTAGGAGTGAGACTGGTGGGTGTTGCTGGGTCAGGAGGGTAGCTGTGTGGAGTATTTCCTTGAGACAGCTTTTGTTTTTCTCCAAGTGCTTGAAGTTTTCAGTCTGGATTTGAAAGGTTTCCCTCTCTCCTCTCACTCTTTCGCTCTTTTGTCTCGTTTTCCCGCCCTGTCATCCTGGGAAATCAACTGGTCGCCTCAGGTCTCTTGTTTGCTCTCTAGAAACAAACTAGCATTTGTTTTCTCACTTGTGTGCCACTGTGTATTAAGGCACAACACAGAGTATATTTAGATGGCTGTGGGGCAGAAGGCTTCCCAAGCTCAGTATCATCGGTGATTAGCTGTGCATAAATAAAATAACCACAAGAATCAAATGTAAGCGGAGACATGAGTTCTTTGAATTCAACTTTGCATAAATGACTCATAAACAATTCCAAGTACTCAGAAGCTACGCTGCACAAAAGTTACACTGCAGTGCGTAGGCAAAACAATCAGGAGTGATATCACTTCCTGACGGTGGTGAAAGACTCGTAGGTTGTAAAAAAGAAAAAAAAAAAAGATGTTTTTTTTGTCTGCTGCAGACATCAGCCACCTCATCCAGTATTACCCGTCACTGTGTGCTCATCTCTGCTTTCATCAAACGCACCGGCAGAGAAAGGTTGCTTACATCACATCAGCTGAGGCCGATTTTCTGTCATCAACTTCCTCAGAAGCACCCTCTCTCTCTCTTTCTCTCTCCATCTCTTCATGGCCATTTTTGGATTGCGTCTGATCTAACTTGGAGTTTTGTCATACTTGTCCTTTTCCTTTTTTACCCCTGTATTTTAATTTCCCTCTGATGTTGCCTCTCTCTGCCGTATCACTGACGATGTTTCAATCTCTCACTGCCTCAGACTTTCCATTTGTTTAAAACAAGCATGATATCAGAACAAAGGGGAACTTTGTGCTGCTCGAGTTCCACTTCCTGTGTTCAGTGAGCGATCCTGATACATCACATTTTGCAGAGAGTGTCGGATGCACCCTCCGTAATGTAAAGTAGTATCACATTTAGCAGATACTCTGTGATCAGCCTTGACAGAAGCATCATAAGAGCTACAGTGCACATTAAAGAATGCACAATCCCCCTCTGTGTTCGAGTTCATTGAATATTCATGCTTTGTGTTTGTTACTTTAAAGCTGTTTTACAGTTTATTATGATTATGAGAGCATTACAAAGTGAATACCATTTCTTTAGAGTTGTCACTAAACGTCTTTGATAGATTACCTTTTGAGATTTTTGACAAAAAATTTCCCCAATGGGGGATCAATAAAGAATATTCTATTCTATTCTATTCTATTACCTGATACTGTAGCAGAGAAAGTAGCTGTAGAAAAAAAGGATGAAGGATTATGTGACGTTTTACCTGTTTCCATTATGTGAAGAGTTCTGGTTTAAAGCCATATAACTCTTAACAGCATATTTGGAATGACAGTAATTTTTTAAAAGAAGGAAAGATATGAGAGACCATGTTTTTTTTCCTCACTTTTTAGTGTTTGTAATGAATCCAGGTCAATCTTAAAGCAAAAACAAGATGACGTTGCTTTCTCTTTCTCTTTCTCTTTCTCTTTCTTTTGCTCATCTGTGTCTAAACTGGTCTCTGAGTCTCTGTTTGTAAAAGCTGCAAAGAGACAAAATGATAAATGCGCTAAAAGATACATTCTGAAAAAAGTCTGGCATCTTTCCATAGGGGTGTGAAAATGTAAGGGTGTGTGAATCTGTAAATCCTAAGAAATCAACATTTTATTTATTCAATGCAGCTTTCTTCTTTTTCTGACTGTCTACACCGCTCAGCAGTGCTGCTCTTAACGGGTTACTTTGTAGTCTTGTGTTGTAAAACAGATTTTTGATAGCTTTAATATTGTACTTGACTAAAACATATATACTTTAAACAAAACATGATTTACCAAAAAAGAAAAAGGAATACCTGCAGCCCTCTGAAGGAGGTATTAAGTTGTTGAAAGTGTTTCTAAAGTTGTTGAGATCATAGTTTGAGTGTTTAGATGCTAAACACAGTGTAACAAAGTGCTCACTGAATTTTACAAAATGCATTAAATTGTAGTTTTTTCCTTCCAGGTAGATACCAAGTATAAATGCTATCAGTTTTAAACTCTCACTGTTGACAGAGGAATAACAATGTTGCATCAAGTACATCGTGTCAAGGTCTTTCACTTTGTCTCACATGTCCTTGTTTTACCTTGCAGTGTCCGCCACCGCCTTCTACAAGGCCCAGCCAGTCATCCAGTTCATGTGCGAAGTGCTGGACATCCACAACATAGACGAGCAGCCTCGCCCTCTCACAGACTCACACCGGGTCAAATTCACCAAAGAAATCAAAGGTAATGACGGGTGTGCCAAGTGGACCTGGCAGGATGCGAGGAAGAGAGTTAAATGAGATGAATAAAGGTGCATTATGTGTGTGAGTGTTTGTGTGTTTGTGTGGGAGTTTGAGCAGGAGCAGGCCGTAGAGCACATGTCGCAGCCATTCACTCACAGACACGCACACTCTTAATTCTTCTCCACTTTGTATTATTCACCAGGTTTGAAGGTGGAGGTGACGCACTGTGGAACCATGCGGAGGAAGTACCGCGTCTGCAACGTGACCCGCCGGCCTGCCAGCCATCAAACGTGAGTCAGCCTCCGGGGCGGGTGGGTGTGTGTGTGGGGGGGTGCCGGGGAGAGGGGGGGGGACAGGAGACTAAGGGTGGAGTGTGTGGATGAGACGGGGGCGGGTAACAGGGACTGTGCAGGATGCAATCACCAGTTTACCACTAAACAAAACAAATAATTGTTGACTCATCTGACAACCATGCAAAGGATATTAGTCATCTGTAAATGCAGCGGCTGGTGTGTGCAGCTGCTGAGCTGCAGTGTTTGTCAACCAGTATAGATTACCTCTGTATATAATCCCTTACATACAGTTCACACCTGCATACAGCCAACAGAATAGATGCTTCATATCTATGGCAATATGTTATGATATGAAGATGAAACTGCAGACTCTTTCATTTGTCACTATGATTTTATAAATAGAGGCCAACTGTGATTCAATTGAGTTTATTTAGTATGCACAGCTTAACTAGTTAGATCCAAAACATGAGCACTTCAACAGCTGACATGCTAGTTTCCAGACAGATATATGGTTCATCATTGAATTTTTGCATTAGATCTCATCTTAATGGGTTATTACCTGGTCCGATAAAAAAAAATTGGACTGCATTTGTAATTGAAAGTCAATTATTGTTTATTTCAATATATGAACCTGAAGTTTGGTTCTGATTTCAAGTCAAAAAGATGCTTAAAACTCACACCTTATTTACATGCTGGCCTTTCCTTTTTGCTTTTTCTAAGCAACTTGAATCACAGTTTTTTGTAACATGGTGGTGTACTGTAAACAAATGAAGTAAACAGATGCTAGGGCACATTAAACCAGATGTGGCTTTTATTGATCAATGAAAATGCAGCTTAATCAACTCTAATTGTTTGTTTTTTTACAGACGGATTTATTTGGAGTATCACTTTAGCTCAGCAGTTAAAGAGTGCAGTGAGAAAGGAAACCATCAGCACAATATCTTTTAATTTCAAAAGCGCTGCGTATAAGATGTAAAGGAAACTCAGAACAATATCAAAGCCAAACAGTTATTAACAGGAACACAAGTTATTCAGTCCTTCCTCCCAAAGGCAATTAACCAACATTGGAAAAAAAACACCCAGACTTTGAACTCACTTCTGTTAAGTTCTTCTTTTTTTATTAGTTATTCAGTTTAATCTAAAATACAGAGAGGAAAACTGTTCAAATAAATCACTTTCTTTCAGTTCAGTTACTAAAAAGGAAATGCAGAGGTGTGGGGAACCCCCTCAGTCAGTCGTGTCATGATTAGAGAGCAGCTGCTGTGATAAACTATGCAGACTGAGCTGAGATTATCCACACATAGTAGAGGGAACTAAACTGAGTTAAATTTATCTGACCACCTTGACGTTTCATAACCTGACCGTAGTTAGTGTAGCTTTCACATCTTCAGTGTTTTACGGTACAAACACAAACTGCTATAAGTCACCCCCCACAATCCACCTCCTGTGTTTCATGTCTCTTGTTGGCTCTCGTTTTCAAAAATGCTATTTTTCGATGCTTTTTTCTTTTTAGGTTCCCCCTACAGCTGGAAAACGGTCAGACTGTAGAGCGTACTGTAGCCCACTACTTCAGGGAGAAGTACAACCTGCAGCTTAAATACCCACATTTGCCCTGTCTACAGGTGGGCCAGGAGCAAAAGCACACCTACCTGCCTCTTGAGGTGAGAGAGAACATTGTGCTGCTTGTTCTCAGCGAAATTCAATTTGAACCTGCCAGCTTGTTTGAGGAAATCTGCTGTGTAGACGGTCATTGTGCATGTGTGACTACTCTGTGCAGCTGCAGAGAAGTCTTAAGTATGCCTTTTAAAGTCTTTAGCGGGCAGAAAATGACCAAAATGCTGTTTGTTTTCCCTGCAGGTGTGCAACATTGTAGCTGGTCAAAGGTGCATCAAGAAGCTGACAGATAATCAGACCTCCACTATGATCAAAGCCACAGCTCGCTCTGCACCTGACAGGCAGGAGGAGATCAGCAGGCTGGTGAGTTTAAAAGGAGACAGCTGCTGAATGAAAATCTCCTCTGTTCCTCCGTAAACACCCCGATTAAACGCTGAAATGACACTGAGTGGCATCTTTTGAAATTTGATGTAACACTTGTTCACTTTTATGGCTGCCACACACACATCTAGTAAGCAGAACATCTTCTCATGCTGTGCACTGACTGAAGCATGCATGGTTTAAAGACATGAGGTCACATTCAGAAACCTGACACTGCCTGAGCGGCGAACAAAGATTTCCAGAAAGTCTACTTGGCCATAGAAATGCGCTGAGGTAATAAATTAATGTCGAATATTTTAAGCGTTAGCTCTCGGGGAATTTTAACACTTTACATTTGAAAACCATTCACTCAGTCAGGCAGCAGTGTTACGAAATGCTTGTGTTGCTAGGCTTGTTTATTCTTGTTGCCATGCTGCTCATCCTGCTATCGAATTGCTTGTTTTGTAATCACCTCGCAGAGATTCCTATTCCACATTGTTAGAGGAGGCATGTCTTTGTGCTCATGCATCATCTCTGGAAATGAAAAGGCAGATCTGACAGGCCTACTCGGGGTCAACAAAGTGTCAGAGAAGTAGTATCCTTGTTTGTGTGTGAAGCTCTGCCTTACATTGTTGATGGAAAGACTGACAGCCGTGTCCTCAGCAGCCATCAGATTAGCAACGCACATTTTAGTACCTGTTGTTACCTTATTAAACCCCGTCTCTTTATCTCTTCAGTCAGGAGCGAAATAACTGGACTGGCTTCCAGGAAATTATTGTAGACAACACTGTGGTGGCGTTTTCATTTAGATGCAGTGTCGCTTCACACTGGCAGGCAAGTGTGGGCGGAAAAGACAAGGTTGAGAGACAGAAAAGCACAAAACAAGTAGATAAGCAGTGTCTGTCAGAACTACATAATGAATTCTGTATTAAATTTGGATGTCGTGCCAGGTGGGCTGATCACGCACTGTGTGCCTGCAGTCATTTCAAATTAAGGTGCTGGCACTGACACTTTGTTGGGATGTCACTAATGTGCAGCTTCCGTTCTTTGATTCAACTTTGTCTCATGGAATAATGTAAACAAAATAGTTCATGCAGAAGTGAAATTGCATGAAGTAAAACTGATACAGGAGAGTGAGGACAGAGCGTCAGCATCAGCAGCATATCTAAAACAGTGGTGGCCCGAGCCAATAAAGAGCCCTCAGAACTGATGCTGCAGTTGTTTGCCTCCCTCTTAGGATAAACGAGAGCTGTCACAGTACACTAATTTTGTCCTACTTTTGTGCAGTGGAGAGAAGATGGTCTACACAAGTGTTTTTTTCCAGTCAGTAACTATTATTAGTCTTTTCTAACATTTTTGTAAAGGGCTTCACTGTGTGGAGTCACAGCCAGCAATTAGTTAACTTTTAACAGACGAGCAAAATGAAAATAAGCTCGTTTGGTTGTTCTCTAAACTCTGAAACATAAAAGAGATTCCTCATAGTTGTAGATATGTTGGTGGTGAGTTTTTGTTTTCATGTTAACCTAAGACAACAAGCTGCAGGCATGAAGACTAATGTATCCAAACCTGTTGATTTACCCCTCCAACCAAAACAAGCCACTGCGAGTCATCGGGTCGGAGTAATTAACCAATGTTATGATCTTGGCGTGCTTCATTAGCTTTCAGACGAAGCTGTCCTCAAACACCACACCCTGACTGATCCGTGCAACCTCTTTTCCCCTTTCAGGTGCGCAGTGCCAACTACGAGGCCGACCCCTTCGTGCAGGAGTTCCAGTTCAAAGTGCGCGACGAGATGGCCCACGTGACGGGGCGAGTGCTACCCGCCCCCATGCTGCAATACGGCGGCAGGGTGAGCACAGAGCACTTTATGGTACCCTTCCTTTAAATCACGCCCATTCTCTCTGTTTGTCTGACACGCTCTCCCCTTCCTCAGCTGTTTTTTTTTCTACTACGTCTCAAAGGGGGAACTAACTCACTGGCTTCTGTTTGGTCTTCATGGTGTTTGTCTGTTTGGCTTTTATTGTGGTCAAGTCTCAAAACTGGAAATTCTGATTTTACCCTCAGAGTTTTTGGAAAAAAATGAAACCATGGATGATTTTGGCGACTCTGAAATTTGACAAAGATCATGAAGCACCTGAACTTTGATTAAATGATCCCTCAGTGTGAACCAAGATGAGATTCTTGTCTCATATGCTTGTTTTCATTGAAGGAAAACTGAATACCAGCTAATTGAGACTGAACCACAGTGCTGATTAACAACTGTTTTATTTGAGGAGTCACACCTTTGTTTTAGTACACTTGGGTGTGTGTGTTACTGAAAAATATGACCTCATTATGCACAATATTTGCACATAATCACACTTCTTTGCGATTACAGTTAAAGTTACCCTTGATTATATTTCTCATTTTCATATTTTGACTTTGAATGTAAAGATAATCTGCAAATGCATGTTTCTTTTTTCATCCTACAGTTAAAATTTCTGTCTATAAATCAGTCTTTACGTCTGGATGAAGAGGATGAAGAGTGTGTGTGGACCCTTGTCGGTTCTCAGTTAGGGTGTGTGTGTGTGTGTGTGTGTTTGAATGAGCATCCGTGCCCTTTTGTGTTGAGTTTAATTGTGAGCTTGTATGAACAGTATGAAAGTGACTGTATGCTTACGCAACCATGAGTACATGTGGTGAGACTGTGATGTTGTTTTAGAACCGCACGGTAGCCACGCCCAGCCACGGGGTGTGGGACATGAGGGGGAAGCAGTTCCACACCGGGGTGGAGATCAAGATGTGGGCCATCGCCTGCTTCGCCACACAGAGGCAGTGTCGAGAAGAAATCCTCAAGTATGAGTGTTTGCAGTTTATTTGACCTCGCTTGTGTTAAATGGGTTCATAGCAGGAGCCGCTGTGCATGCAGTAATGATGCTAGCATGAGTAAGTTTCCTCTGAGTGTGAGTCAGACTAAACTAAAGTAAAGAGTTCTTCTGTGGTCCCCTCACATGATTAAAAATGTACTCTGAAGCTGCAGCCTGCAGTGAGATCAATTTGTCCTACATGGAAATGTACTTACACGCTTGAATTACTTTTTTTTTTAACTGCAGTTTAATTAAAACATGGTTACTCATTTCAGTTTGACCGTGTAGAGTTATTTTTTAAACAGCTCATTGCACAGAGGGAACAACAGCTTGTTTTGCACAGTTTTGCAGTTAGTCAGGCTTCTTTATCGCTAAGGTAAAAACATTACAGCAGCACTAACAGATGACCTGACTATTATAATCTGCTTCCTCCTAAATGTAGGAGTTTCACAGACCAGCTGCGTAAGATTTCAAAGGATGCTGGGATGCCCATCCAGGGCCAGCCATGTTTCTGTAAATACGCCCAGGGAGCGGACAGCGTGGAGCCCATGTTTAGGCACCTGAAGAACACCTACGCCGGGCTGCAGCTCATCATCGTCATTCTGCCAGGAAAGACTCCCGTCTACGGTCAGAAAACCGCTTCAAACTGAATATTATATTAGAGTCTATAGATACGCCTGTGGTTTCAACTGTGTGGATGCACTAATGCTATTCTGGGACTGAGTGCTGGTGCAATATTCTCTTCTGCTCAGCTTCACAAATGTATGAAATGAAAGAACCACTTTGAAGAGACTGCGCTTCATGCTCTGCAAAAAAAAAAAAAACTTCCATTTTATTAAACTCTGAATATTTCAAATGACAATCCTCCAAAATCCTAAATCAGGAAGTGTTTCCATGCATGCTTTATTCCTAACATCAAGCGTATCCGCCCATATATCTAATATCTTCACCTAACCGTAATCATATTTGACGTGCGCTTTTTATTTACACACACAGCTGAGGTGAAGCGTGTGGGAGACACCCTCTTAGGCATGGCCACACAGTGTGTTCAAGTGAAGAATGTGGTGAAGACGTCGCCTCAGACCCTCTCCAACCTCTGCCTCAAGATCAACGTGAAGCTGGGAGGCATCAACAACATCCTGGTGCCTCATCAACGGTCAGTCAGAGGGACGCTGCAGCCAGAGTGTTAAAATTTTAACCTTTTTTGGTGTAACTATTCACATCATGCACTCTAGCTTGTGTGATATTTGAACAAGTTTATGTAACTAAAAAAGGACAGTGCAGAAACAAACATGGTGCTGATGTCAGGACACAGTATTTATTTTGTCATGTAACAGGATATGATTGAAGATATCATTATCTTTCATCAACAGGCCATCAGTGTTTCAGCAGCCAGTCATCTTCTTGGGAGCAGACGTTACACACCCCCCTGCTGGTGATGGGAAGAAGCCTTCAATTGCAGCAGTAGGTTACTTTACCTTATTCAGGGTTTCTACTGGGTCTTAAAAGTCTTCAAATGTCTAAAATTCTCTCAAAACCTCATAAAATATCTTACAAATACAAATTTGAAAGGTCTTAAAAATATATTGATGTTACTTACAAATAAAGATTTGAAGTTGGTTTAAAATGTTCCGATTTCTCTTCATGTCTTTTGTACTTTTTGCCAGTATGGATGCAAAATGGATCTTATATTGTATTCATTATGGTCTTTAAAAAGTCTTTGATTTGATTCGTTGAAACCTGCAGAAACCATGTTTTTAATTTAAAACAGCTTCACCTGAGGTTTACTGTTGAATGACTTTTTCTTTTTAGTTTTTCTTTTCCTTCTCTTTCTTGATCTCCAGCCATGCTCGGAGTAATAATACCTTTACCCCTCTCCCTCTCCTCCAGGTGGTTGGCAGTATGGACGCCCATCCCAGCAGGTACTGTGCCACTGTGCGGGTCCAGAGACCCAGGCAGGAGGTCATCCAGGACCTGGCCTCCATGGTGCGGGAGCTGCTTATCCAGTTCTACAAGTCGACCCGCTACAAGCCGACCCGGATCATTTTCTACAGGGACGGAGTTTCAGAAGGCCAGTTCAGACAGGTCAGCTCCAACCTCCTCTTAAAAAGGACTACTCAGAAACAGACATGATGGATTTTGCTTATACCTGTATTCTTTATTTTTTATTCCTTATTCTTTATTGTCTGTATTTTCTTCAGACCCCATTAGAGTCTGAAGCTTTTACTGTTCAGGATTAGCTGAAAGAACAGTATTCCTAACTACAATGGCACCAATATGATGATTGTTTTTCAGCAAAATGATTAACTGATAAGATCATTCAGAGGAAAATTACTAGTCTAATTTCTTAATGAAGAAGAAACAGTTTGGGGGAGACTTGAAGGAAAAATGTCTGATTACAGCTTCACAGACAGAAGACTCTTGCTGCAATCTTACATTTCAACCACTCTTAAGACTTAAATTTGGTCTTCAGCAAAATATAATCACAATTTTTTACTTATTGTGGCTAAATGATTGATGTAAAAAATGAAGACAAGATAGTTTTTAAAATACCCACAGATATTCAACATCCTTCTTTCAGGATGTTGAATTGTGAATATAAATCGCTGAATCTCTCCTCCTCTCTTCCCCAGGTGCTGTATTATGAGCTGCTGGCCATCCGTGAGGCCTGTATAAGCCTGGAGAAGGAGTACCAGCCAGGCATCACCTACATTGTTGTGCAAAAACGCCACCACACACGCCTCTTCTGTGCCGACCGCAACGAGAGAGTGAGTCCCCCTTCGCATACACACAAACGCAGATAAATGCGTGCTCGATCTGACAGGGTGATGGCTCCCATTAAAGTCCGTACAGTCTGTTATTTGTTTGTCCATATTCTTGTTTTATGCTCCGAGCCGGCATGTTAAGTACTCAAAATGGCTCTTCTTAATTACCTTTTGTTGTCAATTGGGCCGTTCACCCTCCTAACCCCTGTAATTACATTCGATTAAAGCATTAGAGCCCAGTGCAGAACCCAGAGCTCTAGAGTGGCACTCAAGGCCCAGAGAGTAAGACTGGGCTAGTTAACAACCTTATTTTCAGTGCAGTCACTTCCACCCAGAGCATTAGGCTCTCTGGAGCATTAGGCCTTTAATTGGTTGATTGGGAAGCACTTGGTAAAGCTAGGCTAGGTCAGTCCATCAGCTAGATCTTTTTTTTCCATAAGTGTAGTTTTTGCTTGTCATTAAGTGCTTTAAAGCTGTGTTTTTCTGCTGCTCTTTTCCATCATGTCTGCTCTCGTTGTTGTTGTTTTTTTTGCTTTAAAGTGAAAAAATGGTACAAACATTTGGGACTGAGTGACCTCAACTTTGCTCTTGTCAGGTTGGACGCAGTGGAAACATTCCTGCTGGTACTACCGTGGATACGGACATCACACATCCCTACGAGTTCGACTTTTACCTCTGCAGTCACGCTGGAATACAGGTCAGAACAACCTCTTGTCTTTTCTACCCTTTTCAGGTGGATTTCATCATAGTCTTCTCCCCTCATTGGTATCATTGTGAGCCTCTGAAGACTGATGCAGTGCTGTAAGAAGATGGTAAACAAGATGTGGATGTAAAAAAAGGAAATGCTTGTTTTTTTGTTTTTTCCTTTTCATGTTTATCTTAAGTTCGATCTCTCCGGGAACTGCTGACTCGCCTCTGCGAAAAGTTTTATAGATCTTAATGCAATTTCATGGGTTTGGTTCCAAAAGTATCTCTTCCTGCCTAACAACTGAAATGGGTACATCTTAACTCTTCACAAGATTTAATTTATTTATTTGTTTGACAGAGGATAGATACATATAGTCTTAATTTTTGCAGTTTTGTTTAACCTCTTAACATGCTCGTCAAATTTAAGCTAGGATTCCAAAGTTACATTAAAAACTTTAAATTTCTTTACCCCCTCTATCTCTCTCTCTCATCAAGAAAAGCACATCAAGACAGTTTTGTTATGTCCAAAGTCAGATGATTGTGTTGAAGTCTTAAAGACACACCAGACATTTCCTTTGAAAGTATCTCTTCTGCCATCGGGGGGTTTTGCAGACACACGGATAATTGTATTATTTGGATACGTTTGACAATAAACCCTTTTGCAGCTGTCAGATAAATCATTTATATACAAAGTAAAAAGTAAAGGACCTAGAGTTGAACCTTGTGAATTTTTTCAATTTGTAAGTCTGGACGGATGACTCGGTAACACACTGCTCTTTGTTCCCAAGATATGATCTGAGCCAAGTCTCAAAAAATTTAATATTTGCAGTTTAATAGACGGCTGGACATCAAGAATCAGTGCCAGGAGCAACCATTTAATCTAAAAGTCAAACTATTGGGCGATGGAAAAAAACGCAACACAAGACTCTTGAATCCTCCTGTCCTCCAGCTCCTACTTGAGACTAAAAGGTTTTTGGAGTAGGACTGCAGGGTTCTGCGAAAGCCCTTTCTCAGAGACAACATCTTTTGAGCTGAAAACATACAGGTTGCGTATTTGGAGTGTAGCAGCAGTGTAGTTCAGCCCCGGTCAGCTGGGCTCAGTATGGAGGAAACAACATGCTCACAACAGGTTGTTTTGTCTTTCTGTGGTCGATTTCCTCTAATTTGGATATAATTCAGTGACTGTTGAGCCTCTACTTTAAATGAAAAAGCAACGTGATTTTACCATTTCCTTTTTCAAGTTTATTCGTGTTTAATAAAGTAAACTATGTTCCTTTATGTCGTGCTGTTACTTTCAGACAGATTGAGGAGTTAAAGTCCTGTTCGCATATGGTGTTTTATTTTGAAATACCGGATTACGTGCGCGGTTTTCACGCTTGACTCCCTGTCTGGAACGATTTTCTCTATGTGGATTGACACATGTTGGAAGCGTAGAGCACCAAATTAGACTCATTGCATATCTTTCGCAGTGCTGCTCTCGATACAATGCTGCGACGGAGCTGATACGCGTCCTGTATGTGATGCTGCGTTGATTAGAATGGCGACCTATTTGCTGCGTGATACACAACGCTGCTGCCACGCCCCAAATACACATCCTGTATGTTTTAGCCTTTAATATTCAGAATGTTACTCCTCTTTCTATCAAGAGGACACTGTAATCATTCTGTATGTGAAACATCTGCATAGAAATATACATTTTTTAATTCAGTTAAAGTGCTTCTCTTTGTGTTTACCTCCTAATGTGTCTCATTTTTGACTCTTTTTATGTGATCTCCTGACATTTCTGTTTTCTCTGTTTCTTTTTTACTCCTAGTTGAAATAGCAGTCGCATTTGTACCTTAATTCTGGATCTAATAATGATATAAAAGTGTAATTTCATTCCCCTCTCCAGGGCACCAGCCGGCCCTCCCACTACCATGTTCTGTGGGACGACAATTGTTTTACCGCTGACGAGTTCCAGCTGCTCACATACCAGTTGTGCCACACCTACGTGCGCTGTACCCGCTCAGTCTCCATCCCTGCGCCTGCCTACTACGCCCACCTGGTGGCCTTCCGTGCCCGCTACCATCTGGTGGACAAAGAACACGACAGGTGAGGAGAGGAAACAAAGACGATTTCTTTTTTTTTCATTCCGGGTGAACAAGTCTCGAACTCACAGCAGCTGTCGTGTATTACTTGAGAAACGTTTTTCACCATGCATGCTATTGTTGTTGTTTACCATCAGTCCTAACTGGTCCCCTCTCGTCCCCCTCTGTAGCGCCGAGGGCAGCCATGTGTCTGGCCAGAGCAACGGTCGGGACCCCCAGGCACTGGCCAAAGCTGTTCAGATCCACCACGACACCCTGAGGACCATGTACTTCGCCTGAGCTCCACCAACCCTCTTGAAAACCATTGCCACCTTGTTCACACACAAAAACACACAGACCTAACCGTGCACGCCTGGCCTGCCAGTCAAGAAGTCCTCATATGTGCAAGTCCCGCCCCCCCCTACATGCCTAGTCAATCCGGACCTGACACTGTGCAGAGGAGCGCAGGGAGGAGGGAGGGGAGGAGGCACCCCCACACTGGACTGAGGATGCAAAAGCTGCTTGAAAAACAAACAAGAGAGAAACTCAGCACTATTATGCAATATTAAACCAGCCAACTAGTTCATTTTCTCCCTTATCAGGCCCCCTTCCCCTTCGGTTGCCCCACCTTCCTGTTTTTCCTCTGTTTTTGTGGCCTGTGGGTGTTTTTTTGTTGATTATCTCTCCTTTCTCCTTTGGCTCAGTCTCTCTTTCTATCCTACCGATCTGCTCCTTTCCTGTCTACAGTACCTCAAGTCAGTTAGAGCAGCAGCACTTTCACATTCTGCCAGTTTAAGTGTCGTTTGTTGTCGACTCTCTCTCCCCCCTCGGTGTTTGAAATGACGGTGCAGAGATTGAAGAGAGTCAGATTCTGGAGGTTTAAGTTATGTTGGGTTTATGTTGGAATCTAATGACTCCATGTTGAAGAGGGTTGTCCCCCTGCCCCTCAGCTCCCACTTTGACTTTTCCCTTTTTCTTTTTCTCTTCTGTCAAGTTTCACTAGTGTGTGGAATCACCAGTTTATTTTGAGCACACTGCCACCTGTTGGCCACGAGGTATAAATGCCCCCCAAGTCACAACGACGAGTTGTTTACTTATGAATTTTCCAATCACCTTAGCAGTCAGCTGCTACATTTAACAATGGCAGTTTTGGTAGCTGATATATCCATTGTTCTACAGTATGTATTTCATTTTAAGTATAACACTGTTATTTAATTGTTTTATTTTGTTCTCCATTATGTGAAACATTTTATGACTTTTTTAAATCACTTCAATCATGTAAGCCTTTTTTGTTTGTTTTTATCTCTAATTAGTCAGCATGCTTTTATTGCCCTCAGTGCTTTATCTCATTTCCCCTCTCTTTGAGTTGGAGAAGGCGTTTAAATCGAGATCACGTCGATGGTTTCCTCTAGTGCAATAATCAGCCGAAACGAAGGGAAGAGGATCGTAGGGGGACTTTAAAAGAACACTTACACGTTTCATTTCAAAGTCCTCGCTCAAAGTTTGCCACTCGCCGGGAGCGTTCACGTATCGCTCCTCTGTGGGGCGTTTGATCGGCGCGTTTTACGAGTTTGCCCTTGCTGTTGGGCAAAAAGAAAAAAGGTGCAACTGCAGTTTTCGTGTTTTTTTTTTTTTTTTTACTTGAATTGAAGGATGTTATGCACCTCTGTGGTTTGAGGCTACTTTTATTACACGTGGGTGTAATTTCAGAGTTTGTTAATGTGGCTGATTTTCTTAATTCCCAAGACTTACATAGCTTCTCATCTGACTGCAGCAAAGTGGAGAATAAGGCCATAAAGAGGTAGTATCAAGTGCCTGGTGGAGGTTTGGTGTCCGTTGGTCTGAATTGACTAATTTTGTCAGTGGGATGAAATCAGATGATCGAGTTTATTCCAATAAATAGACAGCATAAGATGGTTAAAAGCAAGAAAGTTCACCTAATGCCTCTTATTCTTCTCAACAACCATCTACTGACTTTTCTATACATCTCATTGAAATCATACGAAGATCGTCTATTTATTGTGTTTGCTTTTACAGCAGTGTTAGCTGTCCTAGTGGCTTTGCCAGGTCGTCTCTGCCTGACCTTTACCAGACATGGATACAGCTGCTACAGTGTGTTTGTACCTATAAGGCCGGGGTCATGGGTGTTGAAATCAGCCTTTGTCATAAAACTGAATCTTTCAGTTATCTCTTTGTCAGTGAATCTCCTAAATATGAACGAGGTTTGAGTTTCAGCCCATGCGACCAGCCAGGAGTCGGCTTCAGAACAAAGCTGAGGAGATAAGTTAGTGACCGGTATCTGATAATATGAAATGTGTATTTGGATTATAGTCACTGCTTAGCTCCTCTGTGCTGCTGCTGATGGCCTGAAGCCCGTCTGGGGGTTGTATTTTCAAAGTTATCTGCACTAAAAGAAGCTGTGTTTGGGGACTGAACACAGGCGTGGTGCTACTCTGTCTAAAGCTGAACCTTTATGTGAGACTCTAGATGAGCAGGTGTGGAGGGAGAGGAAAGAAAAACAGTTAACCTCACTCACTTAAGGACAGGAAAAGGTGCTGTAGTCGGAGCGGGGTGTGCTCTAGGATTAAGGAAACTTTGAGGTTAAGGTAGTGCTGATCACGATGGAGAACCTGTAAACGGTACACTCGTGGAGGTTCCCTCAGAACTGAAGGGTCCTGCATCCACTGTTGCATTCGACTGCCTTTCCTTGGCCAGTGGGTTTGAGCCTTCATTATTTCACTAATGTCTGAAAGCCTTTATAAAAAGCCAGATTGAAAGTATATTTGTACATTTTAAATTATGTAATGCACACCACTTATTTTTGCTAACAGAAAAAAATGTAGTCTAAAAACTATTAATCTTAGTAACAATGTATCCTGACGAGTAACGGTTAAAAAAGAAAAAAAGATCTAGTTACAAAGTTTTATTATCGCAATAGACTGTTGAAGTGTTCCTGTGTCACTTTCGTGTATGTGTGAACAGTGGTGGGGTTGTTGTGTTTGGACTGTAAAACTGTTATTGATCGGGATGTGGACTTAAACTGCCTCGTGCTTTGATGTTCGGATACAAAAAAAAAAAACTGCAAGATGTTGAATGATCTTTTCTCTGCTTTTTTTTTTTTTTTGGTAGGCATTCAAACTGGAGGTTTGTCATTGACGAGAAATTTTCGGGGAGAAAAAAAAATCGCACAGCAGACGGTTTTTGTATTAAGAAATTACATCCCTTTTTTTTTGCGGCGGTAATAGCAGAAGAATCGGTGATGTTTTCTGCTCCTGAATGTTCCCGTCATTTGGTGCTGATGCTCGCTCCTTATCATGACTGAAGAGGAAAAAGGGGAGTTTATTTGAAAGTGTTGTCAAGTCACCTTAAGGACACATGGTCAAGCTATGTTGTAGTAGTTCTCCATTGCTTTCCTTTTGTGTTAAATCCTCCAGGGGATTTGCGCTGGATTGCAACCTCTGTTGCCTTCCTCGGAGTCCGAGTCACTTTATGTGCCCGCAAACACAAAGAGTCAGCCTCTCGGTAAATCTGCGGTGTGACAAAGCCTGTAATCTTATTGTTGCTCTCTTTTCCTCTTTCTCTCCCAAACATTTTACTCCCAGTGTACCAGAGGAGTACATTCCACGGCTGTACAATCCCATCCGATCCCCTTCTGGGAGGCGAAAGACGAATAAAAGCTGCGGGACGAGTTGATTCAGTCAATTGAGGGTGTGTGGTTTTAGACCGAATCAAAGCTGACGGATGATGAGCTTATGTGGCAGGTTGCGTTGGAAGTCTGAGGGTCGATCCGAAGAATTTGAATCACTTTCTAACTCACTCTCTCTGCTGTCTGTGATAGATTTAGTATGTGTATGATCTACACTCTCGGGGGCAGTTAAACACATGTTTACATAGCAGATGTGTTTGCCTCGATCGCAGCTGAAATGTCATCAGCTCTGCTTTGCAAATCTTAGCTTGTAGTGATGTGACCTAACACGGGGAAGACCATTCAGGGCCTGAGGAAGTGAGCGCGCCAAGGAATACAAAGGCATAATTGATAGGGTCAGTTTTTCACTCATCGGACATCTTTGTTACACAGTGAGGGAATAGGTTTGTTTGTTTTTTTTCCGTTCTATTAAAATGACTTGGCATAAAATGAAAGGACACACACAGCTCGCAGCTAGCTTTGGCCTTTTACTCTCGATTAGGATAACAGTATGGACAAGTCTTTTTTACAGAAGCAGGAGAAACAAACATATCAGCAAAGTGACAGAGTCTGGTGAAGAAAAATCGCCAAATTAAATCCGAAAGGTCAGTGTCTCGCCTTCGAATGAGTTAAGGTGTATTCCATTTTGAGTAACCGATCAATAAATCCCAGATTTTTTGTTGCAGTGGAAAGTAGCAAAGGAGTGAGAAAAAGTCCACAGAAAGTGCCTTTCCTCTTGATGGTGCTGTAAACTGAAAGATAACGGTGAAAAATCAAAGAGTCAGAATGTCCTTTTCAAGAAGACGTTGCAGTGCAAGAACAGCTGCATTCACACACACGCACTGTACATGTTTGTTTTTTAGAGACGGCGATGCAAACTCGTGTTTTATGTTTTTAGATACAAAGCCTACGTAGAAAAAGAATAAAAAAGCCAAGTATCTGGTTGTGGTTGAGCTTTTCGCTTCATAGTGCATTTAGCGTCTTGGACCAATGGTGTCGTTGGTACAGTGCGATAGGGTGGGCGGTTTTAGCAGTTTGGGCGGGGTCGGGTGTAGGCGGCACTAGCGTGGTTTTGACACGACGGCCCAGCCCGCGAATGACAAACATAGCACAGCACTTTAGAGACTGCCACTCTCACTCAGACACATAGCCAAGAGGTTTTCCTCCGCTCCCCTCCTTCCTCCTCCCTTGAACTAGAAGGCGGAGAGGATCAAAACCTCAGAGTCGAAGTCGAAGGGAGGTGGGTGTTACCAAACAGAAGCAGTTGGATGTCAAAGTGTGCCTCATGACTCTTAGTGGCTCGGTTGCCTTTTGGTGGAAGTTTCTCTGTCGGAAACACCACCAGACGTTTCTTACAGCTGGGGCTGGGCGTCAGAAACTAAGATTAAAGGTCCTTACACACCGGGACCGTTTTTATCGTGCAATTATTTCAGACGTGAAAATGTTTTCTGAAACCTGTATCCTGTCAATACAAGCGTTCACATCAGCGACGTTTTCCCGTCCTGCGATATTGCGGCATTTATTTTTTCAGATCACAGTAGATTTTTTAAAGTTTTGCATACTGAGTGTCCACTTCTGACCAATCAGATGTCGTGTTGTTGCGTCGTCTGATTCACCGGTATATCCAACATGGCCGACCGGCTGATTGTTTACGTGTCGGAGAACAGAGTGCTTTTTGATTAAAGACACAAATATTACAAAGATAATGACCTGAAGGATAGTTTGTGTGCTTTAACAGTTTGCTAAACGTCTTTGTTTTAACTTTCATCTGTGCTAAGTAACTTTAGCTCGTAAGCTAACCTGTTCAGATACAACATACCATATGTATTTTCACTGTCTCAAACTTAAATCGCATTGTTACCTTACGTTTATGGATTATAGTTTAATGTGCTTGTCTGGTACTGGCCCCGACTCAGTACCAGTGTTGTTTTTGTCAACGCCCCTTTTTTTCCACGATGAAGACGTGACGTCGACAAGCTAAACATAAGTCTTAGATGACTAAAATGTGACAAGACGAATGTGCGTTTACGTTGACGAGACGAGACTAGACGAAAACGTTAGACGACGAACAGAGTTGCAAAATTCATGAGCATTTCGTCAGTCAAACGCTCAACATTTTCGTTGACGATGACGTTGACAAAATATTTTCGTTGATGAAAACAACACTGCTCAGTACATGCTATAATGATAGACAGCCATCTCAAGTCGACTTTTTTTTTTTTCAGACCTGAAAAACAGTCAGTCTGGTGTTGTGTCGGTCTTCTCGCTTCCACTCGGGACGCGTCTTTTTTTCCCCACGGAAAGTCGCATCGGGCTTGATGTGTGTAGTCAGGCGCGTCAAAATTCGCCTCTGAATATTCCGTAATTTCACGTCGTATATTTGCGTCGTTCTCGGTGTGTAAGGACCTTAAATCTGAAGAATCTCAAATTTGAAAATAACCAGTATTAATATCGGCATTTTAACCACCTGAGATAAACTGTAGTTATTTGTGTATCTCTGTTTCGCCCAGCCCTAGCAGCAGCCCACGGCGTACTTTCACTGATGCCCCTGCTGTGTGTCTTGTCCCCGATGGAGGGAACGTGTCCAGTCCTGAGCCGGTTGGGTGTTGACTGAAAAACTGAAGGTGGTCTGTAGTTGTGTGGGTACCTTTTCAGTCCAGGGGGGTGAAATCTTTCTATTACAAGAGATCTCTAAAAACACTGCACCTCACTTACCTTGGTATGCTGCATATGTTATACTACATGAAAGAAAAAAACTGCAAACTGCTTTTATTATGACATATAATGCTTGAGTAATGCCTGATTGCGATATTCTTATACAGTAACTATTTTAGAGTCGAAATAAGTATAACTGTACAAAATATTCTCTGTTTTTTGTCTTAACACTTATCCGATTTTGACGAATTGTTCTTGAGCCGACTTTACTTTGTTGTCCTATTTAAATGTGTCGTTTCTTTTAAATTTATATATGAAATATATATGTGCGGAATATTTTATGGTGTATTTATTGAGAGTGCGTTCAAGCGGCTGGAGTCTCCGCATCATATTGCAGCATGGTGGGGGTGGAGCCAGGAGTGAAACGAGGCCTTTAGCCCCTCCCCCTCCATGTTGACGCCTTATTCTCTTAGACACGCAAGCACAACAATATGGAGGGGGGTGCGAGGTGGAGGAAAAGGAGGAGGTCTATTTTGCCTGGACAAACGGAGCCGTGTATCAGGTTCTGGTTGACGTCTGAAGGTCAAATCGTCCTCTTTCTTTTCTCAGTATTTTTTTGCCCTCCACTTTTCTTTTTACAAACTTTAGAAGGCCAAAACGCTAACCCCCACATGTTGCAGCTCATCTCTGACGAAGGGAACCATTTCTGAACCATACTGACGTCAAATATTGTCGGATAGTCAACTTTTTTTTTCTTTTTTTTTCAATCATCCCAAGCTGCTAATTGGTACGTTAGCCATGCGAACTCCCTGAGCCAGTAAAGAGCAGGTGGGAAAAGAAAAGAAGAAAACTTTTAAAAGCAGCAAGGGAAGAAAAGGTCGATGTTGAAACGGCAGAAATCTTTAAATCCTGGTGAAAATTTAAAGTGTTGAATCTTCTTTCCTTTTGAAATTCGTCAAGTTTTTTCTTGTGCCAGAACCTTTTTGTTAAAGAGCAGGAAACAGGTCTCATTCCACAAAAAAAGAAGACACGCCTCAGCCTTAAGTGCGTTCTTACGTAGTCGTCAGATTTCCATGTGCTCACAAAACTCTACCGGCGTTTTCATCTCTTTTCATATTTCATGTAAACCACTAGTATTGCTGCAGGATTACAATGTACGAACAGCTTTCAAAGATTTACTCTGGCATGTTTGTACTGATGTCAGAACTGAAAACAAGTCTGGGTCAAACTGCGTTCAGAAATCACTCTCGGCTTCAAATCAGCAGAAATTCAGAAATGAGGAAGAGATCATCGTAAAATAAAAAAAATCTCAATCATGTAAAAATTTGCTGATGTCAATCCAAAGACGAACCTTTCCAGACGCGGTTTGACTCAGACTTGACTGGAATGTCCTCACAGAGCTGGATTACAGAGACCTGTGCCTGTATAATGAACCAAGGTTGAGTTGTGTTTTGATGAATTGCTGTTTTTTGTTTTTTTCTTTATAAACTGTTTTCATGGGTTGTCCCTCACCCAGTCAGAGGATCAGAGACATGGAGCTTTTGAGTGTTGTCCATCCTGTTCCAAAGTCGAACAAAAAGGCCCTCTGTCCTTGAATCGATGTTTACTGTAATGTTTACTCCCATGGCTATCAGATGTTTCACCTGTTTTCATCCCATTATCATTCCAATAATGACTTTGAACCAAATATTGCACAAGAGATTAGGCTCCTGATGCCGTGTTTCCCATGTAGACACACACACACACACACAATGGTGTTGGTGACAGATATTCGACAGTGGCCAAGGATCGAACACAATATCTGCGTGAGCTGATTGTCATATTCTTTTCCATGTAGCATCTCTCTCACTCTCGTGTCAGTTTGATTTCAAAGTGAAGATCTTGGGCTCTGATACCTCTGAGTGAGGCACCAGCAAATGGATGTTTGTAACACGTTTGAACAGTGAACCTTCACCACCAGATGATCCATGTCTCAGTCTCTCTGTGTGCTGCAAAGCCTCTGTTGTACCAACAGCTCTATTCCTCTCGGTTTGAATGTCTCTTTCTTTTGTAACTCTCTCTCTCTCTCTCTCTCATAGGTTGTTGGCCTTTTAGTGTTGCTTTGCTTCAGTTTGAAGTGTATCTTTGACTAATACTTGCAATAAAATGCTTTGCTTTACCCGGGTTGTCTTTGAGTTTTATAAATTGAATTAATTTTGTTAATGAAACACAAACTACATGAAGAAATCCCAGCAGCAAAAGTGACTCCACACAGGTGGTTTGTAGTCGGGGTGGGCTGATAATTGGACTTGGCTGATCGCCGTTTATTTTACAGATGGCTAACAAAATTCACTGAAAGCTGCAGTACTTTGGCTCGGCTGTCTGTGTGTCTTCCCCTCTGGGTCTGGTTTCTTTCCCTCACTGACCACCAGTGTTAATTCTGGCTGCTGTTTTAGATTTAGTCTCAGTTTTTTGATTAAAATGCATTTTAGTTTTGATCACATTTTAGTTTTAGACTCAACACAAACTGGAAAAGTGTAGAAGATGCATGGAGGCAGAGAGGATTACAGTCTTAATGATTTTAAAAGCAAACTGAAAACGTACATTTTTAGTATTTCTTGTAACTAAATTTTAAAACATTAACTTTAAGTCGTTATTTTTTAAGTTTCATTCTGTTTCTTTGTTTTTAGATTTTAACATAAACCTCCAGTGTTTCCTTATCTTGAGTTTTAAAATGACGTTTCCTCAGTGCGCACATTTCTGTTTCCACGAAATCAAGCCCTTTTTAAGTTTACACATTTTATTACTGTTTCTGTTGCATTTAGATTGTAGGGTGGGAATAAAGGGGTTATGTTGGGGTAGATTCGGGTATTCTTTATTTCTTTTTATTCCTTTTTCTGTGTAAAGCACTTTGTCCTACATGGTTGTGTATGAAAAGTGCTATCAAGACTGATTGATTCAGTCATTTTAAATGTCCAAAGGTCCATCCAAAAAACCTTTTTGTCTCATTAAATCTGTATTCGTCTGAGTTTTTGTCCTGTCATTATCATAAAAAAGACAGGGTGTCCATTCTGTTTCACCAGGTAGAGCTCAAATCATGCTTAATCCCTAAAACTGTTGAGAAAGTTGGATCTCTTTAAGCATTCATATTTTCTTCTGTCAGGCAGGAAACCCTCAGAGAATAGATCTTTCATTCATTGCATAATTGGGAAACGTGCAAACAGCTGCATGCCGAGTTGTGGAATGCAGGAAGCCGAGGTTGTTGACATTGAGCGTACAGCTTGGCATAAATTGCAGTTGGCTGCGACGAGGATGGGATTCGAACCCACGCGTGCAGAGCACAATGGATTAGCAGTCCATCGCCTTAACCACTCGGCCACCTCGTCACCACACCTGTTAATCATTGACATACGCATCAGTAGGTGAAAGGTGACAGACTGCAATTGTATTGTTTTAAAGCTGCTATGAGGAATTTTAAGTATATGAGTCTAGCGCCCCCTGTGGCCAGGCTGTATCCTGCAACAAAAAATCATTCTGCTTTCTTATGATAATTGGACATGTCACCCATGGAGAATCTTTATAGAGGACAATTTAAACCCATTTTAGTTTCTGCAGCGTGTTGTTAAAGGTTTTGTTTGACTCCTTCCTCCCCGCTGCAGTTTCAGGTACTAAAGCTACTTTAAAGCTGCTGTGAGTAACTTTCAGTTTCAGCTTCAGAACTTTGCTGTTCTTGCCTTTTACACGCAAAAGTCGTGTCATCTAATAAAAACTCATTCTGTTGATTTTGACAGGCTAAAGTGTCATTTGTAATAGATTTTTTTAATGATATGTTCTGTTGATTTAGTTTTCCCCTGATTTTGGTCATTTCAGTGAATTTTCTTTGTGATTTTTCCGAGTGTTTCTGTTCCCTGTAGTCCTATCTTTTGAGTTTTCAGTTTGTGTCAGACCCCTGTTCCCTCATGTTCTCTTTGTTTTATTCTTTATATCAGTTTTCAGTGTTTCCTGTTTTATTTTGTAGTACTTTATTCCCTGTGTTTGAAGTCTTGTTTTACTTCCTCAGTTTTCCCTCCTCTGTAATTGTCCACACCTGTGTCTCAGTGTCTCACCTGCATCTCGTTGCTCGTTTTCCTGTGTATATATAGTCCTTTATAGTCCCGTCTTCCCCTGTTTGTTTCTTTGTTGGATCATTGTGTGTTGTATGTATGTTTCAAGGTGTGCATGTGCAAGTGTCTCCAGTGTCTCCTTGTGATTTGTCCCCCAATGCCTTCGTTGGATTTTAGGAGTAAGTTTTTGTCGCCTTATTTAGTTCTTTTTTTTCGTCCTGCATTTGGTCTTTTTCTTTGTTTAACCCTACAAGGGCGTCACATATTTCATGTTTCATGTGTTCTTAGAGGAGATTTAAAGGCAAAGCTGATCTTTGAACTGATGGTCATAACCATAACCAGGAGCTTTAAAGGGGGAAAAAAAACTCTTTGCACATTTAAGAAATTTATACTTGCATTAAAGTGTGACAGGATTCAATATTGGCTCCAGTTTCAGAGAGCTGAGAAGTTTATAAAAGAAGTAAAGGGTCTTCACTGTGAGTGAGGATTTAAAACCCACTCAGACTGAGCTGTTCCCACAGGTAAGTGACCACAGGTGTGATATGTGGATGTATAAAACTGTGTGTGACCTGAGATGAAGAGGAGTTTCAGGGACTGTTGTCACATTTAACACACTTTAAGCCTCTTTACACACACAGGTACAGGTTACACAGGTGTGCAGACCTGTTTTACCTGATGTGTTAGGACGTCCTTCGCTTTGTCACACCTGTTATCCGAGGACTCGCTGCATTGTGATAATTTGTGAGAGCATGAGGCTGAACTTTAATCATCAAAACTTGACACAACTTCAGTCCAGGAGGAAGTTTAGCAGATATGAGGATTTGTAAAAGTTTGTTTTGAATGAAAAGTACCGTGTTAACATGCTGATAAGAGTTTTATCTCTTAGACTCAGCTTTACAGGATTTTGAACTTTCATTTCATCCTTTTTTTTGGCACTCAGCATCAATATAAACTCATACACTCAAATATCTGCATCCTAAAAAATATCTATCTCCTATTATCAGTCATTTAATTCTTATTTATTGGTAAAATCTCATCCATGTGTGAGAGCACGACTGATTTTCTGATTAATGTCCGCTTCTGTGCCAGTTTTGGCGAACTAATCCACTCAGTTGAAGTGGTAAAAACACGTCTGTTTCCTCACTTTGAGAACATTTCTCACAGCCGTAGTGACGAATAATGAGAGCACAATAACATCCAGCGAATGCTCATCTCCGAGCACAAACACTCAAAGTCATTAAAAAACTACACAGAGACGGATGCGTCGTTTGAAACCAGATGCTCTGTGGGCTGAGCCTCGACACTGATTAACTGTTATAAACTGCTCCGTCTCCCTACACAGAAACATCCTACCGACAAGATGATGGTGTTAATTTACCGACATCATTTAGATAAAGGGGAGGCGCAGCTTACACAAACAGATGTGGTCTGTGTGGGACTGTAACACAACTATAGCAGTTTCTTTCATTACGATACAGGATACAGTTAAAGCTACTCAATCACATCAAGTATGAATCAAATTCACACTGTGATGTAAAACAAAATGTAGGAATTAAGGTTTTCTCGTGAAACAAGTAGATAAAATATGCAAAAAGGCGTAATAGAGCTCAAGGGAACTGCTGAGTCTGGTTGCCGAGCTCTCTTGAATACCTCGCTGTGATTCTCAGTCTTGTTACTGTCACGAGTGATTTTAGACATCAAGCGAAGTTCGTGTTTTGTTTGTCTATCACGACTTGGAAAACCTCACAGCAGCCTCTGACAGTTTATTTTAACACACTCCCTGTTAAAAAGCATGGTATGTAAGTCAGACTGGAGGATATCAACACTGTCAGCAAAGGAGGAAAGAAAACATCAAAACAAAGCCCCAAGGCTGTTTAGTGAACCGTCTAAGGTCTTTAATTAAATCATGTCTAAGAATAAAGTTTGTTGAATTGTTTGACAGATCCTTTTAAAACTCTCTCAGCCACTGTCGAGGGATCTGTCATGTTTATTCGACACTTTCCCCCCTCGTCACGTTACATAATCTTGCTAAATCAACTATTGATGCAGCAGCAATTTGGGCAGTCAGCACTTAATCATAATTACCAAAGCAGCAACATAAATCATTCTGATTAAAATAAACACCAACTGAAAGTATATGTCAGCTTCAATACATCTCTGAGACGCCATTTTTATGAATGGGTTTACAAAACAAACGAGTGTAGAAACAGGTGTCTCTAATGGAGCTGATCACAGTGTGATCGAAAAATCGTTTTTTCAGTGATTTTTTTTTCTTCTCTTCCGTCATTTTAAGGTTTTATGAAAAGTGTTAAAGGGATATTCCGGCGTAAAATTAATTTAGGGTCAAACACACCGTAACACGGGAGATAAATGTTGCACGATAGCAATACACAGTGGTCTGAGGAGCCATAAACAAACCTCAACCAAAATGCCACTCTATAGCCACAAATAATGCTCAGAACAGCACCTAACTTCATCAACAGTACATATAGGGTCCCAGCCATAGTACTAGCAACGAAACATCTTTTTAACTTTACCTAATTTCTTATTAAAGAGATTAAACACAACTCACCTACTCTCTTCCAGCAGCCGCTTGTTTGTAGCAAGAGCTCGGGATAGTCCATTACAGACTACAGTGGGGTGACGCAGCTCAAGGAAGAACATTTATGATCATTTCTTTATCATTTCCATGAAGTAATAATCATCATATTTTGCACTGCAGACGCTGTAGTTCTTCTGCCTTAGCGTCTCTTAAAAAAAGAAAAATTAGTCAAAGTTAAAAAGATGTTTGGTGTCTAGTACTATGGCTAGGACCCTATATGTCCTGTTGATGAAGTAAGGTGCTGTTCTGAGCATTATTTGTGGCTATAGAGTGGCGTTTTGGTTGACAGAAGCCCTGTTTGAGCAAATATATTTGACTTCTACTTTAATTTAAATTGACCTATGACCCATGTTACAACAGTTAACATGGGGAAGGTGCAGATTATGAACAATACTGCAGCCAGTCAGCAGGGGGAGCTCTAAATCTTTGGCCTCATAGATGGTGAACACTTGTGACACCTGTTTTAATATACAGTCTATGTTCAGAGCTCGTTTTGAAGATGAAAGATCATGTTTCTAGTGACATACAAATTTTTATTTTTTTTAAAGTACTTTTTGGGGCGATTTTTGCCTTTTTATTGATCGAACAGAGTGAAATCTGGGAAGATAGAGAGAGAGAGAGAGAGAGGGGGAGGACATGCAGCACATGGTCGGGGCCAGACTCAAACCTGCGACCGCTGCGGGGACCGTGATCTCTGTACATGGGGTGCACTAACCTGCTCGGCCATCTGCGTGCCCCGTGACATACGAAACTTAAGATGTCATCAGTGCTTCATAGAACCTAAGAGGAGTACAGGTCAGAGGTTAAAGTACTTCAGAGAGATTTCATTAAAATTTATTATGTCTTTACCTTACTCAGAGCACAAATAAACTACTGAAATAGATGATCTGTCCCATTATAAGACAACTAATATAACAAAAACAAAGAAAAACTAAGAAGTAAAGTCATCATCCTTGGGAAATACCAAATCTGACTCTTCTTTCTTTAGACATTTTCTTAAATTGCAATCATTCATTCAACTCTTTAAATCCTTATCTAGAGTTTACCACCTTAAGTATGTCTAATGCACTGGAGTCTTTATAGTCCTCTACATTTACATTTGTATTTTTGAGCTCAGCCTTTCTTTTTTTGCTGAACTGCAGTTCCGCCTCTCACCAGTAGAAGGAGCAGTTCACCAAGGTAAAAACTGGTCTCATGAGGAGGGGAAGCTTTACCCTGTCCTCCTCGTCAGGTCTCATGAGGATAGCGTGTGTACAGGATATAATGTGAGTGTGTGTGTGTGTGTGTGTGTGTGTGTGTGTGTGTGTGTTTTCTGAGATGAAGCAGAGGTCGGGTACTGTCGAGGAGTCACACTGACGGCTGGAGTGAAAACAAAAGGGCCCTGGAGGACAGTGGGAAGATTTTTGACTTACAGGGAAAAATCATGCTTGATGGCATGATTCCCAAAGTGCTTTTCTGACATCCCAGGATATTGATGTCTGTATTTCAGAGCTGGATCTTGACTGTGATGTTATTTTTTACCTCTAACCTCCAGCGCTGTTTTGTCAGGTTGATGATGTAGAAGGAAAACAACTTGACTCCCTGGCTGCACACCAACACTTCCTCTTCTGTCCCAAAGATGACAAATGACTCAGAGGCAGAGAGAGTGATGTCAACCTAAAAAGAGGATCCACCGACTCCAGGAGAACATCCCCGTCCGAGCGCAGGAGCTGGCGTCTGCCGGGCACAGTCAGCAACAAATACTGAATTAATAAGATCACAGGCTTTTGTGGATGTAAGCATACTGTATGATTTAGTGTCTGCTGACTGAATATTTAGCCGTTTTTTAAGGTTTCTGGAAAGTGATGAAGTAACCCAGGTTTGTTTTGATGCACTTTGATTAAAATTCATAAACAAATCTCCAACATTTGATCCAAAATGACAATAACTTATGGAAGAGTTTGGGAGGAAATGCTTTTCAATTTTACGGCTGAAAGTAATAACACAAGATTTATGCCACTCTTGCATCTTTTCAGCCTGTATATTTATTGATAAAGCCAACAGCTGGCGAGGTTGCTCAACAGCAGTTTTTCCTCAACTTCCTGGGGCACATTTTTCCAAAAGTTTATTTTTGTTCTACTGGGCAGTTTTAGTGGCTCGAACCTGCAAGAACTTTAAATTTTTTTGTTGAGCTCAGCATCTTTCCTTAAAGCTTCTGTTGTAACTTTCTGCTTGTGTTGGTTTTGGCGCCCCCTGTTGGTAGTAAATGGAACTTGTAAGAAGACTGCTGATCTAGTCCTGTACGTGGAGAGCTACATCAAAATGTGATCAAATATTTGCAGAGGAAAAGGGATAAAAGGATTTTCTTAGCTAGCGGCCATCCTCTGGTCTGACACCTGCTACCTAGCAGCAGTTACAGGCGTCAAAGAGGAGTCTTGTTATTACAGGTTTCATTTATTCTCATAATCATCATCAAACATCTCACATTGGCGTTTGAAGATCTTGCAGGTACCAGATTAAAACTGGGGTGTTGTTTTGTGTCTCGTATAAAGCCAAAAACATACAGGATCCATATTCAGAGCAGCATTTGGTATCGCATACAGGTTGCGTATTTGGAGCGTATTTGGAGCGTAGTTCAGCCCCTGTCAGCTGGGCTCAGTATAGAGGAAACAACATGCTCACAACAGGTTGTTTTGCCTTTTCTTTGGTCTATTTCCTGTTAATTTGGATATAATTCAGCAACTGTTGTTCCTCTACCGTATGTGAAAAAGCTTTAAGTGATTTTACAGTTTTGGTTTTCGCAGGTTCACTCATGTTTAATAGAGTAAAGTATGTTCCTTTATGCTGTGCTGTTACCTTCAGACAGAGTAAGCCGTTAAAATCCTGTTGGGGTCCACATGAATCAGGGATTGACCATCACATTGTTCTGTGTTACTGATAAATCCAGAACCAGGAAGTATCTCTCATCTACATGAACTGATACACAGTCAGGAATTTGTGGTTTTCGTGTTTGACTTCCTGTCTAGAACAATCTTCTCTTTAGACTCGCTGCTTATCTTTAGCAGCGCTGCGACGGAGCTGATACGCGTCCTGTATGCTTTGCTGCATTGATTAGAATGGCAAACTATCTGCTGCGTGATACGTGACGCTGCTGCTACGCTCCAAATGCGCATCCTGTATGTTTTAGCCTTTAGGCTACATTGTGGAAAGGTTTGCTTCATTTAAAGCTACAATAAGGAGTTTTTAGAGTCTATGAAAAGGACTGAAATTCATATTGATGCCTTTTCATGGTATCCAAGAGCAAATAGGACCATCAGAGACAAGACTTTCATTTTATAAATTGTCATTTTTTTATGCCTGAAACTGTCACAGTGGCGTAGGTGTTGGCTAATATTTCCAATAAATTATCAATTTGACCTTCGAAAGTTAGCAGGATAAGATTTCTTGTCCAAAAGAAACCACTTAAGTGTGTAGACTTATTTGTCCACATGGGGTACCAAAACTGACACAGACCAAAAGTTGCTCACAGGAGCTTTAAGCCAAACATCAAATACCTTCGCAATTTGGCTACTCCATGGTTACGTGTGTAATCAATCCTCTAATCTTACCCTCAAAGAAAAAAGAAATCCCATCCACTGAGTGTAAAAAATGAACAGATAAATTAACATTTAGCTCCTGAAAAAGGCACAGTCTATAAAAGGACCAACTTTGAGGCTGTCCTTAAGTGGCCTTCCTGTTTTCCCCAGTTCCCCCCATAACACTCACTCTCCTTTTGTTAGCCTCTCACTGGTCCCTTTCTCTATAAGCATGAATAGATATAGTTCTGGCAAGGAAATCAAGCTGTGATAAGAGTCACAGCCAGAATACACAGAGAGATGTTGAATAATTGAGGTCAGAGAGAAGATTGGCTGGGGATGTTTCTCATATGTCAAGGACTGGTGCACTGCTCTTTACAGCTGCAGAGTACAATGCACACCATAAACAAGAGTCCAAATCTGAGAATCAGTTTGTGTGTGAGAGCGAGATGTTGTGATAAGATAGAATTGAGTTGTCAGGGATCAGCAGGCAGACCATTTTATGACTGTATGAATTACTACAGAGCCTTGTGGCATTTAGCTCTTCCTCTGAAATCTGCAGTTATTGTGCACAGTCGGTCCTCTGAGTGCTCCCAGTTTTCATTTAACTTTACAGATCATTTTGATGCCAAAAAAGGTGCCCAGTCCTGTCTTTGGCAGCACTTAGCTCAAGATACACCTGTTTTTTTCTTCAAAACCAAACCACAGTAAATCCTCAAATTTGAGCCATGTCTTGTATTTGCTTTTACCAGAGGTGGAGGAAAGTCCTTATGTTGCAAGTCCAAGTCGAGTCTCAAGTCTTGGCTCTCAAGTCCGAGGCAAGTCCAAGTCCTTACCGTTTCTTTCAAGTCAAAAACAAGTCATATCAAAGCCATAAACCATTTGTTACATGTAAAGATTTACATAAATCATGAGCATTTTTCACTATTTGTGTTTATTATTAAACAAGGGTTCTTGTTTGTGTTAAGTTACATAGTGCAGCTTTAACCAAACTATTTTACATGTCATAAAAAAAATAATCAGATAAACTTCAATAATTGGAAACTTAGACGATGTGCACACAAATAAGGAAGACTCAAATATAATTAAACATTAAACTGATACTCTAACTCACTGTTCCAAAACAAAACAAAAGAGAGACACAAGGCAACACGTGGAAACAGGCGGGCAATACTAGCGAGCGATTTATGTTCAGTCCTCCTGGTGTTGTCGTTATGAGGGAGGCTAGAGTTTGAGACAGTGTTGCCAAGTTTAGTGAGAAAAATAAGGAAACAGACCTCCAGAAACAAGACAAAAACAAGCGATTTTTTAGCGGGAAATAAGCAGACTTGGCAACACAACACGGTGTTACCAACGGCCGTAATTCCTGACTATTAGTTGATGTGACACTTTTTAAATGGTTTGGGCTGTAAGGTATTAAGTGACTTGAAAAGGCTCAAGTCAAGTCAAGTTTAAAGTCTTTAGCAATCAAGTCCCAAACAAGTCCAAGTCGTTTCTCGATCATCAAGCAAGTCAAAAACGGGACTCAAGTCCAAGTCGAGTCTCAAGTCGAGTCGTCAAGCCCCCACCTCTGGCTTTTACTGCCGAAGGTCCCAGGCCTTTAAATGAAGCAGGCCTGTAATAGAGGCAATAACAATGTCGGTGGCCTGTGATGCAACCTGTGAAGTTTCAGCTACTTTATAAGTCATAACAAACTTTCACTTTGTTAACTTTTCCTGACACACGAGACTTAACTTTATGAAGAGTCCTCCTGTCTGAGAGCGGACACTTCACAGAGGTTAACCGGCGGCACAGACAGGACTGAGATATCCTCCTGAGACGGATGAGGAATACTATAATTATTTGTAATTTTGCCCCTTAAAGAGTGACTTCTTGATCACAATTACCTTTGGAGAATTCAGAGTCTTTAAAAATATATGCTTGGGGAATTTTCTTGTAAATGAACCCATGACCTCCAGCAGTGTTATGGCTACTCTGCGGAGCTTAACTGGACCACACAGAGACAGTCGCACCAGAGGCCAAAAACAGGACAAAAGGTGATCAAACATCTGCGACAAAAAATTCCACTTAGACTTTTAGCTAAAGAGATTTCTATGCCAATGATTTGAAATCTATTAAAGAGAAGCTGCTCCTATTTGCAGCTAAAAAGTCCTCGATTTTAGCAGAATAGTAGATACAGCTTACAGCTCCCTGAGGCTTTATCCTAAGGAGGAGAAGACAGTGATGAAACATTATGAAAATGGGCTGAGAAATGTAGAGTGATGTGTGCTGAATACAAATCACTCACTGCTGGAGTCAGACTATTGCTTCATTTCAACACGTCTTAAAGTGCGCTGCACCTTTAATAGTTTTCAGCCATAAATGTTGGTGATATAGAGAGAAGTGGGCGATTCATTTTTATCCCCACCTGTGGCCTTTTGTCAAATGTCACTCTGTACTCTCTCTCTTTTCCCATTTTCCGTCTAACCCCACTGCTTGGTTTACCCATCCTGAGCTGCGCCGCGCCTTTATTAGACAGTTTTCAGCTATAAATGTGGGTAATAAAGAAAGAATTCTCAAGTGACGACGATGTGGAGAAGATTTCATTTAGCAAGATTCGTCCTTCCACATAGCAACAATAACAGGGTATCCTCCTGTCTGAGTAACGCTTCAAAGTACCTGACTCTTCAGAGAAATCAATTAAGCCTTTTAAGAAAAACGACACGTATTCATGACATGCCTTCAGAAAGTTTTTGTCTTGAAAACTTCAGCTTTTGAATTTGTTGTTTTTTGCTCTTTTATGGGATTTGTTGATGACACCAAAGATAGGAGTGTTGTCAGCCTTTTTCCTTCCACCCAAGAAAGAACAAAGAAGTACGTCCACAACTGGACTATTTCTGTCCGAAAGTACATAAATTATATTTTCCACACCAGTTTGAGGGAATGTGGGGCGGACCAGCTGTCTGTGCAGAAAAGGTCAAAAAAATCGAACATCATTGTACGCTGAGACCCAGAAATTGCTCTTCACAGCAGGTTTTTACAGCCACATTACCAGCTCTATGAGGCTGTACTTCAAACACAGACGTCCTCGTGTCACCCCCCGAAGAGACTTATCAGGTGAAAGCAGCTCAAACAGTCGTTGAAAAGGACAAGACTGTTAGTTTTATCACATTTCCCTCAGAAATGTGAAATTATGAAGAAACGCATAAAACCGACTTAAATAGAAACCACACAGAGCTAATGATAACTCAACAAGCTGCTGGAGCAGGTGTGAAGATGAATGTATTATTCATTTTTTGGCTTTAAATGCGTTCTGGATTTAGTACAACTCCCGGTCCAGCTCTCTGATCAATATCAAGAGCATCCCAGGGCGGCAGTATCTCAGGAGGTAGAGCGGTCGTTCAATAACCAGAAGGTTGGCAGTTCGATTCCCCCCTATCCCTGGTCTGTCTGTTGTGTCCTTGGGCAAGACACTTAACCCACCTTGCTCCCAGTGTGTGTCCTCCACTGGTGTATGATTGTGAGTGTTGTGTGGTGGTGGTCGGAAAAGCCGTTGGCACAAACTGGCAGCCACATTTCCCTCAGTCTGCCCCAGGGCAGCTGTGACTACCAAGGTAGTTTACCACCACAAGGTTGTGACTGTGTGAGCGAATGAATGATGTGTCCAATGAAAAGCGCTTTGAGGGTCTCTGATAAAGCACTGTATGAAAACTGGTGCATTATTATTATTATGCATTATTGAATGACTCAGTCCTTCACAAGCAAGGATGGAGCGAGGTTCACTGCTTTGTCAACAACTGCGTGAGCAATAAGTCCAACAGTTCAAGAACATTTCTTACCAAACAATTGCAGGAGTTCAGGGATTTGATCATCTACAGTCCAAGATATCTTTAAAATAATCTGAGATTCCAGAGAAATCTCTGCATGAAAGCAGCAAGAGTCAAAACTGACATTGAATGTCTGTGACCTTTGACCCCTCTTGCGGCAAAACATTGAAAACCTACAATATTCTGTAAAGGATATTATGCTGCATTCCAGTTACCTCGGTATAAGGATGTCGGAGCTGGGAATGACGCTACATCCGAGTTGCATTCCAGTTGACAAGTCGGTAAACCAAGATGAACACCTACAGTTACCCGCTGTTAGCTGTTGTTTGCAAATTTTAGCTGTCGTTAGCCGTCATCAGTTGTTGGTAGTTGTTGTTAGCGATACCAGTTGTAAACAACGCAAAACAGAGTATTTTACTCTCAAACACCATAGCACCGTGTTCACAGTTAGACGTTGGGCAGTACAACATAAACCACTTATTTAATTTCACAAAAACAAAACAGAAGTGCTGATAAATAATACATTATGAGAGATTACGCTGTTACTCTTTACTGTTGATGCACTGTGCTTCCATCTTGAATTATGACGTTCATCAAGTCGGGGTGTTTGAGGATCGTCCAACTTTCTGAGTTGGAAATCCGACTTCAGGGGGGCGTTCCAGATAAAGTTCCATCTCGGAGTGCAACTGAAACGCAGCATTAGCATCATAGATATCAACACTAGATACCATACGACCCATACAAGACAACAGCAGTCCATACCTCAAGACCGCCGATATCTTGGAGCAGTAGAGGTGACTGCTGATAAGCAGCCAAAATATAAACAACAGACAGAAACACCGCAGGACTCTCTGGACCCGAGCGCACCTGAGATGAACTGATGCAAAGTGAAGTTCAAAAGCCAGCATCTGTGATGGTATGGGGGTGTGTTAGTGCCCACAGCATGGGTAACTGTCACATCTGTGAAGGCTCCATTAGTGCTGAAAGGTACATACAGGTTTAGGAGCAGCATATGCTGCCATCCAAGTCAAGACCTTTTCAAGGATGTCCCTGTTTATATCAGCATCGGGGGATACGCTGTTTGAGCCAAGCGTCATCACAGCGACTGTCGGTGACTCTCCCGTCGAATGCGCAAAATGCTACTGCGCAAAGCTGGTTTCAGGAAGTGGAGAAAAATGCGGAATTGCTGAGAGCTTTTTGGCTTCAAATCCGTCTACAGGCGGAAGGCGGAACCAAGTTGTCCATAGTATATACAGTCTATGGATATGACACAGCAGTAAACATGACCTTGACCCACATTTTAAGGAACATGTTGGAGCCATCAAATTCAATATGAATGAATGTAAAAAAAACCAACAACAACAGTTTATCACTTAAACATAAGATATCTTTATTGTTAGTGTATTCAATTGAATTTAGGTGGGAAAGGTTACTCACGTTTTACACAATGTCCCATCTTCAGCTCACGTGTTTTCAGGACAGGATAAGCTAAGAAAACAGGGAAGTTTTGACCACAGGCGTTGCCAAAATCAATACAAAGCAAGTTTCTGACAGGAGCTTTAATGAGTCTCTCAGCTTTGACATCATAAGTGCATCTTTACTGTTTGAAGGCATATATCCAGAAGCTTCAATTCAATACATTTACAAGTGCAGATAAAAGGTCCGTGTGCAGCCCAGCAGTAGGTTGTGTAAGGACAAATCCGGCTCTTTAGGATGGCTATCCATTTCAAAATATTTTTACGTGCCTGAAAGCAGTTCACTCTTCACATTGTTTCTGTGCATTGTAAGGTCATATTGCTCACAGGACGGGAAGTTCCACCCTCATGGGCTGAACCATTTCCTGCTGTCCACCCTGAGACAGCAGACGTGCGTCTCCAGCCGAATTTCAGATGGTATCATCCAAATGTTCATGCAGCCTCTCTCCTCTGTGACCGTGTCGGTGTCTCCTGGAAAAAAAAAAACAAAAACAAACGTTCAGTCCAAATCAAACAGTAGAGACACGGGATCGAGATGAAATGACGTTTATTTTGTCTGCAAACAGTTCAGCCTGTCTAGCTTCATGTGTGTCAGTCGTCATCTGGGAGCAGTGGACAAGCAGAGTCTGATAATAAGCTGTACAATGAGAGAAATGACCAGAATAATATTTGTGTGTGTTTGCAGTACTGTACCTCCACAGCACAAACGCCAACACTCCGATGACGATCAGCAGCAGGATGACGAGACACACCACGGCCGCTGTCATACCTCTGCCTTCCGTCTCACAAGGTGCTGTCAACCAAGAAAAAGACCCCAATGAGGAGGAAGAACAACATCAGTCGTACCTTAAATCACAAAACTCTGCAAAATGTCTGTATGACTAACAAAAGAAGGAGAAATATATCGTAAAACTGCTCAAGAGGCTACTACATGTTTGATGATACATTTGATCTAAGTCAGTGAAAATCTCCAAATAAAACATTGAGCATAAATAAGTTTACCTTATTGACCTTAAAGGGATATGCCGGCATAGAATTAATTTAGGGTCAAACACACCATAACACTGCGTTAGACACCCCCTCGAGAGATGAATGTTGCCGACCGCTTACTTCTCTAGTTATACCAACTTAAGTAACGACGACAGGATAGCAATAGACAGCGGTCTCAGGACACACAAACCTCAACCAAAACGCCACTCTATATCCACAAATAATGATCAGAACAGCACCTAACTTCATCAACAGTACATATAGGGTCCCAGCCATAGTACTAGCCACCAAACATCTTTTTAACTTTGACTAATTTCTTTAGCAAAGAGACTAAACACAACCCACAAGCTGAGTTTATCTCCAGTGTTCTCTGTTGATCTCCAGGCCTTGAGCGAGTTGGAGTGGGCAATGATGCTCGAAAAAAGGGAAACTTAACTCGATAGTGATGCCTTTTATGATTCACAAACGCAAATAGGACAATAACTGACACTATTAACAAATTTTATATTGTAATTACCTGGAACATTAGGGGGTAGGTGTCAGCTGTGCAGCTGAAGAGACAGCCCTATTTTTTATTATTTCCACATGAAATATTCTCATTTAATAGTCAAGTTTGGTGAGATTTCAGAAGTCAGAGGTTAAGCATGTAGAGGACGACGTATGCAAAACCGTCTTTCTCCATAGGGGGCGCCAGAATTGACACAAACTGAAAGTTCCTTACAGGAGTTTTAAACCCTAAAAGGTCGCTGCTGTTTTATAAAACATAATATCATTGTGTTTACAAAATCAGCTTTAACAATAACAGGGCTTGCTGTAAAACCCACTCCCTTTATGAGAGCGCTAGCTTTCTGGTAACAAATTCAGCGTGTTTACTGAGACCCAAAGGCCTGTCTGTTCAAAGGCTGGAGAAAATATGACGCACTTGTTTTCCTCTATCAGTACAAGACTTCAGCCACTGAGAGCTCAAGATACGCAAAAGGATTCTAGTGAATGTAAATCTGCCCCTTTGAAGCTCAGTCCTATACATTTTATTTGTTTTTCGTCTTTGAAGCCCTGAGACAAATTACAAAATTCTTGACTATTTTTAAAATTGGAAACAATATATTCATAAATCCCATAACGACACGAACAGGATGTTTTGTTCTTCCTCCACTTCAGGGTGGAAATATCTGGCTCATTATGTTTGGGCCCTTCAGATTCAAAAGGACCACAAACAGAACCTGTAGAGGTGCAGAAAGAGAGACCTGCTAAAAACACACTCAGGGTCTTTTCCTCCTGTTTGTCACGTAAACTGGATTTAGTACCCCAATCGAAAGAGGGTCACTGACCTTTTACTCATTCAAAGATAATACAGAGAAATGGTTCATTAAAGCTCCAGTACAGAGATTTGAAAAGGTAATGAGGCAGACAGAAATGAACTTCAATTATATAAAAAGCAAATGAGACCATTGATTTCAAGATTCACATTTCTACTTTGTTATATTCAAAACCTAAAACTGCTGTGAGGGGGTAGATAAACTTTTACATTCAAATATAACGTTACGTGATCAATTCCACTGTAAAAACACACAGTAAAATCACTTTCACATGGAAAATATGAAACCAGCGATGATATAAGGGTTACCACTTTGTCCACAGGGGGCGCCAAAGTTAACACAGATGGAAAGTTCCTCATAGGAGCTTTAAGAATCAACGTCAACAAGGACTGCTGTAACTGAAACTGTATCGTCTATTTACATATAGTTTTCAAGAGAGTCTCCTCTTGTTTAACACTTTTATTCTATTGATAATGAGCCTTTAATATTTAACTGAATGTAGATAACTGTGCCTTGTTCTTATTGATTAAGGAATAGTGTGCATGCTGCCTAGCAAGGGTAGAAAGAGTATTGAAATATTCTCCCCATGTAAAAGTGCAATTTCCTCCTGTGATGGACTTATGTTTGTGCCAACTCTAGCGCTCATCTTGTCTTCTCATTGCTTGCATAGTGACTTTAGACAAGAAAAACTCTCATCCTAGTTTATATGTGATGAAGAGGAGACAGTAAAAATGTGTAAATTGGGGCTGCCTGGCTGACGCCCACCCCGTCACAACAATTTCAGGGAATTAAAAACTAGGTTATAAAGATCTATCCGCTCATTAAAGGTCTTGTTTGCTGTTGAATATCACATAAAGGCATCAATGTGAATTTAAGTCAATTTCATAAACACCTAAAAACTCTTCATAGGAGCTTTAAGAGAAAATAAAAGTAATTTATTTGAGATTTACTTTAAGTACTGAGCAGCCCTTTGTTTTTTTTGGTTGGGAACTTGGGTTGAAAAGAAAAATAAAACCTGCAAATGATGATAAAATCGATTTCATCCAGTCATTGAAGTTAAACCAACAGAAAGTCATTCATGAGTAAAGTGATTATGTTTCTGCTTCACCAATTCAGGTTGAAGTTATTGAATATTTTGGCAGCATCCTCTTCCATATTTTATAGACGGTCGTTGTGCCCTCCAGTCATGGCTGGCTGTGCATAAAGGCCAATTTCAGTTGTTCATCTCACAGAGCGGCTCTAAAAATCAAGTTATAGCTTCTCGTCAACCTTACTCTGGTTGGAAAGAGAGGTGGAATTTGGGAAAGCAATGTCCTTTTGACCCGAGAACACTGGATGTAAGAATGTATTCCCGCCTGTCTTATTGTGATTTGAGCTTGATGTGAAAATCCTACTTTGACTGACGCTTATAGTAAAATCTAATAGAGTGATTCTTCCCAGTGAAAATACTGGCAGTAAAAAGACTTGCAGATGAGGTAGGCAGGATCTGGGGAAGTGCCAGTTTTCCCCTCAACTCCTCCTCTGTCCTCCTGCTATGTTCTAGCAAGCCCCGCCCACAAAACAGACGCTCCTGCTCGGTCGTATCGTTTCAATTAAATTCAGATATAATGTAGATAAATACTTCAGATAATTACAAATGGGGCCCAGTCAACATGAAAGTGAAAATCATTGCAGATGCCAGCAGACAACCAGCAAACACAATGTTTGCAGGACTTTTATGGTAAAGTGACATAGTCCAGGACCCGAGGTCAACAGTTTAGCGGCGCTACAACAGAAGAAACACTTCTGTTACAGACACTTGGCTTACTTTGTTAAAGCGGTTTATCTGTCCAGTAGAAAGGTTACAGGGTCTGTAAGATCCCAACGCGTCCCCTATCGTTTATGCCTTATTGATGTTGACTGCGTTTTTAGCTCTTGTCTACGGTGGTCTATGTCCTTTTTAAGCGCCTGTTATTCCGCCAGAGTCTCCGGTATTTATTTCATTCTCTTGTTTCTGTCGGCAGTCGTGGCCAAAGGAGGATTCAGACAATTTTCAATACTTTGTGGTTGGTCTACTGTCCGATATTGTAGCACGCTAACTTTGTGTTAGCAAAGCCATTAGACTTGATAACTCTTGAGTAAATAGTAGATAACTTTTGGAGACGTATTATGTGAGACAACAGACAATTGAATTTCCCTTCGGGGATTAAAGTTCTTCTTATTCTTATTCTTATTCTTGTTTGGGCTCGTGAACGTTACTCGACCATGGACGTGGACCATGCACAGCCAATCAGGTTAAGGGAGGCAGAGAACGGCTTAGTTTACAGTCAGAAAGAGTGGGCCGCTCAAAAATTTAAAAATGTTGACTACACAGACATAAGGGAACACAGCGATATTGTTATATTACCAAATGACATCAATAACTAATATCTATTGACTGATATTAAAAGCTTTTTTGTATAAACACCACAAAAAAAGATGCTTCTTTAACGGAATCCTGCCTACCCCACCTTTAAAGAGAACACAAAATCTGTTCAGTCGCAGTTACATGAGTAAATGCGATCAATCGCCTATTTTTTAAACAATAGATAAAAATACCTAAAAACTTTTTCTCATTGTTGAAACAGAAACAGTTCAGGCTCTTCTTGTACCTGCAGTGAAGGAGCCGGAGCTGAAGCTCAGCTTGTTGCTGACGATGCAGGTGAAGTGTCCGCAGAAAGGCTTCATTGTCACGATCAGTGTAGTTCCATCTTTAGAGATGGTCCCCACCGTCTGAGTGATGGCCATTCTCTCGTGGAGCCAGCTGAAGTGAGGGTCCGTCCCCCAGGCCTCGCCACAAACCAGCGAGGAGTGAGACACATTGATGCTGACTGTGACGTGGTGCACCGGCTCTGTGAAGACAGATGGGAGAAGGTAAAGGTACGAGTGAGAAAAGGTGACAAGAGTGAAGGTTAAAATTCAGAAACACAGAGACGCTCGGTGCTCTATCTGTTCTAAAACAAGAATAATGGCAGACGGCAGTCTAAGAGGGTCTAACACAAAGAATCATGAGAGACGTTTAATGCTGTCAGGAGAAACTGGCTGCCTTTCAGAGACAATAATGAGACCGCAGAGTGAGGCATAATGTCGCAGAACGGGATGATGGAAAACCCTGGAAGCTGAGAGAGCAGATGTAGAGGAGAGTGGAGCTGATGAATTGATAGTGTTGGAGCAGACGGATGAGGGTAAAAGCAAAGGAGTCCTGACAGGAAACTAGAAGCCATGGTGAGAGGGGAATCATCCTGGAGCAGAGTAACAAAAGAGGGATCCTGAGGGCAAGGCCTGCAGGAAAACCCAACGCTGAGTGCTTCGCTTCCGAATGTAGAAACAACACGCACAGACAAATATGTTAAAATTCTACACCAGAAAGACCAGATCTAAATCAGTTTATCGGTATAATCCCAATCCAAAGCATTAATTTGATATAACAATTGTCCACATTATTTTAAAACTCATATATACATGTCATTTCTCTGGCAGCATCTCTGAGATCTATTGGCAAGAAAAAGTCAGACGGTTAAAACACAAGAGGCCTCGTGCATCTACAGGTTGGATTGAAACTACAGATCAGCCTCAACTTGGTTGAACTGGTTGCAAGAGATCCAAAGTTAAAGTACCCAAAACCTGCAGAAACCGGAGTCCAAAGTCCAGGCGCTGCTGGAGACAAGGAAGTCTATTTTGAAGGATTTTAAAACATGTATTGTTTCTAGAGTCAGGCAGTAGGAACCTTGAATAACTGCTAAGAATCCAGCCCTGAAGTACTTAAAACCTACTTCCCTTTTTAATCACTTGCAGAAGAGGCCTCACTGAGCTGCAACAAGTCCAACTTTAAAGCTGCCCTTTTCCTAATGTGAAGCAGGGTGGGACCCAGCTGGTTGGGAGGAATCAAACGCTGATGAAATTTCAATGAACATTGTTTCAAGGGTTTCAAGTGATTCAAAGAAGAGCGCCCACTGGTCGTGGTGAATCTATTACAAAAGTTTTCCAAATCTGGATTCTGTTAAAAGCCAAGTCTAGATTGATTCATTGTTTAAGTGCTTCAAAGCAAAATCTGACTTCAAGTACCCAAAACCTGCTTCATTTCAAGAGTCCAGCAGGGGAAGCCTCACACGTATGACGAACGTATGCCAAAACAAGAATGAACACTAGGTAAAGGGATGTTCCGGCGTAAAATTAAGTTAGGGTCAAACACACCGTAACACCAAGTTGGACACCCCGTCGAGAGATGAATGTTGCCGACCGCTTGCTTCTCTAGTTATACCAACTTTAGTGATGACCACATTTAGCAATACAGAGAGCCAAACACTCAACCAAAACGCCACTCTACAGCCACAAAAAATGCTCAGAACAGCACCTAACTTCATCAACAGGACATATAGGATCCCAGCCATAGTACTAGCCACCAAACATCTTTTTAACTTTGACTAATTTCTTTAGCAAAGAAACTAAACACAACTCACCTACTCTCTTCCAGCTCAAGGAAGAACATTTATGATCATTTCTTCATGGAAATACAATCAGACCGAGACGCTAAGGCAGAAGAACTACCACGTCTGCAGTGCAAAATAATTAATATGGTGATTATTACTTAGAGGAAATGATAAAGAAATGATCATAAATGTTCTTCCTTGAGCTGTGTCACCCCGCTGTAGTCCGTCATGGACTGGCCCGAGGTCTCCATACAAACAAGCAGCTGCTGGAAGAGAGTAGGTGAGTTTTGTTTGGTCTATTTACTAAAGAAATCAGGCAAGGTTAAAAAGATGTTTGGTGGCTAGTACTATGGCTGGGACCCTATATGTCCTGTTGATGAAGTTAGGTGCTGTTCTGAACATTATTCGTGGCTACAGAGTGGCGTTTTGTCTGAGCGAGTGACTCTCTGTATTGCTAAATGTGGTCGTTACTAAAGTTGGTATAACTAGAGAAGAAAGTGGTCTGCAACATTCATCTCTCGAGGGGGTGTCTAACTCTATGCTACGGTGTGTTTGACCCTAAATTAATTTTACACCAGAATATCCCTTTAAGATGCCCCCTGCTGGACATGAGAAAAAGTGCAGGTTTCCACTATTTTAACTCTGGATTTACTTCTTTCTGTAACAAAAAAGTTAAGGGTTCGCCTTCAGACAACAAATCCATCATCCACTATTTGCTCAGAATAATACACAGCGTTGACTAAACTCATACTTTACCGTATGTCCTGACGATGCAGTGCGCGGTTGTTTTGACCCCTTTGTGATCCGTCACCGTCACAGCGTACACGCCGCTGTCTGTGCTGCTGTAGCGACTAATCTGAAGATTTGTCTTCTCATTCTTCATGTTCCCGTGGACGTTTGGCCTCGTCCCAGCACACACAGAGCCATTCAGACCGGTGCCAGGGCACGAGGCCAGAATCTCTTTCCCAGGTCCTACTCCAGATTCAGGCTCCCGTTCCCAGGTAACAGTAGAGATCTTCTCCAGGGGTCCTTGCTCGATACGGGCCTCCAGTCGCAGCGGGTCGTCAGGCATGATGTACACAGGACCCTCGTTGAGAATGTGCACTGACATACAGAAGAGCCCGCTGGGCACTGACAACAGAGATTGGACTGTTACTGCATGCTTCATATACTGCAGTTTGTGCTTTTATTAAGATGACAAGCAGGGCGCGTCTTTAATTAAATTTGACCTCATGGCCTCTGTACGGTCTGTCTACGCGCTTTTAAAACAAACATTAACATACTTCATCCTCCTTCTCAGTATGTTCCTCATGAATATGTATGGCTGCTTCCTGTCAAACAATGTCATGCAATAATTTATAGTGCATGACAGCAATGCCTAATGTGATATCCATCACGGCACATCAAAATCCTCAAATCTGTGTCAAAACCTCGGCAGACCTGCTTAATCTTTGTGCGGTTACCACACAGCCTATTAATCATAAATAACTTTACAAGCGAACGATAGCAGAGTGGTAAATAATGCAACTGTTGGAATGGAAGCAAAATGTAGTTTTGCAAAAAGATCTTTTGCATTTTAAACGTT
The DNA here is from genome assembly GCA_962446985.1 of Xyrichtys novacula. Taxonomy (NCBI): domain Eukaryota; kingdom Metazoa; phylum Chordata; class Actinopteri; order Labriformes; family Labridae; genus Xyrichtys; species Xyrichtys novacula. Next base: position 29,114,950 of record OY660871.1, read on the forward strand.
GTGCATCATCTAATCACCGCCTTGAGCTGTCTCTGTCTTCTTAGAGAATAAAAGAAGGCCTCTTGCTCTTTCTTGCACACGGGGAAATATTGGCAAAATATTCTGTTTTCTCTTTACGGTTTCATGCAGTGTTTTAAAACAGAAATCATTGGGATGCTGGGCTACAACAAAACAGCCTTACTCAAGAGAAGCAGCAGGGCAACTCTGCAGCACAGGAAACACTGTAGATCCATAACACCTGCTGATGCAGACAGAGAACACAGAGACGATCTGTTCATGACCTCAGCAACAGCACACCAATTTCCCCTGTTCTCATACGGCAGGGGTGCAAGAATAATCATACCACCTTCAGAGAGAAATAAATGCTGAAAACAATTAAGGACAAAATATCCCTCATATTAAAAAGTGTAACCCAAATGTTTAGGGTATTCTCTTTCTTTCTTAATTTATTTGTGAAGAAGCCAAAAAACAGCAACTCTGGCACTTCAGACGGTAAAACTTGGAACGACATAGGGGACGAGTTTGGTGCCAAAATTAAAATGAACCCCCTGAAGCAAAGCTGCAGCAACAAAAACACACAGAGAGAGGAAGGAGTGATAGCAGTGCAGGAACACAACCCAACCCGTATGCATTGAATGTAACCTGGAATCCCCTTGAGTTGTTTACATTAGAGCGGTTGAAAAGCGGGGTTTACTTACCTTAAAGTTGAGGACACAGAACAAAGCTCTCTCACTCTAGCTGCTCACTTTCTCAGAGGTTAAGGTGCCGCGCAATTCACTCCGCAACTCAGAATTTATGGCCCGAATAAAACAATATCTTCAAAGCAGTTGCCATCACACTGCGAAAAATAATCTGGTTAAAGATGACAGTTCCTCGATCTACAGCTGTCACTGCAAACAACATCAAACAGCAAGTAAAGCCGAATGTTTCAGGGACTTTCCTCGCCTCTCTCTGGCCTTTTTCTCTGCCTGTCAGGTCCAGTCAGTGTTAGTTAGCACTGTAGGCGTCACCTTGTTTTCAAGCAGCTTCCTCCCCACTCTGACTCCCCCCCTTTCCTGTACAGTAAAGGCTTCTGTCCGCTTTTGTGTTTTTAAATAAGTGTACTTTCCATTGTAATAGCCACCCTTCCTTATTCCCAGTGTTTTCCTCTCTTTTGACCGGTGTTCAAGCTCAGGCATCCCACAATACAACATGTTCCATCTGGATTTTCACACCACTGTTTGTAAACAGAGATAAAATGCAATGGTATTATTCGGAAAGGAAACCAGTGACAATGTTGTAACTCATTCTTAAGAAATAGGCTTTGTACTGCGGGCTTCTTATCCAGCACGTACACTGTTTGCCCTGCAGACACAATAATACACTGTCTTTGCTTTGAATTGTAAAAAAAGAGGGGTAATACAAGAATAAGTCTATTCTTATTTTTGTTTTCAATTATTGTCTTGCATGCAACTCAGAGATACCTTCAAGGGGAAGGCAGACAATTGCATTCTTCTTTCTCTGGGAAAGTTATGCAGAGAAAACCCTCAAATTTAGGACTCCTCAAAAGTTTGTTAATTGGTTGCTGATTCAGCTGTGTTACTTTTAAATTAAATCCAGACACTTTTAAGCCCAATTTAAGTATCTAAACTCTCAGAAAAAGGCCTTCAGTCAGACAAAGTTACTTAAAAGCAACCACATACATGCTGAGATGAGATTGTGCTGTCAGCTAAACACTCCTCTCAGCGCAGACTAACATAATGACATCTCTTATTCAGGGTTTAGCTCCACAGCTTCTCGCTATATGAAACACATCCCGGGGCACAGATGTAACGGGTGATTTTAAACAGATTATAAATCCATTTGTATTTGCAGAGTGTTTATGAATAATCATAGGAAACACAGCTGTGGCTCCCACTGTGCTCTTTGTCTACAGACGAGTGCTGTTAGCAGGAATAAACCAGTGGGTGGCACTAATACATCAGCTGAGTAATGTCAACATTTAGCTCTCACTTAAAGCTCAGCAGACAGCATCACACGCTTCTGGTTTTCATGCAGCATCATTTATGTCTTATTTTTTTCACATTAATCCGTGTCATCTCAATAGTAGAGACATGTAGTGAGACTTTGTATCAGTGCGTCATGTATTTCCTCTTATAAAGTCTTCTATTCTTTAAACAGGTCATGGCTGCACAGTGACACCGACTGCTGCAATTAAAAACAACCTTTAAGACATTAGAGTCAAAAGAATCAACATGACCGTGATGGTTATAAATTCATGGTCAATAAACACGCTTGGATAAAACTGAAGTTCTCTCTTTTATAAACTTTAAAAACATTTTGAACAAATCTTTGTGCCGTTTCAAAAAAAGTAACTTAGGATGACATTGATGACAAAAATCGAACCAGAAGAAATAAGAATGATGACGATCAAAATGTTGATGCAAAGAATAAATATGATAGAGATAATAACAACAGTGATGATGATGATGATGATGATGATGATGATGATGATGATGATGAGATAATGTGATGAAGATAATAGCGGTCACTGCTGTGATGATGATAAAGATAATCATGATGACGATGATGTTATGATGATGGAGGTCACTGTGACTATGATGACAATGATGAGGCTGATGCTGATAATGATGACAAAGATAAAGATAATATGGATGATAATTATGTCATTGATAGTGTGGTAATGATGATAATAGTAGGATAATGAGAATGTTAATAATAGTAGAATGATATGCATTATGATAATGATAAAGATAATAATGATCATGAAAATGATGACAGAGGTCATGGCAACAATGATGATGCTGATGATGTTGACAATGATTAGGATAATGATGATAATGGTAATGATATTGATCAAAATTATAATGATAAAAATCATGCTGATAATATGATAAATATATGGATATTGATGGTAAAGATGATGAAAATGATAACGAAGGATACTGAAATGACTATGATAATGATGTGTATAATGACAATAATGATAAAGATAATTATATTTTCAATGATGATGAGAGAGAAAAGGATCTCGATGATGATGATAATGCAAATGAGTGATAATGAGATTGATGATCGTTATAATGACAGTGATGACAGTAACTGTGATTTTATATAACATTGATCATTGTGACAGAATGATAAAGATGCCAATGATGATGATAATGATGATAAGTTTCAAAATAATTAATGTGATAATAATAAACATGACGATAATGACTATAATGGCGGTAAGAGGATGTTGACTGACATATTGAAATAATGGTGATGACGATAGTGGACATCCCTGCAATGATGATGAGGATGATGATGACAATAATTTTAGTGATGATGACAATAGTATTGATTTAAATAATGATTTTGAAATAGTAAATGGTGATGAAGATGATAATGATAGTGAGGTGGTGAAAATGATTAAGATTTGAAAATAATGATGATGATGAGGGTGGTGATGATAATGGCAGTTGTTGGATGATAATGATGATAATGATTAACATGATAATTGTGATTTTTGTGATAATTGTGAGATAATCATATTGTTGATGGTTGCAGAGTCTACAATGATGACGATGATGGTGAAAATGGTGATGAAGATAATGCTGATTATTACTGTAATGATGATGAAGGTGGTGTGGATGGAGGTTTTAGTAATAAATGATGAACTCGGTGAAAAGGGGATGACAGAGATGATGCTGTGATAATAATAAGAAAAGGTCAGCCATCAAAGTCTTAATTTCCACCTGCAACAGAGCAGCTTTATCTACAAGGCAGAAATAAAATGAAAGACGAGATACAAAGTATTTCTCACACTAAACAAAATATTTGGAGACCTTTAACATGCTGTTATCTGGGAGTAAGCACTATAATTAATTTCAGTGTTTGCTGGTAAAAGAACAGTGCTTTAGTTGCATTAACTGCGGGACCCTGTTGTTATTGTTATTCACCTCCAGAGGTTTTAATCAAACACAAAAAGAAAAAGACACATAATAGAGGCAGTGCGCTTCCTTAGAAATCTGAGCCACTTAAACTGTATCTGGCTTCGACATGTCATGCTTTGTCACACACTTTTACCCCACGATGTTGAGAACTACAAGTTTATTTGCAGATAATATTCTTCAGTTGTTGTTTCAGAAGTTGTTGAAAGAAAAACACTGATTTAGACGCACTTATTTGAGCACACTCCATACAGAAGTCCCTGAAACAGTGGCCACAGGTTTCATTCTCGGTATCTGCTCTTTCTGAATGTTATTTCCCACTCAGCTCTCCTGAAGATCTCCTACCTCTCTTCAGCCGTCTTATCAAAGAAAATCAAGTGGCTCAAAAACACTAGAATCGAGTGTGGGAAAAAAAGGACTGTTTCCTCATTTAAGATAAAGTGAGCTAAACAAAACAGCAAAGTCAAAACACTTTCTTGTGAGTGAAGGTCAAGATAACAGTGAAAGAAGTAGTGTATTTAACATCCTTATGACATGAGATTTATTTCACTTAAACCAGCGATTCTCAACTGGTATCACACTGGGACCAACATTTTCACATGGTCCTTAAGCCGTGACCCACTTTTATAGAAGTCAAACCAAGCAAATTTATTTTTCATGTAAAAAAACCTTTAAAGACTCAAATCTTTAACACAAATACACCCGTTTTATTGATTAAAGTGCACTTCTGAGCACATGAACTGAGGACGACAAATACTGAATTGCATAAAAAGAAAATATCAAATATTAAATAAATATCAAATTGCGCAAAATAAGCTATTTTTCAAAATAAAAGACATGTCAAACATCAGACGGGCATTAAATATTTACTTTTTGACCAGCTGTTTGCGACCCATCCAGAACGTGTCCGCGACAAGTGATGGGACGTTAGAATTCGAGGCTTTGAGGCACGTACCGAGTATGAAGAGGGATTATAATCAGCAGTGGTAGTCATTGAAAGCATAGGGTTAGTTAGTTGCAGTAGAAGTAGTGGTAGAATTAGTAGTAGTAGCAGTAGTAGTTAGTGGTAGAAGTAGTATGAGTAGTTTAATGGGGCATGCAAGAAAGAGAAAAAAAGATCATGACGATCAAAGAAAACATGAACCCCCTAGTAACTTTTAAAAATGGAGTTTCACAGAAAAAAGAGGACTTGAGCACAAACCAGTCTTACTGTAACTACATGTCAACATCACAAGCAGGGGGGAGAAAAATTTATGTTCTGTGTGATTAATTTCTAAAGTTTGTCTACAGCTCCATAAGCTTTGCTGTCAGGATTTATGACCTATACTGCAGCCCATCAACAGAGGGTGCTGTGTTCGGAGTGGCTTCACCCAGCAAGGAGGCAGACTCTGTCCATTCTATGTACAGTCTATGTCCATGACCCACTTTTGGGTTGCGACCTACCAGTTGAGAACCACTGACTTCAACTACTAACAGAGTTGTCGTGTTGTAACTGGTAGAGCTAGTTTTAGCAAAGCTACTTGATGATGGCACTTTCTCCAGGTAAAATGCTGCTGGCCCTTTAAGAGAACAGGTGTGCCCCTTCAAGGTAAAAATAGAGAAACAGGAAGTTGATTCATTAGTCAACAAACACGGGGCCGTACGGCATACGGAGTTTCTTTTCTGAACACTAAACAAACATGAGGGTAGGAGGAAAACACTTTGGTAAGTTTCATACAGCTTCGTTTTTGTTGTGTTTGTTTGCAGTAACCCGGTTAGCATTTACCCTTCAATGTAGTAGATACTCCTTCAAGAAAGCTAGAGTATGTTAGAAATTATACAATTACACATTAGAGTCGTGTTTTTTTCTATTAAAAGTGTAATTTCTCCCCAGACTGGCCTGACTGACGACATGAGACAACCTCTGCTCCTTATCAGCCTGTTACTGGCAGGTAAAAACAATTTGCACTGACAGTTTCTCTCCTCCTGCTCCAGCAGCGTTCAAAGAGTCTAAACAAAAGCAGAGTTTCAGTGGAGTCTGTACTGTGGGAAATAAAACAGGTCAGGGGAGAGAGAGAGAGAGAGAGGCAGCGGTATGCCGAGCACGTTTATAAAACAATTGCATTTCAAGCAGATAGCTCGTCTTAACCGCTCTTAAACCTGCGAGGCTGCATTCCTCTATGTGCTCCGACTGCTGAGTGAGGTGGTGCGTTCAGGGACCCCTCCCAGACTCAAACATGTGAGACACAGAATGACAGGGAGAGGTTCGTGTTTCTATATTAGTCAGTATGCCGCCACAGGTTTTGTTTATAGGGATGGGCAGAGTGTGAATACAGTAAAATAATATGGTTGTTGTTCATGCATAAACAATAGACCGACTAATCATGCCGATACTTGCTTCTATTCATGAAAATATGACTTTAAATAGTTGTGCTGTTATTATAATGATGATTCAATTGGACAAAATCATCAACTTGTACACATTCAAAACACATTTAACAAGGTGTAATGATCCAAATAAATAGAGACATGCAATTTGATGTGGCATGGTAACTGGCACATTACCCACAATTTTTATTTTTAATCTTTTTTTACTGCTCCTGTGAGGAACTTTTGGTTTGTGTCGATTACGGCACCCTCTGTGGAAAAAAAGTCTCATCCTGCTGACGTTTGACACTCATTGTGGATATTTTGAAAAAGGTACTGATGCTTCAGCCCCCTGCATCAGTTTCAGGTATTCAAAATCAGGATATAAAAATCTTAAACTCTGTCGTTGATGGACTTGTTTGCTTTTGGATATCACGAAAGGGCATCAATATGATTTTCAGTCTACTCTTCTAATGCGAAATATGAATTCATATGCTTTATTCGTTGACATGATGCACTTTGATGTTCCAAAAGTTTAAACTGAGTTTGGAAAGAAAGTTTTGGGGTTTTCTGCACCTTTTGCCTGAAACAAACTACTGATTTAGTTAGCCTCAGTGTTTATAAAGCTAAAGAGTAGAGCTAAAGTTTTGAATCCCAGCTGTCTATATTGTTCTAGCCGATTTATTTCAAGGGTGTTTTTTTAACCCTGCTGTTTGAGTTTGAGTCTGATTTGTCTGCTTTTGAAACTTTTTGTTGTTGCTACACTTGGTCAGGTCTCTCTTGAAAGATCTTACTGGGAGTGACCCGGACTAGTAGAGGTTAACAAGAAAGACATATGAAAGAGTGAAACAGTGACCAACAAGTTTGCCAGGCTGTTAGAACTTACTCAGCACTGCCTGGAAGATCTTAAGTCTATTCCAACTTCAATTGCAGAGAGATTTCTGTCCTTGTATTGCAATCAAGTAAAGACGTTTCACCACCAGGATGAAAATGTAATCTCATAATTTAAGTGCGACCCGTCTTACAGATGAGATGCAGCATTGGATGACTTTGATATTTAGCTTTATTCATCCAAGCCAGAATCCAAATACACGGTGCAACCTGGTATGTAAGTGATGCTGGCACAGCTCCCAGTCATTATAGCGAGCACTGAGGAATTATGTTCTTATAAATATATTCATTTAAAGAAGGGCTGCATGATATTAGGGGGAAACTGTTGGAGCCTTGTGCATATAATTTGATTCAAGAATAAGACAGAATTTATTGATAAATGCAATTTTGGTGTCGTCTTCTGATGTACATACCAGACCTACAGGATGTGGAAAAAAAGATTGGTAACACTTTACAATAACCATAATTTATAAATGGTAAATAGATCAAGGTGACCAGATTTCTGTAATGAAATCCGGGGACATTCGGTGCATGGACTGCGTGATCACAGACAACATCTCGGTACTATTTAGTAGCAGCGCACGCCCCTTGTAAAAAACCCTGTACACCGTAAAAACTGTTGTTTAGGACTGCTTACTTGTGCTTTCTACCCATTCAGCTACTATAATAACCGTTGTTCTTGCCCACACGCAACATTTTTGTTCTCATTCCTGAAACGCTTAAATCGGGGACATTTTCGGGGACAGTTTTTGCCAGGGACAGGTCATCCAATTCAGGGACTGTCTGGTCACCTTAAAATAGATAGTTTATTAATGTTTAGTCATCATTTAAAAACAGTATATAGACCAATTTTAAATGGCAAATAGATTGTTTATTAATGTGACTATTTATTAAAGGTTTATATAGGGTTTAAATATTGGTTGTAAAACATTTAGATTTAAATGTGTGTCAGTAGCACTTTGTAAATGGTTAATATTTGGTTTTTAAACCATCTATAAACATTACTTAGATGGTTATTGTAAAGTTATGGTTAGGGTTAGGATTAGGTTTTTAAAATTGTAAAATTTACAATGTACAAATGGTCTATATGCTTTCTATAAATGATGATTAAACATTAATAAACTATCTGCTTACCATTTATAAATGGGCTATTTACCATTTATGAGTTAAGTTATTGTAAAGTGTTACCAAAATATTTCCTCTTACACTGTAGTAATTTGAAGTGTGAAATATGGACTTAAACGAAATGATATAAATTAGTAATAATTCAAAGTTTCTTCCTCCTTTTAGGCTTTTCTTACTGGTTATGAGAAAGACAGTAATTAACGTTGATGCCTCTATATGACCTAAAACTTCCTAAAAAAGTTAATCTACAGCAAGTCTTTTTATAAACGGGTTCAGGACAAGATGAGAAAGAGGACACTCTGACACTATATCACTCTGACCACAGGGGGCGCCAGATTCAACACAACATGAAAGTTCCTCACAGACACTTTAAACTTCTTTTGAATAAAAACTCATCATCCTATTAAAAAAACGGTCTAAGTCAATTCTTGACGAATGTGAGTTTTTTTTGTCCAAATCATCTTTTGAAATGATTTAGGCCAAAAACTCTTTTTCGTCAAAAAAGTTCCTCACAGACGCTTTAAACATCTTTTCAATAAAAACTCGTCATCCTATTAAAATAATGGTCTAAGTCAATTTTTGACGAATATGAGTTTTTTTGTCCAAATCATCTTTTGAAATGATTTAGGCCAAATTAATTTTCGTCAAAAAATGGCTCAGACCATTATTTCAATAGGGTGTTGAACTGTTAGTTTTACTGATTTTTTATCACCTCAGTGCATGTCTAATGATAAGTGGACTGTATAGGAAGCATTGAGAGACAGTCACAGCTTATACAGTTATATCATGGAGCTAAGCTGGTACCAGATCTGCCATCTTGAAAACTATTTTCCTATGCAACATCACATTTATTACCTGGCGTTGGAAGCGTAAATCTTCAGTTTTTAAGATTTATTTTTTTCAGCTAAACGAGCTGAGAAACAAGAACCAGGAGTTTTGATTATTTTCTTATTAGTCCACTAAGTATAGGTTTGTGTTTATGCATAAAAGAAAACAATTAAAGCAAAAAAAACAATTTGCAGAGTTTCAAAATTATGTATAATTTTTGCTTTCTTTGGCAAGTAACATCAAAAGTTTTGAGTTGGTTCTACTCTAAAACTTGATAAAACGTGATAAGATGTCTTTTAGGTATAAGAATTATTAATGTGTTATTTCTAGCAGTGGTTTAAGTTTGAAATGAAGGACTGAATAGTGTTAGATTGAACTTTGAGAGCCTCGTATGTGAACACAAAGACCAGAAAAAGTTATTTTTAATACGCCTGGCTGTCAGTCCTTTCCTGTAGGATCACAGGTGTTGCTGTGACTTTTTTATTCAGAGCGTAAATCTCTCTTTTCTTTTATATTTGCACACTCATTGTATCTTGTTGACTCTTAGACATTGCTTCATATGTGGTGACTCCGCTCCGATAAACAGGTCATGAAAGCATCGATACTACGCCGCGTCACTCCTAGGTGTTACTCACTGACTTCTGACTCATGACTCTTTCTGTCTCCGCTGGAAAAGAAACTCAGCGATTGATATTTTTAATCAGACATTGAAACACTTGTCCCGGGAGTCTGAATGTAATCCATCTCACTGTTGGCTCCTGTCATTTTATTCCCTGCTCCCCGGCGAAAATCGTGTAAAGGCAGTCCAGCGAGACTGATCAGGACCATATTGATTTAATTCACTGTAATTTATTGGCCAGGGAGTTCCTGTGTGGTCGCTTTATGTGCCAGTGAAAGAATATTGAAAATTCAGGCTGGGTTTCTCTGCTTGAATCTTTAATACCACACAAACAGGAGCATGAGGGAGAGCTGGCAGCCAAATACAGAAACAGACTTTTTTTTCCTATCTTCCTCCTTCACATACAGACTGCAAATGAACAAACAGCATAAAGCAATTAAATGAGTGAATGTGTATAATGAATTTTTCATGAAACACGTGTTTGGAAACCGTGTGTAAACCTCTGAATCTTGAGAATAGCTGCAGCAAACATTACTTTGACTTGGCTCACCTCGAGTCGAGCTGGAGAAAACACAAAATAGATGTTTAGTATGGGATCACTTACAGTCCAAATACACAGTGTGAAGTCTGGAAGGAGAGGAGAGGGTGTGTGCCTCACTAATGGCTTTTTACCCCCAGAGCCCGGTCTGTGTATATCCATAGATTTAGTCCACTGATCCTTTGTTTAAGTAGAAGTTTAAATACATTAGTTAGAAAAAAGCAATTAAAGTCAGAGTCCTGCTGTAAACATTCACTTAAGTAAAAGGTATTAGAAGTTAACTTCGAATCCCAGCAGACGTTAAGCTGAAAAAATGGCCTCTCAGGACTTAATACCACCGATACTACATTATTAGACCGGTGTGATATTAGTGGGTACGTGACAGGAAAAAAAAAATCCCAAAATGGTGTCACCATCCTGCTTTCTCTTCCCTCTAATCTTTAATGTTGAAATGTTGGATTTTATTTTCCTCTTTTGCCCTGAAACTCTTATTCAAATCAAACCATTAGAGAAGTTTAGAGAGAAAACGCTCCTGTGGGGCTGCTTACAACTCATAGACACCGAGATTATTCAACCCCAATGATGTTTTTTCACATTTGATACTAATTTTTTCATCCTGTGTCTTTATCTTAAATTTATTTAATTGGTGTCTTCATCTACCAGGTGGGTTTATTATGAGAATGATTCATTTAATTGCCTCATACTATGATACAAACAAACATATTATTCGTAAACATCCCTTCGGTCATCTCTTAAAGGCACTGTGAGGAGTTTTTGACAAGTTCAGAAACAGACTGAAACTGATACTTACCGTATTTTTCGCACTATAAGGCGCACCATCAATGAACGCATCTATTCGCGTCTATTTTCATACATAAAGTGCACCGGATTATAAAGTGCACCGGATTATAAAGTGCACTGGATTATAAAGCACATGAAGTCAAACAAAACAGTCAAATAAGGCAAGATCTATTTAACTCATTCAATAACTCCGTGAGGCTATGGTTGCTGCAGTGCTCCGACAAGCCAAAAGGATTTTAAGTGAACCTTATAGTGCGAAAAATACGGTACACCTCTGTATGAGCCTGAAAAGCAAAAAAAGACCATCAAACAACTAGAGTAGTGATTTTTCAGTCGTAATTTTTGTGTTTAAATGAAGTTCAGAGGGGGTTAGGTGTCCGAAAGGATGTAGAAATAGCCTTCATATCAGATTTGCTGTGATTGATCTTACTTTGTCCACAGGGGGGCGCCATATCCAATACATACTAAAAGTTCCTTATAGCAGCTTTAATTGATTCATCTAAAAAAAAAAAAAAAAGTGTTTGGTTGTCTACAAATATTCAGGCCAAAACATCTATTATATCCCGATCAGCTTTTCCTTGATTTTGTGTTTTATGTTTCTATGAAAAAGTAGGATGCTAACAGGCTAAAAAAGCCTAATAGAAATGGTAAACATGACCCTTTTGGCCCTGATTATAGAACATTAAGAGCGCTCAACAATAGAAAATTACTGGAGGACAATAACGGGACAAATGCGACATAATCAGAACTCAACAAGGAATGATTTGAAGAAAACCTGAACAATGAAAACAAAACAATACGAGAGAGAAACAAAAGGAGAGAAGTGAATGAAAGTTTTATTTGATGGCCTTGAGAGGGATAAGAAAGCAGAGAGAGGGGGATTTATGTGTGTGTGTGTGCATCTCTGTATGTGTGTTCATGTTGTGGTTTGTAGGTCGATGGAGGAGGAATTTAAAGTCAATCTTTCTCCGCTGATAACATGATGGTAATGTGGAAGGAGGGGGAGGAGCTTTGGGGTCATGGTCAGCACCAGCACCTCCTAAATTCTAATGAGACGACCTGCTGATGGTCGGACCCGGTCAGTTTAAGCTGTGTAGTGTGATGAGCATTATTTGTGGCTATAGAGTGGCGTTTTGGTTGAGGTATGGTTCCATAGAACGCTGTGTATTGCTATCGTGCGGTTGTTACTAAACATCTTAAAGTTATATATCTCATCCATTCTGATGCACTTTGTTGATATCCTTCCCTCTTGTTATTTTTCACTCAGTCCTCCTTGCTGCCGGTGTACGAGCTCAAGACCAGGTCCAGATCCAGTTCCAGACAGACCCAGTACTCGTCCAAACCAGCACTGAGATCGTGTTCACGGTTCTGACGGTGTCCCAGGTCCTGTCCGTGACATGGAAGTACCAGGGAGTCACTCTGGGTCTGTGGACCGGAGGGACCTCGGTGGTGAACACAGTCGCCCAGTTCCAGGGCCGAGTCACCATCAGCGCCACCCAGCTGAGAATTAGCGGCGCCCAGCTCCGAGACGCCGGAAACTACACGGTGGAGGTGGACCCTATTGATACGACGGGCCTATTGGCTAATTCCAGATCAATACAGCTGAGGGTGTTCGGTAAGAGATAAAGAAGTGTGCCTGTGAGGGGGAGACGAGGACGACGACGAGGGAGGGGAAGGTGGGTGAGGCGGTGAAGTGTGCAGGAGAGGGAGGTTTAAGGGAGGTGATAATGTTAAGGAGGAACAGAAGGGAGTAAAAAGAGGAGAGGGAGGATTTGGAAAGTAAGAGAATTAGTCTGGGAGGTGTAATGAAATTAGTGACCCATCGTAGGCGAGCTAAAATTAATGGAAAAGGAGGAGGGGATGGAGCTGCAGGCTCAGGGCTCTATGCTAATTAAAACTCATTTGATATGCAGCGCTCATGCTCTTAGATGTTTGATTTTGAAGTAGCCTGATTATAGCACCACATACAGTACATACAGTATCTGCATCTATTTATATTCAGCGCTGAATTGGAGCCCGAGCAGCTGAGAGTCTCTCCCACGCTGGATGGATGACGTGCAGTCTCTCTCTCTCTCTCGTCCCTCTTACAACGACAATGATGGTGCGCCAGAGTGACCAAATTGTTAGAAGTACCAGTTTTATTCTCGCTGAAAAGGTCACATCCTCCAAACTCACAACAGCTTGTTTCCGTCACGGAACATATGCATCCTCGAGCGCGACTCTCAAACTCCCACTTACTCCGAACTTAAAGCTAAAATTTGACAATTTTCCATGTTTCTGCTGAGTCACAAGCAAGAGGGGAAAAAAAGCACAAGGATCCGATTTGCAGTGTTTTGTCGCTGCTAATGTTTTGGTCGTCGCTGAGGTCCTCTCTTAGTCACAGCCTCCTCCGTCCTCACGCCCCCCTCTTCTCCCTCTCCAATTATTTAACTTAGGCTGCCCGCCAAGAGGCTTCTCAGCACCACTCACACCGTCTGCCCCCTTACTCACCATCTGTGCCTCTATCTGAATCCTGTCCCCTCTCAGTGCTCACTTGCTTTGATTACAACAAATTATCCTCAACAGAATCATAAAAACTACCCTCCATTGTTCTGTCACTCCAGCTTTTGTACTGAACTCTTTTACTCCCTCGTTCTCCGGAGAAAAAAGTGCAATCGCAGAACTTTTCTTTGAAATTTCACGCCTTGGTAAAACTGATTTTTCTTGTCTTGTACGCTGTAGATGCTGTGACTGGAGTGAGTCTGCAGATTCCCACAGTAGCAGTGGAAGGGGGAAACGTGACGCTCAAGTGTACGCGGACCTCAGGGACGGAGGCGACAGTCCAGTGGGGGAAAGGGGGCACAGCCATCACCTCAACCACTGACTCCAGAATCACCATCTCGGACGGATCCCTGCTCATCAACCCAGCCAGGCGGGGGGATGCCGGGGAGTACTCGTGTACCGTCAGCAACCTTGTCAGCGCCGACACCGACGCTAAGAGCCTCACTGTCTACTGTGAGTTTACACTGATCACATGACAAGTGGTGACTAATCTGCTGCAGCCACTGCAACAGCTCTAGCTCATCTATTACCGACTGTACAGGGTGCTGAACAGACTCAGAGCGGTCAAGATGTCCTCCTGAGATCTCTCATTGTGCTGCTTCTAACTCCGTTTTGATCACATCCATATTTCTGACGTAGTTTTATTCAAACGCAGCTAGTTACCCCAACAACACGAAGAAAAGCTTCGTTTTTATTGAGTAAATTTGAGAGAGGTTTTTTTCTAAACCAGAGAAAACACATTTTCAATGGTTTTGACAGAATCTGTTGAAACTATGAATGTTTTGAAGGAGTATGTACTCCAAGAAATATGATTAAATCAAGTTAAAAGCATGAATGCTGGATGTCACACTCACAGAGGCTGTTGAATTCCTGCTCATATAAAAAAAACCTGAAGGATCATGGTCACTGATTTATCTATTAGTCGCTTTTTAATTATTTTCTCATATTTTATTCCCACAAATTTTGAGAGAAGCTCCTCAAACTCCTGTCACAGCTGAGGCGCCATCTCAAAATGATGTGTTTGTCTGGATGCCTCTTGTCTCTTTCTGCAGCAGATGGCTGTTCAGCCCGGTTCTGGTTCTGCTCGAGGCCTCTTCCTCCATTAAAGGGGAGGTTTTACAAACACTGTTAAACTGCTTATTGCTGCAGACTGACTCGCTCATCGTGATGTTAGATCCTCTTCAAATAGATAACGTTTGATATAAATTGGTGCTATACTAATAAAGAGTTATTGATTTAGTGATATGAATTGGATTAATCAGCTAAGTTACCATTGGCTTTTTATTTTTAGGTGAATGTAAACAGAGGTTGTTTTTGGTTTGGGTTAAACTAGAAAACTGATGCTCGTGTTTCTAACATATAACAGCACAACAGCTGTTTATCTGAGTTTGCCATTAACACTCAGAAAAGGTCGGCCTTATTTAATAGCTCTGAAGACACCTCCGAAGCTCTGTTAATATCACATGTATGTCTCAGACGCTATTTTGATTTGTTTTTGTACAAAAACTGAACTATAAAAACAACAAGTTACGGTTCACGGAGAGATACACACTGAACTCTTTCTTGGCAGGATGGAGGTTCTCCAACCTGCCAAGAAACAAGACATCTAAAAAGTCTCTAACTAAACATCATTCTCAAAAATATATTAACATGTCCATCCCAGTGAGTGGATGAATGGATTCATTTCATGACACGTCCCTGAAGTGCAGCTGAAACACTTAGAGCTCCCCCTGTTGGCTGGTGGCAGTACAGGTCATCAAGTTTGAAGCCTGCCTTCTTGATTGGACAAATGAGGGCTGTCACGATATATTAGAGTGACCATACGTCCTCTTTTATTGAGACATGTCCTCTTTTTGGGGGGCTGTCCAACCTTGTCCGGGGGAGTTTATAAAATCCTTCAAATGTCCAGATTTTGTATTGAAGTTTTTGAGTTTGTGTCGCGGGGAATTACTGAGTTAGAAGTGCGTAAAAAACACTTGATTCGACCAGAAAAACTTTCAAAGTTAACTTTACACGACTCCGTGACTCCGCCCCTGTGTAGTCGTGTCCTTGTTTCGGGGATTCAGAATATGGTCACCCTACGATTTATTGGTATTGAAAGTTATTACAACTTTTAGAAACTTTAAGATATTCATATTCTGCTAAAAAATAAAAATGTCCGTTACCATGTCCTTCAACGAAAGATGGATACAGAGGAAGTAGCAGAGTACTAGTGAGCTGGCTGAAGCAGCCCTTTGAGAGATGGTAAGGCACTCTTAATGAGAGATTTTCAAGATTTATTGTGAATCCAAAAGGAAAATAAGAACTGGTACCACTTAGAGTTACTAATCAATTTCCAGGAGTTTTTTTTAATCGTTTTCTTTTGGTTACAGAACTAACAACCTACCAGAAGTAGAGTACTTCAAAATAAAAGCAGAGTTTGACCATGCAGCAGATAAAGCAACCAAAATGGAAGACAGAAAATTTGAAATAAAAGCATGAAAATAGTTTATGAGGGGATGTCTTTACCAGAGAGGCTTGTGGTGTGGATTAATCTTCATAAAAAAATCATTAGAAAAGGTAACATGAGGTATTTACTAAATTGGGGTTTAAGTTCATGGTAGACATTTCTGTTGACAAAAGAAGAAGAAGAGAAATGTGACAAACACTATCATAAGAGTTGGTGAAATTTTTTTTTTTTTTCACTTCAGATTAACTCATGAATCCGTTCTGACCGTGGAGTGTGTGTTTTGATTTTAACAATGGGCAGGAAAACCGATACTCCGGCTCCAAAGCTGTCCCCTTTCTGCTCGGACTGGCTCCAGTTTGGTTCAATACATCATGGGGGGTGTTTGTGGCTTGACTTTTGTACAAAGAGGGAGGTGGAGACATGTCTCTCATCTTTATTCACAATCAATGCTCCATCCTTTTTATAATTTCTGGTTTCCTACGGTGAAAATCCGTATTTCTGTCCGTTATTGTCGACTAAAACCGAACTGTGGTTGCAGTAACTTTTCATGGAGGTGTCTCATTATTATGCAGATCAGACTTTGACCTTGGTGTGGGTTTTTTTTTTAGTTCGCTCTCTGTTGAGGTTGTACTATAAATGTGACTTATTGGGCTCCATGTTGATGAAGAGATGACAGATGATGAGATTAAGATTAAACATCCAACCAGACAAAGTGCAGGAGACAGGAGGAGGGTTATCAAAATGTCAGGTGAGGTGATTTAAACCAGGTTTTGAGAAACAGACAAACCTTTAGGCAGGATTCAGAGTCACTTGTTTTTTAATCCACATCCACCTTGTTGTCCTTGTGAACTGAATATTCTGACGCTGATCACCACGTCGTCTGATCTTAACCAAACCAGATGGCCCCGACACCCCTGTGCTGACCAAAGAGAGCCCTAAAGACTGCGTCGGGGAGGGGGACGTGTTAGTCGGACAGACGGTGCGCCTCACCTGCTTGTCCGACTCGCTGCCTCCTGCCCTCTTCGTGTGGCAGCGTGACGGACAGACGGTCGCATCTGGTCAGCCGGACAGCGGGGTGCTCAGCCTTCAAACCTTCAACACGGACGAGAGCGGCCGATACGTCTGCACGGCCAGGAACACCATCACCACAACCACGTCGGAGCAGAGCACCCCTCTGACCATTGTGGGTGAGTTATGGCGGACGCTGACCTCCCTGTGACTGATAATGATGGCGGTTGGTTTTGGACTCCCTCTCTGTATCCGTCTTCACGACAGGAGAGAGACAGGAGGTATTCAGGGAGATTGATCTGGTGGAGAGCGGTCAAAGTCGTTCAGGGACTCTCACATACTCTCTCCTCTCCCTTTATTTCCATTTCTCTTTCTCTCTTTCTGTTTTTTATCATCCTTTTTAGGAATCATCTCCTCCCTTCTCTGTCGTTTGTCTGTCTGAGTCCAGACTCATTATCTTTATGAATCCCTCCCCCTTTGACACCGGTCTCTCTGTTACAGACATATGTCTGGATGTTGGAGAAGTGGTGGGGATCGTGATTGGCTCTTTGCTGCTGATCTTAATCATCGCGCTCCTCATCTGGCTTATTGTCTTCCTCGTACGAAGGAGGAGGGGTGAGTCTGTGTGAACCGTCTTGGATGTTTAGTTTGTCCATTCATTGTTTATAATGTGGAGTCAAACACTCATGGTAGATAAGATATAACTCTGTTTATCCCCAGGGAAACTTGATTGGCTTCTTAATTATCCCATCGTCTGTTTATACTTTACATAAGAGCTCTGCCGTGTTATCTCGCACTTCGGTGGTAAATCGTTTTGTTATTTTTATTACAGCACAACAAAGGGAAACTGTGCTTGTGCCAAAGACCAACCAGAATCCCCGGCCTTTAGTAAGCCGCAGTAAAGTTTTCATATGATTCACTATTGATTTTGTCTTTATCTTGTCCATTTTCACAGATTAACCCTCTCTCTTCATCCTTCTTCTGCTGTCTCCTCTCCCCCTCCTCTCATTTTTCATCCTGTCCCATTAAGCCTCCAGATCCTCAACCTAATGGTGCGAGGGATTTAGGCCAAGGTCCCAATCCCCCCCTCTTTTACACCAATACACGCGCACGCCACCCCGACCGCTTCTACACAGCCCCGCGCGAAAACCTTCAGGTGCTGCAGATGAACGGCCTGCAAAACTCCGACACACACCGACACAATGAGCGTGCGGACACGAATCGACTCCTACACAATTCTTTTCACAACACCAATTCGATCCCGCACAATGGCTTCGACAACCCCGCCTTCGCACACACCGGTGCTCAGAATGTAAACACGCTCCCCAACACGCAGCAGCAGAATCCGAACGTTGTCATCCAGGGCGGCGCTCAGCAGCCGGCGGTCCACGTCAACCTCAACACGGTGCCGCAAACAGGCCAGCAAAACAACACCAACGCCAACGCACAAGCGCCAACTATCCACGTCAATCTTAACTCGTACCCGAACAACAGCCAACAGGCTCAGCAAGACAACTCCACACCTTTAACGAACACGGCCAATCCTAATCCGCCGCCACAAGCAGAAGCGGGTCTAATAGAGAGAGTTCTGTTAAATCCCAGGACGACTCCTGGGATTTTGGAAACCAGTCGCCAAGAACAGCCAGCGCTTATACCGACCGGATTCACTCACTTTAACAGCAATCACCCTTCCCAGAGAAACGCGAACACGCAGACGTACACACAGGAGCCAGAGCCTCGTCACAGGTCCGACAGAGACTCGGGAACTCAAGATCCCTCCGCCAGCTCCGTGTCCCCTCGGCAGATGCCCTGGGATCGCCTCAGAGGGACACCGGCGTATCCAAGTGGAACTCTTCAAAGAGGACGAACATCTCCAGACTACACAGACTACACTACCCATCCTCCTTTACCGCAGTCCAGAACAAATACCCGACCTCAGCCTCAACGTCAGAGCAAGACGCCCCCCCGGAGACAAGACGCCGCTTCAGTGGACAGACAGAAACGCAGCCGATCTGCTGATCTCCGAGGCCCAGAGTCTCGCGGCGCAGCGCAGCTTGAGGCTGCTCGCCACACACACAGGAGCCCCCGCACACAAAGGGAGGCCGCTCAGCCAGACATCAGAGCATCTCTTGGTAGCCAGACCGCCCTCAGGCAGGAAGCCACACGCAGCTATAACCCCCAGGCTATCCCTGTGGTGAGCCAGCAGGCCTCTGTGGGCCGCGCCACTGTGTCACAAGGACTGATGACACAACAGGGACCGCCTGCTCTGCACGGTGCAGATACAAGGGCTTTGGCTGATCCTAATCACCTTCCACAGGCACACATGGCCCCGCAGTTCAGAGCAGAACCGGTCCAACAAACACCGCAAGGTCTGGGCGTGCAGACACAGCCTGTCATGCAAGCCGCCAACCCACCTCGCCAAGGAGGCTTCGCTCCAGTCCAGTATCCCCCCGCCCAGCCTAACCGCAGCAACCTCACCCAGGCTGCGCTCACAGCCCACACTCAGAGGGCTCAGACATTTCAGAACCGACAGGAGCAGACGCAGGCCGCCCTGCGCCACCCTGGACCGCAAATCCAAACTCTTAATCCTGCGACTCAGCGCGCGCCGACACCTCCGCCTGCGATCCCCCTCGCACAGTTCCAAACCATCCCTCAAAAACAGCCCCAGCACAGATCTCCAATCCGAGGACCCCAGCCGCCTAAACCACCTGTTAACATGCCGGTGGCTCAAAGACCTCATCACGTACATCAGCGTCACCACGCGCAGCACCATCACGGCGCAAACCCAGGACACCACCATCATCATCACCACGAAGGCGCACACAAGCACGGCCACTTCGCCCACCCACACCAGGTGAGTGAAACCGAGTCAGAGGGTTTAAAAGTTCAGGCAAATGTTCCTTTACAGTGAAATATTTCAGCATTTTCCTCTCTTTTAGACGAGCGCTCAGAGTCTGTCATGTCACACCGTGCTCTTCTCTGTGAATGTGTATATTTGCTGTATAAGTCCTGCTCCCGCTTGCACCATCTCCTCCCCAGTTTGTGCTTTTGTCTGTGGTTTTCATTCGTCGAAGGCAGCCTGACAGCACTTGGCTGCTGCATTTTTTCTACGATTGACAGTCATCCCAGTGCCACAAAAATCTATTTAGTCTTGAGTGTTTGTGACATGGTGGCGGCTTTTTTTTAAAAAGCAGCATTGTGTGTCAGAGGTTCAGCCTCTTCTTCTGCATGACATGTTGGCAATGAAGGGCTTGTTGTGTCTTTCCAGCAACAGGCTCACAGAGGGAGACCGAGATGATGACAGATGTCAGCAGACTGCGCTGCGACTGTCCCACATCCACTGACACAAACAAACAGCTGACAGACATGATCCAATATACCACCAAGCAAGAGTGACTGCACAAGGTTCTGCACTCAAAATAGCTGTCATAGCATGCTATCTAAGTGCTTAAGTCAGTTTTTTTTCTTATGAAAGAAATGCACCTGTCTCCCATGGGGATGAAAAACTGAACTTTATTTGGGTAAACAGGCCGACTCACCTAAAAGGAGAAGACATATTATCTTAAAAATATAAAAATACAGCCTTTTAAAAAATTTGCTAAATTAAATCAGTGATGCTGTAGGATATTTATACAAACGCTCCCCCGCAGCAGCCTCTCTCCAAACTCTCACACACACACACACACACACTCTGCTACCCCAGACACACATTTATTGTTCTATTTTGACTTGCATGGCACAGGTCATGCATCAAACTTTGCCAAGAGGCTGCTCAGAGAAGACAAGCTCAGTGATCCATAGCTCTTGACCAAGCTCACATCCGCTCTGCCATTCATCATGAAAACTAAACAACACCACCTTGACAAAATGCACCTGAGGTGCTCGCATGAATATCTGTTTGTATATAACAATATAAAAAAATAATAATAGCCACAGGGAGTAAATGAGATGAGACTCATCCTGCACAAGACGGACTTGTCCTCCCCTGGGGACCGCTGACAATTATGAAGGAAGAAATTATCCGTAGGGGTGGTCTTAGTGTACAAGGACCTATTTATTTAGTGCCCTCTGTTTACAGATGCCTCTCATGACACCACTCAATTAAGAGGATTCGCCTCAGTGATGCTGAGAAGTAATGCTCAGCTGACTATGAAGGGGATCCCACGAATGGATGGGTGCTTATTAATTAAATGCTTTTATGTGACTTAAACGACTTGGAAAATAATCACACCCGCGCATGAACGAGGTCAACGCCGAGACCTGAGCTGCCAGACTTTGTGCTGAAAAAGCAGACTGGAGCAATTTACTGTCTGTGTTGCTGTTACTAAACCAAACACAAAGGAATGACATTGCAATTTTACACAGTATGTTTTAAGTGATTTATAATGAATGTGTTTTTTTCTTCTCTAACTCAGGGGACTACTGCTAAAACGGGTTAAGTTGTAATATTTGATGTCTGCATTATTTTTTATAAGCTAAGGCTGATGATGTATTTATTTTCAAGCAAATCCCATTAATAACAAACAGATCTAACAATAATAAACTGATTCTACTGTCAGTGAATGTCTTAACAGAGAAAACAGGATTTATCTTGTTCTTTAATAGAGTTTGATTGTTGTCCGCGCACTTAAAGCCCCAGTGAGGAGTTTTTGATGAGTTAAGTAGACGAAAATAAATCCTGATTCCACTTCATGTCCTACAAAAGCAAACAAGACCAACAGCAACAAGACTAACGCTTTTGAATTGTGATACTTTTGGGTGTTTTTGTCTTTATTAGAAAGGACAGCTGAAGAGAGACGGGAAATGTGGAGGGAAGAGAGCAGGGAAGACATGCATGATTTCTGAAACTGATGCAAGAGTTGATAGCTGTAAAACCAGACATCTGACAGCATGCTAAACAGCAGCCTCTCTTTACATCCTCGACAGCAGAGTTTTACAATAATTTACTGTATTTGACTGTCAAATATAAGAAGGATGAGATTGTTGACAGAAAATACCACCCTGACATGAACCAAACAAAATCATCAAAGAGTGAATCCTTGTCCGTAGAGTTAATATGCATATTTAATCACTACTGCATGTTTATTGATTATTCATGATGACCGAATAAAATACAACTACTACTTCTAATACTGCATAAAAGGCCACGCCACTTAAATCATAAACCAAAAGTGACTTGTAGCTTATTTAAAAACTTTTTTTTGCAATTTTTAAAGTTCTGGTTCTCCTTTTCAAGTCTGTTAAAAACTATTGAAATATTTCTACAGTTTAAACTAATTTTATAAAGAAATGTGTTAAATTTCAATGTTAATAGGATTAATAATTACAGGGTTCCTACGCAACTATGAAAAGTATGGAAATAAATTTGATCAATTTCCAGGTCTTAAAAAGTTGGAAAAATAAAGTTGGAAAAATATTTATGTTTCCAGACTTTTACCAGTTCTAAAATACTGTTTTCTAAAAAGTAGGTATTTCCAGAAATAATTCTAAAATGTCGGTATGGAAAAGTATGTGAAACTCCAACTGTGAAGTAACCTTGTAATTAGTCAAAATAGTTACAACTGCTGTGAGGAATTTATTGTTTGTGTCACTTTGGCGCCCCCTGTGGACAAACTGATTCCTCTTATCTCTTGTCCCCTACATGTAAAAGTATCCACTGAGCAATACAGAGCTATTAGACGACTAGTTTTTCTTTAGACATAATTTCAATTTCTGTATATTTTTAGATGGAATTTAGACAGTTGCACTTTAACCCATCATTCGATAACTATTTGTTTCAAAAAGTAACTGTGAGTTGCATAACTGATCTCCAAGTACTTAACCTAAATAGTTATGAAAGCTGTTGAGCAATATACTGTGTAGTATAGATAAAGCCCAGATTTAGATCTTAATTTAGACGTCTAAAAAACTTTTATTTTTAGACCTGAGATAGCCTGATTTTAGACCATTCATCGAGGCTACGTTTAGACTTCTATTCGACCTCTTCCAGGCCAAAAAATGCTCAGTGGGTATTGTTTTCAGACAAGAACCTTATGTCGTTGTGAAATGTATCACTCATTGTTTGTGTTTGCTCTGGAAAAAGGACAAAAAAGAGTTTGTTTAGCCTGCTGTTTATCATCCTGTCTGAAACTTTCCCCTTCATTTCAGTTTCAGACATTTAAAGTCACAATAGTGGGAATATTGGCCTTGTTGCAGATGGTCTCGTTTGCTTTTGAAGCTCATAAAAAGGCATCAGTACTAGTTTTAGTCTGTTTTTTTACTACTTAAAAACTCCTCACAGTGCCTTTAATCTATACATGAGTCCTGCCATTGACAACATGAGCCAACATGAGGAGTTTGGGGTTTTTAAAGGGGGTCTGTGCCACCCCTGGACACCCCTTTAGGTACTTACCCCCTTGCAGTGGTTTCAGGCCTCAAAAAGTACCATATAGAAATCTTCTTTTTCATCTCTAGTGCCTGTCTGCTTTTGGGACCATAAAGAAGCATCGGTATCAATTTCTTTCACAACTCCTCACAGACGCTTTTAAACAGATGACACTTTACATAATTGCAGTAAACACAAACTCTGTTGTTTATTGGACTCAAACACTATCTCACGCTGCTGTATACTTTTACTAAAGCAACAAATGTGTTTTCATCCATCAGTGAAAATAGTCCCCAACAAAAGCACTTTTAACGCCGTCTAAGTAATATCTGCTAAAAGCTGCATTGTCAGTCTGTTACAGGTTATTTCATGGCATTTTTGTTTTTGTGAGTAAAACATATCATTTACAACCTGCTATGAGATTTTTGTTATAGTAAAAACAAATGGGATTTTGGCTACTTTTCTACAAACAAGGTACTTGTTCCCAGCCTTATATTATTTAAACTTGAATACACAAACATCTGAGTTTAAAATCCACTAAGATGAACTGCACTGTGAACCATCCAGCTCCCACCAAACACCTGCAACATCAGCTTTACTGCCGTGTGTACTGAAAAGTGAATGTTTGTAAATAGTCTGTACAGATGTAGGATATTCATATGAGATGCAGCAAGCACGGTGTTGTTGTTTTCTTGTCTCCTCAGGAAGGATTTGTACTTTGTTTGGGCTTTGTGAACTGTACCGAGGTCTCTTTTTAACAACAATAAAAATATTTTGTTCTATATTTTGGTGTTTGCATTTAACCTGAGTGAGTTTCAACTTTACATTTGGCTCATCAGCCACATTTACATGGGAAAAATTTCTTTATCCGATTAAAGATTTGAGGAATCGGATAATCTGAATCAACTGTTTATATGAGAGCAAAATCAACCGATCATGACGTGCGTTTACATTCACCAAGTTTTATTCAGATTAGAAGCATTTGGACATGTGCAGAGTTGTCAGATTTCGCTAAAACAACTGCAGAAAAAGAAGAGTTGTATTGACGCCTTTGCTGTCAACAAACCAACAAACGCGGTGGTGGCAATTCAGGATGTTCTCCCCTTGTTAAATGCTGTCACTAGATGGCGCCCTTGTTCACTCATTTTACTGTTTTCTTTCAAAGGTTGCTCTGTGCGTACAGATGTGACATCAATACGCTGTATGTACGCCTCGTTAGCAGACATGACACCTGCGGTTGTGTTTTATGCATAGACTGTATATAGAACGGACGCCGTCTGCCTCCTGGCTGGGTGAAGCCACTCTGAGAACAGCACCCCCTGCTGACGGGCTGCAGTATAGGTCATAAATCCCGCCTCTGCCAGCAAAGCTTATGGAGCTGTGGACAAACTTTAGAAATTTATTTCACAGAACATAAATTTTTCTCCCCCCTGGTTGTGATGTTGACATGTAGTTACTGTCAGACTAGTTTGTGCTCAAGTCCTCTTTTTATTAGGGGGTTCATGTTTTCTATGATTGACACCTGATACAGCCTATGGGCGTACAAAGATTGCGTAGCTCACCTGGGGGATACGCTGTTTGAGCCGAGCGTCATCACAGCAACTCTTGGCAACTCTTCCGCCGAATGCGTACAACACTACTGCGCAATGTTGGTTTCAGGAAATGTCTAAAAAAACGCGGAATTACTGAGAGCTTTTCGGCTTCAAATCCGTATACTGGCGGAAGGCGGAACCAAGTTGTCCATAGTATATACAGTCTATGGTTTTATGCTGTAGTGTTAATAATGAAACCTCCTGTACTGACCTCAACAAATAAGCAAAAGGCTAAAGAGCAAGACCGAGTCAGGTAAGAGAGTCACGATCGGAATAAGTGTTTACATGGACGCGTTTCGGAATAACGATCAGCATAAACCACCCCTCTCTGTTGGAATACAATTTCTTTCTGTTGCCATTTAAGTGGAAGTGAGTTTGGCCTCTACTTTTACAGCAAACCCACTCTCTCAGACACGAGGATCTTTTGATTTCCGGATTTAAATGCCTCCACATGCCTGTTGACAATAAATCCACAGAAGCACCTATTTATTCTGTGGTTCTTCAGAATCACAGAGCTGTTTGCAGTCTGAGCATATTCCTGCACACTGTGTCTATAGTGCTAATTATGCATGGCGCCTGTGTACACCGGGCGCTGTTGTTGATTCTCGTCAGTCGAATCTGTTCCTTGAGCTTGTTGTGGAGGTGCGGGCGCGTGTGTTTGGATCACAGCTTCATCAGTCTCCCAATCCCCTGCTCCCACTTGTGCGTCACCTCTGATGAACAGTCCTGCTGCTCACTTTTGGAGACACTTCACGCTCGTCTAGCACTGTAATGAGTGGAGATGGAGTGCATTTGAGTACCTGGTGCTAGGAAAGGTTACGGCGTTGCCTGGCAGTTACACATGAAAGCAGTGATTTATGAAAAGTTTGGAGCGCTTTTATAAATGCAGCACTCCTTTTCTTTTACACTTTACCGTTCCTCCTGTCTTCGGCGTGTAGTGTTTTGTTTATGGCCTAAACAACTTAAATTGTCACACTCTCTGTAGTGTTGAAACACATAATGCAGTAAACCTCAAACGCTGATGTGGCCACCTTCCCCGGGCCAATTTGCATGTAAATCTGCTTGTGTTGTTTTAGTATACTGATTTAACGTGATTTACTGTGACTGCCGCAAGTAATTGTAATTGTTTACGCATCCCTTTGGAGGCATAAATTAAACTCAAACATAACTCAAGTGCGGTGTTTGCAAATAGGGCATTTTTTTGCATTGATGAATGCTGGTTTCCCCGTGCGTCAAACTGCACTCGGAGCTTTCCTGACTCGAGTGTGCAGGGAGCTGATGTTTATTTGACTCCAGAGACGGCCGTGGATTTGCACAGGAAAACTTAATACCACGAGATGGCAATGCAATCCTAATCCAATTTTAATTTAAATTCAGTCTAGCTCAGCAGGCGCGCATATTTTTCTAATTTTGATGCTATTTTATAGTTTGAAATAACATACAAGGTTCCACAAGGGCCAGACAGAGTTTAGTCGGCTGCTTAACCACATGAATAAAATTCATGATGCTGCTTTTCTTTTGTGCACTGCAGTGGTGGCTATTTCTGCACCACCAGAGGAAAGAAAGAGGTCAGGCATGATAGTCCTCATAAGTCCATATCATCTTTGTAACTGAGTGGTAAGTCCTCTGAGATCCATGTGTCCATCTCTGTCATGGCGTCCTTGAGCGAGACACCAAAACCTCTGACCTCCTTTAGTGGAAAAACACCAAGAGTACGAGTCTCAGAGGAGCGTGCATGAAACAAATTTCATGATTGAACTTTGCACACCAGGGCTGATGCAAAGAAACGCAACATTTAAAAATGTTGACAGCGTGACCCTGAGTTTATAGCTGCAGCCCGTGCCAGCTATCTCTGCAGTCAGGATGTCCTTGAGCGGGACAGTGAATCCCCAACAGCTCACTAACAGTAAATTGCTCGACATGACAGTGTGTAAAATGCAAATCATACTCTGAAGCTGCACTGTGACCACGGTGCTCCTCAACCCACAAGGGGGAGCCATGCGAAAGGCCTTCTGAGGTTATCTATTGATCACTTTCCACCATTTTTTTCACCTTGAGGCCTCCACCATCTGTGCAACTTTGATGGCAAGAGCCGTTTTTTTTTTTTTTTTTTAAAGAGCGAGCCACGGGCAACGCAAGCCTTTGTTTGTGGTCCAACACATACAAGAAAATAAGCAGGGAAAAAAATGACAGAAACGTGTGCAACAACAAGGAAATCCTCCGTCGTCACCAGCTTGTTTATAGATGGTAAAAGGTGAACGGCGCCTTCGGGGATTGCATATCAAACACAATCACTTCAAAGAATTTGGCTTTTATTGTAATCTTTTGTTGTTTCAATGGAGCGTATCATGTTGTGTTTCATATCATCGCCATGCTTTCTCGTTGTTTTCAGACCGACTCGTTTTCTGCGTTTCACCGTGAAATAAATCTGTAATGAACCTGAGGGTGTTTTATTGAAATTCAGCATTTACAGGCTTTGAAGACGAGCTTTAGTCTCCTCAACAATAAAAACAGTCATTTAATAATGCAGTGGACAGCGGTGGAAACAAAGACTCCACACTCGCCTTTTAAGACAAGAGGAACTTCACACCTACAAGAATTTTAAAGGAAACGGAGGTTTAGCCCCAGCAAGAAGAGGAAACAAAACACTCTGACTAAAGGTGACCATAAAACCGCCAAGACTTCTTTATCTGAAGTTCACAGAGCGCTGATACTTCTCCTTATAATGAAGTCGTGTGTTACAGTGAGAAACCGCAGTCAGCAGAAAATGAGAAAGATGATTGTATGAAAGAGAGCATTAGAAAAACGGAGCGTGTGAGTCAAGAAGAGAAAAGAAAGGATGAGAGTTGGAGGTTACAGAGGAGTTACTGGGAAACATGAAAGTTTTTGTTGCACACGTCCTCTTAACTTTCCTAAAGGTCAACAGAGAGGCACAAACTGCTTTCTGTCTTCAAACTAATTAAATTAATAAATCAGAATTTGGTATTGAGGTTGTCCTGCTGGTTAAATCTGTAGTGTTTCACTCCCTTGAATCATGTATAATATCTGGATTTCTTACCTTAGTTGGACGTTTTAGCTCAGAGTCGCTGCTGTGCTGTCCCTGCTTATCTGCTAAGATAGACTAGAGGAAGGATCTTTCCTCTAAGCCAAGATGAAAACAATACCTCTGTGGTCACTATGGATATGTTTATTTTCTTTGAAATCTTCTTTTGTAGGGTGGGAGTAGGAGGGTCCAGACTCAGACCCTGATGTCCACAAATCCAAGAAACACCCCTGGAGACACGCTGACACTCAGGTCACTGCGCTCTCAGCTACACCTAAACTTCAGTGATTTATAGATCATCATTACTGCAAAATTACTTTCTAAATTTTCTCTGTAATGTAGTCAAACATTAAACAGATGTCGTAGCTGGTAGGTCTGTTATAAACAGGCATCAGGAAAAGTTTATGAGGGATTAGTACCATTGGTGAAGTTGTTGCAGACAAGCTACACGCTACAGTTTCCTCTCATTGTCTCGTCAATGAAAACAAAACACCTTTTCCTCAGAGGTTTTGTTATCTTTCTGTTAAAGATTTTTATGTGGAAGATCTCCGTTGTGTAAGGATGTTGCAAATTAAAAATACAATGTCCATTATGCCAAATAATTTCTCTAGAAAAAGGTGAAGCTAAAGTGTAAGAAAGAGGATTAGGGACACAAGAAGAGAGAAATATTTACAGGTGGGAGTTTTTTAAAATTTCCATTTCGAGATTGAAGTAGAAATTTAAAAAAGCCAAAATTTTGACTTTAATCTTGAAATTTCAACTTTAATATCTAAACTTTGACATTAATATCCTTCCTGTAATTATTTTACTTCTCTTTATGTGGCCCTAACTCCCTTTATAAAAGTGAATGATAAAAAAAGAGAGAAGACAGGATCATTCTGGAGCTGAAAATTTATGCCAGAGGGGGGAAAACGACAAAGAACTGCAGTACCTTTAATGGCCACTTGTAGGAGCCTCTTGAAGTGAACCATTCCCTTTCGACCTCTATGTTAACATGCTTAGATTAACAGGCCAAAAGACAAGAGTTCACTGCCTAGTTTCGAAACCATTTACCGTCTCTGTTGTCGTGACGTGACACATGAAACTGATTCTGTGTGTAAGCTGCTTCCACATGGAGTAATTTCAGTGTGCTGCAAGGCTTCCTTTTTTTTTTTTTTTGAACAAATCAGAATCTTAAAAAAAGATGTTTTTACTGCGAAAAAGTGAGCAGAAACAGCAAAAGTTGATTTTATAAGTTAAACTCTAAACCGACTGAAGAGAAAACATCTATAAAGGTCCCTGAAGGTAAACAAACGCTCTCTACAAATGTGTCACAAGCTGGTGTGAGTAATGTTTAAAGCCATAAACGATGATTCAAGGCTTGACATTTAAATATAATGTTGAACAGCGACGGAGAGGTTCACAGCTGATGTGTAAACAATCACAGATCAAACACGATCTTTATGTGTGATACTTCTCCCTCTGCTGATGTGCAAATGTGCACGTATACCATTAAACAAGGAAGACGGGGCAGATAAAGTCAAGAGTACAACAATAGGGAGAGTTTAGAGACAGGTGGAACAACGCCAGACAGGAAGTCTTGTATATGATTAGTATATTAGCCAAGATAGTGTCTCCAAAGAAGAGCAGCTGGTTTCTACCCACAAGTAAACAAACAAACAAACGTGACTTGAAGAAGAGACTGGATCTGGAAATGTTTACACATCACTGGTGACGTCAAATTGAAGCAGATATCCAACTTCCTCATTCATGACAACACCACAGACCCCGACTTTGTTGTGCAAATGACCTGATGGAATTATACAGGCTCAAACTTATGCATAAGAGGCACAGATAAGTGGTTGTACTTCACTTTATGAGTGGTTAGACTGCACTCCTCGCTGCTTTACAAGTCTGGTCTGCTGGCCCACTGAAAATAGAGTCCCACACTGAGGGAAATTCTCCCTCTGAATGTTTTATAAGCTAGCTAATGAATTAGCCTTGAGCACAGCAGACTCTACTCCCAAGCGCCACAATTTCTGGTCACTTCTGACTGCCGATGTTACAAAACTGAAACGCCAAACTTGAGAGTTCAAAAGCAGAGCTCACGAGCCGATCCCAGAGGCTCTGCCCTCGTGAGCGAATATTTACAGTAGACCTGACAAGACGGTGGCAGCGGGGCCTCTGAGATGTGTTACTTCTTGCAAATTCACATTTTCACTTCTTAGAAAACTCATTTTTCTTTTACACCTTCACAGTTCTGCAAATTATGTCCAATCCACGCTTACCAGGGTTCGGTTTACAGCAGGGTTTTGCATCAATTCGACCGCATCTAAGTCAGACAACACATTTAAATAGAAGAATTCACCAAGAAGAGCTGCAGGGATCAAATGATGGATCCGTGGCAGCAGACAGCAGGTGGAGGACAAAAAGACTCAGATGAAAACTGTAAGTTTTGCAGATAATTATCAGACGACATAAAAGAGCTCAGTTTGGCCTCTCTGTGCAGCTTTGGTGGTCAGTGTGAGGTCTGATACTATATGTGGCAGTAGGAGGATGATTAAAGTAACCGTCTGCTTTACTGTCCTGCATACCGTGCCTGCAGAGAAGACCCACACACCTTTTATCATGAGGCCGTCAGTGCGACTGTAAACACTCTGCAGGACATACACCGCTAATAGCTAGGCTGATATCCCACACAAAAGAAGCTGTATGGATTGCATTTACTTCCTCGCTGGTTTTATTCTCCTTGTCTGCTTTTTCGTGAGCATGAAGCGGGTACAGAACGATCAAATACACTCCTTCGCTTTAATGCATTTGTTAGATTAAGTGTGCATTAAAAAAAAAACTTGCTTTGACCAAGTCTGGATCAGCAGGATCAATCAGTCATGACTTGAACAGTGTATGCACTGAAGGATGGGTCTTTTACAGCGACTGAGGAGCTGCACAGCTGCCGCCTCGTGCAGCAGAGCAAATAAACAAAGGAAGTTTTTTTTTTTTAATAACCTCACGTGCACTTCGACAACATGTGCTGTATGTTTCCTCCAAACAAATATCAGTGACCTGTTATCAGCTGATTGTGCGGGTCAAGCTTTTGTTTACATCCTTATTACAGTCCAGTACGTGGCCTCCATATGTTATCTGACATGGGTGTAATGACCTACTTTTGAGGCTCTGCAGCTCAGTCGAAAAACTTCTCAACTCTAAATATATCTTTAACTTCCACATGAGGTTTTGAGAATGTGTTTGACTGATGGATGTGTGAATTAATCTCCTTTTTTGCTGCTTGTTAAACCTTTCTGGTTTGCAGAGCCATGTCAGGTCAAATTTATTTGCACCGTCACAGTTTTAGTCTAAAAAAAAAAAAGACTCCATGGTCTAAAAACGATGACAACTTTAGTATTATCTCCTCCCAAAACATGATGTTATGAAACAAAAGAACTAAAGATTTAACCTCATTCACCAGCTAGGAGCGCTTTCAAAGAGCTAAAATTGGCCGTTGTGATTAATCGTGTTTGTTGACATACATATCTGAGGTGATTATATGTGCACACTCACCTGAAAATAAGACTCCATGTGTTTCCATGATCGTAAAATTAGCCGAGATATCAGGGGCAGCAGGAGCTCAGGAGCCTGCAGGGACTTGGCTTGAGAGGGTGGCTGGTTCAGATTTCAAAGAGCCCTCAGGTTGGTCCACATCAGAGCAGAACCTTTCGCCTGTTTGAAGCAGATACACCGGAGTATGCAAAGTTCAACGACTCTTGTGTTCGTGTTTATTAGGTTTCTTTCACTCAGTGCGTTTACATGCACAGCTTAATCGAACTGAGCTCATTATTCGTTTTTCTTTCTCGCTGAATCGGACTTCTCTCCTTGTTCACGTATACATGCAGCTGAGAAAACTGAACAATTGACGTGAACGAGTCCTCCTTCCCAAAACTAGGAGGCGATATGGGTCTTTTCAGCGGCACTGATTCCGACCAGATACAACCGTCAACAACAACAGATGTCAGAAGTGTCTACAACTGCTGCTGGGCATTTTCGAGCAAGAAGATGGAGCATCGTACATCATTGTTTTTGTCTTACATCGTAAACTCCAATTATAGTCGGACTAAGGTGTTTACATGAACTTCAGTTGTCCGGTCCTAACCGGAGTAAGGCAATAATCTCGATTTTCTTGAGTGTCATGTAAACGTACTGAGTGTTCTTTAATCTGTTCATTTGTTAAAGAACGCTGCAAGAGCATTTGCCATCAGAGCTGTCAATCAATCATCAATTCAAGAACAAATATCTAATTTAAACCGAAGTTATTGGATAATTGATTACCTGAAAATGAAACAGCATGATAAGTCTTTGAGAAAAAATATCTTTTAAGTTTGACCCATGATCCATCTGTTTGAATGGAGGAGGCGGTCTTAACTACAGCCGGTCAGCAGGGGGAGCTCTAAAAGTTTCAGCTTCACTCTTGAAAGCTGTTGTCCTGTCTGTGTTTTACATGGTCAGTAATCCAAGTACAGACCAAAGACTTCATCGACTCTGGGTTGTTGGTTGACTCCAGCATGAGCTGCTCGGCTCGGTGCAGGAAGATGCAGCATCATCACCTTGGTAACTTTATATTAACTTCCCCGCAAACTCAGTGTGTTTCCTCTTTTCACCGACGTCTTTAAGCTCTAAATTTACAGGTTGCCACATCTAGATTAGCTGGTTCTCATATTTCATTCGACCATGAGCTGAAATGTTCTCAAAGAAGCAGGTGACAACATAAGTTGTGGTGAAGTGTTGTCACGATGGCGGTTGCGCTCACCACGCTTCACGGTTGGTTTGCTGATACCACAGTATTTTATTTTCGCAGATGGTCAAATAGCCTCAGAAACCCAACACTAAACCGGTCATCTCTAATTCTCAACCCCACTTTTTGTAAAGGAACAAGACGTTGACCTTCTCCCTCAAGAATGATTTTTCCTCCTCTCAAAGTGACACATGTCATTTTTCACATGAACAGCCAAGTGCGATGCCAAATGTCAGCCTGTTTGTAAAAGTGCAGCTTTCCCCCTTATATTTGAAATCACACCTCGGGTAAGTTGAGGATGTGTTGTGCTAAGAAGATTTGTGCCTAACCTAATCCTTATAT
This sequence comes from Xyrichtys novacula, assembly GCA_962446985.1. Taxonomy (NCBI): domain Eukaryota; kingdom Metazoa; phylum Chordata; class Actinopteri; order Labriformes; family Labridae; genus Xyrichtys; species Xyrichtys novacula. The sequence continues at coordinate 29,148,137 of OY660871.1, forward strand.
AAAGCGATGGTGGCAGATCTGAAAAGTATATCAAGGCCCTATTTTATTTTCCACATGCTGAGGTGTCTGGATGACTAATAAATACAGACAGTTTTAGAAATGCTACGGGTTATTAAATCAGTCTGCAGATGCGATGTTTTCCTGCAGCGTGACCCTTGGCAGCAGCAGTTAGGTTTAATCACAGCACGTCTCCTAAAAGTGCTTGTATTTTGCTCTCTGAAAGGTGAATATTGTCATTTTGAATGTCTGAGAAAATAGGAGGATATATGAAGAGGAAGCTTTGGAGTCCTTCTGATTTTTTAGTATCATTTCTGCTTTTCAAACTGCTTTAAAATTTATAGTCGGAAAGGTTTGAGTTCAGGGTTCTGGGAAAAGAGTAAAGCATGTCTTTGTCAAATGTCTTTATTGACCATGTAAACAAAAACTACTAAGCTTTGCTTGTAGTGAGGACTGTGTTGAGTGGATTCTTGGCTGGTGCTGGTGCTGTGGGTCTTTCTTGAGAACGGGAAAAGGAAAGTTTTTGGTTGTGGTTTGAGAAATCAGGAGTGGAGTCAGCCCACTGACCTGGTGGTCTATCATTAAACGACTTGAACAGATAGGGCTTATCGGTCGCATGGCTGAGTGGTCTGAGGCTCTGGATTAGGGACAGATAGGACCTCTCAGTCTCACTGCTGAGCTGTTGCTGGTGGCAACATGAGTGGACACCCACCACACACACACACACACTTACTGTCTCTTGGATGCAAACCTGCAGGCTGGAGGAACCATCTGCCTGGATGTGGGTTCTGGGCCAACTGATGAGGGCTCTCCAATGAACAGCCCAGCAATAACCTCTGATGGGTTGCTCTTGATCGGCTGAAGAGGATCCTACAACAGCAGATCATCAATCAATCAGTTAGTCTATCTTTGTCTATACAGCGCTAGTGTTGTGTCGTTCATGAACGATTCATTCAAAAGGACGGAATGACATAAAATGGAATCACTCCAAGACCGGATTCATTCCTTTCTCACTTCATTTTAGCTCAGCCGCGAACATGGCGTGCCAGTCAGGGGTGGAACTGCCACCTTTGACTCTTTGGCGAACGACACACAGCAAGCGAGCGGGCGAGTGGAGTCTTGTGATTTGCTCACAGTGAATGAATGACATGGATTGGTCAGACTGTGAACGAAACGAACGTCCTCCGAATGACTTAAGGCAGGCAGAGGAGGGAGGGGCATGAACTGCCGAGCAGCGTTTCGGTCACTGTGTATTTATTTTTTATCTCTCCACTTTTCCGCAATATAAAAGAACGGCAACTTGCACTTCTTTAGCAGGCGTGCTGCTTCTTGTTGCTGTGTTGCTTCACTCGCGTCACACACACTCGGTGGCACACAGAGAGGTGAGTTTTTCAGGGCAGGGGAGTGAGTCTTCCTTCACAACTTGGCAAATGAACGAATGAATGAGTCACCCAGTCAACGACGCTGTGATTTCAGCAGCAGGGAAGGGGAGGGGCTTGTTCAATGAATGAACTCCCGATCGGCGCCGCTGTGTCACTCACTCATGTTCTGCATCCAGCAGGACGGGGCTCCGAAGCACTGACTGAGTCGGTCAACGAGTCTTTTGAACGAATCATTTTAATGAACGGATTCTAAAGACTCAGTACAGTTAAAAGAACTGTTCCTCCCATCACTATACAGCACCAATTGACAACTGAAGTTATCTATAGCTGCTTCACAAATGAGCCAGTCTAGATTGTAATCTTTATTAAATGTACAAAAACCAGCGATCCAGAGGAACCTACGGGGTGAGGGAGCTCAGGGACTATGACGGAACAGGATGATTCAAAGTCAGTGACACACAGACCACTCTGTTGGTGAGTAAAGTATCTGTCAGAGGCAGTCTTACAACCCATCTGACCAAGGCCCTCCAACAGTTCAGACTCCTAAACCTGGTCGAGGCTCTCATCCAGACGCCTATGACCTTCATTGTGAAAAACCAGAATAGAGGACAAGTGAACGTCACTTTGGGCTCCTCTCACCTGTGATCACTTCATAATGACAAACATTGGTTGCAGGCCTCCTGAGTACCCCCTGAGTACCCCCCTGTCCTGCTTGTTTTTGACTTTATATAGTCAATTATGTCCCGGAGAGCCTTCACAGAAGCTATCTCCGCCCTACAGAATGTGACTGCTGTGCGCCGTGACCCCGCATTAAGCTCGCCTTCGGGGGAGTAAATGGTGACATTTACAACTTTTTTTTCTTTTTTTAAGCGGGCGGGGTTCACTTACCCAATTGCTCACTATCATTTATTTTCGAGGAGCTTTTTGATAAGCAAAATGCTTGCAGAGGGATGTTGAAGGTCTCTGGGAAATAAAGTTTATGCCGACATTGAAAAAGGTGCTGTTTGTCCTATCGGCTTTTACTATGCCTTCAAAGAATAAACAGAGGAAGAAAAGCACTTCAAAGCTGGAAACACTTTAAAATACACCATCTTTAACTTCTTCATATCACACTGTGGCTTCTTGTAAAAAATATTAAATTCTTGAAAATTAGTAGCCTGAACCCCGAGGCAATGAAGTGTATATTTCTCTATATATTTATTAAATTATTAATGCCTTTTTTTATATCGTCAGTGCTAATATTTCATTGTGAATACTTCTTACTCATGATTTCTAATTTCAATAATTTAAACCTGCTTTCATTTCCATTTTATATTAAAACATATTTTCCTGATCAGCTTGCTTCTCTGAGCACTGGACTGCTGCATGAACAGCCAACGTTTGGTGAACTATCTTAAATCCTTCTATAAATATTACCCATGATTCCCCAGACTTTAATTGCTGCTCACTCAGTCAAGCGTATTTAATTTTATAGAGAAATGACTGAGATGAGGTCTGAACTTTTCCAGGGGTCGTGAAGTTCAAACCTCAATAAGAAGTGACAGAATGAGTAAATACAGTTTGTGTTTTTTCTGAGGGAGAGCGGGTCACAGACTGCATACACCACCTAACAGTGGTTGGTCTACATCAGAAAGAGAGCTGAAGCAATGTTGTGTTTACTCGTCAAACAGTAACTATGGTCGACAAACAAAGAGAGGATAGACGACTGGGGATGATAAAACTTCAAATACTCGTGAAAATCCAAAGAAACAAAAAGAAAACTTGACATTTTGCTGGAGACAAAGAGTCAAAACTGTCAGCTAGGAAGCTGTCTGGATCTGATACAGTGTGAGGTTTAAAACCGTACCTGTAATTACGGCTCTTTCTTACTGGTGGGACCAACAAAAACACATCATTGAGATTACTACCAGAGGAATACAATCCTTTTGAATTAGCATAGTCCAACCACAGTATTATCCTCCTCAGTGTGGCTTAAAGGGATATTCCGGCATAAAATTAAGTTAGGGTCAAATGTGGGGGAGCCCTGACGAGTCGATCACCAAGTGCAGTGGAGTTTCGCAGCTCAAGGAAGAAAATTTATGATCATTACTTCGTGGAAATGTAGTCAGACCGAGTTGCTTAGGCAGAAGAACTAATGCAAAATGACTATTATGATGATCATTACTTCATGGAAATGATCCGCTGCACTCGGTGATCGACTCCTCAGGGCTCCCCCACAAACAAGCGGCTGCTGGAGGAGAGTAGGTGAGCTGTGTTTAGTCTCTTTGCTTAAGAAATTAGGCAAAGTTAAAAAGATGTTTGGTGGCTAGTACTATGGCTGGGATGAAGTTAGGTGCTGTTTTGAGCATTATTTGTGGCTACAGAGTGGCTTTTTTTGTTGAGGTTTGCACGTGGCTCCATAGATCGCTGTGTATTGCTATCGTGTGGTCACTACTAAAGTTGGTATAACCAGAGAAGCAAGCAGTCGGCAACATTCATCTCTCGAGGGGGTGTCTAACTCAGTGTTACTTTGTGTTTGACCATAACTTAATTTTACGCTGAAATATCCCTTTAAGTTAAAAAGCAGAAATGATTGAAATTGGAGGCAACAAAGACGGGAAAGTGGTGCTGCTACCCCCCCAAAAGTCCCAAATCTTTGATGCTATAAAACTTAAAGCTCCTGTGAGAAGTATTCAAGTGGTCAAAAAAAATGTAGGGCCCTTTGTAGGACCTACAAAAGCAGACAAAACCATCAGCAAAAATGAATGACTTTTTTGTTTTGTGATTTTTAATACCTGTTAAGATTTTATGGGGTAGGTGTCAATCTCGAGGACTGACAGAACCCATGAGAAAAAAAAACTCAACAACTTTCCCACTCCAATTATTTTCAGTGAGCATGTCCAGAAGTAGCAAGAAGATGCATAACTTTGTCCACTGGGGGCGCCAGAATCTATCGAAACCAAAGTCCTCACAGGAGCTGTAACAAAACGACAGTAATAGTTTTGGATTCACTGTCCAACAATAAGAGCAGATAAAAACTAGATTTTGCTGGTTTGATTCAAAGTAAAGCCACACTAATTAAAGACAGTGACAAAAACATCTCCAGACTGTAAACCAGACTCTTTAAGTCTGTCTCTTTTCAGTAAATTCACTCTTTTGTGCTCACGCTCCCAAAGTTTTCTTTTGGGGATCATTAAAAAAATCATCTCACCTGAGGATAGACGCTCCTGACTCTCGTCCTCCTTTTCTTATCAGATTGTTAAGATACTACAGAGGTGTATTCACACATCTACTGAGCAATTTGAAACCCCACCAAAGAGTTGTGACTTTCAAGTTTCATCGACCTCCAAGAATGAGATGCCTCCGATTCGTGACTCCGGTCCAATCGGGGGCTCCTTTTATCTCGCATTCACTCTCTGTTTGACAAAAGCCAGTGGTTCAACTCTCTGTTGCTCCTAAATGAGATGCATTTTAAGTGCTCTGCTTTTTGATCTTTCAAGACAATTTTTATCTCCAGAATCCGAGCTTGTAGTCTGAGGATCAGCGGTGTCTCAACTTTGAGGCTTTCCATCGGATCAGCTTCGTTTATTTATCCCCCTCTGCTGTCGCACAATGAAAGCTAATTCAGTCCGTGTTGGCTCTGAACTCACTAAAAGCATTTTGTATTCAAGACCTTGAATCCCTGCCAAATAATTGAGACAGGTTTTGTGTGAAAGCTTGAACTAAAATATTTGTTATCGGGATCTAATTATGCCGTAAATAAAAAAACAAAGAAACAATGGAGGGTATTTTTCAAATAAAGGCGACATAATTGATGGTTGAGTGTGGAGCTGAGCCCGACAAGCCCTGTAAACAAACAACAAGCTGTTTCCTGTTGTGCATGTCCATCATTTTCAGGCTCATAATAAAGAGCAGACGACATTAAAGCATAATCAGTGATAGAAACCTCAAACACTCATGTTATGATCTTTAAAACTCACCCAAACATACAGCAGAGTTGATATAAGCTTTACTTTTAGAGTTCCCGGCAACACCATAACCCAATAAACAGCAGATACTGGAACTCTCTGAGCGGGTGTGTGACTTGGCCTCGCTCCCAGGAGTGTGTAAAGTTAAATGTAATCACACATTAATCATGAGCCGTGGCAAAGGTACTCCAAAAACTAATAAGAGTGTCTGTGTTTGGAAATTTTACACCATTAGCTGCTGTTTTATAGATTTGTAGTTTGGGCCCAAACTTTATTAAACAGCATTTCTATAGATGAATATCGCACATGTGCACCTACTTACTCCTCTTCTTCTCCTGGGACACAGTAATGATGATCACACTTCATTTATATTTCACCTTTAAAATTAAAAGTGTACAAAGTCGCAATAGTCTCTAAAAATCACCTTAGACTTAAAGGTGGGGTAGTCAGGATCTGAGGAAGTGCCAGTCTTTGGGAGAAATCTTGAATGTAAACACTACCTCTAAACCAGTTTCCCCCTCAGCTCCTCCTCTCCCTTTCCTCTCTGCTCCAACAAGCCCCGCCCACAAACAGACACTCCTGCTCGCTCGTATCGTTTCAATTAAATTCAGATATAATGCAGATAAATACTTCAGATCATTAAAAAAGGGGCCCAGTCAACATGAAAGTCAACAGCATTGGTGCTACTGTAGATGCCAACAGACGACCAGCAAACAATGTTTGCAGGACTTCTACAACTAGGATAAAGTGACATAGTCCAGGACCCGAGGTCAACAGTTTAGTGGCGTTACAACACGCTACAGCAGGTCCCATTTAATGAGAAACACTTCTGTTACAGACACTTGGCTTACTTTGATAAAGCGGTTTATCTGTCCAGCAGAAAGGTTGCAGAGTCCGTAAGATCCCAAAGCGTCCCCCATCATTGTCAACCCGGCCTTTTAGCTCTCGTCCGGTCTACCTCCTTTTTCAGCGCCCGATATTCCGTCAGAGTCTCCAGTATTTAGTGTGCTTTCTTGCTTGTGTTGGCAGTCGTGGCTTAAGGAGGATTAAGAAGATTTTCTGTACTTTCTGGTTGGTTTCTACTGTTCGATATTGTAGCACACTGACTTTGTTTGGACACAGCGTCTGCCTCACAACCAATCAGGTTGGGGGAGGCGGAGACTGGCTTTGTTTACAGTCATAAAGAGCGGGCCACTCAAAAAATGTAAAATGTTGACTACACAGACATAACAAAACACAGCGATATCATTTTATTACCAAATGTCATCAATGACTAATAACTACTGACTGATATTAAAAGCTCTTTTGTATAAACACCATAAAAAAAGATGCTTCAGATTCCTTCCTACCCCACCTTTAAACACTTTATGGTTTTGGGCATCCCAGGTTTCCTTCTGTCTGATGGTCAGGGGATCCCGTGCAAAGAGATCACCCACCTTTGGGCCTCTCATGTTTCTTTCTTCCCGTTTTCTTGCTGATCTGAACCTTGAATATTTCGTGAAGATCTGGCAGATTTATATGTGACGTGTGTTCTGAAAAGCCTCCACTCTCCTCATGTCAATTTTGAGCACTCGCCAACTCTCTGCACCGTGCAGCAGAACAGATTTGATATTGCTGTTACACAGGAGCATCGAAGTTTTAAGGCTATATTGCTGGAAGCTCCAGATGGAACAGGGTTGAGAGAGAGCAGCCTGGGACTTTTCTAGTCTGGCGCTGATGGTTTGAACCCCACTGTCCTCGCTGGGAAAGCTTCCAGCGGAGGAAAAGTCCTCCTCAAACTCAACTGGTGCTTCAAGTAGAGACAAAAATTCAGCAAACCAGCCCACTGAGATCAAGCGTACTAACAACACCACCTATCTTACTGTAGTTACAGGAACTACAGCGAGCAAAATGACTGAAAACATGTTTGTATAATAAACTGAATAACTGAATGTGGCGTTAATCATACTCGAGATGCACTGGGGTGTGGTTGACTGACTGAGTGTGAAACATTAACATAGAGTTTGCACTCAGGCAGTTTTCTCTCAAAAAGTTACAGTGACTTCCAAGTTTGTGCTCTTAAGCTGATTATTGCCGTTTTACCTTTGTCACAAATAAGAGACAATAAAAAGAGTGCGATGATGATGACAGGTGGCTCACTCCAGAAATAAGACTTTCAAAGCGGTGGAGATATTGAGCTGCCAAAGATAGTTAAAACAGGACAGCCAGGAGGATGATAAGGAACAGGACTGTGAAAGTGAGCTGCAGTATGATGTAAATATAACAGTGAGCTAAAAGTACACTAAACCTGTCTCACTGTTTGCCCAGGGCTAACATTAGCGTCAGGAAGCAGGTTGCTGGTAGCTCACTTTGGTTTCTGAGTTGTTTTTACTTTCATATTAACACAAAATAATCTCCTTATTCAAACATGCAACACAATTTTTAAGATAATAGAAGCAAGAAAAAGTGAATAGTATCCGACTAGATGTTTAATTCCAGACTGAAGCTGCTGAAAGTGATGAAGATTATATGGTCGCCATAGATTTAAGAAAACATGGATGTAGTCTCAGTGATGCCAATCAGTGGTTTCAGTCTAATCTGTCAGTTCTAGTTAGTCCTTAATCTGTCCCTAATTATCTTCAAAACTAATGAGTTGTATAAAAATGTTTCCCATAAAACACTCTTCAAGAGGGGGTGTATATTTTTTTAGCAAATTAGTGTTAAATAGATTTTTAAGTAATGCACGACTTCCGATGGTCAAATGTGGTATCTTTTGTGAATATTATTGGTGGAAATTGTACAAACAGGGACGTTTCTCCAGCTGCGAGGCTCGAACCTACCTACAGTCTTGCTGCTGCTGATGGTTTAATTAGATTTTGTTTATTATTAAAAGGCATCAGAATTAATTTCAGTCGATTTCATACATGTCAAAAAACCCTCATAGGAGCTTTAAGGCATAGGTTTGGTCCGTAGCCTCGCTATTTAAGTTCTTTACAGTAAGAAAACTGTATAATATCAAAGAAACATTATGATCTAAGTGAATTACTCAAAAAGTTGAAGTTGAGGTTTTGCCACTTGGTTGGGAAAACCAAGTGAGGACTGTGTCAGCATCATGTGCGGTTGTTCATATTCATGTTATGTTAAAAAAAATAATCTGCTGACTCATTTCTAGATGTACAAGTTTTCACTTCTCCTAAAAGTATTTTACCTCCACAGTTGCTGTTTCTAAAGTTGGAGTTTGGTTTTCATCCTTCCTCATTCTGTGTCCATTTTCATGCTCTTAATTGGTTCATTCTTAACTTACAGAATCAATTGTGCTCATGTTGGACCTTTTAAAGACATGCGATTGAACTTTATTCACAATCTAAGTAAATCCTTCACGTCTGTCGTAATACTGGTTTGTTTTTGTCAAACAGAAATCAGCATCTGCTGTAAAATCCAGCCAACATTAGCTCCCCAAGTCGTAATTATCAGTCCCCTCTGCTGACTTGCACATAGCCACATGTCACTGGCTGAAATATTATTACTGGCAATGGGAGAAAACTGCACAGCGCTTTGACTCTGGACTTCAGCTGAGTTTCCTTTCATGAAAATAATTCATGTGATCATTACAACAATTACTTGTTGTTATAGGCGAGGATCCAGGAGCTGAAAATCTATTTCTCTCACAGATGTCTGTCCTTTCACAGCACTTCTTTAGACTCAGGTCATACTTGATAATGCTGCTGCCGAATGTGCGAGATTATCTTTTCAACATAGAAAGCTTTATTTTATGATTGTGTCACTGGGAATAAAATGAGTTTGGCTTTGTTGGGCGCAAAGTCACTCTTCAAATAGTAATATGGTGGCTTAGCAGACACTGAACTCTTCTGTGAGGGCAGGAGAATTATGTTGTTAGTTTTTTTTCCCTCGCCACAAATATAAGAAAGCTTATAGGTTCATGCTCCGGGTATTAACAGAGGGATTAGCGAGGAGGCTGTCGGGATGCTCAAGTCCGTGAAGCACATTGCCACAATCTCCTCTTTGTCGAGATATCTACTTGATGTAACACAATTAACGATTTGTTTCAAACGCACTGAGGTCTTACAGAGGCAATCATTGTTTGTGTGCAGCGCCGTACCTGTTGTGGCTGTGCACAGTCCTGAGAACAGCAGGTTGTCTCTTCTGTTCTGGACCAAAACAAATCTGCTGATAAGAAGCAGCTGAGTCTGCTGCTGCTGCAAGATGCTGCTCAGATAAACTGTGAAATTGGACAAATTAGCTGTGTGAGCTAGCAAGCTTCACTCCTCCTTCTGTGTCCAGCTAAATGAAAACAACGCTGCTTATGTTCAATTGATTGTCAACAGTGTATGTACTGTAATTGATTCAGCCTGTTCCACCTCAGATAGACTTTGTACTGTAAAGCTGTACTTGTTTTTCTGTGGGATTTTTCATATGATGCTAATTTATAATTCTACCCTGTTGCATTGGAGTGGAAGATGCTATTTTTGCAGTCAAGATTTAAGAAATCGAAGAACTCCCACCACTTTGGGGAACTTCAAAACTTCCCACTTCCTGCCTCTTGGCAACTGCAGAGTTTTCAGACCCAAATATCATCTTTAAAAAACAGAGTAAAATATAACTGCACAATTTGGACTTGTTAAAAAAGAAATGCAATGTCACATGAGGGACCTGTACTTTTTTAGTGTGGGCACAAACCTCTCAAAGGGTTTCCGGTGTTGTTCTACCCTCTGATTCAAGATTACAGCCCCTGTGAAGAATTTTTATCTACTGTGAAACAGTCCTAGAATTAAAACAGTTTCTGCTTTATACCCTACAGAAGCAGTAAAAAACGAACAGCGTCAAAAAACAGTGTGTTCCTATAGTTATTTTTACTCTCTGAAAGTACAACCATGGTGTAGGTGTCAGAGGAAGTGACCAACTGCACGCCACCGAAACATCACATGAACACATGCACAGAAAACAAAACAGGAAAGGGACAAAAGTAGGGCAAGTAATATTTCTGCAATATATATATTATGATTTAAAACAATAAAGGGATTTTTATTTTTTCATGCAGCGTATTTTTGGTCTTTAGAAGCAAATAAAAATTATAGTAATGATTCCTGTTCGTATTTTGATCTTTCTACCAATCCTCTTACTTCATCTGACTGAATCAAACTCCTCGTTGTCAAACTTAGCTGGATGATGGGATTGGAGATCGATTTTCTCTTCCATGTATGCGGCTCAATCAGAGTGAAAAAAGTGTTCTGCTCATGCTTTGGTGTTTGCATGCTGGCATTTGATACAGAAGTTAAATAGCATGAATGTGTTGCCAGGAAACCAAGTGGTAAACAAACTCAACAGAAGAAGAAGAAAGAGGGACAGAAAAGATGATAAAGCAAGTACATGCAAAAGGTGCAGAGCTGTAAAAGTGACGTTTAAATCATTTTATGTACATCCCATTTGCCACTTGCTAACACGTTTGTTTTGGTTCGTTTTAGGAGATAACGAACCCAGTAGTCGTGAACCGAAAGAGGGCACGCTGCCACCTAGTGTAGAAGAGGCAGACATGTCAATAATTCGATTCTTTACTCGTAACTAGGATAAAGAAAGTAGTCAAGTCAAATTGTCTATTCAAGCTATGAGTAACACTCAACTTTACAGTGACGTATTTGGGTAAACTTTACTAAGTGATGTAATCAATCATTTCTGACAATCTTAAAACTTTACATTAAACGCGTCACAAGCCTCATGATGTTCCTTGTAATTGAATGAAAACTTCACGTCTTCATCAGCGAATGACTTTCACATCATTACTTTGTGCGTGCTCTGCAGATATAGATGCTAGAATTACACACTGTGGTCCTTTGCTCCAATTTTAGCCGCCAAGGCAGCAAATTTACAGCTAACCCAAATCTTCATAAACAAGGTCGTGGACTTAGAGTTACACAAGTGAATGAAACCAACATTTATGTAATATGCATTGATGGAGAAGACCCTTAGCACCATGGCCAAGCTAATAAACATGAGTGCATTACCATTGAAAGCCAAACCAGCTCAGACATCGCCCAGGTTAACAAGGTCTGCGTCAAATGCTGAGGAACCAGGGCATTTTGATGAGAAATGGGCCACTGGAATAACAAAGACAAGGCAATGGACATGATATATATATATATATATATATATATATATATATATATATATATATATATATACATACAGACGTACTTGCACGTACTTGCTTTATCTTCTTTTAGGTCCCTCCCCGTGTTACATAAATTTCATAGAGATGGGTGAATGGTACTGAAGCTCCAAAACTGGTGATTGGTATTTACGTTTACATTAAGGTTAGTTGAGTTCATTTGTCAATATTTCTTTTATTTAGACAGGTGTTTTTAATTCTTTTTTTTTTTACCCTGACATGTTTCGACTGCAAACTTCTTGCATTATTCCTCAGAAGAGTCAGGAGTTGTTGTGACGTCTGTCCACTGATCTGTAGAGGTTTGTCTGTCCTTCTGAAGCAGCAGGACAACCATGCCCCCCTGAAACACACTAGTCTAGATATAAGAAACACTAACGTACTGCATAGTCAGACCACGTGGACCTTTTCTGGACGTTGTATCGAGATCATATTTTACACAATCTGTTCACTATAGCTACAAAACACTGATAATCAAGAGCACACATCTCTGCAGAGTAACCTTTCTTTATTACTTCAGATACCTCTGTGTGTCTTTGGTTTGGCGGCGGTTTCAGAGATGTTGAAATATCAAGGTTTTCGTATCTTCTTGAGAAATATGAGAAGTAAAAGGTGCTGTTGCAAATAAGTCAGTTACCTAAACACAGAGATATTTTTTTAAAAGTTCCTTCCTCTTTCTCATCAGACCTCAGAGAGCTGTGTGTTACTTTAAATCACGCCGTTTACAATAAATCAGGAAGGGAAAACACCATTCCTCTGAAATACTTGTTAAAATTTGCTGTTTGTAACTTGAACCTCCTTTATTTCCACTGACTTTATTAAGCCTCTAGTGAACTTGGCAGGAAACAAAGAGTAGGGCAAATCAACTAAACTCACTACAATAGAGTTAAAAGATTAACTGAAGTGAAAATCAAAGCAGGGGAGAGGGATCAACAACATGTCAGGGTCTGAAATTTGAGGCCTTTTGCATTGGCACATCATTAATCTCTGCACTCCTAGCTTGTGTAATAGATGTTTCTAATCCTGCTGCTTCAGTAAGCACACAGTCTGCGGCCTTCTCTCTGTATTTTTTATCGCTGTGTATCTCAGCCACGTCCTTGTTCTTATTTTGCTGGCCCTTTCACAAATATCATTCTGTTGCGTCAGCGCCGTCTGACAAGATTTTCAGTGTCCTCGATGCTGAGACCATTCTCAGGGTTGTGGGTCTATTGATGCAGCTGAAAACATGTTTTCAGACCACTGTTAGGTGTTTGACCTGACTGGAAAAATCCCTCATTTTCCTCTGACACACATACATGCCGCACCTGCCTTCACCTTGTTAGTGCTCATTATGTGGACTCTTAAGCAAACATGACAAAGGAGGAGGAATGAATCAGCAATGTTGTGGCCTCTAGACTGAGCAATGCCCTCATTATTGAGCTATTACTACCACCACTGCTACTTTCACTTCTGCTGTACCACTATGACCTTTTTTTCACCGCTCAAATGTAAATCTGTTCTCATGTATGAAGGCTGGGGTTCAGTTTGGTGCTTTTAGTGAACTGTAAAGAACAAGTGAGAAGTTTAGGAGGCCTCCGTTGTCATAGTTACGATAAGGAAATAAGAAGTTTGTTGCACAAACATGATGTTTTCTTGCCTATTAATTTTTCCTGTCACAGTTACTGGGAACAAAGCTTGAACTTTAATCTCCTTTTTCAAGTTTCATAGTGTTGATGTTTTTACTTGGAAACAGAAAACTTAAAGGGATACTCCGGCTTAAAATTAATTTAGGGTCAAACACACTGTAACACCGAGTTAGACACCCTTGAGAGATGAATGTTGCCGACCGCTTGCTTCTCGAGTTATAACAATTTTAGCAACAACCACAGGATAGCAATACACAGCGGTCTCTCGAGCCACACAGAAACCTCAACCAAAACGTGGGGTTATGCAGCTCAAGGAAGAACATTTATGATCATTTCTTCATGGAAATGCAATCAGACTGAGACACTAATGCAGAGGATCTACTGTGTCTGCAGTGCAAAATAATTAGTATGATGATTATTCCTTCAAGGAAATGATAAAGTAATGATCATAAATGTTCTTCCTTGAGATGCGTCACCCCGCAGCAGTTGATGGACTTGCCAGGAGGTCTCTGTACAAACAAGTGGCTGCTGGAAGAGAGTAGGTGAGTTGTGTTCAGTCTCTTTGCTTAAGAAATCAGTCAAAGTGAAAAAGATGTTTGGTGGCTAGTACTATGGCTGTGACCCTATATGTCCTGTTGATGAAGTTAGGTGCTGTTCTGAGCATTATTTGTGGCTATAGAGTGGCTTTTTGGTTGAGGTTTCTTTATGGCTCCTCAGACCGCTGTGTATTGCTATCATGCAGTCATTGCCAAAGTTGGTTTAACTCGAGAAGCAAGCGGTTGGCAACATTCATCTCTCGAGGGGGTGTCTAACTCGGTGTTGCGGTGTGTTTGACCCTGAATTAAATTTACACCGGAATATCGCTTTAAAGTAGGGTGATCATATTCTGAATCCCCCAAAATTGGACACGGCTACACGGGGGCGGAGTCACAGAGTCACACAAAGTTAATTTTGAGAGTTATTCGGGTCAAATCGAGTGTCTTTTACGCACCTCTAGGTCCATGTGGCACAAGCTCAAAACTTCTATACAAAATCTTAGACATTTGAGGGATTTCATAAACTTCCTGCACAAGGCCGGACAAGGCCTACAGCCCCCCCAAAAATGGACATGTCCAGGTAAAAGAGGATGTATGGTCACCCTACTTAAAGTCGTGCTCATGCTCTGTGAGTTTCCAGATGAATTAAGGGTCTTAATAGTCTTTCAGAGTCTGTAAAAAAAGGCTTTATAGAATATACATCACTGTGAATATTCTCCAGTTTGTTTCCAATATTTTTATACATAAAAATGTTTATTTGAAGATGCCAACAAAAGTAAGAAAAGTGGTCAGCATCTCTCTATCTCAACATCTCTTTCTAGCAGAGTTGATCTGGAACAGCCAGCTGGCTCTTACCTAACTGTATGCTTATAAATTATGTAGGTTGCAAACAACAAAGTTCACTCTCATGAATAAATCAAGCAACTAACTTTTGGTGGAAGGGTTTTTAGAAAGCTAACTTCAGCCAACACGAGCAGGAAGAAAACAGACCATGGTCATCTTTCTAAACTTTGTTATTATCATACTGAATTTTATTGTTTCATGTCATAATAAACTGAATTGTATTGTATAATACTGCATCAGATTGTGCTGAATTGTATTATAGTGTTCAGTATCGTATAACTGCTGAATCTGCTAGTTTTCTGCCTCTGATATTTCTTATTTTCTCTTAGCTAACCTTGAGGATGCTCAAAGATGCATTTTTGTTTCATACATTCAGCCATTTGTTTAACTTTCCTTTGGCGGACAACCTTAACACACTAATGTAAAACCCCCATTCTGCCTCTGATATCTTATCAGAGGGTAAGAACAAGTAAAATATGGGATGTGAAAGTGCAAAAAAGGACCGCGTCAACATTTCTCTTCAGATTTGCTTTCCTCTGGCTCTTGCTTAAGGGCTGAATTGTCCGAGGCTAATTACAGAAGCGGTTGTCCCGCAGTGATGAAATATCAGCAATCCTTCGACAGCATCTTAGAAAATCCCAGCTGTCACTCTGTAAAACCAGCTGTCGACGTGGAACACACCAGCTTGCGTAATCCAATCTGGTTGTCTGAAATTATGTTTGAAACACAAATATGATGATTTCAGACATGAGCACAGAGTCTGAAACTCCAAGGTTTTTTACTTTTGATGCTCTTCTGGGAGCAGAGGTATGCAAGAAGCTGAAATAAGTTTTTTCTTTTTTAAAGATTAAAGGCAGGGAAAAATGTGTCTGACAAGGTGAAGGCAACAAATGTCTGAGGTGAATTTTTCTGAGATGAGTACAACTACTTTGTCACTGCCCTTGAGGAGAATTCGCTGGTATCTGTATCTCTCTAAAGTTTGTTTTTTCCTGATAGCTTTTTACTTTTAATCCCAAATATTTTGCACACAAACTTGTACTTTCTGCTCCTCACATCCACAGTTGGGTTTTAAACAAGCTCTAATGCCTTCAAGGGATTTATGTGTTATTTTTGTTTGAAGTCATGGTGCAACCGTCTCCAACAATAACTGAATAAATGTGACAATAAAACAATATAAAACAAATGTTAGATGAAACGACTGGCTGAGGGTTACAGTTAAAGGTGTCAAGAGTGCTAACCTGGTCAAAGAGAGGTTTCTGGTGAATGTGACGCTCATGAGCAATGGTGAGAACTTGTGGTGACATGAATGAAGGTAAACAAGTCAACACTGAGAGTGACATCAGAGCAGATTTAGAGCAGCAGCACTTTTCCCGTCTCACAGATTTGCACATCAGACAAAGTTAATCATCGTTTAATTTCCGTCTTTCTATGTCGTGTCTTAAAGAGTAGTGTTGCACAGTTGATAGAAATGTCTAAGTTATTGCAGTAAACTGTCACGTAAGAAGTGACCGTACAAACTTACAACCAGTGAGATTAATGCAAAGTTACAGAGACGTAAACAGACAATGACATGCTGAGGAAAGAAACACACCTTTCTCAGCAGTGAACTGTTTGTGCAGCTGTTTAAAAAGGCTGCCATAGCAGATTCAATGGACCCACTAGCAATGGAAGCTGCCATCTTGGTTGTTTACAAACACATCTGCAGAAAGACAGCCATTCTAGACACCAGCAACACCAGGCAAATATGAGTATTGAGACATTAGAAACATAATAAAAGTCTGTGTTCACAAGACTTACATAAAAACAATCAATCTTTCCACATTAACTACAGCATGCATACATTTTTCCTCACAGGTAAACGTCTGAGTATAATTCCTGCATTTTCAAGGAGTCAGATGATACTCATGCTAGCTACCATCCATCCTCTGATCAAACAAACAAATCAAGTTGAATTAAACTTGGATTCATTTTGTATCTTAGGGAGTAACAGGTATGCTAACTGAGTTAGTCTTCACTATTTGTTTATTTAAGACACTTCTTATTGTTCCCCGATGTTGAACATTACTAACACCATTGTTATCATAGCATTGTCAATGTGTAACTAAGACCTCTGTTGTGTAGTGTTGTGTAGTGTTGTGGTTTATAACCCCCTCCTCTTGCTGATTTCCCTTTTGTGGTTGTTTGTACACATTTGTTTCGCTTCCCGGTCTTTTTTTTCCCAGGAACTGTCCATTGTTTTTCTTTGGTCATCATCCAAATCTATCTCTGTATTCAATACTAACTAAAGAGCACGCTTATGTGCCCAGCAGGTCACGCTTTTTAATGACACAGCAAGACATACATGCTGAAGTAGGAAGTAATATTTACATGGCAGATCTACATTAGCCATCTGTTTACATTCTAAACTCTTACCTTAAAGCTCCAATGAGGGGTTTTTCGATAATCATAAAATAGACTGAAACTCATATTAATGCCTTTTTGTGATGTTTATAAGCAAACAAGACAGTTAAAAACATGATTGTTAATATTTTTATTGATAATTTTTGGTGCTTTAAACTGATGTAAGAGGGTAGATGTCAGCCAACCAGCTAGAGAAACGGCCTCATTTTTACATTTTCCAATTAAAACTTTTACAATACATTTTACATTCAACGGTCAAAGGTCTGAAGGATGAGATTTGTTGTCAATAACGCTTTGTCCACACAAACCAAAAGTCCCTCACAGGAGCTTTAAGTTAAAAAAAGTTGAATCATAATCTCTCTTGTCCTTTTTTTTAAAGAGTAAAGAATATTTTCACCTCTCACATGATCATCAAGAGGCAAAATATTCAAAACTCTCCCATGAGAATCAAGAGTTTAAGGACTCAACATTCTCAAGCTAAAGCGCCACTGAGCGATTTACATACATTAAGTGACTTCAAAAGGACTCCTAGACCTGTGAGTCATTATAACTTCTAAAGCTCACTTCCCTCATTTGTGTAATTATCTACGACCAGCTGCGTTTCACCTGTCCAAGACAAAACCCCACTGGGCTGTTGTGATATTAAGTGTTCAGTTCAAAAAGAGTGTTGATCTTACATCCCGTGGTGTTTTTTCTGCTGCTGAAATGATCTCACAATGGGACATCCCATCAGTCTCCCCTGAATAAAGCACAAGTCATGCTGTTTTATTGTCGTGAGCAGTATATGGCTACTCAAACAGCCAGCCTCTGTTTGGTTAGCTATATTTCACTGGCCTGCTGCCCTCACCGCGTGTTGAAAAGGGAGGGAGCGCTCTGACAACAGGTCATATCTTTCGGCTTTGTAATAGAAAGGTGTCCGTGTAAAAGCAGTGGGGTGAGATCACTACATATGATTTAATGACCTACTGTCAGTAGCGTTTTGTTGAGACCGCCTGAGTTGCTCGTAATGTAAAAAGGCCAGCTGTTACCAGGGAAACCATGTTTGGCAAGCAGGGATGATAAATAGCTGCAGTCTCTCCCAAATAATAATTTCTATTATCTGCGCTGGATGTTTAGATTATCATGTAAATAGAGGGGGGCATGCAAAGTGACAGCAGGTAGGAGCTGAGGGCTGGAGGGCAGAGAAAATCTCACACTTCATATTCGTCGATGCCAAGACACACGTAGAGGGGATGTAGTAAACCGCAGCTACCGCTTTATTTACTAAGGTAGTTAAAAATACGAGGCTAGTGAAGTGACAAACTGACTCTGCAGACAAGGAGGAAGTCTTCAAGTTCCTCGAATTGGTGGAACTTCTTTGGTTTCGTCACATTCCTCCGGAGGGCTGAAAGAAACTTCCACTTGCTTTCTCTTATAAGAGACGAGCTTCTGACACACAACTTCACTTTTGACTGGTGCTGATCTAGACTTTAAAGGTAAGAAACCAGCTTCTCTTAATATTATGATTCCTAACAAGATAGTCCTTGGTGTTTGCCTTTTTTATTCTATTCAGAATTTCAACTAAGACTCATAAGATAGATACTAACATTGTTTTGATGATAAAGGAGTTTCTTGAAGCCATGCCAGTGAAAGCTTTAACACAGTCATTTCCCCGATGTAGTTGAGTCATTATGTTTATGAGGGTCATCTTTTTACAACGTGTCTAGTGTTTTATGTATATGCTGACAACAGGGTCTGGGAGTTAACGATAAAATCCAAATTTTTCTGTATTTATGACACTGAGAAAGCAATAACACAGCACTATGATTTGTGCACAAACCTATGCGTGCAGGACCAAAACACTGTCTACTCATTAAGAGATAATTCAGCTGCAGAATGAACGCCAAAGGAGAAATTAAGTGAAAATATGAATCAGTGTTTTATCTCTTCCCTCCTGTCGTCTTTCTGCTTCTGGGTTTGATTGAATTGTTTTAAAGGTATACAGAGAGTAAGTTAGAAATCTCTGCTGTGCCGTGTTGTAAACTCTTTCTATTCTCTCTTATCAGCAGAGCTCAAAACCCTCGAGGAAACGATGAACTTTGGTTTATCAGCGGGGACAGAAAAACCAACGCTGTCTGACCGGGTTTGTTCCAGGCCGCTGACCCACTAAGGCGCCTTCTTCTCCTGTGAATTTGACGGCCCGACACATCGAACTCCCCTTTGCTGCAGTGCGTTCTCGCCCCTGCAAAATCAAGGACTTTCTGTGACACTCTAACTGATTGACTTGAGTGACTTGCTTAAACGAAGGCCACCATGCAGGAGTGCCACACCGGCCTGTGTCTGTCCGTCTACATCATCACCTTTGTGCTGGGATTCCCCGCCAACATCCTCGCCTTTTACACCTTCTGCAAGAAAGTGAGGCAGAAACCAACACCCATAGACATCCTACTCCTCAACCTGACCATCTCCGACATCCTCTTCCTGCTCTTCCTCCCCTTCAAGATGCACGAAGTCAGCAACCGTTTTACATGGAACCTGCCTTACGTCCTTTGCCCATTGTCTGGCTTCATCTTCTTCATGACCATCTACAACAGCACCTTCTTCCTCACTGCAATTAGCGTCGAGCGCTACCTGGGTGTGGCGTTCCCCATCAAGCACACCCTGAAGCGGCGACCGATTTATGCCACCGCTGCTAGTATCTTCTGCTGGATTTTCAACATCCTCCACCTGAGCATCGTGTTCATTGTGCCTCTCATTGGAGATGATAACCCATCGGGTCCCAACGGCACAATCAGTAATGCCCCAAAGAGGAACGTTTGTTACGAGAACTTCACGCCAGCTCAGGAGAAGATTCTTCTGCCTGTGCGTCTCGAACTCTGCATCGTACTTTTCTGCATCCCTTTTTTGATTTGCAGTTTCTGCTACATCAACTTCATAAAGATTTTGTCCAGGCTGCATCACATCGACCGGCGCAGACGCATGCGAGCCATCGGCATGGCTTTGGGAACACTTCTGGTGTTCGCTCTTTGCTTCGGTCCCTACAACGTGTCGCACATTGTTGGATACGTCATGTGGCAAAGCCCAAAGTGGAGGGACAAGGCCCTTCTGTGCAGCACCTTTAATGCCTGCCTAGACCCTCTTATTTTCTACTTCTCCTCTTCTGCTTTGAGGGGGAATGTGGGCAGTATGACGAGAGGGGTTAAGAATCGCCTAAATTGGTGCTTCTCCTGCCAGACACTGGGGGGCTCATGTGGGGGGATTAGCAAGACTACAAAAGATAAGGACACACAAGAGGAGACCAATGAGAGCTAAGCTGACTGAAAGGAAGCTGTGAGCAGCTGCCTTCGCTAATTTGTTATTCCTTCATCCCTGGCAACAGGAAATTAATACCACGTGTTTGTTTGTACATATCAGATAGTGACTTAGCATGCTGTATTTGCTGCAGCATTTCTGAATTACATCCTATTTGGAAACCAGATTGTACAAATTCAACCTGTCCATGCAAGTCTCAACAGCTTTTATGTGGTTAAAAAGTAAAGAAGCCAAACAGACAGCCTATTTTAACCTGTCACATTAAATAGAAACTATCTGTACATACTTAAAGCACCTTTTTATTAAACTTCTTTGAGTGCAGCTGCACTAGCTGTGAAGTGCTACAGCAGAAATGTCAAAAAAAGACAACGCAAAACAGACGTAGCTAACACCTTTAACAGGATGTGCTACATGTTTGTTTAAATGTGTCTATTGTGTGTCAGCCTTGTGGTTTAAAAAAAAAAAGTGAAGTGAGAACTGAAAGAGTCAGAAAGTGTGTCAAGTGTGTTAGAGATTAAAAAAAAAAGCTTTGTACAGCCTTAAAAAAAAAAACCACATCTACAGTATGAAGCTTTAATGACTAATGTGCAATTTTCTACATTTGTAAATATATAATTGTGTTTCCTATTTTGCAAACGTAGCTCTGGGTATTCACATGCAGATCGCAATTTACAAAATGACATGTTTGTAGCATAATTTGATTAGGAACATGCTAATTTAAAATGTAATTTATGTATGAATGTATGTGTGAAAGCTTATGGCAGACATCTGAAAGCTGTATGGTGGGGGCTGTAATTATGTATGACACATTTTTTCTTACTGCAAAAATATAAACATTTATTTTGCATAATTTATGACTCAGATTGTTTTCTACAAGCGTCAGTGTGTGTTTTGTGTGAGTCTCTGAGTGTTTCTGTCTTTCTATCCTTGTGGGGACCGACACTTGATGGACAACCTATCTTGTGGGGACCTTTAAGTAATTGATTAATTATTCCTCCATTTGCTTTTTTAAAGTGATCTCCTGACTCTTCACTTCTTCCTGGTGGTTACTTCACTTTTTTTTTTGCATCACATCAGGTACACCTTATATTTTAGTCCTCAAAGGACCCCTCAGAACGTTGTCCTGACAAGTGTGTGTGTGTGTGTGTGTGCACATATTAATCTCTGTTCTATTGTGAGGATTAACTCTTGATGAGTGACCTCTCTCAAGGAGAAAAAGTTTTTTATACTTTTAGATTTTTTTGTTGTCCTCACAAAATATGTGTGTATATAAGTGTGTGTACGTGTGTGTGTGTGTGTGTGTGTGGGTGGGGGAGATAAATACTAATTTGTTTTTGCAAGACAGTGACAAACAAACATTGCATGTAAATTTCCTTCACAATACATGAATTTAGATTACAGCTTTTATTAAATGTACATACATAAAGAAAATTTGAATAGTATTAAAGTTTAAAGATGAAAACCAGGATAGTATATGAGCAAAAGAGAGCATATTAAGCAAAGAGCATTTGTCATCACTTATCGGCTTGCACTACATCCTTAATCTTGCCCTAAATATAACATTCATTATTACTGGCGGTATCTTGTGTTCCCGGCTGTGTGGGCAGCCCCAAAATTAAAATAAACTTCCTTCAACACGTGAATCAAGATCTGGCCCCGCACACTGCACACATAAACAATGCTATCTCGCAGGCCCGCGCTGGCGTCGGCTTTAATCCTGTTTAGTGCGGATTAGGTCTACACGGAGGTTGAGCTGATCACTGTATCTGTTTGACAGGTGGATCAGGCATGAAGCATTTAGTCTGACACACAGACCTGTGTGAATGACTAAGAAGTGCCAACTACCAGTCTATATCACAATGAGAAAATCCCAAACAGGCGACTCGGCACACCACTGAGATAAAGACTCGAAGAGATAAACAGCTTTGATATGCTGAAAAAAACCGCAGTACAACGAGGTTTACAAGATGTACAGTAATTCATTTGAGCATGGAGCATAAAATACAAGAGAGTTTTAACTGTGGATGATATACAGAATATTGGTCCTGCAGATTATCAACCAATATGAGGGTTATTTCATTATTCAGACGATTAGATTTAAGAGATGTGCTTCGATTTATCCATTATCAAGCTGAAGCAACCTGATCATAGCCTGAATATGGATGTAGTCAAAAGGAACTCACCCATTGGTTTCTGAAGCCCTTTATTTGGGCTATTATCATGCAATTTCACACTAAAATGTGCAATTTTAAAGTTAAAATCCTGAGCGAAACTCACAGTCCAAAAAATGAACTAGTTAGGTTCATGTTTTCCATTCGCACCTAAATTCTCTGTCAGCACAGCCTCCTAAGCTTCAATCCCTAATCCTCAATCACTGACATTTCCAAAACTAAATGGATTACCAAATTCTACTGCAGAAACATAGACGGAAATTTAAAAAGCCAAGGAAATCCCATTTCATTGTGTTTTACCAATTAAACATGCCTTGAAGACTTACGAGACATCCATACATCTATAATATGTTTGCTGTATATCTGGCCAAAGAGTCTGACTCTAACACCAGATCCTTGTTGTATTTGTTCTGACTAGTTGTAACATGTCAGAACAAATCAGCTATCCAGACCAATAAAGTGTTTCACACCTGGCTGTAAACATGTATTTTTGCTGATTTAAATGGGTCTTTTATTAATGGGTGTCTTTATGGCTCCCAGGGCATTTCGGGGCCAGCCTCTAGTGGACACTTGAGGAACTGCAGGTTTTAGCACCTCTGCATTCTGCTTAATTTCTCAATACTGTGGCTTGCTGCTTGATTCCAGCACAGCAGGTGGGGGTATGAGCTCTGCTACAAAACACAGAAAGAGGAAACGCAGCCTCAACAAGCTGCATAGAGAGTAAACAGGGTGTCAAAACAGGTGAATGTATTCACCGTTTTAAAAGGAGGATGACACGATTGCAAATGTACCACAAGAACAAAAGCAAGAAGGTAGTTGAAAACATTGAATATTGATTTATAAAGAGAGAACTTTTTCTTGCTAATCTGATTTTTCTTATCAGTGTCAGCTCAAAAAATCCATATCACAACAGAGAGAAAGACAGAACTATAAGTAACATTTATTTTAAGGTTAGAATTAATTGCCATTTTCAGCGCTGACTTGATTTCTGTGATGTTGTTTGTCAAAGGTTGGTGCTGAGATGAGTCGCACTGAACACCCGCCGGCCCTTTATTTTGCTCTGCTTCCGTCTTCATTCTCTGTTTCCTGGAAGACAATAATTGGTTGCTGCGTCAGTGTTGACTCTTTGTGAACAATGTGTGGCAGGTAACAGGGATAAGGCAATAAGAAAAACAGCCCTTTACGAGTGAGTACATGTGTGTGTTTGTTTGCACATGATGATATGTTTGCCGAAGGCAGAGAAAGATGTTCTACTCACATGACAGAGACATCACTTTCCCTTCAGGCAGCAATGTTTGACTGCTGTGGAGAGAAAGATCACATACATTAGCTGATGTTTTATTACTTTTTGTAATTCTAGTCGAGTTTCCTCACTCACCTTCCAATAAAAACACAACTGTCACCGCAGAGAGGAAACACATCTTGAGGATATTTAGGCATACTATCAGCTCATTAGGGGAAGCATCTGGAAAGTAGAACAAAAAAAGAAAGAAGGCCAACACTGATTAGCACCGACTTATCGTCTTATTGAGCTCCGCAGAATTAAATCAGGAGGGTCGAACTGGCTTTGGTTGATGGACATTGCCTCCTCCCTGGGCGGAGAGGTGTTTAAACATTGATTGGGAAAATCATTAATTTGTTCAAGTATGCAGAATTGCAGGCAATCTGTTGCCTCGAAATGATCAATGTCTGACCCACATTAACAGTCAAGTAGGACAAACACTGATGAGGCGACTTAATATACGTGAGGCCCTGTCCTCTCTGAGCTCTGTGTCAGTGCAGACTTTAATTTTGAGGAAAGTTACGTATAGATTAGTGAAAAAAGGCCTCTGTGTTTCCAGAAGTCAAAGTCTTGTTTGTTTACTGTATTTGGAGGTTGAGGTGACAAGAAGTTGGAGTTTTGATTCCGCTTGACTCAATACAGAAGCTTCACTGGTATATAAGGTACAAACCTGTGTATATAAAAAACTTGAAATTGCACCAATCAATGTTTTCATATCAATAATTGATTAGTTGACTGCTTGCAATATGAATGAGGTCATCTGTAATGATACTTCCTTCAGCTCTAATGAGCTTTTTCAGTTATTTACAGCTTGTTATTCTACTTCCTGATACATTTTCACTCAGCAGAATAAGACATGAGACAGTCAAGGTTGGCAATTAACTAACAATCATAATCCCTGTGCTAACATTTCCTGAGCACTACTTAAAAGAGAGTTATAATTAGACTTAACACTTGTCAGACGTACCAATTGCTTGAGTTGTTCCGCAGCTGCTAAATTAGTTAATTATCAGCTTTTACTTGCAGCTGATTCAGTCTCCTTTAAAGGTGTGCAAGTGCTCAAAAGTTGCCCAACAGTGTGTTATTATAGGTGTAAGGAGAGAGAGTCAACTTTCTGCAGACTACAGCTGAGAGTTCCTGCAGAAACCAGGAGAAAACCTTTTGGGCTTGACAAGAAAGCAGACATGCTAAATGTTGCATTCCACCGGGTCACCACTTGACCATGGCCAGAATCGTGGTTGCACCAGACTGAGTAATAGGTGGGCGCCACCAACCACAGACTGTTTTAAAAATGGATGTACCCATTCAATTTCTGAGATGCCAATCAACAGCAATCTCTACCAAATTGAAAAAGCTGACTCACTCAGATTCTGATTAACCAGAGCTATTTGGTCCACTTTAAACAAACTACGGTCCATTTCCTCAGATAGTTTGCTTTATCTGAAATGGTGCGAAAGCAAATATAAACTCTGGTACGGGCCAAACAAGTTAACTCCAGCCAGCTTGAAAACGAGGGTCCTGATTAGCTTCCAAGTGAACTAGTCTGGTTCGTTTGAAAGTTCTCTTCCTAAACTCAGAGATTTATTCATCTTGTGCAGAGAACAACAAGCTGGACTGGTCATTCCCTCGCCTGATGCTCATACTAGGACCCTTTTAGTCAAACGTATTCATCACCTCCGCGAAGGAGGTTATGTTTTCGGTAGCGTTGGTTTGTTTGTTTGTCTGTTAGCAACTTTACGGAGAAAGTAACAGACGTATTGACCTGAAATTTTCACCAGAGGTGCGTCTCAGCCCCAGGAGGATCCCATTACATTTTGGTAATAATAATGGTGTCTTTGGGATTTTCAATGCTGAAAGATAACCAATGGGCGGCACAATAGTGTCGACAGGTGGCACAGTGGTGCAGTGGTTAGCACAGTTGCCTCACAACCAGGAGGTCCTGGGTTGAATCCCTGTCAGGGCGTTTCTTGTTTAAGGGGGGGCATGAGCTGCTTGGCGGAGGTCTGCGCTCTCCGAGTGCTTTTCTAGTTTAATATGGGTTATGTGCAATATGTGTTCTCTGTTGTATGTATGTATCGTATCATTGTATTGTATCATATGAACACCATAACAAAATTAGAAGCTCTGAGAGAGACTGCATAAAATGGGGTCTTTCTCTTTTATTTATGAGGTGAACAAGCCAATGAAAGGGGTTTTTGTCATGGACGATAGATGAACTGTTTTAAACATGATCTTCGTCTACTTCTTCACTTTTGTCAGTGTTTACCTGCCACAATAAACTACCCAGTTGTTATGGTTAATATCAGATAAAAAAACATGGTTTGCTTTATGGTTTATCCTTCAAGCAGATTATTCATGAAATCCATTTCTTTTAGATCCATTATTTCCAAATCCCAGCTCTGACTTACAGATGTCAATATTTGTGTTCAGCCTAGTTATCTTGTTACTTTTTTTACTGTATGTCAGACTGTGATTAGTCTGTCATGAGCAGTGTCAGAGTCCTCTTATGGTTTTCTAACATGCCTTTCACCCTTGGCAATAACAGGGCCTCCTACCTTTCCACATAGCTTTCTGTTTCATAAAGAAGACAGATGTACCGTATGGCAATTTAACAGTGTTTAATTCAATTATTTCTACCAAAACTCTGCAGTTTAAAGCCCGCTGAGTTTCAGATTCTAGCTCACTGTTGGGTGAATTTAGCAGCTATATGCAGTGTTTTTTTCTTACAAATTGCAGTGACATGCTGTATATTTTTCACAGCAGTGATTCATCCAACTGACGAGCTTGTTCTCCAGAGCAAACAGTGGGTTTCATAATATTTAGAGCCATCTGTCATACCAAACTGACTGGAGAAAAGACATCTCAAGTTAAATATTTAAAAGTAACGGGTATGATATTAAGTCCTATAAATTTTTCATGTGGAGGAACGTTTCAGATATCATTAAAGAAAAATCTTCAAAGGGTTAATTAAAAATTTAAAAGCCATTCAACAAGCTTTGGCTCTTGTGCCTCCTTTGCGTATTTCTCCTGTGGAAAATGATGAATTTTTAAAGATGATCTTATTCTGTATATTTATTTACCCCATGTGAAGGAAGTTGTAAGAGCGGTGCTCAGAGCAGGGTGGTCCTGGACTCCACATGTAAAGGTGACTCCTGTGTCCAAAGACTGTTTCAGCGGGAGGAGAAACAGGCTGAGGAGGAAAACTTCCTGGCTGTAGTTGTCCATCACTTGGAAACACTTGGGCTGGTTTAAAGGTGTGGAGTTCACCAACCAAACAGAAGACAGCAGGGCTCCATCAGCTGGGTGTCCAGACACATTACTGTGAAGGCTGATTGCGGGAAGGGTGCAATTGGTGACTGACAGGTGATCGATATCTGCCGCTGTGCTCTGGTAAGTCCAGGTGAGGGTAAGCTCGCTGGGGTGGAACCCCCCGGTGAGACAGACAAGAGCCCACTGACCAGATAGAGGGTCAGGGGGGACTTGGAGGTAAATTTTTGGAGCAGAGGGGGGTCCTGGTGGGAAGAAAAGGTTAAGAAACAGAGTAAACACCTCATGTTGAGAATTCAGGCTGTAAAAACATGGGTCACTGCATCGACAAATATTAAGTAGGCGAAACAAAAGGGAGAGAAAAAGAATTACTGGAATATTCACAGCCAATTAATGAAAAAACAAATTAAATCAAATTGAAAAATTCAAATTAAATCAAAATAAAGTAAGAAGAAAATATCACTGTATAGTTTGATGAAAATATAATAGTAAAGTATGATTAAAAAAATGTCATAGTATACTATGAAAAAAATGTGAAATTTTAGTATGAATATATTAAACTGTAGTATGACAAAAATATAATAGTATAGTATGATAAAAATTTCATAGTATATTTTTTAAAACATTTCAAATTTTCATATGATATAAAGTAATAGTATCGTATGATTGATATTATTTTAACATGCAATAACATATTATTGCATGTTTAAGTGTTATAATAAAGTATGATAAAAAAATTCACATTCAAGTAGGGAAATTAAATTAAGATAAAGTAAAATGAAAATGTCATTGTGTAGTTTGATGGAAATATAATAGTAAAATATGATAAAAAAAAGTCATAATATACTATGATAAAAATGTGAAATTTTAGTATGAATAAATTATAGTGTAGTATGACAAAAATATAATAGTGTAGGATGGTAAAAATGTCATAGTATACTATGATAAAAATTTCAAATTTTCGTATGACAGGAAGTCATAGTATAGTATGATAAAAAAAAAGTCATAGCATAGTATGACTTAAATGTTATAGGATAGTATGATCAAAATTTCACATCTTTAGTATGGAAAAAATGACATTTTTATAACACTATACTGTGAATTTTTTATTATACTATACCGTAATATTTTTCTTATCATACCCCTCAAGATCTATACCAAATTTATGAGGCTGTAGATATATTATAATATTACAGTTTTTTCTTTTTTGGGGTGCAGTTGAATTAAACATGGTGCTGATTTTTTTGCCAGTTCATTACCACATCAGGTGTGTCTTGAAGAAAGCTCAGCTGCATCCCTTCAATAAAAAATGAGTTAGAGGCCATTGACCACCACCAGGTGGCGCTACAACTTACAGACGTAAGTGTCAAATTGTCTGTTGCTGGACCATCATCAAATGACAAAAATCTGATGGAGGTGGAACCAGTATATGGTAAGTTATACAGGAAGTTGAATGGAGTTTATTATGTTTCAATAACCAAATTCTCTCCTCTGTTCCTACGAGTTAAAAAAAAGTTTTGTTCTTTATTTCATTTTTTTAATTTGACTTAATTTTTAGAAATTGCATGATTTGGTGTAATGAACTGAAGTTCATTTCTAGCTTACTGTTGTCTCTAAAATAATGAACCTTTTTTTTCTGTTGGAGCCACCTCTGATTGCTGTGTTTTTTGTTTTGTGCCTGACTGGTTAAGATTTATGTTTTCTGGGTTTGATAAGAAAACAAAGTTTGTTTCAAGCTAAAAAAAAAAAACCCAAACAAACAACATTTTGATGCGATTGATTCTGCCAACAAATCAGAGGTTCTGTGAGTTTTTGTAGTTTGAAAAAAGGATTATTTTGATTGCAATTTCGAGAAAAGAGTGAAAGGTTTTAAGAAGTCTGTCTGAACAAGTAAGACAAACTATTTTCTACTTTTAAAACTTTTAATACAATAATCACAATCACAACTGTTGCTTAATGTTAAACCTAAAACAATCAATAGAAATGCATCATTATTCAATGTTGATTTACATTTTGAATGAAACATGAATAAAACAGATAAAAAATACTGAATATCAATTGTTATTTGAAGTCGACTTTGCATTGGAAAAAAATCAAAGGGAGGCTTTTCTTCCGCTTGAGGGATTTCCACATAATAATTTGGCCATCCCTCCCTGCCTTGTTTTCTGGCGAGTTTCAATTCCCTGGGCAAGATCGATACAAGGCACTGCGCGTGGTGCCGGGGTGATTATTTCTAGATCTGTCATGAAACTGCTCAGGCAAAAAGATGAACTCGGAGGGAATTTCACATGACTTGAATTTTTATGGATGGAGTTTGGCCCTCTTTCCCTTTCATGGAGATGCATGGTCTACACCTGCAGCTTGTATCGAGCTGACTAAGACTAAACGCTGTTCCAACAAAAGATACAAATGAGCTTTAATTACCAGCATGGAAACATCACCCGAGCAGGGCAAACCCTGATGAATTTCTGATCTGTGCAGTTAGTTTCTCACCCAAGACAACCAGCTTGGTGCCGTTTCCCATTCCTGGGTCCCTCTGTAGGACATTCACCTCGCAGTAATACCACCCAGAATCCTCCAGCGCTACCCCGGAGATCTCCAGGGACGAAGTTTGATCCTCCTTCACAACGACGTGCCTGGATGACTTCGGGATGAGCTGCTTCCCCGGCTTCATTTTGAACCACTGAACCCCATACTTGAGGGATTCAACTTTGAAATGACAGAACAGTTTTGCCGTTTCACCGCGCATCACACGAAGAGAGGGAGGATTCTGTCTCACCCTGAGTCCCTCCGGGGTCGCTGTCAGGGCTAAAGACAGAGCCATTAATGCAATGTGTCATACAAGGAACTTCTAGAAAGTGCGGAGAAGACCTGTGGGTCTACTACAAATACTTTTTAATGTGAGTTAAGTTCGCCTGCATGACAGCCAGGAGCAAGATTTCCCAGATGCAGACAATGAGACGAAAAACTCAAACAAACCAGAGGCAGAAAATCGGAGATCAATTTCACAATGCATCAAATCTTTACTGAATGTGATCAGCTTTTCCAGATTACAAATGCAGCCCTTAAAGACTCTTTCTTTTGTAATGCAGACACGTACAACACAAAAGATTTCACAAGCTTTGCGATGATTGTTTGATTGGAGTGACTGCTTGTCAGGCTAAGTGTGATGAAGTGATAATTAAGTGTGATGATGATGAAATACTGCAGATAAGATAAGCAAAACACTCAGTCGCTTACAACTGGAGTGCAGATGACAAAGGCGAGGAGCAAATACACAAAAATGATGCTGTAAATAGAGGGTGTGTCTATACTGTCTACTCTCGATCAATAAAGAAACAGTAAATGCAAAATTTATCGACTGATTCAACCCTTTTGTCAGGGATGGAATTGGTAAATATTTTCTCTCGCTCCATCAACATTGATTATTTTTAAATATGTTGAAATTGCAAGGACTTCTACTTTGAAAATAAATGCGAAAAAAAAAGTTGTTTCATTGCAGAATAAAAGACAGAAGCCTCTGAAATTGAAAAAATATAAAAGGACAAAAAGGCTCAATAGAGATCATTTAAGGCCTTGGCTGACAGTTTACACAAAGCCAACACATTTACCAACACGACTGACTTGATTTCAGACTGACCTGCTACTTGGCCTGCAAACAAAAGAAGTAAACCCAGACGAGGCAGGTTTGCCATGCTGCTGCCGTTCCCCTCTCTGAGCCTGAGAGGTGAAATTATTTCTCAGGTACTCTCAGGTCTGGAGCTGGCTGTACTTTAAAATGTGATGGTGTCAGCTTGTTTTTTTTAGGGGGTTGCTGCACTGTATGGTTAGAGGTGATGGTTCATTAATAGGTCAGTCTTTGACAGAAACCTGAATCTCGGACTCTGTCTGGGGGGAAAAAACTACAGATGAGAGTGTCTCGGTAAAGAAACAGACGGCTTGTCTGTGAAGAAGGAAACCACAATGCTGCTTTTGTGGAGACCTGCTGCAATGTCTGGGCAGGTTCTCATCTAGAGAGGTGCTATTTACCTCAACAAAGACAGTCAGATTCTGATTTCACTTCAAGTCGTTACATAACAACCAAGTCATGTTGTGGTCTTTACACAAATTTTTGGTTATTTTTCCTTTAGTTACACACAATAGACCACTCTATCCATTTAAATCATCTCAAATATTTGGTATCCAGGGTAGTGCTCTCCAGTGGTTCATGACTTCTCTGCATCTACCCTAATCACCCATGGAGTACCTCAGGGGTCCATATTAGGGCCTGTTCTGTTCACCCTTTGCTCCCTTTAGGTTCCATGTTCAAAAAACTCAATATTTTGTACCATTGCTATGGAGACGATACTGTGGTATCTGGAGTACTGCGCCACCATACGAGGACTTGAGGCATTGCTCAGGAATAGCCTGAGCTGACCAATTGTGGAATGAGGGCTTGTGTCTTTTCGTGTCTCTTTTATGGTACTTGTGTCGGATATCCTGGAAGCTGCAGTTTTGCAGGTCACAGGTCACAGGTCAAAGTTCTAGGCTAAATAAAAAAACAGATGGTAACAAAGATACCTTGGGAGATGTAGGAGGACCTACATCTCTGACTCTATATAACAGGAGCCCAAACTCTGGTTTGAGAGAGCTGGACATCATTGGCAGTCCTCTCAACTGCAGTGCTGTATTGATACTGGTGTTGTCTTTATAATAAACTCCTCTTATACAAGCAAGCCAGTGTCACGAAGCCTCCTTCTGCATCTACACATCGCGGACAGACCAGACACGACAATACCCTGTTATACCTCCCTATCAAAAACTCAGCCGAGTTCCTCCTTGAATACCTCCATGATGTCAAACGCAGGATTTAGCTCATCACTTAGGGACCTAATCTTGGTATAATTTTTGACCCTGCTTTGAAATTCAACAACAGTGAAAATATAAACACTTCTGCCATCTCAATGACTTTAGCTTTATAGTATTAGCTTTCAACTGGACAACTGTGGTACACTCTATATGGGTATTAGCCGGTCATCTCTGTCCTGTTTACAGTTGGTCTTAAATGCTGCAGTTAGAACCAGAAAGAGACAGAGAAGAGACATCCATAAGACTTCAGTAGAAATAAAGTGACAGATGGTTGAAAGACTCCATCAAAAGTCTCTCTTTGAGTTGAAAATGACAAAAGGAGGCACTTTTTTCTTTCATAGTACTCCCACTACCTTGACACAGAAATATCATTTGCAGATTAATTTTGCAAATAAAAGATCTGAGCTTTACAAAAAGAGTCTAAGAGAAACTAAATCCTAGAGAACTCTTCATTTTAGAAATACTGCTAATCACTGACCCTGTATTTTTCACGTTTTTGTTATCATCTAAGGAGAAATAACTTCTTTATCCTTTTATGTCATTAAAAGTCAGTGTCACCCTTTTACAACTTGTCAAATCTGACAACAATCTCCATTGTTGAGGAACTGTTGAATCACCTCTTTGTGTAAATGCATCCCAAGGTTGGTAAGCCCTTGGGAAAGCAAAAGTATGATGTTTCTCACTCTTTGTTTCTTCTTTCATTGTTTCTTTCTCCTGTGTCCTTCTTGATTAATTCTATTATTCATAGTTTTTGCTCTTTCTCGTTTCAGTCAGTGTAAAACACTTTGAATTGCATTTGATGTCAAACAGTGAAGGTGCACTATGAATAAAGTTTGATTTATTTAGTTTTTCTATTTTTATTCCAGCCGCATAACTCTCTGTTACCTGACGTGAGTAAATATCTCTCTGCTGCTTTATGTTTGTCTGGTTGTGAGCAGGTTTACAAAAAATGTACAGACCTGATATCCACGAAGTTTGGTGAAAGAATGAAACTTTTTCTAAGGAAGAGTTGACAAAAATATGAGTCCTACATTAATCTGAATTACCAAGAAGTAACTACCAGAAGCTAACATGCCTCACACTTTGTAAAAATGTGTTATTTTAAATGAATCTTGAATAACAAGGTGTAAAGTTAATGTTATTTCAATTCATGCAATTCATACCTGTACATGATGACGATAATTTGTGTTATTTGGATTTTGGATGTTGAATTTTCCTAACCTGAAGAGAACTTTTGCTAATTCAGTTTATAGTGATTGTAGTATTGGATTACAGTACTGGATCACTCCATGTATATTTTTTTATGACCAGTTTGAGGATCACACAAGAATAATCTTGTAGCATAAAATCAAAATGGATTAACTTTATCTTATTCAGATTAAAGGAAAAGAAAAAAATTCATTAAAAAAAACATAATATTTGACCCACCTTTAGGCTCTATACTGTAGCTGTCTTTGGATTATGTATGTCACATCATATATAATGCAGTAGTTCTACTCACTCCAGCTATGAGATTAAGGTCTTTTGATAATCGCAGCATTATGTGTGAAACCCTGACATAATGATCCACACACACATAAGAGAGAGGCTGGAAAGGAAACGCTGGCAATGTCTTGATTATGGGATTTATCGCTATCATAATCGTACCAGTAAAACTGCCACCGCAGGAGGAGCTGGAATAAACAGCACGCAATGAACAGCTAAAATACAGCACTAATAATAAAAACTCAGACAAATGTGAGTTTTAGGTGGAACATCAGACATTAAAAATTCATCATCTCTTCTCCACTGAGCATTTCATCCGTCACCTAAAATATGAGCTGTGATTCCTCTAACGGGCCGGGATAGTTTAAGGGCTCAGTGTGACTTTTGTCACTTGTCTGCAAACTTTATCCAGCTGCGTGTTTGTAAAGACATAACCAGATATTTGCTGCTATTACCGTTTACAGCTTTGTGTCCAAACTTTGATTTCTGGAGGTGCATTTGGGAGCAAAATAAATATAAAGTTTTATGAAGATGCTAAACTTTTAAAGATTGAAAATGAGAATGTAGCAGTAGACTGTAGACTGAATGCAGCAGTGGACACACCAATCCAGCCCAAAAGTGACTAAAACGTGACTAAAACTAAAAGGCATTTCAGTCCAAATTCTAAATAGGTGCCAAAATTAACAATCTACAAATATTACTAATGGAAGAAGAGGAGACTCTAACAAGGATAAATTCAAAGTCAAAATATGGTCCAACATTGATTTAGTGATTTGAGAGAATAGAGGGGTTATAGATCTTTCAGTTGAGGAAGAAAAGGTCAGAGGTCATTACAGGAGGGGTAGAGAAGCATAAACACACAGTATTCTCATCTGGATACTTAGAGAGAGTGAAAAAGGTTAAAAATAAAGAAAGGCTGGAGTATTTTTAGAGGAGGGAATGGCCCTTTCCATAGTTTACTCTCGAGAAAATTCGGTTCAGGATACGCAAATGTTTGTGGAAATAAAATGACTTTTATCACTCTAAGCTGTAGTTTCTAGCTTCTTACCTAAAGATTGACTCCTAAAACACGAGCAGCCAGTTTGAATCTGAATAAAATATATAAGTCAAGATGACTGACACTTCGATCGATATCAATATTTTCTTCAGATCATCTCTTTTATGAAGTTATCACCCGTTATACCTTTCTGTTATTGCTTGGGAGGCGGTTTGTGTGATATCAGCCTTATATTCTGATGGCGTCTCTTCATACTGAGTTCTCACACATTTGAATAAAAGCCCCAGAGACAAACCTGCAAACACAACAAAAGAGAAAGGCTCTTTACTCAGCAGGAAGCAAAAAAATATGCTGAAGCAACCCGTCTGACCTCACCTCCTTTTCCAACCACAGGGGCCAACGGAGCGCTGCGCCTCTATCAACAAACCACACACAGAGAGTCTGTTAAAAACAAAACTGAGTTTTATTTTTTGTCTCTCTCCACTTGATATGATTTTAAACTCATGGATTTTGAAATAGAAAAAAAAAAAAAGACAGAAATAAAAGCTGAAGTAGACAAGTTCAGCAACTAAACCAATCAAGAAGAAGTACAATCGTGGCTTCGCAGCACTGAACATCTGTCAGCGTGGAAGACAAATGTTTTGATCCTTTCGTTGTATTTCTCTGTCTGTTTTGTGTTTACATCGATGAGATCTGCGAAGGTGCCTTTAAATCAAATCTGTGCGAATGACCCGAACACTCGTGCACACATAAACGCACACAGGTACACACGTGCTGTTTAATGATAGCATATGAGGCCCCTTGAATTTCTCATGCTCATTGTGGAGCTCGGTACACACTTGCACTATAAAAGAACACAGGTACACGCACTCACACACACACACTAATGTACAAACACACCATTTAGGTAAATCAGCAACAGCAGGGTGATCCTGGAGGAGTGAGGAGCAGGAGGGCAGGAGTTTTTACAGGAGTGTGTGTGTGTGTAAAGAGAGAGAAATGAAAGAGAGAGAGAAGAAAAGCTTATTTTTCACTTTCGCCGGCTTCACGCGGGCGCCATCGTCCTCTAATGGCTCAACTGTGGTTATAATGTCGCGCTCTTGAGCCTGACGTTGTTCTCCGAGCCAAACTCAGAGGTTAATTAAATATTCACCACTTCTACCGCTCAGGTAAGGAGTGAATTTCTGGTTACCAGTGATGTTAGCAGGAAGTTGGTGAAATTTTAATCACAGCTTTTGTCAGCTAATGAAGTTTAAAACTGATTGTTTTTTCACCTGCCAAATAAGGCTGTTACTATATCAGATTTTCATCAAAAAATATTACAATATTATCGTGAAGTGAAAGTGAGGAAAGGTAAGACAAGGCAGGAATTCATCAACCTTTACTATAAATGCAATTAACTGATTGTTATCAGCCATTTAACATAATGTTCTAACAATGTTTATCAACATCAACAGCTTTGTGACTTACAATAAACTGGAGTAGACATTGCCCCATTCAACAGTTGTTTATCATGCTTTTATTTTGACAGGATACCAAGAGGAAATGAATTTTTTTAAAAAGGTTAAAAAGTAAAAGTGTTTCAAGATTAACATTAGCTACTATCACACAGTAGCTAAACGGTTTTCAAATGAGTATTTTTGACTTGAAATATAAACCAATGTCCGTCTGGATTTTTGTATCATCTGGCTAATAAGTTAAAAGCAGGAGTGCACTTTATGAGGTGGCCAGGAATGTCACTGGATACCTTTAAAATCAGATTGGCCATCTCTGGTGTCCGGCACAAAAACCTAACCTTTGATTGGCTGTTTGCTTTGTTGGGATCAATTTAGGCTGCATCGCAATAGTTTATGTTTTGCAGATTTTCTTTGCTTTGTTTAGTATACTTTAAAGGTTAAAAACATTACTTACAGGTGTATAATGTCTACTTAATTAATTGAGTGAAGAAAAACTGTTTATTATTTGTGTAGATGCTCCTACATCATGCCATTCAGGGCCACCGTTGGACCATTCAAGTTAAAAAAAGCTTGGACATAACTCTGGTTAACTCCATCATGCTGTAGGTTCCTCTGGATCGCTGCTGCAGATGTTTTGCCACCGTGGACCTGCTTGATTTCCATCTGCTTTAATCTCAGCTCAGTCCATCTCTTTCTGTCTGTATCTCCCTCTATTTCCTCTCTCTAAACCCAATGAAGTCTCAGCAGATGACTGTCTTACATGAGTCTGGTTCTGCTCGAGGTTTCTGCCTGTTGAGGGAAGATTTCCTCTCCACTGTAACTTAGTCTGGTCTAGACCACCTTATTTGTAACACTTGTAACACTTATTATGAGTTGCCGTTATATAAATACAGATTAATTGGTTGAAATGACAAGAATTTCTCAGGTTCATTTTGAACAGCATTAGAGCTTCCCACTCTGAGCATCAGTGGTAAATAGCAGCCATGAGAATATGCTAAATTGTGAGCTAATCTACACCAACTCATTTCTTTGATCGGTGGATTCTCTCTGGCAAACATATTAGTTTCCAAATTAGACATTTCCATCAGCCTGCATTGAAAGCCCCTGCAGTCTTCTCACTGCTTTCACCCTCTGGAGGCACACACCACATCACCAGCTCATATCATACATCCTGTCATGTATCCCTGCCTCGAGCGCGCTGCATACCCTAATAAGACACTTGTTGGTCGCGTCGGCGACTCCACCACAGCCTGGCATCCCTACAACCCACAACTGCTATATAAATCAGCAGAAAAACACCAGTTGGCGTTGTCAGTGGAGAAAGACATCCAAGCTCGCCCTGTCAGTCCTCCACACCACAACCAGTATTTACCCCTGCGGTGATTGACAGGGAAAATGCCAGGCGTGGGCCGATGATTCAGAGAGGCCAAGTAACGGGACTCTTTCTATGCTGGAGATGTGAGGTGGGCGACTTAATGACAAGGGGAGAGGTGGTGGGCGAGATCCTTCCATTGTGCTGCCCGGTCCTGCGTGGAGCGGCTCGACTGGCGGAAGTGCGGCGTGCTGTTAATTAGCCAGACGCTGCCGTTTCTAAGGGGTGAGTGATTGACAAGACGCCATCTGTGGTCACAGCGAGAAGAGGGCGAGATGAGCGGCTCTGTGGCCCAACATCTTTGCTGCAAGCTGAGGATTTAAATATACACAGAAGACCTGCGGCGAGGATACGCGTGAAGAATCTATTTCACTACGAGACACTAAACACCATATGAAAATCTATCTATCTATCTATCTATCTATCTATCTATCTATCTATCCATCTATCTATCCATCTATCTATCTATCTATGTCAGGGGTCTTTTTAATTTACAAGTGTGATGTCCTAAAGGCTTCTCCGACTCGCTGTAATGAAGACCTTCCTCATCACAGTCCTCGTCTAGCACGCCGTATACTAATGCACTCATTAGCTGTTGTAATGGAAAAGTACTGGGCCTTAATAGACTTGCAACATTGACTTTGCCCATGAGGACTGAATGAGCCTGTAGACGGTTGGTAAACAATGGATAATTAGGATAATATATGGGAATTAGACGTACGTTGCTGTAAAGGATGTGAGCGGGGGATTTAGAGCAATGATAAACCTTCATATGTAATTGTCTCTCTGCGTCGCATGTATCCTTTTAGCGTACCGACTCTGCCGTTCCTCATGTTATTGAGTTATAATCTATTGTATATAATCTCAGACTATTGTATTACATGCTTGCGCCTTGTGTTTGTGCAATTTACACCCAGATAAGCGCCTCTAGGTACACTCTGTCAATAACCGCCGCCACTAGCGCCGGGTTACACCTCTATTAAAATGTTACATGGCGAACCCTGACAGATCTAAGTGTAAAAAAGGGAGCATGTAAGGGTAGGAGTACTTTATGTGGTGAAACAAACCAGCCTGGACTGATATTAGAAGAAAAACAAGTGATTAATTCTTCATTGGCCCGATGTAAAGTGCAGCTCTGAACACATAGTTTACTGAGCTGACATTACAGCTGCCCAAATAGTTTCAGAGAAGGGCTTAAAATCGATGCACAATTAGGGGTGTCTTGTATCAGGCATGATGAATTATGCTCTCTGTTCTAAGGCCGCTCTATAGACACTTGATCAATTCAGCTTCTGGGGACCTGGTAGGGCAAGCCGGAGAGAAATTGCTCTATTTCAAAGCCATTCATTCGAACGTATTGATTAACCATTGCACTCTGAATTGAAAGTCTATCCGGGATCTGTTTTATGTCGGGAGGGGGTTGCAGCAGAGGCAGAGGATGGAAAAAGCTGAGCATTCAGACCTTACTGTACACCCTTAATGCTGCTCTACACTCTTGTCTTAAAAGCACCATAATTACTTTCGCTGCATCACAAACAACGTGAGCATCTGTCCTCAAAACCTGAAGAGCTTCATTGTATGAGATTCCTCCAGACAAAGGCACAGTGCCCTGAAACTCTGAGTGTTTGCAAGGTATTTCACAAACCCTATCATTAAAGTCACGATGCTGCATAATGTTAACATAAAGTGAGTCATTTACAACCAAATAAATTAATCTCTTTCTGCAGCTTTCACTCTGGGAAACATGTTAATTAAACATAACAGCTACGGCTGTGCAAAAACAAAGCTATGTTTTATAATCTTCCGCTGCATGCTAGTTTTGTGAGCTCTAAACAACAGCTTCATGGCACCTTATTAACAAAGTTTCTGTAAACAGATCATCATAACCTTCAGCTGCAGGAGCCAATCAACTTGTTCTCATCAGGGCGCGGCGAATGTAATTAGAGACCAAACAGACGTCTTGTTTATACCGGCGTAAACTCATTGAACCCCAGTCAGGATGTTATTTATACACTTGAAGTAGGGCAGACGGTGTTTGTGATCAAGACGGTTATGTTAATGCGATTCATATTACATAGTGAACCATAAATAGTGGAGGTACAGGGTCCCCGGGGAGGAGACCGCAGCGCTCAAGTTTGGAGATACAATACGAGCCGCTGACTGTCTTCTCCCTCCAAACTGAGGGTTCACTGTCTGGTTGGTGTCATCCCATCTCCCCCTGGCTCTCTGATTCAGGATTTGCATTGTCAGGGTATCCTCCCACAGGCGAGTCACACCGGGTGCAGCGTTCTCATCTGCCCTCCAACCACGCGCCCCGGGGATCCGCTTCCTCCTTGCGCACACCCTCTCCAAGACCTCCTCTTTTCTCTCTCTTTTTCTCTCGCACTCGGAGTGTTGCTCATTTACATACATCATGACTCATGAGAACATGTTCTTTAGCGGCTTGTTTATACAAAAATGCCCACATTCTGTCAATTCAAACACCACAAATTCATATCATATTGTCCCACACCCCTCCATATGGACGCTCAAACCTATAAATCTGAACACAACATACAATGTTTGCTTTTTTTTTTTCAAAGTCCATCCATACACCAACAATGACGTGCTTTTTTCAAACCCACATTGAGAAACATGACAGTGTACTCGTTTTTTTTTTGACCATGTTTTTTTTTCTTCTTTTTTCTCTTGTGATGTTTTCTTTAGTTTCTGCTCTTTTTCTTCATCAAGGACAGATTATGTACATACAGATGTTACATGCCACTGACAAACCCAGTGGGGACGCTGACATGGAACAGTGTACAGTACAATGTGTGTGTGTTTGTGAGTGTGAGAGTGTGTGGGAAACTGAAAGAAAAAGCAGCAGCATGACAGACAAAGAAAGCAGAAAAATGTAGAAGCGAGTGAGACAGAGAGAGAGAGAGAAAAAAAAAGAGGCAGCGACCAAACAGCCTGCTCTTGTGCTTGAAATGAAATCCGTCATTATTTTGGAGCGACAAGATGCATGCACGAACAGAGTGTGTTCTGTCACACAGACGACCCCACTACATCGCAGAGGGCAAGACTTTTTGAGTACAACATGTAGTATTTTTTAAGATTAGGGCCATTTAAACAGAGCTTCACAATCATTTCAGAGTACTGTACACAGTAAAAGTACAACAACAGACTCATTTGATATACCTTGTTAAATTTTTCAGATATAACACCACAGCTTTAACCATATCTGATACCTCTTGCACAGTAGAGTTAGGGGGTTATTGCTGGTTCGAAACAAAATGAAACACATTCAGACGATTTAATACTGAGTAATTCCCCTTTAAGGTCGCAGTAGTCTGGGTTCAGCCGGGGTAAACTCATCTCTCCGTCGCAGGCTTTGTTATGGCAAATTTGCATATAGTCCCTGCGTGTGAGTGGAATAGTGTTTCAGCGGAGAAACGAGTGCCGCCGTGTTGAATTACGGGCTTACCTCCCACTGTTTGTGCTGTGCGGGGGAGGTGGATGGATAATTGTGCCATGGGGGGTTTTTTGTAGTGCCCCTGCCTGCATGT
Organism: Xyrichtys novacula; assembly: GCA_962446985.1. Classification (NCBI taxonomy): domain Eukaryota; kingdom Metazoa; phylum Chordata; class Actinopteri; order Labriformes; family Labridae; genus Xyrichtys; species Xyrichtys novacula. The sequence continues at coordinate 29,188,745 of OY660871.1, forward strand.
CACAGGTACGCACTGGAGGGAGTACAAGCGCGCAGAGGCGACGTTGTCCTTGAAGAGGATTCCTGTCAGCGGCAGGATTGAGCTTGATTTATGGGGGCCGTCACAAGTTGGCAGAGAGAGGGGGTCGGTGGGGACAGGCAAGCCCCGGGTTCCTTCACTTAGCCAGCCACAGGTAACAGCTAATTACATCTTTATCTCTCTGCGGTCTGGCCGGACAAGAACCGCCGCACAGCCAGGACCAGGGGCCGACACGGATCTGACTCGTTATCTATCTGGTCAGAGAAAGACACACTTTGATGCGTGGACAAATAAAATGAGTGTGTGATGCAGTCAACAGCGTGAGAAAAAGAGTCCAGTAAATAAAGTGTTACAAATCATAATTTACATCGTCATTCACTGCTTCTGGACTCGGATGAAATAAAATCCTCAGAGTGTTTCAAATGCGTTTTTAAAAAGCTTGTCATGGCAAAATAGAGCACACCACTTCAAAAAAACTTTACATCTTTTTTTTGTTTGTTTGTTTGTTTTTTCATCCTTCGATGTGTGTGACTCCTCCGAGTAAAGTACAAAAATTATTTTCCCCCACGCACGGCTCATTACCATCAGATTTTTTTTTCTTTTTTTATCTCACATGGAATTACTATTCATAGTTATTCAAATACTTATTAACATCATCATCTGTACTATTATTAACACCAAAAAAGTAAAAGCAGGTAACCTTGCAGAGGAGAACAGACACAGTGCAGGGAGAGGAGGAGAAGGAGAGGGGGTATGGACTCACAACAGGAACATCTCTAACCGGTACATGCTATCAACAAGCGACAAAGAGGATGGAGCCGCCGCCGCAGCCTCGAAACAGAAGATATTGTTGTCAGCGGACAGTCTCTGGCTGCTTCGGAGGACTGGAGCGAAGTCGAGGCCGATGGGAGGTGTTGTCCGGCGCCTGGCGAGTTGAGGTCGCCGGCGAGGCCTCTGTACTGCATATATTTACACTGGAGCGAGGAGGGAAAGGGGGGGGAGACAGAGGGAGCAGGGTGGGTGACACTGAGCAGAGAACACTATAGCGATGCGAGGGGCGAGGGGTGAGGGGACTAGACAGAGCACGTAGAACAGAGCGGAGGGAGGGAGGGGCTGAAAAAGGTCTGGGTAGTGAAGGTGTCCACATGCGGAGCCTTGGTTTAAGCCCCCCGTGTTACATAAAGGGGTCTTGAGACTGACGCCATCACCACCCACCCTTTTTGTTTTTTACATTTTGACATCATTCATAGCAGCTGCACTGCTACACATTAAAAAAAATCCATACATGTGTGTGTGTGTAGGTGTGTGTGTGTGATCAACGGGTGACGCTTCACATGGCCACCGATTCAACAATTTCCCCAAACGACCGCCACATTTAACCTAATATCCCCATAAATATCCACCGTAATATTGAGATCTAATGTATCATTTCCATAAGGCAAACATTGTAAGTCAGTCATTAGTCTGTGTAGTATATTACATAAATGATCGTCCAGTTGTTAGATTACCTATTTTCTCATTGATCACTGACACAATAATCATTAATATACACTCTCTATCAACATCAGCTGAGTGGAAATCATGAAAGGTGAGGAGGTGGGGGGAGTGCCAAGTCAGACAAATCTGCAAGGCATTCTGGGAGACAAAAGATAGAGACGGTGTGTGTGAGAGAGAGAAAAGAGGGGGGAGAGGAGATGATGACAATGTTTGACCTCCAAATTGAATTGTGGGTGTTTTCATCGGGGCGGGGAGGCGATGTGGTTTTGTGAGTTCTATGCGATGATTCAATGGCTCCTGGATTAATGCATATTCTTTTTGTTCACAGTGATGGGTTCGTAATTAAAGAATTTCATTTCCGTCTTCCTCCTGAAGAAGAGGAGGAGGAGGAGGAGGAGAGAGGTGCGAGGAGAGGGTGGGAAAGGGGTCGGTGAGGGGGGGGTTTGGTGGTAAGGGGCGGGGCTTTCACAGACGTTGAGGGACTATTCCAGGTGGAGCTCGATTTTTTACACCTTCAGCAGAAGAACAGCAGAGAGGGAAATCCAGACGCACACGGCGACACTCATTCCTGCTTGTAAAGCGGTCCCTCGCCCCTGTATGGCCCCCGGTCCTGGAAGAGTGTAAAGAGGACGAATAGAGGAGAGGAGAGAAGGAAACGAGTGTTAAACACAGGAGTCTCTGTTTGCAGCAGCTTATCTACATTTTAAAAATATTACCATTAATTAACCAAATTTATTCTGAAATCTTGGATTAATTACCCCAAACATTTAACACAAAGCCTGAGTTTTACAAAGGGAATATGGTGTTTTTTAATAAGAGTCATTTTTCCCGTTTTCAAACAGATTCACACTCTTTGCACCTCCTTACTGAACATCCGAAACCCATTGAACTGATTTAATATTCATATTATAAGCTGTTAATATGTGAAAGTTATTATACAGTCGCATTTAAGACCTTACAGGTTAACGGACTAAACAAACAAGAATTGACTTCACATGCAAAATCACAGCACCTTTGTGTTTCAGGTTTGACTTTTGGATATGAAACCATGAGAGAGAGAGAGAGAGAGAGAGAGAGAGAGAGAGAGAGCTCAAAAAGGTCTTTTTTTTGAAAAGCAGATCTTTTTATTTATTTAGAAAAATGTCTAAAAAAGACGAGACTAGACTAAATGTTATGGGCATGATTAAAGCCTGATCCAGCAGACCCAAGGCTTCAGGATCCATGGATTACCAAGGCCACATCTGGGACGCCTCAAGACCCCCTGACAGAAACTCTGTCATGTCTGTTTTTCTTCGTATTTTGTCATGTCAGCGGACGAAACAAAATAGAGACGAACAAAATGGTTAAACAAGTTGAACTATGAGTCAGGGGAAAAGTTGGTGGAGCTCCGGAAACAACATCTCTGCCTTAATGATGTGATGTGAAGTGATTTCTGGGTGTTGCTGGGTCCACCGTGTTGTCATGTCTGTCGGTAAAATCTGACACAATGACCCCTGTATCAGACAAGAAGATTGTGTAGTATGACTTCGGCAAAAGTCACAACCTATTCTTCCTCCTTTAGTTGCTAAAAATGATATTATAGTCAGTGACTCTTTGCTTTTTCAGCCAGATGCACACGGTATGGATTAGCTTTTGCATTAGATACACCTGAATGGAAGCTAAGCTCGTTTCTATTGATAGATTCTTTAATATTATATACAGTCTTTTGTCGGCGTTAAAGTGTCTCCTTTTTGAGGTACTTCTGTAGTCTGAGTGGTATTGACGAGTCTCATCAGCTGGCTTTTCTGTATACAGGAAAAAACGTGTGCTTGAAGAGTAAAAATAAACGGTATCCTGACATTATTAGTGGTGATTTGACAGTGAAGTCTCCTTTATAAGCAGATTTAAGTGCAGCTTATAAAGTGTTACATCTTACAGGGGGATTTCTCTAAGGGGCACTCCAGAGAGCTTTAGCTTTAGCCATATGCACTTTAGCCATTTTTGCAGATTGTAAATAAGAGAGACTGCAGGACTCATCAAAGCTTCTTCTTTGTTAACTCTGAGTCCCAATAGTATAGGGAGTGACAAAAGCCCGATTCAGTTTGGAGGACTGATGACCAAAAGATCCATCTACACTACTCCGACATTTTCCTTGGATGTAACAGCATCAGGCTGGATTCCATTTAGCTTTGCAGGTTTTCACATTGACTTCTTAAATTTAATCTAATTCTTGCTAGCTTGTTTAAGATGTATGTTTGTTGATGACACTCAGTCTAGTCACCTTGTCTTGAAAGCTTTCTGTTATTCAGTATGTTTACATGCACAGTTAAGTTGAGCTGCAGTTATAGCTTAATCAGACGATTTAACTGGAATACACTGTCCTTGTTTCAGTTTACAAACACCAGGCAATACTCCAACTAAAAGCCAACAAATTCTATCCACCTTTGCTACGGCAGGTGGCAACATCACTATTGAGTCGTCTACCAGTTGACTTATTATGTGTCAAAACAATGGATGAAACACGCGAGCAAGAGGCTACGTCAAATAACGAAAACAGTCACTTTTACATCTCTCTTCTGTTTGTTTGTTTCTTCTTTCTTACATTTGTTTTTTTCTCATCTGAGGAGGTTTTATTTTCTACCTGGCTTCTTAGCAACACATTCATGCTGTTCAACTTTCAGCTCAAAGACTGGTGCAAAAAACTGAAGCATCACTGAGCAATACATAGAAGAGGAAATCAATCCTTAACCACATTATCCTGGTTTATTAGTCGGACTTCGTGCGATTTCTCTTGGACTAACATGTTTACATGTTGATTAAAAGTCCAGTTTCAGTCAGATAAATCAATTCATTTGAACAACATACTGATGGTTGTCCCTGCTGCTGTGTTGACTCTTACATCCCCATGGCCTTTACACTATCCATGCTGTTCATGTTCATGTCTTGTGTCCATGCCACGCCATTTTTCAGTATACATGCACCCCAGACTCAAAGTAACAAATCCATGTCTTCTCTTCCAACCACAATATAGAAATTCAGGTCAGACATTTGGACACTTTTCAGATCATTAACAAAAATAACATCTAGTATGGCTCTAATCCATTCAAGAAACATGTGCCACTGAGCGATGGTCAGTCATCAGAGCATGTGAACAAACCACAACCTATATTAGCGACAATAGTAGAAGAAGAAGAAGAAGAACTTTTTTGATCCCCGAAGGAAAATGACATAGCTACATCTATGTATGAACACAAAAGGTTCATGTTTGATAACGTACCATTAAGAATATCAAATGCAGGATTTGAACTTGCCCCACATTTGAAGAGAAATTCAAGAAAATCGTCGTTGACCTTATTTTTGTCCTGTATATTCCATCGGGTCGTGCCGTACTTTTCTAAAAAGAAACTTGCAGGCTTCAAAAGTGACAGTGTAGAGTGGGAGCAAGCACAGGCTGCCGGTGGTTTTGGTAATGAGCTCATTGGTTGAGGGTAATTGCAATAATGTGCCAATTTTGATGCAATTGTGGGTTTTTGCTGCTAAAATGCTGCATGTGGCCCCTTTAAAACGGTGAACAAAGGAGCAGCAAAAGCTGGGAAACAAAGTCAAGGGCTGCAGTGGTGGTGAGGGACAGCATATGAATAGAAATGCCACAAAAGTATCTGATTATGGTCCGTTTTTCCGTGCCGGGTCCAGCACAGGAGGGGGTTTGTTGTGTTCTAATGATGGCAAGAGGAGATTAGGGAGGAAAGAGGAGGCAGAAGGACAGATGATGGAGAGATAGGCTGACAGAAGTGGCAGTGGTGGAGGAAAAAAGAGAGCGGGGAAGATGTATGGGTCTGACAGGGGAGTGAGTCATTGAAGGGAGACTGGCCGAGATAATGGGTAAAGGAATGAAAGAAGAAAGGGGGATAGATGAAGGACTCACTTAAGATGGTAATGCTGAATGCACTGAAGGGGGGAGGGAAGAAGGAAGGAAGGGAGGGAAGGAGGGAGGGTGAGGGGGAATGGAAGGGCAGGAAATCGCTCATTGGGGACGGTTAATGTGAATTGGGCTTGGAGTGAAATGACAACTTCTTGCGTAACGGAACTGAGCTGAGCGACAGCCTGTGTGTGTGTGCGTGCGCAGGAGTGTGTATGGAGGAGAGATAGGGAGTGAGAGTGTGAATGAACCAAAGAGAGAGAGAGAGAGAGAGAGAAAGAGAGAGAGAGGTGGTAATATAGGCAAGCAAAGCTTTAATGGGGCGGAGAATAACGAAAATGGGGAGTAGGAGGGAGGAGAGGGCTGAGAAACTGCTGCGCCGTGTGAGCAAAGCGAGAAAATGAGACGAGGAGAAGAGGGGAAAACTGTGTGTCGCTGCATATGTATCGTTTCCTAGTCGTGTGTCAAGTCTGTTTTTGCTCTCCCGCTTTGATTGATAGCCACACGAGATAAAAGTGAGCGCACTTGTAGTCCTGAAGGCCTGCGTTTCCATACGTGTGTTTTGCACCTGCATGTACTTCTGTGTGATCACTTACGAAACAGCAGCATGCTGGCGTTGGAAGCCCCCAGACGGTTCGAGGCGAAGCAGGTGTAGTTGCCAAAGTGTTTTTCTGTCACATTGGTGAACAGCAACAGCGAGCGCGTCTTCTCGTTTTTGATCCTCAGGGTGTTGTCACTCTCTACCGGCCTGGGTGGTAGTGGTTGGGGAGCAAGAAGCGAAGGATTGAAGTGAGGGAGAAAAAAGAAAAACGGTGTGACAGAAAAAGACACTTAACACAAAATAACATCACACCTAGTGACTCAGCCTGCAAGAGGCTTCTTTTTTTTTCCTCTTTCCATCTCTCTAGAGACATCCAAGCAACCCAACCCGCCTCCCCTACTCCTCCCACCCACGGCTCTATCTCACCTTGTACTAATAGTGAAATCTAACAGTCCATAAATAACAGAGGCCTCCTGCTGGGGCCCATTATACTCTATTAACAGCTCTCTCTGGCTGGAAAAAGCTTGTCTAAGTACTTCTGCGTCTTGCTTTGCCTGATGCCAAATCACCCTGACTCTGTGACGCTCTCTGGGACCTTTTACAAACTTGGAAGGACAGATTATGTGAAGGTAATAGAGAGCAAATACATTTCCAGGAGAGATAATTCATCTCCAGAGATGGCCAAAACATACACAATTATCTCAGACCCAGACTAATGTAAAAGGTTAGACTGCGTCCTCAGTTAGCAGGCGGGATGTGTGAAAATGCTGTTTATGTGTGAAAATGATGAGCTTTTCCTATTGTTTTCCTCTTTGAAATGTCAAAAGGATAATCTGTTTTTCATCCTCTTTGGTTCGTCTTAAATGATAATTCGTCGAAGAAAAGGAAAAATAAAGCTTTGTGATTTTGCAAAGTCTCCGTGGGTTAAGTCCCTGCTCTCTTCCCTCCTTTTCTCTGTGATAACCTGCTTTATTCTGGGATTTTTCTGCTGATTTTTGCTGAACTCACCATTTAACTTTTCTCATTAACATTAGGTTAGAATTAGAGCTGTAACAGATTAAAAAATACATATATCAGCCCCTTTTTTTAATTGGGGACTAAATAGTCAGAACAGTTTGATTTGTTTGTGTGTCTCTAAAAATGATCTTGCCAGATTTTAAGGTGGTGTGAAGTATGTTCCGATTTTCACTCTCAAACATAAACTTCAGGAACTTCAGAAGAACTGTGGTAGACTACTTATTAAATAGCTGGCTTGATCGAGATATCTCCACATTTTAAAGCTCTAGTGAGGAACTTTTTATTTGTGTCAAATTTGGCGCCCCCTGTGGACAAAGCTGTCTTTGCATCTACATGCTGAAGTAGTTTTGACCAAAAGATATATAATTTTGCTGACTTTTAACCGTCAACGTTATCATTTATAACGAATTGCAAAAAACAGTTTTTTTTTCGCCAATTTTTTTTTGTTTTATCGGCATTTTATCCACATGGAAGCGTTCTCGGCGACACAAATCCATATACGACTACCGTTTCATTTCCGTGTGGATACCTCTTTCTTAAAACGGTTACATCACACACAGCATAAGTCTCTTAAGGTGCTTGCGCGAGTACTCTTCATCTGTCTTTTAGTGCATTTCCAGGGCAGTGTTACAGCGCCACCTACTGGCCTGGCATATGTGCTACATCGTTTTCAGTCGTTTCTGTGTTTAGCTAGATATTGCCCGAAACAATTCCTTCTTTACGAAATATTTTTTAATATGAAACGGTAATATATTGTTTTAGTTTCTGTGTGGACAGGGCCTCAGTCTGTTTTATTAATGTCAGAAAACTCCTCAGGAGCTTTAAGACAATAAGTGACCAGGGTGGCACAAGTCTTACAGCAGTGAGTCCACCTAAACCTCATAACTCTGAACAACAAATAGTTGGAATGGTGGCAATAACAGATGTTACTAGAAGAGCTCCACATTTGCATAGAAATGGCATATTGCTTTATGAAATGAAATCTTCACAGTTAAAACTTTTATCCCTCTGCAAACTGTCTTCATGCTGATGCCACTTCTATCGCACATTTTGCAAAACTAAAATTTCCATCCACTATTTTCCTCCTTTTCAACTACAATACTGATATTATTCAACAAAGATAACAACAGCTGGACTTGCAGCTTATGAAACCCAAACAACTAGAGTCAGGGAGGCACATATTTGTCACCCTAAAATTGCTTTATTATGTGTCTGAATCTTTTAGATTACAGGGTTTGTTTGTTTTAAAGAGGAGAAAACATCTGCAGATGATTTGGCTTCAGGTTAAAAACTTGACAATTAACACTGACGACATTTTTTTGCTTCATTCAAACCCAAAGATAAGCCGGGTACTTCTTCCTGCATCGTTCTATACAGTGATAAAGCTAAACAGCAGAAGTGCGGAGTCAGCTCATAAAACACGAGCTCACTCTGGGCCGTTTCCACTGATAATTTGGAGAGTTCACTTTCAGGGTGCAGCCTCATTTAGAGTGAACTATGTCACCTTACATCTACAGCGCCAAACGGTGTCAGAGCTGGATTGCAAAATAACTCAAACGCTCGGTTTTTTAACAACAACACTGAAATGCAAAGCCAGTGTTTGTATCTCCAGGGTATTTAAAAAATAAAAAATAAAAACACTGGCTTAGTGAAGACCAAAGGCCACAGAGAGAGAAACATGCATTTAAGATTTAACTGGATTAAAGTGGTAATTATCTGGAAAATTAGCGCTGAACTCCGTGACCGTCTCACCTGTGGTCATCTCTGTACCACTCAAAAGCAGCTGGAGGGACCGCCATGGCTTCGCAGCGCAAGATCGCTGTTTTACCCAAATGCGCCGGCATGTTCTTCATGTCTGTGATCATGGGCGGATCTGAAAGAAGTAAAATATCGGAGGGAAAAGGGAATATGGCGGTTAGTTTACATCTTCATTCAGGCAAAGGTTGAGTCAGGTCAAGAGGAGGATTCAAACAAGATGAAAAAACAACCCTTGAGGGAGGAGAATTAAGATGTATGCATTCATACATAATAATGAATCCACTGTAACTCACATGCATTATTAATACACCTTTGTGCTGTAGCATGGGAGGCTGAATTATCACCGTTGGGCTGTTGGGTGGAGCAGAGAGATACTTACAGTTAACCGTGACCTTAACCTTGCGTTGATCAGGTGGAGCGACTCCATTGTTGGTGATACATTCATAGTCCTCAGCCTGCTGCCTCTTAATCTCCGTAATGTCCAGGAACTCCCCCTCACTCACCAGCCCATCTATTGACATAAAACAGAGGTCAAAGTTCACTATAAATCTAACACAAGGTGACTCGGCGCGCTGATTTAAGGCCTACTGTTTGAGATATGGCTGCAGGCGGACTGACATCCAACTAAGAGCTGAGATGATTTAGCAGCAAAGGTGAGGAACATGACGGTATGAATGAAGTTGATAAAGCCGCTGTGGTTTCATCCATAGGTTTCTGAACACCTTTTCTAGACTTGGAGTTTGGCATTTAGACCGTTGCATCTTGTTTTCATGAGTGAGATTCGGCTGTATTTGGACAGGATGATGGGTAAGCAGCGCCAATACGTCTCTCTAAGTTTACAGGTCAGTGCTGCAAATACCAGTCACCTCTGCTGTGACTTTAAGCAAACTTTGCATAGAACCACAGCCTGCAAATTCAACCTCATGCTGGCATAGATGAGCTCTTTAAACCAGAAACTTAAAGTTAAAATTGTTTCCTGAGGAAGCTAAGAGTCGGGCCATTATCTCATCTTATAAAGTGGTGCAAAGTTTCAGAGCACACCTCAACCACACCTCTTCTGGACTCCTTTAAACTCAAAACTATCTCTCTCCTCCTAACATTTTCTCTCTATTTCTTTCTTTCCTTTTATCCGTAGGGCCCTTCGGGGGTTTGTCATGCCCAGGAGCGATGGCAGATCCCCTCATAAGCTTCCCCAAACCGACAGCAAGAAGTCCAACATCAGATTCAAAATCGCTGTTCTAGTAGAATCACTGTCAATTGTATCCTGGTCCTTGCTGGTGAAAAACAGTCTGAAGTCTTTTTGCAACCAGTGCAGAGACCATGCACTGAGTCATGGTCCCCAGAGTGAGCCACCTGCAGCCCTTTGTCAAATATCCTTCACCTCTTCCTCTTCCCAGATGCCCTATTTAGTCCACTCTCCCGTCACACTCAATAAAAAAGTCCCAAAATAAATAACTAAATTACAAAATCCACTTTTTACACTTGGTCTTTTGAGAGGCGTTAAACACAGACTTACGAAGAAGAGGTGGGATTAGATGAGTGTGTTTTTATTTGACTATGTAAACAGAATTATAAAGTTTCTGACGATCTTGTTTGAAGTTTTCTATTATGAGTTATTCCTGGATGAGCGCTTTGCTTTTTAGTTTATGTTTGAAATGAAATAGACCCAGAAGAAAAAGTCTTCGGGGAGGAGGCACAGATACATTAAATATTTACAGCATATTGCATAAATGTTTGGAGAGTGTTTAGTAAGATTGTGTGATATATTGCTGACTTGGCATTATTCAAGTTAATTCATTTATTTTATTTAATAATATCTAATACAGTGCACCAGTTCCCTGCCTCCTTTTGTCTCTTTTATGTTAAAAACTGTTAAAGCTCCAGTGAGGAATTTTTAGCTGTCTGTAAAACCCACTGATATTAACAATGATACCACTATATGACCTACAAAAACAAAAAGGATCATCTTAAATATGATCGATAGTTTGTACTTTATAAGTTTTATTGCCTGTATCTGCAAAAAAAGAGAGAAGCATTCTGTAAAGCAGTCTTTTTTTTCTATTGCCAAAGCTTAAATAAAGTGATTTATTTGACTATCAAAGGCATTTTTTTCCAGGAGAAAACACTTCTTACATGGGCATAACAAGACGAGCAAAGAGATAAGAGGTATCACTTTGTCCACAAGGGGGGGTCAACTCTGACACAAACAGAAATATCTTCACTGGAGCTTTAAACAGTAAAATCCTCTTTTCTCTTTCTTTATTTGACATTTTCATGCTGGTATTTATTCACAAAAACAAATAAGATCTTCTTATCTTTGACAGTTCATACTTAATAATTTTGAGCATTCTGTAAAAGACTTTTTTGTATTGCCAATGCTTAACTCAAGTGATTTATTTGACTATTACAGGTGTTTTTTGCTAAAATGAGAAAACACTTCTTATGTTGGTGAAATAAGACGAGCAAAGAGATAAGAAGTAAAACTTTGAAACGAACAGAAAGACCTTCACTGGTGCTTTAAATCACAGTGAAATCCTCTTTTCTCTTTCTTTTTCGACATTTTCACAAAAACAGATATGATCATCTTATTGTCGACAGTTCTTACTTTATACGTTTTATTGCCTGTATCTGCTAAAAGGGGACTAGCATTCTGTAAAACAGTTTTTCATTCTATTGCTAATACTTAGGTGATTTATTTCACGAGAAAACACTTCTTACACTTGTGCTCAACTAGACAAGCAAAGGTATGACTTTGTCCACAAGGGGGCGCCAACACTGACACAAACATAAATATCTTCACTGGAGCTTTAAACAACAGTGAAATCCTCTTTTCTGTTTCTTTATTTGACATTTTCACGCTGGTATTTATCTTGACAAGTGGAAACAACGTTAGCAGAATATTCGCCCTGAAAATACGACGATGCTTCACATTTGACAATCCTTTATGAAATATCTATAATCCAGAAAAATGGATTACATTCAGTCATATTTTTCTCAAGACCTCCAGACTGGGCCTGAGGCTGGCTTGTGCTGTAAATAATGGGTCAGTTGGTGAATATTTTTTATGAATGCAAAGTCAGTAAACATGATTTGACAGCAGAGACACCATTACTTCACTACTGTCAGGGGAAATTGTAAGCTCTGCTTCTAAGCAGTGGCCACAGCAGGGGGTGACGGCTATTTCACTACATTACGCGGTGAGAGGAAATATTTGGCTGTTATTTGATGTTGACAAACTCCCAGGTTCCCTGAAAACCAAATTAGCCAGTCTCACACTCTCACTTTTTTTTTTTCCTCGGGTGGCAAAGAGCCGCAGAATCTCTTCAGAGGACGGCCCACAAGTTATTGCTGCTTCATGTGAGGGAATGAATGTCCGGGGGTGTTATTGGATCGAGTGTGGCATAAAGAGAAAAAGAGCAGCGAGAGAGGAAGAATGAGAGTGAGAGCGCCCTCCCGTTCCCCACCCCGCCTTCCTGCGAGCCTTCACCGCCAGCTGTCTCCCAGCCTCAGAAACCATTAGGCCTTTTTTTTTTTCTTCTTCTTCTCTTTTTTACCCCATTAAAGGAGTCAGACTGTGGAACACGACATAATATATAATCTCAGCACTAACAAGGGAATCCAGCTCTTAAATTGCTGCTCACTTTTCCTTTTCAAAGCCCCTCCTAAACATACACACAACCGCTGTCAATCAGTGAACCTTGACTCTCCCCACAAAAACACACAAACGCTCCTGAGCACAACACCGATGCAAACACACACTCACAAAAAAGAAAAAAAAGACACTAAACGCCATGATTATTCCTGTCAGAGATTAGAGCAGCGCTTCTAATTGAAGATTATACTGGAGGATTATTAGTGCGGCTACTGAGCTGGAGACGATTATTTGCAGCTGCCGCGGCAGAAGCTGAGCGGCGAGCGACAACCGTGCTGATGGCTGCTTGTGCCACCCAAGCGAGTGCAGGGATAGGCTGGGTGCAGCGTTATTCACTCTTTCCATTAGTCTAATAAATACAGCTCTCTCGTGACATCTCTGTCAAGCAGGCAGAAAACCTAACTATGCCAAAGGGGAGAGCTGTGATGGCTAAAAAGAGGCGAGGAAAAGATAGAGTCAGACAAGTAGCAGTGGAGATATTATACACAAGGCTGTTACAGATGACTTCCAAGAAATAAAGAGGACAAAGAAAATAAAAAATGAGAGCAATTTGGCGCCACAGAAAGAGTGGTAATTTGCAAGAGATATTCAGAAGGAGTCTGAAAGGGATACAGAGATATGAGGAGAGAGAAAGAGAGAAACTGCAGCTCGAAGAGGGAAAAGGAGACATGTCAAGTCAGGGTTTGGACGTGACTTCTTCATTCACGGACTTTTCATCCCCAGCACCTGTGTGTGATGTAATATGACATCCCTTTCACTCCCTGTTTCTCCCCCCTCTCTCTCCGTCCCCTGAGATTCCTGGCCCAGCACTGCACACGTCTCTACACTTTGGTGGGAGATGATATCTGACTGGAGCTGGCCCCTGGCACTCCTACAATGGCCTGTAAAATACAGCTCCATCAACCACTTATGGCTTTTGAAGGAGCCTGACTCCTGACCACCAGAGATAGTTGGATTGCACCTGAGAAGAGAGAGAGAGAGAGGTGTATGAATGAAAGTAGGGGGGGGAAAGGGATCAGGGGTTCTGGCCTGCCCTACAGTGAAACCGCTGCTCTATTTCCCCGGCAGCACTTTGAGCCCGGCTAGATCATCGGGACACTTGATTTCTCGGCTCCTCTTATCCATTTTCATCACAAAAACCACCGCCAAGGCAAAGAGGTCAGATGTTTGGTTAAAACAGAGATGAGCTGAAAGGCTGACAGATTGTAAAAGCTGTCATTTAGAGGACTGTGTGTTGGTTCAGTTAAACGACGCTGCGGCAGAATTCAATCAAGGAAGACCCCCTTTAACCTCCTCATACACACACACACACACACACACCTAAAACCACACGATTGGTGAGTTAGATACTGAAAATCATCATTTCTTTTATTCCTTTCACTGAAAACTGATTTTTAAGGCTGATTTGATTCTAAAAATTCAATATTCAATATTTTACTTTTTTCGGCGTATAAAAGGAGAAAAAACACAGACTGATCCTTTTCCCTCACACATGATCTACTGCTTCTCATTGATTTGCTCTGTCGACCTCGAGTATTGTCCAATAACACCAGAAACACATCAGTAACCCACACTCTTGCACTGTGTTGCATGTTTCTACATTACCATACACACTGACAATGTGATTTATTTCCCATCAATACCACAGACACACTGTTGCTGCATTTCTTAATCCGCCGCTGAAAATAGTCCCTGACAAGAACAGTATTTACTCCTTGGCTTGACGCAGCAGTGGCTGACTTATCAAAAAGAAGTATATGGCCTTTTGTAAAATTGAATTGTGTATTTGGGACCAGTTTTCCAAAGATTTATGTCTTCAGTGTGAATAAATGGGATTTGGGACTAAGGCTGAAGTGTGGGAAAGAGACGGACTATCGCTCTGTTGGTTTTGTTATAAAAAGATCATGTCATAGCCTTAACCCTTAATATAAGCACACAAAATTTCTCATACGAAGAAGAAGCTTTTTTTTTGCCTGAAAGCTAGTCCAGGCAGGCAACTCGAGATACACTGTTTTCAGGCATTTCTTGACATGCATCATTCCCTAAATGTGTCCCCTGCTTCTTGAGCTGCACTGCTTTGTTCTTGACGTAAGACCAACACTCAAACTTCCACCTACAGGCTCCAGCTACAGGGGTTCAAGATATTTCCTCTTTCATCTAAATTAAATTACTGCATGTAATATAAATCTGCAGGAGGGATGAGGTCAGAGCCTGGACGCCGTCGAGCATAAACAATGTTTTCGCTCTGCAATTAGGTTTCAGCCGACACAATATGAGCTGCCTGACAACCTGTTGATCAGATTCTTTCAGGATCTCTTTGCCTCCCCAAGCATCAGACTTTCTACCCACCCCCAGCATCTGCTGTAAAACCTCCTTCAAATCATTAAAACCAGCTCATTTATGAAAACACCCACACAAACACTCACCTTCTGCTGGTTCATTTCTCCTGCCGCAGCGATTTCTCTAAACCTTGTGTTCCTACCTGTCTCTTTCTGGGTCTCTATTTTCATATCAAGCTTCATTTTTCACAACACAGATAATAATTACATAATATATTGTACTCCTTAGCTCTGTATTAGTGATCACATACACAAACACTAAAAGGATTGAGTGATTGTTATTATATTCCTAATTCTGTGGGATGGTTGCCTTCAGGGACACTCGTACACACACACACACACACACACACACACACACACACACACACACACACACACACACACACACACACACACACACACACACACACACACACACACACTCCTTCCTTTAGCCGTCAGAAAGTTTTAATGCTGGTTGTTTCAAACATGGACGTAGGCTATACCTAGTGTTGGGAAAGTTCACTTTCTACCCGAACTAGTTCAAAGTTCAGTTCATCATAATTCCACATTTTGAACTGAAGTTAATGGTTCCCAAAAATGAACTAATTTAGTTTAGTTTTTTCTTCTCCAATACTTTGCTGAAAGCTATTATTTGTCAAGATTTTTTACGGAGCCCATAAAGAACCACAGACAGCAATTATTTTAGCTGTTTTAACACTGAAATAACGTCAGATTAATCTTCATATCCATGTTTGTATCCTAACCAGGTTTACAATAGCATCAAGAGGACAGCCCTGAGAATACCGGCGTTTCCCTGATGTTTTGTTCAGTCCTCACTAGTAGGAACGTTCATCTCTAGAGTATATTTTCATAAACATGAGGAAAACCTGCTGCTTGAATGGTTTTTAGACTCTTTATTATGATAACAACAACAGGACTGTAGTCCTTGAGTTTTTTTCATTACTATACTTTCCCAAACCTACCTGGAAACCATTCACATCAAATTCCATTTCAGTCAGACTAAAAAGGAACCAGAACAAATACTGGAAATAACAATTAACAATAAATCATACCTGCCAACATTTGGGTTATAAAATCCAGGAGATGTTTGCGGCGTGTGCCGGGCAGTTCTGGGGTGACCTTGTATGGTGAATATGAGCTATTTATGAGGGTATTTGTAATAAGATTGGTTATCCAAATAAGTATAAGTGAAGCTGCACACTTCTTGTTTTTTTTTTTAACAATAAAAAATGGTAATTAAAAAAATAATGGGTACGATATGCCTT
The DNA here is from genome assembly GCA_962446985.1 of Xyrichtys novacula. Classification (NCBI taxonomy): domain Eukaryota; kingdom Metazoa; phylum Chordata; class Actinopteri; order Labriformes; family Labridae; genus Xyrichtys; species Xyrichtys novacula. The sequence goes on from OY660871.1 coordinate 29,204,733, forward strand.
GAACTTATTTAGTCCACTAATATTAGGGTTAAAGTCCTCATGTGTTTTACATGTTCTCTCCAGTATAAGGCTCTCTGGACATCTGTGCGTGCAACACAGCACTGTTTTATCTGAGGCTGCCCTGAACGCATCACTCCGAGGCGGTGCAAGACTATCAACATAAATATTGTACCTCACATTTGTTTCCCTTTTATTGAAGTGTTCATTTTGCAACAAACACTGCTTAAATATAGTTTACAGCGTAAACCGACCTGAATCATCCTATATTGTAAAGCAAAGGTATTAATCCAGTGTCTGTGAGGCTCAGCAGAAACGAAGGACAATCTTCAGTTGTCTGGAAACATGGAAACTTTAGACAAATATAATGATCCGATTCATGAATGAACGTGGACCATGCAAACTACAGGAGATTCCCGGTAGAAATGACAATACAGGAGGTGGGCGGGAGATAGGCCGGAAATATGGGAGAGTCCTGGGAAAAATGGGAGTGTTTGCAGGTTTGACGTAGGCTCTGTGAAGTCTCCCATTGGTGTCTGAAAGGATGTTTTGCCTCTGTGTATACACATGATTAACAATATGCTGTCTTTATATCAGGTTTTCACCTCACGATTATCATAGCCATAAAATATGGTGATAATATTACAAATATTAAAAACTATATATACGCTTGGGTTGACATCCCTGCAGAATTCATCTCTGTTAAATCGCTACCAGCTTGCATTTGTGTCTTACAGTTTATGCAAGTTTGTTTAATCTTATTCTTGCATCACTCTTCCTGTTACACCCACTACATTTATTTCATTTTTATGAATCTCTATGGCTGTGAGGTATAAATGAAGACTGTAACCCCTGCAGCACATATATAAGTTACAGCTCCTTTAACCAATCTTTGAAAAAACTTCCCCTCACATGTTACCGACTTCTAAAGGAGAGACCCCTTCCTCCTCTTCCTGCCCTCTCTCCAACCCCACAAGCATCCATCCTTTCATTCAAAGCCTGCGTGCCTCTTGTGTGTTTTAACGGATGGCGTGTCAAATGATAAGGCCCTGGTGTGCTGGTGTATTTAACTGAATGAGACAGAAAGCCTGTATGTCTCTGAACGGGTCACTTGATGGATGCCAGTGAAAGTGAATGGCTGCGACAGATTGTATCTTGTATCTGCTTTGGTGAAGATGAAGGAGGCGGTGCCTGCAGACAACAGTGCAGGGCAGCATCACTATCAGTTTGTGAGGAGGGACTCTGGAAACTACGTGGGGAAGACGCCTCCAGGTAACGGTATTTTAGCAGGGCTCGGTGTCACATGACTCCTCCTGACACACAAATCTTCCACGTACACTCTCCCCCTCCCTGTTTCTTCACACAGTCTCTGAGTAATGGGGACAGATGGTTGGCAGCTTCTTGCTGTTTCTTTGGGCTCGTCCATCCCTCCCGCTTTCTCCACCGCCCCTGGTCCCCTGCAACTGATGGCTTGGTTGCAGAGACTCACACTGAATAGCAATGCAGCTCCCTATCTCTCTCTCTCCCTCCCTCTCCAAGCTGAGGGGTTACAGGGTGGGTTGGAGGTTGGTGGGAGATAGCGGGGGCGGTTGGAGAGAGGATTACTGCTGACGGAGGAGAAATGCTGTAGGCTTGCAAGTAAGGACAACTCCACAGCCCATAATGTGCAGGTGTGTGTTCATGTATGCGTTTCTCGTCTCCTCTCCTGACTGTCCCCGCCTGAGGTGCTGCACTGAGTAAGATCAGGAGCTATGACTGTGCAGCGAAGGACAATGCATGCACAGGGACAAACAAAGGAGACACAAGAGGAACAGACCTCCGAGCAAGCCTCGAGCTGTCTGATAGCACAACGGTATACGCTGTGCATTTATTGGCCCAACAGCATGATTACATCATGTTGACTAGTTGTTCGCACTGACCTATTTATTATTGCTGTCTTGGTGCTGCATTTGATCTGTGTTGCTGCTGCTGTAATAAAGCTGCAACTCAGCCAATACCAGTGTGTGTGTGTGTGTGTGTGTGTGAGTGTGTGTGTGATAAAATGCTTTAATCAGGGTTTTGGTGACATTGATGCAATGCCAGCTGTATGAAAAGTCCACTATCTGACTTTCAAAGCCCCAAAAGGCTCAATTCGTAAATCTGCTTTGTTCTTTTTTTCCCCATGAAAGAGAATTTATAGTTAAGTTCAATGAAGTGGATTTAGCATTATTTTAGCGTACTCATTTTCAGCCAAATGAAAGCAATTTACACAAACAACCGAGGAGAATGAAAAGAAAAATACTACTTTATACAATTCAGGCCCAAAACAAAACAAAGTTTCATGAGGAAAAAAGATTACTGAGAGACGAAAAGTAGGAAAAAAGAATAAAAAGAAGCATTAGACTGCAAGACTGCAGACTGCAGTTCCTTGAATGGCCACAGGAGGCCAGCCCCCAAAGTGAGTCAAGTCTCATAGAGGCTTAAATTATAGTGTTAAAACAGATTTTTAACATTTTCCCAGCCCTGTAAAATAAGTTAATGAGATTTCTTTGGTTATTTTCCTCTAATGAAAATTTAAAAAAATGTACATGTTACTTGAACTCGCACGTCAGTCATTTAATGTGATAGATTGGTGTCACTGGAGCTACTGCCGGTTTTGAAACTTTGAAATTTACTTTATTTACAAAGTATAAATTTACTTTTAACATCATGTTTAGGTGAAAAGCTAATGTGGGAAATCTGACCATATGACTTTTCTTTACGCAATAAGTTGATTGGTAAACAACTGACAACATTGGTTGGAGAATTAATAATCAGTAATCTGGCTTCACTTCAAATTAAAGCTGCTGTAGGGAAATGTTGATTTATTTTGAGTGGTCAAAGATGCTTATACCTTCTGGAGTGGATGCTGGCATATTTTAGCTGCTGCCACTCTCCGGCTACTTTCTTGTTTTGTTGCAACTGACCTACACATTATTATTATACCATGTTTTTTCTGATCCTTTGCCTTTTTTTTCTGACAAACTAAAACTTGTTCTGTCGTCTTGTAACACTGAAATAATTCATTCATTTAAAATTGTTAAAAAAATGCTGTTTTGTCACGTCCTACCAATCCAATCATCTGACACCCACCCTCAGGCGGTTCAAGCTGCTAAATAGAAAATGTCAGTCTTGTTGCTGTTGGTGTTTTTTTAATTGATTGTTTTAATCAACTAATTTAGAAACTTTCTAACATTACCTTAGTGCACCTTACAATTCTGAAGCCTTTCACCCTGATGCAAGAGGAAAACCATCAACATATTAGTATGGTTGTTTGAGGCTATAGAATAAATATTGGACTTTTGACTCTGTGACTTTATCCTGGTTTGTTTTGTTTACCTGCTTTAAACTGATGCACCAACACTCTGTATGCAAGAAACTGGAATTTTTGCTGATATATGATACCCTGATATTTTCATACTCATTTTAGCCAATACCCATATCCATGATACTTTACAAAACTTAACATATGGATATTTTCACATCTGCTGCATCAGTAATTGAATTTTAAGCTTTTATCCGCCTATACTGACACTATGCCGCTAAAATTGTGGTTTTCAACCAACACAAATAAAATATCATTTTGAAGGAAACACTTAAGCTGCCTCTAATTAGCCTCCTACTTAATTAGCATCAAGTATAGACTGGATGACTGTGATATTTCAGATCCTGTCAACTAGCTTCATCTTCTTAGCCACATATAATCATATTTAGCTGCAGGAAGAAAATATGGCAAATGCTCGAACGCCGAATTTGGGGCTTTCAAACAAAAAGCGTCTTACATAACTCTGACTAAATCAATTTCTTATGTAAACGTGTGCACACGGGGCTTTCCCTATCACTGCAAATTAAACAATTTGTACATCTATGACATTTAGCTACGTGTACTCGGATTATTGGGAACGCAGAAGCCCTCAGGAACATAACAAGCCAAACAACAGAAACAACAATCATAAGAGAGAGCCACATGGGTCAAAAGAGACAAGTATCCTTTTCTGCTTGAATGCCAACAATTACTGTTGTAAAATACACTTAGGAGTTCTGAGTCATAGGAGTCTTTTTCTTTTGTGCACCAAACAGATGAAAAGCATTTTTATCGCAGTCGTAAAAACACCTTAAAACAAACAATCTCCAGAGACCCACACAACGGCTATTTGTCTGACTCTGGACATTATTGGTGACAAAGATTGGAACTGATTGGATATAAAAGGTTTGCTGATCAAACCAAATGGTTTCGACTGCACCCATCAAGCTGTGCTTTCTGACCACCCTGAACCAGCTCTGATTCCGCCCACCAGTGGCGGCTAAAAATAGCCGATTTAACGCCAAAAGCGGCTGTTAGCGTCAGTTGGCATCGTGATGCAGGTTGACAGGGTGGATGAAGACAGATGCTGATGATTACAGGTGGCGCGCTGGGGATAATTATGTATAATGTGTGGTTATTTGGGACACAACATTGGGATGTAGGGAAAAAACACGGGACTGTGAATTCAAAATGGGGACAGGCTAAACAGCTGGGTTTAAAAATGATGACACAGGAATGGGGGATAAAGATGTAGACATGCGCTGAATGCTGATAAGGACAGGAGGAGAAAAGTGAGACTAAACAGGGTGGGGGATGAATGTGAAGACAGAGGAGATAAAGGTGAAGCTGCGAACAAGAGATCTGGATCTGCAGACAAGCAAACAAGGCAGGTGGCTTACATTTCTGGTCCTTCCAGGTGACAGTGGGCTCAGGCCGCCCTACTGCCAGACAGTAGAGGTTTACATTCTCTCCTTCGTTCACTGACACGTTTTTTGAGATGTTGACGATTCTGGCCGGCACTGAAAAACAAGAGCAATCTGTTCAAATATGACCTCAAAATCCTCTTTTTTCTATCATAAATTATTGATGAGGTATGGCCTTACAGCCTGTTAAGGTGCTTAAAGTATGATGCAAATCCCTGCTCCTAAGACAGACAGGCAATCAGCTGATTAATGATCTGTGCCCGAGCGCTTACTGAGCTGTGCAGCAATATGCTTGACCGTCTACTTAAAATGCACTGAATTCTAAATGGCTGCAAATGGGCATTTAAATCTCCTTCTCCTGACATCTAATCTAATTTGATCTTAGAAAAAGAAACAGAAGGACGCGTGGACGCCGGAATATTTTACTTTTATAAGTGAACGACTAGCCCTGAATTCTGTTTTGGCCCAAAAGTTTTACAGTCTTGAGTGCTATGCATGTATTTAGCTTGATAACAGGATGACCCTTGAATTTAAATGGCCTATTATCATTGTTTTTAATGAGCTTGGCCCTGAGATTGCTTTTTTTTTTTTTGCGCACCACACACCAAGGATCCTATTTTTCTCTATCTTGCTGGAGTTGAATACTTGCAGCGATAAGGCACAGATTGGAGTGGCGCTGAAGCTGCTCCTGCTTGATTTACTGACTTGAGGGTGTAATTATTTTGTGTGATATCAAGCTAGGGCTGAAATTGCAGGCAGCTTGGAATTAGGTATATATGTGCGATCCGTGCCAAGCTTTGGACCCTGCAGACAAGAGTGTTTGTTTGGCTGTAGTGCGCTGTGAAAACTCTGTTAGTGTTCGTAAGCCGCTGACATTGTCTCTGCCACCTGTGAGCTGTGAGCCAGGCCTCGTATTTTCTCATCCAGCAGAATGTTCCCAATATATCCTGTTAAAAGTTTTCAGTTTCATTCTGCTCGTGATGCATGGCTGCAATCTGCACGGCACACGCTCCAGAATATGCATAAAAATTGAAAAACGCAAAGAGAAAAGGTCTTAGATCCATCTTCTGGGCGGTCCTGTGCCAATACGTGTTGTCAGTCAGGATCAGCCTGACTCTCACTCACTTAGCCACTGGCTTGATGACTGAGACCCAGCCGTGGTCCTGCACTGTCGCTTATTTAGTCGGGCAGTTTGGACAGCCTCCTTGTGTACCTCATCTCCTCCACAAAAAATTCACATCCATCTGCTGTGCCTCGCTCTCATTTCTTAAGAGGAGAGTCATTCCATGTCAATTCAACCAAGAATCTCCACTCTCGTCACAGATTTTGATGAAATTTGGTGGAGCGATTGGCCTTCAGAAGAAACTGTCAGAGCTCAAATATTTTTGTTCAAAGCCATCCAATTAGTGAGATAGGGGCTAATGAATTTTTGGCTAATTAGCATGATATGCGTTACAAAAGTGTTCATATCTCTGGAAGTATGGCACCTAGAGGGCTGATTCAGGTGTCATTTTAAAGCTCTCTTCAAGTTCTATATTTTTGTTCATAACATTTTTTTCCAAATTGGACCAGAAAAAAAATATAAAAGACCAAAAACTTAAATTGGAAATAGCAAAAAATGTGCGTCCTTCAATTTTCTTCATATTCACACTAAAGAAAGACTATCATGTCAACTAGCATCCCTGCATGTTTCAGGATGGGCATTCCATAACTTTTTGAGTAATCAGTCAAAATGTGTGGTATGTTAGGTCGAAAATCGCCATATTTGGCACATTATACAGTCCTGGCCTCATCTGGAGTCAGCCCCACTTGCCTGCTTGTATAAAATATTACTTCCTCATAGTGCAAAATGCTTTTTTTGAGTGTTTTCATTTGTATGTTATCCCATATTTATATGAAAAATGGCTAGAATAGCTTATTTTTGCTCAGTTTTCCATCGCATTTCATTTCTATTTGCACCTATATCCAGAATATGAATGATCTTAGCTTCAATCATTTGGACATACCTGCATGTCCTGGATCCTAGGGTTGACAAATAACTTCTACCTAGGCACCCTGAAATTTTGTTTTGACCCAGGAGTTACTTTAACTCGCTATAAGGCAACAACAAACAGGACCTGCACTGAGGCTGCACTCACACATGTAAACATATACTTCTTTATTTAATTATTAATACCTAAATTAATGCAAAAAAACTATCAAATCAAAAACTATTAAATCTTTCTGACATTTAAAGCACCAATAGAAATAAAAAATCTTAATTGCTTCCTCTGACGTCAAATCTCAGTCACACCTAATACACAGAACTGCACTTGGGTGAATGATGAAAATGCATAAATAAGCCTTTTAGTGGAAGTGTTTATCCGCCTGCTTACAGTACCATTGGCGCACACATATTTTATTTTTGCAGCTGCAGTGGAAATTAAATCTGCAGAGTCTGGATGAATCAGGGAAAAGAGCCAGCTCCTACACTTGATACAGTAAACACCTTCCAGTTACTTCCAGCAGACTCCTCTTAAGTTTCAACTCAGCTGCTGACCTTGGACGATGAGGTAGACGTGAGCGATGCGGGGCTTGTTGTTGGCCTGGAAGGTGCAGGTGTAAGGCCCCTCGTCTGTTATTTGGACCTTGTCGATGTGGATGGAGAAGTCGCTGTTGTTGCTGTTAGCCAACGTCACGCGTTTATCCAGCGACCACTTGTCCGTCCCCGTGAACAGGATGTTTGAGCGGTTCAGCCAGGCCTTGTGAGTCACCTCCTCATCGATCCGACATCTGGACAAGGACACAAAGAGTTCAACAGGTAAGACGCTGAGTTAAGTCAGGTCAACTTTTTAGGTTAAGCTAAAGCTACCATGAGTACATTTTGATTTGTGTTGATTTTGGCGCCCCCTGTGGACAAAGTGAAACCTATTATTTCCTCTTCTTTTAGACAAAAACTTCATTTTTTTCTTTTAACACAGTTGGGATGCTGCTGGCCTAGTGCATGAACCACATACAGTGGTTATGTCTCAAGTGGGAGGCCAAGGTTTGATTCCAGCCCGTCATGCCCCACTTTCATAACTCAGTTCCTGCTCTATCCACTGTCCTATCTTCTCCAATAAAGGCATAAAAGAAAGAAAAAAACAACCAAGGCTGCTTGACAAAGAAAAAAAAATGTACAAGAAAACAACAACAACACAATGCACAACATTATTAATAATAAAATCTGTTAAAATAATTATGTTCCCACTTCAAATGTAAGACTACAGAGAAGAGTCAAATCTTCAACAACAGTTTCAAACATTTAAGAGTGTGGGCAGATCTTAAGGGAGAAGAAGTGTTGACTTAAAAATGTACAAGTTGTTTTATTATTCTTATTACCAGAGTCTGGGTATTATATAAACTGCATATTAGCTGACATTATTGAGGGAATCAGGGTTTCAGGACTAGAGATTGTCAGACATCACAGTCCGGTTTGTATCCAGACTCAAGCTTCGACTACATTTAGACTCAGGAGATGAATTGTTGCTCTTATTATAATCAAGAAAACGGGGTAAGACTTCATATATTTGTCTTTCCAATGAGCATTTATTACCAGTTAAAAGGTCACTAAAGACGGTTATAAACATCAGTGAGAGGTAATATTCACTTAATAATTGGTTTATAAAGCTTATAAGACATTTACAGCTCTCATTAAAAACTTGTTAACAGTTTAAGACAAACATAAACATAAAAAGGTTTTTTTTTTTCTCAACATTTATTAGACTTAATTAGAGTCAACTAAGGATTTATAACCATATCTGTTGTTACCTATAACAACATTATTAGCAATGACAATACACAAGTAGCTATCAAAATTTAAGACAATGTTTGTCAGCATTAATTTAACTATATATCCTTTATTTAAATCATGACTTACATTTATTATTGGTTGTAATCTCCCTTTAAACACTCATTAGTGTTTCATGAACAATTTAAAGACCATGCTCAGTATAAATATATTAAACTAATATTAATTAACCATTATTAAGTCTTATTAATGTTACAAAACATACTATTATGTTTATGTTGGACAAATTAACCATTAACAAGTTTTTTCTCTTGACAGCTGCTCAGTTTCTTATGTGCATTACTAAATGTGTTCTAACCATGTTATAAAGCAGCTTATTAACTATTAATCAATGCTAATTACAATGACTTTAGTACAAAGTGTAACTGAAAATTGTAGTTTTTTCCGTTGAAGTCCCAAATAATATATTCCATTTCAGTGAGGCCTGTCATACTGTGTTCCTCCTGCATCAGTGTTCCCGTACTGTCTTGTTCAGCAGCAGCTCCTGCCATAACGCTCGGAGAGGCGCTCTGAATTGTGAGTTTTGCTTTCTAAGATTGTAAAGCAAATGCAACAAGAGCAGTGCAACATGTTTGATATGTAAAAGAGACAACCTGGACAAAATCTGCAACAGCCATCTGCCAAGGATGAACACAGATATATATATATGTGAGGTAAGTGAGATGCTGAAGATACTTGTACTGTTGATATTCTGTCTCTTGGAAACCAAATGATAATATTAGAAACTTAAGTAACTCAATCACAGGTTCCAAGAAGTTTGGCTGCACTTGCGTTAATAGATTACAGCAGCATTAAGAGCAAGTGGCCTGCAGGCATGTTTGAGCTCAGTAGACACCTGCAGTGACTCCACTGCAGCAGAATCCATGAGTACAACGCCCCATTATAAGAGCTGTGGTGTGCACTTATGCATGATGCACTATGGTGCAACTTCATTGATAATTTAAATCTCCAGACATACTGAGAGGATCAGCCAGAACTTGATGCTAAGAGACAAAATGTGTTTTCCATACATCCACAAAGTCTCACACGGTCAGCAGACACCCAGATAATGGAAGTGGATAGTTTAGACAAACATATACACTGCAGAAAACAATGTTTGGAGTGATCCATAAACAGTCAAACTCTCTGCCTCTATAGCTTACAAATCTGTCTGCACTGTCCACTAATGCAGCAGAGAATCACCACTGAGCAGATGTCAGTGTCGGTACACTTGAACATCCTGTTCACAGCTTTTTAAGTCCAGAATTGCTCAACAGTATACTCTAGAAATATGTCACTTTGAGTCTTTAAACCCACTTGAGTTTGCTTGCTCTGTCTTAATGCTGCAAAATTATCATAGAAAAGTCTGTTTTTATTATTAAAGGCTCCAAATTGGCTGCAAACTGTATTGATGCTCAGATTCACGTCAGCTGGGCTCGGTTTATGAACTTTTTGTTGCCTGTTAATACATATGACATGTATACATTGATGAAGAGTTAAAAGCAGATATAACATTAGGCATTTATAAAGAGGTCAGCATCCAAAATCAATCTTAACTACTTATCAGCCTTTTTAAGAATTATCACTCCATCCATTTATCTTAATCCAGCATGAGACAGAACTTTTGAACACTGAGAAGTTAAAGTGGAGACAAAAAACTTCCTTTCAACAAGCAAAAACATCAAACATAACCAGACTCATACTGAACAGCCATTTGCTCTGACCATAATCCAGCACAGAGGCTTAAAATATAAACTAAAGTAATGAAACGTTCCAGTTTAGAAGAGTTCAGCAACCTTTCCTGGAGCTCTAATCGTCGCTGGTTACACTTCCTGTTGGCCTGAAATCTCCTGTACTTGTTCATGTAGTTGAAAACACAACCCACAGTCTGAGTCACATCCTTTTCAACCAATTAAAACTGTTGTGGGACTCTGCACTTCAACAACACGGCTGCACTCACTGCATCTCTACACTCATTTATTCAGAGTTTTTTCTTTATTTGTCATCTGTCGACAGCCTCTTGGGTAACTCAGCACAAATGCGTCACTTCTGTTTCACAGGTGGAGCTAAATAGGTCGAATTGTAAAAAAAAAAACCCACACAGCTGAGACAAGTTGTAAAAAAAACAAAGGTTGCAAACAAAGTAATGCTCAAGTATTTGCTATAAAGTGTTATTCCTTTAAGAGTTGAATCACAATGAAAGATAGCAATAAAAGTAAATGAAGTTAAAGGCGCATGCATTTGGAATAAAGAGGAGCATCAACGATCCATTAACCTCAAAGTGAAGTTATTGTTTTTAAGTAGAGGTTTGTGCAGGAAAGATAAAGTCAATCCTACATCTATATGGTTAAATAGGATGATATAAAACTGGATTTTTTTATGCATGAGTAAATCCAAATCTAAACTCTGTCACTATTGTTGTTTTATAGGGTGCTGCTGCTGAAGCTAAAGCCCACATGTGTGACTTCAGTTCACATCTTGGCCACTAGATGTCCTTACCCAGCTTCAGCCAGCTGTGAGGACACGCTTCTGCACTCCTCATGTTTAATTGATATGACCTGGGCAGATTTCACTGTTGAGGTAAATCTTAGATCACCGACCAACTCAGACACAGTGACACCTCAGTCCAGGACAGACAGAGCGCAGACAAGTCTGGAAGTGTTTTACAAAAAGTCACCGAGGCGCTGGGCTTGTGCTGAAGTTAACACCTCGACCTTGAGGCCAAACCACTTCACCACAGACTCGGGAAGTTAAACAGAAATAAGGGATTACTTTAATTAAGATTTGGTGTGTGGCTGGTGGGTTTACTCAAAAAAAACTCCTCATCTAAATGTATTATGTGTGTACAAACACTCATCTAATCTATTTTTAAAATTAATCACTTCTCCACTCATGATGTTGCTACAGGACTGCGAGCCCAGAGGAAATGAGCACTATAATAGCATCAAATGTGGCTCGTCTTAATGGCCCGCATCAAAGCTAAAACTCCAGCATTGTCTCAAGCATTTGTGCCACATGGGCAAAAGTGATTTTACATGAAAATGGAGTTTATTTATGAAGCTCTTTAGTCTTTTGTTTGTCAGCTCTTTTGCTGTCTCACGCAGACCAAAGTTACACACACATCTGATTACAAAAATCTGTTATTTCTGCTGATGAGGCCCGATGCAAGACGCCGTGAAATCAAACCTCTAGCACAATGCATGAAGTGGAGTTTAAAGCAATGCTCCCCCGACCTGCTTCAGAGCTAGAAAACCCCATGAGGCTTAAAGCTGAACAAGCCTGAGGGGGTCATGAGATGGTTCACAGAGTAAAGCTGGAAAACACATGTCTGCCACAAAAGACAGGTTTATTTTTTAAGACTTTGATCTAATCCTTGTGTTTTTTTCCTCCTTGTGAGAAACTGGATAACATCGCCTCGTTCAGCCTCTGAAAAGTTTTCTAATAAAACAAACTCAGAGGGAATAATTAGCCCGTGGTTGAACCTGCAGACAAAAAGTATATCGGCAGTGTTTGATTAGAACAGCCGAGAAAGGTTGAGAACTTCTGGTTTAAGGGGATTAGCACAAACATAATAAAAGAGTCTGGATGTTTTGTCCATGGAGCTGGAATTATTTTTAATAGGGAAAACAGATTCTATAAACTCCTATCAAAAAGAAAGTACAGACTTGTTTCAAAGAGGAGCACTGGAACAGACTGAATTTTATATCAATGCATAGGGCCTATAAAAGAAAATGAGACCATCAGCATGAAGTTGAACAATTTCAGTGAGATTCCTGATGAGTGAAGAATTTGAAGTAAATGTAAAATAAAGAGGAGAGAAGACAAAGGGAGGGACAAAGTGATTTCTGGCACAACCTTAACATTCCTCACAGTAACTTGAAACACATGCTTGTGTCAGAAATACTGTTTTAGTCCCTGTTAACATGTTTTCTTGATTGTAACGCAGAGACATTTCTGCTCTTCCACTGTCAGTCTGATCATTTCCTATTAAAGCTACTATAAGGGACGTTTTGTTAGTGTCAGTTTTGGTACCTCCTGTGGTCAAAGAAGAAGAAGAAGAAGAAGAACTTTATTGGTCTCCGAAGGGAAATTCAATTGTCTCTAGACTCATGTCTCATGTATTTACAGATAAGTGATGCCTCACAAACGTTTGCTGGTTTCTTATTACTTTTTTTCCACTTACTGTAAATATCAGCTCAGGAAAACATTAAAAACAACTCTGTCTTTAGCATGCTGTCTACTCACCCTCAACGTGGGTTCAGGTGTTAAAAATAAAATATACACAGCAGTAATGGTCAAAATTGTCCTTGATAGTCTTATTTGCTCGTTGAATGATGTTCATTATGTCTCCAGTTTCTTGGAAATAGTTTTCTTTTTCTTCTTTATCTGAGACATGTAATCTAAAAAAAAAAATTGACAGGAGGATCACGCCTCCATAACACCAGCTGATATGATGTGTCACACCTAACACCAAGTGACACTTCTGAGGAAGGTGGAAGTTTCTGCCGAAATATGTCAAGGAACGGAAAAAAGATTACATTTCTGAGATACAGGAAAAAAAGAAAACTATTTCCAAGTCTCGTTTGCTTTAGCAGATTATAAAGACCAATAAGTATTATTTCAAATTTAGTCAAAAACTCCTCAAAGTTGCTTTAAAGTCAAGATTTTGATACAGGTTTATATGGATATTTTTACCTTTGTTTCGAGTTTTGTGAATGGCATGATCTCAAATTCTTTTACCCGTTAAAAAGGACAATCAGGAACTAGTTGTACTTATTTTATCCGAGTATTAAACTAGCTAACAGTCTAATTATTCTAACTTACATAAACTGACTTCAACATTTGCAAATACACTAAATTCTCTAATCTCTCCATTTAATCTTTGGCTACTAAAACTCCTGTTTAGCTGTTTACTCTCTCACTGCACCTTCTTATCTCATTAGGTAATTTCAGCTAGCTAGCTACTTTTATGTCTCTATTCTAGCTTCTTAATGGTATGCCTCCTCTACTTCCATCTAGAGCTGCAGCTATCGAAAATTTTAGTAATTGAGTATTCTACCGAATAGTCCGCTAGCATTAGCGGATTGCAATGCTCGTAAGAAAGCTAATTATGATAATAAATTTAATCATGCAACTAAAGACAGTAGTGTCCGAGAGCTGAATAGCTCTGACGTGACCTGCTTCTGCTACAACACCAGCAATGTTAGGCTACAAGCTAACGTGAAGAGAAGTGTGCAGAGTCACTAGGTTGGCAACACTGCAAGAAAAGCCCCTCTCACCCTCAAAAGAATCCGTGTGAAACAGCGACGATTTGAGCTTATGAACGAGTACTCGAGGCAGAGAAGATTCCTCGATCATAATTTGTAATCGAAGTACTCAAGATATTCGAGGAATCGTATTAGCCCTACTTCCATCTGCCTCCTATACTGATACTTCTAAAAACACATACATTTTGCACACAGAGCAGGCTAAGTGAAAGTTAACATTTGCTATATGAGTGGCTCTGCTGTGCCTCCTTAAAGATTTTAAAGAAGTTACCGTAAAGGTTACTTTCACTTGCATGTATGAAATTTGGTTGACGTACGTGGCTTAATGATGCAAACAAGCCGGTTGTATGCTCTGTAGTTTGTAGTCATGCGTCAGACTCCAAAGGGCAATCTACCATTTTGAATAAATCAGTGAAAATCTGTGTTTTTAAATGGTTTCAAATGGTCATTTCTGGATCAACTCCTCCTTTGAAAGTTGATCCAGTTCCTGTCAAATTTGGTACACAGCTAAAACAGGCCTTGGCATTGAAATGTTATCAAAGTCTTGCCAAGCGAACCCTCAAATTTGCATGACTCACCACAAAATGGGAAGTGGTTTGTACTGTGACTCGAGAGTGCATGCTGCAGTCTGGGTAAAAACTTCTCATGTGTGATGCAAGAGTTGGCCTCAACGCATCAATGTGCAAATGATTTACTTTAAAAAAAAAAAAACGTCCTCTAATGAAAACGGGGGGATCAAATATGTCACTCTGAGCAGTTCCTGATCTGCTCAGTCCGTCCATGTCAAAGACGTTGGTTTAACTCTGGTGTAAAAATATGCTCGGCCGCATTAGAGGACATGTCCTTGGTGGTGTGGTGAATTTGGATTTGACATTATGTCGCACCATAAAACTCAAACTGTTATAGCTCAGCTGTTCCTCATCATATCTGACATTAATTTCATATGCTTGTCAGTAGTCTCGGCCTGGACACATTAACATTTGATCAATGTCTCAGCACCACCCTCTGGCAAAGCAAAGTCACTGTTTCTGTCTAATTTCCTTTATTTCTGCTCATTTAAAACAACTTTACAGAACTTTAACTACAGATTTATTCCCAGGGAAATGCATTTTAGCACATTTTAAGTACAAAGCATGAAACTAATATCTTTTAGGTGACACTTAAAACGCAGATTTCACCACTAATATGTTATTTCCATAGATTCGTCTCCTCTGCAGCACTGATAAAGATGCTTCAGGCGCTGCATCATGATGACCTTACAGATTACTTCTTTGATTTTCATCTTTCACTGAGACTTGTTGTTGTTAACAAATATTGACAGAGCTTTACTTGGCTTCCGAATAGCATATTAGATTTTATTGGAAGGCCTGCTCTACTTTCAAGGGACAAAATAGGATTTAAAAAGGAATTTGTTTAAAGATCGGGAGAGTTGTGAGCTTAAAGGCAATGAAAATAGTCTTGACTTGGATCTTTTCACTCCTCTGTCAATCCAGGTCGAAAGCAGGATGACCGTGTCTTGTGCTTGGTTGTATATAAGCGGTGATTTAAGGGCTAAAAGTTTGGTAGTTGGGGTTAATCGGGGGCCTCCAAACCGTCCCAGGCAAAGTTATTTAAGAGGAAACGGTGAACAGACGGAAGAGCTGCAATGTCATCTGACAGATATTAGCATTTAATTAGCAATAAGAAGAACAGAGCTGGAAAATATGGCGAAATTTGTGGCGCCTAATTGAAGTTATGTGACAGAGAATTGGCAATTAAAGAGGCAAGACAGGTGGGAGGGGGGAACCAAACATGTTTTTCATGTAATTAGCAAGTGCAGGTGTAGGATCAAGAGTTACCTCAAAGTGACGCTTTCTCCTTCCAGCACTGTAATGTTTTCCGGCAGGTGTCCGAAATCTGCTGCGTGCCCACTGGACCCTGCCAAGAAAAACAAGGAGAGCGATGAGTGTCCGATAATGGCACCAGACGCTCCACAGGCGTTCATCAATCTCAGGTCGAGGGGGGCGGGGGGGAGCTCGTGACGAAGACTCGCTCACCAAACAGAACAGGTAAGGCAGGGGGGATGTGCTCTGCATCCTGCTCACTTATTTTCTGAAGGGAAAGTAATAAATATCCTAAACAAAAAAGCCACAATGTCTGCACTGACCCCCATACTTGAATAATGATTTGGTTTTACCCTGCATTCTGGAGCGCCACGCGTTCATTGAACAGCACTGATAATGAGCCAAGGGAAGAGGATTCACGCAGAGCTGCCGGAGCGTGAAATGAAGGGACAGCAACGGTAACAGAAGGGATGCTCATCCTGCCTACCAATACACACACACACACACACACTGGCATACTCGGGGAAAAGAGGCACATGCTTATAAAATCACAAACACACACAAGTACAGACACATCCTGAGAGCCATTAGCTGAAGAGGAAATACGAACTTTGCATTTGCGAAGTGTGATTGAGAAACTTTGAAACATTTTCAAGTCGTTTCGTTTTTGTGAAACCTGATTGGACTCCAAACAAAGATAACCAAAGACCTTTAATGTTGGCAGTAATAACACATACTGAGGCTGCCCAGTGCGACACCTGGCTCTGTCCATCTCCACTTTGCCAAAATCGCCGCATGACACCAGATACCGCAGCTTGTGTCCCCCCCTTCCTCTATCTCCCACAATCTCAGTCTACCCCCGTCTGCAGGATGACCTCAATATCTCAATAGGCTTCCGCAGTGGCCTAGCCTTAAGGTTTAATAAATGGCGACTTTATGAAACGAAAGCCGCCGCAGCGAGCAGCTAAGAAGCACCTCGAGCTGTGTTAAATAGCCGCACAAAGTCGAAGACGTGTTAAGCTTTTCTGAATGGAAATCGGCTCAGAGATTGGAAGCAAAATGACGGTGGTGGCGGTGCTAAATGTGCAGGAAGTGTGGGTTTTAATTAAAGGACTTTGTGGAATCATGGTCTGATTACAAAGAATAATGAGAGAGGATTCAGAGTTATAATGCACATCATGGATTGCTAATCAAAAGATTTTCAAACCGCGTAGCAGAAAGTTGTGGGGATTGCCAGCCGCACTACATAATAATTTATTATCCCTTAAATAAAGACTAATTATGCGTGTTCTGTTTTTCTGCATGTTTGGAAATGTATGAGTGGTTATGCCGCGGTAAATACGGACTATGTTCATGCTTTTATATTCATGAATTCATAAACTGAATAGCTGCGTACAAAAGCTCTTACAGTATCAAGGTGTCTGCAGCTCATGGGTGTGAACGTGAGTGTTTGTTTTCTGGCATACCGGAGAAGAACAAGAAAAGAGGACAAACTAATGACGCCTCAAAAGAAAACTGGCCCTGAAAATCTCCCGCTAAAAGCTGTAATCGCATTAATGGGTGCTGCTGCTGCCACTGCTGCTGCTCTGCTATCTAGGCCGGCCAAGGATCCCAGAACTGGTTCCAACTCTCCCTCTCTCTCTCCCACTGAAAGCCTCAGGGAGGGGCGAAGCACATTAACCATTGTGTTCAATGTTCAGAAACTGTCACAAGCCTTCGTTTATCCCTGTTTTTTTTTTTTTCCTTCCCTTCTACTCCAGTGATGTTGCTTAGCACTTCTGTGCTCATGCTTCCTGTCTCAAACTCAGACAGTCCTCAGCTCAAGCCTTCAGCTGCTCCCTTTCAAGTGCGCTGTAGTCTACACACTAGACTTTATTTAGGTTAATTCAATTCAGTACCAAGGCTCAGGGCTTGGAGATGAGTGCGACATGCTGTCATAAATACACACTACCCCACATACGTAATTACAGACGCACATGCACAGGGGGGATGCCACCTATCACATAATGCAACCGCAGGGACACACACGCGACGCACACATTTTGATTGAATGAATGATGAATGCCGACGCCGAGCGCTGCAAACAACATCGCAAAGGTTACAAACCAGCGGGGAGGAATTCCCATTTCCCTACTCAATTCCCATTTTCACAGCTCGATTGGCACCTCGCATTCGAAGACCTGCATCACCCTGCCTCCGCTCCTGGGTGCCGCGCAACATGATAACCAGGTCAACACATTCAGCCCACACTTCCGCTCACACAGCAGATTCCACAGACGTGCAAATTTAAGCGCGCAGACGCAAACACCCTCATCGATGAGTCAACAAACAGGCGTGGATAATGGTTTCGCGCTTTCATCCCTACAAAGTGCGAGGGAAAGATCTCATTCATGACACATAAACAGGAAAACACAAATACCGAGCATCATCTCTCCTTGATTTATGCTCACACACACTACCTCGTGACCCCTCTCGACCTCTGTCGCTCTGTCGGTGCTCATTGTACAGTCTAAGTGTTGTTTTGACCGTTTTCAGACAGAGAAAATCAGTTTAAGTGAAAATACTTTGGAAGTGAGTCGAGCAAACAAACAAACAGGGTCAGCATCTGTTGTTTGTCAGATAGCAGACCACCTCTTGTGTGAGACTAAAGTGCCCCAAGAGGACGATGCTGGGGGTGGAGCTCACTCGTTTTTCCTCTTTTACAAAGACTATCATCGCGTGAGAGGCAGTCATGTTGCACTGTTTGCTTTACAGCTGGATTACTTTCTTTTAACGCTGAGTGGAATTCAAAATCCTCCCATGATTCATACAACCCTCAGGACTGACGACTGGCTCCATGCCCAGAAGTGGCTGCAGATTCATGGTTAGTATAAATATTATACATTTTCATGGGTTTAGACCCCACGGACATCTGTACCCAAGTTCCATGAATATATCATCCAGATGTTCACTCCAAATGAAAATGCTGACTTGCTGATAGTTATTGCCGTATTAACTTCCATGTCAGCAGAGTGAACAAAATTCATAAACACAGATCATTCAAAAGACAAGAGTTGAAAACGGCTTTCACTTTTCGATCCATGATTCATCCACTGTGAGTGGAAAATGAGGAGTGCACAAATCTGCAGTTTTTTGAGCGGCCACTAGGGGCCTGGAGTCCATTTGTTGGAAACAACCTCCTGTGGTGGTGCATTTAAGAGCTTTTTTAAGCCACTATCAGATATAAAATAGATTTTTTTTGTGTGGTTTATTGACCCAAGAGGTCATCCAAGAAGTCTGTAATAGAGTTATTTCAGGGAGTGAAATCCCAGTGTTGTTTATAGAAGCACTTATCACAGGTCTCAGTTTAGCATATTCAATCAATCAGACTTTATTTTTGCAGTACAACATTAATGCAAAACACAAAGTGCTTTAAACGGACAGAGAATTGATATGAATCATGTGGTCAATATAAAACCCCAACCTCTGATTTATACACCAAAATGAGGGAGGAATAAAACCACACACACAGTGAGGAAACACTATCATCAAGGCTTAATGAGTAGACACTCCAAGCTGCAAAAACATATGGAAACTTGTTAAAAAAACAACAAATTAGGAGTCATAAATAAGATAATAAAACACCTGATTATAATGCTGTAAAATTAAGAGAAAAATAAAAGTAGCACACTCCAGAAAATCCATTAAATCAACTAAAATTAGGCAATAAAACTCTAAAATATGGGACAATAAAAGACCAAAAAGGTGAAACAGAATAATAAAAATAAGACAAGAAAATATATGAACCAATAAAAAAATCTGTGAACAAATTAAAAAGATGCAATATAAAAAAAAGGTGTGTCTTCATGTATTTCATCCTAAAGTACGTAGATATATCAACGATTGCCTCAGTTTTGTTAACTTTTCCCTTTAGAGGCCCCTTCATAGTCTCAGCACCTCGGGGCCGTACTGCAAAATTTTTCACTGAGCTTGAAAATCTTTGGTTAAATACATCATCAAGTGCTTACTGGATGAGTTTTTGGCCGTATGTGAACTATAAAGCTCTAACAACCAAGGTTCAAGCTATAATCTGAGCTTTATGGGGGTCCCTAAAAAAAACTGCTACAGCAGCAGAGATAAATAACCAAAGAAAAGTGTGGGACCTGGAACTCGACCAGGGAGTTAACTGCTCATTATGCAGTGAAGCACAAGCACACTCTTTCTTCTTCTTCTCTTTTGTCCTCCCTCCCTCCCTCTCCCTCTCTCTCTCTCTCTCAAACACACACACACTGACAACAGCCCATGTTGTGCACATACACAACTCATAAAGTGTCGACCATTACCCTACAAAAAGTAAAAGTTCTGTATCTCTTCCACTTATTTTTTTCCTGTTTTTATGGACAATATGTCTGTTGCGGTTAGTATAATTTTATACGTCTTCATGGGAGCTTAGATTTCATTCCCCAAACTCAAAATTCAGCAAATGTTTGTCTAATTCATGGGGGAAAATGTCTTATTATACTGAATATAACCCCCATTTACCTGACCAGTTCACACCAACATCTGGAAGAGGTATTCTAAAGCCCCATAAAAGACCTCAAGTGGTTATAACAGGTAAAAAATATACCTGTAAATGTGTTGAAAAATGTACTTTTCAAGTTTATTTATAAATCAAATCATTATCCCCCTTTCTACCCCCATTGGCAGCTTTTTTTTAAAGGTTTTTAAGCAACTCAGGTCTTATTTTGGGCACAACTTGATTCCTGCATGTAGATGAAAAGTTTGCCAATTCTCACTGCAGTCCAAATAACATCACTTCAGCCTGAAAATAAAGAAAAAAACCTCCTAACTCTTCACTTCATTTCTTCACATCCATGTCCGTTTTTGTAAACAGTCTGTGATTTCAAACAATAAACAAACTTGAGATAATTGTTTCCAGACTACAAGAGAAAATCTGAGCCCAAAGTTTCAGACTATGTAACTACGATACGATGAAATTCTGTTGTGAGTATGACAAAGCATCTACATAACATCCAGTGTGGTTGTTCATCCTTTCTTTAGCAGATAAAAGGAATATTAAGTGTGCATCTGCGGCATCTCATTATATGGACAGCGGAGGTGTTAGTGGTGAGAAACAACAAAATGTAAACATCATCTGGCTGAATGACAGCAAGCGTCTCCCACCCTTTGATGTGATCCACATTATTTCTCCCATCAGGCAATTAATACAAGTGTTGCCGGCCAAACAGAGCGGCCGTGATCAAACAGAACAATAATGAGTCGAGAGTGCAACCAGGCGAGCGCTGTTGCACGGCCAAAAACAGAATCTTCAGACATCACTTTCATTTTCTGGGCTACTTTTTGGCTCTATTGATCCCTATCTGAAATTCTGCTTTTTCTCCACTCCCCCCCCTGAGGCTCAGCATGCAGGCCGATGAACTGCACACACCAGGAGGATTCAAAAGTCCTGCCAGTTGACACCCTAGAAAGAAGTGAGCTTGCCATCAGGGACGCTTTAACCGCCGACCACTCTGCAGACTCTGAATGTGAAAATACAAAAAAAACAAAGTGGACTCTAGAGAAAATGCTTTTTTTTGTTTTTGTAGCTTTAGTGCGCTACTCGGCCAACACAAACACGACTGAGCTGAGCGTGGACACACATCAAGAAGAGATTTCCATCAGTCTATCAGTCAGGCAGTGTTGCTCAAATCCAGATTTTTAGACTTGATTAATGCTTGAGCAGTAATGACCCGGACTTGAACTCATTCCCAAGTTTTGAGAGCAGCAAGACTTGGAAGACGAAAAGGATTTGGACTAATATACCGTTTATAGGCTGCTGCATTGATGTAAACGGCCCTTATCTAGTTAACAGCAAGAGCTGACACCTGCATGTTCTACTTTTACGTGTCGTCTGATCCAGCTGCCATGAAAGGAAGTTTTGCTTTCAGAGATTTAACAGCAGCTGCATGAAAGAGCAATGCAACAAGTCTGACATGTAAAGGAACCATTAAGAAGAAGAAGGCAGAGACAAACTCAGACGCTAACACTCAGTGAAGTCGAGCTTGATTCATTTAACTGGACCGTTGTTCTCGCCTCCACTACAGTAGGTGGCGACATCTCCTTTTCAGACCGTTACAATCAGGTCGTCTCGATCACTCTGTACCCTTTGTTTGTACGATCTTACAGTTTTATCTTTTTACATCCTGTCTTTGTCTATGAAAGTTTGTCTTCTATCTACTAACACATCTTTACTATTTTACTACAGGGCCAAAACCTGTCCGAACTCTTGAGCATTTGCAGAACGCTTCGTCCAATTTACTGCATTAATAATATATGTTAGACCGAGTAGGAGGCGTTTGATTTAGTGCTATTTGAGTCCTACTAATGTGTTTACATGCATTTTTAAAGTCCAGTTGTCGTCTGACTAATGCAATACATACATTTTTTGAAGGGCACATCAACACACTGTAGGGTAACCATAATCTGACTTCCCAAAAAGAAGATACGACTACGCAGGGACGGAGTTGCACAAAGTTAATTTTGAGAGTTTTCAGGGTCGGATCGAGTGTCTTTTACGCGCTTTTATCTCAGTAAGTCCACGTGACACAAAATCGAAACTTCAAGGATTTTATACACTTCCCCGGACAAATCCGGACAAACCTGAACAGCCCGGACAGCCCCCCAAAAAGAGGACATGTCCGGGTAAAGGAGGACGTATGGTCACCCTGACATACTGGAAGATATCCATCTATGATGCATCCAGAACAGCACAGAGATGCTTAAAGTTAGCTTATTCACACTCTTGATTGTGTCGCTATTAGCACTAATACTGGTGTTAGCATCTAAAGTGGGTCCAACATGTTAAATCAGTTAAAAGTCTGATTAAAAGCAGGTGGGCTGTGGGTTCTTTATGGATTTATTGGATACCTGCAGTGGTCTCACCGCACCAAGATCAACGAGTGCATCTCGCAATTAAAGAGGTGTAGTGCACGTTGTAACCTCATGGATAATTGAGACCTCCTCCAGACACTCAAACAGGATCAGTCAGAATCTAATGTTAATAAATGAAATGTGTTCTAGACATGAAAAAAGGTCCCATATAGCCAAGAGTCCCATTAATGATAATATTTACACTGATTATCTGGCTCAGACCCAACTCCTCTTCAGAAACTTCAAACCCACATGAACACGCGGAGACAGCAGCAAATCGATAA
The DNA here is from genome assembly GCA_962446985.1 of Xyrichtys novacula. NCBI lineage: Eukaryota > Metazoa > Chordata > Actinopteri > Labriformes > Labridae > Xyrichtys > Xyrichtys novacula. The sequence goes on from OY660871.1 coordinate 29,227,567, forward strand.
ATGACTCTAATGATTACAGCGCTCAATCACAGCAGTATTCATCTGCAAAGAAACGGTAAAAAAGCAGGAATCTAGGAAGCCTAGGCTGTCATATATCTCTGATGGAGTTACAGTGAGTAAACACGAGAGACGGAGTGAGAATAATTAAAACCTGAGCTTGATGTAAGTACCGTACACCTGCATCCAGATGAAGAAATAAAAGAGACCGAAACGCAGAAAAATCTGGAGAGAATTAAAAATGAATCAAAGCCGGGCTAAAAGGGTGAAGCGAAGTGAACACACGGATAAATGAGCAAAATTAAATTAAAGCCAAGCAAACAACCTCGAGGTCGAATAAATAAAACCATGCAGGGCATATATGACAGTGGACACCGCGGCGTGGCCTCATGTGTTAACGGAGGCGCCAGCTTGTTGAGTCGCCCCGCTCTCTATTGTGTACAGCAGTTACAGTCTATCATGGATACCCGCACCTCTTGTCCTTGCTTTGACCTGCTCTTTTGGCGCACAGACGGAGCCCCCCCATCTCCTGACCATGCGCACACACACACTAACACACACATAAAATCCTGCATACTGGCCAAACGGCCCCCCTCGAGCCTTTGTCTGCACTGTGTCCTGGGCCTCTGGTCTGGATTAGCCTGACACTTTTAAGAGAGTAAAATTTTATGGACACGCCTGAGGGATGGCACACAGGAAACAGAGCCAGTACACTGTTAATTCACCTGCACTGTACCTCAAAACGCAACAATCTGTGTGTAATACTATCACTACGTCTGGCTTAATGTACACCGACAGAAACGCTCTACTTGAGGGCTAGTGTTTTTGTACCTCCGCTCTCTTACATTGTGTCTTTTGTGTGTGCATGTTTTGTGCCCATGAGACATCTATATTAAGGCTGCAACAACGAATCGATTAAGTCGATTCGTCATGATGAAAAAATCCGTTGCCAACTAATTCTGTAATCGATTCGTCGGGTCTTTATATATGTCCATGGACACCGGCGTGTAAACATCAGCAGGACGCACAGAAAAGAAACAGCCATGGCTTAGGCAGCGGCTGAGAAAAACATGGACACAACTCATGGTGTGGGAAAACTTTACCAAGACTGAAAAGGAAGGCGTTCAGTGCAACATTTGCAAAGCCCGTTTTGCATGGCACAGGAGTACATCGATGATGCGTGAGCACAGGGCTCTCAAGTCTCACGCATTCAGCGTATGACACACGCATTCCCACTCGTTCACACGCTCACACACCACACATTGTATTTCTCACGCATTTAAATGAACATGGTGATGTCCACCAAGTTGCACTTCTTTAACTATGGAACAGGTGGAAATCAACCGAGTTTCTCCGGGAGTTCAGAAGCTGCGTGCCACGCGCAAGCCAATCAAATAAAGTATATCTACTGAACAGCCAATCAAAAAGCAGCATTGCTGTATCCGGGTAGATTTTGATATCTTCCGATTTGACTACAGAAGAAGAAAGACACTCGCCGTAATAGAGCAGGTTTTTATAAGGACGAGAAAGACCCGATGATTACAGTAAGTCAGTAACCTACACATGCAGAGACCTCAACACCTCATGGCAGATAAACTCATATGATAAACTAAAGCCCTATGCTATTGCTATTAACAGCTGCATTGATGAATTTAGTCTGTTTATCCGATTAATCGATTAGTTATTAAAATAGTCGACAGATTAATCGATTATCAAAATAATCGTTAGTTGCAGCTCTAATCTATATTGTGATTTGTATTCCCCTGACTCGTACATGCGCCTGTGTGTCGCTGCACTTGCTTCTGGCTGACACTTATGAGTGGAATTCTATTGAGCTTGTACAACTTTAGCCCGCGCAGTCCTCGCAAGGCTGTCTTTGTACTGCTCATCTGCTGCACGCTGACCTTGACGATCAAATAAACACGGAAAGAAGAGGGGGGGGAGCTACTTCTGAAAGCGTGATTGGCGTCAGGACGGATAACAGTGGAGGCTATAATGAAACCCATAACAATAATCCGTTCGAACAGAGGCTGCTGCGGTTTTAAAATTGAAAAAAAGAAGGAGAGAGGTGTAGCACAAGGTTAGGAAGGAAAGGTGGGCAGAGATAGCAGGGGTGAGGTGAGGTCCTGAAAAGAAAAGTCACGGAGAACCATAAGTGGAATCTGGAATTACAGGATATTGTGTAGCGGTAGTAGAGGCAGTTATGCAGCTGGAGTAGAAAAAGTGCGAGCGATAATAGCATCAATTTGAAGAGAGGTGTGAGGACGCAGACTGTGATATTAGGGCAGAGAGCGAAGCAAAGGAGAGACACAACCGCATAATTAACACCGGCATGCTGCAGCCAATTAAATATTTACAGAGGCACTTCCCTCCGACACCTTGATGATGAAGAGCGGCAGCCCAAGGATTATCAGATGCTGGGAGCCTCAATCCGGAGACAAGAGGTTGGGGGTGTGGGATTAAACATTAACCAGCACAGATATATCCCTTTCTCTTCCTCGTCTGATCCCATTAACTCTGGATGGCCCGAATCCAACCTCGTGTCCACCCCGCTAAAGCCCATCTCCCCCTGCCGCCCTCCCTCTTCTCCTTCCCTCCTTTACTCATACAGCCATCCTGCTCCCTATCGATGAAATCCCCAACTCCCCTTCTGACTCCAGCACCACCTGTCAGGGAAGGAGCAACAGGAGAGCGGGAGGAGAGCGATGGTTGAGGAGCGAGAAACCACCTGGACGCCTCGCTCGTACCGCGCAACAAGATGGATATGCAGGTCACCTGCTTTCCACAATCGCTGCTGAGGCAAAATGGATGTCAGCAGGATCCCACTTGACAGGAAATCTAAGAAATGTCACAGAAGTCATGGTGAATGAATTGTTGTGAGACTGTCTGGTTATATCATTTCTCTTTCTACTCAGACCAAAGAGGCTTTTTCCTGTCAGAGGAATGTTGTGGAGTGACAAAAAGGAATTTTTATATGATTGCTGTTTATTCCAGAATTACATATCCTGGTGAGTTTATTCTGATTCATTAAGAGGATTCGTTGGCTCTTGTTGTTCAACGTCATGTATTCAGTTGGCAGACCAAAAGATCCTGACGCGTTTAGCTGGCAAGGCTCGGCGCAGACTGTCAGGTTTAAAAGTAAAACTCATTTCTAAATGTGGTAGCATCATGCAAACGAGGAGATAGTCTCTTTCTTCAGGAGAAAAAAACAAATATTCTCACAAGGCTGTACCAGACATGAAAGGATTCAATGAAGTTTGATACTCTGGTGAGGAGGGGTACTCTTCAGCATGGAGCATAGGGTAAGATTTGACCTGTTTACGGTTAAAGACCACCCATACTAGCTCACCACTGGAATACTTGTGAATTTTCAGTCTCACTGTCAGCAGCTCTTTTCTCCCCTTACAGACCTGTCTGTTGGAAGTTGGAATCCCAAATATCAAAACACCGGCACAAAACTGCACGACTCCCACGAGTCACCGAGCTGTTCCCAGATCAAACCAAGCAACAGCCTCTCAGTTGACAAATGAAGTTAAAGTATGAAAAAAAACTGCACTTGAATCAGACCCCGAAAGTCAAGGAAATACAGTACTTCCAAGACAGCAACCACCCACGTTTGGCTTCAAACACCGCTCTCAAGAAACCAACTGGTGAATTCTCACTGAGCCAAAGGAAGTGGATCACGAAGCAAGGCCTGAATTCCCATCATTTGGAGGAGGGCGTTTACCTGTGACAGAAGAAGGATCCAGACCCTGTTCTGACATGGTAAGATGGATCGCAGACAACTTGAGCAAGATCACACAGCTTTTGTAGTTATGAAGTAATCTATGGCTCTTTGGGGATAAATGTTTGGATTTGGATTGTGGGTACCCTTGCCATGGTGGCAGGAGGGGGTTGGACATGCCTGGAAAACCTTTAAGGGAGGCATCCATCTCAAATTCCCAAACTACCTTAACCTACTTTTTTCGATGTGGAAGGAAAACGGTTCTGCTCTGACCTCCTTCAGCCACCTCTCTCATTTTGCCAGATTGTCCACAGATGAGGGTTGAAACGTAGATCGACTGGTAAATTGAAATATTGTGTTCTCGCTCAACTCTCCCGACAACACAATGGTCTTGGACAACGCTCGCAGTTCTGCCGATTCTGCGCCAATCCAACTGTCAATCTCAACATCCATTTTACCCTCATTCTTGATCAAGACCTCAAGATACTGATACTTGAACTCCTTCACTCCATTAACGGTTCATCGATTTAAATCATCGATTACCTCTGCCCACCTCTGCCCTCGATCTTGCATAATTATGCATAATTAATTGTCTTACAACAATCAAAATGGTTGAGTCTTAAAGAATCTCACCCTGTACATTCGTCACCAATGAAGAAAACACAGAGGCACACAGACCAAAACTGTTTTTGTCCCAGGTGGTAAACATGTTCAATTTTCTGCAACAAATGGGTGTATAAACATGGGTGCCGAGCCAGTCTCGAGTGGACACTTGAGGAACTTGAATTTGTGCCACTTCTGCATCGGCTTGTTTTTCTGTGGTTCCTACCTGAGATCAACAATCAGTTCAAAGCTTCAAACCATCATTTTCCTCTGTCGGTATTATTGGCCTTAAACGCCGGATATCTCAGCCTGGTATACATCCCCCGATCTAAGACGCCAGCCAAAACGATCAACAATTACAAAAAGCAGAGCATCACCCTCCAGTGTCTAACTTGACCTCACTAAAGATGTGACATCTGCCCCGCTTTATTGTACACGTGCTGCATCTGCAATTCTGCCTCTGGTTGCTCTGCTCATCCCTCCCCCCCTCATCCAGCATCCTCGTCTCTCTCCCCCTCCTCTCCCTCCCACCCACTAATCCCTCTTCACACATCAATCAATAGAGCACTGCAGAGTGCACACAGCCATACAGTACTCAATGCAGCAGTTGTACAACTTCAATGGGCAGCCACGGACCTTTACCATCGAATCAAGCGTGGGAGGAAAGCCGAGCGTGCTGAAACCAGGGACGAGCCCCACTCGCGCTGTCTTTTACCCCCCATTTTCTCTGGACTGACGCCTAAACCCCTTAGCACTCATGAAATCAATACAGTAGTTAAACTGTTACTTCCTTTTCCAGTGAGTACACACACACACACGCGCTTCGCCTTACACAAGACCCTGTAGACTCCCCTAAATACACCCTGTGCACTAGTAATTTGACAGATTTGTGGGTAAGTGCTGTCACTGCTTTAAGAGAGAAGCTTTAAATACGGATTCACACCAAGTAGCTCTGCATGGAACATCCTCCAACAATAACAGGCTTTATAAGCACAGCTGAGTTGTAAAGTCGTGTTTTAGTGTTGTATTACAGTAAAAAACACTCAGTGAAGTACCAGAGAAGGAGAGGCGGAGCTTTCTCCAAGATATTAATGTTTCACCATCTTTGTGTTTGCTTCGTTTTCACCAGGCATTATGATATGATCCAGTTTTATGCTAAGGGCACTCTGTGGAGTTTTCTTGAAAAGAAAAGTTTACTTGCCAAATTAAATTTGCATACAGTATCGCCTGCCAAATGCATTGTGTGTATTCTCAAGGTCCAACAAATGTGCTGATTTAATTTCATTTCTAAGAGAAGATTTGCAAAGCCTGCTAGATGTTTGTAGAACTGCATTGTTTACATCTGTGTCTACACTGTGCACACACTTACATTTATTTTCTTTCCCCTTCATTTTCCCCATCTCTTGATGCAACACCGCCTCTGAAATTGGAAAAGTTTATACCCGTCTGTGCGAATTCTGCATCAGGTTTTTATACAAACGTGTTCCTGTTGTCTAAATTTGTAACAGCAGAACCAAAAATTCAAGTGAAGCCACAGCACAGCGTTCATAGTCCTCCAGAAAGGCAGACGTCTGATCTGCAATGCCGAACAACATCTCCAAAAAAAACGATTTTTACTGAGCACCTTTCTGAAACAGATTTGTAAAGATTAGAAAACAGAGCTCTTTTCATCATGACCACAATCATTTTTTCACCTTTAACAAGTTGATTCTTGGAAACACACCAGGAATGAAGAGCTGTCATCACTGTCTACCGCTTCTTCTTTTTCTGGGGAAGTCAGGGATTTTCAGAGGTGAAGAAGCTCGACTGAGATTGAAATTCAGACTGACAAACTGGTCAAAATCGAAGAAAGCGCCCCGAACACAGAGAAAACTGAGCACAATCTAATAAACACAGCTAAATATAGACACGGTTAATGACATGATGAGTTGTTACCTTAATAGACCAAGTGGGATTTCAGTATCTAAAGATAAATGATAAATGATGATAGCACCACCAGCTTCAGGTCCTCCTTCCAGGTTAACAATCACATGCCAGTGCTGAATGCGGTTGTACATTGTTCTGATTGGTGTCTGTTTAACCTCACACCACCTGGATTAAAATACATACAAATCCTGCCTCGCTTAGAGCCCACTGTGCTGATTTACATCCAGGTCCATGAAACAGAGCGACAGCCGGCTACAACAACACAGACACGGCTTTTAATCAAACCTTAAAATTAAAAATTAGTGTATGAAAGCACTACAATGAGGTCTAAACTATCTTTCTGCATGCTGACGTCCACTACATTCAGCAATGTGGAGTTTTTATGCAGCTGTGTAGCTCTCTCTGGTTTCATCAGTGTTTGACACCCTGCCAGCCACCTTTACAGTAGTTAAGCACAGCCAGTGTTTGCCAATGTTGCAGAGACTTGCGTCACCAATTGCTATCTTGCATTAGGGCCAATCCCAATTCTACCCCTTAGCCCTCGGTTATGCATGTTCATGTCATGTGATGGGGTGTCCCTATACTGCATAAGATTAACGGGGAGGGCTGAAGGCAAGGGGTACACAGAAATAAAGACAAACCGGGACCTCACTTGAAGCAAGGGGTAAGATTTTGATATGATTTGTTATCGTAATGACACATTTTTTTAATCAGATATTCAATCATTTGCTACTCCACGTTAATATTAGCTATGTTTTGAATTGTTTTCGCGCATTATAACGAGCTAAAGCTATTGATAGTTACACTAATGTCAGACTCGGGTGACAAATTCACTGCAAACAGCAAGGCATGAGATGTAGCGGGAATCAAGTGGCGTCTCGTTTCTTAGGAGCGTGTTTTAGTCAAAGGGGTGAGACAAAGGGGAAGGGGAAAGAGTGACAATTAGGACTGGTCCTTAAAGTGTCTTCAATCAAACCAGCTCTTAACAAAGTTTGTTTGCGAGATGGTAAACCACAATTTTCTTTAAATGCATGATCAAAACCTTGTTAGGATAAAAAGAGTAAAAGAGGAGTGCAGCTACACTTGTCTGCTTTGCAAATTGAAGTATTTGCTTGATCCGTCTTCTGGGTAAAACACCATGACACGATAGAAAACATCTCTCTGCATTTTGCACCAGCATAACGGCGCACTTCCCTTTTTAGATGTTAAAAGCAGGTTGTAAACATGCCTCTTATATACTGAATTTTTACCAAGAACAAATTTGCTTCAGTCAGGAATTATCAGAGTTTTGTTTCTCTGCATCACATCTCCAGACTCGGTTAAATTTATTGATTTGAAGGAAAGAACTTCTCAAAATGATAAGACATTATGACTGCATTGCCTAAAGGTTATTAATTCATTGGTCTAAAAACATAATGGTAATTTTGTGCTTGACACTGTGCTGCAATGTCAAAATAAGTAACATAAGAAAAAGTTAGTGAAGGGGAATATGTTAAAGCTTCTCATAACCTCTGTGTTTATATTTACTCTGTCATGTGCTGTGAGACTGAACAAATATTTCCAGCCATGCGGTAAAGCTTCCAGCACAGTGTTGTGGCTTACCCTATAGTTTACACTCGAGCCTCTAAGAGGCTACAATAAAAACAGCAATTACCCGGCGATAGTGACAGGAGACAAAGGAGTGTAATAGCATGGGAGCAGTTACTTTCGATAGGACCATTGGCTGTAAAGTGGAGTCTAAAAAGAATGAGGCATCAAAAAGTCAGCTGAGTGTTAGCCAGTGTTCGAAAAGGATGACCGGGCCATCCAAGCTGCCAGCGGTCACATATGACACTTCTGAGGAGGAGGAGGAGGAGGAGGAGGAGGAGGACGGAGCTGCTGAGAGTTACTGCCACGGCTGTTAATCTGGACATTAGCTCCCCCTGAAAGTGCTGCAATCTTGCAGTTTCCATCGAAGACAAAGACTGATGTGCTGAAACCACATTCAGTGAATTTCTAAAATCTCCATGTGGAGCTGAATAAAAGATCTCATCCGGCTTTTGTTTGGACTTTTTTTTGTATGCATAAGCCTTCAGAGCACCACCACTGACTTAGCTTATTAATTTTCTCCCTCACCATTCATTTTTGACTGATAATGACATATTTCTGTGGGAATATGCAAAATATGTAATATACTCAAACAGAGTAATAAGACCATTTATTGTGATGAGTGAATGCAGCGCAATTAGTCGCTGTCTGAAGCCGCTAAAGTAATGAGCAATCTAAAATAAGTCATTCTTTGTCTGGGCCTCTTTTGCAAACAGCAAAACAAGAGGGAGGAACATTTTGTCTACAGGGGAGCGGCAACAATTTCACATCAACACACTCATCTCAATAAAAAGCACAAATAACTGAGAGCCCTGCTGGAGTGTGGTGGTTCCCGGTGCAGTCAAAGCAGACATGTGTGTCCATGAATTTATGTATGTGTGTCAGGGTGCGCACTAAATGTTTTCGTGGAGCCGTCTCTTTGTATTTGTGTGTGGGCTGGTGTGTTAGTCAGAACCACTGGGCAGCTCGTCCAGAGTTTTTACCAGCACCACAGGGGCTGGTAGGAGAGAGGATGAAAGGAGGGGGATCCAGGTAGGGAGGGAAGGATGGAGGCTCAGAGGGGGGGAGCAGGAGAAGAGATGGAAGAGAGTTGGGGGCAGGAGTGGGGGTTGGAGAAGGTGAGGGCCGGAGCCCAGGGGTAAGGTGCTGTCAGGATAATTCACAGCGGCAGCACTTGCTGCAGAGAACAAAACAGAGCTACCTGGGGGAACAGAAATCAGCCAACACCTGCTTAGGAGGGAGCTCCAGAGGGAGGGAATTGGAGAAGAAGGTAAAAAAAGGAAAGGAGGTACGCTGCAGTGCTCTAAGTACAGATGAAGTGTGTGCGAGAGAGAAGATGAAGCTGCATATACGTGTAAATCTGTGCGCTGCATGCTTGTTCGCGGATCTGCGTGTGCGTGCGTGTGTGGCTGTTTTCGTGCATGTGTTTGCACACTTCCGTCTGTTTGTGTGCAGTCGGATCCCGCCTGGCTGTGCCCACAGCCATGCTTACAGCTGTGGATGGGTCTCATTTGCATTTCGAATCGCAGCGGCTCCTGCCATTGCTGCACCGCCGCTGTGACTCGGCACTGCTACTCCTGCGCACACGGCCGCCGTGCCAGTTATGTTTGGCTGCAGCTGTGTTGGAGAGCCCGTGGCAGGGAGTCAAACCGCCACCACCGCCACCACCACCACCACCGCCGCCACCAGAGGCTCAGGCCATGGTCTAAAAGTTGAGGGGGAGTTTGGTTAAGGCTATTTTTTTTCTGTCTTTCTGTGGATACCTGGTGCTCTCACATTCAACAATCCCGGGGCTCCATTTTCTTTCTGCTTTTGCACCCTCACTGGCACCAGATGGCAACAGGATGACACCCCAGCTTGCTCTGGGCACCGCTGGCATGCTGCCACTGCTCAATTGCAGAAAAGCCCCTTCCCGTTCCCTTGACAGCATGATAGCCTTGCTCTCACGCTCCCTTGTTGCTCTCTTCATCTTGTCGAAGAAGAGATGAAGTTAGAAATACACAGACTTTGAGCACTTTTCACCCACCCAACCCCTTCTTTCAGCCTGGGTGATGACATGCTTTTGGTATTTCTTTGGAGAGGCCGGTGCATTAGAAAAGAGCAATCGATAGAAAGCCCATTTAATCTTTGCAGCCGAGCAGAGCTGAGAGGGGTCTCTTGTATGACATGCAGAGAAAAAAAAAAATACGGCAAATCGAGGAAGGAGAGATGAGGAGAGAGGTAAAGGTGAATTAATGTGTCATGGTCTGTTTGAGGAGGAAACAAGCATGCAGCCTGTTACTCGGGGCTAAGCTAAGCTGTGCGTTTATGTCAGCCCTGGTGGACTGAGCCACTGATGAATCTGCTGGCTCATGTTACTGATGAAGCTGTTTCACCGAAGCCGGAGGCGGTCGAGGAATATGAGGAAATCAGGGGCATAACTAAAAGTGTGACAGAAGTAAAGTGTAATTAAATACATTGCCACCGGCTAATTTGCCTTTCATTTATCTCGACACATCAGTTTCTGGTGTGTTTTCTCTTTGTGTTTCCTCGCCGAAGAAAGGATTGTGTAACTCTTATTGAGGAGGTTATTAATCTTTCAGTGCGCTGTTACAAACATAAACAAATTCCTAAGTCACCATAAGTTATTAAGGGGCCGTCTCCTCGGAGCTGTTTGAATTGGATTAATGCTCCTTCATGTGAAGCACTGAAAATGATCTCTGGCTCTGCTCTCCCTCATGTGTGAATGAGCTGCACAAAAAAAAACAATTTTACGACTGCGCCACGAGCACACACGAGCAGGAGGAGACTGCAGACACTCCTCATGCATATGCAAACCCATGTAAAAAATGCAAGAGCAGGTATCTCAGACATATACACAAACATGCCGCCATCTTATGAGCTGTTTAATAACTAATTTTTATATAAATCTTTAAAGGTGGGGTAGGCAGGATTCCGTTAAAGACGCTTTTTTTTTTTGTGGTGTTTATGCAAAAAAGCTTTTAATATCAGTCAATAGCTATTAGTTATTGATGACATTTGGGAATATCATGATATCTTTGTGTTCTCTTATGTCTGTGTAGTCAACACTTTAAAAGTTTTTGAGCGGCCTGGACTTTCTGACTGTAAGCAAAGTCCACCTCCCTGACCTGATTGGTTGTGAGGCAGACGCTGCTTCCTCATGTTGCGAGGCACGCTCCACGTCCTTGAATAACATTCACGAGCCCAAACAAAGTTAGCGTGCCACAATATCAGACAACAGAAACCAACCAGAAAGTACATAGAATTGTCTGAATCCTCCTTTGGCCACGACCACAAACACAAGCAAGACAACAAACTAAATACCAGAGACTCTGGCGGAATAACAGGCGCTTAAAAAAGAGGTAGACCGGCCAAGAGCTAAAAAGCCGGGTCAACGTCAGCATAAACGATGGGGGAGGCTTTGTGATGTTACCGACCCTGTAACCTTTCTGCTGGACATATAAACCACTAAGTTTAATTAACCTGAAATGTGTCACGTTTTAGTCGCAGAGGAGCTAAAAGCATTGTGTTCGTAAGTACCCCGTTAGCATTCTGCTACATTAGCACTGGTGCTATTTACATTTACTTTGACTGGGCCCTGTTTAACAAAGTAAGCCAAGTGTCTAACAGAAGTGTTTCTTGTCAAATGGGACCTGCTGCATGTTGTAGCGCCGCTAAACTGTTGACCTCAGGTCCTGGACTATGTCACTTTATCCTCGTTTTAGAAGTCCTGCAAACATTGTGTTTGCTGGTAGTCTATTGGCATCTACAGTAGCACCAATGCTTTTTACTTTCACGTTGACTGGGCCCAATTTGAAATTATCTGAAGTATTTATCTGCATTATATCTGAATTTAATTTGAATTTAATGGGAGGGGTAGAGTTTACATTCAAGATTTCTCCCAAAAACTGGCGCTTCTTCAGATCCTGCCTATCCCACCTTTAAGAAGATACAAACACTACAGGATTAAAGAGCATTAAGATTAAACTAAGCAAACTGAAATATCAATTATAAAGAGATGTATTACAAATGTCAAAGACTAAGAAAATTTAATATGCATGTCAATAAATCTTGCAGAAGGGATGCTGTATTAGAAATCCTCCATGAAAGTACTAAAAACCAACACACTTTGAGAGCGTAGCCTCCTTTAAAGCTGCATGATGATGTAGTTTAACAGTTTTTATAAAGCACACATAAACCTCGATCAGCCCCGTCTTCCATTCGAACATCATTCTTTATTCCAATTCAACAAGCAGGCAGATGAAACACCGCGTTTTAAGATATAATTTCTAACCTTTTTATAAGCCGTCTCATTATCTTGACTCACTCCGCTCTGTATCACCACCGACTTCATCTGCAAATGACCCGACAAAACATTAGCCAGATGTTTGTTCTCCACGTTTGCACTAGAGTCTGGAGCAAAGGATTAATATCATCCCCCGGAGATGTAAGTCAACCTCCACCAAGACACGCCTGTGCCTGACTCGGTAAATTCAGCGCCTGATTGAACAAACTGTTTGAACAAAGAGAAGATGATAGAGAAGATTAGATGAACATTTCCAAGGAAAAGTCCCCCCACTCATTCTCTCATTCGGTTACGTAATTTATCATTAATCTGCGGTTTCACATGTGTTACAGGAATTATTTTGCATATATTGCAGAAGTTACTTCGGAGTGTTCTCACTTTTATGCAACCTGCCCAATCTCTGTGGAGCTAGTTATATCTTCTGTGGTTCCTCGAATTCCCCGACTCTGGAGCTAGTACACTTCTAAAACCTGCTTTGCATTTTGTTCTACTATACAGCCTGTTGAGAAAAAGTGACTTCTTCTACGTAGTTCGATCCTGCCTACGCTGCATTTCTTCTCATTTTTTTTAAGAGAATGAAACCAGGACTGAAGATTTTATTACAATAGGGTAAAAATCTCCCTGCCATGCAATTTATGCGATGTCACATCATAAATTCTGACGGCAAAAAACATCAAAATGCAAAATGGACAGGATGTGTGTTTAACACCATTAATAATGTATTTTTCCTTGAGGAAAAGGAATATGTAAAAGACTAATCTGACAGGATGATGAAGGAATAAAAAGAGGGATAGAGCTGTCAAAGCAGCGGCTCATTCCTGTTTGAAAAACAGCTTTTGTGACCTATGCACCTCTAACCCAAGGATCCAGCTCCTCTGAAACAGACCGAGTCCTTTACACACAACAAACTGCAAGAATCCAAATTAATTTGGATGTTTTCTTCCTCGGTTTCCTCTTCGTTTGTCTTTAAATGGACAACTACAGATGAGTCGCTTACATAGGTCTCTCACTCGGTGCCTGGCTCTTGTTTGCCATAGGCTACAGTGTGTGTTTGCATGATTTTGTAAGCCTGCATGCAGAAGCTTTATGTACTTATGGAAATGCACAGCACTGTCAAACATTCATACATATGTATTTAAATATGTGGGCTGACTGGTGGTTAAAAGTATCTCCCTGAACACTGATTGTTCAGAATTAACAATCAATGGTGAGTCATGACGCAGCCGCATTTATCTTTGAATCAAATTTAAATTATTTTCTCATAATTTTATAGTTTTTACGAGATAAATCCCCCGCAGTTGCAGAGCTCCATCATTTTAGCTCTTTCCTTTCCTTCAATCTCCTCCTAACCTCACCTATCCCCCTCTTTTCTCTCCTCCTGCCATCTTATTTCAGCCCTTTTTCTCTCCGCTCCCCTCCATGCCTCCCTCCTTTCTTATCTTCTCACCTCCTTGCTCATCTCCTCTCGCCTGCAATGCCACTGCTGATCTTCTCCACCCTCTAATTCAGCAGCTTATCTGAGCATACAAGTTCCACAAAGCTGCATGATCCCTGTCACCTCGCAGCCCCCGTGGGAATCATGAGTCAGTGCTGCAGATAGATGACAGCGGAAGGGCTGGATGGAGGGGGGAGGTTGGGGGCGAGCGAGGGTGGGAAGCAGTGCAAAGAAAAAGTGAGGATGCACACGGGGAAGAAGAGAGAAAAATGCAATGAAGTGCAGAAAAGCGGGCAAAGATAATATAAATCTGAGGGATCACAAACAAAATAACCGCTGAGAGATGGAGAGACAAAAGAATCCTGTTAGATGAGAAGGATAAATCCTTCCACCCGCTGAGTTTTCAGGTTCAAGACCTTTGCTGCCTTTAATCTGCTCTCATACACTTCTTGTCACATATCGCTGCAGATTATGTCAAAAAAGGCATGAAGTATTTTACAGACGAGCAAAGGGAGAAACAAAGCGGAGGAAGGTAATGGATTCAAATTAAAAAAACATCAGGAGAGAGCGAGTGAGTGAGAGACACAAGTCCCCTGATAAAGACAGAGACAGACATTGTTAGAGATTTTGTACAGATGTGTCACACAAATCCTGATCTTTAGTCAGAGTCTGACAGGCACAGAGAACATCTCGCTGCCACACAGAGCCCCCCTGTGAGTCCCCCCTCCTCCCCTCTCCTCCTCCTCCTCCTCCTCCTCCTCCTCCTCCAGCTCCTCTCTCTGTTATCGTTTCTTCTCTGCCTCGTTTCTCCTTCTGCTTCACTCCATTCCTCCCTGTTTTTCCTCTTTAGCTCTGCCTCATCTCTCTCTCTTCTGACGTTCTCTCGGAGCACATCAACCTTCTCGACTCTATTTTCAAAGTTCCACTCCTTCCTGCAGCTCTTCCTCTCCTTTTTTTTTACGACTTTGCTTCGTTCTTTTGAGAGAAATGTGTCATTAAAATGCTTCAAAAGACGGTTTCCGACGCCGTTCCCGCTGCCCCGTCCGCTCGCTGCCCTCTCGGTCCCCTCTCTTTTCCACTTTAACTCTTTCTCTTGCTGTGTGTCACTCTCCTGGTGGATTTTCACTCCTCATCTTTCTCCGCTAATGAATTTTGGGCACTTTGCAGCCACAGATGGTGCAGCAGGCGGCCGCTGGCGGCAGGGCCTCGCTTTAAAATGGGAGGAAGAAAAAAAAAAAAGGAAGAAAAAGCTCTACAGCCACAGACTGTCTGCCATCACTTCTTTAAAAGTCTGAGCCAACACACCTAAACCTCACCTGATTCACTCGCTTGTTGAATAGGGATACAGCCACACACACACACACACACACACATCACCTTCTCTCTTCTAACGTAATTTTACTTTTGGCTCTTTTCTCAATAATCCCTCAAAGCCATCCTTTCTCTCACTGACTCTCTGGTTAATTGCAAAACCTTGTTTCTATCTGGCAAGCTTGAAAAGTCTTTATCCAGACGGGGCCGGAGGCAAGGGAACCAACACCGAAGTTATGTTTCAGTTCTTAACTTTTCAACCAACACCGCCCACGTGTCTTTTTGTTTCCTTTTTTTTTTCCAATTTAATTCTCACACCTTGCAGAATTTTATGCTTAATTAAGTCTGTCCTCAGTGTCAGACGGTCTTAAAAGAAGCACCACGAGTGGATGGAGGCACTTGAAACAGAAGTATGTGAAAGGTGATAGAGGAAGCAAGGTTTGTGAAAATTATTCTTAAGTGAGAAACTATCCAAGGTCCAAGAGAAAATGTCCACATTTCAGTGCAGCGTCTCTTGAATTCAGATCTGCAGGTTCATCCGTTGTGATGACATCCAGTTTGCATTATAGACAGGTGTGAACACGCTGTACTATGATTCAGTTAGGAGGAACATGCATAGATTGGATCCCTCAAGGACGTAAATGTGATGAGTCACAAGGTAACAAGAGGAGAGAGCAGAGTTAAAGGTTAACAGTTATATTATATAGTTTCTGTATCAAGGCTGGACTTTTTTAGGACTCTCTGTACTTTAATGCATGGAAACCGGAAAAGCAAAAGCATTACTTTAGTGACGCATCTCTGAACTCATTGATATTTTACATTAGAGTGCAAGTAAATGCTAGAGCTGTAGAGTCCTAGTCAATTGGTCGCCTTATTGGTCGATACCTGCTGAATCGACCAGAACTCTTATTGGTCAACTCAAAATTTTCAGCGTCAATTAACAGTCTACGGTTAAGTTCATCAAGAGGAACGTACCAAGTGCTAATGGGGGTGTTTTCAGAGCACCCCCATTTCACGGGTAACAGCCCGTCTCAGAACACCCTCCTTGTTTTTCACCATTTCAGTGGGGAGCGTCCACGTTCATCAACGTCCGGTGGTTTGCTGAATATTTTTATTTTGAGCGTTTCATCTTGCCTTTTGTGTTTAATTGCCTTCTTGTGCTGATATTAGTATATTGTCACGCCGCCTAGCCGCTTTGCCCCCTGCCGCTGAAGGGAACCCCACCCACCATCCACCGTATGATCGTTTTTTGGTCGAAAATTTCAGGGTTTTATTCGACCAAGTATTTCTTTGGTTGATTACAGCCCCAGTAAATGCAGTACTGTAATGTAATGTTGCGCAACAGAGTCTTGGGCCCAGACTTTTATTTTGTGAGTCATGGATTAGCATTTCTTCCAGCATCTCATCATTTTTCTGGGACAGAGGTTAGATTATTCTCCTTGGAGAAAGCAGCAGGGTTAAAAGAGACAGTGGCGACCGTTTTCTGAGCTACATTTCTCCACCTTCTGTGTCGGTTTGAGTTTCAGGACCGGTACCCTCCCTTCTTTCTGCACTCTTACTGTTCCTCTGCCAACAATATGACGTCAACCAACTGGGAACTGCGCGCCAGAATCTCACACAAATGGGGAGGTGTGTTGACATGTGTGTCTGCGGTTGCACGCACATGCAATTAGTGATTTTACTCTGGAAGACATAAAACACAGAGAGTATGCCTGTGAGAAAAAACATGAATGTTTGTTTCCCCGTGACTTTGGATGATGTTACTCCTGGTAGGGGGATAAAATGGTTGGAACAAAACGTCAGTAAACAGTGTCTCTGCTCTCTGTAAAAGTACACCCTGTGCTACCACACAGACATGTTTCATTTTAAGGGCTAAGACTGTAAAACAGTGGGGAACCTCTGATTTTATTCTGCCTGTGTTAAACGCTTGACTGTGATTGGCCAAAATCCCACAATTAAGGTAATTCACTTAATCAGCGTAAGCGACAACCTGATAAGAACAACATCCCAGAACAATCCAGGTAAAGATGCTAGCTGCCTGTTGACACTGTGGCAAAAACGTAAGTGTTAGCTTTGTAGCAAACATTACTTTCTTTCATTTTTATGGGGCACTCACACCAAGCATGAGTAAAATAATCTCCTTGCTTCATTCGCGCAAATCCAGAGGCGTGAATGAAAAGTAGTTACCTGCTTCATCTGGCGTCAACGGTAATTTCAACGGTAATCCCCACCAATTCAACCAGCTGGATCAAGTGATAGACAAAGGTTTTTTATAATTTACCAGGTAATCCGACCTCCTCATTCACTTGCCACCAGGCGAGCTCCTTTTTATTCCGGTTTCGATAATTGAAAGAAAAGGTATCCTATAATTCGGGGCACCCACACACAGACACCATCAGTTTGTCCTCCATTTTAGATACCAGTGAACAACCGTCTGTTTTCATACGTCACCCGGCATCCTTCTTGCTGATTAGTTATTGCAACGCGATTATCCGCTCAAGTTGAGACATTTTCAGCTCCCACCCAATTCGCGTTATTCGCACCGCCAGACTAGTAGGAGCGTCTTAACGCGTCTTTGCATTGACTGAACGTGTAATTCATTCACGCAAATGATTTTACTCATGCTTTGTGTGTGGAGACAGTAACATTTACATTTACATTGTAGAAGGTTTTGATGTTTAAAATGACTGACAAAAAAACCTTTTTTTACTTTATACTCACAGCGATTGATATAGGACGACAGGAGGAGATTTTTGTCTGAAAAAGCTTCTTTCACATGTACAGAAAAGGGGACAGGAAGTATCATTTTGTCCACGGGAGGCACCACAATCAACAGTAATGAAAAGTTCCTCATAGTAGCTTTACGTACCAAAATAAACATACCTTGGAATTATTTCTAACTCACATCCTCAAACCCACACACCAACACGATCAGTTTGTCTTCCATTTTAGATACCAGTAAACAACCATCCGTTTTCATACGTCACCCGGCAATCTTCTTGCTGATTGGTTATCGCAACGCATATATCCGCTGCCAGAGTGGTAGGAGCGTCTAACAGCGTCTTTGCATTGAGATAACGTGTAATTCATTCGCGCAAATGATTTTACTCACGCTTGGTGTGTGGAGACAGTAAGGCTGGTAGTAAGAGTGAGGAAAATAATGACAGCTATGCAGACAGTCAGCATATTTATTTTCATTTCTGAGTGTTGTCATAAAAGGATAAAAGCTCAGTTTCAAGTCCACTAAATACTCTGTCAGCTTCATATTTCTCCATGAAGCTGACTAAGTATTTAGAGCGATCAACAACACACAATTTCTGACCTCCTCTTTACTCAAAAGCGCCTCGTTTTCTGTGTCAGAGACTTTATTTACCACATCTTCCTCTCTGTTATCGTCATCCCCAAAAGAGTCTTTCAGATCTTCTTTTTTGGGGGCAGGAAGTTGAAATAAATGTCCTCTAACTCAAAGTTCTCATTAAAGAAGTATTCTCATTTACAAAAATGTTAGGCTCAGGTAAAGTGTCTACGCTAACGCTGCGCCGTAAACAGAGGGACATCGGAGGGAGAGGACTGTGTACTTAAAGTATCTTGTGTGGGCGTCCCTATATGTCAGCACATCCTGAGGTAGCTCTGAATGATTTATGAATAGCGGGAGATTTTACATGCACTACTCTACACTTTTCCGTGTCCCCTCTGTAGAGAGCTATGTATAGCACCAATGGGTGTATAGGTTAATTGTGCTAACTCAAGGGCATCCCAGCTGTGCAGCTCCGGAGGGTTCTACAACTTTACATTTTTAAGGCCAAGTCCCCTCCCCTCCCCGCCCCCGACTCTCTCTCTCTCTCATTTTATCACTCTTTTTTTTTTACCCTCCCTTTTTACTCCCCTCTGCAAACAAAGTGCCTCGTCATCATCACCGTCTCCCCTGACAACGCTGGTTGCTTTCACTGCCCCAGGTGAAAGCTGTTCTCCCACGCAGAGGTCACAAGTTCAGGTTCTCTGTCTACTCTCAAACTTTTTCGGGAAAGTGGGCAACATCACCTTGCTATGCTTTTGTACTCCTGACATTTTAGACAAAGTACTTTAGATAGAAAAGGGTGCAGAAAAAAAAAAGAGAAAAAAAAAAAACACTAGACTCGGGGGTTTTCTGGATGTGCGGAGGAAAAACACAGAGAATTGATGTCAGCTTGATGTTGTGTCTGTTCTCTCTGGTGTTACATGATTTCCTGTACGGCTGCTGCATCCTTTAAAATTTCGCACCTCTGATGTGGGTTAAATGGTTGGGTTACATGCTGAAACAACGACAAACATGTTATATAATAATCTATTTAATATTTCTCCTGCATAATTTGTTGTACACCTCTTTGAAGAGATTGCAGTTAACATTGGTACATTCGTAAACCGAGATGACGACAGGAGTTATGTGTCAGGTTTGAAACATAGTGATTATCGGATGAGACGAGTTTCAGTAAGTTTTTATTGACTGGTTCGACTTCCAGCCAGACATATACAGGCTAACTCCCCCTAAAGAGAGGATGGCCTTGAGGGTTATGTATGAATGTGAGTCTGAGGTTATGGCATTGGTTATGTAAAGGAAGTCTCCTGAGTCTAAACCCAAAAGAAGCACAAGGATTAGTCACAGGGAGAGTAAAGTACGGTGGAGAGAGTCGCTGTGTTGTTTGAGAGACTGGTAAATGTAGCACCTTTTACATGTGATATGAAGTTTTATCATTTTAATGCAGCAGAGGTGAGTTAGCAGCTGAAATAAGCTGAACAAAAGAAAGAAACCATGAAAGATCAGGACTGAAGCTTTTAAGGTATCAGTGCTTTCAACTGTGCTCACAATCAGAAATGTGCATATTAAAGCTCCTGTGAGAAATTTTTGATGTTTGACAGTTTTGGCGCCCTCTGTGGACAAAGTAGTCATAACTAACCTCATCCTCTACATGTTTTACATAGTCCCCTCATAAAAACACTAAATTCACTGACTTTCAACAAAAAAACATGTATTTTACTGTGAATATTTAAAGTGGCAAATATAAAAACAGGGTTTTAAAGCTGCTTGGGTGACACCTACCCCCTTCACATTACTTTCAGCCTTCAAATATCACAGCATGAAAATGATCAATCATGTTGCTGAAGGTCTTGTTTACCACTGGATATCAAAAAAAGTCATCTCTAAGAATTTCAGCATTTTTCATAGATGTCTGAAAAATCCCTTATAGGAGCTTTAATTTAAGATATTACAGCTTGTCTTTTATGTAAACATGAGGTCAAACTCACAGGAGGTATTCAAGTAGACCTATCTCTTTTTCAGCCAGAAACCAACATTTAAAGTTACCTGAAGGCAGACAGCAGTCATCTCAGGTTTGGTATCTTGTGTAAATCCAGTACCTTGACTCCTTTTTTATAACTTTTCGGGGGGATTCTGGCAAGTTTATCAGCTCACTTTCTGATCCAGTCAAAAAAAGTCCTGGTAAACAAGAAAACCTTCTCATCCATTTAAATATTTTCACACAGACAATGCTTAAACTTCTCTTCCTGAACAAAGTGTAATTGGAAAATATCCGTTATCTGGTTTAATCCAAAGCCTGTCATACCTGACAAGATAAGTTGACCAAAAAAGAGAAGAAACAGTGTTTGACTGTAAGAAAATAAAGCAGTAACATGTATTTTTCAGACCATTGCCATTCAGGCTGATCATCTCATGAGAATTAAGTTGTAATGCGCTCTTCTGCTGTTTGTCATTTTCATCATTATCTGGGTAAGTTGCACCTTTAAACTCAAATCGGCCTTTGTGTAATTTCTGCAACAAGTCGGGTTGATCCAGCGTGAGAATGTGAAAGAAAATGTTTAGAAAATATCACCCTGAGTGAGCATGCAGGCTTGATGACCACTTTTATCACACCAGTGGAAGAGTGACATCTAACAGGCTGAATCATAACAGTCAAAGTTGACGACGAGAACTGTGAAGATGACCGCACATCCATCCGTTTTGGACCGTGTTTTAGATGTCATTTCCTGCCTCATGGACTCATCCCCAGCCCACCACCTCCTCATCTGACAGGAAAGGGAAAAAGGCGACTCATTAATTTAATCACTTTTGGTTGACAGGTCTGAGTTGGTAGAGTTTAGCAGGATTTATCATCAAAAACTGGAGTATAATATTCAGAAGTGTGTTGAGTCAGTTTAAGACCACCTTAAATTAAGAACTGCTGACTTCCGTCTCCTCAGAATAAGCTCCTCATACCTGCAGAGGAAGCAGAAACTGTCTCTTATGCTTTTTTCGTGTTTTTCATGAGTTTATGATGTGGCTGTGGTCTCACCGCTCAATTCCACTAAATCCTTCACACAGGTCTTCAAAAGGGCAAAGGGTTTAGTGAATCTCTAACCAGTTTACAAACTTTAAACACCTAAGGATGTGTTTTTTTTTCAGACTTCATCTAATCATGGGACGCCTGCACGTCTCCTCTCTGACTCTGATTAAAACATCATCCTCCTCACTCGCTCATACAGTCCTTGTCCCTCCCTCCCGCTTTCTTTCTCCCAGAGGAATAAATAAACCACAAAACAAGTTCGCTCCAACTTTTTTTTTCCATCTCCAATTCATCTCTCATCACTGCTGTTTCTCCCCCTGACGTTTTCTCCTTCCCCGTCATTCCCTGAGGTAGGCGGCGGTGCGGGGGAAACTGACAGCCATCACTGCATCGTTTGTCGGCACTGCTGCTAATCTGCATGGCGTTAATAATTGATTGAAGCCTCCAACCACAGATCTCTGATGGACTCTCTCCCCCTGCATCTCTCTCTCTCTTTTTCTCATTCGTTCCATTTTTTCTACCCCGCCTCTAAATATACTCCCACTTCACTTCCCCCATGCTATCAAAACGCATTTTTAGAGCATTTCTCTGCTTCTCTCTCTTCTTGATGAGTCTACCGAAGCATCCTAATTCCCTTTCTCACACTCTCAGTCCTTCTCCTACACACACAAACGGGCCTTCCTCTCCTCTCCTCTCCTCTCACGGTAAAACCTTTACATCTCTGTCGCAGCTTTTCATCCACCTGTTCAGTTTCTCCGATGAGCCTTTTTAAGTTGTTCAGCTGTCCCCGCCATGCGAGGTGGCTTTTTGTATCCCTCCTCCAACAAACAAGAAATGAACAATGCTGTGTCAAAGGCTCGCCACCTGTCCTACTGTAGGCAGCAACATGTTACACACACACACACGCAGGGGCGCGCACACACGGGCACACACACACACACACACACACACGCAATTTTTAACTTGACAACATAATCCTGCCATGCTGCTGTCTGTGATTTATGAGACCCAGTTAAAAGGATGTGAGGGTTCTCTCTTCCCTTCACCTCTCTCCCTCCCTCCCTCCTTCCCTATCGCTCTCATTTTAAACCCCCAAACTGTGTGTGTGTGTGTGTGCGTGTGCATGCAAGTGTGTGTGATTGCATCCTGCAAAAAAAGGGGGGGAGCTGCATCTATATAAGATGCAGGGCGAATCAAGTCACTCGCGTCCCCCCCTGTGATTTCTAACCACAACCTCTTGCATGAAAGCTCTGCAGTGCTCATCACTCACCTGCCCGATGCATGTGTGTGTATGTGTGTGCGCAAACACACACCACCACTGACATCAATGCATGGAAAAATACACACAAACAGAGAGATGCAATAGAAAACACACACACACAGGCACATATTTGATTCCTGAAGACCGAGGCTGCTTCTTATGGATTTAGTCTGGATTACCTGCCAGGTGACGTGAGAAACCGCCTCAGGGTTGGAGCTCCTCAGCAGCCCTGACGGCCTCAGGTTCAGTGTGGCAATTAGTTTCTGGATGAACTGCATATAATATTTGACAACAGCCTTAAGGGAGCTCATTCTCATTTTGTTTTCTTCAGCCCTTCCCTGACCTTACATCTACAGCTTAGCGCTTCTCTTCCTGTGGCAGGTGACATTTTATATATCTTTTCATTTATTTTACAGTCCTTTATGTTCGGCGTACAGAATGAAATAAAGTCGTTTCACTGACTTTTTCCTCTTTGTGCAGCTCTTTAAATCTTCTCCAAAAGAGCTCTTGCAGTGCTGTTTTTCTTTTTTTTTTCAGTTCAGTTTGTCTCTGCCAACACAAAAAACTGTAAAACAGCAAAAAGCTGCTATTTAAACGTGTAGCAGTTCAGTTATCTACTCAGACGCTGATAGTGCTGGATTCAAATCAGTTTGGCACTTTGAGGCACTAAATAATGAAAAGGTCTTGTTTGTGAAGACTTTCAAGGTTTTGTTGCTGTTTTAAAGGAGAGGAGGATAAGTATTCATTAACTACAGTATTTCTCCAACTGTCGATGTAAATACTGTTATTTCTGTAAACTAATCTCAGCGAGAAACTTAAACACACTCCCCAATGTTGTTATGCCTATTTATTTGTAAATTTAACACAGACATACAGTAACATCTGTGCTGAAACACTCAACCATGCACAACTCCCAGATGCATGTGGATGTGTTTTTAGCAAGAATTTATGCCTATCTACGGGAGGCTTTTTTGTAAATTGGAAAGAAAAACAGCAAGAAAATATAAAAGCAAAGACATTAAACTTATTTCAAGATTGCGTGTGTACAACATTATTCTGCATTATATATAAGTTTTAAAGGGGAAGTATTATGCATTTTTTTCCAGACTCCCTATTTCCTTTCTGCTACCTCTTTAAAAGCCTCAAATTTCTCACACTGGTGTGTTAAAAAATATTTTTATTTTAGCCTTTGTCTAAGACGCTTTGTTTTAGCTGCTGTCTCTTTAAGGCCCCCCCTTCCACAAGCCCACTTTCTTCTGATTGGCCAACGGAGGCTTTCTGTAACTGGCTGAAGGCAGAGCTCGATGTTTTGGCCTCACTCCCTCTATTGCGGTCGAGCAGTGGAGCAGCGTTACAAACAAAGACATCATATATGTTTAAATTTATATATATATGAAAATTTATGTCTATGGTTACCCCGCTCCACTGTGGGTGTCACCTCACACGCTGTGGAGTTACTGCGCCAGAATTTTAATAAATCTTGCACATAAACTATGGTTTCGCAGATTTGAGCAGTTTAACATCTACTTTCTCAGATTATGACAAAATGTGTGAACTAGGCCTGCACGATATATCGTTTGAGCATCGTCACCACGATGTACGTGTGTGCGATAGTCACATTGCAGAGCCTGTGATGTCGGAGGCGAATGAACTAACCTAGTTTCAAGGGTAGCTGACTGAGATACACTCCATGTGACTGCATGTGCTGTGCAGTGATCTACCAATCACATTCATTCTTTACTCAGTTGCAAATCAGAGTACCCTGCCAGCTGTCAATCAAAAACAGAGATGAGGAAACCACGCCCCTGCACATGGAGTGAGTTGCTGGCGGTGTTGTGCCAAGAAACACATGCCCACCAAGAACTACTTTTGGAACATGACTCATCACTGTCTAGCCCAACAAATAAGAATTTTATTGGTTTTAAATTGTACATTTCCGTGGACCACTCTACTGTAAGCAGTGCGCGTTTTGCGAGGTGAATGCAATTCTTGGCGGGCATGCGTTTCTCGGCACAACACCGGTAACAACAATAATGATTGCAAAATGAGCAACGAACGAGAAAATCATCTAAAATGAAGATTTGTTTCCAAAAAGAAAAGGAAAGTCAGTTATCTGGAATTATTTTGGTTACAAGAAGGATGATGTCCACCAAACATGTGTTCATCTGTTTCCACAATAACGTCCCAGCACAATAAAAGCTAAAAATATCTCTGAGACAGACAGAAGCCATTCTACAAACATTCACAAGAAGAGGTAAGATCAGTGCAGGTTAACTGTCCTCAAGATTTCAGCTGTGCAACATTGCATAAAGCGCTGTTCAGGTCATCTGGTGAAAATTCCTGTATTTTTTAATATAATAATAATAATAATAATTTTTATTTATATAGCACCTTTAAAAACAGAAGTTTACAAAGTGCTTAATATCGCAATATATATCGCAGGGTTAACAAAAAATTGCAATGTTAGTTTTTCCAATATCGTGCAGCCTTAGTGTTAACCTTGTGATCTGAAACTTTGCGTACATTTAGTAAGGGCACCAAACTATGTAGCTTTGCAGTTTTCGTTGTAAATGTGGAAAAGCATGATACCCTCGCTTGAAGCAAATGTACACAGTAAAGCAATCATAAAGAGTCTCTTGAAATATAATGTAAAAAAGTTGCTCACTGTATAAAAATTTGCACTTTTCAGGAGTTCCAGCCTGGCTCCTGGCTCTGTTTCACACAATTCATTTCGCAAATGCAAATCAGCTCTTTGACTCAGCTTCATCCACAGGTCTGTGGCGATTCACTCACTCCAAAACACAAAAAGCTCTGACAGCTTTAGTGATGCGTTTCCCTGCTGACATCAGTCTAATTAGCGGCACCTGTATGTGGTCGCTCCAACTCAAAGTGCTCGGGTAATATTTTAATTCTGTTTGAGTTTGACTTTTCAACTGAGCTGTCTGAGAGTTTTCAAAAGTGAAATCAGCCATTCAAAAGTGAAGTGGTTTTGTTTTCTATCACGGTGGTGGCAGCGAGGGCAGGAGAGGGAGCGTTGGCTAAACTCTGGTGTGCAAATAGAAAAATGATTTTAAAAATAGCACCTTAAAATCAACAGACTGACATCCCTTATTTTTTATCATCTATTTTATCTCATCCTTTGCATACCTAAGTATCTTTGGACAAAAAAACTTTGTCCTACTGAATTGTAAAACCAGAGCTGTTTCTTCAACTGCTCGACTGACTCCATCAGTTTCAAGCATGAAATATTACTCTATGAAACTCATCTGTCATGTCGCTGATAGTTCTGTTTGCTTTTTGATGCCATAAAAAGACATTACCGTCAATTCAAGTCAATTTTACACCCGTTAGAAAACTCGTTACTAGAGCTTTAAATGACTGAAAAATCCTGGGTCTTGCCTGTTACAACCAGCCTCGCCTTTAGGGATAAACATTTATGTGTTTACAATCACAACAGAGTTATGTATGAAAATAAAACTAGAACACTACAAGAGTATTTCTGCTTTTGACACTTGGCCTCATTTTCATATGTATTTCTGCACTATTTTACATCAGACTACTTTATTTCCTCCACCACTTTGTTTCAAGCTCCTAAGGGAAGTTTTTGACATTCATGATATACACTGAAATTGATTTTGATGCCTTTTCATGATATTCAAAAGCAAATAAAACCATCAGGGACATGACTTAAGAGCTTGTTTATGCTAATTTTTAATGCCTGAAACTAGTGCGAGGGGGTAGGTATCAGGACAGCAGCTGGAGAACGAGGCCTTCTTTTGTGATTTCCACAAAATATTAATGATAGACAATTTATTTGACTGTGAATGGTCGAAGATATTTTTTCAGCATTTAGAGGAAAAGACTGTCTTGTCCACAGGGGGCGCCAAAGCTGACACAAATTGAAAGTGCTCACAGTAACTTTAGCGATTGAATGTTTGTAAATATGTGATTTTTACTGTGATGAAAACATGGCAGTTTAACCCCTAATTTCCACCGCATCCGGAACGGCTACAAATAGGGCGTATCTGTTGATCGTAGCTGATTCAAGTTAATGTGTCACCGGCTTCTTCCCGTTCTACCGTGGATCGCCGGACTCTGCAGCTGATTGCAAGAGTTCTATTTTTTTCTGGAACATGCTGGATAAATTCAGCACAGATTTTATGTGCTGATTTAAAGGTTTATAGACAGCATTTCATCTCAATGACACCATGGATGAGAGGATGCTGATTTTGTAAGTCTAGAAGTAGATTTCCTCCTCTGAAAGGACACAATCTACTGCTTATAGCTTTTGTGGCTAAGAGACAACTCGTTATCGCACGATTGCACGTGAATCTGCAGGTTCTTGTGAGTTCTCGTGATTCCTGCTGTCCGTAATCCGCCACAAAATTTGCCTCACAAACGGATCTGGTAGGAATTGGTAGAGCCGTTCCAGATGCAGTGGAAATCCTGGGTAAGCATTCCCCATTCGATATTTGGGTATCATCCTACACAAACTCAGCAACACAAAACTAGACCTAATTTCTATTTGTTGAGTCATAAAACAGCACTGATATCTCATCTGTTTGGTACACTGTACCTGATGGATACAAGTCAGCAGGACTCATGACAGGAGCTTTACTTGTTTATGGGTTTTCTTGCAGGATTATACAGTCCTGGTTTGGTATTTTTCTATGCCAGGTACATGCATTTTATGTCCTTCTGCGATATTCCACAGCTGCACAATCAATCTCATCCTTCCCCTCAGAAATGCTCCACACACATATTTCTTTCATACACACACTTCTTTGCCCTGCAGACACATGAATTCATAATAACGTCTTCAGGCAGTCAACCAGAGCAACGTAAACACATTTAGAGGAATCTTAGCAGCTGGAGACGCAGTGACGTGTTCGGAGGTTTGGTGTGTGTAGGCGTGCGGATGTATGTGCGTTATGTGATGTGTTGTGTAGGCTTGGCCAGGGCCGGGTCTGGCAGCGGCCACTCTACCCAGGCTGTTAGTCACGATGCCGTGACACCCCCCGCTCCCGGGCACTGCATGGGTCATTAAGGAGCTGCAGCGTAGCCCAAGGATGACCACATACGAGCACACAAAGTAACACTGACATACATAAGCACACAAACAGAAAATATTATGTTTATGTGCTACCGGGGTGGTTAAAGGGGACACACACATGCAAACACACATGCTACTTCCACCACCGTCCACAGGGGGAGTCAGAGAGGCTCAAAACCGCCTAATGAGAGTCATGTATTCAATTACTTAATTAAATCACAGCCCCCAAGTGCCCCGGTGACTCTGAAGGCAGATAATTGAGAGGATGGGATTCACAGTGTTGCTCTGCATCCTGACCCTTGTCAGTGCGTGTAACCGAGGCCAAACGGGCCAGAACAGGGACAGGACCCTAGATGTGATCTCCAAGCAGGACTGAGTCAGAGAGGGAAAGTTCAGAGCTGGTTGAATCGATGAGATAAGTGGATTAGAGCTGATTTCTCCTTCCTTGGACTAAACTTTGAACCTGAGGTGTGCCAGAAAACAGGACGGATAATCATGAGTGGTTGTTGTGGTTGTTGTGGTTGTATATTTCTCCATTCAGTCCCCCAGAGAAGCGGCGTTAAACATTGTGAGAGCGAGGGAAAGCATCTTTATGACCCCCCCTTTTTGGACTCTAATCGTGCTGATATATAGGTGTAATAAAAACAGCTGAGAAATAATCAGCGTCCCAGGGAGTGTTGAGCGGTTTCCCGGCCACCAAAGTGAGATGCTCCCTACCGGTGGGGAGAGTTGTTTCTGTTAAGGGCAGTGAAGGAGGGAGGGAGAAAAGTTAAATGGCTTTTAATTAAATTTTAATCAAGAGATAATTTCCCCTTCCCTAAACCAGTTAGGGGGAGGAGATGGATAGAGCCGAGTAGAAGGCGAAAGACGGGGCGCCGCAGCCTTGATGGATTGGATGTTTAAACCTTGCAGAGAGGCCATCACTGGTGTCTTGTTAAAATTTAATCGATCTGTTGATTCTCAATGATCTTACGAAGGAGACGGCGGCTATAAAAGGTGAAATTCCTCGATCTGGCTTCTCTTTAGAGACCTGAGGATAAAGTCCCTAACCTTTTATGAGAAGAAAGGGGAGCTGTTGTCACTGTTGTTCCACCGGGTCGAAGTCAGATCATTACAAACATATTTCTGCTCTGGAAACAAGTTCAATCAGGGTTGAAGTCCTCCCTGGAACTCAGACATTATTATTGATAAAGTCAC
Organism: Xyrichtys novacula; assembly: GCA_962446985.1. Lineage (NCBI taxonomy): Eukaryota > Metazoa > Chordata > Actinopteri > Labriformes > Labridae > Xyrichtys > Xyrichtys novacula. The sequence goes on from OY660871.1 coordinate 29,256,284, forward strand.
CACCTTCTGTCCATCCAAAGCTTTTCGCTTGGCCACCAAAAAATGACCCGACCTTTACGCAAAGCCGGGTGCTCAATACAACTTTATTACTTTATTGACTTGAGTGGCTTAGCAGAGCCGGTGCTGCACAGTAGACATTTCATCCTGAATGTCAGACTGCTGATGTCATAGTTGCCTAGGAAGCCGGACCCATCTTCACAGAACCACAGAGCCATGTAATCATCTGAGCCTCCGACTTACTTAGCTCCAGTCTCTGCTCTTTACGAGGCGCTCGGTGGGAGGATCCTGACCACGAGGCTGCATTCTCCTCACTGATGTGTTCAAAAACACAACACCAATAATCACATTATTACATTCACGCAGCATTGGTGTGACTTATGGAGGAGCGATGACTGGCTTAGAGCTGGATGTTGCGCCGGATTACATTGCAGATGAGTGTTTCCTGCCGTTACGGCCGGCTATTACTATTATCACTTTCCTTGCTGGGCAGGATGGGAGCACAGCGGCACATCAAGTGAAAATGTCACAGAGGTTTTAGTGGGTAGGCAGAGTTTTTCTTTTTTTTCTTTTTTTTTTGGAGGAGGGATGTGGTAAGAGGCTCTGGTGCAGAGGGTAGAGTGTGTTTCTGACATGGTGTGTGACGAGGGGCATCGCGCCGACCCCTGCTCATGAATAAGACATGCGCTGAGAGGGCTGCCGGGGCGCCCGCTGTCCATTTGCCATTTGCACGCTTGGCCAAAGCCATGGAGGACGGCTGGTGAGGGAGCGCCGTATGAAGCTGCTCTAGGAATTCTGCGTGGAGATACCGAGTACACAGAGGAGACTCCTGCATGCAGCTGCACCGTTTGTGGATTGAGGTTTTCGAGGTCTACCACACAAGCATAATTAATGACCGGCCCGCCTGATTGCACGGGCATGAACAGCATGTCAATTTGATTGTATTTTTAAGGGAAAACATCTGGGATTCTGATTTGTGTGGCACCAGGTCTCCACATAGCTTTTTCAGTATTGGCATTGCTCAGAAAAGCAAAGAAAGGGCCTCGTCTCCTTGTTTTGTTTGTGTCGACCGTGTGACACCGGACTCTGAGAGACAATAAATGTAGAAGAAAAACAGCCGCAGGGGGAGGCTCAGTAATGCAGTGCAGTACATCTTCACTGCTTACTTTGGATACAGATATTTGCCTTTATCATTTCCAAAGTTGGCCTTGGGCTCACAAATTGATGTCCTTTAACGATTTCCGATAGCAACCAACATCTCACGGTCGCAGCATTTGCAAGATCAATACCAAGGAAGGCGGCTGAAAATTGCATGGAAATCTGAATGCTGAGGTAGATTTTGGAATCCGATGAAGCCGCATTATTGTGATTATTTTGTTTTATAATCACAGGCTGGCGAGCGGGAATGGTTAAAGACTTTCATCGTAAATGAATCCGACCCATCCCCCAACGAGAGGTCAGGCTTGCATTGATCTACTGCTGTCCTCTCCATCTTTCTTTTCTGCCGTCTCCTTCTCCCTGTTCCCCCCCCCGACCAAAGCAGATGGGATCGATAGAAAATCAAGGAAGAGGCTGGAAAACAGGTTGGGTGGAAAATGTTCCAGCCTGAACTTTTACATCAAAGGGAACTTCTGAAACCAAAAGAGAGAGAGATGAACACACAAACCGCCAGAACTTTGAAGCCTGCGCTCGGTGGATGTGAAGCAGCAAATTGAGGTGAAGAGTCAGAAGGCGGATGCTGGCTGCTCAGATGGAGGATAAGAGGTCAAAAACACTACAGATGAATGGGACAAATAAGTGCTATGCTGTTAACACAACCTGACACCTGTACAGATAGGCTAAGTCTTGTTCAGCTGGGTTGTTTTTTGGCTATCCTCTGGACAAAGGCTTGTGAAAAGGGTGTGAGGGTTTTTCAGCCGGCTGTTCAGACAGGAGTGTAACGATCAGACACGCAGCACGAGTCTCGCCTCTTCTGTCTTTTTTTCTGATTGGAGTCTACACAATCCTCCCATAAAACAATGTTAAACCTGTCTGCTCTCCTCGAGGCTTTCTCAGATGTAAACAACTCGAGCTGGTTGACACAGCCTTTAACCTCCAAGCCCATGGGTCTCCTCCAGCATTTAATATACCTTTCAATTGAAAAATGTGGATTTCAGGAGACAGCGGGATTGTTCATGGGAGCTGTTAACCGCTGACCTCTTGGCTCCAAGTGCCTGTTAGCAGAGTCACCTGTCTAACCCAACTTCACCGAGCTCCACATAAACAAGGCAACAGCGTGCGAGCACCTGACAGAAAGCTGCAGCCACAACAGCTGCAGTCTGGCACTCAATTTTCCACTGCTACCACATCAGCACCCCAGTGGAGAGGCTGGGAGGCAGCGGGGGCCTCATACTGAAAAATCTCCTGTATAATGAAGTGCTGAAATAGAAGGGGAGAGTATTTGCTGTAAAAACCAAGGGCTGATTGGATCTCCCTGGATAAATGCTGCGAAAAGTCAAATTCAGTTTACATAACGCAGAATCCCTAACACAAGATAAATGCATGTACAGCAAAGATGACAATTTATTGCTTAATAGAAAACCGCAGAACCTGCAGGTGCAAGATCTGAAAACAACAAGATTGAATCATTATTTCTGCATGAAAAAAACTCTGTACTTAAGGAGTATTAATCAGCTGCATTAGAAACACCATGCTGTAAAACTTAAATGCACAGTTGGATGGAAACCTTATTACCGGACATGTAACATCAACAGGCAAAGATCAGGGGACATTTAGAAACTGCAAAAACAAATAGCTTTACAAATCAATCACTATTAGTTTTAAAAAAATCATGCTGCTAAATTAGAAAACAAAGTTCTCTCAGGAAAATCACAATAAACGAGGCGTTTATGTCTTTATGTGGTGAGTTTCTTCTCAGTTTTAACCAACAGTTTCTGACAGAAGCCAAACGAAGACACTGAGAGCTCCCCCTGGAGACAAAAATTATACCAACACAGGGGAAATGGTCTGTAAATCAGCGATGAATAAACTGAGACTGGTCAAATCAATAAATCACACCTTATTAGGCAGAAAAAGGGTCAAATAAAACTGACTCAAACTGTTAATGTGTTTCAAATACCATTTATGAAGACCTCTGTGTTACGCACTCAAAAAATCTGTTTATTATTGCATTAGTGATACTAGGGACACACGCTAACACTGACTAAAATCAAACTAAACCAAATTTCTCATAGCCGGATTAACGTACTAAATTCAACGTACAACTAGCTAGCCGTTTGTTAAAGCGTTTGTCAATAGTTCTGGTACATGACAAAAAAGGTCAACCAGGAAACAGCCCAACAGAACCAATCTGAAAGGCTGCATAGAAAGCTACAACAGTAGCTGGACTTGACTGTACAGTCATTCTGGGCGATACCTCACTTCTTTTACTGATCTTGTCCTCTATATGAACAAGGAGTGTTTGTGTAAAGCATTAGGGCTGGGCGATACGGCCTCAAATCAATATCACGATACATTGATCAGTTCACCTCAATAACAATAAATGGATGATAACTTCTCCACAAGCTGCTCCCCTCCTCCCACATTAACTTCATCTACTTCAGCCGCTACAACTTTTGAACCGTCCTCCATCTCCTCATCTGTCTTTCCCTCTTTGTTACTGACTGGATGGGGTGGAGTCACGTCTCTGATGTAGGACAGCGTCTTAAAGGGACATGAGACCATAGCCTACCTACACACATCCAAAACCAACTTTTACTTATTTATTTTTTAGACATCAAATATACCAATAAAGGCAAAATGACGTCGGTTATTCTTGTAAATCTCGGTATCAGTAAATTTTTAGTTTATCGCCCAGCCCTGTAGAGCTAATGTACACAGAGTTGAGTTAATGACAGTGTTGTTTTTGGCAGGCATTTTAGATTTAGTTTTAGATCCAGGCATTAAAACTGACTGAGTCTCATCACTGCTGCTCATGTTAACTGAAGGGACAAGTCCACCTTTACAACTGAAATACAGATTATAGCAACAGTTTAAGGGTCAAATCCTGTGCTTCATGTACAAAATCTTAAGTCCTAAAAGCCAGTGGCACAGGTTCAATCCCATTTAGTTGCCCTGTGCAGCAGGTCAGTCCCCACTCTCTCCTGTCAGTTTCTCACTTTATCTAGCGTCCTATCTCAGAATAAAGGATCCCGAGGGTGCCAGGTAAAGAAAAAACAATCATCCACATGCAAATCTATGTGTATGTATTACAATCTGTGCATGCAAATTGCAAATGCATGAGCACGAATCTGCACATGGCTTAATTTTCTTGATCTGGCACCTGGAGGGCTCTGTACACATGCAGTTATATAAACAAGCTATATTCTCAGCCATATACTGCTCCATTATCCAAATGGGCACCACCTGCAATGTTGCACAGGATAGAGTTGTTGTCCATCCCAGTAGGCTGCCGAGCCATAACGCTACCCCACAATCTTATCATTCAACACTCAACATACTGAAAGCACACATATAAGGTATTTCTGCAGCTCAAACCTGCTTATTGTCAGACAATTTAGCTAAATATGATATACTGGTTGGATTTTTCAAAGGCACCTGCATATTCTGAACATAGAAGATCACAGTATGAATAAAAATAGTGATTTCTGATCATAATAACCATTTTTAAAGGATGTAGGTTTTGTTAGTCGCTACGAATAAATCAGAGCTACTGAAATATTGATGTTTTATTTAACAGTTTATTCACAAATTCATTCAGCTTGCATTTCATGAATGATCCGGGTCTAATTTCTAAATAAAAAGTCGAGTCCTGTTATTGAGTAGACTCCAAATAAAGATAAAAACACTCACGGTAATCGGTCGACCAAAAATGCATTTAAAGTGTTTTCGCTGATCTAAGGGGCATTGCTCTGATATTAGACAACAGAGGACTTGTTGGCAGAAATACTCATTAGGGCTTTCATTATGTAACAGTATATGTATTTAATGAGATCACACTACAAGGCTGTTGCACACTCCTTGAGGAGGACGCGGAGTTGTAGAAAAAGGGTGTTCATATCAGAGAGCCTTTAATTAAAGCTGAGTAGACATCATGGAGAGGAGCAGAAAGCTTGCTCAGCAGGGACTTGGACTGGACAGGCCCAGTGGGGGAGGGAAGGGATGGAAAAAAAAATACCAAGAAACAACTGGAATGAAATGGGAACTCTGGTGATAATTGCAAACAAGTTGGAGAAGGGTAAACTGCTGCTGGAGAATTTACGGAGGAGGTGGAGGTGTGAGACAATCAAGGGTCGGCGCTCTGTAGGAGGGGGAACTCTGGCGCAGTGGGTAATTAAAGGTGATAAAAGCAGACTCTTCTAAGTGTGGATTGTAAGGGAGGAAGGAAGAGATTGAGGCGCAGAGGAGCACAGGTGGGGGTGGGGACAGGTGGCAGGGTTAGTGATGTGGTGTGGTAATTGGTTGGCAGGCAGCAAGGCTGAGACGATTTCAGCGCTCTGTGGTAGTTTTGGAGTGTGTGTGAGTGTCTCAGTGTGCTACAGAAAGAAAGAGAGAATTGATCATCAGATTTGTTCATTCCTGTGGAAAGGCTGGAGGCAGGACAGAGTACCAAGGGTCAGAAGAATTGGGGCTTTTCTAAGTCCGATCAAGGGAGAACAAAGGTAAACAAGGGGGACACTGAGCAGGAGAGCGAGGGGGAGAAAGCGAAGTAGAGAGGTAGAGAGAGTAAAGATGAAATGGTAAGGCGAGAAACAAGCCCAAGGAACATAGAGGCAAAGAGAAACATTGGCTCATGGGAGGATTAGGAGCCGAACGCAGTGGAGGAAAAATAAGAAAAACTAATTTACAGAAGCCGGTCAGAGGCATCTTCAAAGTTCTGGAGTCGATCACGGAATTTCAAGTTAGCCGACTACATTCAAGAGTTTACCTCGACTCAGAGTCCACCGAGAGCGAGACTAACAATTCAGGTGGATTAGGCAACAGATGTGCATTACAAAGCTGTGGAAGCAGTTTGTCCAGGTGTGATTCAGTGCAGTCTTTTAGTGTCTGAATCATAACTGTGCAAAGTAGGTGAGGGGATCAAAACCTTGTTCTGCTTAAGATCAAGTTCTGCATATTGTTAAATCTGAAAATCAACATTTCAATTTGTGAATTCTACTTAGCCTCATGGGATGATGCAACATAATAACTTGAACAAGATGAGAACATTTCACTGACTGACTGTCTCAATGTTTTCAAAAAGGATTCAGTTTTCAGCAGAAGTAAGTTTGTGCCTAAAGTTTGGCTATATTTTACCAAAGTACAACACAAGGAGCGAGCAAAATAAAGTTTGGACCAGCACATTAGCACTGTGTACCAAACTAACACAAAAGGAGAACCTTCGACTGTCTTTTGGTTGAAAAAACTCAATAAACTTCAGCTACCGCTGCAGAACAATCATCCTCTTCCTCCAATTAAAGCAGCCGAGGTACACGGTAGAGGTTCTACCAGCTAATTGGATGATCTGCTACCTTTACCACCAGTCAGCACTGTAGGCAAGTCAATTTATTCGCAGAAGAGAATGGCATGCGGATGGGCTGACCTTGGCTCTGACATAGCCTAAGGCTCCGGCTAAACATGTATGGAAATACTTCTGTGAGCAAATTGGAGGCTATCATACAGAATATGGAGACACAGACATATATTTTAAAGTCATTTGTGATTTTATGATGTGTTCGCAGTTCTATATGGCTGCTTCCTTGAAAAGTAGACTTCCTGGTCAAAAACAGGTAAAATTAATCCAAAAAAAATTCAACAAAAAGAGACTCTAACTCCATGGAAAATTAACATTGAGTGCTGGAGAGGTTTGCACATAATGATATGGGGACTATCATTGGAAAACATGGGAATTAGGAAGCATTAGTAGTCTAAATTTTGTTGCAAGTATCGTTGGTTATGTACATTGAAATTGCAAGGTCGGAGTTAGCTAGCTAGCAAGCTTAACAAGGTGCCATAAGGTTAATTATGTGTTCAAGGTCGTGTCAATAAAACCACTAAAAAGTCAATAAAACATCATTATATATGTTTATATGTTGCCCCAAAAAAACCATTTATTGCCTGAAAAACACGTAACCAAATTAGACTGTTTGAAATCACATTAAATCAAACTTCTTATAGTTAGAAAAGCATGACTGGACAATACAGAATTGCAAGGTCAGAGCTAGCTAGCTAACTTAACAAGGTGCTGTAAGGTTAATAATGATGTGTTCAAGGTCAATAAAACCACTAAAAAGTCAACAAGAGATCATTAAATACGTTAGAAATCGATTTATTGCCTGAAAAACACAACCATGTTTGTTTGACTGAAACCACATTAAATCAGACTTCTTATAGTTGGACTAGCAAACCACAAAACGGATGAAATTTTCCAGACAGAGGTGTAAAAATGACAGCATTTTCACCCATCAATATCCATCCTGTCGGCCTCTTGCTAGTGTATTCTGCCAACTGTTTGGATACGTAGTAGGTCAGACAGGAGAAAGGAGGCGTGGTGCCAACTACTGTAGCAAAGGCAGACGCACTTTTGCCAATAATCAAATTTTTGCCCAGTGCTTATAAACTTGTAAAAAAAAATTGTGGTTCACTTAAATTGCCTGATAGAGCAATAACAGAAGCTTGCATGTAAATGTACTGATTAGTAAAAGCAATGTCAGTTCTGTCAGAAATGTAAAGTCACGTCCACAAATAAAAGAAAAGTATCACTGGAGGAGCAAACAAAGGCTCAGACTGTTCAATCGGATCAATAACGGTATCTTAGGTATCCCTTGTTAACAGTGCAGTCCTGCAGGAGATTTTCTACTTTCTCCAAGACAGGCAGAGAAATTAGTCTGCTGTAGCGGAGTTTACCGTGTGATGAAGATTGAGGTGTAAGTAGAAGGTGTAACAGCTTTCCTCCACCCTCAGCCTCGCCAAATGTCTCAGCGGTTCTTGTTTAACCTCAGTTCCTATCTAACGTCGATGGGCAGCACTACAAAGTTCACGAAATTCCGCCTATGCAGGTAAAAAGTCTGATGCTTCTCTTCCTCGTTATTCTCAGTTCAATCCTGTAAATCCGTCGGGTTTAGGTGAAATACAGATTCTGCAAATTAAACGTCTTAAATGAGTATGCCCTTCTCTAATGCAGAACTTCACTTCTTAGAGTCATGTGTGCTCTGGGATTCTGCTTGAACATGTCAATCACTTATTTCCAAGTGTAGGCTGAAAGAGAAGTGAAGTAAGAGAGGGGAGGAAGGGTAAAGAGACACCAATGAGCGGGTAAAGGAACAAAAACTCTGGAAATAAAAGTCAAAGACACTGTGAGCGTAAGCCCAAAGAAACCGTGAGTGACGAAACTAGACAAAGGAAATCTTAGATGTTTGTCGCAGTCACATTGTAAATTTCTCCAGAGAGGAAATGAGATGAATGCAGAGGAGAGGATGGCGATGAGGAGAAACAATAATATCGCACTAAGTCAAGCAAGACTTAGGTGAGAAAATGGCCTCCAGTTTGTTCGCCGGTACTCCTGCCAAGCTATCAGCCCATCCCCTGCAGGCAAATGCTTCACCACACAGACAGACAGACACTCATATTCGGGGAAATAAACTTTTCTTGCGGCATATAATCAAGCTGCACTTGCATGGTGCTGCATTTGTAATGTGCTTTTACATGCTTGGGGTTACAATTCAGGACTGAAGGATTTTCAAGCATTTACACGGCCTTGGTCACTCCGCTGTCAAGATTACAGGTGAGACATTGATAAATCTTCCATGAAACCAGCTCAAAAGTGGGCTGAATAATTCTTTAAACCCACAAGGAGGAGGTGGGGAGGGGAGAGGCTTAGTGGGGAATTTCAATGGAAGAGAGAGGACAGCGTTGCTCATTTCTTGCACTGTGTCTGCTTCCTGCATTTCTTTCTCCAAGCACTCTTGACCTACATGTCAGGCCTGGAGGCTGAGCTACAAAGCACTAACCCCCCCTAACTCCATTGAGATGTATTTGGCAGCAGATGCCTTGGTGTCAATCAGGAATCTTGATGAATTTCAACAAACTGGTTCAGCTGAGGGAGGAGCAAGAGCCAGGACGATTGGTAAACAGATAACACCACAGAAAGAGAGAGACGGGATCTCAGGCTTGGGAGGAAGGACGAGTGAATAATCAGTCACAATTGAGGCCATACACTGAACCAGCGTGTGTCTTTACTCCTTCAACCTCCACCCCCCATCTGCTGCGCACCATCTTCAACCCCAACTCCCTCTCCCAGTTCCCCCCGACCACCAACCAAGTCCACCGACCATCCCCCTTCCCGCCCCCTTGAGGCCGATCATACTTCCTGTAAGTTTCCACTTTTCAATGCCAGAAACTGGAGCTTGTTGCCATAGAAACAGCCTTGTATAGGAGGGGAGGGGGAAAAAAAATCTCTGCCGCATTGCTCGACTTGGGTGAGTGTTTTGTGCGTGTTCGTGACTCTGTGTGTGTGTGTGTGCATGTGAGTCTGTGTGTTTGTTTGATAGGGGCCTACTTGAACGAGTGTGTAAAGACAAAGATGTGTGTGTGTGAGTGTGTGTGAGTATGTGTGTGTTTTTCTGGAAGCTAAATGATCTTTCAATGTGCACAGCAAAGTTAAGCCAAACATTAACCATCCGTGCGCCTTCACATCCACTCTGTATTCCATGTGTGTGTGTGTGTGTAGCCGTGTGCATCCACGGACCTCTGAATGTGTGTCGCTGATCCAATTTCCCGCCCATTAATGTAAATCATTACTGTAAACGAGACAGGATGTTTGATTGGTGACATCACTTACATTTGCGTCATGCATGCTAGCCTCATTATGCGCCGCAGCCCGTGGAGCGCCTCCCCGCCACTCTCAGGATCGCTCTGGTCGAATTAAATCTGTTCAATTTACTTCCAGATTCCAAAGACCTCAACCGCCGTCACTGTTGGCAGGCCCCCCTCCCCCCCTTCGCTCCTCTGGCTCAGCCCCTCGAGTGACCGAGGTGACATATTGTATTAAACCATCAGAGGAAAGTTACGCAGCCCTGGTCCCCTGCTCCTTCCATTCTCATTCAGGCCCAGTCTTGGCCTCCCTTGCCTTTCCAGCCGCTCAGCAGCCTGGCAGCTCTCGTCCTCTATTGATCCCACAATCTCATCAAGCACGTTTCCTTGAAGATGCAATTTCCAGCACATCAACACACAGGGCTGGAGCACTTTGTTCTAGCCGCGCCCGTCGTGTCATTGATCTAGTTCGCTGCTTGCTTACTGGCTCCCTATCTCCACCTCCCCTTCCAGCCATTATTGCACCGCTGCCAGCGTCACCTCAAGCTGCTAGCAGCCGCTGCACCAAAACAGACACTCCACACCCTCCGACGCCCACGAAACACACCCCTTCACCTTCCCTACACCTCAACCTGCTGCTCACTTTCCATCGCCGGCGACATTTGCGACCGATAAGGCGCGGAGGAGCACCGAATCTGCAGACACACACATGCACAAGCGAACAAAGTGCACGGGGAGGCCTCCATTGAAGCGGTGGCGGCAAAGGCCAGGAGGGACTCAATGAGGAGGTTGATGGGTATCCTCGTTTCTGAATAGAAGAATCCTCTCTGGAAATCTGAGTCACTCTCAGTCGAACCTTCACACACAAACACCTCTCACTCTGTATTTTGACTGAACAGCAGACACAACCGCCGACATAAACACCCTCCATACTTTCTCTGTATCCCTCCTTTATTTCCTCTTCTTTGTTCCACACACTAGTGTCTACACCCACACACAAAAAAAATCCACATATATTCACAAATACACACCTCATCTGTTGGGTTTCAGCGGTGAGGTCATGGCAGTCTAAATCTACACCTCGGGGCCTTTGAGACCTCATCCAATTCCTGCCTCCTCCTACTACTACCATTTCTCCTCCCCAGCCCCGTCTGTAATCCTCTCCAATTTTTCTTTATGTAATCTTGTCGCAAACGTATTTCAGATATGACTAACACATCCTCCCGTCCGTTTCCTTTTTTCTACTCCTCCCTCGCTTTTTTCTTTAATTACCAAGGCAATCATATTTACCAATTCTCTCCTTTCTGTTTATCCCCCCCTGCAACTGTTTGAATATCGAAAATGCAATATTTATTTGTCTTCTCTACTTTAGTTTCTCATGGAAAAGGGAGAATATAAGACGGAATCGTGGGGGATTTAATTGAGTGGGTCAGTGGCTGTGGGATGAATTATTAAATAAGCAGCAAACATCGCTTACACACAGGCAGTGGCACAGGCAAAACTGTGATTAAAACAGCACACGCTTGTTCTTCCTCCTCACCCTGCTCCCCCACTTCCTCTCACCTCCTCCCCCATATTGGATGTCAGAGCTGTCTGTCACAGTTCTTTTTAGCAGGCAGACAAGGCGCAGACTTTGCTGCAAGTGGCCTTTGAGGCTCTAATGTCAGTGTTTATTTTCCGGTGCCCACAATTATTCTCCTCGACGTTTGATGACAGTGTCACCTTGAGTGATGCCATGAAAATAAGGCGGGACAATCATGAAAGCAGGTGAGAACTCAAATGCTGAATATTTTTAGGTGCCTAATAGACATTTGGTTGCATTGCATGTCTACTTGATTTACCTGCTGCTGCTGGATGACTCCTAATTGATGGCCCACGAATCCAAACCCGACAACAGCTCTCTGGCTCACATGCCGGCAGCTTTTATAGCCTCTGACAGCTTTTCTTCCTACAGGAAAGACTACAGTGGGACCAATTATCACATTTGTGTTCATATACAGGAAGAAAAACCATACGGTGAGAGATATAGGTGTGTGTCCTGACAGCACACACAGAGAGAGATGGCCCATTTAGAGGTTAAATACGACGACTGTAGCTTTGATGAACTGGAGTCACAGCGCAGCAAGCTGCGTCCCCTCTCTAAATTGAGAATCATCAGCTATGACGCCCGCTTAACCGGACCATCATCAAAGACTGTCACTGTTGACACATTTGGCAATCAGCACAGAGCCCCTCCGGAGGCCAGTCTGATTAAGCTGCAGGGGGTAATGACATTTCTGAGTGTAATTAATCACGTGTCGAGCGCCACTTTCCTCGTCAGATGAGAATCACGGAGGACAGACGTAGGTAAGACCAATTCCAAGTAGACACCTAGCGACTGCTTCGTGTCCCATTTCCATCAAATTACCTTGTGGCGGATGTCACGCACACAAGTGGGCTTTGTTTCCAAGAAACCATTGACCTTGTTTCTCCTTGCTTATGAAACCAAAATTAGAAAGCCTCCACTGTCTGACCAATCCCTCCAAGTGTCTGGTCGCTCTGCTTCTTCTGGTTTTAATCAGCAAAAGGATGGGACTTGCTGGCCTGTCTGAGGTAATCAACATCAGGGGCCATAAAGCGATGCTAATTGAATGGTCTCCTCATTGTCATGCACAGGGGGTATCTCTCCTCACTCCCCTTCTCTCCCAGTCCTCCTCTTTCCAATCTGACTACCCCATCCTCTTTTCTCTTCTGTGCCTCTCATACAAGTCCCTTGGAGACCCTCTATTGCTGGCGCTGGCTTTTCCCACCGAGAGCTCTAAGAAAACAGGCCTTGTTTGAAGTGGATGGAGGAGCTGCTGAGAGAGTTTAGCCCCCGTTTGCGTCCAAATTTAAAAAACAAGGGGGGGTAATTATTCATTGTTCTATCTTGATATTTGTCGGCTATTAGCATTTTTTTCCACTCTTGTCTTTTAGCACTGTTTAATTTGCCTGTTTGTGTAAGGCGCTCCGAGCAACTTTAAGTGTTTTGGATGTGATAAATTTGACTCGACTTGATTTGGCTGAAAGCATTTAAAGGAAACGGTAATGGAAACATTCATGCATCAGAAAAGTCCATTTAAAGATGCTTTTCTGGATCTCTAGGGTGTTTGATGCTGTTAGTCATGACATTTTAATAGCTTTATTGTACTAAAACAGAATTTATGGAAGTATCTGACTCTGCAGTGATGCCTATAAAACACAGCAGTATGTCATGGTAAAGTCTAAAGAGCTAGGATACATTATGGGGTACCACAGGGTTCTGTTTTAGGACCTTTATCATTTCTTATCTACGTCAACGATTTTGCAGCCGTGTCAAACACCATATGTCTAATATCACATGCAGATGATACTAATTTGACTGTACTCGTGTGTAAAGTAAACAATGGTCCTCTTGCACGTTTCAAAATGAATCCTAATGTGAAGTCCATTCAGATTACCTGTTCTGAAATATCATATATGTTTCTATTTCTATTTGCTAGGAATTAAAAGTAATTTCTGATCCACGTTAACTGCATTTTAATGGTTATGTTATGTTATTTGATTGAAAACGTGAAAGAAACGGTCATATCTGTTTTTTTTCTGCAGCCAATCTATTAAATCTCAGGAGAGTATTTTTAAAAATGTGTACTTTTTCACGTCCATCTTGTACTCTTACATCACATCTTAGTATAATATAACCATATTTCACTTACTGTAATATTTCAAAGGCCATCACATATCTTCACAAGATCCTATTGCTGCAGAAATGTTTTATCAGGTTGGTGTTATTTTTATTTCTCTATGCTCACCACATTGTTTGAATTGTAAAATCTGAACTATTTGAGTTTAAATTCCTTCAAATACGTTCCTTGCTTGACTTGCTAGAAAGCTTTAAACCATTACTTTATTAGCTTTCATCCAGCGAAACAAATCAATAACCGCTTCCCACTTATGTATCGCACATCTCAAGGACAGTGCTTGATAAGATATGGTGGAGAGCAAAGAAACCAAAACCAAGAACCAGCTGGCATAGGTGGGAAATCCACAACTGGTGTTTAAAGTAGTGGGTGGAGAGGACACTTGACGGAACAACATGTTAGATTAACTTCTTTGTGAAGATTGAGGAACATTTCAGCTGCAGATGTTTGTAAAAAAAAAAAGGAAAGAAAAGAAGAGAAAGAAAAATCCGTCCTACTTTGCTGAAACTGTTAAATCCATTGACTGTTTTAAGTGTTCTTCCCTGGATTGGCCCCTCGCTCAGACCCACACTGTGAATAACCATAGAGACAAGCCAGGACCGTGACCGAGCACATTGACTAGAACAAAAGGCCACTGATTTCATATCCAGCTTTGCAGATGAAAGGAATTAGGCTTACATCACGTACCAGGGTATGATGGCACATTGGTGACTCACATTGAAGCAAATATTGTGGGAGGACATGTTTTTTTTTGCTCCAAAAACATTGTTCGACAAATTCATGTGGTTGCATAACAAGTGCGCTTAGCCTGAACAAATGCTGTTGCTCACACTTAGATCACTACCTCTTCTGAATATGGGGGCGATCCCCCACGGAGGCGCTTTCCTCCGGGCTAACGTGGCAGGGGGATGTCATATGGGAAGGCATGTACCCCACTTCCAGAACGGGCAGGATTCTCCAGCGGCAACTCCGCAAAGCCGAACCATCGACACAGCACCTCCGGCGACAGAGTGGAAACCACACAGCAGAGAGGATGCCTGTGTGAGTGTGTCACACAGCGGCTCAGCAGGCAGACCATAGCATGCTGCCGACAATTGATTTTCTTTAGTTTGTGCCCATTTTCACCTGGAAATGCAACAAAACTGTAATCATCCACACGCGCCCATCTTCCCCCGCTTTCCCATCACCACCCACCCTCCTGCCCCCCCAGGCAGCTGCTGCTCAGGCTGCCATCTGGAGAGAGGCTGACCACTGCTTATCAGCCCCCTGGCTCATCACACAGCTGGCACAGCGGCACAGTGTGTGTGTGTGAGAGAGAGAGAGAGAGAGAGAGAGGGAAAGTGGGGAGAGAGACAGAGACAAAAGAGAGGAGTTAATGAAAAAGGGAAGGATGGTGAAAGAGATGTAGCTGTGTAGAGACAAAGAGGAGACAGAGGGAGATGAAAGGCGACAGATGACGAGGGACAACAATAATATGACATTGAAAGATGGAGGAGTATTTAAACAGTGTGACTGCCAAATCAGGAGATAAGGACCAGATGACAATAGGGGTAAATCAGAGGGTGAAGTGTGTGAAAGGTTGGAAAATTGAACAAAAGAAAATCAAGCAGAGGAATCTCAGGGGCTTTGGGTGGGCATTCGGAGCCGAACCAATGTGTCTGCCCTTTACGCTTCATAAATTGCCTTTCTGAAAATCATTGTAGGGGCTATTGATCTCCAAAAGACAAACACACCCCCCCAGGTCAGGAGAGATGGTAACTTGTTGCCTCCATTGATGATGCTGTTCACTCCGTCTTTTATTACTATCCATACACCTCTCAACCAGTGAAGAGCAATCTTTACAAAGAACTTCCCCTGTTGGCCTCTTAGCATCCCGGCCTACACCTCCACAAGTGTTGGGAAACTGGGAGGCTCCAGGAATAGCCTCAAGGGTCTCCTCTCCTCTCCTACCTGTAATGAGACTCGGTGTTGCAGTGAGTCACCGTGTCAGTCAGCGGGCCCAGTTGAGGCGGTGTGTCTGTCAGCCAGCAAGCGCAAATCAGGGAGTGTGTCATGCGGGTTAAATGGTACACAGTGCACTGTATATCTCCCCCCCATCAGCCGTCACAAAGCACCTGACATTGACGAGGATTAAATCAAAACCTGCTTGCTTTCCTTTTCCACCTAAGTAGACTTTCCTTGTTTATGAATCCGACAGACTCTTGCTTCTGTTGTGGTGGACGTTGCTTGGAGCCGTGATTTCCCTGGAGGCTGTAAAACTTGCCTTGACTCGGCTGTGCACCTCTGTCTTGTAGCTAAAACACCTAGTTACACCGTTGAGTATATATAGAGCGGACAATGTCACTTCATTTCTGCCCAGTATGAGACACGAAGCTACAAGACCGCCTCCCTCGGCGCTGACACGGTATGTGTGTGCAGCGTAAGCATTAACAGAAGTAACCTGGAGCTGGAGAGTCTGTCGTCTCTCGCTTGGTAGTTTGGGGCTTAAATGTCCCACTATCCTACTGCTGAAGTGACTCTTAACCTCACACTGCCCCTGTGCTGAGCTACTGGTATGTGAATGGGCCTTTTACATAGCAGCCTCTATCATCAGTCAGTGTGTTTACATGCAGAGTTAAAGCTCCTGTGAGGAGTCTTTGACATAATCTAAAATTCATGACGGTGCCTTTTTATGATAAACAAAAGCAAACAAGACCCTTAGCAACAAAATAAATCAGTTTCATTTTGTAATTTTTGTTGCCTGAAACTCTGACAAACTACCGCGCCATTTCCTGGTTGACCTGTTACGTTACACGCCAAAACAACCGCCAAACAAGTTAGCAAGAAGCCAACTGGTTGTGAGTCAAACTGTGTGAGTCAAACTTAGTTGGACTGCAGCTGTGATACTGCAGTCCAACAAAGAGAAATTTAACTACTGAACAGTCCGTTTACTACGTGCACCGTTGTCACTAACTGAAACACAGAAAAGTCGCTGATTAACGTCAAAAATCCCTCGCAGATCAGATCCTTGTGCTTACTTTGAGATCACACTTGCAGCTATGATAAGTTCATTGAATCTGTAAAAGTGTTTGTTACGTTTGTCTCTGAGTTTCCTTTCTGCTCTGCTAATGTGGTACAAAATGTTCGAGAACTATGAATTCACGTTGTAGTTTTAGTTTGACCCTCATCCCACTGGTTAGAATGCAGGAGGCGGGTTAATAATCCTGCACCCAGTGAGCGAGAGGAGCTCTAAATCTTTGAGTAGTGAGCACCCATGGTGGCTCTGATGAAGTACTTGCCGAGTCTAGCTCCACCCCTGCAGGATTTCATGACGAGTTCATTGAGCAGGACTGATGAGAGATTATGTGTTTAATAAGCTTGGCTGGTCCTATGTCTATGATTCAACCATACAACTTGGTTCTAAATTGGTCCTCTTGTGGTGGGATCTCCTACTGAGTGTGCAGCTGCGGGAGCATGTTGAGACTCTGTGGGCTAGAGCTATTTGTACGAGAGGGTACGCCAACACCAGGTGTGGTGCGACCGCCTCCCGAGAATCCAACTGGCCCGCTCATTTCCTCCTTTTTCTTTGCCTTAATTATCAAATTTAACCGGTCATTTGGATAATAACTCACGCTGGCTGATTTGCTCAGTGTAGAAGTCTTGAAGACGTGTCCTAATGAGCTGCAAATGAAACAGTACCTGAACTCGCACACCCCTGAGACGAGTGGCATTATCTTTCATTTTTGGCTACAGTAGATCAGCGGGGTTTCTGCTGTCAGAGCTCCCTACTGTCTTGGGATGAAACCCTGTAGCTGAGAGACAGGCACAGCAACCTGATTAAATCAGCAGATTTATTTTTCTGTGTTGTTCCCTCTTGTCTCTTTGTTCCAGTTTGCTTCCTTTCCAGTTTGCCTCTGATGGAGATGAGGGGAAACAAAAGAAGCGGCAGTAGAAGCTTTCTTCTTCTTGCCTCTAAAGAGATTATGAGCGCTTGTGAAATGACTTCAAGGCAAAGTGCATGGGATTGTCTTTTCTCAATTCATATCAGCCTGCAACCATGAGCTTGAGACAGCTTCCAGGGAGACAAAACGGCTTCATACATCTCGCCACACACAGAGTTGCCACAGACAATGGACCGGGCCTGTTTTAAAGCCTGATCCCCAAGCTACAGTAACCATCTGGATGGTCTATTAGCTTGTTAGCCTGAATGCAGTGGACCAGTCACTGGGCTGGTGTTGTGAGCAGAGTTTGCGGGTAAAGGGTAAAGGTCAGAGTGTTGGATGGGGCTCCTCCGCTAGGCATCTGCAGAGATGATTTACAGTGATCCCTTTAATTAGTCTGTTCAAGCGTGTCATGAGCCCTGCCATGCAGAGCAGAGCTGACTTATTACACATGCGCTGGACACGCAGCGCTCTGGATCTGCAGATTTGGATTTACGACGTGTGTAAGGCCACTTCCTTCAACACTTTTTTTTACCCTTATTTTCTCCTCTCACCTGAATAACGCTGGGGACGAGCTCGCCACAATGCAAGGAGTTAGCATGAGCCAGGGTCCAGAGCTCATCAATCACGCTGGTGTTTCCTGCTACCCCCCTGCCTCCGATGATACCCGTTTCCTGGCTGATCAGTCCACTAAACCAGCACCACCATCCTGAAGCTCTCCCTTGTGGATTGCTTACCCAACCTAAAGTGACTGATCCAATTCCACATGTGATAAAAATTCAAGTTCTGTATCGGTGTGTGGGCTCTGCTAGCTTAAATCTTTGAAAGTCAATCGTACCGCTTACTCCCCGTTCCTTCTGTCCTGTGACAGTCATTCCTGCCCGCTGGAAGTTCTAATGAGTTTTTGGCACGGCTCGGGCTGATGCAGGAGGCGCTGATATTGGAGGAGACTTTGATGCCAGGTGGTGAATTGCTCTGTGAAGAAAATTCTTGACTATAGCTGTCCCTTGAAGAATGCTATCCAGCTGTATCAATAAATGAAATTTAATGACTTGCCGTCTATTTTGGAATTTTAATTAAATTGGACTCTGGAAATGTGCAAACATATGGCTGAGTACAATGTCGGAGGAGTAATATGTTAGCGGGGTCCCTGCGGTTCCTTTCTTCTGAAAGATGACAGTGTTTTTGTGCTTTGAGAAAATATTTAATCAATGTTTGAAAGCAAAACAATGTATGAATGACTGAATTCAGCAAATAAGCAACATGTGTTTCTGGAGGGATCTCCTAAAAAATAACTTTACGTGTTGTTTCTTTCAGTAGAGGTAATCATTTAATTGCAGACATGGATGCTTTAGAGGTGCAGTGTGTAGTATTTAGCAGAAAATACTTGGTTAACTCACTTGAATATATTGTTTTTGTTAACTTCGAATGAGTCTTTCATATCTACACAAGGCGTGGAGGCCACCATCTTTCTGCAGAAGCACAGATTGGACAAACTAGTGAAGGCTGTTTTTGAAAACAGTAGGCGGTCGTCTAAAATGCACCAATTACAAGAAAGAAAATCCATCAAATCAAATCAAAAGAACTTAATTTATCTGTTAAAGCTTAATTTGTGTAAAAGCATCAGTGCAAACAACTCAAAGCCAGACAGATGTGACAAAAACAGACGATGTAAATGCTTTAAAAAGGAAACAGATTAAAAGGTCAGCGGTAAGGATGAAGTAGACTAAAAATATTCATGAATAATTATATTAATAAGTAATCAAGCTGATAAAGAAGAGAGTTGTTGTTTTTCTGCAAACAAAAATGTATTGATAGAAGTCTTTGATGGTGAAATCGAGCTTCTTATCCCCAAAGGACACAGTCAATTCACCAATGAGAGAACGGTGTGCGAGACAGTGTTTCCGATGATTTATGATTTTTTTTTTTTTCCAGCAGTAAATTGTTTGTGTTTGAAGTCTAGGCTCTGACCTCATCAGTTCTTATAGATTTATTTGACAAACTCAAACAAAAAGAGAATCTGTTGAAGCCCTCAGAGCCAGGAGGTGGATCCTGGTGCTGAAACAATGAGAAGCTGGACGCTTTGCTGCTTAAATAGAAACTGGGAGGAAATGTTTCCAGAGTGTGGCATATATCAGTGTGAGACAGTGTGTTAATGGTGCAGCTAGATTGGCCTGTCTGAACTAGCTCCTAGGCTTTAACCCATTTCTTAACACTGTAGCTTTACGCACCTAAACTCCTTATTCACTTGTTGCTGATAATAAATACATTTCTCCATCAGCTGTGTTTTTTCTTTCCTGTTTCCATTTGTGTCCTTCTCAAGCCTTTTGAAGCCCAATCAACATCACCATATTTTTTCCATCACTGAAGAGACCCGCTCTGTATTCACTAATTTTGTTGGTGTTTACAGACACTATTTAAAACCGAATAATACGTAAAAGAAGACGATGGGAGGGAATATAACCTAACTTTGAACCCTATAAGAAACAGATGATGACATATAAGTAACATGCATTTTTTTCATTGTTGCTAATAATAAATAAATACATTTCTCCATCAGTTGTGTTTTTTTTTCTTTCCTGCTTCCATTTGTGTCCTCCTCAAGCCTTTTGAAGCCCAATCAACATCAACATATTTTTTCCATACTGAAGAGACCTCCTGTGGAGAAAGTGGTAACTCTTCTACCATTGCTAATTTCATCCCATCCTTGTGAAAATGGTACTAATTGACAAATAACATCTTTTTTTTATGTCATTTCACTATGACATTTCTCTCTCACAGTGAATGATTTATGTGGAAAAAGTATCAAAAGCTTTTTCTTGAGTGTACCTCCCCCCTCCTGACTGTAACATGCATAGAAAAAACTATACTATAGAGATTTTTTTTCTCGTCATCAATAATTGAATTCACTTTTTTACAGTCTAGAAACACATCACTGTGCGTTTCAGTCAGTTTCATAGATTGCTAAAAATTGCTCCCAGGAGCTTTAACTTATAATCCATAATCACAGAGTGAAAAATCCAGTAATGTGACAGCCTTAGATGTGAGTGTCGCAAAGAATTCTGGGTGCTATTCTAAAACGATGAGGAGCTGCAATTCTTGGAAAACTGGGAAAAGGGGCTGACAGCTGACGAGAAGTCCTGGTTAAATATGGCGCCACTTAAAGCACTATGAGTCATGTTTAATGCGATAGTCGACACAAATCTAAGTTATTGATACTATGATATTGATATCTATTACAGTGGATAATCAGCTCTGTGTTATAATTAGACAATTTGTGAGGAAAATGCATGGAAGCAATTAGGCTCTGCTGAGTGCTGCCATGGTAATATAGATAATGAGGATTTCCTAATGCAAAGAAATACATTAGATTGAACATAAATCTTAACACAACAACCCTTTTGCATGCGGATGAACTCTTGTCAGAATAAAAGAAGAGAGGACATTGCTAATTATAGTTATTAAATGCACGCCTGTCAGTATCGGCGTGGTAGGAGGCCAACATGATGAGCTCTCTGACTTATAGAGAGAAACCACTTGATTTGCTAATTACCCGAGCGGCCCGAGCCACTCGTACAGCGCCCTGAAAAACATAAGTGCTCGTGTCCGTCACTGTCAAAAGAGGGCCAGAGACGATTTTTTGTGCATCTACCCTGCTGGGTCAAGTCACTCTTTAAACTTTTAAATGTCATCCAGACGGGTATATCAACACTTCATTCTATTTTACGGCGGCATAAAAATGCACGGTGGCCTGCCGCTTAGTTGGAGGATATGAAAAAATATCTGTCAACATGAGCGACAGCCGGCAAGCCCGAGAAGACGCATGATTGCTCTCCACGAACCACCTTCTGGTGGAAGGGTCAGACGAGACTGGAATCCAGACAGGAATTGTTGAAATCGACGGGCTTGTAAATCATAACTAAGCGTAATTTAAGGAAGACAACAAAGGCTGCGGCTGAAAATAGCAACTAATGAAGCAGACCCCCGAGTTGTGCTGTGCAGGGAGTGACAAAGTGATGTTAACTCGATGGGACGTGTGATGGGATGAGAGTTAAAACAGAAAGCAAGTAGGAGGAAAATGCCACTCTCTTTCCTTTTCTCTCTGCCGCTCGCTCTGTCTCAATGTCTTCCTCACGCACACAAAAGCACACGACGACTACACACACTCAGCACAAGCACATATTGGACAAGTCAAGTAAAGAAGTCCCTCTGTTGCCCTGGGTGCCGCCCATCAGAGACAATTAAACCCAGTGATCTGTGACCCTTCTTGCCACTCCATGTCACTGGTTGGCTTCTCAGAGATACACACAGGCTCTTGGGTTCCCCCGACATGCACTGAGGGCTACAGTCAAATCAAGGAGAACACAAATATCTGCACTCGCTCCAGCGTGGAGTTTTCTTCCTCCTGCTTCCTCACTCTTCACCTTCCACTGAGAGTCATGCAAATTAATTTCAATGTCACGAGTGTTCACCTCTTTTAGCGCTCGAGCGTCATTTAAAATGCACCAGGATGGAAAAGGAAAGCGTGTTTCAATGAGTGTGTACCTCTGTAATTAGAAGTCTGGGCAGGAGTGTGGGTGAGAGCTGCAGAGCAGAACGTAAAGAAGAGGGGGAAAATACTCCACACGGCGTTTCTGGGGAATTAATACTGAGGAATGATGCTGCTGTTAGGACATGTCGCAGTCGTGGTTGTTTTTCTGTTGCTCCTTTTTTCTCACTGTCCATCATTGCCCCGTCACCCTAAATGCAGCTCCCTGACATGAATGCGAATCGGCTAATTTGTTGCCGGATCTCTCGCTCCCTCCAGACTCATTTGTGAAGCCTGGCGTCTGCTGAACACGAGCTGGATGCACACCAGCAGGTTCACAGTCAATTAAACAAAACACAATGCTACGATGAATGAATGGAAATGGATTTGACGATAATTTGTGCCCTTGTAATGCCATTTGTAAAAACTTTGCCCCTGAAGAGATGTATGATGCTGCAACCGCCAAGGAGAGGAAGAAGGAGTGTGAGAAAGAAAGGAGCAGATCCCATAGAGCTGCTAGCATCAGCATTCAACTTGTATAACAGCCAGCTAGTTATGAAAAGCCCGGGTGTGTGTGGGTGTTCTGCTTTTAGTCAAGTGCAAACATTTTAGCCTTAAGAGGGAGTTCGCTGCCAATATGAATGCACTATCAACGCCCACGCCGTTTCCAGTAACTCAAGTGCACGCCTCATACATACGGACAGCGCAAACACGCACGAAACAAGCTCTTCATATACATCTACTCATGTGCTCACACTGCTGAGCTCCCATGTGCATTCACACATGCCTCCGCCTCGTACAAACAAGCATGCTAATACATATAAGGGTAATTAGTGTACAACATCACAGCTTACAAAGAAAAGCCTTGAAGGGAATAACATAAATAAAGATATAAAACACACTTTTTACTCCTGAGGCATGTTGCATAACCCTAAACCAGACAAACACCACAGCAGACTTGTTGCTGGAGATTTCTGAAGAAAACTTCTGGACTTCTAATTAGTTCTTCTTTCCGCATACACACAAAAACAAACTTTTCCCGAAAAACTTCTGATAATGTTGGAGCATTATGTGATCTGTCGGCTCTATCACTGGCTACTGTGGTTATGAGTAAAGATCGTAGCAAAAGGCCTCTCGATTTCAGTAGGAAGACGTTCGCCCTGCTGGTGTTCTGCACAAAGCGGTAAAATATGAACTAACTTTCTATAACTTTTGGCTATCTTCAACATTTTCACCACTGGTGTCTGAAATCTTACAAATGTAAAATATGCCTCATAATTAGAAAAATACACTCAGGTTGCCATGTGGTTTCACACCCAGTGCAAATGTTTCTCTAATGAGGGACGTCTTGTCAGCCTAATAGGTCAGACATGCTGGACATACCGGCTTCTTTTTGGCTTCATTATTTTTTAAGTCAATTGAAGTCGGCCTGAAACGCTCCCCTTGCTCACCCCTGCCTTGGGTGAAGCAACAGTGGCCTTTGAGGACAACGCACTCCAATGACGTAGAAGTATGACCCTCCATTAATCAAGTTTTACAAGTCCAACAACAACAACAACAACAATCACTCTCTTAAAACGAAAAACCTTCTGCTTCTACTTTGTCCTCTCAGTGCTGTTATAAAAACATGGTGGTGCAAGATGCTTGGCAGCATCTGTGTGATGGAAAACAAGAGAAGAGGAATAGTGATTTCATTGAGTTTTGAGATTTGTGCACATGCATCACAATGCCTGAGAAGAATGCAGAAGCGACCTGACTGTAAAATGTAAACATGGACGCTACACTGCTGCAGCACAGAATCACCTGCATAAAACTGGAGACAGACACTCAATTATACCGGTTGGTGCTACAAGTGTCACCTCACTCAGTGCTGATTAATGCTGCCAGCATACTAATAGACCAGTCACAGGAGTCTACACACCTGCAGCCCACACCTTGTAGTGTTGTGTGATAGACATTGAAACTTAAACTGAAACAGTATAAATGTATACAATATATTTGGCTCTTATTCATGACAGGATATGGCAAAATGAAAAAAAATTATCACTAGTTTTTTTTTATTGTTCGCCATTATTGCACAAACAGGGTTAAATAAAAAATAATACTCAACTAAACAAATACAAGAGTTTTTATTTTTATTTATTTTATTTTTTTGGGGGGGGACAGATGAAAAAAGTGACTTTAGTAATACACAGTTACATTACAAAACTGTCTGTATAATGTGAAATGAAAGCCAATAAAGATATTATTAAAACAATAAATATATATATATTTTGGCCTTGAATGACCAGCCGTTTTTAAACATAATTTTCATTTTTGGGGGAATTTAGGCACTTTCTAAATTTTAGGGATTACACCAGCTCAGGCAGTGTTAGGATGATTCTCTTTAGCCAGCAATGTCACTCTTTAAGGCGGTGGAGCTGTGTAACTCCAATACCACAGATATATTGGTGCTAGATTCCTGACGCCATGGGCCTCTGAAGCAATCCTAAACAAGGACATTCTACACCTGTCTACCATCACCCAGCATCCCAAAATTTTTTATTACCCTATATGGACTCTCTATACTGTCAACAAGATGTAAGCAGAATGTCTAAAAACGTGGACGGCTATATAAACCCTCTTAGGCCAGTCTCGGTTACACTTGTGGTATGATGAAGCTGTAACCCAGATCTGCAACGAGTAAAGCTTGTCAAACTGATCATTCCTGTGGACCTTCCATTCTTTCAAGTGTGAGCCTGGGCAAGGCATCCTGACAGGAAGTGCCACTCTAAACACAAGTTTAATTTCCCACCTAGCCCTGAGAAGAGGTGAAGTCCTCCGTCAAACACAGGCTGTAATGGTGCTTTATTCTGTAAAATGGATTTAACTTTTAGGGAAGCAGATGGTTTTATCAAAACTATGGCATCGGCAGAGTGTTCTCCGCTCTCTCCCACAATAATGCAATATGACTTTGATTTGTACTCCTGCTTTTTGTTTTCTACAAGTGGCGATAATTCCTCACTGCCTTTATTGCCTTATGTTTGGTTGACAATTCTACCATCTGATCTGATGTTGCCGTTATTTTACACTAGCTTGAGAATAAAGTGTGATACAGTTAAGTGGCGTTATCATCAATCAGAGGAAATCGGCAACAAAGATCCAATTTAACATACACAGCTGCTTTTAATGCTAGGAAGAACCTTAAGTCAACGCAAGTTACAAAAAACAGCTAATTTGAATATTTTTGTTGACTTGACGCCAAAAAGAAAGACACACCTTGGACTGATCTGGTGCAACAGGCGACTACTCTGAGATTCTACTTGAGATCCTCCAAGTCGGCGCACCAGGAGGCTCTGTCAGTTTGTTTGCAGATCGCTGGGAAGCTTATATGACAGAGAAAGCATCAGCAGGCACAAGGAGTGAAACATTTTGTCATTTTTCCCTGGGCACCCAGCAGGAAAAGTTTCAGCCAACTCTGAGAACACCATGTGACGAATCTCATTTGGCAATTTGCTGATTCAATTGAGGCGTAAAGGACAAGATGTAAATCCTCCATTCATAACAAACAACATCATCATCATCGTGCACAGGTCACTCTACAATATGTACAACAACAAAAGAAACCTCTAACATATTGCTCGGTAATGAGGCTGATAGTGATTCTGGGCTGTCATGTGTGCACTCCGTGGTTCCCCCATCTGTAGCCGTGAAGGTCACAGTGACATGGCGACAGAAGCTGCAAAACCTCTCACCCCGTCACAGCGTTGAGCACGCAATTCTGCTGGTTCCCATTACAGATCACCTCCTCGCTGATTAATTAGGCTCATTCTGGCTAATTGAAAGTCACCCCTCACCCACTGTTCAGCTGCGAGGACCGGGGCCGACCGTGGGAGAGCGACCATCTCGCTCTGGAATGGCGATCCACTGAACTGCCACAGGTTATTAAATCAAGCAGCGGCCGCCGCAGCCTTCTAGTGCATCCTCCCCTGTGTTAGTGTCATCTTTCCACTCTACTCCCCCTCTTTTACCATTTGCAGAGGCCTCCGATGAATGACAGCCAGCCCACACCGGCTGCCCAGGGAGCGATGGGCGTAATAAGCCAATTAACTAATTAAGACCTCGTTTGGAGGCTTAACGAGGAACACGGACACTCATTTGTGTAAATAAACAGGGTTTCTTTTCCCTTTTTTTGACCGCATTAGGAGAACTCAAGAGCGTGTGTACTTGCAGAGAGGTCAATACATGAAAAAAGAGAGAAACAGAGCGTACACAGGTTTCTGCCAATCGACGCCTCCTCCTCCTCCTGCATGCATGAGGCAAGGAAACAGAGACAGAGCAATATGGTGATTCATTTATCCTAATGATACCGCTGACATCAGCCAAGCCAAGGAGCAGATCAGATCTGTCGAAAAGAAGTAGGGAGAGGGGAAGCTCTTAGACTTCTGACTATCAACTCATTGGCAGCCGTTGCATCCGAACAGCGTGGCTGCATACCAAACTGTAAACAGACGCGTGCCTGAATAGTTACTGATTCTGCTGTCGTACAGCATCAATCTGCATCAGGAGACATGACGCGCATTGATCTCGCAGCCTGGCGCGGGCTTTGATGAAATCGCTCTATAAATTAGAGCTGTTTGATGGAAAACTTAATGTGTAATATGCTCCCGCCTTGCTTATTGGACAGTGAATATGCAGCGCATTAGATCACAGAGCCTCTTTATTAATGCTCCCAAACAGACGGCCATTATCAGGGGATCTAATGCTGTGAATCCTTTTAAAACCCAAATAGAATTCATGATTGACTTGATTTGGAAAAACTGGAACATGTTGACCGACTAATCAGGTGAATTAGCGAGTCCTTTGCAAGAAAACGTATACATGCATCACTCTTTTCTTCTTTCCTGAGAGTTAAAATCATGGATATCCTGGGAAAATGTGCATGCATGGTGCACAGCGGTGGGCTGACTCTGTGTATCTTTCATGAAAAGAAATCTTGCACTTTCTCTTTGAAATCCGTGATCGGTTAATATTTGAAGAGCTCCTTTCCAAAGTGTTATCCATTTTGAATGAGGGAATAATTATCTGAAACTTGTGATTAAATATCTCCAAAAATCCAAGGGTACAATGTGTTTAAAGTACCATTGTCCTCAGAAGTCCTTCATTTGTTTTCATTTCGTTCCCTTCATAAACCCCTGAGTATGCTCTGGGTGTTTTTTTCTCCCCTAATGAGTGATATGCCTTTGTTGTGAGCTTGTTAACAAATTTCACAAACTCGATTATTTTTTTATATTGCACTTGCTGACTTGAATACTGTGGCACCTGGAGGGCAGCGCGCAGGTAATGACAGATGATGAGATCAGGTAATTGGCACATGACAAAGCCTATTCAAGCTGGAATGTTGAATTGGCGGCGCGGTCATGATATTTGCCCTCTCCTTACTGAAACCTCTGCGACAAAAAAGAAGGCGGCCTCCTTTGTAGCACACAATGAGCAGTCAGGTCTGGTTTTATAAAGCTGAAATACAGACATCAGACTCAAGACCCCAACATGTGTGTTATTAAGTGTCTGGTGTAAATCTTAATGCCGCAGATTCAACTGTGGCAACTGCAGAGACTCTGATCAAGTCTGTAGCTAATCCCCTATGACTGAGCCTCCAATATGGGCTACAATCAGCAGGGGGGGGCAGAAAGAAATGGATGTGTGTGTGTGTGTGTATGTGATGGTGTGTGTGTGTTTGTGTACACAGAGAAATAGATGTGCCGAGGGAAGCAGAAAGGAGCAGATGCAAAGAGGGGAGAATGAAAGATAGATGGGCAGGAGGTAGAAATATGAGATATGGCAAGGGGGAATAGGAAAATTGGATCCCGGGATGAAGAAAAAGCTGAAGAGGGGAGCAAACATGAGAGAAAGTCACAGATGATATAGGAAGAGTGTTGTCAGGAGAGAATAGGGCATGATGGGAAATGGCAGGTATGATGGCGAGGAAGGAAGAAGGGACCAAAGAGCGCAGGAGTGACCTGTATGGTTGATGGCTGAGATAACACAGGGGTGTGGAGGGAGGAAAAAAGCTGAGGGTTGACTTTTTTTTTTTGTCTCCCTTTATTTTCTGCTGGGAGTCAGCAGGTTTGGGTGTGGACTGCGGGTGAGCGGATCGATGGAAGTTTCTATAGCCAGAATACCCTCCTCCATCTCTGACAAACACCGCGACAGCGTGATAGACCAGTGAGCTGCAGGAGAAGAATGGAGGCTGCAAAAATAACAGAATGGAAGAAAAAAGGGGAGAAAAGTGAGAGAAATGGTGATGGAGTGCTACACCATTGCACCCTTTACCACCATGATTAATAAATCCACCATATTACTCATTTGTTATGAGCAAAAAGTCATTTATATTCTGTGTTTTGTTCCGCTCCCCGTCCCCAGAGGTGGCGAAAGTACACTCAGTCTTCCCTCAAGAAGTACACAAACATGAGTTGAAAATACTCTGGTGAAAGTAAAAGTACTGCTACAGCTACTTCACTCCATGAAAAACCAACTGAAACCTTACAACACATTCATGAGTCTATCAAAAGTGAACCATGTTGACCTCAAAGAAAAATATCAAACAATATGTTTTACATGTTAACTTTGTTACAGTGTGTAAGTCTGTTCGACACGCTCTGAAGTCAATGATCGTGTTAGCTGGTTAACCTGCGATACAAAGTGACCGAAAACAAAACTACAACTGTAGTTTATGACTTGAGAGTCCTGTATGAACAAACACGACCCTTCATGACTGTCTGTTCATGTTATAACCCTCTAAATGCCCTAAATAACCATCTCCTCTGTTCGTAACGGTCCTCACCATTTGGGTTGGCATAGACAATAGCTGCATTTACATGGGCACAAATAATCTGAATAAAGGCCTGATCTGGATAAAAATCATGTAAACATGTTGTTCGGAAGATTCTGATCCAATTAAGCTCAATCAAAAATAAACTGTATTCTGAGAGGGGTGGTTTATGCCGATTGTTATTCCGAAATGCGTCCATGTAAACACTTATTTTGATTATGACTCTCGGTTGGGACAAAACTAACTAGACTGAGCATGTGTGATTTACGTCAACATGTCGCATTTCCGCCATTAGTAACAAGACGTAAACATGGCGAGATCCAAGAGCAACTGATCCATGTTTGACACAACTATCTTGCCAGATACAGTCTCCAAATGTAACGCAGGATCAGTTTGTGCTGCTGGGCCTGCTCGATGATCATGTACACTAGGAGCAATAAATCGCTCTTAGAACCTGTTTCAGGTCCATTCTGAGTGGAGAGAAAAATCCTGAATCGGATGAAGTGAGCCACTACTGCGTTTGTTGGCTTGTTGACAGCACAGGTGTCAATATGAATCTTCTTCTACAGTCGTTTTAGCGAAATTAGACAGCTCTGCACATGTCCAAATGCTTCTAATCTGAATAAAGCTTAGTGCATGTATAAGCACATCATGATCGGATTATTCAATTTCACGCCCATATATACAGCGGATTCAGATTTTCTGATCCTTTACATTTTTAATCGGATCAAGAAATTTTGCACATGTAAACATGGTCATTGATGCGCACTTCCTTACTAACCACTTGCCTCGTTAAACACTTTGTTCTGATTGGTCAAAACCTTGAGAAAATTATGATTATATCTATAAAGGTAGAGCACCACATTCGCCAACCTGATCACGCTCATCTTTTGAAACCAGTCTGCAGAATTGAGCTCGTTCACATTTCACCCCAACAGTCATGGGATATAAAACATGAGGGTTATCCTGACATTGTAATAGCTCACCTCTAAGTTTGTAATTGATATAAAGCAGCAGATACCACCTCCTCTTTCAAAGCTTTGGATCTCGCTCACCTTGTCACGATTTTAATTTGCATAATCATCCATTCTAGGGTGACCATACATCCTCTTTTACCCAGGCATGTCCTCTTTTTTGGCCTTGTCAGGCTTTGTCCGGGGGAGTAAATGAAATCCTTCAAATGTCCAGAGTTTTGTATGGAAGTTTTGAGTTTGTGTCGCATGGACTTACTGAGTTAGAAGCGCATAAAAAAACCCGAAAAACTCTAAAAATTGACTGCGCGTGACTCCGTGACTCCGCCCCCGCATAGTCGTTTCCTCTATCTTGGGGATTCAGAATATGGTCACCCTTATCCATTGACCGTATACTGTACACTGTGACTTATACAATCGTTTATTCCCAAATAAGAGAAATAAATACTTGAAAGATCTGTCGATTATTAAACCAAGGGTACTTAACCATTCCCACCTTCAACCAGCCAGTGAGAGATTTATTTTACCTGTACTGCTTAATCCACACTCACACAGGTCTAAAAATAAAACATAATTGTTATGTAACCCTGGATACCACATGTACAGAGAAGTCCGGCCTTGGACTGCCATCTCACAAGTTAACAAGCTGTATTGAGCCAAGATGTGGAAGAACGAGGGTGAGCACACAAATCAGGGCTCAACCTGCCCATAAACACACACCCAAATAAAGACACACAAACTAATAAAGACCTCATAATTCATTATCCCCATTCTGCCAGCTCCTGTATATGTGATGTTAATGTTAAGCCACGACTCTGTCATTTACTAGATGGCATTACTCTCCGGCTTAGGTGAGCCACTGAGAGATTTATGTTTGTCTTTATTTCCTCTGCCACCTCACTCTGAGCCTTCCCTCTCATGCAGTGTGATATACTGTCCAGTCAATACCAGAGAAAATAAGATATGAAAACAAAAGGCTGGGAGTTTTTTTGGACAAGAACCAGGTCTTTCAAGGCTGCAAATGAGTTTTGAGGTACTCATTGAGGAGCCTCAGCGTGAAGTAGTCCTTGCATCCACTCCACACCAGGGGGGGAGAGTGACACAAAGAGCATAAGACAGAGGATAAGAAGAGGGAGTGCGTTACAGCGACAATGCCCTTCAGGAAGGTCCTTAACCTGGCCCACTCAGGCAGTACTAACTCACTAATGTGCACTGTATGAAAAATCTAAGTGGCTTAAAATGCATTAGATTAAGGCAGGCATGAAGTGAATAAGTGACAGAATAAAACAATAAGTCTCAATGGGAGCGGCATCAGCGGGGGGAAGAAAAAAAAGTCCCCCTTTAGGGTCTGCTGCTGCTGCTGCCTCCAGCTTCACGCTGCTGACAGCCGCTTGGACACGCGCCACAGCCAGGTGTAGGGGATTTTATGCTTGTTACCTTGTCCTCTGTGTGAATATTGAGTTGAATTACAATCCCACAACCTCAAATTTGGTCGAGTGACTTTGTTTTTTTTTTTATTTATTCGCTGTTCCTCCACGGCAATTTATATCACAGCCGCACCACGAGGTCTCGACACACCTGAAAATGGATCAAAGTGCTGCATTGCATTTTTCTTCTTCCCCCTCTTTCACTTTTTCTGCAGTGCCAGGTAGAACTGTGCTTGGTATGTATATAACACAGCAAATTATAGCCAACTCAGTTTTCTTTGTCCCCAGCCGTGTCCCTTAATCCCAAACTGCTATGCACCAAGTCTTACAGCGGGGAAACCTTGAGAGTAAGCGCAGGATTTGCTTTTCAACACATCTGAGCTTTTTTTATGCGCCCCTCGTCGACCCTGCGCTCTAAACTTCAGGGTCACAGCAGGAAATACGTCCATAATAATAACAATAATAATGATAATTTATGCAGTCTATCAATTTGTCTGGGTCGCACTTGTGTAAAGGAACACATATGTGTGTCAGTGATTCATCTCTTTGTTCACATGTTCTATAGAGCAAGGGCATGCACTGTGCAAGGAGAAGCTGCAGGATGCTATACATAAATATGGGGCGTTATAGTGTCAGCTGCAGATGGGCAACAATGAGACTTCATCAGTGCAGCTAAGCAGGAGATAATTTCAAATAAGATAAACGAATAAAATGTCCTGAGGATTTTACAGCATTGATATAAATCCAGAGGTTATGTGCACCTCACAGTTACATTATACGTTCACACATTTTAATGCAAACACAGGACAACTCTGCACCCTCAGGAGTGTATAAATCACAGCGTTGTACTGTGTCTTAACCCTGGTATTTGGAAAGATCTCCTGCAGTTTTCAAAAAAGTAAACATGTTTCTGTCCCAGCTTTTAGTGACCTATAACTGACAAAAATAATAAAGCCAATTCTGAAAATAGAGACTCGGAGGCCGGTTAATTAGAGCAGAGGCCCAAAAGTATAATTTACTCAGGAGATAATATTTCACTGAGTGTCATTTCTTCATTTGGCTAAAAGAGGAGTTTGTTTTTACTGCTCATATGTATTTCTAACTATCCTGCCTGTCTGAAAATGAACAAATATAGAACCTAAATTCACAGCAGGAGGTTATAAAGTTATATATTGCAAGACTAAACAGAAGTTTAGACCGTTTTGTGCTTTTAAAGCGTAGGAGTTCTTCTCTCCCTATCTTGAAATACACATTGAAGCATAGATATAAAGAATATTATTAGTGTAAAGTAGATTGATATAATGTTAAACAAGGAGAAATGTTGGCAAAAGCACCCGGGCATGAGGAAAGTTCAGCTAAGTAGGCCAAGGAAGGATGCTCCGGTTCACCTTGGGGGCTCTGTGTGTGTTTCAGTGGAGGCTTGTAAAACTGTGCAACGGCAGCCCCGGGCCTGCCAAAGATCCCCTATCTGCAGAAACAGAAACAAAGCCCTGCAGTCACAACACTTGTGTAACATGTAACCAGCAAAGTAACTGAATAATAAGTGATACCCCCCCCAAAAAAAGTCAGTGTTTCTTCAATCTGAATAAACTATTGTGAAAAAGTCCCAAATAAATAAAATCACCATATTCTCGCTCCCACTGGAACGCCGCAGCAGAGGTCGTTATTAAAATGTTTTATCCCAATATTTGCATTACTGATAACACTCTCTAAATATGTTATCACTGACTGAAACTATTTCAATCTAATGAGTCAATATTAAGACAACAAGTGATTCATCAAATGGATTTTCTGCTGCACATCCTCTTATTCATTTAACACTGAAGTTGTAAGTCTTGCATGTAAACAACAATAACACAACCCGCATATTAAAGAGGATAAAATGAAGCAGGCTTTAATATTTTTAATAACGTCTCTTCAAGTGGAACGGCTTAGGCCTCGATGATCTGATGGTCTGAAATGATCTCCTAATGCACCACTCATTATGATCTGAAACACAAAACTTCCTCCTCTGTTTCCTCTGGTGAAAGAACAGCTCAGAGTTTCTGCGTTTGCACCGCCACCAGCTCCACGCTGCACTTTGACATCTATTAGAAGTTAGAATTAAAACAAACACTTCTCAGGAGAGAGAAATCATACAGTCTGACTCCGAATGTTCAGACTTATCTGCATTTGCACACCAAGAGTCTAAGCAGGCCAAGGGCTGTCCAAATCTGCAGTTCTTTAAATCATTTGAACTGACTTTTCTGCAAACTGAGATGCAGAGTTCGACAGAAAATGACCCCAAAGCCACAGAAATATGAGCATGATTATGTTTAACAGTGATACGGATAAAAGTTAGTGTGCCAGTAGTTTTTAAGACATTTTCTTTTCTGTTGCACTTTTTAATTTGTTGATGCTGGGAGAATTGGAAAATCACACAGGGGATATGAATAATTTAAATGGTTTTATAACCTTAAAGGCATCATAATATACAAAGTTTGGTTTCAGTCCTTTCAGAGTGCGAAGATCATCATCTGAGAGCGTTATGAACTAAGTGAGGAGACTTTAACTTTTCTTGAAGTTTTGCATCTCGCCTCAGAGCACATTTCATCCCCCTTGTGGTCAAATGATGACAGTGAACAATCCACAGTAAACATGCAGGATGCGTCTCCGTCCTTCCATACAGCCTCGGCGCTATCTTACTTTTCCAGGTGCTTTAGACTGTGTAAAAGATGGATGACATGGCAGCTCTGAAAACATGAAGATAAAACATCTGCAGCCTTCTTTGTAGACCAAAAAGCTTTTCCCTCTCCATGTTAACAAATGAAACATGAGTGAAACTGGAAATTCTTCACAAACACAGTCTGTCTTTATACTTAGCTTTTGTAATGCTAATTTAGATCCAAATATTGTTGTTTTTTTAAAGTTTTGTTCATAAGTTATTTGATGCTATACTAAAGGGGTATAATACGTTGATTAGCTGCTCTGTTGAGTGTGGTGGCTCATGCAATACTGTGAGCAGAGTAGACGAGGAATGAGGACATAACATAAGTGTCATCAAACTTTCCTTAACTTAATCTAAACACATCTTTATGAGAAGTGGAATAAATGTAGACCGTTTAATATCTTTATATTTGAATTTAATAGAATATACATCGTAGAAATGCTCTATAACAAACGTGAAATGTGTTTAAATTAGTTTATAATCAACACTTGTAAAAATACTTTTTGAAGCTCCAGAGAGGAGTCTTTTTGGTGTTAATGAAATTGACTGAAACTCACGCAGATGCTTGATTCATGAAATCTAAAAGCAAACAAGACCATCAGTGACAAGACTGTCAATTTTACTGTTGTAATTTTTTATGTTTAAAAATGGTGCAAGGGGGTAAACAGGAACCCCTGTTTTCATTAATGATCAATTTGACTGTCAAAAGTTGGCAGGATGAGAATTTTGTGAGATGACACTATTAAAATATGCAGATGACAAAGTAAGGACAGACTGCTTTGTCCTCAGGGGACGTCAAAATTGACACAAACAAGAATTCCTCCAAGGAGCTTTAAATGACAAAATAAGCCTTTTTGATCTACACAATAAGAAAGGTGTCAAGTGCACTGCCAAGCATCTACCATAGCCAAGGGTCTATAAACTAGAAACATACGTGTATTTCCACGTGAAATGCAACAGCTAGAAGACCAAGACAAATAAGAGGGAAGTGAATGTTCTTGCATCCAAAAGCATTTGCATGGATCAAAGTTTTGATGGTAAAAGCTAGAGAATGGGAGGATCTACCTGAAATGCACTCCCGCAGCTTTGCATCCTTGCAGCCCAACATTGCTTTATAGAAGGGAGGGGTGAGCAGGGGAGCATTTTAAACCAGAATCTTAGACATTGATATCACTAGATCTTCCAATTTCCTTCAAAAAGTATCTTTAAATGTGTTTGTTGGGTATTGTCTAAGCAGTCTCTTGCTGTAAGTGATGCTATAGCAGCCCAAAATGTCATGGCCTGTGACTGTCTGTATTTTGACTTCACTTTTGTTTAATGGGAGGAGATAAAGATGCTCTGTCCACCTTTAAAAAAAAGTCATCTGATGCAGCCCTTTTGATGTGGTTATTTTACTTTTGCAAAAAGTCTTCAGACTCTCCATGCACCTGATCTCCCTCTCCACTGGCACACCTGAGCCTCTTTCCATCACCTGAAGACATAACCATGTCCCCCATAAACATCAGTCTGTGCCAGAATATCCGCACACAGCCATTTAAATTATTGGCCCACTTCTCCTCTTTTCCAATATTGTTGTCTTTTCATGATGTCTGATCTTTCAGAGCATTGATCATGTCAACCCTCATTGTAATGCTACCTGCTCAGACTCCCCCTGCCAACAAAAACACATATTTACTGTTTCTTTTAGGGACTTCCTCTCTGTGTATCAAGGCTCTGAGCATTGATTGAGTTTGTTGCACTTGGATTTGAGAGAAAAAAAACGATCATATTTTAATATCAGCACCAAGGTTTTTGGTCTAGTAGCGAAGGTTTCTGAGGGATATGTAAATATTGATCTCATTTTAATACAAAGCCTGTGTTTTTCTGCTTACATGGATGACATTAAACATTTCCTCTCGGTAAAGGTCAGCATATTTTGCCGGATCAAGAAAAACATCCCAGTTTCAGGCATCAAACGTATTGGAAACTGCTTCAGTATTGGCAGCACAGCCCTGCTATCGTTTCTGTTGTTGTTGTATAGAGAAAATCTTCCATGTTAGTCAGCGCCTACCTGAGCCCACTTTTCAAGCGGAACAAGCCTGGCAACACGCATCAAAGTGTGGGAAAAAAAAAAACTGACGAAAAATTGGGTTACATATTTTTCACTCGATAAACTATTCCTGTGAGATTTGAACAACTGCTCAGAGTTAACTCAAGGTACAGTGTTAGCTTTCAGAGCTGCTCCATGTGTAACAACCTTTAAACCGCGTATAAAAACACTTCAGTCTCTCTCACATCAGCTCTGCCACGAGCCCAGCACATCTCTCAGCACTCATCTAATTATGGGGGTCAGTCAGCTCTGCAGACGGAAGAGGAAAACTTGACAGATTTGCATTCATGTCATGAGTGGAGTTCAGATCATTTGCAAAGCCATCAACTGGATGTCCTTTCATATCCTAAGTCTCTGCTGTCCTATCACTCCTACACGCTGGGGATCTTAATGATGGCTCTCTTATTTGCAGTTATTTCAGGAAATTCAATGACTTACTTGCCAGGGTCATGAGCAAAATGAACAAGACAAGCATCTTTGAAGATTATGATAATGGAAACGGAGGGCAAAATTGGAATTGTTTTAAAATTCAGCCGCACGTTCCACATCTTATTATCCTTCCACTTGGCAGCCACCCATTTTCAAAGGCGTGATAAAAATACACATTAGATCCATTCACTGCCACTGTTATGAAGCAGAGAGGATTTTATGGTCTGGAAAGTTTGGCATTTCAGAATGAGAAAAATAAACACTCTTCATAGCATCTAAACTAAAAAAAAATCTCAGACCTACAGGGAAGACAGATGTTAGACTATGAACAAAATAGTCATTAAGATTTACTCAGTACAGCAGATGAAACACAGCCCTACATCGTATAATTTGGTCCGCTTTCTGACGCTCATTTCGACTTCTACAGACGCCCGAAGTGAAAAGAAAATTGAAACCTTCCGTTCTTGGTTGCAGAATAAGTATTCAGTGCTTGATACAGCACTGAACTAAGGACCAGATGGTGCAGACTAAAACACACTTAAAGAGGGAGGATGTCTTTTCAGAAGGCAAACTCATGCAAATCAGGTCCACAGTGAAGCTGTTGACTCATGCAATTTCACAGTGTTTACCAATAACAAATTGGAAGGGAACATTAATAGTGCTTTCGGAGCAAAACACCGGATAAGGCTAAACGTTCAGAGAAATGCGTTATTATGGCTGACCTCAGAGCTGAAGTGATACATTAGCAAATTATGAGAGGTTTCGTAGGTGCGCTGCATAAAACAACTGCTGAGTAAAGGAGACGGTGACCTCAGAAAACACACACACATTAAGAAAATGTCAGTGATGGTCTTTGATCTCCCGGAGTTGAATAAGGAGAGACTAAACCGTATGCAATTACATCATCTGAAAGACTCCGAGGCCACATGTTCGGCGGTGTCACAGACAGTCTGCTTCGCTACAGATTTATTCATCTCGTCCTGAACCTGCTGCCACCCCGGTTCATTCTTCCAGACAGCGGTCAGGATGACACAGGCTGCAGAGTTTGCATCCAGATTTTCATGTAAGTCAAAGGAAGTCATTGATGCACGAGAATATTCCGGCATGTAACTGTACCGCCAGACTTTATATAAACAAACTCTTTCTCCTCCTCCTCCTCTTTGGTGCTGGTGGACATCTGGAGTGCAGCAGCAGCTAAAGGAGTTTGGAAGGACACCGCAGACTGCAGAGAGAGACAGGAAGGGGGTACTGTACGCGGGGGCGTGAGGGAACCAGGTGCTGTGAAGTGTGAGGCTCTGCCCTCCCAGCTGATGATCAAAGACAGCCATAACTGCCGCTGATGACCATGGCTGCCGGCCAGACTGATGCTCACCGGGAGCTACGGCGCACGCACAGAGATGAGCCGTATCAAGGCGATGCAAGCTAGAAAAATACTATTATTGTTGGCACTACAACAACAAAGTGGATCCACACAGGAACAAAAGCGGGATAATATCCCATCAATTATCCATCGAGTCCTTTGTCTGCTTTTACTAACCTTCAGCTCCCTCATTTAGTCAGCAATGACCGCTCTTTGGTTGCACATTTTAAAAAGGTTTTCATGACTGGGGATTACTCCGGACGTTTGAATGGAAGAAGAGAGGATACTGCATGTCCCTCCAGCCAGCCAGCCAGCCAGCCAAGATAATGTTAATGATGTCTTATGGGATCTTCTACTAGAAGGACTCTTGATCTAGATCCACAGGGATCCACTGCGAATTCTGCCACCACTCTGGAGCTCACGATAACTCCAGCTATTAATTCCCATTTAATAGAATTACACCCTTGATAAAAAAAAAAAAAAAACCTTTCCATAGGCCCATTATCTACCATGTCAAGCTATGTGAACATAGGTCTTCTTAAGTATGCAGAGGCAGAACTTTTCCCACATGTCTGTTTCTGTAAGAGCTTTGTCAAAGAGATCTTATGCAAGACAGAAACTCACTGAACTGAATGGAAGATTCTGGTTCCCCAATGGTCTGTTGTCAAGCAGAGGTCCTTTGGATATCATGAGAAAAGAGCATTCATTGAGTCTACTGCTCTCTGAATGCCTCTATATAGAGGACAATATGTCTTTTATGCAGCCAGATCAAGTCAGGGTGGTTTTCCACAAGTGGATCTGGTTCTGTCTGAAGGTTCTGCCCATTGAAATAAACCTACAGACGCTTTTAGCTTAATCACTAGTGGATAAGTGTCGGTGTTACCTTAATTAATACTGCAAAGATTACGATCCAGACATGCTCCATAGGGTGTAATAAGATAACTTTGTTGTAATTTGGCATTTGATGAATAAACCAAACTTGTCAGAGATATGAAAGAAAACCATCAGAGACCAGCTGAGCTCTCTTTTAAGAGGGTTTTATCCACAAACTCTACCGTGTAACAAGTGCGTCAAGGGCCTTCTTTGTAGCCCCAAGTGTACCGATGTTTGTGTGCATGTATGTCCACGGACACGCACAACCACTTCAAACAACTTTGATGCAGAAGATTTGTGTCTTCATGAAGACTCTTAAGGCGCAACTACCACTTATGTTCAGGACCACGGACAGCAGCCGCAAGTGGAACATTCATTCATCCATCCATTTTCTACCACTTATCCCATTGGGGGGTCACGGGAGGTTGGAGCCTATCCCAGGCTCCTTCATGGGGCGAAGGCAGGAGACACCCTGGACAAGTCGCCAGTTCAATACAGGGCTGACGTATAGAGATGAACAACCATCCACACAAATATTTACACCTACAGGCAATTTGAAAGTGACCAATTAACCTAACCCCACTTCTGCATGTTTTTGGGATGTGGGAGGAAACCGGAGTACCTGGAGTAAACCCACACAGACACAGGAAGAACATGCAAACTCCACACAGCCTGACCCAATGGGAAACCTGGACCTTCTTGCTGTGAGGCAACAGTGCTAACAACTACACCACTGAGCCGCCCTTCATGCAGACTCTTATGGCGCAACTCCCATTTATGACCAGGACCACGGACAGCAGCTGCAAGTGGCATATTTATTTATTTGCTAAATTCCTGCAGCAGCTTCGGACAATAATTATCTTAAGTAAAACACAAAGCCAAAAGACAAGCACAGAAGCTTCCGGTATGTCCAGGATCACAGCTTCTGATACAGTTACATTCAGGTTCTCACCCTTTTGAGTAACAGCCAGATTTTATCAGACACACAACAGGTGCAAATTTCCCACTACCTGCAAGGTTACAGTTATATTGTAAAATTAAATTTCATCCTTCTCTGTGACAAAAAGAAACCTGTAATCACCAACTGGGAGTTTCAGCAGCAGTAAAATCTGTGACATTACTATTCAAGTCTGATTTTTTGGCTCTGCTGTTTCCTTTTTGACGGTATTCCCAATCAGCTGACTCTAACCTGCCGCACAAACTGCCTCTCTAACATCCTTTTTTTTAACCCTAACCCACAAATGAGTAAATCACACATGCTGATCTTAAAGGCTTGCATGACAGTAATGCATCTTATCCAACCCTAAAATGACAATATAAAGTAGAGATGGGTGATAAATTATCGTTCACGATATATGGTCAGAAAATATTTGCCATCTTGTGATAAATACGATAAATTCAAGTCGATGACAAAAGCCTGAGCTACGGATCTGCATCCATCACCCACACAGAGCAGAATAAAAAATGGCCAAAGGTGGAGAAGAAGACGTTTCTGAGCAGCTCGTTACTGAACGAGGCTCTACATGGGGGATTTAATTCAAGATTGGGACTTAGATTAGCGCAATCAGGTATGTCTGACATCGGAGAGTGGATCTGCTGCTGTTCACTCTGTGCAATAAGAGTTTTCAGCAAATGTTGAAAATGTTTTAGTATTTGAGACTTGTTTGATGTCATTAGTTTTCTCCATAACCTACCACTTAAAGTATCTTATTTGACTGAACCAACTGGTGTGCTCAGGATAAAATGAGTCAAAAATATAGATTGGAATTAAAATCATTTTTATCGGAACTTTTATCATTATAATCGCCAGAATGGCAAATCTTATCGCAATAAAATTTTTGGCCCATATCGCCCATCTCTAACATAAAGAGAGTGAGCTCTTCACAGACCCTCACAAAAGTCACCTGCGCTGCATAAGACAGCGGTCAAGATACAGTAAATATTTTAAACTAACGTTATTTTGCACATCATGCTACCCTGAATTCTTATACAGGAGCCGAAGAACTCCATAAAGTCTTTAGTCATGTAAAAGGTGTATTGTACACCATCTAGGACCATTAAGTTCCATTAGCAAAGTCAGGGTTTCATGCAGTATTCATTTGACACAAATACATATTGACGAGGATGCTGTACTTTCAGAGTGCAGCCCTGACTGTGTGGTAACAATGCAGCATGTCTTAAAGCCATGCCTGGGTGTATTCCATTGTCATGGAAGACGTCCCCTATAGTGAAAGCACTGAGAGATCAATGCATGCAGGGCCAGCACCTGTGCTGCCTGGAGCCCCACTAAAAGCCTTTACGTCTCGTCTGAAGACAGAGCTAACATCCCAAGGGACTCGCCTTACAGCAGAGAGAGAGAGAGGGAAACCCCACCCCCGACATCACAGCCGTGGAAAGCTGAATCGTACGCTCATCCACTGCTGGGAAATCAACGCGACTCTTACTATCTACCCAGTCCTCCTCTCCTTTTTTTCACTTGTGTGGTTCGAGCAGGC
Organism: Xyrichtys novacula; assembly: GCA_962446985.1. Lineage (NCBI taxonomy): Eukaryota > Metazoa > Chordata > Actinopteri > Labriformes > Labridae > Xyrichtys > Xyrichtys novacula. The sequence continues at coordinate 29,297,378 of OY660871.1, forward strand.
CTAATTAACTTTTCGTAACAAAGGGCTCTACCGCTGTTGCTCCACAGTCTTATTGGGCCAGCTTGCGGCATGATAGTGCGAGCTGAATGTCACGCTCTCCTTGGGCCGATCAATCCAGGCGATCAGATATCAGACACCTGAGGGATGGCTCTAGCCACAGATCACTCACATGCACGCTCGCACAGGCGCACAATTGAAACACACTGTCTGGGAGCGACGCAGGGACACACACACGATTGAAGGGAAAGAACACAAACACGCACTAATCACGGCTGGGGCCAAGGACGAGAGCATGCCAGCAGACAGACGTGCTGAGCCGAGAGCTTTTTTCATTCCAAACATTTTGTCTTTCTCCTGTTTCAGCCGTATTATTATCTGCATGTCAGCTTGATGAGATGACTCCCACATCGGTTCGACTCTCTGTTGCAGCACTCGTCCCGTGCTCTCTGAGTGAAAATTGCGTACCTTGCTCAAGGTCACAGACCGTGGTTTCCCCTGGGGGGAGATGAAGTCAGACGTTCAACACCCCTCCGTTCTCACGTCTACATCTTTGCTTAGTTCCTAATTGCCTCTGCGAGAGGTTGTGGCCCGTAGGGGGGAATAGTACCGACATAGCAACCATTTTGTATTTTCCTGTATTAGTCATTCAAAAAACAATCAGCATTGGTAAACACACAGCTAGCCCTCCCTGGGAGTGTTGATGACAATCACTCTGTTAGTAGATTATCTGCTTCTAACCTGGAGGATAACAATCGCTCCCTGATGTAAACCTCTTAAGACATGATGTTGACAAAGTTTAGATGCATATACAGCGTTTTGATATAAACTCAGTTTCCTGGATGTTGTTCACGACTGAGAATATGTTTTATCGGTCTGAATAACCCTATTGTCAACTTCCCATCCATCTGTACTCGGGTTTGAAGACAGTCAGTGGTTTTCTCTTTCTGCCTTTCCTGCTCAATCAATACAGTCAGCAATAATACACGGCTCAAGTCTGACTCTGAATCTGTATCCCACTTTTTTCTTTCTTCTTCTTCTTCTCTGATGCTTTCTCATCCTCATTGTACAATGCAAGGCTGTCTTTTCAACCCTGACCACCTCATTATCCCCCACCGTAAACCCCCCCCCCACATCCTCAACTCTCATTTGCACTACTCTCCAGCGAGGCTAACAATACTCTTCAGTGTTTCCATCATCAGCAAAGTATTTTCCCTTGACACTGCCATGACTTCTTGTCTCCATTGCAGCAAATACCCTCATTTTTCTCCCTCTGTCTCTCTTTCTCCCCGTTCTGCGCACACTTTTTTGTTCCTAATAAAATGAAGTGTAGTTGACGGGACCCCGGTCGTTCTCTGTGGCGCATCCACAACCTCTCTTAGCAGCAGAAGGCTACCGTGGACAGGCTTTGGTCTCCTACTGAGCAGCAGCTTTAATCTGCCTGGGAGATCACATCAAACAGAAATGCCCTTATGTGTCATTTGCAAAAAAAAATATCAGCAGCATGGCTTATTTGCCGTTTACAAACAGCAGGTTTTTCTCCTGACGTCACTCTCAGAGTAGGACGCTCAAACATTCTTATTAAAGCCAGTGGCTGTTTTTTTTTTTAGGGCAACTCAATAATTTATCAAATTAGAGAAGACTTTCTGCTCATATCAACCACTTTTGAGATTGTTTTCATTACTTTGGGAGTAAACTTCCAGTCTGCATAACAAAAATGTGGAATTCACACATTTTCTAGTGGGTTGAGTGTCTTTACTGAACATCAGTAACTCTGAAAACTAACAGTAACTTGGATAAGCAGGTGGGAAAATGCAAATATGGGCTGAGGCTACTGTTTTTACCTGAATTACAGCTTAATCTAGGGATGTCCTGATCCGATATTGATAGTGGCTATCAGGCCAATATCCAATATCAATATGCTATATAATGCAAAAAGGTTATCAATTAAGGCAACGAAGACTACTATTTTTCCTGAAAATACAGCCTAATCTAGGGGTGTCCCTATCCGATATTGATATTGGCTATCAATCTGATATCAGCAAAAAAAAAAAAAAAACTGTATCAGATTATATTGGCCTGCATCTAAAATCTTCAATTAATGCAGTCCATTCCGGACTCTGCTCCAGCACCTGTATCTAGCATGTTGAGCCCACATAATCACAACAACAGTGTGTACTACGGTACTAACAAGGTAGTCAGGATAAGCAGTGATGTCGGGGCAATATTTTTTGTTACAGTCTGAAAAAGACATGGCAGCTGAGCGCAAAACTTGTCATGCACAATTTTTGCCAATATCGGTATCGGCTAATACAAAAGGCTACAATATCGGTATCATATCGGAAGTAAAAAACTTGTATCGGGACACCCCGACCTCAATCTATTGCTCCCGATCATCTTATCATCTCTAACTCTTAATTTCTAGACCCAGAAGCTGTAGCTTTCCACCTTAAGTTCGGAGCATAGACTGTATATACTATGGACAACTTGGTTCCACCTTCTGCCAGTATACGGATTTGAGGCCAAATAGCTCTTGGTAATTCCGCGTTTTCTCTCCATTTCCTGAAACAAACATTGCGCAGTAGCATTGTGCGCATTCGGTGCTGTGATGACGCTCGGCTCAAACACCATATCCCCTGGTTGAGTTACGCAATCCCTCATCCACCCATAGGCTGTATCATGTGTCAATCATAGAAAACATGAACCCCCTAATAACACAAACCAGTCTTACAGTAACTACATGTCAACATCACAAGCAGGGGAGAAAAAAATTCATGTTCTATGTAATTAATTTTTAAAGTTTGTCCACAGCTCAATTAGCTTTGCTGGCAGAGGCGGGATTTATGACCTATACTGCAGCCCATCAACACAGGGTGCTGTTCTCGGAGTGGCTTTAACCAGCAAAGAGGCAGACAGTGTCCATTCTATATACAGTCTACGGTTTGAAGTCAGAAGAATATGATTTTCAGATTTCTTTCTTTGTAAAACAGCAAAAACAGTGTTTCATTTTTTGTGTGCGTGGACCCCAGGAAGTGTAGGATGAATCACCAGGTCGTAGTTAATGGAGAACAAATCAAATAAAAGACAGAACAAATAAAAATAGCCCACTCCAGCTACAATTACTCCCAGAATTCCCACTGACGTCAGCAGAAATGTTGCACTCACTGGACAAGCCCACACAAACACGCCCGTCTGTGCTCTGAAGACAGACATTAGGGTTAATTTGCTGGTGTCTGCAGGATAGTTTGGTGGCCAGGGGAAAGCTGGTTAGTAACAAGCGCTCCAGTGACGCGTGCGGCTGAATCAATCCCAATCTGTGCATGTCCACTTACTCTCCTCCACGCTGCACTGCCGATATATAGAGCAAGTGTCTTCCTGGATACTGGAGTAATCCAATCAAAATGCATCATGGGGATACCATTATGTGCTCATTTGTACAGCTGCAAAGGATTGTCTTAAAGAAAAAATGCTGAAATCAATAACTCAAAGCCCGCCCGCTCTCAGCCCGTCCTGTTTTAAAAGTTCAAATTAGGTTTGCAGGGGAAATCAAATGAGAGTTTTTGTTTTTGCTCTCACAGCTGAAAGGGAAAGCTGCGGTTTATCTTAAGTACAACATTAGAGTGAATAAGAAGGTCACATCATTCAATCGGAGCCCGGGATTTTGTAATATAGTTAAACTGGAAAGAGAATGAAAAGGCAGAAGATTGTGTTGGAGTGCCTTTAAGAGATGCATCATTTTTGCTTTCCCTCGTTCCCTTTCTGAAGGGAAATGGGCTTAGGGATTCAATCAGCTTTTGAGAGCCAAAGCTGTATGTGATCCAGCTCCGCCTTGGTGTCTGTGTCCTGCGTGCAGCAGTGAAAAGAAAACAAACAAACAAAAAAGATCAAATAGGGGGGAAAAAAAAAAAAAAAAGGGAAGAAGACATTCAACCAGGCAGCAGCAGAGCGTAAACATAATACAGTGCCGTCTCAGAAAAGCCAAGGATGTCCAGGCAGCGTGCATCTAAATTACGCTTTCAGGAGATGGAAACAAAATTAAACCTACAAAACTTTTTTACAAGAGCGTGTCTTCTTGCCATCTGGCTCAAGCGCTTCAATCTCGGTTACACCTTTATGTTGCTGGCTGAACACAAGCGAGTGCTGCGGTATTGATCCAGTCGTACACCCCTTTTATTATCTCTTCTCCCATCCAAAGGCAGCTTTCCGCTTTGATAGCACCACTGTCACAGAAAAGCATAAATTCTCAAGCCCATTTGCTGTGAGGGGGCGGATAAATGGATGTGAAATCGAGCCATGAAAAGCCAACATGGCATGGTGGGGAATTTTCATCCTGAGCTCATTAGGAAATGCATGTTTTCTTATGTGTGAGCTGTGATGTTGCAGGATATGCTCATCGGATGTGTTTTTTTTGGGGTGTGTGTGTGTGTTTGTGTGTGTTTGTGTGTTCGACTCCCACATTTTCATGAATGCCTCTTAATTGGGAATGTTTGTTTGGGCTTTTGTGCTGCGGGTATTCTTTGGCACACAAGCCGTGGGAGAAATCCAACCCTCCTCCAGCGTGTCGAACTAACAGTGGGCCTCAGAGAAGGTGAGGAAGAGGGTCCTGAGGCCTCTCCGTGTATTGTGAGAACAGGGGCGGCTGTGTGTCAGTGCGACCGGAGTAAATAGGGCTGTGTGGAGTCAAAGAGCTGTGCTGATCAAAGGCGTCAATCACAGTTTGTTGTCCCAGACAGTGGATAACCTCAAAGTCAGATCCTTAAGACGCTAACACACTATTAAATGCGATCAGTTTGTTTGGGAGTCTGGAGGTGCATTTAGGGTTTGAATTTACAATCCCTGCAACCTCCTTTCTGCCTCTAAGATCTACTGCTGCCTTTTAAGTTCAGAGAAAAAAGCTATGCAAGTTAGAGATGCTCCAGCAGGGGAACTGCGCCTGTTGTTTTGTACCTTCACACAAAGTCACACACCTCTATCTCCTCCTTTATATGTTGGTAAAAACGGCACACATGAAAAAAAAAAATGTGCCAAGGTGCTTTTTTCCTGCAGGTATGCTAATGAGATTCACTAGAAGGTGGAATTTCTCTCTTCGCTTTCTTTCCTCATGCATGTGCTAAGCCTCAGGGGACTCCTATGCATATATTACATTACGGCTCATGGATTAGCATGAGTTTGTGGAAGGATACGTTTGTGTATGTGCTTTTGAATCCATACGTTTGTGCAGGAGCTCTGACTAATACACCCCCAGTGAAACGCACACCTGCAAAAGCCGCTCTAAGGTCTTGATCTTCTACCTGCTCATGTTTTATCCCTTCCTATTTCAGGGTATATATTACCAGAGCTTCAGGCCATCTTCAATTAGGAGAGCTACTCTGCTCCCACACTGCGGCCACTGCCCAGTGTGCACATCTTACCCTCCTCATTCCCACAGTGTGTGATCGCAGTGAGGTGATGCGTGACTCCTCATGATTGAGCCCTCTTTAGCTTACAGGTGCTATCATCTCTGCAAACCTTCACATTCAGAGTCCTCACAAAAGGTGTAAAAGGAGAACAAATGTATGAATTATCAGATCACAAAGAGAGGCGCAGCTTGAATCCCAGGCGGGGATGATAATTGAAAGTGGGCTTTTGGACTTCAGGATGAGAGCAGGAAAAAAAAAGAAAAAGCTGCATATCAGAAAGAAGTGCTTTCTTGGATTGGTACAGGTAAACCCAAGTGATTTCAGGCTCTGCTGGTGCTTACTGAATCAGTCTGACGTGGAAGCAACAATGCATTTGGATGAATGAAAAGGGCCCAGTCAGGCAGCCACTGTTGTAGTACACACTTTTTAATCACATTACTATTTTGTACAAACATCCACGGGGGACATAACTCTTTAAAATTTACTGGATGAACAAAAACTACACACATTTGTCACTTGGCCGATGTTAATGTTGGACTAGGACTGTACCAATTTCAGATTTTCATCCTACGATTATCACAGCCATAAAATTTTGGTTAAAAACTTTAAATATTTATGGAAACACTTGAAAATAAAACCACAAAATCAGTCATTTTGAGAGAAGGTACGTGCTCTTATTTTCAGCACTAAAAGACGGTTGACGTCAATACCGGTTTATAGCAACAGCCCTACCTCCCTGAGATATCATGTCAACTGTTACCTTGACAACTACTGACATTTCTCCCTCGGACCACCTCAGGACAACCTCCATGTTCTGCTCCAACACAAGAGGAAGAGTACTCTCATGCTTCGGCATTACTCCTTCTTGTTTACAGTGCTTCACCGGAAACAGACATCGATTTTTCATTATTACCGGCGAAGTCATAAACTCACGTCTGGCTTCTGCTGATGTGTGTTGCACAGAGGGGAGTTTGCTGGAGTGTTGAGCTCTTTAGCTCGCCGCCTCTCTCTGTTTTTAATACAGGTATTTTGTTAAAGGGGATCATTGTGGGTCTTCTTGCAGCTCTAGTCAACCATGTTCTGACAGAATGGAAAAAGCTCTCCCAGTTCTTAGAAGTCATAAAAAGTTCATAAAAATCTGCTTAACTGAGATTTGATGGTTTATTCAAACTTCTGTGAGGAACTTTCAGCCTGTGCCAGTTTTGGCGCCCCCTGTGGACAAAGTAGTCTTTTCTTATCTTGAGTTTTAACGTTTTTTTTCTGCTGATATTTGACAGTGAATGTTTTATTTATTGTGAATATTTCATTAAAACACAGCTGTCTCTAAAGCTGCTTGGCTGCACTGGTTTGAGCTATTAAAAATAAGGACATAAAAATCGTCATAATGTTGCTGTTGATCTGGTTTGTTTTTGGATATTATGAAAAGCTTAAACATAAGTTTCAGTCTATTTCATATGCATTTAAAAACTCCCTATAGGAGCTTTAATTAATTTTAATAATAAATTTTGTGTTTAATTATTCATATTGTGTTGAACTGTTTATACGATCACCATCTCTTTTTTCCTTTTATTGCCTCATAGCTTTTATTTTCTCTCTTTGGACCATTTTAATTGTCATATTTCATCATTATATCCATGTTTTTTGCATCCCAGGCCCGAAATAAAGATCTTTATTGCAACCGGGACAATTTTTAGCAGAGTTTATTTCTTGGTTTTGCCGGATTATAATCTAAGATCCAGTCTGTTGGACAAATCTTGTAAGCCGGTTGTTGAAAGCCTAGCTCTGTTACCTGGACAAGGTTTAAGAGCTGCCTCTCTCCATGTCCTCCTCCTTATCGCTCTCTCCACTTCCCTACAACATCCCCCTCCAGCTTCCCTCCCTCCAAATCACAGTCTTTGCACCTGTAACCCCTGGGTGAAAGATGATTACACCTTCCAAAGCAGAAATTGAACCGAGTGCTTGGTCCTGACCTCACTTGCGCACCTCCGCCTCCTCCCCCCCTTTCCACTAACCAAATGTGGAAGCAACAAAACAACCATTAAAACAGAAGTCTGCATCTGCTACTTCATAAACTGGCAACATACGGTCCTCAGAAATCCAGAATCTTGATGGTATATCTCTGAAAATATGCGCCTAACTTTAATTTACTGAATAAAGAGCAGGTATATAAGACCTCCACCATGTGAAGTTGCTTAGAGCGAGCAGAGCAGTGGACCAAAGGCAGTGATTTCTAATTCACTAGCCCAGAGGCTAAATAACAGGTAGTCAATGTGCCTATCTCTGCATGCCGTATCTCCCACAGAGTCAGTAACAAACTCATTTTCCCCACTATAAAGAATTACAGAGATTTCGTGGCGGGACTGTAAGAGCGGAGACGTAGATAGAGGAGAGGTAGGTATAAACAGCGAGGGGAGATTGAGGTTGAGGGCAAGAAGAGGAAAAAAAAAGGGGAAAGATGTGATGGATTGAAAAGAAGGGGAAGGGCTGTTAGAAGTGAGATGAGATAGCGTCAAGATGGGGGGAGAGTAGGGGAGAGAGAGGAGAGGGAGGAAAGAGGGGGGACACTGAGAAAAGCGCCACACTTTCCGGGCTTATTTACACGTAGCTGCCAGTATGACAGGTAATTTGGGCAAATTCTCCACAGAGCCTGCAGCAGACGGCGGGGGGATAAAGACGAAAGGAGAGAGCAATAAGGGAGGAAAAAAAGGGGAAAGAGAGGAGAAGGAGGGGAGGTGAGGGGGAGACGTGCACAGACTACCTGACACGGCCTGAGCCGGGTCTGAGACCAAGACAGCAAATGGGTTTCCAGATTCCAATCAGAGCAAAAAGGGGCGGGAAAGGGGAAAAGGAGGAGGGGTTGGAAGAAGAAGAAACTATGGCGGAAGTTGTTGCGTTGACAGAGTCTGATCGTTTTATTTATCTACAGCGAAGAAGGAGAAATCAAAAACACTTTTTAATTCAATATCTCTCTTCCTGTTGAGGCTGAAAGATCAAGCAGAAGGCATGAACGGATGAGGCAAAAAGAAAAGAGAGGAAAAAATACAAAACCAGATTCCCAGATTTATTCAGGCTCTGATTTATCTACTTGTTTTTCTTGTGCTGTGCGAGTGTGCATGTGTGTGCAGGCAGGTGTGTTTTCCCTCGGTGCACTTCACGCCGAGGCAAAGCAAGCCTGTTAGACTGTATTTATAGAAAGCTCTTGTTCTTGTTCGGCGCACGGCTGTCTGTCAGTGCTCAGAGCCAATTAGAAAACACTTGTTAATGGAGCCACCGCCGTGTGTGTGTGTGGGTGTGATGACTTTATTCTGCCTCTCAGTGACAGCAACAGAGGTGCGGACAGCAAGAGAGATAACGATGAAGGTGGTGAGCAGGTGTATGTCCCCAGGGGTGGAAGTTCGAGGAGTTTGAGGAGGCGTATGCGACCTAACTGGACCCTTCACTGGCCTCCACTTCCTGAGATGACTCATGCTTTAGAAGAGGAGAAGCCCTTTTCCTTTACTGACCTTTTAACCCCGTCCCCCTCTGTGCTCAAAGCCTCGGGCACCACAGTCATAACCTGTCCTCTTGTCATGCACTCACATTTTGTCGCATACACACACATGTGAATACCCCAGATATTAGTCCAGCTTCCAGGATTCTGAATTCACTTAAACTCACGCTGGGAGTAGGCCCGGTTATTTTAAGTGTGCCTGACATCCGCAGATTTGTTGCCAGTGAAATACTGAGAGAAACTTCCTTTTAATTCAAGTGCTTTTACATAAACTGAGAAACCAACTTCAACCCAAAAAGTATCATGCAAAGCAGCCCGTCCAGTGCAACAGAGCAATCTCAGACTTCACAGCCCAGTGGAGCAACAGATGTCAAGGATTTCAGTATGAAGCAACACAATTAAAATGTGGAAGAGATGAGTTTCTAGAAAGATAGATACAACACAATCAAAAACACACATCTTACATATGATTCGAAACAACAGATTTACACCCGTGTACCTTCAGCTCTTTAACTCTCAGCTTCTCTTACAAAGACCTTCTCTTGGACAGCACTGTTTTCTGAAATGTTTTTCTTTGTTTTGCTAATAGCACTATCTGTGACTAACCTGCAATCCTTTCCTAAGTGGGACACCACCTGCCTCTCTCAACCTCAATTATGGGGATGTCGCATTTGCTGCCACCTGCTGGCTGGTGGTGCATACTGTCTCTTGGGGCTAATAAATTGCTCTCTGATTAGCTCCTGTCTCTTGTATTGTAGTGCGATGAACACAAATATAACACCAGTCAACAGAGACCAGAAATACTTGACTGATCGGTAACTTAGAACACGCAGAACATATTTATTCCTCGATTTTATTAGTTTATTCTTTTGACTTAATACATATAGAATATTCCCCTTATATTGGGATGGTCTACCGTTTTCATTAGAGGAGGGCAGCCTAGTGCCACTAGGGGTGTCCTGATACTTTTTACTTTTTTTACTTTGGATACAATACCAATATTGTAGCCTTCAGTATTGGCCGACATCGATATTATTCTGATATTGGCTCAAAATTGCGCATGACAAGTTTTGCACTCAGCTGCCACATCTTTTTCAGAATTAAACGAAAAATACCACCACACTGCCGACATCACTCCTACTCCTTATTAGTACCTTGGTACACACTGTTGTTGTAATCGTGGGTTCTGCATGCTGGATCTGGGTGCTGCTAGATAAAGGTGCTGGAGTGGAGTCTGGAATGGACAGTTTGTAACAGAGATTTTAGATGCAGGCCGATATAATCCAGTATTAATTTTTTTTGCTGATATTGGACTGATATCCGATATCAATATCAGATTGGGACATCCCTAGATGAAAGGTCTAAGGACCCCCGGGCCCCAAAAATCAATTGTTTTATCCTGAATAGTGTGTCATGGTGACCAACAATCAAAACCACATCAGGTACGCTTCATGACCTCCTGACAGAGGGTCTAGAAGAAGGTCCAACATTTTTCATGAATTCCACTTGCCTTCTTCTACAGTATCACATCATATAAGGCGGAAAGAACAATAAACTTGGGGTGATGGAGCTATTTTTCTGAAGAAGCAGTCCAAGTTTCTGAGAAAGATAACTGAAAGAAAAACAGGAGAACATTTTTTTAAAAGGACTCACACTGAGATAAATGAATAACAGATGAAAACTGGTCAGGATGCAGGCCAACATCTACAGATGGCTTCAGATTCCAGAGAAGAGTGCAGGCAGGGCCGTCTTGGGGGGTGGTTTGGTTGAAGAATAAGAACGATGCAATATAGCTAATCAAAGACAGTGAGAGAGAGGATTACCTCCTTTGCTTCGGTGGAGTATGTAATTGTGAAAAAAAAGTGACTCCCTGTGACAACAAAATACAATAGTGCTGCAGAGAGCCGAGAGTGATGCTGGGAATTAGCGGCAGTGATAAAGATGGAGATAGCAGTGAGGAGATGGGGAGGAAAGATTGGGCTGATTATCAGTGTGGATGATAACAGTGTTGGTGGTTATCATAATGAAGGTGGTGAGGATCAAACGAGGCATAATGTCTTGATGATATGACAAAAAAAAGATGACTTGATTAAAATTGCTACTGATGCCGGAGATGATAGTGATATTTTGTTGGCACAATTTTAATCACAGCGATTCTAGATTTTACATTTTCTGCCATAGTTAGAGAAAGGAGGAGGTTTTGCATTAAATACATCCCTTTGGAATTGTTTGCATTTATTACACATGAAGACTTCATGAATATTCAAGCATAAATACTGCTCCTGGGTATCAACACTGGTGCCATTCACACACTTTTATTCTAAATCTAGTATGACTGTTAACCCTTAAAAATTAAATCAGGCCTACGTGGCCGTTTTTAACACCCACAGATACAAATTATTCTTAATTTAATTAACTTTAAGCTCATAAGCTTGCCCACCTTCTCTCCCTCTCAGACAGTGAATGTCCCACCTCAACTCTCATCACCCATACTGATGAGCTGTCTACTATCTAGCCTCGGGCCGAGCTAACCAGCATCCAGAAAGGCCAACACAGGTGTGGAAAACTGGAAAATGAAACCTGGCAACGTAGATGAATAATTAAACCTACATTAATGAGTTCCGTCTCTGTATGTTTGGCCCAAATCCCAAAAAACGGTTTAATTTCCCAGCTAATGCCCTCTTGAGGCCAGATTCTGAATTACTCCAGCACCAGAGTGTTTTACAGGCTGATTAGAGGAAGATCTCTCGTCTGGTCCCCTCAGTGTTACAGCAGGATTATTACACTGTGTTGTCTGCAATGAGAATATCAAGTTTTGTGAGTGGGAGGAACTTGTGTCTGTTAATGTCTGAGCATTATTATATGGTGATGTACAGGAAATTCAATCCTGCTGTAAGCTATCAAAGAAGGAAAGCAGCAGTGAAGGTGGTCTGTCAGCTTTCTGTCACAGAGATGACAGCAGCAAAGGACAAATAAACATAATCAAGGCTGTTGCAATATACTATATCATATCAAATCGTATCGTACTCTGCAGGTAAACAATGCCAAATGGTTTGCCACCATTAGTAGAGCTGGCACACTTTCAACATTTATTGAAAACTCTTATTGCACAGAGTGAATGTCAGGCAGACCTGATTGCACTCGTCTAAGCCCCAATCTTGAAGGAAATCCCTCATGTGGAGCTTTTTTTAGCAACAAGCTGCTCAGAGACGTCTTCTTCACCACCTTCGACTATGTTTGTTGTCATTTTGCTCTGTGTGGGCTATGGCTGCGAGTCCGTTGCTCGCGCTTACGTCAACTTGCATTTATTGCATTCATCATGAGATGGCAAATAATTATCATGGAGGATTTTCTGACGATAAATCATGAACAATAATCTATTGCCTATCCCTAGTGCACATGTCAGTTCAAGCAGACCCAGCTGTCATATAACTTTATCACTGTTCTCTTCTTTAAGATTCTGCAAAACAAAGCCGCCACCTGTGCTTGTTTACATCTGGATAGTAGAGGTTTGGAGCCACTGACTGGAGCAGCAGCCCTGGTCAAACGAAGGTGGCTGCAACATGAACCATTAGTCACTGCATTTAACAGTTGAAAATACAAGTAATTAGTTTGATTGATGAGTGGTTATGTTTGTTTCTGCATCACTGATGGGTCACTTTTGACTATCGTAGATTTTGTACATCTGAATCCCTTTAATTTTGAATTGACCAACACATCCATGGTGTGCAAAGCTGAAAATGTGCCCATGCAGAAGCACTTTTTAAACACCAGAATGTGACTTTAATGTCAGAATTAGCATATTTTATAGATTTGGATCCATGCTCAAATCTAAATGTTGTCTTGCTACCACCAACTAGAACTTACACAATTCATTATGAGTACTGTGCTTGCATACACAAAGCTTTGATTAGCTGGTCTTCACTCTGACCCCAATCTTGGAAAATCCCAGATATGGCCTGACTCTGTGTTGCCTTACACAGGAAATGTATGGTAAGGTCATCCGCCAACCCTGTGTAATTAACTAGGTGGTCTGAAAACACGCCTTTAGGATACCATTAACCCTTGCTAGCCTAACAAGACTGTGCAAACACGGACTAAATACACCAGCAAACACACATCTGTGGAGAGAGGGAGTGGGAGAGCAGGGAGGAAAATCCATTTCATGAATATTGGATTTCATTATGAGGGTGAAAAACAGCTTTGCTGGGGATCATTCTTTAATGACCCAAAGTCCACAAGCATGAATCTTTTAGCAGCGGCTGTCTGTTTGATAAGAGGAAGTGAATAAGAGAAAAAAGAGAGCTGTTGTCCCAATGGGTTTCGACAGACCTGGAGACTAGACTGGGATTGAGCTCCTGGATCATGGACTCAGACGGTCTTTCGGACAGGTAGGCCGTCCCGGAGCAGATGCAGAAAGAGGCCAAATGAGGTTTCAGCTCAAAGACATGCCTGTTGCAGTTTCTCATATTTATGAAAACTCTCAGAGAAGAGAAACAGCTTTTGAGTCCACAGTGAATGTTTGTGTCAAATCTTTCAGCATGACATATTCTTCCAGATGCTCGAGGCTGAGCTTATTTCTTTGTTTGGGGTTTGTTTTCAATATGAAGGAAGAGGCTTGCAGCTGAGAGCCTCGCGTTCCCCTCAAACTGATCCTCACTGATTGGCCAAGAGGTCAGACTCCTCACTTTACCCCGCTCCTCTCTCTCTCTCTAGCCACAGGACTCCACCACACTTCAGTGTGTTTCCTAGCCAGCAATTTACCAGGATCTCACCTGTGAGGCCGGGGCCAAATTGACCACAACCTGACTTTTTTAGCCTGTGATACAGCCAATGCGGAAACTTGTTATTTATTCAGCTCACATCCAATATCAAGATCTGTCTCTGTGTCTTATTTTGGAAAGAAGAGGACTATCATGTTCAGTATTTTTATTTCCACGCGAACAAATTCTCGTTGAATCAATCAGTGACTCAGAGGTGTTTGACATTATGGTGAGTAACTGGTGCGAAATAGCAATAAAGCTAACATGCTGGGGAACATGATGTAAGTAAATATTAGTCAGTGCTGCATGCCTGAGCTGATTTGTCACATTAAGTCGTGACTCTGCGGCTAAAAATCAGGATTTTATAGCTGTATCAAAGCACATTTATATTCAACAAACAACCCAGAATATCTAAAAAGATAAGAGGAGATCAAAAGGCAAATTGTGAAAAAGATCAAAAGCTTAAAGCTAATACGGCTAAATGAAACTTGATATAAATCACTTGTAATTACAGTAAACACCATATTGGTTTTCCTTTATTAATTTGTTCACTGTATTTTGAGGGAAAGCAAATGTTCCACGATTATGGAGCTACTTAAAATTAGCAGCCCCGACCGGAGATGCAGGTGGAGTAACACAGGCATGAAATGAGTGTGGCAACCAACCTGGCAGAGCTAATAAATAAAACAACCAACCACAGCCAGACAAAGCCCCCCATATGGTGCACTTCTGCCTCCACCATCTCTATCAGACTCATCCATCCTTCATGCAAAGTCCATCCCAGGAGGTGTCTTACCCTTCTCTAGTCCCACCAATTAGCTTCTCTAATTCGGCATTATCCCCTCCTTCCACTTCTGTGTTTGTCGTGCTTACCACAACAACCTCCACCTGACCTTCTATGTAGACTGTATTACTGCCAAGATGCTTCTAAAGTCCCCCTTTACTTGAGTGGCTGTTCACTTCACAGTGTGGTTTGTCTACGGCACAGTTTACAGTATACAAAATGTGATTTATTCAGTTTTTGGGATTGCATTCTTTCCCATAACTCTTGTCTCTTCAAACTTTGTCTTTTTCTTGAGACAGGTGCAAGTGTTGAGTCTACTACTGTCCTCATATGGACCACATACATGTTCACATTAAATCAAACCACCTGTTGACACTGGCAAAGGTGTTAACCTGGTTGGAGAGTACAACGACAAGGGGAGCCTTAAGAGCAGGTAAGTACGTCTCTAGAAAGCTAATCACAACAGAGCATCTTCAACCATGAGAGGTAGTACTTATAACAACATCCGACACACTGACCTCAAAGCTCCAGGAAGAAGAGCAGCAGAGTATGGACAGAAATGTCAACATCAATATTCTTGAAGATGCCCCACTCGTCTGACCTGACCTCCTATGAACATGTTCGGTTTAACAAACGAGATGGCTAATGTCTTCGCTATAACGGGATGGTACTTGACCTTGACCTTTGTCACTCAAGACGGCTGATAAGTCTGTTGCCATGGAAATGCTGAACCGGGAACTGGAGCGACAGTCTTTTAGCTGTATAAATAAATAAAGTTGAAACATCTGTGTCTGGACCATAGACTGTATATAGAATGGACGCCGTCTGCCTTCTCGCCGGGTGAAGCCATCCTGAGAACAGCACCCTCTGTTGATGAGCTGCAGTATAGGTCTTAATCCCGCCTCCTCCAGCAATCCTTACAGAACTGTGGACAAACTTTAGAAAATATAAAATGTTCTCCCCCCTGCTTTTGATGTTGATATGTAGTTACTGTAAGACTGGTTTGTGCTTAAGTCCTCTTTTTTCTGTACAGCTCCAATTTCAAAAGTTATTAGGGGGTTCATGTTTTCTATGACTGACACCTGATACAGCCTACAGGCGTACAAAGATTGCGTGGCTCACCCGGGGGATACGCTGTTTGAGCCGAGCGTCATCACAGCGACTCTCGGCCACTCTTCCACCGAATGCGTACAACGCTACTGCACAATGTTTGTTTCAGGAAGTGGAAAAAAACACGGAATTACCGAGAGCTTATTTGGCTACAAATCTGTATACTGACGGAAGGCGGAACCAGGTTGTCCATAATATACACAGTCGATGGTCTGGACCAGATCTTGAGTTTGGTCTAACCTGCCCTTGGGATAACGACAGTTATGATTTGCAGCTATATCAATAAAAAAAAAAAACATTTGAAGATTTGGAAATCTGCTTCTGTAATGATGTCCAAGTTAAGTCCAAAGAGTCCTATTTCCTGTCTTGATACTATATTCTGCTGCCCTGAGAGTCATCGCCCACTTATACAAATATATAACAGCCATTTTCAATTTTATCTTGTTTATATTGCGGCTAAAATGATTTGCATTTCCTGACATATTTATGTCTTGACCGTCCTCTACATGGTTAAAAACTGGTTGAAATCACATCTTGGACATCCAGACTTAGTGCTCACTCGGTTCCCACAAACCCAAAGGGAGCACGTTAGAGGGGGCAGCTAAGAGAGGGGGACCTGCTTTCATAACAAGTTGTGAAGATGCGGCGCTCCCCAGGTAGTCTGTGTAGGCACGGAGAGCTGACAGCTTTGATGGTACCTTTTATCACATATGTCCACATCCCTGTAGGCATGAAGTTGCCCCAGAAAAATCAAACAGATGGCCGTAGGTTGTGAGCCTGTGTCTTTATGAGTGAGCTCAGAGCAGGAAATGGTGACGGGTGAGTGGGCACAGTTGGAGGGGCTGGGGGGAACGTATACAGCCTAGATTTCACATTACAATAAATTCTGAGAGACTGTAGTGCAATTATATCCAGCTCTATGTTTGACTGCGTAATTGGCATCTTCTGAATCGACATTTCAAAGACAAAGGATTTCAAAGCCGGCCCGACTATATGACTTGACAACTGGTGTTGTGCCATCTTTGCTTTCACACTTGTACAAAGAGAATCTCTGCACATTAAGAAGTCCCTGCTTTAAGTAGAGAATCACTGCGCTATATCAGACTGCACTGTCAAAACGCTGACAACAGAAATCTCTATATTCGAGAATACGAACCTCGCTTTTGTGATGAAGCGAGCAGAAACCAGGCCTTGACTGACAGATTGTGGCTCGAGTGTTTCTAATTCAGCACATGACGGCAAACATATTTGCTGAAGAGCATCATATTCAGCTCTTTGTACCAGATTTTAGAGACCTAACATGTTTTAATCACTCCATTACACACATGATGTCATTGCTGAGAGTGTCTGGAATAATTGAACCTTGAGGCGAGTCTTCTCCTGCCATCATAACTCCTCACATTAATTCCCCACGCTAAACCAGTCTGGTAAAAAATTTTAATTAAAGGGAAATCAATACCACCAGACGAATTCAGTTCAACATAGTTGGATTAATAAATGCTCTGTAAGGCTGAATTGAAATGCAATTATTTGCTGGAACTTTCCTCACTCCAGACGGCTGGCTGCTATCTCGCTTTTTCTCGGCGCTGTCCAACAAAAAAATCTTAATAGAAGCGCAGTGTCAATAAGGCTTGATCATGATGGATTTAAGGGAGGATCAATCAAGTCGGCCTGATTGAGAAAACACCTGCACTGTCTCTCCCACATTTGTCACGTCTGATTTAACTGCCTCCCTGCAGTATACAGATCAATTCTGATTATGGCTGTCAAAGCCCAGATAACAAACAAAAGGTAACTGCAGGTTTGATAAAAGACGTGTTTATGATAAATCGGCCAACATGAAGCTTAATAAGAGGCGCTGAACTGGGTTGTTCATCTTCTATGGATCAGATATGAGCGGATTTGAATCTCCAATATTTGGGGTCTTGTTTTGACGTCAGCCTGACTTTGTTCTGCAAAAGTCCAATAATTTCAGCTTAAACATTCTCGCTTTCTGCTTTGTATCGGCGACCTCTAATCACGCCATCGCTCAGACCCTGACAGGGCTTCTCTTCTTTTATAAAACTGTTAAAGGCAGATCTATCACTGGGTTTTTTTCTACTCCAGTTTTTACAGCACAAAAGAAAAAAGAACACACCGGTTTTGCTTTTCAAGAGGCAGTGAACGAGGATCATAAATCAACGTGTTTATCTATCAATTGTCAACGGTTTCAATAAGTCTGATTGTGTCTGAAGGTATAGAAGCTGTTGTCGGGTACAGGTATTGACTTGTCAGCAGAAGTATGTTGTATTAGAGTACTGTTGTCCAACATTAAGCAGCTAATTGCCCTTTTCTGACACCTTCATTATTTCTTAATGGAATCTGAGGTCTGCTGGCCAGATAAAGGTCACGTCGATGCGTTCAGCTCCCGTTTTGATGTGAAGCGAGTACAGTGTTTGCAGCTGAGACAAAACGATTTCACGGACTTTCGTAAATGTTCAGATTTCTCTGGACTGAACCTGCTCGTCTCCCACAGCACTACATTTGATCGGTATATCAAACACGGCTTCAACCCACTGCATCGTGGACGTCGGGGAATATCGGTTCCTGGCAATAATTCATATTGATACACATACATGTGCTTTGCTCAGCTGCTACGACGAGAACTGTAAAAGCAGCTCCGCAAGGACAGAATGAAGAAGAATTTTAATTGGAAATTTGACTTGCTTCTCTGGAATGATATGCGTTTTAATGAGCACAATTTGGCCAAATTCCTTCATGTTTAGAGCTGCTATAACACAAGAGAGATGAATAAAAGTGTCTGACACGTGTTTTTAAAGGGAACCACAGCCTTGAAATTTCGAAAGGAAAGCATTTTTGATCAGAATTTTGGAAGCTGCAGTGGCACCCCAGGAATGATACCCCACAACAAATTAGACAGCAGTGTTTCGCCCACGTCCCTCGATGAATAAATGAATAAAATGTCATTGAAGCACAATTTAAAAAGCACACCACATCCTAGAAATGTCTTAAATAATGTCTGAGTCAAATAATGTGCTCACAACCACCCCCAGACACTAATGGAATTTCACTCTCTGCATTACTAAAATGGGAAAAGCGGCACAGGCTTTTAGCGTTATCCAAGCCCACATCTAATTAGTGAAATATCATAACACAATAACACAGCGGCGTCTTCTCCCAAACCCAATTAATGGTCTATTGCAGCACAAATGTTTGATGAAATCTCACCTAACATCCCAATTACCATAGCAGCACCACAATATCATACATTTGATATTTTGTTCAAGAAATCCTCCTGTGATCTTTTGATTCAAAACATGTGAAGCAGTCCTTAACAAAAGATCCCCCAATGTGATGAAAACCTTTCAAAACACTGTGAAACCTTGCTTATCTGAAAGTCCATTTCTGGGCTGTCACAGCCGTATCCTCACCAAAACTCTCCTTTAGAGGTGCCCTATGATAAAAACTTCATTTTTCCTCGCCTTTACTTAAATTATCATCCAGCTCATCAATTCTCGGAATGGAAAAGTGACAAGGCCTCTGGATGGTCGCTGTAGCCGGCCCATAGTGAAACTATAACGTCTACGAGGCCATTTTTAAAGGTTAGACCCAGACAGATCAACTGCTCTGTCGCCTTTGTTCTGTCCCAGCACTAGAGGACCAAAGAAGACAGTGGGTGATTTATATTTTAATACTGTTCAACGGTGAGAGACAATTACACAAAGTTACCTTCAAAATACACAAACCAGAGACAAACTGTTATCCCAATTTCCACCACATCCGGAACGGCTGCGAAAAGACTGTATGCGCCAATCACAGCTGTTTGTTTCCATTCAAGTTAATGTTTCAATTTCCACCAAGTTCTTTGAATTCTGCTGCGGTTCAGCGGACTCTGCAGCTGATTGCCAGAGTTCTATTTTTGCTAGACGTGGCACCATGTTGCACAAATTCAGCACAGATTAGTCCGTGCTGGAAAGGAAGTCAGGCACAGACACAAAATAAAATATCTGACTTCTTTTCAAAATTAAACTTGTTTCAGGCGGATTGTATTTCACACCATGCAAACGGGTGAGGACGAACAAGTGAAAGGTTTTCAGACATCATTTCATCCTGTTGACACCATGGATGAGATGATGCTGATTCTAGAAGTCTAGAAGTGGTTTTCCTCCTCTGGAAGGACACAATCTACTGCTTATATGGTTATGTGGATGTCTTTATAGAGACAACTTCTTATCACGGGATCCATGGGTTCTTGTGAGTTCTCGCAATTCCCGCTGTCTGAAATCCACCTCGAAATTCGCCTCACAAACGCATCCGGTAGCAACGGCAAAAATCGCCGCTGTTCAGTAGCAAAGCCGTTCTGGATGTGGTGGAAATTGGGGGTTAGTGTGCTGACTCAGGTTCTTCTGGAGGGCTCGCCATTTGTGTGTTGGTGTTTTTCCACCTCTGCATCAGCCTGCACCCCTCTGGGCCAGTAAGCGCAGCATCCTCATCCGCTCAAACCTTTATCTGGGTGTTGCTGGCAGGATTTTGCACAACCATGAACTATTTTTTCAAACAGAGAAATCCCCCTGACACCTTCACAGCTGAAGATAAAGCCACATGCCGAGCTCTGTGACAGCAGAGGGGTGGCCTATCATTTAATCTCAGCGTTGCACATACACACACACACATATACACGGTGAAGGGCAACAACCCTGCCAAGCTCTGACCACCACCACAGGGCATCGGCATGGTTTATTTTTCTAATTATGCTTCTCCAAGAACAGTAACAGAAACACATAATATAACAAGTGTGCTGCAAATTTGAGAAAGCTTCTAAAGTAATACTTTATGCAACCTGTGGATTCTTGACAAGCTCCAAACCTCTCATTATGGTGTGGGCACACTGCATGAGCGTCTTATTAGAGGTGTGCTGTCTCGCCGTATTGACTCACTAACCAGTGGCACATCACATTAGCACCCGCTCCTTCATGCCACAGTATCACACACACAACAAGTGACCCCTAAACAATCTGAGGACTCCCACTCACGGTAATATCACCCAAACACTGTGTTGGTGTTTTTTCTTTTTTTTATTCCACCTAATCATCTGCCTCAGAATCAATCCATCTCGATCGCTGCCTGTTGCGGCTCTTTGAATCCCTCCTCCCCTTCTCCCCTCGTACCATCTGTCTCTCTTCCCTCGCTTCCTTCAGCAGCCCTCCTTCAATCATTTTTTCATAACTCCTCCATCTTTCCAGCCTGTCCACCCTCGTTCGCTCCCTCTGTCTCCCCCTCCACCAACACCCTCTGCATTAAACATACATATCACGCTTATACATAGCCACACATGTCACGTCCTGGCTTTTGGCGCATGCTAATTTCACAGCGATGTGAGAGCCCGATCCGTTAATGACTATAGCAAGCGATGGCACTGACAGTGGACACACTTGATTCACAGCATGCGGCGCGTTAGCCAAACGCGGCGGCTGACCGGCTCATTATCATTTAGAACAGCTCTGTGCACAAACTACACACCCGCACAGTCTGACGCCAACACCTGACAGGAATCTGAATTATGAGGAAGTCAAGAAGAGAGACATTCTTACAGTCACTGTAATATAGTCCCAGAGTCCGGGGACCCAGCCTCTTGTATGATTCTTTATTTGCTCCCACAGGAGACAGTATTGGTATGTGGCGCTCATTAGCACTGCCTGAGTCGCTCCTCCGCCCCTCACTCATGCCTTCTCTCTCTGTCTATTAAAGTCTGGGACACAATTATCCCCATTCTCCGTCTCTCTTTCTCCCTCCATCTCTGTGAATGAGAGTCTGGAACACAATTACCCCTGTTCCCCCTCTCTTTCTCTCTTTCTTTCTTGCACTTTATCCAGCCCTCTCTCTCTCTCTCTGTCTCTCTCTTTCTCTCTCTCTCTATCCGCCTCTTATGGCTTCAGGAGAAGTCTGTGAAGGGAGCAGCTGCTGAAATATTTATTGATCTGTTTTCCTCAGTTTTATTTATTTCCCTCTCTTCCCTCATGCCCGGTCTTCCCCTCCGCACAGACCCAGAAACACCTCCAGCGCCGTGAGATGTCAGAGGCGGCTGAGGGGGCTGAAAATCCACAACATGAAACCATTATTTAGCATTTGTTGCACCCGGTAGTTTTACCTGTGTAAACAAAACAAGAGTGTGGGATGAAGGCGAATGCGAGAACAACGGCGGCTTCAGTCGCAGCGAGAACAGATGCAGAGCAGATTGAGCCGTGAGACAGGTGGAGTGTTTTCTGATGCCTGTATCTGCCGCAGGGGGCTGTTGACAGCAAATACTAAGGTGCTGCTCTTTTTTTTTTTATGTCGTATAAAGAAAGTTGTACACAACTGCAGGCTATTGAAGTAGTTGTAGTCATGGTAACAATGCCCTGAGCAATTATAGTTACAATGGTCCCAGCGTTAGCCCCAGACTAAATGGATTCACTGATGAATCTGACGTTATCTCTGCGTAATTAAAGGGCTCTCGTGCTATCGTGCGTCCCGGCGGTAAATATCAGCACAGTTAACCAGGAGTTTTGAGGTTACCCCACTGGCGCGCCGTTCAGCAGTCATTTGAAAGTAATGTTTTTCTCTAGCCTTCTGTTGCAGCACAAATCGTTAAACTTCTACGCACACATACGCACAAGGGGAAGATATCGCACATGAGCACGCCGAAACACACACACACACACACAAAGCTAAGTCCCATCACCAGCCATGGCCTGCATTAGCGTCTAAGCCTTTCCCATTGATTTGCCGGCGAGCTCCTTGTCTTTTGGTAATGAGGACAGGGAGAGAAGCGGGACCCTCGTCCCTCCCGGCTCCCCTAGGACGAGCCGCCCGCACTAATCTGAATTGTGTTTCCAATGATGCTAACTCTGTGGCACAAAAAGACTAGAAGGAGGAATAGAGAGAAGAAAATCACACAGCGCTCTCTCTCTCTCTCCCTCTCTCCCTCTCTCTCACTCTCTCTTTTCCCTCTAACAGTATTCACTCGTCTTAAATGTGTAACATCTGCACATCACCAAACAAGAAAACATCTCTTTCTCTCTGTCTCTCTTTTTCCTCGCAGACAGCTCAATCTGCAGTCTGGACTGAAACCATGAAAAGAGAAAAAAGAAGAACTTTGCACTGAGCTTCAATTTCTCTAAATGAACTCTATTGAACAGGGATCAATGGGTGTTATTAATACCCACTTTGATGATATATATACATGCATATATATACAACAACAAAAAAAAAGATGTGGCCTTTTCTCCCTCGTGGCTCAGCTTCACTGGCTCTCCATTGATTTACTGCTCGCACTCTTAGAGAGAGAATTGTTGAAATTCATCTTCCCACAGGATCAGGTAAAGAAGCTATTCAGCAGCGTATGCATGCATAGGTTTATTTCCATGTGTGTGATTGTGTGTGTGCGTGTGTGTGTGTGTGGGTGGTGGTTGGTATGAGTACATGAACCACCACTTCCACCTGCTTCCAGAGCCACTCTGCTCCCTCTTAAATGATCCTTCCCCTGCACTAAATAAAACATAGACCTTTTTGCATTTGTTGCAGTGAGAACCCACAGCTTTAATGTGAACATGCACAGCTGGACTGACACGGGTCTTCACGCTGGGACTGGGACTCTGGGAGGACCGTGAGGGTTTTAGAAATGAACGAGTTACAACAGTAATTAGAGTCGAACTACCTGTCCTGGGCCGAAAGTGGTCCTGCATGGTCCCCTTTCCATTGCACTGAAGTCCATATATTAAAACTGTAATTATAATTGCAAACAAGCCCGCCATAATCATTATTTATGACACTGACACTATGTGTAATTGCGAAAACCCCCGAACCAATATGTGCAGCTCGATGGAGTGTTTATCAAAACCGACAGGAGGATTCTCAAGGGCAGCAAGGTGGTGGTGCACCCGCCGCTCGTCCGTACCGACTCTGTGGTTAACCAACCCCGAAGGGTTTGAACCCGTGACCTCTCAGTCACCGCTCTGGCCAGATAGCTGCTAATGCTTCCAGATGCAGAGTTCTTCAGCCTGGCAGGTCACGGGGTCAACTCGCAAGGGTTATTCATCTCTGTCTGGCCTGTAATTGGAAATGTGGCCAAACCCTCGTATTGACATGGAGATAATAAATATACGTGAACATTTTTCTGGTCGGCAGCTGCTTCCCTCCAGTATGATCACTTCATTACAGCTTTTGTCTTTCCCTCAAACACAGCCTCGGTCAAATTGTCCTTTTGTTTGGTTTGTTTTTACTTTTCTTACTCGCAGCTCTCCTCTATCATAATTAGTTTTTACAAATTCATTTTCACTCATTGTTTTTTTTATGATTATTGTGCCTCTCTCTTTCTAATTTAGATTTCTTTTTCATCTTTAAAAACTCCAGAAAAGGCTTTGTTATGTTCAGGGAAGCCAAATTTTGCCATGCAAGCCAGTAAAGCCAAGCAGAAGTTCAGATGTTTTCAAGTTCCTTAACGTGGATCCTTAAGAACTCGCAGCCCAACAAAATAACTCTGTGGTTTTTAGAAAGGACATTTTACTGTATTTATACTGTATTTAGGAGGTTTTTCTTCTCATCGCACTTTAAAACTGTTTCCTTGATAAAGTCATGCCACTAAAAAATCTGTAGGTGTCTGACTCTTTTCAACAACGTCTGGCACATTTTCAAAATGTTTCAGCTGCTTTTCACAGATACTATCAAACACATTCCTACTCTCTGAAGTCAATATTGTGAGGGCACTTCTCTTAAGTTTAACATAACGGATCTTTATTAAAACTGGTACCATAACTGCTCTCCATAATAACACGCTTCATTCAGCGTTTTTCCCCTGATGCAGACAGATTTGATGGACTCGGGAAATTTTCACCTTGAAAACGGAAAAAAGAAAATGTTTTGGCAGAGCTGAAAATTTCACTGAATGTTCACAAACAAACAGAGCTGAAGTAAATGTTTGTAACTCTCAGAGAAGAGTGGATTTCTGACTGAAATCATACTGGTGCTGACATGCGCCCAGATGCTTACACAAATACGGTGTACCAGGTATGACTATCAGCTCGCGCCAGCAGTCAAGAGAAATGAAGTTAAAAAATATGAGCTACAGCGCATTTTGGGCTCTGTTATTCACAGAACGCTATGGGAGTTGTTTGTAACATTCCTCACAGAAGATGGAAGAAGAAAACTGCGAATGTTTTTGTACTTTAGTATCAGTCAATTACATCAGCTCTGAGGCACTGCAATACAATCATTACAGCTGTAATACACACGGGCTACTGTTTGGAAATTGCCTTTTGAGAATGAGGACTTAAACTCCACTTAGCCAACTTGTCCAAATCTCCAAACTCAGGAATAGTCAAATATATGCAAGTACAGATTCTCCAGACAAATTAAGTAAAATTAGTTTATTAAGTGTCTCTAACAACAGCAGAGCTAGCACCACCAGTCTTTGTTCCTCATTGCAGATTCACATCCTCATGACGGCTCTTCCTATACACAACTTTGTCTTAGTTTTCCAAATCTACTTTGCATCTAAACCAATCATCTACCATCCTTTGAGATGACTTCCTGTCAGCTGTGCATGTTTACATCCAGGTAGTAGAGCATTACAACATCACCGCTGACCAGACCACAACCCTGGCTCATGGGCTACAGCTTAGACCAAACTCATGACCACAATCAAATAACATATTTACAATTTTTTGGACTAGAAGCAGATAAAGAGCAATTCAAACAAACTTACAAAGGGAAGTACCATTGTGGCAGAACAGCGCTAGTAAGTAAGTGCTGAGGTGCAAAGGATGCTTTAAGTGGACACAGGTCCTTGTCCATTGTCTACATATAGCAGGTGAAAAGCTTTTTAAAAAATCACAAACTGAACAATTAAAGAGTTTTAAATGTAAAAAATGTTCACTAAGATCCTTGAGTTGTTCAATTAAGAGTTCAAGGAAGAGCAGAAGTATTCGCTCTGACTGTTCAATAGGATGGTCAGTTAAAAAAAACACTTGAAAAGATACAGCTAGCTTAAACAGAAACTGTCGGCTGAAATACTGGTTCTTAAAGTAAGTGACGCGCTGACTCTTAGCTAACGTTGGCAACGTTCAGCACCTGCAGCCATCATTAACTGACCACATACGGAGGGAGAAGCTTTGAGATGCCATGTGGCAATTATTGTGGTTTGTAGACTTCGTAAATTTTGAATACATTTTTAAGTCTGGACACAACCAATTCATGCCAAATATGGAGAAAGTTATAAACACTTATTACTTATAGAAGTAGAAACTTATTTCTATTCTCAAAACAGAAGAGTGTGTACCTACTTTGAAGGTAATTGTGGACTCTGATTTCTGGTTGCCTCAATTTTCATCTATCAATTTTCAACAACTAATCCAAATTGGGTGCCTAACCATACAACATTGATAAAAATGATTGTTTTTCAGTCTGGAGCCTGTCTCAGTCAGTCAAGGACAAACACAGCTGGGTTTTCTTTAGGTGCTATCTCTGCCCCACTGTTCGTGGGGAATGGATAAAGAGGATGATGTTGGAGGCTCAGCAGCACAGGCCACCACAGAGCAGCAAGAGTCATCGAAAAAAGTCGAACCCATAGGGGGAAACTTTCAGACCACAGATCCACTCCAGGCTGGTTTTACCTCCAACCCCTATCCCCGCAGGCTCTTGAGACCAAACCTTGGCCCTCTCACTCCAACACTTGCAGAAAACAAAAGCTGCCAAAATGGCAGAGCATTTCTAAGCCAAACATGGAGAACAACAGCTCACAGAAACCCCGGATTTCAAAGGGAGGGAGAAAAAGCAGAGGCCCCTCCAGAATAGGAGCGCAAGGCATCTGTTGATGCTGGCATCTCCCCGCTCTTCATCTGCAAGCCAAGGCTGCTGATCCAGTCGAGTGTGTGTCCACATGAGAGTGTGTGTGTGTGTTTGTGTGTGTGTGTACGTGAGGGGGCAGGGGAGTAGGGTGGCTACGTGCTAACATGTGCAATGAGCATTGACCCCACTTGGCCCCCATATGTTGCAGAAACAAGAGGGATGGCGGGCTACAAAGCGACCCCGCCTGCTTTCACCTGTGTTCCTGCCCTGAACACTTCCTGTTACCAAACCCTTCATCACAGCGGTGCATGTTGCAGGAGAGACCCATCTGTTGGAGTGCTGGAACATTGGCGAGATGTATGTTGCAGCGTATACAGTTTGCCAGTCAGATTTCCTGCGATGATTGCATTAATAGACGACTGTGAGGCAGAAATCTGTTCCTCATATACCCTAAACATAGCATTCAATAAAATCCTTTGAGATATAACCCCACACGCCCTCAGCTGTGACCCCGGTGGCTCTGCAAGTAAAGGCAATTTCTCTTGTCATCTCCGTTTTCCACTGAATCAATGACAGCATTATTCTGGAGATCAGATCTTGCAGGTTTCTGTCACAGCAGAAATTCTTCTAGTGGAGGCTAAATTGTGTATTTTTTTGAGCTGTGTGTGGGTATACAGTATGTTTTCATCAGCCACAAAGCTGCAAAGCCTCACCGTATCTGCTCTCAGAGATCAAACAGGTTTTCATTAATTGCAGACAGCTTGTGAGGCAGAAATGTGCAGATACTTTACTGTATGTGTGCATGAGCACTCTGTCATCCACTTTTCCAGAGGTGCGGTTCTCAAATACTTGTGTGAGAAAAGGAAGAACTAAAGAAGTGAAGAGGCATAATGGCGTGCCAGCTGGACATCACAGCAGTGGAAAGGATTTGCTTTCACACGCCAAGCCAGAAGGGAAACCTTTGACTGGTCTGATTGTGTTTTTCAGCAAAGGAAAGGTGCTTTTTCAACCTGTTTGGCATGCCAGTGCACTGTTCTGAAACATGTTTTACTCTCTGTTTGTGAGGGCATGCAAGGTCAGATGGTGCTTCTGCTTCAAAATGTTTTTGTTGTGCACAATGTGGAGAAGCTGAAGAGAAGAGATGTCTTCAGTTCAATGAAGTACTCCATCCAGAGTACTTGTTCTTATAAATCATCAAACTCGCAAGAATAACTCATGGCTGGAAAGTATTGGTAAAGCACTTGAGCACCAATTGAACATTAGTTTGACTTCCAGGGCCACAGAAAAGAAGGATTATTCTGCTGCTGCATGATTTATCAGGAATCGGACAGCGCCCTTTTAACAGCCATGTTCTTCCTTCATAATGCATGCTCTCCACCTTAAAAGCTGGACGTGTTGTGGACCTACAGCTGCTCAGAGCAGCAGGCTGGGATCCCTCCACCAGAGAGGTCTGATGCACATGTACTGAAATGTGCACATCAATATCCAATCACTCCTCCACTGTGGCTTACATGATTGGTTACACAGTCACATCTCCCCGCTTAAAAAAAACTCCACAGGTTACAGACTCTCAGAGCTGGGAGCTGAGATGAGTCTCAGTGGTTTTAGGGTTGGTTTGTGGTGCCGAGGCCTCCTGCGTTGGTGTGTCGGTGAGGTGTGTGCGTCCTGCGGGGCTGTCCATCTGCTCTCTGCCTGCTGTGGTGAAAGGGGCTCGCTGTGGTGAGCCAGCCATGACCAGCTGGGCTTCTCCTGCCCACGAGAAGCTAGAGAGCGGGAGGCTGTAGCCCCGTCTGCATCTGCAGGCTGTTAACCTCACATCTTATTGCACTGACACATCAATTATTGTTATTAAGGGCCGGAGTAATTTATTTATATACTGATTTCCCATAGGACGAAGCTAGGCACTAATTGAGCCAGGTGTGTGTATGTGTGTGTGTTTGTTCGTGATACACGAGCAGGGGAAAATTATGGCGGGAATGCCGTGCACAGCTAATTTATGGCGGGATATCCCATGGCATGGCGAGGATATTAAAGGATGAACTGATAAAAAATGCAAGAGGGTTTCAAAATAATTCCCTGGTCAGCATCCCCTGAGGACAAAAGCGGGAAAATAACAATTTGTTCGTCTTTTATTTATAGAGCAGCAGGTCAAAGTGCAATCTGAATCTTCTGCTGGTGCGACTCGTCTCGGTTTGAACCCCAGGAATTTAAGAGCTAATAAATGAAGTGTGCTCGCCTCCTCTGTTGAGTGGTGAAGATGTTTAATGTTACATACAAAGAAGAAAATTAGGCTTGACAACACGCTGCCAGTTTGACCCCCCTCTAAGTCCCCTTTTAGCCCCCCAACCGTCCATCCTTCACCGTTCATCTCCATCTGTCTCTCTCGACCTTGGGGTTTGAAGTGAGAGAACAAAACACTCTCTTTCTCTCCCCCTTTCTCTCTGCATTGCCTCCACCAGTACTTACATTCACCCCATCCCTACTATCACTACCTCCAACCCCCCCCTCCTCATCGCGCTGGTAGTGCGTCGTGCGCGTGGGATCCCGGGGCCATTCTTGTCACGTAAAGGAATGTTCACAGTAGACTGAGGACGGGGGTCTGTATTTTTTTATAGTAAACATTTTAGCATGCACCACTCGTTGCTCTCACTGAACCACGAGGTTGGCTTGGAGATGAACCTGGCGCTGCGCTCACATGCACACGCCTCCACACACACGCACGCATACACACACACACACACACACACACACACACATCGCCTCTCTCTCTCTCTGCGTTTGTAAATCCGAGTGTGAGCAAATGGAAAAACTAGAGCGCAGTGGCACAGCAGACACGCGTGATTCACAGGCAGGTAGACCCCCCCTCCCTCCTCCTCCTCCACCTCTTTCTCCCCCCTCCTCCTCCATCTCCTCCTCCTCCTCCTCCTTTTCATGATTAGTATTCACCTCCACAACCGTTTTGAGAAAATGAAAGGCGATACATGCGCATCAGCTCAGAACCGTCAACACGTCGCTAAAGTCGCTCGGAAGAACTTACCTTTCGACAGCAAAACCAGGATCAAACCAGCAAACACGTTCCGCAAGAGAGGGCAGCCCATGATGGAGTTCTGATTGATTTTCTGCTTGTTTTTGCAGCCAAATGTGCCTTGGTATTCCTCCCGTACGGTGCCGTTGCGGGGAATCAGTGTATTAAAAAAAAAAGCGACCCAGTAAATGAATGTCAACAGCAATAGTCCAACGCTTCTTCTACATGTGAGTGGACGGAAACATCAGTCTGCTCCACTTGACTTTTCCTTTAGATAGAGAGAAAGAGAAGGAGAGAAGGTGCTCGTCTTATCCCGTGCAGAATCTCTCAACCACCGAGAAAAAAAAAACAAATATCCCAGACTATTAGTTTGTCTCAGGAAGCCTTGCAGCAAAGAGGAGATCTTTTGGAAAACGCATGTGCGTAAAAGGTGAAATTAAACTGTCCACTGACTTGACATCAATCTGTTTTTCGTCAGAGAACAGGAGGGGGTCTGTGCGTCCGGACCAGTCGCAAGTCGCCACTTGAGCCTTAATTAGCCTGCTCCCTACACGTCTCTGTTGGTATGCAGCGCGTCTCGTCGCTCCGCACTCCGCGCGTCGCAGGGAGCAGCACCGAATGCGAGGCGCACAAGGAAAAAAGAGCATGATTGACAGTTCAAGGAGAGCCTCTTTCCCAATCACCGGCCCTAAGGAAGGAGGCGGGATTTACGATTGCACCGATGTCCCGCTCAGAGAGGCCGGCCAAGGAGCCACGCCGGCCAATCGCAAGCGCGCGTTGGGCGGGCAGAGCGCGAGGCGAAGCACGGCGCGGTGATAATGCAATGTGATTTATAGCCAGCTCGGTGTTGCTGCAGTACTCAGAGAAAACAGTCCACAAGGGGACAGGCGGGCATAATAACTACAGGGACAGAGGTGGGGAGGGTGAGTGAGGGGCAGGTGGAGCCATATGGGCTCCGGTGCACGCGGGGTTTTGGGAGAGGATGAATGAAAACACACCGAGGTGGAGGGACAGGTTCGGCTGCTGATGAGCAGATGTTACTCAATAACAGAAAAATGGAAATTGTCCTCCCAGCTCGCTCCTCCTCTGGTCTGACAGAGAGGAGATTTCCCTCATAGATGAAGTTCTGGGAGGACAGGGAGAGTCAGCAGATTGTGGAGCACTGCAGAAAACACCATCTGACTCCATCACTCTGCTGATTTAATGGCAGGCGACAGAAACGCATGTAGGAAGACACTTTATATTGATGCAGAGGTACTAATGAGCCATTTATAAACATGTTAGTCTCAGCTCTGCGTCTGCCACTAAAAGAGTGAGAAGCAGTCGCAAGTGAAGATCTAATTTTCTGTAAAAGGCTTCACATGGTGAACTAATCATCCAACCCCAGACACCCAGACTACAGCGTCTACAGGAAGGAGAGTAACCGCCAGAGAAACAAAGTAAAGTCCTGTTTTCATCCCTTACACTCGACTGCCCACTTCACTTGTCTTGCATCATAACAGACTTTAGTGGTCAGAAACATCACGGCTCATGTTGTAGAGTTCAGCTCAGATTTGGAACGTCTGCAGTGGTGTAGGATGATAAAACTTCACAAACTTGACACCACTTTTTTTGCATTTTGTGGCTTGCTATGTTCAGGTGCAGCTTAAAAAGTGAAACTTCAGTATAGTCTGGATTCATCACACACAAAGTGAAACATTTACTGACTTTTCTTACTTTGAATCTTGATGATTATGGCCTACAGCTCATGAAAATTGAAATTCCACTATCTAAAAAAAAATTGAGTTCATTTACTCTCTCAATTTTGGTCAGGGCTCTTTTCGCATGAATGTCTGCATCAGTGCAACAAGACCATCAGTCTGCAGCTCTGCTAAGGGGGTGTAATTGAGGTCCAGGTTTCTTTGATAGCTCCTTTAGCTCCTTTAGCTGGTGTCTCCAGTCTTTCTCTTTATCTCTCTTCTATGGAGGTTCAGGACAGGAGAGTTGGCTGGCCGATCAAACCATTTTCAGAGGGTAGTTTTGTCGCTGTGGGCAGGTGCCAGGTCCTGCTGGAAAAGGAAATCTGTATCTCCATAAAGCTTCTCAGCAGATGGAAGCATGAGGTGCTGTAAAATCTCCTGGTAGACTTTGGGCTGTGTTAACTCTGGAGTTGATAAAACAATAGACTGTATATACTGTGGACAACTTGGTTCTGACTTCCGCCAGTATATGGATTTGAAGCCAAAAAGCTATCGGTAATTTTTCTCCATTGTACGCATCTGGCGGGAGAGTCGCTGTGATGACGCTCAAAACAGCGTATCCCCCGAGTGATCTACACAATCTTCGTACACCCATAGGTGTCAATCATAGAAAACATGAACCCCCTAATAACTTTTAAAAATGGAGCTGTACAGAAAAAAGAGGACTTGAGCACAAACCAGTCTGACAGTAACTACATGTCAACATCGCAAGCAGGGGGGAGAGGGTGCTGTTCTCGGAGTGGCTTCACCCTGCGAGGAAGCAGACGGCGTCCTTTCTATATTCAGTGTATGGATAAAAAACAGTACCAGCAGATGACATGGCACTCCAAGTCTGAGTGACGTCACTCATTTTGAAGCCCAGAAATGAAAAAATGTCATATTGGAAATGCTGACTCATTCTTATTTTCGATCAATCCAGCCTCAGGCAAAAAAGGTGAAGCTGAGGCAGGCCTTTAGCCTCCTACACTATCTTTGTGCTTGCCAGTACTCAATTTTTGTCTGCAGGCGTCTAAACAGTGAAGCTCCCAGCAGCACAGCCTTCACTTTGCTACATCTCAGAGCTCATCGTCTTTGTGTGACCTTCTTACCATGGCAAAGCATTCAACGCCACAAAACAGAAAAGTTATTCTTGAGGGGTGAAGGATTCTCACCAAGTCATCAAACTCACAAAAAGGCCTCTTTGGAAACCTGTGGCTCCACAAAATATAAAAAATATATATACTTGGCGTCAGTTCAGCAGATATTGATGAAAACGTGTGGGCTTATGTATTAATGCCATAGACCCTGAAACATGGATATAGTCTATCAGATAGTCTGTCACCCATTTGTGTCTGAAGGAGGTTGAGTCAATATTTTCTTTGCTTTCAATCAAACCACATTGTGCCCACCTGTCAGTTTATTCATGAATAACTATTAGCTTCTATATAACCAAAACAGGAGGACTGCAGTAATATTCACAGTACAGTTATCACAGCTACAGAAAGAAGCTGGTTAGACCACAGTGATTTTTGTTCCAGCTGAAACATGTTTATCTCTGCTCTCATTTTGATCACATTTATAATGAGACACGATGTACAACCCCAATTAATCTCTCTTAAAGCCCCTATGAGGAGTTGTTTAACATTTATAGAAAAGACTGAAATCAATATGGATGCTTTTTTAAGATATTCAAAAGCAAACAAGACCATCAGGGACAAGACTGGCAACTTATATTGTGATTTTTAGAGCCTTAAACCAGTCCAAGGTCGTAGATGTCAGCCAAGAAGTTTTAAAACAGCGCTGTGTTAAAGCAGCTGTGAGTGACTTTTTTTGTTTGTGTTGATTTTGGTGCCCCCTGTAGACAAAGCATAGATATAAAAGTTGTGTTTTAAGGCAAAAGCCTGATGCTGCTGTCTTGTAATAATGAAATACATCACTCGTGAGTATTTGTCATGAAAACAGTTAAAAGCTTCTTTTTTTGGCCTGCCATCAATCACCTGGATTTACACCTACCCCTTTGTAGCAGCTCTAAGTATAAAAACGACTAAGTGAAATGAGCAGCCTTTCTTCTAATTGTTTTGTTAGATTTGAGGGCTACAAAGAGGCATTTGTACCAGTTTCGGTAAAAAAGAAAATTCACAATAAATGGTATATGTGCCTGTCAAAAGTCATCAGGATAAGATTTGTCAAAAGACATAATTTAAGTGTGTTGAGAACTGCTTTGTCCACAGGGGGCGCCAGTGTCGACACAAACCAAAAGTTCCTCACAGGAGCTTTAAATTAAATTACCACCAATATGCATAAAGTAGCTTTGGAAAACTTTTATAAAGTTTCTTTAAAGAAAAAAAAAGTCTCCCTTTGAGTTTCTTTGCTTCTTTCAGCTTCAAGCAGAGTTGTGTAATTGTTATCTTGCGAGAGCCATACAGTGAAGTATTTACTGTACACCTGAAGTTATATAATGTTCCTTTTACAGCTTCAACATGTGCTCCTTTATTCCCAGAATAACCAATTAATTGTTCATAACTGCCTCATGCACACGTTTTAAAGCACCGTGTTCTGATTTATGCTTTTTGAAACAGCATTACAATAAATACAGTTGGGGATTTATTGAGTGCGGATCTGCCACAGACAGAAGATGAAGAAAGATGAGCGGACAAGAAACCCAGGACTGATTAATGATTCAGCTAATCAAAGCCCAGCATTAGTTGCTCACAGTGTTGGACTTGTTTGTAAATACTTATTATTCACTATTAATTAGATTTGACACAGTGGAGTGAATCAGGAGCCAGTCATTTTTAGGAAAGTAGCCAAAGGCTCATTAGGCTGTTATGTTGGAGCTTTTCTTTGATATTTTTGGCCGACTGATGTAAAACTAATGATTTATGATAAATTAGAGCTGCAGATGGACGGACAGATAGCTAGATAGATGTGTGCATACTACAGTGTGTGACTGGACCCTTAGCTCACGAAACGTCATATGGGGTTTCCTAGATCAAGACAAAACAACATCCTAACACTATGTTAATCAAAACTTAAATGATTAAATCTGATAGCCTTTTATTCAAACTTAACTTGCAAATTCAGAAACAATGCAGGTCTATTTTGAGATGTTTTCAAATTAGTCCCATTGGTGCAAATTTCTGAGTAGGAACTACCAAATATAGCTTAAGACACAAGCATCATATATCTGTTTCATGAACGTCAAAAAACTCCTCACAGGAGCCTTAAATAGAGTCTGTTTCACTCAAGAGTTAGAAAAATTAATTTGAGTGTGGGGGAAACATAACACAAACATCCTCCTTATTATTTTAGTCAGTTTTTCCCGGGGGCTAATAGCTGTACACAGAGTAGACAAAACAGAGAAATAAGTATATGCTGGTGTTGGTGCTAAACAAATAAACAGAGTGTGGTCTTAATCCACGTGTCCTCCTCCTCTTCTTTTGTTTGGACATGGTATTTGCACTGAAATGCTGCAGGACAGTTATTTCACAAGCCTCAAAAACACAGCCTCAGCAGGATACTAAAAAACCCAAACAAGACATGCTGAATATGCAGTCCTTAAGATTTATTAATGGTATTCATGATTTCAATCAGTGATTCAGCCGAGTTCCCACACGCTCGCAGACATATTATTTATAGACCTGTCACAAGTTGCAATTCGTTTTTAGTCTGTTGTTCCAAGTTGTTCAGTAAAAGTAGGAACACCTGCTGAAATGTTGACACGGATTTGCATTTTGACTCAGATTTTACAAGGCCAATTATCCCCAGACCGCATCAGCACTCATCATGCTGCATGACATCCTGAGTCTGCAGAGGAAAATGTCTTCATTTTGGTCAGATGTGATATTTCTCAGTGTGAGGAAATGCTGCCGCTTTGCATGGCTATTAAAAGCAAAACTAACGAACACATGCAACAAAGTATGCACAGCGTTCTGACGTGTGTGTGCATAATATTACTGCAAGGGCCTCTTATATAACAGACGCTGGGTGCAGATGTATGGAGTTTTTTTTTAATGCTACTCTTATACAATGCTGGTGAATGCATGGAAAAACAGGGTCTGAATATGGATGTATAAAAAGACAAGAGGTCACTGTTTCCTCCTACTACTTAAAAGAGCAGCAAAATTGGACAAAAGCCAGATCTGATGCCTCTATATCATCTGTCTGCTCACTCCAGAGACTTTTTGGCAGTGAAGTTTGTCCTATGGTTTCACATTTTATTGATTTATTGTACACATTAATTATTTTTTATCTGAAAACAATATTGTCTCTGTCTGATTTTGTCTCTTAGAGGCAAAGTCTGCCAAGTAGAGCAAGAATGATCGAATTCAATATCGTATCAATGTGCAGAATTAACATGAGCACAGAGCTGTGCACTCCAGGGCCCCTCCTAAGACTCCCTGCGATGTCCAACAGAGAACAATGCTTAGCCCTCCTGTCAGAATACTCAATGTTTAAATGTGCAAATAAAGGAGGAAAGCTTTTCGCAAGAGACTTACAGCGAACAGAAGTAAAATACATGTTTCAGGTTTGGAAATAGACGTTTATGAGCCTGATGAGTGATTTCTAATGTGGGCTGCAGGCGAAATTATGCAAAGAAATCTGGTTTGTAAAGTGGGTGTTAAAAGAGGATTTGGTGCAGTAGACAAATCAGCTGTTGGGAGGAAATGATACAATAATCAACTATAAGAGGGGCCAGATAAAACTTCTCCTGGGCCTTCTTACTGAGAGAAAATCAGGAGTCTTTCCTGAGGAGGTAGACCTCATCTTGTTGAAGCTAACACTAATTAGCGTAGTCATCTTACAGCTCTGACCTTTTGCAGATTTTCCTTTTTTTTACCTTCAGTCCTAATTTCCCTCCAAGTGAAGGTTCTTGCAGTTATTGTCACATAGTTTCGACTCAGTAATACTCATCTTTTCTGCCAGGATGTACCGCTCTTTCTGTGTTTATAATTCACATTGTAAATTTGGCCAACGCTCGAGTATTTTAAAATCTCAGCAGATGATTAAAATGTGAGAGACTCTACACATGATGACAAATGACAGATTTAACAGGTTTTTTTTTTCTCACGGTGTGTGACAGCAACATGGCTGACACAGCACACCACACATTCACAGATTTTACTCATTAACAAACAGAGTCCACACTCCAAAAACTGGAATTTCACAAAAACGCACTGTCAGACATCTTTGGAGTCAAGAAACATGGCAGATGACGGGGTTGTTGTTTAGCTAAATGTTGCCAAATTCCAAGCAACCTGGTATATTCTCTGTGGTAGCAGTTTTTGTTGAGCTTCTGTTCTCATAGGTCCACCACAGTCAGTGTGGTTACAGCTCGAGTTGGATTGAAATTAATATTGAAGCCTCTCTGTGGTCCATAAAAGAAAGAAGAATCAGCAGCAGCATGGTGAAAAATGATGGAATGCCAGAAACTGGTAAGAGGGGGTCAGTGTCAGACCAGATGATTGACAACAAGCTAAAGAGACAATCAGTTCACATTTGTAGCAGCAAACATCCACAAGAAGACGTAGGGTTGGGTATCGCTTGATTTTTAACAATTTCAATTCCTCGTTTCGATTCCGGTTCCTAACGATTCTCTATTCCGATTCTTTTAAAAGGCAGGATAATTTTTTAAAATGCATGGTTTAAATGAGGGAGCTAACCAGAGTTCTTCTTTTTTAAAGTTCTTTCACACCGGGACCGTTTTTATCGTGCGATTATTTCGGACATCAATATTTTTTGTTGAATGCGTATCCTGTCAATACAAGCGTTCACATCAGCAACTTTTTCTCGTCCTGCGATATTGTGGCATTTATTTTTTCAGATCACGGTCAAATTTTTTTAAGTTTCGTGTTGTTGTGACGTCTGGTTCACCGGTATATCCAACATGGCCGACCAGCTGATTGTTTACGTGTCGGAGAACAGAGTGATTTTTGATAAAGACACAAATATTATAAAGGTAACGACCTGAAGGACAACTTGTGGAGAGTCACAGCGTCGGATTTCTCATATGGTGATAGTTTGTGTGCTTTAACAGTTTGCTAAACGTCTTTTTTTTTCATCTGTGCTAAGTAACTTTAGCTCATAAGCTAACCTGTTCAGATACAACATACCATATGTATTTTCACTGTCTCAAACTCAATCACAGCGTTGCTGTCACAGCATCATTAGAGCTCGGTTGTTACCTTACTTTTATGGATTATAGTTTAATATTGTTATCTAGTACTGGCCCCGACTCAGTACATGCTATCATGACAGACAGACATCTCAACACTAGTGTCTAATCAGAACTGAAAAACACTCAGTCTGCTGTTGTGTCAGTCTTCTCGCTTCCACCAACCGCGTCTTTTTTTCCCCCGGAAAGTCACAAAATCGCTTGATGTGCATAGTCAGGCGCGTCAAATTTCATGTCGTATATTTGCCTTGTTCCCGGTGTGTAAGGACCTGAAGACCGGCGAAGCGTGTCAAAGATAAGCACTCAGGTTTTTCTCCTCCATGAATCCAGAGGTGTTTAATCATGTTGGTCGTTCACCCTCCTTTGCATGATGCTTTGCTCATGTTGCACTGAGATAAGAGTTCATTCTTCCTGCTAAAGTTAGCCAAACTTTTGACTGCAGCTGCTGTGGGTTGCAATGCGCTCTATCTCTCTATGTCTCTCTTCTCTCTCTCTCTCTGTGGCTTCCTCTTATACGCTTCATCCTCGTTGGTGTTCACCGGCTATTTTTTCCGGTCGGCGGACGCCAGCATTGAAAGTTGGAATCGACATTTTAGAATTTGAACGGTTCCGGGAGAATCAGAGTGTTAGTCCCGGTCCCCATCGATGCTCGAGACTCGATGCCCAACCCGAACAAGAAGTGATATTTTTGACTGGGAGAAGAAAGCAAGTTGAATTTTTTATCATCCTTGACCTACAAAATAATACTAGCAAAGAGAAAAGATCTATTTTTTACCTCCACGGGTCACTGAAATCAACGCAATTCAAAAATTCCTCATAGTCACATGGTTATAGCTCGATTAGGCTACTTCACTAAACTGTCATTGTCCCAGTTAACAAGCACTGTCCAAGAATCTCTGTTACAGTATGAGGAAACATGATCCTTTACAGTTCATCACTATTACTATCTGTTTGTCTACTCGTCCACCTATTACATATGGAGCAAAACAATCAACAAAAGCATTAGCAAGTGGCTAATAGGATGTGCATTAGATGATGAAAACACAGTCACTCTTACAGCTTGGTATCTTTCATACAACAGCCTTGGCTTTCTTTAACATCCTTTCTTTTTCTGTTGAGGTTTTGTTTACTTCCTGGCTTCCTAGCAACACATCTATGCAAGTCAAGTTCCAGGCCAAAACCCAGCATGTTGACGAGTATGCACAGTGAGTTAGTTTCAGCCCAAATACATGACCAGGGAAACTGCATTATCCAGGTACATTAGTCTGACTATGAGAAGCTTCATTTCGTGTGTTTTCAGTCAGACTAATGTGTTGACACATATTTGAAAAGTTCAGTTTCAGTCAGTCTAATGCAATACACTAAATTTTTGAAAAAGGTTAACTCACTAAATGTAGAAACAATAATTCTGTAGCCACAAATCAACAAGTTGGACCTCTATTTTTGATGTCAAAATGCCTTTAAAACTCTTTTTTTTCCATGTGACAATCTGCATATTGCGTGCTTCGCTATCCTCAGGGTTCCCTATGGATGACAGCATATCTGATCATAAATTGTGAGCATGTTTGATATTCAAAATCTTGATTAACGAGATGAGGATCAGCCTCAGTCTCTTATAGTGTGTGCCATGAAGACTGTCTCAGGGACCTTTAATTCAGAGAGGAGCATGCTTTGGGGCTGCTGTTACATCTATAACTTTACATTTATCAGCCTCTATTCACCAAAATGTTGATAATTTCTGTTATCTCAGAAAATTAAATACACTCTTTCCTGCTTTGAAGTGACTTTTGTGGGTCACCTGTTTCTGTTTCTTGTATTTTATTTATTTTATTTTTTCATTGTATTATTATGATTATTTGAGGTTAAGTCACAAACATTTTTTCCAGACATTGCCATCTTTTTAAAGCCACCAGACACTCTCTTTTGGTCTTTCGAGAAAATACAGATCTAACACACTGATATCTACATTTTCTATTGCATCCAGTAATTGGCCGTTTCCCCAAAGACTGTCTTCTTCCTTGTTAATCAGCTCCCCTCTCCTGTCATGGTGTGGCTCGAGCAAAATATATAGTTTTTTAAATTCTTTTGGCTTCCTTTAGTATGAGGTGAAACCTTGTTTGATGTACGATGGGTCCATGATGCATACAGGGGTGTGATTGACCGACCACAATGCCACTGAGTGCTTCATTACTTATCAAGGAGGAGGTGCAGAGAGGTTAGTTTGATGGATTGTGACTAAACCATGCTTTATAGTGACTTATTTGAAACCCGCTGAGGTGACTTGTAGCATATGTGTGCATATTCTTATCTGCACAGACTAATAATCAAATGTCCTGTAAGCCTAAGCCTATATGGTTTTTTTCTTTGGTCTGAGTGGCTGGAATATTGTGAGCAGCTGTGCTGAAATGACATGTCATTTCAGCCCCAATTAATAGAGTAGGAAGCAGAAGCCGGTGATAATGTCAGATGTTGGCACCTTCACTGTAAGGACAAACACAGGAGGACACCTGGGTGAGCTTGTTTGAGGAGCGAGGCGGATAATGCAAACATGTCTGACTTGGAGTAGGAACCTGTCCCTGAAGTGTCTGCTGTAGAGCTACCAGTCGGGCTGAGACACCCCACCAGCCTGTTTAGTATGATAATGTATGGAGATGCGGGCACGGGCACTTTTCCCCTCTTTCCCCTTGCTCCATCTTTAAGCCCCAAACATTAATTGGCATGGCAGAGGCGGCAGTCACTGGGTTGTAATCACTGTCCCTCGGAGAACCCCACTGCGAGAGGGGATTGAAGAGGAGAGGGACGGAGGAGAGGGCGGGAGCCTCGTCCTCTGGGTTATGTTATCCCAAGAGAGGGGGGAACAAAAAAAAGCAGAGAGACACAGAGGGAAGAGAAAGAGAGCAAGGACAGAAAAAGAAGGACGCAGGAGAGGAAATTGTGATGTGAGCCTCATGCTCATGCAGGACTGGAGAGTACAGATGGAAGGAAAGGAGATTGGATGCGAGATCCATGTAGGGGATTATGGATCGAGATTGATAGTTGGATTGGTGAGAAAAGGGGAGGGGGATGGGGCTTAGGATGTTTGATCGACAGGAAGAAGATGAGAAGAAAAAGGAAAGGAGGGGCAGGTCAGAAGATGACAGAGGTCGATCGACAACGAAGCTCCACCTGTTGTATTTTAATTGCTTTTCAATCTGAGTCGACATCCCAAACGAGGAGGAAAAGCAGGAAAGAGGCGAGGCCTCACGTTTCTAACTCAGGGGAATTGATTTATTAGCCATAACCTATTAATTTGGTTCATTTCCGCTGTTGATACAACTCTCGCTGCCAGCGCCTCACAAGTTGATGTTGCTACATCCACTTTAAGCGCACAATTGTTTTCACTGCTGATTGCTGCTGCCACAACACGCCACGCTTGTAAAGTACCTTGAAATTGAGGCGCTGCATCTGAATCTGAAGAGGAGACGACAAAGCGGCTGCCAAGACACGAAGGAAGCAGCGAGGAGTTCAAGAAGGGCGAGAAAAAAAGTCCAAATCCTGGCGAAGAACCTCCCGTGAGGGTCACAATGTAAACGCTGCGCTCCATCTTGGTCAAGGCCGCTAATTGCTTTAACTAACCGATGAGTGTGTGTGTGGGTGTGTGTGCAGGCATATGTACATGAATGTGTTTTCCCCATAGGCAGAGAGTGATGGGTAGTAAATGAATGATGAAACACAGAGCAGGGAGAGTCACCTTTTAAGACTCGAATGGAGCCTGAGCGCTTCACAGAGTGCGGCCTTGAAGCCAGATCAAAGCCACGAGCCGAGCTGTAATAGATGATGGAATTTAATCATGTCTGCCGCCTAACACACGCATGCCCGCCCTCCCTCTCTCCCTCTCTCTCTCCTTCACTTCTCTCTGTTCCTCTCTTTATCCGTCTCTGTTTTTATGGCTTTCAAACTGCCATTTCTTCATATTAATTTGCCACTCTGTCAACTCTTTCTATCACTGCAACTCTTTCTAGATGTCCCTGACATCCACACGCACACAAAGAAAACCACGGGTATAATTACTTGATTAGCGCGGACTGATGTCGCACCAGCCTGTCTTGTTTCATGTCACATTAGCGCTTTAGTTAGTGTCCACTGGTCGCCTTCGGGGCCACGAGAAGGCCGCCGCCGCTGAGCTCTGTCCTTTTTCTCTGAGCTGCGTCTCACTCGGCAAACCATCCCCTACTAATTAAACAAATCTTAATGATAGCACTTCCGGAGAATCCCTCCTGCCATTAATCATCCACATATCTCAAAGATTGTGAAACAAAAGGGCAAAAAAAAAAAAAACTAAACTTTCAGAAGCAGCAAGGAGAAAAAAAATACTGTGCTTCATTATCATCAAGAGTACTTTTGCATCCATTTGTATCCATAACTGTTGCATTTCAAGCAGCAAGTCATTAATCAGAGATGTGTTTGTGGGGATTATTGAACTCTGACTCATGCATGAAGCTGCAGAGGGTCCACAAAGGCACTTTAGATGAAAAAAGTTCAATCAGAAACATTGAGTGGAGAAGAAGAGGATTTCCCCTTTGGCTTAAACAGTGAAGTCAGTGCAGGAGAGCTACGCTTTTAACAGCCAGCAGGGGGCGACTACACGAGATACAGTAAAAGGTTTGATTGTTTTAAATCAACGTCTGAGTAAACATCTCTCTCATTAATTCATGGTCTACTCCTCTATTCTTCATTAAAGCTCCAGTGAGAAACTCTCTGTGTTGACTTTGGCGCCCCCTGTGGACAAAGTGATAACTCCTACATTGTAGCCGATTTCTTGTCATCTTTGAAAGTGATGTTTAGTGACAAAAGAAAAAAACTCCTCTCTTAATCATCTTGCCTTTTCAAATCATCATCTCGCCTTACAGCAGTTATAGGGTTCAAAAACTACAACATAGAAATCTTATCAACATTGTCTTATTTCATTTCAGTCCATTTCATAATCTGTCAAACAATAAGAATAATATTAAAAGTAGGGCTGGGCGATAAACCAAAAATTTACAGATACCAAAATTTAAGACAATAACTGACGTCATTTTGCCCAAATCGGTATATTCAGTGTCAAAAAAATAAATAAATCAAAGTTGGTTTTGGATGTGTGTAGGTAGGCTATGGTCTCATGTCCCTTTAAGACGCTGTCCTACGTCAGAGACATGACTCCACCCCATCCAGTCCGTAACAAAGAGGGAAAGACAGGTGAGGAGATGGAGGACAGTTCAGAAGTTGTAGCGGCTGAAGTAGACGAAGTTAACGTCGAGGTGAGCTGCTCAATATATCGTGATATTGATTTAAAGCCATATAGCCTGGCCCTAATTAAAAGTCCTTTAAGGAGTACAAATAAAGCTAGGCGAGCAGTACTTTCTAAATGTTGGTGGGTAAGGAGCTCATTTTGATGTTAGTGTCGCGTTTTATGAAAAACTCAAGGGCAAGGACACAAATGCAGATAATCAAGACTATATTTACACACAGAGGGGGCACTGAGTCGGATCAGGCGGATCCCTGACCCACAAACATTCATCAGCAACATGATTATATTATAAGGAAGAGAAACTGGGCAAGAGAACACTCAGAAAAAAAACTGTTTGAATGTTGTGAATGGTACGCGAGCTTCAAGCTGATGCTCACTAAAGTCACTCACCAGGTCCCTGAAGGATGTCTGCTCTCTTTCTCCCCAAACATTTCCCTTTTCCAGTCTGTTAAGGTCGTACACTTCTTCAGTGGCCCAAAGCTCATCCTGCTTTTTGTGCAACTTTTGAAGTAAAGAGCTCGCCGTGCTCTTATCAGTCAACAAAACTGATAAGTCAGAAAATGTCAGAGAGCAGAAAGAAAAATCAAATATGCTTCACTTTCTACCTGGAAGGTTGTGAAGTGTGACCTTGACAGGAGTGTTTACTACGAAACACGACACTGGATAAATAATCAGTTTTTCAGTGCATACGGGTCCTGAAATGTTGCACCAAACTACTTTAATCTTGCTTATTATGTTTAGTCTGACCTTGGCGTAAGACACAATAAACTGACAGTGAAGAGCTAAAACACAGAGACGACATAGACAGAGAGGAATCCAACTCAGGTGTGATCAACAAGTCACAGGGGAAACAGCCATTATCTTCCAGTATTAACGATGACAGTCAGTTGTTGTCATGGTAACAACAGCCGCTAAAAATTTTTTGCAGTTGCATCCTGACCCTTCATCTTATCATGACGTCAAAATATCACAAACAAAAAACCTGAAGGCTTGCAGCTAAAAGTTAGAAGCTAACAGGGTCATACTTTCAAACCCAACACTGACAGCATCTGTGGCTGTACACAATTGAACATGTGCCAAAATACTGAACCCAATTACCGCTGTGTGCAGTTATCGGAAAATTACTTTCCAGCTCCAGTGATGACTAAGTTAGAGAGGCAGGACAAGTAGAAGCAGAAATAGTTGAGGGTTAGAACTACGGTAAAAATTACGGTAACAGTGGTAAACAACTGTTTCACCTGCCTTTTTCATGTCCGTCTGTCTTTTTGGATGATATAAACAGTCATGTTCTACGACTGAAAGGGACCATGAATCACTTCTTCACATCACTTTCAAGTATTTTTTACACTGTAATAAAAAAAATTAAGGGTTCAACCTCTTATAATTTACCACAGGCTGCATATCTGACAAATTGTTCAGTCTTTTCCAGCAGTCACATACAGTGTCCTTTGTAACTTAAGACTTGAGCTTGTTTCTTGTTATGATTCAGCAGTCATTAGCTCATTAGCGCAATAGCATTCATGCACGCTCCTGATCACTATAGCCTCGTTCTCGCAGTTCTCACTTTGTCCCTTGGCTTTTCAGACACACACACCTGTCTCCTCCTGCTCCTCTCCCTGCTCTCCTCTCTCCACCTGTGGCTGCCTGATAGTTTGTACCACTGTTGCACAACATATTTAAGATACATTGGCCACCATTAACTTCCTTTCTTTGTCTCATGTTGATCCGAGCTGCTTATGATGCAGTTTAAAGGAAGAGAGGGAGGGTGGGCTTCATATTGGGGACAACAAAGCAGGAGGGACAATAATAGTTCAGTCTTGTTATCCTGTTTTTTTTTAAACTGTTATCAAAATTAAAATCTGATTAATCACCCAGCTCTAATAGAGGTCTTGTGTGGCTTTGACCTGAGAAGATTTCCTGTTTTAAGACACAAAACTCAGAGTCTTTGTGTTTATATTTAAGGACTTTATTGGAGTAAAGATGATGCAGTCATGA
This sequence comes from Xyrichtys novacula, assembly GCA_962446985.1. NCBI lineage: Eukaryota > Metazoa > Chordata > Actinopteri > Labriformes > Labridae > Xyrichtys > Xyrichtys novacula. The sequence goes on from OY660871.1 coordinate 29,341,927, forward strand.
ACTTCTACTCAGTTCCTCTCTGCAGTCCACAATAAAAAAAAAAGGTCTGGCGCCTAAACATTAGTCCTCCTGCTGACATTGCTGAGTGTAAACATGCCAAAATGAATCTGTTCATTGAACTCAATCGTACTTTGTTGAACGATGAGCTGAGCTGACCATTTTGCAACGAGTGAACAAAAGAGTATAGTTCATTTAGGAGAAGTGAACGACCGAGAGGATGTGAATACCATCACACCCACTTTCTTCCAAGAATACTTGGCTTAAGGACTAAATATCTGTCTATGATTCTTCAGTAGAATTTGATAATCCCTTTAGTTTAGGAAATGTCAATGATTGAGGATTAGGGATTAAGAGGCTCTGCTGACAGAAATTTTTGGTGCAGCTGGAAAAAAAGGCAGTAAAGAAGTTCATTTTTTGGACACTCTTACTGAAGGTATCACAAGTTTATAATGTTTATATCCCTGTACAAGTTTTTAACAACTCATCAGACCGCTTTTATTTTTAACTATAGGAGTTTTACCATATGGTGAAAGAAGTGGGACTCATCTGCTGTAAATCTATACCATCATCTGTCAACTATCATCTCAAAGAGCCTTAGATTAGATAAAATACATAGGATACAAAGAAGCTGTCTTAATCTTTTCCATCTTACTCTCTGCAAACAGACATCTGTGTATGAGTCAGCTAACAATCTGGTTGTTGACAGTGTCTCCCTCTTCAAACTCAGTCCTCAGGTACTAAGGTGCTATAGTGGGGCTGTAAACAATGAGTGGAGAAGTCTTGGCCTCGAAATTTCTGATCAGTTGTTTTAATAACCAAAAAAGGAGAAGTTCATCACTCCTAAAAGTAGGGCTGGATGATAAAACGATAACGATATATATCGAAAATTAATTTCCCTCAATATCAATATAAAACATGGTCAATATAATATCAATATAAAACATAGTGCTTTTCGATAGTCGGCATTCTGCCATGTTTCGGTAGACTACACAAATAGCCAATGAAAAAAGGCGTCGCTCTGGGTCCGCTTCGAGCAGAACCAATCATGTGCTGAATTAGAACCAAGTAGCAAACAACTGCGTGATAGCAGGCTGCAGCTACACGCAACCATAGCACTTTAACACGTGAGTCCGACAGTACTGTGGGTGAAAATGAGTGCTACCCCGGCAGAAACGCAGATGAAGGTTCAACAGATGATGTCGTTGTCGACAACACTGGCACGAAAACGTTGGTGATGTGGAGGTATTTTGGTTTTTTGAGGTCGGACATGAAGCAGAGTCATGTGCACTGCAAATTGTATCGAGTTCATGTTCTCACAAAGTCGGGAATACCTCAAATCTTTTTCACCACCTGAAGCAGCGCCACGCAGCAGAGCATGCGCAACGCAAAAGGTTACAAACCCAGAGCGGAGCAGGGAGCCCATGGCGCCGCTTTCTCTAGCGCAACGCCTTACGAGAAAACGTCAAAGAGACACAAAGACCTCACAGATGCAGTTGCTTATTGTATTGCAAAACACATGCTATCAATAAGCACTGTCAAATGTCATTTTTTATATCGTGATACATATCAATATCGACTGATATGAAAAAATATATCGTGACAAACCTTTTCCCATATTGCCCAGCCCTACCCAGAAGCTTTATGGTCACCCAGCAACGGTGAACCATGGATTAAGTTTCTATTACACGAACCTATCAGCCAAGACGGACACCGAGCACTCAATCAATCAATCTAATCTCCGACCGTGGTCCCCTGTGGTTAACGACCAAAGCCAAAATGCACAAGTCCACAAGCTCACAATCTAAGATGTCATTTTATATCGGTTGCATCCATTTCTTTTACATGGTTAATGGTCCAGAGTCTTATAGAAGATCCATACGGCTGTGAAGAACTTTTCTGTGAGTCTGAATTGGTTGTCTGGCAGCCAACAGCAACGTGGCATTGATAGATAACTCTGATCTGAAAGTTGATATCTATCATTGATAACCATGCCAACCGAGTGCCAAAGTTTGAAGCTGTGAGCGTGTCTGCTCACGACTGGCTCACACATCATCGGAGCCACTCCCGAGCTCCCTAATGGATTCTCTGCCCCTGTCGTCTGTCTCTTTTTGTCCGTTTTTCATTTAACCACACTAAAGTGAATCACTCCTTTGATTTTTTTTTTCTTTCCTGCTTGTTGTCTCTCTCTCTGCTTTTTATTTCCCTCTCTGTCTCCCATTACGACAGTCCTCCCTCTCCTGCTTCTCCCTCTCCCACTTTCTTGGCTTTCCAGCTTCAATTTCCGTCACCGCAGCTTGATTCAGCAGTAATGAGTGCAGCTTAAGGTGGGGCTGGCCTGAGGTGAGCTGGAGAGAGGCAGGGAGGTTAATGAGGATAGCAACCTCCCTTTTTTTTTTTTTCTTGCCCGAGGTATAAAAAGAGAGTAAACGGATGAGTGAGGAGGAACAAGGGTCGAGGAGACGAACGGACAGAAAACCTGACTGACAAAACTCATGCTTGTGATAATGAATTTAGCTGATGCACAAAAACCTCATACCTGACAGTGTGACTGCAAGCTAAGGACAAGAGGACGCAGGTTCATTTAAATTAATAATTGTTTACTGAAATCAGTGCACGCAACTTTTTAAATTATTGAATTAAAAGGAATAAATCAACAGTTGTTTTGTACAATCAATCCATTATTGATATATATATATATATATATATATATATATCTATAATTGAAACTTGATAAACTATTTAACCATCTGGGATGTTGAGAACGAGTCCATTAATTGAATTTTCAAGGTTATTATGAATAAGAAAATTAAAAATCAAACAAGGACGCACTATCAAACACACAAAGCAGCCCACACTGCTCTGCAGCTCTGCCAAGAAAAAGTCAGTGAATGATGCTTCTCCTTTTCCTCGTTCATGCAGAAACGCTCTGGGGACAAACCGCCTTAATATGAGCTGTAGAGTAAAACAGAAGTTAGACGGATGATGAGCGAAATATTAAAGAAATTAAGAAAACGGTGAAAGCTAGAGGTGGGATAAAAATATGAGAACAGGAATTCATCATCGTCCTGACCTGTGGGACACAATCATCAATACGCCCGCGCTAAATATTGATATTTTAATTGAAAAAAATACGCTGCTTTAAATAGATTTCCCTGTCAATTTGACTCACAGCATCCAAGCTCCATGACTCAGTGTGCTGGTGCTAATGACATGAGTGAGGATAAGTTAACAGAAATTAATTAGTTCAAGAAGAAGTTGACAGCGGCATAAAAACAGGACACAATTAATAAAGAGGGTCTAAGATGCACCCGTCACTTTGAAAACCAAAAAGAGGAAAGAAAGAGAAAACTAAGACAATATTTACAGAATGTCCCTTTAAAGTAATACGACATCGTGATATCCCATGATTCCATGATGATTTTTAAAACCTATCTTAAAACCCACAATTTCTTTTTATTATATTTTAAAACAACTATTAATTGTTGTTTTATGTTTTATATTTTTATGTACAGCACTTTGTGTAAGTTATGGTTGTATTTTAAAGTGCTCTAAATATAAAGTTGGGTTTGGTTGAGTTGAGTTGCGATCCTCTTGTAACATATTTACAATCACAGTCTCTCTGTATCATGGTATTATAGTATCATGGGCAGTACCATAATACCATGATACAGAGAGACTGTATCATGGTATTATGGTACTGCCCATAATACTATGATACAGTCTCTCTGTATCGTGGTATTATGGTATCATGGGCATTACTTCCTGAATCCCCCTAATGAATGAACACTTTCCTAAAACATGAATATATTTAGGTAGAGAAAGATCTTAGCAGGCTCAGTTTAAATAAATTCAGCCGCAGAATGACAAGAGGACGTTGAAAAATTGTAAAGCTTTTAGTCTCTTACCCTTGATTGACACATTAAATGTCTGTGTTACAATTTTGACAGTCTGTCACTTTTTTTCTCCTGCCTGAACTCACTTTAAGTGATATTCTGTCTTCTGTCATTCTCCCATTTTCCCTTCCCTTCATTCCCTCCTTCCTCCCATATCTGCTCTTGTCACTATTGTCTTTGTTTCACTTTCAAATCAATCTCTCATTTCAGGCGGAATTGATTTAGTCACCTCTTGTTACTGACGCAATCCTGCAAACCTGTTCCTCCCACCGACTACATCACTCAGTGCTATTGTTTGCCGTTCCTCTCCTCTTTTTCTCCCTCTCTAACTCCCCCATCCATCCAGCTCAACATTCCACTGGGCTCCTCTGCTCCGTCCTCTCCGTCTGTAACCTCCACAGAGTTGTAGAACAATGTCTTGATTGGATGTGGCTGGCATTGCCAAGCACTAGGTGCTGCAGAATCGGTGCCATGCATAAGATATTAAGCTGGCAGCCAGCGGTGTATTATCACCAGGGACTCAGTTATAGAGTACAGTGGAGATAGATTTTCACTCAGTCAGGATGGTTAATGCATTTCAAAGTATTTCAATGTCTTGTCTGCAAAATTCTCAGCATTGAATACTTCAAGTTTTAGCAGATGTTGTTCTGAAATTGTGAACTCCTTACATTTATAGGAAGCAGGGGTAAAAACTGTCAACATTTTTTGCTTAAAATTTCCAAAAAACAATAATTTAGCTTTTCGAGACAAATCCTAGTTCAAATTCAAAAACACCACAACTTCAGCCTCTGTAGAGGATCTGCAGCCTCTCAGTTTCTAACCTCATCATCAGTTAGAGGTGGGTGCAAATTATTGATGGGTCAATGCATTGCAATGCTTCAACTGACGATTTGGAATTAATTAATGTCAATGGTTAAGATAAATAAATAAATAAACAATGACGTCAATGCACATGCCGCCCGGACTGAGTGAGTGGGACAACAACAACAGCCTCCAAAAAGCGGCTGATTCTCTCACCACCAGGGTTGATGGCAACTGTGTGGAAGTACTTTGGGTTTTATGAGAGAGCAAACAAGATGACTGACAAGACCTACACCATTTGCAAGATTTACGAAGTAAAAATAAAGTACCTCAGCAACACCACAAACATGCGGCAGCACCTTGTACATTTTCATCCCGAAAAAGAGAGGGCTCCTCCGGTCGTGCCCACCACACAGAGGTCCATCCTGGAGACTGTCTCCAAACTTTTTAGTTTAAGTTAAGTAGGTCAAAGTAAAAATGTTTACAAAACAGTCCTACAGTCTTAAAATATTTTGTATCTTTGAAAAATACGAGTCAAATGTCCAAAAAAACTTATTTACTTATTGAGTGTAGTTTTAGAAGAACTGAGTTCGTTGAAAGGCTATTTATTTACAAATGTAGCCACAGATGAAGGCACCAAAAATCTAATCAAATCAACAATCAATATAATCGAAGAATACAAGAACCGAAGCTCCCGTAATCAACATCAAATTGAATCGTGAGGTACCCTTGTTGGAACACCCCTATTATCCGTGCAGTGATTCGAGTGAATAGGAATACTATGACAGCCTGATAAGTCTAAGGGAAACCAAATGTAGAGGTGGAAAAACACCAAGACAAATACGGCGAGTGCTCCAGAAGAACCCCCAGTACAACTAATGAGACATAAAACATAACCCTAGATCGGAGGGGGCTCCTGTTGAAGTGTTGTTTGTAACATTAAGTGGTTTGTTCTCGTTGAAGCAGTCAAAGGTGAAGAGGTTTGCTAGACAAACAAATTAGTTCCAACATTACCCAGCAAGTTGTCGATAAAACTAAGAAGAAACCAGTGTTTACTTTAGTCCCCTGGTGCTCAGGTGTAGTGTAGATGTTTGTGTTGGTTTTTTCAGCAGCAACAGAGCACTCTAACCTTTCACACTAAAGCAAAACTACAATAACATAGGAGAAAGCAGAATAACTTGGGGAGTGGGAGTGGTTTTGCATGCACTTCTATGAAAATCACTACTGTCATTGCATCACCACAGGAGCCGCTTTAAATGTTGAGTCTGTTATGTCCCGATTGGTGGCCTATACAAACAAAGCTGTGATGTTTTTGCCTCTACCGTCTCAGAGCTGCAAGGCTGGAGGATGACTGAAATATTTATACAAAGGCAAGAAAAAATATTAAAAATATATCATAAGGATCTTTTAGATATCGTGTACAAGTTGTCTACATTCACTGCAGTTAGTATTTTTGCTCATACAGACAGTCCCAGGGACAGAGCAGAAAAATAATCACATTTGTCAACTGGGCAGAGCCAAAGAATCGTGCCCCGGGGACAGAGCTGAACTGAGGTGATTTTGGCAGAGCGGGCATAATATCAAGGTGCACATGCAAGCTGTGTGATACTGCAAGGCCCAAAGAGATTTATCCCCATAAAACGGTGTCACAAAAAGAGACGACTGTGAAACTTTGATGACTTTATCCTGTCACCTTTTTTTTTTAACAACTCTCACAAGGCCCTGAACAGAGCTTCGTTTTTCTACATGTAACGTGTTGTAAATTCACATTTTGAAAGGATAAGGTGTGTCTTTAAAGTGGTTATTTTAAATGAATACGACACTGGCTTCCATTGTATCACCAGACAGAAATGAATCAGTCCGAGTGTCATTGAGCTTACATTTGTAGTGACGCTAGCCAAACATCTCTCCGTCAGCTACTGTTACACATGAGAGACTGTTAGTGAGCTGTCACTGTGTGCAATTGACTCCGATATTTTACCTGTCAGTTAGTGTGACAGAAATGTTACTAAAATACCTTTGACAGATATAAATTAAGGAGAGATATCAAATGTGTCAGCTACCTAAACAAAACAGACTGCATTTTAATGAAAATTAAAAAGATAAGGGGCCTGAAACAAAAGCTTAAGAAATTCACTTCCACAATTTTATGTTTCTTCTGTAATTACAAGATCAATTTCTTCACCTTCTTTTAACTTCCAACATAAAAAACTACAGCTGTTTGTTACACAGGAACAAAAATATTTCAAACCCAAAAATTTCAAGTTAAGCTGCACGTGTGAACGCAAACAGCAACAATTTTTTATCCAGACTTTTTATGGCAGACAAAAATTACATCTGGGGTTCCCCACGGCTCCATCCTGGGGCCTCTTCTGTTTAACATGCACATGCTCACACTGGCTCATACTATAGAAAACCACCGAACTGAGTTATGATTAGGGATGGGCGATATGGACTAAAACATTTAGCACCATAAGTTCTGCCATTCTGGCGATAACGATAAAAGTAAAGTAAAAAATATTCTAATTCCAATCCACGTTTTTGACTCATTCGGTCTTGGGAACACCAGTTAGCATAATCCAATAAGATACTTAGCCACAAGTTTAATTGGTTAGTTATGGAGAAAACTGTCCGATGACAGGCATACCTGATTGCACTCGTCTACGCCTCAATCTTAATGGAAATCCCTGCTGCTCAGAGACGTCCTCTTCACCTCAGTCCATCGCTTGCACTTAAACCATCAACTTGCATTTATCGCATTTATTACATGACGGCAAATAGTTATCGGAAAGGGTTTTTCTGACAACAGAAACAATAATTTATCACCCATCCCTAGTTAGGATAACTATTCAGACAATATTCAGTCTTTCATGACAATGTCACCTGGTGACCATGGCCTCATACAGGCCCTGAGTGAGCGCCTGTAGCTAATCTGCCAACATTTTCTTTTGTTAAATGAAGATACAACTGAGGAAGCTGTTATAGGAGCCAAATAAGAAGGATTAAAGGTCAGTCAACATCTTCCAATGTTGCAGTCGAAATCGACTGAACACGCCAGAAATCCGGGCGCAGTCAAGGACTCAGACTTGAATTTTAAAAACAACATAATTACGATAACATCAAACAGGCATACTGGTTAATGGTTGGACAAAAACACAAGGTAATACTCACAAAGATAAAGGGAAAAAAAGGGTTTTAAAAGGATAGAGAATAAAAACCCCAATGAAAGACTCATTTAGAAGAAGGTTCTGAATAAAATGAAAGCATTAACAAATACAAGAGAGTCGTAGTGAAACTCTAAACCAAGTTCAAAAAGCTTGAGAGATGGTCGTGAGCTGAGAACTTTGACCTTGTGAATATAAAGTTTTGCTAATAAGATGGAGAGGTTGATAATGGCACACAGTGTTTTGTCTTTGTCGGTAAAATGGGTAAAAGCATTTCTATCACAAATTTTAATCATATTTTAAGTTTTAATTAAAACATTTTCAAGGTCTTTTCATAAGGTTACACAAAGGACGATTACAAAGTAGATAAGAAGTGGTTTTAGGCCCCATCTTTCAAAAAGTACAGTCTACAACCATCAGGAAATCTTGACATGTACTCAAATGTATGATGTGGTATTCTGCAGTGTGCTTTTAAGGCCATGTCCTACCCCGACAAGAACACCCTCCAAGCCCACCTCCCCTCTTGTCGGACTGGGAAAAATTTAATGCTGTGTGGAGCTTGTAAGAACATGCAAACTTCAGCGGCAGAGCAACTGAAAATGTCCACAAGTGTTCAAATACAAATGTAGTAATATAGTTCACATGGGTGTTTGACTTTGCCTTAAATACGAGTTTAAACTGCGGTCTTATACCCATGTGAACTACATTACTACATTTTCATTTGAACACTTCACAAGTCCCAGAGCCCCATGAAAACTCATTAGAGGTCTACCCTTATTTCCCCTCACTGTCTGTGTTTGCCGTCCTTGATTCCTCCAGCGAAGGACTCATCTTTTGCTCAGTTGTGTCCACAGCTGAAGTAACTTGAATTTCTTCAACTACCCCTCATTTCTGGTACCATTAATCCAGCTTTTATCTCTTAACAGACCGTACCCTGAAGACAGAACTTCATTTTTAAGAGGACTATTAGAGAACCAGTGTAAGAGCCGTGTGATCCACATACTTTTACTCGTAATTATAACTCAAAGGGATTATCGTCTATGTGCTGTTCGACACAGTCTTTCATTAAACGAAACTGCAGCACAAGAGTCATAAACAGACATAAAATAAGAAACACTGGCTATGGCAGAGACTGTTTCTAATACTGTAACCTTACCTTGGGGGATTTATGTTCTGAAAAATATTTATTTCTTCGGAGGAGAGTTTACAAAACCCTCAAAGTTCTGAAAAATGTCTTTAGAGGAAATTTCTGTTCGCTGTACTGATGCATTTTATTGTACAATGTCCCAAGTATTTATCCATTTCACGAAGATGCGAGCGAGGAGCAAACTATTTTGAACCCTGTACAATATAACACCATTTGAGGTCCATTTTCGAGAGGCTTAGACAGGTAGAATTACCTCAAACTCAGCTACTGCTGCCTGTCCTTTGGTATAAACTCATAAACTACAGTGAGGATCAAGATCTGTAATGTAAGTGAAGTTTAAACTCTCCATATCTGTGAAGGGGTTTCTATTCAGGATCCTGCAATAAGATAAGCTGCAATAATTCAGGCTAAAGGATGCAAAGATATTGGTGTAATCCTTGAACATCACAGTGAGGGCTGTATGAGTAGACAGAGGAGATGATTTTATTGTCCTTTTAAAGAGCTTGGCAGCAACACATCGAGCAGATTGTAGAAGGACATCTTTTTAACTTTAGAGCATAATATTAACTTGAGTCTTTTTCTTTGTATCCCGACTGAAGCTGATTTCTACTTCCAAACGCTCCACAATCACATGAAAGGCGAAAATATTTAAAAATGTGTCTTGCTTTCATTCAATCAACAAAGAGATGCTCGTACGCTTGGATCTACACTTAGTTCACGTCCCCTGAATGATGCATGCGGCGCTCGACACCCCAAAGCTGCGCTGAACACGCCGGTTTTAAACCATGAACTTCACTGATGCTTCGCGGTTGAACGAATGGCAACACAAATACGAGAGAGGGCAAATATCGATTCCCTGGAGTTAACCCTGAAACTCTGATAGAGAAGCCGCTAAATGGTTGTGCACATGAATGAGTCGGGATTTCACTCTGTCTCCTTGACACTCGTCTCTCAGTTAGCCGTGGCAGCAGTTGCTTGGAAACATTTGCCCCTGAAGAAGAAGAAGCGAGAGAAACAGAAGAGGAAGAGGAAGAGGAGGATGTTTGATTGATGGGAAAATAAAAGACACCTGATAAGCAGCTTTTGGTTTGAAGGCGGTTCGTGTATACAAAGAGATATACACACATAATCACCAACAGGCGCCGTGTTGGTTTGTAGATGTAAAAAACATTTCATTACTCGACTCAGATTTTCACTATAATGCTGCAGAAAAAGCAGCTTCAGTCAGCTTTTTGTGCAGCGTAATCAGACGAGAATATACGGTTAGATTTATCTATTTCCCTTCAACGACGCACGGCAACATCCGCGCAATGTGGTCGTCTCTGATGTATAAGCTGAGACCTATAATCAATCCGTGCCATGTTGTATTTCCTCAGACGGTTTCTGCTGTGTTTGTAATGCTCGCAGTGAAAGGATTAGAGGAAACTAAGAGATGAAATTGAGAGGTGAAGGATGATACAGACGGGGAGGTTCAGAAATGCAATCATTTCTGTGCACAGCTGAAGTATTAAGGGGGTTTCAACATGGTGATGATAAGACTACGGCGCATTAAATTCATCCAAAAACAGACCCGGCACTCCTGAGAGTAAACTCAGTGGCTTTTAAAATTGATTATTTTCAGCCAGCCGAGTTGCTAAGTGGAATGGAATGTACAATTAAATGTTTGATTGTTGACGGCGCTGCCATTCATTTCGCTGGCTGTCTCTTAACCCATTTACCATGGTCCATCAATACACATTTAAAGAGCCCAACACCGGATATGCTGTTAATGCCACGGTTCTGGAGCATTTGCCTTGCGCTTGGACTCATTCCCGGAAAAATCATTTATCAAAGTAGGCCTGTCATCTACATCTCTGTGATTATCACACACCACCGCAATTAATGTATTGATTGTAAACACCGCCAGGCCTCTTGACAGTCTGTGCAAAAGAGTCACAATTTTGCCCGTCCCCCCTGCCCTGTCCTCATTTAATCTTCTTAACTTAGAGCAAACAGCTTGTTTTGCCCTTTAATTAAACACATCCCTCCCTTCCTGAGCATCTGTCGATACACTTTGAATCGAACTCTTCGGTGCTGATGTGGAATCTGTCCTGACTCGATGAGAGCGCCAATCAATGTCGCAGCTTCTCAACTTGTCCATCTCAGTCGCTCTGCATTTCAATCACCCGGCTGATATCATCATTATCTCTCCGCTTGACTCGCATTGATCATTTCTAACCGCGGTCCTGACTTCGAGGTTGCACTTTTAAAAACTGTAACGCTAAATCAGTCAAACGCTGCGAACCAGCTGGAGCAAAAACAGCACGCTGAGGCCGGATGCTTTGTCTTGTTTGATAGAGTTGCAGTGACAGGTCAGCAGCTGTTATAACCTAGTTCTCTGACATTTCTGAAGCAAACAGATTTGCAACTCAGTGTGAATCTCATTATCATGCATTTCCAAACTTGCATCACCTTTAGGATAATCTGTTTTGGCATCGAGAGCGTGGCAGTGTGCAGCCTGTAGAGAGGAAAAGACAACTTCCTCAGAAACCAAAGTGTTTGTTGATAAAGTTATTCAGATATAGGAAAACAGTTATATTATTATTACATCTTTCCTTTTGTGCCATGACAGATCAAAATCACAAGTCCTTCTCTCTTTTGTGATTTCATTTTTTTAGATTTAAATACAAATAGTAATGCCCTGAGTTCCTAATAGTGATCCTTTATGCGTTATGAGGACAAAGGAGGAAGAAGTACTAGGCTGCTAGCACATTAGCTGTAAAAACCCATAAAGAGATGATTATTAAAAGTTTCTTTTGTCCTTTAAATTAGTTGATAATGAATATCCTGAAACCTCATTTAACCTAGAGCCATAATGAATGTAAGAATGAAATCATACGACCAAGGACATGCTCAGCTGTCTAATCACTGCTATTTTATAACTTTTAAAATGCAAATATGTATGAATTGGTTTTAAAGTGCCTGCGAGAACTTTATCTCACTAGAAAATCCAACAAGAGAGACCTGGCCAAGGTAGCAGCCATACAGAAGCAAATAAGGCCATCAGTAACAGGAAGGACTACATTTACACGGCAACCTTTGAGGCCTGAAATCAACGTGAGAGGGTAGGTGTCAGCCAAGTAGTTGAAGAAACAATTTGCAAATGAAGTATTCGTAATGAAGGATGCATGTGACTGTCAAAAGTCAGCAGAATGATATTTTTGTAAGTTGACATCACTTACGCATCTCCATGACCAGATAGGAGAAGACAGCTTTGTCCACAAGGGGGCGCTGATACTGACACAAACTTTAAGTTCTTCACAGGAGCTTTAACATTGTAAATATCATGTACCTGCTCAAATAAATCTTTAGCCAATAAATATACGACTGAGAAAGCTTACATGATGATGGTAGCATCCTGCAGAGTGTGCCTTTATACACCTGAAAGTATGCTCTATCAGCTGCAGACTTTTAACACAACTAGCAAACAATACGTCAGCGGAAGACATGCCTTTGTCAATGTTCAGCCGCCAACTACAGACACAGTGAATACAGGGACATGTTGACCCCTGGTGTGGCTCGTCCAAGTGTCTTTAGTCGTGTTTGGATAACAGCGCTCTCTGGTTGCAGAGTAAGCCACATTTACACTTATATTTGCTGAAGTGGACAACTATTCAAAAACTGTTTTCTCCTCAAATATCCACTGCAACTATTATACTGCCACCCACTGGCCATCCATTTTAAATTTAAATACAAAAGAAATATTTTGGTTTTTTTCCCTTGGCATTTAAAACGATTAAGAAGCAATATATTTGTCCAAATTCCCAAGTACTGTTGTTATGGTCAAAGACATTATGATTTATCACCTGTGCACTAAATCGGGGACTGTGCATCGTTATATTTCTATTAAACTAATACAGCGGCCTCGCTGTAGAAAATAATTGCTGCAAATAAACCTTTTTCCTGTAAATCCATAGATCTATGCTATCAAACGGTTGCATTTTCCCCCTTTTTTGCAAGTTGCTACTCTAATTTAATTTAGAGTGTTTCCACCATGAAAGTGCAAACTCAAATCCATACTTGATATTTGCTCTCCCATGTATGTAATGTCTGCATTTGTGCTGTTCTGGCAGCATCTAGGCAAGAAATGTTGAGGTAGTTTGGTCTGTTCAAGTATGCGCTCTTCACATACAACATTAAAGACATCACTGAAATAATATTATTTAAATCAATCTTTACAATTAATTGCAGTATTTTCACTCTAAGTAGAAACCTCTGCAACTTAATCAAAATCATAAATATTCAAAATAATATTAACAACACTTTGCATGTGTTTAGAAGAAAGAATATAACACTTAAACTATTGCTCTGTTCTGCGTGCAAAAGAGAGTTAAGCTTTAAAATCATGGCCAATAAAAGGCTTCAGTCATCGTCGGCCACCTCTTTAGAAAATTCATAGATACTGAATCTGTGCAAGTAACCAGAATTGTCCTTTCAATCGGATCTATCATGAGTTCATGGATCCCTCGGATGGATTTTCTTTTACATACACAACACATGCAAAATTCTGACTCTCGCAGTCACTTGCCACCTGTTTTGCACAATTTCCATATTCATAGGCGTATGTGTGTTATGTATTTATTCAGCTGACTGTGGCACACATGAAAGTCTAATATGCATCATCCTGGGGTGTAAAAAAAAAATCAAAGATCCACTTGGGAGAAAAACCCACAAAGGTGCCTCCCTCTGGGAAACAGTGGGCCAAACCAGATTGGGCCATTAGTGTAATTACTCACTTTACCCCAACTAAACTGGTGAGCATTGATATATTAATTAGACAAATAGCTCCACATCACCGAAACAGGCTGACTGAATACATGTCAAGTAGAATTAATCTTCCTTCTTTATTTATTCAGTTTGTCAGAGCTTTCAAGTGACCGCTGGGAATCAGCTGGATTCTCTGTGAAATGTACGTAGCTTTGATCTACATCAAATGCAAACTAAACTTGGGGAGGGGGAAACCAAACACTGTCGAAACAGAACAAAGAGATTTATCAGGAAAAAGCTTCTGCTGCACCTATTGTTGCCGCTACGTTGAAATGGAAAAAAAAAAAGCTTTTAGATTTTTTTTTTCTTGACGTTTGAGTCAGAGCGCGGTTGATTTATGGCGGGGTTTCTGGGCAAAAACTCCTGGTGCATAAACAACTGTGGAGAGTGCTGATCAATGTAAATTGGAGTGTGAATGGGCACTGTGACCTTTGGAAGAGTCCTCCCTGGGAAAGTAGAGGCTGTTCACTGATCTTGTTCTGTGTCCTCTCTTTTCCCTCCGGTGCTTTCAGCGAAACTCCTGCCACAGCAGAATCGCTCCGCAGCACTGTCTTCTGAGTGACTGGATAATAGCGGAGAATCTGACTTCTCCAGGACTTCTCTGGGCCTTTGTCTTCGAAGCAACAAGACACGGGGTCTTGACACTCTGAAAACACAGCTTAGACTTTGACTCTGTACCCAAAAGAGGATGGCAAAGAGTGGCTCTGGCAGAGACATTGGTGAATGATGGCCCTTATGTTCAGTCCCAAGCACTTAACGCTTGCTGTGAAAAGCTCCTCGCAGTAAAGGCAGGCCATGAAAAAAGCTGCCTGGAAAAAAAAATCTCTCAAGACTCTGCAGTCATGTATGCTTTTTTTTGTAAGAATTGAGTCTAGTGCTCTGCTTATATCACTGTGACAGATAACTTAAGACTGAAATACTCATATGTACTTTCAGGATATTTCACAAAGCAATTTTCCTTCATCCTAAAATTCCTGTCAGCTGTAACAAGTGTTATTTCACTCTACTACACAGCATATGGGAAAGCGAAACGATCCATCTGCTATGAGAAGACTGGAGGCTGTTTAACACACGATCCGGGGACGATTTCCAGACAAACCTGACATTTTTAGGACTTACACTTCATCAGTAATGGAAGCAGTCAGTTCTGCTCAGGTGAGGAAGAGCAGAGAGGAGAAGAAGTGTCATGAAATGGTGAGAATTTTAGTATCACAAAAGATATAAATATTACAGGGATGATCACAAACGCAGAGAAGCAAAGTTTGCTTCGTAGGAACGTCTTCATCACAGTCACAGTTTTCACATGGAGTTCTCAGCAGGGAGCTGGCAGGGAAAAGTTTGCTCAAAGTCCAGATTAGCGGACTCAGAGGTTTGTTTTCTCACATACAGCCCACTCACAGAACTGTCAGAAATTTTTCAGGAGTTCAGTCTGTTTATTGAACTGATATGATCAAGCAGGTCTTCTGTTTCACCGCTATGGAGAATCCTTGAAGCAGAGCTCTGTGCACTGGGTATAAATCCAGATCATTCTGCACAAGGAGACCTTGATCACAGGTGCTCCTCGGGCGAAGAGAGAAGTAGCTGTGAGGTGTGGACTGCAAAACACCCACAGTGTAGTTATGTGAAAAGGTGTCCTGCTCTTTCTTCAGTAAAATTAACATATAATGCTGGAGGGAGATGAGAGGGAAAAAAAACAGGAATTTTTTAATATATTTTCTTGAAAGTTATCTGGATGAAATGAATATGAATAAGCTGATGAAAAACATTAAAAATGAAAACAAAATGGCAAAAACGGTAAGGGGCGTGTCTAGTAGGGATGATAGGGCCGACCTGATAGATGATTGGCCACCTCAGGGCCACCCATAAACATAGCGTTATACACTCTCCACCACTTGCGCAGTTGCATTGTATGCGTTTGGTGGGAGAGTCGCCGAAAGTCGCTGTGATGACGCTCGGTTCAAACAACGTACCCCTCGGGTGAGCTATACAATCTTTGTACGCCCATAGGCTGTATCAAGTGTCAATCATAGAAAACATGAACACCTAATAACTTTTAAAAATGGAGCTGTACAGAAAAAAGAGGACTTGAGCACAAACCAGTCTTACTGTAACTACATGTCAACATCACAAGCAGGGGGGAGAAATTTTCATATTCTGTGTAATAAATTTCTAAAGTTTGTCCACAGCTCCATAGGGATTGCTGGAGGAGGCGGGATTTATGACCTATACTGCAGCCGTCACCAGAGGGTGCTGTTCTCGGGTGTCTTCACCCAGCAAGTAGGTAGACCGCGTTCATTCTATAGTCTTTGGTGCCACCTTAAATCAAATATCAGTTGCAATCCACTAACACACATGCTTGTTCCACGATGGTCCTTTCTACTTCTCAGAGTCTAGCCTGCATAGCGGGGCTCTGGAGCTTAGATTTGCTGCGTAAGAAATCTCACTGTTTCTGAACCTGCTGTTTGGGTCAGGGATTCACAGTGATTTTATGGAGAAATACACAGAAATGCAATTTCGCACTTAGTCTTCTCATAAAATGTCCTGTAGCACCAGAAAAATGCCAAATAAAAATATAAAAAACAAGAAAAACATGATTTTCATCAGAGTGGGTCTTTAAATCAAATATCTGTTTTTGTAACAGGCTTCCAGTAGCTTTCTTTGCATTTAAATCAAACTCATTTTCTTCTGTTGGATGTTTTCTGTGCAGGAAATACTTTAAATTGTTTCACTGGACAAACATTTTGATTTTAAGTCATTGGAAATTGCCTCTTAGTTGTATTACTTTCTTTAAAAACTGTAGAAAGGAGTATATCATCTGTGTAATATCTGAAGTTGAGCAGTTACAGTGAAGAAATGCTCTTTCTTTGTCCATGTGTGAACGCAGACTGCTCTTCATGCCACCCCTGCATAAATCAGTGACTCGCCTCTAAATACAGTATGCTGAACATTTTTTCTCACTTTTATTGGGGGGAAAGGCTCCTCAAAAGTTCTCATGCAGGATTGCTTCAAATTCACCATCTAAATTTAGGATGACAAGAGTTTTTAAGTATTTTATATTTCTCAGCTCCCAAGATCTGCTCTGTGTCAAATTCAATTCCTGACAACGACTAATCTCCTGACATGTATCCTCCAATTCCTAGAGTCCATCAGATAACTCTTGACATCTCCTCACTTCATCCGTTTCTCACTCTCCCGGAAGATGGTCTTAGCTGCTGTACGATGCCCTGAGGGGACAACAGACACCTGTAACCCAGGACTACAGCAGGTGTCGGATTTTGAGCCTGCTTAAGGAGGCCAAGTGCCCATTTCCACACAGTTACGATTGACTGTGAGAGTGGAGCGGTATAATTCTAGCTTCAGGCGCCACTTCTGGGTGGCTGCTTCCAAAAGCTTAGCTTCAAGATGCACTGCTGGTCCTTCATCCAAGTGGGATGCATTTCTCTGCTATGCCCAGCTCTTGGGTAATTCTGTCCTCTTTTCATGGAGAGTGTGTAAGGCCACATATGCTTCGAGATAGCTGGTGAGTCATCCACTGTTCATTTTTTTAAATATTTTACACGGCTGTCAATTATATGTTAAACCAGTTTTGTGACATGCAGTTTGAATTCTGTGGAGCTCCTCTGCTCTGGCTGTACCGCCTCACAGACAGTGATGGGATATGTCTCTGCCCTCTCCATGAAGCCAACCTAATGCTGGTTATGTAACGTTTAAAAAACTGGATAGGCAACTTTGGACAAACCAGCGAGACTGAGCTCAATTTTAAAAGTGCATTCGATTAAAAAAAAAACACTCCCTCCACACACAAACACTGCCTCACTTCTCATGCAGGACGAGTCCACCTTGCAGAGAGGAGCCAAGTATTTTGTTGTCACCGGTTACTGTGTCAAAACGAATCTCTGGCATAACTTCAGTTGGGAAAGGCTGCACTTTAAATTCATGGTTTTCCACCTTTTTCTCATTCTCCTCCTCCGTGCACGCTCACTCACATTTCCTGCTGTCATTGTCTGGGATTGCCGTTGGGAAAATCAGCTGCTCAATCAGCTGGCTCTCCAATGGCACAGTGTCTCACCCTCATCAGCAGCCAATCATCTTCCTGCTCTCTCTTTTTGAGAAGTGTCCTCTACATGTAGTGTCAGACACCTGCTTGGGTCATAAAACTAGAGCGACAATTTGAGCCGACTTGAGGTCATATTTGTCATGGTTACGGCCAGTAAACATGTTTCATTAATGGTTTCAATTCATCCAGTTGCTACACATCAACTTTTTACTTAAATGTAATTCTTAATATGGTGTATTGTTTCCCCACAAAGTGACTTATTGACATTGGTTTGTTAAACGACAGTGCTGGTTTTGGTATCTGTTCACAAGCAGCCTCTGCGTCAACGCAAACAGCAGCAGAGTCCCACATGTAAATTTAAAATCAGAGGGTTTGCAGACTACATCAGTCCAACATGGCAGAGACAATCACATCACAACTGCAACAACGCCAAATCAGACACACAACACAAACAAAACACAAAAATAGAAAACACAACACACAAAACAAAAAAGAAAAAACAACGGCAAATGAAAAAAAAACAACACAGAGAGAAAACACGACACAAATAGAGAAAACACGACAAAAAGAAAAAACACAACACAACACAAAAAGAGAAAACACAACACAAACACACAAAGAGAAAACGCAACACAAAAAGACAAAAGAGAAAAAGAGAAAACACAACACATAGTACACAAAATGAGAAAACACAAAAAAAAACACAACACAAACACACAAGAGAAAACACAACACATAAAGAAAAACACAACACAAAAAGAGAAAACACAACACAAAAAGACAAAAGAGAAAAAGAGAAAACACAACACAAACACAAAGAGAAAACACAACACAAAAAGACAAAACACAACACAACACAAAAAGAGAAAACACAACGGCAAATCAAAAAACACGATATTTAATGTCGTTGTGTTTTCTGATTTGCCGTTGTGTTTTGCACCTCAGGGCCACCGTACAAAACACCCCTGATGTCAATATTTTTCCTTCTTTTGCCCAAATCTTAATTTCGCCGTCAACATCGTGAAAATTTAACATCATGGGTTGATTTTTAGTCCTAATACTTGTCACAGAAAGCAGATCCAAGGTTGTTTACTCACATGCAACATGAATTAGAGGCTGTGCTCCAACCGTCTCCCTGCTACCATCGCTCAGACCTGCCTTATTTATCAGCATTCAATCTTGATGAAACAAGTCAGGCAGTGTTAAACCTGAATTTCTGAATGTGAACGTCAAAAAGAACAACTTCTCAACTTGGACCGTCAGAGGAGCACACAAGGACGACACTAGCTCCTTCATGCTGCAGTCTTAGACACCTCTCCACCTCCCCATTAATGCCCAGACACCGCAGAGACATCAGCCAACCACTCATCATCCATCTGGCCTCAGCAAAGTCATCAGCCACCACCACGAGTGTGTAGATTTCGTGGGAGGATTTAAATACTGCAGCAGAAAGCAGCATTTGACATCTGTCCATCTGGAGGATTCTCCCTGTGGAGTCCAAGCTCATACTACCTTTTTGTGCCGTTTCTGTCTCAAGCACTCCCAGTTCTCAGTCTGTAGTGTTTGCCGAGTGCAGAAGCGGAGTGTCTGAACAGGTGAGCCGTCATACTCAGTAAAATGACAGCTTGCCTTTGTTTCTTCGTGAACTGATTTCAACGAAAATGCATCTCAGATGAATTACCCTGTCAAGCTTTAAGATGTCTCTCCTTAAGATGTGAATTTGTGTCATCAATATTTGAATCACGATGCTGTCCTGTATGTATTCAGCAAGCTTGATTAGATTCCCCTTGAGTGTAGAAGCTCTCAGGGAGCAGCTGAGGTCGAGTTTGCCAGCATGAACGCTTATACTCTTAAAGGTAGGGTTGGTAATCTGATTTAGATACACTTTTTGTTATTCTGGTTGAAATTATCTTTATGTCTCGATGGCAATCAGTACATGATGTGTCCTTAAAAAAGAGCGAAACATATCTGTTATCTACAGCAGGAGTAAAACTGGGAAAACACCAACCAATCACATCGTGTGGGTCCCCCATTTTTAAACCATCCTTTGCTCGCCTTCTGTGCATACATGTCGCCGGCGTGCACTGGCCCTGATCAATAATCATTGCCGAGCTGTGAGGGATAGAGCTATGCTGGAGAATGGCAGAGAAACTACATATACCCAGTTTAATGGTGACTACTCCTCCTGCTGAAAAGCGCAAGAAAAGAAAGACAGAGGCGGAGAAGTCTGAAGCAAAATAGAGTTTGGAGAAAGCAAGGGCGAAAACTAAAGTGGGACTAGGGTTGGGCATCGAGTCTTGAGCATCGATGGGAATCAGGACTAACATTCTGATTCTCCCAGAATCGTTAAAATTTTAAAATTTTGATTCCAAGTTTCGATGCCGGAGTCCGCCTGAGCGGAAGAAATAGCCGCTGAACACCAACGAGGAATACGCCACTAAACACTAACGAAGAGGAAGCCGCCAAACACCAATGAGGACAAAGTGTATGAGACGAAGCCACACAGAGAGAGAAGAGAGACAGAGAGAGAGAGAGAGAGAGAGAGAGCATTGCGACTCACAGCGGCGGCGGTCAAAAGTTTGTCTAACTTTAGCAGGAAGAATGAACTCTTATCTCAATGTTCAGTGCAACGTTAGCAACACAGTTATATCATGCAAAGGAGGATGAACGACCAACATGATTAAACACCTCAGGATTCATGGAGGAGAAATACCTGAGTGCCCATCTTTGCCGTGCTTCGCCGGTCCTCCGCTAACCAGCCAGAATCAGATAAGTGAAACAATAAATTACTTCTGTCTTCTGCTAACACTGAAGCGGCAAACAAATTGTACTGTGTACGGTGGGTCAACTTTTTCATAGACAAACGACCTGACAACAAAAATTTATATTCATATACCGGTTGAAAATAGCAGTGAGAAATTCATAGTAAAGTTCTTTAAAAGTTAATATGATTTAAAAATTCATGGAGAAGTTCAGAAATTTAATCCAAAAAGAACTCCAGTTAGCAACCTCATTTAAACCATGCATTGCAATGAGAATTGGAAAAGAGAATCGTTCGGAACCGGTATCGAAAAGAGGAATTGGAATCGGAATTGTTCAAAATCAAACGATACCCAACCCTAATCGGGACAGCTTTTCAGCGATGGAGAGAACTGAAAGAGGTCAAGGGCTTTAAAAGTGATGCCATGGTCGCTCATTTTCTGTTGAAGAGGTAGGTTGAGGGTTTGTTTCAGGGCGATTTTTAATCTTGATTAAGTATTTGGCCATGTTGCTAGTTAGGTGGTCATCCCGATGCTAACATCACCTTCCTTGTTCCTGCTGTGCAAAGACTTCCCAATCTAAAGTCCCAAAGTTTTGAGCAGACAGCAGCAGACAAAGTCCTGAGGAGACGCTGCATTCAAATTCATGCTAGTTTGCTGCGATTACCAACCTAATGGTCATAATTCAGAGCTCACGTTTGTTATTTTACCTAAATGCATTACATCATCACTCTGCATCCTATAGTAAGTTGTCTTAAACAAGCAAAAGCAGTTTGAAAAGGATCTCTATTTGCTGCTTTAACAATCAGGCATCTCTATGACAGCGGATGATGGTTCTCAAGGGAAATTCTGTCTTCATCCCAGAAAAACACCGCCGCTGTTGTGTTAAGGGGTCACCAAAATCAACACAACACAGCAGCGCTTCACGCCGCCTGAAAGCACACAATGTGTCGATCACAGCAATGTCTATAGAGTCTATACAGTCTAGTTAAATTAAAGATTGTAGCACAAAAATCTGCAGCAGTAGCTTTGCTTCTGCAGGTCTGTTTGTGTTGCTGCTGGCTGGAAATGGAGGGAATTGAGTCATTATTTTGATGGTCCAGTTTTACAACCGACAGAAAATGTAATACAGAGTAATACAAAAATGATAAAACTTTCTTTTGGAGTATTTCGTTCCGAGTCAAAAACACATAGAAGACTGCTTTATTTAATAGCTCAGTCTGCAGCTTCTGTCCCTGCAATCATTATTTTTTGACTTTCAGGCACAAAGAGAGAGAACTTATGATTAGTGACCAGAGAGCAAGAGTCTAAAGCAAACACAATTTAACATTTTTTCTTATTGTTAGATTATCTGTGAAGGCAGCATATCAAAAAATGTGCAGAGATAATTTCAAAGTACAACAGGAGAGCTCTGGGGAAGGCGGAAAACAGAGCGAGTAATTTCAGAATAAGCGATCGGCTCATCTGGCGATTGGCAGGATGTTTTATCTTCAGCTCTGGAGATTTGACTTGAGCTCAACAACGGAAACGTAGGTGACACATATTAACAGCTGTGGAGTATTTCGATGTGATCTCAGCTTGATAATGAATAGAGGTGACCCGGAAAGGTCATTGTGCATTCTCACCTGAGCGTCACACCCTGTCAGCGAGACCTGCTCTGCACGATGACATACTGTGCCTCCGGGCTGGAGAGGAGTTAAGAAGTCAAATGAAAAAGAGAAAAATGGGCAGACAGACACGTGAAGCGGAGGCCTCTGTAGTCTGAATATAATGTCTCAGAGCGTGGTGATGGAGGTGAAGAGAGGTCTGTACAAAACTGAGCAGGAGACAGATTTAATAGCATCTTTGATGGGACAAAGTCCCTGGACAGTTACACACTCTGGTTAAAAATGACTTATTGGACTCCCAAGGGAGCGTCACTTTTTCCTTTAGAAGTCAGGAAATAGTATTCGATAAATCAAAAAGTTAAAGCACATCCAGGATTGATTATATGTACTTTTCAGGTTATGTTTGGATCTACTTTAGCTTACTGATTCATGTGCGTAATGTGGTGTATGATCGTACAAGCAATGTTGTATTCAGAGTAGGGCTGGGCAATATGGCCTCAAATCAATATCACAATATATTGAGCAGTTCTCCTCAATAACGATAAATGGACGATAACTACTCCACAAGCTGCTCACCCCCTCCCACATTAACTTTGTCCACTTCAGCCGCTACAACTTTTGAACCGTCCTCCATCTCCTCACCTGTCTTTCCCTCTCTGTTACGGACTGGGTGGAGTCACGTCTCTGATGTAGGACAACATCTTAAAAGGGACATGAGACCATAGCCTACCTACACACATCCAAAACCAACTTTTGTTTATTTATTTTCTTGACACCGAATATACCAATATGGGCAAAATGACGTCGGTTATTGTCTTAAATTTCAGTATCGGGAAATTTTCGGTTTATCTCCCAGCCCTAATTCAGAGTAATAGATGCAGGTTCAATACCTCTTAATTTCTATGAATTTTGCGCTCTGGTGCAAAAAATATACCAGGATAACAGATGGAAAAACTGTGTTTTAGTAGTTTACCCTGAAGATGGCGCTAAAAGAAGCAAGCCACTGCATCCATGTGTAAAGTATCAAGCAAGGTGGACTGGTCCCCCAGCAGGACATTTTTAACACTTTAACTAAAACCATCCATTTAAAGTCAACAGTGGTAGCCTACTGAGTAAATTAAGTTTGTGAAGTACTGCTTTGACTGCAAAGACTCTTAAGTTGAAGACAATGCAGGAGGAGGTTCTGCACATAGCCCCATAACTGTCATAAACTGAGCTCATCTACTGTACTGGTGGCAGGCAGGGTGGCATTATCAGATGAAAATGAGAGCTACACATCTGCATTAAACTGCACATTGCTGAACCTAATGAAAGTCTTCACACAAGAACAGCCTGCATCCTGTACACCGGCACAATCAAGAATACAAGGAAGAAGAAGGGCAGAGAAAATCACAAATAAGAGCTTAAAAGAGAAAGTTAGAATCAACATCCAGTTATCAAAAGCAAGAGAAGTGTTGTTTGAAGTAATGCTAATTAACAGTGGCCTTGAAAATAGGAAGAAAAGGCAAGTATCTACATTTACTGTAAAACAGTATTTAGAGATTCTCAGAAAAGATGATGTGATTAATATAGACTAAGATAAGCCATGAAATGTCTCAATCACTCATATGTAATATAAAAACAAAAGACGGTAATAGACAATGGGGAGAGGAAAGTGATGTTACTTCTGAATTCCACCAGATCTGTCTCCACTCTGCCATGGCAACCAAAAATATTGGTTTTCACTTCAGTCAGTGTGTTTGCTGCATTGCATTTCTGCACATCCCTAGCTTCAGCAATCCAGGGCCCTCTGCAGCTGATGCACCCAGCTTCTATTTTTGATATACATCAGAGTGTGACACATCAATCAGCGCAGGGCAAATTGACAGAGACAGAAAAGCTGACACTGAAACAACTTAAAACAACTAGAGCCCTTGCTTGATTTTCAGAATAAAACACAGGTCGTGTTTGCCATAGTGTGCAGAGCAAGGCATGGAGTCAACGAGTCAGAGGTTTTCAGATACTTGGTCTGCAGCTGTCTGGAAGTGCTGGGCTATAAAAACACAGCCACCAGGTGTCGGCTAAACCAAACCGAGACATGGCGGAGACGGATCAGACTCTAGTTTAATGCTGCGATCCAGTCACCTCGGAAGTCGGATGTCAGAGCTGGGAATGACGTTACACCCAAGTTGACGACATTCCAGTAAACAAGTCGAAAAACCAAGATGGACACCCACTGTTATCCCTTGTTAGCAGTTGTTTACAATTGTCAACTGTCGTTAGCCTTTATCAGTTTTTGTTAGCGGTTGTTAGCTATTGTTAGTTGCTGTTAGCTATAGTAGTTGTAAACAACACCTAGCATAGTATTTTACTCTTGCAAACACCGTACCACCGTGTTCACAGTTAGACGTTAGGCAGAACAACATATAATAAATAAATAACACATTACGAGAGCTTTCACTGTTACTCTTTACTGTTGATGTACTGCGCTGCCATCTTGAATAATGACGTTGTCAGAAATCCGACTTCAGGGGGGCGTTCAAGATGAATTTCCGACTTGAAGCTCAGAAATCCCGACTTTTGAGTACAACAGGAATGCAGCATAAGCGTAATTTTGGATATGAAACAGTAAGCTCATGAGAAGGTGGACGGTGGCTTTTCCGGTGACTGGACAGTGGTTTTTCATCAGACTGTGGCTGGAAACAGAAATATGAAAGTAGCAGCTGAACCACCTCCCCCATCAAGCCCATTTTTGCTGCGAAGTTTAATATGTTTCTCAAGCATAATTTCCATCTCTTTAGCTCATTTCTTGATTTCTATCAGCTGCACAGGTGGCACTATTGTTCAAACTCATCTATTTTGATTATATGAAGGCTAAGAGTTATGCATACTTAGGCACGGGCTGATTTGACTGGAGGCTTGGGAACCCCCCTATTTGTGAGTTATTTCATGTACCCATTCAGGCCTCTAACTCAACAATTAAAATCCCATTGCTTTTTTTTACATTTTCTGGGACTAACTAGGAGCTGTATTGTAATTCCTCTCCATAAATTTGTGTTACATTGGAAAACAAATGTCCTCAGAAGCTTTTGATCTGCCTATGAAAGCACACACATGGATACACCCACGACACAGATGGCACAATTAATGTCTCTACGTATTTTGGGCGACTACTGAGCTTGGAGTGGTTTGAATACCATATTGTGGAGCCGTATGCTTTTCAAATTGATAACAGAAGAAGAAAAAGGAGCATCACAGGTTGAAAGTCCCCCAACTACTACTCCCTTCTGTTGCTTAATAATAAATAGAAACTGGAGGGGGTTATAAGGTGTTTCGGGCTGGAAACGACTATGTGTCGTGTAAGGGCCTTGTTTTGTTGTCATCAAAAAGGAATTGAAAGAAAAGGACAAACAGAAAGGGAAATTGTTGCATTACTTGAATGATAAAGCTTTATACCTCGGTGCTCGAGTGTGTGATTTCTTGATGCTCTGCTCTGCTGAATGCACTGTTTCTTTTTTTATCTGCCAGCTTTATTTCACATCCTGAAAGGGAGGCTTTTGCTGACGACAGAATAATGCAGATTTTGTGACAATGACTTTTTCAAGACTATTAAAAACAACTTTAAGTAGACAAAGATGTCGCTACCCAGAGAGTGAGAAAAATATCCGACATTCTTCCTACATTTCTTCTTCTTTTATTTCTGAGGTAAAAGCCGATTCAACCATGACCCCTGTGGGTTTTCATGCTTCCAAGTGCACCATAAGACTTTGATAGAGACACTTAAGGGAAGTTTCATATTTCACATATCACAACTACTAAATGCATCTTCCCATTCACACATCCGAGAGGTCTGAAAGTTCTTGACCGACACGGGGTGCATCAATAAAAAAAACCTTGGTATTTTAACTCAATTCAATAAATCACCCCAGTGTATAAAAGGATGAAGCATTTGGTGCATTTATGTAGGATAAAGTGGAGTGGCACATCCAAAATGAACACACTTTTTTTTTTTTAACTTTCAAATTTTTTAACTTAAATAAATAGAATAGAACAGAATAGAGTACTGAGTGAAAATAGAATAGAATAGAATACAGAATAAAAAAGAATAGGATATAGAAAAGAAAAGAATAGAATAAAACAGAATAGAATAGAATAGAATACTGAGTGGAAATACAATAGAAGGGAATAGAATAGAGAGTGAAATAGAATAGAAAAGAATAGAATACAGAATTAAGAATTAAGAATAGAATAGAACAGAATACTGAGTGGAAATACAATAGAATAGAATAGGACAGAGTGAAATAGAATAGAATAGAAAAGAAAACAGAATTAAAAAGAATAGAATAGAATACTGAGTGAAAATACGATAGAACAGAATCGGATAGAGAGTAAAGTACAATAGAATACAGAATTAAAAAGAATAGATAGGGGATAGGGGAGGTTATAGAGTACAGCAGAATACTCAGTGAAAAGTGAATAGAATATAAATAGAATAGACCAAAATAGAATAGAATAGAATACTGAGTAAAAATATAATAGAACAGAATCGGATAGAGAGTGAAATAGAATAGAATAGAATAGAAAAGAATAGAATACAGAATTAAAAAGAATAGGATAGGTTATAGAATAGGATGGGAAACAGAATAGAATAGAATAGAATAGAATAGAATAGACTTATTTTGCTTTTCGCTCAGGTACAGACCAGTACAGGTGCATTAGAATTTTCGTGCCACACTCAGAGGGATGAGTATATATTAAGAGAGATAAAGTATTAATTATAAATAGAACTGAGTTTACAGAGTGCAGAAAGTACCAGAAATCCACTTTCTTAAAGAGAGGGTGTTATGCCTCTTTATCTATTTAGCTTTATATTGTCCCTCTGACAATTTCTCTGCAGCTTTACATGATGATTACATGATGTTTAATAAATTCTAATCATTCAGTAGTTCAGGCTGATTTTTTTTTTCAAAACCCTTCTTTCAGCCTGTCTGTTCACTCTTCATTTAAACCAGTGTCTCTTGATGATGGGAATAAAGGAAGACCTTTTACTCACAAGAAGTGCTACTTCAGTGCATGTATGAGCTGTTCAGTCAGTTTCTCACTTGTTGGATTCGTTAACATTGGTAGGGTTGGGGCCACCTGAAGGCCGCCTCTTAGCCTGATGTTTTCATACCAATCATAGTGTAGAAATGTCTTATCCTTGGACAGACTCAGTTTGTTATAACATTTAATAATTTAGCCGACATAAAAGTACATATATTACTTGAAGGTCAGTACAGTGGGGTGTATTAGGTCTTACAAATAAGGTCTGACAAAAAGGAAAAAATGCTGGTATGCTGAAATGCAGAGACAGCTCTTGGCAGCCTGTGGCATCACAGCCTAAACGGTTGTTTGGAGCATGACCATGAACTCTGACAAGGCAAAACATTTTGGGATCTTGTGGTGGCCAATCACAAAAAGGGGCCAATGCCCCCCCTTATCAATCCTTTGGGACACGACCCTGCTGCCACCAACTCCTCAGGGACATGTCTTGCTCTGGCTGCTGAAAGTTCCACTGTGTTTACTACTGATTTTGTCTATTTTCTTTTAAAACGTAAAGTCTTCAAACTAAACCAAGGTGGTGAGCTGAAAGACACATTGCAGTATATTACTCACTGTGATTAATTCCATTGTAATTATCAAGATAAAGATTATTGAGGCTTCACTGTTCAAGCTGTCTCAGCTGTCTGGGGCTTTTTTTGCTGAATATTTCTGGGAGATTGTGTGAAGGAGAGGAGGTTAGACAATGTGTTTATTTGGATTAGATTTCTATTTGTCTAATACCTCAGAGGATTTACTTCGACATTGCACAGCGGGGTCAGGGGCACAGCGGGCAGCATATATAAAGAAATTTTAAACTTTGAAATGATGTAACGGTGCATCATCTTTCCAAATCTCTCTCTGTCTCTCTGCTGTATGATGCAGCACAAAAACAAACAATAATGACTGAAGACCAGGATGTTGTT
The DNA here is from genome assembly GCA_962446985.1 of Xyrichtys novacula. Classification (NCBI taxonomy): domain Eukaryota; kingdom Metazoa; phylum Chordata; class Actinopteri; order Labriformes; family Labridae; genus Xyrichtys; species Xyrichtys novacula. The sequence goes on from OY660871.1 coordinate 29,370,145, forward strand.
GAATATGAATGAGTAGGTTTTCATGTTGTTTCACTTGAATCACACAGTATTTTTCCATTCTACTTACCTGTTTGGGAATTGAACCTGTTCGCAGCTCTGGATTATCACTTAGTTCAGCCAGCCTGTCTGAATACTGTGAGCTCTGTGTCTCCCTTTTCAGTCTCTGCCAAATTTTCTGCCCTCTACCCTGCCCTCTTTCTTCTCCCTCCTCTTTCTTTTTCTCCTTATCCCGCTGAGCACCAAAACACACACAGACAGACACACACACACATGCCTACAGTCCCACACGTACTCTCCGAATGGTGACAGATGACACTAAAGGCAGGGGGTCTGCTGAGCCCGTCTCAGCCCTCTAGCTTGGCATATGCCAGCCTCTGCACCACTGCAGCACTCACCTGCTCGACTCTCCATTAATGGACCCGGCAGACAGGACTACTTTGCACTACACTGTTTGACTTTCACTCAGCGTCCCAGAGCTGTCCATTTTGGGGATTCAGTCGGCAGCCTTCGTCTTTGTCTCTGTCTGAACGCATTTAGGAGAAGCAAGGAAGACACTTCCATTGATACGGGCTGCTAGTGCATCTCCAGCCGTCAGGCATCTGTCACACATCAGTGCCTCCTCTCAGCGCTGTGTGGCATTTAAGTGCACAGCGACACTCATGTGCATACAGTTTAGTCCAACACCGCAATATGGTCATCAGCAATAAAGGTTCAGACGCAAGAGAGTTGTTCTTTCTACGAGAGAACAAAAACATGCTAGAGGAAGATTCCCTCACGGTTTATTACCCACAAATCTCGCCGGGACATGAAACTAAATCTGCATGAAACCTTTTTTATCTAGTGGGCCTGATAAACCCTCCCAAAGCACTGCATAGCAACAGGCCTTAATAAATGACCAGATCATCACCGAGCTATCAAGTGTTAGCAAACAATCACCGAACATTACTTAAACGTCCAGAGGAAGCAGCAGAACGTTGGCACATTTCAACGGGAGCACTCTTTCACACCACCTGTTGAATCAAGTCCAACATTCACTGGCGCTCCAGCCTGGAGGTGCGTCCGCCAACTCCCGAGGAAAACATCTGGCTCTCTCTGGCTTCCGGAATTTTTCTGCTGTGTTCACCAGCCACTCAATTTCCTTGGCTCGCCATCGTTTCACGCCGGGCAGGGAGCCTACAATCAGATTTTCTTGTGCGGATGAGAGCTGAGATTACTGTTTCTTGCGCTGGGGTCAACGCGAGTTGATGTAAATCATTAATGTGAAACCAAAACAAGGAGCTGAAAGAGACTTGAGTGGCCAGGTGCTGCAGATTTGACTCTGCCTCTTGGGTCTTGTATAGATGCATCACATTTTTGCACAGCAGAGTCATTAATATTAGGTGTGTCCCGATACAACTTTTTATGCCTCTGATACGATATCTATATTGTAGCCTTCAATATCGGCCGACACTGATATTGATCGGATATTAGCCCAAACTTGTGCATGACAAGTTTTGCACTCAGTTTCAACGTTTTTTAACGATAACGAAAAAAAATGCCACACGGCCAACATCACTCCTACTCCTCGCTGCTTTGTTCGTACCTTAGTACACACTGTTGTTGTGATTACATGGGCTCCATATGCTGGATCCGGGTGCTGCGAGATAGAGGTGCTGGAGAGGAGTCTCGGATGGACTGCTTGTATCGGAGTGCTGATACTAGAGCTGCAGCTATCGAATATTTTAGTAATATACCAAATATTCCATCGATTACTCGAGTAATTGGACCCAAACGGCAGACTCACATAAAGTTAGATTTCCTATAGCCCAGCAATGAAGGCCAGACTTGGAGAAATGGAGGACAATTGCGGAACAAGCGCGAAAAGTCGCTAAAGTCACTAAGTTGGCAACATTGCAAGAAAAGCCCCTCTCATCATTAATTTTTTCCACCCTGCAAAACCTACACAGCGTTTACTCCTCCTCCTATCGTGGTGATGTAAGCGCATTGTGTCACCTTCAAAAGAATCCGTGCAAAACAGCGACGATTTGAGCTTATAAACGAGAACTCGAGGCAGAGAAAATTCTTCGATCGTTATTTTGTAATGGAGGTACTCGAAATATTCGAGGAATCGTTTCAGGCCTAGCCGATATCAGAGATTTTAGATACAGGCTGATATAATCCGATATTCGAACTTTTGCTGATATCATCAGACCGATATCAATATCTTATCGGGACACTCTTAATTAATATAATTCTGATATTGGAGTAACATGAGTATATCAAGCTGCAAAATGAAGTTTCCAGAAAAAAGAAATTTTTCAAAGCCGTCCTCCATTGTTGCCGCCACTGGAAGATCGAACCAGAAAATGCAGCACACTCCCCGTGGAAATCGAACGCCACAATGATTACAAATCACAACACAACCGAGAAAAATTAGTCCTGTCTGAGTGGAACATTTCACTTTTTCAATCTGTCTTTCTTATCACAACAATATCTCAGTTAGAAAAGGATGCTGCTCCTTTTTTTTTTTCTCCTGAACAAACAGCATCCTTATCCCTTTTATTCAGCGCATTAAACAGTAAATAGTAAAAGTCAATCGTGGACTTAAAACAATAATCCGTGACGGTTTTATTCAAACAACTAAGTATTGACCTGTTGTTTAATGTTGGGTAATTTACGCCGCAGTGACCCAGCCTATATCGAGAGGTCTTCTAGATTAAAAGCTGGAGCAGCTGCTGAGTGTTAAGGCTTTCCCTGGAAAACACGGCCCGATGCAAACTTGCAGCAATTTGGAATAAATAACAAACGGATAAAACAGGAGAGCGGGCAGAAACTCTGACTTAATTACCAGGAACTGCAGCTCATAAATAGACTTCTGCAGCAGCTACGCTTAGATTTAAAGAAGCAATACAGGATCTACAGAAAAAAGGGTTGAGCAATATTGAAAACACAATTTTCAGAGACTACTATTGATCCCAAAATGCTCGGGAGGTCTTTGAAAGAAAAGCACACAACTATTCTGCTGCATCGGTGCAGTATTTTTGACTGTTCTGTGAAAGCATGCACCCCTAAAACCTCAACTTTCCATGACTTAAGATAAACAGCCTTCTTTTCAGCTTTTACACAATTGATTTTTGACAGCATCAGTTATTGAAATTCCCCCAAAACAACATGTTTGTGTTCAAGTGACAAAACCACAGTCAGTTTAATGGAACCAGAGAAAAAAAAACAACTAAACAAGCTATTATTGTACCAAAACCAAAACAGATTAAATTTCTTACCATGGCACTGTCATATTATTCAACATTTATTCTCCCCAAGAGCGACTGGTAACTATTGTGAAAAAAAAAACAGTGACATCTAATCGAAAAAGTTCTGGGACAGCCCTCAGGTCTCAACAAAACTGGTGCTGTATCAAGAGGAATAAAATCTGTCAGTTTGTATTTATGGACTAATCAAACTTTTCAAACCAGGCTCTCAACACGTTTATCTGATGACGGTCAGTGAATACGCCCCGACATATAGACGCAGGATTTAAAGTTTTTTCAAAGTATGGTGTTATGATTCCTGCTTTCCACAGTCTGTGATTTGTACTCTTGACCTTACTTCTCTCAGTTTTCTGCGATGGTGCAATATTTGGATGTATCGATGAGCTTGCAGAGGGCATGCAGAAATAAGGATGAAATGAACCCTGAGTGTGGACGGAAAACTTTATCCAAATCTGTGTGCGTATCTAACGTAGGGCATAAATGAGCCTTAAAACATTAAAGATGAAGAGCACCATAAACTGTCTGTTGAACCATGTCTATCCAGGGGTGTCTCTTGGACTAATGGACACTCTCCCCGTCCCACATTAAGTAGATGAAGTCAAAAAAGCCACAGAAAAGATGCTTTCTTTCATGGCCAGAGTCTGGATCATTCTTCTCCATTTCCTTGTTAACGCTTACAACTCCGCTGGTGATCCCACGTGACACCATTACTATTGTTTACAGTTTCTCAGGAACTATACCGTGTATCTCAATGGGATAAAAAGTGCTCAAAAGCTTATCCTTTTGGTGATCCATTGAAGGTTTCCAGGCTTTTCTACACCTGCCACAAGGTTTACAATCCAGCCACAAGAAAAGGCGTTGGATCAAAGATGTTTGATGGTAAATCTGCAGTGATATACCAGTGAAAACAGGATTATTTATCAGATTGTTGTGATAAAAAAAGATTGCTATCGCTAAATGCCATTTATGTCTTCTGGGTTTAACAAGCTGTTTTGAGGACGTCGTTTTCAAACTTTCGACCAATTACACGGTCTCATATTCTTCTTCTATTGTGTCCAATAAGAGGCAACCAAAGATCAACAAGAGACAAGAAAGTTCCCCGTTTGTCTGCAAAATCAGAAATAATGGTTCTCAATGCTCGGAAACAAGCAAAGAAGAGATTATGAGCAGTATGATGTGGTCCTCTGTCTCATCCCAGACAGGAACTGCTTCAAGGAGTGGCATAAACAACTGTTAATAGTAAAAAAACACCTGGAAGAATGAGTGTAAATATGTAAATAGTTTCTGTTGTGTGTTTGTTTCAATCCCAATATTTCTTCTCCTGAAAGCCAAGACTTGAGAGAATGATGTGCAGGTGAGAAAAGGCTTGGTCACTGTAGATTTATGTTTGTGTTTTGAGCAAAGTATTGTTGGTATTAATTTCCGATTTTGTTTTTTGGTTGACTTTGATGGTTCTGAATCTACTGTCATATTCATTTTACATAATTTTTGCTCCATAAACTGACAGCTGAGGTTGTCCTGAAAAAAAATATGTGTATATATTCACTGTGCTTGAAAGGATCGAGTTGCCACATACATTTTTACACAAAAAAAAAACAGGCAGACCAAAAATAGCAAAATATAGCTGAGAGTTCTAAGGGTTAAAACACTAAATGGTATTTTCCTCAAAAGACTATGAGTGTATTTCTAACAGCTTTAATATCTGAAATCTTAAACATTAGAAATGTTGAATATTTACCATCAGAAATCCTGGAGACAGCCAAACAGGCACTCTGCAGATTGTAACAACGATAGCCAATCAGGACGTAAGCTGAGTGAGAAAGGAGGCACAGCAGATGCAACCATGGCAACAATGATAAAGCATGGAGTTAGATGAATGTCAGAAAAAACACTCTCCATCCATTTTAAAGAAATTATACTTTGTGGGTTACAAATTACAACTTCCTCTTTCCCCTCAGTGCAGATCCAAACTGCCGCCCCTCCCTGACTGATCCTGGTTAGCTACTCTCCCTGAGTTAATGGCCCTTGTCCGTCTCTTCTCTTCGCCTTCGGCTGCCTCTATAGACCCGGCCTGCAACCATCCCTGATCCCAAAGCCCACTCCTCTGCCTGACCCAGTCGCACACATCCCCAGGACACACTCCAGCAGGCCCCCCTGGCTTGATTCATTTCATGCCCCTCACTCGCAGAGCCACAAATCTCTTTCATTCTTTCGCCATCGTCCCTTGTGTACACTATCTCGATCTGCTTCATGTACACCGTCACATTTACCAAACCTGTGATGTCAATTTCTGTCGTTCGATGCTTTGTTTGAGCCCCCCCCCCTTTGTTCTCTTCTCTTTCTTTCATGCCTCTCCATCTTTTCTTCATTTTCATTTTCTCCCTCTTTTTTTTTTACAGGTATCCTTTTCCTCTCTGTCCAAACCCACCAGTGTGCTTTATTGGTGCGGTGTGAAATTCATCACCAACACATTTCTCATGGTCGACGTGCAGCACCACATCCAAGTATAATATAGAATCTGTCATGCAGAAACATTACAGGACATAAATATTTATTCTCCACTCTTCATTGCTGCTGTCTCTATCTTCATCTGTCCCTTTCTTCTCCCTCGGCTCCCCCCCACCATCTCTTTTTTTCTCCTTCTATACGTTCTCCATAATTCCTCCTCCGACTGCTCCTGTTCCAACCCGCGCTGGGCTCGGTCCAAGCCTGTGCCTGTGCTCACCCGCTGAGGAAAAGGCCCTTGTTTATCAAAGGAAAACACTCCTGAAAAATTGATCTGCCATATCAAAGACCTCACCTCTTAATGAAAACCAAAATCCATTTCTGTGGAGACCAAACAGCCATAAAGCCCATGTGTTTTTGGCAGCCTCAGTAGGAGCGGTAGAAACGGCAGGATAAAAAAATAACTCTTTGCAAGGTAAGAAATTATGAAGAAAGGTGGATACAATCTTCCCTCAACCCGGATTTTTTCCCATATCTTCCCTATTATCTCTTCTATTTCATCACGGCCTTAGAGGGACTGCACCCCCGATGAAAATACAAATTATCAGCACAAACAATGAGACGGAATTACATTTGGCCACTCGCCTCCGTGCTTTCACAGGGAAAAAAATGAAAACACATCATCCCCCAAACTAAAACTCAAATTCAGTAAAGAGATCATTTGTTCATTAAGCCGGAAACCCACAAACAAAGCCACCTAAACAATTACAACAGAGTCCCACCAGCAAAAGGCTTTGTGTGGCCGCCGTAATGAGAATGCTTAAACTTTATCTCGTCCTCTTTGTTGAAATGTTAAAGTAATTGACTTTTAAGATTTATCTGCTCTTTCATTCGATCTCATGAAAATCTCTTATTTTGTGTTCATACTATCAAATTTACAGATTTACTGCACTTTTATTTGGAGGATAATTTCTTAGGCTAGCCTATATGCTATCCTAATATTGCTAATATATTTATAAATGTGGGATAACTTAACTGCTTTCAGATTGATCAAAAACTTAAAGACCCACTCCAATGAAAATCACATTTTTCTTGTTGTCTACATGATTATATGGCATTTTTTCTGATGCTACAGGACATCTAATGAGAAAAGTAAATGTGAAATTGCATTTCTGAGTATTTCTGCATTCAAATCGCTGTGAAACTCTCACAGACTTAAACGGCAGGTTCAGATTCAGTGAGATTTCCTACATCACAAATCCAAGCTCCGCCCCCTGAGCCCCGCAGGCCACACGCAGAAGTAGAGGATGATCGCAGAACAAGTGTGTGTTGGTGGATTGCAATGCTCATAAGAAAGATAATTAAGATATTAACTTTCATCATGTCCATAAAGACAAGAGTGTCCGAAAGCTGAATAGCTTTGATGTAACCTGCCACTTCTACTACACTGGCAATGTTAGGCAGCAAGGAGTGTGCAGAGCAGCGCTGTCTCCGCCCACAACTCAGAGGCGGATTGCTAATGAGCTACTGAAGCTCTGCAGAAGAGAAGTCCTTGAAAATAACGCAGGTAACATGATTTTTACTTAAAACTTGGCCTGAAAAACTCACAATTTAGAGACCACTGATAACACTTTGAGTTGTAAAACAAAAATGATCAGAGTAGGACTTTAAATTATGATGTACATGGATGATCTAGGAGGAATCTCAGCCATATTTCAGAGTAAAACAGTATTTCTACTACAGTTACACAGCTAACAACTCTGATAACTTCATATGATTTCACCACGTGGCAACCTCTAAGAAATGACGCATACAGTAAAGCTAAAAACTGCAGTTCCATGAGCGCCCACTAGAGGGTGGCTGCAGGAGCACCAGAAACCAGATACACACAAAGTCAATAAAGCAGGTTAAAATTATCGCCTTCACAGCCTGGTACTCACTAAACAGGAAGTGGATGTTATGTAATGATTATGTTTTTAAGATCAGCTGATTTGATTGACGGGCACACCTTAGCCGTTTAAGAGAGGGCTACAGTGTGCCTGTCAGTCAAATCAGCCTCTAGTGAAAATAATGTTACATGAAATGAAAGTTTTTGATCTATTTTAAAAGTTTTTTTTTTAAACTGTGATTAAGGGATCAAACATTATGTGCCTAACCCAGCCCAATTTATAACATTGTCACAGCTGCTCATGTAGTAAAAACTACCTGCTAATAAAGGGTTTCCATATCCTGAATCCCCAAAAAGAGGACACGACTACGCGGGGGCGGAGTCACGAAGTTGCACAAAGTTAATTTTGAGAGTTTTTCGGGTCAGATCGAGTGTCTTTTTTAAGGCTACTAACTCAGTAAGTCCACATGACACAAACTCGAAACTTCCATACAAAACCGCAGACATTTTAAGGATTTTATAAACTCCCCCTGACAAAGCTGGACAGCCCCCAAAAAAAGAGGACATGTCCAGGTAAAAGAGGTTGTATGGTCACCCTAACTTATAGCTAAAATGACTAGCTTCTCACACTTTCTGTTAAGACATAACTTTTAGGTTGTGCTATAGTCACAAAGTTGTGTGAAAAAATAACACCTACAAGCTGTGTCTAACTTTATATTGCTGGAAAAGCGGCCAAAACAAAGAGTGTTTGGCAGAAAAGTTGCTGCAGGCTGGATAGTGCTGAAAAGAGGGTTTTCACAGACGCGGGTACAAAATAAATATAGTGTCTCAGAGCTGGAAATCATGCAAAAGTACTCTATAGGGGTTCTTGGCTGACACAATAAAGGGTGAAAATAAGTGTAATAGGTCTTGTTGCACTAAAATCTACCATTACATTTACTCACAGCTAAAGCCGGAGAAAATAACTTTCAAATCTGCGAGCTAGAGAAAAGAAAATGAATGTTGACACATTATACCTGCACAACAGCTGCCCAACTCTTTAAGACCACTGTGATTTACAGCCCCCTCTTCATGCAGATTTTGTGTGTCATTAATCACAGCTCAGGAACCCCAGAGCTACGGAAAATGTTCACTAAATCAGGATAACGCCGGATTCGGACCACTGGATCAAGCAAAGAATATTTCACCGCGGTTTTGAGGTTGTTCGACAAAACAAACATAATAAATTATTGACTCAGCAACTCTCTCAACATCTTTTGACTCTGAGGTTCATAACCACCATAAAATTTGACAAGTCTGGGAATCTTACACGCCTGATCAACCGGTTGACAACACATGCAGTCGCGGCTGGGTCCTGAGCGACAGGATGGAGCAGCTACCTGGTAGGAATAAAAACCAGCGGAGTAGAGAGATGATTCCCACAACGCCCGGAGCCCCTGAATCAGCAGAGAGAGGAGTGAGACAGGACATCAATCACAGCTGTGGTCTGTGTCAGCCTTTTCCTCCTATCCATACAGTTCTCTGCAGGATCAGTGCAGGTCCTACAAATGAACCAGCCGTGTGATAAAAGCAGAATGACAATGGGTTTAAAAGGTTGTAAAGGTTGTTGCATTTTTGATGAAAGATCGCACGATCACGCCGGCTAGTTTGATAAAAAGTGGAAATAACTTATGAATAAATATGAGCTCATATACAGTACGCTCATGCTTGGTTTAACTGTTTATGTATGCTAATGTGTTAGCGGCGTATGCACTGGGGAATAACTGATTTCCTCTCCGGTGAAAATGTGCAGCGGTTTAATTTTTTTCTACTCAGCAATCGCCATTTAGGCCCATCGTGTCAGTAGGATGCATGAGGGTGAGATTAGATAGGTATTTAAGTTGTTGCTTGATGTGAGCGTGAAGTAGAGAGGGCTTTTTTTTTTTCCTTTTTCTGTCGTTGGTCTGATGCACCCGTGTTCGCCCAGGCGTCTCTCTTCTACCTGTCCTTGTTACACGACTGCTGCCTGTAGCTGGCACCTCCTACAAGCCTGCGGTAATTAAAGTGTTTGATCTCTTTCCCCTCCCCGCCGAGACACACATTTCCAGGCCGGCAAACACCACGCTATTGCCACCGTGATCAATGACTGAAAGAGAAGCGGGAGCCACAAACTGACAGTGCAGAGATTGAACAGGGAGGGCGCGGGGGATGGCGAGGGAGGGTGGAAGGGTGTGGAGAGAGGGAGCACATGAAGTCGGTTAAGCGGAGTGAAGGGATGGGGTGAAATAAGGCTAATGAAATAAGATGAGGAATGCGGGGGCGTCATTGGAGAAGAAAATCTCAATATCTGTTGCAGTGATTTTCAGGTTTAGGCCGCATCCTCCACTTAAACTAGAGGACAAATCCCTCTGCTGTGAAACTCCTATTAGGCCTGTCACTATATCAGGTTTTTACCTCGGGGTTATTTTGGCTGCAAAACATCATTATAAAGATATCGCAATGTTTATGTAAAACTTGAAAATAAAAGGTCAATAAATGTCACTAATCACAGTTAACTTAAATGTCATCATCCTTTTTTAATGATGTTCAGATTTGTGATTTATTCACATCACCAGCCGTGTAACTGAAACTTCCGTAGCCCTTTATTGCCTTTTCAACCATATTCAATACATACTTTTATAATATGTTTATCAAATCAATATGATCAACAAATTACTAAAAAACACCTAAATACAGTCAGATAAATGTTCAGTCAGTCAGTTCAATCATTTTCCAAAAACAAGATAAGTGTGATAAACAAGATAAATAAATATATTTGTTAAATTTTAAGGACATTTTGATTTTTCTGGTTTTCAGTAGTCAGTAAAATAAACATTTTAGCTCCAAAAAAATTGAATTTTCTGGCCATAATTTGTGGTTTCAGGCATTAATAACGGGGTTATTAAATATCTGCTCCTCATAAAAACCTCGTCCAGCATGTTTTTATTTTGATATTTTTCTGGTTTAGGTTGCTTTATTTCCAACGTTGTAAAACTATACTTTTATTTGGAACTTCTGGCAATCTATAACTCACGGACCTGAATGACAACCTCTAAAAAAACAGTGAGGAAGTATTCAAGTTCAACTGACTAGGAACCCAAAGAGGCATAAACTCTGATGAGGCACTCACGTCTAATGCGAGTAAAATCATCTACTCGCTTCATTCGCGCGAATCTAGACTCTGACTATTGACAAGATCTTCATACGGCCACTTGAACGACTGGTGTAATGTTCTTCAAAAGTGATCAATCAATCAATCAACTATATTAATTATGTCTATTCTTTTTTATTTGGTGAAATCTACAGGAGCAACTGAACTCAAAAGGTAAATAACAGCACAAAGTTTCTCTAAATGGGCTTCTTTTTTTTTTTTTACAGTGGGGTCACAGTATTGTTGAATGATGCCATCTTTTCACGCTTTGCATCAAAAAACAAAGAAACAAACTGACGACAGGAGTCAATTCATTCAGCCCTGAGGCCGCAAATCTCAGACCAATGACATGACGTTAGCATTAAAACTGCAGAAACGCTGCTTGTAGGCAGAAATCGAGCCTCTTTTGAAATTGCAGGTGTTCGCTTGAAAAGACAGATTAAATACTTTCTTATTCATGTTCTTCTGTGTCAATGGAGGTAAAATTGAAAGTTAGGAGGCTTGGGACTCATCATCACCCAAACTATGTTTAGATAACATAAAAGAACAAGAACTGAAATCACAAGATTTGGAGCACACGCTTTCAACAAAAGGACTGGTAAATGGCAGGGGTTGCTAAGAAATTACTTTTCTGTGCCTGTGTTAGCTTTTGGAGGAGACACGGCTTAGACTCCAAAAGATTTGTGGATTAAAAACCTTCATTTTAGAAAATTAGAAAGCATGAATGCGGCACAAGTCGTATCATAAAAAGCATAAAGCGATCTACTCTGGGTAAACTTGACATCTGCTGTCAACTTGAAGAGAGGTAATGCAGCGACATACGCACACAGAATGACAAACAACAATAGACCAGAGGAAACATTTCATGAAAAGAAGCTTCTGGGACTCAGTCTCTGTTATTTTTTTAGTGCAAATACATTTTGGTGGAAATGCAGCTTTCGCTTTAAGTGCCTTCTACACGGCTGAATGACGAGAAAATAAAATGTATGGTGGAAAATCTGTGTCCACATGGTTTTATTTTTTAGATTATTTCAGCAGTAAAATGCTGGTCTGATTTACAGGCCGAGCTGGAAGTTCAAAGCTCGGCTCACAGACTCTGAAATAAAATAAAAACGTTATGTGCTCTTATGTTCCTCTTTTGGGACACAAAATTGATTTTCCCGAGCCATACTTACTCAGCCGCATCCACAAAGAGATGATCAAGTGACATTTATACAGTACACTCACGAGGCTCGCATGTCCCACAATGCAAACACTCAGATCTTAGATACACAAACACACGCACACACATGCGTTTCACAAGTACACACACGTGTAAACATGTGGGTGTAGAGAGTCACAGCGGCAGCCAAAAGCGAGCGAAACAGAATCCGTAAAAAAGATTGGATGTCATGTATCAGAGGGGAACAAAGACAACAACACATATCCAACATGGCCTCAAAAATTAAACACTGCGGTGCATTCTGGTCTGTTAACGGCGTCTGATGGAGGGGAGATGCTGCATCTGTCTATTTGCAAACTCTCGAACAGAGCCAAGGTTGATCTTCGCTTCCAAACAAAGAACCTAAAACCTTGACTCTCCGAGGTGACTTACATAGAGAGTCTTGCAGAGTAAAGTCCTCTCAAGAAGTGACTAAATAATGTCCTTGGTCGGGTTTTGAAAAAAAAAGTGCGACAGATTTCCAGGCTTCAAAACGGCATTAGTGACCCCAGAATGGTGTGATCCGTGTCTTTGAGTTTGGAGTCCTCTCTGCAAACAACTCAAGTCCACCACTACACCTTTGTACTTTTAATTTCTATCCTTCAACGGTGTTTTTCAGACTGGCTGCATGTTGGCCGTGTTACATCACCCGCTATTATTGCTTTCCCACCAGGCGCTTGTTGGCTGAGTGAGATTCTGCTGTCAGCCCGCTCTTTATTTATGCATTTTACCCCAAACAAGGTCATAAACTATTTCTTACCGAGATTTACTGGCTTCAGCAACATCATAAAGATTGATTCTTTACAGGAAAGGAAGAAGTGGTGTGTGATCTACTGTGACTTATAATTAATTCAGGTGACTAACATAGGGAGTGACAAAAAAGGGGGATCACACGACATAAAAATGCCCCCCATGAGCAGAAACTATCATTATGAACAAAGCAAATCTACGACCTTCATGACTTTTGACTTTTCTCTTAAGAAAATTCAGCAGAGACTAAATTACTCTACAGAATAAAAGCATGAGGTGAAAACCAGGAGTCTCGAACATACCAGGCTAGGGCTGGGCGATGAACTGAAAATTTACCGACACCGAAATTTACGACGATAACGACACCATTTTGCCCATATCGGTATGTTAGGTGTCAAAAAATTAATAATAAAAAGTTGGTTTTGGATGTGTGTAGGTGGGCTATGGTCTCATGTCCCTTTAAGACACTGTCCTATGTCAGAGACATGACTCCACCCCAAGACAGGTGAGGAGATGGAGGACGGTTCAAGAGTAGCTGAAGTAGACGAAGTTAATGTGGGCGGGGGTGAGCAGCTTGTGGAGTAGTTATCGTCCATTTATCGTTATCGAGATGAACTGCTCAATATATCGTGATATTGATTTGAGGCTGTATCGCCCAGCCCTATACCAGGCTTTTATTTTGAAAAACAAGCAAGCGAGGGTTTGGGTTCGGATAAAAGTAGCATCTATGAGCTGCTTTTGAAGTCCACCCATGGATGGTGAGTGAGATGCACTCTGCTTGCTCGAGGCTGTGTATAACTTTGTTAGAATTCTAGTTTCAGGACCTGCTTAAAAGTTTGGGTGTGATCACCAAAGCTCTTTGGTGTGGAGGAGGAGGAAGAGGAAGAGGAGGTAAAGTCTACTCAGCAGCAGGCGCTCACAGGTATTTAGCCAGACTTGAGACCTTTTCAACCTTCTTCTGAACATTTTTCTTCACCTCGATGCCTGCTGAGTGGGAATTTAATTAAACGTTACTTAGAAACTGGGTTAAAATGTCATTCAGACACTTTACTCATATATGGATTTAAGTCAAATCATTAAAATCTCATCCCTTCAAATCACCAGTTTTGCTTTTGACTTCACGATGTGATTTACACGTGGTAGCTATCACGTCCAAAGTGACTCACAAGTGTTTCTATGTCTCTTCTATATCTCCACTTTAGCCATGTGTTGGTGACGTTTGATGTATTTCTCACATCTAGCTCCTCCCCACACTCAAACACACACATTATAAACACACAGGACGCACAGAGGGCACAGACAGACCTGCTCAGACCCAAGTCATGTACCTTGCTTGTAGACTCCTTGACATCCGTCCTCTCTCTCTTTCTCTCTCTCTCTCACACACACACACCTTCATCCCACCTCTGCCCTACTCACCTCTCTCTCTCTCTCCCCCTTTCTCTCTCTCTCTCGCTCTCTCTCTCTCTCTCCAGCTTCCCCCAGCCTTACATTTCCATTCTCCACAACTCTTTGGCTGGCTGACCTTGGAGCAGCGAGGACGGATCAGAGACAGACAGGCCCGGAGAAGGAGACGCTATTCATCTTACGTCGGCTTGCCAACCCCGGCCAAACAAGCTCAGGGAAACAATCCCTAGCAAGGGAGAGCTGCGAGCATCACCTGCCTGAGCGGCACGATCCGTCAAATTACCTGAGCGCTCTGGACTGTGGCCCGGCCCCATATCGAGAGTCCGGCTGCAGGCTTATGGCTGAGCACACAAACACACACACACACACGCACACGCACACTTACAGACGTTAGACCTCCAACAGCAACATGGGATTACAGTGTTTTTCATGACATTTATCTTTGGCAGTGGTGCCCCCTTTGTTTTGGATGCTTTTATTTCTTTGACCCTGTCTCACTCCTGTGTACCTCTACTTCTTGTTTATGGCGGCTTCACACAAAAATCTCGTACCCTCTTTTTTTTTGGAGAGACGGGGGACTTAAAGCTCTCCCATCCTCCCTTTCCTCCCCCTCACACTTTCTTTCGCCTGTCTAAAAGCAGCTTACCCCATCTTCTTCTGTCACTCCCCATTTTCTTCCCATCTTGTGGGATGCACCATCACAATCAGAGCTATATTGAAGCCCTCTTTCTTCCCCAGTGGGTCTTTTTTTTTCCCCTCCCCCACTTTATTTGTTTTTTTCCATGAGGAAGAAAAAAACACAGACACCTCTTCAGATCCGACCGCTTTTTTTTTCTTCTTACATGGTAATCAGTTTGCAAATCAGCACGGTGTCAGGGAGAGTGTTGCCAAGTTGTTTGGATCACTCTGCCTTAATCTGCGAGACGGCGGAGTCGTTGCGGACTGCGGAGCACGCTAGTCTGGAGTGGATTTATGTTTTAAGGGTGGCTCAGGAGGGGGAGAAGAAAGAGATATCACATTTGAGGAATGAGGTTTGCTATAAAAATACCCCAAGCACCCTGAATGCGTCACCATAAAGAGGCTTGGAGTCATAATACTGTTCTGATGAATTACATTAAAAAAAAATAGAAAGTGGTGGCTGGATGCTTCGGGTTTCATTTCCTGCTTTACAAGCTGGCTGAGGTTTTACAGAAAAGGAAAAGTTTGTGAGGAAACCACAGCTGAATATTCAAACATCATACATCAACATATTTAGTGTTACCATCGGTGTCGACCGTCCTCTGATAAGGTCCTGGACCAAACAGCTCTGATGTGACACGGCATGACCGCTACTCATCTTTTAAGTGTTCACCTGCCCATTAAGTATGGCAGGTATAGTAAATGGATGGAGTCTGGGTGATTTCAGCCATTCGTTTTGGAAGCTTGTCACCATATAGTAAAGCTGACTCAACCTAAGCTTTGGTTAACAGGCCTTTAGCCTCTTTGAAAACAGCTGTGGTGTGCCTTCCTGTCAATCAAGTCAGCTGTGCCTCTGATTGGCCGATCAAAACAAAAAAATTCAGAGCCCTGAGTTATTCAGACTGAAACTGATTTTAGAACCAGGCTGTAAACTAGGGGTGTCCTGATACAACTTTTTGACTTCTGATACGATTTCCATATTGTAACCTTCAATATTGACCGACACCGATTCTAAACCGATATTGGCGATACGTTTTGCACTCAGCTTTTGTATGACAAGTTTTTCACTCAGCTGTAATGTCTTTTTCAGACTTAAATGAAAAATTCTGCCACAAGGCCGACATCACTCCTACTCCTTGCTGCTTTGTTAGTACTTCAGTACACACTGTTGTTGTTGTTATTTAGCGGGCTCAGCTTGCTTGATGGGAGCGCTGATATCAGAGATTTTAGATGCAGGCCGATATAATCTGATATGCGTTTTTTTTTTTGCTGATGTAGGATCAATATCATATCGGTACACTCCTGCTGTAAACGTATTTATTTTGCTCTAAAATCCGTTTTGTTTAGTTTTTTTGTTTTTCTGGCGAAGTGTGCGCTAGGTTTCCACTGCTTCCATATTAGCCTCAAGTGGGCACTCTGGGAACTACAATTTCAGCACTTTGGCATCTGCTTCATTTGTCAAGACTGGAAGTTGCTATTTCGTAATTAGTGCTGTTTAACACACTGTGCATTTCAGCAACTAATTAAGATTTAGTCTTAGTCTTGAGACAAATTGCCGAGTACTTTTAGCCTCGTTCGTGTTAGTGTTTTTTTAACCCTTTTATAGTTTTGGTCCATTAAGTCATTATATTCCAGTCTCCATTTTCTCTCTTCAGTTCAATCAGCCGAGCAAAAAGGAGTGTCAAGGTTGAACCAAGTGTGTAAATCTTTAAAGCAATATTTCACTCTTAATATTCTTACTTGTGTAATATCCTGATACCTGACCTTTATTCCTGACAATTCAGCCAAGGCTCTCCCAGCAATACATTACTGCTGTGCTGTCCCTGATTTTCTAATGAAAGTGTATTACACATTTTTTTAAAAAGTGTTAGTTTAGAGGAATTTACCAAGAAAATCAATTTTGGTGACTGTGGACATTTTTTCAATGTGGCCACTGTGACAATATTTCATTTTCAGACTTATAATTGAAGTGCATTGACCACATGTAAGCGTATTCATGGTAACATGGGCTGTTTGGTACTTTTACAATGGTCCTCTGGCTGTCTATGAAGACAGCTGCAGCCTCATACTCAACAAACCCTGATGCTCTATGTGATTTGACACCTTACTATCACATCCAGCATTAACTTTTCAGCAATTTGACCTCCAGTGGCCCCTCTGGTGGGATCAGACCAAACAGGCCAGCCTTCACTCTCGATGCACATCACTGAGCCTCGGTCACTCATGATCCTGAGTCCAGATCGGAGTTTTTTTCTCCCTCTGAGCACTTTTACTGGCTGCTGCTGCACTTTTGTCGATGCTCTGACCCATTTGTCCAGCCACCACTATTTGGCCCTTGTCAAAGTCACTCACATTTTTACACTCGCCCATTTTCCTGCTTCCAACACATCAACTTCAAGGATAAAAATCAGTCGCTGCCCAGCATATCCAATCCACTGACAGGTGTGATTTTACCACCTTAATCAATGGTTTTCACTCCACCTGTCAGTGGTCATAAGGTTATACCATCCCGAGTAGCATCCACCTGTAGTAAACACTCAGGTAAACGGCCGTTACCTTTGTTGTGTCTCGCCGTGGTAGCCTCCTGCAAAAACAGCTAAAGGTCATAATGGTTTACAAGCAGAGCAGTCGATACTTTATCAGCCCTGCTCGAATAATGGAGAGCATAAAACAAGAGGAGTAGGAAGTAGGTTTTTATACAAGTCCTCCCCGGGGACCTTATCTTACCACAAACTGTTTCTGGAGGAGATGAGAAAATGAAAAGGCTCCCTGAGTGTGGCACTTTTTCCTCATAGAGTTAGTCAGTGTTACAGGTTCGGCCTTGACGGTATAGGAGCAGGTTTGGAAAATTTATGACGGAGGAGGAGGAGGGACCAGATTGAGGCGCATATACGACGGAGTCACCTTGATGAAAAGAGTCAAAATTAAAAGCTCTTGATGTGAGCGACGACGAAGGGCACATTCATAGGTGCCCTGTTTGTAATAAAGGAACTTTTTATTGTCTGCCGTGATTTAACTTTGCATTGCGAGGGTCACAGGTGTGTGCAGCCTCACTCTTTTTTCCACCTGTTTATCTGTCTGTTTAGTCGAGCCAACATTTCCTCTCTTTGAAAACCTGAGGGCGACTTCACTGTGACCACATCCATGTTTTATTCTGTCTGTGGATAACACCGACCAGAAGGAGGGGGAAGACGCACAAAGCAGTACACATAAATCTTTGTCTGTATCAGACTGGATGTGTACAGTAAAGATATAAAGACTGCCTTTTCATACAGATTTGTGCCTCCTGCGAGGAGAACAGACAAGCAGCACATTGTTTAAAGCAGGACTTTCTGTTCGGCAAAAGCATGTTATAAATTTAGAAGGTGATGAAATCAAGTTAGACTCGAAATGCTGTGCAGTTTCTAAAGTAGTTTGGATCAAACAAGTTGGAAACACTATGCACAGCACAGTCAGCCATTTGACTGAAAGGTTGGTATCATACATTACTGCAACTGAGAGGCTGTTTTTGCATCGACAGTGCCTCTTTTCTATTCAGACTGAATGCAGATAAGGGTTACTGCACTTAGTTTCCTTAGATACTGCACGCTGGAGCATGGCTACGCTCGCCAACCTCAAACTAATCAGAATCAAGAAAGGTTGGGGCTTCTGACGACGTCTTTAGGCTCACTTATGCTCAACGTTACATACGGACCTGGATCCCGGAGGAACTCTCTGTCCATGCTTCATGTTCTTTTCGTCCGTATTTTTGCACATATCCTTGAAGTTTACGGATACAGGCCAGACGGAGCAGTACCATCAGAAACTGTGGGTGCAGTATCGCTGCTGTCACCACCAAGGGCTTGACACTAACTCTTTTAAAAAGGAGTACATGTGCTCCTAAGTTGAAAAACTAAGGAGCACAAAAAGAACTTTAGGGGTAAAATGAAAATTTATCAACAAATGTTTGCCTTATTGGTCGACATCAGTACTATTATTTGAAATCAATATTAGGTCAATTGGTCACATGACATGAAAGCTATTGAAGAAAATGTTCAAAATTTCCCTTTAAATTTAACACAAAAAATGTTTAGAGGACAAATTAGGGAAATAAAGAGGTGTGTCTTATTGTCCGACCTTAGCACTATTATTTGAAATCAATTTTAGGTCAATTGGTCACATGACATGAAGGCTATTGAGGGAAAACAGCCTTTTTTATTTGACAACAACCGCTAATTTATTGACGGTCCCTTATTTAACACCCGACGCTGACAGAGAGGATGCCAAGTAGATTTGACCGCGCTGCTGTTGCTATTCCCGGTTATGGAGAGCGAGAAGACACCGGTAGATCCTCAGTGAATGTCCAGTGAAACTAACTTCACCACGGTATTTACATGAAAAAACGTTTGTTGCCTCAGCTTATTTTTTATTAAAAATATTTTACAATTCACACAAATCTATTTTTAGTCGGAAATGCAAGTGAAACGGTTGTACTGTCGAGCCCTGCTACCCGATGCGCATCTCTAGAGAGAAACGAAGAAGACATTCTCACTAGCTCCTCCACAGGCGCCATGTTTCTTTTTGTTTGTTGTTGTCAGAAACTTTTGACTCCGGCCTGCCCCCTGGTGGATGTAATGGTTAACATTTTCATAGATATGGCGAGCAGAAATAGACTGCTTTTACAACCCAAGAACCTCTAGTCAACGTTGACCCTAAAAATGACGGATATCAAAATCAAACTTAACCTTAATTCAGAGAAATAAACATTTTTTGGTTTCTTCCTGTTCGAGATGGAAAACTTGGTCATCTGGGTTCTCTAAGTTTACAGGTCTTGTGCCTCTTTTGTTTTCTGGTCGTCTTCTTGCTGCTTTTGGGGATTTTCAAGTCTACACCCAAGTTCTGCACCTTTTCGCTCCCTTGCGTGTGATTTTCCCGGCTAGAAAATGTCGAAAATGAGTCCTTACAGGGGATCAGGGTTAGGCTCTGTTCTCAGGGGTGTCAGACCTGAGCCTGGATGGCCTTTAAACTAAGCCATGATGCTAAGCCAACATCCTATGACTCTTTGTTTACAGGGAGACACCAGGTGCAGCCAATCGGATTAAAGCGTGCAACAATGCCACCACAGGCTATCCCTTCTGGCCTGTGATCATCTGGAAAAGAGGCCATCCAGGATGTGAAGTGGATGAGCACTTGGAGAGTAGGTGTGATGCCCATTGGTTTAACAAGGTGGACAAACCAGAGCCAGGATTGGCACATTTCACTCCACTTTTGGAACATCTGGGTGTATTTGTGCTCCTCTTCCCAAAACTCTGTTCCTCTCCATTTAGCTCGTCACGCAGCGGCAAGCACAGACTGGATGTTTTTTGAGGGAAAGTTACATCGGAGGACCACGGAGACCCCCCCCCCAGATGTGCCATGTGGTCGCCATTTGGCTACAAAAAGACATCTGCTTGAAAAAACCTGATTCTGGGTTGAAGCATTTGTTTGCAATTGAGGACAGACACGTACTGAACTCCTTAGAGAGCCGGGCACTGGAATGGATGGATGTTTAAGGAATAGAGCCCGTGTTTGCTGATTTATGCTCTGTAGCGGCACTAGAGAGCTGATTCAGCAGGATGCAGGGGTGGGGGGGGGGAGCTGCATGTGTGTATCCAATAAATAACTCCTCTTCAAGCCTGTGTCTTCACCCTATTTCAGCCCCGAGGAGAGACGAAGACCCTTCTCTGAGCCCTCTGCCCTCTGCGTCAAGTCTGTGTGATCGCTTTTTGATGAGAACTTCCCCCTCAGGACTGGAGATGACAAGACAGCTGCTCTAACAAGTTTATTGATCTTTGTAATTGTCATGAAAGTGCCGAGTCATCACACACACACAGACACACTTTCACACGCACGCCCCCTCACACACATAATGCACACAACAAAGCGTGGATTAAACTACAGTTGCAGCTCAGGGAACAAACAGAAATACCTCCCTTGAAATCCCTCCGAGGTGACATGAAAAACAAATAATGCCGTGTAGTTATCATTAACGTGTTGCTTTCAAGAGGTGCTTAGAAAATCCCTCTAAGGCCTCCTCTCAGGGAATCAGAGCTGTATTACATAAGAGGATATAAAGAATTTGGAGGGCATATGCATATGAGAGCACAGCAGAAACCAGACGAGAGTTTTCTTAATTAGCAACGATTTTCCTGCAGCAGCAGCAGCTTCAAATGCACTTTCCTCCCATCCCATAATGCATCTGGTATTGCGCCTCCTTGGAGAGTCTGCACCGCAAGATGAG
The DNA here is from genome assembly GCA_962446985.1 of Xyrichtys novacula. NCBI lineage: Eukaryota > Metazoa > Chordata > Actinopteri > Labriformes > Labridae > Xyrichtys > Xyrichtys novacula. Next base: position 29,391,190 of record OY660871.1, read on the forward strand.
TTATGCAGATATTCAGCTGGCCATACGTCAGCACATGCGCTATTTACCAAAAAAAAAAAAAAGAGAAATATTCATGCATTTCCTCGTTGTTTACTGACCCATTTTCAGATAAAGAATTTCTCCTTTCGCAGCTTTCGCCACTTTTGAGAGAAAAACTCCCCATCATGTTTTGTTTTTCTTCCTCTAATACTCAAACAGACTCTCTTGGTGCTATCTGAATTGAACAGAAAATGAAATTGCATTTTCGCCAAAAGAAAATAACATAGAGCAGGTTTATGTAACGGGGAAGCAGGCAGCAGAATAAGAACAGGAGAGCCTTGGAGGAGGTCCTCGCCGAGCACGAGGGAGAGAGGGAGAGAGGAGGGTCGCCGAATCGATGGGCGGTGCAACCTAAAGCTCATTTTTAAATCCGGGGGGGGGATGTTATTTGTGCCATGGCATTGAAGATGAGGAGAGAGGTAACGACATGCGCACATTTGCCTACAGATGTGATACTGTCAGCAGGAAACACGCCTCTCCTGGGACTCCAAACGGCCTTCTAATATCCGTCCACACTGTACCACCACACGAGACCTTACAAATCACCGGCCTCTCATCGCCTCAGCTCCCCATGCCTCTGTTGAGCATATACACAGAGGCAGCTAATCGGAACCATCCATTATATGAGGGCAGGCTTGTTTCAGGCCACTGGCCATTCATAGTGATGGATGTGAATGAAGGCTGAGGGGGAGACAGAGAAAGACCTTTAGAGAGTGAGAACAGATTAAGGAAGTCATCTGAGGCATTATGCTATTACATGAAAATGCACCGATGCGTGATCTCAGAGCGATGTATATCCCATGTATTATTTTGTAACATAAATCCGGAGCTAATTTGACTGCTCACTCTTCACGCTCTCTCTCTCTCTCTCCGCTCTTCTTTGTACGTCTTTGCTGCAGGTGGAAGTCTTCACTGTGGAGTATTAACATGCACTAAATTGACAAACATGTCTTCAGGGTAGGACAGTGAAAACACTCTCTTTCTTGTTTTTAAGCCCTTCACGCCACTCCAAAGCAGTTACATTCACGCTGCAACGCTAAACAGCATCCACTTTCGTGTTTCTGTGCTTATTGGCTCGTAGGTGATGGAACGTGTGAAAGCTGGAGTGACAAATCCGTGCTGTATGATTTTGTAGCACCGGTACATGGGCTAGAGGCACACAGGGGAGCCTATACAGCTCCATAGTGGAGTGTGAGCCAGTAAAACAATGACAAGCTCTATCTATCCACCCCAGGGTGGCTCCTGCGAAGTCTGCCGTATTAAACTGAGCCCTGAGATAAAGCGGCTTCTCGCACGGTTCAGCCGTAGGGGGAGATGAACCCACTCTCCTTACGTATTCCAGTCATGCTGAATATTGTTTGATATAATCAATGTGGACCAGGGGGGACTGCTCTACTCTCAAACATATCGCCCTCCCCTGGGTAATATAAGCCTGAGTAACACTGACATGATTTATGCAGATTTCCACCACACGGCGATGTGAAATATCGCATTTAAGGGGACGCAATTTTTCTGCAGCTTTTGGGAGGCGCTGAGACATTAAAAAGGAGGCTGTGTGATGTAAGAGTCTACTGTATACACGTGTTAGTGTGTGTTGGGTCACAATCCAAGAGTGAATATTGCCTGAGGGTTTATTCAGTTTTGCCGAGGCGAACTGTGTCAGAAGTCGACCCGGTGGCCATGCTTCACCTCCTCGGATCCATTACTTCACCCACACGGGTTGCCTCATTTTTAAATGCAGGCTGGAAATTGGAGCATACAATAGTTTTGCTATGCACTTGTATGCTGTATACATTTACTCGGTTTGGGCTCGGACCCAAAAAGCTTGGGAAAGTGAAAAAAGTTCCACATGTCTGAACCAAGATAAGACTTTACATACCAATGGGACTGCTAGAGTGTTACAGGTTTCCAAAACACCAGACTTCCTCTGTCAAGAACTCTGCATATGCCCCCCCGCTGCCCCCTCAGTTTGGCAAACATGCGTTTGGGAGATGAGGTAGAGCATAAGTTATTCCAGTAGGCTGTGTTGAGTATTTGACAGAGGAGGAGAGGAAGATTTGATAGGTAATGTAAATCATAGAATATGCCTCAGTGGAGAGGAGAAGAGAGGAGCGGAGAGGAGGGGAAAGGAGGGGAGTGATTCTATCAAGAACCAAATCCTGTAAATGCAGCTTTGAATAAGAATGAAAAAAGATAAAGCTTGGAGCAGCCATCAGAGGAAGTGTGATATAAGACAAACAGGAGATTTGCAGCACTGTTTTCTGAAATATCAACACACATTATCAGTGCCTACCGGCTAAGCTCAACACTTTTGCCTGGATTCAGAGGACAGCGCGTTTGCTTTTCGCTTTTACTCCGGCTAACAAGGCGCCTGTGCTGCGTGTGGGTGGAGGGTCAGGGCAGTGGAGGTGACTGCAGGTCCTCTCAGTAAGGAGAGCAGGGTTAGAGAGTGGAGGCCATGTTTATGGATGCCAGGATCTGCTGCTCAACTTCCTGCAGCTGTCAGGAGGTTAATACCATGAAACATCTGTGGAGAGCTGCCCACTTGATGAACCCGGTGTCGCTTTCTCTCTTTCTTTCTCAACTGGCATTTCTTTCCTCTCCTTCCGACAGCACAGATTCCTACAAAGACCTCACTCCACAAAGACACAAAAAACAACAACTATTCCATCCATGCAGTTGGCACCAGAGGAAGAAAACAGCGACTTTAATTAACCAAACTAACTGTGTTCATCGATGTGTCGACCAGAGGCAGCAAACACACTTTTCTTAAGTGCAGAACTTTTGTAAAAATTGACTTCAAAGCAGTGAAGCAAAAAGGGAAAAAAAATGGTGTGAGTGGTACAAAAAGTAGACTTCACAACAATATTTCTCATGCTGATTCTGCTCAAAGCCGACTGAACACCGCTTCATAATAATGAACATAAAGTTTGCTGTAATATTTAAATCAGTGGTTTGGAAGGAAAACTTCTCTCTCTAATTTCATCAAAAGCTCGGAGTCGTGCTGGTTTTGTTCCTCGCCAAACAGACGTCATACAAACTGAGTTCCCTCCTTGGGTCATCATGTTATGTCCGACATGAGCACGAATCACTTATTGATTATTCATCATTCAGGTTTTTCACTCGTACATCCTGAATTTTTGCAGAATTTTACAGAAGCCCTGCCCCTATGTGGAGGTTGCTCGGTTATTAGGTCTTACTTTCGTTGCCGTGGTGGTGCCCTCTCGGATGCCCTTCCAGTGGATATAATATTATGAAATGACCTGACCTTTCCTGCACCGTTACAGACAGTGTCGAAAGCATGTCAAAGTGCTCTCCACAAGCCCTGCCAGTAAATAAAACAAAAGTTTTCCCTCTGGATGCAGAACTGAATGAAAACAGTTTGAAGAGAAGTTAGAAAGTATGAGTGTTTGGTTAATTAGTAATCGAAAAAAACAAAAAATCATGACGTTTTGAGGAGCCAGTCTGCTACTTCGTCTTCTTCCCTCACTCGTTCTTTAACTTGTAGCACGCAACCAGCGTAAAGGACTCGGCTACCAAGTCACGGTATGACTGTTTTCTCAGTTTAACACTATATCAATACTTCATATTCTCATAGAGATGGTTACTGTCAAGCGCGGTCAACAAAAATTACAGCTACCTAGGCTCACCTCTCCACCACAGCGCAGGTGAGACCGCCTCTTATATAACTTACCAGCTTTCAAACTCTGCACCCACGTGACCCAATAACCAATAGCAACCAGACAAAAGTAATTGAACACAGGATAACCGATAAGCAAAGCAACATTATGGCTCCTACAGTAATAATACCAATAAATTCAATGTACTTAGAATAATCAATGAAGAATTATATATTCATCATTGATAAATCCAATTTGTTTCTGTCTCATAAAATGAAACTAAGTGAATCTTGGTGGATCCAAAGCTCATCATTTTTGATCTATATTTACATTTTAACTGAAAATTTTAAATAAATAAATTCTAAAAATTATAATAATCTAAATAAAATCAAATAGATGTAAACACTTCAAAATAAACTATGCCATGATTTATCTTTCTGAGTGCGTATTAACAATGGTATTGTCCTCCATGGTTTGTACAGGCTAACCCTCTGAATACACCATTGTTTACGCCCTTTATCTGACATATAGACTGTATTTTCAGTTTATTTAAATCTAGATGGTAATGAATAATGCATCTGATTGACCTTAATGTGGATAATTAGTTATGAATGCCAAAATTGGCTAAATTTAAACAATGGTAATTTATGCGTCTTTTTTTATTATGAATAATTAGTTATGTATATCTGATTGATCTAAAAGTCACGATAATTGCCCAGGAATTTTTCACTAATTTAGATTTATATACTGAAGCTCTTGTTTAGATTCATACAGTGCTTTGATGACAGAGTAAAACGATGAATAATTTAAACTGCTGAAAGGTTTGTCTTGGAGATGGATGGATAATCAATGTAATTTAGTTTTGAGAACGATACAGATTTGCCTGTTTTTCTTGTTCTTTTTTAAAAATTCTTCAATGAATGCAAAAACAAAAATTTTAACAGAAAAAGGAAATAAGTTGTCTGCGTCCCTTTTGTTCAAACACACACTCAGTAGGTTTACATTTTAGTTTGACTGAAACCACACTTTATTGAATTCCTGATACTCAGACAGACATCTCTGGATATTACGGTTGGAGTTGATTTTCTACTGCGTATATGCATCTAAGTGGGACTCAAACAGGCTTCACTGTTCTGTGCATGCTTTAAAATTTGCACATCAGGCTTTAACCCAGAGTCGAGCTGCATAAATGCATCACAGAAAGCCAGATAGTAAGTAAAATCTCAACAGAAGAAGAAAGAATGTAAAAAGACAAGGCGAAATGATCAGAACTGAAAAGATGACCTTGTTTGCCTCTTACTAATATGTTTGTTAATTGTTTTGGTACATTATGTAACGTTTCAACAAGAAGACAGCCCAATAGTACAGGCTGAAAAGGGTTTTTCCCACCTACTGTAGTGGAGGCAGGGACTTTAATTGCTAAATTGATTCTGGGATAAGATAGTAGTCGAGTTAAATCACCTAATCGAGCTAAAACTGTAGCTCAACATGTAAATGTACCGTCTGGAAAACATCAGAGAACTTGACTTACATTGTTGTCTACCCTGATATTTTATTTTTACATTCAATCTTTGATTTCGGGGACTCGGTGGAAAACATTAAATCTGTTACCTGAATTAAAAACCGAGGCGGCAATAAAGGAGCAGAAAATAAATACTGTATGTTGCAGTACACAAAGGGGAATCAGTATTCAGCTGCTCTTCACCAGAGGGGGACTGGTGGGTGGGAGGGAGGAGAAAGGAGCTCCTATCACTCCCCTCAGCTAATTAAAACTAACGACTCCAGGTGCTGCACGGCGCCGGGCGGAGGAACGGTCGGGCGGCGTGTTTGTGTTGGTGGTTTGCCTTCATTACCACCTCCATCCATTCTCCTTAGGAGCTCACCACGGTATCGACTGGGACTCTGACGCGCAATGTGCATTGCACGAAAAAGGGGTGATCTAAATGCAAATGGTGCAAAGTGATGCATTGAACAGGATTCAAAGAGGTGCAGTGATTTAGGATGTAGTGCAGAGATCCTTTCCTTTGCTAGGTGGAGGAATCTCAGTGCCGGCCGATGGTATCAGGCTTACGGCTTAAATGTTCTCCATAAGGTTGGATACAGACGAGGTTGTTTCTCGACAACTAAGGAGTCGATTAACATGTTTTCTCCTCGGCCTTTCTGCAAACCGCTGATCAATAGCAGACGGGAAAGGAGTGAGAGAGCAACTATGTGTATTCCCAGCCCTGTCTTTTTAAATCACACCAAATCTCAGAAGCCTTTAGGTCATCCTGCCATCTCTGTAAAACACATCCATACACACACAGACATGCACAAATACACACTATGGAGTGTGGATCTACCCACAGGCTGCACTCCACAGATCCATAATTATGACAAACAGTTACCTTTCCATACTGCCGGCAATATCGGAGGAGTAAAATACAGCTGGATTAAATTCAGGGGGAAATGGATTTGAGTAAAGGGTAGTTTGAAGCAGATGATGGTCTTTTAGTTTAAGCTGAATCTCCTCCGTCAGCAGGTATCACAGCTGAATTTTGGAAATGGCTGCAGCAGAGGAAGATTAAAAGATTTCAAATGAGAGTTTTGTCCTCGCTAACTGTATAATTATATCAACAATACTTGTATCACTGTCTGTGAGACAAAAGAAAGAATCATGGTGCGTTTCCAGCAGATTCTGTCATTGATTATTGAGCTTTTTTTTTTTTTTTACACATTAAGGCCTTTCCCCTGCGTCCAAGACGCTGTCAAACACAGCAGTCAGTAATCGCAGAAAACAAACAGCTCACTGCAGAATGATGACTTTTAAATAACGAATAAAAACCTCTCATCTGAGTTTTAAAATGTAAAATTATGATTGGCAACAAATCACTCTCCAGTATAAAATATATTATCCCTATCAGCTCAGTTTATAGATGATTTCTATTACAGCCATGGCTTTTCATTGGTCCATCTTATGTGATGTTTTCACCAGAAACTGAAGCCAAGTAGCTCATAAAAAAAAACAGCATTATCACGTGATATTTCATTCCTTCACAGGTTGATCAAGAGGTCCTGAACACACACTGAAACATCTGACTGGAGCTGAGCACACTTGGGATCCTAAGAGGTGCCAAAGTCACTGATTATGTTGTACTTTAGGCCCAATCCTTTGGCTCAGGACAAAATTGGACCGAGCAAAGAGTCTGCATCCAAAAGATTTTTTACAAGTGCACTCACAGTAAAAAGTGGAATATAAAACGATCCACACACTGCACTGCGTCTCATAACGATAAAAATCCGGGCAAATGCAACAAATCCACTGTTTGTTTTTGTTATTTCAACTTAAACGCCAATACACACACAGTAACCAGCCACAGACACTGACTACTAAACACAACAAACAGAGAATTAAAACAGATCCATGCCCATTCAAACAGCAGCAGCAATCTATGTTAAACAAAGTGAAGAAATGTTTGTCTCTACCTTTGCTGGACTTGTGACTCTGGTGCTTCATAAACGCAGTTTTCCCAACTTTGCTGTCCTTTAAAAACTTCCTCTTGAGTCTGATCAGGATGTGATTTGCTTTGGTGAAATCCTCACAGCCGGCCATTACAATCTCCCGCTTGTTAAGATCCAAACAGTTAGTCCTCCTTCACTTCCGTAACTCCAGGTGAACGTAACTTCTCACGTTTCAGCCGTTTTTGCGCTCTGAAGGTGTGGCCAAATAATCAAATGATTGACATCTGTCCACGACCACTCAGAGCGACAGCATGGTGCCGACCCAATAGGAAACCTGTGATATGTTTAAGTCGGCTTGTTTTTTTCTGTGATGCACTAAAGTTTATCCGATACTATAATTATGTTAAATTTACAGAGTTTCTACTAATTTGTCCTCATTGACTTTGAAGCTACCACTCCTAAGGTCTCGCTACAAACAAGCGGCTGCTGGAAGAGAGTAGGTGAGTTGTGTTTTGTCTTTTTGCTAAAGAAATCAGGCAAAGTTAAAAAGATATTTGGTGGCTAGAGCTATGGCTGGGACCCTATATGTCCTGTTGATGAAGTTAGGTGCTGTTCTGAGCATTATTTGTGGCTATAGAGTGGCGTTTTGGTTGAGGTTTGTTTATTGCTCCTCAGACCGCTGTGTATTGCTATCGTGCGGTCGTTACTAAAGTTGGTATAACTAGAGAGGCAAGCGGTCTGCAATATTCATCTCTTGAGGGGGTGTCTAACTCGGTGTTGTGGTATGTTTGACCCTAAATTTATTTTACGCCGGAATATCCCTTTCAGAGGTTGGGCGTGCGCAGACAGAGCACAGCTAGCAGACAATCAGAATGACCATTATGGAAGCAGTCTATATTCTGATCAGTTTATGAAAAGGTTTATATCGGCCCTCAGTTTATTCTGATTGAGGTGTTTATACAGAGCGATTTCACTTGACTGGGCTTTTAAATTGTTTATAATCTAAATATCATGGTCCATGTAAACACAGCGAAAGGAGGTAGCTAGGGTAGCTAGCTCAGCTAGCAGTGTACACAAGTCCAGGACTCAAGTCTGAACAAAGTCTTGAACAGTCCAGTCAACTGTTAGTTCATGAACAATTGAAGTGCAAGGTCCTTTTCAACCTCAGCTCTCAACATGGTATCACAGGGCTGCCAAGTTTCAGAAAATTACAAGAGGGAGAGTTTAGTGTTATGATGTATTTGGTCTTTTTTAACGTCGATTGATACCTTAAGACTGATGTCTTCACCTCCATGCCAGCTGCTCTCCCTGCACTGTGGCCTCCTAATGCTCTTCTTAATTAACCAGAAATTAGAAATTAAGATTGTAACAAGAATTTAGACAAAATACATTAGTTTGTCAATATTGCATTTCAACCAACTCTCCATGATTTAGCTGGGGACAAGATAGTTATATAAGCCAAGAAGGTTAGATTTAAAAGGACTGGTTGATTGGTCTTGGATTGATTATCTCGGTCAGTCAATCAGAGTTACTCAAACTACGGCAAGCCAAGTTTATTATCATGAGAAAAACAAATACAGAGTATTGAATGGCGAAATATAAGCGTGAGAAATGTCAAGATGGCGTGTGGTGTGAGAATGGGTCAAATTGCGTGTCTGTCACACTCAAATCGTGATGCTTGGCAGCTCTGGTATCCAGTTTTATGCTGACTGGCGTTCAGCCTGGACACCAGGGACTAGAGCCTTGACCAGGACTCAAGATTTAGTAGTTTAAATACAACACTGCCAGCTGGCGAATTGTTTGCTCCACATTAAATTGCATCTGCCTTTTTTATGTGAAAGTTATTGGAAAAGAGACACTGTGATTTCTTGTATTGTCTATGCCAGCTCACCACAACACTGCCATGGTTTCCATGGTGCTAAATGAGGACAGAGCCAACACCAGGTCCTCCCCTTACTTTTACAGTATCATTAAATCAAATTTGTTTTTTTTTTCTTCTCCTAAACGCTTAAGATAAGGGCCTACCATGAGGGTATGTCATGAACACAGAGCCGAGTGGGGAAATATAAACTGTAAACACCGCAAACACTCATTACTCAGGTGGTTACAATCTGCATAATCAAAATGAAACTGCTCCCAGACTAAACTAATTAGAACCGGCCAACAAACACTTTCAGAAAGCCATAGGGGACGGAAAAGTGGTACTATAAATGTTAAGTAAATATTTATTTTTAGAAAACTGTTAAAGATCAGACAATTTAATTTTGAAGGAAGCAGACACCAAATTAGGATTTGTCCCCCTTGTGCTTTCCATGAGGAATTCGCCGGCTTTAATATGAAATTAATGAAAAGAAAACTTCCTATTCAGCCTAGTTGGACCTGCAGTGCGAGGTGTAATTTTTCTGCCGTGCCCTTCCTGTCCACCGAACACCCTCAGTGAGATTCACATGATACCCGGCTGCTGTTGTGATTGACCACCTGCCTGCACAGCTGCTTCTCATTTGCTCATTTAATCTCTGGTATAAAGAAAAGGCAGAAGTTTCACACACTTTCCCGGTGAAATGTACTTGTGTGTGTGTGTGAGTTAAGCTACAGTGAGCACCACCTGGGATTTCATTGCTAAAATCTGGCTGAAAACGCTGAAATTAGGAGTGGATGTCCAAAACCTACGTTCAATCTGTTTTCAATCTGCTAAAATTTTGTTGCATTAAGGTGCTCAAAATCACAGCATCAAGAGAAAACACATTTTTATCACAGGGATTAAAGGTAAATGGTATTTCTCCAAAGTAATTTCCCAGAGATTGCTGGAATGTGGTCTATGAATGACAATTTGGACTGGTTGTGTTTTTCAAATTAAAACATACCTATAAGTGATTGAAGGCCTCGTGAGACATTTTAAAGGAATCACTTTAAAACATTTCCCCCAAAAGACAAAAGAAAACTGAACTTTGACTGAGCAGCTCTGACAAGAGAAGAACAACACCTGAATGCTGACGAAGTTAACTGATAAATAAAAACACTGCAAAGATCAACATTACCCAACGATGACAGAAAATGAGATAGAAGGAGAAATTCTAAGTTCTTAGTGTTTTATTTTTACATTCTTCCTTCATCTGTCAAAGTTTTCTTATGCTGCGTTTGAGTTACCTTGGCAGTCAGATGTCCGAGCTGGGAATGACGTCACACCAGAGTTACCGGCGTTTCAGTTACCAAGTCAGAAAAAAGCAAAATCAGAAGTGAGAACAAGATGGCTACATCTACGAAAGTTATTTCAGCGCTCGCCCTGTCAGAATACAAGCAAGGCAAGCACTAAAATAACTTTCGTTGATGTAGCCATCTTGTTTCCGCCTCAGATTTAGCTTTTTTCCAACTCGGGTGTGACGTCATTCCCAGCTCGGACATCTGACTTCCAAGGTAACTCGAACGCAGCACTACTTCTCTGTTTATTAGCAACACATCTACACTGTGCAACTTCTGGGCTATAGCCTAGCATGCAAAATCTTGAGCATGCACAGAACGCTTAGTCCAGTTTCAGCCTGATAGAAGAGTTTAGACGATAGAGAGAATCAATCCCCAATGACATTATCCAGGTACATTAGTCCAACTGTGAGGAGTTTGCTTTGTTTCAATCGTTCTAATGTGTTAACAGATGTTTTAAAAGTCTAGTTTTAAACAGACTATGGCAATAAATCTGACTGTATACATTTGACTTTGAACTCATTGGCTGTCGTCAGATAACCTGGCACTCAGGGTAATGTTTTGGGCATAGCCAGCACTCAGCAATTGAAGACCCAAGGCTAGGTCTTGTGTTTCTGTGCGTTGCCTTTCCCTTCAGCGATCAATAAAGTTCTTCTTCCTCTTTCTTCTTTTTCTTCTTCGTCTTCTCTACAGCCTGACTACACTTGAAAACAAAGACTGAAGGGACTGTTCGCTTGCTGTTAAAAGGCGTTCATGAAAAATACTAGTACATCCTGGATGACCGTTTTTGGATTAGCGTAAACATTTTACCCGTTTAGCTCAGGATGAACACCTTAAAACACATCAGATACCAAAACCTGGTCTCATGTCAGAGTCTGCGTTTACTTGTGTGTATAATCTTTGTAAACAGAGCTTATGTGTGCACCCAAAGCATCTTTGCCACCATCTCTTTCTAGTACACACATTAAATTCCAAACATGTACTATCACACAAGATGACGTTTCTTTAATTTGAATGAATCCCATAAACAAACTTGCCCGGAGTGGAAGCGCTTTAACTATCAAGGATGAGACATCACAGGGATCATTGTGCTTGTTACGCCCGTGGCATTGGAGTCTGTTGTGTCATTAAAAATTCTTATTGAAGTTGTATTTGCCCTCATTGATGTTGGTTTTCTTTGACTCTTTTTCTCTCCAGATGAGCCCAAATGGGTTTATTGAATAAACTTGTTCTTACACTAAGAGATTGCTCTGGCGCTGCTGTTTAGAAACGAGAAGTAGGGCCATTGAGTGTTTGGGAATACCTGCATGAGAGCAGCAGTCCAGCACTGGTTTCTTGAATAACTAAATGCCTGGGTTAGAGGAGCTCTTCAGAGCATAGTTCTGGGCTCAATAATAAGATAAGGTAACAATGCAGCGAGCCATGTCTGGGTACCATGAATTGAGAACCTGCCCTATAACATATTTTCCTATTTGATCAGGAAATAAGAGGGAATTTCATTTGCTTGATGCATAAAAAAAAAAAAACTCTAACCATATAATGAAGTTACTTTGTCTGAATGGGTTTCATATTCAAAATGGTAATCTACAACATTTTTAGTCAGAGCGATCCATTTTCCTACAACTGCTCCTTGATAGGAATGTAATAAGTCATAAAAAAAGCTTTTAAAGGTTTCCAAAGAAGAGCTTTTCTGAGAAAATCCTCCAGCTACGAGCAGTAATGTATTTTAAATTGACCCCCTGATGAACATTTATTTGCTAAAGTTAGGAATTCACATCTCCATTCCTGTCTTTATTTCTACATTTATCTGTGGACTGACTGCGGAGATGTCGAAGGCAATGTTCACACGCCTAAAAACGTCTGCTGTTTCACAAAAATCAAGGCTGCAGGTGTCAGTTGTATGCAGAGTAAAATATACCGATAACATCAAGATCTATTAAATGATCATAAATCATTATGAAAATGATAGCTTCAAAACTGAGAGTGGTGAATTTTACGACAAATTTACTAGTGACAGTATGAACTGTCACCAGTAAAAGTCAATAAATCTATAATTTGTGTGTGTCTGAGATTTTTTTATGTAGCCTGAGATTTAAAAACTCATTTCATTTAAAAGCAGAATATGAAGATATAAGTGATACAATATTAACATAACAGTTTCAACTAAGTTATCTGATTGGTTAAACAGGAATTCAATGAGCGCTATTTAAAAGTTGAACATCACTGAGGCTTTCATATCCGCCCGCCTCAGCCAGGTGTTCTGAATACAATTAATTATCCCGACAGCCGGCCGTTTGTCCAGATTGATCGAGCTGTTGCCTCAGAATCACACAGGCCACCAAAGCAACTGTCAACAGACTCATTTTTCACTGACTGCGTGATAAATGGAAACAGATATAAATATAACAATGAAGCTGGTCCTCGGTCATATGGAGATGTAAGTGTTTTCCTCCACCCTGACCTCCTCTTTGCACGTGTGTGTGTTGCTCGGCAACTCTCCTAGTTAAGTACTCCTACGTGCAGAGCCATACATATGATTGAATGAACACGAATCAATAATCTGTGGCTTCATACTGTTTTTTTTTGCCGAAATGCAATTTCAGACTCAAGGTTGGGATGTTATGTAACTGAATATTAGCTCTGTGATTATCTTTGGCAGTCTGCGGCCTTGTGTCTGTTACCTGCTGTGCCAGAGAAATGTGAAGGAGAAAGTAAAACTGAGAAAAAGTGTTTATATAAATACTCGTTTGAAGTTTGTTCCTTTTAGATGTTTTCATGCGTGGATTATATTTGTATAATGTCACCTGTTTATTGCTTTAACTTATTCGCTCAACATTGAACTGCTCAGAGTAATATATATGTTAAAGCTCCTATGGGGAGTTTTTTAATATTTGATTAATAGACTAAAAATCAAAATGATGTCTTTTCATGATATCTAAAAGCAAATGAGACCACTAACAGTTTTAATCACCTCATTTTAATGCTTGAAACCAGTGTGAGGGGGTAGGTGTCAGCTGTTATAATTGTCTTTCACTTTCCAAAGTTTTATTTTTGTACTTTTTCGCTGAACTCAAGGTCTGATCTCTGTTCGCTTCAGATCCAGACTATCCCACTGAACTTATGCAACTTACTGAATGTTTTAATTTAACTCACAGGTTGTTTTGATTTAATCAGAACAGTGTGACATCTTAATAGCTTGATGTTTTATATGACATTTTTGACAAAGATGCAAAAGACGTCTGAACAAACTGGTGAAAAAGGCTGGCTCTGTGGTTGGACTCAAGCTGGACTCAGTGGAGGATGTGGTGGAGAGATCTACACTGAGGAAGGTGGAGACTATTCTAAAGAACATGGATCACCCACTTCACAAAACCTTGATGGACCAAAGGGCCAATGGTGGTGGACGGCTCCTCTCTCTTTGCTGCAGGACAGAAAGATTCAGAAGATCTTTTGTGGTTGGCCTGTTCAAATTGAAGATAACTGGCCAATGAGACTCGGTCGTGTGTTAAATCCAACCCCTGCCCAAGAGGATTAATTCGTATTATACCAACAAATGGGTACTGGTTGTGATGGAGATCCTGGGAGCTCTGTCATTACGGGTTCAGCGCTGTATTACTTTACCTGTGAACATAATAAAAGGTTCATCTGAAACCTGAAAAGACTGAGAAAAAGACTCTTCTGGTTGTCCTTGAGCGGTCAACTAAAGAACAGTTTCTTACACAGCCAAGCAGCTGAGGAGCTTTAAGTTGTGTTCAGTAAATGTTCATAATGGTCATTGAAATGACTGCACTTCTGTACGATGGATATGAGTGACAAATCTAAAGGGCCACCTGGATGTGTAAGTGAAAACACTTAATGGTTTAAGTATCCGATCATGTGGTTCAATCACAAGCATATCCTATCACATTTTAGGAAATGTTCCCTTAACATCCCAACAGCATTTAGGCTATTATTTTTCTTAGACACACAACTTGAAGAGCGAGCTGTTTGGGGAACTTAAAAAGACAGGGTTTTAAAGCAGAAATGGGTCCTTTAGGGTCCCAACTGGAGTGCAACTCTCCGTATCCACTTGTTGTCGAATTATAACAAACAATTTTACAGATTTTAATTCAAAAAGCAAACACCAAACAATAGCCAACTGATGGTGTTAGCTCCCTAAAGACAAAACCTGAATAAAGAGGGAAACCACAACCCCCTAACATTACTTCTCAGCCCGGCTGATTGCCATCACTTGGGGTTGAACATCACAGGTGCCCCCCACGGCTCCTGATCAGCGAGGGAACCTGTGACCCAGATTGTGGATCTCTGCTCATAGCACCGGCTACATCTACAGACATACACTATTCTCTGAGACATTCTCAACAATGTTATCCAATAACCTCTGAGTGCACCATTACTGCCCAGAGATCACAACTGAGAATGAAACAGATGGCACAGTCTACCTTTAGTGTGAGCTCGGCTTGATAAGAATCTGAGATGGGCCCAGTAGTGGCGAGACAGACTGAGGAGTGATTTGATGCAAAGTTGTGTCGAAAAACTGCTTATCAAAACACAGAATGACTTAAAGGGGTTCATCTTCCTTGGAGATAATTAGACCTGAAAGAGATCATGTGGATCAAAATGAAAACAGTCAGAGAGATGAGGAGGTGACAGTGCAGTTTTTACAGTGGTGCTCCTCAACGCCAACTCAGACAGGGAAGGAGTGGGTGTTATAAAACAGCTGATAAACTGAATTCATACCTGCTTGTTTCCTTTTAAAAACAAGAGACTCTTTCATTCTGTATAAATAGATATGAACTGGGCTATTTATGTAAATACAGTATAATCTACGAATTGGATCACAGTACTGATCCTGCTCTGTGATTGTTTTCATTTTTATCCTCTGCGTCATGACTGTCCTCTTCACTTACAATGTAACTGGGTTAAAATAAAAAAAAAAAGATAAGAGGACACTGTTCATGCAGGGGAGGTTTGATGGAGAAGACCCCAGCTGAGCGACTAATCCACATCACAGCGTAATTAACAGTGGCAGCCTTGGAGTAAATTTTTGTTCAAAATTACTCAAAATGTAAGTTTTTAACCCTTTCATTTCTTTTATATCATATTTAAAACATACTTTTATATACTTCTATCAAACCAATATGATCAACGAATTACTATAAAAAACACCTGAATACAGTCTGATGAATGAAAAAAATGTTCTCTTGTAGTTTATTAGTTTCCAAAAACATCTAATGTAACAAACGAGATAAATAAATATATTTGTTCAATTTTAAGGACATTTTCAGTAGAAAGTGAAATAAATATTTCAGCTCCAAAAAATTTGAATTTTCTGTCCATATTTTGTGGTGTCAGACATTAAAGGGTTACCTTAGAAAGGTCGACATGTTTCACGCAGTTTTTTTTTTGTAATAATCAGTCCTTGAGTTTACCTGAATTTGTTGTACAGTTTTGTACAATAACTCATCTTATCTTGTTAAATCATCTTTCAAAATCTTTCATGTGTTTTCTGTGCAAACTTAAAGTGGTAACATTTTTGAATTGGTTACTCAGCATTAAAAATGCAGAGGTCTTTACTTTCACTCACTTCACTCCCTCATGAGCTGTCTTGTTGCAAAACTCTGAGTTTCCCGTTCGGCGCTCTTCCCTTTTTATTTTTGTGTGTTTTCACGTACAATCACACACCAAATCAAAGTATTACCCTATTGTCTCTGTATTAAACACACAGACTTACTCTATGTCGATGAAGAGTCCCTAGTTTGAGGTGTTAAAAGTACCACACTTTGGACATCTTGGCACGCCACTTTTTCATCTTTCCTCTAAAAAGCAAAAGCAGAAGTGTCCAAACAGCATGACTCACACACAGTCACTGCAAATGTGCTCGGAAACAAATATTGACCGAATGATGATCTGATCCTTTAAAAGGAAGGTTACATGCCAGTTATTCATGCGAGGAACCATCCAAATATGACCATCCAAGGGTAGAATAATTTTCAATTGATAAGCCAAAGAGGGAATTTGATCTCTGCCACCCGCTGCTCTGCTGAAGGCGCCATGTGAGCTCCAGAATCACAATTCTGTTTCTTTTCTCTGGCTTCTCAAAAGATTTGCCAGGGTTCGGGGAGAATATCACACTCACTGGGGTGGAATACTGAGAGCCGCATGTTGGACCTGACTTATTATTTCTCACAAGAAGTAGCTGCTAGAACTAGCTGAGCAAGCAGAGGGCACAGTGTGGATACTGGTAATCTGACAAATCCAGTAACTCTGTGAATTTACCACCAACGGGTTTTACACAGAGGGAGAGCCTTTGCACATATTCAACATATTCTGTTGTATTATATCTGTTGCGTCGTGTCATATTCTATCCCGTTGTTGGTGCTGACATACTGTCTGCCCATGCATCAAACTCCCTCAATGAAACACATATTGAACTTACTCATAAAATGTCAAAGATCCGGGGGCACTGGTAGGCTTGGTGGAGCAGACATTGAGGCTGCAGTCCCCGTTGTGCTGGTCTAGGATCAGTTCTCGGTCCTGGCATGATTTGATTTATGTCATTCTACATCTCTCTCCCAACATTTCCCATCCGTCTCAAGCTGTCTTATCCAATAAAGGCAGAAGTCCCAAAACAGTCAAAGACCTTTCAGATTGGTCAGTCTTGATTTGAATAAGACACCACCGGCTATTGAAAGTCCAGTGACTCCTCTGATAGACATCTTTCTATCAAATAACCAGTTAAAGTTCAACATTTTCAGAAAAAGGAACTCTTGATCAAAAATTTGCGAAAATGAAAATAGTTCAGGAATTTTCTACCGAGTCATTTTTGATTATAGTGATAATCTGTTTGTCTGGGAACCTCAGGGAGATAGTTTCAAGCTCTAATCAAGATTGTTGGCATCAACCTTGAAGATCTAGTCAGAGCCATCCTTCAGCCCTCCCTTCATGCAGTGAGGTTTGCTTATGCTAGGAGGGCCAAAACAGATACTTTAGATCAGTGCTGTAAAAATATTTGAGCCTGCATGTTTATAATGATGATATCCATGTAAATATATTAAGACGTCTTGTGTTGAATAAACTTTTCTTTATCGTGTGTCTTGTCTGTGTTGTGATGTGATGCCTATGTGGACTATGTGTCGCCAAAAGAGGGAAAGATAAAGATTTTTTTATTCTAATTCAATCCCATCTAAAATAATCCAAACCAATCCAATAAAATCCGATCAATTAACTACCTACTGAGACAGATTTTTTTATATACATCATAACTTGGTAACACTTTACAATAACCATAACTTATAAATGGCAGATAGACCTTTTATAAATGGTAAGCAGATAGTTTATTAATGTTTAATCATCATTTATAAATAGCATATAGACCATTAATAAACTGTAAATTTTACAGTTTTAAAAACCTAATCCTAACCCTAACTTTACAATAAGCATCTAAGTAATATTTATAGATGGTTTATAAACCACTTTTTAATTATTTACAAAGTGTTACAAGCATCAGTTGCAACCTTTTAATAACCATCTAAGTAATGTTTATAGATGGTTTAAAAACCAAATATTAACCATTTACAAAGTGCTGCTGACACACATTTTCATCAAGACGTTGTACAACCAATATTTAAACCCTAATCATAATTTCATTGCTTGTTAATGGTAAAGTTACTATTAACTTAAATTAGGAAACTATCTATTTTCCATCTTTAATTGGTCTATTTGCTGTTTTTAAATGATGATTAGACATTAATAAACTATCTTTTTAACATTTATAAATTATGGTTGTTGTAAAGTGTTACCAATAACTTTATAAAATACTCCAACTGTAATAATGGAGGAGGCGGGCTCTGAACACTGTACTGCAGCCAGGCACCAGGGGGAGCTCTGTACACATGATCAGCACTTACTGAAGCCATGTTTATTATTCTTCTAACTCTCTTTGTGTTAGTCTTGACCACTAATCGAAGACTAATAAACAGCTTTTTTTGTGCTTCTTATTTCTCAATCGTTCATGACATGTTCTGCAGAGCAATGACGATGCAAAGACGATTATAGTACGAGTTTTACTAACTAATGGCCCATTCACAAAAATACCCCTTCTCGCTGGATATAATGACACAGATGTGTTTGCATTTGTTTCAAATATTCACTTTTTATTCAGAGAGTGAATCTTAATTACTTTAGAACCACATACATTTCCCATTGAGCTTACAAAAAGACAGAAAAAGGTATTAAAACATACAAAATAAATACAAAGAACAGCTCTACAATTTTTTCCACTGCTCTTCATCGAATCTTACTTTCAAAAAATGATACAAAACAGTGTAGGACAGGTAATGCATGAAGAAAGAAGTCAAGGAATGGACGTTTTTTGGGGGAATGAGACCAAAAGCATAATAAATTAGTATTTCTGGGTTGTTGCAGGAGTCATCAGAACTTGCAGCAGAAACCGCAGCCCTTGTTGCCTTTGCAGCAGTTGCAGCACCAGCGGCACAGAGAGAGGTGGCTCTGACGCTTCTGCCTGATGTGACTCGGCATCTGTGTTAAAGACAAAGAGACGTGAACAAGGTGTTCATCTCCGGCGTTCAATCCACTCGTTGTATAGCGAGAGCACCGGGGTACTCCGCAGGGAAAACTCATCTACTTAAATTTTAATTTGCTGAAGTTAATTGGCTTAATTCATTCAGTCAATTGAACATACCATCCACGATTCCATTGACATTTCTTGATGTGCCGCAACTGGAGTGTCATTGCTCCCTGCCTCCTCCAGCTCTCGCACCTGTTAATGAATTATGCACATTTAGGAGACACATCTAAGCATCCTGACAAAACATTTATGGCTAATAAGCAAATGAAGTGAGTTTAAGTCAAATCCTTACCTCGCTAAATGGGAGGGCGGAGCTCTCCAGGATGCAAATAAAGGCGAGCACGAGTGTCACTGCAACTGCAATGCTGAATGCCTTCATTTTGAGTGGTTTAGTTATTAAATCCTTTGAAGATTAGAGCTGATAGGTCTTCTTTCTCATGGGTGTCAGGCCACGCAGGAGCACCACTATGTCTTCAGTTAATTCTTCAGCTCCAGTGATGGATGGCGACTGTCTGGACAAGTGGATTTCTTCAGATCTGCTGGTGACCCGTGTCAGCCCTTTAGAGTCCCTCTGCTGTCTGATAGTCAAGTATGCAGAGCGGTCTGGTATTTATACACCCCCGGGCTCAGTGTTGCCTCATCACTGGGAGGCCCGGCCCATTCCTGGCAGCAGTTACCTAACTCCTGTGGGGAAGTTTTGACCTCCTCATTATTGCTCTTCATAGTGCTGCAACACTCGGGGAAATTCTCTGATCTATTTTTGATTGTGGGCCTCACTGTCTGTTCGGCAATTTCAAATCATCTCTGAACTTTTAAATTAAATTACTTTCCAAAGACAGAACACGTAATTCCACACATGAACAAGCTGCCGCCGCTGCTGGAGACCATCATTTAAACAATATATGAGAGTGATCTGTATTCTGTATTGATGCGGCGCCTGATACTCGAGGAGATTTATCTGAAAAATGTGACTTTCCCTAGAATGAACTGGAGATTCCCACAGCAAAGGCCAAGACTGCACGGGTCAGTCTGTTTTATGGCTGACTGAGCTGCACTTGTTTCGACCCGGGAAATCCTTCAGTGAAGAGAGCGAGCCTCTTTGGAATATCCATTGCTCAGTCTAAAGGATGTAATTACAACCTCTCAAATGGAATAATTAGCCCCTCATTTTCAGCACGTTCACTTTTTGCATAATACACAGGAACCTGCAGTTGAACCAAATTAAATCCCTTTGAGAGCAGTGAAATAGTGGCCAGGATTAAAACCTTCCATTTGAGAGTCAAGGTGTTTTAATCTGCGCTGGTTAAAGATGACTATAATGTAATCTGATGAGATAAATCATGTCCGCTGCATTGTTCTGAGTGTTTTATCTGCAACAATACAAATCTGTTCATGTGCGTGACATATTCATCATCTTTTTTGTTGTTCTGTGGTTGATTAATTCCTCTAAGGAGGTTGGGGTTTGATGCTCTTTGTTTGTCTTTTTTGTCACTTTATCCGGCAGCAGGATTATATAAAAACTGCCTTTTGTCATTTTAATGAGATTTGGTGGAAGTCTGCAGGTTGGATGGAGGTAAAAATGTAAATGTAAAAATGGCCTTCTTATGAACAATCTCTTTTTCTAACACATGTTAATCCAGTCTAAGCATCACACAAGGTGAGAGCTAGTTCAGGCAAGCAGCTCAATCTGCACTGACTACTTTGAAGCGAATACACAGATTTACAGATTTGTGGTTGCAAAAGTAACTTCAAGGTTAACTCCAAGCTCAAAAGTAACTCATATGCTGAACATCTGATCTTCTTTGGATTAGGTTGTGTTCAGGAAAAGAGATCAGTCCAGAGAAAATGACATGACATGTATGATATTAGCCGTGGTGAATATAATGAAAGGTTGTGACTGCACACTGACATTATACTGCCAAAATCTGTTTCAGAGAATAAGAGTTGTTATAGTCAGATCTATTGTGAAATAATTATGGGAAAGAGATGAAAAAAGTCTAAATTTGCACCTTGACTCTCGTTTTCTTATCAGCCGGTTCTTTAATTCTGTACACACACCTGTGTTGAATTTATTCCAAGTAATCTGTTTAACCCTGTATTTTTCTGATACCAAAGGCTGCTCTAAGTCTCTGTTGATCTGTTCACTGTAGGCTTGTAACTCTGAGTTTTCTTACCATGTTGATAACCTCTGTTGTAGGACCACTTCACTCTTCTGTCAGGATTAGTAAAGCCAGATAAGATACCTGGGGTATGTTGAAATCTAGTCAAATTTAAACCCCAACCACCTCCCCACTACTCACCGGCAGGTTTTGACAAAAGCTTTTAGGACACAATCTTATTATCACTCTATTCCTGCATGTAAAAATAAAGTCTTTACAGCTTAAAGCTCCAGTGAGGAACTTTTGGTCTGTGTCAATTTTGACACCCTTAATGGAAAAAGCCGTCTCGTCCTCTGTACTTAACCCTCCTCCTGTGTTAGGGTCTGTACCGACCCGTTTTTGAATTTAAATGCTTAAAAGAACCATTTAAATAAGTTTTTTTTGCATCAAACCTTTTTGACTTTGTCAGGAACCTCTATTTCAACAAAATAAAAACAAAAAATTCAATTGACTAGATTATAAAATGTTCTTATTAATAATTATGGCACTTGTCTTGTTAGGGTCACTGTTGACCCAGTTAGATTAATATCAAATAATTAGAGCAAAAACTGAAATAATGTGCACAGTCAGGCACCACACTGACAGTCAGATCCTCTTCTGATCATGTGAGATTGAGGAAATTCTCATTTTTCTGCGTATTTCTCTGCACAAAAAAAAACGTCAGGCATGTCCAGACATGTGAGATCAGTTCAGTATAGATGTCTGTGTGAAGGGTATACTGACAAAGAAAGGCCCAGAGGACCACTGCAAAAACTATTATAAGCAATATTTTCATGGATAAGGAAGCCTACCAAGGTAACTGAGAGATGAGAACCAAATTGGATGATAGAGAATTGTTTTTAGTGTAATTTACAGCTGATTCAAGACACAGGTCAAAACCGACCCTTAACATGGTGGGTGCGTAGTAAAAGCTAACACAGGAGGAAGGTTAAAGTCATTTTTGACCAAAAATTTCATCCTGCTAACTGTTGAAAGCCAAATATATCTTTTGTTGTAAATATGTAAAGTGGGAAATAATAAACAGAACTGCTTTTTTGAGCTGCTTGGCCGACACCTACCCCCTCACATTGGTTTCAGGCATTAAAAGTTTGGAGTATAAAAATCCTCAAACTTGTTGTCAGTTGTTTGCTTTTGTATATCATAGAAAGGCATCAATATGAATTTTAGCCCATTTCATTGACATCAAAAAATTCCTTACAGGAGCTTTAAAGCTCATACGAGCTCCTTGTTGCTTGATATACAGTAATGACCAGGAAGGGTTTGCAAGTTTTTAAAAATGTATATTGAAGTTTTTTATCTTGTTATGGCATGTGGATTTATTTTACCAACAGCAGCACCAAGACCTTCAGCGGCATTAATCATTTAACTGAGTTATTTTTCATTGCTGTAACTGTTGCTGCTAAAGGTTTCAGGTGAAGAGCAACATTAATCTGCAAGTAAAGCCGATGTTTATGCTTTCCTCGGCAGAGATTCAGGGTTAGTGATTTGAACAGCAGGATACTCATTACCACAAAACAGGACAGGATCGGTAAAGGTGTTTTTAAACCGCACTGCTTTGCCAAAGTCAACATAAACCAAAAATTCCCAAAAGGATGTTTGATTACTCTAAATATTCCCACAGTAGAGGTTCATGAAGATTGCACAACTGCTGTGATGACACTTCAGTTTGGCAGACACGTGTTTGGCACAACAATCCAAGAGATGTGTTTGGACATACATGACGGTTCAGTGTGGACAATGTATATCCTCGAGGAATGGACTTTAGGCTTCGGTGGAGGTCTGCGAACCCTGCATGCTTTTCTACTCTATGTTTGGTGTTATGTAAGAGTGATATAGGGA
This sequence comes from Xyrichtys novacula, assembly GCA_962446985.1. NCBI lineage: Eukaryota > Metazoa > Chordata > Actinopteri > Labriformes > Labridae > Xyrichtys > Xyrichtys novacula. The sequence continues at coordinate 29,414,076 of OY660871.1, forward strand.
AACAGAAACAATGGAGAGCTGTTTTTGTAGAATTAAACGTCATTACAGACTCAGACAAAAGCAGGCTAACAGAGAGTGCATGCATATAAGTAACCCATATGAACGACTCCATATAACATCAAAACTCTGAATTTAAAAGAATCATTTCCCTGTTATCAGTAAGGCAGCGATAAACAGCCTCAGATTAATTAACCTGCCAGCATCAGAAACTGTTCCAGAGCAACATCGAGCTGTGAATAAATACAAAAATCAATACAGGTGGAAATGAAATAACAAAAAAGGCAAAAAAAAAGGTACAAACTGATAACCAGTGGACCGAGCCCGCTGATAAAATCAGAGGCCATTTGAATTCTCATTATACCTTCAAAGCGTCTGTAAATTGTTCGTGCTGACTCAATTAGAGGAACAACATGCAGCGGGACCCCTGCGTCAGTCTGTCTCGCTCTCTGATAACCTCACCAGCCTGTGTGCTTACTTTGGGTGACCACATAGTCAGTGTCAACAAATACAGCCATGAATGGCTCCACATTTGTTGGAATGTACCCATACTGTCCTGATATGAAAGCGCCACATCACATTGTTTTTACGTTTGGTGCATGTGCTTGTGTGCTAAAGTGTGACTGAGGGGACTAAAAGGGGCTCTGGTCCACTGCTTGAGCAGGCACATGGAGTCCTCTAATGATGAGCATATTTTGTTTTCATGTTCCACTCAGTATGACTCAGCTCATGAGAAATCAGAGAACGACTCGGGTTGATTGTGCCAAGAGAAAAATATTACTGCCAGGTTCCCAGCGAGTTGAAGAAAAAGTCGAAACGAATCAATTCCTGGTGAAAAAAAACGCAGAGACCCTGCGTAAATAGGTTGATTTGAACGGGTAGCAAACCATTTGAAGCCTCCACATGCAAACATAAAGCTGATATTGTTTTATAAAAAATGCATGTTCCTTTAAATTTGATGCCAGTTGAGACTTTTCATTTCATGCTGTGCCAAATGTTTCAGTAGGTGAGGTACGCCAGTGTAGCACATGTGCTCTTCTACTACAGAGCCACTCTGTTGTAAGACATGTGGAACAAGGTTTGGCATTGTCTTACTGAGATGTTTAAGCTCTGCCTTAAGAAGGTTTTTCCAGTGACAGTGTTGCTTCAGTATCCATTTATGCTGTTTAGCATCAATCAGTGCGTTTACATGCACAGCTTAATCAGACTGCGCTCATAATTCATTTTGTTCCCTGAATCAGGCTGCTCTCCTTGTTTGCATTTACATGCAGCTGAGAAAATCGAACTATTGACGAGAACGTGTCCTCCTCCCCAAAACTAGGGGGCGATATGGGTCTTTTCAGCGCTACTTTTGCCCCGCTACTTTTTCTACTTTAATCGGAGTTCTCAAACTGGGACTATAGTTGCACTTCAGTTGTCTGGTCTTAATGAGAGAAAGACAATAATTTGGTTTTCTTGAGTCATGTAAACGTACTGACCGTTGCCTTCCCAGATGTCTAAGTTACCACAGGCCCTCAGAGATCCTCATACCATCCCAAAAACTGGCTGTTGAACTATGAGCTGATCCTTACCTCTTATAAAAGGTGGACACAGTATCCTTGATTTCCTTGATGAATGTTTAATTTGAAGACAGCACAGTCTTGTCACTTCACCTCTGTCCATCATAAGAAGTCAGAGAAGTCTCCAATGTTTCTGGATCAAGTTTACAAGTTTTCCTCTTTATGGCGGCTTAAAGCGTATTTGAGCACATGCCGTGTTTTCCACTTCAGAGTCAAGCCCGTTTCCAACACTATGCTCCCAGAGGGCCTGAGGATCACAAAAATCCAGCATTGATTGTCACGTACCGGAGTTAAACAAAAAGAAGACCAAAATGCAGAACAAAAATGATTCATTCAAAATGAACTAATTAAAAAGCAACAAAAACTGACTTTAAATGTACAACAGAAAACTTCCCAATGGCAAAACAAAGAGGCAAAATCCAAATCAACCAAAAATCCAAAATCCAACTAAAGATACTGGCATACAGACACGCAGACATACAACAATGAACCAATAAGGAAACAGGGGAGACAGGGACTATATATACGCACACTGGGAAACGAGCAACGAGAGGCACTGAGACACAGGTGCAGACAATTACTGAGGAGGGAAAACTGAGGAAGTAAAACAAGACTAGAAACACAGGGAATAAACTACTACAAAATAAAACAGGAAACACCGAAAACTGATCTAAGAAATAAAACACATTAGGGTCAGACACAAACTGAAAACTCACAAGACAGGACTACAGGGGAACAGGAACAATGGGGTACAGAAACACCAGGGAAAGACCAAACCAAGGGAAAATTAAAAACCAGAACAGATCACGACATTAATATTCAACATTGCCTCCCTTTTAAAGAGATTTCTAGAGATTCTCAGTCTTAACAGCACAAAAAGTGGCTGTACAAGTTTGCTCAAGACAAACCAGAAGTCAAAGTGTCCATCAGAGTGAAGAGTGTGAGCAAATGTTTGAAATAAAATGTTTAATTTTTTAGTTTAATATTGGAAATAGTGTATTTACAGTGTTTCCTTATAAAAATAGGTTTTATCAAAGATTTTATCTATAAACATTTAACACAGTGTCATTTTAAAGCGTATTCAAACAGATATGAAAGTAAAAGTGTGTGTATCCGGGTTTTCCAAGTTTTCTCCCCTGTGCCTCCTGACAGCCTCTGTGGCTATCAGCAGGAATCTTCTAGCCAAACAAAGCCAGGCACCAGCCCGGCGGACAGACTCACCTCTGCAGGCGCCACTCTACCTTTTCCCCCCCGTTTGTGCATCGTAGGGCATTGCTCCTATCCATCCCTGTTGCGTCATATCACCATCCCTCCTCCCCTCATTCTCCTCTTGACCCCTGCCTGCCCCTTATATGGAGCTGCAAGACAACCCTCTTATATCCAGCTCATCATCAGACAGCATGTCAGTGTCAAATCCCCCCCAAACCGAGCACACCTCACCCCCCAAAATCACAGCCAGACTGACGCCTCCAATGTTTACATCTCACCTGAAACTGGGGCAGGGAAGAACCGGTGTTAGGTAATCATGAAGACATCAACTCGTAAATAAATACAAGGTTTAATAGACATGACATCATGTGATCATGCTCTGCTCCTGTCTCTGAGAAGTTAAAAAAAAAAGTGTAGTGACAGTTTTCAGCTGCAGGGGGCAGTGTGGAGTTGGGATGGGTTTTTGCTCTTTGAGGATGGCGGAATTTCCCAGTTTGTGCAGACCACAGGCATGTGATAATGTTAAACTAGAAATTCTGAGTATTACTGAACAGTATCATTCATGGATAAACCACAAGTGCATGAAGAAGATTAAGACATCATTACAAGGAAGTTTGCTTAAAACTGATGTACAAAAAATGACTCCAATCGAACGTTATTTCTCTCAGTGTTTAAACATGAATCTAAGGCGTTAGGGTGTATTATTCTCCCCTTGTTTATCCAACAACTATGACTACTACTCATTGTATCCTCAGATATAAACAGAGAAATCAAACATGTCAAAAGGTAAAGATCCTCCTTTTATAGTTTTGGTAGCAAGTCTTAAACACAGCCCAACTTATTAACAGTAAACTTTTTAGAACCGCCAGTAAACAAAGTATAAAAACACTCGAGGCGGCATAAAGCATAAATCAGCGTTCTGACAGCTTGCTGTTTTATGGTAGAGTGGAGAGACGTCTGTTTTGTTCATCTTCTTGATGTTTGATCCGACGCTGAAATATGAGTCGAGTGCACAATTTGCTATATAATAATGCAGTGGATGTATCATGTCAGAATAAAAGCACACCTGGAGTTGTGCTCTTATAGCTGAGAGGATTTGCTCCTTAGTGTTTTCATGAATTATTGAAACTTTGCTTTTCCTGTACAGTATTTTTTTTTTTCCTCATTTGAACTTGCAGTATAATTCTGCTGGAAGAGTTATGAGACCACGGTGCATGATGTTTCATTTGCACCTTTTTCAGCATTTCTAATCTGGTTGAAGTACAAGGCCTAACTGGAATCAGGATTACTTGTTTCTTAAATTGCACGTCATGGTTGGAAAATCTTTAAAACTCCTGCGAGGAGGTTCCTGACATTTATGAAACAGACTGCAATTCATATCAATGCCTTTATATGACATACAAAAGCAATCAAGACCATCAGCTCCTACATTGTGGAATGACTTACCTCTCCACATTAGACAAGCTCCCTCACTGTCCATTTTTAAAACCTGTCTAAAAACCCAATTTTACCTCTTGGCTTTTGACCCAGCATGAGACGGCATTTGTTTTATTGCTTTTTATTATAATTTAAAACAACTATTTATTGTTGTTTTATGTTTTAATGTTATTATGAAAAGCACTTTGTGTCAGCTTTGGTTGTATTTAAGGTGCTTTATAAATAAAGTTGAGTTGAGCTACAAGGTTGATGATTTTATATTGTAATTTTTCATGCCTGGTTTGAAGGGGTAGGTGTCAGCCGAGCTGCTGAATAAACAGCCTCTTTCTTTTGCATGTCACATGTGATATACTCTTAAAAATGATGCATCTTACTGTCAAAAGTCAGCAGGATGAGAGTTTTTGGTCAGGGGACAGTAATTCAGGATGTGCAGGACAATACAAGCAAAAACTGCTTTGTCCACCAGGGGGCAGCAAAATGAACCCAAACCAAAAGTTCCTCAACAGAGCTTTAAAAAATCCACAAAAGTGATGATAAATGGTGATTATACTTTATAAAGATAGTGACATATAAAATTTATCCAACAACTATGACTACTACTCAAACAGTATGTACTGCATGTTAAATTTTTTGTAGGATGGTAGGTGAAGGTCCCGCCCTCCTTTGCCTCTGATTAGCTAGAAGTGCTGGGCTCTGATTGGTTAGTTCTTATGGCTGTGAAACGTCATCTTCTGTCTGGTTAGGATTAGGGTTAGGAGATTCAGAAGTGCGATAATGTTCTGAAATGTTCTGTTCGATGTACAGAGCCGACAGCCCACGTTTGGCTTGAGCGTGTGACAATGTTTCCAAAAAAAAAATTTGCGGACTGCATACTAGCTAGCTTTGTCGTATTAAGCCGTTAATAACATACACCCCCCCCAGTCAATATCGTTACCAAGCAATCGTGACTTAAACCACAATGTAGTTATTCGAATATACTTATATTTTGTGATTTACAGGTGCTGAAACAAAAAGCGTTACAGCCGTCCCTGGTCTCCCCTATTATCTGTAATATTTTCAGGCACTTTTTAGTGATAATAAATGGTGAATATACTTTTTGTAATAGGGGTGACCAGGAACGGATGTAACACCTCAAATTTTTTTACTAATCAGGTACAGAGTAGTCCACTTAACCCACTTATTTCATAATTGAACAGAGTGAAGAGAAAAAAATGATAAAAACAGCGGCATATCTGAATTTATTCAACATCTACGACTGCGACTCAAACAGTATGTACTGCACACTACCTAGCTTTGTAGTATTAAGCCATAAATAACATACTAATGCCCATTCTATCTGGGTCATGTGACTTCACTCATGTGTAACTGGTCAAAGATTTAATTCAATATCATTATCAAACAATTGTGACTTCAAGCGCTATGTAGTTATTTGAATGTGTTTATATTCAGTGATTTACAGGTGCTGAAGCAAAAAGTGTTACGCCGTCCCTTGTCTCCCCTATTATCTGTAATATTTTCAGGTGCTTTTAATCATTTCCAGGTTTGTTTTTCTTGTTTTTAAGGTCATTTTACACCCTAAATTAGAGACATCTGATCTTAAACTCCAGAGTTTTTCCTATTTGACTTCAGCTGTTGTGCACTAGGTTTTAAGTGCCTGGAAAGTTGTTAAATCAGTGGCGTATTGGCACGGCCATGTTTCAACCACTGTTAAGTGTTTATCAGGTTGTTGTATTGTGCAGAGACCATTTTATGAACCAAACAGGCCATCCTGGGAGAATTAAAGAAGTAGGAGATCATATAAACGAGGAGAACATAACTTCTAGTAAAAACGGGTCTTTTGGCGTTCCTGATAATCAAAAAAGTCCATTTTGGAAGCTGCTGGACCGAGTGATAAACATTACACAAGCATTAGGAGCAACTCTCACTACTGTTTCTGTGCATTTGTATTCACAACGCAAACTGTGAGGAGCATAAAGTTTTAGTTCCAGCTACAATAAAAGAAGAGCTTTAAGGTGGAGTCAAACTTGTCTTTCAATATGCCGTATGCAAACAGAATTTCTCTGCCAGCTTGATCAAAATATCATCAAATCCAAATCCAAAGACAGGCTGCTGAGGAACAGCAAGAAAAAAAATCTCTGAGCTCATTCCAATCCCCCAATCCCCCATCTCTTGACAGCAGCAGAATACATCCCTTTGTGCTGATACTACCATTATGAGTGAGACAGGAGCTGTGTAGTTATTAATGTAGGCCCAAGGAAGACGAGAGTCAGAGCGGTATACAAGGCATGAGGAGCATTGTACGTCAGATGGAATGAGACTCTTTCTGTCAGCCATTTTTCCACAAATAACAACCTGGGAGAGAGATGCGGAGGGAGAGGAGGGGGATGTGAAACAGGCAGAGGCAGCGGACAATACTCACTCCTGACAGCTCCAGCAGCACAAAGGTAAGACCAGCCTGCAGGACATCAAAGTGTGGCTTTCCAGCAGCATGTGTTGGCCAGCAGGAGTTCAGGGGGAAAATCAGTCGGCCGTGTTCTTTGGTAGACGGGCCTAAACACAAATTAAAAGAGGGTTTTTCCACTCTTATCTAAAAAGTGTTACAGCGGGGGGCTTTGTTCTGCCCTCCAGGCAAACGAGGAAACTGACATTTTTTGCTCAGAAATGACCAAGAATCAAGCACTTTTTAAAATCCATTTGGGATTAAATTTCCTGCATCAACCTTTTACTCGAAGCAGGACAGACTTCCCTTTTCTATTTAATCATTCATCATTTCACTTTAAGGGAATTTTCTGCATTTCTCTGAACAGGGAAATAAAAATAAAATTCTCATACATGTTGCAGTTCTTAGAAGTGGGGAGCCACATGGTTCTTGTTCAAGACCGCAAGCTTTTCTCCATAATACTGAGACAGTTTGGGGTGAAAAAGACACAGACAGACAGAGAGACAGACAGAAACAGACAGACAGAGTACATACAGTATGTTCCAATCATAGGATCAGAGATCAGGCATGTCAAACAGAGACAGGGACACACAGACGCCTGTCTGCCTGGCTACCTGTGTGTGTCTGTGTGTGTGTTTGTGTCAGGTGTGTGTGTTCTTGAATGGCAGCTGACAAGCTTGCAGAGAGGAGAGGGCGGCAAGACAAAACCGAAGCACATAATGTCATCCGAGCGAATACCACTAGAATACAAGTCTCCATGCTATAAATAGTGTTCATTCAGACATGTTCAGTATTCCAGTGTGCATTTTCAAGATTATCCAAATCACAGCTGCTCCCTCCTTAAGAACCGCACCACCATGCTTAAACGCCTCCACCGGCAGAGTCAAACTCAATCACACCGAGGGCTTAGATACGCCTTTTATCATCATTGATCTCCCTCACCCAAGGTGCCCTCTGTGTGTTCCAGCTACTTACTGGTTTCAATTTAACCAGTGTGTTGATCAATCGATCGTCTGAATCTAAGAGTCCTCCAAGGTCATTTAATCCTCTGAGTTGGTTGTTTCCAGAACAGAGGACGTCTTAAAAAAAGTAAAGACTGCATCAACATCTGGAAATGCATTAACTCCCTGAGACCTGAGCTTTTGTTTGCTGTGTATTTTTATTAGAATAATTATAATAATCATTATTTAAAGCACCTTTTAAGAGCAGGTGTAACAAAGTGCTTCACAATAAAAAAATCAAATGGATAACACCACAAGATGTAAAGTAAGTAAAGGGAGATTTCGAGACATTATCAGGTTTAAAAGACATGAAAAGAGATGCCTTATACATACATACATAGAACAGCAGAGGACCTAGGACAGAACCCTGAGGGACCCCATAAGACAGAGCCCTGACAGATAAGACATCTCAACAATATGTCAACAAAAGGGTCATCATTGTGCAACATGATATAGAACTTGATCTCTTTAACAGAGGGTAATCACCATGTTGGAGGTAGGTATTTTTATCCATATTCTTATGAGTAAATATGTTAAAGCTCCTATAAGGAACTTTCTGTCTGTGTTGATTTTGAGGCCCCCTAGTGGACAAAGTGGTAGCCCTTATTTCATCACAGATTTAAAAGCCGTGTTAATTCATTTTTGAAAATCTCCTGTTGTATTTTACGGTAAAATTGATCACTAAGTGTTTATATTCGCTGTGGGAAAAGTAACAAAGGTTGTTTCTCCAGCCGACCTTCCCCGTCACAGCTGTCACAGACATTAAAAACCATAAAATAGAAGCTGTCAATGTAACTGTTAATCTTCTCACTTGCTTTTGTACTTCATAAAGATGCATCATGGTTCATTTCGGTCTGTTATATAAACTATCAACATCTTCTCACAGGAGCTTTAAGTTACTCTTGGTCCAGACAACCAAAAACACTTTAATTTTTCTCCATCAGTCACAGACAGGAGCGATGGAGCTGCATGAACAGATCTTTTTGGTCTTTTTACAATCATCCTTAATGTTTGCACTCCTTACTGATCAGAGCAGTTGAAGACTCTAAATCAAACAGTACATGAGCATTCTGTCCTTAAGGAAGAGCAGTGTGTCTCCTAAACCATCGCACGTCCACGACTCTCAGTACAAGTCCTTACCATCTGGCAGATAATAAAGAGCCTCAAGCACAAACTGAACCACTTTAAAAGCTTCTTTTGTGCCCATTTCGATCAAAATTGTAAATGTTTTCCAAGAATGTTCAGCTTGTTCTTGTTTTTTAAGTTCCTCTCTCTTTTATTTTGTCTTGAGGAAATCGAGCGCACTCTGGGCTACGTGCAGTAAATTTTACTTTTGGTTTCCCTCAGTAATTTTTTTCAAGTTTATATTTGTTGTTTGCCTTTAATAATGTTTTGGTGCTTTAAATATTAAAACAACTGTGGGGGCGAGTGAATATGCGCAGCACTAGAGTCCTAACAGAATTACCCACTATCTGTTGTCATGCCATGCCTATGTTCTATCGCACTGTATCATAATACATTGGTTTATACGAGGTGGCAACCTTGGTATAGATATGTAACGGGCTGAACTGAGGCCTATGTGAAAGTAGGGAAACAAACTGCAGTTCCTCAAGTGTCCACTTGGGGCTGGGTGCAAAAATCAAGGAACTCCCATTAAGACCTATATTAAATGTCCATTATTACTGCAATATGTCACATATTTACAGTCTGGTTCTTTTTTTTTTCTTATCCATTTTTAAGATATTAGGGCTGACAGTTATGTGTTCGATTTATTTCATTTTGGTGCTTCATCTTAAACTTTTTTTAAAATTTCATTTTAACAATTATTATTTCAAAGTTATTTCAAATGCTCTGACATACTTTCTTCTCTTGATTTAATTTGGTGTATTTCATTGCTACAGGTGTTCATTATTCCCTACTTCTACATTCAGTTCAGATTTCCTTTTTCCAGCAGGACCTAGCACCTGCCTACAGCGCCAAAACTAACAGTAACTGGTTCGCTGACCATAGTATTACTGTGCTTGATTGGTCAGCCAACCCGCCTGAACTGAACCCCAATAAAGGATCTCAGGAGTATCATCAAAAGAAAGATGAGAGGCATCAGAGAGACGATACAGACGAGCTGAAGGAGCTTTCAACGCAACCCAAGCAGTGCCACGGACTGACTGATTGTGTGCCATGTTGAACCGATGCAGTAACGTGTACATAATTTTTTCTTTTTTGGATTAGTGTTTTGTATTATTCTTATGTATTGAGATAGTATTTTTATTTTAGTGAGCCGTAATCATCAAGATTCAAACTAAGAAAGTCTGTAAACTTCTGAAACGTTCACTTTTTTAATGAAATTATGTGAGTTAAGTTCTAATTTTGTGAGCTACACTCATATATTTCATTTGTGTGCACTAGTTGGGACAAACCATTGTTCAAATATCAAATCTCAGATGATACCAGAGTGGCTGCTTTAAACCCTCTCTATATGGCAGAAATACTGTATATTTAATATAGCTTCTTCCTTCACAGCAATGTCTACGTTTAAATATTCAAATGCACTTCCCTCAGGATGATATGTTGAAATCACCCGCCTGTATCCTACAGTGCACTCATGTTAGAGCCCTCACACCTACACAGGTATATCACCAAAGTGGCTGAAGGGATTTAAACCATTCAAGCTGCATTATTTTCCATATGTCTCCCTTCATTTTCAACTGAAAGTAGATTTCAACTTTTTTTTTTTTTTCTAACAACGGGGCGAACAAGAACTCCCCGTGATGACTGATGAAAATGTCCAACGAAAAGAAAACCACAGCTAAGGAGTTATGAGCCAAAATATAAAAGAGAGAAACACAAGCCAGCTCTCCAACAAATCTATCATCACTTCGAAGACACCCTGCTGACTAACAGATGGTCAAGCTCAAGGATCAGAAACCAACCTGACGGAAATAGTAAAGTATGGATTTTTGAGCGTGTCTAAACTCTGAAGAAACACACCGAGTCACAACCAAAGTCTTTAAGGTTATTAGCAAGTGAAAGTTTTATTTCCCACCTTTTTGTTTAGAAAAGATGTTTTTTTTTTTAATCTAACCTGAGAACAGTGCGGCTGCTACAGAGAGAGAAGGAGTCTGTTTTTTCCTTCCTTTTGCCATTTCAAAAAAAAAACAAAAACCCTTGAAAACAAAATTAGCCAAGAGTGACCTTTCATTTGTGACCATCCATCTTTGGGGGCGTTATTCATGCCTTCACATTCACACTTCTCCTCTCGGTGAGGTGTGGAGAACTTCGACTGCAAAACATCCATCATTCAACTTTGGCCGGGAGCCTCGTTTGATGGATCAGACACTTGCACTTTTCGGATCAGGTTTGAATCGCGCAGTAGTGGCAGAAAAGCACTTCCAAAGCACAAGCTGTTCACTTGCACTGTCTGAGATATTAAAATGAGATCGTCTGCCTGATTTCGCCAGGGGTCTGAGAGTTGGTTTTGCTTTGCTGTTGACACAGAGAGAAGCGATCGTGCTCCATTTAGAGGCTCTGAATCTTGATATCTCTCTCTCGCTTTCATTCCAATCGCCCGAAGCGGGACCAAAACACATCATGTTTATTCATTCACAAAATCATCAACAATATTAATATTGACTTTTGCTGTTTGTATAACCAATTACAGTTTACTTATTGTTCGCCTGAGTGGGTGGAGGAATATGTGAGGTTCCTGCTTTCAAACTTCTCTGCCTCTTTCCCGGAGAGCAAAATGTGCTCGACTAAGAAGTGCGACACAGAATTTGTGTGTGCTCCTTTTTCCGTAGTGAGCAGAGAGTCTTTGAGTACCACTCTCCTGAGTGCCTCCTCCCCCCTTGTGCGTTGAGCTCCATTTGAAGTGTTGCAATACCAAAATAGAGCAAACAGCTTGAAATGGAACATGTGGGGATTATTCGTTCACGTACTGGGACACCGGAAAATCACACATGAACAAAAGATAGGGGGAAAAAAAAAAAACACAACACCTGGGTAAAGTTTGGCAAAAGTCAGAATTTGCTGTGCTCTCCTCCCTCGAGCATGCTCAGTTTATCAATCATCTCCATATCCCACACTAATGCATTTCAAACTAATTAAACTCAGATTAAACTGCTGAATCTTCCAAAGTGATTTGTTGACCTTCAAGCAATTCTCTGGTTTAGCAAATGCCCAACAATTCAAGTATACCACTCTTTTTTTTTTTTTTAAGTCGAGCTCCAAGATTGCACACATCATTATTATAACAAAGGGCCAGCATGAAGTTAATGAGTTATTGATTGTTTGCTCCCAGAGATAATCTGCTCTAATACTCTGTAACATCTGTATTAAAACATGAGACGTCATATTTACATAAATCAGCCCAGAGGCAGGAGCCGCCACAGCCCCTTGTTTGTCTTTGGGTCTAGGTAAGCTATGTGTGTCACATTATTTCTGTCTGCAGAATCGGTATGTTTTGCATACTTTTGATGATCTCTCGCTTAAAATTCTTATCTGCCTCTCTGGGGTGCACGAGCTTCATCGTAACTGGTCTCCATCAAAGATTCTGTCAGCAAGCGGACTAATAAATTAAAGTAGCTAAAAACAACATATTAATACAGAAACACAAAAACACAAACTGAATAAAAGCATAGACTAAGTTAGAATTAATAACTCTGAGGGGGAAAAATACAGACGAAGGACATAATTAAATGACGCACATCAAAGTCCATGAGTGAGGCTACATAAATACAAAAACAAAGTTCAGCAGAGGTTCTTCCGAGCTTGTGCTGATGAGGCAGCGCTCTGATGGAGGTGAGTTGGCATCTTTTCTTGAAGCACATTTCTACTGAAGGTGGTTATCTCGACAGGATTGGAACAGTCAAACACAGCCACTACAGGCCGATTAAGGGGTCGCGACCTGGGAACTCAGGGAGGATGCATTCTCGAGAAAGAAAGCGAGTCTTTATTTCTCCGTCATTCGTATGTTCGAGCGGCTTAGCCCCTCTCTGTTCTCCTTTTTTGTGTGTGTGTGTGCGTGTCTCTGCTTCACTGCGGCGGCGTCTCTCCAACCGTCTCGATCCCGTGCTGCTGGAGTTGCGCTCTCAGCAAAGCGTTCTCGTTCTTCAGCTCCTCAATCTGAGCAGAACAAAAGAGCAAAAAGAAGAAAAGAAAAGGCTCATTATCAACATCTTCATCCTGATGACAGCTTAATATACCTCAGAGTTTACAGACCAAACTTTTCCGTTTGAAGACTCGTTTGAGTGCTGCCTCTGCGTGGAGAGTACACACAGCTATTCAATCCCTGGGATTAAAGAGTAGTATGTGCAGCCCTTTTTCAAAGTCAGCCCTGTCCACATCCAAGTGGATTATCAAATCTTGAGGTGTGTCATCTCCGCTACATTTCCCTCGGGCGCACTCCCAATTCCCTTCCTCCCCGCTGAGGCACTGGGGAGGACAGGATATTGAGCTTTGAGCGTCAGAATAGGAATATATTGCTGGTTGCCTTGCAGGCCTGGGATTCAATGGGGAGATGTGGCAGCCTCAGAGCAGCACCGTTTCACAATACTTTGAGTGCATTAGCATGCAGTTAGCTCTCCCTTAACCCTTGTGTATATTATTCCCACAGTCTCTCAAAGAGCTGCGTTCAGGTAACACTTCCTATTATGTGAGAGCAAACTCTTTGATCCTCTTTGTCAGGCTGTGATGATCAACTATAGAGGCTGATGTGTCGGGGGGTTTGTTTTGGAGAAAGCGGATGCATGTGGGGCTGAGTGAACTTCATGCTTCTGAGGTTTTAGTGAAAGGATGCTGCCGAGAACTCCAAAGAAAGCTTTTCGACGCGGCGCCAATCTTCAGAGACACGTATGCACCAAACTACGGCTGCCTGACTTAACACCTCAAAAGGGCCATTTTCTCGACATTATCATTCACAGGCCTTCTTCTCCCATTCTTCCGCTCCTTGACGCAGATATTCGAAAAGCACAAAGTGACATTCACACCTGCTGCCTGCACAGCTCATTGTCCATTTGTATCCTCTCCACTTCCTTGAGACTCTCCTGCAGCCGCTGGTTGCTCTGCCTCAGCTCCCGGATATAGTCGCAGGCTTTCGACAGGATGCCTCCTTTGCTCTAAGATGGAAATAGATGACATCATGGCGTTTAAAGGCGAGGTCTTTTCTTTAGCGGACACATTAGGAAAAGAGATAAGGCGAGACCCCTTACTGCTCCTGTCTTTGTGCTGTCCATATTGCAGTCGGGGATGATCTTGGAAAGCGTGACGATCCAGTTGTTGATCTTGTCTCTTCGCCTCCTCTCAACTGATGGAATAGAAGAAAACAGAAAAAGGTTCAAAAGTATTAAAAAGAAGAGTAAACAAAAGCAGCATTTCCTGATTTATTTGTTGTCGGCCTGGCAGATCAGAGGTAATTGTGTTTCAAGAATCAGCCTCTGCCTCCGTATCTTATTATTTCAGTGGCTGCACTTCAGGTACCAAATGCTGCCCTGCTTTGACGGCTCAACAGCAGCCTCTACTGGCCGCTCTGTGAACATCTGTTATTCCATATTATTCTTAATCAAATATTTTGAAAGGGCTCGGTGATTCTGTTCAAACAAAATTGCTCTATTTAGACACCACAGTGCATTGTGCCGCACTGTCTCATGAAATCAAAAGCCACAATCACAGCTAATTACCCACCTTCATTATGTTGCGCTCTCCTCCTTTCATCTCTTGGCGTTCGGGGTCCATCCATTTTCCTGCAGACAGACAGGAAATAAAAAAGGCTTTTCACACGACACAATCTCGCTCATCTCTGACTACCCTACAATCAGGCGCCGATACAAGCTGCCAGATTCACCTAATCCTGCCTCTATTTAAAACAATTCCTCGCTGTTTTCTTAAAGCCTTTTATAAGTGCAGCACCATTATTGGAAAAAAAAAAAAAAAAAAAAAAAAAAAAGCCTCTCGAGTCGTGTGGCGTCTTTTATCAGAAACACTGAGGCCACATACGCGGACACCCTCGGCGCCCTGGAGTTTGAGACCCGTCCAATCTGTTTTATTCTTGCAGGCTGTGCCTTTCTTCCCAGGTGTGGCCTGGGGGGAGCTCTCCGCTTTATTATGCTGTAAAATTACAACACTGTAGACTCCCAGATGCTGTCTACTGGAGTCTGGACGCTGGGCTAATGACACAACTGTCTCGTGTCTTCGCGTCTTCCCTTAGGTATTCTGTTAATTAAGTCCCTGAGACGTGACAGGGAGACTTATCCAAGCACCCACCTCAGCATGAACAGGCCAATAACACGCCCGCATGTAATTATTATAAAGGTGGCCTACTCCGTATCTCAAACATGTTTCTGCCTCGCTAATGGAAAAGACAATTAATACTTCACTCAAAGTGTTTAACAGGATCCTCTCCGGAGCAAGAGAGCAGAGGATCACGGAGACTTCCTCTCTGTGCGCTTTTTTTTGTAAACAACATCCTGTAAGGTCATCTCTGCCGCCTGTCTGTCCCCTTTTTGACACATCTTTATCCTAAAACGGCGAATTCACGACCCATCGACTCAACTCGGCGGCTGATATCTCAGTTTGAGATAGTCAGCCATGCCAAACTGCACTCTCACTTGTATCTCAACACATCTTAATGGGATTTCAGCTTCATAATGGATTCAGCCCAACAGTACTCTTAGGCAGAGTGTGAAAAAAAAGGGGATGACTGTATGAATAACTAAATATACAGGCCTGAAGGTAAAGAAATGTCTTTTATTTTACAACTTATAAAGGCTGGGCACACCTCATCTGAGGGCTCTTGAGACTTATTGTTGGCAGAGAGAGCTTGGAAAATTAGCAGGATTCAGAGGCATCAACCACTTCTGGAGTGTTTCATCCAGATCATTTGAAGCATGAAGGAAAAAAGGGACAAGGTTTGAATAGTTTCATATTGATCCTCCTCCTTCTTCTTCTGCCCTCATCTGTCATTAGACTAAAATGTCACTCCAAAGCAGGCCTGCGCAGAGCTCATTTCTGTGCGTTGTGATCCAACAGACTGCAGTTTGGGCTTTTACTTCTCTTAAGAATCGTTTGAGGAAAGATAATCATCGGTAATTATTACCTGTTGATGTGCAAACAGTTCTGCAGCAGAGAGGGGCTGAAATTAAAACCACATACTTCCTCTCCAGCTGAATTTAAACACCGAGTTTAAGAAACCTCAAACTGTTTTCAAAGTAACTCGCTCAAACTAGGCTAAACGGGAACAAAACTTAAAAGAACTACGACCGAGGACACTCTGAAATTATACTAAAATAAGTGTGGGGGGGGGGAGAGAGAGCCATTCCTTTCCAGATGGAGAACAATGACCCAATTTCTAAGTCCTGATGGAGAAATGCGGCTGCCACAAGCACGACTACCAACAATGGATCAGGGTCAGCACTGAAGAGACGCTACATCTGTGTCTCACACATCAAGAGCGGGGGGGAATCACCGGGGACTTATGGGAGGGGAGGGGTGGAGAAGAAGGGGGGAGGCAAAGAGAGGGGTTTGTGTGCTTCTTCTCTCTTCTTGTGATCTCATTTGATTAGTTCATTTGCTGTGAAAATGTGAGTGAGTGTGTGTTTGTGTGTTTGTGTGTGTGTGTGTGGGACAAATGTGGAAACTTTCCTCACCAGTTTAAACCTTCCTGCTGCAGCAGCTCGTTTTCATCTCTGCGAACGGCAGATAGGGTGGCAAGTTTTCATTCATTTCACTCACATGTCAACGATAATATCACTGTTCATTAGTTTACACTTAAATATAACTCTCAGGCTCCAGTCAAACATCATGAATTATTCATGTTAGAGGAAATAAATAGAAACAAACATATTGCAGAGTAGATAGACATTCTGAGAGATGAAGGAAAAAAAAGAAACATCACTTTGTATTTCAACACATGGCAATGCAGATGTACTCCTCGACAAAGCTCGCTCTTTATTCTTGACTGGGAAGCAGTCTGTTTATACGCTGTGAATTTCAAACAACATCAAAAACGGCGGAGCTGCTGCTAAATTTAAGGCGGATCTCGAACCTCCCTGTGATGCCGCTGCCCACAACAAAGACGATGAAATCTTTGATAAAGTTCCTAAAAGTCACAGACGCGGCCGGCATCCTTGTTGTTGTTACACATACTGTTCAGACCCAGAGTAAAACATGATAAATCAGGAGCAGGGATAATTAAGAGTGTGGCGCCTGTCTGCTGTTTGTGTTCTCCTTAAATAACATTTTTAATGAGGAGGAAAACAGGAGCTGCTTACAGCTACCTGGATTTATATGTTGTGCTCTTGTGTAAAAAAAAAAACAGACAGTGACTCCGCTAACAGTTGCTCCTGGCTGAAAAGCATTCACGCGGTCAAAGGTTAAGAAAAGGTCTGCTGTTAAAGAGGGGAATGTTCACTCAGGTCAGTGCTAACTCAATTTAATTAATGGATCATATGTGTGGCTGGCCAAACAGGCAAACGCCTGTGCTCGTCTTTAACTAAACAAGTCGAAATCAGAGTCACATGACCTGTGAGAAAATGCGTCCCAAAGCATACAGCCCTGTATGTTTCTGTCTCTATATGGACTCTGAATCTGACACTGAGCTCGCTGAAATTCCTCCACTCGTAGTCGACCAGAATCAGGCCGCCATCATGCAGTTAAAGAGACGCCTCGGTTCGTCTTGGCTCAGGTGAACCTGCTGATTATCTTAATAACTGCAATCACCAGCGTGAGGCTAACAGTTGGAGACAGTCTGAGACTGATCCCTTGAAGCGTGATTATAATGATGCATGTTGTGAATTTTACAGATAAATAACTCAAACATTTTAGAGAAAAAAGGAGAAAACCTTGTTTAAAAAAATATAACCCCACATATCAAAGTAAGGAGGGGGATGGAGAAGACTCCCTGAGCAGCTACAGTGTGAAGAAAAGGTTGAAGTATAACTAGATGCTGAATAACTGAGTTTTGCGGCACATTATATAAAGATGATAGTTGTGTTATAGTCACATGCAGTGGCGGCTGGTGCATTTTTCTCAAGGAGGGGCTGTAAATAAATGCAAAATACACAAAACAAGGTGTACTAAATTAGGAGAAATAAAAGGCATTTATCTGTATTTTTCAAATGGACTTAACCTATCCAATCCAACCTAAACCGATCTGAATCCTTATCTCTAAAAAACAGAGGCAGGTGAAGTTAAATAAAGCACGAGCATCATCATATGCCATCAGCCAGGTCTTCCTCAAGGCTTAAATTTCCCTTCAAGGATCAATATAGTTCTTATCTTCAAAGTAAACCAGTCTTTTAAAAACTGTTGTGTAATTTCACCCTGTGTTACAGATTTTCTGTTAAATTTTGACACCTGGCTTGTTTGGACCGAGCTCTTTAACACTCAGCTTCTCCTGCAAAGACCTCCTTAACTGCATTACTTTGAACGGCTAATCAGAGTTTTCTTTCTTTGATGATCAATATAGTTCGTCTTATCTTCAAAGTAAAACAGTCTTTTAAAAACTGTTGTGTAATTTCACCCTCTGTTGCTGATTTGCTATTAAAGTTTGATGTCTGGCTTGTTTGGACCGAGCTCTTTAACACTCAGCTTCTCCTGCAAAGATCTCCTCAACTGCATTTCTTTGAGCGACTAATGTGAGTTTTTTTCTCCGTTTTATTCTTAACCCTCAAACTTTGTCCTCAGTATCGGCAACTCAACGCTGCCCCCTGCTTGGGGCTGCTGCTAGTGTGTGATGCGTTTTCAGTGCGGGTAATTGCGCCATCTCTTGAACTAAAAAGGAGTAAATGCATGACTTATGAACAGAGTCAATGTAGGGCGCAAAAACGTGAATAATCAGTCACGTTAGACATGGGAAATATCTTTATTCTACATTTTTACAGCAGCTTCTTCAGCTGTAATACTAGCTTTAAAAGATGTCAATATGTTTATATAAAATCGTGATGATAACGCCAAATCAAAAACAGCTGGGTGGTTCATATTATCAGGTTGAGACTTTCTTATCTCTCTCTGTACACGTCTGCCTAACGCCACATTGCTGCCTGTTTTCTGGCAATTTTACTGTCTCCGCCGCCCCGGCCTCCCCCAGCATTAGCATTTAGATTTGGGCGAATCCTGATGCTTTGTTCGCTGCATATTTGTTGATGTTCATGTAAATGCCGCGCATCTCCAGGTTTGCCAGGTTGGGTTTCTTCAAATGAGAGAAATCTGCGTCAAGCTTGTGCAGATTTGTTCGGGAGCATCACAGCAGCAGACCCACACTGCCAGACTCAATTATGTATTATTGTGGTAATAAAGGGTAAAAGCCTTGATGAAAAGGGCCTGATTGAAATTATTCAGATTTAATTAATTTTAGTGAATTGCTCTGGACATTGCACATTAAAAGCCCCACTTCAAAACTCTGATATATTAACCTTCAAACTTAAAGGGATTTAGATCTTGTACGCTGAAATCACCTAATATGCCGCTTTAAGAGGCATTTACATGAAGAGCAAGTGAAGTGTTTTACAACCAAACAGGATTTTGTTTGTTTTTTAAACAGAGCTGAGTTTCAGACCGCAACACCCCAAACAATAAGTGACAGATGCGATACTCACGCAGGGAAGGGCTGTGTGCGTGGGGCGATGGTTCGCTGTGTGCCTGTCTGAATGACATCCTGGGGCGTCATCATCACATAAAACTGACCTGTGGAAGACATAAGAGTCATCAGTTAGCGCCGAGGGGAAGAAATGAAGCAGGGCGACGTGTCATGAAAGACTGACTCAGCTGCCGTAATGAAATATCTCACAACAAATATGAGAGTAAAAAAGTAACTCGTCAGATCTCGAACCCACATGAGCCTACAAAAAATGTGTTTACACCGCGGGATGCCTGCTCAAGCACAATCAACATGGAGACTGAAACCTGACAGGACTCCCTTCTCCCACCCCCCGAGACATCCACCTCAAAAACCTGAAATATTTTCTCCAAATTTTGGAGAGAAACTCCACTGTAAGGCATGCAGGGACTGTTTTTACAGCACCACAAGGCCTGTGGAATAAAAACAACTCCTCTTGTTCCTGCGGGTCAGAAGAAGGCCAAACAACACAAGAAATCTCACCATCCAATTTTTCTACCAAAATAAAGAGAAGACCCAAAAAGAACGAAGGTCTCCCCGCACAAAACTCTCCCGGGTAACTGAACTTTACGAGCACTTCTGAGTAACAGCAGCTCCAGCTAGGAGCGAGGAGTTCATGGATTTTGCGATGAATCTTGAAATTCGGATAACAAGAACCATCAAAATCTTTTATAGAAAACTGATCGATTTTTCTCCAAACACCAAGTTGATTATCCAAGTCAAAAACAAACTTACAACGAGGCACTCTTGAGCCAAAACAGCAAATTACCTTTAATTTCTGTCAACATTTTTCACTAAATGTTTCACTGAGATTATTTTAGGGCTGGACAATAAACCGAAAACTGAGCAGCTTGTGGAGTAGTTATCCTCCATTTATCGTTACCAAGGTGAACTGCTCAATATATTGTGATATTGATTTGAAGGCATATCGCCCAGCCCTAGATTATTTTGTTTCAAGTTCACTCACAACATGAAACATCACACTTTTAGAGTCCTACTGAAAGGAAACCAAAGTGGATATCCGTCTCCATCAAGTTTTCCCTTTTTTAACCAAACATTAAAAAAAGTTCTCCAGTACATCATCGCTCCTGCAAAAAAAATGAAAACCAGTAATGACGCCACTTGGGTGCTGGATCCAGTCCTGCCAGAGAGTCAAAGCCCAGTGCTCTGTCCTCCACTATCCTTCACCTCATAGGAGACGACAGCTTGTAAGGCACTCTCCACCGCCTACACCCAACAGAGCACTCCTCAGCCAGTATGTCATGGCTGCTTAAACTGCCCCAGGCTCACAGAGGTGAGAGACAGCAGCTTTCTCCCTTATCTAAGACCCTAACTTCAGCTGTTGCCCTCAGTAATGACACCTCTGGGTCCTCTTCCTTTTCTGTGGCATCGACACGAACGAAGGCTGCCTCCATCTCCGCGAAAACAAAAAGAAGAAGTAGAGCCAAAAATACAGAAATGTGTTTGTGGTTTTCTGCTAATAAAGTTTGTGACTGAGGTGTGTCAAATGACACTACTCAACAGCCTTAAGGCCATCTGACTACTGTGGGTGTGTGTCATGTGATGAAAGATTAACACACACTTCTGGTAAGAAAAAAAAAAAAAAACGTGGGATGTGCTGCATCAGCCTGACAACTTATATTGTCAACAATGGATATAACACATACAATAAACCAGACGAGCTTTTAAAAAAGGCAAACTTCCCTTGAGAGAAACCCGACACTGTATGAACTGTTATTGTCCCGGAAAATTGTTCTGAAATGGAGAGATTTTCTGGGTTTATGAGCCAGATTCTTCCCTCTCAAACTTATGAGTTTCTAACTAAAGGGCAGGCCAGATGGTATATTGCTATGAAATGCTGTAATACCATGTGCTAGAACTTGTGCAGGATGAAATTATCACAGCGTTACAGCCTCAAACATTCGACAAACGCTGTTGATCAGCTACAATTGTTTAGCGGCCAGACCTGCTTTCCACGTGTACGCTCTGAGAACTGCAGTGATTTAATCCAATCCACCACTCACTTAGCCGGCAGTTTTTCCACAACTTATTGTTTTGTTGTTTCTAAAGCAAAAAGCTACACACTTTGTACTTTAAGCTCCTTGTATGAGAGGATTTGCTGCTCTTTATGACAGTACACTGAGTGTCTTTGGTTCCACAGCTGCTGGAGGGACAAAACTTGAATAGAGGATATCACTCGGGCTCTGACAAATTACCCTTAATAAGATTGCTCATGGCAGCCCGAGCAAAATCTGCAGTCAAGATTCTCTCTTACCTGCTCATGAGCAAGTCAATGAACTTTTTAATTTAATGTCTGCCAATTTCATACTCTAATCAGACCCTTCAAAAGTATCAATCACTGTGTCTGAGGTGCCTGGCAGCACAAATACCTGAACCCAATCTTTGATTTTAATTGATTTTTCTTTCAATTATTAATCATTGATTTTTAAAAAAGCTTTAAAAAAAAGGCTCAACTCAGCAAAAGAAGTCAACTGTTTTGGGACTTTGTACATACAGTGCCCAGCATAAATCAGTACACCCTCTATTACAAGAAATGTATTACTCAATGTAGGGCTGGGCAATATGTCCTCAAATCAATATCACGATATATTGAGCAGTTCACTTCGATAACAATAAACGGACGATAACTACTCCACAAGCTGCTCACCCCCTCCCACATCAACTTCGTCTACTTCAGCCGCTCCAACTTTTGAACCGTCCTCCATCTCCTCACCTGTCTTTCCCTCTTTGCTACGGACTGGATGGGGTGGAGTCACAGCTCTGGCGTAGGACAATGTCTTAAAAGGACATGAGGCCATAGCCTACCTACACACATCCAAAACCAATTTTTATTTTTCTGACATCAAATATACTGATATGGGCAAAATAACGTTGTTATTGTCGTAAATTTAGGTATCTGCAAATTTTCGTTTTATTGCCCAGCCTTAATTCAATATCTGGATGAGAAAAAGTACAATTTTTGACAAAGCTGACTTTAACATAACATTTTATTTACCATTAGATAAAAATAATGTTGATATGGTAACTAAAATTTAGCTTTGCTCCCAGAACTTTTGGCTGTACTCATTTTTGCATTCTGATTTTAAATAGAAAAAAAAAATACTTTTTCCTGTGCAACTTATAAAATCGTTTGTAATCAATGGCCTACATTTGGAGGAGTATTTTGTTGTACAGTCTGACATAGAAAATGTTGATTTTGAAAGGAAACTAGAGGTTTTCTGACAACTCTGAAGGGGTGTACTCATTTATGCTGAGCACTGTATATGCAGAGCGACTGCACTGGTGTAAGTGTGACATACTGTTGTGTTATTGTGTGTGTCTTGCATACAAACTGCATCAAATTCTTGATTTTTACTTTAAGGAATCATCCTAAACCTTCAATTTGAATTTATTGATGAAATCGATCAGAAAGCATGAAGGTTAACTCTTATGTATCACAGCCATCTGAACTCTTGTGGCAGGTACTAAGCCCCTCAGCACCAGCTTTGTATAATGAATGTAAATGTCGACCCATGCCTGCAAGCACCTCTACATTCAACAAAGAGCGACTACATATGAAGTCATTGGGCCCTGAGATGTAGGTACAGGTTTTAGACCGTTCCTGTTCAGAGTCTGAGCCTGAAGTGCTGCAGGAAGCACAGACTGGAAGATGAATTATGATTGCCTTCCCACCACAGCTCAGGCACCACGCTCTCCTTTGAAAACCATCAGAGAACTCGGATAATCCACTCTTTAAACTGGCAACTGGCTTGAAGAAAACAGTTTGCCAAAACAGGCAGATGCCGGTTGCGTAAAGCAGGGCCAGAAAACCACTTCCTACTCTCTGGGTCAACCGAGCTCTGACCACAGTCACTAACAGGCCCACAGAGTCCACGAGTCTCCTCTGGATCACCACCATGAAACCGCAAGGACAGCTAATGCAGCCAGATGAAGACATATGGCAGTAAAGAGGAAGAGACGCAGAGTGGGCGGACATGTGACACAAAGCCAGGAGTAAATATGATCAACGTGACCGATTTCATTTTGGCAGCTGATAATATATGACTTGAGTCATTTAGAAACTCTTCAAGACAAATTGTTTCAACACCGAAAGAACAACAGGAGGATAACTGTGCAAAGAAATGATGGTTTTAGCATTTTTTTACTATTCAACAGCAAAGCCCACGGTCTGTCTTCCTGAAATGAGCCAAAGCCGCAGGGATCACGGTACATTTGCAACAACAGAAAGAAAGAACCGTTGTCCTTTTATTACTGCACTTCAGATACTCTCCTCCTTGTCGTTGAAAATAATGGCTGCATTAGCCTCTCAGCACAGTTGCAAGTTTCAGCCCAAATTAAGTGTGAGAACTGACTCACCCCCTGCCTGTGTGAGTGTGGGGTCGGCGGCGGCCTGCACAGACACAGTCCCGTCGCTCACCGCTGTTGCGGGGAAGTAAGCGAAGCGGGTCTCCCCTCCCACCGCCTCTCCTGCTGGGCTCCCTCCATTACTGAAGGGGTTTTGGATCACAGCCTGCGACAGATAAGAGAGAGGAAGAGAGACGGGGGGAAAGGCTTGAACAGGTAGCAGTGGAGCAGTCGCAGCAGGTAAACGCACACCTCAGTCTCTGTCAGACTCAATACTTGTATCCCCCATGGACCCCCTAAGCAAGACTAAGAGCTGTTTGACAGCAGGAATAAAAGGAGGGGGGAAAAAGAAGTCGCAGTGATCTTGTTAACAGAGATAACAGCAAGGTCAGTCCAGTGGCACTCTGCAAATGAAAACTGATTTGGTCTGCTCTTGTTTTGGTCAGGAGACCCCTTCTGGATTTGGCTGTGCACGTTTACAGAGACTTTAACTCTTACGTGAAAAAATATTACTGTATCTTAAACTCTGTGGGGCTCCATTTTTTGATGACAACATGCTGAGGCACACACTTCTCTATTTCTGCTGCTTTGCTGGTTTGACGAGCTTAAAGACACTAACTTTGCTTTAAGCTGTTTATACAAAAAGATATGTCACTGAGCATTATGGTATGGCTCTTCCACTTTTTATTTTTACATTGCAGTGGAGAGCTATGGCACTGGCTTAAGACAGCGTGCTGTGTTTACAGTGAGGAAACTTGTAAACATTCATGTCTCTGCCTTTTGAGACGATCAAAACACTGAAAACAAGGAGCTTTTTTTTTTAAAATCAGCTTTTTAACAATCAATCAATCAATCAATCAATCAATCAATCAATAAACAGAGACAGATTTTAGTACCTGAGCCACAGCTTGAGGAGCTCCTGTGAAAGCAGCCGTAGAAACGACACTCACTGCTCCACCTCCGTCATCTCTTGTTTCAAGCTGTTGGTCAGTCACCTGAACCACCCGATACGTCACCTGTAAAGCAGAGGGAGACACAGAGTTAAAATACGTGGAAAAAAATGGAGCAACATCTTGTTTTTCTGAAATCTGCAACAATCTCCAATGACGGGTGCACTAACTCGTAAGAAAACCTCACCTGACTGGAAGATTTGTTTATCATTTCTACCGCTTCTATCCTGCTGAGCCTCTGGTGTCAGATGCTGTGGTCCTAATCTCAGCAGCACATTGATCTCACTTGCAGCACATTCTGAAGCGTAAGCATACGTGCTTGATTCAATTTTGAAAACAAGTCGAGAAAATGAGCCTGTTTGTTCCAAGAATCAGTATTTGTATTCCCCTATCATGTGACTCTCCTCCTGACTGACATGTGACAGCAGCCCCATGCCAATCCCAGGCCAGACTGTAATCACATGATCGCTCACGCTAGTCTTGTTTACAGCCAAATGAGCCACATGGATCACTGCTTTAATTCCCTCCAGTGTAAATCAACCAAATACAGAGAAAACTAACTTGAGCGACTTCTTCTTTGCTTCACTGCTGCATTGTCCGCAGCTGAAGTGAATTAACTCGATTAGGAAACGGCGAGGAGACACTTTTGACAAAGGTCACCAGTCAATCATGGGACTAGAAAAAGAAAAACACACATTTGTACCTTCGGGCAATTAAGAGCCTGCTATCCTCCTGACTTGTCTTTGGAAAAAGGGGGGAGGGAGCTGAGAGCAGGCGGCAAAAACACATGATAACACTACCAGATAGCATTACACTACGACTAAAAGACTATCTTCTGACTGAGAGGTGTCTTTCTCACTGTAAGGTGGCAGCATTTACTTGAAAACCCACTCATTAATCATGAATGATGAATGTGTGGGGAAAACAATTCTCTAAGCATGGGAACAAATCCGCTTCACCATATCTATCAATACATAACAGGAAGCTATGTCCTAGGATGAAACTGCAAAACAGCCTCGTACATGCCTTTAATGGGACAGTTAAAGTACCGGTGCTAACAGAAACTGCTGCATTAGGGTCTAACCTGCGCTTGCTGTATTTTTGTTAATCTATTTAGTAAGTAAGTCAACAATCACGGGCACTCACTATAATAAAAACCTCCATTAGTTATTAAGGGCTGGGTGATGGTCTTCGCTTCCCTGGTTCATTAAAACAAGGTAATCAAGATTAAATGATCACTATGCCGCTTGCTGTGAAGTGCTTTTTTTCGCCCTGTGTGGTGAATGGAGTCCACAAGCAGGTCTCATTTCAGCTGGTATTGACAGTGAAGAAGAGAGGGAGTCACGTCCAGAAGAGGCTATCTTGCAAACCAGTGGGCTGACACACTTACACATACATACTTTTTTCCCCTCCTATTTTGTTTTGTTTTCTCTATTGCTTTTATCCTGCTGTTTTTACACTTTAAAGTGCCCTTGAGTGTCCAGAAAGGTGCTTATGAATAAAATGTATTATAATTATTATTATTATTACTTAGGTGCTGGTAGGCTGTAACACAGACTCATTCTTAAAACAAAAATAATACATCCAGCCCATTTAGTAAAGGAAGCTGGCATTTTGTGCACTTTCAGATTGATATGGGACTGGATAAATCATGTCTTTTCATCCCCCCCTCCTGCTGTATCCACAAGCCCCTTTCAGCGAGTCACTATCAGGCTGTCTTTTATTTGACTTATTACACTGTACACCAAAACCATAGACAAACAAGCAGCAAGAGGCCAACTAGTTGAACGTCTTCTGTGAAGTTTTTGTTTACTGCCCAGTTTCCTTCAGGATATTTACTCTCCTTAACTCCCAGTTCAAAGCCTGGTGTGCAAACTGAGGAGTTAGTGCCAAACACTTACACCCATTTAAGTCCAAATGAGTTGTATACATGCAAGTAAAAATAGATCCTTTCTCTATGTATATTAGTCAGACTGTGAGAACTCTGACTCACATGTACTCTAAAAGTGAAGTTTCAGCCGCACTAACACAACAAATCAGTCTTTTGCACCATGCTGTAGACGTACTACAGAGCGACACTGGTCTGTATCCTTATAAAACATCTATTCAGAAATGTTTAGTTTTTAAGGCTCACAAATGCATGTGATGCAGATGTTGCCTTGTCAGTCATGACAGTTGTATTTTGTGGCGTTGGTTTTGGCCGTAGTAAAACAGCCCTGTCTGTGACCTACCTGACCACCCTCAGTGCGGAACTGATACTGTATGTTGTGGTCTCCAAAGGCTGCAGCCTGCTGGACGTTGGCGATGGTAACAGCCGCCTGCTCCTCTCCTGTTCCGTCTGAGGGGAATGAAGTAAGTTATATATGTTAAACAAATAAAAGACAGTTGACAGAGGCATCAAAATCAGAAATACTTAAATAATCTCCAGGGGGAAATTGCTTTTCATTACAGTCACTCCAGTGCAAATAAAGTAGAAAAAGGAGATAAATATTAGATAAGTTAAGTAAAATAAGTAAAAATAAAGAGATAATATACAGGTATGTACCCTATATACAACACGAAATAGTCAAGTAGTAGTAGTAAACAGTAAGCAGAGTCCAGGTAAAGACTACTGACTGAGGGTGTCAGAGTCTCTGAAGGAGGAATAGAGTCCTGCAGCAGAAAACAGTGTGGACCACTCAACTTCACATACTTATATATGTTAGTTAAAGCTTAAACTACTTGACTTTTAATAAATATGAAATAAACATCACTGCTGAGGAGTTCCAGGGTGTCATGAATGAAAACTTGAACAATAATTACCTTCAGATGTCTGGACAACTTCTTCTTGCTTTTCTTGGCTGCAAACCAAACACAGATATGATAAATAAAAAAACAAGCTCCAGCTCCTTCTGGATAAAATTAACTAAACTAAATGCCATTAAGTTTGCTTGGCTGGTGGCAAACTGGTTGAAGAGGTAAAGAGTATTATCGAAGAGTAACAAAAGTTGTAAGTGTCCTTGGTTTACCCACCGTCTCTGACAACAGACGATTGTTATTTTAAAGCTAGCTCAAGCTAACATAGCTATCCTGCGATTATTACTATGTTTTCAAAATTGAACTTTATAAAAATGAGTTATGAATACTCAAATGAACTATACTCCTGTTAAAATCTGTTTTTACTCGCTCTTTTTAGGTCAGGCCTTGTTAAGCGCCATAAACTAGCTCTCTGATATAGCATGTTGTTGCTAGCATGTCCCAGTTAGCCATTTTGACCGTTTCTGTTACCTCGCGTTGTCCAGACTCTGTTCGAGCATATCCATCAGTGTTAGGATAAAAAGTGATATTCGGTGTCACAGACGGAGATGGAAGTGCTGATCACGGGAACAAACACTCGGGTCATGTGAGAGAGACAGCCCAGGACACGTGAGGTACGACTCGGTGTCGGAGTTAAAATGGAGGCCGCCGCCGATAGGTGATCCGAGGTGACTCCGATCCATCAGCTGTGGTGGTGGCGCTCCCGGAGGAGGATTTTCGGCTCACAGAAGACCACCGGGGTCAGCGAGCTCAAAGCGACTGTTCCTATCCCCTCTGAGACAGCAGCACCGACAAACATAAGCAGGAGGAATTCACAGATAGGATGGTCATCTGAGGAGAAAAGGGGAAGGACAGAAACCTTCATAACAGAGCATTCAGAATTAAAACACAGACCAGACCTTCTGTCAGAGTCCCTTCAGTGACTTTTTGTAAGATGTGGTTTAATGGAACAAGTCTTGTCTAAAACGTTTATAGGCTGTGACACATGAAGAGGACTGTTATTTTTCTCTAGAGAATAAAGACATAAGGTAGGGGAGAGTGGGCTAAGTTGTGCCAAAGAGTAAGTTGAGCCACCCCCTGTTGCTTTGAAATGGTAAAAGAAATTAAAATGTGACCAAATATCAATTCATGGATTCTGTGAAGGTTAGAAGCACATGGGTGAAGGGGTTGGACATTTATTTCCAAAAAAAACCCCAAAAACTTTTCACTCTTAAAAAGTGATGTTTTATCAGAATTGTGTTCAGACCGTAGACAGTATAGACTATGGACAACTTGGTTCTGCCTTCCGCCAATATATGTATTTGAAGCCAAAAAGCTCTCGGTAATTCTGCATTTTTTCTCCACTTCCTGAAACCAACATTGCGCAGTAGCGTTATACCATAGAGTGTTTATTGAATGGACAGAGTCTGCCTCCTCGCTGGGTGAAGCCACTCCGAGAACAGCACCCTCTGTTGACAGGCTGCAGTATAGGTCATAAATCCCGCCTCTGCCAGCAAAGCTTATGGAGCTGTGGACAAACTTTAGAAATTTATTACACAGAACATACATTTTTCTCCCCCCTGCTTGTGATGTTGACATGTAGTTATTGTAACACTTGTTTGTGCTCAAGTCCTCTTTTTTTTCTGTACAGCTCCGTTTTTAAAAGTTATTGGGGGTTCATGTTTTCTATGATTGACACCTGATACAGCCTATGGGCATTCAGGGATTGCGTAGCTCTCCCGGGGGGATACGCTGTTTGAGCCGAGCGTCATCACAGCGACTCTCGGTGACTGCGCAGAGCTGGTTTCAGGAAATGAAGAAAAACCGCTGAAATATCGAGAGCTTTTTGGCTTCAAATCCGTATACAGGCGGTAGGCATTTGCACATAACTTTCTATCAAAGGGGTGGGTAAGTAAAAATTCAATCAATCAATCAATCAACGTTATTTCTATAGCACATTTAAAAGAACCACAGGGGTAGCCAAAGTGCTGTACATTGTGACATAAAAACAAATAAAACAAGCAAAGAACAAGATAGAGCGAGCAAAAATACATAAATGCAATAAATAAATAGATATATAAATAAGCAGGCTCACGGCAAGTGCTAAGATGAAAACAAAATAACACTAAAATGTATTAAAAGCCAAGGAATAAAAGTGCATTTTTAAAATTTGAGGTTGGTAGCTTGTTCAGAAGTTATCCTGGAGGTGAGGACTGGAAAAACTCAAAACTGAATTATGAAAAAAAGGAGCGCTTCTTCATGAATGAAGCTCAGCTTCTATAGAGATTTCATGTGTTATTTCTCTTGGCCATTTAAAACTGAGTATTTAAATCTAGCTCAGCAAATGGAAGAATTCCATTATTTTTTAATTCAGTTTACAAAACCATAAATTATAAGGTTTAAGTTGCCGACAGGAGCATTTTTTCACACTTTATTTGCTAAAAGGGCACTTCCTATATTTTATTCTCTGGTAGGGCTGCCATAAGGCACTTTTAAAATATTTTGTCCATTCGGGCAACTTTTTTATGTTTTATTCATTGGAAGGGCATCCAGGAGACACTTTTCATTTATTAATCCATAGAAGAGCACCAGAAGGAGCATTTTATAAAACATGTTTATTGTAGTCCAAGGGGCACTTCAGCTAGAGGCAGAGGTGGTGGGTTGATTTAACAGTACTTTCTATTTAGATGCTGTTTTATTTAAGGGAGTGGGTGCATTTACAGTATCATCTACCCTGAGGATAGATAAGGTATTAAAACACTTGACACAGAGAGTGTAAACATGATTTTTATTAAATATCTTTGAGGAAATCTGCAGCATTCATATTTACTATATCATTTATTCCCCTTTTATCTTTACACTTTCAATAAAATACCAAAAAAAACTTTGCAAAAACAAAAGCAGAAAAAGTAAAAAGAAGGAAGGCAAAAGCCACAAGGTATGAGCAAATGTTGAGAAAATCATGAAACAAGTACAGGGTAAAAAAAAAGAATGTCATACTCAGCTGCATTTTATTTTGATTTTTTAATTTTATTTATTTTCCCCCATTTAGATTCTCCCACACAAGTTCTTCTAGTATTTAAATTCATAAAATCGATTTTTATTTTCCTATTATGGTTGTTTGTTTTTAAGAGGGTTTAGGTGACTTGTCCACTATTATGTCACATCATCCTCTGCTGTGAACTTTGTCCTACTCGAAGCGGAACCTTTCTTCTTCGAGATGTGTTTCCTTCAGATATATGACCAGCACCATAAAATACACCGGTGACTCGTCTTAATTTAGATCTTTTCACTTTAACAAAATAGCTATCAATATTTGACTGAAAGCAACAACAGCGTCGACCAATTACCTCAAACTCTTATGTATTTATTTACAGTTTATGACCCACTCAAACCACCACATCGAGAGAACGTCTGATGAATTTTGCAACTGTCAAAAAAGCGTCTCAGCCAATCCGAGACGTGAGCGTTCATCCTTCTTCTCTTCTGATTGGCTAAAACGGTAGGCGGTCCCCTTCACCGTTCATTTGGGGTCACTGTAAAATAATTCCGACCTCTCCTCCTTGAGTGAAGGTTCACCGCGGTGACTCTTTTACGTTAGCTGCTCACCGCCGTGGAGTAAAAACGCTTCAGCCGCGATGTCTGGTCGTGTTCTCGTTGGAGTCAAACGTGTCATTGACTATGCTGTCAAGGTAATGTTATCCTACTTAAACGTCGACTCTGCATTTTATAAATATATAATATATTCCGCGCTAACTCTCTTGACTTTCTGTGTGCTTTGCTATAGCTATCATTAGCCTGCTGGAGCCAGCTGGTTGTGTCCCAACAGTTGAGGGGCAAAACTAGTTGGTAAATAAGACTACAGCCTGAAGCAAAACATATATGTCCGGAGATAGCGTAATGGAATAGTTTAGTATCCCCAACAATGCAATGTATAACAGGTTGATGCTTTCTTAAGTTGTGTAACACGATGTTCGGTTAGAACCATAAACCCTAAAGGCAGATCAAACTGTAAAATCAGCCTACAATCACATTTTACTGCCCTCTAGACTAGAGAAACAGGACAACACAGTGATCAATACTTTTTTTGCAGCTGTTTCATGCCACAGCAGGATCCGTCCTGCTCCAGCTGCCCTCAACAGGATCTCTACTGACTTATCTTTTGCTCTCCTCTGACTGTCAAACAGACCAGCAGGCAGGTGATTGAAACATGATGGGCCATGAGAAGACATAGATGTGGATATCTGGTTAAATGAGGAGTATATAACACCCTAGACAGTTAGTGGAGTGTGCACCGGTTGTCTTCTTAGTTAGAAAATCAACATTTGGTGTCAGTGATACATAACAGTTTTGTACATCAGGTGCCTTCTCTCTGTTTTGAGCATCCTCTTTCCGTACCATTAAGAACTTGTCACACACAGCTGGTACAGCGCTCTGACCTCTACCACAATCATGTGCATTTGGCATAATCTCAAAGGTGCGCCACTAGCCAGGCCGTACTGTCCAAAATTAGCACAAACATCAGACCACTCTGTTGGTGCTGTGACAGAACAGGATTAAATGTCTACAACCAAGTTCCAAAATCACATGGAGAGTCTGCTACGACATACTCTATGGATCTGGAGCCAATCTTACACATGTTGGTGTATTTTGTGGACAAAAGTTGACCTTGGACACCTGGTCAATTTTACAACATGTCATCTTTCCACCAGAAGGGAACGCTCCTCTCTGTCATTTTCCATTGGCAGCACTCAATAGTTGTACAATGTTCATTTAAAGAAACAAAGAAATAGCCATAGACTGTATATACTATGGACAACTTGGTTCCGCCTCCCGCCTGTTTATGAATTTGAAGCCAAAAAGCTCTCAGTATATCCGTGATTTTTCTTCAATTTCTGAAACCAGAGCTGCGCAGTAGCATTGTGCGCATTAGGCGGGAGAGTCGCCGAGAGTCGCTGTGATGACGCTCGGCTCAAACAGCGTATCCCCCGGGTGAGCTACGGAATCTTCGTACGCCCATAGGCTGTATCAGGTGTCAATCATAGAAAACATGAACCCCCTAATAACTTTAAAAAACGGAGCTTCACAGAAAAAAGAGGACTTGAGCACAAACCAGTCTGACAGTAACTACATGTCAACATTGCAACCAGGGGGGAGAAAAATTTAAATTCTGTGTAATAATTTTCTAAACTTTGTCCATCAGCTCCATAAGCTTTGCTAGCGGAGGTGGGATCTATGACCTATACTGCAGCCCGCCAACAGAGGGTGCTGTTCTCAGAGTGGCTTGGAGTCTATGGAAATAACACACCAGTTAATACAAGACTGCTATTTACCATGTATCAAAAGATGCCTCGCCTTTTTACCTTGAACAAACTTTTATGTCTGACTTCCTTAATGAGTCCCTGTGCGTAAAAGTTTGCCAGGGAATCCAGTCGGTATGGATTGTTTGTGAACGGGCACCCCTGTAGTGACTGCCCCGCGGTCTTCTTTCTCCTCAGATTCGAGTGAAGCCGGACAACAGCAGCGTGGTGACAGATGGAGTTAAGCACTCGATGAACCCCTTCTGTGAGATCGCGGTGGAGGAGGCGGTCAAGCTGAAGGAGAAGAAGCTTATTAAGGAGGTTGTGGCTGTCAGCTGTGGGCCACAGCAAGCTCAGGTGGGTAAGACAGGGCCAGAATCCCCTTGAATCTCGGCCTTGTTAATCAATGTCATCCTGAAGAACAGTGAGATCTGGCGGGATGCCTACTTCCTGATGGGTTCTTTCCAAGGGTTCAAAACTTCAAACCTTTGATGGTTCTTCTGCTTCATCTTTTAAATTCATCTAAAAACTGATGCCAGCCTGTTGATGTAGTTTTATCATGGGACAAATGTCGATAACTTGATGGGAATCATTAAAATAACTCATGAGACTTTCTTTGATCAGACATCTATGTCGCATAAAATGTTTGTGCTTATTAAATGTGTCATTTGCCTTGTTACAGATAATGATTTAAAGACATTTCATTAGTTTTTGTCTGTCTTTTGTACTTCACTCCAAACAAATCCTATCGATGTAGATTGACAGAAACCCGTATTTATGCCTGTCCACACTAATTTTTAATGCTCTTTTGTTTAGGAGACTATCCGTACCGCCCTCGCCATGGGAGCAGACCGTGGTATCCATGTTCAAGTTGCTGGGAAAGACTATGAATCCATGGGCCCTCTTCAGGTTTCTAAGATCATGGCTGCTTTGGCCAAAAAGGAGGATGCTCAACTTGTCATACTTGGCAAACAGGTAAAAAAGAAGGAAAAGAGAAAATCACTCTACCTCTCTTTCTTTAAGTTAGATTAAAGTACCTGCTCTTATATTATGGTTTTCCTCAGTCTAATTTGCGGTGCTTATTACCTTTTTAATGACTTGGATTGCTTCCACAGGCGATCGATGACGACTGCAACCAGACAGGTCAGATGACAGCAGCCTTATTGGACTGGCCTCAGGTGAGTTCTCACTCTAATGCTGTTACTCTTAATAAGATCTAGCCAACCTGATCAAAAATAAATAACAGTCAGATAACTGGATTACAGCAGTTTATTGGTTGTATATTAGCAGGGCTGCTATCAGGCTGTGTTCTCGTCCTGGCTGCCTTATCAAAGTAAGCCATGACCAGTTGAGGTCAGTGAGAGCTGCAGTGTTCCTGCACACGGCAGGAAAGCAGGGCAAAGGCTGCTTAGACAGGTGAAGTTTCACTGTCTGGCCATTGGATGGAGCTCTTTGACACAGTGGGCAGTCTGAGGCTCATATCAAACCGTAAATGCAGACATTTTAACCAACTGAGAGCTTAAACTGAAAGTGTTCTATCATTATCATATCTTCTTTTCTAAATATCATCACTACCAAACCTAAGACCTTTTCTAAATTCATAGTCACCCACAATTTAAATGTTGTTCTAGAGTATTACCTGTAGGTGGAGCAAGTTGGCAGTCTTGTGTCCTTGGATAACCCTATCCCACCCTGCTTTGTGCACTGCAGGGTTAGAGATTTTGATGTATGAAAAATGTCTTTTTTGATCCTGCTGTTTGTGCAAATTTGTAGGTAATGATGATTTTTTTCCTCCTCTTTACCTCCCTCTTCAGGGAACCTTTGCATCAGAAGTGGCATTGGAAGGAGATAAAATCAAAGTGGTGAGAGAAATTGATGGTGGCCTGGAAACTATTAGGATCAACACACCTGCAGTGATCACAGCAGACCTTCGACTCAACACCCCCAGATATGCTACCCTGCCTAATATCATGGTAGGAAGCATGAAGACGCATATAATACAGTTTTTATTGATAAATTATGCAGCACGAAAGGAAAACAACCCTAAAAACGACACAAAGATTACATTTCCTAAGCATCATTCACTTCCACTCTTTGTTCAAAGGATGCTTTGACATTGTAGAGTCTGTTCAACACCTCTGTCTCGTGTTTTCCCACTTCCAGAAAGCCAAGAAGAAGAAGATAGCTAACATGAAGCCTGAAGACTTAGGGGTTGACCTCACATCCCGGTTGGAGGTGTTGAGAGTGGATGAGCCCCCGCAGAGAGAGGCAGGAGTGAAGGTGGAGACGGTGGAAGACCTGGTGGGCAAACTGAAAGATGCAGGGAGAGTATAAAGGCTCCAGGAGCATAAATAGAGGAACACAGACTGAGCAGCAGGGTGAGTGTCACTGTTTTCACAAATGTAGACGCCTGAGGTTAAAAAAAAGGTTTCATGACTAAGCAGAGACTTAAAAGACCCTGACAAACATTTTGCAAATATCTGTTGAGATATTTTTCATTTTGTCAGTTGAGAGCCAATTAAGTTACCCATTCATTAAAAGAAATATATATTTTTTGCCACTAATCAGTCAATAGCACACTGGCATGCAGGGCCTCCATTTATGAAAGAAGTGCAGATGAGTTCAGCTTTAACAGGAATGAAATCAAAATAACAGCTCTAATAGAATTTACTGAGGAACTTAACATCCTAGTGTGAATAGAGATTTAAATCCTGACTGCTTTATATGAAAGAAAAATCTCAGAGTCTAAATGAGCACAATTTATTCAACACTGCTAAACAAGAGATCATAGAGTCTGCAGTTAGATAATGTTTGTTTGTCAGATATTGCCATCACTAGCAGAGCTATAGCATCAATAATCTTCAGTCTCCCTTGCAGATTAACATCCACCTGTCTGAGCTGGCTAGCAGTGCTTTCTGTGTATTATGTCTGCTTTCTTGATAAACAAAAATACTGTTAAACCGTCAATACTACAAACCATCTGTTAGTTTTACTTCTTTAGCTTTATGGCAGCCACCATTTACCAGAGGAGCTATAGCTTAGGCACGCTAAATAGCCACTGTCATTTTTGGTGTTTCAGGGCCTACACCAATGAAAATTTAATAATTTGTTTAACCAGTAATTCTATCAATGGCCAGTAGTGGTGATGATGTTAAATGGTTTACCGAATTTTTCGTACTATAAGGCACACTTAAGATCCTCTTTGGCTTGTCGGAGCACTGCAGCTACTGTAGCCTCGCGAAATTATTGAATGAGTTAAATAAAGTTTGACTTATCTGACTGTTTTGTTCGGCTTAACGCGCTTTATAATCCGGTGCGCCTTATGTATGAAAATAGACACGAATAGACGCATTCATTGATGGTGCGCCTTATAGTGTGAGAAATGCGGTAGACAACTTAACTTGCACATCCATAGTCATGATATTAAATGACATACCGCTTCTTTGACGTAGTTTGAAGTTTCCTCTCTGAAATCAACAATTTCTCAATTCCATTCATTTAAACTTTTGAGGGGGAAATTGCTTCAAAAATATAAGTGTTATTATATCTGTAGATTCTTTACTATATTTTATGTATCAGCATTAAGTCAAGTGTGGAAGAGAGGTTTCAGAAAACGTATCCTGATAAACCTACTTATATTTGCCTCTTTATGACTCGATACATTTCAGGCTTTTATTTTCATGCAGCACAGAAATGTCTTATCACGAGAAAGAGAATTACTATTGATAAATTTGCCTGGAATATTAATAATATGATACCCTTTTATCCCTGTCTCTTCATCGAAAAACTAAAAAAAAAAAAAAAAAACTAATTAATTGCTTTGACAAAGGGTATTGTGTGTCCTCTGTGCACGAAAGCAAAACTAATTAAAAATTTTAATTGCTGCTCTTGTCTTGAATTACATATCATACGTTTCTTTCTTTCCTTGCAGGACTCACTAATGAATATCTGGACTGTTTTACATAAGCACGCCTGGAGGACTAGCTTATGTACTGGTCTGATCCCTCTGTTTGAGACTGTTGCTCCTGGGGATGTGCGGGAGGTAGGGGCAGGAGAAGAAGAGTACTGAGACACACTACTTCAGCAGACCCAGACAACCAGACAAACACAAAAGATCATCTCGTCTTTTATATGCGTTTTAATTCAACTCAATAACGAGCCAGGAATCTAACTTAAACAGTCTTTATGCAACAACTGAAACCCAGAAACTTCCTTTCACTCACGCCTCTGTTTTTGTTGCAGAGTACTTTAACACCACCAGTACGGTGCATTTCACTGACAGTTGCAGCTCTTTAATCTTGTATATCTGTAGTCACACATGTTATGAGGTGCAGTTTTTGTAAATTATATGTAAATATGGACCCAAACATGTTGAGATGATTATGTTCTTCAAGATAAATGTTAAATCTACTGATCATTTGTATAGTTTGTGAAACTGGGTTTCAGTTTTGCCTGGAGAGAGTTCAGCCTCAGTATGAAGAAGAGAAGATGATCATAACTCAAAATTAACCATAAGCGCCTCAATTTACTGTTGATTGTACAGATCATTACCATGACAATAAAGCAGCCAGTCTTTTTCATATCTAAACACACATGTGACTGTTATTTTGATGTTCTTACAAGGGTCTCAACTTAAAAAAAAAAAAAGGTTTGGAAAACTTTGAAACAACTTGACATTAATTTTTGTACATTGCAGTTTGTGCAGCTGGTAAGTGGTGTTTTTCTTTATTGATTTAAGTTTCAAAATGTCAGCCTTTTAAAAATACTGTTGACGAATTGTAACAAAATTAAATGACTAAAGTATTAAATCAATACCTTCCTAAACAAATTACACCTTTAGTGATACATCAAGTTGTTTTAAATCAATGTAATTTTCAAAATTAACACTCAGTATGTGGTTCTACTTCTTTCTATTATACCAGATTGATTTAATACCAATTATTTCAAGTTCTCAGTTGAATGAAAAACTCCCAGCTCCTTGTTGTCACATGCAGATGCAGCTCAAAAGATTTAAATGTCCTGAAAGGATTCAATTTTCCTCATTATTTAATTAAAAAAGCGAAACTTCCATTTATTTGAGATTTATCTCACAAAAGTGAATATTTCATTACTTTTTTGTTTAAACCTTGACAATTACGGTAAAAACACAAAATGATTTATAATAGAAAAATATTGACGTGGAAAATTATATTCATTAATGCTCTCAGTTGGTCGGGGCTCCTCTTGTAATGATAGGCACGCGGTTCTTTTAGATGTACTGAATCACTAGAATTAGTTCACTAAAAAGATTTGTTCACCAAATTACCAAATCACTTAACGCTTGGGGGTAGAAGCCCGTGACTCCGACCTTCTGAACTGATACACAGCTGAACCTTTTCTGGATTCACCTCAATTCAGAGCTTTGTTTGAGTGTTTGTCTGTGTTTCTTTGGCAAACAGGTTTGTAAAAATGAACTTGTTTATAAGTCATGATGTTTTAAGTTTACTGTCGTATGGTATGCTATTTTCCAGGTCTGCTTGGTAAATTGGGGTCAGTGAGTGATTCTTTCACTGAACGTTTAGAAGAATTCACACTGAACATGCACTGTAAAACGGAATTGAAGGCCATTTTCATGTCATAAGGAACCCAGACACTCCAAAAACCACGCAACATACAATGAGACCATGAGGACCAAAATAAAAACATAATATAGTTCAGAAAAAAAAAATGCAATTAAAAGGGAGGATGAAAGCGGAAACAGGATAGGAAATATAAAAGGCAATATCAACAATGACAATACAATAATAACAGGTAATACTGGTAATAATAGTACTGATAAAATAGGGCAACAGAAATGAGCGAGAGGTAAAACAATAAAAGGCCTAAAAGGTTAATTAGAAAAGCGTAAGTATAAAAAAAAGCTAAAAAGACAGTAAAGCCGAAATAAGATAAAGTTTAAAGAGATAAGAATTGACAGATAAAAGATAATAGATGTTACTTATGATGTAAAAAAGTTTAAAATGTCTTATTTTTCAAACACTTAAAACTCGAGGTCCTCATCTAAGAAGGTCAAAATGACGCTAAATCAGAACTCGTACGGGTGAGCCGTCAGTATCAGATTACCGTCTATCATCAACACACGACCCATGACGGATTTTTTTTTAAAATTTAGCATAACGAAAATAACCACGATATTTCTAACATACTAATAATCTCATTTTATTCGAATTAGCCCCATATTTTAATTCTATTCATTCAAAACTTGTCTTGGTTTCCTTACTAGTCAAATAAAGCAGGTACTGTTTTGTGAAATAAGACGACAGGCGTGGCCTCACGTGCACAATCAAGGCTTTGAGTCAGCACAGGTGAGCTGCTCGCGCCCTGCTGACAGCCCGAGCTCGAGAGCGAAGAGGAGAGCACGCAGGTATAACTGTCACCTCTGTTCATAAAGAGAGGATTTCTGAGCTTTTTTCTTTATTATTGCGGTGGAAAAAAATCTACTTGAACAACTCAGGTGCGCATTTACTCCTGAATCCAAATCTGACGTGTTTTTTTTTTTGTTTGTTTGTTTGTTTTTTTTGGCTTGAAGGATGAATTTGCATCAAAGTTTTCGATCGTTCGCTGTTTTTGTGCTTATTTTACTCAGCTGCATCTTTCAAGGTAAGATTAAAATGAATGAGGTTTTTTGCTGTGGGCTGTTGTTTGTTTTCAGTTTATTTGGCGCTGTTAGTAATGGGTTATTGCTGAGCACAAATGTCTGAAAAATAGCTTTGATATGTTTTTCTTTTACTCATAAAGTTCACTGTTTTAGTGATTATGTCAAACCATAATGACTGTACTGTTTAGTGTCATTTAATTTCCATATTTGAGCATTTTCTGATCTCAAGGATCAGGCCAGTTCACTTATTGAGACATGAGTGTCCCCTCTTTCATGCACTGGCTCCACACTTCACAGGTACACACTGTGAGCTGACTGCCTCCCCTAATGGTCCCACTCTGGTGAGCGCTGTCTCTGGCAGCAATGTGACTCTGGCTGTGTCCTTCAGCGGCGCCCCTGACCCAGCACTCACCTGGTCCATGGGAAATCTTCCTGTCGTCACATGGACTATTAACTCACCTTCTCCCCCAGATATACCTGAAAACAGAAGGACCGTGCTGCAGGTTGAGCAAAATGGATCTCTTACATTTGTGAATGTGTCGCCTGAATACACTAGTAACTACACGTTTGAAATTACAAAGTCTGGACTAGGAAAAGCCTTGGTTACTTTTGAGCTGAAAGTGTTTGGTGAGTACAAGTATGAGCTTTTTTAATCACTCTTTAGGGGAGTTTGAATCTAATACTTGCTTTTAAATGTAGGAAATAATCGGAACTTTTGAAACTGTGGCTACAAACTCAAAGACGACTTTTTCCTGGGCTGAATTTCAATCTTTTTCATAGACTTCAGTCGAAGTGGTTGCTGTCTTTACATATGTAGGATTATGTTAGCGAGCACACTCAACTCATTGCCACAGAAATCCTTTATTACATTACAACTTTACAACCTGTTGGTCTTCTTCAGGTTTTGAACCACCTCTGTTTTCAGGGTTATGTTAGTCCCCCGTTTCCTCCGATAAAACTAGACTGCCGGGACAGTTTCCTACGCCACTTTCTACTACAAAAAGAGTATTGTTTTCAGAAATGATATCTGGAGTGTGAGTGTTTCCCAGCTGTTCTGGATTATATGCAAAATTCCCTCTAAAGTCAGGGTGTTAGAAAGGTGGTTTGTTGTGAAGGCAGTCAAGAAAAACTTAAGCACTAATATATTTATCTGGATCAATACACTGATAACAAAGTGTCTCCTGGAAAATCAGCTGTTTAAGGTTAATTATATTGCAGCATTAACAAACAATAACAGTGTAAAGTGGCCGTGAGAGTAGTTAGTTAGTTAGTTAGTTAGTTAGTTAGTTAGTTAGTTAGTTAGTTAGTTAGTTAGTTAGTTAGTTAGTTAGTTAGTTCGTTCGTTCGTTCGTTCGTTCGTTCGTTCATTCGTCAGTTTGTTTATTGTCCAAGAGTGGAAATTTGTCTTTAGTCTCATTGTGTACAAAAAACAGATCAACAGCAACAAGGACAGCAGCAACAGACACATAACAAATACACACAAAACATCTTTGCAGCAAAAGAGGGAGAACAACAATGGCATGTACTGGCAGATCTAACGAGACATAGGCCTACTATCATTTAGTGCCCTGAATGAGTTTTTGAAGAGGTTACAATTTGCCTTAGGTACTTTAGAATCATAGCTAGCAACATGCCAACTTAAGGTGTTTTCTTACCTATTTTCATCGCTTATTTTTATTGCACAAAAATCCAAAGGTATCAAGTTAAAGAATCAGATTAGAAAAAAGCCACAGATGTCAGCATTTACTCCCAACTCAGACATTACGATACCATGACCTTTGTCTTTCTCCTCTTCCATCATTCCATCACCTCCTCTCTTACAGAAATCATCCAGAATGTGACTCTGAGCCCAACGCCTGATTTTGCCATTGAGGGCACAGACCGCTTCACCATGCAGTACAACATGATACAAGGAACGGTCGAGCAGCAGATGTGGTTCTTTGGTGATGAGGAGATAAAACCCAGCTCGCACTATCTGTTGACACAAAAGAGTCTTGTGGTCCTTGCGCCGACCAGAACTGACACAGGAGAGTATTCGGTGTTGTTGAGGAACCCCTTTAGCAGCGTGACAGCCCACATTAGTGTCACTGTGCTGTGTAAGATCATTTTTTTTAACAAGGAATCTTAATCTTAATGTTCTGGTTTGTATCTCCTCATTCAGTCTCTTCAGTCCTCTTCGTTTTTTTTGTTACAGATGGACCAGATGATCCTATCCTCAAAGCCCATCCAGCTCAGCCTTTCTATGTCTCAGGAGACTCTCTGAATCTCTCCTGTCAGGCCGAAGGATTCCCTCAGCCGGCTGTCCAGTGGGTCTTTAATGGTCAGAACATTTCCAGCAAAGGAGTCCTAAATTTAACAAATGTGCAGACCTCTCAGGGAGGCGTGTATACGTGCAAGGTGCTCAATAATCAGACCGAGAAGGAGCGACAAAAGAACATAACTTTAAATGTTTATGGTAAGTGAAAAGCCTTTTTTTCTTAATTTTTATTTATTTATTTATTTATTATTATTATTATTTGTTTATTATTTGTTTATTATTTGTTTATTTATTTATGTTTTAATTGTTTATTTTAATTTTTCTTAATTTCTCTTTTTGTGTGTGATTGTGTAGGCTACACTTTAGAGGGCTTTTCATGGCATCAGAAAATAATGATGTGGTTTATTCTGTTCGTTTATGTTCTGCAAAACAATCATATCCAATATTAAATCTAAATCCCAAACCTGTAAGAAAGAGTTCTCATCTAACAAACTTGAGTATCATATAAACATATATTCATGTACAGGCTGCTTGCTTCACTTTAATAATATCTAACCAGTCTTCTTGATTGACAGAGAAACCAGCTGGCAGCCCTCTGTGCTCCGTACAGTCAGTGAATAACAACACTGACCTGCAGTACCGCTGTAGCTGGTCAGGGGGAACTCCAGAGGCTCAGCTTTCTTTCCCTGTACTGAGCAGCAGCAACAGTGGAGCAGGAAACTTCAGCCTGACTGTCATCGCCTCAGAAAACCTCGACGGGAGAATTGTCACATGCACAGCGGACCATCCACTCGAACAGAATAGGTGCAATGTTACCGCAAGTAAGTTTTTGTTAAAGGATGATCAAACTTGGGGATCTGGTATTCAACAATATTAAGTCGAAAACAAAAACCTTCACCCTCCACAGGTGGTCCCCTGAAGTTCCTGCCATTTGTGAGAACCACAGTCGACTCTGAGGGCAAAATAGTGGTGACTATCTACTGCGTCAGTGAGGCGTCTCCCAGCGCTGTGGTGTCATGGTCCAAAGGGATTGAGGCTGTGATCAACGGGACAACGCACCAGATTAGCAGCAACACCGCCCAGCTCCAGATTCGGGATTTCAATGTCAGCTACTTCCTTCTCCAAAACTACTCCTGTACCTGCAGAAACCCCCTGGGCAGCCAGAGGAGGGGGATTCAGTTATTAGGTATTAAACAGCTGCACTTGTTTGTTGTATTTTTGCAGTCATCTTGAAGTAGAGATAGATAGATAGATAGATAGATAGATAGATAGATAGATAGATAGATAGATAGATAGATAGATAGATAGATAGATAGATAGATAGATAGATAGATGGGGTGCTCGATCAGCTAAGTGAGAACTGCTCGAGTTCGTAGC
Source organism: Xyrichtys novacula (assembly GCA_962446985.1). Taxonomy (NCBI): domain Eukaryota; kingdom Metazoa; phylum Chordata; class Actinopteri; order Labriformes; family Labridae; genus Xyrichtys; species Xyrichtys novacula. Next base: position 29,456,988 of record OY660871.1, read on the forward strand.
TGTCTCGTCCAATAAGGACAAAATTCTCTTACAAAATATTCAGTGCTCAAGGGTGATTCAAAATAACCTCCCAAAACAATTAAGTGATGCTCATAAATAATTTGTGAATTTAAAGCTCCTGTGAGGACTTTTTAGTTTGGGTTGATTTTGGCGCCCCCTGTGGACAAAGCAGTCTTTTGCTCATCTTGTCCTTTACATACTCCAAGGATGTCTTTGACAAAAAGTTTTATCCAGTCAGACAAAATCTAGCAACTTTGCAGTACTTTAGGACATTCAGTATTTGGCTGATTTTTTTCCTTTTTTAAATTTTAAATCTTTTCGTCTGTTAAACAATTAATTATTTTACGAGGTGAATAATTTAGAGTTAAAGCTTCAATTTTAAATAGCAATTCCCTCTTTACTTCTTTAACCTCATAATAAATATATAAGACCAACATTATATTTATTCAAACAGAGTAATTTGGCATTGCTCTTTATCCTTGGAAACAAAAGTGTGGCTTTACTTTCATTCTTCCATGTTTCAAGTTTTCCACCGGCCTCTAACTGTGAGCACATCTAGCATTACCAGAGTTAAAGGAAACAAAGAGCCCTCAGACGGAGTTAAGTTATACCTGAAACTGCTTTCCCCTTCAGACAAAGCTCCCCAGTCTTGGTCCCCCCCTCTTGATCTCTCTCTCTCCCTCACAATCCCTCTCCTCCCAGGACCGTCCATCTCAGATTCCAGTTTGTTCCCTAATCAAGATGGAACCATAGTCACGTTGACCTGGGAGGTCCCACCGACCTCCATTGTTACAGGTAATACAGTCATTTTCTCCAGGAAGGAGGCTCTGGAAAACTGCAGTTTGATTTCTTTTTCCACTCAAATATATACAAACGTCACACGGCAAACCAAGCCACCCTGTTTTGTATTCGTACATCTCAGCAGAACTCCCCTGGGAAGAATGCCGACACGGTGTTGAAAATAGAAACTCAGCATAGAAGATAGGGGTGTAAATATTGTGTAATGTGTGAAGCCTCTTACTGAGCAAAGCTGTGTTGTGGTAAAAATATGAAAAGGGCACAAGCACTGTGAGGCACGAGTATCACTGTCTGTTATTTCCTCTCACTGTCAGCCTGTTTACACGTGTTTGGCTCCACTGTTTGACCTTTCTTTTAAAGGTTTTGACATCCAGATGAAAGGGCCGGACCTCCAGAACATGAACCGGAATGACACCCAAATTAAAGGCAGCTCAAATATGTTCCAAATCATTCAGCAGAAACCTGGCTTTGCCCGGAGTGCTGATATCTTTCCCCTCGATCCAAAGAAGACATACAGGTTTCAGATCATCCCCAAAGCTCGTATGACTGAAGGAGCGCCCTCAAAAGTCCACCGGATCGGCCCAGGTGCAGAAATCTTTGGATTATTATGATAGAGTGTTGTATTTCTTGTTACACATTCAAATTGAAACACGTTGTTTAGGGATGTGAATTGATAAGGTTTTATAGATATCGATGCCATTATCGATTCAATTCTTTAACGATTCCCTAATTTATGCCTTTCTTTGTATTTAAAAAAAGTAGACCATAGGTCTTCACCATTCACTCAAAGTTATATTGAGTCTCTGATAACAGAAAAAGATGTATGCCATCGTCATTTAGAGTCTAAAAATAATCAAACGACAAACTATTTCTACAGCATTTACTTTGGTCGGGATTAAGTCAAATACATAATACGTTGTCAAGTTTGGCATGCATTGTACTCATGTTAACACAGGACATACATACCGTCCATGCCGTGCTGAGACGGAGCAGCAGCGTCTGACGACCAGCGGAGAGCATTGAATACATATGACTCCTTATATTTGATGCCGTGCCGCGTTGACAAATGTTTAAGCATGTTGCTGGTGTTTCCATCTTTGCATGTTGTGCTGTTGTTGTCTTTCTTGGTAAAATTAAGCCATGCTTGAGATCGTCTCTGCCTACTTTTCATACCGTCCACCACAGTTTTTTTTCCCTCTGTCTCTGTTCTCATTTGTGTAGACCGGCACTCGCGAGACTGTTTTTCAAAGCACCCGCAAGAAAGGATTCCTTAAGGGAATCGTTAAGATGAAATGTAAATGATGTCGATGATTTGAACCATTTGGAACCGGTTCTCACTTCCCATCCCTAATGCTGTTTGTCCTGGTAATACTAGGTGAGGGGCTGAGTGGTCCAGCCATTGCTGGAATTGCTGCAGGAATCCCCTGCAGCATCCTCTTCCTCGTTCTGTTAGCCGGCTTCATCTACCTTTGTGTTTACTGCTACAGGAACAGAAGTGAGTTAAAATCAACTTTCCTTGTACAGCACTGAATTGTAACCACTCATCACATGACACGTTATGGAGAAAAGGTTTCAACATTTAAAAGAGGCGGCCAAGTTAGTGCAAAAAGCTTCAGCTCTATACTAACAGCTATCAGCAAAATACCAATGAAAACATGTTTACTTTTACAACCTGGTACATGTCATGTCCTTTTCGATCCCACTGTGCAAAAGCTGAATTATTATTATTATATCACTCATCTGATTTGAAGATATCAAGACCAGAAGTTAAACAAAGGTTTGCACATGAAGGAGATGTTGCTGAGTCGACTGTTGAGCATGCATGTTGCAGCTCAGGCCACACCTCAGCTCCACCGCTTCACTTGGGTCTGGACTGACAGACGTTTGGTCAAGTCGACATTACGATAAGGCGGCGGCCATCATAGAGATTCAGAACCCAGTGGCTGATGATCATGTGACACAGGTTTAATACAGCCAGTATTCTAGTGCGCAGCTTTCATAAAAACAAAATAACACAACAAAAGTAAGAGATTATAATTGTTAATCACTATCATACTCATAATTTTGGACTAATTTTAGCAAAACAAACTATATTAATTATTTTAAAATGTGTCTGACAATTGTAGCTCAGCTTTAAAACCATGTTAACAAATCTTTTTTTCCACAATAGTCAATATTTTTGATGTTTTATTTGTGCTTTTTAGGTCGACAGACAAGATATCCTGTTTCCAGAGCCGCTGAGAAGGTAAGACTAATTATACATGTCGGAAGTATATCTAGTTCTCAGAGGTTAGCTGAAAGTTACGTCTTAAAGACAGCTCTGGCACTAATCCAATCTTTCTATCGTATGTCAGACACAGTGTGTAATTTATTAATAATTTTCACAGTCGTGTTGTCGATTGTTTTAATGTCTTTTTCGTCACTCTCAGGCAATAACAACCCAAACTGATTCAACTCCCCACAACCGTCTCAGAGGAGGGTTGAAGGATCCCCCAGATTACAACCGATTAAAACCGGTAATCAATCAAACATGAGATAAAGATTACTGTTTTTGTACAACGACAGCAAATGATCAGATTTATGTTTTTTTTAAATTTTAGGCTCCCTCTGAAAGATCCGTGGATCTCCCCGCCTTTATCCCTCCACCGCCGGTCAGAGTCGCTACAACTGTCTAAAATTATGTGTATATTTTCTTGAATATCAATATTTTTTATGCTTTATTCTAATTTACATGAAGATTTTCTATATTTGTTACCATAATTTTAACTAAAATAAGGTTTGGTTTTATGTATTTATTCTCATGGGGATGTTTCATTTTTTCTTATAATCAAAAGTTCACTGTTTTCCAAAAATGTTTATTGACCTGAACACACAAAAAAAAAAAAATCGAAGCTGAGGTTATATTGATTGTGTCGGTTTAAATCACCTTCATTCCATTAAAAATACATCACTAACAGTATCTGTGAGATGTCAGTATCAATGACCACTCCTCTGGTTTTTTGGTGTATCATTGGAAAGTAACGCACGCTAACCTCAGAGTCAATAAAGGGAGATGATGATTGGCGCCTCCTCTTATTTAAGCAGAGGACTGAACTATTACTCAGTACCTTACTAGGAAAGACCTCAGATCTGAACATAATTGGCCGGTGTTTTCTACTCTTGTGCAGCAGATGGCGCTGTTGTGTAGAAGGTTATGTATTTCATCATCACATAACTGTGGTTTGTGGCTGGGTCAGAGGAAATTGGGTTTGTGTTTTAGGGAAGTAACCGAGATAACACGACTTCTGGTTGAATGGAGTGAGGGTGTGTTTTTTTTTTTAACCCCCCATGGTTTCTGTGAAGTGTGTACACATTTTCAGATAGAAAGACGCAGAGCACGGTAAACTGTCTAAACTGTTGGATTGAAGATTGACAATTAAACTGTCAAAAGGTTCATATGTCTGATTAATTTGTACGGGTAACCAGAAAAGTTTACTGTAACTTTAACTTTGAGGAAGAACACAAGTCACCGTGGAAAGAGGAAGCCCACATGCTAATAGAGACACAGATGAAAGGTTGAACAACTTCCAGAGAAATGTCGAGTTTTCATCCAGAATAATTCCCCACATTTACACGTGTGTGACCTCCTGTAAGCTTCTTATCAGGGTCACCATGTCTGCTTTTCTTTGGTTTTTGGTTGAGTCTAATTCTGTCTTCCCCCATGCGTCATAACGTGAAACACTGACACACTAAACGCTGCGAGCTTTTCTCAGCCGTGGGTTAAACCTCTCACCAGCCACTTCCTGCCACACTGGACCAATATGGGGGGTGAATGTCAAAGTTTTCACCAGTGTGAGGTAATCATTTGAAACCTGTCTTGCAGCTACCTGGTGTGCAGCTCTCTGTCGTTCTTGCTCTTACTGAGAGAGGATCTTTAATATTGTCAAAGCTGTTGCACATCTCTACATCAGCGCATAGAAGCATTTTAAAGCCATCAACCCCCTGTGGACTGAATGGAAATATATATGTATATATATGCACACCAGTTATCTTATCCTGACTCTAGTGGACTGCAAAAACTTTTACCTTAGAGTATTAGCTTTATCGAGAAGAAATCTCATTGCACTTAATATAATCTAAGCTCATCAGACTAGTTTAGATATAGTCAGGAGTGAAAATAGCTGCCAGTAAAACCACCTTGAAATAATATAATAGAATCTAATATGAAAGGTACCTGCTGCACGAGTGTCTAATTTCACACATTAAATTTATCACACCACATCACTTTCAAGATATATTTAAAACTCACCTGCAAGATGAGAGACAATACAAAGCTGCACGATATGCTCATAAAAGGATATGTGCATGAGTTTACAGCTCTATAGACATGCAAATATAAGAAAATGTCCACATACATATAGTAAAAGCACAGGAGTTCTGTTTTATTCCAGCATAAGTGGGAACACCGTCCAAATAATGTGCACACACACACACACTTTAAGTCTGTTTTACATACTGTTCACTTTTGTTCTTTTGCAGTAACAACAGGTAGGTGTCGATGACGGTTGTACATTCACGGACAATGGTTTCTCACTGTGGGAAGTCTTTATTACACAAATAAGGAAGATGAACTAAAGGCTTCCCTACATGAGTAAATGCTTATCAAGTGTTACTACAAGTGTAGATGCAAACGCTGTGTGCACTCAACAGGAGATAAGAAATACACTAGATATTCAAAATGATATTTAAGTTGCATAAAAACAAACTTTTTAATGTTTATCTTAAGAAAAAAATGAAGTGAAAGGCATTTTCTTTGTGTTTTATGTACTTTCTAAGAAATTTAATAATTATTTCTTACACTCAATAATTTGATTCATCATGATGGACTCAGAGTATCTAAAAAAATAGCAACAAATACTTAATTTTTCCATGTGCAATACACACGAATCATATTGCATACTTAACAGTGTTCATGCTTAGATACTAGTGATACCTGATGGTCAAAACATGTTCCTCACGCAGCATCAAACAGCGTTTTACTGTCAGTGCAGTGTTTCTAAAATATCACAGCCTACACAAGGTGGCTACGTATATCTCATTGTGCATGCAGGGTGTAACTTTTTCAAGCATCTATTTGGTCATGCGTCTGCTCTAAGTGTGTGAGAGCGTGTCCCTGTGACCACACCCCGGCCACACTGAAAGAAAGTGTGCGCTTCAGCATGTTCCATTGACCGCCGCAGTACTGCAAGCCTTTGCACATCCACAGTTCCAGAACACCTCGTAGAACAACAGACATGGCTCGCAGTGCTGCGGCCTCACATCCCGGACCCTCCCCCGTCCCCTCCCTGTCCACCCCTGACCCCCAAAAATACTCCCATGCAGTTGAGTGTAAAAGAGTCACGTGGCTTGTGGCCCACCAGCTCAAGTGCGTTTGTTCTGTGCTGATTGTTTTAAAGGATTTTGCATCCATCGACAGAAAAGTGGAGGGGATAACTTTTTGGAATTCAGCCTAGGGCTTCCTCTTTGACACTCTCTCCTGGCTTGCACTCTCTCTCACTCTTTCCCTGAGGAGAGCCCGATACTTAAGAGGGTTGACTTGTTCTAAAGAATTCAGGTAAGATGACGTCCAATCTTTTGTTTATTGCTGCTAATGCTAGGAAGTAGGAGTAAAAACAGCTCATACATATCAAGGCATGTTCACCTGAGTGGCTCTTACAGGTGGGCTGGGATGTAATTCACCTAATTTGTATAAATACAAGTTAGATTTCTAGTTCATGTCTTGGAATCCGTCTTGTTGCAGTGTTGCTCAAACATAGCTTTACAGACCTGCATCATTTCTCAGGATTTCCTGCTAATATTCAGATTTTCTTTTAACTACTTCCTCTCATCTGTTTCTCAGGGCCTTGGCCCGAGAACGTGTGGTGCATGCTATTCCTCAGCTGAAAAATGGCTTGTTAACACATTTTGTTTTGGGCGTGATGACTCAATGCAACATTTGAGGAGTTTGTATGAGTTGACAGTAAAGAGGAACAGATTATGGCTCATCACAGTGGCCACCGTACCTGTCACTTCTGAGTTATTGTCAGCTTACCACAAAAAACTCCCACGAGCTGTCATCACAAACAGACAAAGACCTTCAAAGTCATCACGTCTCTCAGCATGTCGGTTGTTTGCGCCATCACTGAGGTTTTTTGAAAGCAGCGAGTACAAAACATGTTCATACAGAAAGAGATCATATGTCTCTATTAATGTAATCTACTGTGGTTGGTGTGACTGCTTCATACTGACCAGCAGCTCTCATGTTGAACACTGTTAGTGAAGACCGTTTAACCTACATGGCTGCACAAGTCTAACATCCATCCTTAGAAATCTTCAGACAGCATCTGTGCCCCAAATATTCTTGAGTCTTTGCCTGATTACAAACTATCCAAAGGAAGTTCAGAAGTAAAGTGACCTAAATTTTCAGAAGAGTGGTTTTATATCTGAAAGGATGTAGTTTCTTTCTCAGGAGGTTGAATCATGCTTCTCCGGTATTTGGCTTAAAGATAAGCTTCTGTTTAAGCTTCACTTGTTAGCCAACATCAGAGCAGACTGACCACATGTTGAAGCTCAGACGCATGTCACATCCTCTCTTAACCATGAAGCCTGTTCCTGCTGCAGGTGTTTACAACACTGCTGAGTTTAAAGCTGCAAACCTTTGACTGCTTCATTCCTACAAGTTTTCTCTCATGTCTAAATCCTTTCCTCTTATTTTTCTCTCTCTTTGCACAGTGCATAAAGCCTGAACATCTGTCATAGTGTCACTCATGATGTACAGCTTCATGGGAGGGGGCCTATTTTGTGCCATAGTGGGGAACATCCTGCTGGTGGTCTCCACAGCCACAGACTACTGGATGCAGTACCGTCTGTCCGGCAGCTTTGCCCATCAGGGCCTGTGGAGGTACTGCATGTCCGGAAAGTGCTACATGCAGACTGACAGTATCGGTGAGTGGATAAATACCTCCTGGACGGTTCAGAAACTCCTCCAAGAGCTTAGATCCGAATGACTGTTGAGTGACTTTTAGAGGATGTTCAGAGTAGAAAGGCCGATCACAGCGACAGAAAGACTTGTCAAATAGATACACCCACATCTCTCATTTTACTACCTTCAGCTGTATTAACAGGGCTTGACACTAACTTTTTTCACAAGGAGCGCAAGTGCTCCTAAGTTAAAAAGTAAGGAGCACACAAAGAACTTTAGGGGCAAAATGAAAATTGATCGAATAATGTGTGTCTTATTGGTCGACATAAGTACCATTATTTGAAATCAATTTTAGGTCAGTTGGTCAAATGACATGGAAACTATTGAAGGAAAACAGCCTTTTCTGAGAACATCAACCGGTAATTTATTGATGGTCCCTTATTTAACACCCAACGTTGACAGCAAGGGTGCCAAGTAGATTTAACCCATAGACAGTATATCGTATGGACAACTTGGTTCCGCCTTCTCCCTGTATACGGTTTGAAGCAAAAAGGCTCTCGGTAATTCTGCGTTTTTTCTCCACTTCCTGAAACTAACATTGCGCAGTAGTGTTGTACGCATTTTAGAGTCGCAGAGAGACACTGTGATGACGCTCGGCTCAAACAGTGTATACCCCCGGGTGAGCTACGCAATCTTCATACGCCAATAGGTTGTATCAGGTGTCAATCATAGAAACATGAACTTTTAAAAATTGAGTTTTACAGAAAAAAAGAGGACTTGAGCACAAACCAGTCTTACTGTAACTACATGTCAACATCACAAGCAGGAGGGAAAAAATTTCTAAAGTTTGTCCACAGCTCCATAAGATTTGCTGGCGAAGGCTAGATTTATGACCTATACTGCAGCCCGTCACCAGAGGATGCTGTTCTCAGAGTGGCTTCACCCAGCAAGGAGGCAGACGGCGTCCATTCTATATACAGTCTATAATTTAACCACGCTGCTGTTGCTATCCCGGGTTATGGAGAGTGAGAAGACACCGGTAGATCCGCAGTGAATATCTGTCGGATATCCAACCTAAAACTAACTTCACTGCGGTATTTACATGAAAAAACATTTGTTGCTCCGCCTGATTTTTTTTAATATCACATGTGCCCCTAAATACATTTTACAATTTACACACATCTATTTTTAGTCGCAAATACGAGTGAAATGGTCGCACTGTCGAGCCCTGATTTAGATATAACTGTGATTTGATCAAAATGACAACATTAGCATGCTAAAGTGCTCACAGAGATGATGCTAGCATTTAGCTGAGCATTTCAGCATGTCAAACTTTGATAATAAGCATCAAGATGCAGCCTATAATGATGAAATTAAAGCCAATCAAAGGACTGTAGGTCCTTGATTGACAGCTAAATCCAAGTGATCCTTAATTAAAGGCATATCAAAATGCCCATTTTCCCCTGTGGGTATATTTATGTTTATAAAAAACACTTTATTCGTCTCCATAACTCAAAACTTCATTCTCAAAAGTTTATTTCTGTATAAAACTCATCTATTTTGATTACAATTGGGGTTATAGATGTGCATAATTAAGGAGTTTCTTGTTTTACCTTTAGCTATTTATATGTGTCTATATTAGCCGATAGTATTTTGGAGTCTGCATGACCAATTTGTTGACCTTCCTCTTTACGTTACATACGTTACGTTTATAAAGTCTATGATTAACATTAAGTCTAAGTTCAGCTGAAACTGATGGATATGTTTGTTTGTTTCACTCCAAATAACTCAGATTTCACCATGTGTACTTGTCCAATTCCAGCCAAAATATCTCATTATACTAAGTACAAGCTAAATTCACCTTACAAGTCCAGGTATGACTCTTTATTTCGAGATATTACAAAAAAAAAATGAGGCCAATTCGCATTTAGTGATTAAGAAAGCTGTAAAAGGAGTAAAATGTACTGATAAAATGTAATGATTCAAATTTAAACCTCAAAATGTCGGATCAGTCATCTAATGTCACATGGTTAACCTGACCCTTTCACACACTTATTCATCGAGGAATGGCGTGAACATCTGAGCCACACTTCGTGACGGTGAGAGACTAAACCTCAATCAGGGAGACACAGAAGACCCCAGCGTGCTTTGTCTAAGACCACAAATTTCTGTGTAACATTTTTGGCGATCAGGCAGACGGTTGACCAGAAATTTATGCTTGAACTGAACCTGCAGACTGAAGTTTCGCCAGTCCTGGTTCAACTGTGGTGAAAAAATTAAATCTGAGCAATTCAAAAGTACCCCTCCACTCAGAGTGAGGTTTTCACTGAATGATCTCACTAATTTCAACTCACTTAACCTTTTTTTGCCCTGACTCAGTGTGGTGACGAAGGTGGATAAAACAGACTCTTTCGAAAGCAGATACATGCTTGATTGTCAGGCTGGAAATGAGTCTGAACTGCTCATAGTGGATGGAATTGTAGAGCTGATACTGTTGTTAGGGCTGCCATATAAAACAAAGGAGTTACACTGAAATGAAATGATGTAACACATTTAAATCAAGATTAGAAAACTACACTGACATACTGTACTAAAGTAAACACAATTATTGCAACTGCGTCGCAGGTCCAGGTGTGCAGTGTAACAGGTGAAAGTGAAAAGGGAAGAAAAAAGCTATTTTGTTGTCCTAAAATTGTCTGAAACATTATCAGGATGTTTTTCGAATAATCTTTAAACGAAAGTTGCATTAAAAACATTCATATGAAATATTGGGCGCAGTCTTTCCCCATCTTTTGGAGCATATTTTTACCGTTTGTTCTCTCTTCATCCTCAGCTTATTGGAATGCCACTCGAGCCTTCATGATCCTCTCTGCCATGTCATGCTTTGCTGGCATCATTGCAGGAATCCTCTCTTTCGCTCACTTCTCTGCCTTCGAGAGGTTCAACCGCTCTTTTGCTGCTGGGATCATGTTCTTTGTTTCAAGTAAGTCATGGATTACATAACGTCGTATTGATTTGCTCGGTCTTGCTGGTTATAAAGCATGTACTGTGATGTGAATTTGCATTTTATGTAAATGTGCACCAGCAGAAAACAAAAGATAACTTCTGCTGGTGCGCCATGTGAAAGTGAAACCCTGTTAATGCTGCACTTGTTTACTTTCTTTGCCCACTCTGACAGCTCTCTTTGTTCTGCTTGCAATGGCCATTTACACCGGGGTGACTGTGAACTTCCTGGGCAAGCGCTTTGGTGACTGGCGCTTCTCTTGGTCCTACATACTAGGCTGGGTGGCACTGCTCATGACTTTCTTTGCAGGTTTGTTCAAAAGGAGGAGCACTGCAGGAATCAGTGTTATCAGTTTTATTATATTTTATAAACAAATCATAACATTACAGACACGGTTTTGTAGTATAAACATTGCATTTATAGTTTTTAAGGTGCTGCTATGAACAAAACATCAAAAAGGTCAAAACCTCAGTAAAAATTTCAACCATGCTGTTCAAACGTATTGTATGTATTTCCTTCATATGAAATAGTGTATTCATGTCCCATTATGCTTTTCTGTTCTGCAGGTATATTCTACATGTGTGCCTACAGAATGCATGAGTGCAGAAGAGTGGCAGGTCCTCGTTAAGTAAACAGGAAATGATGTAAGAAAGCTGCAAAAGAAATCAATCCCCATTCAAGGATTAAAATTTGCTGTACAATAATAAAATTTCGAAATCTGCATATGCACTACACACGTGTTGTGGATTTATCATGGGTTAAGTTGAAATTCTTGTGATGCTAAAAGTCTGACATGGTCTACAAATAAACCAAAGTGGAAAATCAGTACAAACGGCATGAAACGTTTACATATATATGGATTATAAGGAGCAAAGCAGCTGAATGTGCACAGATTGTATTAAAGTGTCCTTAAACTTTAGCTTGAGTTTGTGGCCTCTCCTTGGGAACCTGAAACATTCTTCCTGAAAATGGACTTTGCACCCGTGCAGCGGAAAGCAGAGGAGGAAAAGAAGAAGATGATGGGGTCTATGCAGGTGTTGAAGGTGCTGAGGAGCAAAGTGTAGTGCCTCCATTTCAGGCTCGCATCTTGAAAGTAACCCACCAAATGTGTCATGTTGTACGGCATCGCACAAATGAGGAACACAGCTAGAGTTCCCAGGGCCATGCCGATGGCCTTCTGCTTCTTGGCTGCAGATATCCTGGGGCGGTTGTAGAGGATCAGGATGCACCTCAGGTAGCAGAACACACAAATTAGAAGAGGTATCAGGAAGAGCACAAAGAAGATTTCCAAACGCACAGGGATGAGGACCCCCAGCTGCTTCTCTGTGAAGTCCTCATAGCAGGCCGTGGAGTTTTTATTGTACAGATCTGGGTGGAAGCGGATAATGATAGTAATGCTGCAGTGAGCAGTTGAGATGAGCCAAATAACAGCACAGATTGCTAACCCATACACAGGTTTGAGCAGCTGACGATAGGCGATAGGGTAAGCTACAGCGATGTAGCGGACCACACTGACCGCCATCAGCAGCAGAGAGCTGGTGTAGATAGTGGAGAAGAAGGTGAAGGAGATGATGGAGCATAAGAGGCCGGGCAGAGTCCATTCCATGTTAGATGCTGCCTCATGCATCTTGAAGGGAAGGATGATCAAGAAGAGCAGGTCAGAGACGGTCAGATTGAGGAGCAGGATGTCTGTAGGAAGAGGCTTGGAGTGGATCTTTCTACTGAAGGTGTAGAGAGCCAGGAGGTTGGCCGGCAGGCCAAAGAGGAAGGACAGGATGTAAACGGAGAGAAGGGCCTCAGTACTCACCACTGTCTCCATCATGATCCTATAAACAAAAAGAAAAAAGAAACAACTCCTCTTATATTGGATGAACCAAGACTAGGAAGTTAAAAGAAAAGGCTTTTCTTTATTTCTAGTCCAATACAAAGTTGTGATTAGAAAGTAAAGTTTAAATGCACCCCCATACCATCACAGATGGTATGGGGGTGCATTTAAACTTTACTATCATAGTATTCTGTTTTTATTTACGTTTATCACAATTTCCTAACTTCAATGGAATTGGGTTTTGCATAATGGGCTCATAACAACAGCATGACCCCAACACAGAAGAGCCAATGGTGCCTGCAGTCCCGACCTGTCACTCATTAAATACATCTGTTGCATCATGAAACCACCTTAAACAGTAGGGTGACTACAATCTAATACCAAACTGCAGTAGGACAACAATTCACCTTCAGAACTGCTGAAACTGACCTCCTGAGTTTACAAAAGTTTACAGTGCCGGTAATTTTGAAAACATCAGAGAGTTTATCAAAAATAAGTACACTGTGTATGAATAAAGTAGCACTAGTTACACAGCAATTTCAAAACCAAACTCCATTTTCAAACATGAGCCAATGAAAGTACATGTATTCACCTACCTTGGTGTGAATTTTCTTCAAAAAGAAAGTGAAGGTCTGTGTTTTCTGCCTCCTTGCAACTTTCCCTTCAGGCAACAAATGAATAACTTGTGAGCTCAAAGATGATCTCGCATATCATGCTGCTCTGCCTGTCTTATACTGACCAATACATAAACACAGTTAGTTAATGATGGATCAAATGCAAAACTAAAGCTCACGTTGACATTTATATTTGGTTAGTAAAGCACTTCCGCCCACTGGAACTCTGTTTGGAGACACTCCAAACATGAGGATCAGGTTTTAATTCAGCTCGTGTTCTCTTTGAATGGACACAACCACTGGGACTGTACTCAGTTAAGATTAATGTCTTTTTTACACGGACATTAGATTAAGGACCTCTGTCTTAATTTTGGTTGCAGAATGGCAGTGATGTGTCCAGAGGGGTTGCCGTTAAAGTAGAATTTGTGTGTGCTTGCATACCCTGGCCACCTCTACCTCTTAAAGTCCCCAGTCTGAAGTGTCTGGACACACCCCTGCAGAGTGGCATCTTTACTAGAAAATTAGAACAATTGATTTTAGTGTTTTTCACTGCCTTCAGGAATCGATTGGTAGGTGAGCAAGCTAATGGATAGCCAACATTAGTAGCATAAAGTACATTGCCTCAAACATAGCAAGCTAACACGTTAGCTGATGTGTGGTCAGAAATGTTGAACTACTGCTTTGATGGACTCTCCGTCTTGATGTTTCCGGCAGATACGAACAAGCAATGGATGACTTAGAGACTTGGAGTGGAGTCGATGCAAGATACAACCTCCTGTTCTGTAGTGTTTATTTTGAAAAGATAAGAAAACCATATAAAAAAGAAAACTGCCAAATGTTTACTAACTCTAAAGTTCATTCTTTGTCAGTAAAACGGAAAGAAAGCTGTTAAGGGGCGTCAGTAGCACAAGAGGTAAAGCCGTTGTCCAAAAACCAGTAGGTTGGCGGTTCGATTCCCCCCTCTCCCTAGTCTCTCTGTTGTGTCCTTGGGCAAGACAGTTGCTCCCAGTGTGTGTCCTCCACTAGTGTATGGTTGTGTGGTGGTGGTCGGAGAGGCTGTAGGCACAAACTGGCAGCCATGTTTCCGTCAGCCTGCTCCAGGTCAGCTGTGACTACTAAGGAAATTTACCACCACCAAGGTGTGACTGTGTGGAGGAATGAAGGATGTATCCAACGTAAAGCACTTGGAGGGTCTCTGATAAAACACTATATGAAATCTGAGTTATTAATGTAATTTGATATTATATTAACAACCCAACATACTGGGTTTAAAGAACTCAGCAAAGTAGTTATTTTGAACCCTTAGTTCGGTTATATGAACAACCCAATTGTTGGAATAATTGAACCAACCAAACGAGTTGGGTAAAATCAACCCAGCATGTGTTCTGTCCAATATTTAACCAGTGCTGGGTTGGGAAACTACCCAAATTTGGTTGTTTTTAACCCAATGTTTTTAGGAGTGTAGGTCTTCTCTGTTGTCTGGAAGAAACTTGAGTCTTAATTTCCCTCCTGTCACATAACTTACCAGTCAACACAGCACCAGGAAATACTTTAAAAAATGTCACAAATTTGACTTCAAATTCAAAGAAGTTATTTCAAAAAGTCTCCTCTTTCAGTCTTCCTTCACAGCTGATGTCAACAAGTGGGTTTTGAGGTTGAAAAGTTCCTTTACTGGTGGAAGTTGAAGGTTTTGTGGACAGTGATTTCAGTCAGATGTTCCGTGTTCACCCTCACTACAGGTTTATGATTGCTAAGCCAGTTTGGCCCAATGTGCCATCAGGCAGAGTTCATTTAACAGCTCTGTTCCTCTCCTAACCTGAGTGCCCAACAAATATGGCTGCAAATCTGATGATACAAACACAAAGTTGATTATTAATCTTTGGCCAAAGGTATTGTGCTGACACTCCAGCTTAAACATGACGTTTGGACAAACTTTGACTAGTAGAAGTCCAAAAACAATACAGTTCTATGAATCAGATCAGGTCTGAACCACCATCTACCAGGTTTCTCCATTATTGCACACAAGGACGTTAAAATACAAACATCTACATGAGCTGAGGATGACAATCTTCTTGTCTTCTTCATGCTTTACTGGAGTCATACATCCTCTCCTTCTCCACCTTTCAGAGAGTCAATCCCTACTCTTTTTGAGGCTGTAATGTTTTTCTTTGTTTTAAATTAATCATGGATAAAACAACCTGATGCCATATTAGATTTGCTTAAATAATGTAATATTAAATAATTTTGCATTTTATGTAAATATGCCCCTTAATTGTCACAGGCTGTGACAACACATGACCACAAAGACAGATGTCTTTTTTCATTTCACTGATATCAACTTTCATATGTCTGTCTCTGCCCACCATGACCTGTTTGCTCTGTATTTACTCTGAGTGACTGTGAACATCCAGGGAAATCACTCTCTTGTCTCTGCACACTGAGCATGATGACGACTTTTTTTCGCAGGTTTGTTTAAAAAAGGGCACATCAGAGTTTAGCGTTATCGCTTTTTAGCATCTGGCTATTTTAAATACTTGATTCTGATTGGTTAAAACCCTATGTCAACAGTGATTCACTCTCAACAGCTAAAGCTATTCCAGAAACAACCTGATTAAAGCATTAAACAAACAGTGGAAAAGAATCAGGAACAATTTACCTCAGCTTGTTGACACTGTGGCAAAAACATCAATCCAGTGAAATACTAAACTGATAGAGCTTAAATAGGGCAGAACTGTCAACCTAAATGTTCATGCAGAGGCCTGCGTCACCTTGTTCAGCTTTAAAATTGATACAAATGTCCAGTTTAATGTGAATTTAATCAAACTAGCAGGCTAATATTAAAACACTCAGTTGAATGTTTAATCACCCCAAAGCAGGCTAATAAGAGTCCACTGTTAAGGTTGTGTTACCAACTGTGACTACACACACAATTGGGGTGTTTAGAGAGTGAGAGGCATGAGGATTAGACTTTTGACAGTGTAAGACATGAAACTTTAGTGCTCATAGTCATTATAAGATAATTAACAATGAATCCAAACTGGGAAGAAAGCCATTATCTCACATTCTTAAAATAGTTCTGACAAATAAAAACTACAAAATCTTTAAATTAAAAACCAAAATTACGGGAACAATTTTATTAAACACTTTTATTTATAAGGTTGAAGTATCTGCTTCTAGTTGTAATGAGTAAATACAGTCTTATCACCAAATGCTATCAATAACTAAGAGCTATTGACTGATATTAAAAGCTTTTTTGTAGATACACCACAATAAAAGATGCTTCTGTAACAGAATCCTGCCTTCCCCACCTTTAACACTCATGGATAATGCCCACAGCATGTAATCAAAATTGACACATCAGTAAGAAATTACACAAACAAGCAACTCAAAAGTATAAACTGGCTCCAGAAAGAAGTTTTCCTGTAGAAATATGACCTGCTATGCTTTTCTGTCTTGCAGATTAAGTTGATACAACACATTGCAAGAAAATGCTTGCAGAATAACTTGAATAGAAGCTTGATGTGCACAGATTGTATTAAAATGTCTTTTTATCTTAGCTTGAGCTTTTGTCTTCTTTGTGTGATCTTGGAACCTTCTTCTTAAAGATGTACTTGTCACTTGTGCAGCGGAAAGCAGAGGAAGAAAAGTAGAAGATGATGGGGTCTATGCAGGTGTTGAAGGTGCTGAGTAGCAAAGTGTAGTACCTCCATTTTGGGCTCTCATCTTGAAAATAACCAAGCAAATGTGACATGTTGAACGGCATCACACAAATGAGGAACACAGCTAGAGTTCCCAGGGCCATGCCGATGGCCTTCTGCTTCTTGGCTGGGGATATCCTGGGGCGGCTGTACAGGATCAGGATGCACCTCAGGTAGCAGAACACACAAATTAGAAGAGGTATCAGGAAGACCACAAAGAAAAACTCCAAACGCACAGGGAGGACGACCTCCAGCTGTTTCTCTGAGAAGTTCTCATAGCAGGCCGTGGAGTTTTCATTGTAAAGGTTTGGATGGTACCGGATAATAGCAGTAATACTGCAGTGAGCAGTTGAGACGAGCCAAATAACAGCACAGATTGCTAACCCATACACAGGTTTGAGCAGCTGACGATAAGCGATAGGGTAAGCCACAGCGATGTAGCGGACCACACTGACCGCCATCAGCAGCAGAGAGCTGGTGTAGATAGTGGAGAAGAAGGTAAAGGAGGTGATGGTGCACAGGAAGCCGGGCAGAGTCCATTCCATGTTAGATGCTGCCTCATGCATCTTGAAGGGAAGGATGATCAAGAAGAGCAGGTCAGAGACGGTCAGATTGAGGAGCAGGATGTCTGTAGGAAGAGGCTTGGAGTGGATCTTGGTGCTGAAGGCGTAGAGAGCCAGGAGGTTGGCCGGCAGGCCGAACAGGAAGGACAGGATGTAAACGGAGAGAAGGGCCTCAGTCCTCACCACTGTCTCCATCATGATCCTATAAACAAAAAGGAGAAAAAAAACCACCTGTTGAAATGGATAAACCAAGAAAGATGGTAATAAAAGACATACTCTTCTTTATTCATGTACAAATGGGTTTTTTTCCCTTAAAAAATGCATATAGGACAAATACTATTCATTATGTGTGTATATATATATATATATATATATATATACATATATAGGTAGTTTATCTTAAAAATACAAGGTAGAACTTATGACAGTTACTCTAATAGAGTTTACTGCACCAAAATATCACTTCTTTCAATGTGGCAGCTAAAACCTAAAGTCAACCTCTTTTAAGTTTATTCTGAGCAGCTTTAAAGATATCCCTCTCTTTGAGACCTCCTCTTTTTTATAGCGGTATAACAAAGTTCATGATAAATATGACTCCGATCGCACAATGAAACAAATGAGCTAAAATCAGCTCTCAAGCTTTGTTTCCAAACACCGGATGTCAAAATGAATTTACAAAAATAATCTGCTGGGACTATTAAGATAAACATATTCACTCACCTAGATGTGACTGGTTTCAAAAGGCTCTCTTTACAAGACAGTAGCGGTCCTTGTTGTTTTTCTTGCAGAGCTTTTACTGGAAGATGATCAGTTTATAACTCATGAGTTCAAAGATGACCTGATATAAAACGCAACAAGTGAGAGACAGCAAGTTACACCCAAGCCTTGCACACTGCTGTCACTGTGCCACACTGACTAATAGGAAATAGATTAAATTGATAAAACACAGCATTACAACATTGCAAGAAAATGCAACGTAGCAGACCACATTGACCACCATCAGCAGCTGACACCTGTTTCTTCGTAAGAGGCTCTGCTGACACCTGTTTCCTTATTGGCATTCCCCATTATTGCACACAAGGACGTTTAAATACAAACATCTACATGAGCTGAGGATGACAAACTTCTTGTCTTCTTTATGCTTTACTGGAGTCATACATCCTCTCCTTCTCCACCTTTCAGAGAGTCAATCCCTACTCTTTTTGAGGCTGTAATGTTTTTCCTCGTTTTAAATTAATCATGGATAAAACAACCTGATGCCATATTAGATTTGCTTAAATAATATCAGATTAGCTGAATTTGCATTTTATGTAAATATGCCCCTCAAAATGTGTCACAGGCACTAGGCTGTGACAACACATGATCACAAAGACAGATGTCTTTTTTCATTTCACTGATATCGACTTTCATATGTCTGTCTCTGCCCACCGTGACTCTGCTCTGTATTTACTCTGAGTGACTGTGAACATCCAGGGAAATCACTCTCTTGTCTCTGCACACTGAGTGTGATGACGACTTTTTTCACAGGTTTGTATAAAAAAGGGCACATCAGAGTTTAGCGTTATCGCTTTTTATCATCTGGCTATTTTAAATACTTGATTCTGATTGGTTAAAACCCCATGTCAACAGTGATTCACTCTCAACAGCTAAAGCTATTCCAGAAACAACCTGATTAAAGCATTAAACAAACAGTGGAAAAGAATCAGGAACAATTTACCTCAGCTTGTTGACACTGTGGCAAAAACATCAATCCAGTGAAATACTAAACTGATAGAGCTTAAATAGGGCAGAACTGTCAACCTAAATGTTCATGCAGAGGCCTGCGTCACCTTGTTCAGCTTTAAAATTGATACAAATGTCCAGTTTAATGTGAATTTAATCAAACTAGCAGGCTAATATTAAAACACTCAGTTGAATGTTTAATCACCCCAAAGCAGGCTGATAAGAGTCCACAGTTCAGGTTGTGTTACCAACTGTGACTAAATACACAATTGGGGTGTTTAGAGAGTGAGAGGCATGAGGATTAGACTCTTGACAGTGTAAGACGTGAAACTTTAGTGCTCATAGTCATTATAAGATAATTAACAATGAATCCAAACTGGGAAGAAAGCCATTATCTCATAGTCTTAAAATAGTTCTGACAAGTAAAAAATATTAAATCTGTAAATTAAAAACAAAAATTACGCGAACAATTTTATTAAACACTTTTATTTACAAGATTGAAGTTGCTGCTTAGTTGTAATAAGTAAATACAGTCTTATCACCAAATGCTAATAATCAAAATTGACACATCAGCATGAACTTACACAAACAAGCAACTCAAAAGTATAAACTGGCTCCAGGAAGAAGTTTTCCTGTGGAAATATGTCCTGCTATGCTTTTCTGTCTTGCAGATTAAGTTGATACAACACATTGCAAGAAAATGCTTGCAGAATAACTTGAATAGAAGCTTGAAGTGCACAGATTGTATTAAAATGTCTTTTTATCTTAGCTTGAGCTTTTGTCTTCTTTGTGTGATCTTGGAACCTTCTTCTTAAAGATGTACTTGTTACTCGTGTAGCGGAAAGCAGAGGAGGAAAAGTAGAAGATGATGGGGTCTATGCAGGTGTTGAAGGTGCTGAGTAGCAAAGTGTAGTACCTCCATTTTGGGCTCTGATGCTGAAAATAACCAAGCAAATGTGAGATGTTGTACGGCATCACACAAATGAGGAACACAGCTAGAGTTCCCAGGGCCATGCCGATGGCCTTCTGCTTCTTGGCTGCAGATATCCTGGGGCGGCTGTAGAGGATCAGGATGCACCTCAGGTAGCAGAACACACAAATTAGAAGAGGTATCAGGAAGACCACAAAGAAAAACTCCAAACGCACAGGGAGGAGAACCTCCAGCTGTTTCTCTGTGAAGTTCTCATAGCAGGCCGTGGAGTTTTCATTGTAAAGGTTTGGGTGGTAGCGGACAATGACAGTAATGCTGCAGTGAGCAGTTGAGACGAGCCACATAACAGCACAGGTTACTATTCCATACACAGGTTTGAGCAGCTTTTGATAGGTGATAGGGTAAGCTATAGCAATGTATCGAGCCACACTGACTGCCATCAGCAGCAGAGAGCTGGTGTAGATAGTGGAGAAGAAGGTGAAGGAGGTGATGGTGCACAGGAAGCCGGGCAGAGTCCATTCCATGTTAGATGCTGCCTCATGCATCTTGAAGGGAAGGATGATCAAGAAGAGCAGGTCAGAGACGGTCAGATTGAGGAGCAGGATGTCTGTAGGAAGAGGCTTGGAGTGGATCTTGGTGCTGAAGGCGTAGAGAGCCAGGAGGTTGGCCGGCAGGCCAAAGAGGAAGGACAGGATGTAAACGGAGAGAAGGGCCTCAGTCCTCACCACTGTCTCCATCATGATCCTATAAACAAAAAGGAGAAAAAAAACACCTGTTGAAATGGATAAACCAAGAAAGATGATACAAAAAGACATACTCTTCTTCACTTATGTACCACAAATGGGGTCTAAACTGTGAAATCTGTTGGTTGTTCCCTTTAAAAAAAGCATATAGGTGAAATATTTATAATAAAAAAAAAAAACATTGCTTAATGTAGACCAAGAGTCTTGGCATTCAATTGAACCACATTTTATTGGCATGGCTCAACACAGACCAAGTGTAGATGTGAAAATCATTTAAGTGCAGCTCTAAACAACATTTCGACACAGTATGGGTCAGATTCAAAGGAAGGAAACATATAAAAAACTTAGCTCCTCTGTGAATGCTCATATCCTCCTGAAAAAAAAATAGATCACCTTAATCAACCCACAGAGCACCTAAGATGACTGCTGTCAAAACTGAACACCCACAGCTATCAACGCTTGACATGTACACAGCTTTCAGTGTAACCAGGTGAACTGATGCTGTAAGACAACCCTCTGTGGTTGGTTAACAGAAAGTATAAGTAAGGAATAAGTCTTTGGTTTTCGGCTTTAAAGATATCCCTCTCTTTGAGACCTCCTCTTTTTTACAGCAGTATAGCAAAGCTCATATCAAATATGACTTAAATCGCACAATGGTTATGAAACAAATGAGCTAAAATCAGCTCTCAAGCTTTGTTTCCAAACACCGGATGTCAAAATGAATTTACAAAAAACATCTGCAATGCTGGGACTATTAAGGTAAACATATTCACTCACCTAGATGTGACTGGTTTCAAAAGGCTCTCTAAACTAAGACAGTAGCAGTCCTTGTTGTTTTTCTTGCAGAGCTTTTACTGGAAGATGATCAGTTTATAACTCATGAGTTCAAAGATGACCTAATATAAAACGCAACAAGTCGGAAACAGCAAGTCATACCCAAGCCTTGCACACTGCTCTGACTATGCGACACTGACTAACAGGAGCCAGCTGATAAATAATGACCCATGAGCAAAACTGACACACAGATGATTTTTGCATTAGATTAATAAAGAACCTCCCACTAGATCTCTGCTGGGGGAAACGCTGAAAAAATGATAATTACATTAGGACAAATGGACACCCACACAATAAGATTGACATCATTTCAGATTAATCCTTTTTTTCCACATAGATACTCAATTGAAGACTCTCTTCTGAGTTCAGCTGCAGAGTAGCTTAATTATTAGTCCTTAGGTTTTCTGTATATTTTAGGGTATATTTCCTTTTTTCTGTCTCCTTGGAACAACTTTGGTTGTGTTTTCACTCCTGAAAATTTGTTTTTACATTGGCATCTATCTACACAAACACCGATAAAAGTTATTGACACATTTGTGCCATGCGGTAAAGTGTCCCGGGCTGAGCTCTGATGAACTTCAAGTTATTCTAAAAAGTCACAAACTGTTTCTGTACATAAATAAATGTACATGTCTTGAGCTTACCATGTCATCTTGTTGACAGTTTAGATACTCCTCCATGTTGCACTGCGCATCCTGTGGAGGGACCAAATGTAATTGTATTATCTATGTTAAACATGGGACTCAAAATGGCCTACACAGTTTATATACCCCTCTATGGCACTGTTTGGAAAACACTGGTATGATCAGACACAGCATCAAAGGAGGAGTTGAGATGGAGGAAGCAGCAAGAGACTAAAGCAGTTGAAATTGAGCATCTTTTCTGAAATTTGCCAATTAGATGCAAGGAAGGTTATCAGTTGCTGTGGTGTGGGCTGGGTTTGCCCTGTTTATTCCCCCCCACCTTTTCCACTGGTTCTGTTTCACCCTCTCTTATGGCTGCTGTTGTGTTCTGCTGCTGCTGAGCTCTGGCTCGTCGAACTTCTTCAACAACATCATTGTCATAAACGCAGTTGAGTGTGTCCTCCTCAGGGTCGCTGTCCTCTCTGCATGGGCTTGGTCGTGTGACATCAGCTTGTGCACTAATACGGATAAAAATGAAGAGGGGAACAAAGAGAGATGTTTAGTTGTTTCAAAATGTCCTCGAATTCACATCACATCAGAACATGGTTTGTTAAAGAGGCAGAGACAAAAGTCTATTCAGTAATATCACATAAATTCATTTCAGCCAAGGCCACTGTAGCCAAAGAGAATGAGTTTTACAAGGCAATAAAGCTCTGCTCTACAAGCTTTACGCCCTTCCACGTGTATATGTGGAATATATGTTGGAACCTGCGGCGGGGAGAGCACATGTCCCCTTGGTTTTATATGCATATATAAAAAGCAGGCAGGGAGAGCAGCAATAAAGACCCCCCACCCCTCCAGTATGACAGTGATAAAACCAGCCAGGGCATAAACAGAAGAAGACAGGGGTGGAGATAAGTTGGATATTGGCAGGGAAGCAGCTAAAGTAGGCAGGCTAAAGCAGTTAACCTTTCTCCAGCCTGGCTAAACTAAGGCTATGCTCATTTCATTTGAATATTTGTGAGGGGATTGACGCCAAATTGGTTTCCTTTACCCTTGATTGCTGTTGTATGCAAGTTCTTCCTGAATATTCTCTGATGGACGTTGAGGCCTAACAAAAAAAAAATTGTTGACATGATTTGAATTTAGTTTGTGTCAAATTAGTTTTTGTACACTTTAACGCAAGCATTTCATTTACAAACCTTAAAAGGATTGCATTGTTGCACACCATGCCTGGTGGTGATCTGTGAGTGATAAAACAACAGAAAGAAGATTATACAACAGCACAGACATTATATCTTCAATTGACTGAAATCCACTAACCTGTGTCTTCTATATTTTCTGTAAATTACCAGTGCACATCCAAACAACACAGGAATTCCGACAAACAGCAAAGCCAACATCCATGAGAGAGAGGCTGTAAAAGGAAGGTAGCTGGATTAGTAAACATAATACACAAAGTATTAGGTGCTCTTGAATAAGGTTTTGGAAAATCATTAGGTACCAAGCGAGTACAGAAGGTTCAACTCACATACTGTTGGAAAGTTGTGTAAATAAAGTTGTTTGGTGTGGTTACCCAGGGAGTTTGTGGCTGTGCAAGTTATGTTGAGCTGACTTTGAGCTCGGCCACTTAATTCCCCAGAGACAACATGCTCATAAGTCTTGGAAACAAAATTGAGAGTGGATGAGATAGAGTCATTTCCATCAATGGTCCAATGTATGACGGCATCAGGGAAAGCCTCGGCCTGGCAAACACACTTTAGAAACTCCCCTCTCCTGTGGCAGGAGGACTCAGGTAGGATTGTTGGGGGATCTAGATAGAAACAGAAAGTTATCTTACAATTTATTAAACCTATCAGATTTTCTATACATAGCCTAGAAGCAAAGATAAAATGTGTTTAGGCTATATTTGATATTCTGTAGATAAAAAGGAATGACTGTGGCTGGACTAGGTAGATATGTACGTAGTTGTTTACTGACACCTTTGTCATTGGAAGGAGCTTCATTGGGGGTTAAATGCTCTAAAAATGAATTATATCTTGCATCATATAATTCAACTTGTCTGTTTTGTTGCTGCTGTTAACCCATGAGGTACTGAGGGAGCCTTATCCTAGTCTGTTAGTTGTAATGATGGTCATGGATACACTTTACCTAACTTTCCAATCATTCATTTAATGACTCAGCTCAAAAGGTACACCCTAAAAGTTTTATAGATTGTTTTTATACTCTAACAGCATTTAAATTAAAGTACAACTTAATTGTTTTGTTAATAGTTGGTCAAATAACTAAAACATTGAAAACCCTGTGCAGGTGGTACAAACCAGTCTATGGTACTAACCTAGTGTAGTGGCGGAAGGTGACAGAGCTTTGGGCGTAGTAATTTTATTGTTAAGTAGCATCTATAAACTGCGTAAGACGTTAGAAAATGATTTTAAGTTACAACCTGTGAGCCGAGGTGAAAATCTGTATGAAGAGAGTTTAGATGGCGCAAACTGAGCTTAAACGAGAGGCAAAGCGAAGAAAAACTTACAGGAAAAGGTGTAACTGCTTAGCTGCACGGATAACGACATTGGCCGTGCTTCGAGTCGCCGACTCGTCTCGTCCGCCTTTAAACTTCGGCAACATTATTCCCATGGAAGTCGCTCGAGCAAACGAAATAACTCCACATCGTAGATATGTCAAGTTGTGGCGAGAGTAGAGAAGCTAACCCATGAAGCCGTGGTGTGAGGAAGAAAAAGTCTGGGCTGGATACAAAATCTTAGCTAGTTCAGCTAGCTAGTTCAGTCGAGCCGGAGCGTTGCCATAACAACCATAGAGTGGGCCGCACTCGCAGGTGTGCTGCGACGCTAACGGTTACCGTGGACATGTTTACACCGAAGCTCTCAACCCATATTTTCTCTCCTGGTAAGTCCAGTTTTTTTCAAAGATATTCAACCATTTGCAGGTTTTGTATTATGGCTGTGAGTTTGAGCTTTCAATCATCTGCCAGTGTTACAAATGTGCGTGCCATGGTTAAACAAGTGACTTAGCATCAGGGTGTGTAGCTTGATGCTGTGTGCTTCATGTTGTTAATGCTATTGATAACTTTTTTTCATTTCAAACCCTACTTTCACGTTGCTGTTGTAAACTGGTTACCTTCTTTGTTTACCATAGGATTTAAAGAGAGGTAATATCCTCAACAAGTAGACAAAAACCTATTTAGAAAAAAAAGAGTAATGACTGACACAAATATGGGGCTTCTGAACATGTTGGAAAACCGTATCCTGAGCCCTATATTCACCAGACTACTCCTTTCATATCATATGGTTTAGTACAATAGAAGAAAAAGAATACATTTTTATTTACATTGAACATCCAGGTCCACCCAGTCCGACTGCTTCACTCCAAAGTCGTTGTAGGCGATGCAGGAGAAAGAGGTTTTTTGGGTGATGTTTTCAAAGAGCAGTTCTCCACTTGTTGTATTTGTGTCACTGTTGATCCGACCCATCTGTCTGCTAAGCCATAAGTACGTCTGTGGTTTGGGGTTGGAGTTGACGGCACACTCCATGATGACGCTGCCTCCATTTGTAACATACTCCTTTTTCAGTGTCAGGGTCACTGTCACAGGCTCGTCTGTGGATGTAGGCAATCATAACACATGATTAAAATGGTGAGTTTTGTTGGTTAGAGAGTATTTTGATCAATTTTACTCCTTACATGAAATGTCGAGTGTTATTTGTTGACTGTCTGTGATGAGGTCGCTGAACAATGCAGAGCAACTTATCTTGCTGTTGTGCATCTCATATGTTGCCAGCCCACGCAGTGTCTCTGTGTACCTCCATAGCAGATGTACTTTCTCATTGATAGCACTAACAGTGAAGTTTTCCAGCAACTGATTTCTTGTCCAATTAAGTTGTGGGATCGATAAAGGGCAGGAGTGGATGATGGTGCAGTTAACCTGGAAAATTTCCCCTTCAGCTATTTGCTCCTGAATGGCAATCACAGGAGATTTTTTATCTAAAAGAACAAGAAACAATACAGTAGTGGCATATGTGGTTTTGATGTTCAGGTTTAATTATGTTCCATAAGCTACATACAGTTTGAAAAGGGTTTTAATGTGTGGGGCTCAAGGTTCTTTCACACTGGCAGTGTTTTTTTCGTGCAATTATTTCGGACGTCAATATTTTTTTCAAACCTGTTCCCTGTCAATACAAGCGTTCACATCAGCGACGTTTTCCCGTCCTGTGATACTGCAGCATTTATTTTTTCGGATCACGGCCTATTTTTCTAAAGTTTCGCATACTGTGTGTCTACTTCTGACCAATTAGATTGCGTGTTGTTGCGACATCTAATTCACCGGTATATCCAACATGGCCGACCAGCTGATTGTTTACGTGTCAGAGAACGGAGTGCTTTTTGATAAAAAACACAAATATCACAAAGATAACGACCTGAAGGACAACTTGTAGAGAGTCATAGCGTTGGATTTCTCATATGACGATGGTTTGTGTTCTTTAACAGTTTGCTAAACATCTTTGTTTTAACTTTCATCTGTGCTAAGTAACTTTAGCTCGTAAGCTAACCTGTTCAGATACAACATACCATATGAATTTTCACCATTAGGTCTCGGTTGTTATCTTATCATTATGGATTATAGTTTAATGTGCTTATCTGGTACTGGCCCCGACTCAGTACATGCTATCATGACAGACAGCCATCTCAACACTAGTGTCTAATCAGAACTGAAAACAGTCAGTCTGCTGTTGCGTCAGTCTTCTGGCTTCCAACCGGGACGCGCCCCCCCCCCCCCCCGTAAGTCACAAGATCGCATTGGGCTTGATGTGTATTGTCAGGCGCGTCAAAATCCCCCTCCGAATATTTCGTAATTTTGCGTCGTATATTTGCGTCAGTTCCGGTGTGTAAGGACCTTTAGAACCAAAATCTTTTTACCCTCCGGTTGAATTCAACAACATCGGTAAGATTAAGCAGTAAATAATCTGTCTACTTACAGGTATTAGATGTAATTGGGATTGAACAGTTGTAGCAAACACTTTTGCAACCTGTTAGTCCATGTTGTGCTTTCATTTTTTTTTTAAGTTATATTGTCTGAAACAGCTGCAACAGCTGATCCCTCACCTAACGCTCTGATCTGACATGACTCCGTTGTTATTTAGGCTATGTTCACACTGCAGGTCAATTCCGATTTTTTAACCATATGTGACACATATCTGATTTTTTCATGTTAGTGTGAACAGTGCGATTCTGATTTTTTCAAACCTGACCCAGGCCTCTTTTGTATGTGGATATAAATCGGATATGTATCCAATGTGACTGCAGTGTGGACGCTCAGGTCGCATTCATCGGACCTATACGTCATCAATATGCGACAAACGTCACCATTGTTTGACAACACAAACAGGCGTGGAAAGCAATTTGTGCTTTGTGCGCACGTGGGTCACTTCACGGCGCATTCTGTTCACATTAGGTGACTCATTGGTTGTTGTAATGTGAAGACCACACAAAAAGATCGGATTTAACAAAAAAAACGAATTGTGCATCATAACCTGCAGAGTGAACGTAGCCTTAGATTATTGTACTCCAACTAAAATGCTCTTTTATTCCTGATTGGTCTGTCATATATCATTAATCTAGAATCTCACTAAGAACTTCTCAATATGTAAGAAAAAAAATACAAGATAAACTAGAGGTTTAAAAATACTCACCAACTTTGATTGTAACAATTTGAGCATGGAATTTCTGAGTCGCTGCGGAGCCTGGGTCAATCCAAGCATATATCTTAAGGTTGTTGTCTATTTGCTTAATATTTTTGATCAAGAGGGTGCAGTTACCCTCTGCAGCTCTACCCAGCACTGAGGTGCGCCCTCTGTATTGTAATTCCACTGTGGAAGTAGATCTGTCATACACTTTGGGATAGAACACCTTGTGGTATTGATACCAGGTGACCCAGACGTGAGAGTCAGTCTGACATGGCACCACAACACAGCTGCCCTCCACTGCGGTCACTGTTTGAGGCACAGTAATTCCCATGCCTCTTACCTGCTGGAGCACAGAGAAGCCTTTGTTGGGGAATAAAAAAAGGTGAAGTGGTTAGTGTGGGTGAAAACAAACATGAGTTCGTCAGTAAGGTAAAACTGTTACCACATGTGCAACATCACTCTGCAACAGGAAACTGAATACAATTTCAAAGTTGCTTAATCATAGAAGTCAGGTCGCTGCAGCGTTTAGTCATAAACCAAAAAAAGAGGAATTCTTTGAAGCTAAGCTGACTCAATAAGCACTTTAATATGAAATAGTATATGCTCAAGATAAAGAATCAAGAATATGTCACATCAAATGGGGACCAAAGGTTGCCCCTTTTTTATGCAGGTATGTCGTGCCACAGTCTGCAATCTAAGGTGCAAGGAAGTTGGGTTTCTGTGTAACAGGTTGATAAAAACAGTTTTTCATGTTTTAAAAGCCATTTTAACCTTGTATTCAATTGAAAATGGTGCAAAGACAGCATATCAGTTGTCAGTTGTCTGTTTTATGAAAAATATTCCCTCTCCTAAGTGGATTCCAGCAACATAATTTAAAAAGTAGCAACAAAAAATTTCAAAATTTGACAGCCTTTTTGGAAATCATGGATGCTTTAAAATGAACTCCAAAAGGTAGGACAACCAGGCTTGTTACCAACTCACAGCACAGAATACAATGTTTTTGATTGTTTAGGGAGCTCAAACATCTGGGTAGGCATCATTAATGCTGCACTGATTTTAGAGCAACAAATGCTTCCATCTGGACTATACTTTTTGTATTGATCTTAAATATTTCAGCAAGACAACGCTAAACCACATTCTGCAGATTTTCAAACTGCATGCCACTGCTGTAGAAGAGGTAGGGGGCTGATCTGGGATACCCGCAGTCCTAACTTGTCACCCATTGAAAACATTGGGCACATCATGAAATCTTAAGTAGTACAGAGTAGACCACTTATGCCGGCTTCACATACGATATCTGCCGGCGGCATAACAGCTGATGTGTCTTAGGGTTCTGGCCGTAGGAGAAATGCTGCTTATGCATGCTGTGTGAAGGGTGTAACCTGTGAAAATACGTGCTAAAATGAAAACTGGGCCACTCCGCTGATGGCACACATCCTGTGTGAAGATGGGTTTACCCATGCACAGCTCAAATCCTTTTATCAAGCACAACACTTCACTTCATTACAGAAAAAACAAGAAACTGGTGTCCAAGGTGCCTAAATGTCCATGTTGCTGTAAAAAAGAACAGGCGACACTACATTGTAAATATCCAAACATGTTGCTGTTTCAATATGTTGCTGGCATTAAATTCAAAAGTATCATGTATTTTTGACAAAACAATGAAGCAACATTTTCAATGATGTTTTTGCAGTATTTCCAATAAAAAATAGTATTTAAATAATTTGCAAACCATCAAATTCTTTGTATATCAACATTTTACACAGCCCTTGAACTTCTTTCAAGCAGAAGTTGTGTTACTTTGTGTTGTACATGTACATATTGCAGTGTTTCCCCTAGATTGAGAGTTTACTTGAGGTGGTGGGCCGGGCGGTGCAGGGTGGCGCTGTGGTGCATTCAAAGGTTGTGAACTTTATGGTTTATGGACTATGCGTTATTTATTGCACATGCAGGGCTCCACACAAACTTGTTTTGTAACCCCTAACTAAAAAATTTTAGGAGAGCAAGCAGAAAATTTAGGGGTGGACACTCTAACTTGACTTGTAAGGCAAATAATTTACATTTCCTCTCATTTTCACTGTATTAATGATAAATAGATTAGAAATGCAGAAATTACAATGTGCAAAACAAACATAAAACATAAGGTAGACAGTGCACTATCATTACACTGAGCAATGATATTTTTTTTTTCTCACATGGCATTTGTTTATAACTTAAGACCGCTACAGACTGACTCTGTCTCTAACATTTGAAATAGCTTTCAATTGGCTTCATGTCTTTACGACGAAAAAGTCAGTCAGTCTCTGAGAAAAAAAACAGAGCTACATTAACAGAAACTGTATGAGGAAGGAAACAGTATATAATCAACAATAAATTAGTATAGCTGGAGCGTAACAGTTTGGGTGCGCCTCCGTATATTCACCAGCGTGTGAATATACGGCGCCGTGTTTGTCTGGAGGAAACCTTGCCGTCTGTATGGCCGCACATTTAAAAAAAAAAAATTCTATCTTCATCTTCTTGGCCGGGTGTCAATCTTTTTGGGTGGGCCGCCCAAGTAAAGTCTATGTAGGGGAAACACTGAACTGTATGTATGTGAGAAAGATGCATGTTTGAAGCCATATTAACCAGGCTTGTCTACATTTTTTGGTCAACTCTTGACTGTTTGTAAAATTCTGCTAAGGATGTATTTCTTACATTACCTTTTTTAATTGAGATGCACCACTTTCAATTTCTGGGACTGAATCTGATAACAGATTTTGTTCAAGGTCTAAATTACTGATCTAGATTTTGGCAGATTTAAAGTGTCTTTATATGGTTTATGTATGGTTTAAGTATAAAAAAAATACATTACCCTTGAAAATAATTCAGTTTTCTGCAATAATAATGTTTTCTGCAAACATTTTATGGAGATGAAAAATAGCATTGTTTACACTCCCCTATCTCTAAAATTGCAATGCAACATGTTTTTTTTACTCAAATAACAAAAACAGAAAAATTACTTCTCCCTCTTCATCTGAAGATATAAGTTACACAACATATAAATACAGTTTGTAAATATATAATAAGGCTGACCCATTCAAACGTATTATTTGACCGATGATGAACCCAAGTGCAGCTCTTTTTGACTCGTTAGTATAGTCTTTATAATCATTATAGACACTAAGGGGTTAAGCTTGACATTACCTTTCAGCAAGATTAGAACTTTAAGCAGATACGCAGTCCCCATTGTAAAAGCTGTCATCATCCAGTGAGTCACTGTTTGGCCTTTTAAGTTCTGAAATACAGACGTCATTTTAATGTCAGATAAAGGTGGTTTCATCTATCAACCTCTTCACCAGGAAACAGTGTAAAAAATTATTAGAAGGTTGAGTCATTTAAACAGTGTCTTAGTCACCAACTGTAAGATCCTTTAAATACACCATGCAAAAGTTTATCAAGCCCAGGAAGATTTGAAAACACAGAGTATCTATGAATATTCAGTTACTGTTCACCATCATACAAAAAAACAGTAATTTTAAGAATCTAAAATATTCTGGATATATGTTTTTGAGTGATCTGGACATGAGGGCTTACCTTATCTGTTGAACTGCAGCCTGAGTGTGTCTGTGATGGCCCACTGGTCTGTTACAGTCCTCAAGTCTACCACTTAACCATCACCTAATCCCCCAGAACCCCTCTTTCGCTCTATTCAGTCTCACACAGGAAACTTGCTGAGCTCATTCGAAGCAAGCAGCTGTAACGGTGTGAAAGTGTGAAAGAGGGGCTCTCTTACCTATTTTTAAAATCAGGCTTACTGAAACCCACCGCTACTCGCGTAAACTCTATTTAAAACACAATGAAAAGTCTGACACGCAATAGAAAGTACAGATTAGATATAAGACATTCTGCTATTGGAAAGAAGACATTCTGCTATTCTTGAAAGAAAAATCTCATGCAATTATTGTCATAAAAAGAATACTGAACACATGGTTATTTATTCACACAAACTTGACAGATTGTCTTGGCTCTTGACAAGTTGAATACAGAAAGTACACTTTAGTAAAGTAATCTACAAAACCTAAACAATATTATCAGGAAAACAACAAATGTAAAAATACAGCATCCCTTATATATGATTATAAATATGTACATATTTTTTTTTTTGCAATGCAGAAGTATGGCTGTATTTACCGACTGTACATTAATTGGACTCTTTGTAAAAACAGATGTGACTCGCAGCTAACATAACATGCTGGAGCCAAACATTGATTGTCAAGCTAAGAACTTCGGCATATCGGAATGAAATCACCAATTGAGCAACTGAGGCTCCTCATTAAAGGTTTTTTGCTATTGTCATGTATAAAAAGTGGAAAATATCAAATATCTCTGTTATTATTGAAATGAACTTAGGAAGGTCTCATTAGGACTCCCTACTCCTTTGTAAATATAACCTTAAAATACAGTAAAATATTACAAAAATCCTAACACTAATGACCATGGTAACATCAATAGAACATACAGTACAATAGGCATATTCTGTACAGCACATCAATTTGTATCAAACACAAGCCAGTAATGTTTGTATTTCATATATGTTCATTTTGGGTGGAAAATGTGTTATCAGTTAGAGATGGTGATGCTGAATATCAAAATGTCATTAATCAGCTGGATTTATTGATTATCCAATGAATTGACCCATCTCGAGTCTTCTTTGCTTGGCATCTCTCCAGGGTAACATTATAACAGTACATTACCAATCTAATTCTCCTTGCAGTTAGGTTTAAGCATTCAAATTAACTTTTCCACCCACATCTTAGATTTAGAATTTCAAACCCCTGTATAAGAGAGCATGGTATTCCTAAGAGCTGTTTACAGGGCTAGTCCCTATAATAGAACTGTGATCTATTTCTGCACAGCACTGTGTCTGAATTTAACCTGGGCATACTCGCATTCTGATTCCTTCCTTACATTTCTAGGCTTCACCTGACCATACAGATTCCCCATCTCCACTGCATTGTTCACAAAATCTCCTGTCAACCCTCTCTCCACGCTCATCTCCTCTTGAGGATAGGAGCTGTCCAGCAGGTTTGTGCCATCTCCCTCTTTCCTTATCTTGCTCTTCCTCTTCCAAGTCACGTTAGAGTAAATGGCATCCTTACTTTCCACGGTCGTCTCTTCTGAGCTGTTGCCTGCACCACTGGTGTTGTTTTGGTCAGAGCTTGGCAAGCTAGTGCTGTTTGGCTCAGAAGTCGTGGCAGGTTGAGCAACATCATCCTTCTCCAGCTCAGTGGTGTTGGCATAAATGTCCTCATCTTTTGTCGTGGGTACCTACAATCGAGAGAAAACACTGATGGTAAGGAAAATCTGTTCTCCAAGCAAATCTCAACTACACCACTCAAGGGCTAAATACCTCATTTTCTTCACCACTTGGTTGAAGCTGGTTCATAGCTACTGTGCTGGTGTTACTTGGACACTGACTCTTCAGCAGGTTTTGATGAGACTTCTGAGCTCTGAAAAACGCAGCACAGTATTGAACCAGTATGCATCTTGAAACATTTTTGTTTTTCCACTGCTCAGTCATCAATCACCCAGAGGGGAACGGTAAACGACAAAGGTGAAAAACAGGAGTTGCTCAAATTAAATAGAGATTTCATTGGTATTCAGTCTGTGATCTTTTCAACAAACTGATTTCAAAGGTGGATCCACTGACATGCAGTCTCTGAACCCATCTACCATTGTCTATGATGACAAACACATGGCTCTTGGAGGTATGGTCAACTTTCATTGCATTCCAGTTCAGCTTGTAGATAGATGATGTGCCCCCATGACCTTCTTAAAGGTGCATTGCCTTTTTTTATAGTCTATAGGGGGGGGCGCATCCCAGGTAAGACTTTTCCCAGGAAAAGTCCCACCTCCTTCACCTCTGATTGGCTAGAAAAGCTGGAAACGTCATCACGCGCTCAAGCTCGAACGGTCAACACTTATAGCCAATCAGAGGTGATAAGATAAGCACATGAAACTATGGTAACAACAGTTGGCTTACGTTAGCAAAGATTAAAGTTAAAACAAAGGCGTTTAGCAAACTGTTAAAGCACACAAACCATCGTCATATAAGAGATCCGACATTACGACTCTCCACAAGTTGTCCTTCAGATTGTTATCTTTGTAATGTTTGTGTCTTTTATCAAAAAGTACTCTGTTCTCAGACACAAACAATCAGTCGGTCGGCCATGTTGGATATACCAGTGAATCTGACGTCGCAACAACATGCTATCTGATTGTTTAGAAGTGGACACACAGTAAGCAAAACTTTAGAAAAATCAACCGCGATCCGAAAAAATAAATGACGCAGTATCACAGGAAGAGAAAACGTCGCTGATGTGAACGCTTGTATTGACAGGATACAGGTTAAAAAAAAATATTGATGTCCGAAATAATCGCACGACAAAAACGCTCCCAGTGTGTAAGGACCTTAAATTTGTATGAAAACAAAACAAGAAAATCTATCAAAAAATAACCCATGTTAGTTGGCTTTGTGAACTTACCTGATGACAAAGAGTAGGGCACATACTAGCACTATTAGTGCAACAACTGTGGCGACAAGGATAAGTACCACGACGAGGTCTGAAACATAGAAAAGATAAGGACAGTAAGATCAGGTGGTACAAGAGTTTAGTGTTGAGTCATTATGTTATACATTTGAGTTCAGCTCTGAGACTAACCTTGACTTTCTGTTGTAGTTTTTGGTACATGGAGGAAATAAAACTGTAGAGTTGCAGACCCCAGCGAGTTGGAGCTGCGACAAAGTAAAGTATGATCCCTCCACTGTGCCTGACTCACTGTGATGAGGCTCACATTTGTGCCATTTTCAGGCACATATCTGATTTCAGACTGGCCTGAAGTATTGACAGGTAACTCATCCAAATACCAGTGTAAAGTGGGGGGAGGGTTCCCTGAAGTCTTACAAGAACATTTGACCTGGTCCACAGTTTTGTTGCAATCAGATGAGGGCAGGATCTGAGGAGCAACTGTAATGAACGCGGAAAACAGAGAAAGGAAGAGTACATTTAGGACATGCTTTACCGCTTTTTCTGATGACAGATTAAGTGCGCTGCCGTAAAAGAAAAACTGTGAAATTTTCTTAGTGAATGAGTTAAAGAAAATGCTGTTTTACTCATAAACCTTTTTTTCGTCTGGCCCAATGATAAATCTGTAGTTTTTCTCCATTTAAATTCAGAGTTTCTGGATTTATTTGTGGCATTGCTGAATTTTTCATTCATTGACTAAAAGAGTAGGCCATAAAGAAAACCCTCGGCCTCATAGCACGGCCTGAGAGCAGGTCAGAATAATTGTCCAAGAGTCAGTGGTTTGACTGAGATAGGTCGGGGAGGCCTCAAAAATCAGACACTTAACTTTAAACTTGATAGTAGTAACCTTAGTAAGTCAATAAAGGACAGAATTGGGTGGCATGGGAACTATTCAAAACACCTCCCATTCGATTGAAAATTGAACTTCTGGTGTTAACAGTAAACATCTAACAAACAGTGTACCTTTCATAATAAAAAGCTAAATTAATGTTATAGAATAAGCTTATAAAATTAAGAGCTCCTTGAAAAATGTAATCAGTAATGGAGGAATGGTACCTACACTGAACATCTACATGACTGACATTGGATCGCCCGGCTCCAAGGTCATTTTGAGCTGTGCAGAAAAGAGAGACACTCTCTCTAGAAGCTGTGAAATCGATGACCTGTCCAGTCCCGATAGTGATCTCCTGGCTGCCGTCGACTCTGTACCAGTTGTAGTTCTGAACAGCTGGGCTGGCTCTACTGCTGCATGCCAGAGTCACATTGCTGCCTTCTTTTACTGGGCCAGAGGGACTGACCACCACTGTGGTCTCTTTGGGTGAATCTACAAAAAATGATCCACACAACGTTATCAGTAGTTCATCACAGACGGTCACAGCTCATCCCAACATGTGGTGCTAGTTGATGTTTGGTTGTGTTTTTCTGACTCCCTGGTTTTAGACTTCCACTTCCCTTTTTTGTGCACGAGTCTTCCCAGGAATGTCATAGTTGAGCTTGACCCACCTGCATAATTACAATGGTTTCAAATGATACCTACACTGAACATCTATTTGTGTGTTGCTTGATCGTCCAACTCCCACTTCATTCTCAGCCTTGCAGAAAATTGGATCAGTGTCAGGAGAAGCATTTATGTTCAGAGTTTGACCAGTCCCAATAGAAGCCCCCTGGCCTCCATCAGCCCTGTACCAGGTGTAGTCTTTTACAGCTGGGTTGGCATTAGAAGTGCATGTCAGTGTGACAGTGGTGTGTTCTTTAACTGGACCAGAGGGACTGACTGACACCGTGGTCCCTTTGGGCGAATCTGAAATATATGTAAAATAATTTATATTATATGTAAGGAGTTTATCAGACAACTCAATATTTTCATTTCCAAAGTGGTCCTCATCATATTAACCAGTGCAACCACTGTTGTTTGATTGTGTGATACCCAGAGGATGGTGCTTTAATGACCTGGGCTTAATTTCAGATGTGCCCTGATAACTGCCAGTGCAGCGATCACCAGAACCTTCTTCATGCAGCCTTATAAGAATACGTTTGTAAGCAGCACTTTGCTTGGCAAAATCCTTGGTGCAGTGGCTTTAAGAATCTGTAAAACTTAAGGATGGTTATTATTAACATTCACCTAATCACTAGTCTTTTCATGTGTGTTAAAAGAACTTGACTTGACAACATCATGCTTGACCCACCTGCATAATTACAATGGTTTCAAATGATACCTACACTGAACATCTATTTGTGTGTTGCGTGATTGTCCAGTTCCCAGTTTATTCTCAGCCTTGCAGAAAATTGGATCAGTGTCAGGAGAAGCATTTATGTTAAGAGTTTGACCAGTCCCAATAGAAGCCCCCTGGCCTCTGTCAGCCCTGTACCAGGTGTAGTCTTTTACAGTTGGGTTGGCATTAGAAGTGCATGTCAGTGTGACAGTGGTGTGTTCTTTAACTGGACCAGAGGGACTGACTGACACTGTTGTCCTTTGGGGTGAATCTGAAATGTTTATTTAAAATAATTTTATTTTGTTATGTATAGTTTATCAGATGTAGGGTGAATTACCCTTAATTACCTTATGATGTGCCTTTAACTGTAATTTAGATCATGAGCCCTTTTCAATGGGAAACAGAGAAACTCCACTTATTTGCATTTCACCAAAGATGTCTCAATTCTGATCCCAACCAACCTGATCTTGGCATCTTTTATAGATCAGTGATTGGCAATTTAAGAAGTTCATGCAATGTGACCAATTTTCCAAGCAGAGCCGAGTTAGATAAAATTTTAGTGCCTTTTTTTTACTTTAGTTTTTGTAGAAAACGACAAAAAATGGTGTGCGGCTCTATTTCCAAAGAAAATACAAGCATCAGATTAAGACTTGGTATCAGTGGATACTCAATGCTCAAAAATTGGATTAGAATCAAAAGAGCTAATTGTGACACTACTACTGCTCAAGAGTGCAGAACTTGGTCCTCAGTTAGTTTAAATGTGTTACATCTAACAAAAATTATCCTTCTAGTGTTTAAAGGCAAGAGAAATCGGTCACACGGTTCATGAGTCTTAAAACAGGAAAAATGTACTCACATGTAATTTCAGCGGTTAAACTGTCTACAGATGACTCAGTGCTGCCATCTTGTTTTCTGTAGACAGCAGTACAGGAGATTTTCTGTCTGTGTTGGAGGTGTGATGCATAGAAGTTTACAACAGACATCTTGACTTTAGTTTTGTCCAGATTCTCCCTCTCTGTCTCCTGAACTTCACCCAGGCTTGGGGTCCATGTCAGAGTTGGAGGAAGAGACAGACAGGGAGCTGGAGCAGAACACGTCAACCTCACTGCAGTTCCCTCTTTGACCTCCAGAGTGGACGGAGTCAGAGTGGGTCTTGGTGGGCGTTCTGGTGGGAAGGTAGAGCAGTCATTCTTCTCTATTGTTTATAATTTTATTTCTGTTTCAAAGGAGTTTATACAAAACAAGGTGACAGAGCTGCTGCATGATTTAAGTGAAAATGAATGGACTTTGAATCTTACCTTTGACTAAAATACGTGTTCCATCTCTGAAATTATATCTCAGACCGTTATTACATTCCACTCTAAAGAAATATTCATTGCTGTGCTGAGGTTGCATGTTATTCAGGGTTGTGCTGCAGTCTTTTCGTGTCAAGACTCCAGTTAGTTTTCCTCCGATTGAACTCTGTTGTGGGTCACTGCTATGAAACACAAAAGGCCCATCATAGCTTCCTTGGTTCCATTTTGCGATACATGTGCTATCCAAGTTTGATTTAAATCGTGTCTCTATGTCAAAAGAGCAGGGGATTGTCACACAGGATCCTTTTAAAACCTCTATAGTCTTTGGGAGAAAGGCCTTAAACTCTTGACAAATGGCACCTGAAACAGAAAAAAACACATCTATGAATAGAAACAAGTGCTTCATACTTTTCTAATGTCATTTCAATACTATTGTTTAAAGAAATGCTCAAAATCTGAGCACAGTACTTTCAATGATCAATAACCTACAAACAAAAACTCAAGACTGTTTCTTTTTCCTGCTTCTGTATAAGACCAGATAGAAATATCAAGTTAAATACCAGATTTTACTGATCAAGTACCAAATGTGGGTGAAAATCTCACCTTGCAGCAGACAGCCAATGAGAAGGAGAGGCAGAGCTGCAGCCATCCTGGCAGTTTGGAAACGCCACACAGTCTGAAGACTGCACCTGTCAAGATTTTCACGTTTAGGACGAATCCTGTCCAAATAGACTCAGATTTAAAGAGTACGGTCATTTAGAGGCCATCATTGAATGTGACAACTTCAGAAAAATGTAAATAATCAGTATTTTGAACATCTATAATTCCTTTTTCAAATCTAAATATAAAGAAGAATCCACAAAAACAGTCATGTCTCAGCAGGTTGATAGATTACATTCATCTGTCTTCCATAGAGGGAAAATATGTACTTTTTTCCCCTGTATTATAATAAATTCTTTGAAGGTCACTTTTTGCTACAACATATCTTTGTTGTTAAACAAGTTGTAAGATGACGAAGGGAGAAAAAACGGGAAGTTATGCTGCCTACATAAGTAAAAAGTAACAGACATGTGATATCTATTCATGATTATTTTTCTTTTATGAAACAAAACTGTAATTTGTCAAAGGTGGCTGTTTAAAACAGTTTCAATGTTCAAAAGCAAAACAGAAATACAGAGTTAGATAGTCCGACAGTCCAGAAAACGATTTCTCCTCTTTAAATTTAAGAGTTTCTTTGTCTTTGTCCAATGTTCACCCATTTAAGGAGAATTTTAGTGAGTTAACATGTTTTTAAGAATTCTGTTCAGCAACAATCATGTAAATTTGACATGTTTCATACAAAAGTTCAGTTTGACTTACTTTTTTTCTGGTCCTTCAAACAGAGGTGAGAGATGTTTAGAGAAGTGAAGTTTCTCACATTTTGAGCTGCCTTTTCAAACACCAGCAACATTTAACTTCAAATGAGGAAGTCACAAAGTCGTTTTTTTTATTTCACACAGTGTACAGTTGCTTTATTTGAAATGTTTTACATACAGAGTCACATCAGTTTTCATCAGTTTTTATAAAGTGTCCCCTTCAGGAGCAGCTGAGAAGGAAAATATCTGCAGTCATCTAAATGCAGGTAAATTTGCCCTTCATAGAGAAGATAGAGATAAAAACGTTTGTTATAATGCAATCCTGGCAGTGAGCTGAATGCAACTGATGTTAAATGTTTATACAGAAGAATCTGCAGTTTCAGCTAACAATCTGCCCAATATAACGCTTTTCAGGACAAGGGTAGGTTAACTGCTGCATCCGAGCATTTTTCCTCACAAACTATCACAGCCTTCAAAATGATGAGGGCTCCTGAGGGCCAAATCACATTCATGGAAAAATTGACCTTTTCAGGAGGACCAGAAAAACCAAAGTGCTGATTCTTTTTTGGGTGACTGTCTTAATGGAGTTGATCAAAAACTTGTTCAACTGGCTGCTCTGATTTTTAGAAATGCCAGAAAAAAATTCTAACAAGTTGCCTGAAAATAATCATGAGACTTAGCTGGTTTTGATTTTTTTATCTAGACAGTTAAAGGAGGTCTGACATTGGCAATAGCATCAGTTTCAATAAAGAAAATTGCACTGATAACCATTTCCAGATTTTTCGGCTGCAAATATGAAAATAACCTTTTCTACAGTTTGTGGAGCTTTCTTTGACTCAGCACAGAGATGGCCTCTTCCTGGTCACTTCTTGGAGTAGTGATCCCAGCTCTCTCATGTCGTATTTGCTGAGCTGGACCAGCTGTCCGTCATCTAAAAGACCTCCTGTTGCCTCTTGGGTTTGGGGCTTGCTGCATTTTCTCAGGCTGGTGACCCAGAGGTGAAAAAGTGCAGTAGTTCAAAGGTGTAGATTGCCTCTGATGAACAGATATAGTATCGATCAGTGGTGGCTAAAGAGTCTCTTGTCTCTACAACCAAAATGTTTGTTGTGATATGAGTGTCGGCTCAGCTGCTCTCTTGTACTGTACAAAGACTTTTTGACCCCACTGCAGCGAGGAGACGAACAAGAAGAGGCTCCTAAAGGCTAAGATGGTGAAGACCAAACGGCAGCTGGCCCTTCTCTTCCTCCTCCTCCTTTTTCTTCTTCTTATGCTGACAACTTCTGACTCTGTTGTTCTGCTTAGCTGTATGTGATAAGGACTGTGTAGACAGAGAGTCAACTGTCCACTTAGGACTCTGTCTGCTTCACAAACTCTAAGATGACACCATTTTTGAATTTGCTCAACCAGCTTTTTTAGCAACATGTGACTTCAGTGAAAACCTGTTTTCTGATCCAAATAAAAACTGCAAACCTTGATAATCAAATTTTATTCCAGTCAAAGAGAAAACATCCACCACTTTAAACCTTATCAACACAGCAGGATCAATAATTTTCTGATAAAGCATAAGCCAGAATACAGCATCATAGGCTTCATGGAGAAAGTCATTCCTGTGATGAACAATGTGTTATTCATATTTTATGTGAAGCAGCAGGAAGAATGTTGATTTATGAACACTCAAATGTTAAAGAGGATCTTTAAAGTCTTTGCAGGAAAAGCGGAGTGAGAGAGCGAGAAGGTCTGGTTCCACCGTTGCTAATGTCGTTTGGCAATGACGTCGTAGTCTGGCGTTCTGTTAACGTGATCCAGTGTGGTGTAAGTATTGTCCTCTTCTTTTGGCTTCACGTTCTTTCTGTGTTTCCTTCAGCAAAACAAAGAAAAATGAAAGGTTTAAATACAAAATATGATAAATCTTAACGAACACAGCTTTTTTAAAATTATAAATATAATAACATACCAGAGGAACACCATGAAGATGGTGTTGAGAATGCTCAGAGTGAGAGCCACACCAGAGACAGCCAAGACAAGATCTCCACTGTAGGGGCTTCGCTGGTGCTCAAGACCTTTAAATGAGAAACAACAAAATATGAGCCGGTCATTGTTCTGCTGTCATTTCATGCCATCGTGGCCCAGCTACAGAGTAATAGTGCATCAGCATTAGAGGGTTGAGACAGCAGTGCATGGTTCAGTAAAGTCTCTATTGAGCGTTTCATCAACAAAAATGTTAGAGAGCTTTTGAAAGTCATGATTTAAATGGATACCATAGATTGTCAGAGAGAGAGGACTGATTTATTTTCTTGATTATAAATGCTCCTGATATGTGGGACTGATGACAGCGAGTAACTTCTAATGGTATAAGTTTATTAACTGTATTTGTCTCTGAGAGGGCAACATTAACTGACATTTAATTAGAATAAAATGTTGAAATACTGACCAAATATGATACAATAAAGTCAGCATGACGATCTTTACAGTGAGGAGGATCGATCAGACAAAATAAACTTTTAGACGTTTTCCAACATGATGGCTCACATAAGAAAGAGGATTAGGACCACATGAAGAGAAAAAAAAAATTACAGGAATGAAATTAAAGTCGAAATTTCGAGATTTAAAACTTGAGATTATGTCAAAGTCAAAACTTTGAGATTAAAGTCGACATGAATAAAGTCGAAATTTCATGAATTAGATCGGAACTTTGAGATCAAAATCAAAATTAAGAGATTAATGTTGATGCAAATAAAGACAAAATTTTATGAATAAAGTAATAATTTTGGGATTAATGATAATGAATCAACAGCATTGTCGCTCGTCACTCGACAACATGTCCTCTGTCGAATAGGTTTATAAAGCTTCACTTTAAAATTGGATTTATTAACAAGGAAATGTTGCTCTTTTAGCACACAAACACAGTATGGTTATAAGTATTCGTTTTCTGGAAAGACTGTGCTGAAGATAATGATGCAGATGCAGGGTTATCAATGGTTTCACCTGGGTGCTATACAGCGAGATTATGTTGTATCACAAGATACAATAAGTCAACTGATCAAGTTGATTGATCCTGAAGGCGTGGAGCACAGACGAGCCCAGCGTCTGAGGCGGGGGCATTTACGAAGCTGAGAACCCAATGCACTCTGGCACATGTTGTTTCTCTTCATGTGGCCCTAATCCTCTTTCGTACTCACAACCTCACACCTCCTGAAAACCTGTGTTCAGTAATAGGAAGTACAGCTGATATAGCATTTTAAAAAAGTTTCATAGGGACTCGTTTCTAATACCACACGTACCTTGAACATCAATGTGTTTGTAGGTGGACTGTCCAGTTCCCAGCTCATTTTCAGCTCTGCAGAAAAATTGACCACTGGCTTTAAAAGCTTTAATGCTCTTAACACGTCCAGTCCCAATCAAAACCTCCTGTCCTCCGTCATCTCTGTACCAGGTGTATTTCCTCACAGGTGGGTTAGCATCACTACTGCATGTCAGGGTCACAGTGCTGTTTTGTTCAACTGGACCAGAGGGACTGACCAACACTACAGTCTTCTTTGGTGGATCTGAAATATTAAAATGAGTTTGAATTATATTTAACGTGTAATTCATCAGACATGAAGTTGAATACCTGTAAACCATGTCTTTACCTGTAAGTACGAGCTAACCAACGATAAGAGGGAAAAGAGAAACTCCTCTCAGTTTGACTCAAAATCAGCAAAAGAGGGAGAGAGAGAGAGAAAAGATGAAAGCCTCTAGAAAACTGGGTTTATCTGAATATCAGCAGCAGCAGAAAAACAATGTTAATAAAAATTTATGGTTTGGTTCACTTTACGCAATAGATGGATAGAAACAAACATCACTCACTCAAACATTGCTGTGAGAGAGTGGGGGTAATAATTACACACATTCAAGTCCCACAAATTGAATGCCAGAAGACTTCACTTGTCCTTTGAGCTCAGACATACTCACATGTAATTTCAGCAGTCAAACTGCTGTTTACAGATGACTCAGTGCTGCCATCTTGTTTTCTGTAGAGAGCAGTACAGGAGATTTTCTGTCTGTGATGGAGGTGTGATGCATCGAAGTTTACAACAGACATCTTGACTTTAGTTTTGTCCAGATTCTCCTGCAGCGTCTCCTGAACTTCACCCAGGCCCGAGGTCCATGTCAGAGTTGGAGGAAGAGACAGACAGGGAGCTGGAGCAGAACACGTCAACCTCACTACAGTTCCCTCTTTGACCTCCAGAGTGGACGGAGTCAGAGTGGGACTTGGTGGGTCATCTGGTGGGAAGGTAGAGCAGTCATTCTTCTCTATTGTTTATAATTTTGTTTCTGTTTCAAAGGAGTTTATACAAAACAAGGTGACAGAGCTGCTGCATGATTTAAGTGAAAATGAATGGACTTTGAATCTTACCTTTGACTGAAATACGTGTTCCATCAGTGAAAATATATTTCAGTCTGTTACTGCAACTTAGTCTAAAGCGATAGTCACTGCTGTGCTGAGGTTGCATGTTATTCAGGGTTGTGCTGCAGTCTTTTCGTGTCAAGACTCCAGTTAGGTTTCCTTTGATTGAACTCTGTTGTGGGTCTCTGCTTTCAAACACAAACTTTAAATGTTTCCCTTGAGTCCATATTCCTGTACATGTGTTATCCAAGTCTGATTCAAATTGTCTCTCTATGTCAAAAGAGCAGGGGATTGTCACACAGGATCCTTTTACAGCCTCCATAGTCTGTGGGAGAAAGGCCTGAAACTTTTGACACATGGCACCTGAAACACAAGAAAAAGCAAGTGTTTGCATAACAGATCAAATGATTAATCCTGTATATTTATGACAGATGTTTATTGCTAACAGCCTTAGGGCTTAACTTTACTTAAAATAACCCACAAATAATACTGAGAAGTTTGTTTGTTTGAAGTTGTTGCTTATTCCTAGAAAATTTCACCGTATAATCATGTGTCTTTGCTAAATATGATAGAACAACTCACCTTGCAGCAGACAGCCAATGAGAAGGACAGGGAGCGCCAAGGCCATCTCTGTCTTTCGGAAGACGTGCCAAGTCTGGAGATCCCTCACAATTATGATGTGTGATGATTTTCTGAAGTATTTGTTGGTCCAGATGTCTCGCAGTCAAACATCAATCCTGT
Organism: Xyrichtys novacula; assembly: GCA_962446985.1. NCBI lineage: Eukaryota > Metazoa > Chordata > Actinopteri > Labriformes > Labridae > Xyrichtys > Xyrichtys novacula. The sequence continues at coordinate 29,501,536 of OY660871.1, forward strand.
GATCAGATGGGGTCTTAGATGCGAAATATTCAGTTCCTCTGAAGTTGGTCATTGCTCTTACTGTTGTTGTTGTAATGCAAGAAGTAGATGGTGAAATGGTAAGACGGAAAAACAGGAAGCTATGCTGCATTGATAAATCTTGAATCTGTTCTTTGTGGCTAACATGATCTTTGAAAAGTTTCTAACACAGCACATGTAAACGACAGCTTAAGGGTCCAAGAATTTACCTGGCAGCCTCCAGCTCACAACAGCTCATGGCAGTGACCCAGTATCAACTTAAAAACGTAGACATTTTTTAAATTCTTAACGACATTAAATAGGCTTATGTGATAATTTTGTGAAAAAGATATGAGAACTTAGTTTTTTTTTCTTCAAATCTTGAGCAGAGAGTCAGGTGTAGAGAAGTTTCTTGTGGCTTGTGCTGCTTTTAGAGCAGTATAATGAACAAAGATACATGAGGAAGTTACTAAAGTGTAGTGATCAGTGTTGTGTAAATGTGAAGTAATTGTTATCGGAGTATTCAGCTGTGCTAGGTTCATTTGTTTGAGTTTTTTCGTTCTTTTGACGTTACATCATTTATATCTGTAACACTCATTTGCTAGCCTTTACATGAGAAAGTGATACACTGAGGTAAAACATGTCGTTCAAACCAGGCAAGATCTGTAAATCCTACTGATGAACTCATAATTTCCCATTTTAAACGCACAATAAAACTAATACTGGTCTCCATCAAAGCAGATTTAAGAAAATTTCGGTTCAATCCTCCTCTTCAACCCAGCACCCAGTGAAGCACATGTAGACTGACTTGTAGGTAAGTTTATCAGGATCTATCCTGGTTCTATCCTTTTGTGTCCACACTAGATGGCAGCATGGTCATGAGTTGTACCAGAGCACTGGGACTGGTTTACTGTGTTTCCAGCTCATTTCAGTGTCTTTGGTGTTCATTTTTTATTTAATCTGGTGTAGTTTCTTTCTCTTTCTCTACAGTGTCGTTGAAATACTCAAAGGAGTTTCTAAAAATGATATTTACTAATGTCTATTTAAAAAAAAATTAAGAGTTCATTTTCCCCCAAATATGGAATAATGAGCTTTTGTAGAAAAACTAAGCCATATCCTGAGGACAGGTTATAGTAATAGGCTCCTTTACTGCCCTGAGGTCTGGATTTCGATATTTTCAGGCGCATTTGTGCTATATGTGTGTGTAAAAAAATAAATGAACCACAACCCTCCTGGTTCTGGCGCCCCCTGTAGACAAAGTGATGCCCTTCCTATGGTATATACGGTATGTAAAAGCTGTTTTGAGGCAGAAACCTTATCCTTTCGTCATTTTACAATGTCGTTATCACTCACACTGAGTATTTGCTGTTTTAAAAAGTAAAAAAGGACTTTTTCTTTTTCGTCTGCCATCAATCACCTGGTCCGACACCTACACCCTGGCAGCATTCAAATTCAAATTACTGCAGGAAAATTATCAGACTTGTTGCTGACAGTCTTATTTGCTTTTGACAGTCATAATAAAGAAGCATCAGTGTTAGTTTCAGACTTTTTCTCAGCCAGTTAAAAACTCCCCAGGGTACCTTTGAGAATTGCCTCAAACTGGACTTTTGACTCACTTCAGGTTCCAGAATTAAGTTTTTACTTCACAGGGTTATCATCACTTCATATAGGCAAACACTTAACAAATCATACAGGTACAAGTATGAGAGGCGATTTGGACAAATTTATTGATCCTTGTTTTAAAGAGTAAATCACAGACAAAATGTGAGCAATATGTTTTCCTCCAAATATATCTAAAGACATTTTGGGATCAACTTTGACAACAGAGTTCAAACCTCCTCTTTAACTCAACTTATTCTGGATTTTTTTAAGGATGCTGCTGCAGTGATTTAGTACTGTACATACCAGTTATATATACAGAGAGTTAAAACAAAATTGTTTTCAACTTTTTTTATAACCAGGGCCCTTGAGAAGGCAGAGGATGAAGAAGCTGTGTTTATTTCTGCGTCATTATGTTTGACTGTCCTGAGACTTCTGCATATGCACACTTCTTATGCATATTTCCTGAACAGCAACACAATCAAGCTTGTATGTAATTCTCTCCAGATTTATAGAAAACAAAAAAGAAGCAAACACATAAAGCAGTTTTAAACATGTTACTGAGTTATTGGAGTAGGATTTGGATCCAAGTAAATCAAACAAATCATAGAAGTTGGTCTGACGGCCACAGTGAAGAATGGGTTTTTGGTTGCTTCCAATATTTCTACCATTTTGGATGGAGCTCTGCCCTCACATACAGTTTGTGACATAACTTGCTCTTATCTCCCTCCAATCAGGTTCGTATGAGACTTCAACAAATCCAAAATCTTTGTCTCAAGCTCCTTGGCTTTCTCTGCATTCTCTCTTTTCGCCGCCCGCCCTCCTGCCACCTGGAGTCCCTTCAGAACTGACTGCAGGGCGTCTGCGTTCTTCACCGAGTCCATCTGGTCTCTGTCCACCCGTATCTCCTCTACCCAGTCTAGGTAGGCCTGCAGTAATCCAAGGTCATCCACAAAGTTTGCAATAATGCATAGCCCCGGTCGATTTTGCTCCAACTCCTTCAGCCTCCTCCTTCCTACCTCTCCAATGTCATTTCCGACGATCCTGGAAAGGATGGAAAAAGCAGGAGATAGTTGTCAATTTTCTTTGTGACAAGACTTTACTTACACAAGATGTCAGCTCTACTTGGCAGAAACAAATGTGTTGTAATCTTACGTCAGCGTCTTCAGAGAAGTGTTTTTGCTGAGGCACTTGACAATGTTTTCAGTTCCTTGCTCTGTGATGCCGGTAATGTCTAGATAGAGTTCCTCCACGGTAGTGTTGTGCTCCAGTGCTTTCCACAGCTCCAAGACTCCCTCTGGACCCAGGTTATTGCCACACATGCTGTATGTGTTGGTGGAAGAAAGGGTTCATTAAAGTGTCTTCATGACATGTGTTTAGATATTTAGAGCCAGCAATAACATGCCAATCTTAGAAAGTCGTGAAAAACACAGAATCAATTTCCCAAAAGAACTGGGGCAACAGCTGACTGTATGAAAAACAGCCCGCTTTGCAGCATAAGCCCTGTCATAAACACTGTCAACAAACACTTAAAATGTGCTCAAATATCTTGTTATTGTTGGGTTGAGTTTTGTCCCTTTTATGTGTCAAAAATGTGAATTTGTTTATCATATCACCAGAAACCACAGTTGGAAAAAGTTGTATTGATGCACATAATGTGTAATATAGATCAAATAAACGATATAAATAAAAACTATGTGATAGTTCATTAATCATTTAAACTCTGTACTTGATTTAAAATAGTGCAAAGACAACATATAAATATTTGAAATTGAAGAACTTTAATTTTTATGAACAAGATTATGGCCGTTTCAGTTTCAGTTTCAGTTCCTGGACTCTTCTACTAAAGAGTCCTGCTGTTGTGTTGTGATTTAAACAACATTTTAAACTTCTCAGGAATTAGGGTTGTATTACATCACTGTACAGCTGGGTGGTACTGATAGAAAATGGGATGAGCTACAAAAAGGAAAACGCTAACTGTATATAATATGTCCCCTGAAGTGCTTTTACATCCCGAACTCTGGATTCTGTCGAAGTTTTTAAGTGTCATGAAAGTTGCCGTATATAATTTCGTGACTTACAAGAGTTTTTTTACTTGGCACTTGTTTGACTTCAAAACTGTAGATTCGAGACGAGCTGCTTGTTTATCCAGGCAGTTGTATCTCAAACTAAAATAAAAAAAGATGAGATGAAATGTGAGGTTGAGCACATGAAACAAGTACAAGAATGGGAACATGCAAACCCTACACACTCCACATAAATCCATGTACAGCCCTTTTCAAGCGCCCTGTATTAAAAAGGTAACACTGACAGTTTGATATAAAACCAGTTACTCACTAGAGAGATTCACAGCGATGTAAAATCGGACCGAGCCTGGTCAACCCTCTGTTTCCGATGTTTGAGTAGCCCACATTGAGCTCCTTCAGCTTGTGCAGGGAGAACTGCAGGACATAGTGCATGGCTGCACAGTCCACAACACTCAACTTCATTTTAAACAGGTAGAGCGTTTTGATCTCTGGTGCCACCATGCTGGAGGTTTCCTTATTGTGGAATTCCATCAGGCAGTGGAGAAGATTCAGAGCCGTCTGGTTCTCCAGTCTTTTGCCTTTGAACTGGTCTCTGAACCACAAACCCAACCTGGCTGAGATTCCGTCCTCTTCCTCCATGGGTGTAAGAACAAGCCCGTCCAGCTGACCTGCCAGTCGAGCTCGGAGCGTTCCCATAAAGAAGCGCGTAAACATCTGGAGGCCCTCCACCTTGTCCATGTTGAGGCTGTGGTCACACAGGGGTGCTGTTATGGAGGAGGTTGGGTGTTTCTCAGTGCACCAGAAGTCCAGAGCTTGGATTATGTCATCCTGGCTGGAGAGATGGATTGCACAGTAAACCGCAGCCAGATGCTCTTGAACAGTCAAGTGGAAGAAGGAAAACATCTCTCCTGTTTCCTCTTTGATTGGTTGAAGGACGTTACAGAGGAAAGTGCTCTGAAGATCAGCAGGGGTGACACCATACTTTTCCAAATCTGAACTTTGGAAGATGATCTTCTTCTGTAGAAGGTTTTCATAAGCCAGTTTTCCAAGGTTTATTAGTTGTTGCTTAACTAAAGAGAGGATCTCAGATCTTGGGGTGTTTCTCTCTGCATTCCCCCTCAGTGCGTGATGCTTGACTGCAGTAAACAGGTAGCAGAAGTAAACCTCACTGACTGTTCTGGGCGGGTTGAGCTGCAGAGACTCTGAGTCACCAATATCTTGGTTTTCTTTTGAGAAGAACTCCACCATGGCTGTGCAGATGATGTAGCAATAAAGAGGAATAAAAGACAGCACGAAAATGTTGTCATTGTTCAAGATGTACTCATAAACTCTGTCTGCAACTTGACTGTCTTTGTAAAACCTGTTGGTATATTCCTTCACTTGGTCCTCTTCAAAACCTAATACAACACAACATCTGTGGAAGACATCTTTGGGAGCTTCAGTTGATGGTCTTGTGGTGAGAATGACAGATGCTCCTTTGAGAAGGGTTCCTGTGATTAAAGCCACCATCAGCTCAGATATTGGCACCTTTGACTCGATACCAATGTCTTTGCGGGGCCTGGACCAGTCCAAGGGGAATTTGAACTCATCGAGTCCGTCCAAAATGAAGAGCAAAGAGCTGGGTGTAGAAAAAAGGTTGGGGAGTGCTTCCTTCAGGTAGCGAAACCGTTCTCCAAGTAGCTCCAACAAGCTCAGTGGTTCCTCTATCAGGTTAAGCTCTCTGAAGCGCAGGTCAAAGAGGCAGGTGAACTCACTCATGTTCTTCCCGATCGCCCACTCATAGAGTAGTCTTTGTACTGCAACACTCTTTCCAATACCGGCGATCCCCTTCACTTTAACTCTGAGGATCTTTTCAGTTCCTTCTGGGGAACTCAGTAGATTGCACAGTCGGATGCGCTGGCAAGATTGATGGACGTAGATGCGGGCTCGCCTGCTCGCCAAGTCAAAGTACTCATGTTGGCTGCTGTCAACAAATTCATCATCTTCCGTCACAAAAAGTTCTGTGTAGCGGATCTCAATGTGAGAGGCTGAGTTTGAGGCCGGTCCTTCACCCTCTGAGTAACACTTTAGCTGCCCTGTGCGTTTGAGTATGGTTGTTTTATGAGCAGAAATGGCAGCTGCAACAGGAGAAAGGATTTTCCTATCAGAATTTATTTTGGCTTACTCTCATTCTTAGCTTACCTCTCACACCTACATACCTCGGATGTTGGCAGCTGCAACGAGAGAAAAAAAATTTCTATTAGAATTTATTTTGGCTTACTGTAATTCTTGGCTTACGTTTCACACTTACATACCTCGGATGTTGGCCACTTTACTCCTCCTGGAAGCTTTCAGTTTTTCTTTTGCTGGATATGAAGATATTTGTATCTTTAAGTGCACTTTCGAAACACTGGAATTTGACAAGCATTTTTAACAACAGTTTTAAAAGATGTAAATCCATACCAGTAACTTCAGAAGTCAAGGTGTAGCTTTTGCTTTTCCCGGCAAACAGCCCTCCAAATAGGCCTTTAGGCTTCTTTCCTGAGGATATCACAAAATATGTTAACTTGACAACATTTTGATTGTATTCACATAACTTTATTGCCTGAACATGTAACTTACTGTGCTCAAAAACAAGACAAAGACACTAAATACAGTCTGTAGCTATGATAGGGGCTCTGAAAAAATCCATACAGCATATTATCACGATATTTTGTCTGGTGATATATCGTACCGCCTCATTTACCAAGTATCGATTTTTTTCAAATTAATTGTTAATATGAAGTCAAATCTGTGATAATGCAAAAATGAAATCAACTGTTTATCCAGTGAGGTTGGCAGAGGTGACATCATAGAGCAGAAGAAAGTTAGTACAACAAATATAGCATCACCTGGGGAACGACATTGGGAATGCGAGCAGGGCACAAATGAGATGGACCTGACGTATGAGGTTTGTAAGATGTGCTACATGAAGATAAATTACAGTGTAATAAGACAAATGCAAAGGAAAGACAAATGCTAAATTGGCTAAACAGTTAAAAAATTGTATAAATCGCAATATTTATACAATTATATCACAATACTCACTGTATTGCAAAATGTTAAAAATGGCAATAACATCATATCGCGGCTCAAGTATCGTGATAATAACGTATCCTGGCATCACTGATGATTCCCACCCCTAATAGTTACTACCTTCACATAGTGCTAAGCATGTTTTTCAAAATTAAAACCATAGCTTTGGAGGTATTTTGTTCAAAGAGATATTTTTACAGTTTGGCCCGATGTTGGCGCTACAAGGCAAGTCAGGAGATCATAAAAACTAGAGCAGGATTAACTAGAGTCAGACGTTGTCAAATCAACAGAAAGGGTAAAGGTCTAGTCAGAGGAACAACAGATGTAATAAATCTCCTCCTCTAATCATTGATTTAAAATAACAACCCCTCTGACATTGATGAAATATTTCACTCTGTGTAACAGACATTACCACCACTGTCGTCAAAGCCAACAATCTTACACTGTATGGCACCCTGTTAATTATTTTCTCATCTCTTTGTTACTCCGGCTGTAAAACTTGATTGTCTGAAGCTTTCGAGTTTGTAGCTTCTTTAAAAAAACTTTGTATAACTTACAATGACCTTCAAATACTTAATAATAGAGACGTTTGCAGAATGATGATGCAAGTATATTTTTCTAGCTCACCTCCGACTTGTACAGGTGTTGACTCAGGCTTACTGATGGCATCATTTCTGCAGTGTCTCTCCACCCAGACCTGCAGATCCTTACAGTAATACTCCTGCACCTCCTTCAGCACCTGCAGGAACTTGAGGCTGCTCTCCTCTGTGGCACACACCGTCTCCAGAGTCTGGGCCACTGCATTGGCGGAAGATTTCTCCAGCAGAGACAGGTATTGGGCATAGGAGAGCACCCCATCATCACGCAGCCATCGCAGCAAGGGGGCTGGGTGATCTCGAGTCCAGTTCAGCAGCAAATCTCTGTGGGACTGGATCAGCTGTTGAGCTGAGGTCATGGCTTCAGAAATGCTGTTGCAAGAGAAAAAGAAACCATCAAGATTTCATGCAAATAACTCTGTAATGATCCTCAGATGTCGTCCAGGAGCACAGCTTGATAACAGCACAGAAAATCCACCAGGAGTCCTGCACAACTTCTTGCACCCTGATTGGTTTTAGTTCCTACCTTAAAGAAATACTATAATAATGTGCTCTGTCACATCCCTCTGGTTTAGTTTTGCCATCGAAAGCATGACCTGTGGCAGAATAGGTTTGTCATGTCCTGTTTTAAAGTTCAGGGAGGAGGAGGAGCACTGCAGCTGCAGCAATTCAGACACAATTCTCAGGGTCCATAGTTCAAAGTGTGTAAGTGTTTGTCTCGGCCCCAAATGAACCGGTTTCGTTTGAACTTGCAGACACACATCAGTTTCTTGCCCGATAACAATCCCTGTAACACACTTTGTGAAGACAGATCAAAGTCTGGTACAAATAAGGGTTTTGATTAAATATGAACTGGTAAACACACCATTCTCCAAATTAACTTCCAATCTTCACTCTGATATTTACGGTCAATCGAGTACCAATAAATCAGCGTCAGGAGTTAAATATTAACTTTTTAACTTTCTGTGTAACTTTTATTTCTACCTCTAATATAATGATAAAAAGGAGAGACAGTTTAGGCTCTGAGAAGAACACATATTTGTTGGGACTTTTAGGAAATGGCCAACAGCATGAGAATGACTCACTCACCATCATGTGTTGTCTCAGAGATACATGCTGAGGTATTTCTCCCTCCCTGGAAAACTGTGTGTCTACCATCTGAATTAAGATATGAATCTTTTAAAACATGATCACTGCAGGGGTTTGGACCTATGATTGCTGTCTTAAAATAACATTTTGAGATTCAAGATCTTAGTAAGATGAACAAACATGATAAACAATGAGGACTGGAAAAGTATGGGGAAGCTTCGTAATGAAGTCACAATGAAACACTCCAACTTCCCCCTCTTTTCTCCCTCTGCTCATCCTTCCCTCTGTCTGCACTGCCAGAGCAGGGTTGCAGTCATGCATGTGGACACCGTCTTTCTTATGTGTCTTCTGGTTCTAGGTGAGTAATTTGACATTTAATGATTATTGGAAATAAATTTGCTTCTGATTTATGTATAAACTGCAAGATAATTCTATAGTAGCTATAATAATTTACTTTATAATACAATGACTCGTTATACCTCGTATCTTTACTGTATTAAAAGATCGATTGTACTTTGCTTTTCATTGCAGCTCATAATTTTTCATATATTTTCTCCTTTAAAGTGAGTGAAAATCTTAAAGTACACGTGCAACTGTTTAAAGCAAGATAGTTTTGTCATATTATGAGTTAAGTGAAGTGTAACAGATGCAGTCTGCTCTCTTCCTCATTCCAAATATAAACCTGTTGTGAAACCCTTTTAGGTCATACTATGTATTTGCAGACGGTGCAAAGAAATTTAACAGTTTCATGCAAATTTTAGCTGATATAAATTTTTTCACGATGATATTTGAAGTTTCAAAAAGCTGCACGGTTGTTCAATAAAACCTCCATAAGAGAATGAAAGAGCTCTGTAGTTTGCAAGAGAAAGACACTATCTTAAATGTCGTGCGTTTGGCCGAGTGTCTATGAATGAATACAGGTCAAGTTGAAGTTGCTGGATCACTTGATAATTAGCTTTACAGTGTAGAGATTGATTTTTTTTACTCTCAACCACAGCTGCAGCCTCATGGAGGACGGTCCAGGCTGTCTCTCCTGTGCCCTCAGTCCCAGACCGTGTCCAAGCACAGGCAGGCTCCTGTGTGGTGATTCCCTGCTCTTTCACCCCTCCAGCTCCTCACCCCTTCAGGGGGAGAAGGGAGAGAGTGGACGTCCGGCTAAGGTTCAGAGGTGGCGGTCACTACTTTTCTCTCCGCAGCACCGCTTATAACAGTGAGGACAGAGACCAAGTGAGCAGGGATTTTCAAGGCCGGTCGTCCCTCTTCGGGAGGATCGCAGATGGAGACTGCTCAGTAAAGATTGAAAGAATCAGCCAGGATGATTCGCGGGCGTTTGAAATCTCTCTGAAGAGAGGGGATGAATTACTCTGGGGGAAGCCAAAGAGCTTCAATCTGGTTGTTGCAGGTAAGTGAAGGAGTCACTACACTGTCTTTTGTCTGTCCTGTGAAAGCAGCTCTTCTGTTAGACTTTACACCGCTGGATTATCAACAACACTACTTACAGGAGGGTTGAGACACTGTGTAAAATGAGGATAAATTTTACAAAATAATGCAAAGACAACAAGTAAGGCAGTAAAACTGAAAAGGGTTACAGTTCTGGGAAGAATATACTCGGTTTGTTTTTTAAGTCAACACATTTCAGAGAGGTTCAAACGGGGATGATGAAAAATGATTTAAAAAAAAAAAATGAAACAATGCCAAACTCCATCTTGCACATGTTGCAAGAGCGTGGCTCTGTAGTAGAAGATTCCTGATGCCAAACTGGCCTACCTACAGTCCCGACTTGTCATCTGTTGGAATATCTTTTAGTGCATCACGGCACAAAGAAGAAATTCAAATAAAAAGTGATCATGTTTTCTTCATAAAACAGTATGTTCTTTATTTTCAACAGCACTCTGGAAATTCTGTTTTCTGTGTAAACACAGTCGAGGATCTCGATCATAACTGATTGAATATAAAAGTCAGAAAGCCAAGGTTTAAGTTCTTATCGGTCACTTTGATGCATATTGATCTGCACATGAGTTGTGCGTGTACCTTTTACTTCATTCAGGTCACCGCCAGGTAAAAGAAAGCAAAAATAAGTTAGTTATAACAGTAAACAGGACTTTTTTTCAGCTCTGTCCCAATAAAACTTAAACAAAGGAAATATAAAATAGTCATACAATGATCAATTGTGGTAAAAATAACAGGATTAGGAATGTAAAACTATTCTTGTTTATAAATGACCTTAAATCCATATAGTGAATATAGTGATCAGATACACCCCTGAGCTCCTGTCGATGTGGTGTTCGTCTTTAGAAATCCACACAGTTTTATTAGAAGTCAGTAAAGATGCAGGTTTTCTTCACTGACAGAGACTCCTGAGGCTCCGGTCATCAGCGGCGTGTTATCAGCCACAGAGGGACAGAGGGTCACCCTGAACTGTTCCATCGGCTACCACTGCCCCTCCAGACCTCCTGTGCTGCAGTGGAGGTGGGAGAGAGGAGCTCAGCTGAACAGCACTGATCCTGGGGAGGTACAGATGCACTACCTGCACCCAGAGCCCGACAGGCTGGTGTTGCTGGCCTCTCTGTCCCTCACGGTGTCCCACCAGGTGAAACCAAAGCTCAGATGTGAGGTCAGCTATCCTGGAGCACAAACACTGGCTACTTCAAGGGAACTCCATGTGACATGTGAGCATTGCTTTGACTTGTATATTTGTGTATTTTGGTGCAGTCTGACCCTAAAGTCTTATTCTGTTTTCTCTACAGTCTCTCCAAAAGATGTCGTGATTCAGGTCCAGACTCTGATGGTTCATGAGGGGGGCAGCGCTTTGTTGGTCTGCTCGTGCAAAGCTGACCCTCCCGCCTCAGAGTACCGCTGGTCCTACACCCAACATGGCCTCACAGTGCACCTCCATCAGCGTACACACACAGTACGGGTGTTCAATGTGACCCGGGACATGAAAATCCGTTGCTCTGCAAAGAACCTGATCGGTCGAGGAGATTCTCGGCCCACGGCTCTAAACATACAATGTAATAACCCAACTTCCTGAAGGCCATGCACATGTCTGACAACAAAGTGTTATTTAGATGATGAGAAACAAACACCAGGCTGAAAAGTGAGAAATCAGATGGAGTAGAAATGGAATATAAAATCTTCTCTCTCCTTTTTCTTCTGCAGATAAACCAGTCATCCTCCGGCTCATCTCCACTTGTGTTGTTGAGGACTTGGAGGTGGTGTGTAGTTGTTCAGTCGACTCCAACCCAAAAGCTGCCATCACCTGGAGTGTGAACGGAACCGTCCCTCCTCAGGATTATAACGTGTCAGTGACACTGGAGGCTGAGGTGCTAACAGCTACACTGAGGGGGCGCATGGACAGACCTCAGGCAGTGATCTGCTTCGCTTTCAACGCACTAGGGAATGACTCGCTGATGCTGCTGCAGGGAGGACAAGGTGTGTAAAAATCAGCAACCTCCTTTGAAACATCAGTGCAGAAAAAAAGCAGAAAATAATGAGTTTAAGGAGGGATGAGGTCCATTTTTAGAATCTGCTAACAATGCACTGCTTTGTACATAAATACATGATTGAGGTCAGGTTTGAGCGACTAGTTGAACCAAAAACTCTTCTTTCTATACATAGCAAGCAGACATAGCAATCATTCACTGTTTTACACTTAAAGCTGATCAATCTGTGCTCTTTTTGTCCACATACAGAAACCATTCCTTTTTTGTTGTTGGTGGTGATTCCTGCTGTGGCCGTCTGTCTTGCCGTAATTCTCCTGTCTCTGTGTCTGTGCTGCTGCAGGAGGAGAGCGGGAAAGTAAGTGCTTCAAATCAGCGTCTCAAAAGTCGACTAAAACTTGGCACACTTGCTCATTATGATGTTTTATGAACCTGCTTTATTCTTCTCAGACGGGTCCTGAGTAGACGCCCAGCAGTGTACCCTGGAGGGATTTATCAAGACCGGATGCCCCTCTATATTAACTGCACAGAAGTTACTCATATCTACACCAATGGAAGCTACCAGCTTGTATACCAGAATTGCACACCTCTCTTTGTCCATACAAAACAGGTATTTCATGACGTTGATGTTTGAGTGTGGGGCATCACATGGAAAAAGAATTAGAAGCTGAAATTATTCTTTTTTTCTCAGATGCGTCCAATCGCCAGGAGAGGTGGAGAGAGAAGAAGAGGGGGAGAAGGTGGAGGAATAGAAAGACGAGCAGGTTTGGGAGTCAGAGATACAAGAGAGGTTCAGGGTGCAGCTGCGGCTGATGCAGAGACGGCCATCTACTTGGAGATCCTCTGAGCGTCGATGTAACTTCCAGTTATTGTAAATATTCCTCATCTGTGTATATATGCTTTCACAACCACACACCGTGGGAATGGGAGGTGGTGCTCTGTCTCATTCATCATCTCCATGTTGAGGTGTTTCTTTCTGTTCCTTGGTAGTGTTGTCCTGTGATCTACCTTTGTGCTCTCTATTTGATCAGCAGTATTTAAAAGATGAATAATGACTATTTTGTCACGTTGCACGCACAAGCATCGGCATAAGAGAAGTCTTACCTGTCAGCCTCAGCTATGCATTTGTAACTATACCTGTATCTCGTGTGACACAATCAAATCCTTTAACTGTGAGTTGTAATGCAGTTTGCCATGTTCATGCCATGTACAAGGAAGGAAGTGTGTCACATATGTGTAACTGACTTGTCATATCAGACATGACATTGACAAACAGGAAGCATCCAAGTAAGAATTACAGGACTGTGCAACTCCATCCAAATGTTTGTTCTCCATTCAGAGGGCCACAAGCTTATTTTAAAACACCAACTCAGAATGATCAATTTTTTTTAAATTTTAATAAGGAAATAAATGAAATTCTACCCACAGTCCTGTCCTTCTAAAAAACTCTGTCGTGTCATTTTTCATATTTATAATAACCTTAACCTAATTTTTAGCTTAAAACAAGCCTTTAAAATCTGCACAAGGAGCAGGTCGCCTTCCATGTGAGTCTGTAATGCACTGGCTTAAAGACAAAGAGGGAGAAGAGAGAGGTTTTGTGTGTGGAAAAAAAAAAAAAAATATATATATATATATATATATATATATTGATTGAAGTTTTTACAGAAGACCTAACAAACTGTGGATCACAGCAGCCTCCTGCCGTCAAGGCCACTATACCTTTTGAAGCTTCCTCAACAGGAGAGGTGAGCGAAAGGGCCGTTTGATCTTGAATCTGACAGTCAGGTACTTCTAAATATTTCTGTTTTTACACACTCTGCCTCCTCAACATCAAGTGTTTATTTCAACAGGAGCCGCAAGGTTAGGAATCGGAGATATTGAGCTGATAAAGTGCCTTTGATAAAAGCCAAGAGAGGCTTATGCAGTACAAAGCTTGGTGTTTTGTTGGTCATATAACAGAAAATATACAACATAATGAACACCTGGGCAATCTAATGCAATCCAATACAACAGCATTTTACTTTAACAAAGCTTCTGCATTTGTGGACAGTCAAACAGGTGTTTACATTCGTCGTTGGTGTGCTCAAGTGCTTTGTAGGTGCAGTGCAAAGGGTTAGAATGTTCTGGATATGTTTTTTTTTTTTTATTCCATAATTTAATTTTAAAATTTAAACTTCCAAATATTCTGAATTCATTGGACAAAAGTAAATATTTCAAGACTTTTAAAAAAATTTAATCTTGATGATTATAGTTTACAGGTTACGAAAACGAAGGTGTTTCTAATGTTTGGCCCTTCATATTTGGTACACCACGACCGCCAAGTTCATCTTTACAAATATTAAGAGTAGCATGTCAATAAAAGCTGAGAATAAATACATTTCCTGGTAGGGGAGAGTGGGGTAAGATGAGCCATTTTTCATATTTCAGATCACTACATCTAGACAATCATAGTTTTGTCTCTAACTCGTGTATCTGCATGTATTTCGAGATGTTGTTCATCCCTGCAAACCAACAGAACAAGTGTAAACATAACAGTCTTGATAATATAGCATGCCAAAAAAAGTGGTCTCCTGTGGTCAACTTACCCCGTGTATGGGGTAAGTTGACTATAGGAGCAGGGTACGTTGAGCCGTATCCCTACTACCTACTACTATATGTTTTTTTTTTTTTGCTCTTGGGGGGCCCCCTATTGGCCGCAGGGCCCTAAGCAGGCGCTTAGTTCGCTTATGCCTTGGGCCGGCTCAGCCTGAACTACTATTCTGACTTTATCAGTCCTCAAAGCTAAGATGGTGGACTTTTATGTTAGATTTTTGACCTCATGTTGTAGCTCATATATACCACAAATTATGTATAAAATGAATTTAAAATGATCTTTTTTGGTCTGAACACAATTCTACTAAAACTTATGACAGACTAAATTCACTTTCAAGAGTGAAAAATGTTTTTTTTTTTTTTTTAAATAAATGTCTAACCCCTTCACCCATGTGCTTATAACCTTCAGACTCCATGAATTGAGCCCATCTTCTTAAAATTTGGTCACATGATCAATTTCTTTTACCGTTTCCAAGCAAAAGAGGGTGTCTCAATTTACCCCAGTCTCCCCTATAGAAGTTGTGAGTAGTCGTGTTGGATTGCCCACGTGTTCATAATGTTGTGACAGCCATAGGTGGCGATAAACACAGTCTGACGCAGTTCGAACAGCAGCAGTAGAATAAGAAAGGCGAACTCCCATTGGTTGGAAACGCTGTCAACCGGAAATGATGTCACGGTGCGGCACATATCACGCTTTTGGTGGGAAAATGAGTTCGCCTCCACTCACAATAATCGCAACATTTATGACACTAAAACGTGTTTTCTGATATTTACCGCACTGGAGAGTAAGACGGTGTCGCTCGCGCACTTAAAGGTTTTACAGTTTTATTCGTGAGTGCTTTTAAAATTCGCAGAAACCAGCAGATAAACCGGTAAAAGTTGACTCTGCCTATTGTTTGCTAGCATGCACACGGTTTAGCTCACAGTTATCGTGACATTTACCGGGTTTGTTTGCGTTAGGTAGAAATCAGAGAACCTGTTTGGTGTGTTTTCTTTTACTCTGAGTTATTCCAGCCGTCGAGAATCAACAACATGCCAGAAATCAAACTGAAGCACGTCGTGTCCTGCAGCACCGAGGACCCGGTACGTCTCTGTCGGAACTACAGTGTTACGTGTCACACAGTTTTAAAGTGAAAGCCTCCTGTCTCACAACATCATTTCCCCTAATATGAGTCTTTTCCTCCTCGCAGACTCACAAAGCAGACAACCTGCTGAGCTCTGACACCTACAGAAAGTGGAAAGCAGCCAGACCCGGGGAGAAGCAGACCTCAGTCATCCTGCAGGTGTGTTTACTCTAAAGCCATGTGTCCTGTTTACAGATATTTAATCCCAGCAGGAAGGGAAATCATGGAATAATTCTGACCACCCATGACATTATGACCCTGACAGGTGAGGTTGTTATTACTGGCTCTGTCTTCATAATATCACCTATGTGAGTGGGATATGTGAGGCTGTAAGCAAACCTTAGAGTTGATATAAGTCCATGTTAATGCAGGCAGGAAAACTTTGACAAAGACCAAACTGTGAGTGCCTGATGATCTGTGAGAAGTGTTTCAGGTCTTAAAGGGATATTCCGGAGTATCCCTTTAAGTGGCTAACACCTGCCACAAGGGATCCACAGAGGGTCTCAGTTTAGTTCCAGGGTAAATGATCTACCCTTTTAAAAGCCCGTCCTCCGTGGGTAGTACTTTCTAGGGTATTAGGCAGGCAGGGCCTGACAATTTTGTTTACACTGGAAAAGTAGGTTGTTATTTAACATATAGAATACTAGTATTTAAGTGCACAGACAGAGGAGGCATGAGATATTGTGGATAATATCCTGCATAACCTTCTGTTATTTGATCAGTAAAACTAATCATGAATTTTGACCCAGTTTTATGTACATTTATCCATCTAAGGGGATGCTTTTGGGTGTAATAACCTTCAGTGGTTGCGTGGAGTCCGTGTCACATTAGGTCAGGATTATTTCAGGTGGTCATGGCTGATTGGTGTAGATCTGCTTTTCTTTTTAGACTTTTACTTCTGATGTTTTTAACAATATTTGTACGATGTACAATCGCTGACTCCAACATACTTCTCCTTTGTGCTCTTGTGGGATGTATATTGTGTTTGTTCTCTTGCTCTGAATTTCAAATTAACAAAACCATTGGCCTCTTAAAGTTTCTGAAACATAAATGTATTTTGCAAACAGTTGCAGTTTGAAGTTGATTGCTGGTCTCCGGGTTATTCAAAATGCAGCTCTTGCATAGCATTTAACTGAGAGACAAGAACATAACCTAAACCTACGCAGTTTGTCTCTTCACCTCCTTTGCAAGATTTCAAGGATATGCTAAAGAAACAGTGGGTGTACTCTACCGTTTGCAGAGTGACTTGTCCATGCTCTTTAACCTTGAATTCAAACCCACATTGAATTTATTTATACAGCGCTGAATCAAACAAGTACTGCTCAAGGTGCTTCTCAGAAAGGTTAAATGAACGTCATGTCAGAGCCGTCCCTACATAAGGTCATATGAGGCCCTACTGGTCAGTAGTAAAGGGATCGCAGTCAGCTTGGCTGCTCTGCAGAGAAACTGGTTGGAGAATCAGCTCAGAAATTAGGTGGTGTATAAAAAGAGTCAATTTTACCAGGTAAGTTAACTCGTTTCAACAACGTCTGACCCAAATACTAATGTTGGTGTGGATGCACACTCCATTTAGAGAAATTTCAGGACTTTGTAGTCGGGGAAAGTCAGTTTGTTTCAGTTCTATTTTTGGACATAATACCTTTGTGCTCCCCTGCCTGCAGGAAACAGATGAGCTGGTTGACTCTCTAATGTACAAACGAACTTGACTCGTGGGTAGCACACTGGTATAAAGTCAATTTGTACAGGGATTTTCATACTGAGATGCAATAAATGCTAAACATCATTAGGAATATCTGTTTTTTTTGTCAAGTGCTCTTTGAACAGGGAGAAGATTTCCACACAGTGAATATATCTGGGTTTTCAATGACAAGAATTTCGAAGCTTTTAATCCAGGATTTTCCCACTGTATCTCTTGAACATCCTTGTTTCAAAAACATGCCTCTCAGAAAATGTCCTATTATACTGAAAAAATAATCAAACAAACAAAAAAAAATGAATTATTAGTAATTAAAATGTGTGCAGAGAGAAAAAGTATGATGGAGTATTTGGGCCTCATTAAGAAAAAAAAATTAAGACTTGGAGAAAATTAAGACTTGGAGATTAAATTCATTAATTTACTAGAATAAGTCATTACGAGTGAGAATGAAGTCGTAGTAAAATCATTACTTACAAGAATAAAGTTGTAATCAATTACTACTACTTCTATACTTATGATAATGTGGTGCTGATGTGCCAAAAGATTAAGTATCTTCTTGTTTGAGAAACAAGAAGATACTTTATTCTGACTTTACTCTCGTAAGTGATTACTTTACTACGACTTTATTCTTGTAAGTTAACGACTTTAATCTCCAAGTCTTACATTTTTTTTCTTAATGTGGCCCTAATACTCTGTCGTAAAAAAGGTCATCTTGGCTTATATGATTGTGTTTTTACTATGTAGTTTTCTGATCCATAAATGCGTTCAAACTTTGGTTTAATCTGTTTTCAGCTTCTCTTTTTTTTACTTTTGATCTTTCCTCTTTCCCCCTCAGTTTGAGAAGGAGGACCAGGTCCACAGCATTGACATCGGAAATGAGGGTTCAGCATTCATCGAGGTGTTGGTGGGAAATTCCTCAGCAGTCAGGGACCAAGACTACGAGGTATCCAGATATCCACAATATACCACCTCATTGTTCAAGTACAAGCCATGCCTCGTTGCTTTTTTCACTTACTCTTCGTCTTTCTCTTTTTAGGTTCTCTTGGTTATGTCTTCCTTCATGTCCCCAACAGAGAGCCGTAACGGCACCAACTTGAACCGGGTTCGCTTCTTCGGACCTGCCCAGCTGCAGAAGAGCACAGCACAGGAGAAGTGGGACCGTGTGAAGATTGTGTGTAGTCAGCCATACAGCAAGGTAAAGGTCCAGACAGTTCACTTTAAAGTGAAATATTGACCTTATAGCAGTTTAATCGAACTTTACACACACTCAACAGAAGTTAGATAGCATCATAGTTTCAGGACTGGTGTAAAGATAGTAGATACACAAAGAATTACTGCAAAACTACCGCCGATATAAAATCTGAAATGACTGTGTGTGTTTTTCAGAACATAGCGTATGGACTGGCCTTTGTGAAGTTTCATTCACCGCCTGACAAAAATGATCCTCCAACATCCTCGCCGGTAAGTGTTGTTCCCAAAAGCCCAAGGATGCCACTTAAGACTTTAACTTCTGTCAGCTTTTAGTTCTTATCTGTTTTATTCATTTTTAGTTCTGTTATAGACTACAGGACTGGACTGTTTTTAAGGGACGACTGAATGCACTGTATTGTAATCTTTTAACTCCCTGCACTTAATGTGATGTAATGGAACAAACGTAATTTTGAGCCTGGCAAACCCAGGTGTTACAATAAAGCTACCTTGTATCCTTGTATCCTTAAGACCTCCTGAGTCTTGTTGGTTATGATTGAGGACTGATTGTTCACTCGTACTATCTTTGAGAATAATTCTGAAGAGCTTAATAGATGCTTTACAAAGTATGGTGACGTTAAAGAGACAGTCAGTGATATTATTCAGGATTTTAGCCTCAGTTCTCAGCATATAGACTATGATTGTTAACGAGAATTTAGAGTTAAAATTTTAACTAATGAAATTAAAACTGGAGTTCAAGACTGTGAAGAGGTCTGTAGGTAAAGGAGGAGGATTTTGGTGTCCACATGGAACTTGAGATGGATGAAGTTGGTGGTGGTGACGCCAGGGCTTGGTGCGAGGCACAACCCTGGCAGCTGAATTCTGCTCATGATTGAGACTCTTCAGGATTTTGTTGGTGTCCTGGATAAGACTCCATGGTAGTAGTCCAGCAGGAGGTGAGGGATTCTGATGGAGATTTGAGAATGGATTTCATGCATGACTGGAAGGAGGTGGTGGAGTTAAAGGTGACACCCAGGCTGCAGTTTTTGGAGGGGGGTAAATTTAGCAGCTGTTGATGTCTGTGAAAAGGTCTCCAACTTTCTGAAGCAGGAACTTAGAAGCTGTCAGCATGATCCTGACGTAGCCCTTGAATAGGTGTTTCATTATTTCCTGTTTTCACAGAATCATTTTGCAGTAGGTTTGGCTTATTATACCTCATCTAGGGCTGGACGATATGGCCTCAAATTGATATTATGATATATTGAGCAGTTCACCTCGACAATGATAAATAGACGATAACTACTCCACAAGCTGCTCACCCCCTCTCACATTAACTCTGTCTACTTCGGCCGCTACAACTTTTGAACCGTCCTCCATCTCCTCATCTGTCTTTTCCTCTTTGTTAAGTACTGGATGGGGTGGAGTCACGTCTCTGATGTAGGACAGCGTCTTGAAGGGACATGAGACCATAGCATACCTACATCCAAAACAAACTTTGATTTATTTATTTTTTTGACACTGAATATACCAATACGGGCAAAATTATGTCGGTTATCGTCGTAAATTATGTAAAATTTACAGTTTCTCACCCAGCCCTAACCTCACCTCATTTGGCTGAATCTTCTTTTCATTCAGATAAAAAACGACTCGATTCCAAACTGATGGAGTTAATCTAGGTTTTGTGTTTAAAAAGTGTCCATTACTTCTGCTGTATAACTCAAACCTTCACTCTGCTGGGATATCATGACAGCCAGTTTGTCTTTGTGTGCACGAGACTCTAAGATGAAATGCTGCGTCTCTTATCGTCACTGCTTCTCCCTGACATTAACATATGAAGTATTCTCACGTTCAGCAGAGTCAGAGTCTCATTGTGATGTGTTCATCCATCCTATGAACTTCAATAATCTACAACTTGAATCATTTGTCAGTTCAAACTTTGTGTGCTCCCTTTATCTTGTCTTTTGGCGCTTACCGTCTCTTTTCTTCTCCCACTTCAGAAACTGACAAAGCTGGGACAGTTCAGGGTGAAGGATGAGTCTCCTTCAACCGGGCCGAGCCTTCAGCCCGGCAGCCTCTTCTTCAGTCGGGACAATGCGGCAAAGTCCAGTCCTTCACCTAAAGGTTAATCCGTCCATTCAGATTGAACAGCTGCTAGAGCCAATTGAAATCCTTTGTGGTCCTGCTAATAAAGAGCTAATCACATCAACACTAATTAAGCTTCGTTTAAGAGTGCCAGGAGGCATGATGGGGGGAAAAAAGGATTTCTTTATTCTGGAGCTACTTTGTTCCCTCACCGACGTTTTCCTCTCCTCAGTATCTCCTCCGAGTCAGAAGCTGACTTACGCTGCTGCTGCCCTGCAAGCCGGTGGCAGCTCCCACTCATCAGGACCAACTTCCTCCTCCAGCTCTGCCTCGCCACAGGTACTAAACACCACCGTCACTTTAATCAATGAAGGACAGCCATCAAGCAGCTGTTCGCTCCTTTAATGAGTAGTCTTTTCTTGTCTTAAGTTACACCCCGGGAAAGTTTCCGAGAAAAGATGACACAGAGGTGAGAAAGTTTGTTATAGGATGAGAACGATTGTTTTTTACTCCGGCGGCAATTTTCGCAGTCTGCCAATTCCTACCGGATGTGTTTGTGAGGCAAATTTCGTGGTGGAATACTGACAGCGGGAATCGCAAGAACTCACAAGAACCTGTGTATTCACGTTTAATCGCACGATAACGAGTTGTCTCTATACATAGACATATTAACAGTAGATTGTGTCCTTCCAGAGGATTAAATCTACTTCTAGACTTCTAGAATCAGCATCTCCTCATCCATGGTGTCAACAGGGTGAAATGACGTCTATAAACCTTTCACTTGCTCATCTCCGCCTGTTTGTATGGTGTGAAACGAGTTAATCTGTGCTGAATTTATCCACCCTGCTCCGGCATCCCGAAAAAATAGAACTCTGGTGATCAGCTGTGGAGTCCGGCGATCCACAGAGGAACGGAAAGAAGCTGGTGGAAATTGACACATTAACTTGAATGGAAACTATCACCTGTGATCGGTAGATACGGCCTTTTCATAGCCGTTCCAGATGCAGTCGAAATTGGGGGTTAGACTTCTAGTGACTGATTGTAACCCGGTCCTGTCAATTCTTCAACATTATTGCTAGATTTTCACATGATACTAAAAAGAGGTGGTTGCGACTTAGCGATGGACTCGGTTGACTCCCAATCAGAAGATCGAGAGTTCGATCTTAAGTCCCTCTGTCCTCATGCAGCGATGTCCAAGGGCCAGACACTTGACTCCACCTTCGTATTGATGTCTTTTCCCTCAGATCTCATCTTCTATCAAATATTTCTCTAAAGCACTGTTTTTTTCAGGTGCATGTTACTTTTTACAAGTTGTTAAATCTTGTTTTTGTTTTCTGTTCGTTGTCCACTTACAGCCTCCCACAAAAAGAAAATTTGAGTTCAGCCAAGAGCGTCAGTCTGCCCCAGCTCCTCCACCCTCAAAGAAGTTAAGCCCAGCCGGCACACCTGAGGGCAAAGCCGCAACCCCCAAACAAAAGCCGAGCCCGGCCAGCTCATCCAGCCCCGGCACGGCGAAAGGTAACTTTAGTCCAAATCTGAGGATATAGAAATCTTCTCTACCTTTGAAAAAAACTTTGACTTTCACGATCTCCTCCTCAGCTTCTCCAGCACAGAAGTCCACAGAGAGGAAACAGGCGAGCCAGTCCAAACCTGAACCTAAACCCAAACAACAGAAAGCGAAATCCCAGAGCGCGCAACAGGTCCCGTTCAAGCGGCTCATGGAGGGCGTGGTGTTTGTCCTCAGCGGCTTCCAAAACCCCTTTAGAGGGGAGCTGAGGGAGAAGGCTCTGGAGATGGGGGCCAAATACAGACCCGACTGGACACCAGACTCAACACACCTCATGTAAGTGTGAAAGAACAGAGAGTTTCTGCACACTACACAGCTTGATGAGACGGTGATGGAGATTTTGAAAGAGTTTTTTTCAAGTTTTCCACTTAATAGTCCTTCTGCAGTCACTGCTGCTCGGAACAATCCTTCATTTCAGTGAACTTAAAGTCAAATTTTATTTAAGACAACTTCTCCGATAAAATCACACTTAAATCCTCCCGTCACATCTTAAAGTTGTTGCCTGTAGGATGGCTGCTGTTCTCTACAATAAACAATGAAACCCTCTGCCGACGAGGACGGCTCAGAGAAGGCTTCTTAAAAACAAAGAAAAGAGGTAACCGAGGAGCTCGAGAGAGAAGATAAACAATCAGTACACACTGAAACTGAGGACCGCTGGTGATGAAGTTATAAAGAGATTAAAACTTAAGCAGAGTGGGGAAAAAATGAGCTTTGACAGGTTTCTTCAGGGAAAATCATCTCCATCTGAGGAAAACATTAAAACCTCTCTCACGTATTTCATTTCTGCACACAGTACAACTAAAATCTGATTATTTGCGCAGCATTACCTCCATGTAAAACATTTGTGCGACCTCTTTGTGATACGGACCAAAGCTAATCCAGTAAATCTTCATAGTTCATGAGAGACTTTGACATGTGTCAGATGTTTTTATCACTGAAACTGATGACAGGATTGTGTAACGGCGCTGTTAGCTCTCCCAGTAATTCAGTTTGATTGCTTTGTGATCTCTGCCGTTAAAGCAGACTATTGCTCCTGTCAGGCTCTATCTAGTGATGTAACCGTGTGTGTTTGTGCGCGCGCGTGCACGTCTCTCTGTACCCATTAATCTCCAGCTGTGCCTTCGCCAACACCCCCAAGTACAGCCAGGTGAAATCAGCAGGGGGCATCATCGTACGGAAGGAATGGGTGATGGACTGCCACAAGAGGAAGCAGAGTATCTCCCATAAACGGTAAGAGATGAAACGAAGCCGAGAGAAGACGTGATTTTATTGCAGTGATTGAAAATGAGGCCGCAGAAACAGCTGGACGGGACTGGGCGTCTTGTTAAAGGGTCATTCCCACAGGGTGACAGCCTGCAGAGCATGTGTTCAGTCTGTGATTCCACATCTGATTAATTTGTTCTTTTAAGCCATGTCTGTACCTCGTCATAGCGCAATCTGGGCACAGCACTCACGCTGATTGAAGTGTCCAAAAATACACCCCTCACAGCGGTGATGCCCACTTGTTACAGAGAACATTGTAACCTTGAGCAGCTGATGCCTGCTGTGTTCACAAATTCAGCCCAGCCGGCTCCAGAAGCTCTCTAATTATCTGCCTCATTACGGGGGGGAGCTTTTGAGACATCAAGGTCTTCTGTCAACGCTCCACAAAAGCTGTCCACTGAATAATGAAACGTAGAGGTCTCAGCCGGGTAATGAAAAGTCCATATTAATTGGAGTAGCACAGTACGGTCCTATATCACGTAAGACATTGTCCTATCATTTGGGGAATTTCCTCACACTTTTTTGGCTCCTGCAGTGATTGTGTTTGACTTAGAGACGAAGCACTCGCCCACCAGGCTGCCTCTCTGCAGGGTTATTTGAGGTTACTGAACTGTTTCATGCATACAGTTCATATGTAGGGGCGTGTGTGAATCCTATTAGCTGTCCAAGTATCACTTCTAATTAAATAAGGGTGCTCTCGGCCATCGTTATCTTTAGCCACTCTCATCAGTCGCTACCAAACAATCATTCAGTCTTTACTCTTGATAAATGTTTACTCAAGACTCCTTATAGAAAGAGTGGGCAGGTCTAGACTGAGCTTATCAATATCATGACATAGCAAGACTGAAAGTGTCTCCATGTTTTACAGACCGATGATGATTTGAAAGGATGTTTGTTTGAGCTGCAGGGGATCAGAGTGAAGGAGAAAAAGGAACTACAAGACCCCTGGGGAGAAAGATCACACGTTTTACAGGGTGGACTCGATTTAGCAGAGTATCTGATGTAGGGTTTTCAACGAATATTCTAAATTTAAATATATTCAAATATGTAAAAAAAAAACAAGATTTGAATGTGAAAATTAATATTCAGCGGGAAAAAACTGAGCAGGAAAAAACAGAAAAAGAAAAAAAAACAGCGGCTGCTTTGTGAGTGAGCAATGACGGGTCAGGGACGGGTCACAGGAGCTGCACCTGCAGTCAGACTCAACAAAAACTGTGCAGAGAGAGATGGCGGGATGTTTGGAGCCAAACTCGGAGAGAGTGGTATGGATTCCAACGAACTTTAGAGGCTCTGTTTGGAAATTCTTTAGATTTTGGGCAGACATGGTAGACAGCAAAAATGCAGAGCGAGATAAAGTTATGCAAGCTGTGTAAGCTAGATATTCGAATATATTCGAACCTATGTGTTATTTTTAGAACGAATATTCGAATGTCATTTTAGAGCAATTTTGACAGCCCTAATCTGATGTGCTGCTCAGTGTAGTAAACAGTGGAGTATCAGACCTTGATGTCTTTCCCCTCGTTTTAAAATACCTCAACCCTCCAGTTTAACACCCTGAAGAAAGTAAAAGACTATAAAAATTGAATAAAGTTACAAAAACTATTATCATTTTTAAACTATTTCTTTGTATAAGTAGTTTGGTGATGAAATGAATGTTTCCATACTGACATACTGAGTCTAGAGATCTGCTGTCGGCCGTGGACTCGCAGAGGACCGCTGTATGAAACAACTTACTCTCAGAGTTCTGTGCTGTTCAGCTTGGGGTCCCTCAGGGCTCCTTCCTCGGCCCGCTGTTGTTTTCACGGCACCTGGCACCAGATTCATAAACTGATCATTTACAAGTGTATATGCCAGTTGTTGCAGGAAATAAATCCAATACACCCAAACTTGAGACCTGTCTCACTTGCTTTCTTAGACTTTGTAATTATAGTAGTAATAAATTTTATTTATAAAACGTGAGATAGGTGGGGGCCATGTTGTTGTTCAGTGATTTGTGGGTGAGAAGGAGGATTTTGAATTGTATACGGTGTAAGATGGGGAGCCGGAGCAGTTTTTGGGGGACAGGAGTTCTGAATGTATTGGAGTTTATTGAGGACTTTAGATGATGACCGGTATGGGATGCTGTCGCAGTAATCTAGTCTGGATGAGTCTCTTTGTAGTCTTTAAACTTTGTTCCTTTACTTGGCTGAGATAAAAGTGATGGGTATCGGTCCATGAGGATGATATTTTACTGTTGGATGTGGTCGATGGAAGTTCAAATGCTTGGGCACTTTGCTCTTAGGTGATGGCTTTCTGAGTGTACCCAAGGTCAGAAAATAGATGGTCATTGTGTGAGTAGGCTCTGTCATACAGTTTATTATCTCTTTGGACAGAGTTTTATTTTTAGAGTAATGACATCCAGAAAGGAGTACTTCCAGTCCTCTCACAGGCTGTGTTGGTGATGGGTTTGAAGATTTGTCTCAGAGCTGAATGGCTGTGTGTCAGAATGGATGATAAACTTTGGTCATCAGCACTGGTGGAGTTTTTGCCTTGCTCTCATATCCACTCTAACCCTGACGAAACCATCAATAAAATGGTTCATCCACATCAGCATTTATTAGATATGAAACATCCACTGCGCAGAAGTGCCAACTGAGGCTCCTCAGTTTCAGAAAACCACAAATCTAGAGTCAGAGTTGGACATAAAAACAGGTTTTGGTGGTTTGAAAATCATTCAAACTCTATAGGTGATTGAAAATGGTGTAAAGAGAGTTAAATATAAAATATTAACTTTTCTGTTTTGTCAACATTTTACACAGCATCTCAACTGTTATTGAATTGAGGTTGTTTGTTTCCTCACTTCCTGCCTGTGGAAGATACGGTGGAATTGAGTTAGGCGTCATGGTCAACAATTGGATTTTCCGAGCCATTTCTTTGCCTCCCAAGGTTTTGTTTGCAAGCGGTCAAATTAACACAGAAATGTGGTCGCTCTCAATTCACAGTTAAAGCGTCTAAATTTAATTCAAATTGATTCGCTGCCTGACTAGAGTCAATGTAAGACGCCTCTAATTTCCCTCATGATGCAGCTGTTCAGCCGCTCTTCAAGATTACTGCGGTAATAAAACTCAGTCTGTTTTGAAATTCAATTCTTCTTCTTTGCATTATGAACGCTTGCCTACACAAAGTAACTTCTCCAGGTCTTCTAACACAGTATGAAATAACAAATCTTCTTTGTAAACGCCTTGGCCTCGGGAACTTTCCTCGAGCTGCATGCATAATAAAAAGTGACACATTTGCTCCCGTCCGTGTGTGAAGTCTCCTGAAAGTGCTTTACCTTTGTTTCAACTCACTTCAAGCCAACACCTGCCCACTGTGAGGTTTGGAAAGTGAGCAGCAGGTGGACCACGCTGAGTTTTTTTTGTGCTGTTATTTTCTATTCAAGGTTATTTTTTGGCAGTCAGTTGTTTTTTTTATGCTTTTGAGAAGAAAAGGAAAAAACTGGCTTTTTAAACCTACTGCAAACTTAGATTTAAAAAAAAGACGAGGAAGCTTGTTTTTTCCATTCTGTGTGAACTGCCTTGTGTGAACCAAATACAAGCTGCGGCTCTTTCAGATTGTTTGTGTAGAAATAATGAATCTGGAGACAATAATCAGACATCTCAGTATGAAAGTAAAACAAACAACTAAACATAGTGACATTAACAAGCAGCGAAGTGAAGCAGCCGGTGCCGCTAAACCATTATTTTCTGTTCTGAAACCTGCAGCAAAACATCACAGACACAAATCCAAACACACGAGGGAAATTTTAACCGAATATGTTGTATTTTTGTGAAGTTTTCTAAAAGGTCGGCATTTAATTTGGCGCTCCCTGAGAAAAATGTTCTCCGACAACACCAAGCAGTGAAATCGGCCTCTTGATTCATCAGTTTATCTCTCCTCTGTATGATTTAAGGACAAATTGCTTCAGGAGTCATTTCACCTAAATCTGTACCCCATTTCTTCTTGAGACAAATAAAGCACCACTTTTACACAGAAAACATGCAGAAACAAAACCTTCGGTGATTCCTGTGTTTTAAATGCATTCAACCAAACAATTCAGAGCTGTCACTGTGGATTTCTGGTTTGTCACATGATTGTTTTCTTAATTTGGAGGAAAATTGGTCAATTAAAACATAATTTTCACATCAATCAATAATGAACATATTACCGTGTGCCGTCTCTAGATGAGCCAAAACGCACAATGAGGCAGCCTCCACTCTGTTATTAGTTTGCTATCATGTGGGTGTTCTTATTTATATTGGGGACTGTGATTTAGAAAAAAAAAACTGAAGAAGCAGGTGTCAATAAATCCATATGTGCTCATGTGAGACATAATGACAGTACTGACAGGTCAATCTAAAGGGTTTATTTACAGTCACAGCCACAGTGTGCTTGTAAGTCGCGTCGAGAGCCTGAGACGGAGTGACGCGGTGTGAAGCTTTTGTTTGCTGCAGTAATCAATAACATGCTGCTCTCTTGGAAGTCCAATTTAAGATTCTTAAAAAGTGCAATGAAGTGAGAGATGCACCGCAGCACATGTCGTCATCCCCCCCCTCACGCTTGCTTTACCTACTCAATTCCTGCTTGAGCTGAAGATCCCTCTCCCTCCATTTCTCCCCCCCTCTGTTTTCGTCCCAATAATCCATTCTCCTATCCAGGGCGCTGCTATTGTGCAGTGCGTGAAGTGTGCAGCTTTGATGATGTGTCCTTTATTTAAAACATGCATCTGCTATGGGTAATTAAAGGCTCCACTTACTTTGATGAGGACGAGTACCCGGACAAATATGCACACCAACACTCTCAAACTGCTGCCCCATCATGCATGCATGCACACAGACACTTTACCTCTCAGGCGAATCCACAGCTTCCTCCGGCTCGTAACATCTAAATGCATTTGTGGAGTGCATATGATGAAGAGCGTGATATTAGCAAAGCACTGCAGAAATGCTATCCTTCCTCCTGTTCTAGAGATAGCAAACAAGAGACAGGAGCAAATACACTCAAGCCGCTCTACAATATCCCATCACATTAAAGCTGCATAAATAACCAGATTTCTCATTAAAACTGAGGCTCTTCAGAAATGTCAATCATGAAACATTCACTGTGGAGTAAACAGAGCATAAAAGACTTCAAAAATGGCATCAAGCTTCAGGTAGCTGTCAGCGATTGTTTCCTTATCAGTGACTCAACCACCTAATTTCTTCGCTTATCCATGGCTGACAGTGTTGAAAACCGGCAAAGGAACAAACTAACTACGGTTGTCTCCCCAGCAACACTATCCAGCCACTCAGGGAGATGCCAGATTTTTCCAAGCCAGCTGAGTGAACAATCCCTTCAGCTCATTTTGGGTCCACCCCAGGGTCTCCTGCCAGTCTGACATGCCCAGGAACCCAGGAAAGGAAAGAGCTTTGGAAGTGTCCTAATTGGATTTCAAAATCACTTCGTCTGGCTCCTCTTTATGTAAAACACCAGCAGCTGTGCTCCAGAATCATTTTGGATCTCTGAGCTCCTCGTCTTATCTCTATCTCCCAGCCCAGACACCCTGGAGGAAACTCCTCTGTGCTTCTTGTATCCATAAGCCTGCGCAGAGACCACAACCACACAACTGAAAGATGGATCAACTAGTCTTCATCTTCTGAGTCAGTTGATCTTTTCTCTATCACCTCCACTTTGTAGAGTAACTCCCTCCCAGCTGTATACACACTGTTGTATTAAACACAATTGGGTGGCGTTTGTCTTTTCCTGCCCCTGTGGCTGGTGCACTCATCGACTTATATGGAGTCCAAGTCCACATGGTAGGGCTTGGATCAGGCTGCTGGAGCTGTGGTGCTGTCGTCCCTGCCCTTTCACTAATGATACACTCATTTACCTCAGTCATAACCATAGACTGTATATAGAATGGATGCTGTCTGCCTCCTCGCTGGGTGAAGCCACCGCAAGAACAGCCCCCTCTGGTGACAGGCTGCAGTATAGGTCATAAATACCGCCTCCTCTAGGACAAACTTTAGAAATTTATTACACAGAATATAAATTGTTCTTCCCCCTACTTGAGATGTTGACATGTAGTTACTGTAAGATTTTTAATATTTAAAAAATCAATTTCTAAAAGTTAATAGGGGGTTCGCTTTTTCTATGATTGACACTTGATATAGCCTTTGGGCGCACAAAGATTGCGTAGCTCACCCAGGGAATACGCCGTTTGAGCCGAACATCATCACAGCCACTCTCCCGCCAAATGCGTACAACGCTACTGCGCAATGTTGCTTTCAGGAAATGGGGAAAAAACTTGGAAATACCGAGAGTTGACTGGCAAAAGGCCGAACCAAGTTGTCCATAGTATATATGGTCATCACATGAGGAAGAAGAGTCAGTGCAGTCTGTAACTCCTGTTGGGAAAAGCTTAGCTGAAGTAGTGTCTCTTAGCGTTCCCCCTTGACTGTGCTAATCCAGTTTACACTGTGCTGCATTTGACTGCAGAGCTGTTATTTATGGCATTCGACAAATCAGGGGTTTTTATTTTCATCCATCTTTTCAAAACGTCTATGCTCTTACCCCAAATGGAGCAGTCATTGCCTCAGACTTGGAGGTGCTCACTCTCATCTCAACCGCCTCATAACCCTCTGGAGGCCACAACTGCATGCTGCAGCGAATAAAACCACATCATCTGCAAAATGTTGAGTCGAGAGTTCAAGGTTTCCAAGTTTATCCTGGCGGCGGCTTGACATCTTCTCAGAACTACTTGGACTCCGATCGTCCAGTCCTCAAATATTCGTAGACACAGAGCCTGCCCCTGTGAGTGGACACTTGAGTACTGCTGGAGTATGAAGCAAAGGGACTGCCAAAGTGAGAGGAGTTGAAATTCTTACCAAAGAGTTAAAAGGTGTTCGCCGGTGTTTTCATCTGCAGGCTGACTCCTTGTTATATTCCCTCAAGAAGTCGTTAAGCCTTCAAACGGTTTTCTCCTGGGTTCTAATGAGACGATATGGAGGCCTCATATGTCTTCATGAATTCAAACAGAAATGAGCACAATGATTAAAATGTTGTTTTTCACATCTTTAAGATGCCTCACAGCCCTTTGAGTTAAAGCACCAACTTATAAAAAATTTAGACATGATGGTTCTGGAAATCTCAGCTGGTCTGATTCTGAAATCCAGGGCTTAGAAATGCCATTGAGGAGAGCTCGATTAAAAAAACAAAAATAAAAAATCTCTAATACAAACTTAATTCCATGTTGCAAAGAGGAGAATTGAGAAAACGGTCTGACGCATTTCAGCTCTTTTATAATTGACCATTTCAACCATCCTTGATCTGAGTTCATTTAAGGCAAATCCAAGTTTGTTGGTCCTTTGAGGTAAGTGCATTTACTGTGACAAGCTACTGAATCACTCCCCCTCTCCCAAGTGTCCTCCTTCATTTTCTAATTTCCTGAGTTTTATGAAACAAGCAGGCGTAGGTCAGCAAAAATGTCTCCCAACGGTCGGAAATGATAAAACCTTAACGCCGATATTTCAACTCCCTGCACTCCACACCTCTAATCGGATCATTTTCGGTTGACTTTATAGTGACTGTGGGAGAATATTTGGTGAGGGAAAAATGTCAAATCCTCCTTGTACCATCAGTGTGTTTGTGTGTGTGTGTGGATGTCGGTATTTCTATTTGATGTTTGATTGCTCTTTTGTAGGCTACCTTCCTCTCCCTGCATTACTGTCACATCATTTGGCTTTTTATTTGTCTTGTAACCTTTTGGAGAGAAAAGAGGGAGTCAGAATCACTGCTCTGTTTTCACTTTACTGCTTTGCCTTTCTCCTGGTTAGTTTGAAGGTTTGACTTTCTTGTGTAATAATTGAGGTTGGCTGTGTTTGCAACTGGCATGCTAAATATATCAAGAAGTCTGCACTGTGCTTTAGCATAGAAGATGTTGGCAGAAATCCAGTATCTTGCATTGATTTTGGTAGTCGGCTGTTTGTGAAGTGATTAATTGACTAATAATTGATCAGTTGCACAAACACCAGCGCTTTACTGTGTTAATGTAGCCATCAGCTTTAAAGGGATATTCCGAGATAGACAACCCTGGTCAACCACCGAGTGCAGCTGAAAATTTATTATTATTACTTCATGGAAATGCAATCGGACCAAAACGCTAACACCAATTTCCACCACATTCAGAACGGCTCTGATCCAGAACGGCAGCACGAATTTCGTGGCAGATTACAGACAGCGGGAATCGCGAGAACTCACAAGAACCAGCGGATTCACATGCAATCGCGCGATAAGGGGTTGTCTCTATAAAAACAGCCACATAACCATATAAGCAGTAGATTGTGTCCTTCCAAAGGAGGAAATCCACTTCTAGACTTCTAAAACCAGCATCTCCTCATCCATGGTGTCACATGGATGAATAGCTGTCTTAAAACCTTTCACTTTATTTTGTGTCTTTGCCCGACTTCCTTTCCAGCACTGACTAATCTATGCTGATTTTATACGGCATGCTCCGGCGTCTGGAAAACATAGAACTCTTGCGATCAGCTGCTGGTGTCCGATAATCCGCAGTGGAACAGAAAGAAGCCGGTGGAAATTGGCACATTAACTTGAATGGTTACGATCAGCTGCGATCAGCGGATACGGCCTTTTTATAGCCATTCCGGATGCGGTGGAAATTGCAGTTAAGGCAAAAGAACTACCCCGTCTGCAGTGCACATACAAGATACACAAGAACTCTGATTGCATTTCCAGGAAGAAGTGTTGATAAATGTTCTTCCTTGAGCTGCGAAACTCCGCTGCACTCGGTGATCGACTCGTCAGGGCTCCTCCACAAACAAGAGGCTGCTGGAGGAGAGTGGGTGAGTTGTGTTTGGTCTTTTTGCTTAAGAAATTAAGCGAATATTAAAATATGTTTGATGGCTTGGACCCTATATGTACTGTTGATGAAGTTAGGTGCTGTTCTGAGCATTATTTGTGGCGTTTTGGTTGTGGTTTGCGTGTGGAGAGGTAGACCGCTGTGTATTGCTATTGTGAGGTCATTACTAAAGTTGGTATATCTAGAGAAGCAAGCAGTCGGCAACATTCATCTCTCGAGGGGGTGTCAAACTCGGTGTTACGGTGTGTTTGACCATAACTTAAATTTACGCCGGAATATCCCTTTAAGTTCAGCGTTACATTTTGAAGCCCACACACCTGTTTTTGTCGTTGTTTTAACATAATAAGTGCTAATGTCAGAAAGTGGATTTTGGTGGTGTGTATTTGGTGAGATCTATTTTATGATTTGCACACAGACTCTTCATTAACTGTGTTGAAGATGCCATACTTCTAGACTTAAGGGTGAAGATGTTGCATCAGCCGCTGCCGCTCTGCTTTGTTTTTTTTTTCACTCTCCTTCCATCCACTCGTTGCTGTTTCCATGCATAACTCTCAGCAGAGGAGGGACGACTGTAGGATGATTCACTCCTCAGCAACTCAGCCCCAGAAAACGACGTCACATCCACTCGAAGCATGAAAAACAAACAAGATAGAAATACAGATAATTAAATTCACTCTGCGGCTGATTTTTCATCTTCATTGCTTATTAAGTTATTGATTCAGCATGTCAAAATATTTCCATTAAGATATTTGACATCCCACCCAGGGTCCCCTTTTGATTGGAAATTATATGACCTTGATTATATTGACACCAGTGATGAAGTTTCACAGACAAGAAGCAATTAAAACATCAGTCAAAATCTCTGTCGGTCTGTGCACAGAGAAAACCACACTGGTTTTATTCATGTATTTACTTCTTGTATCCTTACACCTCTTAGCTGTGAAATTCAAAGAAATTTTTTCAATATATCAAAGTCCTGGAACATTAAATACACTTATAATTAAAAATAAAGCATATTTGCCCATGAACGTGACATTTAGTCTTCATTTAATGCTCCCGTCTTCTGGTTTGTATTCCATCTTGATGCATCACATCTCATTGTATCATGGTGTTGCATTGTAAAGCATCCCACACATATATTGAATTTTGTGATATCGAATTCCAGCGTATCAGATCATATAGTATGAGGGGATAAATATATAAAAGCGACTTTTAAATGTATACAGAGAAACAATACAGTCAGCCCACGGTTCAATGCATATGTTAGGTTCTTAGTTCTTTTCATTTTAGGCAATTTTTCCTGATGTAATTCTAATCTGGTATTGATAGTAATGTCTTAAAAATGTGAAATATTGCTTCCTAATCCCTGCGCTTTGACTGACAGGGACACACAAACTCAGAAAATGATAAATGAAAGCTGAAAAAGGTCGTTAATAAGTCCTTATACTCTAACATCATGTTGAGATTTATAGTATTTCTAATTGGATGGTATTGTCACCACGGGGCAGCTTTGCCTGTTAGATCCAGTACTCTTAAAGAGGGAATGAAATCTCACTTTTAATTGCTTTTACTTTTCGTTATGATTGGCTGCACCATCCAGAGCCACTCTTTGAGAAGCAGCTGTGATTTTATTCTCATTATACAAACACAGAGAGTGATGGAAATAACTGTCTGAAGAAGACGGACTGAGAGGTTGGGGTTTTTGAGGAGAGAGGTTAAAATCGTTCCAGTTTTTTTCCTCCTAACATCTGACCCTTTAACGTGTAAAGTTCTAACTGTGCTCCTGAAATTGTTCGATTCAGAGAGGAAAAATAGTCTTGGTAAAGCTCCATTCACACATTTTCAAATAGGTGGGTTATTTTTTTTGCTCTCAAACCATCTTACCTGCTCTCTATTTAAAGCGCACTGGTGCCTCGTAGACAGGGCCACACAGTTTATCCTCGATCTTGAGATTTCTGTCTCAATGTCCCTCTGAAAGGTTCATATTTGTGGTTTGGTTTATTTCTGTGCAGATATTTTCGACGGTTCATTTTCCTCCTTCTCATCATCATTGCTAATTTTAAACATAAATGCCTTCTCATTGAGCGCCGCTCCATGTAGAGGCAGTCATACTTTTGTACCACTGTTACGGTTTGCATCTGTGGGCGGTGAGATAGTCATGGCTGTCATGCAGCATTCAGTCTGAAAACATGTGTTGAAATTTGCGGCTGGCCTCTGGTGAGCCTCGTCCTGAGTGTGACTGTGAAACAGGAAAAGGATGTAGGGGGGCGTACGAGGACAAAGCCTAGTTTATGACTCAGTTGTCCTGGATTTTAGCTGATGAGCAGATTTTGGTGCTTTTTTTCCCCACATGCAATAGATCAGACTTGCCGACAGTGTGCAAAATTTAAACTACTCCCAGCCAGAAGTGACGTTTCAATCATTAAATATCTGGTGAAAAATGTTGCCATCACTCTGCCGTGTGAAACATTGAAGAGGTGAAGCTGAGATTTAGTGCACAGGTATAATTTTCTCTCCAGTCTTCAATCACCCTGACACTTTTTGTTGACCTGCTTTTTGTCAAACACCATTTAGGTATTTAATGGATGGAGCCGAATCGAGCTCAGAGAGCGAGATGGAGATAGATGAAGACAGCGAAGAGGAAGTGACCAGGAAGGTAAATCTGTTCGTTTTAATGAGCCTGTGAAAAAATCCTGGATGAAACATTCAGTCAGATTAAATCCTCCTTTTATTGATCTTCCTCAGACTCCACAGAAGCAGGAGAGACAAGCAACCCCGAAAAAGACCCCCATAAAGAGAGAGGAAGATGATGAGTACGGAGCCTCCACTGATGTAGATGAACCAGGTTTGCAACAAACCGCTTTAATACAGTTTTTACAGCTTGAATAAAAGAGAAAGAGAGTAGTTTTTTCTGAAAGGTGGCAGGAGGATAACAGCCTCTAAAAGTCCCAAACTGCTTTTGACTGGACTTTTTTGGCAATACTCCCGCTGAGACATGCCGATGGACAGGTGTAAATGAGAGGGGAGGACGAGGGAGGTTGACCCACGGAAAAGGTGACGTGGAGAAAACGAGGAAATGACAACTGAGCTCAAAGAGGCACTCAAAGTTTAGAAACAACGTGTTTGGAAAGGAAAACAGACAAGAATGAGATTCCTCTGTGAGCCGAGGACCAAACAAGCCCGCTCTTAAATTCGTACAAGGCCAGCTAGTTTACCTAAGCGCCGTTTTTACACTTAGAATGCTGTCGGACAAACCTCCTATGAGTGAGCGCGCAAAGGAAAACCTAAGGTGTCCGAATTTTAATGACAAATAGAAATAACTAAACATAATTTATCCATTTAGTTAGGGCTGGGCAATGACCCGAAAATTTACAGATACCGATATTTATGTCAATAACCGTCATCATTTTGCTCATATTGTTAAATTTGGTGTCAAAAAATGAATAAATAAAAGTTTGTTTTGGACGTGTGTAGGTAGGCTATGGTCTCATGTCCCTTTTAAGATGCTGTCCTACATCAGAGACGTGACTCCACCCCATCCAGTCTGTAACAAAGAGGGAAAGACAGGTGAGGAGATGGAGGATAGTTCAAAAGTTGTCGCAGCTGAAGTAGACAAAGTTAATGTGGGAGGGGATGAGCAGCTTGTGGAGTAGTTATCGTCCATTTATCGTTATCGAGGTGAACTGCTCAATATATCGTGATATTGATTTGAGGCCATATCGCCCAGCCCTACATTTAATCTGAGTTTTCACAGAATAGATTCAAAAGCAAAGATTCAGATCATCTGGCATTTTTTTATGCAAGCTGACAAACTTTAAATAGTCTGAATCGTAAGTTTTTGGTGTTTGCAACTTCAAGGAAAATAACAGATGAAGAAAAAAAGACACTGAGGTAGCAGACGCTGGCAAAGCTCCAGTTATATTTTGATTCTATTTAAAGAGGTCTGACATAAGATAATATCATCTGTTATACCTTTAGGAAGTTTCTCTGGCATTTAAGGAGTGCACAGACTCAAACAGATTTCAGAGCACTGGTTGCCATTTTTAGCGAGCTGTACTTTAAACTGAAGTAATCTCAGCGCCGTCTGATTAATCTTTCTAAGTGAAGCTCCTGTGAGTACTTCCAATCTCAAGACTCTTTTAGTGCCTCCTTGTAGACAAGCCAGAATCTCTTTACTGAGCCTTTCTCAGATGTGTGAAAGTCTTCTGATGCTCATCTGCATCCACCAAAACACGAGCGCTTGGGTCAGAGTCTCTCCAAATTCCTGTCTGCCACATATTAGCGGCATACCTAGCGTTCTGCTACTGCAGGGAATTTCTTAGTGAAGAGTCCAGCAGCACAGACTGACATCCATTGTGGCCTGTAACTCAAACAACCTCACTTCAAAATGCTGAAATATCCATTCAGTGCCAGGAACATTTATGTAATTTTCATCCAGTGCCATTATTGACTGTTATAGAAATTTCTGTGTCTTACAGGACCCACAGAGTATCTTGTGCTCAAACTAGAATTAAGTGCAATATCTCGAAAGAAAGGCGCGATTTTCTTCAGAAGAAAATTCTGTACCTCAAGCCTGTGTTTAGATATTACCTGCTCAATGCAGCGCCGTCATATCATCTTTGCAGATCTAGAAAAAAAAATCTGTGAAAAACACATTTTTACGAAGGAGAGACTTCTGTTTCATTTCACTTCAAACCACTTTACTGGTGGCATCAAAGTCCTCCCTCCTAGGACAGCGCTCCTCATCACTCTCCAGATCCGATTGTGAAATGTCACTCTGTGATGGCTGGGAGTCATATTGGTTCTCGAGAACCTGACGCCGCGACATAAACCACACGGACTGCTCGCATCCTTCTCGCTGAAATCCAGCTCAGTCTCGCTCACCAGTACTGGCACCCAACTAACCAACCCCAGCGGCACAACGACATGCTGGAAAATTATTTCTTAGATTGTCTGCTGACGATGTGAAGGTCCGGGTCCAGAGAGGGTAGCACCGCTCCCACAAGAGCCGATGCGCCAAGACCGTTTGCTCTTGGCTAATGACTTCGGCATTTTCCTACTCTCAATTGGCACACTTCTCACTGGCGAGTACTTGTTTTTTGTTATTGTAACATGGCCATGACAAATTTCGGCTTTTTTTTGTGCGTTCAGAACGAAACTTAGTCGCATGTTGGGGAGGAGCGCCCTCTGGTGGAAAACAGAAAAACTGAAAAATCCATCAAAATCCGTCAATGGCACTGAATGAGTTAACATGTCCCTCACTGTGAATCTTAGCCGTAGACCGAGTCAATACAGGATCTGACAGAACTTGTAGTAAAATAAAATCACGTTTCACAGAGTTTCTGTCTTCTACGATGCCTCAAGGTTCCTCATATGGAGTCAAATTAAATCAGGGAGACAAGAAAATGCATTTTTCAGTCACTAAGAGGGAAACATTTAAGGCAAGAAGTCTCCCTTACTTTCAAATTGAACACAGCAGCATTGATTAGAAAGCAACAAAAATCTTTTGAATTCATTCCTACGTTTATTTCTTGCTCATCTGTGTTTCTGGGATCCCTCGGCTGAATTGTAATTGGTTACAGCCTGCGGGAAGAGATTCACTCCATAAGCTCAGATAAGTAAAGAGGGAGGGCGGGCAGCACTCGAGCTGAAGAGGGGCTGAGCAGATTGAGAGGGGCAGGAGGACGGGTTCGAGAAGGAAAAAAAAGGGACACCTTTATGAATCACTTGTTAATAAATGAGTTGATGATGACGCTGTGAAAAATAAGGGGGGGGGGCTGCAGGCGCCGTTTGAGGAAAGAAAGTGAGACGTAATCAATGTGAAGGGACTTGTGCATGATTCTCATTTCTATGTTAATGTGAGGCCAGAAGTAAAGTGGCGCGGTGCATCAGTGAGGAGACACAACAAACAGCGAGCACACACAGGGAGACGGCGTTTTAATAAAGGCTTCTTCTCCATTTGGCCCCGACGGCAGATTATCGTTACAGGCACAGCAAGCCTTTGAAGACTGAGTTCAGAGAAAGTTCCTGCTGTTTTTGCTTTGTTTTTAAAAAAGGACCTGATGTGCTGCAGCAACATCGACTCCAGGAAGATTCAACTCCGTCAAACAACCACAAATATGATCAGATCGAGTCTTTGGTGTATGTTTGTTTGTGTAAACGAATATCAGATAACCTTTTTTGTACAAACCTACATAAAAATTTTAACTTCCTTCTTTGTAATCAAGACCTTCTCTGACATTTGAGTATCTCCGTCTGAAGGTCACACTGTCCACACTGACGAATCAAAACTTTCTTTCACAGGAGAGGAAGATGATGGATCCGCTGTGGACACGGAGGACGAGCTTCAGAGGTAAACAAAACCAGAAATGTCAATGATGCTTACAGAAAAATTGTTTTCTTGCATCCTCTACGGTTTTTGATTCCACATTAAACCAGTGATTCTGCTCCAACTTGCAGAATTTTGGTGTAAACAACGCCTCAATCAGCACGATGTGAAGAAAGAAATTTAGAAATATTTACTGATTCCTGGGCTGAGCTTATCTGCTGATATCCGATACTGATCCAATACTACTGTTGAATGAGTGAACTGTTTACCTTGCCCTGTGAGTGAAAGCATGAGGGTTGACATTAGCCTTGTTAAAAAAAACAAATTAACACAGATATAAAGGTACTAATGTGCATTAACAAAGAACAAATTGCACATTAGCAGCAAAAAGAAGACTCCCATGTAAACATTTAGAGCAAAAGGAAAGACAGACATCGAATATAGAGCGAACAGAATCGCTTTGTTGCTGTGTATGATATTAAAAGAAAAAAAAGACAGGATCGGCGTCATTCATCAGATATCAGATCCAGTTAATTTGTCAATATCAGAGCTGATATCCAATCCAAATATTGGATCGGTGCATCCCTAATCCAAACGTGTTTTTCTTTCATATTTTGATCTCCAAGAAAAGCCGTTTGCAAACTCCTAAGTCTCACAGGGAGAAGCTGCTCGCACAGGCGATCTGAAATGTGGCTCCAACAAATTTTACACTCACAGAAGTCTTTTAAGAAGCTTCTTCTGTCCTCTGGCTGAAAAGATGTAACAAACATTCAGAAAACCGCGTTTATAAATGTTGAAGATAAACGTGCTGCTCGTCTGTTGTTCCTTTGTTGTCGTTTCTATCAGCGATTGATTTTGTTGTTTTTCTACGGTACGTGCCAAAGGTGCAACTTCATCTTCACCCAGCTCAAAGAAGCATGCTGTGATGTTTATTATCTGTGGTTCAGGTTGAGATGAGCATTTGTGATGAGAGGGCTGGAGCCAGACTAAGTCCAAGTTTGACAGTTTGTTGAGTATATAAAACTCTTAATATCTACATCAGTCTTCTGTCCTCTCTACTCTTTCATAAATGAAGAACATAAATATCCAAACTTAATTAGTCTGCTGCTTTTCAGCTGTGATTTTTGTGACACGTATCAACTTGTAAATAACAGGGAGCACAGGTGCGTCTCTGAAAGTTCTTTAGTTTTCTTTGACTGCATAACTGAAAGAGGAGTCTAGACAAGGCGAAGAAACGAAGGCCACAAGCTGAGGTTTGACTGAATCATCTCCCATGAATGATGACCAGCAGCTCCCTTTTTTGTCTCTTTCTAACAGAGTGGAGAAAGAGAGCAGACAGAAGAAAGCAGCTGTGGGAAAGACGGTGAAAGAAGAGGATCCATACGGGGGGTCAACTGATGAAAACACAGACGCTGAGGCTGAGCAGGATCATCCCATCCCAGAGCTCCCGGGTCTGTCTCCTCTTTGTGTCCTCCTGATTCTCTTTATCTGTACCTGCTCTTTTCACAGGAACAGGTGTCCTGCTTTCACAAACTATCACGAACACTGATAGAAAGTAATTGCAGGGCTTTCTGCCTCGCAGGAACATCACACACACACCAAACCATCTTCTCTTCTGTTTCTTTCACCCTCGAACAAAGAGCACCTGTAATCACTCCTCCCACACACTCTCGGTCATTAACTCCTATTTTTTTCCCAATCTTCGTGTTTTTTCTAGATTTCCTGAGCGGGAAGCGCTTCTTCCTTTACGGTAAATTCCCCAACAATGAGAGGCGTCTACTGCTGAGATACATAGTCGCCTTTAACGGGTGAGTCACACTCATGGAAGTTCATCATGAAAACACTTAAACTCACAGTAAAGAGAAAAAAATACAGGAAAAAAAGTCAAACTCTTCTTTGACATGTTTGTTAACTTTGCTCCAGAGCTATCGAGGACTACATGACGGAGAAGGTCCAGTTTGTGGTGACCAGCGAGGGATGGCAAGACTCCTTTGAAGACGTGAGTCGACTTTTTCCTTTCCATCCCCTCCCCTGAAGTTAACAGTCGCCACGTTTACATGTGCAAAGTTTCTTGATCCGATTAAAAATTTAAGGGATTGGATAATCCGAATCCACTGTTTATATGGGCGCAAATTCAAATAATCTGATCATGACGTGCGTAGACATGCACCAAGTTTTATTCAGATTAGAAGCAGTTGGACATGCGCAGAGTTGTCTAATTTCACAAAAAAATGCAGAAGAAGAAGAGTTATATTTACGCCTGTGCTGTCAACAAACCAACAAACACAGTAGTGGCTTACTCCATCCAATTCAGGATTCACCGCCTTGTTAAATGTTGTCACTAGATGGCGCCCTTGCTTACTTATTTTACCGTTTTGTCAAAGGTTGCTCTGTGCGTGCAGATGTGACATCATTACGCTGTATGAACGCCTTGTTATGGTAACAGAGGAGCAGACACGGCGCCCACAATCGTGTTTTATGCCAAAGTGTTAATAATGAAACCTCCTGAACTAGTTTTAAAGGTTTAAGAGTCAGGTAAGAGAGTCACGATCAGAATCAGTGTTGATTTCGTTGACGATGACGTTGACGAAAATATTTGGTCAATGTCATCGTCAACGAAAACAACACTGCAGAATATATGTTTCGCTTTTGACTGATGAAATGCTCATGAATTTTGCAATTCTGTTCGTCGTCCACCACTAACGTAAGTCTCGTCAACGTAAACACACATTCGTCTCGTCACATTTAAGTCATCTAAGACTTATGTTTAGCTCGTCAAAGACACGTCTTCGTCGTGGAAAAAAGGGGCGTTGACGAAAACAACACTGATCGGAATAAGTGTTAATATATTCGCATTTCAGGATAACGATCGACATAAAACACCCCTCTCGATCGGAATACAATTTCTTTCTGTTTGAGCTGAACTGGACCAGAATTTTCTGATCGACATGTTTACCATGATGCTTTTTTATTCCGATCGAGCGTTTTTTCCGATTAATTGTGCCCATGTAAACGCAGCTATTGAGATATTGACACCCGACACAAAGATCTGGACTCTCTTCCTGTTTGAACCTTAGCTGGTCACAGTCACAGTGATTTACACGTGCTGAAATGACAAAAACATTTTCCATTTGAAAAAGAGGCCAAAGGTTGGAAATGTAATTCTGACATTTAAGGTGTTTTGATTGATTAATCAGTATTGACTTTCACATTGATCGACATCCAGCCGTAGAGTTTCTGTCATCCTTTCAGCTGCACAGCGATTGGCTCTGTGAAAAGTCCTTTAAAAGGTGAATTAGACCATAAAATGTCAAAAATTTACCATCAATTTGCTGTTGATTTAACATTTAAGGATAATTTTGGAAATTGTTGAGCTGTGATCAGACATTACCATATCTTATTATCGAGATCTTGAAGGTCCAGATCTCTGACCAGCTTTTCTTACCTTTACTGTAGCCTAGGAAACCAGCAGCTTTGCTTTAATGATCCAATGTGACACTATGAAGACAATCACACCACAGCTATTCTGGTCCACAGCCTTGTTACTTCACGCATTGACTACTGTAACTCACTCCTCTTCGGTGCCCCTCACAAATCCCTCCATAAACTTCAACTTGTCCAAAACTCTGCAGCCCGCATTATCACCAGAACCCCCTCTTTTCACCACATCACCCCTGTCCTTCAGCAGCTTCACTGGCTCCCCATCAAGTTCAGAATCAACTACAAAATCCTCCTGTACACTTTCAAGGCCATCCATAACCTTGCCCCCCCCTACCTCTCCGATCTCCTCCACATATCCACCCCCTCACGCTCCCTCAGATCCTCCTCCTCCCTCCACCTCTCTGTCCCCTCTGCCCGGCTCAGCACCATGGGGAGCAGGGCTTTCAGTCGCTCTGCTCCCAAACTCTGGAACTCTCTCCCCCCGGACCTCAGGAACATGGACTCATTACCCCACTTTAAATCCAATCTCAAAACACACCTATTCCGAATCGCATACTCACTTTAACTGTCTACTTTCACACTTGTATGTTGTTCTTATTTATTTTAATTATGTTTCTAGCTGTGTTTTTATGCCCTGTAAAGTGTCCTTGGGTGCTCAGAAAGGCGCTTTTAAATAAAATGTATTATTATTATTATTAATCAAAGCTTTTCATTACAGCGTGACTGCAGACCCAGAGGCTGCAGAATCGGGACTGCAGTCCTGGTGCTGCGATACAAAAGCATGATTCATACTTGATTAAAGCACAAGCTGGAGGTGCCATTTCTATTGTTCTCACATTTTCCAGTTTCTGGTCCTGCTACAGTCTTTTCTTGACCCAAGTATGCTTTGATAGAGCTGGAGCTGATAAATGTTGAGCAGCAGTCGATTTTACGACAATGAATTCCAAAAGAAACTGAGAGGAGACATTGAGGGAGGTGTATGAATGAATGAAGGGCTTTAGTGTGACAATCTGTAAATGCAGGCAATCCAGGAAATATAACGCTGCATACTAAGATTTTTGAGTTAGTGCACATTAAGCAGCATAGATTTCTGGGTAGTTGAAGGGCTCCATGGACCTCCAGCGTATTATAATTATTTCTATAATTGTTACTGTAACTATTGTAATTAACTGATCAAGCCAAGTGGATCAGACAAATATGAACGGTAAGTTTGTTGGGCTCTTATAAGGGACACGGGTGGTGGTCTAGCTGAGACCAGCTGCAGGTTGTTGATAGGGGAGATATGCTTCATGGTGTCACGAACTGAGAAACCCTCAGAGAATGAGCCTCTGAGCTAAGATGTCCTTTTGATGATTTTGGCAGCTAAAATTATATGTCTGTTGGTGTCTGGAAACTTCTTAAATTTGACTTAAAAAAAAAAAACGGGGAAGGAGCGTCGATATCGCTCTCAGTGTAATAACTGACAGCTGCTGTGACTCATGGAGGAGGCGGTGCTCTTTGATTAGAGAGCGAGGATCTGCTCAGGCAGAGGACCAGGGTTTAATCAACATTGTCGTTGGTCACCAATCACCGTGACATGACTTTCTTTTAACCTCAACTGTGGTGTAAAGGGAATCATATCTTCCTGCACCAAAACAGATCGAAAAATACTGAAGAATTTTCAATAAGAGTCAACATGAAGAAGCTTTAAAGTCCTGGTTGATGATCTGAGAAGCAGTTGAAAAAAACTGAGCTGTTGAGGCAGATTTGAAAAAAGCGTCTCCCCCACACACATACAAACCTCTCCCCTCTGTGCTCCATGGTAACTCCCCCCTGAACCTGTATCGCCCTCCCCACGACACACCTCCTCTGGCAGAGCAAGAAGCCGGCCGGCAGGAGATCCTACGCTAGCTTCAAATCGGATTCACCATGTCGGATTGTTAGTGACTAGCGGCTAAAAACGCC
The DNA here is from genome assembly GCA_962446985.1 of Xyrichtys novacula. Taxonomy (NCBI): domain Eukaryota; kingdom Metazoa; phylum Chordata; class Actinopteri; order Labriformes; family Labridae; genus Xyrichtys; species Xyrichtys novacula. Next base: position 29,545,438 of record OY660871.1, read on the forward strand.
AGCTCTGCTCACGAGCTCCGTCTGCAGCTGCCTGGACAGCTACCCTGTTGACATTGCAGAGACTAGTAAGAGTTATTTATGTAACATGTGCCACAATAAAAGGTGATAAAAATTACCCACTCAATAAAAACTGCTGTCTCGGCGTCTGTTTTCAGGACCAAATCCTGGCGGAGCTTTCTCCACCGCTCCAAGGATGACCCGATGTTTATTCAAGTTAGATTCCTCGCTTGGTCTCATTTCCTCTTCGTCTTTGTCTTTTCTTCTGTCTGTGTTTTCTTCCAACTTTTGCGGTGGGGCAAGCAGAAGTGTTTTTTGCGTCGTTCTTCATCACAGCTCCTTTAGCTAAGCTGCTACGCTACGTCTAGCCACTCAGAGCACCGAGGAGGCGAGGCCTGGGAGGGGACGAGTCGGAACTACGGGAGAGGGGTGTGTTGAATGCAGCGAGGCGATTGGATAGAGAGGCGGAGCAGGAGATTGACCAATAGGAGTTGTCCGCGACAGGTGGCTCCTATTGGTCGATGTTTTTGCAGCCCTGCACCTGCTCGGGTGAACAGATTTTTCAGATCTTTTTTCTCTTCACTTTGTGGAGATCACTCTATAGGACCATGATCGCCATAGAAACGAGGTTCATAATAATTACCAATCTCTCCAATCGTCAATCATGCCTTTAACAATTTTGAATAAGAGTCAGCATGGAGAAGCTTTAAGAAAGTGCTTCTTTTAGAGTTTCATCAAAATGAAAGCAAAGTGAAGACCTAAGGGATCTGATCTTCACAGCTGGTTTCTCCATCTACTGAAATGAGTCTTCAACTTTGTTAGCGTCTGAATGAGCAGCTCGAGTTAAGAGCTTGAACTTCACTTTAGAAAAGGCTTTCCCTGTTTGTTTGTTTGTTCTGCAGCACTCTCTGACCTCTGTGCTTTCACTCTCTCTTCAACCGCAGGCGCTGATGGAGAACAGCAACCTGAATTTTGTGAAGCCCGCCTGGATCTACGCGATAAACGAACGCCAAAAGATGCTGCCCTACCAGCCGTACACCGTCGTCCCCTGAACAAAACCCTGTGTACACACAAAGGTGCGCACAAACATGCTGACACTAAACATCCTGAATGACGGGGAAACGGGGGGAAGCCATAGAGACTCTTTTTTTTTTTCTTTCAGATTCTCTTCACACACATAAAAGCTTTAAGTTGTTAATCCTTCAAATACACACCCTCAACACCGATTTCCCTCCTTACAGCAAAGTTCAAAAGCGTTTGATGTTTCTGCCGAGGTAAATGTTCGGATTCAGTCCAGATTTAAATGGAGCTCTTATTTCCAAGGTTGTTAGTCCTAGTTTGGCCACAGAGTACAAACATCACCGGCGGAGTGCTGCGGGGACATTTTAAGGACAAAGCACACGCTCACCTCGATTCAGGACTCGGATAATTTTCTGCCTCCTCTGCTGCACTTTGCTGCTGCTGCTGCTGCTCTTCACCTCGGCTACCTCAGGCTCTGTCTGGAAATGACTGATCACCCTGTCCTGACGGCCAGCAGCACCGATAAGACTCTCAGTAGTTTAAGCAGGGAGACTATTTCGAGCCGAGCCAAGTCAAGTGACGCTGTGCCATTTATTTGAGAACACAGATGCAAAAAATTTCGACGATTTAAAAATGGAAATGAATTCTTTTGTATCTTTTCACAAATGTTATTTTAATAAATATCATGAATGGTTTCTGTGGTTTGTTAAGAGTTTGATAACGATGACTTTGTCTGATTTTATGAATGTTTTTGCTCTGAGAAGGACTGACCTGACAGACGTGAGGACAAGAGTCAAGGCGGTGTGGATGTCTGCTTGTTTATTTCTCTCTTGGACTTTTTTTCCTGTTAATTATTTTGTCTAAATAAAGGTTTGTTTTTTAATCGAGATAACTGGTGCGACATTTATTGATCAAGCTCTCATCCCTTCTTCTTTCCTCTCAGTGTTCACAGCCTGCCCCTCTCTCTCTCGTGTCGAGCGCGCTCTCCTCTCTAATTTACTCCTCCTGCTTTGTGCCCTGAAGCTCCTGGGTCTCCTGCTCTTCAGTCAAGAGGATTAGAAAAGATGAAATGCCGACAGGAGACGAGGAGAGAGGAAGGTGACTTCAGCCGAGAAAAGGACGGATGGAAAGGTTTCGGGCGTGTTTTTAAAGAGACCAAAGATCAGATTTGTTTTCTTGAGTTTTACTGCACGGTATGACGAGTGTGAGGTGCATCTGTATCAGGAGCTGATGCGCTTTATATGTGTCAAATCTATTTTAGGTGCAAAGGCAGAAAAAACAGGGCGGTAAATGGCATCATTCTTGAAATACGTCATATTTCAACTCTGGGCCTGAGCTGACCCTGCACAGTTATGCAAACCATGTGTCCATTATGCAAACAACCTAATTAATGCTTTAAATACCTTTTAATTATTTTGTTTAACAATCCCTGAATATGGAATGAGTAATATTTCTACTGCAGTATCTGTATGGCAGCCCTCCTCAAATTTTGGTGACTGTTTCCTTTTTCTTCCCATTTTTCTGCCCTCCTTATTAAACAAACATGCGTCACTTCCTTTAGCTCTAAATTAACGGTGAGTAATTTCCCTTGACATCAGCTCCTCTGTATTTATAAGACTCGGCTTTAAAGCTGAAATATGTTTTGCTAGCTTACCTAGAAATGGATAAACTATGGTCTCAAAGTTTATCATTTTAACCCGAGATAATGATGAATAAGAAAAGTTCATACCTGATGCTGAGACATTTATGGACTTTATAAACTTCTGAATGAAATGCAGCCTGAGATAATAATAGAATTACACTGAATCAAATAAAAATCGTTAGTGTTAGCTTAAAGTCCCACTCTGATCATTTTCTTTTTTCTACTTTAAGTGTTCTCAGTGGTCTTTAAACGGTGATTATTACGTTTTTAGCCAAATTCACATTATCTGTGTCGTTTTCAAAGGGTTTTCTTCTGCAGAGCTCCAGTAGCTCATTAGCAATTCACCTCTGAGTCGTGGACGGAGACAGCGCTGCTCTGCACACATCTCTTCGCGTTAGCTTGCTGCCTAACATTGCCGGTGCAGCAGAAGAAACAGGTAACAGGAGCTATTCAGCTCTCTGACACTGTTGTCTTTTGGGGAATGATGAAATATAATAATATCATAATTAGCTTATTTACGAGCCTTTCAATCTGCTAACGCAGACACTTGTTCAGCGATCATCCTCTCTAGTCTGGCCTGCATGACAGGGATCCGGGGGGCGGAGCTTGGATTTGTGACGTAGGAAATTCACAGCAATTTGAATGCAGAAATGCAATTTCACACTTCTTTTTCTCATGATTTGTCCTCTTGTATCAGAAAAATGCTGTATGAACACGTAGACAACAAGAAAAACATGATTTTCATCAGAGTGGGTCTTTAAAGCTCTTTTCCCTCACTTTTCTATCTTCTAATTTAACCCTGGTTTCGTCATCTTTGAGGGAGATGTGGTGCTACGATTATCACGTCAACTTGGAGGTTTTATGTTATTTCTAGATAGAAACTCTGAGTATCTTTCAATTTAATCAGACAGTTTTCATTTTATTACGACAGAGAAACAGTGTAGAGAGAAAAGGCAAAGAAAATCCATCACCTGGTGCTTTTCTCCTCCTCCTGGCTTGTACCCAGTCAGTCCCACTTTTCCCTTCTCTCCGACGCCCCTGGGACAGGCTGCCATCACGTTGTCTCGTTTTACAGGTTGACTTTGTTCAAGCAGCACTTGCCACCTTACTCTTGTCTCTTTTTGTCTGATTTATTCTCAGCTTGCAGCATTTTAATATCTCCTAAATCTCAGCGGTGACCTTGCATGTCTGCTGAAGCCAAACGTTGTCAGACTGTGGCGTTTTAATCCTCATTTTTCAGCAGCACACAAGTGTGGGGTGTCTTCATCTGAAAGATGTTTTTCTTTAATCATTGCAAGATTTGGGTCTGTTGTCCCTTCTCCTTGTTCTCTTCTGTTTTCCTACAGAGCTGACATGAAAGGGTGAATACTAACGCGGTTTGTTAATTAACATCCTTTTGCAGAGATTTGATGTTCCTAACCTTGGAGACAGATTTTCTCTGTGCCAGTAAAAAGTTCTTGGATGCACTTGGATTAGTTTTTGAAGGATCGGTACATAAACAAAAGAACTCTACGAAACTCAACTTTATTTGTAACAACCACAGCTGAACAAACAAGTGCTGTACATAAATAGACAAAACAGCACAGACATAAAAAAAAACAATCAGAAAACAATAAAAACAATGGATTAAAAAAAGCAGATATTAAAAATTAAAATATAGTTTCAATGTTTTTAAAAACTAATTTAAAAACATGGAAACAAATGACCCAAAACAAACCATAAAACACTGAAACAGGAGCCGAGTCTCCTGCAGGGTTGAAAGCCGATGAATAAAAATTGGTTTTGAGATGAGTTTTAAAAATGGACAGTGTGCGGGCTTGTCTGATTTGGAGGGGTAGCTCGTTCCATAATTTCGGGGGCCACAACAGACCAAGATCTATCCCCTCTGAGCTTCAGTTAACAAATCAAAGAATCTTAAAATTAACTCTAAAATGCACGGGTAACCAGTAGAGGGAGGCCAGGATGGGAGAAATGTGCTCCCTCTTACGTACTCCAGTTAAGAGCCGGGCGGCTGCGTTTTGTACTAACTGGAGACGTGAGAGGGAGGACCGGCTGACTCCAAAATAAAGAGTGTTACAGTAATCTAGCCGAGATGTAACAAAGGCATGGATTACTGTTTCAAAGTGCTTACCTTCAAGAAATGGCTTTGCCTTCACCAGCTGCCTAATATGATAAAAGCTGGATTTCACTACGGAGCTAATTTGCCTCGAATTTAAAATCACTGTCCATCTTAAAACCCAAATCTGAGACGATTGGCTTTAAATAGTCTGAGAAAATACCCAAGTCTACAGGAGGGGATTCACAAGGGCCACTCTATCCTCACATAACCAGCACATAATATCTCTCATGTACTGCGATGAGGTTTACCTCTTTAAAAAACTCATTCAGCAGGATATGTTTCTCTTTACTCCTTCCTGCGAGGGCTGTATGATGTGAAAAAGCACAGTAAAGGTCATCCTCCATGAATTTTAAGTCTCATAGTTCATTGTTGACTACACCGACCTTGTGAATCATGTTCAAATGTTTTTCCCCAAACTTCCCCAAAAGGAAAGCTTGAGATGCCTCTTTAGAATCAAACTAAATAAACACGGTAGCTGGAGGCGCTCCTGCAGCATGCTGGGTCAAATACTGCGAATCCTGTGCCGTGCAGAAGTTGAGCAGATATTAATGATTGTGAGATGCTGGAGGTCGAAGCGTTGCCTGATTTTACTTCCAAGAAATGCAAAAAATTCCCAAATTTGTACAAACACTATGAAAGATGGGAATCATGGGGAGTTTAAAATGGAAAAACAGCTTTTTTGTTGTTTTTGTTGTAGTCCTCAGCTAATTTATAGCATCTGGACAGGTGTTATTTCTCACCTGTTGGTCTGTAGACAGCTGTTTACTCTCCTGTTGAGGATTGTTGGTACTCAGACCTGAGTTTCCTCTTTCACTTTGGCCCTGGGACCTGTGATTTACAGCATCGGCAGCTTGTCGGGACGGTCCCTCTGAGAGTTTTTCATCACATTTTGTGAATAACAGCAGCTGCTGCTCTTCATCCGCTCTACATCTAATCAGTTTTCCCCACATGGACTCATTTAATCCTGTCCAAACTCAAACAGAATAACATCTTGTTCTTTTTCTTTTTTCCTCGCAGATTTTGCAATTAAATGTAATCCATCACAGCAAACGAGACACTGACAGCACACAACAGAAAATTGCATCAGAGCGTGAATGTCATAAAAAATACATTCTTGACTGTCATGCTCTGGTACAAAGCTGGTATATATGTGAGATGAGAATGAAAGATGCTGCAAATACGGACACAGGTTTCACTAGTTCTGCCTCTGCTCCTTTTGTAGTTGGTCGAGTTAAAATAAAAGTTTCTTGAATTACTTCTGAAGAAAAAACGAAGCAGGTTGCACATTAAGATAATCTCCTTCCATTAGTGTAAAAGATTATCCGTCAGCTGTTTTAAAAAGTTTAAGAAGTTTTAATCAGGTCTGACTAAAGCTGTTTTGTCCCTTATCACCCCCTTCTCTCCAGTTCAATAAGTGTCCATAACTCCAGCCCTGCAGCAGCTTTTATTTTGTTACTCTAATATCTAAGTCCCCCACAGTAAATGACCTGTCATTCCTTCAGAGTAAAAGCTATTACTTCCCCCATATTCCCCGACTCTGTCCTTGTTGCCTTTTAATCTTTTGAGATAGATCTCCCATGGTCAGAGAAGCGTTACAACTACAAGTCTTACACTTACAGTCTCTGCAACATTTTTTGTGCTTATATAACTGGATTATTATCACTTATACACAATTGATGACATTAGAGCATCAATTGTTCTTTAGCCTCTCTTAGATGACTGTGTAATTTTGTTTTAATAACATTTTCAGCATCTTAAAACTGATGTTGCTGGTAAGAACAAAACTTTTTCCCATAATGTTGTATCCCTGAACTCGATCACTTTCATCCAGAACTGTTTTTATGTGATTGACAGAGATTATAATTTACAAGCACCAGAGCCTGATGGTTGGTGTTTGTAAGGAGAGAGAAGAGATTTTAAAATCCAGACTCAGTGATACAAATTAGTTGATAACAATAATGTGTAATTACAAAGCACATTTGTACAAAAATTAAACCCCAATGAGGCGTTTTATGAAGTAGACTGAAATTCATACTGATGCCTTTTCATGATATCCAACTGGGATTTCTCTACTGGGAGATACAGCGGAGTGTCATCAGCAAAGCGACAAAATGAGTCTGTTTCTTTGAGTTAAATTGATGGTCCCCGATACAAGGCTAAAGCTCAGGGGTGACAGAGCGTTTGCCGCAGCTGCTCCTAAACTCTGGAACGAGTTGCCCTTGAGAATTAGACAGGCCTCCTGGTTTCCTGTTTTTAAATCCCTTTTAAAAACGCACTTTAACTCCTTGGCTTTTAATACATTTTAGTGTTATTTTGTTTGTTATCATCTTAGCACTTGCCATGAGCCTGCTTATTTTTTATATATTTATTTACTTGTTGCATTTATGTGTTTTTGCTCGCTCTATCTTGTTTTTTGCTTGTTTTATTTGTTTTTATGTTGCAATGTACAGCACTTTGGCTACTCCTGTTCTATAGAAATAAAGTTGATTGATTGTTATGTGGCCAAGCAGAAGTATTTGAGAGAGAGTAGCAGTGGTCCAACGACTGATCCCTGAGGGACTCCACAATTTAAACAAAATTGTCGCCTCTCACAAGGGAGCCACGAGCAAAGTTGAGTTAGCTTTTCAAATATGACAGCAGGGGCGAATTTTTTTTGTAAGATGTGAGGGGAAGGTCCCGCCCTCCTTCGCCTCTGATTGGCTAGAAGTGCAGGGCTCCGATTGGTTATTCCTAATGGCTGTGAAACGTCATCGTCTGTCAGGTTAGGGTTGGGAGATTCAGAAGTGCGATAATGTTCTGTTCAATGTACAGAGTCGACAGCCCGCGTTTGGCTTGAGCTTGTGATGACGTTTCCAGCTTTTCTAGCCAATCAGAGGTGAAGGAGGCGGGACTTTCCCCTACCGCCCTACAAAACAAATATCGCCAGCAGGGGTCCAAACCTGATCTGGAAACCAGTGAAGATATTTGAGATAAACGTGAAGTGTGTGAGCTTTGCTTCTTGTTTATTAAAGGGATATTCCGGTGTAAAATTAATTTAGGGTCAAACACACCGTAACACGGAGTTAGTCACCCCCTCGAGAGATGATTGTTGCTGAACACTTACTTCTCTAATAATGCCAACTTTAGTAACGACTGAGACTAAACACAACTCACCTACTCTCTTCCAGCAGCCGCTTGTTTGTAGCGAGACCTCAGGCCAGTCCATCACGGACTACAGTGGGGTGTCGCAGCTCAAGGAAGAACATTTATGATCATTAGAAATTTATTACACTGTACATAAATTTATACGTATACTGGCAAGGGGCGGAACCAAGTTGTCCAAAGTGTATACGGTCTGTGGTTTGGTCTCTTTGCTTAAGAAATTAGTCAAAGTTAAAAAGATGTTTGATGGCTAGTGCTGTGGCTGGGACCCTGTATGTACTGTTGATAAAGTTAGGTGCTGTTCTGAGCATTATTTGTGGCTATAGAGTGGCGTTTTGGTTGAGGTTTGTTTATGGCACTTCAGACCGCTGTGTATTGCTATCCTGCGGTCGTTACTAAAGTTGGTATAACTAGAGAAGCAAGCAGTCAACAACATTCATCTCTTGAGAGGGTGTCTAACTCAGTGTTACGTGTGTTTGACCCTAAAGTAATTTTACACCAGAATATCCCTTTAATATTCTCCACAACTAATAGCATCACATCTCTCTGCTACAACCCTTACCCCTTTTCTACTCCTATAACAACCGATACTCTCGGAGAAGGCGTGAATCTCTCTCCTCCAGCTGTTTTGAGTCTCCTCCTCCTCCTCCCCTGTCTTCCAGACTCCACGACGCTCATCCAACCTTTACCACCGACCGACACGCAGAGGAGGGGAGCTCAATAATCACGCAGCGTGAACTCAGTGAGAGAGAGAGAGAGAGAGAGAGAGAGAGAGAGAGAGAGAGAGAGAGAGAGTCTGTTCATTCCCCTGTGTGGACCAGGAGCGACCAAACACGGAGTGACCGGGGTCAAGGCGGGAGGTCTAGCCGTCAGTTGTTGAATGGGATGCCGCAGGCTGACAGCCAGTTTGTCCCCCGATGTTCCTGAGAGGAGAGCGGACCTGAAGGAGAGCAGCTCGACACGGAGAGGTGAGTGATTTCAACACTTTATGAAAAACCGACCTCAGACTGTACTAAAGTTTTGGCACTATTTATTACAAATACATAAATATTATTTAAATTTATATAGGAATTTCTCTGTTGGCTGCTTGTTGCTTTGAGGTTTATCTGACAGTGATATTAGTATGTTTGGTGATGTTTCTGAACCTGTTGACAGACAAAACGAAAAAACATGAGAGCAACATCTTTCAGGTGCGTTTTTTAGGCTGGTGAGAGACTTTTTCTTGGTTTAAGCAACACTAACCTCAATAGAGCAGTTAAAAAACAGGGGAGACCAGGGGCAGAATAGGGGACACCAGGGACAGCTGTGACATATTTCATATTTTCTTCCATAACTCACAGATACAACATATAAGAAACAAAAACAGTATTTTTTTTCATCAGAGCCAATGCTGTTTCATTCATGAAATAACAGATGTCAGAGTGAGAAATACATTTATTAGCTCATCATGTAGGAATTAAAGCACCTGGAAGTAATTTGTTTTGTTTGTAGTGTCTACTAATGTCAATATTTTTGTTAATAGTGATTGTGGTGAGATTATTTTAGATTTTAGGCAATGTACCTAGATTTTAAATAATCCCATGAACTCCATTTTAGTCTAACTTTATCTGCCATTATGTCAAGAACAGTCAAACTGTAAAACTTATCAGAAATAGTAGACAATCCAAGAGTAACATTAAAAGATCTCTTGAAAGTAGGATTAAGTATGTTTATAAAAAAGAGTTAGAAACAGTACAGTCGTTTTATTTAAAACAAAATGTGTGATTATGATCAAACTTTTGATTTAAAAAATAAACATGTTTAACCTCTAGCCACAAAGCAAATATAAAACATGGCTGCTCAGAGTCAATGATATAAATTTCAGTTGTAACAGACCAATATAAGCATAGACTGATCCAAGCTTGTGTGCAGTTTTATACCTCGAAACCACCTTTTAAAAAAGTTTACACTACACTCATTTCAATCAGGCAGCAGGAGAATCCAACTGAGCATGTGCAGTCATTTTGATATCTCTAGCTTCTTCTCCTATTGGAGATATCGATTGCGTTACAACTGCCCCCGGTCTCCCCTACAGCCTTGTGTCAAATCAAAAACATAACAAATCCCCCCACAAAAGGAGTTATCAATATTTCTATCGAAGAAGGAGTTTTCTATTAGATTATTGATAGTAAATATCTTTATCATCGATGCACAGATTAACACATCACACTGACATTTGTAGGCTTTACATCATTTTAGTTTAGTTTTTATTGAAACCTAACAATAAAAGTCCTGTCATCTGAGAGTGAAACTTTTCAAAAGTCACAGTGAGGACTGAATTGATTTTATATTTCTGTGAAGGACGTTTAGAGCATCGAAACTACACATTTTTCCTAGTATTAAACCAAAGAAAACTCAGGGTTACGATTTACTCTCTCTCTCTCTCTCTCTCTCTCTCTCTCTCTCTCTCTCTCTCTCTCTCTCTCTCTCTCGAGATGTTTTCTTGTACCTGTATTGATTTTTATTTCTTTTCTTCTCTTTTATTTGTCAACATGAACAAAAACCTTTCAAGGATATTCCATCTAAAACATCAGTATATTGTGTCCATAGATACTCCAACCTAATGATGATACTTGATGAAAAAACACCATCCTCCGACTGTGAATTCGACTCGTGGAAATTAATGATGGATTTTTTTCTAAAGTCAGTTTAATTTGTGATACCCTCTAGTGGCCAAAAAAGCGTCATGGTGCCGGTGTTGAGGCACGCTCCTGTTTCAACAGAGCTCAGTAGGAGAAAAACAAACTCACATGTGCTGCTGTACATAAAAGCCTCTAAAATCACTGAAAAACGATTCAACCATCTGTTTTAAGCAGCAAATTATGACATTCAGACTTTAAGCAAAGCAGAGATGTGTTGGCTTCGCTGTTATTGCTCTGTTTTCACGCTCTGTGTGCTCAATAGTCAACTTTATGTCTGCATTGTGTAAATGGATGAACAGAGGAGCATCTGTCTGAGTAGGAGAGTACAGAGTGATTCCTGAGTGAATTTGTGTGTTTGGAGTTTAAAGTCTGTGCGCATCGGACATCTATCGCTCTGATCCCAAAAGCTACAGTGCCATTTTCAATAAAAGATGGAGGCGATGGGAAAATTGCTTCTTAAATAAAAGATGATCGTGGCTTGGTTAGAAGTTTTCTCATCGGACTCTGATCCTCTCTTACTCTGTCATTTGATGAAGGCCTGAGATCACAGCAGGCTCTCTGTCTGTCGGGATGTACAAAGACAGTACTTATCGGGACACAGAGTTGATCCTCGCTCCCTCTCTGCACTCATTTCTTTTTGACAGATCACAGAGGAGACTCCGATCTTTTATTCATCTCTTCTTTTTCAATATTTCTCTGTTTTCAGTAAAGTCTATTCTCCCACCTTCTCCTTCAACTTTGCCCTCTTTCAGACTGGATGAGCAGAGATGTGACTTCCACTCATCACTTTCAGCTTGTGCTCTGTAGGGATAATATGAGCTGAGACGAATCATAGTCATTTCTTCATAATTGGTACCATAGATCTGTGCAGGCTGCTGATTGAGTGTACTACAGTGTGCTGAAGTAGAGATTTAAAGCAGCAGGGGTGAAAAGAATCACATAATGAGACAGCTGAAGGAAAAGGATGGCTGCTCCCTGTTCATGTCTCTGTTGGGTTTTCCTCCTGAAGAAGTCAGTCCTGATGAGGAAACACTACATGATCGATTGCTCTATAAACCAGCTGTATTGTCATCATTGAAACACAAGTTTAATTGTGCACAGCGGCAGCAGCAGAGTGGAGGAATTTCGATTGAGGAAGTGAAGAGGCAGCTGGATTGATTGTTTGATGCAACAAACAATCAAAAATGACATGACCGCAGAGAATCAGGATTCATTTATCCTGAGTACAGAGCTGGGATTTACGCCGCTACCTAGAGAGCAGGAACAATGAGATTAATTACATGAATATGAATGAACAAATCAGACACATGCAAAAGTTATACAACTTGTTGAATCCTGATGTAATGCCGTTACTCAACCAGACCCCTCATAATCGATGCCGTCCACTTAACTCTGCCGGCCATGCACAACAATGACGTGATGCTTCACAAGAGGTAGTCAAGGCGAACCAGGAGAGTATCCATGGTGAGCAGGAGAAAAGGAACGAAGAACTGTGAAATCCATTTGTGCAGCTTTGCAGAGGGGCTGCTCAACTATGGTGAAAATCACAATCACGAGTATTTTGACTGATATTGATATCACTTTTATTAAAAGTGATTACCTCTTTAAGATGTATAAATAGTCACATGTACTCCTAAAAAAAGGGACCATGTGTCTCTTCTTTTCTTAATTTTAAAGGAATATTCAGTGGAAGCAGGGTTTTGGACATGTGGAGGGTCAAACACCGAGTTGGACACCCCCTTGAGAGATGAACGTTGCCGACCGCTTGCTTCTCTAGTTTTACCAACTTTAGTAACGATCATTTCTTTATCATTTCCTTAAAGCAATAATCATCATAATAATCATTTTGCAGACTCTGTAGTTCTTCTGCCTTAGCGTCTCGAGCTGTAGCTTAATACTGGTGATAATACTCTCTGAATTAAAGGCAGATTTCACGCGTAGTTAAGTATTTCCACACTGCTCCTCTCCCTGCTCTCCTCTCTCTGCCTGTAGCTGCCTGATAGTTTGTACCGCTGTTGCACAACATGTTGAAGATACCAATACTCCTAGCTAGAGACCCAAATAACATCCTCATGGCAGGAATTAGCAATATGTAAACATTGCACCACTTTGATTTGTTTAAAAGTTAAGTGTTTCTAAAGACTTCTCTTCAAGGTCCCTGATTATAATAATGCAAGCCCACTGATAGGAACTTCGCAACAAGGGTTAAGGGTCAGCTGTTACCATCCTGTTACTAACGTTGTTTAAAACATGACAACAGTCGTCTTCTTGTGCAGCCTCTATAAGCCTGATTGAGTCTCTATCTCAGAATAACTGATAAGAGGGGGACTTGGACTGAACTGGACTCTCTTTTCTGTCAGTCCTGCTCCTGAATATTCCTGCATTTTAGTTGTCTGTGGCCCTGTTATTTATTAATCATTGGCAGCTTGTTAGAGCTTGCAATGGGAGTTTGAGGGATTGGATTGATTGAGAGGAGGAATCTGGGTTATGAAGTGCAAGACAACAGTGATTTTTATATCCCCTCTGCTCAGCAGAGAGCTGGTTATGCTGCAGTGGAAAAATCCACATCATTCCCTGTGGCCTTATCTTATTCCTGCCCCTCTGTGAATGAGATGAAAGATTTATTACAGGGCGGGTCATTGCCTCACTGGAGCAAAATCTGAAGGAGTCCCCTGGGTTTTTATTTTTTTAGGATGTTGTTGTTGTTTTTTTCCAGTAGTGCTGGTCGAGGGCAAACAAGGCCAAGGATGTAATAGACCTGTCAAGTGTCTCCAGAGGAGGAGAAACAGGAGATGAGACAGGCGGCAGAAGGAGATAAGGGAGGGATGGAGGCGGGTGGGCGTTATTGAATGAAGGTTGAGGAGCAAAAGGGCGTCTCAGAGGTCAGTTCATCACAAAATGAAATAAGACTCGGCTTTATTCTCATATTACAGCGCACACAGAAATATCAGCTGTTCTTCTGCTAAGACAGAGAGATTTAGGAGTTTTATGGAAACAATTACAAGTTTAAAAACTGTCGACGGATCGATCGTTTATTTTGCTTCTCAGTGTTTATTGATCAGTGGGTATTTTTCCTCATTAATTAGTCAGTAACATGTTTAAAATCCTCTGAAATTCACTCTCTAGACATAAAACCTGCGAGCATTTGGCGCTTAGGGGGTGTAAATATTCGCATTATTCATTTTTTAATCAATTTTACTATCTAGGCTAATTTTTTAGTTTGACAATGTTTCATACAAAATTAAAAAAAGACATCCAACAAACCTGAACTGTTGGTGTTGTGTTGCAGCCAAGTTGCACAAGTTCATTAAAAAAATGTGGGCTGACAATAAACCAGAGACACAGCCTGAGGCGGCGGTGGATGCAAAGAAAGTCTAGATGTTAAATTATCCTCCGGAGCAGGTCTGTGTTTGAGAGCAGAGGTCAGAATGAGACAGAAATGACCTATGAGAACACCAGGAGCTGATCCATGGTGCAGCATGAGTAATAACTGTGCTTGACAAAGCCAAATATTGGTATATAGACTGAGATATTGATCACTTGAAAGGCTGTATGTAATAAGAAGTGAGTTGAAGAGGTCTTGATTCATAGTTCTTCTTTGGCTTTGTGGCTCCAAACCAAGTCAGAGTCGTCCGTCCACATAATGGATCTGGGTCTGAATGAAGGTTCTTGTGAGTTACAGCGTCTGGAGGAGCTGTGTGAAAAAAAAAGCTCCTGAAAATGAAGCTCAGTCATTTTGTAGCTGTAAAAACACCTAAACTTCTGAGTTTTTATCAGTGTGTCCCTGCAAAGCTCCAACATGCAGACAGCAGAAGAGAGAGAGATTATTGACTTTCATTTTTTGGGGTTCCACCAGCTGGGACAGATTCAACTTATGGTTAAGTGCGAGTTTTGCACCTTTATTTGCAACACAGCTTTTTACACAGATGGTGTACCAGCCCACTAAACTGTCCCTCACTTTTCTGCTTTCATGAAACTTGAAGATTATCTCAAACTCTATTAATTGGACGTTTCTTTTTCAGCTTTTTCAAAACTTTCATTCTTTCAACTACAGCTGGGGTTAAGGTCAGAAAAGTTAGATTAAATTTGGTGAAGTAAAATGATTTTCATCAGCACAATACTTCATTTGTAATTTGAGGAAAAAAAGGGAAAAGTCTCCAGCTGCCATTCTCCGACCTTTCACCACATCATTTGTATAACTTTGACACGAGTTTCTCCCCTTATCTCTCTTATTATGATAAAAAATATAAAAAGCTTTCTGTAAAATACAAACTTTTTAAACAGGATTATGTGCATGTTCGTAGAGCGATGTGATTTCATACAAATATCACCTGAACGACACTATCCTTGATAATAAAATGACACCTGCTGCCCTGACCTTATGGAGCCAAGTGCCGTACGTGTGTTTACATGTGTGTTCACAGTTATGCAGCTTGACTTTGGTGGCCATGTGTGAAATTGAATTACCTGCATGCAGGGATCATTGCACCTTGTTTTGAACAGAGACCAATGAAATGAAGCCACCGTTGGCCTTTCCTCGAATAATCAATAACAAGTGGCCGTGCTGTCAGCGTAGCGCTGCTGCAGGACAAATAAAAGCCATTTAAAACCAAACACGGGTTACCTGCTCACCATTTCTTTAAAACACTCACTCCTCAGTTGTTTTCAATAGATTCTGTGTGGAAACAACTTTTAAAACCGTCTGTAAAGTGTCACATACATGACTGGACTTTGAATCAGTGATTGTCCTGCTTTAAGCTCCATGTGATGTTGACTGTAAAATACCTTCAAATGTTTTATATAAAAAAAATACAGAAAAAGAAGAACCTTTGTTTTATCAAAGCTAAACGACCTATATAGAGTTTGAAGTAGGGCTGGGCGACAAACCGAAAATTTACCGATACTGAAATTTACAACAACAAACGACGTCATTTTGCCCATATCTGTATATTCGGTGTCAAAAAATGAATAAATAAAAGTTGGTTTTGGATGTGTGTAGGTAGGCTATGGTCTCATGTCCCTTTAAGACACTGTCCTACATCGGAGACGTGACTCCACCGCATCCAGTCCGTAACAAAGAGGGAAAGACAGGTGAGGAGATGGAGGACGGTTCAAAAGTTTTAGCGGCTGAAGTAGACGAAATTTATGTGGGAGGGGGTGAGCAGCTTGTGGAGTAGTTATCGTCCATTTATCGTTATTGTGGTGAACTGATCAATATATCGTGATATTGATTTGAGGCCATATCGCCCAGCTCTAGTTTGAAGCTAGTGTGAGCTGATTGTAAAACTGATACTGAAGCCTCCATATGACCCACAAAACCAGAGCAGACCATCATGGAAAGATGAACTAAGACTCGTCAGATGGGTCATCATAAAAGAATTTAAATTGCCCATTATGATTATTTAAATTTTTTAATAAAACATCTAATAATCAGTCTGATAAGCTGCGTCTGTGTGATTAGCTCATGAGTGGCAGCTCAGAAGTGCAAATTTCTATTGATTTGTTATTTGAAGCCAAAAGCTCGCCAGGAGGGACGAAAGAACTGCAACTAAAATCACAACCAGTGTGTGAACACATTAGTCCCTGCTTCATAGAATTCTTCAATACCTGCTACCAGTACAACACGATCGATTGTTTTTCTCGTGATCGTCTTTTTTTACATTTTCCAGATTAATGCTCGGAAAGCAGGAGGATTTTGGGGCATAGAAATGAACTTCATTTGAACATGAATAAAAGTTATTACATGTAGAGTGATTGGCGAGGAATCGTTCTATTGTAGGATCTTATATTCTTGTTCTACACACTGCCCCCTTGTGGCATCAATGTGAATTTCAGTCTGCTTTAAAGCTGTACTATAAGACACCTTTACCCTCTCGTACCTCTAGAAGCAGAGGCTTTATTTGTATGCAAATGTATTTTCTTCAAATCCTCCAGCTACCAGACTCTCTTGACTACAAAAAGATCGAATACTTTGTGCATGTGTATCAGAGGAATTACTATTCTGCAGAGGTCTTTGTTTTTAAGTTGAAGTTGCAGTAGAGCCACTGGACCGGCTCTAAAACCAGAGGCAGTGTCATTAACCACATTCAACTTAATTTAGTGTTGCACACTGTGAGACTCTCGCCCTCTCTGCAGACAAATATGAGTCTCTCAGTGTCCAGTTGTGCTCATATATCATTCTTGACAGTGAGGTCAAACTGTGAAACGTAGTAACAGGAATCAGAGCAGGTTTTTCTGTCGATGGGAAGGTTAAGGTTAGAGGAGAACCACAGTGATGGTTAAAAGGAGCCAGAGATGACTGGTGGAGGGTGGCGGGATGATTTATGTCACATATCAGTGTCAGCTGAAGATTAAAGGAGATGTATTCAGCGGTCTGGTGCTGAAGGATCAATACCATTTGATTTCACCTGCAGCCTGTTTTTATTTTGTCCTCCTGCTGGAATGATGTATTTTCGTAACTATCCTCTGCCGTCAGGTGAATAGATCCTACAAACTAACCACTTTGAAAAGTGTGATTGGCTTTACCACAGAGATACATGATGAATTTAGATTTAAAAAAGCGGGAACACTGCAGGTAAGATCACCGAATGAAAAACGATCCTTGTTTTGAATACAGATTTTTCATGTTCTTACAATCAATAACGAAAGAGAGAACAACTTTTGTATTTTTCTATTTTTGTGGATTTTTTGCTTTTCCAGTTTGCTTTCAGCAGCTGTTAGTAATTTGGTTTCGAGTTTCACCTCCAAAGTTGTTGGTTTCTTTCTCAGTGTGCTTTTTTTTCTGTAATTTTACATGATCACAAGATGTGGAGCACATACAAAATGAAAGTACATGGCGTGGCTGTACAACAACAACAACTATTATCTAAAAAACAGATGGACGTTCTTCAAAAAAAAAACCTTATCTATAAATGTTTTTTTTTTTTTTTCTGGCTGCAACAACTTCACTTTACATGTAAGTGGATGGTTTAAAGCTCCTGTAAGGAACTCTGTGTCTGTGTTGACTTTGGCGCCCCCTGTGGTCAAAGTAGTAATCTATCTTTTCCACTTTTGTCTCATCCTTTCTTTCAACAATGTTCATTCTCCTCTTATCTTTTGACTGTGAAATTCATTACCAACCATCATCACCGTTGTAGAAACGGTCGATCTTGTAGCTTATGCTCTCATTTTGCTTCAGTCTGTTTCATAACCTGTGAAAAATCCCCCACAGGAGCTTTAAATGATACTCATGGAGGTACATTTCTCCTCAACCCCGAATCCTTTCTCTCTAACATTCAAACTAAATACCGTACTCGTCACCCAGACCATCATCATCCCAGAGGTTACAAACCCTCTGATGTCTGACGTCGACTAAGATGGAGCTCACTTCAGAGGGACATGAATCACTCCGGGCAGACCACAGTATATTACAGCTCAAACTCCTCTCTGCTGATGACTCTGACCACAGCGTAACTCCACTCTGTTATTGGCTTTTCCCCCAGTGTGATACTCAGTCTTTGGGGCTTCTGTTTTCTATCAGACATTATTGAACTCATTTATATCAGACATGAAGGTGAGACATGAAGGTTAACTTTATAAACATGGAAGGAGGAAAACAGAGAGGTGTGCTTTCCCCAAAATAACAAAGCAATAAAATTCTCCTTACATGTACACTTTTTAAAATCTTATCTATTCTTTTAAAAATAGACGGCCTGGTGGCTCCTAAAATGCTCGTCTCACATCTTTTTTTTTTTTGTCCAATCAGATTAAAAAGGCTCAACAACCAATCAGCCAAATCAGTGATGAATAGACAATAGATTGTCAGCTACCTGATTGATTTATCACCAACATGTCACTTCCAACTAGAGGTGTCACAGTAGCAGATTTTCCTCCTCACAATTACATTAAAATATCACAGTCATATTTTTTTGTAACAATTGTGAAAAACTAGAAAATAAAAAACACATACAGTTGAATAACTTGATTATGTAGATTTTTTCTGCCTTATATTTGAGTTCTTTAACATATATTTTGCTGAACTTTGCTTTTATTTTGAAGTGTACTACCTGCGTTAGATTACAGCTAATCCGTCAATCTTCTTGTAAATCCAAATTAAAGCTCCTGTAAGGGACTTTTGGTTTGAAAAAATTTGGCGCCCCCCTGTGGACAAGGTGATCTTTTCTTGTCCCCAGGGTGCTGAAGTTGTGTCTTTTTTTGAAAGTCAGATGGATGAGCTGTTGTTGTTGTTGTTGCTGTTGTTTTAATGTGTCTGCTGTCCCCTGTCTCTCTCTCTCTCTCACCCTCGTTCTCTACTCTCTCTCCCTCCCTCCATCTTGTTCTCTTTCTCTCCCCCTGCTCTCTCTCTCTCTCTCTCTCTCTCTCTCTCTCTCTCTCTCTCTCTCTCTCTCTCTCTCTCTCTCTCAATACATCAAACAATGAGCGTAGTCTAGACCTGCTCTTTTTCTTTGGAAAGCATCTTGGGATGACGACTGTTGTAAATTGGCTCTATATAAATAAAATTTTGTTTGATTTTGATCATTTATTGTGAATATGTTATGAGGAAAAAGTAGAAAAGATGGCTGAAGGCCGACTCCTACCCTCTATACCAGGCGTCAAAATGGAAATACAGAAATGGTGGACCTTAAACTTCCACCTGCTTTAGTTGTACTTTTACAAAACATCGTAGCATAATCAGAACTTTTGCTGCTCTTCTTTTTTTTTGTTCCCATGTTTGTTTATTTCAGACACATTCATCATTAGCTGATCGGTCGTGCACCTCCACAGAAACACTCGTCACGGAGGCTTTTTTTCGCCGCTGGATTGACCTCTGGCTGTGTTTACAGCCCATCATTACGCCCCTCAGCTGGGTCAGATTCACCGTTTGAATCCAGTAAATATGCAGCAGAGGGTGTCTTATCCTTCAAGTGCTTTGACCTGAGGTGAGATGTCAAAAGGTCAGATGGGTCATTAAGTTTTCTGGAATATATCGTAGGTTTATAAGCGATACAGAGGTCAGGTGCGGAGGGGAACACAGCCGGTATGAGAGACACTTGATGGAGTGAGTGGGCGGCGTCGGTTTGGCCCAAAATCCTCCTGAATTTATTCATGACTTTGGGGATTGATGGGAAAGTTTAACCCGAATCTGCAAGTCAGGATTCTGTTTCAACTACCTGTGGCTAATGAATATTTAAAGCAGCTCTTAGAGCGATATTACACAGCCTGGCTGTTGGAGTGAATCCGAAAAGAGTGACAGAGAGATAAGAGAGGAATCCACAAACCTTCAGCAGTGGATTACTGAGGGCGAGTTTAAGCAGAAGATCTATTTTAGATAAGAGTCTTAATATTTTCCCTGAATAGTCCTACTTTCAGTTCCTCCTTTATGTTGTGAAAATATTGACATGGTACAAAAATGAATCCATCCGTCTTTCCTTGTCGTCTTAAAAGTTCAGTTTGTATTCAGGTTATAACTTTGATTTATAAAGTTGAAAAGCAGAAGCAGCAGCCGAGTCTGGAGGAGCTCCTACATAAACCCCAAAAATCAGTTTCTGAATAAATTCTAAACGACGCTTCGGTTGAACTCTGCCTCATTAGACTTCAGAGCAGACACGTTGTCAACCTGTGTTAGACGTTTTTATGATGGAGAAAAGAAGTTTGAGGTATTAAACAGAAACAGTTTCTTGAACAGCTCCTTCAGGACTATCTGTCTCTCAGCGGCCTCCACGAACGTCCGAGCCCTTCAGCCTCAGATCTCCTGCGTAAATCTGTCAGGTCCACGAACAGGTGTTGGTGACAGTTTGCACACGCTCAAGCTGCTGCCTTCTGCTTCTCTAAGCGCTGCTCTGTCCTCCGCTCACCCCCACAAATTAAATTAAGCCATTATTCAGCAGCAATGGCTGTATTACAGCTGCAGATAAGAGGCTGAATAGAGTTAAAATCAAATTTTCCAGAGGGATATTTCTGCTCATAGACAGCGGATGATGAATAATAAATGAAAATAGCAGCACAATGAATTTAAAAAAAGGAGTAATTTTAAAGACTCATGAGGGACGAGGGTTAAAGGTTTTGGTGTTTGTTCGGTCTTTCTGCTCAACTTTCAGATCGGAGAGTTTGTAAAAAGTTTGATATCCTCCGTGGACAGAAATCTGTGATTGCAAAGAGTCCTGATTAAAGTTTAAAGTGGATGTTATGAGAGTTTTTATCCAATCAATGTCTCAGGTTTTATTTTTATATTCTGCCCTCTTAAAAACATCCACAGGGTGTTTCCCAGATGGATCCCCTGCTTTGGATATGTGCAGCACAGACACAGAGACAGTTTCCCCTTCATGACTTTGATTTACTTCCTGTGCGGTGACCTTTTAGAGCACAAGAGGCCGGAGAAAATTCAATATAAATCTGAGAGACATTTATTTCATCCCTGACTTTGACTGTGTGTACCTCAGCGGTGGTTAGATGTGATTGTTGTTTGTGTTTTCTCACTGATACATTTTCCACCCTTGTGCGATGATAACCTTTTCTTTTTTATGGTTTTTAGTCCTCTGCTGTCAGACTCGCAGGTTTATCCTTGTCTGCGGTCTCTTAAATTGGGGTCACAGCAGACTTTTAATGCTCCGTTTGTCGTTGTTTATTCTCTTCATTTTTCAGGTCGATCATGTCCACCGGAGCAAGATCATGACTGTGCTCAACGACTCGGACGAGACCCCCACTCCCTCCTTCCCCTTCTCCTACCTTCAGCAAAATGTCTCCGCCTTTGTCACCCACGATCCATACTCCCCAATTACCTTCCTCACCTCCCCCTCCCCTTCCTCCCTGACCTCCTCGAACTGCACCAGCCCTCCCTCCTCTTCCTCTCCCACCTATAACTTCTATGCGGTGCTGCTGGTGCTCCTCATCTTCTGCGTGGTGTTCGGGAACGTGCTGGTGTGCGTGGCCGTGTCAAGGGAGCGCGCTCTGCAGACCACCACCAACTACCTCATCGTGTCGCTGGCCGTGTCGGACCTGCTGCTGGCCACGCTGGTCATGCCCTGGGGGGTCTACCTCGAGGTGTGAATTTGGAGATACTGGAGCCTGGTGTAGTTATTTAAAGAGACCCGTCATACACCTGTGGGACACCTATAGAGATGCTCACACCAAGGGCTGGGCGATAAAACGATAACGATATATATATCAAAAATACATTTCCCTCAATATCGATATCAAACATGGTCAATATGTTTTCAATAGTCTGCATTCTGCCATGTTTTGGTAGACTATACGAATAGCCAATGGAAAGGGGAGTTTCTCCAGGTCGGTTTTGCCCTAAACTTGGGCTGGGCAA
This sequence comes from Xyrichtys novacula, assembly GCA_962446985.1. Classification (NCBI taxonomy): domain Eukaryota; kingdom Metazoa; phylum Chordata; class Actinopteri; order Labriformes; family Labridae; genus Xyrichtys; species Xyrichtys novacula. Next base: position 29,567,331 of record OY660871.1, read on the forward strand.
GATGGAAATAAGTTTATCATGGTATATTTTTTTCATATCCGTCACAGTTGTTTGCTACTCGGTTCTAATTCAGCACATGAAGCAGACCCGGAGCAACTCCCTTTTTCATTGGCTATTCATATAGTCCACCAAAACATGGCAGAATGCCGACTATCGAAAAGCATATTGACCATGTTTTATATCGTTATCGAGGGAAATTAATGTTCGATATACATTGTTATCATTTTATCGCCCAGCCCTAAGCTGAACCAATCATGTGCTGAATAAGAATCCAAGTAGCAAACAACTGCGTCGAAGCAGGCTGCAGCTACACGCAACCAAAGCACCTTAACACGTGAATGAGTGCTACCCGCGGTAGAAACGCAGATGAAGGCTCAACAGATGAGGACATCATCGACAACACTGGCACAAAAATGTTGTTGGTGTGGAGGTAGTTTGTTTATTTTTAGGTCAGACAAGGAGCAGAGTAATGTGTACTGCAAATTATGTCGAGTACATGTTCTCGCAAAGTCGGGGAATACCTCAAATCTTTTTCATCACCTGAAGCAGCGAGACGCGACAGAACACTCGCAATGCAAAAAGTTACAAACCCCGAGAGGAGTGAGGAGGCCATGGCATCTGTGCAGCCGAAACAGACGACCCTTTAGTCCACTTTCTCTAGAGCAACGCCTCACGACAAAACATCGAAGAGACACAAAGACCTCACAGATGCAGTTGCTTATTGTATTGCAAAAGACATGCTACCAATAAGCACTGTTAAATTTCATCTTTTTTTATCATGATATATCGATATTGACTGATGTGAAGAAAAAAATATATATCCTGAAGAACTTTTTCCCATTTCGCCCAGCCCTGTGCACACCTAAAGATTTAAATTTCCAGAACCAGCAATCAATAAGGAAGATGTTTGAGGGAATAGAAAATGATAATAAACATGTCTGTATTATCCCTGACATGTTCGTGTTGTAGCTCTCAAGTGAATAACCAAAAATAATGAAATCACAGTTTAAAAAAGACTAATGGTCGCCATCAAGCAGCTCATTTTCTCGACCAAGAGTCAAAACACATTCAGTAAAAACATCCATTTGCAGCTGAGAAGCTAAACCAATCACATGCTTGGTTGTTACGCCTAAAAAACACACCTAAAGGTTGCAGGTTGATATCATTAAGTTGACTTAATAATTGAAACAGACCAGCTAAATGCATAGAGTGGAGAAAGATCGTAATTGGACGTGAGGTGTGAGGTTGACCTCTAACCAAACTGCAGAGTTAATTTAACACCAGCCGCTCGCATTCTGCCTGCATGTTCAAATCCTGCAGAATCTCATGAATTCAGAGTATAAGAGAACAATAATGCTCCTTTAGTCGTCAAACATGCTGCAGATAATCTCATGTTGTTCTCATGTCGGTTCAGCTCTAGCTCCAGGCTCTTTCTTTTCATGCCGTCATTGTGTCCGAGAGACCTTCTGAATAAATCACAGCACCACTGAGCGATCACACCGGCCTTCACATGCCTGAAAATAATAAACCAACTCTCTCTGTATGAAAAATTAATGTCAGAGGCTAACATAGTAATTATGATCTATTATTTCTTATTGAACCGGGGACCTGGAGATATAATTGTCCTGTCAGATTCTTTGGGGGTAAATTGGGTCATTTGAATGAAAATGGAATTAAATATTAAGAAATATTAATATTAATGCTCCTCTTTTAGTGTTTTAACATATGTTATAGGTGTACAGAATGAGTGTTGAGAGTTAAGATCTATTAAACTGCAGAAAAACTTAACTTGGTTGTTTCTTGTTTTGTTAAAGGTGGTCGGAGAGTGGCACTTCAGTCTGATCCACTGTGACATCCTCTTAACTCTGGACGTCATGATGTGCACCGCCAGCATCCTCAACCTCTGTGCCATCAGCATCGACAGGTGGATTATACTTCATCTTTTACTTTCTTTTGTCAGACTTCAAACTCTCCTCATCTTCATTTCTTAAATTTGGCCTTTCTCCTCTGATTCAGGTTTTTTTTTTTTTTGCGAGAGAAAAGGTCAAGTCGATTTAAAAAATTTCAGAGGGATCTTTATTTGAAATAACAAAGCTGACGTTGAATCGATAGATCATCTCTTTTCTGCCTGGATTTGGTTTTACTGTGATCCTGATTGATGCTGTCTGCCCAAACAAAGAGTCCGAAACACTCAAGAGCTGCGATAAAAGAAAAACACACGTCTACTAACATTTTCAGAGATTGATCCATCATCCAGCGGGACGGAGACTTCACACACTAGTCATCTCTTTTATTTTCAGCAGGTGTTGACAGGCTTCCTCTGCGATTCTCATTAACCTCTGCAGTTGTCAGAGTTTGTTCTTAGTGGATGAAGGAGACCAGGATTTGTCGCTCTAGCCGTCGCCCTTTTAATGGGTCCGGGGGGAGGAAGGTGACCAGACACCTAGCGTGTGGAGCGTTGGCAGCTTTATCCCAATAACTCAGACGTGGTGACATATTCGGGCTGCTGCGGTTTAGTGGTCCGCAGTAACTCGAATGAATAAAGTGTTGTTTAATTGCTTTGTCTGAGCTGGAGGCGGTAATAAATGTGCAGTCGAAGCTTCATGCCTGAGCTATTTCAAAATGAAGCCGTAACTTCAAGGTCAAAGTGCTGGAAACTTTAATTTGGGGTGTTTAATCCTCATTAGATTAGAAGTTAAACAAGAACAGGACTTTTCAAACACAGCCTCCTCGAAATGGTGCGTAACCCCAGATAAGTTCTCCGAGTTTGTCTTTGTGATTACAACTGAATCGATAAGAAAAAGGTTGTACCAATTAGTGAGTCCTCATGACTTTTTGTACTAACACAGGAGGAACTTTGGGATCCCATGAAAGTTTTTAAAGAATATAATGGTTGTGTTGATTTTGGCGCCCCCTGTGGACGAAGCAGGTTGTCTTATTGTTTTCGCAAAATGAAGGAGTCTTATGACAGCAAAAGGCTTAAACATAGAAAACGCAGGAGCTGAAGTGGAGGGATGGAAAGTTTTGGCCCAAAAGAAGAAGGATATAGAAATTTCATTAGCAACTGTCTCGTTACTGGGAGAACTGGGAATAGTCCGGCAGAGTTTGTTGGAGACAGGAGTAGTTTCAATAGGTGGATGGATTTGGATGAGGAGAGATGATGTGACATGTTCAGGGGGTCTGTTTAAGTTTTATGTCCTGTCTCTATACAGCGGAGTTTGTTCAGGTGACACCTGCTCTCTTTTCAGATCTTGAGTCTGTACCTTGGACAATCATTCAAACTTTGGGCTACACTCAGCCTTGAAAACAGAACTGCCCCTCACATAAAAGTGAATCACCTCTATTACAATGTACTTTGGTTCTTCCACATCATGGAGTTTTATTTTCTTTATGCTAATGATACATGAGGTTGTGGTAATATCAGCATTGTCTCTACCTGAAGCTCTTCATCTCACTGCCAGTTAGGGCTGGACAATAAATGGAAAATTTACCGATACCAAAATTTACTGATGTCATTTTGCCCATGCCAATGTATTCACTGTCAAAAAATTAATAAATAAAAGTTGGTTTTGGATGTGTGTAGGTAGGCTATGGTCTCTGTCCTATGTCAGAGATGTGACTCCACCCCATCCAGTCCGTAACAAAGAGGGAAAGACAGGTGAGGAGATGGAGGACGGTTCAAAAGTTGGAGCGGCTGAAATAGACGAAGTTAATGTGGGAGGGGATGAGCAGCTTGTAGAGTATTTATTGTCCATTTATCGTTATCGAGGTGAACTGATCAATATATCATGATATAGATTTAAGGCCATATCGTCCAGCTCTACTGCCAGTACTACCATTAGTAAAACCATTACTTTTTCACCTCTTTTTTTCAAGTGCAGTTTTCTTACATCTAACCCTCATCCACTAAACTCTCTCTCATTCTCCATTATTGAGTTTTTGGAAATCCCATTTAGGCGACATGAGGTGCAGTAGTCATGGTTATGATCAAGGTGTGAGCGTTCAGTTGATTTGACATCGCCACCCTTTCTGTTTCACACTAGAAGAATAAATATCTCTTTTACTGTAGACCCGAAAACTGTAGGTTAGTCACTCACTACAGTCCAGGTCTGCTGTGATGATCTACTGCTTCACTACCCGGATATAAACAAATATTAATGATTGATGGTTTCTTCTAGTATGACGTGGCTTGGCAGTGATTTAATAAAGTAATTTGTTACGATAGCTGTGCTCGGTTAAACCGGCGTGTAACCTCTTGACGAGCTCAGACATGTGGACATTAACCATCAGAGAGACAGGAGACAGGTGGTGCTAGCTCTGCTATCGTTAGCCAGTTTGAAACTGTGGTTTCACGCTGAGCTGTGACTATTTCTCTTATACATTTAAATGACCCTTTTAAGGAGTAATCCTCAGGCAGGTTTTTCCACAGCCGAGAAGCTCGATCAGCAAATGCTCCGTCTCCTTTGGCTTCAAGATTTAAAGAGGTTTCCGCCTGAGGATACTGCAAAATAAGACGATCGTGAGCAGGTGCTTTTTCTTCACACTCCAGCTGAGACGGGGTCATTGCAGCACACTGAAGAAAGATGCTCACCCCTGCGCCCATAACATTAAACTCTTATTGTTTTTTTTTACAAGTGCTTTTATTAGTTTTTCGACCTCGTGTCCTTGCAACAGGATGTAACCGCTTCAGTCTGTTTAAGAGGAAACTGGGAAATTGTTTGTGCTCTGAATTAACAGCTTGTGTTTACTCTGATGACTTGTGGGAACATCAGGACAGGATAATAAAGTCTGAGGAAACATCAGTGTGTGTATAGTCTAGCTGGTGTTCAAACACAGGCGCCACAAGCTAGTGTGTGAGAGACACTTTAATGTTGTGTGTGTTTTACGGTCACAGATACACAGCGGTGGCCATGCCGATGCTCTACAACACCAGATACAGCTCCAGGAGGAGGGTGGCGGTGATGATCGCTGTGGTGTGGTTCCTCTCTTTTGCCATCTCCTGCCCTTTACTGTTTGGACTCAACAACACGGGTAAGCTGATCCCTCTCTGAAAGCATTTCCCATTACATAAGGTTGAACTTTCTACTCTTAAGGGTGTTTTAAGGTCCATTCAAAGTTTGGTCCCGTTCACAGAGGCCACCAAATCCCAATATCCAATTTGACTCCTAGCCTTAAACCTTTTGCTCTGCATCATCCTCCACTTTCTCTACTCCCCACATTCGCTCTCTTTCATCAGATTTCCATTTTGATGAAGGAAAAAATGCATCTAAAAAGAACACTGAGTAAATGAACTATCATTAATAATCACCATCAAAAGTTCAGCTCTGTAATTACAGAAACTTTTGACCCCCTCAGCACTCAGCAGCCTGAAAAGTTGCTCATCCTTGTGGAAAGTTCCTGCAGCTGAGGTGTCTGTAGCACCACTTAATTTCAGTCATGTGTCGTCATCAAACAGGTTGTCTAAAGGTGTCTCAACCCTGGTAATGTCTCTAAATGGTCTGTTTTACTCGACTGTGCGAGCTGTGTCAAACTATTCCGCCAGTAGGTAACATTAAAACTGCAGCAGATGTCATAAAAGACAAAATATTCTAAGCTGGCATAACTGGAAGTCCACTGACCTTGGATGCTTTCTGAATAGGTACAACTTTTAGATACAAGCAATGGCAAATTTATCTCACTGGAAAAACAGCTGAGATGAAGCATTTTAGACGGAGAAGTAGCTGCAGCTGAATAGTGCTTAAAAAATAACCGTTCACAGACTCAAGTATAAAATAAATAAGGAGATTTTCTGAGCTGCAAATGGCTTAGAACTCTACAGGAGGCGTCCCAGACTGACGTAGTGAAATAAGTCTGTATCTTAAAGGGATATTCCGGCGTAAATTTGAGTTAGGGTCAAACACACCATAACACTGAGTTAAACACCCCCTTAAGAGATGAATGTTGCTGACTGTTTGTTTTTTATATCAACTTTGGTAAAGACCGCACAATAGCAATATACAGCATCTCCGCTCAAAATCCTCGACCAAAACGCCACTCTATAGCCGCAAATAATGCTCAGAACAGCACCTAACTTCATCAACAGTACATAGAGGGTCCCAGTCATCGTACTAATCGCCAAACATCTTTTTAACTTTGACTAATTTTTTAAGCAAAGAGACTAAACACAACTCACCTACTCTCCTCCAGCAGCCGCTTGCTGCAGCTCAAGGAAGAAAATTAATGATTGTTACTTAATGCAAATGCAGTCAGAGTTCTTGTGTATCTTGTATGTGCGCTGCAGACGCGGTTGTTCTTCTGCCTTAGCGTCTCAGTCTGAATGCTTTTCCTCAGCTTACAGCTGTTCCAGTTCACGACATTTTAAATCATAATTAATATAATGTTTTAATATAATGTTAACCTTTAAGATGGTGGTTTTGTTTTCTTTTATGATAAAGAGGCATCAGAATGAATCCCACTCTGTTTCACTCATGAAGAAATCCTCTCAGGAACTTGATTGATAAAACTCAGAGACAAAGTTTTTAAAGAAGGGAGGATTTTGAGCTTCATAAGCGAGATTTAAGAGTCCTTCTCACCTTATTTATTTAAAGCTTCATAACAGGTGCATCCTTTGCTATCGAAGCCAACGGGGTAAATATACCTTATAATGGCTTTAGGGTTTTATTTACAGCAGAGCTTTTCTGTCATTAACAGGTCCTGGGAACTGTTTTTCACATATGGGTTTAGGTAAAGAAAATGGGAAACTATAGATTAGTTAGTTTACACCACAGCTGTTCTTGTTTTTGCTTTTTTACACTGCAGCGTTTTGTTTCCGTGCCTCACTTTCTCTCAGGTGTCATTAAAACAGGAAAAAGAAAACTAATGAAGCTGAACGTAGACTCTTTAATGCAAACACAGCTGCTGGAGTCTCCTGGTCCATCTGTCCCTGAATTAGATTCCCAATCTTTGATGAGAAGGTGAACATATCCAGTACATCTGCTCAGTCGACAAAGCTGCATACCAGCGCACATTAAACCTAGATATTCATTAGCACAGACACGTGGACCATGAGGTGACATATTTCCATATGTTCTAATCGACAGAGCGACAGGTGCGAACAAGTGGGCACACATAATCCCTGATCGGTTTGTTGTGTCACAAAAGGAGCAGGAGTGAAGACACTTGGCAGCCAACCTCTGACTTAATGAAGCTGTGAGGAGGGACTCAAGCTTTGAATGTGCTCACACTGAACTTAGGGGAAAACACTTAAGAACGAGGAGAGGATGAAAAGTAATGAAAGAGTTGACATCCTGCGGCCATGACTAAACACAGACACACACACAGAGAGGACTTTATGACTCCCTTCAGGACCAGACCGCCCATAAATTACATTATAATGACAGGAACACTTGATTTCTCTCAGCTTCTGTAACAGCTCTTTTACAATAATGATCAAAGTATGCAAATTTCAGACTCATAACATCTTCAAAAATAGAGGAATACAAAATTCTGCAACTCATATAATCACAACATTTCTCTACTTCAGACAACTGATGGTTCTTATCTGTGTTTGTGGGACAGTAAAAGACCAAAATATCCACTTTAGGAACTTTCTGTCTGTGTTGACTTTGGCGCCCCCTGGGGACAGTGTAGGGGCATTAAGAGACACAGGTAAAATAGATGATAGTAATCAAGAGCAGAAGTTGATGCTGCGTTCCAGTTGTACTTGAAATTCGGTATTTCCGAGCTCCGAGTCAGAAATTCATCTGGAACGCCCCCCAGAAGTCAGATTTCAGACTCATCAAGTCAGACGATCCTCGTCAACCCCGACTTGATGACCACGTCATAATCCAAGATGGCAGCGCAGTGCATCAACAGTTAAGGATAACAGTGAAAGTTCTCGTAATTATATAATTATATAATTAATTATATATATTTTATTTATTAACACTTTTGTTTTGTTTTTGCGAAATTGAATAAGTGGTAAATGTTGTACCGCCCAACGTCTGACAGTGAACACGGTGCTATGGTGTTTGTAGAGTAAAATTCTGTGTTACACGTTGTTTACATCTGGTATCGCTAACAACAACTAACAGCAGCTGACGACAGGTGACAATTGTAAACAATAGCCAACAACGGGTAACTGTAGACGTCCATCTTGGTTTTCCAACTTGTTAACTGGAACACCGTAAACTCGGCTGTAACGTCATTCCCAGCTCCGACATCCGACTTCCGAGTCAACTGGAACGCAGCGTAAGAGTAAGCTTCAAAATAAAACAGGAAGCATAAGAAAAGGAAAATGAAGTGTTTCATCTAAGCAGGAGACCTGACTGATTTAAAGTGTAGAGGTTGGTTGGTGATTGGTGGTTCAACTTCCAGCCTTCACGCTAAGCTAAGCTAAGCTAAGCTAACCCTTCTTTACTGTAATGTGACAGGCATGACTGTGATATCATCATGTGATGTTAAATCTTTGCATTATTCTCTTGTCTGCTTTAGCCAACCGTGAAGGCACCACATGCAGCTTTGCAGATCCGGCCTTTGTGGTGTACTCATCTGTGGCCTCCTTCTACGTCCCCTTCATCGTAACTTTGCTGGTGTACGCGCAGATCTGCTTAGTGCTGCGCAAACGTGGCAGACGCACCGCTCCTCCGCGTCGACAAGGCCTGCACACACAGAGCGCAGCCGAGTTGGGAGAAGGTCACCGACACCGGAAGGTAAAATCATAACTCAGCTAAGAAGAACAGATATTTTAAACAGTCATTGTCTCTGGTTAAGTTAATTCAGTGTCTCCAAGTGCATTAGAGTTGTTTTCCTCATTTGTAAAAATCAGTCAGGGCATTTGTGGAGTCCCTCAGGGTTCTGTACTGGATCCTCTGCTGTTTTCTTTACACCTTCTCTCATTGTCTCTTTTTATTTTTATGCAGATGACACTCAGCTGTACACGTCTTCTGAACCTGATAAGCCTCTAAAATGTCTATGTTAGTTGCATGAACTGTATTTCAAGCTCAGATGGTCGATAATTTCCCTCAGCTTGTCTCTACTCCTGAACATGTTGGGGTCCTACCAAGCTGTAAAAAACACCATCCAAAATCTTAGTTTCCAAATGGGCCAGGGGTTAAGTCTGGATCAGTCTGAAATGGTTTGCTTCGCTCCTGTTTTCTCCCATACAAGAAATATTGATTAGCTAGTCCATGCTTTTATTTAATCTATTAGACGACTGTAATTCTCAGATCTGTGTTTTGGCTTCTGATTCAGTTCAGAATCCAGTTTTAAATACGAGTGATTGTGTACAGAGTGTTTCACAGTCAAGCTTCGGCTAACATCGTAGATCTGCTGTATCCATATAACTCCAGCAGGACTTTGAGGTCCTCTGATCAAGGTTTGCTGGATGTTCCTTGACTCAAAACTTACTTTATTTATCTAATTTTTATTATCACTAAATAAAGAGGATTCAGAAAGGTTCAGACCAACAGTTGTTCTCTAAAAAGTTTGCTGCAGCTCTTCCTGGAGCTAAAAAAGGTTGATGCTGATTGACAGATTTAAATTGATGCTTTTTAAAGAGACATTTTTCTTGTTTAATATTTATGTCTGCGACTTCAAAAATGCATCAGTCCCCAGGATAAATTTTTCTGCTGTCATTCTGCTTCATTTTCAGAATAAGTGCACACAGCCAGAGGATGTGAAGCTGTGCACCCTGATCCTGAGACCTGCCACCGCCGGCCCACAGCGCAAGAAAGTGGTAACGAACGCGCTCTTTTAACGCTCTCTCACTCTCCCGTCTTTTTAATCCAATCACCCTCTGCTGTTTTTCTTCTTCTTGTGTTTGAAGATGTTGCTCGAACTTTCCTTTTCTTTGACTTTGTTTAGTCACACCTTTCTTTGTCAAACCATGTTGACTATCATCCTCTCTCTTCCTTTCTGCGTGTCAGACCCTGGTAAAAGAGGCCGTGGTCCATCCCTTGGATGTGGAGCCGGGTCAGTTCCTGCCACAGACCGAGCAGAGCTTGGCACCTCCCCCTCCTCCCCCTGCTCCCCAAACCTCCTCACATCCCCATCCAGGGCGGGCCAGGATCTCCTTGGCTATCTCGGTCGGACCTGCACCGGTTCACCCCTCGACCGTTACACGCTCCGCCCTGATGCCTCGTCCCCCCACTCTGGAGGATGGCATGAGGGGCAGGGAGGGATGGAGGGAGCGCAGTGGGGGCAGAGAGAGGTGGGGGATCACGAAGGAGAGGGTGAGAGGGAGGCTGTCGCAGCAGAAGGAGCGGAAAGCGACTCAGATGCTGGCAATCGTTCTCGGTGAGCCAAAGAAAGTGCAGACATAGAGAAGAGTGAATACTCAAGCACAATGTTACTCATTATGAAGAGACATGAATATTCATGCAGCGCTGATTACACCACACAGGAGCATCTCATCTGCTGTTAAAGGGATAGTCCAACGTAAAATTAAGTTAGTCTGATTGCATTTCCACGAAGTAATAATCATTCATCTCTGGAGGGGGTGTCTAACTCGGTGTTACGGTGTGTTTGAGCCTAAATTAATTTTACGCCGGAATACTAGAATATTAGATTTAATAGGAGACGGTTGCTATGAAGGAGAAAAAGCTCAAAAGCCCTGAAAGATCAACTCTATACAAAGTCATTTGCAGGAAGTGGTCTGCTTCATTTAGCAGCATTCATGAACGTAACAACCTATATTTTATCCCACTGTGGGTCTGATCGCTGTGAAAATACAAGTGGTGCAATCATGAATCAGGCTGAGTTCGAGGAGAAGTGGGTTCATTGTGAGATTTCAGAGTGCTTGTACTTTGCTCTCATACATCTCTCTTATTCTGATTTATGACTTTTCGTGCTTCGTGCTAAATGATTCTGTTTTCATCAAGGATTCTCACTGAAAGCACTTTTTCTGTAACTTTTGGTTCAGTCTGTCTCGAGTCTTTGAGAATGAGACTTCATTAGAAAAATCTGCCGGGAGCAGTCTTTTCAGGAGCGCTGCTGTCTGGTTCAAAGTATAAACGTTATTCAAGTTAGCTTGACCGTGATTTTCTTCTCTTTGCAGACAAGTTTCAAAAAATCCAATCCGAGGGCCTATTTGAATCATCTTACTGCTTTGATTCTGCACATCTAAAGGCAGAATTTAACCTTCACACAATGATTTAGAGGAGATTTCAAAATACAGAGGCATACAAGATTAAAAAACACGCAGTAAAGTCTTGATACCTCTTTCTGATCTGCTCACCTTTTCTCAAGGCCTTCAGAGACAATAAAACCTCAAGGAATAACGTCACTAATTCACGATTTGTTCATGTTTCTTAGGTGTGTTCATCATCTGCTGGCTGCCCTTCTTCCTCACCCACGTGCTGAAGGCTCACTGCAGGAGCTGCTGCATCTCCCCCACACTGTACAGCGCCGTCACCTGGCTGGGGTACCTCAACAGCGCCGTCAACCCCGTCATCTACACCACGTTCAACATCGAGTTTCGCAAAGCTTTCATCAAAATCCTGCACTGCTGAGAAAACACGGGGAGCGTCGAGTGACCAGAAATAAAACAACCTGAAGTTCTTGGTGAGATGAGGGGGTTTGAGGGGACGACAGGAGATTTGACACCTGATCACACAGGTGGTACAAGCATCTGAAGACAACAACACGTAATCAGTGGGTTTGACAAACGTGAGGAGACGGAAGAAGACAGGAACATGACACACACAGAGGGAATAAAATCAACCAGGACATCACAAAAGAGAGTTTGACACGTAGGAGACAGCTACAAAAAACTGCAACCGGCAGGAGACGTTTAGACTCACTGAGTGATATGAACACAGACTGAGACGAGGAGATACCCACACTCTGGAGATTTTAGGAGACATGACTGTTTTTTTCAGGACTTGGTTATCTGTCAGAGTCACTTTTTTTCCTTTAACCTTGACTAAGAGTGTCTCGTTGTGTGTTCGCATGTCCCTGCAATCAAAACCCTCCCTGTTTGATTCATTTACAGAGCGAAGGCTCCGATATTTTTAAAAACTAACAAAGTTACATCAAGGTGGAATTACTGTTGTGTTGGTGAAGGACAGTTCAGAGAGCCTTTGATAACTATCAAGTGTAAATTTCCTGCTTTGAACTCCTGTGCATACAAGTTGGTACAAAATTACATGTGTGGCTGTTGGTAACAATTTTCATAATAAAACACATTTCTTTCTCAGCTCAAGATCGTTCAGAATGGAATCAAATGAAAGCAGAAATCCTTCATAATAAATAAAAGAAGTGAGAAATATTTTAAAATTTTAAAAACTCTGAATGAAAGCAAAATATCAAACTCATATCAAACTGGAGTGCTTTTCAAATTCCTTATTCATGAGTCTGCTGTTGTACAGAAGCAGTGAAAAGCACCATGTGAGGGAACTGAACAGAAATACTTGGCTAAAGTAGGTATTCAAGCGAGACGGTGTGCACACAGAGGATTTCAGAGAAGCCTTATTTTATGTAAACCCTTGAGCCTTCATATCAGTATTAGGAACACTAAACCATCTGCTTTCAGCTATGCCTGTTTCTTTTTTACCAAGGTTAGCAGGTATGTGTGTGTGTATATTTCAAAGAATTAGGCAAATATGGAGTTGAATAATTTAAAAAAATGCTTACAGCAACCAGGTCCCTGAAAAATCAGTCTGTTTATGAGTTAAAGCTCCAGTGAGGAGTTTTCACCTGCTCGCTGAACAGGCTGAAATTAATACTGTTGCTTCTTAATGACCTACAAAAACAAACTTCACACAACCTGACCCAGTTGGAAATCCATCCCCATTCATTTTGTTTTACAAGCAGCCACCATTTGTCTTGTTGCGCAAAACACTCTGGGATACATGACCGGGCCGGCAGCACCGCTTTTCAACAGAAGTCATCATTTCACACATTTGGAGAAAATGGTAGTTGACTGTTAGGTACATAAACTTCCCTTCACTGCAAACAAGGGGGGTCCAAAAACAAGACACTAAATATGAGGGTAAAGGTGCTAAAAAAAAAGTGAAATTATCTGATCGTTCAGTAAGATAATTTCACTTGACAAGATTTCTTGAATTAAGATTGTTAAATCTAGAAATAAGCGTGTCTACAGATGTATCAGGAAGGCTTAAAGTAAGTAAAGTAAGCCGAAAAGGCAGGTTTTAAGATCAGATTACTTCAAATTTAACTTTTACAGCCCTACAGACTTTTTGTAGCCGTTCCAGATGAGGTGGAAATTGGGGGTAACTTTTCAGGCTTTAACTATCAGTTGCTTCTAAAACAAGTGAAATGCTGTAGATTATGAGCCTCCAGTGGACACAGGCCCTTAGAAGTTCAGCACAAAGGGCCATCTAGCTTGTCTCTACTCCCTCAGCTTTGATCTTTGTTTGTTGGGGGTTTAATTCTACAATTTTCATGATAAAATGCTTTAAGTTTCTATATCAGGTTTTTTAAACTGGCAGCAGGCGGAGCATTAGTATAGCACAAAGAGTAACTCGTGCCTATCTCTGAAGGTAACATATATCCACCATCTATGTAGACCCCTGATGTAGACCTTTTGTACTCATCTTTCATGAGTCTGGGACTCCTACACTGCCTTCCTCAGACTCTAAGGTCTGTGCTAAACTAATCTAAAGGCCTCTTCAGGCACTTTCACTTCTTTATTAATTTATTATCCTGACAGTAAATCTCACTGATGCACTTCTGCACAAGACAAGAAATCCCGTTAAAGCTGCAAATACTGCTGCACCTTGACTGCTGTACTGGTGGTCCCCCTCTCCTCCCCTGATTGAAAACACATATTGATGAAGCCGACAGAGAGGCGTGGACCACATCAGAACAGATTGCCATTCAGCCTGATTGGAGTGAACAAGGAGTCCGACACCAACAATGGAGCAAATAAAGCCTGTCTGCTTTATTTATTTCTTTGTTTGGTTTGTCAGTCATTCAGTGTCATGTGAGGGTGGGGAGGCAGCGACTGCACACTCATGTTATAAAACAACAACAAGCATTACTGAGGCAGTTTCCAAACTTCAGCAGACTGATATCTGACTGTTTTTCTGAGGCAGAATCTCTATTTAAAAACCACTTGAGCCAAAAACAAAATCAAAAACAGCAGCAGCTCGGTGGATCATTAGGCAAGAGACAAAACAACATAGACTTCAAATAAACAAGAGGAGTTTTTTTATGTTTATGAAACAGACAAATTCATACTGATGTGTTTTTATGGTAGGTAAAAGCAAACAAGACCATAAGAAACAAGGATTATAATAGGGCTGGGCGATATGGGAAAAAGTTCATCACAGTATATATATATTGTTCATATCAGTCGATATCAATATATATATGGATATAAAAATGAAATTTAACAGTGCTTATTGGTAGGATGTCTTTTGAAATACAATAATCTCCTGCATCTGTGAGGTCTGTGTCTCTTTGACGTTTTGTCGTGAGGCGTTGCGGTAGAGTCAGCCCAAGCCTCAACGGGGTCCTAAACAAAATTTGATTTTGGGTCCACCGCTAGGAGTTTGTAACTTTTTGCGTTGTGCGTGCTCTGCCATGTGGCACTGCTTAGGGTGGTAAAAGATTTGAGGTATCCTTGATTTTGATTTTCCGACCTCAAAAAACCAAAATACTTCCACACCACCGATGTTTTCGTGCCAGTGTTGTCAACGATGTCATCATCTGTTAAGCCTTCATCTGCATTTCTGTCGGGGGTAGAACTCATTTTCTATTTTTCTCACCAACAGTGCTGTCGACTTAACATGTCAAAACACTATGGTTGTGTGTAGCTGCAGCCTGCTACTACATAGTTGTTTGCTACTTGGTTCCAATTCAGCACATGATTGGTTCAGCGTGAAGGGGACCCAGAGAAACTCCCCTTTTCATTGGCCGACTATTGAAAAGCATATTTACCATGTTTTATATTGTTATTGAGGGAAATTAATTTTCAATATTTATTGTTATCAGTTTATCGCCCAGCCCTAGTTTACAGTACGAAAATAGTGCAAAGGGGTAAGTGTCAGCCAAGTAGATGGAGAAACAGCCCTGATTTGACAATTGAGACATGCAAATACTGCTTGGTCCACAGGAGGCGCCAAAGTTGACTTAAACTCAGAGTTCCTCACTGGAGCTTTAAAATTTTTAATCAATGTTCATGTGCAAAAGCAACAAGACCATCTCTCTCTCTCTCTCTCTCTCTCTCTCTCTATCTATCTATCTATCTATCTATCACATTTTCATGGCATGGTATATTTTATTTTGTACATCAGGTGGAGTCAAAAACCTGCTTCCAGGTGATGCAGTCATGTCTCCTACCTGTGAAGTGACCTCAGAAGTGTAACCTAGATAACGCTGAGTAACACCTCGTCTACGGCTCCTCGGTGCTGCCAGCGCCTCACACTGTGCGATGCAGTAATGTGATAGGACGAACAAAACACCCACGGGTAGAGTGGACACTGACAAACACATACCTGTGCACACCTGCATGCCTCCTCAGATTCATAATAGCGGTATGATTATTGGATACACATCTTCCAGCTGTGAGAAATTGGACCCCCTGACTTTGTGAATGTGTCGGTCCACACTGCCATTATTCTCCTCTGCACTTGTGAGTGGGAGCAATTCAGAGTTGTGGTGTAGGTTACCCTCTGTTGTTAAACTCTGACCCGAGCTCACAATTATCTCCATGCATATTTCATAGACGCCCGATGACAAGAGTGCACGTATCTGTTACTGACCCGACTGCTGCAGCCTCACCTGTTCTGACCAGAGGAGAAGGATTAAGCTGGAGAGGAAGGAAGATTAGACTGGGGGGGGGGGTGAGAAGGAGGACCGTGATAAAGGAAGAGGGGTGACAAAATGACAGGATTAGGTGTTAACTGAGGAGGGCCGATGAGCGAGAGAGGAGGTGACAAACTGCTGAGCTGAAGATGATGGACTTGTAGAAACAGAGTAGTTATCTCTGGATTAGAGATGCACAGGAGGGAGCGGACGTCCCGCTGTCTTGTCGCCGACGCTGTAGCTGTGATGCATTTGCAGCTGCCTTAATAAGAGGAGGAGAGGAAGATCCCACACATACAAATGAGGCGGACATTCAGGTGAGAGAGCAGATGTTAATAAGAGAAGTACACTGATGTGATTAGATACAGGCCAATCATGGAGAGCCGTAGATATTCAATAAACACCATCTTTAATCACATATGTCCTTTCTGGCATTTATATGTAATCAATGAGAGTTCAGAAAGCTCAAGAGCGTCTAATTAATCATTCAGGAGTTTTATTCATGGATCTGTTCAGCATTTTTCCAACAGATCAGGCTTTGACGAGTAATTAGCATATCTGTCAGGCTCTTCGATTTAATTATAACAAATTCAGTTTGATGCAATCTAAATACTAAATAGAGTTTGATTGACAAGTGAGTAAAAACTTTTCTCTCTGCCATGTTTCATCTCAAATTTATCAGTAGTTTATTTTCTTTGGATGAAGATTCTCATTTAAACTCTTTCTTTATTTGCAGGATTAGGGTTTGCATCTCTTTCTGCATCTCCCCTCATCATAAAACCACGTCCAACCTCCTGTAGATGAGAAACTGCTGCTAATCATGGACCCTAATTTTGATAACACACTGCAATCCAGGACGGTAAGCAGTGATTTTACAAGTATGGACCTGCAGCCCCAAACTGATGACCACATTAATTCTGGTGCACAGCAGCCGGTTATTCCATCTATCTATCCGTCTCTTGAGTACTGGTCCTCAAAATCCTTTCAAAGCCCGACCAGTCATGAAGTATTAAGTGTGTCATCCCTGGTCCCCTCTACAGTCCTCACACTTGTGCCTCATTATAAACCTGCAGTAGAAGGAAACTTAGACCCCGAGCTTCCATCTGTCTCTGAAGTCAAACCGGAGCCACAGCTTCCAGGAACCTCGTCTTCTCCCTCCGGGTCTCCAGAGGCCCGAGATCAAACGACCCCGACTCTACCGCTGCCTTTAAGTGATGCTCCTCCTGAAGCTCAGCAGAGGAAACCATCAGACGGAAGCCCGCTGGAGGAGGGTTCAGTGGGTCTGATGCTACCCAAAGACTTCTCTGATGAATCGCCAGGTATGATGATGGGTGTGGTTTAATGTGGACGTCATATTCAGGCCTGGAGAGGATGCAGGGTTTCACATATTTGTGTGTACTTCCGATTTTGTCCCTCAGTTACCAGTGGGGGAAATATTCCAGGAGTAGTCATTAGAGCTGCGCAATTAATCAAATTTCAATCTAAATTTGGGCTTCCAGTGATCATAAAAACAAGATGGCTGCCTGCCATGTTGCTCTCCTTTCGTCCTCGTTGGCACAAACTCCCTTCTGGCACAGCAGAGTGTGTGGGCGCTCCGATCAATGTGAAGTAAAGTTCAGGGGTTCAAAGAGTTTTCCAAAGAGTTCAAAGTGTACGTCTGTTTCATTTTATTTTATTTATTGCCCCTAGATTAAAATTTAAGAGCAATAAATAATTTCAACTCTGGGGGGACATTTCATATTCGAACTGTAATGAGCTGTTCAAACTCGTACTGACAGTATCCCAGCACATCAGGCCGCCTAAAAGAGCTTTCTATATGATCCAGCAGGGGGCGATCTCATCGAACCTGACCAGTCCACGCACTCATGACCTCAGTAAACTAATATAGCTACGCTCACAGATATATACATATATATAGAAGACTAGATATGCCAGTGCATTGTAGCAGCCCACTAAGCGGGATGCCTACGTTAGGGTGACCATGTTCTGACTTCCCAAAAAGAAGATACGACTACGCGGGGGCGGAGTCACAGAGTCACACTAAGTTAATTTTTACAGTTTTTCGGGTCCAATTGAGTGTCTTTTACACGCTTCTAACTCAGTAAATTCACGTGACACAAACTCAAAACTTCCGTACGAAACCACAGACATTTGAAGGATTTTATAAACTTCCCCAGACAAGGCCGAACAGCCCAGACAGCCCGGACAGCCCCCCAAAAAGAGGACGTATGGTCACCCTTGCCTATGTGGTAGCCATCTTAGCTGGGGCAATGTTCCCATTAAAGGCATAAGATGTACTTGGAAAATCGATCATATCTTGTTCATTTCTCAACCCATTTTCACACGGTTTACTTTATTTTCAATGTCAAAACATGTGCTATTAATACAGAACATTTGGTACTATTAATAATCAAATGCTCTGAATTAATAGCACATGTTGTAGCATTAACAATAAAGTAAACTGCATGAAAAATGAGTATGATATTATTTATTAATATTGTATACATGCATTACCTTTAATAGGAGCAATACCTCCTCTAGCTTAGCCTTACTGTAGGCATGCAGCTCAAAGAGGCATGTCAAATCTACTGTTTATATTGATGGCTACGCTACTGTTTGAAAATGGACGACACGGTCAAGCAAACCCACACTGAGCTCTTGAAAGAGACTTAAAAAAAAGACATTAACAATAAGGTTACAATATTAAAACCCTTTCCGTAGTGAATGAGAGAGCAGAGGGTGAGCCCCCTGGTGGATCATTGAGGCATTACCAACATAACTCTGAGCAATCACACTTAATAGTCTAAATAACAATCTAGGTTCTTTTCTCTTCTTTCTCTGGCTGTGTAACTTCTATAACAAATACTAGATCAGATGAACAACAGAACTGACACCATCTATGATGAAAAGGACTACACTACAAAAGCTGTGTTAAGGGAGAATTAAATTAAATATGTTAGACAAGTCTGACACACCAGCCTGTGACCTATATGTCAGGGATCATACTACAAAGTTGAGTTAACGAGGACTACACACACTCAGGCTCTACTTCTGCACAGGTGTAAGACTTCTCCTGTATGTCAGACTCTACAAAACACAATGATTATTAAATCTGTCTTCCTCCGAATCCAATCAGTAAACCTCTTTTTGCAAGCTTCCCCTGTTAAGTGTCTTTCTGACACGCATAAATCATTGTTACAGCTCCTCCATTGTGCATTGTTCTCTCGCCTCTCGTAATGTGCTTCATCATTTGCACATGCTGCTCTCCCCTCCTTTGAGAGCAGACTTAAACAATTGCTTCTGCCAACCCACAGAGCCATCTTTATTTTCCTGACATCAACACCCTAACTTCTCTCTAAAGTCCTAGACAGAGTGGCTTCTTATCAGCGCACAGGCGAGAGATATAATATATCAACTCTCAGGAGTTTCTTCAAAAACATAGAGCGCTGAAGCAGCAGTTTACAACCTCGAGTATGAAAACCAATAGACGAGATAGTGCTGCTGTGTAATCTATTTTATTGCTGCTCAACCTCAACGTGGCCTTTGGTGCTATTGGTTTCAGTATATTTTAAAGGCAGCAAGAAGATAGATTACTCTCACTAGGATAGATTGGACTGTATCACATACAACAAATAGGAAAAAATTGATTATGGATTAGCACAGATGGGTCGCCAATTCCCCGGAGGTGTATTCTCAAACCAATAACATTAATTATCTCCCTCTGGAGATTCATGAGTTATTTTAAATGTGCTTTTTACCAATATGATGTCAGCAGTGTGGGCAGGTTTATAAACATGGCTTTAAGTAATGATGTGGGAAAGATGAGATGTGGACGTCATCATTTTTAAAATGGAAACTGGCAAAAACTCTTCGAAACAAACCTGCATGATGGCAGTTTAAAGGGATATTCCGGCGTAAAATTAATTTAGGGTCAAACACACTGTAACACTGAGTTAGATACCTCCTCAAGAGATGAATGTTGCCGTCCGCTTGCTTCTCTAGTTGAACCAACTTTAGTAACGGCCGCAGGATAGCAATACAGAGAGACACTCGCTCAACCAAAACGCTACTTTATAGCCACAAATAATGCTCAGAACAGCACCTAACTTCATCAACAGTACATGTAGGGTCCCAGCCATAGTACTAGCCACCAAACATCTTTTTAACTTTGCCTGATTTTTTTATCAAAGAGACTATACACAGCTCACCTACTCTCTTCCAGCAGCCGCTTGTTTGTAGCGAGACCTCGGGCCAGTCCATTACAGACTACAGCGGGGTGACGCAGCTCAAGGAAGAACATTTATGACCATTACTTTATCATTTCCTGGAAGTAATAATCACCTGCATCACCCCGCTGCGATCCGTATTAGACTGGCCTGAGGTCGCGCTACAGACTCGCTATAGAGTGGCGTTTTGGTTGAGGTTTGTTTATGGCTCCTCAGACCGCTTAGTATGGCTATACTGCGCTATCATCTCTCGAGGGGGTTTCTAACTCGGTGTTACAGTGTTTTTGACCCTAAATTAATTTTACGCTGGAATAGCCCTTTAATACTCATTCCTTCTCACAAATAGCCTCTCAGCAAACATAATCCATTTAGCATCTCTTATCATTTTTCTGATTAGGACTCGTTGCTAATCTTGTTGCAGCTTTATTGCCATTTGTAAAAACTATCTCTTCCTGCTGACTTTGATAGTCAAATATATCATTTCTGACACCTACCCTCTCACACTAGTGTCAGGCATTAAATTACAACTTTCAAATTGTGAGTTTTGCCCCCAGATGGTCCATTTTGTTTTTGGATATCACAAAAAGCATTCAATATGAAATACAGTCTATTTTACAATCTTTAAAAACTCCTTATTGTAGCTTGAAGGAGTATGTTTAATGGGGGATAACCACAGTTTATCATCCTCCTTTTATACCCCAGAGTTTGTCCCACATGATTTAGTCTGGTATTGTTGTATAAAAGTATGAAACACTATCAAACTACTAAAGGTTATACGACAAGAAACTTTTAAAGAAAAGAATAAATGACCCTCTAGAGTTCAGGATCGACTTCCCGCTCCTTTCACCACCTCATCACCATCAGTCCCCCCCGCTGCTTCTAAACGCTGCCATGAGGCTTTTTATCACAGAGTAGTTTCCACATTCGTCTCAGGTTGTGCACCGCAGGTCGCTGTCAATCAAGCACAAAATTAATTGCATCATTTTCTTTCCTTTGAGGCTTTGTATGCAGCTCATTCTTTACCTTATATTATAAATCTATTGTGTCCCCAGTTTACCCAGGAGCTCTTGAACGCAGCCTTTTGTATGGTAAAGCTTTTAACTGTTGCACAAAGACCCCCAGGCAGCTTACCCCCTCATGTCAGACTAACTAACTACGTCGTTTGTTCTCAGAAAGTACTTCAAATTTAACCTTTCCTAGAGGTTGTTCGCTTGCTCTGTGTCCTTAATTAGCCTACAAAGAACTATTAAAAAATCACTGTTTACTTGCGGTTGAGCTCTAAAAAGGAAACAAACTGGTTTATGAACATAATAAAACATTTTGCAGAGAGCCAGATATTTCACATGGGAGTTGGAAAAGACCAAAATTGGAGATTAATGAAGTGTAAAGTGTACGAAAGCATTTAGCAGCACAGCACAAATGTTTTAGTTATGTATCTCTAATCACTTGAGTGGGTCTCCTATAATGAGGCCTCTTTCTTCACTGCCTCCAACAGTGGATCAGGATGGACAAAACTAGTCACATACGCCATCATGTTTAATTCAGTGAGAGATGAAATGCACGAGCAGAAAGTGGTTGTGGTGTTCGAAAGAAATTGTGGTGCACTTAGAAGAAGAGGTGAGCAACGGAGCATCTCAATGGATGGCTTTAATCTGGAATCCGGTCACTGGATATCGCTAAATATTTTCATGTCTTTTGCACACGACTAATTTCTACCACGAATCTAGATGGCTTGATAAAGATGAACTTTTACAGTTAATTTACAGCAACTGCTTAACTGTTGTTACAGCTAACTAAGTCAATTGTTGCATAAATTACTTATATATACAACCTAAGTAGATTATCGAGTAAAACTCAGCTAATCCAAGTGAAAAGAAGTTTTATTCCCCTAAACTCGGTAACTACTGTTTTTTCATGTATGAATGATGCTTTCTGTATGATCAAATATACATTATTGTAAAAAATAGAATAAAGTAAAAACACTTTAGTGCTGCTGCTGATGTAGGCCTATGATTCTTACTGACGATATGTCAAAGCTCTGCTACTGTTATGTGCCTCCTGCTGTGCAATGTGCACTGAGCATCCAAAGTGCAGGTAGTTGTGGGGCAAAACAATGTCGCAAAAAAGGACATATCCTTCAGGAGCAGAGAAAAGAAAGAAGGAGAAAGAAAAGAAGAGAAAAAACGCTAAGATAAAGGTATGTTTGCATGTCATGGAATGTTAATCAAAGAGATTTGTGAAGGTGTGTGAATGATCAACAATCAATATTATTAGCAGAAATAGAGGGCTCCAAAATCAATTTTTGCTTAGGGCCCCATTGAGGCTTGGACCGGCTCTGTGTAATCGTATAACTGTGTTGTCTTATTTGGACTACAATATTTGATTGTATATTATTTTGTTTATTCATAAATATATTTGTGTCGATCTAGATTCTCCGGCTTATTCGTCTCGTGAACTTCTGCTGTTGGTGAGCATCCCCACCGTCATCATCCTGGTCATCATCTCTGCTCTATTAGGTAAACTGTCCACCTCATTCCCAGGAGATCTGGACTCATTTGACCATGAATACAGAAAATTATGTAAACATACTTTGAGTACGTTAGATAAAGACATCATCTCGTTTTCTTTGCAGCTGTTGTAAGTGCCTTTTTGTAACATTGAACATGTTTGTCCATCATTTAGAAATCCTTTTTATGATATCTTTGAGCTCTAAATGAAAGACCAGCTACAGTTCTTATGAATGAATTAATCAATTTAATTAAACTCAAAAATATTAGCTTAAATCAACAGCAAAGTGTATGCAGGACAGGAGACATCAATCATCGTTATCTGTAATAGGGGAAAAAAATCTTATCTTGTACAGAAATCACACAGTTTGTGTGTTTTCCTCATTTATGCTGTTATCTTTCAATTACACAACCTCAGTATAACTATCTGAATAATCTAACCTTAATTCTTTCAGTTCATAACAATTTAGTTTGGTACTAAATGGATTTTAAATAGACCTCAGTGAGCACGCATATTGATGGCATATTAACTGCAGTTATCGCAGAAGTCAGGACTCTGGCCAGACCTCATTTTGTGGGAATATTTGGTAATTATAAAAACGCGGATAACATCTTTCTTAATGTGTTTTACTTATTTACTCTGCCAGCTATATAAGGGATGAATAATGAAATCCAAAAACAGGCCAAAAGTGACCTGACAGGGAATATGTTTATTGGGACTTTGGGGGGTTTTAGCTCTGTGATTTGATTCTTTCCTCTTTTTAGTCAAGTTCCTGGTATTCCCATCTGCGTTAAGTGAATCGCCGCCTCCTTGTGGTGTGAAGGGGAACTGCAGCGTCCCAACACCGCTGCCTTTTTTGCCTAAAAATCCAGTGAACCAGACTGGAAACATCACTGCAGGTACTAAAAAATAACAAAACTATGAAGATAAGAGCATTTAGGATTGTTTTATAGAGTAAATCTGATTTTCCCCTGTTAAGAAAATGATTAGATATTGCTCTGTTTCACCTAGAGGTATCGCAACCATCCCCAGATAATTACTCCCAAATTAATCTGTTAATTTAATCTTTGCAGACTGTTATACAGATGATTTTAATGACTGTTTTACTGCATGTGTTTGTATCTTCTGCTGACTCCTCATTCATTCCCTCTTGTTCCTGTCGCACAATCAGGCTGTCCAGTTCCCGTCAGCGATGGCCGCCGTATTGTTGGGGGAACGCTGGCTGCTGAGGACAAGTGGGGATGGCAGGTCAGCATGCACTGGAGGGGGAAACACGTCTGTGGAGGTGCCATCGTCTCCCCACACTGGGTCATCACTGCGGCTCACTGTTTTGTTGAGTAAGAAAAGGGCATGGGGGGAAAGAAAAGTTAGAAAGATGGGTGAATTAGCTTTTTTTTAAAGCTCCTGTGAGGAAATTTCTCATTGTGATGATTTTGGTGCCCCCTGTGGACAAACTGAAGCCTCTTAAATTTTTTTTGGTCTTGATCTGAACAACTTTAAGTCTTTTTTTCTTTCAAACTTACTTTATAAAAAGGCTGTGTCTTCAGCCCCCTAATCTGACTCCTACCCTTTTCCCAACAACACAGAAACTGGTAGTCTTGTTGCATTTAATCTGGTTTATTTTGGTTCCTCATAAAGAAACATCTGTCCTTATTTCAGTCTGTTTCACAACTAGATGAAAACCCCTCACAGGAGCTCTGCATCTTAAAATAATTGAATATCCCTGAGTCACATTAATATGATTTGGACTCAAATGCAGGTTGTACAGGCGGTTTTTCCTGATGCTGACAAATGAAAACAAACATCTCTAAATCAAATCACCTCGGAGCCTTGGCAGTAAATCTTTCAGGGATTAAAAAAGTGGAATTTATGGGCAAGTGCAAAGTTTTGGGAATCATTTTAGTGCCAAA
Source organism: Xyrichtys novacula (assembly GCA_962446985.1). Taxonomy (NCBI): domain Eukaryota; kingdom Metazoa; phylum Chordata; class Actinopteri; order Labriformes; family Labridae; genus Xyrichtys; species Xyrichtys novacula. Next base: position 29,591,725 of record OY660871.1, read on the forward strand.
AATAAAACAGATGTAATCCTTTTTTTCCCTTTCTTGCCTCAATAAAAAATCATACACCCCTCCATTACCTATTTTTCCTCCCTTATCTACTCATATGTGTATAATTCAGTTTTTGGTGCCCCTTTGGACAGAGCAGTCTTTGCTTATCCTTGTCCTTTACATGCTTTCATTTATTATGAATATATGATGTGGAAATTAAAAAAAAACATGGCAGATTCCTCAGCTGCTTAACTGATACCCCTCGTACACATTAAAAATCACAATATAAAAACCAGCAGTCCTGTTGCTGATGGTCTTGTTCAATTTCGATTCCCATAAAAAGGCATCAGAATGAATTTCAGTTTGTTTCATAAATGTCAAAAAACTCCACACTAGAGCTTTAACTGATCTAATATAACAAAGCAATCTAAAAAGCCCCGAGACATGAGGATTAGAGTTTCAAGTTTTGTGAGTCTGTCTATTAATTTGTTTCATGTTTTATAAAAGGCTGATTTTGTGTCTTCCTGGCTCGCAGTAAAGTCGCCCCATGATGTCAGATTTTAACAGATGATCTGTGATAAACTCGGAGATCTCACCGTTCTCATTACATGTAACATTTATTATTTATTACACTGCCCTGCTGCGTGTCCACAGTCCTCACGAGTGGAGGCCTGTAATCAAAACAAAATTTGTTATTACAATTTTGTGTTCTGATCTAATCAGGTTAAAGTCAAGAGTGGACACAAGAATAATCCGAGGCAATTCAGAGCATCCAGCAGGGTCTTTTCTGTGTTCTTCTTGTAAAATAACGAGCCTGTTTGCAGGGCTCTCCACCACTCTTGAACATTCAAATTGGATTTTAAGCAATCAGATGTTTTAGCACCACTTCAAACTAAAAGCAGCTCATTAAACTGCTCAAAGACCCAAAAGACAACTAATCTGATTTGTGTTCAGTTTGGTTATAAATGGATATTTAAGTGCTCTACTGACAATTCAGAGTAAATTTGATCAATGTAATGACCCTGAATGACTGTGATTATGTGCTGGAGTAGGGGAGACTGGGGCTTGTTGTCACACTTTTTACACTCTTGTATATATCTTGAAATCAATACATCATATATAAACAAAATGTGTACCAGATGAAAGACTAAAGTCTCAGGTATATATTTTTTATTCATGTCATTTTCATATCATGTGTCAGTGCAAAGTTATAAGAAATCAAATAGAGAGTGTGAACATGTGACATGTTGCCCCACCATCGGGTAAGTTGTCTCACTACATGGGGTAAGATGTCACAGTGGATTTTGCAGCTAATAAAACAAGGACAAAATTATTACTGTTTTCATTTTTTTTACATGAAAGTGAACATCAAAGTCAGGCACAGAAAATGTTTATCATTGAGCTAGAAAAAGTAATTGAACTAACATTAACATGGAATATTATGCTACATGCTCTGGAGTTTGGAGAGCTGTCTGACTCTGTATTTCAGCTGGGGTGAATGTTTTGCAGTACAGAGCCAAGGTATAGTAGTTGACATTAAAGTCCTTTATTGTCCTCCAGATTGATTTATTAGCTAGGGTCACCTGCCTGACTGTCCTCAGCATCACGTCAGGTACTGCTCTACCACGTTCTGTTTTTCTTTTGAAATTCCTGACCATATCTTCTCACTTTCTCCTCTTCTTTAAACCACTCTTTTTTTCTGTTAAAATACTGTCAAAATCTCATTACGACAACTGCTGATTAACAGACTCTCTATGTTAATTCTAATCCCCTTTAAACATGTGACAACTAACCCCAAAATGACTGAGACATGTTTTAGCTTAAAGTTAGCTTAAAACAGAACAATGACTGAGGTATAACAGGATGCCTTAATCTCTCCTCTAACAAGTCCACATGTATCACTGCTAGGATTTTTATCTAGTAAAAGCTTATTTTAAAATATATAATGTTAAATTTTTTTACTTTGGGTTGTGTAAAATGGTTAACTGGCGCTCATCTCAGCTCACAATGTGAGACAGACAGGACACGACCCCTGACCATGGAAAGGAAGAAAACTAGTATTCCACTTTTTAGTTGTGCGCTCTGGTGGCAAAGATAATTGTAATGTGACAATTTACCCATGTGACAACAAGCCCCGGTCTCCCCTATATACATCAAATGTACCAAATTTAAAGAGTCATTTCTTGCTGCTCTGATTTGCAAATATTGTAAGATGCTCAGTTTCACTACCTCTTAGTGTCCTGGATACAACATATTTTTCTTAAATGTGATATGACTTATTTATCTCTAGGATTGCATCAAGAGTTTTGAGCTTATAGTTGGAAAAAAAATTGTTGGAACCTGACAGAGACCCAAAGCTGATAAATAACAAATCGTACAGGCAACACATAGCTCAAGTGAAAACAACATCAGCATGGTTCACGGTCTCTTGCAGTGAACTCAAACAGGCTCTGGTGTGTACACCCTTGACTCTCACTGTGATTCATTTTGCTGTTTGTACAGGAACAACATGCTGGAAGCTGCTGACTGGCTGGTGGTGGTGGACACAGTCAGCATCGCAGACAGCTCCCTGGGGAAGCGACACAGAGCGCTGCAGGTTCTCCACCACCCTCGCTTCAACAAATACAACAACGACTACGACGTGGGACTGCTGCGCACCATCACTGACATGGACATGACAGGTGAGAGGAGGTGGCTCCATCTAGAGGCAAAATGGCTGAATGGATCATGTACTTTACAACACCTCACCAATAATTAATATTAAGTGCCTTTTACCTGGTAAGGGACAGATAACAGATGGTTTTCAGTTGAAATGATGGGGTTGAAGTTGACAGTTTAAGAGAGCTGTCAAACAAACTGTAAATGGCCACTTAGAAATGGTTTATAGTTGAAGTTAATATTGTGTAAAACCCTGACACCTTTAAAGATTTATTAAAGCTGCAGTGTGAGTAGTAATACAACACCAAACTCCTGAAGCTACCTGATTGCTCAGTCTGCTCTTTTTTCCCAGAGTTCATGTAAGAGCGGTCAGCGGTCAGACTATCTTGGAATAAAAATTAACTCCTGAGGAAATTACCTCTTACTGCAATAACCGAATGTGGGTCAGCCAATGACTAACCTCAGACCTGCAGGACATGCCAAGTGAGCACACAGGTCTGCCACTGGTATTTCAAGGTATTTTCCACTGTGTTGAATAACACATGAAAGTCCCTGTCTGACCCAGAAGAGTGGCTGCAGGAGGAAGTTTTGTAGTAGTTTTAATGCATCTGCATCACTGCATTTGCAATGAGTATACCAGCATTTAGTACAAAAATTAGTTATATTATGGATTTATTTGAAAAACAAAGTCCTTAAAATGTCAATCTTGTGAATTTAACCCCCGATACCGATTTATTTCCGATATTTATATATGAATGTGAAACTAGAGTCTAATACAGAGTTAAGTACAATTATCTTGTTTTGTTTTGCTTTTAAAAGCACTCTGAGAGATTTCTTTAAATCAGTATAAACAAGTCTGACACATTTCACAGGTTTATGAAAGAAATCAAGTGGAATTTTTTTTTAAATGAGTTTCCCAGCTATCACATGTTCCACATTTTTATGTCTTTATTCTTCCTGCAGTGAATGTAACATTGCGTGTCAGTGCGGTCACTGCCCTCTGTTTGTAGGTGGAGTGAGACCAGTTTGTTTACCCAGCCCGGGCGAGTCCTTCCCTCCTGGATCAACTTGTTGGATCACAGGATGGGGTTATCTTCATGAAGGAGGTGTGATACACCAACACAACAAACAACAAATGCAGTAAAATAACTAACGTCTTATTTGTGTCCAAAGGGTTGTTAAAAAGCCAACAATATGAAGTCATTATTGGGCTTTGTGGCTTCGTCTGAGTCTTTTTAAAACCGATAAAAAAAGTCACTTTGTCCTAAACTCTGAAATTAGATACACTCAAGTCATTGTTACCATCTTCTTATTCTTTCATTCCTATTTTCTGCTCTAATTTCAGGTTATGTGACAGACGAGCTGCAGCAGGCTCAGGTCAAGTTGATCTCTCAGTCTGTCTGCTCCCACTCCAGCATGTACGGCTCGTTCCTGACTCCTAGGATGGTCTGTGCTGGATCCATCGACGGGGGAGTGGACTCCTGTCAGGTAAACAACAGTAATATACAATCAAAAACAAGAATAAAGTGATATAAATATCATTATCAAGCCTTAAAAGTGAAAAAAAGGGTCTGTGTCTGTTTCTTTAAGTCACCACTAAGTCTGATGTGCGCTCTACTACATGGTCCTGTTTTCAGGGCGACAGCGGGGGACCTCTGGTTTGTGAGACAGCAAGTGAAGACTGGAGGCTGGCAGGTGTGGTGAGCTGGGGCGAGGGCTGCGGTCGGCGTAATAAACCCGGGGTGTACAGCAGAGTGACCAAACTGATCCACTGGGTCCAAAAACACATAGAGGTAGTTCATAAAGTGATGTCTCTCTCTGTTCCTGTCTGTCTGTTATTGACTGGACACTTTACTCTCTGACCTGTGTTTACTCTGCCGCATGATATTGTAGCTACAGCTGTAGTGATCGCTGTGTCAACAGATTATTTGCTCTCAGAATAAAAACAGAGTTGATATCAAGGGAAATGTTTTTTTTATAATAAATCGAGGGAGACCTTTTTTTTTTTTAATTTCAGTCATAAAGCAGGCTATATGGACAAAAAGATGTCTTATAACTTGTGTTAAATAAATATTTTGCACTATTTTAGTACCACCATTGTTATAGAAACCACACTGTTGATGCACAAAAAAAAAAAAAAGTTTATTTCCAAACTTTACAGAATAACAAGAGAGATATAAATCACAAAGAAGAGATGGAGGCCTGACTGATTTGTTATACTTTTATGGATAATTTATTGGTGACAGGCCCTCTAAATATACAATACATTTCAAAACATTGACTTTTAATTAATACTGGAGTTTTCCTCTCTTTGTTTTGATAAAGGAGAAACCAGAGCAACAGGAGGAGACCACCACAGCCATGACTGACACCTCTCAGAGACCAGATACCTAATAAACGATTAAAAAACAGTCATCACTGTCTTTTTTTTTTTTTTACAATAACATAAAGAAAAACGTTAAACGTTAAACGTTAAACGTTAAACGTTAAACGTTAAAAAGCTTGTAAGGAATCCTAGTTAATGCGGTAACATTGTAAACCAACAAATCAAAAGCCTAGTCCTGTATAAATCAAACTCCTCTTCACCCCTCTTTGTGTGTGTATGTTCTTAGAAACCAAAGCACTTAAAAGACTGGGGGGATACAATAATTGGTAACAACAACGTTTAACTTAGATATACTAATAATCAGGTGTTCTTTAAACTTTCAACCATGTTGATCTCATTTCTTTATCATTTCCGTGAAGTAACTATCACCATATTAATCATTTTGCATTGCAGACGCGGTAGTTCTTCTGTCTTAGCATCTCGGTCTGATTGCATTTCCATGAAGAAATGAACATAAATGCTCTTCCTTGAGCTGCGTCACCCCACAGCAGTCCGTAATTGACTGGCAAGCAGCTGCTGGAAGAGAGACGGTGAGTTGTGTTTAGTCTCTTTGCCAAAGAAATCAGGCAAAGTTAAAAAGATATTTGGTGGCTAGTACTATGGCTTGGACCCTACATGTACTGTTGATGAAGATAGGTGCTGTTCTGAGCATCATTTGTGGCTATAGAGTGGTGTTTTGGTCGAGGTTTGTTTATGGCTCCTCAGACTGCTGTGTATTGCTATCGTGCGGCCGTTACTAAAGTCGGTCAAACTGGAGAAGCAAGCAGTCGACAACATTCATCTCTCGAGGGGGTGTCTAACTCTGTGTTACAGTGTGTTTGACCCTGAATCGATTTTACGCCAGAATATCCCTTTAATCTATGTAGCCTATTTATGTTTCACAAATTCCAACACACGCAGTTTCTGCAGATGCCAGTGGCTGTATTCTTTTATGTTGCACCATAACAGGTTTTGTTTTGGTGCTGGGTGAGACTACCTGATAAAGTGAGATATGTCAACTGTCACGTAGGCCAAAAAACGCTGCAGACAGACGGACAGACTGCGCGCGTGATGATACTCGTGAACGCGCACTGCTTCTCGTGACCCCGCCGTTACTATCAGACCCGCTGGGACTGACTGACTGGGAGGGAGGGCGCAGACCTCCTTCACCGGAGTGGACAAAACATGCTGCTTACTCGATATCAACACAGGCAGCGTGGGCTCAGTTTACGGCAGCTGTAAAAGTGAGTGATTCTGTAATAACTGTTATCTCCGGGTTCATTCGAGGTCATCCCTCTGAAGAGCTGTGAGGAGGTGTCTTTAAAGTTTCACATTATCCTCCAGGAAACGCGCTCTCAGCCGTCACTAGCCAACGACAACCCCGAGCAACAACTTATCAGTGTTTATCATATTACATATTTGTATTGTCCACAATCAGGAAAGTACCCGAGAACGACAATGTCCTTTGTAATCACACTGAGCAGAGTGACAGCAGCTCACCGGGCTCTCGCTCTCACCCTCCGCCTCAGAGCGAACACCGACGGTTTGAGTCGCGCAGTAACCGAGAGTAGGCGCTTCTCTCCCGGCATAGGGTATGGCTCCGACCCGCTAGGAGTTCAAAGGAGATCATACTGCTCCAGGATGGCGCTTAAGGACGGACTCTTCTTCAGACAGGTAGGTAGAAATTTATGAAGGTTTTCTGACTCAGTTTGTTTGATTTGACGAAGAATAAAACGGAAAAGTTAGTGATATTGTTGGATAACGGCTAAGTAGGCTAACGTTAGCACCATAGACAGTCTATGGTTAGCACTAGTAGGAAGAAGGGCATTCAGAGCCTTTAGCCTTAATATAACAAAAATTAGTCATTTATTCACAAAACTAAAAGTATCACGATGGGCTAGAGTAGTAAATTGTCACGGAAACAGATTTTAAAGTTGATTTATTTGCTGTTTTATCTGCTATAGCATTTCAACCTGGTGACTGTACTGTAATTTAATAACATCAGGGACACTGTGGCATGTTAAGGTATGCCTGTTGTCCAGCCTCATGTAGTAGAGGAGCAGTGTTTATTATTTTTATTTTGACAACAGCTCTGACTGTAACACTATAATAATAACCACCACTAAAGGCCCTCTCTAAAAGATAAGTGTCCCACCACAGCCCATGATAAGCAGCACCTCCAATAAAAACCAGGCTTTCAGTGACTTTCTCATAGTTACTCACTCATATTATAGATCGATCAATCAATCAATCAGTCAATCAGTCTTTATTTTTATAGCACTTTTCATACATAACATGGAGCACAAAGTGTTTCACACAGAAAAAGGAATAAAAAAAACAAAGAATACCCAAATCAACCCCAGCCCAACCCCTCATTCCCACCCCACGATCTACTTGCAACAGAAACAGTATTAAAATGCATAAATCTAAAAAGGGCTTGATTTCGTGGAAACAGGAATGTGCGCATTGAGGAAACGTCATTTTAAAACTCAAGATAAGGAAACACTGGAGGTTTAAGTTAAAATCTAAAAACAAAGAAACAAAGAATGAAATTTAAGAAATAATAAATAAAATGAAATGAAAACAAAAGTAAAAGAAACTAAAACAAGAGCACCAAAATAGCGCAGTAAAAGACAATCCTGTTACTAAAACTAGAAAGAGATAAATGCTAAAACACTTAAACAGAGTTAATGATATAATATTTAGTTAAAAGCAAGACTAGAAAGGTACGTTTTCAGTTTGCTTTTAAAATCATTAAGATTAGCCGCAGCCTTCAGGTCTTCAGGTAAGCTGCTCCATAGACAGGGGCCATGAATTAATCTCGTCATTCTGATTACTCCACTTTATAATCTTTATGATCTTATTCTGGATTTCAGTTTTTCTGTTAAACACACATGATTACCTTTCTTTGTCAAATACTGCTGACTCACTCCCATGCCTTTCCCTGTTCTTTCTGTTCAGCTTTTTGAGGCAGAGAGCAGCACCTACACCTACCTGTTAGCAGACTCAGACACCAAGGAGGCGGTTCTCATTGACCCTGTACTTGAGACCATTGAGAGGGACCTGAAGCTCATACATGAACTAGGGCTCGATCTTAAAGTGGCAGGTATCCTCACATACTGTTATTAGTGTATGTTTATTCATTTATTTGGACCCATCAGTGTGTTGTTATAAAGGTAAATTTATTAGAACCATTCATTTCATCAGTGTTATTGTAATTTTGCAATTCTGCTTTCCTTTATGACAGTGAACACCCACTGCCATGCAGACCACATCACAAGCACCGGGCTGATGAAGAAAAGATTGGTGGGGCTAAAGAGTGCAATCTCCAAATTCAGCGGTGCTTCTGCAGATATCCACCTGTTAGCAGGAGACAAGATCACCTTTGGGAAACATGTGAGAGGGACACAACTTGAATCTTTTTCAGTCATCTTTTTGAGTGTCTCAAATTTCTGTGTTAAAAGTTATCGATGAAAACACACTTTTCATGCAATAAGTTGACCGTGATTTTTCCTTCTCTCCAGTATCTGACAGTAAGAGAGACCCCCGGTCATACTGATGGGTGTGTGTCGCTGGTTACCGATGATCAGAGTATGGTTTTTACTGGAGACGCTCTGCTCATCAGAGGCTGTGGCAGGACAGACTTTCAACAGGGTAAAAAAAACACTTAAAGCCAGTCATGATGATGTTATTTTAAAGCTATTTATTCTGTAATTATACTTCCTGAAAGGAAAAGTAATTGTTTTTGTAATACTGCTCTATAAACACAGGGTGGCAGTGCTGCGTGCGATTTCATTTGGACTTGGTTCACCTTTTAATTGCTGTCTCCCTAATTCAGGCTGTCCTAAGAAGCTCTATCAGTCAGTTCATCAGCAGATCTTCTCTCTGCCTGACCAGTGTCTCGTCTATCCAGCACACGACTACTTAGGTAAGCAGAAACAAGACATTGGTGCGCTTACATCGTGTCTGATGGAGAGATGGTGTTGCAGAAGCATCTCCATAGTATTGAAAAGTAACTTATACTCATGAAAGTCACATAAATGTTCCAAATAGACAGTTTAGACCAACTTTAGACATTTTATGCACTCAGATTTTTAACTCTTTATTAAATTTATTTCCCCTGAAAGCATCCACAATACCTGTTTCAAATTATAATCAACACTACACTTTCCGTAAATGACATATCTGGCTGTCTGTTTTTGCGCGTCAGGTCAGACAGCGTCCACAGTCGGCGAGGAGCGCAGGTTTAACCCACGGCTGACCAAGAGTGAGGACGAGTTTGTGAACATCATGGATAACCTGAACCTCCCAAAGCCCAAGAAAATAGGTATCAAAAATATTCTTTCTCTTTCTAAAGACTAAACTCTAAATTGCTAACTGGCACTTTTGTAATTCAATTGGGTCACTGGTATCTTGTTTTTCTTTCTGTGCAGATATTTCAGTACCAGCTAATCTGGTTTGTGGAGTACATCAAGTCTGAATGTCCTGCAAGAGAAAAATTCAAATCAGATCAGCTTCAATATAACAAAATAATCAACAGCTTCATGTTCTGCCTGAGCTGGATTAACGTGCTTTAATTCTGTGTAATTATGTAAATATAGAGCTGTATATGTGAAAAATTGTTAGAGCAACATTTTAAAGTGCACTTACTCAGATCATACTCAAAGAAACTGCTCTCTGCACCCTAAACTGCTGTGCTCTTGCACTCTGAAACTGGAGCTGAGGAATTATAACCACTTTTTACAGAGAGGTGTTAGCTTGGTATTCTCATCGAGGAAGTCATGGTGTATTCATAGAGACCAAAGAGAACATTAACAGAGGAAGCAAAGAAACAATCCAAAAGTAAAAGCTGCACAAGTGTCAGATTTGAACTGGATGTACAGCAGTTTGCAGAAAAATGAATCACACTCGTACTGAAGAGGGGCCAAGCTACGAATAGTTTGTGCATTACGATGCTTAAAAATTAAAATTAAATCAGTTCTGCTCCAGTGGTGAGAAAATGACTGCTTAAGCTCTGTACATGAGGGAAAACCACTACTACCATTTTGACTTAAAATAAAAATGCATATTTCTCTACATTCGTCTGTGGTGTTCTGTGTGTGGAGCCTTAAACAGGATTGTTCCATTCAGAGTCCAGTTTAGTATTCATGAACACAAATCTGGGACAATTGAGTTCTTCCACAGCCTTTCCAGTGATTCCGGACTTTTCAAGCCAAAGGCCTCACACTCACACGCACACATTCACAAACCCACTCCACTCACACACACGCCTGCCAACCACGGCGGCCTCACTGCATCGCAGGATCACAAACCTTCTCCATTTGAGTCTGGAGTCTGAGGGCTACTGTGTCCATTAACAAAATGTCATTGACGTATGTTTGTGCTTGCAACTCTGAAAATGTGTGCCAGAGTGAAACAAAGTGAGGGCATCTAGTAAGTATCTGAGCAGTGATTATCGCCGGGATTTTGTGTTTTTTTAAGACGTGGACGCTTACCAGGCAGGTTCTATTAAAGAAAAAAGGCTTTTGAGTTTGACATGGGAAATACGGTTTCTAACACTTTGAGGGTTTTACCTTAAGGGTCTGAAAGTACATAGATTTTTCTACCTCTGCAGCATACTTCTGTTTTTAAATGCTTAAGTGAGTCACACAGCTGTAAGGTGAGGAAAATGATTTAACCAGAAATCTATTTCAGGAAACTCAAATGTACATCTGTAAACACTTTATTTAGTTCTGAATAAATCAGGAGTTCATAATCAGTAAAATGTTGTCACAGGGGTCTTAAGGATTTCTGTCCAACCATTTGAAATTGTTAAGAGAGAGAAATATCAGGCAAATACTAAAATTAAGAAAAAAACGTAGAAATTCACAATCCCATGTATATCAAAATCTAATAAACATGCATATCTTATTCTGTAACATGTTTAAGATTTGTAATGACTCAGTTAAAAGACAAAGCATTGGGTGGTACTAAAAATTGGCTGATATCGCTGCCTATCAAACTGCATTATTCTACATATTATAACAATCAAACTAACAGCCGTGACTGTTAAAGATAAGCAAAGCTGTTATTAGCTGCTGATCAGAAGAATGCTACATGTAGATATCGACCCTGTGAGGGCTGATGCCGATGTTACGCAGATAATAAAATGCCATCAACCTGTCTTATTTCAAATACAAAGGCATGAAACTGAGCTTAACTAACTATCAGACAATTCAAGCCTCCTGTGAAATATTTTAGGTCCTTTTCACTGTAACTGTGAGGCAGTTTTCACCATCACAGCAACAGACAAATGACTTTTTATGAATAGATGGAGATAGATTGACCTCCTAAGCCTGATAGCGCCATCACAAAGTTTCAGTATTAAGTACCTTGTTTACACTAAATCTACTTTTTTTACAGTATTCAACCATCAACCCTTCTCTTACACCATAAAAATGACAAAAACACACATTTTAAATATGTTAAACAAGAGCACCTTTATCAGACTGATATCTATCATCTGCAGAAGCCTCAAGCTAACTATAACCTTACAAAGAGGCTGATCTTTGAAAACCTTTCAATAGAAAGCTCATATTGTCCTGATACACAGTATATTACCCACATGTATTTAATCTGATCCAGCTCCTTTCAGCTGCACCATTATTTTTACGTGGGTGGGTCCCTGTATGAATATCTTTAATGTGTTTGCCTGCAGGGTTTTATTTTTCTCACAAAAGGCAGAAAACTTTGACTCTGGCAGCTCTGTTCACTGAGTGTAGGTTACAGAATAGGTTATTAGCAGGTGGGGGTTGCCTTGTCACATGGAAGCTAATACTATTATTGCACACACACATATACACGCCGTCCACCAGATGTCCATGTCAGTGCTGGGGACAAATAACATTATCAGGCAGCTCACAGAGCGTCCTCGCAGACACACACCTTTTTTTTTATTATCCCAGACAGGAGGAGTGTGGATATCATCACTCTCAAAATGAAGATGTGCTTTCCTTTGGAGGCGAAGAGGTCTCCACATGAAACAGTCCCATTCTCTCCTGCCTGTTTTCCTGGCGGGAAGCAAATGTGCCAGCTGTCCTTTCACCCAGTGTGTGTCACCCATCTGCCAGCCCTCTTTCAGTCTCCCCCTCGGCCCTCCTACACAGTGCCACCGTGAACCTGCTGCCCATTCTCCCGCACCGGCCACATGTCAGGAGGAAGAATCTATTACACTATCTGCTCTTTCAGAATGAGCAGTAAAGAGGCCAGTCGGGGCAGTAAAACCCTCAGAGTGAAGAGCAGATTTTAAAGAAAGTGCTCCAATGTGGGCCTCAAATGTATATGAGATAGCTAGTACTGTAGCTAGTAATCCTCTAACACTAAGCACGCTGCTGTAGTACTCACTGGCATGTTTACAGTGACTAACTAATACTTAATGGTATTTTAATCTCAGCTGGGATACGTGTAAGACCGCTGTAAAGGGACTTACAGTCTTTTTGGGGTACTCAATGAGTGTTCTCAAAGAAACATGTTTATGGTTATGAGTGCTGAGCTCAAATGGTCATGGGAAAAGTTTTAAATCACAACGCCATATTGTGATGGATATTGAATAGCTGGCAGCACTTTTATTCTGAAAGGACAGAAAATGAGCTGGTTTTGAAAAAAGGATAAAGCTCCATCAACGACTTAGACCACATTTAAACAATCTGCTGCTGACTGCTCGCTATTAATAGACAGATTTAATACCTGTCATAACATACCTGCCTCATGTGTAAGGATGCCTTTTTTTAACAAGCACATGGAGCTGTGGCCTCGTCTGACAAATGACCTCAGCAAAAGCACAGACAAGTATTGTTTGACCAATATGAGTTATTTAACAGCTGATGCCGATATCTGCAGAACAAACCAGCCAATGATTGATATTTAATGCTGATCTCACAATGTTGTTATTATTTTATGCACATTACAACTTAAAATACACAGTAATCATATCAAGAAATATATTTCAGATTGACTTTGAAAATGCACTAGGCTCTGCTAAACATATCCAAACATTGACGTATTTATGCCAGAGGCAATGTCAAATTCCATTACTTGACAAATAATAACAAAAATATATATGTTTAACACTTGACTGCCTGTAGTGTCTGCAGACATAATTTAACAATTTAATTATCTAATTTTAGTTATTTCAAAATGCCATTAATCGATGTTATGCTACGCCTATGTGCAAGTACCAAAGTATGCAGTCTTTCTGTGGCCAGCAGAGGGCAACTCCACAGACGGTAAACAACATTTTTTTTTATAAATAAACAGGAAAATGGTCTGTGTGTTCATTTGTTTTATAGCTTCAGTAAACATTTTTATTATCAGCTTATGTTCTCATTTAGGAATTTAAAGTTTTATTAAACTAAGCATGGTGTTCTCTTCGTGGGTTTGCTTTCGGGCTCAATTAACAGGGTCAGTGAGTCATAGCAGCTTTATTTAATTTTGTGTTATATCAGCAAAAATAAAAAAAACACATGAAATACTCATTCTAGGTTGATAAAAACAAAGTAAATTCTTAACATTAATTTAAACAAAGTTAGGGATTCTTCCAGACCTGTTCTGCTGTAGATAAATGTTGCCGACCGCTTGCTTCTCTAGTTATACCAACTTTAGTAACGACCGCAGATAGCAATACAGAGAGATACGCGCTCAAACCAAAACGCCACTCTATAACCACAAATAATGCTTAGAACAGCACCTAACTTCATCAACAGTACATGTAGGGTCCCAGTCATAGTACTAGCCACCAAACATCCTTTTAACTTTGACTAATTTCTTTAGCAAAGAGACTTACGAAATATTCAGAGTCCAATTTTGACGTGCCTGACTATACACATCAAGCGCGATGCGATTTTGCGACTTTTTCAGTTCTGATTAGCCTCTAGTGTTGAGATGTCTGTCTGTCATGATAGCATGTACTGAGTCGGGGCCAGTACCAGATAAGCACATTAAACTATAATCCATAAACGTAAAGTAACAACCAAGACCTAATGGTGCTGTGATAGCAATGTGATTGAGTTTGAGACAGTGAGAATACATATGGTATGTTGTATCTGAACAGGTTAGCTTACGAGCTAAAGTTACTTAGCACAGATGAAAGTTAAAACAAAGACGTTTAGCAAACTGTTCAAGCACACAAACTATCCTTCAGGTTGTTATCTTTGTAATATTTGTGTCTGTTCTCCGACACGTAAACAATCAGCCAGTCGGCCATGTTGGATAAACCGGTGAATCAGATGTCACAACAACACATAATCTGATTGGTCAGAAGTGGACACACAGTCGACCATGAGCCGAAAAAATAAATGCCGCAATATCGCAGGACAGGAAAACGTCACTGATGTGAACGCTTGTATTGACAGGATACCGGTTCGAAAAAAAAATATTGACGTCCGAAATAATCCTGGTGTGAAAAGACCTTAGAGCAAAAATGTTGCAGCTGACCCCTGTCTCCCGTATCTCACTCTGTTTCCTTAATTCGTCCAATCTCTCATGTTTCACTAACGCCTCATATTTAAGTATTCCCATGGGAGGCTTACATGAAAAGCATTTAAAGGGGCCTTTAACTTCACACAGTCCTGGCAGTTTGCCTGGATGACTCTTTGCTTCAGCACTCCACAATGAAAAAGCCCCGTCAGTTCCCAGAATAGAAATCCCATTTCGGTGCTGGACTCGAGCGGGACTCTCACTGCTGTCTGTGAGCACAAATTCGTGGACAGCTCTCCTCCTCCTCTCGTACCAGCTCTCACTCTGCTTTTACATTTCTGCCTACTCCACGAAAACAGCTTTATTGCAGGCTACGGTGAGTCAGCTCACGCCTCCGTCATCGCCCCCTCCTCCGCGTGCTTTCATTTCAGTCTCACCTGTTGACGCCGACAGCAGCAGCGGCGGCGGTAGCAGCAGCAGTTCTCACTGACCGAGCTGTCATGTCTCCGGGGAGGGATTGAATCAAACCAGGTGGAGATAAACGAAGCTGGAAGAGGAGATAACGTGCCTGCTGGTAGGGCTACTCTCGGAAAACTTTTATCGAGCGAGGAAACTTCACGCGCTTCTGGTTCGTGTTTTGTCTAAAAGTGAAAGCGCGTCAAAAGTTCGCCGAAGTGACGCTGGGCTACTTTTTTTCCACGTTTCCAGTCTTTCATTTCTCATCTGGCTGCACGATGTTATAACCTGAAAGGACTCACAGACGCTGGAGCACGGTTTGCAGGTAAGTGTTGGCTGCTTTGTGTTGTAGGTCAGTAACTTAAGGGGTTCCTCTTACAAAGACATCAACAGTTCCTTTTGTAAATATCACACTACAACAACTTCCCCACGCGAGAACAGTGGGCAAGTTTGCTCTACTTCTCTCACCCTGTTTTCAAATTGAGGATATTGAAATGGGAAAGTTGACTTTTCTTTCTTACAACAACAACATAAAAATCAAATAATACATATGTACACCAAACAACTGTACATGTCAAAGATGAATTAACACATCTGTGTGTCAATAATAAACAGTTTGAGAAGGAACAGAATGAAGCAAAAAGCTTATGCAAATTAGAGATTTTAAAAAAGAAAAAAATCTCTTTGTATAAATTAAACAAAGATCTGTATAAATATATACATTTTATACACAAATACCTGCTCAACACTCAACAGGTTACATAATTACTTGCGTATTATGATAATAATCAGTGTTATACTATTACTTTTATGCAATCAAGTACATAGTTTGAAACCATATTTCTTTGTTAATTTACTTATATGAATCTTTTAATACTTCTCTATAGTTTGATTTAAATATTTCTATGTTAAAGTGACATCCAGACTGTTCCAGAGGCACCACAAACAGAAATGCACATACTTTTCAGAGTTGTATGGACAATTGGACAAATAAATTTATGTTCCCCTCTTAGATTACAGCCCCTCTCTCTGGTTTTGAACATCTTTTGTCGGTTACCAGGTAACTGATTTTGATTTTAGGAACAGAGGGCTGGTGTTATCGCTGTATCCAGAGTGATTTACGATCCGGATAACTCTTTTTTGTAATGTGCATATCTTTTGTAGATTAGTCCTGTATGTGTTTCCCCAGATTTCAACACAGTAAGAGAGGTATGGCAGGATCATGGAGCAGCTTCTTTTCTTTGACTATCCTCTTTTTTTAATTCATTTGCACCCCTAATAAAACACCAATTCATAGTTTCCCATAAAGCCATAGTTTCTTTATCTGTGATTGTAAAATAGTCCTTCATTTCATAATCTGAGTTAAATACAGACCTGATATAATTAAGATTATTCATACCTTATCTGTAAAATGTGCACACAGTAACTTTCACTCAGTTTCTTGTCCCATGACAACAACCTCAGTTTACATAAATTCCCCGTCTTGTTTACTCTGACCCTGGGATATCTTGCCTTTTATCCGTCCATCAGCTCACACAGGGTAAACAAGAGTGGGTGGGAGTGTATAGGTGGAGGCAGGATTGTGGGGAGAGATTGAGTTGTGTTGTGAGAGTTTGCTGTCTGGGGAGTTATTTTGTCTCACAAACACACACAATCACACTCACACACACCTTGTTTTGCCCGCCCTTTGGTCAAATCTGTGTCTGAGCCCTTCGTCCTGGGCTGTCATTAATGGATCACTCTTTTCTTGCATCATGATTCCCAGGGATTTACTCACGCCAAAGGAATCTCTGACAGTGCAGTTGAACCTGATGAGAACCGATATTTGCTCTCTCCCACAGCTCACTTTTATTCCTTGAGTTTCATAGACTTATTTAACATCTGTAGGTATCTCTATGTCCAATGAATTTCATAAGGGCTGTGACTTTTGTCACAGCAGATTTTACCACTTGTCACAGTGGCAGAAAAAAACAGAAGTGTTGCTAATGCTATTAATGATGGTTCATTTCTGTGTGAAGGCCCTTTTTTAGCCTGGGAGTCAGCACTTAACACATACAAGATACTCTGAAAAGGGGGAAATTTTTAATAAAACTCATCTTAGAGGTTTTTCTTTACCCAGGTTTCTCTTATCTCTTAATCCAAATTGTATTTAATGACTTTTAGCTCAATAAAATGTCTCAAAGTAGAAGGAAAAAGGCCAGTAGAAGTTCACCATCCTATCAGAGCCATGACATCTGATAGTCATTTCAAAGAAAGAGATTCAGAGAAAACAATGAACACCAAGAACCAAGAATTATCTGCATTTTTGCCACTGCTCGCATCAGAAGAAACAACTATTTTCAATGGAAATTTATAGTTCAACTGCCTGACTAGTTTAAAGTCAAGAAAACAGTCAAAATTTAGTGCAATTTACTTGACTTGACTAGAAACAGTGTTGTAGAGTCTGTGTGTAAACATCAACAAACTGATTTGCCAAATGTGGTGAATGTTAGCTGAGCTAGCATCACCGGCCTTCAGTCCTCCTTACACTTGAATGTCTACATGCCTGTGCCGTTGCGTACTGCTCCACAAGAGTACCATATTTTTCACACCATAAGGCGTTAAAGTGCATTAAGCCAAACAAAACAGTCAGATATGTCAAACTTTATTTAACTCATTCAATAACTCTGCAAGGCTACGGTAGCTGCCAAAGCCAAAAGGGTTTTAAGTGCGCCTTATAGTGTGAAAAATACGGTAGTTATAATTCAGTCTTACTTGACATAAGTTATGTGCAACTTTATCTCTAGTTTCTCGATCAAAATTGCCAAAGTGTGCTGCGCTAAAAGATATAATCTGTGTTTGTTTACATTCTAGTGGTGAAGCGTTCTAGCTGTAGACATAAACTGGGGCCAAGCATATTTTTTTATTGATTATTTTTCTGCATCTTGACCCCTTGTTTGTTTCCTACATTTCCCAGGATGCATTTTTCTTAATTCAGAAAAATGCACTAAACATGTGATTCATAATTTGAAGTTTGACTTTGAAGCTCTGAAAGAAGATAGACAGCTGAAGTGGGACAGCATGTTGATTTTTACCATTAGGTGCAGTATGTGTGATCTGGTTTTGTTGTGTTTTGGTCATTTGAGACCAACTGTAGTGCTGAATGATGTTTCTCTGTTGTTGCTGCTCTCATAGCTGAAATCTCTAACTACTTAAAGCAGCATATACAAGTCTGCACTCTAATATGGCGTCAAATGACCAGTCAGATTGATGAATAAGCATCTTTCTAGTATTTTGACAGCACTAAAAGTCGCTCTCTTACTTTTAAAACTCATGTTTTTTGTTTTTTTTAGTTCCAACCCTCATCCAGTATGCATTCCTTGCTTCTGTTGTGCAAAACCAGTATGTCCGCTTCCTCTAACCTAGATCTCACTTAATTTTCTCAGCTTAGCTCCTGAGAATAGTCTGTTTGATACCAGGTAATGTGGGACTCACGCCAGCAACTGACATGTTCAACTGATGATTGAAACTGCAGCAAAAATCTTCAAACGCATAAAGCAGCCTTTGTCGCTGCACAGCATCTCGAACTGACATTAGCCAGTCAGCCAGTTTTCCACAGGAATGTAGAAAAACTCACCACATAATAACCGAGTAACTGCAAAAAAAAATGAGTCAATACAATAATTTTTTAAAGTGCTGATGTGTTTTCTGCGTACAGGAATGACAGGCTTTGTTTCCAGTGGGTTAATTCCACGATTCAAAATCCATAAAGCTAACTTTTTTGGCCTTTTTCCTGATCCTGACACCTCGCTTTGCTGACTGCATGAGCCAGTTTCTTTCTTTCTTTTTTTTTTGTCATGTGCATTGTAGCTCCAGGGTGCCATTCAGGACTTGCCACTTTTGTCTCAGAGTCACACACACAGTGACAGCTGGGTGAAA
The DNA here is from genome assembly GCA_962446985.1 of Xyrichtys novacula. NCBI lineage: Eukaryota > Metazoa > Chordata > Actinopteri > Labriformes > Labridae > Xyrichtys > Xyrichtys novacula. Next base: position 29,610,554 of record OY660871.1, read on the forward strand.
GCCAAAACACCCTCCTCTCACCTGCTTTTCTGGCTCGCAACTTTGTCTTGTGATGACAGCCTCCTGGTCGTTTGTGCAGAAGCTGAAGCTACATTAAGCAGATCCTAAGGTCAGTGCTCGAGAGTCCAATACGCTTTATGCATTTGTCAAAATGCAGCACGGACTGTTGAGATGATGTTTGTTTGATCAGTTTTTTAGGGAACAAATTTACTGCGATTACTCATCAAATCAAACAAATATTGACGTCTCTTTCACGTGCACAAATGGAGAGGGTGTAGCCTTTATTTAACCTTTAATCGAATCTAGCACAAACCAATTAGGGAACTGTGACACGAGGAAACCAAACATGAATCTTCTGGGTAAAGAGAGTCGCTGAATGTTTGTTTTTGTTTGTTTTTGTTTGGTTAGAGCTGAGGAGAAGTTTGGTGAGAGTAAGACAATAGCTTAAAAATGTCTCGTGGAGCTCAGTTTAGACCATAAATTCGTGAAAATAAACTCTGGAAACACTGATGTGATGATGTCAGGCCTGCTGATGAACACAGAAATTTAAAGAGTGGTGATTTGGTCTGTTTGATTGGAGACACAGGCTGTAATTATGGTAAATAAAAATGCCCTCCTAGTTCATGAGCTTAATCGCTGGTTTTGGTCTTATGCCTTAAACAGATGGGAGGACTTCATGTCCTGTAGCTGAAGAGGTTATTTGGTCTAATATGTTGTGGCAATCTCTCTGCTATATGTCATGTAACTCAGCCTTTGTTGAGTAAAATGCACTATAACATCAGTGGGTGGATCTCTGCTAGGAAAATAGATTCAAGTTGATAAAGGTGACAAAGTTGAGACAATTTCACTCAATATCAACTGATCAAACAACCTACAAATAGTTAAAGTGAAAAAGGAAGCGTAAAAAAGTTATTAAAAATGTTGGAAAATATGAGTAATGTGTACGTTTGAGTATGCAGCCCCCTCGTTAGAGCTCCTGTATCAGCCAAGGACAACAAAGAGACCATAACCTCCATAACTTATCTGTTATTTCAAAGAGGAAGCAACCTCTGTGGATAACACTGCTTTATCTGCAGCACAGTGTTATTTTGTAATAAAACTGCTCAGTTAAAGCTTCTGTGAGCAACTTTTGGTTTATGTTGAACTTTGTGGCCATGTGTAAACAAAGCTGTAGTTCCCATGTCTTTGCTCTTTTCTTATAGGAAAGATCCACGGTCAATGAGGGTATCAGTATGAATTTCAGTCTGATTTATAATCATCTAGCTTTGAGTTTTGAGAGGGTGTGAGAGTCTCATGACCACATTATTTACACCAGTCAAAACCCAAAATCATGACTTCTACTAATTGATAAATAACAGAATTAAACATGACAAACAGTTTGGAAAATTTAAGAAAAACAACAGTTGAAGCCTTGTTTGTTGAAAATCTTTAAAGCTATCTTATTAAGGAAGAAAAATCCAACTATTGCAGCTTCTCATTATAGATTTCTATCTTCAAGCGTCTTAATTGGACTTATTCATCGTAACAGTCATGATTAAATCTGTCACTAAGATATGGGTATTATCACAATACTGCTGATAACAAAAATCATAAATATGTAGTTAACTGATGAATTTGTCTTTTTTTTCTGAGAGGGCAGTAAGTGTTTTGACCTCTAAGCTCGGCCTCTGTGGATTAACTCCCACACTGTACATTGCCCCCCTCTTTACAGGGCAGTTAAGCTCACATGCTCGGTGTGTGACATGTTTTCCATATAGTACATTGCATTGAAAGCATAGTGACAGGCTGTAATCAGCATTCACACCCACACACTGCATGCCACCGTCAGAGCTCTTTTGTCCTGTGTGTTTAGTGCAATATGGCTGTTGACTTTATGGTTTTGTGTACACACACAATGCTCGGCCACATTTTGTCTGTCAGTCAGTCACCAGCGAGGGGTCCTGATGAGGGCCGGGTCATATAATAGAGGTGTGTGTGATGCTAAAGGTTTTAAACTCTTCAATTAGACTCAGAACAGCACTACAGACTAAGTATAACCAGTCTGCACTTCCCATTAGTTTTACATAGAAAGCTAAATTTAGTTTTGAGTGATTAATCTCTCATGGGTGACAATGAATTTGTTCAGACTTGACGAGGTAAGCTTGAAAAATAAAACACATTTTCAGGATTACCATAATTTTGTCTTAACAATTAAAGTAAAGCTCCATTAATTTTACTCATAAACAAACAAATATTTATGGGTGCAAAGACATAAAGTATGAGCTAACCAGACAACTCAGTGCAAGTAATTTGAGACCAAATTAGCCACTGATAGCATAAGGGCCTGTGTACACTATTAGTGTTGGTTGAGTAAACAGCACCTTGACCTCGGTTTTCAGAGCACTTCCCAGAGTCGCTTGCTGGTTCTAGGTTAAGGAAGTTGTCCAGTGGCGCCTCTGCTACCCTTAGTACTGTCCATTATATATGTTTGAAAACTTTATTTGTTTCATATCTGCTTTAATTTGATCTAAATATCAAAGTAAAGGTTGAAGCAAATGATAGGAATGATGTCCAGGCATCCGCAGCAGCTCTAGACCCTGAAGAGAACAAGTCCAGTTGTGGTGCTTTCTATTTGATCTCAAAAATCAGAAAAACTAGGGTGAACAACTGATATGCTCCCTAAAGTTGTTAATTCCTACTTGGAGTAACTTAAGCAACCCTCAGCTTGAAATCCAAGATGGTTGCTCCCCGCATCAAGAGTAAAATAGCTGAACTTTTAAGAGAGTTTATTTGCAAATCCGACTTGTTTTGTATGATGAAAGTGATCACATCGATAGTATTGTATAAGTCCTATCTGTTCTGCTTGCAAACTATTATAATACTGGTTAACAATGCTCTCAACAACAGGAGCTAAGGTCCAAACAACTTTCCCACTCTTGACTGGAGCAAAGTCGACTCAAATGTCACGTAAATCCCCGATCCAACATCCAACTTTCAAGTTAGACTTAGATTACTTCTCTTCCGCCATTGTTGTTGCAGAAGTTGATCTCAGAAGTCCTGCCCCTTCTTGATTTTGATTGGTCAGTGTTGGCGATGTGGCTCTGGAGAGTGCAGTAGTGTTCTCAATGTTGGACCATTTACAGCTAAGAGTGAAGAAATGAAAAGCATCTGACACCGAGGATAATACTGCACTTAAGACTCTGAGCACAGAAAACGCTAGTGGTGGACACAGGCCCTAACACCCCTGAGCCAACAACTGTTGTTTGAGCTGCAGTTTCTTGTCATAACTTTTAGATAAAGCACAAGCATATTTAAAGTCACAACAAGAGAGAGCAGATTTTATCGTACTCATGAGATTGTCCTACTTCTAGAGTTTCAGATGGTGTTTAAAAAGTGGAGCGAATGAGATGAGAAATCAGGGTAAATCAACAAGAATTCATGTGACCTGTGAGTCAGCAAACTTGTCCTGAAGAGAGTCAGACTTTTATCTTTTCTATTAACCAAAGAGAAACACTGATAAAAGAGCAGAGCTGCTTAGAATTAAAGTTGTACTTATGCTAAAACACACAAAGCACGTCTACAAACTGACTCCCACATGACTTGTTTCAGGCCAAACAGTGAAATGCACAAAGCTGACTCAAAGTGTGTTGGAGGCTCAGCGGGACAGAGAGTGATAAACCTGCTGATTTGAGCACATGCTGTGTAATATGACTCTGTTGTCTTATTGGACAAACTTAACTTTCTTGCTCTGGTCTGACTGGGTTTGTGTGTCTGTGTGTGTTATTGTGAATCAGCTGTTGCCGGTTATTGCTTATCTGTGGCTGATCATTAGCGCTGCAGCGTCGTGACGTCTCCCGGGATCAGTTTGGGAGTGGGACACTCAGGTCATGTGTTACCGCTGGGTCTAGTTACATAACTCACACTCATAAACACACACATAAACACAGTTGAATTTTGAACGGGCCGTCTGTTCTGCTATCTTACTCTCTAGAGGCGCTCCCCTCCCTGTAATCAAGTCTAATTATTTTGGGCACAAAACTGTGTTTTGTTCTTTGATGTGGCTCTCAGGGTGAACTTTGCTGTCTTTGTTTCCGTATCTGCTGATTCTGACATCCACAGCTGCTGTTTTTGAGACCGTCCTTCACTGTTCAACTCTTTTATTTTTTTGTCAATGGATTGTCTTTGGCCTTTTGTTTGACGAACCTGTGTTTACATGAAAGCGTGGACTTTACTCCTGAATACCCCGCTCTCTCTCGCTCTCTCTCTCTCTCTCTCTCTCTCTGTGGCGTTGATAGTGTATCTGAGTGGACTTTAGTTGGAGGTCAGACAGCAGAGGTTTGCACACACGTTTGTTTTATTAGTAATATGACTAAGTGTGAATCTCTCTCTGCTTGTTTTTTCCTGAACGTTGACAGATTTTACTGGAAAGCAGGTCAAAGAGTGCAGTGATACAGATTTTGGCCTGCATGAGTAGACTTGCTGTAAATGAGGGAGTCGAACATCCCACGCTGAAACTATGGGAATTAATGTTTGAACCCACATTTGCAGCTTTACCAGCCCGGTCTCTTCAATAAAGGAGGCTTTCAATAAGAATCTGTGCAGCCTCCTGTACCCTGTTGTTTATAGACCTCGCTTCATGGAAAAGAATGCAGTCATACCGAAACAGATCTTAATGTGTTGCTTCACAGTTGGACAAAACACTGGATGAAACTTCTTTGTAGGGCTGGGCGATAAACAGAAAATTTACCGATACCGAAAATCATGACAATATTGTCATTTTGCCCATGTCAATGTATTCGGTTTTAAAAAATAAATAAATAAAAGTTGGTTTTGGATGTGTGTAGGTAGGCTATGGTCTCAGAGACGTGACTCCAACCCATCCATCCAAAAAGGGAAAGGCAAGTGAGGAGATGGAGGACGGTTCAAAAGTTGTAGCGGCTGAAGTAGACAAAGTTAATGTAGGAGGGGGTGAGCAGCTTGTGGAGTAGTTATTGTTCATTTATCGTTATCGAGGTGAGCTGCTCAATATATCATGATATTGATTTGAGGCCATATCGCCCAGCCCTACTTCTTTGTCCTTTAGCAATAAACTGAGATTATGTTCACACTGCAGGCAGAAGTGACTCTTTTTCTCATATGTGACACAGATTGATTAATTTTTAGGGGAATATGAACTCTTTAAATTAGATTCAGCCGTCTTCGTATGTGGTCCCAAATCGGATACAGGTCTAGTCTTATGTGATGCGGTCTCAATCTAAACAGCGACCTTGACGTCACTCTAAAGCGATATTTGTCATCGTTCTGTGCCGGTGGGAAAGTTTAGGAGCTGTGGTCACTTAAAACTCAGTGAAAACAAGGAGGAGCATTAAATACAATCAGAGAGTTTCAGGGGACCTGTCGTTTAAGTTTGTTCCAGGTACATGGAGCATAAAAACTGAGTGCTTCTTTCTGTCTCTAAGGACACAGGCCCAGCTGATTAACTACTGAGGCAGCCTGGAGATGAAAAAAGTGAAGCCACAAGCTAGTTAACATTAGATGAACTAACTGAAACTCAGTGTAAATATTATGAACAAGGCTAGAGAACAGTTTTTTTCTTCTGGCATGTTTAACTTTCGATTAATTTGCAGTTCTTCCAGTGTCTGTATTCAGGAATCAAATTAATCAATAAAATGTTCCCATGATCTTGACCTTTAGATTTATTATTCAAATAAATGTCGCATTATTTGTCCTGTGTGGTCTGAAACCAGGACTTAGAGGTAGGAGACAGCTCAGAGCGTGTACCCTGTGTCAATTTTTGCATTTGTTTTAAAGGACGACACTGTTTTGCATCAGTTTGTAAGGTGAGCTAAATAACCCACGTGTGCAGGAGAGGGAGAGATCCAAAGAGGGCTTATCAAAAACAATATTAAATTAAGGAAAATAAAAGTAGGACATTATGAAATTGGCTACACATATCTTTGATTTGGTTTCATCTGCAGGTCTGTGGAAAAGAGTGCTGTGTCAGCTTTTTTGATGCAGGCGCTGACAGTCTGATTGGGTGCGCCTTCATTTTTAGCTTGAATGCTTCGGTGTTGAATCAAAAAACCACAATGTTCAGATGTGCACGAGTGTGATAACACATCTTGGTGGTAAAAGATAAAATAAGAGGAAATTTGAAGACCATAACTTCATCATGATTTACACCATGACACTGACAGACCTTCTTCCTTATTTAAGTCACTTTGGACCAGTTTAATCAGAAACAATGAAAGTATAAAACATCTGAAATCTCCGTCAGAAAGAGTCATGCTCCACGGTTCAAAGATTTCTGGAGCCTCGACCTGCTATTTTAAGTCTTACTCTGTAGGGTCTGAGTCTTGATTAAGCGGATCAAAACCACCAACCACAGTAATAGCTACATTTTTTACTGACAAGCTCTCGCTCTCACTTTATTGTTGGAAATGTTAGTTTTCGTCCAAGTTTAGGGGAGTGGAGGATCAACTAGTTATGGCAAGTCTGATGTTGAAATTTCATCCCTCATTGTTGAACGTCTCCTCTGTAGTTCCTCCCCTGTGTTGTTGTTCTGTTTATCCGGGGACACATCTGTTTAACTTCACATTTCAAACCGGGTTCATCCACAGAAACAAGACACTGACCTCTGACCTTTTTTTTTAACACCACATTTCCTGCCGTTTTCTCTCTCCTCTCTCTCTCTCTGTGTCTGAACTCCCACGTCTCTCCCCTCTTCTTCTTCGAGCTCCCTCTCGATGACAGTGTGCCAGTCAGTGCTTGGAAGCCCTCACTCATATCTTGGCTGTATATTTATCTCTCAACTCTGACTCTGCCTTTATTCCCTGCAGCCTTATAAGGTCAGAATACAAGGGGAGAAGGAGGGCACAGGGAGCGAGAGAAAACGGTGGGAAAAGGTTGGACAATAGGGGACAGAAGTATTTTCCCACAAACTGGCTGCAGGAATAAAGGGACCCGAATGTAAAAGGCACATAAGTTTAGAAACACTTTAAAGTTGCAGAGCACTTTGATGTTAAACAGTGGAAACAATATATAATGATATTTGCTTAAGGCGAAGTGACAGACGGGACAAAACTGTCCGACTTAAAAGGACTTCAAAGTCTTCTCAGATGTGCTCGAACGTTTCTGTGACCGCTCTCTCCTCGTAGTTTTTCAATGATTGCTCTACTTTCATTCAGAAACTCTCTCGCTGCTCATGCACATCAAAAGCCTCTGAGGAGAAAAGACTATTTATCGCTGCACAAACACCGGAGTCCTCCACTTAAATAAAGACCCTGAAACTCGACCGCAACAGCATCGCCCACATCCTGAATTCTCTCCCCTCTTGCTTTCACTATTGCTTCCTCTTCACAGGGAGGTGTTTTCTCCATCACACACTCGTTCCTGAAAGCTGAGGGGGATTTTCTTTGTTTCTAAAGTGCTTATGCTGTAGTACTACTCAGCTGTGATATCCCCTTTTTGAACCGTCAGCTGATACACGCCTTCAACGGCGGATTAGACGACAACAACATTCGCAAAGTCAGTGAGAAATCCTCGATCCTGCTCTGTAGCTCATATTTACCTCCTCTCTCTCTCTTTCCTTTCAGAAATGCCCCAGCACAACATGGAGAGCACTAGGAGTCAGTGGCAGCCCGGTCTGCGGCCACCGTGGATCACCAGAGTGTCCGGCCATCAGAGCCCCGCCTCCTCGGGGGCGGAGTCAGACACAGAGAGTAGCAGCACGGAGAGTGAGAGGGTAAGATAAAGCTGTTGAATACCTGGTCTGCTTGACTTAAAAGATGCAGTGTCAGAAAAACGAACTCATCCTCTCGCTGAAATCTGAACAGTGATTTATCCCGTATGTTTCCTCTCACCTGGTCATTGTTTTGAAGCTCCGATGTGGTGATTTTTCTCTTTTTATCCTCCTTTTTCTTAGTCTTGTGCCAAAAAAACAGAGGGGGGCTCACTGAGGATCGTGACATCTCCCTCGATGATCCAGCGGCGAATCACAGAGCTCGACCAACACAAGGAGGAACTAAAGATTGAGGTGAGCTGAATATCTGAAACTGTCAACTAGTAAAAAAATAGAATCACAAATAGATTAATCAGAACTATTTTTAGCTGGAATATCCAAATCCATGAAGAAGAGAGGGACTGGAAGGATTTTATGGTTAATGGTCCTGTAAGAGTCTTTTGGTTTGAGTCAGTTTTGGCGCCCCCTGTGGACAAAGAAGCCATTACTATCTTGTCCTGTCTATGCTGAAGTAACTGACATAAAAACCTCATCCTGCTGACTGTTTGCAGTCAATTTCAGCATTTTTTTTCATGTTTAATGTTTTGAAAGTAGAGTCCACAGACACCTACCCGCTCACATAAGGTTAAGGCATCAAAAATTAGTTATTTTTTCTGTGCTGGTCTTTTCTGATTTTACATATCATAGAAAGGAGTCAATATGAATTACAGTCAATGACATTAAAGGGATATTCCGGTGTAAAGTTCACTAAGGGTCAAACACACCGTAACACCGAGTTAGACATCCCCTCGAGAGATGAATGTTGCCGACCGTTTTCTTCTCTAGTTATACCAACTTTAGTAACAACCACACGATAGCAATACACAGCAGTCTCAGGAGCCACCCGCTCAACCAAAACGCCACTCTATAGGCACAAATAATGCTCAGAACAGCACCTAACTTCATCAACAGTACATATAGGGTCCCAGCCAAAGTACTAGCCACCAAACATCTTTTTAACTTTGCCTGATTTCTTTAGCAAAGAGACTAAACACAACTCACCTACTCTCTTCCAGCAGCCGCTTGTTTGTAGTGAGACCTTGACCAGTCCATCATCGACTGAGGCGGGGGGCGCAGCTCAAGGAAGAACATTTAGACCGCTGTGTTTTGCTATTGTGCGGTCGTTACTAAAGTTGGTATAACTAGAGAAGCAAGCAGTCGCCAACATTCATCTCTCAACGGGGTGTCTAACTTGGTGTTACGGTGTGTTTGACCCCAAATTTTATGCTGGAATATCCCTTTAATGTAAAAAGAAGCTTTAAATTGGCATTTTTAGTCATTTCCAGCAGCCTTATATTAAACAAAACAACCAAACATGTAAATTATTTCTGTTTTTAATTAATATACAAACCATTTTACTCAGAGCAGTCCCTTATTTTTTAGGAATAGTGTGTTTATTCTTTTTAAAGGAGGAATGGCAAGCATTTCTAGCTTAGGGGGGTCATTTTTCACTATGAAGGTTGGGCTGTTCGATCCCTGCTCAAGCATTCCTAGCAGTGTGCGGATAGTACTAAGTACTGGTTGGCGCTTAGCTGGCATCTTCTACTGTAACTGTGTGTGAACTTTGTGTAAATTGGTGAATCTAAAATGTAAAACATAAGTGCTTTAGGAGTCCTGATACCATTCTAGTTCAGCCTTGTCTAATGTGACTATTTTACTGTTGGTAGCATTTATGATTGAAAACGATTCTTATAAATCTGTGTACGGAGCAGAAAGTTTCAAAAGACTGGTCAACATTTCCTGAAGTGAACTTTTCAAGTCAATTCTGGATGTCGTCAGAGGTGAAGTTTACTTAAATCCCTGAGTCTTCTCCGAACACCTCCACACTCACGGCGGAGGAATGCTTATCTGTGACTTACTCAACGCCGGGTCAATATTATTCACCTCAGCGGCGTCTTCTGTCCTCACAGCTGCAGCTGGAGATCGCTCTGCTGCAGGGAGAGCTGCAGACGGAGAAGAGCCAGCTGCACAGACACACACAGAAGCTGCAGACTCTACAGCAGGAGGCCAGAAAGAGAGAGGAGCCCAGGCAGAAAGGCAGACAAAAGGTAACGTGACTCAAAGCGGATTAAAAAAGTTTGGCTTTCACGGATTGTTAATAAAAAAGTCATGTATCATGCAGAGAAGGTTGTAGCAGAGCTTAACCGTAGTTGGATGTCTGTGCTCTTTCAGTACAAACAAAACAAACATGGTTGTGAAATCGATTTGTCATTGCATTCCTTTATGTCTGGCTGGACATTGTTTTTGTACTGCTTTAGAAAGTCTGATGATGACTGTGCTTTTGCTTTAATTTTTCCCCGCTCCTCTGTGACTGTGACTGCAGGAGAGAGAGAGACTGGAGGAGGAAAGAAGCCGGGTGGAGGAACTGAAGAAGAAGTGTGAGGAGAAGGAGAAACTGATCCCCACTCAGCCAGAGAGTCAGAGAGAGCAGCTGACTCTGCAGCTCCAGCAGGTTAGTGACTGAGCTGAGCACAGCCTCGTAGTGAGGAAACGCTCTCATCCTTGAGTTTAATCTTTATGAGTAACAGGGGTGAACTGTCTCTGTCAAATCAGACTTTTTCCATCTCTATAAAATCTACAAGTAGTGCCAGAAACTGGACTCTGCTTTTATAAACTTAACTGATGAGTGCAGCTGCAGCCTGACGTAGGAGCCTCCGAGATTTCTTGGTAAGCAGACTAGCAAGGTAATGTTATCTAAATACTGAATCTATTAGATTAGAAGTGATTCAGTTACCAGTCAAAACAAGCACTCAAATGTTTGAGTGTCTGCTTTAAAGAGAGTTGAAGAGTGGTGTTTTGTTTGAAATGCAACAAACTGCTTCTGAGTGACCTCAAAAAGAAAAACATCGAATTTACAGCCACAGAAATAAACAAAAAACTGAGAGCTGATGCTGTAAAAGGCCGATCTAAGTCGTTCATTGGTGTTAGGCTTTGTCCCATGGCGATCAAAATGCTGTTTTGTTCTTCCTCAGAGTGGGATTGTTCAGTACCTGTTCAGCCTGATATGTCAGGTGCTTAAATGCACAGACACAGTGTAAAGGACGTCTGCTCCTCTTTGTCAGCGTGAGTGGAAAAAGACAAAAGGCCGCCTTGTTTTTTACGACATCCGTGAACAGATTGATAGTTTGTGTTGAGACATGTCAGAGTTATGTGGACAGATTTTTATGGACTGGTTAGTCAAAATAATTGCACCATCGAGGTCCCCACTCACACGTGCGGTGAGACAGAAACCAGCCTGCAGGAGAGCAAACACTCAGGTATTTCAGTTTGGAAACACAGGTGATGACTTTTACTTGCATTGGCACTTTTTAGAGTTTTTGTGTTTAAAGAACAAACCAGTGCAATAACTGAGAAAGTACCTGAATAAAAAAAATACCACAATTATGAAGAGTGCAAGTTTTAATCTGAGTAAATTCCTAGATTCGTAAAAAAAAAAGTAAAAATACTATCTTAACACTAATTTAAAACCATTTTATGGAAGCAGTTATCTTTATTTAGAATATTAGTTTAGCAAATTAAAAAAAACAGTTTCTTCAGATTTAGGTTAAGATGTTCAAATTCGCACCTTTTTTGAAAAATTCAAAAATGCCTCAATGTTAAAACTTTGTAAATTTCTCTAAAGAAATAATTTGGTATCTGGCACAAATTAAACTTCCTTACAGGAGCTTTAAATGCAGTTTTTCCTCATCTGTGCACACAATGGTTGGAACTTTATTACCGCCCCAAAGCTTGCATGTTTCTGTATGTTGTGTCGTCTCCCTCGCAATGTTTTTGTTCACCTGTTCCTGTTTATTTTTAGCCATTATTTTAAACAGTCTGAACCACATGTGTAGAGTTAAAACAAGCTTCGTCATATTCGGCTAATTTTTCACTTAAGGAAAAAGAGGCGATGGAAGCAGCGGTTCGCGCCTTCGAGGACTGGGAGTTTCGTGTCCTGGAGCAAGAGAGCGGCATCGATGAGGAGGACGAGAGCTCGACGGACAAAGAGAAGGAGGGAGAGAGTGAAGGGGAGATGGAGAAGGAGATTTCATGTCAGAAGCAAGCAGTCAGCAAAGCTCAGGTAAGCAAGAACAAGATTTCTGAAAATTTTCAGCTGCTGCCAGCTTGTTTTACGGGTTTGTGGTGTAAACACCTGAGGGACCACTGAGGAAACTCCTCCAAACAAACACATAAACTGTCAGTCTGAACAAACATCATGTTTTTTACATAATGTTTTGTATACATGGCTGATACTGGTGCTGAGTTTGCAAAATGACGAACAGAATATTGTAGCAGACTCTACATGAAACTTCGAACCAGAGCGTCGCTGGTAAAAGAGCTAACTGGAAAAAAGCAAACTGGAAATGAGCAGGATTTTACGTTGGGTGTCAATGTTTTGCTGCTCTTTAAAGAAGAAAGATTTCACCTGATATTCTGACATTTATCCAGACACCAGAGCATGAGACAGAGCTGTGACAGGTGTTAGTAAACTGGTACGTTTGGTTGCCTTTTTATAGCCAACAGTAATAAATCAGAGTAATAAAAAGATTAATTGATGGCGTTAGGGATTTTAATTTAGTCAACAAACAGTTGTTTTAATGGGAAAAGATTGTACAACAACCTCCTCTTGAATCATTTATGGGTTATGATTAATATCTATTTAGTGAATATACTTTTCAGATATACCATATAAAAAAGTTTCCTGATTATATCATATTTAGTGGCTTCAGAAGAAGATAAGGGCCTCTGGAAAAAATGGTGGTGAGGTCTAGAGTTTTTTAAGAATCTTGAGATTAGAGCCTGACTTTAAAATCAGAATCTTAATAAAAAAAAAAAAACTGAATTCTGACTTTAAAATTAGAATTTTTATTCATTAAAAAAAAACAGAATTCTGACTTTAAAATCTAAATTTTTGGGAAAAAAAGTCAAAAGTTTGAGAAAAAGCCAGAATTTTTTTGAGTAAGTCAGAATTCTGATTCTGAGGCGAGAGTCAAATTCGGATTATAAACTCAAAAATCTGAGAAAAAAATTCAGAATTTCATCTATTTTTTCAGACTTCTGGGCTTAAAGTCTGATAGTTAAAAATGTCCCCCTATATATATTTTTTTAATTTGCCCTTTACTTAAAGTAAATACCATAATATCCATCACTGAACCATCCTTTTGTTACTAGATATTTGCCTTTCCATTTTGAACTGCCCATTAATGATCAGTTTCAGATATTTCTGAATGAAGATCTATAAATGAACATCAGAAAATGAGCTTTGGACCCGTACGTCTGAGCTCCTCCTCCTCTTACAGTAACCTGCAGCATTGATAACACTGATCAGCAGAGCTGTAAATCTCCCTCAGATCAGAGTATTTTGGACTCCAGCAGAGTTTACATTCTCACTAATGAGTTGGTGGTCCTGAAAAACTCATTACTGTATTAGATTTCCTGTTTAGAGTCACTGCTCACAATCACAGTCACTCTCTCGTGTCCTGTCACAGTCCGTGTTTCTCATTTCAGTTTAAGACTTGACACGAACGTGAACTCTTTACCTCACTCGCACCAGCGTCGTCCTGACACTGTCACATGACTCTGTAAAGCAAGCTTAATTACATCAGTGGCCGCCGTGAGAGAATTAAAGGGCCAGGACAGGGGAGAGCAGCAGCAGCAGCAGAGGAAAAGTGTAAATATTTCGAAGCACGGCCACATTTTTTCAGCTAAAATTATCTTTATGATTTTATTTATGAGCAGTATGATCTACATTATCTTTGTTCTTTTTTAACTCATTCATTTTTGGTGCTAAAAACTGAATCTCTGTTGTGTTTTAGGGTTTTAAACAGGAAGAAAATGTGGGAATTACAAGTAGGGTTTTTTAACTGCAGGGAAAAAAGGCCAGATTATAATTCATGGGTTATTAAAAATGTCAAAATCTAAAGATTTATTCTTGATCTGAAAGTGGTGTGTCTTTTGATGTGCCATACAAAACAGCTGGCAGCTAAAACAGCAACAGTGACACCTTGTTGTCGACCTAAAGGTAGTTTTTCAAGTTATTCACCTGAAGCTGAAAACCTGTTTTTTTTTTTTTTTAAGGCGGTGTGCAGGAAAAAAAGCCTCTGATTGGTCACACAGTTTGATTTTGAAAAGAGCAGGAATGATAAATCACTCTCAGCGCAGCTCCAAACAAGTGTGATTTACAGTGAAATTAAAGACAGTTTGAGTCGCTCCTTTCTGCTGCATCGTGACAGAGACTGTAAAAGTCTTTAGGTTCATATTCACATGATCATTCAAAGAGGTCGTGGACATGCTGGCACTTGTGTGATAAATCATAAATTCACTATAACAGGGAGGCTCCAAGTGTGGAGACAGTTGCACCCCAGTGTGTCCTTTGTTGTGAGTGTGAGTTATTGTTTTGAACATGTGTTTTCAATGTTTGTTTGTCTTGTAAAATATTCCTCTGACAGCGGCTTCAATCATGTTCACTGTGAAAGACTGAAATCACAGCGATGGTTTTATAGGAGGTTTAACACAGGGGTGCTTTATGCTGCATGCTAACAGTATGCAAATTCACTCACAATGGTGAGGCGAGTCTATTCACAGAGCAACGTTCACCCATAGAGTAACTCAAAGTGCTTCAAGGTACGGTGGCCCTGAAGGTCAATGGCATAGTTATTTAATTAAGGCATAAAGTGAGAATTAAATTATATATAATTATAAATTAAATTAAAATATAATTATAAAATACACGAACATTTTAGAAAAATAAAAATATTTTTTAGAAAACAAAGTAAATTCTAAAATCACATTATGTTTGAAAAGTTTTGAAAATATTTTTTAAAAAATGGCAAAAACATTTTTATGTTTAATAGACGTGTTTCTTGTGTACAAACAATATAAGGTGAGCACGCAACCAGAGGGTAAAAGCCTGCTTCGGAGTGAACTGATATCAATGAAGATGCCATAGTGTTTGCAAGTTCTCCCTGACACAGTTGCAGTAAAATGTCAATTCATTGAAAAATCGCTTTGTCTTTCTTTGCATCAAAATCAGAAAAACACTTGCCGAAATATTCATGAATTTCACTTAATTTACCAGGTTGTGACGTTGTTTTAGATGTTTCTAATATCAGGAGCAGGGTCATAATATTTGCCAATTGTTTGTTTTACCGATTAGCTTCTTGCCTTTTTCTTTCCCCCGTTGACTTTGCTAGTAAACAAATAAGAAATGTCCCACTTTCTGCCCCCTGGCTGCATGCGCATACCTGCGATGACGTTGCACAGAAACCCATCTATAGTTTTGTGTGATTCCCAAAGTCTTTTTGTGTTTTCAGCATTTTTTTTTTTGTTTGCCTTGCGCATACTTTCTATACTCTTCTTGACATCGAATAAATAGCATCTTTAGCTAACAATAACAGAAAGCACACAGTCAAAATTCAACATTTCCTTGCACTCAGTTTAATATCGAATCACTTATTAAGCAATGCAGTAATTTGATACGTCATACACCATAATGGATCTGTTATTGCCAATGAATGTGGTCCACATTTTTATCACTCATCTTTTTCATCATCTTCTTGGTTGTTGTGTGTCCATTCAGCAGATAAATACAACCCAGTGAGTCTGGCTCTGCTTCAAAGTTTCAGCCTGATACTGAGTGTTTGCTCCAATAAGAACAAAGTTGTGTCTCTGTGAATTAAGACTACAACGAGCGCTGTCTAGACTTTCTCTGTATGCAGAGTGTTTTAGGGTCACTCTCTCTGAGATTAAGTTTAATCTTAAGAATATCTGATTAAATAAAGGACATTTGATCCCTAAACTTGGGTTGGTAACTAGTGATGACATGCAGGAAAGATAAGTGGAAGTTACTTGTTCAGCCTCGGGGTTGGGCTCCTAATGATATTACAGGTAGGAACAGAAAGTAACAAGGCAGACAACTATAAAAAAAAATGGACTGACTCTTCATGAAGTGAAACTTTTCACAGGTCATCATGAAAGTTGTTGAGATATTTCCTCAGAACTGTAAGTAAAAAGTCAATTTTGAGGCAGAATTGAAGGTCCAGATAACAACTTTAGACAGATGTGTTCATTATCTGGAGACTGTGACTTTTTCCCTCTTTATTGCACGGTTTTAGTTTAACACTGTCGTTCATACCCGCAGAGCAGTGTGCTGCCAGCTGACTTAACAAAGTTGTGGGTAGTAAATATAGTTTAAAAAGACTTCATTTGTATTTCAGAGTCAGTTTCCAGAGGAATATATCAACACAGACGATGGAAAGATGGTGAAAATAATGTTGAATTGTTCCTGAATTAGCTGAAGTATGTAAGAGGAGGGGTTGAAGCGAGTTAAAGAGAGTGATTGTGTGCGAGGGATGGTCGTTGACTCAGCTGCAGATGACAGCTCATGTCTGTACCCTCTGTCTGTTTGTCTGTATGCTTCTCTGTGTTTGATATTTGCAGTCTTATACTCCAGTTTAAATATCAGTCCATCAGTTCTTTGAATAACACCCTCAGCCCTGCTGTCACGTGTCTCTCCCGCCTCTCATTAACTTGCAAAATGGTCTGATTTGCATTGTGTCACGGCTACAGAGATCATCTCTGCATTCACTCTGCTCCACCACACAAACACAAACACACCGTCGCATCAGAGATGGATTCAGTCACAGCGTAATGAGAAGATTAAGAAAGCTGAGGCCAGAAAATGAATCACCGACAGCACATGTCATTTGTGTTAAGTAAGAGGAACCATATGGTGGTCCACGCTGAGGGGAGAAATGTTTCTCATTTTCAGGAGCGAGTCCAGCATTTGGAGAAGCAGCTGAAGGAGATGGAGAGGCAGAAGGAGAAGGAGCTGAACGCCCTGAGGAAGGAGAAGAGAGAACTCGTCCACACGACTCAGGCGGTAAGAAGGATTTATGGCACTGTGATTTTTTTCTCGCTATCAGCTTGACTTCTTAACTTTCTTTAAAATACTGTACTCTAGTGGCTCATTATATAGTGTGTCTTTGTAACCTGCTGTTTACAACATCTGAAAATTTGGGTCATATTTTCAGTATGAGTGGGAATAATGTCTTTAGAGGTAACAAGTAGCCCCAGGACTACTTGATTACCTGATCATTACGTTTCCACTTTGTCCTTTAACATGAGTATTATAGCTCCGTCCGTCTTCTTTAAAGGGACTTGGTTGCCCATCGTTATGTGAACATAATATCAACACCACATTTTTAAACATCTGTAACTATATGGTCATGCTTTAATGGTCTGTAACTTAATTTTATGGTTTAATTCCCATCAGGCTTGTTTTGAGCCGCAGCAGCAGCTGATTATAGCCTCAGCCAAGTGAAAAACAAGGTAGAAAACAGAGTCGAGCATTTAGCAGATTTAAGACTTGACATTCATTTCATAGTTGGAGAAAGCCAGAAACGGAGCTAGATGGGAGGAAATCTTAAAGTTGCATTCAGAAAGTGGCCTGAAACAGAACAAGAGGCGAATTATCACGTTAGACTTGTTGTGCTTATGGCAGAAAAACAGTAAATTACTGTAACCCCAGTAGTTGGCATGAAATAACTTGTAAGTTAGACAAATTATGAAGATTTCGGTTTTTAAGTAAGAAATGCTGGTTGTAGTTATAACTATCTATGGTGCCCTACTAACCTGATGTACCCTGATGGCACAATTTGACAGGAATTTTACTTAAAAAATGGAGATAAAGTTGTATGTAGGCTTTCTGAATAGACTGGCATATGACCGCTCAACTGAAGCAACGTGTAACCAGGACAGACGTGTTGGATATCAACCTGCAAGAGGAACCTTGTGGTGGAAAACTCTCAGCAAATTTTGCTTAATATATAATAATATTTAAATTTTGCTTAATTTCAACTGTTTTCCACGTGTTTATTTAACCTTTAGCCTTATTGGTTCACCTGAATTTAAGTCTATCTGAACAAACAGGAAATTAGTTGCTATGGAAAATCGTCAGTTGTGCTGCCCCCATGTGGTAAACAGAGAAGTGAATCCAGGTCTTGCGAGCTAGCTAAATAAGCAAGAGCTGGCAAGCCAATTTATAGAAAAGCATCACAATATTGTTTGCAGGAGGCGTATGTATACCTGTGTGCTTTGTTCCCATTTTATAGTGTTTTTCCAACTGTCTTGGGGGAACTTAAGAGTTTTTATGCCTCCATAGCAATGCCTTATGAAAAAGTAGCGTACCTTAAGCGAAAATTGCAGAAAAAATACAACTCACAAATAGTGGATAAAGAAGGTGAATTTAAAGCTCCTGTGAGAAGTTTTTTGGCACCTTTGAAATACACTGAAATTCATAGTGATACCTTTCTACAATCTCCAGAAGCAAAAAAGACCATCTGCGTTATGATTGAGGATTTTCATTTTCTAATTTTTAATGCCTGAAACTGTTGCGAGGGGTTAGATGTCAGCCACTCAGCTGAGGAAACAGCCTTGTATTCATACATAAGGTATCCACAGTAAATGGTACATTTGACTGTCAGAGGTCAGCAGGATTATGTTTTTGTAAGAAGCATACAGAGGAGAAGATAAACAAAGACTGCTTTGTCTTCAGGAGGAGCCAAAATTGACACAAGGGGAAAGTTCCTTATAGTAGCTTTAAAATGCCACAGGATTACTGGAAAAGCTGCCAATAATATCAAGCAAGAAATTGATACTAAACCTGAACAGATTCACTGAATAGTGATCAGAAAGTTGTTTCATTTGGTCTCTGATCGATTTTCCAAAAAATATTGCCTCATTTTTGGTTTATATTTTTGAGGCCAGCATGAATCTTTGTGTGTTATCAGAGTTTATTATGAATACTTATCTCCCAGAGTGTGTGATTTACTCACTCAGGAGTTTGCCTTTTGATCAGACTGATGACAGCACCGGTTAAACTCAGGAGGAGACGAGATGTGGACGAAGAGTAAGCAAATCCAACGTGGAGAGAGAGATAGAGAGAGAGAGCTGAACTCATGCTGGAGGGAGGGGAAAGATAGAGGGAGGAGTAAGCAACGCAAGGGAGGGTGCTCGACCGTGAATGTGTGTGTACATGTGAGTGTGTGTGGATGAGTGAGAGGGAGAGGAGGAAAGCCGGGAGAAGTTCCACATCATTACAACAAGCGGTAAGTTCGAGAAATTGGCAGAAATCGATCTGCGCGGCTGACAGCCGTTAAAACTGCGCGTTTCAGAGACATGTCTTCATGTTTAGATCACGGGCTCCTCTAAATGAGAGAGCAGGAACAGCTGGAGGGAGGGCAGAAGGGAGTGGCGGCACAGAGGAGGAGAGACGGACCAGCCAGTTCAGACAGCATGACCAGTATGATCGCATGAGGGGTGTACTTTAATTCTGACAGATATTTAGTAAGCGCTGGACGTCAGTGATGTTAGTAATAGAGGGAAAACCGACCCACCCTGCTGGCAGCTCATGTGAAACTATTCTGATTACACCAAGCTTAAACATAAGAGGCCTCTATAATCGATTTTACTCTTGGAAATTTAGCAAAAAGAGCAGAAAACACTCACGGGTCGGCCACTGTTGTCTGGCTCGTCACTCTTCACACATGCCCTGTCAGCATGTGTTTGTGTGGGGCACTGGAGGGACAGATAAGGGTTAAACTGCAGACGGCATGCAGCGTCTGAATTGCTCATGTGTTTGTGAGTCAAGCAGGGAGGGAGGATACGAGGGAAAGATAGTGGGGGAATGATAATTTTTTAACTCATTAGGATCCCTCCTCACAGCGGCAGATTTCATTCTCAGCTGGATGTGATATGTTGAACGCAGCAGTCATCATCAATCACGGGATCTGTCACCTCCCCTGCTGCTCTGTTTCTCTGAATCTATTAAACTTAGTACACTTATCTAAAAGTTTGTGTCTTACAGCCAGTTGTCATCAGATATATGTTCCTTGATTTCAAATGAAAACCCTCTGTGGTTCGACAGGTTCTCAAGGAGAAGAAGCCACTCACTGATTGGTCGAACGTCACTGGCTCAGCCCCCTGCATGATGTCACTTTCACCTCTGACCGTTCACAAGCCTCCTCAGGTAAGCAACAGATGCAGATACAGAATTTGATCACTTGGTTTATGAAAAGGCTTTTCTTTGTTTTCTAGAGATAGCTGCAAAAACTTTGACCAATGCTTCAAATTTAAAGACGCTCATAAAACCAGAAAAAAACTTAATATTTTGGCCAGAAATAAATCTTTTGTGTCACCAACCTTTTCTCCATTTTTGCTTCTGTTTTTTTCTCTTTTCTTGCTTTTAAAACTATAAACAAACAACATCAAACTATCTAATTTCCTTTTCCACACAAGAGTGATTATAGTTTGTCCCAAGGAGCCTGTGATTACAGCCGTAGCCATAGCAACCATGTGTTCTTCACGACAACAGACCAGTATCGAGAAATAACAGATGGTTGCTATGCAGTATTAAACATGAATCAAAATTTTTAACCTTTTATTCTTTAATCTTTTTTTTAGTCTTCCTTAAATATCTAATGTATGACCCCGTTTTAGCTCAATTAAAACATGTTTGTCCACAACGTCTTTTGTTTTGTAGGAACCGTACAAAGAATCGGCCAGTTTACCCAGAAGACGCAGCTCAAATCGAACCCGACCAAACGACCGGCCGCTCTCAGCGCAGGGTGAGCATTCACTAAACCTCATTCTCTGTTCCCTAATGTGCTTTTGTTTGTAAAAACTGAGAGCACCATGATATCGAACAATGAACCTGCTCTCTTTGAGCGCATGTCCTCGTTTTGTCGGACTGTTTGCTCAGTTCCCTCCCTTTTTAGTCAAATTAAAGGTGTGTCAGAGGAAAGAGGCAGGTTGTTATTGTGTTGGTGGAAAGCAGGATTTACCTGTATGGACCGGATGAGCCAGAGGAGCACACATTTACTGACGTTTAAAGCCGCTTCAGCAGTATCGGTTTTTCACACACACCTTTCTGACGTTAATTCTGTAAGACGCCTGATCTACTAGGTCAAGTCAAGTCTTGTTGTGTATGTGTCCTACTTTCTTTTCCCTTTTTTTAATATTAAGACTGAAAACTCTTAATGTTTTTCACTGCCAGCATTGTACAAAAAGTCACAGCACATTTTTCATGAAGCTCTGAAGTTTTTATGTCTTTCTCTGTTACCTTCCTCTCTCAGGGTTGGTGAGGGCGCTACCAGACAGCTCCGGGGCCTTCACATCCCCCCTCCCCTCCCACAGGCTCAGTAACGGGCACAATAGCGTGCACAGACCTGTGACCAGCAACGGTGGCGGGCTCATCACTCCCTGTAACAGTACGACGAGCTCTCGAGCTGCCAGGTCAGTGAGTACACCGCTGGTTTGATGAGATATTTTTTAGCACACTGAAAACCTCCTCATCTGCAGCTCTGACAAAGTTTAAGGAGAAAAACAAAACAAAAACAAAAACACAGTTTTATCCCTTTGTATGAGACTGGCCAGGCTGCAGGAATAACAGAACTTACAATAAACCATAAAGACATTTTAAATCTTTTAGCTGATGGTCTGTTTTGGGATTTCGTCAGCTGTAAACAAGTAACAGTATTTACTTGTTTACAGCTGACATTTTTTTTCTGGAAGTCCCTTAGCTCCATCATGCTGTAGGTTCCTCTCCATCACTCCTGCAGATTTTTTGCTGCGGTAAACCTTCCTGCTTTACATCTACTTAAACTACTTGCATCTGTCTCACCTCTGTCCATCGCTCTCTTTCTGCATCTCCTTCTATCCCCTCTCTAAACCCAATACAGTCTCAGCAGATGACTGTCCAACATGAGTCTGGTTCTGCTCGAGGTTTCTGCCAGTTAAAGGAAGTTCTTCCTGTCCACTGTTGCTAAATGCTGCAAGTGCTATAAATGAGGTGGGAGGAGGTCTTATAAGATGAGGCTCAGTCCATATTTACATTGGGCCTGATTAATGCTAAAAAAAAAAAAATTATAATTGTGCTTATTTAAAGGGATATTCTGGCATAAAATTAAGTTAGGGTCAAACACACCATAACACCGAGTTAAACACCCCCCTCGAGAGATGAATGTTGCTGACCGCTTGCTTCTCTAGTTATACAAACTTTAGTAATGATCGCATGATAGCAATACACAGCGGTTTGAGGAGCCATAAACAAACCTCAACCAAAACGTCACTCTATAGCCAAATAAAGCTCAGAACAGCACCTAACTTCATCAACAGTACATATAGGGTCCCAGCCATAGAACTAGACAACAAACATCTTTTTAACTTTGACTAATTTCTTTAGCAAAGAGACTAAACACAACTCACCTACTCTCTTCCAGCAGCCGCTTGTTTGTAGCGAGACCTCAGGCCAGTCCATTACGGACTGTAGTGGGGTGACACAGCTCAAGGAAGAACATTTATGATCATTTCTTCATGGAAATACAATCAGACCAAGACGTTAAGGCAGAAGATCTACTAAGATCTACAAAGATCTAAGGTCTGCAGTGCAAAATGACTAATATGGTGACTATTACCTCAAGGAAATGATAAAGTAATGATCATAAACGTTCTTCCTTTTTCTTCCCTTTAAGTATAGATATTATATGATCATATGTAGAGGTAGCGCTGAGTACACTTAAGATATGCAGGTGCATGTTCAGCACAATGAGAGAGGATTACTTTGCTTGTTCTGTGTATTTAGCCTCACAGTGTCCTGCGTTGTTGTCAACATGGGTTGAATTTTATCAGCTTTTAATGATCTTAGACTCTTGTTTTGGTCTCTTTAGACTAACTAGTATCCTTCTCTCCTGCAGCCCGTCTCTGTTGGACCTCGTGGAGATCGAGAAGAAGCTCAGGGAAGCCAAAGCAGAGCGAGAGAGGCTGCTCAGAGAGCGGGTGAGTCACCTGCTGTGGGAAAAACACTCATGACACCTCTAATCACCCCTGACACTCGGCATTAGACACGGCTGTCCGCTCGCTGACACCCACCCGTCTCACACATGACGGCACCAAGAAAACAGCCACCAGATGTGTGGATGTTTGTGATGCATTTTTGACGCACTTGCAAATACCAAGACAGAGAAATGTGTCGCCGTTTCAGTGTTAAAAGAGAGAAGAGAATTGTCGCCTATTGTTGTCAGTCCTTGATTTAAATATTTATTTAAGATTCAGTGTTAAGATGATGATAACCTGATATTCAGTTTCTTTTTTGGGCACAAATATGTAGGAATCCCTCAGCAGTACATTTCTTTTTGGGATGTAGGATAACTGACTTTTGGTACCCTGACACAGCTGATGGTGTTTTTTGGCTTTTCACTGATTCATTTGTGTCCCCAGGAAGAGCGACGGCGGTTGTTATTGGAAGAGAGGCGGCAGAGGGAACTAAATTCTCCGAAGACAGAACCAGCAGAGACAGAGACAGAGACAGAGACCCCACGAAGTCCAGCGCCAGAGCCAAGGGAGGAACCAAAGGCCAGCTCTCCCCTAAAGTCACCAGAGGTATATCAGAAATGACAAAATCAAGCTGTGTTTAAAGACCTGAAAATCTGCTCTCAACTTGAACAGATTTACTGTTAATATTGTTGATATTTTGTAGTTTGCTCCTTCCCTGTTCTGTGTTTTGTTTTGTTTTAAATCCAGCACCACAATCTAACATATTTATCAGCTAATATAGCCTAAAACATCTGATAAATCATAGCCCCCTAACTCTGAACTCCTAATAAAAAAAAGCTTTTTCAGCCAAATGCACCTGGAAATAATCAGTCTTATTGACTTCTAAATCACTCCTCTTTCAAATCTCAGTTTTTCTCTTTCTTTATATTCATGAAAGAATCCAAAACTTTCAAAAACAAGTGACCATAATTAAAGGAGATGAGTGTTTCTGTTTTTTTTTCTGTTTCCAGGGAAAATTAAAGGTCTCCTTTCACCCAAACTCTGTTTATCTCTTCAGCAGCACAGCCTGCCTCTCTTCCTCTCTCCCAACTTTGACCTGCGGGCGCACCTGGAGTCTCTGGGTCACGGCGTTGCCGGCTGCACAGATCTGCGGTTGACTTCCAGACGCTGTGCGGGCTTCCTGACCAAACGAGGGGGGAGGGTAAAGACCTGGAAGAAAAGATGGTTCCTGTTTGACATGGACCATCGACGACTAGCTTACTATACAGGTTAGACTGGCTGGGAGAGGGGGAGTGTGTGTGCAAATACTGAGTGTGTGTTTGCATATATGAAAGCCCTGTGTGTGTCATCATAAGTTTCTGGGAGAAGTCAAAGTAAAATGCATCAATTTTATTATTTTCTGGCTGTTGTCCTTCATTTAATTTATGTTTAATTGTGTTTTTTTACTCCCTTTCTTTCAGAGTGTGATGAGCGGAAGCTAAAGGGAGTCATTTATTTCCAGGCTATAGAGGAAGTTTACTATGACCATCTACGAACGGCTACTTCTGTAAGTCTCCTAATAAATCACAGGATAAAGGGTTTAATGCAGCAGCAGGTTATTGTTGGTATCCATCATGCATGCTAAAACTGAGGAGAGATGAAGAGGTGGATGCCGGGAGAGTGATAGGGCTTAATACTCGAGCAGAGGCAATGAGTGGAAACCTTGCAGCTGAAATAGACCGTCAAATTGGGAGGGTGTGTTTGTCAGGTGATAGTGAGAATGATGCATGGCAACTGCAAAATCAGTGCAGCTGGAGTCTCTCGCTTTAACTAGTTAGCAGGCGTCGTTTCATACGTTGATTGATTAAAGCTGGACATTTAATTCACAGGTGGGAAATTTTTAAAATGCATATACACTGAATTTGAGGACAAGAATGCATAACCATCAATGCATAACCTCCTTTAAAGTTTTCAACTGAGGGGGCGTTACCTTTAAATGTCATATAATTTGTGAAATTATTCCTTTTCTTTGGGTTTATTCTTGTTTATTCACATGACAAAGAGATTAGATCCACGATCGGAGGTCAGTCTCTTTCCAAACGGGTCAGTGGACAGATTATAGACCTGGCAGATACGTGTGGGATTAAAGACACAGGCGATCTCTGTAATTATTGAATTAGAAATCAAAGGCAGGTGTCCAGTTACACAAGATATGCTGAGTGGAGGTTGACTGGTCGCAGGTGTTGAATAACGTGTCATATGACTCTAAAGGTTCACCGTTACATTACAATTATATCCTCATAAAAACCCCGTCAGTACTTTCACCAAAAGGGAGCTTTAAAAATCAAACACTGTGCTCTTTTACCACTTTTTTATAATGTTACATATACTTCTCTGAGCCGCATCTTTTATTTAAAGCTCCTGTGAGGAGTTTTTTAACCTTTATGAAAAACACAGAAATTCACTTTGTTTCCTTTTAACGATCTACAAATGCAAAAAAGACAATTAGCGTCAAGACGAACCACTTTTATATTGTAATTTCTGATACCAGAGTCAGTGTATCAGGGTAAGTGATAACTGAGCAGCTGAAGAAACAGACATTTGCAGGACGAAATTTTTACGTCTAAAAACAACTTCAGCATGTAAAGAACAAGATTAACAAAGACAGCTTTGTTCACAGGGGAACCAAATTTGATGCAAACCCAAAAGTATCACAGTAGCTTTAAGAAGAGGGTTTTTTTCTCAGTAGGATATAGAAACTTTCAACTTTATTTTAGTTTTATGGCACTTTTCAGACAAAAAAAAGGAGCTCAAAGTGCCTCACAGAGGCTAAAAACAACAATTAACAACAACCTCCCACCCACACACCCACCCATGGACCTACAGACACACAAAGACACACACCCACCCTCACTCACCCACACATACACACACACAAGCGCACACAGTGTGAGAATTTAAGATATATTGTTAAAGAGACCTGACACCGTGACATTACGTGAGGAAAGAGCTACCTTTTGGAAAACACTGAAGATAAAGATAAAAAATTGTAAAAAGAAAAAGTAAAACAAGAAAATAATATTGAATGAACAGATAAGTAAGAGCTCTTTACCATGTAAAGGGGTAAAAGAAGTAAAAACCTCTAAGACGAGAATTAAGAAAAAGACTAAGAGCAGAGATAATTAATAAAATGACATTAAATAAACATTAAGAACTTTGATTAAAATGAACATTTGCAATTAGAGAATTATATAAAGGCAATTAGTGAAAAGGCTGGTCAAAAAGGTGAGTCTTGAGCCTCTTCTTAAAAACATCAACAAGTTACACGTTAAAGTAAACAACTGTATTTTCAAAAACTTGAAAACCTTGTGGAATATAATACAAGATGCAGTGTGTAGTATTTAGCACTATTTATATGATATATAAAATAATAATAATAATAATTATTATAATAATAATAAATTTTATTTATAACGCACTTTTGCAGGTGTTAAAAAACACCTTACAAAGAAAAAGAAGAAATATATTCATAATAATATTCATAAGTCTGTGTAACTTCATGAAGATGTAAACCTCTCTACCTTTATTCGTCACCACAACTTCACATATTTCTCCTCTTTTTCAGTCTCCTCGACCCAGTCTGACGTTCTGCGTAAAGACATACGACCGTCTTTTCTTCCTGGTGGCTTCTAACGCAGTGTCCATGCGCATCTGGATGGATGTAATCGTCACGGCAACAGATGAGCACAGCCGATATTGACATCTGGCTTATGTGACTTTTAAAAAACCTTGAAGGGGAGCTACTTAGACATGCAGTCATTTTTTGGTCCCTGTGTGAGGGGGGCTGGTGTGACTGAGAATTACATCAGGGGTGGATTCTGCACCCGGACTCAGGAATCTGTGGATACGAGAAGCACTGAGGTGCAGGGGTTTGAGGGGCTCAAACCTGTGGAGGACACTGTTACTGAAGAAGTGATGCCTTTGTGGTGACAGGTGCTCACCTTTATCAGAACACTTCGAGGCTTTATTCACTCTTTGAGTCTGATCTCCCCCTGCTGGTCACTGTCCGCCATTACAGCATTTAATGCCATTACATGATGTAAAGCCGGACGGCTGTGGATTTCACTACAGCTCACTGTGCAGGGATTAAAGTTCGTCAATTTGATAATTGGATTGATGTTTTGATCAGTGTCTATCCGACGGGACAAAATAAATCAAGGGGAGCAGAGTTTTATAACGTTACCTACAAATCGCCGTTTTAACCGTGAGGCAGGTCCAGGTCTTTCACGTGAATCGTGTAGTATAGCTGTAGTATTCAATTTCTGCTGATGTCCATGTGCCAATCAGATCTTTCATCTCATCTGCAACGTGACGTCCCCTGGAAGACACCGTCTGCCCTCGGTAAATAGTAAGCTTCATTTTCGTAGCAAACATTAAATGTCTGCTCTGCTGGCTGGATGGATGTTTTAGAACCTACAGCACAGATCTGCTTCATGTGCACTCCGTGTAAAGTGAGTGATTGTCGCTAACTTGATGATGGAGTTTACCGGTAGACCCGTTTAAGTAGCTAAATATCGACTTCTGTAAACACCGAGTCGTTTATTTACACGTAACACGTTACAGGAGTTACAACAGAGTGACGATTGAACAGCGCGAGACAGGTCGAAGTAACGTTTAAAAAGAGCCGTTAAAAACCACCGTACTCACGTTAATGTATGTTGAACTAGCAATAGCTTACTTTTTGGCGTGTTTTCAACTCTGTGGTGTAGGGTAACTAAGCATATTAAGTCAAGTACTGTACTTAAGTACGATTACAGGTACTTGTACTTGGAAATTTCTATTTCCTGCTTCTCCTGGAAACAGTATTTTTTTATAGCTGCAGTTACCTTATGATTCATGGTGGGAAAAAAATTTAAAAAAGCTAAAAATATTTTATTATATTTAATATGACAGTTATAAAACAGAGTATTAGGGCCACATTAAGAAAAAAAAATATGACTTCGAGAAAATTAACACTTGGAGATTAAAGTCATTAATTTACGAGAACAAGTTATTACCAACGACAATGAAGTCGTACTAAAATCCATACTTACGAGAATAAACTCATAATAAAGTAGTTACTTACGAGAATAAAGTCGTAATTAAGTAATTCGTGAGTAATTACTTAGGAGAATAAAGTTGTAAAAAAGTAATTACTTGCAATAATAAAGTCGTAGTAAAGTCATCCCTTACGAGAATAAAGTTGTGATAAACTACGACTACTACTATACTTATGATAATGTGGTGCTGATGTGCCAAAAGATTAAGTATCTCTTTGTTTGAGAAACATATTGAATTACATTTTCACAAAATGCTCCATTGCTCTAATTTCAACAACTGTCATCTTTAACAACATTCTGACTTCACTCCCGTAAGTGATTACTTTACTAAGATTTTTTTGACGTAATTACTTTATTACAACTTTATTCTCATTAGTAATGACTTTATTACGACTATGTTCTCATAATTACTTTATTACGACTTTATTTTCACAAGAAATGATTTTATTACAGCTATTCTCGAAAGTGATTACTTAATTACGACTTGATTCTCATAAGTAATGATTTTATCACGACTTGATTCTCGTAAGTAATTACTCTTTTAATGACTTTATTCTCGTAAATTAATGACTTTCATCTCAAAGTCTTAATTTTTTTTATTTATGTGGCCCTAATACTGTATCGTAAAAACTCTGTCGTACAGTAAAGTTCTGTAATAAATTGATCTGATTGGACAAGAGGCGTTCCGTTATTATCGATATTCTAACAGCAGCTGGTTCTTTAACCATATATTTCACACCGCCTCAGCAGTCTTTATCTGAGTTAATGAAGCTTTTATCTCATAATGAGAATACAATCAAAACTCCATTACTCTGATTTCATAATAAACATCTACACAGAATTCAAGGCAGCTGGTCTGCTGTAACCTGCAGACATACATGTCATTGTTTTCTTAAATTACTCAAATATGCACAGAGCTGTTGTATAAAAGTAACATCACATGATAGGGGGGGTGCCAATATACTGAATATCAGTGTAGTTGAGTGAAATAATCCAGTGCTGATATTCAGTACAACAGAACTCCCTCTTGTTTGATATTGCGTAACATACAAAGGCGTCATGTGTTGTGGAGAAAATTCACAAAGCACTTGGTTCCTTGTGAAGTTCTGGATTAATATAGATATGTTAAATTAAGCTCCTGCTCCACCAGCTGCAACATTAAAGTAAAAAGGCATCAATAATTACAAATTAACAATAATGTTTGCTGATGACACCATTTGAAAAGTGATTTTTCTTTTGGTTTATGAAAGTATTGTTTAATGGTACATCTTTTGTTATTGAAAAAAGCTCTTATTTTAGTATTAATCACTCGTCTAAAAGTGCCCTAAACTCCCCCTAACAACTTTTGTCATCACTGTCCTTTTCCACCACAGATTGTTGAAATCGGCCACAAGTAAAGCTCAGTCTGACGCCATCCTTGTCTCCCCTAAACAGGAAATGTACTTCATAACAGGGAAATTTGAAATAAGCCTCTTTGTCAAAAAAAGCTAAAAAAATGGCTTTAATCTCTGCACACTGCAATGGGGTATACATACAGTAACAACAACAACAACAACCGTATAATGCAATCAAATATAACAGTCAGCATCTGATAATCTGGTGTTAATCGTCAGACAGATCTGAGTTTGTGCTGCGGTAAGTTCTTGTGTTTGATTGCTTTATACACTTCCACTTCCTTGTCCACATCCTGTATCTTTGTTCTGATGACTTTACTATTCATGAATTAAGTTATTATTTGAAATTTATATGGGTTTGATATGCAAATAAATGAAGGCATATACTGTATTAAATGCACTATTAAATTTTTATTGATAAAAGTTTGTTAAGTTTTCTCTCTTTTTTACGACTGGTTTCATATGGAACCTCAAGAAAGCAATAGCAAAATCAAAGGGCTGGTAATTTTATATTATTTATGCTATTTTGATTAATATCTGGGTTCATTTTCACCTGCTCAATTAGTATATTAATGTTTTTTTAACAGAACAACCTATTACAGAAGATGTTGCAGATGTTTTTCAACCATAAAATTCTTCCTGTTGTTCATCTGGGTCAATATGCTTCAATTTTAACAATGTCTAAACAGCACTAACCATCAGTCCACTGTCTGGACTTTTTCACTTTTTAAGGGTTTTATTTCATACACAAAGAAATACAGTCAAAGATAAAACTTTTGCACATTTTTAAGCACCACTCATGGAGCCAGGAAGTTATTCTCAGGCTCTTTTTTTGAGTCACTTACCCAAACAGATAGAAGTCTTCCTGTAAAGTAGTAAGACCTTACCTCAAGCCTCAGTGATTTGAATGACCAACCCTGGGAACTGTCAGATTCACCAACACGTCTTCTTCTTCTTCCTATTTCAGTTCAAATTAGCAGGTAAACAACCATTGTGTTATTATGTAAACTTTAATTTTGCCCCTTTTCAGCAGTTTTTACTCATCTTGATGGTTTTACAAAAGTATTTGACTTAATCTCTCATACATTTTTACTAGGTGTATTTGAGTGCTTCATAAAAAAAGAATAAAAATAGAAAACTATATCTTTGCCCCACTGAACAAGGTGGCAAAAACCAGCGTTTCCCCCACAGTGTGTGTTTTAGCCTTATCAGGATAAAAAATAGTACCAGTTGAATAATAGTTCCTTCACCTCGTTGCCGCCGTGCTCTCAATTGTTCATTTAAGTAATCAGATCTTTTTAATTAGATTACTTACATGTGGATGTAGTCAAATTGCAATTGTTTTTCTCTAGCTGTACAACCATGACTGTTCTCCTTCTCTTAATAAAAAAGCTGAATATTCTGATGAGTCAGGCGTGAGTGGGCTGAAATCGAGCTGATTTAAAGACCTTCAGTTGTTCTCTGGTAGAAAAAGATGATTTAGTTAACTAGAAAAATATCCTAATACCCAGAGGATGATTTCCTGGCTCAGCAGTCATTCTTGTCTGTCTTGTCTAGCTCACTAATGTGCCACTTTTGTTACCGTAGTACAGACAGAGAGAGAATCAGATCTCTGTTCTTGTGCAAAGCGCCACTCCCCAGACAGATCCTCCAACAGCTGAGCGTGGCATCCAAACACCCCGCCAGTCTGACATGACTCAGTAATTGGATTACCACCACTGACCTTTCAATGCTGGTAAAACATTTATTTGCTCTTTTATCAAATGCAAAATCAGTGTTTAGATATCAGAAAAGTTTGTTTTTTACTTTGGCTGCAAAATCAAAACAGGAGCTTTGAATCTAAATCTGAACTTTTCTCTTTTTTTCTGCAGAAAATAAAGACACTGTATGCTGAGCATCATTGTTAGCTGTAAGGTAAGATGGTTACACAAAAATCAACTGATTACGAACTGTTAAGTTATGTCTGTGTTTGTCTGCCATACTTCCAAAACTTTAAGTCTTCTTCCTCTCCTTTTTCTGCTAATTTATCGTTAACCTTTTTTTCTGGTGTAAGGTTTTGCAAACATAGTCAAAGTTGTACATTCTTGCACTAAAAGCAAAGTTGTGTGACTATCTCAGCATCATTTGCAGACATTTCCTGTGTATTTTCAGAGTTTGGGATGGTAGAATTTAACTTAATCTCTATATTTCAGATCATGATACACTGAATAAAAGTCAAATTTTCTCATTAGATTTATAAATCAGTGCAAAGATGTAAAATTGCAATTGGTTAGTGATAAGACAAGCTGGTCCATTATCACAGCGTAGTACAAGTTAGGTTGAAAGTGTTATACGACTATTTTTACAAGCTTAAGTGACTTGTGAATTTATTAAATTGATAAAAATACAAATATTGATGATATTTTATTCTAACAGTTTTTTTTTTTTTGGTCTCTTTTTTTGGTCTTTTTTAGCTTATTTGTCATACTTCCTTTATCTCTATTTGCACTATACACTTATAGCTGCTACACAAAAAAACAATTAAGATTATTGCAGAAACTCTGAGGGGTGTAACAGTACTTTGTATGTCTGGTAAATTCAGATATAAATTGTATTTAGTGAGTTTTCATTGTGCCAACTCCAAAGTAAACTTACAGATTTATTCGTGTCCTCTTCCTCTCTGCAGGATCACCAACCTGACAGTAAAGAATGACAGGTGCTGTTGGGATTTTCCTCATATGCTGTCTACTCCAAGGTAAGCTGTTCAGACTTATTTCTATTGTTGGATGTCTTCGTTATGTAACATTCACTCACATATTTGAAATGGAGTTTTGACTTAGAATTTGGAATTTATTTATTGTATGTCATATAATGTGATAACTTTTGTGGAGAATTAAAAAACTAATGTGAAGGTAAATGATTTAATTGTAGAAAAAAAATTATCTGGTGTATTTTTGATTTATGTTTTTTTCTGTTTAAATTAACAGATGTTGTATGTTGTAAGGAAGGTTCTGCCTCTTCTCAAACAGGTCACGGGTTTTTCTTTTTATTTTATTAAATAGATCATTTATGCTTTATTTGTTTTGCCTCCAAAATATGGGAGGTATTCAAGATCAAACCAAACTTTAAAAAATGATTGATTCAGAGTCCAGGCTGTATTCACTGAGATATTTTACCTTCAGTCCAAACATTAAATCTCCCGTGAGGAACTTTGAAGTCAATTTTGGCTCCCCCATGAATAAAGTTGTTTAAATTGTGAAAAAAAGGGCTGTTTTATAGCTGCTTGACCTAGCTACAGACACCTAACCCTCACATCGTTTCAGGTATTAAAAATTACTTTACAAAGATAATCATTCATGTCACTAATGGTCTTGTCGGATTCTGGAATTCATAAAAAGGCGTTGATGTGGATTTTTGGTCTTTTTAATCGATGCCAAAAAAACTCCTCAGGGGAGCTTTGATAGACCAGTGAGCACTGGCTAGAAGAAATCTGCATTAATAGGCAGAAACCTTGAGCAGAACTAGACTCATTGGTTAATGGTCACCTGCTGTAATTTTTGGTCAACTTAACGTTTATTTTGTTGTTGTCTCTTTTCTTTCCCCACAGGTAGCTTATGCCAGCAGTGGGATGCCTTCATGCCCCAGGCGGTGGATGGACTCAGTGGATCCTGTGTGACCATCCCCTGCACGTTCAGCATGCCCTCAGTTTGGGATCAATACCTGGATGATTCCTGCAGAGCCATCTGGAAGAGAGGCAGCTGGAGTCGAACGCAGGTGTTTGACTCAGGCCTCACCGGCATGAACACGGGATTTAACATCCTGCAGGGAAACCTGACGGGGGTCCTGCGTGAGAAGGACTGCACCACCGTCTTCAACAACCTACCATCCAACCATTATGACAACTACTACTTCAGGCTGCAGTGTGACAACGATCTGAAGTTCAACTTTCAAACAAGTGTCCTTATCACTGCTCAAGGTCTGTTCCACATCCTCTGACCTCTTTCACACGTCTGTTATCTTTTTATATCTGTCCTGCCTTTCCTCATTGTTTTCACTCGTCAGATTCAATGCCCAGACCCGCCATAACTCCATCCAAGCAGGAGATAGAAGATGGTGATCCAGTGAGGCTCAACTGCTCGGCTTTAGCTCCCTGTCTGGCCCTTCCTCCGACATTGACATGGTTCCCACGCATAGGTGACATTGAGGAGCATATGGAAGGTAATATTGTGATCTCTGTCATGACCTTCACTGCTTCCTTCCACCATAATGGACAGAAGATCTCCTGCTCCGTTCTCTACAACCGACAAGTGGGCAACGGTGACCTCCAGTATGACCAGACTGTGACCCTCCAAGTTCTCTGTAAGTTTGGATTCAACTTGCAACTTGTATTTGTAGTCAGGGTCCGACTCAACCTGCATAACCACCTGCTTTGTTATACATTGACCTACTTGTAATCTAGCTACCAACTAAAGCTAAGCACAATAACTCAAAATGTTGATTTTAAGAGGATTTCATTCATTTTAAAATGTTTTATTCTGCTTCATAAAAATGCATCAGATTCATATCAGTCTACTTGCAGGATGTATTAACAGTAAACTTAACATTTAAATGTACAATCAGGTCCTAAATGAGCATTCTTGTACTTATTTTCTGTATTTAGGAGTAAACTGAACATTTCTATTGAAGGTGAAGTTAGTCAAGATGAACAGGTCTGCTGCAGGTCCATTTATGCTGAATCTCATCCTCATTCAGAGGTCACATCTTTGAATGGAAACGATAAAAAGTTACTTTACATACACTGACCAGCTCTGGTGATGATGCCTGGACTGTAGCACAGGGTCTAATAACAAAATCTGCTCCATGTTGTCTGATTTAAACTGTTGACAGAGTTTTTGCTGTAAAGTTGACCAATGTGATGCTATTATGAACTCAAATCTTACCAGAGTGTCTCAGTCAGAGGTAAAATGTGACTGTTTCTTTTAGCTGAGTGCTTGATATGATATAATGTGGGTTCACACTTTATCTGGTGTCGTCTCAGCTGTTGAGAATTAGTCACAGTTGAAATGATATTTGACGAGTGAGAATCAAGAGAGGTGAACAGTATGAAAGCCGAGTTTTAACAACCATTTAACAACGATATTTATTGATTCCCGGTGGCAGACTTGTTTTACAGGAGGGTGTTATGATCTTGATTTTTGTCATGTGTCTTAAATTAAAAGTTCAAAACAACCGGGATTGCACTTGTTTAAATTTTTGCTGACATCCAATCACTGGTTAGACCTGAAAAAATGTGAAACAGCCACCCTGCCTTCATCTAAACACAAAAGAGAATCCACCTTCCAGCACCTCAGAAGCTCATTACTTAAAACAGGTTATCTTATATGTCTTTGTTTAATCTGTGGCAACCACCCAGTGACAAGATTCTAGGAAGTTATCTGCATTATCAAGAAAAGACTCAGGATCTGGCAGAAGTATTTAGATGCTAACTAGCTTGATGCTGTCTTCAGTTTTTGGAGACCAAAGTACAACAGATCTAAATTGTCTTTCAGATCCCCCAGAAAACACCTCAGTCCTTTACTCTGATCCTGTAAAAGAGGGCACCTCTGTGATTATGACCTGCAACACCAGTGCAAATCCAGCTGCTGACAGCTACACCTGGTACAGAGTGGACGAGGACCAGGTGACAGCAGTTGGTGCGCAAAAAACGCTTTCAACCCCGGTCTCAGAAGCCGACAGCCAATTTTTCTGCCAAGTCGGCAACCGAGTGGGAACCCAGAACTCCTCCATCATCCAGTTAGACGTCCAGTGTGAGTATGACTGAACTAGAAACACACAAATCAAATACTGCGTAGCAACATGGACTGAATCATCGCTTTTGTGTCTTTGTCAAGTTACTCCCAAAGATACTACGGTAATCATCGGCCCTGGTCCAATACTGGAGGGCAGCTCTGTCACTCTGACCTGTAACAGCCGTGCAAACCCACCTGTGACTAACTACACCTGGCATAAAGATGATGAGGAGGTCAAGGAGCCTGGAGAGATGTTGGTTATTCAAGGTGTCGACACAAGTCACGGTGGCAGCTACCATTGTGCTGCAAGAAATGAGCTGGGAGAGGAAACCTCGGCAGATATACAGCTGGACATTCAGTGTAAGTCAATTTCGCACAGCGAAGTTACTGTTTCACACCGATTACAAACGTCTCATCTGTATTTTCTAGTTGTTCTACATGCTGAATATGTTTACAGCTGTGGTCACCCAAACATGATGTGGAGCCAAGAGTCCGTCACAGGCAACACATCGGTGTCTGCACTCTGAACAGTAGGACATTGTCACATAGCGTGACAACGTCTTCATCCTTTCTGTGTCAGAGGTTCATCATAACTGAGCTCTGTTGTGCCCACATGTGTGCCAGTGTCCTAATGCATGTGTAGATGTTCTGTTTGGTTTGTCCTGAAGTAAGACGATGTTTCTAACCATGGATAATGACGGCTGACCCATTTCGCTGAAAAGCAAATCAGATTCAAAATTTATTTTGATATGGATATATTTTGAAAATGATGTTTTCTTTATCACACTAAAGTCGTAGATCTTTCACTAACTTGCCTCCAGTGAAGAAGTTTAAACTGTTTATTGGAAAGGCAAGATGTTGTACAGTTATATTACTGATCTGTAAACCGCAGGAGGGAGTTTCAGGAGTTTTGATTTACTAGAAGTTTGACATAAAATCTCCAATGCTTGGATCAGATTCCTTGAAACTAGTACATCTGGAAACTGTCAACTTTTGCATTTTTAAAATCAGTTCAAACCATAGACTGTATTTACTATGGACAACTTGGTTCCGCCTTCAGCCAGTACACGGATTTAAAGCCAAAAAGCTCTCGGTAATTCCGGGTTTTCTCTTCATTTCCTGAAACCAACATTGAGCAGTAGTATTGTACGCACTCGGCAGAAGGGTTGCTGAGAGTCGCTGTGATGACACTCGGTTCAAACAGTGTATCCCCCTGGGTGAGCTACGCAATACTTGTACCCCCATAGGCTGTATCAAGTGTCAATCATAGAAAACATGAGCCCCCTAATAACTTTTGAAAACTAAGCTTCACAGAAAAAAAGAGGACTTGAGCACAAACCAGTCTTACAGTAACTACATGTCAACATCACAACCAGGGGGAAAAAAATTATATTCTGTGTAATAAATTTCTAAAGTTTGTCCACAGCTCCATAAGATTTGCTGGTGGAGGTGGGATTTATGACCTATACTGCAGTCCGACTCCAGAGGGTGCTGTTCTTGCGGTGGCTTCACCCAGCGACACTGTCCATTCTATATACAGTCTACGTTCATATCCCAGAACATTAAACTTACTTCAAACATTTGGTGCCATATTAGGTTTATGAAGTCCCATCTTAACCTTCAACGTAGGAGCTGCAAACAGCAGTCTGTCACGAGATCTATTCAAGAGTTGTTTTTCTTCAAAAATAGATACAGTTTACACTGACCCTTTCTTTAGTTTAAGGGACTTCTGTGAGGTCTTGCTGTATCTGTTAATGTTTCGAGGGCAAATTGATTGCAAGTTTTCCCATCGATTTACTGATATAGGAGATATGTTTTGTGTTTGTGTTTTTGTGTTTTGTGCTGTTTTGTGTCTGTGAGTGTTACAGGAGACATGTAATTACTGCGAATCAGTGGAGCAGCAGGGCAGAACAGCACCGTGTGTGTGTGTGTGTGTGTGTGTGTGTGTGTGTGTGTGTGTGTGTGTGTGTGTGTGTGTGTGTGTGTGTGTGTGTGTGTGTGAGCATGTCTGAATGTGTGTCTACCTCTCATTTCATTTATTGTAGAAGCATGAGACACTGGGAGAGCAGTATTATGCTGTTACAAGATCATTTAAAGATGAGTTTAGGATTGATGAAGGTGAATTTAGGCTTGATGAAGATGAATGAGGTGTAAACAATGATTTAATCTTGGAAAAGATGGTTGATTGTGATAACCCTGATATTATCTCTATTTCATTTCCCTCCTTAGATCCTCCCAAAAACACCTCGTTCTCCATTGACCCCTCTGGTCCAGTGTTGGATGGCAGCCCTGTAACTCTGACCTGCACAAGCGTCGCCAATCCAGCGAACATAAATTTCACCTGGTTCAGAGTGTCTGGAAGAAAGAAAGAGATGATGGGCTCAGAGCAGGACTACGTCTTTAACGTGACCAAACTCTCCAAGGATCGGTATTACTGCGAGGCCCAAAATGTCCATGGAGCTGAAAACTCAGAGCACGCCAGCATTGATGTCATATGTGAGACTTTTTTTAGATTTTAAACATGTTTATTTCTCAAAGAAGTTCAACTGAGTATGTCAGTTTTCCCTTTTTCTCATCCGTCAGTTGCTGCGGAGATCCTACCCTCTTCCCGCTGCGTCAAGGTTTTTTCCCAGATTCGGTGTTCCTGTGACAGCCAGGGGAACCCCATTCCCTCCCTTTATTGGGAGCTAGCTGGGGTGCCTGTCAATCACTCCGCCGACTTACCGATCAGAGAAGCTCCCCTGGGGAATCAGGGGAGGATGAGCCTCATCACGCTTTACAGCCAGAGCGAGGACTTCCCGCCTCTCATATGCCACAGCTTCAACTCTCTCGGCTCTGATAAGTTTGCTTTCAACGTGTCCTCCAGCGAACTGGAGCTCGGTAAATATGCAGCAGGCTATGTGCAACATTTCAGTGAAATAACACTTCTGTTTCTAGTTTTACTGACTGCTCTGAATCGTGGTTTCAGGCCTCCACACTTTTTCTCTTCTGGTGGGCTCTGCGGTGGGAGCAGTGGGAATGCTTTTGGTGTGTGTCCCGCTTGTGCTCATCCTACTCAGGTGAGAAATATAAAAAACAGAACAGATAGATCATTAAAAAAAAAAAAACTATAAATAATGTGAAAGTAATTCTACGAAACAATGCTAAACAGATGGGATTGTGAAGTAAATGGTGGTTTTGACCAGGACGAAGGTCAATAACTGTGGACAATCATACTCAAGAACACTGCTAAACACAAGCGTGAAACAGGATACTGTTAAAATAAAAATAACTGTGTGTTTCTGTTTTAATTCTAGTAAAAGAAAGAACAGCTTTTTGTCAGACAGAGGATTTGTGGAAACTTCAGGCTTAATGGGGAATAATGAGGTGAGTTTTGTCTTTGTTTGGCTCTACTAAAAACTTAAAGATACAAATCAATGCAAACCTTTATACCTGTAAAATAACATGAGAAAATGATTTTTTTACAGTTACATTTGCACTTGTTGTTATGACTTCAAAGTATATTTTTTTCTGTCTAGTACAAAATAGGTCTGTTGGGAAACATGATTCCTCTTTAGTATCTTGTTAACAAAATGGGTCCTAATAGAAACTTGAAATACAGAATCAAGGATCTATAAATAAAGAGTAAACACGGGGACGCATCAAATTTTAAGTCCTGATAATGGTACCAGTACTAATACTTGTAACTGAGCTTTAGCATTGGCTGATACTGCTCATAATCCAATCTGATACCAGCAACAGATTAGCAGCCTGAATTCCTCAATGAGAGAATCAGACTGGAGATTATGTCCTAGCAACCTCTGGGTTTTCTAAACTAAAATAAGACAAACTCAAAAAGTAAATCTTAAAAACTCATAGGAACTTAAATTCTTATCTTAAAAAAACAGACATCAAATAATAAAAGAAAAATTAACTCATAATCATATCACTTTTCCTTTCTTGATGTTAGAACTCTATAAAAAAATAATTCAAACCTGCTTTCTTATAAAGAATTTCGCTTATTCATCAAGTTGCAGGAGTTTGTCACATTTTTGTTTTGACTTCCTTTAGTAGATTTTGTATCCTTGAGAAGCTCGATTCAATTAATTGTATTGTATTTCACTGTGTTACTACCATCCCCTGGAATACTGGCCCTGCACATGTTGCCAGTTGTCGCTGCAGCTACTGGCCTCATAAGTGTGTCATGCCTCTAAACTGCTGAGTCTCTGTAGTTAGCTTCCTTCGTGCTATATTTGCTCTCCGCCTGGCAAAATGCTCTGACCTACTAATGTACTGATAAATTAGTACATGCACATGGCTGAAGAAAACACAGAATAACACAGAACTGAGTTTAATAGAGCTGCCCAGTGGTTTGGCCCTTTGACACTGATACATGATCTAGTTTGTTGAGTCAGTATCTGACCCAACACTACGAACAAATCAGTGCATCCTTTGTGAAAAGTTAAATTCTTCAAGTTTTTTCCAATGAAGCAAATTTTAGTTACAAATTATCTTCACCATTTCATGGTATCGACCATAAATTTCCCAGGTTAGTGCCTAGTGTGTTTACAAGGTAACATAATTCAATGTTGGATAATGTTCAAACAAGCACGTTTTTGGAATTATTTCTTTTAACAATTGATGTAATCTAATGAGGAACCTTTAGTGAGGAGGTAAACAACCTCTTTGGCAGAGCTTGACCGAGCAGCTGCCAGCTGTGGATGAAGTTTGTCCTGAGATGCTTTTTCATTGTTGGGATGACTTGGCTGGCAAACCTTGTTGACATCATGTAGAGATCTGGGACAGTGCCTGTGGGATGGCAGGCTGAGTGGTTCCCTTTTTAGGAAAGATGCCCAGAATAAATAAGGCCAATCACTGAACCTTAGATAGAGGATGTGGATTCTGACCTAGCTCTTAAGCCTAGCAGGGTTGTGAAGTGCATCATCTGGTCCCAATATGCTCATCTGGTCCACATGTGTTTTTTGGACTTGATGGAGGCCCACAATGGTTTCCCTTGGGTGTCCTGTCCTGACAGGAAAAATATAAGGTACAGGGGCTGTTGTGCCGCACCATCCAGGCCTTGGATGACATTATTGTTTGTAGGAAATGGGTGTTTCCATCATGATTAACGACCCTGTTCACGTGGCTTGACATATCTGCAACCTGGAGAGGCCAGACTTCTGTATTGTTGTTAGGGTGATTTTCTTTAGCCAGTCATGTCAGCCTTTAGGGTGGTGGAGCTGTGTCACTCAAATACCTTGGATTCTTTGGTGCAAGATTTCTGGAGCCATGGGCCTCTGACAACCATTGTCAACAAGGACCTTGTACCCATGTTCAACATCACTCAGGCTCCCAAAATATGTCGTGCTTTGTTATTACCCTACATGGACTCTCCTTCAGGTCCACGAGATGCAAGCAGAATATCTGGAAACGTGGATGGCTATATATACTTGAACAGTCTCAGACCAGTCTTTGTTACACTTGTTGCATGAAGAGGCTGTAACCCAGATCTGCAACCAGCAAAGCTTGTCAAAATGATCATTCGTGTGGACCTTCCATTCTTTAAAGTGTGAACATGGGCTAGGTATCCTTACAGTTGTCAAAATCAAGTCTCAAAGGGTGGTCCTTTTATGTGATTCTGTTGGAGTTTCATCAACAGGATCTCAAGGCAAAACATGGTGGGGTATCTGATTGTTGGATGTTAGATGTGCATCTCTACGTTTGCAGATGATGTGGTTATTTTGGCTTCAACAACCTGTGACCTCAAGCAGGCACAGAGGCTTTTTCTTGGCCAGTCAGAAGTGCTTTCAGATGAGGCTCTGCACCTCCATTGGTATTTGGTTTGAAAATGGTGGTGGAGTGAGTTCCTGCCTACCAGAAATTCAAGTATCGAGGATTAAACGGATCTTGAGATTGATGTAGTGCAGCCGTTGCGCCAAACTGTTGTGTGTAGGGGAAGCTTACCCAAAATGCTAAGCTGTTCATTTACCAGATCATCTATGATTGAGTCCCGAACCAAGGCCCTGTGCTTTGGGTAGTGACCAAAAAATTATGATTATGGACGCAAGTGGTTTACATGAGTCCCCCCTTGCAAAGGTGATTCAGATATCTGGGCCTAGATATCTGGAGAGAGCTTTGAGTAGATCCACAAGTCCATTGCATTGACAGCAGCTTTTCTTGAGATGGTCTGGGCATCCATTGGCATACCTCATGGGTTAATCTAACTGGTACAGATTTAGAGCATGCCAGATGAATTATGTATCCTAGATTGCCTGACCCAGCAGTTGCTGAGGTTGCTGGGCAGAGGGACATCTGGGCAACCCTGCTTAGCCTGCTGCTGCTGTGAAAGGCTGTACGGACATGGGTACAATCTTTGCTCCTGCATGACTAAAATCAATCTTTGTTTTCCTACAGACCAACTCTTTACAAGTGGATGTGATTTATGTCAACAACGCCATCATAGAAGAAGGCGGACTAGTAAAGGAGAACCCGACCCTCTACCCCAGCGTGGACCATAATAAACTCAAGGCCATCTCTGACGATCAACCCGGGGAAGGGGAAATGAAAGGCCTGGCCTCCAAGACAACTGAGTACGGCATGACTCATCCAAACTCTGAAGAAAACAAAGGAGGAGACGTAAAAGAAGAACAGACAGTTACTGACGGTACTGATGGTAATTTGGGACAAGTGAATGACGCTGAGGTGGTCACAGCACAGGTCGGTGAAAAAGAGAAGTGATACACGGGATCCCGGGCTTCAAAAGTGCAGGACTGTACCACGTCCCGCCTCGGTTTTCAGCACGTAGCGCAGCTGAGCAGTACACCCCTTTGGAGTTTGCAGCAATTAAGGTAGAAACTGCACTGCAGATAACTTTGTTTTAAGTGACTGGAGCCATACTCGTGTGGCTGATAGTTTGACCCAAAACTTTTTCACTTTGATATCTGTTAATCCTTTACCTTTATCCTGAAATAAACAAGAATAACAAATAAGTCAACAAAGAACCATAAAAAGGATTTAAAATCCGTACACAGAACAGTTAGCTCTTTACACAGATGTTAGATTATATCTGCATGACATTGTACAACCTTAAACTAGTCCTACAAAGTTTTGACTTTTGTCCCTCTGGGTGGTTCACTACCAGAGAGACAATGTTTATATCTTTATATTTAACACTCACTGTTCCCTCTGTGAGTGTCACATCTGTTAAACACCATGTTCTTTTCTTTAATAATTCTTGATTTTCCCTTTTTTTAAATAACACAGGTATTTATACCACTATATCTACATGTCACATGGCAGCCACATAGAGCTCAAAGCAAAGTTTTTTATGTACAAGGTTCTAATTAATACTAATGCTTTATTATGATAAACAAAAGCAACACCAGACTGTATGAAAGACTGATTAGCTGATTAAGAGGAAGTTGTTTTTAATGTCTGCAACAGCTGGAGGGGGGTAGGTGTCAGACAGAGCATTAAACCGCAACAGCAGACTCTTCATGAGTGATATATTTAAATCTTAATATACGACAGGGGGAGAAAAAACAAGACCTGCATATGTACAGGTCGAAATCAGCAAAGAAATGAAGGGCACTGCATTTGTCTAGGAGGGGCACCATTATCTACACAAACCTTAAGTTCCTGTTAGACCGCTGTGTCCCATCCTGCATATTCAAATCTCAGTTACCAGCCATGACATTTCCTTTCA
The DNA here is from genome assembly GCA_962446985.1 of Xyrichtys novacula. Classification (NCBI taxonomy): domain Eukaryota; kingdom Metazoa; phylum Chordata; class Actinopteri; order Labriformes; family Labridae; genus Xyrichtys; species Xyrichtys novacula. Next base: position 29,653,048 of record OY660871.1, read on the forward strand.
GGTGTAAGTTTTATTTTTATACACACAGGCCAAAATACAGGTAAACATTTATAAACAGAGACCTTTTGACGTGAAAAAAAAAAGAAATACGTCAGAATGAGCGAGCTGTGCACAGGCAAGTGCTCTGGGCAGTTAGGGGGTCTATCCTGTGCTCAAGGTACCTCAGCCCCATTTCCAGTATTAGTCTGCGACTCGACCCCCAGTTCCTGACCCAAATCACTGCTGCCACACTAAGCATGACTTAATATGATTGAAATGAATCTTGCAATATCCAGAGAGCATTTGTCTAGACATGATTTCTCTAAAGGAGCAATATGTAATTTGCATTTAAAAAACAGGCTGTCCTACTTTAAACTGGTATTTACATAAACGTGATTTTGAATTGAGTTTTGTTAATAAATTAAAGGTTAATAATTGAGGTTTTGAGTGGCGGTACTCACTGCCTTGATATTCGGCCTATTCTGAATAATAAACATGTTAAATCAGAGATATAAGATCGTTTTTGCTCATCTGTCGGCTGTCTGCTAAACAGGGAAAAACTTTCTAGCTCTTTTTAATCCCTTTCACTAACAATCAACTGGAAGTAGCTCATATTTCAAAATATAAGCATAGTTTTACAATGTAGGAACGAAGCAACCTAAACCTAAGTCAAAAGATATCACAAAAATACTGTCATCATGATGTTTCATGGCCACGATAATCATGAGGTGAAAATCTGATATACTGTCAGCCCTAATCTGATGAAATAAGAAGATGATTTTATGATTTAATGTGGTATTTAACTCACATCCTGCTCCTTTAAGAAATCAAGTTTTGATCAAATCATGATTTGACTTGACTTTAAAATACTTGTTCCCTTCTCAGTCGCCTTACTGAGGTTTGGTACCTGTTACTGCACACGTATAAAAGCAAAAATATTATACTTGTTATCTTAAAGAGTAAAAATTATGTACAGGAAAGTGATAAAGGCTTATTTGTGAGCGAAACCTGATGATTTTAAACCGCTAATACAAAAGGCATTTGTACCAGGCTGGTGGGATAAGACTGTTTAAGGTCACATTTTGACTTGAGAGTACTGGGTCTCCTCCTCCTCACTGGAGGTGCTGGAGGTGCTGGAGTCTCTGTGGGCTCGCTGATGTCCAGGCTTCGCCTTGAAGCTCACTTTGGCATAATTGAGCTCGACTTCATCCTCGCTGCTTTCTGAGCTAGTAGAGGTTTCTGAGTTAGTAGGGTCCGCTGGATTTGGAAATTTAGCTGCATATGCTGTCCTTATATTCTCGTAGTCCTCCAGCTTTTCTTCTTCAGCCTGGGAGGATGGCAGAAAGAGGGACAAGATTATTTATTTTTAGGGGAATAATTTTGATCTGGAGACATCTTGGCTTCAGTTTTGATAGCACACATGTATCATACGGTTTATTTCTAGTTTAAATCAACTATTAATCAGACATAAAACAGAATAGCTGTAACACAATCCTAACCCTAACATAACAGATGGAAACAGAGTGGTTAACAGGCTTCTGACCTTTGTTGGTTTCTTTTTCTTGGGCACCACAGCATACTCGTCCATTTCTGCTTTGTTCCTGAGACAAAAAAACATCAAATTAAATACTGCATGAAAAGATAACTTATGTGATGTTGTATAAAATACTTCAACTCTCACTTGTTCCTCTTTTCAAAGTGTAAAGAAGCGTAGTTTAGAGCGTCATCCTGTGTGTGTCGAGCTTTCTGTTTAGCTGGCATCTCTCCAGAGGGACCCTGAGCAGATGCAGAAGACATCAGTGAATGTACGGCAGCATCTGAATCAGTTCATTCATGCCTTAAATGGAAGCTGAGTGGTCATCCGGTGATTCATTGCTGCACAATACTGAACACTAAATGATCAGTGTGGACAAAGCTACAGCACATTTAACAAAACAACAGCTTGATCACTGAACAACATCCGTCTGTTGAAAGTTAGAGCTGGACAAATACTGACTTTACAAGACAGAAGTCATTGCAAACATTTACTTTGAGAAAACTTTAATCTTTTTAATGTTAACTTGAACCTTTTTTTTTTAAATTGATTTTATATATCATGTTCAAATATTTACATTTCTAATAAAATTAAATAAAAGTAATGTATCGGAAGCAGGAATACACAGTCAAAAATAACTCCACCTAGAAGTCTTATGAGGTCTGACAACCATCACATGTCCTGTTTAGAGACTGACTTCCCTACTTTTAATACAAAAGTAACAATAATGTTGTTTCTCTCAGTTTTACAGTTGCAGTGTGTTTTCAGAGGAAGAAACTTGCATCATTAAGAAAATGTTGTGATTCGAGTGGTAAATGTTGTAAGCAGCAGAGGCTGCCTAGCTGAGTTCACCTCCATAAACAATATTCCCATATTTTTTAACAAATCCTCCATGCGTGGTTTATGCCCAAATCTTCGACTACCTATGCCCATCTTTTGTATTTAATTATTCCGTTTTTGAATCTCCATTTTGAGCCAAAGTTGAGCTTATGTAAAAGACACCACCTCTTTTTTTTTTTTTTTTAGACTTTGAAAAACTTAAGATATTGTAAAGCTGAAAATGTTCTTATCACATGTAGTTGTGTAAAACTGATGGATTGCCCTTGTAATAAAGGCTAATATGATGCTGAATGACATTAGCTAGTGTGTTTTTTTTTTCTTTTTGTCAAGTCCACAAAATGTAACAGCTTTCATATACAACCTCAATTTCAAAAAGCTGACGATGATGAGACTGTGTGAAATATTAAAGCTCCTGTAAGGATTTTTTTCAAATTTATGAAATAAGCTGAAATTCATAGGGATGCTTTTTGATGATATACAAGAGCAAACAGGACTATAAGCTACAATAGAAATTTTTTTTTACTGTAATTTCTAAAGCCTGAAATAAGTGTGAGAGGGTAGGTGTCAGCCGAGCAGATAATGAAGCAGCCCTGTTTTTATGACGTCCTCTTAAAATGTTCACCTTAGATTAAAGATCCGACTGTATTAAAGATCAGCAGGATGAGAATAATTATTAGAGGACACTTCTTAAGCATGCAGAGAATAAGATGAGGAAAGACCATTTTGTCCACAAGGGGCGCTAAAATTGACACAAACTTGAAGTTCCTCACTGGAGCTTTAATAAAGATAAATCTGAGCAGTTATTAAATCTTTTAAACCTCTTTATTGAATATTAAACAAAGACAACATACCGAATGTTGAACCAGAAACATCTTAGTGTTCTACGTAAAATAAAGTCATGTCAAAAACAGATGCTTGCGATGTGCCGCATTAAAGTTTGGACAGGGATAACAAAGCACCGAAGAATGAGAAATAGAGGAGAATCTCTGAACTAATTAAGGTAATTTGCAACAAGCTTAGTAACCTGACTGGATATGAAATAGGCTCCCAGAGGTAAAGGCAAGAAGAGGTTTACAACTCTGTGAGAGACTGCATGAGCAAATGGATTTTAAAATTCAGAATAATGTTCTTCAGCATAAGATTTCCAATAATTAGGGTTTTTTTTAAATCTTATCTATAGAACATATTATTTGGAGAACCTGGAGAAATATCTATGCAAAAGGGGCCAAGTTAAAAACCAACAGTGGATGTTTGTAATCTTCAGGAAGTCAGGCATCAAAAAAAAAGAGATGGCTCTGCAGCGGAAATCACAACATTGGTTTTGAAATGGCTTCAAAGACCACCATTTGTGAATACAGTTTGATGTTGCATACACAAATGCATGTGAAACTCGAGCTACTGCCGTAGAAGGAAACCACGATAAATATGAGCTGGAAAAGCAAGTTACTTCTCAGCTTGAGCTATTTAAGACAGACTGAGGCAAAGTGGGAAACTGTCATTCGATCTGGTGAATAAAAATTTGGAAATCATGGACACCACACCTTCCTTTCTGAGGAGGAGAATCGCCACTTGATTTGTTGTCTTTGCACTATTTTGAATCAAAAACTGGCTTTTAACAGGTAACTACCATATTTTGTTATTAACACATTAAAAAGCCGCTTAATCAGTGTCCTAAAGTTCATTCCTGATTGTATTTTTGTCTTAATTGTGTTATTCTTGTGGTTTGCTTGCCTCACCTGTTTTGCAGGCAGATTCACAGTGCAGTAAACAGTGTCGATCTTGGACGCTGGTCTGTGGGACAACAAAGATTAAAAAAATACATCATTAGAGACTGGGGAAGCCCTCAATGTGTCAAGCTTGTCTTGAGGGTTTAAATGGATGCTTTGAGTCCAGCATGAGCAGCAGCTTACAGTCTCAGTGATATAGTGTGTGCCTTGTCCTGTGTGTGTGTGTGTCCAGTGTGTGTGTGTTGTCTATTACATGCTGTCTGGACGAGGCTGCTGTCGTTGTTGGCCTTTTGAGCGGCACGGCTGGTCTGGCAGGAGGTCATCTCTGCTCCTGAAAGGCTCTGCAGTGGCAGGTTCATTCATGAGACCCCTCCGTCTGCTGCCAATCCACCTGCCCTGAATCAGTTTCCACACAGACGTAAGTTATCACTCAAGTATTTGGATTCTTTTTTTTTTTTTTTGTCTAAATTTGTTCGATAAAAACAGAAAATTTTGAGGCATCACCAGAGAACCACTCCAGGTCTGTGGGTTTGAATTTCTTTGTACAATTGGTTTCTTCTTTTTGTGTCTGAAACCAGAAATGCACACGTTGTTTAAGCACATCATATCCTCCGTTAAATGCACTTGTTCTGATATAAAACACACTTATTCATACTTTACCTGTAAACCAAGAAGCATAGTAGAAATATCAGTACCATGGCAAGTAAGATGAAGATCAAGATCCTCAAATAGCCTTCTGTGTGACAGACAGTGAAATGACACTGTGATTGTAGCAACATTTCAAATTCAAGACAGTATTAGGACTACATTTAAGAAGAAAAAATAAGAGATTTCAATCATAAAGTCATTAATATTATGAGAATTAAGTCAGAGGGATATAAGTCGTACCATAAGGAGAATGAAGTTGGAGTATTAGGATAAAAAAGTTGTTAAAAAGTCATTATATCAGCAGAATAAAGATGTAAATTTACCAGAAAAGCCATATTTATATGCCTTGGATAAGACAGACAATAAGGGCAGCCATTTAACTTTATTCTGGTGATATTTAAGACTTAAGTTCAGCTTTTTTCTTGTAACAGAACGATTTTACCCCCAAATGTACGCCCGTAATATCTGACTTTATTTTCCAATGACTTTGTTCTCATAACAGAGTTATAAAGTCTAATGGCTGTTGGTACAATATATATATATATATTTATATATACCCAATTCTTTGTCATTTAAACTCATGATTCTAACAGATTGAAGCTTCTGTGAGGAGTTAACAGCGATGTCTCCTTGTAAACTAAACAGGCAAGCAAGATCACCAATAAAGGGACTAAAATTACTACGGAGAAATATTTAATGGCTACATGGGGGGTTAGGTATTAAAAGAGGCAAATTACAGAATAGTGTCTTTCTTCATATCAAATATTCCTGATGACTGACTCTTCAAAAAACATAAGATAGGACTTCATACATGTTCAGGACAAAAACAGCAGATATAAAAGGTGCCACTTTGTCAAAAAGAGGTGGACAAAGCCTAACCCTAATCCTACCAGGAGCTTTAAAAACGCACATGTGTAGTCATGGATTCACTCACTGTCAACAAACACTTGAATGGGCTCAGATTTCTTGTCATCTATTTCGTTTTTTGCAATGCAGTAGTAGGTTCCTGGGTTGTCTGAGAACACCGTGAGGGTCTGATGTTCTAAAATTTTTTGATCTTTTTTGTCCTCTGCCTCTTTCTGCTTGTACCATGAAAACTGATGGGCTGCAGGAAAGCTTTGAGTGACGCAGCTCAATGTAACTGAACTCCTCCCATCAGGCTGCTGCTCCTCCTCTCCTGTTTGGATCTCAGTCAGTTTTGGAGCATCTGAGAGAGGTTTGTAAGAAGAAAAGGGAGAAGAGCAAAAATATTAACCCAGCAATACTTACTTTTTCATTTGTATGTCATCATTAGTGCTTAATTTAACCTACACTTGACTTTGATTTCAGCTTCCTGTGATTTCCCAGTCCCCATTTCATTTTTGGCTTCACAGCTGTACAGCCCACTGTCAGAGGGGCTGACAGACTTTATGATGAAGTCTGGACTCGTCCCAATGCTCTCAGCCTTCCCGTCTTTTCTCTTTGTCCAGGTAAAAGAGGTCACAGGCGGGTAGGAGTTGGTGCTGCAGCTCAGCGTCAGCTGTGTGTATTCTTTAACAACAGCATCAGGCTTAGGCTGTACTGTCACGTCTTTTGGACGATCTGCAAAAATAAAAAATCAGATTTAAACATTAAACTTGTTGCTCATAATGGCAGTGTATACCACTTTTTTTCGACAGCAAGTACTCACAGTAAGCCCTCAGTGATAAGCTAATGACAGTGTTGCCTTATCTGACATATATAAGCATTTTTTTTCTTAGTTGAAACTGTGACACTGAATACGATGTAATCTGAATATAATCAATTTATTGGGTAAATCTGGTATAAAATTATTGAAGTGGAATAACATTTGGTGTGGTGGAAAATAAAAATATTCAAGTGAAGTGCAAGTACCTCGCCGATATGGTTAAAGAAACTGCACAGATCCTGCAAATACATGGCAGCTCCGCTACTAGTGTGTAAGCTACTGTGTTCAACTGATAATATATTGACTATTACTAATCAAACAGAGCCACCTGTCAACAGAAAACTAGATCAAATTGACGAACAGAGAAAATACATTTTTTTCTACTCTGCTCATGTTTGTTTCTCCTTTTAATGTTTTTGATTAGACTGACAAAGACAACGAAACACTGAGTCACTTACATTTCACCACCAGCTCTTTTCTCTCACTTTTACTTGAATCTTGGTTGTTCTCGGCCTCGCAGGTGTAAAAGCCGGAGTCAGCTGAAGTCACATTAAATATGCGTTGGAAAGTGTTTTTCCGCCAGTGATTGGCAGGATGAGTGTACACCACCTCTGAAGACCATGGGGTTGATTTGGATGTCCATGTCAAGGTGAGTTCAGACGGTGGGAAGCTTTCGACGGTGCAGCTGAAGGTGATGGGCTGACCTTCCTTGATTTCTTTCTTGTCCACAGTAAATATCGGGGGGGTTGGAGGATCTGCATAGGTGGAATCATTTGAAAAATACTGCTACAAAATTACAGAAGCTGTCTAAAAAAACTTTAAAATTTGCCATTTCAAGAATTAGCTTATTTGATTTTCGGAAAAAAAGAAAGAAAGCAGACTTTGGGATGTTAAGTCAAGTTACGGGTTAAAACGCCACAGTTACGAGAAAGTAAGTCATAATTACAAAGACAAAAATCAAAGTTATAAAAGTAATGTTTAAATCTATGTTGCCTTGTCAGTACCTCCAGGAATTTGTGATGTTTGCGATCGCAACGATTAACACAAATTCAACCAATCACCTCGAATTCGGCGAGGCACTGCAATTTCGTCCAATCATCGTGAATTTCCTGCATATTTGACCAATGAACTTGTGCTGCATTTGAGTTACCTCGGAAGTCAGATACCGGACAAGGCAAGCATTAAAATAACTTTCGTAGATGTAGCCATCTTGTTTCCGCCTCCGATTTTGCTTTTTTCTAACTTGGCAACTGAAACGCTGGTAATTGGGTGTGACGTCATTCCCAGCTTGGACTTCTGACTTCCGAGCGTAGACTGTATATAGAATGGACGCCGTCTGCCTCCTCCCTGAGTGAGGCCACTCCGAGAACAGCACCCTCTGGTGACGGGCTACAGTATAGGCTATAAATCCTGCCTCTGCCAGCAAAGCTTATGAGGCTGTGGACAAACTTTAGAAATTTATTACACAAAACATAAATGTTTTCCCCCCTGCTTTTGATGTTGACATGTAGTTATTGTAAGACTGTTTTGTGCTCAAGTCCTCTTTTTTCTGCACAGCTCCATTTTTAAAAGTTATTAGGGGGTTCACGTTTGCTATGATTGACACCTGATACAGCCTATTGGCGTACAAGGATGGTATAGCTCACTTAGGGGGATACGCTGTTTGAGCCAAGCGTCATCACAGCGACTCTCCCGCCGAAAGCGCACAATGCTACTGCGCAAGTGGTGGAGTGCGTACAATGCTACTGCGTAATGTTGGTTTCAGGAAATGGAGAGTAAACGCGGAATTACCGAGAGCTTTTTGGCCTCAAATCCGTATACTTGCGGAAGGCGGAACCAAGTTGTCCATATAGCCTATTCTTCCGAGGTAACTCGAACGCAGCATTAGCTCTCTTTCGCCCGCGCTTTTACCTGACATGTACGTCATCATATTCACTTCCTTGTTTACATTGAGAAGATGAAGACGTGCGGGACGCTAAACGCTCACATTTACCAGCAAATATCACCGCCAAAGTTCGTGGTAGCCATTTCCAGATGTGTTACATGAAAACTCTTCTACACTGCCTGCGGTATCGTGGTACAACACACGCGAAAGTCGTCGCTAGAGAGACGCTTCTTAACCGCGAAACATGCTAGGAGGACAGCTGAGAGAAGTCACAATGACAGAGGCTGTTGGATCCAGAACTATGAAAGGGTCAAGGTAAGCGCGGATATACTTTTTAAAGCGATATAAGTGAAGAATGAAAAAACGTGTGGATGTATGCTTTCATTTGTGTAATATCTAGTGTGTGTTGTGCGTGCGCGACTGTGCGTGCGTGCGCGAGTGTGTGTGAAAAAGTCCCCCCCCCAAAAAAACTGTTCTCTCTGTGTTACAGATAGGGGAGAGTGGGGTAAGACGAGCCATTTTTCATATTTCGGATCAAGTCAATCATAGTTTTGTCTCTAACTAGTGTATCTGCATATATTTCAGGATGTTGTGCATCCCTGCAAACCAACAGAATGAGTGTAAACATAACTGTCTTGATAATATAGCATGCTAAAAAAAAGTGGTCTCCTATGGTCAACTTGCCCGTGTATGGGGTAAGTTGAGCCGTATCCCTGCTACCCCCCACTCTCCACCCCAGCCCTCCCTCATCTTCTCTCTCCCTAAATAACAGTCACTTCTTTACATTCTTGTGTATTTTTATGTACTATACACTATTCAACTGGTACAATATTTCTTTTAAATTATTATTTCATATAACTACTAAAAAGGTATTTTTTAAAACATTATCCTTGTTGCTCATAATGGCATGTATATTATCACCTTTATGATCCTAAACATAAAAAATCTGGCTGATCATTTCACTGAAAAGAGAGGGGGCGGGTGTCAAACCAGAAGACTGATTGGAGGCAAAGAAAAGAGTTTAATTTGACTTTTTTTCCACTGCAGATACTCTCAGTTAGCCATCAGTGATAAGCTAATGCCACTGATGCTGTATCTGACATATATAAGTATTTTTTTTCTTAGTTGGAACTGTGACACTGAATATGATATAATCTGAATGCCTTTAGTACAGATGCTTTAAAACTGGCAGTTTAAAAACAAATGGTGATAACATACCTTACACTTCGGCGTGATTTCTCGACGTCACTTTGGAGATACCAGAACCACCGCCACACAACTGACGTTAAATAATTTTCATTCTCAACAATAACATCTTCGGAGGATGACTCAAAGTCATGGCTGACATCTATTTTGCTGCCCTCAGCTCCGCGTTTAGTTCCACGTTCGGTCATTCTATTTACTTCTCTGGCAACTTACAGAAGTGAGCAGGATCGACTCTGATTGGCTGTTGTGACGCACACTTCGGCTATGTTTGAAATAAGTAAATAAGCTCTCAGCTGATTACCGTGATCAAACTGAAATTTATCATGATCATATAATGCCCAGTCCTGGTCTAACCCCTTCACCCATGTGCTTTTAACCTTCACAGACTCCATAAATTGATGCCCATCTCCTAAATATTTGATCACATGATCAATTTTTACTATTTCCAAGCAACAAGGGGTGGCATAACTTACCCTTTGGCTCAATTTACCCCATTCTCCTTTATTGCTCAGAGATGCAGAGCACTCTGTGTAGAAAATATCACACCTTAATCTTATGGTTTAAGGCCAAAAAATCACAAAAGACTGGTGTAGCTAATTTGCAGTTGCCCTCTTACCTGTGATTTTAAGAACCGAAGCCTCAAATGATGTTAACTTCCACTGCAATTTTTTAGAAAAGCTGCCGCAAAATCAGGCATTTTAGGCCGTAACAATCACAAAAAAACCTGCGAAATCCTGGAGGGACTGCATTGTAATGTCATGAGAACTAATCATCTGACGAAAGTGAAGTATTTTCATCTCAGTGTCTTTCAGCAGACATGAGTTTAGAAGAATAGAAAAGACCAGATTTGATTTTACTGGATGAGAAAAGAACCCTCATCAACACTCAACATTTCACATGACAAGAGGATTACTTACAGAGAACTTGGATGCACACAGATGTACTGTTGAACCCTGGACCAACTTCATTGGTTGCTCTGCACATATAGCATGCTTCATCTGCTCTTTGTACTTTCTCCAAATTCAGGATCTGTTCAGATGACTTTAACTGTGAGGAGCCAGTTGCTTTGATTGTGTTGTGACTGAACCAGGAGTAGCCAGAGTTGGTTTTCGGGGAAGGGTAGGCATCAGTGTCACATGTGAATTGAAGAGAGGTATTAACTTCTACTTGAGTATTGTTTGAAGGCGAGGAAATTCTTGTCTCTCTTGGCCTGTCTGGAAGGAAAACATAAGTCTTAGTGTGTTTTCAGCGGTTAAACAAACTACAAATTTTTATTTACTTTCTTTTTGGTTTCATCACCAAGAATGCATGAGCATGTTCAAGGTAGCTAAAAATACTTACATTTAATTTCAATATCTTTTGGTTGTGATCCTCTAGTACCCACAGAGTTAGTGGCTTTACAGGTGTATCGGCCTTTGTCCTCAGGTCTGACTCTTGGAATACTGAAAGTCTGGACTTTCTTAATCTGGAGTCCATTTTTTAACCAAACAAAGTCACGGGGTTTTGGGTTGCTTTTGAGGACATTGCAGGTAAATGTTATATCATCTCCTTCTGTAACCTCATCAGCAGGTGAAGTCTGCACCTCAATTATAGGCATATCTGAAACAGGATATTTCAGTTATCGATTTACCTATAATAACGAGTAAAGTGTCTAAAAGCACATCAGTATTACAGGAATACAACCACAGAGATTAAAAATAAAGAAGTAAGGCAGGTTGGAGCATAAATTGTACTCACATTTAATATCAATGCTGAATATTTCAGACTTTGATTTTCCCAATGTGTTTGTAGCTTCACAAGAGTAATTTCCACTTTGTTTTGTTGTTACTGATCGAGAATTCAGAGCTGCTCCATCATACTTTTGTCCATTTTTAAACCAGGTAATAGTAGGTTTGGGATTTCCTTTGGCAGAACAAGTCAGAGTAACAGATTGACCCTCCTTCACAATGCCTTCCGTCACAATGCCTCCATGCACAGAACTCGTTGCTGACATCTCTTTTGGAGCATCTAATCAACATATATTGCACAAATTTAAAGAAATATTCATTAAAATACAACAAGCACAGTTGGATTGTTTGAGGAAATCAAATGTTCTAAAAAAAGGAGGTGATTCTCTCTTTTGTTTCACTCTCTTTAGTTATATCTTTCTGGTGAATAATCGAGCCCCTCAAAGCTATTTGTGAACCACAGCGCTGCTTCCAAAATCTGTGTCTCTGCAGATAACATCCAATTTTTGAGCTTCATCAGGTTACGAATTGATTAAACTTTAAACTGTTTTTTAAAACTGTTTTTATTCAGTTCTGTCTTGAAGGCAGATGACCAATTGCGTCGATGTTTATTATCCTTTTTAAAACGATCATTTAGCCGTAAAAGGTGTGCTGGTACAAATTGTTACCACCTCCATTCATCTCTTTCATTGGACGATTTCCTGCCGCCTGTGTGACGGTTAAGAGTCTGTTGACAGGTTCTGGTAAGAAGCAGTGTCTGCTCAGGTAAGAACAAAGCTGTATGATGACTGTCAAATACCTGATAATTCTCTAAATTTCGTGTTCACAATACTCCACTTTCTTTGTGAAGCCAGGTCTATTGCTGCATTTCAGTTGTACTCAGAAGTCGGAATTTCCGAGCTCCGAGTCGGAAAGTCATCTGAAACGCCCACCTGAAGTCGGATTGGAAAGTCAGATGATCCTCACCAAGCCCGACTTGACTACAACGTTCAACAGTAAAGAGTAACAGCGTAATCTCTCGTAATGTATTATTTATTCGCACTTCTGTTTTGTTTTTGTGAAATTAAATAAGTGGTATATGATGTACTACTGACATCCGACTTCTGAGGTAACTGAAATGCAGCATATTGGTTTGCGCTTCGGTGGCGTCCTTTGATAAGGTAGCAAAACTCATCGGAACCTCTCCGTGTAATCAGCATGAGAGCATTACATTAAGTGTACCTCAGAGTAAACACATTTTCAGCCAAGCTAACCAAAACAGTCGGGTATTCTTTCTTCACGCTGTAAAAAACGAGTTCCTTTGACTAAAACCTTTGGTGTAGTTTAGTATTGTAAATGTATTTGTAGTGAAAATAACCATTGTAATAGAAGATATCATTCAGATTGTGAACTTACATTGGACAGTTAAACGGTCTGTCTTGATAGAATAGACATCCGAGTTCTTAAGTGTTTGACATGAAATCTCTTTCAAATCATCCTTCCAGCTCACTTCATAACTGATGGTAATCCTTTTTTCTTCATTTTGAGTTTGTGTGGGGCGATCTTGTCCTAATCCTTCTATTTTGAGGTCTAAAGAGCATGAACTTGGAGTGGAACACTTGAGTGATATGGTGCTGTTTTCCTTTACAGCTAGAGGCGTTTCGAAAGTGATCGGGCATAGGTTTTCTGAAACACGAAGATGAGACAAGGTAAGAAGAGATGCAGGATTAAATGCACATTTCTTGTACTCATTTGAATCTTAAACTTTATTTTTTTCTTAACTCAAGCTACTTTTAAAACTGTGGTCAGTATCTAGAGCTTTTACTTACTTTCAACTTTGAGGGTTGCATTTGGATTTGTCATCCATTTTTCACTTGTACGTCTTCTTATGTATCTGAAGGCATACTCTCCACCGTCTGTTTCGTTCAGGTTGCAGATCTTAATGCTGCTCGTTGCCTCCTTAGAGGCTGATTCCGAAGTATTTAATAGAGAGCCGGTGTATTCCACTCTGTTTACATAGTCCGGACTTACTGAACGTGCTGACTGGTCTGAGCTGAAAACCACAGTGCCAGTGAAGTCTTTCGCTGTGTCATTGTATGACCCATTCTTTAACCAAAACCAGTATGCATTGGTAATATAGATATCCTTAGTGAGCTTGCACTTGATTTCAATGCAGGACCCCTCCACAGCAGTCAGCTGAAGTTTTTCTAGTATGAAGGGTGATTTTTCAGAACAGCGCAAGCCTGTGGTGTTCAAAAAACAAACATGAAAACATGAGGTGTTGCTTATGACTTGAGTAGAAATGTAAACACCATAGTTGATATCATTGTTGAGTGATCAAATCCTACCTGTTATGAGCACCAGAAATACCAACAACCGCACAGGTTGTGCTGTCATCTTGAGGTCGCACTGTGGCCTGATACGTGAAACAAAGACATCTAACATTCAGGTGTTTTAACCAAGGTGTGCATGAAAACTCAGTAGAAGCGTCTTTTTGTCACTGTCAAATCAGGCTGTTATCAGGAAGTTTTGTTTTTTTTCTTGAGGTGCAAAGCAGCTGGTTGACATTTTCTTCTTCCTCTATTATCTTTTTTTGTGCTCGCTGTTTTCTGCATTTCATTTCTCCTTTCATGATATTTGGGAACACCCGTGTGTCACCACAATAAATTTTCACTTTTACTCTCGCAGTCAGCAGAGTGAATCGCTTAATGTCAGTTAACAGCGGATAACGAGGGGCTTTCTGAAATTGTGTCACCAAAAATAAAGGATATTTTGTCTTTGATTTACGACAAATTAAGCCTTATTTTATGTATTAATTTCGTTAGGCCTTTCAAACGGTTCAAAGTGATATCTATGTAGGTTAAACTTTTTAATCTTTATAATACCATTTAATCTTGGAGATGTTATCTGAAGGCATGGCATCAACTTCCATAGCTTTGCAGATGACACAGCTTTATGTTCCCATGTCTGCAGATGACCCAGGACCAATTGCCACCCCTTTTAAAATTGTATTTTAGATATCAAGTCTTAGTTTACATCAAATTAGCTTTAATGATATGAGCATGTGAGGGCCCTCAGGTTTTCAGGTAATGGTCCTTTAAAGGTGCTGAAAATCAAGACAAAGACCCACAGTAAGGCAGCTCTTCCTACGACAGCCTTAGCTGACCTGAAAACCTGACGGCGGCACAGAACACCCATATTTTTAAAGGAAACCTAAGACCCACCTTTATAGCCTTCATTACTTATCATACTCTTGTTTACTTATTCTGTAATTTTATTTTGTTTCAATGTTTTCAAAACAGAGTCGTCTTTTATAATTTATTATCTTATTTGTTAGCTCTAAAGATTTTGTCCTACCTCTAGTGTTTCTTCTTCGAGCTAATGCGAGAGCGCTTGCTTAGTTTGGCACCTCCTTTTTGAAATAATAATGATAATAATAATAATAATAATAATAATGATGATGATGATGATGATGATGATAATAATAATCTCTTTTTATAGGGCACGTTTTAAAAGCTCCACTAAAAGTGCTTTACACAGATGGAAAAAGTCTCTGATTTAGTCATTTACATTTTTTTTACATATTTTTACTTGGCATCTCGATTGGGGGCTGGGGGAGGGGAGGGCACTTTGTGTTCGTTTTTTTTTTATGTGCAGCACTTAAAGTTACATTATTGCTGTATGATTAAGTGCTTTACAATTAAAGTCCAACTGGCGATATTAAATCAATGACCTTTGCCTTTTATATTGAATTTAGCGTGTGGTTAGTCGTTTTCAGCATCTGTATGATGGTTGTGCGGCACTACTGGCTGTTCAACAAACTGTCCTTCAGGGATAAAAAAACATTGATTCTGGATTCAGATTCTTTTCCCTTCTTATAATATAACCTTAAGAAACCTTGCTCTTATTTACACACATTTTTGAATGATCTTTTTTCACTTTTTTTCGACTTAACCAGCCTAAGAGGCCAACAACACACCAACTCATGTATTTCTAATGTATTTATACTGATGTAGAACAATGTACTGTATGTTACACACTCATTACATACTGTAGATCTTGATAGTGCATTAAAAAGGTTAACAGTTTTGCTCTTTGGTCATAGATAACCAAAACTCCATTCCATCAAAGGTGGAATGATTAATTACAAAGTTTATTGAAGAATACAGAGAGATGGCCGCTCGCTTGAGAAAGATAAGTTCAAATTAATGACAGAGAACTTTTTCCTACTTTTTACCTACAAAAGAACTACAACAAACTGATGATGAATTACTCCAGAAAGAGGTCAGTATTTCTTTTAGATAAGGCTGTAAAAATAGATGAAAATTTTCCGGCTTAAAGACACAAAAGTAAATCTCAATCTTACCTCAGAGGATCCCCTTGAAACAGGTTGTAGCGAAAACCATCCCGTCTACCAAGACATTAAAAAAGGAAGTTTTCACACTTGATACAAAGTCTTGCAGAATTTGCATGCCCACTCATGCAAACCATAAAATGCAATCTTTCATAGTTTTACTGAAGCTAAATTCATGACTTCTACTTGCCTGCTGCTGTACGCATGTGGTTGAACGCCCTCTCACTTCCTCTATTTGTTGTTTTAGCCAAAACTGAGCAGAGAACAAGTGTTCAGGGAAACTCTCTCTCTTCTCGACACTTGTTTTGAATAATGCATGCGTACAGAGATGTTCGCTTTCACTCTCTTTCAAAGAGAAAATGCATCAGGTGACTTCTCAAGTGTTGTACAAATTGTGTTTTTATTAACCAAATCATTAAAGATGAACCTTTACATGAACAGGAAACACCAAAAAAGCAGTTCACTTCCCCTCCCCAAGAGCAGCAGCCACTATCCTCTCAGCATCAGCCGCCATTTCATCAATGGTGCCGTTTAAGGCTTGGAGCATTGCAGCGAAAGAGCGGCTAACAGAGCGGGCATGTCTCGGCATCGCCATCTCCACTATCTTTGAAGAAACTGTGGCCAAGTCCTTCTCTGCTGCCGCCAGACGCTTTTTCACTTCACCTTTTGTGACCTCCACGGACAACGCACAAGTCCGCAACCCCTTCAGTCTCATGGGCTCAATACCTCGCTGTCGGGCCAGACGCTCCACCGATTCGTCGTCCAGGCACAGAGAGAGTTGAGCTTTCGTCAAAATCCTCATTGCTATACTTGAGTCCACCATAGAGGCCACAAAGGGAACAGGGATAGCAGAAACCCCACCAGATAGAGATGCAGCGGCCCATACGAGAGCTTTGAATGCGTATTTTTTCTGAGTGACGAGTTTTGAGGTTAGCGTTGGGAGAGCCAGGAGGAGGGCGTGGGCTCTGATTTCTGGGAGGTCTCTACCCATGTCCTCCAACAGGTCAGGGAAGTCAAACTTCTCCAGGGTTGAGGGTCTCACCAGGTAGACCTTAAGGTGAGCCACACCCTGTGATCTCAGCGCCTCCACACTGGCTTTTCTCTTTTCCTCCAGGTTGTTTTCTGCGTCCTTATCTGAAGCTAAGAGAATAAAATACACATTTTGACGCTGTAGTGACCGGGCCTCTAGAAACACTCTTATACTGTTGGGTTGGGGTGTCTGTGAGAACGTCATGAAGACGGCATTGTACCGGAAGAACTTTACTCTCTCCATGTATCCCTCAGGTTCAAATGGGGAGGTCAAAGGGACGGGTGGTAGATCCCACAGGCGAAAATCAGGGTGTTTGGGGTTGGGGTAGCTCGCCAGTTCTTCTGGGGGAACAGAGGATGGTGAAGGAGCTGCTCCATCATCCCCTGGAGTGAGACCACTGAGGGAGTTTATGAAGGTGGTCTTTCCATCATCACGGTCCCCCAACATGGCTAAGTTGATCCTGCTGATGAGGAGATCTTCCACTGCTTCCTTGACGTCTGATAACTTGTTGTTGTCTATTGAGTATTTGAGGGTCTCGAGGAGGTTCAGGCTTTTTAAAACGTCAGCCATTTCTGTGAAGAGATGAGAAACTTTAACTTAAAGCCATTTAATACAGAAAAATACAGAAACATCAGATGACCACCAGGAAATAAGACCAAGAAGAGCATCAAGACTGCTCTACTTTTCCCATATTTATAAGTGCTACAAACATGCAGAGTATTGATAAACACAGATTAAAGAACATAGACATAGATTAAGAAAATTACCCTGCCATGTCTTTGAAAGAAACTTGTACTCAATTGTCATATCTTGTGACTCAGGAAGAACAGTCAATCTGACATCTTAATTAAAGATTTGCACGCTCAGTTAACACAAAGAAATCTCACCAATCACAGCCCCAGAATTTGATGTTACAAACACATATCTGTCAGTTATAAGTGTGAAAATCTAACTTGTTTTTTTGTAGTTTTATCGAATGCATAAAATATTTGTTGATGTAAAACTACCCAAATATTGAATTAGAAAAACCTGATCTGACAGAGTATTGCAGAATCTCACCTATAGATCCAGAGAAGAGGCAGCAGTGTGGTTTAAGTAATTCCTCTCTGTTGTCAAGTGAGGATTCTTCCGTAGTCCTGAGGCACCGGCAGAGTCAGCTCGATCTATTTAAAGTGTCTGCTCCTCCAGTGGAACATTTTAATCTTGTTAGCTTAGCCTTAATCCACATTCACTTTCAGCACATGCATGCGTTGTGAACTGCTTGTTCATGCACAAGCTTACAAGAAGGCACATGTGTTTGTAGGTAAAACAAACAAACAAATACACACCTTTTTATGTGAAGTAACATTCATTCATATATTTAAAAAAAAACTTGGACTATTTTAATTATTTTCTGCTCTACTAAAAACTCTAAAGTAATATTAATTGTGGTGCTGTATTTGTTTTATCCTTAAAGGGATATTCCGGTGTGAAATTAAGTTAGGGTCAAACACACTGTCACACTGAGTTAGACACCCCCTCGAGAGATGAATGTTTTTCGACTGCTTGCTTCTCTAGTTATACCAACTTTAGTAATGACAGCATGATAGCAGTACACAGTGGTCCCAGGAGCCACGCGCTCAACCAAAACGCCACTCTGTAGCCACAAATAATGCTCAGAACAGGACCTAACTTCATCAACAGGACATATAGGGTCCCAGCCATAGCTCTAGCCACCATACATCTTTTTAACTTTGACTAATTTCAGGGCCAGTCTATTACAGACTTCAGCAGGGGGACCCAGCTCAAGGAAGAACATTTATGATCATTTCGTCATGGAAATGCAATCAGACCGAAACGCTAAGGCAGAAGAACTACCGCATCTGCAGTACAAAATGATTATTATGGTGATTATTACTTCAAGGAAATGATAAAGTAATGATCACAGATGTTCTTCCTTAAGCTGCGTCACCCCGCTGCAGTTGGTGATGGTCTCGTGCGAGGTCTCCCTACAAACAAGCGGCTGCTGGAAGAGAGTAGGTGAGTTGTGTTTAGTCTCTTTGCTAAAGAAATTAGGCAAAGTTAAAAAGATGTTTGATGGCTAGTGCTATGGCTGGTACCCTATATGTACTGTTAGATGCTGTTCTTATTTTATTTTATTTTATTTTATTATTTGTGGCTATAGAGTGGAGTTTTGGTTGAGGTTTGTGTGTGGCTCCTCAAACTGCTGTGTATTGCTATTGTGCGGTCGTTACTAAGTTGGTATCACTAAAGAAGCAGTCGGCAACGTTCATCTCAACTCGATGTTACGTGTGTTTGACCCTAACCTAATTTTACGCCGGAATATCCCTTTAACTTGCACCAAAATTGATTCAAACTGAAAATTTATCACAGGAGCTTTAATTTTTTCTGAATTTGTCTAATTGTATCCTCTCTTACGTCACCTTAAAAAAAAACATTCATGATTATGTTAATGTGTTTTTTTTTCCCACCAGTTTTAACAGGCAGAGGTGAAATGTACCAGACTTCTCCTTAATTTGTTTTTGTATGATGTCTTTAATAGACATTTTCTCCAGAAACACCTCTGCTAATGTTCACAGTTACTATGGGGTTTTGACCAATCAGAATTGAGTATTTAAGGGCGCTTTTACACAGAAAACAAGAAACCTCAACATGGAAAGATATTGTCTTGTATCTGTTAATATGAGTGCACCACTGTTGCTGTGGTTAGTCATACTCTATTTGTTCTGGTTGCCAGATTTGACAGGAAGTGACTTCACCTCTTTAAGGCAACCTCTACTCACTTGTTTTGTTCAACATCAGATTGCAATTTCTATGTCAAAATTATAATCCAACAGTCTATAGTTTCAGTAGTTTTTAATTCAAACTCTTTAGTAGTTTTTAATGATCTGAAAAAGGCCCAGGTGTGTGAAATTACACAAAAACCCAAATCTGCAAAGATCCTTTTTTGAAGCTGACAAACAGTCCAACCTTCAGCATGACAGTTTCATTTTCTTTTCATTGATAATGGGTTATATTATAAATTAACACTTCCTCACAAAGGCGAGAAGAGAGTTTTCAAAAAGAGGTACCGAGTAGGAGAGAAGAACTGCAAGTGAGAACCCCTTTTAAGCCAAGCTGCAGTCTTACTTTCATCTCTGTTAAGAAGACAGCCTGCATGCAAAACATGGTGGGGGTTTCAGAAGTTATCTTTGGTGCGCATCCCCGCTATGTTTTCCTGTCTGCCAACAGGAAACAGTGGTGTGAATTCACTGTTTTTGACACCAACATATTGTGTGTCAGTTCCATGCAAGTGCCAAGACTTGATTTCAGTATTTAAAAATGGCTCATCATTGATCATATGTTGATACAGTTGATCTGACAAAGTTGCATAGTTTCACTGCAGTGGCTTTCTTGGCAATGACAAACATCTTGCAGTCAGATCACCTTTACCTTCAATGCTTGCAGACCAATTTCACATATACAAAGCAGACACGTAAATGATCTTTCCTCTGATTGTGAGGAGTAGAGTTACTCTGATTATTCTAAGTCCACAAAACAGTGGCACGTTCAAGTCTTTCTTCAGAAGTTATAGATAAACTTAAAGCATGAAACACTTCCTGAAAATGAGAAGTTTCAGTTGATATGACATGGGTCCCTCGGCTGTAGTTTAAACAAACTCTCAGATTCAATATTTTTATTTAGTTTTTCTCTTTAATCTTGATTCACAGTCATATAATACATCAAGAAAATACACATCACCCCAAAATGTCTATTCACTGTAAAACTTCAACACTCAAACAAAACAGCAACAAAACATCAACATCATAAATTTATGGTTGGTCCAACTTTTATCTATTTTCCGTTATTGCTGGTAAAATCTGCATTACTTGCAAAATGTTTTAAAAGTCAAAAGTTTAATCTACAACAGTCAACGAACAAACGCATTTTCCACACATAAAAAAACAATTCTGATGAAGTTAAAGGCGGAAAGTGTGATAATGAGTCTAATCCCAAGTGTAACTCTCATACTGTCATATAAACACATGAACATTACAATTCCTACCTTTTAAAATATTTCCTCACAACTGCTGTCTAGACTGTCTAGACCCCTGTGAAGAGTATTTTGATGTTCATGAAATTCACATTGATGCCATTTCATGAAATCCAAAAAAGACAAGACCATCAGCAACCAAACTGATGATTTTATATGCTAGTTTTTAATGCCTTATTTCAGTGTCAGTTGGCAGCTGAAGGAACAGCCATATTGTGCAATTCCCTCAAAAAATATTAACAATAAATAATACATTTGACTGTTAGAAATCAGCAGGATGAGATTTTTTCTCAAGCATGTAGAGGACAAACAAAGCAAAGACTCTTTACAGGAGCTTTAAGTATTTTGGAAATATTCAGATAAGTCACAGGAATGAATTTTAAACAATGATTTATACATTTAATACCCAAGGCATATTTTCTAATTTTATAGCCACAGTGTTTGTGGTTGAACAGGTACCCCTACTGGTGAAAAAAAAAAACATTTCCAACAAATCTTTTCTTGTACTGCCTTTTGTGAACTGCTTAGAGCCACAGCAGAGCCCACTCACCAGAACTCTATGACTACATCATGGTGGTACCAGGTTTTCAGGGTTAGAGACAGCTGTGTCTGGCAAGTTGTCATGTCAGAACAAATTACAGAGCTGCTGTTTCCTGAAACACTTTAGCTACACTATCCTCACTCTGACCCATTATATCCTCCACATTAGAGTACACATCCTCACCTTCCTTATCATCTGTTCCACCCTCCCTGTTCTCCCCGTCTTTCTCCTCTTCCTCTTTGCCTTCTCCATCTCTTCTTGTGTTTTCTTTCTTAATTTCAGCGTACTCTGTCTCTTTCACCTCTGCTGTCTCTGCTCCTGAAAGACTCTTCCTTTTAACCCTGGAGAAATCGAGGTTGGAATAATCAACATCTGGCTTTCCAGCCGCCGCATCACCTGCTTCTTCAGTTGCTTCTTGGTAGATGGCCTGACCATTTTCCTCCGCTTGACCGGCATTCATCTGTCAGAAACGACACAGAACTGATTCAAAAATATGTATATATTCGGGTCAAACTGCTCTATAAATTGTCCTCACTTAAAAAGTCTTCCGAGTGTAATTTTCATTTCCACCACTAGGTGTCAGAAAAGTTCTCCATCTCATTTGTTAGAGTTTGTTAGGATTGTCCCAATTTGCTGAATAAAAAAGATTACCAGTGGATCCACTTGACTCGTCACCATCTCCAGATTTTGAGCCTCAGCCAGGTTCCCATAAGTCCTCTGTTTTTTCCTAAGAAGTTGTATTAAAGCAACAAAAATTAAACTCACAACTTTAAGCAAATATGAGATCTCTTGAAAGGGCAAGTCCAAACTTTTAGCATGTTTCGGCCCACCAACCCCACTCATAGACATTTTCCGTCTCTCAGTATTATTTATTGATGTTATCCACATCATTATTATTGGATTATAATACAAAATTATGCACAAGGGGAGCCTAGAAATGTATGCAAGCATAGTAAAAAGATATAAAAAAAACTGTATAAATAAGAATTTAAAGTGTACCTGTGGCATTTTATCCCCAAGCAGCAAAGGATTGCAGAGAGGAGAGCACCAATCAGAAATGCAATGATAATTTCCAGTCGAGTAATAAGTCTGAACAGTTCCATGTTTGGATCTGAAATCAAGAGAAAAAGAAAGTATTAAAAAAAAAAAAGTCTGTCACGGCTTTTAGAATATCAAATTCACCCATAGCGTGAGTGGTTACCTTCCTCCTCTACTTGGTTTATGATGAGGTTCTGTTTTACTTCTCCACGCTCGTTGCTGCTGACACACTCAACAGTTGTGTGACTTGTCTTTTTTAAAGCCAGGGTGAAGGTGCTGTTGACGGTGTGGTTTGAGGTGGTGGTAATGACCGTGAACTCTTTGCGGCCCTCCAGCAAAGGCCATGTGATGGTGGGTAAAGGGACCCCTTCACTGATACAAATGCAGATCAGATGCTTTGAGTCATTTCTGCATCCAGAGCCGCTGAGGATCTTTGAATATGCTGTAAGAGGAGGATGATGGCGTTAGTGAAGTATACATTAGGTGGTAGAATATGATGTGCATACTTCTTACGCAGCCTGATGTCGCAAGACCGACCATCTATCTCATTTTAACAAACTGGTGGGTCTGGGATTGCGGTCATTCTGGACATTTTCTTATCAGGGTTAGATATTAGGGCTGGGAGAAAAAAAACAATACTGCATAGCAGAGGTGGGGGCTTGACGACTTGGCTCAAGACTTGACTTGGACTTGAGTCCCGTTTTTGACTTGCTTGATGAAATCAAGAAATTACTTGGACTTGCTTGGGACTTGATTGCTAAAGACCTGAGACTTGACTTGACTTGACTTGAGCCCAGTGACTTGAAAAGTCAAGTCAAGTCTTTTCAAGTCACTTCATACCTTACAGCAGGCAGGCCCAAACCATTTAAAAAGTGTCACATCAACTAATAGTCAGGAATTACGGCCGTTGGTAACACCGTGTTGTGTTGCCAAGTCTGCTTATTTCCCGCAAAAAAATTCGCTTGTTTTTGGCTTGTTTCTGGAGGTCTGTTTCCTCATTTCTCTTACGAAACTTGGCAACACTGTCTCAAACTCTAGCCTCCCTCATAATGACAACACCGGGAGGACTGAACATAAATTCGCTCGCTAGTATTGCCCGCCTGTTGCCTAGTGTCTCTCTTTTGTTTTGTTTTTGAACAGTGAATTAGAGTATCAGTTTAATGTTTGATTGTATTTGAGTCTTCCTTATTTTTGTGCACATTGTCTAAGTTTCCAATTATTGAAGTTTATCTGATTATTTTTTTTATGACATGTAAAACTGTTTGGTTAAAGCTGCACTATGTAATTTAACACAAACAAGAACCCTTGTTTAATAATATAATCTATATATATGTAAAGATTTAATAATAAATCTTTACATATAACAAATGGTTTATGGCTTTGATATGACTTGTTTTTGACTTGAAAGAAACGGTAAGGACTTGGACTTGACTTGAGACTTGTCTGTGTTGACTTGGACTTGCCTTGGAATTGAGAGCAAAGACTTGAGACTCGACTTGGACTTACAACATAGGGACTTTCCCCCACCACTGCTGCATAGTGTTGCGATATTTTCTCTGGTGATATATCGTATCGTCTCATTTACCAAGTATCGATTTTTCAAATCGAGGTGGGGTGTCAAGAGGTCTGAGCCAGCTCCAGGCTGTAACTCAACACAGAAGAAGACAGGTCAGTTGGTAGGTTGACATGTTATCCAAAAGAAACCTATTTGTTGCATTAGTCTGACTGAAGTTGCACTAAATCGAACCTTTCACAGTTGGACTAACATATCTGGATTATGTGGTTGGGGATCAGTTTTCTCTCACACGTATACGGCTCAGACAGACTGAAACTGGCCTAAAAGTTATTTGCATGCTCCGGTGTTCACGTGCTAGGTTTTGGCCTATTATACTTATTTTAACACTTTGTACCTTTAAAGAAATTGAGTCTCAGGTTTCAGTTCCTTGAAAAAAAGTCTCTGTATTAGTACGGTCTACTCACGTCCCACTGTTACATTCACTTCCTCCTTCTGACTGGTGTTAAGATGTTCTGCGGTACAGATGTACACTCCTGCATCTCCTGGTTTCACTGCAGTGATAACAAGTGTGGCTGATCCTTTGTCTTGTAGGGTTGTATTGGAGCCAAGTTTAGTCCATAAAACGTTAGATGGAGGGAAACTGTCAACACTGCAGGTCAGATTCAGAGTGTTGCCCGTCCCTATAGCTGTCTCTCCAGTGATGTTCGGTTTCCTGATATCTTTAAGACAAAGTTTGGACATAGTATTAGAAAATATCACACAAGTCTGTTTGTGATCAGCTTTATACATGTCCAACCTGAGGCTGAAGACCTTCAATCCTAGGGTTGCAAAATTCCGGGAATTTTCAAAGTTGGAAACTTTCCACAGGAATTAATGGGAATTAACTGGAATTGACGGGAATAGATCTGAAATTTACAAAATTGAAGGTTGGCCCTCAACAGGGAACTTAAATATAGTTGGGGAAATATATTGCAGCATAATCTTGACTAAAACAACCAGATTTAATGCAAGTAAACTCCTCGATCACATGCACACTGCTCACTGCTTACAAGCTTTTTTTATTTTATTTTTCTGAAAAATGCCGCGTTTGCCATCTGTATTATTTTTTGCATGGATGTCAGCTTATGACAAAACAAAAATATTTACATTTAGTACGCTTGGGTATGATACACTTTGTTTAAATTAACCCCCAATTTCCAGTTAATTCCCATAAATTCCCCGTGGAAAGTTTCTGGAAATTTACCGGAAACTTTCCGCCCCTTTGCAACCCTATTCCATCCTTAATTAAGCTAAGATATTCAAACACTTTCTAATGTTAAGGGGTAAATCTGCTTTCATATGAAGCATCACGTTCTGTAAATCGTATATATTTACTGAATGCCTGTTTATTGTGTGTCTTGCTTGATTCTGGTACAGCAGTTGGTCGACTTTGTCCCATCATCCACCTCTGTCACACTGCACCTTGAACTGGCAATATGAAAAGGACTATTATGTTTTACTCACAGGTCACTTTCAGAGCCTCAGTTTTTGCTGTCGTCACTCCTTGTCCGAAGCTGACCTTACAGGTTACATTCTTGCCATGGTGTGAGACCAAAGGGTTAAAGGTCAAATTTGAACCTCGGACAGTTTTTCCTGATCCTGCCCATATCCAGGTGATCTCAGGCTCAGCAGGGCAGAGGCTGGGAGCAGTGCAGGTCAGTGTGGCCTGCTTCCCCTCTTGTAGAAGAGGAATCATCACTGTAGGCTTCTGGCTCAGATCTTAAGTGAAGTGAGAGAAAATATGCAGTAAAAACAAAGTCAGCAAGACACTAACTTCTAATGATATAGATTAATCAGATATACACGTTACTGTTAACTTCAACTTTGATAAAAACAAAAGCCAGATAAGATGCCTGGATATGAAGGTTTTGCTTTGCTACTATTCAGCTCAACCCCAGAGACCAGACATTTTTTCAACAACAGACTTCATGGACTGTGATACTC
The DNA here is from genome assembly GCA_962446985.1 of Xyrichtys novacula. Lineage (NCBI taxonomy): Eukaryota > Metazoa > Chordata > Actinopteri > Labriformes > Labridae > Xyrichtys > Xyrichtys novacula. The sequence goes on from OY660871.1 coordinate 29,678,734, forward strand.
TATTAAGGAAGTGTACTGCATTTGCCTGTTCCAGTTCCTCCACATCCAGACAGAAGCTTTCGTTTACACCTCTTAAGAAAGCAAACAAGCCCTGACTGTCAGATTATAAAGTCTAGTTTTCTCTTGGTTTGGCTGTGAAGCATGGGGACTCATGTTGTGAAGTAACTTAAATGGTGTTGTAAGTTTATAGACTTTGTTCAGGCATGTCAGGACTCTGTACTTGTTCAGACATGAAGCTGATGATGGTCATTGCATTTGAGTAAACATGGATGTTTCACTGATAGTGGCTGGATCATCTGAAATGCATTCATACACCTGAGAGAGCTGCTCTTGATCTTGAGGCACTGGTATCCTGTTCATTCAGAAAAACAACTGTTTTTGTTATTCGCTGAATGCAGTACTTTTCTGAACTTCATACCTTTTACAGTGAGTTTCACTCTGGAAGAAATAAATCCATTTGTTGTATCATTCATGAATCGGAGCTGATAAAATCCAGAGTCTGACTTTTCGAGATCTTTGATGATGATGCTGCAGGTCCTCCAACTCAGATCAGGAACCAACAGGGAAACCCTTCCTCCGGCACTAGAACGAGTCTCTGAATCTGTGTCGTTCAATCGGAGTATTACGTCAGAACGAGAGCAGTTCTGATCACATTTGATCCAAACTGCACTTTCCAAATTGATGTCAGGATCAGAGGTCAAGTTACAGGGAATCACCACACAGAGTCCAACCTCTGCTGTTTTTTCTGGAGTTTCTGGGGGGGATGCAACTGAAAATAAGAACATGTGAAGAGGTATCAAAATCAGCAGGGCTGTCTCAACAAGCAGTCAGTCAGTTTAACAGACAGGACTTGGTGTTTACAGGCAGGCTGTTATGATAAAAAGAGTCCACTAAGGGTTGATGTTGGGACCACTGCTTTTTTATTCTTAACATAAATGATATGAATCAAAATGTGGAATATGCAGATTTTCATTTCTATGCAGACGACTCTACGATGTACTGCTCTGCATCTACTGCAAGTCTCCAAGTTACAGCTTCCTTTAAACACTGTTCAGCTACATTTGTTTGACTGAAAACTGGTTTTGAATGCAGATGAAACAAAAGCCAGGCTGTTTTTAAAGGCAAAATCCAAGTCCTCAAAAATGCTTTCAATCTTAACTCTGCAGGGCGAAGAGATCGCGTTCGCTGGGTATTTTACTTTTATGTCAATGCTATGTCACATGCTTCCCACTTCTCAGAGTTTGCATTCCCTGGACACTGAGGTTCATCGTTTATTGTATAGGCCTCACTCATTATTGAACGCATTGGTTGGCCTTGCTTGTCTATGAGTAGACTAAAATGTTGGCAAATTCTTGTTTATTTGTGTCTATCATAGGTTTGCTTTCGTCGTACCTCTTAACCTACATCAAACAGAATAGTACAGGAACTTTGACCCCCGATTGCAGGATCTTCTCTTATTGTTCGCTCCAGAGGTCAGAACTGAGATGGGTGAAAAAAAGCCTTTTAAATTCCCTGCTATACTTAAACACTGCAAAGACCTCATGGCGCCTGATACTGACAAGGATGGGCTGCTTTTATTGGGACGTTGACGAACCGTCAAGGGGCAAATCTCAGTTTTTCTCATGCAACTGTTGCATGCTGCTTGTAAGACATCAATGAATCATGGTGTTATGTTCCTTTACGATAAGAACCACAATCAGTAAAATAAAAATATGTAAATAATATCACAACAACTCAAGCAGGTTAAAAAAAAAATCAAGATTGAATTAAAATGTGCACTTTACCTTCATTGGCATTGTTTCTCCCAACCGTGAGGAGGAAAGTCACCCACAGGAGAACAAACATCCTTTTTCGACGGCTTAGACTGGTGTGGATCCTCAAATGTTTCTCAGACTCTCTAAAACACTTGAAAAACCTTCAATAGGAAAACAGGAAGTAAGGTTTACTGAAGTGGATGAAAAACACAGAGCTGACAGCACTGACATTGATACAGGATGTTGCATTTTCACCTCTCTTAAAGTTAAAACATTTGCATGAAAGGGTCCCTGGAGGATAGAGTTTAGGGCGAGAATGATAACTCGGTAAAGCTCAGTGGAAAAAGTGGCTTAGGGGCCTGAATCGGTTCTGTTTTACTGGATGACGAGTTCCAATTGATAAGCAAAGATCATATCTCCAGCTGTAGAAAATCACTTTTGTAGATGCTGTAAATACCAGTTGCTAAAATCAAGATGGAAAAGACAAATCTTATCACCGTTTCTGCTGCATATAACTCATAAGAGGACCTTAACTATACTTAAAGTCATTTGATTGTACATACGTACAACAGTGTGCTTTGGACTCTGAAGGATCATTGCGGTTTTACCCACGCCGCTCTCTCTTCACAGGCCAAATATTTGCCATTTGGGGGCATCTTCAAAAGGACAGAAGCTGCTTTTTGCTTTTTCCTCCACAGCACAGCCTTTACAGTAACTCTGCTGGAAACTCAGTGACTAAAAGTGAAATACAGTTCTAGTGAGAGTTCAGCATACAGATCTTAAAACAGGATGTTGCACATTTGGTTATTCTACAGTTGCTTCATCTAAATTTGGTTACAACTTCCCCATCCAAGGGAGCTAGACTCTCTACTTTATTTAGAAGACTTAGTGTGAATTTAGAAGAAAAGATAGACTTCGTAAAGCGGCTTCATGATACACTTCTCATCACATAGTTTCAAGAGCATAAAACCAGCTGATACAGACATAACCTTTAAAAAAAGGACTCTAACACTCTCCCTTCAAACACCTCTTCTCTAATACAGTACAGAGTCCACCCTTTTTTAGCACCAAGCATCGTTCCCAACCAGTCCAGTTTTTAAGTAAACAACATGTCTATAAAATGACACAATTAAAGAGAGTGATACCTGTTTGTCTTGCTGTCTTTCCTCCACTTTCTGAAGTGTCACTCTTCCCTAAATCGGCTCTTCCTTTTATCACTTTTTCTACTTCTTCCTTTTCTGTTCAAAAACTGCTCATGCAGAGCAAAATTGATACGAATCGACAGTTTTGTAGGGTTTTAACCTTACATTATTGGCCTATTGTCATGTGTTAGAGATAGTTTTAGTTGGAGTTTTCACTTCTTAAACTGAGAGGCTTATGATGTCGGTGACTGATGAATGCAGCTCATTTGAAAAGAGGAAGTTTACCAGATGCGCTCAAATGTGCAACAAAACTTTTGGTCATCTTGAGAAACGTGGAGTACAGTATCTGTTCTTCTATTTTTAGACGTCTATGAGGCTCTGTAAGATTGCTGTGAGAATCTGTATTAGTTGAGTGTCTTTGCTTTTAAATTTTTACTTAGCAGCAGTGTGTAGACAAACTGGTGATGTTTCCAACTAAAGACTATCAAATATCTTCTTTCTGCAGTGCTCACTGAAGACTGATCCTGAGTACATTATTGTGTGAGAGGACCATAGACTGTATATAGAATGGACAGAGTCTGCCTCCTTGCTGGGTGAAGCCACTCCGAGAACAGCACCCTCTGTTGACGAGCTGTAGTATAGGTCATAAATCCCGCCTCCGCCAGTAAAGCTCATGGAGCTGTGGACAAACTTTAGGAATTTATTACACAGAACATAAATTTTTCTCCCCCTGGTTGTGATGTTGACATGTAGTTACAGTAAGACTGGTTTGAGCTCAAGTCCTCTTTTTTCTGTGAAGCTCCGTTTTAAAAGTTATTAGGGGGTTCATGTTTTCTATGATTGACACCTGATACAGCCTATGGGCGTTCAGGGATTGCGTAGCTCTCCCGGGGGGATACGCTGTTTGAGCCGAGCGTCATCACAGCGACTCTCGGTGACTGCGCGGCCGAATGCGCGCATCGCTACCGCGCAGCTCGGGTTTCGAGTAAGTGGAGAAAAACCCGGAATTACCGAGAGCTTTTCGGCTTCAAATCTGTATACAGGCGGTAGGTGGAACCAAGTTGTCCATAGTATATACAGTCTATGGGGCGGACATTGTGTCATACATCAAATACTGTAAGGTTCACACACAAAGTATAAGCGTTTGTTCTGTTGTGGCTTCAGTCTCTAAGATTGCACTTCTGTATTTGAAGTGTTAGCTCCCATTGAGCCTTAGACGTCTATTAGAAGGATCGTCTTAGTTCAGACAGAAATTCGCCCCTCTATAATCGATCTATATTTTAGCCCGACTCCAGAAGACAGAATTTAATCTATTAGATTTTAAATATTAAATAAAAAACAACTGTAAATTGTGTAAATGATGGCCAAATGTTGGATTCAAACATTTTTAACAGTCATTGATCAATGCACAGTGTAGTTTAGTCTGTTAGACGGATAGTCTAAGCTTAGACAGATGAAAAAACTACATTTTTAGACTGGTTTTAGCCCAGACATCTAAGGACCATTAGACGTCTATCAAATGTCTGTTAGACCGAAAAATGCTCAGTGGGCTGTGCAATTTCTTTACCACTTTGAGAGCTCTGAGGAGTCATTCATATACTTCCTATTACAGCAACAGTTTCAGTGCCGTATATAAACCTCTATTTTCATCAAATCTTAGAGTTTTGAGTTATTCAGTTGCAGTAACGTTAAAGTCATCTGTCATTTATATGAAGGTTTAATACAAACTGTTGTGTCAAAGGTTGTAATGCAGGGTTATATGATAGAAAGCTGATAACTTTAAACTCCTTTCTCTAAATTTCTTCTGCACAAAAAAAGTGCTGAGTGTTTGAAATGAAAGTCAGGTTTTTCCAGAAGACATATTTAACAGATTTAAGTAACTTCGGACCACAAGACCACAAGAACTGACCCGGGGAATTTTGTGTTTTCGGTAAAACTTAATATGAACCAACTCCTTATTATGCACCACAGAGCCTTTTAAAAGTATCAATGAGGCTTCATAACAACCCTATTTATTGACGATAAGCATTCATAACAGCTTATACTAATGTTTATGAATTGTTATTCCTTATAACGGTATGGTTTATAATTTGTTACACCTTCAGGCAAAAGAAACTAATCTTAAGTCAAGGCAACACATTACAGAGTATAAACCCCCATGCACACTCAAAAACACTTGAAGGAATGACAATGAGAAGCTGTACTCCAATAAACTCTAATAATATTTTATTCACACACAGAGCTATTTCTAAAGCATAAATCATTCAATTCTTCATACATTTTAAAAAGGCAGATTATATAAAACAATTTACAAAGAAAACAAATTAAACCTCCAACAGCACCACAACCAAAATCTGAGAAACTCTAAATTATAGTATGTTGACATAAAAACAGATCTATATGTGCACAGTCTGCTGTGTCATCAGAAGTGAAAACACAACTGAACAAAGCAGTAACTTAAAATCATGTAAAAACATCCTTTGAACACGTGAAAGTTTGCAATTCTAAGTCAAAATGTAAAAAACTTCCTTTAACAGTTTTATGTTTAATATACAGAGCGGTCGATTCAAGCTGCAACATTAGATATGTTTTGGAATATTACAAAAAATGGAAATGCTAATTCTCCAGCATGTGAAATTAGCAGACATGTCCTATGACAGATAATCTGGGGCAGAAAACACGTCACCTCATCTGAGTTTACTCTAAGCTTTTGTTTTTGATTTTCCCTCTTGGCTTCCCTCACTCACATCAGTCCACCAGTTACACAGAGAAACTGCACCGTCCTCAAATCTCCTGAATTAAATCCTTCACATTAGAATACACCACTGCATCCTTGTCCTCTTTCTCAGAGACTCTGTCCTTCCTCTCCTCCTCCACCACCTCCTCCTCGTAATCCTCCTCCAAAGTCTCACCATCCTCTTCACCCTTGTCTTGAATCTCCTTCTTTTTCTACCTCCTGACCTCAGCGTACTCTGACTCTGGGGTCCCCTGGATGTTCTCTGTCCCTGAGGGACTCCGACTTTCCAACAAAGAGAAGTTAATTTCTGAGTACTCAACCTCTCGCTGTTCAACATCACCGTCAGGAGCTGAATGCACGGCGGCTGCAGCTTCACCGTCACCTTTTCTCCTGGAAAGACAATTAAAAACAAACAAAATCAACAGACAGGATCGACTGAATAACAGCTGACGTAAAGTAGATTTACATCTCTGAACAGGCTTCCTCCTTTACACTTTATTTACAGTCAAAAAAGTGTGAACAAAGTCAGGAGGGCTGAGCAGCTGGACTTCACAGCAAACAGCGTTCTGGATCTCAAAAGAGCTGACAAAGCTTTTCTTACTATTTACTGTCGATGCAACAAAAGCAGAGTGTTGGTGTTATACAGGAAAGTGTTTTTCAAAGGAGATAAACTTTTAGTTTTACCCGTGACATTTTCTGACCAAACAGCAGGTGACAGCTGAGAGAAGTACGCCAATCACAAAGGCAACGATGACCCGAGGCTGTTTCAGCACCTCCAAAAACTTCACGACAGAATCTGCAAATTCAAATCAACATTTAAAAAACAAATATGATTATAATTTTAATCAGTGGTCAAATTTATGAACTGAGGTTTAATGAATTTAGTTTTGAAAATGCAATCATTATTTTTAAGGATATGTTTTAAGTATATACTGCACACTGAATCTTGATAAGTGCCTCATATAGCACAGCATCAGTAAGCAGACCTAAAAACTGCAGTCATCGTAGTTCCTGTGTAAAAATGAATAAACAGATTTTAAAAAATTCCCTTAAGAAAAAAATTAAGAAACTGACCAGTAAGGAGCTCTGTAATAGACAGGAACACATTAAAAAAGACAGTTTTTAACGCTGGTACTACTTGTGAAAAGAAAGTTTAAACAAAATTTGTTTTAATAATAAAATCAAGTATTTATTTTAAGTCAGCCTTTAGCCGTCAGTACCCACCCTCCTGTTCAAACTCGCTGTCTATTATGATCTTCAGCTCCTTCTTCACTTCTCTAAAGTCATTTTCACTGACACACACAACAGTGGAGTAGCTGTGATCTTTGACAGATACAGTGATGCTGCTGTTGACTCTGTTTTTTAACACACTAGTCGTTACACAGTGTTGGGTGGGATTCTTCAGCAGCAACCATTTGATGGTGGGTAAAGGAAACCCATCACTGATACACACACAGGTCAGGAACCCGGACTGAACTGTGTTTTCAGGATTTTGTTTGAGTTGAGTTTGGTCCATGTGATGATAGATGGAGGGAAACTGTCAACACTGCAGCTCAGATTTAGATCCTCACCCTCTTTCGCAGTTGTGTTTCCTGTGATGACAGGCTCCTTTACATCTGAAAGACAAGAAAGAAGACGGCTTCATTTTTACTTTTTCAAAGTCAGAATAATATGAGAGATCAGATACTCACAGGTCACAGTCAGAGTCTCTTTCTTCTCTGTGGAGATGTTGTTTTTGAAGCTGACCTTACAGGTGACCTCAGTACCATGGTGCTCAGCTGAGGGAGTAAAGGTCAAAGTTGAGCTGTGTCTTTGTGTGATAACAGTCAAATTAACAGTCTTTAATGCGGTTGTGTTTCCTATGATGTGGGACTCATTGTTTCTTCTCCCTCTCCACATCCAGGTGATCTGAGGAGCAGATCCAGAGCAGAGACCAGGAGCAGTGCAGCTCAGTGTGGTCTGCTGTCCCTCTGTCAGAGGAGGAATCATCACTGTGGGCTTCTGGGTCAGAGCTGATGAGAGAGAGGTCCATGAGTACATGAGGTGAGCAGCATGGAAACTATTCAAACACATTAAATTTACTCAGAGATATTGAACACTTATGATCTTGGAATCGTGGGAGTAATATGTGGGACTACTGCAGTTCTCACAGTTTACCACTAGAGGTCAGTATATACCAAAATTACTTTCTGCTCCATCAGGAATCTTCACAGCCTGAATTCACACACTTTATCTAAATGTCCAGTAATTCACTTCTTGACTGAATGTTTGTGAAACTCTTCATACCTTTAACAGAGACAGTTGATTTTAAGATATATTGGAATCCATCGTTCGCTCCTTTAAACGTTCCATTAACTCTGAGCTGATACGATCCAGAGTCTGAAACAGTCAGGTCATTGATGATGATGCTGCAGTTCCTCTCAGAAATGTTCGGCTCCAACTGTGTTACTCTGCCTCTGAATTCAGGCTGAACTTCTCCACTGTCTGATCTGTATATTATATCTGAATAAGGACATCTCACAGCCGTCTCACATTTGAACCAATTAATATTTTGGCGAGTAAATCCAGGATCTACTGTGAAAGAGCACGGTATCACAACACAGAGTCCAGCTTCTGCTCTTATTTCCCCTTTATTCAAAGTAGTGCAGAAGTCTCCTTCCTGGCATACTTTTTCTTCTGTCTCTGAAGACCCTGTTAAAAAAACAAACAGTGAGACATGCAGGGATAGAAATGTTTGAGTTTGTCAGAGCATGTTTTATACCAACTGTTCGGTCGGCTTCTTCTTCAGATTCACATCAACTTCACTTTCTGTTGTCAGTAGAGCTCAGCAGACATCTCAACATTGATCATATTTCTATAATCATGTCACTAATACTGATCTCTTAGATAACTACAGCCTTCAGATTTCTTCAATAATAGATGAGGTGAAGGGAAGGACTTTGTAACCACATCCATCATTAAAAATCATTTTGTTCTATTTTGTTGAACATTAAAGTGATAAAAAGGACTTTCATAAATACACATACCTCTGACTGCATTGTGGACCGTCACAGAAAAAAGCAGAGATGCCAAGACGAGAGCAAACATCCTTGTTTGATGGAGAACGGCCCAAATATCTGTCCAAAGAAATAATTTAACCTTCAGAGTAGTGATGCACGATATGAAAAATTTCAACCAATACCGATAACCGATAATTTTCTTCTTCTCATGGCCGATACCGATAACTGATAAATTCATATTTTTACATTTATTATAATCTTCATATAATCTGCAGTTTGTGCAGGATGCAGTGATTGAAAACTGATATTTTTGTTGCTCTGGCCCATCTAGAACAACAAACTAAAGTTTTTGGCTCTTCAAATGTTTATTTTTTCCATGTCATCACAAAAATATGTGGTCATTAGCTATAAATAACAATAACAGAGCAAAAAGCAGAACTTCATTTGATCCCCTGAACTGTTCAACAGAACTGTAAACTGTAAAGGGGCTATTATGAGACGTTAGGCTTCGCATGCTGACCGGACTAACATCTGACGTCCATATGTCTGTGGTAAAACTCACGTGTAGTCCGTTCTTGTCGATCAGGTTGTGAATGTATGTGGCGACAATATCACAGAGTACAGGAAGAGACACATCCGAGAAGAAGCGGCAGCTTGGGAGAGTGTAACGTGGCTCCAAGTGTGCTATGTACTTACGAAAACCCGGGTTCTCAACGACGGAAAAAGGCTGGTCGTCGACCGCTATGAATTCCATCACTTTGTCGTTAATGGCTTTAGCCTTTTCGCTGTCTCTTGAGAAGCTTTTGCAGTTTTTAAACGCCTGCTGAATGGGGACATCAATCCTCCGTAGTGTTGTTGTCTTAGCTTTAGTACCGCTAGCAGCTTCGGCGGCTGTCTCATATTCTTTTACTACCGCTTCGCCGCGATGGCGACTTTTCAGATGAGCTATCAGATTCGTTGTGTTAAAACTTGACGTCTTCATTCCGCCTCTCGGAATCCTCGCTGAACAGGTTTTGCATATAACAGCTGTTGTCATCTTCTGCCACTGAGAAAAACGACCATGCTGGTGAAGACATTTTATTATCAGTCAGGTAGTGACAGGGGTCAGGCTTGGGACCTGCGAGTAAGGCGCGACGGGCGGCTACTCCGCCTGCAAACGTTTCTCGTAATTTCATTAATATATCGGCTCTTTCTATCGGAAAAATGCACCTATCGGACCGATAAAAAATGACGTAATTTTCCCCCAAATCGGCCGATATTCTATCGGTCCGATAAATATCGTGCATCCCTACTTCAGAGGAAAAAATCATTTGAAACACTGAAAACTTGAAGTGAATGAAACTCCTCCATGGTTTACTCTGATCTGAATAAACGACAATGTCAGATCAATTCATACGGTCACTTAGTATAAACATGTCAATAAAGGTTCTTGTTATTCTTTTTACATATGGTCAGCATCTACAAGGACCTGTTGAACCAAACTGTTAACATACAACTTAAAAACTGTAATAATGACTTTTAAGTATTTAAAAGAACATTTTAAGAATACATAATTTCCCTCGTGCTAAAACTCTTCAAATCAAAACCTTGTACCTGCTGTTCACGGTTTGATTTGGAGAAAAAGTCAAAATAATTGATTAGTTTAGACAGCCTCACTTCACATTAAAACTCTAAAACTACAGTCAGTGTTGAGTTTTACCTTTATTTATCTTGTTCTTCTGCTCTCACTGGCCTCTGCTGAGTCTCTGCTGTAAAATGATTCTTCCTCCTTTTCATCCTCTTCTTCTACTTCTTCTGTGTTCATACTTAAACAAGTTTCCAGGAAGTTCTTATATTTTTTTCACTCTCATGTTAATGTCTAAAACCCAAACTCATATTCACTGACATCATGTTTTCCAACATGTACAAGTTTCTAATATGTGACACTTGAAAGATAAAATTAAAGAAGTATCAACTTTCTACTAAATATCCAACTTCTAAAATCTGAGAACCTTATAGTCAGGTGTTCCTGAGGATCTAAATTAATAGTTTAATAGTTTCTTTGTTTAAACTTTACCTTAGATGGCATTACTGCAAATAAAATCAAGTATTTATTTTAAGTCAGCCTTTAGCCGTCAGTACCCACCCTCCTGTTCAAACTGGCTTTCTATTATGATCTTCAGCTCCTTCTTCACTTCTCCAAAGTTATTTTTGCTGACACACCCAACAGTGGAGTAGCTGTGATCTTCTACAGATACAGTGATGCTGCTGTTGACTCTGTTTTTTAACACACTAGTGGTATCGCTGTGTTGGGTGTGATTGTTCACCAGTGACCATGTAACGGTGGGTAAAGGAAACCCCTCACTGATTCTCTTCTGGCTCTCAATGAAGTGATGTGTGGGACCACTGCAGTTCTCACAGTTTACCACTAGAGGTCAGTATGCCAAAATGCCAAAAACGATCCACTTCAGCTCTTCATATCTGAACACTCAAGTCAAGGCGACACATTACAGAGTATAAACCCCCATGCACACTCAAAATCACTTTAAGGAATAACAATGAGAAGCTGTACTCCAATAAACTCTAATAATATTTTATTCACACACAGAGCTATTTCTAAAGCATATGTCATTCAATTCTTCATACATTTTAAAAAGGCAGATTATATAAAACAATTTACAAAGAAAACAAATTAAACCTCCAACAACACCACAACCAAAATCTGAGAAACTCTAAATTATAGTATGTTGACATAAAAACAGATCTATATGTGCACAATCTGCTGCTTTTATTTACAGAATAAAAATGTTTCATCAGAAGTGAAAACACAACTGAACAAAGCAGTAACTTAAAATCATGTAAAAACATCCTTTGAACACATTAAAGTTTGCAATTCTAAGTCAAAATGTAAAAAACTTCCTTTAACAGTTTGATGTTTAATGTACAGAGCGGTCGATTCAAGCTGCAACATTAGATATGTTTTGGAATAATACAAAAAATGGAAATGCAAATTCTCCAGCCTGTGAAATTAGCAGACATGTCCTATAACAGATAATCTGGGGCAGAAAACACGTCACCTCATCTGAGTTTACTCTAAGCTTTTGTTTCTACAGTACAGACTAGATTTTCTCTTATACGCACACACACAGAAATGTCCACGTTGTCCTTAAAACAGAGCTTAAACTCACATCAGTCCACCAGTTACAGCGAGAAACTGCACCGTCCTCAAATCTCCTGAATTAAATCCTTCACATTAGAATACACCACTGCATCCTTGTCCTCTTTCTCAGAGACTCTGTCCTTGCTCTCCTCCTCCACCACCTCCTCCTCTTAATCCCCCTCCAAAGTCTCACCATCCTCTTCACCCTCATCTTGAATCTCCTTCTTCTTCTCCCTCCTGACCTCAGCGTACTCTGACTCTGGGGTCCCCCGGATGTTCTCTGTCCCTGAGGGACTCCGACTTTTCAACAAAGAGAAGTTAATTTCTGAGTACTCCACCTCTCGCTGTTCAACCTCACCGTCAGGAGCTGAATGCAAGGCGGCTGTAGCTTCACTGTCACCTCCGCCGTGGTCATGGTTCTGACCTTTTTCGAGAGCTTGATTGACATCCATCTGTCAGACACAATTCAGAAGACGAACACATGAGTAAACTTTGTATGAAATCTCTCCATCAGTAGTTGTAAATGTTTTCAGCCCTCATTAAAGGAGTCATCAGATGGAAACAGCCCTAAATCCGATCCAATAACTCCAGAGATGGTTGGAAATTAACTTAAACTGACGTACCTGCTCTCATTTCAGTTATGGTCTAGAAAGCTGTTGTTTAGATCTTTCTATTCAGTCTAGCGTTTACATTTCATTTTCTCAATATTAGTTTAGTTCATTAGTTAATCTGTTTATTTGATAGAGACTGAGCACCACATAAGCTGCTGAGCCAGTTAGCTTTGGAGCTAATTTACATCTAGGGTCCCGGGGCAGAAGGGCTCGAAACATGCAAACATAGAGGTGCATGCATCACAATTCTCGATCACCGATCTTTAAAAAGCTTGACCTGCTGATACTGATTTTGGCCAATACCATTTCTTTTTTCTTTATAACTGACAACATTCACCTTCGATGCTTCAATACTTGTGAAACAATACAAAGTTTTTGTGTTCGTTTTAACTGCACATGAGGAAGTTCTCTCCAATATAAATGAAAAGTTTAGAATATTTCTGTCCAAACTACTAAATTATTTCAGTTCCTTTAGTCTTTTATTTTCCACATTTTAAAAATGAACGGGTCACACTTCAGGCCTGTTTTGAGCCTCTTACCAAAATAAAATGCACAGCAGTATTTTGCTTTTACAAATAAAGGAAATCACAAGGTTTGAGGAAGTTAGTAAAATAATAATTTACAGAACAAACGAACAACTTAGGCCCGAACTACACGAAGGCGGATATTTATTTATCTTGATATTTTTGTACTCCCGTCTAAATAAATGTACCAGTCCACACGTGTTAGTTCTCAAAAATATCTGCGTCCACATGTAGCCTTCAAACTCAATCCTATCTGGTGCCGCTTAAAAAAATTCAGGAACAAAGCTACCTGATTGGCCGATGAATCGGAAGTTTAGCTTCCATTCATCTGCAGGCACAGCCCCTCTAACAGAGTTGTCCCACCACTTGACCCAAAACTTACGCTTCTGGCGAACTTTAAAACGCCTAACGTTAACGTTACGATTGCTCTCCAAAAAAAGTATTGGGCGCAGCAGACGCCTCTGTGAGCTGGCTGACTGGTGGATGTAATTGTATAAAATAAGGTTCACTTTCAAGGCTGAAATTAGCCCCAAAAGGGCGAAACAAACGTAAAGAATACCCTGTATGTCCGCCATCGTTGTTGTTATTGTTTTTGTTTTTAATTCGCATGCGCGAGCTGCGGTTTGACGTCATCGATCCGTAAAAGTCCGACCACACGAATCCTCTGCGGATACGGGATACGGATATTTTTTTATTTCTCCGCTTGTTTTTCCGGATTCAGATTTATCCGGTTTGAGTGCTCCAAACTCCCGGTTTGGTGTGGTAGGGAGGCCTAATCGGACATAAATATGTGCGGTTTGAAATATATCCGCCTTCGTGTAGTTCGGGCCTTAAACCACCAATAAACTGTCCTGAGTTTTAGGTTTCCTTGTAGTGGGTTCAACATGCTTGGTTGATCATGCTTTGGATGACTGTTGTGTGTGCTGCTGGAGCTGATGTGTGTGCACACGTGACCAGGTGGGCGGGCCTGTCACTCTGGCAAAGCAAAAAGCTTTAACGGCTGACTTTCAGATAGATAAGATCGGTGGATAAAATCGGTTTCATATGTAAGAATCAGCCGATCACCAATCCCCCAAAATTGAGGATATTGGTGCCGATCGATAGGCTGGCCGATTTATCAGTGCATGTTTCAAAATTTAGAATAACTTTAGCTCTGAGCAATGGTCAACACTCAGTGATTTTACTGTTCAAATCGATATTTGAGTAATTATATATTAGAGAGGATAGGATAGTGCTGAATGACGTTCTGAAAAGGAGCCACAGGCTGGACTCGAACCCTGGCCCTTTGATTCATTAACTTCAAAATCTTATCCTTTCGTGTTTTAATCATGTTTACTTTCTGAAGCATCAATATTAAGGAAACAGTCTGAGGACTCACCATCTCCAGGTTCTCCAAAGATGTGTTTCCTTTCAGTTTTCTCCTGCAAAGACATTTAAAAACAAACAAAATCAACAGACAGGATTGACTGAATAACAGCTGACGTTAAGTAGATTTACATCTCTGAACATGCTTCCTCCTTCGCGAAAAACACTTTGTTATTTACAGTCAAAAAAGTGTGAACAAAGTCAGGAGGGCTGAGCAGCTGGACTTCACAGCAAACTGTGTTCTGGATCTCAAAAGAGCTGACAAAGCTTTTCTTACTATTGACTGTCGATGCAACAAAAGCAGAGTGTTGGTGTTAAACAGGAAAGTGTTTTTCAAAGGAGATAAACTTTTAGTTTTACCCAGTTTGACATTTTCTGACCAAACAGCAGGTGACAGCTGAGAGAAGTACGCCAATCACAAAGGCAACGATGACCCGAGGCTGTGTCAGCACCTCTGAAAACTTCTCGACAGGATCTGCAAATTCAAATCAACATTTAAAAAACAAATATGATCATAATTTTAATCAGTGGTCAAATTTATGAACTGAGGTTTGACATTGAAAATTAAATTGTTATTTTTCAAAGTGGTTAAAATCAATAATCAGCACTCACCCTCCTGTCTCAACACGACTTTAGTCTCATTTTCTATGATGGTCTTCAGCTGCTTCTTTACTTCTCCAAAGTTATTTTTGCTGACACACCCAACAGTAGAGTAGTTGTGATCTTTGACAGATACAGTGATGCTGCTGTTGACTCTGTTCTTAGACACACTTTTGAAGACAAAGTATTCAGTGTGCTTCTTCAGCTGTGGCCATTTGACGGTGGGTAAAGGAAACCCCTCACTGATACACACACAGGTCAGGAACCCGGACTGAACTTTACATGCAGAGCTTTTTAAAATCTTTGGTGAAACTGTAAACAAACAAGAATAATCTCAACATCACAGAAAAAACACAGTGTTCGGTGTTATGATGGTGTGTTACTCTTTCAGAGGACACCACTGACCTGCCAGGATCACCTCAACCTGTGTAGACCTGGTTTGGTTCTTGTGTGTTGCTGTGCAGATGTACTTTCCAAAATCTTCTTTTGTCATGTTGAGGATGAAGAGATCAGCTGATCTGGTGTCATTGTTCAGGCTTTTGTTTGAGTTGAGTTTGGTCCATGTGATGATAGATGGAGGGAAACTGTCAACACTGCAGCTCAGATTTAGATCATCACCCTCTTTCACAGTTGTGTTTCCTGTGATGACAGGCTCCTTTACATCTGCAAGACAAAATGAAAGACAAGAAAGAAGACGGCTTCATTTTTACTTTTTCAAAGTCAGAATAATATAAGAGATCAGATACTCACAGGTCACAGTCAGAGTGTCTTTCTTCTCTGTGGAGATGTTGTTTTTGAAGCTGACCTTACAGGTGATCTCAGTACCATGGTCCTCAGCTGAGGGAGTAAAGGTCAAAGTTGAGCTGTGTCTTTGTGCAACAGCAGACAGCCTCTCAGTACGGAAGTTTCCTCTAATGACAGAGTCGTTTTCTCCTCGTCTCCACATCCAGGTGATCTGAGGAGCAGATCCAGAGCAGAGACCAGGAGCAGTGCAGCTCAGTGTGGTCTGCTGTCCCTCTGTCAGAGGAGGAATCATCACTGTGGGCTTCTGGGTCAGAGCTGATGAGAGAGAGGTCCATGAGTACATGAGGTGAGCAGCATGGAAACTATTAAAACACTTCAAATTTACTCAGATTCTGGACACTTATTATCTTGGAATTGTGGGAGTGATGTGTGGGACCACTGCAGTTCTCACAGTTTACCACTAGAGGTCAGTATATGCCAAAATTACTTCCTGCTTCATCTGGAATCTTCACAGCCTGAATTCACACACTTTATCTACACTCACCGGCCACTTTATAAGGTACACCATGCTAGTAACGGGTTGGACCCCCTTTTGCCTTCAGAACTGCCTCAATTCTTCGTGGCATAGATTCAACAAGGTGCTGGAAGCATTCCTCAGAGAGCTTGGTCCATATTGACATGATGGCATCACACAGTTGCCGCAGATTTGTCGGCTGCACACCCATGATGCAAATCTCCCGTTCCACCACATCCCAAAGATGCTCTATTGGATTGAGATCTGGTGACTGTGGAGGCCATTTGAGTACAGTGAACTCATTGTCATGTTCAAGAAACCAGTCTGAGATGATTCCAGCTTTATGACATGGCGCATTATCCTGCTGAAAGTAGCCATCAGAAGTTGGGTACATTGTGGTCATAAAGGGATGGACATGGTCAGCAACAATACTCAGGTAGGCTGTGGCGTTGCAACGATGCTCAATTGGTACCAAGGGGCCCAAAGAGTGCCAAGAAAATATTCCCCACACCATGACACCACCACCACCAGCCTGAACCGTTGATACAAGGTAGGATGGATCCATGCTTTCATGTTGTTGACGCCAAATTCTGACCCTACCATCCGAATGTCGCAGCAGAAATCGAGACTCATCAGACCAGGCAACGTTTTTCCAATCTTCTATTGTCCAATTTCGATGAGCTTGTGCAAATTGTAGCCTCAGTTTCCTGTTCTTAGCTGAAAGGAGTGGCACCCGGCGTGGTCTTCTGCTGCTGTAGCCCATCTGCCTCAAAGTTCGACGTACTGTGCGTTCAGAGATGCTCTTCTGCCTACCTTGGTTGTAACGGGTGGTTATTTGAGTCACTGTTGCCTTTCTATCAGCTCGAACCAGTCTGGCCATTCTCCTCTGACCTCTGGCATCAACAAGGCATTTCCGCCCACAGAACTGCCGCTCACTGGATATTTTTTCTTTTTCGGACCATTCTCTGTAAACCCTAGAGATGGTTGTGCGTGAAAATCCCACGAGATCAGCAGTTTCTGAAATACTCAGACCAGCCCTTCTGGCACCAACAACCATGCCACGTTCAAAGTCACTCAAATCACCTTTCTTCCCCATACTGATGCTCGGTTTGAACTGCAGGAGATTGTCTTGACCATGTCTACATGCCTAAATGCACTAAGTTGCCGCCATGTGATTGGCTGATTAGAAATTAAGTGTTAACGAGCAGTTGGACAGGTGTACCTAATAAAGTGGCCGGTGAGTGTAAATGTCCAGTAATTCACTTTTTGACTGAATGTTTGTGAAACTCTTCATACCTTTAACGGAGACAGTTGATCTTGAAGTATAATGGAATCTATCAGGGCGTCCATTAAACTGACCATTAACTCTGAGCTGATACGATCCAGAGTCTGATACAGTCAGGTCACTGATGATGATGCCGCAGTTCCTCTCAGAAATGTTCGGCTCCAACTGTGTTACTCTGCCTCTGAATTCAGATCTATGAACTTCTCCACTGTATGATCTGTATATTATCTCTGAATCAGCACATTTCCCAGACGTCTCACATTTGAACCAATTAATACTCTTGGGAATAAATCCAGGATCTACTGTGAAAGAGCACGGTATCACAACACAGAGTCCAGTTTCTGCTCTTATTTCTCCTCTCCTTAAAGTAATGCAGAAGTCTTTCAACTGGCATTGAGTTACTTCCGTCTCTGAAGACCCTGTTGAAAAAACAAACAGTGAGACATGCAGGGATAGAAATGTTTGAGTTTGTCAGAGCATGTTTTATACCAACTGTTCGGTCGGCTTCTTCTTCAGATTCACATCAACTTCACTTTCTGTTGTCAGTAGAGCTCAGCAGACATCTCAACATTGATCATATTTCTATAATCATGTCACTAATAGTGATCTCTTAGATAACTACAGCCTTCAGATTTCTTCAATAACAGATGAGGTGAAGGGAAGGACTTTGTAACCACATCCATCATTAAAATCATTTTGTTCTATTTTGTTGAACATTGAAGTGATAAAAAGGACTTTCATAAATACACATACCTCTGACTGCATTTTGAACCGTCACAGAAAAAAGCAGAGATGCCAAGACGAGAGCAAACATCCTTGTTTGATGGAGAATGGCCCAAATATCTGTCCAAAGAAATAATTTAACCTTCAGAGGAAAAAATCATTTGAAACATTGAAAACTTGAAGTGAATGAAACTCCTCCATGGTTTACTCTGATCTGAATAAACGACAATGTCAGATCAATTCATACGGTCACCTAGTATAAACATGTCTATAAAGGTTCTTGTTATTCTTTTTACATATGGTCAGCATCTACAAGGACCTGTTGAACCAAACTGTTAACATACAACTTAAAAACTGTAATAATGACTTTAAAGTATTTAAAAGAACATTTTAAGAATAAATAATTTCCCTCCCTTCAAATCAAAACCTTGTACCTGCTGTTCACGGTTTGAAGTCAAAATAACTGATTAGTTTAGACAGCCTCACTTCACATTAAAACTCTAAAACTACAGTCAGTGTTGAGTTTTACCTTTATTTATCTTGTTCTTCTGCGCTCACTGTCCTCAGTGACCTCTGCTGAGTCTCTGCTGTGAAATGAGTCTTCCTCTTTTCATCCTCTTCTTCTACTTCTTCTGTGTTCACACTTAAACAAGTTTCCAGGAAGTTCTTATATTTTTTTCACTCTCATGTTAATGTCTAAAACCCAAACTCATATTCACTGACATCATGTTTTCCAACATGTACAAGTTTCTAATATGTGACACTTGAAAGATAAAATCAAAGAAGTATCAACGTTCTACTAAATATCCAACTTTTAAAATCTTAGAACCTTAAGCTCATAGTTTGGTGTTCCTGAGGCTCTAAATTAATAGTTTAATAGTTTCTTAGTTCAAACTTTACCTTAAATAGTATTACTGCGCTCTCTTTAAAAACTTCCTCTTCACACTTTGAGGTGTGAGCTCCACCTTTGTAGAGAAAACAAACAGACCACCATGTTGTTTTTAACCAGTCAGTTTACTGAACACTTTATTTACAGCTACTTTTTCCTGCAGTGTGCCAGAAGTAAGACAAGAATTGATGAAAACAAACTGCTCAACAGTTTCTTCTCTTTGAAAGTCAGGGTCAGATATAGCTGTGGAAGAAAACTCTCACACTCGCTCATTCATTCAGACACTTAATTCGTCTGAGGATGGGTGTGGGGATCACATCTAGTAGCACCTAGATCTACGCTGATGGTGTGCGTTCTTTCCCCACTGCTCTTCTCCCTCCACATAAATGACTTGATCTCAGAGGATCCATCTGTCAAAGTCCTGAAGAAGACAACACCACAGTCCTCGGCCTCATTCGGGACAGTGAGGAGTCTTTAATTATGATGTTTAACATCCTTCTCTTCAAAATCTGTATCATATAAATATAACCCTTTCATCATAAACCCATGCATACGATTATTAAAGCACTCTTCACCATATCAGCACTGCACTATTGTCTTACAGTCATCACAGCCACTGAGAAGTGACAGGTTAGCTTCACAGGGTTAAAGGGAGGATTTAATTTTTCCACAGGAACAGACATTCAGTCCACTCTGAAGAGCTTTGAGTGGACCAAAATTACACTTAGCTTCAGCTCCCAGAGCTGAGAGGACCGAGCTGGTGCCTCATTTTAAACGTATAGACTTGTAATTTAGTCCCTCACAGTAAAACAATCCATCATCAGTGAACTACTTCAGTTCTTCATATCTGAACACTGTCCTCATGTCCCATTTATTACATCCCTCAGATTGGAGTACACTGCCACACCCTCTCCTTCCTCCTCCTCTGTGACCAAATCAGTTGTCTCCTCCTCTTCTTCCCCCAGTGTTTCATCTTTAACTCCACTGTGGTTTTCTCTTCGCTCTATCATGTCTTTCCTAATTTCAGCGTACTCTGTTTTTGTGCTCTCCTTCTTCTTTGCTGCCCTCCTTTTCAGCACAGCGAAATCAATGCTGGCGTACTCCACATCTTTTGCTTCACCGTTCACTTTAAGGGCTGTTTTCTCCCCTGACACAGCTTTTCCTCCTCTTTCCTCTTGGTAGTAGGTGTGATTTTCTTCTTCTTCTTGGCTAGCATCCATCTGTCAAGTAAAACATGAATGACAAGACTTGTTTATCAGCCCTGAGAAGTCGATCGCCGAGTGTGGCGGAGTTTCGCAGCTCAAGGAAGAAAATTTATGATGATTTCTTAATGGAAATGCAATCAAACTTCTTGTGTATTTTGTATGTGCACTGCAGGCGCAGTAGTTCTTCTGCCTTAGTGTTCGGTCTGACTGCATTTCCATGAAGTAATGATCCTAAATTTTCTTCCTTGAGCTGCTAAACTCCACTGCACTCGGTGATCAACTTGTCAGGGCTCCCCCACAAACAAGCGGCTGCTGGAGTAGAGTGGTGTTTGGTGGCTAGTCCTATGTATAAATAAATATATATGTACATTTATATAGAAATATATATATATATATATAAATCTATACACACACACATATATACATTTATATATACATATATATATATATATTTATATAAATATTTTATATATATTTTTTTTATATATATACGTGTATATATAAATGTGTATATATATATATATATATATATGTGTGTGTGTGTGTGTGTGTGTGTGTATGTATAAATATATATATTTATATATTTATATTTATATTTATATATATGTGTATATATATATATATATATATATATATATATATATATATATATATATATATATATATATATATATATATATATATATATATATACAAAAACATTGCTCCTTGTACACAGACTGGCATGGGAGGCCAGACCATCAGGGTGTTTACTTTTGCTTTAAAAAGTGGATTTTTCGGTGTGGTGTGATTTTGGTGGTTCTGCATCCAGTCTTAAGCCGACAGTCAGGGAACTACAACAGAATGAATTCTAATTACCAGGGGATCCTCCTGACTGGTCACCATCACCAAAGTCTTCCCCATATTTCCAGAACTCCTCTGTCTTTGTCTGGAGAAAACAAAGCAAACCATTTCAATGTATGTATAACAATCATCCAAATGTCAAACCATGAGGAACTCTTTGGAGTTAATAGAATACCTCTGGCATATTGTTGCCAAACACCAAAGGACAGCTGAGAGAATTAAGCCCAGAAAAAAGGCAGTGATGACTTCCACCCATGAAAATGTTTTTGATACCCAGGACTGATCTGCTTTAAGAGGAACAACACAAAACTTTCAGTGTCAGTGAACATGCAGATGAACTTGCACAGCTTGCATTATACAGTAGACTTCCTCACACAAAGGTCACAGAGGTCTTTAGTTTGCAGTAGCAGAAGTAGTTTGGTCGAGGACATGTACCTTCTATTTCTGGCATGTTAATTTGGATGGTGAGATTTTCTTTGACTTCTCGATTTCTGTTGCTGCTGACACACTCTGCAGAGGTGTTGCTGTGGTCTTTAGCAGTCACTGTGATGGTGCTGCTGATCGTGTGGTTTGTCACAGTATTAATGGCAGAGTACTTAGCGTGGTTCTTCAACAGCGGCCATTCGATGGTGGGTAAAGGAAAACCTTCACTGACACACACACAAGTCAAGACCTCTGACCTAATCTGACAACCAGAGTCTTTCAAGATGCTTTGAATCCCTGTAAACACACAAAAAGAATCACAACATTACAAAACAACCTTCATGGGAAATCTGAACATGAAGTTTCTTATAGGAAGATGAGTCCAGTCCACTTACATGTCACAGAAACGTCAGTGAATACAGTCACAGTCGTGTTCAGGTGTTTTGCTGTACAGATGTACCTTCCAGAGTTTTCTGCCTGCACATCACTGATGAGCAGTGTGGCTGATCCCGTGTCGTTCTGCAGGTCAGAACCAGAACCAAGTAAAGTCCAAGTGATATGAGATGGAGGAAAACTTTCAACGCTGCAGGTCAGATTCAGAGAGTCCCCTTTAGTGACAGACGTATTCCCAGTGATTACAGGTGTTTTCATGTCTGTGAACAAAAGTCATAATGAAGTTAGAAGAATGAAACTGAACTTTCTACTTCAAGAGGATAACATGAGTATATTCTTTTGTTATCTGTTAGATTATATGAGTAATTATATGTGTATGCATCTGGACAACAGACTTAATAGAAAATTATATGAAACTAATTAACCCTGGTATCAGTTCCTTTATAATTTATGTGTAATATAATTAATTAGCACTCATATGAAGGTTTCCACATGTAGGCGTTTGTCTGATTTTTTCCATTATCACCACTAGATGGCACTGAGGTTGAACATTTGTTGGCACTTACATATCACATTGACATCCACTTCCTTCATCAGGGTGTTGTTCAGGTGTTTTGCTCTGCAGATGTACAGTCCTGAATCCTTTACAGTCACATTAGAGATGGAAAAAGTCGACTCCCCGATTCCCTCCTTCAGGAAGATTTCAGTTTTCTTCTCCTGATCAGTTAAAGTGTCATTTTGCAGATCAGTTTCTGTTCCGGTTTGTGTGTTGTTATCAGGAAGTTTTGTCCATGTGATGAGAGATGGAGGGAAACTCTCAACGTTGCACCTCAGATTCAGAGTCTCACCCTCTTTCACATCCGTGTTCCATAAGAGTTGAACTTCCTTTACATCTGTAAGACAAAATTATACACTTCATCATTTAAAACAAATATAATATTTATAACTGTGGCCTTTAGTAGACTTTGTGACACTTACAGGTTACATTCAGAGTCTCTGTCTGCTCTGTTGTCGCCCCCCCTTTAAAGCTGACCTTACAGGTGACCTCAGTACCATGGTCCTCAGCTGAGGGAGTAAAGGTCAAAGTTGAGCTGTGTCTTTGTGCAGCAGCAGACAGCCTCTCAGTACTGAAGTTTCCTCTAATGACAGAGTCGTTTTCTCCTCGTCTCCACATCCAGGTGATCTGAGGAGCAGATCCAGAGCAGAGACCAGGAGCAGTGCAGCTCAGTGTGGTCTGCTGTCCCTCTGTCAGAGGAGGAATCATCACTGTGGGCTTCTGGGTCAGAGCTGATGAGAGAGAGGTCCATGAGTACATGAGGTGAGCAGCATGGAAACTATTAAAACACTTTATTTTGGGGATTAAATTTACTCAGATACTGAAAAAATAAGAATCAAGGAGAATAAGAGTAATAATATGAATGGCTGCAGTTCTCACAGATTACCAGCAGAGAGCAACAAATGCTAAAATTTACTTCATATGAGTTTTTACAGCTGAAATACTCTGTTGGAGTTTGTTTGCACACGACATCATAGACCTCCTCAGTGTGTTTGTGTAGCTCTTCGTACCTTTAACAGAGACATTCGCTCTTAAGGAATACTGGAATCCATCTTTATCCTTGCCAGGACTGAAACCGTTAACTCTGAGCTGATATGATCCAGAGTCTGACACAGTCAGGTCATTGATGATGATGCTGCACTTCCTCTGACTCGTACCGGGCTCCAACTGTTTTACTCTGCCTTTAAATCCAGACTGAACCTTTTTGTCGTTCTTTTTGTATATCACATCTTGATCAGTACATCTTGGTTTGGATGGTTCACATTTGAACCACACAATATTCTGGGGAATGAAGGTTGAGCTTGTATTGAAAGAGCACGGTATCACAACGCACAGTCCAGCTTCAGCTCCTATTTCTCCGTCACTGAGAGTGATACAGAATTCATTTTGACAGGCGGATCTTCTTTCTAGTGAGCAGAGACACAAAAGTGGGTGTTATTGGGGCCAAAAAAATCTGATATTTTACAACAAACTGAGAAAAACAGCTGCTGATTTTGGCTCATTGTGCCACAAGGATAAAACAGAAGACAAATTAGGGTGAATTATAGAGTCTTAGGGTTGTTGTTGGCTGTTTGTTTCTGAACAGTGTAATGGAGGTCCTCGCTCTGACACTCACATGCTCTGTAACGTCTGCCTGAACATAACGCTTCGTATTCATGAGTCAGGAGTCTGTTAGATTTGAAATTTTGTCACCTTAAGATCACTATGAAGTTACACACCTGTGTCTGCTCTGCTGTCCATCACAGAGAAAAGCAGAGTTGTCCATATGAGGACAAACATCCTGAGTTGGTTGTTGAGACTGTCGGTCTCTCTCCCGCTGCAGAAAAGATTTTCACAGTAAACATGAAGAAAGTGACAAAGTGAAGCTCAAAGCTGACATGACAGTCCTAAAATACAAGATTGTTCATTTTCAGCAGCTCCACGGTTCACACGTCACACTCAGGAGAGTTTGTACAGCTCAGCATTGATCAGTCGTTGATTTAACTACAATGATTTTAATAACAATAGCAGCTCTTGGCCGTTTCAGCCTCTCCAGACCTCACTAATAGTTTCCAATACAGCCGTTATGCAGTCTTCCTCATTTTAAGTCTCCCTCCAATCCAGTCTACACTCTTACTTTACCAGCAAACTAAAGACTATCAAAAAGCATTTTAATAACTCTGTAAGGATGAAGGAAAACACTCTGGAAACTTCTATTTACTCTCCCAAAATTAATTTCCAAACTCTTTCATACCTCCATCTGTCTCCTTCCTCCGCTCTCTTTTCTCTACAAGTTTCAGCGCTCAAATGTCTCTTCTCTCTTTTCTATTTCTCCTTTCGGTGTGCAACCAGATTTCAGGAAGGTTCTGCAAACACAGCTTATTTCTCCTCTGCCTAAACTGACAGGTTTTTTTGGTTTTTAATCTTTTTGATCATAAATACGCACTTTTAGTATCCCACATTTCTCAGAACTCTGTTTTTGTTTCTTATGTTTAGCTTTTTCATCGTATGTTAAGGTGTCTGAGCTATCCAGAGATTTTTAGTGTCACAGCCCTGTTCTCGGTGTGTCTCTAATGCTGTTAAAAACTTAATAATCTTTACAACAACGTCAGCTTTGGACCCTAAAAACAGCTTTTGAATTCATGAACTGAGAAAACTACAGCACATCCTGTTTTTCAACACTCTTCAGTTACTTTAGCAGAAAATCAAAAAGGTAAGAATAAATAACTCCAGCCTTTCCACAATCACAAAATAACATGTTTAAGTGTCTTTCAAAGTTGTCTTTTACCTCTCTCTGTCTCGCTCCTCTGCTCTCTTTCCTCTGCAAGTTTCAGTTCTGAACTGACCCCCTTTTCACTTTGCGTTTGGTCTTTTTTTGGAAGATTTGAGGAAGTTTTCTCAGGCACTTCTGCGTTTTATTTCTCTTCTTTTGAACCATCTGTATTCTCAATGATATCATAAATACTCTCACTGAAATATCAAAGTTTCAATGTTACGTCTGTTATTTCTCTAAATTTCAGTATACACAAAATTCACTCTTAGTTATCACACATTGCTGCACACTTCTGCTCTCAGCCTTTCTTTGCTGATGTTGTCCTTTAAATACATAAACCAGAAACAGAATCAGAAAACTTTATTTATCCCCAGGGGGGATTAGATTAGATTAGATACAACTTCATCTGTCCTTTTGGGAAGGTTCCCTCAAGACATTAAACGTTCAAGCATAAGTGTATACAATCAGTTTGTAGTGTAGAATATTGCACAGAGAATTACACAATTTCATGTTTCCTGATAAGAAATCTCATCCTCTTGACTTTTCAAAATCAAACCCGTTTACTCATTTTTATGAACTACAGGGAAAAAAGCTTCTTCTTCTTCGGTGTGTTGTGAAACATCTGGTCTAACACCCTCACAGGAGTCACAGACATTAAAAATGACAACAGAGGAAATATCAGTCTGTTTTATAACCAGCAGAAATCTCCTCACAGGACCTTCATGAACCTTGATTTGGTGTGTTTTGAGTCGTACGCTATCCTGCGTTTATGCTACATACAAACAGTTTCAGGTAAATCACAGAATGAAATCATAAGACAGGAGAAGAAATTATGAGTCATTTAAACACATCAAAAAAACATCAGCTTAGTCTGTCCTCATTATAAAAGCAGAACCTGAGGGAGCGCTTCTGCATTATTGTGTTTTTATAGTTCATGTTGCGCAACATCCGTGGATTCTGCTCACAGCAAAGTCGGTCCAGTTGATGACTTGAACATGAGCTTGTTTGGTACCTCTGTGTGCTCAGTATCCTAAGAAGTGACAAAGTTACTTAAACCTTCAAATCACTTCAATCTGCTGTAAGTCAGTGAAAAGTTCATTGACTTTATTTTTACTTGAAATCATTTCGCTGTGAAACAACCTTAAAAAAACTTGGAGTGAAGCTGACTCTGGTTAGTTCAGAGGTCGGCAGATAACTGCAGACTCTGGAGCAGGGCTCTCAAGTATTGAGCTGAGCTTGGAGTGAGATCATTTTTTATTTTGTTTGTTTATTTGTTTGTTTTTGAGGGGGAAGTGAAGTGAAGTGTGTTTGAAGATAACCTAAATTGAGGTAAAAAATGATCCATAAAGCAAATTTACTGCATAGTTCCTTGACTTTAATAAAATACAGCAATTGTATGAGAAAAAAATCAAGTGATTGAGTTGCAACATAATTTCAGGACCCACTTCCAGCTCTTCTTTAGTGTGCACACAATAGCAGCATTCGTGCGTGTGGAGGACACGATTATGGTGCTGTTATTTCACCTAGCAACAAGAAATACTATTTTCTGACTGG
Source organism: Xyrichtys novacula (assembly GCA_962446985.1). Lineage (NCBI taxonomy): Eukaryota > Metazoa > Chordata > Actinopteri > Labriformes > Labridae > Xyrichtys > Xyrichtys novacula. The sequence goes on from OY660871.1 coordinate 29,705,486, forward strand.
CTGATTGGTTGCAGATTCAAGCATCATCCATTTATAGGTTTACTGCGTGAGAAATGTTGTGTGGTGCGTGAACTCGTTGAAATGTGTGTCTCACGCTCGACACGTGAAACCTGAGAGCCCTGCTCTGGAGATAGCTCTGTTTTCTGAAGAGACATGTAAGTCCTGTCCGCCTTGTTTGGTGTCACTGTTCTTCTTTTGGTCCTTTTTTGAGAAAAAGAGAAAAAAAAAATTCAACATGATTGAGTGTTTAAAAGTCTTCACTGCATTAACTGAGCTGTGGAAACACAGACTGAGGGTTTAGTAACTCACCAGAGAAACGCCACGAGGATTACACAGATGACGTTCAAAACGAGAGACAGAGCAGCAACGACAGCCAAAGAGAGCACGACTCCTTGTGAACAGAAACGTTTAACAAGTTACTTTTTAATGTAAAATCAAGTATTTATTTTAAGTCAGCCTTTAGTCGTCAGTTCTCACCCTCCTGTTCAAACTCGCTGGCTATGACGATCTTCAGCTCCTTCTTCACTTCTCCAAAGTTATTTTTGCTGACACACCCAACAGTGGAGTAGCTGTGATCTTTATCAGGTACAGTGATGCTGCTGTTGACTCTGTTTTTCCACACACTTGTCGTGACACAGTGTTGGGTGTGATTGTTTAGCAGTGGCCATGTAACGGTGGGTAAAGGAAACCCCTCACTGATACACACACAGGTCAGGACACCAGGCTGAGCTTCACATGCAGAGCTGTTGAGAATCTTTGGTGAAACTGTAAACAAACAAGAGGAATAGAAGAATGATTCAGTAGGTGGGAGACTTAAAATTTAAAGTCATATGTTTTGCTAGAAATGAAAGCCTTTTATTAATAACAGTAAAAACAAATACTTTGACATTAGTCCTGATATAGTCCTCTAAAAGCACAGGAGTCAGGTAATATAGTACAAAACTGGATTTATTTCACATCAGCAGAAACTCTCTAATTGTTACTAAAATGTTGATGGTTACTTTAATTTCTAGAAAGTTAGTTTTAATGTCTTGTTTTTCAGATGTCTTGTTCAACAGGTTTCTGTTCTGTATTTTTGCTATAAAAGGTGAAAACTTTTCAAGCAAGGTTCAATTTAAACAACTAAACACCAGTTCAATAATTTCTATTTAAATATGACACGACAGAAATGGAGAAATTATCCTGAAAATGGTGCAGATTCAGTTTCCCGAACCAGATCAACTTTATATAACATGTACAAAATAGAAGAAAACACTAAAAAGTTCATTCAAATTTATTTTGTTTCAATCTGTTTGTGATTTAAACTTTTATCAAGTTGCACCATTTTCATCAGGGGACATGAAAACAATCAGAAAATCTGCTCCTGTTGTTTTTCCGTGAAACATTTTTAGAGATCAGATACTCACAGGTCACAGTCAGAGTCTCTTTCTTCTCTGTGGAGATGTTGTTTTTGAAGCTGACCTTACAGGTGACCTCAGTGCCATGGTCCTCAGCTGAGGGTGTAAAGGTCAAAGTTGAGCTGTGTCTTTGTGCAGCAGCAGACAGACTCTCAGTACGGAAGTTTCCTAGGATGACAGAGTCGTTTTCTCCTCGTCTCCACATCCAGGTGATCTGAGGAGCAGATCCAGAGCAGAGACCAGGAGCAGTGCAGCTCAGTGTGGTCTGCTGTCCCTCTGTCAGAGGAGGAATCATCACTGCGGGCTTCTGGGTCAGAGCTGATGAGAGAGAGGTCCATGAGTACACGAGGTGAGCAGCATGGAAACTATTAAAACACTTCAAATTTACTCAGAGATTCTGGACACTTATTATCTTAGAGTCATGGGAGTGATGTGTGGGACCACTGCGGTTCTCACAGTTTACCACTAGAGGTCAGTATATGCCAAAATTACTTCCTGCTCCATCAGGAATCTTCACAGCCTGAATTCACACACTTTATCTAAATGTCCAGTAATTCACTTCTTGACTGAATGTTTGTGAAACTCTTCATACCTTTAACAGAGACAGTTGCTCTTGAAGAATATTGGAAACCATCCCTGCGTCCATCAAGCCAACCATGAACTCTGAGCTGATACGATCCAGAGTCTGACTCAGTCAGGTCACTGATGATGATGCTGCAGTTCCTCTTAAAAATGTAAGGCTCCAACTGTGTTACTCTGCCTCTCAATTCTGACTGATCTTCTTCACTGTATGAGCTGTATGTTATCTCTGAAACATTACATTTTACAGACGGCTCACATTTGAACCAATCGATAGCCACAGGAGTAAATCTAGAGCTAGTATTGAAAGAGCACGGTATCACAACACAGAGTCCAGCTTCTGCTCTTATTTCTCCTCTCCTTAAAGTAATACAGTAGTCTTCCACCTGACATATTGTTTCTTCCGTCTCTGAAGACCCTGTTAAAAAAACAAACAGTGAGACATGCAGGGATAGAAACGTTTTAGTTTGTCAGAGCATGTTTTATACCAACTGTTCGGTCGGCTTCTTCTTCAGATTCACATCAACTTGTTGTCAGTAGAGCTCAGCAGACATCTCAACATTGATCATATTTCTATAATCATGTCACTAATACTACAGCCTTCAGATTTCTTCAATAATAGATGAGGTGAAGGGAAGGACTTTGTAACCACATCCATCATTAAAAATCATTTTGTTCTATTTTGTTGAACATTGAAGTGATAAAAAGGACTTTCATAAATACACATACCTCTGACCGCATTACCGACCCTCACAGAAAAAAGCAGAGACACCAAGACGAGAGCAAACATCCTTGTTTGATGGAGAACGGCCCAAATATCTGTCCAAAGAAATAATTTAAACTTCAGAGGAAAAATCATTCGAAACACTGTGTTAGAGCCTTTTGTGCACTACTGATAATTTGACATATAATTAATCATTTTTATTATTTATCCTGATTAGAACTCTGAGAGACTGAACAGTTGTATAGTTGTACTTTAAAGTTTGATTGAAGCTGATTACTACTGCAGCTCTCCCATTGGTTTTTCTTGGGTTGTTAGTGCAGCTGTGGGTCTTTGCGAGCACAGTAATTTCTGACCGTGTTTACATCGGGTCTCGACTTCGTCATTATTATTTGTAAAAAGTATCTTTTTTTTATGCAAAGTAAACCTCCATGTAAATTCAAGAAAGGAAAAATCTACGACTATGGTGTTTTATTATGGAAATACGCGTCAACTACATGCTCTGGTTTGTCACCTCAGGGGGTTTTCAATCATTAGACGGAGCTGCAATCACACACTGAAAACTTTAGGTGAATGAAACTCCTCCATGGTTTACTCTGATCTGATTAAAGGACAATGTCAGATCAATTCATACGGTCACTTAGGATAAACATGTCTATAAAGGTTCTTGTTATTCTTTTTACATATGGTCAGCATCTACAAGGACCTGTTGAACCAAACTGTTAACCTACAACTTAAAAACCATAAAAATGACTTACAAGTATTTCAATGAAGGTTTTAAGAATAAATATATTTTTCTCGGGCTAAAACCTTTGAATCAAAACCTTGTACCTGCTGTTTAAGCGATGATTTGGAGAAAAAGTCAAAATAATTAATTAGTTTAGACAGCCTCACTTCACATTAAAACTCTAAAACTACAGTCAGTGTTGAGTTTTACCTTTATTTATCTTGTTCTTCTGCTCTTACTGTCCTCAGTGACCTCTGCTGAGTCTCTGCTGTGAAATGAGTCTTCCTCCTCTTCATCCTCTTCTTCTTCTTCTTCTTTACTCACACTTTAAAAAAACATATTTGTATCTGAAATGTTCACAGAGTTTAGTCGTTTATCGTCTAAAACCCTTAAACCGTGTCGTCTCAGCATTTTTTCTAAGCTTAAACTTATCCTTAAACGGCATCACTGCGCTCTCTTTAAAAACTTCCTCTTCAGACTTTAAGATGCAAAATGAATGTTTTTGAAGAAACAAAACAGGCCAAGTTACAAAGTTTGGTGTCCATATTAGATGTTTGAAAAGTTTCAAAACACCAGATAAACGTATTTTCTCATTACCCTGGACAATAGATGTAAACTGCTCAAATCTCGGACAAATCCGAGATTATAGTTTTTTGTGCGAGATTTACTAAAACTCTTACGTAAGCATTATTAACTCTCCTTACTGGTTTATCTGAGTTTCCGGCAAAGCGGAACAGCCTGACTCCAACAGCGTGTGAGCGTGTGACACCCACAGCGGAGCGGGGGAGCCATGGTCCTAATTTACATATATGTAAATATCTACATATATGACGTCTTTGGAGGGAACGCTGCTCGACCACATTAGAGGGAGCGATGCCAAAACATTTAGCTCTGCCCTCGGCCGGTTCCGGAAAGCCTCGGAAGAGTTGGCCAATCAGAGGAAAGTGGGCTCGTGGAAAGGTGGGGGCCTTAAAGAGACAGCAGCTAAAACGAAGTGTTTCAGACAGAGGCTGAAATAGTAATATTTTAATATACTATTGTGAGAAATTTGAGACTTTTTTAAATCTGACAATTATGTGAAGCTATTAAAAAGGCATCAGAAAGGACATATGGAGTTGGAAAAATGCATTTAAAAGTCAGGGTCAGATACAAAACCCCTCACTCAATCTATTAATAATAATTTCATTTCATGTTTATTTATTTCATTTCATTCATGATACATAATTAATACGATACATTGCACTCATTCTTCTTCTTTTTTTTTTTTCATGTGTACTAATGTGAAATGAAAAGGAGCAGACAGAAGACAAGTCTTATATACGACTGCCCCCTCACTACAACACCTTTGTCTATGGCAACCAGCCAGCAATTGAGCAATATATTATGTAATTAAGGTCCAAAAATACCACAAACAAACAAACAAAAACAAAACTGACACAGCATCAGTCATCCAATTCATCCAGTTCAACATTGTTGTACAACTCTTCGACTCCTTATTTTGCGAATTCCATGACTTTATACCTCCAACAGAAATACACATAATTCATTTTATTTGTACAGCGCTTTTAAAAACACTCAAAGACGCCTTACATAGTACATAAAACCCAAGGTAATAAAACAAAGACATAAAAATAGTAGAAATAAAATGAATAAAACAGTTAAATATTAAAAGCAATTTTAAATAAGTGAGTTTTTAAAATAAGTGGGGTCAGGGCGGTGTCTGATGGAGAGTGATAGAGAGTTCCAGAGGGTAGGGGCAGCTGTGGAGAATGCCCGCTCCCCCCAGGTTCGGTGATGAACGTGATGCGTTGCTTGATGGGAAACCAGTGTAGAAAAAAACTACCTTTTGTATTCACTCAGATCTTCAAATTTGATCAGAAACATTTAAGTGTGACAAAAAAGCAGAAACAAAAGAAATCTGCAAGGGGGGAAAAACACTTTTTTCACAGCACAGAAAAAAAAGGTTTCTGCTTGACAACAACATATTTTTAAAAATATAAGTATAACTTCATAAATAGCAGATTCCACTTCATAAATTTTAAGTCTTTGTCTCAATTTTACGTCACATTTATGAGAAACCTCAAGAAAGAGGAAGTTCTTTATGTCCTAAAATTGTCATGTTGGGTTAACAAACCGGCTATTTTCTGAGTGCAGCTGGACGCCACAGAGTCATGTAAGAGAAGTGACAACTTGGCTGCAGAGGGTGAAAGTGAAGTTTTGATCTTTCCACAGGAACAGACCTGTAGAAGACGAGTCTTGGATTGACAAAGACACCAAAGAGTGTCAAACAAAGCGTTACCTCAGCTGCATAAAGAGAAAGAGTTTAATAAAAACCTAACAACACTGAAATACAGAAATGCAAATAGATTCCCAAACCTCCCTGAGTTAAGTAAAGAGATCTGCACAGCCCCGGACATTAACAGGAGTGCAGTCCACTAATGATTTTAGTTCCCTCTAGCTAAATTTGGCTTTTGAACATCGTAGCATTTTGGTAGAAAATAAAGGTATAAAACTGTCGATCCATCATCAGTTGTTCACATCTGATCAGATCCTGAACCCTTACCTCAAACAACTCAACAATCAAACACGGTCCTCAATTCTCTCCTTTTATATCCTCTACATTGGAGTACACAGCCGCATCCTCTTCTTCTTCTCCTTCTGGGACACAGTTTTTTGTCTCCTCTTCCTCCACTTTCATCACCTCCTCCTCTTCTTCCTCCAGTGTGTCACCTTTTCCCCCGCTGTGGTTTTCTCTTTTCTCTATCACGTCTTTCTTAATTTCAGCGTACTCTGTTTCTGTGCTCTCCTGCTTCTTTGCTGCCCTCTTCTTCAGCACAGAGAAATCAATGCTGGCGTACTCCACGTCTTTTGGTTCACCGTTCACTGTAAGGACCGTTTTCTCCTCTTCTGCTGCAGCGTCTCCTCCCTCTGTTACCTCTTGGTCGTAGGTGTAATTTTCTTCCACTTCTTGAACAGCATCTATCTGCATGGACGGCATGATTTTAAAACAATTAATTATCTTCTTTAACCAAAAAAATAAATAAATAAACTGTGCAGTCCTTTTCGCACTCGCTTTTATTACCTGACCCCCCCTGACTCACCATTATCCCACCCCTCACATTTGCCCCTCCCACTTGTATTCTTTTATTCTTTTATTTGATTTTACCTTTTTTTAGCTTGTTACTATTAATCTTTACCTCACTTTATTTTTGTTATGTTTTTTTAAAGTGTCTGAGCTCCTGTAAAAGCGCCATACAAATAAAACGTATTATTATTATTATATGTCACTTAATATACAAATACAATACGACCATTTAAAGAGCACAGGAATCAGTATGCCACAGCCCATATCTGCCTGTCGTCCAGTTTGTAGCACACCTGGCTGTTACACCTGTCTCTGTGGGTGGTAAGACCACAAGGCAGCGAATTGATGCCCTGTTTTGGGGCTGGATCTAAACAGGCTCAATACTATGAGAGATTTTAGGGTCTATTTTTGCTCGTTGTCCCCTTAATAGTCACCTGACTGCATGTAGCTGATCTTTCCCAGAGATAATATTATTCTGCTAAGATTTTAATTCTTATTTAACAACAAAAACAAATCAGAGCTAGTCTGACCGGTCACGTCTTCTGCCTCTCAACAAACATTTCCTCCTGTGTACTGACCTGCCAGCAAACTTAACTGTCGGACCTTTATTTACGATTAACTGAACTAGGTGTGCCTGTTCCACACAGCTGTTGATTAAAACATAAGTCTAAGCTTGTGTGCTCTAACTACACAAATAATTGGCACAAATAATCAGAATAAATCAGAATAATCGGAATAAAAATGCTTCATGTAAACATGTCGATCGGAAGATTCTTATCCAGCTCGGCTCAATTGGAAAGAAATTGTATTCCGATCGAGAGGGGTGGTTTAACGCGAAACGCGAACATATAAACACTCATTCCGATCGTAACTCTCTTACCTGACTCGATCTTCACTCTTTAGCTTTTGAGGCCAGTACAGGAGGTTTCATTATTAACAATTTAGCAAACAACACAACCACAGGTGCCGTGTCTGCTCCTCCGGTAGCATAACAAGGCGTACATACAGGGTAATGATGTCACGTCTGCACACACAGAGCTACCTTTGACAGAACAGTAAAGTAAGTACGCAAGGGCGCCATCTAGTGACAACATTGAACAGGCGGAAAACTCCTGAATTGGATGGAGTGAGCCACTACCGCGTTTGTTGGTTTGTTGACAGCACAGGCGTCAATACAACTCTTCTTCTGCGGTTGTTTTAGCGAAATCAGACAACTCTGCACATGTCCAAATGCTTCTAATCTGAATAAAACTTGGTGCATGTATACGTACGTCATGATCGGATTATTTGACTTTGCACTAATATAAACAGTGGATTCAGATTATCCGATCCCTCAAATTTTTAATCAGATCAAGAAATTTTGCAAACGTAAACGTGGCTGATGAATTTTGATTACCAGGGGATCCTCCTGACTGGTCACCATCTCCAGAGTCTTCTCCAGATTTTCTTGACTCTTCTGTCTTCGTCTAGAAAGGAATGTTTGAAAAGCAAAAATTAAAACCCGCAGTAGAACCGATCATCCAAACACAAATCAAAGGAATTAGTTGTAATTGATTGCGTACCTGTGGCATTTTGTCACTACAAAGCAAAAAACAGTCGACAGAAGTAAGCCGAGAAGAAAGGCAATGATGACCTCCACCCATGAAAATGTTTTTCCTACCTGGGATTGCTCTGCAGTGAGAGGAGCAAAAGAAAACTTTAAGTGTCAAAGATAATTTTGGCATGAGTTTAAATGCAACTGAGTTTGAACTTTTTCCAGTATCGCTGACTGTGCACAGAGGTCTTTAGTTTAGTTTGCAGGAGCAGAAGTAGTTTATTTGAGAACATGTACCTTCTTTTTCTGGAGTTTTAATTTGGATGGTGAGATTTTCTTTGACTTCTCCATTTCCGTTGCTGCTGACACACTCTGCAGAGGTGTAGCTGTGGTCCTTAGCAGTCACTTTAATAGTGCTGCTGACCGTGAGGTTTATCACAGCAGTATTAACAGAGTACTTAGCGTGGTTCTTCAACAGCGGCCATTCGATGGTGGGTAAAGGAAAACCTTCACTGATACACACACAAGTCAAGACATCCGACTTAATCTGACAACCAGAGTCTTTCAAGATGCTTTGAATCCCTGTAAACACACAACAAGAATCCCAACATTACAAAACAACCTTCATGGGAAATCTGAACATGAAGTTTCTTATAGGAAGATGAGTCCAGTCTACTTACATGTCACAGAAACGTCAGTGAATACAGTCACAGTCGTGTTCAGGTGTTTTGCTGTACAGATGTACCTTCCGGAGTTTTCTGCCTGCACATCACTGATGAGCAGTGTGGCTGATCCGGTGTCGTTCTGCAGGTCAGGACCAGAACCAAGTAAAGTCCAAGTGATATGAGATGGAGGAAAACTTTCAACGCTGCAGGTCAGATTCAGAGAGTCCCCTTTAGTGAGAGACGTATTCCCAGTGATTACAGGTGTTTTCATGTCTGTGAACAAAAGTCATAATGAAGTTAGAAGAATGAAACTGAACTTTCTACTTCAAGAGGATAACATGAGTATATTCTTTTGTTATCTGTTAGATTATATGTGTATGCATCTGGACAACAGATTTAATAGAAAATAACATGAAACTAATTAACTCTGGTATCAGTTCCTTTATAATTTATGTGTAATATAGTTAATTAGCACTCATATGAAGGTTTCCACATGTAGGCATTTGTCTGATTATTTCCATTATCACCACTAGATGGCACTGAAGTTGAACATTTGTTGGCACTTACATATCACTTTGACATCCACTTCCTTCATCAGGGTGTTGTTCAGGTGTTTTGCTCTGCAGATGTACAGTCCTGAATCCTTTACAGTCACATTAGAGATGGAAAAAGTCGACTCCCCGATTCCCTCCTGCGGGAAGATTTCAGTTTTCTTCTCCTGATCAGTAAAAGTGTCATTTTGCACATCAGTTTCTGTTCCGGTTTGTGTGTTGTTATCAGGAAGTTTTGTCCATGTGATGAGAGATGGAGGGAAACTCTCAACGTTGCACGTCAGATTCAGAGTCTCACCCTCTTTCACATCCGTGTTCCCTAAGAGTTGAACTTCCTTTACATCTGTAAGACAAAATTATACACTTCATCATTTAAAACAAATATAATATTTATGACTGTGGCCTTTAGTAGACTTTGTGACACTTACAGGTTACATTCAGAGTCTCTGTCTGCTCTGTTGTCGCCCCCCCTTTAAAGCTGACCTTACAGGTGACCTCAGTACCATGGTCCTCAGCTGAGGGTGTAAAGGTCAAAGTTGAGCTGTGTCTTTGTGCAACAGCAGACAGACTCTCAGTACGGAAGTTTCCTCTAATGACAGAGTCGTTTTCTCCTTGTCTCCACATCCAGGTGATCTGAGGAGCAGATCCAGAGCAGAGACCAGGAGCAGTGCAGCTCAGTGTGGTCTGCTGTCCCTCTGTCAGAGGAGGAATCATCACTGTGGGCTTCTGGGTCAGAGCTGATGAGAGAGAGGTCCATGAGTACATGAGGTGAGCAGCATGGAAACTATTAAAACACTTCAAATTTACTCAGAGATTCTGGACACTCATTATCTTAGAGTCATGGGAGTGATGTGTGGGAGAACTGCAGTTCTCACAGTTTACCACTAGAGGTCACTATACGCCAGAATTTCTTCCTGCTCCATCAGGAATCTTCACAGCTTGAATTCACACACTTTATCTAAATGTCCAGTGATTCACTTTTTGACTGAATGTTTATGAAACTCTTCATACCTTTAACAGAGACAGTTGATCCTGTAGAATATTGGAATCTATCGTAGCGTCCACCAAACCATCCACGAACTCTGAGCTGATATGATCCAGAGTCTGATACAGTCAGGTCATTGATGATGATGCTGCAGTTCCTCTCATAAATGTTCGGCTCCAACTGTGTTACTCTGCCTCTGAATTCAGGCTGAACTTCTCCTCTGTATGATCGGTATATTATCTGTGAATCATCACATTTCTCAGACGGCTCACATTTGAACCAATCAATAGCTGCAGGATTAAATCTATAATCTACTGTGAAAGAGCACGGTATCACAACACAGAGTCCAGCTTCTGCTCTTATTTCCCCATCAATAAGAGTGATACAGAATGCACCTTGACATGTTTTTTCCAGGGATGCACCTGTTATTGCAAACATAGAGACACAAAAACGAAGAATTTAAATTAGTGCAACACATGATAAACTTTAGTATATGATTTAAAAAAATAGAAACTGCTTCAACTGCATGGTAAAACATCAAAACATCATTTTCTAGTCTTTTTTCCAGCCTTAAACTCTTTGATTGGAAGAATCACTGAAACAACTCATCTCAAAGTGGATCATAAGAAATCGTCACTTTTGGCCAAGTTAATGGAAAACTAATTCTAACTTTAAAAAACATTTCTTCTTATTATCATTATTATTCTGTGTTGCCATCATTAGATTAGAATGAAGATACACACCTGTGTTTGCTCTGCTGCCCATCACAGAGAGAAGCAGAGTCGTCCATATGAGAACAAACATCCTGAGTTGATTGTTGAGACTGTCAGTCTCTCCCTTCTTTACCGATTTTACAGTAACAGTGGCGTAAAGATGAAAAAGCTGTGAAGCTCACAGCAGACATCACTGTCAGGAAATAAAGGGTGAAGCATGATCAGTTTTTCCCCAGTTGCATGTTTTACACTCTCTACCCAGAGGTGTGGCTTCCCTCAGGTTCAGTGAGATTTTAACAGATAAAACATTCATAAGTTGTACAAAAATATCAGATTTTGACCTTCAGAACATTCAGTGAATTCAGTAACAGTAAAATTTACAGTCAGTCTTTTCCTCTGTATTACAGAAATCACACTCACTTAATCAACTAATCACTGTATATCAAACAGAGTTAAGAAAATGGGTTTAGTAAGAAAAAATCACTTTGGGAGCTTCCATATTGAGCCCAAAAATAAATTTAAAGCATATTTGAATGTTGTTTTTACCTCTGTCCGTGTGGCTCCTGCTCTCCTCTCTGAGGTTTCTGCTTTAACTGACCCTTTTCTCTTTTTTATTCTTCCTTTTTTGTGCAGATTTCAGGAAGTTTCCTCAGACCCCACAGTGCTTTATGACAGTCCTTGTACCAAACTGACAGGCTTTTACACATTATTAAATTGAGATTATTGGTGCGCTAGTGCTTCCTGTTCCAATTATGACTGTTTTGATCATCAGTTTGGATCCTCTGAGTTACTTGAGCAATTACTCTAACCAGCAGTGTACTGTCCCTCTTCTGGCACCATAGCTTCAAACTCATGTTGTCACCTCCAACATCCGTTATTTCACTTAAAATATTTCAGCAGTCTTAGCACACATTTCTGCACGCATCTGCTTTTTTCCTTGCCTCTCGCCTTCAGATTTAAGGGAAGTCACTGAAAATCCTCAAGATTAACCAGACCTCAGTGGAACCACAATCACACCAAACATTTAGTTGGTATTTGTAGTGGAAGCTGCTCAGTGATACACATGGCTGAGATAGGAAGTGGTAAATGAAATGTATTTTAAACCCAAAGAATTAAACAGAAGTGTCTGTTTACAAAGTTTGGGGAGCACTTCTGCATATTCTTTTGTTTTTATGGCTCATCTTCTGAAACATACTGTTTTCTGTTAGTCACTGAACTTTCAGTAGTTCCAGTTTCACTCTGAATAGTCCAGCACTCGATACATTTGATCGCTACACGGTCTAAAGGTAGATGTAAACACAGCTGTTTCACACAGCTTTAATACACGATAACCTGTCTTCCACAAGCACAGAGCGAGAAAATGCACGTTTGTTTGTGCGAGTTTGAAAACCTTTAATTTAGCAAAAACAGGATTACAACACGGCACAGTTGAAGTTGATGCAATAATGGAGGCCCCACTGTTCTTGCAAAAGATGGAGAAACAGGATGTAACACATTTAGTTATTCCAAAGTTACTCTATAAATTTGGCTGAACTGAGCACTGACCCTAGTGCTCACACCAGTGAGTGAGTACCTGATGTGAAACTTCAAATGGTAAGAAAGATGTACATTTTCAGTAACATTATAGATGCTTTATAAAAGACAAGATGCTGAAGTGAAGAAGTGAAGTTTTAAAAATGCAAATTACAAAGAACGACACAGTGCAATAAAAGATATTACAGTTCATAACTTACAGATATCACATGTATAACATCCTAAACATGTTTAAATATCAACAGATCAGTCTAATTGAATAAAAACTCTCTCTGTCCACACTCGTTGGAAGCTGACTCTTGTTAGTTTGGAGACGGGTGGATAACATCATACTCTGGACATCGCTCTGTTTTCTTCAGTGACATGTAAGTCCTGTCCTCCTGGTTTGATGTCACAGTTTTTCTTTTTTTCCTGTGGAGAAAAGAAAAAAAATGACATGTTGTGATGTGATGCATTAAATGGGCCTTTATAGCATAAAGTGAGGATGAAGTAACATACCACAGGATCACCACGCCGACTATTAAAATGACATTCAAAAGGAGGGAAACTGCAGCGACCGCCCAGGGAAGCAGAGCTTTTCCTCCGTGTTGATCTGTTACTAAAATACAGAAATGTTTCAGTGTGATATCTGTGATTATGACTCAGTGTCTTACTTATTAGCTACACAGAGTTACCTGTGAATGTTAGACTTAATACATGTAAAATATTTCAATAATAGAAAAGCACTCGGAGAGCGCAGACCTCCGCCAAGCAGCTCATGTCCCCCCTTAAACAAGAAATGCCCTGACCGGGATTCAAACCCAGGACCTTCTGGTTGTGAGGCGACAGTGCTATCTACACCACTGTGCCGCCCATTGGTTATCTTTCAGCATTGAAAATTCCAACGACACCCTTATTTCTGTGTGTTCTGGATCACAGTATCCAGAATTTTGTCTGGTGAAAATTTCAGGTCAATCCGTCTGTTACTTTCTCCGTAAAGTTGCTAACAGACAAACAAACAACAAACCAATGCTACCGAAAACATAAATAACAGCTAAGGCTGTTTTTATTTGAGTGAGTATTTTTTGAGCTGCTATCAGATAAATCCAACACTCTACATGCCAGCAAAGAATTCTTTCATCCACAGACAGAATAACATTATTTTACATGGTGTTAGAAAACTTTGATAGTATACCATCAAGTACCAGTCTCCTGGACACCCTCGTCACCCCTCATATACATCACATTGGTCACATGGCACACACATTGGCACAGCATTCGGTCAGTTCATGCCATGCCAGGTGACAAACCTTTTTAGAGCAAATACAACACAAGCAAAGATCCAGACTAGAGGAAACAATATGAGCAGAAGCGGCGGTGAGTGCGATTGGATGTAGTGCTGTCATGTGGTATATAAAGCTCCAGGCGCCTGTTATTGGCAAAGCGTAACTGGTGTTAAAGAGTGGAGGCCTGTATTAGAGACTTCAAATCAAAGGAACTGATTTAGCTGCGGTCTTGTAGGCAAGAAGTAGAAGTTTATATTTGATACGAGCTGCTACTGGGAGCCAGAACATCGTAGTGACATTTGCTGCTTTGATTTGGTTAAAAAACAGACGGGCTGCTGCATTTTGGATCATCTGCAGAGGTCTGACTCTGCATGCGGGGAGGCCTGCCATTGAGGAGTTGCAGTAGTTGATTTGGAACATTATGAGATCTTGGACCAGGAGCTATGCTGTGTGCTCTGCCAGGATGGGTCTGATCCCCCTGATGTTATAGAGGGCAACAACTGAGCATTCGAGGCCACATGAACCTTTATGGTTAGTTTACTGGGCACAAGTTCATGTGATCCAAGCTGGATTCTGATATATGGAGGGACTTGCTAGAAATACAAGAAGCTCAATCTCGGTTGAGCTGAAATACAAACTAGAAGAAGAAAAGGAAACCAACCCCTCAGACTGGAGCTGGCTCATGTTGTTAAAATTGAAAAGCCAGCTCTTAGAGCTAAAATGTTAGCGGCCAACACATCTCTATCATGGAGTGCTGTCCTTCCAGCACAGACTTTATGACAGGCAAAAATGAAACACAAGGGTCATAATTGGAGCTTTGGTCCCTGTGGTTGAAAAGGTGATCAGTAACCCCCAAATCCTTTAACCTGGGAGAAGATCCTGTCACAGAGAAGCTGCTGAAGATACCTATTAGCAGTGATTTGTATTTTTTGCTGGGACATGCGTAGAATAAAGAGGTCTATGATGATACCTTCTGACTGCTGTTACTGACTGGTCCAGTGTTCACTCACCTTCTTGTCTCTCTGAAGCTCTGATGGCGAGGCTCTGTTTCACCTCCCCAACTTCATTTCTGCTGACACACTCGACCACGGTGTTGCTGTGATCTTTTACAGTCAGGGTAAAGGTGCTGTGTATCGTGCGGTTCGCCGCAGTGTTAAGAACTGAGAACTGGGTGTGGTTCTCCAACAGCGGCCATTTGATGGTGGGTAAAGGGAACCCCTCGCTGATACAGGCACAGGTCAGAACCTCAGACCAAACTTCACATTTTGAGCTGGTTAGGATCGTCGGATACGCTGTGGATACACATGCAGAAGAATACTGAGTTACTTCTGGCTCCCTGTAAGTCATGCAAGAAATAGATGCTTCCATGTGGGCAGCATACTCACAGCTCACTTTCAGAGTCACCGTCTCCTCTGTAGTGATATTGTTTTTATAAGTAACCCTGCAGGTGATCTCAGTGTTGTGGTGTCGGGTGAATGAAGGGTTAAGGGTTAAAGTCGAGCTGTGTCTTTTTGATACAGTGCTCAAATGTTCAGTCTCAAAAGCGGTGTTCTTTCCTGAAATAAAAGTATAGTTCTCTTTTTCTCCACTCCATTTCCAGGTGATCTGAGGAGCAGATCCAGAGCAGAGACCTGGAGCAGTGCAGCTCAGTGTGGTCTGCTGTCCGTTTGTCAGAGGAGGAATCATCACTGTGGGCTTCCGGGTCAGAGCTGATGGAAGAGCAATGCATGAGAAACAGGTGAGCGGTTTTAATTAACATCCAAGATTCACAGTCAGTGTAGCTTGGCCTGGTTAGGGCAGTGTGGTTACAAGGCAGGAGTGAGGCTTAAACCAACTCCAACACTGTAAACTATCGTCTTTATTGTCTTTGACCTCAGCTGGCTTTGCTAAGTCATTTAACAAGTTCTATACCAAACCCGCAATCAGCAGAGATTACTGTCACTTAAATTAAGATATTATGTATTTTAAACAAAATAGTTTCCAGTATTTGTAACCATTACAGTTAAGGGCCATCTGCAAATGTAATGTTAGGTTAGGGTGACCCAAAAAGAGAAGACACGACTACACGTGGGCGGAGTCACAGAGTTAATTTTGAGAGTTTTTCGGATCAGATCGAGTGTCTTTTACACACCTCTAACTCAGTAAGTCCACATGACAGAAAATCGAAATCGATTTTATAAACTTCCCCGAACAAAGCTGGAAAAACAGGGACAGCCCCCAAAAAAGAGGACAAGTCCGGGTAAAAGAGGACGTATGGCCAACCTGCGTTAGGTGGCTGGTCAGGTGGTTGTAGTTATCGCACTGTTAGAAAACAACCAAACAAAGCGATCAAATCAAGCTATATGGACTTCATTTGTTGGAAGAAAACTTTTCCAAACATGTTCATAGAAAAGAGATTTTGTACATCAGCTGGTTCAGATCAATTCTGGTTCAGATTCTCGTTCTTATTGATTCCAATTCCAGTATATTTGGAGAGGTAAAAATAAAACTAAACAAATATTTAACAAACAAGAATAAACCTTCTTGTGGTTCTTTTTTTCCTTAGTTTAAGAAATTAAAAAAACACTCTTTCTTATAAGGATCGATCAGACAAGAAGAATACAAACCAGAAATGATGAAATTAATAAAATAAAAATAAAAACAAAATATAAATATAAATGAGTATGTAACTCTTTCTCAACATTCATAAAGCACTTTGCATATCTTAACGACTGATGACAGGCAGAAGTGTAACATCACCTTCATAAATCACGTCACCACACGGTGACACTCCCCTTCTTTCACGCTCCTCGTTGCTAGTGACCACAGGTTCTGCACCTCTCTGTAGGAGGCGGGGTTAGGGTGGAGCTCTTTGAACTTGCATCCAGAAAATAATATTTGAATTTTATTAATTTTTTTATTTTTTAACTTGATTTAAGTGCAACCATGAGCTCAGCTGTTTTTTTTCCATACTCAAGCTTAGCTTTGATGCTTTTACCTGAAACCTGATGACACCTGTGCAACAGGTAACAGCATTAATGAGCAGCAGCACAAAGGCCCCCCCAATATTTCACACTTTTCCAGCCTTAAAGTCCCACTCCGATAGTTTTTTTTTTTACCACTTAAAGTGTTCTCAGTGGTCTTTAAATTGTCATTATGAAGTATTTTTCAAGGACTTCTCTTCTGCAGAGCTCCAGTAGTTAATTAGCAATTTTCTAATGAGTCGTGGGCGGAGACAGCGCTGTTCTGCACACTCCTCTTCATGTTAGCTTGTAGCCTAACATAGCTGGTGTCGTAGAAGTGGCAGGTAACATAGGACCTATTCAGCTCTCAAACACTAATGTCTTTAGGGACATGATGAAAGTTGATATCATAATTAGCTTTCTTGCGAGCACTCTGCTAATGCACACACTTGTTCCGCGATCGTCCTCTCTACTTTTCTGAGTGTGACCTACATAGCGCAGCTCTGGTGGGTGGAGCTTGGATTTGTGACATAGGAAATCTCACTGAATCTGATCCTGTTGTTTGGGTCTGCCAGAGATTCACAGCGATTTGAATGCAGAAATACTCAGAAATGCAACTTGCACTTACCTTTCTCATGATTTGTCCTGTAGCATCAGAAAAAATGCCATATGAACATGAAAACAACAAGAAAAACATGATTTTATCGGAGTGGATCTTTAACTCATTAACTCTTTGATTATTCGGCATCCAGCTTGTTGTATTATGGTTAGTTGGTTAATTGTCTCACTGGGTTGTTTGGTGCAATGGCTTTGTGATGTGTACGTTAAAGGTTCAGCCCTGTGGTCCATGCCAAGTATGATCCTCCATTTATTAAGTTAACCATCTAAAAAAACGTCTATCGATGTGATTTACTTCATGCACATTGACCAACTACTTCTTTGTTGGGGAGAGGCACACCTCAATGTTGGGGTAAACTTGCACAACAAATAACACCGTCACTTCATAAAGTTGCTGTAGATGTTCATACCTTCAACAGAAACAGTAGCTCTTGCAAGAAATGTGTTTTCCGTCCCTGGAAATAATCTACTGTCAACTCTGAGCTGATACGATCCAGAGTCTGACAAAGTCAGGTCATTGATGATGATGCTGCAGTCCTTCTGATTCAGATCAGGCTGTAACTGTCTTACTCTACCCTTGAATTCAGGCAGAACTCTTCCACTACCTGAGCTGTATATCAAATCTGTGGGACCACATCTTGGTCTAGATGGTTCACATTTGAACCAGTTGATACTTGGTTGAAAAAGTAAAAAAGCAGGACTGAAAGAACATGGTATCACAACACAGAGTCCATCTTGAGCTGTTATGTTTCCATCACTCAGAGAGATACAGAGGTTATCTTGACAGAATCTTTTCAGTGGTGCACCTGTAAAAAAAACAGTGAGATACCAAAATCAGGTATGACATTCAATAAATAGTAAAACACGGATAGTAGTTTTTACAAATAGTTCAGCTCTCTGTTTTTTAAAATACATTCTGTCATCAGAAATGTAAAAAAGCTGTGGTTAGCCAAACTTTTTGGTAACACTTTATTTTACGCCTATCTCTATAACTGGAAACATGTTGTTTTATGAACAAGATAATAACAGACAAGCATACCTGAATCTGCATTGTTGCCTCCAACAAGGAGCAGCTGAGTTAACCAGATGAAGACAAACATCTTCAGTTAACAAAAGCAGCCAGACTTTCCATACAATGGACAAAATCCACCATTCAGAGCTTAAAATAATAACACAAAGAATGAAAAAGTTCAGTCGATTCAACTGCAGTGAAATCTGTAATGAAAGCAGCAGGAAAACCAACACTTTTTACAGCATAAACCATTGACTTTTTACCTTTTTATGCCTCGTCCTCTGTGGATTTCTCTGAGTGATCTCAGCTCAGTCACACTGATCCTGACGCTTTTACTTCTCCTTTTCTACTTCCTCTTTTGTGGTCATACGATTAGATGAAAACTTTTTACTCCATGTAAGACAAAAAGAAGTAGATGTGTGATAAAAAAAAATGTCATCAGGATTGTGGTAAGGCATTGAATAACTTTTATAATTATTATTATTGTTAATAGCTGCTCCTACGCATTGAGAGGAGTCAGATCTCTTTGAAATCCACTTCAATTTCTCCACTTTCTCCAGTTAAGGTTTTTGACTCCTGTTCTATGTGCTTTGACTGATAAAGCAGAATAAACAATAAAAATAATAGCAGCAGAGGGGAAATAAATCATTGCATACCGTCAAAATAAAAGACAAAAAATATGAGCACTAGATACCAGAATAACTGTGAAATAATACCATCATTTTGAGGACAGTTAAGATTCCGAGATGAGGAAAGAGAAGGATTAAGGAATCTTTTAAAAAAGAGATAAGAACGACAAAATGACATTAGCAGCATCCTTTAAAACAGCGGTATTAGAGGGTTTGAGACAGTGCATCAGGGATGTAGAGCTTCTTAGAAGACACTAGATAAGAGATCATCTAAATAAATGATCACTAATAATGATCTTAAACTGATTGAAAAATCATGAAAATATCAGTGTGATTATACTTTGTCGTCCTGCCCATCCGTGTCAGGGAACTTCTGGATCACACTTATGTTTCTGCAAATGTTGTGATATTCTTTCTTTAATAGTTGATTTGATTTTCATTCTGGGGTTCAGTCTCTTTTTCCTCTTTTCTCTCCAGACTTTGGCGAAGAATACAGCATTTGCACATGCATGCTGATGCCTTATATCAGTATACAATACCTTTCTTATGTGAAGGTTTTGTAGAATTTTGTCGATAAGTGAAAAGGAAATTTGAGCTTTTTTCACAAAGCACCCAAGAGGACCTTTGTGGCTTTTGGTCCCCCTCTGTAAACAAAGTGGTATCTTTAATCTGTTTTTGTTGATCCTGTCCTGTAAATGTGTAGGTTGTGTTTTCTGCCTCCTAATCTCATCCCACTGTCCTTAAACAGTGGCAGGTTGCTGCTGCCAGCTTTTTTAAAATATTAAGAAACAACTCTGAAGACGAGCTCATATTTTCCCTGATTGTTTGGTTTCTTTCAGCAGTTCATGTAGAGTTCTCAGTGCTAACCTCACTCTGTTTCACAACCAGCCAAAAACTCCAGACAGGAGCTTTAAAAAACATTCAACACCGGTGATCCAAAACCATCAGGAAATGAAAGTATGTATTTGAAACCATTACTCTGACTTGTTTATGTCTTCATCACGTGTTTCACACAGCTGTGAAAAGTCTGTCTTCTGCTGGTTCTCGGTCAGGTTTCATGTGGTTTGATGTTTGAATATGAGATCTGACTGAATATAACGAACAAACATCTCACTGATTGTCAAAATTTTAGACTAATCTCATTTTAATATTGATTACAATTTTGGCCCCTGAGATCATAAAAATATGAAACTTGAGCCACCAGCTGTGTTGCCCCTATTAAATCCATATACATTAAATAAAGTTAAATGACATGAATTAATCGTAATTATGACTTTTGCCGTAATCAAGCAGCTCCAGCTTTTTCTGGATCTTTTCCATGAGCTACCATTCAGCTACCATACCTTTTTTTATAGACTGTTTCTTATCAAGTCATGCATTTTAATTTTTTTTTAATCAACAAAGTGAAACACAAAAAGCAAAATGATTACAACTCATTATAAATAATCAAAGAAGTATAATAACAGCCAGTCCAGTTTGATTTTGTATCAATAATCAACTCTTCCTATAACGTGTTGTTTTTGTTTTATTTGTATTTTCATGAAACTGAAGACAGATGAATTTGCTTGAGGCATGAAAGACATGATTAAAATAAAAGAGCAAGCAAACTACATCATCGCAGAAATCCTAATTTCATTAAGTAACAGTTCTTATTTGCTGAGAGATTGCAAACCCTGATCTGAATTATTGTGTCAATCACATATGTAGAAAAAAAACTCTTCAGAATAATAATTATGATCACAACAAAGCATGGGACATACAGTTTGCTTTACAACACAAAATATTAGGTAAGACATATTTGATATTTCTGCTTATAAAAGTAAATAAAATAAAAAAATCGACCAACTATGAGGCGCTCCACAACAGGAACCAGTTATTGACTTTGTGCATAAGAGAGATTTAACTAAGCGAGCCAATACATCCGATATTTGGTCAACTGAGCAGCGTCTTAACACGAGCTAAATATGAGTCTGAGTAGCTGGTGGAAGCTGGCTTTGTTTACATGCACAGAGAGCTGCACTATATCACTCTAAAATCCTGATATGGGACTTTTTGTGTTACAAACAATCGATTTTAGGCCTGTGCAGGTTTTCGGCAAGAGAAAACCTCAGTATGTACCTCTGATCTTTCCAGCTCATTTGTCTGCAATCTTCATGTTGCACTTTAATTCTGCAGTCATGACTTTACGCTCGACAAAACAGAGGAATTCATTTTTTTAGATGTTGGCCAAAAAAGAAAAACAAGTGAGAATAAGTTTGAAAATGAAAATATGCAAAATGTCTGTTACTACAGTAACTGCATGCCACCACAGATTTGAGGGATGTGCTTTCACTCAGCCCCAAAGGTAATCAAAGACTTTTGTTATTCATCATCAGACTCTCTTGTCTCAAACACTCAATTTATTCTCAGAGACCCACAGTGAAGTCTTTTGGGTATATTTTGGTCTCAGGAAAATTATTTGGCACACCTTGTCCTCGATCTTTACTAGTTTTGTGTCAGGGGCAGCCAGAGATCACAGTGGGTCATACTTTCTCAGGTTTATGTGATGTATTTAAGGGGGAGTGCCCCACATTTTGACTTCTATGGTGTTATTATTGGTATATCTGTTTACATAAACATAAATGGAGTAACCATTCACATTCCCTGTAATCTAAACTTATACTAACTAAAAATCATAACATAGATGTTACACTGTATTCAACTTATACCTGTTAAGTTGTATTTGTTGATAACCACTTACAGATCTCTAGAAACTTTATTTTTACTATCAATTTAAGCATTTAAGCATCATTAGTTCACATCAGTGGACAGGTACTTATTTGACACAAATTTTGTAGTTGAAAAATTACTGTTGCATGTTCAGGGCAGGATCAGCAAAGAGGAAGTCATTCTGCTTTGTCTGCAGGGGGCGCCAAAAACTGAAAAGTTACAAACTGAAAGTTCATCACGGGAGCTTTAGGCTACAGTGTGTGAGTTTTATCAACTCTTTTGAAAATGGTGTGTGACTTGTAGGATATGATGCAAAGTGAAGAAAACTGAAGTGAGCACAGTGGGGGTGAGAGTGGCAGCAGAGAGATTCTTTTCACTGGATTTTATTTGACTCAGTAACCTAATTAACTTATAGTAATTACTATATTTTGTGAAATTGCTTTTATGAAAAATGATAATATTTAAACACACTTTAAAGCTCCTGTGAGCCATTTTTAGTTTGGGTCAGATTTGGCACCCCCTGTGGACAAAGCATTCTTTACTTATCTTGTCCTCTACATGCTTTAGTTGTGAGTTTTGACAAAAAAATTAAATATAATCATGACTTTTAAAAATGTCAAATGTATCATTTATTGTGAATATTTTATGTGGAAGTTTTAAACCAGGACCATGTTAATCCACTCGGCTGAAACCTAATTCCTCACACAGATTTCAGGCATCAAAAATTTGAATATAAACGTCATCAATGTTGTCGCTGACGGTCTTTTTTTCATAAACAATTAAAAACTCCTCATGGGAGCTTTAAATAGGGTTTCAATCAGCAAAGTAAATCAGAGACATTTTCTAAATAGAGCATTCACTTACATAGAGAATAGAACTTTGGTCGGACTTTTCTTAAATTAGCTAAATTAGCTGGTAAGGCGTCTGTAGCCTAGCTTTAGTTCTCAGGTTGGTTTCTGAACTAAGAAGTTGAGCTGACTGTCGTCCTCTGTGGCGAACACACTTATTAATGTCTAGTACCCCATATAACTCCACTTCAAGAACTATCCTTTTAACACTTTGTCTTGATGGCTGTTTCTTTAAATAGCTGGTTCTCAGGGTCCTCTGGGACCCCCGTCAGTGGCCCTTGTTTGTTGATGAAGGTTTAAAATAAAGTCTGCTGACTCACTGACACAGAGGGGTTTTATATCAGACAAGTACAGTCTATGTTGTTTAATGTCTGTGTTTGTTGAGGGCTATCCAAGGAAAAGGACTGAGGACAGGCCAACAAAAAGTTGCCATCAGTTGCATTGTGGGAAGTGTAGGCTTCCATCAACATGTAGTCCATTTTTTTCGATTTCCTAAAAACTCACTCATATATTTAAATCACAGTGGGATACAAAATGAAAACTTCACTGTTCTACTCCATGCATGTAAACAGAGCCTTTATAGTGCACACCAGTACAAGGTTGGTATTATTTTACTAAACTCATATTAAGACAAAGTTCAGTCCAAAATATCTGGAAGATGTTTGACAAGACTTTGTTTAATTTCTCCCGCTGGCTTTAATCCATAACTGACCACTTATATCAATGCCTGCTGTCACAACAGTCATGCTGGGTATTTACTGTACAACCCTTTCCTGATCAATATACATCTTTTTTAATATATATTATTGATAACATTATCATTAAGTTAGAATATTAGTGGTTTTGATATAACATCTCAGGTTCATTTAATGTCTTAGAGTAGCACAACCATCTAGCTAGTCAGCATCTTTTTCTTTTTTCCTCATTCAAACATCTAATGAAATCCTGTGAGAAAAACACATCAAGTGAAGTGCTGCTCGAGCTTCCCCAAAGACCCCAGTGATCGGTGTCTTATGAATCCTTCAGCACGATTTGAACACACACACATACACACACATATTGTCTAAAAGAGATAACACTTTGGCCACTCGCTCACAATTGCGTTGCTCTGTGTGTCTGCTTTCTCCAGATCATTCAAAGACATAAAACCCTTACTTTAAGGAAAAGAGGATAAGACAGACATTTTATGTTTGGCTCCAGTGCAGAAAATTCCCCCCCAAAAAAATCTCAACACATTCTGCAGCTGAGTGAAAAAGGCTGGAAAGAAGCTGTGACAATTTTTTAAACCGGGCTATGTACGATATAAACTTACAAAACCTCTTCGATTACTAAAAAAGTGATGTTGACTTTTCTATTTATTACGAGAGGCTTCTGAGTCACAGCACGCATTAAACTCGTTTATGTGAACACAAGACGCTGAGCTTTCCGCCTTACGCCCCCGTCCGTTAACTTCTCTGGAACCAAAAGAGAGACAGGAGAGGTTTGCTCTCAGCAAATAATAAACAGAAATGTAAGAAAACAATAAGCGCAGTTACTCCTTGCCCTGATGCTTCGACTGGCAGCAGACACAGTGACAGAAGAGACAGATGTGAAGCAAATGGTCAAACCGATATGAGCACTTGGATGTCTGTTGTTTGACAAATACATCAACAACCACAATGAAAAACATGGAAAGAGCAACAAAACATGGCCACTGGCTAACATTACATGTTTAAAAGCCCACAAACTACAACTGAGGCTAAAAAAATTTGACATTGTCCAGTGGGCCATGTTCTGACCCGAAGAAGTACCAGTTTTTCCATACGATGGCGTGTGAAGGGGCGTCCCGTGGAGGGGGGGCAGCATGAGGGGGGGGAATGCTGGAGTGGTGCATATGAGACAAATCTGAAGAAATGAGAAACATGGAGTCATCATTTGCAGAGGATGGTGGGTTATGATACAGTTTATGGGGCAGGGGACGTGTTGGGGCTGCCGCTGTGTCTCGCATAGCCGAGGGATCAGGGAAGGATCGCGATTCATTTGGCTTTGATTTCCGTGTAGTTGCTGCCGTCATCCCCCCTCCCTGAGGCCCCCTCCCTGGGCCTGGCCCCGATAAACTCCAAAGCAGCATAATTCAGCTCTTGCCTCTCCAGTCCTGCCATAGAGCCCACAGGTTGGTAATCCCCGTCTTCTCCCTGTGGACAGAAGGACCAATCAGTGAGACAAATCACTGGCCTGGTGCCGGTGACACCTCAGATGACAGTGGCGTGACAAACACCATAAAGAAAAAGACGTTAGTGGTTACTGGTGGACAACTGACGAGGAGATTGAGATGTTTCCTGTTAGTCTGGCTGTTGGTGTTAGCGATGAGGCAGCCATGCAGAGGGCAGGTTCGAAACAAACAGCAGTGTACGGAACACAGAAGCTGATATGCGAGGAGATGCGTCCTTCATTGAGCTTGTGTTTTTTATGGGGATTTGATTTTGAACCTTACCGTAGTCTCCTCTAGAATGGAGTTAAACTTTGAGCCCAACAGCTCTGTCTTAAGCTGTGCAAGAGTTAGGGGAGAGAAAAAACAGACAGAAAAACGCAGAGAAGCGATGAAAGCAAGAGAAAACAGTGGTTGGAAAGGTCATGAATGGAGCTACTGGACTGCTAGTGGGAGAGATTTCTTCAACTTCCTCATTTAAGAGGCCAGAATGGGGTCTGATATTGTATTACTTGTCGCATCACACACAACTATTACGCCCAAAACTCAGAGAATGGTCATCCAACCCATTTTCAGTCATAATCATTATTATTGACATTAGCATGTCTCACCACTTTCTTCCTCAGATTTTGTTTGTCCTTCTTGACTGCGCTGTAGTACAAAGCTGGGTTCTCCAGGACCACGTCCTGCCTAGGGTTGCCATTCTCTCTGGGGGACGGAGTCACATAATCAGACTCGGTCGTGACCGCCACTAACGCAGGGTGACACGCCAAGCCTGGGCATCCATTTTAAAACAACAAGCTCTGTAAGGTTATGCTGGAGGCCAACTATGGCTGTGAGTGACGTGGTTATTTTATGGGTTTAGTTGCTGAGCTCACACCCACTTCAGGGGTGATTTGCCAGAGAAAGCTTGCAAATTTTGGGGTCCAAATATGCCTCAAGGCCAAAATTAAGCACCTTGGTTAAGAGGGCTACCTGGGTTGTATTTAGCATAGCAGGTCAAGGATACAGGATACAGAAGCAGTGTCAGAGCAGGGAATTGTGCCTGCAAAATATAAGGTTAGTCCAGCTTGCTAACCCACTCCACCCAATGTGGATCTCCAAGGATTTCGACAGGGACTTGTCCTGGTAAATAAACTGAAATTGCTCTGGAGAAATGATTCTCATGCCACATCAGTCCCACATTCACTCATTTACAATGTGCATCAAAGTGTTTTAGAATGGATGACAAGGCTCAAGTGTTTCCTTGGATATCGTAAAATGCTTTGTGAGGAAAAATGACTACTTCTGCCTTGCACCGGCCTCTCCATTAGTATGTCATTGATACTCACTTCTTGTTGTTGTGGCCAACGTATCTCACTGCTGCAATGATGAAGGCTATGACCGCCACTCCTCCAATGGTGCCAACTATCACTGCCATCATGTATTTTTCTGCAAAGAAAAGTTACCACGATTTTCAACCAGCATGTAACCTCATTAAGGAATCTACATTTTAGCAGGAGGTAAAGTGATTTTTCTTACTCAAAAGTTTGTGTCTAGTCTACTTAAGGTTTCCATAGTCCAACTACTGAATCCTAGATTTACCCTGTTAGCATTGCCATTGGTTAGTTCATGTTTGTGACTGCAATGACATTACATCCTAATAAGCAACCTGGCTCTTTTCTGATATTTCTTTAATGCGTGAAATTTTATTTTTCCTGTATCAGAAACTAGATGCTTGAAGAGTAGAAAGATGCTTAAAGTTAACCTCAACATTTCATGAGTCCCATCATTGCAATGACTTTGATTGTGAAACCAAAGGACAAATCAGCTGTGTTACATAAATTGTGCTTAATTTTTACCTTTTTCTGAGTGTTTTCTGAGTCTGTTAGTTGGAGTCTAAGTTTCTGACCGCGACATTCGTCACTTAAGACAACTTTTTAAGGAGTTGAGGGATTTAAGGTTATGTTTCCCACAAGACGACTCCTGAATTATTCCTTTTAGAAGTGAGATGATAATCAAGTCTTTCTCTGTGTGAGGAGAGAAATCCTGTTTTGTTGCCAAAGACCAAGACCATTATGTTGAAGGTAGTGGGAGGTTTTTTGTTTGTTTGACTTCTACAGCTAGGTATTTTGGGGAGGATCTAAGCTGGTCATTGGGTTGGTTGCGCAACAAAGATATTGTGATTCTGAACAGTTTTGCCGAGTAGAAGCTAACAGATTTAAAAATGGAAGGGGCCCCAGGACCAGGCCATGAGGAACACCACTGGCGATACACTCATTGTAACAGAGATAGGCCTAATCAGTGATATTTGATCAGAGCCAACTTAAGGCCATACCAAGACACTGAATAAATGATCAAGAGCTGGTAACAATTGGATGGTTTATTGTGTCAAGTACAGCACTATGACCGACTTAAGCCTCTACAGAAAGATCATTGGTTGCTTTAAACAAAAGTTTGTACCCTTTCTACTTACTCTCCTGCTGTAGCTCCAAAAGTACGCTCTCTCTTCCATACATGTTGTAGATGCTGCAGTGAACGTTGACGGCAGGGCCGCCATTGTCAACCCGCTCGCCTTTCTCCCGCAGCTTGATCATACCCGTGGAGGTGTGTCCGTCTGTGTGTGTGTAGAAATTGTACCGGCCGTCTGTCTCGTTGATTGTGACGTTGAGGTCAGGTAGATAGAACTCTATGGTGGGCTCAGGGTTTCCTGTGGCCATGCAGACACACTGGACACCTTCTCTGACCACAGTGCACTTTGACTCCTCCAAGAGGACTGGGGCATCTATTAAAGATGGCAACACAGTAAAAAATTTAAGTAACAGTTTTGGTAAAAATTTTGCTCTCACAGGTGTGCTTTATATGTTGCTGCACCTTCAACTTGTTTGGGTGTGCTACATGAACAATTTTTTTACCCCATCTTTGTGTGGGATATTTTTCCTGCCAGGGCACATGTTCAGTGTCCTCAACAAGCCTCATCATGCCAATGTGTGACCAGGTAATGCCCAGGAGAATTCACTACCATTTTACAGGGCAAAACTTCTCCAAATGGACATGCTACCTTGTCCCAACCACCACCACTATGCCAATCATGGATGCTTGTGTGAACAGCAAATTCCCAAAGTATTTGGGGCTGAATGTTCTGAAATTTTCCTGAAAATGTCAGGAGTTCCTGTGTGAAAGAGGCTTCTGTCTCTGACTTTTAGACCATGGTTTGGTAATGAGAAATTGAACTGGCCGTCTGTCTTGTTGATGCTACCTAGTCCCAACCACCACCACTACTCACACAGCTTAACCAAATTTGATTCATCGAGTTTTGAGAGCATGCCAATCATGGATGCCTCCAACTGTGACATGCTTGTGTGAACAGCAAATTCCCAAAGTATTTGGGCCTGAATGTTCTGAAATTTTCCTGAAAATGTCAAGAGTTCCCGTGTGAAAGAGGCTTCTGTCTTTGACTTTTAGACCACGGTTTGGTAATGAAGGACAGAGAAGTACTCACATTCGACTGTAATGTTGAGGGAGCTGCTGGCTCTCCCGTGCTCGTTCTCGGCCAGGCAGCGATACTGTCCGTCTCCCTGGGGTGTGATCTCTACGATATCCAGCACTGACAGCTCGTCCGCTGTGATGGTGCCCACTAGCTCTCCATCCTTCAGCCAGGTGAGGGTTGGGGCCGGGTTGCCCTGGGTGCTACAATGCAGGGCCAGTGAGGTTCCTTCTTGTACAGTGAGAGAGTCATTTACTGTGGGCTCCCGGGGAGGGTCTGCAATAGAAAAAGATGTCTCCATCATTTTGAACATTTGGAACGTACAGTATGAGATTTTATGGTCATTCGGGGTCAGCAGAACCGATTTACAAACAAAATAAAGGGAGGGAGAGTCAGCTCATACACAAGCTGTCTCCCAGAACCATATTGTATAATGCTGTGTTCGAGTTACACCCGAGTTACCAGTGTTTCAGATACCAAGTTGGAAAAAAGCAAAATCGGAAGCGGAAACAAGATGGCTACATCTATGAAAGTTATTTTTGCGCTTGCCTTGTCCGAATATAAGCAACTTCTGGACAAATATGCGGTCCTTCTGCAACATCTTGTTCTGCCTCTGATTTTGCTTTTTTCCGACTTGGTCACCGAAACGCTGGTAACTTGGGTGTGACATCATTCCCAGCTCAGACATCTGACTTCCAAAGTAACTCGAACGCAGCATAAGATCAACAGCAGGTTCAAAAGACTTACACTTTACAGACAGGTACAGTGAGGTGTTCATGATGCCGTAGCCATTGTCCCCGATACAGGTGTAGATTCCTTCCTGTGCAGGCGTCAAATCATCCAGAGAGAGGGAGATGTTGGATGCCGTGTCCCACAGAAGCTCTTGGTCTCCAAACATCCAGGAGATCCTGGGGGGAGGGTTACTGTCTACCTCGCAGTGTAGCATCACAGAGCTTCCCTCCATCACCTCTGAAGACACGTTCACCCACACAGAGCGGGGAGCATCTGGGGAGGAAAATAAGACAGAGAACTTTAAGTCCAAGAACTAATAGTTTGAGTAACATCACTGAGTGACTGCAAGGCTTAGGAGGAAAAATCAGTATTTTTGGGGGGGTGAAAAAACCTGCTCTAAACTCTGTTCCTTGGTTGGAGTCAGTAACTTTTCAGTCAGTGAGCTGCATTGAACTTACACTTGATGTCCAGAGAGATGAGTCTCTCATAGACAAGAGTGGTGTTGGGGTAGTAGACCCTGCAGCCCAGGAGCTGTCCATTGTGCATGGGTCTGGGTGTGAAGGTAAGAGTGTTGGAGAGCACCGCCGTGTTGCCCTCCTCCAGGAAGTCAGAACTGAACTCTGGGTCAGGCAGGTAGTCAGTGTACATCCACTGGATCTCGGGAGTCAAGTCTGGGCAGTTGTCGGGAGCGTAGCATGTCAGCTCCAGGCTCTCGTCGCTGACAATCTCCTCGGGGACATCAATGTTGGGTTGATCTGGTGGACAAGGGTAAGAACAGATTACTTGAATTCTCCAACGAATAGAGACAAGCAACGTGTTGTTTGAGGTCTGAGCTTAATGTCTGAAAAACCCTCCTAAAGGTAAAGATTATAGTGGTGAGTCATAGCCTTGATCCGTTTCCAGGACTAGTTACTAGAGCTGTCACTTTTTATCTATGCATCCTTAACAGTGTAATAATCATAGAAATGCAGCTTTAAAACTCACAGCAGTGGCGCCACATAACTTTCCCAGCACTGTTGTTTGCAGTTTAGCTTTAACCACACTCTTATTGGTGACCTACCGAGAACTTTGAGCTCTGCAAAGTCCGGGAACGTGTACATGTTGGCTCCACCAAGGTCAGCACGAAAGTAGTATCTCCCTGAGTGCTCTGAGCCGATGTTGTTGATGAGCAGAGTGCAGTTCCTCTGAGTCAGGTCACCCAGCAGCTTTGTGCGGCCCTTGTAGCTCTCATGCACAACATCCGTACGTGATTTAAAGACAACAGGAGGGAAGAGTTGGGGGTACGGCTGGCCAAAGTACCAGATACCATGAATGCCTCGGTATGGCCTGATGCCAGAGGGATACATGAAGGTGCACGGTATCACCACGCAAGAGTTTGTCATGGCAGAGATGTCCCGAGGCACCCAAACATTCCACTGGCAGCTGGCATCTTAGAAAAGTTCAGAGACGACAATCAGAGAGATATAACTGCTGGAGATCTCCCATAATGATAACTGAAAGTGTGGCTATTATGTAAATTACAGCGGAAGAATATTTTAAGTAACAAACCAGGAAAAGGAAATGATTACCATTGATGATCAACAGCAGAGGCAGGAGCAGCTCCAAACACCACATGGTCTCTGCTCAACGCTGGAACATAGACCTCTGCAACACATGATTTCCCATCAGTCACAGCACATGCATCATCAGGAGAAAAATAACTTTGAAATATCTTATTTACAGAATTGATGCGGCATGACTCACACGCTGTGTCTATCTCTGAGAGTCCTCAGAATACTGAAATGTGTCTGAGATTTAATAGTTGGATTCTCGGGCTTCTCTCTAAACAGAACACACTTTTCTTTCGCAACTGCCAACGAGCAATTCCAATTTCACATTTTCACTGTGCTCATTTCATCCCCCAGATAAAACAATGCTGCAGCCATGAGTCATACGCACCAGACACATTTATCTGCAAAAACACAGTGATGCTCAGACCGTCTCTCACTGTTACCCCAAACAACTGGTAGAGAAGGAGCAACATCAATAGAAGCGAGAAGAAATGAGTCCAGTGAGAGAGGGAGAAAAAAAAAGCGGAATAGAAGACTTTTGTATGTTGTTTAGTTCAATTCAACCAAATCCAGTTTTGATGTTCTGTCGTATCTGCTCTGACGTGGTCTCAGAGATAGTTCCTAGACAGGAGCCATGAAGGTAAACATCAGCAGTGGTCGTATTGGAAATGCTATCTACCTTTAGTTAAGCTGGATAAGGACAATGGCACGTTTCAGACTAACAGCTTCATTACACCCACCTGCCAGTCAAGTTCAAGATCTTTGAGTTTTGATTGTAAAAATTCACCCACCATAAAGTGTCTTCAAATATTAATGTGAGCTATTCACACCAAAACTGTTTTTAACAAGGCTGTGAACGTGTTTGATCGGGCTGTAAAGATGGACGTTTTAATATTGGTGTGTATGGGACCTACATGTCTTTCGCCAAGCCTCAAGTGGACACTCGAGGAACTACAGGGTTTTTTATTTTTTTTTAACACTTAAGTATGGGCTTCATCGTTCAACACTGATGGTTTCTGCTTGGCATGCACATGCAGGATGTTTTTGCACAGACAGTAACAATTCAAACATAAATACAACTCTGAATTGTCAGAACTATCATTAGCTGCGTTTACATGAGCACAAATAATCGGAATAAATGCCCGATCAGAATAAAAATGCGTCATGTAAACACGTCCATGGTAAGATTCTGATCCAATTCACCTCAATCAGAGAGAAATTGTATTCCAATCGGGAGGGGTGGTTTAGGCCGATCATTATTCTGAAACGTGTCCATGTAAACACTTATTCTGATCGTGACTCTCTAACCTGACTCGATCTTCTCTCTTTAGTCTCTGGTTTATGTACTGAGGTCAGTTCAGGAGGTTTCATTATTAACACTCTGGCATCAAACACAACCACAGGCGCTACTCCTCAGATAACATAACAAGGCGTACATACAGCGTAATGCTGTCACATCTGTATACACAGTGCAACCTTTGACAGAACAGTAAAATAAGTACGCAAGGGCGCCATCTAGTGACAGCATTTAACAGGGAGAAAACGCCTGAATTGGATGAAGTCAGCTACGACCGCGTTTGTTGGTTTGTTGACAGCACAGGCGTCAATACAACTCTTTTTCTAAGGTTGTTTTAGGGAAATCAGACAACTCTGCGCATGTCCAAATGCTTCTAATCTGAATAAAACTTGGTGCATGTCTACGTACGTCATGATCGGATTATTTGATTTTGCACCCAACAGTGGATTCAGATTATCGGATCCCTCAAATTTTAATCAGATCAAGAAATTTCGTCCATGTAAACGTGGCTACTGTAAGGGACAGATTTAATTTCAAAGTAATCCAAGGTAGTCAGGCCAGAAAGAACAGTTAAAATAGTTTTGTTTCTTTAGTGAACTGTAAGGGCCACAACCAGAAGAAGACGGCGGTAAACTTCCTTTTCAGTGCGCGTTTGTCAGCGCTGTGACTTCTAACTGGTTTTACCTTGAAAACTCAGATGGTTAGAAACAGACAGAAGCTCTGCAGCCCGGTCAGCAGCTCCACTAGAGGGTGTTGGCTCACACCCAGACGGCCCGACAGCCTCTTTCTCTGTAACAAGAAAAAAGGTGACATCAGCATCATCGGACAGTGACATCACTCACCGTCTCCTCGCTCACACAGCGGCAGAGTAAGTCACACAAGCTCAGCGTCAGTCAGTCAGCACCTGTTAGCTGCCCCTCTGTAGAGTCTCTCATTATGGTCTCCGTACGTAAGCTCGTCCACTGAATGACACTCAGTGTTGGCTGAACTGTGACACCACGCCAAACTCCAGTCACCACACATCATGTCACCAGTGAAGAACTGACACTAAGTGTTTGCTGTGCAAGAAATACATCAGTTTAACAACACTCAGTGACACCAGCATCTGTGTACAAATGCAACCCAATTTATTCTGAGATGTAGAACATTTGCAGTATTGCACAAGAATTAGAGAATTTGGTGCTATTACAGCAGCTGTGATCTTTATTTGAATTAAAAAATTACTTTGCTTTGAAACATGATAGTCTCTGTCTGTTTTACTGTCAGATGTGTTAGGCTCAGAGGGATGAATGTAGCGTTGTCCAGGTTCAACCCCTCATGTCTTAGAGCCCAAAAATGGCTCTTGGAGAAGCACACTGGACAAACACTTCGTCCACTGTACTCTTAGTTTCATCTTAATCTCCAATGACTTAAAGTTTATCTTCTCTACAAAACTTCTCCTTAAATTTTCTCTGTAACATGTCCCCAAAGGAGGATAGAGCAAGGTTTAAACATGTAGCAGTAAAAATACCAAACATTAAACTGACGTCGCCCCAGCAGCTGGTTGCATCTTCATCAAAATGCAGCTGAAATAGTTTATAATTTAGAGAAAGATGCATGGAGGCAAAGAGGGCGATGGTACGCTTGTTGCAGATGATTGACAAAATTAACTCTGTGTCACTAACTCAGTCTGTTCCAGGAATCACTGCTCATATTCAAGGTGGAAATATGATGATTTTAAATGCCAAACGTTTCACCCAAAACATTTACGTCTTGTTATCACCTGGTCAACGAAGCCCAGACCTAAATTCTTCAGAGTTTGCATTGTAAGTGTTATATAGTATCTATTCTAGCACTTCTTTGTTTGGCTTTCATCATATAAGACAGGTCACTGACGAACATTTATTGTCAT
Organism: Xyrichtys novacula; assembly: GCA_962446985.1. NCBI lineage: Eukaryota > Metazoa > Chordata > Actinopteri > Labriformes > Labridae > Xyrichtys > Xyrichtys novacula. The sequence continues at coordinate 29,739,123 of OY660871.1, forward strand.
AATTTTGTCAACTAAATTAACACTCAAGTTCAACCTAAATATTGGACCATGATGTCCAAACAGACCAGATTTCTGTTGCTTTTCATTGGAGCGTTAAAGTGCTAACTCGACTGCCTTGAAACAGGCTGATGGATGATGATAAAAGCTTTTAAAATTACAACAGTGACCTTGAGTGACGAATTCACCATCTATCATAGATTTAATATCATTTTATTGGCACTCTGCAGGTCTCTGCCTGTGGAAAACGACAGCAGGAGTACCAATCAGAGTGAATATAAACAGTATATATACCTTAAATGAATTGTTGAAATATGTCTTGGGAAATATGATGTCCACACAAGACAGCAAGTAAAATCTCATCCCCTTCCAAGTTACCTCGTCTTTCAAAACAATGTGTCATTACAAGCTGAATTTGAGGAAGACCTAACACCTTCTCACAGCCACGTGTTAGATTCAAGTTCTTACTTATACTTTTATGGAAACTATCTCATCTGATGTCTGAAATCAGAATTTACTTCCAAACTAAACTAAGTTTAAACTCAAGTGTAGCTGGTGCAACCCAGAGCTTCCAGATTGAAGCTTTAACAGGTGATCGAATAATAATAAACTATTAGTCTACCATGTTGAACTCAATTTAATGACATTTTAGGTTACTGTGTGCACACTGTTACTTCACCAAGTAGTAAAAGAGCTTAATTATATGATAGTCTTCAACAAAGCTAAAATCAATGAGGCAACACAGCAGTGCTCATTCAGTCAAAATGATGTTGAAATTGTCTTTTTGCCGTGATGGCCAATCACCCAAGCATACACAACAGCTTAAAGCAGGAGAGAAGCAAAAGCAATAAGAAATTGTAACCTAAAGAACATAAATGAGTGATAAAAATGTATTATTCAATGAATTCACACTGTATTTTTTGCGGTTTTTGTTCCTTTTTTAATATCAAGGCTTATTACAAAAGAGATTAAACTCTATTTCACCCTTTTGAACATGGGACAAGAAAAAAAGTTTTCCAAAAATTCTGTTGTCAAACTTCCTGCTCATTTAAAACGTCCAATGCAAATAGATTACTCATTTAATGTACGTTAAGATGCCCAACGTTGTTTCCCTTTTACCCTCACTTGTATTTGAAGAAAGACGAAGCTGTCCAAGTTCGATAAATGAAATATAAAATGTCACTCTGACGACAGTTATTGGGTTTAGATTTAACACATGCAGTTATATGAGTAGAGGACTTTGCCTCATGTTGCAGCAGCCGGTGTGTGCAGATGGCAGGCCTTAGAGTGGATTGTGTGTTTTAGAGCTCGGTGGTTAACACTTCCCAACTTCCCCCAGGGAATCCATGACCAATTTATAGTCTCATGTATTGGGAAAAATGCAAATAATTCTGTTTATTCTATGTTGCAAAAGAGCTGCAGATTTAGCAGTCCACGCAACATAATAAAAAAGTCACTAATTATAGATATTTGAGGAAGATTGCACGGATTGTGATGGCGAGCTTGAGCTTCTAGCAGTAATCTAGCAGCTTCTAGAGTAATTTTACTGTCAAAGGTGGTAGTTAATTTTTATCAATTGCACATACGACAAGATGACCCCAAATTGTTCTCAGTGACACAGTCAGTGGTGTGAATGGACGTAGTTAATCCTCATTAGTATCCTCCACCATCAGTGTGTAAATTAGAAGAAGTGTGAAAGCCGTTATTAGATTATAATGTCTTATGTGAGGTTTGGAGCCACTAAAGGTCTGCAGAGGTGATCATTATTAAAGAAGCAGCTTTGGGGAACAATTCAATAACTTTTCACACAAGTTATCACGTTAAAATAAAACCAAAAGTATCACTTTGAGGGTTGTAGATAATGGAATTATTATCAGTACAGTCTTTTAAATACTAAAATTAACATTCAACAAAACAGAATATCAGTGAAACTGTTTGATAACACTTTATTTTAAGGTCCTTGTAATAAGAACTGATTAATAACAGTCAATAAGTCACTTATTTTAAAAAGATCACATACATGAATCAGTGTTTATAAGCTGCACAGGAGAACTGTTAGCTGTTAATGAATGCTTTATTAAGGATTTATTAAATTTAATAAAATATTTCTTTCACTTTAGATCCAGTAGCTGCAGACAAGTATTGTAAGACGTTATTAAGTGAGTGATTAAGGATTTATTCATTCTTAAAAGGCATTAATCTTAACCCTCTATAGTCTTATTCAAAATGAATAAGATCTAATTCAGGTTAATAAGCGATTTTTAAACTGTTAAGATTCCAGCAGAATAAAAAACGAAATGATAAACGAGTTCAAGAAGTGTCCTGATGCACATGAAGTAAGTGATGTTGTTGTTTGAACACTGATATCGAGCTTTTATCTGTGATATTTACATAATAGCATTGATTTCAAATAACTTTGGGTGTTATTTTTGCATTTTTATCTCACTTTTAAACATCTTTCATGTGCAGTTTTCTTTCAAGCCCTTGTAGGTTTTTACTAGACCACACACAAAATGCAAGTATCATCATTTCTGAAACACTATTTTTTAGCGTTTTTTTGCAGATTTTTGCACGATTGTACAACCTTTTAAATGTCTTTTGGCCATTCGTAGGTATCCAGCACACCCAAACATCTTTTCATTTCTACTTCTTGTGTTTTTATTTCAATCTGAGTCAGTTGAGCTCGTTAAACTTTAACCGAAAGAACAACTCAATTGAAAAATAAGATGACTCATTTTGAAACCTTTCGGCCCACAATGCCTCACTGTCTGCAGACTTTGATAAGACCAACTTTTTCCCCTAAAGTGGCGTCAAGCTCCACCATCTGCATGCCAACAAAAGGCCGAGAGCGGAGCGAGTGTGTCCAGCCTGAACATCAGCAGCAGCAGCGGGAGAGAAGAGCGTGTAGCACCCAGGCAGGAGCACTGACACCACCGCTAACCCTTTACAACAACAACAACAACGTCCTCATTGATGGAGCAGACAAACGGCTGGTACAGAGCACTCAGCATACGTGTGCACACTTACACACTCATCACACACACACACACACTCGTACACGAACACTTGCCTCATACCAGCCTCAGCACCAGGCTCCTGCTCCTGCTCCCTCTCAGTCCTGACTTTTTCTTCTTCTCCTTCTTGTCCCTCTCAAGTTCTGGCTCTGGATGAATCCTGATTCTATGTGAGATTATAGAAAAGGAAGATAAAGAGAGATGTGAGAAAGAGACAAGGGGAAAAGAGGGAGTCTGTGTGCGCCCTGGTTTACGGGCGTCGTGGGCAGCTCTGAATATGCGTCGAGGCATTTCTGGAGCTGCTCTTTTGGCCCACTCAGAATTCCTTTCCTCTGGTCCATCGACTCCCTGAGCCGTGCTGAGTGTGTCGAGGCCTAAAACTCGGGGCTTTGATCGTACTTCCATCTGAGGTCAAACCAAACACGCTGGCATGAGCTGAGCTATTTCATGCCGGTGATGCTGGAGACACTCGGGCAAACGTTGAGCGTTTAAGGAGGGATGACTCAATATCACTTTGAGTTCGTCTGTGTTAGAGCAACATACGGAGAGTGGGAGGAATATGGAACTTGTGAGATGAATATAGTTATGTAAATGACAGATTTACATTTGTTTGATACAGATTTTGATCTTGTAAATGTTCATTTGTCCACCGGAAAAGAGCTCGGATCAAACAACTGAGCTCAAGAATTTGAATCTGAAGCTCGGATGAATTTGAAGTCCAGATTTGAAGGACTCTCTCGGGCCATGATCATTGATCCTACCAGCTGTATGCAGATCTAATATTTCCCTGCAGAGGAATGTCTGTAGGCGAAGAGGACAAGCATGGATTCACTCAAAGGTCCGTCTAGTTTACATATAAAAGTAACAAAGCCAACTTGTCTATCCAAGTGGTACGTTTCCCCCCCCACACACTCTCATTGTTACATGTAGTGTGAGTCACTGCATCCAAAAGCCTTTAGGCCACCAGCCAAGTGATGGCATCGCCGTGGATAACCTCAAGGGAATCCCTCCGCAGACAGCCTGGAGACCATCTGAAGACAAGAAAGCTGCATTGACTCTCTGGAGACGTGTACGAATGTGGCGTGCCTCAGCCCCCCTACACACACATGCAGCATAAGTCATGCCAACACACTCCTCAGTGTGGGGTGTGCAGCTATGTGACCCTCCTCTGCATCCCCTCTGGGCTGTTTGTAAGCTCGGTGTGCGTCATTGTCCTGCTGGGACTCTTGTCTTTGTTTGTGCGCATTACATGTGAGAACGCAGACAAAGTGAGTGTATAGCTGAACGGGAACATGTCAGGTTATTTTCTGCAGCCTTGAATAACTTAGAAAAAAAAGGTAAATCTGCAAGGAAATTCATTCTGAAAAGGTTAAAAGACTCGCAGATATTTAATCTACACAAACATCCCTGCACCTGTTATTGTTCTGTCGTCTGCTGAAACCCTCTTTTTTCTAATACCAAAGGTAATCAAACTTCACCACAATTGCTTATTCTGCATCACGCTTCAGGGAAACACTCTCTGTCTGAACAATCATCTGTGCTAAATCAGGCCACGACACCTTTTATGAGTCATTTTACATTATTGAAATTGCTCGCACAAACCAAAAGGCTCACACAAACAAGCGACTGTGCCAAGAAGAACATTTTCATTGTGAATATCGTCTGCGGCCGCCCGTGTACAAGAGCTTCGCCGTGGCTCCCGGATAAAAAGAATAGCAACCTTGTGTGCAGAACACTGCCCATTGTGCGAGGGAGAAACTGGAGGAATTTTTCCGGAACAGGCCCGCTCACAGCTTGTGCTTTGCTGTTTGCCTGTGACGCGCGATGGTCCACCACAAGTGAAAAATACTCGGAGGAGCAGATGGTCTTAAAACATGACTGCTCCCCCCCCCTCCCACACATGGCGCGCTGAGCTGGGATGAGCACAGCGCACCGCGTACACACTCATGCACAAGAGATACAAACATAAACACAGAGATGTGCCAATATCCAGTCACACAGTCTGTCCAAGGTTCTGCACAGAGAGCTGGCATGGGGACGGATTCAGACTGGACTCTGAGTTAGTCAAAGGAAATCAGACCATCGCTGCTCACCTCCAAGAGCAGATGCAAGAACGATAATCCAAGGCTCCACCATTTCTATTTTTTTAACCTTTATTTATTGAACTTGATCCTGAAAATCTATGACCTCTGAATATCTGACATACCTTACATTGGCCCATTCGCCTCATGCCAATCTCAATGTTTTCACTCTTTTTATATTTCAACAAACACCCTCAAGGTGAATCGTCGTTTATTACCATTTGACCAAGATCACACCAGCAAGCCTTGGTTAGCAGATTCCTTTTTTCTACCTGGCAAACCCGGTGAATCCCCGGCCCAGTGGGCAGATGGTAGACCACAGGCCCCCTTCACTCATTAGAGCGCTCTCCCTTCCGCTCCCAACAAAAGGGGGCGACAAACAGAGCCGTCACCTGTTCAGCCGCACAGACAGAGAAAGCGTGGCCCCATCCCAACGCCGCCTAAAAACCTCCACTTGACTCGCTGTCCCCAAACGAGAGCGTGATCTTCGGTCTGCCAGCCCACTGGTCTGATTTTGGCGAAAGTTGGATTAGTGACACATCTTCGCAGTGAGGCGAATGAAGCGGGGCGAACCGGAGAGCGACTCGTCTCTGTTATTCTCTGTGGCTTGGAAAGTACCGACAAAACGAATCAGATTTTTGATCCTGAATATCTGACGTGTTTGATATGATCAGAACAGTCGGGATGAATCTGCAAGCTGTTTGGGAGGTTCAACACTGAGTCACATTATCAGACATAAATCAGCCTTAAAGCTTTGAATCTGGGTGCAGCTGTTATAATCGAACCCTGAGAACAGCCTTCAGTTCAAAATCTTGCACAGTATAAGAAAGTAGATGAACTTTTTTGGTGTCTTTTATCCTTTTTCCTTCACTTGTGCTGTACATGCTGATGTGAGAATCTGATAGGAGGAGTAATCCAAACTTAGAAGAAACTATCAGTCCTTTAAAAGTAGAAAAACCAACATTTACTCACTTTTACATCTAAAATCTTGATGCATCTTGACACCAAGCTCCAAAAATGCCCTCATTCTTATGCACGGAGTCAAATCTGACACGTAATACTTGCAGCACACATCCACTGATTCTTTTAAAAAGCATTCGTCTTATTGTCTTAAAAGGAAGATTTGAAGGATAACAAAAGCTGACACCTAATTGTCATCACTGCAACTTTTACTCCAACAATCCACCAAATAGCTTCTGCTTTGACAAATTCCTTTGCACTGCTACCCAAATACTCTAATTCTTATGCGGTGTGTGTTCCCCTTCGAAGTTTTGCAAGAATGCAACCTCTTTTGTTTCAAACTTCTCTCTGTAAATGTGGAGAAACACCGCGGCCTCTGATGGAGGCATTAGAGGAAACATATCCTTCGCTCGTTTGAATAAAGCAGACAAATGTTAAATTACTTGTAAAACTGTTTTGGTTGGCGGTGTAATCAGAGGCTCTTCTACCTGGCGTCAGATGTCTGTTTAGATGCTTTAATACGCTTCGGCAATTACAGCAACGGCTCAGCGCTAATGGCACAGGCAGCCAAATCAGTCCAGTAATAATTGGCTGAGCTTTTAGCAGCCCCCGCTAACGCCGATACACACACACACACACACAGAGGGAATACACACTCAATCACTCCTGTGTGCACGGTTACACATCATTACTAACACGCTCACTCAGGCACGCATTCATTAAGGCGCGCACACACACACACACAACACACACAAATACACACACTTACTCATTACCTAACTGAGTCCAACTTGTGACTCATCCAACTCTCAATCTTTTCACTCGCTCACTCATCACTTCATCTTCGACGCTCACGCAAACAAGAACACACTCATCCAGACTGTGGGTGTTCAACCTTAAGATCAAAAATGACAAAATTAGACTCAAAGATATAAAGATTTCTTCATCCTTTCGTCCGCTTTGATAGTCAAATATCCCTTTTTTTCTCGCTTGAAAAGGTGTCAAATCCCAAAAGTTGCCAAAAGTACAAAATTAAGAGCTCAAGAGCGCTGCTGCTCACCTGTGCAGGTGACCGTGGCCGACCTCCAAGCGTCCAGCAGCTCCCGTACGAGCAGCTCCAGCAGCCTTTTCCCTCTGATACTCACATGCGAAGCGTCACTGCAGCCCGCTGCCAGCAAGACCTCTCGCCACTCTCTGTACCAAGCCCCAACGGTGGAGAATAAACTGCCCTCCCCACCGCTGCCACCATCATCACCACCACCACCATCACCCCTCCCTTATGAAAATGAGCCCTTCAGTGTAGCAGCATTGTTCTGAAGCTTCGCCCCAAGGCTCAGCCATTCATAAATACACACGGGGGCCACAAAGGGCCACACTGTTCCCCCTCATCCCAACAAATATGGGTGAGGCTTTGAGCTGCCAGGCCTTTCTGTTCAATCAGGCTTGTATGGCCATGCTGGAAGGAACTGAGCATATTCGATCATTTTGGATTGATGGAGAACAGATCCACTTTTTTTTTTTGTTTCATTGGGGTCAGTGTGACAGAAGGCAGGAAATGAGTTTGGGAGGGGGGGTGCGGGAGATGAGGAGGGGTTGTGATAATATGAGGGACAGTAGCGAGGATGCTTTAGAGCCTCATGTTGTTTGTTTTCAGTCAATTCACGAAACCCAAAACCATTTTTTCAGAGATCACAGAGGAATGAAAGAACTAAAGCAGCTTTTGCAAATAACAAATTTCATTGATCGCAGATCTGAGTCTCAGGAGATGTGCTCAAACTTTAGAGCAGTGTTATACCAACAGTCTGTGCAGGTGTTTCACAGATCAGATAAGAGATGAGATAGAACTCAGGCTCTGGGCTCGGACTTGAGCTCTGAAATGGGACTCTACATAGCCAAAAGATCCTGCATACAGTGAGCTTGAAGTGAAAGAGCTTTCCACTTTACACGTTCTCAGGTGACGGGGACTCGACTGTGACTCTTTTCTAGTGTCTAAGACTTTAACGAAGGAGCTCAAAGCTTGGACTCTAGAGGTTTTGTGGCTCGACTACAACGTTGGCATGAAGTGTCTTAAGAAAGGTGTGGCTTATTTGCTTTGACCACCATGCAGAAGTCACTTGGTTTCATTATGGTACTGGGATTCAGAGACTAATATCCAAAATTTGATCTTTGCTTCAGTGTGATAATAAAGAAATTAAGTTGATTAATGGAAACAAATTGAAACTGCAGGTCAGCATCGATCAATCGGGTTGATTTGCCAAGTTTGAAAGGCATAAATACACAGCAAAGGGCAGTAAAAATCAGTGTATAATACACACTTGTAGTACCTTTTTTTGTCATGTAAAAAGCAACTTTATCCTGCAAACTCCCTTTATCTAAAATGCAGAGATATTTCATTGTGTTACAGTGCTTTACCCTGTAGATGGCGCTTAAAGAAACAAGGAACTGCATAAAGCATGAGAGAACCAATGAGAGATACTTTTTCCTAGGTTACAGTCATCCATTTAAAGAAACTGAGGGTATATAATTTCACAAATCTCAGTTTTGGGGTGGGTGACGGGGGTCTCAGCAAATTGGTCACAAGTCTTTTTGTGTCTCATAACCACGAACACAACCTCTGCTTAACTCAGCTCTGTGCTGGTTTAGAGGAATGGTGAAAACAGATGGTAGTAGAGGTGAAGAGCTTCACAGACTTGTTGAAGGACTTTGTTGAAGTCAAGAGAAGTTTTCACACAAGAGGACAGTCTAAACCCTTTTCCCTTCTGACAGGACTTTGATTATGGATTTTCAAAAAGACTCAAATTTAAACATAATTCTTTGTTAACTCTTAATGCGCCAAGCTCTGATCAATTTGCACTACAGGTCAGTTTAAAACATATTTGGACATATAGAGAGCAAAACTCAAATTAAACACAACTAAATTTTTATTTTCTACCCCAAACTTTACGATCGCTATGATTGTAACCTGACAGGTCAGAGAGACTATTTCACAAATCCATGAAACAGAGTCTAGCCAATCTATCGGCTTTATAGTGAAAATTCACAAAAAGGAACACTGCTGTGTTGAAGAAGACGTAAATAATCGGTTGAGACCACAAACCCTTTGAGAAAGAGCAACGGAGTCAATACTGAGGATAGTTACATACTTTTGTTTTGGTAACAGTGAAGTCACTCCTGATGGAAATTTAAGAGAATTCAAATTAAAGCCCTTCTGCTTTGGCTTTCCTCCCTGGATGCTATGACCCATTTCCTGTCAAAAACAGTGTTCAAACCTCAGCACAACAACTCGACTGCTAGTTTTACAACATCTACTACCACTAATTCACCAAAGAGCCATCCAACTGTGAAAAAGCATCACCTGCTAAGAGGTAAGGGGCACGATATTATGACCACGGCTCCATCAGTCAATCCCTCCTGCACACTCTGGCTTTCAAACAATGTTATGTATTCATTAAACTGTTAAATCCTGATTCTAATCATGCCCGCATCAGCGCTTCTTTATGAATAACATGCAGGACTAAAACCATGATGCCTGTAACTTTGGCTGGACGACTATGGCTGGACTCTGACCTACAAAGCTAAGGTAAAGAAGACTAGTGCATGAAAAACAGCGCTGACTCCCTGATCAAACTCCTCCTTCGTGTCCTTAATAACTCACTGTGAACTGAGGTCACACTTTAAGACACTGAGGTCTTTTCTTTTTTCGCCACTTGGGTTGTAGCCCCACTTTACAGCTCCCCTGGAATTAAAGTGATCTCGAGGTAACTTCAAGCAAGTTTGATTTAAAGTTTTAAGAGATGTGGTCGTTTGGTTGTTTTAGGGCAATTCTGTGAGTAACTGTGAAAACAGGCCTGCACCAATCTCCCTACTTCACTGTCCCTCTGCTGTCATTAATGGAATAACACCATGCATTTAAGTCTAAATGTAACTGTTCATACAGTCGCATGTGTGACAGTGTCATGAAACCCCCACACTAGTTCACGCACCCCTCCCTCCTCCTGACACAGTGGCCTTTGTCTCCCGAGGCCTTCTGGGGCAGAACAGCTCAGCTCGAGCCTGACACCGCACAACACTGGGAAGTCGATGTGCACAGATAATTGTCTTTTAATCACAACAATCCTCTTTTCTCTCGCCTCGCTCGATTGTTTCTGCCTCTTGTTCGACCTTCCTCACTTGGTTGTTTCTCTTGTGGCTTTCAGCAAGTTTGACCAGCCACATCGAGGTGGTGGACCAAAGCTTTAGTGCTGGAACTGAAAATGAGGGACCGCATACAGTGAGGTCTTTGAGGGTTGTTATAAACTCTTTAAAAGAGGTAAATCAAACACAGTTAGTCAGGCCTCTCCCCAGTTTAATAGTAATTCACAGACATGACCGAACCTCCAGCTGCTGAAACCATTTTGACATTTTGTCGCAGGTGCATGGTTCTGCTTCTTCTCGAAGTACAATTTTGTATTAGCTCATTTTTACGTACCAATACCCATTAGATGTAAAAACAGGTAGTATAGTTATCTAGACATTCATTGGACTTAAAAAATGTTTCCAAAAGCTTTTAAAACTCCATCTCCTTCAGTTATTTGATGTGAGTATCTAAAGGATTAGCAGTGATAAATATTTATATAGGTTAGCAGACAATGCAGGTGTTAACAGCCTTGCCAATGGATATCCCCGCTTAGATTATAAGTTGTAGGGCCTTCATAGTTTGCTAATTAGGTGGTTATAAAGCATTGGACCAATGGGGAAGTTCAGGCTATTCCTTTTGACTGCAGTTATGATAGAAGAAAACAAAAAAGTCAGGAGTAGAATTAAAATGAATTCACTGTAAGATGTTTTTTCTTGTATACAGATGGGTTCATCTTTAAGACCCGGTATGTTGGATTGTGTGCATCAAAAACCAACAGTCCAAATTCTAGTATCTTAAAATGATTAAAAGTTATGACATGTAGATCACCCAAGTTTCATTTCCTTTCTTTCTACAAAGCATCACATTATGAAAACAACATCAAATCAATCTGTGACAATTTCACGACTGTGATCAGCGTATCATAACTATGACAACAAGAGTCAAGTATTGCTACTGCGAAAACTAGCAGTGTGCTGCTCATAATACATGATTATGGACCTTCTAGCTTACTTGTTTGTAAGCTAAACCATTTAAGGGCCTGTGTCCATTTAAGGGCCTGTGTGCATCAAAGCCATTTTCAGTGCAGGCAGCCTCAATTTCAGAGCACTTCTCGAGCTTACAAAAATTATACTCCTGCTTCCCTTAATAGTGGCAAACAAGTCTGCTTTAAAACGCCTTTCTTGCTTTCTTGTCACTTTGTAAACATTAGTACCTTGAAATTCTACCACAATAAAGCAGGTTTGATGAGTTTCTTCCATGTACATTTTTGTAGCCAAAGTCTCTACCAGATATCACAAGCCCCGCCTCCTTTCTTGACCTTCATCGGTCAGTGATGGAGATGCTACATTAACATGCTGTGCTCCAAAGTCGAACTATCTTCAGCTGAAAGCAGAGTGAGCACTGTTGAAAAAACAACCGACACCAAGGACATTTTTTCACTTTGAACACTAAGCACTGAAAACGCTGAACTGCATCAGTTTGGTATATGAAATAGGCTCTGTCACAGCAAAAAATCACTACTAATGGACACAGGCCCTAATGATCCAAAGCACCTTAAGTGGATTGAATATGACACCCTCTGTTATGTGGTGATTTGTCCTCTCATAGTTACACAAGTATGCATGAATGAGTTACAGTGAAGCTCTGTTTTGTCCTTCTTTGTGAATGTTTCACCTTGTTGTCCTACACCTGGAGGGCCATGAAGAAAGTCAGGTTTGTGCTAGATTCCCCCTTATTTTACGAAGACACGTCAGACTAAAGGATAACTTAATTTAGATGGACAATGTGTCTCCATTGTGTCTACTTCTTTCCAAAGTGAAGCCCAAATACCGTCCTAGAAAGAGGGGACTGACACCACTTGTGCTGGTGACACCATTAGAGCTAAAGTGTGCGGTGAAATATGGATCAGTGTAAGAGCTCGGGTATCAACATTTACACTTTTACTGACCTAAACACACAAATATAACTCACCATTAAAAGAGGCAGAGATCTATCAGACCATAGCTGACAAACTCTGGTGTTTACATATATTTTTAGGTCCAGTTATGGTCATAGCTCAATTGAATTGAACCGATGTGCTAATACAAGTTCACAAAAACTTATTAATAGAGCAAAACAATCTACAAAACACATTGTATGATCACAACACCACTTTTACAGCTCTGAAGCTTCTGTTCACACGACAGTTTCACCTTTCTTACACACTTCCTTCATCTGTCGAGGTTTTGTTTACTTCTCGGTGTCCTAGCAACACATTGAAGTTATTCAACCTCCAGCTCAGAGCAGTTTCAGTCAGAGTTTTTTTTTTTAACATGCAAAAGTACTGACTTATATTTAAGAAAAATTAAACATTATTTTATCCGTACACAGCTGATCTGATGCACATAGTACTGCATGGCTTCATACTCTCTCTAAGCCTCAAATAACTCATTCAAACTCCTCCTCTTATAGAAAACAAACACTTGCACATACGTTGGCCAAATCTACAGTGACAGAAACCATGTTTTAGAAAAATGTTGATGTGAATGATGATTTTCTGGTTTGACCCATGTCTCATCTGTCAACATGGAGGAAGCAGACTTTGTTACCTGTATCACAGTCAGTCAGTAGGGGGAGCTCTTCATCGCTTTGCTTTACTTTTATGGAGCTTTTACTTCGCCCCTTTTTTTATACAGTTGTTGGTACTTAACAAGTGAACCATTGCCTTGGAAATTTGCAAAAAGTTATCCCAGTAAACAAATAAAGTTAAGTAAAATGTATTAGCTAGGTAGTTCTTGGTGTCTGCAGTTTGGTAAGACAGGGAAAGGGTCCAACTTTCACAAGAGACCATAGACTGTATATAGAATGGACACCGTCTGCCTCCTCACTGAGTAAAGCCACTCCGAGAACAGCTCCCTCTGGCGACGATCTGCAGTATAGGTCATAAATCCCACCGCCGCCATCAAAGCTAATTGAGCTGTGGACAAACTTTAGAAATTTATTACACAGAACATAAATTTTTCTCCCCCCTGCTTGGGATGTTGACATGTAGTTATTGTCAGACTGGTTTGTGCTCAAGTCCTCTTTTTTCTGTACAGCTCCATTTTTAAAAGTTATTAAGGGGTTCATGTTTTCTATGATTGACACCTGATACAGCCTATGGGCGTATGAAGATTTCGTAGCTGTCTGAGCCGAGCGTCATCACAGCGACTCTCGGCGACTCTCCCGCCAATGCGTACAACGTTACTGCGCAAGTGGTGGAGTGTGTACGACGCTACTGCACAATGTTGGTTTCAGGAAGTGGAGAAAAAACGTGGAATTACCGAGATCTTTTTGGTGTCACATCTGTATATTGGCGGGAGGCGGAACATAGTTGTATAGTCTGTGGTCATGACCTGTCAGGATGCGAGGTTTCAAGGACATTAGCTTTCAGAAGCCCTGACGCGTTTTACAGTCCGTGTAAACCATCAGAGCTTGGTTAATTTGTTTCCCTCAAGATTGTGTCTGGTGCTTTAAGGCTGAGCTTGACAGACAGCTGACGTGCTCTTCTGTTGGATTTATTTTGACCCATATCATCATGATACCAGCAGCTCCTCCCACCTTTAGCCTGAGCTTAATTTACCAACCAGAGTGATTCAAAACCCCCGTGGGTATGAGCTAAAATCACCACAAATATTTCAAAAACACAGGAGTGTGTGGGCGGACGCCGTTTTAGCAAGATTGACAGCTGCCTTACTCTCCTTTTGTTTTGTTTTTTTGGACTATCATCATAATTGCGGCACAGCTCAGCGAACCCTTAACGATAACAGAATTTAACTCTCAAAACAAAAGCGCCTGTGTTTGTGTGCTTGGGTTTTAAAATCTCCAACAAAATATCTCAAAACTTCACCATCAATCAGCGAAACACCAGACTGTTCAGTCTCTTAATCTGGCTTAGGATCACTTATCCCTGAAATATCCTGTTTTGAAGACCAGGCAGCTGAATTTAGCGCATAAAATAACAACAGCTGGAAAAGGACAGAGTAACTTGATGATTTTCAAAATGACAACAGTCTTTTTGTGACAGTCAGCAGCTATATCTGTCATTTTGGTAAGAGTGAAGCACACACCAGGATCCACAAAGAGCCACACAAATATTCAAACATGTTACATACTCTCTCAGTATCCTGCTGCAGACACAGAGGCTGGTGTGGGGGAGAGATTGTATGTGGTGGCGGGTGACGGTGTTGTTGGGACTGTGCTGGACAGAGACAGCTGACAGAAACCCACTGAGAATGGATCCATTGTCCCCTGTACACTTTACTCGACAGAGGCAGGGGGTGGCTGCCATTTGCAATACTGATAGAAACTGTTGCCTTTTGTGGTTTTCTCCCCCTACCAAGGCACCATGATGCTTACCTGAGTTGTGTTATTTTCGGTTAATAATCGACAGGGTGTTTAAACTTATCTGCGATCTCCAGTGCTGAAAAATGTAGCCAAGCAGAAGTGAAATATGGCAGTTTCTCAAGCGTCCACTAGGGGTATGCTTGAAAAGTTAAGGACACCCCATTCAAGCCTGCATTAAAATACCAGTTTTATCTCTCAGCGCAGTGCTCTTTGTCCATGTTGTAACCTAGAAAACTGATTCAGTGTCATTTATAGGTGGTGTCTGTTACAGAAATGTGTAACCAGCACTGGCATGTGGATGTTAACATTCAAGGAGTGCTAAAGGCTAGTGGTGCTAGCTCCACAAACCAATTGTTCATCAGTTACCTGCAGACTCTGTGAGCCTGTGTTTGGCTGAGGTAAATACATTCTCAGATTAGACTGTTATCTTTGAGTTTTCTTTTCTTTAAACAAGTCATTTAGTTTGATTTCTGTGTAAATTACTGGGAAAATGGTCAATTTGTTGCTTTTCAGTGCAATTTCTGCTCAGGTAAAGTTACTAGGTTATTTATTTTTACTTGTAAGAAGAAAATGTTCCCATAATTTTAAAACATTCACATTGGAAAGTCTTCATCTGGTTGAATTTTTACCTTCTCTATGGTCCAAACCAGATAAAACATTGTATTGTACAGTATTTATATCTTAATTTATTATAGTATGTAGTGATTCATGTAGTGATGCTGATGACACCGTCCAGTTAATTTGAAAAGTTGTGTATTATCGGCCATCTGTCCTCCAAATGTGGTCAAAATTCAAATGTATTGTGTAATGTGGAATTATTGACCTACTGCACGACTTCATACTCCGACATGCTGCTGACCCTCGACCTGACCGTGGGATTTTTATTCCCAAAGGTTAAACTAATCTCTAATTTGACCTATTTGGCCCTGAGTCGCCATATTGTCTTCCACATGTCATTGCAAACGTTTCATATGCAGGTCACAGAATTTGGCAACAAGATCGTTGAAAACTTTGTCATGAAAATGCCTCTCAAAGGCTTTCCCTGTGCAGCTTGAATAGTTTATCTTTGTTTGAAAACCACTGTATCTAAGTTTGTCCGGTGGCGTTGAATCGACAGGCCAGTGACAGCCTGAATGCAAAACAGACTGAGAGAAATAATGATGGCGATGACCAGAGGTGTTGGGCATTATAATGAGGTGAGAATTCATCTCTGTAACATGGATATGACAAAACGACATTTGTCTTTTCTCTTTACAACAACAAATCAAAATCAAAATCTTGAATCCCTAGTCTTTAAATGAATTCGTAATGCATGATTCAAACACAAGTAAAAGCAGATTATTTTGTAGAAATACATTAAGATAGAATATGATAATAAAGCTGTGAAAAAAAGCTGTTTTCTTCAAGTATGCATCAGATGGCTGAGACGAATCTTCCCTTTAATATAACCAACTTTACAGCACAATATGCAACTCTTAGTTCAGCAGCAAAGAAACGATAGGGATTTAAGCCGCAGAAAACAGTGAAAGAAATGACTCAGAGGTCAAACCAAGCAGCACTGTCAGTGTGAAATAATAACTACAGATCAGAGAGAAGAGGAGCTCTTACCTTATCAGCTGATCTGAAGCCAGTGAGGAGCTCACAGAGTCGACTCCTGTCCTTCGTTTGCAGCGTTTGCTGTCTCTCCCTTCTCCCTCCTCTTTCTCTCTCTCTGTCAGCAGATTGGGTCTTTGGCAAACTGAACCTGTGATAGTGAGTGGGGGGGCTTTCCTGTTTGATATTCATGCATATTTTACTCATAAAAATTAAAGGATAAGTCTGTTTTTTTAAAGTGTGATTGGTACAGTCGAGCCATCATTTAACAAACAAAAATATCCTTTTACAGTTTTTCTAACTTCATCACTGACACTTTATATATTTTTTTTTCTTTGATTTTTCTTTTCCATCTTCGGATAAAGTTATTAAAAAAACAGACTGAAATAAACGCTTATGCCTCTAGTTAAATATTCAAATCAGTAGAAAGCTTGACTTTTTATCTAAATTAATTTAAAGTGTCAAAATACAAATAGTACATTATCAAGGGTGTTAAAGACTTATTCAACAAAAACAGGATGTACTTTTTAATGTCTCTCTCCAAGGCAGAAAAAAATTACAAACCAAGATAATAATAAAAGACAGGTCAACTAAATATAACTCGAGTTAACACGGCAAAATACCGCGGAGTAAACTGAAAATCAGGCTTTACCTTTGACCTTTTAGCCAAACTCAGCCTCACCATGTCAGACTTCCTCGATCCCTCAAAACAAACAACTAATTTTGTAAATGGAAGTTTTTAATCTCTTGACAGTATTATAAATAATAACTGACCAACACGTCACTGACTGTATCTTTACCACTATGACCGTTTTTCACTTTGACTCTGATTTTGTGTTTTTCCTCTTAATTTAACCCTTCAAAACAAGTTTTTACCAACTTAAGTCATCAGTCTTTTTCTGAAAGACTGTCTGATACTTGGCGGTTTGTGAGAGAAAGGCTGAGCCTGTGCAGTAGGGCTGGGTGATATGGCCTCAAATCAATATCATGATATATTGAGCGGTTCACCCCCGATAATGACGTCTACTTCAGCTGCTACAACTTTTGAACCGTCCTCTATCTCCTCACCTGTCTTTCGCTCTTTGTTATGGACTGGATGGGGTGGAGTCATGTCTCTGACGTAGGACAGCATTTTAAAGGGACATGAGACCATAGCCTACCTACACACATCCAAAACCAACTTTCATTAATTCATTTTTTTGACACCAAATACAGTGATATGGGCAAAATGACGTTGGTTATTGTTGTAAATTTCAGTATTTGTAAATTTTCGGTTTAACGCCCAGCCCTACTGTGCAGGTTGTGTGTGTGTGTGTGTGTGTGTGTGTGTGTGTGTGTGTGTGTGTGTGTGTGTGTGTTGCTGGAGGCCCTGAGAGAAATACCAAAACTTTTTTTTATGAATGTCTCCTTCACTGCTGCATGAGTGGTGATTGTTTCTCTTTCTTTGAATCTGGATCTTGTGAGCTCACAGATTCATAGAAGTTCAATAATAATCCCTGGAGAGCCCCCTAAAGGAGAAAGGAAAAAGTGCAGCAGTCAGTCATGTCTCGGAGTGCAAAATAAATTGTTATAATTATCAGAAAATGTATGTGAAGAGATTTGAATGGTTGTGTACTTAAATGGGAACTTGTGCCTAAATTAAGACCAGAAGAAAACTGGGAGTGTGTCAGGGTGTTACACAGAAACAGAAATGGTGTTAAGTGTCCACAGAAAAATACAATTAAATAAAAGCTCCTGTAGGGTGTTTTTAAGTGGTTATGAAACAAACTGAAATTAATACAAACGCCTCTTTACGAGCTACAAAACCATTGAGTACAGTCAGAGGACTTCCTTATGAAGGTAAAATAGTGTGAAATTCGTCATCATTCGAGCAGCAGGGTCTTTGTTTTCCTTTCATCGTTACATTAAAAAAGTCTTCATGCAACCACAGAAAGTTTGGTATTTCCAGAAAACTCCCAGTCTGAGTACAAAACACAGAAAACAAACATCAGAAAAGCAGAAGTGCTCTCTTCCTTCCTGATTTGATTACGTTTTCAAACTCTTTGTGAGAGAAGCTTAAATCACAGTGGAAGACTTGAGGACCTGAGATTTCCATTTTATCACAATAGATTTAAAAAACACTCCTACTGTAGGGCATGAATGCAGCATCTTTAGCCACATGCGGTATTACATGTGGTTATGAAGAGTTTTTTTTTTTTTAGCACTGGACTTGGTTACTTCACCACATCCTGTGTCATCGCTCAGAAACCTCAGAGCTGTGAAGACAAACGATGAGGCAGAGCATGAAAGGAAACCTAAAAAAACAAAAGAGTGGGCGCTCGTGATTCCCAGCATGGGTCTCTGCATTTGAAAAACACTTGACTTTGACCTTTGGCTTTTAATGTCATGTGGTCACTGTAGTGTGAAGTTAACTTTTTCCTTTCTATGAAAAAAAGTTCCACCATCTCTGTATAAGCTGTCTTCATTCAGAGTGTAAAATCTGCTCTGAGCCTGAGGTTGAACCAGCTAGTTTGTTACTTAGTTGTTTTACCATGGAGATGTAAGATTCAACTTTACCAGTGACGCAGGCATGATGTTTTATGAGTTTTATGTTTTTATTATGTATTTATTAGTGTCGACTCTCATGTCTGATTGTCTCTGAACAGGCTGACAGTTGAGAAAGGTTAAGGTCCGTGTCGTTTTCACCCCAGATAGATCTGCTCTGCAGCAAGATGATAACATCCAGTTTGATATCCAATTACAAAACATCTATAACATGAATAAAAGATCATGAAAATACTCTAAAAACATGGTTAAAAAAGTACTCAGGGATTCAAAAAGAACATAAAGAGTGAAGGGAGAAGGTAAAAAAAAAAAGCGCTATTAATAAATAACTTCTGGGAAACAACAAGTTAACACCACTAATAAGGAAGTTATAACTTGTGTGCTTACCGGACGATAGGCCTGGATGTAACTGAAGTTCTACTTTATCACAACATTGGAGCTCTGTTAGCTGTTGTTTCAGTGCTGGTTAAATGTAAAGTTCATCCGATATCAGAAATTATGTTCAAACTCATCCATTCTGGATGCATGCAGAGCTGGGGTAATCCAGTACAGCAGAGTAAAGTGCTGTAGGCCCAACATGGACTCTCCCCTCCCTTATTTCTGTAAAATAAATCAGGACTTTTCAGTCTCTACATGTTCAGAGAGTTTCAGTGAGGCTTTAAGTTGCATTGTGAAACTTTGATTTAGTTTAACAGTCCTGTGAGGTAAAGGTTATCACTCGATCTCTTTTTCATTATTTGCATATAGCAGTGTTTTTCATGTTTAAAGCAGTATAATGACACCATCCGTCCTCTTTCTGTACCCAAAACCAGCTTCAAATGCAGACAGCAAACTTAGGCGTGAATTTTTCTCCAACTTCTAATTAAGTAGAGATTCTAATTTTTTTACCTAAATCTGAAAGCAACAAAAACTTTCCTCTTACTATCAAATCTTTTTTTTAATCAATGAAAAAAAATAAAGTAATTCTGTCTTGAACATTTTATAAATATGATGTTTCCAAAGACCAGACAAATGCAGGTTATGTTTCCCATCACTGTCGAGTCACATCCTGTCCAATATGATTACTACCTAACTTAGTGGCACCCTCTAGTGGTCAAACTCTGCAAGAACATAAAAAGGTCTGACAATAGAGATCTTTATTGTAAAATTCGTTTTCATGACAGCACAATAAACATTTGCATATTGAGGTTGTGGTAAACTGTACAATATAAAGCTGGTTAAAATTGAAATTATTTGTATTAAAAAAAAGCAAACTGGAATACGTATTCTCAAACACAAACGAGGCTAAAACACTGAGCACACTCTTACACATCTAAGAGCAAAGTTCAAATCAGTTTCAATTTAGATGTACAAACTTTTACTTATATGTATAAAAAAATGTTTCACAAATAGAAAGCTAGAAAAATCCAGAGACCCAGACGAATCTACACACTGACTAAAACTATAAAAAGGTATGATAAAAAAACATTACAGATAGAGCAAATTAAGACACATTTACTCGTCAAGATCTAAAAACCTTCACAGAGAGAGATTTATCATCTTGACTTTAAAATCTAAAACTAAAACTCTGTACAGATTTAAGGCACTTGTGGCAGCCACAATGTTTTTTACACATGAAAAGGCACCTCATCTGTGCACCTCCTCCCTATGAAAAAAGATGTCAAACACATTCAGCATCAGTTACAAGCTTAGTGTAAATAATTCAACTTAAAAATCAGCTCAGTAATTAACAGTTTGGTGTCAAATTTACAGTCGTTTCCTCTCAGGGATTCATAAAAAGCTGCAGGACTGGACACGTCGCTCTCGTCCCGGTCCGTCTTTACACCACCAGGCTCTCCCGACTCACGGCTCCGTTCTGTAAACAAAAGAGTAAACATCGACTTGAAGAATAAAAGCAGGGAAAGGACATAAATTCTGTTAAATCAAAATGTGTTCCTCGATCAAGTAGGACTAAAAAATACATCAGCACCTGCTCCACCGCCACAATTCCCCCCGCAACCTCCGCTCCTCCAATGCCAACCTTCTGTCCTCACCCCTCCGAACGACTCATCGAACCTTGGGGGACAGGGCCTTTTCCATTGCCGCACTCTCCCTCTGGAACTCTCTCCCCGTCCATATCAGATCCTGCACTGACTTGCCCTCCTTCAAATCCCTTCTGAAAACCCACCTTTTTAAAACTGCTTTTAACATGTGACTATTTTATTTATTTATATTTATTTTATTGCTATATTCAAATTGTGTGCTTAATGTAAAGTGTCTTTGAGTATCATGAAAAGCGCTATACAAATAAAATGAATAATAATAATAATTATTAGATATTTTTTATGTGTCGCACCTCGCCTGCCACAAAAGTTCATGTTTTTGAGCTGAACAAGAGTTAATGGAAGGGAGATGGATTGTGATTACTCGATGTCAGCTCTGCACTTTTATAATTTGAACATATCAGGTGAGTTCAAAAAAATTGATTTCAAATCCTCATTTAACATTTAGTGACGGTATTTAAGACTGATAATGCTATTTATTTATTATTTATTTTAAGTTCTCATTTATCAGCTTCTTTATCTGCATTCTGAGGAGTTTTTAACTAATAGAGAAATAGACTGAACCTGTTACTGGAGACAAACAGCCAACAGGGTGATGATTTCTCTAAAAGGGATTTTTTGTGACCTGAAACGACCTTAAGGGGGAACGTATCAGACCAGGTGACTGACAGCAGGCTGAAGAAACAGCTTTCCTTTCCTCTTCTTGTAGTGAACTCACCGTGAGTCATTCATTTAGTGTACCGGACAAAGAGGAAGAGGCTTTTACAAGGATGAGTGAGAAAAGGGATCCCACTCATGCCAGAATTCACATTAACCAAAATTTCCTCACAGCAGCTTTGAGCTTTAAGTTCGTTAAGTTTCAGGGGAGCTGCGAGGTATTTACAAAAACATGATAGCTGGTGCAACTCAGTGGCTAATCATGTTTTTTCTTTTGCACAAACGTTTAAGGATTATGAATAATTGAGCGACATGCATCCCCTGTTGGTAGCTTGGATTTACTGTTTGTTAGCGTGTTTTTCATGAGATTTGTTGATAATTAAAATCGAGGAAAAACAGCTTCTTCCTCGTGGTCGTTCACTGAAGCTACAATTTTCATCATTTCCAGACAGTGTTTTTGTCCGAGACCAGAAAGCTACTAAAGAAAGTTGAAAAGATGGTCAGGTCTGTCTTTAAATAAAGTTCTACAGTAATACCGAAACATTTTCAGCTCGCCATCTTAATGTCTTTGGTCATTTAGAGAATCCTCGCCATGAAGCGATTACATTTTTCTTACTCATATTATGACCTGATTTCTGTTTTGACTTAAACTCAGAGTAACCCCGGGAATTACCGTGTTACTCATTTCAGCTGTCACTCACCTTCCGGAGGTTGCTCTTCTTAGATGACGTCAAACTTTCATCATCACTGTAAGGTGGAGGTGGAGGGGGTGGGTAGTCATCACGGCGCCCAGGAAACCCTGATGGCGGGCTCATAGGAAGCGGCGGAGGCCCACGCGGCGCCCTACCCCGATCTGAGCGGTCACTCTCGCTGTCCAGTCGATCCCGGCTACGAGCCCTCTGCTGCTCACCCAGCTTCTTCCTCTCCATTGCTTCCCGCAGGAAGCTGTCATCGTAATCGTCTCGTCCGCCCCTGGCACCGCCTCCGGGTCGCCTGTCCCGATCCCTTTCCAGGTCCATCAGATCATCGCGGCTCCGACTGCGTCTCCCCGGGAGGCCGCCGTAGCCTCCTCTGTCTCCTCTTCGGCGATCATCGGGGGAGTAGTCACGTCGGCTGCGGTCGTCAAAGTCGCGGTCATGGCCACTGCGAGCGCTGCTGCTCCACCCGTCATCTGACCTGAGGGGACAGAGGGCGGGGAAAAGATCAGCTGCTGAGAAGAGTTTCTGACTAGTCAAGTACTAAAGCTCGAATGTGACCTCACTTCAAGCTCGCTAACTCTTAAAGAAGCTCCTGCAGCTCTGGTTTGTCTTCACTGACGATTGGAAAAAGCGTTACCGTGGAAATGCTGGTCAGGTGTTGTGCTCAAAGGTGTGATCAGTGCTGTCAGGGAGTAGTACTCACCCTCTCCTGCCTCTTGGCTCATCTGGACGTCGGTGCGGAGGATAGTCATCTCGGCCGTAGCGCCGTCCAATATCATCCAGGTTGTCCATGGAGCGGGCACGTGCACGCTCCCCCATGTACCCTCCGCCGCGGCGCGGGTAGTCATCACGGCGTCCTTGCTGCGAGACGCTGCTGATGGTGCTCATGGCTTCATCGCGGTCATAAACTGTAGCTAGGGCTGGTGGCTGGGATCGACCTCCACGACCCCGAGGGTCCAAGCCATCGTGCAGGGAGCTGACTTCACTCATGTTATCCACTGAGGGAGGGATGGTAAGAACAGAGGGACACAAATGCTTTCCAGGTGAACAACAGGCAAACTGACGGTCTGGTAAGACTTCAGACTCCGTGTTCATCAGTGATTTCGCTCGACTTTAATTCAGGGTCCCTCTTTGAAACTTGACCCTTAGAACTCCCAGCTATATTTTGCTCTTTTTGCAACTCCATCCTTTCAAGCACAGCAAATATATACACATCTTATTTTCAGGACAACCTCAGCTGTCAGTTTATGGAGCAAAGATTATGTAAAATGAAAGTGACAGTAGATTCAAAACCATCAAAGTCAACCAAAAAACAAAAACAGACATTAATACCAACAGTACTTTACATAAAAATCTACAGTGACCAAGCCTTTTCTCACCTGCACATCATTCTCTCATGTCTTGGCTATCAGGAGAAGAAATATTGGGATTGGAACAAACACACAACAGAAACTATTGACATATTTACACTCATTCTTCCAGGTGTTTTTTACTGTTTACAGATGTTTATGTCGCTCCTTGAAGCAGTTCCTGTCTAAGATGAGACAGAGGGTCACATCATACTGCTCAGAATCTCTTCTCTGCTTGTTTCCAAGCATTGAGGACCATTATTTCTGATTTTGCAGACAAGCAGGGAACTTTCATGTCTCTTGTTGATCTTTGGTTGCCTCTTATTGGACACAATAGAAGAAGAATATGAAACCGTGTAATTGGTCGAAAGTTTGATAGAAAAGACGTCATCAAAACAGCTTGTTAAACCCGGAAGACATTAGCGGCATTTAGTGATAGCGATCTTTTTTTATCACAACAATCTGATAAATAATCCTGTTTTCACCGGTATATCACTGCAGATTTACCATCAAACGTCTCTGATCAAACACCTGTTTTTGTGGCTGGATTGTAAACCCTGCAGCAGGTGTAGAAATGTCTGGAAACCCTCGATAGATCACCAAAAGGGTAAGCTTTTGAACACTGTTTACCCCGTAGAGACATAGAAGAATGAGTCATATTTGGGTTTTCTTGCCAATTAAGTTTTAACAGAAATTCAACATTTAACATTATTGGCAAGAAACAGCAAATATGACTCCTTATCTTCAAACCACATAGACAGCTGCGAACTCTTGCTCGTGTTCCTTATCTTAACAGGATGCGCAGTTTCATCTGTAGTTTGGTTTGGTTTGGAGTGCTCTACCCTGAATCTTACAGAGGTAAAACCACGAGTTCCAGTAACAGATAAGATTAGATGAGATAAACCTGTATTTGTCCCACAGTGGGGAAATTTGCGGTGTTAACAGCAGCGAAAGATCAGCACAGCAAACATAGAAGAATAAGTACAGTCATTTTTCACACAGTGCACAGATAACGATAAAAAAGTTTACTTTGACCAGATACAGAAAATGTTATATACAAAAAAAAAGAAAAAAATTAAGCAACAACAATAAACGGTTCTACTCAGTGAACAAAAAAGAGTTGGAAATGTTATTGTTGCACATATTTGAGTTAATGTACCTGGGAAAAAAGGAGGTATTTGCAACTTTGATAAATATCTAGCCTGTCAATATTGCACATGGAGGTAAGCATTGAGTTATTGTCTGTTGGTTGTGCTAAAAAACTGGACGACTGGGAGCAGGCCTGGTTAAACAGTCAGACTGCAGGAGGCGGAAAGGACCGGTGGTATCTCTTTGTCACACCGTGGGTGAAGAAGCTGACCAGTGCTGTTACAGTGCTCTGAAGGGGGTGAGAGAGATTGTTCATGACAGATGACAGCTTAGCCATCATCCTCCTGACCCACACCTCCTCTACAGGGTCCACAGGACAGCCTTCCTCACCAGCCTGCTCCTGTCTGCAGTCATGAACTTACTGCCTTCTGATATTTAACACTTAGAACTCCACTCCCATGTGACACCATTAATATTGTTTACAGTTTCTCAGGAACTATGCGTGTATCTCTACGGGGTAAAAGTGAGATAGTGAGTGAGATTACTGGAACTCATTGTTTTACCTCTGTAAGATTCAGGGTAGAGCACTCCAAACCAAACCAAACCACAGATGAAACTGCGCATCCTGTTAAGATAAGGAACACGAGCAAGAGTTCGCAGCTGTCTATGTGGTTTGAAGATAAGGAGTCATATTTGGGGTTTCTTGCCAATAATGTTAAATGTTGAATTTCTGTTAAAACTTTATTGGCGAGAAAACCAAAATATGACTCATTCTTCTGTATTTCTACGGGGTAAAAAGTGTTCAAAAGCTTACCCTTTTGGTGATCTATCGAGGGTTTCCAGTCATTTCTACACCTGCCACGAGGTTTACAATCCAGCCACAAAAACAGGTGTTTGATCAGAGACGTTTGATGGTAAATCTGCAGTGATATACCGGTGAAAACTGGATTATTTATCAGATTGTTGTGATAAAAAAAGATCGCTATCGCTAAATGACGCTAATGTCTTCCGGGTTTGACAAGCTGTTTTGATGACGTCTTTTTCTATCAAACTTTCGACCAATTACACGGTTTCATATTTTTCTTCTATTGTGTCCAATAAGAGGTAACCAAACATCAACAAGAGACAAGAAAGTTCCCTGTTTGTCTGCAAAATCAGAAATAATGGTCCTCAATGCTTGGAAACAAGCAGAGAAGAGATTCTGAGCAGTATGATGTGACCCTCTGTCTCATCCCAGACAGGAACTGCTTCAAGGAGCAGCGTAAACAACTGTAAATAGTAAAAAACACCTGGAAGAATTAGTGTAACTATGTAAATAGTTTCTGCTGTGTGTTTGTTCCAATCCCAATATTTCTTCTCCTGATAGCCAAGACTTAAAAGAATGATGAGCAGGTGAGAAAAGGGTTGGTCACTGTAGATTTATGTGTTTTGAGCAAAGTACTGTTGGTATTGTCTGTTTTTGTTTTTTGGTTTATTTGATGGTTCTGAATCTACTGTCACATTCATTTTACATAATCTTTGCTCCATAAACTGACAGCTGAGGTTGTCCTGAAAAAAAAAGATGTGTATATATTTGCTGTGCTTGAAAGAATAGAGCTTCATAGATTTAAGGGTCAAGTTTCAAAGTGGAAACCTGAATTAAAGTCGAGCGAAATCACTCATGAACACGGTGTCTAATGTCTTCCTAGACCGCCCGTTTTAATAGTCCGTTTTCACACTGCTCTACTCGTGTTAACAAGTGTGGATTTTACTAGAAACAGGCTCACTTTGATCCTGTAACCTTTTACTTCACATATACAGAAATAACATTTTTCAAAAGGAATAAAAATTGAATAGGAGATGAAGAAATTTAGATTTTTTACATATGCAGTATTTCACTTTATCTCAATGTGCTACACTCTGTGTCTAAATAATCCGGCGCCATTATACTTTGCCATAACCAACTACTCATTAGTGTTTTTTTTTAATATTATTGATTATTATTATTCTCTTTTACATCTGTCCATGTCTTTTGCATGTTTTTATCTTTCACCTCACAACCCTTTTCTCGCACTGGAGCTGTTGCAACGAGCTACTTTCCCCCAAAGGTAGATCAATACCTTCATTTTACATTCCCATCTGTGCGTAAATGCCTTTGTGTGCTCTTTCACACCATATTTTGTCTATATTGATTTTAAAAAAGTATTAAGTTCTTGAAAAGATCCAAAACTGTATCCTCAGTTATCTAACATCTCCTCCTCTGTAAAGTGTCATTAAATGAATTAATCTGACTTTACAAGGAACGACGTGGACAAACTGCACACGAGCAGGTCTGAGGCATGTTAACAGAGACTCGATTAGAAACAGGAGGTGATCAGTCACTCACAGCGGTTGTAATTTGCAGGTCTAGACGGGTCCAGTTTGGACAGCTCCTTCTCCATGTAGTAAATAGCGCGTGTGGCGTTCCCGTCAGGGTCCACCTGGATACGATATCCACTGCGAGCTGGTGAGAAGAAGACAAGAAGTCAGATTTTGGATCATGCAGACAGTGAGGCGATGTGTTTATCTATCTAGCACAGTCACACAGTGCGACACGTAGAAAATAATAATACAGGTATTGAAATAACATCAAACTAAAAGCAGCAGAAATGAAGAGACAGTACTCGGGTACGAGACACATGTGCTTATTGAGAATTCAAAAAGAAAGGTTAAGCATATGCGCCTGAACAGGAACATTTTTAACGTATTCTTCAGAGAGTTGGCAGAGCACTTGGGAGTTTACAGGTATTACTCAGAAAGCCCTGTCCCCTGGGTCCTTCAGAGAAAGTGAGGAACAGAAAGTAAATCTAAATGTTTTGGACCTGAGGGGATGAGCGGCCTGGCAGCGAGAAACAAGTTCAGATACGTTTTTCGGTGGGTGGTGGAGAAGAGATATATGAGTAAGAGTGAGACTTAGACTGGGGCATGAAAGCCGAGAGACCAACAGCAGGTTTCAGTGCGGGTTTATGAAGTGAGTTCAGGGAACAACGATTCGCTGACAGGCTGAAGTTGAGGTCATAAACAAAAATACAGGAACTCCACAAACCTAAACATGGACCGGGACTGTCACTCAGCAAACCATCTTTTCAGTCTGAATAAAGTGAAGCTTGTGTCCCGTTAGTCAAGAGTCTGTTGACCAGTGTGATTAAGAAGTACCGGCAGATGTGTTTCAGCAAAGTCTCCCTGATGTTTATTTATACTGTGTCAGCACTCATGTCGTTCCACATAACTGCTTTAGTAACTTGGTTTGAACAGTATGGAGTTTATCACAGCAGTCCTCAGAGTATGAACTGGCCAAGTATCACACGTACTCTTTTATGTGGCTTTTATTCAGCCTGAAGGGGAAGAAAAGAAAAAAAGGAAGAGGCCTTACAGCTGCAAAAAATCTAATGCTGCGGTCTGTTTTTCCTTCCTCTTTCACTTACTGTGGTCTCCGCCATCTGGGTCTTGCAGCAGAGGCACCTGGGAGCCCTGTCCAACTGCGAAACCAACAAAGCTCATCAAAACACGACAAAGACCGAGCAGGATGTCACTGAGACTCTTTTTCTGTATGTGAGTAAGAACTTTCAGAAACTGTTTGACTCACTGGAGCTGGCAACGTCATATTCACGTCCATAACCGTTAGGAGGAGGTACCCCGCCAACTCCGTTGGGCAGAGGGAGAAGGGGTATAGCAGGCTGGTTGGCGAGCGGGCCAGTGTATGGTGGTTGAGCATACATACTGGGAGCATAAAGGGTGGTAGCATACTGGCTGGGCACACCTTTCTTCACTGCTTTTCCTGCTTCGTACACTGAAAAGGAACCAAACAAACAAAAACAAAAGTGCTGTTAGCTGATGCAGAAACACCTTGTACTTCATTAGCTGAAGTTGAAGTCATTACTTGTAAGAATTGGATGAAAAACACACACACACACTGCAGAAGGTTAGTGACTGCACCAGATCAGACAAACAACAAATAAAAACAACTCCGTCTTTATACTGAAGTTTTGTAGGAATTCAAGTTAACAAATAAAACATGTAGACACTTTCTTTCAGTGTAAGTGAAGTAATGAGCATATGTTCCCTGTTTAGAGTCAGCTAGCTGTTGGCCTCGATTCCTGCTTTAACACTAAGCTAAACTAAGTTTTATTGAGAATGGCATACACATGGAAATCATCAATCTTGTTGTTGTTAGTCTCATTTACTTCTCTGGTTCATAAAGAGGCCTCACTGCTAATTCCAGTCGTACCATCTAAAAAGTATATAAACGGTATTTTCTGACAGTATTTTACCCTCTTTTAAAAAAGCCACACAGAACAGGATACAAAATGGTGAAGTACTGATAACAAAATCTGCCACTTTTCTTTTTGACTGAGCTCTAAACTCAGTGATTTACAATCCTCAATGAAGCTTCGGGTCATCACAGAACAGCATGGTGGGGGGAAAAGGACTGTAGGTTTGAGTGCGGAGTTTTTCATTTGGTACTTACGTGCTCGTGGGCAGCAGCAGCGGTCAGGGCAGCAAGGGCAGCTGATGTAGCAGCAGCAGGTGTGTGGACAGCACTGACACCAGCAGATCCCGATCAGGAGCAGCAGCAGTAGGAAGCCGAAGACCACCAGAACAACCAGGAGCCAGTCTGTGTAGAGACAAAATGGGATGGTCAAAGTATTTGTCTTCATCCAAAAAAAAGAGATTATTTTCAAACAGCTAACTTTCACTTTTTCTACTTTTACTCATTCATAAAGACTCCTGTACACGAGGACACTTTTTAAAGTGTTTGGCTGGCTTGATGGTATCGATACCAAAAATAGACTCGGCGCGTATCTTTAGCAGGGCTGCTCTTGATACGATGCTGCGACGGAGTTGAGCGACATCCTGTATGCTTCTCTGCATTGATTAGAATGGGAACCTATGTGTTGCTTGATACACAACGCTGCTGCCACGCTCCAAATACGCATCCTGTATGTTTAAGCCTTTAAGAGCAAAAGTTGCAGTATCCTCAAGTTACCACTAGAGGGTAGATCTAAAAAGCCAAGGAAACCCCATTAACAACCACATAACTATGGAGTCATGGGTGTTCATTGACATGTTATAAGCTAAACATGTTAAGGCCTAATATACAGAGGCTGTACAGCAGCAGTCCCTGGCTGGGTTCACTAAGTCTCCAATCCCCACATTTCCCAAATCTTTTCAGCAGTCTTGTCTAATAAAAGCTAAGATGCCCAAAAATATCACTTATTATTTTTTTTAGCACATATACCACACTGGTACAAAAAACTGCTTCAGTCTGCATGACTCATTTGTTCCGACAGTACAGCAGGTGAATTCTTGTACAACTTGTTGACATTTTGAGATATTAAGTTATGCATTGATTTGCAATATTAGAGGTGTAGCCTCGTTAGAGCCTGATATGTAACAATGACCCAAAATGTAATTTAAAAAACTGTAATAAATCCCAAAATGTAATAACTGGTCGATAATGTAACAAAATGCCGAGCCCGAAATGTAGAAACTTGTTACATTTTGGGTTTTATTACATCATTAGGTAACGCTTTCTTTAATGGTACACTTATTACCAGGTAATTAACAGGTAGTTACCTAATAATAACAACATGAAATTATCTGGTAATTACATGATAACTACTAAGTCAACACTGTCTGGTTTTTCTTTTTTCTGTGCAGCTCCATTTTCAAAAGCTATTTGGGGTTCTTATTTTCTATGATTGACACTCGATACAGCCTATGGGCGTGCAAAGATTGCGTTTGAGCCGAGCATTATCACAGCGACTCACCCGCTGAATGCGTACAATGCTACAATGAAGCAGAGAAAATCCTGGAAATACCAGAGCAATTCGGCTTCAAATTTGTATGATGATGGAAGGTTACTTACCTGGTAACTAGACAGTATTGACTTAGTGGTTAACATGTAATTACCAGATAATTTCATGTTGTTACTAGGTAATTACCTGTTAATTACCTGGTAATAAGTGTAAAAGAAAGCGTTACCCATCATTTTTATTACAAATCGGATCAACACTTTTGTTAAATTATTATTATTAAGTTATTACATTTCTGGCTTTATTACATTTTTTTAATAACATTTCGGGTCTTTGTTACGTATTGGGCTCTAACAGGTCTATTTATCAGACTGGTGAGCACATATCCACATTAGAGCTGTTTATCAAGGGGCTTTTTGCCCGCTTCAACTCCATTTCTTTTTCGGTTTCAAAGTTGATTGACAGTCAGTTTGAGTCAGCTTTTCCACTACAGCACCAACGCAGATTCACTCTAAAACTGACACATTTCTGAATATCTAGAAACCACAACAAAAAATATGTGAAGGAGTGAGAAGTAGGGTTCGTGTCTGTGAATTCATATTGCGTGCTGCGTGTAGAGCTCAGCTGCAGAGTCCGGTCCCAGAAGACGCTGTAGCTACAGTTGTTTATAATCAATCCAAAAACTCTGTTTAAACATGTGGGCTTCACTCAGATTACGTCACTGTTACTGAGCATTGGGAACATGAAAACATGTTGGCTACAGGGGAGTTTGGAGTCTCTTTTAAGGTTATGTCAAACTGGTAAAACCGGTTCATCTTTGTGCCCGGGGCTTTCTTTCACTCAGCAAGTCAGTTCAGGCACACATGCCACAAAGTAAAAACACAACAGCTGAATATAAAGCATTGCCATGTTAGAGAGAAGGAGAGAAACAACAGTATATAAAATGGAGAGTAAAATAGAGAAAGATGAGTGTGGGTGAAGTATGTGTGTAGAATAACGCTGTGGTCGTGTTTGCTCAGAGCAGGATGTTTGCCTACATGCTGTAAATGAGCGGCTGGTTGTTGGGTGGAGAATCTTTCCATTCAGATTGTTTAATAGAGAAATAAAACCCTTCTGCACTGAAGCAATGCATCTGAGGTTGCTGTGTAAGTCTGCACCTTGTTTATGAAACATACAATGGCTGAACTCTATAAAGTGGCTTGTACTACCTTCCATAACCAGTAAGTCAATCTCAGGCAGGAGGTCAGTAGTATCTGACTTTCTCTCTGTGAAAGAAAGATAAAGCCACAATTACTTTTAAGTGTTGTTGATCTGAATGGGCCTAAAACTAGTTAGCTTATAATATCCCTTAGAGCTGGTGGAAGTATTTTCTTTGCCCAAACGCACCAGATAATCAAAACCTGCCCTAAAAAGTCTAGATCGACCACTTCCCCTTATGAGAAACCCTAAGGATGTGTGTAAGAGACAAGATGAAAAAGCAGGAAAGGGAAGCAGAGAGAAATAGGAAGCAAGTTGAGCATATGAGCATGACCGGGTTACTCACCAAGAACAATTAGCTCGGTGTAGTCTTCACCGTTTCCTGAAAGGTCCTGAGAAGAGATCACAGAGCAGACATAGACACCGCTGTCGCCCCATGCTGTCTGTGCGATGTTCAGGTCTGCATCTGGGGAAAAATTAAAAATCCCAGGGTTCAAAGTCTGGTTGACAACCTCAAAATAACTGCTTTTTACCTGCAGATTATAAAACAGATTCACCCAGATTGTACCCCATTAAATATCTGTTTACTTGGACTTGTCTAGTGATCCAATCCACTTTATTTATATGTGCATGTTGAACTAAAGCTTTAATGACAGGAAACACATGAATAAGTTCGGGAAATGTCCGTGTACCATTCAAAGTTGAATATTTGCCCTCCAGTGCAACTTCGATTGTAAAATTCCCGCCTAAATCTTGTTTTCTACTCAACATGTCCCCCTAAAATCTAAAACAAGTCCAAGAAAATCATTTCATTCCTTTAGATTAGCACCAGTTAATCTAAGGCAGACCTGGGCATTTTACAGCCCTTTGGACTTCCCTGCCGGGCCCTTCTTGAGGTCCGTCACTCAACTCATCAACATGCTATAGAAGTGTGTCACTTTTATCTTGAAAACCTAGCCGTTGTTTTATTTCCATTTGGACGCACGTGCGTACATCCTAGATCTGTGAACAGAGACAAGTTTAAACATACGCAAAATATTCACAGACGTCTTAGAGGTTGCTAAGTTTGCTTATTATAAAAGACTTTAAGCCTTTTTCTCTCAGAAGTCGCTTGTAAAACTCGTGAGTGGCGGGTGCGCTTCTTTGGAGGCTTGTTTTTAACTAGTAGTTGCTTATTTGGGCTTGCTTTTCTGTACGTGTAAACCCACTGGTTTGAAGTTGAAGTTATTGTTGGTTCAGCCTTCCAACACAGTTTAGGTTTCCCATGTGGCCCCATGTAAAAATGAATTGCCCACCCCTGATCTAAGGGATGTCTGTAAAACACTTTATGCTTCTTTCTGACAGATAACAGTTTCTCCAGCCTAAATTATGATGCAGTCCGTGTTCTTTGTACGGTCTTTTTATTCATGCAGCTTTTATCTGCACCTCTGAGTGATCACACCTTTGTCATTAAACCTCAAATATTTAGAGTAAACCTTTGGAGGAGTCACTAATCTGTTTTATCTCAGCTAATGCACTTGCTCAATTCTCATCCCTGGATAAATGTGTTGATAGTATTTCAGTAGATTTGCAACTTGCATGTGTTTTTTTGGCCCACGGGTCTCAGCCATTTCCCTAAGCTTTGTTTAGCTGTGCTGGCTTTCCTCTTAGTGAGGAGGTAAATATTTAATGTTAAGCATGAGATAATGTACGTTTTAATCTTTAGTCATGTTCCTTACACTGCTCAGATTACAACATTATTATGAGATTAAGATCCTTTTTTGTAGTGCAGGATATTCTGATTAACAGGTTGTATGGCAAAGCGAGGTTGACACTTGAGATGAACTTTTTGGAAATCTTGTCATTGACACCACAAACACGAAACAATCTGCAGCTTAGAACCGTGTCCTCCATAATCTGACCTTTTTGCATTTTCAATTAAGCTCAGAAATTTTCCACCACACACACCAGATTGAGAGGTTACTCCTGTATGTTTATGTTGAGGGTATGGTAGACAGATACGTCTTTATCTATTTCATTTTGGCTAGTTCATTTTGCAGCAAATCTGAGTGTAAAAGTTCGGACATAAGAAGAGATATTGATTAATTTGTTTTTTAACTGACTTCATCATCTGGCCTTTTCTTTTAAATCTTGTATTTGCTGACTGCAAATCTGAATTATATATGTTTGGGTGCTAATATTCTTTGTTGATGATAAAACCTCATGAGAAAAATAAATGTCATCGTCAGCATCAGTACATAACATTTTAGATTTAGAGTTTCTTCCTTAATGTGTAGATACGTACTGATTTGACTCAGGCCATATTGATTCATAAATTTAATCTTGGTTGAAACTATGCATCAGCTCTTTATGAGCAGACTTGGCAGACAGTTCTTAGGAAAGGTACAAATACAGAGGACAGGAAAACCATAAGAGCCCGCTGCAGTTCTGCGCAGAGGTGTAATGACAGCACACTTCAAAGTAATTCCTCGTTTCCTGTTATGGTATCGAGGTTTTTTCGCAGCAGCAAGTGGGTAGCTGAAAGGAAATTCAATAGTGTTCCAACAAAAAGGCCCCATCATCAACCCACTAATTCAGAAGGTTTCTAGTTTTTGTTTCTCGGTACTAAGCCGACCCCTCAGCTGTTATGACAGCACACTTCCAACTAATTCTTCATTTAAAGACATCTCTTATAGTACAGAGGTTCTTCCCAGCAGCAGTGGGTAGCTGAAAGGAAGTTCATTTAACTAAAAGTACTATAAATGTCAGTCTGTGGCATAGTTCAATCATTGCTTTCCTTTACAGTCTGAACCATACATTGTTCCTGACTTATGTTTAAAGAGAGTGTAATCATTTCCTCTCGTCTAGTCTAGACATACCCATCATTTTGTCGTGGTATGTTCAATGTCCTCAGAGTGTTCTAAGATGTCGCTGAGGAAAGAAGGCGGTTAGCACAATCACTCTGGTTGGACATGAACATCATTTTTGTACATGTGTTTTACAGTTTTAATGCTTGTGTAATTTGAAATGAGATGTTTCTGTATCCTGATGTCGCTCAGTTTTTCAAAAGCAGTCTATGGTGGTCATCATGTTTGAAAAGCCACTGCCACTTTAATTTTTTAGCTTATAATTTGAATTTCGAGCCTCTTCCTAGAGAGGATGGTGAATAGAGTGAAAAGCTGGGAAGAGGAAGAGATTACTGTACGCAAAGAACCGCAGGTTGGAAGTAAACTGAGGTCTTCCATTTGAATGCCCCTGTTTACAGGATGGACGACTTTACATTTGAGCTTAAACAGCACACCGTTTCCACCACACTGTTTTGGGGAAGCATTAAAATGTCAGAAAACTCCTCAAAGGTCAAAATTTTGGGACCTGATTGTCCAGAATTTGCCTGGAGATTGTGCAGGGCCCATGTATGGTGTGGGCATTATAATACTGAAATGCAATACAGATGTATAAGAAGGTCTAGTCTTTAATAAACTCACTGTTGAGGACACTGATCTTGCGGCCCTGGTAGTACGATCCCAGGGTGACTGCATTGCCTTGCTTCGAGGCCACTATTCGCACCGTCCTCTGGCTGTCAGCGCACTCGATGTTGGGGTCGTAGTTGGGGTTGTTCTGGGAAAGGATGTTCTCTGCACTGCTGGGATTCAACGCTGCTTGGATGGGGTCCCGGCAATATGATTTGTACCTCCATGTGACAACAGGAGGCTGTGTGGCTGTTGTCTGGTAGGCACAGGTGAGGGTGACGGGTTGGAAGAGGATGACAATGTGCCTCTTTGTTGGGGTCTGGACCGAGATGGCCAGGGTGGACTCTACAGAGGAATGAGAAAAAAAATGAAGACTGAGTATGAAATCAAAGTTATGACTAAGAATACAATAAGAACGATAGTCATATTAGGTAACAGTTTTAAGTAAGGCTGGATTATCTTCAGAGGGCGTGGGCTATCATAAACATTTCCCCACTGCTGGTATCACCGAGTGGGTGTATGTAATGACTCACCTCAGACGGGCTCTGGTTTGTGACCTGACCATCACAGACAGGTAATTTCAACAGGTATGCATGAGTTACATGCTTTGAGAACAGCTGAGCAGTCTAAACCAAGCTTTGAAAACACAATAAAGACTTGTACTTTAGGTATTTTTTGTTTGGCTCAATACATTTTTGCAATTGCCTGGGAAAGCGTAGCGCTCTGTTACTGTATATATTTATGAGTGGTAGTTATTTATGTCATCATACCTTTTCTGGTGCTGTTATGAGTTTCACTGAAGGTGTCTCTCTGAAGTATCCCCCACCCTCTGAAAGTGTGTGCCTGCTTTGAGTCAAACTTCCCCCTCATCCCTCCCTGTAACCCTGAACTGTTGTTCAGTATTAAAGAACTTTTCGGTGTTTTCTACGGGCTTTGCAAACCACGAGGTCTCTGCTTTATATTTGTGTTAAACCCATTACATTATATTACATACACTGGATGGTTTTGGAAACTGATAAACCACAAGAGGACATTTTTATCGTTTATCGGACTGTATTAAGGTGTTTTTTTTAAGTAATTTGTTGATCATATTGATTTGATAGAAGTACCATAAAAGTACGTATCAAATATGGCAATAAAGGGATAATTTGTTTACCTCTTTTGGGAAATATATGACCTTGTTTAGCAAAATAATAAGACACCTGGTGTCTTTATTAAATATGTATCACTGGGAAAAAGACAACTGGTTGTTAACCTGGTACAATAATGTTCTTAAATGCTTTTAGTTTTAAAATACAAAAAAAGTAAGCTGATTAACATTATCTGACATGAGTATAAATATCTATATTAAAAGAAAATGAGTTGTCCAACCGTAAAAATCTCCAGTATGGTGTTTAATGTCACGGCGGTAGTATCTAACAACAGACTTCTCACGGAAGAGGGCCCACCCTGTTTGGAAAAAAAAACGGCTAACTTACCTGTCGCCATTAAAGCGGCGATGATAAACGTCCAAAACATGTTTATTCCTTTTCTTCCGAGTGCCAGTCGACCTATCTAAATAGTTATATCAAAAAAAGAGAAAATGAAACAAAAAATGCATAACACTGAGCGCGGGCGTTGCCACTTTTCCTCAGCCAGGTAGTTCCTGCTCCATTTTGTGTCTTTCTTTGCGAGGGGAGTACCTGAACGCCCCACGTCAGCCGCGAAGCAAACAGGTGAGCGTTCAGAAACAGGAAGCTAAAGGCGGGGGTGTAGACAAGTTTTAGGTCCCCTGAAAGTTCGTCGACCGCGAATTTGACCTCTCAGCCTGGGTGAAAGCACAAAATGCCCGAAATCAAAAAAAGCTTAACTTTGTCGACATGTTTTTGTGAGATGGTTTGGAAAATTAGCCAAAATGTATTGTTTTGCTCACCCGCAAGATGGTACGATCCAAGCACCGATACCGCTATCAAAGCTTTGTTTGTTAATGTTCAACCCGTCTGTGGTGACCGAAGTGTGTCTGTGTGTCCATGGGTGAGAGATAAATGCAGGCCAACATGTCTGAGTAACAAGTTACCGAGTATGACACAGTTTCTGCTAGGAGAAAACAGTGAAAATAGCGCATGTATCTGTAATCTTCCTTTGAATGTAAGAATAAAGGTGGGTCATTGTAGGAAATAAAGTATTTGAACTATTTAAATAATGAGGTTTAGTTGTCACTGTTACAGTTTGCTGTTGTATGACGCATGGATGCCAAAGATATAATGTACATTTGTAATTGTGCAAATTTGAACCCCTTTATTTACTGTTAAATACTCAAATCTACAGATATTTATCATTTTATATAAAGCTGGCTCATCTTCGTAGCACACCTGTTCCTTGAGAACCAAGTTCTTTTTGACTCAGTTTTTACATACTCAGAAAAACAACCCTGTTTATGTCTTTATGATACTGCGTTTTACAGTTCCTATTACCTCCAGGGGTCATATTTCTCAACAACCAGATGAGGAATTTTCTATCCTCTGTGGTACATAATTTTAAAATTTATAAGAAACATTCAAAATAACCATATTTATACAGCATTTAAGGGGTATTAGAGTGGAAGTTTTGAGTTACATAAAATAGAGGCCCATAAAAATTTTGACCTTGATGTTTTGACAGTAAAATGGCACTTGTGCATGAAGTGAAATAGTTCATAGTGTATCATAGTGTTATGGCATCATACACGTGCTATGGCGTGATCACAAATACCATAATATTTTTACCAAAGTAGCACCCTGGTACTCATATTATGGTAGAAATTCCATGGAAATACTCTCACTTTAGTTCATGAAAGTTACAATTATTGTAACGATCACAAGGTTTCAAACGGAGTGGTGATATTTTTTCAGTACGTACAGTAAGGATAAATCTGACGGCTTCAAATACTGCGATGTTTCCTATAGAGCCTACACCGAGAGTACTTTCACATTCAGTCATGCAAGGTCAAGGTGACTCATATATAGCCCCAAAAAAGTTCGACTAAGACTTTCACAAGTTAAATCTTTTCCACCGTGCCACCTTTTAAATTATGTTTCTGAGAATCTAAGTGGAGATGTTATAATGTTTAAACCTTTGTTTTATTTCACACAGCTGTTGGACACAAAAGTCAAATGTCAACTTTGCACACACACACACGCACACACACAAAAAAACATGACAGTTTAATTGACATTTTGGAATATTATCAATAACTTTTTTTAATGACTATATAGCTATTCAAACTGAGTAGAACAACATCCTCCAGACTTAAATCATAAGACACTTTTTATTTTGTTAATTTAATAATATGGCACAAAGACTCAATTATTAACAGTGTTGGACCAAAACAGGAGTTGATCAATGAAGACAATAACTCACAGATAACATTTTAAAATTACCTTTAAGGTTTGTACCTTAGCGTCAGCTGATACCAATCTAAAAATTTAGACAGGCTTTATTGTCCTAGTAAGAAAATATGCCTTAGACTCCACAGTGCTCTAATACAACAAACAACAGTGAATTCACACATTTTCGAAAACTTACATCACTGTAAAATCTGTCTCCCAATAAAATGCATATAAATTACATGACACATGTCTAGGTGACGTCAAAGGCTTTGATAGGCTGGGGGGGACAAAGGAGTGTTAATGACAGTTGTATCTGCCCATGGAAACCCTGTATTGTCCTCCTGAAGAAAGGAGCTGGAATTCAGAATAGGGGACATGAGATGGGTCTCAGATGATGGCCTTCAGACTGGGATACTGATGGTTTCCTATGATTTTCATGCAAACTGTGTGAGTCTGTTTATTTGAGCTTTTCAATGTAAGTCCAATTATTAAACCAAACACAGGAGGTAACTTCTTATGCGCATCTATGTGGCAGCATTCAATATTCTGAGGTCATTTTAATATAGATTATGCATTATGTTGATAACCGTCAGTCCTAGTTCCTATTGAAATGTGAAGATGTTGTGTTAAAAAGTTAACAGTCAATTCATGTGCGTCTTAGATTTGTGGAATTAATTAATGGAACTTGCAAACTAGTACACCTTTAGATTGTGTTTAATGTGAGACTTGATAAAACGGATACTGGTAATCAAAACAGGAAATACATAAAGGCAGACTGCAACTACCGCTTCTACAGGATAGTTTAGGTACTGTACGCATCTGACTCATGAAGGAACTTTGTGTGAGTTTTAGATGTGTTTGAGTTTACTTTGGTTGGTGACAATACAAAGTCACACTCCGACAGATCAGCAGCCCTGACACCACAGCAGCAAGAGTGAGACCTGAAAAAGAAAAGCAATGATTCCTAGAAGAGAGTCATTTGAAAACCTTCTGACATGACTGTCACCGGTAAATTGTAAATTACTGCATGTGTGAGATACGCACCAATGTTGGGATCAATGCAAGATTTCCATAGCCAGAGGTGTGGGAGTGGACCACTGAACCTGATGTTGAAATGCACAAATGCACAGTTACGTTTACTGTTTACACAACTTATCAGTGTAATCAGTAAGGGTCAATTATAGGTAGATTGAGGATTTAACTGAATAGATATACTTCTATTACCACTATTCCGACACTTTGTCTTACAGCTCATGTGTCGCTAGTTAACGTATCATCTGGCTTTGTGTGGACAATAGCTACAGAGTAAAGTTAACGATTCTTATGCACTTGTATTCACTCGTATTGGGCACATCCTGGAAAGACAGATATATAATCTGCAATGATTTATTTAACCTGCTGTAAACTGGGATTGACTGTAGACATGGACAGAACCACAATAGAAACTGTTACCAGCTGATGCTGTCCCTATAAGAAGGTGGCTTGTGGTGAATGTAGGAATTGCTGTGTTGCTAAGAAGCATTGCTACAGTATATCTATGACTGTATATCAAAACGGGCACTTTTTAAAAAATGAACTGTCTCTTCGGTTAGTATTTTTGAACAACAACATGTGTTTACATAGATTCAACAGTTTCTGAATGTGTAATGAGACAGGTTAATACTGCTCTCTTTGGAAAGTTAATATTTCTGGGGGAGGTGTTTGTTTTTGTGGGCTAAAACTATAAAATGAAAAAATGTCAAAACTATTTTCATCTTAGGGCTAAAACTTAAACTAAAACAGCTGTCAAAATTAACACTAATTTATACTTAGCCCTGGTGTTTATAGTTATTATCTAACTCAGATTTTAAGATGTCTCTCGATCAAGACCTGTCCAAAAACAGCAGAGAATCTTAGTAAATTAATTGAAGTGGTACTAACAGACAGAGATGTTCTGGATGAGTCCAAGGTTATCTTCTACCTCTAGGTCTCCAACATCCTCTGGGCAGTAGATTTGGATCTTAGTCGTCTCACTGCACACAGCACAGCTCTTATTAAGAGCTGGTGGGAAGGGAGCAGAGCATGCTGAGAACATTTGGTTGGGATCCCTGCCATATAGAAGATAATTTTTTGGGCCGTATATGGAGCTCAAGTTTGGGCATCTTTTTGCATCCGTGCACGTAAAACACTTCACTGTGAACAAAGCAGAGTAAAAACCATTGATGGAAACACCTACATGTCTTCCAAGCTCCTTTTCAACACAGTTAAACCAAATACAGACAAAGATGCAAGACAACTTTGCACATTGAGCAATTTTGTAACTGCATACCAGAGAGGCCCTGAGCGATGAGGACAGTAAATTCCACCAAACAAAGGAGGAACCCTGGAAATAAAGATAAAGCAGATTAAAATGTTTCCTCCATTAGAAAGTCTACAGCTCTGTGTCCTATGGGTATAGAAATACCATTGGCGGTTGGTCAATAGGGGGCAATAGGGTTGTTCTCCATGTAGAGAACGGTGGATTACGGTTAAATTTGAGGTTAAGTTTTTTTTTTTTTTATGTGGTCGATATTTTTACCAATTAAAAAAATTATTAGCTCCAGTAAAATGTAGATTTGGAGTTTTTTTTTTCTAAATTTACTGATCGATCACGTGTTTCCCTCAGGCCTCCACTGACTCCCGTTACTAACTTGCACATGCGCATTCCCTCCCATCAACACAATAGAAAGGAGCCGAACCAGAATACCGTGATCGATCAGCAGATTAGTGACCGCAAATTCACCAATGTTTGCGTTAATA
The DNA here is from genome assembly GCA_962446985.1 of Xyrichtys novacula. Lineage (NCBI taxonomy): Eukaryota > Metazoa > Chordata > Actinopteri > Labriformes > Labridae > Xyrichtys > Xyrichtys novacula. The sequence goes on from OY660871.1 coordinate 29,780,174, forward strand.
AGAAGTGTAAGCAGTCACTTAAAAAAATGATAACATTATTACCAGTGACGAATTTTAAATAACTCGTTAATGGTTACTTTGGTCAAATAGCTGCCGACTACACCAGATTGAGCAGTATTTTACTTTTTTTTATATACTCAGTGGACTCTGTAGCTCCCAGAAAATATGTGAGGAGTAAAACCACAGACTGTATATAGAATGGACGCCATCTGCCTCCTCGCTGGGTGAAGCCACTCCGAGAACAGCACCCTCTGTTGATGGGCTGCAGTATAGGTCATAAATCCCACCTCCGCCAGTAAAGCTTTTGGAGCTGTGGACAAACTTTAGAAATTTATTTCACAGAACACAAATCCCCCCCCCCCCCCCGGTTGTGATGTTGACATGTAGTTACAGTCAGACTGGTTTGAGCTCCAGTCCTCTTTTTTCTGTGAAGCTCCGTTTTTAAAAGTTATTAGGGGGTTCATGTTTTCTATGATTGACACTTGGTACAGCCTATGGGCGTTCAGAGATTGCGTTGCTCTCCCGGGGGATACGCTGTTTGAGCCGAGCGTCATCACAGCGACTCTCGGCGACTGCGCGGCCGAATGCGCGCATCGCTACCGCGCAGCTGGTTTCAGGAAATGAAGAAAAATCTCGGAAATACCGAGGCTGTGTCCGAAATGGCATACTGCCTACTATCTACTTACCTACTCAAGCAGTAGCTACTGCCTACTGACTACTCAAAGATGATTTGAGTATGCCGCGGCTGCCCGAGCGTTTACACACATACATACTAAATACCCCAGAATGCATTTCGTGCCGGCCGGACGCAGCGCCGGGAAAATTTAAATAGTCCTACCACAAGCTACACAGAACGACTGCATTCCGGACAAATTATATAAATTCATTCAATAATAATAATTTTTCTAGCGAGAAAGTAAGTGTTTACATCACGATTATGAGCCCAGTTGTTTGAAATAGTGGCTGTTTGTAAATTTGTCTCGGCGTTTTCGGAGACCGAAGCGTCCACTTGGTCGGTGTTTGCGTCTATTTACCGTAAACACCGGGCAGCAGCAGCTCCCCCTTCACGTTTCCAAATTATTGCGAAGTGTTTTCATAATCAACATCTACACGACACAAACCGGGCGGCAGTGGATGAAAAAAATCACACAAACATCTGTGTATCCATGGTGATAATGCTATACACCACCTGCTAGGCGTGTGATGAGCAGCAGAGGGCTGCAAAATGACCAACACACAACATAATTATTATGACCTCGTTCGGTTATTCCTTGGCAAATTCATAATTTCCCGACTACATTCTTTTCATGTACAATGATAATTTCAGAAACCATCAGATTTTCAACCACAAGTAAGAATTAGTAAAGCTCACATAGATTTTCAACTGGAAACTCCCCCGTTTGTATATTCTGAATCATGTGCTCTCGACCAATAATAATTTTTATTATTCAGAGGTCTGTGCTTAATATGAGCAACCACTTTGATGATGCATTCAGAGATGAGAAGATGCTCAAACTTGATGTAATAAATACATCTTTAATAGACACTTAAATAAATAAAGTCAATTTATACGAATAGTTAAAAACATTACCTATAATCCTAATTTAAAATACAAATAAATCTGGTAAAAAGATCAAAATATGATAAAATGATAAAAATTGTGTAATGTATACTGACTAAATACTGTTTATCTATATATATATATTATTGCAATCACATGCCATTTCTTTTCAGCCTCGGGAAGGAGGGCCATATTACCAGTTGAGGTGCGCAATGCATTGTGGGGCAGAAGCAGTACGTGAAGCAAGCTCCGTTGCACTCTCAGAAATCGAAGCCGATTGAGTATACATCCGGGCATTTCTCGCATACACAAAATTCGCATACTGTACAGTGTGAACGCACTGCCTACTCAATTCAGAGGCGGGTTTAGTAGGAGTAGTAGGAGTAGTAGGCCATTTCGGACACAGCCCGAGAGCTTTTTGGCTTCAAATCCGTATACAGGCGGTAGGCGGAACCAAGTTGTCCTTAGTATATACAGTCTATGAGTAAAACTAAGTTGAATCCGTTTAACCTTGAATCCGTTTACCTACAGGTTGCAGACGGAAAACCTGCCTTGACTTCACTTTGTCGACTTTCGCTCCTGCAATTCTGGATTAAAACAGGATATCGACCCTCCGGTAGACCTACCAGCATGGTAACAAAGAGCAGCTGTGTCCACTAAGGTCAGAGAGAAATGTTCTGATTTCACGTCCATGTTTGCTCTAACTAAACTGTGATACACCTGCTGTAGTTAATGGGAAAACTAGTGCGTGTTTGGGAGTTCGTGTGTGTGCGTAGCGTGCACGAAGCACATGTAGGGGAGAGTGGGGTAAGTTGAGCCACCCCCTGTTGCTTTGAAATGGTAAAAGAAATTGATCATGTGACCAAATATTTAGGAAATGGGCATCAATTCATGGAGTCTGTGAAGGTTAGAAGCACATGAGTGAAGGGATTAGACATTTATTTACAAAAGAACATTTTTCACTCTGTAAAGTGAATTTAGTCTGTCATAAGTTTTATTAGAATTGTGTTCAGACCAAAAAAGATCATGTAACCTCGCATTCAAGTCCACCAAAAGCCCATAAAGTCATAATAGTGGTTCTGGGGTTACTGAGAAAGTAAAGGAGTCTGATGAGAGGATCAGAGTTTCAGTTCAGATTGTTGGAATGTTTTACTTTTTCTTTTCAAAAATACAGATCTGTGAATGTTCTCAATCACTTAAAGACATTCTCACGTTAAAATGGCTTTTTAAAAAACAGCTTTTTAGCAGTTATATGAAATAATAATAAAAAATAATTATTGTACCAGTTGAATAGCGTATCGTAGATAAAAATAAGCATGAATGTGAAGATGTGACTGTTATTAGGGAGAGAAAAGGTGAGTCCACTTACCCCATACACGGGGTAAGTTGACCATAGGAGACCACTTTTTTTTAGCATGCTATATTATCAAGACAGTTCTGTTTACACTCGTTCTGTTGGTTTGCAGGGATGAATAACATCTTGAAATATATGCAGATACAGTAGTTAGAGACAAAACTATGATAGCTATTGATTTAAAACTGGCTCATCTTACCCTAATCTCCCCTATTTATTGTTGTGTTTGTTGCATCTGTGTCAATGTGATGTGTGCATGTGTGGGCATTCCTGTGCAAAGTTATACAGTGATGTGTGAACTGAATATGAGTAAGATCAGTAATACACTGAAGCAGTAGCCCGTGCAACTACTACTAGTAGTTGCATCATCACTTCATATGGATGGATGTTCTGAAAAAGTGTTTTTATTTTTCTGTAATTTAAAAATAAAAGGTGAAAATTTCAAAGCCACAGAGATTTTGGACAGAATGTAGACTGAAAGCAAGCGCCAAATGAAATTCAGTCCAATTAAAGCTGCAAGGGAAAGAAGAAAATAATAATAATTGAGCTGAATTAAAGATATCTGAATATTACTAATATGCTCATCGGTGAGGAAGATAATTCTTAAAAAAAGAACGGAGGGCAACCTCAAGAAGACTTAAGAAAGTTGTCTTAAAGGGATATTCCGGCGTACAATTAATTTAGGGTCAAACACACCATAACACCGAGTTAGCCACCCCCTCAAGAGATGGATGTTGCCGACCGCTTGCTTCTCTAGTTATACCAACTTTGGTAACTACCGCACGATAGCAATACACAGCGGTCTGAGGAGCCATAAACAAACCTCAACCAAAACGCCACTCTATAGCCACAAATAATGCTCAGAACAGCACCTAACTTCATCAACAGGACATATAGGGTCACAGCCATAGTACTAGACACCAAAAATCTTTTTAACTTTGACTCATTTCTTTAGCAAAGAGACTAAACACAACTCAGGCCAGTCCATTACGGACTACAGCGGGGTTACACAGCTCAAGGAACAACATTTATGAATATTTCTTCACGGATATGCAATCAGAGATGCCAAGACAGAAGAACTACCGCGTCTTCAGTGCAAAATGATTAATATGGTGATTATTACTTCAAGGAAATGATAAAGAAATCAACAGGCTCAAGCTTAAAACAGTCCGCTGCTCTTGAAGACGTACCCCCTATGCTTATCTGTAGCACAGGAGTTGCGAGCTGAGCCCTCTATGGCACAAGGGTCTAGGCCACTTTCACACATACACCAGGCAGCTGGTCAGCGCTATAAGAGCACACACAAGAGAAATCCCTTAATTATCCCTCAGCACATAAAATCTAAATGGAGTGAATTATTCTTATGATTTTACACCTGTTTGATGAAATTTTAACACACAACCATTCTTATGCAAAAAATGCCAATAATCCTTTAACTACTGTAACCAGTTTAGATATGGAATCAGGCGGTAAACAAAATGGCTGTACTGGTTTGATCCAGGTCTCGCTTTGAGTCCCAGTTTCCTCATATGAGAGGCTCGTGTTTGGCAGTAGACACACCGGCCAACGGGTCTGAGTTTATCAGAATGTATCATTACAGCAGAGGAAGACCAAAAACATCATGTCCACATATGAGGTGGCAGGGTTTCAAGACGTTGAAAGAATCACAACTTGGTTACTGCTGTAACTAATTTTTTAAAGAGCTTTAACCTCCACAATAGTCGAGTTTAAAGATGGAAACCGACTGACTTGTAAAGCTGAATAAATGAATGATGAAACATGCAGATCACCCGTATCTCTTCTGCTGCTCTCGTGATGCAGTGGAATTAAAAATTATGAAACTTACCCAGCGGCTGTGAATAGAAGTATCTTTTCATTGGTAGTGTGGCTTCAGTCCAAAAAGGCAGAGAAAATATGGCTGCAAGGAGAAGAGTTATCAAGAAAATGACATGGAGCTGGATCTCCTCCCATTTGAACTCATTAAGGACCTCCTCATTCTGACTCAGAGGTGGAGGCGTGACCAAGGAAAGACTGATTTAGCATTTCCAACCCTTTACAATAAGAGTTTTCCTTAATAAATACATCAATAAGTCTAAGTTCTGTTGTAGCACATATATAGCTATAGATCAGCATAAACCATGACCTGAAGAAACCAAAAGTGAAATTAAAAACAGCCCTTGCTGACTGAGTCCGTCATGTGAAGCTTTCATACATAAAGAATGTAACTTTTTTTGTGTCTAACCGAAAAGATTAACCCGAGTGACAGACACCAAACTCAAACTGCCGGCATCTCCTGTCTTCTCAGAGTGTTGTGGTTTTCTAGCACGTTCACTTTATCCATCCCTGAGTTTCGTTTCTTCATCTTCTCAGGAAATGGCTGCAGCACAGATAGATTCCTCATGGGAGACTGTTGCTTCATTAGGAGGAGATTTTCTATCTAGATCCTGACCGATTGGTATGTTACAAACTCCCTTTTCGGAGCATTTTACTGCATCATTTTCACAGTCAGAGCTCTGTGATGTGAATCCATCTTGGAGCCATTAAGGACAAAGCTTACACCACAGGGTGGCAACAGAGACCATATTTAAACCCTGTGGGTGCCTTCTTTGCCTTCTTGACAAGAGATCAACTGTAAACACGATTGCCTGTAACCAGCCTTCATGGGACTTCTTATTTACCTCCTTCATTTCATGTTTTCTCTTATTCTTGTAGGATAAACAACTCAGCTTGTGCATTTTCCTGTTTTGGTCCCTGTTAGCGTTGCTGCAGATAAACTGACTTTGGAAGGTGGAGAGTTCACTTGAACTTGCAAAGTAAACCTCCTTATAGGAGTAATGTCTTTCAGGAGATGATAGAGACAATAACAGAGTTGGTCTGTGTTTATTAAAAGAAGTCATGTAACACAGAAAATATTGACAGATAAAGAAATGTATTCTTAAACTATCGTTTTGCTCACTGATGGTACGCCCACACTTTCATACCTCTGTCAAAGTGTTGTTTGTAAATACGTAACCTGGTTGTGGGAGCTCAAGTGTGCTTCTGTTTCTTTTGGTAAAAGAGAAATGCAGGCGTGAATATCAGAGGAACAAGAATGGAACAGTGTCAACATAACTGAGATCACACTCCACCCACTGTGAAAACCTAACCTTTATGCATTTAAAACCCTTGAATCAAAATATATGGAAGAATAATGAGCAAAAATGCATTGAACCACCCAAACAAGCATGACAATGGTGACTTTAAGATTTATTGGGCGATTCTGCAGCTTTGATTATCAAAACAAATTATTATTACAGACATATAAATGATAACACCCATTTGTAAACTGCACAAAATCCTTTTAGCACTAATATCTCTTTAAAAAAAAACTTTTTTTTTAATCAATGTGCTTTTAAAGGAGACGTTACCCAAACTGAGTAAAAGAAGATGCTTGCTTCTTAAAGGACCACTGGATAATCAGGATCAACACTTTCATCTTTTCATGTGTGCCCTGTTTAAAGCTGCTGTGAGGAGTTTTTCATAGGTTACAAAGCAGACTAAAATAAACAGCTATGTATCTCCATGATAAAATTTATTAAAATATTTATGTCAACACTGACAACTTTCACAGTGTAATGAATAATAACTGTATGATAATGCATTGACTGACAGTTAAAAGAAAAATCCTATGAAGAGGATAGATGTATCGGTGAACCGCTGATCAAATGACCTCTGCATTTTGTGCTGCCCTAAAAAAAAAGAAAAACATGAATTTAGTGTTTCCTGTAAAGGTACTGTGGTAGAAAATATTCACAGCACACTTAAAGGCCTCTGATATCTGTTTAATATGATAATGCAGTAAATATTTTTGAAACTACTGTGTAATACTGCCATGACCAAGATTCAAGTAAAAAGCATTCATGATTTTGTCTCAGAAAAGTTTTTTTTAACTATAGAAATAGAAAAATAATGGCAATATAGAAATGGAATATATCAAATGAGAGAATAAATACCTCTTCTTCTGGTAGCACTGAAAGTCAAGAATACAAAAATAAGTTTTAATTTGACTTACTGTCTACAAACAAACAATAATCCCAGAATATATGTGGTTAGAAATTATACTGCTCCAATGACTCATGTTATTTTGATGGATGCCAAGAAGTGAGTCACACTTACGCAGTACAGGAGCACCCCGACCACCACAAGCAAAATCAAAGGGACGACTGAAAATGAAAACAGAAAATTTGATGTTGTGACAAGACAACAATCAATCAGGCGTCACTAAAGCTTATCACGTGTATTACTGTTACCATAAACTGACATTCACTGTTTTTGTGTAATACTTACCAACGGCTACAGCGATTACCCCGTGTCCATGGCCAGGGGTCTGCTGCTGTGGACCTGTCAAACACACATATTAATTATAATATAATATAATATGATGTATAATATTTATTGATAATTATTATTATACTTTGAATTTTCTTGAAGGAACCTTACCAAAATAAAGTTGTATCTAATATAATCAAATCTAAATATTATCTTTACAGTACAAGTGAAGAGCTTGTAAGTGAAGTCTACAGTATATAAATTTAGAAGAAGAGGGAAAACCTACAACCTTCGATCTGTCTTCATGTTTTAGACACTGACATTGTTTAAAGGTGTATTTAATTTGTGGCTACAGAGATTCTTTTTCTATTTATACTTACAAACTCATTTTCTAACTGTCAGTGTTGAGGCCTCCTTATTTAAATCTATTTTTAAATTTACGTCTCATGGCACTCTTTTTTTCCCCCATACTTGCAGGCTTCTCCTTGGAATACTATGAACTATGGGTAATTCCCTGTCTGCAGAGATGTCCACAAACAGAAGGGGTTCAAGATCGGGAAGAGTTCCCCCACACTCTCGATGGTAAGAAAGCCCTAAACCCTGATGGACTCAGTGGGAGCAGGACTCAAAGTTATGTCATCGTTAAATCACATTGCGGTGGTCTTTGGGACATGTCCAAAAACAGAATCGTGTTAAATTCATTCTGTTATACTTACAGACAGAGGAGATGTTCTCAATATGGACACCACCACCCTCCACATCCAAGCTTGTAACATTCTTCGGGCAGTAGATGAGGATGGTGGATGTGTTGTTGCACACTGCACAGATGTTATTGCCAGTAGGTGTAGTGGTACCATTGCAGTCTGGGAGCGGTTTGCCTTGATCCCTTTCGTACAGCTTATGGTTTTTTTCTTTGTCATATATTGTGTCGGTACTTGAGCACCTGGTCAAGTCCGTGCAGTTATAACACTTCATTTCGGTCGAACCTAGAAAAAAACATTGATCAGCAAAAGATGTGAAAAGTTAGCGTCTTCGGGACACTGAATTATGAAATCACTGCAGTTTGACTCAACAGACGGGCCGTCTTAAATAAACAGTACCTTTGCTATTCTGCAGATTGAGCATTTGGCAGATAAAATAAGAAAAATAGAATAAAAACAGAATTTTTAGTCATGCAGAGTAAAAGCAAAACTTCAGGGAAACTTGAGGCCCGTTTGATATGAAAACTGTGTGAATTTCCTTGTCCATAACAGTGAGAAGTGCTGTGAATGACCAAAAGTTAAAGATCACAGACTGTCTTTAACTTACAAGTTCTACATCTGTCTGCTGTTCTTCTTGTTTTACACAAACACATGATGTTACCGAGTCAAAAACATCAAAGTCACAAAGCCCGAGTCTGAAATCAAATAAATCGAAGGTCGGCCTTATCTAAAAGGTCAGTGTATCAATGAGTGAGGCAGCATTATTTTTGTTCCATTTCAGCTGTGTGTTTACACTGCAGTGATTTTGAAACAACATGTCACCACGCAGCCTCAGAAAACACTGCACAGCCAACTAATGTTAAATAAGAGAAATGCAATTTGATGACAATAAGCGCGAGCGACGGACTCGCAACCACAGCCCACACAGAGCAGAATAACAAACAAACATGGCCGAAGATAATAAAGAGGACGTTTCTGAGCAGCTCGTTACTGAACGAGGCTCCACATGAGGGACGAGCGCAATCAGGTCTGCGTGACACCGGAGAGTGGATCTGCTGCTGTTCACTCCGTGCAATAAGAGTTTTCAGTAAATGTTGAAAATGTTTTCACATTTCAGACGTCAGACGTGTTTGATGTCATTAGTTTTCTCCATAACCTTCCACTCAAACTTGTGGTCAAATATCTTATTTGATGATGCACAATGGTGTTCTCAAGACTAAATGAATTAAAAAATATAGATTGGAATTATAATATTTTTAATATATTACTATATCAGGACTTTTATCATTATCGCCAGAATAGCAAATCTTATCGTGCTAAATTTTTTTGGCCCACATCACCCATCCCTACTGTGTACACCACGTACCTGGTAGTCCCTCAGAGACAGGAACATGTGATGCCATCAAAAAGAGCAGGAACCCTGAAAATATGGACAAATCAAATCAAAATGTGTCCTCCATTATGAAAGTAATAACTTACAACCTTAAAATCATGTCAGTTTAACCCTTGTGCACCCCTTAAAATTTACTGACACTTGTGGCCACAAGTGGCCGGTATAACAGTGCATTAAAAACCTTATACATTCTTTTTTTTTTTTACTTTAAAGCATTATATCTTGTCAACAACTCCAGACCTATCCATAGATATTAAGTTTATTATAATTTTTTTATATTTTTTTAGGTTTTTAGTGTCTTTTGTCGTAAGAACCCCTGATTTTTTTAATGGGAAAAACACAAAATATGCAATATTTCCAGAAATGAGGTGCAAAGTTAAATATTTTTGATAAAGATTTTTGATCAAGATATTGATTTTAGTGCATAATAATTTTTGGCACATGAGAGATTCAAACCTCTCCTTCTCCTCTTTGTTTCCCCTTCTCAAATTGCATTATCCCTGTCCTGAATCCTCCTGGCTCATGCACACACATAGAGCCCTAGGGGTGCTTGAGCCCCTGCCCTTTTTGCCTTGTATTAAAAGGTGCCCTCGTTTTTTTTTTTTTGTTTTTTTTTATAACATTAATTAATTCCTGTTAGGGATGTAAAAAAACAAAACGGTGGTACAAAAACTCCACGGTATTCTACCTTACCCATTTTCTTGTAATACGGGTTTTTGTGTGAGATGAGCCTGCCACTTCTCTGTCTCTGGCGGCTCCACTCTGTCACAGAGCTGCCAGAGAGAGAGCACGGTGCATCAATTCAGCACAGAGCAGAGCATGCCAGACAGGAAATCCTGTACAAAATAGACAAATGCTTCGTGTTTATGGAGGATCACATTTTCCTCACTACAGGTCTGAAGTACAGGTTCCAGGTTTAGATATAAAGTTTATTGTGACTTTGCTACTATTGTGTGGGCTAACAAGTTAATAATAATAATAATAATAATAATAATAATAATAATAATAATAATAATTTTGTATGATATGGACTTATTGGGTCTGAAATAAAGTTTATAGATAGATAGATAGATAGACAGACAGACAGACAGACAGACAGCCAGACAGACAGGTAGATAGATAGATAGATAGATAGATAGATAGATAGTAATTTCAGCATGTAGGTAATCTGTGTTTGAAATATTACCATCTTGATCATGTCATATTGACAATAGATTGTTGACACAAAAGAAATGGCTATTGCATATCACTGTCACCTACACAGGACAGTCATTACCTTTCTATTAATACTTTGTTTTTTTAATTTAACATTAATTTCCATAAAGTAAAACAGACTGGAAAAAAATTGAGCCCCTGCCCCTGTATTATCATGTGCACATCCCTGTCCTGGCTCCAAGGTGAATCTTCACTGCTCATGTTCTCCTCAGAAGCAGTCACCTCACTCCCCTCAGGTTACTGTACACATGCACCAACTGCCTGCTTCAGGTTTAGATGACGCTTCATGGTTGTCTTTTGGAGAAATGAGCAGTCAAGTTGTGTTTGAAATTTGATTTTTTTCGAGGGCAAAAGGAAGCCTCCGCATTCCTGTCGGATATGTAAATAGCATGTTTTTGCAGGTGCGTAAAAACTGACTGTGTGTGTGTGTGTGTGTGTGTGTGTGTGTGTGTGTGTGTGTGTGTGTGTGTGTGTGTGTGTGTGTGTGTGTGTCTTGCAGTACTCTGAGGAGAATGAGAAGCATGTTTCTGAGTTGAATTTTGAGGATTCATTTGAGAGTCAGGAGGGCTGATTATTCCCTTACAGATGGACCCTTTAGAGGAAAATCAAAAATCCCAGGTCAAAAGGGCTCTCTTGATGCTTTTTTTTTTTTCCTCATTCATATTCAAACCACTATTTTATATCGCTGCTAATAGACCAAGGCCAATTTATGGTGTTTAGCTGTGTTATTTCTATGCATTTTGCGAGGTAAGAAACCCAGGCCTTCACTGAAATTTCCCCAAAACTTTATGTAATGGCCTCTGGTGGTTAAAGCGGGTCATTACACCTAAAACACATTTTCCCTAAATTTTGAAGGTAAAAGCTTAGATCTATTAGGTATAAATAGAAATGGCATTGAAATATGTTAGGATTATAGCGTATGACAAATATGTGGTCATAATGGGAGTCAACAAGGGTAACAGGTGTCGGTGTGATGCAAATCTCCTACTCTAAACACTTCCAGTACACAGGCTTTTGGAATTAAGGAAATAAATATGAAAAAAAAAAAATGCCAAAATTTCATACAGCTAGCCTTTAAACTGACCGGGTTACTGAGAGAAAAACAAAAAAAAAACACCCAAAATGGCCACTTTTGTCCCCAAGATGCCCCGAGGGTTAACACTTTATCATAAAAAAAACTGTAGTGACACTCTTTACATAATTGTGATAAGGTTGAATGGCATAGATCTAACAGGCCCTTCTGCTACATGGATGCTATATATATGTGTATCCTCTTTTTTCACGTGTACAACAAGATTTGCATGAAATCTTACTGACTTACATTTTCTGACAGCAGCAGCAGATCTTTTCACACGCCGGTTGTTGTTTCTTTGTTTGAGAGGACGCCGTGGTGGAGAATTTGGTTTTAATCGCCTTTTCAGATCCATATCTTCAGCCATGTGGCCGGGGTTTGAGGCAGCACATGGCGCCTTATCAAAAATGGCGTCTTCCCATGAAGTCTTGACCACTTCCTCATCTGGGCAATGAGACACTGGTCTCGCTTTTGGTGCAGTGGTGACGGCAGATTCGTTTCTTTGGGGCTTTTGAGGTTGAGGGTAGTTTTCCTCAGCCCATGTCAGTTTTGAGAGAAGCTCTTCCATCCTTTTAGTACGCTCAAGGACAGCTGGTTCCTCTTTAGGGATTGTTTTAACGCTGCTGCATTTTCCCACCATGGGCAGAGGGCTGTCGTTGTAGTCCTCAGTGAGTGTGTTTCATGTTGGAAGAGAGACCAGCCTCACTGTAACAGCAATAAAACACGATGTAGCATGCCGGTATTTACAGAGAGACAGATTAGGAAAGATATAAATCAGAAAAGTTGGATGAATGTAACTGAAGCAGTACTTGACATGAGAGGGGGGAGACTCGCAGATAAATCTCATAAAATGGATGTAAAAGAAAAAGACATACCCACTTTCCTGGCTGTATCCTCCTTGGCCACCTTAAAGTGCAAAACAAAGAGTAAAACTACAAATACTCTCAAGCATTTCTTGAGGAGAATCTCTCCGGCTGACAAAACTCACGTCTAACGCCTACACCTCAACAAAATGCAGCCGGGGGAATCCTCTGCCTAACAAAGCTTGCCAAAACCTCTCTAGCTGCTCATGTCATGTGACAGATTTGAAACTTACTTTTCAGCTCCAAAAGTTCCACAGGCACGGTCATCTTGGTCGGTATAAGCGACAGCAAACGAGGAGAACCGTTTTGAGCTGAAATTTGGCTCAGTGACTGAGCAGGAAATGATGTTGCTGCGTCACCCCCTTTTCGTGTGAATGCTAAAAATGCTAACCATTCATACAGGAAGATGAAAGGAGACAGAAACCACGCATGTAGAAACACACGTATGCAGATATACAACACAGAGGTAGAATGATAGACTAGATCACGTAGCATGTGAGATTGAAAAGGCTGCATGTTTGTTTTTTGTGGTAATCTTCTCCACGTGTTAGCTAATTGATCAGCATGTGCCGGCATGATGAGAGCCAGAGGTCAGGAAAGAAGTTCCGGGTTAATTATTTTATTTTATTTATTTATTTTATTTTATTTTATTTTATTTTTTTGAGATCATCATCAAAAATTGTCCTGAATGCTCAACTTCAGTGCCTTATTTCACTCATTTACTTTTGCGGTTTTCACTTGATATGCGTCTGTCACCAAATCATGAACTGAATCTAAGTGACAGACACCAAAAGTGCTGCTTCAGCGTCTCCTCTTCTGTGTTTTTGTGTTTTTAGCAAACTCATTCGTTCTTGCTCAGTTGTGAGACTAAAAAGTGCTCTCTGCCACATTGATTTGGGATCGATTCAGAAAAAAGTCAAAGGCAGATGTGACGCTTGGACACTCGCCACAGTCACACTCTGACACCTGGTGTTCATCTAGCGGTAGTACACAACAAACAGGCTCCATCACCATCCTGTCATCAGCCATGGATGATAATAAACTAGAAAAGCACTCAGAGAGCGCAGACCTCCGCCAAGCAGCTCATGTCCCCCCTTATATTGTGATTCACACCAAAACTTTTACTGTTACGTGTCTTTTATTAACTTTTATTTGTGTTTAAACTGGTATGTTCACTGTTCATAATGTTCCTAAAACAAGAAATGCCCTGACCAGGATTCAAATCCAGGACCTTCTTATTGTGAGGCGACAGTGCTAACCACTACACCACTATGCCGCCCATTGGTTATCTTTCAGCATTGAAAATTCCAACAACACCCTGATTTTTGTGTGTTCTGGATCACAGTATCCAGAATTTTGTCTGGATCAGGATCAACCTTTGACACCTCATAAAACTCATTGAGATCCCTTTGTGTCATTTTTTACTAAAGACTCTGGACATTTTTATAGAGTTAAATGCAAAAATTCCAAAATTTGCCCTATCTCACAATGATAAAGAATCCTTTAAAAAATTCCTGGATCCAGAAGGCGATCCGGATCACCACCAAAATGTAATGGGATCCTCCTGGGGCTGAGACACACCTCTGGTGAAAATTTCAGGTCAATCTGTCTGTTACTTTCTCTGTAAAGTTGTTCACAGACAAACAAACAAACAAACAAACAAATACGTGACCGAGTCTCGTGACTTTATCAGGACATGATGATTCAGAGTTGATAACACACAGACAGATAGAGGGAATTTGCTTATCACTGAAACTGAGGGAACTTTATTGCTGTAGTTCACAGATGTCAAACTCAAGGCCCGGGGGCCAAATCTGGCCTGTGGAACAATTATATCTGGCCCACAAGATCAGATCATATTTGTATTATTATTGGCCCACCAGTATGAAGTCTGCAGATTTCCTCCAGTATGATAATGTAAACTTTAGCACCTTTATTTAAAATGCTCTTATTAAGCCACAGAAATCTAGGAAATTAAAGAGTAAGGAAGATTTGATAAATAGTCAAGAATGTGGGGAAAAAATATTTGATGTTTTATTTCATGTTTTCAATTTTGCATTTCAAGATTACAAGTCAAACATGGTTGGATTTTTTATTTCATGCTTTGATTTTGTTCAACTCAGTATTTAGACTTATTTTTATACTTTAGATTCCAATTTTAAGTTTTAAATCATATTTTGACTTTTTATACCTGATTTTAACGTTCTCCTCGTGTATTTGCTCTTTAAAAGCATTATTTTTCTATTTTTAATATCATGCTCTGATCTTTTGAACTAATATAATTAAAATAGAATAAAAAAATTAAAATAAAGTAAATTTTTCTATCTCAGATTGCCTATAAACGTATCTTTTTATCTTTTTTGAATTTCCAAATGATCTATAATCGTTGCTGTTTTTCTTATATATTTTTTGAAAAGGAGGTTGACAGTTTTGGTGAAATGTTGACCCTCTTTGGCCCTCAGGTTAGACCTAAATCCAGATTATGGCCCTTGCTGTGGTTGAGTTTGACACCCCTGCTGTAGTTGCATCACTAACCGCATGCTCAGAGTTACAGCAGGACAGTGTTTTTGCTTTTCAAACAGTTTAAAAATCATGATTTCTACTTGAAGAAGAGATACACATAATTTAAATTAGAATAAAACAAAAGAGATCCATGTTCGCCTCGGTTCATAATGATTTTATTGAATTGTTGCTGTAAAAAAAAAATCTGTTTTTTCTACATTTTCTACATTACCTGATCTGTCACAGATTGAGTCACGGGTGATACTCCTGTTTTTTTCCACATGAATGTCAGATTGGGAATATCCTCTCCTCCCCATCATTGTTGGGTTTTCATTGGTTCCCAAACTGTAAGCTTTAGCTTTTAGTGCGTTACTCACTCCTGATCTCAGGCTCAGGTGTGCCTGTTCCCCTTCAGGCCATGGATCAGATACAGGAGGAAGGCGTGGAGCGGGTATAAAGAGGAACAACTATGTCAACTCGTGTTCAGACCTGACGAAGCGGCTTTCTCTCTACAGCAGAAAGGTAGGCGCCTTCAGTTTTTTCCTCTAAACTACACAGATCGATCTGCTTTTGATGAAGTTTATCAAGAAGTGAAACATTTGAAGACTGTAACCTTTATTCTGTCAGTCTTAAAGCTGGTCGGTATGTTGTTTGAATCCGGGATTTCTGCGCTCTGGGAAGGAAACTGAGAAACACTTTGTTGTAATAATGCCCTTATTTATTCAGACAAGCGCTCCAGTGAGCATGTGTTCCCCTGTTTTTATCTTTTCTGCAGCTTAAGCCTCTTCTTTGTGAGTTTTGGTGGTTGTCAGATGAATTGAATACCGACTGTTAAGTATTAGTAGCTTAATTAAACACAGGGGTGAGTTAACCTTTATGTACTCACAATAGGAGCAGCAAATTTTGCGCTCCAGCCAAAGCAAAGAAACTTTTCTCCCCTTGTGGACTTACCAGTTAGTCGGCTTTTCAGTCATCCTGTTATACAACACGCCGCAGCTCTAAGAGTATGTGTGTAAAACAGGCTGCAGATCGCTGACTGGAGGTTATATTCAGACAAAAATCTTCAAACAAGAACACGTCCGTTTAGGTCAGCACATGGGAGCTTTTATTTACACAACAGTTCCAGTTATGGTTCATTTATTGGGGAGCAGCGCTGGTGCTGGTTGAGATTATTCATGGAGGTGTTTTTGAAGGTGTCTCAGGGATTCAGGATATCCTGGTTTCAGACTTTTACGCCCACGCTGCATCTCTGGTATGTTAAGTGATTCAAAATTATTCTAATAACTGAAACTTAATAACAGGTCAGGGATAATGTCATGCTGTGTCATTTTTGGTTTCACAGGGAATCATTAGTCACGTTCAACAGAAGTGGCACTCCTTTACTGAGAACGCCGCAAACATCCAAATCTGTTCGTTTCCGCCGACAAGCTGACAGGTTCCTTAAAGCCGAAAAGAGGCTCGGTGAAAGACATGCGTATAAACAATTCGGCACAGTAGCCCTGCGGTTTGTGAAGCTCAAAATCTTTGCAGATAAATTCAGGATTTAATTCACACAGAGGAAAGTAGAGCAACAGTAAACTTTGGATCAAATTTACCACCAAATTACAAACAAAATGTCAAAGTTTGATGAAAACGAAGCTGCATGTGCTTTATAGGATTCTTTTCTTGCAAAACCGAGAACAAAATTTTCTGCAAATTTCACCTTCATGCAACATGCAGAGGTTGCATAGTTTGTCTGGTTGCTCTAAAGTTTAAAGAATATATTTACAGATTCAGGAAAGTGGTTTCATGTTTTTGTCTTAATATTTAAATGCAATGAAAAGAAAGCACAAAGAAGTTTCTCTGGTGTGTTTTATCCAAAGTTTTTTTCTGATTCTTTTTATTCTTCATTGTTATATACATTTAACAAAGGTATGCACAGAATTTAAAGAAACCAACCGAAGGAAAATCCGCATAAATTAAAAATTAGTGCATCTCTTAAAAGGTTTAGCAGCTTTTTTTTTGCTGCAGGATCAAGAACAAAACAAATACAGATTTAAGGATCAAGTAAAAGAACATTTATTAGTCAGACAGCTCCTTATTTAGGTGAAGCTACTTTGTAAAATCAATCAGTGTTTGTCTGACTTACTTGAAATATCTGAAGTCTGCTTAAGTGTTCGGTATTGTTTCTGTGAATTAATTCAATTATGTTGAATGTGTTAATATTTGAACATCTGATTACTTCAGAACTATAACTACACCATGAAAATGAATAAGGTCCAGTCATATGTGTATGTTGTTTGTATTGTTCTAGTTTAGTTATTTTGTTTTCGTCTTGTAGGCGAGTTGTTGTGGATATTGACGTTGTCTTTGTGTTTGTGGCGTGATGTTTTTTGTGTCTTTGCACTGCGATGGAGCGCTAATTGTGAGTGTAGACTCCAGGAAGAATAGCAATGGCCTTTGCCAAAGCTAATGGAGATCTAAGTAAATGATTTTGGTAAAGCTCTGTGTCTTTATCAGAGGCAGAGAAAGAAGGTTTGTTTTTTTAACCTCACATTTACAAACACTAACTTGGCGAACAATAAAACAACATGGCCAAACAAAACTTCTTTTTTTTTCACTGATGTTGCCAAGCATAAACGGACAGATGTCCTGCCACAGACCACGAATGTGCTCACAGGTCCATAATAAATGATTAACCGTCTCTGAGTAAAGGTTACAGAAAGTGTCACCAGCAGAGTTTTATAGGGGTACAAAGATAATTGATCTTTATGATTGGCATGTAGATGTTTTTACATGGAAGAAACCACCTTCTTATTCCAGCTTACCCAGTTCTGTCAAGCAAAAATACCTCGATCAGATGCGTGATATCAGTTTAATCACCTTCTGCCAACCGTAACATGATAAGTAAACAGCTGTCAGCATGAGAAAAGAAAACACATCAGAAGAACAACAGTTTGGTTTCACTCCTCTCAGTAAAATCAAAATAAGAGTTTATTCCTTTACAGTTAAAAAAAAAACATGAAAAGTAGGATCAACTTCACTGGTTCAACTTTGAGAAAAATATTAATATTGGATCATGTCAGAGTTAAAGGTACATTTCATAGAATTTTACTTTATTCACACTCATACTCACAGTGTTGTCCCTAAAAGAATCTGTATAAACGGTTGTTGTTGTTTTCAGGGTTGGATTACATCTTTTCTCCTCAAAAACTTCTGTCGCTTCAGTCCAGAACCTGATAGATATTGCTTAATATTCCCATTTTGACACACGGCACCTTTAAGCTAACAGCTGTCTGAAAACGTGCCAACTTCAATATCTGCTCACATCTTTTATAATACAAAGTAAAAGGTTAAGTGTTGCTATAAATCTTTGCTTTTCTTTGGAAGCAGTCAAGAGGTTTTATTGACCTTAAACTGGAATTTATACAATGATTCACACTGCGTACAGGAAATCAGATTATCGTGAGTCAGCTCCTCTTAATAACAGTGATTGTCATTTATGAGGTGGTTAGAAGTCACTCGTGCACTATTGTTAACTCTCACAAGCAGGATGACTAGGAGGGGAATCCCCACCTGTGAAGTCATGACCAAACTAAAAATCTACTCGACAGATATTTCCACTCCTTTAATGTGAACTTTACGCAAACATTGAGGGTTTTACCTGTAAGAAATGGGATTCTTCTGCAGGTGACTTCATCTAATTTAAGTCCTACTATTATTATAACGTTCCTCTTTGTTCACTAGATGGCGTATTCGACCAGCACTCTGGCGCAGGGCTGCTTTGGGAAGGTGTACAAGCAGAAGTACAATGATACGTGGGCAGCCATAAAGAAAGTCCCCCAGGAGCTCATCAGTAGGAAGGACCTGGAACGAGAGTGTGAAGTGTACAAGTAAGTTTAGATTTAAAGAAGAGTTTAAAAAGAGCTTCTTTTCTGATATCCAACATGGTGAAACAAAAAGTCAACGACAGCCATGGCAGAAATATGAGAATATGTCTTATGAAAATGTTGATGTGAAGCCGTTTTCAGTATGAACAGGTAAACTAGTATATCAACTCATACAATGTGGTCTAATGTGATACATTTCAGTATGATATGATGCAGAACACAAGGATGTAATATGAAAGAAAAACAACAGCCAAATGATAAAGCACTCAGCAATATGACACAACGCTGTTTAATACAGCGTGATATGACACGAAAGGAAACGTGACAATAAAGCGACCCTTGAAATGACACAGCGCAGTAAGATGTGGTGTGATGCGATATGACCCCAAACAAAAAACAACATAATACGACGATGTAATTCAGCACCATACAGTTTGAGACAGTAGCCCCGTTTATATGGATAGTTTTCCTCAGTCTGATTGAAATCAATCGGATTAAGTGAATCTGATTACATCTGTATACATGAACTTTAAGTAAAGAGTTCCACGTTCAATCTGCGTTTGCATGGCCCCAGAACAAGCTTCTCTGTAAACCCAATCTCTCCACTCAGCCGTATATATGGAGCGTGGAGCGGATTATCAATCGGCAGAGACTACCTCTTACAATCCGACCCGAAATACAATCAGATCCGGGTGAATCAGATTGGCTAAAGTGTTTATATGAGACATTTTGAATCTGATTGAGCTTTCAATCTGATTGTAAAAAGGATTTTTGGACCCATGTAAACGGGGCCAGTGTGAAATGATACAAAAGGATAGAGATATAGTATGAAGATACACAACATGTTACAATACAACACAATATGATACAATACAGTTAGTTATGACTATAAAGGAAACAAAATGATCCAGTATGATCTGATACAGTTAAATATGAAAATGTTGTAATATGATACAATGTAGGTTATGATAAGCTATGATATTCTACAAAACATTGAGACACAGTTTATGATGCGATACACCAGTTCACAATATGATACAATACACCAGTTTAAGCTACAATAGGATACGCCAATTTACGATATGATACAGTACATTACGATACACCAGTTTGTGAAAGGATATGAAAAAATAAGATACACTAGGATATGAAACGTACGATACAGGTTGTTGTAAAGTGATTATGCTAGAATACATTACCCTAAAACATGATACGATATCCTACAGTGATGTTATAGTAGTATACATAAAAAAATAAACCTACAACCAGAAATGATCCATTTGATACACCACAATGATAAGTGGAGGAGACAACAACACCATGATGATGTGCAAAGACTAACAAAGACCTTTAATTTAGGTCAGTGGGTCAAATGTGTCCAGAAATATGCTGATGAACTATCCGCTGTGAATTTTCACAAGAGTTACTTTGACTAAAGATTATTTTGTTGGTGTTTATTCTAATCAACTCCTCTTCTTCTCTTTCTGGCAGCAAAGCAAATCATCCCAACATAGTGAAACTCCTGGGCAACATAACTCTCAATGACGGAAAATGGATTATACCTCTCGAGTTTATCTTTGGAGAGGACTTGGAGACCACCATCTTCAAAGCCGCAAAATCCGTAATACAGGTGAAGCTGCAAAGACAACAATCAGGCATATGATTTAAAATGTGGCACTACATTTAACACAGCTTTATGGTGCTCTGTAAAACCAGAATGAGTAAACATTATTGTGACTGTAATAACAGGCAGTTCATCATAACCATTGTTGACACCTGTTTTTATAAGAAGGATGACATCTTATCCAGTCAGGATTAACTTAATCCCAAATCTTTTGTTTTTCAGTTGACTACAGAAGTCAAAGGCACCATCATAATCGGCATGTGTGAAGGGCTGTTTCACCTCCATTCAAAAGATATTGTCCATCAAGACCTCAAGCCTGAAAACATCATGGTGAGAGCTGCTCTGCTCATACTGTAAACTGCAGTCCCGGTATAGAAAGTTGACTTGAATTGTCTCATAGATGGAATCAAAACTAAATAATATTTCTCCTCCAGGTGGAGCACAACACCAACAGAGCCGTCATCATCGACCTGGGTCTGGCCAAGTTCTTCCGTTTTGGCCTTAACTCTGCTATTGACATGGGGAACGAGGCGTACTCAGCCCCTGAGGTACTGAGGAGGGGCAGCCAGCGGGATCAGCGCTCAGATGTGTGGGCCATGGGGAAGATCATCGCAGAGCTCTGTGCCAGGGTCCGCCTCTACACACCCAGCGTCTGTCCTGAAAAGATTAAGGAGACTATTCCCAATGAGCCATACTGCCGCACTGTGTGCAGGATGGTGGAGCCCGACCCTTCTTTAAGGGCCTCCATGGGTGGGGTCATAAGTGACATAAGAAGGGCTGGAGGTGCTGGGATCGTCTTTAATGCTCCGATTAAAAAAGAGCACTTGAAGCCAGCTTCCCCCAAGATGAAAGCCAGAAATCAGTCTCCATCGCCATTAGATAGAGGTCGATCTCCAATGAACAGAGATCTGTCACCCTTAAAAAGAGATAAATCACCCAATCACAGAGCTCCATCACCATTTCTCAGAGACCATTCACCAATGAACAGGGCTCCATCGCCACTGAACTGGGAGCGTTCACCCAGACCAGACCTGAAGATCCTCCATCAACAACCATCACCTCACCTATCCCCTTCCCCTCAGAGAAGAGAGGACAGGGGAAGGAACTTAGCTCTGGTCCCGTCAGGCAGTGCTGACCTCACCAAAGACTTGATGAAAATGCAGCTGTACCGAGAGGCTGCCAAGGACCTGCCCTGCAACCTGCCTACGACCGGGAGGGTGGTGGTGCGACGCTTTGAGGAGAAAGACGGGGAGGTGGGAAGATGGGAGCAGAAGGAGGTGGTGACTCGGGACGGGAAGATTGTCAAATTCAATGATGTCAAGTTCAACAGCAAGTAGAAATAAATGGATTTGCTGTTTGGCAGGAGCTTCACCCCCTCAAACAAATACTTACAGTTTAAAATTGAGCTCAGAGTCACCAAACTTTTGGTTTCTTTACAGAAACTGCATAAAAAATACACGGCTAGCTAGCCTCGAAGTGAAGTGGCAGAAAGCTTCAGATGTCACCTGATTTTAGGGCTAAAATCCTGTTAATTTTTTTGAAAAGCAACCTTCCAGTTTGATACTGTAATAAGAAGACATCTTGTGATGGTTTTAGCTTGTTTGGGATCTAATAGGAGCCTCTTTGTACCTTGCCAAGACATAAAAATCTAAAATCATGAACAGCCATCTGTGAACACTTTTTAATGATTTTTTTTGTACAACTGTGAACATCATGTGTATATTTTTGTAAATAAATAAATTTGCTAACGTGTCTTAGTTTCAGGGGTGGACTTTTGTTTCTTTGGGATACTTCATGCTGTTATTTTTTTGCTTTATTGTCATTATCCAGCTCTCTTGGTCTGCCCCCAGACCTTGTCGACAGACTACCACAGGATGGCACTGTTCAAGTCTACAGTTTAAAGACCCACTCAGGAGAAAATCATATTTTCTTGTTGTCTACATGTTCATATGGCATTTTTCTGATGCTACAGGACATAATATGAGAAAACTAAGAACAAAATTGCATTTCTAATTATTCCCCAGTAATGTCCTTGATTTTAGGGTTTTACAAGTGAGAAAAAGTGTTTCGTGTAGACTAGAGCATAGATATAAATAGTGGGGGTATGCCTGGTCGTCCCCGTCAGTATGAGGCAGATGATGGCAAAGTCATTAGAGAACTTCTGCAGATGGCAGGTGGGTGACAGGTGGAAATCTGCGGTGTAGAGAGTATCGTTCCCTGGGGGGCCCCTATACAACAGAGGGCAGTCTCTGACACACAGTCCCAGGTCCTCACATACTTTGGATGGTTGGTGAGGTAATCCACAATCCAACTTGTGAGGTGTTGGTCCACTCCCGAGAGCTCCAGCTTGTCCCTCATGATGGCCTCATACTTAAAGTATGATTAAAATAAAGAGTGTGAAATATCATAGAACAGTTTGATTAAAATGCCATAGCATAGTACAGTTAAAAGTGTGATAGTATAGTACAGTTAAAAGTGTGATAGTAGAATAAATATATATTATTATAGTATAAAAAAAGTCAGTATAGTTTGATTCAAAGACCATAGTATAGTAAGATAAAAAATATCACAGTATAGTATAGTAAAAAAGGCACACTATAGTATGTCAAAAAAATCTAAAGTTAAGTATAATAAAATGACATAGTATAGTATGATAAAAATATCATTGTTCAGTATTACAAAAATGTCAATGTATAGTATGAAAAAAATATATAAAATTATGAAAAAAATGTCAGTATAGTATGCCAAAAAAATTATAGTATGAAAAAAATGTCATTGTATAGTATGTCAAAGAATCATAAGTATGATGAAAATATCATAGTATAGTACGATAAAATTGCCATAGTATAGTATGATAGAAATGTCATAGTATAATATGAAAAAAAAATCAATTCTAGTATGAAAAAAGTATATTATAGTGTGAAAAAAATGGCATGGTATAGTATGTTAAGAAAATGTCATAGTTGTGGTGATAAAAATATCATTGTATATTCAAATAAAAAATATCATAGTATAGTATAAAAAAAATCATACTTAAGTATGACAAAAATATCATAGTATAGTATTTTAAAATATCATAGTATAGTAGAAAAAAAAGTAATTTTACCTTGTTTGGTAGTGTGTGTGTGTGTGTGTGTGTGTGTGTGTGTGTGTGTGTGTGTGTGTGTGTGTGTGTGTGTGTGTGTGTGTTTCTGCAGGAACCAGCTGTTGATTGGGTAATGGGCCAAGTCCGCAGGACCAATCGAGGAGGAGTGGCATGTTCAAGAGGCTGCTGGTTGGAGCGCTTTGTAGGCAGACACTCGAGCTCACTAGATTATTTTGTTGGAAATTCTGCATGACATTTGGTATGGAGGCAATTCAATTGTGTTGAGTTAATTTAGGTAAGTGACCTTTTTTTTCACTCTAGTTTAGAGTCGCCCTTTGTGTTTCCTTGTTTCTTTGAGCCGTACTCCACATTCCACTGTTCCTCGCCTCGAACTTTTGTTAAACAGCGCTTCATTATTTCTTTTGGCAATTAAATAACAATTTCTACAACACGATCCATGGGTTTTATGTGGCATCCTTTCCCTTCATGAGCTGGGTTGTAACAAAAGTATTTTAAAAAAGGGCTAAGTATACTATGTTAAAAATATCATAGTTAAGTCATAGAAAGTATTATAAAAATATCATAGTAAAGTATGATAAAAATATTATAGTTCAAAGTATAACATGATAAAATGTCATGGTATAGTATGGTAAAAATTTCACATTTAAATATGAAAAAATGTCATAGTATGGTATGTGAAAAATGTCTTATTTGAGAATGAAAAAAATTATATTTTAGTATGAAAAGAAATGTAATAGTATAGTATGTTGAAAATTAAAAATTTTGGTATGAAGAAAAATTCATATTTGAGAGTGAAAAAACATGTCACAGTATAGTATGATAAAAATGTCATATTAAAGTGTGAAAAAATCATATTTTAGAATGATTAAATGACAGTATAGTATGATAAAAATGTCATATCTTAGAATTTAGAAAAATCATATTTTAGTATAAGAATATGTCATAGTATAGTATGATAAAAAGTTTCATATTTTAGTGTGAAAGAAATTTTGTAGTATAGTATGAAAGAAATGTAATCGTATAGTATGTTAAAAATGTCATATTTCAGAATGAATTTATATTTTAGTATGACAATAACTGTCATAGTATAGTATGATAAAATGTTTCATATTTTAGTGTGAAAGAAATGTCGTAGTATAGTATGATAAAAATGTAATAGTATAGTATGATAAAAATGTCATAGTATAGTTTAATATAAATTTCAAATTTCAGTATAAAAAATTGTCATAGTATAGTATGTTAAAAATTTTCTAATTCAAGTATGAAAAAAAAATCATATTTGGGGATGAAAACAAAAGTCATAGTATAGTCTGATAAAAAATATATATATTTCAGCGTGAAAAAAATCATATTTTAGTATGATAAAATTTCATAGTATAGTTTTACAGAAATGTCATAGTACCATTTGTAATGTAAGAATGTAATAGTATAGTATGATAAAAATGTAATAGTATAGTTAAATATAAATTTCAAATTTTACTATAAAAAATGTCATAGTATAGTATGTTAAAAATTTTCTAATTCAAGTATGAAAAAAAATTCATATTTGGGGATGAAAAAAAAAGTCATAGTATAGTCTGATAAAAAATATATATATTTCAGCGTGAAAAAAATCATATTTTAGTATGATAAAATTTCATAGTATAGTTTTACAGAAATGTCATAGTACCATTTGTAATGTAAAAATGTAATAGTATAGTATGATAAAAATGTAATAGTATAGTTAAATATAAATTTCAAATTTTACTATAAAAAATGTCATAGTATAGTATGTAAAAGATTTCAAATGCAAGCATGAAAAAAAAATTCATGTCTGGTAATGAAAAAAATGTCATAGTATAGTATGATAAAAAAACTACATATTTTAGTGTGAAAAAAATCATATTTTAGTA
The DNA here is from genome assembly GCA_962446985.1 of Xyrichtys novacula. Classification (NCBI taxonomy): domain Eukaryota; kingdom Metazoa; phylum Chordata; class Actinopteri; order Labriformes; family Labridae; genus Xyrichtys; species Xyrichtys novacula. The sequence goes on from OY660871.1 coordinate 29,805,634, forward strand.
TGACTTGAATGCCCTAGAATAGTATGACAGAAACATATAGTATAGTTTGTTGAAAATGTCATATCTTAGAATTAAAAAAAAATGTATTTTAGTATTAAATAATGTCAGAGTATATAGTATGATAAAAATTTCATAGTATAGTATGTTAAAATGTCATATTTCAGAATGAATTTATATTTTAGTATAACAATAACTGTGATAGTATAGTATGATAAAATGTTTCATATTTTAGTGTGAAAGAAATGTTGTAGTATAGTATGATAAAAATGTAATAGTATCTAATTCAAGTATGAAAAAAAAATTCATGTCTGCTAATGTAACAAATGTCATAGTATAGTATGATAAAAAACTACATATTTTAGTGTGAAAAAAATCATATTTTAGTATGATTTGAATGTCCTAGAATAGTATGACAGAAACGCATAGTAAAATTTGTTGAAAATTTCATATCTTAGAATTTTTAAAAAAATGTATTTTAGTATGAAATAATGTCAGAGTATAGTATGATAAAAATGTCATAGTATAGTATGTTAAAATGTCATATTTCAGAATGAATTTATATTTTAGTATGACAATAACTGTCATAGTATAGTATGATAAAATGTTTCATATTTTAGAGTGAAAGAAATGTCGTAGTATAGCATGAAAAAAATGTAATAGTATAGTATGATAAAAATGTCATAGTATAGTTTAATATAAATTTCAAATTTCAGTATAAAAAATGTCATAGTATAGTATGTTAAAAATTTCTAATTCAAGTATGAAAAAAAAATTCATGTCTGGCAATGAAACAAATGTCATAGTATAGTATGATAAAAAACTACATATTTTAGTGTGAAAAAAATCATATTTTAGTATGATTTGAATGTCCCAGAATAGTATGACAGAAATGTCATCGTATAGTTTGTTGAAAATGTCATATCTTAGAATTTTAAAAAAAAACGTATTTTAGTATGAAATAATGTCAAAGTATAGTATGATAAAAATGTCATAGTATAGTATGTTAAAATGTCATATTTCAGAAGGATTTCATATTTCCTTATGAAAATAAATGTCATAGTATAGTATGTTAAAAATTTAAAATTTTAGTATGAAAAGAAAATCATATTTGAAAATAAAAAAAAATCATAGTATAAAATGTTCAAAATCCCCTTTTTTAGTGTGAAAATAGTCATATTTTAGTATGATTAGAATGTCATAGATAAACATTTTTACACTTTAGTCTGAAAAAAAAGTCATAGTGTAGTATGATTAAAATTTCATATTCTAGTAAAAGAAAAATAATAAAGTATGATAAAAATATCATGGAATAGTATGTGAGAAATGTCATATTTTAACATGAATTCATATTTTAGTATGAAGGGAAATCTCTTAGTATAGAATGATAAAAAAATGTCATATTTTAGTGTGAAAGAAATATCGTTCCATATTACAATTAAAATGTCATAATGTAGTATAAAAAAATGTCTTTTTTTTTAGTCTAAGAAAGCGTCTGCTCGGCCCCTAAATATCTAAACACAGTTTACATTTACACCGACAGACTTGGTCTGCTGAGCTGCCCTTCAGCAAGTAACTCATAAGATTCCACTGAGAATGAAGACTTTCTTTTCAAGTACAGAAAAAAAATCCCAAATGTTTTTAAATATGTGTATTTTTTCCAAAAACCATCTCTAAGAACGTGAGAGAAAATCTAGAATCATAAAGACAACAAAAGAAGAAGGTCACATTTGTTTTGGATAATCAGTTTATTAATAATGAATTTAAGGCCACTCTGGACTGTGCAGAATTCATAAAGAGAGCAAAAAGAACTTAAATCACTTTGCCCTTGGTTGCTCCTGTACTACACTGCGGTGACTGCTTCCTATTGCTGCTGAGCTATTCCACATCAGAATGGAGTCAAATTAAATGCACACAAAAAAAGGAGTTAGGCTGTAAATGATGGAGACTGTACATTGTGACCCTGGTATCTAAGCTTCCTTTGAACATATTCATAAAAATAAAGATGTGTCTCCTGTCGGACTCTGTACAGTAGAATAAAAACTCAAATGTGAAGTCACAATAACAGGTCCAGGTTCACAACACTGCAGCATGCTTAATGTTTCCTGGGTGAGCATTGATATGTATAATCTCCAGGTTGTGCTCATTACATTCCCTTACTAATAGTGTTTTTTTGCCATGCATACTACATCTGATATGAAGGTTAACTAGGTAAATACTAGTATTGTGTGTGTGTTTCTAAGGCCATAGGATTTGAATATTGATTCACATCAAAATGATCATACAGTATATAGTCTTGGACAAAATCACAGGCAGTCACTTTCTGACCTTGGCATGTCCTTGTCAGTTGGAAAAAAACAAAGATACTGATTAAAAAAAGAGGTTGTAGTAAACCTAAAAAAGAAAAACCATGTCCCTCTACTACGAAGAGCTGTACTGTGAATACATGATAGTTTAAAAGAGGCTACAAATATTGATAGAAGAAAAAGATGGGCCCATTAAAATGCAGGAATAATTCATTGCGATGGAGCAGACAGCTCACACACACACACACACACACACAAACACACATTATTTATTCATCATCACAGCTTTCTATGCAGTTGTCTTTGGTTTCAAACTGTTCATCTGTCGGTATGGACGCTCTCACAGGGTAAAGGGATACTTTTTCTTTCTGTGTAAACAATCAAATCTGTCAGAAAGAGCAGAGATCGGAAAGGGAGGGAGGAGAGTCAACATGCAGTATACGGGCAAAAGTCGGGGAGGAACGGCAGAACGGGATTTTTCACAATAATGACGTGGAGTAAGAAATTGTACGTCTGTATCGGCACATCAAGGACCAGATTTTTGTGTTGTGCTTTCGGCTGGAGCTACAAACGAACGGGTTTGTCGACCTGGACATATTTTGCTCCTCAAAGCAGCCCTCTCAAGTTGAACCAGGTCCAGGACTGATCTTGTTACTCTTGTTACTTCCTCATCTTCATTTCTGCTGCTTTGTGAAGATCATAACGAGACCATACCAAAAATAATGTCTGTTGTGAAGATTAACTGCATATAAGATGTCAAGGGAGCAAGCCAGCACTCTTAATAGACAGATTTACATGGATAATATATAGTGCGTTGTACATGATCAGTATATTCCATAAAAATAACAGATAAACAAGACAAGACTCCATTTTGATGTGAACCGTGAGCTCATGTGAAGGCAGAGGGCTGATCACCGTCACCAAGACCTGCTCTGTCTCATAAAGGCAAAAGCACCCGATAAAGAAAAAGAAAACAGATGTCGAAGATATTCGATTCGCTGAGAACTAAAGCTCAGAAACAAACGCTACACAGATGGACTGTATCTTGGCCGCTGACGGACAGGACTGAAACCGCTCCCTCATCCTTATTCATCAAGAAGAGGATGAAAGGCTCATTTATGTGTACAGTTGAAACAGGAAGATTGAGTCTATCTTCTTTATATACTAACAAAACAGATATATACCAGCATCTCAGTGTTGGAACCCATTTTAAATGAGACTCCAGATATTCAGGGACAGATAAGATATGTGCGCTATTATTAGAAGCAGTGATAATATCAACAGTTATACACAAATCTGTCGAGTTCCTTCACTCTTTGTAGCAGCTTCACACACTCTTCTCCTTCATTCATAGATTCATTGGCGTTGAGAAGAAAAAAAAAAAGACTACACATGGCACAGTGTGGCTGCTGGAACCTGCAGCTACTGCTCCATCAAAATCAATGTAAAGTACGAGTGAAGCAACGAAAAACGTTTAAATCAGATCAAGATTCTAAGGCATCACAAGGTTTAAGCAGCGACCACAGCGCTGTAGACATATAAACTCATAGAGTCCAACTTTTACTCTTCACTCTTCACCGTGGCTCCCTGGAAGAAAAATAAGTGATGCAACAGGAACCGACGTGGAGAGCCGTCACCCAAGGGTCAGATCCTTCAGGTCTTTAGTTCCATCATGTGAACCACTCACATGAGTGCGCCGATTTCTGTACACAGCATGATGTTGATTCATCCAAAAAGAAAACCGTCAAAACAGCCAAAATGAGCAGAAAAAAAAAGAAGAAGACAGGCCACCGAGGAGGAACAATATCATTCCACAAACTGGAACATGATTAGTGGTCTCTCATGTTGGGTTAAATTACCGAGGGGCCTTCTATAAGTTTAGCTGGGCCTTTTGCCTGGACTTCAGCAGGTTTGCCTTCAGCTTTGGCAGATACTTTCACCTCCGGTTTGCCCTCAGCTTTGGCAGGTGGAGGACGAGTAGGAGGAGGTGGGTGCAGACCGGCCTCCGTGCCGATGTTGACAGTGATGTTGGTGTAGAGAGGCAGGTACTCCCGTGAGATTGTCTCATATTCAGCTGTGTTCATCCCGTCCAACTTCCAGGTGGTACGTGTCTTTGCCAGCATGTTGAACCTTTAAACACAAAATACAGAGAGAGAGTGATGAGCCACTAAAGCTGCCCACATTTTACTCGACTCAAACAATGTCAGAAAAATGCACAATGTGCGATCGCGTTCTTCAAAATTGCAGGTGTAATGACACTGTAAGGAATGACCATGTTGTGTTGACTCTGGTGACCTCTTCTGGATGAGATTGGTACAGCTTTTCACATGATGCGGACTACATTTCCCATGAGCACCATCAGCCACTATCATGAAGATGCAGGTGTAACCAAATTTAAAAATACAGATCCTCTTTTTAGTGTTTCTTTTCGTTCAACAAGAAATCTTTGAACAGGGTGCAGTGATGAGGTCTGTACTGGGATGTATATTGAGCTTATTCACGTAAATCAAAACTTTGTAAACTAGGCGGATCGGAGCGGCGTCAGCAGTGATGCGGACCGATCAATCGGGGTGAAGAAAGAGCTGAGCCGTAAGGTGAAACCCTCGATTTACCGGTTGATCTACATGCCGACCCTCACCTATGGCCATGATTTTTGGGTAATGACCGAAAGAACAAGCGTCCGAAATGGGTTTCCTTCGCAGGGTGGCCGGGCTCAGCCTTAGAGATAGGGTAAGGAGCTCGGACACTCGGGAGGCGCTCAGAGTAGAACCGCTGCTCCTCCACGTCGAGAGGAGTCAGCTGAGGTGGCTCGGGCATCTGGTTAGGATGCCCTCTGGACGCCTCCTGTTAGAGGTGTTCCAGAAAATGTCCTACCAGGGGGAGACCTTCAAAGTGGCTGGGGTGAGAGCCGTCTGGGCTTCCCTCCTAAAGCTACTGCCCCTGTGACCCGGACAACGACAAAACTTTGTAAACTGATTAATTACTACTCTGCCAGCTTACAAAAAGTGTCCACATGCACCGATCGAATGCTGCTCATAACAGGTCAAGTGTTGTGATCTTGACAAATGTCCAAATAAATGTCCTGGTCATGAAGTACAGAGTTTTTAACCTTAACACACTCGAAATGATCGTCTCTGCACTGAAAATTAATCCAGATCTGCTTTAATCTTCCAAATTAAACCAAACACATCACTGTCTTTACCTCTTTGGATTCACATCGTTTCCTTTGTCCAGCTTGTGTTTTATCATCTTGTATCGGCCGACCTTCAGGGATGGACGAGTGATATACATCCCTGCTAAAGACACTCTAAGAGGGGGACAAAAAGGAGACAAAAATGTCATTATGTCTGAAATATGAATGCAGGTCTGAGTGACAATAACACCCAAGATCAATTTCCCCGTTCCCTGTTCTGAGTTGGTCTAATCAGCCTTTCTTACCTGACTCCAATATCATCATCCTCTCCACCCCAGCCCCAGTAGTTGTTGGGGAAACCGTTCATTTTGAGGTAGTGCAGTGGCGTCAGAGCTGACACTCCTCCAAAGTACATTTTGTACGGAAGCCTGAAGAGGATGAAAGATAACAGAAACGTGGGTGAGTATTTCAAACCACTGACAGGAGTTAAACTTGAGCTGGTGTGTTTGTCAGATCTTTCTGCTAAGCCTTCTCTTGAAAGCGTGTACCACTAATGAAGGATGCTAGACAAAGGTGAAACGGTCTCCTTGATGGTTGTTTTGGGTTGAGTCTGAACTTGTTCAAAGGTTTATAAAATGTAGAATAAAAAGGCTTCAGGAAGTCTTAACGCCAGGGATCTAGTTTGTGTGAAGAGTAAACACTTGAGTGAGCTTTTACAGACGAGGAGCGACATACTTGTAGCCAAACTTGTCCATGGCGATGGCTGCGTGTTTGGGGTTGGAGTCACAGATGTAGGTGTTACGATCGTCCTCAGGAATGAGATCCACGTCGTGAAAGAAGAGACAGTCCCATTCCTCCTCCCTCATGGCTTCTCGAAAACCAACATTCATCAGCTTGGCTCTGTTAAAAGTGTAATTTCCAGCCTGCAGGGGAAACACAGACACTGAGTCAAAACAGAGAGTCCGCTATCCAGAAAAACGAGATTTCTTTTCCTTTTTGAGTGAATGCAACATCTCCAGAAGCCATCTTTTTTTCTTTTTTCATGAGCCTATGATTTTCTTCTTCACACCTAAATGTGCGCATTAATTGTTAATTACATAAAAGAAACAAGAGTCAATTATGTAACGGTCCCAAATCGCTGCATGTTGTCGAGTGTTTCAGTCAGCAGCTCTGATGTAAAACCAAAAAAAGTTCAAAACTAAAGGAAAATTCCGCTCAGAATCAACTGATCAGGATATGTGCCAGAGGGTCCCTGCAAAGTGAGGGAGTCTGGAAACACTTACTGCACCTCCTCAGTCTATCTATAATCCAACTTCTGAAGCGCAACTTAAACTTCAAGTACCAAAACCAATGAGTTTCTTCAGCTGCAATTTAAAGATGTAAAAGTGAATGGCATGACTTAGAACCATTGTTTCATGACAGATTGACAGAATGATTCTATTCATCTTATTTATAAAGCAATTAATTAGGTCCAATAGTCTGAGTTGTGAATATTAAACATCTAAATTCACGCCTGTATGAGGAACTCTGCTGGAAGGTTATTCAATCGTTACAGGGGAAATTATTTTAAGGACATAAAGGATAAACACGTCAATCCTTCGCTGGCAGCAGGAAATCATTTCTGCTTTTCAGTTTACAGACAGAAAACAGTGTCCTGATTCACAGTATAGAAAACCACATGTTATGACTCACAAGTCAATGATATATATAGACTCAGTGCTCATCTCTACCGCGACGTTGCATCATATTTTTCATGCCTTATTCAGACGTTAATTCCCTGATCCATCCTAAAAAAGTAACACACTGCAGCATGTGAAGCATCCTCACAGTTCTCTGAGCGGAGACAGAAAGTAAGACTCGACAATAGGACAGGCACAAGAGGTGTAAGAGATAAAGTGCTGAGGAGTTAATGTGAATTAACTGAAACAGCTGCAGCTAAGCAGATTAAACCCTGAAAGCCACTTGGGCATTTTGTTCTATAACCTGCAGATGCAGAGTCAGAACACTAGAGGGCGTTCTCCTCCTAGCCTGAAGCCTTGAGGATTACAACAACAGTTACACCCTGCACTCAGACCAACTGATTCACATGCAAATTTTAAATATAACGAGTAGATACATCCACCACAACCTCTTTATTCTTCCTCTGGTGTGTTTGTGTTTCACCTGGTGAATGACGTAAATCCCGTAGTGCAGCTGTTGTCGCTGCAGAAAAGGATGTAGGTAGTAGAGGAGGAACTTGAGGTGGTGTTCTCTGTGTCTGTGGGGAATGATGATGGCGGTCCGGTGTCTGGCCTCACAGTCAGGCGGCCTGTAACGACCTCCTCGAACCACCATGGGATTTTTCTTCTGAACATCTGCCAGAGTGAGCCCTGATGGGAAGCTGACGTGGATCGGCCCACCTACAAGCGGAAATTAGATGCTGTCATTGTCAGTCGGAAACGAGATGTTTTAGATAGAGCAAAGGCAAATAATGTGGTTACTGAATGAGAGCTCATGATTTGAATGTAGCATCAAGCTTGGAAATGAAACTCAGTGTTTGAAGTTAACCCTCTGATGAGAAACACTGATTCTTTGGGAGCGATAATGTATTAGTAATGTAAATATAACCAAATAGATCACTTCTGGACAAGGTTCTGTCCCGGTCTGAAATGCAAACCCACAAACAGAAGGCTTTCCAGGCTTTGAAACAGACAGGAAACGGCAAAGTACCTCTTTACTGTCGCTCAGTAAAAAGCAACCTCATTCACCACAAACTGGGAATTACCAAGAAGAGACAAAATCAAAAACGAGACAAAATCTAAAAAGAAAAATATGTGGTCACTGTACAACAGGTGACACAAAGACATCCTCTTTAAGTCAGGGATGATTTACTCTCCAAAGGTAAATACTGTAACCAGGTCTCAGAGTTCGATGACCTTCCAATTTTTGTCCAATACTTATTTTTCGTGCACTATAGGTGTGTTCCAAATCGCATACTTCCATACTACATACTTAAAATTTTGAGTATGCTCAACTCAAAATGGAAAAAAAGTATGGATAGTATGCGAAAAATGAGTATGAAAAAGTACCCGGATGAGGTACTCAAATCGGTCAAGATTTTGAGTATGCGACTGTGGACACTCGCCCGCACTCATTTCATCTGTGGATGTGGACGGCTGTGGTGCCAGTGGGTCGGCGATGGTTGACCTGGGAGCTTTGTACAGATGTAAGCAGTAAGTTGCCTTTTGCACGTTCTTTCCACCAAGCACTGCCAGTGTTTACCGTTTTGAGAATATTCGTGGTGTAACCTGTTTTTTGTCTTTAACTGCGAACGGTATCGTGAATGCTAATGGTAGTTAGCTAGTAGCCGCCGGGTTCCGAAGCGTTACCCGTGGCAAATAAAAAATACCCGGCGGGCCAGCAGAGCCTGGTCATGGACTATACAACCAACGAGGCTAGCTAGCCTGTGAATAGAGGCAGTATCAGCCACAGAGGTTTGTCTGCAGCACATCATGTCATTATTTCTTTAGTTTTTGTTCGTCTGTAATTTCCGGTGAGTGCGCCGCGTGGCAGTATGCGATTTGGGATAGCACTGCACCCTTGAAACTTGCACACTGCGTGATTGAGTACATAGCATGCTTCGTATACTCAATTTAGTATTTAGTAAAGTATGCGATTTGGGACACACCTTATGTAACAATGAAAACGACTTCTGCACATTAGAGACTTGTGGTGTGTCCCAAATCCCATACTTCCATACTAAATACTTAGATTTTTCAAATTGAGTATTCTAAGCATACTATGTACTCAATCGCATAGTGCTTGAGTTTCAAGGGTGCAGCGTTGTCACAAATACTGCCGCGCGGCGCACTCACCGGAAATGACGACACCATTTCTTCTTCTACTACACCAATTTGTCACCGGCTAGCTCTGCATCAGCTAATTACCGCCACCTTTTTCCTGCGCTCGTTCATCCACTTTTGAGGTAAAATCAGCAACAAAATGAACTTTCATCGCTCATTTTTACCCCACGGGTAACGCTTCGGAACCCGGCAGCTACTAGCTAACTAGCTAACTTGCTAACTAGCATTCGCAATAACATTTGCAGCAAAAGACAAACAGGTTACCAAGTTTACACCACAAATATACTCAAAATAAATGCTGGCAGTGCTTGGTGGAAAGAACGTGCAAAAGGCAACTTATTGCTTACATCTGTACAAAGCTCCCAGGTCAACTATCGCCGACCCACCGGCACCACAGCCGTCCACAGCCACAGATGAAATGAGTGCGGGTGAGTGTCCACAGTCGCATACTCAAAATCTTGACCGATTTGAGTACCTCATCCGGGTACTTTTGCATACTCAATTTTCATATACTATCCATACTTTTTTCCATTTTGCATTGAGTATACTCAAAATTTTAAGTATTTAGCACTGGAAGTATGCGATTTGGAACACACCTTTGGACACTTGGTTGGACAAGTTTAGATTTTTTTTATTCAGAACAAATTTCCCTGTTTAAATAATTAATCAAAGCAAATATCAGGGGATCAGACCATAGAATAAATAATGCATAGTTGCAGCTCTTTAGGCCCTCATAATACACATGCCAAGCATCCTGTTACAGGATTTAGTAATCCTTTTCAGAAATCACACAGATTCAGTCCCTCCCTTCTCCTCAAAGCAGTCTGAGTGAACCTTCAGGTGGTTTCTGTTCACCCCTCACCCTCAGATCAAATATTCACCAGTACTTTAGTTACCTCTGACCATCCTGTTTTTCAAGGAAAGAAAGTCAATGCCTTGTGGCTCAGCTATCAGCACACCGTGTAAAATAACTGAGAGATGTGGGAACAAAGGAGCAGAGGGCAGAGCCTTGAAACCAGAAAACTAAGCCAGCTTACACAGTTTATCCCACGTAAATTCGACAAACATTGAGCAGGATACAAATGTCTGGGTAATGTGTAACTAGTGTGTGACAGGACGAAGACAAACAGAGGGAGGAAAAGTTAAGCTATCCACTTACGGCATTTAATTTCTGTTAAGCCTACAGGCACACCTCAGTTTCTTTGTGAGCGGAGTTTGCTCAGTTGTCATCAAACAAAGTGAGATGAGATGGCATTGAAAGATTTGTGGTTGAAAGCAAAAGCAGAATATTTCAGTTCACAGGTTGTTGGGGTTTTTTTTCTTCTGTAAAAACTATAAATGATGACAGAGAATCATTTTCAGGATCTCCTTCATGTCTTATTGTCTGAGTGATCCGATAACTGTAAATTAAAACTATGATCTGCTCTGAATCAGGATGGAACATGACTACTGACGCTTCTGACAGATTTTGAACAATCACTCCAGCACACAATCCATTAGCCTCACTCTGATGAGTGGGCAGCATTAGGCAGCTATTTTTAAAGCTCCTGCAGTATGCTGAATATTATTTTATACCCCAGTGGGCCCATTTAAGCTGAAGTTAACACTGTGTACCTCACAAAACTGGGATTTCTACTCGGCTTCTGATGTGCGGTTTTCTGAGGCTAAAATCTAAAAAGGTGCTTCCTCCATCAGTCCTGTTGAGCTCTCACACTGACGTCTGCAATACCAGTCCTTTTTTATTTTTTTTTAAACAGTTTCAGAAGAAACTCAGAAAGGTTTCAGCCATCTTTCAAACCAATAACCTGGAAAACCCCAATGACCTTTACAAATTCTCTTTTGATGAGCGTTTCAAAGAATACTCTTGCTCTCAGCTGCCAGCTTTCGCTTTGACACGGCTGCCAAAGGCTGGCTAAAAACAAAGCTGAGGGGATGAGGACTGAAATATTCAGCACTTCAGTGAAATGGTCATGCTTCATTGTGCAAATTGCGGGGACTCTTTTTCACTTCTGCATTTAAGATTGTTTTTAAGGGAGGGGTGACTAAAAAGCATAAGCTCCACGAGTTTCACAACTCTCACAGTTAGCAGCCTGTACTTCTCGATCGCAGAGATGTACCGAAGGATTTGAGTTTATTCCCTTTATCAGAGTTTATGACAAAGCAGAACACCACCTCTGTAAACTGTCCCATGATAATGTGACTCGTTGCTCTTAGCAAGTTACAGGAAAACTGAAAGGACAATATTGACCCGCCTACTGTTCAAATTATCGCCTGTTCAATGCAATACTGACATTTGCACCCACCAGTTTTACATTTTTTAAAATCGATTTTTTTTTATCTAAACAATTATTTTTTTCAAATTTAAGAATAAATCTTAAAAACTGACTTAAGGTCCTTACACACGAGAAACAACACAAATATACACAAATTACGAAATATTCTGAGGTGAATTTTGATGCGTCTGACTATACACATCAAGTCTGATGCGATTTTGCGACTTTCCAGGGGGAAAAAGACGCGTCCCGGGTGGAAGCGAGAAGACTGACACAACAGCAGACTGAGTGTTTTTCAGTTCTGATTAGACTCTAGTGTTGAGATGTCTGTCTGCCTCAGCATGTACTGAGTCGGGGCCAGTACCAGATAAGCACATTAAACTATAATCCATAAACGTAAGGTAACAACCGAGACCTAATGGTGCTGTGACAGCAACGCGATTGAGTTTGAGACAGTGAAAATACATATGGTATGTTGTATCTGAACAGGTTAGCTTACGAGCTAAAGTTACTTAGCACAGATGAAGGTTAAAACAGCAAACTGTTAAAGCACACAAACTATCCTTCAGGTCGTTATCTTTGTAATATTTGTGTCTTTTATCAAAAAGTACTCAGTTCTCCGACACGTAAACAATCAGCTGGTCGGCCATGTCTGATATACTGGTGAATCAGCTGTCGCAACAACATGCAATCTGATTGGTCAGAAGTGGACACACAGTATGCAAAACTTTAGAAAAATCGACTGCAATCCGAAAAAATAAATGCCGCAATATCGCAGGACGGGAAAACGTTGCTGATGTGAACGCTTGTATTGACAGGATATGAGTTCGAAAAAAATATTGACGTCCGAAATAATCGCATGAAAAAAACGCTCCTGGTGTGAAAGGACCTTTAAAATCAAGAAAATAGACAATATCGTAGAATCGCAATTTAAATCGAATCGGCATCTAAAATAATTGTAGAAGAATCAAATCAGGAGAAAAGCATATCGTCCCAACCCTAGTGTTTAGGTCTATTTACATCGACATATAAGACAAATCTGTAGATATGTATGGATATATTATTATTTTTCTTTTGTCTAATACTACATCTTTTCGATTATTTGCACTGTAGGGCTGACAGGACATTGATTTTCTTTTTATCCCTGTGTATGTCCAGCACTAATTGACAATAATAAAGCTTGACTTGATTGATGACTCACAACAATGGAAAACTGGGAAATTATCAGGTAAGTTGTTGATATTTCGTTAATGTAGCAACAAATTTACACACGTTAAGCAGTATGATAAACCAGGTACAAAGACTGACACTGTAGCAGGTAAGCCCACTCACCTATTAGAGGGGATGTCTTGGGACAGTAGGGCATGTCGTTAGCATGGCTATGAGTTTTGGATAGGTGGGAGAGGTTGGCATAAACGTCGCCTCCGGGAATGCCAGCTGCGGTGTGGTTGCGACCTGACTGAAGAGTGGTATCTGGTTTGCGGAAGATGCGGATGAAGTAGCTGACTCGCTTCTGGTATCCCTCTCGGGACAGCAGCGCCATGACCACCAGTTGGATGCCCAGGAACATGAAAAAGTAGCGCCATTTGGAGTGGATGCTGACCATGGCGATGGCTCTGCGTCGTCACAAGAAAGGAGGAGGCAGTGCAGGCAGTCTGGCTGGTGTGGGATAATCTGACTCTGTTATTGTTGCCAGGTTTGGTAAGAAAACCCAAAAGTACTAAGAAATCAGGAAGGTGATGATTGTCAGCTGTGTTTTCAAATGAGGCTGTGGTAGCGGCTGTCAACAACTACATACAATGTCACAGATTCTCCGTTACACGTTGGAAATATGGCAACAAATGTTGAATGTGATATCACTATAATCTGTGGCAATCTGGAGTATGGGTATAGAAAGCAGGATAAGTTTCAAAAATGGCAAAAGTTACACAAAGAAGGCACTTTTGGCAGGCTGATATTGAAAAAAACACCAAAAAGTGGAAAGAATTTCATCCAAAAAAACAAAAAAAAACAAAGTCTTGTTTCTTTTTCTCTATTTTACTTCATTACTTGTTGCAGATCACCATGTGGCAGATATCTCCAAAGTAGATGGCTGGATAACCGATATGTGGTTAAACAGGGGTGGCAATGCCAGTCCTGCATCATGTGGTCTCACCCCCATTGACTTCCATGTGTTGCCCTGTGAAGCTCATTCTCCTCCAGTCAAAGAAACGGCAGCGTCAGTGTCCCTCACTCGCTCTCCTTTCCTCCCTTTGTGAGTTTTACACTGCCTTCTGTTCTCCCTCATGGTCTCTCCTGAGGGAGGCCTCTGCTACAACAACAGCAGCCATCACAAAAGGGAGCATACGCAGCCGTATAGGGCCCACACTCTACACAGGATTACACACAGCAGCCACCGTCTGACACACTGGAGAGACAGGGGGAGTGGACCATGACCAGCGTGGGAGGAGCGGTCAGAGAGGTTTGCATGAGTCTGTGGGTGACCGTGTGTGTTTGTTAGGGGGAGGGTCAGGCTGAGAGGAAAAAGAGTGGGGAGAGGAGGTGGAGGAGGAAGGAGGAGGAGGAGGGAGAGTTTTGATCCTCGCTTCTATTGTTCCATAATGATGCAATCCTCAGCTATGAGACAGCTCAAACAGCTCGCTGGGCTCACAGCCACTGGACTCACTGGATGGACAGGAACTGGACCAGTCGCAGCGCTGAAAGACACAGAAGAGGGGCAGGGTCAGTTGCATGGACTGACAACCTTTGGTTCAAACTGTTTACATCAGCGATTTTGTACTTACAGCAGAATGACTTTCCCATGCTAACAATGACTAATTGTGCGCTGTACGGGCTCAACAAATGGATTGTGTTTGTTTACATGGAGACCCAACAGCACAGTTGGAAAGCCTCGACTAATCAGGCCCAGCGTGGGCTCAAGTGCAGAAGCTTCCCCAAAGACAGGCCTGCTGCCCACAGTGGATGGCAGACAGAAAACCGTGCAGCACAGTGTGGATGCAAACCTCTGAAAACAGCAGCCCGTTGATGTTGTGATGTTTGTAGCCTTTGGCTTAACCCTGACCAAAACTCTGGAGCCGTCAGCTGTAGTATCCAACACAACCTTAGTGGCAATTCAATTAGTGCTTGTTAAAGTAGCCAGTCTCAGACCACTAATCCTAATCCCGCTGCATGCTACAAGACTGGTGAAGAGATTGAAGGAGACAAATAGAGAGAGAGAAAACAGTTTGAGACAGCTACAGCAGCTGCCAACCTCGACCAGCACTACTCTTTACAGTGCAGATTTTATTCCTAAAAGCCGGCAGCATAGGAAACATCTTGTACTCATTTTCAACCCACTCTCTGCAGATTTGACTTGGTTTGATGTTAATGAAATCATTTCAAAAAGACAGAGGGATTGATGGATGTCTCATTTGCTGCTCTTTACTGTTTTTTGCACCTCGAAAAATGGTTGCAGCTCGACTCGAGCCAAAAAAATAAGGCAAGTTAACAAGAATAATCTGTTGTGCGCCTAATAAACCCTGCTGTTCGGTTCATTCCTACTGAATGATCAGACTCGTGTGGACATATTCAGCCCTCAGAGCCTGTTACGCTAATTACACAGGGGAAACATTACAAGCACTCAAATGAGGGCAGAGCACATTAGATCTCAGAGGCAGAGCTCTTGTACTTGCCTTTTTCTTGTGCTAAGTCTGTCAGTCAAACCTAACGGTGCAAAGAAAAAAAAACAGTATGTTACTGACAGCTTGTTAGGACGAAAAGAGACACGAGAGAGAAGAAAGGAGGAGCGCTCTGAAGAAAGATGGCGCAAAATTAAAAATGCTTGCTCCTGGTCATGTTGCATATTTTCAAACCCTTTTTTTTGACCATCTCAGATCCGGCTATGCTCTGTTTTTTATGGAATTAGTGCTGCATACCATTTTATTTAATAAAAGACCCTTTGAATAAAATGAGAGCTGCAAGGATATGTTTATAACTCAATGGAAAGACACCAATTCCAACCATTTTGTTAACAATTTTTGTGATTTTTTCAAACAAAATACATAACAGTGCTGGTTTCAGTTTCCTATACTAAAGGTTTAAAGCTTTCCTTTGTTTTTAATGCCTGTAAATGAAGAGTCACCTTGAAGAGTTCTGGGAAATGATGCTTGGCTTTTCTTAAAAAAAAATAACATTGAGGCTTTAAAAGGACTATGATCTCATTTATAAGTGAAAGTAGTGAGCAGATTGTTAACGACAAGCGGTTGTGGATAAGAATAGTCGAGCTGCATCATCACACTCCCTTGTTTTCTCTGTAAAGATGATGACTGATCATTAAATATTTCATGAGTGACAAAAAGAAGCTTCAACCTCTAAATGACAAAGAGTCTAAAGATATATTAATGATACCTGACATTCTCACGGTTGCTGAACTGCAGCCTATTTCTGTCGTTTTCTTCACAGGCCGACTGGGGATTTTCAGTTCAAGTACACAATAAAGGTTTTTCTCTGATGGATAAAGAGGGAGAGGAAAGCCTCCGCTTCCCGCTGCAGATGATTTTCATCTGCATGTGGGACTGGAAGCAGATGGGAGTATGACCCCTCTCACTTTGCCGGGCCCCTTTAATAACCCCACAGATTATGGATATGGTTTGTAAAGATCATGCTATAAAGACCAGAGGTTAATCCCACAGCTCAGAAATCCAACTCCATCCTGGACACACAATAGCGAGCGACCTGGAAAACAGTAATCTTTATTCAAAGTAATGAGGGAGACTTAGTTAGGGGCCGGTTCCTGGTCTTTTAGTCTCACTCCATTAATACAGATGATTAAAACCTTTCAGCCTGCAAGGACTAAACATGTCTGATTAGACAAACCTGGTTTTCAGGTTTGAGTAGTTACACGTGTAACTGGCACACAGAGAGAAAACCCTCAAGGACTGAATCCAAACTTTCTATGAGACATCCTTCCTCTTTGCTCATATTTCAGCTTCACATTCAGGTAATAAGATACAGAAAAGTCTTCACAAAAGAGGGAGAACTGATAGCTCTAGTTTGGTTTAGTGCTCCAGGGCCATATTGTGCTTGAGCTGGCTAATACAGTGACAGAACTTGGCAGCAGGCACCTCCTTCAACAAAGATTAGGCACTGACTTAACACGCACGTAAAAGAGACCCAGCGACTAGATTTAGACGAATCCTTCTGTGTGAGCTAAAAGGCCGAGGATGAGAACGAGAGAACCAGAGAGGGAGGACAAAGCAAACTAAGAGGAGCTGGAGGGGGAATGGGAAAAGCAGCCAACAGTGTGGTTACACTATGTTCTTATGACTTCATTGTCTCTCCTGCACAGATATCCTTCCCGTCTACATTCAGAATTTTAAAAGAGGCAAAACCCCACAAAACAAGTCTGCCCTGCTCTCTACTTTTACTATTATTTTCTTACCATGCTGTGCAAATTGTGCATTAAACAATGATGGCATATAACAGCCGACAAACGGGGCATTTTCTTTCTGCCCAGGGCCATCAATATTACATATATATGACATGTCCGACTTCACAGGCACGCTTGAACACACACGAATGAATGCAAGAGAGGGTTAGCGTGGAGTTCGAATGAAGAGACGGCGAGAACATAAAAGGAGATGGGGGTGTGGGAGTTATATATTTAGCTCATCATCTAGGGACTATAGCTTACGGTCAGCACTGCTGTTCAAATCCTTGAGGGACAACAGAGAGCTCATGCGAAGTCCACTGACAGCCGCAGCAGCTCCGGAGGGAGATCAACAGGCAGCCAGACCGAGTCACAGAGCAGTGAGGGAGACAGCAGGAGCGGCTTTCCCAATCACACGAGTCTCTATCGGTCGAAACATCTTCTAAGTCACTTTCCTCTTACTTCTCACTTTTTTTCTACTGCCTCATCATGATGCTCTGTTTTCTTTGACTAGATTTGATCAGCAGTAAAAAAACAAACATGAAATACTCCATAAAGCTAGACAAATAACCCACTACTGGGACTGTTTTAATAATACACATTTTACGATTGGGTTGTGCGCAAATTCTGCAAAACCAAAAATATGTCTAAAACAGGAATTTCATTCGAACATCATCATTTTAATTTGCATTGTGAACTCATTTCTGTGCGGCCAGATGTCTGCTCAGCTGTATCCTCTGCTAACGATGCTGCAGGCTTTGCTGAGTTTCATACCATGCAGGGAAAAAACACAATCTGCTTGACAGATTACATGATAAAACATTATTAGATCACTCCGAGCATCGTTATCTGCTTTAAATACTGTGTTTAAAAGGCTCAATGTAAACACGTAATATCAGCAGTTAACCAGTCTGTCAGTCAACAGTCTTTCAATGTTTTGTTTTTACATTCAGCTGTTATTCTAGCCAGACATTCAGGCCCAGCTGGCTCACATCAAATGGGCAGAGCACAGGGATGTGGCCCATCCCTACTGATTACCAGCTCCTCTTGGTGTATCAACTCAGTGACGTCTCAACAGAGGAAAACAAACAATATCAGGAAATATCACTTGGGGCCTAAATAAGCAGCTGTCATCACATGTGCGATACGTCACATTATTGACCATATTTACCTGCAGAAATTCTTATATCTGCCAATACTAATAAATAATTATTAGGCTATCTGCTGTTACCAGGATTACAATGCATCCCCATGAATAATCACATATTGACCAGCCCCTGTGAAAACAAAAAAGGGCCACAGTTTACTCAAATGCAAAAACATACAAACTCATGAGTGTGCCCTGTGTATCTTTGAAAAGTAGAAGAATAATGAGTGAAAAGCCAGAATCCTCCAGACCAGACAGTGTGGTCAGTTAAAGACCTTAATCTTTAACCCCACTGAAGCACATAGCAGGACTCTGCATTAAAGGATGAAGCTCTCACATCTGCCAGAGTGTGTCGTCAGATCTATATGAGTTGGTCCATCGAGGATGAGTGAGTGCTCTCTAGTCTTCAATGTGTGACCTCCCTGATAAGCCTGCTAAACCCCGACTACTGTTAGAGAGGGGGGGCAGGTCCATCAAATCCCACTCACTTTTGCACTAAGATTCACTTAAAGCTCTCAAAGCAGAAGACTGCAGCATGGACTTAGGAATCATCATCTCTCTTAATATCATGTATCTAGCTATTATAAAAAAAGCTCCAGGAGGCATGGTATTATATTATATTATATTATTATATCACATAATACTAATGCAACTTCTACTGTTATTATATAGAGTACCAGCTTCTACTATTCTCTTTCCATATTGACATATATCTATACAACCATGTGTATTCCAATAGATTATCTACTCTGTACCGTACACTCCTTACTCCTACTCTGACCTGAAACTATCCTGGTACATTGTGAACTGATTATATCTTTATATTCTAAACTTCATAAAACAATTTGCATTGCCCTAATGTGAACGTGTTGCTATTTTACTTTAACCCATAACTGTCACTTTGCTCCGTCACTTACTGTATAACATGTCCTTTCTGCTCTGTATAATTCTCATTTTCTCATACGTTTGCATAAAACACATGTTTATTTTTCATCTTATCTTTACTCATTTGGATTTCTATGTTTTCTACTCACACTCTCACTGTATCCTTTCTTGCTAATCATGTATGTATTGCTGCAACAACCCGACATACCCTCAATAAAGTATTATCTTCTGACTTAAGTCTAAGATAAAATGTGATACTAAACATGGATTGTAGACTTAACTTGAGTGTGGCACACACCGCAACTGATTTCACAAATGTGGATTTGCTTCTAAGGTAAAAATTAGCTAACCAGTCAAATTTAAATACCTGTGGATTAGTTTTGATGAGGTCAAGATCACCAGTGGCTGCTCAAATAGAGCAGAAAAGGCAGGAGTTGGACAACAATAACAAAATCTTCAACAATGTTCCTAACCTCTAAGTTGCAAAATTTTTCCCAGTTATTTTACTGGCTTTTATTTTTTTTTTTAATCAGATAGGACATCTGAAGAGAAACAGAGAGTGTGTGTTATACAGTAGGGGAGGGCATGCAGCAAAGGGTCAGAGCCGGGAGGTGTAACAGCAGCCAATGAGATGAGGACTACAGCCTTTGTGCATGGGGCCACGCTTTTAGCCGAGCCAAATCGACACCCCTCAGATACTGCTAAGGTTTTGTGTTGTTTTCCTGGGTTCAAAGCATAATCGTCTTTGTGGTTGGCAACAACTCTATCCTGAGTGGCTGCTGCCAGTCAATGAGGGCACAACAGAGACTGCTCTGAAAGCAACATCTCACTTGAAGTTTCATATTCGTGCCAGCTTTAAAGGTAAAAAATATAAAGCCAAGATTAAAAAACTCACAATCTTTTTCTGCTTGTGATTGGAAATCCTACGCTGTGTACTGCAGGCAGAGTGAGTAAAAAGACACAATCCACAGCACACATGTTGAACTATTTCATATTTAACATGCCCAGTAAAGCTTTACAAGACCAGCTTTGCAAAATATGTCTCTACGGGGTTGACCAGCCAGGGATGCTATGTAGAGCCTTCACTATAAAACAAAAGCCCTCTGTATCTGGTTTGGACTTTAATTATTATGACAGCAATAAAAGTCCTGAAATATTCAGGTTAATGATTCTGTTTCCTGTTTGGCCTGTAAAACAACCACGTGCCATTTGGTGTTCACGGCAGACAGAGGTTCTTAATAAAAGGAGATTAACATAGGTGCTCATTTTCTTTTTAGTAAGATCTGACTTCAAGCCAACAGTGACCCATCAACATTTTTAATATGTCAAAGTTGAGACTAAATGTCAGAATTGTTCTCTGTAAACAGTCTGCATCCAAACTATCGACAAACCCAAAGCGCCCCAAACTGAACAAACCGGGTTTTACAACTTTACAATCCAGCTGAGCCATTTCAAAGAAAGTATTTATTCACACCCTGAAAGGGGATTTTCAGAGTACACGTTGTAATTTACATTTAATAAGACTATACTATATTGTTGTTGTACTTGGTTACTCTATATTAACCTTTTGACCATTTAAGTGATACAGAGGCATCAAAATGACAAACTATTATTTAACTATGGGGTTCTATTGAGAGGGAAACTATCGGTTAAATGTTTATTATTGAGAAGATAATCAGTGATAATAACATGCATCAAAAATTAATAGGCAGTACCATATTTTTCGTACTATAAGGCACACCTGTTTATAAGGTGCACCATCAATGAACGCGTCTATTCGAGTCTATTTTCATACATAAAGCGCACCGGATTATAAAGCGCATTAAGCCAAACAAAGTGCTCCGACAAGTCATCAGGCTGTGCGGCTTCGTAGCTTACCGAAGTCGTAATAAAACATTCTGACAGATTTTTGAGCGCTGTGTACCACACAAAAATCGGTTCGAGGTCAGTGAGCACAACCAGATTTCATACATAAGGCGCACCTGATTATAAGGCGCACTGAGGATTTTTGAGAAAATTTAAGGATTTTAAGTGCGCCTTGTAGTGTGAAAAATACGGTGAATAAGAATTTATGCGACAAAAAAAAAACAGTGTAATCCTCTTAGTTAATCTCCTCATTGTTTATCTTTATTTTAGGAAAAGCCAAACACAATACCTTTTAATCACCAATAAGAAAAAAAAAATAACCTCCAGGGCCACTTCAGACATTTAAGGTTATTTTGATGCACCAGAACAGCCTGTTCAGAGGGAATACATTTGACTTAAGTATTTCCAGATGAAGATTCCAGGCTGTAAGTTCTGACTTTTTCCAGGGAAATCTCTGCCAGCCAGGCAGCATCCTGTAGTTTGTGTGTTGTTTTGATCATTGTGACCTTACATGAGTTAAATTGATCGTACCAAATGCTTTCAGAGAACTGCTTGGCATCCTGTCAGCCTCAGGGCATATCTGGAGTACAAAGTCCAGAATCCAAGTGTACACTTTCCCCCCCAGATTAACCTGAAATAAGTGGGTTGATTTTCAGGCAGCTGTTCAACCCTGCTAACAGGATCAAATTCTTTGTGGTGTTGAAATAACACCACAGTTGAAAATGTGTGCACCGATTGGGTCTGGAAAGGACATTTCTAATTCTATGGGCAAAGAGCGCACATCGATTGGTGGGCTTTGCATTAAAAATGAAAACCCACATTCAAAAAATAGAAAATTAATCCCTGGCAAGACTCCTTTCCAGCAGATCTGCCACAGTGAACAAACACAATCCCGCCTCTCTATCTAAACTATGCAGTAGAACTAAGAATACACACATTGTGAGATCAGCTACTCGATTGTCATAAAAGGATATAAGTCATAACTATCCGGACCTTGTCTGTTTGACAATCGGATTAAAGTCTTAAGGTAGATTTCAACTCATTAAACATGTTTTTCATCAAAGGGTATAACCTGCCTATTGAGTCTGTAACAGATCAAATCCTGCCTTGAGGTCCTTACACACCGGGGCCGACGCGAATATAGAACGCGAAAGTACGAAATATTCAGAGGCGAATTTTGACGCGCCTGACTGTACACATCAAGCTGATGCGATTCCGCGACTTTCCAGGGGAAAAGACGCATCCCGGGAAAGACTTCTGCCGAGGAAAGTCCCGCCTCCTTCGCCTCTGATTGGCTAGAACGTTTAGCAAACTGTTAAAGCACACAAACTATCGTCTAATGAGAAATCCGACGCTATGACTCTCCACAAGTTGGTCAGAAGTGAACACACAGTATGCGAAACTTTAAAAAAAATTGACCATGATACGAAAAAATAAACGCCGTAATATCGCATGACAGGAAAACATCGCTGATGCATTGACAGGATACAGGTTCCAAAAGAAATATTGACGTCCGGATAAATAAAAACGGTCCCGGTGTGAGGACCTTTACTCTCCACAATCTTTTCATGAGGATTTAATTTCACACTTTTATTATTTGTATTCAGAACAATGTCGAAGAGTCTGCAAAGTTTCTTTTCCTAATTCACTTCCAGGACACATTTATTTTCATCCACTTTGTAGCTGCATCTTGTCCACTAAACTTGCCAGATACGCAACTCCTGTAGTAGTAGTACAATCATCTTTAAAGTTATCAATTATTTAATTGCACTACAATGCAGGAAACTCCTCAATAGCCTTGAAAGGCAAGGGCTGAATTTTTATTAGCCGCATTATCTATATAATTCTATAATTCCTCCAAACTCTTAAAGTGAGTGCAAATCTACAGGAAACTGTTTGGATACGAGTGTTTAAAACTGCACATAGGAGTGAAACTGATCTGGACAGATGTGCCCAGCAGACCGCAAAACAGCTCTTACACAACCGCATCATTTTTCTTCACTAGACTACCGAGACATTCAGAAGATATTCTGTACACTCACAACCAGCACTGCAAGAAAATACAGCAAGCTTAAGAAAAAGCATTATTCAGATTCTGTGCACAATAGCAGACCTTTCCTCTCAAGCACCAACCAAGAAAGACCAGCAATGAAATAACGTGCAAACATGCCCCCAGAAAAGAGGTGTCTGCATAACAACGCGTGCCAGTGCTCCTGTCATGGCAACCCATCCAGAGCCCTTGCCATTCATCGTGGATGCAGCTGGTACACGTCTCTGTGGCTGTTCCCTTGAGTAGGGCTCTGCTGGGACAGACTGCTGAGGAGAGGGAGAGGAAGGGGAGGGGGAAAGCATCCCTCCTCTTTCCTCTGGTTGCTCATGCCGTTTCCATAGAATAATCTTTACCCCTTAGCTTTAACCACCTCACCAGAGACAAACACAGAAACCTGCACTGCAAACTAAGCATTGACAACCATGGAGACAAGGAAACCCCCATGAGACCACGAATGTACAACAAAACTGGAGCAACAAGTCAGACAGGATAGACATGAAGAAGCCAGCACCACATGTCTTGTAACCCTGGGTATTAAAAGCAGGGTACAAATGCAAAGAACTGAGACTGACTGGGCCCTTAGATATATTCATTTCGCATGAGAGAAAACAAGAACATAAGCTATGTCTTCAATCATATCAAACCAAAATTGTATGTACTTTAAAATTCAGATATGAGTGTAAGGAGCTGCTTTATAAGCCCGAGATCTTACACATAGAGTTTATGTCTGAATATTCTGGATTACTCTGTCACAATTCATATCAATGTTCCAATAACTCGAAATTATTAATCCAAATATGTGTTTGCTCGGAAAAACTTTGAATCTCTGACACAGACAGAAACAGTACAACTGAAAAACACAGATAGTCCAGAGTTAGTTGTGCCTCCAGCTAACTTAGTTGTTACTTTACACACAAACTTTACAGGTCAGATTCATTCACTCCTTTTCAATGACGAGCCATTTTTCTGTAAAAGACAATCTATCACGTTTTATTTGACGGCTACATGAATAAAAGACAATTCTATTATTGATATTAACTGACTTCTTTTGTCGTATGCTTTCCTACCAGCAGTGAGAGGAACTTTTTGAAAAATATATTTTCTTCACAACTGAATGTTAAATTATATTGAAGTCCTGTTCTGCTTCCTTTCTCAGCCTTAATTCTAGTTGAGTCAACGTTTAATGTTAAGCACATTTAAAACAACAGCAAAGTAGAGTTGTACTATGGTGGTCTCAAGCAAAGATTTACAGGTTTCAAAGGATGGAGAGGCAGAGTCTGGAAGCAGCTACTGCAAAAGCTCTGTCAGCGTTGAACATCCAAAAGCATCTGGTGTGTTGACCTTCTGCTCTGACCGGGAGCTCAACAGCTCGGCTAATTATGAAGGCACTGTCCCATGTAAATAAAATAATATGAAATGATTAAAATCTTAAACTGGCAAGACACCGGTAAAGACAAGACAGCACTGGAGTGATGTTATCATTTCTTTCCTACCGCGTCAGTGAATGTGCAACTGCATGAGTGACGCAGAGAAGACTAATCAACATCAAGATACGAAGAGCTGCAATAATGCGACCAAGATATGATACACATGTGCATGACGCCCTAAAGGTCACCAGGAGGTAGACAGGTCTTTATCTCCCTAGAAGTCACAGTTGGAAAAGTCTAATCTGGACAGTTTAAGTCATCTTTTAGTCACATTTCAATTGTCAGAAATCCCAAGATTAGTCAGAAGGGCGAGTGTAGTTGGCTTTACGGACAAGGACACTATTAATGCCACCCAGCAGATTAAGTTAGAGTGAATGATTATTTTAGTTTTCATTAGGGATGCACCAATCCGATATTTGGATCGGATATCGGATGAATGATGCCGATCCAGTTTTTTTTTCTTCTTTTAATTAAATTTTCTTTTAATACATAGAAGTCTTACTTATTTTGCTGTGTGCTAATGTGCAGTTTATTTGTTAATAAAAAAATTATTAAGTAAATTTATATCTTTTTTTTTAACAAAACGGACAATCGGTGTGGTTCATTTGATTTGTTTACATATTTTACGTTATTTTAAAACACCTGCACCACACATTTGTTAACATGTGGTTGTTTTGTTTCATATAGTCGTGTTGCTGTTTTATATTTGTAAGAGTAGATCTTTTTGAGCGCTGAAGATGATTACAATTTGCACAATAAGGAATGTTATTTTATTTAAATTTTACTTATTTTTTATTATGTTCATGTTTATGCCACAGGCACATTACTTTGTACTTTATTACTAGTACTAGTGTTGATTATCTCTGGCTCTTTTAAGGCACCATCATTAATTTTTTAAGCTTATGGCTCCTCTGATATTTAAGGTTACGGAAAAGTTAATTCTGCGTGTTATTCTGATTGTTTTTTCAAAATAAAACTTTGTTAAATGATGTATAAGTACTTTTTAAACATTTTAAACATATTTCAACAATGCCGTGATAATTTTGGCCACGATGATCATGATGTTAAATGTTCATATCGTTACAGCCCTACTCTTGATTAAGCTTTTGGGACAAACTAAAGAGTGGTCCTTAAATCTATCTGCTGCACTGCTCCTCTCATACCTCAAGTATGGATTCAATCAATCTGACAGTTTAGGGGGAGGGGGCCGCTGTGCAGAGCCTTTTGTTCTGCAGAGGTGGGTAAACATGGAAGTATAAGAGAAGAATACAGGCGTAGATATTTTTCAGGGGGGGAAACAAGGAGAAAGTGGCATGAAATGATGCAATCAATGAGTATTTTTAACCCTCTCTGATGTGATCATGTCACTGCTTTGAGACCTTCACGGGTACTAACCTTTCAACAGACGGGACTGTTGCCTTTCCTGTCACAAGTGAAGTGATTAAAACTTTTGATCGTGCAGTTTTTTTTTTGTTTGTTTGTTTGTTTGTTTTTTTGAGTAAAGCAGCGACTCATAAACTGTTTCGGAGCTAAAGAGAACTTGTACATGGTTGAGTTTAAAGTTGTGTAAACCGTCTGCTGGGAGCACTAACACCAGCTCAACGAAACTCAATGTCGGCTGTTCAGCTTGGTAAACTTATGCTGCTGTCTGTTAAGATTAAAATTAACGTGTGAAACTGTCAAATCAGCCGCAGTGTGAAGCGAAATTTAAAAATAACAAACGGTTATTCTCGACAATGTTCAACGCCACCAACAAACGGTTAATACTTTTAAAATTGAGCTAGTTAACAGAGTTTTTCACCATCTTCCAGCTGCTGTGTTAAGCGTTAAAACGTTGACTCAAATTAAGAGATAATGAACTAAACTTTAAAGCTTTTAATCCTTTTAAACTCTACCGAGGAAACTGTTCGCACCAAACATCCGACTGTAACCGCGAAGGACGAGCAACAGAAAGCCGAGCTAGCCACTGCGGGTTAACCGACGTTCTTTAGTTAGCCACCTAGCTAGGTAGCAGCCATACACATATAAACACTGGGCTCTCTTTTACAGTGTTAGTTAGCGTTATAATGTAGAGGTTTTTCCCTTACCGGAGAGGCTGCTTAAATCCCTCGGCCTGTCAAGTAGCTGGAAGTCGTCGGTGTCCACAACAATACCCTCCCTCCTCCGGGTTAACGATATGTTTGGAAGTTGATGCTGTACAGACGGTGTGGTGTGCTGGAGTCTCTGAGAGCGAATGAGCAGAGTCAGTGTCGCACAGCACTTTCCCCTCCCCTTCAATGGAAACCCCACATCACAATTACGTGCGTATTAAACATCCGAATTGAGCTCAAGTAACGCTGAATAAGCGTTAAGACTGAAGTTTAAGACTGAAGTTTTAGCTGTTGCACCACAAAATGAGGTTAAAATGTCAGTAGTTCTGTTCAAGATAGTCAACCACCAGGGGCGGATCCAGAGACTTTTAACAGGGGTGCCACAGGCTCATGCTGAGGGCTTTCTGTCTGTCTCCATGATCGCAGTCATTACATTTGTTAAAAAAATAATAATTTACTGCCTTAATCCAACTGAAACTGGACTTTAAAGGGATATTACGGCATAAAATCAATTAAGGGTCAAACACACCTAACACTAAGTTACACACCCCCTTGAGAAATGAATGTTGCTTCTCTAGTTATACCAACTTTAATAACGATCGCAGGATAGCAATACACAGCGGTCTGAGGGGCCATAAACAAACCTCAACCAAAACACCACTCTATAGCCACAAATAATGATCAGAACACCACCTAACTTTATCAACAGTTCATATAGGGTCTCAGCCATAGCTCTAGCCACCAAACATCTTTTTGACTTTGCCTAATTTCTTTAGCAAATAAACACAACTCAACTACTCTCTTCCAGCATCATTTCTTTATCATTTCCTTGAAGTTATAATCACCATATTAATCATTTTGCACTGCAGACGCAGTAGTTCTTCTGCCTTAGCATCTTGGTTTGATTGTATTTCCATAAAGAAATGATCATAAATGTTCTTCCTTGAGCTGCGTAACCCCGCTGCAGTCTGTAATGGACTGGCCCGAGGTCTCGCTACAAACAAGCAGCTGCTGGAGGAGGGTAGTTGAGTTGTGTTTAGTCTCTTTGCTAAAGAAATCAGGCAAAGTTAAAAATATGTTTGGTGGCTAGTGCTGTGGCTGGGACCCTATATGTACTGTTGATGAAGTTAGGTGCTGTTCTGAGTATTATTTGTGGCTATAGAGTGGCGTTTTGGTTGAGGTTTATTTATGGCTTCTCAGACCACTGTGTATTGCTATCCTGCAGTCGTTACTAAAGTTGGTATAACTAGAGAAGCAAGTGGTTGGCAACGTTCATCTCTCGAGGGGGTGGCTAACTCGGTGTTACAGTGTTTTTGACCCTAAATTAATTTTACGCCGGAATATCCCTTTAATAAAACATGTTAGCACATGAATCCATCAGTGTACACACATCTGGCTTTCAGCCTAAGATTAAATAGCATGGATGCACTAGTAGGACTTTCCTATTATTAAAACAAATAATACAGAGCTGTAAAAGTGACAATGATTTCCTTGTTCAACGTACATCCTGTTAGCCTCGTCAGTTATTTTGATATGTAATAGGTCAATCGGGAGATGACCTGACAGCAACGCACCAAACTGATAGTTTGGTTTAATTAGGATTTCCAGTATAATGACCACCCTCAAAAGTTCACTTCATAAATTAGTCAGTTAAAAAGAGCTAGTCTCGACATCCAGATGTAATGATTCCTCCTTCTTTGCCAAATTTCCCAAGAAAAAAGTTACAAGTTTGACATTGCATACAGACAGGCAAAGAATTTTAAAAATTCAGTGGTAATGACGCAAACAGGTACTTGACCGCATTTTTCAACACTCTGACTCTTACAACACACCAAAGATGACAGAGCAAACAGGTTAAACTCGTAGAAAATGCACTATTTCACAATCGCAGGTTATTTTCTTTCGCTTCAGTAACTGGACTTGTAAGTGGACGACACTTTCCAGTCTTCACGACTCATCACATTTACCCACATTAATAAACTACAGAAGGGAAACCATCAATATAAAACAATACAACCCACGTGCAGTCTCACAATGCTAAATAATATTTAATTGGGAGTACTTCAGGGTAAAATGTGGTAGCTGGGATCGAACCTCTGACCTTCTGATCAAGAGGCAATACATTTGTGATTACATCATTGAGATTAGGTTGTTAAGAGTGTCACTATTATTATTTGAAAAAGTAAATATCCTCTGGAACAGGTCAGAATATAAAAGTAAACAAAAACTCAACATCTGATACAGAAGATCACGTTTCACGGTACATAAGGTACGTAAAATAATCTACTTTATGACTTTGTTACACACATCGAGTCATTCATACTTTTTTCTAAAAATTGCATTTGATAGAGAAACATTACGGGCACTTGCGTGAAAAATATGACTTTATTCTGTTGCTGCCATCACACTAATTTTTATTTTACAGTTTTCAAATGGCCGTCCGACCGCCTTCATACCAATTATTTGGTATACCAATTATTTCTCCAGCTCAAAACAACATGGATGCGTTAGTGTCAGCTCTCAGGTGTAGACTCTTCTTCCCTAGAAAGTTCTCTGGACCAAACCACCACTTGGATCACATATTTGCCATGTTGTCTTACCAACCAGAATTAGCCACCCTGCAGCTGTGCCCCTACTACTTTGACCAGGTCACTTTCAACCTCCCAACCAGAGGGCAAGTGAGACACACGTGGGTACCACTCTACTGATATTGATATTATAATTTTGGGTTTGAAGCAGATCATTGTGTTTAAATAGACTATCTTCCCCCCACTTGTGGTCTAAAGGGAGAGCTGCAATCTCAACCTGCACTGGTTCAACTCATGGGCAAATTTAGAGAAAGAGAAAAAGAGAGCTGCTGAGAAGGATCGAAGGTGGCAGCTATCCGCTAACAAGGATCCCCGACTCATAACTGGGATCTACCTGAGTCGACTCAGTCAGCTCCAAGATGGGAACACGAGCAAAAGTCTGTCCACGGAGGAGTTTATTTATCTGATGTACGGCTTCTCTGTGTAACTGCCTACAAAACAGATGTTTTTGTCTCATGGTTGTCAATAAATTTGTCTTTTTACATTTTTTAACACTGAGCTTGTCTGATGTTTTGATGGCACCAGCTTTATGAGCATCGCTGAGGGCATATAGTTTAGTTTGAAAGGTAAAAGTTCAGTTAATTCACTGATTTGAATTACATTTTTTATGTGCAAGAAGTAAATTTTACTCTAAGAGGACCGGTTTGAAGGTGGCGTGTTGAGGTGAGGTTAAAGACTGCAACCTACAGAAAACGATTACCCTTACCTTCACCTCAGAGTGTGCAGGAGACCAAGCGCCGGCCCCTAATCTTATTAAAAACTCAAAAGGTTTTTCCCAAGTGCAGTTATTTTGTTCATTCTTGCTTCCATTTGCAAAACCAAATCATACAATCTTCACTAACAGATCTTCTTTACTCCTTTGCCTTTTGTTGTACTTGCTGATTCATTACAGAAAAACAAGCCGGATGATTTCACACCTTCCTATTCTCTTCAAAAAGCCACACATTTGAAGGCAAGAATGGTCATTCATTTTTTATGGAAAACATCTTTAATGGATTGTTTTAAGTAACATCTTGTGACGTGAGTACACGTAGATACAAATGTTCTATTCTAGCTACAGTCAGGGCCAGATATTTTTATGAACCAGAAGCGTGTCTGTACAAAAAACACTTCACTGTGTGGTGGTGTGTCTTCTCAAGGCTGGAGACACGGGGCTAATCTTGACATGAGGCCCTGTGCTGCACTGAGTTAATTTAGTCCAAAATCAATGTCGGTCAAGGACAGGGAATCCATAACAGACACACACACTGTGGATACAGACACGCTGACATAAATCAATATTAAACTTGAGTATCTCGACACCTCTATTTTCCAGCTTTATTTTCTCTTTACTTGTAGAACTCATGCTCCTGCTCGTCCTTTTTGATAACGGTCTTGTACGCTTTTTCGAAGTCTTTGGCCAGGACGATATACCTGTTCTCACGCACAGCCAACATGCCAGCCTGAGGGGAACACAAACAGCCGGAGGAAGAAAAACAAGCACTTAGTTATTTAATATGCAAAGCACAGATTATTTACATATCCATTTGTCTTAATTTTCCCTGCTCCAAGGGTAAAGTATAAACAAACAGATAATTAAAGCCTCGTCTCACCTCTTGGCAGATGGAGTTTATGTCGGCTCCAGAGATCTTGTCTGGTCTGGCCACATCTGCACATCAGTTAAGGTTGACTGGACTCAGCAAAGTGAAGCACAAGCAAAACATCTGTGTGCCTAAGCTCCGATATAACAAACTATCTGAGTGATGCAGCAGAATCAAGCTGTAGACTCCTTTACGATGGAAAAACAACTCTTCAGTTATCAGTTTGTCTTTTGAGATATTTGGTTATTTTTGCATGTTTGTTGTTTGCATAGCTACATTTTCACATCATAAAAGATAAACAATGACGTATTTATGGGGTGAACATGAAAATGAGTCTTAGCTCGCAGCGTAACACAAAAGGAACAGGAAGTCCGACATGGAGGCGCAGTCAGTCTGGAGAAAAACTCAAATGTGCATCAAAGAATTAGGACAAAAACAGAAAAAGCAGAGTGAAGTTCCCAATGTTGGTGTCTGTTTCTTTAAAGATTAGTGTGGGAGTTCATTTGTTTTGAGTTTAAGATTTAAACTAAAGAGGGGGTATTTAACTTATTTCCACCAGATCTTTGAAATATCTTAGTTTGTGGATTTACATTTCAGAAAAGATCAAACTGGCTTCATCAGACAAGAGCACCTCTCTACTGCATGGATGACACTAGAACTGGGCGATTATATGATTGTGTTCGAGATAAATCGTCAAAACAGATGTCAGCTGTGGCTTTGAGTCATCCTCTGAAGATGTTATTGTTGAGAAATTATTCAACGTGGTTTTGTGGCGGTGGTTCGGGTATCTCCAAAGTGACGTCGAGCAATTAAGCCGATATGTAAGGTAACACAACAGATCTGTTTAATCATTTGAAGAAGTACTTCCTGAGTTATTACGCAGAAAGCATGAAAATGTGAGCGGAGTCTACACAGCCTGCCATTGCTGACAGTATGAGTAGCATTAGCAGTTTCGCCACAACTAGCAGTGCAGCCACCAGACCAAAGCAGCAATCAGTCATATCAACTACATCATCTAATGTTTACAGTTTAAGGCGTCTTCATTATCCCTGAGGGAGAAATCTGTTTATTTTGGGTCTTACATTCCTGCAAAAACACTCAGGACTGTAAACTAGTTCACTGTATTAATTAGCATTTGTCTACTTTTGTTGTACTGTTGAGTTAAAATGTTTTTTTTTATATTTTTCTAAGTGTATCTTATTCAATTTTCTTTGTTATTTACTTTATACATTAATAAAATGTTAAACTAATCTCTAGTTTCTTTAGTTTTTAGTACAGACACTTTAAAACTGGCAGTTTTAAAAAATAATCGTCATAATAATCGAGATCGGACGATATGACAAAATATATCGTGATAATTTTTTTTGCCAAATCGCCCAGGACGAGATGACACTGGTAACAAAACATTTGTAGCATTCCAAACTTTTGGAAAACTTCCTCTTTTAAACTCCATCTCTTCCGCCGAACAGCAAAACAGCACGATGAAGTCTTACAAGTCTAAAATTAAAATGCATGCAAAGCATCGCCTGGAATGACTGTAATACGGCTTGGAGGAAGGAGATGACCCTTAGAGCAGTCTGAGTGGAGCCTTTTTGATTCATCATCTATAAAGTACCAACCCTGAAGGAGAAAACACTTGCACAACAAAGATAGCAGACAAGTGAACCCTCTGCGTGCAGCAACAAGAAGCAAAACTAATCAAAAGCAAATCATCTTGTTAAGTCCTGCTGATTTGTCCTACAGTGGAAACAAGGATCTTAATGATACAAACTGTTAGCTGTACTTCCTGTATGTATAGAAGGTGCATTATGTTGTACTGCGTAGACATGCAGTCACTACATCACAAGGATACAGTCCTCCAGGTCCACCTCCTCAGAGAGATTCATTTTACTGGTAATGGTGGAGAAAATGAGACGTTTCTGCCTGCGGTCTGGCAGGGGGAACTCAATCTTTCGGTCCAGACGACCAGGACGCAGCAGAGCCGGGTCCAGAGTGTCGGCTCTGTTGGTGGCCATGATCACCTACAGAGGATTTCAACAGAATGCGTGAGAATAGCGGTCAACCATAAACAGATCATGATCGGAGGCGCTTAAAAAAAAAACATGCTTCTGTTTCACTAAAGGCAGAATAACTGAGCCAAACTCAGACTGAATGCCCTGTGGGATACGAGCCAAGGGTTTTGGAACCTTTTGTTGTTGGCAGCCTGAAAGTTTAGGCCTCGCTGCGGTAGATTTCAATCAATTACTGAATGTTGAGGCTATAATTCAATATCAAACGAGTGTTACAGTTTAATGTTCTTGTAATTAAGATCACCTCCAAAGGGTTGCAAAAGTAAACAAAGGTGCGTGCCAGAAAGGCATCAAGTGAAAAATGTTGCCGATTAAAAAACGTTTGGGCTAAAATGCGACCCTTCACTCTGAAATTAGAGGTTTGCAGATAGAAAACAAATGTCTGACAGGAAAAAAGCAGCAAGCGTTGCACTTGCTTTGTGTAAAACAGTCGGGGCAACAAGACACACCATGCAAAGCCACAGTTGTACATTAAAAGAGATTTGTCAAAGAAGCGTCTGCATGAAAAACCCTCAGGAAATTCATTCTTCACAGAGCAGTCTTAGTTCCTGGAAATAAGCTTGCACTCTCTTGAAATACCCAAAGCTCTCTGTGCGCCGCATTCGCATTTAGCTCAGGGGCAAAATGTGCATTTGAGGTTTTGAAGACTGACAACATAAACCTTTTGGGTGCTCTCTAAGCCGAATGAAAGGCCATGAGGCACGGCAACAATGGCAGAGCGAATAAATGGCCAGTTATGTCACGCTGACGGTGCTCAGACTCCATCAGCGGCACCACGAGTCAGCAAATACAGAGAAAGCGCAGTCACAGGGGGGAAGTTAAGAGCTTTCTTACACGGGTGGAATTGACTCACCTTGACATTAACATTCTGGTCAAAGCCGTCCATCTGATTTAGGAGCTCCAGTAAGATTCTCTGCACCTCTCGATCAGCTGCAGGGGGAAAATACAGGGTCAGAGGAGACGTTTATATCATAATCTTACTGCACTTTGATTTGATTAGGGAAAAACAGGTCTAATAAAGAGATGAACTAATGAGATTTTAGCCTCGAATAATAAAAATCATTAAAAAAAAGACTTAAAATAATGCCAGAACTCTTCTCAGGTTTTAATTTAGTGTTGTGCAGGTTGCTGTTCCAGTATGTAAAGACTACAAGTATGACATGTTTGTACCTCCAGTCTGTGCATCAAAACGCTTTGTGGCGATGGCGTCAATCTCATCGATGAAAATGATGGCCGGAGCATTTTCCTTTGCCAGCCTGAAGACGTCGCGCACCATACGAGGACCTTCACCCAAATACTTCTGGACAAACTCAGAGCCCACCACACGGATGAACGCCGCTGAAGACAAAAACGTAGAACAGGAGTTCTTACTTTTTAATTACCGCACTTGATCATTAGTAATCATCCTTGACAAGACAAAGTATCTGTTTTATGTGACAACAATCAACTTTTTCAATAACAGAGTTGGAATTGTTCTTGCACTGTCAAAATAAAGGTAAAAAGTCTCTGTTAACATCTCTGTGCCTGATTGACCACATTTCTGATTAAAGGAGTATCTATACTAGTTTTTGCAGATATGAGAAATAAGGAGAAATGTTCTGTTCGTAGCTGCAGACTTTTCTGCAGATTGATAATGTATCCGAAAAGGCCTGTAAGAGGACACAGTCATGCTGTCATAAATGTTTGTGCTCCTTAGGGACGGAAAGATTAACCAATTTATGTCAATACATGGACACACACGATTGCAGCTGTGAATGGTTGCAGTTTGACTGAAATCTATATGCATCAGTGTTTAAATTCATCCATCATTAAAATGCAATTAATTTTACATCATGATTTTTATAGAAAAGGGACCAACCCAATTTTTGGAGGGAGGGTTTATTCAAGTTTACTGCTACTTTGGGGAACTTTTAGTCTGTGTTGGCTCTGGCGCTCTCTGTGTACAGACTGATACATCTTGACTCTTGTTCTGTATATGTAAAGGTAGTCTCTCAGACAAACACCTCATCCTCCTGTCTTTTAATCTATCTTCTCACAGAGATTTCAGGGTTTAAAATTTACAACAAAAAAGTTCTCATCTTATTACTAGTGGTCCTGTTTGCTATTTGTTTTAAAGTTATCACATGCCAGGGATGTAGCTAGATGTTGTTTGCCAAAGATGTATACCAGAGTATTGAAGAGTAACTTAGTAACTGTGCAAAACAAACATGAAGGAGGCTTTCAAACCGAAAGTTTGGGTAGACCACATGTTTCACCAGAGAGATGGGCGACAAGCTGAATGCATTCTGGAAAAAGATGCCGTGCTGGTCAAATAAAACAAATGTGGTTAACCTCATAACTCTCCTAAAATGGCAGCGTGGTTTGGCTGTAGTTGCTGCTACCCTCCTACATCGAAGAGCAAAGCTTTGCAGGCTTTTTCATGTCCTGCTGGCTTTCACCTCTTGTTTGAAGACAATAGCAGACACCATAGCTGTCATGGGCCGTTATAAAGACCTTTGTCTAGTCGATTTTTTTCTTATTATCTTTGAATCAGTCACATCATAATTACTCTGAATTTGATCATGTTGTAGTGCTCTGCGTCAGGATTGACAGACACTCTCTACAGCTGCACCGTATATTTGCATCCTAGATATTTACACTTCGAACTTCATGCTGCACAGCTGTTCCTGTTGCAATGAATCTAATCTATAGATCCTGTGAGGAACTCTGTTTGTGCAGGGTTTGGTGCCCCAAGTGGAGAAACTGATTCCTCTCATCTGAACTGATACTTGAGCTGAGTTTGTGTGCACGTCAAATATAGACTGTATATAGAATGGACAGCGTCTGCCTCCTTGCTGGTTGAAGCCACTCTGAGAACAGCACCCTCTGTTGACGGGCTGCAGTATAGGTCATAAATCCTGCCTCCACCAGCAAAGCTTATGGAGCTGTGGACAAACTTTAGAAATTTATTAAACAGAACATAACCCCCCCTCCCCCCCGCTTGCAATGTTGACATGTAGTTACTGTAAGACTGTTTTGTGCTCAAGTCCTCTTTTTTCTGCGCAGCTCCATTTTTTAAAGTTATTAGGGGGTTCATGTTTTCTTTGATTGACACTTGATACAACTTACTGCCGTTCAAGGATTGTGTAGCTCACCCGGGGGATACACTGTTTGAGCCGAGCCTCATCACAGCGACTCTCCCTTTAATCCGTATACTGGCAGGAGGCGGAACCAAATTGTCCATAGTATATACAGTCTATGATGTCAAAGAATTCCTCCCCTGCTCACTTTTATCAGTAAAAGGCATCAGAACTTGGTACTGTGAACATTTGATGTTAAATAAGTTTCACATAACACTAACTTCAGCATGCTGTTACTCATCTAGTCTGACACTTACCCCCTCCAGTGGTTACACACATTTAAACATCATTTGCTTTTGTAGGTCCTCTAATTTCAAGGTGTTTCAAATCACAGCACACATACTCTGTAGTCTCTGACATGACGATCTTACCTGTAGTGTGGTGTGCCACGGCCTTGGCCAACATGGTCTTCCCACAACCCGGAGGTCCGTACATCAGGACACCCCTGGGTGGGTCGATGCCAATCTAGGAAAAGTAATAGACCAGCGTTAAGCATCTACAGCTAGGGGGTTCTGTATTTTTAAGAGAGAGAAACAGAAAGATCTTTGTTTTGATGTAAAATTATTTAATCTCTCTGAAATGTCTCACCTGTTTGTAAAGCTCAAAGTGTGTGAGTGGAAGCTCCACAGCTTCTCGGACTTCCTGCTTCTGAATATCCATACCACCGATGTCAGCGTACATCACATCAGGCTTTTGGTCTGAGAGGAGAAAGAAAGGAAGAAAAAAAAGACAATTATCACAGACTTGCACTTGAAACATGATTTAACTTTTTACTGGATCTTCAGTCTTGTGAATTACTTTAAAAAAGCTTCTGTAAGCTGAGGAACTGTATTGTTTGGTGAAACTCTGGGCTTCCATACAAACTAAGAAGACAATAATCTGTGACACTAATACACAACAAGGTCTACTTCTATCTTTATAAGAGGCTCCTCCTCAGACTGTCTGAAACCCTCTGGGAGGCAGCAGACTCAGTGTTGTACCTGACGTGAGCATCATAATGCTGCTGTCAGCTTCAGGAGGGAGAACATCCACCAGAGCGTTGCTGTGCTTGTGCAAGGCCACAGAGGCGTTGGGCTTCAGCAGCTCTCTGTCAATGGTGCTCAAGATGCGCACATAGTAGTTGGACCCTGAGAAGAAAGAACACAAGAACTGAACTCATTACACATTTAAAACATGAACCACATACTGAATAATTCAAACTTGACTGTACACAGTACATTACATGGTAAAGCATTTAAACACACAGCCACTGTGCATCATCTGACGTTTCATCAAATTTTAATTCTCAGCTTTACCCACTCATTTATTTATTTTTACAGGCAGTAGTTTTGTATTTTTTAATGCATGCTGTATATTCTATACATATACTCTCATAGTTTTAATGCTAGAAAAGAACAAAAGATATCAGTGCAAAATATATTCTCAGTGTATGAAGTTGTGACCAGCGACCAGCGTGGATAAAATACCAAGAGAACAGTGCATCCTATAGTATTGTTTTTAGCGCAGATCACAAGACAGGTAACACCTCACCTGTGCCCTTCTAAAACCTCGAGGACCATCCTTGACCAGGTTCAAACATAGAGTGTCCTAAACTTATATGAAGCCATAAAAATGTTCTCTACAGTGGTACACCGCCTCTCAGTCTCTGTTTATCAGAACAGCTGCTTCGGAAAAAAATGAATAAATGGGAACAGAGACCCATGTATTCAAACAGGTCAATAGCCTGCTTAGTATGATCTGTTTTTTTTTAATCTATACGGTCAATCTTGGTTTGCATAAAATATTCACAGGTTCGTTTTAGTCAAGATTCACATTTTCAGAGCATTTCATCCTCCGCACGCTCTGCAAACATGGCTAAATGTTACCTGTGGTGGAGCCAACAATTGCTGTGTTCTGGTCAACAGCTTCCAAGAACTGGCCAATGACCAGTGGGATGCTCTGTATCCTCTTCACCTCCTCCTGGGCATGGAGGAACTCTTTCTTCAAATTTTTCTGTTCATCTTTAATGTACTCCTCTTGCACCTCAAGGAACTCCAGCTCTTGCTGCAGCTTCTACAAACACAAAATAACAGAAGGTGTTCCATATAAAATCAGCTGAAACATTTACAATAACATGCTACCATTTACACAGAAGTGTAAACGAAGGTGGAGTGACGTTGTTCCGTCTCAGATCCTCTCCTGAAGTCAGAGTTACAGCCTTACTATCAGCAGCCTAACTATCAGAACCAGCAGTGAGCTACTGTAACTATTATGTTGGATCAAACTACGCCCACTAGCTTTAACTCCACACGAGCATCATTAGGCCTTAGTCACCCAAAACCTGTTTCCAGTTCAGTTTTTCACTCTGAGTTGGCTCTGTGTGAATTTAAGTAGAACCCACTGAAAATTTTCATTTTAAAATTTTATTGTTTGTTTTTAATTCTTTAAATGGATCAGCACCACAGTATATCTCCAACTTGTGGTTCCAAAGACTCGTTTAAAAACCTGTGGTGACCGAGATTTCTCGGCTGTGGCTCCCAAATTATGGAATGAATTGCCACTTGAGATTAAAACATCCCCCCTACTTTCAAATCGCATCTTAAAACTCATTTTTAACAACAAAGTTACTGACTGCGACCATGGATACAGACAGACAGACAGACCTCAACATGAGCCTGTGGCACCCCTGTAAATTAATTTTACGCCGGAATATCCCTTTATCAGTGTTATAATAGGTGTTTGAACCCACGCCTCAATTTTGATCTCTATTTAATCAATGTTTTTTTTATATATTCTACAATCTTTTCAAGAATGATTAGACTTAAATATGCATAATCACTGCCAAATAAAGTTTAAAAATGTTAATGTTTCAACTCAAATTCATGAGAAAGTCACAAACCTTGTATCTGCTGTAAAGATCCTCCAGATCTTCTGGTTCTGGGGCCAAGAAAGAAAGACCCGTCTGGGGTCTGGAAGTCAGTACCGCCGGCATATCTTCCTGTAAAGGTGACAACAGCACAAAAGTCATGTAAAACTCTTGATATGTCCATCAAAGATAAGAAAGAAACCGTATCTTTGTGATGTTTTTTTAACATCTTGTTATGCTAAGGCTAACAGCTAGCTAACTGGGATGACATAGCAACTGCACAGGGCAGAGCATGAATAGGCAGGTTTCAACAGAGCAAAGGAGCAAACTAATCAATAATTATTCGACGAACAACCTCACACGGCAACACTAAAAATATGGATTTACAAAAAGCCTACCACAGAAAGTTAATCGAATATGAATGTACAACACGGAACGATCTCACTGATTCATACCGGACTCTTCTCCACGGCTACGATGTCCTCCATGTTGATGCTTACCCAATGACGTTATGGCGTAGAACGTGAACACAAAGCCGTATGGGTAATGGAGTTCTTCAACAGGCTAACGGGGAGTAAGAAAGAAGAAAGGCTAAAATTAGACAAATGAAGTTAATATAAAGATGTTATAAGACATGATTTGTGATTTTAATTATATTCCCACTGTCTGACTCCATTAGCATAAACAGTTCATGGTAATATTGATCTAGTCTGACTTAATGTAAAATGCCTAATGAATAAACTTGCCTTGATTTGACTTTAAAACCGAACTAAGGCCTGCTTAGGGGCCCCAATGGCCAGTAGGGGGCCTCCAAGAGCAATCAAGAAAATAAAAAAATAATTTTTTGCATGTATGATGCTTTCTGTATGATCAAATGTATGTTATTGTAAAAATGAAATTAATTAAAAACATTTTATTGCTGCTACAGATGTAAGCCTGTGATTCTTACGGCCGATGACACTTTTACAGTAAACACAATGCTTTATCACTTAGAATGTAGGGAAAATCAACCCCAGGCTGTTCTTGAATGTGTTACATTTTGTGATTAAAAACCATATTTTTAAGAATAAGAATAACTTTATTAATCCCCGAATGGAAATTCAATTGTCTGTTGTATCACATAATATGTCTCCAAAAAAAAATCTACTATTTACACAAGAGTTATAAAGTCTAATGGCTGTTGGTACAAAAGATCTTCTGAATCTTTCTGTCCTGCAGCGAAGAGAGAGGAGCCGTCCAGCACCATTGGCGCTTTGGTCCATCAAGGTGTTGTGAAGTGGGTGATCCATGTTCTTTAGAATATATTTGGCACCTTGAACATCATTTATCGGTCATTCATTGGTATTATTTATCTTTTTACCAAGGCCACCCCCTTAAATATGTAAAGAAATGTCAGGCGCATTAAATTTGTACTGTAGTAGGTTTGTGAATGATCAACAATCAATATTATTGGCAGAAATAGAGGGCCCCAAAATCTAATTTTGCTTAGGGCCCGATTGAGGCTGCCTTCACTTAACAGGAAAAATGCCAGATATTTGTGGCATTAGGATCTTATTATTGGTATTTTTAAAATGGGTTTCCTGTAACTCCACAACATGCAAGGGTACGATCATGTGCACCCTCTGCAAGTGGTAATGCATATCCTGTTCAGAGCAGAGGGTCTCAATATTTCTGTGATGTTGGTGTGAAGGAAATAAAAGGTGTAATCCACACCTTACAGCGGTGTCGACCTGACTGAAAATAAATGTAGATGACACCCCTTCAGCTACTTTTGTATGTGTGGTAGGAAAAATGGAAAATGTACGTCAGTGTAGAACAGCGTTGGCTACAAACAAATGGACTTCATTGGCTCCATCTGGAAAATAGTGGTTAGAATAAGAGGGGGCACGGCATGAAAGACCGCACTGAAAGTCAGCAGAATAATTGTAAGATGAGTTTAAAAAGAAACGAAAATAAAAGGTTTTCAATGTGAGAGAGCAGCAAATGGATCAAACCAAAACCAAAAGACAAGAACTTGATATTGTGCTCACAATTTCATGCAAAAACTGTAAGGTTGGGGTGGGGGGTTCTTTAACCACTGTGGAAGGAAGAGGAAGTGGTACATGGTGAGAGTATATCCTATCTTTATTACTCAAAGCAAGCAGCATTATACATTTGGTCGAGAAGCATGTTACACATGTCTGAGATGAACGATGTCTCAATCCGTACAAGAAGGGGATGGTGGATACAACTGATGTTTCTCAGCCTTACGGTCTCAGGTAACATTTGTATGGATGTGATTTTTTTTATATACTTGTGTTTTTCTGTATTTTTTTAACTGTGTTTGTAATGGCTTGTATATTCTCAGTATGATCTGATGTGTTCATTCTGTCTTTTAACAGTGTGCTTAGTATTAGTAATGAATATTCAGCTGGCTAACTTGACAAAGCTATTTCTTTGAACCAATCTAAAAGACAAGTGATCCATTGTGGCAAGTTTTTTTTTTCTTGAACAGTGATTTTGACACTGAGGTGTGTGGAAACCCTTTATAGAATTTAGAACAACCATCATGGGGTTACATATAGACACCTCTGAATTTATGTTCGATCTGAAACTGTTCAATGAGTTTTTGATATGGTCCATGATATATCACAAGAGGGTGACTCCTCAAGATGATCTTCAGATTTGTGG
The DNA here is from genome assembly GCA_962446985.1 of Xyrichtys novacula. Classification (NCBI taxonomy): domain Eukaryota; kingdom Metazoa; phylum Chordata; class Actinopteri; order Labriformes; family Labridae; genus Xyrichtys; species Xyrichtys novacula. The sequence continues at coordinate 29,846,928 of OY660871.1, forward strand.
ATGAAAATATAGCTTTACAAATAGTGTTTCAGTCAAACAAAATTTAGAAAGTAGATTATTTCTCCTTTTTATTACTGTGGCAAAAAAAAATCTACTGTAAACTGATTTGTGTAGTTGAGAAAGCTGGACAGCCGGCAGGCCAGCGATCCAGAGAAATCTACAGCGTGGTTGAGCTCAGGGACTCCCAGAAAAGACTGTGGTTGCAGACTTTAATGGGACACGATGAGTTAAAGTTAAAGTTAATGACACAGAAAGAGAGAGGGTAGAGGAGGAGAGAAGGGAGCTCAATTTCCCGGACCCCCAGCAGTCTAAACCTAAAACAGCGAAACTAAGAGCTGGCCCGAGCCTGAACAAGCTCTTACTATGAACTTTATCAAAAAGGAAACGCTTTTGTTCAATTGTATCCTCAGTGTTGTTGTTAGGGGAGACCGGGGCTTGTTGTCACATTGCAATTATCTTTGCCACCAGAGGGCGCAACTAAAAAGTGGAATACAAGTTTTCTTCCTTTACATGGTCAGGGGTCGTGTCCTGTCTGAGAAGAGAAGAGCACATTGTGAGCTGAGATGAGCGCCAGTTAACCGTTTTGCACAACCCAAAGTAAAAACAAATAACTTCATATATTTTAAAATGAGCTTCTTTCAGATAAAAATCCTAGCAGTGATACATGTGGACTTGTAAGAGGAGAGATTAAGGCATCATGTCATACCTCAGTCATTGTTCTGTTTTAAGATGTTTTTAAGCTAGAGCTCTAATCAGCAAACATGGTAATTTGGGGCAACATGTCTCAGTCATTTTGGGGTTAGTTGTCACATGTTTAAAAGGGATTAAAATTAACATAGAGAGTCTGTTTATCAGCAGTTGTCGTAATGAGATTTTGGCTTTATTTTTAAAGGAAAAAAGAATGGTTTAAAGGAGACGAGAAAGCAAAAAGACATGAAACATGGCAGTGCAGTACCTGACGTGATGCTGAGGGTGGTCAGACAGGTGATCCTAGCTAATAAATCAATCTGGAGGACAAAAAAGGACTTTAATGTCAACTACCATACCTTAGCTCGGTACTGCGAAACATTCACCCCAGCCGAAATACAGAGTCAGACAGATCTCCAAGCCCCAGAGCATGTTGCATAATATTTTATGTTAACGTTTGTTCAACGACTTTTTCTTTAGCTCAATGATAAACATTTTCTGTGCCTGACTTTGATGTTCACTTTTATGTAAAAAAAATGAAAACAGTAAAAATAATTTTGTCCTCGTTTTATTATCTGCAAAATCCACTGTGACATCTTACCCCATATAGTGAGACAACTTACCCAATGGTGGGGCAACATGTCTCATGTTCACACTCTCTATTTGATTTCTTATAACTCTGCACTGACACATGATATGAAAATGACATGAATATGAAATATCTACCTGAGACTTCAGTCTTTCATCTGGTACACATTTTGTTTATATATGATGCATTGATTTCAAGATATATGTTAAGAGTGTAAAAAGTGCAACAACAAGCCCCGGTCTCCCCTATGTGACGACTTTTCCTGTCAGGTTGACCGTAAATTCTCGGCTACTACACACCAACGTGACCAATGTGCTGGAAAGTGGAACTTCCAAACCTGAAACCGTCTTTGATACAGATCCTTTTACTGAATTTAAAACACAAAAACAATCACTGAAGCTGTCAGAAAAATCCCCAACACAGAAACATGTTTTAATTTTATTCTCATTTCTTCTTTGGGTTTTTGCTTCTTTAAAGGTTGCGGAGTGTGAAACTCTCAGGTTTTGTTTTATTTCCTCAAAAAGCTACAAACAATGAGGGCCTTTTTCAAATCCTTGTGACCACACATTCCCTGCAACATCTGTGGAAACAAGAAAAACAATCTGCATCGTAGTATCTATGATTTATGATAAGCTGTGTGGACCGATACAAAATAGTTAGCTTCCCTCCAAACTACAAATTCCTACAATTTAAACATCACTCATGATGATAAACCCAGAGTATGCAGTATAAATATTGTCTGAATTATGTTTTCAAAGCAGCACAGGCAGTGGTGGGGTATTTCTTTATAAGATCAGGTGACAGGAAATGAAATTGGTTAACCGCCATCATGCCATTCTTCACTGATATATGTTTTGTTTTTTTCAGGCGTTTGCTCCCTCGTCACAGTAGACCAGCCTCCTGTGTTAACCTCTGCTCTGGGCCGTGCAGTTATGCTGCAGTGCCAGCTTCTTTTGTCCCCTGGTGAGAAGATGAAGTCCTCACCGATTCTGTACTGGGAGCGCATGAACGCCGCCAGTACAAGGCTGTGGCCTGACTCTGACGAGTACAGGAGCCGTGTAGCACTACTAGACAGTAACCCAAACTCTTCCAATAAGTCTATGATGCTGAAGGATGTCCAGTGGGCTGACAGCGGGAAGTACCGGTGCAAACTCTCCATCCACACAGAGACGAGAAGCAGGAAGCTGGGGAATGGATCTTTACTGGTGGTTTATGGTAAATACAAAGTTTGAGATGTTTTGTTTTCAGGAATTAACTTTTGGTAACAGCTCAAATATCTATCTTTCTTTCTCTTTAGACACCATGAGCTTTAATCTCACCCATCAGAATGACTCCTTGCTCCGCTGTGAGGTAAAAGCGAGCTGTGACCCTGCCTTGGTTTTGTCCATTTTCCGTGACGGAGTCAAGCTCCAAAGTGTCAACAGAGATCCACGCTGTGCTGCTGCAGCTCAGCTCCCTGTCACGCTGTCAGAGAGCGTGTGTGGGAAGGGCGGGGGAAAGTATGAGTGTCAGCTGCACCTGAACCAAAACCTGATAACCAAAAGCAGCTTCTATTACAATCCACCAGGTAAATATCTCTCTCAGTTCAATTCTGGTAAAAACAAATTCAGTCCTCACCATCAATAACTCATTTTACATTTTAACATATGACCCAGCAGATAAGGAGTAGATGAAAAGCTGCCTTAAATATCTTGATGCAAATCCTGTCTTTGCCCTGTCACTCTGAAAGTTCAGTTTGTTGTGTCACACATGTCCCGCAGACTCCCACAGCCTCAGCCTTTAACTTTTCTCAAAGTTTGTGTTGATCTGTTTTTTCCTCAGTGACTGAAGACAAAAATGTCTCAATCACAGCTTCACCAACCGTCTCTGGTGGGTCCCTCCTACACAGTGTCAAACGTTCAGTTTTATGTGGTGCAGAAAAAATCCTACACAAAGCCAGATGGTGTTTTTGTTTAGATTTCATCTGATCTAAGTCCAGGATTGCTTGTTTATTTATTTTTTTCTTTCAGTTCCAGAGCCCTGGTTCTTGTACGGATCACTCCTTCTGGTTCCTATCATCTTCTTGCTGGTATTAATTACAGCCTATTTGTGCAGATGCTAAGAGTGTCAAGATCTGGCCACCCACAAGGACGTTTTTGTGACCTATATCCTGAAAAAGACTCCTTTTTTTGACTACTGCCTCTTGTGATTAATTTAGGGCAAATTTTCACAATGTATGTCTATAACTGATGAATAACTGTCAGTAGTCTTGTTTCATTCATTTTGCTGCTATCTTCTAGTGTTGATTCTGTGTTTTGGTGTCCTAAGATGGGGTTGCTCTTCTCTATGAGAACATCTGAGACTCCCTGTGATGAAAGTTTTGATTTCTGTTACATAAACTTTATGTACAGTTTCCTCCTGCACCAAAAAAGTGTAAATTTGTGCTTCTGTTTATAGTTTATCCCCGCCTCACGATTCATGATTTTTGACGCTCTGTCTCCATCTAGTGGTTACAGGGGGAACAGCATACAAGGGAATCCAACTCAGAGAATCCGAAATATAATAGAAATGTGGACACCATTTGATAGCTATATTGAGAATGGAGATATAGAAGGGCTTCTACGTGATGAAAAACACTGAATGAAAAAAGTTAAATGGCTTGTTGATTGTTCCAAAAAAGGAAAAAATTAATAAATAAAAGGATGTTCAGACGTGCACAAAGATCTTGACAAACCCCTGAAGTTAAAATTTATCCCAAACAAGGAATTATTGATTGTAAAAAGTACTTCTTTGTTATGTTCTGTGCATTCTTTCAGTTTTAGAAGAGATTAGTGTTTGTGTGTGTGTGTTTTTTTTTTTCTTTGGGGGGGGGGGGTGACTTTTGTAATACACAATTGCATGAAAAAACTGTCAACATAATGTGAAATGAAAGTCAATCAGTATAGTATTTTAAAAAAAGCAACTGTATCGGTTCACAAAGTGTAAAAATTACAGGGATTATTATTTCAGTTACAGATAGTAAAGCTTTATACATGCAAAGACAAAGGTGACCGAACCGTAACTACTTTAAAAACAGAAAACAAACTCTTTTTTCTCCAGTAATCAGAAGTAGAATCATGTGGTATTTGCTGACATTACTAAAACCTTTATAAAATGCAGATATGATCATTTTTCTGTCAAATACAGTGTGAAAACCTGTCAAAAAAGTATAAACGTATAATTAAAAATATCATCTGATGGTGCATTTATTCTGCTGCTTTTCTACACTAAAGATAATTTTCAGCATGTATTGAATAAATTCAAACAAACTTCTTAATGGCTGACAATTCCCCCCTCTGCTATTGTTACTCTGATTAAATTTAATCCACATATTTACACAGATGAAAAGAGATGTTGGTGGAATTAGGGACACGAAGGTCAAACTCGCACTTACACACAAACCCACATAAACACACATGTGTGCACACGGTAGTGGTGCATTTGCAAAGGCCAGGACAGAGATGCAATCAACACAGTAATCCTCACTGCTGGCGTAATGAAATGGCCAAGAGATCAGCATGCACACACACACACACACACACACACACACACACACACACACACACACACACACACACACACACACACACACACACACACACACACACACACATTCAGAGGACTAATTCCCCTCTGAGCTGAGTCACACACATTCAGGCGCTGCACCTGAGGCCTGTGGTCGGGTTAAATGTGAATAAGTGCTGGCTGTGTTTGCTGTGTTTATGTGGGTCAATGCAAAGAGTAAACAATATAATATAACACAGTCAAAGTTAATGTTAAAGAATGGGTCAGGCACGGTCAGATGTTATATGCTGCCTTCCTTTAAATTAAATGTTACAAATCCTTGGTTAAAATAAGCCCTAGTCTATCATTAAATTGTCCACAGTAAATGGCATTGAAGCTTGCAGACCCCATCAGCTGATCAGTACGCTGCAGGTGAAAAACCATGTATGTGTTGTGTCCAAGTACAGGGAAAAAACAAATGAACTTTTTGGCATACACTGAAAAATGTCCAAACAGAGCGTACACTTACACTAACCTAAGTGTTTGGGTCGGAGCTTTTTAAAGGTAGCTGAATTGTATTGCAAAGTTGACCAAGTCTGTCACAGATGATAGTCTACCATCCACTCCAGTGCTCCGACCAGTCTCTCAACAAAGTGGCCGAGCTGACCAGCATGTCCAAATCCACCCACTCTTGCAGGGTTGCCAAATCCACTGCCATTGAGTTCTCTATATGATTTGCTGCTGTGTTCTTCCATGAGCTTACCCCAACTTGACCCCGCAATTAGGGCGGAGGCAGGAAGTATTTCAGGTGAGGTGAAAAACTAAGCATTATGTGTCCACACACGCAGCTCAAGGAAGGACAAAACCACCTTTCACAAATGTGGGGATGGATAATTTTAGGCCCATAGAGGTCAGGAGAAGTCTCCATTGAAGTCTCTCATACACTGGACACTGATTCCTGCATAAATGCAGTTTAACAGTTCATGTGTAGAAGAGGACAAGTGGCTCTCATCAGATCTGATAATGGAACAAATTCAGATGGAGCTGAAAGAGAGCTAATAACAGCGATACAGGAAATAGATCAAACTAAGATACAAAATGCTCGAACACAAAGAGGAATACAGTGGATTCTCAATCCACCTGCTGGACCACATTTTGGTGGCATTTGGGAGAGACAAGAAAAATTGGTGAAGAGGATTCTAAAATCTGTGCTTCATGAGCAAACTTCGTGTCAACAAACAGTGCTTTGGGAAGTAGAAGCTATTATCAACGACAGGCCAATAACTGCATCATCGGATGACCCTAACGATGTAGAAGCTCTTACCTCGAACCATTTACTGTTACTCAAGAAGCAGCCTTTGCATCAGTAATTTCAGAGGTTGTCAGGAATTTTGTGCATATCTGAAAGTGTTTTAATAATAATGATGCTAATAATGATGCTAATAATAATGCTAATAATAATTATTGTTACAACAACAACAATAATAATAATAAATAATGATAATAATAAATATAGTAATAATGACGATTTGCAAGAAAAATAATAATTTAAATAATAATAATAATAATATTAAAAACAACAACAACAACAACAACAATAATAATAACAATGATAAAAAATAATCAAAATAATAATAATAATAATAATAATAATAATAATAATAATAATAATAATAATAATGACAATAATAATGATAATAATAATAAAAGTTATAATGTTTATTTTCTTTTATTTGTTTGTGTTTTAGTGTTTATATGAATGGAGACGAACCAAAATTTTAACCTATGCCTTAACATCCTATACATACAGTTTCTGCAATACTAACGACCACATGGATCTCTGTGCAGACACGTGGGGTTTCTGGAAGGGATGAAAACATCATATAAATTCACTGTTGTCATAACAACGGCACTATACTTCCCTCCTCCTCCTCCTCCTCTTCTACCGTCTCCATCCCTCTGCTGCAATGCATCACACCCTCCCTCCCTTCTCTCTCTCTCTCCATCCATCCATCCTCCTCCTCTTTCTCCTCCTGTAGCCTATGCACCTCCCTCCCCCAGCCTTCACCCATCCCAAAGACTGATTAGCGCGGCATCCTCGCGCCTGACACATCATGTCATTTCTGGAGGCTTCTGTTTTCGTGAGGGCACGCGCGCGTCTCTCCGCGTCTTTTCAGGTTTGACGGCTTGGCCAGTTTCACCGGGAGGGGGGGATTTCGGCGTACATCGGGGGGCTTTTTAAAATTGTTTTTCTATCTTTCTTCTTCTTTTTTCCCTCTCTGGTTACGTGTTATGATCCTAAAACCTCTCGGATGGTTCCCCGGTGTGAGAGAGGTGGCACGTCCAGGATCTGACAGCCTGACGCGGGATGGAAGCCGTCCACCTCTGACCCACCAGTGAGGAGATGTTTGGAGGACATCAGAGAGACTCTAAAAGCCCAGAGTGAAATTTTGAAGCGGTGGCAGGTAAAAGGACGCTAAAGGTGCTGCGCTCGGATCTGCCACACATTATTTTATAGTTAGGATTGTCTGTATTTAAGGACAAGTGTCATGTGATTACAGCCTCTTAAAAATCGCGTTTTATTAGTTAGTCATAGCAGGAACGCACAAAACAATAACGCACTTTTTTCAGCCTCCACAGACGCACAGAGACCAGGCTGCCTATAAATACCCAAACCCCCCATCCTCTGATCAACGCATGCCTTTTAGTCCTCTTAAAGACTCATGTCATGTTTGGGTGACCCGTCTGAGCTTCAGAGCCACCTGTGCAGCTGCAGTCAGATGGCTTAAGTGGAGTGGAAACAGAGCAGATGATTTTGCTTGAATAAATCAAAAAGCAACAAGCCTCTGGCCTGGATCACCGCCTAAAGGTTTAACTGAGGAGATGTAGAGAAAGTTCAACTCGGGGCGCAAAAAGAGAGCAATAACTCTGTTAAGAGGCAATAATGAAAAGAGAGGATTGTAACTTCTTCCAGAACCAAAGAGCCCGAGGAGTCTTCACCCTGCTTCCATTTTCCCATTTACTCACGCTGTGACTCCAAACTCTGACCTTTCATTCTGCCCAGGTCACCCGAGGTGTTCATGCTTGCATTATTTTGACATTTAAACAGACTTTCCCGCACAATCACCACCGGCGTTTTGCTTCTTCACCAATCTGCGTCTTCCACTTTCTGCACAAATCCATCAGACACTTCACATCAAACCAGCCTGAAGGTATCCGTCTTCCATCGGGGGAAAGGTGCATAAATTGAGGCGCACAGTCTCATTGTGGAGCCAGACAGGTCTAAAGGGTGTGCCACGCAGTATAAATAGTTGAACAAAGGCTCTTTTTGGATTGACAAGAGGCCGAAACCTGACACCTGGAGTGGAAACTCGACACGCTTACCCCGCAGAGAGAAGCCAGACAGAAAAATAGATTCAGCTCCTGAGAGAGTGAAGAGAGGGGCCACAGACGAGAAAACTTCTGCTGACGATTCTGGGTTTTTCAGGTGTTTAAGAAGATCAGTAGACCCACCCACAACCCTGTCCGGCTTTTGTATTAGCTGAAAAAAAAGGGAGAAGAAGAAGAGAAGAAGAAGAAGAAGGCAGACCACACCCAGAGTCAGCCTCAGGAAAGAGTCTCCTCCTCTCTCACGCCTCAGAGTTTCAAAGCGGGACATCTTTGTCATTAGAGCTGGAGTAGCTGCTGTGTAAATCTTGTGTCTCCTATTCTAAACTGTGAGTGTGTGTGTTTGCGTGCGCGGGTGCGTGTGTGTGTGTGTGTGTGTGAAGACCACCAGTCTTCTTTCTCCAGTCAGGATGCCTGCGGTCAAGGACCTGATGCTGCTGCCGGTGGTGTTGGTGTTACCTCTGGTTCTCCTGGCACTTCAAGGTGAGTGGGCAGTGGTTTTTTGTTGCCATGGCGATGGCCCGATGGCAACACCTTGGCATGCATGCAAGTCACCACCTTACCCCCCTCTTTCACTGACTGTAAAGTTTGTTGGTGCACTTGGAGGTGTTTTTCTGTCCTTGTCTGATGTTGCCATCTCTCGCTGCTGCCTGTAGTTTGAAGGCAGTGTGTGTGTGTGTGTGTGTGTGTGTGTGTGTGTGTGTGTGTGTGTGTGTGTGTGCGTGTGTGTGTGTGGGTAAATGAGTGTTTTCTATTCCGTTACTGTGCTGGATTGCTCAGTAAGATGTTCAAGGTTTTTTATAAGGCCATGAGGCAGTGTTTAAGTCAAGAGCGCACACTATCACACACACACTGATACACAAACAGCAGCTGTGGTCGAAGTTATCCTCTTCTCACTGTGTTCCTCTGAAAGTGTGTTTTCATGTGTATTTGCAGTTCAGGGCTGTGAATAACAACACTTATCAGTACTGATGAATTTACTCACGCTTTGACAGTTGACAGTTTCTTAGTTGGTCGGTCCAAAAATAACTTGGGTTTTCAAAAGCGCTCATCCCAACTTCTGAACGGTGGAGGTGAAGAGTCTGAAAAACAGAAACCGAAAGATGTTCAGCTCACGGTGACAAGAGCGGATAAAAAGAAGTAAAACATGCAGGAGTGGAGAAGTAGGAGAGAGAGTTTGAGGTGACTTTAAGGTAACTGTTTAGAAAACGATATCACTGATAATGTTGGCGTCTGATGATGATTTTTATTGCTTGTACGTCAAAGTTGCAGGTGATTGTGCAAATTAAAATCCTGATAGCAACTTTAAGAAATGTCTGAAAAACAGAAACTGAAAGATGTTCGGCTCACGGTGACAAGGACGGATAAAAAGAAGTAAAACATGCAGGAGTGGGGAAGTAGGAGAGAGAGTTTGAGGTGACTTTGAGGTAACTATTTAGAAAAATGTTATGTTGCTGTCTGATGATTTTTATAGCTTGTATGTCAAAGTTGCAGATGATGGTGCAAATTAAAATCCTGACAGCAACTTTAAGATGCTCTCACCAGCTCTGCTGTCATTTCAGGACAGGGTCTAACATGACATAACAGATCCATGTTGTTTATCCCAACTATTCAGAATGCAAATTGATTGATTGACTTGAAACGACGTGTGTGATTTGGTTGCAACCAGCATTGAGCTTGCTATCCAGAATGAATTACCATTGTTATAGAGTTTGGTTCAATCAGAATGTGATGACTATGAAACAGGTAACAATTGTTAACAACTCCGTTTCCTGCTCAGTTAGGATTGACAGTATCAATATCTGCTCATGAATGTCGTTCCCAACTTTTTTCCCCAAACAAAAAGCCCAAAAATCTTTGATACAAAAAACTCTAATGCAGATGAACAGACAGAGGGAATATAAAACAAGGACAGTGTCAAACTTTATGAATGGAAAGTAAAGACAAATACAAGAAAGTAGTAAAAACAAAATCTTTCTAGCTCTCATAAATCTATAAATGAGATTAAACAAATTCATCTTTCATTAATTGTCGCTCTCTGCTTCTTCTGCAGCCTTTAAACTTTTAAACCTCCACGAACATTAGAAGTGTTTGACAAGGAGAAAAGGCTTCTTTAAAGATGTGTAGATCAAGTTACCCTTCGCTTTTTCCACTCCCCTCCTCCTCCTCCTCCTCCTCCTCCTCCTTCTGCCGGCATCTGTATCACAACTCAATTTCCCACCATCAGAAGAAGCCATTTACTGCCATTCATTCTTTTATAGCATGAAAAACACCCTCCAATGAGATGAGCCCTCCTCCCCCCAGCCCCGAGCCTCGCTCTGTAATCCATCACCTCTGAGTTACTGTCGGCCTGCAGACTCCCTCCAGAGGAGCAGCAGCTCTGCACAGAAATCATCTTTTGCCGTCCTGTCTGTAGGAATTTACGATCACAGCTGCGTCTCTGTATTTATGACCTCTGGGTTTGTTTTACAAAAGTCAAACTAATGTTAAACGATCCGTCGGCGTGCTCTAAAAAGGACTGGAGGCCTTTTTTAGGCAAGAATAACTGTGAGGAAATCAGAGCCAGAATCCCAGAAAGACAACTCATCTTTAACTTTGTGTTTGTTCAGATACAAGTGAAAGGGAAAACAGGGAGAGTTTAAACAGACCACTCACAGGAAGCAATGCATTAAAAAAGAGATTAACTGAGCACTTAACTGTCCGCCATCTGCTCCATCCCTCCTCTGACAACAGCGCTACTAACCGCACATACAAACACACCGTGTGGTCATTCCTCTACATCGAAACAGGAGAATATGTCCGGAGTTTAAACAAGCAGAGCTGCAGAAAGTTGAGCCAGGAGGTGGATTGACTAAAATGAGAAAGGTTGCAGACAAGTTTTTTTTAGTTGGAGGAGTCGGTGGGTTAGTTAAGGACAGAGGTGAGTATAAACATGTGGAGCAGGATTGAAGGATTGAAGCTCATAAAAAAAAAAAGAAGCTTGTGCTTTTTATGTTTTCAGACGTGGATTAGTATTTACTAAAAATAAATCAGGAGATTAAATTCAAGAAGCTGCTGTAAAGCGGTTGATCTAAGAGCAAGGAAAACAAACTCTCAGTTAAATATCAGTGATGAAGACTTCCACCCAAGATGCTCTTTCTCTTTTTTTTCCCCTGATTATTTTTTGGGCTGTTTTGCTGTTACTGACCGGACAAGGTAGAGTCAGAAAAGGGTTGGAGGTGAGGGATAACATGCGTCAAATGGCCAAGGGTGGGAGTCAGAACCAGGCTGCTGCTTTGAGAGCTGTAGCCTCAGCACACAGGGTTCACGGTCTAAACACTGAGCTAACCTGGCACCCTCAGCCGCACTCTCAGCTGAGCTCCTCCTGGATTAAGTTTGATGAAAGCTGCAAGGAGAGAAAATACGAGGAAAGAGTTGAGCGGCTTGATCTTATTTATAATAAAACAGACCTCATCAACAATCGCAAACTAAAAACTGTTATTTTTTGGACCAGCAGGAGCTATAATTTCTCTAAACTTTGGATCCGCATGGTGAAACCTTCAGAGTTTGGTGCTTTTCAAACCAAGCAGGATCATATATAACTCTGAAAGGATTTAGTTTTTGAATCAAGTATTGACTACTTAGTTACAGGCAGGATTTGGTTGCATAGAGAGCAAAGGGGGCTGAGCACATTGAGGGATATCCAATCTAAAAACCTTTCACAAATATCCGCATGTTTTAGATTTTCACTGATCAATTTATGCAGATTTCTGTGAATGGTAGCTGATAACAACCAGCCCATAGATTTCTAACAGTAATTTCTGTCTGAATTGATGGTCAAACTGTGAACCAAACCCAGTCAGTATTTAAGCCTCAGATGCTGATTATCTGATGATAAAAGCCAATTTGAGACAGACCGAGCCTGCAACTACTCAGAAAGCATGCTGAGAATCCAGAAACACATGCGCGAATCTTTAGCACATTCAACAACAGAAAGGTGTTGTGAATTTGAGAACAAGCTGCAAAAATCTGATAATAACGGCAGAACAAAAAGAGTAAACGCACAGCTGGTGGAAAATCAAAAACACAGCGCCAACAAATTAAAAGAACAGCAAAGCTCAGAGATTTTCCTGGATTTCCTGGATCAATGTGCACAATTATGGAGGAATGTTCTTCCTATTAATAATCACTGCTAGTTTAGCCAAACAGTATGTGCTTGTAATTATATATGGAGGCTATGGTCCTTTTAATAGTAGTTGCTGGTTTGAAACCCATTGATGCAAACCATACTCCATTCTTCATGCGACCTGTCCTCTTTAGACGTCTTATCTAATAAAAGCTCCAAAAATGTAATATAAAATCAGTATCGTCCGATACTGATATTGATCTGATATCAGCACAAACTTTTGCATGACAAGTTTTGCACTCAGCTGCAACGCCTTTTCGGACTTCAATGAAAAATACTGCTATAGGGCCGATATCACTCCTACTCCTTGGTACTTTAGTACACACTGTTGTTGTTATCACATGGACGCTACCAGATAGAGGTGCCCGAGTAGAGTCTGGAGTGGACTGCCTGTATCGGAGTTCTGATATCAGAGATTTTAGACGAGGCCAATAAATTCCAATATTCGAATATTTGTTGATATCAGATTGATATCCAATATCAACATCGTATCGGGACACCCCTGTATAAAATTAAGGGTAAAAAAAAATCTCCATGTGCTCTTTTCTTTTTTTTACAATTTTGCCAAAAGATTAAACACACTACCCTGAGAGACGGCAGGGTTGTGTTGCCGCTCTCAGGCCTCACCAGCAGCTCGTAAAGCCTAATGCATCTGACGGAAACATTAACTAATGCAGCAGCAGAGAGACCCTTTGTTTCCGTAGTCATTTAGTCTCCAAATGGTCTCCAGCTCACTCTCATGGTCAGTAGAGATCACTGTATACAGGACGTTTGAACAACCACACCATTTCTTCCACCCCGAGCCATTTAGACGTCATGTCCACTCCATCACTCCACCTCGACCGCTGCATCTGCTAAGACTGCAAATCACATTACAGGGAAGCTCATCATTCTAAGTAGCAGGAGTAGAACATAAATGAATTATAAATTCTGGAGTCATGCGCTGCAGAAGGGTTTTTAGAAAACCATTAGGTCTGGGTTAGGGTCAGTGCTGTAAATATCTGCATAGTGATGCTATTACAACTCGTCAGAGTGAAGGATGTTTGCCAAGACAGCTGGGATTTCTTGTAGATTTGATTGTTTTTCTGGCTGACCTTTGGTTAGAGTCGAGGAACTTTTTCGATCTTTAATGTCACAGATGAAGTCACCTCTTCTTCCTCTTGTGTTTTTTTTTTAGCATCGTCATTGTCTCAGCTTGCTTTAAAAATCTTGCAGTGGCTGCCAAAGTCATACTGGGTGTTCAGATTTGTGCAAATTGCCTCTTACAGACACCAGGCGTTTTAACAATGAGCCTTGATTGATGCACTCCATCTAAATGGCCCTGCGACGTTTGTGGAGACTCTAACGTTCACTCATTGTGCTCCAAACTGCAGCTGCTGTCAGAATCCGCGCGAATCTCGAGCTGAGGAGATTCAACTTTTGACTCTATTTGAGGATATTTTCTGATTGCGACATCAATTCTGAGTCTTAAATCTGGAGCGAGATGTGCCCTGACCTAATTGCAGTCTGCATGTACAAAAAAACACACACCTGGGTTCCTGCTCATTCAGCAATGTGCTAGACACCTCTGAGTTTAGGAGAAGAAAGAGCTGAGAAGTGCATTTTTATTTCCCTTAACACAATCATTTATGCTTATTGTAAATGAACTCAGTTATCACATTCATTTACTACTTAAACTCTTGTGCAATTAAAAGCAATTTATTTACCACTCTAGTAAGAATTTAAAGCTGCAGTAGGGAACTTTTGATTTTTGGATAACTGGTTTTTGGCGCCCCCTGTGGAAAAGCAGTAAATCTATCTTTGGGAGAAATGTTTGCAGACGGAAAGAAATCTGGTCCTGCTGTCTTTACACATTACGTTAAATCACTCGCTGTGAATCTCTGCTAATGTAAACAAATGTAACTCAGGAGTGCGCCGCTAATCTCTGACAGCTAATCTGTGACGTTTGAATTTAAGTGCATTAGTGTTCCTCTGCTGTTAGCTAACCATGTTAAAGGGATATTCCAGCGAAACCAGGCAAAGCTATAAAGATGTTTGATAGCTAGTGCTACAGCTAGGACCCCATGGGCCTAATCTATTAAAGGTTTGCATGTGCAAAAATATGTGCAAACTTGATAGCCCACGCAAACCTGACTAACTCTGTGTTACAGTGTGTTTGAACATGACTTAAATTTACACCGGAATATCCCTTTAATCAAAGATTGGAATTTTGTTTTCATTTCGTTTAACTGTTTCGTTTTGAGATATTAAATAGCTAAGAGCTGTAAGGTAAAATTATGACAAGCTACATAAATTCAACAAGAACCAGCTTACTATGCATGTTAGAAGTATAAAAGCTATTAGTCAGCCATTAATGTTCGATTAAACCTCAATTTCGCATGAACAAACCTACAGTTGCTCATAATATTGTCATACAGAATAAGTAATAAACACTTTATCATCACCAATTTGCCACAAAGTGCATGTTAATAAACAACACTCAGGGAGAACACATGCTCTCTGTGTTAGCTAATCTGTGCATATGTCAGTTTATGACTTAATACTCAGCTGTAAAGAGATTAAGAGTTTCTCGTGTTTGTGATTAATTAAAAAATTTAACACCCCAGAGACAAACAGACCAATAAGAAGAGAGACATAAAGCTCCTAAGCGCTGTCACTACTGCCATGTTTTATCAGGCCTGATGACGCACCTCTTCCCTCCACTCGTACACTTAGTTCAGATTTAACGCTTCCCAAAACTGTGCATGTGTTTGTGTGTATGTGTGTGCCAGAACAGCACAAGGGCAGGCAAGGACATATGCGTATTATGAATCAGAACAAGCAGAGCATTTAGTGTGTGAGGAGATCTTTTTAAATAACGCCTTTCTGTCTGGACAGAGTGGACCACAGGCTGAAAAAGAAAAACTGAATTAGTGTTGGGAGTGTGTGGTATGGTAACATTAAAGACCGGGACATGTCACACTAATACGGTTATTTCATTCATTATTGTCAAGGTATTGAGAGAGGAAGCTTTGTGATGTAGACCGGCTGAGTGTTTTGGCTTCAGGGTTTGTAGTGTTCTCATCTAACCGTCAGCTTTGCATTTTTTCTGAGGCAGACCTGAAAAAGCCTAAAATATTCAATAAATGGGAATCGCTCATTGTAAAAAAAACAAAGTTGGTGTAGTTCACGCAGTTTCAAAATGACCAGAAGCTCGTTTGTCTGACAGCCTGTTAGTTTAAAATGACATATGGGAAGCAAAACAAGATTTCCCGTTGGATAAGCTTCAATATTTTTGATTTTGGTGCCGGTGTTCAAGTCTGGGGAATGTATTTGGTGAGTTAAATCGAAACTTTTCCACCTGTTCTCTAAATGGAGCCAGCCAGCCATTGAAAGGAGGCGGTGTATTCAGGGCAGAAGGGTTTTAATTCAGTTCAATCATTTTCTCTTTCTGAAAAACAGGCTGTTGGAAAGGGCTTTGGTCCTCTGAGATTTGGAGATAATTGATTTTTGGAACAATGTCATGGCAATGTGTTAGCAACTTCCCAAACTGGCAGGTAAGAGACAAACTTTTAGTCCATATCTGGTGAACCAAATGCGGCTTTTAAGGTACATAATCTTTCCCAGAGGTTGGTGGAGACAAATAGATGATGAAGAGTGACAAGTACTGACTCCCTTCAAATATTATGTATGCAGAGGATTTGTTTTTCAGCAAATAATGTGTCTGAGCGTCTATAACCCTTTCACTCTTCTCTGTAAAACGGTAAACGGTAAAGACAACACAGCTCTACAAAGGCTAACATAAAGTGTATCGTGGCGTATGTGCAGTTTATAGTTTCAAGACTACTATAGATCAGAGGAGTAACTCACAGAAAGGTAGGACTGAGAAAAAGGCACAATCATAAATCTGTCTGCTGCTTCAGCACCACGGACAGCGCCACAGATAAATCAATAGAAGGCACAGTTATGATACTGATACTTCAGGGCCACGCTTTGGACCATAGATTTTCTCTTACACAAGCCTCATCCAGGTGGAGGATCAATGAGGAGGGCAGACTAGACCGACATATCTACATAAACAAACCCTCTCTGCGCTCGAATGGAAAGGCAGGTTAAGATGTAGAAGAAGAGTGCATCCAACCTCAAACCCTGCGCTGAATACAAAGCAGTAATATGTCAAACAAATCTTTTAGCCTCCAGGTGTGACACTTTTTTGCGAGACGCTGCTACAAAGTTTGGTTTTCAAATTTTCTCTCACTCCTTTTAGCTGCAACAAAGAACTTGAGCATCAGGATACATTAAAGTAAACATCAATTAGGGCTGGGCGATAAACTGAAAATTTACCAATAGTGAAATTTACAACAATAACCGACGTCATTTTGCCAATGTCAATATATTCAGTGTCAAAAATATAAAAGAATAAAAGTTGGTTTTGGATGGGGCGGCATAGTGGTGTAGTGGTTAGCACTGTCGCCTCACAGCAAGAAGGTCCTGGGTTCGAATCCGGGTCACGGCATTTCTGTGTGGAGTTTGCATGTTCTCCCTGTGTCTGTGTGGGTTTACTCCGGGTTCTCCGGTTTCCTCCCACATCCCAAAAACACGCAGAAGTGGGGTTAGGTTAACTGGCCACTTTCAAACTGCCCGTAGGTCTGAGTATGAGCGTGGATGGTTGTTCATCTCGATATGTCAGCCCTGCGATAAACTGGCAACTTGTCCGGGGTGTCCCCTGCCTTCACCCGAAGATGCTGGGATAGACTCTCAGCCACTCTCCTGCTGAATGCGTACAACGCTACTGCGCAGCGCTGGTTTCAGGAAATGAAGAAAAATCGCGGAAATACCGAGAGCTATTTGGCTTCAAAACCAAGTTGTCCGTAGTATATACGGTCTATGGTCGTAAGACAGCAGGAGAGAAAGTAGTAGTGTATAAATGTCACTCCTTGGAGACAGGAGTTTGTTTTGTTTTCTAATTGTTTTGAACTCTGGTGTTAGGATTGTCAAATCTTTACCTCCTGACTTTTGTTTTTAATTTGTTTTGCACAGTTTTGTTTTTCACTATTGAAAAAGAAAGCATATTGTTGAATATGTATTGAATAAAATATAGCAGAGGACTAAGTTAACCTCGTATTTTTCCTCTTAAGCTCAAAGGACACAGCAACCTCTGATTTTTGACTCATTTTAGGAAATTTTCCTCGTGTTTTATGTCCCTAAATCTAAAGAGGTAACGTGTTTGTTGTTTCCTTTTGGTGTTTGGTGAAACCTTATTTTATAAATGAATGAAAGAAGATTTTAAAAAAAGCAAATAAAAAAGAGGACAGGGATTCCTCCGGCTTGTCTTACTCCGGCAAATATGTGGCCATCACTTGAGTGGCTTTGTGGGGTGAAATGAAAGAGGCTCTCACAGAGCTGTTTGCTTCGATGCTTCCTTTGTTGCAGTGGAAAGTCTCTTCGCTTGCTTCGTGTCGAGGGAAATGTCATAGATGCTTGGCATTTCCCCTGGTTGTGTATGTCTACAGTATGTGACGTGTGTGTGTGTGTTTGTGTGTGTGTGTGTGTGTGTTTGTCTGGAGTCACCCAGCCATGGAAACAGATGTCGTCTCATCAGTATTTCGCTGATCTTATGTGGCCTGTTCAGCAAATATTCTTGATCCTTTCTGTATTCTCTTGAGCTGCCGGCGACACGCTAAGCTCGCTAACCTCAGAGGGTGGTTGTTCTTTTGTGCAGCCAGAGCTATGAGGCAGTTTCTCTGCTTTGTCGGCCTCAGGGGTATTCAGACACTGATATGAGGGATTAACCAGTCAGATCCGTGTGGGGAAGTAAAAACTCCTAATCTGCAATTTCTGGAATATCTGTTGCATAATCCCAAAGCTCAGATCCACAGATTATGCAATGGATTTGGTATTTTTGATGCCCTGTGTGTTTGTGTTCTCCTGCTGTTAGTGCTGAGGCAGTTTGGTGACTCGGACTTGTTTAGTCTGCATTTTCGATGTGCTGTGTCTTCTGCATCTGCTTGCATATTTGTGTCCTCCTCTTACACTGTCTTCTCGCTGTCTTCTTTACTCGCTGTCTCAGCTCCGGACAGTCAGCAGCTTCCCCGCTCACCTTGCACAATCTCGCCTCTTGTTGTGTCACCGACCTCCATCAGGATTATTGCCTCTCTCTGTCTGTGTGTTGCTGATTTTCACGTCTTTTTTTCTTTCCGTCCTGACACTGAATTTCTCTCTCCTGTCTGCAGACATGCTCTTCAATTACTTTCCTGTCCTAACATGTGCTCTGTTGTTGTTGTTGTTGTCGTAATGTGTCTCCTCTCTCCTCTTGTTTTTCCCAGCAGTCAATTTGCCAGCCATCTCAAACCCTTCTGTGTTTTCTGCATGTGATGTCTCGCTCTTGTATTTTCTCTCCTGTCTCTTTATGCCTCTGTCTTCTCTGCACAGTAGAAGCTAACATGATTGAATCTTGCAAAGACTTGAGTCAAACTATTCTTGCAAATTCATATTTGGTCAGAACTGTGGAGCTGTCTCCTTTGACAAACATCTTTTGGTTGATTTCCCGAGAGATTTTACAGGGGCATTAGGTGATGAATGACTTTCATCGACCTCTATTGGCAGCTGAGGATTAGCTGCTGCACTTACAGCTGGTGCTGCTCACAGCAGCCTGTAATTAACACAAACAATCAAGTCCTATTTGTAACACACAAGAGGGCTAATTTGAGCAAAGATCCAACAGAAACGGCACAATAATGCCACAGATTTGTATTTTCAACAGGAATTGAAAATCTGCACCTGATCTCTCGGCAGATCAGGAGCAGTCTTTGCAGAAGCTGTTTGACTCAGGTCTGTTTGCGATAATCTGGAGCTCGTCTTCAGACCCACGTCCCAGAAAACCTGAAAACCAAAGACCCTAGCTTTAACTGGACATAGTTCTAGAAGTTTAATTATTCAGGTCATCCTCACAACTTTCTTTTTAGCAGGACTCAAGTCTGTGAAAATGCTGCTCTAAAATAAATTCTGGTTTTACCTGCAGTTCATTTATTCATTTATTTTATTAGTTTATCTTTGATTATGGTGTACTTGATATAATCACGAGGAAATCTGACAAACAATTAAAGCCTGAAACACAAGCATAACTCCAGAGGATAGATCTGTTTTTACCTGAAGAGGAATAAAAGTGAGTCTAATATTATCCATGTATTTTTATCAATAAAGAAATTATACAGTATATGTGGGATTATAAATCTGTTGTGGAAAACCTTTAATATGTCTAGCACAAAAATCAGCAGAGTCAATATTAATGTATTTTCTTGTGATCGTGTGCTATTTTGAACCTTTTGATTTACCGTAGTTAAGCTGCTGCAAGAAAATAGTCCCTCTGAGTTTTTGAATGACACGTAACTTGACAGTCTAAAGGGATATTATCTTTATGTAAATACAACTCAAATATCACTTCAGTGTTTTGAGCTTAAAATGCTGCCTATAGTGCAACTAATCATTCTAATATCAGCAAGCAATAGTATCACAAAACAAGACAAAGCTCTGTTTTTGTAGGGTGTGAACTGACCCCTGCATGAGTTTGAGTCCCAAATTAAGATATCTGGTAAGAATTGTTTTACATTTTTAGTACAGACTTTAAAAAGGATTTTAAAATGTGATTTAAACGTAAGGTTGTAATACTCACTGTTTGACAGACCGAGTCGAAATAAAAATCAACCTCTAAAGTTTACACAGTTTAAAACCTACGTTCAGATGTCCTGTTTGTTTGTATTTATTCAAAATTCAAAAACAGATATTTGAGACTCTATAAATGTTTATGTAGGAGTTAAGAGCTCATCTGCCAAGACTGTGGATGAACATCAGACCAAAATGAAGCGAAGAAAATCTGATTTCATTTTCTGAGACAAACAAAAAACGATCAAAACTTAAAAAAAAAGACTGAAACCAGCTTTCATCTTTCCTGCCCTGATCACATCAAAAACAAGTCATACTAGTCATGGACTGAAATCAGTTCAAACAAGTCCAGGTTCAGGTTTAGTCGGTCTCATGTTCCTGCTGGGTGTGGCGCTTGTGTTTGTTTTTTTGAGCTCGCTTTCATCTATTGTTTTCATCTGTTAGCATTGGGTCCGTTTAGAGTCAACTTTGGGGGCTGTGAAGACTGTAATTGTGCTCTTAACTTTCTCTTCTCCTCTCCTTCTTCCTCTCTCTCCCCCTGCTGTGCATCAGCCAGCATTAGGCCCTGCTTCCCCCATGCTTTTGTAGATATGGCTGTAATACTGAAGCATATGCTAACTTTCTCTTTCTTCCTTCTCCCTCTTCCCTCCCCTCCATGTTTCACTGCACTGTAGTTGCATTTCTATTTTTAAAATTCTTTTAAGTCTCTCTTTTGTTCTGCAGTGTTTGTATCCCAGGGAGTAAAAAGTAGCTCTTTGTTGTATGTTTGTGTACATGAGGCCACGGACGATGTGCAGCTCCTCTGACCAGACTTTGAATGATTTCAGTTCGTCTTTGATTCTTCCTGATCAGCCTTGTGATTCCTGTCCTCTCCCTTATCTCCTTCCCTCCTTCCCGGTGTTGCGAATCGAAACAAAAGCATCCCCAGAGGTGAAAGTTGAGAATTGCACAAGATCATTGGTTGAGAGCCATGCTGAGGCCTCAGTGGAAACTGCATGGTGCAGTGTGAGAAAGAAACATGTGGAGTTACAGGTGTGTAACTCCTGGCCGATGAGAAGTATGTGTCATGTTGATGATGGCATATATAGATTCACGCTTCTATATATGAATGAAGACTAAATTACAATTTGACGAATGCAAGAAATGACAATCGCTCACTGCAACCTCTTTATTTCCCCTCACTTTCACAGATTTAGCACCAAAATATGAATGACTTCCAAAGTGGAAATCAGATCAATCAAATAAAAAAAAAAATCTTTCAGCTGAAAAGATGAGAGGAAATAAAAAAATGCAAGATGGAAGCTCTGCCCGTTACAAAAGAAAAAAAAACACGCATGCAATGATCATTAGAAGTAAGCACAAGACAATTCAAGAGCAACAGTAACTGACATTGTTTTGTAACGTGCTGTTTAGACAGCTTGCCTGCAAGTACTGAGATAGTGGAAAAACAGAGCTCAGCCCGTGTATCGAGCTTTCCCTTGAGTCATGGCTCCATGAAAAAGAGGACAAAGCCGCCCACAGCTCTTACCTCTGAAGCCTGCGACCTGCAGATAGACAAACGGCGATAAAATGATTCAGATGGTTCCTAACTCAACGTTCCTCATCCTTTTCACTCTGTAGCATCTCTGTGCCGTGGAGCCTGCGTGGAGGTGGAGTCAGACACAGAGGCTGAGGTAAACAAAGGCTTCAAGCTGGGCTGCATCTCCTGCAAGCAGAGGGGCGAGGTGCCCGCCGAGGCACGTGTGGAATGGTACTTCAAGGCCTTCGATGACGCCGATTTCTCACCTGTGAGTTAAGAAAAGATGTGTTTTTTTAAAAAGGAACTTTAATAAAGTTTGTGAATTAACTGATCTTACCTCTAGGAGCAAGCAGGACACAGGACATAGACAGGAACTTAGAACCAAAAGCTTGTAGGCACTTGGGTTTTCAGGTTTTATGCCAGTGGTTCTCAGCTGGTCTCACTCTGGGACCCACATTTTCCCATGGTCCTTAAGTCACGACCCACTTTTATAGAATTCAAACCAAGCAAATTTATTTTTTATATAAAAAAACCTTTAAAGACTCAAATCTTTAACACAAATACACCCGTTTTATTGAGTAAAGTGCATTTCAGAGCACATGAACTCAGGACGACAACTACTGAAGTTGCATATATAGAAAAAATCACATCCATCCATCTTCTACCACTTATTCCCGTTCCTGGAGTCTATCCCAGCATCTTTGGGCGAAGGCAGGGGACAACCTTTGATAAGTCGCCAGTTCATCGCAGGGCTGACATATAGAGACAAACAACCATCCACGCTCACATTCACACCTACGGGCAATTTGAAAATGAGCAATTAAACAAACCCCACTTCTGCATGTTTTTGGGATGTGGCAGGAAACCGAAGTACCCGCAGTAAACCCACACAAACACAGAGAGAACATAGAGAACATGCAAACTTCACACAGAACGCCCTGACCCCAGATTTGAACCCAGGACCTTCTTGCTGTGAGGCGACAGTGCGAACCACTACACCACTGTACCACCCTGAAAAAAAATCAAATATTAATTAAATATCAAATTGCACAAAATAAGCTATTTATTCAAAATAAAAGACATTTCAAACATCAGATGCCCATTAAATATTTACTTTTTTGACCAGTTGTTTGCGACCCATCCAGAACATGTCCGCGACCCACTTTTGGGTCGGGACCCACCGGTTGGGAACCATTGCTTTACGTACACAGTTACACCTCATTTGTGTATGACCATGGCATCCATAGATGAGTAAACAATACCTCGAAAAACAATACCAATACCAATATGCATTTCTTCACCACTCAATATTCATGACACACCTCCTATGAGAGTGTTTCATGAGTTCTGATAAAACTGCTGCTTTAGCTCCTCTTTTTACAGGCCAACATTAATTAAAGACTTGCAGTTGCCTCTTGCCGCTGCAGCAAAGTGTCTACTGCTATTGCCCTTTCACCTAAAATAACGCTGACTGGTTTGGTCACCCTCTGACCGGGAACGAGCCTATCATCTCAAAGCTTTGAAAGATGGGTACGCCTGGAATCTGGCCAATCCATCTGCTTCGCGAGATTAGTCACTTTTTTTGGTTAAGAAACGCTGAGTCAGAATAACTCAAATCTAGACACTGGCGAAGAGGTGGGGTCAAAGCCGTAAATCAGCCATCTGACAAATCAGCCCAATCATGCCAAGTTTTCAACGCCACCACCAGCTCTCCCTTTGGTACCAGACTGTATGTTCACTTGTGGGTATTTTATGGACTCTGATTGGATTTCCTTTGTTTGTTTAATTTCTGCATTGGCTTAATTTTTTTAACACTGCCACTTAAAAAACACGACACAGTCCATCAACGAGCATCTGAGAGCGTATTTATTAATAATTCATATCTGATCGGTTTCATCTGTCCGTTCTTGTTCGTGGTTGCAGACGCTCCCTGGACCTTTGCTTACACAACAAAGTTGTTATGCAATCAGTGCAGACTCCAGAGAGTGACTTGATCTGGTGAATAATCAATTCTCCTTAAAACTGAGAAATTTTGATCTCTTTTAAACCTGCAGAGCTCAGGGGTTTTAGAGTATTTGACTGTCTCTTGGCATTTGTCTATTCATGTCCAAGTCTTATAATCTCATCCTAAAAAGTGACTTAATGAGAAGTTTTAGTTAAAATTATCCGCATCCTGACAAACAGCAGCTGCTCAAGTTATTTTTGTGTCAAGATCCAGAAGAAAACAACCAAAAAGTAACAAACACATCCATCACAACACGGCAATTTGCCTCCTTTTCCGGGAAACAGATTCAATGCATTTATCATGAGAGAGAGAGAGAGAGAGGAGTCTTGAATTTTTCATGACGCCCCCCCTCCCATGCGTCGTCTGGTAGACAGCATTGCTAACCGAAGGAATGCTCACCAGGCAAAACAAAGAGGCCATTACAGCATGTAGATGAAGCGGGCCAGATCCCATTAGCTTCTTCAGACTCTGTTTCCACCAATTCACCAGAGAGAGCAGAGGTGAAGCTGTAGCTGCAGCTGAGTCGATGCAGCGCCGAGGTGGAGACCAACTGTCTGTTTCCTGGAGACATGAGGGGGAAATGTTCACAATCAGAGAGACAAAGTGACAGTCTCTTGACCAGTTTAACCACGTCGCTTCCCTCAATGTCACAACACATTCTCTGCTTGTCTTCTAGTTATATAACTATGCAGATGAAAAGCCTGAAGTCGTCGATCCACGTTTCTTGGATCGGCTGGAGTGGAACGGCAGCAAGGGCACCAAAGACCTACAGGATGGCTCCATTTACATCCTAAACGTGACCTTCAACGACACGGGAACCTACCACTGCACCTTCTACCGCACCCTGAAGTACAGCGACTACGAGTATAACACCAACCACTCCAAGGTGGTCGTCTTGAACGTGGTTCCACAACGTAAGAGCAAAGAGGGGAGAGGAAGGTTTTAGACAGTATGGACTCGTGATTTCACACTAAGATATACGTTCAGTCGTTTGGAGACAGCCTAATGTTCAACAGACTCAGATCACCTCAGGTTATTTGTAAGACCCACTCTGATGAAAATCATGTTTTTCTTGCTTTTCACATGTTCATATGGAATTTTTTCTGATGCTACAGGACATATCATGAGAAAACTATGTGTAAAATTGCATCTCTGAGTATTTCTGCTTTCAAATCGCTGTTAATCTCTCACAGACCCAAACAGCAGGATCAGACACAGTAACCCCCAATTTCCACCACATCCAGAACGGCTACGAAAAGGCCGTATCCACCGATCGTAGCTGATCGTAACCATTCAAGTTACTGTGTCAATTTCCACCGACTTCTTTCTGTTTGCTGCAGTGTTCTATTGCGAGTATGATAAATTCAGCAGAGATTAACCCGTGCTGGAAAGAAAGTCGGGCACAGACACAAAATAAAACATCTGTGTTTCAGGCGGATCGTATTTCACACCATGCAAAAGGTTTATAGACGTCATTTCACCCCGATGACACCATCGAGATGCTGATTTTATACGTCTCGAAGTAGATTTCCTCCTCTGAAGGGGCACAATCAATTGCTAATATGGTTAGCCGATGTGGCTAAAGAAGACTTGTTATCGCACGATTGTAGGTGAATTCACGGATTCTTGTGATCCGGTAGGAATTGCCGGACGGTGAAAATCGCCACCGTTCCACACCGGAGCCGTTCCGCATGGGGTGGAAATCCCGGGTGAGATTTCCTACATCATAAGTCCAAGCCCCGCCCCCTGAGCCCCGCTGTGCAAGCCAGACTTTGAGAAATAGAGAGGACAATCGCGGAACAAGCGTGTGCGTTAGCGGATTGCAATGCTCGTAAGAAAGATAATAATGATACTAACTTTCATCGTGTTCTCAAAGACATTGGTGTCCAAGAGCTCCTGAATAGCTCTTATGTTACCTGCTCTTGGACTCTCGCTCTTCTACTACACTGGCTGCATATTTCCTAGGCTGCAAGCTAGCGTGAAGAGGAGCGTGAAGAGGAGTGTGCAGAGCAGCGCTGTCTCCGCCCACGACTCAGAGGCAAATTACTAATGATCTACTGGAGCTCTGCAGAAGAAAAGCCCTTGAAAATGACACAGGTTACGTGATTTTGGCTAAAAACTTCATAATCACAGTTTAAAGACCACTGAGAAGACTTTAAGTAGTAAAAAATAAACGATCGGAGTGGGACTTTAAAGCATCTGCTGCTGGAATTAAGAAATCATAAAGGATACCATCCCATAATTAAGGACAGGAGGTCACAAATGATACTGTTACTGGGAATTGTAAGGCCTCAGCAGCTTCATAGATCTTAGGAAGCATATCAAACCCAATTTAATTTCCATGAGTACACTGACACCATGTATCTCCCCTTATCTCCTTCTCTGCCGCCACAGTCACAAGGGGAATGGCATCCATCTTGTCGGAGGTGATGATGTACGTCTCCATCATCGGGCTGCAGCTCTGGCTCGTGGTTGAAATGATTTACTGCTACAGGAAGATCGCAGCAGCAGGAGAGGAAGCTCTGAGGGAGAGCGCGTGAGTAACGCTTGAAACACACACAGACCAGCTTCTCTTCAGTGCCAGTGCTTCATTTCCAAATCCTGCTGAGCCATCCAAATGTCCTGATCTCCTACCAACTGTTTTGACCCTCGTTTTTCCTCGTTGGCATCGTTTGGAAAGCAAAAATTCAATCTGTTTGTATCTGCTCTTCTCAGGATGACAGACATTTCCCCCTTTTTTCTCCTTGTTCTAAAGTGTCTTCCTGATTTTACGATCTTCTCTGTCTAATTTCTCCTTTCTGTTACACTCTTTCTCTCAGGGCTGAATATCTGGCTATAGCATCGGAAAGTAAAGATAACTGTGCAGGTGAACAAGAAGCAGAATAGCACAGGTGGGTCTGGACTCTCACTTTGTTCCTCTAGTGCCTCCTATTGTTCGTGTGTTGCAAAGCAGGTGCTGTTTCTAAAGTAAATGTTTGTATCAGCAGTATACAATATGCTCATGAAACAATATTTCTCCTTGTAGTATTTAGTGCTAGTTCACATTTTAATCCTAATTTATTTGATCTTCAGATAAATTAATAACCGTCTCTCTCAAATGAAAAGTATATCAACTAATAAAATCATGAAAACTAGAATATCAAAAACATTTTTAACAACTAAAATAAAATAAAAATGAGGCTTTAAAAAAAACGTGACAGCTAATCAGATGTTTAAAGTAAAATAAATAAAACTAAGAAGAAAAATCACAAATGAGTTACTTTTAAAATCAGGTCTGTTGAAGTTAAAAGAGATGACCGAATTAGGGACGTTATTGGTTTTATTGAGAGCAAGAAGTGGACTGTTGACTGTTGCTCTGCAGATTTGTTTCAGTTTTAGAAGAAGATAATCATGGAAGAAAATTACATTTTAAACAGCAAATAGTTAAAACAAATGTAAAACTAATGTGTATTTCTGTTGTTGGTGTAAAAATGTGGAATTCTTCGACAGCAGAAAAAAAGGACTGCAGAAACATTTTTCAGTTTAAGAAATGATGTTGTGATGAAAGAGTTTTATTTTTCTATTTTTTGGTTTTATTCATGTTATTCTGTCGTATGTACCTTTTCTTAAGGTTATTTATTTGATTACTTTTCTTTATTTTATTTGATTCATATATACAGGTTTATTACATAGCAGTCACCTGATGTAAGTAGATATTTGTTTTAAGCAAGGCGGAGGGATTATAAATTCACTTCATTCTGCATCTTTCCAGTCATTGAATTGGAAAATAAAAATTAAATGAAAAAAAAAATTGTTTTCATCTTGACATACAAGAGCACCCTTGAGCAGCACCAGGAGAAAAACAATCGGTTTCTTCTACACATGCAGTTCAGTGGGCAATGAAACTAAACTAAAATCAAGATTTACCACCGAAAACTAAAACGAAGTATTTTCCGGAAATAAAAACTAAACCCAACTGATCAAAACCTTTGAATTAAAAACAAAAATATAAACCAAATTTAATTAGAAACTTGTGAAAATGTAAGTCAATCAAAAAACAAACGTGTACTTTGTGGTTAAGCTTCTTTTAACTAACTAACTATACCTCCATGTTCACATTTAACAACCAGACGGCTCAAATTGAAGTATCCAAAAAGTTCTTTGGCCTCCTGTCTCCTCTGACCAGCTTTATGTTTACTTAACTTCAGGTCGGAGAAAAACTCACCACTGCCTCCTTGAAGAATCCCACGTCCACTTTCACGCCCTCTCCTCTCGACGTCACTCACTTCCCGCCATCCTCGTCACGTGATGGAAAACAAAAGGAATGACAGAGACAGGGAACATCTGCATCATTTCAGTGACTTCCTGCAAACTGACTGAACTGAATCCTGTTCTGAGAAACTGGACAGACGAGTGCGTCAGATGGGGGGAGCGTTTCAGTGTAAATAGGTGTAAAAGTCTGCACAGATAATCTTTGAACATATGTAGAGTATACTATCAACTCTGTATATCCACTATCTGCATGCTTACAAGCTTTTCCAAATGACCGGCATCGTGCTTTTGATGTCATGTCACAGCCATGGTTTTTTAGGACTTTTTATTTTTTTAACATTTTGTTTCATGCCGCGCGTTAAGGGTCAAGGTTTGACCAGAACAGGTTTTATAAATCTGATTTTTAGCCGAAAACTGTGTAAGTGTTTCCTCTGTGGATTTTTGAAAGCTGTGGTACTATAAATAATGAATCAAATCATTGACGGATTAAGATTTGGAACCAATTTTATCATATTTGAAACTCAAGTGCGACTAAATAAACCAAACTTTTCCTTTCTGTTGAGAAGTCACCACAGTTAAAAGCCCAGAGCAAATACTGTTAGAAAAAGAAAAAACAGCTATTTGTCTTATTGAAGGTTTTATTTGGACCACTTTAATGCCAAAAAGCTTAATATATACTGTAGATATATATAAATATATGGTGTTTCCTGCAATATTTCCTAATATTGCCAAAAATATTCAGATTTTTGATCATTTAGACCAAAATTAACAAACAAAAAAAAACAAAAAAACAATTTCACAACCATCATATTGGCAGTAACTGCACAGACTTAAGGTCTAAATCTTCAGTATTATTTTACATATATCTAACTGATAGATGGTGAGCAAGCAATATCTTTAGTCAGATTCTGATTCAAAACACCGAAACTTTTCGCTTCCTTCAATAGAAATGTTCGACAGTTTGACTAATAAGACCGGCTTTGACTGAGAATTTGTGGTTATATGGGGTGAACTGTCACTTTTGGAGCAGTTTTGAAGAGCGATGTGTGTGTTGAATGTCAAATATACTTAATGTACATGCAGATTTTGACAAAAGTTAACAGGAAAAATGTGTAAGATAGACGGCAATGACAGTAGCCCAACCAGTGGTAACCTTGTGAGTACCCACTAAGTGGACCAAGGAGGGGAAACAAGTTTGGCAGCTCCAGGACCACGGGTGGCGAAGGCTCACTGATGCATGATGGGAGCAAAGCTGGCCCCTGTGGTCTGATCAAACAGAAGAGCTGAGCTCAAATGATGGAAAAATCAGTGCTGGCTCTGACAGAAAGGTGTCAGCAGGGGTTGTTGGGTATGGGGCCTGTTGTAGATGTGGGGTGCTCATGGTGACTCCTAACCCCTGCCAAATGAAACATAAAAATAAGCAGGTAAAGATCAAATCAGTGTCGACTTGAACACAACCCTCAGATCTCAATCCAACTGAGCATCAGTGGAAATGTTTGCCAAGTCTGAGTCATCAAGGCCCCACCTCAAAACTTCGATCTTAAAGGGATATTTCAGCGTAAAATTAAGTTGGGGTTAAACACACTGTAACACTGAGTTAGACACCCCCTCGAGAGATGAATGTTGCCGACTGCTTACTTCTCTAGTTATACCAACTTTAGTTACGACCACAGGATAGCAATACACAGCGGTCTGAGGAGCCATAAACAAACCTCAACCAAAACGCCACTCTATAACCACAAATAATGATCAGATCAGCACCTAACTTCATCAACAGGACATATAGGGTCCCAACCATAGAACCAGCTACCAAACATCTTTTTAACTTTGACCAGATTTCTTTAGAAAATAGACTAAACACAACTCACCTACTCTCCTCCAGCAGCCGCTTGTTTTTACGGAGACCTCGAGACAGTCCAGTACGGACTACAGCGGGGCGAAATGATTAATATGGTGATTATTACTTAAAGAAAATGAGCAGCAGTCCGTAATGGACTGGCCTGAGGTCTCGCTACAGACAAGCGGCTGCTGGAAGAGAGTAGGTGAGTTGTGTTTAGTCTCTTTGCTAAAGAAATTAGGCAAAGTTAAAAAGATGTTTGGTGGCTATGTCCTGTTGATGAAGTTAGGTGCTGTTCTGAGCATTATTTGTGGCTATAGAGTGGCGTTTTGGTTGAGGTTTGTTTATGGCTCCTCAGATTGCTGTGTACTGTTATGGACGGTCATTACTAAAGTTAATATAACTAGAGAAGCAAGCAGTCAGCAACATTCATCTCTCGACGGGGTGTCTAACTTGGTGTTATGATGTGTTCGACCCTAACTTAATTTTATGCCGGTACATCCCTTTAATCTCACTGATCAGTCTTTATGAGCGTAGCCTCAATTCATAACCTACATTTTCTCAAGACACTTTACAAGATGAGCAGACCTAGACCTTACTCTATCACATTTACATAAACCCAACATTAATCAACGTCGTGTCTATCAGAGGACTTAAAAGGAGATGTTACTTGTGAACTGTTGCCAGTTACCACAGCGCACATGCAGAGGTCTAGTGGAGTCCATGTCAGGTCAGGGCCAAAACAGCCCTGAATCGATGGGAGGGGGGCCCACACAGTGTTTAGCAGATGCTCATAATGTTACTGCTGATGGGTGTACATATTTAGAGATTTGAGGCTTAAATGACGAGGGAACAAGCAAGCGCTAGATCATACTTTAAGAAAAAGAGTGCAAGGTGTGTTTGACCAGGAAGCTGTTTTGTTTTTAATTAATCAGCAACGTTTTTAGCTGTTTCTCTGGATCCTAATAACTCACAGTGATATATCAGCAACATTTTCTACAACTATAACTGAATCTAAGTGTTTGTGGAGTTTTATTTGATATTGAAGCATTATGACAGGCCTTTGGAGCAGACCGCTGCTCTCATACTAGTGTAGATTAGCTCTTCGTCATGCGTTGTACAGAGGGGCATTTTCCTCCAGAAGTGGGTGATGAGAAACAGTGAGACTCTGTGTGATGTTTGAGATTGTTATTCATCTTTCACTGCCTGGCCCGTCTGTATCACACCAAAAAAAAAAAAAAAAATGCAGCTGTTCTGGGTAATCCAAACAACCACAAAAAGGGGACAATTCCAGCAAAACTTGTCCGCATACAAACTGTCCTGCCCACGTGTTACATCTAAGTGTCTTTGTAAAGTTTAAGGGCTTGGCAAATTGCTATTATCTTACTGCCGTGGGCGACCGTACCACAAAACCTGTCCAGTGTGCCTCCCGACGTAGAAACCAAAAGAGAGGAAAGAAAGGAGCAGAGGTCTTGATACAAAACCGAGGTGTCAAATACTGTTACTGAAGGAAGGTTGAACACTAGATGGCAGCAAAACACTGCCATTTGGTATGTTTACTGTTTATCTCTTTTGTACCAAAACTGACTATGATACATTTTGAGACACTGAAAAGGAGACGCACATGAACTGATAAATAAACACAGAATATTACGCATGCTTACTGTTGAGATAGAGGAAGGCTGCACTATCACTTTTCAAAAGACACTGAGTATCTAATGAGATACAAGCTGAAAAAATATATATTTATAGGCCAAACAAGCGAGTAACGCACTACTTAATAAGGGGGTTTTAGACATGCATCCGTTTACGTCATTTAAACGTGTTTTTCTGCACAAAAGAAGCAACAGGTTGAAAATGAATCCACCACACTGCCCCCCACAATGATGGTCTGCTTTGTGTGCACGTGTTTTCTTTCAGCGACTAAGTAAGACTGCAGTTTTTACTTCACATGTAGGTGTAGACATGTTGCTTGCCAAAATTAAAAAAGAGAAGAGAAATGGGAATTAGAATAACACAGAGAGAGAAATAAAAATACTTGTGGGAAAATGAAAGGGTCTCTGTTGTTTTTTCTTCTTGATGTGGCAGGTAAACGTGTGAAGAAGTAGGAAACTGTGTGTGTCAGTGATATTAACATTTTAAAGCAATTTAATCTACATAAGTAGGTATTTAATGTCAAAACAAAGAGAAACTTGTGGCCATTAGTGGTCACCAATGAGTGAGAAATAATGTAGGATGCTGAATTATTAAGCTTTAATTATTTTTAAACTCTACGGAAATATCGACTACCAGTCTAGGAGCATTCTGAATGATATAAAGACAATTTCTTCTAAATATATGCATGACATGTACACAAAATGGACAATAAAACTTGGGTGAAAATGTAGTATTGACTAAGAAAATTATTAATACGGCCGTGGAGGCACTCTGACTATCAAGGGAAAATATTATGGCATTCCAGGTCAAAAAGGTTGCTGACCCCTGCTCTACAGAATGAACTTTGAGAATTAAACTGGATTCAAGGTAAACACTGAGTTTGACTGTAACAGAAACCATATTACTGAAGGCATTATGTGACAATGAGATACAAAGGAAAAGCTATAATTAGTTTTCATTCAGAGGTTTCTAGAACAAAGAGAACAAAATAACAGCTCATATATGTTTATAAATTTAAAAGACAGCTGAGGGTCGAACTGTATGAATATAAACTTTGTATTTTAACAGCTTTTGTGTCTGTCTGTGTACATGAGGGTTTCAAAATGCCTGTTATCATATCAGAAAATATTCATCTATAAGGTAAGAAGGTAAGAAGGTGTTGCTACACAGTTGTAGCCTGATGGTAGTGAGTATTCCTGTTTCTGCTACCACCTTTACAAAAATGGGATTTTATTCCCCTACAAAATTCCTCATGACAGAGTCCAGAAGGAGGGGACATATCCTCATGCTTTGAATTTTTTTCCCTCACCTAAGAAAAACTTCGTAGCACAACAAAAACTTTGCAGGCTACAGAAAACTGATAAAAATCAAGATATGATAGAAATGTAAAATTATCTGAACTTACCTGGTGTTTGGAGCACACAGGTGACATGTGAAGGCAGCCTGGGCAATCTGCATATGAGAACGTCCCGCAAACGAACGGCTCGCCACGGTAAACCGGTTCCTATCGTTCACTAAAATGAGCCGTTCAAAAGACTGACTCGTTTGTGAACTTAACATCTCCACTTTAGCAGAGTTTAGTTAGTCTCACTAGGTTAGGTTTCTGTTCTGTTGTTTGATTTTGTTCAGTCAGAGTGGATAGCCAAGTTTTGAGTTTCACTTTACGTATTTTGGAGTAAAAAAAACTTTATTGTACATCTGTTTTTTTATGTTGCTCCTCTTTCCTCTAACGAGCTGGGTAGTAACGCTGCCATCTCGTCACAGGAATATTTCCATTTTTGGATTAAATTAAAGCAGATCTTTTATCTCCTAGAGTTTCTGAAAACTTCTCCAAAATCTGAACGCAAAACTCAGGATTCATCTTGTGTCACCCTGCAGCTGAACTTGGTGGTTCATCAATATGCATGCAGGTGAGCACACATGCACGCATATTGACTTTATTTATCTATATCACTGAACAAATTTGAGTCCTCCTCTCTATCTTTCAAGTCCAAATGCAGCCAACGCTTAAGGCTGAGTCCTTGTCGTCTGCGCTTAAGACGAAGTTGTTGACTAAAGTGCAGCAACACTATTAAAGCCTAACATCTGAAGACCATTACGATACCACTATTGTAATACACGACCAATTTGGAAGCATATTTTAGCTTTAAGAAATATAATTTCACTTCTAATTGATGGCAGATTTGACTAAATGTGAAACACGGACACAAAGATGAGAAAGGAGTTGTTGCATGTTTTAAATCTTTTCATTTCTCTCCATGGCGTGGTGTACAGTCACATCTTTACAGTACATTCTCATCCCCCCTCCTCGTTCGCAACTCTCTCTTTCTGCCCCCCCTCCCTCCCTCCTTCCTCGAATAAATATTTCCCCCTTTCGTCATTTGCGGATGACCACGCACAGCATGGCCCACATGCTTCTGTAGCCACTATTTTCATCAAAACAGAGAGAGAGTGAGAGAGCGGGGTGAAAGGGAAGAGCAAACAGAGGAAAAGTGAGGAAGAGCGGTGCTGAGTGGTGACAAGAAGAAGAAGAAGAAGAAAAACCAGAGCGAGTGCAGATGGGTGAGATGTTTTCAAAGGTCAGAATCAAGTGGACAGAGAGGGCTGACCGGAAATCAACAACGAACACAGATGACGAAATAATAAAGAAATGAAAAAGTCATTGAATAAAAAGAGATAACGAGTCAATCAAAGTCATTTTACAAACACACACAAACAAAAAAAAAAACAATACTGCAAAAGGATTCCCTTCTTCTTCATCTGGGCATGCTAAATTCTGGTTGGTCCACTAATTTTGGCCCAGCTGGACTTTTTCTGATATTTCTATTTCTACCTGTTTCGAGTCTACGCGACGTCCCGAACCGTTCAGGCGACACCCTGTTACGGAAAGAGCTGGAAGCCAAACATGAAAGAGAAATCTGCAAAAACAAAAACGCTAATATGAAAACGTAACAGTGAGGACTCCTCGTGAACACACACGTCTTCTTTGCTTGTTTTTTTTCACTGCCTCTACACACATCCACACACAAGTCATCACCATCATTATTATAATTATTATATCCTACTTTGTTTGAAACATTCAAAAATTACTAGTATCACTATTGTCATTATTGCTGTGACGGTAATCCTTCTCGTGTAGCTCCTCTTGGTCCGCGACGCAACATGAAATCAGAGCACGAAATACCCGCCGTGTGACTTCGTAAGAGCAGGACAGGACTTCAGATCAAAAGTCAATGGTGATAATAAATACTGTAACAGTCAGTGAAACAGTCAGACGCAGCTTGTTTTCATAACAGACGACTCAATATACTGGTTTCAAAGGAGATAAAACCCAGACGGGACTGGGGGAGTGAAAGGGTTAATCCTCAGATGTAAAATCTACATCTTAAATTAAGAGTGAAAACCAAAGTGTCTGGTGTTGAACGTTCCTCGGCCTCGTTCACGGAGGACTGACAGTCTTTGGGGGGGGTGGGGGGGGGGGCTGAAATCGGACACGAAAGAAGAACAAACCCCCCGACAGAAAGAGTGAGAGTCGCCTGCTCCTGTCAACACTCTCTCCTCCCCGCACTGCAGGTGGCGCCCCGTGTGTTTTATTTTGCTTCAGCAGGCGTTCACGAGAGGAAAAAGGGTATCTTATCTGTTCCCAGGACTGAGAGGAAGAGCTCCCACTTTCCAGGATCACCGACCCCCTCCTATTGCACGGGTGACAAATGTCAGAGGAGGAGCTGGAGCCTGTGATAGTCATAAAATTGGCATTTCTGAAAACGAAGGTAGTTAATCTATCAGCCATTTGAAATTTCTCAATAATTCTTCAAGAGCGGAGGTCTCAGTCGGCCCACCAGTGGCCTGTTCCCATAAACTATATACAGATGACTTGCAGCTGTAGGTCAATTATTGCTGTGGTCCTGAAAGCTTCCAGTCTGAGTGAGTTCAGTCGAGTTTTTACCAGTTGAGGCTAAAGGTGAACATCGCCACTTCAAGTCAGTCAGGCAAGAGGAGTTGTGGGTAATGTGGTCCCCCCTGCGTGTCCCACTCCTGTTTTGGAAACGAGGGAAAGAGCAAACTCAGTCCTGATCTTAGTCCACCGGTCCCCTCTTTTCTATCAAGCTGTGGTCAGAGGTTTGAGACATTCAGGGAGACGAGAAGAGCTGGGGCTCAGGCGTCAGTCAGAGTCTCTGCGGTGGTGTCGTCGGGGGGATCCTGCTGCACCTCTGGGACCACGATGCCCCGGTGGAGCTTTTCTAAAGACTGCTTCATCTGAGAGACAAATATGGAATATATGGGTGAGAGAGAGAAGTCGTGTCAGATTCACTTGATTGCGTAACAGTGTGACGTGTGAGATTTCCAGCTGACTGCTCCCTGACAATGACTCTACAAGCAGAGATCGCATGTGCACAAACACACTTACCTGGTCAAGGAGCGTGACAGAGGACTGCAGGATCTGCTGCCACTTGCTGAGCTGAGCCTGGTGAAACTGTCTCTGCAGCTGTAAAACCTGAGCCCACTCTCCAGCTGTCTGAGGCAACGGACTGAAGAGGAGACGAGCAGAGGAGGACGAAGAAGAGTTAGACACCGGAAAGGAAACAAGAACTACAAACTTATTTACATTTTTCTAAACATTCAGATAGGACTGGGAGATTCTATGGTCATGATCGATGATCGTGATGAATTTCAGTTCGATCGCGGTGATCAGCTGTGAGCATATTTACTCGATCAAACATAGAGGAAATGTGAGTGACAACAGCCAATCAGAGTCGAGCTTTTCCTGCTCACTTCTGTAAGTTGCCGGGGAAGTAAACAGGAGCGGTTAACAAGATGACCGAATGTGGAGCTAAATGCGGAGCTGAGGACATCAAAATAGATGTCAGCCGTGACTTTGAGTCATCCTCAGAAGATGTTATTTTTAAGAAGTTATCCACCGTCAGTTGTTTGGCGGTGGTTCAGGTATCTCCAAAGTGACGTCGAGAAATTAAGCTGATGTGTAGGTATGTTGGTTGTCGGTCCTCTCAAAAACCGGCTACACAACAGATCTGTTTACTCATTTAAAGAAGTTCTTCCCGAGTGATTATGCGGAAAATATGAAAATGTGAGCGGAGTCTGTACAGCCTGTCACTGCTGACGGTGTGACTAGCATGAGCAGTTTAGCTACAACTAGCAGTGCAGCCATCAGACCAAAGCAGCAATCAATCCTATCATCTACATTTACATCATCTAATGTTTACATTTTAAGGCGTCTTCATTATCCCAGAGGGAGAAATTTTTTTATTTCGGGTCTTACATACCTGCAAAAACACTCAGGACTGTAAACTAATTCACTGTATTATTTAGTTTTTATCTACATTTGTTGTTCTGTTGAGTTAAAATGTTTTTATATTTTTCTAAGTTTATCTTATTCTTTGTCATTTACTTCGTAAGTTAATAAAATGTTGAACTAATCTCTAGTTTCTTTAGTTTTTAGTACAGATGCTTAAAAACTGGCAGTTTAAAAAAAATCGTAATAATAATCGAGATCGGACGATATGACAAAATATATTGTGATCATTTTTTTGGCCGACATTCAGGACAATTCCAGGTTTCATGTGCGAGTATGTAAGTAACTGAAAATAAACAGATGATATCTCAGCGTCGAAGGCAAGGCTGTGCATGATCTATTAATGATATTATCACACTTTGAGCATCATATGTTTTTATCGTTGCTTGTTGAGTCGATGTGCTGCACTTATTTCAAAACTCTGCGGTAGATTTAAGACCTTAAATCCCAAAAGGATTACCCCCTATAATTACCAGTCTATATTTGGATGGAAAACGGCGCGGGGTGTTTACCTGTCAGCGACAGAGTAGGAGTGCCATGTCTCCAGTGTATGAGCTGCTCTCTCCAGGGCGTACAGCTTGTAGAAGAGCAGCATGTTGAGAGCCACCAGCACCACCAGACTGACGGGGACAGAGAGAGGAGAGGACGTGTAATGAAAACGACTGGCATGAATATTCCCGAATAAATAACCAAGAGTGAAAATGCTTCAACTTAACAGGACTATCGGTGAGATATCAAAGGAAAAGAAACTGTTGGCTCAGGATGAACAAAATAATTCACTGAATAACAACACAGTGTAAACTTGTGTCAGGAAAAATCCACCTTGATGAAAACAACAGCTCTGCAAAAGAATACAGCGCAACCAAACCTGCTGCACGCTGTATTCCTGAACAAGATGTTATATTTTCTTTGTGGTTGACTGGATTCGTGAGTTAAGTTTATTCAGAAAATTTCCAGTCTATGTTTGTTACCTGCTCTGTGTCTCTTTACAAACACAAACTAAGGGAAACTGTGGCTGTTTAAGGAGTAAAGAGACCTTCCACCAGCGAGAGCACACTAGCTGCAGTGGATGAGCAGAGAAAACACAAGCGCTGGCTCAAAACAAGCAGAATCCCAAGGAGTCAATTATGTGCTGTGTGGACAGAGAGCAGAAATGGACTCTGGTCCAGTCCGTAGGCAGAGGGATGGATTAAATAGAAACAACACAAAGTTTGAGACACAAACAAAAAAAACACGCAAAGGTGGATTTTTCCTGCAACGTCAACACAACTTAAGGTTATCTATCTGTATGTGCAGCCTGTGGTATGAAATCAAAGCCTCTCATACGAACCTGATACAGATCCTATTCACAAGAAGTATGGCAGAAAAAGAAGGGGAAAGAAGAGAAATAGCAAGAAAGGCAAAAGTGAGGCTGTTAGTAAGCAGAGGATCAATATCCAGCATGTCTGAATGAAGGAGGAACATTCAGACGTGGATAGAACAAAGACAGCAAAAAGCCAGAACACTCAGAAGATTTACAGTCAAAGTCAGTCATTTCATTGTTTCATAGGTGTGCAATAAATCAGAAAGTATGCGACAGAAGAGGGAAGCTGAGCGCAGAAGTTCAGAGTCGAACAAAGGGACGTAAAAAAAGGCGTGAACTCACATGAAGCTGACGATGAGGAGGATGGTGGAGATACTGTTTTGTCCTCCACTGCGAGAACGATCACCCAGCTTCATATACTGAGCACCTGAGGGGGACAGAGCGTTAATATCCTTTTATATGAACACCGTTTTCCCATATCAGCACATTACATGATGGATCATTGGTCTGGGTTAATAACCAGAGTTTGTACACTACTGCCATTTTTACTTTGCTTTGAAATGAGGATGTAGGGTTTTCATGTTTGTCACTAAAAATATAAACAGAGAAGAGAAACCAGCAAACACTCATTACAGTAATTAGTGAATAATTTTAGACAATTTTAGTTTTAAGATCTCCATTTAATTTTGTTTCCTCTTCGTTTGACTTTATACAACACTAACTTAAAATGCACATAAGGACTTATTTTCCCCTCTCTAATAAAACTCCCCATATAAACACTAGAGGGCAGTGTCCTACAGAAGCTGGATCCAGACTGCAGTAATGGTTAGGAACAGTTTCTGACACTCATGCACAGAATTTCAACACGTGTATCCCTGCTGACTTACTTGCTTCCCTCCTGTCCCTCTCCTCTCCGACGCCTCGGTCCCCTCGCTCTCCGGCGCCCATGCCTCCTCCTTCCCTCTCTCTATCCTTCTCGCCCTGCCGCCGAGAGCAGGTTCTTTTGCGGCGGCGCAAGGACGGTGGAGTCTTGGCAGCATCTGCGCCTACTGCTTCGCCTGTAGTTACCACGGAAACCTCGGACTGCAGTAGTGTCTCCAGCTTGCACACCTCGCTCTCTGTGTGGAGAAAAGTCAACAGATGGAGGAATTAAAATACACAACCCTGGGAAAGTACATTTGAGGGATAAATACGTCTGTCACACTAAGTCCTAAAAATGGCTAAACTAGAGTCTAATGGCTTGTGTTGGAGAAAGTCTAATAATCCCTCTTTAGTACCCAATGAGTATTAAGAGATGTTTCAAAAGTCCAACGGCAGAATAAGTGAAATATTAGAAAGTAACAAAATCTATTAGGCACCTAAATGTATTTTATTTCAAGAGTTAAAGAAAGCAAGAAAAAGACTGGGAGCCACACAATCACAGCTAAAACGTTGGTGCTAAAAAATGTTCCTGATACAGCTGAATGAATCGGTAACAGACAGATGGAGAAGAAGACGCCACCAAAACCTTTAAAGAGGATCACTTTTGTGTAAGACGGCATCATTAACATCTAGATTCCTTCCCTCGTCTGGCTGATCTACCTCCTTTTTAAGCGCTCATTATTCCGCCAGAGTCTCCGGTATTTAGTTTGTTTTCTTGCTTGTGTCGGCAGTCGCGGCCAAAGGAGGATTCAGACAATTTTCTGTACTTTGTGGTTGGTTTCTACTGTCCGATATTGAAGCACGCTAACTTTGTTTGGGCTCGTGAACGACACGGGGGAGCAGCGTCTGCCTCACAACCAATCAGGATGAGGGAGGTGGAGAACGGCTTTATTTACAGTCAGAAAGAGGGGAGCGCTCAAAGAATATAAAATGTTGACTACTGAGACATCACAGAACAGTGATATTGTGATATTTCCAAATGTCATCAATAACTAATAGCTGTTCACTGATATCAAAAGCTTTTTTGTATAAACACCACAAAAAAAAATGCTTCTTTAACGGATTCCTGAATACCCCACCTTTAAGTATTTTCACCTCGCCCTTTCACTGCACAGATATCACTGTGCATGGTGAATCTCTATCATCCGAGTAAAACATTTCATGCACGTTTTGGAGCGGAGGGAGCTCTAAGTTTATAGTAAAGAAGAACTGAGAATTTGAACTGAGCTACTGAAATTAAAACGGACTCTAGCTGGAAAAATAAAAACATATCCGGGTCTGAAAACCTTTGTCTGTCAAAAAGTGAACAAGGTAGTGTTATCGGTCAAATCAAAATCAAGTGAAAAGACTCCAATCATCCGTCTCTGTGCAATAGAGAAAGAGGAGGAGACTCTCACACGATATGTGACTCTTGTAAACATAATCAGACACGGTTTCCACAGTTGACACTTTGTTTCTGGCTTTGAAAATCAGGTGCACCCTGACGCAGTTTCACTCTCGTTCACTTGGGTTCGAGGGGGAAGTTGGACTGAATGGTTCACTTTGATTTCAACAGGCGGTGTGCACACAGAGCTTTGCTGGGAAAGGTGGACCATGTGACTCACCCATGTGTCTATAGTAATCCTCGATGCCGCTCCAGGTGTTCTTCTCAATCAATGCTTTCACCAAACTCCACGGCTGCTTCCTGTAGCAGATGTCTGAGGAGACTCTGAGCGAAGGAAAAGAAAACAAATCCTGCTTCAAACACAAATTCATGAGTTCCTGAGCATTCGATCTTTTTATACTCTTTTAGAAAAGTAAAACTGACATGTCTTTTATGATTGACAGATGGAAATGAACACATCCTTATTGCTCGGACTTTAATTGGTACTGTTTTCACTTAACTGTTTCATTTCCATGACTGTTTATCAACCTCTAAAAAAAAGGGAGTAACTAGTGTAAGAAGAGACCAAAATAAGCTCCAAGGATTCCTTCAAATTTCCTTTGAAACCTTTAAATGCAACAGGAAATTCCAAGTAACGCACCCATCATGTTTTTACGTTTCCAAAGAAATCAGCCCTAAAACATCAGCAATCAAACTAGACAAGACCAGAGTTTAGAAAAATGATTCCCTCTCATGACTGCCTACTCAGTGATATTGTGTTTCGGTAAAGATACTTCTCAAGAAGTGCTGGAGAGTAACTGTAGAGGGCTAACAACAGTAAAAAGAGCTTTATCTTAATGCCAAGGCTGTGATACAGTGTCAGTTTCAAACCACTCTGAGATAGAGGAAATATTCAGAATCAAAAGCGAGACGGAAATAGTTCTGTCTAAAAATAAGGAAGGTGAGCTTTGAGGCGATTGTGCCATTTATAAAATGTGAAACCGTCTAAAAGAGGAAAAGAGACAGGAACAGAAGGAAAGTAAGAGAAAGTAGATGCTGATATTACTTTATTCACAGGATCTGATTTGAGTATTGTTTATTAATCATTTATATCAAAGCTCACTTAGCTAGATTATTATTTTAAACATGTTTTGGGCCTTAAAATTTCATTTGTTTTGTTTTATTCTACATCATAGACTGGGATCTGTCGTCTTTGCTGAGTTTGAGCCGAGGGTCCGACCACTTCTGTTTAAGTTAATAATAAAGACCTTCAATAACTAAAACTCATTATGACTCCAGTATGTTGTGAAAAGAAGTGTTGAAATTTTAAACACCTAAACCCGGAGTAAACCTCAGTGAAGTCTCAGAGTATTTGTTTCCTTGCAGTATTACTTGTAAAACTGTGGGAATGGATAGATTAAATTAGAGAGGAGGAGCACAGATGCTCAATGTGTGCTCGGACTTTTCAAAATAAAAAGGAAACATAATTTTGTGTTCTACTATCGAAATCCAGTTTACTCCTTTTTAGGTCACGCACTCTTTTATTACAGGAAAGATCTCAGAAACGGAAAATAAAAAACAGCGACATGATTACCAGGAAGGGGACAGACAGACAGACAGACAGACAGAGAGCCTTAACTCGATTGAAACGGTTCCTGAAGACACATTACATAACTGTCTGCTGAGACTACAGTCGGAGGAAATACTGTGTCTGCATTTTGTAGCTCTCTCTTTGTCAACATCAAAGTCTTGTATTTACCAAATTAAACTCAAACGCTGCAGGAAATGTGCTGATGTGACATCGGGTCAAACAATTATAATGTTT
This sequence comes from Xyrichtys novacula, assembly GCA_962446985.1. Lineage (NCBI taxonomy): Eukaryota > Metazoa > Chordata > Actinopteri > Labriformes > Labridae > Xyrichtys > Xyrichtys novacula. The sequence continues at coordinate 29,888,910 of OY660871.1, forward strand.
GAGCAGAAGTGGCTGCAGAAGTGAGGACAAGAAGTGACCAAAAAAGAAGGACTCAATAAAAGCAACACCTTTTGAAAAGAATGAAAGAAATCAGCAAAAGAAAGTCTCTTGGAAACAAATCCTAAACCACTGAGAGGTCCTGCTCCCTCAGGCTAAGGAACTGCATCCTTCGACTACAGTTTGCATCATGTATTTGGCTGCAAACTGACAGCGTGTGTAAACAAGGAAGCTGTTAGGAGGTGCTGAAACATAGTGCTGTGTAGATATCGTCTTAAATTTGCATGTTTCATACAAAGCGTGCTCAGCAGTTGCTCAGATTTACAACAACACCTCCTAGCTCTGACTCATGTGGTGAACGGAGGTGTTCTTTCTAAGCTCAGAGTTTTTTTAGTACAAGTGTAGGTGAGAGAGAGAGAGTGTGTGTGTGTGTGTGTGTGTGTGTGTAGGGGGTGGCAGAGGTAGAGTAGTTCACGAATCAGTCTGCGATGTGGTGCAACGCTCAAAAATGATCAAAACATAGAATAATTTGACATGATTCATTTCTTTAATCGCCTGACTGATATTTATCGCTCTTTGTGTTGCTCTTAATTTGCAAAATAACACTGGAACAACCTGCCAAAATATCTTGATACTGTGCTGTATCGATTTTTTCTCCCACCCCTAAGTTACACCCAGACAAAAACAGTCCAAACAGCTGAGTTTAAACATACCTGCATCAGTCTCCTTCAGCTGTTTTTTTTTGCACTAAATAATCTGAAAATGTGTGTTGTGTCTGTTTGTGATTAAAACTATAAGCTGTAAGTTTTTTGTGTCTTCAGGATCTGCCTGTTCACACCAGTATAAACTGCTCTGTATATCTCAAATACACACTAAGGCTGGAGAAAAGTGGGTCCTGTTGATTGTTATTGTTATGAAATGAGACACAAAAAGTCTCTGAAGCCTGATGATAATTAGTCATTGTGCTGTGATTAGACGTCACTCTGCTATGGCTTCAGTAGAAAAATGAAGAGACATGGAGACCAGAGTAAATATATCAAATAAGTTAGACAAGTTGACAAACAACTGAGGCAGAATTATGATGAAGGTTTTATAAGAAAAAGGCAGCAAGTGTCCAAAAGCCAAGAAATACAGAGCCACAGAGAGTAATGTCAGAAAATGCCAAACACACGAAAGCTGAATGCAAACGTACATGCAAGTCTGACTGCCCATAAACAGAGTATTAAGTTTATTTAGACTACCAGCCTAGCAGCACTAGAAACATAATCACTGATAAGGTTGATCTAAAGACAAACTTTTTTTTTAAGGATACATCAATTTGTTCATGAAAGAGTGTCATTTTGGTTGACCAAGGTTTTCCATTGTTCACTGCAGCCCTGGATTTCACAGTCAATTCCACTCACATGGATTATCTCAGTAAAACAACAATACCAAACCTACCTGAGCCGACTCTTGTGCTTGTTGATGGAGGTGAAGCAGTATCTGTGGACAGTATAGAAGTAGTCCTGGTAGGGGATGCCTGAGGTGATGACCTCTGAGTCCACCACGAAGCACTCGCCCCGGGAGCTGCTCTTATGCAACGTCTAGAAACAGAAAGATGTGGAGATGTTGGATATAAATAAATAACTGCAGTAAAGCAATTAGAACGTGTCTTCAGCATTACTTTTACACTGCTCAACCAGCTTTGGAGACCGGCTTTTAGGTGGCATATATGTGGATATAGGGCAGCTGATAGATACCGAGGCTTTTTACCACATGTATTTTCTACTTCTCATTTCCTACAATCTGACATTCACACCCAGATTGGCAGCAATGTGAAGGTAATTATGTGAGAAAGGTCAACATCCTTTGTGAGCTGTCTTCTCTCCATATTGTGCGTAAATAAACAAACTTAAATTGTGACATTTTCAAAGTTTCAGAATAACCCGCTGATCAGTATTTGTAAGCCTCTGATGTTTCCTATCTGGATTTGGAGTAAGCAGCTTTGTGTTCAGGGGAAAGGTCATCGATGTCACGACAAAACACTCTGAAAAGGAAAGTTTGTTTTATTCTTAAGTGCGGTTTGTTCTTGGTCAAACTGACCCTGTCTGCAGCGGTTGATAGCCTAGCTTTCATGCTGTCTCCCTGGCTGGTGGCGCCGAGCTGAGGGGGGTTCCCTTGTGGTTAATACAATTACTCTTGACGAGTGCCTCATACAACCCCACTACAAAAAAACTGACATACCCCTTTAGCATTTACAAGCTGTCAAAACACATTGTGTACATTACACAACAACGACAAGTCTCCACAGGTTTGCTTTTTGTTTTTTGCTCTAAATAAATACTGTGGAAATAGAGCACACCGATAAAAACAACGCTGGACTAAACTAACCCTGAAAATAAAGGCATCTAATACGCATTTAGGGGGACAATATTTGACAGCAGCTGCACTCTATCTGCACCATAACTGGATCAAACTGAAACCATGACAAAATCTTCGAAAGAGACGACTACACTCTTCCTAAAAGCTTGAGATGTGTCATTTAATCAAAGCAAGTGTACAGATGTGCAAAAGAAAAAAAAACATCTCAGGTCTGTGTTCGTCGATGACTGACCTGTGTCTCCACCACAGGGGCGGTCTTGGGGCCGAGGGGGTTGTTGAGGGCGATGGTGTAGCTAAGCACGCGGCTGCTGTTCCCACTGCTGCTGTCCTGCTGCCATTCACCCACCGACAGTTCTGACAGAGAGAACAGAAATGACAACATGAGGTGGTCAACAGAGAGTAAGAGACAAAAAAGCCCGAAGAGATTTTGTAAAAATCTAGACAGAATGAAAGGATGGAAGAGGTTGAGGATGTGAAAACGAAAAGGAAAGAGAGAGAGAGTGCAAGACTCCGATGGGTTGAGGGGGATAGAGTGAGAGAGAGAGAGGAAAAGAGAGGGTCAATCTATGCTCCCTCGTGAAAAAAGAAAGGAAGAAATGCCCCAATTAGAGCTACACAATGTTCCCAGGCAGGATGGGCTTCCAACTAGGGTAGCTACTGGCCAAATGAACTTCAACGCTACCCCTCTGTCCTCATTTCAACTACTACAGCAAAATGTCCAGATTAAACACTCTATGTTTGCAGAGATGCGTCAAATATCACAGTATCCGATGCAATAATAGTCTTATATTCACAAAACAGGACAAGATTAGAAAAGCAAAAAAGTGAGAAAGAGTGGTTAACACAGCGTGAACAACTTTTGTGGCAGCCTCATTAGTGGACAATACAGTAGGCTGCAGCATGTCTGTCAGAGGGTTTGCTGGTTGCATGGTCTTGCATTTATATGTATGGCAGCGCTGAAAACTTTTACAAGAAATCGACACTAAAAATATGTTTCAAAAATCCAAAATATAACATGCTGTGTTTTGTTATTTACACCCTCGTTCCCACACATTTTGGCAACAACTCAAGACATTCGCAGCGCACCCAAAACTGAGCTTCCTGGCAGTAAACCTCACAGCATCGACGGTGAATATCAAGTTCTAGTGACGGACTCGCAGACTGAGGAGTGTTTTCTTTTTTTCCTCCTCCACTGACAGCAGCCCCGAGGGTCCAAAAAGCAGCAGAGCAACAACAAACGCTGTGCCGTAACTGTCACCGTCTCGACAGGAAAAACTCGCTCTCTAGTACAAAATGTCGAGCAGCAAGTTGATGCATGTTCTGTGGTGGTTGCTGAAAAGCATTCTGGTCAATTTAAATAATCAAAGCGAAACAGAAAGACAACACAAGAGAGAAACTTTGACAGGTCTAACAAGACTCGATTATTCCTCTTTTTGATGTGAACACACTGTTGCTTGTGTTCATGCGTTGGTTTAACAGCAGACATTTTATACTGTCTGTCGACTATTTAATCGTTAAATTATGGTCGGACTGTAGACGAGCACTTCTACAGTTTTTCTAGCTTTGTATTTGTGTGTTGTGTTTCCTACCAGTGAAGTGTCTCTGGGAGAAAAGGTGCTGGATGAAATGCGTGTCCGCAGAGAAGAGCAGGTCGTGCAGCTTGTCCACGCTCATGCGGACTGTCGTATTGATGTGCAGCCGCCCACTCAGGTCGGAGCAGAACGATTCCACTTCACCTGAAAGTTAAGAAGGAAAGAAGGGAAGGTTTGTGTTTTGATTTAACTTTGGGTTCTGGATACTTTAGACCCTTCCCTGCTTGTGTAAACAGTACGACATTTGCATATGTGTGTGAAAGAATTCAATCTAAATTACTCTCCCATGATACTGATTTTATTGCCAAATTAATTCAGTGGACATTCAAACAGCAGCTGAATGACTGAGCCATGAATGAGTGAAAGCCTACAAGCAGTTTGACATATTCAGATAAAACTCATCATATCCTTAACTTCAATTCAAGTTATGGTTAATACGGCTGTACCAAGAGCATGTGGCCAACTTTACCAGTAAGTGAACATGTCAAACATGCATTTGAATTGAGTAAAATATTCACACAGTTAAGACTTTCTCATCCTACTTTCTCGTCTGTTCACCTAAACAATACTCACTCTCTTCTTGCGTGTCAGAGGAGTTACTGGGGTCCGTGGGCAGTTCCTCATCGTTGGTGATGTCCAGTGAGGAGAGGTTTCCCAGACTGGTGGTTGGCGGGGGCAGCATGTGATTGGCTGACTCAGACAGGCTGTCCCCACCCTCTTCCAGATTCTGATACAGTGAAGGGGAAAAAAGCACAGCAGAGGACTTTTAGCCAGAGGTCTGTAAGGAAATCACCCCGTTGTCATATGACTTAAGAGGAAAAAGAGGCTTCAGCTGAGCTGACCTCATGTTGACGCGGCCTGAGCAGGCATACCACAGCAGCTGAGCTACTAATCCAGAACCGGCACAGAGTGAACACAGAACTGCATTTATGAACACGGTCCGTGTCAAGATCAAGACTGCAGGGCAGAAGTCACAGCGGCTGAAACTGATTGGACATAAACTTAAGCCCAAATTCACAGCATTTCACTTCCTTGCTGAAACACATAGCATCTGTTTTATCAAAGTTTATTTGGGGTTGACCTCGTGTGTTACGTTTTTATCACGTCTACAGACAGAGCCTGTTCAGAATTCAGGCTTTATCAGTTATTAAACGTGCATCTGTTGTCCGTTAGAAGTTGTCTGTTTGTTTGTTTGCTTATTTGTTACTCTCCAGGTGGCTGACTGGTTTTGGCAGGAGAGCAGTAGAAACAAGACGTCAGATCTAAGAGAGAAACAGAGTTTTTTTTTTTTTTAAAAAGCTCTGAATGCTGATCTGAGCTTTGTTTCATTTTGCTGACAAGGTATTAACCCTGATTAAGAGAGAGGGGGGAGCGATTAAGAGTCCACCGAGCAATGAGTGGACTCCAATCTGCCATGTAGCTCATGCTAACTAGCCAGCTGTCTGCATATATGGGACAGCTGGATTGCTATTGCAGAAGCAGAGAATGAGAATGCAGATATATTTAGAAAAAAAGTCAATGAATAAGCCTATCAGGGTGGTTTGAATTATAACCCAAATGTGCCGCAAACCAAAGACTGACGGTACTAAATATAACACGTGAATGTTAAGAGGAAAACTCACAAAAGACGCTGAAGCAGAGGCCGGGGCGGAGGCAGACGCAGAGGCAGAGACGTTTGTTGGAGTGGTCGATGGCAGGGAGCTTTGGGAGCTGGGTGGACTGGGTTCCAGAGGCTCAGAGCTGAGTCTGCGTCCAGATGAGGAAGGCACCTCTATGGGCAGACAGGAGGTGGAGGAAGGCGGAGAAGAGCCCCCCAGGTTGGTAGCTGAAGGAGAGCTGGCTGGAGCACAGGGAACCAGGGGAGGAGGAGAGCTGCCCGTGGAAGGAACCGACACTGAACTAAGGTCTAACAGATCAGTGACCGACACGGACTCGTCTCCTGGCCTGGAGGATGGAGGGAGGAGATTTAAGTGAGGCAAAGATACATACAGAGAAAGTCAAACTGGAAGAGAGAGGGAGACAGAGGGAGGGTTTGTGTAAGTATGTAAGGACAGCTGTAGAAATCTTTGACTGATTTGAATGTGAGCCAACATTAAAGGCACTTCTTCATTAAAATGAAATGAATTACCCGGGTCTGCTTTGCAAAAGAACATATGCACAAGCAAGCCCTGTCTAAGCGAGGATCTGCTTGTTTTGTAATGAAAGAGCAAACTGACCCCTGCAGCTATGTGTATGTCAGTTAGTCAGGTGATATTTGTACTCACTCACAAACAAGAACTAAGGATTGTTTCTGCTGCTTGTCCTGTTTTAGGAACAAGCCAAAACAAAAACAACATGAAACGGCTGAAAAAAAAAGACGTCTCGCCGCCTGGACTCAAACTTTACCGCAGAGATTTAACTTTATACTTGAATGAAACAACAGGAGCGGTAAGACGTTTCCCCTCAGACAAACTCCTCACCCTTTAAGCCTGTTCAGCGTGTCCACATTCCTACATGCATGCATCCACAGTGCAAGACCATAAAATGTTACTCTACATGTCAGCATGCCTGTACACTCACAGTAGGCCGTTCATGTGTTCGGCGGTGGGGGAAACATAGTCGTCGTCTTCACTGGTGAGGCCCAGCTCAGTGCCGTAACACTGGTGTACGATGTGCCAGAGCTCTTTGGGGGAAAGAGACTGTAGGAGAAACACAATATGGTTAATCAACAGTTCAGAAACCAATGTCTCATGATGTACTAGTCATTTCTTAAAGGGATATTCTGGCGTAAAATTAAGTTAGGGTCAAACGCACTGTAACACCCAGTTAGACACCCCATCTAGAGATAAATGTTGCCGACCGCTTGCTTCTCGTTATACCAACTTTAGTAATGACCGCACGATAGCAATACAGAGAGCCACGCGCTCAACCAAAACGCCACTCTATAGCCACAAATAATACTCAGAACAGCACCTAACTTCATCAACAGCCATAGTACTAGTCACCAAACATCTTTTTAGCTTTGCCTAATTTCTTTAGCAAAGAGACTAAACACAACTCACCTACTCTCTTCCAGCAGCCATTTGTTTGTAGCGAGACCTCCTGCAAGTCCATCCTTGACTGCAGTGGGGTGACGCAGCTCAAGGAAGAACATTTATGATCATTACTTTCTCATTTCCTTGAGGTAATAATCATCATATTAATCAATTTGCACTGCAGACGCGGTAGTTCTTCTGCCTTAGCGTCTCGGTCTGACTGCATTTCCATTAAGTGATGATCATAAATGTTCTTCCTTGAGCTGCGTCACCCCACTGCAGTCAAAGATGGACTCGCAGGAGGTCTCCGTACAAACAAGCGGATGCTGGAAGAGAGTAGGTGAGTTGTGTTTAGTCTCTTTGCTAAAGAAATTAAGCAAAGCTAAAAAGTTGTTTGGTGGCTAGTACTATGGCTGTTGATGAAGTTAGGTGCTGTTCTGAGCATTATTTGTGGCTATAGAGTGGCGTTTTGCTTGAGCGCGTGGCTCCCGGGACAGCTGTGTATTGCTATCCTGCGGTCATTACTAAAGTTGGTATAACTAGAGAAGCAAACAGTCGGCAACATTCATCTCTTGACGGGGTCTTGGTGTTATGGTGTGTTTGACCCTAACTTAATTTTACGCCAGAATATCCCTTTAAGTTCGACACCATCATGATGACAACTTTTAAAGCATGTTTGACTGATTCTTCCTCAGGTATTCCAGGGAGTTGGGACGTCTAAAGGACTTTTGCAATAAGGAGTCGTGCAGAATTGATGCTTTAGTTGAAATTTTGAGTGTGCAGAGTGTTGTTAGCTCTACTTGGTGGACGATATCTGTTTATAAGGATAAATAAATTAGATTACTGCAGATGGTAACTGGTGTGTCATTGCATCAGTGTGTGTCCCACCGGCTTTTGCCCCCCATGTGATCTGTTTTTCCTGCATGCACCAAAGTCTGCTGATATATGACTGCACTCAAACTTAAATGGAAAGCAGAACTCTTCCCACGCTGAAAATCCAGACCCCCCATGAACAGATACAGACTTTAAATAAGAGATTCAGTCCCTGATAAAGAGAAACCATCCTGTGACATCTCACTCTCTTTCTACGTGCTCAAACTGTACTTTCTAGTGTCTTTGCATCAGAGCCGTCCAAATAAATGTCTGTCTTCAAACTCTGCAAATAACAGTGATTTGAATTGTTCTCCAAAGCCTGTGTTTGTGGCCATCTCCTGCCTCCTGACACTGTGTGCTCTATTCTAAGATGATAACCACTAGCTGTGTCGCGCAAGCTCACACTGCTGGGGGGGGTTGGGTGAGCAGGCTGTACCTTATCCAACAGAGCGTTCTGCCACAGACGGAAAATCATCATGAAGCTCCGATCCCTTGCTCCGAAAGATGTGAAGAAGTGCTGAGAGGGTAAATACAGGGAGGGAAGCGAGGGAAGAAGGAAGGAAGGAAGAGAGATGAGAAAAATGTGATTTGATGGATAGTCTCTGTCTGTTGGGATGTTTGTTTTGTCACAGTTCAGTGTAGATAAAGTTGAGTCAGCTCATTTCATGCTGCTTCACTGGCAAAAATGCACAATTTGAAGTAAAAATTATCACCAGCAAACATTTAACATGCTTTAAAATCAGCTTTCAGCCATAACAGACTGAGAATGTGTTAGTAGAGTACAGAAGTCAAACTGCTGCTCTAACTTATTCCACTTAGAAGTCCTTAAAATATATTCACACCGGGCTGTAATTAATTCTGACCTTCTCATTGTCAGTGCAGATCTGGATGGCGTTTGGTATGAGCTTGGCGGTCTTCTCCTTGGTCATAGAGGTCACGTCTTTCAGCAGGATAGTGATCTGAATAGTGAAGGAGAGGGATTGACTGTATGTCTGTCTGCTGCAGAGTGTATATCTCTGTGCAATACTCTTATCTCACAGAGAGCCAAAGTGTATCGATAATGATCTGCAAACAGGAGCATTAGAACGACTCTTTATCTGAACTCTCGTGTGTTATTAACCAGGTTTCAGCGGCCATGTGTTGACCGTGCGCGTGGAAATGTTTACACGGCGTGCTCATGACTCACAGCGGTTTCCCAGCGGAAGATGTTACTGTAGAAACAAAGCCAATTCTCCGACAGGTAAAGGCGTCCCTGAAGCAGAATGTCCTTCTGCAAAGCGCAGGAGTAATCTGAGGAGAGAAACAAGGAGAAGAGAGGAGAGATTCATCAACCCTGCCTACAAACTGACCGTTTGCCCTCTGTGCTCCAACAACAGTCAGAAAAAGCAGCAGATCATGAGTCATTTTTTCTATTTTCTCTCTACATATGCTACGTGTAAGGCCGTGGTGAGAGATGAGCTTGTCCATGACACAATACATCATGATATTTTGGACATGGTTTCAAAATGATGCTGTCTGATCTGTAAAATTAAAGCTTTATGCACTTGAGTTTTCTGCTTCTGTCTTGACTTCACTTCACTTGAGCCTTGACAGTTCTGTTGAGGACACTGAGAGGAACTTGTGGAGCTCCAACAGCTCAGAGATTAATAAAACAAAATTCAATGAGCACATTTTTACTCTGAGAAGAGACCCCCTGTATAAGAGTGGACATTTTACAAAGATCTAGCTCAATAAGAGCCAATTATTGAGGAAAAGATCAAGACATTTATTTCTGTATTTTGCCCTCCTACTGAGTGACCTGTGGAGGGGATTTTCTTGTCCATTGACAGGCAATTAATGAAAATGATCTCATATATATTCTATACATCTACATGAAATCATGACAGAAGAGTTGTGTTAACAAACAGAAACTTGCATCATGAATATCTATAAAAAATGTATTTTCTTATACACGAGTCTGTTACAATCAAAAGCAGCTGTTGCGTGTTAAGCCATCTAGCATTTTGAATTAATGTTGTATTACACAGCACCTTGTCAAGGATATGTAGTAGATGCTGAATTTTGTTCTGTTTCTTTTTATAAAATCCCATTGTCTACTATGTTAAAAAAGAAAACAATGATTATATTGTCTAATTAAGACTCCTTCATCAGCCGTCTATCGTTTTTAATTCAATCACATGTGCTCATGTCACAGACAGCAGGCAGCAGCTGATATACTGGATTGCTGTTGCAGTAATGGCTGCTACACAAGATGTTGCACAAATTGGTCAACACCTCACTGATCCACTAATCTTTGTTCTTTTATTAAAGCATATCCAAAACTCTTGAATTTGAAAGAAAAGAAGATCGATTTTTAAGTTTCATTTCTCACTGTTTATTTTATCTCGAGAAGAGTGTGGCTCAGTGCTCGCAGAGTTTGTCAAAAATACACTTTCACTCACCCACTATAAGCCGCTCTGTGTCAGGGAGTTTCTTAAAGAGTTTGCGAAAATCCTCGTTCCGCTGTTTGTATGTAGGACTGAGGACCTGAGGGTGAGAACAGGAAACACGAAACTGAATATCTGTCTTCACAACTTCAGCTGGGCTTGACTGTGGTATTTACTAAGTGGGAAAAGTATAGTGTTTATCTAAAGGATTATTAGCAGTTTACAAGGTCAATTAGTCCGGTTCACCTGGAGCCAAAGCAGACAAAGATCACCAAACATGTGAGAGGATGTTTTTGTGTACTTACATTGTACCAGCTCTGCATTTTCTGTAAAGAAAAGCACATATGAATAAATAAGCACTCAGCTGTCCAGCAACCATAAAATGTTATAAATCAAATGATTTTCATACAGGTGTTAAAAACATTTCAATGTATATGATTTGAGTAAAGTAACCCACTTCCTTGTTTGCATGCGTGCGGTCCAGTTTCCAGCACAAGCCTGTTTGATGTAACCTTGAGTTTTTGCAGTTTTCGTCTGTCTGTGTCAAAACTGTCAGCACTTCCCTTTTTTTTTTTTTAAAAGGGCAGGTGGCACCGATCAGCTGTGATGACTATTCAACATGAAAACAGGCTGTTCTTTTCACAACAATGAGCCTGAGATTATGAGATGTGAAAGCTCAAACTGCGCCCTCAGGCACACAGGAATAGGGACACTGTCTGGGTGAAAAAAACACGCTTTAATTTGATGGTTTGTCGACAGAAACAGCCTAAATTCACTGCAGATCTCTGGTATGGATGCACATTTACTGGGGTGGAAGTGGGTTACCATTTTATCCACAGCTGTCTGGGTGCATTTTTTGGTATCTAATGCGATTTTTTTTTTACATTAATTTGTTTCAAAGTATCACCAAAAATACGGTTACAAGCTCACTCTGGTTGTAAGATCGTGCCTTCGCTTAGTTTTCAGCCATTAGACCACATTAACAATGAGAACACTCCTGTCTTTTCTTAATCTACATAAAACTGGCCCTGATTACAAAGTCATTGAGGAGATTATTTAGTCTTTTATTAGGACACATCAGTAGAATAAACAGTTCAGAGGAATCATGGCATGTTTGATTTAGTCATGCTATCGCTCCTTGGGATCGTTTCACAGCAATCAGAAAGGTTACATGACAGTCATACTCTGCATTAAGCTGTAATACATGTCCTAAGTTGATGTCTTAAACCACACTTCTTCACGTCTGGGTATCTACTGAACTCCTGGCAGCTGTTCTCTTAAGTTTCAAGCGCAGTTTTCATCCTCAGCATATCACTCTGATCAGGGGATAATCTTCCTTACCTTGGCATTGCGGCTGAAGTGGCGAGAAGCGATTGGGTAGGCAGATGTGAGGGAGGAGGCAGATGGTATGGAGGGCAAGGGGCTATCTGATCCCCCTCCTCCTCCGCCGCCGCCACCACTGCTCTTCTCTCCTCCTCCTCCTCCCTCGCTCTCACTGACCCTGCCACCCCCAAGGACCCTGCGTCGCAGGGAGGGGGAGCTGCCGGGGGTGCTGCGTGGAGAGTTGCTGGCCGTACTGGAGGACAAAAAAAGGAGACGGGGAGATTTATCTCAGGGGAGAACAGAGGAAGCCCTTTCATATTTCATCTGAATTTTGCTCCCTAATGCCTTTAATGTCATGCTATGAAGAAAGGCTGCAGGCATTTCCCATCTGATAATAGCGTGCCATCTCAGACTGCTTACTGAAGACCAAAGAAAGGCCATGTGAGGCCAGCGTTATCAGCTGAACTTACTTTAACTTGTACAGCAGCCAGACAGTGGGGGTATTTTAAGCTGTTCAGTAATGGGTCTTAAAGGTGGAGAGTGCAATTCTAATCCAATACACTTTGTTCAATTCAGAGAATATCTCCTCATGGTCTGACAGAAGTCTATATTCTGTATGATTTCAAAAAAATCTGTTTTTCTGTTCACTGTAACCCGCAGAGGACATCAGGCTTACTGCTTTTCAAAGGCATGTGTTGTTGTTGTGTTGTTGTGAGAAGCTTTAGCAAAAGGTCAGCTCTGCATATCGCTGTCTGGGGCTTTTGAGTCTGATCTGGACACATCATACTTGTGTGCAAGCTTTGCAGCACAAATCGCATCAACAGTTTGCTAGCACACAACGTGGGAAATGAGAGATCATCTGCTGCATAGATGTAGGATTCATTTGTGGTACTTGTCTGTAAAGCCTTGACCTCAAGCAGTCTTTTTTTTCAGACATCCTACCTTTAACAAAGGATGTAACTTGAGGAGTTTCTTTTTTGCATCAAATCATCATCATTGTGTTGCCGAAAACATCTCATTTTTAACTCACAGCCACAACACAGTTTCTATAGTAACACCTCAAGTCAAAACATACAGCATCCATCATCAGCTAAGACAGTTGCCTCTGTTTCTGAACAAACACAAACAGCTTGAAATCTCTGTCCACTCCTTTATCTTGAGCAGACACAATGAATCAGTAGTAGCTGCCAAAGTGCTTCTTTAACTTAGCCTGATGAAAGCTCTGCTTGCTTACTCAACAGTGTGTTGCAGCGGCTCCCTGTGAACTATAGCAGCTAATTTCATTAGCGGAGGCAGTCTTCATTGGCACGATATAATGTGCCTTCAACATGCACCATACCACTTGTTCCCTCAAAACCATCCTCATGCTAAGCTTTGCTCTGCAACATTTTCCCTCGACATAAGCTGTCATGTTTTCAGCCCGCCAATGACAATAATATCATATCACCTCACATTCATATTTGATTGATATCTCACAATTTTCCAAAATGAGCAAAAAAGGTTCCTAAACCCTTTCAAAGAAACTTTAATTTTTCTCATTTACCCAACTGGAGCCTAAACTGTCCAAAGTGGCCGAGTGCCAAGGCAGGGGTAATATGTATGCTTTGGGTACATAAACAGAAAGAATTGGGGGTGCAGATTTGGCCTTGTAGTAAGATCACACGCCTCATGTACAGGAGCTACAGTTCTCAAAACGGGCGGCCTGTGCTCAATTCTAACTTGTGGCCTTGTGCAGCGTGTCACTCCCCATCCTCTCTCCTAGTTTCCTAACCTATCCACTGTCCTATTTTTTTTTCAATACAGACACAAACCAATGTCACATGATCAGGTTTCAATTAAACCCACTGCAGTGTTAAAACAACCATTTCAGTGAAAATAGGATTTTTTTAAAAACTGTGTATTTTCTTGAGTATCAGGATTTCTGCTCTTTATTCAGTTATTCTTACTTCATCTGTAATCTCTGGAAAACCACAAACATGTATTTAACTGGACATTGAACATACTCTTATGATGTGTGAAACTCGTTGCTATGACAACTGCTGCTGACTGCCAGGCTCGATTTGAACACTGAGCTGGGTAAAGCCAGGTCAAGTCAATTTTGTGTGTACAGCACAAAATTATGCAGTTACCTCAGGGTATATTTTACATAGTGTAGCTCTGGATAGTACCCTTATAATGTTGCTTGTAAAACTGTTAAAAAAAAACCTTCCCCCATGAACAAGGGGTTGGTAACATCGATGATTAAACTTCATTTTAAAGCAAGTCTTCAGTGTGGATCATGATGTGTGAGAATGTAATCAGCTAGCCTGGCTGGGCCATCCTGTTGCGTGAATCACTTGCCGTTCCTTCCCACAACAGTCTGGACTTCGGCCCATTGGGAGCGTGTATTCCCGGTCAGAAAATAACCGGGCCAATCAGAGACCATGTTTCCACTGTTACCCAGAAAACAGGGAAAGGCAGCCCCTGATTGGTCCATGTGTAGATGGTGACGTCTAACACATGCTGTGGGATTTTTCAAAGCCCCGTTCATTCAGAACGCCGTCAATTCTGCAGTTGACTTTGCGAAGTCGGCAGAAATCGTTTATATATCCGACGTCTTCTGCGGATATGGAGCAGGAATGTGTAAAACATACAGGGCTTGACAGCGCGACTGTTTCACTCGCATTAGCAACTAAAAATAGATGTGCACGAATTGTAAAATGTATTTAGGGGCACAAAAAAAACAGCCGAGGGAAAAAATGTTTTTCAATGTAAATACTGCGGTGAAGTTCGTATTAGGTTGGAAACTCGATGGACGTTCACTGAGGATCTACCGGTGTCTTCTCACTCTCCATAACCAGGAAAAGCAACAGCAGCGTGGTTAAATCTACTTAGCATCCTTGCTGTCAACATTGGGTGTTGATTAAGGGACCGTCAATAAATTACTGGTTGATGTTCTCAGAAAAGGCTGTTTTCCTTCAATAGCTTCATGTCATGTGACCAGTTGACCTATAATAGATTTTAAATTATAGTACTAAGGTCGGACATTAAGACACACCTCTTTATTTCCCTAATTTGTCCTCTAAACATTTTATTTGACAAATTTAAAGGCAAATTTTGAACTTTTTCTTCAATAGCTTTCATGTCATGTGACCAATTGACCCTAGATTGATTTTAAATAGTAGTACTTATGTTGACCAATAAGACACACCTCTTTATTTCACTAATTTGTCCTCTAAGAAAATTTAATTTAAAGGCAAATTTTGAACATTTTCTTAGCTTCCATGTCATGTGACCAAAAATCCCAAAATTGATTTTCAATAATAGTACTTATGTCGAACAATAAGACACATTATTTGATCAATTTTCATTGTGCCCCTAAAGTTCTTTGTCTGCTCTTTACTTTTTCATCTTAGGAGCACATGAACTCCTTGTGAAAATAGTTACTGTCAAGCCCTGTTGGGTGTTCAAATCAAGACAAAGCAATAAAAATCTGCATTAAGATTTCTGCAGGTCAAGGTGCTTAAAGCAGCCGGTGTTGTAAACAGGCTTGCTGACCAGTGAGAATGCTGAGTGATGTGAATCTGTGTCAGCATGTGTTTACAAACCGGAGCTAAATCCGTCTGCAGCACGGATGTAAAAAGCTATTTTGGAGCTGTTGGACATCACCCTCCTTTTGCTATCCCCCTGGTGTAGTATAATATTAACTCCAGTAGTGACCTCTCTTATATCGGGCAGTGTAGCAGATCGATCCGAGCGGCTAACAGGCTGCTAGCACCCCGGCTAACCAAAACAATCATCCGGCAATCTCGTTACCGTCAAGGAGAAACACACAAGGACAGAGAGAAAGTCAGACATGAGACATGGAGAGGGGCTGTCTACTCAGAGGAAGCGGTGAAACAACAGATTGTGCAAGGATGGAGGCAGCTGTGGTGAGAAAGAGGGTGTAAAGGAGGGATGGAGGGGAGGGGAGGGGGGTTTCAGACAGACAGCATGAACATCAACACACAGCTAGCCATCAGAGCTAATATGAGCCCGTCGCTGCACACCTGCATCTTCACATGAACTCAGCATGTCACACCCATGTTATCAGCTGGATATACAAGCTGTGACTCATGTCAACACACACACACACACACACATAAAAAACCCTCCGTGCACAGTGCATCAGGACCAGAGACACAATCATTATGCTACTCATCACACCGGAGGATACTGTCATCGTGTCACTTACTCGAACATGTCATGAGGCGTTTGCGATCCCACTGATATCCAGAAAACTACAAACACGGTCCCTCCTGGATCAATATGGCACCGCTGTCCCTGGGTATTTATCTATGTATGGAGCTAAAGCGAGCACGGAGCGACTGAGGTGTGTGTGTGTGTGTGTCCGCTGTTTTCCCTATCTCAACCTCGGGGTACTAATGCGCCCATCGTCCACCGTCCCGCGGTCGGATGTTAGTTTCCCATCGTGGTCGACGCCCCTGCACCTCACAGCCAGGTACCGGACGGACCGCTGTCCCCTGTGCCGCTCGCAGGACCCGTTAACGGGCTGCAGTCGCAGCGTCCATCCGTAATCCCCTTTGCAACTAAGGAGAGGGTGGAGGGAGGTGGAGGAGAGGGTGGAGGGAGGGAGGGAGAGAGGGAGGGGGAGGCGGCTCCATGTGTTGAGAGAGGCCTTACTTATTTTTTTCTTTTACAGTAAGAGGTGGTGGTGAACTGGAAGGCAGTGATAAGACAGATAAGGAAGAGTCTTAACTGGGGGGTTTAGCTGAATGCAAAGGAAGCAGAGTGAAGAACATACTATCACTGTTACATGGCTCTGGGACAAATAGGGGTTTGTATTATGAGTAATTCAAAAATGTTTTAATAAATTGTTTTTAAAGTTTGCATTAGGTTTGCAAAAATGTATATTTTGTCTCTGTTGGTTTCATATAATTTCAAATAGCATTTAAACCTTTTTTTTACTAAATGAATGATGGATTTCCCTTGAAAATGTCAAGTGGTGTAACCACAACAGGGGAAATAATACTTATTTCCACCTATAGTGTATGCAAGTGTACTTATAAAAAAGTTACTTAATTATAATATATCAGTTGAAAATGCATTTTGTTAGGATTTTTTTACAAAAAAATTTGGATGCATTTTTGTAATATATAGCAGGAGAAATGCTGAAATCTTTGGCCTAAAAAATTGTTCCTATTTTGAACAAGTTGAAATATTTAGTACCGTGTTTTTATGGTTACACCACATTGACATTTTCCATATTATTCCTTAAATATTCTTTTAAAATGGAAAAAATCCAGAAATTTTGGACAAGGTCTTCAAAAAGAGAATGTATCCAAGTAATTGGTGAGTCTATTTTTTAATTTTAGCTTTTTAAAATTTAAGTAAACCATAGGAACATAAAAAAGAAACTGTGTCACATCATTGACCCACATATATTTATATTTTTACATGTTAAAAACTGATTTTTTTTTATCCAGCTCAACTTAGAAATTCCCACAACAAGCATCAGCGTGGAAATCCCCGAGCCATTTATGGGGATTTGTGGCATTTCCAACTAAGTAACTCTACAGTTTCTAAATCAAAGGGTAAGAGTCATTGGGTGACTTCTTATTTCAACTTTGTGTAGTCCCTAGGCAAAACTGCTGACAATCTTGAGTTTCTGATGTTAATTTCAGGTAATTGTTTTTAAGCCTTTCCGACATCAGGCTAAACATATCTGGATCTTGAACTACTTTTTAAAGAAATAAATAATGAGGGCATCAACTATTCTTCTGGAATTGCTGTATCGAAAACACTGCCCTCTTACGTATGTCAGGGTTTGATACTCACTTTTTTCTCAAGAAGCACAAATGCTCCTAAGTTGAAAAAGTAAAGAGCACATCAAGAACTTTAGGGGCACAATGAAAAATGATCAAATAATGTTTGTCTTATTGGTCGACATAACAGTGTTGTTTTCGTAGACGAAAATATTAGTGGTGGAGGATGAACAGAGTTGCAAAGTTCATGAGCATCTCATCAGTCAAACGCTAAACATCAGCTAGGTAAAGTTAGCATTTAGCATCCTGACAGTTCAACTAGTTTAGTCTTTAATTAATGCAACACTAGAGTCCTAAATAAACCAAATTTATTTTAAAAAAAGGAGACCCAGGTATTGCCTGTGGTGAAACAACCTGGCCCAAGTCCAAAGCCCATGCAATCCCTCTGCTCCATCTCCCTGCCCATCCCTCTGGATTAGAGTCCACATCATAATCCATGCTGGGCTGAGCCAGGCCTGCATCTCCACCATTCTGTCTCCCTCTGTGTAATCTGCTTTTCTCAAGTTCAGCAATGGCCATAATAGTGTCAGAGTTTCATTGGCCCGGTGGTTGAGGTATTGAGAAAACTGCGAGGAAAGAGACTGAGTGCAGCTGAGAAGAATATACAGGAAGTGAGTAGACGAGATGTAAATGTGCCTTTTCCTTCCTGTCAACAAAACACCTCAGAGCAGAAGATATATAAAGGATAAGTACAGATCCATGTCTATGGGCAGATTAGGAGATGAAGAGGTAAATCTTTGAGTACAAAATAAATTGGAGGTGATTTACCAAAAACTGGATCCTTACACAACTGTTCTGAGACATGGACCAGGAACAGTTAGACTGTCTAAGCGGATTAATCATCGAAGTGAGCAAACATGGTGACTGAGTGCAGACTTTGTAAACTAGAAAAGTCTCAAAGCAGCACTTTGGTACCATGAGACAGACAGACAGAAAAAGAGAGGTCACAGAATCCCAATAAGTCAGCAGGTCAGTGCGTGTCATTGATCTGACATTGCATAACATCCTTCTTTCATCATTTCATCATCAATTTCTCTCTGAAAAACTGTCACTTCTCTGTTGAGTCATCTGTAGTATATGTGCACAAAGGATAATCTTAGGGAACTAATAAAGGGGTCAATAAAACAGAAATTTCAATTTCAGCTAACCGACGCGTCTGAAGCAAACACAGAAGCCGTCTGCAGGTAAACAATGTCAAATGGTTTGCCAAGAACTAGCACCGCCAGCATCTGGTCCTCTGTGCAGGTTTGTCTCAATACCCAACCTTTCTGCTGATTGGTTAAAGGTGTGTTGATTGATTCTACATCTAACAATTTGCACATTAAGTCTTGCATAGATAAGTTGTCCTCATATCAGACTTCTGACTGTTGGCCTCCCCACATGAATATAATCTAAGAGTTCAAATCAAAACTAGCAGAACAAGTTCTCTTTGTAAGACGCCATAGGCTTTCAGCTGTACTGCAAGACACGCTGGTTAAGCAAAGCAAGTTAAAACAGCCTCATAATGAACCTCTTCCCTCCTGACATTTAAAAGCTTAGGTATAACGTGCAGTCAGTAAATGAGCATCTCCAAACTAACAAAAAAAATCCATTAGATGCAGTTACACCTTGAAATATGAATTAGATGATCAGTTTCAAGTTCCTTTCACCCCGGGAGCGTTTTCTTCGTGCGATTATTTCGGACGTCAATGTTTTTTTCGAACCCATATCCTGTCAATACAAGCGTTCACATCAGCGACGTTTTCCCGTCCTGCGATACTGCGGCATTTATTTTTTCGGATCACAGTCGAATTTTCTAAAGTTTCGCATACTGTGTGTCCACTTCTGACCAATCAGGTTTCGTGTTGTTGCGTTGTCGGATTCACTGGTATATCCAACATGGCCAACCGGCTGATTGTTTACGTGTCGGAGAACAGAGTGATTTTTGATTAAAAAAAAAACACAAACATTACAAAGATAACGACCTGAAGGACAACTTGTGGAGAGTTACAGCGTCGGATTTCTCATTTGACGATGGTTTGTGTGCTTTAACAGTTTGATAAACGTCTTTGTTTTAACTTTCATCTGTGCTAAGTAACTTTAGCTCGTAAGCTCTCCTTTGTTATCTTACGTTTATGGATTACAGTTTAATGTTCTTATCTGGTACTGACCCCGACTCAGTGCATGCTATCATGACAGACAGACATCTCAACACTAGAGTCTAATTAGAACTGAAAAACAGTCCGTCTGATATTGTGTCAGTCTTCTCGCTTCCACCCAGGACGCGCCTTTTTTCCCTCCAGAGAGTCGCAAAATCGCATTGCGCTTGATGTGTATAGTCGGGTGCGTCAAAATCCCCCTCCTAATATTTCAGAATTCCGCATTGTATATTTGCGTCAGTCCCGGTGTGTAAGGACCTTAAGTTTCACCTTTTGCCCTTTTGAAAAAAAGGAAGCTCATTCGACACTTTCACTAAATACTGATTGTTGTTCACAGTAGAGCGTAGTGCGAGAAGAACAATAACACAAACACAGAGGCGACACAGAAGTGCTAGTTTGTTTGTAAATCTCGTGCATCATGATGGAGGAGAATTAATGCTGCGTTCGAGTTACCTCGGAAATCAGAAGTCTGAGCTGAAAATGACGTCACACCTGAGTTACCAGCGTTTCAGTAAACAAGATGGCTACATCTACTAAAGTTACTTTAGCGCTTGCCTTGTCCGAATAAAAGGCAAGCGCAAAAATAAATTTCGTAGATGTAGCCATCTTGTTTCAGGCCTCCGATTTTGCTTTATTCCTATCCCTGAAACAGCATAAAACGCATGACTAAAAATTTGCAGCATAAAAATTGAAGCAATTTATTGGAAGAAGTCAGCAGACAACGACTCAACAAATATTCACTGTTATATCCTCAAATATTTTCCATCCCAGGTCTTGTCTAAAGAGTAGAGTGAGCAATCGGATGGAAAAATGGTCAAATCACATGACAGTTTTCATAATGCACCCTTTTTTATTCGTAAGGAGCCTTTATTTCAACGGTAGCGACCTCAGAGACGCTCATTCACAAGCTGCATGACAGTGCCTCTGAGGGAGATTTACTCGGCTTTAACATGACTGAGATAACCTGCAATTAACAGACCTAATAAAAGCTTAATGACCTGTCAGCTCAACACATAACACTCTCATTTTAAACCAGTTACATGACCAAAGATATAACACGGCTTTAATGTGAGAGCAGACTATCCAGAGTTACAATAGGACTGCCATGACTATTGTTCACATTGTGACGCCGTTCCCTACAGCTAACTCTAGCCAATATCAAAGCACCTCTTCATTATTACACTTGAGCTGCTTTATTAAAAAACACGACAATTTGTCCCTCCTGACAGATATCTTATACAGCTGCCATACAAACCTATGATGCATCAAGTGTTTTATTTTTGCTGTACTACAAACAGCTGACTTATTCTACAAGAAAACCACTGATGAAGAAGAAAAAGTAAACAAAGGACATAGGGGCATGGGGGCGGTGTCTCTGGAGCAGCTGTTACAGACTATTTCTAGTTATTTGCCGAATGTGAATCAACTGTGTGAAGCTGTACAAACATCTCAAAGTAGACTAGAAACTTCTTCAGAGTGAGGAGGAATGCATTTGTATAATGGAGGTTTATTTTGTGGCTTATTTGAATAATAGTTTGCAGGACCTTGGGTATGTGTTTGCTGGAGTCTTATTTAAGATAAATCTGGAGGGATTTCCATGACGTTGTTCAACTCTACACCCTTCGCTTGATTTTTAAGCCCTGTTAAGCATTTTCTCTCTAAAGGGTAGATGTCAAACTGTTATAAGGGAATACAAACTGAGATCTGGATTAGTTTCACTGCTGTTTAGATAACAATACAACCGGGTTAATAAATGATGTGTAATAAATGAGACAAGGGCACAGCTGTTCATATGGAGCACAGGCAAAATCACCCTCTGCCTGCCCTCTGTAGCCCACTGCAGTGCTGCCCAGACCCTCCTCTGATTGGACATGTGTGACATCATCAGACTGAGACTCTGCTCCCATTGGCTGAGGGTGATGTCATGCTTTAGGAGAAGGATAAATGGTGCATGAGCCCCTCCTCTAGCGCCTGCTGACTGACCCAGCTCCTGTTTTTCCTTGCTGCCACAACATTGGTCTCACTTTGTTTACAGTTTACATAACCTTGCTGCTTGACTTCTTTAAGAGCTGGAATCTGAAGCTAATACTAATCTGTTAAACTAGTAGTCAAGAGCAGGTCATGTCTAATATCCATGTTTTTTTTTTTTTTGTTTGAAGTTCAGGGTAGAAAGGACATTCAGCTCAACCGCACAATTCCACTGACCCGCTTTTATATCCAGCATCAAAGCACACCATTAATCAACTTAATCGGGATTTTAACTGGGTAATCTGTCCTTGCTAGTTTTAGCCATTAGCTAATTATCTCCAGCCTGTTTAAAAATAGCTTACCTCGTGTGCCACTTGGAGAAAAAAGCAACTAAGCCCAAGTCTGTCAGATCTAAGGCCTTTTTACTGCCCACCAGCATTTTCAAGTGAGATGCTACACGAGTCTGTCAGTCAAAGCAGGCAGGAATCTGGTCTCAGAAGGCCTGAATGTAAATTGGCTGAGGTTTTACAGAGTTAAAAGCAGAGAATACCCATGAGACAAGCAAACACAGCACTGCTGATGTGGACACTCTGTTCTAAGCCAATGACCCTGACGTGCTGCTGTAAGATAAGTGAGCCTATTTGCAAAGAGGAATCTGTCAGCTGAATGAATGAATGAAGGCAGTAAGTTCAAGCTGCACTTACACACTTTCTTTCATGATCTCCTTCCTCGTGTTCTGTTAAATCAAACCGTTTTTTGGGGATGAATCCAGCTCACTAACCTGCAGCTATCCCAGTCAGAGTCTCTGTTGAGAAGGCTCCTAAGGGACCAGCGGGAACGCCGGCTGGGAGAGGGACTACGAGACCAGGAGCGAGATGGTGGCAGGAGGAGGTCCTGAGAAGGGCTGTCCTGACCTTGCTCTACCCCTTCTATCTGACCGGCTGCAGAGGGGGAGGGCGAAGGGCTCCGATGTCGAGAAGTCTCCTTCTCTGCATTCTCTTCCATTACAATTGTTTTACCCCATTGCTGTTTAGGAGAGCACCCTTGCTCTTCCTCATTTCGTTTCTTAGTTCGGGTCCTGCTGCGATGGAATCGGCCGTGCCGGCTGGAGCGAGCCAGTCTGGGGCTGGGTGAGCGAGACCAGGACTCTGTGTCCGAGGACGGCGGCAGGACAGTCAGCGTTGGAATTGGGACAGGTTGTGACAGAGTAATACCTTCTGGTCCCGCTGGAGAGGACATAGTCATCATCAGACCTTAATTCTCTCTTTCAGTCACGGCGAGGGCATGTTGCATTTCTTGGAGCTGAGACTGACCCATGACTGACCAATATGTTAGAGTCATGCGTTTGAAATTTTGTTGGGGTAGAGTGAGCACACCAAGTCCTCCCTCCAGGCCATCAATTCATTCAACTCAGGGTTGCTCAACGAGGTCTGACTTATCAAGCAACAGTGAAAACAACTGAAGATGATTCAGTTTTTTTCCTTATTTCCTCTGAACGACAGAGGAAATGTCTTCACACCAAAGAAGCCAATTTCACCATTCTTGATGAAACACTGTACAGTTCATGAGACGGAAGTGAAGTACATTCCCTCCACAATCAAAAACAAAGTGCCAATGAGTGTTGAAGTAAGGAGGAGTCCTTCCAGGTAATTTCACAGGCCTGTGTGTTCCTCAGCAATCCATTCCTAGTTATCCACTCAGCATATGTGAAGGCTCAAGGCTGACAGTGAAAATGCTCACTCATCTTTTTTTCCGTGTTTTGAGCTTGTGTCTTTCAGCCCCCCTCCTCCTCCTCCTCTGTACATCTCTTTAAATGTCCAGTGTCACACTCTGTCTTCAGCTCTCCACTTCAAGCTTGCATTTGCATTATCAGGCTCATCTTTTCAAGAGACAGAGACAGATCTGTGTCTGGGAGTACCTACCTGAGAAGTGAAAAGAGGAGAAACTTTTGCATTTAAAAGGCTAGCTAGTCGAACTACCATTTAAAATGTATCGCCTTGAATATGAATTATTAAACTCCCAAGAAAAGCAAAAGATTGTTTGACCAGGACTATTTCTGTCGGGTCTTTGTTACAGTGCTGGGAATATGAGGTATCAGATAACGATGATAGGGATTTGGTATCAAGTACATTCCTGCAAGAGGGTTGATACAGTGGATATAACAAGTCTACACACCCCTGTTCAACTGCCAGGTTTTAAGAAAATGACCGCAAGATAAATATTTTCACATTTTTTTCCACCTTTAATGTGATTATAACCTGTACAATGCAATTGAAAAACAAACTTAAACCTTTAAGGGGAAAAATTAAAAAACAGAAAAGTTAAAATAACCTAGTTGCATAAATATGCACACCCTTAAACTGATTCTTTGTTGCAGCACCTTTGGCTTTTATTACAGCACTCAGTCTTTTTGGGTAGGAGCCTATCAGCGTGGCTCGTCTTGATGTGGAAATATTTGCCCACTCTTCTTTGCAAAACCGCTCCAAATCTGACAGATTGCGAGGGCATCTCCTATGCACAGCCCTCTTCAGATCACCCCACAAATGTTTGATGGGATTCAGGTCTGGGCTCTGGCTGGGCCATTCCAAAGTCTCAATCTTATTCCGGTGAAGCCATTCTTTTGTTGATTTAGATGTGTGTGCATTGGGTCATTGTCGTGCTGAAAGATGAAGTTCCTCTTCATTTTCAGCTTTCTAGCAAAAGGCAGAAGGTTTTGTACCAACACTGACTGGTATTTAGATCTGTTCATAATTCCTTCCACCCTGATTAAGGCACCAGTTCCAGCTGAAGAAAAACCGCCCCAAAGCATGATGCTGCCACGACCATGCTTCACTGTAGGTATGGTGTTCTATTGGTGATGAGCAGTGTTGATTTTGCGCCAAATACACCTTTAGCAATGATGCCCAAAAAGTTTAACTTTGGTTTCATCAGACCATAACATATTTTCACACATGCGTTTGGGAGATTTCGGATGTCTTTTGCAAAATTAAGAAAAGGCTTCCGTCGTGCCACCCTACCCCATAGCCCAGACATATGTAGACAGGGGAGATTGTCGTCTCATGTACTACACAGCCAGTACTTGCCAGAAATTCCTGCAGCTCCTTCAGTGTTGCTGTTGATGATCTCAGTTGTGTATTTTTACTTCACCTCCCTGAAAGATTTCGTTTTGTTTTTCCATTGCATTGTACAGGTTATAGGTCACATTAAAGGTGGAAGAAGTTGTGAAATTATTTATCTTGATTTAATTTTTTTACATGACAAAAACCTGGCAGTTGAACAGGGGTGTGTAGACTTTTTATATCCACTGTAGATAGAGTATTTGAATGGTGGGATATTTTTTGTTAGTCCATTTGAATAGCACAACGAACTTGTTCTCCCTTCAAGTTACTCTGAAACAGCCACAACTTAGTGATTAATAAAAGTCACTGTGCATTTACAAGCAGACAGAATCAGAGATATTTCAACCTCGGACTGGGCGATTATATGATCGTGATCAATGATCGTGATCAATTTCAGTTCGATCACAGTGATCAGCTGAGAGCATATTTACTCGATCAAACATAGCGGAAATGTGCGTCACAACAGCCAATCAGAGTCGAGCTTTTCCTGCTCACTTCTGTAAGTTACCAGAGAGGTAAACAGGATAACCGAACATGGAGCTAAACGCGGAGCTGAGGGCAGCAAAATAGATGTCAGCCGTGACTTTGAGTCATCCTCCGAAGATGTTATTGTTGAGAAGTTATTCAACGTCTATGTGGTGGTGGTTCGGGTATCTCCAAAGTGATGTCAAGTAATTAAGCTGATGAGCAAGGTATGTCGGCGATCGGTGCCCTCGAAAACCCGAGTAATTATGTGGAAAGCATGGAAATGTGAGCGAAGTCTGTACAGCCTGTCACTGCTGACGGCACGAGTAGCGTTAGCAGTTTAGCCACAACTAGCAGTGCAGCCACCAGACCTAGGCAGTGATTACTCATATCATTTACGTTTACATCATCTAATGTTTACATTTTAAGGCGTTTCATTATCTCTGAGGGGGCAATTTGTTTATTTTGGGTCTTGCGTACCTGCAAAAACTAAGGACTGTAAACTAGTTCACTGTATTATCTAGTATTTATCTATATTTGTTGTACTGTTGAATTAAAATATTTTGTTATATTTTTCTAAATGTATCTTATTCAATTTATTTTGTTATTTACTTTGTATGTTAATAAAAAGTTTAACTAATCTCTAGTTTCCTTAGTTTTTAGTACAGATGCTTTAAAACAGAC
The DNA here is from genome assembly GCA_962446985.1 of Xyrichtys novacula. Taxonomy (NCBI): domain Eukaryota; kingdom Metazoa; phylum Chordata; class Actinopteri; order Labriformes; family Labridae; genus Xyrichtys; species Xyrichtys novacula. The sequence goes on from OY660871.1 coordinate 29,914,674, forward strand.
AGTTAAAAAAAAATGGTGATAATAATCGAGATTGAATGATATGACAAAATGTATCCTGATTCCTTTTTTTTTTTTTTTTGCCAAATCGCCCAGGCCTATTTCATCCCCTAGTTTTCGCATTGCAAATCAGTGCCAGAAAGAAACCTAAACGCCAGAAACTGCACAGAGAAAAAACACAAATCCACACAACTTTTACCAAACAAAGGCAACACTACTTTAAAATCCATCACCCATACAGCCTGTAACAAAGTCTAATGGCAGCTAGATGCTATAAAGGTTATATTTACATGAAAACATACTGCAGATGTGTCCTCCAACAGGGAAGGCTTGTGTGTGTGTGTGTCACTCCATTGTTTGCCTTCAAAGCAGGCACTTCCAAGGCAAAGGGCCCGAGCACGTCTGACAGTATTTGCTGTGATCTGTTTGAACAAGAACAATCTTGGCACAGACTTGTTTGTCCACAGTAATCCACTATAATCCCCGTGCAGCCTTCTCTCTTAGGTCCATACACGCCTCATCTTTTTTTACCCCATTAAACACGGAACATCTTTAGACTTCACCAAACAACATCACACACCCAACAGTGGCGATTTCTGTTGCAGAAAACAGCAAAAAAACCCAACCACTTGATGATCGCCTATGAGCCATTTCGTCAACTAACTTGTTGCTGTTGTTCATGTTGCTCTAAGACACTCATCACTCAACACCGCAGCCCAACAATGAAGGTAGATTTATGTGCATTTGACCACCCCTAAGACAAAAAAGGCACACATACAAAAATCGGGCGATTCTTTCCACAGATACAGCAACTTTGCATCATAGGACCGCGGCGGCTGAAGTTATAAACTCCTACCTCCCATTTGACGAGTTTCCTCCGTTTCTGTTATCCTGCTCGGCCTCGAAGACAAGCCGAGCGACGGTGCGAGGGGTGATGTTAAAATCCACTTTTTCGCAGGAACACATCAACATACTTATCTGCGTGGAGAAGCATCTGCCGGCTGCTGCTAACAGTTAGCTCCTAGCCAGCTAACCGAGACCTGTTGTGGAGGCCGACAGCGCACTAAAATAACTAGCAGCCTTTAATTCTCAGAACATAAAGTACTACGCCGACCTCTCCCATTTTCACTCCGAAAACCACCCCGGTGTAATGGATGAATTTCGAACTTAATTTCCGACAAAACACCCGAGTTTGCTTCGCCTTCGTGGCGGTTTGAAAGTAAAAGACAAAACGGTTTATTGTCGAAAAGTGAAAAGAGACGAAGTCAGTCAGTTGGGCGCCTAACTAGATACGAGGGGTGTTACGAGACGTTAGATAAAGAAAATCTGATCATTTTTCTTATTTTTTTTCCTAACACATACACCCCTTTCATCTAATAAGGTATAAACATTATATGATTTGAAAAACGATCACAAAATAAGCGAACAAATACAAAAACAGGGAGCAAAACAAAGCGAGCACCCCCCCGTCAAACTTTGTGGTACAGTCCGAGGAAATAACTGTTCAGAGGATGTGGCGATAGAAGGAGACGACTGTTTCCACTACACCGCACCATAACACACAAAATCTGTGCAATTATCAACTAATACGGTTTCTTACGATTTACTGCCATCAATTTGAAAATCCCGCTTGCATTAACTTTGCCCAGTGACTTGCTGTGGCTGTTTTATGCCGGGGAGAAGCAAAAGAAACAGCCATGTATAGTTTTCGTTACCTACAGTCAACAATAAAGAAGTCAACAACAGAGACCAAACCTCCTGGTAGTATGAATCAGGTAAATCTACAAATTTGGCATTATTTCAGAGGTAATTTGAAGGGAGCTCTATGTGGCTGGAATGAATGGACTATATAATTGCGACCTCTTGTGTTTAAAATGATTCAGTGCAGTATTCCACTAATTTACCTCAGTATCTTATACCTCATCATGTAGAGTCTCATAAACTGAATTAAAGCACTGGTAAAACAAAACAACATTTTTATTCATTACTGCTTGTAGATTTGATTTTTCTTTTCTTGTCCTTTTTGCTATGAAACAAGGAAGTGTTAAAGACAAATGGAGCATAAATCTCACCCGGTGACTCCTGCTGCAGCATTGCTTCAAAAACAAAGTATTTCAGGCACAGTCCTGGACATACGGAGAGCTGGGTTAAAAGAGGATTCACTGTCTGTAATGGAAAGAAAACATATATAAGTATCTCTGGACAAAATGGTACATATTATATACTTTATTTATGTTTTGTTATGTGTAAATCATTATTTTTTGATACGTGAACTAATCTCAACAAATTTGTCGTTGATGATGAAATAACCATGGATTTATTCATATGTAGCAGTTAGATCTCCTCTGTTCCACTAAATGTTATTAAAACTGCACTCTGCACCTTTAAAATATGAGGAAACGAGTGTATTCTATGACTGTGCATTTGTTTAACCCTTCTTATCAAAGAAAATAACCATATATTTATACAAATGCAAAGTATGCAACATAAAATGAAGATTTAGATTAATTAATGTTGTTTAAATGAATAAATATATGAATTAACAGCGAATGAGGGCATTACTTCAGCACTGATGATGCATTAAGTTTGTACCCCTATTATAAAGTGTTACCTATATATTTATGTACTGACATGATATTTTCATTTAGCTAAATTTACATTTAATAATGCATATTGATTTAGATGTACTCAAACACAACATAACGAAAGGAAAAAGCTAAAAACTATTAATAAAAATATAATCAATAAATGTCAGAGTTTGTTTTTCCAATTTTAAAGAAATTGCTGTTGATTTTTAAGATTCGTTTTAGTGACACGTTTGGATTTCATCGCAAAAAATTTTTTTTTAAAAATCCCCTATGTATATTTGCAAAAACTTGCATGTAAAAAGTTAATCTAATGAAGTTTGAAGAAAAACATTTTATTTTGTCATTGGCAGAAACACATTCAGTCAAGTAACACCTTTTGTTTAAAAAGTACTCTAAATATTAAATAGTAGAACATATTTTCTGCCTGGAGTCATGATTCAGTACAGTACTTTCTGAATAAATCCTGCTGATGCAGATTTAAAGGTTCCATAAGAACTAATGCTGTTTCATTACTCACCCCCCGCACTGTATCTGTACGGACACTTTGCATGTTTCAGTCTCATTTACATATTGTTGTGCTCTCACTGTGCCAGGCTGTTTTAAAATACACACCAGAGCAGATACCATCATGCTACACACTTTCAGAGGAGATTTTATGTATCACAGAGAGTATCAAATCTTACTAAATTAATCTGGAAAAACAGCTTGAATGAAATTGCCTTTACCTGCCTGTCTGTTTTAATCTCATGCGGCGGTCGATTCCTTTCAAGTCGATGGCAGAGCATCACAATGACTTAGCAATTTTAAATTCTCCATACGTTCACCATCTCCAGTCTCCTCACTGTCTGTGTGTCCCCTCCTCCTGCGATCAGCACTCCAGTATGAAGATCTGAGGTCTGTGTTACACATGCAGCCCCGGCACAGACAGAGCTCCAGGATACCGGGAGTTGTGTTGCTGAGCACCTCTGGCTGCTGAATCGCCGACTGGAAACTCGATCTGTGCTAAAAATAAAAAGACATCAGCAGCATAACGAGAAAGGAGGTGTGTCATTCACTGTGTGTATGCTTGTGTGGGGTCACAGAGGGGCAGCCCACCCCCTATATAGTCAACTCACACACACACATACACAGGTTTATCATATGTCAACATTTCCTTGAAGTTTCCCCTCATGTGCATGCCGGCCTCAAGGTCTTCGTCCCGGCATCTCGTGGCCACATGTGTGTCATTTTCAAGATTGCTCTGCAGATTTTTCATCGCCATTATCATTCACAGGCTCACACAAGGTTAAAAGAGACAAGGACCCTTATCAAGAGCCGTGTGCTTCACCATGTCATCTGGTTACATCACATGACAACATCCCTGACCTCCAACGCACTCAAAATACACAAACGCACAAACACGTACACAAGAAAAACACTGGCAGAAAAACAGAGCGTGTCCTACCCCTGAACACTGTTTGCCTTTTTGTTTTACGTTAGAGTGAGATATGTTTAATTTGATTTGACGTGTTAGAAGGTGTTTCCCTTTTAAGAAGACGGAAAACAACTCATTGCATTCATCAAGTCAACACGTAGGCAGCAGAGACCACGTGAACCTCTCCGTCATGGATGTCAGCACGCAACACGAGGCCTTCAGTCAGTGTCTGTTTTGGCAGCCTTGACTTCAGTGGCCTTGTTTTTTTTGACAGGCCAAACTGGCGTGGACTGACTGTAATAGCGGGTATCAAAACTGATTGAGAAGAAAAGGGTGTCAAGATGATAAAAACGTGTGAAATCTGAACGAGCGCTGTGTTACAGTGAAAGGAATACGTTTGTGGAACAATCTGAACAAAGAAACTAAAAAAACTAAATCAAATTTTATCTTTAAAAAAAAGTGTCAAAGGCAGTATGTCGAGTAAATACAGGGAAATATGTTAATCTAAGTCTTGGTATGTTTGTTTTGTGAAAAAAAATGTGTTTGTTTTGCAGGTTGTTTTTGAATATAAGAAATAATTAACTGTAAAAAGGCGTGTTGGTCTGCAGCCCCTTTTTTATTTTTTATTGTGTGTTAAGTTGATTAATATCTCATGAAAGAGGAGCAGACTTTAAGATTTTTCTTCTTTCTGCTCCTTTTCATTCACATGTTTGAGATTTCTCCTTGTTTGTACTGAATGTTTTATATTGGAGTGGAATTTGCAACAGCATTTAAGAGGTTTTAACACTCCTTCCTTAAAGCCAATGCAAGGAGTTTGTAAGTGGTTTTGAAATAGATTGAAACTGATAGTGATGCGTCTTCATGACCTACAAAAGCAAAGATGACCAACGGCAACCTGTCTGACCAATTCCATTTTATAATTTTTACTGCCTAAAACAGCGACAGGTCAGACCAGAACACTGAAAACAATCTTTTTTACATTCTCAACAGCAAAAATTTACAATCAGGGACACATGGGACACTGTTTGAAGAAAGCAGGATAAGTGTTTCCTTTTTTCAGAAAGCTAATCTGGGATTCAGAGCACAAGATTATATAAAGGGTAAAATGCACATCTTTGCCCTGAGGGGGTGCCAAAATCAACACAAACCTTCAAGCCCCTCATAGCTTTTAAGTCGGAAAAGTACAGAGAACTAAGATGCTCCTTCCAGACGAGTGCGAAATTCCTGAAAATTTCCAGAAAGTTTGACATGTTTGCTGCATTCTGCTATCCCCCAGAATAATTTCAAGGTTAAATCCATGTGAGCTCATGTGAGAGTGCAGCAGAAAATCTTCTGGATGCTGCAGTAGTACGAATCAATGACATCAATCAATCAAGCGGCTGCTGGAGGAGAGTAGGTGAGTTGTGTTAAGTCTCTTTGCTAAAGAAATCAGGCAAAGCTAAAAAGATGTTTGGTATCTAGTACTATGGCTAGGACCCTATATGTCCTGTTGATAAAGTTAGGTGCTGTTCTGAGCATTATTTGTGGCGTTTTGGTTGAGCGTGTGGCTCTCTGTATTACTATCGTGTGGTCGTTACTAAAGTTGGTTTAACTAGAGAAGAAAGCGGTCGGCAACATTCATCTCTCGAGGGGGTGTCTAACTCAGTGTTCCAGCGTGTTTGACCCTAACTTAATTTTACGCCGAAGTATCCCTTTAACAGGGATAAGTTTACTGTAAGACTAAGGCAGCATATTTCAGTTCACTAGTGTGAAACTCTGATGTCAGAGTTTATGAAAGTTATTTTTTATATTGCATTTAAACTCCCTATTAAAAGGCGTTTCCATTTTAGGATCACTTTATATCAAACTCCTACTCTCTCTTTTGCATCGCTGTGGAAAGCACTGTTATACAAATAGTGTAAAAGGTGAGACATCTAAACCAGAGTGTGAAATCTGGACCTGGTGAAATCAGCTCAACAAAGACAGACCCTCAGAAAAATAGTTTCAATCAGCTGAGACATGCTGGATCATTCTCTCATGAGCAAAACATTCAAAACACTGGAGCATCATCATTGCTGATATGTCTTTAAGCCACGCTCTGAGCCCGAGTCAGCTTGGGGTCCCATCAGCCACCATGACCTCTGACCTCTGGGAACAGAGCATTTACTCACATGTAAAAATAAAGCATTTACACCAAGGTATGGTGCAGCGATCCCTTTAAGCCCTGCATGTTTGTTTGCTTTGGTCTGTGCACCAGTTTGTCCTGGAGGATTTGACTAACAAAACATGCTTGAAATGACTTTGCATCGCAGACCTGCTGCTTTTATTCATACAGACATGAAATTCACTGCTTTGAATGTAATGAAGGAGAAAATCAAATGAGGATAAGACATATGAAAATAAGAGTAAGAGGATTTGAAACTTTCCTTGAGTGAAACAGCTGTTTGATGTGTAACCAGGAGAAACATGGCTGCGGTCTTGCTTCACAAGGTCCTGCTGTAGTTCTGGATCAAGTCTCATCAGCTCAGGTTTCCAACACAGCAGTTCTACTAGATTCACACGCTCTAAATTTAGCTGCCTTAAAGTCAGACAAGACTGAAGGAGACTATCGTGGAGAGACTTAAGACCTGGGTTTTTTCTTGTAAACATTGTCTCCGTTCTGAGATTTTCTGTTTATTCTGGACTTCCTGAAACACACGATTGTTGAGATGATGGACTGACAGATCTTTCTGGATTAAGACTAGACTAAACTGGCATGAGGAATTCAGGGGCTTCATGTCAGTAATATAATCTTAATCCCAGGGGATATTTCTCTGCAGGTTTACGTCAAGAAGAGTTCAACACTGTTTCCAACAGCCGGCAGAAATGGTGTGCTACGTTTCTCTTCTAGTTATCTTCAGTCTTTTCTGTAAGTACAAACTCATTTATGACTTTTTACTCATGGAAAACTTCATGATGTTGGCGGTTGAAGTCGCACTCTTGGAAGCGAGTTTGTTGATTAACCTAATCTCTTTCTTTTCCTGGTCTTTTCATGATAAAATCAAACAATAAAAAACATTTAAGAAGACAGCAAGAGAGTTGATCAAGTTGTAAGTGAATTTTACAAGCTACTTGACGTTAACTGTTTTCGTAAACAAACCCAAACTCCAATAAAGCTGGGATGTTGTGTAAAACATGAACAGCTGTTCCTAAACAGCTGGGTCAGGGTCATGTTTACCACTGTGTTGGACTTCTTTCCAATTTTTGCTGGATGGACCACTTCAGTTCCTCAACAGTCTGGGGTCTCCGTTGTCAGATTTCATAACGCTCCATAGATTTTCAATGGGAGACAGGTCTGGACTGCAGGCAGGCCAGTCCACTATGACGCCCCACTGGGTTGTCTTCCTGAAATAAACAGGGTTGGTTTTCAGTGTTGGTTTTTGGCCTTGCTGCTTACGTGCAGAAATTTCTCTGAATCTTTTGATGATGTTTTGGACTTTAGATGATCAAATCCCTAAATTACCACAGTTGTAGATTGCGCTCAAACTGTTGGACTATTTTCTCACACAGTCGCTGACAAAGTGATGAACCTGGCCCCATCCTTGCTTGACCCTCACCTGTTTAACCTGCTCACCTGTGGAATGATCCAAACAGGTGTTCTCGAGCAGTGTTCAGTTTTCTGGGTACAGTTACAAAGAAAAACACGAAGAAAATGTAGTATTTTCCACTTAAATGTGTTTTTTAAGTCCAACCTGTTCATTTACTCATGAAATCCCTGGACTGATTTACTCCAGTGTCTTCATCTTTTCCTCTTCCTCACCCTCTCTCCTCTCCTGCAGTGTCTCGGTGCGATGCTGGCTGCTCGGAGGTCGACTCGCTAACGGAAGCCGTTGCAGGACAAGGGTTCCTGCTGGGCTGCATCTCGTGCAAGAGGCGAGAAGAAGTTTCTGCCCGAGCCACCGTGGACTGGCACTTCAAACCGCTGGGAGAGGAAGAGGAGGAGTTCAGGCATGTGAGTTCACAACCAGAGCCACAAAGAGGACTGTTGAATGTGGTTTAAGGAAGAACAACAACTGGAAGTGTCCTTCGTTCTTCTTCCAGGACTCTGCAAATCTCTGGGGACAAGACTCGCTCTTTCATAAGTTCCAAAAGTTAATTGTGGAAAAAGTCAGTCATTTTTTTTAATATAATGCCGTAAAATAATTCTAGACAGGGCATTCATTTCTTCTAAATTTCACTGATAAAAGTTTACTGAAAAAATGGTTGTTTGAGTCAATAAAATTATCAAAACTTGACAAAAAGTGAAAACAAACTGCAAGATAAATGAATAAAACATGATTCAAAGCTTGCTCTCTGGTTCAAGACTGTGAATGTGTCTTTTTCAGATTTTTCACTATGACCACCCCAGCGCCAAAGTCCTCCATGAAAACTTTTCCAACCGCCTGGAGTGGCACGGGACACTGGATACAGATATACAGATAGGAGCCGTCTACATCCATAATGTCTCCTACAACGACATGGGGATGTACCGCTGCACCATCCACCGCACACTCTTCCTGCCACAGTACAACGAGCATGTGATTGTGGAGAAAGAGGTGGATCTGAGCGTGGTGCCTGTAGGTAGGGTACAAGTAAAAAAAAAAACACTCATACAGCAGTGTAGGAATATTTAATAGTGATGAGTGGAGTGCAATAAGCTGATGCTGAGAGTCAAAAACAAGGAAAGATCGTTAAAAAATGTCCCTGAGATTGATGCATCTCTTCACGTTATGCATCAGTGATGAGCAGCATTTCTTTTTTTCTGTGCAATTTGCAGTTATGTTGGTAATGATCGAATAAATCCTGTAATAATTCCTTTACATCCTGAAATATTAAAGGGATATTCCGGCGTAAAATTAATTTAGGGTCAAACACACCGGAACACCGAGTTAGACATCCCCTCCAGAGATGAATGTTGACGACCGCTTGCTTCTCTAGTTAAACCAACTTAAGTAACGACCGCAGGATAGCAATATACAGTGGTCTATAGAGCCATAAACAAACCTCAACGAAAACGCCACTCTATAACCACAAATAATGATCAGAACAGCACCTAACTTCATCAACAGGACATATAGAGTCCCAGCCATAGTACTAGACACCAAACATCTTTTTAACTTTGCCTAATTTCTTTAACAAAGAGACTAAACACAACTCACCTACTCTCTTCCAGCCCCCTTTGAAATCTGACTGGCCACCCCAGATGTCATGAGACAAAAACATGAGCACACTGGAACCATAAACCACAGAAAAAATGTATAAGAAAGTAGGAAAATCAACTACACTGCATGTTCTTTGATTTGTAATCTGGGCAGTTTAGTGTAAAAAGCAAAAGATGCTTTACAGCTAAGAGTTTTCTTCAGCGTTCTTGAATGCAACCCTGAAGTCCTAAACTCTTACTGGTTATTTGTCACATCGGAGATGGGATTTATTAGCCTGGAATTTATAATCCATAGGGGTCACTTGGAATAACACAACACGAAAACCTCTAACAGCCACTCAAACCAAATAAACTGAAGGTTAAATTAAAGCACTTCCTCCACAGGGACATGTATGTAGCTGCTGTGGTTGCCAAGTCATGTGTACTTGTTCTCAGGTAATAGTAGCTGAAATTTCATCACCAGATATAAAAATATCCTCGAAACAACTTTCCTGTCAGATACTCAGTGTCTCTGTAGGATGATCTCTGATTTTAAAGCGGCTAAACCTCCATGTTTGTCGAAGCACGTGCACAAGAGCGAGGTTTTATTCCTGGGGCACATGCCTTGTCTTAACCGCTACATTGTTGGTTCCTGTTTCCCAGCCAATCGGGAGCTGACGTCCGTGATCGCAGAGATTATGATGTTCGTGCTGATCGTGGTTCTGCAGCTGTGGCTCATCATAGTGATGATCTACTGTTACAAGAAGATTTCAGAGGAGCATGAAGCTCGGGAGGCCCGAAAGGCTCTAAAGACTCAGGCAGGGTGAGCCGCTGATCTTTTTAATGCAGGGGATTAATTTTAGGATGACATTTCTGTATTTAACCAGGACACAATGGACAGATTATACCACTCAATTGAATACAGTATGTTTGAACCAAAAATTAACATGTCCTCTTTAGTTTTGTTTTCTATTTTAGGATGAGAATAAATTTTTAAAACATGTATGTGTATCTTTTCAGGATTAATTATTGATTTCATTCCTCTGTTTCTCACATCTTGACGATTGCGCTCTCATTTTTTTATTTCCAGGTTGTTAGAATCAAAAGACAACTGTGACGGGGTGCAGCTGGAGTAAATATACCAGTGAGTGTCAGATACTTTAAAGCCTACACAGAACCGGATTTAGGCTTTTCTGGTGTTTATTCTTTGAGTGCACTAATCTCAAAACTTCTTATCCATCAGGTGAAAAACATCCTCACTGCAAGAGCCAAGCTTCATTTCTGCAAACAAAGAGATAGTTTCTCCAAGGGGCTGGTGACGTGTAATCGTGTGTCTGAGGGCTTCAACTACCTGCATCGTTTATCTTCTACCAAGAAAGTATAATCTGTAAAAAATGCAGTTTGTAAAATACGAGCTCAGGGAAACATGAAGAAAAGCTGGGCTTAGTGTAGTCCAGGTCCCCGTACTGACTTTTATATATCTTCTTATGACACAGCTGATGCAGAGATTCAACTTTTGACTATTTAAACAGAGAGTTTTTACAAATGTGTCTTAAAAATCCCAGATACTTCACTTGTATCTGAGAAGTCTTTAAACCTCATGTTCAAGTTTGACAGTGACAGCACTTCTTTACCAGCTTTAGTGAGTCTTAATGAACTTGTTCTTACTCGTGGTTTTTAATGGGTCTTATTCCCAGACTGTTTCTGTCCAGGTTTTTAAATTAAATTAGGAAAAAGAGGTTTTATAGATCTTTCTCTTTTTCTCTCATTGCTTCTGTTACATTTGATGTGTAAGCAAACACAAGTACAGGATGAAAATGACCATGGGTCAGATTGTTGTTGTGTTACTTTTGGGTTATCAGCCACTTTTCTTTTCTTTTCTTTTTTTTTATCAATAAATGGAAATAAATAATTGACTCGGGCCTCATGAATTTCCATTTGACTAAAAATAGAAGATGCAGAGTCCCAGACACAAACACACACACATATGACTCAGACAGTGGGTTAGAGGACATTTGGAGGTGGTTGTGCTGTAACTCAATCTAACCTAAGCTGTGCAGCAGTCTGTCTGAACTACCTGCAGGCTGAAAGCAGCTTTGTTCCCCTGCTCCCTCCTGGAAACGACTCCAACAGCAGAGAGTGAGTATTGGGGATTCTTGTGATAGATACACGTCAAAACTGATCACAAACACTCTTCAGAAACTGGATTTTAACTCCAACCCTGCACTACAAAATACACATGAACTGTATCCACAACTTTTCATCCTTCTGAGGCTCTGGCTGCTTCGTCACTTTGTGGTTGTGGCTTTAATGTTAAAGACAACTCCAAATCCTTTTCACCTCACCACCATGACTCTAAACTTTAACTAGAGCGCCCCCTGTGGTACCTCTTATGTGCATGCATGAGGAGGGTTTGCACTCATTTTACTGTCATGAGTCTGCTTTTGCTTTATCTCTTCTTATTGGACTTTTATTATGATTTAAATGACAAATTTCCCCCAAACACTAATAAACCTACCAACCACTCTACTTCTGGTTATTTTGCCTGACTGCACCCATATAGGTCAACCACGCTGCAGCACTGGCTCGCCACAATATATTTTGACCTTGCTCTGAGACCTCCTCCTTTCATTAAATGTGTTGACAAGTTAAACATGCGTTTCAGTGTATCTCCTCTGCTTAAAAGCATCAGCGTGGAGGAGGGATCACCATGACCAGCGAGAGAAGAGGGGGATGTATGTTTCTGTTTGAGGTGAAGTTTACGAGCAGCTGCTTCATGACTCCGAATGATCAGTTTTCTGCTGATGTCAGTGAGAGCGCCCACTGAGTCCACATCGTTTCAAGGTTGGTTTATTTTTCATCCCAGCTGACATTGACTAACAACGTAGGTTTAATTACTGGAGGTTGGTTTGTCTGTCACATTGTGTGAACAGAAATGAATAACATCAAGGTCAGCAAAGTTAGAAAAAAGGGGACAGAGTTGAAGATTCAGAGTTGATCACTTTTTTTGTTGTTGGAGAGGACTGTTTGATGATTTCAGATACACGGTTTGAAGATTAAAGTCACCAGATTTTTGTTAACCACATCTTTCCTATTTCTTTCCTTTAAGTCTTTCTTTATGCATCCGTTTTATTCCAAGAATTCTGAATTAATCTCATCTGATACATATTGGTTGCTCATTTATTATTAAAAACGTATTTTATTGCGTACTAGTTGGTCCCTCTCTGCACACTGTAGTTCAGCTGTTGCAGTGTCTTCCTCCTTCCTGCTGCAGCCTTTATACAAAATACCTTTGCTCTCTTATGGCACATTTTAATGGCAAAGAAGCGCTTTGTGTCATATCGAATTAAAATCAGTCTGAGATGTTCCGTACGAGTTAAGCATAGAGGCGCAGAGTGAACCATCCAGCATCACAAAAGGATAAATGTAAAATGTTTTTTCAATGTTACCTGATGGGGCAATGTATATTTTCCGAACCTTTCCTGACTGACTGTCCTGAGTTTCCTCCTCAGTTGCAGTTCCCTGGTCCTCCAGCAGAGGTCAGACATGTCATATATCAACACCACTGAGCTGCAGTCGCTCCTTCTCTCCTTCCTGCAGCACTGCCTTAACAGCACAAAAGTACTGTCCCCACTGGTACCACTGAACTACACTACCCAGCAAGCTTTGCATCCAGTGCCAGGAGCCGCCAGGGTTCACACTCAGTCCCACAGCATGGTGTACATCTTTCTGGTGGTTGGCATGTTCAGCTTCTTCACGCTTGGCATCATGCTCAGCTACATCCGCTCCAAGAAGCTGGAGAGCTCTCAGGACCCGTACCACCAGTACATCGCCCATGACTGGACCAAGGTGCTGACTCCCACCAGGGCCGTCGCCGAGGCTCTACACAGGGAGACGGCAGGCACCAGAGCTGGTAGAAAGGAGCCTGTCGTCATCTGCAACCCTGCAACACAAGAGCAGCTTCCTGACTAGAATATGACTGGAGTCTTCAGCATGAGATTTTGAATTATCTTAACTTTTTAATGTCACATAGCAACCAAAAAGTTTTAATTCTGAATTTACGGATCAGTAATTTCACAGAAACAACCTGAATCATTAAACTACATCACATTATTGATATTCCAACACATGCATTTCCCTCAAGGTTGAGCAAACATGACTGCTTGGTGCTGTTCTCTTATAAAAGATGGCATTAACAGTATTTTCAAGAATTGAATAAGTGGACCTACTGAATCAGAGCTTTGAGTTGAGTGTTGACCAACAGTTATGAGGTTACTTTTGTGTCCTCGCCATCTCTGTTTGAGGTTTTGTAAATCATTCTGACTCTATATTTAACTGAAACTTGTAAAGACAGCATACTAAATGTTGAAACCATGCGTATGCTACCCATGTTAGGGGAGCTGTGCATCAGGGATGTTGGCTTTCCAACAGTGTGCTGATAACAAGCTGGATAGTCTGTCTTTCGAGCTGAAGGTGTGATGTCCATGATTTCCAAAAGGAATGTCAAATTTTGACGTGTCAGACCACAGGAAGTCCTCCGGTTCACCTCAGACCATCTTCAACAGGCTCAGGCCCAGAAAAGTCACCAGCTCTCTGGATCATGATTGTACATTCTTGTATCCTTGTATGAAACAGCTTTATCCTGCATTTCTAGATGCAACAACAAACTGTTCTGTGGTTTATTAAAGTGGTTTTGAGTGAAGTGTTTGAGTCATGTCTGATTTTTTATGCAGTGCTGCCTGAGGATCATGACCACCTAGTATCAGTTATGGACCTTTTCCCTTGTCGACAGAGATTTATTTTTACTCTCTAAATTTGTTAAATTATCCTTTAATAAATAATAATAATGCATCAGATTTTATAGCGCTTTTTGTCAGTGACCTCAAAGCGCTTCACATTGGATACATCATTCATTCGCTCACACAGTCACACCCTGGTGGTGGTAAACTACCTTAGTAGTCACAGCTGCCCTGGGGCAGACTGACGGAAACATGGCTGCCAGTTTGCGCCTACGGCCTCTCCGACCACCACCACACAACACTCACAGTCATACACCAGTGGAGGACACACACACTGGGAGCAACGTGGGTTAAGTGTCTTGCTCATTTACTGTTGTTGAACATGAACTTTGTTACTGGCATCCAAGTCTGTGTGACGAGGTAATGGTACGAGGTTATAAACAACTGTTCTCCAACCGATTTCCTGTCCAGACCTAGTTTCTAGATCCAAGTAAATTCTTCATCCAGGACATCAGGCCAGGTTTGGTAGTTTTAGGCCTCGCTACAGCATTGGCTCTTTTCTTCTCCTCCTTCCTCCTCTCTCTCTCCTTCTCCCTCTCTCTCTGCTGCTCCAGTCTACGTGCTTGAGCTCCGTTCACAGCTCTCTCGATCTCTCGTGGCAAACTGAAGTGAACCATCTGCATTTTGAGCATCGGTACGATGAGGTTGTAGTTGTCCACCAGCTTGTTAAGCTTCACTAACTCCTCCTCAACAGATGCACACAGCTGCTCCCACTGGTCCTGTTCCTTTGGAGTCATGTGGTCACCAAGCCTGGCCCTCCCCTCTAGTAACCTTTTTCGGATGTTCGCAGTGGCCTCTCGGATATCCCTCTGTGTGACAACCCATGAAGGCTGGTAACCATTGTCTATGAGGATGCGGTTGAGGTTGTGGGTCATGGGATCTGCGTATGGATTGTGCTCGAACTTGTTGAGGGGCTTCCCAGCTCCGCTCAGGTTCCTGAAGTCTCCACGGGCCATGGACTCCTGAATTAGATCCTCCACCAGTCGCTCCACAGCCTGGGTGATCTTTATCTTTCGGCTGCGCTGACGCATATCTCGCTCCACCAGCGCCCCATCTGCAGCGGCTGCTCTCTCATGCTCCCTCTGTCGGTAGTTCAAAATCTGCTCGGAGGCCCGGTCCACACGAATCTGCCTGTACTGACGCTCTCGCTGGCTGGGGGTTCCAGTACCCACCCCTTCATAGCTGAGGTAGTGTCTGTGCTGAAATGCTGTACCTCTAGGCTTATCCTCGTCCTCCACCTCTTTCCCTCCATCAGGCTGCTTAATTTTGCTCTGATGAGCCAGCACGGCACGGTAGGCCTCTTCTACCTGAGCAAACAGCCCAGCGTCTGCAGTCGGAGCCCCGGAGTCCGGATGATAGAGCTTGGCAAGGCGTAGGTAGGCCTCTTTCACCTGCACAGGACTGCTGTGTCCCTCATCAGGAAGTTGAAGAAGTCTGTAGCTCTCTTGCAGACTGCGACTCATCTGAGAAGTGGAGCTGAGCCTTCTGAGGTACAGAGACTGTCGAGATATAATGAGCAGAAAATAGCCGTGGTAGAAGCTGCTGCCGGCACAAAGGAGAGGGGAAGTGCACGTCATTGCTGGTGAAGTCCTGTGGATTTGAGAAACACAAAGTAATCAACCAATTAATTAAATATCTTTTCATCTCTCTGTGAAGGAGCATCAATATCTCAACAGACTATGAGAAGTTGGAACAGGGGAGAGTGGGGTAAGTTGACCATCGGAGACCACTTTTTTGGCATGCTATATTATCAAGACAGTTCTGTTTACACTCATTCTGTTGGTTTGCAGGGATGAACAACATCTTGAAATATATGCAGATACACGAGTTAGAGACAAAACTATGATTACATTGATGTAGTGATCCGAAATATGAAAAATGGCTCATCTTACCCCACTCTCCCCTAAGTATGATATAGGACATGAGTCACCTCAAAGCAGCAAGTTACACTGTTAGAGACTGTCAGGTTAGACTTTTTCATACAGAAAGATGTTCATATTTACAATGTATATAAACATGTCTCAATAACTGTCCTGTTTATTTCATTTCCCTGTTGGTTACAGCCTCAAGTTAAATATGTTTTTCCTCATGTAACTAATATTTTAAAAAATCTTGGTTTGTAAATCTCCTAAATACTGACAATTCACAGAAATATGTTGCTATTACACCAAATAAGATAGATATTTTGAGCCCACATTTTCATTGGTACACTATAAACTAGTTAAAAGCTTTTAACTTGTTTTACTTCTGAGTTTTATCTTTAGCTCCTGCAAGATTTCTGTCAGCTAAAATTCCTCATAGCAGCTTCAATTAAATTCCCATCTACTCTCGTTGACTGTCTTGACAATTCATCCACGTCCTGTTCTTTTTTCTGTCACAAAGGGTGATATAAAACAATGTTTGGTTATTATTTTCAGCAACTTTATTTGTAGTTTTGGTCGGTATTTACGACAGCGTGTAAAGCGACCTGCAAAGACTGACTTCATCCAAGAGAAACTAAACATAAAGTGTAATCTCGGCAGCGTTAAAGAAATGTAAAAAATGAGGTTATATCTGGGCCAATGTTACAGTAACTGTTAAAACCTTTGTCCAGTTTTCAACAACACATCCTGACAGTTACATGACTCAAATATAGGTGAAGTCTGGAGGCTCTAGTTGACTACGAGCTAATAGATATCACAAAGGAAGACCTTACAAGCTTTGTCACTTAAAATACTTAACATGTAGAGGGTCAGAAAAGTAAAAAACTAAAAACTACAACACATCTCTGCCTTTGTGCATTACTATTCAAGAAAGAGTATTAAATGACCTACATGTACATAAGAGCTGTATCCTCTCTGCTCGGTCATCTTCTTCTCTGTATGTAATTCTGCTGTCAGTGTGCGTTGCTGCCCCCTGTCGGCCACGTACAAACACTCCACAAAATAAGACACCACGGTTAAATAAGCCATGAGAACGACAAAAAACATCCAAAACGACTAAGTATTTTCATTTCGAAACACAACGACGCTCAAGATTACGCATATCACTTCTTTATTTTTTGCAATAACACAAATTTTAACCAGGAAAACATGAATGTGGACAGTTGGAGTAGTCTCCACCTGATACACTTCTGGTCGATTTGAGGCATTTTTTACAGCAATGCGATTCGAAGTGCTAATTTATGTAAAAACACAGAAAATATCTACATCAACACTGTACAAATTCAAAATAATGGAAAGAATATTTTCATATGATATGAAATGTTATCCCCTGAGGAAAGACTTGGAAAAGTATTCTGTGTTACACCACAACTTTATGGCAGAATAATAAGTATAATTTCATCTTTGCAACAGTAAAACTTCAACAGACAGTAGCTGAAAAAACAAATAAACATTATGAATAATACAAAGTGACTGTCCATTGCAGAGTTAAATAAGAATAAGAATAACTTTATTAATCCCCGAAGGGAAATTCAATTGTCTGTTGTCTCACAAAATATGTCTCTAACAGTTATTTACTATTTACACAAGAATAGGAAAGAGGACCAAAGACAGCGCAAATGTTTAGCTAAAATCCATAAACTCTATCATGGTTGCTTTGCCTTTGGGAATGCAATTTCCTTGTTTTTGTAAATAAGTCTGCTCTACTCAGTGTTTGTCTCAGTGCAGACAAACCCACAGACCTCTGTGTCTCCATTTGAACAGAGGTGGTAATAAAATATGAAATATTTTTCAGATAAGTGATCACAAATCAAAGTATTTGACTGATAAACTTTTGAGGAATGGTTTTTCTACAGTTGTGAAATCACTGATAAAGAGTTTGCATAATCATGATTCGAACAAAAAGTCTTGAGATATTTTACTTTCTGAACCTAAAATATCTAGCAGAGTCACTTTTTGAATTAAATTATGAGAAAAAAAATAACTTTTTCACAGACATTTTGATTATGCACACATATTGGGAAATTCAACATGCCATGGTTGGTTTGTTCTTGGTTGTGTTTCCCAACATACCTTTGGATCATCAGCTGATGTCTGACAACGCCTGCACCAGATCATTCCGGGGCATCTTCTCAAGAATCTTTTTGCTTAACTCTATACTCCTTGTGCTGTAAACCCTCAACATGAGATCCACCATCTCTAACCTGTCTTTGTTCTCCAGTTCACTAGGCGAGATGCTGGGGAGGTCTGCCAGGAGGTCAGTGTTCTGCAGGAACCACTTGAACCTTTTGAGCTCCGTCTGTTCTAATTGCTCCAGAATCTTCAAAAGCCTCTCTCTGTCTGTGGTGGTGATTGTCACTGACTGTGAATTTAAGTGAGTGAAAGAGGAATTTAATTTGAACGTGTTGGTAGATGATATTTAAAACTGAAAATCACTGACTCACCATGCGTTATGACTGTCTGATTTGTGTCATATTCTAAATTATTAGACTAAAAAAGGCATCCTGCTAATTTACTTTTAGGTTGTGTAAAGATACTGATGTGACGTAACTCACTTTTTGCACAAGTGCAGACAGCTGATGATCCACAGAGTGTTTCTCTGAAGAGAAAGGAAACAAAACGTGTTGTATTAATGACTGATTGAAGAGACAGGATGTGTCTGATTTTTTTATATTGCACAAGTAAAAAAGGGCATTTCTAGAGATTTGTTGGATGTGGGAGTTAAAGAATATATCCTGGTCAAAAAGAACACCTAAATTCTTAACACTGGTGCTATCTTCTGTAGTTTTATCATCAGAAAATGTCTCTGAGGTGTTTTGGGGCCAAGAACAATAACTTCAGTTTTGTAAGAACTGAGTAGAGAAAAAGTTTCCGGTCATCCAGGCCTTTAAGACATGCTTCAAGTTAAATGAATCTATTGGTTTCACCTGCTTCAGTGACAGGAATAATTTAGTGTCATCTACATAGCAGTAAAAATGTATGGGATGTTTCTTGATAATATTACCAAGATGAAGCATATATAAGGTGAAAAGGATTGGTCTTAGCACTGAACCCTGTGGAACACCATAACTGACCTTGGTATGCACAGAGGAGTTTGCACAAGTGGTTCCTGTCATACCAATTTGTTGATCAAGTCTCTGTAACAGGATCTGATGGTCAATCATATTGAAAACAGCGTAAGATCAAACAAAACAAGTACAGAGAGAAGACCACTGTCTGCAGCCGTACTGCGTTTTACCTTCTCTCGCTCGTTTATGAGCTGTTTTCCTCTTTTTTTTTTTCTGTACTGGTGACTGCCTGGTCAGCCATTAACTCCCAATTTAAAGTTTTGTGCTCGCTAATAAATTCAGATCAATATCATAAACCAACCCTCCATGCCAACCAACAGTTTTTCCACGTTGTAAACAGAAAGAGGTGAAATAATAAATTTGACTGAGATACTGGACCCCTTTCTGTGGACTGTTTTTCTGTGGCATGTTTAATCTGGTTGTTATTAAGAATCAAAGACAGTTGTTGGGGTTTTTAAACAATTTATTTCCCACACATGTGTGACGCGTAAGAAATTCAGTAGTAAGAAATAATCATAGGAGTTTCACCCCCATGTTAGAAACATACTAACAACAAATTATCTTGGTTTTTAATGTCCTAAATTTTATTATTATTTTAAAAATAAAAAGGGCAGGAATGTTTTTCTTTCTTCGCAACGAACATTATTAAATTTGGAAGAAGATGTTTGGAGATGTGAGGTCTAAATTTGAAAGTACCATCCTTATAGCACCTCATTTTATGCAGCATCTTACCTTCAGGCGCAAGGCATTGATAGTCAACTGAAAGAAAAAGTGAGACACAAATCAAAGCATGTAAAATGTTGATCAGTCAGGTAATAAATTCACAGGACTTAGTTTACACCTTAATGGCTTCGTATCTACGGTCAGTGTGATTTACAAATTTCACTGGACTCTCTATGATTTAATTACAATGAAAGCATTACAACATGGTTTTAAAGTTTTCAAAAGACTTGCAGCACAACAGAGTTTGGGCTATATCATACTCTAAAATGTCTAAAATCCTACTGACCTTTCCGAATTTCACAGCTCCATACTTTTTGAGACAGAGCTCTACCCTTACTCATTTGTGAGAGTTCAAGTGTGAAGTTTCCGTCTGGTTTCTCGATGAACACTTCGTAGAAATTTGGATCTTGGTTATCGTACCTGAGGGTTATTTTCTGTGTAAAAACATGAGAAGTTAGAAAGTGAATCGAAATTTTGTGCACCACAAACAACAAGAAGGGATACTTGAAAGTGATTTGTCGAGTTTTGTGGGACATAACCAAATCAAAATCTGCTGTGATTCAAATGATGGTGGTTCACAGTCATGTTGTATTGTTAATAGAGGCTGCACATAGACAGTGTGACGCACAGCAAACGTGTTGTCACAGTCTTTACACTTTACAATTTCAAGAAAGATATTCCTGCAAATACAACACTGACTTACAAGTCATATTGGCAAGGCACTGTTTGTACACCTCCTAAAAATTGCAAAGGACCTGTAGTATGAAAATGTCTTGCATATATTCACTAATATCTCTGTTAAAAATTCTACCTCTGGGTAAATCTTTGCTGATTCGATATCTGCTGTGAGGCTGAAACCCTGCTGCATTTTCAGGTACCCGTCTGGACGCGGCTTCTTGATTTTCTGGAATCCTTCTTCTTTTTGGTCCACAGTCTGTGAAAAACATAGATATAAAGAGGCAAGTATTGTAAAAAGGAAGCCTTGCTATGAATTGAAAAATGTCATAACTTGAAATGCTGAGTCAAGTACATTTCTGAGTCACGATCTCAAAAGAAGACTTCACAATAAGATGCTTCAAACTGAAGCATAATATCATTCCTATATAAGCAGCTCTTTCTCCCTATTATGCTCGTCTCAAAGTCTAGGTTTGTATTGTTTTTATCACTGACCCTAATTTGCTGCTGTAGGCTTCAGTGCCATTTAAATCTAGTGTTATACATTCCTGGTAGGAGGACATTTACTAACCCGTTGTAGAGCAGGATCACATGGGATCACGTACACATGTAGTTTGAGGAATGGTGTGTTAGGTTTGTAGTATATTAACACACTACAACTTATTTTGACTGGAAAGCCGACTTTCATCAGGGCTGCTCTTGGAGAGAAAACTGGTTCAAGTAACTTGACATGGGATGGAGTGACCTCAGCCACACTTTCCACAACATCACCACAGTCGTCTATGTGAAGGACAGCAAACTCTTTTAACATGTCAGGGTTGTCATCTGCACAGGATACAAGCAAACACCCCAGTGAGGAGGAGGAATTTCAGGAGTTCTCTGAAATACATTTATTAGTACATTAATGCATTCAATGTTATTTTCCATGTTTCCATTTACCTGTGCAGATCCAGTGTGGCAGGTACAGTTCATGAAACTTTCCAGTAATTACTCTGATGTTCATTAAGGGACCTGCAGGCATGTAATTGATGTTTTCCATCCTCTCCATGTGTCCTTCCCAGGAGCAAAACTGGTACTGAAAGCTGACCTTCTCTTTACAAACCCAGCGCAAGCCAGAGACACTACATTCAAAGTAGTTTCCAGTGTCGCACTCCAGGCTTAGACACAGAAAAAGAAGCTGGTGAGTTTGTGTAAATGCACTACAACTGTATTACACTGGGTGTAATAAAGGCACAATCAAATAATGTACTAACTAAGAGTGTCTACCTTGAATCTATATCAAAATACAGTAAAGTACAATACAGTATATTGAATTTCCTACTTGCTGTAAGGCGGTGATGGAAGTATTACCTGTAAGTTGGAGACTCATCTCCACCAATACTGTTAACTCCAGGTTCAAGTTTGGTCCAGGGTGGCTGACAGAGACAATCGTAATTTGGGAGACTTTTAAATTCACATCAATTTAAAAGAAGGACAAATAAATGAATAAATTACAATGACACTGAACAAATGAATGACATAGGGAATTACCAGGTTGTATCCACAAGCCTCAGGCCCCAAACTTCTTGAGGGCTCTAGTAAAGACATTGTTTTTGTTAAAGTTGAAAATGACACAACCTGCATACCAAGTGTTTAATAATGCTTTGTTCACAACTCACCTTGTGATTCTGGACTGCCCTGTGACAGCTTCTGCACCAGTTCCATCCTGTATATCCTCTTCAAAACATCTCTAGTCACCTCCACAGACTGCTCGCCGTAGATCTCCACCATCAGCTTCACTGTCTCTAATTTGTCTGTCGTCTCTAGTCTGTCTCTTGGGATTTTTGGGAGACCTTTCATTTTTGTGTACTGCAGTACATGCTTGAATTTTTCCAGCTCCCCGACACTTAATTCACCGAGAGTTTCCAAAAGCTGCTGGTGATCGGCTGTCATGGTGAAGTCCTGATAAATTCAAAGTTATCTTAGATATTTTATTCAACATTTACACTGAAATATTAATTTGACTTTTTGCATTGATTTAATGCTCTAAATAACCCAGTGCTGTCCCGGTGCACACATGGATGTGGTTCTGAACATTTTTCGTCTCTTTTACATTTATGTTAGCAATATGTCCCATAACAGCTACATTCTGTAAGAAAATATATTTTTACACCTGATCTTTTTTGTAAACAGGTGATCTGTCAATGTGCTTTGACTGTCGCTGATTCTCTGATCACGTGTTCTACTCTTTTCTTCAGCTGTCGGGATTTTTCTTTTTCATAAGTGTATTAAGCTGCATTATGTTCCTTTGAAAGCAGCTGAGAACATTTTTCTGTCCTCAGACACTTAAAGAAAAATGAAACAAAAAGTTAGGACAAAAACTAATTTTTGGTCTTATTTCCCTTGCTCTTACTCTCAGTGGTGGACAGTGCTTGCCTGGCTAAATATAATAAAAAATATTTCTGTTTATTGTCACAAAAACAAACACTGTCTTGAGATGCATTTTTTTTTTTGCAAATCATTGTTTTTTCTTTTAATTTTATCCATGCAACTGCAGAAAACACTATGGTTGTTTTCATCTGAGTATGCAGTTATGTCGAAGTTTTCTCTTTCAAATTTTGCCCTTTTCCACCTCAATAATATTTTGCCGACAATGGTCTAGAGCAACTCTTATATTTCAACTTCCTCGTGATAACATTCCTCTTATACATTTTGAATCCCGTCTAAACTTAATGAGAAAGTCTAATGATGACTATACATGTGATTTATAAAAATACTGTGAATCACAGATATATTAATTTTCAACCTGTGTTGAGTGTGTAAGATGGAACATTACTTACTGTCTCAGACTTTTCGGACCCTAAGGGGAAGGAAAAAAAGTGACTGGAAGGCCCTGGAAAATCAGAGAACAAGAAACTGTATGTTTTAGTCATTAAAAAGACATACAGTAATTCAAACACAGTTGTCAATGTGTTGGAATTCTACTACATTGATCATCTCGTAGTAAATACAAATACATAGTATTGGCTTGGATGTTTTCTCATTCATTCTGCCCAGCTTTAAGTTCATTTTCCCGGCAGTGAACCGAAGGAAACACCGGTCGTTTGGAAGAGACCCATAGCGGATACAGTGGTAGCTGGGTCTCGCTCTGGCTGTGACTGAGTACGAGAACGAGAGAGTGGGCACGGCTCACCGAGGACGCGCTCGTGAATAATAATGAGCAAGGTCGGCGCAACGTAACACCGACCTGCTTTTTCAATTGGCCTGGTTTACTCGTTCCTTTATTTTAAACCTTTACAGAATGCAAACGACGTAACGGTTTGTTTTCACATTTAAAACATAAGACGAACATAATATGGACCTTATCTGACACAAGAAAAAACAAAAATTACATTTTTATGGCAGGTCCCCTTTAAATAACGTTCAGCTGCTTTTGTAAAAAATACAGAAGAAGAATTTACTGCTGCCAAGTAACTTTTGAATTTCCTCATGTTAATAAAAATGTAGCTTTACCAACATTAGAAATGTTTTTCTTTCTTCATAGAATAAATGTTTGCAGTAAAAATAATTGGTTAAATACAGTTAGTTACCTAATTTGTGACTTTTTCCACCCATGCTTTGAGTTTTGAGTCCTGAGCCGGTTCCTGGCAACTTCCCCACTGGATCAGTCCTCTTTATCCTTCGTAGGATTCCCAGAGTCTCCTCCACACACTGTTGGCCGTAGATTTCCACCATCACATGTACCATATCAACTGTGTCCGCTTTCTCAATACGTTGTAGTGTTTCTCTTTTCAGGCCTTTTTCCGTGGCAGTGTGCAGCACAAGCTTCTTAAACTCAGCGAATTCTCCAAAACGTAACTTTTGTGTCAGTGTTTTTAAAAGTTTCCTGTGAAGTGATTCTGAGGCAGTGACCTGAAATGACATACTTACTCAGTGACTGATTTACGTGCTTCATCTTCACAGTTTAAACATGTTCTCGATTTAATGACAGCAGTGTAAACAGAAAAGTTATGACAGTCTTGTAATAATATGTATCAATAACATCAGTCCTAATGAAACCATTCTGAAGTGAGAATTGAAGATTGATATAAGAAAATTACACTTTTCTATGTAAGTTATCATGTTTTTTAATTGCTATACTGGGATAACTTTGTTCAGCTCAAAATAAAATCACAAAAAATGTGTTCTGTAAAGTGCGTCTGATTTAACATTACTCACTTGCTGGAGCTGGGCGGATCGACTTCCCTCTGACGAAAAATACATAATTGATCATAAATCCTGACAAATTTGTGATGTTATCATGATACCAGAATATTTTATCTTGAAAAATAAAAAAAGGTAATTTGTGCACATATGCTAAGAACTCTGCCAAAAAATAATCAGGAAAAAAAACCCAACCCCACACTATGAGGAGACAAGGTTTTGTTTTAAATCTCATATTAAAAGTGTGAACCAAAAAAAATGTTTTCAAACTATGAGATTTATGAATTTGAAATCTATGTGACACATGTATATATAGTTGTGTAATGTGGCAGTGTTTGTGTTTTTCTTCTGACCTTTGAGTCTGGAGATGGTCCCTGACAGCTCATCAACCAGATCAGCTCTGTTCATGTCCATCAAAACCTCCATGGTCACCTCCACAGTTTGCTGGTTATCCCCCATCACATTCACCAGATCATACAGGTACTGTGCATTCTTTATGTTGATCCATCGATAGATAAGTGGACAGCTACTCTGGAAGTATATGAACCTCAGAAAGAACCTGAACTTCTCAAGCTCCAAATTACTCAAACCCCACAGTGTTTTGTAGAGAATCCATTTGACATCTTCTCTTAGTGCCTAAAGAAGTAGAGAATGCAACAAGCAAATGTTGAATTTCTTGACTAGAACCACTAGTTCAGTCAGAGGTGCATGGTTTGGGTGTTATCAGAATATTTCAATGATTTATATTAAGAGTAAAACTATGCCTCCATGATTGTATCTATCATGTACTGTACATGCAGATGCACCATCTAATATCAGTAATGGCTGATATCAGCCTGTTGACAGATGGTTAAGTTGTATGATTAAATTTGCTCACTCTCAAAGATAGAGCAACAAAGACATAAGTGACTCTGACTATTTCACTGATGTTGTTATGAAATGAATCGATCTGGGTTTATGGCCCAGATGAGTGAATAATGACTGTTCCTGTTCAGAGATCCCTATAACATGATGCTTCAACAACAGTAGCTTAAAGAAAATCTTATGCTGTACTTGACACTTTGCATTATTTCTGCAGACTCAGAAGTGCTGCAAAGCTCAACTTTAAAAACTTTTATCATTTGTTCTGATGGTCTTCAGTCCGCGTCTACTCACTTTCATCGGTATTTTATGTTGATGTTTATCCACAGACTGTTTCTCTGAAAAGAAATGATATCAAAAAGGATTTAGAGGAATATAATCGTCTTTAACAATGACTTTAATTTCCACTTAATACTCCAATTCTTCCATAGTCCAAAAAGGTGATGTACAAAATGTATAACAATACTCCATGAACACCTTCAGAATGACAAGGTTACAGAACGTAATAGGTTTACATTGTTTTTGATGTTGGTGATCACAAAGCTGTATTTGAGCAGATTTATTCTGTTATTCTGATTTGTAATGGTGCTCAACATTTTTATAAAAGAAGTCTTACCTTTGGATTCTGAGCTGGTCTCTGACAACATCTGAGTCAGATCAGTCCTCTTCATCTCCTCTAAAATCTCTCTAGTTAACTTCACAGATTGTTGCCCGTATATTTTCAACATCAGATCCACTTTTTCTTCTCTGTCTCCTGACAACCTCTTCACATGTGCAGTGGGTCTGAGGTTCATCTGGAAGATTCTCTGCTGCAGGAGCTCTGTGAAATTTTGGAGCTCTTCCTCACTCAAACAATGCAGGGTGTCTAAAAGCATCTGCCTCACAGCTACCATCATCGCCACCTGAAATAATCAGTACATGTGACCTTTCTTAGGTTTACAAAGATTGTTTAGGGGGGATGTCGAGTGATGAAGCATTTTCAGATTTTTTTTTACCTTATAACCTAAAAAGTCATAAAAAAAAACAAACATGTTGATGCTTCATCTCATCCACATTGTCGTACAAACATATTTTGATTCTGTTAAAACTTGAAATTATTGATGAACCAAACCTGAATAAAGCCTGAGCTTTAGTTAGTAATGTGGTCAAATCTGTGTGGTACAACTTTGAGCAAAAGTGACATTACTCACTTTCTGGATCAGAGCAGGGCGGGGTTCATCTGGGTGTCCCTCTGAGGAGAAAGGAGTTCAAAGTTACTCAACAGAGATTGATCCTAAACTTGACAAAACACACTGGTAGGAGTTAAGAAACGTGACAGAAAGATATTCAAACCTCCTCAACAATAACTTTCAAACTGTATTTTTATCAATCTCTGACCACTAATACAAAAAATAACCCTCATCAGATTATGTGTCTCTGATTCTGTGAATTTGAGTCTTGTCACTCGTAAAGTAAAGCCACAGAGGCAGAACATTGACACTTACGGAATAATGGTCTTACTTTTGGATCTTGAACTGGCGTCTGTCAACCTCTGCAGCAGATCAGTCCTCTTCATATTTTTTAAAACCTCTCTGGTTGTCTCCACACTGTGTTGGCCAAGGGCCGTGACTATCAGAAATACTATTTCCTGATACTCTGTTCGCAGAAGCTGAAACTGATAGCTGTATGAGTTCAGTCTCTTAAAGTCTGCACGAAGGAGGATCTTCGTGAAGTGCTTCACCTCCTCTTTTGTCAAATTAGACAGTATGTCCATGAGCAGATGTATATAAGATGTCATCCTTTCAACCTTGTGAATTAAAGAGACATGATTGATGAGCAAAAGTGCAATTTCACAACAGGAATGACAAATGATACCTCTGTTTACATCTCACAAATGTCTATGCATTAAATATACAGAAGTGGGAGCCCACCAGTCATCTCACTCGTAACAGTAATACTGTCTATAATGCTTATATTCAGCTGCTTTGGTTCAACAACAGCCTAAGTTTCTGTTCAGATCCCTTTAGTAGAATCTAGTTCACAACAGTTTTTAAAAAAGTTTATGTTTTATTCAACCTTCTTTGGATAAATCTTTTAAATGAGGTGTTTCAACCCCAGGAACTAGGGCCTACATTAAGTTCGAGAGTAGAAGATTTACACCTTAAAAGACCCCCCTCAGGGGGTGGTACTTTTTGATGGCCTGGGGACTTAAAGAGGCAAGGACTGACTAATTTATTTTCATCAAAATACCACTTCATTAATTGACATATGCGAAATGCTGGCTGCACAGACATAAACAGAGAAGAGGAAATGTTGGATTAAATCCTACATAAAATAATGTTATATGATCATATGTATATGAATATGCTTTTGGGTGCTGGACAGTTTTATGGTTTAGTCTTATCAGGAAAATATCTTCTTGACAACATGAGCTGATATTCAGTTTACACTTAGACACCAATTGATCAGAGAGAGGTACAGACAGATAGAGGTTCAAAAGGGTCACAGCATAAGAGCAAATATTTCCATCAACCTTTGGTTATTTAAAAATCCATTCCGAATAGGCCTGATTTACATTACCTAAGACTACAGCCCCCTGGTGGAAACGCAGACAGCAATGGGCCACAGGAACCCTGGGCCTAAAAGTTCTGGATGCTTCGGTTGAAAAGTACCTTCAGATACTAAAACTTGCTGCAAACCTCTGAATTTTCCAATAAAATATCTGTTTAACCAGTTGTACATAAAAAAGCAGGAAAAGAACGTTTCTTTGGTTATACTCTTTTTTTCAAGAGCTCTAGTTTATGAAAATGACAACTTCTTAATATGATCAGTAAATAAATGCCCAGACCATAATATTTTCTCACTCAGTAAAATGCTGGAAGAAAATAAAAGTTTTTGCCCTAGATAAAAGTTCACCAATAACAGTGCATATAGCAGTATAAATAGCCATACTCACTCTCTGGGTCAGTGAAGGCTGCTTTTCAACCACTGATTGTTCCTCTAAAAAGACAAAAGGAAGAATAAACAATTAGATAACTTACATCAAACTTTTGTCAACAAAGTAACTTAAAGTCTTCTTAGCAATGCGTATCATATTAAAATTGCAATTTTCCAAAAGTTTATATGGTTCTTAGTTATTTGTTTCTTGCAAAGACTTTAACATCAAACATATAGCCAACATCTAGTGCTTTCCCAGTGCACACATGGATCTGGTTCTGAATATTTTTGTGTCTCTTTTACATTCATATTAGCAACAGGTTCCATAACAGCTACATTCTGTAAAAAAATATATATTTTTACACCTGATGTTTTTGTAAACAGGTGATCTGTCAATGTATTTTTACTGTTGCTGATTCTTTGATCACGTGTTCTACTCTTTTCTTCAGCTGTGAGGATTTTTCTTTTTCATAAGTGTATTAAGCTGCTTTATGTTCCTTTGAAAGCAGCTGAGAACATTTTTCTGCCCTCGGATACATAAAGAAAGATGAAATAAAAAGTGAAGAGAAAAATAAATTTTTGGTCTCTTATTTCCCCGACTCTTACTCTCTGTGGTGGACCAAGCAAACCTGGTCAAAAACAATAAACATAAAATATCTCTGTTTATTGTCAGAAAAACATAACCATCTTGTGATACATATTTTTTTATGAATCATTGTTTTTTTGTTTAAATCTAATCCATGCAACTGAAGAAAACACTATGGTTGTTTTCATTATATGCAGTTAGATTGTTGATGTTTACAGTTTTCTCTTTCAAATTTTGCCCTTTCCCATCTCAATAATATTTTGCCAACAATAGTCTTCATATACTACTGACAGAGCGACCATTTTATTTTAACTTCCCCGTGATAACATTCCCCTTATACATTTGGAATCCAGTCTAAACTTGATGAGAAAGTCTGATGATAATTATGCGTGTGATTCATAAAAATACTGTGAATCAAAGATATGTTCATTTTTGACCTGTGTTAAGTGTGTAAGATGGAACATTACTTACTGTCTCAGACAATATTTTGTCTGAGAGAATATTTTGTTATCTTGAAAAATAAATAGAATATATGAAATATATTATATATATTAAAAACTCTGCTGTGAATTTACTAAAAAAATCAGAAAATAACATCCCAACACTTCGAGAAGACAAGATTTTTTTCAAATCTCATGTTAAAACTGTGAACTAAAAGTGCTGTTTTTAAAACTATGAAATTTATACATTTGAAATCTATGTGACACACGTATATATATATATAGTTGTGTAATGTGGCTGTTGGAAACCCTGCCTCTCTGCCCCTCCTGAGTGGTGCAGCAGCCACACCTGTGCTGGCTGGAGAGTCAGCGCAGGTGTGATGATTGCTGCTCAATTAAAGGGAGCAGAGCACTAAGATCTGCTTCACTAACAGACTATGGACAATGATGACATGTTTGCTGCTGAAGTGCGTCAGAATGTGAGTTTTGTTCAATTTGAGAACCTTTTTTGCATTTTTGTTGACTTCGGATTAATTTATCCTTAAATTAAATAATGAAATATGTTAAACTTTATGAAGAATGTTTATTTGCCATGAATGCTAATATTTATTATTTCTTGGTTTATACTCCAGAAACACCACTTTGCAGCATACCATACCAACCCGTCAAATAAACACTTAAAACTGGATCCTGCTGTCTCCTGCAAGCTCATTTCTCACCTCACCTCATGCTCAGTTTGATCTCAGCCCTTCAGATAATCCAACAGTGGAAGTGTTTGTGTTTTTCTTCTGACCTTTGAGTCTGGAGATGGTCCCTGACAGCTCATCAACCAGATCAGCTCTGTTCATGTCCATCAAAACCTCCATGGTCACCTCCACAGGCTGCTGGTAATCCCCCATCAGATCCACCAGATGGTACAGGGATTGTTCATTTTTGTCCCTCCATCGATAGATAAGCGGACAGCTCCTCTGGAAGTATGTGAACTTCAGAAAGAACCTGAACTTCTCAAGCTCCATATCACTCAAACCCAACATTGTTTTGAAGAGAGTCCATTTGACATCTTCTCTTAGTGCCTAAAGAAGCAGAGAATGCAACAAGCAAATGTTGAATTTCTTGACAAGAACCACTAGTTCAGTCAGAGGTGCATGGTTTGGGTGTTATCAGAATATTTCAATGATTTATATTAAGAGTAAAATTATTCCTCCATGATTGTATCTATCATGAACTGTACATGCAGATGCACCATCTAATATCAGTAATGGCTGATATCAGCGTGTTGACAGATGGTAAAGTTGTATGATTAAATTTGCTCACTCTCAAAGATAGAGCAACAAAGACATAAGTGACTCTGACTATTTCACTGATGTTGTTATGAAATGAATCGATCTGGGTTTATGTCCCAGATGAGTGAATAATGACTGTTCCTGTTCAGAGATCCCTATAACATGATGCTTCAACAACAGTAGCTTAAAGAAAATCTTATGCTGTATTTGACACTTTGCATTATTTCTGCAGACTCAGAAGTGCTGCAAAGCTCAACTTTAAAAACTTTTATCATTTGTTCTGATGGTCTTCAGTCCGCGTCTACTCACTTTCATCTGTATTTCATGTTGATGTTCATCCACGGACTGTTTCTCTGAAAAGAAATGATATCAAAAAGGATTAAGAGGAATATAATTGTCTTTAACAAAGACCTTAATTTCCACTAAATACTCTTCCATTGTCCGAAAAGGTGATGTACAAAATGCATAACAATACTCCCTGAACACTTTCAGAATGACAAGGTTACAGAACGTAACAGGTTTACATTGTTTTTGATGTAGGTGATCACAAAGCTGTATTTGAGCAGATTTATTCTGTTATTCTGATTTGTAATGGTGCTCAACATTTTTATAAAAGAAGTCTTACCTTTGGATTCTGAGCTGGTCTCTGACAATATCTGAGTCAGATCAGTCCTCTTCATCTCCTCTAAAATCTCTCTAGTTAACTTCACAGATTGTTGCCCGTATATT
The DNA here is from genome assembly GCA_962446985.1 of Xyrichtys novacula. Lineage (NCBI taxonomy): Eukaryota > Metazoa > Chordata > Actinopteri > Labriformes > Labridae > Xyrichtys > Xyrichtys novacula. The sequence goes on from OY660871.1 coordinate 29,945,994, forward strand.
TTCAACATCAGATCCACTTTTTCTGCTCTGTCTCCTGACAACCTCTTCACATGTGCAGTGGGTCTGAGGTTCATCTGGAAGATTCTCTGCTCCAGGAGCTTTGTGAAATTTTGGAACTCTTTCTCACTCAAACAATGCAGGGTGTCTAAAAGCATCTGCCTCACAGCTGCCATCATCGCCACCTGAAATAATCAGTACATACATGTGACCTTTCTTAGGTTTACAAAGATTGTTTAGGGGGGATGTCGAGTGATGAAGCATTTTCAGATTTTCTTTAACTTGTAACCTAAAAAGTCAGAAAAAACAAACGTGATGATGCTTCATCTCATCCACATTGTCATACAAACATATTTTGATTCTGTTAAACTTAAGAATTATTGATGAACCAAACCTGAATAAAGCCTGAGTTTTTGTTAGTAATGTGGTCAAATCTGTGTGGTACAACATTGAGCAAAAGTGACACTACTCACTTTCTGGATCAGAGCAGGGCGTGGTTCATCTGGGTGTCCCTCTGAGGAGAAAGGAGTTCAAAGTTACTCAAGAGAGACTGATCCTAAACTTGACAAAACACACTGGTAGGAGTTGAGAAACATGACAGAAAGATATTCAAACCTCCTCAACAATAATTTATAAACTGTATTTTTATCAATCTCTGACCACTAATACAAAAAATAACCCTCATCAGATTATGTGTCTCTTATTCTGTGAATTTGAGTCTTGTCACTCGTAAAGTAACGCCACAGAGGCAGAACATTAACACTTACGGAATAATGGTCTTACTTTTGGATCTTGAACTGGCGTCTGTCAACCTCTGCAGCAGATCAGTCCTCTTCATATTTTTTAAAACCTCTCTGGTTGTCTCCACACTGTGTTGGCCAAGGGCCATGACTATCAGAAATACTATTTCCTGATACTCTGTTTGCAGAAGCTCAAACCAATAGCCGTATAAGTCCAGTCTCTTAAAGTCTGTTCGAAGCAGGACCTCCGTGAAGTGCTTCACCTCCTCTTTTGTCAAATTAGACAGTATGTCCATGAGCAGCTGTATGTCAGATGTTATCCTTTCAACCTGGTGAATTAAAGAGACATGATTGATGAGCAAAAGTGCAATTTCACAACAGGAATGACAAATGATACCTCTGTTTACATCTCACTAATGTCTATGCATTAAATATACAGAAGTGGGAGCCCACCAGTCATCTCACCCGTAACAGTAATACTGTCTATAATGCTCATATTCAGCTGCTTTGGTTCAACAACAGCCTAAGTTTCTGTTCAGATTTCTTTAGAAGAATATAGTTAACAGTTTTTAATAAAGTTTATGTTTTATTCAACCTTCTTTGTATAAATCTTTTATAAGGGGTGTTTCAACCCCAGGAACTAGGGCCTATATTAAGTTCCAGAGTAGAAGATTTACACCTTAAAAGACCCCCCTCTCAGGGGGTGGTACTTTTTAATGGTGACTTAAAGAGGCAAGGCCTGATGATTTTATTTCCATCAAAATACCACTTCATTAATTGACATATATAAAATGCTAAGAGCAAATATTTCCATCAACTTTTGGTTATTTGAAAATCAGTACAGCTTACCTGCTGCCAACATGATTTGTGACAAAATATGTGAAAAAGATTTAGAAATAAATAAAAAATATATAATAATAAAATCAGACTCTAATGAGGAGCCATGCAACCATATTCATTTCCAAATTGGAATGATTTACATTAACCAAGACTACAGTACCCTGGTGGAAACGCAGACAACAATAGGCTACAGGAACCAAGGACCTAAAAGTTCTGGATGCTTCGATTGAAAAGTACTTACAGATTGTGTACTAAAACTTGCTGTAACCCTCTGGATTTCCCAATAAAATATCTGTTTAACCAGGTGCACTTAAAATAGTAAGAGAAAAAAACATTTATTTGGTTATATTTTATTTTCAAGAGGAAAAGCTCTAGTTTATAAAAAATAGTGGCACTTTCTATCTCCATCAATATAAAAAAACAAAGCTCAATACATATTAACAAAAGCAGGCAAGACACAACTTCTTAACATGATCAGTAAATAAATGCCCAGACCTCAGGTGTATACAATTTGCTTCATCAGTAAAATTCTGGAAGAGAATAAAATTGTAAAAGTTCACCAATACCATTGCATATAGCAGTATAAATAGCCATACTCACTCTCTGGGTAAGTGAATGCTGCTTTTTAACCACAGAGTGTTTCTCTGAAAATAAAAAAGGAAGAATAAACAATTAAAATAACTAACATTAAACTTTTGTCAACAAAGTAACTCTAAGGCTTCTTAGAAATGTGTATCATGTTTATCAAATTGGACTTTTCCAAAAGTTTGCATGGTTCTCATCTCAATTATTTTTTTCTTGCAAAGGCCCCAACATCAAACATCGGGCTAAAGCATGGTCTCCAAGCTGATGTTTGTTTTTTAACATCACCAAATGAAGAACTCCAGTTTAATGATTGTATTGTGACAGTTTTGTATGTTTTCTCATATTTTTGTCTTCCGTACCTTTGGTTCCTGAATTGCTGTCTGGGAATCTCTGCACCAGATCAGTCCTGTTCATCTTCTTGAAAACATTTTTGGCCACCTCCTCCCACTCCTCACCATACCTTTCCTCCATCAGCTCCACTACTATCCCAGGGTTTGTCACTCCTGCACAACTTTGTGCCGAGGGTGTCATCTTGGATTCCTCCAATTCAACATGGAAGTTGAATTCTTCCAGCTCCTTGGAGCTCAAATCTTTCAATATTTCAGCTAACACTGTCTTAGCCAACATTATTTCAACCTAGAAAATAAAAAATATATATTATGCAGGATAGCATGTGAACTGTTTATGGAAAGTACTGACAAGAATGAATACTGATTTCTTTACCTTTTAATGCCAGAGACACTGACTGATTGGGTAATTCCAAACCAACTATTATTTATCATTTCAAACAAAATAATCAGCTCATAAATATTCTCGCAAGGAAAAACTTTGACAACTTTCTTACTGGGATTCTTGGATCACTCAGGAGTTTCACAAGATGTAAACATAAACTCTATATTACTATGAACCAATTTTTACAGAATATGAACAACAGATGTTTAAAAGACAACAGAGTACATCAGATCTATTTGAAAACTTGTGCCCTACTTCAGATCTAACAGAAGATCTCAGTCAGCTCTTAACTTCTTATAGTCCAAAAGGTTTTATGAATATGAAAGTTTAGTCCTGTAAGCTATTATCATTTCATTTTAGGGTGAGGTTGAGGTTGGAAACAATCTGTCATTAAAAAATATTCAGTCTACAAAAACAATATCTGCTTGTATATCCTGTGTGGCTCACTGTAACAGACTTCCTCCTTCGTCTGACATTTACTCTCACGTACCTCAAAATGCCATGACACTTTTATTATCAGAGATGTTAAACTTGTGCTATTTTCGAGCTAAATTTTGTTTTTGATGTTAGCTGTACGGACTACAAACATTACACACTGGCTGTCTCTGGTGCCAAACTTAGATTGGCTAACGATACATTCTCTTGAACGACAATTTTGACTAACAGGACACTCACTTCCCGCTCTCATACACTTCCTCATCTCTCTTCGCTCTCTCTCTCTCTCTCTCTCTCTCTCTCACTCACACACACACACACACACACACACACACACACACACACACACACACACACACACACACACACACACACACACACACACACGCACACGCTGATTTGGCATTACACGTCGTTATTTTTTAGTTTAGTAGTCGAGGCACTTTAAAAATCATGGCTAGCACTTACCTAGCTGTTTTATACACGCAAGCATTAGCTTAGTGTTAGCGAGGAGATACTTGTTTATCGTAGTAGCAGGGCTCTCAAGACTCACGCATTCAGCGTGTGACACACGCATTCCCACCCGTTCACACGCTCACACGCCACACATTGTATTTCTCACGCATTTAAATGAACATGGTGATGTCCACCAAGTTGCACCTCTTTAACTATGGAACAGGTAGGAATCAACTGAGTTCCTCCGAGAGTTCAGAAGCTGCGTGCCACGCGCAAGCCAATCAAATAAAGTATATCTACTAAACAGCCAATCAAAAAGCAGCATTGCTGTATCCGGGTAGATTTTGATATCTTGCGGTTTGACTACAGAAGAAGACAGACACTCGCCGAGATAGAGCAGGTTTTTATAAGGACGAGATAGACCCGATGATTACAGTAAGTCAGTAACCTACACATGCAGAGACCTCAACACCTCATGGCATATAAACTCATATGATAAACTAAAGCCCTATGCTATTGCTATTAACAGCTGTATTGACGGATTTAGCCTCTGTACAGCCATTTTCCCCTCCACAAAAGCAGCATTTCTCATATATCTCAAATATAAGTTCTGATCCTCATGACAGTGTAATGCTCATGTACCAAAGGATTAAGTATCTCCATATTTGTGAAACCTATACTAAAGTACAATTCATCTAAATGCTTCACAGTGCTGATTTTAACAACTCTCCTTCACAACAGGTAACTTTACGACTTAATACTTATATATTAATGACTTTATTCTCCCAAATAATAACTTTATTCTCTAAGATTCAAAAACGTTTTTTTTTATTGTGTCCCTTATACTCCGTTGTATTTAAAAGATAATTATACTAATAATATCTTCAATCACCCCCCCCCCCCCCCAAGGAAATCTCACTCTAGGCTTAGTTCAAAACTTGAGAGCCCTGTAGTAGGCTATTAAACAGTTTTAAACTACAGTCAAAGTGAAACTACAAATGTGAACGTAAAAAGGAACACAATAAAAAAAAAACCTGTCTCGCGGCGATTAGTTTCAAAATTTACGCTCTAAAAGTCGGTTATCATGACACAAAATGATCAGGTCTATTTTAAATACGCTGCTGAAACTCTTCGTGTGACGGTTAAAACGTCCAGGGCTCGTGCTCAGACGTTACTCCTCTCTCTCTCTATTTTAAATAAATGCGTCTGTTTCTGTCGCCTAAATTTACACCCTGTTATCAGAATTAGTTTTAAATCCAGACACTTTTCTACCTTTAGTTCGTTCAACAGCACCTCCAGTCGAAGACACCCATCTCTTGAATGGCCAGAAGTCTTGCTTGGATTAGATTAACCCTGCCTCTTCGCTCCTCTTCTAAAGCCTCACCCATTTTACTGCATACTTTCGAGAAACACGGCGTGTGTCAAAGGATAATGTGGGCCTTTTTCTGCATTTTTTCTTTCGTGAAATATTTTTTTATATAAAGTTTTTAATTTCAAACCATGAAATTATTTTACATCCCATAGACGTGTCCTTAAAGTCAAGGCATTTTGAAGTGATGTTCAGAAATTGTTGTACTTTTGTCTAAACTGGGACTGCACTGAAATAAATCAGGAACAGGCTACTTTCATTTACACAACGCAAACTGATTCAAAGTTGTTGTTTTACAACAGTATACATCCTAAACTCTGCATAAAAATGGAACAGCAGCCTTTCAGTGCTAATCCTAAATACAGGCTTGCACCCACACATTTTTTAAGCACTGTACTCTTCTTCTATGAGTTTACTTCAGTTGTTTTTTCAAGGTCATATGAGTGTTACCAATTTTTGTCCCCAGAATAGCAAAATCTGAAAAACAAACATGGAAATTAGATTTGTATTTATTTGTTTATGTTGTTAGTGAGGGCAACTATTGATCTCCGAAGGGAAATTCAATGTATGTTTTGGTCTAACCTTTAACAGGGAATAGTATCATAGAATAAATCAATGTTATGATGGGTAAAACCAGAGACAATTAGATACGGAGTGGGCCCAAATACAGAGTGTCCACTGAGGGTTTCTGTATTGTTGATAAACAAAACTGTTCTGTTGCTTGTTCAGTTTTGTGTCTTAATACTTTTATCAATCGCTGTAACGATATAAACTCACAGTCTTGTGATTTTTTACAAGAGTGTCTGGAAAGCTCAATATCAAGTAAAACAATAATTAGTCTGAAACAGGTAACTTTTCAACACCTGTGTGCCCACTGAGATTCAAATTTGAGGGGTGGCTTCAAGAAAGAGAATAAACAGTGTCCTAAGTCCTGTAGGACTGAAATGCTAAAAGTTGAGTGTCTTTCACATAGTCCAGTGTTTTCAGACATTATCAATTGTAAACAAAAAAATAAAACAATAGTATAAATGAATGCTGACTGAAACAGTCATTGAGGCAAATTTTCTATGGACAATTATTCCTGCCTGAACTTAAACTCTCCTGAGCATTCAGACACAACAACATATGAAGAATCAATAGCACATATTGAAATGATTGCAGTAAAAACAGCCACACATCTAAGTTCTTCAAAATATTCCACGCTTAAAATCAGTTCGAAAAAGACTCCATCAAAAAATGTTCAAAATGTTGAAACCATACAGGGGAATTACAAGATTTTATTTAAAAAAATTAGAAATCTGGGTAAAAAAAAAAAGATATTTGACATGATAAAACAGAAGAAAATTCAGTAGTTGTTTTTTCTAATTATTTACATTACTTGGGTAAAAAAGGAGGGTAGCATTTCATTCGTTGCACATATAAAATATTCATATCAATAATCCTAATTCATTTTTTGCAAGATGATCAAAATTTGCGTAATATGGTTTTGTTATTTCAATCACATCACAGCCCATCAGAATGAAACAGCCTGGTGTGTGTTTGTACTGTTACAGGTCTTGTCACAAAATTTAGCTGTTTTTCTTGAGGTCCTCAATGAGAAATTTCTGGTTTTTCTCAAGACTTTTGAAGAAGACATCTTTGCTGGCTGTTCCAGCTTTCAGACAGCCAGAGTAGAGCTCTCTCATCCTCCCCTGAGAGGTAGGCAGAGCCCTGATTTTATCATAACTCTCCTGTTGGATGACACCTTTATCAAGGAGCTCATCCAGAATTGGTGAGGTGCTGCCCACCCTCTGGATCAGCTGGAGTTGATGTTTATCCACAAAATGCTTCTCTGTGAGAAGAGAAAAATCACACCAAGCCAGTTGGAGACATGCTCTAAATATACAACCCTTCAGTTAAACTCGAATGATTTTACAGATATTTAACAGTCTGATCAGTGGCTAAAGATGCTTTAATAAGAACTTTACAATAATGTGTCCTTACCCTCTGCCATAGTCTCACCAGCTGCTCCACCTGTGGGTCTTGCAGCTGTAACAAACAGGAATGAAGAGACATAAGACAAATATTTTTCTTTAACAAACATTAAACCAGAAACAAGAAACCCAGTAACTCACCCCCACCAGAACCAGGTTTTGAGGATAGTCCAGCAATTACTCCCTCTGCAACAAAAGGACAGTGTTAGATTCTGATGAAAAAAGTTTGTTTATTGAACACAAAGCAAAGATTATGTGACAGAGAGGCTCATTCCTTTTTAGTGACCCCACTTGACCTTATTTACATATTTTTCTGTGTATGTTTACCTCCAACCATGGTCATTTTCTTGTGCAATAAAAGTGATATGGAAAAAAACTTTGCCTCGCATTAATTGTTTTCAAATTTTTCAATTCTTTGAGTTAAAATGAGAATTTGAAAGAGCCTTTTACATCTACAGGAGTGGGTCTCCTTCCATAGAGGCCGCCATCTTGCTCTAAAATAGAGCAGACAAATACCTAACATGTGCATTTCTGTATCAAGTGAGTGGCCGAGTCAAATGTGCCAGGGGGAGCATTTCAGTGCAGACCCTTCACACTGTACTCCACAGTATGCAGTAGGGAGGAAGTTGTGTACTGATTTGTAAGCTTGCGAAATAAGCCAGAATATCATGTTCAGACTTGACTCTTTAGTCCCTTAAGGCGGTGTGGCATTCACATGTGTGCATACATAAACTTTTAATCACCTTCAAAGCCTTTTTGAGCCTGGTTCCTTTAGAGAAGGCCTGGTTAATGGGTTTGTCTGAGGCTATACTATAAAAAATAAACAAATAAAACAAAACACCGGCATGGGGAATGAAAAGCTTCTTCCTTGGAAGTTTTAGGGATACAGGGATTTTGCGGTACATCGTTGTTGTAGACGAACTTTGTTTGCCCCTCAATGCCACCATACCTGCCAACATTTGGGTTGTAAAATCCTGGAGATTTTTGCAGCGCGCACCGGGCAGTTTTGGGATTACCTTGTATGGTGGATATGGGCTAATTATGAGAGTATTTGTAATTAGATTGCTCATCCAAATAAGTATGAATGAAGCGGCACACTTTTTTGTTTGAACAATAATGCAGCAAAGGGATTTCTGCAAACTGTCCAACTTGCAATCAATAATTTATTTGCAACGTTTCGTTACTAGACCTTCATCAGGCAAACAGTTTTTTGTTCAAGAGAAGCCATCGTAAATAGGGAGTGGTCATTTCTCCATAACCAATCCCATTCTCACACGTAAACACAGAGGGATAAAATCATCATCGGGTAATTTAACCAAAGAGACAGCAAATAAACAATAAAACACTTTGTGTGACATCAGTTTAAAGTAATACCCACATGTCATGAAGAGAAATCCATAACATAGTGAATCGATTGTAAATAAATCAGTATTTTAAAATATTTTTTAGGAGCTAATTTTGTATCGTAAGTTAAAAGCAGACATATTTAATAAACAAATCTCCATATCTAGTATAAAAGAGCACATCTATCATCAAAATATACATCTTATAACAATGATCCAAAGTTCATTTTGAACTACACACGACTACAATGACAGTGAATGACAACAACAGAAAAAGTCATCCAGATACCGACAACATAATGGCTGTGCCTAATTTCTAAAAAATGTGGAATCTGAAAAGGTTTTTGTCATCACCAAGATTTTTTCACTTATCAGTAGGGGCTCAAAAAATTGTAGCAAAACCGAAAGGTTGCAAATTAATGATTGATTGCAAGTAGGACAGAGGAATCCCTCTGTTACATTTTGGGTTTTTTTCCAAAGTGCTTCCTTTGTTTAACAATAAAAATAGTGGTAATAAAAAAATAATAGATAAGCTATGCCTCGAACTTATTTAGTCCACTAATATTAGGGTTAAAGTCCTCATGTGTTTTACATGCTCTCCCGTACGAGGCTCCCTGAACAGCTGTGCATGCAATACAGCAGTCTTTTATCTGAGGCTGCCCTGAACGCATCACTCCGAGACGGGGAAAGACTATCAACGTAAATACTGTATCTCACATTTGTTTCCCTCTCATCAAAGTGTTCATTTTGCAACAAACACTGCTTAAATATAGTTTACAGCTTAAACCGACCTGAATCATTCCAAATTGTTAAGTAAAAGTGTTAATCCAGTGTCTGTGAGGCTCAGCAGAAACACGGGGCTATCTTCGGTTGTCTGGAAACTTAGGACAGATATAACGATCCGATTCATGAATGAACGTGGACCATCAAACTACGGGAGATTCCCGGGAGAAATGACAATACTGGAGTTGGGCGGGAGATAGGTCTGAGATACTGGACAGTCCCGGGGAAAACGGAAGTGTTGGCAGGTATGGACACCACTCAGCGAAAGCGAAAGTAAAATCCGGGGAAAAGCGGGCTCTTTGAACGACGAGAGACCTACTTATAACTTACTACATAACAGATTTCTCACGTACAAAAACACATTTTTGTGTCAATCGTCTTCTTTGTCGCTATGTTTTCCGATCTGAACAGATAGAAGAGGGTTTTTTTTATTCACAGACCGAAATTCTAGCCTTTCTTCTCTGTCTGCCCCTCCTGAAGTATCTAAACTCTTAAAAACACTTACCAAGTTCGGCAGCCTCCTTGCCACAGTTGATTTCTTTCAACAGCTCCACGGCCACTAGATGAGATCTGGCCTCGGTAAAAGCGGAGTCCAGGAGATCTGCGATGTCTAGGTAGCTTTTCCCCTCCACCTGCCGTCGTTTAACCTCTTTGTGATCCAGCAGCCGGTGGCAGAACTTGTCAAAATTCTCTTTTGTCAGGTCCTCCAGCATTTCCGCTAAAGCGCTTCTGATAGTTTTGGGGGGCATTTCCTAAGAGATCACACAATTCCGTAACTATGGTTAAATGTGCTTTCTCTCCGGGCCAGCTCACCGAGGCAGACACGCGGAACTCCCTTTTACTTAAAAAAAAAAAAAAAAAAAAGCTGGCGTGGCGTTCAGGATGAAAAGTAAATATTGGTGCCTTCATGTGCAGTTGAAAATTCCTTTATCAGTTCTGTAGATGGTATTTATTAGCTGGCTTTAACGGTGATGGTAGATTAAAATTAATTTATTTTAAAAATATAAAAGCAATCCTGTAGGGTTAGGTAGGAACATGGTCTTCCATTTTTGATGGAAATGGCAAAAGAAATTGATCGTGTGACCAAATGTTTAGGAGATGGGCATCAATTCACGGAGTCTGTGAAGGTTAGAACCGCATGGGTGAAGGGGTTAGACATGTATTTCCAAAAACAAAAACATTTTTCACCCTTGAAAGTGAATTTAGTCTGTTATAAGTTTTACCAGAATTGTGTTCAGACCAAAAAAGATCATTTTAAATTTGTTTTACACATCAATTGTGGTACCTATGAGCTACAACATGAGGTCAAAAACCTAGCATAAAAGTCCACCATTTTAGATTAGAGGACTAATAAAGTCATCATAGTAGATCAGGGGTAAGTTGAGCCGGTGACTCAACTGAGAAAGTAAAGGAGTCTGATGAGAGGATCAGAGTTTCAGTTCAGATTGTTGAAATGTTTGACTTTTTCTTTTCTAAAATACAGCTGTGAATGTTCTGAATCACTTAAAGACATTCTCATGTTAAAATGACTTTTTTTAAAAACAGCTTTTTAGCAGTTATATGAAATAATAATACTGAGAATTATTGTACCAGTTGAATAGCATATAATAAATAAAAAATACACATGAATGTGAAGAAGTGACTGTTATTTAGGGAGAGAGAAGGTGAGGGAGGGCTGGGGTGGAGAGTGGGGGGGTACTAGGGATATGGCTCATCTTACCCCGCTCCTATGGTCAACCTACCCCATACACAGGGTAAATTGACCATAGGAGACCACTTTTTTTCAGTTAAAAGTTATTAGGGGGTTCATGTTTTCTATGATTGACACTTGATGCAGCCTATAAGCGTACAAGGATTGCGTAGCTCACCCGGGGAATACGATGTTTGAGCTGAGGGTCCACGCCCCTGCTGGCCTGCATATGGTACAAATGAGAATTGTATGGGTTTAAAATTGTACATTTCCGTGGACCACTCGACTATAAACGGTGCGCGTTTGTGCAAGGTGCATGCAATCCTCGGTGGGCATGTATTTCTCGGCACAACATCAACGACTGCAAAATGAGAAACGAACAAAAGAAAACCGCCGAAGATGAATACTTGTTGACAAAAAGAAAAGCAACGTCACTTATCTGTTATTATTTCAGTTACAAGAAGGATGACGTCACGAAACACCTGTTCTGTGTCGGCAGTGCATAAAACAAGTCCCAGCACAATAAAAGCAAGCTAAAAAGACCTCTAAGACAGACAGAAGCCATTCTACAAACATTCATTAAAAGAGGTAAGATCAGTGCAGGTTAACTGTCCTCAAGATTTCGGCACTACAGCGTAGCACATCGACAGTCCATGACAGCAGCTAGGCCTCTTGGATCTTCAGGTCTCAGAGGAAGGTATACCTTTAAGATTATTGCGCTCTTCCATCATGCTAGATCACATGTCCTGATTAGTTGTTTCGAAAATGCTCATTCTGGCGCCAGAGTTACCTACACTGCTACATTACATTTTCCGCCTTGTGTGCAAATCAAACACTGACCGATCAAAATAATGCCCCCTGTTACCATCAAACGTGCTATAGTGGAGACACTGGAGGATCTGAAAAAGGAGGATTTTGACAAATTTTGTGCCCAGCTGAGGGACCGAAGGGAAGAGCCGCGGGTCAGCTATCGAGCTGTGGAGGGAAAGACACCATGGCAGATCGCTGACGTCTTGGTTTCAAATTTCACGGAAGAAAAAGCTTTACTGGTAACTCTGGAATTACTGAGACAGATCAAGTGCAACGAGGAGGCAAAGACCCTGGGTGAGAAAACAACAAATTCGAGTTACAGATACCGTTTTTTGGGGGAGCGGGGGGCAGTCATATTTTTTTTGAGCGTTACCTGTATTTATTGTTTTGAGTAAGTGAGTGGATCGGTGCCAGGGTTTACCACTGATAAAAACAAAAAAGCCTCCATGTCATGAACATTTCAGAGGCTTAGCCCTCCTTAAATCGCTCCTAAATTCAAGTGATAGTGGAGAGTGTGAGCTTCTCTGCTCATCTGAAAAATTAACCACAAATATTTTTTTCTCTTTCGCTCACTCATTGGCATGCCCTGGTTGCTAACTTTGGGGCTCACCCAAGTAGTGATCAATAAAATGAAGTCACAGTTCATGAAGGTTTACTCAGTGATGTTTACTGGTCATCTTTTGGTGATAGAGACTTGGTAGAGATTAAATTGTCCCTTTTCTTTCACAAGAGCTCAAGATTCCGTTTAAAGCAGTGATAGTTCCTTTAGCAGCTCAGTGGTCTTGAATATTATTTTTGGAATCTTTATAAAATTTTCACCATCCCTCTTTTCTTCCTCTGTAGAGTCAAAGACCAGCACCTGTGTGTGCGTAAGTGCAACCTCACAATGTAATATAAATATTAACAGTAACGTTAGGAAGTGTTATGAAAGGTGCTCACTTGAATTGTTTGTTTTCGTTCTATTCTTCTCACATAGAAAGGTGACTCTACCCTTCATAGGAGATTGACCAGGGAGCTGAACCTAAAGACCCCAGAGGAGGCTCTGAAACATGCACCACACCATCCCCTACAGGCTGCTGGACAAGGAGGTCCTCGGAAAAGGAAGTTGACGGCTGAAGAAAAGGCTTGTGTTTTCTCTGATGGTGGGAACCCCGGGAGAGAGAGGCTTAGATTTGGCAAGTATAAAGGTAAAACCTTTAAATGGCTGCTGAAGAATGACGCTGCCCACATTGTAGCTAGCCACAGGATGGAGAAGGAGTCAACTCTACAACAGGGCCGATGGACAGCCAACAAGGTACTGTTTGTGAATTCCTAAAGTTTCATTTATGTGATATTTGCAATTTCAAAGGTCTTCTCATCCAAGCCAAAACGTTTCACCAATCTCAGGATTTCCTCTTTCTGGTAATAGAGTCTTTCAGGAAAGAATGAGCCCAACCTCTTATGCAAAGATATCGAAAATGAAACTTACAAATCTATGTGCAGTAAACATTCTCCTTTGAATGCCGATTTTTTTTTTTTTTTTTTTTTTTGTCTTGCACCTGCACCCACCGTGGGCTGTGTGTGAACACTTTAAACCGCATTTGTGACTTCAAAAGTTTGATATGTGGAGTGGATGTTTTTGTAGAGAAACTGTTAACAAAATTGCCCCTGTGATGAGAATTGCAGGAATTGTTTGAATGATCAAAACTTCTTTACATCTGAAGGATTCTTTGACCAAGTATGCAGAGGCTTACCCTAAGGTCATGGAAGAAGTCAAATTCAAATGTGCAGGAGAAGCACCTGTTGGGTTTGGTAAGAACAAAAAAGAACTGTTGAAGAACCTCTACGAGTCTAAGGACGAGGACAAAATCAGGTACAGTAGAAAGCAAGTGCTTTGGAATCTTAGTTCAGGTTAACCTGCAGACATTTAAAACCATCTCGGTATTCTGCTCTTTGTACAAAGCTATGTCGACTACCTCCGAACCATGAAGTCAACCTGCACCGAGGGGTCCAGAATGGAGAAGGCCATCCAATACATACTGTGGCGTGACCAAGGGCCTTATCCAAATTACCAGAGGACAGCCAAAACGGACCACAAAGTCAAAGAAGAGCCACCAATGAGACAAAGGCAGGGACAACAGAGATTATGATGAAGGCAAAGGTTAAAACAAAAGAGAGAAAACAGACTGCTTTAAACTGACTTTACACTAACACTTCATCTGACTACACAATATGCATGTTGATGTCAAAGTGACCTTTTGTTCGCCTGTTCCATCAAACAGTTTCAAACAGAGAAGAGTGTGCAGAAGTGTGTTTTATAACTTTTAATATAAAGGCAAAATCCAGAGGAATGGAGTGAAAGTCTTCACACAAATCTGTATATACACTCTATTTACAAAAATAATAATGTGGAGACATGTTGAAACCTTCACAGTGAATTTCTGAAAATCATCTCAGTTCATGTGATTCTCAACGGCAAAAGAGGTAGACATGAGTTTTGTATAAAAAATATATATGCACAAAACTCTACAAAACCACTTTATGAACACTATTTACAAAATGATTTCCCTTTTGAACAAAAGAGTAACAGTAACAAAGTAACAGCCCCATAAACAGTAAAAAAGAAAAAAAAAAACCATACAATTAATAGTGCTTCAAATGCTTCCTGCTGGTTCCTGTGCTGGAGTTTTACTACCCTGAAGTCAAGCTATAAACTATGGAAAAGGTATTTTTAATGACTTAAATCACAATTTAGATGACTACTTAAATAAATGCAACATTTTCACCAAAGACGAGAAGCTAAAATGCTGTTAAAGTTTTATGTGTTAACTGCTTATGATAGCTGTTGTAAATGTATCAAATTAGGTCTCTTTGGGTTTAAACTATTTACTGTCTTTGTTTCCTGTAATCAATAAAGAAGAAATTTATCTGACTCCTTACCATCCATATAATTTGAAAACCTGAGCTTCTCACTTAGTGTTACATCAAAAGAAAGTTGCTAAAGCTGACTTGATGAGTTTTGCTTACTTTTCCCTGAAATACAACAGTAATAAACCAGCTCTGATCCCTCTTTGTTGATCCTTAAGTACGAGCAGAGCTAGTGAAGGCAGTGCTAGGCTGTGGTCGTCCTCTGAAATGTGACGGTCACACTCGGCAAGCGGCTGCAAGAGTACCGGCATCCATTCCTTACTGTGACACCCACGTGTCGCTGCTGTGCTCCGATATCGCTGCGGCCTGTACCCCAGAGCACTGCCAGGACTCAGTGTTTGAGGGTAAAACGTTCAGACTGGTCAGGACCTCCTGGGCTGACTTTCCCAGCATGCTTTGCATGTCACAGACAAAACGGTAGACGTAGCGTTTGCCTGCCGTCTTGTGAATGATGTTTTTGTGATAGTAGTAACGCAGACCTCGACTCAGCTTCTCGTAGTTCATCTTGGGTTTGTTTTTGCACTGGCCCCAACGCTTTGCCACCTGTGATAAAAGAAAGAGTTACTCCTAAAATCTTGATAAAAAACATTCACTAAAAAGAGATAGACACTCTCAAATACTTTCAATAAAAGAATTTGCATTTAACACTAAAACATTTATGGTGTTTTTACAAAATGCTTTGCAGCCTGGTGTCAAGTTAGTCTTTGAAGGCACTGTTAATGGTCTTTTCATCCATAACAGACATGTAAACATAAGACATAAGAGGCTGAGGTTCTTCAAATGCAGTACATCCTGTACACTGTCAAGGCTTTGCAGGTAAGAGGAGAGCCAGATCTCTTTGGTTCAACTGCCAACACCTCACATTTAAAGGTTGACCAGGGCCCCCCCGTGAGTAGACACTACTCGATATTGTTAAGCCAATTAGGCTCAAAATCGCTGATTTGATTCTAAACTTCGACTTTCAGTAAGATAATCATGTTTAATTTACGCTGATGGATTAAAGAAGGACATTTTACTCTAAATTGTGTATGCTGCTCTACACAAAAATGTGCCTCACCTCTGTGGGATCGGACATCTTAAACTCCCAGCCGTCTCCTGTCCAGGATATAAAGGTCCGGCAAGCTGAGTCCAGAAGCAACTCGAGCAAAAACTGCCAAAGCTGGATCGGACCAGAGCCTGAATGGATGAATAAATAAATACATACCATGATGAATTCAGGTGACAAAGGAAAATGATGTTATGTTTTGAATTTCGCTTCACATGAATTATTCTAGAAAAGTCAAAGGCAAGACAGCATTAAAAAGGCAGTGTGGCGATATCTAGATCCTGACCTGGATACGCTGACATTCCCGTCATGGGGCCCTCCCTGTCTGGCCTCTGTGAGTGTGAGTTTTTGCGTTTGACCACACGGGGGCAGTACTGCTCTGATGACTGAGGACTGAGGTTTGAAGGCGGGTGAGGCAGGGGGGCAGTAAAGCTGGGAGAGGAGTACTCAGGCCAGAATGAGGATGACTGACTCTGAACATTTGAGTCATAGAGTTCAGCAGAATGACATGAGTAGTTCTGGTTTGTCTCACCTGAAAAGAAAAACAGGAATTAGACCTTGAACTGCATTTTTAAATCACTAGCATGCTGATGGTGAAATGTCTTACTTTGTAATGTATTTGATCCTTTTGCAGCAACAAAGGGGCTGCTGCCGCCTTCCATGGCTGGGCTAAACTGTCCATTTTGTGGCACCAAGCTCTGGTAGGTCTGAGGAGACTCTTGATATCCAGTTTGAGGCTGGTCGACTGTCAGCCCATCTGATCATTGAAAAGACGGTTAGCAGAGGAAAAAAAGGGAATCCTACAGAAAAGGTAATTTTTGCGAATCATGAGGTAGTAGTGTCCATTAAGGCTCACCATGAGGATATGTGGCCCACCAGTTGCACTCCTGATATGACTCTAGGTTGAAGAGGGCTGTGTCACCAGCGCTCACTGCGGGGAAAAAAAAGAGCGAAACAGTCTGTTTAGATTAAAAAACAGCTACTCATACTGACCCTTGTGATGAAGTTCTTTGGGGATTTGAAGTTTACCTTTAGAGTCATACAGATGAGAAACTTTTGGTGGCTCAGTGTAGCTGCTTTCTGCAACATACTGCTGCTGTCCAGGTGTTTTACTGTCTAACAGAAAAGACAGGTCTTCACCAGGGTAGTCTGGAGGTTAAAGAAAGCACAGACAGATGGAGTCAGTAAATGATGATGAAGGCAGAACAAAGGCAAATGAAGTGATTGGAAAGGACCACACCTTCTGTTTTAATGGATATATTCAACATTCGTCCCATAGCACTCATGATTTCTTTAATGCTGTTTTTTTATTGACTTCCAATTCAAATGAGGACAGTGTGAAAGCAGGGACACATCTAAGGGGTGGTGGTCTGGGAGGGCCATGGCCTCCATGAACCAAGTAACTTTATATGTCCACCATAAAAATTTATTTTCTTTGGCGTTTTCTTTATAATGTGACTTCACACATCATCTTTTGATTCTTCTGACTCTATTGTGTTACTTTCTGACGTAAAACATAATAAACAGTAACACAACAATTTCTGGATACTTATGCTTAAAATCATTGACCACCAGAGACTCTACATTTGCTTTGATAAACACTCATCTGCATGTTTTAAGATAGGGGAACTTTGAAAACTCTTAGTTTATACAAACATTGGTGCTAAAAAACAGACATTAAAATTATGAGAATCAGCTGTTTCTCAACAACTTTTTAGCACAGTACAATGAAATAATCTTGTTCAGGATTGGAATATATATCAACCACTTGTGTCTCTAATTTGTCTTTCTTAACACTTAAACATATGATTGCTCTTTTTTTGCTTTTGGAATGTTGAACTTTAGATATTGAATCCATCACTGGGTGCATTTCAGTTCAAACCAGCCTCTTTTTATTGCTAAATTTAAGTGTTGAAATAACTTAGTAATAAGGTTTAAATTAACTTAAAGTGGTTGCAAAAACAAACTTAAACCAATGACTGCTTAAATGTGAAGTACAAATGCAAAAATCGTTGGTATGGTCCTTTAGAAATCAAGTTAATTTGTAGCTCAGCAAAAAAAGGGGAAAGATGACTCGAATTTGTTAGTTTTCTTTTATCTTGACTATGTATGTTGACACAAGAAAAAGCCATTTGTTTACTGTCGAATCAGCACCAGGCACTCAAGCCCATGCATCTAAGCTCAATGGATGGAGGAAACAAGGGAGGGAGGGAGAGGAAGAGGGGAGGAAACACCAGCGGAGGGAGTGTGACAGAGTAGTGATGGAGGGATGGGGAGGGAAGGGAGGAGGGGGGCTCTAAATCTGTTGGAGGAGGAAGTCTGGAGGAAAGGATTAGGGAAGACAGGCAGAAAAGGGTGGTCAGGTTAAAGACACTCCTTTTTCTGTCTTTGCCTACCTCAGCCCATTCAAGCATTATTCTCACACACACATACACAGCAGCCCCATTATCCTGACGCAGCCTCTGACTTAGAGCAAGAGCCACCCCAACCCGTGTGTCAAGGTCTCATTGAGAAAGCTGTGACAGATGTGATGATACAGTCTGCGCAAATATTTCCTCTGTCCTTCAGCTGCTCTGGTTCAGAGGAAACCGATCGTGCAAACACTCACAGAAGTAAAGAAAAAAAAAAAAGAGCGCTGCTGAAATCGTGCACCAGTCAGAAGTCATGATGTTTAGCTTGTGATGTTGTGATGGACAAACAATAGTCAAGTGATTCACTAAACTCACCATATGATGCAAAGTCAAAGCCAGCTGGTACTTCCTGTGTTCTGAAATCTTCAGTGTAATATCCAGTGGGGCAGACCTCCATCTGTGTTGAAAGCATCCTGGTTACAACTTCTATTATTTCAACTTTGATTGCTGATCAATATTCAAAGACAGAGGTAAAAATAAAGACAGAGATAAAAAATAACCAACCAGTCAAACTTTTAAGCAATCAAAGATAATGTTTCTGTCACAAAAATCTCAATAAAGTTTGAGTATTCAGTGAAAACAAACACAATTAGTCAAGTGATTTTACTCAAATTAAGATGGACAAAACGTTTGAGATATACTATGCTCTGGATGTCATGAATGAATGACACTACTTCCTGTATTAAGCAGTCTATTAAAAAATCAAATTGAGCTAAAAACCTACCTTTATTTTCGATTCTTTGCTGTCCAAGTTTCTGTCTCCTGTTTTCGTGAAAGTGTCCCAGTACATCTCCTTTTCACCCCTCGTCTCTTTATTTGACGCTGTTTTCCACTGAAGGAGACAAAAAATCCTCCGTGTTTACCCCCCAAAATAACAGAGTGCGGTCAGTGGTCAGTCTCCGGCCGGATTGGTCCCGTTATAAACACGGCGGAGGAGGTGGGAGGGGCGCGTGCCCTGCGCTGCGTCGTGACCAGGTTTGTTTAAAACGGCGTGACGTCAGACGCTCCCCTCCCTCCTCCCATGGTAACAGTCATTCATGACAGACTCAGCGGTAAATATCACGACAAGATCGGAGAAAGAAGTGTGTAGTTTCGTTTGACAAGTAAAAGTAGAGATAGAAAAACGGAGTAAAAGTAGTACTAAGTCATTTAGAAGTATTCTGACTCAAGAATAACTTCAGAGTAGCTGAAAAGAGCTCTAAAACACAAAGGGTAGCCATAAAATTGGGTAAAAACGTGGTTTTAAGGCTTAATTGCTACCACAACCACCGGCAGATCATCATTTCTACACTTCACACAAAACTTTAAGCTACTGTCCGTCAAAACAAGTCCAATAAAAACGCCAGCAGGCCTACACTATTACTCTGTTATAGGGTTATAACATTTCAGAAACTTATCAGTGTTTTAAAAATTTGTAGGCTGTTTCATACGTTATCAATAACATAGAGAAGCCTACTTATCTAAATACCAACACATGCCACAGGGATGTATCTCAATAATAAGTGTATCTTCATAAGAAAAAGGAAATCAATCTTGACATTCAGCGTGTTAACTCCACTGAAATAAAACTATACCATCGTGTCAATTCGGATTACCTTTTCACAAGCGCGTAGGAGTATAAACTCGAATAATCGACTAAAAAAGTAAACGATGAAGATGACTTGATGTCAGAGTCTATGCTCCCACTGCCATATAACTACAGGCCTAACACCATGTCAATTCAGATAACCTTAAATGGTAATCATTTATTAATCGATGCGTAAACTTAATTATTAACGATTTAAAAACGATGGGGATAAATTGATTTCTAAGTCATTCCCTTTAAGCAGTCGTCGAACACTTGGTCTGATAAAATAAGACTGTTTAACACGAGCAATGTTGAGTGGATAGCGATTTTACTAAATGAGCCATAACACATAAATTAGGATAGTTTTATTCCCTCACGAGTTTAATCAAAGCTGACTGTGTGACAGGCGGGACTTAATAACCAACCCCAGACTCGGGTGGGGTCCTGGTGTAGATGAAGTTAAGCTTTTTCTCTTTTTTTTAAGTTACAGCAGTCAGCTTCTAATGAGGTGGGAGGAAGAAAAAAAAATCTCAGTATCTTTAGAGACCATTCGACAAAACAATAGCCCGTAAAACACACACACACGCACACTAAGACACACACAAGTGCTTGCTGAAGAAAGTTTGAAATCACGGCGTGAGTGGCTGGAGCAGATAAGGCCGAGCCCAGGGCCTTGTATAAACAAACATCTCTGCTATTCTCCTCCGACTCACACACACACAAACACACTCTCTCTGAGGACTAACTGCATCTGGAAAAGTGAAGCTGGGTGAAATCGTGCGCGTCCGTGGGAGACGGGAGTCGTGATTGGGAACCCCACCTCAAGACAAGGACACAATCGGGATAATGTTACACAACATGGGGTGATTAACGACGGTCTGCTGTGAACTATCATGAACCACGTGGGTTCACAAGCACAGACAGAAAGATTTACCTTTATTAGGAGCTCTGGTTTTACTCTCAGTGTGCCAAAAACAAATAAAGGGTAGTGTTGACAGGTGGACAACTTAGACATGCCCCAAAACATGAATGTATGCATAAAAAATACACGCATCCATCTACAGATGAGACCTATTTGAACATTTATGGATAAAAACTAGCTGACATAATGGAGTTAAAATTCATTAAATGAAAATTAATGTGTTGGGTGATAGCGTGCCACATGTTAAAATAAACATAGTTTGTTAAACAATAATTAAGAAGCTGTTTTGTTTTATTATACATGGGCAATGTTCAAACCTGCGAGGAAATAAGAAAAAGAGAAAATCTTATCTTACCTCTGCTGATTTTGTCTCCAACAAATAGTGCAAATAAAAAGGTTAAACACAACTAAACTTCATGATTTCTCTGGAAAATAACAGACTACCTTCTGGTACAAATAAATCTGTAACAACATGATTTAGGTGAAATTCAACAAAGTTGGTGGTGGAATGAGACAAAACTATAGGCCTTTTAAATGAAATCAGTTACATACGCATCAACTCGCACACACCCACAAATGATTGAAAATTTTTATGAGTAGATACTTATAACACTGGGTCTCTACAGGGTGCAGTTTTTAATTACTTCTCTGGGTGCTCTACATGTAGTGATTCTTATAATTAAAGGGATTTTCCACTCATGTAGTTACTCCCACTGCAGAGTCATGTCTGCTTTCAACACAGCGGCGCCAGAGGGCCTCGAGTTAGTGGCCTTCCAGTACAGATTTTTGTCCTTGTCTTTTGTAGACACTTCGCCTGTGGTATCATACACTATAGATAATGAAATCACTTTTTTTCCCTTTAAATTTTACACCAAATTGTTGAACTATTTGCTCACACAGTCTGCTACAGAGTGAACCTCTTTCCATCTTTACTTCTGAGGGACACAGCCTCCTTGAGCTGCCGTTTTTTTACAGTCATGTTGCAAACCTGATGCAAATTAACCTGCATCCTGGTGTTTTTGATGGTGGCATCAAAATTTAAATTTTAACATAGAGTTCTCATAAAACAACATTTTTTGCTTTATATATTTGATGTGTTCTCAATGCGCTGATTCAAGTAAATGCAGGGTATAAATCACCCCTTAAATGACATTTTTAACATTTTCCATCATATCATTCACAGCTACCTTAATAAATTCAATAACAAATGTTGTAATCTTGCATTACATGAGGACTGTATATTTGTCAGTTGGTTTAACCCTAGAACACTATCGCCGGGTGATTTTCACCTGAGCAAACATGTTTATGTGATTTACATGATGTTGCATTTGTCTGAGTATAATGGGTCCCTGGGTAGCTTCCGCATTGCCTTCGACATCTTTGAAGGCAGATTTGTTTCCCTGATCCAAAACCTGCTTTTTCCTACAGGCACGTGTTCAGGTGATTTTCACCCAGCAATAGTGATAGAGGGTAAAGTAGGTTTGGGTGGATTTGATAGCTGCATGTCAGCGAATAAGGTCAGTTAAAGTGGTCCTGGAATTTGCATGCTATCTTTATTAAGCGCAGTGGTTATGAATAATTATCACAAAGTTGTGTTTTTTCTTAAAAGAAAGTCATATGGTGACAAGAAATACTTTAGCTGGTCATTTATAATCACTCAAAATATGCTCAATATATGCCAAGGACCCCGAGTCTTCACATGGGAAGACTCACATGCCCTGGGAATGGGTGGGAAACAAACTAAATATACAATTTCTATGTGTGTGTATATATATATATATATATATATATATATATATATAGGTTTTTTTTGTTCATGAATGCCTAATTTCAGGTATTTTGTTGCATTTTGAAATGGTCCCCTCATTGCATTTTCCCCCTCCCTTTGGACACTGCACAGTTAAAAATTCATGTATTGTCCTATTTTGATATATTTTGATGACAAGTACTTTTTCTTGGGTATATTATTTTGGGTAAAAATCACCTAGAGAAAGTGATGGTGTAACTAGTTTTAGTGATAGTGTTCTTGGGTTAAATAAGGCCTACAATGTTGAGGTGCTATTGAACCAAGGTAATTAATTTTGGTTGTGTATGATGGTGTGAAATATGTTCCTAAAGCCAAGGCAGTAACATTTCCTTCTTCATAGGTTATTAAGAAATACTAGTAAACTCTTTCTGAAAAATGACACATTTGATCAGATCCAGTGTTTATGTTTTCTGGTTTGATTAAAACCCTCATCTACATGTGAGCTCTTCTGTTTTTTCTTCTGAGCAGTAAGGCAGAAAGTGTCGGTTTCATGAGAAACCGTTTCAGTGCTTACAGGGTGACTTCACTTCCCAATTTAGAGAGCGAGAGAGAGAGAGCGAGCAAGAGAGAGAGAGAGAGCGAGAGAGAGGGGAAAAAAACTTGCCATCCGGTTATGGTCTGAGAGCAAAAAAAATTGTAACTGCAATGGTTTGCGCCATAGAGCTGATGCGCCCCTGCATGCATTGAAGTGAGGTTTGAAGGCTCAATTAGCTGCAACATTTACCAAAAACGACTCAATGACAAAGAGTGCGAGGCTGCTGCAATGGACTGTACGATAAAGGTAGGTGTTTGAACCGTTTTTAATGCTGCTACCTGAGAGGGGAAAAATGAAACGACAGGCAGCCACCCACACCAACAACACAAACTACTGCTGCTGAGTGAGAGAGTCGAGGCGGTGATGCGAGCTCCCCACTCTTTCCTTCTTGTACAAAATTTCCTCTTCCTTCCCGTTCGTGGTTGTATGTCGGCTCTATAATAACACAACTAACCGCTACATCTTTACACTCAGATAAAAACACTAATTGGTGGCCGGTTGCACGAGCCAGAGAGGATTTCCAAACGCGCGCGCTTCGTTGTTTTTTTTTTTAATTTACAAAATTGCTGTTTTTGATCGAAGAAATTCTTTAGAAAATTAACAACCAAGAACCGCAAACAACAAGAAAACGACGCAGTTAAGAGTTTAGTCAACGAACATTACCAAACATCTGAGGGGGAAAAAATTATGAGGGGATGCGAGACTTTATTGGTGCGTTCACGGCAGGTGTCCCTGAAGGCGCCATGGATCCACTTGGACAGTTTGAGCCTGATTTTAAACAGCAGGAGGATCCATTCCCATCATAACCGGTATTTTACATTTCATACTTTTACATTTACATCTGTTTCTCTCGTTTAACTTTTTTAAAAGAACTCAAAAGAAAAGGCCTTTATGTCAGGATTAAAATTAAAAGTGACTTTCTTAGAAAAGTGACACTCATTTATACAAACAAGAGAAATCTAACTTATCATAGTGTCTGAATTGGGCGACATATATACAGTATAAAGCCTTATTTTTGCATGTTTGTAACATTGGCCTGTGGAGCTTTTGTGATAAGATGGCACTGAAACCCGTCAAACTTTAGAGCATTATAATAATGGATTATAAATGTCTCAATTGTTTTTGTAATAAGAAAGTCGATCATGCAAAACAATACGACTTCAGCTGATAAAGATTATTTTTCGCTTGTTTCGTCTCTTAGAAAATATTCATGCACACGTTGACGCATTTTGGATGTGAGTAATTAAAGGGCCAATGCATAAAAAATGCAACATCCTGAAACTTAAATTAACACAGTCAAATATGCATATTCTTTGTTCATGTGTTAGCTCTTTTAGTGCTCTTACATTAAGTCGACACCGATAAAAAACATTATAATTCAGCTAACTATTCGCTCATACTGTGTGGCAGCAGATTGTGTGTTTGAGGTTATTTTAAGTCTAATTTATAGCTGCAAACGGGAGCAGCACTTGTCAGGTGTCGTTATCTGAACTCTGCAGGCTTCCTGTCTCAGACCTCAGACTTTCCGCACAAATTTCCGCTCCCCGACTCGAAAAAAAAAAAAAAAAAAAAAAAGTCGAAAAAGCAACAAAGCCCCTCCAGAAAGAGCTAGAGTGGACAAACTGAGCGCTTTTATTGTTGATACACCCTGAGTGTCCCGGGCCTACCCACCAAACATCGGACGTCGAGGAGACGTGCAGATTAAGTCAGTATTGGGTCGGTCCGTCAAAGACCACATCTAGACGTCACAATGGGTTAGAAATTTAGACGTTCGAATTGGACTTTTTTAGACGTCGCTCTGACGTTTAGAATTTGGACGTCATCTGAAGACCAAATCTAGACGTCAAAACATGCAAAATGGATCAAAGATTTAGACGTCATTATTGGACCTCTTTTATACGTTGAAATGACATCCACATTTGTACCTCATCGTCGAAAAAATACGTTAAATAAATGTCATTCCGACGTCGCATTGTGGGTAGCTGGGCGCGCGCGGCCCTGCAGAGGCCCTCGCGCTGCCACAGGGAGCCGCGAGCTGTGAAAAACCGCATCGATGTTTGTGAAGGCAGAAAGTGCAGCTGCTCAGGCCCTTTGCAAAATCAGCTTAACTTTTACTTCTGCTTTCTGACACTTGCCTCAGACATGGCGAGAGCACAGAGTCTTTGCACAACTCGATCTCTGGCCTGATACTGTGGGCTACACCTTCTTTCGTGTGAGTGCTGTGTGTTTTTAGAGCAGAATAGCCTCCCTTAGCCCAGATATGAGACATGCAGATTGAAGTATTTATAGTCAAGTAAGATGAAACCATCCAAACTTACCATGTACTTTATTTTTCAAAGACTTCCTTATAAACTCGGTGAAAATGAAGCTGTTCTGTCCTTAAACTTCAAAATCTCTTCTTTAGTTCACTTTAAAACAAAACTGAGTGAACGTAATGCAAATAACACACTATGTGATTATTGTACTGCAATGTCAACACAAGCTTAACAAAGTGTATGTCTTAAGTGCCCTGAAATGGAACAGGCTTCAGATATGCATCTAATAACTGGTGCAAGCATCAAAGTTGTAGTTTACCACATCCGCGGTTCTTCTTTATTGCAGTTACTCCAAAGCTCTTTTAGCCAGTGACCCCTTTTACACAGTACAGAAACCCCACAGGTTGCAACATCACCTCATGTTTTCTTTGAATGCTTTTACAGGCCCAAACAAGTGAAGGTGTCTTCTAATTCACAAGACATTAAAAGAGAAGATTTCATGTCAAAAATAAAATTTAAAAAAAAGGAAAAGAGGGGAGAAATGCTTTTGGGCTACTTTTGACCAGTCTGGTTCGAGTCAAAATTTGATTACCAACGCTCCTTAAGTCTAAAAGAAGTTGATGTTAAATGTTGTAGTGAACAATTTTTAATGACTGCTCAAACACGGGGCAACACTATTTTTTTTATCATTTAGTCATCATTCAGCCAAAAGTCACATATTAAATGGTAAGTGAGCAGGCATAGGCAGGTCTGACCTGCAACAGTCATTCAGGTTACATCAGTCTGTGAGTCTCAACAATGTTGGTCCAGATTGTCATGTTTTCCTGAATTTGTTCAAACTCTTGAAGAAAGGGTGAAATTATTGTCATGAAAATGTCGAGACAAAAATAATCCTAGGTTAAAGCCTTGTCCCCAGATGTTGATCCCTTGCTGGATTCAAGGCAAGCAACCACAACCAGAAAGAAGCTATTCATGAAGTTATTTCATTTATTTGTTTTAGTGATCAGCTTATTAAATGTAAAGATTTTGCACTTTTAAAATGAGTGTTTTGGGTTTGGAGAGCTGTCTGGTAATAAGCTGTCGTCACTCTGGTCTCTTAAAAATTATAATAAGCCTTTTCATGACATTTTGCCATTTTACAGGTTAAGTGATTATCGTAAAATGAGGTGGTAGATTCAGTCATAGTGAAAATAACTGTAGGTTGCAGTTCTGCAGACACAGGTGTTTTCTTTGTTCCATCTTACAGCAGGAGACAAGTTCTTTTTTTTCCTACAACATCTTTATCTTAATGATTTCAATGTACTTCACATTAAAAAATCAATCAAAACATGATCACTGATTAAATTGATATCTTTCAGGCAGTATAAGAATAATACTTTAAAAAGGTAGAGAACATGCTGTTTGCACTGAGGTTTTGTATTTTCTGACGTTAACAGTTAAAATGTCATTAGAATAAAACACAAGTATAAAAGTCCATGTTGTAAGCGGTCTGTGATCACTCTCTGAGTTCTTGGTTTGGGGTTAGACCGAATGATGCAACCTGCAAAAGCTGCTGACATGAAGCCGAGTCAAAAAACTTTCCATACAGGACTTCATGTTTGTGCCCTCTCAGAGAGACACAGAGAAAAGAGGTGTGTTTTCTCTGAAAATCAAGTCAAACCAAAGTAAGTTTTGAGAACATCGAGGCACAAGGTAGCACCAGCCTGGAGAAGGTCATGTTTTTTTAAGTGTTGTTTTGTGTCACTGAGAAACACATTGAACAGGAAGTCAGTTGTGGCATTAGCGGTCAGGCCACATTTGAGTTTATTTGTATCAGTGTGCAGAGGAGGAGAGAGAGAGAGAGAGAGAGAGAGAAAGAGAGAGAGAGAGGAAGATGAAGAAAAAGCGGGAGTGCGTGTTTGCGGTTGTGAAAACATGAGCTTGTCACTAGATGTTCTGTGCTGAAATATGAGTGTGATGAACGCAGGCTGCAGGTCACGATACCAACAGTTCAAAGTGTTGACCTGCTGAAAACATTTAAAATCAACTTTAAGCACCGAGCAAAAATACTCACTGTGATTAGGCTCATGAGAGAAGAGTAAAACAGGCGGCTCACAGCCACTTGTTTCACTTCTGCACAGAGAAAAAAAAGGCCTCTGATGGCACCGTGCATGTGAGAGGAAGACTGGGGGAAAGAGGACGACATAACAGAAGTGACAAAACGCAAATCAGCTGAAGAAAAACAAAAGAGTGTGCTCAAAGGAAGCGGAGGGGATCCTTTAGAGGCCTGAAAATCAATCTAAATATCTGCCCAAACACACAGATTTTATGCATCTAGGCTAGCATGCAAACTTGGATATGAAGAGAATATTTTTATCTTTAAATTTTAAAAGTTCAAGTGTGAATTAAAGATCACAACAGAAGTTAAAAGAGCTATTCTTCATGATTCCGGGTATGATCGAGCATTAGGGCCACAAGAAATAAAAACATTTCAAAGATTTAGATTTTTCTTTCCAAGATTTAGAATTACTATTTTAATAGATTTACATTTTTTTTAAATCATTTTCTCACAAGAACAAAACCATAATAAAATCAAATGTTTAGAAGTCATATAATTACAAAAATCGTAGTACAGTTGTAAGAATTAGAGATGAAGTGAGATGAGCTTGAATGTGGCATTAATTCTGTATCGTACCTGAGAGCACAGAGCAAAGACGAACAGCCTTCAGTGATTTCAGTCAGAGCGTAAAACAACCACTTTAATCATTTCAAAAAATCTGAGCAGCAGGCGCAGACCTGCCAGACCTTGTTGTATAAACCTTTGTATTTAGTTGAATTAAGCTACTTTAAGATCAACACACCAGAGATGGTAGGCAGTATGTTATGTGGAGTACAGTGCCTGTGTTTCAATAATAAAAGTAAAAAAGTTTGGATTTGCTGCAATGACTCTATCTGTGATATCGAAGCCCAAGTGGTGAATTCACACATTTATCTTTTTTGCCGTTTTGTCCTGATAATGAATTAACAGTACAGTGCATAGTTATTAACAGCATTAAGTAGAACAAATGGCCATGCAAATTCCACTAGCTGGAAGATGAAGATGAGAAGTGCTGAGAGCAAAATAAATTGTTTCAATGGATCTTTTTGAATGCAAAAATCCTGGCAAATTGAGGATCAAACTTATCGTGCATCTCAGGAGCTTTATGTCCTTGACGGCCACCGCCGTGTTCATCAACAGGAAGGGTTAGCATGGGAGTGGTTCAATCTAATCACAAGATATGGCTGAATATTCCCATTTCCACACTGAACCTGAAAAAGTGATTATTTTCTCCAATTAAACATTAAAATTAAATTTTTAGCATTTAGTATTTAGACTTTCAGTTTTCATTAATCTGAGCTGATTACTCGTTGTTGTTAATCAGCGCTTCCTTCAGCACACGATGGCATCCTAATAATGTCTTGTTAAGCCCCACCCCAACAATGTTCAGTTTACTTTCACAGAAGAGTGAAGGTGACTTTTTTTCCTAAAAAAAAACCTGCACTAAGAGTTTAACAAATTATCAAAAATACAAGTATTATTTTACATCGCAGGGTAATA
The DNA here is from genome assembly GCA_962446985.1 of Xyrichtys novacula. Lineage (NCBI taxonomy): Eukaryota > Metazoa > Chordata > Actinopteri > Labriformes > Labridae > Xyrichtys > Xyrichtys novacula. The sequence continues at coordinate 29,974,773 of OY660871.1, forward strand.
GACTTTTTGTTTCAGTTTTATCTAATGAAGGGCGTATCAGACACACCACAAGCAGAGGCAGCAGGTTGTTAAAATCATCCAAACTGCTGACTTCTGTCCAAGTTAGCCTGCAGTCTGGAGGAAATGCCAAACTGTGTGCCATGCATTAAGATGTGGTTTACAATCCTCGGACAACAATTGAGCTAAAAAAAAACACACACACAGCCACCAAAAACACAATGTGGAGGCGGCACTTCAATCAGGGCTTCACTCCTCTCCCTGTCCAGTGAACCCAACCCTCCTCCCCAGACTACAGGCTTGTTTTCAAGCTTTAAAATGACCCACATTTTTACACTGTGCCCCCCTTCTCATCACCATTTCCTCTCCCTTGGCCTGTGCCAAAAGGTTCCTCCGCACATGGCGGCCAGGTTTCCTGTAGGCCACTGAAAAAGCACGCTAGTGACGTACAAGGCCCAAAGACAATGCTCAACTCCTCTAAACAAACACTCAAACTGCTGCGATCTCTCTCACACATACACACTTAATTTGAGCAGCGGATAGAACAACAGGTCTGCTGTTTTTGCCCTCATGAGTGCAGATTGAGATGCCATCTTGGGCTGGTTTAAGGCCTCGCTGTAGAATGAACACAGGAAGACAGACTAAACATTGATTGGGCTCCATCTTGAGCTGACACCCCCACCCTCACAACCCCAATCATAACGACAAAATTAAAGTGTGGTTACGGTGGCTGATGTTCTCTAAGATAACACAGACTCATGAACGCCTTCACACAGTTTAACCCTTACTCTTGTATAGTTTTTGAGTGATTTGAATAAACTTATCTCTGCTAGTTAAGACAGAGCTAACACAAAGTTTCGATCAACACCACTGAACTTTACACTGCCTGATAGGTATCGTTTGTGGCAATAAGCAGAGGGGGGAAAAAAAACTAGTGGAGCTGATTTACATCTTGACAAATCTAGGTGAATTTTGAAGATCAAGTCATGCAAAATAGTCGCAGCCATCAAAACGTAGCACACCTCTGCTTAAGTGCAACTTGCTGCATTTCAAAATAGTGCAAAAAGATGTAGGTGGCAGGGGCGTATCTAGACTTTTTCAACTGGGGTGGCCGAATGCAGAGGTTGCACTAAGTACATGTGCATGCACTAATAAAAAGCATTAATTTACCCTCTCTGTTTCTACTAATTAAATCTACTTTGATTTCTTACATCCACCCATTATACAGTTATGTTTTTGTCAACATATATAAGGGATGTGTTTGTTTAGCTGACCATGAAACAATCAAAATGTCGTCATCCAAGCTAGTTAGCGCCAGAATTCAAAGTTGGTAAAACAGTTTACTAATATTCTCATAAATAATTGTTGGCACTGGGGATGCACTGATCCAATATTTGGCTCCAATATTGACGAATTAACTGGATTGGATATCGGATGAAAGACACCTATCCAGTGTTCCGATCCAGTTTTTTTTTTCTTTTAATACACGGAAGTCTTACTTCTTTTGCTGTGTACTATTTGTTATTTGTTAATAAATAATAAAGTAAATTTATATCGGTGTTAATTTGTTACCTTTTTTTAACAAGGCTAATGTCAAGCCTGACGCCTTCACTCACAGAGCAAGGTATACAGTTCATCCATTCAACAGTAGTATTGGATCGTATCGGATATCGGCCGATACGCTCAGCCCAGTTATCGGTATCGGATTTGGTCGAAAAAAAAAAGGATCGGTGCATCTCTAACAGCCACAAGCCACTAGCCAAAGCTACTACCATGATGTGACAATGCTCTACTCAGAAGTAGACAGATAATAGATGACATCTTGTTGCCTGATGTGAATTGGCAGTATTTAGAGCTAGAAAATAGAGTTTAAAGGTTTATCTGGATAACCTGGCATTTTATCACCTGATGGCTGTTAACCCACCTGGTGATAAATAATATATATAATATGGTTTATTCAGACTCTGTCATTTGTGTTTTGTGTGAAACTGTGGTCGTCTGACTGTTTGAAGTATTTTCTAAATACATATTTTAGTTCAAACGAGGAAATTAGCTTCCACAGGACATCCCTAACACACATTTCTAACTTTGGAAAGAAACACTACAGGATGACCGCTGTAAAAATCTCGACGTTAATTCTTTTATGACTCTTAATCAAGTTTTCCCAGAGCCACAACTCAAAAGCAGCGTGCTGTAAAATTGCAAACGTTCTCCTACACGCTACTTGTCTATTTGTGCTACAGACAGAGATAATGCACAGAAAGCAACAAGCATCTAGTCGCAACAATGTCCCAAAACATCCATAATTAGGATTTTAGGGCTGCCTTTGAAATTTTTGCCACCCCTGACGAGCCCTTTGGACACACTCCTGATCAGTGGATCAAACAATCACTCCTTCAAATAAAAGGGAGTTTTATCTTATTTTGTGATTATGATCGCGTCCAAGGCCAATTTAGGATCAAGTTTTTATGTTTGGAGGATTATCTTAAAAGTTATTGGGATAAATCATGTTGTCACTCTCTTTTTTTCTTGTTGCAAACACTATTTTTACTGGATGTGATAAATAGACACAACTTTCTCCAAATAGATTGTGTGAAAAATATGGTGGTTGATTTTGATAATCTACAAGAACAAAATTTACTATAATTTTCCTCTGAACTCTCTGGAAAAATGGAGATCTGATTCTGTTTAAGGTCTTGCCCCAAAAGTTTTTATCATCTTTTAAGTTAAGCTCTTTGTTCGTGTTTGCTGTGGCATCTTCAGTCTGAGAGAAAACAGCCAGAAAAATAGCCAACACTGACCGCTGTGACTGTGTTGGACAGGAAGCGCTGTCCGTGGTGAGTGAGGATCAGCCCATATTTGAACCGCCGTACACCGCAGCCCCGACCATGCACATGAAGACTGAGATGACGTCACCAGGCGGTTTCAGCCAGACGTCAAAACAGAGTCCTGAACCTGCCGAGTCCGAGTGGGTGGGATCGGGGACGCAGAACTCTGGGAAAAGAGGCGAACACGTCAATGGGACCAGGTGAGTCAGGACTGAATGAGGCACGAGGGAGCGCAGGTTCCCGGATTATTTGAACAGACTTTCCTCACAATCCAGGTCAGAAGTCGGGGAATTTCCAAGTCCTAAAACTGTTTACCGTTCACTTATCAAATGCATCCTTTTGTTTTTTGATGTTTCAACAATTAACTGTGAAAATGTTTGAGTCCTGAGATCATAATGGAGGTTTTGATGTCATGATGAAATAAATAATGTCAGAGCTAGAAATAAAATTAAGAAAAATTAACAAACTCTCTTTGAAAAATACAAGTACTTTACTTGATTTTTTCTAATCTATGAGCTTTTGGTTGGGTAGGTGCACCCTAATACAAATAGTATAACTGAATAATGTCAGTGAAAACTTCTGATTTTTTCACCCCAACAGTTATAACGCAGATAAACTCTCTACATTTTGACAATGAGCCTCAACATTTAAAAAATTTTATGACATTTTGTAAAAAAATGTGTTTTCCGGTTTGACTAATGAAAGCTCAATCAACAAAAGGTACTTTTTCATCTATTTTAGTTTCCATAAAGTGGCTTCTCTGCAAACAGTTTTGGCCATTTTCATGCATCACTTTAAAAAAAGGAACATGAAGGTGTAAGAAAATATAACACCTCTCACAGAGGTGCTAGAAAGCTTTTGACAGCCTGCGAGTCTTTGTGAAAAAAATGGTGAGGGGTTTGATGAAGTATGAAAAACACATAATCAATAATTAACTCTGAAGTCAAGTGAGTCACATCTGGCTGGTCATCAATAATCCCTAAAAAATGTCTATTTTAGCAACAGATAAAGTCAAAAATCTTTTTTTCCCAGATGAAAGTAACAAAAACAAAAAAGGAAGAATTTCCGAATGAAGAAAAAAAGAATAAAAATATTAAACCAAACTACTTCAAAACAATTCACTTCAAGTTCATCACTGTTGGCCTGATAACCGATAAGAAGGGCAGGACTGTGGGTTACTACAGCTGTTGAAACTAGCTCCATCTGGATGGATTATCAATCTAACAGTGTCCGCTGGAATCACAGGAGGTAGATCTGTATAGAGCGAAAGATAATCTCAAAAAAGTGAAATTCTTGTATTGAATTATTCCCCTAAACTGCTGGACTGTAGAGAAGTGTAAAGACACTGAATGAGACATGTACTCTGCTCTGTCTGTCATAGCCGTGCGTCCCCTGTGGACTGCAGCGTCACCAAACGCTCTAGACACATGAGCAACGACGGAGCCCCGATGCCATACCAGACCTCTTACTCAGAGCCTCGAGTCAGCCCCCAGACCACCACCCCACCCAGCAGCACCACAGAGGAGAAGAGGGTCATCGTCCCTGCAGGTGAGCTGAAATATCACCCATAAACACATCATAAGACAGACTGCATAATACCAATAACCGAATCAGAAGGAGCCATTTTGAGGAGTGGTCTGACTTAAAGTAAGCTACACTTGTCGAGGAATAAAATTACATCGAAATGAGGAAGAAAAAAACATGCCTTTTTATATTTCAAAGTTTTTCACTACAAATTAAAGCCAAAAGACGATCAGGTTTCTCAGTCTTGCATTTGGTTTGAACACACATCATATCATCCCACGCTTTAACTCGTGCAAGTCACACCACGCAGATATAGTCTTTTGCTTTTAGTCTGCACACAACTTCACCGATCCCAAACTGCGAGTGCCAGCTCTGTGATGCATCAGCTAAAGAGCGGCAGGGTTGCCTGTGGTTTCCTGGTGAAGCACGATATCAGGGTTTAATGTGAATGCTATTTAAAAAGTGTGAAACCTGAAGTTTAAAGTCAGCACTTAAAACCTGTGAAGATTTCAAGGTAGATAAGTGAAAAGTCGGTGTTGGTATTTTTAATTTTAGTCATCCTGCTTGCAGCTGAAATCACTTTATTTATGCGAACGGCCACAATCTGAGAAGAAGTACAACAAAACCTCTCTTAATGATCGGGTTTTCTTGTCACTGTATGGATAATAACGGTTGTTCTCCTGCTAACCAGACTCTTTTCTTCTGTTCTCCTCTCAGTGGTGGAATGAGTCACTAAACTCTATTAGATCGATAAGACCCAGCTCTTTTGAGAAAACCTACACACTTAAGCACAGCCCTACTCGTCTAAAGTCTCTAGTGGTAGAATAAATTACCAAATCAAATCGGCGCCACACAGTCCCTTTCTCCTTTTGAGCCATCTTTAGACGCCACGACTCGGGACTTGGTAGTTTGGTGCTAAAGATGACTTTGATGACCGTGACGCTGATGGTGAGGATAGTGAGGTTTCATGATAGTGATCATCTGTTGATCCGTTGCTATGGTGATGGCAACATAAACAATAACATAACATAAAAAACAGCTTCTACCTACTCTGTGCATCATCAGCTGCACTGCATGACAGCCTAACTGTGTCTAAACAGACTTAAAGCAGTTGTATGTGGCTCTTAATCATGTCGCTTTCCTCATGTCTGCATCTCTGCCTGGGTTTTTTTTTTTTTTTTTTTTTACCTACGAATAAACGGCCGTTTGGAGAAAAGCACCTGCTAAGACAGGGGTGTCAAACTCAACCACAGCAAGGGTCATAATCTGGATTTAGGTCTAACCTGAGGGCCAAACAGGGTCAACATTTCACCAAAACTGTCAACCTCCTTTTCAAAAAATATGCAAAACAAAAACAGCAATGATTAGAAATCATTTGGAAATTAAAAAAACATTAAAAAAAAAAAAAAGTTTAAAGGCAATCTGAGATAGAATAATTTACTTTATTTTTATCTTTTATTCTATTTTTATTTATTAGTTCAAAAGATCAGAGCATGATATTAAAAATAGAAAAATAATGCTTTTAAAGAGCAAATACACGAGAACGTTGAAATCAGGTATAAAAGGTCATAATATGACTTAAAATTTAAAATTGGATTCTAAAGTATAAAAATGACACAAGTCTAAATACTGATTGAACAAAATCAAAGCATGAAATAGAAAATCCAATCATGTTTGACTTGTAATCTTGAAATGCAAAATTGAAAACATGATATAAAACACCAAATATTTTCCCCCACATTCTTGACTATTTATCAAATCTTCCTTACTCTTTAATTTCCCAGATTTTTGTGGTTTATTAAGAACATTTTAAATAATGGTGCTAAAGTTTACATTATCATACTGGAGGAAATCTGCAGACTTCATACTGGTGGGCCAATAATAATACAAATATGATATGATCTTGTTGGCCAGATATATTTGTTCCACGGGCCAGATTTAGACCCCGGGCCTTGAGTTTAACACCTGTGTGCTAAGACAAACTTAAGCATTTGAATATTGTTTGGCTTGAATCAAACTAAAGTTAACTACCATATATGCTGTTGTCTGTTGAATGTAACTGTGAGAACAGATCAAATATGAGTCATTAATTTGAGACAAAAATTGAGGAGTTGAAAAAAAAAAAATTAGGACTCCTCTATAGTGTTTTTTTTTTTTTAAGTAACATGGGTGTTTTTGTATAATTTCATATAATTCAACTCATATGTCAACACTTTTCCTCCAGCCAAACATGGATCAAAATTTTCCTTTCTTTCAGAGGAAAATCACTGACATACTTTGAGAGAAGCAGCAGTGCGGTCATTACTTTCAGACTGTACTCATCCTGACTGAATGAATCACTAGTCTTACTAATTGTAACTCAGCCAGATTGCATGTTTTACACTGTTAATGCTCTGTCTCTCTGTCTCATTTCTCTTACACTTGCCATACTTTTGGCCTCAGCTCACTGTGACGCGTTCACATGTATGTTTCAGTGAGTCAGTCTGTGGAGGGAGACCATATGAGATGTTACTTTGGACAGTCAGGTGCAGAGGAATCTGTATACACAATTCATAAATGAGTCACAGAGTTATTCTCCTTCATAATACATGGATGTTACATCACAGCAGCATGTGTGAAACGAGAACAATCAGGACTCGAGGGTGTAGCCTCTACAGCTCCTGGCGAATTTTACGGGCATTTCAAAGCTACTGGAAAGTTCCCAGCGGCTGTGACTTGAAACTACTGGAAATGAGTCTGCTGCATCTGAATTAGACTGGTGGTATATTTTAAGCACTGGACTGAGTTATTGAGGTCAACTTAAACATAAAAAACAGCTTCAGTAAACCTAAATATGTATATTTAGTATGGATGACTACACTAAGTCACAGGAAAACGTAGCTCTAATACCTCGTTTAATAAGTTTTAAACAGCCACCAGGTTATGATCGTTCCCTTTCCTCAAACTTTTCTCTGAGTCACTGTGACACTGATATAAAACCACAGACTGTCTTTCACTTGCTTTTTTAAAAGGGCTGACAACATCACAGGACAAATTCAAAGATGTACAAGATTTCTGCTGATGAAAGTAGTTAAATCTACGTCATTACAAGAACAAACAGATCATACTTTGCAAATCGTACACAGTGACTTTTTCTCTTTTAGCTTTTCATGGCTGTTTGCTTCAAATCTAGACGAAACTTTAGAAAAAGTCAAATGTATGAAAATATTGTGACTCAAGCCTCATTTGGATGAACACTGAAAGGAGTCTCAAACCTCTTCACACCCCCTGGGGAGGCAACAGCCTTATAATATCTGATTTTATTTGTTTACTTCCTCAATACTGTGCCAACCAGGAAAGCATCAGTAGGCAGCGGCATGTGAGCCTCAGTAACAGAAGAGAAGTTTTGTACCAATAACTTCCTCTTCCTTTATTGTATTAAAAAAATCAACTCGCAGATTAAGTCTGTTTTCAATCTGAAAAATACGTTTCATTGGCTTTTGATTTTTATCACCTTTCAGACTTTCATACATGTGAATGAGAATTTGAGTTTCACTACAGGAAACGGATTTTAGAGACATGATTTTCTGGTTAAAAACGTCATAAAACGTTCTTTCCTCCATCTTTGAGTCATTTTACATTCTCTAAAAAAAAGCAAAATTAGGCCAGAGCATTTGGAAACCAGCTGCTATCATGCAAATGAACTTAGATGTGCAAATAACAAAGAAGCTTAAGAATCGTGTGTACCCCCATTAAAGTGAAGCATCAAAGCAGCCAAGTTTGACCAAGTTTCATTTTTCGTATAGAAACTACAGTTTCTAAGAAATCTGAGACATCTTTTAAGGCATGAAAATCATCTCTTCTGGTTTCATTTTGATAAGATGGAATATCCTAAAGCCTTTAGAAATGACACATTTTTAATTCATAATCTCTGTAAGTGTAGTCTTTAACTCCAGCACACACAGTTAAGGGTGCTGTATGGCGACTATCCAAAACAACTTAGTCGCCGAGAGGCTGAGTAGGGGGAAACGATACCTTCCCCGACGTGCTGGCTGTATAAGCTTCAATGAATAGGCTGTATCTCCGTTTGTAGTTTTATTATGCAAAAAAGACGAAGCACTTACATGAAAACAAAAGGGGCCGTCGTTCAACACCAGGCGAAACATAAGCGAAAAAGCAGAAAAATGAAAAATAAGCGGTCAGCAAAAAGTAGGACTTCCCCATTCACCCCCTCTCCATTCATCCACAAAACCCACCAGGTGAACAGCTGACTTCACTACTACCAGTGCTGTCAGACTACCTCCACCCCCACCGCGTGACTCTCATCCCCGTATAACCACACAATACAAATATTATAAAAGCTCATGGCTACCACAAAGAACTGGCGTCTACAGGTGCTGTGAAATCTATTATGTCAAGTTAAGAAGTTATACCAAGAATTGAGATCAGTTTTATGTGACATCTCTTTCCATGACTTCTACGCCAGAGCAGACCAGCATCTTCATCAGCTCAAAGTATAACTGGAGTGTATTTATTTCTCTGCTTGTAATGTCAGATCCCGAGGTGTGGACACAGGACCATGTTCGGCAGTGGTTAGACTGGGCCATTAAAGAGTATGTCCTGGAGGAGGTGGACGTCATGCTCTTCCACACACTGGACGGCAAAGCGCTATGCAAGATGACCAAAGAGGACATGATGCGCCTCACGTCGGCATACAACGCAGACATCCTGCTTTCACACCTCAGTTACCTCCGACAGAGTAAGGCTCGCCTCGTGTCTGAAATTCCTCTCTCTCTCTCCGGCTGATAACATTGTTGAGGTCAAACAAAGTAAAAGTTCCTCATTGTTTTACCTGTGTGTAAACAGGATCAGAAATAGAATCATAGGTGTCTGAAATAGATGTCGCTGAGGGGAATGGAGCCGCTAATGGACTTTAAACTGAAAACCTTTATGCTAAGATGAAGCTGATTTCAGTAACATTGCATTTTTTGCTCTTTACATCAGGCAGCCCGACATTCTCCTACCCAACAACTCCCACCAACAACACGCCGCCACCTCCAGCACCACAGCCCAGGCTACAGGTCAAAGCAGGTGAGATCACATGACCTCTCAAAACCTTTCAACCTAACGCGGAACCCGCTTTTAATCACCGATTTAAAAAAATAAAAACACATTAACATGAACTTCTGAATCTGAACAATACTGGGAAGGCTGGAATCCTTATCAGGAAATCAGCCTTCCCAGTAAGGGAAGTATACGAAACTATTAAATATGGAAGTACTCAACTATTCCTCACTTTCGATGGGGCCTTAGGTATGATAGGCAAACTTCCAGATCATTTTGAATTGAACATTGTGAAGCTTAAACTAGTTATCAGTTAACCTGACCTCAGTTTTATGTTGGGAAAATAACAGCTTTTTAGATTTACAGCCGTTTTATAAAACAAGAATAAAAAAAAGAGAGAGCAAGAGTGAGTTGTTATTAGCTATAACGGTGTCCACACACACAAAAATTATGCATCCCTAAAATTAATCAAACTATTTTAATGTGTCCAGAAAGAAAAAAATTAGATGACATTAAAAAAAATGTACTGATAAGTCCAATATGTCCTCTGAAACATCACTTAATATCTCATTAATTTATACCACTCCTCCCTCTTTATAACTGCCCTCTCACCTTCGGCCAAAGGGCAGCAGGAGCTGGGGCTACAGCAGGATGAAAGACTGGTTCTCAACTTGCACGTATGCTTGTATGAGACTTGTTTAATTGAAAGGAGTTTTTGTTCAGGATCTAAAACCAGGCAAAAAAAAGTCTGTTGGGTGTCCCACCTCCAAAGCTGATCATAAACACTTTTTATTTGGACATTTGTTGTTAAGAATAAGAATAACTATTGATCCCCGAAGGGAAAATCAATAAAACCATTATAATGAATAAAATAATAGATGATAAAATAATAATAAAAATAAATAAAAACCATTTCAAAACTTCTTCACATTTCTCTCCCCTGTGACTGCCATCTTTGTTAAGTTCACTAAACATCAAGCTGACCTTGTTGGGTCTGCCACCCAAACAAAGCAGCTGTTGAATATAATTGAACTGGAAGAACCCACATCCTCTTTAGCACAAGCTCATGGTTGAAGGACTTACTGTCCTTTCTTCACTTAAAAAAAAGTTCATACTCAGGCAGAGGATCTGTGAAGACATTTCACAAAATCTGGGACTGTTGTCACTCCTACTTCATCATCACCATTATTTACTTCTTTGGTCATTAATAAATCTAATCATATTTGCTAAGAACACAGAACTTAACTATGTGAATGCATCTAAAATAATTGAAAAAGAGCAATGGTACATGTTTTTTTTAGTTTGACCCAAACAGAAGACATTTAATTAGATTTCTTTAACTTTTCTTCACTTTTTGTCTAACTGCCACCATTTACTACCAGTCTTATTGTTCAGATTTGTCTGGAGGTTTCGGGGTGTGAATAAAAACTCTGGGACATATTCTCAAATTCATCAGATAACAGTGAACGACTTGAATGATTTAAGTTTTGAAAAGCCAAAGAGAGAGTTTCAGAGACTGTGTTATACAGTTTCTAGAGTTAACAACAGTTCTTTGGCACAGCACAGGCCTCAGTTTACTGAATGTTGATGAGTCCAAAACTCAACAGCCAGTTTCAGACAGGAAACAGCTGCACCGGCACAGGAAATGGGGGGTATGGGTCTCACTCCTGGGACACAATTCGCAATCTTGTGGAGACAGAGGTGGTCTGAACAAAAGAACGCTCACCACAGAAACCGTGGGTCATCTTCAGACCTCCAAACTCTTATTGTCTTAGTCACCATTTACTGACTTCCTTCCTGTTATGGCTGAACTGTCCACTTCAAAGACTTGAGTGCCACAGGCTCATCAGTATCTGGTCTAATCCTGGTGTTTTTGGGGGGTGTTTGCAGAGAGCAGTTTTGACGAGATCAGCCGTAGGAACAGCTGGCCAGCAAACACCATGACCGCAGTGCCAAAAGGTATGACGACTAAAATCTGAGTGGTATAAAACCAAACGTTGGAAATGTTCACACAGGAGTAACTGTAACAGATTGACGCAGATTAAGATACAACAACAGTCTTTACTTTCATTTGTAGGACCCTCAATGGAGCACCAACACAACAGCCGCGTTACAGAGTCTGCTCCACGAATCGTGCAAGGTATGAAGGCAGTCTTTAAATTCACAACGAATAGATCTTCATCACTACAACTGAGAGAGGGGGGTGATGCTGTATGTTTCCACTGACTGTTCTGTTAATAAGGATGTAAAACAACATTGATATACTTGAGCATTGTGAGATTAGTAAAATACAGGTTCCACTGTACCGATGGGGTTAAAAATCTAACTAGCTGTTATATATTTAAATGATTAATAATATCGTATTCATGTGGACAGGAAGTGATGCTGAGATACTAAGTCTGAGCTGTGGCTCTACCTGCTACTAGCCAGGGCAATAGCTCCAATTTAGAGTGTATGGAGGCTGTGTGTGGTTCGACAGAGATATAACCAACTGGGGTTGTTAACCTCCCAAGAGTACCATGATGTAGGGCTGGGTGGTAAAACAAAAACTCACCAATACCAGAATTCACGACAATAACTGATGTCATTTTGTCCATATTGGTATATTCGGAGTCAAAGTAAATAAAAAAATAAAAGTTGGTTAGGTAGGCTATGGACTCATGTCCCTTTAAGACGCTGTCCTACGTTGGAGACATGACTCCACCCCATCCAGTCCGTAACAAAGAGGGAAAGACAGGTGAAGAGATGGAGGACAGTTCAAAAGTTGTAACGGCTGGAGCTGCGTCTGAAGTAGACGAAGTTAATGTTGGAGTAGTTATCGTCTATTTATCGCTATTGAGGTGAACTGCTCAATATATCATGATATTGATTTGAGGGCATATCACCCAGCCCTACCATGCTCCCTCTGCTTACATTACCACACTCTGCAAACCATTTGACATCGTACATCCACAGACACTGATCCTGTGTTAAGCTGCGTGATATACACGGAGCCCAATTTTGATTTTTTTTCTTACTTCTAGATTAGTTGGTTTGTGAAAATCCTGAGACAGTGCTCCACCTGAAAGAGATCTTTTCAGATGCTTAGCAGGTCATCTACACGCTCCATACAAAGAAGTTACAGTCCTCAGTACAGCAGCTGCTGGTCTTCCAGCTTCGTCCCACGATCCAAAGACATGCATTAGGTTAACTCATGACTCTAAATCCTAGTCCACACATTGGCAGGTCTTTATGGAAAACTGAGGTTCCCTTCCTCTGTTTTTAGAAGATATCCTGTCAACACAACAGCACAGAAGTAGTTGAATATGCTCAAATAAGCATACCAGACCAGCAGGTGGTGATATTGTATAATCAGTCTGTCTCTACAAATACCATAGCAGAACACTGTGCATGAATATTGAGCACTTCTACACTGTATACAGTCAAGGATTAGAAATGTTGAGTGTAATAAACTTCGAGTAGATTTCATACCACAGCAGAGATGTAGGCTGTGATTTTACCCATCATTTGAAAGCTGAGCTTCAGGTAGATTTCAGAGGACACAATTATATTTGTAAGAAAGGATATCTGAATGATCTTTGTTTTTCCTCCCCTGCAGACCCCTATCAGACATTAGGGCCCATCAGCAGTCGACTAGCCAACCCAGGTAAGAAACTAAACCAACACAAGATCAGCAGAACAAGAGAGACACAAATGAGGCCTTTACACTGTCTGCTTTGGCAACATAAGAGAAGCCAGCAGGGCAGGAACTCACGCACTGGCTGTCCAAAATATCACAGTGAACTGCTCCACGCTTATGCTGAGACAAATCTGGCTTCCCAGTATCACCAAAAATGACTGTTTGCCCTGCTGTTTCCTCACAGAAGGCCAAGCCCTCAGCCCATCCAAGAACCGAACAGGCAAACAAAGTCCATACAAGCTGCCTGACCCCAGCGCTCACAGGCCTGTGGGTAGGTTTCTGCCCTGATTTCTGTCTTTTTCCAAACCAAACAGTGAAAAGGTCACATTTGCCAGGGAAAAGTAAACTGGATTTAGAGGTAGATATGTTACAACATGTTTCAGAAAATAAACTCATTCATGACAAGCTCCTTTGTTGGGGGGAAAACAGAGGAACTGTCCAGGGTCCTGGAATAACAAGCTGCATTAACACAAGGGGTGATATTTTTGCAAAGATTCTTTTAAGGCGACCTGGTTTTTATGGCGTGAACTGAACCTCACGGGGGGTCAGTCTAAAACTCTGCCCTGTTCACTACAAAACCTTCAACTTCTCCTAAACAAGAACATATTTCTATTTCCTATCATTACTAATGGTTTTGAGTATTTTACTTTAAACTTCAAATACAGTTGTTCAAAATGTTTTTATTATCTAGGACTCAGTCTTGGACTAATAGTAAGAATTTTATGTCCTGAATCAGTTTCTCTACAAATGTTTACATTCCTCACTGGTGATCAGATTAACTTTTTGGAGTAAGTGTCTAATAAGGGTGTTTGATGTTTTTTTTTAAATACATAATGTTTTCTAACAGGGATGCACCTTATTATTGGCATAATATCTGCAGATAACAGCTTAAAAAGTCAGTTATCGGCAGACAAGTTATGATTATCTATGTCCACGTGCTATGAAGTGTTGGAAACAATATCTATCAAGATGGACACAGGCATCTCTAGTTTTTAACTGGTTATAGTGAGTGAGTTCTTCTGCTATAAAGAAAATACAGATAATCTATGAGGAGTTTGTGCAAGTCAGGTGGTCAATTAGGAGATTTTTTTATGATAAAAGGATATGTCATGTCCTGATGTGTCTCATACGGCTTTCTGGGCCAACTACATTACCCATCCTTTCTTTATAGAACCATTTATTCTTAAACATTCAATTAAGAACTCAAAATTTTATGATTTAACTGTTTATACAGTTATAATTCTAAATTTTTATGTATTTCAGCCAACAGAAACACAGCAGTCAGATCTGGGTTCTTCAACTCTCTCTTTGTTTGTCTCTCTCTGCAGGTTCAGGGCAGATCCAGCTGTGGCAGTTCCTCCTGGAGCTCCTATCAGACAGCAACAATGCCAACATCATCACCTGGGAGGGCACCAACGGCGAGTTCAAGATGACTGACCCGGATGAGGTGGCCAAACGCTGGGGAGAGCGCAAGAGCAAGCCCAACATGAACTATGACAAGCTGAGCCGCGCTCTGCGTTACTACTACGACAAAAACATCATGACCAAAGTGCACGGGAAGCGCTACGCCTACAAATTTGACTTCCAGGGCATCTCGCAGGCACATCAGAATCATGGAGCAGAGGGAGGCATTGTTAAGTACCAGACTGAGATGTCATACGTTCAGCCGTACCACAGCCACCAGCCCAAAATGAACTTCATGAGTGGTCATCCTGCACCCATGCCTGTCTCCCCTGGGAACTTTTACGGCCCTCCGTCAACTTACTGGAGCTCAACCAACAGTACAATCTATCCAGGGTCAGCCATGACCAGACACCCTGCCTCTCACTCTCACCTGAGCTCATACTACTGAGGACGTTGTATTTCACACATAAACCCACTTAACACAGGAGACAAGCCTGAATGTGCTGGAAAACAAGAGCACTCTCCAACCGGGACACACCTGAGCTGAACCCTGTCTGAACTGAAGGTGATATGACGCTACGGTCTGTTTTGACAAAGGCATTATGAAAAGTTTTTCCACATTCAACATTAAAACAGGACAAAATGTGATGAATGAAAAGGATTTCTGTATACTCGTCAAGACTTTCACTTTTCACTGATGACACACTGTATTAACATCTGTTCAAATGTTATGAAACCAAGTTTATTTTGTAAGTACTTTGTTTGATAGAACCTGTAAAGGACACAGTCATAATCTTTACCGAGTAGCACCACGGTTTTGTAACCTTTTTCTTTTTTCAATTTAAGGGTCAAAACTGCAGATATCACATTAAACGACCTGACATTTGTAAAGGAGAAATTGTACAGAATTACCGTTTTGTAGCGATGTAACATTTACTCATGATGTAAAGCTAATAAATGATGCTTGTATCATAAAATGGACTCATGAGATTTATCATTTCCACTCCTACTGCTCTGAGCTTTGTTCAGATTCAGGTGAAAGGTTTTGATAATGATACAGTTGAAGCCTCCTTAACAATCAAAGTCCTTCATTTGACTTGAGGTATAATAACATCACAAGACTAAATATGGTCAAATTTGACAGATTTTCAGTTTGAGAAAAATGCAGAACTGGATTGTAAATAGAACCAGTTTTTGATCCCGAGCCCTCGTTGGCTGAGCACAGTCTTTAAAAACAGGGTGACAGCTATCCTCACTCTGTCGGAGGGACCAAAACCTGCTCGTTCGATCTGACAATTTAATGATTTAAACTTATCTTAGTGATAATCATTCAGTTTTATGTTTCATTGGAAGATGTTGGAGAACTAATCCTCTTATGAAGCTCCCTGCTGGAAAGTGAATGTTTATTTTCAGACTGAACCATCATACAGTTTTTTTTTTAAATAATTTTATTGAAACGCTGCTCTGAAATGACTGACGTCAAGCAAACGTTGTGATTTTTAAAAGGCAATCACTCTGTTCTGTTGGTACCATCACCTTTTTTAAACACATGATTTGAAACAATTTTCCCATTCTCATGTTTTTATTTTTTTAGACAGAATTGCTGAGCTCGTTCAGATAATGAGCCACCCTACTTGAACTCATCACTGTTCAATATCAGTTTTATTTGTCAAGATCGAAGATTTCTTCAAATATTGTACGAGGTTGTACGACCTCCTCCTTCTCCTTTTCCTCCTCAACAACAGCAGATCCCTTTGCCTGCTCTTCCTCCTCCAACTCAACCCAGACTACACCTCTGCCTCCGAACGGCCACTTAAACTCCGTTGCCGTTTTCTCCACCTTACCCATTTGAGTCACTTCTACCACCTCAGGCCTTGGAGTTGTCTTCAGTTTGGTCACCTCTCTGGTCGCCTTTAGCTGTGTTGTTGCTGTTTCTGTTCCTGTTGTTGTCGTCGTTGTTGTGGTTGACACCCTCTTCCTCTTTGGGGCTGCAGTGGGTTTTACTTTTGGATCTATTGTCCATGGCCTGCTGCTGACTATCTTAGTCACTGGAAAATGTACGAAAGAAGAAATTATTTCAATTTAATCCTTACAGATTTACAGGAAAATTAAATGTTACATGAGACGTCTTAAAGACTGAGTTCAAGGCCAACATACTTTCAATAATCTTATTTCTCTATGAAAAGGATCCTTCAAAAGGTCTTGTCTTTGAAAAGTAGTTTTTTATTGCTTATATTTAAAACAATTACTACTTATCAAGAATATTCTAACAACAACAGTTATCAACACTGGCTTACAGAATTTAATCATTATGTGTTTTGGTCCATAAAGGGATTTAATCAGATCAGATTTTTCTTTTCTTTTTAAGTCCTTTCCTTTTATGATCAGGTTTTTTATACGATGGAATTAAAGCACAGCATACCTGTAGATGCACCAGCGCTACAGGTGGAGTCACAACAGGTGCACACCGAGTCCTTTCCACTCAGCTCAACCCACCTGAGGCGAAAAAGCAGACATGACTTGAGGGTAAAGAGCTGCACGGCATGTTCCAACTTTCTATGTAGTAACTTTCAGTTTCTTACAGGAATAAATACTAACCTTCTTGCTTTCGTGTCGTAATTGCAGGACTTTGCTGTTGGTGTGGGTATGGAGCTGCCAACAGACATGCTGCAGTGCATGTAGAGCTGCTACAGTAGATCAGATAACACAGTTCAACTTCAGTTTAAAGCAAGTAAAATGGAAGCTGCAGAGAATTTTATTTTCAAAACATCACATAAAGTCATGATTTTAGTGCTCTTCTTACCTGGCCTATCAATCCTTTAAATAAGAAAGCATCCACAGAGAATCTCACTGCGTTGTTTTTGTAGGGGATGAATCTGGAACGGCTGTCTTTACTTTCAACCATACACCTACATCAGAGAGAGAGAAATGACCATGATATGAGCATCCACTTTCTATACATCAACACTTTTTCTGTAGCATAAAAATCGAAAGATATATCATAGAGCTAGCAAAAAAAGCTGCAGATGCAAAGCTCACAGCTTTATTTGTGTGACTACCAAGTTTATTTACATGATGCTGTCGCCATGATTGTAGTTGATGCAACCACTAGGGGCATCCTAATGACTTGATAAAAATAAATCTGTGCAGAGGAAAGATGTCCATTACCCATAGTTGTTCACCACCTCAAATTGAGGTGTGGAGGTGTGGGACTTCTCTGGAGTGGCGTAGCACACATGGACAAACAGTCTTTCATTTTGGGAAATCAATGGGGCCTCGGCCTGAAAGTACATGGGCTTCCCAAGCACATACTGGTCTGATGGGAAAAGTCTCTCCCACCGAGCTGGAAGAAAAATGGAAGCAGTTAGGACACAAGAGCAACAAAAGCTCTGAGATTTTTACTCATGGTGACAATCAAAACAAAGTTTCAGTTCTAAAAACGAAGACTGCAGAAGAAATTCAAAGACAGAAATGTGTAATACTGAAAAGATTTCTGATTCAAGTCCTTGCTTACAAGACACATTAAGGATAACAATTCATTGATGGACAATCAAAGGGCTGTGTTAGATATCAGGTGCCTCTATAAAGTAAAGCAGTGCCGACGTCATTACGGGGGGCTCGGTGCGTGTGTGATCACCTACCATTGTGCCAACAAGGGTTTTGTTGTTGACACTGTGCATCTGCAGTTTGTGTCAGATGTGAAAAAAACGTGGGCCAAGAGAGATTTTTCATTACGGAAGGAATTAAATGTATAATCGCTTGTTCCTTTGATGAGGTACTGCATCAAATACACTTGGTTAAGTTGGGGGCACCGAGCCCCCGTAATGACGTCTGTGCTGCTACACTTCATAACTATCAAAGAGGTAAATTTCTGCGGATTTTACCATTTCGTGGTGTAAGAAGGAATTTTGCTTGATTCTTCATTGGCTTCAAGATCTTCCTCATCCGCATCTTTGGTTTGTAGCCAATTTTATAGGAATACTGGTACCTGGAAAGTCAAAAGATATTGCTCAAAGGATTGTTAAAGTAAAGAAATGGTTAATTAATTAAGCTTGATAATAAAAATAAACAACCGTCATCTCTGATGTCTTACCTGTTATAATGACAAGAAACAGGAAGACTGAGGGCCGCAGACCGTCTGATGGGTCCTTGGAGTTTTGGTGGGTCATAATAAAGGGTGTTTGAATAAGCCACCTGGTTGTTGATGATCTGCATAGAAAAGAAATTAATGAATCATCAAACTTTAACATAACTCAGGTAAGATTGCATCCTTACATCAGCAGTACCATAACCTACATAAACTACATTTGAAAATGTGGATTTCTAATGTCTTTGGGTGTACAAATAACCAGTTAAAAATGTTCAACTAGATATAACCGATTCATTGATTGACCGATTAATCGAGTCTCCTCACAACTGGTTTTGTGATGCATCATGGTAAATCGGTAGTAGAACAACTGCTAATGTTATATCAGAAAGTAATATCAGAACTTTTCTCCACAGTTCCCGATAGTTTGTGCCCCTCCAATAAACTGAAATTCGCCAAATGATGATGATGTCGACATGTTGAAGGTTTGACCAGCTAACAGGCTGCTAGCATGCTAAAAAACGACACAGTCAACCCACCATCAAGCAAATCGTATTAGCTACACCGTCTAACTCAACAACTTACCGTTTGTTTGGTCCCACACATGTCGAGGTCATACTCGAAGTAAAGGTAATCCCTCGAAGATTTACTTGGTTGGCAAGTCCCCAGTTTGACATGAAATTTCGGTTCACCGGTGTCAAACAAGCTCTTCTCTACCTGCACGAGTATCTTTCCCCGCTCACACGAAGTTCTCACGGAAACTCCCGAAGCGTTTGGCGGTTGGGGCCTAGACTCGACTGGGAGCAGGACTTCACGAACGGGCTCTGGTAAAGGTTCCTTTCCTGTTCCTCTGACCGGAGAGAAATGCTCTTTCTTCACAAGAGGTAGCCTTGAGTCCACAAACACGGGGAGGTGCAGGTACGGTGGCGGCAGAGTTGGTGTTTCTCTCCGGGAGAGGCCTTTTACCACCTGGCGGGTTTGGCTCAAAGCGCCAAACGTTGGTGGTTTTCCTCCATCGACGAAGAACGTCAACGACAGCGTGAAAAACAGCGACACATAAACCATACCGAAACTTTTGGTCGAAGCTAACAAAATTGTGATTTATATCTGGCGAAGGTATTAACGCTTCTACGAATTATCACTGAAGAGGTTTTGGTTGAACCAATCATAGATATCTATAAGGAAGGCTAGATGACTCGAGGCAGAATCACCGGCGTCCCGACGCGGCGGCCATCTTACTCCAGTATACCATTCTGGTACTCTGTAATGACCAAAAAAAAATAATGAATATAAAACAAATTTATAGAAAGGCAACAGGAGACAAATATTAATATTGACAGTTATTGCATATATGTTATTGTTAGATGCTTTAAAGTTATCCCTATGATAGAAATACTACCAAAATAACATACATGGAGTGAGTCAATGTTTAAATATAAGTGATTTAATGGAACTTCCTTGTGTGCATAGGCCTATAGCTATTACTCTACTCATCTGCTTTATGTTTATTTATGAAAATCCATGGTTAGAATTATTCTTGAGTATGCAGGAACATAACTAAAACTCCGAAGTTTGTTACAAACTAAACCGTTCGAAAATCGGTTTAAAATTAAGCAATCCATGGTGGCTTCATTCGCCGTAGACTGTAACGCTATGAGTGGGCTCGTTGCCTGTAGCAAGATGGCTGCCATACTTGGACATAGGTTTTCCATTGGCTAACAGTGTGCGTTAGCCATCTATCGTTTGTATATGGAACCAATCAACTTCACCTGTTCGTGAAAAAAGCGGACTACAAACAACATGGCGCTTCCTGGTGGTTGATTCGAAGCAGATAAAAGCAAAAACAACCTGATAATCAATAATGTGGCATTAAAATAATATTCCTCAATTAATCCTGGCCTATTTAGATGAATAACTCGAACAGGTTGACTTTAATTTCTGTATATTCACCCAACAGCCATAATATTATGGACTCTTGGGCAATATAAGGTAACCCTGCTCTATCACAAAGCTCCTGCCAGAGTAATAAAGGGAAATGTATAAAAGCAAATCTCAAATTAGGGTTAAAATAGATCTATGGTGTGATTTTTCTGGACAGTTTACAGATTTTATTCTATTGTGTGTCATGTGCCTAGTCTGCATGGGGTCATATAGTCTAGACTAAGAGTTCAGGTAGGTCTCTTCACTGCCATAGAACAAAAGAAGAAAATTAAACCATACTGAACATTTGTTAAAGAGACTCTCTTGTTTTCTAAATTTTTTGAGAACACATTAGCAAACATTAATGGGTAAAAATTAACCAGTTGTTGCAGTTTTTCTCACCTGTCCACCACAGGATTTCAGAATTTGGACCAGCATCATGAAACAGACCATCATAGCTTATACAGTGCAAAGGAAAACAGCACAGCAGGTGACCAATTAATTCAGGGCTTGAATCATAGTATTTATTTATTTTTTCATCAAATAAAAAAAAATAAAAAAAACACAAGAGTGAAGCACATTCACAAATGTTTCTGTAAATAGCATTGTCCTACTTACTCTTTGCCTGTGATTTAAAAGCCAAAAAAGGACAACAACATGGAGTCAGCCGGATGTAATCAGACTTAATAGAACTGAAATATGCATTAGTGTAATAAATATAAAAATCAGTATGAAGATATGAACGGATGTAACATAAATTAGCTGAGTTATAATATTACTAAGTATATTTGCTTGTTTTCTTTGGGGGTAATCTTCTTCGGTAAGTGTTAAAATAACCTTTTTAAACCTTTTTTTAACCTAAATAACCTTTTTAAAGTAACCTTTATCACCTATATCAAGACTTATGAGTGGCCTGAGCCCGTTCATGTTTTTTAACACCTGTACTAATTAAAGCTTTGTTAAACATTTTTAGGCAGGGTGTTGAACAACTATTGACTCTGTATGTGAACCGCCTTTAACCTTTTAAAGGTCAAAAGATGGAGTTGAATATGACAAAGTGTGTATGTATTTACACATTAATTTAAAGAGATGATATATTAGAGGTAGTTTAATTAATTATTGCTTGTAGTGAAACTCAATTATGGGGGCATAAGCTCAATATGTTATGCTGATACCTGCTCATCTGTCTATGAACAGCTCAGTAAACAGAGAAGTTGAGTACGATGGTCATCCATTAGAGGGCAGGAAAGTCAGCTCCACTCTGTGACATCCTAATTTTCTACTCCTCCGCTGTAATGCTTCTCTGTTCACCAAATCATGTATGAAATAAGCAGTGTGAGTAATGTGACAGTCCAGTAGGGTGTAGCAGGTGTTTCAGCTCCGTTGCAAAGGTGTGTGTTGCAGCACTCATTGGTGAAAGTGAAGTTGAGACCCATGGTGTATTTTTCACCCCTGACTCCGCACAGGGAGGGCAGGATGCAGCTCTTCTCATACAACACCACACGGAGGTCTCCTGAAAACCATGAGCTTCATAAGAACACACACAAAGTAAACCACACAAACTCAGCTCCGTCTGTGCCAGGGGGGGATCCGCCTCTCTCAGTTCTTTTTCTCAGTTTTGATTCATTCAAATTTTGCTCAGTGATTCAAGGTAACCCTCACCTTTCTGTCCCACAGCTCTGCTCGACAGACAGACCTGCGCGGGGGGACACTTGAGGGGGAAGCGGATGCAGTCCAGAGGAGAGATGGCAGGGAACACACAGGTGTAGCAAAAGAGGGGATCTAAAGGACAGACATGTTGGTCGAAACCACATCAAAATATTGTTTTTTCTTTGCTTTTACCTTACAAAATATTTGCTTTTACAAACAGTGCAACCATGTACTCAACAAAACAATATACATAAAAGAGATTTAAAACTGAACAAGGAGAAAAAATAAGTAAACTTAACCATAAAAAATAGAGCATTTAAAAGAAAAAATAAATTCCTATTCCTGAAAAAGCCCACAGCAACTGGAAACAGTTATCACAACATTTGTAATATTTACAAAGTTTGAGGCAACTTTTCCATTTCACATTTACAGCATGCATGTAGAATAACCTATATTTTTGCCGCAGTTTGACAATGGATAAGAAAAAAAAAACACTTTTAAAAGAAAAGATTCTGTCAGCAGAGGAATAACACTTAAGTTATGAATCATCATAAAAAGGACAAAAACTGGACTATGTATTTCCCCAGGTACAAAAATATTCAGTCGCTTCCTTTAAATCTAATGTTTTCTAATCTTTAAGCTAAAAATGTAAGTATATCATTAATACAATTGTTTGAGTGACATTACAATGTGTTAATGATTAAATGATAAATAAAGAACTTTATTTATCCCCGAGGAGAAATTAGATATTAAATTTAGAGCATTGCAGAAGTGGTCCTTGACCTTTTTGAGACCCCCAGTAGTAAAGACATAGGTGTTCGAGGCCCCGCCCCCTAAGCTTGATCCATGACCAGCACCCATGATCTTGCTAACACACAGTCAGTCTGAAACAGCACCAACTAACTAAACCTAGAAATTATTTCGCAGCCCCCACTGTAGTTAAAGAATCACTACATTATGGTGACAGTCTAGCAGATCGTTTTTTTTACTCCATTCGACCAGTTTAAAGGTCATTAGCATGTTTTCTGGCAAACTTTGATTGCAGTTTTCAACATTTTTTGATATTACCAGATCCAATGATCCATGAGTTCCTTCAAACACGGGCCCTACTATATGTTATATATGCTGCAAAAAAGTATTTTTGTTGGCACAAGTGTGAGTAATTTAACTTTTGTAATGTATAGGCAAAATGTTCAAATAAACCCTTGTGTTTTGTCGACTTACCCACAGCTGGAAGTGAACAAAGGAGAAGCAGAGGACAAACCAGCTTCCACATCACTGACTGTCTTCGTCTCACAGCTTCTGAAATCCTCCCCGTTGGTATGTTTTAGATCAGACCACTCATCTTCAGCTCAAAAACAGGAACCAAGTTGATCACACCGTCTTTGTTAACCAAACTTTGTTTCTGACCAGCTCTGTCAAGGCTTCTCTCTGCTTTCTCAAGCAGCAGTGATTTTAACTTGCTTCTGGCTTCTCCTTAGATTCTGTAAATTACCTCCAAGAATTTCCACGCCTCCCTACTTATGATTCAATAAGTTCACTATCTCCCCTCTGACAGCCTCGATTTTCACAGCACTGTCCAGCAGAGAATAGCCCCATTCAGTTTTCAAGGAACAAGGAACCTCTATCGTGAATGTTTTTTTCTAGTTTGTGTTACAACCTATAGAAAAAGACTAATTTTACGTACTTGTATTATACAATTTATTTAAGAGAAACAAGTCTTTCAATGTGTAAAAGATTGAGCAGGGCAGGTTTATCAGATCAGGTCTTAATTCCTAATGAAAGGCACTGAGTTTGAGTTTGATGGCTGTCAAGTGACCTGCGGTCTCATGACTAGAAATCTAAGTAAGAGGTAGCAGTGATTCTGACTCTGTGGAAGGGTTTCTCAGAGGTATTTCACGCAGCTTGTCAGTTCATATCCCCAAACAAACAGTTAAAGTGCACTTCAGTAGTTTTCTCTGATAAATCTGACTTTATCATGAGACATGATATATGAATGAGGCACTGCTCCTTCATTCAGTCTCATGGTCATGTAAGGAACAATTGTTTTGGTCATGGTCATGTGATTGTATGTATAATCAGAACATAGATAACCCAGTTAGGGGTGGATTTAAGGGTAATATAATATTGATCTTGGTTTATTGTTAATAAAGATTATGTCAGTCATATATAAATATGGCCCACTGCAAGTGATCTTCTGAAACTTGACTGCAGCGCCCTGGTTTCTTTAAAGCGTGATCAAAAAGTATGAAGAGGAATCAGAAATTCAAGGTTATGTGGACATAAACATTTCAGCTCACATTACAAATCATTAATACAAACTAATAACTTGGTATATTAAATTTGCACCCTTTTTCTACCTCTTGTTCTGTTTGACTGCAGAAAGGAAGCAGGAGGAGATTTTCTTTGGTCAGAGGAACATGACTTCGGCAGATTTGGGACACGATAAGTAACAAAATAAGACAAATTGCTTTGGCCACATGGGAACACAAATGTAAGGGTTCCTCACAGATCATTATGGATCTGACCAATTAAAGCTTGAGAGTCCTAAAAAGTTACCAGGAAGTTTTAAGTGCACAGTTACCTCAGTAGCATTAAACAGTCGGAGGAAAGCAATGTCTGGATGTTCTTTATATGTAAAATTGCATGTGATAAATGTAGTTGTGGCGCTACATTACTAAGAGCTGATGGAAATACAGCCCAAAAAAAAAAAAACTATTAGCATAGACTCTTTTGCCAAATCATTGACTTTTAATTCAGTTTCATTTACCAGTAAATCTTACACATGGCTGCTCTACATCTCTAACACCACACTCAAAACTATCTCCTCTATTTATGTGCATGTTTGCCACATCCCTGGTTAACACAAAGGGAGGTTATCTGGCTTCAGCACGCCCCCTGCTGGAGAAAAGACGGCATGGCCCTTTTGTCCACCTGCTCCCGCCTCATGCGGATGACAGAAGCGTCCACCTGAGCTGCTGCTCTCTTGCCGTGCTGGTCGTCCAGCAGCTGCAGACAGGTTCGCTGCAGCCTGGCCAGCTCCCCCTCAGAGGATGTCAGACATCGCCTCAGCACTGCACTGCCCTGAGAGACAGGAAACACATTTACCTACCTGCTCGGTTTGTTTAAGATAGATGGAGGAGGTAAACCAATAACACCTTTTTGTTTTGAAGCTCAGAGTCAAAACTTTTGGGGCCAACTGATTACAACTGAAGACTGCTTTACAAAACATGAGCAAACGAGGACCATCACTAGTGTATTTCTCTGTAAACATGTTAAAGCAGTTAACACCTGTATGAGATGAGCGGCTTCAGGTAACTGTGTTCCTGGGTGTCTCTGATAAACCTGCACCAGAGGCCGGTCCAGTTTCTCTCTGGACAGGATGTCACCGCTGTACTCTGGGCCCTGCAAACAGGAGAAAAACAGCTTGTTGTTCACTGAATCTCAAACTCAGTCATTCAGTTCATCTCATGCACCTCATCACCTGGAGTCTGCCGTGGCTGTGACGGATACAGTTTATCTCCCTCTGCTTGCGAAACATGGCCTGTCTGGTGGCTGCAGATGTCAAAGTCAAGTTTTGCTGTGAAGGACAGAATGAAATAGAAATGTTATTTATCTGTTTATTCTTTAGATCAGCTCTGTTTGGAGTGTTTCTGCCTGGCATGCAAAGATGTTAAACCTTTTGTTAGAATTGTGTCGTACCTGCAGACCAACTGTTTCTGCAAGTTTCTTGACCAGACCATCATTAACGGTGCCGTGAATTGCTTTCTGTTTGCTAATGGCGCTGGTGAGCATCTGTCTGATGTTTTCTCTCAGCAGCTGTGATTGGTTGACTGCTGAAGTGGACTGCTCCAGGGCTTGTTTACATTCTGCGCGGATGTCAGAAAACACAAGCTACAATTTTTACAATTTTTTTGGGAGCTTCTTTCTGCTGCAGGGATTGGTTCAGATATCCTTTGTATCCTGCTCATACCTGGTGTAAAAGGGCTGATGGGGTCTATTTTGTCGAAGGTCTCCGTAGAGCTACGGCGTCTTCCAGCAGAGCCGCTGTGGGGCAGCAGCTCCATGACTCGAGCCCTCTCACTGGCACTGTCCAGCAGCTGTCTGCTGCTTTGACCCAGGACCTGGAAAAGACAGAGGGCAGACTTTAAACTGACAAAGTAGAGCTGAAACTTGTGCTAGTCTCTTTGCTAAAGAAATTAGGCAAAGTTTAAAAGATGTTTGGTGGCTAGTACTATGGCTGGAACCCTATATGTACTGTTGAAGCTGTTCTGAGCATTATTTGTAGCTATAGAGTGGCGTTATGGTAGAGGTTTGTGTATTGCTCCTCAGACCGCTGTGTATTGCTATCGAGCAGTCTTTATTAAAGTTGGTAAAACTAGAGAAGCAAGCGGTCGGCAACATTCATCTCTTGAGGGGGTGTCTAACACGGTGTTCCGGTGTGTTTGACCCTAAATTAATTTTACGCCGGAATTTCCCTTTAACTCTGCATATCAGTAACTTACATTGTAAAAGCAAAAATATAAAACATGTAGAGTGTTGTAGAGTGTTGAGAAGACAGTGGGGTGGAGAGTATTGGTGCATGACAGCTCTGGCAGTGTAGATTTCCTTCCATCACTCATGCCAGTAAATCAGGAGAGAGGGGGGAGGAGGAGAGCAAAGCGGGGGGGAGGGGGCTTTAAAGAAAAGGAGTCAACCGATGAAGGCAGAACAGAGACACTGTAAATCACCTGTAGCTGGGTCAGTGTGTTTCTCAACACTCCCTCCAGATCCTGTTTCAAATGGGCCAGCTCTCTTCTCTCACACAGCAGCAAGTAATCAGCACCATCCCTCTCCTGCAAGGGAGCAGCGCTGTCAGTGAACGCATCTCCTCTTCTTGATGAATGAAGTGCACAATACAAAACTTAATGAATTAGTCTGTAGTCTGTTGTATCACTTACACCACTTCTGGTGTTGAATTCAGCTGTTGTATAACTGTAAAAGGATTTTAAATTGATTTTTAAGGAATCAATGCTTGAGTAAATTAGAAAGAGGAAAGTTGAAGTTAGAAATGGAAGCCATACAGGAACCTTCAAATAGTTAAAAAGAGTTCAGTGGTTTCCTCTGATGGTAAGTAATGACGCCTTCATTAAATGTTACCATGCAAAACTTACTGTCTCTGTAGTAGATGGCCTCCTGGTTCTCCCCTCAGAGCTCCTCCTGTTGATGTTCAGATGAATCCTGAGGTTTCGAAGCATCCTCTCCAGGTGACTCCGCTCCCTCTCCAGCTTAATGCCCTCCTCCCTCACCCTGCCGGCCTGCCTGCGCAGCTGACCCTCCACCTCCCGCACCCTTCGCATGTAGTCCCCGGCTACGGCAAGGCTGGCTCCAGCGCACAGCTCACGCAAGCTGGTTGGAGGAAATGGGGCCATAAATGTCCTCTGGGAGCCGCCTGGGAACTTGGGGAAAAAGTTTGACCAGAATCTCTAAATTAGAGGTCAAAATTTACAGAGTATATTTCCACAAACACTGAGCTCTCTAAACTACTGAAAACTACTACTCCACATCTCACAACGCACTTTCAACTTGGTAAAAATGGTCATAACTTTTTGGTCCGCATTCTTGGAACAAAGTCAAAATTTTGAAAAATTTTCTATCCCTTACATTTTTGTTTTTAGTGGCCCCACTCTACGGTGGCCGAGAAACGCCACTGCTGCAAATAAAAAAAGAAAAGAAAACTACAACCGAAGTTACTGTTCCAAAAATAAAAAGACCGAAGCCCACTGCAAATAAAAAAGAAACAGTGCAGATAAAAAAAAAAAAAACACAACAGAAATTAATTACGCAAAAATAAAGTGATGATGCAAAAAAAAAAAGTAACTAACTGTAAAAAAAAAAGCCACAATGGACGTGTGCTGCCAGGGACCAATAACGCACCGGTGTTTTACGATTTAGGCACAGAAGACAACGGCGAGAAGACGAGCAAAGAAGTAAGTGAAAAGGTTATTGTTTAATTTCACTTCGTAAAATTTTCAATGTGTCATTTCGTCAGGCCATGTTGTGTCTGAGTCAATGTGAAGTTAATCTGGAGAATGCCGGTGTAGTGTTGGCTTCAGTTCAACTTCATATTGACTCAGACACAACATGGCCTAACCAAATGACACACTGAAAAGTTTTTTTTACCTATCGGCACTTTTTTTTTTTTTTTTTTTCATCTTTAACTTCCATTGTGGCTTTTTTATCTGCACTGTTTCTTTTTTTATTTGCAGTGGGCTTTGGTTTCTTTTCGTCTGCAGCAGTGACTTCTGTTGTGACTTCTTTTCTTTTTTTTTTGCATCCTTTTTTTTTTTTTGCAGCAGTGGCAGTTCTTGGCCACCGTAATCCTCTTCCATACAATAAAGACATCCTATGTAACCAGACTTTTCTATACTGTAAATAGTTTTCATATTGACATATTTATTTGATCAACTTTTGTATAATTTAGCGTAGATAATTTTGCTTGTTGTAAAATAATGCAAATAATATGATGCTAAAAAAAAATGTGGAGTCTTTTTGACAGTTTTTTTGGGTGTCAGTCTAGTAACACAATGGTTGATATTAAAAGCTATGATCGGCTTTAGACACATCCTGCTGTTCAAAGTTAGTTTTAAATAACTCAAATTTTAACTTGTCTTGTTTTCTTGTCTAATTTTAAGTTAGAAGAGCAAACTGCAGATGTTTCATCATTGTCAATCACCTTCCCCTCAGAAACAGCTGGATCAAATCTAACCTATAAGAAAGCCAGTGTTGTGCTTACAGTCGATCCTGTAGTTTGGGGTCTTCTTGACATTGTGTTTTTGCAGCTGCAGTCTTGACTCTCTTTAATTTCTTCTTCTTCTGATGTTTTATCTCCTGTTGTTGCCTCGGTGCCGGTCGTGTATCCAGAAGTTAGCCCTGCGGAGGCGCTGTAGGTCCGGGGCCGTCCTGCCCGAGTCTGCCGCACCAGGCGCTCCGCTCTCTGGATGGAGCGAACCGTGCCACCCCGCCAAGACCGCGGTCCGATGGTGACAGAGCTGAGAGGAACTGACTGGACCTGCATTTCTACGTACTATACCAAAAGACGCCTTACATAGACTCATAATAGACCATTATATTCAATGCAATACGTCCACACATGAGGCATCCGGGACTCGCTTGACTTTGTGTCAAGATATGAGCTCCATAGCAACTGTTCTTGAAGTAACAAGAAACTCTAAGCTGTTCAGTGATTGGGTAATGAGGAGGAGACAGGAGGCACTGACATTTAACACGGCTCAGTCGCCCCCTTGTTGGTAAAGAAGGAGGTTAAATTTTCAGTGACTCTATTCCTCAGACATGGAGAGGTCACCGGCTGTCACAGCAGCATAACTGCGAGTTTTTACGTGGCGTAAACTTCTGGAGTAGTTACCGGTTCAAAGGGTTAAAAAAATGCATCCAAAAGCATTGATTTTTTTTTCGGAAAAGTTTAGAGATAAGTGAGGAAAAAAATATAAAGTGCAACAAACTACGACTCCCAGGAAGCATTGCGGGAAGTGGTTTAACGGTTAGTGTAGTGAGAACACAGGTTTCGAAATCGATTTGTTTTAGTTTATTTTTTATCGACTGATAGACGAATAATTTCATCCGACCTAACGGGGTGGGGTGGGGACTATAAAGCGAAATAAACTATGGCTCCCAGGAAGCATTGCGGGAAAAGGTTTAACAGTTGGTGTAGTGAGAACACAGGTTTCGAAATCGATATATATATATATATATATATATTTGATTTTCAGCGACTAATAGACGAATCATTTCATCCGACACAACTGGGGGAGAGGTTAAAATTCACTATCAAACTACACTAAACTCCATATAGCAATGGCGTGGACGTGACTGCCGCTGTTGGGTAATGTAGTTTTTACCCGTCAGTGTTAATACAGTGATGGAAACAGGATTTAGTGACCACCTGTGACAATCATTGCATGTCTTTCAAAGTTGTAATCTGCAATAGACAAGGAGCCCCCATGACAACTGTAGCTGTAACTGGGAGAATATATAAAGTGGTGGCTCACAAAATAACAGCACACATGAGTATTTTGGCGTAGACTGTTTAATCCTCTTGAAATAAAAGAAATTGTCTCCAGTTTTAAGTCCCTGACCAACACTGGAGGCCCAGTGAACTTTTGAAATAGCTCTAGAATAAAATCTGAGACATGCATCAAAGTGGAAAAGAGCTTTTTTTTTTCAAAATATCATCATGGTCCCTACTATTACATCCTGGAATGCTTAGCATAACAAAAAATTGGCAGATCTGTAAAAAGGAAAACATGACACCATTGTACAGGTGTGAAAGAACCGTAAAATCAGATTTAACCACAATATTATACCCTCACCTGTTCTAAAGAACCTAATAAATGATCCTTAGTTTGACTAACAATCACCATTCAGAAATGTCAACCATCCCACTGCATGAAATGAAATTTAATGACTTCCTTTGATTCAAACCCATTACGTTGTAAATTAACTAGATACAGCTACTTGGTGATTTCTTAATCAAGTTTTGAACAAAGAGCTATATTAAGATAAACCTGACCTACCTCCAAAACCTCTGAAAACAATCAGGCTGTATGTGACTCTTAGTCAGAAATAACTTATTCACTCTAGAGAGTTAAGAAATAACTGTGGAAATCTTTTCTTTGGCCTGTGCAGGAACAAGGCGGGGCTTTAAATGAAACCTCAAAAAATTTTAAAATAAATAGACTTAATGTACACTATGATAAATATGCAGAACAGCTGAGAAGGTTGTGCAGAAAGTGCAAAAATAATCTTCGACTTCTCTGCTGTTAGTTTGAAAGGCAGTAGTTCTCCATCACAGTGTGTGTTTGACGGCAGTCAGAGGTTCACGTTTGTTCTGCAGGTTCTGCTGCAGCTCTCTAAACAGGTGGTCCCGCTCCTCAGCGTCCAACAGGATTTGCTGAAAAGAAAAAAAAAACACACTTCACAAAGATTATACAGTTGCTCAGCACAGGTGATGGATTGATTTATAGTCTTATTGTGCACTTGTGTTGTCAATAACCATATACTTGTCTTGTTCACTCCAGATTTGTCCTTTCAGCATGGCATTGAACATTGTAGTTTAACACTTTCCCCAAAGCAAATGGTGACAGATTGTCTAAGAGATACTTGTCAACCGTGCCCACGTGCTCTCATACTTCCTTTTAGCGTCATCAGCTATTATGTCATCATTTGTATGACAGCCGCACAATCAGGAAGAGCACAAAAACATACCAAAGGCTGGTTACCGTGCGGTATGCGGAGGGTTTTAAGAAGCACAACAATAGTTACTTAATAATCCTGTCTCAAAATAGTTCAGGTATTTGAAGGAACACTGCCAAAGTACAAAACCAAACTGGTGTGACAGCATTTGTACTTGGATTCCCCACACCTGTGACTGATGATATTATCCTCCCACTTTACTAAACCATCTATGTTCTGTCACTCTAGCACAGCCAACTCTTCGGGTTAATTAAAGTGATGCTTTTATTTTTTGTTATGTTTCAAAAAAAGCTTTTTTGACAAAACAATAACATATCAGGGTTTTGCAAGAACATTGGTAATCAGCATGCTTGTTTAGCTCATTAAAGGGATATTCCGACGTAAAATTAGTTTAGGGTCAAACACAGCGTAACACAGAGTTAGACACCCCCTGGAGAGATGAATGTTACTGACTGCTTGCTTCTCCACGGCGGTCTAAGGAGCCACACACAAACCTTAATGAAAAAACCACTTTATAGCCACAAATAATGCTCAGAACAGCACCTAACTTCATCAACAGGACATATAGGGTCCCAGCCATAGTACTAGCCACCAAACATATTTTTAACTTTGACTCATTTCTTTAGTAAAGAGACTAAACACAACTCACCTACTCTCTTCCAGCAGCTGCTTGTTTGTAGCGAGACCTCGGGCCAGTCTATTCCGAACTACAGTGGGGTGATGCAGCTCAAGGAAGAACATTTATGATCATTACTTTATCATTTCCTTGAAGTAATAATCACCATATTTATCATTTTGCTCTGCAGACGTGGTAGTTCTTCTACCTTAGCGTCTCGGTCTGATTGTATTTCCATGAAGAAATGATCATAAATGTTCTTTCTTGAGCTGCGTCACCCCGCAGCAGTCTGTAATGGACTGGCTGAAGAGAATAGGTGAGTTGTGTTTGGTCTCTTTGCTAAAGAAATTAGGCAAAGATAAAAAAATGTTTGGTGGCTAGTGTTGTGGCTGGGACCCTACATGTACTGTTGATGAAGTTAGGTGCTGTTCTGAGTATTATTTGTGGCTATAGATTGGCAGATTCTTGCACTTTACCTCTATGAGTCTGTCTCTCTTCTCCAGGCTGTCTCTCAGTTTCCTCTCTGCTCTCTCTCTGTCCTCTCTGACGTTCTGCCAGGCTCTATCAGCCTCCTTTTTCTCCTTCTCTTTCTCCCTCAGCTCCTGCTGCGAGTCTCTGAGTTGAGCTGTCAGATAGGACATCGTCTGGCTGTGATTCTCCTGCTGAGTCTGGAATAGAAAAAAACGGCAAAGACTAAAATTATCGGATGCTGTGTTGAAATTAAGCAACAAAAGCTTTCCAAGTGTTCACGTCTGCCTTTCTGTCGTTTGTACAAAAATCAGGTGTTGAGACATTTGTTTTGGGTAGCTCAGGTTGTTTTATTCCCCTGAATTTTTTGATCCTGTTCTGTAAGAGCTTCAATTTTCCATCAGCTGGCTGTTAAATATCTTTTAAAACGTGTTGAAAATGGAGCAGCAGAAGTTGAAGTAGTCTGAATCAGCTCAGAGAAAATCAAGCTTGTTTTCCCCTCTCTCTTTTCATTGATACAAAAACTCCCCTGTTAATTATATCTCACCTGCACCATGTCCTGGTACTCCTGCAGGGCTGCTGTAAGTTTGGTGACCTCATTACACAAGGTGGCGCTGTTTCCCTCTCTTTCCTCCAACCACGCTGCAAGCTGAGCCCCACCTTCTGTCAATCCCTGACGAATCACAGAGCCAGAGAGAGAGAGCGAGAGAGCCGGGAAATGATAAGTTACTGTTTCCTTCGAAGTCCTGAGAGCAATAACTCCTAGGGAGGAGTTTGCAGAAGAGGCTCATTATCAAACAAAAAAGGCAAAATATGAACTCTAAAACAGTCTTTTAAAAGTGAAAAAGATTAAGTAATAAACCTTGTTATCATATATTGACTAGACTTTATAGAAATCCTCAACAGTCTTTATGTTTCACGCGTACATGTCAAGAGTGTTGGAGTTTCACTTCTCTTATCGTCACTAAATAAAAAAGCCGTTTTTATGACTCATGCTTCCCAGAACAATACACTTCTAGTGATATCAGAAGAGTCAGACAAACAATGAACTGTGCCACAAAGGTGACCACAAAAATATGTTCATCAACATTGTGATCAAAACTTGACAAGACCACAAAGCTGAGCTGTGGCTGCCTTCCAAAATCTGTGAACATAAGTATTTACCATGCCAGAGGTCTATTAAGTATCCTATTTTACTTTATATATTTACAGCAGTGTGCAAGAAATAACCAGAGAGCCCCATTATCTTCAGTTACACTTCAGGATTCGTCTATTTGTGTCATACGCAGAGACACAGAGACAGTACAGACATATGATTGAGGAACAACAACAGATAATCAAGAAAGAGGCGCAAAGTTCAAAGGGCAACTTTATGACACAGAGGTGCTGTAGTATGCACAATAAAACTGCTGTCTAAACTTGTTTTTGCACTGACTACGCAACACTTATTTGAAACTAGAAGCTTGGAGATATACGAAACAAACTTAACATTTCTGAAGGTATTAAATCAGAAACTCAAGCTTTAGAGAAACAACAGTTTTGATGTTTGCTTTAAATGTTTGAGAAAAGTCAGTTTGTCATCTTTTGAGAGCTGAAATATCTGCAAAACAGTTCATTCTTATCTGTCAGTCTTTGTGGTATATAAGACTGGACCAGGCTTTTTGACTGACCAACATTACTGTCATACTTGCAGGACCACTGCACCTGAGCAGGTTGTCTGCTCATGTTTCGTAGACAAAATCAGACTTAGCAGATGCCAACCTGCATTCCTGGTGGATATTACGCCGCTGCATACACGACATACCTGTGCACCCTTCTTCTCCAGCTCCTCTTTGAGACGCTGGATCAAAGCCTCCTTCTCCTGCAGGACAGTGCAGAGGGCCTGGTCCTTCTGCTTCCACACCTTCCTCTCCTTCTCCACCTCCTTCAGCAGGTTCTCCTTCTCTCCAAGAGTGACTCTCAGATCCTGGAGCAAATTCAAAATATAAAATCTATCTGAATTTACCTTTACGTGAATTAAGAGTAAAAAGCACATTGAGGCAAAACACCAGTGCACATAGTTTGTGTGTTTTGATCCACAGAAATGTTTCTAGTCTGTGTGTGTCTGTGTCCTCACATTGATAATATCCTGGTTGCAGTGCAGGACGGTGTTCAGCGTGTTCAGGTCTTTCTCTCTATCTCTTCCAGCCTTCCTCAGGGCCTCGATCTCTCTCTCAAGACCCTCCTCTTTCTTTGTCATCTCCGACCTCAAAGTCTCAAGGGCAGCCTACAAATCACAAAAACATTTAAGAGAACTCATTTAGACAGAAATACAACACCTGTAAACCTGACACCACTCTTAAGCCAATATCAAGAAAAATAATAGAAATTCTGCAGTTTCAGCCTCTTTACTTGTTCTTTTTTAGATTTGAGCAGAGATTTTACACTCTGTACACATATTTGCACACTGAATGTATCTACTATCCTTTTGTCTACATTTATATGTTTCTTAGTTAATGTCTACGGCTAGTTTTTATCTATCTGAAAGCTTTAATGTGTCTGAATGTCTGTGATGTGTCTGTTGATGTTTCTGTGTGAATGATGGTGACTTCAGCTGACACGATAATGCAATTTCCCACACTATATACATAGGATATCTATCTTATTCTGTCAAATATAAGGTTTTGTTGCTTTTTATTATTTGATTTGATTTGATTACATCAGGCATGAAAAAGTTAAAGCTGAAAGTTTTGATTTGGACTTTTAGCCAGATGAAAAAAAGACATTTGTAAATACACAGATTTGAGCTGAGGGAGACTACAAACTGGACTTTTCAGGTAGTTTACAGTCTAAAATGTATGAAGAAAGACAGCAGAATCAATAAATGCTGATGTATGTAGATCTTGGAGTGATTTCAAGATAGAAAGACTAGAGTTTTCCAGAAAACATCTTAATTTCAGGTGATTCTTTTCCCACAGAGCAAAATCAAAATCCTGAAGTGGAAACAACTCCTAAAAACTGATGTGTTATCATATGTAA
The DNA here is from genome assembly GCA_962446985.1 of Xyrichtys novacula. Lineage (NCBI taxonomy): Eukaryota > Metazoa > Chordata > Actinopteri > Labriformes > Labridae > Xyrichtys > Xyrichtys novacula. Next base: position 30,010,259 of record OY660871.1, read on the forward strand.
ACCCAGCATTTAGGCTTTTATATCAGTCATCAGCAGGGTGTCAGCTCCAACCTTGTTGTCAGACAGGGCTTCCTTCAGATTCTCAGTCAGTTTCTCAGTCAGCTTGTTTGCCAGCTCTGTCCCTGCTCCCTCCTCCACACACAGTCTCCGGATCAGACCCATACACTCCTGGAAGAGAGAACATAGAACTGCTTAAAGCTAAATATCAAACACTATTAAATACTTATAAAGACTCTATATTATCTGGTGAAGGCGCCTTAAATTAAGTTTAATGACTGAAGGCTTGGCGGCATGTGCAGGCTTTTTTTTTTTTTTTTGCGTCAGAGACATTTCAAGAATTAATCAATGCTCAAGGCCAGAGCAGGCCAAGCCAAGAGTTATTATACTACAAGCCAAGCTGATATGAACGCAAATGTGAGCCGAGCTGCCATAAATCTACAGCTCTGTCAAATATGCCGCTGGAGTTACAACCAGCGTACCTCACCCTAAACTGAAATCTGTCACAACCTGCTGAAATCGGTCTGGAAATTACAAGAATCAATCTGCAAGTTCAGGAAAAGAAAACTAAAACTCAACTCTGCAAAGTGATTATTCTTTTATCTAATGTTTAGGACATTTAACTCCACGTTCACTAATGTTTTTAAAAGTAACAGATTTGGGGAAATGCATCTAAATCTGTTGGATTACGCTTTTTTATTTGTGGTGTTAAAATTAAGCTAAAGCCAGCAGCTGGTTAGCTTAGCTTAGAGCAAAGATTGGAACGACAGCCTGCTATTGCAGTGCTAACAGACATCTCTCCAGAAAATAACACCTCTGAAGCTCACCGATGATCACACCCTGTTCTGTTGTTATGTTTGAGGAGAGTTAATTTGCTGTTACAGTACAACTGTTGATGCTAGGAAGCTACTCTCTGATATTCATGTTTAACTGACAAATATCAGTATAAACCTGTCAACAAAACACCATTAGGGAAACTAATCAATTAAAACCCCCAAAACAATAACAAAACTGCAGCATTAAGTGTGTGTTATTGTAATTCCTTGGTGACATTTAATATTCCAAACAGCTCCATTTCAAAGCTGCTGTGAACCGTTCACGTGTTTCAGGTACAGTGAGGTAAACAGACAAAAGTCAAAGCAGCTCTGGCCCTGCCTCTTTAAGGGCGTTCAGTGACTCCAAAGACAAACAACATTCCAGCGAGCTTTGATCCAGCGGCAGAGGATCCAGCCCCTGTGTGCATGACTGAGTCCTGTCTGCCCTCATCACCTCACCCACCTGGATCAGACGCTCCCGGCTGCGCAGGGAGTGACCGAGGCTCTGGAGTAGAGAGCTGCCGCCTTCCTCCTGGACCAGCTGGAAGAGTAAAGAAATGTTGTTTAAAAATTAGAGATAAGACAATCATATCAAGAAACTGTGTGTTTAGTCGACTGAATCATTCAGCTTTATCACTCTCACTTCTAGGCACCAAAATTACAAGTTAGTTTAACCAGTTATCAATACTTATACTGTGCTCCAGTTGTACTTGGAAGTCGTAATTTCTGAGCTCTGAGTCGGAAATTCATCTGGAACGCCCCCCTGAACTCAGATTTCTGACTCGGAATGGCGACGCAGTGCATCAACAGTAAAGAGTAACAGTGAAAGCTCTCATAATGTATTCTTTATTAGCGCTTCTGTTTTGTTTTTGTGAAATTAAATAAGTGGTACATGCTGTACTGCCTAACGTCTAACTGTGAACATGGTGCTATGGTGTTTGTAAGAATAATGCTGCATTCGAGTTACATCGGAAGTCAGAAGTACGAGCTGAAAATGACGTCACACCCGAGTTACCAGCGTTTCAGTTACCAAGTCGGAAAAAAGCTAAATTGGAGGACTGAAACAAGATGGCTACATCTATGAAAGTTAATTTCGTAGATGTAGCCATATATTTTAGTGCTTACCTTATATTCGGACAAGGCAAGTGCTCAAATAACTTTCATAGATGTAGCCATCTTGTTTTCACCTCCAATTTAGCTTTTTTTCTGACTTGGTAACTGAAATGCTGGTAACTCGGGCACTTCTGCCTTCCAAGGTAACTCCAATGCAGCATAAAATACTGTGTTATGCGTTGTTTACAATTGGTATAGCTAACAAGAACTAACAACAGCTGACAACCGCTAACGACAGCTGACAATTGTAAACAACAGCTAACAACGGGTAAATGTAGGCGTCCATCTTGGTTTTCCGACTTGTTTCCTGAAACGCTGTCAACTCGGTTATAACGTCATTCCCAGCTCTGACTTCTGAGGTAACTGGATCGCAGCATTAATTACTGTAGGTTCAAAATGCTGGTCATATGTTGTGTATCTAAGCTGCAGCAAAGCCATCTGTCACTAGCTGGGGATACTGTTATAACGCTACACTGCTCTACTACCCGGATGTAAACAAGTACAGATGACTAATAGCATCTCATGGTGTGGTTAGATTGTATGTAGGCTGTGTCTGGTTATACTGGTGTATTATCACCCAGTTGGAGTAATATAAGCAAAGACTATGAGGAGTGCAAAAATTGACACAAGCTGAAAGTTCCTCACTGGAGCTTTAAAAAAAATCAATATACTAAGCAGTGACGTAACAGCTGGATCTCAAGAGTCACGACTGTTAAACTCTGATGATTAATCCTGCAGCTACCCCAACTTTTAATCACTTTTTAATATTTTTCTTACACTGTGTTCAAATGACAAGCAGGGATCAGTTATGTGCTCACAGTGTCTACAAAGCAGCTGAAAGCCCATTATGATGATATCCTCTATCATAAGTCTACTGAGCCCGGGGCAAACTCCACCAGTCGGGGAAGATTCCAGAGAAAGACTGTGTGTGTGTGTGTGTGTGTGTGTGTGTGTGTGTGTGTCTTTATCTTCACCTGAACACGAGGAAACTGGGACACACCTTTTCACATAAACCACAGTACATACACACGCGCACACACCCTCCATTCCTTTCATAAAGCTATATTTGTCCTTAGTCAACAGTCACAGAGCTTTATGGAGCTGTTTGTACACGTGACTGAGGAGCTGCAGTTTATAAAAACCTGTTTTTCAAGGGTAAAAAAAATAAAAGTTTGAGGCAGTTATCTGTTATCACAGCTGATAAAAAAACACACACTCACATTCTTGTCCAGTCTTGACTTCAATTAGTTTCATTTTCAGGTTATTGAGTTTACAGATCAATAATGTTTCTGTTTCCAATAGTATTCAACTAAACTTTTTATCTGTCACATTTACTGAATCCTTGTGTTTCTATTACAAGAATAACTCAAAAAAAATTGGACCAGGGAAGCTCGGTAGTGAGTACCTCTTGTCCTCCTTATAAGAGCCAGACCCTTTATTTTTTTTAAGGCTTGACGGTGTTTTTATAAACTTTTATAAACCTAAACTTAAAAACCTAATCTTGGATTTAAGACCTAATACTGTCAGATAGACTCATGCCAGCTGTTTCCATGTCTCTCTCTCTCTCTCTCTGCTAAGCTAAGCTAAACAGCACACAGCCTGCAAACACACACCCAACCTGCTGTGTCATGTCAAACCACTCTTTGAACATTAACTTATGTCAGATTGAGTGTATAGGAGAAAAAACTGAACACTCACAGAGGCCCAGTCTTCTGATCCGTTGACTTCAACCGGTTTGCTCTTCCCATGTTTCAGTTCGGCCTCCAGGGTCTTGATGCGGGATAGAGCTAGGTCCAGTTGGCCTCGCAGGTGCTTTACAGCATGTTGGACCCTACCGGAGGAACTCTAAAATCAAAATGATTAGATCATCAATATAAGTTATGGTATTAGTTGTGGAAAAATGTCACTGAAAATGTGTATTTCTCATCTCTTGGACTGCTGGACTGAACCCAGGTGATCCCGGATTTACCAATGCAGCTGACTGTGTCAATATTTACAGCAACTAGCAAACAGAATATCTGGTCACAAGCTGGTTGTGGTGTGCTCATACATGAAACAAAATACTAACCTCTCGATGAAGAGGCATGAACTCGTCCCTCAGCTCTGTTAGGACATCCCCGTCTTCCTCATCCATATCTCCCCCTCCGTTCTCCACTTCCCCAAAACTCAGCACCCTGTTCACTCTGGGTGACACAACCCCGCCAACTTTTTCAGAGTTCCTTCCATCCTTCTTGCCCAGAATTGGGATCCTACTTCCTGATGGCGAACTGATCGGCTTCCCTTCGATGCTTCTCAGCTCGTTCAGCATAAAGTGGAAACCCGGTGAGTCGAATGGATCAGTCCCATCCAGAGAATCCAGAGACTGGATGGATTCAGTGCGGGAAGACGCTTGCAAGGACAAAGTAGACCCTGCCAGTGAGGATGGACCGGAGGAAATGGATGGCACCCTCTGCCAATGGAGGGGCATACTCTGAGATTTGTCTCGGGATAAAGGCAGCGGGGAGAAAGGCTGAAAAGGTAAGTGACGAGGAACCCCACAGACGGACTCGTAAGCCGAGTCAGGCACTCGTAGAGAATCGCAGCCTTCACAGCCTTTGCCCTTTCTGCATCTTTTACCTGTTCTTATAAAATGCGGACACGCGTCCCACTTCTCAGACCAGCACTCGTACTCAGAGAGCGCCATATTCTCTTTGAGCATCTCCCTGTAGCCCTCCTTCTCCGCCTCGCTGTCCTCCTCGCTGGTGCTCCCCCTGCTGTTGACGTCTTTTGGGTGTCTGCGGCAGTAGCTTTGACGCACCCACTGCCTGATCTTGTCTCTCTCCTGAGTCAGCTTCTGAAGCCTCTCGGACGAGAGCATCCTCACCCTGGATATCACCGTGTCGAACTTGAAAACACGCTCGAGGATGCTTACACATTTCCCACACACAAACTCCCCCTGCCCACTGCCCCTTGATACAGACTGTCCCAGGATGTGAGTCAACACCGAGAGCAGGTCCATTCCTTTGGACTGGGTGTTTAGGGACATCTGGGACTTGGAGAGAGACTTGGAGGAACCCAGAGATAAAGTGCTTCCTGTGACGAGTAAGAAAAAAGTTTACTTCAGGCAAATCACATGTGAGAAGGTTTTTTTTTTGTTTGACACTCAATGAACCGGACTAACCCCAAGAGCTGCTCTGTGAGGACTGGGACAAGCTTCTTCTTCCTCTCGGGGAGTCTCTCGGGGTCTGAGGCTGGTTGGTTTTCTTGTTGTGGCCAAACAACCAGCGCCTTTGGTTTCCTTGTAGATCCCCACCACATATCCGACACAAGTCATTTTTACCTCTGGAGGACATCCTGGACAGAGGGCTGGATCTGTCCTTCTTAGTTGTCTGACAGATGTTAGAAATGATCTGTGTGTTTGAAGCAACAAAAAACACATTTGTGCATTTAGAGCAAGTGTCTCCACTTTAAGAGTGATGAATCGAAAGAGTTACAAAGCAGGAAAGACCAAAATCTATCTATTCACTTTGTCCAATACTTCAGTTTCTTTAAAGGGATATTCCGGCGTAAAATTAATTTAGGGTCAAACATACCGTAGCACCGAGTTAGACAACCCCTCGAGAGATGAATGCTGTCGACCGCTTGCTTCTCTAGTTTTGCCAACTTTAGTAACGACCGCAGGATAGCATTATACAGCGGTCTATGGAGCCACACACAAACCTTAATGAAAAAACCACTCTATAGCCACAAATAATGCTCAGAACAGCTCCTAACTTCATCAACAGTACATATAGGGTCACAGCCATAGTACCAGCTACCAAACGTCTTTTTAACTTTGCCTGATTTCTTTAGCAAAGAGACCAAACAAAACTCACCTGCTCTCTTCCAGCAGCCACTTGTTTGTAGCATGACCTAAAGCCAGTCCATTACGGACTGCTGCGGGGTGACGCAGCTCAAGGAAGAACATTTATGATCATTTCTTTATCATTTCCTTTAAGTCAAAATCATCATATCAATCATTTTTCAATGCAGACGTGGTAGTTCTTCTGCCTTAGCGTCTCGGTCTGATTGCATTTCCCTGAAGAAATGATCATAAATGTTCTTCCTTGAGCTGAGACACCCCGCTGTAGTCCGTGATGGACTGTCCTGAAGTCTCTCTACAAACAAGCAGCTGCTGGAAGAGAGTAGGTGAGTTGTGTTTAGTCTCTTTGCTAAAGAAATTAGGCAAAGTTAAAAAGATGTTTGGTGGCTAGTACTATGGCTGGGACCCTATATGTACTGTTGATGAAGTTAGGTGCTGTTCTGAGCATTATTTGTGGCTATAGAGTGGCGTTTTGTTTATGTCTCCTCAGACTGCTGTGTATTGCTATCATACAGTCGTTGCTAAAGTTGGTAAAACTAGAGAAGCAAGCGGTCAGCAACATTCATCTCTTGAGGGGGTGTCTAACTCGGTGTTATGGTGTGTTTGACCCTAAGTTAATTTTACACTGGAATATCCCTTTAACAGTGATGAATGAAAGAGCTTCAAAGAAGGAAAGACCCAACTCTATTTAAAGTTGTCAAACTCAAATTTAGACCAATATTTCAGTTTCTTTTCTTCACCTTAGACAGGACACAGACAGTCACTCTAAGCTCTTTATCAAACTGCTTTCACATATAAAGTATCTCCCTTGCTCTTTGGGTTATGGTTTTGCTTTATCTCTCCCCTGCATGGATGTATTAGCTCGTTTATTGCAGCTCACAGCTGCTGGATGTTTACAGTAGCACCCCACAGGGCGGGACACGTCGACCTTGAGCCACGCTGACAGTAAATTCAGTCAGTCAAACTGTGGATGAATGAAACTTTCTGTCAAACACTTTCTGTCAAACATCCACTCTCCCTCTATAAACCGGCAGGCCGTCCCACAAAGATCACTGAGACACCTTTTAACACGTAATTTCCTAAATAAAACATAGAAGCGGGTGGATTTTTAATTTCTTGGTACATAAATTGTGAATTAAAATCAAACGATAGTTGCCTAAAAACAGCGAGTCAAGGCTGCACTCTTTTTCCAGGAACCAAAAACAGCCTGACACATGTTTCCAGAGGGAAACTCTTCATCATCCAGTGGAAAACAAGTTGATCCACCGTCTATTTAATTCTATTTTAAGCAGCAGCCGTGCAGAGATTCACTGTGAAAGTAACTCCAGTGTGTGAAAGTGCTGCTGCTGTTTCCACCGGACTGGTAAGAACAGACACACTCCACTTGTCCCCTCGCTGTGTTTACTCTGATTCGGCTCTAACAAACGCAGACTTTTAGCTCACTGTGGATTTGTTCAGAGCGCTTTCTTCTTACGTGTCAGTCCTCCTGGCTTCCCACGCAGAGTATCGGCGAAGTCAAAGTCCGTCCCGCAGAGTCCGGGTCTTCATGGTGGAGCTTCTCGGAGTGGAAACACGCTGAAGTGAGAGTCGGAGCACCGACACAAAAATCTCTCCACCGGGAACAGACTGGAGTCGCGTTACACCGGAGTGGACGTGGGGAGAGAGGTGGGTGTCACCTTGCTGACGTCATCGGCCATACCTGTTTGGAGCGGCGCGAGGAAAAGGAGGAGGAGGAGGAGGTCTGTTAACACCGGCTGAGAGGGGAGGTGGGGTCATTTTGTAACTCCTCGCTGCACACAAGGGTAATAATTTACAGCTTCATGAACAAATGCAGTAAAGTAATTCTTCTGTGGAGCTTGAAAATGAAATAAAATAAATTGTCATTGCTGTGATTTTTTCTCTATTTTTATTCTATAAATGTCATGTTTAAAACTAAAGTTTTGTTGAAGCAGGGGCGGAGCCATGGAGTAATCAGGGGTGGCCGCACCCCCTATCTGATTGGCCACCCCAAAACCCCAAACCATGATATGCTTTCTGGTTTTGCCATTGGTGGGACTTGAGTTACAATGGCATTAAAATCAACCATTCAGACTGTGTTGCAACACACTATCAGTAGTTTTCCTAGCATATAATGCTGCCTTCCAATTGTACTCGGAATTTCCGAAATTCATCTGGAACACCCCCCTGAAGTCAAGTTTCCGACTCGGAAAGTCAGACGATCCTCGCCAAACCCCAACTTGACAACAACATCATTATCCAAGATGGCAGCGCAGTGAATCAACAGTAAAGAGTAACAGTGAAAGCTCTTGTAATGTATTATTTATTAGCGCTTCTGTTTTGTTTTTGTGAAACTTAATAAGTGGTATATGTTTTGCTGCCCAACTTCTAACTGTGAACACGGTGCTATGGTGTTTGTAGAGTAAAATACTGTGTTGAGCGTTGTTTACAACTAGTATTGCTAACAGCCACTGACAACGGCTAACAACAGCTGACAATTGTAAACAACAGCTAACAACGGGTAAATGTAGGCGTCCATCTAGGTTTTCGGACTTGTTAACTGGAACACTGTCAGCTCAGGTGTAGTGTCATTCCCAGCTCTGACATCTGACTTCCGAGGTAACTTGAACGCAGCATAAATGTGGCAGGTTTCCTAAATTGTATCTATTTTTTAGCAATTTACATTTTAGTGACTTTAGACATACATTTTTGGGGTTTCTAAAAAAAATCTGGCCAAGGAGACTTTTTTTATAATACCATTTTGTTCAGTTCTAAAGTTCTAAAAACACAGGAATTATGATACTGTCTCGATTAAAATAAAATGTAAGTAGTGCAGTGTTAATGATTAATCCAAAAGGGTCAGTAAATGTTAATCATTGCACTTTTATGATACAGAAAGAGTGAGCCACACTTAATGAAGTGAATATGCAGAAACTTGTGGTTTGGATGAATTGATTTATTCTTCGTATAAGATATGTTCCTGCACTTTGACAAAATTGTGAGAAAAAACAAAAAATATCTGACTAAATTTTTCCTTACTCTGAAACATTTTCACCATCTCTGAGGAGTGGGAAAACTCGACACAGTCATTATTTGAGTATACTGGGATCTGTAAGGTGTAAAGAACTGAAAACCGAAAGTAAAATTTTCCATTAAAAAGAGATAATCTCAAAGAATGACAGGAGTCAGGTGTATCATGCTATTATTTATTATGTTCAGCTGATGCAAGCAAGAGCACTTCGTGTATGCCTGACAAGGTAAAGCACATCGTATCTTCTCTTCTTCAATTTTCATTCAACAATAACTACAGTACATACAGAATTTCCCACCAAAATGATATGACAAAGTTGGAACTAGTGATGTGTGAATCTGATCGGTACATGCAGAATGAAATAAGTGCACATCATGAAACAGTGTTTCTGACTAGATGAATGCTGTTTCTTTAATAACTTAACCCCTACACATGCTGTGGTTCAATGAGACGAATCAATTTCTTTAATTGATTGATCGCAATGACTACACTGGTTGGAGTTAACCAAGTGTAAAGGGCAAAGTGTCAGCATGTTTGTCGAATGATCAGGGGATGAACAGATGTACTGTCAACCACTAGAATAAAAAACACAGAAAGGATCAATCTGAAAGGATATAATTAAAAACTATTTTATAGGCCTGAAGTTTGAATCGTCTGTTTTTATTTAGCAGATTGTTTGTCTTTTTGTGTCAGTGATGCAGTTCTTTGGTCCCTTTTTAAGATTACTCAGACTGGAAGATATAAACAAGGGTTAATAAGAAATCCCAATTTTCTTTTGGTGCCTTTGGCGTAAACTTAATCTTAAAAAAGACCAGTCAAAAAATGAAGTTAGGATCATACTGTTTGAGTAAAAGAGGAGTGTTCAGTAAATGTAGTTAAAAGGGTTCAATCTGGACTGAAATCTTTGAAACAATCTATCAAACAAATTTTGAGATGTAACTAAAAGAACTAAAATGCAGATAAAATAACATCATTATTGATTAAATTGATTAAATTTATGAATAAACTGGATCGTTGTTTTTCAAACTGCACATGTCAGAAATAGAGAATATTTTTACCTAAGCTTCCATCATTGAAGCCCTAAGGACCCGTCTCATGTATCTCATTTATTCTGATACCACATCAAATTGAACTGCCTGACTTGCTTGTTGCTTTAAAAGTGTGAAAATCTTTGTGTCAGCTAAAAGCCTGCTCAAAAGCCAGCACCATTATAGGATGTTTTCCTATAATGTCACCTCTGTCACCGACTGGTACTTATGTCAACCACTTCTCGATGCAGTCGTTGAACACTGTGAGGTTTGAGTGCCACAAGAGGTGCTGCACCCCAGGGCGAACACACGTCGATATCCCCCCACGAGCATCCAGGGTCTTCAGTCCAAACAAGTCCTTCCTGTAAAACTTTGAGAAAAAAGACAAAGAGAGAGACAAGTTACCTAAATCTGCCACATGCAGACTGGTTTTGCAGTAATACTAAAGTGATAGGGGCGTAAATTGAGAAAAAACTGTAGTGATAGATCGTTTAAAACTCACCCTCTGGTCCTTCATTTCTACCATGTTTTCCTTCTTGTCATAGAATCCAAAGAGGCTGAGCAGAAAAGAGGAAACAGTCATTCCAGGTACAGATAACATGAAACCTTTGCACCAAACACAAATATTAAAGGCTGTGTAATAGAAACTATTTCTACTTGATCTGAGACACTTTCAAAGTGTAAATTTGATTTAGGAGCTTTTAAATTTCCCAACAAGAGAAAATTAAAAAGTTTATATAAATTTGGCTGAACGAGTTATTTATAACCCATGTAATACAGGGGTTTTTCACTCTTGGGAAACCCACTGAAATTCACATCAAGTCTTTTTAATGACATCCAAGAGCATACAAGGCCATCAGCAACAAAACAGACTATTTTTATATCCTAAATTTTAATGCCTGAAACTCGTGAGAAGGGGAAAGTGTCGATTGAGAAAGACGAAACAGCTGTTTTTTCAAAATTTCCATAAATTATTCACAATTAAAGAAACATTTCGCTGGAAAAAAAATCAGCATGATGAATTTTTTCGGTAAAAATAAAAATAAAAACGGCTGAAATATGTAGGAGACCAGGTAAGGATGGATCATTTTATCCACAAGGGGGCGCCAATTTCAATACAACCCAAAAGTTTCTCAATAGACCTTTTTCGCAGTACGCGGAAGTCAGCATCTGCTCACTTCCGGTGTTAGCGTGTGGTGGAGCCACTTAGCATCGCCCATAGACGGCCATTCATTTTTCACGATATTAACAAGCTCGCGACTCGTTTTTTTGAAATGTTATGTCAAATTTTATGCTATGTGCTGTTTTACCAACTCTTGTTCTTCAAAATATTGTCCGGATCTTGTACTTTACTTTTCGGAAATTATGTTTATTGGTCTGGAAATTTTCTGATAATGGTAACCATTGCTCTTCAGTAATGACCTATTAAACATAATTCCCGAATAATAAAGTACAAAATCCGGACAGTATTATGAAGAACATGAGTTAATAAAACAGCACAAAGCATAAAATTTGACATTACCAGTCAAAAAAACGAGGAGTGAGCTTGTTAATATCTTGACAAATGAATGGCCGTCTATGGGCGATGCTGAGTGGCTCCACCACACGCTAACACCGGAAGTGAACAGAATGCTAACTTCCGCATACTGTGAAAAAGGCCAAATGGTTAAGGAATGTAAAGGACTAGTACGTACAATTGAGTATGACATTGCCACGAGCTTAAGTTTATAAAGATTAAATTATGCTCATCCAAAAAGTAAAATAAATATCAAAGTCATTATTATTAACTGTTTAGAAAAACTCAAATCTAAGTGGAACATTTGGATATTAATCCATGGAAAGTGATTTACTGATAGGAGGTGTTTTGTTTCCCTGTTCGGACAAATTGTATTGTTTGCGATAAGGAAGTTTTTTTTATTTGTAAAGCTTAGATGGGGTTAAAACCTGGACTGCCACGGTGTTATGACGCCATCATCTGGTCCTCCAATCAGAACCAGGTTCTTGATGCGCAGGAAGTTTTTCTTCCACACTGAGGAGAAATCCATGAATTTACTTTTTTACTGTACTAAAAAAATGAAAAACTACGGCCTGTTAAAGTACTTCAGTCATTACCTTTCATTTTTTCATGTGGTCTGTCACCATTAATCGGGGCCAGAAAGGCGCTGCTCTTCTGGTACCTGGACCTGCGATGAGGGTCTGCAGAGAAAGATTCAGGTCTTTACACACCTACCGTACAAACCAGGAGGTAAGGTAAAGTAGATATTAATGTCAATGAAACAGAGTAATCTGCAGCTTTCTTATGTTCCGGGAGATGAATCAAGAAAGATTTCCATCTGACCTGGAGCTGATCAGGCCACTCATGACTGTTTATACAATTTAGCAATTTAGTGACAGATGAATATGATGATGGGCTTCTGAAAGAAGCTAAGATGGCTGCTACAGATGCTGGTGGCTTTAAATTTGCTACTGAATAAGAATGAACACACCAGACACTTGCTGCCTGCTGATGTAGAGCCAAACATCTATAAAGTCGAGCACAAACTATTCAAATTGGACCAGAAGAATAACTCTACTCAACTATCTGCTTATCAAATATTTGCAGACCCCTCCCATTCTCACCATTCCAGTAGTTGCAGATGGAATAGTGTTGTCCAAAAGTGTTGTAGCAGAAATTAAACACGAACTCTTTCAACGGGGGTAACAAAGGAAATTGCAGGTATTCTGTTGCTGTGGGAAAAAGACAGTAAAATATTTTATTATTGTTTTATATTTTTTAATGTAAGATCTACAATCAAACTTCCAAAATAGGTGAGATGCTGCGTAAAAAATGATGAAACAGAATTTTGGGGTTTTGCAAAACATTTAAAGTCTAAATTTAATTAAAAACCGTACAAAGACTTTGTGATAATGTTGGAACTGAAACTGTAGTTTTATTGAAAATATGATCTCCTTTTAACTTTGCCACCGACACACTTCTTTTAAATGCATGAACATTGTTGGAAACTGTTGAACTATTTGCTCACACAGTCTCTCACAGAGCATTAATCTCTTAACATCTTTACATATAAAACATTCTGCCTCTTTGAAATGCATTAGTCCTGTTGAAAGTTAATATAACTGTAGCTGGGTGATGTTCCTCCATCTTTTTCCTTTTTTCAATATTACAAAAGTTTTTCATTGAGTAATAACTTTAATTTTTACTTTAAACATCTGATATATTTCCCAGTCTTTATTCTTTTACAGTTTTTTTTATGACACTGTTCCCTGAAGGGTGAGTGTTATGTAGACATGCTGAAAGTATAAAAGGACACCCTCTGACCTCCGTACTGCCCAGTTTTGAGATGTATTAGTCCTGTTACTAGCCTGTTGAAAGTTAACATCATTTTAGATGTGAGATGTTCCCCCATTTTTTTATATTTCACAAGTTTTTTTGTTTATCAACCAATAACTTTTTTTCTTTTTAAATCATATATATTGCTCAGTCTTTTGGGTTTAAATGAATTGAAGGCCATTAAATTGTGTTCGTTTACATTTTAAAAAATTCATTTTCACAACTTTTTTTATTAATTTTTGCTTTCAGATCATTAATGTCTGTCAATTTAAAAGAACCTTTACAACTAGAGTCCTAAAATGACACTGTTGACATGCTCAAAGTATAAAAGGACGCCCTCTGACCTCCGTACTGCCCAGCTTGTGGAGATGACAGTGAAATGAAGGTGTCCACGTTGTGGCGTGCAGTTTTGTAGAGAAGCCCTCGACAAATTAGACCACCTGATAGAAAAAAGGGGACAAAAAATGGTCAAAGGGTAATCAATCTTAACAAATATTGAGTATCAAAGCATGACCCTTCGGATTGTTTCATCTCCTCGGGAGCTCAAAAGTGTTCAGCTGAGTGTGTTATGAGTGAGAAGGAGGACCTTGTGAGTAGCACAGAAGATGAACCCCATCAGGAAATTTCTGCATGATTGGCTTGATTTTCTCCCTGAAGCCACGGACCTGCTTCCACATTGGCGTTAAACTCTGCAAGTCATTGAACAAACTGATGACATGGACCTCAGTGCCTGGATGCGCCTGAAAAAAAAAGAAAAACACAAACAGAAAGTGAGAACAGCAGAGAAAAGGCAGTAATCACTCATTAAATCTCTATCTCACTGATGACTTCTCATGATGCATCACATGAACTCTTTTACAGGACTCACCTGCAAAGACAAAGACACCCGTTCTTTCATTTCATGTTTTCATTTAGTTCTATTTTATAATTTCACCCCACTACATGTCAACATTCAGGGGCGTTTACCTCCATACTCTTTGAAAATACAGATTATAACGTAATCCACTTTCTTCTTTTTCTACCTCCTCAGCGTAGAGTTTAAACTAAAGAAAGGTTAATCGACAAGTTCAAACAGCTCATAGTTGAAACCAAAATCAAAGACAAACTATTTAGTGACAGGAAAAAAATAAAGACAATTTTTGTTTAATAGCAGCAGTGAAGGAGACAGTGTGGACAATATGAACCCACTTCCTATCATGCATCAAAAGCACATTCATAAAACCCTTTAAATGCATCTATAAGGCCTGATTACAGTACTTATGAGTGGAAGTGAATATTCATAACAGCTTATAGCAATGTTTATGAAGTGTTATAAGCAGTAAGCGTAAAATTTATAAAGGGACAGTTTATAATGTAGTACACCTAATGCAAAAGAAAGAACAGCAGCTCTTTAATTCTGGGTTTAGAAATGCATAACTCTCATATTATTATATATTATATTCATAAAAGTTAATAATGTGTTTATTCTAGATTTCATAAAGTTATAATTTCTATGATTCTCAGTTCTGAAAACATCTTATTTATACTCTAGCTTATCTTATTGTTGCATTACAAGCACTTTTTTGGTTTGCTAACACTTCTAATGGAGAATTTATTTTACTGAGGACAAAAACAGTGTTTTTACAGTGTGATATCAAATATCTTCTCTATAATCTAAAACAAATTTCAATAAAACTAGGTACACACATGAGCTCTTTTGAGCTGTCCTACCTGTGTAATGAATTCAGTCAATTTTTCAAAATGACCTGTTCCCTCAAACACCCCGTGGACGAGGATAACCGGCTTGTACCCGTCGATGTGAGCCCCCATGAGCAGCAGCAGCAGAGACACCGCTCCGATGGTCTGCAGACTCTTCATCTCTCTACCTGGAAAGAGGATCGTCAGAGGAGCACAGAGAAATATTGAGATATTTTAACAGTGCTGATGAATAGTTATTAACTCTTTTAAACTTTGAGTTTGACTCGTCTTGACGATGTGTGAGCGCACTTCCCGTATCACATCCTTTTTATAACATTCAGTCAAGCCACCTACTATCACACAGTGCCATCCCGCCCAAAGCTGACTCAGCTTTTATAGAAATGTGTGACTAAATTATAGCCAGAGGAAAAGTTAAGGTTTCATTTCACTTTTTATTAATTTTAGTTTAATTCAAATGACTTTTGCTGGCATGAAAGTCAGAACAATGTTGCCAAAGCATAAACAATATTACACTCTGACATTATTCATGTTTGTCATATCTAGTACCTGTACTTCTTTTTACTGTATTTGATTCTTATACAGGATTTCATCAGAGTCAATTACAGTCGAATAAAAACAGAGTGTGGATCAGACAGCTCCTCTGTATTTGGGCTCTAACTGTGTGTGTGAGTTCAGTTCATAGAGCAGCTGGACCTTCACTCAGGAGAACTGACAGCTTCTTCTCTGGAGGTATGGTAACAAAATCTGAATTATGATGGGTTAATTTTTCTTAATGTGTTCTTTTACAGCCTTTTAAACAGTTTCACAATCTTTGGATTTGTTTTTTTTTGCATTAATATCAGTCAATTTGAAACAGCTTTTACAACCAGGGTCCCGAAATGACCCCGAGTGTAATGTAGACATGCTGAAAGTGTCAAAGGACCCCATCTGACCCTAGAAGAAAAATGACAAGAAGTGTTAAGTCATTGTGGTCAAAAAGAGCCACATGTCGTTTCAGCAACAGAAACAGAAGTGTCAAACTTATTTAGATACTGCTCCTCATCTTTAGTGTGAGCTTGTGTCTGTTTCCTTCCTTCCTTCTCTTTGGTTCATCTTCTCTTTATGTCTGTGTGTATTTATGAGTATGATAGTGAGCATTCAGTATATCTCATTGTTCAGTGTGTTTTCCTTCATTCATGCCTGGTGATTATGTTGGTAAACTGACCTTCAGATAACAGATACTCTGTCTGCCTTTCCTCTCTGTGACCTCTTGATGTCCTTGTGTTTAATATGAACAGCATAGATAATGTCCACTCTGTCTAACATTATCTGGGAGGGATCATTTCTCTTAGTGTTTGACAGACTGAGTGGCACTTCTCTTTTTACCACCTTATTTTTATCTTTCTCTGACAGTGGACGGGTTTTCTCACTGAGCTCTCAGTCACTAGTTTATTTATCACATCAAGCTTAAAGCAAAAGAGTGTGTTTAAATAGTGCTAAGTTAAAGCAGTCAGTTCTGGTTGCGAGTGTTTCAGGCTGCTGTTGACCGACTGTTCATCACCTCCGCCAAGGAGGTTATGTTTTTGGTAGCGTTGGTTTGTTTGTTTGTCTGTTAGCAACTTTACGGAGAAAGTTACAGACAGATTGACCTGAAATTTTCACCAGAGGTGCGTCTCAGCCCCAGGAGGATCCCATTACATTTTAGTGGTGATCCGGATCACCTTCTGGATCCAGGAATTTTTGAAGGATTCTTTATCATTGTGAGATAGGGCAAATTTTGGAATTTTTGCATTTAACTCTCTAAAAATGTCCAGAGTCTTTAGTAAAAAATGACACAAAAGGATCTCAATGAGTTTTATGAGGTGTCAAAGGTTGATCCTGATCCAGACAAAATTCTGGATACTGTGATCCAGAACACACAAAAATAAGGGTGTTGTTGGAATTTTCAGTGCTGAAAGATAAACAATGGGCGGCATAGTGGTGTAGATGGGTGGCACAGTGGTGTAGTGGTTAGCACTGTCGCCTCACAGCAAGAGGGTCCTTGGTTTGAATCCTGGTCAGGGCATTTCTTGTTTTAGGAACATTATAAACAGTGAACATACCAGTTTAAACACAAATAAACGTTAATAAAAGACACGTAACAGTAAAAGTTTTGGTGTGAATCACAATATAAGGGGGGACATGAGCTGCTTGGCGGAGGTCTGCGCTCTCTGAGTGCTTTTCTAGTTTATATATATTTTGAGTCAATTTACTTCTAAAAGGTTTCTCAACTTGGATTTTTCAATTATTTTTTTTATCCTTTTGGAAATGCTTGGCTTCAGTTTAGTTTAGATCAGTTTCATCATTTGTTTTATTTTTGTGACATGGGAGCCTTGTGAAGGACAAGACCCTTTAATTAAACACAGTGTAGAAATATATTGTACCAGTCAAATGTTTATCTTATTAAAAATTATCGTATATTTGTTTGTTATATTTGATAACGCTCTACATGAGGAGAACTTGTCACAGTTCTTCTCGAGGGAGGCTGCCAGGTTTGTTTGAGTCGTCCATCTTTTTGTGGCTGGTTTGTGGTCACTGAGACCATATATGGTCAGGATCAGCGTCTGTTTTCTGTTTCAGACAGAGTGGAGATATTCAGACATTTTATCCTCTTTCTCGATGGATAAATTTAAGTTTAGCTGACTTTGCGATTTGGGTCTCTTTTCCTGTGATCACTGTCCGCACCAAAGGTGTTCACTGGCTGATGAGGAGGTTTGCATCTATGATCATCTCCTGAGTATTTTAGATCCAAAGTATTAGTTAAAGTGAATAAGGTCCAAAATATTCACACAAAAGCACCTACATTTTATCATTACTTTTATTATCATTATTACCTGTTCTTATTTTATTAGCATTGTTGATATTGCCTTTTATATTTACTATCCTGTTTCCACTTTCGTCCTCCCTTTTTATTGCATTTTCCTTTTTTCTTCACTATTTTATGTTTGTATTTCGGTCCTCATGGTCTCATTTTATGTTGCATGGTTCTTGAATTGTCTGGGTTCCTTATGACATGAAAATGACCTTCAATTCCGTTTTAACTGAGCTTTTTGTTTTTGTCTTTTTCCATGTGCTCTATGACTACATGTCAAAGCACTTTGTAAACATTTTGTTTTTTAAAAAGTGCTATACTCATAGTTATCATCATTATTATTATTATTATTATTAGTAGTAAATCAGCTTTATATGTCAACTTGATGAGACAGGAATCAGATTCTGACTTTAAAACTTACAAAAGAATAACATCATTTTATTATAAAATAAATATATATTTTTTTCAAATGCACAAGTCAAAAATGGAGAATTCATTTGTTTATCTGTTGGTTCTAATTTTCCTTTTTTTGTGCAAAGAACTCTTGGTAAGTTGAAGGAGTTTGAAGTGTATCAAAACCAGAAAGTAAGATTTTCCATTAAACAGCAGTAATCTCAAAGAATGACAGGAGTCAGATGTATCATGCTATTATTTATTATGTTCAGCGGATGCAAGCAAGAGCACTTAATGTATACCTAACAAAGTAGAGCACATTATATCTTTGTCATTATATCAGTTTTCATTCATCAATAGTTACAGTATATAGTGAATTTCCAAACCAAATTATACAACAAAACCAACAAAAAAAAGTGTGAAAATCTGCGTGTCAGCTGAAAGCCTGCTCATAAACCAGCACCATTATAGGATGTTTTCCTATAATGTCACCAACTGGTACTTAAATTAACCACTTCTCAATGCAGTCTTTGAAGACTGTGAAGTTTGAGTACCATGTTGTGTGCTCCACTCCAGGGCGAACACACGTTGATATCCCCCCACGAGCATCCAGGGTCTTCAGTCCAAACAAGTTCTTCCTGTAAAACTTTAAGAGGACAAACAAAGAGAAAAACAAGTTACTCAACAGACAGAGTTATAATGAAAAAAATGAAGTCTGTCACATGCAGACTGGTTTTGCAGTATCACTGAGTTGATTGGGGCGTAAGGGGGGAAAAACAGCAGTGAAACTCACCCTCTGGTCCTTCATTTCCACCACGTTGTCCTTCTTGTCATAGAATCCAAAGAAGCTGAGCAGAAAAGAGGAAGCAGTCACTCCAGGTATGATATTATTGTAAAAATAATCACTGTTGAAACATGTAGGAGACAGGGTAATGAAGGACCATTTAGTCCACAAGGGGGTGTCAGATCTGACACGATAGTTCCTCTTTGGAGCATTAACTTATAATGAAGTTTAAGGTATTGAAAGGATTAGTACAGAAGGTTAAGTATGAACCAACCACAAGCTTTATGACTATAAAAACTAAGCTATGCTAGTCCAAGAAGTATATTTATTATTAAAGATATTATCAGTGATTGTTTAGGAAACTCCAAATCTAAGTGGAACATTTGGATATTAATCCAGGGAAAGTAATCCATAACTTTACTTTACTGGTTTGCTATAAGAAAGGTTTTTTTTTTATTTGTAAAGCTTAGATGGGGGTAAAACCTGGACTGCCATGGTGTTATGACGCCATCATCTGGTCCTCCAATCAGAACAAGGTTCTTGATGCGCAGGAAGCTTTTCTTCCACACTGAGGAGAAATCCATGAATTTACTTTTTTACTGTACTGAAAATAATGAAACACTACGGCCTGTTAAAGTACTTCAGTCATTACCTTTCATTTTTGGGTCTGGTCTGTCACCATTAATCGGGGCCAGAAAGACGCTGTTGTTCCGGTACATGGACCTGCGATGAGGGTCTGCAGAGAAAGATTCAGGTCTTTACACACCTACTATACAAACCAGGAGGTAAATTAAGGTAGATATTAATGTCAATGAAACAGATCAATGTGCAGCTTTCTTATGCTCTGGTAGATCTATCAAGAAAAATTTCTATCTGACATGGAGCTGATCAGGCCAATCATGACTGTTTATACAATTTAGAGACAGTTGAATATGATGACTGGCCTGCCAATGTCTGAATGTAGAGCCAAACATCTATAATGTTGAGCAAAAACTATTCAAATTGGACCGGAAGAATAACTCGTTTTAATCCCTTAGAAACCTGGAAGTACCAGCTGATGGATACAAAGTAGATAAAGTAGACAAAGTAGAAAAAATCTGCTTTTCAAATCATTGCAGACCCCTCTCATTCTCACCATTCCAGTAGTCGCAAAAGGACTGTTGTAGTCCCTTCTTGTAGCACTGGCTTGAAACAAATTTCTTCGAGATTAACCAATCCAGCACGGCGTCAGGGACTGTTGAAAAAAAGACAGTAATCTTATTTGTTTGGATTTCAGGTCTACAATCCAACTTCCAAATGAGGTGAGACACTCCATGAAATATTAATAAAACAAAATTTGATGGTTTTCAAATCATTTAAAGTCTAAATTTAATTGAAAACAGTACAAAGACTATGTGATAATGCTGAAATTGAAAACTTTGTTTTATTGAAAATATGAGCTCTTTAGATTAAAATGAATTGCAAACCATTAAATTGTATTCTTTTACATTTTTTTATAACACTGTTCCCTGAAGGGTAAGTGTTATGTAGACATGCTGAAAGTATAAAATGACGTCCTCTGACCTCCGTACTGCCCAGCTTGAGGAGATGCCAGTGAAATGAAGGTGTGCACGTTGTGATACGGAATCCTGTAGAGGACTGCTCGACAAATTAGACCACCTGATAGAAAAAAGCGGACAATAATGGTCACAGAGTAGTCGACATAAATACATAAAGAATATTAAAAGCATGAACCATAGGACTATTTCATCTTCCAAAAAAATGATTCAATATTTCTGCTTAAATCAAAAATCACAACATGATGCCCTAGCTGTTGGTCCAAGTGGAGGTTAAAGTTTGACAGCTGCTGCTTCTTAACTCTTGAGTATGAACATACATCTGACCTAAGAGTATAAATGACAAGAAGTGTTAAGTCATTGTGGTCAAAAAGAGCCACACGTCCTGTCAGAAACAGAAACTGGAGTGTCAAACTTGTTTAGATACTGCTCCTCATCTTTAGTGTGAGCTTGTGTCTGTTTTCTTTCCTTCCTTCTCTTTGGTTCATCTTCTCTTTATGTCTGTGTGTATTTATGAGTATGATAGTGAGCATTCAGTATATCTCATTGTTCAGTGTGTTTTCCTTCATTCATGCCTGGTGATTATGTTGGTAAACTGACCCTCAGATAACAGATACTCTGTCTGCCTTTCCTCTCTGTGACCTCTTGATGTCCTTGTGTTTAATATGAACAGAATAGATAATGTCCACTCTGTCTAACATTATCTGGGAGGGATCATTTCTCTTAGTGTTTGACAGACTGAGAGGCACTTCTCTTTTTACCATCTCATTTTTATCTTTCTCTGACAGTGGACGGGTTAGGGTTTGGTCTGTCTGTTTCATACATTACAAAACCCCTCACAGGAGCTCAAAAGTGTTCAGGTGAGTGTGTTATGAGTGGGAAGGAGGACCTTGTGAGTAGCACAGAAGATGAACTCCATTAGGATTTTTCTGCATGATGGCCTTGATTTCCGTCCTGAAGCCATTGACCTGCTTCCACATCGGCTTGAAACTCTTCTCCTTGTCGAACAAACTGATGACATGGACCTCAGTGCCTGGATGCGCCTGAAAAAAACAAACAGAAAGTGAGAACAGCAGAGGAAAAGACAATAATCACGCATTAAATCTCTATCTCCCTGATGACTTCACATAATGCAACACATGAGCTCTTTGACAGGAGTTACCTGTAAAGACAAAGACACCTGTGCTTTCCTTCACTGTTTGTATTTAGGGACGTTTACCTACAAACCCCTTTTGAGAGCTTTAGTAAACTGGACGAACTCAACCCAAAGGATTCACAATCGAAATCAAAATCACTATACAAACAAAAAAGACACAAACACCTAAACCAAAACCCCTGACCCTGACCCTGACTCCACCATCTAAACTCACACAAGAAATCGACACGTATTTATACATTACCTGTATTAAAAAGGCCATTTAAAAAGCCATAGATGTACATCACATGTAAATAATGTGTACATCAATACACTAAGTCATTTAATTGATTTATTTTTCTTACTAATTGTTTTCTAATAATTTAAGAAGTAAAGGAAAACATGCATGTTGTTATCTTCCTGCACATGTATATTGATCGCTATTTATTTACCTGTTAATTCACTACAAAATTATTACTTGATAAGGTTACTGAAGTTTCTATAAATCACTATTCTCTAAAGCTATTTTACTATAATACATATATATATATATACATATTCATAATGTGTTCATTCTAGATTTCATAAAGTTATCATTTCTATGAGTCTCAGTTCTGAAAAGATCTTATTTATACTCTAGCTTATCTTTTGTCACTTACTAACACTTGGATGCTCATAATTTGCTTGTTTTTGGTTTGTTAACAATTTGAGGAATTTTAAAGGAGACAAAAACAGTGTTTTTCAGAGTGATATAAAAATGTCTTCTCTCCAAGGAAGAACAAGTTTCAATAAAATCAGGTACACACAAAAGCTCTTTTGAGCTGTCCTACCTGTTCAATGTGCTCAGTCAATGCTTTTAGGTCTTCTGGTGCCTGACGAATCCCGTGAACGATGATAACCGGCTTGTACCCTTCGATGTGAGCCCCCATGAGCAGCAGCAGAAGAGACACCGCTCCAATGATCTGCAGACTCTTCATCTCTCTACCTGGAAAGAGGATCCTTGAAGGAGCACAGGGAGACTTGATGTTAGGATATTTAACAGTGCTGGTGAATAACTACCGATCTGTTTTTAACTTTGAGTTTAACCGGACTTGACTTTGGATGTGTGAGCGCACTTCCTGTACCACATCCTTTTTATAACATTCAGTCAAGCCACCTACTATCAAACAGTGCCATCCCGCCCAAAGCTGACTCGGCATTTATTGGAATTAAAGTACTCAATGTGCTCAATGTATCACCACACACACACACACACACACACACACACACACACACACACACACACACACACACCTCGAGGAAGACAGGGGGCAATGGCATCATCTTGCAACAACAACTTCTAGCGATTTCTCGGACAGCCACAAGCGACTTTCCTCCTTACTGAGGAGATGGTAACAACACTGAGTTGGAGATCTGTTTGGTGATAAAAGAATAAAATCATCTTAATAAAAGTGACCAGATTTTCTGAAATGAAATCCGGGGACATTTTCAACTTGGTGATAAAATTAATTCAAGGCTGTCAAGATGAAAAGAAGAAACTGGGACAGAAACAGTTTAAGACATTTTTAAACGTTTATGTAAGTGCAAGTTGTGTGTGTTTGTGTGCACACACATTAACATGATGAAATTTCGAAGAGTGGCAAACAAGTAGGAAAACAATGAGGCTAATTTTAAATGCAGTGGCTCAACACTAGTACCGTTACTCACCGCAAACCAACATTGGACACCGCAAAAAACAGCCCAGCCCGTACAAAATAAATCGATTTACACTTACCATAAGGTAGGACCATAGTCTGTATATAGAATGGACAGCGTCTGCCTCCTCGCTGGGTGAAGCCACTCTGAGAACAGCACCCCCTGGTGACGGGCTGCAGTATAGGTCATAAATCCCGCCTCCGCCAGCAAATCTAATAAAGCTGTGGACAAACTTTAGAAATTTATTACACAGAAAATACATTTTTCTCCCCCCTGCTTGTGATGTTGACATGTAGTTACACTAAGACTGGTTTGTGCTCAAGTCCTCTTTATTCTGTACAGCCCCATTTTTAAGTTATTAGGGGGTTCGTGCTTTCTATGATTGACACCTGATACAGCCCATGGGCGTACAAAGATTGCGTAGCTCACCCGGGGGATACGCTGTTTGAGCCGAGCGTCATCACAGCGACTCTCGGCGACTCTCCCGCCGAATGCGCACAATGCTACTGAGCAAGTGGTGGTTTCAGGAAATGAAGAAAAATCGCGGAAATACCGAGAGCTTTTCGGCTTCAAATCCGTACACAGGCGGGAGGCGCAACCAAGTTGTCCGTAGTATATACAGTCTATGGACAGGTCCAGCAGGTAAACGGTTGCCTGCTGCCTCGCTCCTCTGCCCTTCTTCCCCTCCTTTACAGCGCGCCGTCAGAGTACCGTAATGTGTCCTATATCACCGCAAAGCTCCGCTTCTCAGCCTTTAGATTCCGTTAGAATTACGTTGTTTGCGCAAACGGTTGAGGAGTTACGGTAATCTGAACTTTACCTGCTGTTTTCTGTCGCCGGCGTCGTCTGTAGTTTTTCTAGTCCAAACAAGACATTTTTTCTCCTCTCTTTGATTATAAAAAAAAGAAAATCCCAGATAACTTCTCTATACAGGAAAAAGATCACTTTCAATTTACAATTAATTAATAAGGTCCAAAATAATTTACAAAATCAACTATATCAAGAATCAGATTCTGACTGTAACCGTTACAGAAGAATAACATAATCTTAACTGATTAAAAAGGGTTTTTTTTTGTCAAACTGCAAAGGTCTGAAACAGAGAATTAATTGTTTATCTTTTGGTTTTAATTTTACTTTATTTTCCATTTGTTGGTACAAAGAACAGCTGGTAAGTTGAAGGAGTTTGAAGTGTATCAAAACCAGAATGTGAAATTTTCCATTACACAGTAATCACAGGAGTCAGATGTATCATACTATTATTTATTATGTTCAGCTGATGCAAGCAAGAGCAACTTGCTTAATTTATACCTAACAGAGTAGAGCACATCATATCTTTGTCATTATATCAGTTTTCAATCATCATTAGTTACAGTATAAAGTGAATTTCCAACCCAAATGATACGAAAAAATTGAAACCAGAGATGGGTGAATCTGATCTGATCTTGACCGAAATCTCTAAAACAAACTATCAGAGAGATTTTGAGATGTTCCTAAAGGGGCATTAATGCAGATAAACTAACATCATTTTAATTAATTTATTTCATTATCAAACTGCATATGTCAGAAATATAGAGAATTAATCTGTTTATCTTCTATTCATCGCAGAAACAAAACACATACCGGAAAATTCCACCAGAGGGCAGCAACTAGTAATCCCTGCTCAGGTCTTCCATGGACACATTTCATATATATAATTTATTCTAATACCATATAAAATTTAACCGTGTGTTTAAGGATGCATCTGAAAAAGACATTTAAAAGCTGTAAAATGCTTTCAAAATAGATATAAACTTAATAAAAAGTCTGCTTGAAAAGTCTGAACAAAAGAAACATTCAAAGTATTTTCCCTCTTAGGTTTGGTGTTATATCCTGTCATAAAAGGGTGAGGACTGTGCTAAAGAATGATAATATGTTGAAATCAAATGACCCCAAGAGTCTGACTTAAAAACACTATATTTCCGTCTCTTTGTTAAACTTTTTGTACAGTTCCTTTTCTTCTGAGCAAAACAAAGCCTGCTCATAAACCAGCACCATCATAGGATGTTTTCCTATTATGTCACCGACTGGTACTTAAATTAACCACTTCTCAATGCAGTCTTTGAAGACTGCGATGTTTGAGTACCATTCCGAGTGCTTCACTCCAGGGCGAACACACATTGATATCCCCCCACGAGCATCCAGTTTCTTCAGTCCAAACAAATTCTTCCTGTAAAACTTTGAGAGGACAAACAAACAGAAAAACAAGTTACTCAACAGACAGAGTTATCATGAAAAAGATGAAGTCTGCTACATGCAGACTGGTTTAGCAGTATCACTGAGTTGATTGGCGCGTAAGTGGGGAAAAACAGCAGTGAAACTCACCCTCTGGTCCTTCATTTCCACCACGTTTTCCTTCTTGTCATAGAATCCAAAGAAGCTGAGCAGAAAAGAGGAAACAGTCACTCCAGGTATGATATTTTTGGTTAAAAAAAAATCACTGTTGAAACATGTAGGAGGACCATTTAGTCCACAAGGGGATGTCAGATTTTACACGATAGTTCCTCATAGGAGCGATAATTTAAAATAAAGTTTAAGGTATTGAAAGGATTAGAACAGAAGGTTAAGTATGAACCGACCACAAGCTTTATGACAATAAAAACTAAGCTAAAGTGATTGTTTAGGAAACTCCAAATCTAACTGGAACATTTGGAAATTAATCCAGAGAAAGTAATCCACTTATAAAAGGTGGTTTGTTTCAGTTTTTCTTTTTTTGTAGGGAAGAAATTGTGCTGCCCTGACAAATGTATAACTTTACTTTACTGGTTTGCTAAAAGAAAGTTTTTTTTTCATTTGTAAAGCTTAGATGGGGGTAAAACCTGGACTGCCACGGTGTTATGACGCCATCATCTGGTCCTCCAATCAGAACAAGGTTCTTGATGCGCAGGAAGCTTTTCTTCCACACTGAGGAGAAATCCATGAAGTTACTTTTTTACTGTACTGAAAAAAATGAAACACTATGGCCTGCAAAATAACTATTACCTTTCATTCTTGGGTCTGGTCTGTCACCATTAATTGGGGCCAGAAAGTCGCTGCTCTTCCGGTACATGGACCTGTGATGAGGGTCTGCAGAGAAAGATTCAGGTCTTTACACAAACAAAAGGACATCTACTGTTACGAATCAGAATTAACACCCCAGACACTTGCTGCCTGCCGATGTCTAAATGTAGTGCCAAACATCTTTAATGTCAAGTGAAAAGCGATTGATATTGGAAGAGACTGACTGATTTCAATAAATAATTAATTAAATAGTTATTTTTTTAATAAATAATTGCAGACCCCTCCCATTCTCACCATTCCAGTAGTTGCAGAAGGAATATTTTTGTCCAACAGTGTTGTAGCAGAAATTAAACACCAACTGTTTAAATGGGGGTAAAAAAGGATATGTCAGGCGATCTGTTTCTGTGGGAAAGAGACAGTAAAATATCTTATTACTATTTTATTTTTTTTCAATGTAAGATCTACAATCAAACTTCCAAAATAGGTGAGACACCATAAAAATTATGAAACAGAATTTTGGGGTTTTGTAAATCACTTAAAGTCTAAATTTGTTGAAAACAGTACAAAGACTATGTGATAATGTTGAAATTAAAAACTCTGCTGCTTTGAGATGCATTTGTCCTGTTACTAACCTGTTGAAAGTTAACATAATCTTAGATGGGAGATGTCCCCCCCTTTTTTTAATATTTCAGGTATTCATATTTTAAGTTTTTTATCAAGCAATAACTTTTTTATTCTTGAAATGAATATATTAATCAGTCTTTGGGTTTAAATGAATTGCGAACCATTAAATTGTTTATTCATTTTCACAACTTTTTTTTTTAATGAATTGTTGCTTTCAGATCATTAATGTCTGTCAATTTAAAAGAACCTTTACAACTAGAGTCCCAAAGTGACACTGTTACCTGAAGGGTAAGTGTTATGTAGACATGCTGAAGTATAAAATGACGCCCTCTGACCTCCGTACTGCCCAGCTTGAGGAGATGACAGTGAAATGAAGGTGTCCACGTTGTGGCGTGCAGTTTTGTAAAGAAGCCCTCGACAAATTAGACCACCTGATAGAAAAAAGGGGACAAAATGGTCAAAGGGTAGTCAGTCTTAACAAATATAGAGTATTAGAAGCATGATCCTTCGGATTGTTTCATCTCCTCACAGGAGCTCAAAAGTGTTCAGCTGAGTGTGTTATGAGTGGGAAGGAGGACCTTGTGAGAAGCACAGAAGATGAACCCCATCAGGAGATTTCTGCATGATTAGCTTGATTTTCTCCCTGAAGCCACGGACCTGCTTCCACATCGGCTCAAAACTCTCATCGTTGTTGAACAAACTGATGACATGGACCTCAGTGCCTGGATGTGCCTGAAAAAAAAAAAGAAAAACCCAAACAGAAAGTGAGAATACAAGCGATCCAATCCCAAGCGATACCAACATCAGAAAGAAGGAACACGGGAAACTGGAGAAGTACCAAGAGCTCAAGGAGGAGCTTTTACTGGAGACAAAAACAGTGTTTTTCAGAGTGACACAAAAATGTCTTCTCTCCAGTGAAGAACAAGTTCTAATAAAATCAGGTACACACAAAAGCTCTTTTGAGCTGTCCTACCTGTTCAATGTGCTGAGTCAATGCTTTTAGGTCTTCTGGTGCCTGACGAATCCCGTGAACGATGATAACTGGCTTGTACCCGTCGATGTGAGCCCCCATGAGCAGCAGCAGCAGAGACACCGCTCCAATGATCTGCAGACTCTTCATCTCTCTACCTGGAAAGAGGATCCTTGAAGGAGCACATGGAGACTTGATGTTAAGATATTTAAGAGTGCTGGTGAATAAGCGTACTTCCTGTATGACATAGTTTTTATAACATTCAGTCAAGCCACCTACTATCAAACAGTGCCAACCCGCCCAAAGCTGACTCAGCTATTATAGAAATGTCTGACAACATTATAGCCAGAGGAAAAAGTTAAGATTTTATTTCACTTTTTAATCATTTCAGTTCAATTAAAAAAATTTCAATTCAAATGACATTTATTGGAATTAAAGTACTCAATGTGCTCAATGTATCACCAGTTTATTTCAATCAAAATTTTATTTAAATAGCGGGTCTAGACTACGTTCATTATTTGTCATATCAAGCTCAGACTAATGTTCAGGTTACGTTAGAGCAGTGTTGCCAACAGAGTGTTTTAGCAAGTTTTCAGTAAACACACACACACACGCCTCGAGGAAGACTGCACGTCCCTTTGGTGGGGGTTCATGTTTAATTATACAAATTAGGCAGTGGCGTCATCTAGCAACAACAACTCGTGTCTCCCGGTCCCAGAAACAATGAAATGAACTGAATCCTGAACCGTTCAGCTGTGTATCCGTTCAGGAGGTCGGAGTCACAGGCTCCTCTCGCTAAAAACTGAATGATTCTGTGATTTGATGAGCGAATCTTTTGAACGAATCTTTTTAGTGAACTGATTCTGGTGATTCAGTACATCTAAAAGAACTGTCGTGCCCATCACTACAAGCGACTTTCCTGAGGAGTTGGTAACAACACTGAGTTGGAGATCTGTTTGGTGATAAAAGAATAACATCATCTTCATAAAGTGACCAGATTTTCTGAAATGAAATCCGGGGACATTTTCAACTTGGTGATAAAATTAATTCAAGGCTGTCAAGATGAAAAGAAGAAACTGGGACAGAAACAGTTTAAGACATTTTTAAATGTTTATGTAAGTGCAAGTTATGTGTGTTTGTGTGCAAATGGGATTTCTAAGAGTGGCAAACAAGTAGGAAAACAATTTACATGCAGTGGCTCAACACAAGTACCGTTACTCACAGCAAACCAACATTGGACACCGCAAAAAACAGCCCAGCCCGTACAAAATAAATCGATTTACACTTACCATAAGGTAGGACAGGTACAGCAGGTAAACGGCCGCCTCTGCTCTTCTCCCCCCTCCTTTCCAGCGCGCCCTCAGAGTACCGTAATGTGTCCCATATCACCGCAAAGCTCCTCTTCTCAACTCGTTTGAGCAAACAGTCGAGGAGTTACGGTAATCTGAATTTTACCTGCTATTTTCTGTCGCCGGCGACGGGGTCGTCTGTAGTTTTTCCAAGTCAAAACGCGACATTGTTTTACAACCGTAAAACGCTGAAACCGGGGAAAACTTTGATCGGGGACAGGTCAGACAAATCGGGGACGTCTGGTCACCTGAAGCTGCATAGAACAGGAATCTGACCTCAGTGTCAGAGTGGGATTTCTCATTTTCCACCCGGGAGTTTTTTGGCTCAGACCAGCCGATTCAAATTAATAACCGTTAACGGAAATAAATAATCTGAGCATCACTGGTGTACAAGTCCAACAGAAGCATTATTCTCAGCAACACTGTTATCCACAGAGCGGCCTAAGACTCCATGAGGCCCTGAGCAAAATTGGTAATATTAGATTTTGGAGCCCTCTATCTCTGGATGCCAACTAATCCAGCAGTAATCGATTAGGGCGGAGATAATTGGCAGACGACAAAGGTAGGTAGGCTACACATATAGGTATATATATATATATATATAAACGCCTTTCTTATGAATGTCTATGAGGCCACAGAGCACATGCTTCTAAAGTTAGGCGGCATGATAGACCATACCATTGTTTGGGGGGGGGGGGGGGGGGGACTATACTTTTAACCCAATATTTCAAGGAAAAGTATAAAAACAAAAAGGAAGATATTCATTTGTGACTTAAATAGCTTAATTTTTAAGGAAAAGAGCAAATTTGGGAGAATTGTTCATGTATATTTTTAAGTATTAAAAGGTCCCAGTTCTGCCCCTCCTCGACCCAAGGTTCCCCCTATTGGCCACTTCAAGCTTTGCAGTGGGAGGCCTGGAGCTGCTCAACACCTTCTCTGCTGGTTCATTAATGAAAAAGTTTAATAAGGTTGGGCGTTAACCTCATTTTTAGTAACAGTTACAGAAGAATAACATAATTTTAATTGATTACAATGGATTTTTTTTGGCAAACTGCAAAAGTCAGAAATAGAGAATGAATTGGTTATCTTTTGGTTCTAATTTTACTTGATATTGCATTTGTTGGTACCATAGACCAGTGTTTTTCAACCAGTGTGCCGTGACAGATAGTCAGGTGTACCTTGAGAAATAATCCAATTTCACTTTATTGGTCTAATTTAAAAAAAAGTACTTATTATATGCAAATAATATGCACTTCTCAAGTGTCTGTGCTGTAATCTACAGCCCCAGGTTTCACACTGGGTGAGTATGAATAAACCGAAAGACTATATTGTCATTGTATAAACCTGTATTTGGGGCTACCAAGTGTCATTTAGTTACATTCTTTGGTTGGTGGTGTGCCTCTGGATTTTTTTCAATGAAAAAAATGTGCGATGGCTCAAATAAGGTTGAAAAACACTGCCATAGACTGTATATACAGTCTATGGTTGGTACAAAGAACAGCTGGTAAGTTGAAGGAGTTTGAAGTGTATCAAAACCAGAAAGTAAGATTTTCCATTAAACAGCAGTAATCTCAAAGAATGACAGGAGTCAGATGTATCATGCTATTATTTATTATGTTCAGCTGATGCTAGCAAGAGCACTTAATGTATACCTAACAAAGTAGAGCACATTATGTCTTTGTCATTATATCAGTTTTCATTAATCAATAGGTACAGTAAATAATGAATTTTCCAACCCAAATGATACGACAAAATTGAAACCAGAGATGGGTGAATCTGATCTGATCTTGACCAAAATCTCTAAAACAAACTATCAGAGATTTTGAGAAGTTCCTAAAGGGGCATTAATGCAGATAAACTAACATCATTTTAATTTATTTATTTTATTATCAAACTGCATACATCAGAAATATAGAGAATTGATCTGTTTATCTTCTATTCATCGCAGAAACAAAACACATACCTGAAGTTTCCACCAGAGGGCAGCAACTAGTAATCCCTGCTCAGGTCTTCCATAGAGACATCTCATGTATATAATTTATTCTAATACCATATAAAATGTAACCGTCTGTTTAAGGATGCATCTGAAAAAGACATATAAAAGCTGCAAAATGCTTTAAAAATAGATATAAACTAAATGAAAAGTCTGAACAAAAGGAACATTCAAAATATATATATTTATTTTAAGCTTTTGGTGTCATATCATGTCATAAAAATTGTAATTTCCCTGAGAGAACCTCCCCAAAAGGATCAATAAAATTCTATCTTATCTAAAAGGAAGAGGATTGTGCTACAGAATAATAATACATTAAATGATATGACCCCAAAAGTCTGACTTAAAAACACTATATTTCCCTCTCTTTGTTAAACTTTTTGTACAGTTCCTTTTCTTCTGAGCAAAACAATACCATGACTTGCTTGTGGCTTTAAAAGTGTGAAAATCTCCATGTCAGCTAAAAGCCTGCTCATAAACCAGCACCATTATAGGATGTTTTTCTATTATGTCACCTCTGTTACGGGCTGGTACTCATGTTAACCACTTCTCAATGCAGTCATTGAACACTGTGTGGTTTGAGTGCCATGTTGTGTGATGCACTCCAGAGCGAACACACGTCGATATGTCCCCACGAGTATCCAGGGTCTTCAGTCCAAACAAGTCTTTCCTGTAAAACTTTGAGAAGACAGACGAAGAGAAAGACAAGTTACCCAACAGACAGATTTATGATGAAAAAGACGAGAGAGAAGTCTGCCACATGCAGACTGGTTTTGCAGTGATACTAAAGTGATTGGGGTGTAAGGTGAAAAAAAAGAAGCAGTGATGTATCCTTTAAAACTCACATTCTGGTCCTTCATTTCTACCACGTTTTCCTTCTCGTCATAGAATCCAAAGAGGCTGAGCAGAAAAGAGGAAACAGTCACTCCAGGTACGGAGAACATGAAAACTTGCCTGAAACTAATGAGTGATAGACAAATGTCGTGTACAAATATAGACATGGGCCTTTCAGACTACAAACATATTTTATTCTAGGCTGTAAAAATTTTTTATTTCAGCTGTAAAGATCAACATTTTAACATTGGTGTAAAGGGGTCTCCTTGACCTTTAGAGCAGGCCTAAAGTGGACACCCGAGGAACTGCAGTTTTATGTACTTCTGCATTAGCTGCAATTTTTAATTTCCTCATATTTCACAACAAAGCTTAAATGTAAAGTAACAACATTTTTGTTTTAATTTGTAAAACTTAGATGGGGTTAAAACCTGGACTGCCACGGTGTTATGACGCCATCATCTGGTCCTCCAATCAGAACAAGCTTCTTGATGCGCAGGAAGTTTTCCCTCCACACTAAGGAGAAATCTGTGAATTTACTTTTTTACTGTACTGAAAAATAATGAAACACTACGGCCTGTTCAAGTACTTCAATTATTACCTTTCATGTTTGGGTCTGGTCTATCACCATTAATCGGGGCCAGGAAGGTGCTGTGTTTCAAGTAACTGGACCTGTGATGAGGGTCTGCAGAGAAAGATTCAGGTCTTTATACACCTACTAAACAAACAAAAGGACATTTACTGTTTGATACTTCAGTTTAAAATGATAAAGTAAAGGTAAGGTAGATATTAGTGTCAATGAAACAGATTAATCTGCAGCTTTCTTATACCCTGGGAGATGTGTCAAGAAAGATTTCCATCTGACCTGGAGCTGATCAGGCCAATCATGACCGTTTTTAGAGACAGTTAAATATGATGATGGGCTTCTGAAAGAAGCTAAGATGGCTGCTACAGATGCTGGTGGCTTTAAATTTGAGACTGGATCAGAATTAACACACTTGCTGCCTGCTGATGTCTGAATGTAGAGCCAAACATTTATAATATGAAATGAAAAGCTATTGATATTGGAAACCTGGAAGTACCAGCTGATGGATACAGAGTAGATATAAAGGTAAAAATTAAAAAATCTGCTTTTCAAATAATTTCAGACCCTTCTCATTCTCACCGTTCCAGTAGTTGCAGATGGAGATTTTTTGTCCTATTTTGGTGTAGCAAAAATGAAATACTGTCTTCTTCATCGTGTGTGGGAATACTCTGTTCAGGTATTCAGTGTCTGTGGGAAAAAGACAGTAATCTTGTCATGGTTAAACTTGTTTTTGGACACCTGATGGCCTCACTGAGTTTAGTTTGTGGCTTGTGTGGACTTTCTCCCCCTTTTTCCTCTACAGAGATTGGACGGTTCTTCTCTGGCTCCTCCTGCACCTCATCACCTGTAATTGTGGTTGTCTCTCACTACCAGATTATACCCATACCTCCTGTGGTAGCTCGGCCAGTCTTCAAGTATCGCATATTTGAAACTTATTTGAGTGAATGTGTGTTTTGCCTGAGATTAAACCCTGCTCTCCTCCTCTCTCCTCTAGAGCCTCTGTTAAACTATTTGCTCACACAGTCTCTCACAGAACATTAACCTCTTCCCATCTTTACATTTGAGAGACTCTGCCTCTTTGAAATGCATTTGTCCTGTTGAAAGTTAATATAACTGTAGCTGGGTGATGTTCAATCTAAAATTATAACACCCAAAATAACACTGTTCCCTGAAGGGTAAGTGTTATGTAGACATGCTGAAAGTATAAAAGGAAACCCTCTGACCTCCGTACTGCCCAGCTTGTGGAGATGACAGTGAAATGAAGGTGTCCACGTTGTGGCGTGGAGTCATGTAGAGGATTGCTCGACAAACTGTACCACCTGATTGAAAAAAAGACAGAAAAAAAAAGTCCCACAGTAATCAACATCAACAAATATAGAGTATCAGAAGCACAATCTTCAGGA
Source organism: Xyrichtys novacula (assembly GCA_962446985.1). Taxonomy (NCBI): domain Eukaryota; kingdom Metazoa; phylum Chordata; class Actinopteri; order Labriformes; family Labridae; genus Xyrichtys; species Xyrichtys novacula. The sequence goes on from OY660871.1 coordinate 30,044,295, forward strand.
TTGTTTCATCTTCCTAGAAATGATTCGATATTTCTGCTAAAAATTTAAAATCACAACATGATGCCCTCGCTGTTGAGGTTGAAGTTTGACAGCTGCTGCTTCTTAACTCTTGAGTATGAACATACATCTGACCTAAGAATATAAATTTGGTGTACTTGATTTCATACAGGATTTTATCAGAGTCAATTACAGTCGAATAAAAACAGAGTGTGGGTCAGACAGCTCCTCTGTATTTGAGCTCTAACTGTGTGTGTGAGTTCAGTTCATAGAGCAGGTGGACCTTCACTCAGGAGAACCGACAGCTTCTTCTCAGGAGGTACGGTAAGAAAATCTGAATTATGATGGGTTAATTTTTCTTAATGTGTTCTTTTACAGCCTTTTAAACAGTTTCACAATCTTTGGATTTGTTATTTTTGCATGAATATCAGTCAATTTGAAACAGCCAGGGTCCCGAAATGACCCCGAGTGTAATTTAGACATGCTGAAAGTGTCAAAGGACCCCATCTGACCCTAGAAGAAAAATGACAAGAAGTGTTAAGTCATTGTGGTCAAAAACAGCCACATGTCGTTTCAGCAACAGAAACTGGAGTGTCAAACTTGTTTAGATACTGCTCCTCATCTTTAGTGTGAGCTTGTGTCTGTTTCCTTCCTCCCTTCTCTTTGGTTCATCTTCTCTTTATGTCTGTGTGTATTTATGAGTATGATAGTGAGCATACAGTATATCTCACTGTTTAGTGTGTTTTCCTTCATTCATGCCTGGTGATTATGTTGGTAAACTGACCTTCAGATAACAGATACTCTGTCTGCCTTTCCTCTCTGTGACCTCTTGATGTCCTTGTGTTTAATATGAACAGAATAGATAATGTCCACTCTGTCTAACATTATCTGGGAGGGATCATTTCTCTTAGTGTTTGACAGACTGAGAGGCACTTCTCTTTTTATGACCTTATTTTTATCTGTCCCTGACAGTGGATGGGTTTTCTCACTGAGCTCTCAGTCACTAGTTTATTTGTCACTTCAAGCTAAAAGGAGTGTGTTTAAATAATGCTTTTATTAGAGTTAAAGCAGTCAGTTCTGGTTGAGTATTTTCAGGCTGCTGTTGACTGAACATTAAGGTCATTTTGTCAAATAGATGGTCACTCAAACCTGTTCATTATTGAGCTCATTTTGGTGTTGTTTAACAGTGTTGTACTTTGTGTAATAGACTGGTTGGATAAAACATTAAAATACTCCCAGGGTTTTAAGCTTTTGTGATTTTGAAGGGCAAAGTTTGTGCACAAATTTCAGTGGACATGTAGTTTAAGACAGAGAAAATATTGTGTCAGTGCAGTCCTGTGTTGTACGGAACATGCGTTTGTGGGATGAGCAGCAGAGCTGGTTATGTGGGTTGCACCCAGGGAAAAGTTGACAGGTTCTTGACTGAAGACCAAATGTGTGATTGTATTAAATTCCATTGTGTTCTCTCTGATAGACATATGAAAGGTGCCTGGTCTTCAAACGAGAGCTGGCCTCGATACACTTTTGAAGGTTCTGACCAAAATGATGCACTTTCAATAACTGTCTTTATCTGAGGATTAACAGAGTTTCAGCCCACTTCATATCCAATAACAAAAGTGTTCAGCTGAGTGAGTTATGAGTGGGAAGGACCTTGTGAGAAGCACAGAAGATGAACCCCATCGGGGTATTTCTCCATGATTGGCTTCATTTTCTCCTCGAAGCCACCGACCTGCCTCCACAATGGGTGCAAACTCCTCCTGTCGTCGTACAAACTGATGGCATGGACCTCAGTGTCTGGATGTGCCTGAAAAAACAAACAAACAGAAAGTAAAAACAGCAGAGGAAAAGACAGTAAACGCTCATTAAATCATATCCTTAATGACTTCACATTATGCACCATGCGAGCTCTTTGACAAGAAGTTACCTGCAAGTAAGCTGATCCTGAGGAATAGAAAGTGGCTAAAGAAGTGAAAGTGTTATCTTGAATACTTTCACTTCTCTCAAAGTCCAAATATGACAGTCACTTTATTTAGTCAAGTTTAACTTTAGAGACATCTGTACTTTCCTTGAACGTTTTCATTTAGATCTATTTCTTAATTTCACTCCACTACATGTCAACGTTCAGGGTAGTTTCCCTTTCTGATAGCTTAAGTGAACTAGACAATACATAAAACAACATTGTTTTTAAACGTTTTCTCTAAAATAAAAAAAATAAATTTTTTTTTAAATAAAACTCGATTCATACTTGAGCTCCTTTGAGGTGTCCTACCTTTATAATGTATTCAATCAATGTTTGAAACTGTTTAGGTCCATCAAACAGCCCGTGAACGATGATAACCGGCTTGTAACCGTCGATGTGAGCCCCCTTGAGCAGCAGCAGCAGCAGAGACACCACTCCGATGGTCTGCAGACTCTTCATCTCTCTACCTGGATAGAAGATCGTTAGAGGAGCATAGAGAGACTTTATATCAAGATATTTAACAGCGCTGATGAGTAGATCTCGATCTCTAAACTTTGAGTTGCATCTGCTTGACTATGTGTGAGCGCACTTCCTGTATCACATCCTTTTGAGAACGTTCAGTCACCTACTATCAAACAGTGCCATCCCACTCAAAGCTGACTCAGTTATTGTAGAAATTTCTCACTACATTTGTCAAGAAAAGAAAAAAAAATCTGATTTAATTTCATTTTTATTAATTTCAGTTCAATTCAGTTCAATTCAAATGATCTTTTTTGGCTTGAAAGTCAGAACAACATTGCCAATAGTGTTGTGTCGTTCGCGAACGATTCGTTCAAAAGAACCGAATCTTGTAAGTGAGCGTACTGAACCGAATCACTTCCTCAAGTGATTCGTTCGTTTCTCACTTCAGTTGAGCCGAAGTGACAAACAGCAGTCGGCGAATGAGGAACCACATGCACCGACGCCTTAATCCCTTGGTGAACGAATCACGCATTGAACTACACTCTCTGGAACAATTTTTATCAGACAAAACTACTTTTTTTTTTACTGCTAAATTGCCACCACAACAACTTGCTCACAGTAGCACACAGCATGTAACAAGTAGTGCATAAAACCCACAGCATTCTATCAACACTAGTACCATTACTCACCGCAAACCAACATAAGACACCCCCAAAAAAACAAAAAAGCCAGCACAGAAATTGATTTATACTTACCATAAGGTAGGACCATAGACTGTATATAGAATGGACAGCGTCTGCCTCCTTGCTGAGTGAAGCCACTCTAAGAACAGCACCCTCTGGTGACGGGCTGCAGTACAGGTCATAAATCCCGCCTCCGCCAGCAAATCTTATGGAGCTGTGGACAAACTTTAGAAATTTATTACACAGAATATAATTTTTTCTCCCCCCCTGCTTGTGATGTTGACATGCAGTTACACTAAGACTGGTTTGTTCTCAAGTCCTCTTTTTTCTGTACAGCTCAGTTTTTAAAAGTTATTAGGGGGTTCATGTTTTCTATGATTGACACCGGATACAGCCTATGGGCGTACAAAGATTGCGTAGCTCACCCGAGGAAAACGCTGTTTGAGCCGAGCGTCATCACAGCGACTCTCGGCGACTCTCCCGCTGAATGCGCACGATGCTACTGCGCAAGTGGTGGTTTCAGGAAATGATGAAAAATCGCGGAAATACCGAGAGCTTTTCGGCTTCGAATCCGTATACAGGCGGGAGGCGGAACCAAGTTGTCCGTGGTGTATACAGTATTTGGACAGGTCCAGCAGGTATAGGGCTGCCTGCTGCTTCGCTCCTCTGCTCCTCTCTCCCCTCCTTTACAGCGCCCTCACAGTACCGTAATGTGACGTATATCACCGCAAAACTCCGCTTCTCAGCCTTTAGATTCCGTTAGAATTACGTCGTTTGCGCAAACGGTCGAGGAGTTACGGTAATCGGAATCTGTCGCCGGCGACGTCGCTGTCCGTAGTTTTGCTAGTCAAAACCATAGACTATACTATTTCTTTATCCAGTCTATGGTCAAAACGCAACATTTTTTATTTCTTTCTTCTTTTTTTTAATATAACTCCCACAGATAATTTCTCTTTGTAGGAAGAAGAGAACTTTTCAAGTTGCCATTAATTAATCAGCTATATCAAGAATCAGATTCCGTAAACGAAGAATAACATAATTTAAATTGATTAAAATTGTTTTGTTTTTTTTGTCAAACTGCAAAAGTCAGAAATAGAGAATTAATTGTTTATCTTTTTTTTAAATTTTACTTTATATTGCATTTGTTGGTACTAAGAACAGCTGGTAAATTGAAGGAGTTTGAAGTGTATCAAAACCAGAAAGTAATATTTTCGATTACAAAGCAGTAATCTCAAAGAATGACAGGAGTCAGATGTATCATGCTATTATTTATTATGTTCAGCTGATGCAAGCATGAGCACTTAATGTATACCTAACAAAGTAAAGCACATTATATCTTTGTCATTATATCAGTTTTCATTCATCAGTAGTTACAGTAAATAATGAATTTTCCAACCCAAATGATACGACAAAATTGAAACCAGAGATGGGGAAATCTGATCTGATCTTGACTGAAATCTCTAAAACAAACTATCAGAGAGATTTTGAGATGTTCCTAAAGGGGCATTAATGCAGATAAACTAACATCATTTCAACTAATTAATTTTATTATCAAACTGCATATGTCAGAAATATAGAGAATTGATCTGTTTATCTTCCATTCATGGCAGAAACAAAACACATACCTGAAGTTTCCACCAGAGGGCAGCAACTCGCAATAAGTAATAAGTGAACTAGTAATCATTACTCAGGTCTTCCATGGAGACATCTCATATATATAATTTATTCAAATACCATATAAAATGTTACCGTCTGTTTAAGGATGCATTTGAAATAGACATTTAAAAGCTGTAAAATTCTTAAAAATAGATAAAAACTAAATAAAAAGTCTGAACAAAAGAAACACTCAATATATATATATATTTATTTTCAGCTTTTGGTGTTATATCCTGTCATAAAAGTTTTAATTTCCCTGAGATAACCTCCCCAAAAGGATCAATAAAATTCTATCTTATCTAAAAGGAAGAGGATTGTGCTACAGAATAATAATACAGTAAATGATATGACCCCAAAAGTCTGACTTAAAAACACTATATTTCCCTCTCTTTGTTCAACTTTTTGTACAGTTCCTTTTCTTCTGAACAAAACAATACCATGACTTGCGTGTGGCTTTAAAAGTGTGAAAATCTGCGTGTCAGCTAAAAGCCTGCTCATAAACTAGCACCATCATAGGATGTTTTCCTATAATGTCACCTCTGTGACGGACTGGTACTCATGTTAACCACTTCTCAATGCAGTCGTTGAACACTGTGCGGTTATAGGTCCATCTTGTGTGATACACTCCAGAGTGAACACACGTCGATATGTCCCCACGATCATCCAGGGTCTTCAGTCCAAACAAGTCTTCCTTGTAAAACTTTGAGAAGACAGACAAAGAGAAAGACAAGTTACCCAACAGACAGATTTATAATGAAAAAGACGAGAGAGAAGTCTGCCACATGCAGACTGGTTTTGCAGTTATACTAAAGTGATTGGGGCATAAGGTGAAAAAAAAAGCAGTGATGTATCTTTTAAAACTCACATTCTGGTCCTTCATTTCTACCACATTTTCCTCCTCGTCATAGAATCCAAAGAGGCTGAGCAGAAAAGAGGAAACAGTCACTCCAGGTACAGAGAACATGAAAACTGATACACTTTCAAAGTGTAAATTTGATTTAGGAGCTTTAGATTTCCCAACAAGAACACTGAGCTGTCAAGTTGCTCAAATCCAAAGACATAATAAAAAAAAAAATGTTAATTTAGCCCACCAACAAGTAGCTCTCAGGCCCAGAACAAACCTTTCATAACTAGAGTTTTGTCTCTTGGGCTGAAAAGTTTGTTGCTCTGTACCCTGTTTTCTGACAGTTGATTTAAACACAAACCTGCAAGCAAGGCTCAGGTGTAAAAATATTTTAATCCACATGCTGTTTGTGTTAAAATTTAACCAAATACAGATTTGTAGTCAGTGTTTGCCTGTAATTATTTTTTGACTGAATTGGAGTTTTCGTATTCTGTAATCTGATTGACGACACCCATCAATGTCTGGATTTTGTAAACCAACCATGACGGCAGGCATATTATGCTGTCTCAAACTAACTTTTGATCAAACATGTAGCAAAGAGGCAGATTTAAGGTAGCCCCAAAGTGCCTGGTACACAGCTACAATTTGCCCCTGTATTAGTCAAGTCAGCCATGCCCTAATCATGCCAAACTTGCCTTAATCGCTTCGAAACTAATGAGTGATAGAAAAATGGTGTGTACAAATATAGACATGGGCCATTCAGACTACAAACATATTTTATTCTAGGCTGTAAAAAAAATTTATTTCAGCTGTAAAGATCAGCATTTTAACATTGGTTTAAAGGGGTCTCCTTGACCTTTAGAGCAGGCCTCAAGTGGACACCCGAGGAACTGCAGTCGTATGTACTTCTGCATTAGCTGCAATTTTTAACGCTGAAGGTTGGTTTGATATTTCCTCATATTTCACAACAAAGCTTAAATGTAAAGTAACAACATTTTTGTTTTTATTTGTAAAGCTTAGATGGGGGTAAAACCTGGACTGCCATGGTGTTATGGCGCCATCATCTGGTCCTCCAATCAGAACAAGCTTCTTGATGCGCAGGAAGTTTTCCTTCCACACTAAGGAGAAATCCATGAATTTACTTTTTTACTGTACTGAAAATAATGAAACACTACGGCCTGTTAAAGTACTTCAATTATTACCTTTCATTTTTGGGTCTGGTCTGTCACCATTAATCCGGGCCAGAAAGTAGTTGTTGTTCCGGTACCTGGGCCCCTGATGAGGGTCTGCAGAGAAAGATTCAGGTCTTTACACACCTACTAAACAAACAAAAGGACATCTACTGTTTGATACTTGACTAACTAGTTTTAATTCCTTCGAAACCTGGAAATACCAGCTGATGGATACGAAGTAGATATAAAGGTAAAAAATAAAATCTGCTTTTCAAATAGTTTCAGACCCCTCTCATTCTCACCGTTCCAGTAGTTGCAGATGGAGAATCCTTGTCCTATTATGTTGTAGCAAAAAGGAAACACTTTGTTCTTCTCAATGTGTGGGATTATTCTGTTCAGGATGTCAGTGACTGTGGGAAAAAGATAGTAATCTTGTCTCTTACTTGTTTTTGGACACTTGATGGCCTCACTGAGTTTAGTTTGTGGCTTGTGTGGACACCAGTAATCACCTGCTGCACTTCAGCTCTTCCTGGTTGTCTCTTACTACCAGATTATATCCATACCTCCTGTGGTAGCTCGGCCAGTCTTCAAGTATTGTATATCTGAAACTCTAGTGAATGTGTGTTTTACCTACGATTAATCCCTGCTCTCCTCCTCTCTCCTCTGGTGCCTCTTTGTACATTTGAAGCCAAAGCCCCAACCTCTGCTACGCTGCCACAACTCTTACTCTGGATCACTTACCTGCTCTTGGGTTCAACATAAAAACTCTGGAAATCATTATCAAATCTTTTTCTGTATTTCAAACTTCCAAAATAGGGGAGACACTGTATAAAATATTAATGAAACTGAATTTACAAATCACTTTAAATCTAAACTGAATTGAAAACAGTACAAAGACTATGTGATAATGTTGGAACTGATAACTCTTATTCAGTTTGACGCCACACGTTGTTTCAAATGTATGAACATTGTTGGAAACTGTTGAACTATTAGCTCACACAGTCTCTCACAGAGCATTAACCTCTTCCCATCTTTACATATGAGAGACTCTGACTCTTTGAACTGCATTTGTCCTGTTGAAAGTTAATATAACTGTAGCTGGGTGATGTTCAATCTAAAATTGTAACACCCAAAATAACACTGTTCCCTGAAGGGTGAGTGTTATGTAGACATGCTGAAAGTATAAAAGGACGCCCTCTGACCTCCGTACTGCCCAGCTTGTGGAGATGCCAGTGAAATGAAGGTGTCCACGTTGTGGTGTGCAGTCTTGTAGAGGATTGCTCGACAAATTAGAGCACCTGATTAAAAAAAAGACAGAAAAAAAGTCCCAGAGTAATCAACATCAACAAATATGTGGTGAGACGCCGCCCCCTCTTGTTTTATTTTGGTTGGACTTCCTGTTTTTCTTTGTTTGCCAAGTCTGGCTTGACTCTTTTCCAGAGAACCCTCCCTCTCCCCGGTCACTGAGGCTGAGTGAGACTTCAGGATTGTTTCATCTCCCTAGAAATGATTCGATATTTCTGCTAAAAATAAAAAATCACAACATGATGCCCTCGCTGTTGAGGTTAAAGTTTGACAGCTGCTGCTTCTTAACTCTTGAGTATGAACATACATCTGACCTAAGAGTATAAATGACAAGAAGTGTTAAGTCATTGTGGTCAAAAACAGCCACATGTCGTTTCAGAAACAGAAACAGAAGTGTCAAACTTGTTTAGATACTGCTCCTCATCTTTAGTGTGAGCTTGTGTCTGTTTCCTTCCTTCCTTCTCTTTGGTTCATCTTCTCTTTATGTCTGTGTGTATTTATGAGTATGATAGTGAGCATTCAGTATATCTCATTGTTCAGTGTGTTTTCCTTCATTCATGCCTGGTGATTATGTTGGTAAACTGACCTTCAGATAACAGATACTCTGTCTGCCTTTCCTCTCTGTGACCTCTTGATGTCCTTGTGTTTAATATGAACAGAATAGATAATGTCCACTCTGTCTAACATTATCTGGGAGGGATCATTTCTCTTCGTGTTTGACAGACTGAGAGGCGCTTCTCTTTTTATGACCTTATTTTTATCTGTCCCTGACAGTGGATGGGTTTTCTCACTGAGCTCTTAGTCACTAGTTTATTTGTCACTTCAAGCTAAAAGGAGTGTGTTTAAATAATGCTTTTATTAGAGTTAAAGCAGTCAGTTCTGGTTGAGTATTTTCAGGCTGCTGTTGACTGAACATTAAGGTCATTTTGTCAAATAGATGGTCACTCAAACCTGTTCATTATTGAGCTCATTTTGGTGTTGTTTAACAGTGTTGTACTTTCTGTAATGGACTGGTTGGATAAAACATTAAAATACTCCCAGGGTTTTAAGCTTTTGTGATTTTGAAGGGCAAAGTTTGTGCACAAATTTCAGTGGACATGTAGTTTAAGACAGAGAAAATATTGTGTCAGTGCAGTCCTGTGTTGTAAAGAACACTCGTTTGTGGGATAAGTGAAGCTGAGTATGTGGGTTGCACCCAGGGAAAAGTTGACAGATTCTTGCTCAGACGACTGAAGACCAAATGTGTGATTGTATTAAATTCCATTGTGTTCTCTCTGATAGACATATGAAAGGTGCCTGGTCTTTAAACGAGAGCTGGCCTTGATACACTTTTGAAGGCTATGATGGTTCTGACCAAAATGATGCACTTTCAATAACTGTCTTTATCTGAGGATTAACAGAGTTTCAGCCCACTTCATATCCAATAACAAAAGTGTTCAGCTGAGTGAGTTATGAGTGGGAAGGACCTTGTGAGAAGCACAGAAGATGAACCCCATCAGGAGATTTCTCCATGATTGGCTTGATTTTCTCCTCGAAGCCACGGACCTGCCTCCACAATGGGCGCAAACTCCTCATTGTCGTGCCGTTGTACACACTGATGACATGGACCTCAGTGTCTGGATGCGCCTGAAAAAAAGAAACAAACAGAAAGTAAGAACAGCAGAGACAAAGACAGTAATCGCTCATTAAATCACTATCTCCTTAATGACTTCACACTATGCATCATGCGAGCTCTTTTACAGAAGTTCCCTGCAAGTAAAACCGATCCTGAGGAATAGAAAGTGGCTGAAGAAGTAAAAGTATAATCACTTCTCTTAAAGTCCAAATATGACAGTCACTTTATTTAGTCAAGTTTAACTTTAGAGACATCTGTACTTTCCTTGAATGTTTTCATTTAGTTCTATTTCTTAACTTCACTCCACTACATGTCAGCATTCAGGGGAGTTTTCCTTTTTGATAGCTTAAGTGAACTAGACAATACATATTACAACTTAATCCACTTTCTTCTTTTTCTACCTCCTCAGCAAAGAGTTTAACTTCAAGAAATGTTAATTGACGAGTTCAAACAGCTCATAGTTGAAACCTAAATCACTATACAAACACACAAGATGTATTTTTCCATGTATAATCATTTTTTAAATAACCATTAAGTGATAGGAATTCAAAGTGAGGAACAGACATATATGTAGGTGGTTCTGTGCCAAAGGAGGTGCCATCTTCTATTTCCTCACAATGATGAGGATGTTTGTGGTCCTCACTTGTATGAACTCACTACTTGAACCTAAAACTGGCATTAAAGTACTGTAGCTATACTAATCTTCCTCAAAATTTCTCTGTAAAAACCAAATTAAATGGTGTTTTAACTAGAAATCAAATTAATAAGAACAACAAATTCGCCTAACCTCTCTTGAAAACTCCATAAGCGTTAGAAAAAGTTCAAGTGATAATGTGGGTTTTTTTTCATAGTTTGAAAACAAATATGAAGTCTACACGGGGCTCTGAATGGCTTGTTCAAAAATGGACAGCCTTGTTGCATGGCAGCAGCGAAGGGGGCTTCCAGAATGCCGGGGTCCTTAAAGGGACACATATAAGAACTTTGAATTTTGTGTCTGTAAGCTAAGTGTCAAACAAAAATACTTCATCACAAAAATACACTGTTTTTTAAAAAAATGTACATTTATTTAGGCCTATAATATATTGTAAACCATAACTCTGTAAGGCACATTAGTTAAAACACTTCATAAAAATAAGCTGTTAGAAATGCCTTAAAGATACATCTATGAGGCTTTGTGATTCATTGTGAGAGGTGGGTTCATATAAAGTGTTACCAATGTTATCAGGACAGTGATTCATTCATTCTTGTTACCTGCTCAGTCATCATTAAAAACTGATAATTACCTTACAGATTATTATTCTGATACGTGTCCTTTAAGCTTATCCTCCTATCTTTACTCTTAGATACTCATAATTTGCTTGTTTCTGGTTTGCTAACACTTTTAGATGAGGGATTCTTACTTAAAACAACAGTGTTTTTAAACGTTTTCTCTTAAAAAAAAAAACAACAACAAATTTTAATAAAACTAGATTCATACTTGAGTAACTTTGAGGTGTCCTACCTGTTTAATGAACTCAGTCAGTATTTCATAATTTTGTGGTCTATCAAACAGCCCGTGAACGAGGATAACCGGCTTGTAACCGTCGATGTGAGCTCCCATGAGCAGCAGCAGCAGCAGCAGCAGTAGAGACACCGCTCTGATGGTCTGCAGACTCTTCATCTCTCTACCTGGATAGAAGATCGTTAGAGGAGCGTAGAGAGACTTTATATCAAGATATTTAACCCAGCTGATGAGTAGACATCGATCTCTAAACTTTGAGTTACATCTGCTTGACTATGTGTGAGCGCATTTCCTGTATCACATTCTTTTTATAACATTCAGTCAGAGGTGGGGGAAAGTCCTAATGTTCAAGTCCAAGTCGAGTCTCAAGTCTTGGCTCTCAGGTCTCGAGTCAAGTCCAAGTCCTTACCGTTCCTTTCAAGTCAAAAACAAGTCATATCAAAGCCATAAACCATTTGTTATATGTAAAGATTTTTTCACTATTTGCATTTATTATCAAACAAGGGTTCTTGTTTGTGTTAAGTTACATAGTGCAGCTTTAACCAAACTTTTTTACATGTCACACAAAAAATAATCAGATAAACTTCAATAATTGGAAACTTAGACAATGTGCACAAAATGAGGAAGACTCAAATACAATTTAACATTTAACCGATATGTGTCTGATAAAATACTGTAAATTACGACGGAGTATTAGGGACACATTAAGAAAAAAAAAGACTTCGACATTAAAGTCGTTAGATTTGGAGAATAATATCATAACTAACGTGAATAAAGTCGTAATAAAATCAGTATGATACTTATGATAATGTGGTGCTGATGTGTATCTCCTTAAGAAACCCAAATCAAAGTACATTTTCACGAAATGCTCCATGGCTCTCCTTTCAACATCTGTCATCTTAACAACAGGTTAGAATATAAGGACTTTATTCTGACTTTATTATCGTAAGTATTTACTTTATTATGAATTTTTTATCGTTAGTAATGACTTTATCCTCGCAAGCTTACCACTTCAATCTCGAAATCGTAATTTTTCCCCCTTAATGTGGCCCTAATACTCCATCGTAGTAAATGAATCAAGTTCATTCAAAATTATACAGGTTGACCATGGCAACCAGCATACGGTCCTTGTAGTTTCTATTGTAGCCGCTTGGAGGCGCTAAGCGCTGTAAGCCTGTGATGTAGCGCCTTACTTCTTCGGTTGTTTCCTCATGACGTCGTTCGCCGTCGACCTCAGCGTGCGTCAAGCTAACGTCCAGCTAAGGAGATGTGTAACCAGCATCTCTTCCAAAGTTTATATTTTTAAATGGAAAACAACAGACAAGTACTTAAACGTCTACTTTGAGTTATAAGTGTTGCATCAAGTGTCCTGATCCGGAAGTCTTGCGCGACATCCTCGCTGGAGTTAGCCGCGTAAGCTAACCAACAGCCCGCTAACACAACCATAACAACTTCACAGAGAGAGCGGTAAGTTCGTGAAAATACGACTTTTTAAAGAAAAAGGTTTTATTTCTTTAAAGAAAACGTTCATAGCTACTCTTTATCACAGACACATGATTTTGTATCACGACCAAAAAGGTAGAAAAGTATAAAGATATCAACTCAGATCAAATGGACTAACGTGAAACCACCGCAGAATCGTTTCACTTCAACAAAATACGAATTTTAAAGCTTGAATCAACCACACATCGCTTATGCACGTTAACCGGCTTGTGTCTTCATATAAAACGTTAACGTCATGCGGCTCCAGAAGGTAAAGAAATATTTAAGGTATTCCCCGACTTTGCGAGAACATGTACCTGACATAATCTGCAGTCCACATTACTCTGATTCATATCTGACCTCAAAAAAACAAAATACCTCCACAACACCGATGTTTTCGTGCCAGTGTTGTCGACAATGTCGTCATCTGTTGAGCCTTCGTCTGCATTTCTGTCGGGGGTAGCACTCATTTTCTTTTTTTCTCACCATCAGTGCTGTCTGCTTCACCTGTTAAAGTGCTCTGGTTGCATGTAGCTGCAGTTACTACCATAGACTGTATATAAAATGGACAGCGTCTGCCTCCTCGCTCGGTGAAGCCACTCCCAGAACAGCACCCTCTGTTGACGGGCTGCAGTATAGGTCACAAATCCCGCCTCCTCCAGCTATCCCTATGGAGCTGTGGACAAACTTAAGAAATTTATTACACAGAATATAAATTTTTCTCCCCCTGCTTGGGATGTTGACATGTAGTTACTGTAAGACTGGTTTGTGCTCAAGTCCTCTTTTTTCTGTACAGCTCCGTTTTTAAAAGTTATTAGGGGGTTCATGTTTTCTATGATTGACACTTGATACAGCCTAGCGTCATCACAGCGACTCTTGGTGATTCTCCCACCGAATGCGCACAATGCTACTGCGCAAGTGGTGGTTTCAAGAAATGAAGAAAAATCACGGAAATACCGAGAGATTTTCGGCTTCAAATCCGTATACAGGCGGGAGGCAGAACCAAGGTGTCCATAGTTTATACAGTCTATGGCTACTACACACTTGTTTGCTACTTGGTTCTAATTCAGCACATGATTGGTTCAGCGCGAAGCGGACCCGGAGCAACTCCCCTTTTCATTAGAAATTCGTACCATGTTTTATTTTGATATTGCGGGAAATTTATTTTTTTTGTATCTTTATCGTTTTATCTCCCAGCCCTTTTGTCTCATGACTTGACCTTTGCTTCTTCATTCTTTGGAAATGTGTATATTTGGTGACAACTTACAGAGTTCAAGTGAACACATTGTTAACCATGTTGTTCCCTCAGCAGGCACCATGGCCAACCTGGAGCAGTGGGTGAACGACCGTCTGCACGACATCCTTGGGTTGAGTGACAGATATGTCTCTCAGTTCATGATCGGCGTGGCACGGAAAGCATCGAGCTCTGAGGACTTTGTCAGTCGTCTCGAGGAGACAGGAACGATCGACATCGACCAGAGCGTGATTTCCTTTGCTCAGGAGCTCTATGACAAGGTCTGTTCAAATGTTTAAACAACTTAAAGGGATATTCCGGCGTAAAATTAATTTAGGGTCAAACACACCATAACACCGAGTTAGTCACCCCATTGAGAGATGCATGATGATCATAAATGTTCTTCCTTGAGCTGCGCCACCCCGCTGTAGTCCGTTATGGACTGGCCCAAGGTCTCTACAAACAAGCGGCTGCTAGAAGAGAGACAGCGAGTTGTGTTTAGTCTCTTTGCTACAGAAATTAGGCAAAGTTAAAAAGATGTTTGGTGGCTAGTACTATGGCTGGGACCCTATATGTCCTGTTGATGAAGTTAGGTGCTGTTCTGAGCATTATTTGTGGCTATAGAGTGGCTTTTTGGTTTAGCGCGTGGCTCTCTGTATCGTTATCGTGCGATCATTACTCAAGTTGGTATAACTAGAGAAGCAAACGGTCGGCAACATTCATCTCTCGAGGGGGTGTCTAACTCAGTGTTACGGTGTGTTTGACCCTAACTTAATTCTACGCCTGAATATCCTTTTAACATGAGCTCAAACAAAATAAGGATGTACTTGAATTGATATAGATCAAACATCTTACAGTCGTTTTCTATTGTGTGTCACAGATTCCTCGCAAGCAGGTTGTTGAGAAAGCGTCCCGGGCGATGGAACGAGAAGCCATAGAGATGGACAGAAAGAATCGGACGTACACGTTACTAGAGGACAGCGACAGTGATGGAGAAGCGGTGAGAGAGAAGCAGAAAGGCAAAAAGAAAGACAAAGACAAGGGGAACAAGAGGAAACACATCAGACAGAAGAAAGAGAGCGAGTCATCAAGTGAGGAGGAAGCGCCTAAAAGGTAATCGACAGATTTACTTCTCTCATTACAACACTTGTTGATTCCTTTTTACTGTTTTTGTAGTTGCACATTGTTCTGTTTAAGTTTCTTATTGTAGAGCTGCTTCAATTTCAATTTGTTCAAAGTTTAAACAAGAAACAGTGTCATACAATATTCCTAAGGTTATGTTTTAACTGGGAAGTGCTCTAGATATGACTATGCAAAGATAACTGCTTAGACAGCTGACTTGAATAAAGAACATTAAAGGTTATAAAAACTACAGATTTGAATTTAGAACACTGATTGCTCAGGGGTGATGCTCTGTGTGAGGTGATATGAAAGAGACGGTGCGGGTGCATTTAAGTTTCAGGCACAAAAAGGAACATAAACGCACTTATTTTGATTCATCAATTTCAGGCTAACATCAGCCAATGATATATTAATGTGGCTCTGACCTGAAACATACTTAGTTTTGAGTTTAATCCAAGAAATATAGAAGCAATGTGTAAATATTATTGATCAAAACGCTGAAAAATGATATTGCAGAAGGTGGTTGGGGGAACGAGGGGAGGAATGGTTGGCCAAGTATAATTTTAATATTCATATATATATGTTTTTTTTCTAATACCAGGGGTAATTCAGGCCAAAGGGAAAACAAAGATGTCCAGAAAGAAGAGGAAGAAGAGGAGGAGTGGGAGAGAGAAGAGAGAGAGCGACAGCAGGACATCGAAGAGAGAGACGCGTTTGCTGAAAGGGTGAAGCAGAAAGATAAAGACAAGACCCGCAATATTGCAGAGAGGACGGACAAAAAGGTGGGAACGATGAAATGTAATCGTGTTGTCAAGATAACTCAATCCATCATGTTGTTGAACACGCTCACCTCCTGTTTGTTCTCCCTCAGGCCTATGAAGAAGCTCAGAAGAGGCTGAAGATGGCCGAGGAGGATCAGAAGAATATGGTAGATTTCCAAAGAATTAAATCTTCTGCTCTTGGTGGAGTTTGTTGTTTTTGGAGATAAAGTTGTGACAGTGTAATAAAGACTCTTCTTCCTCTCTTTAGTTGCCTGAGTTGAGGAAGCGCTCTCGTCGGGATTATCTGAAGAAGAGAGAAGAAGAGAAGCTGGAGGACCTGGAGGCTGAGATCAGAGACGATGAGTATCTGTTCTCTACGGACGAGCTGACCGAGAGAGAGAGGAAGGAGCTGGAATACAAACGCACCCTCCGTGACTTGGCCAAAGATTACAAAAAGGCCGGTGCAAAAGAGCAGGAGGAGAGGAAGAACAGATACTACATGCCCGAAGAGAAAAGGAGCAAAGTATGAAGCATGGATGTCAGGTATTCAGCAACCACCTTAAGCATGTTTAGATTGAACTGATCTATTCTGTCTTTGCCTGCTGACCAGGAGGTGCCTCAGAGGGACCTGGAGTTGGAGGAGACTCCTATGGAGCTGGGGGGAGAGCAAGGCCGGTGGGAGGAGGAGAGGCTAAAGACGGCCTCCCTCAGCTTCGGGGCTAAGAGGGAGAGAGAGCAGGGGATGAGGCAGGAGCAGGAGAGGTACCAGCTGATCCTGGAGGAGGATGAGATGATCGACTTCGTCAGCACCGCCATGACCATGAAGGGGACTCGATCAGAGAAGGTATCAATAAATATTCTCAACTTTTCCAATAATTAAAAATGCTGCTACAGTTTGTCACTCAGCAGTCAACCACTATTTGTTGTGCAGAGTGTCTTCTGATAAAATCTGAGTCTGTCTTGCATAGCAATCAATCAATTAATCAATCAAACTTTATTTATAAAGCACTTCTCGTACAATGAATGTAGCCCAAAGTTCTGTCCATTGTGTTAGGGGATACAGAATAAAAGATATAAAACCCAATTCATCTTCCCAACCATGATTTGGAGTATTTTTATATGGAAAGGTTAACAAACTTGAAGCTTTGTAACACATACTACAGCTCAAGTCATTTAGTAAAGACACAAGAGCAGCCAAGTGCTCCCAGAATTACTTTATGAATTCATGGGAACTGAAGCAAAAACCCAAAACTTTGAAACAAGAATGAAATAACATGCAGAATAAGATTAACATCAGAAACTGACACAATAAAAAGGAGTATAATTTAGATTGAGCTCAAGATCTGCAGAAATGCAGAAACAGCTCCCGCTTTCTCGTCACATATGATTGTGAAAAAACTGATGACATGAAAATAAATATATATACGGTTGGACTAAAACAGCTGTCACTTTCCCCCAGGATCAGGAGGCTCCCGCTCTATCGCAGGCAGAGCTGAACAAACAGTCCATGCAGGAGGTTAGACGCAGCCTGCCCATCTTCCCCTACAGAGAGGACCTGCTGGCTGCCATCAACGAGCACCAGATCCTGGTCATCGAGGGGGAGACAGGGTCCGGAAAGACCACCCAGATCCCGCAGTACCTCCTGGAAGATGTAGGTGCAGACTGTTAAAGAAGCATCATAAACTATTGATTTTCTCTTCATCATGACATCTTATCGGATAGTTTCTAGAGTGATCTAGACTACAAGGAAAGACCGGTTATATATATCAGGAGAAAAACAACCTCTTATGTCTCTTTCAGGGCTACACCAAAGGAGGCATGAAGATCGGCTGTACGCAGCCTCGCAGAGTGGCAGCTATGTCAGTGGCATCCAGAGTGGCGCAGGAAATGAGCGTCAAGCTTGGGAATGAGGTGTGCATGTTTTTTTTTTTTACACAATTTAACCCCAAAAAAAAGACATTACATATACACAGTGGTTAATTCTGTGTCATACCGAAACATGTTTTTGTCTACTGCTGTTTATATGTTAAACTTTTTCCTGACACTCTTTAATAAGTAAGAGAAGCACTGCTGACTGTTTCATAACGCAGCTTTAAGAGGCAGACACAATCCAGAGTCTGTGTTTTTACTCTGATGTTGTTGTTTCATCCAGGTGGGTTACAGCATCCGTTTTGAGGACTGCACGTCAGAGAGAACGGTGCTCAAGTACATGACGGACGGCATGCTGCTGAGAGAGTTTCTCACTGAGCCTGACCTGGCCAGTTACAGGTGATACAAAGACATGAATCTCACTAACCTGTTCAGAAAATAAAATTCCTGTGCAGTACATTTTCAGGTTTAACACTGCTTCATATGTTGTTGTAACGAATGAGTCAAGTTTTCTTGTAAAATCACTCACATAGTTCACATTGTACAAACTTAAAGTGTCTTTATTTTATCAAATCCTGCTTGTTTTTGTTTTTTAGAAATACAAAGTTCCTAATCTCCTAAGTTCCTAGTTCCTGTAAACCTCCAACACTTCCTCTCTGTGCTGTTAAATTTTAAATACACATGTTCTCAGGTTATATTTGCTGCTTGACGTAATTGTGTCTGTATATGTCGTGTTAAATAATCTCCCCACACTCCGTCTTTCTCTCTTCCTCCAGTGTGATCATCATAGATGAGGCTCATGAGCGCACGCTGCACACAGACATCCTGTTCGGTCTGATTAAAGACATCGCCAGGTTCAGATCAGACCTGAAGGTGCTGGTGGCCAGCGCCACTCTGGACACGGAGCGCTTCTCCTGCTTCTTTGACGACGCCCCGGTCTTCAGGATCCCCGGCAGAAGGTTCCCTGTCGATATCTTCTACACTAAAGTGAGAACGAGCTTTTACTCTATATTCTTTCTGGGTGTTTTCCCCCACTTCCTCTTCTTCTTCAAAAAACAACGTCCCCTCTGTTTCTACATTCACTGATAACATTTTTACGTTTGCTAAACAAACAAACTAGTTGATAAAATATCTGATGTGAGTTCAGCTCACTATCTTTGAGCTTCAGAGTTGGATGGAGATGCAAAAATTCAAAGCTCCTGGATGAAAATTAGTTTTGACGAGTCACTCCAGAGTCCAGTGGAAATAACTGGAAGTACCGACTGTTTATCTCTCAGTTTGTGTAGACTGTATGCTAACTTACTAAACCATTGTCAAGTATTCTTTTCCCTAAACTCATCATTTACTAGTTAAAACCCATGTGTCACTCAGAAATAACATATTCATTTTTCAAACAGGTTCAGCCACAATTTGAAGTTGCATGTGTTTTATTCTGCGTGGTCTGAATTCTTTCTTTGACATATATATATTCTTTGTTTCTGTCAAGGCTCCCGAGGCAGACTACCTGGAGGCTTGTGTGGTATCAGTGCTGCAGATCCACGTCACTCAGTCTCCTGGAGACATCCTCGTGTTCCTCACTGGTCAGGTACTGTTTGTGTAAAAAGTTTAATTTTTGTCGTTTATTTTTTTGTAGAGAGTGAAGAATTTGGGACAGTTTGAAATGTAAAGTTGGAAAATTTCTACTCCTCATGTTGCCTGTAACATTGGATGTGTTTAAAATAATTTAGAGGCGCCTTTGGCCTTGTGGTTCTTTGTGGTTCTGGGTGTGTGGTGTACCCCAGCAGTTAAAATCAGGAGTTGATATGAACGGCACCAGAACCATAGTCATAGTTTAATAGTTCATAGTTTAGTTTATTTTGGTCATCCGTTCATGTAAACTGTTATATTACATACATAATACATGGGAGTTAGAAATAATAAATACTGTTAATTACTTGGTTTGACCAAAAAGGGTATAGGCTGAAGCTATTGGCTTATTGCGCCTACCCCTTCCACATACAGAGTTTTCATGACATTTTTATACAAATGTTTTTTCTTCTATACAGAGAAGAAAGATTTTTAAACTAAACAAATACATAATAAACAAGAACAAAATACTTTTCAAAACCCATCAAGAGATACAGACACCCTCTGAAGTTTGTCAGGTGGGTCTAAAGTGATTCTTCACCTTCGTTGTACTTTATAATCATCATGTTTTTGAACGCTTTTTTAGACATGTAGCCAAAAACAAGTGTCAGAATCAGCTTAGTGCAAGAAATTAGATTTTTAAGAACATTTGTCCAAAAACAAGGTTAACAAAGCTAGAAAAAGAAATATTAATCTAAACATTATGCAGTTTTATTCATAAAAGCAGGCCAAAAACAATACTTAAATTTATTTAATGTGTAACACCTGCATAGTTTACTGCTTGTTTTGTTTCCGTCGATTATAAACAAGTACAGAAGAAGTGAAGTTAAGAGGAAGGACATGTGTTAACTGGGTGAATGAGTATTTTCTTGATGTGCTAAAGCAGCAATAATACCGAAACAAACTGATAATCTTGTTCACATCTTTAGCGTTTCCTGAAAGATGGTGCTTCAAATAGTGAATTATTTTCTATTTCTGCTTTTTCTCTCCACTCTTCACTCTCCTCTCTCATGTTGCTGCTCTTGCAGGAGGAGATTGAAGCGTGCTGTGAGATGCTTCAGGAGAGATGCAGGCGGCTCGGCTCCAAGATAGCAGAGCTGCTGGTGCTTCCTATTTATGCCAACCTGCCATCAGACATGCAGGCGAAGATCTTCAACCCGACTCCTCCTGGAGCCCGGAAGGTGAGAAATCCTCTCATTTCTGCAAGAATATGTGGTCAAATGAGATGAGCCTATTGCTGTAAATATTATGGATAACTTTAGGATTATATTTCAATAAAGCAGACATAAAATGATTAGTGGACTTAGTGAAAAAGTTTGTTCTTCCAGGGGTTTAAATATAGAGCTGTGTGCTGTCTGTTTGCTCCTTTAGTTATGTAATAAGCAACAAGCTCTTCATAATTACCCAGAGTGCTTTTAACTGTGCTCTTATCCACCAATAGAAGCAGCCATAGGTGCTTTTTTAAGACGCTCTTGTTTTTATTGGAAGTTTGTTTTGGCGGAGTTATCAGGGCTTTGTTCCTGTTACGTAACAGCGAGATTAAATCTTCATCCTCCTTTGTTTCAGCAGTGCTCTCCCTCTTTTCTTATCTGTATCTCTGTGTTCTCTCTGTCCAGGTGGTGGTGGCGACCAACATAGCAGAAACCTCACTAACCATAGACGGCATCATCTACGTCATCGACCCGGGCTTCTGCAAACAGAAGAGTTATAATGCCCGCACTGGCATGGAGTCACTCATCGTCACGCCCTGCTCACGGGTGACTGCTCCGTCTTCTTTTAAACTTTAATAAGGAGGGCGTCAGTGTTGAAGTCCTGTGATGTTAAATTTCAGCCAGGGGAGACGTGAACAGCAGTTTTAGCATGATATCTCTCAGGAGCAGGTTACATGTTGGGATTTAAGTATAAAAACATTAACGTTTAAGTCTCAGTGAAAGGTGGGGTAGGCAGGATCTGAGGAAGTGCCAGTTTTTAGGAGAAATCTTGAATGTAAACTCTACCCCTCCCAACCAGTTTTCCCCTCAGCTCCTCCTCTCCCCTTCGTCTCTGCTCCAGCAAGCCCCGCCCACAAACAGACGCTCCTGCTCGCTCGTATCGTTCCAATTAAATTCAGATATAATGCAGATAAATACTTCAGATCATTACAAATGGGGTCCAGTCAACGTGAAAGTTAAAAGCATTGGTGCTACTGTAGATGCCAACAGACTACCAGCAAACACAATGTTTGCAGGACTTCTACAACTAGGATAAAGTGACATAGTCCAGGACCCGAGGTCAACAGTTTAGCGATGGCGCTACAACACGCAGCAGGTCTGTTTGACAAGAAACACTTCTGTTACAGACACTTGTCTTACTTTGTTAAAGCGGTTTACCTGTCCAGCAGAAAGGTTACAGGGTCCGTAAGATCCCGAAGCGTCCCCCATCATTGTTGACCCGGCTTTTTTAAGCTCTTGTCCGGTCTACCTCCGTATTAAGCGCCCGTTATCCCGCCAGAGTCTCCGGTATTTACTTAGTTTTCTTGCTTGTGTCGGCAGTCGTGGCCAAAGGAGGATTCAGACAATTTTCCGTACTTTCTGGTTGGTTTCTACTGTCTGATATTGTAGCACGCTAACTTTTATTTGGGCTCTTGAACGACACAGGGAGCAGCGTCTGCCTCACAACCAATCAGGTTAGAGGAGGCGGAGAACGGCTTTGTTTACAATCAGAAAGAGCGGACCGCTCAAAATTTTAAAATGTTGACTAGACAGACATAAGAGAACACAGAGATATTGTGATATTACCAAATGTTATCAATTACTAATAACTATGACTGATATTAAAAGATTTTTGTTTATACACCACAAAAAAAGATGCTTCTTTAACAGATTCCTGCTTATTCCTCCTTTAATGAGGCAGCTGGCCGTGTGTGTATATGTGTGTGTGTGTGTGTGTGTGTCTTTTCTTAGCATTCCGTCAACTCCTGCTGTCTGTTTCTGTTTCTCTCTCTCTCAGGCTTCAGCCAACCAGCGAGCCGGCCGTGCGGGCCGAGTGGCTGCAGGGAAATGTTTCAGGCTGTACACCGCCTGGGCCTTCAAGCATGAGATGGAGGAAACAACCGTGCCTGAGATTCAGAGGACCAACCTGGGAAATGTAGTCCTGCTGCTGAAGAGTCTAGGTGAGTTAAAAAAGAAAGGAGGTTTGAGTGAGATAAAATCATCATTGAAGTCATGATATTGTGCATTTTTTGTTGGCTGTGATTGGGCAACAAGCTAAAAACATTGTGTTTGCAGGGATCAATGACCTCATTCACTTTGACTTCATGGACCCCCCTCCTCATGAGACCCTGGTCTTAGCACTGGAGCAGCTGTATGCTTTAGGAGCACTCAATCACCTTGGAGAGCTCACGAAGGTAACAATGAGAGGCGTGTGCTCATAAATCCATAAAACTAAAAACAAATTAGACATAGATGTTCACAGTAAGCCTGAAGAAAAACCCAGTATCTGTGTGGCAAAGATGAGCATGTATATTAGATTATAATGTTTATAGAATAAGGGCCATCATTAGTGCTGAGGAAACTCTCCTATGCATTCTCCACTTACATAACAGGTGCATAACCTTCTGCGTTGAAATGTATTATCTGTGTGCATCTGCTCTGCGAGTGTGTGCGTTTTCACATGGCACGTTGCACAAACCTGAAGCTTTACATGCTTTGTCGTAGCCTAAGGATTCAATTCCTTAATGCACAGTGCTAAAAATGAGAGGAATGACTCACTGTTGATTCTGCTGATACTATTTATCAGTGGTGATGATAATATGAGGATGTTTTTATAGTGCAGGGTTCATTTGTAGCAGCTCTCGGTATCAGCACAGAGTTCTGACAGGTGCAGATTTATTATTCCTTTGCCATTCAGCAATGTGACTCTAACAGACCCATGCTTTTCTGCTTGATGATAATCTGCTAGTGAGTGAAACCCATGGGTAGAGACAGTGTCGTGTGCACACGGTATCTAACTTAGACACAATGACAAAGACGTGAAGGATGAGCTTTGGTAGTAGCTTAAAAAACCTAAAACTGAGTCTTTTATTTTTCTCTTACACTGTTTTTTGTTTGTCTTGGTTCAGCTGGGTCGCAGGATGGCCGAGCTCCCAGTGGACCCCATGCTGAGCAAGATGATCCTGGCCTCTGAGCAGTAAGTCTCCACTCTGATGCAAACGTTGGCCTCCATAAAGTATATTTTTATGACGCTCACCCTGGTGAAATACTGTAAAAAATGTAACAGTTAGAGGTATTACCCTCCCAGGTTTGTGTTTATGAAGATTCTTTAATTGGGCCGATTTTTAGAAGATATTTTTATCACCTGGTTATAGAATTAGTCAAAAAAGATGAAAAGAAACTATCAAGCCAAAAGCTAAAACAGTTGCATTTTACAATTTTTTTAGATGTTAAGTTTGTTAACTGGGGTAACACTTTAATTGACGCCTACCTCTATAAGGTATTATAAATATATGAATAAATGTGTTATAATCATGTTATAGCACTGTATAACTATAGTTATAAACACTCATAAATTCTCATAATGCTTTATAGCAATAATACATTATAAAGCATTTTATTATGACTTACAAGGTCAGGTATTATAATGTGTCATAACTGTTACCAACAGTTGCACTGCATTATCTATGTGGGCATTGTCAGTTATAACACATTATAATACCTGTAAGTCATGATAAAATGCTTTATAATGTGTTATAATTATTGCTATAAAGCATTATGATCATTTATGAGTGTTTATAACTATAGTTATACAGTGCTATAACATGGTTATAATGCATTATACATATATTTATCATGTGTTATAGAGATAAGCTTCAAGTAAAGTGTTACCAGAAAGTTCTTGTTTTTCAGTTAAAGATCATTATAACCGGTCATGTTGTGTTATGATTATGATGTTGTTTTTCCACATCAGTGATATTCTCTCCAACAGTTACTGCAAAAATCTCGCCACAGTTTCACTATAAATGAACTTTAGACTTACGAAGTGAACGCAGGAGTTCAGAAAGGAGAGCTGGGTTAAGTGAGGGCTGGATAAATAAACACTGTTGGAGGCTGTTTGTGATTTTTAATAAACGTGACACAACTGACAGCTTTAAGTGCAAGCGTTCACGCCTTGAATCAACCGTGGGCCTCCAGTCATTTGGTCTCACTCTCCCACTTCTGATGGAAGTAAACACTATTTACAAGCTCCATCTGTGAGTATAAACAAGGCTCTGAGCTGTGGATACGGGAGAGTGGGCGGTCAAGTGTATGTTAGTGTACACCGGACCAGACCAGTGCTGACAAATGCCTCCTAGACCAAGTGGACTTTCTGATCAGATCTCAGCATGCATTAATGAGTGTCACTTGCACCCTATTGTATAAACAGGATCTTCTTATTTGTGCCCTCTCTCTTAAACACTCAATCTGATCTGATTCTTGATTTTTTTGTCTTCTTTGAGGTACAAGTGCTCAGAGGAAGTTTTGACAATAGCAGCCATGTTGTCAGTAAACAACTCGATCTTCTACCGGCCCAAAGACAAGGTGGTGCATGCCGACAACGCCAGGATGAACTTTGTGGTTCCAGGTGGAGATCACCTAGTGTTGCTCAACGTCTACACACAGGTATAAACACAGCTGGTTCGCTTCAGTGAGAGTTGAGGATGATAAGATTAAGGGTAATCTTGAGTTAAAAGTCTTTTTATGAAGCTGATAATGAACAAAGATGTCTGAGGAGTTTTCTCCGAAGTCTGAGTAAATCACTGAGTCATAGTTAGAGACAAAGTCCTGTTTTTTCTGTAACCTTAAAAGCAAATATTTAATGTATGCACAGTTAAAGTAGGTGTGCTTACATCTGTCTGTTACCTGTTTGTGACGCTTTCATAACCACACAGCAGCAGCAGCAAACTCCTCAACATACAGCAGCTCACTTACTCCAGCATGAATTCATTAATGTCACTTTGACCTTTACTTAGTTTGGAGACGTCATAACTACAGTAGGTAGCTTTTCCCCACTTGTGACCATAATTGAGTGTCCAAGCCTGATCTCATCCCATCAAGGTGGCACTCCCAGTCCCTTAATTTTATCATGTGACCCTTTTGGGGGCTAAACCCACAGGTTGAGAACCACAGTTTCACTGCTCTGGCCTGCAAATACCCATGAGCCCTCATATACTCACTGTTAAAACCCAGATGTTGTGCTGACTGCTGTCCTGCTGTTTGCCTCTCAGTGGATGGAGAGCGGTTACTCCACTCAGTGGTGCTACGAGAACTTCATCCAGTTCCGCTCCATGAGACGAGCCCGGGACGTCCGGGACCAGCTGGAGGGTCTGATGGATCGGATTGAGGTGGAGGTGGTGAGCTCCAAGGAGGACAGCATACCAATTCGCAAGGTCAGTGATACCGTTGTCATAGCAATGCTTAACAGATGGAAACAAGATGGCTACATCTCCGAAAGTTATTTTAGTGGTTTCCTTATATTTGGACATGGCTAGCGCTAAAATAACTTCTGTAGATGTAGCCATCTTGTTTCCACCGATTTTGCTTTTTTCCGACTTGGTAACTGAAACGCTGGTAAATCGGTTGTGACGTCATTTTCAGCTCGGACTTCTGACGTCCGAGGTAACTCGAACGCAGCATTATACCTCGTCTTCTGGGAATAAAAATCCTCACAAAGTTCAGATTTAAAAGTTTTTTTTTCAGATTAAGCCCACAAGAATCATGAACAAGTAAAGCGTCTCATCATGAGATTCTTACATCAGAATATCAGGCTGAAGAAAAACTATAAAATAATGAAAATTGACAAGTATGGGTTTAAAAATGTGAGCTGTAAATTATCACTGAATGGAAACTGTGTGACTAGACCCTCCTATTAAGGTCAGTGTGTGCGTGTGTGTGTGCTCTGAACGCACCCCTTAACTATGTGAGATAAGCTAGAGCGTTTGTTTAACTAGTCAGGTTGCACCTTTTTTCATCACTCACCGCCTTCATCTGGGTCAAAAATCGTGCAGTGAAGGCGCAAAAATAACCCACTTGACCTACTTGAAATATAAAAACTAGTGTTTATGTTAATCATCTTATAACAGGTCTTTCTGAAACATTTTGTTTTCTCCGGCAAGGATGTTTTAGGTTTGTAATTAAATCCTCGTGTGTGACTCCAGCAGCATCATGTGTGCTCTGTTTAAAGCCAGGGGGTGCTGATGTCTCTGGGAAACACCCTGAGTCATTTGAAAAGGTTTATTCTGTTTTAAGATCCGCTGACAAATGAAGATCTTCCCTTTTTATCTCCATGACTTCCGTGTGACAGATGAGTTTCACCGTCTTTTGTCCTTTTCAGCGCCACATTCGGACACTTTGATTAGCGCCTGGCCTAGTTTACAGCAGGTGTGAACAGCGTGAGTGTATCAGTAAAAACAATTGGAAAAGTAGGTCTGAGGTGGAGTTCAGTTGAGTCATTTGTCATTTTAATGAGTGAATGCTAATGACCGGGCAACCATGGGGATAATGAATGTTTTGTTCTTATGTTGTAGTTTTTATTTTTGGTCACGTTTCAGTTCAGTTTAGTGTTCTTTACCTCTGGTACATTAAAAATAACAAAAAAGGGGGGAAAAGAAAGTAGCAGTGACAGAAAACTCTCTGTATTGACATTTATAAACAATCTCCTTGGAAACGGAGCAGAATGAAAACAAAAGAAAAGAGGAGCCGTCCACCGCTGTTATTTATTTATTTATTTTTAAACAGGATGATGAGTCTGTATCCTAGAGATTGTTTCATGGAGGACATCACATGGAACTTCAGCCGTTGCCTTGGGTGGGATGTATACTAGAGATTGTTATGATATGACTGAACTAAAGATGGGCGATATCGGCCAAAAATTGTATCACCGTAAGGTTAGCCATTCTGATGATAACAATAAAAGTCTCAATTAATATTATAATTCCAATCTATATTTTTGCCTCAGTTTGTCTTGAGAACACCTGTTGGAAGAGTCAAATAAGATACTGAACCACAAGTTTGAGTGGTAGGTTATGGAGAAAACTAATGACATCAAACAAGTCTCAAATGTGAAAACTCTTATTGCACAGAGTGAACAGCAGCAGATCCACTGTCCAGTGTCAGGCATACCTGATTGCACTCGTCTAAACTATAACTATAATTATTGTTTGTTATTCTGCTCTGTGTGGGCTATGGCTGCGAGTCCATCGCTCGCGCTTACATCATCAACTTGCATTTATCGTATTTGTCATGGAGGATTTTTCTGACGATAAATCGTAAAAGAGCAATTGCCAACAGTTCAGTACCTTGACAGTTATGTGTGAAGAGTTACGCCATCTCAGGTTAATAAACTTAAACTCCCTCTTTTCTTCTTGCCGCTAGCTTTAGCATCTCTGTCTGACCTAATGAGAGTGAAGCCAGGTAGATTCAGACCACCGATGAGGATGACAAAGTTTGTCTCAGCTTGTTTGTCTTTGAGCAGTTTCATCTTTAAGTGTTAGACAAGCATTCCTTCAGTGCTCATACCTTGTTCTTTGTTCAACTATACATTATGAATGACCATAATACCAGACTCTCAGAGCCTGATATTTACTTTGAGGGACTGGTTGCTTCTATACAAAGCCCAGAGGATTGGAGACAGTGCAGGGATGGGATTTTTGTGTAACCCCAGGGTATAAAAACAAAGCAGTGTCAGTTCTGTTAATCTGGACGCTGGAGTTTGTGTGACTTGGTTTCTGGTCTGGGGATAAAACTACTTTAAGCTTACAGCGAACACTGCAGTGTGTGCTGCAGGGCTGCACACCATGACTATGTTTTCTTGGTATGTGTGAAAAAAAGCGAAAATTAAGTCTTATAAATGTGGAGTATTTTAATGTTCATTTATATGATGAAAAGCTTTCCCAGCTGATATTGAAGCGCAGAGAATAAAAATAAGGTTTAGTGCAGAAAAAAGTCGTTATTGATCTCTGTAAATTCAACCCCATACTCCCTAAGGTGTCATCTTATATCTTATGTAGTAACTTCATTGAGATGTCTATTTGACAGCATCAACTTACACTCTGTGTTTGGTGCCAGATAAGATAAGAAAAGATGAGATGAGAAGAACTTTATTGATCCCTGAGGGGAAATTCAATATATTACCTCACGACAGCAATAAATGTTTGAACTTGAGTAGATAATGAAATATCGAGAAGTGTGGCATATGACGAGGAAGAATACAGAACTAAGAGGAAGCGATATCACCGTCAACATTTTATATTTACTGCACCCCATGTTCCTCTCCGAGGTTTCTGCTGGGTCTGAAAAAGTCTTAAAACATCTAAAATCCCATCATTTGAATTTAAGGCCTTAAAATGTCTAAAATTCTCTTAAAGCCCCATAAAATGTCTTAAATACAGATTTGAAAGCTCTTAAAAATGTATTGATGTTACTTACAAATAAAGATTGATTTGAAGTTAGTTAAAAATGTTCTGATTTCCCTTCATGTCTTATGTACTTTTTTTGCCAGTATGGATGTAAAATGGATCTTAAATTCTGTTCATTATGGTCTTAAAAAAGTCTTAAATTTGACTTGTTGAAACCTGTAGAAACCCTGTCTCTCCCTATGAGTACATGTCATATTATATTAATTGCACTCCTTATTATTGTTTAAACGAATGTAGAAAGCCATTTATACTTTTTAAACTCTTATTTTTAATGACGTAATGAAGTATTATCTAACTCCTTTCTCTTTTGTGTTGTGCGTCCTTGTTCCATTTCTTTCTGTCTCCCCCTGTATTCAAATATTCATACACCCCTCTCTCTCTCTCTCGCTCTCTCTCTCAGGCGGTGACAGCGGGTTATTTCTATCACACAGCGCGGCTGAGCAAAGGCGGCTACAAGACGGTGAAGCACCAGCAGACGGTCTACGTTCACCCCAACAGCTCTCTGTTTGAGGAGCAGCCCCGCTGGCTCATCTACCACGAGCTCGTCTTCACCACCAAGGAGTTCATGAGACAGGTCCGCCTGCTCGCAGTGTTTACCTTCAGAGAGTCCTCTAAACCCCGCTCAAATATTTGCAGATTGGTATTTGTAGTTTGTTCCTCAGAGGCCTGTGTGCTAATGTTAAAAGGTGTTGTTTAAAATCTTAAGCACATTCTGGTTTTACATTTTCACTATAAAACTCCTTCACATGATCTGTTTGGGGGAATTAGAGAGCACAATAACAAGGAAGTGCGATCGGTTTTCCTGTAAGAAGTTGAACTGCCGACAGTATCCGATTAACCACATTGATTAATTCATCTCTTCCTGTTCGCAGGTGATCGAGATCGAGAGCAGCTGGCTACTAGAAGTGGCTCCCCACTACTATAAGAGCAAAGAGCTGGAGGACAGCAGCAGCAAAAAGATGCCCCGCAAGCAAGGGAAGACGAAAGAGGAGCTGGGGTGAAGGGAAAAACAACAACAACAACAACAATCAGGTCCTCTGCAACACATGGCAAAAACATACCAGCCTCACCTCTCTCAGGGCAGGGGAGGGACCGAAAAATGACTGACAGGTTGGAAACTGAATAAAAATACAGAGGAACCCTGTGAGAAGTGAAGCTGTTCGGCGTTAAGTCGGTACATAAACAGCTGATTCATTCTTCATGTGTGAAAATGAAGCCTGATGAGGCGTTTTGACGTAACCCCACACTGAGTCAAAATCTGGATCCAAATGTTTCTGTGGAAAATATCCTAAACAAAAACACCTGGAGCGGAGAGGTGAATGCAGGGAAGTGGGTCAATAACTCACCAGCTGCTTTAATGATTAACCCGCTTCATCAGCCCGACTACAACGAGGAAGCAATCACGCTCTTGGAGCCGGGGCTAACGGCATTTTTTTTTTACAGCTCATTATAAACGTGAGACTCTGTGTTTGTCTCTGACCTGCTGCTCAACACCCACTGGACTTGATGTTGACTTTTCCTGAATACAGGTGCTTAATCATGACACTTCACAAAACTATGAAAGAAAAGCACGGTCGGAGTTTGTAAATGAGCCATCACCGAGGCGCCTCCACCCAGATGGAAATGACTAATTCTTAAAAGATGAGTTTCACTCACGTGAGAGGCTCCCTATCTTCCCTCGAATTATTTTTCAGATCAATAAAGTTTTACAGTCATTTGTTTATACCGGTTAATTTGTCTTGGTGTTTCCTACCTTACGGGATCAAGTTTATTTTGTTTTGATTGCACCAGGAAGTCCCGCAGGATAAATCTTGACACAATATTTGGATAACTTTCTACGCCCTCCTGTCAGGCTCAATCGTTTTACAAAATGTTGATCGATTCTCTTTGTCAAATACAAAAAAAAAACCTTTTTCTACATAAAAAATAAACATTTCTTACAAAATGCAGACCAGACGTTTTGATCACATGACTGTTCGAGTTTTTCTAGTTTCAATACCAGTATGCTCGTATCAAATTGTCTGTTAGTGCAAAATATTTGATCCCACATGCATCCTTTGTGACAATAGCAGGTCCTTTAGGGGCCCTCATCCAGCAGCATGTGTTATTGTTGTAGAAAGAATGACTCTCGGTATGAGGAAGAGGTTTGTTTTTTTTACAGAGGACAAGTTCCCTCTGATATAAACCAGAGATGTTAGTTCTCACTTTTGGTTATAATGTCGATTATTCAACAAGGTGAAAAAGGAGCCACCAAAACTGTGCTGCTCTAGTTCGGGCGGTAAGCCAACAAACAAACAGTGGCAGGAGAGCAGTGGAGGTATGACAGGTATGAGGTGCTGATATGTGTGGTGTTGACAGTCGGCTCTACCTGTGTGTAGTGGAATTTCCCCATCGGTCACTTTTGTTTTTCTTGATTCATATCACATAAACTGCTTTTTCACTACTCCTCCTTCATGCGTCTGACACTGCTGCTAATATTCAAATTATAGAGATCTGTCCATTTCTAAGTTGGGGATTCAGCCGCTATCACCTCAGATTCGACTGAACTGTACGAGTAAACCTGCACAAGAGTTATCTCCATAAATGACCTGATTGTCTACATATTTCACACTCAGACGCGGGAGAAAAACGCTGGCTAACCACAGCTGGTCCAACTGGTCGGACAAGAAGAGGAAAAAAAAAAAAAGGGGAGGGTAAGGAGGAGGGTTACGAGGAGGCAGTGCTGTGTAACAATAAAAAAAACAAGATATGAGGAGAGATCCGCACAGAAGAGGAGAAACAGGGAGTGTAGACGCACAAAAACACTCCAAGAGTAGAGTTTTAGTTTTGTTATTTAGGAATGAAGTCAGGCGATGTTGGAGCTCTAACACACTCCAGGATTATTATTTCGCCGGTCAGATCATTGCTGACAACGTGATCAGACATTCATCTACCTCCACAGGTCAGTGATTCTACAAACTCTGTATAATTATTTACTTTTGTTCTTGGTCTCAAAACGCTTTTTTTTAATGTTACTTTCATTTTGCAAACTCACAACGTCTCTTCTTTTAATACCGCTGGATCTGTCATGAGCAGAAAACTGATAAAATCCAAGAGTGCATTCTCCTAAATCTGATAAAGAACCAGCCGCTCATACGTAAGTCGTACGTTACGCTAAGTCGCAGGTTAAAATGAGTTAATGACTGACTCTGTGAGGCGGAATGTCTGCGGTGACATTTTAAAAACAATGACGCCCTGTCACTCACCGCTTCAGTTTTTCTTTGCAGGGTTCAGGATCATGAAGTTTCCGTCAACTTTAACCTTTTCTGCAGCTCGTCTAATTCTCACTACAAACATGCAGGAAAGCTTTTTACATAAATACAGCACAGTGTCACCAAGACAATAAGACAGCATGCTTGGTGAAAGAATGGGGGAAACTGTCATGAGATGCTGCATCGATGACAGCTGTGCGGGTAGATTTCCTCGAGACAGTTTCCTGCTCTGCTAGTTTTAAAGAGCGTCGGTAAACTTAAAGATTCCAGTTCTTGAGAGCACACCTGCAGCTCTGCATTTAAATAGTCTACCCTCTGCTGCAAATACTCAACTCTTTTTTTTTTCTGCATGTCATGAACTGTTAGATATCCGGGAAAGTTTGACTCATCAAGTGTTTTCTTCTCTTCAGCTCCTCTTTGGGATCTGTGAGATTAAACCTCCAACATGAGTGATGACAGGGACAGATACAGGCCCGAAAGGAGCCGCAGCCAAAGCCAAGGACCCAGACAGGCCCAAAATGTCAAACCCAAACCCAACCAGAATGAGAGGAACAGCAAAGAGGACTACTGGAGGAAGGAGAGGCCCTCCAAAGTGAGGAGATCCAGGAGCACTGACTCAGAGAGGGGAGAAAGAGGCCGGAGGAGAGAGAGAGACCGGCACCACGGAGAGAGGAGGCAGAGGGGGAGGAGTGAGGAAACCCGGAGGAGAGACAGGAAAGAGGGGGAGAGCGACAGAAGAAAAGTGAAGCCCCCTGAAAATGACGTGGAGGAGACTGAGTGTGCGGTGTGTTTCTGCTCGTACGATAACGTCTTCAAGACCCCAAAGCTGCTGGCGTGTGGGCACACCTTCTGCTTGGAGTGCCTGGCTCGCATCAACGTCACCTCCCCCGAGCTCAAGACCCTCTCCTGTCCCGTTTGTCGAGAGCTGACCGAGCTCCCCCACGGCCAGGATCTGCCTCGTCTGGGAAACAACCAGGACATCATCGGGAAACTGCCTCCTGACATGCAGAGGGCGTTATCGATCAGATTCAAGCGCAGCAAGGGGAAACTCCTCCTGAAGAACCCCCCTCCCAGCAGCCCCACCAAGCCCAGCATCCTCAGCCTGCCTAAAAAGAGCCAGGACGGTCCGGTGACAGCAGGTGGGGACCTCGGCTTGAATGCGATGGAGCAGGGGATAGTCCCGACTACAGTGGTGGACGTGGGCAGGCCTCCAAACAGGGTCAGAGGTCGCCTGCGCAGGTTGTTCCGCTCAGACCAGTGCTACTACGCCGTGATCGCCACCGTCATCACCATCACTGTGGCGCTCATGCTGGTGGGGATTATAGCCTTTGTGGTCATACCTAATGTGATCATTCACCGTAGGCCTGTGGGCCCGGCAGGGAACCAAACAGGAACTGAGTTTAATCCAGGAATCCAGGAACGTCCTTGAACCCCCTACACAAGTGCACACGCTGCAGAAAAGTAGGGCATTAAAGCAGACGAAGGATTTATGACTCTAATGTTTTGATTCTCAGCGATGCCTGATGAGTCATGATGAAGCAGAAATAAAGCACTGAGACTCACATGAACTTGTTCGAAATGACGGAAAACAAGGATGGCGACATTTTTTCAAACAAAGGACGCACAGACTCAAAGCCGCACTTGAAGGAAAGCGGCCGGGCTGACGTGCATTATTTTTGTAAACATGTTGAGATTACTGTGAACGCCGAAACACTTTATTTCCACTGACTAATAAGCTGTACATTTTTAAATGCACTATACATACTTTGATATGAAGAATTAAATCTTTAGGCTTTTTCCCAAAACAAATTCAGGGTTTGTAGGTCTTAGCAATTGTGTTTAGAGACCAACTTCTTGTACATATCCAGAGATGATTTATATATAAATATATATATTCTCTTTCCCAAATAAAGCGCTTTTTTTACACATTAATCTCTGTGTAGAAAACATGTGATACTTTTAACATGAGACACTCGTCCTCTTGGTTTTCTACTGCTTCCTACTTCCTTGACTTTTTTCCTGACGCGTGTCTTCTACTGAGCCCAAATCCGCTCTGTGTCCTTTCAGAAACCTGCATGTCTTCTTCAGACACCTGATACCCTCTAGTGGTGTAAACACACCAGTTTACAGGGGGGGGCTCGTATACTGGGATGTGTCCTTAGCTCTTTATGCAGACAAACCTGTTTGACGGCATGAGTGTTTTCTGTTCGGTGGTATTTTCCAGCTCACTTAGATAAGAGTTCAGCTCTCAGTTCTGACAATAACATATCTTATCGTTCCCAACACTGTGACACCAGAGACAAGGCCGTCAAAGTTTGAGCCCATTTTTCTTCCTCTTAAAGTTTGAACACTTTCTTAACTTCGAGTATCAGGATAAATATTGTGTAGTTCACGGTAACAGAGCTGTGTACTCCTTTGTGTGTTTTCTTATGTATAATTTTTAGATATAGAAAACTGAAAGGTTTCTGTTTTATTCAAATTTTGACTTTGACCTTCACCGACCTTTCAAGGGGATGTTTTCCTTTAGATCCCAGTATATTTATTACCTTACAGAGTTGGTCATGGGGCATAAAGCTGGAATAAGACGCTCATTGTCAGCTGAGGCGTATTGTTACCCTTATACCTCAGTGTAAAAATGCTCTGTCGTGGTTATTGGCACTGCTTATGTGAACACGCAGGTAATTTTAGAGCCTCGGAGACACCTCCAAATGGTGCCCCCTTTCAGTACCAGCTTAACTCCTTATCATAGACAAATAAACTCACATGGCTCCATCGGTGTAAATAACTAAAAAAAAGGAGTTGTTAAAAAATGGACCCTGTTTTAGCAAAATAATACTTTTTTAAGCACATTTAAAAAAACTGTCATAGACCTGGTCTTTTGTCTCAGTATTTTTATATAGAAATATAGAGTGACCATACGTCCTCTTTTACCCAGACATGTCCTCTTTTTGGGGGCTGTCCGGGAGGAGTTTATGAAACCCTTCAAATGTCCGATTTTGTATGGAAGTTTTGAGTTTGTGTATCGTGGACTAACTGAGTTAGAAGCTCAAATCTTTTGCGCGCAACTCCACAGTGTCCACTTTTTGGGATTCAGAATATGGTCACCCTAAAAATACCCTATTTATGATGTCAGGGGCTTTTTTTTTTAAGGGGGGGATATCCTAAGCGTTTAAGTCAGGTGAAGAGAGTAGGATTAATTGAAAGTTTGACTGTTTGAAATTACAGTATTGGGTAAATATTGCTTTAAAAAATAAATGCAATCTATGAAATAACTTTGACCAAAAAACTCATGATCAGCTGATGCATTGAAGTGATGCTTGCAACATTTTAAAACATCAATAATGCCGCATTAATGTGACACAATGGAAACAGATCAACTCCTCTGTGGTGATGTGTTGGTTGCAATGAACTTGGCCTCGTTATGGTTTATTAAAATTATTAATTCAAATGCACACACATATGTCAGTCATGAATAAAAATGTTGCTGCGAATGGGAGATTAAATATAGTACTATGAAAAGCTCTTCTTGCTGAGCTAAAAAATCTGATCACTAATACTCTGATAGGAGGAACTTGGACTTCCTCTTAACTCCTCTGTAATGATGTGTTGGTTGCGAAGAACTTGACCTTGTTATGGTTTATTGAAATTAATCATTTAAGTTAAATGCACACACGCCAGTCACGATTTAAATATGTTGCCGCAAATAGGAGATTAAACAAGATTCAAACAGTCCTATGAAAAGCCCTTCTTGCTGAACTGAGCCAAATAATCTGATCACTTAAAATGAGCTGGATTTCCCATCACTACAATTTTCTGATAGGAGGAACTTGGACTTTCTGTCATTTCTGGCGCCCTTTGTGGACCATACCCCTCACCTTTGCTGATTTTCTCAACATGTGTAGATAGTCTTTTCTATAACATCTCAGCCTTTTGTCTTTCAGCAGTTAAAGTATCACTTATGGAGATTTTTTACCCATAGGAAACAAAACAGGACTCATTATTCAGTGTGCTGTAACAGACTTCACCTGCCCCCTGCAGCAGTTCTAGCAGTGTTGCTTTAGATTTTGCAAGAGAAACAGGTAACCAGGTCTAAACAAACCCAGTACTCAGCTCTTCAAACAACCGAACTATAATCTAAAACAGGTGAGTTAACCTTTTATTTTTTGGTCTAAACCCTCTTTTAAATGAGCTTTTTAAAGTTGAGCACTGTTTGACACTTGAGAACATTTGTCTGATGTTTCTCCTTTACTTGAATGGAGGACTTGAACTTTCTCCCCATTGCCTGAAGACACTCCCTCCTGAGCCCCTTTCATGGACCATCGAGGCAAATATGGTCAGCTGGACCGGAGCAGAGAGGAGCCCCCCTCCTCTAATCCACTTCTTACGCGGATTAACCTTTCTCCGTTATGTGACTGCTGGGACAGAGGTGGGACGCTGCAAAACCTGACAGGAGGAAAACGGGGTCGCTGGTCTGTTGTGGACATTTACGGCCGCTATGGCTTCCACCCCCTCCGCGTCTGCCTTGTCTGCTGTTCTCCGGTGTCGCGGGAATATCTGGGCCAGGAGTCCGCAGACCAAGCGGCCTTCGACCTCGGCGTACAGCCTTGGACTGGCCGGCGGCGTGGTGCGCGACTCTCCAGCTGAGGAGTCAACGTGGGGGTCTTTTCTCCGTGGAGAGCGTGTTATTGTAGGAAGAAGAGCGGCGGTGGCTTACGAGTTCTCTCGGGTTGATGGTAAAGATTTAAAGGACATGAATTCACCAAGTCACCCAAGAGTTTCGCAATCCTCAGGGCGCGCGTTCTCAGCTGTGCCTGCCGTCCAAAACGCGCTGGTGCGTCAACTGACACGCACACTGGCACCCAACCTGCCTAGGATAGATAAATGCTCCAAGATTATTCAAAGAGTCAAGTATAAAACCACTGCTGAACATCTCTGTAAGGTAGTTTTTGTTGAAGGTTGCAGTAAATCCCAGGTTGGAGTTTTGAAAGTGTCCATAACACCTCCGTGTTTAGTGGAAAATACAGGACAAGTACCATCTTTCCTGGTAACTGGGTGGTCAACACTGAAGAGCACGTGTCTGTCTCTGACTGCTCTGGTGTCTCATTTCATGTCTATGAAGCTGGTTTGTAGGTTAAGCAGCAATCACGAGGATGCTTCTGGGCCTCTCCTGAACCAACAAGAGGTCAAAACCAGCAGAAACGAAGACCTGCAGGTGAGCCTGATGAGACTTCATATAATATCTTTATTTTTATGGCACTTTTAAAACAGAAGTTTACAAAGTGCTTTGACAAACAGCTGTAAAGCATCAGCACATGGAAATAAAAACAAAAGCTCAGTTAAAACCAAGGCCTCCGCACTGAAGGCCAAATTCACTTGTCAAAAGAAACCCAGACAATACAAGAACCCTACAACATAAAATGAGACCATGAGGACCAAAATGAAAACATAAAATAGGTAAGAAAAAGAAATGTAGTAAAAAAAAGGGAGGTAGAAGGCAGGAAACAAGATAGCAAATATAAAAAGACGATATTAATAATGATAATAAAATCATATTGATAACAAAAATGAGCAGGAAAAAACAAAATCAATAAAAGGCCCAAAAGGTTAACTAAGAAAAGATTATAAGTAAAACAAAGGCTAAAGTCGAAATAAGATAGAGGTCAAAAAGATAAAAGAGAAAAGACAGCATCACATAAAAGCAAGTCTGTAAAAGTGAGTTTTTTAATTTGACTTAAAAGAAGCGACTGTCTCTGCTGTACGCCTGATCTCCTCTGGCAGGTCGTTCCAAAGTCGAGGAGCTCTGGTGGAGAAAGATCTGTCACCTTTAAGGTCCTTACACACTGGGAATGACGCAAATATACGACGCGAAATTATGAACTATTCTGAGGCAAATTTTGACGCGCCTGACTGTACATGTCAAGCGCAATGCGATTTTGCACCTTTCCAGGGGGAAAAAAGATGCGTCCCGAGTGGAAGCGAGAAGACAGACACAACAGCAGACTGAGTGTTTTCAGTTCTGATTAGACTCTAGTGTTGAGATGTCTGTCTGTCATGATAGCATGTCCTGAGTCGGGGCCAGTACCAGATAAGAACATTAAACTGTAATCCATAAACGTAAGGTAACAACTGAGACCTAATGGTGCTGTGACAGCAACGCTGTGAATGAGTTTGAGACAGTGAAAATACATATTGTATGTTGTATCTGAACAGGTTAGCTTTCGAGCTAAAGTTACTTAGCACAGATGAAATTTAAAACAAAGACGTATAGCAAACTGTTAAAGCACACAAACCATCGTCATATGAGCGATCCGACGCTATGACTCTCCACAAGTTGTCCTTCAGGTCGTTATCTATGTAATATTTGTGTTTTTTATGAAAAAGCACTCTGTTCTCCGACACGTAAACAATCAGCCGGTCGGCCATGTTGGATATACCAGAGATAAAAAAAGGAGCAAGCCTGTTTAAAGATTTATAAGTTAATAACAAAATTTTAAAATCAAGAGTTTTTGTCTACTAAAGTTCTAGTTTAATTATGCTTCCTTAAAAAGTGGTTCTCCCTGAACTAAAACACGTCATAGCTTCAGACTGAACATGATGTTGTCGCTAAGGTATGTTTGGCATTTGGTGTTCTCGGGTCATGTTAGGCCATAAGTTAGCCTAGACTCCCACTACTTTCCTTAAATACTGTTTTTATGAGGCTTTGGCCAATCAGAATCGAGGATTTTAAGATGGACAGGTCACAAACCAGCTATTAACCAGTAATCTTAATTTCTTTGGATACAATAAACACCGAGGTAACAACAGACAGAGCTTCAAACTTAGCAACCTCAGAGGGATCCCAAAGCAGTCAAAGAGATGCAAATGAAGATCTTAAATAAGCAAATCATCAATTATAGTATTGTTTATTTGACTGCATGTGTTCAATACATCTATGCTGCAAGTCCTTTGAGTGCTTTAAAAGTAATCAATAAAATCTTAAAATCAATTCTAAAATTGACAGGAAGCCAGTGAAGGGAGGCTAAAATTGGAGTGATGTGATGGCGTCTACTAAAACCAGTTAAAAGCCGAGCTGCTGCATTCTGAACTAGTTGGAGGCGGGATATTGATTTCTTATTTAGACCAGGGAGGGGGGAGTTACAGTAGTCCAATCTGAGAAAATGAAAGCATGGATTATTGTTTTAAGATCTGCTGGGTGAGTTAATTTGTTTCATTAACTCACCTTTACAATGACAGCACAACATTTGTGTTGCTTTATGAGACACTCGGTCATTTCTGTCTTTTACTCATTCTTTTCCAGGCAAATGGTCAAACCCCCAGTCCCACCGAACTCGCCCCCACCAAGAACAACAGCGGCTCAGGACAGAGGATCACAGAGGATAGACCTGGCTGAGAGTCCAAGGCCTCAGCACCAAAAACACACACTGTGTTCTGACCTTATTTATTGACTTTTGCCAAACACACATGCTGCATTTGGACTTCAGTCCCCCGCAGTAAAACAAGAACAACAAATGAACGTCTTAGAGCACTTTTGTTTTGATCCACTGCTGAAGGAAAAGCCAACAAAACTGTAAGAATGAAAATCTGTGATACCGATACTTAACACACATGCACTGTTTGAAGCCTTAAATGTTGTACTTGAAGTTTTCACAGCCTCCTGGTGGATGATTAAATAATTACAGAAAAATGCATTTCTTGGCATATCTTGTATGTTTAGCACTAAAACTTTGCAGGATTACATTTCAAAATCGACAAGAGCGTTGGCACAAAATTGCACCAAAACCTCTTCAGAGTAAGTGGACTGTATAAACTTGATAGACTTGTAAAGAAAAGTATTGTTTCCACATGTGCTTTAAAGATGTTACTTTATTTTCAGTGGAGAATATACAAAAACTATGTGAGCTGACAATTACTCAATGGCATTTAGATAGTGTACATCTACTTTAATGATGCCCATCTGGTTTGGAGATTTACTATAAATATCACGGTCTTGATTACCACTGAAATAATACAAGGAGGCATGACTGAAATAGTGACGCTGTGACTCATAAATAGATAAATAATTCTGTCTTGCATCCTAAAATAGACTAATGAAAGACGTTAAATGAACTTAAAGGATTGCAAATGATCTAGTGCAGGCTGACTTTCTAAGACTGTAACAGACAGTTTCTCACAAAACCACATCAATTAGGGTCAAACACACAGTAACACCAAGGTAGACACCCCATCAAGAGATAAATGTTGCCGACCGCTTGCTTCTCTAGTTATACCAACTTTAGTAACAACCGCAGGATAACAATACACAGCTGTCTGAGGAGCCATAAACAAACCTCAACCAAAACGCCACTCTATAGCCACAAATAATGCTCAGAACAGCACCTAACTTCATCAACAGGACATATAGGGTCCCAGCCATAGTACTAGCCACCAAACATCTTCACATGATCATAAATGTTCTCCCTTGAGCTGCGCCACCCCGCTGTAGCGTTTGATTGACTGGCCTGAGGTCTCGCTACAAACAAGCGGCTGCTGGGAGAGAGTAGGTGAGTTGTGTTAAGTCTCATTGCTGAAGAAATTAGTCAAAGTTAAAAAGATGTTTGGTGGCTAGTACTTTGGCTGGGACCCTCTATGTACTGTTGATGAAGTTAGGTGCTGTTCTGAGCATTATTTGTGGCTGTAGAGTGGCGTTTTGGTTGAACTTTGTTTATGGCTCCTCAGACCACTGTGTATTGCTATCGTGCGGCCGTTACTAAAGTTGGTATAACTAGAGAAGCAAACGGTCTGCAACGTTCTACTCTCGACAGGGTGTCTAACTCTGCGTTATGGTGTGTTTGACCCTAAATTAATTTTACGCTGGTATATCCCTTTAACCTGCTCGTGAACGCATCAAAAACGATAAACCATCCGTGTTAAAAGGAATGTTTTCTGCATCATATCTGAACAATGTTTTTCTGTTAAAAGTTTCAGTTCTCTTTATTTTTTGAATACATGATTTGAAACTGCAGGGAGTATCCTTCACAGTGGTTTTGCCTACTAGAAAGGGGAAATGAATAACACTATTTTAGCACTTCCTCAGAGTTAATACCACTCAAAGTGCTTTAAACCACGTCATATTCACCCACTGGTGGCAGAGGCTGCTGTGCAGTGCGTAGAGCTGCACGGGATCTGAATTCACTCTCACACACAGATGGCTTCAC
Source organism: Xyrichtys novacula (assembly GCA_962446985.1). NCBI lineage: Eukaryota > Metazoa > Chordata > Actinopteri > Labriformes > Labridae > Xyrichtys > Xyrichtys novacula. The sequence continues at coordinate 30,085,459 of OY660871.1, forward strand.
CTTTTGACTTTGACGTGTGAACAGCAAGAAGCAAGGATCAAACTGTCAATCTACTGATTCAAAGAAGACGTGCTTTATCTCTGGGCCACAGTCATCCACGACTGCTTCACACGCTTTTATGGTTGGAAACAAAGGGTATCAAAATTATGCAGCAAGTCGAATTTTGGTTGAGGTTCAATCTAGTTTCTTCTTCTTAAAAGGATGACATGTTTATCTGTAAAACCTTGGCCAATCATGCTTTTTATATTTCTTGTATTTTAGCGTCAATTTAAGTATGTGAAAGATATTGTTCTATGTAGCTTGGTACCATTTTGTTTAGATAAATCATATAATGTGGTTTTTACTACTATTGTTGCACAACAGGGCAGGGTGAAGAAACTGTTCCTGCCCCATGGGGATTTATTTTGCACTGAAACATGAATGCAAGTAAACCACAACAGCCACTCGGTATAATGCACGATAATGAGAATACATGAACCATGGTCATTAAAAAGTACATTATCCAAATATTGTGTGGCTTTTTACTAAGAGTAAGATGAGACAATCAAATGAACTGAGCATTAAGATTGAAGATGAAGAAAACATCTTAATTTTTAATCCTCCAAACCTGTGGGAGGGGTTATGGGTCAGCCAAGAAGCCAAATAAACTAAATGATACATTTGACTGTAAAAAGTCTCTACTTAAGCTTGAGGAGGACAAGAGCAAAGACTGCTTTGTCCCCAGGAGGTGTCAAATTTGGCACCAAGCATTCCTCACAGGAGCTTTAAGTACTTTATGACAGAGCAAAATGTACTTTGGTGCTGAAAAGTACCACAAATAAAGCTCCCCGGGATGTGTCTCTGCATTTGAGGGTTTTTTTCTGTCGGTGGACTGAAGGAAAGGCATATTTACCCGCTGATTAACAACACATTTGCCTTTAGTCCTCTGAGACAAATACAGACTCGGCCTACATTCACTTCTCTGCAGCTGAGGCTGAAAAATAACTTGTTTCTTCAACCAGGTCCCTCATTTTTATCTCTCCTGTTTTTCATTAGCAAGATTCAAAGCCACAGTGTTTGGACGTAGATAATAAATTTCTGATGGATCTTTACAAAGACATCACATGCAGCTAATTAGCTCCTCTGAGAGATCTCAGACGTCAGAGGATCTTTTTTTTTAAAGTCAAACTTTATTCGAACTGTAAACCTGCTCTGCCTAATCCAGGAGTCCAAATGGTCAATGCTCAGGGCCTGGACCGGCACGTTAACTGTTTGGCTTATTTCTTTTTTTTATAGGATATACTGTAAAGCCAAACACAGACTTCGTGTATTCAGGCTGAGCTGAAGATCATTATTCATGATTTTGTTTCATCTCAGTTCGACTGTGTCTTCAAAATGCATCACTTAACTGCTGACAAGCAGTCTAAAATTGTCATAATTTGAAAAATATTGTTGAGTTGAATTCCTTTGATATGATAACAAGGTGTTAGTGTTGCACTGAGTCTAATTAAACATACAGATATTTTCAAAGCAAGGGAAAACACTTCAGAAATAGATACTTGAATTGTATGAGCATTGGCGATGGATGATATAAAACCAGGGTAAAAAGACTAATAAAAAGATACCAAGTGAATAGATGGGAGCGCACAAGAGCCAAAATATGAAAAGTTAAAACATCACAGATATGATCAAGTATTATTGAGTTTCACAGTCTTTTGTACATTCTAATACACGTACCAATGATTCATTATAGTTAAAATAATTATTAATACATACAGAGAAGAAGGGTCACAGCTTTTAGACACACAAGTATGAATGTGATCTTTACCCAACATTAATATTAGATAACTCAGTTCACTGGTATTTGAATTTGAATGGTCGGTGTAGCAGATTGTATTGTTGCATGTAAATGAGGTATAGGAGAGAGTGGGGTAAGATGAGCCATTTTTCATATTTCCGATCACTACATCAAGGCGATCATCGTTTTGTCTCTAACTCGTATATCTGCATATATTTCAAGATGTTGTTCATCCCTGCAAACCAACAGAATGAGTGTAAACATAACAGTCTTGATAATATAGCATGCCAAAAAAAGTGGTCTCTTATGGTCAACTTACCCCGTGTATGGGGTAAGTTGACCATAGGAGTGGGGTAAGTTGAGCCGTTTATACTTTTATACTTTATATATGTCCAGCATGCTCTTATTAATTTTTTATTCTAGTATTTTGTATATTATTCTCTGTTTAATGTTTTACCATCACGCCGTAAAAAATTCCTAGTCTGTGAATCCTGTTCATTGACACTGGCAATAAAACCCCTTCTGATCCTGATTTATGTTTAACATCAACCTGCCAATGGGACTGGGGATGGAAATTATCCATTTGGCTCTAATCCCACATATTTATATGTAAATGTTCATCAGTATGTACTTCTTTTACCATTTCCAAGCAACAAGGAGTGGCTCAACTTACCCCACCCTCCCCTGTATGAGTTTTGTAGAAGTGTTCAGGTGAGGACATCAGACCAGATGAACTGAGGACAGTAATTAAGAAATGTGGGTGAATATGTTTATGTCCCAGAATTATATCAGCTTTTCTTTCTCAAAATCACACCTGAGCACTAAGTCAAGTCTTGAACCCAAACTCTGCCCCTCAGACGTCAAAGTGTTGCGTAATTTCTCAAGGTGACAGTTAGGGCGGGACTTCCTGTGACTGCGCGCTACCCAGGAAGTCGTCGTGTTACTTTTCTCTGTCCTCCTCCTCCTTTTCCAGTCTTGCGAGAAACCAGATCAACTAAGGGGCGTTAAGTTACGTTATTAGCCGGGAAACTCGCCGGAGAACAGTCTCGCTCCGGTTCTGTCGGGCTTCGCGGCTCGTGTCGATTAACTTCACCGGTTGTCATCGAAGAAACGGCGGAGAAATGACGGAAAAGTCCGGACAGTGTCAGGGTAAGAGCTAATTTCAACACGCTCCTCCTGCAGCGACAGTATTTACAGTCTGTGGAGTAAAACCTATCCGTCAAGAAGCAGGGAGTTCAGCTAAGTCGAAAGTCAGTCTCTGTGGTCGTATTTCTGCCTCTATAATGTTCACTTTCGCTGGTTTGACGAGGGGGCAGCCACAGGTGATAAGAAGAAATCGATACGGCACAGTTTAGTGAATCATCACTTCACTTCACAGCAAATCACCAACCAGATGTTCACTAAAGCCCGGCTCCATTTCCTGTTCACGCTGCTTTTTCGTTTTTCTCTTCATCAAATCTTATCTCCTGTCACTGTTGTTGCTACCTTGTCCCCTAATAGTACATTATGTTCTCATATTTTCAGACAGAAGACGGCAGTGAAAGTGGAGGAGATGCCACTCTCACAACTTTGCTTCAAGATGTGTTTTTTTCTCCATTTTACTTTAACCACCTCCGCCTTCAGTGACACTGCTCTGTGTCTTTCTCAATTGTGTACCTTTCCAGCTACGAGGTGTGTGTACAGATCTCAAAATATGCCCTTGTGATGGTACACAAGCTGCCCTTCCCATATCCCATTCCTATTGTCTGTGAAAAGGACACGTCTTTCTATTCAGATCCTGTCCCCCTGATCCGACCTCCCTCCCTTTAAGTTTCTGGGCCATGCTCCGCAAGAGAGGCTCTGTCATTCTTTGTGGTACCTTCCTGTTTATTACCTGGAATGCCATACTCGTGCTCCTGCTGTGGGGCAGACCCCCGACCGGGCAGCCAGATGAGTCTGGCCGAGATCAGAGAGAGGTGGCTGAAAGGCCAACCAACGATGTGGTGGGAGATGTGCTCCGAATGGCAGACACATTCGAAGCCGAGTTGGAAAGGCAGAAGGAAATCCTGCTGCAGATCCAGAATCACCAGTCCCTGTGGGATTCACCAAACAAAGACGGACCAAAGGTTGGCCCTCAAAGTCAGCCCGTAATTCCTATCCTGGTGATCGCCTGCAACAGGGTCACTGTTAGGCGCTGCTTGGACAAACTCCTGGAGTACCGGCCCTCAGCAGAGCTCTATCCAATCATTGTCAGTCAGGACTGTGGACATGCTGAGACCGCTGAGGTGATTCGATCTTATGGAGATAAAGTAACTCATCTGAAACAGCCGGACTTGTCGGATATTGCTGTGCAACCAGGGCACAAGAAGTTTCAGGGGTACTACAAGATCTCCAGGCATTATCGCTGGGCTCTTAACCAAGTGTTCAAGACTCTCTCCCATTCCTCTGTTGTGATTGTAGAGGATGATCTGGAGGTAATCATTTTACTAATAAGCATCTTATTAGTCTTATTTAAATGTACATTTATTTCAACATACTAAAAACGTATCCAGAGGCCTTGTATTTCATGGCTGTTACATTTCCATGCCCTGGAAACATTTGGTTTTACATTTTTCAGTCTAATTCAGGTTATTTATTTCCCACTCTAGGTGGCGCCAGACTTCTTTGAGTACTTCCGAGCCCTGCTGCCACTGCTGCAATCTGACCCCAGCCTGTGGTGTGTATCAGCCTGGAATGACAATGGCAGAGATGGCTATGTGGATCCAGGGAAGGCTAACCTGCTCTACAGGACAGACTTCTTTCCTGGTCTCGGGTGGATGGTCCTCAAGGATGTGTGGGAGGAGCTGGAGCCTAAGTGGCCCGCTTCATTCTGGGACGATTGGATGCGTCAGCCAGAGCAGCGGCGCAACCGTGCCTGTATACGTCCAGAGATATCCCGAACTCTGACCTTTGGCCGGCAGGGTGTAAGTCTGGGTCAGTTTTATGACAAATACCTGCGCTACATTAAACTGAATACCGAATTTGTGCCTTTCACCAAGATAGACCTGAGTTACTTGAAGGAGGAGACCTACAGAGAAACTTTTCAGAAGGACGTTTACAGTGCCCCTGTGGTCACATATGAAGATGTTAAGCAGGGCCAGCTGAAAGGACAAGGGCCCTACCGCCTCCTATACTCAAGTAAAGACAGCTTCAAAATAATGGCCAAAAACCTGGGAATCATGGATGACTTGAAGTCTGGGGTACCAAGAGCAGGATACATGGGGGTTGTCAGCTTCATGTCAAGAGGACGGAGGATCTATTTAGCTCCTCCTCCTGGATGGATCAAGTATGATACCAGCTGGAGCTGATAATCCAGAGTAAAGCCAATGTATCGTAGCCTTTTTGTAACTGACGATTAGGGAGAGCATCCAGACCAAAGACTGATATCCTCAAACTTACTCTTGATCGAGTGGTATGTTCTCTGGTTAATTGTGCTGGATAATACAGAGTGGATTGTCTCTCTTTCTGGTGTTGGGGCTATTGCCAGTGCCACTCAGGTGTTTTCTCATTATTCCAAAACATTTCTTACCGAGTAGGATACTGCCTAAATGGTTTGTGAGACAAACTGCTGTTATTCATCAGAGATCTCTATTTTTTATAATATGCTAATTGTGCACATGATGTTCATCACTGCATTCAATGCGATGAATTAGTTTGCCATTATTGTTTAAATTATTTTAAATTTCTGGTAGCCTGTGTGAACTGTCCGTGTCCTATACAAATATGAAAAACAATCTGTGGTATGGTTGCTCATGGCAGTGGTGACTGGTCATAACTGCAGTATAATCACTCATTTGATTGTTGGTGTCAGTGTGTACTATGAGAATCAGTTCTTCCTGCTTACATTTTTAATGTCAATAGTTTTGTTCGATGATTCTTCAATGGCAGTACTGCTTAAAGGTTTGTTACCTTGCAAGCTATAAAATTTGTGTGTTTGTATATTTTTGGAATAAAAAGACAATACACAAGTTATCTTCATATCGAGTTGCTTCTTGGCTATATTCAAACAATATATCGTTCGATTCCCACTCTCTTATTAAATTCTCCCAGAACCTCAATTTACAGGGGTGCAACTTTATTTTTACATACCGCACATTATAACTTCTAGTTTTGATCATAGAGCTTCGATATTTAATTCATGTCAAAGAGGTTTTTACTTCTTTTACCCCTTTTACATGGTAAAGAGCTCTTACTTACCTGTTCATGTAATATTATTGTTTTAGTCTTTCGTTTTACCATTTTTATCCTTTTATCTCCAGTGTTTCTCAAAGGTAACTCTTTCCTCATGTAATGTCTCAATGTCAGGTCATGTCTCTTTAACAATATAACATAAATTCTCACACTGTGTGCGCTTGTGAGGGTGGGTGTGTGTCTTTGTGTGTGTGGGTCCATGGGTGGGTGTGTGGTTGAGAGGTTCAGGTTTTATTGTTGTTAATTGATGTTTTTAGCCTCTGTGAAGCACTTTGAACTGCATTTTTTGTCTGAAAAGTGCCATAGAAATACAGTTAAATTTCGAATATGATGCAGCTATAAAAACTGTGGAGAAATTCAGTCATAAAGTTGGTATTAACTACGGCTTTAAAAAGAGTTAAGATAAAACGACTGTGATACCTTGATAACATAGTAAATGTAAATGTCATACAACTTTAAAATGTTGGAAAGTATTTTATAACAATAAAAACAAAGCTTTGATGTTTGCTTACCTAGATTAACTGAAATACCCAAGAATCAAATGGATTTAATTTCTGACATTTTAACAAAGGCTTTCACAAGTGTCAGATAGACTTAAAAATCTGAATTTTTTAAATATATGATGTACTTCTTTGAGGCAAATCTAAAAAAAAAATCTGGGCCTTTTTTCATACACTTAAGTCTCTAACAATAGGGGAGAGTGGGGTAAGATGAACTTTTTTTCATATTTCGAATCACTACATCAAGTCAATCATAGTTTTGTCTCTAACTAGTGTATCTGCATATATTTCAGGATGTTGTGCATCCCTGCAAACCAACAGAATGAGTGTAAACAGAACTGTAATCCTGATAATATAGCATGCCAAATAAAAGTGGTCTGAACACAATTCTAATAAAACTTATGACAGACTAAATTCACTTTCAAGAGTAAAAAATGTTTTTTTTGTGTAAATAAATGTCTAACCCCTTCACCCATGTGCTTCTAACCTTCACAGACTCCATGAATCGATGGCCATCTCCTAAATATTTGATCACATGATCAATTTCTTTTACCATTTCCAAGCAACAGGGGGTGAATCAACTTACCCCAGTCTCCCCCACAAAGGTGTTTCTTTGAATTTTTATTTTCTACAACTTTAAGCATTTCGTTAAAAAAAGACTCACTATGAGTAAGGGCTTGGGTTTATGTCTCCATGATTTTTCGAGCCTTGAGTGCAAAACTAAATGTATTTCTCGATGATTTTTCCTTGAGTCTACGGAAGCCGTCCATGTCCAAACGTGAGGAAGCGCCCCTCCAAAGCTCTTCCTCTGTTTACTTCAGTGGCAATGATGATGTGAGACCGAGGACGCTAGCTAGCTAGCCTAGCTAAAGTAATGGAGAATCGGGCGGTAAGAGGTGGAGGAAGAACATATGGGATGGAGGGACATTGCGATGTTCCTCCTTTAACTTTTCATCTCATGCTGGCCGTTTGTTCTCACTTGTCTGCTGCGAACAAAACGTTAAATTCCCACCGTCGACGTTAGCCGTGTGTACCGCTAGGCTAGGCTGCAGCGAGGCTAGCTGCGCTGGTTTCGTGTTTCGGTGCCATCTGATATGGCTTATTACAAATCCTACAACCACCGTAACTACATTATTTAATTTCTTATTTAATCACGTTGGGTGATATAATATTGCTGCTGCTAGTCCTGTGAGTGCAGGTGAATAAGCTGTCATCATCATAACAGTAGCTAACGGTGCCGCTGATAAACTGTCAGGCCTGGAATGGAGCCAGGCGACCTGCGTGAGAGCCCCGCCGGATCAGGGGAGTCAGATGCGGGGGATTGGAGGGAGGTTATCCCCGGGGAGGAGGACGAGGTCAAAGGTACAGAAACTAATGGAAACCCACAAGAGTCGGCACACATGGACACATGTGAGGATGGGGAAAGTGAGAAACAAAAATGCGTGGGAGAGCAACTACACAGTCCCTACGAGGAAGAACTGGACCCCAGGATCCAGGTACGAGACTCAGATCTGTGATTTATGTTTCACAATTCAACCTCCCGTTAAAATAGGTCAGAAATAAATGATCCAGACTGCTGTTATTGTTAACGGTACCGGGGTAGGAAAGACTGGACAGCTCTGGGAAACGCCTAATGGAAAGGTAGCAGTGTGTCATCATGAGTCATTTAGATAATCCGCCCTATTGTGTTTTTATAATCTATGCAAATCCAGTTTGAAGGACAAAGGGTCTACCTGAGAATGAGTGTTAATGCTGTTCCTACTGCACCATTGCAACATACCTTTAAAACACATTTTATTTCAGCCAGAATATTTTCCTGATATACATAAACCAGCAATAACCGTAAAACCTGGGCAATGTTATGCAATCATATACGACAATTTTAACTGGAAATTGTCCTTTAAGTAAGCCAAAGAGTTTTCAATTTGTAATACAAACAGAGGTGATTATTGTAGGTATATCGAACTTAAAGTTATTACTGAGGGATGGTTGATTAGAGGTGCACTATATTGAAGGATGAAACATTAGGGATGCAGTGCACTCTATTACATCATTAACACTAATTTTCAGTGTTTTTTTTTTGCTTGTCTGATCATGTTAACAAAAAACGAAAATATAGGTAAAAGTTAAATGTATAGGTATGGAAGTTACCATGGCAAAAAAAAAGAAAGAAAGAAAAGAAAAGCCGCAATGGAAGTTAAAAAGTGGTGATGCAAAAGTTATTGCGAAAATAAAAGGATGCAGATAAAAAAAAAGCCACAATGGAAGTGAGCTGCCGGGGACCAATAATGATGATGCACCGGCGTTTTATGATCTCGGCACAGAAGACGAGCATAGAAGTAAGTGGAAAGGTTATTGTTTAATTTCACATCGTGTGCTTTTCAGTGTGTCATTTGGTTAGACCGTGTAGCACCTGAGTCAATATGAAGTTGATCTGGAGGATGCTGGTTTAGTGTTAGCTACGGTTCAACTTCATATTGACTCAGGTGCTACATGGTCTAACCAAATGACGCATTGAAAAGCACACAAAGCGAAATTATACAATAACCTTTCCATTTACTTCTTTGCTCGTCTTCTGTGCCTAGATCATAAAACGCTGGTGCACCATCATTATTGGTCCCCGGTAGCTCACTTCCATTGTGGCTTTTTTTATTTGCATCCTTTTATTTTCGCAGTAAGTAACTTTTTTTGCGTTGTTAACTTCCGTTGTGGCTTTTTTATCTGCACCATTTCTTTTTTTGCATCAGTTTCTCTCGTTGTGACTTCTTTATTCTGCATTCTTTTTTTTTGCATTCTCTTTTTATTTGCAGCAGCGGCGGTTCTCGGCCACCGTAGAGTTGCATTGGACTGAGCTCGTGTTCATAATTTTATGACTAGTTGGTGTATATATCTGCTGCCAAATCTCAAAAGTATTAAGGAAGTAATATAATAATGGAATAAAAAAATGTAATGTAATATCTGAAAGCGATTTTGTAAAGATTGTATGTGTAAAAATGAATTTGTCTTGTGGTGAAACACAGCCTTCAGTGTGTTACTTATCCTTTCATTCACACAGGAAGAGTTGGAGCATCTAAATGAAGCGAGTGCAGAAATTAACAGACTGGAGCTGCAGTTGGATGTAAGTGGGAAAAGAAAACACTTCACTTTAGTAGCTGATCATTCTCTCTGCACATTATTGTAAAATGAGGATAAAACACAGAGAATATTATTCCATTTTGATAAAACTATACTCATGGGAAATATGAATAGAACATTTACAACTTCTCTGGGAATCTTTTGAGAGTCTTTCCTGTAGTAAATAATTTAGCGGTCTACCCAGAAGGCTCTAATCAGTAGTTTAATGTTTCCCTTATCTGAAACCAAAACATATAGTAAGTCTGAACTCTTATGAGGGACATGTGTTTTATCCTTACTTTGACTCTCACTTGAAGCCTTAGTCTTGTGTGAAATGTAATAGTTCGGTCAATCTATAACTGGTAAATCTAATCTTCTCATTTTCATGCATTAACCATCCAGGATGCCAGATCAGGGTACCGGAAGATTCTTACAGAGTCTGCCAGGAAGCTTAACGCTCAGAGCTCTCAGCTTGGTGGTTGCATCGAGAAAGCAAGACCCTATTATGAAGCTCGTCGCCTTGCTAAAGAGGTATTCACACACAATACTCACAATACGTGCTCTGAAATGTGTTAACATGTGTGCTGTTTATTTAAAAATTTGACTTTTAAAGTAGAGACTCTAAATAGAGGCAAGACAGTTTATGTATAAAGCACATTTGACAAGGAGTCATGGCAAAGGTCAGGAAAACACATTGAAAGATGTTTTTCTGTATGATTTAATAGAAGGCAGCTGTAAACAGGAGCGTCTACAACCTTGAGTTAAAAGAACTTAGAGTTTCAGTGGATCTGAAATTTTGTGGGAGTTTATTCCAGATATATAAAGTGTATAATGTGAACGCTGCTTCTCTAGACCTGTCCCAGTACACACCAGTGTTCTGGGCAGTTTGTAGCTTTAAGACGGGGGTGGGCAATCATGTGCCATGGAGGGCCGAGAGGCTGCAGGTTTTCTTCTCAACCCAAAACTCCACCAGGTGATTTCACTAATTAGTCCCTGCTCTCTGCTTGGAGGTGAGGTAATCAGTGAAATCACCTGTTGGAGTTTTGGGTTGGGATGAAAACCTGCAGCCTCTTGGCCCTCCATGGCACATGATTGCCCACCCCTGCTTTAAGAAGACCTCTTGTTTTAGCCCTAAACCAGTGGTTCTCAAGTCCAGTCCTCGAGGCCCACTGTCCTGCATGTTTGGATGTTTCCCTGCTCCAACACACCTGATTCAAATGATTAGCTTGTTATTAAGCCATTGCAGAGCTTGATAACGAGCTGATCATTTGAATCAGGTGTGTTGGAGCAGGGAAACATCCAAACATGCAGGACAGTGGGCCTCAAGGACTGGACTTGAGATCCACTGCCCTAAACCATTCAGGACTTTATAAACCAGCATTAGTATTTTTCTAAATCTATCCTCTGACAGATGAGGATTTATGTTTTGAATCAGCTGCAGTTCTCTGATTCTTATAGGGATACCTGCAAAGACACTGTTACAGTCATCAAGTCGACTAAAGATAAATACATGGACCAGTTTTTCCAGGTCGCACTGACATACAAGTCATTTAATCCTCAGTATATCCCTTAAGCAACGGCAGGCCGACTTTGTGTAATTGTATTAATGTGATTTCTAAGATTTATGTCTGAGCTGATGTCTATACCCAGATTTCTTGCTTGGTCAGTGGTTTTCATCGGTAACATTTGAAGCTAGTCACAGTTTTAATCTCCCCGTCTTTGTCTCCAAACAACAACAACTCTTTTATCGTAATTCAACCGCAGGAAATGAAGGCAGATCCACTTACAGGGGGCTGTATGAGGCTGTTGCCTTCTTGGTGACATTGATTTGTAGATCTTCATGCTGTTTTCATCGTCTAGTAACATACTTATATTCTATAATCTGAGCCAGTGGTGACATATAAATGTTTTGCAGAAGTGGCCCCAGGAAAGAGCCTTAGGGAACTCCACATGAAACTTTTGTCTGCTCAGATAGTCTCTGTCCTTTAGGTAACACTGAAACCAGTGTAGCACTAAACCAGAGAGTCCTCCCTCTGTGGCAGAAGCAGCCAAACCCGAGTAATCTTAGTGGTGTGATGGGGTTTAAAACCTGACCTGTAAACACCAAAGCAGTCGCTTAGTATCAGAAAATTATAAGTCTTAAAATGGTTATTCTATTATTTGCCTATAATTGTTCATCAGTGTCTTGTCTAGATTGTTCTTCCCTAACAATGGCCCGATGACAGCACTTCTCAGGGCCTGTGATGTCTGACATGACGAGTGAAACTTAAAAAAAAAAAAACCTGGAGGCAGAAAATCGAGACAGCAGGTGGAGAAATTTAGGTGTTGTACAAAGTCCTCCAGGTTTTTATGATTCATGGAATAAAACTGGGTCATTGCGCTTTAACTGGTTTGAAGTGGACACAGCACACATCCTGTCCCAGATAATGAGTTACTAACTGCTTGTTTTATTTTCTGCAATCTTCTGTAAAGAAATGAAGTCAGTGAACTGCAGGCCTTGATAGAAAGAAGTGTGAAGTTTTTGGCGTCCAATTCAAACTATATCAATAATTATAACTACTCTTGAGGAGTGTAGAGAAGATTCAGAGAGTGATAGAGAAATGGAGCAATTAGAGAGCACTTCTGCCTATGCACTGGGCTCAGAAACGCACATGCTGATCCTCCTTACATTAGTCCAAGTGCATGTAAGGGACTTGTCTTTAACATCTTAGTCTAAATTGCCTGAACATTGATGCAAGCCGTCTGATGAGTCACCCCATAAGCCCTTTCTCTGTTAACCGTCAGCCTGAGTGTTGCCTGAAAAGTCTCCCTCCTATGAAACTGAATGATCACTCAGCTGTTGTTTTGAATGAACATTGATCCAAACAAAGTCTGCACACACTGGAATTACCCCGGGCAAACAGCATTCTCACGAATAAGATGATTGAATCTTCTTATTGTTGCAGGGAGTTAAGTTTTTTTTCAACAAACAAAAGTAAGTCTTAGCAGGGATTAGGACTCTAATCACAACCACAAACTGAAATCCATCCACTCCAGTTCCTTAATGAGTTACGGTTGATTTTCTATTTGGGGAGGCTTTGGCTGTTGAATGTTGTAACTAAATATAACGTCATAGTAGTTCTCTTATTTCCCTTTACTTATCTCATCAGTTTTTACATTTGCGTTTATGTTAAAACTTCAACGATTCAAGAGAGTTTCCCGTCTTTGTCAGGGATTAAGATTTCCTTTTCTCTACAGGCTCAGCAGGAGACCCAGAAGGCCGCCCTGAGCTACGAGAGGGCCGTTTCTATGCACACAGCTGCCAGGGAGATGGTCTATGTGGCAGAGCAGGGCCTGATGGCTGACGGCAAAAACACTCTGGACCCAACCTGGCAGGAGATGCTCAACCACGCCACCGCCAAGGTAAAACTGAAGATGAGGTGAATGTATTTCAAAACATTGGTGCTAAATCACTCAGCTGCAGGAAGGAACAACCTGTGATACCTCTCCGTCACACACTTCGAGTGGAGCATCCTGTCCCTGAAGGAGTTCCTCAGTGCAGTGAGTGTGTGTTGAAGGGGTGAGAGTCTCGGTTTTAGCAGTAGTTTTGGTGCTGCAGGCAGGTGCTAAGTCCTGCTGGAAAAGGAAACCAGATCTCTGTGAAACTCTACAATCTCCTTCAGGCTGCATCGACTCTTGACTTGATGAAACACAGTAGACCAACATCAGCAGATCTAACCGGGCACCCTAAATCATCACAGATGATCAAAACTCCACACTGGACTTTAAACACTTTTATTATGTTCAGCAATCTTCAATATGATACAAACAATAAGTCCTTTTGTAAAAGCAGCTTTTGCTCTCTGTTTTATTTCTCATTTCCTGTTTGTAATCGTCGTCTTTTGACTGGCTGTAAAGAATCTCAACATAATCAATTTGCATTTTTTTTTTCTAAATCGGATTCTTCCTGTTTCAAATCTCCTTCCTTCTCAAGTATCGTCAGAGATTTGAGTTTGTTTTCTCATCCTGGCTGCTGTAACTTCACACGCGCAGTGAAACTCCCAAATATTTGTACATAAACTAAGCGATGTGTAAAAACCTAAACACTCAACTTTGTTTAGGGGGAGTAGAGTTGCAGTCCTCAAGCACACCATCAGCTGTGTGAGTGCATGTTTACGTTTTGTTGAAGCCGTCCTGCTGTGTGTATCTCGTAGGTGAACGAAGCAGAGGAGGAGCGGCTCCGCAGTGAGAGGGAACACATGCGCGTCACAAAAGCCTGTCAGGAGGCCGAGGCTCGAGTTCAGATGCTGCAAAAGTCCCTGAAAAGAGTCATTGTGAAATCCAAACCTTACTTTGAGCTCAAGGCCCAGTTCAACCACATACTGGAGGTAATGTAGACAACCAGAGCTCAGTTAGGATACAGATAAGAATCACTCTTAACCTCGAAAGAGCAACATTGGCTCTTTTGTGAGGTAGCAAATGTGTTGAGTTTGTAAAAAAATGTAATATTTTCTCTAACTAATGGATTTATTAGAGCTCATCGGTAGGTTATGGAGTAAAATCCCTGATGAGGAAAGTTTGTGTGTCCTCTGTAACTCCAGGAGAACAAGACCAAGGTGCTGCAGCTGGAGCAACACGTCGCTAAAGTCAAGACCCGCTACTCCATCGCTCTGAGAAACCTGGAACAAATCAGCGAGCAGATCCACGCCCAGAGGGGGAGGGACCAGGCCGAGGGAGGCCGCCCCACTGTGTGCGGCGGGCGGAGTCCTCCCGTCGGAGCCGAGTCCGATGTCAAAGTCAAGCTGGAGGGCGGGGCCTGCAGCGGTGGTGCGACCGGGACGGACCGAGCGGATGCAGCTGCCAACCTGGTGGAGAAATACAAGGAGAAGGAGAATGAAAAGGAGAGGGAGCGGGCAGGGTCGGATTCCCTCTCGGTGTTCAGCCTCCAGACCATCGCTTCCGACTTGGAGAAATATGACTCCATAGAGCACCTCGGGGATCTCAGCGATGTAGGGAGCGTGACTGGGGATGAGGGGGAGAGGGAGAGAGGCGGCGGCGGCGTGATTGATAGAAGAGACAAGCTGATGGAGACGTCGGCCAAAGAGCGCCAGCAGCAGTTCCACAAACAGCACCACCGAAGCTTCAGTTTGTGAAGCGGTGAGAGATAGAACAGCTAGAAACGCTTAAAAAAAAAAGTACAAATTAGGGTAAACATCCTGCGTTTTAGGTGCAAACCAAAGCATAGAAGGATAAATTAGCTGCAAGATTAAAAGTTATGCTGCAGATGTAGGTGTATGATACTTAGAGTAGAGAAGCTCATGTAGAGTGACTGACATAAAGCCGATCAATTGTATTTAACGTTGCAGCTTAGTTTGAACACTACTCCTAGCATCTAAACAGCTTTCAGCCCCCCAGGACAAGTAAACTGTGTATTCACTCCCCTGTGAGGCCTTCTGGGTAGAAAACATTCCCAGAGCATGAAGAAACAGCGAAGAAAGATCAAAAGCCCTGCACGAACAGAAATATTTATAAAAGGCACCATATCTGTCTTTCTTTCCTTTTTTTTTTTTTCTTTCTTTCCCAGGCTAATTTTTGATCTAATTTGGCGAGACTGGTGAAAAGAAACCCTTCCATTGTTTCCAGTCGTATTGAGTTATCAGCGACTCCTTCAAGGTAGAGAAGAACTCTGAGATCACACTCCAGTAAATCAACCCTCCATTCAGGGAGTTTGAAGGGAAGAATGACAAAAACGTCTCTCTGCCCGTGCGCGGAGTTAAGAGCATGTTTGAATTCACATTTCATGTATTTATTTCCAGTAACATGCTGCAAGTGGTGCTTTTATCGTTTTCGGCACGAGAGGGAATGCGTTTTTTGAAAATTCCTGGAATGATGAAAAGAGCGAGCAGAGTCTGAAGATGATGGAGACTCAGTTTGGCTCAGACAGCATGCACTCCTCGTTGGCTATTAAACTGACATTTAAACGATGTATTCAGGGTAAAACGCTGATAGAAACACTGACACTCTAAAAGCAAAAATAAGCTCAGCTATGCTTTCTTTATTTATGTCATCATGCTGTAGTCTTACGGTGAAAAAGCCTTTCCCAAATTTCTTTGAGATGGATATTCTTAAACATTTGTAACAAGTGTATTTCGTTGGCAGCGTTTCTTCCTTTGTTTGCCTTTACAAAAACCCACCCTTGTTATTTGAAGCGTGCCTTGACACCAAACAAGCAACACATTTAGCATGAGTAGTATTCACTGTAGACTCATTTGTACTTCTGAACCATTTAAAGACCAACTGTGCGCCCTTTTTATGATTTTTTTTAAAGTATCTGATGAATCTAATCGCCTAGGCACCATTTCCAAATGAGACTTGAATTTATTTTTCTCGTGATTCCTGTACTTGCTTCTATGATAGTGTACTTTGATTGTCAAAGTGTGAGATGAAAAAGTCAAGAAATGACTTGTAAATGTATGTAATTATTACAAAGCTGGAAAATATTGACATGTACAGTTACATGTGTTTTGCTGATTTGAATATTTGACTTGTTTGTTGTACAGATGTTCTGTAAACCCACAGGTTATCGTTGCGTATTTAAATCATTCTTATTGTCGCTGTTTACCTGAAACACTTCCATTTCACTCCTGTCTTATCAGTATCGCTTCAATCTTTTAAATGCCTGTGTGGGTTACTCCTCACTGTTCCCAAATTCTGTATTGTCATATCTATAATCAATAAACCAGATCGTACTTATCTAGCTTTTTTTCAAAACTTTTTATTGAAGCATTTCATTAAGTTTGCACCACAATTCACATTTACACAACCACACAAACATCGCAAAAACAGAACAAACAAGAATACACACAACAAATCTACATCAAAACTAAATAAATACATACGTTAAACAAACATTGAAACAAACAAACAAACGCCGCCATCGAAAAAAAAGTAGCAGAACAGACAGAAACAAACCAAAAAAAAAAAAAATAACGGGAAGGGGGTTAATCAGGTACAGTCTTAGAGAGATAAATTAAAATGAAAGAAAAACCCTTAACATCATCTCATCCTCAGTCCTCCAACCCCTCACTCGACTCCCAAATACTGTGAAACTTCGCTCCATCTCCTCCCAAAAGTCTCCGTAGTCATCTGCAAAGTTGCACTCTTCAGTTTCTGCCTTTGCTGTCCTTCAGTTGACTGTCATCATTTTCTTCACAATCATGGAAAGAATTCTTAATATTTATCGCTCGTCTCGGGTTATATTTTTCCTTCGATGTAACACTAGTTCCACTGGGACATCAACATTCAGAATATTTTCCATTTCTATTTTGACATTCTTTCAATACCCTTTAATAACTGGACCATCCCTAAAAATATGTGTGGTATCTTTTCCACAATTTCGCCAGCATAGTGCCACTGTAGGATCTTTTACTAATGTGGAAATAATAAACTGTAAGGATGCTTAGCCCAGGTTCACATGAATGGTCAGTTTGACAAACTTTACAGATTGCAGATCTGGGTTACAGCTTCATCATGCCACAACTGTAACAAAGACTGGTCTAGGACTGTTCAAGTTTATATAGTTGTCCACGTTTCTAAGCATTCTGCTGGCATTTAGTCGACCTGAAGAAGAGTCCTTGTAGAGTAAGAACAAAGAACAACATATTTTAAGGAGCCTTAGTTGAACATATGGAGAGCCCATGTAGGAGAATACCATAGCGTCACATATTTTGGGAACCTGAGTGGTGTCAAAAATGTGAACAAGGTTTTTTGTGGAGGATCTAACACCAACATATCCATGGTATCTAAGTTGCATGGCTCCACTGCCCTAAAGGCTGATGGGATTGGCTAAAGAAAATTCTCCTAACATAAACAGAGTATTAAAATTTCTTATCCAATCAAACTCTTTCCACAACTAGTTATTCATCCCTATATGGCGCCCAGCCCATATATCCACCCATTCAGTATCTTCACCTATGACATTTAATTCTAATTCCCATTTTTCCTTAACCCTTTGGAGTTGATTGATGCTCCTGAGCGTCAAAATCACGTTTCAACTTGTCTCCAAAGTGAGTACCTCAAACTATATACCAGTTTTTTAAATTGTGTTGTTGGACCAAACAAAACCAGAGTTACGATAAATTATGTTATTATTTTTGTCATGTTCGGTGCATTTTAATGTAAATAGTGGTAAATTACTGTAATATTTGCTAAAATTGTATATATGTTTTGGAGTTTACAGTTTATATTTGCAGTCTAAGTTATGAAAATGGTTCGTTAAACATATTTGTGGTTTTCACAGTAAAAAAATGTGACTTTTTTCCCACTCGGATTTTGTGTTTTGTGTGCGAATTTAGGTCCTCTGTGTTAAATCAATATGTCAAAATGATAAAATAACTGTAAATTCACACAGGTGACCAGGGGTGGGAAATTATTTTGTCTGAGGGGCCACGTTGGGTTTTAGATATCAATGGACAGGCCGGCCAGGTGGTGCACGAAACAAACCCCCTAAATGCGGATTGGGGGTTGAGTTATAATCCTCCTTGATGACAGGGAAAATATTTTGAAGAGCCTGTAAATTAGCCCCACCAGAGATGGTTGATGACGCTCTAAAATCTTTGGTCCCACTTTCTTGAGAGGACATGTTAGCAAGCTGGATGAAAGGCGGGGAGGGACACTTGTTCTAACAAATCAAGCTTACAATATTTGGCTCATGGAGTAATGTTCCTTTTTTTGTGACGGTTCTGCGGGCCCGATGAAATTGTTAATCGGGCCACATGTGGACCCCGGGCCTTAGTTTGCCCACCTCTGCCCTAGACTAAGGGTTAATATAATCTGTATTGTGTAAAATGTCTGTTGTCAACCCTTTATATATATTAGATATATGTGTTTTTTATGTTAAATGGTTCTCCACAACAGTAATGAAATAGTCTTCTGTTTCTTGTGACTTATCTAGCTTTTAGATTTTCATTATTTGGAGTTATCTGAGAAGATCCAGATGAAGTGAAGTAAAAGATGAGCGACAGAGGAAGAGGTTCTGTCTTCCTCAGCCCTCCTTTAATTATTCAGCAGATGTATAAATATGAAGGAGGATGCTGATCTCAGAATAGATGGCAGAAGAGGAGCAGGGATGGTGGGAAACTCTCAGAAGGAAGAGAAGGAGAGGAGTCAACTGGCTCTGATTTAATAGATGACCAGTGTTGTAGAAATCACAGACTGCTGCTTCGTTGACTTATCCAAAGAGCTTAGGAGACAAGGGCTTAACAAAGTAGTCTCTGTTAATGCCACAGCGCCATATCTGCACCACCATCCGTGTCTAGTCCTTACGCTGTGATATAATCATACAAGGCGGGATAAAACAGCAAGCCAAATCCTCCTCGTGAGATTCATTATGATATTTTGCTTTCTGTGGGCCTGAATCTTGGCGTGTTTCATCTCAGATAGGAGGGGTTGAAGGAGAGGAGAGGAGGAAAAAAAAAAGGCTGATAATGCGTGAGAGAGGGACTGTTACGCACGGTGCGTCTCCATCATGACGTCGTGAATTAGCTCAAGATCGTAGAGGGGGAGAGGAGGAGGAGGAAAAAAAAGGAGGGGAGTGTGGTGAATCGGTGTTTCGTCGTGTATGGGGATGCGTTTGTATATAGTGCATGTATGTTTTTTGTATGGATTCTTGCCATTTCTTACCTTTGCCATGCGCAACTGCAATACGCGGAGGAAACCCGAGTGAGATACGTTTGTTATTTTTCTTCCTCTAACAGTCTGTTTACGAGCGGAGCAGCTTGCACATTTATAGCCATAAAATTACAGCCATAAAAATCGTTGCAAAGATGCATATTTCTACCAAATAAACCGACACCGGGCTTTCCCATCCGGAGGACTCACTGTTATCCCGACTGAGCTCATCGACACTGATAGTAAGTACACATGCTACAGCTTTGCTTCAGGGGGGCTACATGCTACTATGACTGTAGTGTGCTATATTTGATCATAAATGCCTCATGTCTCATACAGATCATCTCATCAGATGCGTAATTCTGGACGCTAACGACGTGTATTTTCGATAAGAACAGGCCAGATTTGTTATGAGTTCCTTCTTGCAAGAAACCACCATCACCACCATCACCATCCCGTCTGGATGAATCTTTTCATGCCTTTGGAAAAAGAGGTTACCATAGCATACTGTATATTTCACTGTGTGAGCAGATGTCATGTTATTTCGGACGCCACCTCAGAGAGCCAGTCTTCTGTGGTCTATACGGGCTTGTTAACACACTCGGCCTTCCTCTACAGGCCATCACGGATTCCCTTGTCAACAGCCGACAAGTAACTACCGGCAGCATACGGTTGGTGGCACCCTTACTGTGACCCTCACGTCTCAATAGTTCATGCTCAGCCATGCACAAAATACAGCATCTGAGTCCGTGTGCAGCCCCCCTCCTGTGTGTGGACCTGCTTGGTGCGTAAAAATAGCCACTACATGCATCTCAATACGTGGAGAGTGTGAGCGGTGTTTGCTGCTGAAATGGACCTTTTCCTGTGCAGCTTCCGGCATTACAAAGATATGGTGGCCGAGAACCGCCACTGCTGCAAAAAAAAAAAAAGGATGCAAAAAAAAAAAAAAAAGGATACAGAAAAAAAAGAAGCTACGACGCAAGTTACTGATGCAAAAAAAAAAGAAAGAAACCGAAGCCCACTGCAAATAAAAATAGAAACATGCAGATAAAAAAAAAACAGCAAAAAAACAAAAACAAAAAACAACAACAACGGAAGTTAACGGTGTGAAAAAAAAGTGATGATGGGAAAAAAACAGAAAACAAAAGTCACTTACTGCGACATGAAAAGAATGCAAATAAAAAAAAGCCACAACAGAAGTGAGCTGCCGGGGACCAATAATAATGATGCACCGCTGTTTTACGGTCGAGGCACAGAAGACGAGCAAAGAAGTTAGTGGAAAGGTTAATGTTTGATTTCAATTCGTAGACTTTCCAATGTGTCATGTGGTTACGGGCAAAACCCACGGGATCTGGAACGGCTCTGCTCTGCTCTGGCCTGGCCGGCGGATCAAAAACACAAACATGTGTCAGTCCACAAAATCCGTTCGGTGTCCGACGGCTAGATCAGATACGCTAGGCTTCTATTTTTGACGCTGGAGAATCAAGTCAGTGCAGCGCAGCACGAGCAGCAGCAGAAGTTGTATGCGGCTACAGAATAAAATATCTGGTTAATTTTCAAAATAAAATAAAGTCGATGAGTTGAATTCTCTTCACTTGACAATAGGAGAGGCCAGGGTTGTGGGATATGGGTGTTTATATACGACGCCGTTTGTATACACCGATCGGCAGATCTCATTCTATGACTCCCGGGGAAACACGCGAGAGCTCGTGTGATCTCGTCCAGTCTCGCGAGATACATCGGTAACCTGGCGAGTGCTCCTCCTCCGGGCGCTGTATGCTTGCGGATCTGATCAGCCTGCCGGTCCGGAGCGGAGCCGTTCCAGATTCTGTGGGTTAAGCCAGTAAGGCCTTGTAGTGCCTGAGTCGATATGAAGTTGAACTGGAGGATGACACATTGAAAAGTTAACGAAGCGAAATTAAACAGTAACCTTTTCACTTACTTCTTTGCTCGTCTTCTCGCTGTCATCTTCTGTGCCTAGATCGTAAAACACTGGCGCATCATCATTATTGGTCCCCGGCTGCTCACTTCCATTGTGGCTTTTTTTAATTTGCATCCTTTTATTTTAGCGGTGAGTAACTTTTTTCTTTTCCATTGCCACTTTTTTTGTGTCGTTAACTTCTGTCGTCACTTCTTTTTTTTTGCATTCTTTTTTTACTTCTTTTTTTTTGCATTCTTTTTTTATTTGCAGCAGTGTCGGTTCTCGGCCACCGTACAAACACAAAAGGAAGTAGGCAGTGTCTGTGCGGGAGAGGCTCCAGAGGTCTGGTTGAAATTGGATGGGCTGGAGGTGTTGTAATGTTTTGGAGGGAGGGAGGCGCTGTCTGTGGTGCTGAAATCCTTAATTGCTTTTGAAGCTGGAGGCTACTTGTTAGACCCCTTCCCCCCCCGTCTGCGCCGTGCTGCTGCAGCCACATAGCTGGTGGTGTTAGCAGTTTTTTCCCATTTCTGCTGGTTAGGCTTTCTCATCTGTGTTACACTCTCACACATACTTTGCTTTTATCCGGCTCAGTGTGAGAGCGCTGATATTAATGACTCCTGCTGGGCCGTCCTTCTTTCTTCCCCTTTTTCTCTCTCCCCTCCCTCCTTCCCACACATGCAGGACAAAAGCACACACTGTACACTGCCAACACACACACCTACACTCATGCACAAACTCTGGCGTAACACACCCTCTCTGGTGGTGTCTACCTCCTGCATGCTCCTTGTCAGTGAACTCTAAAAATACTCTGGATAATGCTAATGAAGTATCCAGCAGAGTTTGTCTGTCTTCCACGAGCGAGCCTTGCTACCATCTGTCTCCCTTAATGTGGATCTTTGCTTCGTAACGCCCTCCAGCCCATTCCAACCCTCACCCCTCACTCTTCCCACCCATTCGATCAAACACACCCCCTCCACACACCCCTATCAGCCGTGTTTAGTGTGAGCGTGTGGGTCTGTTTATGTTTTTGCATGTGTGAAAGCCTCATAAAGCAACATTTATTATTCCAAACTGGAAATGAGCGGCTAAATATAGAGTGTTTATCGTTGCTACAGAGAGTCGTGTTTTTCTGTGCGGTTGTGTTCCCCCTGTCTGTACTTAAGGCAGATGAATGAAGGGGTCTTTAGAGCTTTCACTGGTTAGCATGGCGTGCTATTTCTGCTATGCTTGCATCAGAAGGATCCCTCCTCTGCTGCTCTTCTTGATGTTACTTCTGTTTCCGCCTGTTTTAGAGTCTTTTAAGGGAGTTTATCTGTACCTGAGCTGAGGGTCAGTGGCTTCAGTGTTGTTTGCTTCAAGGTCCCGTGGGGAACTTTGTGTTTGTGTCAGTTTTGGCAACCTTTGTGGACAAACAGTTCTTGCTTATCTTGTCTTTTACATGTTTACATAGTGTCCTCTGAACAAAAATCACCATCTGACAGTCAAAAAGATCATTTTTTGGAACATATAATGCAGAAAATATCAAAACAGAGATTCTTTAAATGGCTTCTGACTAGGGCTGGACGATATGGGAAAAAGTTTATCATGATATATTTTTTTCATATCAGTCGATATTGATATATATCATGATATGAAAAATGAAATTTAACAGTGCTTATTGGTCACATGTCTTTGCAATACAATAAGCTACTGCATCTGTGAGGTCTTTGTGTCTCTTTGACGTTTTGTCGTTGGGCTACAGAAAGTGGACTGAATGGTCGGCTGTTTCGTCTCCTTGCTCCGCTCTGGGTTTGTAAACTTTTGCGTTGCGTGTGCTCTGCTGCGTGGCTCTGCTTCAGGTGGTGAAATAGATTTGAGGTATTCCCCCGACTTTGTGAGAACATGAACTCGACATAATTTGCAGTCCACATTACTCTGCTTCATGTCCGAACTCAAAAACCAAAATACCTCCACACCACTGACATTTTCGTGCCAGTGTTGTCGACGGTGTCATCATACGTTGAGCCTTTATCTGCATTTCTGCCGGGGTAGCACTCATTTTCTTTTTTTCTCACAGACAGTGCAGCCTGCTACTACGCAGTTGTTTGCTACTTGGTTCTAATTCAGCATGATTGGTTTGGCACGAAGCGGAGCAACTCCCCTTTTCATTAGCTGTTTGTATAGTCTACCTAAACATGGCAGAATGCAGACTATTGAAAAGCATATTGACCATGTTTTATATCGATATTGAGGGAAATTAATTTTCGATATATATCATTATCGTATTATCACTCAGCCCTACTCCTGACATCTACCCTCTCAAGCTGATTTGAAAACTAGAAAATAAAAATGGGAAATTTGTCACTGATGGGCTTGTTTGCTTTTGTTTATCATTGAATAGCATCAATTTGAATGTAAGCTACTGGTATGTTAAACAAAGTTGAATTTGTGAATCTGGGATCAGCAAAGTCGGCTGCATAAAAGCAGTGAGTTTTGTTTGTCTCTCACTTGTTGATATAACAGATAATTTTGACTATTTTGAATTCAGCTCTCTTAAAAAAGGGGGACTTCTCAGATAATAGACATTTAAGTCTCTTCACAAGCAGAGCATAACAATTAAATGAAGAAAAGCATGATTATTTTATTCTGAATAGCAAACAGTGTCTAAAAGAGGCAGATGTTTGAGAGTTGGGTAGGGTCTTGGTCAGTTCAGAGATTAAGGCAGATGTACATGACAGTCCTTGGAGCAGGAGCCTTGGGTTCGACCCTTGTCTGTTTGCTTTGTATCATCCCTGGTCTTCGCCTCCCTGTTTATGACTAACTTCTCAACAAAGGCACGAGAAGACCCAAAACTTCTCATTTGCCCGTCCATGTTGACTTTTTTTTCTTGGTATATCTCATTGCTCTGTTGTGGTCAATTGAAGGACGCCAAGCTTTTTAGTATAACCTGCTTTGTCACAAATTTTCCTTAATACACTCCTCTTAAAAGTTTTGTATTTTGTCTTTTTAATACTCTTGTTAAAAACAGGAGTGTGTAAGGAGTAGGGAACTGGGTTGAGAGAGTGGGAAATGACATACAGCAAAGCACTGAAATTGAACTGGGGCCACCAACTCTGAGGACAATAACCTCTGTCCATCGTCCATCTTTTACAGCACAATTTTGTTAGGATGATGACGTGTTGAATAAGAAACTGAAAAATACGCAAGAGCAAAAATGGGAAGTCAAATTACTGTTTTAAGTAATTGTTTGTCGATTGATTTCAATTTATACAAAGTATGGTACGCTATGATACAAAATGGCATGATAGGATATAATACATATCATTTGTCCCATTGCGGAATCTTGTCTTGGACTTAAGTTCTACTTATCTTAACTTATCTTATCTTAGCTTGTCTTATCTTATCTTATCTTATCTTGTCTTGTCTTGGACTTAAGTTCTACTTATCTTAGCTTATCTGATCTTGTCATGTCTTCTCTTCTCTTGTGTTGTCTTGTCTTGTACTTAATTTTACTTATACTAACTTATCTTATCTTGTCTCGTCTTGTCTCGTCTCAGACCTTGGGAGCCTGATTTAACCACCCAGCCAAACAGGTGTCCCCTAAACTCTCACATTTCAAGATGACTTTTGAAATAAATGGAGTTTTGAATCAAACATGGAGCAGATTTGACTTTCCAAAGTGAGAGACTACATCTACTCCTAATACAGAGTTAGCGCCCAGACGGAGCTGCTTGAAGGTTAAACTGCTGCTCAACTGATGCCACATAAATTAGCATTAGTGTCACATCCGTAGACGACTCCTCTGTTTGAGGCTAGAAGCTCCGGGTTTCCTTAATCCTACCGGGAAACACACAACACACCCCAAGCTCTGGGCTAGCTGAAGGCAGTTGGATTGTGGGTATGTTTACTGCAGTGTGTGTCAACTGTGTAAAATCATGGAGTTGTGCTGAGTGAGGCCAAAACTTTTATTGCTCCCTTTAGTGACTGGCAGCACTTAAACTCTTTTGAACATGCTTTTTTTGTGGCATTTTTTGGAGAAGTTAGTTTTTCTTTATTTAATCTGATAAAGATGACAGGCAGCTCTTTTGTCAGTTGTCTGTGAGTTGAGTGAAAAAATTCACAGACAGTAACACAAGAGTCATTGACCTTTACATTACTGTGAGTGTCAGGACCAAAAACTGTCCCTCTGTGGACTCTATGAACATGAGGGATATTTGGCTTATTGTTGGCCGGTCAAATGTGTGTTTTGAAGGGGTGTGACGTCAGTTTTGTGGTTGCATTAGCCCCACAAATCTAAAACTGTGGCTTCACTCTCACGGTTGCTCGTGGTGGAGGCGTGCCGTCCTTTTTTATATACCGCCAATGCATGGACTTTGTCACAGATACTGTAGATAATCAAGTCTGGTAAGGCTACAAAGTGCTGCTGCTAAATCTGTACACTGCTATTTTAATGCCCGAGAGTTTCCTTGCCAGTGAGAATGTGGGGTGGTTCACTGTGTCTTTAAAAGCTGTCAGCACACTTAAAAACCCCTCTCTGGTGTGCAGAGGAGAGTTTTTTAACTGCAGACTTCAAGCTGTACCAGGTGCTCTTCTACCCTGACATGAAAAGATCTCTATTGAGTGCTGCCGCGGTGTGAAATGTTTCCACGGACGGCCACTTTGCAAAAAGAAAAATATCAGTATCAGCCATCAAAAACCCTGGCTGAAACCCTGTACACGGGGTCTTTGAAACGAAGCCAGGCTGGCTATCAACTGAGCACGGGCTGTCTGCTCTGTAAATACAAAGAGAGGCAGGGAGGGAAAAGTGGACTCATCTTGCAGCTCGTCCTTTCTGTGCACAGTCAGGCAAGCTGAAAAGAGAGCTTTTGTGCCAAAAAGTTGATGCATCCTTTTTAGGACACACAGCAGTGGACCAAAAATGGTTGAATCTTGTGTAGCATTGGTATTGTAAAATATTTTCCTAACCCCTTATTTGACTGAGAAAGCCTCCACTTCCTCTTTAAATCTCTGTACCTCTCTCTGTCTTTTCTTTTTTTCAGATCCAGAGATGGCACGGCTATTGTTCCTGATTATTCTCTACGCTCTTCCATCTCCAGTTGTGCCCATACATAATTCATCAGCTGGAGGTAATTTGTGTGTGTGTGTGTTTTGACTACCAGTGTGCTTCCCGTGAGCGTGTTTATTGTATATATTAATGGACAGAAGTAGCTCTGCAGAGATGGCAAAGTGACCTGAATAAAGGGCTGTAATACGGGCAGCAAGGAAGGCATCAGTTACATAGACAATACATCATGTATTCATTATATATCTACATTATCTGGAGGCAGAGCTCTCCCTCTCTGCTCCCGGTGTCCTTCATTCTTCTTCTCTCTCCTCGTTTTTCAGGCTGTGCTATCATCCGGCCTCCCAGGGATGGGGGGATCCGCTACAGAGGTCTGACACAAGAACAGGTACGAAGAAAGGGGTTAACCGTGCAGAAACTACACAACAGTGAAGCACAGAAAAACACAGCTGATTCTAAAACGAAGGCTGTATTTGCTGATTTTTAACTAAATTCAAAATGCTTGACATGTCAAAATAAGAGGTTGACAATAGTGGTTAATTTGTCACAATACCAGAAAATTAAATAATTACAAAATCAGTCAGAAAGTAAATCTGCAAATCAGCCCTAATGAAAAACTGTGTTTATGTTTAAAAGTTACTATGAAAAACACAAAAGAATACACTAATTTAGGGTGTAAAATCCACACTAAACCATACATTGAAACTAGTTAAAGCTGCTGTAAGGAATTTTTGGTCTGTGTAGATTTTGGCGCCCCCAGTGGACAAAGCAGTCTTTGCTTATTTTGTCCTCTACATGATTAAGTAGCATCTTCTGACAAAACAATCCCATCCTGGATTCCTATTCATGAAACATATGAGGTGAAAACATATATGTGAATGTATGGACAAACTTTGTATGAAACCTATAGGGAAATGGAATAACTTCATACATGTTGCATATAAAAACATACAAGTCTCATATATTTTTGAGATATATATAGTCAAAACGTTTAAAATCATATGTTAATTATGAAACAGATTTTTAATATACCTGCATTTATAGTTTAATCATACATTTTTTACATATATGGACAAAACATTTGAAACTTTATATAAATTTAACACAAATGTAATTTTTGTGAACTTGCATTTATAAATTAAATATATGTTGATATTTTATCTCATGAAATGTGATGCCCTACAGTCTTTATATCGTATATTATTTAACATATGTCAATATAAAAACTTTATATGGGTCTCTCATGTATGGTTTTTACCTAAAAGTTATATATATATGTTACATATGTCCAGGGAATTTATGTATGTGATACCAATATACTGTATCTGTCATGTGGCCCCATCACTCCTGATATACGGACATGATATTGAATATTTTGGAAGGAATTATGCTCAAGTTCAAACTCTCAGCTGGTGCAACCCAAAAACATTAGAGTCTATGTAAGTAGGCTAAGTTTGAACTTGCATATGCACAGCCGGTCCACCCTCATGCAGTTTGCATGTTACACACAATCCGTTCGCACAAAGCAATCTGCTGGTCTGCTGTCCAGTGTTCTTACCAAAGCCATCTCCCGGGATCAGCTGCAGCCTTTGACCTCTGCCACATGACTTCCAGCTGTCCCTCTGATCCGTCTTCGGTCTCGTTCAGCCGTGGACTGTTTGATAAAGCAGACGAGCCAGACTAAATCTTTAAATGCCACAGGATTAACGAAGAGACACAGAGGCTCAGAGAAGAGCAGAGAATAGGTTTAAAGACAGGGGTGGCCTAATTAGAGGACTGAGGGCTTACATTTTAGGATATGTACGACTATATCTCTAGATGTTTTGGCATATAGTGCAGATTCCTGTGAGGTTCATGGCTAGGGCATCTACTTAAGACACATGGACATCTTTCTAGACTGGACTCAAGCGTGGGAAACTCTGCTGTTGGTTGCGAAGTACCTGAAGTTTTTCCTGGTTAAACAACATAATAAGCCTGTCCTTTTAATTTGTCCTGGACTTAAAGGTGGGGTAGTCAGGATCTGAGGAAGTGCAAGTTTTTGGGAGTAATCTTAAGTGTAAACTCGACCCCTCCCAACCAGTTTTCCCCTCAGCTCCTCCTCTCCCCTCCCTCTCTGCTCCAGCAAGCCCCGCCCACAAACAGACGCTCCTGCTCGCTCGTATCGTTCCAGTTAAATTCAGATATAATGCAGATAAATACTTCAGATCATTACAAATGGGGCCCAGTCAATGTGAAAGTCAAAAGCATTGGTGCTACTGTAGATGCCAACAGACTACCAGCAAACACAATGTTTGCAGGACTTCTACAACTAGGATAAAGTGACATAGTCCAGGACCTGAGGTCAACAGTTTAGCGGCGCTACAACACGTTACAGCAGGTCCCGTTTGACAAGAAACACTTCTGTTACAGACACTTGTCTTACTTTGTTAAAGCGGTTTACCTGTCCAGAAGAAAGGTTACAGGGTCACCAAGATCCCGAAGCATCCCCCATCATTGTTGACCCGGCTTTTTTAGCTCTTGACAATTTTCCGAACTTTCTGGTTGGTTTCTACTGTCCGATATTGTAGCACGCTAACTTTGTTTGGGCTCCTGAATGACACGGGGGAGCAGCGTCTGCCTCACAACCAATCAGGTTAGGGGAGGCGGAGAATGGCTTTGTTTACAGTCAGAAAGAGCGGGCCGCTCAAAACATTTTAAATGTTGACTACACAGACATAAGAGAACAGAGATATTGTTATATTACCAAATGTCATCAATAACTAATAGCTATTGACTGATATTTAAAGCTTTTTTGTATAAACACCACAAAAAAAAGATGCCTCTTTAACAGAGTCCTGCCTACCCCACCTATAATGACAATTTGACTCCAGACTCATGCTAACATAACTCTGACTCTTTATGGCCTGAAGATCACACCTATCTAGAGCTGGTTTTCAATTCTGTCTTTTATATTTTAAGGTTCTTCCAGATTCTCTGAAATTTGAAGAACTAGATTCAGAAGTTTTTGAATCATTTGCTGATCATTTGAACCCTTTCCCCATCTTTACTGTTAGGAGATTAAGCTTTTAATGATCAGCAAACCATCACAACCCGTTTGTCACAAGTTTTAGGGTTCAACGTCTTGTATCAGATGGTTCACTTGATGTAAACCTCTTTCTGAACACATGATCTGAGTCATAATATATCCTTGTGTCTGATTTTGCTCACGTATCCCCCAAACTCAGCCTGAGATATTTCTGTCTCTGAATAATGTGAGGTCTTGATTAGAAATTAAAATAAAGCACAATGAGTTGCTACAGTATTTGTACGGTTCGCACTCACAGTTGTTTGGTCTCGTTTAAAATTCTCTTTTTCCCTGGTTGAGAAATCCAAAAGCTTTGCATATGTAAATTTTGTTTATTTCAAAAGTTTAACCGCTGGGTACGACATCCATCCTCTGTGTTTGTGTGCTGAAGGGGGCTTTGAAGTTTCCACTTCTCCCTTTTTCAAGTTTCAAATCCATGCTCATATTTTTGTGTGTTGAACTGAGGGTTTGAGACGAGCGCAGAGAAAAGTTCCCCTCCCCGTTTTATTCGGCGAGCTTGAGGTTAAACATCCAAGTGAAGTGACACGAAACAAAAGATGGTTTGGAGTTCAACAAGACTCCAGATATTTATATGTAGCTCCAATACAGAAAGAGTCGCTTTGAAGGAGAGACGGATGCCGTTTTAGTCTGAGATGTATGCGCATATCATGCAGGGTGAGGGTGATAGGGAAACAGAAATCCAAGACCAGGTTTTCCTCCTGGTATAATTTAGAGCATGACGGCTCATCAGTTCATACAGCACTGCCATAAAATGTTCCTCCCAGCAGAGCTTCATTGTCGCAGCCGTATGTCAGCAGAGTCCGCTGCTCTGGGACCGGATGAGGGGGTCCCTCTGAGGATGAGGAACACCAGAAAGCATCAATCACGTTTTAATTATCTCTTTGTCTGTGTCTCTCTCACAGATCCGCAGTGTGCAGATCCTGCCTGTGGATTACGAGATCGAATACATTTGCAGAGGAAACCGAGTGATCGTGGGACCCAAGGTCAGGAAGTGCTTACCCAACGGCACATGGACGGACATGGCACAGCACAGCAGATGCTGTGAGTCATTTTTTGGTCTAATTTCACCCCCTTTGTAGCCTGTCCTACATACTTCTGTAACCTCTTACCTCTTGTAAAACTCTGGTGTGCAACAATCAGCTTTTACATCTTCAGTTTTTTTTGGTGAGATCAAATTGACGCCGCAGCTCATAAAATGAAGTTGTTCTGACAGCAAATTACCGCCTTTCCTGCTCACACTACACACAGAGGAAAGTGTGAAATACTGAGCAACCTTCACTCTCACTTTTCTAAGAACCCAGACTGGAGTCATTTTTATCGACTGCAGTACCAATGTTAAAAAAAAAAAAAATCCACACAGTTAAGAGCAGTGATGCAACCCCGCACAGAGCTCACATGAAATCAATCCACAGCCTTTTACCTCCCATCAATTTCAAATCTGCTGTAACTGCATTGAGCGTCGGCAGCAGGAACTAGAAATGTTGACACAGTGCTGAGACATCATCACCCTCTCAGTCAAAATGACTAACTTGTTAGCAAATAGTTGCTGATTAACACATCCAGCAGTTTTTGGGAAGGAATTTTTCAGTCGTGATTTTTGCCACCTAGCAAATAATCTGCCATCAAATGCTCCTGTCAGGCTGGGCTCCTGGTCATGATGAAGACGGGCAGGTCTGTGGGAGAGCTTATGCAATAGTCCTCTCTGGAGTGAGAGCGAGCTTTTACCCTCAGGTTGTCGCCGGTTCAGAGGACTAGAAGACTCCGTGTCTTATTTATCCAAAGCGTAAGTCATATGCTAAATGAGAATTAACTCTTGGGTTGTTCTTCTTTCACACCTCCACCTTACACTTGAGTGTGTTTATACTCTGTAGACGTTTCCGTCTCAGTGCGAACTCTGAATTTGACTGATTTCACAGTTGATGTCCTTTTTAAGTCAGGTTTTATTTTTCCGCTAAGGTTGCCTGAGTGTTTTGTGCCATTCTACCCCCAAACATAGTCCTCCTTTTAGTAAAATAAAGATAATCTGAATCTGGATCTCAGCATTCACCAGCTAGTCTCTGACCGTGTTTGAATGCTGTTTGGTACTGGGTAGGAAGTCTGATGTGGACTTGATGTGACTAAAAAAAGGTGTCAGAGTGAACAGCCTAGTTCAGAACCGGCAGCTAGATGTCATAATTTCGGACTTTGTTTAACCATTTGCTCTTGTTATTGTTAGCTAATACTTAATGATGACAACACACTGAAAGTTTGTGCAAGAAAGCAACAAAACATATCTTCGCACCTGCAGATTGATCCTTTATATTTTCACAAAACCAGAATAAATATCTCCATTTAATTAAACAGCTGTTTTACTGCCGATGTTTTGGAGCAACCAACAAGGATTTTCAGCTCAGGGCGACTAAAGATCATTTGAGTTTCTTGTTGTAATTTTGACTTCAGGGGTGTGTCTTAGCAGCATGTCAAAGTATCAAACCAAACACAATCTCACTCACAACCAACCGTCCAAACAACAGATCAACCAAAGAATCAACCAACCAAAGAACCAGCCAGTCAATCAATCAACAAATCAA
Source organism: Xyrichtys novacula (assembly GCA_962446985.1). Taxonomy (NCBI): domain Eukaryota; kingdom Metazoa; phylum Chordata; class Actinopteri; order Labriformes; family Labridae; genus Xyrichtys; species Xyrichtys novacula. The sequence goes on from OY660871.1 coordinate 30,117,324, forward strand.
CCAAAGACGTGACCAACGAAACAACCAATCAACCAACCAAAGAACCAGCCAATCAATCACTCTGCTAATCAACTAATCAACCAAAGACGTGACCAACAAAACAACCAATCAACAGATCCACAAGCTAAGGAACCAAACAATCAATCACCCAGCAAATCATCCAAAGAACCATCCAAGAAAGCCACCGATCAACCAGTCAACCAACTAATCAACCAATCACTTCATTAATCAATCAAAACAGCTCTTATTTAATTAGCACCTCTTACACAAATCAAAACATGGTACATACAAGAAAAAATTGACTTAGAATTAAATGTAAATAATGGAATGATGATGGGAAAATGTGAAGATTTAAAGTTAAAGGTACAGTCTGTGGAAACTGGACTATTAAATCTATGTGAAATCTATGTGTTAGATTCTCGACTAAATGCTCCCTTGCTCACTCTTCCTTTTGCTTCAATGTCGGTGGCCTTAGAGGACAAAAAGCTTTTGAGACGCTTCCTCCATTTGTCAACTTTATCATGAGAGACCCCATCAATAAAAATTCTGATTCTGATTGACGGCATTTTGAAATAAATGGCATAGAGCGATATCTTCACTGCTAAAGCTGATAAAAAATGAACAAATCAAGTCTGCAGACGCTGCAGGCAGCTTCATTTATGTAGCTGCTGCCGCTGAGCAACATCAGCACTTTCTTTAAATGAGAACACGTTAATTGACTTCAGATCAGATAAAGGATGTTTTCAGAGTGGGGTAATCTGGCACTTCTTCACCAACGTTTAATGAGCATGGAGAAGGAAGAAAGGTCTGTAAAAGGTCAAAACTTCAGCAACTCGAAGTAAAAGAGCAAATTTATTCAGACTGACACGTTTCAGCTAGTAGCCTCCATCAGAGTCAGAAAATATATCATTGATTCATTACAGTGGCTATATGCCCTGCCTACCTTGCAGTGGCCCCATTGGCTGACAAACAGATGGTTGCATTTAATTGGTTGTTTTCAACTTTTTCTGTTAAAACGTACCCTTTAAAAATGTCCTGTTTTATGACCCTGATTAAAGCTACACACTGAAACGTGTCGATCTTTGGATAAAGTTGTTCTTTTGCGTCATGAGTTGCTGGAGTTTTGACCTTTTTAGTAATCATTGACAAATCCACCAAAATCTTCTGGTTAAAGGGAATATTCTGGCGTAAAATTAATTTAGGGTCAAACACACCATAACACCAAGTTAGACACCCCGTCGAGAGATGAATGTTGCTGACTGCTTTCTTCTCTAGTTATACCAACTTTAGTAACAACCGCATGATAACAATACACAGCAGTCTCAGGAGCCATAAACAAACCTCAACCAAAACGCCACTCTATAGCCACAAATAATGGTCAGAACAGCACCTAACCTCATCAACAGGACATATAGGGTCCCGGCCACCAAACATCTTTTTAACTTTGCCTAATTTCTTTGGCAAAGAGACTAAACACAACTCACCTACTCTCTTCCAGCAGCTGCTTGTTGTTTCTTTATGGAAATACAATCAGACTGAGACGCTAAGACAGAAGAACTACCATGTCTGCAGTGCAAAATGATTAATATGGTGATTATTACTTCAAGGAAATGATAAAGAAATTATCATAAATGTTCTTCCTTGAGCTGCGACACCCCGCTGTAGTCCATAATGGACTGGCCAAGGTCTCGCTACAAACAAACGGCTGCTGGAAGAGAGTGGGTGAGTTGTGTTTGGTCTTTTTGCTAAAGAAATTAGGCAAAGATAAAAAGATGTTTGGTGGCTAGAACTTTGGCTGGGACCCTGTATGTACTGTTGATGAAGTCAGGTGCTGTTCTGAGCATTATTTGTGGCTACAGAGTGGCATTTTGGTTTAGCGTGTGGCTCTCTGTATTGTTATCATGCGGTTGTTACTAAAGTTGGTACAACTAGAGAAGCAAGCGGTCGGCAACATTCATCTATTGACGGGGTGTCTAACTCGGTGTTATGTGTGTTCGACCCTAACTTCATTTTATGCCAGAATATCCCTTTAAACTTAAAAAATCTTGAACAATAAAATAGTCAATAATAGTCAAAAACTCTTTGTAATTCAGTAGTCTGAATACCAGGTAAATTTAGCTCAGAAAAGGAGACGTATCCGAGTCAGTCAGTGAGACAGAGCGGGTACTAAATGAGGTTACAGAGAGAGTTCACATCTGACTCTAAAAAAACATCCCTGATTGTTGATAGGTGCTCAAATCCCTCCTTTATTCTCTCCTTATTTTTCTTAATTTTGACGCGACATCTGATCCGTTTGATAATGAAGACTGTCAGAGACTATTTAAAGCTTACAAATGCCAGACAACAGATATTTGAGCGGGGTGTATTTTTGTCAAGTATTTGAGTCAGAAATGATGACACTGAATTCTCCTTTGACAGGACGAATCACTCGTTTCCTTCCCTAAATTCTGGTTTGTAAATATGGGTTTGTTTTTTGGTTGTGTCCAGTTGTTTACCGTTGTTCAGTGTTTTTCTGAGGAACAAATGATTTCATGAATAAATAGATGGATAAATGTAAATGTGAACTTATCTGTGACTCCCCCACAGAGAGTCATTTTGGCTAATGCTCGCTTGTTATTGCTCTGACTGATTACATTTACACGGGTGTTTAAGAATAAAGGAGCGCGTCTGCGTGGCTTCCACATGTTTGAATAATATGTTATGGATTTATCCTGATGGGTTTTTTAATTGCTTTGCTTCTTGATAAAAGGTCTGCCGGTGTGTTTATGATGCAAACTGTGCCTCCAAACCAACATTTTCTAATTTAACAGCGAGGAGGCTTGAATGTAATTTCTACTCTCATCACATCCACAATGCCTCTGCAAACACGGAGAATAAGGCCGGCAATCCAATCAAATCCCTGTGATATCTCCGTTTTTAGTCTTTCAGTTCACATTTAACATCAGTGGAATTTATTTTTCCCATGAGAACATTTTTTTGTTTTCTCTGGCTTATGTAACAGTGCAAGCTGCAATGTGCAGATTGCAGTTTTATTATGTGCTCGCATGCTGGAAGGAAGATTCAACAAACTCGACAGCCCAACCAATTACATTCAGAGCAGGGCCATTTTGTCAAGAAATCCAGCCAAGGGAGCGAAGTTGAATCATATGGCGATTGTAGCACAGCAAGCTAACGTCCCAAAAGTGGGCCTGGGTGAAGAGTCATAAATGTTATACAAGTAAATAACACAAACATGTTTATTTGGGTCAGATTGGTTCCTGGGGCAGTTTTTGGTTTCATTACAGAAATGTTCTCACTTCATCATATCTGTGCTACAACGTGGCTGTATTGTACCTGAAAGAATTACAGTATAATGTGTCCATGCAAACATTTCTCAGGGGGAAAAGCCCCTCTAGAGGGAGGAGTAATTCTCTCAAGTCTTCGGCGCTGGCACATGTCGCTCATTTTCCACCTTGTTGCTCAGATATAGAAAAACACGGACGGTATCTGTTCATTTGCACACTGTGAGGTGCTCTGAATATTGTGAGAAACCAAAGTCTCCTGTAGCAACACCCAGAGGAGATGTATGTTTTATAATTATTATGCATACCTGCCAACATTTGGGTTATAAGATTCGGGAGATTTTTGTGGCGAGCGCCGGGCAGTTTTGGGGTTACCCTGTATGGTGGATATGAGCTAATTATGAGAGTATTTGTAATTAGATCGCTCATCCAAATAAGTCTTAGTGAAGCTGCACACTTTTTTGTTTTAACAATAACAAATGGTAATAAAAAAATAGGAGTTATGATATGCCTTGAACTTATTCAGTCTATGAACATCTGTGTGTGAAATACAACACTCTTTTATCTGAGGCTGCCCTGAACGCATCACTCCGAGATGGTGCAAGACTATCAATGTAAATGTTAATATCTCACGTTTGCTTCCCTTTTATTGGAGTTTTCATTTTGTAACAAACACTTCTTAAATATAGTTTGCAGCTTAAACCGACCTGAATCATCTCATATTGTAAAGTAAAAGTATTAATCCAGTGTCTGTGAGGCTCAGCAGAAACGAAGGACAATCTTTGGTTGTCCGGAAACCCGGCAACTTTGGATAAATATAGTGATCAGATTCATGAATGAACGTGGACCTTTAAACTACAGGAGATTTCCGTGAGTGTTGACAGGTATGTTATCAAGGTTACAAGATGGGCGAATCAGAGGCAGAGCTGACTTGACTGACAGGCGGATACACTGTAGCTGTTTACAAGGAGGCTAAAGGCCCCACACTGTTACCGATGCTACGTCCAATTATTATACGGTTTCTGCTTTTAATGCCTCTCTTGAGCAGCTCTGGTCACAGGTCTGTGATTGTGAGCAGGTGAGAACGGGGGTCACTTGTCATGATGTGTTCACACGTTTGCAGCTTCCTCTGAGCACCAATTTCCACATGAAACCTTTAAAACAGGTGGCTGTGACTCAGGAGGTAAAATTGATCCTCCCTAAATTGGACTGGCTTGGTTTGATTCCAGGTCCTGCTGTCTGCTTTTTGAAGTGTCCTTGAGGAAGACACTTGTCCTCAAAGCTGGAGGATTTGTCAAAGATCAATGATTTTCAGTCTGACTGATGACTGGCATTTTGAAACAATCTGCATCAGATCACAGATGATACTGATGATGCTTTACGTAAAGCAGCCTCTGCTGTACATGCTTTCTTTGTTGTGTCTTCTTCTGTGCAAATGTGCAACTTTAGGACCGGTTCATATGAGAGTCTGATACAGACAAACCAAAAAAAGGATCTGAGTGATAAGTGAGGTCGAGGCAGTCTCGGTTTCACAGGTTCAGGAACCTGTGGTCAAGACGAGATAGCTGCAAGTAAACCATCCCCTTTGTAAACAATCTGCTCTTTGTGTGAGCATGTTAACCTTCGGGTTAACAGAACATTTAAAGCAGGTAGTGTCATCTTATATCAAGAGTTTACAAAGTGAATTAGAAATTGATAGGTAACAGAACTGAACCTAGGCATGGGCAGAGACAGCAAGACAACACAGGAGGAGGAAGAGTCAGCGGGAGGATAAACCCAGAGGACCAAAGATATTTGCTCAGAGGAGATGGAGTAAACAGAGTCACAGGTGATAAGCGGAAGAAACAAAAGAGAATAAATAAAAGAAATCACACTGAATGGAAGATCTAAAGAGTAAATAAAAGCAACAAGTGGGACAAAGAAATACAAATAGATGAAAAAGATTATTGTGTCACTTTTCAAATATCTTGAGCTTTCTCACTGGTTCAACCTTAGCCTAGTTTGAACATAATGTGCAGTTCTCTGTAAAACACAGATTTTTGTGATGCATCATCTTAAAAGATGGGAGAACTTGGAGCAGCAGATGATTTTACTGCAGCGGGGCGTCTTCAGTGCATTTTCTGCTCACCCACAGAAATCTGAAACGACTGATTTAAGCTCCTGCTTTTATTTTCCACAAGCGAGGATAATTTAATCTGTGTTATCATGACCATATGCTGTGATTGGTGATTTCATCAGTGGATGTTAGTGTTATTCAACACTGCAGCTGCTGTGATTGATGGATTTATGCTTTGGTTGACTAAAAAATGGGTTATATTTTACCTTCTTATCGTGGTTTGTGGATTAATGAATCGATTGACCTGAAATCTCTGCGGTGCAACAAAACTAACGCTATAACCCAGTTAGTTTTAATCTACCCTCATCATGTGTACCCTAAACTATGACACAACTTTCACAACTTTGGTGTATGCCCTTATTCAGTAGTTGAGTTGTAAAAAAAAAATAATAATTGGGGGGGATGGTGGATTTTATTGTTTGGGACAGATATCTTGTTCTGATGACAGTGCACGTGATGGGAAACCAACTGTGTATCTATTTTACTATTACTAAAGCACAAAGATAATTGATATATTATTATTATGTTAAATAATCCCTTAGATTGAGCTGTCCATGTCACTTTGCCTTGATACTGAAATCGGAACAGCGCCTCTCACTGATGTCATTTTAAAAAAAAAAAAAGGAATAAAAGTGTAATTTTTACATGTGTTGCATCACCTAGAGTATTTTACTAAATATGCGCAAAGCCCCCTGTTGCGAGGTTTTCACTCAAACAATCACAATGTAGCGGAAGAACACAGGAGCAGCGGAAAACACGGTGATGGTGATAGGATCTATATATAGCCGGCCTTCCAAGGTGCAGTGCAAAAAAGAAAATGCCATAAAAGGCAAAGCAAGAGTTCTACTATATCTAAAGATTCTCACGCAAGAGAAAAAAAAAAAACAGAAACACAGCAGCACTACAAAAGTCAGTTTCACAGTTACTGTTCATGTAACAAACTCCAGATTCAAAGAAACTTCTTCTTGTTTTACGGTGGATGGCAACCAACGTTAGAGGTGCATTACCTCCACCTACCATGCAGGCATGTGAGCTAGAGGTCCCTACTCCCATAGGAAAATAAATTCATATTTTACTTTAAACAGAATTTACTTTAAACTAAAGTCTGTTTATTAGTTCTGCTTTAAAAACTCAAACGCTGCTTTATATTCTCCTTTTCTCAGACTGAATAAACTCTAAAGGTTCAACACTTTCGTTCCACTTTCCTTAAAAGAATTTCTCTTTCATTATTAAACTTTTGACACTTACATATCGCATGTTCCAGTTTCATCCTCAACTCCACAGCCACATCTCCCTGTTGGATGTTTTCCCAGACTCAAAGAAAGGCCCAGGCAGCCATCTTTAAACCCCTCTTAGCCCCTCCCTTGTGGGTGTTATCAATTACATAAGTTTGGAAAAAACTCATTTATTCACATTTAAACAGTTTTTAACCCTTAGACCTTTTTCTGCAAGTTTTTTGCCATTTTAAGTAAGCTTTTACACAAATCAAGGGAGCATTAATTTTTAGGGATTCATGGAAAGAAACAAGGGAATTAATTTTTCTTGCATCATGTGACCACTTTGACCCTCCATACGCACCTATATTACACCCGGAAATCACGCGCTCTGTTTCCTCATTTGGAAACACGAGCCGGCATAATGGCGTGAATGGACACCCGGCAAGTAAGTAAGTGAAGGGATGAATGTCGACGTGAATGTGTGTTAAAGTTAACTTAAAGACCTCCGAGTGTGCAACCCTTGGTTATCCAACCCAACAGAGAAGGGAGAAGGAAAAGTAGTGTTTTTTAGTGGGTAAATAGCGACGCTGGCGGCGAAGGAAATGTTTGGCGCGTGTGTGTGGTCAGCGACGACGCCACTCCGTCACATCCGCTAACCGTTAAAATGGCGCTAATATTTCTAATATTCATTTCGTCCTCCCTCAACTCCTGTACTGCCCTTATTTAGTTACTGTAGCTGTTAACCACTTGATTTTTTATTTTTATTTGATTTAAGCGTTGTTTCCCAAACACTTTTTAACTTTATTACTAACTAGAGCTGGTGCAACAGGCCACAGGTGACTGTAAGATTTCTGTTGCTGTTTTTGCAAATAGGGGAGAGTGGGGTAAGATGAGCCATTTTTCACATTTCGGATCACTACATCAAGTCAGTCATAGTTTTGTCTCTAACTCGTGTATCTGCATATATTTCAGGATGTTATGCATCCCTGCAAACCAACAGAATGAGTGTAAACATAACTGTCTTGATAATATAGCATGCCAAAAAAAGTGGTTTACCCTGTGTATGGGGTAAATTGACCGTATGAGTGGGGTAAGTTGAGCCGTATCCCTACTACACCCCCCACACTCTCCACCCCAGCCCTCCCTCACCTTCTCTCTCCCTAAATAACAGTCACTTCTTCACATTCATTTGTATTTTTATCTATTATACACTATTCAACTGGTACAATAATTATTTTTATTATTATTGCAGGTAACTGCTAAAAAGCTGTTTTGTAAAAAGCCATTTTGACATGAGAATGCCTTTAAGTGATTCAGAACATTCACAGATCTGTATTTTTGAAAAGAAAAAGTCAAACATTTCAACAATTTGAACTGAAACTCTGATCCTCTCATCAGACTCCTTTACTTTCTCAGTTGAACCACTGGCTCAACTTACCCCAGAAATACTATGATGACTATTATCCTCTAAACTAAAATGGTGGACTTTTATTCTAGGTTTTGACCTCATGTTGTAGCTCATAGATACAACAATTGATGTATAAAACTGTGGGAGCCTCTATGTCGCTTTGCTTATTGGTTATTCTGTGTTCAGTTACTTCTGTCTGGTTGCTATTGGTTTGATTGGGTTTGGGTCACGTGGGCACTGTGTTTGAAAGATGGTAAGTTAAGAGGCGGTCTCACCTGCACTGGGGTGGAGAGGTGAGCCTAGGTAGCCGTAATTTTTGTTGACCGCGCTTTGTAATTTGTTTGCTATGAAACATGTTGCAAAGTGTCCAATATTCTATTTGATGTGTGTGTGTAAGTCATTGGTGATTGTCGAAGCATTTTTTTATCTGATATTAAAGCTCTGAAAACTTTGATGAAGCAGCAGCAGCAGCATGTCACACAAATATTCAGGACCTAGTCTCTGCCTCAAGCGACTTCTTAAAGGTACAAGGAAAGCACAATAAAAACAAATTTAAAATGATCTTTTTTGGTCTGAACACAACTCTAATAAAACTTATGACAGACTAAATTCACTTTCAAGAGTGAAAATTGTTTTTTTTTGGAAATAAATGTCTAACCCCTTCACCCATGTGCTTCGAACCTTCACAGACTCCATGAATTGAACACCTAAACTCTAGGTGTTATGATGACTTTTCTTCTCTATAACCCTCCTCTTTTTTTTGTTGTACCTGTGTGTTTTCAGTGCTGCTGTGTCCGCGGGTGTGGACCTCCCTGGAGAACGGCCGGGTGTCGGTGAAGCCTCCCGGACCTCCAGTGGAAGGGACGATCCTCCACTACAGCTGCCACGCCGGCTTCATCCTGGAGGGCAGAAACATCAGCCATTGTACTAAACTGGGCAAATGGGACGCCCCGAAACCCACCTGTCTCTGTGAGTGTCTCATTCAGTCAGTGGGGCAGGTATTACATTAGAGGTTGAATGAAATGATAATTAAGACGGTCATGGTGTATAATTGGATGTCTTTCAGTGTCTCAGAGGAGGCTCCCTGACAGCACAGATGGGAATGACAGTAACAGTTTGATCACGGATAGTATGTTAACTAAGATATAAGCGGGGCAAACACTGCAAGATTATTGTGCAATTTGTCGTCATTTGTGGTGTCTTTGAATTTTTTAAATCCTAGCTGATTCTGAAAATATCAAACTTTTCTGCTTCCACTTGTTAAAGAACAAAATTTTGTGTTTTTCTTGGGCAAAAATTCAAACTAAATCTAATGTTTCTGTTTGGAAGAGTTAAAAAAAAAGAAATTCAAAGCAGTTTCTTGGCCTTAGGCAGATTTAACACTTTTTCTTTAAACGTTTCAATGTCAAAATCCATCGCCTCTATGAGAAAATTTCTGTTAAACTGAAGAATAATTAAATTATTTAGGTTGGCATTTATTTAAACCCTGTGCTTAATGCTCACTGGCACATGAATAACTGTAATATTAAATAGAAAACACTGCTGTGCCATTATATCACATAGGAACAGCTCACTTTGCCTCACAAAAAGGAACATAAGGCTTTAAAGATGAGGATAATTATAAACACCTGCTCTCCCTACAGTGAAGCATGGTTGCTAGGCGATAAATGATCCAACCAATCAGAGAGTAATCCTCAGAGGTCTGTCTGCACAGTTGGCTCAGGCAGGTAAAACAAACGACGGATGAAATGCTGACGTAAAATCTGACAGTTTACTCTAAACAGTGTTTCAACTCATTGGATGATAACAAGAGAGCCTGAGTGGAGATCTGTGATATCACTGCCAGCTGAGAGTGCTCTCTGTTACAGCAGCTGGCATGTTTACAGTCGGAAAAGATTTGTCAATTTTAGCTCAAACAATCGACGATTTCAAGGAAAAAAAATTGAACAAAACAGATGAAACAAAGAACTGAAAGAAATGGCATTGCCAACTGGTTATTGGAGGGGGTTGGCATGGCAACCTGTAAAGTTGCTATGGGAATGGTGGTATTAGAAGGATAAAAGAGGGAATTATTGGTGCAGTTGGACTGACAGTAGGCTTCTTATTGTGTCACAATCAAATCTGTAAAAGGCTCATGATTAGCTTGTATTTGCAAATACTGAGTCACACTCCTCCATGACGGGGTTTAAAGCTTCTGTTGTCACCGGGAGGTGTTTGAGGATGCTGTAAGAACTGCTGGAGAATCAGAGGTTTCTCTATCCACTACCACGGTACGCCTGTGAAATATCAAATGATTACATAACATCTTCCTCAGTGAGGAACCTCCTGCCAGAGTTCCTCCTCAGCATCCAACCCACAGAGCACGTCTCAACTTCAGTGTTGTGTTACTGCCATCTAGTGGAGGAAAACGATTTAAATTTTAGATCTCACTGCACCAAAATCACTACAAATTATACATGACAAAAGTGAATAATTCAAGAGGAAAGACATCAGGTTTTTCAAGGAGAGATTTCTTTGAAATGCTGACTCTGCTTGACATTTCTCTCTCTCAGTTACCTGCTCTGTTTCAACACAGATTATACTTTTAATCTGCTCTTTTTCCTCTTTTTGTTTTTGCCTGCCAAAGATGACAGAAACTACACAGGTAAGGATTTTATTTTCAAGCTAATTAAATCATACCCCGCTGTAAGAGATAGCTATGTTTTCTCTTGTCTCATGGTCGAGTGTCAGGTCCACAGTTACTGATATGATACTCCTCGGCGTAGTTGTTATCAGACATGAACCTCTTACGTAAAATCACTCACACTGTGTACAAGTAATAAAAACTTCTCTCTCATGCTCAACGGTCAAAATCTGCTGCAACAAATACTATGATTAATCCATAAAAATGCTCCTCAGATAAAGTAAATTTGCCCCTAAAATAATCACAGATGTGCTTTTTTAAAAACAGACACATTTAACATCTCAGGAACAGCATGTTGATGATCTCTGGGAATGTAAAAGCAATCATTTTCAAGCCTGCCTGTCTCTTTAACGTGGCCATAATCCTAGCTCTTTGAAGTCCTGCTGAGATGTAATGTTTATTGCTGCCACAAGAGGGCAGCATCAGCCTGGAGCACTGGCAAGTTTACAGCTGAAGGCGTAAATCCCCACTGACTGGAAAATCAGATTTTATGTGGAGATTTTTGAACTTCCTCCTTGAATAACTGGTCCAATTCTACTTCTAAACTCTGTGAAAAGTTGAAGCTGTGCACTCAGAAGTGAGAGGAATCAGAATTATTTTTTATATCTGACTTTGACACACATACATACATACATACACAGCAGACGGCAGCTCTTCACCAGCTCATTACACCGGTGACGTTACTTATCAGTCTTCTCCTTACTGCATGAATAAGTGCAGAGATGACTCATTACCCAGCGTCTCTTAGTGGTTACCCATCTGGGTTACATACTTTATTCTGATTGGTCAAAACCACATCACAACAGAATTAATGGGAAAACATGATCAGGCGTGTCATACTAAACCAGTTTGTTGAGAGGATTAGTCTGTGGCACATTCATACTTTTAAGATTTCACCTCTTCCTGTTGACAAAGAGGCAAATGTGTTAGTTTCTAACTCTATTATTACTTTAATTAATTTTGAAAGTGCAAAACTTTAGCTTTGTAGTTAATAGCTGACCAGTCATGAGAAAAGAGTGAAAGTGACATCAACCAATTTGAAGAAAACAGAAACAGAGGAACCACAAACCTCAACATGATATGGACTTCGGCACTTTAACAGGTTGCGATGGGAAGTTCTGGAGAACAGGACCTTCTACAGGTGTTGCTGTTGTTTTCAGTTTATATTCAGAATGTAAATAGAAAAATTCTAATATTTGGACTTGAAAGAAAACAGGGTGTGGACCAGTTTTGGTTTTTCTGGGCTGGTGTCCATCATTGGTTGTCCTTGGGACTGAAAATGGATATAAGAAACTGGAAATATTGAATATCACCAACTTAGACACACTTTGTTTATCATATTCACACCCTGAAGAGACAGTTGTACGAAAACGTCGTATTCACCGCATCAAATTTATTCACTCCATACCTTTGTTTATGCCTTTAGGAAACAAAACTTAAAGTTCTGTTAGCATCATTTCTCATTCAAAGATACAGTAGCCACTAAAAGTTTGAGCATCATCTGTTCATAACACTTTTATCTCTACCTATAAAACTTACTGTGTTTCAGTTAAAGGTTGCATAAACTGCACCTGCGGAAACTACTTTCTAAAACTCTCCAGTAAATACAAACTCTGTCATACAGCCACTCATATTGTGACGTTTCTGACAAGCTGATCTGACCATCCGAGCACTTTGGTGCAGTTGTGCTACACTGTTAAGTAATGGTCTAGCCAATCAAATAACGTTATGGGCGGGATATTAAAAAGAAGGTGGGTAAATTCGCACTTTTTAAAACCAAATTTTGACGTTAATTTTAATTTATTTGTTAACTTTACCGTCAAGGAAAGACAATTCTGAATTTCAGCTTCTTGCTTTGATTTTGCCAATGAAATCTTGAATTTTTGGAAATACTCTTTCCCCTCAGACAGAGAGGGGAAGACACACCAGCAGAGGAGCCACAGTAACACCGTTGAAGATAAGTTAGTTTTATAGGAATCTGCTAACCAAAGGGCCAATACAGAGAATCAGCTAAAGGCCAAATATTGGCCCTGATCGTAGGTCAAGGTTGATAACTGATCTACCTTTAACGAAAATGATAAATCTACCCTTAAATGAGCCGATAAGGGAGGAACTTTTTTATCTAGCTGTACATGTAAATAATTTTAAACCAATAATTTATCTTTAACTGGTAAGCATATTTTGTCGGCATCTGGGTTTTTAGAGGGATAATGACACAAAGCATTATAACCAGCTCGATATATATAATCCCTTACTTCCTACCCACACATCTGTCCTAAGTGGCACGTGTCTCTGCTTCATCTATAATGCACACTTAAAAAAAAAAAACAAGCAAACATTCACTCCCATTATACCAGTATTTCAAAAAGGCAGATGGTTGTTAGCATATGTGAGTGCAGCCGTGGGTTTGTCAGCGGTTCCTAAAAAAAGACTGAATGTGCTAAGTCAGCCCTCCCTGTAAAAATAAAGGGTCAAAACATCTACTAGTACCTCCATTTTTCTCTGATCCCTGGCAGTGATGATGAATACATTTGTTTTTGTTACAGGATTGCTCACCCTCTTGCACAGTTATGTCACCGCATTAGAAATTGGCTGGATATTGAATCATACACTTACCATCTCCAAAAAGGCTCAAACACTGCACAGTTAACTCTTATGAATAAGGCTTAGACCCCAGGTAGCCTTTTATAAGCCAAACACTGAACAAAACACAACACCTAACTCCGTATATACCCGCGGTTTTCTATAAGTTTCCCCATGAAGTTGGTGATAAAGTTCCCAAAAGTCACAGACAGACTTGACAAACACACAATTAACAACGCAGCAGAGGAGAGTGTTTCCACAAATAGAAAATTTCCATCTCCTGTCACATTACTGACCTCCTTCTGGCTCCGCTCCCTCTCTCTCTCTCTCCACTCCATGTGCCATCACCACCCACTTACTGCCTCCTCAGCGGGAGAAAGGTTAATACCCTGCTCCTGTCTGTGTCTGCTCTACCCTGTGTGTGTGTTTATGCAGTTGGAGTGCATCTCCAGTTCCTGTTTTCTCCGAGTACAGTGTAACAAAACCGCAGACACGGTGAACACGAGCAGAGCTGAAAACCGGCTGGCACAGAAACAGCTCTCACAGATTCTATCCAAACTGTATTTCTGTACGTGTTAGCGTACATATCCTCTATATAGACTCTGTTATTTCGTAGATATTCTGCGTCTTTATGGAGCCAATTCTACCAAAATTATTGTAGAATAGGGATAAAATTAAAAGGGTGGCAATATTCCACGTATTTTATATCATCTCAGAGCCAAGAGTTCATTATTTTATCTGTCTTGTCTAGTCAATGTAAAAAAGAATTGTATATCTATGTCCAAATACAGTAACGATTACTCAGCAAAGTATGATTTTTAAGCAATCTGTAGTTAACAGAAATGTTACACAAACAGGATCAAGAACTTCATTTATTGGAGGCTGATTTTACATTTGAACAGCAGGGACCTAGTGTCCATGTTTTGTTAAATTACAAAGCATATAAAAGCTCATCCATGCGTCTTTGTAGTTATGGACACCTTAGTGGGGGGTAATATTAGTCGGTATGTTTACATGTTGTTCAATTGAAATGATTTATTGCCCTAATCTGACTGAAACTGGACTTTTAAATACATGTAAACACATTAGTCAGACTTTAATCGCAGTAAATTGAACTTTTTAAATTGTCTAGGTATGGCCTCGGTGTTCTGAGCATGCTCTGCTGCTGTTCTAAACCGGAGGTTGACTAGCATGGAGCCAGGTAGCAAACAAAACCTCAACAGGTTAAAAAAGTGTGTAAAGATAGCCAAACTTTCCTATCAGACAAATAAGCGGTTCAGAGCTGTAAATGTGACAGCATTTTCATTATTAACAACATGAAAATTATCTGGTAATTACATGATAACTACTAAGTCAATACTGTCTAGTTTTTGTTTTTTTCTTTTTTCTGTGCAGCTCCATTTTCAAAAGCTATTTGGGGTTCTTATTTTCTATGATTGACACTTGATACAGCCCATGGGCGTGCGAAGATTGCGTAGCGATACGCTGTTTGAGCCGAGCATTATCACAGCGACTGTGCAAGAGGTGGTTCCAGGAAGCAGAGAAAATCCTGGAAATATCAGAGCAATTTGGCTTCAAATTTGTATGATGATGGAAGGTTACCTACCTGGTAGCTAAACAGTATTGACTTAGTAGTTATCATGTAATTACCAGATAATTTCATGTTGTTACTAGGTAATTACCTGGTAATAAGTGTACCATGAAAGAAAGGGTTACCAATAGTGTTGCTTGCTTGAAATCCACAGTGCTCCTCTCTTTAATGTAAATATTAGCCTTGAGTGTTGCAATGTCAGTCGGATCAGAGCTTAGCACACTCAGTCAGCACAATATTCACATTAATATATGAAGCTTTCTGCCCTTCAAGCCTTTATCGGAACATACATGTTAAACAATGAGCAGCACATTAAAGAGAGAGCAGTTCACCTATTTTCCTACATTTGACCTTTTTTGGTACTCCAGCACCTTAATGAAGGTTGAGTGGTAGCTAGAAAACAAAATGAGCCCAACAGCCTCTTGAAATGTATGTGATGCTTTGGTTTCATGAGGCTGTAGCTTTAGAGCTGCGTTCAGTTCAGCCACTTTTATACAACATCTAACAACTAAAAATACAACAAAATACAACAGGTTCACTCAAGCAACAGAGGAAGAGGCTGCTGCCTGAAGCAACAAACACCAGGCTTTAAAAGGCAGGATAACTACCTTTAAAAGAGCTCGAAAGCCTGAAACGTGTTATAGAAGGTGGATCTCCTTCTCTGTTGGAGTGAAAGCCATTTGTTTTTCGGGGGGGCTTCGGGATCCATGGTGTGTCCTGCCTTCTAGACACCAGATTTCAGACACCCCCTCACCAGAGCTGTGCAGCAAAGTTTGTGTGAACATATGAGGCGATGTAAAACATGATGTGACTGCTGTTAGTTTTATAACAGACTTTTAGAGCTCTGACATCCGTCCCACATGTCAGTGCTGAGCCTCTCTGCTCGCTGGATTGATTCCTCCACGTTCTAGTCTGGTGGTGCGTGACAGTTTCTAGAGTTTTATGTTAAATTGTTAGGATAACTACTGATGCTTCTCTGGAGGTATATTGACTCTGGTGCTGCATGCTAGCTGTCTGATTAGACTGGAGTACTTTGTGGCTCTTACTCGTGTTGTTCCCTCCCGTGTCGATCCTTGTTTGTGTTGTGCTGACTCTCAGATGTACGTCACTTTGGACTAACACATCGACTCAATAAAGTTTCAACCTTGTAATGATGTTTGTTTAAGTGATTTAACAAACCAAAGCAGGTTTGCAGCTTTATTATCTATGCAAATAGCAGTGTTGGATCAGCAGATTCTCGATATTAAAAAATCAGACTGAGAGCCAGATGAGCTGATCTGGACGTCTCTGATGGATACTGGTGTTTTGGCCGTCAGTGACAAAGCAGAGAGTGCACTTTATTTAATAACTATCTTTATGTTTCGGTTTTACAAAGTTCTGCCCATGTAAAAGCTGAAAAATGAACACCGTCCTCTTAACTCCTCTCCACCCTCTTACTCAGGCATGATGTATTACTCTAATAACTGCCGGGCTGCACTATTGGAAACAAGGTGCTGTGTTCTGTGCTGCTGCTGGACAAATTAAGTCATGATGATACAGTTTCAAAATTGCAGAATTAACTATATTTTCTGGCACAACTTTAATGCAATTTAAATCCAAAAACGCTGCACCCTGTGATGCATTATTAAGGCTTGATTTTTCACCTGGCCCATCTGTTACCAAAAACAAATTAAAGCTCTCACAAAGACTGGACTTTGCTTTTACTTAATTATTATTTTTTTTTTTCAACAGACTCTGATCTCCGCTCAAAGAATATGATTTGAAGCGTCAGCAATATCAGAAATACCTCTAGTGTGCACAAAATCATCATCTTCAGGGAATTAAACACTCTGATTTTTTCTACCGGGCACTTTTTAACAACATTTTCACAATAATTTGGGTTTCTCCCTGAATAAAAAGTGCACCACAGGGGGAGGACAGTGTCATCTGGAGAATGTGTTAAAAAGGGAACATTCAGAACAGTATTTTCCCACTAACACATCTGCCAAGAGAGAAACAGGCCATTATCCTGAAGGATGCCCAGTGTGCAAAGCGCAGACACACATATATACAGTACAAGGCCCTCATTAAAGCAGCTCAGCAACATGTAACAGCTCTCATGCCTCCATTGCATCTTCTTCCAGGCTGTGTCACGGCTAATGTCGTCTGTGAATGTGCCATTTTGCCTCCACGGGGGTTGTTAGCTCAGCGATGCCCGGTGCTGGTGTGATTGCCCGTGTCGGCTGCGGGATTATGGAGCGAAAAAAAAGCGGATAAAGTTCACGGCTGAATAATTGATCGTGCGTTGGAGGGGTCACGGGGTGGCAGCGAGGATGAGGAGGTGGAAGTGGAAGGCAAATGCCAGCAGATGATCACTACACTCACCTCAGCCTGTGAGGGCTTGTTAGCAGCTTGATCTGAGTGGCTCTCCGCTACATGGAGATATCCAGATAATGGGATTTGGGTAATGAACCAGGGTTATATAATAGTCATATTCCATCGCCTAACTACAGAGGGTTTTTAATTTAGACTGGAGAAATAATGGTCTTCTCCTCAATTGCTGCAATAAGTAATTTTCAAAAGGGAGTTTTAACGCTAACATTACATTGCAATTAGTGCGCTCTCATAGGAACTGCAAAAACACAAGCATAAGACAGAATGAAAGCATTGATAATAGTCTAAAAAGACTGCAGCAAAAGTAGCAAAAAATAATGTCGGCGGCACAGCTGCTTATTGTCTTTTGTAAACCTCTAGTTAAAACATCCCCCACAGGAGCCACGTATCAATTTATGCTGACAAATGTACTTTCAAACATTCACTCTGACACATCCAGAGAGAGGTTTAACTGCTCAGATGGCCCGTGTATGACCCTGATTTGATACCAGCGATGCAATATTAGAGATAATAAATCTGAGGTAGATGCAAAACAAAATAACACAGGATGTAGCAGCACGCCAAACCCTTGGACCTCGGGTGTCTCTGAAAAACTGAAAAACTGATTCATCAATTAATTGCTACATATGTTTTTTTATTTGTTGTATGAATCGATCTGTATGCAAAAAGCAGCTGTTAGCCCTATAATTAACTAATTACTTAAAGGGATATTCCGGCGTAAGATTAAGTTAGGGTCAAACACAATGTATCACAGAGTTAGACACCCCCTCCAGAGATGAATGCTGCACACTGCTTGCTTCTCTAGTTACACCAAATTTAGTAGCGACCACAGATAGCAATACAGAAAACCATGCGCTCAACCAAACCGCCACTCTATAGCCACAAATAATGCTCAGAACAGCACCTAACTTCATCAACAGGACATATAGAGTCCCAGCCATAGTACTACCCACCAAACATCTTTTTTGCTTTGCCTAATTTCTTCAGCAAAGAGACTAAACACAACTCACCTACTCACCTCCAGCAGCCGCTTGTTTGTAAGGAGACCTCAGGCCAGTCCATTACGGACTGCTGTGGGGTGACGCAGCTCAAGGAAGAACATTTATGATCATTACTTTATCATTTCCTTGAAGTAAAAATCATCATATTAATCATTTTGCAGACGTGGTAGTTCTTCTGCCTTAGCGTCTCGGTTGCTGCAAGAGAGTAGGTGAATTGTATTTAGTCTCTTTGCTAAAGAAATTAGGCAAAGTTAAAAAGATGTTTGGTGTCTAGTACTATGGCTGGGACTCTATATGTACTGCTGATGAAGTTAGGTGCTGTTCTGAGCATTATTTGTAGCTATAGAGTGGCGTTTTGGTTGAGCGTGTGGCTCTCTGTATTGCTATCTGCAACACAATAATTAAAGTTGGTATAACTAGACAAGCAAGCGATCAGCAACATTCATCTCTCGAGGGGTGTCTAACTTGGTGTTATGGTGTGTTTGACCCCAAATTAATTTTACGCCGGAATATCCCTTTAACTTCAGCCTGTTACTAGAAAGTTTCAACTTTTTTCTGTGCAGTTTAAAAGAGTGCCGGTCTCTGATAATCACACTACAAGCGCATGAGATTATTCACAAAGCCTTGAGACAAATGCAACAACCTGAGCTTTCGTTTGAATGCAGGCATAAATGCTGAGTACTGTGTCTTTGCAAACTGTGGACAGAATTTAAGCCATCTGTGAAGCCAATACAAGCAGCAATGGTGTGCCTCAGGGCTCTGTTTTGGTACAACTGTTTTTTTTTTTTTTGATGCGGTTTCGTGAGCTAAGAAAAGACAATTCATGCTGTTTACAAACTCTAAGACAAAGCAGCTGAACCTGCCATCTATTACTGCGTTCAAGAGTAATATAATTTAATGTAATTCAGTCAGTATCTTCTTGTAAATATCCAGAATTCCTAACTGATGATTCTCTGTCTTTTAAACTTCGTTCACAGCAGCTTGTAAAGAAGTTGACTGGGCTTCCAGTTCAGAAATAAGTCCTGTTGTTCTTTGTTTTTGCTGCAAAGAAAAGGCTTGTTGCTGCCACTTTTTTTTTTGCCCCTGATTGACTGTGGTGATGTTTTATACATGCATGCATCACCTCAAAGCCTTCACTCTCTGGGCACTGTTTACCATGGAGCTTTGAGGTTCATTACAAAGAACCTCACTCATCTCTGCTCCCTGTGTGCACAAATTGGCCTGCTGGCCTACATTGTTTTCACAAAGACTAAATCACTGACATGCCCTTATTCATAAGGCTATTCTTTACTTGCTTCCCTCTTATTAATGTAATTTTATTAACATGAAAAATGTAGGTAGTCACAGTTTTCTCTCTGTGGCTTAGTCACAAGACTTACTTTTGCTGTCTGTCCCCAGAGTGTGTCTCGAAATGGGTAAGGAGAGTTTTAGGGATGCTGCTCCTGCAGCTTTGAATTTGCTGCAGGAGAATTTGGGTCTTAGGGAGCTGGTCTCTGAAAAGTAGATTGAAGGCACTGAAGGAAGAAGCACCAGGCTGTAGATGCTCTGTGATGCAGTATGTGTCCCAGGTTATGTTGACATTCACATTATGTTTAGTAACTGTGTTGCTTCTACAGTCTTGGCCAGGTTTATTTTACTGTCTTTCTGAGACAGAAGTTTAAGTTGAGCTGGCTCTTCCCTCGTTCTGTATAAATAAAATAATAGGTGTTTGCCTGCAGCTGCTGTTGAGCAAACCTGACAGCCTTACTGTTTATATGTGCTGCTTTACAGGGGCGTGTCCAGGCTTTTTGACTGGGGTGGCTCAACTGGGGCACCGACTTAAAGAGATAAGATGTTTGTTTAATAGTCCTACAGAGGGAAATTCAACATTTACAGCAGCATAGTACAGACATACAAAGAGACACTAAAGGATAAAGAAACTTAGAGTGAAGTCAAGAAAAACAGAAAAAGATAGGTACATGATTCCTATTTACATATGTACAGAATATACTATGATTTATTACATGCTGAGGTTTCTATAAATAAGGCACTAGCGCTACACTTCAGAGGGAACATGGAGAAACTACAGTCGAGCTCATGTCCTGCCCTCTAATTCAGCTTCTCATGAGGGGAAGTATCAACAATTCTCTGAAAAGCTCTGGGTTTAGTGAAACACTCATCCTCTCTCATCCTTAGACTAAACCCTGATGGTTTATAATATCATGCTCATCTCCTTGAGATCTTGCTGGAGTCAAATAAAAAAGCCGGAACAAAATATTGGCTTCAGAGTAGCTGCCCTACTGCTGGCCTCTCCGTTATCCCAGTTAAACAATAAACATTTTTCAGAGCGAATAAGAGGAGTGAGGTAAAACGATGGATAGGATGGTGGATGTAGATGGTAAACTAAGATCTTTCACAACCGTGTCTGATTAAGATTCTCATGTGTATTTTTCTCTTTTCTGCCTGTGTGATACTTGATGTATTTTGCTGTTTTGAAACTTAAAAAAGATAAACTCAGCAGGAAACCAATGAAAGCTCGATACATCAACAGTTGAAAGAAGTGCCTCCGCGCCTGATTCTCTCTGTGTGTGTTTGTTTATGTTTTCACACCTTTCTATGTGTCAGAAGGTGTGTGTGCGGAGTCACGTGTCCTCATGTCTCCGAGTTAAAAATAGGGTCTGTTCAGAGAGTTCAAACAGGTAAAGCTTCTTATTAAAAGTTACTAATTCACTGTTTCCACTCCTGAAATGGAAGCAAATAAAATCAGCCGTGATTGATTCTGCTGCCACATTTTCTGCTGATTTCTCAGCTGCAGACTCTGTAGCGGTTTATAGACTCCACCGTGGAGGGGAGGTAGATATGAAATGGTCTATGGATTAGCAGAGGTGGTTACAGAGCACAGTTGCACACTGCTTGCGTGTGTGCCAGCCCCGGTGAGTGTGGAGTTATTGATTTGCGGGTCAAACAGACGCTAGGAAGGTGAGGTTTAAACCAGGCTAAATCTGGTCGAAACGGAGCGCTTTGTAAGACATTGAGGATGAATCCTCTTGACTCTGTGATCTCCTGACATTTCCTCTGTGAGGTTCACTCTCATTTGAGTGAAATGGCACAACAGCTATTAGGCAGACGGTTATAACATTCATTTCCTTGTCAGAATGATTGTGATTAATTGACTTGATCAAGCACCGTCATCTGGGCGAAATTCACATTTTTAACTCGACATTTCACTCAGCTGCAGCTGCACTCTGAGCGTACAGCTAATCAGCATATGCCAGCGTGCTGCTACACTACACCAAGATAGTGAATGTGATACTCTTTATACCAGTTATATTGTCTATCTGAGCATGTTAGCATGCTTATGTAAGCGTCACTCTCAAATCCCTGCTGTGCATCAGTGCAGCCCCACAGAGCTCTGAGCAGAGACTCGTACTGGTGCAGCTGAAGGCCTCTTTATGTTCTGCTTTGTTCTCTCTATAGCCTGTGTTTGACTATATTAGACCCTACACACTAGCCTGGTGTTATATAAATATATGTAACACAGAAGCATAGCTTAATGTGAAACTGTGCATTATTTACGTTCATTATATCTGCATTCACTTGTACAAGTGAAGTCATTTAAATGCTGAACGGTGACATTCTTCTTTACTCTATTGACCTGATGTCTTATTAAACACGCTCAGCAATAATTTATGCAGATTTATTTTGTATATCCATCTACTCTGCTGTAATCAGGTTAGCATCTTTTCTGTGCATAGATAATGTAATGATTGCAAGCCAGCCAGTGTAGTATGATTGGAAATAACTTCAAACGAGTCGATAAGAGAAACCGCTGGATGACGGCATCGGGAAAATGGTTTTCTAAGATCTTCATAATCACTAAAAGTCAGCATCTGTAGATTTGAGATTGTTTGCATTGTAGATATGAGACTTTATGAAACCGAAGATGGATTTTTAATGTAAAGAAATAATCGACACACTTCTAAAATAGATAATAAATAGGCTTGACTTTTATTAAAACGCAGCTCAGACTTTAAAAAACTGTTTATTTTGTAGAAGTGTCGTTTCTACTAAATGCTTTTTGACAATAAAACTCAAACTGGCTCGGCTTTTAGTGAATCCATTAATATTTGAATGAGTTGTGAGGATATGTGCCCACTTTATCTAAATTACATTAAAAATAAAGACTTTTTGAACGTTTTTCCTATAGAGTGGAACTAATCCATCACATTATTTTTGCAACAACTCGATGACATTTTGTTATTATCTTTAAAGCACAATAATGATAGATTTACCTGATCTACCTGTTCCTAAATTGACCTAACTGTGATGCTTGTTTGAGGAAAGCCAAACTCCGCTCTCCTCCAAATTCACAGCGTGTAAAGCTGACCTGCTTTAACTCATACTGGGTCATTTTTAGCCTCATGCATTTGAGGGAAACGCTTCATGGATGCACCAGCGAGGAGCTGCAGAAGGTGATAAGCCTAATGTAAAGGAAAATGTGTCCAAGGTGGGGTTTGCAGGACTCCTGGGTATACTGTTTAAGTTCAACTCAGCGTGTAACTCGTTAGAAAAACCTTTTGGGGAGATTTTGCACAGACTCCCCCTCCTAACCACCCCCATTCCTCTTTATCTGTCCCTCCCTCCCTCTCTCTCTCTCTCTCTCTCTGCATACATTTTCCACTTGCCCGTACTCTCTCTTCCTCTCTCTCCCTTTCTCTCTCTCACACTCACACACTTACACACACACACACACACACACTCTCAGCCTGCCGGTGCTGCAGTGGATCAGACGCAGAGCTCTGGCGCGCTTGCTTTTTCCGCGGCAAATCGTCTCATTTGTTGGAATAAGAGCTTCGTTACAGGAGGGAAAATGTAGCCCGCTCTCTCCGCTGTGGCAGCCCTGACTCCACGTAGTCTTTTTTTGGTCAACTCTCCACGCGTTTTTGACGCGGTTGACGTATTCTGCGCGGACTCCGACGTGTGATTCGCGCGTAATTTTTTTGCGTAAAAGTCGCGGGTTTGGAAACGCGCCGTTCAGCGGTTTTTTTAGTTGATAGAAAAGCACCAAACGATTATGGAAATGCGTAGAGAAGGTGTTGGGCTGCAGGATCGAGGAGGCTGGTTTGAAACTTGACTGATGAGCAGCTCCTCATGATCACTTCAAAGTAAAAGCTGCCTGAACTGTCTTTGACTTTTGTCCCGAGAATATCCAGCACGCTATGCATAATTAACCATGCATTATGCTGAAGTATAAGCTGACTGAATTATTTACTCAAGTCGCTAAACAATCGGAATCGAAGACAATTAGTCGGGTTGCACAATACCTACAAAGCAAGACGTCAGATTCAAAGTGCTCCCAAACACGTGTTGCGTTCACTTCGCGCATAAAATAACCTGTCTCCGCTGCAGCACCAGGGGCCAAAAGTGGCTCCAGCTCAGCTCACCTTGAACCATGATGGCACTTTGCAGAAAATCCCCGCGGGTGGCTCACTCTGCCCCTAAGTATGCGATGTTTCTCCGGGCGTCTCTCATCGTCCTTCTCCTCCTCTCCTGGCCTCGGCCGTCCGCAGGAAAGAAGAAGCTGTACATCGGAGCTCTGTTCCCCATGAGCGGAGGTTGGCCGGGCGGGCAGGCGTGCATGCCCTCCGCTCAGATGGCCCTGGACCTGGTGAACAACAGGAGCGACATCCTGCCCGACTACGAGCTGGAGCTGATCCACTACGACAGCATGGTGAGTGTGAGCATGAGGAGGAGAGTCAGAGGAGGTGCGCACTTAAGGGGTGTGTGGTGTCAGTCAGAGAGGGACGTAAATAATGGCCTGCCTCTCAGAGAGAAACTGCCTCTGTTGTGTCTTTTCAAGCATGCTGGATATCATCTGTCATCCCTGTTATCTTTAATTCTCTTTCACTCCTGCTACATTTTCTGATTTTATGCAGCTTTTTAGTTTTTCACTCTCTAGTTGTTTCAAAGCTTCACCTGCTTTTTGAGTCCCACATCTTAAAGAAGAGCTTCATTAAAGGTCACTCTGCTGATAACTGACCATAAAGTCCTCCCTCTCCCTGACAAATGGGGCAGCCGTTCCCTGAACAGTGTTGGTTGGTGCTCCATGACCAAACACACCTGCTGCTAGGTGCTCATCAATCATTTATCATGGTGATATTTTAAAATGTCAGCATTATCAACCACTATAAATCCAATATCCGCCCCCTGACTGCTCTCATTTCCCCTCCGGTTTACCACCCACTGCACTGACATACACTTTAATTAAAAATCAAGTTATTTATCTCTCTGAAAAAAAGAAGAAACCTTCTCTTTGGGCCTTGTTGCCATGTTTCGTAATTGTTATTCTGAAAGTTATGTCCTCCAGAAAGAGCCATTTTTGTCTCCACAAGACTCTCATGGAAACAATTACCAGATCCCCCTCCTCCGTCTCCTCTCCTGAGGGTGATTATCAATCACTCTGCAGGACGGATGCCTGGAGAGCAGCCGGGGCACCAAACGGTTAACTGTACCGAGGCTGGTTAGAAATTCGCTACGAGCTTTATTCTGATTGGTGAACACGGCTCTGCATTGGAATCCTGTTAAACAGAATAGCAGGGAGATGTAGGGAGCAAGTGTGTGTGCTAGTGTGTGTGTGTGTGTAAGAGAGAGAGGGAGAGAGGAAGAGTTGGCATGGCAACACAGTTACTCTTGAAGCACAGCACAGAAACAAATAAGGTTTTCAGCTCTGTGAAAATATGTGTGCAAATTCATATGCTGGATGTATGCAGAGCTCACGGTGCAGTGCATGCTTTTTCACATTCTGTTGTGTGTACAGCTTGTTCTTTACATCAAATGGATCAAACGTGCACGAGTGTGTGTGTGTATGAGCACATGTGTGTGTGTGCGTCTTCTGATTACAAGTGTAGTGGAGCAGGCAGCCGCAGATGTAGCTGCCATAAACATAAAGATAAAGCAGAAGCATGAACAGATTTGGTAGGGATTGGGGAACATCACTCCTCGTGCTTCAGGAGTTGCTGGCGCCTCAGGCTGGAGAAATAGATGCAGATCCTTTGAATAGCTCAAAGAGAGCTGCTGCCGCTATAACGTTGTGTGAGTGACGCCGGCTAATTCCTTGAATTAAGTCAAGGAGGGGATTTTATTCCTCCAGCTTGGGGGTAGGCTGAGTTTGGATTGAGGTTTCTCACCTTCTAATTACAAACATTTTTCACCTGGCTGGAATAGTAATGAGGATCTTACCCTCTGAGAAGCAGGGACGCAATTATAAGTAAGGGATTAATTAGCCATCATATTTACATCCGGTTATTACGACCCGCTCCTCGTTCCTGTTTGGTCCAAGAACGAATCTCCATCTTGTGATTTCTTTGTTTAACAGTGGGATTAAGATGAGGGTGTCGCTCGCTGCTTTGTTTGCCTGCATCTCAAGATCAAGGCAGGAGGAGGGTAATTATTCAGCGGGTCATCTTGACCTGAATTTATCAGGATGAGGAACTTTTATTGCGTCATTAAAGCCTCGAATATCGAGTGGAAGACACGCTGTAAAGTAGGCAAACAGGTGCCTGAACACACACCAGTTTATGACCACTAGAGCTGGCCGTATCCAGCCGTGTCCTCCGCTTGTTCAACATCATACAATATTCATGAAGCTCAACACTTAATCCCAGCCTGTCCCTTTAATGGATGCAGATACCCTGTGGTAGCAGAGCGGCTTGTTTCTCTGGCTATCCTGGCGACAGCATCAGACTATTTACAGCCTTCTGAGATTCACACACGCGCACATTCACATACACACTCTCCACACAGGCCGTTGCCATGGATATATCAAAGCCGAGACTGCAAACTTTGATCAATTATTAACAGTGATGGAGGGAGACAGTGGGGATACAGAGAAATGGTGAAACAAGGTGCTTCCCTCACTTCTGCTCTTTACTTTAATTGGCAGCCGTGACACGATTTCTAGTCCACCGTGGCATAAACAGTATTCATCACCGGTCCTCATGCATGTCCGTTTGGCATACGAGCCCTGAGTGTGCTGCCAGATGTAATTAGGAAGAAATTATGAGATGTAGCTGTGCATGCTTTGAGTTTCAATACACAGGCTTTTCCCCCAAGGCCCTTATCGTATCCCCTCTTTGCACTCTTTTTATATTATCCAATCTGGACTGTAATTAAAGGGTATAATATGAAAGGTCCATGTCTTCCTCTAGTCTCTTCAGCACAAGGAAGCTTCATTTTATCTCCAGTGTGCAGCTTGACTGATTGGAAAAGCAACACGGGCATCGACTCTTATATTTGCTCTGGGAATTTCAGCACCAAGGACGGTGGCACGAGTCCCGTCTCACATGTGTAGTTGTGAAGTGCTTCTTCATGACAGCGACTACACACACTTAAATTCATGGAGGTGTGTGCGCCTGTGTGTTGGGGAGTGTGTTTAGTATGTGGATGGTATCCGAGGTCGTCAACCTGGGCACTCTCACAAGCCAAGGAGAGCTGAAAATGAAAGCAGAAATGCTGATGACCCGGGGGGGTTGTAGAAGACAGACCTCTAAGAATAGCAGAGATTCCTCAGCCTTTATTGCGTACCTGCCAACACCTCTGTTTTCACTCGTTTTTTCCCCCTCCACTGGGGAGGCTGTGTGCTTTTTGTTTTACCTCTCGCCGTTGCGTGTTCCCGTTTTGTTATCAAAGGTTTCATTTCTTTTGCTCACAGAAACATTTGAATGATTGAGCGGCTCTCCTGTGAAGTCAGCTGCTGTTTTGTTTAAGAATAGACTCTCTTTATTTTCTGTCTTTGTAGTGTGTTAACCTTGTCTTTTCAAGAATATGGTAGGATGAGGGTGGAATAAGTAACTATGACGATGAAAAATGTCTCCTGAACATCCAAAGTCAAGTTAAAGTTGTTTCATTTACTTTTTGTTTGTTTCTTTGGAGCACGATAGAAGTTTCAACGGGAGAACAAGTTTTAAAGCTCCTGTGTGGAACTTGTCTTTTTTGCTAGTCTTTACCTCTACATGCGTTACCTCTACATGCGTAAGTTGTGACTATAGACTGTATGTAGAATGGATGCTGTCTGCATCCTTGCTGGGTAAGGCCTCCGCGAGAACAGCACCCTCTGGTGACGGGCTGCAGTATAGGTCATAAATCCCGCCTCCTCCAGCAATCCCTATGGAGCTGTAGACAAACGTTAGAAATTTATTACACAGAATATACATTTTTTCCCCCCTGGTTGTGATGTTGACATGTAGTTACTGTAAGACAGGTTTGTCCTCAAGTCCTCTTTTTTTCTGTGAAGCTCCGTTTTTAAAAGTTATTAGAGGGTTCATGTTTTCTTTAATTGACACCTGATACAGCCTATGGGCGTACGAAGATTGCCTAACTCACTCTGGGATACGCTGTTTGAGCCGAGCGTCATCACAGCGACTCTCCTGCAGAATGCTTACAATGCTACCGTGCAAGTGGTGGCTCCCGGAAGTGTAGACAATCCCGGAAATAGTTACAGCAACTTGGCTTCAGATTTGTATAATGATGGAAGGCAGAGCCAAGTTGTCCATAGTATAGTAAGTCTATGGTTGTGACTCATGACAAAAAAAATCCATCCTGCCAAGTATTTTTCAATGTGGTTATGTGGAGATTGTAAAAACAGGGCGTTTCCTTCAGCTGCTCTGTTGACACCGACTCCCTCTTACCTGTTTCAGGCATTGAAACCATGTGCTGATATCACTGATGGTCTGTTTTGTTTTTGTACATCACAAAAAGGCATCAATGTGAGTTTCAGTCATTTCCATGAGCACCAAAAACTCCTCTTAGTAGCTTAAAAAAAGACGAAACATTTCAAAGGATGTTAGAGTTAGAGTTTATTTTCCACCTGAATAGCAGTTTGGTGAATTGTAAGCTGTGTTTTAAAGTAATGGCCCACAGCCAAAGCCAAATATTGGACATTAGCAGTCCAGTCGATGGCCAGTATTACATTGTTATCTTTTAAATGCATTTGACAAAATACTGCAGTGGAACGACAAAAACAAATGAGAAACTAAGTTGGTGAACTTGACAGAATGTTTTATTATCACTGACCTTTCCCGGCGTTCCTGAGGGATGTCCAGCCATCTGTAATTGTGAAATAGAAAATACATTGAGTTATTATTAATAAAGCACCATTTTACAAAGAGCAATTCAAATGTTATTCAGAATTCAAACCAGAGTGGTGATATTAGCAGCTTTAAGCAAACATAAGCACAAAAAGGAAGATTTTCCTTTTGAATAGGAGGTGATATTTATGTCAGGGTCAACAACAATAACTGCATTGTCCTGAAATTTATCCAACATGAGCAGCAGCTGTTTTAGACCTGAATTCATCTTTTAAGGTGGGAAAAGAAGTTATTGTCCAGAAAAGACTGTCGAAATTCAGGCAGACAATCATTGCAAAGTGTATTAGAATTAAAGTAAAAGCACAGGGCCCAAAACTAACTTCACCACCTTCCCAAAGTCTGCAGCATCATCTGATCATGGCTGTCCAAATGCTGTGTATACACCTGACTAATTGGTTGACTAATAACCAGGTTACTTCTATTCCTAAAACCCTCTGATTGGTACTTTTGATTTAGTTAAATTGTTTTTTATTGGTTGTTTTTCTATGTCTCCAGTGAATCCTTGTTAAGTAAGAAAAAACTACACTTTTCTGATTGTGCACCAGGATAAAAATGCAAATGCAATGTGATGGCTGTTTTGGTGGAGAAAATAAATTTGGCTTTTTAACATCTGGCTCTGCTTTAGAGAGTGTGGAGAAGGATATTCTGAAAGATCAATTTCCCGGTCATTAACACAGAAATTCAAGGTCCAGTCAACCAAGTAGTCTAAAGGTTAAAAAAAACACTTTAAGGGAAAAAAATCAAGATTAAAAGGAGTGTGGCCAAACAAGGATCACAGGGTTGGCAAGTGAACATTAACAGTATGGATACCACTAGCAGAGCGAGCACCACCAGCTGGTCATGAGTGCGCTTGTTTACATCCTGGTGGTGAAGCGTTAAAGCTTTTCAACTGAAGCCGTTTCTTTTACTCTGACATTAAAATATTAGTCCAGTAATAATCTCAGTGGGACAGGAGCTTTTTCTACCAGTGCGTTCAAACATTTAATGGTTTCTGATTTTGTACCTGATAGCTGATGGATTTGAAAGCTATTAGAGAGCGGTTTGTCCCGTGGTGTGGGTCATTATGTCAGTAATTTTGTTCTCACTGAAGCATGCTCTCATGTTTTACCAGCGAACATGAATAATTATCCTTTTTTAACCACCACAACATCGAAAAAGCGCCTGATAGTAAAGACAATGAAAAAAAAAGAAGTAAGGCTCAGTTTGGAGGAGGGAGAAAAGCTTTGAGTCTGGGTGAGAATATCTAAATCACTTCTGGCAGATCCGAACTTGTACTTTTTATTTTTATTCTGAATTAAACACCACATCAACAGTGACTCATTAAGAAAAAGTGTGAAAAACAGCCCTTATCAAAAGCTGTGATGTTGGACTGTTATGGTGGATTGATTCAACATTTCACAGATAATCAGAGAAGGCGCTGAATTACAGCTTATCAGAGTAAAGTTAAAACACCAGAAAGCTAACAAGCTTCTTCTCAGCGTGAAGCCTGCCCACAGCAGCTGTGACACAGAACACAAACAACCTTTTTGGAAAGACAGATATAAAAAAAAAAGAGAAGCAGTCTGCCAAATCGTCTATCATTCAGAAGAAAAAACCTGCAGAAATATGTTTCCTCAGGAAAAGGAAAATCTCTGTGTACAAGGCGTCAGGCTGCAGGTTTAAATCCAGCCGAACGCTTCAGCTGCTGATTTAACTCAGGAAAACCAGAGAGGGGGAGGGGGGCGAGGCTTTGTCGCAACAGCCTTGACTTAGACAGTGATTGTGCTCCTGCTGAAGCTACTTTGGAAAAACTGCAGCAGTTCACAAGGTCAAGCAAAGAGACTGTGGACTCTAGAGGAGGTGGACTAAGCCTTTAAGGTGAGGTTATTCTAAGGGTCAGCAGGGGGTGACAAAAAGAAGTCAACCAGATGAGAAAATGAAAACGCGTCTTCCAATAAATGACCCTTTTTTATATGAGGTGAAGGTCAGAAATGCTCACGATAGACCCTCCTTTAGAACACCATGGTATTTATTTTGATAATATGTGGTCCAGTTTGAGAGCGTGTCCACCTGTGCTCCACAAAATACTGTCATGGCTACCTTTAACCACCTGGTAGTCATAACACGATCTCTGTGGATTCCAAAACAAGATAGCCACAGTCAGATACTTGAACTTGTGGATTAAAAACGTGTTTTCCCACTATCTTTAAAAAACAGTAAAACCGTTTCAATCACTTTACAGATAGAAATCCGATTGTAAAAGCTTTCAGTTGTTTCAGGATGACAGGGCATCAACAGAAATCAAAGCTGGAACAGGCAACTTCAAATCCTAGAGAGAATATTAACTACGATTATACTAAAAAGTATAAAACATACAAATAAGCTCTACCCAGCCAGCAATCTATGGTGTCAAAAATCACTACATTTACATGCATGGTGAGGTGAATTGGCTGGACTACTGTCCTTGTCTGAGTTTACAAGTACTGCGCAGGAATCACATTTTTGACAGGAGCATCTCTGCCCAGATGGTCGGTGGTGACATGCCCCCTTTCAGCTCATTACTAATGGATCATCACCCAGTTGACGTATTATGCATCAGAACAATTGACAATATGCTCCAGCAAGAGGCAAACAGGATGCACATCAAGCCGTGAAAACATTGTCACTTTTGCAGCTCTGTGCACCGTTTGTAAGATAGAAAAGTTTCATCTCTTTTTCTTACGTCCTTTCTTTATCTACCAAGGTTTTGTTCACTATTCAGCCTCCTAGCAACACATTCTTGCTTTTCAACATCTGACTCAAACCCCCGGCCAGCGAATACTGGAGCATGTGCAGAGTGCTTGACCTATTTTAGTCCCATTGAGCCGTATACAAGAAGGAGAAAATCGATCCTCAGCTGCAATATCTAGTAATAGACTACGAGAAGTTAAATTCGGTTTGTTTTCAGTCGGAGTAATGTGTGAACATGTTTTAAAAAGTTCAGTTTCAGTTCAAGATTTAAGATTCGTATGCTGGTTAAACATAGTCGACAATGCAATGAAATGCCCTGGATGAGAGGGGTTGGTCGACTTAAATAAGTACAAATAACAAGCAATAAGTAGTAAAAAGAATACAATAAAATAAAAATACCAAAATATAAACAAGTATAAAAGAAATATTTACAAAGTAAACAAGCGATGCAGTAGCTGCTGTCAGAGTCAATGCATGCAATGGGGGATAAATGAGGTATGAATTGCCGTGTTGGACTAAGGCAATGGATGGATATTTTCTAACAACATGTAAACATACTGAATGAAGCCAATGTGGAGGGACAAGAAGCTGCAGTTCCTCAAATGTCCACTAGAGACGAGGAAACCCCATTAATTAAGCCCTAATTTAAAATGTCTGTTGTTAAAGCAAATTCAAACATATTTACAGTCTGGTTTAAAAAGAGGTTTTTATGAAGTAGCTAGCCTCTAACTATATCTTCTAATTGTATCTAAACTTTCCTCTCCGCCTATGCAACTATGTATGGATCAAGTTTATATGGGTATGCATGTAGCTGCAAAGACAGCAAGGCTAGATTGAAGCTTGTAGCTGCCATGGCGAACAGATTTTTGTCTGTTTTTGTCAGGGTTTAAAGGTGGGGTAGGCAGGATCTGAGGAAGTGCCAGTTTTCGGGAGAAATCTTAAATGTAAACTCTACCCCTCCCAACCAGTTTTCCCCTCAGCTTGTTCTAAATAAATTCAGATATAATGCAGATAAATACTTCAGATAATTACAAATGGGGCCCCGTCAACGTGAAAGTAAAAAGCATTGGTGCTACTGTAGATGCCAACAGACTACCAGCAAACACAATGTTTGCAGGACTTCTACAACCAGGATAAAGTGACATAGTCCAGGACCCGAGCTGATCAGTTCAGCGGCGCTACAAGACGCTACAGCAAGAAACACTTTCCAGCGGAAAGGTTACAGTGAGATCCCCAAGCGTCCCTGAAGCGTTTATACTTCACTGATGTTGACCCAGCTTTTTAGCTCTTGCCCGGGTGGTTCACCTCCTTTTTAAGCGCCCGTTATTCCAACAGAGTCTCCGGTATTTACTTTGTTTTCTTGCTTGTGTTGGCAGTCGTGGCCAAAGGAGGATTCAGACAATTTTCTGTACTTTCTGGTTGGTTTCTCCAATATTGTAGCACGCTAACTTTGTTTGGACTCGTGAACGTTATTCGAGGATGTGGAGCAGCGTCTGCCCCACAACCAATCAGGTCGGGGAGGCGGAGAATGGCTTTGTTTGCAGTCAGGGAGACCGGGCTGCTCAAAAACTTAAAATGTTGACTACACAGACATCACAGAACACGGCGATATCGTTATATTACCAAATGTTATGAATAATAATAATAATAGCTATTGACTGATATTAAAAGCTTTTTTGTATATACACCAAATAAAGATGCTTCTGTAACAGAATCCTGCCTATTCCACCTTTAACTTTAATACAGCAACTTCACAAAATAATTTCCTCGGCGCTCAAACTGTAAATTGATTGCAGAAGCCGTTGATCCCCTGGATGACCTGATAAATCATTAGATCAGAAACATCAGCGGTTTAAGCCGAACTCGACTCTTATTTTGAAAGTCAACAGTCGGAGCTCTGCCTTAATAGGGTTCATATTGAATCGTCTATTATCTCTGACTTTTCCAGCGATGCTATGACACCTCTATGATTCTGCCCAATCTGGAGTTAATGGAAAACACATCACTCAATAAGGAGCCCAGATATTACACAGTGCCGGTTCTTGAGTGGTGATTACCTCCTCAGAAAAATCACAGGGCTGCCTCAGAGAGACAATTCAACGGCTGAGACAAACACCCCAATTAGGCGCCGTATTGGTCGCCGCCATCATCTGCTGCAGTGTGATTCTTTTTGACACTCATCTAGAGAGTGTTATTTTCTTTAAACGTGAGTGTTTGTGTGTGTGTGTTTGTGTTTGTGAGCTATATCTCCTCTCCTATGCTGAATCATTAGACGTGTCAGGGCGGTTTATGTGCGACTCTGATGAGCAGTGCGGCGGTGACGGCCTGTCGGTAATCTGGCTGACAGAGCCGTGATGGATCATTCCAGCTGCACTGTCGCCACCTCGACATGCTGTAAATGACTTTATTGGAGGGTAGTAATGACTTGTGATGCCTGCTGCTTTGGTCATCAGGCTCAGTTTTGTCGGTTTCTGCTTGTCTTTGTGTTTTTATGTCCTTATCAGCAAACGTACATACATACTGTGTTTGGACGTGAACGCTGATCCTCTCCTCTTCCTTTAGCCTGTCATTTCATTTCATATTTACATGCTTTCTCCTCTTGTTGAGCCGTTTTCTTCTGCTCCATCCTGCCCCGGCCTGTTTATTTTTCTTCATTTCCCTGACTTGTCCTTTTATTTCTCATACTTGTCTTTTCTTTTCACATTTATTTTGGCCTTTTGCGGCGCTCGGTGCTACCCCTTTGTCATTTCCCTTTACTTTATCTACTCCCTTCTGTTTTCCTCTTTCTGTTTCTGTTTACAGTCGCCTTCATCCACCACACTTCATTGCTTATTTGTTTCTTCCTCTCCCTCACCCTCTGTTCTCACTCCATCTGTTCGCCTCTCCCTTATCGTTCTCGTTTTCCTCCCTCTGACTCCTCCGTGTCCCTCTCTCCCTTTTTCCTCTCCCGTTCAATCACATCAATCTATTTCTCGGCCTTATTATTGATCCACCCGTCCGTCTGTTCATCTGTTCAGCCGTATAACGCTTTATCACTGTGTCCTTCCAGTGTGACCCGGGAGAATCCACCAAGTTGCTGTATGACCTTCTGTACACCGAGCCCATCAAGATCGTCCTGATGCCCGGCTGCAGCGGCGTTTCCACCATCGTGGCTGAAGCTGCTCGCATGTGGAACCTCATAGTGGTAGGTTTCTGCTACTTTTTCCACATTTTTTTGCCCCCAAAAAACCTCCAAATGTCCACAGCAGCTGTATTCATACACTACACTCACTATTTTTACAGATTTTCTTTGAATTAAAATAACCCAGTGTTTTTTTAAATGCTCATAAACGGGTACATTTGAAACCCAGGGATGTCACTCAGTGGTAGAGTGGGTTGGTTGTTGTCTCTATCTTCAGCAGTCCACATGCCGAAGTGTCCTTGGGCGAGAACGAACCCCGAATCTCTCCCTGTGGCGTAGCAGTTGTGTGTGAATGCATGTGAAAAGGATTAGTGAATTCTGATGGGCGCTTCACACTGCAGCTTCTGCAGTATGAATGGGTAAATGCTGCATTAATGTAAACGGGCTGTAAGTGGTCCAAGACCAGAAAAGAGCAGTGTGAGTACAGCTGCCTGTTTGCCTGTTAATGGTATCCGATGAGACGGGATGAATACGGGTGGATTTAAATTGGTGAGATGAAAAATGAACATCTAAACCCGGTGTTCATTTTGATTTAAATAGACTTGTTGTTAAACACACTTTTTATTTTTTCCCTAAATAGATTCAGTCGATGAAAAATGAAAACATTTTATTCATTACTGTCAGTCTTAACTTTGTTTTCCTGAACTGGATGAATAAGTTCAGACTCTCCCGCGATGCAATGCTACCACACTGATCTTCTCATGGGGTACTCACACCAAGCAAAACTAAAATCATCTACTCGCTTAATTCGCACGAATCTAGACACGTGAATGAATAGTATTTACTCGCTTCATTCGTGTGTCAGTGGCAATTTCAACGGTAATCCCTGCCAATTCAACCGGTGAGATTAAGTGATAGACAAAGGTTTTTAACAATTTACCAGGTAATCCGACCTCCTCACTCACTTGCCTCCAGACGAGCTCCTTTTTATTCTGGTTTCGGTTATTGAAAGAAAAAGTATCATATAATTCGGGGCACCCACACACCGACACGATCTCCTCCATTTTAGATTCCAGTGAACAGCCGTCCGTTTTCATACCTCACCTGGCAACCTTTGTGCTGATTAAATATCGCGACACAAATATCCGCTCAAGTTGAGACAGTTTCGCGTCGCCTGGTTAGTTCCCGTGTCTAGTTGCGTCTTTACATTGACTTAACATGTAATTCAGTCGCACGAATGATTTTACTCGCGCTTGTTGTGTGGAGACAGTAAGGTAGTATAGAGGAATAATCTCACTCCGAGTCAGACTTTATGTCTTTGGCCAGATAGTTATTCTCTCTGATTTCTTCTACTTTTCCTGGGGTTGGTGTGGGGGGTCCGGGCTCAGCCCCTAATGTCACAGAGTCCAAGACACGCCCCTGGACAGGCACACCTGATAGACACTCACTGTTCACTGCTCTCTCAGCCGCGTCTTTATCTTCTGTGATTTATTTTTTTTATCATTGCCGTAAAACATGTTGTTAAATTTGCTCTGCAGACGAGAATAAAACAAGGTTTGAACACGGAGCTGTTAACAGTCAGAGCAGGAAACGTTAAAGTGACCTTGGTATCAACAGGCAGCTGGAGAAGTTTCTAAAACTAAGACAGATGCATGGAGGTAAATAAGTTTTCCTTTACAGGCGACTAAACTAACACTAACTCAGCGTGTAGCAGGAACACGTCGCTCGTATTTTGGGGGACAGTTCAGATTCACAGTGGATAATAAATGTCTGATTTTCCACCTAAAACTATTTTGTTTTGTCATCGTCTCATTAACGAAAACAAAACCTTTTATTTGTTGAAAGTAACTTAGTTCACCATCGTCTCATCTTCATCATGGAAAAGAGTTATTGATGAACATTTATCAGTTATAATTCCTGTTTACAAAATCAACACTGTTTATTCCTCTTTTTAAACAGCAGAGTGGGCTGTCTGCCTTTGACTTCTCCTGTTCGCTGTTGTTTGGTTTCTCTCTCTCTGTGGGTGAATAACAGCAAACAGGAAACACAGTAGGTGTAGAATTTAAAACTGAAGATGCCCCGCTACTGTTTCACATGATTCGATTGTTCTTTCAGCAGATTTTTACACCTCTAACTTTACTTTCTCGCAGAAGTAGCTTTTGCATCCTTTCAAAATAAAAGCATGTTTGTTATCAAAACAGACAGAAGGTGATCCAAGTGTAAAGAAGTAAAAATAACAAAATAAAAGCTTCACAAATTAAGTTTTTATGACAAATCTTGTCTCCAAAGTTTGAACATGATATGGGTTACTGACACATTTTAGAAAATCAGCTGAAAGAGTTTGTCCACACCGACTGCAGAGCGAAATCTTAGCTCATGTAGTGTTCAGCTTGGTGGTTAGTTTTGGTTTTACATTTAAAGGTTTTTTTTAAGTATTTGTCCCAGAGGTTTTCAAGCTGTTAAATCCCCGAACAATGAAGAAGAAGAAGGGAATTTTGAGTTTGAGATTCACAACCTCTTCACAGTTTCCCAGTTCCTCTTTAGAAACTACTGAGCGCACTGTAAACAGATCTCATAGTGACAGTAGGGAAGGTTTTAATGACAAACACTTCACATTAAGGTCACCTCTGTTGCTGTATTCAGGCATTGTATGTATGTTTAGATTGTATGTTTAGATTTAATAAGATTTTATGTTCAGTTTGTTTGTAGAGCTAAAGATGAGATAAATTGCTAAGAGGAGGATGTATCACTTTGCCCACAGGGGGCGCCAAAATCAACACAAAGCAAAAGTTCCTCAGTGCAGCTTTAAATGGCTGGTGATCACTGCCGCTTTTGTAGAAACATTAAATATTTAAATATAATCCATAAAAGCAAAGGCTGAGAATGAAAATGGAAGTTCAGCTGTAATTGTTCAGCACTTTCAGGCTTTAATCCTCCATCCCAGTGACCAGCAAAGCCTGACCTGACTGCATATAAAGAAAGAAAAAGCATTTTCAACCTATTGTATCAAAAAGAACTCAAAACTCCCCCTAAATTGTGCTCATATATCAAACTCGTGATGAATTTTGGGACCAGAATCTGCACATTTTGGCTGGAGTAGAACTGCAGTCTAGACACCTCATCCCTTCTACGCCCAGAGCACACATTTAACTTGAAGAAAGCAGACCTTTATGATCAGGGAGACCCCCACGGAGCAGCTCCTTGAGTTGGTTTAAAGCAGACACCGATAATGATGGAAAGTTTAATGACTCGAGTGGTTCTATCCTCCCCAGTGTAAACATCAGTGCTCACCGCTTTGCAGGAGCTGAATTTATTATCTGTCTGTGATCAAGCAAAGGGAGCTCTAAATGAGTTGGCGTCACTTTCGTTGGCTGTGTCGTCCATTTTTTTACAGTTTATGGTATCAGTCACCGGTTTTGAGTCCTCACTGTGGCATGGTGCTCTAATTTGAAATATTGGCCTTAGCCTTGGTAAAAGAGACATTAATAAAGCAGGGAAGGCTTCGGGGCACGGCCATCCTGTTATTGCTGACATATTACCATGGCAACATCTTAATTAGGATAGCAGTGTGGCAAAAGGTGTCCTCTGCAGCTCTCGTTTCATCCAGATAAGGTCACAGAAAACCAACGCAGGATTAACGAAACACGAAATATGAGCCTCCAGAATGATCGTTCACATACCGCTGGATGAGGCTTTATTTTTACAGTCTCGGATTTGGACCCTTCAGTCCAAAGAGGTTTACAGAGCGGCTCTGATCCTTTGTGGGGAACAAGAACACCAAGCCAAACAAACAGCTGAGAGGACAATGCGTGCCCGTGTCTCTGGTGGTCTTTTGTTCTGGAAAGCATTAAGAAGGTTAAAAGCGAAACCTGGACAATGACTCTGAGATCTTTAGCTGTGTTTGTGCTAAAAGGAAAACGTCTCCTTTATAGACGCAGGCAAACAATCTAAAAGGTATCGAGGAGTCTGCTTGAAGCTGACATCCATTTAAATAATGATCTTTTGTAGTTCTAGTAATTACACTCAGCTCCTCAAATCAATGCCGTAGTTGTTTATTGATTTTTAAACACTTCGCGCAGCACTTTTGATTAGCGCTGACGCCAGATGAGGCCGTTTCACAATCCTGCATTGACAGCGACACTGCGTGCAGCACAAAACATATTGTTTGACTTCATAAACTGCCTTACAATAAATCTCTGACAAGTGCAAACACATCCCAGATCTTTCAATCAGCTAAAGATCTGATGCTTTTTGAAAACATTTCAGCCTTTTTGAGCCTTCATCAGTCGGTTTATTTTGTTTATCTCAGTCTCTTTGTCGTCTCCTGATCTGCCTCTCTGTCACTCACACTGCTCCGCTCATTGGCTTTGTCCTGTAATTGAAGTTTCATCCAGAGATTAGTCATCGAGGACAATCAGTTCTAGTGGTTGGCATGTGCCCCTCTTTTCCGCTTCTGGTCTCTCTTTCTTTGTCTCCCTTTTTTTCTCCTCATCATTAAAACTCTTCCACTTTCCGACTCTTCTTCTTCCTCTTTTCTGTGTCTGCTGTCGCTGCCTAGAGCTGGCCTTCTCAATTTCAACCCCTTTTTTTTTTCTCGCCTTCCTTCCTTCCTTTCACTTCTCCATCTCTACCGTCTTTCTCTCCCACTCTTGGTTTCCGCCTCGCTCCCTCAGCTCGAGCAGTCGATTCTCCCCACACACAAAGGGATCTGTCTCCCTTTACTACACGCCACCGCTGGCACAAGCTCCAAACCGCCACACTCAATTATTTCTGTACGCTGGCTGCCTGCAGAAGCCTCCCCGCATGTCAAACAGCCTCATCAGAGCACCAGGGAGGCAAATGCAAACCTCTGTTTCTGGACGCTGATCAAGGAGGGGCTCTAGATCGGCTCCTCTCGGCTTACTGTTAATTTCCACTTCCTTTTTAAAAACACTGTGAGCCCGAGGCGGGAATTGATCTTTCACTACGAGGCGACAAAAGACCTGAGGAAATAAGAAACAGATATGTTTTGTGTTTTTTGAAAGCTTTGATGTGGAACTTTGTCTGTTTGTTGTAAAGTGCCGCTACATCCGTCTCTGGCAGCAGCTTGCTGCTCCATCTTAGTTTTGTCACCGCTGAAGTGGTTTATTTTAAAATGTTGCAGCTTTTAGTTTAGCCATTTCCAGGTTTTCATTTTCATCTTGTCAGATATGGTGCCATTAAACCCTCAGAAAAAAATCAGCTATGAAAGCGTCAACGCCGCGCTGAAAGAACCTCGTGTCTCTGTAGGTTTTCATTTCTCCGTGAGGAAAATCATTTCCTCCCAGGTGAACATTTTAACACCGTTTCTGACAAAAACTCCTGCATCTTGAAGTGAATAAGCCGGATGCCACTCACATGTTGATTGGTTGACTTTAAAGGGTGAACCCTCTCAAATAAAAAAAAATCACTTTGACTCACTCGCATGTAGTCATGGTGTTTTTTTTTCTTTTTTACTTGGTTTAATACGTCTGACTTTGAATGACGTCGCTCAGGATTGCTTTAAATCTTTAAAATAGTCTTTATTATTATTGCTGAAACATATCAGTGCATGTGTATGTGCTGTAATATAGATACTTAATAGTTAACGTCATTCATTTAGGATTCAGTGTTACTGCGCTTAAAGTCCCACTCCAATTATTTTTTATTTTTGCTACTAAAAGTGTTATCAGTGGTCTTCAAATTGTGATTATGAAGTTTTTAGCCTAAATCATGTTACCTGTGTGAGCTCCAGTCGCTCATTAGTAATTCGCTTCTGAGTCTTGGGCGGAGATAGCGCTTCTCTTTACGCTCCTCTTTACGCTAGCTTGCAGCCTAACATTGCCGGTGTAGTAGAAGAAATAGATAACGTAGGAGCTTTTCATCTCTCGGACACTAATGTCTTTGGGACATGATGAAAGCTAATATCATCATTAGCTTTTTTAAGGGCATTGCGATTCACTAACGCACATGCTTGTTCATCAAACATCCTCTACTTTCTGAGTGTCGCCTAAATAGCGGGGGTCTGGGGGCGGAGCTTGGATTTGCCACGTAAGAAATCTCACTGAATCTGAACCCGCCGCTTGCGTCTGTGAGAGATTCACAGCAATTTTAATGCAGAAATACTCATAAATGCATTTTCACACTTAATTTTCTTACGATATGTTCTGTAGCATCAGAAAAATGCTATATGAACATGTAGACGACAAGAAAAACATGATTTTCATCAGAGTGGGTCTTTAAAAGAAAACACTGACATTTAAAGAGAAAGGCAAACGGTTACCATAGAGCTGAAGAAAGTTGTGTTCAGTGACTTTACTCGACACTGTTTCTTTAAAAAGATTATACAAAGATAATCCAAGAGAGGTTATGACATGCCACTGCAGACACCAGGAATATTAATATGTCAGCATCCCCTTCCTGCAAGTCTACACTGTCACACGTCTGTATAGCAGTATAAGCGTCCAGCTCTCAGGCTCTGATTCGTTGCTGCTAAAGTGCATAAACATAAAAAGAACCAACACAAGAAGTGGGATCATGTTTTTTTATTTGCTGCTCATGTTTATGAATTTTTGTGGATTTCTGCTTATTTAAAAAAAAGGTCATGAACACCCTCCCTCTCTCTTTTCAGTTACCTGCTGTTCCTCTGTTTCAGCCCTTATTAAACACCTGACAAACGCCGCACATCTGCTCGCCTGACCTCATTATGTTCCCTGCATATATCAGACCTTCTCCCCCCGTGTTTTTTCACATTATTTAATCCAGATGTTCTGAGGTCTGGTGACACACGGGGTAACATGTCGGGGTTTTTCACAGTCACTGGAGAAACTCGCTTTCATTGTTAATCCATCCATGAGCGCCACAAAGACTGAGTGTCGGTTTGAGTTATGCTATTCAAACGTTTTTTTTAAAGCTTGCATAAATGGAGGTCAGCGGTCTCATTAATCGTCTGCGCTGATGTTCTCCATGTAAAGCAGATTGAGAAGCGGCGGTTTTATCTGCTACAACGTTTAAGCATTCAAGCCTGTCTCCAGCCTGAGTGTCTTCAATCACAACCTGTTCCAGGTTTCTCCGCCTACCTAGTTCGCCCTCGCTGACAGATTACCTGTTGCAGAACTCTGTTTTGAACTCCGAGCGAGTAAACAGTTTACTGCCTTCAATTGCTCTGCCTCTAAGCCGGTGCAGATCTCTGCGTGCTGAACCGTCACAGGGGTTTGTTAACACAGGTGAAAACAGAGCGATCAATTTGTTATTGGTTATAGTGGTTTAAAGTGATTGTTAAAATAAGTGGAATAAAGACTATAGTTGGAGTTTTACTCAGAGGAAACGTGTTTTTATGTAAATCACTCAGGAGTCTCAGGGGGCAGGACATGAGAAAAACTGCAGAAGTCAAAGTGTGTTTACAACATGACAGCTGACAAAACCACAGAGATCGTCACTATGATGAAAGTTTCTGTATTTGTATCAGTGCTGTGTAAACATACGGATGTACTGACATCTTCAATCTCCTCCTCTTCTTCAACATCGTATGTTTTTATTCACCCCGTCACATGTCACTCAGCCCTGTAGGATGATATAAATATCATCACCCTGTCTGCTCGTGCGAATTTTGCTGATCCCTGAGTTGATGTGTTTTGACTCTTTGAGTTAAATGAAATACAAAACGATCACCTGCATAAACAAAGTATTAGCTGAATTATTAATAAGCAGAATTAGACAAATTTACTCAGAACTGTTTTGTCTTTAATGTGTCTGTGCTCTAAGTCTGTTTTCTGATTGCAAACACAGCCTCTGATTGATCGAGAAACAAAGCAGGATATCTGGCCTGGAAATATAACAGAAATTACACTATTTCATTAAAATCAAAGTATAAATCATCACAGATTATTTTAGTTTATGAGGGAGGATAGAAAAACTCCTGTTTTATTTCATTGTGGGTAGATTTAGAGTTAAAAACTAGGGTCACACTGTCTATCATGGCATGATACCTGTCTCACAGAGAGAGTGGATTTTATAGTACGCTGCTGATTTGTACGGTTTTATTTAGTAGCCGACGTTGTAAAAACAGCATTGAGATGAAGTTTAGGACTATGTTGACCATGGTAATTGCTAAACCTTGAATATAAGGAGATCTCACCCTTCCAGATGTCTTCAAAAGAGGGAAAATCTGTCCCATACTGGGATCAATATGTGAAGTATGGGTTCATTGAGATGGGTTCATGAGATGATTTGCACCAACTAGTATTTTCAGACCAATTTTAACCTTAAATTTCTCTGTGGAGCTTAGGGTTTAAGACAATGTCGGCACCTGTGTAGTTATTCTTGGTTATTTTTGATAAAATAACTTATTCTGCTGACTTCTATCAGTCAAATACATCATTTATAGAGACTATTTCATGTGAAAATCGTAGAAAAATAGATCTTATTTCGGCTGATACCTCCCCCCTTGCGCTGGTTTCAGGCATTAGATGGTTTAGTTTGCTTTTGGAAATCATAAAAAAGCAGCAGGTTGAGTTTTACTCTAATTCACAACGTCCCAAA
The DNA here is from genome assembly GCA_962446985.1 of Xyrichtys novacula. Lineage (NCBI taxonomy): Eukaryota > Metazoa > Chordata > Actinopteri > Labriformes > Labridae > Xyrichtys > Xyrichtys novacula. The sequence goes on from OY660871.1 coordinate 30,160,069, forward strand.
ACCCCTTACAGGAGCTTTAACTGACGAGACAGTAACTCAAAGATGATTCCATAGTGTATCTGTCAGTGAGTATTATACAGCGGTTAGATTATTTAATACCATCAAAGACGTATCAAAACTAAACAGACCACAGAGATTATAATTATCATAATAATGATGTAGTGGTAGAGATGGTGGTCTCCCAATCAAAATGACGGATCCCAGATCTTACAGACTACATGTTCAGAGTGTCAGAGTAATAAAGCCATATGTATTCAGGGTAAGTAAATATCTGACAGTGTGTGAATGTGTGTGTGTGAGAGCAGGAAGACCACAAGTCCACCATGCAGAGATGATTCTTGTATCATATGCAGTAAACAGACCTGCTGCTTGGGTAAAAATCCGTCTGCTCTGACCGTGTCACACACTTATGTTTGTCGTCAACACTTATTATAAAGAGCGTGACAGCCGCTGACGCTTCTGCAGGTTTCTCCATCTTTCACCGCCGCTCCCCGATCATCTGTCACTTCCTGTATAGATCCCTCTCCCTCCTTCTCACGCCTTCATCTACCTGCCTTTGCCCACAGGGATTTGTTACTGCGGCGAGTCCACATTGTACACGACATTTGACATCTTTCATCAAGCCTCCTTTTCGCTCCCAGAGGTGAACATCCCATCCCAGAGCTGTGCAGGTAATGGGGCTGAGATGAGAGCTGTGGTGGAGGATCCACTGGCTGTGTCTGTAATGGTTCCCTAAACGCCGGGTTCCTCATTTTGAAGGAGACCTGTCGAGGGTTTTATCTTTGGTTGTCACTGTGAAACTAATTGTTAGAGGAACCGTCCTCTCCCTGTTTTATGTCGGCATTTTCCACCATCTCTCTTCCCTGCTGTTTTGGACACACATCTTACGCCGTCTGCCTCTGGTGGGAATTGTGCCGGAGAATTCAAATTATGTGGGTCCAAATGAAAGAAAAAGGATGATCTCTAGGGTTTGCAACAACAATAATTAGTTCCTTTTTTAATTTCTTCTGTTTGTAATACGAGAAGGTGTCATCACAATTTCATGGCAATGTAAGCGTGGGAAATCCTGCGTGAAGTGTGTTATTTTTTTGATGGGAAATTACTGGGTTTATCAGCACACCTGATAAGCCCAAGGGAGGCTAAAGAAGAAAAAGAGGGGGGGGGGGGGGGATTGTGGATGGAAATGAGAGTAAAGAAGAGAGGATTGTTTCTGGTTCTGCGTCTTTATGCTGGGTTTTCCTCTCTGTTTGTTTGAACCGTTGGCCATCAAAGCCGGCTGTGTACGAGTAAAGAACAAGAGACTTCTGATGTGAATGCGTTTCGATTGAAGTCTGTTTACTGATGCCTGGAAGGACCTTTAGAAGTATATTTCTGTTTCCCATTTTTCCTCCTCTGAACTTCATCATCATCAAATTTCCTCTCACTCTTCATGCATGTTTTTTTTTCTCTCTTTCTCTCTCTTCCAGCTCTCCTATGGATCCAGCTCGCCGGCTCTGTCCAACCGCCAACGCTTCCCCACCTTCTTCCGCACTCATCCGTCTGCCACCCTCCACAACCCCACCAGGGTGCAGCTTTTCCAGAAGTGGAAGTGGACACGCATCGCCACCATCCAGCAGACCACCGAAGTCTTCACCTCAGTCAGTAACTCCATCTCACCTTATTTAACACCTTCCCTGTACAGTCAGTGCCTTCAAAAAGCATTCACCCCGTCTGAATAATCCACTATCTGTCATTTTATGAACTGACACAGAGAAGTTTGTGCATTAGAGGTGAAATAAGGATATTACACAGCAGAATTGTTACAACTCTGGTGCTCAGCAATGAAACTAGGTGCGACCAGCTGCTCCAGATTAAAGCTACTGTGGGGAACTTTCTGTTTGAGTTGATTTTGCCGACTCCTGTGAACAAATAAGTACGTTTAATATCTTTTTAACCCGGCCTGTACATTTGTAGTCAGTTATTTCTGACAAAACTTTCTCTCTGCTTCCTTCCTGCTTCCCCCGAATCATTCTTGTTCTATAAAGATACTTTCAGTTTCTGTGCCGCTCCATCGAACACCAACCAGGCGGCAGCTGTAAATACAAAGAAATCATGATATGGATATAAACTGTCTCACTCGTGATGGTCTTGTTTGCTTTTTTAGATCATTAAAAGCAGCAGTTTAACTTTGCAGAAGGTTTAAAGCTGCTGACGGAGTTTTAGCTCCTTATGAAACAAGTGCTAATTAACAATAATCTGACATAACCTCTAAAAGCAAACTAGGCCATCGGAGAGAGGTTGGATATATCTATAAGGGCTGTCAGAGTTAAAGGGATATTCTGGCATAAAAGTAATTTAGGGTCAAACAAACCGTGACACTGAGTTAGACACCCCCTTGAGAGATTAATGTTGCCAATCGCTTGCTTCTCTAGTTATACCAACTTTAGTAACGACCGCACAATAGCAATACACAGCCCTCTGTGGAGCCATAAACAAACCTCAACCAAAACGCCTCTCTATAGCCACAAATAATGCTCAGAACAGCACCTAACTTTATCAACAGGACATATAGGGTCATATAGGTGTGTTTGACTCTAAATTAATGTTACGCCGGAATATCCCTTTAACATGATGCACAAAATCAAAATTCTCATAGTTGTAGATTAACAAACTTTATGGTTGAGGATTGATTTTCTCATACGACTCAATTGGACTGAAAACGGCCTAAAAGTTCTGTGTAGTTCTCAAGCTGGGCTTTGAGCTGGAAGTTGACTTTGTGTTGCTAGGAAACCAGGTAGTAAACAAACCTCAACACAAGAATAACAGACATAAAAATACATAAGGCTGTCACATGGTACAAACAAAAGGTTATCCACAAAATGAGGAATAGACTAACCCAGTCCTTTATTGAGGGTCCACCCATATCTGAAAACTCACAGTCTGACAGCCAATCAGGATATGCTCTCCTCGTGAGGTCACAACAGGAGTCATTGTACTAATATGTGCTCCCCTCTCTGTTGTCTCCCCCCTCACCTTCTGAGCCACACTTTTAGAGATAAACTAACAGGAAGTCCACCATTGCTTTTCTTTAAGGTTAGAAGTGGTCGGAGTAGCTCTTTGGATACAAATAAGCTTCCTTTTGCTTGTGGAAGAAAGAGGGGCGGGGCAAGAAGGAGCTCATTTGCATTTAAAGAGACATGCACCAAAAATGTGGTCTGGTTTTTACAGGGTTCGAACTTCTGCTGTTACTGAAGCGCTGCACAGATATTACATATATGCCCCTTTAAGATGATGAAGGATCGGATTTTTCTGCCTGCGGATGCACAGGACAAGATAAACAAAAAGATAAAAATACTTCCACTTGGTCCACAGGGGGCACCGTCATTAGATTAATTTAAACACCAGGTTGTCACTCTCAATATGTGGAAACATCTAAAGGGGGTTGATACTCATGCAAGGCTCTTTATCTCCAGCCTCGCCTCCCTTTTTTTCCTTAATCTCACTTTCTATTGCTTTGTTATCACCACCTCCGTGTTATTACCTCTTCCCCATCATTTTCAGTAAATTGCCGCCCGCCTGATCGCCTTCCCTGCATCTCTCGTGTTTGTTTATGAGAGCTGCTGTGTTCTCAGCCTGTGCGATGCACCTTCCAGCAATCTCTCCTGGCGATTGATGGAGGATTTTTGAAGTAATTTGTTGGAGTATTGGTCGTGAGAAATATTGATCAAGCAATACGTCTCTCTCGGGCACAGCGGTCGATAACCATGACACTTGTGCTGGTTCCTGTAATGGAAGTTAATGATCCTGCTCTCACATTCTTTCCTCTCCCTCTTCGCGTGCTTCCTTTCTTCTTTCCACTTGTGCTCTTTGTCTAAAAATCTATTCTCTGCCACGCTGCCTGGCTTTTTTATCATCCGTGCCCACTTTGTCGGTCTCCCTCTTGACATTTCTCATATACACTTCAGATTTCTCGTACTAGTTTTGCTGTTGTCTTTCTCTTTAATCTCAACCCGACACGTCTCTGTCCCTCTCTGTTCAACCACCTCCCTATCTCCTCTCCCTCCCCCCTCCTCCTCCTGCCTGTCTGTCCCTCCCTTTCATCTCGCAGACTCTGGACGATCTGGAGCAGAGGGTGAAGGAGGCGGGCATCGAGATCAGCGTTCGTCAGAGTTTCCTCACCGACCCGGCTGTCGCTGTCAAGAACCTCAAGGTGCTTTGATTAAAAATTCACCTCAGCTGCTGGTCCTCTCTCTCTCTCTTCCTCTCCTTCCTTCTCCGGCTCACAGCTGCACACGATTCCATTAGCATAGAGCCGGCTCGATAGAGGAAATTAATGCGCCATGCTAATTAGCAGCTCCTGAGCAGCAGTACGTGCCGTCCTGTGAAGCAGCAGGAATTTGGCTCGTTGTGCTGCCACATCAAGCTGTGCCACAGAGAAGTTTTATTGTTGTTCTGATGTAACTAAGTTGTTTTACTTTCATGTTTTTTAACGCAGCGCCAAGATGCACGAATCATTGTGGGGCTCTTTTACGAGACTGAAGCCAGGAAAGTGTTTTGTGAGGTTAGTACCTTTCCCTGCTTCATTGCTCCCAATAGACTGAACCTGACTGGCTATTAGCAGAAATTGAGCTCTGTAATGAGCTCTTTGAATGTCTGAACGTATCTCCTCGTTTGGCAGTGATACAACACGCTCAGCTCATCTCTGGGAATAATTCTGCTCATGGTTATTTATCATTCTCTCCCCCCCCCACCTTCAACCATCCTGCCTCTTTCCTGCCCTGCCGCCAGGTGTTCAAGGAGAAGCTCTATGGGAAGAAGTACGTCTGGTTCCTGATTGGCTGGTACGCTGACAACTGGTTCAAGATCAAAGACCCGGCCATCAACTGTACGGTGGAGAACATGACGGAAGCCGTGGAGGGACACGTGACCACGGAGATCGTCATGCTGAACCCTGAGACGGTCCGGGGCGTCTCCAACATGGTGGGAACATAAAACACTCTTAGAGAAATGAAGATGTCTTCATTGCTTGACAGCGACAGCTCAGACTGTCTCTGCCGTCCCCTCGTGAATGAAATAAATTAGTTAATCACAATGTAAAATACTTAAAGCACTTAGGTCCAGCACGAGTGTTTAATGAGCAAATAATGGCGTATAGAGAGCGCATCTGTGCTTTGTGGCACATGTGGGAAATGGAGTTCCCACTCGTGTTTATGATGGAACGAATACAGATAAAACTGCTTGCATATGAAATTAAAAAAAGAAAAAAAACAGGAAAACTGTAAAACAGATGGCAACGATCTGATCAATTTAATTAGATAAGAAGAAAAAAAGGAGGAAGAGCGTCTTTAAAAGCCCCTGTGAGGAGTTTTTATTCAGTGTAGAAAAGACTGAAATCAAGTGTGATGTGATGTCTTTATTAAAACTTAACAAAGAGCTTCGAACTTAGCTCGAAATCTTGTGGGAAGGAGACCTAACGCAGGAATGATTTAATTATTGATCCAACTGTGTTTACATCCTTTTTAATTACAAGTCCCTCACTGCACTGGTATGCATCTTCAGTCTTATGTTAGGTAGAGATATTGTTGATGAAGACAAAATTAAATTAAAATGATAATGAAGAAATTTCTCAAAGCGACTGGGCACAGAGGGGGCAGAAACTTTTACCTCAATGAGGCGTTTTTGACCTTGTTGCCAGGCAGAATACAGTCTTTCAAAGGCTGTGATTGGCTGAGTCTCACCTGTCAAACTGTTGTTTTTTTCCTAAATCTAAATATCACATTTAATGAACTCACTGAGTGAATTTCTCTGATTTTAACATCTTTGAGATATTCTCCCCTCAGTTTGCGAAACTCTCGAATGTCTCCTTTTTCAGAGCGACTTTTTTCTGTTGTTGAACTGTGAATATTGTCAAGTGTCTCCATTTCAAGCAGGTTTGTACTCTGATTGAATTGTCAATGCTAGTGATAGCGCTAATGGGGATCCTAATAAATGAATGAAGTGGTATTGACCTATCACATCACAGCAGGCTTTGGTAAATGTAGGAAAAACAGTGTGTGGAGAGCAAAAGCAGGCAGAACTCACTCTTGTGGTGACACACAGGCCCTCATTGGCTGTAATCTCTCTGATGATAAATTAATTGATTAATTTTTTATTAGTCCAGCTGTCCTCATGTTACAAACCTGCCCATCAGCAGTCTAATTTTCTGACCGCTTGGGAACGATCAAAACTTTTAAAAGAGGTTTTCTTCCTCTTCTGAAAACAGACCTGACAAACGTTACACGTTTATGATGGCTAAGCCTAAACTTTAAACCATTGAGGTCCACATAAACAGATTAACTAGAACTGTTGCTTCATCGTTGCAGCTTGTGAAAATGAGGAAGTCCAATTTCTTTATTGCAGATTTTGTTTGTGCTTCAATGATCTTGAATTCAACACGAATCATAAACCTGCAGTCAAAAATTCACAATCCAGCATTTTACTTAGCGGTGTGGTGGGAGTGGAGTGACGGTCACACACTATGTGACTACCTGATCCCCTTATAAAGGTTACCGCTCCTGAAGTGCATCATCTGAACTCAATAAAGACACCTGCTGGATAATTTGTGCTCCACACTTTTTTAACCACTAAGAAGACTTAAGACCCATAAACTGTCAGTAAATCGCAAGAAAATAGGTTTATTTTTCGAGTTTGTAACGGTGAATTTAGCCAAAATGAAGTGTCTGTGTGTCGAATGTTGAACTCAGACCTGCTGATACTTGAAACAGTTTGAAGGGGCAACACCCAGAGGGATGTAATGGACCAAGAAATGACATCAGTTACGTTGCAGATGTGAATGCAATGCTGAAAAGAGATGCTCGGCTGGAAGTTTTCTGGATTTACTGAAAAGTTAGCATCCAATCCCTGAAGCGCAGATCACTTTGACGTCGTATAATGATTGCTAATGGGTCGTGATTGCTTCATAAGTGATTCATCCCACAGTTAAAAGAAGGAAAGGTTGAGATTTTATCATCAGAGACATGAATTTACATGTAAAGGATAAAATCAGCAGACATGAGAAGGGTCTGCTTTGTCCACAAGGTGCGCCAGAATGAAGTTCCTGGAGACAGGAGCTTTAAATTTATTAAAAATCTCAGTGCCTGAAAAAACGGTTTTAACTTTGTTGGGAAAACTTAGCAGGAAATTACGTCAATTGATGGAAACAACAGAGATGCTAAAAACAGAACATGGTTTACACCAATTATCACCTGCGTTTCAAGTCTCTCTATGCGCACATCAAGTGAAAAGAAAAGGTGACAGAGTGCAAATATGACTATTTATGTAACTGAGTGTCAGTGGTTAAGAAATAAACAACCTGAAGAGTGTTTGCAAATGAGATTAGTACATCTGAAACTAGTTAAAGTGACTGAAAAAACACCAATTCAGCATTAATATGGTACCATTATCATTAGCATACAAACATCAGGACTCTTAAATTAGTTTTAAGACCAACAAGCCTCGCCGTTTCCACAGAAAATACAAATATTTGGCCTCAGGTTCTGTAACAAGGAGATAATTTTCCAATTTTGTACTTCAGCACGGCTCTTTTTCTGCACTCCGCACTGATTGCTTTGAGTCAGTCAAACAAAATACTGCTATCTGTCTTTCTGCATTTCATACGTTGTGGTTAACACTACACTTTGCACTCCTTCAGCCCTCCTTTCTTTTCCAAACTGGAGTGTCATCTGTCATTTATGTTAAATGGGTCGATTCCCGTGAAATAGACTTTTTTTTCCCATGGAAACACCAGAGAGAGCGAACAACAATTTCATGGCTCGGGTGAACTGCATATGACCTGAATCAATGTTATGTTTCTTGAAGCGCTGATTTATGGTAGAAGGGCTGATGTGTTACACTGTCACACCCTTCCTCCGAGTCTTTCTTTCATACTTTCTTCACCTTCATTTAGTTTCTCAGGTACCAGTTGTTCTCTGCTCTGCTCTCCTCTCCTCACCCCCTCTAATCCCATTAAACAGCCTCTTCCTCTCTCCTTCGCTCCCATTGTTCCACCTCTCTGACTCCGCCGGTCCATGCTGCTATCATTCTCCCATTCGTCTTGTTTACCAGCCTCCCCTTTCCCTCTCTCCTTATCATTCCCTCACTCTCCTTTTCTCCACCTCGCCCCTCCTCCCTTCTCTCGCACTTCATCAGCAGCTGTTGTTTATATTCATGCAGCACCTGCCACTACCTGCTGATTTAGCTGTTGACGTGCTGCTAGACGGGCGTTAAGAATTACAGCCAGAACTCCGGCGCATAGTCAATCTATTCAAATTCAATTTCCAACTTTGAAATTGGTGTATTCCTTCAAGATGGAGCGCTCAGATGAAGCTTGTGCGCCAGTACTGCGGGGTCTGCAATAATACATCGTCAGCTGGATTTCAGGAGGTAGTGGCACATTTAAATGCCAAACGCCAAGGTGGAATTTCAATGAGATAAATTTGACTTAACTAAATCAGGGGGTGTAAGCTTAATTGGCCCCAGAGAATCCACAGGGACCTCTTGATGGTTGTTAGCGATGATGTCTCCTCACACACGTATCCTTGCTTTAAGGAGAGAGATAATGTTTATAGGTTTTCATGAACGAAAACAAACCAAACAGCTAAAAGCTAAAGAGGGAAGTTTTGTTATGCGCATTTTCTTCTTATATTAAGTGAAACTCTGTTTAATTGGGACATTAAAGGTTGAACTAAAGACCTCAGGAGGTTATGAAAGAGAATTAGTGTTGATGTCTTCACATGACCTACAAATGAGACCGTTAACAACACGATCAAACGCTTTCATGCTGCGACTCTTAATGCCTGAGACTTCTTTGAAGGGGTCGCTGTTAGATCAGATTATTCGTGCTGAAGATAACTAACGTGGCATGTATTAATTCATGTCAGTTTACTGCTGTCGATACAAAAGGGCATCTGTGATTGAACAGACCTGTCAGATAAATGCAACCTGTGATAAAGTGCAAAGCAACAGTTGAAGCAGTGTTGTCATTGTAAATAAAGGACTGTGATTGGTCAGGTATTTCAGACAGTAAGGGAAAACATTCATAATGTCCAGACGAACACGGCAAAGAAATTAAAGGGATAGAAGAACTACCGCGTCTGTAGTGCAAAATGATACATATGGTGATTATTACTGCAAGGAATTATAAAGAAATGATCATAAATGTTCTTCCTTGAGCTGCGTCACCCCGCAGCAGTCCATAATGGACTGGCCCTAGGTCTCGCTACAAACAAGCGGCTGCTGGAGCAGAGTGGGTGAGTTGTGTTTAGTCTCTTTGCTAAAGAAATCAGGTGAAGTTAAAAAGATGTTTGGTGGCTAGTACTATGGCTGTGACCCTATATGTCCTGTTGATGAAGTCAGGTGCTGTTCTGAGCATTATTTGTGGCTATAGAGTGGCGTTTTGGTTGAGGTTTGTTTATGGCTCCACAGACCGCTGTGTATTGCTATCGTGCAGTCGTTACTAAAGTTGGTATAACTAGAGAAGCAAGCGGTCGTCAAACATTCATCTCTCGATGGGGTGTCTAACTCAGGGTTACGGTGTGTTTGACCCTAAATTGATTTCATGCCGGAATATCCCTTTAACTGTGAGCTGGCCGCTGGGTCTGGCAATACACGCCTAGAAGAAAGGAAACCTTTTTCCCCCTGAAGGAAAGCTTTGGTTAAAAGACAAAAAAGTAAAATAAAACAGCCTTGAACAAAAACAAGACAGAGTAAATAGATACAGCTTGGTCCACAGGGAGTGGGTAATTGGCACAAAGAAAAAGTCCCTCACGGCAGCTTTAAAGAAAGGAAATTAAAAAGTTTCTGTGGCTTTTGCAGACCTGAGGCAGACCAGTCTGAGTTCTTTAAAATCTGTTAAAAAAATTGTATCGTATCGAATCAAATCGAATCTTAAAGTATCGCATCTTCTGTTTTAAAACTGTCTCTGTTTTTTTATTCAGTTTTATTTCCTATCGTTGGAGGCCATATATAATTCATGGTTCACAGAATAAGTACATAAACCACTTGACATATATGTTCATAAAAAAAAAACTAGTACATCAATCACTTCAACAGAAATGTCCAGAGGCAATGTCTCAACAAAGCTTTCCTTTCAGCTATCTCTCTTCCCTTTTTTCCCTTTGGCAAAATACAGGAATCAAAACACGCCGCTCGCTCTCTCCTTTTATGATCTGTGTAAATCCTCTCACTTCACTCTCTCTTCACTGGTCCACTGAAGATGGGAGGGAGTCAAAGCAGATCTGGTCTTCTCTGGGCTTGTGTACCAGATCCATCCACTAGAGCGTCTCTGAATGCATTTTTATTGAAAGTCCTAGTCTCGCCTTATAATGTAAATTTCATGATTAATTTTCATCCAGTCCTGGAGAGTTGAAGCATCTGTTTGCAGCCACTACAAATCAAATGAATTGATTCACCTGCCTGTGCACTTATGAGCATCTGTGCACATGCCGCTCTATTAAAAGAAAAGAATGAAGATAAAAAATCTTCTGGATACTCTCAGCGATGAGGACCAGAAGCACGGTCATGTGTTTAGGGGGTTATCTTTTTCCACATTTGTTTGGTCACATACTGTAAAATCTGGCTTACGCTCGCATATTTAGACGAAAGTTGCCACCACAGCTTAAAAGGTACTCTTCTGAGGAAAGAAGATGTCGGGTGAATAACTTACATTTTCTTTTTTTAGCACAGCGAAGAGATGCCAGGGTATCTGTTTTCTCTCTTTGGAGCCATATGTCAAAATCTGACTGTTTTAATGAGCGAGTGTCTCGAAGACCACCTGCACCAGGCTTGGCTTGACTTCACTCAATCTGAACGTGAGTGAAAAGCTGTAAAATTAATAAAGTCGAAGCGCAGATTTAAGTTTACTCCACAACTAAAAAACAAAACATCATTTCTTCGGCCAAAATGGCGGTATTTATTTATTTTCTTTGGCTTCTTCTTCTTTCTTTTCGGCTCAGCCCTCAGTCTCAGGACAAAGAAACGCCCCTAGACAGGCACATTGGACAGACCCTTCGTTCACTCTTAGCCGTATCTTAGGTCGCGTTCACACCAGCCTTGTTTAGTCTAGTTGAACTGAACCCTGGAGCGTTTACCTCCTTGGTGTGGTTCATTTTGGTTAGTGTGAACACTGGCCTCGAAATCTGGTGCGGGCCAGTCAACCGCTCTCAGGTCCGCCTGTAGGGGTGGTCTCGGACCGCTATCAAGAACTCTAGAGCGGTTTCCTTCTGGTGTGAACCCCGTCTGCACCAATCACAGGAAGTGCCTGTTGTCTTCTGTGATATGACTGTCTGATTGCAGAGCGTCTCCTGCACTGTGCGTGTATTAATACATCATTTAATTGCCGCAGTCTTCCCAGCCGTTCATATGTGCGGTCCGTTGAAGTCTGCTGATACGCGGTCCAGATCAGCACCAACATAAAATGAGCAGACGATGCTTCATGATGCACTGTAAAAATTGCGAGGGATTTGTCGTCTATCCGCCTAAACTGTATAAGCAATCACCGAATGGCTTTTGCTGCGATGTGACAATCTTTGGATCGTTTTAGTTTGGCCTTTAGCTTAAGCATATGCCTGCCCCACATACGCAGGCAGCCATGGTTCGATCTCACCCACAGACCCTTCTCCTGTGTCTCTCTCTTCTGTTTCCTGCTCCAAAAAGACCGCTCAGTGTTGTTGCCCAGCAGCTGGTTGTATCAACACTTGTATTTTGAGTGATGATCCAAACACGTAATATCTGAATGTCCGTCTTAAACACTTTCATCTTGCCTTTGTCTCATTAACAAAAACAAAACGCATTTTCGTCTGAGCGTTTATTATCGGCGATGCATTTTTAGCTCATCGTCGTCTCGTCTTTGTCATGAAAAAAAGGTCGTTGATGAACAATTATAGCCGCCATTTTCATTAACGACTTCATCACTGTTGTGCGGGTCTGATACGGTTATCAATCTTCAGCAAACCCAAGTTATAAATAAATGTCTCCGCTTCTCCTTCATAAATGTCACCCTGCACTAGTTTTCTAGCGGATGGGTCTGAATGCCAAATGCCCTCCAGTCTGCCCAGGAGCTCCTGTGGTCCAGATGCCCCACATGGTTAGCTGGAGCGCTGATATAATGTGACCCTGTGGGAGAAACGTAACCCTTCCTCTGTGTGCAGCCACGATGGCCTCCTTCTGCTGTTTGATGAGCTAAAAACTCACTTCTCACTGTTGTTTCTTCATCACTGATGTGCTCACTCTTTCTAACACCTTAAATATGCAGTTTTAAACCCTAACTTCATGTTGGAAATCCTCTGTATGGAAACTTTCAAAGCTTGTGCTTCAGCTGAAAAATATTCGCTCTTATTCGGCTTATCTCCTAAATCCTCCAGATGGTCAGCTGCAGCTTCCCTTTTACATTCCCCTCCCCTTTGCCTCTCTGAAGAAGCTGTACGAGTGTCTAATAATAGATATATCATTAAATGCATTTAGTCTTTCTTGTCTAAGAATCTGCATTTCTTTTTCTGAATATTCTCCGTCTTTTCTCCATCAGACCTCGCAGGAATTTATCGCCACCTTGATGTCCCGTCTCGGTGGGATGAACCCCGAGGAGACTGGCGGGTTTCAGGAGGCCCCTCTAGCTTTCGATGCCGTCTGGGCTCTGGCCCTCGCTCTCAACAAGACCGTCGCACCACTGAAGGCCAAGGGTCGCCGACTGGAGGATTTCAACTACAACAACCCGGATATCACCTCTGAGATCTACAGGGCGCTCAACACCAGCTCTTTTGAAGGAGTCTCGGTAAGTGCGGAGGAGGAGGAGAGGAAAAACAGGAAGAGAAGTGCTGATGGACAAAGTTTTCGATATGCCAACATTACTTAGAAATGAATATGCAATGATGTGTAGGTAGTCGTTTTCATGGTGATCAAACTACGCAAACTCTCAGTTTTTAAACTTCTGTGCAAAGGCGTAAATGTAAAAAGTGGAGAAACAAGCGAATAACTGCAGAAAAACTCTAAATATGTTAAAATGATCAAACAAACCTTGAATTATATCTTATGTGGATGTAGCAGGAGCAATTAAGCGGATGTCAGATTTGATCACAGCCTGCCTACACCTCCATACACTTCTTAATTAATGCATATGCGGGTAATTACTGTACTTAAGTGTATGCTGATGTGTTTGTGTGACACCTGTGTATGTGAAACTGACATTTACCACCACTGTGTGTTTAAGTGAAGCTTTTCCCCCTTATGAGAAACATACACAGAAAAATGACTCGACAAAAACATCAAATTAACAGGCTGAAGGGGAGGACTGACAAGAGGAAAAAGGGAATCAATGCATAAAATAAAGAGATTTAGTGAATAAAATATGAATAAAAATTAACAAACAATGCATAATTCAGCCAGAAGACAGGGTTTCTTTGCCTGCATTTGCCTCACAGGTGCACCAAAAAATAAAAAAACTAACCACTCAGTGTAAAATTGAAAATCATAACAGGGGGTGATTGTTACATTCTGCAATCATTCCTGATGATTATGATCATTCGCACAGAAGTGATTATTTCTAAGGTTTGAAAACACTGCAGCAGCACCACAAAGCAATCAGATGATCAGTCAGGTCTTAAACAAGCAAACAGTATATCCAAATTGACTGAAATGATTATTTGCAAACACAAAATATCTTTAAAAAAAAAAACCATTGGAGGAACTGTGAGTCGACACACGGCAGCCATATATAGATGTTTTCAGAGGATTGTTATTTAACAACTTTGCGCGCTCTCAGAAATGAACCTGACTCAATTTGGGAGCGGATTTGTTAAAAAACATGTCTCCAATTATCTCGTCTTGTTTCACTGCCAGGTTGAAAGTCTTGTTAGTGATGTGGCTTCGATCCCAGATCTCAGCCATTAACTTGGTCAGTAGAGCTCGGCTAATGTTGGATTTTGAGGCCCGGATCAAAACCAATTTTAGAGGGGAACATTTCACAGATTACTGATTTGGAAGCTGGTTTAGTTCATTTCTGTAGCGCTGTCTGAAAAATAGTGTTACTTTAGTCTTGCACAGATAGGGCTGTACAAGTGCATTGTTCTAACTTTATCAACTGATATGTTGATATACGGTGTTGTTATACATTGTTATCCAACTTTGATGCTGTGATGTGCCTGCAGACAGGGCTGAGAGGATGTAGTCGACAAATTCGACACGACGATATGTGACAATCGGATATGATAGGAGACATAAAGATACATGGGCTACAATATTATAATAGTGATAGAGCTATAATCAATATAAGTCATAACATGATTGATTGGAGAATACAAAAGTAGGGCTGGGTGATATGGTCTCAAATCAATATCTCGATATATTGATCAGTTCACCTTGATTATGATAAATGGACGATAACTACTCCACAAGCTGCTCACCCCCCTCCCACATTAACTTCGTCTACTTCAGCTGCTACAACTTTTGAACCGTCCTCCATCTCCTCACCTGTCTTTCCCTCTTTGTTATGGACTGGATAGGGTGGTGTAACGTCTCTGAAGTAGGACAGTGTCTTAAAGGGACATGAGACCATAGCCTACCTACACACATCCAAAACCGACTTTTATTTATTTTTTTTGACACCAAATATTCTGATATGGGCAAAATGACGTCGGTTATTGTTGTAAATTTTTCAGTTTATCACCCAGCCCTATGCAAAAGACTCTTATAATTAAAAAGTTCAGGATATATATATATATAATATATTAGTTTATAGTTAAATCTGCAGCTGGCTCTTTTTAAGCTTCCACTCCTCCAGAAGCTTCAGTAAAACTTCCGCTGCAGCTCTCACTCTGGAGTGCATTCCCTGCAGGTTGCCAATAAAATGTGCAGCGATCGTCACCTTTGACTCCACGCCAGATGAAGTCTCCCACCCCTCACGAGTGAGAGCAGCTCTCTCTGCAGACTTGAGCCCCTCCTCCACCTTTCATCTGGTCTCAGCATAAACAGCTTTAAATAAAAGGGAAAAAAAGCCTCGTAGGTTCTTGAAGTGTCTCGATTCTTTTCTCCATCATCCTGCTGTCTTTTTCTGCGACCAATTAATTTCTATTCATGCTACCCTCATTTATGCGATCAGCGCTGCCGTCAGGAGTTGTGAAGTAGTGACGCAGAGGAAGGAAATCTGTTCAAAACGCTCTATATGTTCATTCAAAAGATGAAATTTGGGTTCAGGCTTCTCAATAACTATCGCAGACATCAGGACAATTTGCTTCTTTATCATTATTTTGTCTCCTTCTCTCCGTGATCTGACTGATCTATCCGGCATACAGACTGATTCCTGCATCTGATGTCCTGAAATTAACTTAAACTCAAAACTGTAAACATCTGTTTTAACACCTATCTGCCTAACTTGTTTCCACTCTCAATACCATCTAACTGCTGCTTCATATTTACAGTACAGACATGACAGAGTTGTAAATCCTCCAAAACGACTCTCAGCAGGAAAGCCAATAAGTGTATTCATCAAAACGCCCCACTTTCCTTTAAGGGAGGAGTAAATGATGCAGTTAAAAAAAAATCTTCCTCTTGTCTTTGTCTCAGGGCCAAGTGGTGTTTGACGCTCAGGGCTCCAGGATGGCAATGACTCTTATCGAGCAACTGCAAGGTAAAACACTCCCACGCCGTCCTCTCTCCTGCGTCGCAGAATCTGTTCCAAACTGTAAATGTCGCCCATTCATCAAAGTAATCACCACCGACTGTATTTTTCATGTATTGATTGTTGCCCTCAGTTCATTTCAGAGCAAACCGCCTCGTCTATCGGCGGTGGTGTGTGTGTGTGTGTGTGTGTGTGTGTGTTTTTTTCTTTTTCGTGGCCTTTACTGCGACTGGTTTAAACGTCCCCTTACGGCACATGTGAACAGGCTTGATGCAGGAATGTGTTGACTCAAAGCTCCACTCTAATTGGGCGCAAGTCTTCGTTTTAAGCCGTTTCTGCAAATGGCATCCTATTTGTCACCGGTGACTTAATGAGTTTCCCTCGCGCAGGATGAGGTTGAGGATTATTTTCTACCTCTGTTCTCCTCCACGTCCGTAAGGATGAGAATTTATAATCCTGCCCCTTTCCCCCCTCGCGCTCTGCCTCATATTTCCTGTTGTGGTGTCGAGGTAATTTGACATCCACAATGAGGCGACCTGACTTGCATCCCTGAATCACTGTGGGACCTCATCAGTATTCCTGGTCAAGGCTGCCACATAAGCTCCTTTCCCCCCCCGCTCCTTTTCTCCTTCTTCTCCCCTTGGTACTTCTTTGTTTGTCCTTCTTCACGCACCTTTTCATCCTTCGATTCTTTTATCCCTCTTTTGTGTTTATATTTCTGCGCCCACCCATGCGGCTAATATGAAAACAGAAGAAAGATGGAAAAGTAGCTTAATAGCGCTTGTGTAAAAATGAATGTTAATCAGTTCTGTCAAGTTTTGTTGTGTTGATTCAGATCAAAAACACCAGGAGAGGAAATGAATTACACTGGCAATGCTAATTAAACTTCATCTCTCATTCCTGTGCTTCGGTTTCGCTCTCTCACTCTCGTTACTTCTCCTCCAATCATCCAGGAGGAAGCTATAAGAAGATCGGTTACTATGACAGCTCGCAGAAGAACCTCTCCTGGTTTGACAACGACGTTTGGATAGGTAAGACTGATTCACCCGGCTTCCTGTGTTTGTGTTTGTCGTGAGTCAACAGGGTCTCAACCCGACACTGAGGCCTCCTCCTCGGCTCTCCTCAGTTTAGACCGTCTTACTCTTCACATGATATGTAATTAAGCCGGAGTTTTCTCAAACCGCATGTTTGGGTGAAGCTTGTTATTTAGCTGCTGACGCTTTGCCCACAATGAGCCGCCTTCACGCTCAGTGTCTAACATGTGTTATAATGTTGGCGCAGCAGATTTACAGTAATCCAAACAAGGAGGCATCGGTGAGGTGTGATGAGCGAACATATGGGTTTTTACAGTCCTTGGAGCTCCCCATCAAAGAAAACCAAGACAACTGCACCTCCCCAACATCCCCCACTCCCCTCAGAGAATTACCCATGAGCTACAGCTTCATTTTGAGCCCACAGTTATTTACATTTTTGCAAAGAGGCACTATTAAAATTATGTCAGGTTAGCATTTGAGTGTAGGAAACGCCTTTGAAGCCTAACTTTATAGGTTAGGACATTTATTTGTTTTCTGTTAGAGAAAGAAAGAAAGATGACTGCAGTACAGAAGACCTTTTAAAGGGATATTCTGGTGTAAAATTAATTCAGGGTCAAACACACCGTAACACCGAGTTAGACACCCCCTTGAGAGATGACTCTAGAGATGCAATATGGTGATCATTACTTTATCATTTCCTTGAAGTAATAATCACCAAATTAATCATTTTGCACTGCAGACGCGGTAGTTCTTCTGCCTTAGCGTCTTGGTCTGATTGCATTTTCATGAAGAAATGATCATAAATGTTCTTCCTTGAGCTGCGTCACCCCGCAGCAGTCGTAATTGACTGGCCCGAGGTCTCGCTATAAATAAGCGGCTGCTGGAAGAGAGTAGGTGAGTTGTGTTTAGTGTCTTTGCTAAAGAAATTAGGCAAAGTTAAAAAGATGTTTGATGGCTAGTACTGTGGCTGGGACCCTATATGTCCTGTTGATGAAGTTAGGTGCTGTTCTGAGTATTATTTGTGGCTATAGAGTGGCGTTTTGGTTGAGGTTTGTTGATGGCTTCTCAGACCGCTGTGTATTGCTATCGTGCGGTCGTTACGAAAGTTGGTAAAACTTTAGTAACGGCCCCATCTGAAGGCGTGTCCTCACCCACTGGAAGCATGTTTAAAGCGTAGCAGCAAACTCACGACCGGTTACTTTGCCTCTCTGTTGTTGATTTGGATATTTTTCTGGGATTTTTATGCTTCTTTACTGCTAGTGAACAAGCAACACGATTTTAAAGTCTTGTTTTTGCATCTTTACTCGTGTTTAGTATCGTAAATTATGCTCCACTTTGCTGTGCTGTTACCTGCAGACAAAGCTAGCTAAAAGTTATGTTGTGGTCGACATGCATCACCTGTAGTCCATGAGGTTGTTCTGTGTGTTTTTCATAACGCTCACTTTATTTCAAGCTAGCTAGCTAAAAAATGTTCTTTACACAATACAATATTTTAAAAATATGTTGACATAATGTTACCTTTATATTTGGACTTCCTTTCCTCCTCCTCTTTTCTTCTTTTTCAAAACTGTGCACCCAAGGGCGTAGATTTTTCATGATGAAAACATCGTAAATAAAATCACCCATCCTGACTCCTCGTTCGCTAGTGGACCTGAGATGTGCCCCCACATCGTGTGAAGTGACTTGCCAAGTGACAAACATCGTTACTTTATTTTGTAATTTTATTTGTTATTTTCAAGACAGAAAGGTAGGGGGCGCCAGTGGGCATCATAAATTGTTTTATGATTTATCTTAATTTTTTTCCCCGAGGGAGAGGGTGCTGGCAATGCGCCCCTTTGGCAGATGGCGCACTAGGCGGCCGTCTATGTCGCCTATGCCAGAGGGCCGGCCCTGAAGTATGATCAGATATAGAGTCTGGAGCTGACACATGGTTCTTTAAGTTGAAATTTACCGGATTATATGTGCTGTCCATGTGCTTGACCATCCTGTCTTGTTGGTGCGTATCTTTAGTGGCGCAAAGCATAAACGATTGACACGAGTGATGAACACACATCCAGTGGGTTTAAGGCTTCATTTTTAGCGTACATGCATTACATATATACTATATTTTTAGGTATTTTCTCCTGACTTTTTAGCAGATGGCAATTAATCACCACTTTATGTTCGCCCCTCCTCTGAAGATCTGGTTTTATATAAGTTATTATGTAAGAGATAATGTTAAGTAAACAGGTGAAATAAAATAGAGCTGCAGAAAACCCCTGAAAATGTTGCTGTTAACGTTATAGCTGTTAAAGCTCTTCACGTTGTTGTTACTTTCACTGCTGCTTGTGGTTTCAGTTTCAGTTTAATCGAAGCAGCCTGTAAGTCAGAGAAGCGCTCACAGATTCTGCTGCTGTTATCGCCTGAATTACATGGTTGCAGCCCATTTACTCCCCGTGCTGCTCTACCCGGTAACTCATTATTTCCTGGCTCTGAATGAAACCAGTGTTTTTGCCACAGATTTAACAGGTGGAGGTTAAATGTGCCAGAATTCCTCCTGCAGATTGATTTAGTAGGATGTGATCGGGTTGATGTCCCTGGCAGCATTGTTGTTTTTGTGGTTTGGACCTTTCAGGATTAAATATTTATCACAGATTGGTGATATGTGAAAAAGTTTTACATTACTCACACCGGCCTACTAAAGTCTGGGTGTTTTAATCAGTAATTGCTAATTTTCACATTCGTGTCAGTTTAATGTGGTTTGAACCGTCGCCTCAACTTTAAAGCTGCTTCAGTGTGTTTTAAATTAAAACGCGGCAAACTGGTGCTAAAAGCTCTCCTTCTTCCTCTGTGGTTTTTGTGTCACAGCTACTGTTTCAGCTCCAACAGCTGACCTTGTTGACAAGCAGGAAAATCAGTGAGAGAAATACATAATACAACGTCTTCTCCTTGTTTTAAGAACACATTATCTCCCTCCAACTGGAGCTCCAGTCTGACAACCTCTGGCCTCAGCCAACCATCCCAACTCTGAGTTTATTTTCATCTCTTTGCTATTTTAAGGAGCTCCAGCTCACATCACACAAACCAAACCACCTCAGACTCCTGCTGCCCATATTCTAGTTTACTGTGAAAACCTATTACTGCTGATTCGCCTCAGACACCAAGACCAATTCAGTGGTTGTTTACTGGCCCACCCTCCCTGGAGAGGTGACATACTTGTGCCTGGACGGAGTGTGCCACTAATCAATCCTGCATGCCTCGGTGGCCCTCAGAGAGACGCCTTTTTTTAGGCTTTTAAAGGAATGATTTGTTGCCAGAGCGTAGCTGAACTGCGAGGAGGTAGTGATTCCAGGTCACCATTGGTGGCGAGGGACCGGTGACCTGTATGCATGCAGGCAATGTGCGCTTCATCAGGCCAGCTGCCAGCTCTTTAGTTTGCCTTTTTTTGCATCATAAGAGGCTCTTTGTTGGCCCACTTTAAACACGCTGGGTTGAATTTTGCTCTCAGAGGTGACTTCTGTTTATTGCAGTGTGATTTCAGCTTTACTGTTTACCCGATATCTGAACCCAATCAGCCAGATTTCTGCCTTGTTTACAGTCTGGTTAGCAATTTGAGAAGCAGTTCGGAGGTTAGATCAGAAGTGAAGTGGAACTAACTTCTCCAAATACGTCTGCAAAATAAACACTGTCGTTTCTTGGTTCATTACATCCTCTGAAGTGGCGCCTGTTTATTTATTTCTGCTCAGTCTCAGTTTCATTGTAAATAGTGAGATAGATACACTAAAGCTGCACCTCTGTTGACTTCAGCTGTATGACCACTAAAAAGTTTGTTGTGATTACGAGGCAATACTTGGGTCTGAATTGGAGATGGGGATCCACGCAACAATGGCCAAAGAGTGGCTACACTCTACCAAAACCAAAGATCGGGATAAAAAGAAATATAATTTATGTATAAATAAGATCTTGCAAGGAGGAAACTGCAAACATCATGGCCATGAAGTTGTACGTTAAGGCGATATCTCCTGATAGAGCAATAACAGAAACTTGCATGTAAATGTGCTGATTAATAAAAGGGCGATAAACTGAAAATTTACAGAAACCGAAATTTACGACAATAACCGACATCATTTTGCCCATATCGGTATATTCGGTGTCAAATAAATAAATCAAAGTTGGTTTTGGATGTGTGTAGGTAGGCTATGGTCTCATGTCCTTTTAAGACGCTGTTCTACATCAGAGACATGATTCTACCCCATCCAGTCCGTAACAAAGAGGGAAAGACAGGTGAGGAGATGGAGGACGGTTCAAAAGTTGTAGCGGCTGAAGTAGACCAAGTTAATGCGAGAGGGGGCGAGCAGCTTGTGGAGTAGTTATCGTCCATTTATCATTATCGGGGTGAACTGCTCAATATATCGTGATATTGATTTAAGACCATATCACCCAGCCCTACATTCTGTAGCTTGAAACAACTTTGTCAATTCCAGCTGCTGGTGTTTCAGGGCCGCCTTCCCCCCTCTTCCTCCCAAAGCAGCTGCGGTAAGCACATCTTGACTTTACAGCAAGCCCGTGTTGAAATCAGCAGGATAAAGCTTGTTAGCTTACTACCTGAGGTGACTCATGATTACATTATGAAGTGTTCAAGGTCGGGGCGGCAAAACGAGAATCAAGCAACCATTACTTCACCATAAACATCAGCGCTTTGAGAAGTAACCATCTATAGAAAATAGTCTTTTTTCTCTCTTTGCCTCTCCTGTTCCTCACTGCCCATTATATTCGTGGTTTCTTATTCATCAGGGTTAATCAGAAATGACCACAATTTGTCAGATTACAGGGATTTAACCAACTTCCCTGGAGCCCAGTTGTAAGACATATAATATTTTAACTCGCCACCCTCGTCACATGATGATAGCCTTAAAGGTAATATGGTCTGACACCTGACACACGTCCCATATTAAAATTCAGGCCATCATCGCCTACAGATGTTTCATGTTTCAAGAATAGAGACCCTGTTTACCAAACACAGAGAGGAAGTGAGTAATTTCCTGCTTTTTGAACTTGACTCAGCTCTGGAAAGTTTTGTCCTTCGTGTTTGTGTGTTTGTGTGTGTGTGTGTGTGTTGGTTGATTTGTGTCACCCTGTCAAGGTGGAGCAAACTCAGGGGTCTGCGTCTTAACCCTTCAGCTTGTTTTCCTGTGTGTTTACCAGGCGCCTCCCTGCCTCACTTTCTCGCTCCCTTCTCGGTCGCCCTAACAACCACTTCAATTCTGCTCTCCTTCTAATCGCTGTGGCAACTGTTATAGAGCTGGGTCTCCATGGCAACACCCTGTCCTGATTCCTTGATCAAGGACGGAGGTTTAAATGGTTCACGTATTGACTGACACACACACACATGCACACTCACAAAGTATCAAGTACTACTACGATTACACACTTCCACAGCATCAGTATCTCTTTGATTTACTGCGGTTAGCATAGGACCCTTCAATTGTAAGACGGATCTCAAACTGCCTCTTGCTAAACTGTTATAAAAAAAAAAAATGAATCAGCTGCAAACAAAAACACAGATGAGCAGGAAGAGGAGAGGATAAAAACACAGAGCAGCACTCAAAACAAAAGCTCTGTCTTGCAACTACTACTCCTATCCTTTGGGTTTTTGTTTACCTTTTTTCTCCCTAATCCTGTTTTTCAAAATATACTGTCCTTATCTAAACCTGTAAAAGGAGCCAGACACTGTAAAGTTAATAAAAGCTCTCCTACAAGGCTACTTTGAGAGTAATCGCTTTTGTTCAAACAGTCATAGGATTTAGAGGTTTTAAAAGAGGAGTCGCAGTTTTTCTGTCTTTACTCACAGGATGACATATGGCACACCTTCAGACCCCACACGTGATGATGAGTCCAGGTCAGGGCAGAATTGAGCTGCCCTGCCCTTAACACATCAACATGATTAGTGTATCCAGACCAGAGAGGATACAATTCAAAGGACATGTGTGGAGCACTTCCCCAGCGCTTATCAGTTTGGTGCTGAAGATGATGATGATGCTGCTGCTGCTGATGATGTTAATGATGATTCATTGTTGGTTGCTATGGTAATAAAACAATCAAACTAAAGGACTTGTTGGACTTGAAGCAGTTTGTGGCTTTACTCATGCAGTTTTCTTTTGGCCTCGATCTTTTCTTCTATTGTTCTTACTCTCAGACATACAGTATGTTGCTCTGGACAAAAGCGCCTGCTAAATAAGACTGTAACATTGCAGCATTGTGGAAAAAAAGCACCTTAAATATACTGTATGGTATAAATTTTATGTTTGTAAAGAAAGGAAGGCAGCGCTGTTCGTGTCGTTGTCACATTAGGAGGTTGATGGATGGGATGAGTGATGGGAGTGTGCTGGACTTGTTTCTAGTTCCTGGGTGATCGATGGTGTGGCCCCGCCTTTATTTTTGTCTTTTAGTTGAGATCACTCTGACCCTGTTAGAAACCTAAATTAGGGGTTAATACCTCTGCTGGAAAATAATGAAAAACATTCAGTTCTGTGAACTGCTATTTACTCTTTTAGCACTGTGCACTTTGTACAAAGTTTATTTCTGAAACGCGACACTTTTATAAGTAGCTTAATTTCTTAAAGCTCTTTATAAAAGTGTAGTGCTTTTGATGTTAATGAAATAGACTGAAATTCATATCTTTGTATTCTTTAATATACAAAACCAAAGCAGACCATCAACAACTAGACTGAAAATTTTATATAGTAGTTTTTAGTGCCTAAATTAGCATGAGGGGGGTAGGTGTCAGCCAAGCAGCTGGAGAAACAGTCTGATTTTACAATTTCTGTATAAAATATTCACAACAAATAAGAAAGTTGATAGTCAAAATAAGATGAGCAAAGACTGCTTTGTCCACAGGGGGTGCCACAATTGGCACAAAAAATCCCACACAGGAGCTTTAATATCCAACACTTTTATACTTGATCTTGAAGTCCCAGTGATGTTGGTTAGGGAAAATTTCAGTATTTGATAAAAGATACTCTGAGACATACAAAAAATGAGGCTGTTTCCAGTCAGCACAACAGATCTGTAACAAACATTTAAACTACAGCTTTGTACCATGAGAGGAAACTCTCTGTAGTTTAATGTTTTAGGGAAATATTTAATGTACTTTTTTTTAATGGGTAATCTAAGCAAACTATTTCTGCTGCTTACACAGCTCCAGGTTTGATCAAATGGGTTTATTTCATTCTCATTTAATAATATTGATTATTCCTTGATTGTTTTGAAAAAAGTGTCAATTTTCTAGACGATTTAAGGCCAATTTTTCCAGTTTTTTTCCCATCAAACTTGAAAACCTCGGCTTCCATAATCAGGAAATTTAATGCTCTGTGGTATAAAATCGCCTTTAAAAGGCTTGGGTTTTACTCGGCGAACACCGCGGGCAGACGACACCAGAGACACATCGACTGTGTGACGGCGGTGACAAGTTTCTAAACAGAGCATGATGGGCGTTTTGACACCTTGCGACCCTCGAGGGGGCGACACTGACACTTTCCTCTGACATCTGACACATCAGCTTCCCGCAGCTCTGACACTGCCGCTCTGCTTCCTTCCTGACACACACACACACACACACACACACTGGTACAGTCACACATGCAGAACTTATACAGTATGCGCATAGAAACGCTCCCCGTCACTCATATGAACTCTCTTGAGCATATCCAGTCATTCTTTTGTGCTCCTCATGCATACAGCATATAGACAGTCCACTTTGTTATATGCATACTCAAGAGTCCACACACACACACACACACACACAGAAAGCAGCCCCATATTTCCGTAGACAGAGTCAGAAGCTGTTCAGGGTGAAAAGAGGCTCCCCGTCCATCTGCCCCTCTCTCAACCTCCTCACTGAGGACTCCTGTGCTGTAAAGCTGCACGAGCATGAATAATTAGGTAGTTAGTTTTAACACACGCTTTTTAAACCCTGAAGCTACAACTCTGAATTAACAGCAAAGTTGTCTCATTTATTAATACATCACAGTAGCAGCTGATACTGACACTCATGTTCAGATTGAGCTGTTACTGGTTGTATATTTCACTCCTCTGTGCTTCAGTGTCATAAATATTTGATACATTGTGTGTGTGGTTTTAATACCAACAGGGATGCAAACCCGACGGCTATATGTATGTTTGCACTACTGAAAATACTCAACATGAAATACGACTCCAAACCCTAAAAGTAGTATTTTTGTTTTTATTGAATGTACCACACAAACAGCCAGAATCATGACGACAAGCACAGAGTAGATTTAAGAGAAGAGTGACTACAAACAAAAATTGTA
The DNA here is from genome assembly GCA_962446985.1 of Xyrichtys novacula. Taxonomy (NCBI): domain Eukaryota; kingdom Metazoa; phylum Chordata; class Actinopteri; order Labriformes; family Labridae; genus Xyrichtys; species Xyrichtys novacula. Next base: position 30,185,037 of record OY660871.1, read on the forward strand.
CATTGTAATATTTAACATATCTGACTGACTACAATTTACTTTGTAACTGCGTCAAAGCTATTTAAAGCTCCTGTGAGTAACTTTTGGTTTCTATCAACTTTGGCACCCCCTGTGGACAAAACAGCTGTTGCATATTTTTTCCCCTATGTGCGTTAACTTATCATTGTGACTTTTGAAATTCAAATTTTTTATTACTTGTAATTATCCAGTGACAGAAATGTATAAATTGGCAGTTTCTTAAGCAGCTTGGTTGACACCTACCCCTTTCCAGCGGTAAAAGGCTTTATAACTATTTAAAATGTGTCTATAATAACACTGATAGTTTTGTTCGCTTTGGTATATCTCAACTTAACTTTATTTATTTGTATAGCACTTTTAAAAACAGAGTTTTACAAAGTGCTTTGACAAATGGTCATAAAGCACAAGGGAATAAAAACAAAAATCACAAATGAAGGCCATAAAATGAGACCATGAGGACCAAAATAAAAGTTAAAAACATAAAATCAGTAGGAAAAAGAAAATGCAATAAAAGAGGGTGACGGAAGCAGAAAACGGGATTGCAAATATAAAAAGACTATATTAATTATAACATAAGATTAAAAGAAATAGTAATGATAAGATAGAATAACAGAAATAAATAAGAGATAAAATAATGTAAAAAGCCTAAAAGGTTATTTAAGAAAATATTAAAAGTGTAACAAAAGCTAAATAGACAGTGAAGCTGAAATAAAAAAGCGATAAAAGAGATAAAAGATGGCTATATCTCAAAAAGGCATCAAAACACAGTCTGTCTTTTTTAATAATGTCCAAAAACTTCTCACAGGAGCTTGAAGTGGAAGAGAAAACTAATATGAAATCTTTGTAGAGCTAAAGTAACTTTAAAAAAAAAAAGTTTTGTGAGATTCTTGCACCTGAATGACAATCGGGGAACTTCTCAGAGTCAAACAGACAAAGAACAAGGTGTTTTTCAACCATTTTAAGTTTTAATTATTGTTCCAAGCAGACACCAACGACGACGGTGTGAAAAAAGCAGCTGTTTTACACAGAGGGGGGGTTGCGTGATAACTTTAAAATACAGAGAAAGCAGCACATATTTTCAGACAGCCTCTCCTGGAAAAGACTCACACTCTTGTGCTCTGCTGTTCCTGTGAAAAGCAACAGAAATAGTTGTGTCAGGATGAAAAAAAAAAGAAGTGCCAGAGAAAGGAGGTTGAATCTCTGGCACCTGTCTCACCTTTGCACAGCTGGCTTCACAAAACGTTCCACAAACGACCTCCATCGCTGAAAAGATGTTGGGATTTGAAAGATATTTAATCATCTGACAAGCTTTTCCCTCAGAGCTGTAAGAGATTTTCAGACATTTCAAAATCTATAAAACATGCAGAGCAGTTTTTACAAGCTGATGTAACGGATCTGTATTCTGTGATTCCCTTTTTAAATGATGAAATGGAGATTTGACTGCCTGTTTTTTTCACAGCCCTCGCCCTGACCTTGGCTGAATGCCTGGATTTTCTTCAGAGCAATTAAACCAACAGATATTGATGTTCAAACAGTAAATTGGCCTCCTGACTCTTTCAAGTTGTAGTAAAAAAAGTCGAGCAAGAGAGAGAGTTGACAAGTGCAGAATGAGAGAAGAAAACTGATATTTAACTTTTGTGATAAATTTCCAGCGTCTCTGTGAAGCTCTGCAGATAAGCGCTGGTCTATATCTGTATCGTGGCGCAGCTGCAGGTCTGAGTCTGCGAGATGACCAGATATTGCATTCATAAAATCTGCCTTTTCCTCAAAGAGCTCAGTGACCCCATCATTGGAAAATTTATCAGTAGTTTACAGTTATTTCAACTTCTTATGTGAAACTTTCTAAACTCTCGGGCAGACGTTTCTTTTTTATTGAGAAGTTCGTTCGGTTGTTTTAGAGAAGTGAGCTCGTTGTTGGTTGGCAGGATGAACTTTGCTGAGAGAAGTGAAACAGAAGCGGTCGTTCCTCTCTCATTTCTACTGCTAAGCTGCCCTTGAGCAAAGCACTTTAACCCCAAACTGTTCTAGTATAGTGTCTCAGTGGCCTGCAGAAAGGTCTGAGTGAACATGTGTTACTGTGTGGGTGTAGATGCAGCCTGCCCCTCAGCTATACTTCCCTGGTTTAATGAAAAGTTCTGTTGTTTCAGCTGCAAAACTTTCAGTCACTTTTGTCCAGTATTGATTGCCCTTATGCCTTCTTGTTCTCGAAATAGAACAAGAGAAGACACGCTGGAAGAGAATTTTTATTTCACTTCAGCTTCACGTATATTTTCTTTACGTTTCCAAGTCAGTTTTTTAAAATATCTTTCTCTTAAAGGGATATTCCAGCGTAAAATTAATTTAGGGTCAAACACACCGTAAAACCGAGTTAGACACCCTCTCAAGAGATGAATGTTGCTGACCGCTTGCTTCTCTAGTTATACCAACTTTAATAACGACCGCAGGATAGCAATACACAGCGGTCTGAGGAGCCATAAACAAACCTCAACCAAAACGCCACTCTATAGTCACAAATAATGCTCAGAACAGCACCTAACTTCATCTCCACCTCTGTAGTCTATAAGCTGGGCCAAGAAACTTCTACTGTAGTAAAATGAAAAGGTAAAGGTGTTTTTATTAAGCCGAATTATCAATAAAATCATGATTTTGTTAACAGGTATAGATATATGTGCTGCCGACTTTATATATTTGAACAAGAGCACAGTAAAGTTAAATCAGCTAATTTTCCAATGAGGTTCTGTTACTAAATGGAACTATACCGTTTTCTACTGAGGTTAGTACATATAGGGTCCCAGCCATAGTACTAGCCACCAAACATCTTTTTAGCTTTGCCTGATTTCTTTAGCAAAGAGACTAAACTCACCTACTCTCTTCCAGCAGCCGCTTGTTTGTAGCGAGACCTTGGGCCAGTCCATTATGGACTACAGCGGGGTGACGCAGCTCAAGGAAGAACATTTATGATCATTACTTTATCATTTCCTTGAAGTAATAATCACCACATTAATCATTTTGCACTGCAGGCGTTAAAGTTCTTCTGCCTTAGCGTCTCAGTCTGATTGCCTTTCCTTGAAGAAATGATCGTTCTTCCTTGAGCTGCGTCACCCTGCAGCAAGCGGTCGGCAACATTCATCTCTAGAGGGGGTGTCTAACCCTAAATTAACTTTACGCTGGAATATCCCTTTAAGGCTCCTGCAAGGAAGACTTTGCTAGTTGATCAAATGGACTGAAATGTATAATGATGCTTCTTTACAAATCAGACCAGCAGAGAGAGAATGTATGTTTATTTATGGCTGTTTTTGCTGTGAGTCAACGCTGCAGGAGGGTCAGCGCCAGATTCGAAAGAAACAAAACGCTGCACATAAAATCCGCCTTTATATTTTTCTTTTATAAAGACTCAGCAAGTGATGTGTTTGACTGCTAACAGACAACCAGCTGAGATTTTGATCAGAAGTACATGCACAAACAGAATAGATGCAACTTTGTCCACAGGGGGCGCCAAAATCAACACAAACAAACAAAAGTTCTTCACAGCAGCTTCATGTTTTTTTCTTTCTCTCTTCCTCCAGGTGCTGGACCTCCTGCTGATCGGACCGTGGTCATCGAAGAGTTCAGGTACTTGTCTCAGAAGCTGTTTGCAGCCGTGTCCGTCTTCGCCGGCCTCGGCATCCTGCTCGGCATCGTCTGTTTGACTTTCAACATCTACAACGGCAACGTCCGGTAAGTTCACAAACGCTGAATGAGAGAGAAGTCCCGCTGTAATGTTCAATTTACAAGCAGATAGAAAACGACCCCGAGTGAACCTCATAGTCTCATCTGGTCCCAGAACTCAGGATGATGTAAATCTTTTCACACTGAAACTTTTGTCGCTTAAACTTCCTGAACCTACAGATCTAATCCAAGGTGACATCCACCTGAACCTCAAACTTCTCCTATTGGTCAATCCAAGGGGGAGATAAAACCTTGTTTACTGCCTGTAGAGACAGACTCCATTACCATCCATCTGAATAAACTTCCACATCTCACCCAGGTCTTGAGGACTAGATTTAGCACCTTTCAGCCTTATATTTAAAACGAATGCCTGTGCAGGACTAAGTGGGGACACATTCCCCACAGAGGATCAACCTTAAAACTCTCACAGAACTATGTGTGCTGCTGAAAATCTGCAGTACCTTTACAGAAAGTACAGCTGACTGATCATGACACTAAATGAATAAAACTGTGCAATACTGGGAGCACTACCTCCAAAAGGACTTGAAGCAGTTTGCAGCTCTTACTCGTGTTGTTTCCTTCTGTCTGGATCTCTGCTTGTGTTGTACTAACCCTCGGATGTGCCTCACTTTGGTCAGAAGCGTCTGCTAACTGAAACCGTATTATTCTAACATTGTGAGTCCACACTCGGCATGGATACGATTAAAAACCAGAGGGAGCGCCGTGGCCTCTCTCTTCTCTTCCGGACCCTCTTCTTGTCTTCATCTGCTCTTCTTCTTCTGTCTCCGCCTCGTGTAAGTCTGCATCTTTTGATTTTCTTTGACCTCGTTCTTAGTTTAGAGCCTTAAAACTTGAACAGTGCATGTTTTTTCACATGTAGCAGTAGAGTTTAACGCCTGTAACTCCGCAAACTAACTCTTTAAAGCACTAACCGTACAACAAGGTCATTTTCTTCGTCCTACAAATGATTTGTCTTTTTTTTTCTTTTAAGTTGCCGTCGAACGCAAGATGAGTCGGCCCAAAGTCGCGGTCAGTCCCAGAATTTGCCTTGAGGTTCTACAAAAGGAGCGCATTCAGGGGGATCCAAGAGGCGCTGGTGCCGAACATCCTGATCAATCATTCAACAATCTTCCGAGCCAAACCAGCTGAACTACCGGCAGCCTGACCCGTTCAAAACAGGGTCAGTGCTGCCAGATGTGCTCAGAATCTGTCCTGTTATCGCTGATTATATCGATCTGAGATTCATCATGTTACCCACACTGTGGTTATTTTTGCATTTCCACTCACTATTATTTACTACAGTAGTGAAACTCATAGCCTTTTATCCATCCTTTTGTATAAACATTATTATACATTATCATTAATTGCATTTATACTGTGCGATTGTTAAATTTATAATAAACTTGTCTGTGTTTCTAAGTTCTTGTCTGTTGATGTTTCTTTCTTCTGAAGTTTTTAGTCCTGATACGAGAGCTATGTCTAAATCGCTCCACAGACTCACACTCTGAACTAAAACAGTTTGTGTTGTAAACAAAACTGTCGATAATTGTTATATTAATCTAGCGTTGTGGTGATCATGCTACAATCGGTACGTTTACGTGGACAGTTAAGTCGAGCTATGATTATTACTCGATTTAACTTGACTGCCGTCTTTGTCCCAGTTTACGATTAGTGAGCGTAAATTGAATTATAGACACAAACGTGTTCACCTCCGCTACAGTAGGTGGCGACACAACTCCCTTTTCAGCTCATTACTATCAGGTTATCTCATGTTACATCAGCAAAATGTGTATGCTGAACGATGTAATTTTCACAGCTCTGTGTCGTTTGTAAAGAAATTTCCGCTTTTTTTACGTCCCCTCTTCATCTGTTGAGGTCTCGGTAAAAACTTGGCTTTTAGCAACATATCTGTGCTTTTCAACCACCAGCACAGAGATCGGCGTGTGCGAGGTAAATGTTTGTTGTAATAATCACAGAAAATAGATGTAAACTGCTCAAAACAGTTTGTTGGGAATTCAAATGAATTCAAATTCTTCTGGCCAGTCAGAAGAAAGCAGGCTCATGGGGGAGGGGCCTTAAAGAGACGGTAGCTAAAACAAGCTTTTTCAGACAGAGGCTGAACTCATGATATTTTAATATACCACAGTGAGAAACATGAGGCTTTTTTTTATCTTTACAGAGGTTTCAGAAAGGAAGTATAAGGTTTCTGTAAACTTATCAGACTGAAATATATCCTGAATTATGTATCTTACTATTTTAGTCATTCATTTTAAGAAACTGTCTTTTGTTTTAGTTGATTTTAAGCAAAAATGACTAATTTTCTACTATTTTAGCCTCTCAAATGTGATATTTTTCTCTGTTTTGGGGATTTCTCTAAATGAGTTAAGCCCAGGTAAACAAAGCTCTTGTTGTGTGTTATAATATTGTTTAAAGATGTGGTGTGCGGTTCTGATCCGGTAAACATTTTTCACAGCCTGTTAGCTGTCTGCTCTGAGAGTTTGCCCTGGCTGTAAATAAACAGAATAAACAAAGTGACTCGGGCCAAGCCACACAACATGTTTCCAGCCAATTAGCAACAGGAGGCGTTTGAAAACTGATCTGACCCCTCACTTCTTCATGTCCTCGCTCCAGAGGAACAGAGCTACACGGTTACAGAGATTGAAAAAGGCTTTTCCTGTAGGACTAACCGCGTTGTTTTCAGCTGAGTATCTGTGTCCTTACATATCGGGGTCAAAACCTCGTATTTGTCAGGCTGCTGAGTTTTAAAAGTTCCTCCAGAGCTACATCTGCTGCCTATAAGTGGGTGTTTACATAGTTAATGTATTTGGATGCACTGTTGTTGTTGTTGTTTGGCTTCGTTTGCCCTTCCAGGAGACATTATAGATGCAGGATAAGTTGGATAATTGTCAAAATAAAGTTGTCCTCCACAGAGAGAGGTCATTGTTGAAAGGATTTCTCTAAAAGGCTGAAAATAATGAGAATTGATGGATGAATTAAATTGAGCGTCAGAGGTTGATAACATGTTTTTGTGACATGAAGGTCACCTGGTAAAGGAGCGGCATTGGCCCTGAAAAGTCAAATGGTTTCCTGTAACAACCTCCATCTGCTCAAAGAGAGCCTCTGCTTCTGCTGCTCTCTCCCTCTCGTGTGAATTTAGAACATGAAAGAAGAGGAAATAATTCCTGTTTTCTGCAGAGATACTTCTTCTTTCGCGGTTAGTGTAAATGCTAAAAGCACTGCTGGGTTTCTTGAGTTCTGGGACTACAAAGTTAGCGATTTGGGTGTGGCTTCTCTGGATCCAGCAGCTGGTTCCATTGTCGCAGCTTAAGCGTAGCCCCAAACCAAATGCAAATAGACGTCCTTTAAAAATGTCTTTTGATCTGGGATTTCTGAGCTTAATACATGTCTGTGAACCCGCTGCAGCGTATCTCTGAAGTCTTTAAACATAGTATTTTTATGTTTGACCTGAGTCAAAGTGATTTAAAGTCCCATAAGTCCACAAGCTTATCAGAAGGTTTTTCGGGAAGCTGGAGAGGTTTGTACCTCTGGGGATCTCGGGCTGGCTCCAGCGTGCCAGTCAGGCCCTCCTCCAGCTTTGATTATATTTCAAACACAGTTTCACCGACGGCTGCTCGCGCCAGCCAAAACACTCTGAGTCAGATCAAATCAAATCAAATCAAATGTATTCTGTAAGCCGTCTCTGCAAAACAAGTGTGTTACTAACTGCCTTGTTAGGAGACAAAACCAGATCACTCTTAGAAGTGAAACCTCTACAAACCATTAAACAGGATAATTACACACTTTTTATGACTCCAAATTTTTGTTAAAGTGATATCAAACAGGCAACTGGTTGTGATAATATCCAGTTTCACTTCATTGTTTGGCTGTTTAGTCTTACGGTTAGTGTTAGTATCCACTCTCCTTCCATTGTTTTTCTGCAGCAGGTTGTATTACATCTCTACAATATCCAAAGTGATGTACAACTGAGAGGATCCAGATAGAAGAGGAAAACATTAGGAACTGTTCCAAGGTCTAGACACAGAAAACCACATTTGCCTCTGAAGGTGGTGGAGACCAAAAACAGAGCTCTGACAGAGTTAACTTTGGAGTAACATCTTAAAGGGATATTCCAGCGTAAAATTAATTTAGGGTCAAACACACCGTAACACCAAGTTAGACACCCCCTTGAGGGATGAATGTTGCTGACCGCTTGCTTCTCTAGTCATACCAACTTAAGTAACGACCGCACGATAGCAATACACAGCAGTCAGTATGATAATTTCTTTATCAGTTCCTTGAAATAATAATCACCATATTAATCGTTTTGCACTGCAGACGCGGTAGATCTTCTGCCTTAGTGTCTCGGTCTGATTGCATTTCCATGAAGTAATAATCATAAATGTTCTGCGACACCCCGCTGTAGTCTGTAATGGACTGGCTCGAGGTGCCACTACAAACAGGCAACTGCTGGATGAGAGTAGGTGAGTTTTGTTTAGTGTCTTTGCTTAAGAAATCAGGCAAAGTTAAAAAGATGTTTGGTGGCTAGTACTATGGTTGGGACCCTATATGTCCTGTTGATGAAGTTAGGTGCTGTTCTGAGCATTACTTGTGGCTATAGAGTGGCGTTTTGGTTGAGGTTTGTTTATGGCTCCTCAGACTGCTGTGTATTGCTATCCTGGGGTCGTTACTGAAGTTGGTTTAACTAGAGAAGCAAGCGGTCGGCAACATTCATCTCTTGAGGGGGTGTCTAACTCGGTGTGTTTGACCCTAAATTATATATCCCTTTAAATATCCCTTTAACTTTGACAGGAAACTGGAAGTATGAATGATTCTCAGCACCTGTTTTGATGCCGGGGCCAAAGAAAATAAGTTTAAGTGCTCATAGTAAGGTTTAAAGAAGATATATGACTGTGTACTTCCATTGCATGCCCAAAACAAACATATTTGCTGTATTCACATGAAACAAAATGTACACAAAAATATGTCAATACTGCGTTCTCAGTCTGTTTATCTCGGCACTATGAGGCTTCAATCATTTTTTTCTGATGTGGAGCTATAGAAACCCGTATCCTAGAGTATCTTAAGGTGATCTCTAACATCAACTGGAAACATCAACCTCAAAAAACTAATTTAAATCAGACATATTCTACAAAGATCTGGGAAGTATCCAACTATAAGAGGAAAAAGGTGCAGGTTTCCTCTGGTAGTGGCACTTATCAGCAGTAACTCAAAGACGTGGTCCATAATAAGAGAAGAAAGCTACACCTCACATCAAAAAAATGACTCCTGCTGTGCAGTATACATCATATATTCATGGTGTGTAACAGCATTAAAGGTTTTTCAGGGATATCAAAGGTTGGATCGGGGCCAGTGTGCATGTGTGTATAGATGTGTGTTGGAGGTGTGCAGGCTGCGTGAGTGTGTGGCTGTACAGTGAATAAGCCGTGTGGCCTCAGGGTGAAACACAGGGAGGTCATCAGGATGTGAAAGAGTGATGAAGGCGCACCTACAGCTGCAGGATGAGCCTGAGTGGGTGGATGAGGAAAACATCAAATCTGGACTTTTTGATAAAGTCATAACACTGTGATTGTCTCTTCTGAAGAATTTGTACGTCGCAAAAAAACAGAACTAAGCGAGTAATGTTATCTTAATCTTAGAAAAAAATTCAGCAGATTCAATACAAGCTTTAATTACTTAACATGCTGAGATTTACTCATCATTTCAAGACAACACAAGCAAAAATAAGACCGTAAATGTTTGTAATGAGCAAATAAAATCTACCAAAATAAACTCATTACAGTTTTTAAGATTATTTTAATGATTTAATCTAGTTTTTGAACTTTTAGTTGCTTATATTGTTGATAAAAATATGTTTAATCAGATGTAAAACAGCTCTGTTTTTGCAGATTTCACATAAAATATTCACAATAAATGGTCTATTTGATTGTCAAAAGTCAACAACCGGAGATTTTCTTAACCATATAAGGGGCAAGATAAGTAAAGACTAATTTGTCCACAGGGGGCGCCAAAACCCTCACAAATTGAAAGTTCCTCATGGGAGCTTTAAAGCCCTCAACAAAAGTACTGTAATGTTTATATTTCAGTGTTTCATTTTGAATCCTCATCCATTCAACATTCAGTTTAAGGTCTTCAAAATCCACTTGTTTTAATAACTTTTCAAATCCCAGGGTTTGTGGTTTTAATACGACAAGATACAATATGTTACGGTACAGTACGGTACAATACGATATGATATGATATGATACGGTACAATATGGTGCGATACGATACACTTTATACCCCATGTACCGAGACTACGATCTTCTGGTTGGACTCATAGCCATGACCCTTTGCTGTGTGTCCGTCCCCACTCTGTCCTCCACATATTTCCTGTCAGTCTTCAACTGTCTCACCTAAAAAGACAAAAATACTCGAGGAAAATTACTTTTGAAAACTTTTCCAACTCTAAATGTTTAATCTAGTGGAACTATCAGGCGACATGCTGCTGTTCTAGTACAGATCTCAGCAAGCAATGATTATTCCCATCATATCTGATCATTTATTTTCTCACTGTGAATCTTCGCCTTCAAAAATGTAAACAAAGGAGGTACTGGTATTATGTTATGAATCTCCTCACTGGACACCTACATGTTATCTCTTTTAATTGAAGGTTGCAAAGGGGCTGTTTCAGAAACACCTCACAGGAGCTTTAGGTCTTTAAATATCAAAAATGTGAGCAAATACTTCCCAGAACTAAAAGTAAGATCTTAAGATTACTTCTATGTCAAACCAGCAGCCCCAAAATCACAAGACTCTTCATTTCCTGTCATGAATAACCATTTCAATAGCCGTAGCTTGCAAGTGTGTTTCATTTCATCTTGGAAAATTACCCCATAAAATGGTCAAGAAGTGAGTGTTTTGTCCATGACAGTCATTAGTGTAATGACTTCACAGTTATTAAACTAATGACTGTCATTCACACGTTTAAGGAGATCCCCTGGGAGGAGCAGTGTTACAGATTTGGAGCCTTTTTCTTTTCACAACTGTGTGACGAAACACAGTCAGACTGTTTTAGCCGGGGAATAAAGAGGATATGTTTGATTTAAAACACATCAGGAGAGCAATTAAGTGCAATCAACGACATTTCCGATAGGTGACAGCAAGACCACCGATGCAATTAATGTTTTTTTTTACCTACAGAATCACAAATTGTACCGTGTAGCAGAGCCCATAATTATGTGTTTTTCTGAATGCATTTTTCCCTCTCTTTCTCTCTCTCTCTCTCTTTGTCTCTGTGTGAATTCATTCCTGTTTCAGCTACATCCAGAACTCCCAGCCGTATCTGAATAACATGACAGCGGTGGGCTGCATGATGGCTCTGGCTGCAGTGTTCCCACTGGGGATTGATGGTCACCACGTTCACCGCTCACAGTTCCCAGTCGTCTGCCAGGTAACAAAAAAAGAGAGACACACAGAGAGAGACACACACACACATAAAGGGAGAAAGAGATGGGGTGGGAGAGTGGAGCAGAGGCAGAGGAGAGCCAGGGGCTGGATGAGGAGATGAGGCTGGGTGTTATCTCTTAATATTTGATTTCAGAGATTTGTTGCCAGTTCAGAAACGCAGTTGAAAATAAGTGTTTGTTCTTATTTTCCGCCCTGATACAGCGCTTGATATCAACCTCCGGTTCCATATCTTGGTCCGACTAGAATTTGGCTGAGTTATCACTTTCTGCAGCCAACATAAGGCACTTTTCAGTTTGGCTGTAGCTCATATTTCATTACTGAAAGAAAGTCGTAGGATTGACATCAGCTTGCAGCCTGAGCTCTGACAGGAAACAAGAAGAAAAAGTCAGAAAAACTTTTGCTCTAACTCATGAGCTGAAGGCAATTTATCGTTAAAGCGAGAAGGACAAGCATCCAAGTGCACTCCTTTGGAAATTGCTGGTAAGTTTACAACTTATTTGATGTTCTGCAGCCAACAATTTATTAGCCAACTTGCCTGAAACCAGACTCAAATGGTGCCATTTCCCCCCTGGATAATTATGTACTTTTTCAACAGAAGTGCAGAAGGGCTGGACATTTTATGCATTAGTGATAAACAAAAGGAAACTTTAAAAAGATACTTCGGCTTGTTGCTGAAAGTTTAAGGCTCTTGTGTTGAGGAGGAAGTCTTGAACCTGTGCGTGTCAGGAAACCAGAAACTATAAAATCTAATTATTTTTACTCTTCGTTTATTGCCACAGTCAGAGCAGAGGAAAAAAACACATTTTCAGTTGGACTTTAATATTCTGTCTTCTTCTTATTTTGGTTGTAATTAGCTGAAAGGTAGGGGTTATCAGCCTCTGCCAGGGTGTCTGCCAGTGTCACATCGTGAACATATGGTGTTTCATCCTGTTCCAGCTCTTAATTAAAGCTCTGTGACGTTTACACTGAGGGAAAGGTGTAAATATAAACCCAAGTTATTTTACTGCTGCGCTATTCAATTAAATTAAAATATTCAAGAAGTCATGTTTGTCATTTTTATGCACACTTCATTTCAAAACCTAACCTGATATGTTTTAGACTTTTAGAAGTTGGGGAGCTCACGGTTACTCTTACTGACTTCCTCTTGGACGGGTCAGTGAGGGTTAATTTACAGAAGGTTAAAAGTGGGGTAAGAAGGAACCCGTTAAAGAAGCATCTTTTTTTGTGGTGTAAATACAAAAAAGCTTTTAATATCAGTCAATAGCTATAAGTTTATGATGAAATTTAGGAATATAACAATAACCCTGTGTTCTCTTATATCTGTGTATTTAACATTTTAAAATTTTTGAGCGACCCTCTCTTTCTGACTATAAACAAAGCCGTTTTCCACCTGATCCACGATTAATGTTCATGAGCCCAAACAAAGTTAGCGTGCTACAATATCAGACAGTAGAAACCAACCAGACAGTACTGATAATTGTCTGAATCGTCCTTTGGCCACGACTGCCGACACAAGCAATAAAACGAAGTAAATATTGGAGACTCTGGAGGAATAACGGGCGCTTAAAAAGGAGGTAGACCGGACAAGAGCTAAAAAAGCCATGTCAACAATGATGGGGGACACGGACCCTGTAATCTTTCTGCTGGACAGGTAAACCGCTTTAACAAAATAAGCCAAGTGTAACAGAAGTGTTTCTTGTCAAACAGGACCTGCTGCGTGTTGTAGCGCCACTAAACTGAAACGATACGAGTGAGCAGGAGCGTCTGTTTGTGGGCGGGGCTTACTGGAGCAGAGAGGAAGGGGAGGGGAGGAGCTGAGGGGAAAACTGGTTGGGAGGGGAAGAGTTTACATTCAAGATTTCTCCCCAAAAACTGGCACTTCCTCAGATCCTGACTACCCCACCTTTAACTCTCTGAAAGTGAAAACTATACCTTGTTTTTTTACGACAGCTGTTGCAGTTTGCAGGAATAGCCGTCAACTGACACGCAACTCTATTCATTGCGATTTAAAGCACTCCTAACCAAAGGTGTGTCTTGTCTTGATCATTTGGATTTTCCTTCCTGTAATGAACAAACACCTTCAGGATAATCAGGTGTTTAATTCTCCTCATTTTGCATATTTGATGGCTGTAAGGTGATTAAAGCTTAAACACTGAGATAATTCACAAAGTATTTGGATGTATTTTGGTATTCAGTGCCACAGACAGGATTTTCTGGGTGCTAGAATAGCGCAGCAGTGGGATCCCAGCTCTAATGAGGAGTGGGAGTACTTCTCTGTCACCCATGTTGAGTCTTTTTGTTGTGGAGGCGAGAGGGAGATTTCCATTTCTGTCTCTTCGCTGCTCTTTGTCTCTGTCCAGTTTTTTCTCTCCTGTCTGTCGATCCCTGACCCTCTACTGTAGATACACTTTCTCAAACTCTATCTATCTATCTATCTATCTATCTATCTATCTATCTATCTATCTATCTATCTATCTATCTATCTATCTATCTATCTATCTATCTATCTATCTATCTATCTATCTATCTATCTATCTATCTATCTATCCATCTATCCATCTATCCTGTCTGTTCAGTCAGCTGTTTTGTTATCCATCTTACTCTCCCTTTTCTGCATATAAAAACAAATCGGATGCGTGACTGAGTGAAAATATTCACACTTTTCTCATTTTCTGGCTTTAATGGAAGAACGAGGGAATAATTTTTTCTGAGTTTTTGTACTTTAATAAAAGGAGAGGCTTAATTTCCCCTGAGGAAACTTTTCAAAATCCTATTTCTGTCTTTCTCACTCCTCTGGTTTTCGGTTGATTTTCTCCCCCCTCTCTCCCGCCTCTTGCAGAACTTATAAAATAAAATAAGGGAGGTGCTGGTGAAAATATTGATATCTTAATCTGAGTTACTTTCAGGTATTATTTTAATGCACTCAGAGCAATGAGCTCAAGGCGCTGCAGCGAGTGGCGAAGCCAGCAGTTTTGGGATGTGTGTTTATTAAAAGGAGTTCCTGCAGACGTTTTCAGGCTTGAGAAAATACTTCAGTTTCTTCCATGTGAGCTGCTTTTATTTGCTTCTCTTTAGCAGAACGCTTGAATAAAACATGACTCGTGGAAAAAGTCAGTAAAGCTCAGATCCTTGCAGCAAAGATGCTAATGCAACGTTATCACATCAGTCGAGAAAAATAAACACCGCTTTAAGAAGAGTTTTTCTGCAACGCTGCAGCTGATCTTTCATTGTTTCAAAAACAACCAATACCACTTTACACAAATTCAATCATATTAAAGTATTTGTATAATGTAGAATATGTACTTTATTCTCAAACCTAACGAAACTTTTTGCAGTTTAGCCGCAAACTAAACTTGAGGCCGTCTGAAAGCTGGTTCTCCTCGAGGTTTGTCTCTTTAAAAAAGATTCTTTTTCCTCACAGCTGAGGCCAAACGCTTGCTCTAGCTGGGAATTGTTGAGTCTATGTTAATAATAATATAAAGAGTACGCTCTCGACCTGCTTTATATGAAAAGTGCCCCGAGATAAGTTCTGTTATGATTTTGCATTAATAAATAAAATTGACTGGATTGACCTAAGACCTTGAATAAAGGTGTTTTTAAATTACAATTCTCCTCTTCTCTCTCTCTCTCTCTCTCTCTCTCTCTCTCTCATCACGTCTCACCCTTTCCCTCTCCCCTCCTCTTTCTTTCTCTCTCTCTATTTTCCTATCTCCCCTCCCCTTCAGTTCCGCCTGTGGCTCCTCGGTCTCGGCTTCAGCCTGGCGTACGGCAGCATGTTCACCAAGATCTGGTGGGTCCACACCCTCTTCACCAAGAAGGAGGAGAAGAAGGAGAAGAAGAAGGTATGGAGGAAGAGGTTGAGGGCATGAGGGATAAGCCTTTCAGCTGCCTCAGGGGAATAGAAAAAGAAAGGGAGGAAGAGGGGAGGAAGAGGGAGACCGGGCCGCACAGCATGTGTGGCGCTGGCTGATAAAAAAAAGTTTTGCTTGAAACTTTTCAGGGTTTCTAGCGACATAAGCTTCCAGGAGGCCGGCTCGGCATCATTTAACGCTGCAAGGTTAGAGTGAAAAGCGTGAAGATCAGGACGTCAGACACACTGACACACATCCTTGTATTTTTAAATGAGCTCTTCAACATTAACATTCACGCAAAGCTGATTTTAGGTACACATATAATAAGGCCGGTGAGACTGGCATCATAAGGTGGTGTGTGTGTGTGTTTGTGTGTGTGTACTTTGTTGTAAAGATGGTGTATCCTGGAGCCAACAAGATACTGCAAGTCTGTGATTTGTTGTGAGAAGTCCTAATCAGAGGAATAAGAGATTAAGCCATTTATGGAATATTTATGAATATGGATGAGTATTAAACCTCTATGCAGAAATCCAACCGTAGGGGGTTTATTATTTGAGCCAAAGCGCGACGAATCGGGTTGACTTTCAACTCCCTTCATGTCCACAGAAGGGCATTTTCCCAGAGAGCGGCTCTCCCTGCAAGTATCTAAAGAAAACTTCCACAAGTCGAGGAGCGAATGAACGCTCTCAAATCATTTTTCATGCAACTCAAGTGTAGAGGCGCTCAGGACTGTGTAATGTGTTTTCTTCTTTATTTTATATTTCTGTCCGAGTCATTGCACGCTTCAATGGCTGTTACTATGTTGAGGAGTAAGCCGGCATGGTCGGAGGAAAAAAAAAGGGGAAGTGTGGAGAGACACAGCGGGAGAGCTCATTTCGTTTTGCTTGTTTTCTGTTCCGCTTGCATTGCTTCAGTTATAGCTCAACTTAAGAGGAATACATTTTATATCAGTGGCTTCAGAAAATGTCCACATATAAGCAGTGTCATCACAGTGTGTATAAATGATGATTTCAGGTTGCAGCACAAATATAGCTCGTGGGCGTACACACACACAAACTCTCCCTGCTCTTTAAATATATTTGGACGCACGCACACACACACACACACACACACTCTGAGATGCACATTTAGAAGACAATTCCAGCCCAGTCATCCAGAAACCACAAGGACGCCTGTCAGATTATTTGTCCTGGTTGTTTGTCTTTGTTTGCGGAGCGGCTCATGATGCCCTTGGATGGTGATGGCTGTTGTGACTGCGTGTTTTTGTGTGTGTCTCTCCTCGCACAGCAACACTTGGAGCCATGGAAACTCTACGCAACAGTTGGGGTGCTGCTGGCTATCGACTTTCTGTCGCTCATGATCTGGCAGATTGTGGATCCTCTGCACATTACGGTTGAGGTAAAGACAGATGAGATCATTTGTGTGTCATCACCCTGCATGCAGTCTCCGTTATCAGCCTCGAACGCGGTAATGAGACGCCGTGCTTTGTTTGTGAAAATCTTGATTTTGATTCATCTCAGAATCAAAGAGCGCGGTCTGAAACAGCAGAGAGCATCATCTTATTTTACCACGACAGTGTCATAACAATGACATTTACAACCTGAATAATTATATTTATTTATTGTGATTGTCTAAGAGCTATGAACACCCGTTAAAAGGTATCCTTAGGCGTTTGCCAACATCAACTTTCTGCCTCGTAAGACATTTATCATTTAAAGGTCCCATTAAATTCTTAAACTTCATTAAACTTGCATTCATCAATAAATTCGCTCACTTATAGAGAAGAAAACAAAGTCTGCAGCTCTGTGGTATATTTGAGCCGCTGCAGCTCATTGTTGTGAATTTAATGCACGTTTGATAGAGACATCAACCACAGCCAGGGACCAGCTTCTCATCTTGGTGTCATAATTAGAAGCTCAAGAGTCAGATATCTGAGTGAAAGACAAATGAGAGGGTCATTAATTGATTAAATTGCGTGTATGACCTCAAATACCCGCTAGCATTGTGAACTTTTTAGATAGCCGGCACATTTGCGAACACTTTCTCCTCGTTTTAATGTTTTATGCGACCAGGATTCGGATGCAGCTTTAATGTTGTAATATTTCCATTGGAGTGACTCATAATACAATGTATGACTTTCTCACATGAGCTGTTTAATGTTTAATCACCCTGAAATTGATTACTATTGGCTGTTTACTCAGCTGGTACATATAAAGAGGAGTATGAGCTTTTTATTGGGGTCATGTTTTGTCTGGCTGATGCATTCAGGTCTCCTTTTTTACAACAGAGTATTTGAGTAAGATTTGAGATGTCGTAAAGGAAGTTGTTCATTTTGGTAATTAAGTCATAATTTTTGGCTCCTATAGCTCGCCTGTGTGTTATTTTGAAAGGGACGTCACAGAAGCAGCCAGGCCACCTGTGTTCAATGGAGATTAGTTAGCTTACGTAAAATGATGAATCTATTGAAATTAGGCTAATAGCACTTAAAGACTGCATCGTCATTAGTACCAGGATTCACACTACATTGTGTTGAGTCTATAAATTTGGTCTGTAGCACACTAATGGAGGCTCATAAGCAGCTAATAAGACTATAGTCCTCGGCCATTTTGTTTTGCTGCCTTTAAATGCAACTCGGAAAGTCAAGAAGTCGTGTAAATTAAAGGTTTGGTGTTCAAGTGGGAAGTGCTTTTTTATGTAAAAACACTAGAATTACAATGTTTCTTTGAGCTAAAACGCCAAACAGACGATTAACTGATTTTAGTCCTTTAGGGGACGAACGTTAAACAAATAGCGTTGTATAAGATGCGCTCCTGCTAATGTTAGCTAATATGGCCGCTCTTATTACAGACCCTTGATAGCAAATTATATTGATATGAAACTTGCCTGGGCCTCATCATTTCTGCACAATTTCACAACTCCTGAACTCGAAGCCTTAAAAAATAATCTACTAGCGATGTCGTGACTTGTGAGTACCTACGTTTTCATGGAGGTTTGAGGGTCTTGTCTTCCAAACACGACCGCACCTGAAGGCACCATAACAGCTGAACACCGTGACTGATGTTCTTCATTTTAGTGCAGGTGGCCTGCTGCTTCTCTGTCATACCTTTGTGTTTTATTTTACATATTGCTGAACTCCTGACTGAAATTACTACTTCTCCCTTATAAAATTACAACTTTGTTCTCGCTTTATGGCCATATTCTTAAAATCTTTTTTCCATCCCCAACCCTGAATGTAGTCTCAGATCTAACTTGTACCTGTAGTTATTCACCTGGCTGCTAACCTTGCCCAAGAGAGTAATTTTAATGCGTTTAGCTTCTTGGAAGAACTTATCAATAAAGTATGAAGGTAAAGAAAGTAAACCAAATTTAAAGTTGCATGCTGTAAAACCAAAACATTACGCTTGAAGATGCCAAAACGCTCCATTAAGCTGCAGAGATTGTTTTAAAATTGGTGATTATTCCCTTTACTTTTGGATTCATCCCTGCGACTGTGACCCGTCAAAGTCAAGTGGTCTTTATTGGCATTGAAATCCTGTTATTTTGTTGTTTAATGACTTGAAGAAAAACTGGTTCTGTTTGAAGGCCGAGTATGACTGTACTGATGTGCATGTGGGCTGCGCTGTTCCCGCTGTAAACAAGAGTTATGCATTATCCCCATCAGCTCATGTCCATACAGCACTGACTTAAACTACAGTAGGAACTTAAATGTTAGAGAGCCATATTTCATATTATTGGATATCTGATACTCTTTTAATCCAGCCATCCATATCTGACTTACGGGTGGGACCTATTTACTCGAGGGGATCAAGCGTGCAGAGTCTGTGGCTTATGCTTACTCTGCATTCTTGCCTCGCTGTCTCATCTTTTCTCATTATCTCCCCTTCTCCCTCTCTCTCTTTTTCCTTCGTTCCTTTTTATTTTCTTCTATTTTGTCTCTCCTCGTTTCGCCGTGTGAGTAGAAGTTCACTAAAGAGGCCCCTAAAGAAGATAAGGATGTCCTGATTCAGCCCTTGTTGGAGCACTGCAGCTCGGAGAAGATGAACACATGGCTCGGTACTGGTCTCAACTCAATTCTTGTCTTTATCACTCCTCTCCCTGCTCTGGTTTTGATTCTCTTTGTCACATGCATGCACATATGCAGACACATATGCGCTCTCTCTCACACACTCACGTCACTCTCATTCACTCTGAATTAAACAGGTCTCATATCACAGCCTCCTCCCTCAGTCCCCCTGCCACCCCTCTTACGTTTGATTCCTCTTTTCTCCCACTTTGCTTCTCTTTTTTGTCGGCCCACGCTCTCCCTCACCCCTCCCCGTCTCTCTCTCTCTCTCTCTTAGCGTGGCAGCTCTTATGAAAGTATAATGGTGCTGAAATTCAAATAATGTGGGTCACAAACTGGGCCATTGCCCCATAGCATTTTCTTTCAGAGAGAAGAAAAGATGGTACTTTAATATCAGGCAGTAAAAAGAAACAATGGACAGTCTGAAGAAGTGTCCGACTCATTCAGTCACAGATTTCTCTTTTCTTTTTTTGCTTCACTCTCTGTCAGTGATATATTCTCTTTATTCTGTCAGTCTGCCTGCTTCTGACAGGCTTTCAACATATTCCTCCATCTATTGGAGCTACACTTGGTTTCTATCACCGCACACTCTTACTCTCACTCATACCCTCAGTGGTTGCTTGAGCGGTTCAGAGTCTGCGACAGTCTTGGCCGTGTTCCCCCTGTACATGGTCCCTTTGTTATACAAATCCTATTATGAGATTGTTTCCTTGTTTTTGAGTATTACACCTGATGGCGCCTCTTTGTTAACAATGCTCACACTCAACATCATTAGCTGTGTCTACAACCACACACTAACACATCACCTACTGAATGCTGCTAATTGACGCACTTGATGTCTAGTATGTATATTAAGATCTGTCACCTGCACGTCATCAGATTTACAGCTTGAGCTATGATGGCTGATCTGGCACACCTGTCGAAGTAGACCTCTAAAAAAACTGTGAACGTAGTGAGACGACTGAAGGTTAATGCACAGACAGGGTTTTCCATGTCCTGCAGGGACATCAGTCATGTGATCCATGATGATAAATTCTTTATGAGGTCTTTGTGTTGGCTCTTTACTCGCCCTGTCTGTTAGAGGATAATGCAGCAATATGGCGTAGGGTCAAAAGTTATTGTAGGTCGACTTTGTAATTCAACTTTAAAATTCAGGTCTGAATCTGCGGCTTTACCCAGATTTCTGTCTTGGTCAGTGTTTTCAGCCTGTGATGTCTGAAGCTGCTCACTGACTTTTAATATCTCCTCTTTTGATCTAAAAACATCTACTTCAGTTTTATCAATGTTTTACTGATTTTTTTTAAGCACATCTACTCATAGATTTGTTTAGTGAGCAAATGGAAGCATGTCAGTATTAAAAAAGAAGAGGTCCCAGGATGGAGCCTTGAGGAACTCCACACGTAATATTTGACTGTTTAGATGTATGAGGCAGATAATGACGTTGATTAATGTGAAAAACAGGGTTTGGAAACAAAAGAAAGGATTTATAAACATTCAGTATCTTGGATCTTTCTTTTTAATTAAGTGGTTATCTTAAGATGACAATAATAATACTTAATACCATCTCTTAACCAATGTTGATATTAAAAAGAAGAGGCCCCAGGATGGAGCCTTGAGGAACTCCACATGTAATATTTGTCTGTTTGGATGTAAAGGCAGACTTAGTACATTCTGTGATTGGCTGTGATTGATTATCATAGACTGTATAGTAAAAGTGGATGGATAATGACATCGATAAATGAGAAAAAACAGGGTTTAGAACCAAAAAAGAAGGATTTTTTACATTCAGTATCTTGTTCTTATTATCTTTTTTAAAGCAGTGGCTGTATTTGGATGACAACATTAATACCTAACACTGGGGCTGGGGGATAAAATGATAACGATATATATCAAAAATTAATTTCCAATATGAAACATGGTCAATATGCTTTTCAATAGTTGACATTCTGCCATGTTTTGGAAGACTACAAATAGCCAATGTAAAGGGGAGTTGCTCTGGGTCTGTGCTGAGTTAAACCAACCATTAAGCCCTTTTTCTCTAGCGCATCCCCTTACGACAAAACATCGAAGTGACACACAGACCTCACAGATGCAGTAGCTTATTGTATTGCAAAAGACATGCTACCAATAAGCACTGTTAGATTTCATTTAAGGGTAACAGGGAACATTTAAGATAAACAAATGATTTTTTTATATCGTGATATAAATGTTGATATTGACTAATACCAAAAAATATATCATGATAAACTTTTTCCCATGTCGCCCAGCCCTACACTAACCCTATCTCTCTAACCATGTTGATAGGTTGCCATGGTTGCAATTTATCAATCACAGGCAGCTATGCCACATGATCATCCAACTGTAATGCAGACGACTCAAAGCTATTGAGGATAAACATGCTTTGAAATATATTAACTGTGGTGCTGAATATCTGAGACGTAACATAACTTCTCATTAGTTTCTATACAGTCATACCAATGAGGTGGACCCCTGCTGGCCAATAAAGAGGCTTAATAGCTGGACTTAATTTCAAACAAGAGGTTCAGAGATTGTTTTATATGCAGTAAATGAGTCAAAAATATCTGCAGTGAAATTGTTCAGATCTTAAAGATTGCTGAGAGGATAGAGGAACCAGATGAACACTAATAAGGTCTTTTTTAAGTTGTCACATTACATTTTTTCTTCTCTCTGACAACTTTAAAATAATGACACATTTCTCTTCATTTTTTAAGTACAATAATATTTCATCAGATATACTATCCGCTGCAATAGAAATGTGATATTTCAGTTTAGTGCATGACTGCTCTATATCAACTGTTTAACCAGCATTCTCCTCTTATTCTTCTCCTGTAGGGGTTGTTTACGGCTACAAGGGTCTACTGCTGCTGCTGGGAATTTTTCTGGCTTATGAGACCAAGTCTGTCTCTACAGAGAAGATCAATGACCATCGGGCCGTTGGGATGGCTATTTACAACGTTGCTGTGAGTCCAAAAGTTAAACAACACCATCACGCTTGAACTCCTCTGTTTGGGTGCTGCTGTCGGCGCTCCGCTGCTCTGCTCTCTCTCTACAAAGAGCTTTCTGTGGCGCACACAACAACATTAAAGTGGCAATAAGTACAAATTTTATTGCCCTATAGAAGAGAATGGCTGTAGTATATCGTTTGAGGGTCAATCAATGCGACTAGCTTCATGATTGCTTTGTCTGGCGCTGTGATTTCTGGCTTTGAGAGGTAACTGACCAATGTGAAGATAGTTCTGCTGCAAGATCCTAAAAGCTCCATTTTTAAGGCTTTTCACTTTGCAGTAAAAGTTAATGGAGTTTATGGAAAAACTTGATGCTCCCCTGAGGTATCGGCGACGTGTTTCCTTTATTTTAACAGATAACAGGTTAAATGTGACAGGAAATCACGTCTAATGTCGAGTTAAAACTGTAAAACAAGAAGTGAATTGTGGGAACAATGGAATACGAAACAACCTTTGGGGTTCGAGAACATTTCACATTGATAGTCTGGAATCGAATATTAAAAAGTGCTTGTTGGTATAATAATCAGTTTTACTGTTACGAGACACGGAAACAGGATTATACATTAAATATTCAAGCTTTTCCACGAGTGCGCCTGGAGATTTTATTCTCTAAAACGCTGATCCCTGGATGCATTTCTGTCCAAATCATTATACTGCCAGCACAAGCTGCCGTCTCCGTGCATATTGTGCCTGTGGTGCAGCGATACTGACAGTCATATCTCTGGTCTCCTTTATGAAACGAAGACCTGTTATCTGAGGGACTTCCTGGTGAAGAACATGTTAAATAAAATCAATAAAATGTGAAAGCATGTTGTTAAACCTTTTATTGTTGCTGCAGTGCTTTTAGTGCGTCGGATTAAAGCTTCAGCGCCGAGCACGCCTCTCAGCTTCTCATGTTTGTATGGGAGAAAAATCAGGTGGATATAGCCTGAAGATTCACCGTATATTAAGCTGTTACTTTGCCCTATAGCAGGAACCCGTGGAAAATGTACCCATTTAGGCGCTAAAGTACAGCGGATAACTCTGCTGTCTGTCAAACATTTTCCGTGGCTCTTAATAGCAGGTGAATCATCTTAAACGGACGCACCTAGGATGCACTTTACTCTGAAATAGCTGCCATTATGTTCACTCCAGCCACTTTAGACAAATACTCGCCGCTGTTTCCTGACACTCTTGACACCGGGTAAGTTTGTAATTGCTGTAAAATGTCTCTGGGAAGAAAAAAAAAAAAAGAGGTTTCTGTCACTTTAATTGCTACTGATGTTTTTCTGTTTTGATCCCAAGTGACCAAACAGTTTCCCCCCCTTTTTTCAAGTTGTTGGACTTTTAGCAGTTTCCGCTAAAATCTACATCAATAAGTTAAAAAAAGATGCATCTTAATTAGTGTGCAAACATTTTTCAGCTTATCGTTAACGGGAAAGTTTAAAGAGTCTTTTTGGTATTAAAAAAAGCAGATTTATCATTGATCATCATCACTCATGGTTATTTATGAGGACATTAAATGCAGCCTGTGTGCTCTTTTTATCACACACTTTCATAAAGTGCCACAAGTCTAATGTTATTATTTTATTTTATGATACACACATCTCATTTTTATGATGATGTCAATACTTAATGGTTTCTGTAAAGGGACCTCCTTCCTCTTTGCTAAGTTGTGAGCTGGAGGCCGTGATGAGATGACAACGTAGTGATTGTCAGCGTGCCGTCGCCACTTCACTCATGACTTTTTAATGTTGTTTTCACATGGGAGCCCTCCCCAGAATGATAAACAGATGCCTAATGCTTTTATGGATGTGATTTTCCTCCTCTCTCATCCTCATACGATCACATGCTCCTTTCTTCTCCCCCTTCTCTCCTTTAAAAACCCGCTCTCATCCTCACCCTCCCTCGCCGTTTCTCTCCTCCACCTCTCTCTCTCTTTGTTAAAACTCTTTTCTTCTTTGTTTCTTTCTTTCTCTCTCTCTCTCTGCAGGTGCTGTGCCTGATCACGGCTCCAGTGACTATGATCCTGTCTTCACAGCAGGACGCCTCCTTTGCCTTTGCCTCTCTAGCAATCGTCTTCTCAGCCTACATCACCCTGGTGGTGCTTTTTGTTCCCAAGGTGCTCTGACTCGTCACTGACACCTTTAAGAATCCACTGCACACATAAAGAGCGCTCTCAGATTGCAGTAAAAGCAAAGGTCAAGCTTTCTGGTTTCAGTGTGAAAGTAGAAGGATCAGTGTGTCCTGCACGGTGCATGAAAATAGTGAACTTTTGAAACTTCTGAGTGATCATTATCAGAGTTCTGCATCGAAAAAAACCTGCCTTACCAGACCGGCTTTGACGTCAAAGAAGAAAGCTAATAAAAAATGACAAGAGATGAATTTATTGATCCCACTGCAGCTTCTTTCAGGAGCTCAAGAGACGCACTTTCAGGGAAGAGTCATTAAGTAGCAAATAATTAAGAAATATGTTGAAAAGACGGATCTTTCATCTGTTTCTAAGTCACCATTCTGGCAATAATGGGTGAAGTAATAGGCTTTTTGATGTGTAGTTGCTGTCAACATGTCGTTCCAGGAGGAAAAAAAATCCCCTGGCATAAACAAAGTGAGATATTTTGCATGTCTAGCAGCAGCAGCGGCGAGGAGGATGAGTTGTTTGGAATGAAATGAGCTGCACATGAGCTCTGATGAAAGCTGTGTAGACAGAAGAAAGAGCGCCACCTACAGAAATCCAAACTTCACTTAAGTGGGAAAAGGAAACACTGCAACGTGATGCATTTCTTTGATTACCTGGCGTTTTGTGGGAGTGCGCGACAGCAAACACTAAGCACCAAAGATGACACCCAAATAAGAGTTTCTCACCTCAGAATCCACTTCAGCGGTGGGAGTATTTTTAGTTCTGGAGACAAGAGTAAGAGATTTGGCTCAAAGGGCTGCTGCATGTATTAAAAACCTGTTCACACTGGATGCATTATTCATCGAACACTCCACTCTCAGGCCTGATTTTGTCTCTTATTGACTTCCTGTTCCTGTGGCGGTCCAGATGCGGCGTCTGATCACCCGCGGGGAGTGGCAGTCTGAGCAGCAGGACACTCTGAAGACGGGCTCGTCCACCAATAACAACGACGAGGAGAAATCACGACAGCTGGAGAGAGAGAACAGAGAGCTGCAGAAGATCATCCAGGAGGTGAGGACGTTTTATAAGCAGCATTATCCACACACAGACGCACACACGCACACCTCAGTGTATTCTCACTACACAATTAATACGCACAAATAAAAGCATTGACAGTCGGCATTGTGAATCATCCTGACATATAGGTGCTGAAACATTCATGTTCTTATACGCACTTATTATTCCGATTGAATGCAGGGACGGTGTGGTAGGTGTGCGGTTTGATCATGCAGTCTTTGCGTCACAGGAAGCTGCATAATAAGAAAACATAGAGAACTATAATCACGACACACAACAGTGTGGCAGACATAGGTTTAGGTTATTTCGTTGTTTTTCTCGAGAAACACATCACACACACTGCGTCCGCTGTGTGAAAGCAGATCAGGTCAGCGTTTTGAGTCAAGGTGAGTTCAGAGAGAAAAGAAAGTTTACTCTTGATGTTTTTGACACTAATAGCTGTTGAAAAGACTTCTAAAAACCACTATAAAAGGGATTTAAACACACCACCAAGTCCTTTTAGAGGCTTTTAGTTGCTTTTTATGTGCAGTGCTTGATCATGACTTTTCCTATAAATGCGTATTTCAAATGGGACTTCTGTGTTTCATTATGTAGTTCCCCCCTCCTGAGTGGAAAAAGACAGAGTTTCGCTCTAACAGATTCACAAAAACACTAAAAGAAAAGAAGAAAAAAAAAAGCCCTGGGCAAACTTGTCTGTGGATTCTTCTTCAGCTTTGCATCATTAAAAGTATTACATAATAAACTCTGAGTGCTGACGACTCTTTCTCTTCAATTTTTCAAAATATTGTAATTTAGTTTATAGTTTTAGATAAAACCTCCACTGATCGCTGCCCACAGAGGCAGTATAACAAAGATACTGTATCCACTCATGACTCAGTTAAAGCTTTAATATTTGGTAGATTCAGCATGAGCACTTTTGTGCGTATTGTTGCAGCAAACTTTTTCACCAAGTTTCAATGTGCAGATTAGTCATTACAAGTTTTAGTTGTCCAGCTTTTTGACTTTACTAGATAAGACAGCTTTAGAAAGACAGGAAATATAGTGTGAGAGTGAGGACGAGAATGTACCAATTACCGAAGGGATCAGGGATCAGTCCTCGACCAGCAGCCCTCAAAGGGCGTCACTGAACTTTCTTTATCTAGCCAAGTGTCAAAAAACATCCATCCATCCATTTTCTACCGCTTTTTCTCGTTGGGGGTCGCAGGGGGCTGGAGCCTGTTCCAGCATCTTCGGGCGAAGGCAGGGGACACCCTGGATAAATCGCCAGTTCATCACAGGGCTGACATATAGAGACAACCATCCACGCTCACATTTACACCTACGGGCAGTTTGAAAGTGGCCAGTTAATCTGACCCCACTACTGCACGTTTTTGGGATGTGGGAGGAAAACAAAGTACCCGGAGTAAACCCACGCAGACACAGGGAGAACATGCAAACTCCACACAGAAACGCCCTGACCCAGTGAATGTCACAGGACCTTCTTGCAAACATGACATTTTTATTTGCATGTGTTTTATGTTTTGTTTGGTCAGTATTCATTCGTTTTGGTTGAAAAGGATCTACCATGTGATCTTGGATGACTTGTTTTATTTAGGTTTGTGATCATTAAGTCAGCCAAACATTTAAACATCATCACCCATACTTGTCTGCACCAGATTTAGTCAGTCACACAAACTATTCATATTTTTATTATGGTAGATCCCTAAAGTGTGATCTGCAGGAAGTGGCTTACACTTCAAAATAAAAGCACAGTTTTGTTGTAAGTTGATTGTAATTGTCAAAAATATTCCAAATACCAATTTGGCGGCAGTAGCTCAGGAGGTAGAGCGGTCGTCCAATAACCAGCAGGTTGTCGGTTCGATTCCCTCTATCCCAAGTCTGTCCGTTGTGTCCTTTGGCAAGACACTAACCCCACTTTGCTCCCAGTTAGTGTCCTCCACTGGTGTATGACTGTGAGTGTTGTGTGGTGGTGGTTGGAGAGGCTGTAGGCGCAAACTGGCAGCCATGTTTCCGTCAGTCTGCCCCACAGCAGCTGTGACTATAAAGGTAGTTTACCATCACCAAGGTGTGACTGTGTGAGCGAATTAATGATCTACCCAATGTAAAGCGCTATAGGAAACCTGATGCATTATTATTATTAATTATCGGCTTCATCAGCTACTATTAATCGGCATTGGTATCAGTATCGGCCTTCAAAAACTGATACTGGTCTGCATCACGGTATTTTCTCTTTCCTCTGTGTCTGCAGAAAGAAGAAAGGGTATCTGCTCTTCGTAACCAGCTGGCTGAGCGTCAGGCCCTTCGCAACCGCCGCCGACCCTCATCCGGACAGAACCAGAACCACAACGCCCCTCCGCCTTCCTCCCAGCCAGACCCCAAGTCTCTGCTACCCCCTCCTGGCTACCCTAACCCCACCACGGACAATCACTCCCTCCCTCCGTCCTTCTCCAACTCCTCCAACCTGTACCCGGCCGACAGCAAGATGAGCCGCAACCACTGTCACAACAGCCAGATCCCGCTGCTGTACAAGTAGGCGAGGCACGGGTGTGGGGGAGGGGATGGGAAGGTTTAGGGGGCCCGGATCGGTCGCACAGTGCACACATGTGGTGACACTAACACAATGAGACACTGTGACGTTCACTTGTTTGGCTGAGAAGCACAGCGGTGTAGTGACACTGTTTTTAAAAGTACAACGTGGAAGCACAAAAAGAGTTCACAGGAGCGCTTTTACACTCGGCAGCTTCGTGGAGACGGAGATCACACAGGTAACACCCGCCCGCCCTCACAGCTTTGATCTCACTGTGTTCAACCCAGCAACGACCACAGCAGCGGCCACAAGCACATCTCAGACTCGCAGCACTCGAGGTCAAGTGAACGGATTGACCTCGTCATCGTTCCTCTTCCTCATTCGTTCTCTCGTTCTGTTGTGGAGACGTCGGATCTGAAAAGTTTGTGTTTGTGTCTTTTTGCTCTACACATTTGGTCTCTGGAGTTTGTTGACTAGACAAGCACATACAGTAGTGATTTATATTGTTCTGTAATTTTCTGACCTGTTTTTGTCATGGAGTTGTTGTTCGATTATTTGTTTACTTTTTTCAGGAGAGTCGTGAAACTGAAAACCTGTCAAAGGGACGAAGCGATGTACAGTTTGTCCCTCTGAACAGCAGCTCATGAATGACAGTGTGCATTATAAAACAGCCATAATCTATAAAAGGCCATTGAGCTGGGCATGTCTGTGTAAGGACTGTATAACACTGCATCTGAAACCCCCAGTCTTTGCTGATGTGACCTGTTTTTAAAAGGAGAAAATGATCCAAGCTTGCTCGCGCTGGAGGAGGACAATTTTTGATAGTTTTGCCATTTGAAAATAATGTTTTACAATGTGTTTTTTGGAGATTTGTGTTGTATCTACTTATCTGAACAGTACAGAAGTAGCCATCAAACAAGCCCCTCTTCGTGCATCTGATCTTGATGTATTTCATAGATATCATCGCTGCAGCCGAGTCTTAAATTTACCCTAATTTCTACTTTCTGCCTCCTGGAAATGAAAGCCAGTAAATATTTCTGCTGCAGCTCCGTGATGGGATGTGGGGGGTCCCATGATGGCTATTTCTGTAGCTCGCCGAAGAAAGCACAGATTTTATAATGGGACTCTGTTACTCGTCTTTTTTAATTTCAAAGGGATCTTTTTTTTTATGTTTCTCCATAGCAGACAATCTGGATGGATGCTTCTTTCTTGTTTTTTTGTATTTTTCTTTCCCATTTTGCCTTTCGAGTAGGTTGTAAATGTATCAAAGAAGGATATATACGTGCAGAAATGTGACATACTGTATTTATTCAGCAGTTAATGTGGATGTACTATTTCATTCATGAGCTATATCCAGATTTTATAAAAGCAATGATACCTGAACAGCTTTAACCACAGGTGAAACAATACTTTGTCAGATATTTTTAAATCTCTATATTTCAGTGTGCACTTTAAACTGAACTAAACTACGGTTATTCCACTTGAAGTTATTCTAATAAATGTTAGCTCAGGGTTCGGAGAGGGACAGTAATGAATGAAATAGGCCATATTTATTAACTGTGCAGTACGCAGATGAGAAAGTGTAACATATGAATACAGAAATCATTTAGGAAATGTTCTATTATCTTACACACATACCTATATGACAGTATACATGGATTTGGGGATATTTGTATTCACTATATCTAAGATCTTAAATGTTAATATATTTCAGAGTATGTGTATGCAGATATATGGGTAACATCAATAAAATAATTGTTTTTCATTGAGTATTTCTGTGTTTCTAGGATGCTTTTGCAATAGATGAAACTAAGCAATAACTTTCAGTGTAAAAAAACTGCAGTTCTTCAAGTGTCCACTAGAGGCTGGCTCCAAAGTTTTAGGACGCTCCATTACCACCCATGTTAAAATGACAATTTTACCTCTGAAATTGAACAAGTTTATCTCTGTTTTGAAGACGTCAAGGCTGAGAGATGTGCGGGATTTACAGAACTGGGGGAGCTCCTGAGTTTTCTGATACGCGGGTGCTATGTAACTGTTTACCAAGAGTGGCAATGGGTAAATAACTTGAATATTTATAATCAGCTACAGCTACTAGTTACCATTACCAAAAAGTAATAGAATTACTGTGTTTGGAAACCAAATATGTAAAAATTTTTTTTAAATGTGTTCATAATGTGCCGAATCATTGCAAAAGTTTCACGTTCAGCTGAGGCACAGATTGTACTATTATTGTATTTTTCGCACTATAAGGTGCACCTGATTATAAGGCGCTTCATCAATGAACGCGTCTATTCACATCTATTTTCATACATAAGGCGCGCTGGGTTATAAAGCGGATTAAGCCAAACAAAACAAAGCAAGGCTGCAGTGCTCCGACAAGCCAAAAGGATTTTAAGTGCGCCTTATAGTGCGAAAATTACGGTAGTTGTTTTATTTAGAGAGATCCACTCTGAGTTAGCACTGGACAAACTTTCAACATTCAGAAACCCTGAACAGAACTTGACTGATTTTGTATAACCATCTGTGATAACTACTGTATAAAGACCAGTCAAGTGTGATAGTGAGAGAAGAAGAAAATCCACAGCAGTCTCATCACTATGAAATCTAAGGTTTATTTTAAGATCTGGTGCAAACATAGCGTGTTTTATTCTGTTGATTAACCAGAGCTTTAACGCTGATTTGGTGTCTGAATCTGCCCTGTGCTCTGATGTATCTGCTGCAGAAGGCTGCAGATGGCCGGAGTTGGGATGGAGCAGAAACACACCACAGCAGAGCCGGTGCATGCAGACTTGTGAGCTGAAGTGAAAACCTCTCTGCTTCTCTAGGGCAGCTGAGATGGACTGAACACTGATCTGGTGGAGTTCATTGGTAAGAGTTTTGGGTCCTTTTTATTAGAGTTAACTTTGGTTTGAAACATCATCTTTATGGAGACAAAGCTTGTTAAAGAATCGACTCAGTGCATAACAATATAATATAGCTAGTCCAAAGCTTATTCATGCATCATCTGCATCCTGCACTTCATTTTTGTTCATAGCTTTGTAATGTGTGTGCACAGTGCAAAAAAAAAGGTATTTCACTGCAATTTACTTCAGTGTCATTCGATTTTTATACATTTGACACCTGAAGATAACAGCCCGCTCAACCCGTAGATGGTTTTCTGGAGTGTTTGTCGCTCACAGATTAAACTGCATAAAAAGCCCCTCAAGATGTTGAAACTCGCTCTGCAACTTTCTGAAAAGCTGCCACAAAATCAGGGAGTTAGTGTTGCAACAATCACAGAAAAACCCACAGAGTCCTGGAGGGAGTGGGTACCCTGTTGATGTTGATGAATATCCACTAGATGTCAGCAGTTATTTAATGCTCCACATTCACTTTCTGAGCGATTAACTCGGCCGGATTGATTATATTTGACAGTGAGACAGTGTTTATCTCTGCCTTGGCCTCCTGGAGTCCAAGAGCGAATAAAAAACCCGGAGGAAGAGATCATTAAAGAAAGCGGGATCCTGTTTTCAGCACAATGAGCAGCTGCGAGGGCCGGTGGGAACGCCGTCACTGAGACAATAAGTGGATGTTTGAGGTTAAAAACAAACTAAAGGAGACAGATTGCTCCCAAGTACAGGCGATATTTGTACAGTGAGTGTTTTTAGAAGATGACAATGTGACGAAACCAGCTGTGCCGCAGTCCCATGATCCCACAATACACACGCTAACACAGCTTTTGCCATCGCACACACATACACACACACATCCTCCCGTGTCATGTCTCTTTCCAGCTGACTGAGAGCGAGGTATGTGGTAATACAGGGGAGGGTTTGGTGGTGCGGGGAGTTAATGTGTGTGTGTAGGAGAGAAAGGTGGTGGTGATGGCGGAGGAGGGAGGGTGGTGGGGTGTCATTGGGGAAAACCCGCTCTGGGCTGAGGCTTCTGCGGGCCTCCACCTGACACAGCACTCAGCAAGACTCGAAAAAAAGCAGGAAATTCCCCTCGGCTTGTCTGATCTTACAGAGGAAGTATTTGCTGGCTGTGGAGGAATTTCACTGAGATTTCTTGGCCAAACAGTCGACCGAACCCTCTGCAGTGTGTTTATGTGCGAGCTGGAGCTGTTTGCTAACTCAGCTGTGAGTTTCTCCACTTAATCTCAGCTCTGAAACACGAATTCACACTTTGTAGAGAAGACTGTGACTCCTTTTCTTGACTTTTTTTGGCCCTTTTATTGAGTTTATGTGCACATAAATACAGTCTTAAACACCTCAGCCCAACAGTTTAAATACAAATAAATACAAATAAATACACGCAGCTCTCATAAGTACATGATACCAGTTTGTGTACAGGTCTTGTACCTAAACTCTCTTTGTAAAGAGATGTGTCTGTGAAGGTCCAGCTCACTACAATCTCAGGTCAGGATAAATAATGTACAAAAAAAAGTGCCAAATATAGAAAATAATGTTGCAAACTGTTACAGTTTATAGGACTTTAAAAAAAATGGCGGCCTCTTTGGCCACAAATGTTATCTCCATTGAGATTTAAACCTTTGTCCATCACCATGACGATGAGTAAAACGATTCCTTTAGAGAAAGAGCCGATACTAAAAGTTTCAAAGCGCAAACACACCAAAGAACGTCTTCCCCTCGTCGGTCTCCAGCTCCGACGGCTGGTTGGTTTCTGTCCACAGTTTATCTCCTTTGTGCAGCTGAAACACGGCGCCCAGATACACGGCGTTGTACCACCCCCGTCCTGAGCTGTACCCGTCCTCCTGAGCCGTGTTCTGGCACGCCGACCTCACCGCGCTCATCAGAGACACTTTGCTGCCGACGGAGTCCGAGTCGCACCAGATCCTGTGACTCAGAGGCCTGATGCGTTTTCCCGCTCCTTGCTCCTCGTCGCCCTCGCTGCAGGAGACTCTGAAGGAGGCCTGGCTGTACACGAAGAAGAGGCCGCTCTGTGGGATGATGATCTGGTTGTTTTCCAGCTTGAACCCGCCTTGAGAGAACGCTTGGCCTTGACCGTTCCTCCACTCGAGCTGGTTCGTTTCGTTGTCTCCATCGTAGCTGCCTGCAAACGCACCGAGAGAAAACCACGAGTCAAAACACGAGTCAAACATTAATAGGTGTGTTCCTGCGAAACCGAAATGAACATTCGCCTCAGGCTAATGAGTGATTTATGCAACAACTTCCTTTTAACTCTCCTCCACTGTGACACACTTCCATCTGCAAATATCAGCGCAGAACAAAGCTGAGATCATGAGCCCATTGTTAGCTGAAGGTAAGCTGTGACTCACCCTCTAAGTGGATTGCCGCCTTTGCTTTGCTGCCGATCCTCCTCAGGGTGTCGTGGTGATCTGAAAGGCGAGGACAAATGTGAGCTTTTCTGAAAATAAAATCCTCACAAAGACTCTAAAAAGCTCTCATTGAGCACCCACGCTTATAATCACCTGGAAATGTGAATTTATTCAAATAATCCTCTAAACCCTTTAGTATTTCTCTTTCTCGAATGAGCCCTCATGCATAAAATCACCTGTTTTTTCTGATGTGTCCATCCTGGTTTGTGCTTCATTTCGCCCTGAATGCATCTGTAATGAGGGTGAAATTGAATTAGAGACATAAAAACATGCAAATCTTCCTTTTATTGGAGAAAATTAAGAGTTTTAAAATGACCAAAAGTCGCCCCTTACCTTCATTTCGGAGTTTCCATTCCAGCACCAAGCAAACAGAAGGACTCCTCCAATACAAAGGGCCAAAATCAGAAGGGCCCCTGACACCTTCCACATCCATCCAGCAGAGGATTTCTTCTCCACCAAAACCACTGTCCTCTCCTCCAGAGCCAGCTCCACATCACCCGGTGGGGTTGTGTACGCCACCATCCTCTGCACAACTCTTCTTTTCAAGTCAGCTCACAGGTTAGACTGTCCTTCGAATAAAGCCGCAGCTGGATGCTCTCTGCTGCTACTTCTCTCTTTTGTGTTCACTATTGTGTTGGAGTGAACGTCTGCCAGAAAGCTTGTAGTATTTATGCTGTGGCAGCTGCCTCAGCAAAAGGGAAACTCCAGTGATGTCACCCTGTAAGTGGAGACTAGCTACAGGAGGCAGCAGCAGCAGCAGCAGCGGCCGGGCCGGGGAGAAGGAAAGAGAAGTCACAGAAATATTCAGAGGAGTTTTTTTTCTTACCCGAGGGGAGCCGCGGTTTCAGGATGGGAAAGTGGTTTGGTCGCTGCTGTAGGGTTCGAAAAAAAAAGAAGTGTACACAGTGCCATTAACACACATACACACGCGTCCCTGCCAACACAAATATGGCACAAACACACACAATATGAGACAGACACAAAGTCATGAACACAAACAAACACATATTGAGCTCATTACTGACCCGAGCCACCCACAGAATGAAGGACCGGAGCGAGTATCTGCTGAGGTTTTGACATGAATCCTCGACTCACCGACAATCTGAGGTTACATCTAACCAGATGTTTACAAATACCACAAAAACGTGAGTTTATGTCAGAAAGCCACCTGTTTATCATCTGTTTCGCAACTCCTTACTGTAACCACCTCTATTTAGCAATTGGCAGTACTATATTAGCATGTAATAAAGGGTTAATAACACACTTAAGGACTAGCTTATTAAATACTTGACTTCCTCTACTGAATCACATCATACCTTGTTACAGTTCTGTTTTTTTAATCTTCACTTTATTCGCTAAAGGAAGCCACTTAAAATACATCCATAAACATGTGTTTGCTTATTCTTAACATTTTGAATGTATAAGATGATTAATATCTCGATAGATTTTCAATAAATTCATGAAATTGAAAAAGTTCACTCGAACAGAATTTGCCATATATAAAACACTATCAAACGCTTAACATTTCAGCCTCTGTCTGAGATGCTTCATTTGAGCTACTGTCTCTTTAAGGCTCCCCCAGCATTCTAGAACCCAGCGGTCTGGAAGCCTCCTTCACTGTTGCAATCCAATAAAAAGAAACATTTCTTTTTATTAATGACAAATGTGCCCTTTTGAGGAGATTTGCTGTCTGGTCACGTCACGATTTAAACAAATCTCACATTGATCTCACTGAATTCTCATGTGATTGTTTGAAACACTAATTCTAGCCTCTGTCTGAGATGCTTCATTTGAGCTACTGTCCCTTTAAGACTCCTCAAGCATTCTAGAACCCAGCGTTCTGGAAGCCTCCTTCACTGTTGCAATGGAAAAAAATAAAGAGGCATTTCTTTTTATTAATGACAAATGTGCCCTTTTGAGGAGATTTGCTGTCTGGTCACGTCACGATTTAAGCAAATCTCACGTTGATCTCACTGAATTCTCATGTGACTTTTTGAACAAGTCATTCAGAGCACCCTGCGGTCCCATCTGGGGATTACTTCAACACACAGACCTTGTGATCTGAAACGTTGCTCATGCATAGAACTGACGTCCAACAACTTTGAAATGTATGAAAAAAGCATATCACCTATTTAAGATCGACCAGGCTGCCTGCAGTGTCTGCAGAAATCATTTCTTTATTATTTTGATCCACCTCACAGACACCTGCCAATGAGAATTATTTCAAAACGCCATTAATCAATCCAGTTAATCAGCTGGACCAATTGATCAGTTCCAGGGGCCTCACTTTTTTTGACTGGGGTGGCCAAACTCAGACACCAGCTCTTGTGCAGGTGTGGTAAACGGGGTTTTACCCAAACAAAGGTGGCTTATCTCCACTGATCACATTCACTTTCATCTCTTATAGAAAAGGTACATAAATGTTGAGTTCACTTTGGTTTCAAATTTCCCCAGATCGACTGATTAACCAGTCCCTCTTCAAGTTTTTTCTGGGTTTGAATGTTTAACTTCACAGTAATATAAGGTGAGCAGACGTCCCTGATTTCCAGGGACAGTCCCCGGTTTGGATGACCTGTCCCCGGCTAAAGCTGTCCCCAGAAATGTCCCTGATTTAAGCATTTCATGAATGAGAAACAAAAAAGCTGCATGTTGACTAGAACAACAGGTATTATGGTACCTGAGTAGGGAGGACACGTGAGTAAGCATGTTGTGTGCAGTCCTAACCAACAGTTTTATGGTGTGTGTGCTGCTACGAAGTAGTACCGAGATGTTCTCCAGAAATATGTTCCTGGATTTCATTGGAAACCTGGTCACCTTACAGTCCTAGCAGGTCCTAAACAAGCTTAATCACTGAACACATGTGACATTACTCACAGGTTTATTGCTCTAGCGGTGGAGGAGTGTTCGTGTTGTAACCACCAACAGCGCAAAGATGAATGGCAAAATAAAATGCTGGGAAATTTCTCCATTTACACATATTTATTGATTATCGTAAACTAGATTAGTAAATCAGCCTAGCTTTAGTCACATTTCTCGAACCAGAACTGGCTGACTGGTGTATATCCTGTTGCTTAACACAATTACAATAGAAACTGACTTTTACTTACAAAGATTAGGTTAACATGTTGTGAAATCTGAAACATCCGTGAGTATTATTCTTTCTAAATGCCCCTGAATTACCTCCATGTGGATTTTGGAGCTCTTTTCTGTTTTCATATGACATCTGAAGTCATTTCTAAAAACTACTTCAGTCTAAAAAGAGAAAGCTGACTTGAATGAAGACTTGGCACCTCTCGTCTTTCTGTTTCACAACTAGGAGGAGGTGCAGCTGAGGTCAGACTACCGGGCAAACCGGTTTTTACACTTCCATCAGTTTCCCTCTTTCACTTTCTCATCTGACTTTCACATGATAGATCAAAATAAGAGGATTTTTCGTCAAATAGACCTGTAACGTCCGAAGAGTTTGGCTTTTCTTCATGTGGTGATTGTAGAAACACTTACAGATCCCTTTTACGTTCAGAGTGACAAGATTGCTCTGTTTGCTTGTTCAGAGCGTGTGTGTGTGTTTGTGTGTTTCCTGTCTGAGCTGCAGTTCTGTATGACTGGTATTCACACTAAAGATTAAAGTGCATGGATGTGTGTGTATATGTGTCGTGGGGGTGGGCGGGTCTGGGGTTGACTGTCATTCATTCCTACATGTTATCAGTAACCGACCGCAGGATGTTGCAGGATGTTGCAGGATGACACCATCGTCACCATCACCCTGTGCACCCACATGACACACAAACAAACAAACACACACACGCACACCGACTCTCTCTGCAGTTCCTCCTGCTCACTCAGCCACCACCTCTCGATAGACTCTGAGTTAGGACATCCGCTGACTTCAGACTGCACAACAAGATCATACAGGGCACACTCCTGACTGTAGATGTGGTTCATAGATCAATGCAGCTTCAGTCAGGTCTTTTTTTAGGTAAAGTGAAAGAAATGCAACTTTTAAAGGACATATAGTCAACATATACAGTATATACCAAAGCCTTGATTTTGTCTTTGCTGTCAACATACAGTTTTTTTTTTTTTTTACCAAATGTGAACAAATTTGGTCAAGAGGTCAAATTCAGTGACTCAAATCAGACGACACCTCATATCCGGCCATCAGCTCCCACATTTATATCCACCCTTAGTCATAAATGATGGTCAGTCTCAATATAACTTTGAACAGTAGAATGATCTTATATAAGTTATTGGTGACTGTAAACTTGTTAGTGATTTATGGGGTTTTGATGTCTTTTAGAGTCAGCCTCAAGTGGTCATTTTAGGAACTGCAGTCTTTGGCCATCTGGGTTTTGAGTTTGACTCTTTGGCTGCCATCATTTTCCTTTATTTATTAATTTGTCTAAATAATTAAAGCTCCTGTTAGGAACTTACAGTTTCTGATGATTATGGCGCCCCCTGTGGACAAAGCAGTCTTTGCTTATTTTGTCCTTCCCATAAACTGTATAGACTATGGACAACTTGGTTCTGCCTTCCGCCAGTATATGGATTTGAAACCGAAAAGCTCTCGGTAATTCTGCATTTTTTCTCCATTTCCTGAAACCAAGATTGCGCAGTAGCGTTGTACGCATTTGGCGGGAGAGTCACCGAGAGTTGCTGTGACAACACTCGTCTCAAACAGTGTATCCCCCCAGGTGAGCTACACAATCTTCGTACGCCCATAGGCTGTATCAAGTGTCAATCATAGAAAACATGAACCCCCTAATAACTTTTAAAAACTGAGCTTCACAGAAAAAAGAGGACTTGAGTACAAACCGGTCTTACAATAACTACATGTCAACATCACAAGCAGGGGGGAGAAACATTTATATTCTGTATAATAAATTTCTAAAGTTTGTCCACAGCTCCATAAGCTTTGCTGGCGAAGGTGGGATTTATGACCTATACTGCAGCCCGTCACCAGAGGGTGCTGTTCTTGGAGTGGCTTTACCCAGCGAGGTGGCAGATGGCGTCCATTCTATATACAGTCTATGGTCCTACCCCCTAGCAAGAATTTCAGGCCTTGTAATAATATTAAAAATCATTAAAATGCATTTATTTGAGTTTCAGTTTATTTATTTATAAAAAACTCCTCACTGGAGCTTTAATTCAGCAGCCAATCTCCTTTTCCCTTTAATGAGCCAGAGGTGACCCTGTCTGAGCAGGAGGTCAAATCTAGTCACTAGATTCTAGTGACTCAAACTAGTCAACACATTCCACAGCACTGGCAACACCCACTTACATCCACACCCATGATTATGCATTATGCACACACACACACACACACACACACACACACACACACACACACACACTCACTCACTCACTCACTCACTCACTCACTCACTCACTACACTCACTCACTCACACACACACACACACACACACACACACACACACACACACACACACACACACACACACACCATGCACAATTCTGGGTTTAAAATTTCCTAAATGTTTTAAAGTCACTGCGGCCCAAATTTCAACCAACTGTTTTATGCTTGGTTAATGTTTCCCAGGACGATGGGTTAAATGTTTTGATCAGCATGATCGGTCAAACATTAAACCCAAACCCCGGAGGAAGGATTTAATATCATCAAACTTTCATTTTTTTACAGAAGTTGTGGGTCAATTCGCTCCAGTAATTGGGTTTTAATGCTCTGATTTCACTTCCTAAAAACTGCATTAAAAAGTTTTTGTCAGTTACAATTCTGATGGACTACACAACCAGAAAAACAGTCAAATAAATCACAAATAAAACCTTGAATTTGACACTTGGGCTGCAACCATTCTTTATCACTTTATTAATATATCTATTTTTCTTTATCCAGAAGTGACCACATCCTAACAGGACGTTCTGTTCAGTGACTCAAATCAGCTGACACCTTGCACACAGCGAGCAGCTCCCACACACATCCACACCCGTGATTCATCTTTTCTGTAAATCCTCAAATAAATTCAACTAAGTTCTTTAAACAATAACTCTAGTGCACATGTAGTAAAAGTAGCTGGTAATACTAATATTTGACCAGTTTGACTTCAATTACTAATATCAGTTACCGTAATTATGTTATCATCACCACACGTCTGTTTTTGTTATTGTAACAATAAGTTTGTATTTTCTGTTGTTGCTTTAATTTGTTTTGGTGTCAAACTGTTTCCGTCTTTCCGATTCTGCTCCCACACACTCGCAGCAGACGGCTGTTCGCCGTGTGTCTGGGTATTCTTGCGGTTTCTGCCTGTTTCAAGGAAGTTTTTAGTTGCTACTCTTTCCAGACACTTTCACAGTGAATCACCTGGTTTCTAGATCGTATACCAGACAATCAAGGTCTATATTACAATGTAATATAGACCTTGGGCACTATCCTGAGATTTTATTTGGTGCTGCAATGATAGAAAATCATTAATAAATATTTTTACATCATAAACCAGATATAGGGACTAAGACTGTATTGATTACAGGCTTAAAGGTATTTAATTCAGTCATATACCGTATTTTTCGCACTATTAATCCTCAGTGCGCCTTATAATCAGGTGCGCCTTATGTATGAATTCTGGTTGTGCTTACTGACCTTGAACTGATTTTATGTGGTTTTATTATGACTTTGGTAAGCTACAAAGCCGCACAGCTTGATGGCTTGTCGGAGCACTGCAGCTACCGTAGCCCCGCGAAGTTATTGAATGAGTTAGATAAAGTTTGACTTATCTGACTGTTTTGTTTGGCTAAATGGGCTTTATTATCCGGTGCGCCTTATAGAGCGAAAAATACAGTAGTTTAAGTAATGGTGGCATATAAGGACTGAATTGCATTTTGATCTGCCTCAAGTGGCCATTAGAGGAACTGCGTTTTTTTCTAACCTTGCCAACACTCTGTTTTTGTCCCCCAAAAAGCTTCTACAAAAAAATTTCAGTCCTGAAATTCTTATACTCAGTGAAAAACTGTACCTTGGATCAATAATAAAGGAAATTTTCTTCAGAAAGGATCCCCTTAACCCTGCAGAAGTCTGCATGAATATATATTATAGAGAGAGGCAGATTTTTCCCCTCAGGACTAAGGGAGATAAATGAATCTTTATGGAGTTGTTTTTTAAAAAAAGAAAAATGCAAGGATTGTGGGGAGAGTTCACCCAACCGAGAAATGCAAACCTGCTTCCATTCCCTGTTTTTCCTTTTGTAAAATACACCGAAATTGTTGAAAATGAAAAGTGACAAATAAGCCCCAGTATGATTTATGTCTGAATGTGCTCTGCCATTACCCGTCACATCGTTCTCTGTAATTTGCATCATTCCTTACAATCTGCTGAACCTTTCCAAACTGTCAGAGAGCGAATTTTCCCAGTCAGAGGTCATTTGTAATAAATAACTCACAAACTCCCACTGGATTCCTGCAGGAGACAAAAACCTCTTTTCATGGGAAATATAACACTGGAAACCAAACCTTCCTATTTCCAGCCTTCATATCAGGGTGCCCTTTCCTTTCCCAAGTGTGACTGAATCATTATCAGCCGTTTTCTCATCGTATGGTGACATATTCCCCACATGTAACTCCCCCTCTGATCGCCTGAACACTTTGAAAAAAAGCCTCTTTTGTTCTTTTCTGATTTTGCTCAGGGATTGCATCATGAAATCTTCGGATTGTGCGGTCATCACTGCGCAGCAGAGCTCAGCCAACGATGATTACCTCAGGCTGGGAAGGAAAGGAGGAAGGGAGGAGAAAGAGGGTGGGAGGCCAAGGAGGGAGGAAATGGGGGAAGGAAGCTATTGTGAGCAAACAAGATGCCTCATTTATGCAGTAAGTATGGATCTTAGATTTGTTTGGTGACACAATCGCAGGTGTGAACACTTCAAGACAAACATGAAGAAATTATTATAAGTGCCTCTAAGCTGTTGTCCAGCTTGAATGAGCAAACTACACAAATATTTAACTCCTGCTGCAAACATGTTTTATATTTGAAGAGTGATATTCTTAAGCTCCTCTAAAGAGCTTTTAGCTGCTTATCAGACAGACTGATGTTAACACTAATGCCTCTATATGACCGATCAACGCATACTGGCATGTTAGCATAAAGACTGACAGTTTCTATGTCTTCATTTTTAAAGGGAGATGAATGTTGCCGACCGCTTGCTTCTCTAGTTATACCAACTTTAGTAATGACCGCAATATAGCAATACAGAGAGCCACACGCTCAGCCGAAACGCCACTCTATAGCCACAAATAATGCTCAGAACAGCACCTAACTTCATCAACAGGACATATAGGGTCACAGCCATAGTACTAGCCACCAAACATCTTTTTGACTCATTTCTTTAGCAAAGAGACTAAACACAACTCACCTACTCAAGCAGCTGCTTGTTTGTACCTCCAGGCGAGCCCATTGACTGCAGTGGGGTGACACAGCTCAAGGAATAACATTCATGATCATTTCTTCATGGAAATGCAATCAGACCGAGACGCTAAGGCAGAAGATCTACCGCGTCTGCAGAGCAAAATGATTAATATGATGATTATTACTTTGAGGAAATGATAAAGTAATGATCATAAATGTTCTTCCTTGAGCTGCGGCACCCCGTTGTAGTCGATGGACTCATCTGGAGGTCCCCATACAAACAAGCGGCTGCTGGAAGAGAGTAGGTGAGTTGTGTTTAGTCTCTTTGCTAAAGAAATTAGGCAAAGTTAAGAAGATGTTTGGTGGCTAGTAGGAGCTAGTCTGTGACCCTATATGTACTGCTGTTGAAGTTAGGTGCTGTTCTGATCATTATTTGTGGCTATAGAGTGGCGTATTTTTTTTTTTTTTTTATACAGCTGCTTGACTGAAACCAAACTGCTCACACTGTTTTCAGCTGTTAAAAATGACAATATAAAAATGATCAATCTTGTTATCAATTGCTTTTGCTTTTTTAGATCATAAAAAGGCATCTATATGAATTTCACTCCATTTTATTTGACATAAACACTCCTTACAGGAGCTTTAATGTAAAACAACTCCTGAGTTGCTATCAATAAGCAGTAATTAGGAGGTTAGAGTAGGTAATCCCTCAGTAGTTTAAAATAAGATAATACAGAGCTGACATGCAGATAAATAACTTACGAATAGTATGTGTCCTTTAATCTTCAATTTTGGTACAAGCCTCAAGTGGCCGTTATGGGGAACTGCAGCTTCCACAAATGCCAAAGATTACCTCAGGGGAGGAAGGAAGGAAAGTGAGGAAAGGCAGAAAGAGAGGAAAAGAGGGTTGCAGGAAGTGGAAGAGGGAAACTTGTGAACAAACAACATGCCTCATCTTTACTCTGAGTGTGACTTTTAGGTTTGTCTGGTGACACATTCACAGGTGTTAGCAGTAGAGAAACAAAAAATCCACATGGTTAGGTTTTGGTTTCTGTCTCATCACTCCAGTCTCAATGTCGTCTGGTGTGGTCATGGAGGGAGGTGTTGATATGTTGGGAAACAAAGTGGGTCAGATGAGGTTTGACCTCAAGTCCATGGCGGCTTACGCTGCAGCCAGACTGTATAGTCTAGTGTACATTCTTGCTGTATGTGTCAGTAAATAGTTTCAAAAAGCAGATTAGAGTCTAGGTGCTAATGCAAACCTTGGTTTTTGAAATGTTCTTATTGTAATAGCCGTGAA
The DNA here is from genome assembly GCA_962446985.1 of Xyrichtys novacula. Classification (NCBI taxonomy): domain Eukaryota; kingdom Metazoa; phylum Chordata; class Actinopteri; order Labriformes; family Labridae; genus Xyrichtys; species Xyrichtys novacula. The sequence continues at coordinate 30,227,879 of OY660871.1, forward strand.
ATTAAGCTAGCTCTCAACTCAGAGGGCTGGTTTTCAGGGTCAAAAAATCCATTAGACTGAGAGATAAGACATAAATTTGCTTGATTTAAAAGCCTTTGGGTAATTACCTAAAAGTAAGAGGAGAACAGAGAGTGCCTGTGCATATTTTGTGTGTGAGTGAGTGTTTTTAAATGCAAAATATGTTTTAAATGTGTGTCTGGCAAGCCTCCAAAACAAATAGCGCATACAGAATGAAGTCTGCCGAGGCCCAAACTCTCAGTCCTCAGAGGCTAATTAGCTGTTTTTAAGCTGAACTTCCTCATCTGCTGTGTTTTGGACTTTCAGTGGTAAAATTTACTCTAATTTAGGATAAAAATGAACCCTAATTAAAACCCAGAGAATTCATATTAAGTTGTTTTAATGACACAACCACTGCATTCGTGATTAAAAAAATAAATGAAGTGAACACAAAAAAGGATTTAAGATTTTTATATGTAGTTTTTACCTCCATTCTTTACAGCAATATAATGATTTCTTTTAACATTTTAACTTATGAGATCTGAGGTCATGACCTGCGATTTAAAGCTAATATTTAAAGTAGTCAAAATGTGATGTGGAACTTCAATAAAAATGAAATTACCCGAAGAGCAAATTTACATGAGCTGTGAAACTATTTTATTTTACATGTGAGGAGGGAGTTCAGCTACACTATCAAAAACTCTCTTCATGCATCATGAGAAATACCTCACATTTGACAGTAAGCAGCCAGGACACTACAGCGACTAATTAAGCCAAAATGAACAAGTGTGGGAGTTGCACTCTTACACGATTGTGCATGTATTGTATACTGACTGCTCATGGCAGGCCAGGTAGATCATCAGGTGACAAGGAAATGTCCCGATTCTCCCAGTGTAACCACGCCTGCTATGCAGCACTGTCTTCCTACGCTAAGAAAAGAAACACGCTGAAATAAAACAATATTTTATTGTGGATAAGTGTTAATTTTGTTTAGAAGTTTATGGTTATCAGAAAATGTTGTGTCCTTATGCTGACGATACCCTGACTTCTCCGCCTGTGCTACCTTGAGTTTGATATTTATGGCTTTAAATGTTTAGTGTTTTCACAAATACAGGATAGATTACTCTAAAATTTCCCTCAGATAATGATCAATCCTCGTGGATAAATTTTAATGACCTAAAGTCTGCTGTTGTGTCTAGATATTGACTGTGCCTGAACCTTATAAAACCCCCTTTTGTTGAGCTTTCGGTTGAACCTCCAAAAGATTCTTCCCCGGACAAACTTTGACAATATTTGTGTTTAAAATCTGCTTTTGTGAGTCAGTATTACTTGACGGTTGAACAGATGCACTTATTGTGACTAAGACAATTTCAGTCTGACTCAGATAGACAGTACAGATACAGTAGAGTTCACTATCTGTGACCTTTAAAGGACTCAAAGTGCAGCTCTTCCTCAGTTTCACATCTACACCATCTGTCTTTTAGCAGAAGTTGTGGTAAGGTGCCTTCCTAAAGGACATCCTGGCTCTATTTTTTGAGAACGGCAGAGAAGATATTTGTCAGGTTCAACCTTTCCCAGGGTTGAATCGTCTTGGTTTGGGCTTGGGTCTACTTCTGTAATACTTTAGCGATCTATTCCGTCATTTCATAATTTTAAATCTCTTCATGCGTTTCCTCCTACTCTTGTTTCCATGATGTTGTTTGTGGTCGTAGACTTCAACCTTTTTACCGTCTATTAGTGTTTGTTGAATTTGTTTTTGCCCGTAATGGAAAGACTAACACAGGTGTTTATTTTTATCCGTATTTCCTCTCTTCCTTCATCGTAGCGTACACTTTTTTCCAATATGAAAAAAAACACCGTCACCACACGGGTGTAAGCTCCAGACAGCTACCGTTATCACATGATGAACGGATGATTTGACACGAGCGTGACATGTGACTGAAGCTGCGACACAAAAATACACAGAAAAAGAAAAAACATGCCAGATTAAAGGAAGTATATCCTATCACTATGACTTTAAGTCAGATGATGACATCTGAGAATATCATGACAGACACAACAGAAGAGCGGCAGCCCCTGTTTTGTAATATTTATTAAAAACACATTAAAGTAACAGCTGAGACTTGTAGTGGTGTCATAAAAGGGGAAGTCTTGGGGACATATTAGGAAGTGGGAGTACTTATTGTTTCCACTCACACATTTGCAGATGTACTTTTTATTTCAATATTGGGGATGACTGAAGAAGGAAGGTATAAGGGCCTGTTCCCACTGATGGCATTTTAGTCTTGGCAGGATCCACTTCCTCATGTTCAAAGAGCTTCTCATTGGTGTCAACTGTCATTAGGTCACGAAAATTACACTACTGCTTCCTCTACTGACCGTAGAGTCTGTTATTAAAAAGACAATCAAAATGCTTCATATTTGCTTGAAGTTGATACAACTTTACCAAGCAAATGTAAAAAAATTGATACCTGAAGTCCCGTTCCTGTCTTGATTTTGGTTAGTTAGCGATGGAGAGATGACACTGGCTGTCTGTCATGATAGCGTGCACTGAGTCGGGGTCAGTACCAGATAAGCACATTAAACTATAATCCATAAACGTAAGGTAACAACTGAGACCTAATGGTGCTGTGACAGGGAAAATATGTATGGTATGTTGTATCTGAACAGGTTAGCTTACGAGCTAAAGTTACTTAGCACAGCTGAAAGTTAAAACAAAGACGTTTATCAAACTGTTAAAGAACACAAACCATCGTCATATGAGAAATCCGACGCTATGACTCTCCACAAGTTGTCCTTCAGGTTGTTATCTTTGTAATATTTGTGTCTTTTATCAAAAATCACTCTGTTCTCCGACACGTAAACAATCAGCCGGTCGGCCATGTTGGATATACCGGTGAATCTGACATCGCAACAACACACAATCTGATTGGTCAGAAGTGGACACACAGAATGCAAAACTTTAGAAAAATCAACCGTGATCCGAAAAAAATAAATTCCACAATATCGCAGGGTGGGAAAACTTCGCTGATGTGAACGCTTGTATTGACAGGATACGTGTTCGATAAAAATATTGACGTCTGAAATAATCGCATGAAAAAAACGGTCCCAGTGTGAAAGGACCTTTAAGGTGAAGGAATTTCTACTCAAATTTTGTTATGAAAATAATGCTGTCAGTGGACACGGGTCCTAATGCAGCACCTGAATCATTATGGTGGTTTGCAAAGATTTTCAACAGAAAACTTGAATCTATTTTAAGTTGTTTGGTAACTTAATAGTTGAAACTGTTTCCAGCTTGTTGTCCTGAGACTCTTACAGGGATGATTGAAATAGAAATAGATTAACATGACTCTATAGAACAAATGCATAGAAAGCAACGAATAAAACAGCTGTAGCGTGTTTTTGACTGCATATTGTTGTGCTTTCTTTAAAAGCTGTGGCAGTTTTTTATTGGCTTTTCACGAGTCAATAGATCCAAATTGATAAAACAAATATACTTAACTGTCACTTATTGGACCTTTTGCATCAAAGGGGTGAAAACAACAAGTCAAAACTGTGTTTCAAAACTCTTTCATACTCATATAACCCCAAAAGTGTTTTTATCTATCCAGGAAATGATCATTTTTAAGAAATAACAACCGCAGATGATTATCAGAATGACACAGATTTGTAATAAAAACAGTTTAACATAAACTGCTCTGTTACCATGGAGAAACAGGGGAAGTTTGAGGCACTCGTTAAGATGTCATAAACAGAACCTGAAGAGCATATAAGATAAATAGTCTGTGAATTAGGACAGCAGTCATTTAGTTTAAGCTAATAATACAATCCTGCTTATGTCTTAATATGCTGGTAATGATCCATAAGAATAAAAGCATAAAGGGGCCCATCTGCTGCAGAGATGGGACTTTTACTTTGATTGTTTTCACTAAGTGCCTTCATATTGATCCTGTCCCCTCTACTTCTGTCAGATTTTAAGCATTTGATATCACAAAGAAAATGGACACTTTTAGCTAATTGATGAATTTGATGGTGTCTCCAGTCTCTTGAAATGTGCAGCCATTACCCTCTCTAAAAGCCTTTGACTGACAAAGAAAGTGCTGGTATGGAAACATGGATTTGTGAATACTGAAACTTTTATTACTTCAGTTTGGTTAGAGGAGTTTTTGCACTGTAATCAAAGTAAAAGAGCAGAGATGGTAAAATACCTAAAATGATCATTACAATGACAAAAAAATGAAATTAGCGGGGCAATTTAGACATTTAGTTTAATGGTTTAAAAGTGGTTAATTAAAGCAAGAGCCATCATCGCTGGATGCTAATGAGGAAATACTTATCAAGTTTTGATGCTAATGTCCCAGATAGGTGTAAGGGCCTGTGCCCACTGACAGCATTCCGCCTGAAGAGTCTTATCTTGCTTTCCTAAATGATGTCTTGACCCCGCATACATAAGTGTTGATGTTATCTCTTATTTCGTAACCAGGTTCAAGCTGCAGACAAACAGTTTTCACATTTAAACAAGAACTTTTTGTTTCTCTGTGAAATCCTAAATGTCATCAGGGCCTGAAACAAGCACTTAAAATAAATGACAGGGCTGACGACAGATCCATAAAAAACTACAAAGACTCAAAGAAACAAAGGGAGAAGTGTTGTAGAGAGAGTGTGTGTGGAGGAGTGAGCAGCCCCAGATACCTGTGGAGGTGATGTCATACTTCCCTAAGTCCTGATAAGCGGCCCACGTGTCCTCAGGTAGTGTGAGCGCCGTTAAAGTGAGGCTGAAATGTTCACCTCACACAAGAAGAATGTTTGCAACATCACACGGACATTAAATCATGTTAATCAGTCTGGAAAGTGCTTCTTAAAGTAGATTATTCACTTTTGAAATGATGAATGTGAAACCGTGCCTCAGATTTTCATTCTGCTTCTGGGTACTTTTACCCGACCACGACTTCTGTTTTTCTGAGGTCCAATTTAAGTTTCAATCATGAGACTGAAAGTGAGGACAGTTAGTGTCGTTTTTGATTTGGTATTGACCACCAACCGTTTACAAATATGACTCCATGATGAAAGTGAGGCCAAGATTCCTCCTTGTAGGGGTTTACATGGTGGGGCCAAAGCATGTCAAATATCACTGAGGTTCATACAGCCACGGGTGAAGGAGATTGTAAGGAGATGGCAGATTGTGACCTCTGTGACTGAAATTTGGTCGAGAAAGGTTTTTGAATTGTATTTTAATTTTCTAGTTTGGCCCACGTTTCATCTGTTTCTATGGAGGCAGTGGAGTTTCAGACCTGAACTGCAGACAACCACCAGGGGGAGCTCTAACAGCTTTGTCTCGCTTAGGATAGTTGTTCTATTAAAACATTTTCAAACTTTCATTATGGTTGCCATGGTTGCTGTGAGGATTGCGCTGCATTCCAGTTGTACTCGGAAGTCGGAAATTTTGAGCTCCGAGTCGGAAATTCATCTGGAACGCCCCCCAGAAATCGGATTTGCGACTCGGAAAGTCGGACGATCCTCGCCAACCTCGACTTGATGACAAAGTCATTATCCAAGTTGGCAGTGCAGTGCATTAACAGTAAAGAGTAACAGTGAAAGGTCCCGTAATGTATTATTTATTAGTGCTTCTGTTTTGTTTTAGGAAATTAAATAAGTGGTTTATGTTGTTCTGCCCAACGTCTAACTGTGAACACGGTGCTATGGTGTTTGTAAGAGTAAAATACTGTGTTATGTAGTTTACAACTGGTATCGCAAACAACAACAACAACTAACAACAACTGACAACGGCTAACGACAGCTGACAATTGTAAACAACAGCTAAAAACGGCTAACAGTAGGCGTCCATCTTGGTTTTCTGACTTGTTCACTGGAATGCCGTCAACTCGGGTGTAATGTCATTCCCAGCTCCAACATCTGACTTCAGAGGTAACAGGAACGCAGCATCAATCAGGCTAACTTTCCTGATCCTTTAACTTTCCCATTGTGCCTCAAAGAAGAACTTTATACTTGATGTCCCGTTACTTACAGGACAATATTGAAGCACTCCTGGAAGCTTTTTCAAATTTCCCTCTAATCACTGCTTCACTTTCCCTGCATCAGCTGATTCAGTCTATTTTTGACAGTTTGGCTGTGAAGGAAAGTCACTTCTACTTTCTCTTCTCAAGGATCGGGCACCAGAAAACACTCGGAAGGTTTTGTATTCGGGACAATGGCAGCCACATTGTGGTTATTCGCACTGCCACTTTGCTAAGGACTCTTTTGTAAACAAAGTCCACTCCAATCTTTACCGTTTCTATAACCCTGGGCTGTTTCTTCTATTTAAACTCTAAACCAGACTCAAGACCTCCCGCCCTGCATACAGATGCTATAGTCTTCTTGGGACACAGATGCTGGTTGAACCTTGATTGTGGCCCTGCTCTCTTTCTCTCAACCACATTCAGTCTCTCCCCCGCTGTCCTGTCAAAGATCTCGCAGACAGACTGTCCACATTTGTTCTCTGTGCGTACAGATGTGACATCATTATGCTGTATGTATGCCTTGTTATGTTACCAGAGGAGCAGACATGGCTCCTGCTGTTGTGTTTTATGCTAGAGTATTAATAATGAAACCTCCTGTACGGACCTCAATAAATAAGTCAAAGTCACGATTGGAATAAGTGTTTATATATGGACACGATTCGGACTAACGATTGGCATAAACCACCCCTCTTGATCGGAACAATCCGATTTAGCCAAATTGGATCAGAATCTTCCAATTCACATGGAGACGTATTTTTATCGGGCATTTATTCTGATTATTTGTGCCCATGTAAACGCAGCTTTTGTGAGTGGTTCCCAACCTGTGACCGGGATATCCCAAGGTGGGACACCAGAGATCTTGGGAAGTGCTTAAGACTGGACTCAGCCCACTTTACTTTGAGGTAACTGAGGGAAGTTCAAATGTTGTGATGATAGTTCAAAGTTGTAAACCATGTAAACAGAGAAAGAGCAGAGACAGAGTTAACAGAAAAGACGATGGATTCTGAAAATGTGACATTTGTCTCTATCCTGAGGTGAGACAAGTTATTTGATAACCCACTGGTGAACGCAACAGCTAACATTAGATCTCAACCTTTCCATATATTACCAGCTGATCTATTACTGGAGTGTTGTAACAAAATCACTCTCCTCTCCTGTATTATCCTGTAACCCTGTCAGATAATAATCCCAGCATTTCTGTGGGTCTTTTGGTGCTCTACTAAAAGCTCTTTTTACACTTGAATAAAAGGAGCAAAATACTGAAGTCAGAAAGTTTTTAATATCAACATCATGTTTAAGATCAAAGAGCCGAACAGGACTCAAACCAGACAGCCTTTGGAGTTCACATACAGTATGTCTGTGGTTGTGTTGTCGACAGTATGACTGGTGTAGCTCCAAGCTTGCGGCTTCCTGTTTTGCACCTGTTGCCGCTGCTTGCACAACAACTCATCCGCGTGTTAAGTAATCTGTGTTACAGAGAATAAGCCTCCGGTGTGAGTGAGTAACAACAGGTTTTGAGCTCGTGGGAGTTTAAAACAACACTCCTGAGGTTTTATAGAGCATCTGTGGAATGTGTTTGTGGTCGCTGTTGCTTTTTCTTTCTGTAAATGACTGGAGATCAGAGCGTCATCAGGCTCTGTGATGTGAAAGTGACATTTGGAAACAGATTCAGTACACAGATTCAGGCTTTAATGTTGGACGGAATTGGCACCACCGTGTGGTCAGCTCAAAGGGCTCAACGGCCTTTAATTAAAACGTTCTACTTCCTCTTTCACGCCAATAATGAAAGTAAATTAAAATGATATGACATCTCATAAATTACACATCGACGCAGCAGTGAAAACAAACACATTCAAGCCCTAAAAAGTCAGTTAAAAAATCGAGTTAGCTATACTTTTACAAAGCAAAAGTGGTAAATATGACACAGAACTAGCAGGAGCTTATGAAATAAAAAGAGAGAAGAACATTTCTGCAGAATTGTTTACCCTTTGTCACTAAGATACGAACATTTATTACAAAATCAGCCCTTGCTTTTCACATTTTAGTGTTCCATGTTGGCCTCAAAGATGTTTTAAAGGCTTTACACCTCACACAGATAAGATTTTATTGTGCATTAAAACCACCTGCGATTTAGAGCTAAATATCCAGGACCACATATCAGAACTAAAATGTTGTACAGCTTGTTTTTCTTGAGGTCAAAGATCAGTCCATCTCGAAACGATTCCCTCCTGTATGACAGCACATCCTCTGGACCTGCAGGGTTAATGCAGCTGATAAGCCCCCCAGAAGGTGCTTTCAGTGAGAAAATCCTCTGTGATGTATAAGCTGATGCTCTCTCCCATTATGAGGCTGACGATCTTCGCCACCCACACAGAATCCTCTGTCTTGGGTGAAAATGTCCCCTCCACCAGTATCTTCATGCTTAAGCCAAAAGAGGCGTTTCTCTTCAGGATCACGGATTTGGTCACGTTTTTCTTGGGGTGTCTGCTGAAGGTGACCTGAGCGTAGAGGAAGTACAGGCTGGTTTGATTGCAGTAGATGGAGTCATCTCGCAGGTCCAGGGAACAGGATTCACATCTGTGCTCAGCCTGCCAAGACTTACTGCCTGGAGCTGTGGGAGAATAGGAAAAATCATTCTTATAGTTAGTCGGCTTCAAAAGAGTATTTTCATCTCAGCTGTGAAACTTTTGGCAGTGGCATATAAAACCTCTTTGGATCAAATTCAAAAATCCACCAACTCCCTTTGAAACATTTTCTCAATTTTTGATCTCGACTTGAATAAAGACATCAGTTAAATAAAGTTGATCTTACAATTAGCGGCTAATTTCCCTCCATTTGGCAGACAAAGCCTGCCCTGCCAAACGTATGATGTCTGAGCCGTGGGCTGTAATTATAGCTTTAGTCGATGCAGCCCACATTGCAGCGCTTGCTCGGGTTTGTTGAGGTTTTAGGAGCCCACTTCACAGAGGAAAAGGCAGCGTGGTGGGAGGAACACAATGCATGAGGCTGGAAACATGACAAAGCTTTACTGTGTGACTCTCTCAATCAGTGTAGACCGGCTGTGTTAGCCAGCAGATGAGCTGTGTCGATGTTGTGTATGAGAAAGCTGCATTGAGTAATAATAATAATAATAATAATAATAATATTGATGATAATAATATTGATGATAATAATAATAATAATAATATTGATGATAATAATAATAAGAGTAATATACCCCACTTTTAAGAAAAAAGAAGGGGGTCAAAAGCAGAAACAGGATAGTAAATATAAAAGGCAATATCAAAAATGATTATAAAATAATAACAGGTAATACTGATAATAATAGTACTGATAAAATAGAGCAACAGAAATTAGCAAGAGATAAAACAATAAAAGGCCTAAAAGGTTAATTAAGAAAAGCTAAAAAGACAGTAAAGCTGAAATAAGATCGAGGTAAAAGAGAGAAGAGATGACAGATAAAAGATAAAAGACGACATCACGTAAAAGCAAGTCTATAAATAGTATGAATTCTATTACCGTAACTGTACTGTTATAAGTGCAGAAGCAAAATAACAGACGACAAAAACTAACTTCAGGTCTTACAGCCCCACCATAGCTTCATTTTGGACCAGCTGTAGATCAGCCATCCAGCAGGGACTGCAGCTCTATAACTGCTGCCATATTGCCATAATGCTCAGGGATGTAAACAAGAACAGATGGTGTTTCATAGCGCCACACGGTTTGACAACATTTCAGTCTAGAAAATGGAGATAAAGTTGTATGTAAACTGTTGTATCAACAACAACTTCACCAGAGAAACGCACCAATAAAAAATCTCCTTAACTTTTTTATCTTCTGATTTATTAGCTGAAATATTTAATAACTTAAGTGCATTTCTAGTTTATTAACTGCAAAACCTTGGACTGTCATAACCAGGCCACATGGGGATGTTGCAAATGCACATTTTCCTGGAGCCACTCAGTTTGTATTCAATTTTCAAGGAGCTTTTTGTCTAGAATATATCCTAGCAACAGGCAGAGAGAGCCACCACCCAATAAAATAAGAGTCTGGTTCAGCATACTACAAAGGAGGGCTGATGTAATGTACCGCTTTTGATGACAATCGTCTCTCTAAAAGGATGAAATATTGATTTTATACTAAAAATAAGCATGCAGTAATACTGGGAAGTTTATTGGTTCATAGTAGGAGCAGTGGTGCTTCTTTACTCGGGTTTCTACCTGCCACAAAAGAGAGGCGAGATGAAGAGACTCAGAAACCAGCTAGCAGGTTTTTACGGCAGCCTGTGGCTTCATGGTGGAGGAGATGAAAGATGAAACAGATGAAAGTGAGAAACTCTACCTGCACCCAAAAAAGAGCTTTTTTTCTCATTATTGCTAAAAAGACAGGATGTTTGTGGGCACTCCAGCCTGCAGATGAAAAGTGAGCGCAAAAAGAGGGTAACACCACCAACCAGTTCACCCATCCCCATCATCCTTCAGATAGTTAAATTATAGTGTTTCATTTAACAGGTTTTAAAGGGATATTCCGGCGTAAAATTAAGTCAGGGTCAAATACACTGTAACACCGAGTTAGACACCCCCTTGAGAGATGAATGTTGCCAACCGCTTGCTTCTCTAGTTATACCAACTTTAGTAACGACCGCACGATAGCAATACACAGTACACTCTATATGTACTGTTGATGAAGTTAGGTGCTGTTCTGAGTATTATTTGTGGCGTTTTGGTTGAGGTTTGTTTACGGCTCCTCAGACCGCTGTGTATTGCTATCGCGCGGTCGTTACTAAAGTTGGTATAACTAGAGAAGCGAGCAGTCAGCAACATTCATCTCTCGGGGGGTGTCTAACTCGGTGTTATGGTGTCTTTGACCCTAAATTAATTTTATGCCAGAATATCCCTTTAATTCCTGGTTGTTTGTTAGGTAATGTCACAGGGTCTTTAGAAAGCCAGTGATACATGTCAGCTAACTCTGTATAAGTAAATAAGTGTGTGGAAAAGGGGACCAAACACGTCTGCCAGAACAGCTAAAAACCATGAGCTTAAAGATTTCCAGGTTTAACTCTGATTGGTCCAATAAACATGATCATTTCAAAACAAACACACACAAAAAAAGCTTCAACATTTAAACTAACCACTTGTTTTAAACCTTAACACATCCAAAAAGAAACTTGCCAAGATCTCATTCAGTCTATCAGATGATTTTTTCATTTATCAGTCTAATCTGGAGTCATTTTGTTGTTATTGACTCCCCTGTGAACCTACTTCTCCTCACATTGTCCCGAGTCCCTCTGCTTTACAGTAAAACTTCCCACGTTTCTCAGAATGACTCGCAGCACATCTGCTCTCACCGCAGGCAGCACCTGTAGGTGTCAAACATGGCTGTCTGGATTTCCTGTCCATTAAAGCGTAATTACAGAAAGTGACAACGGTACAGAGTCGAGTCAGGTGCCGTGCTGAAATCAAACCTCAGAGTCGGGGAGTCCTCTGACCTAGAAAGAGACATCAGCGTAACATTCATGATGTCTTCTTCTCTCTGTGATGAAAAACGACAGCTCTTTGAAACTGGCAGCTGAACCTGACACTGACTGCTGATGTCTAAGAAAGATAAAAAATGTGTCTGCTGTCACTGGAAATGTCTTTTAACTTGACATTTCATCGTTTATGCTTGAGACGTTTCTCTGTAGAAGTATCAGCAAAACCAAACAGAGGAACGGGGAGGACTGAGGATCCAAGAACTCAAAGTACATTACCAAAGCTTCCATCAGCTGACATTTTAGACTCCCCCCCTCCCCAAACTCAAACACAGATTAAGAATACAGAGAGGAGCAAAGCGCACCGGGAATCTGGGGTTATTTGGTTTTTAATTCATCAAGAGTTTGGATCATATCTGGGCAAAATTTTCCTTCTAAAGCCCAATATACTGTGTCCAGATTCATGTGATGTTCAATACACACCGAATAAAACCTCTAAATATTCCCCCATGCTATATCAGGGAATAGATCTGACTAAAACAAGTCCAAAACTTTCAGGATAGTCACATATATGAGGCGAGACGTGGTCAGTATCATGTGATATACTGACATGTCTGACTCTCATCAATCATTTCTTCCATACCCTGATGGTATAAAAGTGGTCCCATCCTGGACTCCAGATGTGCTGCAGATACGATATTTCACTGTGCTGTATTCAGACAACCTTTAGTCTGGATTTCATCTGTATTTTAAAATATCCAGACAGAAACATCCCCGGATTCAGGGGCTTTTTGCACAATGGTGGCCACATAAGCTCCACTCACACGTGCTCTGAACTCTAGAGAGTTTTGCAAACTTCAGGAAGAGCTGCATGCATGACAGAGAAAAAAAAAACCTGAGCACATATGAGGTCAGTGAGGTCATAAATAAACTGCTGTTTTTTCACTCTCAGACAGGAAGGGGAATCCTGCAGCATTTCTGTGGCGTTTCATTTCACCAATCACGACTTTTATTTATCTCATCTGCTGCCTGATGTTTGGTCAACATGGTGTTTAGTAAGCTTTTATTTTGCGAGTCAATAATCCGGAAATGATGGCTTCAGGGTAGAGCTGGGCAGTTAATTAGATCAAATCAGATGAGCTTTACTTTTGTCAGCTGCAACGACAAAGCGATGTGCATCCAAAATTACACACAAGTAAAAAAGCTTGTCAAAAGTCTGATCTGATGGTCTGATTCCCCAGTGATTTTCAGTAGAGAGTAAATCTTGTAGGGGTATTCCTGAACTGTAGTGTTGCTGCTGAAAGATCTGAGTAGTTATTCAAATAATTTAGATTACCCAAGGTGCCCCTGTCCTCATACCGGTAATCTAATCTCAAATTAGCTGTATTTCCATACCACAATAATTTGTTTTTTCCTAGGGTAGATTCCCTCAGACCCCCTAACCTGCATTTTGTGAAGTATTTTGTCATATTTAGTCATCTCTAAGGAGAATTACTTCTGTCTTATAAGGCATTAAATATACTTAACTGGGTTTAAGCAGCAACAGCATTAACTGTGCATGTAAACATACCGACTGTGGATTTTGCAGCATCCTTTGTTTGACCTATCTTACTTGCTGAGACTCACCTATGATATCTTTGTCTATGTCATCGACACGTGCACATCTACATCAGATAAAGCTATGAAACCGACCTGACGTATTAACAACAAGAGGAGGTGTACTCACACTTGATGAGCTGGATGAACGAGGGAGAGGAACCTGAAAACAAACAAGATTTCCACATGAATATCTCCGTTTGCCTCAGAAAAAGTTCAAATATTGGCTGTAGTAGCAAATAAGATATTTAATTTACCTGATAACTTTAAGGGAGTTGTAGGTGAGTCGTCTGAAAAAGAAAAAGATGTTACTCATAAGTAGTTGACTTGTAAAGATTTAAAGATTATTCAGTGGTTAACACCGTGATCTTTGACTTTTTAGCAGTGTACCTGTTGGCATGACAAAATCAGACTCCAGTGAAGCCACGTTGGCCTGTGAAGGAAGCAAACACACCATCATTTTTTGTTTTATCAGCACTTTTATGACATATATCTTCATTTAAGAGCCACAGATGCATAATGAAAGTGTCAAGTAAAGAGACAAAATGGAAAATAAAAGTGCAGCTTTATGTATGATTGAGTAAATTTACCCTGATCAGAAAATAAAAAAGGATTTAACTGACAGAGAAATCTCATTTTGGAGAAATAAAAAGCAGGTTATTCAATAATTTGTCTGGAATATCTGAAAAAAAGGTAAAAGTAAAACGGATGTAATTTCTAAGGTTTAAAAAAAGGAACTTCCAGTTTCATTCAATTCAGTAAATGGACACGGTTGAAGGAACAGCTGTACTATATAAAGCGTGTTTCCCAGCACTGTGTGATGGACCATTAATCTGAACCTGTGGTAGATTAATCCAAAATATCGGGATACCAAGGCTTCTTTAAACTTTGCAAAGGGTCACATTTATTGATCAAAAATGTGGGGATTGTCCTTGTAGCTCTAATCCAGCTCTAGGATCAGTATGTTAGGATATTGCTGCCACCTAGAGGCACATAGCGGGAGTGTGCACTGACCTCAGCAGGCTTTGTCCTGACTGAAGTGAGAAGTGCAGCCATGACCACCAGCGCCAGTGTGAGGAGACCGCACCACACCTGCAGCAGCAAGTACTTCTGAGAGGACCGGGACTGAGCCTCCATTCTGAAACACACACAGAAATCTCACACATCACACACACTGTCTGACATTTAAGGAGGATAAACACATTTTTAACGAATTCTATCCTTTCTTTCTCGTATCTTTGCTTCATTTTTGTGGTTTTCAGCATCATCTAAATCATTCTACTACTGTACGTTGATTAATCTGTGTCTATTATTACTGTTTTCTGTAATCACAGCACATACAAAGATGTTTATTTGTTTTATTTTCTTCATTTCTCTGTATGTTAAATGTAACTTTATGAATTAACTCCACTTACAAACCCACTAACACCTCAGATGTCTGAGTTGTTGTTAAGTGAACTGACAAGACTTTTGCATTAAAAAGATTTCCCTTAAATGACAATTTGAGGCCCTTTGATGCAGAATTATTCAACCTTTCGATTTAAAAAATTGTATTTTTTAAGTAGGAGCCCTTTCACTTTATACAGACTAGATCTGTAGGCAGGGTTGTATCTAGAAGGTTAACCAGGGGTGCCTTCCCCCCACCTCCTACACAACACCAGTTTCCACCCCAAAGTCTTAAAACATGACTGTGTTGTAACAGGCAACTAGTAGCTTTCTTAGCCTTAAAATGGAGCAGATTTTAATTTGTTTGTACTTAAAACTGTAAACAAACAGGCTAAAAAACACCTAATTCAAACAACACTGTAAATAAGCCACTAAGGTGCTGATAAGAAACAAGTTTTGATTCATGTTTGAGTTAAATTTCCAATGCTCTGTTTTTGCACTTCATCTCCTCAACATACAATATCTTAAATCCATAATACCAATTTGAAATAAATCATAAATATTGCAACATCTAAACTGACAATTAACTTTTTGCTTCTATCCACATCTGCATGTGTGTTAGCATCATGCACACCAAAAGCCAAGGCTCCATCTAGTGTTCATGGTCAGAATTGCATTCCAAATATTTAAAGCAGTGCATCATATGAGGAGATAAAATGACCACAACTTAAACTCACATTTTGGCTCCGACAAATACTGCAACATATCCTGAAACTGCGCATCCTCATGAAACAGATGTACAGGAGAGGAATCAACTACCACAAACTCCTGCAGGGAATCTTACTGTCAAAAATACTTTGACCATGTCATTGTTCAATAAATGAATCATCTGTATGGTACTCTGACTTTAAAAAGGAGTAAAATGAAAAAAATAACATCACCAGGAAATTCAGATGTTGTTTTTATCACAGAATGGCAAAAACAACAGTGTCTTGATGCAGCTGTGGACTTATGACTGTATGAAAAGACAGGTCGTCTTTGACCATCGTCTCATGTGCGTCTATCATCCTTTGCACTCTCCTCAGAGAAAATTTCACACAGATGATTTTAACATTTTGGGATGCACCTGCAGCTTTTAAATACACCTTGGTCTCTAAAATCAAGAGAGGAGAAAAAGTCGAACAACAGGCAGAAACTGCTTAACTTTAGAGTCTTTTGAATTGTTTGATTTTTCCTTGCATCTCTTCAAAACTTCCAAGTCACCGTCTCCTATGACAGAGCATGAGTTTAGGAGATGACGCGATGAACTGCTAGATATAAGGCCGACGATTTACAGGCATTTTCTCTTGTCAACAATGACAGAATCAGAAGGTTAAGTAAACACCCTGGAGCCAATCTATAGATTCCCATCATGGCCATACGTCAGTCAAATACTTTCACCAACTCTTTACCGTAAGGAAGTTAAACAAAGCCTCAAGGAAGAAGAGTGAATCTCACTCTCTGTGTGTGTGAGTGTGTGGGTGGACTTTAAGCTATTTTTTCTTTCTGAAACCTATACTATTTACTCACTTGTACACATTTGATCCCTCCCCAGTAAAGTCAGTCTCCAGTTAGTCCACCACAGTCCCCTCAAAATCGGATGTGAACTTCGTCCTGACATTGAAAACCGTTACTTGAACGTTTTAACCTTCTATCACGTCAGTAAAAGAAGCTGATAACAAACAGGACAGTTTAATCGCTATTTCCTGATTCATTTGTGTTCACTATTCATTATTTCATTCGACTGTTTTTGTTCCCTGATACTTTTTTTGAACGCAGCTTCAGTTTGGCTGCAGATTGTTGCTATGGCAACAAGCAGCAGCAGCAGCGGCGTTGAGCAGAATTGTGTCTCACCAACACTGACATTAGGGCCCCTCAGACTCAGTACATCTTGTCCCTCATAGTCTGGCACCCCTGCCTACAAGCACAACAGGTTAGACCAGGGTCGAGATGTACACAAGAGATCATATAAATGCATATTTGCGAGAGGATGGAGGCAAAGACCGGGAAACTGAGGCAAACCTGTCCGGCTGCTTGTGTCGTTTTTTTCTATTCCTAACTCAGCACCCAGCGCCATGCTGCTGTCTTTGTGGGAATTTACCACAGTGGGAGTTTGTTTGGGGTCTTGCAGATGAAAGTGGCACATATCAGGACAGATCGCTTGTGGCTTGGTTGTTTACTCGCAAAGTTTACTCATAGAGAGAAAGCATGAAAACCGATCAGTGTTTTTGAACATGCTGCTGCAGCCTTTAGGGGTATGTCAAAGTGGTTTTCTTATCAAATGTCAAGCTGTTAAAATCTCACTTAGGAGTCTGACTGAGGTTTGCTGGTGATTTCCACTGACATACTTTACACTCTGTTTCAAACACATCCCTCTACTTCATGTTTAAGTGTTTAACAGTTACATCACAAGTTACAAGCTGATCACCTGACGAGCTGTATTACATGTATGATTTTAATATTGATCACGTGAGCAGGAAAATAAGATAAAAACAAGTGTTAATGGGGAAAAAAGTGTTCTGCAATCCCATAATCTCCACTAAACTGATTCTGATTTTAAAGTTTAGCTTTTAGATCACGGCGAGCTGCAGAAACTTTTGCAGGATTTCTGAATTTATCAATTTTCTTTATGGGATAAGTTTTTTTAAATTTGATGAAAGTGTGACAGTCCTTTCCCTGAAACACGTAAAAAAGTCAAAATGATGGCATGATTTAAAAAAAATCCCATCCTGATCACATCGCCCTTGTCCTCCTATTTTATCAATTTTGAAAACTTCTCTCTCTCAACACTAAATAAAACAAATAATAAAGTCTCACTGCGGTCCTGAGAGAAGTTTCAGGAATGCAAATCAATATTTTGACACAATTTCAAAGAGAGGAACTAAAAATTACTGGACTCACCTGCTGCGTGTCGCACTCTCAGTGTCCAAACTCATCTGCTGCCTCTCTGTGAAACATGCATCAGACTCAAAGGGTTTTCCCATTGTCATGGGCTCGCAGTTTAGATGAGATGGAGTTTTTCTCTGTAGAGAGAAAGAAAGAGAGAGAGAGAAAGAGAGAGAGAGAGAGAGAGAGAGAGAGAGAGAGAGAGAGAGAGAGAGAGATGTGGTTAGACAGAGAGGAGGAAGGAGGTAGTCTGCGGGTGTAGGTGGCTCAGTGCACTGATGGTGGAGTGTGCTGCCTGTGGGGCGAAACTGAGAAGAACAACATCAGAGCAGTGTGAAACTTTAATGAGATGAATGAAACCAAAATGTTGTTTCAGCACTACTGTGACAACAATATTTTAAAAACAAAATCCTTCTGGCACAATTAAAAAGTTTCACAAGAAGCTGAAGAAGCTGTGAGTACATGCTGCATTAAGGTGTGACCGAGGTAAAGCCAGTGTGTGTTGGTGCTGCCCCCTCCCTTACACAGAAATGTTTGTGGTGCAGAGTGTGATTTCCCATGTTGATAGGTCAGTAAGTTTAACACCCAGCAAACACGACAGGGACTTTTTTTTCTGCACACGATTAAATGTTTGATGAAAAATATCCTCTGCCTCTCTTTTTTGTTTCACCTTTGATATACACACATTTCTTGTAAAAAGACTGTGTTATCTTATTGGCGTTTCTGGAACTGTTTTCAACTGGTTTGAATCTTATCTCACCAACTAAAAATTCTGAACGACTTTGGATGAATGCTTATCAAGCTGTTAGCAAATAAATGGTGGAGGTCCTCAGGGTTTAATTTTAGATCCTCCACTTTTTAACCTTCACATTACCTCTCAGAAACAACACCGGGAGGCGCAGCATCAACTTTTACTGCTATGAAGATAACACATCAGGTTTTATTTATTTATTACTGATTTATTTATGTTTGCACCATAGACTGTATATACTATGGACAACTTGGTTCCGCCTTCCACCAGTATATGGATATGAAGCTAAAAAGCTCTCGGTATTTCCGCGATTTTGCTCCATTTCCTGACACCAACATAGCGCAGTAGCGTTGTACGCATACGGCAGGCTCAAACAGCGTATCCCCCGGGTGAGCTGCGCAATCTTCAAAATTTCTGTTTTTCAATTGTCCCTGGGATTTTTGTTTCAATAATAATGCATCTAGCCCTGTATCAGAGACCCTCAAAGCGCTTTACATTGCATACATCATTCATTCACTCACACCCTGGTGGTGGTAAACTACCTTTTGCTGCCAGTTTGCTCCTACGGCCTCTCCGACCACCACCGCACAACACTCACAATCATACACAAGTGGAGGACACACACTGGGAGAAAAGGTGGGTTAAGTGTCTTGCCCAAGGACACAACGGACAGACTCGGGTTAGAGGGAATCGAACCGCCAACCTTCTGGTTCTTGGACGATCATCCCACCTCCTGAGTTACTGCCGCTCCACCAAAGCACACTGAAGTGGCTGGGGCTAGGAACATTCACTGTGATCAGATGTTAGCTAATTGGCTGTCTAATGCTATACAATACAAGAGCTTTATTGATACCAAAGGGACATTTGTTTGTCTGGAGCCTCATCTCATGTACTATTTATAGAAGAGTTAAAAAAGTTTGATAGCTGTGGGTACTAAAGTTAATGTCTCCGTCCCGCAGCAAGGAGAGAGAAGCCGTCCACCACGGTTGTGTTTTTGGTCCATCAAGGTATTATGAAGTTGATGATCCATGTCTTCCTCAGAGTGCATCTCTTCACCACATCCTCCAGTGAGTCCACCTTAATTCCAGTCCAATGAAACTTTAAAACAAACATGGAACTTCAGCCGTTGCCGTGGGTGGGACATATACAAGTATTTTCATGATATGACTGAACTCCCTTAGAACATAATATGGTCGAAGGGCAACTGCCAACAGTTCAACATGTCAGGTTATCAAGACTCATAGGACTCATGACCTTGAACACAGTAATAATTGATGATAACAAGGTTTGAGTTTCCCACCCCGGGTATGATGCAACCAAAGAGCACGGTCTATTGATGCCCCTGTTAACTATATTCTTGATATGAAATCATGGGCGGTAGAAAACTCTTTACCACCAGGCAATACTCAAGTTTTAGTCATTGCACTAGAGAGGAAAGAGAAAAGACCGAACACAAAACTTCAGGGACTGTTTTAGTCCATGTCAGCAGGTGAAGCCAGTATAGAGACCGGTTCATGCGACTGTAACGCTCCTCTACAGAATATTTCCCAGCTTCTTCTGCTCCAAATCTCAGCTGTGAAAATGCTGACAAAGAACCCACAGTGGAACTAAAAGTCGCTTCACTGGTGAACATTATCTCTTAGAATTAAAGATCTTCTTATCGGTCTCTAAATCTCTTCATGGTCTTACTCCAGACCTGTGTGTAACTTATGAGTCTGTGGGATCCCTCAGCTCTTCAGGAAAAGGTCTTTTAATGATGTGTAAAAGCGTGAACAAAAACCTGAGGGTGGGATCCATAATTTAATCTTGCGTTTAACTAAACCTTTATCTTGTCTTTTGTATCTCTATTTCTTTACTTATCTATCTAGTTTAATTTTTCATCTATTTTGACAACTCATACATTGTCTCACTGATGTGTCCTCATTAAGACTTCACAATCATATTTATCTTTCTAAGTTTTTATTGAGTCTTTTCCTCATAATTTTATTTACCATCTTTATTGATGGTGGGGGGTTGAGGGGTCTTTCTCTTTATTCATTTATTTTATTGACTTTATCTTTTCTCTATGTACTCTGTAGTTATGATTGAATGAAAAGCACTTTACAAATGGAGTCTGATTGGCTGATTTGTTGTTCTTTGACTGTCAAGGATAATAATTGTGTGGGTGTAACCTCTTCTTCTTTCACTTACTAAATGGATGGTTTCAATATTACTGACTTTTCTGAAAGGGAAAAAAAACAGGAATTTCACTTGTGCAAAAAAAGGGATCATGTGCGAAATATGAGGAACATACTTCTTAGTGCTAAACACATATGCAAAGTATATTTTGCACACAGGAAACAGTTCTGTGACATTTTCTGCCATGTGTGGAAAACACGTCAGAAGCTGTCTAAAGTTAACAATGACCTCAAGCCCACATGCGTGTAAAAAGATTTTGTTTCTCACGGTTATTATTCTCCGGTTCATACCAAACATACAGTTGAGGTCAGAAGTTTACATACACTAGAGCAAAAACTATTCAAGACAGCTTTAACCCAACTTCCCACCCAATTTGAATGAAGACATATATGTGGTTATTCAATAATAGTATCCTTATTATTCTGCCAATGGGGCAGGTCAGAATTTTTTACCTAAGATAGATTTTTAATTGATTTCCCCAGATGACCTCAGATTCTTGTGGTTCATAAGTTTACATACACCCACTTGTCTGGCCTATTTAAGAGCAAATTAGTTGAAATCAGGTTGTGAAATGGAATTAATGGAATCATCCCTTTAGTCTGGTGTTCATTCATGTTGTGTTAAAACCAAGGTGTAGAAATTATGGGGTATAAAAGGAGCTTCACTTTACACACTCTGCATTTCGACTTGAGACTTGCAATGGGAAAGTCAAAAGAATACAGCAATGACATCAGGGAGCGAATTGTTGCCTTGCATAGGTCAGGCTCATCTCTTGGGACCATTTCAAGGCAGCTTGATGTACCAAGGGCATCTGTTCAGACAATTGTCCACAAATACAAGCACCTTGGAAGAACAGCCGTAATGCCACGGTCTGGAAGGAAACGGAAATTAACATCCAGAGATGAAAAGCTTTTGGTCAGAAAGGTGAAAATTAATCCCAAGATCACCAAGAAAGCCATCTGCAATGAATTGGCTGCCTCAGGAGCAAATGTCTCAGTGTCCACGGTCAAGAGAGTTCTCCATCGACATGGGCTGAGAGGGTACCGGGCCAGAAAGAAGCCATTACTCAACGAGAGACACAGAAAAGCTCGGCTAAAGTTTGCGAAAGAGCACCAGGGTAAGGATAAAGCCTTCTGGAAGAGTGTCATCTGGTCAGATGAGACGAAAATTGAACTGTTTGGGCATAATGACCAGCAATACGTTTTCCGGCGAAAGGGTGAAGCCTTCAATCCCAACAATACCATCCCAACGGTCAAGCATAGTGGAGGAAGTCTCATGTTGTGGGGTTGCTTTGCAGCATCAGGAACTGGTGAACTCCAGAAGATCAATGGAATCATGAGAAAAGAGCAATACTTGGAAATATTGCAAGGAAACCTCAAGAAGTCAGCCAAATCTCTGCAGCTTGGTCGAAATTGGATCTTTCAACAAGATAATGATCCGAAACATACTGCAAAATTAGTTTCAAAATGGTTTCAGCAGAACAAGGTGAAAGTACTGGAGTGGCCTTCACAAAGCCCTGATCTCAATCCTATCGAGAATATCTGGAGTGAACTGAAGAAACGAGTCCGTAAGAGAAGACCAACAAATCTGACTGAGTTGTACCAAATCTGCCAGGAAGAGTGGTCAAAAATTCCAAAGGATTACTGTGAGAAGCTCATTGATGGCTATCCAAAGCGACTTGCTGAAGTTATAAAACTTAATGGAAATGCTACCAAGTACTAAGCCCTGAAGACAAAGGTGTATGTAAACTTATGACCCAATAAAAAAGCAGTGTTCTGCAAAGAAATATCAATAAATCTTGAATTATGAGGAATTTTTGCCTTTTCTTTTTATTTCCCAAAAGCATTAATCCTACGGCTTCCTGGATGCTAGATTATTTATGATTCAAGTTGGTAACTTGAATTTAGCATGAGATTTAGTGTAGGAACATGCACTGTATGTAAACTTCTGACCACGACTGTAGATCACCTCTACTTAAAGACAGAATTCGAGAGCCCGAACAACCAAGAAACATAATCCCTCTGTGGTGCTTATTCTGTCTTTTTTCTCATTTACAGGCTCACAGACTGGAGCGATTAGTTCACACATGGAGCAGACAGGATGGGAGACAAAACTCACTGAATTTACCGGATACTGAGAGAGAAAGTACAAACCACCTCTAATGAGCATTCTGGGCAAATTATAGGAGACAAATCCTCAGATCCTTTATCTTTAGAAAAGGACTGCCAAAGTAAGATAAGGTTTAATTAATGGTCTAATTAAGAAAGTGTAGGTGTTTATCATTCAAAGAAACTTTTTCTTCAGTTGCTGCATTACAGAAATATTAGTATTTTAAAAAAATCCAGACTAAAATTAACTTTTTTGCGTGCTTTTTCGAGTTGTCGATGGGAAGTACGGCTCTTTTTAGTGAGCCAGATCATTCAGCTCAGCTCACCAAGAAGAGCCGGCTCTTTCGGCTCCCAAAAGGTTCTTCATTTTACCACTTATACATTTTCTAATTCAGCCAAATTTAAGGGTGTTTGGCTTATGATATGTACATATGTGTACACAAACCTCTTAAATAATTCAGTACATCCTTTGTACTGAAACATTCACAAGTAAAAATTACATTTTCTAATACCAGTAAATTGTTGTAGCCAATTGTTTTCATTGCGTTTACAGACCCTTGTATCTCTCTGAAACCACCCAATGAATGCACTGACTTGTTCGTAGAACCACTCTGCTACACAAAGCAGATAGAAATCCTGTCATTCTCTCTTGTAGTTTTTTTCTACAGTCTGTGGGGGTTAAAAGGGAGAGAAAAAAAAACGGCTCACAAACAAGAGCCGGCTTCCATCATTCACATTAAAGAGCCGGCTCTTTGAACCGGCTCGTTCACAACCGACACATCAGTATTTGCTTGCCTGAGTCTTTAGTTGGAAGTCCAAGAGCGACCTGGAGAGATCTGCAGTTCAAAGAAATAACATTTGTTTCGGTCACAGGTAAAGCAGCTCAGCACTGGACTCAGAGTAGACCTTTTTTACAGTACGCGGAAGTTACCATTCTGCTCATTTCCGGTGCTAGCGTGTGGTGGAGCCACTTAGCATCGCCCATAGACGGCCATTCATTTTTCACGATATTAACAAGATCGCGACTCGTTTTTTTGAAAGGTAAAGTAATATTTTGTGCTTTGTGCTGTTTTACCAACTCTTGTTCTTCATAATACTGTCCGGATTTTGTTCTCTACTTTTCGGGAATTATGTTTAATAGGTCTGGGAATCTTCTGATGATGGTAACCATTGCTCTTCAGTAATGACCTATTAAACATAATTCCTGAAAAGTAGAGAACAAAAGCCGGACAGTATTATGAAGAACAGATGTTAATAAAACAGCACAAAGCATAACATTTTACATTACCTTTCAAAAAAACGAGACGCGAGCTTGTTAATATCGTGAAAAATGAATGGTCGTCTATGGGCGATGCTAAGTGGCTCCACCACACGCTAGCACCGGAAGTGAGCAGAATGCTAACTCCCGCGTACTGTGAAAAAGGTCTATGACAGAGCTCTTAGGTTTCCTGTCACAATGAGTGCCATGAAGAGACGTTAGACTTCACCCAACTGAGTCTCATTGTCCAGTTATGTCTGATGTGAACAGGCCAACCTCTGTTCACATGGTCTAAGATGATATAATATGTGTGTGTTAAGCCACCCTGAGGCATGTATCTGCTGTAGCAAACCTGTCCTACAGAATTAAGAGAGCCTGGTGGTTCATCAAGTTCCTGCTTATCAAGCTGAATGTCAAACTGTTCTGAACAACCTGTGAGTTAAATGAAAACATCCAGTAAGTTACACGAGTTCAGTGGGAAAACACTTATCTGAAGTGATCAAAGTAAACACAGTTATGACACTTTTACTTTTATTTTTAAATCATGGAATAAATCAGAGTCAAGAGTTTCAGGGTTTTTCAGCTTTCTACAGCCGACTGGATTTTGTCATTTATCGCTTGCACCAAGAGCTCTTGAACAGGGATTATCTCAGTAAAACCGATTCTCCTTCAGAAATTATATGACTAAAGTAAAAAAGGCTTCATTTTGTGCATGCTGGTCTGACGTCCATCCACTGCCAGTAAAGATATTGTCAATCTTGCCGGTGATGGTCTCCTTTGTTGTTATGGGTTATAGGAAAGCATGGCTGTGGGTATCAGCCACTTTCTGATACTATCAGCTTCAAAACCTGCTGAAAATTCCCGCTAAGGGCTTCAGAGTTCTGGGTCATGATCAGGGTAAGGTTGTGGTCTTTTGTTTTCTTTTACAGGAAAGTTTACAGCAGTTCAAGACTCAACAGGTGTATTGGCGCTGAGGAGAGGCCATGACCTTTCTCACAATCTCCCAGATACAGTCTGGTATTCAGCTGGGGTCAAGGAAAGATGGTTGCTGTCTGATCTAGATAGTGTTTGACGTAAACCTGTGTTGAAAACAGATCCTTAAAATCTGCTCTGCTTTGGTCAAATGTTACCCCTGATGTGTTGTTTTGACTTTTGGATACTGAGGGTAAAAATAACATTGGAGCATTTTAAAGTGGAAACTTTAGTATATAAAAGAGAAGTGAAAGCTAATGAGTAGTTTTGGGAGCGTAAAACAGTCCGTCTTGTATGTGCTTCCTAAAATATGTTTGATGTTTCTTTAAGTTTTGCTTTCACTCTGATCAGACTTTATCCCTAAAATATTATTTTGACCTCAGGGAAACATATATTGAGATTATAGATGTACAGCAATGGATTTGGTTGGTATAAATAATAACTGGACATTAATTCAGAACAAAAAAACAGCTGCTGTAAATTACATATCAGTCATCAGGAGTCTTTATGTGACCATCAGAGATGAAGCTTTGATGGTCAGGTGAGGTTACACATCATGTCTAAACTTAAAAATGTAGGAATCTCCCTTTTTCCACTCACACAGGGACATTTCACTTTCTACTTACGGTAATGTGAATGATGATTTTTCTTTTAGACGACATAATCCACTATAGATTTAAACATAATCAAAATTAAGACCTAGAAACATGACTAATTTCTATGACCTGATCCATAAGACTGTTTTTTTCTTTTCCTTTCAGTCAAATCTTAACGTTGATCAAGTCAAGGATTACAAGGTATTTTCAATGATGGAGTCCTGTAACCATAGCAACAGAGAGCAGAGAGTTACTATATCCTTTATTTACCTATTTTTTAAACAGTAAAATAGAAGAGAAACATAAAACTGAATCTCTATCTTCCTGTCTGTTTCTTACACATTGAAATACTTCCATACAGCCAACATGAATGTTGTCACCATGGCAGCATAATTAGGGCAAAGGCTTTACTTATTGTGAAATATCTGGAGATACTGATGATAAACTTCTTAAACTTTTATCTGCCTGAACTGATGTAGAGCCGGTAATATCATACAATATCAATTAAGAGTGAGTTAGTGTCTGGGTATTTTGAGGTAGACACAAGGATGAGAAATCTTTGTGGAAACATGAAAAGTGATGAGAATTTCTTTTTAGAAAAACAGTAGTGAAAGCTGAAAGTGCAGTTTTGAGGAAAGTAGACAGTGAGAGCGTCCATTTCTATTTCTCTGTATTGTTCTGTGTCATGCTCCATGGGACATCCCCAACCAGCCAGCCCACATTCTCCTGGATTTTAAATGTCACAGACTTTATCTGGCCTGAACTCTGTCGATGACTCCAACACACACCTACACATGCAACAGAAAAGCCAGGTAGGCTGGATGTAGGCTCTCAGGTGCTGTCCCTCCTCCAAACCAACAAACAGAACAAACACTGTGCTCTTGTTTTTAGTCTATCTTACCTGTAATTGGAAAGGTGTGGACAACACTTTCCTCTGTTTCATAACTCTCAATATAAATTCCCAGGAGGTCAAACTTAGCCCTCATGCAAAGCATTGATACATCCTGAAAACAGAAGATCAACGTGGTCTGAAATAAACCTACAAAACCTCATTGTCCAGTCAAAAGTTCACTCCTGCCCCAGTGAAAGCTAATCTGAGTGTTGGTCATATGTATGCCTCATAACTTTTTCTGGTTTCATTAACTCATACATTTAAAGGTCAGTAAACTCAACATTTCGATACTATTATTTGTCATCTTAAAAAAAGCCATGGTCATCCACAAAACCACAACACAGTGCTCATCTGAGAAGCACAAAGCCTTGGTTGAGTATCTGTATGACAAAACAGGAATATGACAAACTAACATACATGTCAATAGGATCATTGTTTGTATCTTTGAACTAAAAAGGGAAGCTGCATTTGATTTTGTTATCTTACATTAGCCAGCTTTCTATCAATGGTAGGAGCCCGTCTAAGAGTATGTAAGCATTAGTGATCATAAATGCAAAGCATTTACAGTCTGATGTAAAGTCTTTGTACCCATTTAAAGAGACACTCTGGACACAGTAAGAAAAAGCAAGTCATGTGACTGTCTCAGCATGAAGACTGTAGTTTCCAGCATTATCACATAACTTTATCTAACATATTACAGAGCCAAATATTCACTGTAAAAGTTTTGGCTGTAAATTTCCAGTAGATATTTCACAGTAATGTGTGGTACCTGTATTGATTAAAAAATACTAATAATAAAAATCACAATACTATATTTTGAACATTACAGGTAAAGCCTGTAAAGTGATAATACAGTAATTTAGTGTAAAATATTGCAGTTAAATACTGTAAAATTCTGGTAATGATTCACAGCGTACATGTTTTCAACCTTCCTCCTGTGTTAGCTTTTACCACACAACCACCATGTTAAAGGTCAGTTTTGACCCGTGTCTTAAATCAGCTGTAAATTACACTAAAAACATTTCTCTATCATCCAATTTGGTTCTCATTTCTAGGTTAACTTGTTAGGCTTCATTATCCATGAAAATATTGCTTACAATAGTTTTTGTTGTGGGCCTCTGGGACTTTCCTTGTCAGTATACCCCTCATACAGACATCTATACTGAACTGATCTCACATGTCTGGACATGTCTGACGCAGTTTTTTGTGCAGGGAAAAACACGGCTAAAGAGAATTTCCTCAATCTCACATGATTGGAAGAGGATCTGACTGCAAGTGTGGTGCCTGACAGTGCACATATGATTTTAGTTTTTGCTCCTATTATTAGATATTACTCTAAATGGGTCAACAGCGACCCCAACACGACAAGTGCCATAATTTTAATAAGAGCATTTTATAATTTAGTCAATTTAATTTTTTTGTTTTTATTTTGTTGAAATAAAGGTTCCAGACGAATTCAAAAAGTCTTGATGCCAATGAACTTATTTAAGTGGTTCTTTTAGCATTTAAAATCAAAAACGGGTCGGTGAGACACTGACACAGGAGGAGGGTTAATCAAAAGTTCACTCAATTTCATAAATTTAGTTTAACCATTTTATTTTATTGTTGTTTTCTGCTAAACACAGAAAAACAATGTGATGTTAGTATCATATATCTGCCATCAGCTGACTCGCTCTCTTATCGTCAAATTGGCACCAGCCGCTGAAAACCTGATACTGATCCAGGACTAGTGACCACTGCAGATTAGCAAAACCACACAAGAGCTGTCTCAGTCTCAGTCAGTTTGTGTCTCGTCAAACATCCTCATGTTATCTTGTTTGTCCGTCTTTGCCTTCAGCGTTTAGGGTCGAAAAATGTCCCTGATGTCTCTGAGTATGCTCACTCAGGATTGCTCAGTGAGGTTA
This sequence comes from Xyrichtys novacula, assembly GCA_962446985.1. Lineage (NCBI taxonomy): Eukaryota > Metazoa > Chordata > Actinopteri > Labriformes > Labridae > Xyrichtys > Xyrichtys novacula. Next base: position 30,255,929 of record OY660871.1, read on the forward strand.
GTTTAACAAGCAGAGAAATATTCAAGGAAATGAGGCTGAGAATGTTAATAAGCAGAGTTTAAGTTCTCTTTTTTTATTTTATGCCAGCGCTCTACCATCCCTAAGCTTTCCCAGCATGCATGCTGCTATTCAGATCCGTGGGTTACCAAGTGACTGTGTTTTGTTTACTAAGTACACGTTTGAAGAAATGTCTGGCAGTTGGATGCGTCAACATCTCAGCTACTCCCTCTGCGGCGCTGACACAAAGATGATTATAATTGGAGAACTAGAACTGTTGACTGAGTCATACCTACAGTTATTGTGATTATAATTAGCTCTTTAGAGATACGGGATAATTTCTTGATTGTCAGGTTTGTTTCTGAAGTGGAGATCCAAAGACTGTGTGGTATCTCTAACTGTGACAACATATTACTGCTTCAAGTTCAATTTATCCTGATAAAAATAAACAGTTTCTTAAAATGCAACTGACACTGACAACAAAAGAACTCATAAACTGCCTATAGATATATTTCTCTCTTATGTACTGATCCTGCTTTCTCGCCTAAATGAAGCCCATTATTTTTCAGTTTGCTCCTCCAGCTTCACTTTCTTAATTCTCTCACAATCTCAGACCTGGTTCCAGCGTAAAAACTCAAAACCAGCCAGTTCTGATGCTGCCCTGGAAACAGGTGCCTCTGTTCACCAGTATTATGGGATTTCCCTGTGTGTTTTTCTGAGTGGGTGTGGGTGGATCTTCCCACACAGGTGTGTTTTTCTATTTTCAGCTTCATGCTGCTCTGGTTATCAGCAAACAATAAAAGTAAACTCAGACCTGATAGCATTTTATTTGTCATACAATAAATCACAGTTTTTGATCATGCAGCATGTGATTCCACGACATGCTGATTCTCAAGAACTTTGAGGGAAACTGAGGACTGTCTTTGTTTCATAATTACACACCAAAAACATTGAATGATCCTTTAGTCATGCAGAGAGTCAGCCGTCAAGACCACAGTCTGTAAGATACAAGGACAAAGAGCATTTAATATCAATCCGCAATGACAGACTGATGTTACAATAAATCATCTTATCCACAGCAGTCATTTGACACAATATTCAGACTCACCTGTCGATATTCAGGCACAAACCTCTGTAAGTGGAAACACGGCTCAGTTAAAAAAGAGAAGATTCAGAGGTTATAAGTGTGAGATTTCCCCTTCAAAAAAAGGAAATGAACCAACCTTTCTCCTGAGGTAGTCGGACACTAAATGACATATTATGACAGGCAGCGTTTTTCAGAAATGTAGACACCACTTCAGGGTTGACTTCTCTCTGGCGAGCTTAAGTAAAAGCGATCAACAAAAAGCAGGTTTACACATATTTGCCGAACAGTCAGGAGGACTCAGACTAAGTTTTCTTTAAAATGATATTTGTGAAAGCACTGGCAATAACTTTTTGAAACTTTAAAAGCATGAGGACAGAGACACAGCGGCAAACAAACAAGCTCAAGCGGACACGACATCTGCAAACTTGTTTCGAGGAAATGTTGAATGCCTTAATGTCATCAGACTAAGTGTAATTAGCCATAACATAATTTTTCATTGGCTGTCATGCAGATGTGTGAAAGTGTTTCTGTTACCTACTTTCTTCTTTCAAGCAAAAAAAAAAAGAAATACTGTTCAGAACAAACTGCTTGCAGATATTTCATGGTTGTTATAGGATACATCTTACACACAAGGGGGGCTTCTAAAATAGCTTACCATACAGCATGTGACGACTGAGGGAGTCCTCTGAGTCTGTCTCATGCAGTGGTGGCTCTATTTCCTGCAAAATGATGCAGTCAGGGCAGTTGGCCCATTTACCAGTCCAGAGCAGGCTCTGTCGCTCCTTCTTTCCTGATTCGAAATGACAAGACACGAGTACTGAGTGCAGAGAAAGGTTTGTATTCTGCAATTTATAAGGAAGAAGTCACTGACAGGGAAGGCTTTGCTATTTTGGGTGATTTTTTTCCTTTGCTGATCAGGAAATTTGACTCTGAAAGTCTTTTTTAGACATGCTCTGAACTCCTGCATATGTTCTGGGGGGTCTGCATGAGAAAACACAGAAATCAGGTCTGTGAGGTCTGATTCATCAGAGGTTTGATATCGCAGCACTGATGACAGGGTTCATGCAGCATGAAGGTTTGTTGCAGATCCATGTTGTATTGATATGAACACAAACTCAGTCCTGACCTGTATGTTTGGCGGTAATTCCAAGTTTATATGTGAAAATGGTTCAATACCATGGAGTTTGCTCAGCATGCTAACTGTTTATTCCCTCTGAGTTTCCAGTTTTTCAAGTGTACACCTCAACAGCATATAAACGTCCATTAATGAAGCTTAAACTAGTTTTTTTAAACATATTTAGTATCACTTTCATTTCATCATAGTAGAGAATTTTCAGGTATTTTTGTGTTAAGACTTATAATGGGCAGTAAAAAACGGTTTCACAAACTAAAAAGACCATAAAACTCACCTGTAAATACACAAAGTTTTGTTATTTTTATCTCTGAAAGTGGTGCTTCCTCTTTGCAAACTTGGTATTTACCGACTGAAATTTCCTTTTGTTTCACATTAGGTTTAATCATTGTCCAGGGAGTCGGTATAAAACAGCAGTACTTTTTGTTGGAAACAGGCTAAATCCAGTCATTATAAAGATGAAAACAAACAAACCTTTTCTGTTCCAGCACTGAAAAATTAGACGACACTTTTTTAAAGTGTACTGATTTTGTGATTTTATGAGTTTAATTATTTGCCTGCTGACATTTCAGTAAAGAGTTATTCCAGAGATGAGTGCAGAGTACGGCCTCCTGATGGTCTAACAGAGGCTTGGTGGGATTTTCCCAGCTAAATATAAAATCCTTGAAAAGTTGCTGAATCCCTGTAAATTCTTGGAATAAAGTTAACACACAAACTTTCCATTTGCAAATCTAAGGATAAATTTCTTCTATTCTCATGAACAGATACTATATTTATTGTTCTCTTCTCTGTGCATGTGTGTGATGGTGCTCTGAGCAAAGGTTGATAGTTACCTTCCAAGACAAGATCATCTCTGTCAGGGTGTATGTGATAGGTCCATGTCTGTTTAATGCAGTTATCTCCCCTAAAAAAAACAGTTTATAAGATAAAAACACACTTAGTATAAAGGTGCTGTCCTTAGTTTTATTTAAAAAAAAACATCACAAGATAGACATGATATCAAGACTTTCACTTCTGGAAGATGAATTCACACGTTTTATATTATCGAAATGTTGTTTCCCCAACCCTGATGTCTATTTGTGAGTTGGGTTTTTTCCTGAACATGCTCTGAATTAAAGTTGTAGTTTCATGGATGTTTTAAAAAAGATCACTTGTGACTTTACTAATTTGAACAACTCTCATTCTGGTGCGGTTTCTTTTAGATGGTCAAAAATCCCCTTTTGTTGCATTTTGCATTAATAGCAGTTTAGGTTTTCTCCCTTTACTGGTGATAAGATTTTATAGGGTGACAGTACCTCAGAGGAAAGGACTGGACATGAACCACAAACTGATTTTGTGTCAATCAAAGTGGACTTCTTAAATGTTCACTCGCTGTAAAGTCAAAAAATTTAGAGCTCCCCCTACTGTATGACTGTGGTATAGACCCCGCCTCCTCCATTTAAACAAATGTGACATTACAATTAAAGTGCACGTTATGCCATTTTTACTCAAACATATTTTCTCTTAATTATTGTTAGCCCTCATTCGGATTTGAGTTTTCTGACAAGTTTAATTTTAGGAGATGATTGATTGATTGGTTGATTGATTGACAGCTCTATTGACGAATGAGGCTCCTGCAGTGTTCTGTTTCATGTTATCAAAGTAGAGAGTAAACATAACGTGCACTGACACAAGAGTCACTGAACTTTCCACAGCCATGGTCTGCTTCAATTTAAAACAAGAGTTTCTTCGGCTGCAGACTGGACCGTCCTGAGGGATCTATAACATTTTAAGTCAGTGTGTTTATTTTTGTGACGATCGTGTGACATCGATCCCACTCTCCACCGGCCAGGTTGCTTCTGTTTTGGCTGCACTAGGGCGATATACTGTATCAAAGTCCATCCAGGAGGTCTTTGGACGGAAATGAAGGTGTATTGTTCAATCTAGCAGTTTTGACCAGTTGCTGTTTTCACAGTGTTTGCTCACATTAAGCTATCTAGTGATGTATATAATATATATATGTATATAATTACATGTTCATCCCAATAGACAATATTGATCACAAACATGTTTCACAAGTCTTTAAAGGTTTAGTATGTTGTTATTTACTTGTAAAAGATGAAAAATGAAGTCTTAAAGCTCCAGTGAAGAACTTTCTCTTTGGATTGATTATGGCGCCCCCTTTGGACAAAGCGGTATCTCTGATCTCTTTGCTGATCTTGCTCTGGCAAATGCAGTTTCATGATGAAGAATGTCATCCTACTTTTGTTTAATTTAAAATGGATTACTCATAATGACTATGTGCTACAGGAAAACCCCCTCTGCACAGAAAACAGTTTTAACTCAAATTAAAACTTCTATGAGGATATTTTTGACATGTGGAAAATATATTAAAATTCATACAAGAGCCTTTTTATGATACATTAAAACAAATAAGACCATTAGCCAGAGATTGACTATAATAATATTGCATTTTGATGCCTCAATCCAGCATGAAGGAGAGTAGCTAAAGAAACAGTCCTGGTTTTTACTTTTTCTATATAAAATATTCACAAGAAATTATACATTTGACTTAAAAAAAGCAGGATGAGATTTGTCATCAGAAGATACTACTATAGCATGTGAAGAACAAGATGAAAGAAGACCTGCTTTGGCCACAGGGGGCGCCAAATTGCCACAAATCTAGAGTTTCTCACTGGAGCTTTAAATAAGACACTGTAAGGTCTTTCAAAAATGTATTATAATAATATAAAGGTCATCTGATCACGGTTGTAGCCCTTGATTGGTCAACAGACCAAAACGGAAACGGCAGCTTTTGCTAGCATAACCTGTTAATGATCTATCTGACACTATCTCGCCAAATCTTGTGTAGAAATCATCGTGGATAACGTTGGTTTTTGAGGGATTGGCTCGAGACTGATTAAAAGTACACTGATGTTCTCTGTTAGATAGTAAAGCCCCTGGATGTCGCAGAATATGTGATGTTTATTGAAGTTAAGATACCAGTCAGACTAAGTGAGGGGATTGTTCAGTAAGTCGCTGTGCTTTACTGCAGGTGTAAATACTAAACTATAAATTAAAGGTGATGCCACCTTCTCAGATGAATCTTAAAAGAAGAACAAATATCTTACATACATGAGCGGGGCTCTTTCTCAGTGTGTACAGGAGAAGATCAACAAAGAGATATCAGGCCCATAATGGGACACACCAAAAGCTCCTAACATCAACTTTAAATTTGACCTCTTTGTTAGACGATACTCTTGTTTAGACTTGCATGTGTGTGTTTCCTTGTGTGTATTCGCCACCTCACATGCGCATGTGTCCCGTCAGCAGCAGTGTGTCTTTGGCCGTCTCCTCCATGCTGAACCAAACATTGTCCAGCGCTCTGAAACTCTGGATGTCGGCCTCTCTGTGACTGACTGCTGCTTTAAAATACCATTTCCCCAGATACTGAAACCGACAGAAAAACACAGAGAGGTGGAACATCAGAGCGTAGGGGGACGTTAATGTTGCTCGGAACTTATTTCCACTTATCTTCCCTCAACTTGCAACAGAGACCACTTATGGAAAGAACAGAGGGAGTGGAAAGCCTATCTATGTGGCAACACCTTAACGTTTATCTCTGCATATGCAACAACGATGCAAAACTGATGCACATCTTCCTTAAAGCACATGACACACTCAACCAAAAGACATGCTGTCTGTGGAGACTTAAATTAGCTTTACTGCACGTATCAAATATAAATTCTGTCAAGAAATTATGATTACATTGGAAAATTATCCCAATAAAGGTGCCTGAGACCAAACTAATCAAATAATTACCACAAGTTTTAATATTATTGTCAAGTAAATTAGTGCTTTTGCATGTTGGTGTGGAAAAAAAATCTAAATTTAGTCTCTCACCTGCTGACGGTCGACAGTATTAGCTGGCAACAGTTCAGGAAAAGAGCAGGGTACAATTACCTGATATAACAAACTATACAAAGAGTACAAATAGGCCAGTGCTTCACTCCACATGTCTGCAATCTGAGCGATAAAACTCGACAAAAACCTAAAAACAGTCTGAATTTGAGTACAGTTCCAACACGTCTATTTAAAAGAGCGTGGGTGTCGGTAAATTATTGACAGGATTTTTGCAATACCTGTGCTCTTCTCTTTAAAGGAAAAAGGCAAATACTGGTTTGAATGTGGTGTGATCTTTGCTGGAGCATAAAACCTCAGCTGTGGGATTACCACGTTTATTATAAAATGACTCACCCTTTTGCACATCAAGCTTTACTCATGTTACCAAATCTGCTAAAGGAGAAACTCGCTAAAGAGCGCTCGTTATAAGGTCTACTGAGTCATCATCGCGCCGTAGGAGGTGGTGGTTTCTTTCTAACCCACTTCAACATAGCAGCAGCAGCATCAGCAGGAGTTAATTATAGAAAGCCTCTCACTATTTACAAGTAAACAACAAGCTGCAACTTTGACTGCTGATTTTTTTCAGGTCAGGAAGTCCTGAAGACGTCCCACTCACTCTGCAAACACATTCTGAATCATTAACTAGCTGTCTGAACTTGGCTGTCTATTCTCAACAAGTTCTGGAAATGAAACTGTGATAGACTCACACTCTTTCTTTTAGTTTTAACATCCTTAATCCTAATCTTATTTATTCAACTTTAATTAAAAATGGTCAGTCCTGTAGCTTGTGTTTTGGTTTTTGTCGTATATCTTCAAAAGCTGTCGATTTGAATTTCAGGCTGTTGTTTTATAAATGTTAAAAAACTCCTTACAGTACCTTTAATTTGGAACGATATCAACATATATTTGAGTTATGAGGACTGGCTAGGACTCTTTAAGTAGAATTCAAATCCAGTTGTACTTTCAATTTATTGTTTTTATGTGAAGAACTGTACTTTGCTGTATTTTCAATATACCACCAGTTACTTTGTAGATAAAACTGAGAGCAAAAAGAATCCAAGCCTTCCACCAACTATGTGACCTGATAGTCAGGTGAATAACATGAAGCAGGGGAGAAGCACAAGCTTGTTCAAAAAATATTCACACTAAAGAAAGCTTTGGTAGATGTGGTAATACATCCACACAGACTACTTTTTAAAATAGTACTCTTGTTTTCAACCTGATTTCCATCAACTCAAGCTGAGCAGTCCTGTCAGTAAGGTTTACAAAACACATCTACCACTATGTACCTCCAGCAGTGGGCAACTAATTATAAATGCTGCCAAGTGGTTTAAAAGCACTCAGTTTTAACTGGTTGCAAAACAGACTGAAACTGATGCTTTTTCATGACTTTAACAAGTTAACAAGACTATCAGCACTAGACTGACGATTTCTTAATTCCCGAAACTGTTCTGGGGGTGAAGGTGTCAGACTACATGACTGACAATGAAGAGGCAACCTTTTACTCTTTCTTCAGAGGGAGTTTTTTATAATAAGTGAATCATTTCACTTTTAGGAGACAAGATACATTTTTTTTCCTTAAAAATGCAACTTATACTAGAACAAAACTGGAGATAACAGGTACTACTGTACCCACAGGGGGTGCCAAAGTTCTCATAAACCAAAAGTTTCCCACGGCAGCTTTAACAACTTCACCCTGCATAGGTGTAGTTCTAACAAAATCACACATTATAGCCTCCTATTGGTTATAATAAAACAATTACTTGGGAAAATATGCTTTTACATAATTTTGATTCATACCCCCCCTCACTCATCTGTTCAAAACACTCAGAACTCAGCGGACTACCTTTATCCTGGAGTTGATTGATAAAAGGGTGTGTTACAAATAGTGTATAATCACCTGAATATAACAACAGTTTGCTCTGTTATGATGGAAAGTTAGTAGTTTGTATTGATTTTTATTTTTCTGACTGTATTTGTGAGGCTGTTTTGTGTATTGCAGTGCTGTTACGAAACAATGAAATATGGGTTGTATGTTGTGGCAGAGAAGCTAATAATGTGCTGTTTTTTCAGTCACGTATGATTTCCTAAAAAGTGACGAGTTTTCAACAACTCATAAAATATGACATGGGCTTTGTTTATCAACACATGACACATATAACGTGATTTTCCCCACAAATGTTAGCTTGTTATTAAAGGAAAGGTCAAAAACAACACCAAATCTTCAGCTGTTATTCATTGTTTATTCATGTTAATAATGAACAAAGTGTCAGTAAGTGCCACAGTTTCTTCTAAGAATGTAAACCAAAGTTGTTTTTGGATATAGCTAAATACTGTTTCTCTATTATCTTTAAAAGGATGGACATAATGACATGAAAGAGGCTGATCCAGCTGACAAATAAAGGTTAACCTGAACATTTAGTGGGGGAATTGAAACCAGAAATGCAGACACTGGACTATCTTTACTCACAGTTACCAAGGCATCTGTGTAAAAATTTTTAATAGTTTATTTTTCTGTTTTTATTTTTGAATGAATGACTTCAAAAGTCAGGTGCTGTAGACCGCACTGAGTTCTGGCTTTAAGTGAACCAAGCCAAGAGCCATTGTAGTGGGGTGTAAGTGTATTATTAGGTTTTAAATATTATTTCTTATACAAACTTGCTTTTTCTAAACTTTCTGTCCATAGTTTCGTGTTACAGCAGTGGCAGAAAGCCGGTCTGGACATCTGTGGTCGCTCCTAGTTCGCCCTCTCTGATGGCACCTCCACCTACGACTCTCCTTTCAGCACTGACACCAGGTCTCCACTTTCCTTCAGCTCCTTCAGTATGTCCAATCCTCCGATCAGCTCCCCTTTCACATAGAGCTGGGGGTAGGTGGGCCAGTTTGAGTATGTCTTGAGCCCCTGTCGGACCTCCTCATCGGACAGAATATCAAAGGTGTCGTAGTCCACCCCAGCCTCGTTCATGATCTCCAGAGTCTGCCTGCTGAAACCACACCTGGCAGCCTCCTTGTTGCCCTTCATGAACAGCATGACCTGGCTCTTGTTGATGAGGCTCTTCAGGCGGTGCTCCAAGGTCACAGCCTTCGGACAGGTGTTCTCCAGCTCTCCAGACTCAGCCAGCTCCTTCACGATATCCAGACCTCCTACCAGATCTCCATTGGCGTACAGCTGCGGGTAGGTGGGCCAGTTCGAATAGGTCTTCAGCCCCTGTCGGACCTCCTCGTCGGACAGGATGTCAAAGCTGCTGAACTGGATGTTATGAGTTTTCAGGAGGGCTGTGATCTGTCTGCTGAAACCACAGCGGGGCTCCTGTGGTGACCCCTTCATGAACAGCATGCACGGAGCCGCGTTGATGAGCTTCTTCAGCCGCTGGTTCAGGTCGGAGGCGCCGCTGCTATCCTCGGATCCACCCGGGCCTCCTGTGACCGCTAGCCGGGCTACCTTCTTAGTCAGCTCCGGTGCGTTTGCTCCGTCCAGACGGTCCACCTTCTCTCCACCCTTAAAGAAAAGGAAAGTAGGGACGGAGGCGATTTCATATTTCTCAGAGACCTCGGGCACCGCTTCCGCCTCGAGCTTCACGAACGTGGTGTGCGCGTGCTCCTTGGCCAGCTCGGACATGACTCCGTTCATTTGTTCGCACTGAGGAGCCCACGCCGCCTGGAAATGCACCACAGTCAGACATTTTCCAGCTTTGGCCAAAAAACCCTCAAACTGTTGTTGCGTTGTTGCCTCCACGAGATTCGCCATTTTTTCTCCCCACTGACTGTACAGCACTTCCGGTGTCTTAGTGACGTCACGTCCGTGCAGGCGCCTGGTAGCTTCTAGCAAGCGCCGGAAGGGACAGTGAAGTTAGTGTCACATTCGAAGATTTCGAATGTGTACAAGTATTAAACAATTAGGGGAGAGTGGGGTAAGTTGAGCCACCCCGTTCCTCGGAAATGATAAAAGAAATTGATCATGTGACCAAATACACGGGGTAAGTTGACCATAGGAGACCACTTTTTTTGACATGCTATATTATCAAGACGGTTATGTTTACATTAATTCTGTTGGTTTGCAGGGATAAACAACATCTTGAAATATATGCAGATACACTAGTTAGAGACAAAACTATGATTGACTTAATGTAGTGATCAGAAATATAAAAAAATGGCTCATCTTACCCCACTCTCCCCTATGTGCAATGTATTAGTCTCAAATCACTGTTTTATATTTGTGACTTCTGTTTGTGAAAATACAAGAAAGGGTTATTTCACTACTTTCTAGACATGTTAAAGGGATATTCTGGCATAAAATTAATTTAGAGTCAAACACACTGTAACACAGAGTTAGACACCCCGTCCAGAGATGAATGTTGCTGACTGCTTGCTTCTCTAGTTATACCAACTTTAGTAACGACCGCAGGATAGCAATACACAGAGCCAACAACAAAGCTCAACCAAAACGCCACTCTATAGCAATGAATAAGTAGTAGTATTAGTAGTATTAGTAGTAGTAGTAGTAGTAGTAGTTTATTTGTCCCATAGGGAAGTTGAACTGCAGCAGATCACACATTTGGCATTTCATCGAGAACAGTACAGATAAAAAAATAAAACAGCATGTAGACAACTTTCATACATAATTAACAGTAAAAATAAGTGACATCATCATAATCACACTTCCTAAGTCTCAACTTTAACCTGATTAGACCAGCTGAGCAGGCTATAGGTAACTAACTATGGCTATTTGGTATTAAGGCATTTAATGGCCTGCGGCACAAAAGAAAATTTTGCTCTGTTTTTAGTAAAAGAAATTAGGCAAAGCAAAAAAGATGTTTGGTGGCTAGTACTATGGCTGGGACCCTGTATGTACTGTTGATGAAGTTAGGTGCTGTTCTGAGCATTATTTGTGGCTATAGAGTGGCGTTTTGGTTGAGGTTTGTTCATGGCTCCTCAGACCGCTGTGTAATACTATCGTGTGGTCGTTACTAAAGTTGGTATAACTAGAGAAGCAAGCAGTCGGCAACATTCATCTCTCAAGGGGGGGTGTCTAACTCTGTGTCATGGTGTGGTTGACCCTAAATTAATTTTTATGCCGGAATATCCCTTTGAATCTTGTTTCACCCCTGAAAGTTTATTCAAGAGGTATAGTGTGAGTAAGACCTGGTATAATGTGGTCAAGTAAAAAAAAAAAAAGAAAAATCTCTTATATTCTTGTTTTGCATTTTCATTTATAAAATAAAGGTTTTACCAATAAAGAGATGTTTTAAAGAGTGTACAGTGTCACTTAAATTATTTAGGGTATATCAAAAAGTAATGATATCGTGAGTCTGCATCAAGTGTTGGCACTAGTAGTCAAAAAAGTAACGAAATTGCCTTTTTTATACATTTTTTTTAACATGATAAAGGATTATTAAATCTGACACTATGCTTTCAGGACCTTATTTCCATAACCTTCACTGTAACCGCCAAATAGGAAGAGACGAATGAGATGCCAACTTCAGCGGCGTGTTAGAGCGTCTACTAGGAAGTCGTTTACATGTTATTTGATGATAAGAAACAGCTGCATATACTGGATAAGTTCAAACGGATACTGTGACTTAACAGGTAAGAACATAACATCTTACTGTTGTACAAATTAAAACAAAGTATTCGGCTGTTTCTAACCTGACGTACGGCTTTGTTTATGTAGCACAGGCTTAGCCTCCCTGCTAGTTAGCTGGTGAAAGTTAGCAGCCTGGGTTAAGCCGAGCTAAGTCCTGCTAACTAACTAACGGGGGCTGGATAAACGACTTCGTTAAGGCTGTTTGTATATTTTTAGCTTTATTTAATCGAAGTTTAAGAGTAGTAGTAGTAGAATAGCCTTATTCTACCATTTTAACGTTAACATAAGCTATCGTTAACTTTATTAGCCGGGGCTTGTTGGTAAGGTTAGCTGTGTTGAACTCACCAAGAAAGGAACTAAACAGATTAACGTGAGAAGATCAGCTTCTCCAGATTTTAATATTTCTCTCTGGTTTGGTTTGAAGACTTCTGGACTTGTTTAAAATCCGTTGTGTTGTGATAAAAGACTAAACTATGTCTCTTTAGTTTTCTAAAGCGTACTAAAAATGTCACAATCATCAGTAATAATGTGTGAAATAATTTAACTCTGAACACATCCAGAGTAAAGCTATAAAGCTGCATCCTTTTACAGTTTAAGGCTTTGAGGATGTGTGAACAGGACAGTCAAGTCATTTTAAGTTTAGAGACCCTTAAGTTTTCCTGAAATTTTCCAGAGTACATGTTTTAAGGGGTTTATTACTCTCAGAAGATGGTTCTTGTCTGTCTGGTTGTTTTTTAATGAGAGCTAAACTAAGAAAAAACTTCAATTTATGTTCGAATAAGATGTACATGCTGTAAGGTCATTGTAGCTTAAATTAAGTGTAACGCAATATTTTACCACAACAGTGCAGTATATTTACTACTGCCACTGCTGCTGTGTGAATCCTACCTCAATATATGATAGTATCCTACCTTAATGTTGATATATAGTCTGTACCTATTATTATTTTTATTATTATTATTTTTTCTCTTGCAACTATTTTTGTACTTTTAATTCGGTCTGTTTTCTTTTTTTGTATCTTTTGCACTGAAAATGGAGAAGCTCTCCAATCTAGTTGTACCTTCTGATAATAAAGGGCATTCTGATTCTGATTCTGATTCTTCTGACTCTGATCAGAGTTGAATTTACTTGGTTAGATTTTATTTTTTGCTGTGAAGGAATCATTCAGTCAGGTGGCTGTCATGCAGTAGAGTGAAAGCTTATATGTTTTGGCTTTTTTTTCTCACAACGCTGATGCTGGGAAATGTAATGAAGTACAGGACTATTTACAGAACATACTGAAGTAAAAATACAGATTTTAAAAACTTCTTTAAAAGGTTCTCAAGTACAGTGACAGTAAATGTGTTAAGTTGCATTTCTACCTCTGCTATAGGCAGAAATACTGGCGTAGTGATGATCATTTATAATCATAATACAATTCTTGTTTAGGTTTTCTTATTTAGCCTGAAATTAAGCGGTTGGACGTGAATGTTATTTGAGAACTTTGTAATTTGCTTTTGATAAATACTTTATTAATAACATTATTTCCAAGCCCTTCTTGATCCACAGAGTGAGAGGCCAGAGTACAATTTCTGAAACTGGCTTTTTGTAAACGTAATGAATTTGTGGATAAGTTAAACTGTGGACTGTTCAGCTGAAATGAGCTCTTTGTAGATGTGGAAGACTTCTTGCCGAGCACACACTTTTATTAAATACTTTTCGCACGATATGACATGAGTATTTACATAATTATAAGACCGCACTGACTGGACAGATGAGCAGGCAGGGGTCCAGAGTAAAGTTAGTTAAACATCCTGGTTTTCAAAGGTACTTGTTTAGGAAAGTGGGCAGCCTACTTGACTATTTTTACTTTTAACAGCCTACCATATCAATAATCAAGGGTCCTCCCCCACCCTCCATCAGACCTAAAAATCCGGACTTATTCAGCTGTATTTTTCATTGAGGGTCATTATAGTAGTGGAACTATATTTATAACTCTGACAGATTTTGTTTGATTAATAACTTTGCTTGTAGACTACTCTAGAAACTCAAAAAGGCCCGACACAGTTTGTCCTTAAAAGTCCATTTGAGTTTATTTATGATCTGAAGAATCTCCTTTTCAATCTTTGTTACATTCCAAGGAGTCCTTACCGAAAAGGATCGCTCACAGAACTGAATTTTACCTCTTTATAAGGCTGCAAAATGATTAAACTCTCTAATATCAATCATCCTGTCTGGAGGCCTGTACATGTGAGACTACGAGCACTGAAAGACTTTCTTCTCTGAAATAGGAAAATCATGGAGGAACAAACTACAGACATAGAGGTGACGGTCAAAACGTTAGACTCCCAAAGCAGAACCTACACAGTTGGAGCTCAGGTAAAACCATCAGCTCCTCATGATACAGACTAAGTTTTTATTTCCAGAGAGCTTTTGCAGTGAATCTGATCTGCTGTCTTCTAACTTTTTTTTGTAGTTAACAGTGAAAGAGTTTAAGGAGCACATCGCCCCTTCAGTGGGAATCCCTGTGGACAAACAGAGGCTGATCTACCAGGGCAGAGTCTTACAGGATGAGAGGACTCTGACAGACTACAGTAAGTTATTCAAGGGTCAATTAAAGTTATGAAGAAGTTGTTTTTTTAAGGGATCTGTCTTATTTATTTATTTTTTTAAATCACATCTACACATAAATAATCCTGCCTATATTGTTTTGTGGTCATAGATTTGTTTACATTTGCTCTATATCTGTTGAGTATTATGAGAATTTCTTGCTGTGAGTGTCTCTTGCTATTCTGTAGACAATGAAAAAGGGTAATAAGACATCAATTTAAAGCCAAAAAAGTGTTCTGTAGAAATGTAACTGTAGCTGGCTGTTGTTGTTCTAGATGTGGGTGGCAAGGTGATACATCTCGTGGAAAGGGCACCTCCTCCACCCTCCCAGCCTGGCTCAGGGTCAGGAGGAACTTCAGCCGACAGCGGGCCTTCCTCTTCCTCCCAGGGAACATCACAAGTGCCTCCACACGACCGCAATGCTAACAGCTACGTAATGCTTGGCACCTTCAACCTGCCTGTCAACATCATGGACCCCCAGCAAATACAGGTAGTTTATTTTTTTACTTGTGTAGATAAGCTGCCAGCGATTGAGTTGTATTGTTGTGGTGTGCTGTAGTTCTTGTAGTTCATTCTAGGCTTGTTTGAGCTCATATGTTTTTGTTTTTCCCCTGTCAGATGTCAGTCCAGCAGATGGTTTCAGGCATGGGAGACAATGCCAGGAATGCCAGAGTCACAACCAGCACTGGGGTAAGGTGGTTGCTAATCACTCTTCACCCCTCATAAGATTTTATTGTCTTTGTCTGATGGTCACTTTGTCGTTTTCAGAGTAATGGGTCCGTGAATGTGCACATCGATATGGACCAACCAGTGCAGAGCGAGCCGAGGCTGAGGCTGGTGCTGGCTGAGAACCTGCTGAGAGACATCAACGATGTCATCCACAGGATGGAGGTTCGAGCTCAACTGTTCACATCCCTCTAGTGAAGAGGACTCACACGCCTCATCAACATGATGATCATCTGCAATATTTCTTTCTTTTCAGGGTCGACCAACTGAATCTTCCTCCACCCAAACAGACACCGCCTCCGCAGCTTCTGCTCCTCCTCCTCCCTCGTCTTCTTCCACCAGTTCCACTCCTTCACCCTCTGCCCAGCCCATGGACACGTCCCCACCTCCAACAACTCCCCCACCTCCACCCACTTCTTCAGCACAATCTGAGGGACCAACACCTCAACCTGGACCCAAGTGAGACACCCCACAGTAGAATCATTTCCACTCCTTACGTTTCTATCCTTGTTTCATCTGTTGAGTCTGATCCTGATCATCTTTGCACTTTTTCCCACCTGCAGTCACCCCAGTCCAGCTGAACTGGCCGAGATGTTGTCTGAGCTGCGCAGGGTGGAGGAGAACCTGCAGCCTTTTATTCAGAGAGCTCACACCATCCTGGAGACCGCCACCACAGCAGAATACAGCAATAACACAGTAGGAGTCAAACACAGTACATCCCATAATTATCTGCTGAACTGAAGTAGTTCTCTACAGATGACAGTCACATTTTGAGCTGTTAGTTTTACAAGTTCAAAGGTAGTAATTTCTTTATTTTATTTGGATTTATTTTGTGGTAAAAGGATTATCAAAATCCATGAAACTTTTTTTGGACCAAAAATAATTGAAAAATATACTTGAACAAGACCTACACTTGTTCAAGAGGTTTCTCTGTAGCTTTAAAGATTCCAGCTGTCAGATGTAACATTTGGAAAGAAAGAAAATAAATAAATTTAGTTCAGGGTAAATATGATGCACGGTCTTTAAAATCCTGTGAGTCTCAATGTCACTCTTGTTTTCCTTTCGTCTGTCACAGGAGAGAGAGGATGATCAGCGCAATCTTGTAATGACCTGGGAGTGTCTCCGTCTCCTTGGTAACGCCCTTGTGGCTCTCAGTGACCTGCGACTGAACCTCATGAGCCCGGTGCCCCGTCACCTCCATGTGGTCCGTCCCTTTTCTCACTACGCCACACCGGTCACTCTGCCAGGAGCTGTGCACCACCACATCCCCGTACAAGTAAGAGGAGACACGATGAAGCGGTCGACTTGAAACTTTGATGTAAACACGCTGACCGTATGTGCCTCTCCATCCACAGATGAACTTGGGCGCCACGGTAACAGTTGGGGCGAACAACGCAGAGGGACAAGCCCCGCCCACCCAGTCAGCCAGCCAGTCGGAGCAGGCAGGTCAGGGACAGACCTCCCCCTCACAGACCTCCCCCTCCAATCAGCAGGCTGGACAGGGACAGGCTGGCCCCCGGGTCATCAGGATCAGCCACCAGGCAGTCCCGGTGGTCATGATGCAGATGAACACGGACGGTGTGTTGTCCCCTACCCGCCACTGATTGAATGCTCCGCTACGTCACAGCTGTTTGTGTGTCCTATTAGTGTGCAGCAGTGCTCTGCAGTTAAATTCAACAATAAGAGAATAAGTGCTGAATGATCTGAAAACGGGAACTTCAAACCTCATTCAGTACCCCGATCGTCTGAGAAATGATGACTGTTATTGCAGCTTCGTGTACAGGGAATGACTTCAGTCGTGCCCCAGGAAGTTCATTTGTTTTTTGTTTCTGTTGTGCAGGTGCAGGTCCAGGCGCAAACCCTGCAGCAGCTGGACAGCAAATACCAGGACAACCAGGTAAATACACTCAGAGGCAAACCAGACTAGAGGGGCTACTTCTGAATAGAAACAGTTTGACTTGACTAATGAAAGATCATAGTTTTCACTGAGGGGTGGGATGAGCAAGGAGACATTTCAGTGTAGAATCTGATATAGAGTACTGCCATAAAAAACCTTGTGAAGTGCTGGAAGAGACTCCTCTGTTTAAGACAACAAATGATGAGTCTGTCTTTACCTCACAATTATCAGTGCTACTATCAGCTGAGCTCAACTACTGTACATGTTGGGGATAACGGATGGTACCAGAAAATAGCTACACATCTGCATAGAAACTGCACATTGTTGAATGCAGTGGAAATCCCCATGCAGGAACACAGTTTAGACACTTTCCCTTCTGGAAATCCCCTCAGAAGACTTTGCCTTTCGTACAAGTGCAAGTTCTACTTTTACTCCCGGTTTTCAAGAAAAGCCAGAAATATGGTGGCATTTTACCAAAGCACAAGACCTGAGAATAGATAGAAAAAAGTTTCCTATTTCTGGGTGTTTTTATTGGTAAATCTCAGATTTCCTACTTATCTATCTGTCTGTCTGTCTGTCTGTCTGTCTGTCTGTCTGTCTGTCTGTCTGTCTGTGTCCTCGCAGACAGCTTCAATGCACCAATCTTGAAGTGGCCCCTAATGACCCCTAATACTGTGTGAACATGCCAATAAATGTGCTATTGAAGCCTGACCTTTTTAATACACCTGACCACAAACATGTTACATTTTTATGTAGAAGGGATTATGGGTAGAGTGGGAAACTGAGTTAAGAGAGCAGGGATGTAATGTGGAGAAATGTGGTTGGAATTGAACCTTGGCTGCCTGCTGCTGCATAACCCAAAGTCAAAAATGTGTTTTGTGTGATCTTTTCGCCACCGTTGACCTGGTCAGACAAAAAGAAACTGTTTTTTTGTTTCAGCTAATTATCAATTTAATTTATGTTATCGCGCTCATGTCCATCTGTTTCCTCCTTCAGGCGCCCTCCCTCCAGACTTCATGCGGAATCTAATGCAACAGATCAGTCAGTATGCAGCTGCTGTAGCTACAAGCGCTGCCACCGCGGGACATCCGGTCCAGCCTCAGCCCACCCCACCCGGCTACAACTCCACAGCCAACTCCTCCACTACAACCACAGGTCCCAACACACCCACCACCACTCCCACCGCTCCCCCGCCTCCTCCTCATACGGGCCCCCAGCCGCAAGCCAGGGTTGTGTTCACCCGGCCCCCCTTTGCACCAAACATGGCCCCTCCAGCCTTTGGCCCTCGGGGGACCACCATCAATGTGAGGGCTGCTATGCCGGGCCAGCAGCCAGGACAGGTGGGGATGATGTTTTGTGTCGTGATAACTGATCGTTGAAGCAACAAGACAACATTTTTTGAACCATAACAATGTTTTTCTCCACAGGCGTTCAACCCTGCTGCTCTCAACCAGATGATTAGTGGTTTGGTTGGACAGCTTCTACTGCCAGGACAAATGGGTTCGCTTTCATCCTCACTGGATTTAGATTTTGGTGCATTAATGGTGTTGATTTAAAAGAAACTCTCAATTGTTCACATTTTCTGTTTTTGTTTCCTTCAGCAGGTCAAACTGTTACATCTTCCTCCTCCACCTCCACCTCCTCCTCGTCCTCCTTTTCCTCGTCCTCCTCCTCCTCGCAAAATTCCTCCTCCTCCTCTTCCTTCTCTTTCTCCGGCTCGGGTCCAACACCTCCCCCCAATGGGAACACTACGGGTCAACCTGAGACCAACTCTGCTGAGCCCCAGGCCCAGGAGATGCCCCCAGACCTGGGCCAGCTCTTGGGTTCTCTCCTGGGTGTAGCTGGGGGGGCCGCTGTGGGACCTGGAGGAGCCCCTTCAATTACTGTGACCACATCAGGGGTCCCAGCCTTCATCCAGGGAGTGAGCGAATTCATGCAGGTCAGTGTTTCAGAGTTCAACGATGTTCACATGGTGCTTTACATTTGAAGCAAAGCCGAGAAACGTCTTAGCAGGGGTCCTAAATCCTCACCCTTCATTGTTTTTCCTTTCTAGGCATCCCAGCCCATCTTTGCTCCACCCCCACCTGCTTCAGGTACCGCTCCTGCTCCTGGTGCAGGACCCAACCCAGCTCCCAACCCAGCCGGGGCAGCCGAAGCCCTCAACCCAGAGCTGTTCACGGGCATCGTCCGCGGCGTCCTGAGCACCATGATGGGATCTCTGGGACAGGCCCAGAACGACACAGAGAGCATCGCACAGTTCATGCAGAGGCTGTCCCAGGCCACCAACATCTTCATCAGCCCTGAGGATCCCACCGGTAAACAGCAAAGATGAACATGAGGATGTTTACGCAGCAGCAGAGATGAGGAGAAGATCAAGATTACTCGTCGAAATTTAAACCCTCTTAGATCTTTTTGTTCAGTCTCGTTTTTTTCTGTTTTCATGGTTCCCAGGGTTTTTTGGAGAGCTGCTCATGCTGGTGTGTCAGACTTTCACCATGTCAGACCTGGTGATGCTGCTTCATGGACAGCACCAGCCCCTCGGCCGCATCCAGCCTCAGCTGTCTCAGTTCTTCACGCAGAACTACCTCAACGGCAGAGAGCCCACGGATGAAAACATTGCTGTAAGACGCCCTCCCTATTCAGAAATCTGTTTTTTCCATTAAAATGTCTTTTTTTTTTAGGTTTTTAACTTCTTCTGCTCTTGTTTGCTGTCCCTCTGTTTGTATTTTCCTTTCTCTCCTCCAGACTGCTGCTGTCAGTCTCGTCAACGAGCTCGAGGAGTACATCACTGAGAGCTTTGTAAGTACTTGATTTCAAAACTCCAGAGTGGCTAAAATCTGTTGGATAAAATTGATTTCCAGACTCTAACGGCCCTTCTCTCTTTTCGAATCCCACAGAGAGAGTCCTCGGTCACAGTGTTGGAAGGTGTTGACGCCACTCAGACCAACATGTCCTTCTTCAGACAACAGCTGACCCTCATCGCCACTCATATCTTGCGATGTAACGGTAAATATAAAAACGATAGGTTCACTTGGGGTATAATTTTTTTAATCTCAGTTTTTCTTGTGTCTGCAGGACCTCAGTATCACACTTTTCTTTCTCCTCCCAGATGACTCCTTTGGGCCCCAGCTGCTGCAGATGTGTAACCAGGCACTGTTTGAGTGTCTCGCCCTCAACCTGCACTGCCTGAGGGGCGATCAGAGAGCCCTGACTGCGGTCATCAACCACAGAATAGTAAATACGGCACACTCTCACACTCATTCACACACTCTTATCCTTCGCAGGAGGCATTGAAGAAATGAATTGCAGAAGGAAATGGAGTAAACACGAACACACAAGCTCGAGCAGTTGAAGGAACTTTGAAGAGGCTGTTGCGAAGTGTTATGTAACAGCGTTCAAACATAGTATTTGTTTTTAAAACCTACTTTCACACCATCACAGGATATTTAAAGTGTCATGTGTGCTTTGACTGAACTTACTCTCAGAAGAAATTAACTCTTACTATAATTAAACAAATAAGTTTAGGGAACTGAATGAATACAGCGAAAAGAGAAGTCACTAAATCTGCCTCTGAAGTGTTATTCTGATTCTTCACAGGTTATAGATGTAAAATATTTTAATTGTAAGAGGACAAAATCACCAGTTTTAAAATCTAACTATCTCCTGTTTTTCCAGCGGAGGATGTCGAGTGACATCAGCCCCAGCCTGGTCAACTGGATGACCAGTATGATGACCATGAGGCTGCAGGTCATTCTGGAGCACATCCCCGTCTCACAGGAGCAGATCCAGAACTACATTGTTTACACACAGGTAACAGATCAGCTGCTTTGGGAGAGATCTCACTAAGTTGTGGTTAAGTCATGCTCAGCTGATGTGGACACTCAGGCCCTGAGGCTTACACTGGTGATTTTCAATCCTTTTTACCTCCTGAGTAGTGTTTCTTCTGTAATCTGTGTCTGTGTGACTCTAGATATCTTATTTTTCCTTTTCAGCACAGAGTACAAACACAACAAGTTGCATTTAGAGAAACGAGTCTGTTATCTGGTGGCTGTAGCATATCCTGTTACTTTGGACAGCATGACTGAAATGGCTAATAAATATTAAATGACATTCTTTCACAGAGAGATCAGTCTTCCGGAGCTGGCACACAAGAGCCTGAACGAGCACAAAGTGCTGCGGTAAGCACGAGGCGTCTTCGATGCCCCTTTTTATGAGTGAAACATTTTCAGTACTGCTCTACTTTTTCGTTTCTCATTTTAACTCCACTCCTCCTCCAAAGATCGGGGACACCCACTCACCGCCTGCAGCCACCACAGCAGAGGAGGCCATGTCAGTGTCACACGACACGAGGGCATCGTCACGAGAGGCGCGGGTGTTGCCTGTGGACCTGGGTGCCTCAGGAGGAGCTGCACCGTTAGGTGGCGACATGGCGGCAGCGGGGGCTGAGGGAGGAAGTGAGGAGTCTGCTCGAGAGTCAGAGGCCTGGGCGGCCGCTGTTCCACCTGTAAGAGTCCACAGTTTGTCAGCTGGTTTAACATTTGGATCTGGTTAGTCCAGAGATCAGTTTGCTCTGCTTTAGTTCAGGCCTGCCTCTAATCTTTAGATGATCAAACAAACAGGAAGCAGCTTTTACAGAAACTATGTTCTCTGGTGTAAATACGTCCACTAAATAACGTTTACTCTGTGTGTGTCAGACAATATTCCAGTTTAAAATGTGCACTGCAAAAAAGGAATTTCAAGAAAGGAAAACAGCCTTGTACAAAAAAAGTATTAATCTTGTCAAGCATGTTTGGCATTAGAAAAATGATCTTATTCTAAGAGAAAATGTCTAACTTTTTCTTGATAAGTTATTGCAGCTAATTTTGAGACAGAATGAACCAGAAATAAAGTAGAAAAATGTTTTACAATAAAATCCGGCGGAGCAACAAGATCATTCATCTCATTTTAAGAGTAAGACTTATGTACAACTTCTCAATTTAAGAATGTCATGAAACAAGAACAGAACATATCACTTATCGTGCAACCCTGTTAACTCCAGACCCTCACACTCTGTCTGTTCCCTGTTTGTTCCCTGTGTTTTAGGAGTGGGTTCCCATCATCAGGTGTGACATGGTGACCCAGAGGAAGATGAGGACTCAGCCACCGCTGTCTGACGCCTATTTGCACGGCATGCCAGCTAAACGCAGAAAGGTAATCAGATGATTAGGAACCTTACTAAAAAATACATCAATGTTTCATGTCCACAAAATCTCTCAGAGTCTGTTTACACGTGTTTTCAGACAGGACTAGGCAGTGGGAGCCTCCTCTCGCTCTCTGACGCAGTGAGTCAGGCGGCCAAAACAGCCGGAGTGAAGCCGATCACCTCAGCTGAGCAGCTACAAGACGAGCTGGAGACGCAGGAGCTGAAGGAAGCTTATGCAGAACAGGTAAACTCGTGTGTATGTGTGATGAACATTTGAACAGATTAAGGACACACAGCGCATCATTGAGTGATCTGTTCCCGCTCACCGCGATAATCCTTTTTCCTCTCAGGTGAAATCAGACATCAAGAAGCGAGTGAGAGAAGACCAGGATTTTAACTCCCAGCAGTTCCCCAACTCACACAGAGCTTTCTCATCAGACTCATAATCATGACAAAGAAAACCTGCATCCCTGACATCTTCTTCTTCTTCTTCTTCTTCTTCTTCATTTGACTACCACTCAGCGCAGCTCCCTTCCTCCCCTCCCTAAACTGTCTGTTGGCCTTCTTAGAGACGCTCTTGACTTATTGCCTCATGCTAATGTGAGTACTCCCCCAGTGCCTATTTATTTTTCTGTTGACTTTTTCTCCAACCTCTGCTGAGACTATTAGGTTGCTAAAAGGCAAAAATAACACCAGAATTAAGTTTGACCCAAACAGGTCACTATACCTCTATCTGTGCGTCTGTATTTTTCCCCCTTTTCCTCCTCTTGTTGTTTTAATAATTCAGAGCCTGAATCATAATTTAGTCGACTCCTGCTTTCCTCTTAGTACTCTGAAACACAGGAGTAAACTTTCATGCGATGAACATGCTGTTTGGTACATGAATGTACAGTAAGCTTAATAAAAATCTTGATACAATTCATATTGTCGCCTTTATGAGTCGGGATGTTAAAAGAGCAGAACAGCTCAGGTGAACAGGTAGACGGTGTTGTACCATAGTTTGTCCACCAGAGGGCACTGACTGAATTCTCCACCATTCAGTACTAGAGATGTCAAATTAAAATGGCCTTGAATTATTTTAATGTTCATACAAAACAAAACAAATATAAATAGAAAGATGAATTTCAGAGCAAAGGAAAGAAATTGCTTTATTTTCTATCAGATTGTTTTAAAAAAGTAGGGGAAATAAGATTAACGGGATAACATCTCCTGATTTTTACTCAAAGTTTATTTTGTAGATTAAAAGGATCTGTGCACATGTTCAAAAAACTCAACTCTAATGCTTGTCATTAATTATATAAAACAAATATTTAGGTTTGCAGCTTCACTTTGAGTAACGATAAATTAAGATTTATTTTTCTCTGATACAGAGGAAGCTTCTTTAACTGTTTGTCAGACCATATAAAGGGATTTTTATTATTTTAAAGCTCCTGAGTTTATATCATGATGATTTTGCCTGAATCTGCAGGGAGTAGGTGTCAGCAGAGCACTATTTTCACAGTAAATGAAGCATTTCAGCGCAAAAATTCAGCAGGATGACATTTCACTATCTTAGCATGAAGAGGACAAGAAAAGCAAAGATTGTCTATCAACAGGGGGCGCCAGAATTGACATAATCTCATAGTTCCTCACAGGAGCTTTAACTTAGAGATCACCAAAAACTATTTTAACACAAAACAAGATTTAAAATGGAAAAAAAGGGGATCGCAGGGCTCTGTGATAGATTGGAGACCTGTCCAGGGTCTATCTTGCTTTTCTAGCAAAGACAGCTGGGATGGGTTCCACTCCCCTGTCTCCTTCCAAACACATGAAAAGAGGACTAAGGATTCTGTCAGAGTTGTCAGCTTAGATGTTAATTTTCTTTTTTTTTTTATCATTAGTTTTATTCAACATGAGTAGAAAAGCAGAGTTACAGGTGTAATGTTTCAGATGTTCATGTATCGTTTTTCCTTTTTCCAAAAAAAGAAACGACAACAATCCAAACACGACATACACACAGAGCTCTAAGGCTCAGAATTTGGTACAGCAAAAGGACAAAGTTTGGGTCAAACATTTAACAGTGAACATCAAGCATTCCCTCCCTCCCTCCCTCCCTCCCTCCCTATCTCCCAAGTCTCTGGACCTTCCCACCTTCACCCACTGCAAAGACAGTACATAGATAGTCTAAATTTACAGTACATGTTCAAAAAGCAAAAAGAATGTTTATCAAGTATATATCTTCCCTTGATCCTCCCCCCTCTCCCTCCAAAAAAGAAAAAAAAAGAGAAATAGCAATAATAAATGAGCAATTTAGTAAGTAAAGTAAGACAAAAGGTCAAGAAAGAAGGTAAGAGAAAGTTAAGAGACAGAGTGGCATGTGACGGTGGCAATCTCAGATCTCAAAGAGTTGTCAAGTTGTTTAAGTAATTTATAGTGGGGCCCCAGGAGGACGTGAAACCACCTGGTGACCCCCGTAAATCAAATTTAATTTTCTCTAATTTTAAATAAGCCATCACATCTTTAAGCCAGGAGTGTGATTGGGGGGCGTGTGAAGACTTCCACTCTAGCAGGATTTTCCTCCTTGCCAGCAGTGTCAGAAAAGCAATACCATTTTGAGTTGTTCTATTATAAGTTAATTCTCTGGGCAGCACCCCAAAAATAGCTGATTCTGGACTGGGTTGTAGATTAATGTTAAACATTTGAGATAAGTGTCTGAATATGTCAGTCCAGTATGTCTGTATACAGGGACAAGCCCAAAACATATGAGTTAAATCTGCATGGGATAATTGACATTTGTCACAAGTATCATCCAGGGTGGGGTATATTCTAGCCAATTTGGCTTTGCTATAATGGGAACGATGAAAGACCTTCAGTTGTATCAGGCTGAGTCGGGCACACGATGCACTGCCATTCACTAGAGTCTGTGCCCGCTTCCAAGTGTCATCTGCGATTGGTTCTCCAAATTCTTCCTCCCAGCCCAATCTGATCCCGTCTACAGTAGTAGCTCTTAAAGAAGAGATTACTTTGTAGACAAAGGACAAAAGTCCTTTTAATTGTCCAGGAGCTTCTAGAATAGGTTCCATTCCAGAACTAGGAGGCTTATTAGGGAATGAAGGGTTGTGAGTTTTAACAAAGTCACGGATTTGAAAAAATCTAAAAAGGTGAGAATTCGGAAGTTCATATTTATTGGCTAGTTCTCTAAAATTTGCAAAAATCCCGTCAATATAGAGATCTGATAGTCTAGAGAGGCCCAGTCTGTGCCACGTCAAGTAGCTTGGGTCTGTAATTGAGGGGGCAAATAGGTGATTATTATAAATAGGACTGTAGGGAGAAAGTTCACGGAGGCCGAAAAAGGTTCTAAATTGAGACCATATCTGTAAGGTACTCACAACAATTGGGTTAGCTGAGTGACGTTTAGGTAAAATAGGTAATTTGGTAGTAGTTAAGGCTAGTAAAGATGTGTTAAGACATGAGTTGGCTTCAATTTTGCACCAATCTAAATCGGGGTGTTGGGACCAGCAAATTATCTTAGAGATGTTAGCAGCCCAATAGTAAAATTTAAAATTAGGGAGCGCAAGACCACCTTCGACCCTAGATCTTTGTAGATATTCTCTCTTAATTCTTGAGGGTTTGTCCCCCCAGATAAATGAGGACAACAATGAGTCAAGTTTACAAAAAAAGGATCTAGGAATAAAGACTGGTAAGGCTTGAAATAAATACAAAAAACGAGGTAACACGTTCATCTTAATACAGTTCACTCTCCCTGCCAGTGATATATTGATAAGTCCCCACCTGTGAAGATCTACTTTTAGTTTCTCAACAAGGGGTAAGATATTATCTCTAAACAAATCATCTAGCGATCTACGGATAAGTACCCCCAGATATTTAAACCCAATCTCAGAGGTACGAAATGGTAGTGAATTGCTTGGAATTTTGCGAGCCAAGTCGTTTATTGGAAAGCATTCACTTTTATTAAAGTTTAATCTGTAACCCGAAAAAGTACCAAATCTATTCAACAGTTGAATGATCTTTGGCACTGAGAAAACTGGGTCTGATATATATATTAATAAGTCATCTGCGTACAGAGAGACTTTATATTCCAATCCCCACCTGCGAATACCCTGGTAGAAAGGAGCTGATTTAAGGGCAATAGAGAGAGGTTCGATTGCCAGGGCGAATAGTAGGGGGCTTGCTGGGCAACCTTGTCTGCAGCCTCTAGAGAGCGTAAACATCTGTGAATTCATTCCATTGGTACTGACCGACGCCTTAGGGGCCGAGTAGAGAAGTGAGATGAGAGAGATCATCCTAGGACCGAAACCAAACTTCTTGAGAACCTCCAGTAGGTAACTCCACTCCACCATGTCAAAAGCTTTCTCTGCATCCAAGGAGACCACCATCTCGGGGGTCCACGAGGATGCAGGAGAGAGAATAACATTGAGGAGACGACGAATATTAGATGAGGAATGACGGTCTCTGATAAAACCAGTCTGGTCTACAGAGATCATGTCACTAATGACTGTCTCCATACGTGAAGCTAATATTTTCGCGAGAATCTTGTAGTCAGCATTTAAAAGAGATATGGGCCGGTATGAACCACAGTTCAGTGGGTCTTTGTCCGGTTTTAGGATAAGCGAAATTGATGCTTCTGTAAGTGTTTGAGGTAGGAGGCCCTTTCCAAGAGAGTCAGTGTACATTTTCGACAGGAGTGGAGCTAGTTTATTAGAAAATATTTTATAAAATTCAACTGGATAGCCGTCTGGGCCAGGAGCCTTCCCATTTTGCATTGCTAAAATTGAGTCTTCAATCTCCTTCAAGCTTAAAGGCTGTTCTAGAGTTTCATATTTTTCGACGTGGAGAATCGGAAACTGGAGGTCCCCAAGGAAGCTCATCATATCAGAAATGTCCACAGGGAACCGAGTAGTATACAGATCAGAATAAAAGGTTTTAAAAGTGTTATTAATTTCTGTCGGAATAACTGTACATAAGCCATCTGAGTTCTTAATTTGGGGAATGTTTCTTGCAGCACTCTCTTTCTTGAGTTGATGGGATAGTAATCGGCCTGCCTTCTCACCGTGTTCATACGTGAGGCCCCTTGAGCGTATTAGCATATTCTCTGTTTTTTCTGTAGTAAGCAAATCATATTGCATCTGTAAACTTAGCCTCTCTTTGTATGTTTCAGGAGAAGGAGATACTGAGTAATCATTATCCAATTTTTTAATACCTTCAATTAACTGATCTAGTTGTTTTTTCTTTAATTTATTCTTTTTGGAGCAATATGATATAATGTCCCCCCTGATTACAGCCTTTAGGGTTTCCCAAAGTAAGGATGGTGAGACAGTATCAGAGTTATTATTTGAGATGAATTCATCAATTTTATTGGCAATAAATGTGCTAAAATTAGGGTCGTTTAATAATATGGGATTTAGTCTCCAAGGTGGACGGGCTTTGTTTAAATTTGAAAAATCAAGGTCAAGCAGTAAGGGGGCATGGTCTGAAACTACGATGGCTGAGTAGTCAACGAATTTAACTGAGGGTAAAAAAAATTTATCAATGAATAAGTAGTCAATTCTAGTGAACGTTTTATGTACTTTAGAGAAAAAAGAAAAGATTTTCTTGTCAGGAAACTTAAAACGCCAAACGTCCACACAACCTACTTGACTCATAAATGAAGATATAGCCTTAGCCATCTTGGAAATAGCTTTTTTCTTTGTACTTGATCGATCTAAGACTTGGTCCATGGTGCAATTTGTATCGCCTCCAAAAATCAAATGGTAAGAGTTCAAATCAGGCAGGAGGGAGATAATCTTGTTAATAAAAGCTTCATCATCCCAGTTTGGGGCATAAATGTTTACCAAGAGCACTGGGGTATTAAAGAGACAACCTGAAACCATAATGAAACGGCCACAAGGGTCGGAGATAATATCTTTTTTAATAAAATGAACATTTTTATGAATTAGAATGGCAGTACCCCGTGTCCTCGAATCAAAGCCTGAGTGGTAAATCTGGCCCACCCATTGTGCCTTCAATCTAGACTGATCCTTTATAGTCAAGTGGGTTTCCTGCAAAAAGGCGATCTCAGTTTTAAGGTGTTTGAGATGTGACAGGATACGTCCTCTCTTGACTGGCCCATTCATTCCCCCAACATTCCAACATGTGAACCTCAACGACTTCCCACCCCCTTGCATGTCAACATTAGTAGAATTCAGCATAGTCTTAGTCTAAGTCAGATAAAAAGGAACAAGGAGTAAAAAAAGAGGGGGGGGGGGAGGAGAAATAGGAAGAGGAGGGGAAAAAAGAAGAGAAAAGAAAGAAAAAAAAACACATACTTAATTGATAGAAATTTAAAGCTAAGGTGAGGCCCAGAGACTTCCCTCCCCCCTAGAACAAAATACACGGACAGTGACATAACCATACGTAGAACAGACAACACCAAACTAAACAAAACAAGATTTAAAAACCCTAACATTATCCCTATACCTAAGCCGATCCCGTTAAATAGGATTGGCTGCAGGACCCTAACTATTATGTCCTTCAGGCTGAACCCTCTTTCTAAGTGAGGGTCCCTGAACATAGGTTATCAAATGTACAATGTAAAGTAACAGACAAAAAATCCCAAAAGAGTGACTTATTTCAAGTCTGGCGCATACAATAAAGCACCATATAAATGCATGACGTATGCAGGATGTACGTGTGTGTGTACATCTCATCTCTATGAGCGCAACAGTCGTTCTGTACCTCGCAGTCCAGCGAGCCGCGCGCAGAGGACAGGCCGGCCCACGAGTCCGCAGCGAGGCGAGAGCGCGCACCGCACTCGTGTCTCCCTACGGGTCCGCGAGCCGACCATCATCCCAAGCGCACAGACCACTGCTCACCGAGGCACAGCTGAACCATATTATGTAAATCCCACATTTTATCTCAAGTACTAACTATGAATGGATGAACAGCAGGTCAAAGCCACCATATCAGAGGGAATATCCCTAATTCAATACCACCGAAGTGCCTCAGTTACGAGGCGATATGTAATGTGCATGATATGAAAACTTCAGTAGTGAAAGTTACAATAGCCTATTGCAATAGCATAAACGAAGGAATAGATTGACTAATAAGAAAAAGAGAAGAGGAAAAAATAAATAAAAAAGCAGTTTAACGCAGTGGAGTTTTAGAGAAACAGTAAATGAAATACAAAAATAGTAATCATAACTAACAACAATAAATACAATTTGCGTGTTCAGGATGGTGATTGGACCGTCTTCACAAGTCAGAATTACCGCTTTAAGATATACTAGAGGTTGGTGTGAATTCAGATAGAAATATTGCCTAAATATAAGTCTCTCATGCATTCTAAAAGCCAAGTTGGTCTTACCTCAGCACGTCAGTGCATGAGTCAAAGCAGGGTGAAGTAAACAGGTCCATAAGAGCGGAAGGGGGATAAGTGATAGGCTAATTTTGTCCAAGTTGAAGATCAACGGTGATACTAGTAGGGGCTTTAAGCCACAGTCACTCGGCCCCGGGTGAATCAGGTGTCTCGGGCAGCACGTTTATCCTCTGGTCATAAAAAGTCTTGGCCTCCTCGGGGGAGTGAAAAGTCACGGTTTCATCATGAAATGTTATCTGCAAGCGTGCGCCGCTTACTATACGGGTACGGATTCCCTTATCATACAGGGATTTCTTGATCGGATTGTAAGCAGCGCAACGTTTCGCCAAAGCCACCGTTGTGTGCGCGTAGAATCGCAGCTGGGTATCTCGGAACCAGCATTCATGTTTGCGGGACCATTTCGCCGCTCTCTCCTTCTCCTGCATGTAGTGGAAACAGACGACCATGGTTCTGGGTCTCACTCGGTTCTTCTGGTCCGTCTTTCCTCCTGAACGGTACACATAGTCCAGTGTTGGGGGAGTAGGGAAAACGTCTGTGCCCATAACTTCTTTTAGTAGCTCGGCCACAAACTTGGCTGGGTCGGAACCGGACTCACTTCCCTCGGGTATACCGACTATTCTCAGCATGGACTTGTTGGCATTGTTCTCCAAACTTTCCACCCGGTCCAGCAGCTCCTTGTTCTGTGTTTGGAGAAGCTCCACCTGGGTCTCGGCTAGCGCGAGTTTGGCGAAGTTGTCCCCGGCCAAGGTCTCTGTTTTAGTTAGCCGGCCATCGAAGGACTGTAGTTGTTGTCCCAGGGATTCCACCGAGGCTTTCAAAGAGTCGGCCGACTTCTTTATCAGGGTAGCCACGTCCAGTTTAAAGGTTTCACGCTGCTTGTCTAGTAGCGATTCCAGGTCGGACCTGGTAACTGGGTCGCCGTGATTGCATTGTTCTGTCCCAGGTGTGGACGCCGCGGGGGATATTTCGTCTTTGTTTCTTTGCCGATTTCCCCTCGAGCCGCTCATTTTGTGAATGGAGCAAGCTGTCCAAACGGTGAAGAGTGAGTTAAAAAGGTTGCTTAAACATAAAGCACTTTTGGGAAAAAAAGATAGCCTAGTTCAGGAGACCCGACGTGCGTGAGCTCCTCACAGCAGCATCACCGCAGATGTTAATTTTCTTGAGATTAAAACTGGATGGAAAATCTGGACATATCAGTACAAGACAGACATATTTCTGCTTGTTTCCCTGTTTCAGTAAAGGTGCAAACATCATAAAGTGGCAATGTGATAACACCTTCACTGATAACAACCTTCTGAGTGCTGGACTTTCTTCACACAAGATATGAGACTCCTCTGAAACAGCCACAGAGGAAACATGTTAAGAGCCTACGGATGGATACAGGAGGACTTGGCTTTGAAACTAGGAGCTTCTGGCAGGAGATTTCTGTATTTATGAGGGGGAAAACCAAAAGATCAAGAGTGTGATGAAATACAGAAGTACTTGGATGAAAGAGAAGAAGGAGGCAGAACACACAGGGGATCGAAAAAGAGTGCACAAACACACTACACTTCAGATGGATTCGCCTGTGGAGTGAGTCAGACCTCAGCGCTGTCAAAATCTACATGATAGTCCGATCCTTCTGCATCAAATTAGCACTGACTGCTGTAAGGGTTGAAGTAGATTAAACTCAAATTATTTCAAACGATCAGATTTTCATCATAAGTCATAGTAATAATGAATGAATGAATGACACACTCATTATGCTTTCCATCTGCTTTAATAACCCTTAACTCCTAATTTTGGCTTTAAGAG
The DNA here is from genome assembly GCA_962446985.1 of Xyrichtys novacula. Taxonomy (NCBI): domain Eukaryota; kingdom Metazoa; phylum Chordata; class Actinopteri; order Labriformes; family Labridae; genus Xyrichtys; species Xyrichtys novacula. Next base: position 30,287,153 of record OY660871.1, read on the forward strand.
CATCATGTTATTCACCCTGCAGTGGTTTATCTGAGTCCATCTTAATATTGTCAATATTTATTAATTATCTCTGTATATATTTTAAATTTTGTGGACATCAAATTTGCTTTAGAGTTCTTTTTAAATTCAGTTTTTGAACTTCTCTGTTAGGAACACCAGCTCCTGGTTTTAGTGAATGTTTTATAAAAAGACTTTTGGACTTGGACTTTTGTTTTTATAGTTTTATCTGAGTCGCTCTGTCCTGCTTCTTTAGTTTTATTGTTTTTAATTGTCAAGAAACTTGCGAATCACTTTGAATATTCCCACTTTTGTAATACAATGATTCCTAATTGGTTTGTGGACATTTCTTAAAATCCTAAACAGTAACCCCTTTTCACCCAGAAAGACAAGACTACAGTGTGAAGTTGTTAAAATTGAATAGCACTGAATAGTAAGTGTGTGCTACATATACAGTATCTAATAAGGTCAAGTGATGTGAGGCTCCATCCCCGCCAGTACATGCTGGAACATAAAGCTCTTTTTAAAATGAATGGAGCTAAATATAGAGTTTAATTAGCCTGTATGATTTGCACACAATGACTTCATTTTTCAGGCTGGTAGAGCAGCTGAGCTGTTTGAGGTCACGGTGACCTTGGTGAACAGGTTAAACCGCCTGAGGAGCCACACGGAGGAATTTAAACAGCCTGTGCAGTTCCTGGATGGCATCCTGCTCAGGGTGAGGAATGTGGGCGAGTCATGTGGCACCGAGTAACTCCCTCCTCTGTTATCAGCTGAGGCCGGGAGCAAAGCAGAAACACAAGACTGTCCACGCCACTGCAGCAGCTCTACACGTTTATTCTGGTAATTCAAGTACACGTCTACAGCAGTGAGAGAATTCATGTACAGGAGGATTTTTTTATATGCATTATATGCATGAAAACAAAGCAATAAATATGCATGTTTATCTGCGAAAAAAAAAGAAAAGGAAAACAGTCTTCACGCTACAATACTTCGATTTTAATTCAGTGTTAATCTTCTCATGTGGTTACGACATCTGACTCCTAAATCTATTGTCACCTGAACACACCATTGTGTGTGGTCAGCCATGAATAGTGAGGCTGGGAGTGGAGAGCACAGTCATCATGGTGCTAACCTGTTCTTTATTTGCACAGGGTGTGAGTGTGGAGACCATAGACAGCTGCTGTTGACATCCACCACGGGACAGAGACGGATTATATAGAGCCAACATTTGACTTCTTGACGAGAGTTTGATGACAGGATTGATGGTCTCCTGAAGCCTCTGTACTTAACACTGAACTTTATCTTTACTGCATCTGACTGGACAAACGAGGACTAGGAAATCTGCTAAATTGCGCTAAAAGGACAGTTTTGTTACTCTGGATTATACGAGCTGTTAAGCTAAACTAAGCCAAACTGTCAATCCTCTCATCTTGCTCTCAGTCTTACAGTGTCTTTTAAAAAACACCTTTCCTGTTTACAGCAGCAAAGACTAGATAATTTGAGTCAATTGAACACAAAAACACCAGAGTCGGAGATACTCCAGCTTTAGCATAATGACGACTAAAGCTCTTCGTACAAACATGGTTGTATATTGAGGGGGAAACATCACTTTAGATGATTTATAGCTCAAACACGACTTTATCAGGTATAACCAGTTAATGTTAGTTAATATTAGCTTTAAGCAAACGTTGACAGGTGCTGAAGCTGCCATTCACTGAGTCTGTTTGCCGGCTTTTAAACTCATGACTTATTTACTTGGGTTATTGAGACACTACTATTACAATCTGTAGAATACCACAGGAACGATAACAGTGTGGCTACAGTGGTTATAATTCAGCAGGAGTTCAGTCCACGCTTAAAATATTAGGGGAAAAGACCCGGAGTTGTTTGATTTACAAGGTAAAGAGGGTTAACTTTTACCAGCAGTGCATGTGTTCGGTTTATTCAACAGTGATGGTTATAGAAAAGCTCCTGGATTGGATCGGGGATCTTTGATGTTTCTGTATCTGTGAGCGAGCCACACTCCGAGGATCTGAAAGGAGAGAAAAACATCAGCTTTCCTGCGGCTCATGACAAATTCACCTCTCTACTGTTTAGATTCTGTTGCTGAGGCTTTTAACTGACCTCTGTAAAACTGAAGAAGAGTCCGATACCCCCGACGAACCGCAGCACCTCTCCTGCGTACTGCTGGATGATGCTTGCGCATGTGTCACAAGTCAGTGGAAGGCTGTGGCTGAAGCATCTCTGCAGAGAGGAAGTGAAAAGAGAAGAGATGAAGTGACAGACGACAGAGATCACAACAGAAGAGGAAATATTTCAGCTGGTTCACTCACAGCCTCACACGTGCCGTTGGGGTTGAAGGAAGAATAACCACAACAGTTGAGGGTTTTCTCCACGTCTCTTTGAGTGTCCTCGGATTTGTTCCACCCAATCTCCAGTAGGTCGTTCTGCGAGCATTAAAACACATGAGAAGAAGCTGCAGAGGTTACTAGAAGTTAATCACACTGAGTTCAAACTCTTCTACTGTGCTGTTCAGCTGAGTTTCAGATTGAAAGTCTCAAAAACTGTTTTCAGCTTTGAGTTTTCAACCATGAGCATTGTGCTCCTCAAAATAGCAGCTTTTTAAAAAGGCAGGAATCCGTTAAAGAAGCATCTTTTTTGTGGTTTTTATACAAAAAAGCTTTTGATATCAGTCAATAGCTATTAGTTATTGATTTCATTTGGAATATAACGATATCTCTGTGTTCTCTTATGTCTGTCTAGTCAACATTTTACATTTTTTGAGTGGCCCGCTCTTTCTGACTGTAAACAAAGCCATTCTCAGCCTCCCCCAACTTGATTGGTTATGAGTCAGACGCTGCTCCCCCGTGTCTTTCAGGAGCCCAAACGAAGTTAGCGTGCTACAATAACGGACAATAGAAAGCAACCACAAAGTACAGAAAATTGTCTGAATCTTCCTTTAGCCACAACTGCCGACACAAGCAAGAAAATGAAGTAAATACCGGAGACTCTGGCGGAATAACGGGCGATTAAAAAGGAGGTAGACCGGACAAGAGCTAAAAAGCTGGGTCAACATCAGCATAAATGATGGGGGACGCTTCGAGATCTTACAGACCCTGTAACCTTTCTGCTGGACAGGTAAACCGCTTTAACAAAGTAAGACAAGTGTCTGTAACAGAAGTGTTTCTTGTCAAACAGGACCTGCTGTAGCGTGTTGTAGCGCCGCTAAACTGTTGACCTCGGGTCCTGGACTATGTCACTTTATCCTAGTTGTAGAAGTCCTGCAAACATTGTGTTTGCTGGTAGTCTGTTGGCATCTACAGCAGCACCAATGCTGTTTACTTTCACGTTGACTGGGCTCCATTTGTAATCTTCTGAAGTATTTATTTGCGTTATATCTGAATTTAATTGAAACAATACGAGCGAGCAGGAGCGTCTATTTGTGGGCGGGGCTTGATGGAGCAGAAAGGGAGGGGAGAGGAGGAGCTGAGGGGAAAACTGGTTGGGAGGAGTAGAGTTTACATTCAAGATTTCTCCCAAAAACTGGCACTTCCTCAGATCCTGCCTACCCCACCTTTAAATGTGGTCAACAGTTAAAATCCCAAAGTAAATGTCAGAGTAATGGTGCTTATCTGAGGAAAGCTTTAGCTCATAAGCACAAATATTTGTGTTCCTAAAATGTTTAGTACTTCAGCAGAGACAAAATAAACGTACCTGTTGATCTTTGTTCAGGGACAGACATGCACAGGACACAGAAAACTGCACGACAAAAACCATGAACAGGATCATCATGTACTGGACCGAGTTGAGGAAGTTTTGGCTGAATGAAAATCATCAAATAAAATACTTTGCACATTTATTTCAAAAGACAGATAAGCAGGAGTGGTTGTGTGTCAAAATTTAGGAAAGAAAATATCGCCAATTCATGTATTTTTTGCAAGTTTGTCAGTGTGCAGGAGTTTGCTTGGATTAAATATCATGAAATATCCGTACTTTGCATCAGTTCAGAGCTTTAAACAGAAGACTACAGAGAGGAAGAGCTCAACAGAGGAGTTCCAGGAGGTTCTTGATATTTACTTTTCATTGTACTCTTGGCACACAGCAGCTTTTGGAGGTGTTAGGTGATTCTCCATGTTCCTGCAAACAAACGTCACAGAGAGACTTTAAAGGATACAAAGAAGAGCAGGACCTGGTGGTGCTTCACAGCGCCACACAGACCCACAAAAGCCACCAGAAAGAGGAAGATGCCCACTCCGATGACCCCCGCCACGACCCTGATGCTGGAGACCAGGCCGAACCATTTCCCCCAGGCTGCCACTCCAACCAGCAGCAGACTCACCATCTGAAGAGGAAGTGAAAAAATGTTGGCATGAGAGGAGGAAGTACAATCAATGTTATCTTTCTGAGGAAGTGTGCACACGTCAGGGAGGCCAGAAGCTCTGATCCAGCCGCATGATGGAGTGTGTTTTTCTTTTAATCTTTTGTTTCAGTTTCTTTGTACGAGCATATTGTGCAGAAACAAAACTATGTTCACGTTAAAAACAAAACTCTTCCCCTTCTTCAGCACATGGCCTCTGATTACAAACCCTTTTACTGCGTCACCTGGAAGCCACTTCGATGTTGTCTCTCCACATAGTAGTTTGTTTAAAAGGACATTTTTCTGGCTCTGACACAGTCTCCAGGGTGAATTCACCTTTACATGCCTGCCTGTCACCAAACATTTACAGAGAGCTGAAACAATACACTCGGGTTGTTTGGCTCGACTGAAAAAACCTGAAGGGAACTGTAGTACAACTCTGCTGTTTATTTATCATGTAGAAAATTAGACTTAGTAAAAAAAAGGAAATCAGTGAGAAATTTTAGGAAGTTAAGACAGAAAGAGTCATTTGTCCGTGTGCGTAAGACACCCTGGTCAAAACAAAGTCTGGACACCCCCCTGCTTACACCATCAGTTCAAACCCTGAGGACATGACTTGTAGCCTACAATAAATTTCCCCTGGTGTGGGATTATCTAGTTAAAAGTGAATTTTTAAAGTTATCTAACTAATCAAATCTATGTGGCAGTTACTTAAATCCGTGTTGGCTGAACTGTAACACGTTAAATTTGTCTCTGTGGTTTTTAATTTCCTTGAGGGAACCTTCCTAAAAAGAAAAAATAATGTTACGTGTAATCTGATTTAATCTAATCTAATCGCAGTGACAGGACTGTGAAGGCCCTGAGGGTTATTACAACATATACTGTGTGTTTATATGAGTAATGCTGCGTTCACGGACTGTTCGGATGTTCCAATGCTCTAGAAATGTGTTGGTTTTTTTCGTGTCATAGTAAGTTTTGTAATTTTCTTGCCCGTTTGTAAAAACGATATGGACTTTGTGAAGATAATATATCAGATATTTATATTTAAAGCGTTTGAGCAGCATGTTATTTAGCAAAAATGTCTCCGAGTTGCTAGTAGCCTAAACTTCTACCTTTTATCTAACTCTTAACAAACGAGATAAAAAAGTTGACTTTACTCGATTTGCTCTCGGGGTAAATTAGATATTTGTTTGCGAGTTTATGAGAGGAACAGTTATTATCTACATTACAACCTCCGTGAAAACCTACCTATAAGGAAAATAGCCTTTTTAACAGCCTCAGTTTAGGCTTAATTGCTCACAATCAACCGGACATTAAATTTGGTCCGCCATGTTGTTGCGTTTACACGACGTCTACTTATCAAGTCACGAAATAAACATTTTCTCTGACGTTCACTTGTATTTTTGTTAACACGACAGACCATTTAGTGAAAATTCCCCACTAGGAAACTATTTAGTCCGATAATTCTCGAACCCCCTGAATGCGGAGAAGAAAACACGAGTTTCCTAAGAAAAGGAAACGAGCTGACCGAGAATATGTTTCATCATTTCTCTTTTTTAAACTTCACGTAAAATAATTTTCTGCGACTCAGAAATGACAAAAGCGTGAAAACTGTGCCCTTTGTACGACCCTTTCGTAAACACCTGTCCAATGTCCATCGCTGTAGAGCAATTAATAGCCAACTTACAACATAGAGGATATTGAGAGCGCAGAGAGCATTCTTGGTGCAAACAAATCCACCGCAAACCATCGCTGCTCACCGGCACACTTTCCTCTAAAACAGTAGTATTTAACTCCAGCTGTCTCGGTGAGGTTGAGTTAGTGTTCCGGACTGATCCGTGTGTCTCCTGGACTGCAGGTGGAGGAACAGGAGAGAACAGACGCTGCTCTCTGATTGGTCGGTTAGGCCACCTCTGATAAACAGTCAGGCCTCTGTTTCCAATGCAAATAGCTGCTGCTGCTGCATTGTATGACTGAAATAAGATCAGATCAGGTCACAGCAGGTTTAATGTGGAGTTCACGTCTTTATTCAAGGGTTTAACATGTACAATAATCGAGTTTCAGTTCAGGTTTGAATCAAAATCAGTAGACAGATAGGGGAGAGTGGGGTAAGTTGAGCCAACCTCTGTTGCTTGGAAATGGTGACAGAAATTGATCATGTGACCAAATATTTAAGAGATGGACATCAATTCATGGAGTCTGTGAAGGTTAGAAGCACGTGGGTGAAGGGGTTAGACATTTATTTAAAAAAAACCCCAAAAAAACCATTTTCACTCTTGAAAGTGGATTTACCCACTGAGCATTTTTGGTGTAAAAGAGGTCAAATAGACGTCTAAATGTAGCCTAGACGACTGGTCTAAAATAAGGCTACCACAGGTCTAAAAATGAACGTTTTCAGACGTCTACATTTAGATCAAGTCTAAATCTGGGCTATATCTGTTCTACACTGTATATAGCTCAACGGCTATCATCACTTGTAGATCAGTCATGCAACTCACATTTGCTTTTTGAAATAAATACCCACTGAGCAACAGACGGCTATTAGACGTCTAGTTATTTTTTAGACCTAATTTCGCCCGTCTAGATTCTGTATCTCTGTAGATGGAATTTAGACGTCGCACTTTAACCCATTTTTCGATAAGTATTTATTTCAAAAAGCAACTTTGAGTTGTATAACTGATCTCCAAGTACTAAACCAAAATAATTATGATAGCCGTTGAGCAATATACAGATAGACCTCTGTTAGCTTGCTAGTCTAAACTTGGTCTAAATGTAGACGTCTGAAAACTCTCATTTTAACACCTGTGGTAGCCTGATTTTAGACCAGTCATCTAGGCTACATTTAGACGTCTATTAGACCTCTTTTAGACCAAAAAATGCTCAGTGGGTAGTTATCGAAAAATGGGTGAAAGTGCAACGTCTAAATTCTGTCAAAAAATTTACAGAATCTAGACGTTTGAAATTAGGTCTAAAGAAAAACTAGATGTCCAAGAGCCATCTATTGTTCAGTGGGTAGTCTGTCGTAAGTTTGATTAGAATTGTGTTTAGACCAAAAAGATCATTTTAAATGTGTTTTATACATCAATTGTGGTATCTATGGGCTACAACATGAGGTCAAAAACCTAGAATAAAAGTCCACCATTTTAGATTAGAGGATAATAAAGTCAGAATAGTAGGTCTGGGGTAACTGAGAAAGTAAAGGAGTCTGATGAGAGGATCAGAGTTTACGTTCAGATTGTTGAAATGTTTGACTTTTACAGCTGTGAATGTTCTGAATCACTTAAAGACATTCTCATGTTAAAAAGACTTTTTACAAAACAGCTTTTTATCATTTATATACAATAATAATAAAAAGAATTATTGTACCAGTTGAATAGCGTATAATAGATAAAAATACACATGAATGTGAGGGTAAGTTGACCATAGGAGACCACTTTTTTTAGCATGCCATATTATCAAGACAGTTCTGTTTACACTCATTCTGTTGGTTTGCAGGGATGAACAACATCCTGAAATATCTGCAGATACACGAGTTAGAGACAAAACTATGATTGTCTTGATGTAGTGATCAGAAATATGAAAAATGGCTCATCTTACCCCACTCTCCCTGACTATCCTTTGAGATAAGATGTGGGTTCATGCATCAGTTGTATTCATTTAGACAAATTCATTTACATCAGGGTATAACAGTGACTTAAAACCCTTAAACTTTATGTTTTTGTCTTTTTTTTTATTAACACATGAAATAAAAGGATCTGTCATGGTTGGCTCTTTGCACAATGTATGCATTTCTTCCTGTTCACCATGACCATGTCAAAATATTTTACAGTTCTCCCGCCTTAAAAAAAAAAAACACACTCCTCAGTCTTATAACATGTCACCAAAAAGAAGAAGTGAAGCTCATGTTATTACTCACAGTTGTCTCCCCAGTCTGTGACAAGCTCAGGACCAAGCCGCACTCACCACCACCACCACCCAGAGACCACCCTTTAATGCGTCCACACCGGTGGTTTGATTTCCTCTTCTTGTCTGTTGGATAAACAAATCTATAATAAATGGAGGAACAGCTGTACTATGCTACAGTAGCTTTCAAGGCTAAAAATGGAGTTTCTTCTTTTGGTGAGTCATGCTCTTCCTTTTCATTTATTTTCAGAGTGGAGAGTCAGTTTTTACCAATTTGTTCTGAAGTGTGCACACAGCCGGCTGAACCGTACCCAGAACATGGATTTAACCTTTTTATGAGTCCATTTAAACGACAGCAGCACCTGAAAAAGACCTCCTTTGTTGTTACTTTTTTAGTCTGTTGGCTTTTTCGTCTTATTCAATCAGTCCAGTAACACCGCTGAAGCCCATATCATGATGTGGTTTGTGGTTGCTTCATGTCTGTTTTCTTTAATTTGGTCGATGTCTCATTCAGCTCATTGCTCTTCTTTTACTTCAGTTGAATTTGACTTGTAAAAACATATCTTGGCTTTCTTATTTTAATCCAAAGAATGAAGATACTTGCTCTAACACTGTGCTTCAGCAGTGGCTATTCCAGAGTCTATTGGGGATTCGGGCAAAAATTTGCAAGGGCTGCACATGGTGCACACTCAACCCTGTCAGAGCAAGCAGAGCAAGATACTCAGCGTGTTTACATGTAATTTAGAGTCCAACGAAAACTGGACTTGAAAAAACAGTCTCACAAACACAGCAGATTAACACGGTTTGGAAACAGTTTTCTCTTAAAGACTGAAACTGTCCTGAGAGTCTGCATGTTCAGCTTTGAGCCAGAAGTAGAATGACGTGGAAGCGTTACAAGGAAGCCAGGTAGCAAACAAAACCTCAACAGATGAGAGAAAGGCGTAAAAAAGACAAAACCTTTTTAATCATACAAACTGATGATACAGCCTGTCAGTTAGTTCAGTTAATAACAGGCTGAAAGGAGGCGTGTCGCCACCTACTGTAAAAGGGGGGGATTGGCCTCTGTCAGTTTGGCTTATTGAGCTATAACCTTAGCCTGACTGACCCTAGGCTGCTCTAAGTTAAGCTAAGTTTATGTATTTACGGGTCTAACCCACATGTGGAAGACTGGCAGCATACATAATATTTGGTCATTATCTACTTTCACCGTTACAGTCGACTACTGCTTCTTCTTTACGTTTCCTCTTTCCCCCCTTTCTTTCACACTCTACATGATTTCTGCACATTTCTCATTGAAGGATTTTCACACAGGTGTAAGACAGGTATGCTGCTGTCAAGTGAAGTGAGAGTGAGTGTTGTCAAACTTTGCACTTTTGGGTCACAGCTGTGGTTAATTTCAGCTGTCAGGGGGGACCCTCACTCGCCCAAACCAACTTCTCTGAAAGCTTTTATTTGTGTCTAAAGTTTTTTTTCCAGCTCATGGTCTTGCATTTTAAAAAAAATTATCAATGTTGTGTGACTTTTGTGGCTAAACTGTTCAAGCACTGCAATATCTTTGGAGTAGTATTTTCTTATATATAAAAAAATAAAGCGCTTTACTTGCCCTGGTAAGTGGCATATATAAGTATTTGGTGCATCACACTTCTTTCAAGTTTCCTTATCATTTGACTTTTTTGTCTTACTTCTGCAGGCGTGCATCATTTAAAACTATGTGCCTAATTAGTGAAATACTTTTTCCATTGCGAGTATTGTACTTGTATTGAAGTAAAAGTAAAAACTAAAACATACGGTGAATCATCGTTCCAATATTACGGTCCACATCTTTGGAACAGCGTACCTGCAGACCTGAGAGCGACACCTACTGTTCATATTTTTAAAAGTAAACTAAAGATCGACCTTTTTAGTCTGGCTTTTAGCTACATTTTGTTTTAACCTTTAATCTGCATTATGTGATTTTACACTATTTTAGTCCAAGAGTAATTCTTTTGTGTTTTATTACCTCTTTTTTTAAAATTTACTCTCTTTTATTGTTTGATTTGAGGACTTTTATTTAATTAGCTTTTAATGCTTTATCACCTTTATTATATTTTATCATGGTTTTATCGTTTTAGTCCAAGATCCAGTGTTTCCTCAGCCTTCTGTGGCATAAAGAGTCCTGGGGCTCTATTTTCGTTCGCGCCGGTGAGGCGGCGGAGGGCGGCGAGCCCCGCGCAGTTGTATTTTCGTCTGGCGGAGCCCAGCGTAAGGCCAATTTGGTATTTTCGTGGCATGAGCCGCACGGAGGCGAGCCGAGATCCGCCAAGCTGGGCGTGGTGGTGTGGCAGGGGGAGGTGTCGACAGAATCAGCTGGCGCAGTGACATTTTCGTGCTCGCCAACGGCGTGTAAAGTGCGCTGAAAGCTCGCCGATTCAAACCTGGTCAGCTTTCAGCGCAAGGCGGAACGCAGCTGGTCTAGTAGTATTTTGGTAGACCGGCGGCGTATCGACATACGTCACTGATGCCTCACCGGCAGGTTTCCACAGTGTCAGGCACATTTCAGTGCAATAAATAATCATCATCAACTATTAATCTGAGTCAGCACATACATTTAGATCTATACAGATATATTCTGATCTATATCTGATCTGATGAGCGCGTTTGGCACGCGTTTGGACACACAACCTGACCGAATCAACACAGCTGAAACCGCATAAAATTAAATTAAATATCTAGTAAATAAACACACATGATGAAGTTAACTAGATATGTAATTCGTCTCCCTCTTTTTCTTTCTTCCTCTTCCTCTTATTTCTCGCACAGCTCGACCTGGACACGTCTCCGTGTCCTCTGTCCGTCTTGCTGCTGCTGCAGCTGAACAGATGATTTGTTTCAGTGCTCAGATGCGTTATCTACTTTAAGCCGACATACAGATATTATAATATTCAGTTTTGTGAGCCAAATTTATTTTATATGCCAACATCTATGAAAGAAAGAGCCAGGCCACGGAGCGCGATGCGTCATTTACGCACAGATGGTTCCGATTTTAATGCCATTTTTGGAGTTTATGTTGTGATCTGTGCGCTCAACCCACCTTTGTTACGTGAGGTTTGAATATGAGCAACTTTATGTGAGTGTCTTTATTTGTGGAAAAGGGTGTTTGTCTTACCAGTGGGTCCAACATTACGCACACTAAATCCATCTGTGCTCATATGAGAGAGTGTGGAGGACACTTGTTGAGCAGCTGCCCTCTGTCGCCATCTTGTGGCATTACTGTCTTAAGACATCTCTTGATCTCTTTGACTACTTCATGAAAATAGTAATACGCCTCGCCTGTGGCGGATTTAAAGGCAAGGAGAGGAGCCTATGTGATTGGTGAAAACAGGTCTCGGCTGTGTTAAACCGACTTCACGCCCTTTCTCCTCCCCGTTACGACTTACGGTGCTGGGAGGAGCTGAGTTAGGGAGGGGGGATACTTACGCCGGGCTGCGCGGCTCACCAAAATACCAAAATGTGCTTGGGAACGCCTTGTCAGCGCAGCGGATCTGACTGACGCTGCGCTTGCGGCACGTCTCCGGCGAGGCACCAAAATAGAGCCCCTGGTCTTTTGTGTATGCATCTATATGTGTGAGTGTGTGAGTGCTGTATGTGTTGAACGGGGGTTGGATGGGGTTTGGTATTTGTATTTATTTTATTTCATTGTTTTTTTTAAATATATTCTGTGCAAATGGACAGCACTTTGTGTAACACTCCATGTATGAAAAGTGCTTTAAAAATAAAGTTTGATTGATTGATTGATTGATTGAAGAAACGGACTTTAGGTCTTGCAGTCATAACTCCTGAAATGATGTTTTCTAATAATACCAGTTGTAGACTTGGCGATGCATGACAGGAAGGGGCTTCTGAAAGTGATAAAATGTGCGTTTCCGTTTTGATTTTGCAGATAGCTCAAATGAGGTGGAAACGATATACGAAGAAGTGAAAACTGATGTGCTGACAGCTCCTGCCATGCCTGGTAACCAGTTTTCACCATGATAAAAACATAAATGAGATAATTGTTGTCATAAAGTGAATGTAATGAATTTTTTTTCTATTTTTGGTAGAAAAGGAAAAGAAAGCTCCTCTTTGCACTCCACTTCATCTGCTGGCAGCATGTTTGGGGATCATCTGCATCATCTTGGTGTCGTTAATCATCACCCTCCACTTCCAGTGTACGTCTGTTTGGATGACTTTAGATGTTATGTGACACAACAAGTGAGTGCAGCAGTAATGATTTAATCCCGGTTTCAGTCCACACAGCCATGACGGAGCAGCTCAGAGAAAACAGCAACCTAACAGCTCAGACCGTGCAGCTGATGTCAGAGAGAGACGACATGCAGAGACAAACACGAGAGCTGACCAGAGAGATGGACGGACTAAACTGGACTTTGGGGGTCATAATGAAATACAAGAGCTTCCCAGTGGATACCTTCTGCCCACAGAAAGGTGAGAAGATGGTGGCTATAATCTATAACCTACTTTTGAGCCAAAGAACTGTGAAGCACTTTAGTTTACTGTCCTGTGAAAAGTATCACCTGCAAGAGTTTACAAAGATTTCTATGGTGGCCTTCAAGGTCAAATGTGCAAACAATCCAACAATCACGATTGAGATTTTGTTGTCTTGTTCTACAGTGTGTAAACCTTGTCGGGACGACTGGGTGCTATTTCAGTCAAGCTGTTATCTGTTTACAAAATTGGTGCATTCATCCGACTGGAAGAGGTGGGCTGAAAGTCGTGAAGAGTGTCAAAAATTGAACGCAGACCTGGTGGTGATTGAGAGTGAAGAAGAACAGGTACATCTGGATTCATTTGGCTGAATTTGTGTTTTTGTGCCTCTTCATTAATGTTCCCACACATGAAGATTAAAAGCGTGTTGTCAGACACAACAACTATTTTCAAGCTTAAAGATTTTTCTGTCTTCAGTGTTTTTTTCTTCCATCTTTAACTTTAATTATCATTTTAGATTCAGTGTAGAAACACCTTCTTTATTTGTCTTGCTTAGAAATTCATCAATGGCCACACAGAAAAATATAACGATGACAATCATGGCTACTGGATTGGCTTAAGCAAAAATGCTGGCACAAAGACATGGAGGTGGTTTGACGGACGCAACCTGACTGCAGAGTAAGTACAAAAAAAGAAGTTTTCAGATGTCACAAACTGTATGACTCCATCACATCGTCGATCATGATGTGAAACGTCTCACATCTTACAAACCAGAGCATCATTTAGTCGACTGGTGAGCAGTTTTTTCTCCATGATGTAGAGAAATCTGGTGGAAGTGAAATTCTCCCAGTGTCATTATTCGACAGATGGTCGTTTGAGTAAAAAAGCAGATGGCAAACTGACTTCAAACATGTCCCGCTGAGTAAAAACCTTTCCAAAAGAAGCAAAGAGGGCTGAAACCAAGATTAAAATGTTGGTCCAGAATCTCCAGAGCGGCCTTGCACAAACTCAAAGAGTGTCATGGCCTGTGCTGGAATGAAATAGCATGTTTCTTTTTCATTTAAATGTCATAAAATGTAAAACAAATCTGAGTAAAAGACGACCAAGGAGGTCAAAGAAACACTCGTTCAACTTTTTGTTGACGGCTGACTTGACTGACAGGCAGGCACACCGTGGCTATTTGAGAGGAGACTCCAGGCCCACCTCTGGTAACCTGACTGCTTCTAATACCAACTAGAAAAGCACTCAGAGAGCGCAGACCTCCGCCAAGCAGCTCATGTCCCCCCTTATATTGTGATTCACACCAAAACTTTTACTGTTACGTGTCTTTTATTAACGTTTATTTGTGTTTAAACTGGTATGTTCACTGTTCATAATGTTCCTAAAACAAGAAATGCCCTGACCAGGATTCAAACCCAGGACCTTCTTGCTGTGAGGCAACAGTGCTAACCACTACACCACTGTGCCGCCCATTGGTTATCTTTCAGCATTGAAAATTCCAACGACACCCTTATTTTTGTGTGTTCTGGATCACAGTATCCAGAATTTTGTCTGGATCAGGATCAACCTTTGACACCTCATAAAACTCATTGAGATGCATTTGTGTCATTTTTTACTAAAGACTCTGGACATTTTTATAGAGTTAAATGCAAAAATTCAAAAATTTGCCCTATCTCACAATGATAAAGAATCCTTCAAAAAATTCCTGGATCCAGAAGGCGATCCGGATCACCACCAAAATGTAATGGGATCGTCCTGGGGCTGAGACGCACCTCTGGTGAAAATTTCAGGTCAATCCATCTGTAACTTTCTCTGTAAAGTTGTTCACAAACAAACAAACAATCAAACAAACAAACAAACAAACCAACGCTACCGAAAACATAACCTCCTTGGTGAAGGTAATTATATACAGCCTGCAAACTCAGTGGTATTAAGACATTAACCAAGTATCAATTTGGGGTTTAATGGGGAAATCTATGGAGTATGTCTTGACCGTGAAAACTCAAAACAAGAAGAACTTGATGTGACGTTGTTTAGCATTAAACTACATGAAATAGCTGAAATACTCTCAGACAAAGCAAACAGAGCTTCCCTGCTATCCCAACAGTATAGCATTAATCTGACAGTCCTCCTCTCAGTAAGAATACACAAAATGAAAAAGCAGACACTCATCTTAATAAACGTTTTTGTTTTTCTCCACCAGGTATTGGAGGAAAGAACAATCTAGCAGCTCGTACGAATGTGCTGTAACTTCACCACATGGAGTTCCTCCGGCGAACTGGAAGAAAGCCAGCTGCTACATGATGAACCGCCACATCTGTGAAACCAGAGCCTTAACTAAACAAGAGGAAGAACCATCAGATTTCACATAGTCATCTAACCTCACTTTGTCCATCATCTATTTAAGTGTTTGTGTCAGTCTGGATTTGAGAGTCCCTTCATCCAGTTTGGGTCTGCAGAAAGAGGACCCAGACAGATGGAGGCTTTACTCCTGTTTAAGCTACATTTGTTAAACAGTCCACCTCTGTTATGGTGAATGAATGAACCTTTTTTGTAAGTAAATGATTCATTTTAAACATCCAGTTTTTGTCGGCAGCTGAATCAGACGAGCTCAAGTCTGTGAGCTACAGATGGTTGTTAAAGTGAACTTTATGGCAGCATGGTCCTTTAAAAGCATGATAACAGATGGTGCACACACACAACAGCCAAGGCACCGCAAAGTCACTGTCCACTTTTGCTGCTTTGTTTTTGCATTGAAGCGAAGAGTTTCTTTAATGAAGCAAATGTTGCAGAAGGTTAATTTACAATAAAGTCCAGCCCTTTTTTTTGCTTTAAATGCATGATTTTTACAGAATAACAGGGGAAAGATGATTAACTAGAAAAGCACTCGGAGAGCGCAGACCTCCGCCAAACAGCTCATGTCCCCCCTTATATTGTGATTCACACCAAAACTTTTACTGTTACGTGTCTTTTATTAACTTTTATTTGTGGTATGTTCACTGTTCATAATGTTCCTAAAACAAGAAATTCCCTGACCAGGATTCAAACCCAGGACCTTCTGGTTGTGAGGCGACAATGCTAACCACTACACCACTGTGCCGCCCATAGGTTATCTTTCAGCATTGAAAATTCCAACGACACCTTTATTTTTGTGTGTTCTGGATCACAGTATCCAGAATTTTGTCCGGATCACCACCAAAATGTAATGGGAACCTCCTGGGGCTGAGACGCACCTCTGGTGAAAATTTCAGGTCAATCCGTCAGTAACTTTCTCCGTAAAGTTGCTAACAGACAAACAAACTCACAAACAAACAAACAAACCAACGCGGAGGTAAAAAGTAGTGTAGCCAGCTGTATGCACAAAGCACTTGTGGACACCTGATAGCAGAAGACCCATAAACGCGGGTGTTATATCCTTATGCATGTATTAAAAATTATGCACAAAGCTTCACAAACAAAATAGAGACCTTCTTAGTGAACTTGAGCTGAAAAACAACAACGATGTTGACAAAAGACACATATTTTTTTGCACTCTTTATAGAATAAAAGTATAAAATGACCGTGATTCTCTGTTGTTCTCAAAGTTTGACTATCTCTGCACGTCTAATTCCCCCCGTCATAAACACACAGGCTTTTCGATTGATATCTGTTACTGTCATTACAGCTGGGTGTATTTTTGTCTGCAGCAAAAGCAGACAAACTTCTGTGAAGTGCTGAATGACTAATAACCAAAGAGCCACATCAGGCTTTCAGCATTTTTTTGTTTGAGGTCTTAAAAAAAATTATGCTAATATATTGCATGAAGCATGAAAGAGGAACTTCATAGAGCTGCTGTTCAGTCACACCTCTCAGGCCAAATGAATGTTTCTGTTTAAACTGAGGAAACAGCTGCAGTAAATGACTGCTGAAGATGGAGGAAGAGATTCATCATTCCGCGGTGGTTTTTAAAAACAGGGGCCCAGCTGAGAGAGGTAAGTGACTTTGATGGTTTTTATGCAAATAAGTTCCATTGGAGATCAAATATATGTAACTTTAGGCTCTTCAACATCTGTACAAGGTTCTTCATTTGTGAGATTCCAATCGTAAAACTTATTTTGATAGAAACAATTGACTGGCAACACTTTTTTTATAAGTCACAGTTTCCTACAGCGTTTCTTTTTGTCTATAAATAAGTGGAGTCACAACTTTAACAAAGACTGTGCTTGAGCTTCAAAAACTGAAAGGTTTATTCAACTGAAATACACACTCATGTTTGAAGACAACAAAATGATCCAAATTAATCTCAGAAAAGATTGTATTTCTTGTAATCTTAGTTTGTGTGAGACTTTCTCCTTTATAAATATTTCTTCGACAGTGCACACTCACTGCTCCCCAGTTGGTGGTTTTACTTTATACCAATCCAGTATTACCTTTTACTTGCTGATAAAAGTATTTTAAAAGATACTTGTCTTCTTTTTATACTATATCGTGTTTTATATTTTATGTTATATCGATATTCTGTTATTTTTGGACGGACGGATGGATGGATGGATGGGTGGGTGGATGGATCATAAGAACTCACTTGTTTTTCCCCTCCTGTTCTTCCAGAGAGAGAAGAAAAAGGAAAAGGAGCTGCAGCTGCCTCACCAAGTAAGTCAGCACATCTGCTGAAGTATTATGGAGCCAACAGCTGCTACAATTTAGTTTGAAAGTCAGAATAAATTCATAATCATTACTGAGGGTTTTTTTATTAATTCATTTGAGTGATACATGTTGAGGGAAATGAGTGCAGTATAATGTAGGAACGTGTATAATGACCGTAGAGTTGCTCAGGGATTCGTTTGAAATGAGTGATCATTTTAAATCACAACACTGTTTTCTTAAAGAATGATAATTACTGACTTGATCTCAACTCTGATTATGATTAATTTATAATCTCACTTATTTTAGGTGCCCGCCCTCACTTCTGTGTGTTGTCCGTGTGTTTGGGGGTAGTGTGTGTCCTCCTGGTGTCGAGTGTCGGTGCCATCATACACAGTGAGTTTCACTTTACATCTCCACTAGTTTTCCTGAATTATTAGAGGAGCTTATGTTAGATTCTCTCCCTTTAGTCAGTGCAGTAATGAACGAACAGAAAGCAAACCTTCAGGACCTCAGAGCAGAAATCCAGCAGCTGATCACAGAGAGAAGCATCTGTGAGAGAGAGACCGAGCAGCTGAGCAGAGTCGCAGGGAATTACAACAGGACGCTGGAAGTTATCATGGAGTTTGACACTTTCCCAGTGAAGGAATTCTGCCCAGAAAAGAGTAGGAGCTTCTTACTTTACAGTACATTTACACCAAGTACGATATGATAGCAAAGCTGAAGGTGATGCCACTTACCTCCTATTAAAATTTTCTGTTTTGTTTCAATGCAGAGTGTCAGCCGTGTCAGAGAGGCTGGGTTCAGTTTCAGGGAAAGTGCTACCTGTTTTACGAAAAAAACTATCCATGGCTGACTTGGCAAGACAGCCGGACGTACTGCCAAGATGAAGCTGGAGATCTGGTGGTTGTGAACAATCCACAGGAGCAGGTGAGCGAACACATAAAACTGGAGGTGAGAGGAAGAGTTAAAGTTGCGTATGATGTCTGAGAACCCAAGTAATAAGAGTTTGAATCATAATCGAGCCAACAGTTAAATATTTAAGAGGTTAGCAGCATCCTTACCTCGAACTGTGCATGCTTTAACTTTAAAGGAATTCATCAGCCGGCACATCCATTACTACCACGATACCTACCATGGATACTGGCTGGGGTTACAAAAATCTGATACCAATAGGTGGCAGTGGGTGGATGGACACTATGACACTCTTGGGTAAGAACTCCTTTAAAATAAATATTAAGAAAACTGTAAATCAGTCGAAGACGAGAGGAAAACAGCTAACGTTTGTTTGACGATAGTTTATAGTGTTACAAGGTAAAAAAATAGTTTTCAGTCAATAGAGAAGTATTAAACTTGTCAACAGAATTTAAATGGGCTTAAAACCAGAATACAGAATTAAGATTTTAACTGTAAATCACAGCCCAAGAGCTTTTTATCCTTACCTGCTGCCATTTCAAAGGTACTGATATTTGCATTGTATGTTCAAAGGTACTGGACGGAAAAAGGTTCTCAGGGTCCATGCGGGCTGATGATTCCTAATAAGAGTCTTACAGCAAGCTGGTATCCTGCAAAATGCTACTTTTGGAACAAATTCATCTGTGAAAGTGAAGCTCTGATTTGGTCTCACGTGTAAAACTTTGTGTCATTTCTTCAGAGTATTCCTTGCTTTGTTTGTAGCACATTTTCACAACATATAAGTTATGAATTTGACCCCCAAAGCAGTTTGAAGATTCATTATTATGTCTGTGTTATCAGCGAGTTTTTGGTTTTGTTAAATGCTTTTATGGTTTCTCATTTATGAGCTGGTATCTCTTTAAACTGATCTATCTGTCTAAAGCATAAAATCCCTGAGTCTAAATTCAAACATGTTGTTCACTCTGTGACAGAAGTTTTTGGTCTTACATAACGACCTACACAATGAGCCTTAATGTGTTGTGCAAGAAACTGATTCCTGTTTGACATATATGTGTTGTCAAATTCTTGTTTTATCTGTGTTCGGTTAATCCAACTTCTGTTTCCTTGTACTACTAACATCTTTATTACAAATACAAGTCTCTGCACATTCACATGGGTGTAAAGTTAGCTCAGCTGCTTTTACAGAATAAATTATTAGACTGGAAATAAACATTCAGGTGCTGAATTTTTTTTTAAGCGTTGGTTAAAATGGGTATTTTGATCATGTCACATGAAACTTACATCGTATTTTAGGCCTCATTTATCACGTGCTTTCTGTTCCTGAGCCACCAGTTTCAATACCAAATTAGCAGTCTGCATTATTAGTCAAGTACAAACTGTTGGGGAACATGTGGTTTTTATAAATACAGACCTACCGCACAGTTTACAGAGGTTTTACAGAGGCAGTCGAATCTGTTGAAAAGTGTTGAGACAAAGTGTTACCTCACGGTCATTTTCTTCCCCGTCAAAAAGTTAATGACTTTACTTTATTTTTATTATTTTACGTAAGCAGATGTTATCCATTTTAATTACTGACTCCCACCCTTTGAACGTTAGATTTTAGGTTGTCTCATCTAGACAGAGTTTTTGTTTTAAGGAAAACTTTTTTTTTTGGTTTTAAACTAACTAATATTCCAGAGGTTTGTCTATTTATTTACCTGAGTGATATTTTTGTTTCTCATTCAGAAGTTGTGGTGGTGGAGTCTGGAGTACTTTTAAAAATCAAGTTTCATGTGGTTTAGTAACTTTCTATTCTGGCTGTTTTGTACTTTTGTTACTTTTTTGTTCTTGAATGTCAAACTGGATGCCCTTAGCAAAACAAATCTACCTCCAGGTAATAATAAAGTGGACTAAACCACGTGATTTAGGGATAACATGAAAAGAAAAAGACAACTGGTTGAAGGTTATAATCTGTGCTCAAAATGTGGCATTATATTTAAGACCACTTTGGTATTTACAGGTAGGAGAGGATTTCTATGAACCGTCATAAGACTAAACTTGCTGCACATGACCACTTTAAACAGGAATTAATCAAGAGGGTTTGGCACTCGTTCAAGACCAAACCAAACAAGGCTCAAATAATCACATCAAAAGCAGATCACAGATTGCTCTAAAGATTGGCCAACAGAATCAAGACTGTGGAAGAATTTCACAAGATGAAATTTGCATTTGAAATTAATGACTTCATTACAGGGGTGTAGATTTGTGTCATGGTCACTTCCATAAAAAGCTTTGTACTGATAGTTTTCACGCCTTTGAGAAATTATTCAGAATGGAGAAATCATTTAAATTCAGGAGATTTATTTTCCTAAAAAATGCATTTTTCATACAAAGTGGTCGACAGAGAGACACTGCAATCACTTATTTGCAGATGTAATTTTTGTAGCATAAGTTTTGTTTGGGTTGTAGAAAGTGCTGACTCATCAAATCAATAACTCAATGCCTCAAAATACTAAAAACGGACCCATTCAACCTAATATAACAGTGTGGATTGCTTAAAATCTAAAGCAGATCATCATTTGAATAGAGGTCCAATTATTATTTGCAGGGATGAATAATTCATCAAGACATTAAAATTGCAGTATCTTAATTTTCTGTTGAGAAAAAAAAAACTACCACTATGAGACTTGTAGAGCTGCAGAGATATCCTGTCCATCAAAAGTTTCATGATTTCAATGAGGTCATTTCTGATCATTTCCACTACAGGGGATTAACATCACAATAGTACTTTATATCAGTCTTTATACTGATGAAAGAAATCTTTATACATGAGGTTGTTTGACATGCAGAAGAGGCACATCTCTCGAGTGTAACGGTCCTTATTTCATTCATTTAAGGCTGTGTCGTCTGAGAGCATGTCCTTCCTCAGGTCCGTGTTTGGCACAAAAGCTGGTCTACTTTTGTGGTCTGGTATCAGGTGAACAAACCTCGTTAGCAGTGTCCTAATTACGCTGGTCAAACGTTACTCTTTGGACTTCTTCTTTTTCTTCTTCTTTGGAGGAAGTGCCTCCTCGTTTACTGCGTCCTCTACATCTAAAGAGGTTTTATCCTTTTTACACTTTTTCCTTTTTTTCTTTGCTGCTGTTTGCTCTGCTACGACTTCTGCTTCCTCCTGGACTGGCTCTGATTGGCTGGATTCTGTATCATGACTCTCGTCTCCCTCAGCGGTTTCAGTTTGATGTTTGGAGGACTTCTTCTTCTTCTTCTTCTTTACTTTTGTGTCAGTGTGCAGCTCTGCAGTCTCCTCTGGACTCTGTGCAGCAGGTGAAGACGCTCCCTCCTCTTCACTCTGCTCTGAAATGTTTTTCCTCTTCTTGTGTTTCTTCTTTGTTTTCTCAGAAATGTCTGCCTCACTGTTTTCTACACTGATCACATCGCTCTCAGCGGAGACTCCATTGTTTATTCCCTCAGTGTCCTTGCTGCCTTTCTTTTTCTTCTTTTTCTTTTTGGGTGCTGTTTCTGTGTCAGGAATCTCAGCGGTGTCTTCACCCTTCAGCTCATTAATGCTCTCAGCTGATCTCTTCTTCTTCACCTTTTTTCCCCGAGAGTCCTCTTCCTGCTCCTCACATCTCCGCTCAGGTGATAGGGAAGCAGGGGTTGTCGGTGTGACACAAACTGGAGAAGAAGAATCTGCTGCTTGTTTCTTCTTGCCGTACTTGGCCATGAACTCGGCCTCCTGCTGCTCCAGTCGGGCTAACTTGGCGCTCATGGTGAAGCCGTGCCTGGCTCCTCTACAGAAACAGAAGCAAACATGTGAATTAAATTTCAGTTTTCCACAGAAGTTAGAAAAGATGTCGTTGGATACCTGTACGTTTTACTCTTTTTCCTCCAACACAGTTCACAGTTGTGTTAATTTGATTGATATTTTTTTCTTTGAATAAAGCCCCATTTTATTAAAATTATATGAATTAACTTACTTATGAGCAGTGCGTCCTCCACAAGCCTTCATGAGGTCGTCATCAGAGAGTCTGTAAAGCATCAATTTGTAAAAATCAGGCAGTATTTAAAAGCTCATTAGTAAAAATAAT
The DNA here is from genome assembly GCA_962446985.1 of Xyrichtys novacula. Lineage (NCBI taxonomy): Eukaryota > Metazoa > Chordata > Actinopteri > Labriformes > Labridae > Xyrichtys > Xyrichtys novacula. The sequence continues at coordinate 30,309,476 of OY660871.1, forward strand.
AGGGTCATGTTGTCATGCTTACAGGATTGATATTGATGCAGACTTTTTTGTTGTTGTTCTAGACAAAACACTTGTTGATATAATAATCATGTGTTCATACTTGATGGTGCTGGAGAGGTCCAGTCTCTGGTCTTCCTCCTCGTCATCTGAGCTGCTGCTGCTGTCGTCTGAGTTGGAGGCCTTTGGCTCCGGCTGCTCCTGACCAGACAGTAGAGTGGCCGACTGAAAGAGGAGCGAAACAAACATCAGTGACAGTCAGATTAAAGTCAGACTTAAATCAACTCAATGTCTTCCTGCTGGCTAAGATCGCACATTGACATTGGATTTTGCTCTCATATTTATCAATTACTATTTACCTTGACAAAGCATCCATAAAGTTTGGCTTTGGCAAGCGTGGCTTTCCTTGGCTTCTTATTGGAGATCATCCCTCCCTCTTCATCTTCCTCCGCTGTCTTCTTCAGTTTGATGCCGCTCTGGATCACAAAGAAAACCAAACAAATTTAACCCTCTGACAAACACAACAACAGCGGATTTCCCTCACCATAGCACCAAATGGTAGGTATACAAATATGGCTTCATTCAGTTACAAAGGAGATAGGTTTCAGTAATTGATTCATCCTGCGTAAAGTAGATGATCATAAATGTTCTTCCTTGAGCTGCGTCACCCAGCAGCAGTCAATGGACTCGCCCGGAGGTCTCACTACAATTAAGCGGCTTTCGGGGTTTCTAACTTGGTGTTACGGTGTGTTTGACCCTAACTTAATTTTACGCTGGAATATCCCTTTAAGTCCAGTAAACATGATTGTACACTATGTGAGAGTAGGACTCACCTGGTCAGATTCAACCTGCAGACTAGAAGAAGCTTTATTGAAGACATGATCCCACCAGTGGAAGGTGAACTGCTCCCCTTCTTTATGGCCGACCTATCAGATAAGAGCAACATGTGAGCTTACAAATAACAGAGGAAAAAGAGGGTCCAAACCTGAGACAGAGATGGTACCAGAGACTCACCCCTCCTTTATCACATTTTACTTTGACCTTGATAGCTTCTGAGATGCCGTTTTCAGCGCGGCCTAATCCTTTACCTGAGGATAAATAGACAGAGTAAGGAATCTGCACCAGGGTCATATATATATATATATATATATATATATATATATATATATATATATATATATATATATGTTTGGTGAATAAATTCGGTCTCACCGTGTTCCCAGCCGTGACGCAGGAGCTGCTGCTCTGCAAACTTCAAGCCACGACTTTTCTCTTGAACAACTTCAGCCATTTCTGTTAAAACAGAAAAAACACAAACAGTTTATAGAGCGATATATGACCATGTTAACTCACAAGTGCCTGTTAATCAATGTCAAGGAAACAACCCGTTTGAAAAAGTTGTTTACAACCCAATCCACCCAGTTATATAACATCCTCTATGAAGACGATCAGGTTAAAGGTTTATTTACACACCTGCTGTCATGTTCACTCCTTTTAACTACATAATAACAACTGAATGTGTCATGACAAAAGATTTATTACCAGAAGTCGAAATTGACACGTCTGAATTGATGCTAACAGCAACATTAGGCTAACATATGAACCCATGATCACACCGGTATTTCACCCTTACATACAGACTTAGGTGAGTTTCTTTAACGAAGAATGCTCACACTTAGCAAATGATAACACGTACCTGTTAGTGTGTTTCTTTCATTAAATCATCATCTTAAAAAACTGCAGACTCGGACAAACACACATTTAAAAGCAGCTGCAGAAGCTACCCATGCGGTTCAGGAAGGAGGCTGACATGACACCGGAACTGCGTCACTAAGCATTCCGCCTTCTTTCTCTTCTTCTCTGGATGAATTTGCAGCAGAGCAGAGGAAGCATAGAGGAAGCGGGCAGAGAGAGGTCCTCCAGGAAGAAACAGAAACTTCATTCAAAGTAAGAACTTGTGTAAAAAATACTCATGGATCAAAGTATTTCAACGTCGTCGGATATAAAACTTCATGAGACTATTTCACCACCGACAAAACTTGTTAAAGACATTAACAAGTAAATAAAACTAACAAACAAAAATGCGAGTAAAGGATTTCTCAAAGGGATATTCCGGAGTAAAATTAATTTGGGGTCAAACACACCGTAACACCGAGTTAGATACCTTGTCGAGAGATGAATGTTGCCGACCGCTTTCTTCTCTAGTTATACCAACTTTAGTAACGACCACATGAGAGCAATAATACACAGCGGTCTGAGGAGCCACACACAAACCTCAACCAAAACGCCACTCTATAGCCACGAATAATGCTCAGAACAGCACCTAACTTCATCAACAGGACATATAGGGTCCCAGCCACAGTACTAGCCACCAAATATGTTTTTAGCTTTGCCTGATTTCTTTAATAAAGAGACTAAACACAAGTTACCCACTCTCTTCCAGCAGCCGCTTGTTTGACCTCGGACAAGTCCATCATTAACTGCAGCGGGGTGTCGCAGCTCAAGGAAGAACATTTATGATGATTTCTCTATCATTTCTTTTAAGTAATAATTACCAAATTAATCACTTTGCACTGCAGACGCGGTAGTTCTTCTGCCTTAGTGTCTCGGTTTGATTGCATTTCAGTGAGGAAATGATCATAAATGTTCTTCCTTGAGCTGCGTCCCCCCGCTGTAGTCTGGAATGGCCCGAGGACTAGCTACAAACTTGAAGAGAGTAGGTGAGTTGTGTTTAGTCTCTTTGCTAAAGAAATTAGTCAAAGTTAAAAAGATGTTTTGTGAATAGTGCTATGGCTGTGACCAAATATACTGTTGATGAAGTTAGGTGCTGTTCTGAGCATTATTTGTGGCTATAGAGTGGTGTTTTGGTTGAGGTTTGTTGATGGCTCCCAAGACCACTGTGTATTGCTATCTTGCGGTCGTTACTAAAGTTGGTAAAACTAGAGAAGCAAGCAGTTGGAAACATTCATCTCTTAAGGGGGTGTCTAACTCGGTATTACAGTGTGTTTGACCCTAAATTAATTTCAAGCCAGAATATCCCTTTAAAGAACGGAATAACTGTTTTTAAATTCTGAATGTTGATTTGCATGAAAATTACCCAATACACTTTTTTTTTTTTTTTTTTTTTTAAATAAAAAGTCAGCAGTAAATCTACATGGAAAGGAATAAAGCAAAGAGATGTTGAATGCATTTAGTACATATCTTCTAATGTATTTCCCTTAAATTCAGACTCAAATATCAGTTATCAACACAAAAAATGTGTGAATATAATGATAGTTTAGCTTCATTTTTTTATCATTTTGTTTGAAATGAAAATTAAGTGAGTTTGAATGAATGCTGAGCATATGTTCGTTGTCCTTAATAAGAGGTTATAGCCTTAATTTGCCAACAGATGGCAGTGTTTCACTCCTGAAAACAAGATAAATGTAACGGATTTCTTTTTCAAAAAATCAGCCCTTGTGTTAAAAAATAAAAGATGCAGTAGGATGTTCTTAAGTGAAAAAATAAAATTCATGCAATAATCATCATAATATGTATAAAAAAACTTTTACTGGAAGAGTTTTGCTGAATGCCAAACAAAACTGACTCCTCTCCCACGAGATTCCTGTTCAAAGATAAGATAACTTCCTCAGAAATTATCTTTCCTCAGAAATTATCTTACCAAACCAAAAACAGGTTTAGGCTCCCAGCTTTTGACAGATAAGCAGGCATTCTGCATTATTGGCCGTAATTTAAAACTATTGTGTCCTTCAATTGTTTCCATAATATTCAAATAAACTCGTTTTCAACTTGTAAGTATGTCCAGAGATTCTCCACTGAAAAATATTTCAACTAGCAGCAACAACTGAACCCTAGCAGACATAAAACTCTTTCATGTTTACAAGATAAAGGAATTATGCTTTTATATTATGAATGACCTTTTTACTTCAATGATTCCCTCTCTTTCTCTGTGTCCTCAGCTGCAGCCTCAGTCCTGCAGGAAACAGTTTTATTTGCCTCTGCTTCGGTTTCCGCTGAGTGAGGATGTTGCTCCAGCAGCCTCCATCCATGGGTTGTTTATCTGTGTCAACACTCAACAGGGGGGGTGGGGTGAGTTGGGGGACACAAACACCCGTTCTGCAGAGGCTGGTTATCATTGCTGGCTTACTGTTTTGGAGGAAACCCACCGACTGCTGGCTGCATAGACTGACAGACGGATGTCCCAGAGGAGGTCACTACACAGCCACCAAAGAGGAAAAGACTGAGAGACAGAGAGGGACTGAGGGAGTTCATTTTTATAGTTTGGACAAAATCACTCTACTTCAATTATTAGCAGGATATGTATTGAACTAAAATCAATATTTATGCCTTATTTTGACGCACATAAGCAAATAAGACCATCAGCAACAAAGTTTATTGTTTTTCAAGTGTCCACGCAGTCTTGGAAAAGAGGCCTTTTTAAAATAGAGTTTTTAAAATTACACTGATAGTACTGCAGATGATCTGCAAAAGCAAACCACACTTTATGCAACAAATAGTTTCTTGATCATTTCTTCAAAATTTCTAAAATCTAATTTCTAACCACTGCGGTCAGGTAGAAGCCAGGTGGAAGACTAGCTTTGCAAGTCCTCATAAAGTACTGCAACGTGGATGCATCACCTGCAGGGGCGTATAAACTGCAGGGGCGGTGTGGAGAGCAGATGTGGCGGAGATAAACACTAGCAGGAATTACAAATGGCAGAGAGCTTTTGAGACAAGCTGGTAGACCGCATGCAAAATTACACACACCTGCTTTGCCACCACAGTTGCTTTTTCTGCCTTGATTTCAGCACTAATGTAAGAGTCACCTCTACCAGTGTTGCCGTGCCTGTTGTTTACATCCCACTCTTCCAGTAGTTGTACAAAGCTTGAGCTGTATGTTGTGCCCTCTGTAGATACCCTCCAATAATACATACAATGCATAGTCAAGGAGTAATGTCATGATGCAGCTGGAAGGATCTGCAAACACAAGGATCCAGAGCAGGTATGTTTCCTCCTCAAGAGGAAGGGATTTACTGCCCACTGTATTAACAACCTATTTATGTGAACTTTCCACATTCACAGTATATGTTTTACTATTAGAAGACAAAAGGAAGAAGAGTTTTGTTAAGCAAAAAAACAACAACATAAAATGTCATCAATAACTAATAGCTACTGACTGATATTAAAAGCTGTTTTGTATAAACACCACAAAAAAAAGATTCTTCTTTAACGGATTCCTGCGTACCCCACCATTGACTACATGTCCTTCCCCATGCTCAAGCCCCAATTTCTGACAATTGGCATTAGAAAAGCTTAAAAATCAAAAAGGAAAAACTTTCTACAAGTGCAGGAAAAAAACTTTAAAGAGAATAGATGCACCACTTTGACAACAGAGGGCGCCAAAACCAACACAAGGTGAGAGTTTCTCACAAGAGCTTTAGAATAATTTCAATGTGCTGTTTGAAAATCACTAATGGAAAAAAGAGAAGTAACAATACCTGAGAAAATAGATGTTTAGCCATATTCAAGTCAGCACACCTGGTCAGGTTATTTCACCCTCAGTATGACCATGTTTTTTTCCATGGTTGTGTTGTTTAGAGAATAAGATGTGGTCTGATCCTCAGTGAGATCTCTCTTTATATCTATCTTTATCTGTCTATCTTTGGATCCTTGAATGAATCCTTATTTTACCACCTGTAACAGTCCTGATCTGACTTTTCCATCAGCTCTGATCCCTCTGGACCATTTATCCCCCTAAAAATTCCTCTACACAAACATCAACTCAAACATCAAGGTCTGCAGGCCCACTGAAGACAAAAACAACACTTTTACTCTCCCTCTTGACCTCCCTAAACTTCTCCTCCGTGCTCCATCCCTCTTCTTCTCCCTCCTCCTCCTCCTCTCTCGGTCCCTCTCTGTCACAGTTTTTCCACTTTCTTTGGCTTCACTTCAGGACCCTCCCCCGTCAGATGGGACTCGTCTCTTTCTCTGTCTTTGCTCTTGTCAATGTTTACACCGTTTGAATTATTTTTTTCAGAGTTGGAGAAATCCTAATAAATGCTTTTTCTTTTTCTTCTTTCTTTCGTCTGATGGAAAGTTGGTGCCTGACTCTGAGATAAACGCGACTACTCAATAATCCTGCAGCTCCTGGCTGGTAAGGTGAGTAAAACGCTTTTATTGAATCAACATGTCAAACGGACACGTTGGTGCTTCAGATGCTGAGTTGTCTCGACTGTTGCTAATTCATTGACTCGACCGATACTTGAACATTTCTGCGTAGTTTCGCTTGTTTTTGGGGAAATAGCCGCTCTTGCGCAGCTTCACTGCAGATGTTCAAAGATGCTTCTTCTACCGCGAAACGCAGCCCACCTAAACTCTTTCCTCGTGGACTTTTTTAGCGCTAAAATGCACAAAACTGAGCACCATTGGGGATTATTTTGTTCACAACAGTCTGTCAGGCTACAGGATATATAGGAACGGCTGTAGGTTGTGTTAGGTGGTGTAAGAACCATCCAAAGTGGGAGAAAATGTAACTTCAGATGGAGTAATATAATGAGAAGTCTCACAGAAGAGTGAGAGCAGGGGTTAAATGAGCTGCTTACAGTTATTTAAAGGCAGTTTGAGTATATGGTTTTCTCTTTCTGCTGCTTTTTACAAACTTCTACTGGACTGTAACTGAGGAAAATGTAAGGATATAATAGAGACATGCTGAGCTCATGTAAAGGAAAGCTTGTCAATATTAAATGTAATATATTTATTTTAGGGACAAATGCATGAGATATCGCTTTATAACGTATACAAAGGAAAACCATACATACATGCAGGTCTCCAGCTATGGCTAATGTGCGACCCCTGTTCCTGTTTGGCTCCCATAAATAAAAACAAGTTACAGAGCAGAGACAGAGCGATTAATCGGGCTGTCGGTAATAATCGGCATCAGCCCCCACAAGGTTGATATCACAAGATCTCTGAAAAACTAAATTTTCTAGTCCTGAGTGATGGAAAATCTAATTACAATAGTCGCTGTGCTTTGTATCAAATAAATAATTGAGTTTTGGTCCTGATATAAAATCCAGCCATGCTCTGACAGCATATATACCGTAACCCAATGTATCAGTCTTTTTTAACAATTCACTCACTTCAGTTGTTCGATTCTTTTTTTATTTTTTGATAATTTAGGATATAAATCCAAAAGTCTCACCATAATGTTCACTGAAGCTCAGCAGTTTTTCTTACCAAAAAACAAACAAACAAACATTGATGTCGGCGTTATTTATCGGCTTTTAGCCAACCTGCTCTCTCATTATCAGTATTAGTGTTTGCTGTTGAAAAAGCTGTAATTGGTTGACCACTATGAGAGAATACTAAATACATGATACCACAGTCATTAAAAACATGCAATAGGATCAGTGTTTGTAAGTAAATGAAGGACTTAAAGATGGAGACTAGCATTAACAGGGGCAAAAACAGGTGAGCAATGACTAAATCTAAAAGTGTGCATTAGATGTGCATAAATATGTTTGTTTGTTGTTTCGCCATGTCATAAAATACCTTGTCCAACACAACAGTTATAGACTTAAAAACTCATTATAAAAAAGATTGTTTTTATAGAACAGAAAACACCTCACTCTTAATTTCAGTTTGTTTTGACACACTTTAAAACCCCTTACAGGTGCTTTAATTTTGATATTCGTCGGTAATGGCACTATTAGATACGATTATCATCTGTAACAAAGGTGATACTTTGAAAGCACTTTTACTTGAACATGATGATTTCTAAAGTAAAAACTGTGTTTTCCAGTAATATGATTCTGAATCTGTCGTAAAATTTCCATTATCAACAAATTGCAGCCTGATCCAACAGTGAAACATTTTATTTATGAGGTTCTCTAAAAACAAGGCGAATCTATGACAAAGGCACATTTTTGATGCATGTTGTATAATGTGGTTTTGCTATTTTCATGTTAATCCTAATTTCATGGGAAACTCTAACTGTGGTTTTAAATTAATGCTGTAGAGGAGAAAGTATTCACTCTTTAATAAGCCACACTGAAGTACAAGTCCTCCAAAATTAGAGTTGTAAAGCCTGGATGAAATTTAGCTTCTATTTTTGGTAGATCTTTCCTCACAGTTTGGTGTCATGATCTGGTATTGATCATTTCTATGTGAAGGAGCCTCCAGCCTCCAGCCAACAGTCAGACAATAAAACAATGACTCCTCTCATCAACAAGTGATTAAAGCACTTGTTCCAGTGACCTCCTGGCTTTGTGTCATCGCTTTCTGCACTTGCTGGTCTTTTTTCCTGCCTGACTGAGAGTTTTTGGCATCTCTGACTCTGCTCTGAAACTTCTCCAGCGTCTATCAAGAGAGTGTGAGTCAGAAAAGCTTCTCTGGCAGGTCTCCTCTATCGATTCATTGCAGAGGAAGCCGTTGGGAGGAGGTCTGTTATTCCCTCACCACCTCCTCCTCATCCTCTTCGTCCTGCATTGTGTTTGATTTTCATTAAGTCTCTCAGGCTCAATCGGAGCTCTGGATCCTCTCCTCGGTCTGTTTTTGGGTCACAGAGGGGCTGTGACTCAGGACGATGAAACGTGGCGGCGCGGTGGCTGAAGCCAAAACAAGAGTGTGACATCTTGAGAGTGATGTGTGACTCAGCTTTCATGTCTTGTCAGTGAAGTTAATCAGGTGAAGCAGATTGAGATGAAGTGCTTTGTCTCCCCTCTGCAGATGTGAGAGCTCAAAGAGGGCTGTTGATTTTCTTACGCCTGTGTGTGTGACACTGATTATTATAAGGCTGTTTACAGGACTCTGATGTGTTAGAGTCTGATTAACTTCAGATGTGTCCACTAACTCAGTGTGTTCATATTTTGTCTGATTGTTTTTCAGTCCTTTGCTGCAAAGAAAAGCTGCAGAATTTGTCTGAAAGATACTTTCATAATTTAGGACAAACTTTTTCAATCTCTGTTTTTTCTCTGCTTCAGTTTCTGCTTGTTTGTTTCTCCTTGCTGCATCTATTCAAGATTTTCACATCTCAAACAGCATTTAGCATGCTTGATTCTGATTGGTCCACAAATGCTTGTTAAGTCTTAAATGCAAGAGGTGCAACAGGGACAACTAGATCACACATGTCACAGCAAATCAATGGAAAGGCATCCTTAAATTGTTCATGATTTTCACCTCAGCCTGTTGGCAACAGTTTTTAGCTGCGGGGAACAGTCAAAATCATGGAGGAACGTTATTCTCATTTCAACTTCACCAACAGCAAAGAAACTAGTAAGAGATAGTTAAACAGAAGAGCTGAGTGAAGGAGACATCAACCAAATTGAAGAAAACAGACTCAAAGCTACTAAAAGAAGACGACTTTTCACAGGTGTTATTATTGTCTCTAGATCTGTTAAAATGCAGATGGTGAAACACAAAAGTTTAGAGTTAAAGGGACATTTATGATCATTTCTTCATGGAAATGCAATCAGACTGAGACGCTGAGGCAGAAGAACTACCGTCTGCAGTGCAAAACCATTAATATGATGATTATTACTTAAAGGAAACGATAAAGTAATTATCATAAATGTTCTTCCTTGAGCTGTGTCACCCCGCTGTTGTTCATAATGGACAGGCCTGAGGTCTTGCTACAAACAAGCGGCTGCTAGAAGAGAGTAGGTTAGAGAGTAAGTAAGTTAGTAGGGCAAAGTTAAAAAGATGTTTGGTGGCTAGTACTATGGCTAGGACTCTATATGTACTGTTGATGAAGTTAGGTGCTGTTTTAAATAATTAAAATCAAATTTAAAATAAATAATTAGTGTCAGGGTCCTATCTCACCTTGTTAGGGCTCTATTTTGCATAATCACCTGCTCACTATACATAATCACTTACTTATTTCCCTCACTACAACAAATAAAATTAGTAATTCATTATGAAACAAAGAAATATCAAAAACCACAAAAAATTTAATTAACATTAGAACCAGACACATGTTTACGTTAACTTTATACATGTATATTGTAAACACTGGCTGATCCCTTGTGTGTAATCACATCATAAAATACACCTAAATTAATAATGAATAGACAGATTCCTATGGAGTTAATTTAAAAAAGCAGCTCTACAGTCTCACACTTGTTGTCTGTATGGTATAAATAGAAGTTGTTTGATTAAAAAGACCACTTTAAGTCCCGTTTAAGACATTCAAACATCTGTGAGAAAGGCGAGACATGATGACCAGAGTAGATCTGTGCCACCTGGTTTGGACTCCTGACCTCACATCTGCTCTGGCAACCACAAATCACCAGGAAGTCTGAACTTTCCTCTATCCTTCCTCAAGAATTCTTAAAAAAAAGTTCCTCATTTAGATTTTCATGTCTTCGTTTCATCATGGCTTTAATCTGCATGTTAAGAAGGAGCACCAAAGTGCCTCCCTGCAGCCATTTTTCTTGGTATTTCATGGAAAAAAAGCTTCTCAGATGTGTTTTTTTCTTTTCCTGGCTGTTTTGGCTATCAGTGGTAAAACACTGACCCATTTATTCTGATCTGGTGGAGCAGCAAACCCGTCCCTGCTCTGGCAGCTGGAGGACTGCCTGTCTTACCATCTGTTTGTCTGGGAGAGGACTCGGGTTCAGACAAGTTACTGGATATGTTTTGATTAGAGATGACACTGGACAGAGACACAAAGAGATGAGATAAAACGAGCAAAAGTAGAACTGAGGTAAGAGGCATTAGAGTAAATTTGATCCCCGGAGCCTGGACATTTTGAAGATTTATCATGACATCATGCGGGGGACCAGAGTGCCTGCATGTTGTCTCTTGAAGGCCACACTTGGTCTTGACATGATTAAATTCAGTGGCCGTACTGCATGTGTGTTATTTATGTGAGATCACAGACTAAAAGAAGTTACTCCATCGCACTCTCTCTTTTCACCGCTCCAAACTTTTGTGACTCATTAGGTCTTTTGATCTTACTTTGACAATACCATTTGTACAAACATTCATGGTCCCCAAAAGGATGAAGCCTTTAGATCAGCACCAGGAAATATATGTATTACCATAAACCTTTTTACAGCAAAATATCTAAACATCTTAAAGACAGCTTGGCTCTAAAGTTGATTCAAACATTTTCATGGTCCCCTGAGGATAAAGTCTGTGGGTTCTCATATAGTTTGTGCAGATTACATTTTCCTCTTTACTCTGTGAAGTATCCACATCTTTTAGACAGCGGGCCTCAAAATCTGGCCCTGACATTCGTTGTCCCCCTGGGATAGACCCTATGGATTCTTATTAGAATTAGGCTTTCCATGCAATTCATGCAGATTAAAGTTTTCCCTTTGCCAATAAAGTATCTTAACATCCTTGAGACAGTTTTGTTCAAAATTTAGTAGAGACATTCATGGTCTCCAGAGGATAAAGCCTATGAATTCTTATTATCACCAGACTTTTAATGTAGTGCTAGGGATGTAAGTTTCCCCTTTCCCAGTGAAAAATCTGAACATCTATTCAACAGTTTTGGTCAAAAGTTGCCTCAAACCGTCGTGGTCCCCTGAGGATAAAGCCTGTGGTTTCCCATTGTCACCAGGATTTTGATATAATACTTTTTTTTTTCTTTACTCAGTGAAGTTTTTTCACATCTATAAGACAGTGGGGCTGATAATCTGGTCCTATCATTCATTGTCCCCCTGGGATAGACCCTATAGATTCTTATTTGCACCAAGCTTTTCATGCAATTCATGCAGGTTAAAGTTTTCCCTTTCCCTAAAAAGTATCTTGACACGTTTAAGACAGTTTTGCCCCAGATATTACGGAGATGTTCATGGTCCCCAGAGGCTAGAGTCTATGAATTCCTCTTATCACCAGGCTTTTCATGTAGTGCTGAGGATGCAAGTTTTTACTTTCCAAGTGAAATATCCAAACGTCTGTGTGACAGCTTGGCTCAAAATTTTCTTCAAACAGTCGTGGTCCCCTGAGGATAAAGCCTGCGGGCTCTCAAGGTCACCAGGCTTTTCATATTGTCTGTGCAGATTTAAGTTTCTTTTTTACTCAGTGAGGTATCTTTATATTTATATGACAGCAGGCCTCAAAATCTGGTCCTGACATTCATGGTCCCCCTGGGATAGACCCTATGAATTCTTATTAGTGTTAGGCTTTCCATGCAATTCATGCAGATTAAAGTTTTCCCTTTCCCAATAAAGTATCTTAACATCCTTGAGACAGTTTTGTTCAAAATTTGGTGGAGACATTCATGGTCCCAAGAGGATAAAACCTCCTGATTCTTCTTATCACCAGGCTTTTCATGTAGTGCTAAGGATGCAAGTTTTACCTCCCCCAGAGAAAAATCTGAAAATCTGTGCGACAGTTTGGCTCAAAATTTGGTACAGACTCTCAGGGTTTCCAGAAGATAATCTTCAAGACTTCTGGGAATTACCAATGTTAAAAAACAGGTTCAGCTGCAGAGGATACATCTGGTGTACCATGCTTCCAAACGCTCTGGTGTTTGGTGGCGGTGGTGGTGCTTCTTTTGCTTGTTTTAGTCAGATTAAATTTGAGCCTGTTGGCCTAAATTTCATGTATTACAGCTAAACAGTACACAAAAATAAGTTTCTTTCCATTTGAGGCTATAAAATAGAGGCTGAGTCATGTTTATGCAACTTCAAACTCAGTGTAAAGTCAAACCAGTTCACTCCCTCTGCTCTCTCGCTCAGAGTCACTGACGGGTCTCCATTCAGATCCATGAGATCTGCATGAAGTTGAGCACGACACAGAAAGTTTGACTGAAACTCTTAAACGCAACATTCACTTGACAAGTCCAGAAAATTTGTTATTTCAATATATAACAAGCCAAAAGTAAGACTTAAATTGCTTTTAATGAGTAAAAAGATCTACCAATAGAAAAAGAAAAACTGTCAAATTCTTTAAAAAAAGTTTTTTTCAGGAAATTTGAAAAGTGATCTTTTCTTTTTCCTTTGGCAGCATATTTGTAGTTGTTACAAGCAATTTAGTCCTATTTTTTGACAGGTAATATGAAATAAGCCATTTTTCTGGACTTGTCAGGTGAATGTGTCATAGAGTGAGCCTGTTATTGAGCCAGCTGTGTGAGGTTTGGAGAACTTTGTTGTCATGCTACATAAATAAACTTCCCTTGCTTATTTACACACTAAGGACAAAAACACTCACTGAGTTTTTTGCCATTTGTTCCCAAGACCTCAACTCGTGACCATGGCAACCTCGGACACTACAGTGAACGAGGTCAACAGTAGTTGAGTCCCCTGGTGTTTGTGTTTCAAACACATCAGTTGATATCTAATTTCACATCAGAGTTCGATTAACAGCTAAACTAAAACTCGGTTTTCTTTCCAACCGACAATTTTCTGTATTTCGAACCTCAACCCACTGGAGGTTTGAAGTAGCAGCCGTAGTAAACAATAAAAAAAGTCAAGAAGTTTGAAGCTTTGGTTTTTCAGAGGCAGCAAAGACTGGCTGTCTGAGATCTCTTTAGTTTTGCTTGTTTGCTCTTTTTTGTGGTTTTGGTGAGTTTTTGGTGCTTTGTCATCAGTGTTTGTAGCAAATCTGCATTTTATCATGAGGGTGGTACTCGCTGGCTCTCTTTTCCTGATGTTGTATGTTTTCACTCTATAAAGTCAAAAGCCAAGAGGGAGTTGGAAAATCGAGTCTTTTGTTTGTGTAAAATTTTCCTAGATTTTGTCGAAGAACAAAAGTTGCATGATCAAGCTTTCCAGCAAATTTTAAGTCGATGCAAAACAACCTTGTCCGGTCCTGACGCTTGTATTTTTGATGTTGCTCTAGTCCTGCTGAAAAAGACAAAGAGCAGAGGGGATTCAGAAGAAGGTGGCGCGGGTTGAATATTCCTACCACAGACTTATATAAGCCTTTCAACCCCATGTGCTCTGCAGCCGCACAAGTAATTTGGAGCAGATTCTGCTGCGGCCCTCCAGCTCGGGGGTTTTGGGTCGTTCGCTCTGCTCTGGCAGAAGGAAACATGTACAGTTTCTTTGGGCTCCGGCTCAAATAACCCATCATAAAAAAGCCAGGGTCGGGGGGTTTGGGGCCGAGACAGGAGGAGGGGCCTGCAGCGGCTTGATGAGGTGACCACAGACTACTTGTAGTGTGGTGAGGGTCCTTCCTGGACTTGCTTATGTTGGTGGTTGGTGGGTGGTGTTTGGGCTGGTGGGTGGAGCTGCAATGGAGACATTGATCATTAGGATTTCAGGGCTTTTCATTGGTGTCTATGTCTCGCTGTGGTGTCTATGCAGGATGACTGGAGCAGAGTGAAACCTGAGATGTAGAATTAGAGGAAATAAAACACTGAATTCAAGGTCCAGAAGGCGTCTCACTTTTTGTTTTTTTCATTTCTGTGACGTGAACTGAGATTTGTTTGCGTTTGTATTTGGTTTCAGCGCTCTGAGTGATTATTCCTACATATGCAAAAATAACTCCTCCCTTTTTGAAAGCATTTCAATAATAAAAGAGTTCACCAAACAAAATATGATTCTGGATGAGAAAAACAAACGGCCTTAGAGTCATGCTTGGCACAAAGTGGATTCAAACTCAAAGTCTTGATGTTTTTTTTGTGCGCAGACCCAGATCCACTCCACCAGCTGTGTTAAGCTGCGACTCTCCGAGTCGTCCATCGTGCGTTTTATGAGAAGACTTATTTTCCTTTTCTCCCCATTTTTCCAGGCCACTTCTGAAAGACAAACTCCTGCTCAGGAAAGGCAGGATGACAGATTATCATTATTTCTGTGTCCCCATTAGTCAAAACAACACCAGCTCCGTGTGGAAAAAAGGGCTCTTTGTGAAAAAGTGGACACAGAAGCCAGAAAAGAGGTACACTGTTGGAAAAAAAGTGGAGCCAGTGTCGGTCTGATGGCACTGTTGAAGGACTTTTCCTTTTAGGCGCCTGAAATTATTCCCAACTCACTTCTGTTTACATGTCAGAGGAAGAGAGCGTAGTGATGCAGACCTGGATGTACATGCAAGATGTTTCCTATCTGCTTCCTATTGTTTGTCCCTGTTTCATTCCTGTGTTGCTCTGCAGAGCTGATTGAAGACAGAGGAGAGAGCGTAGGCCTGAGGGACTGTGAGGACAGGGTTTAAAGTAGCTGAAAACAGGTTTTTCTTTCTTCTTTTTTTTTGCCCACTTGAAGACAACAGAATGAAAATAAGCTAAGGGGATGAAATTATTAGCTGTAGATGGATAATAGTTAACCAGGGAGTTGCGGTGAGTTTAAAAGTAATGAAAAGCGCATGTGAAGTCCTGAAAGATCGTCAATAACTTCAGATTTTTGCAAAGTGTTAAAAACAAAATTGCTTTCCTTCTCATTAAGTGTCTGACTAATCTGCAGAAGCCTTACTTTGATAGATAAATAATATCCTCCTGTGACTCACTGAAGACATGCTGAGGATCCTGCTGCTTCTGTTTGCTTCTGGATATCCAAAAAAAGAACAAGTGTTAACAGTTTCCCCTTCACTTGCTTTCCTTGAGTTGGAACATCATATCCAAACAAGAAGACAGGCCTCAGACCCATTTCTCTTCTACGTTTGCCCTCCCACCATGCTGCCCAGGATGTCCTGTGTGGTGGGTTGTATCTGGCTCTCGTCTCCTCTTTGCCCCCCGTCTTCCTGTTGTGCTTGACAGAAACACAGGTGTCATAGCAAAAAGCCCCGAGAGACTCATAACATGTTGCACAATGCAGACGACCATGCTGAGGTTTTCAATTAGCTGGGCCAGTCACTGCGCATTCGACTTTCATCTCACTTTAGCCACGAGACGCTCCAGTAAAGTGAATTCACGGCACCACCTGTGGGGTTTGTGAAGGTTTCAGTCTAGTGACACTGCTGGGAAAAGCTCGGAGAGTAAGACTAAGTAAAGGAACATCTCCGAGGGTTCACCTTCGGGGTAGCACACGTGGCCGAAGTTTTTGAGAGAAGAAAATAAGGCTTTAACTTCCAGATGTTGCAGGATGAGGCCCATCTGGAGCGAGAGAGAGAGAGAGAGAGAGGGGGACGGAGCTTTTTTGGGGTCTACGTGTTAAAAAAAAAAAGCCTCTAAAATGATCACTTTAATAAGTTACAGGTTTCCACTTCGTACTCCAGAAAGGCAGCGCACCAGATGCAGGAGTTGGGCCTGTAAATCAGCAGGGTTTAACTTTGAGGAATTTACTGGCCCAGGATGGACTTCCTGGAAATAGAGATAGAAGAGGAGAGCCAATCGAGATAATAACTGATAAGTGCTCTGCTGAACTCTACCTGTGTAGGTGGTACTGAGCTGCTTATTTTCTACCAGGACTTTTCCCGGTCATAAAACTGAGGAGCAACTAAGACCAAATATTTTATTACTATACTTATTTTGAGTTCATGCATCATTTACTGCCACCTTAACAACATCAGGACTTATTCCAACCCTTTTCTGGAAACTGGGGTAGATGGAGACAAAGTCTGAAAACTGAATCTGTACTAAAGGAAAGTCTTCAGGTGTTTTTACTTTACTCAAGTATTCACTGAGCCTGAAGGGCTAATTGCATCCACTAGTTGCATTACTTAAACCGGCAATGCCTACAGCTGCAACTGTCTCATCAACACTTACCGTCACCAGGTTTCCAAAGTTGTCGTGGCCGAAGTTTTTGGAATTTCCCCTTGTGGGACTAATAAAGGAGTATCTTATCTTATCTTGTCCTGCAGCCCTTTTGCTTTAGTGTCTCCTCCATATCGACCTCTGCCATTGTTGTTTATATCAAAAGTCTTACCCTGTCTTCATTTTGATTGGTTGTTGATATAAAGGTTGCAAAGTGACAAAAACAGCTGAGGAGTGTTTTTGCACAAATGCTGAAAATGCTGAACCACATTGGTTTTGCATAGACAGTAGTTGTAGCTGTAAGTGGACACTTTGCTTTTAACACCAGTACTTGCACTGTACTCTCCTATGATGTTTGAAGGGATATGCCAGGGTAAGTTGACTGATGAGTCGATCACCGAGTGCAGCGGATCATTTCCTTTCAGTAATAATCATCATAATAATCATTTTGCACTACAGACGTGGTAGTTCTTCTGCCTTAGCCTCTCGGTCTAATTGCAGTTCCATGAAGAAATGATCTTAAATGTTCTTCCTTGAGCTGTGAAACTCCGCTGCGCTCAGTGATTGAAGCAGCTGTTAGAAGAGAGTGGGTGAGTTGTGTTTAGTCTCTTTACTAAAAAAATTAAACAAAGCTGAAAAGATGTTTGGTGGCTAGTATTATGACTAGGACCCTATATGTCCTGTTGATGAAGTTAGGTACTGTTCTGAGCATTATTTGTGGCTATAGAGTGGCGTTTTGGTTGAGCATGTGGCTCCTGAGACTGCTGTGTATTGCTATCCTGCGGTCATTACTAAAGTTGGTATAACTAGAGAAGCGAGTGGTCGGCAACATTCGTCTCTTGATGGGGTGACTAACTCGGTGTTACGGTGTGTTTGACCCGAACTTAATTTTACACCGGAATATCCCTTTAATTGGTTGGACAAAAACATCCAAATTAGAGGCAAATCCTTGCTGTACCTGCTAGTACATTTTTTGCACATGGTCATAAGATGAAGAGGGTGTATCTAAATATATCAGACAGGAGAGGAGAGGGACTTGACTGCAGAGATAAGTCATCTACCTGAAGTGGAATCAGATCCTGAGAGGGATAGTCGACTTTTTTCTCTTTTACTCTAGTAAATAAATTGAATCAGTTCTGCTGCTTTTTTAGTCTTTAAATCCTTTCTTAGAAGTACCTCTACTTTTGGAAAGGGTACTTAAGTTACGCTTGACCACTTGGTGTTAATTGAAAGGCACATCTGTCTCCCAGTATGCAGCCCCCACTCTGCCGGCTGTACCACCCTGCATGCAGCAACACCCGCGTCTGCGTTAAATCATCCAAGTGTCACGTTGTTTTTCTTCTGGAGAAAAAATGATAGTGGAGGATAATCCTGCAAACGAATGGTAGAAAAACTTCATCAAGAGGAGCAGAAACAGATTGCCTCTTTAGCTCTAATGTTTCCGAGCTTTCTGTTTTGTGGCAGCTGCAAACAGAGGGAAAAAAAAAAGCTGCCATACAGTCACAATCGAAGTGTTGTCTAAATTGAAACCAGATGTGGCGTGGTTTAAGTCTCTTACTGTAAATTGCCCTCTCTCTCATACATCCCGGACTTAGAGGCTCACATTAAGGCTTTTGCACGGGAATGTAATCCACAGCATGAAATATGTCCTTCTTAAATCTTGTGCCTCAGGAGAAGATTCCGCAGCTCGTCGTATTCGTCACTCATCGCAGACATTCAGAAGGATCTTTGCTGTATAGTTTGTCACCAAAGACCCTCCAAGAAGCTCGTATTTTACCCAACATGCATCAACAAAACATGAATTTCTGCAACAGTTTTTAGACGGATCAGAAAAGTCTTTGAAAATGCAGCATAAATTATATAAAACAGTCTGAGAAAAAAAAACAGGGTTTTGCAGACGCCGGAGCTCTTTCAGCTTCTGTGTTAGTGGTTGGTTTTGCCAAAGCAGATGGGGTCTGATTTCACACCTCTCCAACAGAGTTTGGACAGCAGCTCCCCTACCATGAGGGTCAAGTCCTTAAGAGTCAGCAATCTGCACGCTGCTCGGCCAAAACAAAGACTGTAATGGAAAGAGAGAAACTGGTGTGCCTGTGTGTGTCAAGGTACATCTGTGTTTATGTCGACGCTGGATGCAGAGTTTTGTGATGAGTTGGCAGGTTCAGCCGCCTGCAGTGGTTCAGCATTTTCCTCTTTACTGGCTGCAGACTGAGCGCCTGTTTCCCCTCGTAACAAGCTGCAAGTCACAGTAAGAGCACAGCAGTGTTCAAGTCGTCTGTGAGGGGCCGGCTGAAGCTTTCCAAAGCTGTGAAACAGATTCTGATTGCTTGTGCATATGTTATCACACTTGAAGGACATCCAGACGTACACAATGACACCGTAGCATTGAAGTGCATCAGTTTTTGAGTCCTGATTGAGTCCGAGGCAAGGCAAGTTTATTTGTACGGCACCATTCATACACAATGCAAACCAAAGTGCTTTACAGATGGAAGAGAATGCATGAAAAATTAAAAAAGGAGAGATTTAAAAAAAAAAGTTAAAATCAAGAAGACATAAAAGGAGTTAAAATCAGTAAGACAGAAAGATAAGTTTTTTCATCTGTTCCATGTTTGCTCTGAACGCCATGAAAACTATTGTTGCCCAGAAAAAAGAAGTAAGTCACAAGATTTCAGACCCAGGGCTCCCAGATGGTAGTTAGTTTTCTCTTTGTCTATCTTGGAGTTGTACTAGTTTTCTATTCGTCTTTCTCAGAGTTGCACGAGTCTTCTTTGCGTGTTTCTCGGAGTTGTACTAGTCTTCTTCTTCGTCTATTTCGGAGTTGTACTAGTCTTCTTCTTCGTCTATTTCGGATGTTGTCCTAGTCTTCTCTTCACCTTTTTTTGGGAGTTGTACTAGTCTTCTCTTTGTCGATCTCGGACGGTATTAGTTGTATTAGTTTTCTCTTCATCTATATCATGAGATTGAAAATTGGAGAGTCGTGTTTTTTTTGGACCCTTCTTGCTCCCACTTGACCACATTTTGTCTTAGCACCTTTTTTTTTTTTTTCTTCCTCTCTGGACGTCTCCAGCAGAGGTGTGTAAGTTCAACCTTACACTGGTTTTATCGAATGTCTCAGTCAGGGACTTGAAACCTTCTTGACGGGATTGTAACCATTTTGACGATTGGACTCAATCGCCAGCTCGTAACGCTACCAATCTCCCCAAACAAGTGGATGGACGCTGTAGTCTTAAGCAAACTTTACTCAAATGGAGGTGTACGGAGGAGTTTTTCCTGATTAAATAAACACACGTTTGGAGCTTTTCAGAGTATTTACATCAGTATCATGTGTATGTTGGAATAGCTCACGTTAAACCAGATGCTCATGTTTAGCTTTACATGGAAAGATGTCAGCTAGTTCAGCTGCAAACCCCAGTGATGTGTTTTTAATAGTTGTGAACAACAATGGAGGTCTGTGGAACATAGAAATAAGATAAACAAAGCTCTGGCTACAAAGAGAACGAGTTATTAGTTTAATTTATTCACTGCTGGTTTTGGTCTTTTATGGGATTTGTTGAAAACAAGAAAAACAAACCATACTAACAGAGTTATCCTGGGGAGATATGAGACAAAACCCCCTCAGCCAGTTGGACTAAGGTCTTCTTGGTTACGGTACAAACACTCAAGACAGAGACACTTTCAAGAACAAAATCAATTCAAGACCCGAACTTTAATAACTTCAGTTGATTTCATCCAACGTGACTCAAAGACAAAAAATGAAAGAGGCAGAATCAAACGCTGTCATGTTTGCAGAGTAAACAGCAAACTATGAGGAAGAAGAAATGAGTTTTCAGCTCAGCTCTCTTTTTGTATACACACAGTTTTCTGCATTTATGTTGTTATATTTTATTTAGAAATAATGGCTCCAAACTAAAGCATTGATCCCGTTTTGTTTGCTTTTGCACATTTTCTATAATCCTCACACATCTGAGACAAATAAGGGATCAGATCAAGACTGAGAACCATGGTCCTGCCTACATTTCATTAGTCGTTTGCTTGCTGACATAATTTAATTAAAGGCTTTTTCCTCTTTGGGAGGATTTATGAAGTTTTAAGAAAACTCGAACAGCTACAGCTCGAATTTGTTGTGAGATGTCCTCGAGGTTGTGTCTGTTTTCTCAGCTCCTCTGAAGATTTTAAAAGCTCTTGACCTCACGGCCTGTTCTGTATATGTTTCAGGATCTCAGCTAATAAATATAGTCGCACAAGTGTTGTCCTTTACATGGTTTAATCATGGGAAGATCAGCTCGGGACACAGCGACTTAAGATCCTTATGAATGTCTTTTTTTAGTGCCGCGTTTCCCACAACTTTCTGACCCTGGAGAAGGAGGACGGACATGATTTGTTTTTGGGTTGATATTAAGCGAAGAGATGGACGTCATGATAAAAGAAATGAGGCTTTCATGGTGGGAAAGAAGGAACAAGGAAGAGACTGATGCGTAAAAACTCAATGGTGGGATCAAATGTGAGTTACAGTTAAAGAACTAACAACCTAGGGCTGGGCGATGTAGGCTAAAAAATGTATCACGATAAGTTTTGCCATTCTGTGCATAACGATGAAAGTCCGGATAAAAAATATTAAAATTCCTTTCCATGTTTTTGAATCATTCTGTCTTGAAAACACCAGTTGGAGTAGTCAAATAAGATACTTAACCACAAGTTTGAGTGGTAGATTATGAAGAAGACTAGCGACATCTCACATCAGACCACATCACCCTGTCCTATGTGACTTTTAACCCACCTTTAACCGGTTTTAAACATCATTTTAAGGCTACATTTTAAGAGTTTTGTTGACTTTTAAGTTGAAATTTAACGTGTGTCGGTCTTTCTCTACTGACAAGTTGCGAAAGTAAAACCTGTCCCGCAAAGTCTTTTACACCCAACAGCAACTCTGGGAAGTACCATGCCTTCACTCACCTCTCCCTCTGGTGGTGACAGCCGCCTTCGATTGACCCAGAAAATCTCTGAGCATGTTTGTTTGTTATCCTGCTCTGTGTGGGCTATGGCTGCAAGTCCGTCGCTCGCACTCACGCCATCAACTTGCATTTATCGCGTTTATCGTGAGATGTCAAATATTTATCGTGGAGGAATCTTCTGGCGATAAATCGTGAATGATAATTTATTGCCCATCCCTACTATAACCTCATGAAAGTTACACTGAGCAGGAAGTTTGCTGTAGTATAAATTTGTTATTATATACATGTTAACTTTTTAACTGAACATACATGACTGCTAATGCTCCCGACATGTTTTATGCTGTCTGATGATAAAAGAGCCTTCAGTGGATTTAACTTTTTGGACCAGAGTCCCAGAGATTTCATAATCGCACATTTCAGAGCTGTTATCACAATCCTGTAATATTTCTCCTGAAGGTTATAACACTGTCAGGATCACATACAGGCCCATACATAGAGGACACTCTCTGCTTATCTGTGTATTTTATTGCAGCATGTTACTGTTACGGAGTGTTGGTTGATGGAAACAAGGCGGTATACGACTCCAGTGTTTTCAAACATTATTTATCATACGTGACAGATAATTCAATGTTAAGACTAGAAAAATAACAGCATTTTAAACCTGTTTCACATGATGTAATAATATGACATTTCAAATTAAAGACAATAACTTGACTCAGAGATGCAATCACAGTCCAAGGATGGAGTTATTTCCTGGCTGACGGTGCAGAAACAGTCCGATAGTAAAGCTCAGGAAGAGATGGAGAGGAAGTGAACGTCTGAATCAACAACATGTCTGCAGTGATTCACGTTGAAACCATGAAACAAAGCTCTCTTCGGCTCATCAATCAACTGTTGTGATCATCACAAATATCCTGATTAGAGCGGCGACTCATCACGGCAGAGAGCTTTTCGAATAGTCTCAACATGATTCAGCTTTTCCTCGTGCTTTGTTCCGTCAGTGTCTTTCATTAAAGGATGCGTGAAGTTTGATCCACAACTTGGCTCTTGTTTTCAGCTGAGCTGGCACTGCAGCCCCAAAGATGGTGGTATCTGTTAGCCGGTGGACCAGGTCCAGAAGTTTGAAGCTATTCTCTCTGAAAATCTTCAAACACCTCTAAAAGTTCACTTTTTGATACTTTTAACTAGATTTATCCCAACGCATTAGGGCTAGGCGATGAAACAATAACGATATTGAAAATTGATTTCTTTCGATATCGATATAAACCATGGTCAATGAGCTTTTCGATAATCGGGATTCTGCCATGCTTTGGTAGACTATACGAATAGCCAATAAAAAGGGGAGTTGCTCCGGGTCCACTTAGTGCTGAACCAATCATGTGCTGAATTAGAACCAAGTAGAAAACAACTGCGTAGTAGCAGGCTGCAGCTACACGCAACCATAGCACTTTAACATGTGAAGCCGACAGCACTGTTGAGGAGAAAAAAAGAAAACGAGCGCTACCCCCGGCAGAAATGAGGATGAAGGCTCAACAGATCAGGACATCGTCGACAACACTGGCAGGAAAACGTCGGTGGTGTGGAGGTATTTTGGTTTTTTGAGGTTGGACATGAAGCAGAGTAATGTGGACTGCAAATTATGTTGAGCACATGATCTCGCAAATTGGGGAATACTTCAAATCTTTTTCACCACCTGAAGCAGAGCCACACAGCAGAGCATGCGTAATGCAAAAGGTTACAAACCCCGAGCCGAGCAAGGAGCCCATGGCGTCTGTGCAGCTGAAACAGCTGACCATTCAGCGCAACGCCTAACGACAAAACATCGAAGAGACACAAAGACCTCACAGATGCAGTAGCTTATTGTATTGCAAAAGACATGCGACCAATAAGCACTGTTGAATTTCCTTTTTTCTTTCACATCATGATATATATCGATATGGACTGATATGGAAAAAATATATCGTGATAAACTTTTTCCCATATCGCCCAGCCCTACAACACATGTGAGTAGAATTGACTCAGTCTTATTGGCTTTGGATCCTGCTCTACTTTTCTGGTTGGGGTCCTCGCTCTGGTACGCCTGGTACCTGTCATTATTATGAGCCCAGATAGAAACCAACATTTTTACCGCAGAGGTGAAATGTGCCAGGTTCCTTTCCACATGAGGTGTGTAATGAGCTTGTCTCTGGCGCTGCTTTTGCTGTCGGTGCGGCGTTTTGGCCAATCGGAACCTAGTATTTAACACAGCTGGATAATAAATCATGTAAAGCCACGTTGTGTGAAATCAGTTGGTCTGTGTAATAATGAAGGATGGCAGAAACCGGGGCTACATTATGGCGGTTCTATATGCTGTGAACTCTGTTTTCTTAGGAGCCGCGGCCGCTTTATGTTGTGGACGGAGAGGTTTTTCACCCCTCTTCTTGCTGTGAAAGTTTACAATGCAAAGCTATGTTTTCTGGTTATGGTTTGTGGAAGGGCTGTGTGTTTTATAAGGAGCTCTATGTGTCTCCTCACCAGTATGATCAACACAGCATTACGGCACATATAATTACAGCGCTGTATGGTCATGTCGCTCTGAAACCTCAGCCAGAGTCTCCATTTTGGGTTTTCCACCATTTCACTGCCCAAACTTCACATTAAACTCTTTTTTCAGATTTCAATCCAAGGTGTTTAAGTCTGTGTTTGTGTTTACTCTGCTCCGTAGGTGTGTTTGTCACGCTGTCTTAATGTTTGAAGTTGTTTTCTTGGACCCCTCTGCTCTCCCTGACCATTGAAGCCACAGCCATCCTGCCTGTGGTTTTGGTCGGCAGTGTGTGGAGGGCCGGGCAGCAGTTTGCATGTGGGTCTGTGTGCAGAGCGCACGAGCCTCGAACACGTTGGAGTAATGCAACGGGGAGAGCAACACAAAAAAGGGCCTCCAACTGGCAACAAGCCCTGATCTGACAACACAAAAGAGAATTTGAGAGTAAACCACATCAGATCGCACACATCTGCAGAAAGGAAACATTTCAAAAAGAAAGAAAACAAGTGGGATTTATTTGTTTTTTCAACAGTGTCCCCGAAGAGTTCGGCTACAACTGTGGTTTTAATTTATCCCCCTGTGCAGATTTATTGTTTTAAAAGGAGTAATGCACAATCTCAAAGGATATAAAAGTGTTAAAGTTAATTCGCAAGAGCAGAAAACAAATGTGCGCGTCTTATATGAAGGGTTTGATGAAATCTTGATGCACTTTTTGGGGATTCGAAGAGGATTAGTGCAACAAAACAACAAAATGCTGCTGACTCGATTAAAAACGATAAACTTTATTTAAAACTCAACTTCTCTGTTTGTAATCGTTTATATTTACAACCTCTTTGTTATCGATGATAGTCCTGTATTAAGGAACCTCTTATCCTGCCCTCTTTCTACCACATGATTAAGTTTTGTCGTACCCTTTAGCATCAGTTTTGTTTTCCCATCACACTGACTATTTCAGGTTTAGATGCACGAAGACACTAGCTGCGTTTACATGTGCACAAATAATCAGAATAAATGCCCAATTGGAATGAAAATGCGTCATGTAAACATGTCGATCGGAAGATTCTGATCCAACTCAGCTCAATTGGAAAGAAATTGCATTCTGATCGAGAGGGGTGGTTTATGCCGATCGTTACTCTGAAACACGTTCATGTAAACACTTATTCCGATCGTGACTCTCTAACCTGACTCGGTCTTCACTCTTTAGCCTTTGGTTTATTTATTGAGGTCAGTACAGAAGGTTCATTATTAACACTCTGGCATAAAACACAACCGCAGGTGCGTTAACATAACAAGGCAAACATACAGCGTAATGACGTCACATCTGTACGCACAGTGCAACCTTTGACAGAATAGTAAAATAAGTAAGCAAGGGCGCCATCTAGGACAACATTTAACAAGGGGAAAATCCTGAATTGGATGGAGTAAGCCACTACTGCGTTTGTTGTTTTGTTGACAGCACAGGCGTAAATACAACTCTTCTTCTTCTTCTGCGGTTGTTTTAGTGAAATCAGACAACTCTGTGCATGTCCAAATCCTTCTAATCTGAATAAAGCTTGGTGCATGTATACGCACGTCATGATTTTTTGCGCCCATATAAACAGTGGATTCAGATTTTCTGATCCCTCAAATTTTAAATCAGATCAAGACATTTTTCCCATGTAAACATGGCAACTGGTAGAGTTAAGCGCCATGATCAGGAATCAAATCCTGACTGGAGAGGCTGGTGCAGTTTCTCCGACTACCTGCTTTTGTTAATGATGTATTTTAGATAACATTCACGATGTATAAATACGCTGTGTTTCTTTTTAGTAACATCTAGCATTCACACTCTGGAGTGAAATGCTCCCCTGCTCACCCCTACAGTCAGTGAAGCTTTTGAGGACAAGAAGCACCTGTGATGCATTGGCACCCAGTCTGTGCTGCTTCATTCTGAATTCTGATCTAATGTCTCACACCTGCAAACACACAGACACAGAGAGTGGAGCATTGTCCAGTTAAAGTAGTAACTGTGGGAACTGTTCGAGAGTCCACTTGAGGGTCCAAAGGGTGTGATTTCCTAATTTACTGATACTGCCCAAGAACGGTGAGCAGGATTTTCTCCTGGTGCCGCTCTTAGACTGGATCTGTTCAAGTGAAAACTGCCACCTCTGCTTCTGGCAGCAGGTTCGAGTCTGTTCAGTTTCAGTCTGACCTCTGCTCTGTGTTGAACTCCTGTTTATGTCCTTGTTGTCTGAAACCATGGTGACCGTATCTCTCCCACCGCTGTTATCCACAGACTCTGCTCTCTGTCACGGTGGGGACCAAAGCTGTCACATGACCTCACCACCTTCTGACCTCACTCTGAAAGACACTCCAACACAAACACACTCATACACACACTGAAGCCTATCTACCAGCTCTTTACCCCTGCAGGAAAAAGGTGTGCACTCCACTTCCTCCTGACCTGGACTCTACTTTCATGTTTCAGTCACTTTGAGTCAAATTATGAAGTTTAAGTGGAATATTTGTGCTCTCTTGTTTTTGGAGGGACCGCAGCAAAGTGAAGGGACAGACCTATAATTCTGAAAGTCTGTTATTGACTCAGTGAGTGAGTGAGTGATGAGGGAAAACTATTGGTCCTTACCCTTTTAAAATGAACAGTCTTTAACATACCATAACTCCATATTTGGACCTCTAAGGTTAAAGCAGCTCTGGAGACTTCTTCTTCTATGTTTGGATATAACAGATGCCAAACCATCTAGAGCTCCCCCTGCTGACTGGCTGCGGTAGTTCACAAAGTCCACCTCCTTAGTATAAACAGATAGAACATGGGTCAAACATCTAGACTGTATAATACATGGATGTAGTGTCTGTAACGTCATCCTTCCGTTTGTTTGTTTGTTTGTTTGCAAAGTTTTGAAGCTCGTCAGCTGTGGTCGCCATGTTGAAGTGCTGACTCAGCCTACCTTTCAATCAACCTATCGAGAGGTAATGAGGCGGGCCTTTAGCCTCTTCGCAAGGGGTGTCCTGATACAACTTTTTTACTTCCAATATGATACCGATATTGTAGCCTTCAGTATCAGCTGATATTGATCCGATATTGGCACAAATTTGTGCATGACATGTTTTTCACTCAGCTGCAACGTCTTTTTTGGACTTTAATGAAAAATACTGCCACGCGGCCGACATCACTCTTACTCCTTGCTACTTTGTTAGTACCGTAGTACACACTGTTGTTGTGATCAGGGCTCTGCATGCTCGATACTGGTGCTGCTAGCTAGAGGTGCCGGAGTGGAGTCTGGAATGGACTGCTGTATTGAAGTGCTGATATCAGAGATTTTAGATGCAGGTCGGTATAATCCGATATTTGGTTTTTGGCTGATATCAGACCGATATCCGATACCAATATATTAGCGGGACATTCCTACTCTTTGCCAATAGCTAGGGGATAAAAAAAACCCTCACTCCCAGTCCAGTGTCTGTTTCCTGCTGCTTCTGTTGCAGACGCTGTTGGGATTTTCACTGTTTTTTTGTTTGTTTGTTTTTTCAAAGATGAATCCTTTTACCTTTATTTGATTGATTCGACCGTTGATGAGAGGCGGGATATGCAGTGGTCAGCATAAATGTGTACACCCCTTTAGAGTTGTCAGAAAACCTTTAGTTTCCTTTCAAAACCAACATTTTCCATGTCAGACCATGTGACAAAATACTCCTCCAAATGGGCCAGTGAGTGTAAACAAGATTTTTTATGTAACAAACAAAAAAGTATTTATTTTTTTATTTAAAATCAGGATGCAAAAATAAGTACAGCCCAATCAAAGTTCTGGGAGCAAAGCTAAATTTTAGTTAATATATCACCCTTACTTTCATCTTATAGTAAGTGAAATGTTTGTTAAACTCAGCTTTGTCAAAACTTTGGAAATTGTACTTTTGCTCATCTAGATATTGAGTAATACATTACTTTTAATAGTGGTTGTACTGACTAATGCTGGGCACTGTATATGATAGGAAGAGCAGGGGATGATAGACTCCAAACAGAGTCAGGATTGGGACTTGAACTAGTAGGACAAGGACTGTAGCTTTTGCACACACAGTGTCTGTTCTTCAAACTGAAATAAACCAGGAGATTTTGTGGAGGCTTGTTTTGGCTTCACTTTTGTACAATAGGAGGAGATGGAGCCATTTTTGCATACAGTCCATGTTCAGCAAAACTCACTACTCTGAGATCAGGATGTAGACAGACTTCTCTGTAACCTCCCCTCCCACTCACTCTACAATCAGGCTTTTCAAACCCAATCGTTGCAGTAAACTTCATGACAAAGTGCAGAGGACAAACATCAGCCAAGATTCTGACCACATTAACAAGTGATCTTATAACTTCTTCTGCATATGAAGAAACGCTGCAGTAAATGTAGGATTTAACACTGACTCTTTTACTGACTGTTTCGATTTTCCCTGCTGGCCTCCTGCAGTAGGAGGGTGGATGTTGGCCCCTGTGCCTGCGTGGGTCAGCAGCAGTGTACTTTGGAGCTGTAATGTTCCTGTTAGACTGAAGTTTGGTCATATGTTGGACGTGTTTTAACTCAGTGACTCTTTCTGCAAACCGATCTGACAGAGGACAGAATAAAGAAGTTTAAAGGAGAGAAATGAAGAGGACCCAAATACCCCAACTCCAGTTTTGTGCATGTTTCATGTGCAGCAGATACTGGCGCTAGGTCAAAAAGGAAAAACCCGAATACACTTGTGCGCGATAAAAAACTCACTAACTGGTCTGGACCTGTATGTAAAAGCAACCAGCCGCTCAGCTGCCCGTCTGTCATCACCATTAAAGGTGGCCACAGTGGGCTGAAGCCGCTCATCTTTAGCAGCTGGCCTTCGCCCTCCCCCTCAACACCCGCTTCTTCTTCACTCAACTTGTGCTGCCGGACTTCGTGTTTGCTGCTGCTACTGTCTGCCAAAATATGCAATCAATGCAAAACATGTCAGTGGCGCCAGTTTGGCCTATGGTTAAATCCTGCACTCAGAGTACAGAGACTACAGGCCTCAAAGCAGGTGGTTGGTTGGACTCCAACACGCACCCGTTTGCTGCGTGTCATTTCCTTCTCTCTATTTCCTGCTCTGTCCGCTTCTTCATCTCAACAAAAAACATCTAAAAATTCAGATTTCATATTTAAGGAAACACTCTCCAGAGATTTCAGCCTTTGTTCATTTCAACACCACCTCTTTTCCAAATCTCACTTGGATTTCTATCCATATGGTTTTACTCGTACAGTGTCCTATGTAGTCGTAACCATGGTAACTGACATAAAAAGCCTTTGTTTGAGGCTTATGCTGCTCATGCCCCTGATGTTGCTCATGATCCTGCAGCTTACGCTCTGTGTTTCTAGTCTGACTTCTGCAGCCTGTCTATCCTGGAGGGTTACTTTGGTGTTTCTGAACTGTCAGTCGTAAGAGCTCGGCCCTTTAGCTGAGAAACCTTGACTTAAAACCAGAGTAGAAGCGAGGCTATCGACTGCTGCAGGCACACGGTATATCTGGTGAATGGACTGTTTTTTTATAGCACTTTGTTAAACACTCAAAGTACAATCATCTGTTCGCACCACATTCACACAGCCCTAGGGATTTTTGTAAGGGTTCGTGAACACTGAGGCTTTGTTTTTGTCATTTCTTGAACCTGACAGATGTCTCTCCTACCTCTGCTGTAGTACTGACAAGTACTTCACTCAGTCTCACACAAAAAAACAAACCACTCCGTTAAATGACAGCGTTCAAAAAAAAATAAATAAATAAAAGATGCATGTGTGACAGACGCCAGCAGTTCTGATTTGTGATTCTCCAGAACGTCCAGATGGTCAATCTGCTCTCGGGCAACAATATCTGATCTCAGCTTTGAATTAAATGTAAAATAATCCCATTTTAAGGTTGCTGTGCTTTAGATTTTGCATGTTCATACACACATAATGCACGATTAGTTGTAGTTTTATCATCTCCTGCAAGATTGAATAACTGATGACCGCCTCACATCCTCTCTTCTGGAACTGAGACTTGAATCGGTGCAGGATTGGAGACCAAAAGGGTGGCAGGGGGGTTCAGGACAATGCCAAAGATTTCCTGAATGAAAGCTGCTCTGAAGTTGTCAATATGACAGAGTTCACACGATGTGATTTCATTAGTTTTTCCATCGCAGTTCCCCTAATTAAGAGAGCTTTTCAAACAAGTCCAACCCAGGGGACTAGATCGGCAGGCTGCACCGGGCATCTGCGGCCGCATTTAAGAAGTTTGACAATGATCCAAATTATTTACTACCATGTTATTTCTGGAAACTTAAAAACTCTGGAGATCAGCTCTTATGATTTTAGGATACAGTCATATAAGTGGGTTTATTGGTCTGAACAACGAGACAAAAGAAACTCTACAAAGTGCTGATTTCTGCAGATGAAAAGGTCAAAAGTTCACAAGTGTCCCCTTTCTTGCATCAATCTTGCAGATAACAAATGCTACATGGCTCACTCAGCGAAATACTGACATCCAACTTCTGTGCAGCGCCTCCTCCTCCTCCTCCTCCTCCTCCTCTTCTCCCTCGCTAGATCATACTTTTGTCACGTAACTCCCCCGGGAACCGTCAACTACACTTGAGCTGCCAAGAGTTTTCCACTCAGCTTTTTTTCCAGAGTGGGGGTTCTGCTCTTTTACGGCAGAGTACCACCTTTTACCGCATATGATGTCTTGACTGTAAACAGAGCAGAACCTGTCGGTGTAGGCGGTGTGATTTTTCACCGCGTTCGCTCGATAATGTGGCAAAATTGATTATTAAACACCATGAAATATGTGTGTGTGTGTGTTTGAAGGTTTCCTGTGTGCTCTGGTGTTACATTTCAGGGTGTGGCACGCCATTGTTTCTCCCTCCTGTGGGTTGTAAAAGGGTCTCTGCCACCACCCACCCACCCAACATGAGGCACAGCAGCAACTGGGGAGTGTGTGCCAACCTGACTGCGGTCTAGCAGCCGAACCCGTCCCCCGCAACACGCAGAAAACCCAGATGCAAAGGATTATGGGGTTTTCTGTTCAGTTTACAGTAACTCCGGTTTAATGCGAGGGTGGGATAGGGGGAGAGGGGACTGTGGTCGATGTGTCACATGGACGACTCTGCTTCATTTATTCCACTTTGTGTCTGTTTTCTCCCTCCAGTAGTTTTATAGATTTGTTTTTCTAGAAGCTGAATTGTAAATTTGGGATGTAAACTTTTTGCTCTGCCCTTAATTTTTGATACTGAGGCTGATCAGTTAAACCTCCTTAATACCCTGATACACACACCGCAGCTTTATAGGCCAACTTTAAAGTGATCATGGTGCACAGCGAAGCTTTAATCATGAGCAGAGTGGCCGTGTTGTTGCCAGGAAACATGTCAGTTGATTTTTGTCCCTTTGCTCTTCTTTCTTTATCTGTCGTCGGAGGTTTGGCCAGTATTTTTACGCTCAGATTTTCAGAGTGCACTGGTTTCTCAATTATCTTTTCATGCTGAGGGCCCCTTTAAGGGAGTTCAGTAAGCCTGCAGCGAGATTCTGCATCTGGGATCTCAACTTGAAGAGATTTTAGTTCGCAGAGACTTCACTCTGGGTGGGCAGAGATCTTGTGTGAAAGTCTGATACATGAGCGATGTTTCTTCTCTGCTGTTCTCTCATTGTGTTAATGGTATTATAATAGAGTTAAACCACTCCTTATCCCTCCCTGTAGAAAGCCATGGTTGATGAAATCACTCCTTATACATCAGCTCTGTGCTGATAGGTTTTGCAACCACCTTCTGCTGCGGGGACTTATTACCTCATTAAACTATAATCACTAATTCATGGGAACACAAACACCAGAGAGTGTATTCTAAATACTGTCATTTACCCGGCAATATTTTACTTTTTTATTTGCATTGCAGCGACAGAGCTGAGCAAATTGATATCATGTTTGAAACACATTTTCATCAAGAGCACCTGCCTTCGTTTAAGCAGCTCTCCAAGTGTCTTGGTTTTATTTAAAGAAGAGTCCTCAGAGAAAACACTTTAATGTTCCTCCAAAATATTTCTAACTGGCTGCATCTTCATTTGCATCAAGTCATCACCCTATTAAAAATAATGGCCCAAGTCATTTTTTGACAAAAAAGAGTTCTTGGCCTAAATCATCTCTTGATAATGCTTCTAAATCCTTAGTTGAAAGAATCATGCCATGGTCCTTTCAGCTAGGGATTTAGGCGATTTTACCAGAGATGGTCAGCATTATCAAGAGATGATTTAGGCCAAAAACTCATTTTTGTCAAAAAATGACCAAAGCCATTATTTTAATAGGGTGAAGAAGTAAAAATGCAAAGTAACACAAAAACAAAAATAATTATGTTTAGACTTAAAGACTCTTCTGGGCTCTATGAAGTTATGTTACACTTAAAGTCAAGTCAGGTCAAATTAAAGCTCGTATAGGGAGTTTTTTATGTTTATAAAATCGACTGAAATTCATATTGATGTCTTTTCATGGTTTTCAAAAGCAAACAAGACCATTAACCTCATGATTAAAATGTTTTTTTTCTGAATTTTCTGTAACTGGTGAAAGGGGGTACGTGTTAGCCGAGCAGGAGCTTTAATTAAATCATAGGTGAACAAACGTTAATGAACGGTCTGATTACATTTTTGCAGCTAACAGGTTTTAAACTACATGAGGAAGATTTCTGGTGATTTGTTGCTCACGAAGATTATTAAACATGCAAAGAGGTCCAATATGTGGCTACGAAAACTAAAGAAAGGAGTGCAGTTTATGTTACAGGATCATTTCTTAGCATCATGAATCAAATCAAGACGTCAAAATGCAACTCTGTCCGCTGCTGCACGGCTGCCATCCTCCTCTTCCTCCTCTTCAGAGCGGCCAGAATAAACACAGCCAAAGTCCCGTTAATCAGCAGGATAAAAGCCAGTTAGCTTCCAACAGAGGTGACATGCAATCACATTATGAAGCGTTCAAGGTCGGGTCGGTAAAACAAGAATCAGGCAACAGTGAGTAATTTGTGATCATGGCGTGTTTTAGCTTTAGAGGAGATCTGCTGCTGATATTAGAGTAACTTATTACCGGGAAAGCCTGAAACAGAACATGAATTAGCAGCAGTGTGATTTACTCTCTGAATGTTTGTGAGAATGTGTTGCACCTGCTGGATTTTGAGTCATAACTCTTGAGCGGAAAGGCAGCGAACGTTGCCGTATTTCACCACATGGCCTTTCTTTGGCTTCAGCTGAAGCTTAAAATAGCACCAAGAATAAGGCCATTTTCAGTTTTTACGTTATTGATCCTGGAGTTACACGCTGGAGTCTGCAGCGCCAAGATGAGCTCAGAAACGGCTTTGAAGGAAAACAAAAAAAAAAGAGGTCTGGAGGATGGAAATATATTCTGTATGTGTGCAGAGTCTGAGTCTGTCTGACATCAGAGCACCTCGACATGAAAATGAACTCGTATTTGGCAGAAGTGTCTCTCCCATTCTCTCTCTCTTTGTCTCTCAACACTGCAGCCAATATTTATTCCTTCTAAAATATTTTTCTTTCCCTTTTTTACTTCCCTTTCCAATGGGTGACTAACATTTTCTACTTCAATTAGCACTGCAGCTGCGTAGAAATAAATAAAGAGGACAGAAATTTGAGGTTAGAAAGAACGGAAACAGGGAAGCAAACACTTTGATCAGCGCCATGTGTTTTTCCCGGTATCTCACCAGAATGAGCGGTCCTTCCTGTCAAACCTGTTATTAGTTTTAATCCAACTTATTCTCATTAAATCAAAAAGGAAGAAAATGTACATCATTTAATCACAGTGTGCCCTACACTTAAACGATTTGAGTGCTGTCCCTCTGGTCTGCTGTTTCTCAAAAACTGTGCGATGAATTCACTTGAAAGGTTGAATTTTAGGACACTCACAACGACTTAAATGATCTCCAAACTTTTCCTCTGAAGCACAATAAACAGGTTCCAAAATTTACTTTGCAAATGACATGTCTACAAGAGGGATTTTTACAGATTACGGCACAGATGATTGTTGTTTTCACAGGATAAATCACTGTAACTTAAAGCTCCTGTGGGGAGTTTTCAAACTGAAATAAGTACAGGTGCTTCTATGGATCCCAAATGCAAAATAGGCTGAAATTGATGTGACTGATTATTTCTGTAGATTTATTCTTGTTTATTTTTCTAAATGTTTTCTCTGAAGCTTTTGCTGGGGTAGAGTGACGAGCCACAAGTATTGACAAATTCCTCACAGGAGCTTTAAAGTAATATCGTGACATTTGCGTCTTTTGCTGTTTCAAATGCTCCAAAACTTCAAGAGCAGATACCTGAAACAAAACATGTGGCATTCCCAAATGTTGTGTTTGGTACCAGAAAATGAAGTTTATTGGGGTAAAACATTTACAAATGGGGTGACAATATTCTGAATCCCTTAAAAGAAGACATTACGACGCTGGGAGGAGTCGTGCGCAAAATTTCGGTACACCGTACACAAACTCAAACTCACAACTTCGATACAAAACCCCTGATATTTGAAGGGTTTTATAAACTCCCCCCGGACAAGGCCAGACAGCCCCCAAAAAGAGGACATGTCTGGGTAAAAGAGGACATATGGTCACCCTACGAACAAACAATTTTTACTGATAAAGAGCCAAAGTTAGAGGGCCTTGGTTGTACTTTTGTGATCTTATTTAGAGAGACAGCACTTATTGATTTGGGGGTCCAAAAGTAAAAAGAAAAGGGAGAAAGATTTAATGTGTCTTCACGCCTGAAGACTTGCTCAACATGCAGTTTCTGTGCAGCTCTGAAGCTTTTTGTCGAACCGTTTGTTTTCACCATCCTGGTACCTTCTTGTCTCTCGAGTGAGGCCCTGCTAGACTGGTCCACCTCTCTTGCATCCCTTCATATTTTTCACAAAAGAAATCCTCACACGAGAAAACTTCTCTCTCTGCATTTTACTCTTGTTTATTGCTCCTACCAGGTGTAAAAGAGGCAGCAAAGAAGGATACATCCTTGATTTAACAGCACGAAAAACAAAATCAATTTTAGATGTTGTCAAAGTTATGATTGTCTTTTCTCTGCATGAGTGTAACTTAACTGTCCATCTTACTTGAGCAGGAATATCGATCAGTGGAGAAAGTGTCTGTCTCTCATTTAAACTTCATCAAAATAATATTGTACTTGTCAGCGCTCATACTCATCCTGAAGGACCTTTAATTGAGACAGAATATGTTTTAAAGCAGCCAAATGTGTGTAGTATGGTTTTTATTAAAGGATTGCATATGTTTCCATTCAGGCTTTGTTTTCACTGAAGCCCCTTTAAGGACATTGTGGGGCTTTTAAACGTCTCGCAGCATTCCTCAGATGGAGCTGTGCGTGTACTGTACGCGTGGGCCTCAGCTTTAGACCTCCTCCGAATGAGTCAAGAGGAGCTCGGTGAATTTGCAAAAACGTCCTCAGGATCTAAAAATAGTTTCTCTCTGAACTCGTTTCAGCGTATGGGACTCATTTGATGCGTGTGTGTGTGTGTGTGTGTGTGTGCGTGGCATTTTGCCTATTTTTTGCTGCTTTACATGGCCACATGAAAGATTCTTTGTGTTGGATGAGATTGTCTGCTTTTTTCATTAAAAACTGGGTTTAATATGCTCAAACAAACTCTGCTGTGGAGATTTTTAACCCGCCCTGGTTTCTGACTTTTGTTTTTCACCAGTTCACATGAACTGTGGCGGTGTACCAAGTCTCTGGTTAGCAGGCTTCTCTGCACTAACAGCTTAAATTATTTAACCATTTTCTAGCAGCATGAGTTAACATGACAAATGACCTTTGCGGCTTGTCGTGCAGTTTGATTGGTCGGTTTGTACGGCTGCATCCTGAATGCATGAATATAACCACTTAAACCAATTGTACGCTGTCCGTGAAACAGATGCTCAATTTTGGAGTGTTCACGTTCATACTCGTGAAATGATCAGGTGATTGTGGTGCATACTTTCAATACCATGCACAACACAACCGCTGACCCAGAGTTAGCCGTCAAGCTAGTTTACATCTGTGGTCCCTGGGCAGGAAGGTCATCCGTCATTAGAAACGATATCACCTGCTTGAACACCCTCAAAGCATGAAATGACTTTCCCAAACGACATTCAGTGGACCTTCAGGCAAGTAAGTGTGACCCCCCTTCAGCAGACTCTTACAGCATGTTTTTGAATGATGTGACCAAAACAAATAAGATTAATCAAGTAAATAACACAGAGACAGAAAATAGGAAGTTATTGTAAAAGATACTATCGCTGTCAGACTGTTAAAAATAAAGAATTCGTGATGGTTATAAGAGTGATTGGCCCAAAACACAAACTTAAAACCATAGACTGTATGAACGCTGGATGAAGCCACCTTGAGAACAGCACCCTCTGGTGACGGGCTGCAGTATAGGTCATAAATCCTGCCTCCTCCAGCAATCCCTATGGAGTTGTGGACAAACTTTAGAAATTTATTACACAGAATATAAATGTTTCTCCCGCCTGGTTGTGATGTTGACATGTAGTGATTGTAAGACTGGTTTGTGCTCAAGTCCATTTTTTTCTGTACAGCTTCATTTTTAAAAGTTATTACGGGTTCATGTTTTCTAGGATTGACACCTGATACAGCCTATGGGCGTACGAAGATTGCATAGCTCACCGGGGGGATACGCTGTTTGAGCCGAGCGTCATCATGGCGACTCTCCTGCCAAATGCGTACAACGCTACTGCACAATGTTGGTTTCAGGAAGTGGAGAGAAAAAAAAAGCGGGAATACCGAGAGCTTTTTGGCTTCAAATCCGTATACTGGCGGAAGATGGAACCAAGTTGTCCATAGTATATACAGTCTATGTTTAAAACCCATCTGGTTTCTTAAAGTTTTACTCAGGAAGAAAAATCAACTTAAATGTAAATTGAAATCATGATTTTAAATCTATTTTGATAATTGTAGATATCAACACATTAGAGATTCGTTGTCCATTGTGATACCTTTTCGGTCATATCGCCCAGCCCTATATTCAAACCTAATTTTGGATCATCCAGCTGATTCTCATCGCGGGCCAAACATCAGTTTTAATCACCTGTGATGCAGTTTATTATTGTTTTATTAGCTGCCCCCTACTGGTAGGATGAATGTATGACATGTTAGAAGTTCTGGTTCTGGCTGACTGCATCCTCTAACAGGGTGAATGTGGAGCTCTGAGCCAGGTCCAACTTTAGGACCTCGGTGGAAATTTCACTGACGACCGCCAAAGCTGTGTCCTGATTTAACACGAACAGTGGAAGCACATAAATTGTTAATTTCTGCGATGCTTCCTTAATAATTCACATGTACGGTCTGAGTTTATGCTCCACATGGATCTGTATGAAGTATAGAGGTGATGTTGTAAGTTAGCATTGAAGGCTAAAAGTAAAATGCTGTGTGGATCAATTGCAGCTGGCAGGCAGCTGCTAACCAGCAGAAGTTGTTTGTCGCTGTTTTATTGTTATATCTCGTGTGCTCACAGATGAAGTTTTGTGAACATCCTCACATGCTGTATGTGATTCAGATTTCTTTATTTTTTTCCATACTCGTGTTGATTTATTGTTTGTTGTGTCAAAAATGATCAGCCTCAG
Source organism: Xyrichtys novacula (assembly GCA_962446985.1). Lineage (NCBI taxonomy): Eukaryota > Metazoa > Chordata > Actinopteri > Labriformes > Labridae > Xyrichtys > Xyrichtys novacula. The sequence goes on from OY660871.1 coordinate 30,347,152, forward strand.
TCATAAACAATCCAGCTCCTCCAGAGCTCCTCTAATCGCTATTCCCTCATGTTGCTACTGCTTTAAACTGAATGGAAAAAACAGTCATAATACATCATGCTCCTTGTGCTTTTCTGCTTCATAGCCAACCTTGTCCAAGTGAAAAGGTTCAGAACTGCAGTCTGGAAAAAGCTCTGAGGAAGTAATGATAGCTTCGGCCTGACTGTAATGGAGAGAAAACTGTTATGTGAAAAAGAAAAAAAAAAAACGAGGAAAGGGGAGGAATCAATCAGTCCACACGAGCACACTAGTGGTGGAGACTTCATGAAAACTTTTGTGTTTAGAGAACTTGTCTTCCTCTATTCCACTAAAAAGCAGCGTTGTCTCTTTAAGAGTCCGGTTTCCAGTTGATTGTAGAACCACCTGGAGCCCCAGACGTATACCTGACCCCTCTGTCTCCACCCCTCTGTATGTAACTCAAACATTCAACGCAAACGGCAGCCGAGCCCGACTTCAAAACAACTCCCTCTGCACTCATTAAGCGCTCTTTTCTCAGCGTTTAAGAATTCCTATGCGGTCTGAAGCTTTTCCTTAATGAAGCGCAATTAAAACTGAGAGAAGGTAATGAAAAATATTTACCCCCAGTCCAATGAAGTGGCTGGTGAAGTTGATGACTCCTCTTAATAAAAGCCATATGCCTGTTCTCATAAAGTTCTGTTTTTGTGGCGCACATTTCTTTAGGCGTTAGCGTTTGCCAGCGAGTGAATCAACTCCTGACGGTGGGTAGGAGGAGGGATGAACCACGCAGTTTATCAGAAGCAGAAGATCTGATTTATGCCTCGGGCCTCACCGTGCCAAATCTCCAGCAGTGATTACCAGCCACTCAAAGCAGATATAAATCTGATAAACGAGGCTGTGATTGATTCAAAAGGTGTTTATGGTGGGCACCCTCAACATGGCACTAAGTACTCTTTATTCTGAGCTGTTTCTTCTGCAAAGAAAGGCAGTATTTTGTAAACAGTCTTGAAGTGGCTCTAATAGGAGTTGAACTGTTGACCTTGGCAGTATGAGCGGCATGTATTATTCACTGAACCACAAGCGAATCTTTCCCCCATCATAGGAAATTTCCCCAAATTTCCCAAACACTGTAAAGCGAGTGAAAATGCAAATATGTGCATGAAAAGCAGGAGAAATATGTTTCTGCACCACAAGTGGATGACATGAAGGAGACAGCAGGGCTAGAAAGTATTTTGACAGTGAAATGATTCAGGGTCAAACCTCTAAATCATACGTAGTTCTCCACTGATCCACTTTTGAATTCACCGGACCAGGACTCGCCAGAATTATAACCCAGTACTTCAAACTTTTCATCTTCTAAACTGAACTTTTGCTACTTTTCTTACAGGACAACATCCACGTTTGAATGATTGTACAGTTCACAAAGGCAAATTTATATTAAAAACAGGATCTGTAAATGAAAATATGAAAAAAAAAAGAACCCAAAGACAGGAAGGAGACGGGGCTAGAAACAGGATGTAATCTGATGGAAGAGTTATGTGATGGAAACTGCTGCCAACATCTGGGGTCAAATTGCAGTACGTTTGGATTTGTTACCCGGCCTTGGCCAAAATCACAACCTAAATCTTAATTCCAAGATCCACTCACTTTAACTTGAGTCACCTATAATTATTATTTTAGCAGTGCTAGCAGCTTGGTTTTGGGGGGATGTAGACTGTATGAAACAGGGTGGTGTCGTCCATTGGTTTCTGAATTTGATGTGATGCCCAGATTATAGTCGCTATGTTGGAGATGCTAACTCAACCCTGACTAAAAGGTAAAAAGTAGGATTAATGCCTCCTGAGTAACAGCTACAACATGTCACTACTATTCATAGAGACATAACTTTGACAGTAAAACAACAAATTCACTCCCCACACATTGCGGATGAACCCAGACTCATTGTGTAGCTTCTACGGCTGCTCTGAAATGACTGATTTTCAACGAGTCAAGTTTAGAGGTTTCGATAAAACTCAGAAAAGAGTCAAAACTGAGCACAGTTTATTAAAAACAGTTAAATATGAGTCTTACAGAGCTAGCGCCACCAGTCTTCAGTCCTTGGTGCAGGTTAAGGTCCACTTGTGGCCTTGAGATCCTGCAGAACCGGACCTTGCTTAAAGCACTAGTCTGCACTAATAAAGATATCCAATCCATTTTATTTGTATAGCACGATTCAAGGTTTCCAAAGTGCCGCACAGCAAGATAAAAATACAATTAATAACACAACAGAAGCACAAAGGATAAGGTAAAAATAAAATGAGATAAAACTCAATAAAATTAAAACAAACACAATAAATAAAATCAACAGAATAAAAGTAAATGAAGACGAATGAATGAAGATATAAATAAATCGACTAACAAATCAGTGCCTCTAGCACCAACTAGTGAGAATTACTCTGTTAAGTCGACCTTATTCACACATCCTCATTGCAAACATGTTTCTTTACGCTCTGATTTACATACAGGAATATTGCTTTTGGTGTTAATGGGGCGTCCTTAGGTTTTGTAGTCAGCCTCTAGTGGACACTTGAGGAACTGCAGCCCTTCTGTCTCTCAATATAAGCTGCACTAACTTTTGTAATCTGTCAGTTTTTCCCTCAGCATGAATAAAATCACTTGTCTTTGACTGTTGGCCTGTGAGTGAGTTTGTACTGAAAAGAAGCTTTTTACCCTTGGCTGTAGTTCGGGGTTAAATTGCTGGCGTACTGAGATGGTAAATCAGCATGTTAGCATTGTTATTCTGGGCTCTGAGCGTTCGTCTCAAAGTCATGCTGCTTTGAGCTTTAAGGATCCCAGACTATTGGTTTAGATTTACTGTAAGTTTATCTTTCTTGACTAAACTGGCTTTAAATCTGAGGGAAACAGTTCCTTTTTGTTTGAGTCTGACACGACTTAACTCCAAACTCTTGGGAAGAACTTTTTGTTTGTGTTGTTTTTGCGCCCCCTCTGGTCAAACTTAACTTCCTTGTTAATCCTGTCCTGTAGATGCAGATTGTGTTTTCTGTTTGCTGGATCTTCTGCACCCTTTTTCCTGACACCTCTGACAAAATCAGGCATCTATATTAGTAAAAGCCGTGGGATACTCTCAAAAGACACCATCCGTGAAATGTTGTTAAACTTTCCTCGAGTTTTTCCTGTAAGAGAGACATTTGTTCTTTCGCTCTTCTCCGAGATCTGAGATGTTTTTCATGGTTCACTTGACCGGAGAAGATGATCTTGATCCATGGCTGTGATGTCACTGTCCCAACATATCAGAAATCTCCCCGCAGCCATGAGGAGACGACATGAGAAGCTGTGGCGCAGTATTTCTGTCAGAGGGGACTTGTTGAGAAAACAGCAGGGACTAGACCGGACTGATCCTAAGTCAACACAACGGTCCTGTTTACTAGAAATGCCGTCACGTTCCCACAATACTTCAGCGGAGGGCTCGCAGCGCTGGCCTGCTGATCTTGTGTTCAATTTCATGAGACATTTTAAGATGAAAAAAAAGAAAAGTGGCTCCCTTTTGCTCCCTGAGAGCCTAACAGGGTCCCTGTGCCGAGGCTCTCTCTCGGGCCGATGCACTGATGGGATCCAGATGCTGCAGGAGCGTGGACGGGGACACAGAGGAGTGTGGAGGCCTCACTGCAGCCTTGATTGATCGGGGTCAGGACAGAGTTAGGAGTCACGTTTCTTCACTCTGATCCCCTCTCTCTTTCTAGTCCTCTTCCCCTTCTCTGCTCTCGCTCTTCCCCCGTATATATCCCGTCTGCTGTCAGGGTTGTGTTTTATGTTCCCTGTTGAGACGGCGTGGAGCTCAGCGGGAAGCAGACAGCTTCAAGTCTGGCTCTCTGCCTCACCTCTGCTGAGTGTTTAATGAACTCTTTTACAATCCCGGGCTAAATCTTAACCGCAATTTATAGGCACCGAGAACCAGTTTTTCAATGAAACCAGGCTTTAAAATCTCAATTTCTGTAAACAAAAACAATAAACTCAAACCTCTGAGAGAAGCAGGAGTGGAACTTTTTCCCGTAGTTTCCATTTGTAAGGAACTTTTTCCAACGTTAATTCGGCTCACAGTGAACTACAGAGTGATGCTGCATTAAAAAGCTGCTCAGATTTAGAGAAAACTCAACAATATGTGACCTCTCTTGAAAAAATGGCATATTTGATGTATGATAATGAGCATCTGCGTGAGTCGGACGTTTCACTCTTAATTATTTCATGGTTTAAGCAAAGTTATGCCTGATTTGTTTGCATACATCTGCAGCAGAGTCCGAGTGTTTTTCATTTGAGAAATGCTGATTTGATTTGGCCTCTCTTTGTTCTTTAAAAAAAGAAAAGTAGGGTGATATATATATATATTAATATTTTTTCATTCCCTCTGTTTTCACTCCCTTAGGACCATGCCCACTCTGCAGAGCCCCGCCCCCCTGCTGCTCTTCAGCTTCCTGATTGGTCTGAGCTTCTCCCTGAACCCCAGAGACCCGAATGTGTGCAGCCTGTGGGAGAGGTGAGCCCTGTCCGACTGTTTTTATATCCATATTCCACATTTTTTCTCACACAAACCCGCTGACATACTTCAGTGTCAGGGAGTTTTCCTGATGGTTCGGCGGGATTTACGAGGGTCAACAATAACTTTTAAGAAAAACAAAATAACATCAGACATGAGAATACAGATTGGTCTTGAATTAAAGGTCGACCTTAAATGCTTGACCCTTTCAGTCTGAGGCATTTTAAATTAATGCAAAATATACTGAGTGACCTCCTTTACTCTTTGATGAAGTATTTCTAATCTTATGAAAATGGTCTCTGCAGCTTGACCGTGTCCATGAGGGGTCACTGGCTTGTTCAAAGTCTATAAATGATGTGATTTTTACACTCTGGCCTCTGCAGATAATAAAAATAATGTGTGTTTTCTTCTTTTTGTGATATAGAGACAAATTCCAGGCCACAGAGAGAATAATTTTTAAGATAACATGATGAAAAATGACTTCAAAAGAAGTTTTTGGAGCATAAATAAAGTGGTGACGTTAACCGATGAACTAGAAAACTTTTTAAGAGGGTCTTCTTTAAGACAGATGATATTTTCTCCATGTATTTGATTTTTGTGGGTGATCATTTTAGTTTCTCCTTTTTTCAGGATCCTCTTCAGATTTCAGTGAAGAGATACTTAAGTGACCGTGCTGCTGTGAGACCTCGCATATTTCAGTTCAGGCATCTGGTCTATTATTAGACCTTTTAAGGCACATCTAAGACACTGCTCTCTGCTCTCATGAAAAATACCAAATGAGGGAATATCTTCAGCAGAATGATGTTTGTCCTTCTGTGGAGCTGCAGAGACATGAAGAGTTACCACCGAGGAAGGAGCTCTAAATCTTATCCGACCTCACAGAAAACCTTAAATCTGGTTTTGACTTCAGTCAGCCAAAGATAACTCAAACTTCCACCTTAAAACTACTTTATTCATTTCAAGGGGATGATATATTGTACCTTATAGTGGCATCATGAAAAAGACTGTCCAACCCTTAAGCCTCCACACCCAGGGGCTACAAATTTCCCTATTTAGTTGTATAACTTTCTACTGTTACTTTTGTTTTTCAGCTTCACCACCTCAGTGAAAGAGTCCTACTTTCACCCCTACGATCATGTGACAGAAGAGCCCTGCTCAGACCCCCGGACCTCCTACAGATGCACGTGCCACAGGTAGCGCCGCAGTGATGACTCTTTTCCTGTCAGGCTGACCTCCTGTTCCTGCCAGAGCATCCTGTCTGACTGTGTTGTTGTTTCAGGATCACCTACAAGACGGCCTACAGGCAGGCGGTGAAGACCGACTACCGCAAGAGGTACCAGTGCTGTCCGGGCTACTATGAGAGCAGAGACAAATGTGTCCGTAAGTATTTAAATGATCCAGATGTGACGATTCAAACATCTATAATAACACTGAGACAAACATAGATAAGGAGGAAGAGTTAAACAGCGTAAAAACAAGGAGGTTTTGGAGATGTTTCAGCCTATTCTTTAAAGCACTACCCCCAGAATAAAACAGAATAACTCAGTTTTAGCATCAAATGATCATTTCAGCTTTACATTTTTCCTAACCTGGATAACTAAGATTCCTCTTTCTGAGCAACAAAAACAAACCAGACTCTCAGCATTTAAACCTGAAGCTAAAAAAAGGTCATTTTTAAAGCCTGAAGCTGCTGCTGTGGGACCAAAACAGACTTTTTTTTTTACATTTTCCCCGGCAACCATTTCTCACAGATGTTATAATTGTCTGCAGAAGATACAGGGTGATATTTGTCTGTTATAAAACTAGGGATGTCCCGATCTGATATTGATATCGATTATCAGTCCAATATCAAGGAAAAATATAATACGAATATTGGATTATATCTGCCTCTGATATCAGCACTAGGATACAAACAGTCCATTCCAGACTCCACTCTAGCACCCCTATCTAGCAGCACCTGGATTTAGTATGCAGAACCCACATAATCACAACAAAGATTATGTACTAAGACACTAACAAAGTACCAAGGAGTAAGAGTGATGTCGGCCGTGTGGCAGTATTTTTTGTTTAAGTCTGAAAAAGACGTTGCAGCTGAGTGAAAAACTTTGTGCCAATATCGGATCAGTATCTGTATCGGCCAGTAACACTTGTGGAGGATAAAACCAGCAGAGATAGGAGGCACTGCTGTGTCAGGATAAGTGCCAAAAATCAAAAGTTTCCCACAGGAGATCTTAACTCAATTTTTCTATTCGTTTGTTTAACAGGATCAGAGCAATAAACACTCCCAGACATCACAATGTCCTCCTAAGAGTACTATTAATCAAATATACTCAGTCATTTGGATCACTAATAAGCTGTCCTGTTTAGCCTAAAAGTAGTCCAGTCTCAAACTAACATCCTTAAAAGTCAGTGAAACGTCCTCAAAGTGTTTATTCTTTACTTCTCCTATGAAATCCCAGAAAGTCTTTCAGGACACGGACTCGGTGACCTCACTTTTCTCACCGTGGGTGCGGCTAAAACTCGGTCATCAGTACACACCTCTGAGCTCAGGCTCCAAACAATACACAGCACACTGAAACTAAGAGTGTGTGGAGACAGAATCAGGCCAAAGAAGGAGAAAAGTTTGTTCGATTCTTCTGTAGTGAGTATTAAGGGCTTCGTACTTATATTCTGGGCCTCTGTTTGCAGGTATAAAATAAACTTCTGTAAGGCCCGACATTGATGCTCACTATAGTGATGAAGGAGAACTGGTTAAAAACAAAGCATCAGTGACATCTCATAAACTTAAGTGACAGTAATCCAACATAACTCTGTCAGGACCGAAGAGCGGGTCAAATAACACCGGAGAGAAAACAGTCTTCACATTTCTGACGTAGATCATCATTACTCACAGAAAGTTGATAATGTCTCTGTATTTTTATTTCCATTCAGTGTGCTTAGTTAATATGAGTAGCATATGACAGTGAAATAACCATAATTATGGGTTTTATCCTCACTGGTACTTCACATGCTGAAAACTCTCAGTGTACACTGGCTGCTGCAGCTGGAAATCTAACCCCAAGTGAAGTGTGTGCTGCTGTCATCTACAAACCCTCGTACACCCACCTTCGTTATTCACATATTTTCGTTTGGTTTTGAGGATTTGAAATCATTTCAACGGCTCTGATTTCATCAGCGGAGCATCTGGTCCTGATGAGTTCAGAGGTGTGGCTCTTTGTGTGAAAACAGCTCAGGATAAAACAACAAAACTGCAGCATTTCAACAGTATTCCCTAAATACAAGCAGATAACTTCAGCACAGACTCAGCTCAGCTATTACCGCCTTTAAGTAGTCTTTGGTAGCTTGTGGTTCTGACATGGAAAGTTATTTACATAATTTGTGGGGTGGTAAAAGCGGTGAAAGGCGAGGTGTTGGAAAAAGAGACTTGATATTTTACTTTCTGTCAATATGTGGAAGCCAGCAAATGTTTTACAGACTAAAATATCTCACAAAAAGTAAAGTAAAGCAGAATAATTAGGTTTACACTTCGTATTTAAAATAAAAAAGTGAAAACATATTATTCTTCACATCTGTCACTACTTTATGAAGCCACTCATCTGTACTTACATTATTTATGGACCTAATCTTAAAGGGCATGTGGGATTTTTCATTCAGATATCTTCATGTGTCTTTTTGTAATTGTCCTGCAGTATCTCAACTGTAGTCAAAGGGGCTATGTTTCCAGAACGGCGTCCCAATGTATCGTATGTTATTATATCATATCTTATTGTATTGTATCAAACTGTGCCATATCATACGTAATCGTATTGATCTTATCGCACCATATCCTATCATGTCTTATACCGTATCGTATCACGTCATACCTTATCGCAACATATCTTATCATATTGTATCGTAGCATATAGCATATCTTATTTTATTGTATTATATTGTATCATATCGCCCCATATCATATCTAATTGTATTGCATTTTATCACATACTATTGTATTGTATTCTATCGTATCTAATCGTATGTTATTGTATCGTATTATATTGCGCCATATGGTATCTAATCATATTGATCTAATCGCACCATATCATATCTTCATCGTCATATCTTATCATAGCGTATCGTATCGCACCGTATTGTTTTGCAACGTACCGTATCTAATCGTATCGTATTGTAGCATATCTTATTGTACTGTATTGTGTTGTATCATGCCATATCGTATCTAATTGTGTTGTATCTTATCGCATCATATTCTATCCTATCATATCTTATCATATTGTATCGTATCATATTGTATCGTATCATATTGTTTCATATCGTCTGGTATTGTATCGTATGTGTAATATCAATTCATTAGTTGTTGCCAAATCACGGTCTTCTGATATTAACCGTAACATTGGAAAAACACAAAGATATAGTTTATACAATAATGTACTTTGACAAATTGTATCACCTATAGCAGAATCAGTGTTTGATATTACTGTTATTATGAGAAAAGTAAGATATCAAATTAGATCATAAATCATGTAACATAACATATCTCATATTAGTTCATATCCTGTCATAAATCATATCTTATGATATCAAATCCCATCAAACATCGTCTTGTCTCACCGTGTCTGCCGCAGTATTATCATATCATAAATATCATATTGTATCATCATATATCATGTCATATTAAATCATATTATATAATTTTAAAAGTTATTACATAATCAGTGTATCATTAGATCATTCTTGCTGTAGGCAGTGTCTGCAGAATTACACCCGTGTTTGTACTGTCTTCATCGCGTCGCTCCTACCATGTGCAGAATCTCTGTCTTATTTCATTCTAACTGTTGGAAATATATGCAGCAGACGATCATACTGAACCGCATTATACCGTGGGTTTCCCTGTGATTTCCACCACTTGTTAATAACGTGCGGTCTTGTGGGTCTGCAACTTTTACTAAACTTGCTGTTTCAAATCTAAGAGGACAAGATGGCTCCCCAGAGCCAGCAGCACACCAGTTTCAGCAGTCCTCACATCACTTCATGACTGTAGCCAAAATCAAAGCAAACAGGACTGACTCAGAGACTCTCTGCTGACTCAGAGACACTTTATTTGTTTCCAATTTACAGAGCCAGAGCTGTGTACAAACAGACTGAGCTGTCAGCAGACTTTGATACTTGATGGGGTGAAAAACGTCTCTTGGGTTTGACTCTCACACCCTGTATCTGAGAGCACAGCGACCAAGCAACAGCATGAACTTGGACGCCTAAAAATTCAAGTAGATTCAAGATTTTGGAGATACAGTTACAGAGGAGGATCTGCTCCAGGAAAAAACACAGCTCTGAACCTTAAACGATCCAGATATGAGGTTATGATACCACGGATCACGTAGTTTCTCAATACTAACACTGCAGTCCTTTAAATGAGTTTTCTGAGCTAAGATGGACATTTGAATCAGAGCTTGTTTAGCAGGTGACTCATGAAACCCTTCTGAAACCATCATCCTTGGTTTTATTTCGGTCGTCTTGATCTGGATATTTATTTACCGCCTGGCGCTGTTTGTACGTCTCTGCTGTGGATCTCCATATTTGATTGTTTAACTTGGTTTCGCCTGGTTTGTGTCTTTCTCCTGACATCAAACTCATATGGAAATAACCTTTCTCACTTCAACATGTGATTCTTTGTACTCTGTATGTTTTGCAGATCCGTAAATAAACGAAAGTGAGGTTTGTTTGATGAAGAAAACATTCGTGCATCTGCTGTTGATTCACAACTCAGATTTCACCCTACAAATATGATTTTTCGAGTAACTGTGGAGCGAAAACCTCATCTTAAATTCCTAATATTAGTCAGTCTTGTTTCAGAATAAATGACTGGATGCAGAAAGATGCTTTTGCTGACAAACTGCAGTGACTTAATCAAATCCTATGGAGCCTCTCATGGCTTTGAGAAACTTCGAATCACCAGATCTCAGAGAGGCAGCCTGTAATAAGAGTTCTGCTTTGTGCTTCAAAAACTGACATTAGGGAGGTAAATGTTTTTGTCATCAGAGCAAATGTGTGTTTTTGTAGCTCGCGGCAGTCTCATGTGAAAAAAAGACGCCTCTGTGTGTGTTTAGACGTGGGTGTGTAAGTGTGTTTGTGTATTTTCTTTTGTATTCAAACACAAAAGGCTTTGATTTTACTGACTGGCAGCACAAAAGCCAAGATGGCGCCCTCTGATCGCTGTTTTGACTTCTATAATTGAAATATCTCTGCTTTCAACGTGTCATCGGTGCCTCCTCCTAAACCCACTTTCTGTACACTGTTTTTATTTCTTAAATATATCTAATTATATATAATTACGCCAACCTCCTCAGTTTGATTACATGTTAGCTTTTTCTGAGAGCCTCCGGCGTTCACACACCTACAACCAGAGAGGAAAATAATAAGTCAAGTTATTGTTGTGCAAAGATAGAAAACAGCAAAAAGCATTCAGATATATGGGAGTGGGTCTTCAGGGTTTGTGTGTTTTAGCTGAGTAAAGAATTAAATGTTCTTATCTTTGCAACAAGATTAACTTCTTGTTTTGAAAAATTAAAACTTTTTTCAATCATAATTTAGGCTTAACATGCTGTTCATACTGTAGCTGATGCTGTCCTGCTCTACTGTAAACAAGCATAAATGAAGGTTTGCATTTCTTAGTGTGGTGCAATTTGTCAAATTAGGGTAACACTTGTTGAAGGTGCTTGTAACATGCATTCAGTAATAGTTTATTAGCCTTTAAAAGGCCTTCTAAGATGCTTCTAAACATTAAAAAGTGTTAATAAGCATTAATTAAGCATGATTAATCCAGTTATTGTTGCTCATGAGATGGTTATAAGCTCTCACTGACACTTTCGACAGTTTATTTACCTGTCATAATCATCAATTAGACTGTGTAATGGTTAATTAAGATAAATGGACGTATTAATTAATAGCTTGAAACAACCTTTTATGAACTTATTACCAGTTACAGCATATAAGCATCTAAATATAAACCTTACTAGAGTTATTAATTGGTCTTTAATCGTAAAGAATATAGTGAGTGCTTAAAGAGACGCTTTCAAACAATAATAATAAATATTTATTATGATTTTAATTACAGTTATACGAACCTATATAAACAACCTGTTAAATTTAAAAGGTTTCCTGTAATTGGTAATAAGTTCCTTATGAGTGTGTTGCAAGCTAATATAAATGTTCATTTATCTTGAATTAGCCTTTATAAAGTCTGATTTATGTTAATTAACATCCCATTGATGTTAATGACAGGTATACAAACTGTTGACAAGTGTGTAATTAAAGCCCATTAGTTACCTATAAGAAACAATAAATGTTTTTTTAACACGTATTAGCGTTTGTAAGCGTCTTATAAGGTCTTGTTATTGACTAATTAACAATCCATCAATGCCTACTACAAGGATCTTTAATGAAAAGATCATGTGTGTAAGCTGTGGAGTGTTAAACCTAAATTGAACCACACAGCTAGAGCTCCATGTAACCAGCACAAACATGAGGACATCAGCCTGCAAAGAGGACTGAAGGCTGGTGGTGCTAGCTCTGCTAATGTTAGTGAATCGATGTGACATTGTTTCTCCACAGACTCATGTTTATTAAATCAGTCAGTTTGGAAAACCGAGTTCTCAAATGTGGGCGATTAGAAAACACAGAGACATCTTTGCATTGAAAGTCTAAAGTTTAATCATCTGTTTCTGACACTGGTTCGAACCATGAGGACTCTCCATTGAGGAGAAAGTGCCTTCAAAGCATGAATGGCATCTCACACTGATGCTTTCAATTGTACGGTTGAGCCCAGCTGTCGTGTTGGCAGCTCACACGCTGTTTGTGACGGGTGGAAAACATGCAGAGGGGAGGAGTGCTGTTCAGTCCGAGGGATTTGTGGGATGAGGATGAGGTCTTTAACAACAAACTTAATGATAATTAAGAAAGGAAATCGTTTTAATTGATCGATATTTGGGTTTGACTCTTCTTCTCAGCCATTTTGCTGCATGCAGACTCTCCTATCTTCTCAATAAAGAGGCGTAAAAAGCCGGACAAGATTCAAGTTGACTGAACTAGCTCTCAAGTATCACCCCATTTATGTTTTTCCTTTATTCAGAACAAGATTGATTTGCTTTAGGTCTGCTGCTGTTGTTTTCTGACTGTGGGGATTAATGGAGTTTTATTTTGTCTCTTATCTGAAATAGAAATGAGCTCTCAGCTGTACAGGACACACCTCCTACCAGCTGTGGGCATTTGTAATGCAGCTTTCACTGTAACATAGGAAGACAGTGGACAGCAAACCAGAGAGGATTTGAGTGTTTTAGAGAGCAGGGCGGCAGAATTTAGTGAGGCCAACGGAGACTTCTGGCAACCGTAGCAGCAGACGTCACCGTCAAGGTCAAAATGTTTTCACTTTTTCCCGCTTTTAATATGAGATTTCACAACTAAACTTGCAGCTCATCCCCCCGGAGCTCATACGTCTAACTACGCTTTTACGTAAAAACAGTCACCTGAAGAAAAAGACTCCTATTCTGTAAGATTAGCCCTATATCTAGGTGTTAGAAATTTAAATGCAATCTGGTTCAATCCACTGAAAAACAAGAGACTTTTGATGCAAGATCACAATCCTGCAAGTTCTCTAATATTGCGTATCGTTTGTGTCCTCTAGCTCATGTTCTCCAAAGCTAAAAACACGCAGCTCCTCCAGACGCCTGCACATCCGTCTGCATGTCATCCGCTGCAGCCTGACTATGTGGAGTTGACACAAAGCTGGTCCTGTAATAAACTCAAGTGTGTTTTCATCAACAGCCCGCTGCACCAAGGAGTGTGTTCATGGTCGATGTGTCGCTCCGGACCGCTGCCAGTGCGAGGGAGGCTGGCGAGGCGACGACTGTTCCAGCGGTATGAATCAGTCTTTTCCCCTCACTCAGACGTTTCCTCACTCTCTCCTTCACCCCCTCTCTCGCCGCCGTCGTCTTCTCTCTCTTCTCTCTCTTCAGGTACGAACACAAATAAAAGTTACCGTGCACAACAGGAAACGAGAGCTGGTTTAGAGTCAAGCGGCTCATCATCACACACTGAAGGCCGCTCCAATAGAAGCAGCAAGGGAGCCTTAAAGCGCGGCTCGCAGTGAGTCATGGATGTCAGCGTCAGTCCAGAAACAGTTTACTGGAGCAGAGGGATGATGAGAGGAGCTGCACCTCCACCTCTCTCCTTCACTCGCTCGCTGACACTGTTTCTTTTCAATGTCAATAAAAAGAGGTTTAAATTTGGAGCAGCTTTTATTAACACAGCTGAGAAGTGATTTTGAGTGAAGCTATTAATAAAAGAAACTTCCAGAAATGTGACCGAAACGGTGCACAAGCTATAATTTACTTCACTTTATTAGAGTTAAAGTAGCAAAAGCCGGTTTAAGATTGAAGAAACCCGCTCCATCTGCTCATTATGACGTCGTTTACCAAACTGAAGTCAGCAGAAACGGTTATATAATACTTCTTAAAAGGCATCATGTCAAACCAGTGAGTCTAACCCTGTTTTTCTTGTCTCATATCTCCTAAATTTTATCATCCGAACAAAGCCAAGTGTGAAACCAGAGCTGCGTTTCGTGGCGCTGCTGTTCCCCTCACCGAGACAGAGTTTTTCCACAACCTCCGGCCCGTTTCTCCGCAGTCAGCTGGGTCAATAGTACACAGCCTTCCTCCATTTTCTCCCCCAAATTTCTCTGCAGAGGGAGGGGAATTAGCTTTCACTGGTAGCGGTTGGTTTTTTGACAGGGGGATGATGGGAAGGGGAAATGGAAAATGTTACCCCACTCTCTCTTTCTCCCTCTCTTGCATGGCTCACTTCTCCCCATCTCTCATTTCACTCCCTCCTCTAAAGCAGCACTTCATTTTTTTTCTTTGTTTTCACTCGTTCACTTTCCTCCTCTTCCTCTCGTACTCCTGGCTCCTCCATTTTGTCCTATAATGGAGTCTTTTTTGGCAGAACGAGCCCCGACGCTTCCTGAATGCCTGTGTGTTGAGTTATCTAAGGGTGAGAAATAAGAGAGGGGCCTGAGGTTTTCATACTGAGCCCTCTTTGGGTATAAATATGGAGAGTTGAAAGAAGTGTAATCCATACTCTTTGCTCTATACATGAGGTGAGAATTAAAAAAAAACTGTGGTTAAAAAAATGATGAGAGGAAGAGGAAAGCAGCGAAGTGGAAAGATCATTCAGGAGTATTCATGCTTTAAAGAGCAGATTTTAATAGACTGACTCAGTGAGCGGGAATAACAAATGAGCAGCGAGGGTCAGTAAGATGTCCATGGGATTATACCGACTTTGGAAGCGAGCTAAACCCAAACCGCCGCCTTGACGGCTCTCGGGGGAAAAGTAAAAACTTTCCCAGCATGTCAGCGAGCAGGAGATGCAAATGTAGAGCGTGCCGGGTGTCTATTACTCACATATGAATCATTAGAGGCTCTGATATGTACCAATGTAGTGTGAACATGTATAAACATATCTCCATCATGTAGAAGGGACTTACTGACATTAACATAACATTATTTGGTCAGTGTGTTCAAGAACCTGTTGAGTTAGTCTGACTGAAACTGGACCTTCTGTATCTACTGACACCAACCTGCTAAAGGGACTGGGGATGGAAATTAGCAACTTGGCTATAATCCCATGTGATTACATGTAAATGTTCTTTAAAGGTAGGGTAGTCAGGATCTGAGAAAGTGCCAGTTTTTTGGGGAGAAATCTTGGATGTAAACTCTACCCCTTCCAACAGACGCTCCTGCTCGCTCGTATCGTTTCAATTAAATTCAGATATAATGCAGATAAATACTTCAGATCATTACAAATGGGGCCCAGTCAACGTGAAAGTAAACAGCATTGATGCTACTGTAGATGCCAACAGACGACCAGCAAACACAATGTTTGCAGGACTTCTACAACTAGGATAAAGTGATAAAGTTTAGCGGCGCTACAACATGCAGCAGGTCCGTTTGACAAGAAACACTTCTGTTACAGACACTTGTCTTACTTTGTTAAAGCGGTTTACCTGTCCAGCAGAAAGGTTACAGGGTCTGTAAAGCGTCCCCCATCATTTATGTTTTGTTGACCTGACTTTTTAGCTCTTGTCCGGTCTACCTCCGATTTAAGCGCCCGTTATCCCGCCAGAGTCTCCGGTATTTACTTTGTTTTCTTGCTTGTGTTGGCAGTCGTGGCCAAAGGAGGATTCAGACAATTATCAGTACTTTCTGGTTGGTTTCTACTGTCCGATATTGTAACACGCTAACTTTGTTTGGGCTCCTGAACGACACGGGGGAGCAGCGTCTGCCTCACAACCAATCAGGTTGGGGGAGGCGGGGAATGGATTTATTTACAGTCAGAAAGAGCGGGCCGCTCAAAACATTTTAAATGTTGACTACACAGACATAAGAGAACAGAGATATTGTTATATTACCAAATGTCATCAATAACTAATAGCTATTGACTGATATTAAAAGCTCTTTTGTATAAACACCACAAAAAAGATGCTTCTTTAACAGATTCCTACCTACCCCACCTTTAATGCATATTGTCCCATTAAAAAAAAAAAAAAGGATTCCCAAAATCCTAAATCCTAAATGCACATAAACACAGGTCTGACTGAAGTTGGCCTAAATCTAACTTTTTAATAATCTAAAATACCTGGATAATACAGTTGGCGTCAGGATTGTCTTTCCCACGCTTAACCAACCAGGAAAGTTGAAAAGTAGACGTGTTGCTAGGAAACAGGGTAGTCAATCAAACCCGGACAGAAAGATAAAAGTTGGATAATACGTACAAAAAGTTGTTGGTGTTTCCTAACGTGTTGTAAAAGGTCATCCTGGAGAAAAGGGGACATGTCTCTGCCATATAAACAGTCAAAACACGGGGGCCCAGTTTAGGTCCTTGTGGGACACCTTTACCTAAAAAGAAAACTCAAAAATGCGCCCTAACCCAATTTGTTTTTTTTAATTCTGTTTGGTTGTAATGCTGTTTGTTTACATGCAGCGTTAAGGCGTCATGTCATGCACCTCAGAGCTGCTGAGTTTGATTGTGTCACTGTGATCAATAATCAAACATGGAAACACTTGAAGCTTTGACTTTTAGATTTGATCAAATTTAAGATGAATTTAGCTAAGATGAGAGTGTTTGGAGAAGGTAAACATGCTCAGCAGCAGTGGTAAACACTCAGATATAACAGATGATTTTTTTTTGGCCTGATTTCTCTTCTCTAACAAAGTCACCTGTTATGGATCGATTTCAAGATTTTGTTGCCAGATTTTTCCGGCGTAAAGGACTTTCCCTTTTTTTGTTATCATCAGTCAGCTTGTTCCTTCAAAATCACACCTCTAATCCTAAATTTCTCACCCGTTCACTCATCTCACATCTGGAGGTATCATCCCTCGTCTCCTCAGCCAACCACCTCTCGGACCCTTGAGGAAAACTCCCTCCTGTCTTGGAGAATGTCTGTGTAAACAAGAATCTACTCCAGCTGAATTTCTCATTAGTTAACCTGACACACTCCAGCAGAGCCCCTCCACCGTGCCCACACAGAGAACAAATAGAGTTATGATTCGGTTAAACAAAGGAGGCGAGGGGTCCTGCTCTGAGTTAGTGCAATAAACACAACAGATCCCTCTGCTCCGGGCCAAATTTGGCTCTACTCTCCCCTCCGTGTAATTATTGTCAAAGTAGTTCTTGTGCCTCTCAGAGCTGTGGCAGAGGCACAGGGGGTTCAGGGGTAAACTGGGAGCATGGACACACATGATGTTCAGCTCAGGCCTGGGTGCACTCTCGATTTCGTGCGTGCAGCTCATGCAGAGATTCTCAGAGGTCAGCGTGAAATCGTTGGACTCGGCTCAGGAGGAGATAGCTGACGCCTGTCCACGTCTTGCGTCAGCTCATTCTCTCCAAGATTTCTAAAGTCTGAGACAAGTTATTGATGAGAAATTTGAAGAATGCACCCTTGACCAATCAGGTTTCCCACAGCATGATCCTGAGGACTGAGATCTCTTTATCGAGAATTGAAATCCAAACCGTGTGTGAATCTTCACCGCATGTTACACCCCCCGGAGCTGAAACTTAGACTTCTGTAAACTTGACCATTCAAACCTCTCCGCCCTGTGATCTCCGTGCTAATCTCTCTGCCAGTGCTACATTATTTGTTGGTAATTCAACACTGCTGAGCTAAAGGGAGGATTTAGATGTTGAAGCATGGAGGAGAGCCTCGGTAAGATGTGTTCGAGTCGAGGCTTTATGTCATCTCCAAGTACTCTCCTTTTGTTTCCTTTCTGCTGCTCCTCTTTATCCAGTTAAACTCACGACATTAAGTCAGATTTGTTTCTGTTTATTGTTTTATCCTGATATCATGTGTTGCTGTAAGTGACACCATGTTTAAGGATAGGGAAAAACTGATGAGGTTGAACAAAACAGACTCAAAATGGTCATACATGCACAGTCTGCAAGTTACAATAATCATCTATAATTTTGTTTTTCTGCAGTTTTCCCCATTTCCAGGATGGCAGTGTAGGTTTGAGTCAGTGTTTAGAGTAGGAGGCCTGTTACTGGAAGCTGACTGGTTTGAATCATTGGAAAATGTGGGCAAGGAAAGGAGGACTGTGTACTGCTGTTAAACTGAGAGAAAAGAAAGGAACTTTTTCTGAACGGATGAGTTTAAAAAGTGTGGAGTCAGTAAATTCAGGTGCTGTTGATTTAGACATGATGTTTGGTGCAGTTAAGAGAATCCCTCTTCATCACTTTGCCCTAATCTAACATTTTTACTGTCCACATCTGGGGTTAAGACTGGAGCGTCAGGGCTACATGGCCCTTCAAATGGCACATGTTATGAGAAATCTCCCAGAATGCTTTGCTAATCATAAGGAGCATTAGAAAAAGACTGGTGTTGTGTCGTTCGCGAATGATTCGTTCAAAAGAACAAATCTTCTTAGTGAATGAACCGAACCAAATCAATTCCTCAAGTGATTTGTTCGTTTCTCAGTTCAGTTGAGCTGTTAGCAGTGCAGCATCAATAGCACGCAGCATTGCCAGGTGGGCGAATGGTGAGTCGCTGCAGGGAGGGAGGGAAGGACCGTGTCCGCAGCCACGACATTCAGTACATTTACATGACACTCGAGAACACAGAATTATTGCCTTACTCCAATTAAGACCGGACAACTGAAGTGCATGTAAACACCTTAGTCTGACTATAATCAGAGTTTGAGAACTCCAATTAGTCGGACAATGCATGTGCTCCACGCCCACCGCAACCCCGGAACAAAAACACCAGAGAAGTGTGCACCTCATCTGCAGAAAAGTAGCATGTACATCATATACGACAAAAACAACGCTGTACGAGGCTCCATCTTCTTGCTCGGCAGCAGTTGTAGCCACTTCTGACGTCTGGCACGGACCTGCTGTTGTTGTTGACGGCCGCTGAAAAGACCCATATAGCCCCCTGGTTTTGGGATGTATATGCGGACAAGGAGGGAAGTCTGATTCGGCAAAAAAACTGAATTATGATCTTGTTACGATTAAGCTGTACATGTAAATGCACTGACTCTCATCTCTCAGGCCCAGAAGCCGTGAACTGACCTGAATCCTGAACCCTTCAGTTGTGAATCAGTTCAAGAAGTCGGAGTCACAGGCTCCTCCTGCCAAGCGCTGAATGAGTCGGTGATTCGGTGAACGAATCTTTTGAACGAATCTTTTCAGTGAACTGATTCCACTGGTTCAGTACATCTAAAAGAACTGCTGTGCCCATCACTAAAATAGACTGATTCTTTTACAGTGTGCATTATCAGCCGTTTTTATCTTTATCTTTTTGTTTATTTGTTAAAAATCATCTAAAACTTGTTACTGGCTGAGAAAACCCTGTATGTTAGATTTTAGAGTCCTTTAATATTGTAGCCTATAACTGTGTTTCCTGTGACCTTTCAGCCTGCGATGACAAACACTGGGGACCCACCTGCAGTCAGCAGTGCAAGTGTGAGAACGGGGCGCTCTGCGATCCTGTAAAGGGGGCGTGCCAGTGTCTCCCAGGGTTCAATGGACGGCACTGCGAGGACTCGTGTCCGGCGGGGTCCTTCGGGAAAGGCTGTAAGCAGTTGTGCAAGTGTGGGACCGGAGGATCCTGCGATAAAGCGACCGGAGAGTGCATCTGCTGGGACGGATTCACCGGGACTTTGTGAGTGCGCAATAACAACAAATAAAAGGGGATTTATTCTGTTGTTTTAGTGTGAAAACACAAGATCAAAATCAAGAGTTACCACTGTTTTGTCCACAGAGGGGCGCCAAAATCAACACACACTGAAAGATCCTTATAGGAGCTTTAATGGCCAACGAAATAATGCTATATACTGAATTTAATAGCTGTCAAAATGTTTATATCCGTACCTATTTTGTACATTTTAACAAGACGTACAAAATATTAAGTTCATATAAAAACATAGAAATTCTCCAAGATTACAACTTATGGCATGAATTATATAAGTATACAGGAGTCACAGGGACTCAGTGGGTCCTGGATTAACCTCTTATATTAAAGTTTCGACCGTTCTCACAAGCAGCAACACAAAGAGACCCAGTTTGTACTAAAACTCTTTAAACTGCTGAGATGTTTCTCTATAAAACAAACTTTTCTTACAACAGTCTGTCTGGTACTTGTTAATTTTTTGGTCCAAACTAAGATAGTGAGTTTTTTTTTATTTAACGTGGAGATGATATTTAAATAAACACTCAGCTGATTACACACTGACTGCAGGAGACACTTGACTTTATTACTTTAATTTTCTCTGCCAGACAGATCTGTGAAGATTTAACAAGTTATTTTTTACACAACTGAACTTTACGTTGGAAAGAAAAAAAGACCCTGCTGTACTACACTTTAATCCTTGAGTCATCTGTCACGCCCTGTTTTTCAGAAGCCCCTGAGGATGAGTAAACTATAAAAACTCTTCCCATCAGGATATTAATGGAAACTCTCTCACTGCCAATGTTAAAACACAACACGCCTCTGAGAGCTAAATAAAAAGGTAGCTGGGATGTTCTGATTATGGGATTAAGCTCCTCTATGAATGGTTTGTATTTGAAGTCTATTCGTGTTATTTCACCTCAAGGGTGTGATAGAAAATATAATATCCAAACATGGAGCGATACAACAGGCAGTTTAAGCCAAATGACCTGAATGGTTAGAGACACAGTCCAGCTCTGCTCATCAGTCCCACAAAGCTGCTGTGAAACCAAGTGTCATGATAATAAAGGAGGTGCTTTTACGGTTTCTTCTACTTTTCACAAGTTATTTAACAGAATATTAAATATTAAAAGGCAGCGTCTGTAAGATGATAAAGTTTGTCTTAAACAGGAAAACTGGTGAAACTGGAAAAAGCTTCTATGACGAGTTTTAAACTAGTTATGAAACAGAATAAAATCGATATGAATGTCTCTTCAAACCAAACACGACAGCGCCATAAAGACTCACTAATTCTGCTGCTGTAAGGAAAGTGTTAGACCAGGTGACAGTTTACTGCCAGAGCTGATTTTTAGCCTAATAATAGTTTTCTTTTTTCCTTTATCTCACACATTTAATCTTTTTCACGTACCTTGACATGTTTCGGCGAAAACTTCCGCGTCAAATGACATCAACAAGTCATATCAGCTGATGTTACGGAGAGGTGAACAGACGGCAGGAGGCGTGACCGTCCTGTCAAAAAAAAAATTGACAGGAGGGTCGCGCCCCCGTAACACCAGCTGATATGATGTGTCACACCTACCACCAAGTGACACTTCTGAGGAGGGCGTAAGTCTCCACTGAAACATGTCAGCGTACAGTACGTGAAAAAGATTACATGTCTGAGATAACGGAAAAAAAGGAAACTATTTCTAAGAAACTGGAGAGATAATAAACATCATTTGACTGTTTTTTTAGCCTGTTTATTTCTCACTTTAAGGACAACAAATGTAAAAAAAAAAGAGGAGAAAACTTTTTGAGGAAATACGACTTTAAAAGGATGAGACCAGCAGAGAGGTGCGTCATCAAAATCAACACAGATCCTCACAGGAGCTTTATATAAAAGTAGAAATTTAACAAAGTGGGTTTTATTCTGTTAAAATTTTTAAAAGTTAAAGCTCCTGTGATGCCTCCTCATGACCCACAAAATCAATAGAAAGCTCTGGATGAGTGGATTTATGGATCAAACAGCCTTTTCCACTTTGTCCACTGCAAATAATCACAGGAATTTCACTGTTAAAAGACAGAACAATGAGGTTTTTTGTTATAAACATGAGACGCATGTGTAAAAGGAGGGTAGGTGTCAGCCGAGAAGCTAAAAAAAACAGCTTCTCATAGTTACAGTTTCTTCCTGAAATATTTAGACATGTACGATCGACAAAGTCAGCAGGATGTTTTTTTTTTGACAGATTTGTCCACAGGGGGCGCCAAACTTGACTCAACCTGAAAGTTCCTTAGAGGAGCTTTAAGATATGACGTTAATTTAAGGTTAGGGTTAAAAAAAAATAAAAGTACTGTACGGCCTAGAGCTGGGACTATCCTGTCAGCAGTAATACAACAAAAACAGATGCCATCCACCGTAAAACACAACCAAAGGAGAAGAAGAAGAAGAAGTAACATGAATCTGAAGGGAAGAACTAATGTCTCCATAACAGAGCTTTTGTATTTGTATTTAGTTACTGTAGTCTGTGAGCCGACTTTACAAAAAAAATATTTTTTTTTCTCTTTTACTGCTGGATGAAACGTTGACTTCAGTCCTCAGGAATGTCCCAGGACACTCAGAGTATTTTTTCCTAAAGTGGTCCATTAAGCTGTTTATTAATCATCGACTCCATCCTTTCCTCCAGCTGTGAGAAAGCCTGTCCCAGGAGATGTCAGGCACGCTGCCCCTGCCAGAACGGGGGTATCTGTAAGGGCAAAGGAGTCTGCGACTGCCCCCCTGGATGGACGGTAAGACTTCAGGTCATGGTTTAACCGACACTAACCTTTACGTAGTCCAGAGAAGCTGCCAGATTCTGACTTAGGTCATTTATAAAACTCCAGCTGGCTCACAACTTTGAACAAACACTGTCTTTTTCTTGGAATAGGCTGACGTATCTCTAAAGGGATTTTGACTGTAATCTTTGGACCATTTAAGTTTCTGAGCTTAATGTGATAAATTGATCTGTAGGTTTCTAAGTTTGGGAAGATATGCACACGGGAGGAGACAACAAACAAACTCAGAGTCCGCCTCTGTTTCTCTGCAGGGCGCGGTTTGCACGGAGCGCTGCCCAGAGGGGAGGTTTGGATCCAACTGTGCAGAGGAGTGTATCTGCCACAACAGGGGCAAATGTGACCCTGAAACTGGACAGTGCAAGTGTGCCAAAGGCTTCACTGGAAACAGGTGTGTGTGCGCGAGTGTTTTATGGGGAAATACAAGAACCAAAACAAAAAGAAAGTGCTGTCTTTGTCTGTGATTGGTGCCCATATTTCAGAACCATCGCAGCTTTTTATGTCAAATTAATTGAAGTGTGAAATGAAGACCGGCTAACCACAGGACAAAATATGAGATTAGATTTGGTTTGTGGTTGAGGAGAGAATCCACAACAGACTGCAGACATCACCCCACATTTGTCTATATGATCCTCCGCTCGACTCTTTCAGATGTAATGAGGAGTGTGCCGCGGGATCTTACGGTCAGGACTGCAAAGGTGTGTGCGACTGTGCAAACGGCGCTCGCTGCTACAACATCGACGGGGGCTGCCTGTGCGAACCGGGGTTTCATGGTCCACACTGCAGGGACAGGATGTGTGTACCAGGGAAATACGGCATGCACTGCGAACGCACGTGTCTCTGCCAGGACAAACACACACTCAGGTGAGAAACGAAGACGGAATTATTCAGTTTTCGACCAGAAAAAAAAAGACAGTTTTTGGATTATCGAAGAAGTAACGCCGCTCTGTCTGTTTTTATTCACAGCTGCCACCCAATGAAAGGAGAGTGCACCTGCCAGCCGGGGTGGGCGGGGCTCTTTTGTAACGAGACCTGCGCCCACGGTTTCTATGGTCACGGCTGCCTGGAGCCGTGTTTGTGTGTGAACGGAGGGGTGTGTGATAGTGCAACCGGTCAATGCAAGTGTGCGGCAGGGTTCACGGTGAGTGGATGTTTTAAATGATTAATGTATGAATCAGTGGATGATTAATGCGTCTCTGAAGTAGCTCTATTGTATCAGCCCTGAAGTGTAATCATTATTTTATTCATGCAGGGGGTTCACTGTGAGAATTCATGTAAAAGTGGCACTTATGGAAAGAACTGCTCCCTGGAGTGCTCCTGCAAAAACTTTATCGACTGCTCGCCTGTTGACGGGACTTGCTTCTGCAAAGAGGGTAAAAAAAATTCAAACACTGCTCTCTACATCAGAAACACTTGACTGCCTGATGAGTTCATAAAAACCTGTCGAGAGTCTGGTGATTGTTTGAAAAATGGTGGCGTAACTTTCTTTATAATCAAACGTGTCCGACTGTCTTTGCTGGGTCTGCAGGCTGGAGGGGATCAGATTGCTCCTTCCGTTGCTCCGAGGGAACCTGGGGTCCAGGATGCAACGCCACCTGCCAGTGCGCCAACGGGGCGAAGTGTAATCCTGCAGATGGATCCTGCACCTGCATGGCTGGCTGGCAGGGGGAACGTTGTGACCAACCGTGCCCGGTAAATGCCCTAATGTGAAGCATTTACAGTTACAGACACATTTTTACATTTAGTGACAAGTTGCAGTTGGAAGACAGAGAAAGAAAAGCATTTGCATTGATGGTTAAATGGAGCATCCTTAATATCATGCATCGCTGCAGCTTTTTGTCCTTGAGAGCCACCGTCACTCCTCCGACAAAAGGGGAGTGTTTTAATCTAGATCGGCGTTAATGGGTTTATAATTCCATTTATACTCATCGTGCCTTTAAAGGTGGTGTAGTCAGGATCTGAGGAAGTTCCAGTTTTTAGGAGAAATCTTGAATGTAAACTCTACCCCTCCCAACCAGTTTTCCCCTCAGCTCCTCCTCTCTGCTCCATCAAGCCCCGCCCACAAACAGACGCTCCTGCTCGCTCGTATCGTTCCAATTAAATTCAGATATAATGCAGATAAATACTTGTGTTTGGGCTCCTGAAAGATGCGGGGGAGCAGCATCCGCCTCACAACCAATCAGGATGGGGGAGGCAGGGAATGGCTTTGTTTACAGTCAGAAAGAGCGGAGCGCTCTGAAAATTTAAAATGTTGACTACAAAGACAAACAAAAAACAGCGATATCGTTATATTACCAGACGTTATCAATAACTAATAACTATTGACTGATTTTAAAAGCTGTTTTGTATAAAAACCACAAAGAAAGATGCTTCTTTAAGGGATTCCTGTGTACCCCACCTTTAAGGTGTTTAAAGTTTAACCTTTGGTGTTTGCAAAGTACATTATTATCACATAATGATTGAAATTGATTGAAGATTGAGATTGGAATTTATGGTGTTTTCATGAAAACAGCTTCATAACAACGTATAATAAAGTTAGAATGACAAATATTAGGATTTTAAAAAGTAGATTTGCATTTACCAATATCAATCCTCGATGATAAAATAAGACATGCTTACTTACGGATATAAAGTACAATTAGAGTAGACTACACATAAATGAATGGTGACATGAACAGATCATACTCTTGTTTCTCCAATCCTTCTCCAAGAGACTCGACTTGTAGCATTTAACCAAAACATAAACCTTTTTTTAAAATAAAGATAAACTGTATATGATTTTTTTTCTTTGTCGGCTAAAATGATACGACTGAAACAGAAATCACAGGAGCTCTGATTCCTCCGAACATGTCGGCTGTGATTGGACAGTCTGCAGAAATGTTGTCCAGCTTTTCATCCCTTACTTCACCCTCTGTGCTCTTTAATCTGTGTTTTTGGATTCACCCTCCTTCTGTTGTTGCCGTGCCAGCCCACCAGGCTGTCCATACAAACACACATTGCCAGTGTAGTATTTTGTCTGACTCTGACTGATCTGGCCGAGCGCTGAGGAGATTCCCCTGACGATTCTGTGCCCGTTGGCGTTTGTTCACATGTGCAGATGGGCACGTTTGGGCCAGGCTGCCTGAAGAGGTGTGATTGTGTTCATGCTGACGGCTGCCAAGCCACCACGGGGGAGTGCCACTGTCTGCCAGGCTGGACCGGTAAGTGATGACGTCCTCCGAGTGTCTCTGCCAACTTGGCTTTAGTACCTCAGATAAGTCCAGTCCAGCAGAACTAAGTGAGCTACAGGTTTTGGCTGCTCTGTCTGTTTTATTCAGGTTTTACTGCTGTCAGATGTAGGACACTTTCTTCTCACAGCCCACAGTTTCAAATCACCGACTATTTATTATCTAAATGATTCAGATTCGACTGGACCTCCTTTTCATGTCTTCCCTCCAGGTTCTCGCTGTAACCAGCCGTGCTCTGACGGCCTGTGGGGGCGCCATTGTAACCAGACCTGTTTTAAGCACTGTCCCAACAGTGACACCTGTGTGAGGGAGACTGGAGCGTGTGTGTGCCGCCCGGGCTACTGGGGGGTCACCTGCCAAAACAGTGAGTGTTTTTGTCGCCTGATTTAGACCAGATCAGACTTGTCGTGTTTTAGACTTACGGTGTTACATCCCCACGCCTTTTATCTGCCTTCTGTTTCCCAGAATGCAGAGCAGGTATGTATGGAGAGCAGTGCAGCATGTCGTGTCCGTCCTGCGGTCAGTCGTACCGCTGCCACCATGTGACGGGAGAGTGTGACTGTCTACCTGGACACACAGGAGCCAACTGTGACCAAGGTCTGAATTAACTTAATAATCAAACATGTCAGTAAATCTGTTCAAAAGAAAATTACGGCAGATTTTACAAATTAATATCAGGATACCCTTTTCATTTTTTATACTATATCATATTATTTATTTTTTACAGTGTGTCCTTCCGGCTACTTTGGCAAACAATGTTCAGAAGTGTGTGTTAACTGTGCCAACAACTCCACGTGTGATCATCGCGACGGTCACTGCGAATGTTTGCCGGGCTGGACGGCGACCGACTGCTCCATACGTGAGTTTTATAGAAACTACATGAGTGTTTTAACATGAAGAAGTATTTGTAAATTCACAATAATGAGCAATGAGCTGAAAACTACGAGGAATCATTTACGTTTTCCATCTTTACCAATCAGTCGACTTTAAAGCTCCTGTGAGAAGATTTTAAACAGTCGAGAAAGAGACTGAAACTGGTTTGTTGTTTTCATTACGCTGATT
The DNA here is from genome assembly GCA_962446985.1 of Xyrichtys novacula. NCBI lineage: Eukaryota > Metazoa > Chordata > Actinopteri > Labriformes > Labridae > Xyrichtys > Xyrichtys novacula. The sequence continues at coordinate 30,373,985 of OY660871.1, forward strand.
GTTTTTATTGCTATTATTATTATGATGATGATCAATATTATTATCAGTGGTAGCAATATTGGGGAAGTAGGATAGATATGATATAAATATATATAATAAACTATAATATAATAAACCTCAATCAATCAATCAATCAATCAATCAATACTGACGCCACTTAAAGGGCTTCAAAACCAAATGAGACCATGAGTAAAAACAATGAATGGATCTCTATTGTAAACCCTGATGCTTAAAACTGCTGTTAGGTGGTCGGTGTCTTTTTGCGATGAGGAACACATTTACTGTTAAAAACTGCAGGATGAAGATTTTGTCCAAAATCATAACTTTTACATGTACAGGATAACGGATAAGAGCTATCATTTAGTCCACAGGGGGCGCCAAAATCAACGCAAATAGAAAGTTCCTCACATGGGCTTTAATCGCTACTGGTCAGAACTTAAAAGATGATTATTCACGTGTTTATTCTCTTGAAAGAGCTAATAGCATCTGTTGTAACGCAGTCCAAATAGCTGATTTTAACACAAACTGCCAATCGTAGTTGAGAGTTTTAGGATCTGAGTAAAGAGAGGGTTCAGGCCGCAACTGTGAATATGTCCCTCTGTTAAAGCTCCTGTGAGGAACTCCCAGTTTGTGTGAGTTTTGGCGCCCCCTGTGGACAAAGTGGTCTTTGCTTACATACTCCTCTACACGCTTAAATAGTGTCTTCTGACAGAGAAAAAAAGTCATCCTGCTGATTTTTGACAGTCTTCTCGGAGCTCCACTGACACCTACCCCCTCTCGCTGGTTTCAGGCGTTTAAAATAACCACAGAAAAATTGTCCGTTTTGTATCTTATGTATATCTTAAAAAGGCATCGAAATGAATTTCAGGCTGTTTTATAAATGTAAAGAATAAAAACCTTACAGTTCGTGCGAGGTCAAATCAAAGTTAATCTTTACAAAAAATAGAGGAAAACTTGTCGGAGAAGAAGAAGAAGTTGAAATCATAATCTGTACTCTGTGTTTTCCAGCCTGTAGTCCAGGACGCTTTGGTCCATTCTGTACTCAGACCTGCTCCTGTCCCCCCAACCTCATCTGTGACCGATTCACTGGAGACTGTGTGTGTGAGAGTGGAGAGGACGACTGTAAAGAGGGTACAGATAATAAGCTTTTAGGTTCTAAACTTGGTTATTTTCTTAAGTTGTGCAGGAACTTTATAAAATCGAGTTAGTCTGTTAACAAAATCTGCGTTTTTTAAAGTCGGTGTCCTTTTTGGCACGTTTCTAAAAGCTTGATTTCATTTTCCACGTTCTTGTTTTCACAGACTCCTCTCTGCAGTCGGGCAGCGTTATGGTTCCTCTTCCTCCTGGTGAGAGGGAGTCGTGGGGAGCCATCGGCGGCATTGTTGTTCTCGTCATCCTGGTGGTGTTGCTGCTGGCGCTGCTGCTGCTGTACCGCCGCAGGCAGAAAGACAAACAGAACAACACGCCGACTGTGTCCTTCTCCACCACCCGCACGGTCAACTCTGAATACGCCGTACCAGGTACAGAGCCGAGGAGATCTCTGTCAGGGCACGAAGGAGAAGACAGTGAATAATAATCAAAGTACTTTCGTCAAACGTTGGTCACACCACATCTGATTTTCACAGCATTTTCAGATTGGATCATGATTGAATCTGAAGTTTTTCGGTGAAACATGCTCTCGGTTTTACCTCACTCTTGTTTTTTTTTTATGAGTGTTCCACTGAGATGCATTTTATTGACCTTGAGGTAATTTTACAGCTGCAGATGTGAGTCCATGTGTTTGTTTTGGCCTGCAGATGTTCCTCACAGTTACCACCACTACTACTCCAACCCCAGCTACCACACGCTGAGCCAGGGCCGACCTCCGCTGCCCCACCTGCCCAACAACCACGACCGGATCATCAAGGTGAGCGCACGTCTGCTGCCTCTGTGATACTTACACCGTTTCTACACCTCAGAGTGAATCTAGCTGATAAGTATGTAAGCGACAGCTGGTCGTGTTTTTGAGGAAATTATTAATGTCGGTCTGAACTCGTTACGGCTCTTTTATAGCTGCTTTTAATCACCGTGACTCTATTTGAGATTTTAAGGCCCATGATGAATGTTTTTTAATTTATATCGCTCTTTTTTTTTTACGCAGAACACAAACAACCAGCTGTTCTGCAGCGTGAAAAACATGGAGAGAGAGAGGCGGGGGCTGTTCGGGGTGGAGAGTAACGCCACTTTACCTGCAGACTGGAAACATCACGAACCCCGCAAAGACTCAGGTGGGTCAGGGTGACTCTCTTCAGTGTTTGATCAACATTTAAGATCTGTTACCTCGGGTTTCATCTGTTTATTTGTGAGTCAAATTAACATATACAGACTTCTGTGAAAGTATCTATCTTTCGTGAAAGATGCTTAAATTTATTTCTCATTTCTCAGACCTGTTTGGATCTGTCACTCAGGGAGATGTTGCCTTGGGGTGTAGCTATAAAACAATCACATAAAAATTCTTTGGAAAAAAATGTATAAAAGTGTTAAAAACCGCGGCGTGCAGTGGTGTAAATGATGAGGAACGTGGAGCAGAAATGTGGCGTTTCAGCTCAGGAGAAAACTTAAAAACCCTCTTTTACACGGCCTAAACTTTATCAACCGTCACGTTTCCTTTGGACAGAAGTCAAGCCTTAAAAGTCGACATCACACTTTTTTGATATGAGTCTGTAAAAATAATAAGAGGCTCATAAAAAGGGATCGATTCCCTGCCAGCCTGAGCTCACCTGGTTCTGATTTTACTGCTTTCAGGGCAGCTTTACCTGCTTTTGATTATTCAACCATAATTTGTCTTTTACTGTTCGCAGGAGCTTTTGGAATCGACCGCAGCTACAGCTACAGCGCCAGCCTCGGAAAATATTACAACAAAGGTAATTTATTGTCCTATTTTCACCTTTTTTTTTTTACCCCCGCCTCTTCAATGAGCTTCCACAGAGAGGAGTGAGTGATCTCCTGAAGCTAAAGCTAAAAAAAGTCCATCTTTACAGCGAAAACAAACATGTTTACAGTCCAGACTGAAGAGTTATCTTTGAAGACATTTAGGTAAAAATTTTGTGTAATAAGAGGCATGACTGACTCGACTGGCAGACGGACACTCTACAGCTGTTAGCGGGGAGGGTGAAGGTCTGCCTCATCTCTCCCTCTTTACCTCTGGTTGAGTTGAACAAAACCAGGGACCGGATGGAGTGATGGAGTCCTACGTTGAAAATATTGGAATTGCTGATATTGCAAACAGTTACAATTGCCCACCTGTCAGTCAAGGTAGCCGTGCCTTTGATTTGCCGATCTTGTAAATTTACGAACTCGGAAACAAAAATGTTACGTAAAAAATTCCCTCCCTGTACCATTGGTGCCTTCGGAGCCCTAAGCCAATCAGAGCAAACGTACCAGGCTGTAGAAGTTCCTTTTTTTGCTTTTTTTGGCTCAGCCTGTTGGTGGTTTGAGCCCCGAGTGGACACAAAGTGAACTGCAGTTTTCATCACTTCCACTTAATTCCTCTGGAGTCTGCTGCTTGAACCAAACTTGAGTTAAAGGGATATTCCGGCATAAAATTAATTTAGGGTCAAACACACCGTAACACCGAGTTAGACACCCCCTTAAGAGATGAATGTTGCCGACGGCTTGCTTCTTTTTAACTTTGCCTGATTTCTTTAGCAAAGAGACGAAACACAACTCACCTACTCTCCTCCAGCAGCCGCTTGTTTGTAGCGAGACAATTATTCCATTATGGACTACAATAATAATAATAAATAATTATCATAAATGTTCTTCCTTGAGCTGCGTCACCCCGCAGCAGTCGATGGACTCGCCTGAGGTGAGAAGTTAGGTGCTGTTCTGAGCATTATTTGTGGCTATAGAGTGGCGTTTTGGTTGAGGTTTGTGTATTGCTATCCTGCTGTCGTTACTTAAGTTGGTAAAACTAGAGAAGTAAGCGGTCGGAAACATTCATCTCTCGAGGGGGTGTCTAACTCTGTGTTAAAGTGTGTTTGACGCTAAATTAATTTTATGCCAGAATATCCCTTTAAATCTGCATTTCTAATGTTGGGGCTGCCATTGATGGACTTCATAAATCATTGAGATCATGTCCCTGTCTGATACGGTCTGTGGGTATAAAGGATCTAATGGCGCCGATTTAACAGACTCAGTTTTGACAGATGACGAGTTATCTCTTTTTAAACTATAAAGGACCAGTGGAAGTCGACACTTGTCCTTAGAGTGATGTAAAAAAAACTTTTGGGCGTCATAAAAATGATGTCGATTTTTCACATTTCATGATATTTGACCCTCCATTACTTTTCCTTTCAACCATCTCAATCCATAAAATGAAACATCTGAAACGTTTCTCTGTCCGTCCCGGGAATCATGACTCATGAGAAACGTTAAAAAACTTGGAAGATGTCCAGGAAACTGTTGAGAAGTTGTAACCACAACAAGATTTACACCTTAACTTCTAATCCTTCTGTTCTGCTGCGCTGCGTCTCCCAACATCCACCTTTTTTAACTTCTCTTTCTCCACCCACAGAGCTGAAGGACACGGTGGCGGTGAGCAGCAGCTCTCTGAACAGCGAGAACCCATACGCCACTATCAAAGACCTTCCCGGCCTGCCTTTCTGCCCCCCTGAGAGCAGCTACATGGAGATGAAGTCAGCCGTGCCCCGAGAGCGAGCGTACACAGAGATCAGCCCGCCGCCGTTTAACACGGCTACTCTACGCAGAGGTAAGAGAGAGAGATATGCGTAGAAAATGATGTTATAAACTGTAACTAAAGTGTTACAGCCTCTGTAAAGGTGCATTTGAGGTTTCTAACTCCCCTCCACTCAAAAACACGTCATAGTATTTTAGTCCATTAACCCTCTTGGTCATCTTCCCCCCTCAGAGCGCCAGAGTTCCCTCGGCCATGCTCCACACGAAGACCCCCAGAGCCACTATGACCTCCCTGTGAACAGCCACATCCCGGGACACTACGACCTCCCGCCGCTGCGCAGACCCCCCTCCCCCTCCCTCAGGAGGAGTCCTCAGTGACAGAGTCAGTCTCCATCCTCCTCTTTCTCCCCCTCCTCCTTATTTTTGGAGGTGATTCCAGGTCAGGACTTGCTAAGAGAGAGAGAGAAAACTGTACCCTCTGTCAATCAGTAAGGAGCTGTTGTTTACTGTGGAGGCCCCCCCCCTCTTTTTTGCTCAACACTGCCCCCCTGTGGGTTGAAGTGGTACTTACTGCACCAGGACAGTCTAGTCATCCAGAGAGAGGCGCCAGCAGGCTGCAGAAAGGAAGGCTGCGCTGTGGAGATACTAGTGGGGCTTTAGCCATGTTCAACTCCCACAGGGAAAACAAGTGAGAGGACTTAGAGGCTGAGAGCAGCAGCGTTTTGATTTGTATGGTCGAACTCGTTAAAACAGGCTGAAAATTACATTATTCACACATTTAGCTTGCAGCTGATTCGCATGTCTAATAGGTCACTTTACAGGATTCAGTCGTCAGGTGTTTTTTTTTCTTAAAAATGATCATTCTGGACCACTTAGAAGTTTTGATTCTGCAGCTCCAACAGTCACATTCGCAGCTATGTTCAAAGTGAAGTCGTCACACCTCCACTTCTTTCAGATTCTCTCTTTGGAAACTGAAAATGATAAATCATGGTATTTTGAAGTTGTTTGGGTGCAAAGTAAAGTTTTGTTCCCTGCCTGAAGGAAAACGTGAACCGCTTTTGTTTTACCAACTTTCTTCATTTTTCTTCTCCATAAGTGATAAAGAAATGAGGCTCATATGCTGCTGTCTGCTGTTGTAAATAGTGACATTAGCTTCACCATCATTTAGAAAACCAGATGATCATATTTTTACAGGGTTAAGGTCGTGGTCGTTGTTTTTTCGCTCGTGTATAGATATTATAAGCTCAGTTATCATGAAAACAAACCGTTATTAAAGAGGCGTTAAAAGACAAATCAAAGCAGCGTTATGAATGTCAGCACAGATACTTTTTCTTTTTTGGAGGGTTTTTGAGGCCAGCTCATCAGAAACAGGAAATGGTTATCCAAACTCGACCCAAAAGGGGGTTAGTTCTTCAGCAGTGAAGAAGCACGTCAGAGAAGAGGTCCTCCTCCAAGTCTAGTCCCCTTTTAGATCAGACTCTGGATTCTGTACAAGCTCAGTATTAGAGATATTTTTCCAACCCTGGACTCTGAACTCACAAAGTTATAGACTCTAAAGTGTGCTCTGATCTCACAAAGTTATAGACTCTGAAGTCTGTGGGCTTTCTGATGGAGACTTTATGAAGCCTTTCCACACATGAACTGTCTAAACCTGAGGACTTACCCAATCAAATCCTCTTGGAGCCACTTCTCACTGTGTAAAATATGTGCACTTGCCCTTTAAATCTTGGTGATTACTTTATTAAATCTATCTTTAATTTTTCAGCTGCCAAACCAAAGTCACCAAAATCAGTTGATATCAAAGTTAAATGTAATTTCTGCCAATAATCCACTTTAACAGGAACACTTCATCCTTTTAAAGCTCTTGTTTTTTAAATGGATGTTCGGCGTTTAAATTTTTTATTAACTTGTAAAAGTTTTGTCTTAATTTTTCCAGCTTGTTGTCAACCAAAGTCAACAGAAATGTTTTTTTACTTTATTTTATAAACTCCAGACCAAATGAGGTTCAATCTCCTGTAAATAGAAACTTTGTGTACCAGAAGAATGTACATCATGTCAGATAGAGTTTTAGGTTCTCTGTTTTGTTTTTACATAAGGCCACATATTTTTGAATGTAACCATGGCAACGTGTGTATATAATGTAAATAAAAATGGCTGCACTTTTCATCAGTGGTCTCTCTTTGTTAGTGAAATAACTACAGCAGTCAGTTAGTTAGTGGAAAAACAAAGATTTTTAATCAATAGTGATATATAAAAAAAAATCAAAATACATAAAATTACAATTTAAGCATTTCAGGCTTATAATAAGAAATCCCATAATTCGTCATTTTAAATCCTGAGGTCCTCCAGCCAGCCTGAGTTCTTCAACAGTTTTTTTAAATCACTGCATAAAAGCATCATTTTAAGGCACAAAAATCTAACATGGTTAAAAAAAAAAACATCACTTAGGTTCAACGAAAAGTAGAAAAACAATAACAGATTTAGATGCTGTGATTTGTTTTACACTGGAGTATAAAAATTCTTAAAGTCCTACACCGATTGTTTTTTTTTTTTCTGTTTTGTTCTCAGTGTTTTTAAATAAACTCTTTTTTTCCAACAGCCATAAACTCTATTTCAAGACAAGCACCTTAACATAAAAGTATTTCTCTGATTTGTAAACTGCAGAACAAAACCCTCAGACGATCATTTTCTCTGCATGCAAAATGCATCCAGAAACTGGACCTGTTGGTCTACCTCCAAGGTTCAAATCTACCTGCAGACACGCAGACATCTAATCTTATCAAAACGAAACCACATTTGATCTGTTTTGCTTTTGTTGCGCTCAAAGATGACATGATATGCTTTCACTAGCTGTGCATGCCAAGTGTTAAGAGTCTGGCCATTAAATGTGAGCAACCCTTAAAAACCTGTTCTTCTCTGTGGGGGGTACAGGAGCTGGGCTGATGTCTGGGCCTCAGAGGTTCTTTTAAGGATATTCTTACCCTCTGATCAAACACAGCTGTTTCCCCAGGAAAATTATCTGTTTTCAGGAATATAAAAAACAAGATGCTGGCATATTTTAAAACAATAAGCTTAGGTATTAGACGGCTTCAAAGCAAATCAGAGCAGACAGAACTTTTTATTTGTAATTGATTACTGATCCCTCATGAGAACATTAAATTTGAATGTTTGTTCACTGTGGTCTAAGTCCTCCAAACATGTAAACTATAGTGAAAATCGAGCCAATACTTTTGACAAAGCAGTTTTTCTGTAGTTTATACTCTTCCTACTGCTCTGTACCTGTCTGAGCTTTTGGGATTAATGTCCATTGGCATCATCATGTCCACCGCTGCCCCTGCTCCGGAGGTTGTATTCGTTCTCTGCACCACTGGTGCTGGGGACTTCCTGCAGGGGGCGACAGATAACAGGATGAGATACCTAAAGAGGAGCCCCTCTGAGAGATGCTGCAGCCACAGCACAGTTTGATGTTCCTGAAGTGTGAGCTAAAGGTGTGTTTTCAGTTTACCATACTGTCATCACCGCTGTTGTCACGGGAAACGGTTCGGCGAGTCACTGACCTCCTGGCCATTTCCTGGTGGTAAATAAGAGAAAACAATTCAGTCATTGCATTTAAAAGGAGCAGAAATACACGACCAGCTCAAACAAACACAGGAGGAGTCACACCTCTCCACTGGCATTGATCAGGGTGACCAGCAGGTGATCCCCGGTGCCCCAAGAGTCCTGGTTCCTCCAAACCAGGTCAGTAGGGGGGTTGTTGGTTCCACCACCAGAGGCGGCCCAGATCTACCAAAGTCAAAAGTCAACATTAAAGAGAAATCATGAATTTTCGTAATAAATCCTTATCTCTAGTGATAAAAAAACAACAGATTAAAGTTTTAAAAGGTGCCCCAAAGAGTGTCCTTCTAACTTTCTTCCTCAGGTCAGACATTTATCTATAATGTTAACACGTTTGTGCCAAAGAGCGCTTTTTATTGCTTAACCACTGGTAAAAAAAAAAAACCTTAACCATTCCCATCCCTTCAAATAACAGTTTGACCGATAACTGCAGGTCAACCGTCTCTTCTTGATCTTGGAGAGACTTACCGTCACACTTCCTCCGGCCCTCAGAGAGAACTTTGGGGGAAACTTATAGACCATTGGGGTCCTACCTCCTGCTTGTCTCTTCACCTGCCAGTTATGCAGAGACTGATCCTGCAGAAGAGAAGATAGGGTAGTGGTTAATAATGATGTTACATGTTTAGATTTGATAACTCCCTGCCATCACTCTCTGTCTCTATTCAGGCCTTAAACAGCATGAAAGTGCGACAGTCAGACTCTCCTATGCAGCCATAAATAAAGGCAACGTGTCTAAATGAAATCAGGTTTCTGTTGAACCTATAAAAGTCAAGTAATTCATTAAAAAATTACAAAGTCAGCGGTTTTAATGTTTTTCTGGGATTAATAAAGTTATTCTTATTCTCATCTCACCCTCTCAAAACGATTTACAGTACCAGCTGACAGAGACAGGTCACTCACCTTATCACCCATGTTGCTTAGACGGATGAACTTGCCCATCAGGTCAACTTCAGCCACAGTGACAAAACGACGGGCTGTGGCCCTGTGAGATGTGCGAGTGAAGTCCCCATAGTCCCCTGCCATGCTGGAGGTCTCACTGAAGGCGTCGCTGAGGCTGCGTTTTATGGGGCTGCCACAAGACTTGCAGCGGTTGGGAGGGCTGACGCCAGAGGAAAACAGGTGGCGAGTGCAGCCCCGGCCAGAACCTGGGGTCCTCATCCCCTGGGACCTGCGTTCAGGGCTGGGTGAGAGACTAGAGAGAGAGAGAGAGATTCAGACAGTTGAAGACAGGCAGAAAATGAAGGGTTTCAAACCAGCAACTGTTACAGCTTAAACTGTCTGGCTGATGAAACCTCAGAAGTAAAAATGTGCCAGAACTGCTCTACGGGATTTTGGTGCCTTTGCTATCAGGGTTTCATCCCGTTCAGCTGTGAAAACTGATACTCTGTGATTTAGTCTGGATCAGAGTCTGTGTCCGCCTCTCTCTCAGAGGCGTTCAGAAGGCTTAAGTTCAGACCTGGATTCAGAAAAAGTAGCCCTCTTCATTGGTCACCTTCCACTATTTTCCAAACGATCACTGCTTGCTGAGGTTTGATCTTGTCTCATCATCTTAATATAAAGCTAAAAGTAGCCTCACTGGAGATCTGTGTCTGGTTTTGTTTGAATCTCACCTCTCCTCCCCTTTATCAAGTAACTTCTTGTAGGTACTGAGCTCATTATCCAGGGCCAATTTGATGTCCTGCAGACCACGGAACTGCTCCTCCAGCTGCTTCTTCTGAGATTCCAACTCATCTATCTTTCGGTCCTTTTTGTCCAACTGACGCTGCATCCTCTCCAGTTTATCCTCCAAGTCCCTCACCTGCACATAACAGAAAATAATATGTGCAATTTTCTGGAAACATGTCTGACTACATGAACTTTGAATGTGGAGTCCCACAAGGCTTGGTTTTAGGGCCTAAACTCAGGAGCTACGCCGCCCTGGAGTTGTCTTACTAACTCTGCGACTTCTACCCCAGTGATTGGACGATCCACCTCCAGGTCCCCCAACTCTGTTTCCCCTTGGGAATGCATGACGGTAGGATTGAGGAGCTCCTCAAAGTATTCCATCTACCACCGGAGAATTGCCTCAGGTGATGTCAGCAGCTCCCCGCCCCAATCTAGAACGGTGTGGGCAAGTTGCCAGCTGCCGCCCCTGAGACGCCGGACAGTTTGCCCGAACCTTTTTGGAGTTGAACAAAAGTCTTCCTCCATGGCCTCACCAAACTTCTCCCACACCCACGTTTTTGCCTCTGCAACTGCCCCGGCCGCGAACTGCTTAGCCAACTAGTACCGTTCAGATGTTTCCAGAGACCCATAGGCTAACCATGACCTATGGGTCTCCTTCTTTAGCCTGACGGCTCCCCTCACCTCCGGCGTCCGTCATCGGGTTCGGGGATGGCCGCCACGACCAGCACCAGCAACCTTGCAGCCGCAGCTTGCAACAGCCTCTTCGACAATGGCAGAGCGGAACAAAGCCCATTTGGACTCAATGTCCTCCACCGCCCTCGGGACGCAGTTGAAGCTCTGTTGGAGGTGGTAATTGAAAGCCAGTAGTTGGGAATGCCTTGTGGGTTCTTCCACAAGGCATTCCCAACAGACCCTCACTATACGTTTGGGCCTGCCAGGTCTGCGTGGCGGTTTCCCCCGCCACCTGACCCAACTAGCCACCAGGTAGTGATCAGTTGACAGCTCTGCACTTCTCTTTACCCGGGTGTCCAAAACATGGGGCGGCAGATCAGATGATATGACTATGAAGTCGATCATTGATCTACAGCCTAGGCCGTCATGGTGCTAGGAGCACTGATGAACAACCTTATGTTCGAACATGGTGTCAGCTATGGACAAACTGTGACTTGCATGGAAGTCAAACATACCCCACACACTGGGTAAGTTGACCATAGGAGACCACTTTTTTTCAGCATGCTATATTATCAAGACAGTTATGTTTACACTCATTCTGTTTGTCTGCAGGGATGCACAACATCTTGAAATATATGCAGATACACTATGATTGCCTTGATGTAGTGATCCAAAATAGTAAAAATGGCTCATCTTACCCCAGTCTTCCCTACAAATTATTCATACTGTAAACTTAAGAGAGCTCACCAGCAGACTGTTTGTCAGATCATGGCTATTAAAATTTAACGATCTCATTAAATTACAGACACTCATAATAATATTCAAGATACAAAATGTTACCAGAAAACCTGCAAAAGATTTCTATTTTCAGTTCAGAGGATGAAGAGCAGAGACAGGTGAGTTATTTTCATGACTTTGTTTCTGGTGAAGTGGTGGGCTGTTTCTCTTGCAGCATCCACACTCACTTTGGAGTTGAGGGTCTTCTCCTTCTCCTCCTTGTAGCGGCGGAGGTTTTCCTTGTGTTCGGCTCTCAGCTTATCGACAGCCTCGGCCAGCTTGCATTCATACTCTTCCTGTTTTATTTTGGTGATCTCATCTTTGAGTGACTCGATCCTACGCTGGCTCTCTCGTTGTTCCTGCAGACAGACATGAGACTGATAATTATCACAAACTTTCCATGAGCTGTTTGTGTAACTTAAACTGGTGCTCAGAAAAAAAAAAAAACTTATATGACCCTTTAGATTATTTATACTATGAGCGATTTCACCTGTAGAAAGCTGCTTTGATTAATGAACTAAACTGCATTGATCAGCCTGTTGCTGAGCTGTAATTACTTGTTTAGCAGTACAGAGCTCCTGCAGACACATCCAACTCTCTGTTGACATTAAAGAAACCCCTAATCATGACATTAAAACTCAGACGACAATCATTTGTTTCTGGTTTTAGACACTGTCAAAACCTGAAGTAAACCGCACAATGCATCAGTGTTTCTACTCGTACTTGTTTGTGTGATTGCTTTCAAATACATCTGAAATGAAGGAAACACAAAGGTGCATGTGTGGAGCTGATCTGCATCAGGAGTGCAAAAACAAACAAGCAGGTTGTTGGAAGCAAATCAATATCCTGTGGAAAAAGATGAAAAGTAGGACGGATGACTAAAATAGAGGGGTTGAGGTGAAGAGTGAGAACCTCAGCGTGGATGTTCTTCTGGAACTCCAGCTCTTCCTTCACAGTCTGCAGGCGGTTCTCGGCGTCCACTCTCCTCAGCATCTCGTCCTGCAGCTGCCTCTTGGCATCAGCTAAGCTTCCTTCCAGCTGGGAGGGGTGAGAGAGGATAAAAATGAAGATGAGGAAGGAAGTGTTTTTAATGGAGGCGTCGAAGAAAAAAAATCAAACACAGCTCCAGGTGTGATCTATGCACCACGGTTTGACCTGCAGTTCCCCCAGGAGGCCAGTAGGTGGAGTAAGGCCTCAAGGAAACCAGAGTCAGTCCTGTGGTGAAATTCATTGATAAAACAAACAGCAGACAATACAACCTTGTGTGTCTCCACACCTTGTCCTCATTCATGATCAACTGTCTGCAGGGTTTACGTACAACCAGGACCTCAAATCTTCAAATCTTTCTGATGATATAAAAATCAATTTCAGTCTTTAGAGAAAATCAAACTTTTACAATAATGCATCAACAGAAGATAACCTTTACAGGCCAAACTGATAATAGTGACTGTCTGCTGTTCTTTTTTCTGCCCTCAGCAGAGAGATGCAGCCTCCCTACCACTTCAGTTCAGTGAGAATCCTTTTCACCTTGGCCAGCTGGACCTTCAGGTCCTTGACCTCAGCCTCCAGGGCCCTCTTCTCCCTTTGGGTGCGGGTGAGGTCGGCTTCTTTTGAGCTGAGCAGGGTCCGAGCAGCCGCCAAGTCAGACTCATTTTTTCTGTCACTGTCAAAACACAACAAAAACAGCAGTCTTTGTTTGGTACTAGACAACACGTGTGGACATAGTTACAGCTAACAGAGAAAAAAACATTTTTATGAATGAATGTAAGAAACTGTAAGAGTGAATTAAGGTAAATCCCTTGTTATTGGAATAAATCAGCTTTTATAGCTGATCAATGTCACAAAGTTTTTACATAGCCCCTCCCTTTTAAGCTCCACCTCACCTGGCTTCAAGCTCATTGTACTCCTTCCTCAAATTGCTCAGCTCCACCTCCAGGCGTGCTCGCTCCCTGTCTACCTTGTTCAGTGTCCTCTGGGTGTCCTCTAGCTTCTCCTTGATTTTCTCCAATTTTCGGTTATTCGTTGACTCTAATTCCTTGATCTCTTCATGCAGTGAGGTATTCTTGACCTCTAGGGAGCCCACCTTGTCGATGTACTCAGCCAGCCGGTCATTGAGTTTGGACAGGTCCTTCTTCTCCTGCAGCCTTCTCGCATGTTCCGGGGAGACCGGGCTGCCACGGCTGCTCTGATTCCTATTTGGGGTCTCCATGGTTATGACAGCTCAGCGAGGAGTGTAAGGGGATGAGTTACTGTCTGTAAAGGAGAGGAAAACTATTCAAGAAACTTATCTGAGCTGCCTTCCTTTAGTAACGCAGTGCGCCAAACCATGTCTGAATCTCAAAAGTGCACGGGGTTCCACAGGGCTCCGTTTCAGGACCCCCATTGTTCAGTCTCTTTATGCCAAATCACACACAGCATTAAAGCAGTTATGCAGATGATTTCCACAAATACACATTTCACCAACACCAGGAGATCACGGACCTGTCGTATCTCTGTCACTGTCATGAGTTAATCAGTGATCATGTGCCACAAATTGTGACTAAAGTGCAAAAGTCATGACCTGGATTATTCTCACAGATGGTGTTAGTCTGGCCACCTTTACACTGCTTTCTCTACCCTTTCAATCAATTTATCAATCTTTATTTATATCGCACCAATTTCACAACAAATCTGATCCCAGTTTTATTTTCTATTATTTTTCCAAAACAACAAAATTTTGACATTTTTATTTTTTCCAGGCAGGACCAGTTGGTCGATCAGAGTCCATCCGTATGTGAAGACTAAGTAGTCGAAGATTTAGAGTTCGACAAGTCCAACAGACTCACAGAATAAAATATATTTCCATTACAACCAGAATTAAAGAGAATTTAAATACTTTTCCTTTTTGATTTATTCGTTTCAGTCTGGTTTTCTTTCTTTTTTTTTAACAAATATTTAATGTTTGCTAAATGTCATATTTCTTCTACTGCTTCTTATTTTGTTTGTAACTTCACTAAGCTCTCTAGATTGCTGTATGGATAGTACCCCATGAATAAACTTGACCTACCTTGCCCTCTTGAAGACGAAAAAGCTGCTGCGAGCGTGTGCGCCGTGTCCCAGAGGAGCGTACAGAAGACGATCTGTTGAATAATGCAGCCTCGCTCTCTGCTGATGCTTTTGACTTGTGCCCAGAACTGCCCTCCTTGTACCAGGTGCAAACGGGAGAAAGGAGGTTGTAAAAGGAGAGGGTGGGGGAGTCGAGGAGGAGCCTCTGACACAAGCTGCTTCCAAGCATGCACAAGTATGAGTATTTTATCTGAGATTAAAAGTTGAGATCCTCTAATTTTTCTCTTAATGTGTTTTATTTTGATTTTTCTTCAAATCCTTGGCACATGCTTCTCTCCTGTATCTAAAGTCACCACCATTTTGCAGTTAATGGCTGAAATCAATCTGTTGTGCTTTAACAACTATTTTCATTTTAACATCAATATTATAAATGACTGAATGCATCAAAAAGAGAAATATAAAAGCCACTTGTTAGATATGATGTGGGCTTCCTCAAAAAAGACTCTGACCTGACAAGACATGGTCACCGCTGGATCTCTGAGGGTGCGCTGTGATATCTGGCACCAAGACAATACCAGCAAATCAACTAAGACCTGAAAGTTGTGAGGCGGGGTTGCCACAGATTTGACTTCCTGTTGATGAAGTTAGGTGCTGTTCTGAGCATTATTTGTGGTTATAGAGTGGCGTTTTGGTTGAGGTTTGTTTATGGCTCCTCAGACCGCTGTGTATTGCTATCGTGCGGTCGTTACTAAAGTTGGTATAACCAGGGTCGGCAACATTCATCTCTGGAGGGGGTGTCTAACTGCAGACGATGAGGAGGCACCAACAGCTACAACTACAGACTTTTAAAAACAGGAAGGGCAGTGAAATGTCCTGAGGGTTGAGTTGGCCTCTTAGCTTTAAGTGAAGTCCATCAAATCTCCTCACTTGACAGGATAGAAGGAGTCCAAAACAGGGGCAACGGAGGAGCTGACACAAGGTGGACAATTGTGCCTCATGTTGGACCCAATGGATCCTGCAGTGGGTTCTCATGTGGGTACTGGAGCTTTGGATTTCTACCTGAGGACTACATCTGGAAAAATCGCCTTTTCTTATCCAGTATCAGGAAAGTTAACATGAGAGAAAGGTGATGCACCTCAGGGCTGGTGGTTCTTTCTTCTGTGTCCATCTACAGACTGTGTGTTATTCATGAAGACTGTTACAGAGGACCGGCTCCTCAGGTTTAGAGCTTGCACTTTATCCAAGAGTCAAAACTAAAGGCTGAACTCGAGAATAAATCTCTGCAGTGGGTGTGATCACATTAAGAACAGGTCAATGTGCAATCCTTGATAAGTTATCAGGTTTTGTAATTTCTCTCTCTCTCTCTATAAAGTTTTGATTGGATATCTCTGCCCTAAAGTAATCATCTACTGATAAGGTTTGCAAAAGGTTTCACACTTTCACTTTCTCTTTATTACTTTTACTGATAAGTGTTACTCACATGCGTACATTGACAAAAAAGGCAAATAGCTTATAGGATCACATGCTCGTCAAATGAAGTGAATTGAGACAAAGACATTTCGAGGAAACATTCTTATCTTTTTAGATCTTTTTTTGGCTGCATGAAATGTTAACTTATTAACTGTTTACGACTTAAATGGGTCTTTGTGCCTTTCTCTACACATCTAAATGAAAAGCCACACGTTGTTCTAAATTTATTCAAAAACAATACTGAAACAAAAACAAGTATATAATACAGGACCATAATAATACAAATAATATTGATAACTTTGTTTTTATAGGACTTTTAAAAATAGAAGTTTACAAAGTGCTTTGACAAATATCTATAAAGCACATGGAAAACGACAAATAAAGACAAAAAGCTCAGTTAAAACAGAATTGAAGACCATTTTCATAAGGATTCCAGATAATACAAGAACCATGCAACATAAAATGAGACCATGGATCAGGATCATACGCTGAAAAAAGACTTTGAACAAACTCAAGGTGATATGAAGAACAAGTTGGATTTATCATCCCCTTTAAAACAATAAAACTCTTCATGTTCCAACATGAACAATAAAAATCTGACTGCAATAAAAAGATATGATGGAGTTAAAGAGTAAGAGGATTCCTCTTAATTTTACTTTAAATTTGATCCATGAATCCACATTTATTCAAGTCTATGTTAAAACATTGCTAACAGCAAAGAGGTTCACTTTTGAGTTGTTGGACTCAGTCCTCATATTCAGACTACCAGAAAGACGTCCCTCCTTAAAAGACATGTAAAATAATACTACTAATAATACTAATGTGAATATATAATAATAATAATAATAATAATAATAATAATAATTTATATTTATATTTAAATAATACAAATAACACTTCTACAAATAAAAAAATACAAAATGATAATGATTCTAATAATAGAAATTCCAATAATAATAATAATAATAATACAATTCAAATTAATAATAATGATATTAACAGCAGTATTATGATTAATATTTAAAAAAATAATAATTAATAATAATAATAATTTCTCCTATTTCTTATAATAATAAATGTTAAAGTAAAAAGTAAAAAAAAAGTAAAATAAATAAGTAATAACACCAAAAAAATGTTGACTGTTAGTTGGATTTCTATTATTATTATCATTGTTAATAATAGTTATTATTCTTATTAATATTAGAATTATTAATTTTATTATTTTGATTACAAATAACACTACTACTAATAAAAAATATAAAATAATAATGATAATTATAATAATAATTCTAATAATAGTTATTACTATCATAATTAAATTGAAACTAATAATAATCATAATAATAGTTTTAAGATTTATAATAGAAAATAATGAAACAATTCCTTCTACTTCTACTAATGATAGAAGTTATTGTAAATTTTTTAAATAAATAAATAACAACACCAAAAGAATGATGACAGTAGCTGTGAACTGATTCCCATAAAGATTAGCAGATTGTTTAAAATAGATCTTAAAGTCATGTTTATCTAATCCAGAAGCATATTTCAGATGATTTTTAATGAGTCATTGAAAATTTGTATTTTTACTTTATTTCGTTAAACTGAACTGTATTAATAACTGATTTTTTTAATGCAACACTAACCAGGGCCTGCTTTAGATTAAGTATGTGGTCGAACTGTCGAACTGAGAACTTTGTGTCGTTTTTTTTTTTTTTTTTTTCCACTTCCAAAAAGATATCAATGATGCTAATTTGATTGTAGATATTTTAAAATGCCTCAACTAGTCAATCTATATTTTTATGCTTTTATTTTAGTTTCTTTTTTTTATGCTGTGTTCATAAAAGTTTGAATACCAGACAACCAAAACAAATACCTGCTCCTCTTATAGTTAGCACACCTGAGGGACAAACCATGCCATAGTTTGATATTAGGGTTTTACTGAGAATATGAAAGTGAACATAACTAAATCTTCTTTGGTTTATCTGCTCGTCCTTATTTTTCACACCATTCTTGTGTTTGCACATTTTTCTCCTGAATCAAAAACTCGTCCAAAAAGCAGTTTTTTCATCTCTGAATTATCACCAATTAATCTGAGGTGAGCTGCCAGCTGGATAAAACTTCCTCTGACTGCCAAGCTGTTGCAAAAGCTTGAACAACACCCAAGCCTCCATCTGAGGAGAAACATGTACATGCCAAATGATTGTATACATAACACTATATCCTATCCTAATGTGAATTAAGACTTACGCAATGTGTTTAATGCAAATGTTCACTTTATAATATCAGTAAATCTGTGATGCCTTATGCAGACATTGTATCAGGTCCATTTAAAACAATCATGTCCTACCATTCAAGCATTAAGGCATAAAGCAGAACTAAAATCAAATACCTTCAAAAGCACCTCAAGCACTCTCATCCTGCACACTTCTAGCGCCCCCTGTCGTCCATGTTGACTACAAACACACAAGGGCATTTATAAGGACAAGACAGCTGCGTAGTGCACGTGCAATGCAATGGCGCCACCTGGCGGCCTCAATTGTTGGGAGTTTCTTAGTGGTCTTTAAAATAAACAAATCTTCGATACCTCAAGGCTCTGAGAAATTCAACAAGTTTTCATAACTCATGGTTTAATTCATTGTTGTTGTTTTTTCATGGGGGCATCAGCAACAATTAACAATTCAGATCCCAGATATCACAATTCATTCATTTGGCTCCAGGTGCAGGAACAGGTGTGTTCATTTTGCATGCATGAGAGCCTTCAGAGAGCCCTGTGACTTCATGGACACCCCCTTTTTTTTCTTATTTTTGGGACACTAACCTGAGCTGCAGGTTCACATGGATTGATTATTCAATTAAAACGTACAACCATTCCTCAAGGCAACTACATCAGCGTCAGAGCCACCATCAAGCTGTACAGATGGACAAACTCAACCAAAAACACAAATAAGAGAATATAATTCAGAGTTCACATTTATCATTATGTAAAAGCTGAACATGAATTATACCAACCTCTCTTAATGAGCCGTACGAGGTGTGTAAAATAACGTTCATAAGTCATTTGAACGCATTATGAGCTCTAAGAAAAAAAATAAAGTTCTAGAGAGTCACCCCACCCGCTGTGAATGTGCCCACTGTGGCACGGAAATTGAACCTTCAGGCCAGGATTAGTTTGTCATGTGCAACTCAGAAATGATCGGATAATCCAACTCACAGAGATACACAGATTCTTTTTCAAATGTCCTGTTTGCACCACCGATCAAAAGAAACTCTCAGAGGAACTCTATGAGGGCACATTTGTCCCAACAGATCAACCTCTGAGTGCAAAGTTGATGTCTCTTTTAGAGTAGATTTTAAAGTTGTTTTCTTGTTTTTTTTAAGCTCTTAATGGCTTTGGCACATCTTATTTATCTGATCTGCTTTTACCTCATGAGCCAGGTAGAGCCCTCAGGTCTTCAGGCAGTTCTCTGTTAATACCTAAAGTTAAAACCAAGACATACAGTGAGGCATCTTTTTAATACTACGGCCCCCGTCTACGGAACAGCTTACCTGAAGACCTGAGGACTGCACCTAATCTTAATGATTTTAAATGCAAACTTAAAACATACCCCTTTAGTCTGGATTTTAACTAGATTTTATATCATTAACTTTAAGTGTTTTAGCATTTATTCCTTCTAGTTTTAATGACAGGATCATCTTTCATTGAGCTATTTTGGTGCTCTTATTTTAGTATCCTTAACTGTTGTTCTTATTTCATTTTTTCTAAAATTTAATTCTGTGTTACTTTGTTTTTAGGTTTTAAACTTCCAGTGTTTCCTTATCTTGAATTTTAAAATGGTGTTTCCTCAGTGCGCACATTCTTGTTTATGTGAAATCGAGCCCTTTTGACGTTCATGCATTTCAATACAAGTTTCTATTGTGCTTAGATTGCGGGGTCGGGTTGGGGTTTCTTTTATTCCTCTGCTATGTAAATCACTTTGTACTACATCGTTTTTGTATGAAAAGTGCTACACAAATAAAGACTGATTGATTGATTGATGTGGCTGAAGGTTATTCTATCTGTTAAGTTGTGTTTGATTTACAATGGTTGAATTTATTCAAGCGCAAGATTACAGCTACAACACAAGATAAACTAAAGACACAGACATGAATACTGAGAGTCTGTTGAGTCACTCAGAGAGGACAACATATTTTATTAATCCCCAAGGCACAAATGAATGTCTTTTTATTGAACGTATAACACACACATAGGCTGGAAATACATATACGGGCACATACAGGTTCCTATGGATACGCACAAACAGTACAGGGTTCTGCACCCAGGAAGTGAGCTGGCACCTCTCCTGCCACCAGCCTGATTTCCAAAACTATCTTGCCGGGACTTGAACCAACAACCCTTCGGTTCCCGAGCCAAGTCCCTGCAGATTGATCTAGTGTTATATCACTCCTATGAACCCAATCTGTTTAAGAAAGAATTAAACAATTACTTCACAAAAGAAATCATCAGTTCGTTTCTAAACTGATTTCCAGGGGTACGTGTGACAAGCAAACGATGAAAAAGTATGAAAACAAATGAAACAGCAGGTCTTTGCGTGATTGCTGGTGTCCGTATTTCTGTTTCAGTAGACAGTAGATCGATAACTTGCAGACAAGTCCAGCTTACTGCAGACTGTTGCTCACTGATACTGAAGGCTGCTCCTGAACGCAGCCCTCCTCGGTTAGGTTAGAAAGTCTACTGTCCACTGAATGGGAAATTACTTAAAGTCTTTAAACACGCAAAGTCACAGTCAAACATCAGAGTAAATGTTTTTATAGTCATCATATAAAGCCAGAATAAAGCGTTCAAATACTTCAAATACAAGCAGAGGCGGAAAAGTATCAAGATCCTTTAAAGCAAAAGCAGAAATACCACCATAATAATAAAAAAAATAAGCTCTTAAGGTAAAGATACTAGACCCCGAACTCTTACACTGAGTATCAGAAGCCAGTATGTTAAACTATTGTCCAACTTGTACAAATAAAACTCTTTTTTTTTCTGACAAAGTTGTCGAAACTTGAGATATTTATCCAACTCTTCAAACAAATTTCATAGAGATGCTAAAATTGAGCATCTTACAAATGTTATAAGATAAAAGGCACTTTTTTTTTTTTACCTGAAATGTATGAGCGGCAGTGAAAGTGAGCCTGAAAAATACTGAAGAGAGCTGTGACTGTTCGACTGGTTTTAATCCGGTTGAATAAACTTAGACCTCCTATAAATATATATCATGTGTTTAAGGCACCAAAACTGCCAGTACAGAGACTACATTCAGTACTGATTCCTGATATTCCTCGAGGTGGAAACAAAATCCACGTTTTCCTGTCATCATAACAAAACGTCTTTGGAATCTCTTTCAAAAATAAAAAACAAAACCAACATATGTAAATGTTCTCAAACTCAGATCCCGCAGCTCAAGACCGAGCCGATACTCGAGTCCTTGAGGGGCGAGTGCGAGCCGAGCCTCGAGTCACGTTTGTGTGCGACTCAAAAGTGACTCGAGTTCAAATCTCAAACTTGTGCACACGTCTTTGGCTTACAGTACTTTGGCTTACTTTGGAGAAATTTCCAACTCGTTTTATAAAAAATAAACCCGTATCTAATTTCTTTGCATCTAAAGATAGCAAAATACAATCTCCAAAATAAGGACGACACATTTCAGCTGTAAACATCATGACATCTCTGATACAGATTTAATCTGATTGGTGATAAACCTGATGAACAGACCCCACAGAGTTCATTGTCACCTGTACGGCTGAAAACACCTGACAGGGTTCACTAGCTGTGCGCGTTGAGTGTTGACAGCCTGGCCATTAAAATGTGAGACCCTGGTTCAGATCGAAGCACAAGCGCTGCTCAATGGGGCTCTGTGTGTATATGTGTGTGTAAGTGTGTAAGAGAGAGTGCAAGAAGAGCAAGATACGGCGACAAGCGGTAGCGCAGCAGGCATGCAATAACATAACTTGATTATACAAAAAAAAAACCTCAAAAGCTCAACATGAAAAATCCTGTGCCCTTTTCCAAAACCTCAAAGCAAATTTAACCTGCAGTTTAATCAGAGTAATAAAAAAGAAGACATGATCATATAAAAAAATAAAGAGGAAACATCCAAACTCTAGAAAAAAAAAACTGTTCTTCTCTGTGGGCAACCGGGGGTGGAGGGTTCAGATGAGGTGTTGTCTGGTTCTAACATGATGGTGCGATTCTGCAGTTTTAAACCATCCTGAGACAAGAGGAGACAAAACCAGGCGTCAAAATAAGAAAACCAACTAAAGTCAGTGTGCTGATAAAAAGATGAAGTCCCAAAAAAACTGTATTATCAGTCGTCCAAATGACCTGTACACTAATGTGCACAATCATTAAAAACACAACCTCAAACAGAGTTCTAGAAGGTTTCACTCCACCAGAGGAACATCAGAAGGTTTCAGAGCAAATGAGGAACTTCCCAGTGGGTCTCGTACATTTGATGTCACAGTATTAGTGTCCTACTGTAATCCTCAGCTGCTCTGATTGTCTCTCAGCGTCTCTAATATTGAGTTTAACTTGGCAAAGCTGCTCTGTATCTCCTTAAAGGTGTGAGTCCTCTGAAACCTTAAAGGGATATTCCGGCGTAAAATTAAGTTATGGTCAAACATACCATAACACAGAGTTAGACACCCCCTCGAGAGATGAATGTTGCCGACTGCTTGCTTCTCTAGTTATACAAACTTTAGTAACGACCACAGATAG
This sequence comes from Xyrichtys novacula, assembly GCA_962446985.1. Lineage (NCBI taxonomy): Eukaryota > Metazoa > Chordata > Actinopteri > Labriformes > Labridae > Xyrichtys > Xyrichtys novacula. The sequence goes on from OY660871.1 coordinate 30,396,669, forward strand.
CAATACAGAGAGACACACGCTCAACCAAAACGCCACTCTATAGCCACAAATAATGCTCAGAACAGCACCTAACTTCATCAACAGGACATATAGGGTCACAGACATAGTACTAGACACCAAACATCATTTTAACTTTGACTGATTTCTTTAGCAAAGAGACTAAACACAACTCACCTACTCTCTTCCAGCAGCCGCTTGTTTGTAGCAAGACCTCAGGCCAGTCCATTAAGGACTACAGCGGGGGGGGGACGCAGCTCAAGGAAGAACATTTATGATAATTTCTTCATGGAAATGCAATCAAGACTGAGACACTAATGCAGAGGATCTACTGTGTCTGCAGTGCAAAATAATTAATATGATGATTATTACTTCAAGGAAGTGATAAAGAAATGATCATAAATGTTCTTCCTTGAGCTGTGGCGACCCCGGAGCAGTCAATGATAGACTCACCCGGAGGTCTCCGTACAAACAAGCGGCTGCTGGAAGAGAGTAGGTGAGTTGTGTTTAGTCTCTTTGCTAAAGAAATCAGTCAAAGTTAAAAAGATGTTTGGTGGCTAGTACTATGGCTGGGAGCCTATATGTCCTGTTGATGAAGTTAGGTGCTGTTCTGAGCATTATTTGTGGCTATAGAGTGGCGTTTTGGTTGAGGTTTGTCTCTGTGTATTGCTATCCTGCGGTCGTTACTAAAGTTGGTATAACCAGAGAAGAAAGTGGTCGGCAACATTCGTCTCTTGACGGGGTGTCTAACTCGGTGTTACGGTGTGTTTGACCCTAACGTAATTTTACGCCAGAATATCCCTTTAATGCCACATATCACTGATGACTGTGTTACTATAGCAGCTTAAATAATCTGTTATTAACAATCAATACTTATTTTATTTGAGTCTGATAAAGACCCCAATAAGTTTTTGATTCTCTAAGAAAGAATCTGGATTTCAAATAAAGATTTTTTTTAATTTCTACTTTTTTAAATTTTTATATTTGATTTTTTTCCTTTTTTCCAGATTTTAATCATCCCTGTCTCACAAACTTCAAAAGATAAAATCCTGTAAATTCTTAATTAAATATGACACCCTGGTGTTTATTTAATGAGTAAAACAATAACTGTTGCGTACCTGTCTGGCCTCGTTGGTTCACCGTTTCCTTTAAATTAGGATTAATGTCCCCCAAGGCCATCATGTCCCCCATCGCGGCCCGATGGCTGCCCACAGGAGTCGCAGATCACGGTACGGCTCCGCAGGTTGTACTCGTTCTCACCACTTGTGCTGTGAGCTCCCTGCAGGGGGGACACAACAGGATGAGTTACTTAAAGAGGCGCTCCTCTGAGAGATGCTGCAGCCACAGCGGAGCGAAGCTAATTTGACGTTTTTAAGCTTACCATGTCATCGTCGTCGTCCTCGTGGAAAAGGGTGCGAGTCACTTTCCTCATGGCCATTTCCTGGAGGTAAATAAGAGAAGACGATTTAATAATTCATGTTGAAGAAAAAGAAGATGTCAAACGAACGCGGGACGAGTCACACCTCTCCGCCAGCATTGATCAGGGTGGTCTGCAGGTGATCGCCGGTGCCCCAGGAGTCCTGGCTCTTCCAAACCAGGTCAGTGGGGGGGTTGTTGGTTCCACCGCCAGAGGCTGCCCAGATCTACCAAAGCCAGAAGTCAGCGTTAAGAAGAGATCATGAACCTGTTTACACATTTTAGGCAGGTTCAGTTCAGAACTCTGTTTGTTCAATGCAGCAAAATTAAGACACCAGCAGGACTTTCTATGATGTCAGCACCATCTTTGTGCACTGGTTAACCTTTACACAAAATACAAAAACACAAAAACACACAGACAGTCCATATCCGTGTATGAATGATGAGGTGAGGCAAACTCATGCATTCAGTACATTCAAGCACCAGAGCAATTCAAGGTGATTTACACAAAACACTAAAAGAAAATTAAGGTCAAAAAAAAAAAAAAAGAAATAAATTAAAAATCTTTAAAAGGCGACATTTTAAAGTCAGTAAAATAATCTGTTAATATCAGAGTGAAAACATTCCGTTGACTTATAAGATATAAATACAGGGAAACAGTTTGATATCAGCAGATCAACCGTCTCTTCTTGATCCTGGAGAAACTCACCGTCACACTTCCTCCGGCCTTCAGAGAGAACTTGTGTGGAAACTTGTAGACGATCGGGGTACTACTTCCTACTTGTCTCTTCACCTGCCAGTTGTTCAGAGACTGATCCTGCAGAAGAGAAAACAAGACAGTGGTTTAATATGACGTTACATGTTTAGATTGGATTACTCTCTGCCATCACTCTCTGTCTCTAGTCAGACCTTTAACTACGACAGTCAGACTCTCCTATGCAGCCATAAATAAAGGCAACATGTCACAGCAACACAAGCATCTCTGCACCGGCTTCCTGTTCAGCGCAGGATTGTTCTGCGTGTGTTTAAAGCTCTGCGCAGTCTCAACCTGTCCTGTGTAACAGAGCTGCTATCCCTGTACAGTAGAGCTCAGGCTCTCAGATCCTCGCATCAAGGTCTGCTGAACCATCCTACAAAAACTTTTGGGTTCCTGACCTTTGCTGTGACTTTGCTTCTGAAATAGTCTCAGAGAAACTCAACGTGCAGCAGCTACTCGAAGAGCTGTCTCAGGACATCGTGGTTCCACCTGCTCTATTTCTGTGGTTAGAAAGTTTGTATGTGTATTCATTTAATTCAATGGTACTTTATCTTTTTCTTCAAGCATATATACAGATCTGATTAAGCACCATATTCTGACATAATGACAAATTCAATTCTTCAAGTATTACAACAGCGTGTCTCTGTAGTCGAAGGGTCCAGGTGCTACAACAGTCTGCAATGGTCACCCACTGGAAACGTATAATACACCGTGAAATAAAATAAAAAATACACTAAAGGAAACTCTAATCTGTTGAGCAGCTGAAACCCTTAATCAGGCTCTGAACTCCAGACACCCGTCTCCTAGGTTACCAAATGTCTACAGCGTTGTTGAAAGAAGCGAGTATGACACACAAAGGTCAACAAGTCCTCCGCCAATTATCTTGAAACATGTTGGCAGCATCAAATCTAAAATGAAAATACATTTCATATAAAACGATTAAGTTTTTCGGTCTCTACATTTGATTTTCTTTGCACTAGTTTTGATTTAAAGCAGAGTTAGACTGAACTGAAAACAACCAGAGTCTGATTTTAACATTTTACAGTTAGACAAGTTTTTAAATCGTACATATATTTAAAAAAACAGGTGCTTGTTGCATCAAAAAAGGTCAGCAATAGAAAAAACAAAGTGTGAGATTTTCATGTTTTTCATTGAAGTCTTTGTTAAAACACATCACACCCACTTAAAACGCTTTACAGAACCAGCTGATGGAGACCGGTCACTCACCTCGTCGGCCTTGTTGCTGAGACGGATGAACTTGCCCTCCAGGTCGACTTCATCCACAGTGATGCGTCCACAGGCTGAGGCTTGCTGGCTGATGCGAGTCTTGGTCACGGTGCCCCCCGCCATGCTGGAGGTCTCGCTGTCGTTGTCGTTGAGGCGGCGTTTCTTGGTGCTGCCGGTGCCGGAGGAGTTGCGGCTGCTGGAGGCGGCGGCGGTGGCAGAGTGGAGCAGGCGGCTGGTGTGGGTGTGGCCGGAGCCGGAGGTCCGTGTCACTGTGACCCTGGTGGGTGGAGGGCTGGGTGAGAGACGCAGCCTAGGAGGAAGGAGAGAGATTTAGACGATAGAAATGGAGCGTGGTGGTCAGAGAACATGCAGATATTCTCAGATCACTAATGGGGGAAAGTTTTCTGAACCGCCCTGGAACTCTGCTTCTTTGACCCACTTTATCGAAATGTTCCAGTACTTTTCCACAGTCCACTTTAGCCTGAAGAACCCGCTCACCTCTCCTCCTCTCCCTCCAGCAGCTTCCTGTAAGCATTGATCTCCATGTCTAGGGCCAGTTTGATGTCCAGCAGCTCCTGGTATTCCTCCAGCTGCTGCTGCATCCGAGCTCGCATCTCAGCCATCTCCCGATCCTTACTCTCCAGCCGACTGCGCATCAGGTCCCGCTCCCTTGACAGGGAATCTTCCAGCTCCCTCACCTTGGCCTCGCTGGCTGACAGCTACAACACACACACACAGGCACAGACACACACAGGCACAGACACACACACACACAGACACACACAGGCACAGACACACACACACACAGACACACACAGGCACAGACACACACACACAGAGGTTCGTTAATCAAGCCTGGCAAGTATGTCGTCTGTAAAGTGGTTATTAAAGTGCAAATACTTATTAAACTACAATGTGTAAGGAAACCCTGAATTAAACGATCAATCAGTGCTGCTGAAGATAAACGGTACTCTGCAGAGTATGATCAATCCAGCAGACAGATTATCAACCACAATCAGAGTGATCAACACCGCGCCGGTGTGTGCACCTGTTTCTGCAGCATGCTGAGCTGGCCCGACATGCCCTCCAGTCGAACCCGGGTCTGCTGCAGCTCTTCGTGGGCGGCTCCCATCATGTGGCTGTTCCTGTCAGCTGACTGACGGGCGTTCTCCAACTGATGCAGAGAGAGAAATGGTGTTTACTGTGGTTTAGAGCCCCGAACCAGAGCATTAAAACTGCACATATGATGAAGAATTTTGCTCATTTTCACAACAAAAAATGTCAATTTATGCTCATCCTGTAAAAATAAAGCTATCTAAAGATGGAATTTGTGCACGACTGTAGAGCAAAAATTGTGTTTCTTACTAAAATCCATCATCTGCATGAAAAAACAGACACAAGCATGAACTGGGGGTCCTGTGATTCTGGCACTGATGAGTCCGCGCTCACCTTAGAGTTGTAGGTCTTCTCGATCTCCTCCTTGTAGAGGCGGACCTGCTGCTCATGCTGGGCTCTCAGATCGACCAGGGCCTCGGCCAGCTTGCTGTCATAGTCGATCTGTCTACCTCTGTCCACCTCATCGGTGCGGGACTTGTGTCGAATCGACATCTCTCGCTGCTCCTACAGACACACACACACACACACACAAACAGAGTCAAGGCTGATTATCAGTCCCACGAGAGGTTGCTCTCAGTTTTTTGATTTCCCCCTTTAACTGGTGCAACATTAATTTATGTCGATAAGAAGCTTTCTCGACTTCTGAAATCCTTTATAAGTTTATTAAACCATAAACAGAGTAATTTGTATTGATGCTCGGTTCAATTACTTTCAGGCACTATGAGCGATTTCACCTGTAGAAAGCTGCTTTGATTAATGATCTAAACTGCATTGATCAGCCTGTTGCTGAGCTGTAATTACTTGTTTAGCAGTACAGAGCTCCAGCAGACACATCCAACTCTCTGATGACATTAAAGAAACCCCTAATCATGACATTAAAACTCAGACGACAATCATTTGTTTCTGGTTTTAGGCACTGTGTCAAAACCTGAAGTGAACTGCACAATACATCAGTGTTTCTACTCGTACTTGTTTGTGTGATTGCTTTCAAATACATCTGAAATGAAGGAAACAGAAAGGTGCATGTGTGGAGCTGATCTGCATCAGGAGTGCAAAAACAAACAAGCAGGTTGTTGGAGGCAAATCAATATCCTGTGGAAAAGACGAAAAGTAGGACGGATGACTAAAATAGAGGGGTTGAGGTGAAGAGTGAGAACCTCAGCGTGGATGTTCTTCTGGAACTCCAGCTCTTCCTTCACAGTCTGCAGGCGGTTCTCGGCGTCCACTCTCCTCAGCATCTCGTCCTGCAGCTGCCTCTTGGCATCAGCTAAGCTTCCTTCCAGCTGGGAGGGGTGAGAGAGGATAAAAGAGAAGATGAGGAAGGAAGTGTTTTTAATGGAGGCGTCAAAGAAAAAAAAAAGAAAATCAAACGCAGCTCCAGGCAGGGGCGATAAAACTCTACTGGGGCACACCGGGAAAACTCCTGGTACTCCTGATGGCCTGTCTGCCCCTGATACTGGGGCACAGCTCATTATAATTCTTTAACCTGCAGTTCCCCAAGGAGGCCAGTAGGTGGAGTAAGGCCTCAAGGAAATCAGAGTCAGTCCTGTGGTGAAATTCATTGATAAAACAAACAGCAGACAATACAACCTTGTGTGTCTCCACACCTTGTCCTCATTCATGATCAACTGTCTGCAGGGTTTACGTACAACCAGGACCTCAAATCTTTGAATCTTTCTGATGATATAAAAATCAATTTAAGTCTTTAGAGAAAATCAAACTTTACAATAACGCATCAAAGAGAAGATAACCTTTACAGGCCAAACTGATAATAGTGACTGTCTGCTGTTCTTTTTTCTGCCCTCAGCAGAGAGATGCAGCCTCCCTACCACTTCAGTTCAGTGAGAATCCTTTTTACCTTGGCCAGCTGGGCCCTCAGGTCCTTGACCTCAGCCTCCAGGGCCCTCTTCTCCCCTAAGGTGGTGGTGAGGGTGGCATCCTTCGAGTTGAGCAGGGCCTCCAGGTCTCTCAGTCGGGCCAGAGCAGCCGCCAAGTCAGACTCCTTTTTACTGTTCCTGTAAGAGAAGAAAAGAGGAGACGTGGACTCAGTTCACCTTCTGTCTTATTGTGTTTCACGATCAGATAGTGCTGGTGGGTTACAGCCGTACACTCTTTTGACAAGTGCTGATTGCAAATTGTTGAACAGCTGGACAAAATCAAACAATCAACTCTGTACCTCGTGTTTGCATTTCTTTGGTTTAACTCTTTAAATTTATGCTGATTTGGAAATTTTCTACTCAAATAAAGTGGTTTTAATCACACAGGTAAAAGGTGCTGAAAGGACACACTAACTCTATTTTATGTAGAGTTATAGTATCTTGTTAGCCGCCTTGAGTCAGGATTTACTTCAAGCTCACGCCGGCTCTTAAATCAGGGTCTAACAGTGCCCTCCTTCTTTCTCTGAGACTTGAAGAGCAGAGGAGAGCTGCTGCAGTGACAGAAGAAGTGGTGGACGACACACACACACACACACACACACACACACACCTCCATTATAGAGCCAGAGTGCAGCAGTTGTTCACCGCTGATGTGAACTGAACATCGGCGTACTGTTATTAGCCTTCAGTGCTGAATAAGAGCCCATTAAACTCTGTCTCGAGGGAACCTGTGTTGAATTAAGAGAATTCACGTTTGTTGCGCATGTGCTGGTGCGAGTGCGCCCCGCCTCCCCGCTAACATCGCAACAGGAACCAATTTACTGTTCTGTTTTGGAAAGAAACACTTGGATACTGCCCTGGAAAAACTTTTCATTCCCAGCAGAAGATGAAGAGAGCGGAGAAAAGAGAGAGAGAGAGCGAGAGAGAGAGGCTGTTAGCAGTATAGGTGGTTCATGAACAGCAGAAGAGGAAATGGGCTCCCTGTTATTCTATTAAGCCCTGTGGACCAGTCTTCATTGTCTGTAATAATTGCCATCTGCCAGGGGAGATAGTTTCCAGCCTGCATGAACAGACCTCAGTGTCGGCTGGTCAGACTACAAGCTCCGTGTTCGGGTGTCCAGTGTAGAAGCAAGAGGCAGGATGAGCTACAGATACACTTTAACTCCTGGTTAACAGGACTGTCGAACTGTGGCAGTGGCACACTTCTTACCCCACAGTGGAATACTGATCGAAAGCAAACTTTGACTCATTCACAAACCCCTTAAAAAGTTCAGATTTAGTTTATTGTTACACTCTAAAGCAATCAACATTCGGTAAACACAGACGAGGCTTTGAAGAGCTTGGAGATACATTTGTGCTTCCTGAAAAGAGTCTGAACAAAGAGAGAAAGAGGAAGCAGAACTACTTCAGAAGAGAAACCAACGAGTCATGGCAGGAAAAGAGTCCACAATGAAAACCAGAGGAAAAAAAACATGCTCTTGATGTCTTACAGATGTACGATCCAACACGGGTAATTATACAAGAGTAGAAAGAAGAGTACAGTTTCATTTCCAGAAGAGATGCTGTTTGAAATACGACAAGCATGACGGCCGTCTGTGCAAAAATCAGAGACAGCAACAACGAGAAGTTTACCTGTGCAGCTGCTGCGACTGTGACTGTACATATGAACATATATATTACCTCTAAGTTATCTTCAATGCTTTACACTGCTTTGGTTTAGGTAGGCAGCAACTAGGTGTTTACGGCCCAAAGAAGCACAACTAAAACTTTTCTCCTCAACTTTAAACTTGATTTTAACAAGCAGATGTTGAGACCAGATGTTCATACATTCCTGTTTGTGCAGCACCAAATCAAACTCAAAAGCTTTATTAGCGGCTGAAACGCAGACTTCTACTAAAACTCAAACTCAGTCGTAAACGCCTCGCCCAAGGGCACATTTTTCCCTCATGTACGTACAGTATGACTGATGGAAGACTTAAAGCACGACCTCAGATGCCTTTTCAGTCCAGAAACTTGCAGTAACTTTTACACAGACATGTTTTTTCTGCCGATCACAATCTAAGGAAGAATTTTTACCTTTTTTTTCTTTCTCCCTTTTTTGCTTTAACTCATAAAGAGACACAAGAATGCAACCTTTTACAAACCAGGTGTACTCAGGTACTCAGGATTATGGCTTTGTAAAATACTTGAGGTGTCAAAAATCACACACACTGTGTCAACGCCTACAAGCATTCCTTGAATTCTTCAACCTCCACTTACAGTCACCTCATACAGACATGTAAGCTGTCTAAAACGCCAACAAAACGGGCCCGTCAGTTACAGCCGGGGTGACATGAGGTTCGGTTTCTGCTATAAAATGATTTATTTACCCTTTTTGTTGTTGTGACTTAAACAAGAGCCGAGGTCTAACCACCTCTGGCTGGGACATGTTTCCTCAGGCTGGTGTGATGAAGACTCATTTTCTGCTGCTGCTGCTGTTGTGAAACACTTTCAATCCACCACAAGGCTGTTAATTAGCATGTTACAGTCTCCAATAATCAACCCAAATTACCAAAGCAGGTCTATTTAATGAGACCGAGTGTGTTTCCTTTACATTGAAATAGGCTGTGAAGTGTAAATGCATGCATTGAGGTGTGCGCACACACACATATGTCTCATGTATTGTTTACAACCTGACTGAAAACTCTGCAGCTCTTTGTCAGACTGTGATACTTTCTCACCAGACTGTAACATTTTAACAGTCTGGTTCTGCAGGCAGACGAGCGCTCGTGCGCGTGGCTGCTGTGCTGTTCATTAGCGCTAATGGGCCCAGTGGATCAGCTCTGACGGAGAATTAATGGACAGAAGTGGCTTTTGCTGTTTGACTATGTGATTTCTCTTTGTACACAAACACGATGGCGAGACGGAGAGGTCTTCGGGATGGCACACTGTGTACCGATTTGAAGAATGCTTCATACAGAAACCTCTTGTACTGTCGAGGCCTCAGCAGAAGTGGCCACGGTGAGATGTACCGTCAGGATTAAACACGCCGGAGAAAAACAAAACCCTGAGAGAACAATGAAGATGAGCATACGGCTCTCTGTCCTGAGAGGCTGAACGAACACACAGTGGTGCTTCAGTGCCAAAGTATAACTCTAATGCACCATTAGTCTATTCATGATCACTGATAACACAGGAAACAGATGTGTTTACAGTCTTAATTTAGGATACAAGTGTGCCATCCTTTGGAACTGGATAAAACAAAGTTAAACCGACTCTCTAGGATTTATTTTCATTTTGCAAACTTAATTAAAAATGAAGTTTTAGGTTATTTATAACAACTAAAACATGGTTATCCAATCATAAGTTGTTAAAACACATGCTCCAAAATCACAAACCACAAAATTTAAGATAGACAGATTTAAGATGATAAATACAACAAGGGGCGAATCCTGAAAAAGACTGAACGATACCATGATAATGACAGATAAACAGACAGATAAATCACTATAATTCTTATATACATATCCTTAAAACCCTTTATCATGACAAATATGTGTCTGTGTTCTAACAGCATCGAGGTCAGAAATTTGTCGTCAGTATCAAAGATTTCTGCAGCCAATAGTATCCATTGAGAACGTATTCACCCCAATAATGAGCTTAAAAATGTCTGCTGTAGTTTGACGTTTTATAAACAGGCAGCAAAATAGCTGTTTACAATTCACATGAAGCACTTGTGATGCGAGAAGGAGCAAAACAAACACTCCTTTAACACCAACGGTTTAATTGTGCATCTAAAAAAAGACCTGGTCCTGAGTGGCACTAAAAGTAAGAATGAAGGTTTCAGCAGCCTCTACCTCAGTCCTCTCACAGAGCTTTTAAACTGAACTCACAGCTGCGACTATACGTCTGAGTGTTTATGTCTGAAACAGGTGAACTCCAGTACAGGTACCAGTGTCTCCAATGGTGTTTGAGGGCTTCGTCTTCTTGTGTAATTCTCTGCCTCACATGTATATATACTATGAATGACTGACAGGTCTGCGCTGTTTTTATTTAACCACGTTATCTCTGCCGCCTCTGGCATCTCCAGGATGCTATTCCTGGATGTCTGCTTCAAAACAGAGCGCGGCGTCTAAAGACAACGAAAGGGCATTAAAAACCTGTCAGTGTGTGTGTGTTTGTGTTCCTCTTAAGCAGACGTGTATCTGTGGGTGTATTTGTGCATGTTTGAGTCTGTTCTTCACCGTACATGTGTGGGAGTGTTGGCTGCAAACTGTGTGTGTGTGTGTGTGTGTTACCATTTATGTTAGTCCATTTTTGTGCTTGTGTGTATGTGTGTAAATAGGACATCAGCTCTGACAAAGTGTTATAAAATGTTTATGGCCGTATAAGTCCCTGCACACGTGTGTCCTCATATAGTATTTACATAATCCAGAGCAGGGTGTGTGTGAGAGCCCTTAACAACCTGTTTATATAATCCAGTATGAAATATGTAATTGGAGAGACCCGGCATAAATATCCTCAGACTTGATGTTTACATTCTGTCCCATCAAAGCCGGGACGCCTCCAGGCTGCTCTCAGAACACATGTGGGGCCACTGTGCAGTTATTTCTTAAGGATCGCACCAATAATATTTACTAAACAATACACAGTCAGCATAAGGCTGACAAATGTGGTGCTGAGGATGGCCGAGAGCCAACAGATGAGCAAACAACTGCAGATCACATTTGGGAAATTAGGTAAATAAAAACAAAAAAGTGCCAGTCTGCAGATCAAGTGAAAGAGTCGACTCTGAGCTTGCAAACTGAGAGAAACCTTTGTGCCATCAGGGCTGTGCGGCACGCTTTACTTTCAGTGAAAGACAGAATTAAAAAAAAAAGAAAAAAGGAAAAAAAAAGGAGTAATTTCAGGAAGCTCTATTTTGCGCAGACCACTTGTCTTATTGGTCATGGCTTCGTTCCTCCCACGCGCCAATGTCTGCGCCCTTGAACAAAAAAATATTATTGAAAAACAATAAAGGTTTACACATCACTTCGGCTTCTTCGGCTGCAATTTCAGAGCTTTTTTGAGGCATTTTGTTGCGAAAGAGTAAATGACACATTTTGAGGTACAGAGACAAAATGGGAGCTATTGGACGGAGACAGTGTGAGATGGGGGAGAGGAGGAGAGGAGAGGAGAGGCTGGAGGGGGGAGTGTGGATTTGAAATGCGAAAAAAAAAAAAAAGAAAGACAAAAAGAGAAAGGGGGGATAATAGAGACGAGAAATCTGAGGAGGAGGAGGAGGAATGTGTTGGCTCGGCTCCCAGCCTCAAGGATGACTCACAGCTATCTTTGTCCACCCCAGTAACGAGAAACGAACCCCGCCTCGTGGAGTGAAAGAGAGAAAAAAGCAACCCCCCCAAACCCTCCCTTCCCCTCCTGTTTTGCTATGCCGTTACCATGGAAACCAAGGCCTTGTCGTCAGGCCTGCTAGTAAGCCATTTCTACCACGCTGTGGACGCAGCGGAATAAAAAAAGGTGCACAAGTTTCAGGGTGGATTTCCAAAATATCTCAAAATTGAGAGGGTGTTGCTTTGAGTTCCCGCTAACGTATAATTCCTGCAAAATACGGAAACTAAAAATGACCGCAGCAGCAGCGGCTCAGTTTAAGAAGAAAGCACTGAGCACTAAAACAAAAACAAAATAGAAAACAAGTTTTTACATCATTTTAAAATACCTGCACTGATTTTTTCTCGAGGGGGCATCTTAAATATTCCTGTCTGATTTTTTTTAACTTTACAGCATCAGCGTTATTTTTAATATTACACTCTGGGTTTCATAAGTGAAATCTACGTGCAGAGTCTGTTTCTGTAGCTGCTTTAAAACCTTCCAAATTTAAAACACTTGAGATCGCACAGTTTCATCGTCTGACCTCTGCACCGATAAAAACAGCCTCCCCCGTTTTTCCTACTTTTGCAGGAAAGATCGGCGCTCTTTCACTCAGGGTCAACATTAAACTCCCGCCCTCCCTGCACTCATCAGATCATTCTTGATAGAGAGAGAGGACCTAATCTTGGCTGCACTGGATCCTGTTCAACAACGGTTAGCTCACCAATCATTGTCTTGACCCACATAGATAGTGTAGATATATTTAGTCAAGTATCTGATGTAATTGTCGCTGTGATATCTGCTCCTAGGACAAGATGATTGAGGATGATGCATTTGTTTGGATCTATTTCCTGCAACAAGGTCCCACAATCAAAAGATAATATCCTGATTGCATCACCAGGGGGTTGATTTTGAGCTGGATCATCACATCTGACCTCGAATTTGTTAAAAAAATGGTAGATTAAAAAATGTGGTAGAAAACTAAAACAGGGATATCTAAAACCAATCTGAAAAGTTAGATCGTATTCTCCAGAGAAGTTGGTAAATGCATATCCATATGTTGCAGCTGTGCTGAAAATCCCAGTCACCATTAGGGATCCAGATACCCTCCACTTTCGCTCTGGGAGCTGCCCACTCCAGCTGCAGCCATGTGCTGTTTACCATCAGGCAGCTCCCCTGCAGCAGGAAGGGGTTTCAGCACTTTGCACACGGGCACATCTGCTGAAGCTGCGGGGGAACAGGAGGGGGGGGGTCCATCTCTTTCACTTCACTTTGAGGCTTTCCCCGATAACGTGTTTGAACCAGCCGTTCTCTGTGAGGGGTGCTATAGTTACACACAATACGCCGCCTCGATCATTTCCTGTAGTACTATTCAGAGAATTCCTTTCACATGCACGACAAGAGACCATTGATCCATATGGTATGTTACTACATAAACACACATACACACAAATGCACACACACACACATACCCCGTCTGGCGAGCATGTGTGGGCACGTGTGGGTGGGGTTTTCCTGATGACTCACTGCTCAAACACAGCAGAGGAAAAAAAAAAAAAGAAAACGGGGGGTTCTCCCGAACTCCCTACAGATTGTCTCAAATGTTCCTCTCTCCAATTACAGCCGACTTTTCCTCTGTGCATTTTTCTTTTACTGCTCACAAAGCGGCTTTATGTGAGGAGGGAAAAGGTGACTAAGAGAAAGGTGGGTGAACAATAAACAAACGCTGGGACCCAGAAATAGATCTGGCACCAGGAAACCGTGCCCGAGTCCGGCACAATGCTGCGTTTACTTCATCCTTTATCTTTACTGTGAAACACTATATTTCACGCATGATGCTGTGATCATCATTTTCATTTCATCTGATTTTATATCCTACAAGCTGTTCATCCTAATACAGGGGAGTATTTAAAGAAATAAAAACTGAAATATTAAGTGTTTGAAGGCTTCATAATGCCTCCACTGAAAATATTTAAAATCTCAGTTTTACTGCCACAACGGTGGTTGTTTAATTAAAGGGTTGCACATAAAAAACTGTCAAATTAAGAAAAAAAGGAAAAACTGTTCATAAAACGGGTGAAAAATTCTGCTTAATTTAATTAAAATAACGACTTGACTAAATCTGACTTTTGAGAGTTAAGTCAGAATCATGTGACTTCGCATAAAGGTCTAAAAATATTTTTGGTTTTGTTTTGGGAAATTAATTTTGCGGCTTGTGCACAAAAATAAAGAGCGTATGGTCACGTGTGGAGTCGTGATGACAGGACTTTATCTCGAATCAAAGCCGCTGACTCGCTTGGATTGACTTGGCACAGCGTAACCTAACCTACAGATAAGATGCGTTGAATTTCTGCAGACACATGCTGTTAAACTGAAACGAGATGAGAACCGACAAGTGCAGTGAGCAACAGTTGAGCTCTGATTAACAGAAATGTGAGCCGCGCAGACTGCAAAACAACAAAACAAAAGCCATTCAGGCCTGCTCATTCACGCCAGCCCCGCTCCTCTCTTCTATCACTGTTGTGCAACTCTCAAAAGGAAATATGCAGTAAAATAAATACAACAGGCTGGCACATGACTGTTTCCTGCGTCTCCTCAGGGATGGGGAGCACAACTACTGGGATTGTGTGTTTATGTGTGTATGTGTGTAATAAATCACCAGAAAAGGGACGACACTGTAGCCTTTCGCCAGAGGACACTCATAAGCGTCCACATGTGGCAGATGGGAACAGAGTCCCAGTGTGTTGAGTTTTAAAGCAGAGCAAATGTCGACCGTGTCTCATCAGGCTTTTGAGGACAGAGGGAGGGGGGAAGGGACGGAAGAAGAGCCGCTCTCGTCTCGTGTCAAACTCATGGTTTTGTTTAAGCTGTCCACAAAACCAACTCTGTGTGCTGGAAAAATGATTTGCACTCTCTTTGTTTCATTAATGGCTGCAGAAATTTGCATCTGTTCGCCAGTTCCTCAAATAGAGTGTCACTCACCACGCAGGGAAAGAGAAAGGTGTCCCCCCCCGCCCGCTCCACTGATACCGCCTGTTTGAAAAAGAGAGTGCGTGTGTCCACAGACACCACAAGGCAAATGAAACAGGCCTTGTTCCTCCCTGTGTGATTAGCTGATGATTCATCCAGCAGTGACTCACACGCTGGTTGCCTGGCTGTCTTTGTGTTAGTTTATGGGCTTTTTTTCACTGATGCTGGATCAGATTATCAGCCATGATAAAGAGCAGAGCGAGGAATCTGAGTCAGCCGCCTCAACCTCTTGATTTCTGTTTTTTACAGCACTGTAAAAAGACATAACTGCAGGATCAAACACGGGGAGCGCTTGTGATAAAACAGAGTAAGAATACACTGTAAACTAGGTTCACTATGATTTTACTGTCCGTGTAAAGTCTCCATCAGACCCGACAGGCGTGTATGCACCTAAGACAGACAGTTAAACATAAACCATCTCAGGTTATCTTTGTGCAGCTCTGTGGAGCCTGCAGGCACCGACAGGTTCAGCTGCACCTCGACACCTTCGCTTTAAGTGCCAACTTGCCGCAAGAAACACAGATTTCCTCTGTCAGGCATCAACCCTCTGCATGAACGTGGTGCTGCTCATTAATTGCACTCCTTTAATTGGCAATTCCTATCAGTCTGATTGGAACAGCGTCTCAAATTGCAACCTAGAGTTTTAGCATTATTTGTGTTAACAAGAAATCACCCGGGTGTATCGCCACCCGCTCTCCTGCTCCGTGTTGTAACGACAGATTGTGTCCCTGCCTCCCCTTTTAGCGAGGGAGCTTCCAGCTGCATTCGGTTACGATGCAAACTTCACGGGTGGAAAAAAAACTGACTGCTGCTATTGTTAGTGTAAAGCTAAACAAAAGAGGGGAGTTTATGAGACTGTGAGGACTTTTGGTTAGCGTTCTGCAGCTTTTTGCCAACGTATGTGGAGGAAAAAAAAAAGAAAAAAAAGGGATTTGAAGCTTGGAGCACAACCAAGATGTGGTTGTGGGACGAGCCTGACGATAGAGCGCTCTCACGCACAACCTAAACGCACTGGCATCAAATTTAGACTGAGGAAATAAAATACTGTTCACTTGTGTGGATGTGAAGGTGGAGGGGAAATGTATTCTTTACGCACGACTGTACGGACAGCGTCAGATGAGCTGTAAAACTCTGAAATTAAGGCTGCGTCGACTTTCCTGTGATTGTCCTAACTTTGGCAAGACGGAGGCTGCTCTCTGTGGCAAACCCCACCCATCTGGCAACAAGTTGGAAAACTAAAACATGCAGACTGGTTTCCAAGCACATGCTGAACCGGAGAGGGTATTAGTGACACAGCCTCCTTCCTCAAATAATCTAAGGTGATAATCTTTGAATTCAGCTCATTAGCATTGCTTATTAGTCCAAGACAAGTCATCAGCGTTGTAATTAACAGAGCTGCATCAAGATGTCGTTCTTTACTTGAAGTCCAAATCACATTTCCTCAGTCTGAATAAACAAGAGCAGCAGTTAATGCAGAACATCTGAGACATGTCTGTTTGATGAACAGTCCAAAGAGTTTCCATTCAGACTCAGCGCACTTGTTTAGATTATAGAGCAGAGCTGTTTCAGTCAGAGTAAACTAACTTTTGCAGATCTGGAAACTGAACATTTGTTATATAACTGACCAGATGGTACCGGGGTGGTTAAGGTTACACTGCACCCACCTTCCCCACTTCCCAATGGAAAGGTCCTTGGGCATAAAGAGCGAGAGAGAGCAAGAGGAAGAAAGAGAGAGACTTTGTGGAGTCCCACCATCTTAGAGTGATTTACCCGGGCCATGTGCGAGTGAGTCATAGAGGGCTTGGCAGGCTCTGAGGGCGCTATGGAAACTCATTCTGCGAACGCCACTCCAGCATAAACACACATACCCACACACACACACACATACCCATGGCTTGCCAAAACCTCCACTCAGTACCAAGTTCTGGTCCGCTTAAGTCCAAGCCCGACTCTCTCATTACTTGTACACCAATAAAGCCAGGAGAGACGCCTCCATACAGCAGCAGTCCAGCACTTTTACAGCCCTGACACATCTGTTTTCCATCGCTAAAGGACTCGGTTTGTGGGCAAAGAGAACAAATCGTCACCAGAGCGGTCGGATACACTCTCACTGGGTCTTAAAGCACCTACTAGAATTATCTAAAAGATTATCTGATTGAAGAAAGTTATGTAATGTAAATGTGCTTCTGCGGTTAAGTGAAGTGTTCACCCTCAAGCTATACTATCTCAAAGTGACAAATTAGCTGTGCTATGAGGGAGAAAGTTAAATTAGAGGGATGGTTGACAGACCTGCAAATATTTGATTGACATTTTTGGATCAAATGATTTACGTCATGCAAAAAAGAAGACAAATTGACTTCCACGTGTTCAGCAATGAGCAGTTTTTATGCAGACGTGTAGTTGTTTCTATTATTGTCACCCTGCCAATTTCCCTTATGCTAGTTTGGCTCGGCCTATGGTGGCGCTGACAGTTAAAAGGTATGAAAGCACCATCTACTGGGTAAAATACAGTAATGCGATAGAATACTTCTGTCTGAATCTTACCCCCAATTTCCACCGCATCTGGAACAACTCCCGCAACGGGATGGCGACAATTTCCGCCATCTGCCAATTCCTACTGTATGCACTTGTGAGGTGAATTTTATGGCGGATTTCAGACAGCAGGAATCGCAAGAACCCGCAGATTCACATGCTATTGCGTGATAACTAGTTGTCTCCATAAAGACAGTCACATTACCATAAAAGCAGCAGATTGTGTCCTTCCAGAGGAGAAAATCCACTTCTAAACTTCTAGAATCATAAGCTCCTCATGCATGGTGTCAACTTGGTGAAATGCTGTCTGAAAACCTTGTTCGTCCCCGACCGTCTGCACGGCATGAAATACGATCCGCCTGAAACACGTAGTTTTTTATTTTGAAAGGAAGCCGGATGTTTTATTTTGTGTCTGTGCCCGACTTTATTTCCAGCATGGGCTAATCTGTGCTGAATTTATGCAGCATGCTTCGGTATCCGGAAAAAATAGAACTCTGGCGATCGGCTGTAGAGTCCACTATTAAGCGGAACGGAAAGAAGCCGATGGAAACTGACACATTAACTTTAGTGGAAACAATCAGCTGCGATCGGCGCATGTAGCCTTTTTGCAGCCGTTCTGGACGCGGTGGAAATTTGGGGTTATGATGGTGTATCGGTTGCACCAGAATTATGGTATTACAGTGCATCTTAAAAAACACATTCTATGGTTAGCTTCTTTCGCTCCATTCTGTTTCATATTTCAGTCTAAAATTTCTGCAGCTATCAAGAGAGCCTGAATCTGGAGCTCAGTGATATATGTGTTTTGTGTATAATTCTAACCAGAATCGACTTTCTTCAGGGGCATATTGATATCTTATTGGCATGACTCCAACTATCCTCCCACGTCTCCTACTCAATAGTCGCTGATAGTTCCTCCTATCACGTACAGTTAATCCTCTGTGTCCTAGAAGGAGACGGGCCTCACACTTCATCAGAGGAGTGAGCTCAGAGACACTTTCCCTGGTTGTTCGAACAGCATTATCTCAGTAAAATGACGCTTTGTTTGTCAGACATGCAAAAAAAATCCTTTTTTGGGAGATAGTATTTCTTTCTTTAACTCGATTATCATTTGCAAAATAGGTCTCCCTAATTTGGTCATGTTTTTGTTAGTCTAATGCTGGAGCTCAGAGTTCAACATGCCTTGCAAAATCAGGATTGTTTGTTTTTGGAGTAAACGTGGGAGTTAATTTGAACCTCCATTTCAGACTGAAGATTAACTGCCATGCTTTCAGAGTGCTACACCCCTGTAATTTCTTTTACTTGTTCAGTCTAAGTGATAAAAAGCAGAGGTATAAAAAAAGTTTTGGAATTTGTCCAGAACAATGCCGTAGCTGGAGACATTAAAACAGGCTAAAAGTGCATCTACTTGTGAAAATATCAGCACATTAAAAAAAATTACAAGTGGTATCTTTAAAGAGCAATACTCTGTTAAATTACAACTATGATCTTTTACAGTACTACAAATTAAAGATCCAGTCATTTGACCGTTTGTGGAAAACACACAAGCGCATTACTGTGTAACTCCTCAGCTGATCACCTTTACTGGAGGAAATGTAGAGCCACTGTGTTTGCAAAAGAGAAACAGGCCTGAAGATTATCCGTGTTTCTTCTACAGATTATTCACCGTATTTCTTTAAAATGTAAAGTGTGGGAAAAGAAAAAAAAACTCTTGCGCTTCAACAAGTTATTCAACAGCAGAGAAAGAAGGATCCAATTTGCATCACTGCTGGATGACACCCAAAATCAGGGCCACTTCTCTGAGCTCTTATCTGGCCCGGCATGACTGAATGTGACAGACAATTGTCTGCTGTCACATAATACAAGCTGAGCTCATGCTAGGGGAACACAGGGTTTCCCCCCGAGGCAGCCAGGAGAATAGAGGAGAAGCGATCAAACAGCATGTGAAAAGATGTGCGGCAGCTCTGTGAAATGTGCAGCTACTGGAGGTGGATGGTGGTTTGCAGCCTGTTTGTGGCCTCGGGGAGTAGGACTCGTGATGCTGAACTCCTATTTTATCCACAAACTAGTCTGTGTTCTGGAGGAACATTAGCGGAGTGTGTTTAATTTTGCCAAATTTTACTATTCATTGATTTTTGTACATGCAGGATGTGACAGCGGGGCTGATGCTCTATAGAAACTTATTGAACGATAACAAAGATTGAAGCTATTTTTAATCAAATTCTTCCTGTTGTGATGAGTTTAACTGCCTGCTGTATCAGAGGATGATTCCTGCAGCGGGTATGGTGGTCCTGGGATAAATCCTGCTTAGTGTTCAGTTCTAGAGGCTGCGGGTAATGTACTAATATAGTCAATAATCAATGAGGTGGTCCGAGTGCCACAGGAAAACCTGTCAAAGTGGATTTTCTCAACGTTTGAACAATGTTGGAGCAGGAGCATAAAAACCTGCTCAGATTAATTTTTCATCCCCGTAATTATGCTGACCTTATAACGGCACGCTACAGTCATTCATTTTTGAATAAGTCTGCATAATCAGCCTCTGAGATGTTGGAATGAAGATGTGAACAATACAGTATGTTTGATTTATTCTGTGTACGTTGAGTTTTTCCTGGGTAATGCAAAGACAAAAAAATATGTTGCTCAATTAAATGAAATGCGAATAAATCATAGTAAATCTATTTCTCCTTGACTGGATAAGAAAAAAATTGCATTTTCAGTTGATATATTTTTAAACGCTTACATGAATAGTTTTGTCTAACTGTTTCCCAACATTTGAGCTGTTTTCTTTTTTTCTTTGTTAAGTACAACAAACTGATTTCTTCATCTGAGATGCTTGGGGACACAGAGCTTTCCATGCAGTCAGAGGTACTTTCCCAACGGCTAAAGAGAAAAAAAGAAGCAGTATAATACTGCACTGTTGTCTGTCGACTGCTGAGGAAAGTTTTCCTTAAAAAAACAGCCAAGCAATCAGGAGGCTCGCCTGCATGATCAGAAGAGGACTGCAGGCTTGCTCTTGTCCATTTTAGGAAAAGACTTTAAAGACGAGCAATTAATCTCAACAAACTCGACACGAGCACTTTGACTGAGTCCTCCTGTAGTCCCAGTAACCACACAGCTGTGATGTGTTACCTAAACTTTCAATACGTAATGTGTTACGCAGCTGAAGTTTCCCTGCAGTCAAATTTTAGAAAGTTACTCACCGAATCGGAAGTTATGACTAATAATAGACCACATCATATGAAGTCAACCTCTTCATCACTCTCCCACTTTCACTTCTGTTTTCACTCATGGGGGGACAGACCGGCTCGATATTGATACGTTTGTTTACTACACTGTTGGCGTTGCTTGGCATGTGGGGAGTGTTTTCTTTGTCATCTGAATGTCAGGGGCACTGAGATGACGAAATAAACGCACATCACAAGCACGTCACATACAGTAAGAGAATACAGCTTTGACTGGGGAAGTTTTGGAGGTGTCTAATTTAAAACCTGATAGACACTCACAAAAAAACCCCTCTGTAAAAACAGATGGGCCCTGTTCCATGCAAAGAGAAAGGAAATGTGAATTTGTCTTTTATGATAAGAGCACTTCCTGCTGTGCTCTCGGATAGTTGAGTGGATGCCAGAAGCTGGTTATGACGTTGCACACGAATGTACAGAGCAGCACCCGGACATGTTCTGCCTCATTCTGTGGACAGCAGCAGTTATTTAATCCCCCTCAGGATGAAGTCTGAGAGCTTTGTCTACCTGCTGCCACACCCTGAACTACACATAGCCGACAGGTGGGGCAAAGTCAGCCGAGGCAAATCCCTTCTTTTATACACACAGAGGAGAATTTATTCAAAACGAGGCTCGGCTGTTTACTTTACAACCCCGTACAGTTGAGTCCCCTCCTTATTAGACAAACTTTAACCAACAGGAGAGATCAAAGTCTGGGGATTTATCGCTCCGACGGTGTTCGCTTTTAGTATTTGATGCTGCCAGTAAACTACAGACACACTATTGTTATTATTATTGCCAGAGGCTTTCAATAATGTAAACTGATGAACCTCTATTAAGTTTTGGATGAATATTATGTAGGAAAGTAATAAAAAAAGTGCTTTTAAAATTCTTTTAAAGCTCCTGTGAGGAGTTTTTTGACATTTATGGAAAAGACTGAAATTCACTTTTATGATCTAGAAAAGCAAACAAGACCATCAACAATAGGACGGATCATATTTTAGAGTAAATTTTAAAGTGCTAGCTAAACAGCTAAGAAACAGTCTGTTTTGACACATAAAGATGGTTATAATAAATAACACATTTGACAGTCATAAATGTCAGGAGGATAAGAGGACTACTTCAGCCTGGTGAGGGTGAAATAAACACAGACTGATCTGTCCACAGGGGGCGCTAACACACAAACTGAAAGTTCCTTACAGGAGCTTTAAAGCCTGACTTGGTTTGATGACCTCTTTTCAGATACATAAAAAAGGCAAGAGCAGTTGAATATCTACAAAGACAGCTGGTATCTGTGCATCATTTTTGTCATTTTAATAATCAAAATTGTTGTAGATTCATTTTCTGTCTTTTGATAAACTAGACAAACATAGTGTGAAAAATTCTGCTCACACAGGAGTTTCTGTCTCTTGCAAAACAAAAAACTATGACAAACTCGAAAACTGCATGTGTGGCATCCAGTTTCTTGGCACAAAAACCACTCCGCTCATCTGCCTGGGTGGAGCGTTGATAAAGGATTCAGAAAACAAGTCCTGCCAGTGACACTGATGAGCTCGTTCTCCCGCTCAGGCTCAGGTTTCACAGCCAGCGGCACAGCTGGAGGTTGGACTGGGCACGAGACACCAGACAGACGCACTATTTCAGTATTAAAGGAAGGATGAGTGAACGAGGCGCTGCCAGACCCACAAACAGGGCCCTGCTTTAGCTCAAGGGCTCATATCTCCTGTTCTGACCTTTGCTTTTTTGTGTTTCTCGCTTCAAGCTTTAGGTTTAGACTTGATTTTACAGCACCTCGGTCCACCCACACCTGCTTTTGTCTACAGTTTTGAATTATTTACAAGTCAAATAGTGCTGCAGGGAGGATGGTTGGCATTCTGGCCCGGCAGCTTGAGGTTAGGGGGGGAGAGCATGTGTTCGTTGTAAGAGTTATGCATAGAAAGCTGTGTGTGAGTGTGAAGAGACGCAGTGTCATGCCTTTGGGCTAAACAGGTGTGTCCAGGCAACTGAACTACAGAGACGGTTCCACCTGCTGCAGTGTGTGTGTTCTATCAAACATGAGGAGAAAAACCGAGGACAGCAACACAACAAAAAAAAGACTCCACATATTGTGAGATGGAGCCGTCCTCTGTTTGTTGCCCCTTCGTCTGCTCCTGTCACCACCTGAAGCTCGGCGAGGTGGTCTGTCAGTGTGTATTAATAAACCTGACTTCCTGTTACAGTGAGCACTCGGTCAGCCTCATTCCAGAGGCAGAGGGAAAAAAAACTCTGAGTCACCACCCTGTCACACGGTCGAGCCAAGACTCCCAGAGCGCTATGGCAACCAAACAGCAAACAGGCTGCACAAAGTATGGCAGATAAAGCCGGCGCGGGCTGGATTGAGGAATTCTTTCCCACCACACGTGCGTCAAAAAGATCTGCTTCCCCCTTTTGAAAACAGTGTCTCTGCCAAAGCTGTTGCTAATTTCCTTGGCTGCAGAATTACCAGAAGCGCTGTGACGTGGGGGGTGTTGTGTGGATGAATAAAAAAACTTGTACAATGAAAATCTCTCAACACTTTGTTATTCGGCCTTTTTACCGGAGCGCACATACATGTCAACATCCTTTTGTAAAGGTAAATTTACAAACCACAGACAGATCGAGTCGCCTGGACATTATGATGAAACTGTGCAGAGGGGAGAAAGTTACAGGGAAGGCACATAACCTGAAAAGTTTGTACACTTTGATTCGTCTGTCAGCACACACCTCTGAGCCACGCCCGCTGAGTACACTAACAGACATGCTTCACACTCCACGGTTCATACAGACTGACGGTAAGGAACACAATGGCGCTAATTGGAGCAAAAGCATTCCCTCTATGTGTGTGTTTAAACTTCACAGACTGCTGTTTCACCGCTGAAATATGTTGGAATTTAGCTTGTTTTTTTAAATGTTCCTCTCTGTATATTCTGTTGCTCTTCCTTCGCCTTTTAAAGGAACTAACACGGCCACTGTAGAGGCACATTTGGTCTTTCATGTTCGGTATTTAAGGTGGATATTTATCAGTTTTATTTCTCCATTAATTCACAGCTGCTCTTTGCCAAAGCTCTGACAAATTCCTCACGTGCTGCTCCTCAGTAAAACATGAGTCTACACCACAGACTTTCACCTGGGGTTATAACCCTCCACAAACTCACTCAGCAGGCTGACAACACACCTCATCCAGAGCTGCCACTCATTCATCATAAAAGACATTGAAATATGTCAGCCAATGCACGTCATAATCTGCTATTAAATTACAATCCGACACCCCAGAGGTCAATGATTCATTGAACTCGACATACATCTTCTGTGCGATGCCCACCTTGACAGTCTCGGTCATTTGTATAAAGCTTATTACAGTTTAACTTTATCGATGCAACTGGAACTAAATTTGAACTTAGACATAAGAGGCACACTAAAGCGATTCATTTGATTTAATGTCAGACAGGATGTTTCGAATACTCTTACAATCACATGGGTTTTATGACTCACGGTGGCACTCATGTCCAATCGTTCTACTTTGAGCAGTGATTGATCATTTAAGGAGACAACAGAACCTTACACAGGAATATTTTCTACTTTCTTTAGCCAGCTGTAACAGTTATAACCAGTTTCTTTGAGCTGTTGACAACAGTTGACCTACAGGAGGAGGACAACAGAGGATATCCCCTTGGGCTACAGGAAATAGTGCTTCACATTTTCCACATTCTGAGAGACCAAACAGCTACTACACTACAGAGAAAATCATGGATTAAGCTGCAGTTCGACCTTTTCTATCAAAGTGGAGACCGATTACAGATTTGAATTGTTCACTTGAGTCCAAAGGGCAGGTATAAGTAACCTGAGCGGGTGTCAAACGCTGCAATGAAAGACATCCTATCATTAGGGCAGTTATTCTTCCTCAACAAAGCGCGCTGTGTGTTTAAGGTGGAGCCTGTTTGGCTGGAGGTGTGTCGTTTCCAACGCCCCTGAGGCCTTAAAGTGACATAACTGCGCTTTCTAACTGACGAGTCACACACTTAACAACCAGGAATGTTTTTACGGTGCTAATGTCGGGTATGGCTCCACACTCTGCTCTGCATTCCTGGTTAAAAAAAAAAAAAATGAGGGTGTTGCACCATCTCAGAACAAGAGCAGGTGTGAACTAGAGGCATCTCGGCGTAAAATGTTGAATTACAGCACACACGCTCAGCTCCTCTGAGTGCAGCACTGCCCTAACAACTAAGTGGCTTTTTGGACACAAATGTTATCCTGCGGCTCCTCTCCACTGTGTCACTCTCTATTCTCTCTCTCCTTATTTCCTGCTCTGTCTTCTGTCCGATCCTCTAAGCAAAGGCATGAAAAAGCCTGAAAATATGAATGTCATCATGAATTCTGTCACCCATGATATCATGATCTGACCTCTGTGACGAGTGTAACTGTTCTCATTGTGCACACTGTGCCACAGGGTAGACACTGTGAGCTTAAAATGTGAAGGTGACACTTTTTAAAGCAGCTCAGGATTGTCTCCCACATGCTCGCTCAGAGGCTGGGAATTCCCTCCACGCTGAAACCACAGAATAGCGCTATAATGGCCCATGAGTGACAGATTTATGGACGGCTCCTCGTGGTCTGGCTGACTTTAACATATATCTGCATCAAATCTGCTATAAAGATGCGCATCCAGCAGCGAAACTTTGTTCTTGTTTTCTACACTGAGCATCTGAAACGCATTATAGTAAAAGAAAAAAAAGAGACAACATGGAGTTTTTGTGAGGTCAAGTTCCCTCTATGGTTGCAAAGCCCCTCCCTTTTAAAGCCCCGCCTCACATGCTCCTCCTACCTGGCTTTGAGCTCCATGTGCTCCTCCCTGATCTTGCTCAGCTCCAGCTGCAGGCGTGCCCGCTCCTTGGCCACCTGGTCCAGGGTCTTGCGGGCGTCGGCTAGCTCCGCCTCGTAGGCCTCCTTGATGCCGGACAAATCTCGGGTAACGAGGGACTCGGACTCGGTGATGCGCAGGCGCAGCGAGGCGTTCTCGGTCTCCAGAGAGCGCACCTTGTCGATGTAGACAGCCAGCCGGTCATTGAGGTTACACAGGTCCTCCTTCTCCTGCAGTCTGGTGATGCGGGCCGGGGAGACGCCGGAGGCACCGCGGCTGGTTCGTTTCTGGCCCGGGGTTTCCATGGTAATGATGGCTCAGCAAGAAGTGTAGAGGGGGTGAGTCACTGTCTGTGGGGAAGTCGGGGAGAGAGAAATAATTAATGAAACCTATAGTATCTGAGCTTCCTTCCTTAGAAACGCAGTGCACCAAACCATGGCTGAATCACACGTTAAACTTTAATGGAGTTTACACTGAAGAAATGTTCCAGTCTTGCATAATCCTGTTTCTCGTCTGGGCAGCCCGCCTTCAGTGCTGGATCTGATCACTGAGCACAATGATACTTTATCCCAGAACCCTTTTTTTCCAAAGCACATCTATATAACTTTAGTATTTTATAACTGTCCTGCGGTGTTTGTGCTGTATGGGGTTTAAATCAAACCGCAGGAACAGTACTCGTTCACAGAAATCTGCTTGTTCCTTCAGTTTTTTTGTTTTTCAGGGCTTTGGATGAGGTGTTAGAGCTTTCCTGACCCTCTCCTGCTTTAAGATCTCCTGCAAAAGTCCCCTATTCACAGTGGCATTATCACTGTAACACACTGTCTCAACATACGCCCGACTGTTCTCTCCTCCGGCTCCATTCAATTATTGTGCAAGCAGTTTATCCACTTTATGCAGCTCACTGTTAAGCAAACACATTTCCCACAAACACAAACTCCCACCTTCTGCTCACACACACGAGGCAATTAAGCACTTTTCGCCAAGGACGACAAAATACATAACAACATTCCCCTCCCTCGCTGCTCTCCAGAGAGTTTTTGGTTAAAATGGAGGCAAACCACTTCAAAACACTTCTCCTTGATTCCCCTTCTCCTCTGCTGTCTGCAATAATCATCTTGCCCACAACTGCCTGAACCAGCGCAGATCAAACAATAATACCAAAGTGTTGACTCATAAATACGAGCTCCAGGGTGTCCTGATATGGACTTAGATCCACTTTGTTCCTGCTAGAGCTGACCTGAATAAAAGAGCGGTAAAAGCATTCGTCTCCAATGAAATGATTCTGATATTCTAATATGAAACTATCGACACATTTAAACATAAGCGGCATAAAAGAAAATTAACTCTTTGAAATCAATGCGTCCAATATGAAAAACAACCCTAACCCATAAAACCACATAAAAGACAAGAGAGTGCTGCACTCTTTCCACTTCAGACAGACATGAACTGCAGTTACACATGAAGTTATTGATAAGTTAATGACTCATCACTATAACTATAAACAGGTGTGACTTCAGAACTGCTCTATATCCAAGGAGCTGCTCCAAATCCAACCCCTCTTCCACTGAATGGCGGGAAAAGCTCCTCCAGTTAGGACCTGTGGTGGGCGGATGCACCAAACTTTGCCATCTATCCTCTCACCGCCCATTACCAAAAGTGCACGCAGGGACATGAACGCCCATGTGGGTGGGATGGCGTGTGCGCGCGCCGTGTGCACACGCCCACAGGAGCACAGCCCATACACTCACAAGTACTACTCTTAGCTAACTTTGAATAAATGAAGCATCCATTTCAGCTCCAAACTGTGTGGAACGTGAACAGGTGCTGTCTCTTTTTGGGCTCTTCAACATCGGCACAATGAGCTCCAACTTCCAAAAGTTACAAAGTTATTCCAAACCACTCCCAGACTAAATGAAACTGGAAACAACTCTGAGCTGACTGAACAGGTTAAACAAGCAGCACATTACTGTAGTGTCACTGCCTGGCAGAGGTATCAACATGAAAAGTCTCAGAGGGAGGCTGAAAAACTCTCTGAACCTTACCTTAGCTGTGTGAGAACCTCTCGACTGCAGCCTTCTGAGGGGACTAAAAATGAGTGTGCCAGACCTTTCTAGAAGTTTGTGTTGTATGAGTGTGTGTGAGCTGCTGTGAGTGTGTGTGTGCCATACCCCAGAGGAGCGTAGAGAAGAGGATCCGTTGAATAATGCAGCCTTGCTCTCTGCTAGTGGGTGTGTGCGCCTTTGGCTCGTGCCCTGAACTGCTCTCCTTGCTGTCGCTCACTGCACATGTACCTACTGCTGAAGAGGGAGAAAGGAGGCGGGAGCAGCAGAGGGGAGGGTGGGGCGGCTGGGAGGAGTCTGGATAGCCTGACTCAGTGAGTGTGTGTGTGTGAGAGTGGACTGTATGGACACACACAGAGCAGCTGCTGAGCTTTATCTCTCCCTGCACTGGCCCTATCTCTTCCTTTCTCATTTCGCTCAGACAGAGCCCGAGCAGACGGACTGACCTCAGCAGCTGGTGCAAACGCTCTGTCAATAAAACGCAGTGACACTGATGATACTGAACAGCTCCCAGGTGGGTGAAAGTGTGCGAATGTGCCGATCTCACCCTGCTGGTCCCCGCTGCTATGAAGAACACATTCTTTAGCCTTCTTTTCTGGTAAGAAACAACTGTGACAGCCAACTACAAAGCAAACACCTGGAGGCTACTTTTTTCTCTCCATTTTCTAGATCAAAAAGAAAGTTCCCCCTGACCTTGGCCTACACACCAACACACAGAAAGCCGGGGTAATAAAACAAGTCCAAAGTGCAGAGAAATCCTTTATCACCTGAGAGCATGGTTCAGGTGAAATCCACGGCAGAAAAATTACCTGTCATATCAGGTGGCTCCTCCGAATAATCCAAGAAGAAACGAGTCCACACATACTCTGCAGAATATCCAAAGTGAGTGACGGGATAATTCTCACGAGTCATCTTGAAAAACTGAAGCTCTGACAATCAACTTGATTCTGGTCTTATATTTGTCTCCTCTGGGTGGAGTTAATGGCATCACAGGTCCAATCAAGTTCTGGTGCACGAGGAAAAAAGCTGTGTTCACTGTGTGCGTGTGTGTAACTCCTCACCATGGAAATGGTGGTTCGTCTATTTGTGCATGTGTGTGTATGTCCACAAGTGTGTGTATATACGCATGTGGTTGAACAAGGGGCAAGACAGCATCTCTGTTTTTGGGCATGGGGCAGGCTCAGGGAGTATCCTGGATTCACTGTGGCCTTCCAGTGGAAAGGAGCCGTCAGCGTCTGAAGCAGCCTCTCTCTGAGTCACACATCCCCTTTACAAACAGCTCCCTGAAGCCTCCACCTCCTCTCTACCTCTCTACCTCTCTTTTTCACTTTTCCATCTCAAGTCTTTCAGCTCAAAGAATGCCTTGCTGGCAGCACAAATGTCTCTTTTTTTCTTTTTTTTTACTCTAACGATTTTCTTTCCACTACTTTTCTGTGCGCACAAACAATAATTAAAATCACATCGTGAAGCTTGCGAGTTGAAACGGGGATGTTGATGTACGATCTAAAAAAAACCCAGCAGAAAACTACATCTCTGTTCCCCGGGTTACAAAACAAACAGGCAGGAGGCTGATCAACTCTAAACTCAGGGCTTTCAAACTACTTCACAAATGCAAGAGAAAAACTAAGACATAAATAGAGATTATAGGGTTATGTGGACGCATGATAACAGTGGATAATTTACGCTGAGGCACTTTCTGTCTCCACTTAAGAACCAACTTTACAGAGGACAAAACATCAAACCAGTTAATCCTGAAGCCAAAGAGGCTGATATTGCCAAAATTAAAAGAGACGCTCCCAATTAATCCATGAGGCAGAAAAATAAAGTGCTCTAAATTGACTTTTTTTTACACACTTGCCTCTGCTTTTCTGCTCTTTGGCACTCTCTCCTTGTTGGATCAAGATCTCACAGTGAAAATGCGTGGATTCCCCAGACTGTTTATAGAATGGGCGTCATCTGCCTCCTTGCTGAGTGAAGCCTCAGTGGGAACAGCACCCTCTGGTGACTGGTTGCAGTATAGGTTATGAACTAAATGGAGCTGTGGACAAACTTTAAAAATCAATCACACGTCGTATAAATTTTTCTCCCCCCTGGTTGTGATGTTGACATGTAGTTATCATAAGACTGGTTTGTGCTCAAGTCCTCTTTTTTCTATGCAGATCTATTTTTTAACGTTATTAGGGTTCATGTTTTCAATAATTGACACCTGATACAGTCTATGGGTGTAAGAAGGTTGCATAGGACATCTACGCTGTTTAAGCAGAGCACCAAAACAGTGACTTTTCCCACGCAACCACCAGTTTCAGGAAATGGCTTCAAATTTGTCATCATGATGTCCATACTATATACAGTCTATGGGTGTAACTTGCAAACTCCATCCAACAGTGAATCTGTGTATTGCACCATCTCATAGCAGGGCCATTCTCAGTCTTCCAGTTACTCTCTCTAAAAACTGTATGCCGTCTTTGCCATCATTCCCTCCATATTCACCCCATCACCACCTTCAGGGGTCACATGTCCTATAACAAATGAAATCCCTCTTCATCGTCTCATTTCGTCTTGTGATAATTCTCAAGTGACATTGAAGCCAAAAGACACGGGGTGACTGAAGATTAATATCGGCCACTCTAAAATAAACACTGAAATCCAAGAATGTCGAGCTGACATTTGATTGGTTATGTAAGCGTTGGACTGAATTGTACAGTGGTTGATAAGTGATGCCAGCAAACTGCGGGAAGAATGTTCAGGGTAGCTTGGTCGTGTCTGCAAATAAAGCAAAAAATAAATGGGCTTTTTCGTGGCATAATTACGTGCTGCAAAAAATCTGAATGGAGAGTACACTTAGTCTGAGATGAGAGCTTGAGTCTGAGGTTTTTTTTTTTTAAATGAGTTAATTACAGACTCGACCCAGTCTGCAAAAATATGTCTATCTATCTAGCCTGTTTGTTCCCACTGCAGTTTCTCATTCATTCAACTCCACTTCAAAAATAGTGAAATAGCCCTTTAAGGTCAAACACATAATGAATTATTTGTATCTCGCTTGAAATGATGAGCCTGTCATATTAAAATAAAAGAACAAACCTTCATTTTGTAACTACCAGCAGACCACTATCAATGCGCTCCAGCTTTTAGCAGCCTGACAGACACACTGTGGGGATCTGAATCCCAGCTGCACTCATCAAGTGCTCAGACAGGAGCAGGCATGACAGACTGTGATGCAATTCACCAGACAAGACAGGTACTGAACAATGTGTCAGCAGTCAGCTTTCTTCCTGTCCCTGTTTCACTCCTCATCTCTTCTCCCCCCCTCTTCCTCCCCCTCCCCCTCCCTCTCTCTCTCTCTCTCTCTCTTGCCGCCCTCATGACATTCCAAGCGGGCAGTGACAAACAAGGCGTGCCTGTTGTTGAGTCTTAAGGTTTCATTTCTCCATCAGGAGCGACTCACTTGCCCCTCTCCTGACAAAAACTCAGCAATGACAAAAAATAATTTCATAAGATAATGGATAATACTGTTAGAGGGAACTCTAATAAAACTTAAAGACAGGTAGCCGAGTATAAACAGTTCATCCAGGTCAGTCTGAAACTAGAAGAACTGCTCATACGGACACTGGACATTTATTCAATGCATGTTATGTCTTCTTTAACTCCCTCAAAGTGTGACTAAACAAGATAAGAAAAGCGTGATTTAACAGTTGACAGAAGCATAAATCTTTCATGTGACACACTAACACAGTCATTGTTACTGCACAAAGACTTTAACTGTCCTTGAGCGTGGAAGAGCTATAAATCTAAAGCTGCTCTCCACAGCTTTTTCACACATGGAGAATGCATATAAATATACACAGTGGTTATGTTGCAATATAGGGGATTGTAACACAGCTATATTAAACGCTTCATTCTGATTGGTCAGTACTCCATAGCAATGGTCTGTGATTTCTTGGTAGCAGACTGTTTACAACATACCATCATTTGAGATGCAATCCTAGTCGCAGACTCTGGTGAGTCGATTAGAGAAACATCCCTAGCAACGGCTTGTTCTTCATAGCAACGGTCTGCTGTCAAGAAACAATAGACCGTTGCTATAAACTGTTGATGTGTAAAGACCAATCACGTATCAACAGAGCCCTGTTATTATCATTAATCAAACGCTTCCACTTAATCTCTGTCAAGCAGGCAACCCTCCGACAGGAAAGAGTTAAAGATGAATACGATTGTTTATTCTTTCTTTGTGTCTTTATTTCCACACAATGATATTAAAGGCAGACAATAGTTTCTATGTCAGATTTGTTTTGCTTACTATGCAAATTCTTATCATGACCACAGCAGCCTGCAGTCTTATGCAAATTAATTGTGCAACTTTGCATAACGTGCAGGAAATGTAGAATAAATATTGACAGGTCACACAATGGGATACGTAAGATGTGTTCTTGGGTGGATCTCAACAGAAGAAACCACTGCAGAGGGAGGATCAAAGGCTTGTTTAATTACTTCAATCAGTTAAATAAGGAAGCTGCTCTCCCAGGGGGGGAAGAGGAAGCTGTTTGTGGTGGATGATTTTTCCACACAGGACAGTCATTTCCAATGACTGTATGTTTTGTAAATCCTTTAAAAGTAGTTGTCATGGTGTCGGCTGTGAAGCTGTGCCTGTTTCCACAAATATCTCACCTATTTCTTTTCACAATGAACAATGTACACAGCATGCCTGCGGTTAGTAGCCAAAGGTTACTGAGTCACCACAGGACAGAGATACAACTCTGAAGTAAATGAAAAGTTACTCACTACACGCTGATGATTCAACACACAAGCAGATTCAACATCAAAATGCTACATGGTAACACAAGAGTAGCCTTAAAATACAGTGTGACACTGACAAAAGAGTGGAAAGTTAATTATCACTCTGAAAGCACTTCAGTTATTCAAACTGCATTGTTTTTGCATTGGTACTGCTTCACTGGGGTAACGAATAATAGTTGCTTTCTTTCTAGACAAGCTTCAGCCAAGTAGATCTTAAAAGATCACTTACATACACTGACTTTGATTGAAGGAATTACTAGTTTGGTACAAGCCATAAAAGGTATTCCTTTATAAAAATGTCACCAAGTATAAAGCGGTAAACAGCTTTTTATTCAGCCCCTGTGAGTAATAGATTTGTTTGCAAATACATTAATTTGTTCATGGATACTGGGGGGTTGTGCTAATTTATGTATGCATTGCTTAAGAGTGAAAAGAATCATGCTAATAATTCGTATCTCAATCATTAAAGATACTTAACATGATATTTTTTTATTTTTAATGTTTAGAAAAATCCAATAATATCACATTAAATTTAAATTGTCTTGGAGTAAATGCATGAAATAAATATAAAACGATAGGCTACAATCATCTATAAAGTATCTAAAGCACCTCACCTGCATTGTCCATAGGATACTGCAGCTCTCAGTTTGCGCCCCTCTGGCGCCCCCTGTCGTCCCTGTGGAACACAAACGGGTATAAAGCCATTCACACGCACAGACTGGCTGAAAAGCGCCCTCCACTGGCTGAAACTCTGAATAAAAAACTGATGTATGATGTTGACTATCAACATGGGTCACAGAGTTCACGAAATGGTTCAGCAGTCTTTCTGCACGTCTCACTTTGAGAAATAACAGCCACACACACGCCACATTCACCGCTAATAAAACAACACAGAGCTTTGCAGCTTCACTCAACAACAGTCTTACCTTGTGTCTTTGTAAAGGTATGCAGCTTTTCTGTACTCCGTTAAAACGTGTCCCCGCTTTCCACGGTCGCCATTGACCTCTCTGAATGTCTAAATGTCGTCAGTCCAGGTAATCATGGTGTTATCCTCTTGGTGTGCTTGTCTCCAGAAAATAAGTCGGGGAGGGGAACTCCTCCGAGCCTGCAGCCAGCAGCCACCTGCAAATCAACACACTTGATTAGGCTGCCAGTCCCTGCTAATTACAATGCAGCCCACTGGCGCCACCTGGCGGGCATAATTAACACTGTCGGTTAGGGTTAATTTTAGCTGGTGTGGATTTCCAGTGAAGCCATGAAAGATTTGAATAAGAATAAATTGTAAACAAAAGTAAATAAATACATAACCTTAGGGATCCATAATACAATAAACTGTCACAGATCAGGATCTAATCAATGTTCTTTTTCAGAAAGCGGCAACAGTTCACAGTTCCAATTCCTGCTATCAGGATCGATACACGTAGCTCCAAATGCCTTGTAGAAAATACAATAACAGGTGTGTTCATTTCACTCCCCCAGAGAGCCCTTGGGGGGCCCTGTGCCTTCATGGACCCCCCCACTTTTTTTTTTTTACTTGTTTTTGGCAAGGACTGATACACTGACCTGAGCAGTAGTTTCACATGAATTGATAATTTAATTAAACTGGCAGCCAGGATTGCATACAACCATTCCTCAAGGCAACAATATCAGCATGAGAGCCACTATCAAGCTGTACAGATGGCCCGGTTGAATAGTGTAGTCTCCGTAATTCCCCGTGATCCTGAACTCATTCAATAGCACAAATAAAAATAATAATTAGAATAATTAAAACAACTGAATGTCGCTGTGGGAGATATCTTACAGGGCTCTTCCTGAGCACGCTTATCATTATGTAACAGCTGAACATGAATTTTACATGACCTGTGCTTCTGAGCTGTAAGTGGTATGTTTACATTTATAATGTTCATAAATGATGGAGCAGGGCTGAGGGTCATTTGAACGCATCATGATCTTGGAAAAAAAAAAAGGGTCTAGAGAGTCACCCCACCCGTTGTTATTATGCCCACTGTGGCACTAAAACTGAACCTTCAGGCCAGGATTAGTTTGTCATGTGCAACTCAGAAATGATCGTATAATCCAACTCACAAAGATACACAGATTTTTTTTCATAATGTGCTACAAAACTGTACCTTTCAAATGTCCTGTTTGCACCACCGATCAAAAGAAACTCTCGGAAGAACACGTGGAGCTATTAGGGCACATTTGTCAACATGAAACAAATCTGAATGTAACAACATGTAACTGACATTAATAAAAAATGATGGCGTTTAAAAAAAAAGCTCAATCTCTGAGTAGCAAATAGAAGCAGAATAAGCAATGGCAGTTTAAAAAAGGTAGTAAGATCCCCCAAATACAAACAAAAGTGATTGTAATTATTGCACTTTTAGTAAAAACAAGGAAAAAATCACAGTGTAAATGTGCTCATTATGTTTCCAGAGTGCAAGGTTATCTGCTTTTAGTTAATATCAGCATTTTAATGTTGTAGCTGGTCACGCTCAAGCTAATTTTATTTATTAAGTTAGTTTAATTCAGTGTACTTGAGTTCAATTTATTCAAGGGGTTATCGGGGACAGAGAGGAAAGTGGAGCAGTGTGGTAAAAGGTAAAAGTCTTCTGCGGGGCTTTACTTTTTGGTTCTGAAAGATGATGATGATATGAGTATTTTCTAAATGAGTTGCTTCTTTTACACATCACACAAGTAATCAATACCAAAGACTCTTTGCTTCAACAACACAAGATAAAGACAGAAAATGAGATCGATACTTTAAAAAAGTGGGGGAAATATTTAACATACATGCTGAATATCTTTACACTGTAAGCATGTTTTATGATTCACTAAGAGACGTGTGTCTGCTGTTAGTAAAAGATGAACTATTTTATTAATCCAAAAGGCGAAATTAAGTGTTTTTTTTTATTGATTAAGTAACACCAGGGGTGGAACCAAGGGATGGCTTGGGCTTCCCACGCCCCACAAACAGGACATAATGGAGAGATATCAGATTAAGTTGGTGCCTTGCTCAAGAGGACCTTGGCAATGCCCAGAAAGTGAACTTGCTCTTCTCTAGCCATCAGCCCAACCTTCACACAGCAGCTCCCACTGGGACTTGAACCAGCAACCCTTCAGATCCCAAACAAAGCACCCTACAGACTGAGCTCCTGCCAGCCTACATACTAAAACGTTCTTGTGAATCCATTTACCTAAAAAATTGGCATCTTCTCTACAAAGGAAATCCTCTTTGTATCATTACTGCTTCCCAGAGAGTACATATGGGACAAACAAAAAGAGTATTAACACAAATCACACAGATCTTCTTCACTGTTGCTCACTGATAATGAAAACTGTTCTTGAACGCAGCATTCCTGACTGTTTCATAAACTTTATTGTTCCGTAATTGGGAAATTGGTTCAAAACTTTACCCATAAAATCATTGTCAAGCAGATTACTGTTATTATAGCCCTCAGATATAATAACTCCCAGTGAACTTTGGTATTCGATTCAATACCAAGCAGCAGCATACGAAGAATCTACATCGATCAGCCATAACACTCCAACCACTGATAGATGAGTGATTATTGATTGCTACAGTGGCTCCTGTCAGTGTGTGGGGTCTGGTGGGCAGCGAGTAAATATTTTGTCCTAATAGGCGATGTGTTGGAAGCAGGAGAAATTGTTGAGTATAAGGGTGTCAATTGGGCTGAGGGCATCCTTAAACCTGCAACCATAGAGGGACACTCTGAGTCTGTATATAGAATGGACAGTGTCTGCCTCCTTCTAGCGGAAGCCACTCCGAGAACAGCACACCCTGGTGACGGGCTGCAGTATAGGTCATACATCCCACCTCCTCCAGCAATCCCTATGGAGCTGTGGACAAACTTCAGAAATTTATTACACAGAATATAAATTTTTCTCCCCCCTGCTTGTGATGTTGACATGCAGTTACTGTCAGACTTGTTTGAGCTCAAGTCCTCTTTTTTTCTGTACAGCTCAGTTTTTAAAAGTTATTAGGGGGTTCATGTTTTCTATGATTGACACTTATTACAGCCTATGGACGTACGAAGATTGTTTAGCTCACCCAGGGGTTAAGCCGTTTAAGCCGTGCGTCATCACAGCGACTCTCTGCGACTCTCACGCTGAATGCGCACAACGCTACTGCACAATGTTGGTTTCACAAAGTGGAGAAAAAACACAGAATTACCGAGAGCTTTTTGGCTTCAAATCCATATACTGGCGGAAGGCGGAACCAAGTTGTCCATAGTCTATACAGTCTATGAACAAGAGCAAGAGCAGGGTCATGGGCAACCAAAGTTCACTGATGCATTCTGGGAAGTAAGGCTGGCCTAAGTGGTCTGATCTACCATAAAACAGCTGGTGGAGCTGAGAAAGTTGATGCTGGTTCTGATGCAAAGGTGTCAGAAGAAACAGTGCATCTCAGTTTGTTGTGCGTGGAGCTGGATATCTACTCATGCTGATCCCTGTCCACCGCTGAAAGCCCCACTAATGTACATATGAGCATCGAAACTGGTTGACCTGCATTGACTCCATCTCCAAATTTTTCTCAGTCTCAATCCTGTCGAACATCTGTGGGATGAGCTGGACAAGAAAATCATGATATTAAGGATCTGCTGCTGATGCCTTTGTGCCGGATACCACAGCACACCTTCAGAGGTCTAGGGCGTCTTGGCAAGTCAGGGCTGTTCTGATCCTTACCTGATGAGGAGGAGGCTACAC
Source organism: Xyrichtys novacula (assembly GCA_962446985.1). Classification (NCBI taxonomy): domain Eukaryota; kingdom Metazoa; phylum Chordata; class Actinopteri; order Labriformes; family Labridae; genus Xyrichtys; species Xyrichtys novacula. The sequence continues at coordinate 30,433,640 of OY660871.1, forward strand.
AATATACTTACTATAAGAGCAGCACTTGAATGAGTGTAATAAGCTGCTCTCTAACACTGTTCTTATGTAGAGTAAAATGTAAACACTCAAGTAAAGAAGACTTATCTATTGTGTAAATGTATCAATGCGCATCCCCGTTCTGACTGTGCATGTCTGAAGCAGCATATATGGTTATCTATCTACTTCAGCAGCGAGGGCTTATCTATTTAGCATTTTATTTATGATATACAAATGTTTAAAAAAAGACCTTTGTGCAATTGACTCCTGCGGTCAGGTGTGAGAGGGTTAAGTCGAAAACAAGCCATCGTAATTCAGTGACAGCATTCAAATGTGACCCAATCAGTCATTTTCCAGTGTGATACAGATCCTGTGACTTAATCCCTCAGCGGATTAAAAAATGCAGACTTACATTGTGTACAGTAAAAGCAAATCTCTGAATCAGCTGACTGTCTGCATTACAGACTATATAATGAGAAGAAATACCAGAGAGAAAGCGAAGGCCCAGCAGGACTCCTGAGTTCAAAGCTCTCCGTGACGCGTGTGAGATCACCAGCATACGGGAAGCGAGCTGTGGTGAGGTGAGCCTTACTCATCACCAGGCGTGTCACTGGCTCTACAGCATCAATATGATTAGAGAGGCGGGGGTGGGGTGGGGTTGGGTGAGGAGTGGGAGGGTGAGGAGTGGGGGAAGAGAGTGAGAGGAGAGAGATGACCTAATACCCGTAAAAAGCAATGAAGTCATTCTACCTGACTCATATTCCCAGCTGACAGCAGCTCTCCCAATCACAACATCCCAGAGCATACGTGTGTGTGTGTGTGTTTGTTGTTAGGAGGGTGAGGTGAGAATGTGTGTGTGTTGGGGTCAACAGCTTCATCTGCAAGTGAGTATGTCACAGCAAGTGAGAAGACGCTGAACTTGCCTCTTTAAGTGCACACGAAAAAAAAAAGTGTTAAAAGATGTTTTTTAAAAATCCTGACATGTTTTGTCACACCCGGCGATTTTCAGCGAGTATCTCACATGAGCAGCATGGGTGAAAATCACAAGTTTCATTAGTTTATGATATGATATATGTCTTTCGAAAGTACATTTTATTAAAAAAAAAAATCTGAAAAGCTGTGAACACCAACTCAGATATGAAAGATACCAAAGGCTCGTTTTTTATTACTTTTAGTTTTCTAAACTCACAAAATTAAGAGAAATTAAGATTAGAGGCAAATTTCTGAGCTTCTCCACGAATTTGAATTAAAGAAAGTTTTATGTTTAAGATAAAGAGTGCAATGGGCAGATGTATTGACTGGGGTTACCTGCTGACAATTCAAGTATGACTTTAATATTCAGTTTGTGGTCATAAAATCAATGCCGAATCATGATCTGCTCACCCAGCGTTGAGGAACAGTGAGGCTGAAATAACGAATTTATTAAAAAACAAAAACTGACACAAACTGACTACTAATTCATCAACCCTCAGTGTCAAACATGCAGCAGGTTCTCAGATGTAAAAACTTCAGCTTTAGCTCCTCTTTTGAAAGGTAAAGAGTTTAGAAATGGAAATATTTAGTAATGTCTGATGGTCAGATTCTAAACTCAAACGCTCCCTTGCTCACTCCTCCCATTGCTGAGGCAACGGTGGCCCCTAAGGACAAAAAGCTTTTATTTTGCACTGAAGAACTATTCTCTCCTTCTTTCTTACCTTGTATTACATGCAGCCACAGAAATACAAAACTAGTACGTTACTAGTTTGTCAGCGCAGTGATGCAGTAGAAATGTGCAGAAGCAGGTCTGTATGTTAAAGTATGCAAAAATCTTCTAATTTAACAAAAAGTAAGATCATTTTTTCATTGAGGTGATTATAAAAAAATTATCAACACTTTTTAATATTATATTCCATTTATTCTGTGTCTCTTCCGCTAAATGCTGTTGGCTATTTTATAGTGTACATTTACAAATCTTTATTTAGTTCTTTAAGGAACAAAAATGAAAATAGCAGCCAGATTTATCTTTTAAAAAACAGCCAAACTTGTACTTAAGGCAACACCTTCAGCTTTTTCACAGACAGTCAAATTCTCGAGAGTGATTTAGTGGGTCAGATTCGCTGAACGAGTCCCAGAGCCGCGTACAAAAGGGGGATCGGCATCCCTGATTGGACTGACTCCAATGTGGAGCAGAAATCTTAATATGAAGTGATTTACATTCAAATCCAATGATTTTTTCTTTTCTCTTCTTGAAATCATCAGGAATGACTCATCTCTTCACAGAGTCTCTATGTCAAGTCTCGTCTTAAATTATTCAAAGAAAGTCTGATTTTAAATCTGTAAGAACACCATACGCACTGAGCTTCCCCTTATTTTGTGATACAAGTGGAGCTCAGTGAAGTGTTTTTTGCTGACTTAATCCAGAGTTTGGGACGAGAAGGCCTCATTATCTGGGTCCCATCATGGCTGTCGACGACAAGCGGAGACTAAGGGATTTCACATCAGGTTTAAAAACACTCTGCATCTTTCAGTATGATTAGGTTTTACATTTTAATTGCTCTCAACCACAACTCCTCCAAATATCTGTAAACTAGTTTTGGCTTGTTTTGTTATATGTCTGCTTCTACTCTGAGACTATTATGTTCAGTCTGCCTTTAAGTGCCCATGTTGGGCTACAGCCTCAAAAGATGAAAAACCCCAGAGTTGGAAAAAACAAAAAAGTAAACATACCGACAAATAAACTTATAAAAGTAAAATAGAGGAGGGGAAAACCCCCTCACACACAAAGTAGTCCCTGCTTTCAGTGGATGTTTGTTCAGCTGATGGACTTCAGGGCTGCCGTCAGCCTACGAGCACAGGATGTAGTATCATTTGCATGAGGTCTTACATCATCCCTGAGAGCCCGTTCACTGTGGCATCAGCACGTGGTGCTTAGCCAACATATCCCTTTGTGCTCGCAAAAGCCTCATTCAAGTGACAGCGGGGCACCAGAAAAGTCCTGAAAAGGACATCTGGCCGCTGAAGTCAAAGGGATGTCCTTTAGGGATTCTCAGACATGTCTTTACAGCCCATTAAGCCGGTCTTCTCTGAGAGACAAGATACTGTCCGTATAGGTGAGAGATATGTTTGCATGAGCACTTGGATAAAAAGGTTGGTGTGTGCTTTAGCAGCAGAGTATACCACAGCACGTCCCGCTTGATGCCAGTCAGCCTTTCAACAGGGGGGAAAAAAAAGAGAAACAGCACCACTGTGACGACCAGATGGTCAAGATCATTGAGGTTTTTTATGTGCAAGTAACCTGACCTCAGCTCTCCGGGTTTCACAAGTATCCTGTAGCCAACACATACACACACTTCAACACACACACGTGCACACAAGGAGTCAGGGGTGTACATATAACAATAGCCCCCAGCTCCGGGCAGAGAGGTCTGAATGAAAACCAGATCTGCTGAGGTCCACTCAGAGCTGGAGGTTTAGTTCAGGGTCACAAAGGTCACACCAGCATCAGCCAGTAAACCTCTAACAGAACACACCTAACACACACATCTATGCAGAGAGGGGTGTGTCGAAACATGATCCCAGATCCATTCTTGCTATTGATTGGTGCTTTGGGCTCCCAGTAGACCCTTTTTAATGGAGCCAGACGACCTCTTGGACACACTGGCACACTCGGGGCTCCATTGACAAGACGGCTCTTGTGTGGTACTCGTCCACATCCCCTCCACCCAATCCCAATCCTCTCGCCCTCCTCTATTCTGGGAAGGGTGGGGACTGGGGGGCAAATACCCCTCTGGGCCCACCCTCTAGTCCTTCATGCATCACGCCATCCCGCTCTTGTCCTGCTCGCTGCTTTATTATCCACGTTATTGGGTGAAGAGGGGATGTTTTAATCCTGGACTCATAGCAGGAGTCTCCCTGAGAGTCCTCATCTGCAACACACCCTCGGGGGAAGAACCCCGTCCTGATTGGCACCCAGAGAGCACGTCTAGACTATGATTATGCATGTAAATACACCTGCTCCATCTTTGTGGTTCGGTTTTATCAGAGCTTTCGTCTTGTTGCTATTCTCAGACCTGATGTTTGGAAAAATTTGTGATTATATTCCCGTTCCACTCTACGTGTTATTAAAAGCAGAAGGCGTTCTCACTAGAAAATGCTAAAATATTCATGTTAAATCTCTCAAAGAGTCACATGCCACGCACAGTCTGTCATATAAGCTCAAACGGAGGATGGTGTGTGTGTGTTTTTGTTTTTATAGAGTGGGGAAACACCACAGATGATGGAGAATGATGAAGTGAATTTAATGGATGGAGTTGGACTGCAAAAGTCATCTGCCAGGTGAAAGCAGAACCTCTCCTGGGTGAACAACGCACAGCAGATTTTGCTGAAATTTCATTTAACTGCAATTCATCAGCCCTCAGTTTCCCTTCAAATGCACGCAAAGATAGCTTTATTTCCTGGTGGGGTAAAGCAGGAATAAAGTGAGGGATGAAGTGGTGGAGCGGTTTTTCTGCAAGTAAACGTCCCCGGAGTTTGTCTTGTCATTCAGGTATACGTCTTACGCAACACACACTCCCTGTACATCCCAGCATGCCTATGCACAGATGGTACCGACAGGCTAAGCTCCAGTCAGACTGACACTTTGAGGAAGCTAAAAACATGGACATCAGTTCCTGCCTGTGCATTTTCTACACCAGCTTCACTACTCCCTCAAAGCTTGATTTGTAGTGGTGGCCCATGTGTGATATTAGTTTACTACTCAGTGAAAATTACCTGCACATCACAAGAACATTTCCACTTTTGTGTCTTTTGTCTTCTTCATAATTTTTCCAGATTTTTTTGAGAATGAGTGGAAGTTGCAGGTACTTTGTTACCTGTTTGTATCATGAAAAAAAATCTCCAAACAGAAAAAAAATGCACTCCTTGCAGTGGTTTTAATAATAGATTTTTTATGTGTGTTTAAATTGACTGAGCTTTAAATACTGCAGTTTGAGTCTTTGTGTTGTAGTATAACCATGCTGTCAGGCGTGGCTTCTGTCGAGGACATCTTGGGGAGTCTGTGCGCGAAACGAACGGCGCGGTTCTTTGTTCACCGGGGCTGCTGCTGCAAAACCCTTGTGTGCGTCTGTGTGTGTATGTGTGTGTGTGTTTTAACGGGAAATGTGCGAGGGCTTTTCTGATGTTCCCCCGCTGCATAGGGTCTGCAACGCCTGTCTGACAACTCCCTTTCTCTTCTCCTCCTCGTATACAGCCCCCCTCCACCCCCCCTCCAGACACTCTCTTTCCCTCCTATACATAACATCCTCATGCGCAACGGCGCCGGAGACAACAACGCGGTGACCTGCCGCAAAGCACGGCTACATGGAGGTGGGCGGACCCCCCTTTCCAAAATATCACCAACTCCTCTACTCCCCAAATAAAATCCTGCCACAAAGTCCACGATCCCCCCTCTTTATACACACGATCTGCTGGATTTTATCTCTACACGTTAAAGTTGACATCATCTTTTCAGCAGCAGTAGATGATGACCATGTGCGCACTGTACTTGCACCTTTTGATACGCAACTGTTTACATCCTGGATGGCTGATCTTACATAAGTCGCAGAAATGCGGGTTTTCAGGCTACACTGCAGCTCCGCAGCTCAGACCGAGGAGTGCGGTGTAGGAGCTGAACGATGAGGTGTTTTCTCCTTTTCTATAGGTGACTGGAGGAAGCTGGATTTGAGATGCCACAGACTCGGGAACCTGAGACGGAATGGTACAACGGGAGGGCGGCTCGTTTTGTCTCGGCGAGGAGGAGAGCTGTGTAAACCAGACTGGGTGGAGCAACACATCGCCCGCCCCATCTATCGTGCAGACGGCCTTGTGTCCCGTTTGCCTGAAGCTCGGAGAGAGACTACTGTACTGAAAGTCTGGCGGATAGAGAGAGAGGGGGGCCGGTCTATGGGAGGGACTAGCGCAAAGGGGGGAATTGGAAGGAGGAGGGGGCGAGGAGGAGGAGGCGGCACGGGTGCTGTTTCTCCAGTCTCTTTCCCCTGTCTTTGTCTCACACACTCTTTTGTTAGCCATGCCTAGCCTGCTGGTTCTAGCAGGGATGATGGAGAAAAATGGGGGCTACGGCGGGGATCTGGCCGGCTCCGGCTTCGGAAGCGAGGGTCTCCTTGTGCCGCCCGATGAGGAGGAAGACGACTCCCGTGCCCTCAGGGTCGCGCTGGGCCAGTTGTCTCTGCTGGGGCTCGGGGAAGGCGAGGACGGCGGCGGAGCCCCAACAACAGGAGTACAGGATCGGAGCAACAATAACAACAACCACCACAACCACACGAACAGCGTCGGAGGGAGCGGGGACACGGCGATACTGCAAGGGAAGAGCAAGTTGTGCGCCCTGTACGAGAGCTCCTCAAGTGAGACGAAAGGACGAGGCTGCAACATAACAGAATGCGTCCCAGTGCCCAGCTCTGAACATGTGGCCGAAATAGTGGGGAGACAAGGTAAACCGCTGGCTTGCAAATTATTCCCCGTCAAACTTGTGCTTATACCCCGCTAAGTGTGCTGCATTATCCCCGCCGTGGTTTCCTGTGCGCTTTGTTTTTTTGTTCTCTAACTGTTACCTGGTGTTATTTGACAAAGAAAAGGGAGTGGTGTGTGTGTGTGTGCTCGCGTGTTTTTTGTACTCCCCCGAGACATCAGCCTCCCACTTTTTCTGCTCCAACGTTGCAAGTTCTCGTGTACTCATCATAGGGCTCGTTCATTAAAACAAGTCGTTGTGTGCCGCTTTGTGTTTATTTTGCTTTTGAGTCAATTTGCACAGAGGCACGAGAAAGAGAGAGAGAGAGAAAGAGACCCGATCCCTACTGGGCGAATTATTCTACATCCACGCCATCAATGTCAGCGCACAGACACACACTGGAGCACGGAGAGCACTTGCTTCCTTTGTCGTCTGAGACGCGCCAGACTGTTCAAAAAGGCAACGTGCGGCTGGCGAGGAGAGGAATGTCTTTCACTTTGACTTGTTTGCTAGGAAAATACCCAAATGTGCACATTTTTTGGTCCCAGTGGTGGAGGATGTTTTTCCTCTTCCCAAATTTATTCAGCTCGTTGTTTATGTTGCGCACTGCCCCAGTGACACAATTGGACAAAAGAGCCAGCGTGGTCCACTTGTTTTTTTTCAAATGAGGGAGTTGGAAAGTTCAATTCCACGCGCATTACACACACTCCTGGTTTTTCTTTCAGTTTGAGGTGATTTATTGAACAAAGAGCCAAAGTTGAATGACAGCAGCTGTCAAACAAAGGTGTGAAAGTCGGGGGGATAGATAAGGGGAGGGGCGCATTAAGACAGTAGTGCTGCTTGCCACACGGGATGGCCTCAAAGGGTGACTCAGCTAGAAGTTGCACCAGAGGGTTGGGAATCCTTTTTGTTTGAACAGGGTATTAACTTGTTTGTGCTTGTTTGCTTTTTAAGGTGATTTATCCGCCTCACCAAGTTCCATATTCATGCTCTGGAAAAGCTCAAAGTTGATTTGAAGGAGGATACCCAGATGATGCTGAAATGTATGTGCTCGTTCTTTCGCTTCCTGCTGGTGATAATACGACTTGCCCATTGTTAGCTGTTGTGATGAACCCAGGGGTGAGAGGGGCAGAGAAAACAAGGACAAGGAGGGAAGGGCAGTATAGCATCTAAAAAGCTGAATGGGAGTCACGCCTTGGAGCTCAGCACAAGGGGCTCCTCATGAGCCCCACTCCACTGCACACTCTCAATGCCACATGGTTGTGTGTCAGGAGAGAGGGAGGAATGGGCGGGTGAACTGAAGGGAGTACAAAGACTGCAGAGTGGGTGAGGTAGTATGAGCAAAATCCTGTTTTGCTTTTTTTTTTACCACAAAAACAAACAGGTATCGAAGAACAGCAAAACGGTTTCAATCAGAGGAGTTAAAACGACATCTTTTGTCGGCGATGTGGTTCCAGTTTTTGCTGCGAAGTGCCCCCTGCCTCCCATTGCGGCTCCCGTTCTTTTAGTCTGAAGTGTAAGTTTTGAATTTTAATGGGGTAACCGAAGACAGCCCGAGGGTGGATCCAGTAAGTACAAGTGCAGTGAGAGGGCCCTTTTGCTTGACCAGGAAGAAGTGCTGATTTTGGGGGATTTGAGTCGAGCTGCTTTTGATTCAGGCCCTTCGTTAGCTGGAAATGCGTACACACCCCCTTCTCCTCAGCACAGCGCATCACAGTCCTCCTGGTGGATGTGGCAAACAGAGCATCCTGTCATAAAGAAAGGGTTGGATATGATTGTTTTCCCCTCGTCAGAGTCAAAGGCATTGATTTCGGGGATGCTCTTGTACCTTCCTGTGACCGTTTTGAGGCTTTGTTTGGAATCACGTGCGCCTTTTTCGCCGCGTTTTTACGGCTGAGAATGAATTCGTCTCCAGTGACCTTAATTTCTGGTTGTGATTAATTAATCTCTACCTGTTTTGTTAACAGATAATTCTTTAATTGAGCCATAAATTCGGATTAATTGAAAGGTGCGATACAGTCCCAGAAAGCATATTTGGCAATTGCTCTTTGATCCCCCGTGGCATGGACAGGTCTATTAACCTAATACCTGGCAATGGCCACAATGGGCATGTTCAAATTTCGGTATGAGCAATTTTAAACCTTCAGCACCACTATCCTACCGGTTCCGGAGAGGTAAGTGTTCCTGAACAAAGTGTGCCTATTTGGTAGCATTAGAGCGACATTCGCCTCCAACTTAAGGTGTCTTATAAAGCTTTTGAAACCTGCTGCTGTGATTTTCAGATACGTAATGCAACGATGTGCTGTTTGATTTGAAGCAACCCGAGTGTGGTAAGATGAGCTCACATTTGCTCACTGGATGGACGCCTGATGATTCTTGCTTGTCTGAAGAGACTGATCGGCCTCTTTAAGAAGTGGCTGAGAAGAGAAAGGCATATTGAAATCAATAATTGTGGAAGTCTTAATGAGGAAGCTGCCTGAGTTTCTGAATGAAAACTGACCCCAGGAATGCCTGCTGCTTCAAGGGGTGTTACGTAAACAAAACCACTCTGTCCTTTCCTTTGCTGTTCTTCTTGACCTTAAATCTACCTGAAAATCCTCTGAAGTATTGCTTGATTTACTGAATGTCCAGTCATGGAGTGGCATTTACTTGAACTCTCTCACATCGAGGCTCTTCCTTGAAAGCTCTCAGTGAGGTAAACTAGCACAAACTGATCACAACCACGACAAATTTAGCACCATAAATGGCCCAAAACATGAAGCACATGTGGGTTGACTGTATAGTCTCGCAGTTCAAGGAGAGGTCAGACAGTGATTGCTCACCAGCATCGAGCAAATGTATTGCATCTGTTGTGTCTCATACAGCCCCAAAAAACAGACATGCCTACTCTGCCAATCCCTCTGCATCGTCCATGTATCCTTTGGTGAGATAAGTGTACCTTATTTAGAGCTAATAAATAGCTCTACAGAATAAGTGCACAAATGCTGTGCTGCTGGACAACTCATAAATCATGGTTATTATTCCATGTTTCCTAGGCTGAGGCCACTTGCTGCATTAATCTGAATTCACAACAAACAAAGGAGGGTTGAGGATTTCTGTTAGCTCATCATGATGGCACTTGTAGTTGTTTCACTTCATTCCTGACACACACACAGGAGTCAACTGGTCATATTTACTTACTTTGAAATGTTTGTCGGTGTCTCTGCAGGTTGCAAGATCAAAGCCCTGCGGGCCAAGACCAACACCTACATCAAAACCCCTGTAAGAGGAGAGGAGCCGGTGTTCTTAATCACTGGCCGGAAGGAGGATGTTGCACTGGCTCGCCGTGAAATCATCTCTGCTGCAGAGCACTTCTCCATGCTCAGAGCATCCCGCAACAAGCTAGGAGTGTCCTTTAGCGGCTCTCCGCCCACACCTTTGCCTGGTCAGACTACCATTCAGGTGAGAGTGCCATACCGTGTTGTGGGGCTGGTCGTGGGGCCTAAAGGCTCCACCATCAAACGCATCCAGCAGCAAACCTGTACTTACATCGTCACCCCGAGTCGGGACCGCGACCCCGTCTTTGAGATCACGGGGTCACCAAGCAACGCCGAGCGGGCCCGCGAGGAGATAGAAGCACACATTGCCTTCCGAACAGGAGGCCTGCACGACCACAATAATGAGAACGACTGTTTGGGGCCAAATGGAGGAAGCAGCCCAGCGGGCAGCAGCGGTGGTCTGGAGAGCCGGCTACAGCAGGTGTGGGGGCTGCAGGGGGGCCAGCGCAAGCCCCTCACCAGCAGCTACCGCCAGAACTTCTCAGAAACCATGGTTGGAGGGGGAGGGGGAGGAAGCGAGGGAGGAGGAATCTACACCAAGAGCAACTTCTCCAGCTCTGGAGAGAAGCCTTGCTCTTATTTTGGATCAGATGGTACCCAAAGCTGGGGCGACCCTGACTACCCCAAACAGGTGGCCTTCTATGCCCAGCAGCGCTCCAAGAGCTTTGGAGGCCTCCCGCTCCCCCTGACTAGACTCTCCCCTGGCTTGACCGAGCCCTGTGGAGGTGGAGGAACCAACAACTCTTCAGTCACCAGCATTGTGCCCGTATCTGGTTCACCTCATGCCCAGGCCCGCCGCGCCCACAGCGAGCCCACCTCAGCCGGGGAGGGTTTCCCAGGACGTCTGCCAGTGCCGGACTCGCCACCGGCCACTGTGCGGGACTGCATGACCTGCTTTGAAAGCAAAGTGACGGCTGCCTTGGTGCCCTGTGGCCATAACCTCTTCTGCATGGAGTGTGCCATCCGAATCTGTGAGCTCAACCACCCGGAGTGCCCAGTGTGCCACACCCAGGTCACACAGGCCATCCGAATATTCTCTTAAGGAACCACATCAGTTTTTATCATTAGTTTTGTCAGTGTTTGTTCAATAATTATTTCCTGTTATTCTGATTATTATTATAATACACATTTTTGTTTTTCAGAAAATTTAAAAACAATCAAGCAGATATTTTAGAAGGCACTGCTTGCTTTACTAAAAAGTATAAGAAATATTTTTAAGTTTTTCTTTTATATATATATATGCATATATATTTTATAAAAGTTTTGTTTATAAGAGAAGTATAGTACCTTGCATTTTCAGTTTTTTGGACTGCTGCTGTTTTTCATTCATGAATCACAGTGTAGGCAGAGGTAGACAGTAATGTGAACATTTTATTATTCAAATTTTTATTTTACCATGAAGTGGGTTTATATGGAAGGAAAGAAGATGATTGTTGAGGCACCCAATCTGCACCTGACTGACCTAGAAAGTCAATGTTGTTAGAAGAAGAAGAAAAAAAAACCCTAGAATTTTCATTGCACCTTACAATCATCTTGATCTAAAATAGGAGTTCAATCAAACCTTGAAATTTTCGGGAGCTGATGTGCAGGTGGAGTCAGCCTTTTCAGATTTACTGTGATTGTGATTTTGATATAATTGGTCCAGAACAGATATTTTATCAAAATGAAAATGTGAATAGATTGGTTGTAGCCTTGTAATCCAAACTAAGAACAAAGGGCGGCTTTTTTCTTTTTTCAGTCTTACACCTTAAAGTCTCATGAAACAGATTAATCCTAAAAAAAAAAGGGATAGGACACTACATCATTAATTTAACTAATGCTACACTCAATTGGCACCATTGTTTAGAGATAGGCAAAAGTTGTGTATTGGTAAAATCTTTTTTTCCAGTAGCTATTGATTACACTTTGGTCGCTGCAGTTTGTTGAAAAGATTTAGTAATGCTTGCTCCTCGTGGCACTTGAAAAGCATGTGGTTCCTCGGTTGGCTTAAAGCACTGATTTAATTTGTGAGGCCGAAAGCCTTGGAATTCTTCCAGTTGGCTAGTTCTTGATATCCGTCTCCCCAATGGACTTGTTTCAAAGCCACCTTAGCCGCGCTTTATTGTCTCGTGTGGTCATTTGGCCACATTCTCCGAACAATATAGGACAAAGAAAGAGCTCCAGTCAACAGGCATTTCTCTGAGGTGTGCACTGTAAATACAGAGGAGAATTAGTACGTGGACAGAAGCCGAGGAAAACTGTAAATTGTTCCCTGAATCAGCAGCCGACTCCCACCAAAATAGTTGACACTGTAAAATACAGAGTCCCACACTAGTAATCCTTACTCCCCAATAGTAACAGCATTATGTGTGAGCTCGGAGGGGCCAGCTGTCTCCCCTGTAATTAGCAAATCTGTACAGGAGCAGGTGTTTCATGGCACACTGTGGCTGTGACCCCAAGTTGGAGCTCTGGCCTTGCCCCCTTTCTTTCTCCCTTTTCTTTGGCTTTTATGTCTCCCCCTGCTTACAGTTCGATCGTTTGGTTTTCGAAGGCCTCTCTGAGCGGGGCGCATTGTCTTGGCCCGCTAGCGGCGTGGGCTGCAGAGCGCCCGGACACGGCCTGGATCTACTCATTCATAATTAGGCAAATGGGCTGGTCCAGGTGCGGACCGTGTGGGGACTCTGCAGCCGTGTGAGGAGTAAGACAGGGTCCTGCAGCGAGCCCCTTTCAGCCCCACCCCACTGTTACAAGCACAGAGGGGGCTGGATGCAGCTGGGTGTATAGGACCCCCTCCTTCCTCTCCCTCTTACCCCTTCCTCCCCTCTTTTTCCTCTCCTTTTCTGCCACTCTGAGCTATCCCTACTGGGGAGCAGGGGCCTCTTTTGTCCCAAAACACACACACACATTCGAAATTTGAAAGACAGTAGCTGAAATTGGCAGCGCCTGTGAAATAAGGGGAGGCTTTGGTGAAAAATAAATTATCTACAGTTATCAGGAGGCTACCAGCTACCTGTTCTCGGGGTTAACACCACAAATTTGCTGCACGCACACTGTAAATGATAGAAAACGTGCGTGTTCACCTACAAAACAAAGATTGCGTGATCTCATCACACAGGGGGCAGCATTAACCCCCCCTCCCCTCCCCTCCCCTCCCGAATGCGCCGCCCTGAAATCTGGAAGGGGTCGTTTTTGTGTGACAGCGCCAATGCAGATCGTGTCAGCTCGCTACTGTATGGGACATCCTGCAGCTGCCCCTTCACCGTGGACACCAGGGCTTCAGCCGATAGAAGCCCCCCTCTGGCTTTGAGCTTTGAGAATGAAATCAGACAATTGTAATTGACAGGAAAGCAGAGGAAACGCCCCATTTAACCAGCACTCATGCTGAATCAAATTACACACCCTCTGCGTCTGCCTTAGCCCCAGCCTGGGGATTTCAGAGGGCTAGAGGAGAGCGGATGGGGGTAGGGATTAAAGCTGTTGAATGATAGGGGGGGATTCATTTTGGCTGTAAGAGGAGAGAAGTAGGCTCTAAAAAAAACCCTTCCAGATCTTGCATTTTTATTGGTCATTCAAGTCTTGCTCCGAGTTTTGAGTAGTTGTCACATGAGAGCTGGTGTTGGCGATTCAGCAGGCCTTTCTTTTGTTGTACTGGAGAACAATTCAACCCGGCTTCTGTCTCAAAAAGGAATTAACAATTACAAATTGTGTTTTCTAGCACACAAAGGGCCCTTCTTTAAAAAAAAAAAAAAAAAAAAAAAAAAAAGGAGCAGACCACTCACATTTCGTGAGGACTGCAGGGAAAGCACTGTACTTGTGAAAAAGTACCCTGAGATCTATCGGATGTAGGAATAAAGAATAGTTATGGTTTTATGGATGGAAAAATTGCACAGTGGTTTGGCTTAAGCTTTCAATGTCAAATTCAAGGCAGTATGACACTGTTCTTTGAACTTAGTATTTTTGTTATTTTGTTTTCTGCCTTAATATTTTTTATTCAAATATTGCCATTGCTTTGGCATACAAGGTAGCAACTTTGGCCTTTGATAGTATCGCCCCGTAGGAAAACTTTTTAAAGTACTTATTTTTGGAGAAACAGAATGTGAATCAAACTTCTTGGGTGGGTATAAGAGGGATTCAGGAATTAGGCTCTTAAAACACTTTACTTCAAATATAAAGTAGAGCACCTTATAAGAAAACATGCGCAATTGATTCAAACCAAACCGACCACTGATGGTGAATACATTTCATAGAATTTGAAAGAAATGCACATAAGGATTCCCTATCATTTTTTGTACTATGGTGGTTCTTGTTCTTCTTAATACTTCAGTAGTAGTAGTGGTTATGTGGGAGACCCCTCGTCCATTGAGTCAATGCTGATGACTTGGTGGAGTTTTGCACTGGTTTAATGAAGAGAGGGCTTTTTGGAGATTCTCCCTGTTTAGACGCTGTATAAGTTAATAAGTATTGTACTTAATGGGAAAGCACTCTGAGCATCTATGTAAATACAGTATGTGTATCGGTTATGGACATCAAGATAAAGGCCAGCTTAAAGTGAGGTTTTGATTATTTTTAAAAAGCTGAAGGTGTCATTGTCAATGTTTTAGCATATGGAATTCAAGATGTTGAGTTTAGGGAGAGTAATCTTTTATATATGCGCCCCATCATCTTTTTGACTATAATAGTACGTTGTATATTAGATAGATCCATACATTTAAGAAATATTATTTAAACTGATTAACTTAGTATTTCATCCAAATAGAGATAATAAATTAACCAGACACTACTATAAACTGTAATAATGAATATCCTTTATGAAGCAGCTGATGTATAAATCCAAGCTCAAATAAAAACTGAAATGAATAGTATGTGTAATAACTTACCCCTAATGGATAAATCCGTTTCTATGTATATTAGGATAAAAGCAATAATAGGACTATACTGGGATAATAAAAAGAGGAGGTCTGCTTAGTCAGTTCTTTACATAATATTCTATTCAGAAACTGACCTTGACGTTTAGGATGCTATTGCATTTGTCTCACATCTACTAAAAATTCATTATGGATTCATGCCAGTGTAGAAACAGAGATATAATTAATTAGTAACACTTTCAGGATAACTCATTGTTCTTGTTGCGTTCATCAGGGTCATTCAGAAATTTGATTGCTTACTTTTTTTTTTTTTATGTTGATTCTCAACCCAAACACAGGGTGGGTCAGGACAAACTTAAGGATTCCCTTTCCTGAGTAGCGCTGAAAACATGAAACTGCAAATTTCTGTGACTAAGAGGAAATCTTACTGCGCTGTAAAAGTGTTCCCTTGAGTGTAAACAAACATCAGGATAGTGTCAGCATGAGGGTCTGTTCTCTTTGTTAACAAAAGCAGGACAGGATGACTTTACTTAATGATGGACTGATGTCTTGAAGGTCAGAAACGTACACACAGCAGGGAGAGACGGGGTGAGGAACATGATATGATGTACTGTACCAGCTTCACTCTGACTGCAGTCATGTAGTGACTATTATTTAACATTAAGTTACAGACAGAGGCAGGTGTGTAACTCATAGCACATCCTCTGTTCTCTTAGTAATACGTTTCTGCTTTCATGGCTCTTTTTGCACCTACTTTTTCCATCTTTTTTTTTTTGGTTGTTTTTTGAAAGAAAAAGGTCAGACATAGCCAAAGAACAAAGTTAAAGGAGAGGACATGGGCTTAAAAAAAAACACTCAAGTTCACTTATTTTAGCATCAAAATCTGCTCGGTTAAAAGTTTATTGAATCAGGATTATTAAAGAATAATCTCATAGCTAGATTCACTCTGTTTACCCAAAAGTCTTGGAGGCCACTCAGTTGATATCTGTGAAATGGAGGCATATCATGTTTCAGTGTTGTAAGATTAGTTTAATACGACAGGGGCGCCGGTAACAGACTTACTTCTCCCCGAAGAGATCAGCGAAAGCACATCCCTGAACTTCCACTGTTCTTTGAGTGATTTTCTATCGTCCCGGTGAAGTTGTTTGGGGCAGAAACTAGTCCAGGGAGGGTCTTAATCTCTTTGAAAAACTTCACTGGTGTTTAAAAGGGACTGTCCGAATCACTTACTAAAACAGACTGGGATGAAACTGTGTTCACAACGACAAGCCAGTGACAATTCAGGCCCAATTCCTCGTTTTTCGACCCCTGGAGCAAACTGTGAGGGTTTTCTTGTAGATGTAAACAAGGTCAGTGTAATAGTGAATAAAGCAACACTGTGGTTTTAGTTAATATCATTTAGAGAGCCATCGACTGTATCCTTAAGTTTAACTGCATGTAAGTAAAGTATAGTACAGTAGGTAAGATTTATCAGAAAAAAAGTTAAGATCGCATAAAGAATTCATCAGCGTGATACCTAAAGTGTATAAAAAGCTTTAAGACCTTAAAGTGAACATCGGTCAAAATCATATATTTACCGTGTAGTTTAACTAATTGATACATAAAGTTTAATTATGATTCTCTTAAGAATATGCTAAGCTGTAAGTTTCATTTGTCCAACTCACCCAGTATGAAATACTTTTGAATTCAGTGGAGCGACAAAGGGGCGGGGTGACTCACAGTGACATTTGATTCATTAAGTTCTTGTTAGTATTATTTACAATATTGTATTAAACTTACTATAATAGTAATGGTAGAAACTGTTGATGTTTTTCTTCTCTTGATATGAAAAGGTCTTTATGCATTTATGTAGAATCCCTTTTTAAGGAGTGATAGGAAATCCTTATTTTCAATGGATGCACTTAAGCAATTGTACCAACCTGTCTAAATCACACATTGAGCAAGTAATGCATTTGAATGTAAAAAAAAGACCACTCAACTCGATGCACTCCTTATGCTTATTGTTTTTTTCAATTTACAAGTGAGCTTTAAGTTTTTTTGTTTATGTTTTTGTTTTTTTTTTAAGAAAAATTTTGCGACAGGTTTTCAACTTAGACTATATTTGAGTTCTTCCACATACATTTATAGAAAGTAACTTAAAATGAATAAAAAAAACATATTACAATTTCTCAAATCTATTTTGCTAACATGGGTTATTATTTCATAGAAAGCAGAGGAAAAAAAGTCAGTATCTGGATGTTATTTATGAAAAGTAAAAAAAATGAAGCAACATATTTATGAGTAACCTCAAGACATTTTGTTTTTTAATTAAAATTACAAGAAGTTAATATATTTCTAAACACAGGGAAGTCAGTTTCTACTAATAAGTAAAATGAGAAAAGAGGTTTAGAAGTTTTATTTATGAAAGCTATGGGTGCTCGTCTTTCCTGTGTACATTCATGGTAAATGAAGTCAACGGAACGAGAGCTTCCTATAGCTTAAATTTTAACTTCGGACGTGCACTATCACAACATCGGTGCAGTCACAATGGAATAATGACAGAAAATAATATAATATTTTTTAGAATTTGGAGATATTTTAGTCACAGAGCATCAATTTTGTGCCTCAATTATATATTTTTCCTGCATCAGCATTCTTTGTGTAGTGCTGCTTGCTGTTACCCTTTTCCCCCCTTCAACTAACCCCATGTTACTGACTGAAACACATTACTCATTTCCTCTGTAATCTAAACTCGCTTTTACTTATCAAACCTATAAAACATGTTACGACTGCAACGCTTGGATGAATGAGGCAGCTGTGACCCTTCTGCCAATAGGGTCACACATAACTTGTACACACTTTCATTCATACATTTTCTACATCTACTACTCAGACAGTTTGTGATCACTAGCGACAGAGCATAATCAGCCTAAAGGCAGCCTTTTATGAGAGACTTCCCCTAATGTGTTAATTAGGTGAAGTGTGAAAATTGAGTGGAGGTATCTAGGAGAGGACAACAGCGCACTGTGTAGTAGATCTATGTAACTAGATGCACACATATACACACACAACAGATTCATTACCGTACTAGTTTGCATGTATGTTGTATGGTCACTTAGATAGGAGGAACGGCACATGTCCTGTGTTATCCTTTAACACCAGGACACCTGGGCTGTTGCTCCTCTGTAGATTTTCATAGTTGGAGTCTCTTTGGAAAGTGTAAAAGTTGACATGAGTTTGGGGCCAAGCAAAGACACCATTTCAGTCCCCACATCAAAGTTGGACTTTGTATTCTCAGTTACCTGTTCCTGATGAAAGACTGTTTGCACCTCATATGAATTAACTTGAAGTTTTTAGTTTGTGTAAGAGTAGATACAGTAATGAAAACTTGACGAAAACACAACAATAGCACATTTTCTGCTGCATGTAAACGATGGGGACTGAAGTGGCGTTTGCTGGTGAAACTTGCAACCTTTTCCAAAGAGGCCAAAACAGTCTGACAGTTTGTCTTTGGTAGCGTTTCCAATTTTTCCAGCACAGTAGAGGTGTTTCATACCGGTCTAATAGTGGTTGTAGTGCATTAGTTTTTGGGCCAGCATCACCTGGCGATAGTTTCTGGTTTCTCTGTGAACAGTGAAAGAGGGTTGCCTATGTGGCCCTGTGTGGCTGACCGTCAACTTTGATGGATGGAAAAAAAAAAAAAAGAAGTCTTTGAACTCTGTTACAGTATGCCATGCTCTTACGAGGCATGTGATATTGCAGGTTTATTTGTTATAGCAAATGTTTTTTTTTTGTGAATTACATCTTTTGGAGACATTTTTATTACTATTATTGTATCTGCGCCATGTTAGTTCTGGTTCTTTGTTATTTTTCCAAGATTCAAGATGTATTGTAAATGTTTCTAATAAAACAAAAATGAAATGATCTTCAATTGAAACTAATTGTGTTGTTTTCCATTTGAAGGGGATCTTTAATACAGCTGATTGATCCTGTGATGAATCTTTATTTTTCACTTCCAGTACTAGGAACTCTCTTTTCACATGATACTTTGTACTGGACTTAAGTAGGAGTGCAGATTTAATCCGATGACATTACTATGTAAATATTTTCCAATGACCCAAACGCTCTCTGCCAAACTCATCAATAGAAAATTCAGTTACAATATCATTCAAAAGCTTCTAAAACAGACATGAGAAGAGACAGTCTATAACAAATGAGATTTATTTATACATATGCAGTCCAAATATACATATATTAGAATAACTGTTAAAAAGCCCTAACCTACACCACCCAGTTAAAGACCTGTGAAGTCGACAGAAGTCAGTGTTGATGTGGAAACACATCAGCAGGATAAACGCCATCTGTGTGCATAACCTTTGGATTTAATTAAGCCCCTCCTAGCTCTACCATACTTTCTCCTTTTCTCATCTATTAAACTATTAGATACTAACAAACCCACTCCTGGCTCCCTGATACAACCCCCCGCCCTCTCCACAGGAAATAAAGACAAGTGAGAGCAAGGGCAGACCTCAGGGAGATCCCAGAAGGCAGAGTCCTGTTCCAGTTACATACAGCGTAGAGAGACAGAAAGGAGTAGGTGAACAGGCAGCAGTGGAGGATTTCACTTACAGTAAAACAAGCCATCTCGGGTACATCAGAGACCACAGGAGCAGGGCAGGGCTGAGTGCCCTCACAAGCTCATCCCTTGAAACATTATCCATCCATCCATCCATCCATCCATCTATCTATCTATCCCAGCCAGCAGGCAGCAGCAGCAGCAGCAGCAAAGGGTTGTCCATGCATTTAAAACTATCTCTTAATCCCTCCTGCATCACCAAAAGGTTAAGAACCGGGAGGGTAAAGAGTCATCAGAAGAGCCAAAACCTGTATCCCACCAGCCAGCATGCAAAGCAGTTAACCCATTCACTAGTGATGCAGCTATCTGTTAAAAAAAGTTTGAGTTTGGAGTTAATGCTGTGCAAAGCTTGCAAGAGCATGACTCATCTGTCGAGAACAAAGTGTGCAGAGAGCGGGGAAGCCTTCCAAACAAAGATCAAAAGCAATCAAAAAGAAATTACATGTCACTGTTAGAGAGGGATGTTATTGCTCTGAGTGGTTTGGTGGAACGCAACATGAACCAACTTTCACCAAATTCCAGTATGTGCATTTAGAAAAGATGACTTAAAGCCCTTTGCTCCTGTATTAGTGAGATGTAGTTGTTCTTAAAAGCTTCTTCACACACGACAGTGGACAAAGCATTGAAAAGCATGAGAGCTGCCTTTAGTGTGGAGCTACCGGTGTAGAAAATCGAAATTAACTAGTGTTAAAACTGCAAACCCTTTGTCCAAATAAGACTTTAACCTAGTGTTCAATAAATATAGCAGGGAACTTTCTTTTCTGAATATGATACATTTGTGGAAAATGGGAATGACAGTGGGGACGGAGGGGTTGCAGTTCAGTCTTTTTGATGTGGATTTTTTATTGCCCAATATCCTGATAGTGAGAAATTGAAAGAAAGCGTTTACTAGCTTGTAAAGTACAGCTTTGAAAGGGAGGCGGTTAGCAAAGACAGAAATTGTGATGAGATACAAAAGGGTCCTAATATTGCGTTAAATTTTTCATTAGATTGTGAATCAGTTCTGATCATGTACCTCTTTTAAAGCAGAATGCACAGGATACAGTGCATCTAACCTCGCTACAACCCTCCCTGTCGGTTTGTTTAACCCTCCTTACTATTCCTCCTCTATGGTCCCTTCTTTTATTCTCCATGAAGTTTTCTTAAGCAGACATCAGATAATTCATACTCATCACAAGTGTCCTTGTGTAAAGTGGATCTCTCTACCTGTCTTTACATTTCCCCCTGTCCATCTGTCTGTCTCTGTTTGTCTAGCTGGCCTTGTCCCCGATATAGCCTGGAGGTGAAGGAGGTGAAGATGGTAAAGTCTCAGTTGTTCTGGCAGCAGACACCCTTACTGGCTGAGTTTTGGGTGGGCTCAACTGTGATGGGCACTACGTTGGAGGCTGGTGAGAAGTCTGAGTGGCCTGGCCCTGATATCTGCCTCTGTGACACGATGTTGTAGATGGCTGTGATGGAGAGAGGGGTGAAAGGGAATGAGTTATATGTAGATGCCTTTAAATCCAGCCAACAGAGAGACATATTGTGATAAGGACAAACAGCATGGCAACACTGAACAACAACTGTTCTATCCAAACTCCTGGCAGCACTGACGGATTCTTTCCATCCTAAACTCGCATCAGTATGTCATGAGGTAGCACCAACTCTTGTATTTGGAATTCCCGCAAAGCAACAAGATGAAATGATTTTGCATTTAAACTGGAATACCTAATCGACATGTTGCCTCTTCTTCCCTGTTTGCTCAAGCTTACAAGCAGAAAATACAAAAAGTTAAATGTTCAGTGCATGAGAACTGAAATTAAACAGCTCATTTTCAGCATCGATCTTTTCCTCTGAAATACTTAAATGTCATTCAGCTGGTGAGTTCATCGACTTAAGCGAGGAGCAGCGGTGCAAACATCCCTCTGGTTTACTGTTGCACACTGCCCCTTTAACTCTAAACTACAGCCAGATGTGGAACAAAACAGTCCTGAAATAAAAACTGCCTATTAAGCAAGAAGGTTGAAAGCAAAACAAGACTCCTGGCTGACTGTGACGTGACACGTCAGGTGGTAAAACCATGACTCATTTCGAAGAACTCGACACAGCACCAGCTGCTGAGTCTATAAGGACAATAATCCATCAAGATGACCCTCTCTGACCCACGATTTGCGCCGCTGTTATCTACACATGAGGCTTCTTCCCTGCTTCACTGGGTCTATAGCTGGCCTAGTAATGTGCTGTGAACTTCCTCTATTCTCCTCCCTTAATGAGCTAATTAGCATCATTAGCTCAATGGGGCCTGTTGGTTTGAAGTTTTTATGAATCAGAAATTACTGACAAGGCTGTGGTTAGAGAGGGATGGCTCAAACAACTCAAGCAGAGGCGTCTGGGTATTGAACATAGAGCAGGAGCAGAAAACAAACAGTGAGTGGCACATACTCACACACTGATAGCCTCTGGAGCAATTGGAGTGGAAGCACCACTCAATGTTGGATTGTCCCTTTAAGCACTCCAGGGGTTTGACTGAGTCACAATGATTGCTGTTTTTCCATGTTACCAAATTTCTACATCAGACGACCCTGTTAGCTTAGCTTCGTACCCCGAGGGGAACGGCTTAGAGACTTTCACAGAAAATGAACACCTTTGAACTGGTGTCTGGATTTCCTCTCTAAACAGATGTATGTAGTTTAGTGGGTCAAACATATTTGTGACCCTAAGGACCAGTTTAAAGTGATATTTACAGCTGCTCTCACCAAAGTTGGCTGCCCGGTTGTGTGGTTTTTCCGTGTGCCCATTACCTTCATTTTTCACTTTTAAGGACAAAAACATTCAAGCGGTGTTTTTGCCTGAGACAGCATTTAAGTGTGGGACACAGATCACCAATAGGGTGGATTTTGCTGCCATCTAGTGGTGGCTGAAAGGTGTTGTTATATAAACCATCAACGTCTGGATGAAACTGTTAACACTTCCAGACAAATCAATAAACGGCGTAAATAAAGATAAAACAATTTGGAGGCTTTAAGTTTTGCTGCAGTTCCACATCGAATGCACTTTCATCCTATGATCGGTTATAAACTCTGAAAACTCAGACAGAAAACTCACCTGTGAGAATATTCTTGAAAGCCAGCTCCACGTTGGATGAGTCTAATGCTGACGTCTCCAGGAAAGACAAGCCGTGCTTCTCTGTCAATAACAAGAGCATAATGATATAGACTGTTACTCATTACTTTTTAACTTTGATAACTCTTCACACAGAGCTGAGGTGATGTTTAACTCCTATTTATACTATAGTGGTCTTCGACTGGGTTGACTGTATAATCATCACAGATAATACAGTTTTATGATCTATTGAATATATTATCACTCACACAGACATCTGAGATTTTACCTGGTTTAAATTCTGATGAAAAACCTTTCCAAGCACCAATGCAATCTTCACACAGATTTCATTTAAAATGTGATCCTTTAGAATAACTACCTAAAAAAGACAAGATGACGTGCAACTTTTCCATAGAGCAAGAGGACAACGCTGTAAACATTTGCTCAAATGTAAAATTTAAATACATTAGCATTACGTCAGCATTACAGGAAAAACACTGTTCCAGCCACTTAAATGTGAGACTGCTGCTTCTTTTAACATTGAAATAACTTTGACTTTTTGTTTTAATCCAAATCTTCTAACGTCACTTGGGTGGGGAACGCTTTACTCATGACATTATAATAGTTTTTGCATGGACGTGTCCTTTATAGTCTGAATGTAAATGAGGGATCTTCCATATGGTCAGCGGTACGAAAAAAAAAAAACATATAAGCCACACCAGCAAGCGCTGACTGGAAACAGCGTTTTTAAAGCAAAGACAATGAATTGCTTTAGTCTTATATGGATCAACAAGATTCATGAATTTGACTTCCACACAGGCAGGGCCATCAGGAGTCATTTACCAGTCAAAGCAGGTGCAACACTGCCTCAGACACGAGCCAATAAACTCAAGGTCAAGAATAAACACAAGGGGCAACCACTTTGAAATAATAAGCGTGTCAAAAGGGTGACAATTACACTTAAATTATCATGAAGTTCCGCTTACTGCTTGTAAAAACTAAACCTGCTTTGAAACAAAGCCTTGAAATTCTCAAAGGGTCAGGAGAAATGGAAGTCTAATTTATTTAAATGGAGTCCTTTTGAACTTGTGCTGTGCTTTCTTACATGTAGCCAAGGACGTGCCGCTTGTGGACACGTCAATGTAAAAATGCCCAACAGTGTCAGACTCAAGAACTCCTAATGTAGATGTTTTCAGAGCAAATAAGTGCAAACTGTTATAAAAAAAAAAGGAGTAATTAACTGTATGGGAATCTTTGTGGCAGCAGCATGAATTTAATTCCCTGTCAGAAAAACATGATATTTTGTAAGTTCTTATGGATCAATAATAAAAAAAAACAAGAGAAAATCTTTGTATCAAAGCTTTTGAGGTTTTTCGTTCATGCGCCCTGAGGATAGTCCAATCAGTGTTGTCTACTGAAGACATACAATGTGCAGGGTGTATATCAGAACAGTAGTTATATGTGTTATCTAGGGAGTCAAGGTCCTCTGCTCATGGAAGTATGTCATTAATGCCTTGACAGCATTCAAATTTAAAGATGCCTTTTTGGTTTTCTCCTCGCTGTTATTTCCACGCTTATCTTGGAACACAAGCAAAAGGCAGAGACTCAAAATCCAAAAGAAGAAACAGACTGTGGCTCTACTGGGGTTATCTCTATCAAACAAGCCCACAGATGACCAGAACATCAACAGATTTGGAGGCTGTTAATAAATGCACCCCAGAGAAAATGGGCAAACGCTGCAGATGTTTTCCACTCTCTAAATCAGACGGATACTAAGCCTCTCCAGTAACAGCAAAAAAAAGGAGTTTATGGCCAAAAAATACATGTTGTTGATCACATCCATGCAGAGACTGTTCAATGTTGCTTTAGTTGTTTTCCAATGTGAAAACCTGAATGCAGGCAACCCTTATTTATGGAAGACGAGATGGAGAACTCTAATAAACCATAGTTTCTCATCTGTTTACTGAAGAAGTTAGTATACTCTTTATAACTCACCCTGTGGAGACACAACTGCAGCTTTGACCACTGTTGTACATGCACCTACATATTGATATCTTTATTTCAAACATGTAAAATAACACAAGCACTTGCATGCAACTAAAACCTAGATTGATCCCAATCCTCAAACATTTCCACCAGTATCATTCATCAAACATGGTTCCATCTTATGTTAGAGTGTTAGTGAGAGCTGAATGAATGTGCACTATCCTCATATCACCTGTATAGAATTAAAATTAATATGAGAGAGATAGGAGGTTAAAGCCACTATGAATTACGATTTTGTGGCCACATTTCTTTTCAAATGTCAGCAGAGGGACCCTAAAGATAAGAGGAGAGAAGGTTGAAAATTACAAAATAGCAAATTCCCCTTCACCTCTACAATCTAATGAAGTGCAGCCCTGAACTTTGCAAACTTAGAGAGGTTAGACACTGTTCAGCTAAAAAGAAAACACACATTAGCACCACAAGTCAATACCTGCAAAGGCCTTGGCCTCATCTGTGGGCACTGCCCTGAGGTGGCGCAGATCGCTTTTGTTGCCCACCAGCATGATGACGATGTTGCTGTCGGCGTGGTCCTGCAGCTCCTTCAGCCAGCGCTCAGCATTTTCATACGTCAGGTGCTTGGCGATGTCATAAACCAAGAGGGCTCCAACTGCTCCACGGTAATACCTGGAAAATAAAGGGAGGAGGATCAAGATTAAACATTTTCATTAGATTTCAAAATTCTTGTGTCACATAACCAACTTTGAAGATTAGAGTTGATCCCTGAACATTGGCAGAAGCTAAGGAGCAGGAGACATTGACATTATTTATTCAAATCAAAAAAACCTTCCTGAATATTTCCAGAGTTTTGACACAGAATATGGATTTATAAGTGATTTGTCCTCCTTATCTTTGAATTTAAGATGCCTTTCTATTTTCTATTGAGCATGCACAGAGAGGAACTTCACAAAGAGAGGAAGGAGAAGCTGAGATTAACAAACCACTTCCTGCCCCACAGCAAAAAGGTGCATTTTGTGGTTCTTATCACTTCCTCATGTCTCTACCAAGCTCCTTCAGCTATGATGATGGTGTAATTGATTAAATCTGAATTTGATTCATAGACAATTTGCTCTCGGTCAAAGTTTTGAATCCATACACTGCAACCTAACTAAGTAGAGTTGAAGGCAACTTCATTACACATACTGACTGTGAGAAGGAGTTTTGACAAAAAAGGACACACTGTCCGTGCTCGGGGAAACCAAATGAGCACCTCTAAGTTTCTGTATGGAATGAGACCATGCTTCTTTTTAGCAGTTTATGTTGACCTGAGAGTTACTGGGTTTGAAGTCAGAAGACACCACTGCTTTCATAAAGTGAGCATGTTTTTGAAGCACAAAGGGAGCCCGCGCCTCCACAAAGGCTTCAGCGATGTTCTGTACTCACGCAGAAGTGATAGCTCTGTATCGCTCCTGTCCTGCCGTGTCCCAGATCTGAGCCTTGACAGTCTTGCCTTCTACCTGGATGCTGCGTGTGGCGAACTCCACTCCGATGGTGCTCTTGCTCTCCAAGTTGAACTCATTCCGAGTGAAGCGAGACAGCAGGTTACTCTTTCCTACACCAGAATCTCCTATGAGCACCACTGCAAAAAGGGAAAAAAAGAAAACAGGTTTTTAAAAGTGGAAAAATCCTCACCACCATATTCATACAGTATACTGTGGAATCCACTCATAGACTTGTTCCATTTTAACTCTTGTGACTAATTTGTTTAAGGGAATTTAATCTTTTTTTTTAACAAGTATGGGGAGCTTCAAAAGCACATGATGGAAGCGGCACAGGACACCTCTTCGCCTCAGCTGAAAAGACAAATCCACGGTAAGTATATCAGTTTATTCAACCATGAAAGAGTGATATTAAACAAGATGAGCTGATTCTTAAAATCGAATTCGTTTCTCATTCTATTAGGTAGCCTGCCTTTCCAATGACGCGCAAGTTTGGCTTCTAGCCGAGGAAGAGTAGAAACTCAGGGGACTCCCACTGAGTTCACTAAATATTAGAACCACCTGCTCTTTTCAGGAAATACAAGCAGACTAAACACACTAATCAAGGTTAAACCGGTGATTAGTTGCAGATTTATATTGTCAAATGTACTGCAAATACAACAATCTTTGAATTTAGAAGTGTAACTGGTTATCTTTTACCCTTAAAAACCGAGACACAGATAACACAGCAAATATTCTTTAACAGCTATTATTTTAGATAAGACGCTCCGCTATAATAACAGTCTTTTAAGACAGCTACAAACGCTCAGCACTCAGTCATCTGTACATGAAAAAGACTGTTTATAGTGGGAAAGATTTTTGGTATAGAAAATATTGTGCTTGTAGCAGACTAATTATATTTGGTCAGGCTTAGTTTTTCATGTAGAGAGAAAAACTGAGAATTGCTGGGTGTCCAAATGCAACAGATCTTTTAATGTTTGAGGATTACCTATATTTTTCTTGAACTCTGCTGCTCCTATAAGGACATATCTTATATACAAGAGTATCAGTGACAAAGTAATAGATTTGGAGGGCATTATCAGACAAGAGACAGGAGAGTTTGTAGTGGAGATTGTTTTTAGCAACAACCAGGACATGACAGAGAACGTTTTGGCCAGGTTACACGTAATCAGCAAGCTGCACCTGAAGCTATAAATTCTTGTTTTAAACCTAGGGACATACTGCTTTTTGTTTGGAGAAAATGGTTCATTTTGGTTTGCATACTTAAATCCAGCTAAATTTCAAAATGAAGGAAGCAAATTGCAGTGCTTGCAACTACAAGTCCTTTAGTACTGGCAGTAGCATGATAAAGGCAGTTAGAATAAAGACTTTAAAGCTGTCCCCTCTCTAAAAATGAACTGGAAAAGCCATAATTCGGGTTGGTATTAGTCAGACATCTACTTCCACAATTGTCAGGTGAGTCACTCTGTCAAAAGGAACCCAACACACCAACTCACCGCCCCTCGATTGGGAAATAGGAACTTGTCAGGGAATGTGAAATTGCATTTACAACCGATCACTATGTCTACACTTGTATTTAAGCAATGCAGCTCATTCTTGTGAGAAATTGTGCTTTAATGTTTCTCTGTGTTACTATGGTGTAACTGATGTTTGTAGAGTATGTATTCATCACAATATGGAAAAAATGCAAGTATACATCTCCCTAAAGTATCGCTGCAAAAACAGTGACACTGCCATTTTTGTTTTGTCCCACACAAAAGATCTTGGGCGGAGGACAAAAAATCATTATGCAACTATTTTCAGGTTCTCCGCCATCAGACAGGTATTATCATAGCTTTATTACACACCCATTCACTCGCCCATTGTTGGGCTTGTATTCTCCTGCTATAAAGATATGACACCTCTCTATTCTATTATACAACGCTGCACCCGGTAATGCAGCCGAGCCTATGAGAAATGAAGAGTAAATAACACACTGTTGGTCCTAAATCCCTGTAAATGGGATCAGATCACCATTGCATGTCCAATTTCAGTATTTCCATTTAAAAGCCTTGTATAATACTAGCTGAAAAAGGCAACCTAAAACACATAACCTCTTTAAAAGCAGGATAATTACTTTCACATCACAGCTGATTTTTAGATCCCCAGCTTTCAAAGAAGTCTCTCAGCTTGAAGGTGAAAAATAGAGATGTCTTCAGAGAAAGTTTGAGATTGACAGGATTAGTATAAAAGTTTCTCTGACATATCAAGTAAAAATATTCGTTCACATCACGATAATGACAGTGATGGGTACAAAGAAAGAGGTATGGCATGAGCAGGAAAGCAGGTTGACTCCCTGCACTGCTGTCACCATTAGTAGGGAAAGGTTGATATGACTCACTAAAAGCTCACCCAACTTGACTCAGGCTATCCAGCAGCGAGGGACAAAAGGAGGCTGTAAGAACAAAGATGAACTGTAACAATAATGTTAGGTCTTTCCTGGTTTGAGAGGAAGACTGAACGTCAGCCACTGCCTTATCAGTGTCCTTGCATTGCTGCCAATGAATCAGATAAATGAAAAATCATTTTATCTGAGGAAGAGTGAGCAAATCTTGTCCTCTCTGTGCTCAGAAAGAAAGCTCCTCTGTGGCAACACACGCTCCATGCAGGTATTTCCAGTTAGACAACACATGCCTGTTTAGTGTTCTATATTTGAACAGACCAAAAGCACTTCATTTCCCCTGACAAGGTACAAGTATGAAAGCTGTTGGAACAAAATAGCCATAAGGGGAAAATCATTTTCAACCCTGTGTTGAAGTATATTGAATATTACATTATTTTGTCTGTATTATGTCAGACATATAGGTCTACATCAGCATTAAAACAGACAAGAAAAGGAATAAAAAAATAACGCTTTAAAATAGTTTTCAAAATGTATTAAAAAAAGCAAGAAAAACACCCTGTGTCTCTCATTGTAGGCTAAAATAATGTCACTGTGGTTAATTCTTTGGAGTATTCATAAATATAAACATTACATTTCAAGTACAGCATATTAATACTTCATTTATACTTCACAACTTGGAGGGTCACAACTTGCATCTTTTTAACGTCTTTGGCTAAAAGTAGTTTAATAAATGGAGCAACTGTGAGCTGTTTTAATGGTTCAAACTGTTAACAGGTGATTCCCAGTCAGCCATGAAGTCCTCAGGTAGAAAATCTCTCCCAAAATTCATCAAACTAGTAAGATAAGCTTATTTAAAGCTGTTTTGAGTTTTCATCCCACCACAGTTTATGACCATAAGATGATTGCATCATCGGCCTGCAGAGATGATGACTCCACCACAGATGCTACTTGAGCGATACAGAAAAGTCCTCACAGGCAACAGTGCAGTCACACACCTTTTCCTAACTTGTATCTCTACTTCTAACAAAGTTACAGCCCAGAGCAGGTGCCTGTCTCTGTCTCCAGGTATGAAAAATGTCGCCCCATACACCTTGTTGTTAGGCACGCGGGGGTCAACCCCTCGGCATCAGATGACACTCGCTCACAGGTGTAACCGGGGTTTGGTGTCGAAATTAGACAGCTAGCTTTAAGAGAAAAAGCGACTCACCTTTAAAAAGATAGTCATATTCGTCTTCTCGGCTCGTCATTGCTGTTTTTCTCCGATGACTCTACGTATTTGCTCGAAGACTGACAAACTTCTGATACTTGGAGACCGCCAGACAACCGTCAACGACTTCAACCGTCACACGAAACACCGTCACTTCGCACTTACACGACAACACAGCCGAATAACTGTCACCGTTCAGTAACGTTAAACCGCTGTTACCATGAAGCATGAAAAGTTCCTACAGCCGCTTCTGTCTCTAAAACAAAGTTTCGCCTCGTCTTCCTCAACCTCTGTCACTTGCCATTACCGAGGCTGCGACGTAACGTCACCGTCCTCGTCCCGCCCTCCGTTCACTCCTAATGGTCAATTGCTGATCGACACCTGTCACGAGCGTTGACGTGATTGGTCGGATGTGCTGCCGTTCATAGTTTAACCGCTGGCCGTTGATTTGTATGACGTATGCGGCACCAAGCCTCAACAGGTAGTATAAAACAACAGCAGAGCCCAGCTGGAAAACAGAAGTATTAGAAATATGCGATTGATATATAAATAACTGCAGCCCAACTGCTTCAATATGAAAATATGAAAGACTATTTATCTCTTCAGGAAGATACAGACAGGAGACAACTCTGATAACCCGAATTTTTGGGGGAAATTAAAATTAATACAGATATAATTTTTTAAAGTCTTGCTTCGGTGTTGCTTTCTGTAGTCTTTTGCAGAACTACTTTTCCATTATCGCTAAGATTAGTAACACCATCACTATCGCCGGGTGATTTTTACCCGAATAATTTACCCAAGAAAAAGTACTTGTCATCAAAATATATCAAAATAGTACAAAACATGACACATTTAAGTAGTTTTCTTTTATTTTTAATCGTGCAATGTCCTAAGGGAGGGGGGGAAAGTGCTATGAGGGGACCATATAAAAATTCAACAAAATAACTGAAATTAGCCATTCATGAACAAAAAAATCATATACATACATACACTACAGGCCAAAAGTTTGGAAGCAAAATCAGATTTGTACAAAAAAAGATCATAGTTTCATATATATATATATAATTTGCAACACAATAAACATGACTATTGTGTAAAGAGTAACTTATCAGAAGACATTTTGACTATAATTATTAGGTATTTGAGTTATTGTTCCTTAGACTTTGCTTTCTTTAAAGTAACCTCCTCTGGCTTTAACAACAGCTTGGCATATACCAGGCATTCATTTCACAAGTTTTCTAAGGTATGTTTCAGGGATTGCATTCCAAGCTTTATTAAGTTCATTAAAAAGAGACTGCTGATTCGTGGCCTTTCTGACCGATCGATCCAGTTCATCCCGCACAAGCTCTATTGGAGAAAGGTCTGGAGACTGACAGGGCCAAACCATCTTTTGAAGAACACCTTCCTCTTCTTTTTTGTCTAGGTCACCCCGACAGAGCTTGACAGAATGCTTAGGGTCATTGTCTTGCTGCAAAACAAACTTGTGACCCACAAGTCTGAGTCTAGATGGAACAGCATGGTGCTGGAGGATGGAGTGGTATATATATATATATGTATATATATATATATATATATATATATATATATATATATATATTTATATATGTTGCTTTCTGTAATCCTTGGCAAACCTTTTTTTTTTTTTTTAAACTTGCTGATGCTTAAACTGTAAATTATTTTATGCTGTAGTTTGTGTGATCAGTAATCGCTGTGTTGATTTTTGTCAAACCAAGTATGAGAATTTGAAAAAACGACACCCAGAGTAGCATTCCTTTGAACTACAATAACTTGCAACAGGTTACATAAATACATTTTCAGTCAAATATAGGCCTCAAGTATTTGCAAACCATCAAATTCTGTTTTATCTGCATCTTCCTCTATGGTCCAGCTCTTATGGAATTTGACGATTTAAACTGATTTCAGAAAACATGTAAAACTGGATAAAGGTGTGCTTACAGAACATATTTTTATCATTTGTAAATAAGCTGAATTGGACCAGCATTTATGTGATTAAACCCAAATGTGACTCTCTTAAGTCCTGCTTTTTGTTGTACAACACAAGTAACACACCGGAGGACAACTGTCTTTATAAACTGTTTATTTCTTATTTGAAATTTGTCTCCTTTTTACATTTTCAGCTCAAACACAGCAAGAGTTGTACACAATATACACCCTAATCTGACTGAAAAGGACACATAAAACA
Organism: Xyrichtys novacula; assembly: GCA_962446985.1. NCBI lineage: Eukaryota > Metazoa > Chordata > Actinopteri > Labriformes > Labridae > Xyrichtys > Xyrichtys novacula. The sequence goes on from OY660871.1 coordinate 30,465,250, forward strand.
GTCCTGTCTTACTTACATTTGAAACTCCCGCTCTCAGCATGCATTATAAATATTCATCACACAAGTTACACAGTGAAGTGTTTATTTTTGACCTATGTATATTCAACAGCAAGCAGATGGACATTTGCCTTCAGATCTTTTGGTTCAAATATATTAATCTTTCTTTGAATACATCACCAGCATGCAGTTTGTACAACCCACAAATCAGTCTCTTCAAAGGGGCATCACTTAAGACATCTCAATATCGTACCCCATACTGTGTTGCTGTACACTCTTCCAGCTCCAGTAAAGCATTGTTGGTGAAGGAGGAGTTTAGCTGGGACTCCCCTGGTCTCCTGAAGGTCTTTGAAGTCAGATGTTCCTGCAGCAGGGCTTCCTCTCCTCTGTGTTGTCCGCTCCAGAGTTGTTGAAAGACACAGCACCGATAGAGCCCTGATTCATTGGTTTATTGCCGCACTTCTTGCGAATCTCTGCAGCAGAAAGTGATCATGAATTAGTATAGTTGATTGATAGTTGATAAGAGCACTTAGAACCAAATAAATGTGCAAAAGAAACCTAACAGAAAGTTTCCTCGATCATCAGGCTGCTGTGGGAATACACGAGGTCATTATTTGACCTTTGCGAGACTTTCTCCAAACTTGCCCAAGCTGCAGAGATGAAGTCTGGTTACGTGTGGTTAAATTTGAGGTCAAAGGGTGGAGCTGGAGTTGGAGCTTCAGCACATTTATGGGTTCATACTATTTGTTTTTCTTCAAAGAGAAGACAGGGAGGGAAAGTTAAGGGGAACCAGCATGTGTGCAGCAGCCAAACCTGTCTCAGATTAGGTTGTGAATCATGATAACCTTGTACTGGAAGAAAAATTTTTATTATCTTTGTCAGACTGCAGATTTGAAATTGAAGAAGAGATTTAATAAAGCAGAAAAAAGTGGAATATGTCTTATTAAATTACCTGTTAGAACATTGTTGAATGCTGCCTCCACATTTGTTGACTCCAAAGCCGAGGTCTCCAGAAATAACAGACCATTCTTTTCTAAATCAAACAAATAGTACCATTTAGTTTCTATTTACAATAATAAAAAAAATTCCCAAATATGAAACTTCAAATTCTTAAAATTTGAAGGGAGAAGTTGATTTCTGGACCTTGTAATACTACTTGGTCATAACTTTTCTGTTGTACCTGCAAAGTCTCGAGCCTCCTCGGTGGGCACGGACCTCTCTGACTCCAGGTCGGTCTTGTTTCCCACCAGCATCACTACAATTTTGGGGTCGGCGTGCTCATAGAGCTCCTTCAACCAGCGCTCTGCACTCTCATAGGTCAGGTGTTTGGTGATGTCATACACCAGGAGGGCTCCAACTGCACCTCTGTAGTACCTGTTTGGAGAAAAAATACTGTAATTACACTTCTGGTGACTTTTGAATGCATTCGTTTTCTGTAGTTTTTGGTTTGAAGTGCTGTTTAATTAAATGAATTTGAGGTCTTGTGATAAAATTCAAACTCAAAAGCTTCAAACTGTATAATCTAAAATGGTCCTTCAGGTCACTTTGGGGCAGGGGTGTGTCCAGAGGAATGGCGAGCAGTTGCAAAGGCCCCCTCAAAGCCTGATTGGCCACCCTCCCCCCAGGTGCTGTTGTGTTTACACCTGATTGGAATAAAATTAATCACTTGCTCAATTCCCATGTAGCTGAACACCTGGATAGTTTGTGTTTACTTGTTTAATTTGCACAATTAATTTGCTCCATTCATTAATCTCAAAGGTTGAAGTTGCCACATTGGGGAAGCTGACTCCAACTTACACTCAGTTGGGGTCAGCCACTTAATTGGGGAACTACCGATCTTCCTGCACTTCTGCATTAGCTTCATTTCTCAACCTCAGAAGTCGCTGCTTCATTTTCAATCATGATTCAACCTGTCGTTCAAAGGGATGTTTTTTTTAAAGAGGGGTTGTGTAAGGTACTATGAATACTAAGTGTATTAGCCACAAGGGATCCCAGTCAGCTCAGCCCCTTTGTTGATTAGCTGCAAGAGAACTGCAGGTGCAGATGGGGTCAACTCTACTACATCATTTGGTATAACTCCAACAAAAGCAGTCTAGAGGTGTGAGGGAACACTCTGTTCGTTTGGACAAATATCAGTGCTATACTTTGCCATCATAAACCTCATTTGACATAAACGTGTTTTTCTGCAGGCAGCACCTCCTGCATAACAGTGCGTATGTGTTTCACACCAGATTAGTGCAAATGCTCAAATTTGATCAATCACGCGTCTTGATTGCTGAACGCTGGACTGAGGCACCCACATTAATTCAGCCTGTGCCTATGTTAAAAAAAACTTCAAAGATTTTCACCCAGAAAATTTCCAGCTAGCCTCCTCGTATCGTTTCGAAGTAAAGTACAGGTGGGCTCCAGTGAGTCCGCACAGCAAATCTTACAGATGATGGAATTTCAATGGAAAAATTCTCACTGGGATGTCAAGCAACAAAGCAGTGACAGGAAAACAAGACAGTACGGCTGTGTGCTTTAAAACCCAACACACAACGGATATAAAGATACCATACAGTGATCCAGAGCTGAGGGGAACTACATGAATAAGAATGACCCTGTTCACTGTGTACTTGATCTGGTCATTTAAAATCATCGACTGTAGCTGGTTTTACTATTGTCCTATCTTCATTGAGAATAACTTTTTCCCCCCTGCTCTCAATTAAGGAAAAACTGTAATGAATGACAATTGGTCTGAAGTGGAAAACCAATCAATACTTCCTCCACAATTACATTTCTGCTCCATACTTCCACGAACATAATTAATTCCACTTTAATAGGTTTTAGCCGCTTGTTACGGCACAAATGGGAAATTCCATGGGAGTGAGAATTTGCATAGTGGAATAAGTCGGCAAGTAATTACCCAAAAAGCCAAGCTGTCAGAAAGGAGCTAATCCAGCAGTGTAGCATATCCTCAGATTTTCCCATGTCTTAAAAATAAAACTGACATGGCTCTATTGTTTTAAAACCAGTTTCCACAGTTAATCCCACTAGTTTAATTAAAAAAAAGAAGAAGAGTGAATGAGGAGCAGCCTCGGATAGGACGGAGACCCAATGAGCTCTGAGCGTTCAAACAGTCTGTGCCCTAACCAAGTGTTTTTTCTGAACCCGAGTGTGCCAGCTGTAAGCCGAGCTGAGAATGTGCTGGTTGTTTTTCAGGTAATGTGGGAGGGAACCCAGGATCAGTGCCTGTCCCTGCGTGTGTTTTGGCTGATAACAGCACCACCTTAAGATGCGGACTTACAGGTTGCTCAGGAACTATGGAGCAAGAAAACAAGCATGAAATGTTGATTTAAAAATCTGTATTTACCTTCTGTGTGCCATGCTAAAAACATCTGCTTGTTAGGAGGACATGTAATCACCAAAGCAGTGCATCTGCTGGTACAACACATTACCAAGACATGGGAAGAAAAGCAGACATTGTCACTGAAAGTTACATTTGGCAGACTCTCTATAAACACACTCTTATGAATCACAAATGAAGGATGAGCCATCGTCTCTGCTAAGTGAGACTTTGGGGCTCAGCTACACAGTGTTTATCTACGGCCAAGTTGAACACAGAGTTGTTGCCAAGGAAAAAAAAACAGTTTTGTTGAAATAAATCTTACTCAGAATCATGCAGCATCCATTATAATTTTGGAAATATGCAGATGAGACACATTCACTCCCATGTGTACGTTAAATATGAAGTTATATTTGCTTAGACTCATACATAGAACAGGAGCATGGAGGTTAAAATTTGGCCTCACTTTTTTAAGGAGGTTAAAAATTATGCTATCATAATTTTTCAAACCTAAACCCAAAACATGAAATTACTAAAATATATGAATTGACTTCTCTGCCAGAGTGATTTAGTTGTACATAAAACGGACACTATCAGTTTCTTTAAGCCATAAGATTTAGAGCTCCCCCTACTGACTGGCTGCAGTAAAACTAATAAACTCTGCCCTCTTGGGTCAAACTATAAAAATCAAAATACAGGTCAAATGAATTAATCTTAAACATATTTTGCAATGTTTTGATGATCTTACTAAACTGGTTCATGTCAAGTGTTCATTTTTTCCGATAAGTTTTGCTTTAATTGATTATTTGTCGTTAAAAAAAAAAAGGATGTGATGTCATGCTTGACAGTTCTGTTGACAAACAAAAGCTCCTGTAGTCATCTGTCCCAGATTAGCACAAGAGTCATCTATTATGGTGGTAATGAAACTATAAAATGATAATCTTAACTAGTGATCCCCAAACAAAGGGGCGGTATTACTAGGCTCCTGTGTCGATTTTTGGCACCCCCTTTTGGCAAATCACTCTTTACATATCTTGTCCCCTGTATGCTTAGGTAGCATCTTGTGACAAAATATCTAACTATGCTATTAGTGAATATTAATGTACAACATATAAATCAGGGCTGTTTCATCAGCTGCCTAACTGACACCTACCCCTCCACGATGATTTCTGGCATCAAAAATTACAATATAAAAGCAACTGGTGTTGTTGATGGTGAGCTTTTTTGGTTTTGTATGTCATAAAAAAGCATCAATATGAATTTTAGTTTATTTCATGAATGTCAAAAATCTCCTCAGAGGAGCTTTAAAGGACTGCAAGATTAACAATAAGGCTGACAATGTGTTGGGCTGCTCATGCATCAGACTTTTTAATTACTACAAAACTGGCTTTTTGTTTCTTCCAGTTCGAGTTTTGGAGGTTATAATTCTGTATTTTTATGCATGGTCTGATTGTGTGTTTTGTATCTAGTGAGGGGAGCTCAATATTTTCATCCAGCAAAGGGAGGCCATGCAAAAAAAAAAAGAAAAAGTTTGTGAATCACTGAACTAAGCTGACTTACTTTTGGCTTCAGCTTCATGTTTGGTGTACAAGTTTGATCAATTTGGCTGAAAGAACCAGGATTATACCCACTCCTTCAAAGTCATACAGGTGAGACACATAATTACGCTAATAAATGTATTTCAGGTGTGTTGATTGATGATACTCACGCAGAAGTGATGGCTCTGTATCTCTCCAGTCCTGCCGTGTCCCAGATCTGGGCCTTGATGGCGAAGCCTCCGAGGTGCACAGTCCGGGAGCTGAACTCCACCCCGATGGTTGTGCGGCTGTCATGGTTAAACTCGTTTTTGGTAAAGCGGGCCAGCAGATTGCTTTTTCCCACACCTGATTCTCCTATTAGAACCACTGCAGAGAAAACAAAAATCAGAGGTATTTACATCATATTTTGTGCTTCCTTATTACTGAACTAAATCCCTGGATGAAGGAGACAACAGTCACGTTCCTGTGAGCAAATATTTGCCAACCCTGTGACACACACTCCATCCTTTACGGCCCCTTTTTATAGAAGCCTTTAGTCAAGGTGTGTCTTTTTTAGTTGCTCCCTAAGTCCTCCGTCTTACTTGTCTAGGAGTGGGGGGTAATTACACCATCGGGGATATAGTGTTCGAATTTAAAAGCACCACGCCTTCATGGTAAATAGGTGAATCATTTGGAGGAAAAAAGGTGTCGAGTAAAAGAAGGAAATTATTCCTAATTTCAATGCAGGGATTGAATGAAGCCAAACAAAAGTAGGATTAGGCACAGGTGTAGTATTCGAAGTAGATGACTCACATGGACATTTTGATGGTTTTGAGTTACTTTCTCCAACAATTTTCTCTAATTTCTCCCAAAAGGAGCAACTTCACTGCTTTCTTCTATCTTTTTTATTTTCAGTCATGTTCAATTCATGATCATAAATGTTTAAGGAACTCACTTTAATGAAACTGCACTGCAAGTTCGCCACTCTGTTCCTTTTTGTGGGGGATAGAGACACATTTTTCCTCTTCAAAGAGAAAAAAAAACCCTTACAAGAGAACCTTTGTTTCAGGAAATACAGCTACAGCAAGAGAGGTGATGCAGATCAGGTGGAACAAGTAATGCTGCAACTTCCTTTAATCTTGGTCAGAGGAACCAGCCCGCAGGGTAAACAGGAGAGCAATCCTGCAGACACCCCCTCTGTACATGTCACTGACTAATGTTTGGGTTTCAGTTGTAAGTAGCTGACTCAGAGAGCAGAAAGGCTTGGCTTAATTGGCACAGATAGGAAAGTCTGAGCACATTTTGGAAACACAGTAAGACTGGGATAACTGCAGAGCAAGGATAGACACAGTCAGATTCTTGCTGAGGCGTGTGAGCTTGTGAGCGCTGAGATAATTACTCCAACTCTTGTGACATCTTCACAGCAATTAAACATGGATTTAGGGCGTGATGGGAGCTAATAGCTTGTTGGACAATTTGGGAAATACACTTATTTGCTTTCTTGCAGAGAAAATTAGACAATAAGTTTGGGATAACTCTCCTCGCTGGGTTTAAATATGAGAGCCGTTAGCAAGCTGTTAGCTCTGATAAGCACGGAGTCAGTAACCTCTGGTGTTTAAAAATGAAACTGATGCAGGAGTGTAAAAAGTACCGTAGTTTTCTGAGGAAGCCAAGGAAATATCATTTACACCTCTGATGAAAGGCCTATTTTTACAGTGGTATTTAGTCACACTTACATCCTGGTTCAAAACAGGTCGAAAGCTAATAGCCCACCTTAGTTAACACCTTTAGACTCTTAGGTCTATATACAATCTACGGTTACACCTCTTTGCCTCTTGCAAAAGCTTGATTGTTACACCTCCTTTTCCCTTGTATATGAGTATGAAGGTTAGTCATGTGGGAGTTTGTTTATTCTTAAGAGAATGTCCATGAAATCACAGTCATTTTTCAGGTTGCTAATTAGCTAACAAGCCTTTTCCTTTGTTTCAGTTAGCCTTTTGGGTTGTTAGGACAGTTTGATACATTAAGAAGAACCTGTTTATCCTGAATCAAACGAATGTTTGTCTGCTTTGATAATTGGTTATATGTTTAGTTTAAGCTTTTATGTACAGGTGCCGGGTGTAACACGTCTTAGTTTCCACTGACCTGGATTTACATGGCAGTGTACTAAATGCTGAACAATGACAGTTGGGTTTAAATCAAGCACTTAAATCAGCTGCTTCAACTATGTGCAGTCTCAGTAGATGACTGTCTATCATGAGTCTGGTTCTGCTCGAGGTTTCTGCCTGTTAAAGGAAGTTTCTCCTCTCCACTGTGAAACGCTGCAGTGTTTCAATCATGTGATTGAAGATGGGATGGGAGTGAGTCTGATCTTACAAGGTGGGATGTGTCTTGAGATAACATTTGTCGTGATTGATTGATTACCGCTCCTCACTCTCTGTCTCTTTTCTGATTATAATAATAGCAAAGAGTATCGGTAATAAGATGATTACAAAGAAGCTACTTACTAACTCAGGAGATTCTTATTTTTTGTTATTTCTCTTCAGTCTTTTGTTCATATTTTAACACCCACGGTCATCTGGCACCATGGATCAACTGTTGATTATTAGGTCCAGATTTTGTTTGCAAAACTATATATAATAAAACTCCTTACATCACTTATTTTTAAAGTTAGCTGCACCTTTAAAATCTGCAAATATTGCATAGCATGCTCCAGCCCTGTGTAGATTTGGTTATATACTATTTCAGCATTTTTATTTGTCACAGATGGCCAATTTTGAAGCTGCATTTTCTGTGTGTAACATTATATTGATGGTATTTGAACCTGCAAATGTACAACTATCCATCTCTGATCCTTATATGTCAGTCATTATATGTTCTGTTGATATAGTTTTTCCCTGGTTTTGTTATTTGAGTGCATTTTCTTTGTGTTTTCCCCTGTGTTTCTGTCCCCTATTGTTTCTGTTCCCTATTGTTCCTATAGTCCAGTCTTGTGAGTTTTCAGTTTGTGTTTGACCCTGTTTCCCTCCTGTTCTCTTTGTTTTATTCTTTATATCAGTTGTTCATGTTTCCTGTTTGATTTTGTAGTTTCACCTTGTGTTTCTAGTCTTGTTTTACTTCCCTAATTTTCCCTCCTTCGTTAATCACCCATGAGTTTCACCTGTGTCTCATTAGCCTCACCTGTTGCTCGTTTCCCAGTGTGTATATAGTCCCTGTCTTCCCCTTTGTCTTGTTGGTTCATTGTGTGTATGTTTGTCAGTGTGCATATGCCTGTGTCCCCAGTTGTTCTCTGTGATTTTGCCCCAATGACTTTTGTGGCTTTTTCTCTTTTGTTGCTTTTTTCATTTAGTTCTTTTAATTAAATCATTTTTAGTTCTGCATTTGGGTCTTTTTCTTTGTTTAACCCTGCATGTCGTGACAGAGTTGGAACATTTTTCAGGTCTCCAAGTGAGTCTTTATTATTTATTTTTTACTTTTTCTCACATTTAGAAAGAACTTGGAACCTCCTTCTGACCCAAATTAGATTAAAGTTCCAAATAGACATGATTTTTCACAGAACATCTCTACCTCATTGTCTACAGGGTGAACTTTCCCTCCTGTGAGAAAGCAGATCACATTGTGAGGTTGTATTCAAAGACAAGAACGGCTTTATTTGGAGTCCACAAATCTGTTCCTCTCCAGTTAGAACCACAAAAATATTGCTGGCACTTTTTCCCTCAGCATTTTTAAAGATACTGCCTGAAAGCACCAGTGTCTCATCACCTCGGTTCCCCACTCTTAAAATGTTTAACCCAGAGTCTAAGGTCCTGAGGAGGAATGTCTGACAAGTTTTGCTTGAATTGTTCACCCGGCAGCCGCCTCACTGTAATGCCTTTTTCCAGTGTGGGCGAGGTGAGAATGCCTGTTTTCCTAGTTTTGCCCTCCTCTCCTCCACAACTGAGTAACTTCTTAAGCAAACAATACCTCTGGTTTCTATGGCGATACAGGACAAGAGGCCCCCGAAGCTCTCCAGCCGAGTTTGTTAATTCTGAGGATGCCGGGACACACTCGAGGTGTTGCAGGGAGGATTAAAGTCTCATTTTGTTTGTTTTATTGACATTCAGGACTAGAAATGTGACTGCTGTGCTGCACACACTGCTTTCGCGCTACAGCCTGAAATCCTGGATTTGTGTTCAAGGTACTTTTTAACAATACAATGTTGTTTGGATGTAATGCACACACACCTGCAGCCCATGTACTCCACACTGTCGCCCTGTAGGCTGTATGGAGGACTAAGAATGTGCAGGATTTACATTCCACTCAAGTGTACAGTATTTGATTTTACCGATAAGTTTCTCTGAGCTATCTGTAAATCACTGTGAGGAATGGAAACCGGCTCCCACTCTCAGATAAAGAGCATCTCGATGTTATGAGCACTGCAGCAGCGAGTACGATTATTCACAGATAAACAGTTTGTGAACATATTCACAATTCACCTGCTCCAGAAGGGAGTCCTCCTGTTCCACTGCTCATCGGTAACACTTTAATTTTAGTTCTAGACTTAAGTTCGATGAGAAGATAGACGCTACTATCAACTCTGCCAAATGTTCATAAGTCTGGAGCCAACAGGCAGTTTATAGCGTTAAGATTTAAAGGTACTATGAGGAGTTTTCAACTGGATGAGAAGCAGTCTAACACATGATATTAATGCCTCTTTATGACCTTCAAAAGCAAACAAAACTATCAGCAGTAAGTCTCATTATTACTTGGCTATAATTCTTAATGCCTGAAATCACTATGAGGAGGCGGGGTCACAGCAGATGATTGACAGCCAGCCAAGAAAAAGCTTGTTTTGATTTTTTTCAAAGGCAAATGCTCACAGTGAGTGATCATTTTCCCTACAAAAGGACAACAGAATAAAGTTTTAATTTAAAAAAGTCACATGTACAGGACGAGAGGTCTCGCCTTAAGCATGAATGTAGACACCACCACGCCTCTGTCTTTGAAGCCAAAGTATCGCTTTAGTGGGTGCAGAAATATTGTGCCAGTGGAGCAACAAGACAAGCGACACTCCACTTTAATGAAAACACACTTCAAACTTGTCACTAAAAAACACCCAGATCTGTCACGCCCACAGGAAAAACATTCTCCGTCACGACTGAGGAGGCTGACCAAGATCTTTACTTCATCCAGTCACCAGGGGGAGCTTTAAATTTTTTGGCTTCACTTTGGATTGCTATTGTGCCACTCATGTTTCATATATAGCCCATGACTTACAAACTGAATAGTGCATGACTCCTAATAAAACCACAATATGCAGCTTCTAAACTCAAGTCTATACAAAGATGAAATATTTCAAAGATAAAGGTTAGTCTCTGAGCTTTAGAGAAGCTTATGGGTGAATTTCACAACCATCAGACTTCGGCCTATCTAGACTTTTATCCCTGTTTTTTTCATCTCCACAAAAGTAAGCCAGACCATCAGTATCAAAACTGAAAATTACTGTCTAGTAAATTTTAATGGTTGTAACTGCTGCAAGGAGGTAGGTCTCAGACCAGATGATTGACAGCACACCGACGCCTTTGTGAAAACTTGACTTTAAAAAAGCTCTTACTGCTAAAAGAAAGCAGGATATGATTATTATTTTATTTGAATCAGGGAACAAAACTTACACAATAACAAAAACAAATCAGCCAATAGGTAAGAAGAACCTTTTCTTTCCACAGGGGATGCCGAATCAACTAAAAAACAGTAATTCACCGTAGATCATTTCATGATGACAATGCAGATGTACTCGAGGAAATGTCATTATTAGTTGAGTTCTCGCCATATGAATAAGGTTTAATTTATTGTATACACCATATTTTTTAAAGGACCTCATAGCGTATGGTATTTTATGAAGCTGAGACAGTTTGTCTTGTTAACCAAAGACCTTCAGTGCTTTATTAAAAATCAATACATCATTGGTGTGTCATATCCCTGTAAATAAACCAAGTGACAGCCTTGGTTCTTGAGGAAAGCAGCTGATGTAAATGCGCCAAAAACTGCATTTCTCCAAGTTTCCACCAGAGGCTGGCTGCAAAAGCACCAGAGGCCACATACACACCCATTCTAAAAGCCTGTCTTTACAGCAAAACACTGTACAGGGGTGGAGTTTTGAAGATATTAAGGTTTTGAGCTTTGCATGATTAGGGGTATGACTGACTTGACCAACAAGCCAGCACAATGTCACTTATTGTGAGGCGACCAAAAGCCTGCCTCAACCCCACCTTCTTTAGTCAGTAATCCCAACACTAGGACTGCCATCCCAACCCTGCTTCAGAACCTGTCTTCAGATCACTAATGGGTGAAATCAGCACCTGTAAGGTACTTTTAGTTTGTGTTGAATTTGACGCCTCCTGTCGACCAGAACGAGCCTCTTATATCTCCTCTAATTTTGTCCTGTTGGTGCAGAAGTCGTAAACAATATAAATCTCATTCTGCTGTCTGTTAACAGCATAGAGTGTATATGTTGGCAACGTCACTCATTTGTTTGTGATGCAAAGTTAAAAGCCCATGGGCAACAGCAGTTTCCATATTGGTTATACTGATTCAATCTAACTTTCAGTCAGCCAACCAGAGGCGGGCCTCTACAGTGTGCCCATCTGTCAGTCAAGTCAGCTGTGCCTCTGATTTGCCAATCTTGTGACCCTAAAGAAGAACTTGGAGAGTGTGGGACACTGGGATAGTTGTGCAAGGTCTTCATTGGTGCACTCTGGCAAACACAGTCAGACCTATTTTCAGAGACCTCGTCCACACAGTCAAAATGGGCAAACTGTCACTCATGTTCTTAATAAAAAAAAAGGGCACCCCAAGCCCTCCTCTGGTCCTGGTGCTTTCTGACTCTCCTGGTGTCACTCACTCATGTGTCCTCCGTTGACTTCCTGCCACGAGTTGGATGCTGCACAACTGTCCGGTCAAACTACGTTACAGCTCCGCTCTTTCTCAGGACTGGACCAGTTTTAGAGATTATTCTACCCTACAGTCAAGCCCTAGAACACATGGGAAAATATGACCCAGGCTTAAAAAAATACTGAAGCTCCCTCTAAATAATTTCAAAACAGACGTAGGAGCCCTAAACTGTTTTTAGACCAGGCAGTAAGTGTGTTTATTTTTGCTCTAGAAACATGCTTTGTTGGCTCAGTGTGTACGTGGTTTCTAGTGCTTCTACAGAGAGACTCTAGTGGACACTCAATTGTCAATTGTACAACTTTTCTGTTGAAAATGTTAATCAGGCTCCTAGTTCCTGCTTATTTTGATTAACATAAAAATGATCAGCTGTCCTGAAGATGGTCCGGTTTGCTTTTGTTTATCATGTAAAAACATCAGTATTAGTCTTTGTTTGTTTCAGCTGATAAAGGAGCTTTTACTCCTTTTGTACGACTGTTTACTCCAACTCATATGTCAGATGCAGAACAAATAGATAACACAATCACAGAGCAGCTTTGTGTTGATGCAATGAGGACACTTTGACAGTCCGGGTTTGCTGTACTGTATCAATGAACCATTTTGCCATCCTTCATTGTATCATTCCACACGAAACTCTAGACATAACAGGAATCAAAGACCACATCCTGGTTTTCAACAAAAGACCGTATTATGCATGTTTGCAGCTAACTTACTGAAGGATAATGTGCTGAACTGGCAATGTGATTATAGTCACACTCAGCCTCATCTAACATGTTCTGCAGCTTGCAAAACACCTGCAAACATTATTTACCTGAGCAGCTGAGAGAGCTGCCAACACACAAACACATTAGTGGTTATTTTAGTTTATCCAATCATCATGCACTGTGTATTGCCCCAACCTGTTCATTCATAACACTGTGTTATACTGTGATGACACAGATATTCCTGTTAATGGTAAATGCCAAGTTAATAATAAACAAGGAAGTTGAATTTGAAGGGCGAAGGATGAGAACAAATGAGCGCATTTCAAAGACTTCACGAGGGATCAGGAGTGAAGCAGGTGGATCTGAACTCACCTTTAAAGACTAAGTTGTAGGCCTCATCTGACCCCATACTTTGTCCATTCAATGTTGCTGCCCCACAGGTTAGCGCCGCGCCTCCAGGACTCACAGATTACCTGCAGGATGTAAGGTGACACTGGCTGACGACACGACCCACCTGCACCTCAGACCCTCAGGAAAGAAGACAGCTGCAGGAGTGTTTTTAACGCATGAATAAAAGCCAGCAGCTCCCTGTCCTTCACTACCCTATCCCTATCTGAGAGCTGGCTTGTTTGAACAAGACATGCTGAGTGTATCCAGGTTGTTGTGCAGCAGCAGGCGGGGTCTGTGTCAGGGAGTGGTGCTGCGGCCGTGGAGGTGTGTCTTTGTATTGGAGCGAGAGTAGGGCAGGTTGGACAGGTGGGGCAACTTGCAGGTACAGCTGAGAGGGTCTGTCAGGCGCCTTCTGCTGGATTATCGAATGACTGCATGCAAGGAGCAGGAAGTGAGTGTTTCTACCACGTTACACAAAAGAAATCATCCTAAAAAGATTAGACGTCATTTTCCTTTAAGGCTTCAACAGTTTGTCGATTTTTATTGATGTTTTTTAAAGGTTGAAAAGCTCTTATGTTCCCATTGTGCAAAAATCACTGTATGTCAGCTCCCATTAAGGACATTTTAAAGTCGGTCTGCTGCTTCACACTGTACATTTTACTGTTATGACTCCATAATTTGAATTTATATGCCAGTTTCTTTTACAAAGAGCAGACTTCTGCTCTTCTGGTCTTCTACTCTAAGACGTCATCCAGATGTCTTTCACTATTTTTCACTCTGTCTCTAAACATGCCACTTGAATTATGAAACTAGTTTCAATCAATCTGATGTAAAACTTTAAATGATTTTCGTTTAAGGATAAAGAAATCTTATGCGAGCCATGGGCTGTCGTTAAATTGTACCTACAACTAATTTTTTTCCAAACAATTCAAATCAATTTTAATATCAGGTTTCAATGCGAGAGAGTAAACAGAATCAAAATATGATAAGATTAAAAAATGCATCCTGTGATTATCCGAAAGTCGTCATGTTGTTACCTCTTAGGAAGCAGTTATGAAACAGAGAAATTAGAACTTGTTTTGAAAGAAAGACCGTTTTAAAATCAATATTTTTGCATCAATACAACCTGAGTATGATAGTAATAGGAAACATTTTATTAAGAAGAGCAAAATGACAAAATGATTTCCGGGCTCTGAACCTGAAAAATCAATCAACAACAATGCAAAACTTTTAAAAAGGTGAAAATTAGCTCACACAATCTGTACATGCTGTCTGCAGACGTTACACTCTGTGAAACCATATTTGTTTTTTGTTGCTGGACACTTACTGGATTATATCTTAAAGTCCTTATTAACTTGACCTACTTTTGAGCCTCTCTTTCCCAGACTATCACTATCTCTCCATTATTCATCCCTCTGAAATTGTAGTTGTGAACCTCCACTGACATCGACCAGAAGGGAAACACCGGCTTCACTCGCCTCATCCATTAAACCAGCGCTGGAAAAACCTTATTTAGAGAGAATTATAGACCAGTTTCAAAACTTCAGTTCTTGACCAAAATCCCAGATGTGTCCCAGCAACTTAAATCTTGTTAAATAGAGAATAATGTATTTGGAATAGTCTAACCTAGCTTTGCCCCCTCTACAGCACTGAGACAGCTCTCGTACAAGTTTGCAACAACCTTCTATTGGCTGATGACGCTGGTTACTGTTCCTGGACCTCAGTGCTGTGCTTGGCAAACATGAATCATGGGGTTCCCCAAGGTGCTGTTCTAGGTCCGACATTATTTTCAGTTTACATGTTACTTTTGGGAAACATAATCCTCAATTATCCAAATTTATATACCTGTGCCGATGACACACAGCTTTACCTCCCCATCGGAGCTGATGACCCATCAAACATCACAGTTCTTCACAAGAGTCTTGCAGAAGATGAAATCATGGATGACAGACAACTTTCTACAACTCAACAACAATAAATCTGAAATAGTTTAGTTTGGTCCAAACGCAAAAAAATCCTGAATAATCCAGACAAACTGTGTGAAACCTTAGAATGATCCATTTTGAGCTGCAGGTGAAGAAAGTAGTCCAGTCCTAAAATATCGCTATCATGTCACCTAGAAAACTCATCCATACTTTCATTTCCAGGCTTTTATTTTCACTACACGTGTCCTAATCAATAATCAATTTGACAATCCTAGACAGTTCAAAATCCAGCAGTTCTGATTTAACCAAAACCAAAACGTGTGCTCAGATCACCTCATTTTTAGCACAGGCTGCTGAAAGTTTTAGCTTCACATTTTAAACACAGCATGGACTCGCACCTCCTTTTAGTTCAGATCTTTTACCTCCCAATGAACCAGGATGCAGTCTGAGATCCTCTGGTAGTGCTCTGCTGGCTGCTTCAAGGTCCAGACTGTTCCAATCTTAATGTCTTATCTTTGACTTTATTCCTCGGTTGCTTATCTTTCCCCATTTTTAATTCCTATTTATTCATTTTGTAAAGCACATATTGAATTTCCCTTCGAGGATCATTAAAGTTCTTCTTATCCTTGCTACCTGTATTGAAAAGTGCTACACAAATAAAAGTTATAATTATTGTTATGAATAATGACAGCATTTATTTTTATGTTTAAACCTGAATATACACGCTTGTTTAGCTGTATTTTAAAGAAAAACGAATCAAAATCTATATTTTTAAGAAAATATTGATACTATGGATAATTTCAGGGCTTGTCTTCATGAGAATCCTGCCTCAGCTGTTACTTCTAATAATCTTTAAGTCATGTTGATCTGTAAGCCCACTCATTTCACACTCTGCAATCAATCCAGAGCAAATCACAGAATAAATACAGATTCAACTGTTTATTCGACAGCTTTGAAACAAGTAGCAAAAAAAGAAATCAAAACTGCATTTCACCCGCCGGAAATATTCAAGAAGGTCTCCACAAACTTTTGTATTATATGCATTTAGACTCTCTGATGGGTTTCAAAACGTTCAATTTTCTGCCTCACTGTCATCCACACGGCTGAGAAAAAAAACTGCAAATGAACAAATCAACTGTGGACCCGCCGATAATGGAGCCGTTTTGGCATTTTTACACTCAGACTACCTACAGACAGAAAGATTTGACTGTCAGAACAGAGAGACGGACAACGAGTCAAGAGGAGAGGGAAATAAACACACCTAGGTTTTAAACTCAGAATCACGGTTATAAATACATCGATTCGCCCCCACCCGCCTACCCTTCCCACACGGTCACTCACACGCCTCTTGATTTATGCATGTACAGAATGTGACAGTAGTCCATAAATAACCTGGATCTCATGATTCTTTGTGTCCAGGCGTTAGCAACAGGCATGTCTTCACTAAGATGCAGCGACTTGGGTCAGTGGTTCCTCCAGGTACTGTACCAGGGCCTCTGCCTGTAAACACAACAAAGCCAGGTGAGTACCTACAAACAGGGCCAAACCAGATCCCCTGAGGTTCAGCTCTGATTAGATATAAGTTTATTGTTTGTTTCATTTAAAGGTGGGGTAGGCAGGAATCCGCTCAAGAAGCATCTTTTTTTGTGGTGTATATAAAAAAAGCTTTTTTGAGCGGCCCGCTCTTTCTGACTGTAAACAAAGCCATTCTCCACCTCCCCGAGTCCGATTGGTTGTGAGGCAGACGCTGCTCCCCCGTGTCGTTCACGAGCCCAAACAAAGTTAGCCTGCTACAATATCGTACAGTAGAAACCAACCAGAAAGTTCGGAAAATTGTCTGAATCCTCCTTTAGCTGATACTGCCAACACAAGCAAGAAAACGAAGTAAATACCGGAGACTCTGGCGGAATAATGGGCGCTTAAAAAGCCAGGCGAGAGCTTAAAAGCCGGGTCAAGATAGCATAAACGCTTCGGGGACGCTTCCGGATCTTACAGACCCTGTAAACTTTCTGCTGGACAGGTAAACCGCTTAAACAAAGTAAGCCAAGTGTCTGTAACAGAAGTGTTTCTTGTCAAACGGACCTGCTGCATGTTGTAGCGCCGCTAAACTGTCTCCCTTGGGTCCTGGACTATGTCACTTTATCCTAGTTGTAGAAGTCCTGCAAACATTATGTTTGCTGGTCGTCTGTTTGCATCTACAGTAGCACCAATGCTTTTTACTTTCACGTTGACTGGGCCCCATTTGTAATTATCTGAAGTATTTATCTGCATTATATCTGAATTTAATTGGAACGATACGAACGAGCAGGAGCGTCTGTTTGTGGGCGGGGCTTGAGGAGAGAGGAGGAGCTGAGGGGAAAACTGGTTGGAGGGGTAGAGTTTACATTCAAGATTTCTCCCAAAAACTGGCACTTCCTCAGATCCTGACTACACCACCTTTAACTTTTAGTTGATCCAGAAGAAACTTCCTGAAATTGAAAAGTCGAGACAGTCAGGCCACACTATTCCCACTCAAGCATCTTCATACACAGGTGATAATAATACATTTAAAACATGAAACGAGAAAAACAAGTCAACCACATTCATTAGAGGCTAAAAAAAGCATCAAATTCCATGATTGACAGCTCTGTTGTAAATGCAGCTCGTGTAGTGCAGTGTGAATTAGAAAAGAAAAGGAGGAATGACAATAGGGAATGAAAGTAACACTAACAAAAGAGTCATTCAAGTACTCTGTAAGTTTCTGCTTCAGACAAACACAAGATGCTGCAGCGCTGAGCTAACATGGAGGATCTTTGCCACTTCACTGGTAACTAAAGCTCAAGCTCTTCGCTGTGATAAATGTTAAAAAGTCAGTTTCTGAAGCAGGAAATGAATCACTTTGATCGACACACTCACCCCCAGGCAGCATTTTCAGACATAAAAAGACACTTCATAGAAATAGCTGATCTTCTTTCTGATGTTCTGCTTAACTTACGAGGCATCAACAAAGACTTTAGCCTGTTTCAGAACCCGTCAAAAATCCCACACTGTAGCTTTAAATGTGTGTTCAGTAAACTCAAGACAGGTTAATACCAGCTCCACCAGCCAACCCTTACTGGGCATGTTCTGGCTTCAAAGTGCAAGTTGTGGGGGTGGGAGGTGTTTTGGTTTCACGGTGGTACAGTGGGAGTAGATGCGTCATCCGTCTTTGTGTACAGCCACAAAGTCTCCGCTTGTGCTGGGAGTTTATTTTTTCTCACTTCCACAAGAAGGTCAAGCAGCTCACAGTGCAGTTATGTAGCAGTGCGCTTCAAAAAAGTCGCACAAAGAATTCCAGTCATAAATGTATTTGTACATAAATTCTGAGGGTGTCTGGCTGTCCTTGTGCTCAGTAATATATGCTGTGATATAAAATAAAGGTGTGTTTCAGTATAAAGAGTCTATGGGACAGCTTTAGTTTAATTTGTGGAGTTTTAAAAAAAGCCTTGGAATGTATAAGAATACAACAAAAATGCTGAGATTTGTGAATATAATTAAGGTGAGCATCTTGTCCCAAGTATCATCCCTACATCTGTAAATAAGCAAGTTCAAGTTAATCAAAAATAAGACACACTAATGAAAGTCCTGAATCAAAACCTAACATGTTCATCAAACTATCAGGAATACTTTGTGTGTGTGGGTAGCAAATATTGAAACTGATAAAACTCTCACCTTGGCTTTAAGCATCCCGAATCCCACTGTCTCTTTGGCGTACATACACAGAAGAAGGTTAGCTACTCGAGTGATGGCCACTCTCCCTTCCTGAAACAGAAAATAACACAGTTATAAAGCGCCACAGAGTCTGAATTCACTTATATATTTACTTTGTGTTTTTGAAAACTGCCAGTATCGCAATCACTCATCATATATCGACGTACAGCTTCTTTGGTTATGGATGACTTGTACTTGTCTTACCATGCAGTCCATGAGGATGAATTTGAGTTTGTCTTCGTTAAAGGCTTGATGTCCGTTCTTGTCATAGGCCGCCCAGATGTTGCTGGCAATGGCAGCTGTCACCCGTGCATCCGTGTCTCCATAACCAGAGTACGCCAGGAGTGAGCCTTCATTATTCAGTAAGCTAGTGATCAGTAGATGAAGATGTCAATGAATTACAAAAGACTATAAGTTTCATCACACTGTTGACAACATCTGAAGCAGGGCGAGATGATGAATCGCATATCGTTACCCTAGCTTACATTGCTATCCATATCAACCCTGACAGTCCCCTTAAAGTATCAATGAATGTTGTGCTATGTGGAGATGTTTCACTTAAAAAATAAAAGAAAGCAGAGAAGTAGTGATGTTACGAGATGTGCCGAGGCTTCGGAGCGTGTGTCGGCCAATGGAGGGGGCGTTTCCGTGAAGTGCGTATCGAGGCTTGCTTCATGTAGGGGTGGAGCCAAAAATGATGACGTCTGAAGCCTTGTTGCCCGGCTGTACCGTGTGACTGATTCAAGAAAAGGTTTGAGGGTTTGGCGGATGATTTAACAGGCAGCAAAGCGCAATGGAGTCCCCTCAACTCACAATCCATCCCATGATATGATAGCCATTAAGCAAGCCATTGTGGTAGCCTGATTTTAGACCAGTCGTCTAGGCTACATTTAGACGTCTATTTGACCTCTTTTAGACCAAAAAATGCTCAGCAGGATAGACCCGAGACTTGATGAAAAGTTGTTTTTTAAATAAAAATAAATGAAATGTTTATGTTTTTATATGTTGTCCCTGTAACAAAAGTACGAATAACAAATTAAGTAGCACAAGCACTTTCATGTCACAACCAAGTTTGGGATTTTAGGGTGGCCATTAAATTCAGGAGGGCAGGGCCACCCCTGGCTGCCATTTGGATCCGCCTCTGCTTGTATTAAATGACTTACAGTGGGTCAGGAATATTGAACCATGTAAATGAATGGACAATTACAGTGATATTTCAAATAATATGTTACTAAAACATGATTACCAGAGCAGGCAGTAGATGAAGAGCTAAATATGTTCATTTTTATCCACCATTTCAACACTGCTAGTTTGTCTGCTTTACTAACTCCGTACGTTAAAAATGAGTAACGTTTGTTTCTGTATCACAAACTATCCATATCTTAATGTTTCAGGAAATTTTCGTAAACGTCTTCAAAGATTCAGAGAGGATTATAATGTCAGTATGTAACTTCTGTACCATCCTGCTAACATGCTGCTAACAGCTAACAGTACTCACAGTGTGCTCTGGACTCCGTTTGTGTTTGCTTGGCTCAGCACCTGCGTCAACGCCTTCGGCCGTAACATAACGATTTATTCACTTCTAACCTGGGCTGAAACGACAAGATAATTCACAAAGACGGCTGAAATCTGACTTTAAGCTGTCAAAAAATAATAAGCATCAACACAAGGAGAGTCAGCTGACTGTTTACTTCCTTTTCCGGGTGTTGAGCCATTGCATTATGGGGGTTGTATGCTGGTGTATTATCCTCAGTTTTAAGTGAAAAAGTCAGTTTTTGTACTCTTATATCCTTACATGTTTTTCATATTCAGCCAAATATTAAAAAAATAATATTTCAGCAAATGATATAAAATACTGTAAACTTAAGTACCTGTATGTTGTGCAGGAGCCTCCCCATTTTTTCCCTCAGTATCTCAGCTATCGGAAATCGTTAGAGGAATAAAAACTGTGTCTTCAACTGTGGAAAAAAAGACATTTTGACAGAATTAACAAGAGAGGAAAAAATATCAAAGTTTGCCCATACCTTAAGTTCTGACTGGCTCTGCAGACGGGATGGTTACAATAACATCACAGGCTGAAATCACAGAAACTTAAGAATGAAATTAAAAACTTTATAACATCCCTAAGGATGTTGTCAGAGGAAAATCTATGAATGAACTTTATCAGATAATGTCAAAGTATCTTGCTCTTTCAATTTAATCCTATTTCTTCAACTCGCTTAAGGCACTTTTTGCTAAAATGTCACCCCTTGTTATTATTTTTTATTTTATTTTATTTTTTACCTTGTAAATGTGTGATGTGTTTGTGCTCTTTCGAGTACACACAGTTATTTCCTCAGATGAGTTCTTTGAGGATTGTTATGTATTTCATTTCAAATTGAAATACACAAAATATTTTTAATTCAAATAAAGTTTTGGGGAAAAGGGAGACGTATGTGCAGAGTCACAGTAAGACTGGTTTGTCTTCAAGTCCTCTTTTTTTCTGTACAGCTCCATTTTTAAAAGTTATTAGGGGGGTTCATGTTTTCTATGATTGACACCTGATACAGCCTATGGGCGTTTAGGGATTGCGTAGCTCAGCTATTTGAGCAGAGCGTCATCACAGCGACTCTCGGCAACTCCCCCGCCGAATGCATATAACACTACTGGGCAATGCTGGTTTCAGGAAATGAAGAAAAGTTGTGGAAATACCGAGAGCTTTTTGACTTCAAATCCGTATACAGGCGGGAGGCGGAGCCAAGTTGTCTGTAGTATATATAGTATATGCTAAAAACTCCCCACAGGATCTTTAATTTGAATGTCTTTCTTGTGTTGATGTTTGAAGTACTGTGCCTTGTAAATAGGTATTTTTTATAGCAGGTGTATATGAAATGGTTTCTGTTTTTATTTTTCCACAGGTAATTCAAAAAAATTGAAATTTACATAAACCAATCTTGTTTTGTATTTATTCAGTATATATTTTTTGTTATTTCTGAAG
The DNA here is from genome assembly GCA_962446985.1 of Xyrichtys novacula. NCBI lineage: Eukaryota > Metazoa > Chordata > Actinopteri > Labriformes > Labridae > Xyrichtys > Xyrichtys novacula. Next base: position 30,486,741 of record OY660871.1, read on the forward strand.
CGTGACTGAGAAGTTGGTTCAATAAAGAATAAAAGGTGATGAATTGAGTTGCAAAATGTAGGGGGAAATTTTTTGTTTTTGTTTTTAAGACCCACTTCTGCCTGTAAATAGTTAACCAGCAGCGCTGAAAGAAATCCGGACTCTCACGTATGAGAGGAAGGATTTCATGGAAACGCTTTAGTACCTCCCTTTGCCGTAATCTGCGCAACAGAGGCATAGACGTTGGGATTGAGCTTTCAGTGTCACATATAAACGGGTAAGTCATACATTGTTTAATTTTGTACAGTATAAAGGAAGAAAATATAAACTAAGACAGATTAACGACGCTAAATTGAAGCCTTACAGTGTTGCGCTGCCTGACTGAACTCTCACAACCATTGCGTGTTCACAACATTTAGACAGATAAACTATTTGGGTTGAATAATAAATGTTTGTTAAAGTCTCTGAGACGTTCTAGGAAAGAAGAGTGTGTGTTTTTAATGTAATATGATAAAATAACGACTTTGTTGGGTTTACTCGCTGACTGTCGGTGTTAAGGTTGGATTGGTGACCCTCTTGTTGACTAGTGACGGTGCGTTTCCTGGTTGTCGCTGTTACTGCGTAGATAGAGGATATAATTCAGATTTTGTCACCCGAAAACGCACAGAAAAAGACTGAAGGAGCGAATCTCATGAGAATTTTTAACGTGAGTTAAAAAAAACTGTTTTAGATCATTTTTAAATTCTGTTTCATACAACTTTACGTCAACGACTGACGCACAAAGTCGCCAGTTAACACGGTCACAAGTTCAACCGAAACACCGGCAGGGCAACGCGGATGTAAGTAAGCTCAGCACTGACCTGTATAGATCAAAACTGTGATTTGGAGACTTCACGGTTGATAACATTAAGTTGGTGGATTTGTCGTAGCAACGTACCTGGGTCGTTCCCAGTGATTATTTGTGCCAATACTAAAGATCAAAAATTGAACTACGATGTGTTTATGCTGCAGCTTCGACCGCTAGAGGCAGTAGTGAGCGCAATGTTTCAGACAGCTGCACCCTGACTGGAGAGTTTACAAAAAAATAAAGAAAAATATTCAGCTTATCCACAGATTTGGGAGAGAATTTTCTTTTTATATTGGTACGTGGTAAAATCGTACGGAGTATATCTGAATTATGTCACAGCGACAATAGGTCTGGTTGTTTTGATGGTAAAAAAAATATGTAAAACTGTGAAACTGAGAGTTTGATTGTTGATCAGACTGGCAAACTACCTCACAGAGACATCTGTGAAGGTATGGCAACAAGTACAGTATTAAAAACATAATATTCATAAAGGGTTATAGATTATTTTTATTGCTAATATAGAGTAGTTTAATTATTGCAACAAAATAATTATAGCAGCAGTAATAATCATCTCAATAAAGATTGTTACTAAAGGAGAAGCTGTGTAAATGTAAGCAGCCATAACCTTATCCTGTTGTGTCCTCTTTTTTCTCTTTCAGTCTACAGAAGTGGGCAGGATGTCTGTGACCATGACCAAAGCTGAGGGGGTCACTGTGCTCACTCTGACCTCTGACCCCCAAAGTTCCTTACCTCCAATTTGCCAAATCCTCAAAGGTCTTTGCTACAGCCCTGTGTGCTGCTCTGTGTCTCAGCACCTAAGGAGGATCCAGGGAACTTCTCAGTTGGTACTTGGGGTGAGTAAGCATCTTCAGGAACACCTGGTAGCTACACTTAAGCTATACAGGCACTTAGTGTTCATATTGTGTTGTCCTTTCTACAGACTATGCAGATCATGGTCGGTTTGCTGAACATCGGCCTCGGGGGGATACTCCTCTCAGGTCCTGGCGCTCGGTGGCAAATGGATGAAACCAAGTTTCCAATCTGGTTGGGAGCACTGGTAAGCAAAGTATTATTGTATGTGATTTTCATGTTTTTGGTTGTTGAAAAAAATAGTCACAAAATACAGAATTTTTGCTCAAAGATTGCACAGCCTCAAGTCTAAAGAGTCCAGATAAGAACAAAATGTAATGGTTTTTAGATCATTTTAACACTTTATTTGATTAAAAACAGTACAAAGCAAATATTCCTAATGGTGAAAATGTAATTTACAGTTTGATAAAAAGGATACGTTCTCAGGGCCCAAAGATCGTAGTCATCCAGTATTGATTTCTGTTCAATGATATTATGTTTTGTAGATCCTTATATTCCTTGCAGTTTTAAGCTGAGGCAAATCATCCTGAAATTGTTGAACAGCTTGCTCACACGGTCTCTCACAGATGGTGAACCTCTTTCCATAAATCAGTTTCGAAAATGTCATTTTCAACATTTGATATGCTGTCCTTGCAATGTTCCACTGATATTGCATTTAAATGATTTTTAAATGATCCAAATTAGATTTATGGATAATTTATACCTGTTGAGGTTGTACTTCTGCATGACACCGGCTGTTCTGCACAGCTGGAATAAAAGCCAGTATGACTCTATTGGGGCTGTTCTGTAAAAGGAATCACCAGATGGTTTTCTCATATAAGACAGGACCTGTTTTGGATGACAGCAAAAGCTGAGGCTGCTTCTTGGTTACTTTTTAAGACACGTTATAATTCTTAGAATCTGAAGCACTAAAGCAGAAGAACTAAAAGCCTTTTGTTGACTTTTTCTTGACATAATTGGTAGTGAGTGAAATATTAGATAGTTTTCAAGTGACTGTTACAAAACCTTCTTCTTTTTTTTTTGTCTTTTCGTAGTTCATTCTTTTTGGTGCCATGAACATCTTGTCCGAGAAGCAGCCAAGTCCATGTCTGGTGAGTATTTCAGGTTTATCCTTCTGTCTCCACTTTGTCATTTATGATACTTCTTCGAATTTTTGCCATGCACTAAGGAGGATTTATACATAATTGGTGGTTTGCCTGTTTATTGTCACATACCCCTCAAGAAAGATGTTTCACACATGAGCAGTATTTGTTATAGAAGAGGGGGGGGTCTAGAGTTCGCTGTCTTGCTCCAGTGGATAATAATGGAGTTGCAGGGGGGGTTTCTAAATTAAGCTGCTTCCACTACATGACTTGATTTCTGTTTTAGGTCATCCTCAATGTGATGCTGAATATCATTGGAGTTGCTTTTGCCATCACAGCCATCGTACTCTACAGCATCAACACTGCAAACATTTGGTTATGGTGGGACTGTGACGAAAGGGAACGTTACAGACATCGTTATTATGACGACTATGACCGTCACACCACCACCACAACTCCATCTCCCCAGGAAAAGATCATAAAGGAGAAGTGCATGGAGGCTAAATACCTGACACAGGTATGGATGGGAAATTGTCAACCAAGAAATGAACTTAAAAAATCATCTGAGGAAAAGAACTGATGACTGTTAATGACTGACCAAAGTTAGTGTATTTGAATCTTCCTGATTATGACTTACAGCTCATGGAAATCATGTTCATCTTTGTTCTCAGTACTTTGTTAGAGCTCTTTTTGCACTAATTACTGCATCAATGTGACGTGTCATAGTCTGAAGTCCAGGTTACTTTGATAGCTCCTTTAGCTCATCTGTATTGTGGCTCTGGTGTCTCTCATCTGTCTCTTGATGACACCCCAGAGAGTTTCTGTGGAGTTCAGGTCAGGAGAGTTGGCTGGCCAATCAAGCACAGTAACAACAAGGTCAGAAGACTAGTAATTGGTTGTTTTGGCGTTGTGGGCAGGTGTCAGATCCTGCTGGAATAGGAAACCTGTATCTCCATAAAGCTTTTCAACAGATGGAAGTATTAAATAGTCAGTACGTTTACATGCGCTCATGAAAATCGAATTATTGCCTTACCGGACAACTGAGATGCATCTAAACACCTTAGTCCACCTATAATTGGAGTTTGAGATGGTGGATTTTAGATTTTTGTGAGATTCAGAGGATAGACTGGTGGATTGGGGAAGAAAGCTAAGTTGGGGTTGGCCATTTTTAAAGTTTTCAAATCTTGAATGCAGTAAAGGTAATTTGGTGGATTGAAACAGAGGTTAATAAGAAACCCAAAACAGAGCAGGAAATTCGTCTCTGAGGTAAGTAATTATTACTATTGCTTGGCCTTTGTTTCAGGTGATAGTGCAGCTGAAGAGAGACCAGAAGTACAGGGTAAAGGTTGGAGATGACAGGCTCTGAATAGTTGCAGGCTAGAGTCATACCAGAGAGGAAAGCATCAAGGAACTCATCACTGTGTCTGATTCTATTAACTGGGGCTTAAAAAAAACTGTGTTTTGAGATTTTAAAGGTAAAACTGCTTCTTTTTGTGCCTCCAGATGCTTTTAAGAAGCATCAGTGCCGTGCTGATCGTCTTGTCGGTCCTGGAGCTCTGCCTCACCATCAGCTCTGCAGTCTTGGGGATCAAGACTATGTGTCACCGTGGGAAGAAAGAGGAACAGGTAGAGTCTCAAAATGGTATCATACAGTTGAACAGGTAGTTTTTCATGCTCTGTTTTTCTTTCCAGAACATGAGATATCTGAATATCTGTTCATGTTTTTTGGACGATAACTTTGATTGTTGACCTGAACTTGGACACTTAGTTCCATCTCAGTCAGAACCTCTACTAAAGGTTTTGGGATCAGCTGACCTTTTACAAAAGAGGAAAGGTTTAGTGTAATTTGTGTCCTATGACAGTATCCAAGTTAGCAGTCTCCCGGCTGTATGGAGTCTTGATCTTAGTGATAAGCCAGTCACTTGCTGTCTGTAGTTTTATTTTCATCAAACACACATGAAAGTGAAGTAATTGTCATTTAACGTTTAGTAAGAAGCTTCTGTCTTAAATATGGAAGTACTTGCAAGTTTCAGCACGAGTGGCTGTAGGACACCATTTTAGATATGACCCACTAATGTAAATGTTCTCTTTCAGAGTCCTGATGACCCAGAACTGTACAAACCACTGCTGGAGGAAGTGACCAGTAACCCTGCGGTCTAAATGAGAATCTCTGCTTTGCATCAGTGGTAAACAGAAACTGTTCTGTTGTGCAAAGTCTGTCATATGCATTCAAATAACTGACTGTATTTACTTCTATTCTGATGAACTACACCAATACAGCGGGTACGATTGCTTCTTGATTTTTTTTAACTGTTTACTCTAATACTTCACTGCACTTTTGTTTATAATTTGCACTATTCATGCATACAAACTGCTTATTTTCTATTCTGTTCTTTTCTATTACAATGGTTTTTTATTAAAGAATGTGACTTTATTTTTGTAGCTAAAAGGGATGTGTGTGCGACTGGTGGTGCAGGGTTTTGTTTGTTTATCACATCAAGCCATGTGAAAAAAATATAATGAATAAAAAGGATTGTAAGCTTTGTGTTTTATTAGCTTTTAAATCTGCTGTGTTTATGACATGACACTTAAAAGAATGAGTGAGAAATTCAATCATTTACACACACTTCTCTCCCCTCTGTTTTGCCCTTAAACCACAACTGCTTGCCAAATCACAGCTTTTTCAAAATGTCTGCTGTCTCTTCTTCAGACCATTGCTCGTGTTTGCTAATTTCTCTTACCATCACAGCTATCACACTCTGCCTGTATTAACATTTGACAAACCGGATGTACTGAAATGATGTTACTGAACTCAGGCACCACACCCAACCTTGTTATCTTCCGCATGTGGTGTATGAGAATTGTCTTGTGGGACCGAGCTCTGTAAAAGGCAAACATTTGGAGACAGCTGATGTCTCAGGATGTGTCAAGAGAGCCATCAGTTTTCAGGTTTTTCTTTTCTGCTCGACACAATGTCCAAAAGTCAAACTGGTTTAACTATGAATTAAATCAAGTCATCAAAGCACAAGTCGTGTTTCTCTTCATTTTTACAATTTACTTGCTGTAGTGGCAGGAGTGTGTCGTCTCACTTGTCACAAGGTGGAATGAGAGTGTGTGTGGGGTGTCACTGGGGCTGACTGATTGTATAATGGATGTCACCTGTGTCTGCCAGGGAATTGGTTCCTTGGTTCATGGAAAGAGGAGGCTGATATTTCTGTTGACTGCTAAAGCTTTTTTTTCTTCAGATAATCTACATCAAATTCATGTTTCAAAGTTTGATTTGTTGAAAAAGAAAATAAATATCTTAGAGCTGCAGTAAAAACTTTATGCTTCCTTCTTGTATTCAGGGCGTCAGACCCTGTACTCCCCTCTTAGTGACTAATTTAGTTTTGATAGTCATTGTATTTGCAGTGGGAAAGGGCTGCATCAAGTCAGAATAGTTTCAAAAATCAGGAGTTTTATTGTATTGAGACTTTACTCTGAGTTTATTAAGTTTTGCTTTAAATCCAGTTGAATAATAAGGAAAAGATAAAGTCTCTTAATGGTTAATAAGTTTGCTCTATAGGCTTCCTCCCCTTTTTCCGAACATTAACTGCACTCTGCCAGGTTTAACATATCCAGCGCCTTTAATAAGGCTTTGTTTTCACTTCTACAAACACTGACAGATAAGTCTTGAATTATTCTTTGAGTTTTAGACTAAAACCTACAATTTAGAACACATTTATGTGGTGCTACATGAGGGTCGGTCGCTGCTTGGTGTTACAAATGTGACGGATATTTTCGTGTAGTTCCAACTTTCTTCTCACCAACTTATCAGGGTAAAAGCAAAGTAATTTTAAACTTCAAAAGGATAACTTTAAAAACTTAAAAAGTAGCTACTCTTAACAATACAAACCAAAATCATTTATAGCCCACTTACAGCAATATACACCCACACCCAGTGCTGCCCCTAGTGGCTGGGAGTTTGTCAAAAATTAATTTGAACAAAATCTGTTGTAACATTCACAAAAATATACAATCAGCTGATTTATGAGTAAGTTTTTGTAGCTGTTTAAAGATGCTGAAAAACAAAGAATTTTACAAAAATGATCTTTTTACGGAAAAACAAAGTTTAACAGATGTAATAAAGTGTTCGACCACAGGTGGCAGCACTGAGGACATTTCCCGCTGAGCGAGTAACAATACCATCAGCGAAGAAGAACAGTCTCCTACGTTTTTTATTGCTCTGATTTTTTTGTTGTTTTTTTGGTGGCGTCGGAGGCGGTTTGGTCGGAGTTAACCCGTCTTTGTTTCATTCTGGGGTATCCTACATAGCTAAAGTGAATAAAAAGTGGCCATTCCGCTTCTCCACACTGACTTTTGCTCCTCTCGGTAAGTGAAGGAAACTTTATAAATCCTCCGAAGGTGTTTCGGGTGTTTTAAACTCGTCTGTTTCTTGTTTAGCAGGGCTGCGCAACAACTCTTAGGAATGTTTAGAGGCCATGATCTAAAACAGTTGATCATCATCTCTTCGTCTCTTACAGTCTTCAGGAGCAGTCAGGATCATGTCTCTGACTAAGACCCAGGTTAATGGGGTCACTGTGGTCACCCTGACTTCAGACCCCAACAGTTCTTGTCCCCCACTTTGTCAAATCCTAAAAACCATCTGCTACAGCCCCTCATGCTGCTCCCTGTCTCAGCAGCTGAGGAGGGTCCAGGGATCTTCGCAGTCTCTTCTTGGGGTGAGTTAGGGAGTTCATCTGTTTCCTTTCAGTTTGTAAATTCATACATTGCATTATTTCAATTTTAACTTCTTAATTCTGACTTTTGATGGGCATATACTGTATTTCTATGTAAAACTCATGTTTTCACAGTTTGATTTCCTTGTTGTACAAGAAACACTGAATCTTTCTGAGCAGAGACCCACCACAACAGAATTCATCCATATTTTTTAACCCTCTTTTCCGTTTTCCCAATGTCTTACTTCTCTCTTGATTGTATATTTCAATGATATGCTTTTTAATATTATGATGACTTGATGTTATCTTTATTTTAATGCTGTCAGTTGTTTTTTTTAAATTCTTTAGAGCACTTTGATTGCTCTCTGTATTAAAGAGGCTAAAGATGTCAATAATCTGTCTTTCTTATTTTCTTTATATCACAGGCTCTGCAAATTATGGTTGGCCTATTGAACATAGGTTTTGGAGCAGTCCTCACTAGCAGTGCCCCATGGTGGCAACGGTTTAACTACCTGTTTCCCTTTTGGCTTGGAGTGATGGTAAGCAATATTTATTTATTTAAAGTTATAAATCTGACATTTATTTTTGTGATTTTCGTTTATATATTTCCCAAGTGTCTTGCAAAGCTAGAACAAAGGCTGGCCTTGTTTGGCTTGTTTCAAGGTGATCCAGTTTATGTCTTTTTTTTAAATGGGTCTGTCAGGATGCAGCTGGTTCCCTGTGCGCTCAAAAACCTTTGAACAATACGGACTAAAATACATTTATTTCAGCTGCTGGTTTGGCTTTGCAGTTAAAGCGTACTTCAAATAGAGAGGCTGTGGTTCTCGTTACAATGTTTGCTGGTTTGACTCCTGCCCTCAAACCCTGTGCTGCATGTCTTATCCCGCTCTGTTCCCACATTAGCTTCTCCTCTTCAGCTGTTCAGAAATTGTACTTTAAAATCACATATTTCACATCATGTTGTGTTAATCTTTTGCACATGACAATGAAAACACAGATGAAGGATGAATCCACTCTGGTGCTTGTCTGATAGTGAAGTGTCCCTCTTGTCACAGGGGACATTTGGGTAATTCATGGGTCCAAACTCCCCAAAGAGACTCAAAAACACACTCGCCAGATAAAAATTCTTGCAGTTGACTTCTTAAGTTGACTTTTTTTGGTAGGAAGTAGGGAGGAATTTTAAAGTCAGGAAGTCTTCGCTTGCATGGACTCTTGTAATCAGAACCAGTCCTTTTGTTTTATAACTTAATCAAGTCCAGCTGCGGGTTTAAAGGAGCATTGCAGAGTATTACTTACTAAGAAAAAGCAGAATTCTTCCACGATGACTGGACTTTTAGTTTTAATGGTGACTATAATACAACTGAGAGTTTCTGTGAATAGATAAGATTTTCCTTTATTCATCCCTCGGTGAAGAAATTAAGTCATTAACAGCAGCGGTACACACAACATACACATTCATAACGGGTACAAAAAAGCAAATAAATAAGAAAGAAATACAGTAAAAAAAAAGAGAGAGAGAGCAGTGCAATCGAAGAACAGTATTACAGACAAGTATGAGAAAAATATTAAAGAAAAAAAAAAAATACGGGGCCAACAAAGAACAGGTATGGATGTGATGATGATGTTGATATTGCACACAGAATAATCCTGCAAATGGAATAATATTGATATTTTTTGTTTCATATTTAGTTTGTTTTCTTTGGTGCCATGTGCATTTTGTCTGAGAAGCGCCCCAGTCCATGTGTGGTGAGTGAACCAGCTTTATATCATCCTTGCGTGTTATCTTTCGTTGAATTCAACTCTTATTCTAATGCCCGTGGTTTCGTATTATTGTGCATCAACTGCTTATTTTTCAGGTTGTCCTCAATGTGATCCTGAGTCTATCTGGAGTTGGTTTTGCCATCGCAGCCATCATACTCTACAGCATCAACATGGGAACCATTTATCTGGGATGGATGTGTGAAGAGAGTTATAACTATGATGACTACATTTCGGATCATCAGCGGACTCTGTCTCCTGGGGACCAGTTTATGAAGGAGAAATGCTTGGAGGCTGAAGACATGGTTCTGGTAAGTGTGGAAGGAAACCTCCTCTGCCAATAATAATAGACAAGTTTTTAAATAGAGTAGTGATAAAACAACGGCTCAGACCGTTTCACAGATGCTACCTCAAAAATGACCTTCCTTTGTTATTACCATCCCTGACTCTCATCACATCCATTTTGGAAAACCCCCCAAAGTTTTCTAAAAGACAAATGCTGAAATCGTGACAATAAGCTGATGACTAACAATGCAGATTAGCAATTAGTTTTCAAAGTCACCTTTCAGACAAACACCAGACATCAACTTGGGACTTTTATCTGAACATTTCTGTTTTTTTTATTCCTGTTCGGACTGAAAAAGTCCAAAGTGTCATTGGCTCTTCTCCAGGTTGATCCTTTTGTCAAGAGGAAGAAGAAAGTTCGATTAAAAATACAAAAATAGAAACAAAGTTATGAGCCCTAAATCCAAAAAGGGATAAAGTGTTGGATAGCCTGAAGGTAACATGAATTATGGATGTGTGCATTTGTGTGTGAACCACTAGATGATTATGATGGGCATTTACGGTATGCTGATCGTCCTGTCAGTCCTGGAGTTCTGCATCACCATCAGCTCTGCCGTCTTGGGGATCAAAGCTCTGAGGAGGAGCAAGGGAGGAGAAAACCAGGTAGAGTCTGCACGATCATGATCACACTGTTGAACCTGTTGTTTATTTATGACAGTCTCTTTATGTGAAGCTTGTCACATGCTGGCTGTGGTGTTTTATTCCACATTTGATTTGATTTATTTGGGATCCCCATTAGCCCTGGCCAAGACTAAGCTATTTTTCCTGGGGTCCTTAAGCCAACTTACAATATATCAATGTAAATATCTCACATATAATACGCTCCAGGGAAAAATAAAGTAAAATAAATTTAAAAAAAATAATAATAATAACACATAAAATATACACAGACAAATAAACAAACAAAATACATACAAATACACAATACAACAATACATAAACAACAACAGATGGCTCCTGAGTCAGCAGTATGTATAGTGTTTGACCCTTTTATGCTATGTGTGTATATATATATATATATATATATATATATATATATATATATATATATATATATATATATACATACAGTATATATACACGTATATATACATACACATACACATTAATGCCATCTAAATATTACATTTTAACTTTCTGTTGTGTTTCTTGACTATGTTCTAAAAATAATTTTACTATCTTCTTGTGTAATTGTTTTCTGGTTATTTGTTCCATACTTGCATGGCTCTGTACATAACCATCCGCTTTTTTCTGTCTGTTTTTGTTTTGGGTAGTGTAAATTTTCCTCTAGTCGCATGTATGTCACATAAATGCACCCTAGTTGAATTGATCACTCTTGTACAGTGTATGATCTTATGCCTATTTGGAAGTGCTGCAGTTCCTCAAGTGTCCACTGGAGGCTGTGTGTAAATTTATCAGAAACTACATACACACACATTCAAAAAAGCCCATCTTGATGACAAAAACAAACATGTTTGTTGGTAATGTGTTATTTTTCTCTTTTAGAGCCCTGATGAACCAGAACACTACAAACCCCTGCAGGAGGAAGTCGACAGTAACCCTTCAGTCTAAAAGAAAATCTCTGCTTTGTGCTTTTATATGATCCTCAACATTCAACCTTTTATGATGTCGCACCAATGATCTGTTCAGTTTCAGCTGATACAGTTTCCACTATATTTCTCTACAAATTTGCCTGAATTGTTTGCACTTATATTTTTTATCTTTTTTTACTTCTAAAGCTGAAAACATACAGGATCCGTATTTGCTCCTTAGAGCAGCATTGGGTATTGCATACAGGATCAGCGTATTTGGAGCGTAGCAGCAGTGAAGTGCAGCCCTGGTCAGCTGGGCTCAGTATAGAGGAAACAACACGCTCACAACAGGCTGTTTTTTCCTTTCGGTGGTCGATTTCCTGCTAATTTGGATACAATTCAGTGACCGTTGATCCTCAACCATATGTGAAAAATTAACGTGATTTACAGTTTTGGTTTTTGCAGGTTTACTCGTGTTTAATAAAGTAAACTTTGTTCCTTTATGCCGTGCTGTTCCCTTCAGACAGAGTTAGCAGTTAAAGTCCTGTGGGGGTCCACATGGATCAGGGATTGACCATCGAATTGTTCTGTGTTACTGATAAATCCAGAACCAGGAAGGATTTCTCATCTACATGAACAGGTCATAGACTGTATATAAAATGGACGCCGTCTGCCTCCTCACTGAGTGAAGCCACTCCGAGAACAGCACCCTCTGTTGACGGGCTGCAGTATAGGTCATAAATCCCGCCTCCACCAGCAAAGCTTATGGAGCTGTGGACAAACTTTAGAAGTTTATTACACAGAATATAAATGTTTCTCCCCTGATACAGCCTATGGGCGTTCAGGGATTGCATAGCTCACCCGGGGGTATACGCTGTTTGAGCTGAGTGTCATCACAGAGACTCTCCAGCTGAATGCGCACAACGCTACTGCACAGCGCTGGTTTCAGGAAAAGGAAAATCCTGGAAATACCGAGAGCTTTTTGGTTTCAAATCCGAAAACAGGCGGGAGGCGGAACCAAATTGTCCATAGTATATACAGTCTATGGAACTGATACACTGTCGGGAGTTCGCATATGGTCTTTTATTTTGAAATACCGGATGAGATGCGTGGTTTTCATGCTTGACTTCCTGTGTAGAACGATCTCTGTGTGGACTGACGCTCATTGGAAGCGTAGAGCCGCAAAAATAGATTCGGCGCGTATCTTTAGCAGAGCTGCTCTCGATATGATGCTGTGACAGAGCTGAGACACATCCTGTATGCTTTGCTGCATTGATTAGAATGGCAACCTATCTGCTGCGTGATACGCGACGCTGTTGCCGTGCTCCAAATACACATCCTGTATGTTTTGGCCTTAAGATATGCACCTTTTGATATGCTGCTTTACTTTTTTATTTCCTAATATTTTTAAACTGTCTGTTTTATCATAATTTTCTATCCTGCTGTGTGACTTACAGTCAGTATGTACTGTATGTGGGTAAAAAGGAGTTCATGGATGTGTGTGACACTGATGGACTTTATCGAACGAACGTTTACAAAATAAAGGCATTAAAATGATAAATCTGTTCCTGTTGGAGTCTTTAAGTTTCTCTTTAAGTCTTTAAGTCTTTATGTTACAAAGATGACTATGTACTGTGTTGGATATTAATTGAGTTACAGGAAATACAAGGCGTAGAGAATAGTCTGGACTTGAACCAAAGAGCAGATTGGAGTTAAACCTGCAGCTGATGCAGCAAAGATTCAGCCCCTGTATAAAGAGCTTGAGGGGAACAACTTGGGGCAGAGACTTGTTGTGCATTGCGTCGCTTTTTCTTGTATCAACACCGAACTGCAGGTAGGCCACATTAGCACCTGGACTCCTCTACTACTGAGCCATGTAGTTGTAAATGTGCAGGATATGAGTTGGTATTGTGTAGCTGAAATGTGTTAGGTCCTGTCTGGATAAAGGTATTGTCTTGGTGACAGTGTAGTATATGTCACTCCAAACCTGTGTACATCCCCCAGCCTTAAAGGTGCCTTTCTCAGATTGGGAAGCTGCCTGTGCCATGGACACAAATTTATCCCCATATCACTACAGATGCTGGTTTTTTAATTGTGCACTGACAACAAACCAGGTTATCCTCCTTTTTTAGTGTTTTACTGTCCTCACAAAACATTTCACAGTTTTAACATTTGGTATCTTACTATCAATCGAAACCAGTCATGACTAGATTTGAATGTCATTCAGATTTTTTGATGACTGGAAATGTAAATCAGTCTGTTGAAACAAAAAGAAATCAAATGTTTTTGTTTGGGGTTTTTAAGGAGAGCGGTTAGAGTACGTAGAAACAAAGTTTTCCATCTTGTGTTTTGAATCAAGTTTCTTTGATAGCCCCTGGCTGGTGGGAGGTGCTGCTGGGAAAATGACCTCCCTCCCCTCCGGTGCTGTCAGACCAGTTCTGTGAAGTGAAGCCGCACTGTTTTGGTTTTATTTCCTTTCAACACTAACGGGTAAGTTCTCCTTCTTTGTTTAATAGAAGTTTTATGAACCCTATAACATTTAAACTAATCATTTGTGTTTGTTTCGGCAGTTGTGCTCAAAGTAAGATTCAGTTAAGAAACCCAGAGCTTTTAAAGCAGCTGTACCTCTTCCTGTTGACTGTTTCGATCCTAACAAAGCGTACGTACTTCTTTTTTTCGCTGATCCTTTTTCATACCTATCTCCCTTGTTTATTAAAAAACATTTCTTCTGTGAAACCTTCTTAGAGGAAGCGCAAACAAAAGCTATTTCTGGATTGTGTGCTGGAAAGTGCAATGTCAAGTTCAAACGGACATTTCCCAGTTTTTCAGGTTTCCTCCTGTAGTTTACAAAGAGGGGTCAGTGGTGGACCTCGTGACCTGAAATTTAAGCTGACTTCAAGATAGGTGAGCTTTGTGACAATTACGTTCACGGCACAAAAAAAGAGAAAAAAAAGCAAAAAAAACAGACAAGATGTTTGCAGCATTTGTTTAAACTTACAGTTACATCCAAAATGAGGTTCAAACTTCTCGCGTAGCTTCTAGGAGGCCGACCTGATTTTGTAATTTTCCCTCTTCGTCTGCAGGAACAGGCAGGATGTCAGTGACCATGACTAAAACTGAAGGGGTCACTGTGCTGACCTTGACCTCTGACCCCGAAAGTGCTTTACCTCCACTTTGCCAAATCCTCAAAGGTCTTTGCTACAGCCCCGTGTGCTGCTCCGTGTCTCAGCACCTGAAGAAAGTCCAGGGATCTTCTCAGTCTGTGCTGGGGGTGAGTTACAGCCCTCATGTCGTCCATCTATACTGAAGCTTTCCCACTGCACTGCTGCTTCTCTGCACCTGAATTTAATGATGGTCTGCAAACACACAGAGGAGATTTGATAACTGTATCGTTTCATTCTGTGCTTCCTCCTGGACAGACTGTACAAATCATGGTTGGTCTGCTCACTGTGGGCTTTGGAGCGGTCCTCTACAGCACTTACAGCTCTCCTTGGTGGTATCTTGACTCGACCATGTATCACTTCTGGTTAGGTGGATTGGTAAGCAAGCTTATTTATGCTCTTTGTCCTTGCCTGATTTATGTCTGAATGCATAGAAACTCTGATCTCCACAGATTTGTGACAAGCCTGTTAGCAAGTCCAAGTCAAGTCTCAAGTCCTTGACTCTAGTATCAGTGAGCTAAAAGGGGGGATATTATGCTTTTCCACATTTACAACAAAAACATTACAAAGTTTGGTGTCTATACTACATGTATGCAAAGTTTCAAATCACGAGGTAAACCTATTTTGTCATAATCTGAGACAGTAGATGTAAATTGCTCAAATCTCGGACGAACAATCATAGTTTAAGTATATTATATATACTTGATTTTGACATGAGTCTCACCTCTGACAAAGCAACTGGCCTATCAGAGTTTAAGTTTTGGGGTGGTACCTGAGGGAGGGGCCCGTGCCACCCTTTGCCCCCTTGCTGTACATGTCCCTGTAGTCTTCTAAAAGAGTGTGAGTTTAATGAATTTGCTTTTTCTCTCCTCTTTAGTACATGTTTTTTGGTACCATGTGCATCTTGTCCGAGAAGTGCCCCTCTCCATGTCTGGTGAGTGATTCGGTTCTACAACATTGTCCTGTTATCATCTTTCACTTTATTGCACTCTTCTTCTAGAGATGTTGATGTTGATTTTTGGATTGGTCTGAATCACCTGATGTGTCCTATCTTTTCAGGTGATCCTCAACGTGATTCTGAATCTAGCAGGGACTGTTTTTGCCGTCACAGGCATCGTACTCTACTTTTTGAACATTTTCCTCCTCAGGACCCCGAGTTGTGATTATGATTATTATTATCACCCAGTCAGTCCTCCAAGGCAGGATTCAGTGACACAGGAATGCTTGGAGGGCCAAAAACTGAGTCTGGTAATTATTTTATGCCTTTTGGTTAAAAAAAAAAAAACATTAGACATCCAGATTAATTACATCATCTCTCGTTCTTTCTCTCTCTCTCTCTCTCTTTGCACGCCTGTCTGAGTTAAAACATCTACAATTTGTTAAAAGAAATTGATTAATTGATCTATAACATACCTAAATGATGCTTAGAAGTCATGCCCTCGTACTCAACGCTGTACTGCAAAGTTAAATCACACACAGGGACACCAGTATTCCTGAGTTGCAGATGACTGTTTGCAGGTGTAATAGCTTCATGTCTCTTTTCCTGCAGATGCTTTTGCGAAGCATCAACTCTCTGCTGATCATCCTGTCAGCCCTGGAGCTCTGTGTCACCATCAGCTCTGCTGTCTTGGGAGTTAAGGCTCTGAAAAACAAAAAGACGAGGGGGGACAAGGTGAGGGGACAATAATTTATTACTGTTTAATAAAAGGTTGTGATAAATACCTGATTGTGATTGGTCGGTCCTGCTTCTTGACTGGGCGTTTTTGCTGTCAGACTCTAGTTAACTCACTGTACCCTTATCAAAACTCTTAAAGAAGTCCTGTTAACCTGATGTCAGTTTGTTTATAGTGAGAGGAAAGGAAAGAGACAAAACCTGTTGAAAAAGGAACAAAAATGACATAACACTGCTTTGAAAAATGTGAACATCTGAAATGATCTTTCAAACACTGTGCTGCGTAGTTGTGTCTTATTTTATCCTCTCATTATTTATGAATTAGTTATGTAAGTCCACAGAGAAAAGTGTTATTAGATTGAAACTGATCTCGATGTATTCTTTATGAGCTTCGCTGATATGATTTCTCTCTTTCAGACCCCTGATGACCGAGAAGGCTACAAACCACTGCTGGAGGAAGTCACCAATAACCCAACAGTTTAATAAAAGTCTCTGCTCCGTGCTGTGACTCTGTGCACTTACAGTATATGAATGAATGTTGTGATGTTTTACTGAAATACAGCTGAAAACCTCTGGGTCTTTTCTTACGAGGGCTGCATAGAGTGTCTTTTGTGTCAAGTCTTCTTTCACAGCTGGAGAAGACTCTCATCCCGACCTCTACGGTAGTTATTCTTCTCGTGCAACTACAACTTTTTGTGTATGATAGTCCTTAGCTGACTATCTCTCCGAACAAGCATTTTATTCATACACTAGGATCCTTTTTGTCCTCTCAGTCTTTCACTTCGAGCACTTTTTACTTCCTTCTTTTATGGGCTGGGTGTTATTTGGAAGAGAAAGGGAGTTTCCACAAGGATTGCACATTCCCCTCAGGCCTGTCTGAGCTTGTTTATCATCTTGTAAACATTTTTCCGTGAGACTTGTGTTTACATTTCTCCATTTTGGATTGATCCTTTTCCACATTCTTGTTATTTTGAAATGTGTGTGTTATTCATGATTAAATTTATAATGGAGAGTTTTTCGCCGGATATCAAACAAACTGCAGTCAGAACTGATGTCTCTTCCTGATCTACCAACAAACATTGAAAGAGAGTCTTAGAATATGAGAAAAAAAGAACAATGTTAAATAAAGACAAACCAGAAATCATGTTGTTTCAACTCTAATTTCTATAAAGCTTCTGTGAGGAGTTTTTCCACTTCTCATTAAACAGGCTTTAATAAACAGCAGTGTGAAATACAATTTCTTTATTGTAATTTTTTGACGCCTTTAATGACTGAAGGAGAGGTAAGTGCGCTGAGTAAATATTCACAGGTACTTATATGTTTAATTGTTAAAACAATAGGAGAAGATTCTGTGTTAATTAAAACCTCTTCATAAAGGTGAGTCAAAATGAGCTACTATGTGAGATATAAAACTTTGTCCACAGGGGGCACCAAAGTCAACACAGACAGAAAGTTAATCACAGGAGCTTTAAAGTTACAGCCTTTTACATGAGTGAGTATTACTTTTTTAAAATTGATTAATAAAATTCTGCAAAGCTTTAACAATTTGATATTTCCTCTGCCTTCTCACTTTGTAAAATAATATTAGGGGTACGTGGCACATTGAGCACCTTTCTCTCCTCCTCTATCCTCTTTCTGTCTTTGTTAATTACTTTGAATCATCATGTCCAATAGAGTCACTTACACACTCTTTTCTGGGAGTCTCTGATCTCCATCACGCTGTAGGTTCCTCTGGATCGCTGCTGCAGACATGGACCTGCCTGCTTTCCAAACATATCCGTCTTTCTGCATCTCCCTCTCTCCCCTTTCTAAACCTAATGTAGAGTTAGCAGATGACTGTCTAACATCAGTCTGGTCCTACTTGAGGTTTCTGCCTGTTATCAGAAGTTTTTCCTCTCCACTGTAATTTGCTAAATGCTGAAAAGTGCGACACTCATGCTTGAGTGGGTCTGATCTTATAAGACAGGGCTCAGTCTTATTCTATCTTTGCACCAGGTCTTGGTAAGTAGAGTCTGGTCTAGACCATAGACTGTTTATACTATGGACAACTTGGTTCTGCCTCCCGCCAGTTTACGGATTTGAAGCCAAAAAGCTCTCTGTAATTCCACGCTTTTTCTACGATTCCTGAAACCAACACTGCACAGTAGTGTTGTACGCATTCAGTGGGAGAGTTGCTGAGAGTTACTGTGATGATGCTCGGCTCAAACAGCGTATCCCCAGCGTATACGCCCATAGGCCGTATCAAGAGTCAATCATAGAAAACATGAACCCCCTAATAACTTTCAAAAACGGAGCTGTACAGAAAAAGAGGACTTGAGGACAAACCAGTCTTACTGTAACTGCATGTCAACATCACAAGCAGGGGGGAGAAAAATTTATATTCTGTGTAATAAATTTCTAAAGTTTGTCCACAGCTCCATAGCGATTGCTGGAGGAGGCAGGATTTATGACCTATACTGCAGCCCAACACCAGAGGGTGCTGTTCTCGGGGTGGCTTCACCCAGCGAGGAGGCGGACACTGTCCATTCTATATACAGTCTATGGTCTAGACTAAACATTTGGTTCAGTATCTCTGGATAGCACTTGTTGTAAATTGGTGCAATATAAATGAAGATTGATTGATTAGATTTATAATACGCTGATTATTAGCGATGAAGGAGAAGCTACAAGCCTGGATCCCTCTGAAGGTAAAATAAAATCACAGAAGATGCCACCTTTCCTGAATCTTCCATGTTTCCTTTTCATTCCCTTTCATTTGAGACGGTCTTCATGTTTCAATTGATCCAACAGGTTTTTACTGACAAGGACCCACTCAGAGTATGTCCACTTAGGGCTTCTGTATAAAACAGCTTCATCCAGTATGACTTACACTGAGCTCTGTTTATAGGCTCTGCTGCTGGACTTTTATTCTGAAAGAGGAATGAGCTGTGAGGTGGGAGGTGACTGTTTTTGTGAAGAGAGGCTGCAGGTAGAGGAACCAGACTGAGGGATTACAGCTCTGAATCATTAACAGGTGAGTTTGCATGCACAAAAATGTGAACTTTATTCGGGCACAACATGTTGAACGAGGTCTTTACATCGCTTAAGTTTGCCACCATTAAATCATAGAACATTTCTGCTGCAGCCTGGTAAAGAGAGTGGATTTATGTTTCAGAAAGAGATGGATGAAAAAAAGTTAAAGCAAATACAAAAGAGCAACATTATCATTTAAGGAAAAAAACAACAACCTGACTTCAAGAAGTGTCCAGTTAGACTCATATAAGTGCTATAAAAATGTTAATGATGTAAGTAAGACAGACTCCTCATTTAGATCTTGAACTGACACCATCAAGTCTCTAACTTTGGCAGTGAGAGCCTCCGCAGCCTGGCTTTGAGTTACTGAATAAAAACCCTCAAAAAAGGAGACAAAGAGAGTAATCTTACAGCTTAAAGCTCTAATACATCTGCATATTTGGATTTGATAGGATTGTTAAACGATAACAGTGACTCTGTTGACTCAGGTGTAAAACTATTCATTCACTTACCCCCTCTGCTCTGAAAACACACACAGAAACAGACACACAGCTGAAAAACAAAATGAGCAACAACTTTCTGATGTTTTCAGGTGTGTGAGCAGGTCACAGTCTGAGTATGTTTCCTTCATGGTGCCAGATCCTGAGGGCCTTCTGCTCTGTGTTTGAGGAGCTGATACTGCAGTCCAGTATCAGCACAGCTTTTGGGGTAAAGGAAAAAAGAAATGAATATTTTCTGTATAGCTTTTAATTCAGTGAAAATGATCCTGATTGAGCTGAATCTTTTTGCAGACTTTGCAGATCATGGTGGGGCTGTTCAACATCGGTCTCGGTCCAGGGCGAACAAGTGTAGTCCCTGGGGATTTGGCCAGCCTGGGAGCTGCTTACTGGCTGGGTGCTGTGGTAAAATAAGACTCACACTTCTGTTACTTCTCCTGCTTAATTACTGCCTAATTTAACATTTCTATCAGGTTTGTTTTTACGAATTTATTCCCACAGGAGGTGCATTCATAGACAGAAATAAACATTTACCCCCAATCAAGGTGCTGATTTGTACAGTAACCCTGAAGGTCAATGGAACATATATTTTAGAATGGTAAAAAAAAAAAGTTTAATAAAACATAAAAAATACTTAAAAATAATAAAATAATAATAATAAAATGTTTCGGAACCCCCCCTCAAAAAATGAATTAAAAAGATAAAATTATCTTTCATAAAAACTTTAAATTTTAGAAAATACAGATTCTTAAGACATACAAATATTTTAGAAATGCAGATACATTTTTAAAACTATGGTTTTGATGATTCTTTTGTTTGTGTCTTTTCCAAAATATTTTTTATGTTTTGTTAGTATTTATTTGTGTTTTCTAAATTTTATTTTGTGTTTATGTGAAAGATGTTGATGTTTTGGGTCCTAGTAATTTTTCTTTTCATTAATGAAATATTTTTCTGTCTTATTAAATAATAATTTATTACCTCCTGAAATGTTTGTGCCATTGACCTTCAGGACCACTGAATCTTTGGCTTTGTGGTTAACTGAACAGGTGCAAATGTCCTCATCACAGTGGTTGCTGGTTTGATTCCCAACCCTTTCTTTCGTGTCTTTCTCGCTCTCTATTCCCTAAAAATCTGTTACTTACTGTGCCTTAAACAGCAAAAGATCCTAAAAATAATCACTAAAAAGAGCACTGGTTTCTGTCTGATTGTCTCTGATTCGAGCTGTCTGCTGATCTCTCTTCAGTTCATTGTGACTGGAATCATGTCCATTTTGGCTGGAGAGTTCCCCTCACGTGTCCTGGTAAGCAACACCGCAACTACCACAACAACTACCCTGACTATGACAACTACCTTTAGGCACCGAACATACGATGAAAAAGCTGGGTAAAGAGATAAAAAGAGTTTAAAGTTGTCCACAGGGGGCGCCAAAATCAGCATAAATCAAAAGTTCCTCACATTTGTCTTTTGAAAACAGCAAAAACTTGACAAAATGATGTTTGAGATGAAAGTAAAGCCTGTGAATTTGTGTTTTTATCTAAGTTCAACAACAGTGTGAATCCGACTTCTAACTCTCTCTGCTCTCAGGTGGGTTTCACTGTGTTCATGAACATTTCTGCAGCGATCTTCGCCATCACCGGTATCGTGCTGTATGTTATCGACATGCAAAATGCCTCCCTGCTCTGGTTGTGTGATCGCAGCAGAATCGGTGCTGACAACTGCACGGCTGTGGCGCTCCGTGCACAGGCAAGCATGCTTTTTAACTAAAACCCCAAACACAGTCATAAGGAGCTTTAAAATGTTCAGAGGATTTTACCCCTTTAATGCATGAATTGAGAAGAAATGCGCAAACACCAGCTGTACTTGAAGCATAAGTTAAGATAGATGGTAATGGTGATAGCAGCATGCAGGAAGACAGCAGTTTCTGTTCTGCTTTTTCTCATACTTGAGGATTGAAAACCTCCGTCCAGAGGGAAGAAGCTGAAACCTAAAGTGTCAAGTGTCATTATTTAACAAGGGAGCTGTTTAAAGAAACATGACTAAAAATGAGCAGAAGTACGAAGTGGCATGGACTGAAATGCCTCAGGTTTATTATTAAAAATTTAAAGCTCCTGTGAGGAGTTTTTTTTACATATATTAGACAGCATGAAATTCATATTGATGGCTTTTCATGATAACCAAAAGTAAACAAGACCATTTGCAACAAGACTGATGGTTTGTAAGCTGTCACTTTTAATGAAACTGGAGCGAGGAGGTAGGTGTCAGCCAAGAATCAGATTTTTTTTTTTTTACAGTTTTTGCATAAATATAAATATTTGGTGTGTTTTGAAGCTCAAAAGTCGACAGGGTGAGAATTCTTTGGGTCAAAAGTAAATACTCAAGTGAGAAGAGGACTAAATAAATAAGGACTTCTTTGTCCATTTAAAGTAACCCAAATTAAAAGTTGCTCAAAGGGACCTTAAAGATTTGTGTTTTGTGTTTCTGTGAAAAAATCCCGTAGGGTTGAAACAGATTTAGATCAACGATGATGCCTCTTTATATATGATGTTATTTTTTTTACAATAATTTGTATCATTTAGAAGTGATAACATATTTTGACAAATAAAAACAAGGAAGACATGCAAGTTTGGTACTTGAGTAAATTTTCTTTATCTTTCAACTCTGTGATTTTGATGTTTTTTTGCCTGATCATAACCACTTTTTAAGTATTTAAGCTGAACTGGAAGATTAAGGACATTTTTAAATATTGCTTTTAGTGAATTAAATTATATTTATTTCTTCATTTCTGCTCCCTCAGACTTTGTTGGTGTCCATGGACACCACGATGATCGCCATGGCGTTGCTCCAACTCACTGTCAGTGTTAAACTCACCATCCTGGGCATCAAGGCTTTAATCAGTGAGATAAAAAATAAAAAGGTATGAACCGAAATGAGTCTTAGGGAGAACAAGCAGCTGGAGTTTCTTCATTAATAGCAGTACCACTGATAAGATTACCAGCATCACATTTACTGCCATTTATGTTACCCTTACATCAATTTCCCTTTTCTGTTGGAGAAAAACGACAGAGGAAATAGAAACGAACAAGGAGACATGCATTCAGATTAATCAAAAAGAGAATATAATACAATAAAAAACTTCTTTATAAAACAGCTGTTGTTTTATTTCATTTAAAATTCTGGGAAAGTATTTAGTGTTATATTTTCCGTAATCATATTCTGTAAATAACTATTTAATTCATGTTTCTCCCTTCACACAGGGTGGTAATGGTGCAGAAGATTAGCTGTCGTGGCTGAAGGAAAGTCCTCCTCACCGGTCCCTTTATTTCAGCTAAACATCTGCACTGAAAGAGCGGCCTGTTATCATAACACTTTTGCATCTAAACAAACTGATTTGTTGAATTAAAGCTACTTCAACTGCTTGATTCAGAGGGAAAGTAACGTTTTTGTAATCACTTGTTTGTTTTATCTGCTTCTGATTTTTTTTAAAGATGTAAACCTGCTTTAATAAAATGTGTTAAATTGTTTAAAAATAAAAATGTCTAAAGAGACTTGTTGTGAGCAAAAGTGAGCAGGTTTCATGTCTGCTTTTCCAAAACAAAGCACATAGTTACTGTCCAGCATCCACAGCTGATGTTTTCCAAAGATTTAGAAAAAGACAGTAAAACACAATGAATGGCAGACATGCGGTGTCTCTATTCATCTTCTTAGGGATCCTTAACTCTAGCTACTACTCTAATAACATGTAATAAATAAATATCAGCTTTCTAACATTGTTAAAATTGTGAGACTGATGAAGCAACTGGAAACACACTGAAACTAAAGATATTAGAAAATTAGTCAAAACAAGCGAGGAAAGTCAAGAGAAATTGTGATTTCAAATATCTATTTTTCTTTTATAGTTTTGCTTTTTCACTCAGTTGAGGGACTCAAACCACTTTGTCAGCCAAAGTATTCAAACGATATTGTGAGGCTTTTATTTTGAAGGAAAAATCTGACGATGGGAAGCGTCAGTTTTATTTCTGCTGAAGCGAAACCATCACCGACGTCTCATCTGTCTGCAACAGTGAGTGAGACAAGAACCAGGTGAGTCCTCCACCTTTAAAACACGATAGAAAATGTAGTTTTTAATGTTTTAATAAGAGATAATCTTGATTTAAAATTCATGTGTAAGTAGGATTGGGTTATGGAGACACAGAGGCTAAAATAGAAAGTACAAGGAAATGTTGGAAACTCGAGAGACGTGATTTTTTATTTTTTAACACTAGAAGGACCACAATTTTGCTGTTCTACCTATAAAGACCAAAGGGCGGCCGATCGGTACTAAACCACCTGTGAACACTCAGTTCAAACGAGGCGATCGCTGGAGCACCACAGGAGGGGATGTCCATGTAGATTCTCATACATCCAGGTCATGGTTTTCTTCAAGACTCCAAAATCAGGCAACTGCACTGTGTAGAGTTGAGAAGACGTTTCGCCTCTTATCCAAGAAGGGGGGGGGGTAATGCTGAGTCACTTCAACAACATCTGCGGGGAGAGGGAGTGGGGAGCCTGGCAACAACTGTAGACAGAAACTGCTTCAGCCATAGCAACTGCACAGACAGTTTGTACAAATAAATGATGTAAAATCTGGGGCCCAGGGGTCCGTCCTAGGACCAAAACTGTTCATACTTCATATCATTGACATTCTCAGTGTATCTAAATTGTTAAGTTGCATAGCTACTGTTTGCAGATGACACTTTTTTCTACTCTGGTGAAGATGTTGAGAGTGTGAATGTGAATGTGAGAATGACCATAACGACTCGTGATGACTCAGGTGACTGCAACCACTACCATTCACAGAATCACTGTTTGATTGACAATTTATCACATTTTCATGTAGCCTTTTGCACTCAAATCTTACATGAAACCAAGTTAAGATGAAAACAATCTCAAATAATGACCCCCAGGCGTTTAAACGAACCTGGCGTTTATTTGAGACAGGTGTGTAATTGACAAAATGAGGTTGGACCCTCGGCCATTATATGAGACCCGGCGGCGGTTTGACACCGGGCTACTAATCATTTACAGTATGCAACAATATATTTTCCCCAACTATATTTAAGTTCCCTGTTGAAGGCCAACCTTCAATTTTGTAAATTTCAGATTTATTCCCATTAATTCCCGTGGAAAGTTTCCCACTTTAAAAATTCCCGGAATTTTGCGACCCTACTTGAGCCTGATTTATACTTCTGTGTCAAGTTTACACCCTAGTGTACAACACAGATTTCCACAGTAGGGGAACAATGACAGTATTGTGAGTATAATGTGAATGGAAGGGGACCCAGCACTGATCCTTGAGGCACTCCTGTTGACTCCTGTAATGCTATTTGAACACTCCCAACAAAGAACTTGGCAACACTGGATAAAGAAATTGACATTCAGGATATTACCAGGCTAAAGTGTCCCAGTTTGAGTGTATCTGTTTTTCAGTTTTTGATGTTTAACTTCGTAGGTGTGAAACATGTCTGTCACTGTTGTGAAAGACAAAGGAGTGACGATGATCACTGTGGTATCGGACGTGAAGAGCATGCTTCCCCCACTGTGTCAGATCCTCAAAGCTCTCTGCTACAGTCCCAGATGCTGCTCTGTGAGGCCAGGAATGCTGCAGACAGGCGTGACTGCTGCTCTCGGGGTAAGAAAACTGAATTATTTTTATATTTGGATGCTGTTTATAGACAAAGTGACGGTTCTGTCTGATGTATTAACTTTGTATCTCCACAGACTGTACAGATCCTGGTGGGCTTGTTCAACCTTGGGCTTGGGCCAGGACGAACAAGCCAGCACCCTAGAGATTTTGCCGATTTGGGGGTGGCTTACTGGCTCGGTGGTGTGGTAAGAGGATGTTTATTTCCTGGGCAAGCTGACCTGTGAATGTAGGAAGTAATAGTCTGGAAAAGTCAACTTAAGCGAGTGGGTCGTAGCAGTATGGTGTCTCTGCACAAATCTGAGTATTCTTGTCTTTTAAAAGAGAAGTAAGGGAAAAGAGTGCTCTCAAATCAGTCGCAGCCCATGCTGACAACTAAAAGGTCCATTTAAACATTAAAATATGAATTTTTCTGTTCTTTGTATTTCAGTTCCTGGTCACTGGACTTGTCACAGTTCTTGCTGGCCAGTTTCCCTTTGTCTGTTTGGTGAGTTAAAGCCTTAAGATGCACTTTTTTAATAAATCTAACTTATCACCATCAGAGAAATCAGCCACAGAAGACTCTAAACCTGCCAGAATTAAAGGTAGTTTAAGGAGTTTTTACTTATCCTTCATCGTGACGTGCTTCTTCTCAGGTGGGCTTCACTGTGTTTATGAACTTGTTGGCATCCCTCTCCTCTACCATCGGTATCGTGATGTACAGCATGGACCTGGGAGAAGTCATTAGCGATGATTATTGTTGGGACGTAGAAGATAAAGACAGCTGCATCTACATGGAGTTTTTTTACAAAGTAAGCAAACTTTTACAGAATAAAGCTGATATATCGAAAAGTTGTGTATATTATTCAGTGTCAACACATCCCATTGAAAAAATTTGAACAGTGCTAGTCACGATAGGTTCTCCCAGATTTGTCATCTGAGTCTTTTTTTTTAAAACAGTTTTTTTTACATCTTTATTTGTAAAACTAAATATAATTTAAAAATTCAGTTTTATATATATATTCAAAATCCAGCACACAAAAAGTGAAATATTTTAAGACGTTATTTGTTTGAATCATAATGATTACGACTCACTGAAATCAAAAGTCAACCATCTAAAACTTTAGAATAATATAATTCACCACTGAGCAATAGTCCAGTCCTCAACATAAATCTGAGAAGTTAAAATTAACATTGGCTGTTTCCCAGATAATTTATTTGTTTGTACTTTATACATTAAACTCAATGTATTTTTACTGGATACATCTCTACTAACTTTAATTTAAACTTTGGTAACACTCTATTTGACACCTATCTCTATAACCCATTATAAATATATGTATAATGCGTTATAATCACGTTGTAGCACTGTATGACTTTAGTTATAAACACTCATAAATTATCATAATGTTTTATAGCAATAATCAAAACACATTATAAAGCATTTTATCATGACTCACAAGGTCAAATATTATAACGTGTTATAACTGTTAACGACTCACTGACAATGCCCACATAGATAATGTATTATACATATATTGATGATATAATGATAAATGATCATGATGCATTATACAGTGCTATAACGTGATTATAACACATTGTACATATATTTATAATGCGTTATAGTGATAGGCGTCAAGTAAAGTGTTACCCAAACTTTCACTGATTTTAAACTTTATCTGAGTCAGATTTAATGATCTTGTTGTTTTGTCTTGTCTTTGTCAGCGCATGTTGAAAGCAATGGACATCACAATGCTCATCCTGACTGTCCTGCTGCTGAGTGTCAGCATCAGTCTGTCTGTTCTGGCCATCAGAGCTCTCTGCAGGAAGACAGAAAAGGTATTAACAGAGACACAGCATGAAAAAGTGGTACCAAAATAAGCCTTACAAGCACTGGTTTAATGCAATGTTAGGGGAAATAGACTAGCTCATTCAAATGGAGCAATGTAGACACAGATTTTATAACGATGTTGTGTTGCTTTCTAACGAGGAATACTTCTGTTTCCTGTCAGCAGAGCTTCAGAGATGTTGAGCCAGAGCTGACGGAAGTCCTCCTGACCAAGCCTGAGCCTTAATATTACAACAAAAACACAAAGATGTTTGAGCTACACATAATTTCAGTACTTAATCATACAGTATATCAGCTTTACAAATCAACAAAACTGCTTTAAATCACAATTACATGACCATCATATAGATGCTTTGATATCGTTCTTGGACATGTGTTTTAAAATGTCATATATCAGCTTTTAAACTGTGAGGAAATAAAAGGTAAAAAGTCAAACAAAAAACTAATAGAAAAAAAACAGGAATGTTGGATCACAATATTTAGACAGTCAAAGATTTATCTCTGCGATTGTTTGAGTGTTCAGCATTGTGCAACTTTTTATCAGCAGCAAAAGAAAAAAAAAAGGTAATTCATGCTTGATATAAAAGTAGTGCCAAACTGTTTGTGAGCATAATTTATTTCTAAGAGTTCATCAAATTATTATTTTACTGTTTGAAACAACACAAGATAACAAAAAGTGGTCATGCAGGCGCCAAAAGCGATGAGAAAATTCATCTTGACAATAGTGCCAAACTCTAAGATATCAAATTTACTCTAAAAGAATCAAACTATCTCTCTATACCTGCAGGAAACATTTTTGTCAAAGTTCATCACTTGAAAATAATGAATCCAATCGTGCACTTTATTTTTTCTGCTGGTCTAAGACTTAACCAAGATTTCTTGCACCATCATCTTGTGAATTTGTTGTTAGCCTTGACGATGCAACAGTTCCCAAACGTGTTCAACTGTTTGATGGGGCTTTTATTTTGAAGAACCTAAACATGAAAGTTTCATTTCTGATTCTGCCAACTAAACAAACTAGCCTGTAAGAGAGAGCGTTTGCACAACCAAGTGTGATTTCTGAACACAAAAGGATCTGAGCATGTGACTTTATTATGGAGAGCGGTCTGAGCTGAGACCGTTTAATGTCCTACTTTAAGAGGTTATCATGTTTTATCAGTCTGAGAGGAGAAAGATGAGGAGAGGACTCTCAGTGTGACAGGACCTGTGAGACTAAACCTTCTCCTGGGCCTTTAGGACCCTGATCCTGGTTTCATTCAAAGATTTTGTCCTGATGGTTTCTGCTCTGTGGGATGAGGAGGCAAACAAAGTGAGTGATTTCTGGGAAATGGCCCTCCCACCAGAGATTATTTTCCTTTTTCCTTTTTTTTTTTTTTTTTTTTTCAGTATCATGTCAACCTGTGACGACTCTGTTAGCCACTAGATGGTGCTCATTCTTTTAAATTCACATACAGCCTTATATTGTACATCACTTTCTTCACTGAGGGTTTTCTGCTTATGTAGCCTGTGAACTCTAGAGATGCTTTTGTGATGCGTTTTATGAACAGATGAAAATAAATATAACTTTACCATCTTAATTTTACACAGTATAAAAAGTGTCTTTAGATCTTTTATTCCCAGGAAAAGAAATATTAAAACCAAGTTAAGAAATCGTACATAGACTTGGCATTAATGACAACTTCAGTTTACTATATACTTATTCTTTAAGCTTCACTGCATAGAATAAAAACAATAAGAGGAATGTACTAAATTATAACCTTTGTTGAAGTGCAGTTTATTTTTTTACTTGTGCATTTAATATT
This sequence comes from Xyrichtys novacula, assembly GCA_962446985.1. Taxonomy (NCBI): domain Eukaryota; kingdom Metazoa; phylum Chordata; class Actinopteri; order Labriformes; family Labridae; genus Xyrichtys; species Xyrichtys novacula. Next base: position 30,515,527 of record OY660871.1, read on the forward strand.
TTTTTGATGCAAATTCAACTTTGCACAGCATTTATTGATGATTTTATTGCACAATAACACTTTTTTTTTTTTTTAATCTTTAATTCTTTGTAAATGTGGATGTTAATGTTCAACTTGAAGCTCCTGAGAGGAACTTCCTACTCTTGGCGCCCCCTGGGGAAAGAGACTCATGCATCTGGTGTGCATGTGGAAGTTGTGCGTTCTGCCAAAGAAATAGGAAAAGAAAAATCCCATAATGATTGCTTTTTTAAAACGGTGATTTCTAAACCTATTTGGTGGTCAGCTGCTTGGCCTTTCTTCTAATATCAGCAGTGCATTTTTATACAAATATCCTGAAAATCTCTGCTTTGATTATATTTAGATCAGCACTGAATTATTCCGTTTTTCATACAAAAAGTTTCTCCTTAACTGACTTCCACTGGTTTAGCCAGCACTTGTGTCTATTAGAGGACAATCTAAAATTTTATGGCGCATATAAACCCCCTTTCCTCTTGCCCTTAATAAACTTTGTACCTGTCATATCTGGGAATAAGCTGGAATAAAAATAAATCTATATATTTTTATTCCTGCCTCAACATGTACTTTTCCCTCAAATACAGACTCTTAATTTCCTTATAAGTTTTATAATTCCAGGATTTAGACCATTAAACATCAGAGCACAACAGAGGCACCTGTCTCTTTTTCTTCACACTATAATCCTCTGCTCCCCTCGCAGCAGGTGCGTTGAGTGTACTTGTTGATTCATGTCAAATTCCTGTTGCACAGCGCAGTTACAAACACAGAGAAAGAGGCTTAAGGCAGAGCCACAGGTATGTCTGTGTTTTCCATGAATAATCGGTCCTGAATGATGAGGTGTCACACGTCTGCAGGATACGGTACAGGTATCGCTCACAAACTGATCAACTTATTCTGACACAAAAACAAGAACTATAAGCTCATACTAACTCATAGTTTGTTATAAAAGATATATCACACTATGCAATCCCTGATTAAAGCTCCTATTAGGAGTTTTTTAAAGTTTATGAAATGAACTGAAATTCATATTCATGCTTCTTTACGGTGATTCAAAGCTAACCCTAATCTCAGCAACAAGAATGACAAATTTCATACTGTAATTTTTAACGCCTGAAACTGGTGCAAGAGGGTAGGTGAAAACATCGTCCTTCAAACTTTTGAAGGTCAAATTTATCGATTTGTGCCCGCTTGTTTGTGGGGGAGCTCTGACGAGTTGATCACCGAGTGCAGCGGAAAATTTATGACTATTACTTCATGGGGATACACAAGAACTCTGATTGCATTTCCAAAAAGTAATAATCTTAAATGTTCTTCCTTGAGCTGTGAAACTCCGCTGCACTCGGTGATCGACTCATCAGGGCTCCCCCACAAATGGCTGCTGGAGGAGAGTGGTTGAGTTGTGTTTAGTCTCTTTGCTAAAGAAACCTACATGTACTGTTGATGAAGTTAGGTGCTTTTCTGAGCATTATTTGTGGCTGTACAGTGGCGTTTTGGTTGAGGTTTGCGCATGGAGACGTAGACGTACAGTGTCCAGTTGCCGAGTAAAGAGAGCACCATCAGACCTGTGTTGATGTAAACAGAGTTTAAAAAGGTGGAGAGGATGTCTGAAGGCTTTACATAGTTTCTGGCGGTACTACTGTTTGTTATCATATTGCAAAACACTCACAGCTTGAGCATTGTTCGAAAGGTAAAAGGTATGAAAGGATCTTTATGATGCCTCAGGTTACATTTCGATGTAATTACGAGACACTATCTGTGATACCACCTCTAGAGCTCCTCAGTGGGAGACTTTTCTTTGACGCACAGTCATCGAGCAGCGCCACATAAGCCTGTCGGGTCTTGCCCAGACATTGGTATGCGATGAGGGAGGACACAGGAGCAAATAAACAAGGGTGGGGATGGGGACGATGAGATGCTGACTGAGGCATACGCCAACCTTACAACTCAAGATAGATGTAGTTTTAAGGAGAATCTTCACCCGCAAATTCCTCACGGTTTTAGAGGAGTCAACAGCAGGAGAGCGGTGGTCTCTCTGTGCTCCAGGGTCTTTTCTAAATACAGTTCAAGGCCAAAGCACGGAAAATATGTAAACTCTAACCCTGTCAACAAAAAGAAAAGAACATGTCGATGAAAACAAAAACGTGAAGCTACAAGCTTTCACCTGCTGATAACGCATAGAAAACAAACGTGCCCACTGCTGCTTATAGCCAACTTATGTACTTAGGGGAATTCCTGCTTTAACAGTTGGAGAAATACAAACTTAACTAACCAATTCTTGGCGCCCCCTGTGGACAAAGTGGTACCTTATATTTCTTGCTGATCTTGTCCTCTGAGTACTAAAGTAGTTTTTCCGGGTTAAAAGACTCATCCTGCTCTTTTTTACGGCCAAACTTGTGAATAATGTGAACAATGGCGCTCCTGATCTGTTTAAACGGTATCACCTTGTTTGGCCAAAAACGTCCACTAGTTATGTGTGTGTATGTGTGTGTTTGTGAGTGTGTATCATGACAGCTCCACACTGGTTTGGCTGAGTTTTCAGAGCCCAGCATGGAGCAGCACCAGCACACAGTCTGAGTCCTGAGATCCAGGGTTTCTTGAAGGATCAGGGGTTTTATATTTCCTTAAAGTTGCTCCACATGCGTGTGTCGTCAATGGCCTCTTTATTTAACCAGGAGAACCCCACTGAGATCAAAAACATCCCTTTCTAAGAGGCTTTCTAAAAACCTCTAAAAACCTCTTACCTGCAGATCCAGCCTGGCTCTGCTCTCTTTAGGGTTATTAATGTATTTACCTCAACCTCGAGAATTGAAGCTGATGTAGAAGTGCAGTTCCCCAAGTGCCCACTAGAGGCAGGCTGCAGAAGCACCAGACACAACACACACACTCATTCAAAAAGGCCCATCTTTACAGCAAAAATAAACACGTTTAAAACCTGATTTAAAAAAAAAAGTTTTATTCTGAAAAACTCAATCTTCTCTGCACACACTTGTGCACATGGTGAATTTTCGTCACATGTTAATTTCTAGAACATTAAGGTTATGAGTTTGACAAATCAGAGGCAGTTTGAGAGGAGGTTAAAGGCCTAGATTCCTCCTTTTTGCATCATGGAGAGTCAGCCAAAAGTTTGGTTGTGTCAGTATTTCCAATACTGCTACAAACAGGCTTTGTAATTCTGCTCCAGAGACAAACAGCTGACGTCACTGAGATCACAGCCATGTAAGTCAAAAGTCCTTCCTCAAATTTCCTGCCTCTTGTTGGATGCCTCATCCAAGAGATGTAAAAATAACTTTTAAAAAAATAGAAATGTTAAAAAGTCTTGATGGTCTTGGCTTCTTTTGTAAGGAAGTATTTGTGTCGGTGCCTTTGAGGCCGCAGTAGCTAACCCATAGAGCCGTCCTCCAAATTAAGTTCAAGGACTCAAACATCTGCGCTACATGAGAGCTGATTAGTGACTGACTATATTTAGCTGACTTTGAAGTCTTCCAACATGAGCGTCCCCATGATCCAAACACTGTCCTTATCTGCCCCTATGGTTAAAGTGAGCTAGGTTCACGGTGCATCTCAGAAACCAAGCCCCTCCCCAACCTCATATGACCAGCATCATCCAGTTCAAGTATGTAACCGGTTCCTCATCACCAAAATGACTCCTGTCTCCATTAAGAGTGAATTAAGGCCACGATGAGGTGGCGAGCGGCAGCACAATGTATTCCTGCAAGACGGGCGAATCTTTTCGATGCCTCGTGATGTTTGTCTGCGTTCCTGAGGTCACCTGATGGGCCGGACTCAATGCAGGACTGTGTGGCCAAATCATATTCATGGAAGAGTAATTCTGGTCTGATTAAAAGCATCACTTGTCTTATTCAACGGTGTACGACGTGTAGTCCCCTTTAACCCACCTGGGCACAGACAAAAACCGGCCTGAGGCAGCTATGTCAGCCTGACAGAGCTGAAGATGGTGTGTGACGCTAAAAGAGCAGTTTTATCATTATTTCTACACTTCTATCAAAGTTCCTGGCAGGTACTCAAGTTAACCAACAGTTATTTGCTTAAGTTTAGTTTGAATATGATGTTTTTTCATCGTCTTTGACATATCGGCATTAAGACTCATAGGCCTACATCAGCAGCAGCACTAAAATGTTTTTACCTAATTTGACTTTATTCTTACAATAATATATATATTTGATCATACAGAAAGCATCACTCATAAATGCAAAAAATAAAAAATATTCAAAAAATCTACTTTTTGATTGCTCTTGGGGGCCCCCTACTGGCCACGGGGCCCTAAGCAGGCACTTAGGCTATGTTCACACTGCAGGTCAATTCAGATTTTTTATTCACATGTGACACATATCTGATTTTCATGTAAGTGTGAACAGTGCAATTCTTATTCTTTCAAATCTGACCCAGGCCTCTTTTGTATGTGGAAATAAACCGGACATGTATCTGTTGTGACTGCAGTGTGGACGCTCAGGTCGCCTCATCAGACCTATACATCATCAATATGCGACAAACGTCACCATTGTTCGACAACACAAACAGGCGCGGAAAGCAATTTGTGCTTTGTGGGCATGCAGGTCACTTCACAGACGCATTCCGTTCACATTAGATGCTGCATTCGTTGTTGTAATTTGAACGACCGCACAAAAAGATCGGATTTAACAAAAAATCTGAATTGTGCATCATAACCTGCAGTGTGAACGTAGCCTTAGTTCACTTCTGCCTTGGGCTGGCTCTGTCCCAACCTTTAACCACGAAGTATTTAGGATGTGAAGTGTTAAAATGCAAATTTTTAAACAGTTTACATGCTTAGTCTGCAAAAATTTTTAAAGTCATGGTTACACATTTGTCTTCTTTCTTCAGATATTAACTCTAAAAACACAGAATGATGCTACACTTCCTTGCCAGCACAGCAGTTAGCAGCAAACTGGTGGGCATGGGTGCAGCCAAATATAGCTGCTAGGGGACTTGAGAATTTGGACAGAAAGTTCCCTCAAGAGTTAGTAAGAGACTGTAGACGTATAAAAGAGTGGGTAATAGTCTTAAAATGTTAAGTGAACACCAGATGAATAATCAGGATTTTTTATAGGCAAGCTGCTGCAAGTGTAAACAACCAGATTTTAGCCAGGTATACTAAGTAGGTATTATATTTACTGTCATGGTCGGTCATTACAACCAGAAAACACCTCTAAGTCTCCCCATATTGGCAACACTTGTCAGTTTAGATCTTTTTCAGACTCTAAGCTTTGTCTGAATCTTGCTGATGAAGCAGCATGTGGGCCTCGGCTCGCTGAGCATCGATTCAAGTGGGTCATTTGCCAGTGGAAATTTGGAAAGCACTTGTGAGAGATTTGCTTCGTTAAGAAGAAACTGGGAAAATCTAAATTCCTTCTGTCTCAGTTTTGTTCCATTGGCAAACAGGTATCTGTCTGTTCTACATGCCCAGTATGGTCATTATTCAAAGACTGTCTGAGCTCTCTGTATTAACATCATTATAGGATTTCTCTCAGCACATTTCTCTCCTCTGTTCTCCAAACTGTAACTTCATGCTGTGACCAGTAATCTTTAAGGCATACAAGAGAAACCAGTCCCCTGTACCCCGTATATTCTTACTGTAAAGAAGAGATTGTTTCAGTTTTGTCTGAAATGCTGCTGAAATTTTGTCGTCCTTGTTGTAAATTTGACTTATTTGGCTGTTTTATGCAGCGTTCAAGTTAACTCGGGAGTCAGAAGTCCAAGCTGGGAATGACGTCACACCCGATATACCAGCATTTCAGTTACCAAGTCAGAAAAAAAGCAAAATCGGAGGTGGAAACAAGATGGCTACATCTAAGAAAGTTATTTTAGCACTTGCTGAATAATAAGCAAGGACAAGGCAGGCGCTAAAATAACTTTCGTAGATGTAGCCATCTTGTTTCAGGCCTCTGATTTTGCTTTTTACTGACTTGGTAACTGAAACGCTGGTAACTCAGGTTTGACGTCATTCCCAGCTCGGACATCTGACTTCAGAGGTAACTTGAACGCAGCATTACTCACTTTGACAGGAAAGGTCAGTGGTCAAATTTGGCGAGGCATTGTAGAAATCTATGTTGTTACATGATCAAACATCAAACCTACTAGCACTTATATATCAACATCACAAAAGTGTCATTTCATCATGAGGATGTGGCTTATATCCTTTTTTGGCTTTCATGACTTCTGTCCATTTATTTTGAAATAACACTCGACATAAAACTACTCAGCGATGTCTGACCCACTTGTTTTCCTCTGCACTTGTTCCTTTTTATTGGTTTATTTTGACCCGTCATGGTGATGTACGGCTGCGACATGTGTCCTCAGAATGTGCCCAAGATAGAAAAGCCACAACCACATAATTACAGAGCGCTGTGGGTGTTTCCAAACCAGCTCCCCATTATATCCTTTTCCTCTTTTCTTTCTTTTCTCTGAGCCGTTTATTTCCCAACAGAACAGCTTGGTGTTAACTCAGCAGTGTTGCTCCGTTCTGTGCTCTTCCTCGCTGTTTTTGCTCACATTTAAGTTGTTCACACCTCTGTGCAGGTGGCATTTGATGGGTGTGGTGAAACAACCTCTTACCTGGTTATGTAATGTAGTTGTTGTGTCGTAGTACTGGTTTAACTCAGCAGCTGGGAGGGAAACAGATGAAGAGGTGTCCATGATGAAATGTTTTTAAAATATCTCTTTGCTCCTGACACCTTCATCGGGGAGAAAAACTTCAGTTCATGTCGGTGTCTTTACTTTTTTTCCACTTCTGATAAATTTGACTGATACTAACATCTCCCACAAAACAATGACTGACTGCTCAAAGCTGCAGAAAAAGAAAACTATAGTTCTTTAACATGCAAACATCAGTTCAGAAAGTGTGAAACATGAAATTTGTTTGTAGCATTTATTACAATCATTGCTTTGGAGTTTTCACTCTTGAGAGATTAACAACCCAAATATATTGTCTGCAAATGTTACAAAGCAGTGCAACAAAAACAATCATTTTACAGTAAATATTAGGCTTGTTTTGGTCTGATAATAACATTTACAAAGACACAAACAAGGAAGAGACACAGGCGGAGAACAACATATCTTAAAAGGTTAGTGGAGAACCAGTTTGCAGAGCTGACACATTTTAAACAATGTAGTGTCCATGTCAAAGTTAGATTAAAACTATTAAAAAATAAATCCCAAACCCAAGATTTACACTTCTAATTTTAATTGACTATAACTTTTGTATGCATTAAAGCATAAACAGGAGTGTCCAAGGATCAAACCTGGTCCTGATACAGTTCGGTGACCTTCATCCTCCCTTTCTACATTGTCTGTCTCTTTCAAGCTGTCCTATCCAACATAGAAAAAACATCCAATCAGTGATCCTAAAATAAAACAAGTGTGAGAAAAGCTGCAGATTTTGAGGTGGTGAAAATATTCCAGTTTGTGTTGCACAGCATAGCCAAACAGGTTAAAAGAAAGCAGTTATGTGAGGAATCTGTATGTAAACTCAGTGTTGCTGTCACTTTGCCTAAGCATATTCACGGCAGGGTGTGTAAATTAAGTTTCAGGACTTTCCTTGTGTTATTTTGTGCACTTTTTTTGCACTATAACCAGTAAACACGTAAAATGGGTACCTTTATATTTTCATTACATATCTGGAGACACTTTCTCTCATGGTTTGGAGCCCTGAACTGACCGAGGTCACGGCTTATCTCCACCAGCAGAGGGTTATCTCTGCACAACAGCTGAACATAACATTGACTAGACCAGCACATCCTGCAAACTAAACAAAAACACAGGTTTGAGGGTTCAACTGCAGATCTTGTACCCAAATTTCCTATCGACTTTCTCAGTGCAACACTAACTAATAGATAGCTGATAGATAGCAAAGGAAAAGGAGGTACTAAGACTCAATAAAGTGACTCTCTCTTGCATTTTTTTTCAAGAAATAAACACAGCTGCATGAAATCAAACAGTCATTATCGCTGGTTTGGTGTTTTTCTCTTTCTCTCTTGGAGGATGGACACTTCCTCTGCTGCTCTTCGTGAAGTTTCCCCTTTTCTGTTTCGTTCCAAACTTTTTTTTTCTGCAGGTGTCGGAGTGCAGCTGGGAATCCTCGCACAGATTGTCAATCCCAGAGAGGAGAGAGATAAATTTGCAATAACTAGACTTGACTTTATGCATCCTTACTCCTATAAAAAACTATCAGTAGAATTTCAAAGATTTAGAGACTAATAGAGAGGTGATACTAAGGCACATAGTGTGTAATATTTGATAGCTGAGGCCAAGCAGAGAGGCAGTGATAGACTGTGATTATCTGTGTAAATATGACGTATCCGACAAACATAAGGAGTGACTTTTGTCAGGTGAACACAGTTTTCAGTGTCTGAAACTTCAGGCTGAGTGAACGCAGACGTACAGGGGCTTGTGCTCCTCCCAGTAGTAGAGCTCCTCTGTGAAGCTCCAGGAACAGGCCAGATCTTTGCTCATTTTCACCGTGTGGACTATGCATTCGCCGGGCAAAATCTCAAACAGGGTCTCAGCCAGACTCACCACCGAGAGCCTCTTCTGACTCTGGATCACCTGCTCGATTCGATTCCTGTCCACAGGCTCAGGCGAGGAGCTGTACGACACCACGATGTTCAGTTTCTCATCTGATGAGGGGACCTGGAAGCGGCTCTTCCCTGTCGGGCAGTGGAAGACTTTCTTTTTGTTTAACAGGCCTGAAGGAGACCTGAATATACGCACAGACCACCCCACCCAGTCATACTTCTTCTTGAGCTTCTCTATGAGAGCATCAGCTAGCTGCTGATTGGTCAGCTCTGGATGGTCTCTCACCAGGCGGCGGGAATCCAGCTCTGCCTGCTTGGGGAAGCTTTCAATGCAGTCTAAGATGACAGCATTCATTTTCTCCTGGACCACCTTCATCTTCTCACCCCAGTCTTTCAGAAGTGCATCCTCTTCATCGTATCCCTTCAGAGCGGCGTGGCCCAGCAGAGCGATCAGCCCGATACAGAAGAGCTTCTTCAGCCTGGCACAGAAGTCCTCCACCGGCCGGCGACTTTTCTCCTCATAGTTCAGGGTGATCTCCAGCACAGATTCCCCGGAGAAGTTATCTCCTGTCACCGAGTTGTAGAGCGTGTGAAGGTTTTTGTCCCCGCCACTTTTGCCAAAGTGGTCGAGGAAAAGCTTCTTCTTGACTTCCCTGAACTTTGGCTTGGCGTTGAGGATGTCCATGTACTTCCTGAACTGGTTAGTGATGTTCTCCTCCACGGGGAAATACACAGCATCCAACCCGCTCTTCTTGATCTCATCGTTGATCCTCTGGATCTCCTCCGAGACCACCTCCAGGCGGTCTCGCACCCTCTGAAACTGCTCCTTCATGTATGTTGCCTCTTTGCTCTCTACGTTGTCCAGAGCCAGTTTGACGATCGGAGCTGCGATGGCGAAGACTGGGAAAAGGTCGCCGGCGATACTTGCAACCACCTCAGCTCCTTGTTCAAAGACCTCCATCACATTTTCCACCATATCCTTCTTCTCCGACACAAGCCTCTGTAGCTCTGCCATCTTTGCTGCTGTGAGTCAGACTGGTCCTGGGAAGGGAAAACAACAACATACTTAGAAACAGTCGGCAAACACAGAAAGGGATAGCAGTTTATTTTTTAGATTGGGTTGAATGAGGTACTTGAAGACATTTAAGGGCTGGAAGTTTTCCAAGTAGAGTGTGGTGTTTGGGTCAGAGTGTCTGAAGATTAGCTAAACTGTGTGGCAGACCTGATATCTTCTGTAGCAGCTGATAGCCTAGCTTCCTTTCCGGTTCTCCAGCTGGTTTTTCAACAAAGAAGCTGAACAGACCAACGTCCCCTATGTCCAATACACTGACGACTGACAAGTACCTCATATATCATCACTTCAAAAAGACCAAACTACCCCTTGAAGCTAGTAAAACTCTCCTGGAAACAAACTGAAGCTGTAAGAAACTGATAATAATTGTAGCATCTATTTTAATCGTACTGATGCGACCAAATGTTTGGGTTTTCTGGTGTACTTACAGTTCTATTTCAGTGTTGTTGGACTGTGGCCTCCTCCTTCGCTGCTCTTACGACACAGCAAAAACTGATAAGGAAAGAGAGAAACAGCAGAGTGAGCTTCTTGGCTGAAGGCCACACCCCGTGAGCAATGAGTCAAACATGCAGAGGGAATTCAGCAGTGACAGAGGACTGGACAGGTTAAACTGTCTCTATGTTACGTCTGTGTGTTTAATATTTAAAGGATAAGGTAAAAAGTGAAGATGGTGGACTGTATTAGAATGGCAAAAGGGAAATAGGTACTATTTATCCCTGACAGCTGCAAGTTTGTTCAGTTTAACAAGATGTAGCAGCACTTGTTTACAGCTGACAGAGCTAAGACAAGTAATTAAAACACAATGTTGAATATATTTCACATATTAATCCCCATTTTTTAGATCAAAATACTGCAATGCAAGACACAATCAATCATCTGTGCTTGTTTATTTCATCTCCAAAGTGAATTTAAAATATCCTCTTAAATAAGTGTTACTGTGGCCCTGAGTAAGAGTTCAAAGCAGTAAAAGCTAAGTTTTTCCATGATACTCAGCGTTTGTTGATATGACAGAAATTACTTCCAGCCTGGTGTTGTAAAAAAACAGAAAGTGCTGGACTTCAAAATTTTGATCAAACATCAACAACTCCTCCTTAAGGTCAGAAAACAGAAAAAAAGTTCACTTTCAGAGCAGACCCTGTTCACTGCCTGGGCATGTTCAGACATGTCCTTTTGCAAAACTGGAAATGTTTAACGTGGAAATCCAATTTTGGCACAAATGTAGCGTACAGTCACCGGCTACACAAACAGAGTCTCATGCTCATGATCTAAGAAGGTAAAGATCTTTTCATCATGTGCTGTCATCGAGGTTTCTGACCTTTAGAGAGTTGTAAATATTCTCGTTTTTAACTTGTGACTGAATGAAGCTGCAGTGATGTTTCCCCCTCAGTTAGTTCGGTCAATAACGGAGCAGAAGGCGTGGGATGTGATTAAAGAGAAGAGGTTAAACTTGCTGGGCAAGGGTGCTGTATTCCAGTGTATCTCAGCAGGTTACCGTAGCAACAAGACAACGGAAAGTTATCTGTCAGCTGGTTTGACTCTCTGCTGAGATCTGCTCTGGGGGGTTTATCTGACTGCACTGCAGGGAAATGAATCCACTTCTCAACCATCACAGTCTGTGGTTCACCTACGTCCACAGACGTTCATACAGAAGAGGGATGTTTACACTGGGAGGTTCCTCTTATCATAATACTACATATCTGTATCTCTAAAAAGTCTAAAAGGAGTAAAATTGACATTTTGAGGGGTTCAGTTATAGCTTAGTGACTGAGAGTTGCTGAAAATACTTTTTCTGATTCCTCCACTGACTACCAAGCAACAGTCAAAATCCTATTTAGCTTAGCTTAGCTTAGCTTAGCTTAGCGTGACGAGTTCAGACAGGGCCAGTCTGATAGTCTTCATGTAACAAAAGTTGGCAACACACACCTCTTAAACTCAAAGTCAGACATGAATCTGATTTTATTCAGAAATTTGAGTAACAATCACACATTACTGTTTTTTGAGGTTCTCCCCTGCCCTACACTGCAAAAAACTCAGTGTTAATTCATGTCATTACTCAACAAAAATCTCTTTAACAACTGATGTGATGGAAAAGAAGTAATATCAACAAGACTTCATTCATAGACTTCTGAGCTAAAGCAACAAAGTGCAGACGATCCCTGCAGGATGTCGGATCGTTCACAGTTACTGTATCTTATTTAATTAGACTGTGTTAAAACTGTGATTCCTGTTTTCTACTGATGGTCTCTCTCTCTCTCTCTCTCTCTCTCTCTCGCTCTCTCTCAGGCTCCCAGGGGGTGTGTAAATGCAGACTGAGTGCATGTAAAGCTCTTTCAGGCTGTTCTGACAGAAAATAGCTGAAAGAAATCAAATTTTCAGACAGCGTTTCAGAGTGTTTTTTGCACTTTCTATGCACAGGCTTTTTTTCTGGTAAGAGCCCTTGACTCATTAAACCCTGTAAGCTTCATCTCAATTGTGTTTATTTCTATATGGCCTACATCACAAACTCAAGGCCCGGGGGGCAAATCTGGCCCACAAGATCATATCATATTTGTATTATTTTTGGCCCACCAGTATAATACTGTAAAGTTTAGCACCATTATTTAAAATGTTCTAAATAAGCCACGAAAATCTGGGAAATTAAAGAGTAAGGAAGATTTGATAAACATTCAAGAATGTGGAGGAAAAGATATTTGGTGTTTTATTTCATGCTTTCAATTTACAAGTCAAACATGATTGTATTTTTTATTTCATGCTTTGATTTTGTTCAACTCAGTATTTAGACTTGTGTCATTTTTATACTTTAGATTCCAATTTTAAATTTTAAGTCATATTTTGACCTTTTAAACCTGATTTCAACATTCTCCTTGTGTATTTGCTCTTTAAAAGCATTATTTTTCCGTTTTCAATATCATGCTCTGATCTTTTGCACTGATAAATAAAAATAGAATAAAAAATAACATAATTTTTTCTATCTCAGGCTGTGTCCGAAATGGATCCCCAACCCCTATATGGGCGACTATATGGGGGTTAGCGCCATTTTGAGGGGCATCCGAAACCTGAGCGATCAAATCCAATGCCCCATGTAGGCGACTCAAAATTTCCCATAGAGCATTGCAAACATAGTGACCATCCAGTGGTCACTACGTTTTGCATTGCGTCTTGCCATGTGGTGTCCGAAACCTCACTATATAGTCAGCTATATACTGAAAACCCATATGGGGGTTAGGGACACAGCCTCAGATCGCCTTTAAACTTATCTTTTTATCTTTTTTTGAATTTCCAAATTATTTATAATCATTGCTGTTTTTGTTACACATTTTTTGAAAAAGAGGGTCGACAGTTTTGGTGAAATGTTGGCCCTGTTTGGCCCCCAGATTATGGCCCTTGCTGTGGTTGAGTTTGACACCCCTGGCCTACATCATAATAAAGTTATGTAACGTGATTTATGAATAAGACACGGAAGTGAATCAGATCACGTGTATGCTGTGTAATAGAAATCACAGACTAGCTCCTAAAGAGTTTAAACTACTTAATGTGTCACTGATGTTATGTGTTAGAGCTCTCTAAACACAAATATGACCATCTCTCTCTCTCTCTGACCACTCAGCCTGACCACCGAGAGATGCTGAGCGGTCTGTTAATGCGCCCTCTTAATGGAAAATATATCGATCTGTCCGTGTACAAGGCCTCTAATTGTATCACTTTGCAGCTAAAGGACACAGAGGCAAACAAACATGGCAGGTTAACACCACAGATCACGGTTTTATTCCAAAGTGCACAGCGTCTTTAACAAGTTTGACACTTCCTGGTAAAAGTGGCTCGGTGGCATGAGAGCTGGCAACCAACGCCCAGAAAGTACACAGATTTTGTTTAAAGTGCTCCAAAGTTTGCAGATTCACCCAGTTATCCACTCCTCTTCATTAAATAAAGCTGCGTTAACAAAAACTGAAAGTGTATTTGACGCTTTTTAACAGCGATGATGTGCCAAGAGGGGGGAAATATGGATTACATAACGAGAGACGAGAATGAACCCGATGAATTAGTATCGATTACTTCATAGACCTATTAAAGTGCCTCATCATACAAGTAGAGAGTTAATATTAATGTGTCAGTCCAATATGAAGCGTTTAAAGCAGAAATAGACTCACCTTTCAAAGTTTACGGAAGAAAAACTCTAAAAACTTCCAGACTGTTTGTCTTCCTATTGGTCATGTGGCTCTCATGTTACAGAGAAGAGGCACACCCAGTCAGACTGTTACACACTAAAAAGTTGGGTGTTGGACAAAGAGAGAGAAAAAAAGTTGAGAGTATAATACACTGTTGCTGTGGCGATATTATTACAGACTTTCCTCCACCCTCTTAGTAAACAATGGCGTGTTATTGAAGCTTTATTTACCGTTGCATTCATTTAGAGTATGCTAGCAGTTAGCTAAAAGTGACAGTTAGCCAGGACTTTGAATAACTATGAGCCTGTAGGTCGAAACAAAATAAGCACTTTCAAAAAAGCTATAGTGATTTCCAATGAGAACAGAAACATTCATATTTGTTTTGTTTATTGCAAATTAAGGTAAAATACAGCTGTACAAGATTCTCAAGGATGATTGTGGAATACTTTGGGAGTTTAACCCACAGCAACATACTGAAAATAGCACAAAACTGTAATTGATTCTGATTTGTTTGCATAAACTTATAAGAGAGAGCAATACCAATTACCGCACAAAAATGAATTTAATTCATGATTTTATACCTCATATACTCTAAGTTAATTAGCTTTTGTTGTAGCCTAAGTGCATCCTTAATGATTCTGAGGCCGAGTTGATGGAAACTCAGCGTCAAATTAATATGTTGTTCTTTAGCTTTTAAGCAGAAGGAGTTTGCTGTCTGGACAAAAGAGACTAGAATAATAATCATACTACTTTCTCTGCTAAATATTAAGCTGTGAGCAACAAAGGGACAGTTAGCTTAGCTAAATATCACACCACAATTCAGCATATCTGGTTTTTACTTAAAATTTGAAATTTCTGCTAACAGGCATTTCAGAAGCACAGTTTAGCATGTGGGCTTATCATTTGTTAAAACTATGAGGTTTACCCTTTAATTTTGTAGAATATATTGGGCCAGCGTCGAGATTTCTGAAAGTCAGTGCTGCTCTTGGTGGGCTAAAAAAAAAAAGTCCCTTAACTAACATACAAAAGTGCTACCACAGTTTACTTCTGAAACTTTGAACAAGCAAGATAAGTGAACTTTAGACCTGTTGATAAAAGATTTTTCTCTTATCTTTAGGCAGAGCCAGGCCATTCCCTTGTTCCCAACTTCTCCTTGCAAAAATAAGCTAACTCACCCAAGCTTTTTAACCTTAGTCTACCATGACTTTGGCTCCACATACAATAAACTAGTTTAGATTCCCTCAGATCTACCACCTTGCCATGATGGTTGGACATACCCAGAGATCCAATCTTTAAGTGACTAAAAAGGAAAGGCACCTTGACATTTGTTTATATCAAAGCATCAGGCAGCAATTTATCATTATATAGTAATACCTATTGGGTAAGTGGTTAAATAATTAATAACACTAAACTGAAGCTGGCAAAGAGCTATATGGCTTTCAAATTTCACCCTGAACCTGTATAACAAACAAAAGTGGAAAGCTATGTAAAAGTACAAAAATAGTCGAAAGTAAGGTAATGAATCACATTCAAAAACTCTTATAGAGCAGATTATGCATTAACGCCGATAATTTTTTTGAGTACATTTCTAAATTTTATGGTGACATGTCCAGGTGCCTGGTAAAGACATTCATAAATCTGTGTTGTTCCACTTTGTGAGTTCCCGGGAGTCTACTCCGGGTGGATGCACAGGTAAGCTCGCTTGTGTTTCCAGTAGAAATAAGAGTCCTCATGGAAGTTGTTGGACTGAACTACCTCCTTGTAATGGCTGACAGCATGGACCAGACAGTCTGGGAAGCTCTTGTTCAGAGCCAGAGCCAGAGCCATCATGTTCCCCTTCAGCTTCCTGGCCTCGATCTCCTCCTGGATCTGACTCTTGTTGATGGGCTTCGGGTCAACACAGAAAGAGACGACCACTTTGATTTTGTTCTTGGTCAAAAAGTCAAACCAGTTTTTGCCTCCATGGCCATGGCACTTCTTTCCTGCTAGCCAGTTGAAGAAGAAGATACGCTCCCTTTCATGGAAGGCTCTAATGGACCACCTCACCCAGTCGTATTTCTTCACAAGTGCATCCAGAAGGGTTTGAGTGAACTCATCGCTGACTGTGGCAGGGTTTTCCTGAAGCATGTGCTCCACATCCAGTTTGGCCTGGTCTGCAAATTTCTCTGTACACTCATCCACTGCTGCTTTCATTCGCTTCTCCACATCCTCCATGCGGTCCTTCCACTTCTTCACCATCTCCTCGCCAACCACTCCTTCTTTGAGGGCAGCGTGGCCCATGACGGCAATGATGCCCACCACAAAGAGCTTCTTGAGTCTGGCACAAAAGTCCTCCACAGCCCTTCTGCTCCTCTGCTCTATGGCCACCACTGTTTCAAGCATTGGGTCTCCTGACATGTTGTCCCCAGTGACAGAATTGTAGAGTGCATCCAGGTTTAGATCTCCGTCGGTGTTCTCATAATGGTTAAGGAACTTCTCCATCTTCTTCTCCTTGAACTTTGGCTTGGCATTGACAAAGTCCTGGAACTTCTCGTACTGACTAATCATCTGGGCTTCTCGGTCGAAGTTCTGCTTGTTCATTGATGTCTTCTGCAGCTCCAGGGCAATTTTGTCAATCTCGTCTTGGATCCCTTCGAGTTTTTGGTTGACTTGTTCAAACTGCTGGGCCAGGTAGCGAGCCTCACTGCCGTCTGGATTGCTGAGTAACTCAGCAGAAGCTACAAACACGGCCTCCAGGACAGGGTGAAGCTGGCCCACAGTGGCAGCAAGCACCTCCGAGGCTTGCCCCATGATCGCCACCCCTTTCTCGATCTTGTCCCTGTTCTGCAAAATCCAATCGGCCACGTTGTTCATCTTTGTATCTTAGATTTCAAACAAGCTAATGTAATTTGTTATCCAGAGCCAGAGACTTTGATGGTCCCTGAAAAAAAGAAACATGAAACCCTTGTAAAGTTCATTACAGTGCACTTTCATGACATTTCAGATGAATTATGGCACTCTTTCTTTTTTCAATCAGGTTTCACAAAGCAAATGTTATCAGCTGACGACAAGTAGATTTTTTCTCACAGGACATTTTCCTGACAAACAAAACCCTACAATAAAGCAAACGGTAGGTCATGTCAGCACATGCAGGCATCCAGTTTCATGCCGCACCCTCACAGCTTCACTTAATGACAGGGACTCTGTTTCTTTAAGCCTTGGTGGCATTGAAACAAATCCAAAAAGCTCATGAAGGTACACAACCCAGGCATACATCGTTAGCAATTCAGAACAAATATCAAACATGGTGTGTGTACTCATGAATTATGACGTCAAGTATTGTGCAACATTGCAGTACTGGCCCTTTGGGATGTTAATTTTTATTGCTCTAACAATAGCCAAGACTTAAAGCAAACACAGATGTTCACAACATGGTAAAAGAGGGGGGTATACGTGGTAATGATAGTATGGTTTTCGGTATAAAACACACAAGAGAGATGACCTAACTCATGCTGCGTTCCCTGGAGGCCATTTTCAGATCAGAAAAAGGCACACCCAATTCAGAGAGAAGAAAACCCCCACCAATGCACTTGTTCAATAATGAAATTAGACTCCTCATTATGGACCCAATATCATAAAAAAATCCAAAATATCCTGTTATTTTAGGACTTGAAAAAAAAATAAAGGTCAATTGAAGAACATAAGCTCACCAATGAGAGCTGCCATGAAGAAATCAGTGGTGTCATTTTACAGCCTTCCTATAACTGCACTAATAAGATGGACTTTATCCAGTCACATGCCATCAGTGTGAGTTTTTTAGTTTTTGCTGCACAAACAAACATATCTTACATATGAGATACATAACAAATCTTTTCAGAAAAAGTGTACATATTAAAATTAGTTTTTATTCACTCAAGAGAATTAAATTTCATTCTAACAGAGAAAAAAGCTGAAAAGTGAAAAAAAGTACTTACTGATCAATTATGTTGATTAGTGCTTCAAAATATCCTCAATAAAAAAGTTTTTCTTCTTAAAACTGACCAAAAGAGTGAATTATTCTATGTTGAAGTCAAAAAAGGCGAGTCCCTCTCAGCTCTTGATCAAACACTGGTCCACCATTTCAGAGTGATCTGCTCTCACAGAGCCTCAGAGCTTTCTTAGACCACAGAAAGACTTTATACCACAAATGACTTAAATCTACCTTTAGTTGAGATTTTCTTCAGCATAAGGTGATTTCTCTTTTGTGGAAATAGTGGAATTTTTTTTTTCCAAGATGAAGTTCCTCAAAGCTTCCAATGAACTCAAATGAAGGCCAGTTTATACATAAAAAAGGAAGGCTGAAAAAGGAAAACTTTCTTTCTCTCTATCTTTCTTTCTTTCTTTCTTTCTTTCTTTCTTCTTTAAAGGAAATTTTACAAAAAAAGTTCAACTTGATGAAGTAGATGATGGAGATGCTCAAAAAAAGAAAAAATATTTTTTAGAAAAGGACTCACCTTTCTTACTTAAATCCAATGGGCTAGAGTCCAGTTATTCAGTAGTCCAGCTGTGCCTGTGAGCACCAGCCTCCCTGGGATGTATATATAGTCTCTCTCTCTCTCTCTCTCTCTCTCTCTCTCTCTCTCTCTCTCTCTCTCTCACTCTCCCTCAGTGTCTGTCTGTCTCTCTCCCTTGTCACTCCCCCTTTGGAAATCCTCCATCTCTTTCACAGCATTCCTCAGAAACCCACTCAGAGGGATGAGGGGCCGGCACTGACACAGATAACATCCTGTAAACACTCCCCATGCAGGGACACCATGCACCATGGGAAAATTAAAAAAAAAAAAAAAAAAAAAAACAAGACTGGTTTCTCCCTGTCTGTGTGTTTGTGTTTGAGTGAGAGTGTGAGAATAAAAGGAAGACAAGCTGCAGTGGGGTTCAGCAAAGCGACCCGTGAGGACAAAACCGTTCTTGTTGTGGCTCAGACTGCGTTGCCATGGCTGCTGCACTGGTCCCACGAACTTTTGTGCAAATGTGCATGCTTGAACACTAAGTTTAGCCTGTTTGCAACAAGTTGAGGATTACTTTATCTCAAATAAAGACATTTAGACTTGCAAAATAATGAAAATCTTGTAATATAGTGTTTAAGATACGCAACTTCTCTCTGAATCTGATAGCAAGAAATGCTACTTGGTTGAAGCCTTGAAAAGCGGGATGACATTTGCCCTGCAGAGGCAGTTGGTCACAGCTCAGCTAAATGAAAGAGCGTCTGTGTTTGCCAGGATACACCATGACAGTCAGAGCTCCCTCATGTCCTCTGTGCTTTATGTAGCAGGCCGTGACACAAACACTAAAACGTCACTGTGAGACATGAGCTTTGATGGCTCATTAAGAGGCGGGGACAGGAAGAGGAGGGCGGCTGATCTGCAGCGGGATTGATGCAGGTCAGCCGAGCGAGACCAGAGCTTGGCGAGCACATCTGTTACCGCCTTGCTCCTGTATCGTCCCACTGTCACATCTCACACTTGACTTGTTTGTGAGCGAGCAAAAGTAGATTCAGGCTTTCGCAGGGACTCAACAGTATGTGGCGTGATGGGTGGTACAGGCTGATGATGGTAAACACCCACTATAGAGCGCCTCGTAGCGCTGTGTCAGGACTTTACTTATCCTCTGGTCTTGTATTTGGCGCTTTTTCCAGAAAGATCCAGATGCTTTTGATGTTGAAAACTACCTGCAGGTACTACAACTATAAGTTGAAGCAAAGTCTGCCCTTTGTCGTTAATAGTTTCAGTCTTCCCAGGTGGAAACAGGAGTGAAATATTTGAGGTAATGATAGCCAGCAGGAGGGACAGGGAGCTTTGTTTTGTCTGGCTATGCTCAGCATGCTCATGTCTTTCATGGTTTGTCTCACAGATGTGGTGCAAGGTATTTGAAGCACTGCCAGTACAGTAGACACAGTTCAAAGCACTAATAAAACATTAATGCACTTATTTAAGGAGAGATGTATAGTGAGCAGGTGGTTAGAGCAGATCATGACCTGTAGGGTCTTGTCTCATCCTGCAGCAGCTGATTTACATCTTCATAACTGACCTGTGACTAAGCACTGCTAACACCCTCCCCATGTTCCATTTCATGTTTTCTTTGATTTGTTAGATGTCTCTTTCATTCAGCTCCCTGTCATATAACCAAAATTCTCCATAAAATCCTCCATAGATTTTAGCCCACTGGTTGCAAATGCTGTCAAAAAAACTATCAATTTTGCCACATTGTCAACAGGTAGGGGTGAAATGTGCTGCTCTACTTAATACAGATTTGCCAACACTCACTCTCCTGACTAAGAGCTGTCATGAAGACGCCGTTGTATTATTCACATCCTCAAATTCTGCCTTCCCACTCATCAGATTTTTACCTATTTTGATCTGCGATGTTGCAAGGAGCTTCCTCATTGCTGTCGTCACTGCGGTCAGTTAAAAACATGACAGGATCATCAGATGACTATCAAGCAGAGAAATCCCCTTTACTCACTCAATTGCATTGTCATGTAAGCGACAGTATTAGCCCACAAGTGAAATTTTACAACAATATTTAAATTTAGTGTGAAGGAATTTTCACAAGAGTTACATCCAAAGGTTTATCAATGATTATCCATGTGGTTTATACCTCTAAATGTGAGGGGGTCTCCATATTTATACCTGAAGTGCTGAGACAAGCGGAGCAGGTTTCACAAGAGAGACAGATATCTCTCTATGTAGACAACATACGAGTGAGAAATGACAAAAACAAAGAGAGGCAGGGGAAGATAAAGATGACATGACTAAAGCATAAATCAAATATTGGCAGAGCATTAGGCATGACCTGCTCAGACAAGGATACAGAGGCAGCTAGTTGAACAAACTGTACGAGAGTTTATAACGCCGTTTCATGTGTCAGCTCCTCAGTGTTTCATCAGGACTGATCCACAAACAGTGAGTCGTTAGATGGAAAAGCAGGATTTACTGACTGTCACGCTGGATTATGTTGACTCCCATGAGAAAAATAACGGTAGGCAGGACCGACAGGTTTTAAGCTGAACTTTAAACATGGATGAGTTAAGGAGGAGAAATGTCTTGAGGATTGTGGGATTTTGCCGGAGGTCTAAAAATGCAGCTGCAGAACAGAATGGTATGACCCCCAAAGATGATGCTAAGGCCTATTCCTGCAAAAGAGGTCGAGGATAACATCATGAACTTTTTGAATACAGTCAGAAAGGTGTGGTTTACCTGGTTCCACCTAGTCTACTTACCTCATGGACACAGTGGTGCTACCAAACAGTAACTAAACCCAATCTTCTAGCTGTTAAGCACAGCTACTCAGCTGTTCTAGCTGTTAAGTTTAGTACCTGCAAAAAAAAAATATCTTTGACTTAAAAAGGACACAAAACTCCAAAATTTCAATGTTTTTTTTTTATTGTCACGTCGTTGCTTCATCCAAGATCCAGCAAAAGCTTCTCATGAACAGCGCATCTATAAATGACCTTTTCAGGGTTTATACAAAATAAAAACTACACGACATAAATGTTAAAAATCACAAAAAAAAACCTGACATGTTCATTTATGAAAGAAAAATTGTATGTGTATGCTATCACATGTATATTTTGTCATTATTTAAGTATGTTAATCATCATTTACTGAAAATCACTTGGTGTGAATGCTTCCAGAGTCATATCTGTTTCTTTCTAATGAGCATGGGAAAGGAGAAGTATGGCCTCGGAGTTGGGACTGATACTATTCCGCTGAAGCCATGCAACTAGATGAATATTACAATTTCACTCACAGGTTGTTTTCCCAGCAGAGTGACATTAAACTGATAAGCAGGAACCTGATGATGAACTAAGCTGTCTTTGTCTTCCCAGTACGGACCACAGCTGCACCCTGTACCCTCTTTGGATACTATTGTAATGTCATGCCAATTGTGAGATGATGTTAGTGGGCGGGGGTGTCTGTTTCTTGACTGCATAAAGGATGTGTAAAAATCTGAATTCCTCAGTCAGAGAAAGCTGCCGCTGTTGTGAGCTGCTGACTCCTTGCAAGTAAAAGATATCGAAGGAAAAAAGACATCCACTATCTCTATCGTTCTTTTCAGCTGGGTGAAAGTCAGATGCAGTATTATTTTTCTGACAATTTATTGACATCCCGATTATCATCCCCTTATGAGACATTAAAGCTACGATGTTGTAAATAATAAAAACTCAAATTTATACATCAACTCCTCTGCATAAATGTGTACAGGAAAAAGCACCATCCTATACTAAACTGTGATTCTCTATACTATACTATAGAGTAGAAGTACAGCAGATATTTGGTTAAAAACGAACCTCTTACGAGTCCCTGGGAGTCTACTGCGGGTGGATGCACAGGTGAGCTTTCTTGTGTTTCCAGTAGTAATAAGAGTCCTCATGAAAGTTATGGGACTCAACCACCTCCTTGTAATGGCTGACAGTATGGACCAGACAGTCTGGGAAAAAGTTGTTCAAAGACAGAGCTAGAGACTTCATGTTCCCCTTCAGCTTCCGGGCCTCGATCTTCTCCTGGATCTGACTCTTGTTGATGGGTTTCGGGTCAGCACAATACGAGATGACGACTACGATTTTGTTCTTGGTTACAAACTCAAACCAGTTTTTGCCTCCATGGCCATGGCACTTCTTTCCTGCTAGCCAGTTGAAGAAGAAGATACGCTCCCTTTCATGGAAGGTTCTAATGGACCACCTCACCCAGTCGTATTTCTTCACAAGTGCATCCAGAAGGGTTTGAGTGAACTCATGGCTGACTGTGGCAGGGTTTTCCTGAAGCATGTGCTCCACATCCAGTTTGGCCTGATCTGCAAATTTCTCTGTACACTCATCCACTGCTGCTTTCATTCGCTTCTCCACATCCTCCATGCGGTCCTTCCACTTCTTCACCATCTCCTCGCCAACAACTCCTTCTTTGAGGGCAGCGTGGCCCATGACGGCGATGATTCCCACCACAAAGAGCTTCTTGAGTTTGGCGCAAAAGTCCTCCACAGCCCTTCTGCTCCTCTGCTCTATGGCCACCACTGTTTCCAGCATTTGGTCTCCTGAGATGTTGTCCCCAGTGACAGAATTGTAGAGTGCATCCAGGTTTAGATCTCCATCAGTGTTCTCAAAATGGTTGATGAACTTCTCCATCTTCTTCTCCTTGAACTTTGGCTCTGCATTGACAAAGTCCTGAAACTTCTCGTACTGGCTGATGATCTGGGCCTCCTGGTCAAAGTTCTGTTTGTTCATTGACGACTTCTGCAGCTCCAGGGCAATTTCACTCATCTCTTCCCTGATCCCTGCAAGTTTTTTGTTGATTAGATCAAACTGCGTGCTCACGTAGCGAGCCTCACTGCTGCCTGGGTTGCGGAGTAACTCTGCACCGGAGATAAACATCACCTCAAGGAAGGGGTGAAGCTTTCCCACAGTGGCAGCAAGCACCTCCGAAGCTTTCCCAATCATCTCCACTCCTGCCTCGATCTTGTCCTTGTTTTCCACAATCCAATCTGCCAAGCTGCTCATCTTTTGATTGTGTAATTCACACAAACTGATAAAAAGAGACACTGGCTAGATCTGAAAGATAAAACATGATAAAAAGATGTTTGTTGATCATTTTTGCAATAATTTGTCATTGTGAGTATAGCGAGGTTTATTGTTTTTTCAGTCATTTTTTAAGAAAAGATGATGTCTGCCATCATTACCTCTTATTTGGTCCCTTTCTCTCACAGGCATTAGTGCTTTTTTTCATAGTAAACCACCAATAAAAAGGTCGCCATCCACAATTTGGAAATATATATCAACTCTGCACTAATCTTGTGATTGTGTCCGTTTTTACACATTTACTTTTTACTATTTTTTAACCAGTAATTTTGCAAAATTTTAACAGGCACCAACAGTGGTAGTCCCACAGAGGACTATCCACCACAAAGACTTGTATATTTTTCTTGCATTTGAGTTGAATCTCACTCCATTTTCAGGATATAATCAGTTTTTTCTTGAGCTTGTTGAGTTTTTTCCAATAAGCCTTGAGTTGGATCATCTATTTTCTCAGTTCAAATGACAAATTACAGTCCAGGCCAGTTTGAAGTCTAACAAAGGGGTGATATAAATTAGTCTCTACCCCTCGTCAGTTTCATGTCAATAAAAATCAACAATATGCAGGAAAGTAAAAGATGAACGGTTAGAATTGAGTTGAAGGACCTCACCTTCAGTCAAGTCCAGTGCGTATAGCAGTAATCCAGATGCGCCAGTGAGAGATAGCCTCTGTGACATGGATATATTGGGGAGCCCCCACCCCACCCCGACTCCCACCTTTGTTTACAGCATTCCTCACACACCCACTCAGGGGGATGAGGGGCCGGCACTGACACAGATAACATCTTTAAAACAGCCCCTTTGCATGAACACTGCAGGGAAAAAAGACAAGTTCCTCCATGTTTGAGAACAAAAAGGTGACCACTTACAAAAGGAGGCCCATGAGGACATCACCTTCTCTGCAGCTCTCAGGTTGCAGCAACTACACCACTGGTACCACTAACTGTCATGCAACTGTGCCGAATCAAGCTTGTTTGCACCATTATGGGGCTCACTGTAGCTGCCTGAATAAAATATTTTGTGAAGTTTTTCAGTCAAATTAGTTTTATTGTCTCAAAGATTGTTAGAAATCTCCAAGACCAATCACAGAGTCTGTGCTGCAGTGTCAGTGGAAAGTGTGAAAGTTGCAGGCGAGTTTGTTGTTGTTTATGGTTTCTTTGTCCTCTCCATGAGTGAAATATCCAAGGTGATGATATCCAGCTGAGAGGTGAGGAGGAGCAGGGGGCTGTTTAGTCTTTGTCTTGCTCAGCATGCATCACTTTCTTAGTTTTCTTACATATTATTTAATAATTCTGACCAAACTTTGTTGAAGGTTTACATGTCCATTACTTCAGCAGGTTAGTAAATGTCTTAGGATGTACAGATTGTTCAATGTTTTTTACTGCGCTTGGTTGCAGCTGAATATGAGGATATATTTCAGCTTTTCTCTCCCTCTGATGCCAATAATCGTTCACATTTTTGCACCCATCCAACAGCATTTCTACCCTTCGTACCTGGATTTTAAAACTTCCTTTTAGCAAATGACTAACTCTAGCTCTTTGTTGTCTGCATATGCATGGTAAAAAGACCTCAGAAGATTAGGCAAATAAAGCTGTTGATGTGTGAAAGTAAGGTAAAACACTCAAGCTTGGGCCTTCATAGCAGTAAGACTTACAGGCTTTATAGAGATGAAAATTGAGCTTAAGTGTGACTTTACTCTATGCTAATAATTGGCGTTATCAAACTGCAGCAGTCTTAAGATTAAAAATTAAATAAGATGATGACTTTTCTTTCTATTATGTGTAAATTTTTGTTTCATCAACTGTTTAGTCTTTTAAGAATAATACCCTCCAACAGCAGACGTTGTTCTTGTTTGTTGTCCCTGATAGCTGAAATGATAAATGACTCCTCTGCCTGGAGAAGCGTCTGACCTCATCTTGTTGACCTTGTCCACTCATGATTGTTTCCTCCTCACCACAAGATGTCTCCTCAGCTCACAGGAAAAGCCCCCAGTGTTTTAAACCCCGTGAGAGAATAATGCAGCAGCTTCAAAAGACTGGTAGTGTTTGGTAAAGTCGATAAAAATACATTTTTTATTTTGTATTTCTTAATGTATTATCGACAGAGGAGAGAGAATTGTATCACAAAGGAAATAAACATTTTTATTAATCCTAATCTTGGCAAAGTTTCAGCCACGAAACATAAACAGTGTGTTTGAGTTGCACAAAGTGATAATACTATTAGTTATGCAAGCAAACATGATTTTGACCAGAAATGAGAAGTGATAGTGCAAAAGAAATAATGATCATGTGCTTGATACATCCTGGCAGACGGTTCCTCTCAGTTTCCATGAATCAACTCTCCAGTATTACATCAGTTTATCGAGGGATTGCTTCATAAAGAAAAGAAGTGTTTGTGGGAAAGAGAGGATTTAGTAACCGTCATGTGGGATTAAGCCGACTCCCATGGGAAAAATCAATGTGGGTAGGACTGACAGGTTCTTTAAATACAGCTGAGCGGTGAAAATGAGACCTTGTAGTGGTGTTATGTGTCATGGATTCTGGGACATCGCCTCAGGCCAAAAAGTTGGTTTCAGTACGAGCATGGATTTTCATATTAGTCTTCTCTACAAAAGCAGACATTATGGATTCACTTTGCAACCCAAATGAAGCGCTTGCTTGATAACACATCACACGGATAAGGAAACAGCCTCCTTTGAACTCCACAGCACGAGATCATGACAATCCTAACTTGCAAAATCAGAAACTGAAGTTCAGAGGGTAAAAAACCTCCTGCTTCAAGAGGACATTTGAGATTGTGAGTGTTTCTGCCGTTTCTCCTCAGGGGAAATGTGACGACTGTCGCCTCATTTCTAACCTCCATAGGTGAGGGGGTCTTTGCAGGGAGAAGAACAAAAGAAAAAAGGCCCAGCAGATTTTGTGATAGCGCACCATTTCATTCAAATGACACGTGAAGAGCTTAACATATTCATTAACTTGACGACTGCAAGCCTCTATTTTAAAAGTCCAACCCCCACAATCTAAAGGAGCGTTAGGACACTCAGATCAGAGCCATTCTCAGTGTTTTAAAGGGATTAGCATGAGAATAGAAAAGGATGGAGATAACACATATCACATCATGAAAACTGCGTCAACAGGAAACTCAGTATGAGGCCAAAGGCTGAAACACAAACAAAATACTCATATTAAGTTGATAGCATTTTCATTTAGGCGTTTTAAACCATTGATCGTGTCCAGAATAAGTTATTTTTTAGGTTGTTTGCCACATAGATAAGCCTGGTCCTCGGTAAATAGATTACTGGTTATGCTTTTCTCTTTGAATGTTTAAGTGTTTGTGTTTCCCTTACATGAGAAATATTATTCAGACTCAAACTTAAGGCGAATGTTTGGTTAAATTTACACTCTTACTTCACCCACAGCTCTTCCTGTCTATCCACTATTCTGGTAGGGTAAGCAGATTTATTGCAGCAGGAAATGATCTGGAAAGTACCCTGCCAGTGTTTGGGTGGGGTATAACATTATATCATGTAGCTGGTACAAACTAGAGCAAAACAGTGGGGTGAACGGCACTCTGCACATGTGAAGACTAGAGCTGGAGTCGCGACTCTCACAGAAACCACGATAAGTCTTTCGTGGTCGGACATGACACTACAGGAGCTCACTGTTGCTTTCTGCTCAGCTTCCCTGTACTTTCCCTGAAGCAGCAGTTTCTTTTCAGCGTCTCCCCTTGTCATTTCACAAGTGGATTCTCCATTTCTGACTGAGTTTATGCCTCATGTTCACTGTTGATATGTCTTCAGTCAGCTTGCCTGATTGGCTATGGAGTTATTTTAATGGACAGAGTGCATGCTCTGATTTCTGACAGTAAAAACTGAACATGTTTGTTATTTATGGTTTAAAGAGGCTTCGATTGTCTTCACCATGTTCATGAACATTAGCAAGAACAAAACCTAGTCTACATGTCTGCTGATGGTTTGATGTGAAGTTTTAAAGTCCGGTGAATCTGATGTCACAACAACGCAAAATCTGATTGGTCAGAAGTAGACACACAGTATGCGAAACATTAGAAAATTTCGACTGTGATATGAAAAAATAAACGCAGCAATATCCCAGGACAGGAAAACGACGCTGATGTGAACGCTTGTATTGACAGGATACGGGGTTAAAAAAAAAATATTGACGTCCGAAATAATCGCACGAAAAAAACGCCCCCAGTGTGTGAAGACCTTAAATTCTGTTTCTGTTTTCTCTTCTTTTTTACTTCTATTGTACTAGAAATGGAGGAGCTCTCAGATCTCGTTGTACTCCACTATAATGACAATAAAGGGTTTTCTGATTCTGATTCTGCCCTGAGCTGCTCAGATCATAACTGATTTTTGAACCAGGCAGTAAATTTATTTATTTTGGCTCTAAAAACAGCCTTTGTCAGATAAGTGTTTGTATAGTTTCTGGTGCCTCTGCAGACAGCATTAACCAGGCACTCCTTTCACCTCTTTTTGCTCTCCACTTGTGGACTGTTTCACAGACACCAGCACACCTAAAAACCGTGCTAAATTTGGATCGTCAATGTCTCTATGATAATATTAAATTATCTCTATTTTGACTTAGAGCTTAAAGCATGCACAAAAACGTGTGTATAGAGGCGACAGTCCTCATTGAAGTAGAAGCAGGTTGGACTCTTGGCTTTGACGCTGCGTTGTGTGTCATCTCCTGCTCTCTAATCCCCACATTTCCCTTCATTTCCGACCAAAACATCACTCAGCGTAAAGGAGTCGCAGGAGGGCAGGGCCTGAGGGAAAGAGCTTCCTCGGTTCACTCCAAGGCCTGTTTCATGAAAATAAAAGTGACGAGCCTGCTATCAGCTCCTCTTTGCTGACTGGTCTCTGCTTATCTCCTGCTCAAACTTGAGAGGAGGGTCCAAAGTTCTTCAAATGATGAAGTTAGTTGAGGTTTTTGTATTTGGCATTCAGGTAAATAATCGACTTTTAGGCAAGTAGGCAACATGTATAAACTTTAAAACAATGATCTCCACCAAAGATCATTCTGGACATGAATCTTTATAAAAAAAACAATCAATTGTGATCATTTAACCGGTAATTTAAACATATTTAGTAACAAGATTAAGACTTTATCACTTATCACTTCCCAGCCCTCTTTTTATTGAGCCGCAGTTCAGAGTTAAATAACACGGCTGAACTTTGACCGGTCTGAGTCACACGCCAACGATCTGTGTGCACAACACCGGATCCAGCAGCGACACTCGGCCTCGATACGAGCCCATCTGTCACTCACACGGATCAATACAAACTCGAGTAGATCTGAGGAAACAGATAAATGTCCAGTAGCTGGAAGAAGATGATTTATTGATCGCCAGAGTTCACCCCAGAGTCTATCTTTGCTCGAACACAAGAGAGTCAAACCACCTCTTGTAAAAATGTCGTAGAGAAATGGAGGCAGGGGGCTGAACGAGCTCTACAAACCGGATCAATCGTGTAATCACAGATGTAATTCACTAATGCTCTTGCAGACAGACAAATCAGCCTCAGGGACTATTTATATTTGTGCCTCTGGAAGGAAAACTCCCAGAAGCTCTCTAAAGGCTGAGGTTACACACCGTCATCCTCTGGCCTCCTCCTGAAATTATACCGTATCTTCTTTTGTGAAACCACACAGAGTTAGTTAAAGGGAACTCCCACACAAGAATGCAACACAGAAAAATGGAGAAAAGGATGTTTACAAGACTGTTTCTGGGAAGATCATCAAAATAATGCATCTACATTTTGTTTCAATATTCTCGCCTTGATTTTATTTTACAATGACAGGAAGTGAAGACACGACGACAATGTTTTTATACAGTAAATCTCAACAATTTAACATCTACTTGTTCTTGTTGTAGATTTATGTTGACATTCAAACAAAGACCAATAAAAAGTTGGTTTCAAAATCCCATTTAGGTGGATTGTAGATGCAAATGACATTTACACCCAAGAGTGTTCAGCTTCAGCAGCATCTTCTGTCTTTGTTTTCAAACACTGAGTTCAGACGAAGGGGGGGCTCACGCTGGTATTTGCCCCCAGGCCTTAAATCATTAAGTCCGCCCCTGCATCTGATCCTCTGTGTTTGTTGATGTTCTCATGAGGATTTGATCCAGACTGTGAGGGATTAACCCACTGAAGGCAATGACTCTGAGTGACGTGGCATTTCCTCCCTCGCCTCTTCTCCTTTCCTTTTTCACACGCTTGCACCTCTTCACCCGTAGCTCCCTCTGGGTCATTATCGACGTATTTACCTCCCCTGTTAGTGTTTCACAACCAGACGCTGCTACAAGCATCTGTTAATGATAAAACTCAAGAAAAACTTTTTTTTTTCTGCTTCTGCTTCCTTGGAATTTCAGCTTTTAGTTTCCAGATTACAGACGGCAATGCAATTTAAGAAATGCCTTCAGAAAGTCTGGATACTTTTATTTAGCAAAGCTTAATCATTGCAAAATGTGGTACATTTTTTTCTTCTCTTCAGTGAGACCTTTAAACCCAACTTTGAAAGAGCATAATAATAGGAAGAGAGAGAGAGAGAGGAGACAGACAGGGAAAGAGGAAAACAGATAGTAAAGGTTAGGCTGAACAAGAACAGATAAATACTCTGAGATTCTTCAGTCCTAACGACAGACTAATGGTGTGTGTGTGTGTGTGTGTGTGTGTGTGTGTGTGTGTGTGTGTGTGTGTGTGTGTGTGTGTGTGTGTGTGTGTGTGTGTGTGTGTGTGCTGTGGTTTGGACTACATCAGCACAGGGGGGTGTTGGAGAGAGATGACACAAGGCCTTAGAGAGGAAAAGCAGACAGCGATGGCATCCAAGGAGAAAAGGAAGCATCGGAAAACATGAGGGAAATTTTGAGGCTCTGCAGCTGGACGACACACGTGTTTACCACCCGGTGGAATCTAACTTTAAAGTTCTGCTGACAGATGGTTACTCTCCCTCTTTAAATGCATTCAGACGCACTTCAGTCCTCCACAGCACAGCATGTAAAACTGCGGTTAAAGCTGAAGGTTTAACTATTTTTGATTCAGCGTTATCTGCGTCACTTCACTGCATACAAACACCCACTATTAGTAAGTTATTCGACACTTCTAATCAACATCACTAAGTCATGCAACACCAAACATATGTAATCAACTATTTTAGACCCAGAACTGACGAATCATGTACTGCATTATGTTCATGTTTTTTATTTAACATGAATTTAATGCATAAAAGGCCTCTCTCTTGTGGGGTGCCACAGGGCTCTATTCTTGGCCCTATTCTGTTCTCTTTGTATTTACTACCCCTGGGATCAATTATAAGAAAATACAATCTGTCTTTTCATTCGTATGCTGATGACTTACAGTTATATTTGCCCATGCGACCCAACGAGAACAGTGCACTTTCTCACTTACTGGACTGTATTACTGAAGTAAAACAGTGGTTGGCTCTAAACTTTTTGCACCTAAATGACAGCAAAACTGAGTGTATTTTATTTGGCACGCCATCGATATCAAACGTTTCGATTACAGACTCTGGAAATCTGGCGCCTTTTTTCAAGCCACATGTAAAGAATCTTGGGGTAACATTTGACAGTGGACTTAAGTTCGATAAACAGATTAGATCTGTCGTCAGTACCAGCTTTTTTCAACTGCGTCTCCTGGCCAAAGTGAAGTCCTTTTTAAGTCGGCAGGACCTCGAGAAGGCAATCCATGCCTTCATCAGTTCCAAACTGGACTATTGTAATGCCCTTTATGTTGGCCTCAGCCAGTCTTTAATCTCCCGTCTCCAGCTTGTACAGAACGCTGCTGCACGATTTTTAACCGGCACGTCTAGGCGTGAACACATCACCCCTGTGCTGTCTTCGCTACACTGGCTTCCAGTTTGTTTTAGAATTGACTTTAAACTTTTATTATTTACTTTTTATGCCATAAATGGCCTGGCCCCCTCCTACCTGTCAGAGATTTTAACTGTTCGCGATCATGGCAGGGCCCTCCGTTCCTCCGGTCAGTGCCTGTTGGAGGTCCCGAGGTCAAAACTCAAACAGTGGGGTGATCGTTCTTTTGCTGTTGCAGCTCCTAGGCTGTGGAACAGACTGCCGCTAGATGTACGCACCACCACTGACCTCAGTTTATTTAAATCAAAGTTAAAGACGCACCTTTTTAGACTTGCTTTTAACTCTGACTAGGTAGTCCCGTACTTATAGGTTTTTTAGCACTTCTACATACTATTTTATTGTATTATTTTATTTTCATATTCATTTTTATTATTTCATCGTTCTTGTATTATTCTATTCTATTGTATTATTTTATAATGGTATTTTTTCTTGTGTTATTTTATTGCTTTTATGTAAAGCACTTTGGGTACCATTTGGGATATTGTAAAGTGCTATATAAATAAAATTTGATTGATTGATTGATTGATTAAAGGTAGAGATGAAACTCTAAATGAGTTCAGTCGTTTTTTTAATCTGTTACCTTGGGAATAAACCAAAAATGCTGAAGAAACAAAAAGATCGATCACTTTTATATTCTCTAACTCGACCCAACAGTTTGTCTCTAAGCCCTCTGAGCTCAGGTCAAGGTGAACTTTGACCTGCAAACCTCCCACAACCTTTTAGACATCCCAACCACAAACACATTAAGTTTGTTTTCTCATCTTGTAGCTTTTGAAACATTCATTGTTTATGTTTCCTTTCCCCAAGTTTCAAACTTTTGTGTTTGGGGGCGCTGTACCTTTAAATTTCTGGCCCTACCGTGTGTGAAGCTCCTATTGGCTGATTAACAAAAGAGGCAGCCATCTTGCTCTGTATATAAACCCTGTAAAACTGACCACTATCTTCAAAGTCAACAGTGGGAGAGGACTCAAAAACTCCTGAGAGAAGTCATTGTACTCAAATGTGTTTTTATCAGTTAGTTTCTACAAGTTATAGTTCACATCTACGTCTTTAGCTGAGTGATGGTTTGTGAAGTCACAACAAAAACCCTCCTTCAGACCAGGAGGGTCCATGTTGGAGAACTTCCTGAAAACCTGGTTTCCTTAATGAAGGTAAAACTCACTGAAAATCCACACAACTCATTCATCTGGGGGGAAATTAGCTGTTAGCATGCTCTCTGTCTGGATTGAAAACTTAGTATTTAAACTCACACCGGCTTCATTTTACTAGAGATTATGTTATCCAGTATGATTATGTTAACTCAGAAACTCAGAGCTACTCAAGTAGGCCTACAACAAGCTTAGACAGAATCCAAGATGGCTGCTCCCTTTGTAAGTAGTAGCAAAGCAGTACCTCTAAAAGTGTTTGTGAACAACTTAGTCTTATTTTGAGTAATTTAATCAATCAGACACAAATAGTATTCTTCAGGTTTTATCCAGGGACATGCTGTTGTGTTGCTTTAACCTTCAAACTGTGTTTAAGTGTGTTTTTATTAGCTAGACTTGGCTAACAGTGCTAACAGCAACAGGAGCTAGCCAAAAAGCTAAACAGTTGAATGTGGTTAAACAAAAGCAGAGTGACCATACGTCCTCTTTTACCTGGACATGTTTTCTTTTTGGGGAGCTGTCTGGCTTTGTCGGGGGAAGTTTATAAAATCCTTCAAATGTTCAAGGTTTTGTACGTAAGTTTCGATTTTGTGTCACGTGGACTTACTGAGTTAGCGTAAAAGACACTCGATCTGACCCGAAAAAAAAAAAACTCTTAAAATTAACTACGCGTGACTCCGCCCCTGTGTAGTCGTGTCGTCTTTTTGGGAAGTCAGAATATGTTCACCCTAAAAAAAGTTAAGTGAGCCGCAAAATATGTAAAGTGTTTACTGGATACATTTCTGTTTTATCATTTTTGAGATGTGGTTTTTAATTTGATATTTTTCTTGATCGTTCTCTGACGAGTTACTTTAGCGCCAAAACAAACCCTCTTTGTTTAGGTTCAATTAGGCTGACACTTGACTGGAAAAACACCAAGCGTATCTCTGATTTAAAACATCTTTACTATTCATGATCGATGAGAAGATTAAAACTGAGACTGAGCACCAACAACAAGTCAGCCGCCTTCAAACGCTGTACGAGACTTGAGCAAAGTATGGATCCAGAGTCCATCAGAGTTCCGGACTCGGACCTGCAGCCAGTGTGTCACTGAACAAATGTTTTAATGCTTTTTATCAGATTAGTGCACTCACAGAGCAGCAGGCCGGTCGATGATCCACTCGGCCTGATGGGTAATAGCATTATCCTGTGTGGGCCGGGATTGGCAGACACCAGCGGACAGACCTATCTTACCATTGATCGACTTTTCCCTTCAGGGCCGCTCTGATGCTCGCCTCCATCCGCTGTTTCATTTGTTTATGAAATATTGATATTGGCTGCTATCTGCTCTCAGAGACGAGGAGGTTCAGCCTGATGGACGGAGGGCGTGTGTCGGATACTGGAAGAGGTTTCATTTGAGGTTGAAAGTTTTTCTTTATCATGGGGAAATGTAATCAGTTTATTATTTCTGCAATTAAATCACGATTTATTCTTTAATTTGTCATTTGATAACAAGCTCTGTGAGGCTGCAGTATGAAGCAACAGCGAAAAGAGGGAAATATCTGTGCAGGTTTTTAATACATCTCAAGGAAATGGCAAAAATAATCAATTTAAACAGTTTGAATCTCATTTTCTACATTTTTTCTGTCTTTCAAAGCTTCAACATGTATAAAAAAGCCTTAAATGTCTAACTGAATACATATTTCCTTGTGAAAAAGGCTCCAAATGATTAATTTTTACACACATTATTGAACAAAAAGGTACAAACCTGCAGATCATTCCTTCGATTAGTCCTGTCTACTAGAAATCATGATTTGCTTTTCGGATGTGTTTGTTAATAGCGCCCTCTGTCTGCAAACCCCCTCTGGTACCATTTTTTTCATCAGATTTCACTCTTTCCCTCAGAAAACCTAACTCTAACCTTCACTCGACCGCTAAACAAGCAAACTGGGGCTCCTGCGGCATCAGATGGATCATCTCGTCAGTAAACAGAAGCTCCAGTCTTCCCATAATGACAGTCAGGATTGACGGGCTACCTCAGCTAAAGCCTTTCATGCAGGAGAAGAGCCTCCTGGATCAATAGCTGTTACCTCGGCAAAGCCCACACAACCACTAATGAATCCTCTGGCTCACAAAACCCACTGCTGCTCCCGTTTAAGTCCACATGAGAGAAATGCTTCACACATCTGGTATTTATGTGAAAATTTGACTTACAGTTTTGTGTTTAAGGATAAAATAAAAAGATCAGGACCATATTAGTTTAGCTTGAGTTTAATTTGAGTGTAATGCCCAACAAAAGGTGAAAAGGCCTTTTATTCAGCAGCAGGTGCAGGTGTAACTCCAGCCAGTTTCTGCTCTTTGTTTGTGGTATCGTTCAGAAACATTTCAGTGGTCCGCTCACTGTGCTGCGTTTAAAGACCGAGCTGTGGTTCGGCACACCCAGCTCTCAGTCTGCTCTCTCAGGTCTTTTTCTTCAGTGTAGGATTAAAGCCCGGACATTTCAAAGGTGGTAAAGTGTGTCCGTCATTGTCTAAGCTCTATAATTATGAAAAGGTAAGCAGGTGCAGCATCCTCTGAGTATTTAAAGAGCGACATATTTGCCTTTGTTTACAGTTTGTATTGAAGCACCAGCTCATAACACACAGAGGTTTGGTTTTATACTTTGGTTAAACTCGAGATGCAGTTAAATTTAATCATCATGACTTTGAGTTTAAGAAAAAACTCATCTGTAAAAATGAAGTGAGAAGTATTTAAAGCTGATTTAGGCCAAAACCAACGTATCACAGCTGTCACTGTGGAATTACATCGTCTTATATCATTTTGATTTTAGGATTTTGTGGATTATTTGGGGCCATCAAGTTATATGTTTTTAAAGTAGTGATTAATTGCTAGATCTTAATAGATAATCATGATTAATTGTGTTTTAAATTGAATTATTTTTTGATTCAAGACACTTTTAAACAGTAGCAGTAATGCAGTTCCCACTAGTATCTTGATTCGGGAATCAAATGAATTCATAAAATGATCTCTGTGGTCTTGACTTTTGGATTTAGTGCTGATGATCTGTCACAGTAAATGTGATAATTGTGACATCCCTGACTATTTTCAAGCTTTATTTAGATTCAGTTGGACCTCCGTAGATCATTTGACCCTCTCGGTTTCCTGAGATCACTGAACGCAGCTCTGTTGGACGAGTCCTGGATCCTGTCTTGTAAACAAAGGTAACCAAACTTTTGCAGACGGTTGCATCAAGATCTCCAGCCTCTTTAAAGTCCTTCTTAAAACTCAAACTATCTGCTGTTTGTTTCTGTCTTCCTTGCATTTATAAATCTCGTCGTGTGGGCTGTTTTAGTCTGCTTTTCTTTTTTTCTTTATACATTTTTGTTGTGAATCACTCTTACTTGTTAAAGAAAACGCTCTTTTGATCAAGGTTAGTATCATTACAATAAAAATAGTATTACTACCCATGAAATCTGGAAAATAATTAGATACTTTATCATGTTTTTACAACCACATATGCCCTTAGAATTTTAAAGCTACAGCATGTAGAAAAAGGAATATTAAGTGACGTATAACGGTCAGGATGATTGAAAGCTCCCTGTTCACCTTGTACCACCCCCTCACTGTCCACAAACAACAGATGCATTTGAGGACAAGAACCTGCTGTGATGCATGACAAGTATGACCGTCCTTTTGTCAAGTTCTTACCCTCCAAAATGTCTTTTTTGCACAACAACAACCTCTCTCTTCTACTTCATTTTCACACTGGCCTTTAAATGCCTGAATGTCCTTCAGTTTGTCTGTAGTACTGCAGAAAGATGCAAGATGGCAGCATCCATGAAGGGGGATCTGCTGTATGAAGATATAAAAGTCTAATTCTAGCTTCATGAAAACAAAATTAATTTAATATTCAGGTGATTATAAATGAATAATGATGTATTTAAATCTGTTCTGCTACTACACATTGCACCTTTAATTTAGTATTCTTATTCCACACATTTATGGTTGAGTTTTGCATTGTCACTTGAGTAAATACTGAGAAGGTCATGTTATAAAAACCAGAGGAAGAAATAAAAGCAAATAAAATCGCTTGATCACTCAAAATAAGAGAGAGGATCAACATTAGTCATTAAATCTTATATCTTTTATTGTGTATAATTTAAATTTTGGTTAAGAATCAGTTTTACTTTCTGTCTGGATAAATATATATATTTTTAAATTGTTAAATGTTCTTTTTTGTGTGAGGCTAAAACTCAAACCCTCTCTCTCTCTCTCTCTTTCTCTCTCTCTCATCATCAGCGGTTATTTTCTGCTGCACACGGGCAAATCTGAGATGAGAAGACGCAGCGCTCTTCCTCCTGCACTGCGCTGCATTTCACTGATAACACTGGATTGATTCTGACAGGCCTGATGTAGACCCTCCAGATCCACTCAGATATGAAATGATGGCCGTCTCCACCCTCCCTGCACCTCCACCGCTCGCCATGACTGATCCGTTCCTGCTAAGACAAGCACTTTGCTGCTCGTCTGCGGGGTATTAGCTCAGCCAAAGGTTATTCATAGACTATCATCGCAGAGCTGCGGTCAGGAAATGCTGACTTATGTGTAAATATCAATTCAATTAGCTGTAGTCTCTGGTGCTGAGGTTGCACTGCTTTGTTTTAATGGTTAGAGACGCTAAATCACATGGGTACAAGAAATCAGAGTCAGATATTAGATTATGTTTGTTTACACGTCCATTAAATATCTGCTTTCTGTCATTACCTGCCAGAAAGAGTCAAGATTATACAGCATGCACTGATTTTATTGAGATTATTCTGGTTTAACAGAAGCTGAAGGTTTCAGGTAATAAAACAAAACACTGATAAAAATAAATAACAAATTTCCTTCATTTTATCATAAATGTCAAAAACATAACATCCAGAGAGAGTGGTTCATTTGTTAAAGCAGCTTTCTCTGTCCTTAAAATAAACTTTTAATATCCAGAAAGTGAAATGGTTGTTAATTCCTAACAAAAATCACAGTTTTGATTTGAAATGGGAGCAGAGACATTAAAAATCAAAGAAACTGCAGCCTACATGGACAGAAAATGGCACATACATGAAAACAAAACAGTACAAGTGTGTAGGAAGTGCAAACTAACACAGCTCTTATCACCATTATGAATAAAACACACAGTAGCAGACTATTTGATTTCGTCAGGCACAGCTCCGGTTAGCAGTCGAGGTTCACTAGTTTTGGTTGAATGTGTTTAAAACACAAGGCACATTGTCGCATCTCTGCTGCCAAACTCGCCGCCTCTTTGTTCTTCACGCCTGAAAGAGTAACCTCCGTCGTCCTGTCAGAGTTATGTAGGCCAGCCTGCTGAGCGGAGACAAAACGGGAGCACAGCTCAGTGTGCCGCCTCAGCAGAAGCATCTCTTTAGGTGCTCAGGCCGTTACTCAGAGAGTCTGAATTATTACTGTATGCAGCCGAGGTAAAAGCACAGAAGCCCTGTATCATTATATAGAGTGCAGTGTTAGTGTAAAACTGCAGAAAGATACAAGCTGGTTAGTTACTCACAATTAGCTGTGTATTATAGATATGTATAAATGACAACATATTATTAATGATATTACGTAGACAAAAATGTGCAAACAATCTAAATTTAACAGATTGAACTGAACATAAAACACCTTTAACTCGATACTCTGAGAAGAGCAAAAAAGTGCATTTAAAATCAGATTATTATAGCAAATGATGTGGAACACAAAGTTTAAGTAAAAAGAAACAAACTCTGATCTGCCTTTAAAAACTTTTAATACTTAAACTTTTCCTTTTTAACCTTTCCCTGCCCTACTATATGGAATAGGAATGGCTTAAGTGTTTATTAAATACAGTTAAAGCTCCTGTGGAGAGTTTCATGACATTTAAGAAATGAAGCAAAAAACTGAAAACTTTTCATAATTTCCAAATAAGATCATCAGGAGAGGATTGACCATTTTTAAATTGCGATATTTGCTGCCCAACATCTACTTTCCACATCTACATTAATAATAAATGACGCATTCGACTGTAGGGAGTCAGCAAAGACTGCTTTGTCCACAGGGGGAGCCATAATTGACACAAACTAAAGGTCTTCACGGAAGCTTTAAGATACTGTCTTAGCCAACAATTAATTGCCAGTAATCATATTTTAATCGCAGGTTTAAAATGTCAGTATTTCATATTTTTAAATGGCTTCAAATGTAAAGTAATTCTACGTTATTTTATTGACTCTTTGATTATTTACATAATCTGCTACACCTGTTTGGTCTGACACCATATTGCAACATTTAAAAAAAAAAAATTGAAATCTTTCGTTGGCACAGAAAAAATTCAGTCAAAAAAAAGTCATCCATAGGGGGCGCCAAATCTGACACAACCTGAAAAATCCTGTAAAAGCTGTAAACAATTTTATGATATATCAGCAAAATGATTCTCAGACTTTAGATGGTCCCACACTCGGAGGTACACCACCTCAGCTTCACTCCGAGTGCACACACACCGCCACGTTCTTGTGTCGCTCCCAGTAGTGACAGTCCTCGGGGAAACTCCACGCAGCAGCCGACTCCTTGTGGCGACTGACGGCGTGAACGACAAACCCGCACAGCTGCTTCTCCAGCACCTCCACCACCGCGGGAGCGTTCCCCTTCTTACCCGCACCCTCCATGATCTGTCGGATGAAGTCTCGGGGCACGGGCTGGGGTTTGGTGCTGAACGACACCACCAGGTTGATGTTGTTCACCTGGAGAACCTCGAACCAGTTCTGTCCCGCCACATGATGGAAGTGCTCCCCTGCTCGCCAGTTGCGGTAGGTGCTGCCTGAATGGTTGATGAGCCGCACAGACCAGCTGACCCAGTCGTACTTTTTCACCAAGAACTCCAGAAGCTGTTGAGTCGTATCCTGCAGGCTCTCCTGCTCCTTTTCCTGCAGGAGGAGCTGAGAGTCTAACTTCGCTTGCTCTGGGAAAGCAGCGACACAGGCCTCGATAAACGTCTTCATCCTGGACTCAACTTCTTCGATTTTGCTGCTCCACTGTTGGATTTTTTCCTCTTCTTCCTCTTGGCCCTGGGTTAAGGCACTGTGTCCTAGCAGAGCGATCAGGCCCAGACAGAAGAGCTCCTTCATCCGGACACAGAAATCCTCCAGGAGGCGGCGGTTCCTTGCTACATACCTACAGAACAGAGACCATTGGTATGTACGTTAAGGTTGTTTATTTGACTTTATCACCAGAAATGTGCAACAACTTTGGTGCCAAAGACACATGGAAGGCAAGGACGTCCGACACTGATGCCCTTGGAGTCGAACCCGAGTTACCTTTCAGCAACACAAAGTTCCCAAACATCTGAAGTGTTTACTGATCAGTGAGACTTGAGCGCAGTCAGAGAAATAATTGATCAGTGAAGTAAAAACAAAAAGATCAGTTATGTTGGCAGTCAGTCCAAACAATCTTTGATATTCCTCCAAAAAACTGTTTAGAGAGGGCGCCACATTCGTTTTTGAACCCCATTCTAGCTTCAGTTTGTGCCATCCGATCCCATGAACCCACATTTTTTTTACTTGCCAGCTCTTTTGAAGCCTTGTCCACTGTTGTCCATGTCACAAAGTCTTTGCCACTGACAAAACTGGTCATACGTTTTTGACTTTGAAATTCGGAAAGGAAACAAACTGACCAGAGTAGCGCAGGATGTTCACCAAAGTTCACCAACTCATGATGTCACAAATTGAACGAGTCTTACTTCCCCTTTCTTGACCCTCTTGTGACTTTTTAAACGAGCTGTAAGCTGCCAATAGAGTTACTTTGCAAATAACGATTACCTCACAACTTGAAACTTTGCTCATGTTTAGTATCGACATCCAACATTTAAAATTGAAGGTACGGTATAAAGAAATGTGACGATCAAGCGACTCGCCCCTCCCATTGTACGGTTGGTAGAGTAACGGTAGCTTTAGTGATTAAGAAGCTTTTAACTGCATACTTAATGTGCCACAAAAATCAAAACTGGCTGTTAAGTTGTAGTTGTAATTAAACCTTTACCATGACATTCTCCAACTCTTAAATACACTGTTAGCTGATATGAACCAGTAATGTGATTGACTGAAATAAAAAGAGGATTAAGACCACCAGAAAGAAAACCAACATTCTTCATTATTAGGTTATTTCTAATCCTTGTTTCCTTTACTTCAGTTCACTCTCTGTTAAGTCAGGATGATTTACAGCCCCGCTGCTAAAAGACCTTGTTGACATTTCTGCTGGAAAGTTTCCCATCGGTGCTACCTTTGACACTGAAAATGAAGCAGGTGGAGATTTTTCTTTTCAGATGTTTCACAAGCTTGTACATGATAAGATCAACAAAGAGATTAGATGTACTGCTTTGCTCACAGATGTTGCCAAAGTCAACATGAAAAGAAAGTTTCTCACCAAAGCTTTTCAGCTACTGAACAGGATGTTTGATGAGTGAAAAAAAATGATGTGAAATCTGTCAACTTACCTTTCCACCACCTCCAGAACCGACTCCCCAAAGCTGTTTGTTCCCATCACAGCATCATACAGCACAAACAGATTCTTCTCTCCTCCAGTTTTGGAAAAATGCTCCAGAAACAGTCTGGTCTTCACCTCCTTGAACTGCTGTTTGGCCTCTAAGATGTCCACGTACTTCCGAAACTGGTTTCTAATGTTCTCCTCCACAGAGAAGTACTGGGAGTCCAGCCTCCCCTTCTTGATCTCACAGTCGATGTCTTCCAGCTGGGCGGAGAGGACGTCCAGTTTGTTCCTGACTGTGAGAAACTGCTCTTTGACGAAGAAGACCTCTTTGCTCTGGACATTGTCTAAGGCGAGGCGGAGGACCGGAGCGGCGGCCTCACAGATCGGGAAGAGCTCGCCCACGGCGCTGGCCAACACTTCGGCCCCTCTCTCGAACATGTCCATCGCTGCCTCGATGGCCTCCTTCTTCTGGGCTACAACCCGCTCCAATGGACTGGACATGTTCTGAGACACAGGTGGACAAACCTTTGGGAGGAAATTATGAAGTGAGTTTAAAAAAATGAGTCTTTCACACGAGTTTTTGATGTCAGGCTCCCAGTTGGTTATACTACATGATTGTTTGTGGCAGTGGTTCCCTTCAGCTCAGCTTTATCCTAAAGTTATTTGGGTTTTATGTCACAAACAGTTCAACCAAAGACTGATTATAACCCTTAACAAGTCAGTTAGATCAGCCAAAGCAGTATTTCAGTATAAACTTGATTAAAAAGTTTAGTTAATTGAAAATATCTGATCATACCAAAAGTTGAAAAAATGTCTTTAACTCAATATTAGGACCATATGAGGCTCATGTTAATGTGGCAACAGGCCTGAAGCCTCCTGGAAAATAAGCAGTCAGCTGAGCTACACCCCGAATTATGCAGATCTGTACAAAATTCTTCATTTAAGTCATTATGTTGACAAACTGTTCTTTTTTTAATAAACCACCCTGTGTAATATTATGTTTGCATGAAAAAACAATCGAGCTGTAAAGACCAAAACTCTATTTTTTTGACTGAGGCTGCTAACATTCTAAGTTTTGCCTTCAAAACAGGTGTTTTTTAGGACTCTAATGGGGTTTTCTTGGGTTTTGCATGAGCCTGGAGTGGACACGAGGATTTTTGGACTTCTGCATTGACTTCATTTTTCATCACCCAAAATGTCCTTCTTGATTATTTCACCAAAAAAGTAAATACAGACTGTGATAAAAAATTAATCCAACCAAACATTTTCAAAATCCTACAAAACACTTTTGGCTGATCCAGATCATTACTTTACATTCTGCATTTTTGAAGTATTAGTAGATCTAAAATAGTATTTTAAGATGAAGAATAAATACTTTACAAATAGTTTATTTTCCCTCATGAATAAGAGTGAGTTATTTTAAAGCACAATATAATTTGTATTTGAAAAGGAGGCATGTCCTGGTCGAACATTAACTTCATATAATTCAGAGCCTTTAGATTTTTAGGTGGTGAATCAAAAATGATTCATTTCTAACATACTGATCAATAAACTAGCTTTAGTCTCGTCCTTCAGGGTGGGGTGAGGTTCACTGTTTTTCATTGTCCTGTGATGGAAAAGTGAAGTTTATCGGACAAACGAGATTTCTATGAGGTAAAAGATGGTTAAAATCTCTCTGTGGTTATTTCTGCTGTCTTTTGACATCACCGACGAGTCACTGATTTATGAAAACACTAACAGTGCAGCTGATCCCACCTTAAAACTATCTCTAAAAGCAGAATACATCCAAGCAGACAGACAGTCCACAATGTCATCTAAAACTATTTTATATAAAGATGTCCATGAGGATTGGCTGAAATCATGTCTTTAAATTTTGATCTAGTCCCTGTCAGCTTTGTTTACATGTCATCTAGACAACAGATAATCTTCCCACACAAAAGAAGCAGGTAATGATGTCATGCAAACAAAATGGGGGCCTGAGATATCTGGAGAATTGCACAAATGCCCTTGAGTCTTCAGAGCAGAGCGAACCAAGGCCGAGCTGTGCTTAAAAATCCCCTTTCGTCCCTGCGACACAACCTGCCACACATAAGAATGACAGAGACCTCCCTGTTCACATGTCTGACTGTGGATGGAGACCAGATGCTGCGTCACAAAACTCCCCCACGAATAAATATCAGTGTTTATTTTTGTTGAATCTTCTCTGGATATGCGCCACTATTCTCTGTTGTTATAGCAATCAAAAGTCAAAGAAACCCCCATAGATAATGTATCAAAAAGATTAATAGTTCATAAGCATTAAAAATCTATTAAAAAAGACTCAAAAGATGATGGAAATGTCATGGATACAAACACTTTGACTGTCATGCGCAAAAAGGGGGAAAATGCGCAAAGGAATCAATTTTTACGCACAAATCCTCAGAGATCAGCGGACACACCTTACAGCACAGTCATCTTTTCTGATGGAAGACAGAGACATTCATCACATTATGATACTAACTGCACTTTTCTGTACCTTATTCAAATAGCTCTGCTGCTCCTTCACGCCTGATGAGATCCAACAGCTGCAAACAAGGTTTTTTTTTTCCTCCAAGTTTGAGAAAATTCCCACGGTTCTCTCACCCACCGAGGAGCTGGAGAGGGGTCCAAAACGGAGAGGAAGAAGGAGAAGATGCGCATTCAGAGTCTGCAAAAGAGAGAGACGGAGGGAGAGAGTGAAAGAGAGAGGGAGAGAGGAGAAGGGAGAGAGAGAAAGACAGGCTGAGAGCGCAAACTGCAGGAGGTAAAATGTGCGGTCGGCTCCATTTTCCTCTCAGTCTCCACCAAGAAAGGACGACTGTCACACCTTACAACCACAGGGAGCTGTATTTACGCATGTTTGGTGATTTTTCTGAAATGTTTCTTAAGGATTTTATTCCTGTGGAGAAATAACTTGAACATTTGGTCTCATCTGTATTTTACTTCAGCTGCTGTGAATGTCAAAGGATCCAAATTCAGGTAAGACGATCAAATTTATCTGTTGTCTTTTTTTAAATGTGAATTTGGATTTACGCGCCAGAGCTTTCATATTCATACAAATACTCCTTTAAATCTTTAAATAGGGAGGTTCTTTAAATACACGACTGTGAATCAAACACACCCTGGACGTTTGAATGTGGATCAAGATTCAAAGCCTTTGGTTTCATGGTGTTTTGAATATCTATAAGGAGAATC
This sequence comes from Xyrichtys novacula, assembly GCA_962446985.1. Lineage (NCBI taxonomy): Eukaryota > Metazoa > Chordata > Actinopteri > Labriformes > Labridae > Xyrichtys > Xyrichtys novacula. The sequence goes on from OY660871.1 coordinate 30,559,668, forward strand.
TGCTGTTTAAATATGTTTATACATCCGTGCGTAAAAATACATATGGGAACAAATAATTGGAAATCGTGCCAAATCCTATATAGCTTGATATTTTTATTATTCATGACTTTTTGATGATCACATTAAACATCTCATCTCCGCGTCTGTGCGCACTCGACGCGCCCTGTGAGCGCACAGCCTGAGCCTCTCCACCGAAAAAAAATCATTACGCAAATCGTTTTTTTTTTTCCTCCAAACAATGAATGCCTTCCCCTTCATCCCGATTTCTTTGATTTATGACCCTGGATTTAATCTGAAAGTCTGAAACTGCGCTCATTGTCTCCAGGTGAAACGGCTTCCCAGACACGAGCTCGTCGTGCAGAGAAAACGAGCACCATCACATGATAAATGAGGTGCGTCGGTGTTTCAAACAGACTCATCCTGCGGTCTACAGAGCAGGTAAGAACCTTTAAATCTTCGTGTGTCACTGATCTGCTTTTCAGGTGCAAACATGCACTTTTTCCTGTTTTTGTTCCCCAACTCTGAGCCGAGAGTCAAACCAGTTCAGCTGGAAAATGGTGCATGAGGGCCATTCCAGAGGTACTTAACCCAGGCCATGTGCCCGCTTTACCTCACCTCAGGTAGACACGATCGTCTCCTCTTTTCCACCTTTACATTTATGCAGGAACATGCGCGTGCAGGCCAGACAGCTGATCTATAGGTGACACATTAACCAAAAACAGGATGTCAGAGTTCGTCTATTGGGAGATGTAGAAATAACAGATGTGGTGCTTCAGCCCTGTGGGCCCCCTGGGGAGTTCAGTGAAAACAGGTGTGCAAACGAGGAGCTCACGCCCTCAAGTGGACGAATCATAAACTGCATCGTTTAGTCTCCCTCTTAATGCATCACTGCACATTTTCCACGATTATCAAATTACAAACCATTTAATCTAAAAACTGTTTGTTTTTTCTCCCAAAAAGGCTTTTTAGATTTCCACTTTGTTTAAATACCATTAAATATGATCACAAAAGGAATTAATCTGACATCAAACCCATTAGAGCATTTATTACAGTCATTTTATTACAATCATTTATGACAAAGTGAAAGTAAGTATTTAAAAGCTGAAGTTTTATACCAATCAGTCAAATAGATAGAACTGATAAATTTCAACAAATCCTCAAAAAATACCTAAAATAATGTGACAAAAATGAAATAGTGATTCTAAAAGTGGACCAAAAAAAAGGCTTAAAAAACACAAGATTAACAGTTAGAGATAAAACACCCTGATGAAGATACACCACCATGTGTTTAACTGTCCTTGTTTTTTTATATTTATGTTTCCTCATATGCAGAGGACATTACCAGTAACACAATGTACCTAAAATGACGTCTAAAATAGGCACAAGCTGAATTACTTAAACAAAGAGAAATTTTTTAAAATTACAAATAGCTTCACTCATAAATGTGGTTACAAATATACAAATATGAACACTGACATTTACACATGTATATAAATCCACAAACCTGAGGGATCAGAAAGGGTTTTTGTTTTGTTTAAAGCTTCTGTGAGGAACTTTTGGATCCCCTTGTGGACAAAATGCACTTTACTTTTCTTGTCCTCTACATGCTGAAGTTGTGTCTTATGACATAAAACCCCTCATCTTATTTAATGTGAGGACTTTCAGGAAATCTAAAATGTCTTTATGTGACAGACACAGAAAAGACGTAAGTTATGTATGACGTCTGTTATTTACCCACACTAGTGATAGTATGATCTAGTATTTCAGTTAGTGTACAGGTTAAAGGTGTAAAACTGTAGTTGTTGTGGAGTTACTCTTTATTCGTGATACCCTTTATTTTGTGGTTGTGTTGTTTTTTGGTTCCTGCAGCTAAATTAACACCACGTTGCAGTAATTTTCTACAGATTTTTTCATGATAATTAAGAATAACACTCGTCCAGATCTTCATTACTCACTCATGTTTATTTATAGTGGTACATGTACAATCAGGCAGCAAAGATTTATAACAAAAAGGCGACATATTCACAAAAAGCCTTTCAGAGGTTCTTATAATAATCCTCCATATAACAGCATTTTGACTATATTCTCTTAATGCAGCCTTACACTGAGTCTGACGTAACAACAGGAGAGATGGTACAAAGTGAAAAAACAATCAGAGCTGGGTTAGTTATCGAGAAGATGAGAGTTAAACTTCTATAAGATATGAAAACAGTTTTTATTTGAGTGTTTCTATAACCGTCTGATTCTTTGAACCGTCCTGATGCAGAAATTAAAACCAGCTTCTTACCACCTGTCTACTAAAATAAAAATAAAACAATTTACAAACATAATTCAAGCACAAACTAACTTGTAGCATAAAGACCTTTAATAAAACATAATGCCGTACACAAAAATATGTGAAAATCTTTCAGAAAAACACCCTTAAAATAAGAATAATACAAAATGAATGGCACATTTAGGCACTGTTGGTCGGAAGAGGAGGTGTATGAGGAGACGGAGGAGAGACTGAACTGTAAAATAAAATAAAATTAAGGGTCTGTAAGTGTTTGTTTTATCTGCTCCAAATGGCCACACACCAAAGAAACCCAAAATAATCTTTATTTTTATATTACAAATATACTCGGTGCAGCTCCTGCTGTGATTTAAGGCAACAGGAAACAAAGAGAGACAGTAAAGAGAAAACAGAGACAGAGGTTGACGGTGTGACGTCCTTGATTACTTTAACAAAAAATCAAATAGGTAGTGAGAACAGAAGCAGAACTGCAAACCGTAAATTATACTTAGTGTTTCCTTCTTTGGTTTGGGTGTAGTGTTCAAACAGAACAGATTTTAATGCACAAATTTAGAGTTTTTAATCTTTACTTTATATTTCTAACTAAAGACAAAGAAAGACCTCGTTCAGCTGCATAAATTAGTGTTAAATTAAAACACAATGTGGCAGATACTCGTGTTGTTAGTGATACATGATCATTATTCTGTGTTTTTTAGTGAAGTCACATTCATGGCTGAGAAAACTTATGGATATCTGCCTCTATTTTTTCTTCTTTCAACATTTTCTTTATCGTAGTTTAATCTTAAACAGCTTAGATGTCATGCAATGCAACAGTATGACAGAAACGGCTCCCTCTAGTGGACACACATTAGTATGACAGCAGCCTGAGTAGCTTCCTATTAAATACGCCACTGTTGTTGTTAAGCTTTTCTATGATTAGTCACTCGCTCTTACTGATCGGGTTTCTTGTAGTGTTAAAGGAGTAATTAAAACAACGACAGTAAGTGCGTAATGATTCGGACGATGTTGCAAAGTCAAACATGTAAAGTGAGTCCTAAGTGCATCAAAGGTTGATTTAAACTGTTTCTACATGACGCTCTGACATTATCATGATAGTGTTTTTATATATAGTGTTAAGTTTCGTGCTCACATTGAGTTGTCAGGGCGATAATGACTCATTACAGAGATAATCTTTTAGCTAACAAGCCTCACAGTGTCACTGTCTATCAAAATAACCAGATTTATATCAAAGAGTATGAGCCAATATTTCGTTTTGGGCTGTATCTACGAGCATGTGGCTCAGTCTGTTTGGTTTTGAGTGTGTAGTGTAGTTAAAATCAGACGTATCGTTGCTCACTCCAGCTGGATGTTCAGGCAGTGAAGCGGACGTTTGCAAAGTGCTCACAGGGAAAGAAAAGGAAAAGGAAGTGGTAGGAGTCTCAGAGGGAATGTGGACACTTGAGTCCTGAAAGTGAAAGCGCAGCAGCAGCTCTTCTTCACTCTCCTGCGTCTTCATGTGCACCTGGAAAGGGCCTCCTGCATCTTCTCCTGCACGTGCTCCATCTTCTCGGCCCACTCCTCGCTCAGACCCTCCTCGTCGTCTCCGATGATGGCGGCGTAGCCCATGAGGGCGATGAGGCCGATGCAGAACAGGTAGGTGAGGCGCGTGCAGAGTCGCTCCATCGTTTGGCGGTCGCCCTGCGAGTGCTTCAGGTAAACCTCCAGGATGGGCCGGCTGAAGAGCTTGGGTTTACCCACCACGCCGTCGTACAGCGTGTGAAGGTTCTGGTCTCCCATGTCATTGGCGTAGCTCTCCTCGAAGTCGTCCTTCTTGTTCTCGCGGTGCTCGGGCCGCGCCTCCACCATCTCCATGAACTTCCTGAACTGGTTCTTCAGGTTCTCCTCCACGCGGCAGTACTGGCCGTCCAGCGTTTCCTTCTTGATCTGAACCAGCGTGTTGCGGTTCATCTGGGAGAGCTGGTCCAGCCTCTTGTTCACGGAGCCGAACTCACGCTTTAGGGTGCGGATGTCCTCGTCATCGATGTGGTGCAGCACCACTCGGATGAGAGAGCCGGCCACGCCAAAGATGGGGTTAACCACAGCGGCTGCAGAGGAGATGGTGGCCACACACTGCAGGACTTTGCACAGACCCTGCTTCAGCTTGGCTCGGTCCTCAACTATCTCCTCGTCCATCACGGTATCCATCTGGGCGGATGTTGAAGTCACCTTGGCGGCGTCTGGAGAAAGATAAAGAAAACAGTTTAGTGGTGTTCAGATTCTTAAGGCCACGAAAATTAAGACTCTAGTTCAGTTTTAAGAGCTGGTCCAAGAGTTCCTCGTGATTCTCCAAGGACAGAAGTCATAACAAAGACACTATTGAGCCGAGTCATGGTCAGAGGTTTCAGTCTGTTCAAGCTTGACTCAAACAGAGTTTCCACCAGGTGGTCCAGTTGGATTCAGTACACTTCAGTACGATTTGGCACCATTGTGTCTCCACAGCAATCAATCAATCAATCCAATTTTATTTATATAGCTCCAATTCACAACAGTCGTCATCCCAAGACGCTTTTCAAAGAACAAGAGCAGGTCTAAACCGTGCTCATTGTTGTTGGCTGCAGGACGGCTTTAAAAAGACTTAACCACGTGTGTTTTTGATGCTCTGCTCTGAAACGCCTTTGTGTTCTTCAAATTCAAATTCAACTTTATTTGTATGGCACTTTTCAGACAAAAAAAAAAATGTAGTTCAAAGTGCTCCCACCCACACACACATACAAAGACACACACACACACACACACACACACACACACACAAGCGCACACAGAGTGAGATTTTAAGCTATATTGTTAAAGAGACGTGGCCTGACACAGAGACATGACGTGAGGAAAGAGCTACCTTAGGAGACACTGGAGATAAAATTGTTTAAAAAATGGTAAAAAGACTAAAACCTGATGGACTAAAACAAGAAAATAATATTAAATTAACAGATAAGAGCTCTTGACCCTGTAAAAAGGGGAAAAAGAAGTAAAAACCTCTATGACGGGAATTAGGAAGAAGACTAAGAACAAAGTTAATTAATTTTCTTAATTATTAAGAATAAATCAAAGGTTTAATCAGCCATGATCTGACTCTTAGACATCATAGCTTTGCTTTCATAATGTTGAATCGTTTGGTCACAAAACTATGTAAAAATCCAGTCTAAAGAAAAACAAATTTAAAGATTAACTAATTAAAAACTAAAGCTGTACTGTTGGTATGATATTAATGTATAAATCCACAGTTAGAGCCTGTTTGACAGTTAAAGAAAAGGAAAGATAAACGTGTTTTTATGGTCTCAAGGCTCAGTGTTACAGGCAGCTTTCACAGCTAATAGATCTGCTCTCTTTCGATCTCAGAATCAGTTTACAGACGACAACCACATCTGATCTATTCGTTTCATTTACATTGTTCTGACATCCTTTATACAGAGTAAATCATGTTCAGTTCAGCTCCACAGCAGCTTATCATCGATGAAAAAACGATTATTTCAGTTCTGTTCAGCCTGATTTGATTCAGTCTGACTGTGACTGTAAATGTTTGGACAGTCACACAGAGCGAGAAGAAGCATTAGATGGTGGTTCAGAAACTGACGGGCTGAAGAAATGGACGTTTTTGGAGCATTTTTAGCTTCTTACTTGAAGTTCCTTCTCTTGAAGCCCGCACAGGAGCCTCTGTCTGGGTTGTTATGGTGAGAGAGAGACTCTGGTCCTGATCGGGGGATTTCTGCAACAAAAGACAAACAGAGATTCAGAATTAAGAAGCACTTGAACCCCTGAAGAGTCATTGTGTCCCTTTCTTGCTGCAGTGTTCAGCAGTGAAAGAGTTAACAGCCTCTCTGCTTCACTGTGACACCGCTCCTGCCTTTTTCAGCACCAGGCTGCTCTGTGTGTGTGTCTATGGGAAGAGCTGATAGCTCCCCGACAGCAGGCATGTGGAGACGCTAACATGCTGCAGCTAAAGGGCGTTACCTACGGCTGAAGCTCTCCACTGCAGGACGGCGAGAAAACAAACAATGAGACAGCTGACTGAGCTGTGAGACTTGTTTGTTATGTAACAGGAGCTGAGATAGAGACATAGTATGAGCTTTAAGTGACGTTTAAAAGCTGGATTTCAACGTTTTTAGCCAAATTTGTGTGAGATGAGAGAGTGTTCAGTGAAAGCTTTTACAGCAGGATCATTCAGGGATGTTTTCACCCCTTCACAGAGATAAATGACACACTAAAATAACCACAGAGCTGAGTTATGGTCATGCACTCCTCTTAAGTGCTCTGATATCTTCCACTTCACCTCACTAAGTCAGTCATGGCTCTGCCTGTGTGTCCCAGTCCTTCAGACACTCTGAGGTTAGGACACGGTCACAGAGATATCACAGCACTGGATACTTGAACAGCTGATGACCATGACGCTGTGCAAGTCCAATCAGACTCTGAGAAACACACACAGCATGTTAAGAGGAGACCGACGTGTGTTTTTCCTCTTTTGTTTCTGTTTTTAGTACCTGTGTCGACCAGAGAGGGCAGTAATTTACCTCTAATGACAGAGACGCCCATGTTATCCTCTGTCTGATTTCAGCACCACCACTGTGGACTGACAGCAGTGACGCTCAGCAGCTGGATTTAACCCTTTAAACTCAGGATAACTTTAAATGATGTGTTTAAATGCAAAAATCCAGCAAAAAAATGTTGAATTTTCGCATTATGTAAACACTCAAGGAGCCTAAACTTAAAATATCCTGCAAAAAGACATAAAACTCCCCTAAAAATGTTTGTTTTGCAGAATTTTATCCTTTTAATCATCACATAACCTCAGCATCTTCACATAAATGTAAACTTTTTCAGCTTTCTCCATCGATATCTAACAATTAGGAGAATTTTTGTAATATTATTTGTACTTTTAAGTAAATAAATCACCAGCAAATCTTATTCACGTTTAATAATTCAGTTTTGTTATTCTTGTTTTCACAGATGGTGCTTGGCAACAGAAATCCTCAGTTTCTCGACACCGCAGGGCGAACTAGCAGTGGCGACACAGGTAATGAAAGGGTTAATATCATATTTTGACACAGTTGCGACACCCTGAATCAATAATAAGATGCATTTCATTTGAATTATTGATAATATAAGCTTTGTTTTTCATAAATGTAATGATTTTGATTCATCTACTTTAACCCTGAAGCTGCATTTTAATCTGAAACTGAAAATTAACTCTTTGCGTGCATCAGATCAACCCCTAGATTAACTCTAGATCTTAAGATGAGTGTATTTAAGAATGATTTTAATTAGTTTTTGCTATTTTTAATCAATCTCAAGGCTAATAATTATAGTTTGAGATTGTGTGAGTCTAATAAGTTTATAAAAATTGTAAATGAAGTGAAAATCAGATGGATTTAAAAGGTAAAAATGTATATAATTGATCAACCAATCAGGGCTCAGCAGCAGCATGGCCTTTAAAAAACACATGACCCAACAACACACCCACATGTCAGTCAGAGAGCCTCAACTTTTACTCCTGTTGAAATGACAGGATATTTATAAGCATATAAAAGCAGAAGAAGATGTAAAATGTTAATAATTTTAATAAAAAGACATTAAAGTCCATGTTATTTAGACACAGAGGAGCTCTTTCTGATCAATCAGGAAGTGTCAGGTTACTCTCACATACCTGCCTTCACTAAAGAGGCCATCTTGAATGTTTTGAATGCTAATGCTAATCCAAATATACTCGTTTTATTCTTTTAAAACCGCTCTTTAATGATTTAATTCCCGTTTTCAAAGCTTTCTTTTGTACATTTCTTCCACTTCTCCGTGTTTTCTGTGTGTATTTAAAGATAACAGCCTGTGTCACACTTGGAGCTCCTCTCTAAGGAAGTGTACACCCCTGGGTCTAATGTTGTCCTAACATAAAGTACACTAACTAAGACAAACATACAACAATGAAGAATCTTCCGGACTTCTTGAGTCTGTAAGTATTAAAATCAGTCTTACATCCTCTCTCCAGCAGCACAGGGCCACATCACAGCCTTCCTGCCCAGCTATGGCTCCCCCTAGCCGTGCCTCCATATTTCCTTGTTAATGCACACCATAATGCCCTGACCCTCCCTTCTCTCTCACACCAAAAATATACCAAAATACACACTAAAAGTTTAATTTCTCTGTCAAAATGTCGAGATTATAGTCTTAAACTGCCTTCCAGCCAACATTGGGCACCATAGGCCAAGGCAGGAGAGAGGATTTCTTACCTTTTTGACACTGGCTCTGCCCAAACTTCCCTCTTCAGAGTCCCAAGCTCGACAGCCTCTTTCTTCTTCCCAGCAATCCCTGCAAAAAAGGACACTTCCATGTATGTCTGTTGTGTAGGGGTGTCCAGATTGGTCTTTACCATTTTTAAAAGCCCCAGAGAGCCCCCAGAACCTAGAATTGGCCATTTTGGAGCCAAATAATCATATTCTCCAAAATAAAATTATAAAATAATAATTTTTAATCCAAAATTAGCAAAACCCACTCCTCACAAACACCAAGTCCTACCCCCATATTCTCAACTTATTTTGGTCCATCCAGCAGTCATACACTTGATACAGAAGCGCAATTGTCACTCAGTGCGCAACTGAACTCTCAGACACTTTCTGCCGCCTATTGTGCGTTGCCAAGCCCTGGGGCATCTTTGGGAGACTACAGAACATCCACTGGTGATATTTTTGAGTCAAAGAGGTCCTGTTCGGTTGGAATAGACCAAAATACCGGAAGAAAAATATTTACAATCGCGTAGAATCCAACCAGACCACTGGACCGCTATGGACCCGAATTGGCATCTCCAAAAGTGCGCAGGTGTATCCAAAGACTCTAGGAGCTCTCCAAAGACCCAAGAAGGAAAAATATTGAGTTTATCCAGCTGAAAAGGTAATATAGATTATAAATGTTCTTAAACTCTGCAAAATATACCCAGAAATAGAAGCTAAACTCATAAAAAGGTCGAATTTGAGGTCCATTTTTAAGCTAAAGGCAACAGAAAATGTTCCACAGAGCGCATGTGGCTAACTGAGAGTAAAGCTAACAATAAAACTAATTTACATTAATTAAATAATTATTTATGATTGCTTTAAAACAGACAACACAGTCCCATGGTAAAGGAATATAAAGGACAACCCACCTTACCAAGAGTGGCCGTTAAAGGGTCTGAAACATGTGCAGTAAATGCAGCTGCTCAGTGCGCAACAGCAGCCTTTCTGCTAGCTCTAGTCTGGTCCTTTAGCTAGGCTTAGATATGAATAAATTCAGCTTGGAAGAACAAAAAAATCTTTGTGTCAACCCCCTGCAGACGAATCCAATCGGCTCCTCAGTGGGGGATGACTGTGCCGGCGGTTGAAGCTGTTTTCCCCTAAATAAACTCCCATGCAAATAATGTTTGCAGCTGCCAGCAGAGCGTTAAAGGACGATCCTGTTCTCCTACAAACCCTGCTGATGTCTCTGTTTACGTCCGAGCTGTGTTACAGCAACACAGAGTCACAAATAGGATGGGCGTTTGCCTCCCTGCGTGTCCGGACCTGAGCCCCCAGCTGGTTTAAGACCCCGCATCCCCTCTTTAGACACGAAGCTTCAGGCAGTAGCAGCACAACAGAAGCACTGTACTCGACGCAGTCTGTAATAATCTGATTCAATCAAATAGAATAAAAGGATATCTATCTCTCTTTATCTGCACGCAAATGGCTCTTCACTGTGTGACCTACCAGGCACATGTGCTGCTTGCTTTCAGTCCCGGACCTGCAGCCGGACGCACGCCTGTTCTCGTTGTGCGTCTGTCGCTGCAGCTGTCAAAGAGATCATATTTCAGACTGGAGTCTTAGTATTGTGAATACACACGGTCATGTATGATACCAGAGCAGCTACAGCCGAGACAGATCAGCTGTCTGTGGTCAACATGCGTAATATGGAGGATCCGGGGTGACAAACAGCTGCTGTTGAAAGACGCTCTTGTTTATTTTTAGCTGGGAGGCAGAAGAAACGCGGTTTTTGGCGACAAAAACGATGTCTGCAGGCAGTGAGTATGAACAGTAAGGTCTGTGTGCATGACAATAGCCTACTGTCATAATGAATGTGCTTTCATGTATTTGTTTATGATTAAATTTAACGTAAGTATAAAAAGAAAATCATAAAAAACTATTGCCCCAACGTTTGATAAAAATGTCATAGTATAGTTTGATAAACATTCCATAGTATAGTATGTTAAAAATTTAAAGTATGGTATGTTAAGATTGTACAGAATGATAAAAATATCATAGTATAGTATGTTAAAATATCATAGTATAGTATGATAAAATATAGTATAGGATGATAAAATATCATAGTATACTATGATAAAATATCATAGTATAGTATGTTAAAAAATCATAGTATAGAATTTTAAAATATCATAGTATAGTATTATAAAATATCATAGTATAGTATGATAAAATATCATAGTATGGTATGTAAAAATATCATAGTATAGTATGTTAAATGTCATTGTTTAATTTAAAAAAAATGTATTTAAGTATTTTAAAATGTTATAGTTAAGTATGTAAAAAATAACACACAATACTATGACAAAATATTTTATGACCGTAGGAAAAAAATGTCATAGTATAGTATGATAAAAGACCAAATTAAAGTACGATAAAAAATATCACAGTGTAGATTGAAAAAAAATGTCATACTATTGTACAATAAAAATGTCATAATAAATTTTATAGAAAGATATTTTATTTTGAAAAAAAAAGTAATAGTATAGTATGTCAAAAAAATCATGGTTAAGTATGATAAAAATATTATTGTATAGAATGATAAAAATTTCATAGTGTGGTATAATAAAAATATCATAGTATAATATTATAAAATGTCATAGTATAGTATGATAAAAACAACATATTTTTGTGTTACGTATTTATGTGTGTGAGTGTCTTAGACTGCGTGTGGATCTGTCTGCATGTGAAAGTGAGGATGTACTGTATGGATGCACCTGTGTTGATGTGTCTGGTTGGGAGTGTCTCTGTTAGAGTCATCAGGAGTGTCTGTGTGAGAGTGTCTGTGGGTGTGCTTTATTCTCTATTTGCAGGATGCCCAACACCTGCAGTTGCTGCAATAAAGGGAGCAGGGGACATTCAGCTCACTCTCTCTCTCAGCCCAGTGTGATGTTCTGCAGTGGAGCAGCAGCAGCCTGATAGTGTGATTCCAATAGTGATTAAGGAGTGAGTTATCCTTGTGATAGACTGTGTGGTGTCTCTTTATTTCTCCCTCAGTTTATACTGAGTTAAGCCTATTTGGTTAGTTTTATGTCTGTCATCTGTTCTTGATTTGTCATCCTGTTTTTGAGAGGATCGCTTTTTGTTGTAAATAATAATTTTTTTTGTGAAGACTGTTTTTTTTGTGGTACTGCTGTCTGGAGGACTTATTAAAGAGTTATTGTCTATTCCTGTTATTCTTCTTTTTTTCCATCCTTACCTGGTTTTAAATTGCTGTTTTTGTTAACCGTGAATGTGTGATAATAATATCATAGTATACTATGATTAAAATTTTAAAATTAGTATACAAATCAAAGTCATTGTATAGCATGATAAAAATGTCATGGTATAGTATGATAAAAATGGCATAGTTTAGTATGTTAAAAAATGTCATGGTATAGTTTAATAAAAATGTCATAGTATACTATGATAAAATTTTAAAAATAGTATGAAAAGAATATAGTATAGTGTGATAGAAAATGTCATATTAAACTTTGATAAAAATTTTAAAATTAGTATGAAAGAAATGTCATAGTATAGTGTAATAAAAAATGTCATATTAAACTATGATGAAAATTTGAAAATTAGTATGAAAAAATGTCATGGTCTAGTATGAAAAAAATGTCATAGTATAGTGTGATAAAAATGGTGAAGTATAGTATGTTAAAAAAAATTTCATAGTATAGTGTGAAAAAATGTCATTATAGTATGTTAAAAAAACGTCATAGTATAGTATGTTAAAAAGACATCATAGTATAGTTTGATAGAAATGTCATAGTATACTATGATTAAAAAAGATTATGATTAAAATGTCATAGTATAGTAGGTTTAAAATTGCTGAGTATAGTTTGTTAAAATTGGCATAGAATAGTATGTTATAAAAAATGTAATAGCATACAATGATTAAAATTCAGTATAGTGTGATAAAAATAGCTTAGTTTAGTATGTTTTAAAAATGTCATAGTATAGTTTGATAAAATTGCCATGGTATAGTATGTTAAAAAATGTCAGAGTATAGTATGTTAAAAAATGTCATAGAATACTATGATTAAAATTCAGTATAGTGTGATAAAAATAGCTTAGTATAGTATGTTTAAAAAATGTCATAGTATAGTACTATAAAAACGTCATTGTATACTATGATTAAAACTTTCATAGACAAAAAACATATGACAAAAAACTGCCATAGTATAGTTGAATATCAATGTCATGGTATAGTTTGATAAATATTGCATCTTATAGTATATTAAAAATTGTTGCACTAAATCAGGTTAAGAATGGCGTAGTTTGAAGAAAATGGCATAGTATAGTATGTTAAAAAAATGTCATAGTATACTCTGACATTTTTTTCATACTAATTTCAAAATTTTAACCAGAGTATAGCATGATAATGTTGTCAGTATAATGTGATAAAAATGGCAAGGTAAAGTATGTTCAAAAAATGTCATAGTACAGTAAGATAAAAATGTCTTGGTATTGTTTGATAAAAATGCCATAGTAAAGTTTGTTTGAAAAATTTGTCATAGCATAGTATGATAAAAATGTCATGGTATACTATGATTGAAATTTTTAAATTAGTATGAAAAATAATGTCATAGTAAGGTGATAAAAACATCAAGTATACTTTGATAAAAATATCATAGTATAGTATGTTAAAAAATGTCATAGTATAGTATGATTAAAATTTTAAAATGAGTATGAAAAAAAAAGTCATAGTATAGTATGTTAAAAATGTCATAGAATAGTATGTTAAAAAATGTCAAAGTATAGTATGTTAAAAAATGTCATAGTATAGTATGATTAAAATTTCAAAATTAGTATGAAAATAAAAAGTCATAGTATAGTATGTTAAAAAATGTCATAGTATAGTGTGATTAAAATTTTAAAATAAGTATAAAAAAGAATGTCATAGTATAGTATGATAAAAATGTCATGGTATAGTTTGATAAAAATGGCATTTTAGAGTATTTTAAAAATTTGTTGTAGTATAGTACGTTAAGAATGGCATACTTAAGTTTGAAGAAAATGGCATAGTATAGTATGTTAAAAAAATGTCAAAGTATACTATGATTAAAATTTTAAAATAAGTACGAAAAAAATTTTCATAGTATAGTATTATAAAAATGTCATAGTATGATAAAAATGTCATAGTATAGTATGTTAAAAAAAGTCATAGTATAGTAAGATAAAAATGTCTTGGTATAGTTTGAAAAAAATGTCATAGTATACTATGTTAAAATGTCATAGTATACTATGATTAAAATTTCAAAATTAGTATGAAAAAAATGTCATAGTATAGCATGATAAAAATATCATAGTATAGTATGATAAAAATGTCATTATAAACTTTGATTAAAGTTACAAAGTTTAGTATGTTTACAAATAATGTCATAGTATAGTGCAAATTCTTGCATTCAAATACACACAAGTAATATTCGCCCATAATAGAAAATCAAATCAAAGTATTGTCTGCCCCTAAAAATGTAAAGAAAGTGATTATTGGTACGATGACTGCATGCCCTGCAGAAGGTACTGTAGAGGGGCAGGCTGCAGACGGGCCATTTTTCGAGCGTAGTACTCCTGGACGAAGCTCTCCAAGTCTTCCTCTGCAGTGTCCGAGATTCTGCAGGTATCTCTGATATCGGTGCCTTCTTCCTCCTCAGAAAAAGAGATGAGTGTGTTGTGTGTAACAGCAGTTAACTATATTAAGCTGATAACAGATATGAAGGTTATACATAAAAACAGGTAATTGCTGTAATCTACAAAAACAGTAGTATTTCCATGATGTATAAAACAATTTATAACAGTTAATACAAATCTCAAAAATATTACATTTTAAAGAAATGACTTGGACAAAAGAAAGTCTTATATGAGGCATTTATTAAATGCAGTATCAAAAACATTCATTTGCCGACACATTGACACTTACAGTGTTAGTGGTATACAGTTCATAACATCATGCTTTATGATAAACAGGATGCAATTCGAACATATTAGTCCACACAACATAAATTTGGTTTATATCCTTTATGACTTTTAACAAGATTTGGTAGTTTGTGACATGACACAGGTCACTGCATCTTCAGTATTTAGTCTCTAACGAATTACAAGTTGAAAAAGTTCAATAAAAACATTTTACATAAAAAAACTAAATAAAAAAGCCTGATTAAATGTTTTAAACAACAAAATTTGAGTATCATACTTCTTTTTTTTCTCTGGGCATGAGTTTGAATGCGTGCAACAGAAACTGGGTGTAAAAACAAACCCTGAACTGCACAGCACAGATAACTAAACTGAATACTTTGACGTGTCACATGAAAATGTCGACATAATAGATTGATTGCACAGCAGTTTCTTTTGTTAAAAGTGAGGTCTGATGTGGTTACATAAAGCCCCACTCGAAGTCTGTGAGGTTTTTAATAAGCGTGGCCACGTGAGCGTTCAATGGGTCTGCCTTCTTCTGCACCAGCTTACCCGTCTTCTTTGACACCACCTTCTTGAAGTTGGCCTTTGACCCCCTCTCAGGATTGATACCAATGAAGCGTCTGAGAATGAACGAGCAACAGATTTGGAAATATCACACAGGAAGTCAATGAAACATTACTGAACAGAGCTTTAAAGAGAGAAAATAATCACCAAACAGAATCTAAGAAGGTTTACCTTTGGACAAACTCCAGCGTCTTTGCAGCTTCCTCTTGATACTGCAGGTTGAAAACGTAGTAGGTCGCGAAAAGTGCAGCGAGCCCAGACATGACACTTGGTTGGCTGCCTTCACAGATCACCTGTTCATCATTGCTGATCATCCACTGGTTAACTGTGGCTTTATCTTCAGACACTGAAACAGACAAATAACAGACAGAGAAAGCCAGTAAGAGAAAACTGCGAAACGTAAAACCACTACAATTTCAGAAAAAGTTTAGATAATGAGGAAAATGTTGATGAAAACAGACTGTGAAGGTTTTTAAAATATGCTCCTTCGAGTAAAACTGCAAAGAATTTGAGGGTTTCATTATCTAAAGGGCATTAAATCAAAGAGAGAGAGAGCCAAGAACCACATACTGCAACATGATTGTCCACAGGGGCTAAAAAAACACGTCTAAAGACCAAGAATCCCAGAACTTAAACCTCCACAAAATCTGGATAAAACTGTACGATGAAAGAAGAAATCACATACTGTGTAAACATGAGCCAGAGATGTCAGGGACTTCTCTGGACCTGAACCTACTAAAAAACTTTCTCTCGGTCAGACTGATCACAAGTCATGCAGGTTTTGGGTCAACGTATGCATCCATTTGGACAAAGTCTGTGTCAGGGTAGACCTTAAATTATACAGCAAAACACTTTTAAACTAATAAACCACATTCTGCTTGTCTTACAACAGTGTTGCTCAGTAGCAGAAGAGTCCAGGAGTTAAACTGACTTTTCTGCATCTCAATAAATAAGACCTTATAGTGTTGAACAGCTGAAATCCTGAATTACGCAAGAATGGGACAAAAGTTTACCCTCAAAACTGAAGAAACAGAGCCTATTGTTTCTTTAACGCTTAAAGAAGTGATGAACACAGAGGTAAACAAGCGCCTACGGCAACTTTTAAAAGTTATATCAACAATATTGTCAATTAAAGAGAGATTAAATTGTTTGAAACCCATCAACTTGTGTTTTTACATCTTTTGAATTACACCTTAATGTAAAAGATGCACAAAGACAGTCTCTGTATCTGGTACTTACTCAGCAGCACGAGCCGAGGGCTGTCTGGAAGCTCCAGGGTGCATTCAACATCCGCTGCTGTTGCACAGGCCTTTAAAACACAGACAACGGTTTCCAGATTAAGTGAAAACTGTGGGCACAGTTGTGGGTTTTGTTTGCACAGTGGACATCAAAACAACAACGTTAAAAAAAACTTACTTTAGTAGAGAGTATCAGCCCCTCTGTGTCCTCGTCAAAGTAGGTCAACAGGAGCTGAACGACCCGGAGAGTCAACTCCCCGTCCTTGGAGACGACTGAATGCAGATCAATGTTCTTCATTTTTGCCCATAAATACTTCTCTACCCCGTGTCCGCACTCTTTCATGGACAGCTCCAAAGATTGAAGCACATTAATGTCAGTCAGTGACTCAAAGTGACAGAAGACACCTCTCTCGGTGAAAAGGTAAGGCCAGTGGATTTTTAAATCTTCAGTGGAGGATATCAGAGAGTAATTGATTTGGCTACGCTGGAGACAAAACGTTGTGTTCATGAGCTTGATCACCTGGGCCTTCTCACTGGCATGACTCCCCTCCTTCTTGTAGATATCCTGCAGCTGTTGCCGCTTCAGCTCCAGCGTCTCTTCGGTTTCATCCAGCGGCATGGCCGGCTGGAAGTGCACACAGCCGTAAGAATCGGCAGGCTTACACAGGCCTGATGATCGGTGCCGTTTAATTATTCCTGCACGGTTCAGATTCTCAATTCTTCTTTTCACCTGAGAGAGCAGAGTAGAGAAGCCCTCACCAACGATGGCACCTCCTGGTGTCATATCAGCAAAACTACTGGGATACTGCCGGACTATATTCCGACAGACGATGAGACACTCATGGCGCGTAGGATTTATGTCACACTTTCTAAGTTCATCCACCAGGATCCTTATCATCTGGCGCCGCTTTTCAGGTGAAGGTCTCCTCATGTTGGCCATGGCTAACTTCACTCCGTCTGGCATTTTATGCCAAGGCACTTCAAAATTTTCAGGCCATTTATCTGGAATGTTCGAAGTGCGTTTTCCAACTCTAGACGAACACGGTGTCGCTGAACACGGTGTCGCTGAACACGGTGTCGCTGAACACGGTGTCGCTGAACACGGTGTTGCTGAACAAGGTGTTGCTGAACAAGGTGTCGCTTCTTGTGAGAAACTTGGTTGGAGTGAAAAGTTGGTTGGTGAGAAACACGGCAGTGGGCTGGTGATCGTAGGCAGCTTTATGTGAGCTGGGTTCACCGGCAAGAACTGGAGATTAAGCGGGACGGGTGAGGCTTCTGAAACACAAACGGACAACAAACCGAAGAAAATTATCACAATTTTTATCTTAAAAAATTTAAAGTGTTTGTTCACATCAGGGTTTTAACTGTAGCATGGTAACAGAAGGTTTTGATTACAATACAATAACACAGTCTCTGTTTAATCTTACTTCATAAATCAGCTGAGAGTAAAGGGTTGTATGTTGACTGATGATAAATACCCGTCTTAAATGCCTCCAGAAGTTTCCTCTGCTGTGTGATGGGTAAGAGGTCTCTCATGTCGTCCTGCTTCACGTACTTCAGGTCCTCGACCGTTTCCACACCCATGGTCTGAAGCTCAGAAATAACCCGCTGCTGAGTATCCTCAGACAGGCTGGGCAACACCTTAAGGATGATGTCCTTAATTTGCTCACCGACCGTTGACATGAATCTAAAACGCAGGGGGCAGAATGATGAAGAGTTATCAGAGACGAAACACACTGAATATTCATTTAGTAGAGGCTCTGTCAGAGACACACGAGGCTTCTTGTAATGGAGTAGAAAGGACTTGTTTAAATGTGACTTGCAGAGCAGAAACACGGAAAAAGAAAAAGAAAAATTACCCTCTTCTTGAAACAGGACAATACCAGTTATGAAATTTAAATAATTCCAGCTTTATTTATCAATCAACATGTTTCAAAGGACAAAAGAAAACAAAATGCATTTCCATTACAGTGCTTTAAAAGCTTAAAAACATTTTTTAAAATAAAGGGATGTTGAGCTCTGTGTTTGAGCATCAGAAATGCCTTGGTTGTAGTTGCTCGTGTTGGACCCTGGGGGCGCTGATGAGCGGTTCACTTTTAGAAGGACCAGCTGATTAAAAATAAGTGCCAGGATACAGCAGGTTTGTGATGGATCCTTAATTAACTGATTAAAACTGTCAGTGAAAACTCGTCAGACCTCATCAGACAACATGAGACAGATCTCAAAGTCCATGATACGAAAAATGTAACATTCATGTAGTTCAGTGTTCAGCATGATAATACACATTGTAAAAACCCTTTAAATGTGACCGCATCAGTCCATCAGCTGCACATGATTCCTCCACTGTTGGTATGAGATCCTCCTCTGTCAGGTCCCAGTGTTTCCTCAGACGGATCCATGCCCTGCAGCAGGTACTGTGAGGGGGCAGGCTGCAGGCGGGCCATTTTTCGGGCGTAGTACCTCTTGGATGAAGCTCTCCAAGCCTCTCTCTGCAATGACTGAGAGTCTACAGGTAACTCCGAAATCAGCGCCTTCTTCCTCTTTTCAGAAAAAGAGATGGGTTGTGTGTAACAGCAGTCTGTGATGGGGGGAAAAGGGGCGGAGCGTAAGGGGTTTACCTGCTGGCGGGCTACTTTTCGTGCATAATACCGCCTGGATGCAGCTCTCCAGGCTGCCCGCTTCAGTATCTGGGCCTCCTCTGGCAGCTCTGCCATCGGTATGTTCCTCTTCTTGCTCCTGCAGCAGAAGAAAGGTGAGAGATGGTTACACATTAGAGGGCACACAACTCAGTAAACAAACAACACTTTCAATCAAGTCCACTGAAATACCTGATCAATGATCTGTGGACATTGGTAATCTCTGCTGCTTAATCCCTACATATATTGATTCTCATCAGTATTTTCACACTTTCTTAAAGTGCTTTTTGACCAGAAGTACAAAGGATTTAGGTTCAAGGAACTTCTCTTAAGGGAGCTCTGTGACACATTATCATTTGCTCAAATTGGAGCCGATGAAAAACAGGACATTAGGTGGATGTTGTCACTTGAGTCTCTGCTGAACTTGCTGAAAAAAAAAGCTGATAAACTGCATTAATTATTCTGCATAATTAGTTCACAGTAATATTAGTAACCCTTCTGCTATCACCTTTTGGTATCTCTACCTGTTGACCCCTCTCTCTGCTCAGCTGTGTGTCACTCTGCTATTTAAA
This sequence comes from Xyrichtys novacula, assembly GCA_962446985.1. NCBI lineage: Eukaryota > Metazoa > Chordata > Actinopteri > Labriformes > Labridae > Xyrichtys > Xyrichtys novacula. The sequence continues at coordinate 30,579,165 of OY660871.1, forward strand.
GAAAAGATATTCACTCCCTGTTAAACCTTATCTGAAATGTCTCAGTATCAGTATGTAAGAGGTGTGTGTGCCTGTGTGTGACTTAAACATCGGTTTCTTATAATATACAATATAATTTCCTGGGCACCAGAGGCACCTGCTTATATGGGGTAAATGTACATAAAACAGAGTCAACATTTGTGTATCTGCGGAGCTAAGCTGATCATTAACATCAGATTATGTGAGAAATACAATTCACAATCTGTTCTCCCTCACGTGTGTCTCGTTGCTCACAGCTTTTGGTATTTTATATGTAAATAGGACTGTTTTTTTACGTTTCTGGGCCTTTTAAAAGGTACTACCCCCCAAGCATGAGCTTTTTAAGGTGTAAATTAGTTATACTGGAGTTAAACTGAGACTCTATGTCTTGTGGAGAGCTCCTCAAAAGGTCCCTAAATCCTTGGGAGACTTTTTCTGGTCAGAAAGCACCTTCATTTACGTATTTAAAACATTACATATAATGCAACCTGTCATCTTCAGAGAGGACTGCATCCTACACAGACATATACTGGTACAAACTGCACACACAGGGGTTTTCTATGACAGCATTGTGAAGCAGGTCCCAGGTGAAAATAGATGCATTACGTGGATTTCACAAACAATGGACGTCTTCAGAAGGAGTGTGAGAAACTATTGATACAGCAATACATTGTTAAGCTAACCTGTGTGACACAATAGGAAATACCCCAGGCTAGATATAGATGTTTTAGTTAAAAGAAAATGCAGCACACTAAATAGACTTTACTTTTAATTCGACTCTGTGCGTCACTACTTCATTGGTTTTCACGTTTGTGCCAATAACACGAATAAGGGAAGCCTGAATGAAGAAGAAAAGCTCGGCTGCAGATTATCAGAGGAAGACGGCGGGATGTGAGACAACAGTAAAAAGAAAGCTGTGAGATTTCAAGAGGGAGAAGGAAGAAAAAGAAGAAATAAAGAGAGGCCATTCCAGCTGAGACGAGAGGAGAGATGGAGGATGCACTCCAGTCTGCAGAGAGAGTTGCACTCACCTGTGATAGGGAGACTTAGCGGCCCGCAGAATCATTTGTGACGTTTACTGCCAATTTTTTTTGACAAGTGACAAAAAAAGGCGCAAATCCCAAATGGTCTTTTTAACAAGTGCTGGATCAGGGTTCAAATTGAAGGCAGAAATCGAAAAGCTCCCAGTGACTTAAACTTGTAAAAACCCGCAAAGCAAGATGAGAAACATGAACACACAAAACTCCTTTTTTCTTGTCTTGCTTTTTTTCCACAGAGCAGAAGTTCTGATGAGAACTACAGAGGCGTGGAAGCCATCTGAAAAGACCCAGCTTAAGTTTTTGACACCACAGCGAACACGACTATGACAGTCATACAAATAAACACGAAAACTGCTTTATGTTTGGATGTTAGGTACATGGTGTGATCAGGTTTGTTGAAGCAATAAAATGAGTGAGAAATGTTTAATTTTTGACTGAAGCTTTAAGTAATTTTTTAGTTTCAGATTTATTATTGGACGAAAAAACTGAAGCATTTTTATAATTTAAGAAAAATCACATGTTACTGCAGTAAAGAAATAAGATCACTGGGTTTAGTTACGCGTCATTAGATGATACTGTATAACTACAGCGTGCTGTCACTGTTTGAAGTTAAGGTATCTTGGCTTTCGATGTTTTGTTATCAATTAGGGGAATTAAACTGAAGAAAAAGTGATTGTTATGTCTTAGGAATGATATTTTGCAAGTGTAATGCTCAACCAAGTTCTTATGTTGGTCCCCTAAGTGTGCGTGTTTCTCTTTTCTCCGATGTTAGGGTGCTGGACACAGTCATTTGTAGCATGTCCCCCTCTGGTTTAGAAGCTAGTTCAGCGTACACACACTGTACTGGGGGATGAAAAGTTATTTTATTTTTAGTATTTTTAGTGCTTTAGTGTTAATAATATTCAACCATGAGGTGTGTCTACTTGACTCCGCCTCTCGCTCTGTCGATCGAAAGTTACGTGTGTCAGTGTTTTTAACACGGTGACTGCTGCAGACAGGCTTTACACAACGCTTTAGAAATGAACAGGTGATAATGTGTTGATGTTTTATACATTCTATGATGCGAATCATACGACTCACCTCGGGTTTCCTCCCATGGTAACGCTGAGTCTGTCTGAGTCTGCATGAGTCCGCTCCCTGGTCCTTCTTCTTCCTCTGTTGTTCAGATTTTCTGCAGCGATCACAAGAGACAAACGTGAGTAAAAAAATCAAACCAGTTTTTTAATACCAAACATTCACTACTCATTTGGGACAACAGTAACTTTCTATGTTAGCCCTTACAGCTAGAGAAGATGCTACTGTGTAACTCAGTCATTTTTCTGTAATCTCATTAATATTTCTGTATAAAATTAGATTGAAGTTTCAAACAAAAGTCTCATTACTTGTTAAGCTGGGACTCTCTGTGTCCTGGTAAAAACCGCTCGTGCTCTCGGGACCCTCTGTGATTCTCTCTTCGCTCATTTCCATCTTGATCATGACAGCGGTGTCCTCACACGGCTCCTCTTTGATTACAACACTGCGGTTGGGAGATGTCAGCGGATTTCTGTCTGCATCAGATACACCTGAAGACTCTGAGTAGTGGGAGGTGCAGGTCTGATCCAGACCCAGTCTGCTGGGAGAATAAGGGAGACCCGATTCCTGGCTTTGCGAGGAGACCTGTGAGAGGGGCCGGGCAAAAAGGTCCACTGTGGAGGAAGGGAAAAAGGAAGATTTTATTAGGTGCAGAAATGACAGATCGACATCAATCCTATCACAGTTGACAAGAAAGAACTGAGATAAAAAAGTTCAAGGGATATTGAGGCTTAAAATTAATTTAGGGTCAAACACACTGTAACACAGAGTTAGACACCCCGTCAAGAGATGAATGTTGCCGACCGCTTACTAAACACAACTCACCTACTCTCTTCCAGCAGCTGCTTGTTTGTACGGAGACCTTGGGCAGGTGTATGGACTGCAGCGGGGTGACCCAGCTCATGAAAGAACATTTATGATCATTTCTTTATCATTTCCTTGAAGTAATAATCACCATAATAATCATTTTTCACTGCAGACACTGTAGTTCTTCTGCTTTAGCGTCTCGGTCTGATTGCATTTCCATTAAGAAATGATCAAAGATGTTGTTCCTTGAGCTGCATCACCCCGCAGCAGTCCATAATGGACTGGCCTGAGGTCTCACTACAAACAAGCGGCTGCTGGAAGAGAGTAGGTGAGTTGTGTTAAGTCTCTTTGTTAAAGAAATCAGGTAAAGCTAAAAAGATGTTTGGTGGCTAGTACTATGGCTGGGACCCTATATGTCCTGTTGATGAAGTTAGGTGCTGTTCTGAGCATTATTTGTGGCTATAGAGTGGCGTTTTGGTTGAGTGTGTGTCTCTCTGTATTGCTATCTGTGGTTGTTTTTTTCCTGCTCATTTTTTGTTATTTTGTTTAATATTACCATCATAATGATTTTATTATCACTGTTAATATCATCTTTTTTATATTCACTATCCTGTTTCCTGCTGTTTTGTATAAAATTTCTTTTTCTACCTATTTTATGTTTTTATTTTCGTCCTCATGATCTATTTCATGTTGTAGTGTTCTTGTATTTTCTGGGTTTCTTATGACAAATGAAAGTGGCCCTTCAATTCAGAGGCCTTGTTTTTAACTGAGCTTTTGTTTTTATTTCCATGTGTTGATGCTTTCCAACTGTTTGTCACTTTGTAAACTTCTGTTTTTAAAAGTGCTATAAAAATAAAGTTATCATTATTATAAAGAATCCATGTCTCGTTTCATTTCCTCATGAATGACTGTATTTTCATAAATAATCTTTATCTCAGTGTGCTGATGATGAATCCACGCTGTGCTGATGTTTACTCACAGGAGATGGTCACCTCACACTCCTGCTGCTCTGTCATCTCGGAGTCCAAACAGCTCGGTTCGGACCCGCTCTGCTCCCCCTGCTGCGGTTCCCCTGAGCTCTGTGATCCAATCACCAGGCTCGGCTCCTTCGGCAGCCTGCACGCGCATCCTTTCCGGCGTAACGCTTGCAGCTCGTGCTCCATCTCTCCCAGCCTGCGCTCGAGCCGCTGGATCTCTTTGTCCCTGTCGGCCACCATCCGCTGCTGCTCGCGAGTCCTGGCACCGTTGACTCCGTACAAAACGTTTATTATCGAGTCTATCGCCAACCGGATGGCGTTTTCCACCACAGCGGCTTCATCGTCGCGCAAGTGCGGGTCGAAAGACTTGTTTCTGGCCAAATTCATCCTTAAAGTCGGCTAATGTTGACGTTATTTACAGGCTGTGCTCGAGCGTTAGCCGTTAGCTAAGCTATCAGACACCGGAGGCAGGCACGAGCCAACTAAACAAACACCGGGCGAGTTAAACGCTTTTCTAAGTAATGTTAGTCACGCGTGAACAAAACAGAGGAAAGCCGACCTGATTAAAACTAACATTTGATAAACGTCCCGCAGCCCACAGCTCAATCTTCGTCCACTTCTTCTGTGAGTGCGCTCAGGAGTGGATGTCTGTTTGGTGGTAATGGCGCCCCCCAGTGGTTTGCCTGTCTTCTTCGTCTCCTTTAAGGTTTCACATCCAGTTTAGTTGAATTACTGCCCCCCTGCGGCCGCATTTGTTATCACTTCTCAGTCAAACAGGAGTTCAATATGGAATCAGATTTGTGGATAAGGTTTAACATTATTCTACACTATTCAAAGAAATAAAAAGATTTTAATATAAATTTAATTTTAACTGCTTTTTTTTTTTTGGTAACAAAAAAGCTTAATTTTTTTCTCAAAAAATTTGAACAATGGTTAAAACCATAGACTGTATATACTATAGACAATTTGTCTCCCGCCAGTTTACGGATTTGAAGCCGAAAACTTCTCAGTATTTCCCCTATTTTTCTTCATTTCCTGAAACCAACATTGCGCAGTAGCATTGTGCGCATTCGGCGGGAAAGTCACCGAGAGTCGCTGTGATGGCGCTCGGTGACTCTCCCTATATGAAGACGCCATATATAGTTGCATTTGTAAAACATAGTACCCCCCCTACTACTCCAGAATTAAACTTTATTGAATCAAAACACATATATAAAAATGTGTACATCTAATTCAATTTGATTTTAGACAAGACTGGATTAAGATCTGAACAAGTACATTACTTTGATACATACAATAGTATGTGTCGTAAACAGTTGTACAGCAAATTATGATGAATAAAAGAAAAAAAAAGAACAAGAAAATGAAATATGAAAAAGAAGAAAAGGACAAAAGGAGGTTCCTCTATTCAGAGTGATTTGATTGTTATTTTTTTCTTATTTCAGTCTGTGGTATTATTGATTCTGTGCTTGACCTCTTTCTCCGATCCAGTAATTCCTCTGGTTTGTATGCCTTAAAAAGTATTATAAAAACTAATGGTACACCAGCTACTAATCAAGATTTATTAAATCCACATTATAGACTTCTCTTAATGACTGTATCAACTGAATATGGCATCTCAAGAATCCAAAAAGTGTGCCCATTTCCTTGAGTACAAGGATAAGCAATTTTGCAATTTGAAGCTGCTTGTCCAAACAATCTTGCGAATCCAAAACAACAACTGGACCTTTAGTTCTGCTTTTGTTTTAAACCATCTGATCAGAGCGCTAAAATCGATGTTTCATATGGAATGAGTGATCATCTACATCCTGTGCTGCCAGCAAATAATTTTAATGTTTTAAATATTATGGTAAATATAAATTCATCATGACCAACCACTGTACTTGTATATTGTTTTTGATATTTTTGAACCTATGTAAATGGAATAAGAGAAGTAAGTCAGTAGGCAAATAAAGTAAGAAAGTAAGTAAGGGAAGAAGTATGTAAGTAAGGAATAAGTAAATAAATAAATATATAAATAAAGTAAGAAAGTTCACAGGAAAAAGTTAGTAAATAAAGAAAACATGCAAGTGAACAAATAAAGTAAGTGAGAGAGTATTTGACTAAGTCAGGGAATAATAGGAAGTCATTAAATAAGTAAGTAAAAAATAAAGTGGGAATGTAAGAAGTTAAGTAATTTCATTGAGCAGGTAAGTAAGTAAATAGATAAAAATATAAATAAAGTAGTTATGTTCTAAGCCTAATTTTTGGGCAGATCTTTGGGATTTTATTGCATTTCATCTTACATAAATTGCATAAGCAGTTTTCCTATTCTTAAGTCTGTTCTGTTGTTGTTTACCTCAGTTTTACTGAAATTTGTTGTTTTCATGTTCTCGTCAACTGTTTTAATGTTGTCATATATTCACAAAAGAGGCTTTTCAAACTTACTTTTTGATCCAAATCAGCTAAAGTCTAAGAAATGTTCTGGTTTTGGATTCAACTCACTGTTTCGTATCAATGCTTTCTCAACAAATCTTCAGTAAGGAACTGATACTAGACATGAACAAACTGTGAATGTAATTTGCCTTTTGTTGTCCACACCCTCTGCAGAAACAATCGAAACCTGTAAGGGGGAATATTACCATAATGACAGGGTGTGACAAGTGATTCATGCTGTCTTTCTAATCAACCCCTCCTAGTGTTAAGATAATGGTATTTTCAGATTTATATTTGGGTGATTTTACTCCTGCTGCACTGATTTTTAATTCTTTTGCTCATTTTTTACATACCTCGTTTGCTATAATAGTTTGCTGTTGCATTGTGCCATCAGATGATTCATCTCTGGATAAGCGGGGTTTGTCCCACCTTCAGCCATGCCAGCAGTTCTGCAAAATATGAAAACAATGGATGAGCAAATCAAACCGTTAATCACATTTATGAAAAAATAAAAAGTCCCCGAGTGATGATAAATCGCCTCATTAAAGTGTTGAATCACAGGGAGGGGCATGGCAAACACTTGTTTCAGCTTGAATGTGGCCAGTACAGACTTGTCACAATAAAAAAAAAAACACTCAGGTCACACTTACAGAGTTCACAGAAGGAGACACAAAGCAAAAAGCACAGCAGTTCTTAGAAAAACTCCCAGCTCAGGAGCGCTTCAGAGATTAAGTCTCGCTGCAGAGGACTTAAATAAACAGTGAAGGGAAGTCACGTACATGTGTTTCCTTTGCATGCGCTGTCTTATTCTAAAGAGACATTTAGTGGTAGTTGCTGAGCCGTAAATGTTGCCTTGGAGAATTGAGAATAAAAAGTAACTTCATCCCTTATTTGCCTGATGTCACTTGAATTTCAAAAACTCAGCTGCTTCAAATGTGGACAAAACTAAGTCAAGAGTTCTTTCATGCAGGTGCAGCTCAAAAAGCAGAATGTCCTGAAAAAGTTCCTTTTTTTCCCATCATTGAATTCAAAAGTAAAACTTCTATATATTCTAGATTCATCTCACACAAAGTGAAATATTTAAAGACCTTTTTTTTTGTTTGAATCTTAATTATTTCGTCAAAGCACCCTTAAGCCTACCAGAAGATTTTAGAGGAGCTTTATAGAGTTCCCTTTTGAACTAAATTTTGAGAATAAATAAACTTTTTCAGGACATTCTGGTTTTTTTTAGCTGCACCTGTCAGAGTGAACCAATAACAGTAATATTTCAGCTGATGTGAGTTTGGGATACATAGAAAACATAAAATGGGGCAGAAATGTCTTTCCTAATATCAACATGTAAAGGCACTATGTCTGCTACGCACTCATAATTTCAGGAAAATTACACTTTCTAGTATTTTCAAACATGTCAGAATTGAAGTAAGCCCACAGTATTGCAGAGCTGGAAGCACAGAGAATATAAGACCAGCATGCATGATATTACTGCGCGTAATGACACAACTCACGACTCTGAGTCAAAATCTACAATGTGAAACTGACGGCTGTTTGAAAACATATTCTGACACATCTGAGGGGAATTGATTGACTGTGTTCCCAGACAATCTGACTGTGTCTTTCTGAAGTTTGACTTAAAGTGAAACTCTGAGGCTGCAGTTGGAAGTTTGGAAGTTTGGACAGTCTTTAAATTTAACCAATTCTTGTTACTGTGTACATTCAAGCTTTACATAGACTTAAGTACTGTACTATTTACTTTGGGTAAGACGAAAACAGTGCTGATTGATGGTGTGTGTGTGAAAGTTTTCTTCTGCATGATGCATCTTTTGAAACACTTTCTACTGTGATCTCTGTTCTAACACCGCAATGATATGATTGTGAAATCTTGCAAAAAAAAGTTTAAAGACGCTGCAATCTGTCAGTATTTTCTCTATGCAGCGATGGCTCTTGCTCTTAGTCTTTCCTAGAAAGCATGCATCATATCAGTCTCTGTCTTAAGCACAAAAAGTACCGGAAGCAGTCTTGAAGAGCAAAAGAAAAAAAGTTCAAACCTTGCTGGGGTGTTAAACTCTATTCTGCGAATTCAGACAAATTGTAAAAGTGGGAGTTTCAGGTGCTGTTTGAACATCTAAAAATACTATTTGATCAAAGAAACACCAAAACCTTTAAATGCTAACTTCACCCGAACTGCCCTTCAGTAAGAGTGAGAGGTGACATGTACCATTACAAACCACGTGTGGATGAAAAATGAAAAACTTGAAGCTGTGTGGGAGGAAAGCTGTTTCACTAGATGGGTTTTTGAGATTATTTAGAAAGAGTACTGCAGTTATTTTACTGAGGTAAATACTATACTTTGATGCAATACTGCTTAAAAAGAAGTAAAACTACTCAACTGTAAGCATGCCCAATAAAGGGGGAAAAATCCTGTGTTTAAAGTCTGTATGAGCAGAAACTTGTAGTTATTTTCCACTCTTGGTAAATTGCTCATTTGTTTTAGGTTAACTGTTTCCAGAAAGAAGAGTTCAATGGAGTATTCGGGTCAGATTGGAAATAAAAAGTAGTTTTCAAAGATTTGTTAATTTTTTCGGTCATTTTCTCACAAAAATTAAGTTTTCTTCGTCTCTAATTTAACCAAGAATTTGCAGCATAATACTACTCTGGAGGGGAATACCACATCACAGCTGTCAGCACAACCTTTCAGAGTCCTTATAATTACTGTAGAGCTCAGCAGCCAAAAAATCAAGTGCAATTTAATGAATTTATCATGAATTTTATTCTCAAATCATGATGACTTTATCCTCGAAATATTATGACTTATAACCCCAACAGTACAGATCGATTTTCCTGACTTTATTATTGTTACAAAGCTTGATTCTTAAAAAAGTTGCAAATTCTTTATTTTTTTTCTTGAAAGTGGTCCTCTGTCATAAAAAGATCTAAATTTATTCACATTGTTTACTGGCAACAACCTGTTTTGAAATTTCAACTTGACATTTTATGCTTGCAAAGAAACCCTCGATCACAGCCTGTATGTTACATTTACTGTAATCTGCTTTTACTAAAGGCTAATTTACATAAATTTTGATTGTATCAAGGGTTCAATGACTTTTTGTGGTAATTTTATTTATCACTATCTCTGTGGTTGCTCTGTTGCAACCTGTGAATGCCGGGGGAGACTCTTTTACAACTGTTTAACCTCAAGTTTGTACCCGGTACATCTGAATCACCAAAAACTCAAAAATACTTAACAGAGCATTCAGATACTCTCCTCACAAATATAGCTTTCAGCCACTGACCGTCACCAGGTCAGAGGGCTCATCCAGCTGCTCCTCAGCTCCCCATGTGGTTTCTCAGCAGGAGTCGGGGCGTGTTGGTGGGGGAAGGCCTGCATTGTATCACGGCACGGGGAAAATGTGTGTAGGGGTGTTTTTGTGCCTACATCTGATGAAAAGATAAATTGGTAGAAAAATGCGGGGGTTAGCTTCCTGACCCGACCACATCCTCACCTGTCTGTCTAGAGAAACTGTTTTTGCTGTCTAAAACTCATGTGTGATTGACTACCTTGGACAACCACCTGTGAATTTTTTTTTTGTAGGATGGTAGGGAAGGGTCCCGCCCTCCTTCGCCTCCGATTGGTTATTCCTTATGGCTGTGAAACATCATCGTGTGTCGGTTTAGGGTTAGGGTTAGGAGGAGGGTTAGGATTAGGCGATTCAGAAGTGCAATAATGTTCAGTTCGATGTACAGAGCCGGCAGCCCACGTGTGCTGTCAATTCCAGCTTTTCTAGCCAATCAGAGGCGAAGGAAAAAATATCGCCAACCGCCTCCTGGTCGTTGAGCCAACATGGTGGCAGGAAACTCAAATTAATTAACAGATTAACGCCAAAAATATTCAGAGGAAATTTCCGAAGCCACAATTTTCCCGTCTGGAGGCCTTACATGACCCCCAATTCACGATAAAATAATATAAGTAAATTTTGGTACAATAAAGGAGAGGGTCGAGGAATCGTTTTGATTTTGTGTCTGGAAACGTCTTCTTTTTCTTCTGTTTGCATGTGTAGTCTACTCGAAATCTGCATTACTGCCACCCAACGGACTGTGGCGGTACTGCAGGTATCGGAGAACAGAAGTGCAGACGCCTTCAAATGAACCATATAGAATTATCAATTAAACAAATGACTTCAGTCCATTAAAGTTGTCCTCTCTTGACGTTCATACATTTATCTATTTATTAAAATCACAATTATTTAAGTGTAAATAATATAAATATTTAGATAACTTGTTGGCTATCTTAAATTTTCCAACACTTTTGTACATTTTCTAAGTTGACATCTTTTTCCCAAACTGTTCTTATTTCTGCTGTCCAAATTTACTGATCTTATTATATTAACATGTTTTTATTTGTTTATGAATGGACTCAGTGTTGCCTGGGTAATGTGCAAGTGCATTTGTGAACCCGAGCATGAGCATCACATGTGGGAAGTTAAAGGCAGTCTTTCTTCAAACCTTTTCTCCTCAAATAAAGCCCCTAAAATCTGATAGATCTCTGGCTTCAAAAGGCCAATATAAGGACTTTTCATTCCCCTTCAAGTTCTTCTTTTTAATATGATTTTTATTATCTTTTTATTATTTTCAGAATCACCCCCAGAAAATACTGCAACATGCTTGCCACCAGTACTTGATAAATGAAAAGAGGCGTTCAAATGAGATTAGTCTTTATTAGTCATGTTTAAACTCGTCTGACCTCATCCAGACAAAATGTGGTAGTTTCAGCTACATCACTGAAAAAGAGCAGCTCAATGATAGATATTAAGCATTAACAAAAGCAAAGCAGTCCAAGTCAGTCAAATGCTGTAACATTCACCAATAAGCTCTATAAAGGTATCAAGTGTTGCTCTTATGTACATATGAGCTCTGTTGTGTCTATGTTACTTCATTTAAAGATTTATATTGAGGTATGTTCAAGGCATATAAACAAACGAAACATGTACTAGCCGGGTTAAGAAGCTCTTTCCAAAAAATGCAAAAACATGCAAAAAGAGCAGTACTATGTGAGGATATGAGACATTCAGTCGCTGCAGTTTAAAGTACTCCATATATTTAGTCAGTTTTCATTCTGCTGTTGTGAATCTGGTGAGTCAATGTGGCTGCTTCCTTTGGAAACTAAAACAGGAGCAAACCCATCTGCTGTCTTGTTGAGGATGCAGTAATCAGCACAGGAACACGGTGGTGGACCAACGTCAACAGGACTGTTTGGTAAACTGCAATCAAAGCTCAGGGTCAGGTCCTCAATGCTGCAGCCAGAGTCTGCACGGCTGATGTTTAACACATCTTTCACAGGGGTGGAGATAACCTCTACTTCTCCCACACTGACCCCCCAAACAGAGCAGGGCAGCTGAGTGTAAGAGGTTTGTCCTGGACAGACCATAGTTACAGGCGGGGTGGGATCATGCGTCCCAGGTAGGCCAATATAAGAGGTCTGGCACTGAGTGAACATGAGTTGGGATAATAGAGGGTTGTGGAGGTCCTGGTTCTCCTCGGGGTCCTTTGTGGTTGTAGGTTTTGGCACAACAACCACAGTATCAGCTGTCAGGATCTCCTCTGGTTTGTATGTGAGCAGATATTTACCCTTGGGGGAAAGCCAGTCCTGCAGATTCAGCAGCATCGAGATGAGTTAGATGTGATAAAGTTGCATGACTTTTTTTTTCACAGTTAAACACATAATTCACAACTTAAAGTCCTTACACACCGAGAGCGTTTTTTTCGTGCGAATAATTCAGATGTCAATATTTTTTTTCCGAACCCGTATCCTGTCAATACAAGCGCTCACATCAGCGTCGTTTTCCCGTCCTGCGATATTGCGGCATTTATTTTTTCGCATCACGATCAAATTTTCTGTGTCGGAGAACAGAGTGATTTTTGATAAAAAAAACACAAATATTACAAAGATAACGACCTGAAGGACAACTTGTGGAGAGTCATAGAGTCGGATTTCTCATATGACGATGGTTTGTGTGCTTTAACCATTTGCTAAACGTCTTTGTTTTAACTTTCATCTGTGCTAAGTAACTTTAGCTCGTAAGCTAACCTGTTCAGATACAACATACCATATGTATTTTCACTGTAAACTCAAACTCACTCATAGTGTTGCTGTCACAGCACCATTAGGTCTCGGTTGTTATCTTACGTTTATGGATTATAGTTTAATGTATTTATCTGGTACTGGCCCCGACTCAGTACATGCAATCATGACAGACAGCCATCTCAACACTAGAGTCTAATCAGAACTGAAAACAGTCGGTCTGCTGTTGTGTCAGTCTTCTCGCTTCCACCCGGGACGCATCTTTTTTCCCCCTGGAAAGGTGCAAAATCACATCGTGCTTGATGTGGCGCGTCAAAATTTGCCTTATATTTGCATCGTTTCCGGTGTGTAAGGACCTTAAGACACGAATGAAGAAACACAAAAGTCTATGAGTCCATAAAGTCCTGTATCATAGACTTAAAGCGGCGCCACCATCCACACAGCCAATCAGACAGAAGTTTATTAGGATGACATTTCCCACTCACCTGGAGATTGCCTTCATGTTGTTGATAAAGAGGTTTGAAGAAAGGGGCCGGCGATGGCGTGTAGGACAGAGTTTTTATCTTCATTCTGTTGCACAAACCAAGACAGGTGACAATTATCCAAACCCACCTCCTTCTCAGGTATGCAGAGAAAATAAAGTGCATTGAAATAATCTTTGAACAAGCACAGATGAATTACCTTGCTGCAGGACTGTTGAACACAAACACAAGGACTGCAACAGCCACACATGTCGGGCCCAGAGATTTCATCAAGATGAGTAATATATTGTCTTGTTCTGGAGAAGTTCAAAGAATGCAGAAGAATTACTGAGTCATACTTGAGCACTGACAGTAAGTCTGTTAGTTAGCTGATTGCCTCGAATGATTTGTTTCACTCAAGTGAAAAAAATTCAACAAAAGAAGCAGTTATAAGAGGAAATGGTTTATTTTAGATCTTCGTGACTTCTCCTTCAGCCATGCGTAGCAGACATTACATAAAAGCTATAAAAAGAGATCTACAGGGCGGACGTCCGTGACTTTAAGTGAGCTTGATGTCTGATGTGACTTTTGCATCTACTTTGTACTTGTCAAGATTATTGTTCAGATATTATGATTAACACTTACCATCTCCGCCTACATATTTCAGGCACACTGGTGGGCTCCACTCACTCCAGATTCCTTTGTAATCCTCTATGTTGGTTATTGATCGCACTTTAATGCAGTATATTGTATCTGATTTGAGTTGCAACCTGGGAACAGAAGCTGATTGCAGTTTGCTGAAATGTAAAGTCTGCAGGGGGAGAACAACAATCACAAAACTCAAATAGTCAGATCTTATTTTGGCACAACATACTGCCCCAGTATTCATATTCATGTAACTGCAGCTTACCCGAATTTTAGAGGGTTGGAGTGAGACCTCATAGTCCAGTCCATGGACAAGGTATTTGTGGTCTTCATACCGACTTTTCCAGGTGATGTTTAGTCCCTCTGCACTTTGATTGACCTCTACGTCATATGGGGGCGTGGGCTGAACTAACAAGAGTGCATGACAAATCATATTTACCGTACACACGTGAAGCTGTTCTTCAATAAAAACTCACTTTACTTTGGAAACATTGTGATTAAAAAGTTAATGAAATCTGTATGATTACAGACTTTGTTAAGTACATAACTCTCACTGATCCAAACTCAATAACGGGGATTCATTTACAACTGAAACAGGACCTGGACCAACCTGATTACACACTCACATCAATCCAATAATGTACATTTAACCTCAACCTGTTGACACTGTGGCAAAAACCAGGAAAGAGCCAGGAAAATTACGACTATATGGGTTTAGACGTGAGAGCAGCCTGAGGACCTACTGGACCTCAACTGTCTCCGATAGGGACCAACATCCTGTCCTGCAATCCATGCAATGGCAACTGTCTTCGCAAAAATTAAAATATTGATATTGTGGCAGAAATAAGCATGCTGTTACAGCACGAGTTCACAGTAGTGGTCCTCAAGATGGGCCTCAGTCTTTTAACCAACTATAGATGCTGAAAGCAGCAGTCCTTTCAGAGACGACACTTTAAAAAGCTGATTCTCCAGGATTTATTGTGAGTCCAATAACAACGTTTAAGCTGGCACCTTTTCAGGTTACCAATCAACTGAGCATTGACACTTTCTGACCTCCGATTTGACTGTTTTCTTTTAGGTCTGTTACTTAAGATCTATTACTTCAAAATAAAAGCATATCTTGACCATGCAGGGAAGGAAGCAAGACGAAAAAACTATCAAAATAAAAGCATGAAAACGATTATGAGGCAGTGTTGATGATTATGTTGTTTTAAAGTCAACTTCTTCAAATATTGCAATAATAATCATGAGGCATTACCACCTGCTCACTATACTCTATTATTAACATAAGCACAGATCACAATACATATTTTACTCACTGTTTTGTGATGGTTCGAATCCTTCCTCTAAATTATGGCTGCCAGATTCATAAACGAGTTTTATGGCATATTGATCATCTGACAGAAAATTGTCGTTACTCGTGACTTTGCAGACACTTCTGTAGCTATCATCCATCAATACAAGCGGGCAGGAAGCCGTGGTGTGTCTGAAGATTAAAAAAGAAAAACAAGATAAAAGCTTTAAAATATCTTCAGGCTTTAAAATGTGTATTCTTTTCATCTTAGCTTTTTTTTTGTTATTCAGTAGGAAGTGCATTTACTCATTGAGATCAGTGAATTCCAGACTGTAGTTGGTGTTGTTCAGTCCCACATGATCAGCAGTGATGTTTAGGACACATGTCACAGAGTCCCAGTAAGCACTGACACAGGAATATCCATCAACTAAAAGAGGGAAGAAAATATTATTGATTGAATTTTCACAATGAATGACATTTTAGAATCATTTCAAACCATTCAGTTAGTTTAAAAACAAAAATGAAGAAGATGATGAAATGTTAGATGTTTTCAGTTGGTCATGAAACAGAGGAGAGACTCATACGGATTCAAGGAAAATATGACAAAACTGGACAAAATTGTTTCTACATGGGTGTTTAAACAGACTAAAGCTGCAGCAGGGAGGAAGGAGTGATTAATCTCACAATGTCAAAGAGGCTTTTTTTGTTTGTTTTTCCATTTCCCTCTGCAAGGATTTCTGCAGAATGATGTCCAACTTTAAGAAGAAAGAAGTATGAGACTCTTTTTTCTGTCAAAAACCCCGACTGACCAAAGCCTGAGTTTCATTGTTCTAAAGGGAGAGGGATTCCCCCCCTCGAAAGTCTCTACTTTAGGGGGATTTTCAAAATTTGGGTGGATGTTATTGGTACAATTAAAACACGCACACTGACATGTTTTAGCTCCACTTGAACAAGGAAAAGTAGCTTTAAACAAATCTGCATTCTGTCCATTTGCTTCCACAACGCTCTGGCATGAACCACGGCTTTGTGTTTATGATTGTGTTGAACAGGAGTTTTAAAAACAAATCATTTAAGTGTCTGAGAATCTGAGAGGAAATCATTGCAGGAGAGGCTGAGCGTTAAAGAGCTTGGGCTTGATCAAGTGGACGTTAAATTAGACAGGAGAAATTACACTTAATTGTTTGTAAGGAGCTGGTTTCCTTACAGAGTTTGGCCAGTGGTCGGAGACAGACCGATTAATCTGGGTTATTTATGGCATTTCAAATCATCAAAAAAGTAATAACTGTATTTATATAGCACTTTTCAAAACAGAGTTACAAAGTGCTTCACGACATGACAACAGAATAAGAATAGAAATAGAAAAAGAGGAAGAACATACAGCTGCAGACAAGAAAACAATTTCCAAATCAGTCAGTCAACGGGAATTATTCAGAGTGCAATTAATTATGCAACCCCAACTGTGTTAAAAAACATTTTAAAATGCGTGAAAAAATAATAATAAAAGAAATTAAATAAGTTAAAACAAAATAAAATGAGTTATGACTTAATAAAAAGTAGAGCTAAATTAAAAGTCATATACAATAAAAGCACACTTATAAAAATGTTTTTTTTAACTAGATTTATAAGAGATATAATAAGTTATAACAAGAGTTTCAGTTGTATTCTTTGTATGTATGTATTCTTATATGATGTGTAACATAACTAAAAAATGTGCATTTAATAACTGCTTTAGCTATTTTTAATGAAATTGTTGTATTTTATAAAAAAAAATAAAAATAATAAAAAGAACGAACCAACATCAAGATGATATTAACGATAAATATCTGATTATCAGGCATCGGCTGCTCTGCTCTGTACTCATATTGGTATAGATATCGGCCAAAACAAAACTGATATCGGTCAAACTCTAACACCGACGCTGAAGCGTTTTTTTCAAACATCAGGGTTCTTTAAATATTAAAAAACATGAACAGATAAGGATCCACAAGGAAAATACTGAGCAAACACAGGTGCATTCATTCTACTCTAGCTGATATCTGTCGTTGCACCTTATGTGGATTTTGTCCCAGCCTTCTGTGAGGAAAATGCACCAGCCTCCATTTGTAAAAACAATGATTAAAGCAAAACTTTGACTCGAGCCATTAATCTACTTTAGAGTCCATGTTAGAAAACAAACTTCCTAGTCTGTTTCTCTCTTTGTCACCAGGTCCAAATCAAAGACATCACAAAGACTCAACACACATCTCCTCACAGCTGCTGAAAAATGACAAAAAAAAACAACCACACTTTACATGTACAATGATGAGCCCAACCATCTGTTCCCTCTCTGCAGCCATTGATTATAATCACTAATTAATTTATCAATCATTTTTTGCCTATCTAGTCATTGTTTTATCTTGTTGCTTTTAGTCCTCATGTGTTCGGTAATTTTAAGAAGTCACAAATAAAATGTCTTTATTGACCTTCAGTGACACTTGAGTGTTTCATATCTTTTAATCTCATTGTAGAAACTCTTAAAGGGTTTGACATTTTAAAAATGAAGAGGCAGTGAGTCGCACAACTTCCAGTCAGCAGTAAAATGTGATGAAGTTCTTCTATTATTAAACACTTTCCCTCCCTCAGTGGTTGGTGACAGAAAATTTGACCTTAAACATTCTAATAAGTCATCAAACCAAGAACAAAGTTGGATCCTGAGCTAAGAGGACTGACGACAAATGCTGCTTTATTAAAGCTTTTACCACAAATGTCGGAGGAAAATGTCAACATGTCGGGGTGAGTGTGGAGTACCTTGAACGCTTTGGGTCACTGTGAGGCTGCTGCAGAAACAACAGAAGATCAGGAGCTGCTGAGGCTTCATGTCTCCATGGATACGAGGATCACTCTGTGGAAATGAATGACCGAGCTCTGCTTATTATCTATTTCTATCATTTTCAGTATCTAATCTGACTCTCTGTGATATAAAACAATTCTAAATTAAAATGATCAAACTGAAGTTTAGCACAACGTGTCATCACGGGTGTGTGAGGGATGGAAAAGCGCTCTTACCTCAGGGGCTGTCCTGCTGCTGTTGATGTCTCAGACAGTGAATGAGAGATCGAGCTGAGGTTTATGACTTCTTGCATCACAGGAAGTATGACTTTTTTTCACGTCAAGGTCTTTTTTTTTTTTTTCCTCTGGTTTTGGGCACAAGTTCCTGTCTTTGATCACAGTGCCATCCTGCCGCTGATCTGTTTACTCTGACATGCAAAGCGGGTTTTTTTTCCATTATTGTTTTTGCACACAAACAGATAAGTGACCGTTTATGTCTTAGATTAATTCATAATAAAGGATTGTTTTAACACCTGCCAGAATACACTGAAAAGCCATGAATAAATGCATCCAAAATAAACACTGCTGAGACAAACTTTGATATAAAGACCTTGACAAGTTGTGTTAAAAGGGTCAGTTTACCAAGAATTTACTCAGTAGTTCAATTGCAGTGTAGGCTATCTAAGCCATCATCTAATTTCACACGTACAAATCCTTGCACACAGCTGCACTGATATGCACGCCTTTGAGAATTCAGACTGCCGTCTATCTGCAGGTATACGTGAGTACATCTAACACAAACATGATAAGAAGACAAAAGGCTTTTTTGTTGAACCTCTTTTTCTCTTAGGAACGAGGAAACCACTGTGTGTGATCTTTTTCTCTGTGTGGTATCCACTTGGTACTGCAGGTGTAAGGTTGGCTGGTTTTATAAAATGAATTTTTAAGTCCTACAACAGAAATGTGAGTTTTACACCAGAGGTTCGACAGCCTGCTGAAGAAACAGTGTCTTTGCCGTGCAAACACTCACAGTGAGTGCGTAAGAAGGAGGCAGGGGGGAGATTTTTTAGTGCGTATACATTCAAGATAAAATCAGTAAAGACAAAAGAGGAATCACTCTGTGAACATGTGGTGTTAAAATTCACAATTCACACAGATGGAAAGTTTCTCACAGGAACTACAGATGCATAAAATTCATGTAACATTGGAAATCCATTTAAAACGACAGAGGACTCCTTGCAGGAGAAAGAAGAATTAAATAAGTCGTTTTAGCGATGGCTCTCTGTGTACCTGACAGATAACAGCAGGTTAAGATGGCAGTTCAA
The DNA here is from genome assembly GCA_962446985.1 of Xyrichtys novacula. Taxonomy (NCBI): domain Eukaryota; kingdom Metazoa; phylum Chordata; class Actinopteri; order Labriformes; family Labridae; genus Xyrichtys; species Xyrichtys novacula. Next base: position 30,598,102 of record OY660871.1, read on the forward strand.
CATTTCTAGATAAAGTGTTGGATTGTGGTCAAGCGCTGATGCTGCAGCATGAGATAAAAATCAAAATGACGCACGCACTCTTTTGGTTTTTACGTTGTTTTTAAAATAAATAGTCTGAATGACAGTCGACACAGCAGCTCCAGAAAAGTGAAGCCAAAATATCTGGAGCTTCCTGTGTCGATACTTCTGCCAAAGAGTTGAGTTCTTTTGGGGTTTTATGGTTTCGCAGCACTTTGAAAACTCTTGTTTGTAAAGATTCTGTGCAAATATCAGTAATAATTATTGAAGCAGCAACATGAGTCATATTTTTTTTCAGTTAGAGCGCCCTCTATTGACAGTTTTTGTTGATTTCTGTTTCAGACTTGACACCAAGACTGAACATCTGCAACTGTAAAGATGCAAGATTGAAGCTCAGCACTTCAGAAAATGTCTGGTTTTAAGCTAATGTAAGAACTCCTGATGAAAAAGTGCTGCTAAGGGATTCGCTGAGTTTGTACGGAGGTAAGTACAAATCAAATCCAAGTCCATGTCGAGTTTAACAGCTAGATAAGACTGAAAAATAACCCAGAACAGGAAAACAACAACCAAGATGATGGTTAAGAGAGATCATCCTAACTAGACCCCTCTTCGTCTATCTCCTGCAGTAACAGGTAAAGGTTCAGTCTCAGACTTGCAGTAATTATCCACGCTGTAAGACGGTAAACTCCTGTGGAAACTCTGGACTAGAAAACAAAATGAGCTACATTTCCCCCTCCCACAGCACCAACCCTCAGGAGCCCTCTCGGTTGGAAAAATCCGCCTTCACACTCTTAGATCTTATGGGTTACTAATGGTTCAAATATCTGATTAATTTATACCTTTGCCACTTGAGACTCTCCGATTGTGACGCTATGGCTGCACTTGCCTCACACAGGAAAATTGTCAACATGGATGCTTCAGGCCCACTCTAATGAAAATGATTTTTCTTGTTTTTTACATGTTCATATTGCATTTTTCTGATGCTAGAGGAAGTATCATGAGAAAATTGAGCAAAACTGTATTTCTGAGTAATTCTGCATTCAAATCGCCATAAACCTCTGGCAGACCCAAACAGCAGGTTCAGACACACAGAGATTTTCTACGCCACAAATCTAGGCTCCTCCCCCTGAAAACTAGATAGGACGATTGTTGAACAAGCATGTGCGTTAGCAGATTGCGATGTTTGTAAGAAAGCTAATTTTGATTTTAGCTTTCATCATGCCCCCAAAGATATTAGTGTCAGAGAGCTGAAAAGCTCCTCTATTACCTGCCACTTCTGCTGCACTGGCAATGTTAGGCTATAAGCTAGCGGGACAAGGAGTGTGCAGAGCAGCGCTGTCTCCGCCCACGACTCAGAGGTGAATTGCTAATGAGCTACTGGAGCTCTGCAGAAGAGAAGCTCTTGAAAACGACACAGGAAACGTTATTTTGGCTAAAAACTTCATAATCACAATTTAAAGACCACTGAGAACACCTTGAAAAGTTTAATTTCATCTGAGTTTTGTACAGTTGAAAGGGTGCAATCGTGTAAGAGCGCCAGCTACAAAGTTAAAGTTAAGCTCCTGTGCTCAGGTGGGGTTTTGGCGCCTCCTGTAGACAAAGCCATGCCTTTTTGTGCGTTGTGTAAGTGTTCGTGCTGCTTTTATGACACAAAAATTTCATCCTGCTTTCTTCTGAAGGTCAAACATACCACTCAACATCATCATTACTGGAGATAAATGTCTTTTAGCAGCAGTGTCAGACAGAAAATATCCATGCAGACGTAATTAATCAGGTCTATTGGAGTTTATTTAGGATCCTCAGAAGCATTAGTATTGATTTGAGCCTGTATCATAACTCAGTAAAAACCTCCTATAGGAGCTTTAAGTGAAACAAATGCTGTCCGTTCGACTCTATGTGAAAAACATAAAGTTAGAGATTGTTTGACACCACTTCCCTCAGATAAAGGACGCCGACGCTAGACATCATATTTTTTCTCAAGTTGAACATGATAAGAATTTGCATTCAGTGTGCTCTTTTTACTGAAATGTAACAGGAGGATGGTTACAGTGGTTACTGCAAGAGGAACAGACATTATCGGAGGTCCTGATAAGGCAGCATGCTTGCTGGAGCTACAGTACAAGCTGAAGAAGCGTGCGTGACCATGATAGTAAGCTGCTGAGACGAAAACATCACCTGGGAGTCAAAGCTGTGAGAAAAAATGTTGACTCTGAGCGGTCTGCAGCGTGACAGAAATCAACTGCAGGCTTTTACAGAGTGAACTGATGCATTAAAAAATAAATGTACATACATTTAATGAGAAAAAAGCATTAAAAAGGTTGTGAAACGATCATGTGACTGCAGGTCTTGTGTCCTCTTTGGCTTATGATTTAATAGAAGCTCTGAAAAACTATTATATTATTTGCAAAGTCCAGCTAAAGCAAAAAGAAAGGAACTTTGTGCACATTACAAACTCCACGACTCAAATCATTGTTTTAATTTTTACATTATTTACAGGAAAATGAGCTGAGCAACACTTCAAATGGTCTTCTCTCTCACCATCTTTTCATTATTTGTCCAAAAGCTCTTTCTGTTGTGATTTCTGCAGTTTATCTTTAACATCCGTCACTGTGTTTCAAGTATCTCGTTCTCTGTGTTTCCTGAGTCTTCATGAATAGTGCTACAGATCATCCACTGTTTGACATAGTTCGAATTAGAGCTTTTGTGGTCCTGAAATAAATCCATCTGCACCGCCATGTTGGAGTCCGCAGCTCCAGGGCTGCTGCACTCTCCAAAACCACTATCAATGGTGTCCAAGTCCACGTGAGGGTAGCCGTCTTCTGACTGCTCTTGTGAGACGAATGAGTCGAGTGATACCCTCTCTGGTTCATCAATGTGGGCATGCGGCTCAAAGCTGACATGATCCAGCGATAAGTCATTGGATATTTGGTTCTCATGCTGCGGTAACATCCCACTTAGTCTATCCAACCTGGATATGCGACGTTCCTCTAGATCACTGTGAGGATGTTCTTCAAGTAACCCAAAGCTCTCTCCGTCTCTGTAACTTCTGAGGGTGTTCACAGGGCTTCTTGACCTTTGAACTTCCTCCTCAAACTCTTCCTCTCCAGACAGGGTTACAGTATGGATGGAGATGTGCCCGCTGGAGTGACCTGCGCTCTGAGCGCTGCCACCCTCCTGGAAGTACAGCAGAGAGTTGCACTGAGGCTGCGGCTTGTGACCCGCTTGTTTCATCTCATTGTCCTCGCTGGAGCTTCGGTTCTCATTCTTCCACTGGAGGACGTCGGGCTGCTTCTCGCTTTTCTCCTGAACATGAGGGCTGACCTTCTGGTAGTCGGACTCGATGAATGGAGATTTCACCCACTCCTAAAACAAAGCAAATGGAGATCATTAATGTCGTTTCTTTGAGTAAATGTTTATACTAGCCAATTGGTAAAACATGGAAGCCATATAAAGCAGGAGCCAGCATTAATACTGGGATCAGAGGGGAACTTCTAGCCTTAGTTCCAGCTGAAGATATTTTTTAAACTTTGGTTTAAGTATGAATAAACAAACTGGATAAGAACTGTTATGTAGGCCAAGCAAGATAAATTTGTTCAATTTCAGCAACAAGGTCATCCAAATCGCTCCCTACAGGACATTATGGAGTCACACTCAAGGCAACGGCCGAAGTTCTGTGTGATGTTCTCCATTGTACCGTTGCTAGGATACAGACTCAACATTCTGAGGCGCTTGAAATAATATCAGGAGACTTCTACCATGTCGCCTTCTCCTCTCATGTGACTGAATTTACGCAGTTTGATAATAAAACCCTGGATCTGCTGTAAGCCGACGTCAGAGAAGCTGACAGAGCTGCTGCTTAACCATCACGGAGCAGGTCGGATCATAACATGGATGGAGAGATTCAGAAGATCTTTTCTACCCACAGCCATCAGACTTTTCAATTCTTCTAGATGACATGAGATTCCAGACAAACAAATTTCCCTTTGGGCATAAATAAAGTTCTTGTATTGTTTTGTATTAGGAGGTTTATTTCTCCCGCCTTAAATCGGATAAATGTTTCCTTCTACTTTGTTTCTTTTTTAAAGTTTGGGTAAGGAGCCACTGGGATCATTTTTAGAGGTCTTTGATATGCATGGGAACTTCTTTGCCAAAACCAGTCCACTATAAACTGGTGCTGAGGGACATTGAGGAGGGCCGACTACGTCTCCAGAATGAGATCCTGCCACTCTACCGCACTGAAAGGCTCCATCCATGTCTTTCAGAAGTGTTTCAGAGAGGAAAGAGACAAGAACATTCCACTCCAAATATTCTGATTAAAGAGACCGGGTATGGGACATTTCCCACAAACAGAGTGATAGTAAGGACTTCTTTGATTTTACTAATGTGAAAATCTTATCACCAACATTGCCGTCCGGTCAGGGAGGAGAACATACCGATCCCACATCACTCACTCATCGCTCCCTTAAGTACTGACCTCTTTGGCTCAGTTCTCACAAAATACTGACTTCAGAGTTGAGCTTTTTAACTGTTTTTTTAATGAACCAATTTTTAATAAGAGAACTGTTTTCTACATGTTCAAGGTTAACCTAATTATCCCTGTGAGGAGCAGAAACAGAAGAGACAGTGGAGGATATGAAAGTTAGACTAACTGCTGACTGTTGCTATTATCTGCTGCGGTTTTCAAAGCCTATAGTCTAAGATTTCTTGTGCAATAATACTGCCTATTGAAGCATTGACCCTTTAGACCTGGCTGCATATCTACAGTAAACACTGAACTGCAGCAGCATTTTGCTACCATTCAGCAAAGAGATGGCCAGATAAGGTTGAATCAGTCAGGTTTTGCAAAGGACACCACATCCTGCAGTGCAGCGCTCATCAACATCACTGACTAATGTTTGAGCGGCAGAAAAAGCACGAGCAACCTGCACCACAAGAGTGAGATAGCAGAATCAAAGTAGGCCAGGGGTTCGTCAAACAAGAGGGTGCGTTTTGGAGATGTAGATATATAGATAGATAGATGTACTTTATTGATCCCAAACTGGGAAATTCTCTTGTTACAGCAGCAAAGGGAAAATACAAATAACATTAAGTATAAGAACAGGTAAGTACAGTGCAGACTAAAATTACTAAAAGTACTAAGTATATGCAATAAATACAGACTAAATATACTAAACATCCTAAGAGGTAAAAGTGAGATATGAAGAACCTGGGCTATTGAAATAGGTAATAAATAGGAAAGCGAAATATTACAGATGGGATAATAAATAAACAAACCGTCTAAGGTGCTCAGTAGTGTGATGTGGTAGGAGTTTTTAAAATGGACTATACAGCAGACAGATGTGAGTCCCTGTCTGACGGATGAGAGTTATTAAATAGTGCAATAGCTGTAAGGATGGTATTGGAAGAGATTCGCACTCAGCATCACATCTGGTATCAGGGGATAACTTATTCTAGATCCAGTTTGATTCATTTAAGAATGCAATTATCAAAAATTGGCTAAACAATGACATTAACATGAGCTATATTTAAAGCGGCTGCAAGAAACTTTTGATTTGTATCGATATGGCGCCCCCTGTGGCCAAAGTGGCTTCATATCTTCTGTCCTGTACATATGAGAGAAGTTTTTTCAGCCAAAGCCTCATCCTGTTGTTGTGAGATATACCACTCAATGGGAGTTTTTTTACATTGGGCTGAATTCAAGCCTGCTGTCAATCATCTAGTCTGACTGATTTAGGGTGATGGGGTGTGCAGGTAGATGTTTAAACCCTGATCATAGATTATTGTGGCTTTCTTGTGAATGTTTAGCCTTTGTATTAAAATAATGGTTTAAGAAAGAAAGAAAATCCTGAGAGCAGAGACTCACTTCCCTTTTTTGACTGAATTGTGAATGATTTTACATTTTTACACTAATAAATTGGACTTTTCTTGTCCTTGAGGCCCAAAATGTTTCATATTAAATCTAATTATAGAACAAAATGTGGATAATCTTTTCACTCCAAGTACTGCTGCGACTGTTAGTGAGATTTTTTGCTATGTAAAACAAAGACATAAAGAACCCCTGCATGTGATTGATACCAAAACCCTGCACAGCTTCTGCTCCCTGATTTCTCAGGTACTGCTGGTAACCCGACTATCTCAGCAGTGTCCTCTTGTACATGCTGCAGTGGCGCCCTCTGCTGACCAATATTGGTAATTACACGCTGATCTGAAGCCGAAGAGTATAGAAAGTTTCACTTTGAGCTGCAAACTCTGAGTTCAATGGATGACCTTTACCCCACACGAAGAGGCTCAGTTCATGTGCAGCACTTCTACTCTGCATATGTGAGACCACTTTGAGGGTCTTTCACCCACATTATCCAACAGAAACCTGGTCATGAAATTAGTCAAAGTGAACAGAATGAATCTGTTTCTCACAGTCTCAAAGGAGGGGGGAAAAAAAAACCTCCACCAGAGAAAAACAAGGAGGTGTCGAGGACATGGTAGTCATCATGGTTAAAACAATGTGAACCACATCAGCCCCCCTTTCGTGCCCTTATCTAAAGCCTGACACATAAATGATCTGAGGGGGTATTTTCCACTGGGGAGCGACAGTTCAGGCTTTTACACAAAAGTATACACCCACATCATGTCAGACAGATGAAAAACGAAAAGCCTCTTGAAGCCCCTGCACACTGAGTCATTCCCCTCATGAACTATTACATGTGAAGTCACGGGAAAGTCCCACCGACATGGTGCAGGTGTGTTAAAATCCCCCTCTTGGGCAGCACCTGCTGGGATTGTTCAGAAACTACACACAAAACCTGAACTGAGGCTGAGGTTCACTTTTCTCTCTCACCTTAAAATTCCCTTTATAGGTGTGGTAGAGCGGTTCGAAGAACTCATCTGGTTTGGGGATGTATGTAATCAGTTGGAGCTTGTTGCACAGATATCTGAAACAAATATGAAATTAATTCAGAAAATGAATGAGAACAAAGAATACCACATTTTCAATCCCATTTTGTTAAAACAGGTGTGCAGAAAAGACTGGAAATGACTGTCATGATGAATGAATATGAGTCAAATAAGGTATGACTCTGCAGAAACCCCTCAAGAAAACTCCTGATTTTAAACAGCTTTAGTATGTTTATTTTGCTTATTATGTTGAACAGGAGAAAAAAAAGTGATGAAAAAATAATTTAAGACTCTTTCTATTTAAGAGAAGCTTTTGAAGGTTGAAGGTTTAAACTTCTATTTCCTGTCTTTTTAATGCCAAAACATGAATTACTGGATCTCCAGTATGTTTTCAAAGCTCTACTTTAAGGTGGTTTTCTTACCTAAAGGGATATTCCGGTGTAAAACTAATTTAGGGTCAAACACACCGTAACACCGAGTTAGACACCCCCTCGAAAGATGACTTTTGCCGACCGCTTGCTTCTCTAGTTATACCAACTAGGGAACTACCAATGTCAAACAGTTCTACCAAGGATGGCAATACACAGCGGTCTGAGGAGCCATAAACAAAACGCCACTCTACAGCCACAAATAATGCTCAGAACAGCACCTAACTTCATCAACAGGACATACAGGGTCCCAGCCATAGTACTAGCCACCAAACATCTTTTTAACTTTGCCTGTTTCTTTAGAAAAGAGACTAAACTCAACTCTCCTACTCTCTTCCAGCAGCCGCTTATTTATAGTAAGACTTCAGGCCAGTCCATTACGGACTGCAGCGGGGTGACGCAGCTCAAGGAAGAACATTTATGATCATTTCTTTATCATTTCCTTTAAGTAATAATCATCATATTAATCATTTTGCACTGCAGACACAGTCGTTCTTCTGCCTTAGCGTCTCGGTCTGATTGTATTTCCATGAAGTAATGATCATAAATGTTCTTCCTTGAGCTGAGACACCCCGCAGTAGTCCGTAATGGACTGGCCTGAGGTCTCGCTACAAACAAGTGGCTGCTGGAAGAGAGTAGGTGAGTTGAGTTTAGTCTCTTTGCTAAAGAAATGAGTCAAAGTTAAAAAGATGTTTGGTGGCTAGTACTATGGCTGGCACCCTATATGTACTGTTGATGAAGTTAGGTGCTGTTCTGAACATTATTTGTGGCTATAGAGTGGCGTTTTGGTTGAGGTTTGTTTATGGCTCCTCAGACCACTGTTTGTTGCTATCCTGCGGTCGTTACTGAACTCGAGAAGCAAACATTTATCTCTGTGTCTAACTCAGTGTTACGGTGTGTTTGACCCTAAATTAATTTTACACTGGAATATTTAACAAGAGTAAATGATCTTGGTGTGATGTGCAGTGATCTTGATCTGAGTGTGCTCTGATTTTCCCTCTGTATTAGCCTTGGCAACTTAAAATAAAGCCTGTGTGAAAGTTTGTAGCACTGGCCTTACCATGCATCAAACACTTACAAATTCACCCAAGACTTCTACACCCTTTCTCTACTTGCATTTAAATAAAGATATTTACAAATATCTGCACATAAATGCAACAATTCACAGCTCTACACTTCCACAAGAAATTCACAGAAAATTAGCTTCATAACTTTCACAAAGGAAGGATTAGCTTCAGCTGAGTTTGCTTTGTAAAACGGAAACTGTGGATATATGGCGCCTCTGCAGAGCATGTGAAGACTGCAGAAGCTGCCAACAAGGTTCACAGCACAGAGCTTTTGTTGGCTGTGCAGGACTGAACCAAAACCAGAGTTGAGTCATCCCTCAAACCGGACAGAGAGAGACGAACAGAGTGAAGTTCCTCTGCTTATCAAGCCTGTATTTTCTTCCTGTAACTGAGTGCTCCTAATGAGTGAGAATGAGTGAGTGTCAGATACTGATGCTCAGCATGACTTCCTATCTCAGCCAGCCACTTGAGTGCAATGAGCTGCTGCACGTACATCGCAGCCGTGGTTTCTCTACATGTGGGAGGTGATGCCAGGAAAGTGTATGTTGAAGCAGTGAGAACCTTTCGCTGATCGTTTACAGGAAGACTTAATGCTGCTGACCTGAAGACTGAACTGACTTTCACTTTGTTAACTTAGTCTTCTGAGCAATGGATGCAGATTTTTATAAATCCAAAGGGAAATTTAATCTGTTTTTTTTGTCTCACTCCACATGAAAACATCTGCCTCTGTTTCTCTAGAAGCCAATGGTACTTTCTGACTATTGAAGAGCAGATACTAATAATGGACAAATGGGACTTTTTGAGATTACGTGGTTAACCTACTGAAGTGATGAATCCTAATGTTTTTTTTGAAGAGCAGTAAAATCATGAAACATTTTGAGTTGTTCAGCTCTGCAGGTACTTACGATTTCTGTGAAAATATCACGATCACACACACAACCGGGACGATGAACAGGAGAGCACACCACCAGTTCTGATCTGTGCCTGTAAAGGAGATAAAACACGTCATATATGTAATGATAACGTTAAGTCATGCTCCACCCTGAGACGCCTGATATAGATGAGGAAAAAAAAGTAGATACCTTCAATGTCCAGTTTTCTTCTACCTTCAGTCCACTCAGCAGAGGAGCTCCACTCGCTCCACGGACCACAAAAGAAATTATCAGTATTGAATTTCGCCCTCACATCCACGATATAGTGGACATAAGGCCTCAGCTCCTGGTGTTCTAACAGGAGGAGCTTTTTGTTCTCTATGAATGAAAGAGGTGGGTTCTGTCAGAAGAAGAAGAGGAAGAGGATTTGTATTTGGAGTTTTCAGCAGAAACACTTAAAGTCTGATTTTCTGTGTCAGGGTTTGTTCCCGTCTCACCTTGGACACGTCTCCCTTCTCTCTTATGCGTACTTCATACGTGAGATAGTCGTCTTTGTTTTCGTGCTCCCAAGTGATGTTGTAGGATCTGTCAGTTTTTGTCACCCTGACGTCGAAAGGTGGTGAAGCTTTGACTGTAAGAGGGAAGGATAAGGAAAATATAATGAGCCTCAGTTTTATTTTAAAGGCACAGCCGGCAAACCCCCTGATAACATAAACAACAGAGATTTAGTTTCCCTTTTGACTGTTCTGCTTTTAACCCAGAAAACAACAATAACATCAACCTGTCTGATCATGATGCAACAGAGAGAGAAAGAGAGAGAGAGAGAGAGAGAGAGAGAGAGAGAGGAAACAACAACACAGCTGAAAACAAACAGATTATCTGAGGTGATACATGCACTGCAAAAATGCAAAGCAATCCATGTATTTATTTTGTTTCTTACTGGATTGCACAAACGAGAGTAAAAGGTAAACATATCCTACATGTGTCAAAAATATGTGCCATTTATACACCAGAAGAGCCAGATGACAAAGATCTGGACTTTTCTTGTAATTTAGGAGGAGGCAGGTGCGTTGGTGTTTGCCGCAATTCATGATGTTGGTAAGCAGGGAAAGTTCCCGTAAAGGTTGTTTCATTATCAGCTTTTAAACACACTAAAAAACGTCTTTTTTTGCAAATTAAAGAACAGGCTGAAATTGAAATTGGGGCCTTTTTATGATCAACAAAAGTAAACGATAGCATCAGCATGAAGGCGGTCTAATTCTGCAGAATATTTTTCTATGTTTGCGTTAAGTACCAGCCACTGAAACTGTTTTTTTCAGTGCATTTTCCACAGCAAAATTCCTCATGAATGTGAGTTTGACTGTAAAAATGAAGCATTGTTTGTTAAAAACATCACAGGGCGAGATCAGCAAAGAGATCAAAGGTGCTGCTTTGTCCACAGGGGGCGCCAAAGTCGACATAAACGAAAAGATTCTCACAGGATCTTTAAAGTTGTCGTGATTAAGGCCACTTTTAGACGGAAAAGGTCTTTATAGAAAACGGAAAAATTTAGTTTCGTTTAGGGGGGTCCGTTTAGACGAAAACTGCGTTTTCAGGAGATGAAAACATAACGAAGTGAAAACCCCCTCCAGAGTGGAAATGTTGTAAACGCTCTGCTAGTCCCGCTTTCGTCTAAAGTACAAAAACGTTGAAAACGGTCAAACCTGTGACGTCATGGCTCATGTCAGCTCACGCTTATGACATCATAGCCATGCGCAGCTTCCTTTAAAATAACAACAACAACCATGCTAGACATTAAAGTCACGTTGTCGTTATTATTGAATGGGCAGGAGCTCAATTTCGACCTGTACAGAATCCTCACGGATCATACTGCTCAGCAGAGGAGGCGCCTGAATTATTTGCATCAAATAATTAATGTAGAACAGAAGTCGTTCTACGTATTTGTTGGTCAATACGGGAGCGCGGTCACACGCGCCACCTAGCGACCTGCCTTGCACATTACAGCGTTTTCAACCACATTGCGTTTTTGTGTAAACACAGCATAAAAACTGAAAACGAAACGGCACTTTTCCGTTTTCTATGGAGACCGTTTCCGTCTGAAAGTGGCCTTATAATTAGCAACTTTGGAGTTCGCTTAGAATCAGCACTTCAAATGTTTAAAAGAAACGTGTCTGATTGGAGGATTACTACATCACCTTTGATCAGATATACATTTCTGTGAATGGTTTTATCTCATCAGCGGACGTGACGAAACCTGAAAAGCCGGCTGTGCGTAGCTGTTCTCAGTTTAAACTCACCCATCTTACTCAGCTCCCATTGAGACGACTCAGTGTCGTTCAGCGCTGTTTGACCATCGAGCTGAGCGACGGTCGTGTTGCACATGGTCCCGACTGAAGCGACTTCATCAATGCTTTCAGTATACACGGCGCACCAGGATTTAGGTGGTTGGATCTGACAGCTGCCGTTGGCCACAAGCTCATAATTTCTACAGAGACAAAGTTATCATCGATAATGATCATCTTTGTGACATCAGCCGAGCTCTCAGAACGAGAGCTTGTGGTTTTTACTGGGACTGATACAGACAAAAGCTGGTGCGCTTCTGGTTTGAAAGCTCTAATTCACATTTTTCAAGTTTGTTTATCGTAGAAACACTTCAGGCAGACAAAGACATAACTCAGTGACGTACACTCATGTACCTGTAATACTGAAAACGTCACAACACCCCACACAATAACACAACATCCTCTCATAACGACATCCGCTGAGGCTTTCTTCCGGAAATCATTTGCAATAAATCAATCAGCTCAAACATAAATCCCCCCAACCCCCTTGTTTTTTTTGATAAATCGATGATTTTTATCAATCCACTAATCTCTGACTCAGATTTTTCTATTTCTACAATCCAAAGTGGTGCATTTGATTAGCTCGTTACTGCTGTTACATACAGACTGATTCAGTCTTTTACACTTTTAGACACAGGAGGGCGTTACGTTGTCAAATTTGAGAAACTGGAGGTTTTTGGGTGATACAAAATCTGCGATGTACTATCATGACTTCATGAGAAAAAACACCTCGAGATAAAAGTTCACGGTATGACATCACTGATGGGTGTTAAAATGAAAACCTCGCTGTGGAAACTTTAAGGCAGCTGCAGTAAAGGGAACAATTGGGGCCCAAAGTTTTCACAACAGTACAGTGTTTCCATTAGGTCAGATTAAGTGTGCCAAAGCAGCTCCACAAGAAAAGACTATTCAAAATACTGCTTTCCCTCATTATTAGAGTCAAACTGAGTAATAAAATGTAAATGCGCTAAATTACAGTCAGGGATAACCTAAAATTTACCTGCAGGTGACTGTGACGAGGACGGCTGCTGGCAAAGAGGCTGAACAGGAACAGTTCACCATCTCGATGTAGTCCGTGGAGCAGGTGACATTACAGAACGACGTTACTGTCCAAAAGAAGAAAACTGTGATTATTTATGTTCATCTTCTCAATCTGACCCTCTGAATCATTGTCTGTTAATTAAGAAATGCCTTTGACCGATATTAAGATGACAGAAAAGGATAAAAGTTTGAGGTTCTTATCAACAGCTAAAGGAAACAAACTTCACAAGATAAACTCACCGCCACAGACGAACAAAGAGAGGCCCCACAGCGACAAGAGGACAACAGATTTAGAAGCCATGGGGACGACCCTCTGTTATCAGCCTCTGGTGAGACAGGAGGAAATATTAATTACAGCACTCCTAATAACTTCACTTTGAGAGGTGGAAAGCATTTATTGATTACAAGACTGTGTGATTAATTCAGTTTTTCTATAATGCAACTGAGTGCAACATTTGTAGAAAGGTGAATTCCTTTTTAAACCGACTAAAAGATCAAAATGTTTCATGGTAGAATCTCATCATGAGCACAAGCATCATTATCATCGTCATGGAAAAGCATAAAACGCCGCTTTTAATTTGTAAAAACAAGAAAAGTTATAGTAGAAATATTTTCCTTTCTAATATTTCCTGATCTTGTTCAAAGATTAAAAACAATCTTACCTTTCTGTCAGTGTAAATGTCTGCCACCTATTCAGTCAGCTCTCTTACTGTGCCTCTGATGAGCCGCCGTCTGTGTGAAAAGGGTTCGGGGAAAATTTAGGTTCCTTGCAGTTCAAGGCGTCATCATCAGTGGCGTGACTCAGGATGTGGTTTTGAGTCTATTTGAGCGTCTACTGTGGTGTCTTCCCCCACATTCACCATGTCATGAATATGCAATAGTGAAGCCAAAAAGAAACAGTCAACAGGAAACTGAAACCTGTTTTTTTGTTGTTGGAGGACAAGAGCTGACTCAATTTTAAAAAAAGGTATTGAGAGAATAAAGAAATATTCTGAACAGTTAAATAACGAGTGTTTTTGTTCATGCTGTTGGACACAAAAGTCTTTTTTATAATCCTGCACCACCTCCTCGCTCACATCATCATCACATTACCTTTGAACACAGACAAAACACGTTTCAGTACTGAGATGATTCAGAACAGAGACAGCAGAGATGTTTCTGATACCTTTCTTCAGACCCTTATCAGACACCTACATGTCTTCACCACCATATGTCAGGGGCTTTTAGAAGTTTCCAGCAGGGTTCATCCTGGTAGAAGCTAAATGAGTCACAATAATAAATCTGTGGAGCCCCTCTCTGCTCAATAAATTATCCCCAAATGGTTTAAAAACAAAGAAATCCAACTGGATGTTCATGTTTCCCAACAGGGACTTAAACTTCAGGAGGTTTAGGTTCATGCATGCATCCTGTGACTGTTGAGCTGCACAATGACAGTTTGTGTTTTTTTTAGGCGGTGGGCTTTGGTGGTACCAAAACCACAAAGTAGGTGTGACAGACGCATTTCATCTCACATCATCGACTTATATTAGTCAAAGTCTGATATTGCTCTGACAAATGCGACACAAAGCTGTGCATCTGCACCTAACCAGCGAAGTGTTTAACAATGCAGTAACTGTTGAGTATCACTTTTGTGCGTCTTGTCTGCTTTTTCTTACCCTCGTAAAATTAAAATCCTGTGGTGTGATTCGGATGGCTGCTCCTACCTCAAAAACAACTAAAAAAAGTCACGTCTGAAATAGAGCGATCAGAGGTGACAGGGCTCTGCTGCAGGAGAGCACAACCTTGCACGCTGCTTTTATAGTATAACTCAGAGTTTGTGAGGTAAATCAATTATACCTGCAGGATTTGTTGTATTTGTCTTTAGTATTTTTGCATATTTCGATTACAAATAATAAATAGTGATAGTCATCTCCTCATTACAAGTGACTTTCTGATTTATAACAGAGTTTTGGTGATTTTTTTTTGTTGATAATTTGTTCAGCAAACTTAATTTTGGCATTACTTGTACTTTTTCTTCACTGGTGGGTAACACTGTGAAGAAACATCTCACAAAAAGGTAGGACCAGCATGCACCTGGCAAAGCCTGTGTTTTTTTACTAATGTAAAAGAGAGGCTGCAGGAGCCATAACTTCTGTCCGACTAACATAACACTTCTACAATATGATTTCGTATTCTACCTGCCAACTTCTGCATTCACTTTTACTATATTGCACGCTTTATGCACATGTATTGAAAGTACTAAAGTATTCTATTTTAGATTCATTATATAAAGGTATTCTATTTAAGGCGTGTGTATAAATTGTTTATATCTAGCTTTTCATTCTCTTGTCTTTTCAGTATTTTATTTATTTTATTGTATTTTGCCGGACAGCTATTACATATTTAGTTTCCCTTTGAGGATTAATAAAGTCATCTATCTATCTATCTATCTATCTATCTATCTATCTATCTATCTATCTATCTATCCATCTATCTATCTATCTATGTATCTATCTATCTTTCTTTGTTCTAGGATTTGCTTGTGTTTTAAGAAATAAATCACAAGAAATACAGAACACTGGCATAGACAATGAACTTTGTACTCAGTATGTACTGACGATGCACAAGAGGCTTTTAGATTATATTAACAAACTAAACTGAGATAGGAAATTTCTTGTGTGTGTGTGTGTGTGTGTGTGTTCTTAGTGACCAAGATATACTCTACATACTGGGTGCAGCCTGTAAAAACAGCTACTGCCACCAGAGGTCACTATTACTGAGGTTTATTTTAAACCTGAAAGAGATCCTTCAAAAGTGGTCCTTTGTGCTTACCGAACAATATATGAAACTGCAGATATATTTACCCAACTTAAATAACTATATCTTTAGACTTTCAGTTTTTTACATACCTACTAAATGCATTAGAAAAAATCAGTTAACACAGATGCTGACAATACAGGAACTACCAGCTCAAAGCCCTCTGCTGATTACTGACCTCTCCGTTTGTTCTCATATGAGTCCTCAGCAACTGACTCATTTTTCACTAGAATCTGCAGAAGTGCCAAACACTCACTTTTAGAGAGAAGTTTAACTTGACTCACCGAGTTTGTTATCTTAAATGTGTAAAAACATGGAAACAGAAAGTGGGTGAGGATGCGGAAAATAAGCTGAGAAAATGAGTTTTCCACCGAAGTTAGTGTTAGTGATGACAAAGTAAAAATGTGAGGGGGTAGCAATTTTAAAGCTTTTGTGGTCTAAACTAATGATTCATATTATTTCAAAACCAAATTTAACATCATAAAATGACTATTTTATGATGTGTCATGTCTGCTTTTTCCAAGAAACAAGGATTCAATGGGATATTTGTCCTTTTGATGTATAAAAGGTGATGAATTATAACTTTTGAAGCACAATCTTCTGGTATAATCAAAGAAAAATACTATTAACAGCTTTAACTTCAGTTCAAGATACCTGGAGTTGCAGCTGCAGGGAAAAAAGTGTTGTGTGTCCGTCAAAAATCTACATTTTTTTCCTCACAAATCACGCAGTCTACCTCTCCTTATGAAAAACTGGAGACTTGACCAGCTAATGTGTACAGAGGATGTAATGGAGAGTGTTATATTAAAAGGTGGTCCTTATGTTTTGTGCTCTTTATCTGCAAACATGAGGGAAGTGAAATACCAGGGACGCTTTTAACTACAACACACCTCAGAGCAGCGACACCCACAACAACCTCAACAATGAATCCAAAGAAATTAAATGTAGATGCTTCATTTAAGGTAGAGCTGTTGTTTTAAACTGCATTAGAGAGCTCATAATGTAAAAAAACAGTTTATCTAGATTAAGCAGTTGACAAACAAGGAGTGTAGACGAGAGTTAAGAGAGCATTAAAATGTAAGCATGAAACAAATTCACAGTGATTCTCATTTTATTGTCTATCTCTGTAAGATTGAATATGAGGATGCCTATTTAAGGTTCAAAACAACCCACTTACATGGAAACTGTTGCTTCCACCAGCTTTCATAATAATCTATGAGTTATTCAACCCAGAAACACACATCTAATTATAGTAAACCCTAAAAAACAGATTTCTGTCCAAGCGTGAACTCACCGGGGAACTCTGCTTTGTCCTGCTAGTTTCATTTTCACATCTTGTTCTCTCATGATACTAAAGTCAGCTGTTGCAAGTTGATCTTTGACCAGTTCAGCATCAACTTCTTCAACCTTGAATTTGACTTTAAGTACCAAACTAATGTAATTCAACCTCACCTGTGATCTTAGGATTACACTTTGGCACTGAGGCTTTTTGTTCCTGGATGTATCACCAAACAACAACAGCCTTTTCAAATAAAATACTGCTTAAAAATGAAGACTGGTAAATATGTTTTAGGATGATTTGCAGATAAGAAAAAAAGAGTTAAATGAAATTATTTCTTAGTTGCTTAAAGTAATTTTTTTTAAATCTGCAATATGCATGTTAGCTGTGAGTATGAAAAGCCTTTGCACATTTTAAAGCCCAAACCTTCAACAACCTTTTGTGAATTTTAAGACTATGAAAAACTAACTAAACGAGGTGTAATCTGATATCTGCTGTTTATGGAGTATAAAATTATATCACCATAAAACTTACAGTTTGATGTCGATCAATCAAGAAGCAGCGTTGTTCTCCCGGCTGCATCTATTCTTGCAAAGACTTATCATAAAGTGAATGGAGGAACTGATCCCAGTCAGAGGATGTAGTCAACGGTAACCTTCAACCTGCTTAAACTAAACAAACCCCCGATGCTGCTGCTTTCTTAGAGCATGAAAAAGCAGCACAAAATGCAAAGTTTTGTTTTGAATTTTTTGTATTTCTTCTCAGTGTAAAGATGGATGATGGATGCGGGTGAACAATCATTTCTAGACTCTCTTCAGCCGGGTGACAAACTGACCCGCTGCAGGAGAGCTGATGAGCTGTCACCCTGAAGAAAGGTTTCTCTTTATTAATCTACATTATGTCCCCTGACTCATAGCAGGCGAGTGTGTTAGTAATAAGTTCCTCTAAGAGCTCAGGTGCTTTTGGACCCTGAACAGACTTAGCTGTATCAGTTTACAGGTGACATGTGTCGGTTTCATCTGTACTTTCCATGTGAGTCACTAAAATTTCTAACCTGAAATTATAATTTCTAAATTCAGAACATGGGGGATAAATTTACCTTCTGCTTTATGAATGATATAATACCAAGACTTCCTGCAGTACTGAACCTCTTTACTTTCACTCACGCTCTTTGTTTGCTCTCTCTGTTTTTCTTCACACTCATTCAAAAATACTTGTTAGTACTTTTACAAACTTCACAAATTATAGAACTTGAATTTCTGATTTATCAATATTTGTTTGCTAACTGGATACTCACAGGTTATGCGTGTGCACAATGTGGAACAGTAAATGAATTGTCCACTAGAGGGCAGTGTAGATGGTTTTTAGCATGCACAGTAAAATCATGTATTTCTCCTGTGTGTGTTTCTGCTTGTTTCAGTGTAGAGCTGCAGGTTTAGTCGTCTTTACACAGTGACTCAGTATTTATCTTTTTATCTGTCTGTTTTTGCAGTCGTAGTTTTGCTAAACTTGCCACATGATGTGAGTCGGTACACCACACAGTGCAAAAACTGCTTTAAGGAAACCAGAGACATGACTTTGTGAGTTTTGAGAAAAGCTTTGGTGCCAGCTTCAACAGTTTGTTCAGATTAAATAGATTTTAACTGCAAAACAACATCATATTTCTGTAAACCTTTTGGTTACTTTGTGCCAGAATTAAGACCAAATAGTGTTTTAAAAAAGATTGTGGGACAATTCCTCACCACACTAGTCTTAGCACAGGGTTCCTATGCAAGTATGGAAAAGTATGGAAGTAATTTGATCAATTTCCAGGTCTTTAAAAAAGTTTGGTAAATGAAAAATAAAGTATGGAAAAATATTTATGTTAACAGACTATATTTCTACAGTTATAAAACACTGTTTTCTAAAGTAGAAACGTGGGTATTTCCAAGAATAATTCTAAGTAGGGTATTTAAAAGTATGGAAACTCCAACTGTGTAGGAACCCTGTTATTACAGTTATTAATGTGTCTATTTTATCTCGTCTGCAACACAGGAAAAGAAGGTAAGCTATGGATTTCCTAATAAAGGAAACTGTGATGCTAGATTGTTTTTAAGTTACAGTGAAAAAAACAAAAAAAAAACAAAAGTAACTTAGCAGAGTATCAAATAACAGACATAATTAGGGATAACTGTAGAGAAACAGTCTTAGAGAATAATAATAGAATATAATCAAAAGTTAAAGCTCCTGTGAGGAATTTTTAAATAGCTGTGAAACAGATTTTATTCCTGCTTTTAGACCGACGAAAATTACAAACAAGACTGTCAGCGACAAGACTAGAACTTCTTTAATGTGGTTTTAATGCCTGAAACTGTTGTGAGGTAAAGGTGTCAGAATAAGAGGTAGACAGCATGGTGAAGAAACAGCCTTTCTTTACATTTTTAACAGCAGTTATTTACAAAAAAGGTGACAAATTAAGGCAGTCTTCTAGAAAGAAGTGAAATTCCTTTCTTAAATTATTTCCTAATAGAAATATGAAGGCAATGTAGAAAAGCCGGGACGCAGCAGCCCTCTTTAGGATGTAATCCTTGGCACACCATCAACCACTTAACAAAGAGCACCTGAGTACAAAAGTAAGATGATCAGGAAAGTAGGATCAGTAATAATAATACACATGATAATAATCATAAACGTAGAGTATTGTATGCTAATGTTCACAATAAACCTGAAAGTAAATCTGTACATGAGAGTTATCCCCCTATTAGCGACAAATGACTGTGACTTTGCTGATGGGTCGATTATTGTAGCTGTAGTTAGAGTGATACTGCACATGATAGTTATAAGTATAATGGATTATTAATAACAGACATGATAACTGAGGGGGTTTCTGGTTGGTAATGACATGAACTGAAATTAATAAACAAGACTTATCACGAGCTGTGAAAGCATAAACACCATAACTAAGTTCTGTTTTGATGTCTGAATCTGTGCCGACAAAAAACAGGATTTTCTTCGATCATCAGCAACAATTCATGTGAAGAGATAAAATTAACTGTAATAAGAAAACAGAGTGAGATTCAACTTATATGTGGGTTAAAAATTACTTAAGTGCATTTTTAGGGGATTTCCATCCAGCTACTGATCAGGACTGCCTTGTATTAAAAGTATGTGTATTATTAGGTGAGGTGGCGTTTACCAGAACAGACATTGTAAATGTGGTACTGATGTAAACAAGTGTGTGTAAATTTAGACCTTAATATGAAAATCTTTTTGTTTTTGTTCATTTAAATGAGTACTTTCTATCTGGTAACTCTCTCGTGTAGGCTGCCATCTTTCATGTCTGCCAGTCAGGGCTTATCGCATCGGCGTTTTTGGTGGTAAAAACATGACAAACATGCATCATGGATCATATATCAACAAGGGTTTTTGTCCTTAAAGGGACACCATCTCTACAAAAGGAGGGGTGAGCAAGGGAGCATTTCAATCTTGAATTTGACCCCCATTTTTACAGACTGACACTTTAACGTCAGGTGTCTAATGTGAAGAGAAAAGTTTAAAACAAAGCAAAAATGTCAGACGATGGAAAATTGTAAGAAATACGAACATTTGCTAATTGTAAACTGAGAGTAACACTGTATGTTTGTGACCTTTTGACTGAGGGTCTTTCAGGGTGCGCTGTATGTGTGTGTGTGTGTGTGTGTGTGTGTGTGTGTGTGTGTGTGTGTGTGTGTGTGTGTGAGTGTGTGTGTGTGTGTGTGAGGGGGGCGGGGGATAAAGGTGACAGAAACAGCTCTCGCAGGTCGAGGAGGGGTTTTATCCTCTGGAGAGCTGCAGCCTCTCGTGCAGTTGTTCTGTGAAGTGACCCGCACACTGAAGCAAAGTGGTGGAGGTGTCTTTACTGTGAGGGTGGTTGCGGCGGCGGCGGCGGTGGTGGTGGTGGTGGTGGTGGTGCGGTCACATGTTCAGAAATGGTGGTGGTGGTGGAGAAGTTGTGTGTGTTTGTGTGCGTCGGAGGGTTGGGGAGTATTTGGATTGTAGTGGGTAGATTTGCGGTCTTGCAGCTGTGCGTGTGCTTGTCCACGTCTGAGTGAATAAAGGGAGGAAGGGGCTGCTGCGAGGGGAGGAGGGGGGATTCAGGTTCAGAAGTGTTGAAGCATAAAATCTCTCTCTCTTTTTCTTTCTCTTTCTCTGTCTCTCGCTCGATCTCCCCCCTCTGTTGCCGGGCCAGACGCAAAGCAACAGCAATTTGTGCGATTTCACAGCTCAGCGGATCCCTAAAACTCTGACAGCCTTGTGGTGCGGTGAGGTGGGGGGGGGGGGCAACGAGGGAGGCGAGGGGGAAGAGATAGACGGATGGAGTAGCAGAGTGGATGGATGAATGTAGAAATGACAGTGGAAATGGAAGATGGACAGATTGGGAAAGCTGTTAGTTGAGAGGGTGGAGCAGATGTGACAAAAAACTGATGGAGGCTCCAAACATACCCGCAATTTCTAGTGGAGTTGTCCCTTTAAATGGACATTATCAGTGGTCATGAGGAAGAAGGCCTCACTCTGAATCATATTATCAGCGACTGGTTAGATGAAGCAACTTGGACTGTGACAGAGAAATTCAAACATCTCAGTATTTCAGAGCCAGAAGTGGCCAAATTTGGATTAGAGTATGCTGGACCTCATCTCTGATTGATGTCAGTCACAGCCAGGACACTCAGCATGAGCGTTATTGTCAATTTTACAAACAATGAGAGTATATTTGACTGAATGAACCATCAAGTGAGGAAGCCTGTTTGCACTAACTGGGATTTTAACGTTCAGATTTGGTTATAAAGAAGTGAAGTCAGGTCTGGACGTCTTTGGCAAGATCTCAAACAGTTTTCAGCAGATAAAAATACAGTCAAGATGTTTTATCTTATAATCTAAATAATTGTTCATTTCCTACTTGCTCAGAGTTGGATAGTGATTTCCATGCCTGTAATTATTCAAAGTGATTTAAAGCTCTTGTCAGAAACTTTTGGTCAGCGTTGGTTTTGGCGCCCCCTGTGGCTTATCTTATCCTCTACATACTTGTCCTCTGACAAAGAAATCTCACCCTGCAGATTTTTGGCAGTCAAATGTCTCCTTTTGTGAACATTTAATGTTGAAAACATAAAAATTTAGTTTTTATTTAGAAGTTTTAGTGACGCCTGTCCTCTCACACAGGTTTGGGGTATCAAAAATCACAGTTTAAAACCCACCAGTCTTGATGCTGATGGTCTGGTTTGCTTCTGTATTTCATAAAAAGGAATCAATATGAATTTTAGTTTCTTTCAGAAAAGTCAAATTAACCCTCACAGGAGCTTTAAAGTACTTTTATGTACAAACAATGTGCTTTAACATTTATAGTGCATCATTGGATTGCACATTAACAACACCTACATCCCAGTTCTTTAAATCATAGCTGCACGTGTCTCAGTTTTGTTTTCGTCTGATTTGATGTTTTTTTGTCGTTCAGTTGCTCTGCTTTTATTACTTTTGTCTTTTACTTGCTCTTGTATTACTCAGCACTTACTATTTATTACTTACATTCAGGTAACAAAGGAAAAAAGATGCTGATGTGATCGATACCTGACAGGACTTTGGTTGTTGGCTGTCTAATTTCAGTCTTCATTTTTCAAGGTGGCCCTGATGCACTGCAGCACAGTTGTTTTAGCTGTAATCTTTAGGATCCGACTTAAAATATCTATGAATGTGATGAAGCTTAAGGCAGAAATGGATTTACCAGTGGAATCTGATTTAAATATATAAAAAAACACAAACATTGAAAAACTTTCACTTCTGAAGCAGTTTCTGATGTTTCAACAACAGTGGCCAAACACATCAGCTGTTTGAATTTGTTTCATTTTCTAAGAGGCTCTCACGGTGGTTTGACATTTTGCTGCATTGTTTTCACTTCTAAATCTGATGTTACATCTACTTCCCCATAAGAACCTTGTTGTGGTAGTGAGAATGTTTATCAAAAACATCGAGAGAAGTTAGCCGCTATACATACCTGAATGTTTTTTCTTGTTTTGTTGCCACAGTTACGGTTAAACAAATTAGTATTTCATGAGACAGAAATGAACCGGTATTTAGAGTTGATATATTTACTGACAGTGAGAATGAAACACTTTCTATCAAAATTTAGAAATGTAACATTACAAACTCCAACACAAAATGTTGATTAATGCATTTAACAAATGTTTAATTAAACCTAAAACTTTCAACGTCAAATATACGAGTCAATGATCGTCATTTTACACTTATGGTCAGTTATGTCACACCTTTATGCGACGCCTAGCCAATCAGATACTGTTGTGGGCGGGGCATCAGGCGAGACAAAGAAGACTGACATAGAGGGTGAGACGCAGAGTCACACTTTTTAGTTAATTCATTTTTTTGGCCATCTGTAAAATAAAAAGATTAGTACAGATATGCCAAATATCCGCCCTGATAATCAGCCAAGGTGGATAACAAGTCTATTCCACAGGTTAGACACTCAAAAAGTGACATTGCACTCCAAAAGCAGTCTTTTTAAGGTGGAGGTAAGACTGACAATATCACTATTTCATACAGCAGACGCTTTTGTCCAAAGAGACGAACATCTGAGCGTAAACAGCTGTGTGAATCTGCTGCCCCAAGGTTTGCAGACACTCACTTACATTCACAAAGACAATTTCTGGTTGAACTTCAGTGTCACTATGTGTAAATTAGGTGTCATTAAAAGAGAAAGCTGGCTGTAAAAAATGTTTAAAACAGACAGAGTCCAAGTAAGAGTCCAGTTGTTGTAATTTGAAGGATGATTTGAAGCCCACCAAAGACGGCACCAGACTTATCAAACACTTATCTAAACAGCTAATCTCACATTCTCAGGAGATCTTTGAGGGTTTTTACTGATTGAAAGTAATCTCAGATTGTGCCCCCCCGGAGTGATTTAATCCATTCATTGTCCATCGTGCCCTTCTTAGCCTTAAATGAAGCTCAAATTGGGTGGCCATTATTCGGACTATGACATGACTTATAGCCTTAAAAAAAAAAGGTCACAACCTCTGAGGACCACCACCGACCTCTCAGGACCTCTCAGCCACCTCCATAAAAAGTGTTTATTTCCTATTTCAATCAAGATGTGCGGTTCAAAATCTCTGTATCAGTGTCTCTTCTGATGCCTCTTGACCTTGGTTTTATATTTTCAAAAATAAACCCCGCTGGATCCAAAGGGCACCGGAGTATTGAAGTGACAGACTCATTTACATGCTAAGGTCATTCAGAAATCTGAACACGCTCGGTGTCAAAGGACAGCCGACACCGGGAGGGAGCCCTCTCAGGACCCGAGGCAAGACAGCGAGAAGCAGAAAGACGTACGACCGAGGAGATGAGATATGAGAGATAACAATTCAAAGAGCAGCTGAGAGCTCTTGTGATAAGAAATGTCACCTGAGTGCTTTGTTTTGGTTGTGGGGTCAAGAGAGAGTTCACGGGGAGAGGGCGTTTGAGTGTGCGTGCGTGCATGTGTGAGTTCGTGATAGTTGGGCGAGTGGAGGGGGATCAGGACATCTGCGCAGGCTTTGAAGAGGTCAGCCACGGGACAGGAACCATTCTTAATCCCCCCAGCTGGGCCCGAGAGAGAGGATTTGGACCTCTCCACCCACAACAGTAGCTAATTGAGCCTCAGCGCTCTGATCGCAGCACTTCCATGTAAAGCTCAGCATGCTTTCACAGAGCTTTGGAGGCTGATCAGGAAATCCCTTTTACTGTCTACCTGCTTTTATTGACGGTGATACCTGGCATGACTGAACATCGAAATGCAATTATGTCAATGAGGGAGTTAACGTGTTGATGTTTAGCAGGGGAGATTTTACGGATTCGACCGTGTAAGTTTGGCTAATTGACACAAAACAGAGAAAAGTCAAGGCTGGATGACCAGAACTTCACTGAGACCATGATGATACAGAAACAGTAAAAGTTAAAAAAAAGGGAGAGGATCACCAAACAGAGTCTGACATGAGACTAAATCATATGAATCTGCTGATGTTAAACAGGACATCTTAAAGCAGCAACCTCTGGTGTTCAAAAGCGAGCCGCCAATGCAGAAGACCAAAATACTGCAGCTCCTCGAATGTCCACTAGAGGGCGGCGCTACAAACTAGGTATAAGAACAGTTTAAAGTATATAACTCCTGCTGAGTACATATTTATTCAACACATCTGCAAACATAAAGTTAGATGCTGAGAATTATTCATAATTTTACATAATTGGAGATGACTTACAAGTGGATTAATTCCAGCTGTTTTCCAGTCTTAACTCCACTTCTTTACCTGTCTGCAGGCTGATAAATGTTGAGTCAGTATTTTCCAATATGGCGCCTCTATCTTTGGCCAGTATGTACTGCATACAGGGCTTCAGAAATATTTAGTCTGGTCTGTTTTGCAGATTTTTTTGGTTTTCAGTTTTGGTTAGCAGCAGGACATAGCAGCCCAGCTAACGGCAAATCAGCGACTATGTAGCATCCACTTATAGTTTGACAAAGCTAAGAAGTGATTTATATTCAATTTAAAGCTCCTATAAGGAGTTTTTCATGCTTAAACTCATGTTGACACCCTTTAATGGTATCAAAATGCAAACAAGACAATCAGCAACAAGGTTTACGATTTTTATATCATACTATTCAATGCCTGATATTAGGACGAAATGGTAGATACCAGCCTTGCAGCCCTCTTTTTTACATTTTGCTCAAAATCGGGTTGCATGTAACAGTGCATGTAAATTTTATGATATGACGATGAAAGAAATAATGTCTAAATGCATGTATATCCATGGCAAAACATGCAAAAACAAACCCCAGCGGATGATTAGAAATGTAGAATTTTGAACGTAAGGTCATAATAGATGTTGTTTGAGTGTTTCCTCTGGAGTCTGGAGTTGGGAGATTTAAGACCGAACAGGTTTTCCTCAGATTTCTGTTTTTTCCAGACACGAGGACAGATCGAGATGTAGGAGGGCCCTCTGCTCCTGCTGCATCAAACCACTTCTCATCTTTTTCCTTGATCAGTGACCCTCCCCCGCTTAACAACATTACCATACGGACTGAGGGGGGTCAAGTGAAGGTTCTCGTCCTGATCAGCCGACTGGAAAACTCACAGTTTCAGAGGTCATGGATAAGCCGCCCTATTGGGTGATTGGTCAGACAAATCAAATTAGCATCCCCTGGTGATCCCCTCTTAAACCGCCACCCATGAAGAAGTGGATGAGGTGGAGGCCGAGTTTGTTTAATTCCTCCTCGTGGAATTTGGATACATGCAAAGATATGTGGAGGTCAAATTTAAGCCACCCTGCAGTTTTGACTCCACACAGGTGTAAATGACTCAGGTTGTTCATTTATGCAGTTTGGGTGTCTTTAACCTTTTAAGTGTAAAATGAAGCTAATCCACGTGTTCAGGTCTCATCTAGAGTCCACTCATACTGCAGACCTTTAAAACAAGAGATGCTGAATTATTATGCAACCAGCCATCATGATGGGCAGCGCTGCTCTTATGACAAGGTGATAACGTCCTCTTGAAATAACACCAGGGGGATGTTTTCCCAGACAGGCATATGGATCTGCATAGAGCAGCTGTCAATCTACTGACTGTTCATTCACAGTCTAGACTTCATCTTAATAACTGTGTGTAAAGGGGACCTTTACTCCTTCTCTTGCTTCTACCTATTTCTTCTACTTCTTTGCAAAATTTAATTGTACTTTAACTGCATTTCAGGTTTTAAATCTTTTACTCAGAGTCATAACTTGATCACATCTTTAAATAAAATTAATACAAGCAGCCTAAATATATAAAACTCATTTATATGTGAGGGAAACAAAGCTCTTCAGGATTACTAAAAATAAATAAGAAACTAAAAGGGAACTTTTTTATACAAAAATACCCAGACTTACCCCCGTATCCGCCTGTCTACTCTATGTTTCTAGGAAGGGATGAACTATAAATTGGGAATTTCCCCTTGTGGGACGAATAAAGGAGTATCTTACTTATGGCGTTGGCTGCTATAGAGCTAATTATAGCAGCTACACTGTTGTAAACAGGTTCACTGACTAAAAGGACAAAATCCTCACTCAGCATGGTGCTGCCTGTAACTACTTAATAGAGGTCATTAAAAAATTTGCAAAATAAAAAAAATGTTTTGATAATGTAGATGTTTAAACTTCATATTATATTATTTTATATCATATTATATTATATTTTATTATATTATAAAAACATGCTAGGGGTGAAAGGTGATGGCCAGTGTGAAAATCAAAGCACACACTGGATACTGGTAGCTTTTTTTCTCACATATATCAATAGTTTAATGTAATGCAAATATAATATTAATAAAAATTTGTAGTATTTTGTTAAAGCCACACACTACAGCTGATGAGTAAGGGAAAATCAGGTCACCAACAACCAAGCAAAACAAAAACAGTAAAGTCTAACACATAAATATAACATACAATAACAGCATCATTATAATCGTGATATCTCATAATAAAATATGGTTCTTCATAATAAAAACCAGCACAATCGGTCATATTTTTGTCTTAGCAGCACTATCTTCTCACTCTACGTAACCACGGTATTAACATGTATACACACGACAGGCAGATGTTTTCTTCACGTGGAAAAATATCACAAGAGCCCCCTTGTGGCTGAAGTTGGAACTTCATCCAATAATATGATTTTAAAAACTTGTAAAAATATAGCTTCAATTTATTAATTTATAAAAACAACAAAATTAAAATATATATCAAACAACAACAACAATAAAAAAAATACTTGAAATGAATTGCATACCACGACCTCACATGTTCCTGTGTGTCATGTTTGGGATAACCAGCCACTTGCATTCTGGTAGAGGCAAACATTAAATCAACGGTTTTTTTATCCTTCTTTTTGACTCTTTGACTTCCTTTTAATTTACTTGTTTTTCTTAAAGTCGTTTCCTCTGTAAATTTAAATTCAAAGAAATGTTTTGCAAGAGTTTGTCAAAAACAAACCCCAATCTGCTGAGGCATAGTTTTAAAAAAGATGGCTGTCAGTTAAATTTAATTGCTAACTCTTGTCCAGATGGGCTCATTTGCTTATTAAGGATCTTTATTACTCATATTTATTACAGCTGCCATAATGATGTGTAACAAGTACATTTGACTTTGGTGTGAACAACAGTATGAGGTTCATAAACTTGTTAACTCTGCAAGAGCGTGGCTTTTACTCTCGTGTCTGCAGAAGATGAGTGCTGGTCAAACTTGACGGGGGCTTTGGGAGGTTTATTTAACTGACCAACATCTGCTGGCCATTTTTCAGCACGCAGACAAATGATGATAGATACTGTGGTTCTTTGTTGTGTAAAGCTCAATCATATAAGAGGATACCGACCGTGACCTGCTCCATGTGCGCCTCATTAAGATAGATGCATGCAAACAACTGCTGTCTTAAATCTCTGTTTAAATAGTGTAGAAGCACCGACTCAGAGGACATTTATGTTTGCACTCCGCTCGACCCACCGTCTCTGTGATTTCATTTTACCTCCCTCCACAACTTTGACCTTGCACACCACCAGCATTTGGTAAGCAATGATTTATCTGCCAAATAAATTTGTTGGCTGCATTGGAATGTGTTTAAGACGAGGGGGTCACTTACTAGGTCAAATATGGCGGCTCATAAATCGAAGCAAAGAATGACCTTAAAAATGAGGAGAGAAATTGTGATTTTGAGAGAAAGGTTTCAGAAAAGAGAATTGAATAAATTTTAAGCGAGGGGGAAAAACAATCTAGGAGAGAATACGGGGCAATTTTAAGATGCATAAAAGCAAGACACATAAGGTGCCATCATTGGACACCTTACCTTGAGTGAGATTCAGCGCTAAGATGGTATATCAGTCATTCTGACAGCGTGAGGTTAGAGGGCTCATTTCAGAAGTGAAGGCCAGTGTCCCCCTCTGTGATGTGAGATCATGAAGCTTTAGTTGCAGCTCACCTGCCTGGAAAATCTACTTACCTGCCTCTCATTCAAACTTTTATGTCTCGTAGAGGTTAGTGTTTGCTGTTTACTGTGACATTGACTGTCACTGAGGAGAATGATGAGTGGCTGCATACTCTCAACACACTTGGAAAAAGGAGAGTTTGAGAAACTTTGTTTGGGGTGAAAACTCTTCAAGTCAAGTCCTGAATAAGGGCCTGTGTCCACTTATGGTGTTTTTTTGTGCTGGCAGCGCCTACAACCTCAATTTTGGGGCACTTCTCAAAGGTACTTACTGTGGTGAGGTTACAGAAGTTGTCTGTGCACTTCTGCTGCCTTTATAGTAACTTTTAAATCTGTTTAGGTTGCTCTGAATGCCTCATATTTGCTTTTATCCAAACGCATTTCACAAAGAAACATTAAAATATTTGACAAAAATCAAGTTGTGGAAAAAAAAAACAGCAGTTTTAAACGAGGAAGATGTAGATAAGTTAGTGGTTGGAGGTTAGATCCTTCCCAGTCTTTGCAACCATGTTTGACAGAGTTGACATCAAAAGCAGCCGTCAGTGGACACAGGCCCTTACTGTTACTCAAACAGGCCCTTACTGTTTTGATGGAACATTTTCTTAGATCAGTTGTTTTTCCCTCTTACTCATTTTTGTAATATTTTTTATGACTGCTAAGAGCCGCAGCGCTCAAGTTGAATAAGTGTTACTCTAAATTTTAATAAAATCTGTTTTATTAAACATTTCTTGTTGATTGATGTTTTTGGTTTGCTGCCATTTTCAGTTGGGGAGTGCTCGCCAAAGGCCTCGGGCCACATCCAGCTCTACTTGTGTTATTGTTTTGTTTTAATCTTGGGCTGGTTTTGGTCTGAACCGCACTAAGCACCTGGCCAAAGATTTAATAAAAAGGAAAAGCTCATATTTTGGTGTCCACTCTATGTTTAGCTATTACAAAAAGGACGAGACTGCTACTTTCACAATTAAGAGGTTTAGTTGGATCGATATATTATTTGGTGATTCTCCTAGCTTGCATTTCACTCATTTTAAATAGTGCATACGCTGCAGATAACAATCACATCCACACCACACCACCTTCCAACATCAAGGAGCTGCTTTGCCAAGGTAAGCACAAAACTGCATAAGATATGAGCATATACAGCATGAAGACAGCATAGACAGATTTAATTTACCTCTCTGTATGTAAATTTCATCAAACACAGGTCCCATTAACCCACAGCCTGGTATTTCAATGGATATGGAAGGTTGGAGATTGTCAAAATAATGCACCATAAAAGTTGCAATCTGCTCAGTGGGCCACTACTTTGTGTTTGACTGAAATATCTTAAAGATGAAATTCACAGATTTTAAAACTTTTCAAAAATTGTCACTAATATTAGAAATGTGAAAATAACTCTGTGGTTGCATTTGTCAGCCGGTTACAAATATCTACCTTTTATTAATGTAAAGGTGGTTATACATTAATATAGTTCTGATAACAAGTTTCTGCTAAACTAACTGAGGCACAAGATCCCTAGGGTTTTTATGCCACCTCAGACTTAAACAATAATCAAACACAAATTTAATTTCAAACATGACCAGAAATTTTAAATACTGCACATGATACAGTAGGATACGATAAAATATGACATGATTAGATACAATATGACAATACTACACAACTCAGCCTGATAAAACATGATACGATGTAACCATACCATACCATACTATACCTTGCAATAACATAACACCATATATAATATGGATACCAAATGATATAATATGACATGATACGATGCGATAGGATTCCAAACGATACGATATGATATAATACGATACAATACCAAATTATATGATACCACATGATATAATACAATGTGATACGATACCAAACAATATAATATGTCATTATATGATATAATACAATACCAAACAATATAGAATACCAAACGATACGATGCGATACTAAATGATATGATACCATATGATAAAATACAATACGATACGATACTTAACCAAATGATATAGGATACCAAACCATACGATGCAATACGATACCAATTGATACAATACCAAATGATATAATATGATGCAATACTATACGATACAATACGATAAGATACTTAACCAAATGATATAGGATACCAAACGATACAATGCAATACAATACCAAATGATACCAAATGATATAATACAATGCGATAAGATGCCAAACAATACGATATGATAAGATGCGCTACAATACCAAACGATATTATACGATATTATACGATACTAAACGATACGATACTTAACCATACGATGTGATACAATATGATACCAAAAGATACAATATCAAACCATATGTTACGATACTATATGATATGATACCAAATGATATGTTACGATACCATAAGACATAATACGACAGGATACGATGCCAATATGATATGATTTGATACAAAATGAACGATACAATATGACACGACAGGACTTGGTAGGATACAATATCACACAACCTCACTCAACATTTGACACCTGACTCGTGTATGAACACCCACTGGCTGTGTTTTTATTGCACAGCATGGAGCAGCTTATGTTTTAATGTCATTTTGGTGTCTGACTTCTAGTTTTGCTCAGTCCACCCTTTGCTGACATACAGTATATAATCTATTAGATTCCTGGCACCTGAGGGCTAAAAGCAATGAAATAAAACAGCACCAACAGGAAGCAGAAATGACACAGTGTGCCATGGATAGAGGAATTTTTAAGTGCAATGTCACATTTTTAATCAGCTTTGTAAGATGTAAAGTGCATATTGAAAAGAGCACAGAAAGGTAATATTATCCAGTCAGTATTAAGCCGCTGTGGGAAAGTGTGCTGAAAAGGATATATTGCACATCATTCACACTATACACACCATTTAATGGAAGAGTTAAGGGACCCTGCGAGGTTATTGCACAGCCGCTTCAGCCTCAAGAAACATTGTTTTAATAAAATGTTAAAGATTAGTACAAAAGTGACCCAGGAGACCAATGAAGAGGATAATGGTGGATCTGAAGTTAATAGATGCTGAACTGTTTGTCAAACTGAATTAACCACAATACAAAAACATGTGCACAAAAAACAGGGTTACACACGTGGACCGGTAATAACAATCTTCTTCCCCTGTAGTGGGATGCTGGACCAAGTTGCTGCATTTTTCTGGGAAGCTGCACTTTAGAGACAACGTGTAGGTTGGAGACAATACAGTGACTATTATAAGGTTTCAACACAGATGCCAAAACCGTATTTTCACCTGTACTGATGAGTCAGAAAAGAGAAACGAAGCATTTAAAACACAAAAGGGAACACTGTCTGAGTTTGGAAACTCTTATGTAACTGGTTTTTCGCACCAGTGAAGCCTTTTGAACCTTGGATGTGACACAAAAGACAAAGCATTTACCGTCATTTGCTGGCTTGTTGGTGAGAGCTCAGCCAGGCTGCCTGCGATCTGCCCTTTGTTCGCTCTAATTTGCCACCTGCAGTCAGGCCATGACTGAGGTGCTTAATACCAGTGCCAGCGTTCTCACAGCTCCAGCCAGACTACATTACTGTGGTCGGAGATCTGAGAGAGTGCTGGTGGGCAGTTGTCTGAGCAGATGTTTAACGCTCAACATTAACAACACCTAATCAGTAATTAGGGCGGGCTCCTGACGAGGCCCTGCTAACAAGGGCCCCAGTGGAGGATTGTAAAACAACTGTAATCATGCAAAAATGATTAGGGGAATTTGTGACCGTGGTCACAGTTAATACTTACATGCACTCAGTTTTGCCTTATGCTAATCTAACAAAGCAATGCTGTACAACGAGGCTCTAATAAGTGGAAGGAAACCCAGGGAAAGAAAACAAAGCTAATGCTTTCCATTGTTGTCTTTGGGTTGAGTCATGGGTGCAGTGGCTGCTGGGGATTTGAACTGTACACGACCCGGGGGTCAATCTCAGTGTTTGTTTGTGTTGGAATATGACTGACTTTGGTCTGATGATGCATTTGCCCTGTGGACTGTTCGCGATGAGGAAATCAAAAGCGGGGGAGTGCAAGAGAAAGAGAGGACCAGATGGGAGACTGAGATGGATTGGCCGGGCTAACAGGCAGATGTTTATGGGCCATTATTTACAAGCTCTTTAATCTGGGCTATTTCCTCGCCCTTGGCAATGGATAGGTCTATGGGTCATGCTGCCTGAACCCCTCCACCAGTGGTCATCCATCTCCCTCTTTAAAAGACAGGGAGGAAGAGAGGGGGAGAGAGGGGGGGGGTGGAGTAAATGTGAATAATCATGTGTTTATACCTGGACACAGAGACTCATTTGGATACCTTGAAATAAAAGACACAATCAAAGACTGTGAGAGATTCAATGTGGGCACATCAGTGGCTATAAAGACAGGAAACAGGGAGAGGAAGAGTGGACTGTGGTGTGAGAGAAAGTAATATCCCTGATGAAAATAGGGATATGAGAGGAGAGGAAGAAAGTGCCAGAGCCCTAGACTGGATGTTGCTCCACTAAAGAGCTTGTCACAGCTTTTTCCCTGTCATCCTTTCATCACCGCTCAGAGCCTCTCCATCTCTGCGTACATTCAGTCAGAGGAGTCTGAGTGATGCTTTGACCGTTCGGCCAACGGTGTGTCTCTCCTCTATCTCCTGCAGGCAGACTCACGCCTAATTCTCCCATCTGCTCGATGAATATTAGCCCAATTGCCGTCTATATCGATTGAGCTGAGGTTAAAAGCTTGCAAGACCTTGGCTTGAATACGGGTTGCTTGGCAACAGCTCCATCAGACCCCCTCCTCCCGCCAAACCCCACCCTGTTCCAGCATACATGGTCAGCTTCATGCTGGATGAGGATGCGGGTGAAGCTGGAGGTGATGGGGGTGGGCGGATCCAGCTCGGCCAGATAGCAGAAGCTGGGGCCTTGATTTCCAGGCCCATCGGTGATTAAAAGCTCCCCCTTCTGCCTGACATTGTGACCTTAACCCCCGGACCTCCGTGCTCCGGGGTCACTTAACCTTGAACCCAATTACAAGATAAGGTTACTTAAGTGTGACCCTCACTGTGCTCCTCACTCAGTTAATAGGACAGGCTCTCAGAGAAAAGGGCCAGCATTGCTGATACGCCTCTAGGTTAATTCGCTGGGTTGACAAAGGTCGTGGGCAGCGGCCATAAAGAACGGGATTGCACTTCGATTTCTCATGCAAAGTGAGACTCAGCAATACGATATCACGGCGGGAGCCAAAGAGCAGAGGCAGCAGAGCTTGTGTTCTGATAAGATGGTTTCATCGCCAGGTGCCATTGCTGAGTGCAGAGTTTGATCCAAGTATGCAAAAAGCTGCATGTGCAGAGAGTTTATTTCCCTCTGGACACACAAGCTGAGTGTAAAGAGTGTGAGAGCGCTGCTGGAAAAGTTCATCCCAAAGAGTGAGAACATGTAACATGACATACAGATACCGTTCTCCATGGTATTATTTGTTTGATACAAGACAAAAGACATGCAGCAATCAATTTGCGTGAATCTATTATTAAAGGGAAACAGGGATGTGGTTGCAAAGGTCATGTAAGCAGCAAATAAACTCTGTTAGATGTTTTCTTATTACGGCTGGGCGATACGGCCTCAAATCGATATCACGATATGTTGATCAGTTCACCTCGATAACAATAAATGGACGATAACTACTCCACAAGCTGCTCACCCCCTCCTACATTAACTTCGTCTACTTCAGCAGCTACAACTTTTGAACCGTCCTCCATCTCCTCACCTGTCTTTCCCTCCTTGTTACGGACTGGATGGGGTGGAGTCACGTCTCTGACGTAGGACAGCATCTCAAGGGGACATAAGACCATAGCCTACCTACACACATCCAAAACCAACTTTGATTTATTTATTTATTTTGACACTGAATATACCGATATGGGCAAAATGACGTCGGTTATTGTCGTAAATTTTGGTATCAGTAAATTTTCTGTTTATTGCCCAGCCCTAATTTTTATCCATATTTCCAGAAACTTTTAATCTCCCAACAATTTGTCTGTCAATTGAAATCTATTGTGAACCACTTTAAAGTTTCCTGGTTTAAAAGGTTCATTTTTATTCTAATAAAAGCACTTTTATCATGTGATTAGTTTCAAAAATATTAATATTATAACATGACCGACACTGCCTGTTAAAAGCTTAATTCATGTTTACACTGTATTAGTATATCCAAAGAAGCCCTACGGTTTATTGAATGTCTCATGATAGGAGAAACTCGAGTCTTTTATTCTGTTTATCTGTTTTTATTTTCCTCAACAAGTCAGACAGAGCAGCATATTGAGAGTCAGGGCGTCTCAGCGTAACTAAGCCAATAATGTGTGACTGGTTTGTTTTGTCCTGTGTCACGTCCCGGCTGTATCGTGGTAAACTCTTACCCTGCCTCTAACCCCTTCAATCTGGCATTATCCCCTTTGGATCAAAGCCAATGGGTTGGCTTAACAAGCTGGGACACATCAGAGCAGACTGGAGGGGAGGTGAGGGGCTGAGGGGCTGAGGGGCCGGTACAGCCAGAAAACATGAACTGTATATCATGGCAATGCCTGCTGGGATATCAGCTGTGATTCGGTGATGCCAAACAAGTCCATTTCACTTTGCTGCTTACTCGAGCAGCAGCTTTCTAATGTCTTCATCTGAGGCTGCAGAGTTGTAATCAAATCGATCAATTAAAAACAGAGAAGAGGTCAAGGAAAAAAAAAACATCAGGAAATTAAAATCTTTGCATTCAACTGGAGACGGTTTATTTCTCTGACACATAAGCTAAACATCTGTTCAATAAAAAAACATTCAACCTGGTGTTTCAGATTAATTTTCTCAATAGTCTTATCAACAGTCTTTGTTTTGTTCACAGCACTTGGCTGCGCTGTCAGACAGGAAACAGCTGCAGAGAAATAATAAAGCTGGTCACTGCACACAAAGTAATTAGTTTCACAGCGTACGGACCAGACACAGCGAGAAGATCAGAGACGCTATTAACACAAACACAATAACTAAATATTTACCGAACAGCATGGAGAGCATCTATGACTGGACTTTGAGAGATGGAGTTCCTCTTTGAAGCGTAGAGAGATACAAGTTTACCGCCTCTCTGTTACTTATTACTTTTAATCCTTAAACATAAATAACTATCATTTAACCGTTTCTTATCTAATGAACAACCATTAGGACAGCCAACATGAAAAAGCCAGAAAAACAAACATGAGGTTAAAACAGCATACCGACCAGCAGCTGAAAGACGAATACTCACGTTTGACGATAGCCATACCACGCACTTAATCACTTCATGTCTTACAAAATATTTTGAAAAAGTCATAAATTCGGTTTCATAAGCAATTTGACCCCTCTCAAGCTAACATTACATTTAAACAGAATATAACTGTGTTTTTGCAGACAATCAAAAATTTTTGAACGCGGCTCCAGAGTGGTATCTTATGAAAAAACACCCTTTCTATTGGTGTGAAAACCAGCATACAGGAGTTTATAGCCCCCATTTGTGCACACACACCACATCACAAATCATAAGTTTTGGTCTGAGGAGCTCAGAGTTCTGCCTCGCAGCTCCTCAGATCAAAACCATTTTATTTTCCTTTGTACCAGGATGTAAATTTGCATGAAAAACTGGCTTTTTGGGTTCATGCGTACACGGTTTCTGCAGACACTCTGGGAGAACTTCCTCATCGGGTTCATTTCTTGAGACCAGAGGTTGCTAGTACTCACGATCTTTAGTGATGTTTCATTTCATAATCATACGAACAATTATTGGTCTGACATGCAAACTACAATATTTTCAGTTATTTACAATCGAATTGTTTTTACAACATCATCACAAGAGGGTGGATATTCTATAAAACCCACAGTAAATACTGTATATTATCTAATATGGTAGATCTACTCATTTTTGACAGGGCTGTTCTTATCAAAATAAAATTTGCATCTCCAGGTGTTAATTTCTTGCTAATATTCCTGTATACAAGGACTAATTTAGAGCACTGGTTGGTTGAAAACAATTTTTTTTAATGCACATCAGTGAAGAGGCTGACAGTGCGTATACATCCTATTAATAAAAAAATGCATATTGCCTTAGTCCTGCTGAAACTGGACTTTTAAAAAAAACACGTAAACACGTCAGTCTGACTGAAATCGCTCAAAGTCAAACTTATTATCTCTTCCATGTGTACGACTCGATGGGACTGGAACTGGACTAAGGTTCCTACGCATGTCGGGCTTTGAACCAGAAAGTTAAATAGCATGAATCTGTTGCTAGGAAACCAGGACGTAAACAAAACCTTAAAAGACACAAAAAGGATATGAAACATGAATCTTTTCATCGTACAAACAGACGATGTTTAAAATACTCAATGTACATTCGAGTAGCTTTGTGCTAACGCATTTTGCAGACTATTTTGATATATACGAGGTTAATTAGGAGACAACCAATGGAAACGTCCTGATAGTAATGAGCTGAGAGAGGGCATTCGTGCCCTGGGAAAGGATAGTAGCTTACTCAAATCCCTGAACTATGACCATAGTTTGACATAACTGTGCATATAATCAAGTGAAATTATATTGATTTGAAAGATTTGCTGAACTCACTTGATTTGAAAATCTGTAATTCAACAGCACATCATAGTAATAGTTGAGCTGACCACTCTTAACATAACCTCCTAGGAAAACAGCAGCTGTGTGGATGTGGTAAAATAAATCCTCCTCAACACTGACTTGGTTTTAAACAAGCTACTCAGGTCAGACTTGACACTGAGCGTGGCACTGCCCACAAATACGTCTCTCAGATAAAGTCCCAACACTCTCGGCAGCACTTTGTTTGAGGTCAGCTGCTGAAATAGGTCATGGTTTTCCTGTAATGAGAGACAAAGGGGGTTTCTGATTAAATTTTGCAGCCATAACGGTCATCGCGCTCACGGCACACGCTAGTCAAGCAGAAAAAGGACTGTATGTCCTCATCAAAATTCCAATCATAAAACCAAAACAAAAGCTTTCAGGTTCATTTATACGATGTGGATAAATGGCCTGAAAGAAAAAAAAGGATTAACGTGGAGTCAATTCAAGCCCTCCAATCAAAACCTCTCAGTGACAGGCTGTTTGCCTTATGCGCTGAGAAGGGCGAAGTGAGAAAAACCTTTTAAGATAAGAACGCTCAATTTAATTCAAAGGGGGATTAAGGACTACATGTGAAATTTTCTTTAACATGTCCAAAAAAAAAATACTTGAGGTCTCACTTTTCCCAGAATTTTGACTTCAAACTAAAATCTTTCACGAGGCCACAATCCCCTCCTGCAGATCTCTAAAAACTTCAAACTCGGCTCTGATCCTATTTTACGAACAATTCCTCCAGGAGGTGAGAGGCTTTTAGCTCAAATGAGCACATTAGCTTTTGCCACAATAAGAATTTTTTTATGCTTTTAAAATGTTTCTACTTCAGGATGCTTATTTTTTAGCTGTGTCGCAACAAATTTCCATCACAGTTTGCTGATTTGCACAGTTTTGTGATTGATTTTATGATTGCAAAAGTCGAGTTTATGTCCCACAAAGTAATTATAAAAAGTCTTGTTTTCGTACAATCAGTTTTCTGTCTGATCAGGCGAAAGATCAGCTGAGAGGAGCAGAGAGGGAGATAAAAAAAAAGAGAGCTGTACATAAAGAGAGGATGAGTGTATGTGGAGTGGAGTGGAGTGGGTGTGTAGGGGGTTGGTATTAGAGAATAAAGAGAGAGAGAGAGAGAGAGAGAAAGAGGGAGAGAGAGAGGCTGCTCTAACAGTGGCCCGCTGACCGGCAGTTGAACCTCTCTCTGAACTGAAGATGAACCTTAAACTTGAGGATCTTCGGTCACGGATCTCCCTGGGAGCTACAAACCGCGGCAGCGAGCCCACTGAATGATGCTCTCACACACCCACACACACACACACACACACACACACACACACACACACACATAGACACGCACGCACACCCAATACAATCTTGCAAACTGTATACACACCCTGTCAATGTTACACACAGATAATTCCATCATCAGCGCTGTAGCGTACACAAATCCACTCGCAACAATTCCTCTGGTGTGAAATCTGCGCTCACACATGTGCGCGCGCACACACACACACACACACACACACATACACATATGTGCAGACATTGATCTTCTGAACATGGATGTTAACCTTGCCCTCCGCCCTGTGTACATTTTTAGTTTGCACATACTAATCCACAGAGCTTTGCAATCGTGCAGGACGTGAAGGTGTGCCACACAATATCATACGTGTAAAAACACAAACACACACACACAAAACAGACCACTCCAGCAGACATGTCAGAGGTTGTGGTAGCTTTTTACCCACCCCCACCGTGGCACACCCGTGAGGGCAGAGCAGAATGCACCGCGGGGTCACGGACCGGTCACCGCAACACATAATGATCCGGGTTCTGTCTTATGCTCAGCTGACAGACAGACGGTGAGAAGAGAGAGAGAGAGAGAGAGAGAGAGAGAGAGAGAGGGGGCGATGGTGATGATGATGGCAGAGGTTAAAGCAGAAAAACACACACACACACAAACACACACTTTTTCAAATGCTTGTAGAGTTCACGTTCGTCCTGCTCGCCCTAAGGCTGAAATTGGGGATGTGGCCACAGGGTGTAAAATAAGAAGTAAGCAGCATCTTCTGTGAGGAGATCTTTCAAAGCTCTAACCTCACTGTAACCTATGTTGTCAGGTCTGGTTTGTGACCGGCTCAGGATGTCACAACATGCCACAACAAAGAAGCCACACTTACCAGATCCAGACTGTCCCTCCAAACCCTGACTCAGACTTCACATTTTGTGTCTCGTTTGCTCACATAAATTGTGGCGAGCTGTCATCTCACATCATTTTGTTTTCTGTAAAAAAAGAGCATAGCAAGGAAGAAAAAGAGGTTCAAACTAAGCAGCAATCTTCAGGGCTGCAGGACTGCTATGTTTGGAAATGGACACAACAGGGTAAAAAAGAGGTGTGGTCCCCGGAGCTCATGTCCTCAGGCGACATTTTACCAGAGATAAAATAGAAACAACATTTAAATGTTCATCTTGTTAAAGGAAAATACCGGCGATATTCGGTGTGTTAGGGTCAAACACACCGAAACACTGAGTTAGACACCCCCTTGAGCGATGAATGTTGCTGACCGCTTGTTTCTCTAGTTATACCAACTTTAGTAATGACCGCACGATAGCAATACACAGTGGTCTATGGAGCCATAAACAAACCTCAAACAAAACGCCACTCTATAGCCACAAATAATGCTCAGAACAGCACCTAACTTCATCAACAGGACATATAGGATCCCAGCCACAGCATTAGCCACCAAACATCTTTTTAACTTCGGCTAATTTCTTTAGCAAAGAGACGAAACACAACTCACCTACTCTCTTCCAGCAGCCGCTTGTTTGTAGCGAGACCTCAGACCAGTCCATTACGGACTACAGCGGGGTGACGCAGCTCAAGGAAGAACATTTATGATCATTTCTTTATCATTTCCTTTAAGTAGTAATCACCACATGAAGAAATGAAATGTTTGACCCCAAGTTAATTTTACGCCAGAATATCCCTTTAACCGCTCAAAATGTGCAAACTCACAGGTTGCTTGCACAGTCGTCATTTGGAGAGTTAGCTGCAAGTTTCCTGAAGCTCTCTTGGAATTAGATTCTGATAAGTAAAAAATCTGATAATTAAACACCTCAAATGACGAAGGAAACGCTGTCCTTACACTAAGATCAACCAACTGTTAAATTAGCTACAAAAGGCTCCATGGTGTGAATAACTGAGCCTCTGTCAAAGCTATGGGGCCGCAGCTCCATCCTGACACTTCTACCTCCAACAAAGACATAAAATCTCTAATCTGAGACTGCAATCTTAAATCTAGAGGCTGACTAGTTTCTCTATTTGTAGGAGGTCTACAGTTTTGACAACTGAAATCACACACTGTATATCCTGAATGACCTACTGTAAACCCATTAGAGGATACCTCTGTTAACAGCAGGGTTAATAATAGAAATATACCCTTGAATGTTTGAACAAAGGCTGTTTTCTTTCTCCTAGTTTGTCAGACTTCACACATTAGGCTAAAATAACATTTCAAAGCAACAGAAAAGCATTAAACGGCTCCTCAGGAGGGACAAAAGTACCCCCCTCACCTTCCTTTTCAAGCCCGACTTTTACCTTCAGCTGCATGACGAAATAAAGACTTTCTTCTAATGACTTATTCATATCCCACAGGTACGACACGGGGAAAGAAAAGTGCCAGGAGTGAAGTATGTATTTCTACAAATGGACTTTAAAAGGAAATGGAAAGTGAGTTGTCAGTGTTTAAGAATATTTTAACCTGTATCCCCAGAGCTGCTTGCATGCTCATTTTCAGCCCCTCCATCCTTCACAGTCGTACTTTAACACACACTCACTCCAGGGAGCTGCTCAGTACAACCACAGCAGACGACTGCAGGCGGCTGAGCAGCTCCAGCCCAGCAGCTGGGGGGTCAAGGGCATGCGGACGGTAGCTGTTAAGGGGCAGATTGGCATCTTAGTTATATAAACATTTCTCAGAGGCAGGGCTTCTCTGGGGGGCAGAAATAACGTCCTTGGACTGGTGAGACCTCGAAGTGTAGAGGCAAGGTACAATTTTATTTATGACGCAACTTTAAAGAGCTTTAAATAGACACTCAGAAACACCAGATCAAGAGAATAAATGTGAGATATGAAAGAAAAAAGAAAGATCAGGGTTTGACACTAACTTTTTTCACAAGGGGCAGATGTGCTCGTAAGTTGAAAGAGTAAGGAGCACAAGGAACTTTAGGGGCACAATGAAAATTGATCAAATAATATGTGTCTTATTGGTCGACATAAGTACTATTATTTGAAATCAATTTTAGGTCTTTTGGTCTCATGACATGGAAGCTATTGAAGGAAAACAGCCTTTTTTTAAAAAACATCAACCGGTATTTTATTGACAGTCCCTTATTCAACACCCGACGTTGACAGTGAGGGTCCCGAGTAGATTTAACCACGCTGCTGTTGCTATTCCCAGTTATGGAAAGTGAGAAGACACCGGCAGATCCGCAGTGAATGTCCATCGAATATCCAACCTAAAACTAACTTCACCGCTGTATTTACATTAAAAAACTAATTTGTTGCCTCAGCTGATTTTTTTATGCGCACATGTAACCCTAAATACAGTTTACAATTCACACACATCTATTTTTGGTCACAAATGCGAGTGAAGCGGTCGCACTGTCGAGCCCTGAAGATATTGAAACAGGAAATTAAAGGAGAGGATCAAAGCGGTTAAAAATAAGAAGCAAAGCAAGACTAAAAAACTGCAGAGAGAAAGGTACAAAATGATGGTGATGAATCCTACTTCATAAAATTCACTCAAACTTTCAGGAAATTCATTATGAAACGCTGATCTGCATTAACAGTATTCCTAGAGCTGTGACTCTAGATCCACTCTTCTTTCCCTGTCATGTCTCCGAGTGCAGCTCTGTGTTCTGATCATTGTTAGATTCAGGAGATAATTAAAAGCCTGCAGATGAAACATGACAGCACTGGAGCGCTGTGTTTACAGCTGCTTACAGGCCACAAAGTGCTGGAGAATTGAGCTGATGATGTCTCCCTGAATCTATAATGTATTGGTTTAAAAGCGCTTAATTAATTAAGACTGAACCCACATTATAATCCACAAAGAGAAATATTTGTCTGATTTTTAAAAGGACCCAAATTTAGCGCTTTTATCATGGCTGAAAACTGAGCTGAAAAGTGTCGAATGATAATCCACATTACATGTTTTAGCTAACCATTTTCATCTTAAAAGTTGGTCCTTTCATGCTACAAAAACTGACTGCACATTCATCTGTAATCCCCTCTCTCTTTTAATCTCCTCTGATAGGAATAGGGGGATTAAAGGAAAGAAATGCTGCTGTAAATATACAACAGCTTTCCTTAAAGCCAGTTTATGACAGTATTTAGCCTACATACAAACATATAAACAAAGGCCATTCATCCAATTACTCAGCCTGCTTATATTCTAATTCAACATGCACGTTGCAAGGTACCACAATAACCACGGATCATCACCTTTTAAAGGTTATACACAGCTTTTTTAGTTTTTTTGCAGTAAAAATTAGATCACTTTTCGTCTTTTTCCTTCAACAAACAAGAAAATTGGACATAAAATTATTTTAACTGAACAATATCAAATTAAAAAAGGTACAATAAGAAAAATTTAATGACTTTAAAACATGTTAACGTAATATACAGCACAGTTAAAAAGGCAAAATGTGTAAAACTTGCTGTAAATGTGACTGTTTTTAAAATTACAGATGGTTTTGTGTGGCCATCCTCCAAGTGCAGAGATACAGCTTTAGCATATGTTTGTAAACAATGTTCCTAATCTTATTACAGAGGTTATAGGGAGGTTAATCTATGTGGTCTAGTTCTGGGATCTCTCCATTTGATTACAGCGGCTGACAGTGTTAAATCCATCACCCCATATGATAAACAGCAGCATGTTTGCATTTCATACACATGCTGCTCCTTATTAAGACAGGCCAGTTGTTCCACTGCAAGGTCATCAGGTCTGTCAGCCAGTCAGAGATCACAGGGATGCTGTGTGTGTGTGTGTGTGTGTGTGCATGTGTGTATGTGTGTGACACATGGACCACATGCTGGTGTCCAGCCTGGAGGGTATCACAGAGTTCTGCCAGAACAAGTTGTGTTACTCGTGCTACCACACACATTGTATGTGAAAAGGTCACACTGCTGTCCCTGGAGGTGTGGCTGGGAGACCCTGTGTTACTCACAGACTGACATTGTGTCCCAGTTTGATGGTGAACCCTAAACATGAAGCATACACGCCTTTAAAGTTAGCTTCAAAAAAGTACTCTTTCTTTGTGGATTTAAAGCTCCTGTAAGTGATTTTTTTGTGCTGTCTATCACATTATCCAAAACCTACACCCTCATGGCAATTTATATACATTAAAACTATT
Source organism: Xyrichtys novacula (assembly GCA_962446985.1). Lineage (NCBI taxonomy): Eukaryota > Metazoa > Chordata > Actinopteri > Labriformes > Labridae > Xyrichtys > Xyrichtys novacula. Next base: position 30,641,879 of record OY660871.1, read on the forward strand.
TTACAGAGTCAGTAAATCTCTGTGAAGATGATCTGGTTTTGTTTTTTTAAGTTATACATATGCATCAAAATTAATTTCAGCCTGTTTAATAACTACATAAAAACTCCTCACAGGAGCTTTAAAAAGGAGGTTAAAAGTTCATTTTTAGGGTTTTCTGAGCTGTGCAAGCCGGAAAACTTAGATTTCTTTTACTGATCATGTCTAATGTCCACTGTGTGTTGGATTAAATCCCTGAATATAATAGCGTCCTTTAGCCGTGGTTCCCAGACTAATAGGATGGAGAAACATCAGCTCGTGACCTTCTTTGCAGGGTATATTTAATGACCATTTTACAGTGTGGATTTACGCTTCATTGTTAAAGGCCTGAAGGCAAAAATTCCCAGAATAAAAAGGCAATAAAGGAGCCATGCTCCAAACAAAAATCTCGAGTTGTATTTTGCAGACCTAGTTTTTTTTTTGGACAGTTTTTTTTACTTAAATATTTCGCAACTTCTTGAACTGAATGCTCCTGCTGGTTACAGTAAATTCGGAGTTTGTTACAACTGATAGTCATTTTTACGCCTAGAATAAGACAGGACTAGTATACCCTTTATACAAATGAAAAAATAAATGGTCACAGAACTAAAAAAAATGCTACGGCAGCATGTAATTATTAAACAGGATTAATGAAAGTGCATTAAGATGAGAGAGCGTGAGCCGTGATTTGACACTACTCGGACAGTGAGCTGATTTAAGGGTTTTGTTTTGGAAAAGAAAGTCCTGCAGGTGGTGAGTGCTCTCAGGTTTTAAACAAAATGAAGCTGTCAGCTCTGAGACGTCCCTGCCGTCCAGTTCTGTGAAAGTGGAGAAGATCTCTCCAAATAAATCAACGATTACGCTGCTTTATCAAGACAGTTTCAGCTACAGACTCTCACAGTTTTCGTTGTTATTGGCCGTCATTTGGTTGTGCCGGTGTTACAGTGAAAATGATTTTACGTCCTGCATATGTAAGGATCCATATTTCGGTTTCTGTATTTCTTTCCTTTGGGTTGTGTTACCTGCACCTTCTGCATTTATTTAAGAAGAGAGTGGACAGAGGTGTGTCACTCAGGGCACAGTGAACGCTCATGACTGACTGTGACTCCACTCTGTTCAGCCTTTTTAATACGTCTGTGTTTACTCTAACTCATAGCTTTATTGTAGGGGTCTGTGCCATCAGATATTGTAAGCTCTAGATGTTTGTGTGTCAGGGGGGCCACGTCATTCAGCAGTACTCCACTGAAAGTCTAGTTAGCAGTGAGATTTCTGTGCTAGACATATCTGCAGTTTCAGGTTCTGTAACATTCTCTGCATGTTCGTGTACCATGGCGACTAAATCTGAGGGTATTATGTCGGGCTTGGAGCTGATAAAGTCAAGCAGCAGTTTATTGCAAAGAGGAAAAGAGAGGCGACATCTAAGGAGGTGTAATGCATATGACTGGATCAGTTTAGGCAAAGGACAGGGGATTTTTTGCACATGAATGGGGAATGCATTTTAGATATTTGTGGTTGCAAGGAAGTATTTAAGGAATTGGTGACTTCTCAGCCTGGTCTGTGGCTTCTACTGCCAAATATTGAAAATACCGTTGACAACAGGAATGTCATAAATACAGGAAATACAATCATAATTACAAGGCTTGCAGTCTGCATTGTTTAAGAGTTTACTAGCAGTTTTGAGGTGGCGCATGTTAAGTTGCTTAATATATGTAGACATCTGTGTGGGTACAGGACAATATAGGGCTGGGTGATAAACCGAAAATTTACCGATACCGAAATTTACGACAACAAACGACGTCATTTTGCCCATGTCATTATATTCGGTGTCAAAAAAATAAATAAATAAAAGTTGGTTTTGGATGTGTGTAGGTAGGCTATGGTCTCATGTCCCTCTAAGACGCTGTCCTACACCATAGACGTGACTCCACCCCATCCAGTCCAAAACAAAGAGGGAAAGACAGGTGAGGAGATGGAGGACGGTTCAAAAGTTGTAGCAGCTGAAGTAGACGAAGTTAATGTGGGGGGTTATCGAGGTGAATTGCTTAATATATCGTGATATTGATTTGAGGTCATATTGCCCAGCCCTAATGTTATCTAATGGAAAATAAGGTGTGGATTTAATGCAGGCTCGAGTCTAAATCTGACGTAACAGACTTGGTTTACACCCTGCTGGTGCTCTCAGCCCCTCAAAGTTAACCTGCAACCTTAAGTAGGGGTATCCAGACCAGCTGTGCATCATCTCTCTTTCACTTCGAGCAGCTTAAAGGTTTTATATTGTTGATCAAAGTGTTATCAGCTTTACGGTTCAATTCTTAGTTAATTGCCAAACTTCACAGACTAGAAACACTAACCTCTGCTGGAAAACCTTCATGAGGCTGTTTTTCCATCACTGTCTGTCTCTAAAAGAAAAACAGAGCAAAGAAACTTCTTGCAGGACTTATCCTTGAAAGTCTTCCTCGTGTGGAGCTCTGAAGATTGATTATTTGAGTGATTCACCCTCTTTTCTTTACTGAAGCAGATCGTTCAGTTCTTTCTCTCCTTGGACAACAACAGAGATTGGCATTATGAGAAAAATGGCGATTTTTTTTTTCCAGACTTCTAGGTCGTCCTTGGTTTGTCTTTTAATAAATCTGGGCCAACAGCTTTCCTAAAGCGGCCTCTATCACCGTTAAAAACACAACACATAAGCACTTATGAAGACTCTCCAGGAGCCACAGTTCAAAAGCACTTCAAATTTTATCTTGTTTTTGTAATCCACAGTAAGTCTGACCTTTGAGGGTTTTATTGAATGATCCTGTTTTTTTTTTTAGCACAGCTAAACTTTTTTCGCTGATGGCATTGACCTGCGTCTGAACTTTGCTGACAGCTCCATGTAATTGGCCTAGACATGGGTCAGACCTCTGGTCAATATCCCTGTTAAACCTGGGTCTCCTAATGTAAAGAGGATTAGTCTGGGTCTGGAAAATCATGTCTCTATCTCTAAATAAAGGATTTTGGACAGATCGTGCTGAACTGTCCGAGTGCTGGAGCAAAATATTTTGAGCTTTAACCTGCTAAATCCAACGTTATTAGAGACGATCCTACGACGGGTACAGACCAGGAGGTCATGACAGGTGGTGGCGCCTCAGGGCCGAGACTGTGGCTGAGGACTCCCAGGTCGGGTGTAGACTGACAGGTGGTCAGTTGTTGAAGGGTGGGGGGTTGTATTAGCAACACCTAACATGACCCGGATGGAGTTTCTTCCCTCTGGGTGAATGAGAGTCACTGTTTCTAGATTCAAAAAGGTTTCGCAAATCTGTCCGTAATTGGGTTTTTTTTTTATCTTTAGTATATTACGAAAAGCCTTTCAGCTAATTTTAATAAAAGTATGATTTTTGGTTTAAAACTCCAATAAAGAGATTTTGACATTTATGAAATTGACTAAAATTCACAGTGTTGCCTTTTCACGATATACAAATCAAACAAGACCATCAGCTACAAGACTGAATATTTTGCTTACTTATTTTGCTGTATGAAAACGATGAAAGGGATTAGGTCCAAACCTTGCAGCAGAAGAAACAGGTCTGTTTTTACAACTTACACCGAAAACATAAACTATGAATTATATATTTGACTTTCAAAAGACAGCAGGATAAGATTTGTTGTCATAAATAACTACTCAAGCATGTAGTGGGTAAGATGTGCAATACCTGCTCTGTCCACAGGGGGCACCAACACTAACACAAACCAAAAGTTCCTCCAAGAAGTTTTACATCAATCCTTTGGGTTTATGGGGCTTCTAGTTTTGTCACTTTATCATCAGCTGAAGTATCGTGGGCGCTATTGTGATTTATTTTGGACTTTTTTCAACGCCTGCAGATTAGTGGCCGTCTTGAATGCTCAATTCTGATTGGTCGATATGACAATTAGTCTGTATAGTTGTTCAGAAGCTTTTGTGAATAATATGCTTTTGTGCCACAACTATTTACAAATGAATAAAATATATTTAGAGCAACTTCTTTTTTGTCTTTAAGTGAGTTGTGTGAGGATCAAGTTAGCATATCAAGCTAGAAGTTGTTGAGGAATAAACCAGTCAGGGTGGGGAAACACCAAAACCATCCTAGTAGTAGGGGTGAGAGAAAAAAATCGATACAGCATAATATCTCGATATTTTGTCTGGTGATATGTTGTATCGTCTCATTTCCCAAGTATCGATTTTTCAAATTATTTGCTAACATGAAGTCAAATCTATAATAATGGAAATATGAATTCAACTGTTTGTCCAATGAGGTTGGCAGAGGTGACATCATAGAGCAGGAGAAAGTTAGTGCAACAAATATATATAAGGTTTGCAAGATGTGCAACATAAAAATACAAAACAGCGTAAAATAAGACAAACATACAAACAAAGGAACAACAAATGCTAAATTAGCTAAACAGCTGAAAAAACAGTATAAATTTCAATATATTATATCGCATACTCACTGTATTGCAAAGTGTTAAAATCGCAATAACATCATATCGTGGCCCAAGTATCGTGATAAAATCGTATCGTGGGGCCATTACATGATCTCTTTAAAGACCAACCTGTTTTGACATAGACCCAATGTGAAAATGGGATCAGACTGAGCCCAGTCTTGTAAGATCAGACTCAGGAGAGCCTACAGCAGGATGGAGCTCAGGGACTAAACAGTCTGTTTATCTGTCACAACAGTCTCTGTGTCAGAGGAGGTGATCACAGAGACATAAATATGACGTACAACACAGTGGACCCGATCACTCCTCATGACCTCTGTGATCGCAACAGACGATACCTGAAGTTCACCATGAAACACCACACGGGGTAAAACAATAGATTTTCAAAGTCGATGGGTCTCGAAACCCTACGTCTGCAAGATCAGGCTGTAATCCTGAGCTTAGTAGGCAGAGATGTAAAGCTGCATCCTAAAAATAAAGCATTAAGTCACATGAACAAAACCCAAATTAATCCTGAGGTTTTTCATATTTGATCGCTAAAACAGCTGACTGTTTAGAAAAATCCACTCTTCAGCCCTCACCTCTCCGAGCAAGATGTCAGAGTGTTCCACATACGCCTGTTTATTTATACACTTAACCTTAATCTGGAGTGTCCTTCACTGCTGCAAGTGTGACTTCATGCAGCGAGACTCTGTGTGAAATTCAGGTGGAGCAGAAGCAGTTTGGAAAGGAGCCCACGTGAGTGTAAAAGCAGCATCTCTACTAGAGTGAAAAACTATTTTTCTACTTTCAGAGTAAAAAAGCAGAAAAGGTGTATCAGAGGGGATGTTTAGTTTGATCAGAGCTACTCTTTACTCTCTTTTGTGGATTAAGTCTCATAGAAAATCTCATAATTTGAAAAAAGATGTTCAGGTTGTGAAGCTCAAATTCTCTGCAGCTGAAGGACAGAAGAGGCGACTTGAGGACAAAAACGCTTGAGAGGTAAAAAGACGATCACAACACACAACCTGTGCAAATCAGAAGGGTGTTCTCAGACTGTACTGCACACACACTCACACACACATACACTCACACACACAGCTGCATCATCCCGCACCAATTACCACAGCTGTGACCTCACACGTCCGGGTCAGTGATTCCCTCAAAGTGGACAAAAAGAAACTTGTCCTGGAATCTCGGCTCCCAATTACCCTGCCCTGAGCCCGGCGGGCCGACAATGCTGCAGGTGAGAAGTTGGACCGGGCCTTGTCTCAGATTGGCAGCGGCACAATGGGGCCCTGTGGCATCGCCTGGAACCACTGTGAGCTTGTTTACAGACGGACTGCCAGGAAAGAGCTTCTTTAGAAAGAGGGATTTCCAGATGAGACGTCTTTATTTTCTGTGTTTTGTCCTCCTGGATTGTGACACAGATCCACTTAGAAACCACATAGTCATCAGGATTCCCTTTTATTTGATCTTTGGCAGACTTCTTTTAGAGACAATGTGCTACGGCATCTACACAGATACACACAGGGAGTGGATGGCACTCTGGGTGTCATGTTTGTGGGTCAGATCTGGGCGGCACAGCTTGATGAGACTGGCAATATTTTCACTAGATGGCATTGCTGTTCAAAGCTGAAATCATTTTGCTTTGGGACATTCAACACAACACAATATACAGAGTGTTATGGAGCTCCCTACACAAGGACATACACAGGTACTCAGAACTATGGTTAGGTAGTTTATTCAACAACTTCTTTAATGTCATTTAGACAAAAACTTTATCATAGCGCAAAACTCCTTCAGTGTTTGTATCTAAATTAAGTAAATCACTTTTTTGTTTTTTTCATTAAGCATCTTGAAATAACACTTTGTCAATTGGCAATACATCAATTTTAATTCCCACAATCCATCTGTACTGATTTGTAACTATGTGACAAATTCATATGATTTCCTGTAATGATTCCTAATGATTTTACTTTTGCTTTAAAGTCTAAATTGTGGAAACATTTATGCTTTTATACAAAAATCTGTGCAGAGTGTGCAGGAGTGGAGTGAGGCACATGTTCTCCCGTTAAAACAGCATTCACCTGGTGTCGCCACACCAAGTGACCTTGGTGGACGGTTCTGAGTGGGTTTGCAAAAGTGCTTCTGAAAGCGTTCCCACAGACCAATCAGCATGTGATGAAGTGCATCACAACGGAAATGTAAACAGATATGGGCATGCAGAGCAAAGAAAGAATCTGTACGTGCAGGTAGGGCTGCACGATTAACTGATTTTAGGTCATAATCGGATTATTTGATTATGACGAAGTTAAAAAAGTTAAAATCATCAAATTGGTTTTCCTCTCTATCATGTCTCACGCCTCCAGGCCACCATAGCTCCCCCTTCCTGCAGGAGTGCTCCCCAGTTCCCACACACACCAGTGTAAACAAACATGGCGTTTGCAAAAGAAGGAGTTAAATAGGGCTTGATACGGCCCTATTCCTTGGTGGAATTGGTACGGCTTCACAGTTTTGGATGAAGAGTAAATCACTCCCCGCTGCAAAGTCTGTCTGAAGGCGGTATCAACCCGTCAACACGGAAACGATTTCAGGAGTTAACGCAAAATTTTTTTGTCATATCAGCATTTCATCCACACGGAAACGGCGTTTCGGGGTGACTGTAAACAGTACTTTTTGAAAACGGGTCAGAAAGCGCATAAATCCGTAAACGACGACCATTTCATCTCCATGTGGATGTCTATCTGCATCTCCAGAAACGATTATGTGACACACAGCGTAACTCTTTTATGGCGACTTCGCTTGTCCAGCCAAAACAACCTTTATACACATGCTCTGTACTCTTCTTCTGTCTTTTGTGCATTTCCCCGGCAGCGTAACAGCGCCACTTACTGGCTTGGCATATTCCGTGATGATAGAAAAACTTATTATTATTAAAGTGAAGTTTGGTGAAGTTGTCGCTGAATAAAAAAAGCCAAATAGAGAAAACATTGGGATATTGTTTTTGGCCAAAATCATGCAGCCCTCTTGCAGGTATTTCAGTCTTGTCAAAATTAAAGTCCATCATCTGCTCCATTTAAAATCACCACAATAACAGATTCAACAGACTCCCCAGCTAAAGCAGAGCTCCCATGTCATCATCTGACTCAAATCAAAAGTTCCCCACTGTAGTTTCAACTTTCCAAATTATTCATAATTTGTCGTAATGAAAGCTGCACGTTGTTTTTTATTACTGGGAAACAATGAGTGTTCAGATTTTAGTCGCCCCTAATGACTTACACGTGGATTAAGGTAAAAAAATGATCATTTCAGCTCTGTCTTTGTTTTGCATCATAGCTGGGTTGTGAGCGGGTGAAGTAAATCTGATTGATTTAACCTGAATATTTAATGATTCAAAGAAAGTTTCAGGCAGATGTTGTGTAAGGAAGGATCAGGAAAGTTGAAACGAGGGTGAGAGTGGAGAGGAGCGAGACAGGGATGAAACACTGTAGCCGCGCTGTCTTTGGGAAACAGAGCGGCGGTATGTGTGGCAGAGAACGACTAAGGTCAACAACAGAGCCCTGCATTGATTTCACATATGTGCTGAGGTCAAAAACTATCATGGGACCTTTGCCCCTGGGCAGTTTCCAATCATTCTGTTTCTCATAATCTGTGGAAAACTTGTCTGCTTTTCACAGTTCAATGACCACTCATCTCTGCAGCAATTACAGTGCCCTCTTTGCACCCTGACCGCTCAATGCCATGTACAAGTGATCTAATGTGATTCTGTTTTCCCGCTGCTTTTAGTACACCCAACAAAGCCCAGTCCCTGCCAGTACGCTGCAGGCCCAGCCGCCCGTCTGGCCTGAACTGACCCCCTGCGAAATCTGAGAATCGAGGACTTTCTAAAAAAGTCGTTAAACTTTAGCCCATTAAAATAAACGTTCAAAAACCTACCTGTGGTTTTTTACAAACCATGAACCAAAACTAAATATGAATGTTGTGCCTCCATCTCCAAAAATCGGTGCACAAACAACCCGTGACGGGCGCTGACATTTCGCTCTGTTGACGCATTTTAGAGCCAAGGCTTAACAAGAAGTTCTCTGGCTAACCAAAGCTCTTATCAAACTCACCAAAACAGCGTCAGAGACCCCTCAGGTCGGTACAGTCCGCAGCAGAACTGGTTCTTCTTGATTTGGGGCAGACACTGCGACTATGGAAAGTTCAGCAATTTTAGTGCGCATCACGTAATCACCACAACAGTTCCTCAAACTTTTACTGCATAAGAGATAGTAAGGCAATGCTAGATGCCAGCTCCTAATGCAACTGTATTTTGGCTTTACTTTTGTCAAGGTGAAGATGAAGGCAGGCTGTCCATGTTTATAGTATAGTCAGTGGGGTTACCCTTCAGTCTCAAGCACTGGCACCTCTGAATACAAACAAAACAACCCAACCTAACCCACTCTAACCTCAGCTAACCTCCTTATTATCACACTGAATTGATCAATTGTAAGAAATCTTGAGAAGAATCATTGCTGGAGATTGATAAATGATGACAGAGTTGAAAGCTTTCTGCTGTTTTTCAAGTTTGAAAGGCCGATTTCAAACAAAAGCATCTTGAGCTGAGCTTTTTTGGAGAGCAGAAATACTCTGATTTGTTTTCAGAGGAGTGTAGGAAGTACATTCAGAGTAAAATAAACAGTAAACATCCTGTCTGTATATATATTTTTTTCATTCTCGGTATTAACAGTCAGTTGAAAACCGATTAGGATGGCCCCCCTCTGCACACAACACTCAATTGATAAACCCCGAGGGGCATTTGAAGATGACTTAGTGGGTCAAATGCAGCCTGCAGATATGGCAGATAGTTAGAGAGAGAGAGATGCACTGCCACAGACACACACACTCACACACACACACAATGTGCAGAGCATTCACAAAGTGGAAACAGACGGCTCTAAAAATAAACCCTCTGAAATATTTAACTTACTGACCCAGAAAACAGCCTCGGTGTAATATGTTTGCACAAACAGAGGGCACCATGACGGCAGAGCCATGATATCATTAAGGCTGACGCTAACTCCGAACAAAATGCAAGATTCATACTCGGCTGTCTGCCTCAGGTTCATTTAGTAAAGTCACATGCAAGGGAGGCATGTGTCACAGCTCTTTAGTCATTTATTCGAGGCAGAGAAAAATCAGCCAAAGAGTGATTAAATCAGGTCATTCGCCATCAAATTTTCTCAAAGAGGGACTCAAGCGTTTTTAGTCCTAGACCTCTGTGATGTTGGGGGAGAAAGAGAGGCAGACTGACAAATAAAATTATACACATTTTTAGTCAAGGAGCATCTTATGTTGTAGATGTTATAGAAAATGTTGATTTACACAGACAAGCAACAATGCAGCCAACTAAAGCAGATGAGAAGGTTACTTTAGGTGTTGCAGGCGGTTATTCTCTGTGCTGATAATCTTAGATTGTGCTGGTTTATGTGATACAGCTGCTCTTTGTATCAGTCTGATAATCTGCATTTATATACTTAGCTCATGGGGGGTACCTCAAACTTGAGCTCATTCAAGTCCAAAAGGGAAGATTTTACAGGACTTGGACCAAGTGGACTGAATATTTTTCACCTGATAGCTACGGTTTAAGATGTTAGAAATACCTGAATAAAGTCGGTCTATGTCTGACGTATGAGAGGAAATGAATGAGAGTACGATGATGCCAGTTCTTGATTTATTCATTGACCTTTTTCGTCATCCCTTTTTTTACCCATCTTAGATGTAGGCTTCCGGTGTTCATTGGTAAATAATTCAAGTTTAGGTTACCTAAAAAGAAAAAGGTATTTGGAGGAGCTTTATTATAAAAATATAGACCCTATGGACTTCAACTGTTATCTTTATTTCCTGAGTAAAACTAATAGTATTTCACTGTTATGTGTTTTTTTTTAATGTAATTTTAGTAATATGTGAAATACTTCCATTATTGTTTACCACTTTAAAATGCAAAGAGAAACAAACATTTTTACCACAGTGTCAAAAGGCAGAGGAGGGATATGCCAGAGTCCGATAAGCAAATTAAACTGATACAAAGTGTGTGATCAGGTTGATCCTGGTTTTGCTTTTTGAACCTAGTAGTACGGGATTTCGACCAATCAGAACCAAGATAACTGCAATCAGTAACAATTAAACTCCTTGTATCAGAAAACTAACTGTATAAGTTTGCTGTATTTTTTGCTTCTTCTGTTAAAGCACTTTGTAAACATCAGTTTTTTTAAGGTGCTATATAAATAAAGTTCTTATTCTTATTATTGATGTTGTTATCATTATTATTTTTATTATTGTTAATAAAAAATTATGTGTGATTTCTTAGGCTTCGCTTAAAGGCTGATATTTCTCTGTCTGCTTTATAACAAGCTTGACAAAATTCTTCATTTTTTGATGCTTTAAGACTGAAAACATTTAATAACTCGTGACAAATGCAGCTGAAAGTCTGAACAGCCGGAGTCAGCTTTACAAATAACATGACAAAGTCAGAGTTCATTTTGACTCTCATTAATTCTCACTTGTGTTTTTGCTCTGTTTGATTTATACCTGAATGCATGACAAAAGAGCCGGGCCTGAAACTCTTTACCGAGCACGCCCTCTTGACACTTGATATATAGAGCCATGCATCTCCAAAGCTAATATTATAATGAATTGGATCTGTGTCTACGTGTGTGGCCCGACAGCGGACTGTTTGTGAAGATGTCCCAAAAGCAATACCCCCATCTCCAGAATCAACAGACCCTCATTTAGCATTCCCAGATCCCCTGAAATGAAACGTTCGTTTTTTCCATAACTATCATCTCCGGCAAAGCATTGCGAGGGAATTGGATCTGTCCCTGCACAACCCCTCTCCACTCAGATCTCATCAGTGTGGGTTGGAGTCGCCCCTCTCCCATGGAAATTGCTCTAAACGGCAGGGAAATGCACATCATTGAGGTGCAGACCTAAAACGGCGTTGGCCTCCCTCACATACAGACACCACCCCCCACAAGCGCTCCTCTTATAAATCCTTAAACAGGGCCTGACTCCAATGTATGGCAACACCATCAATATTGATGTGGGAGAAAGTTCTTCCAAAGCCGCCTCAGTCACAGAACATTAATATTGATAGTGTTGTGCACCAGCCCGGTCGCTTGGTGCGACTCTAAAATGGTAATGGCATCTGGACCGGGGGTTAGAGGCCAATATCATCGCTGAATATGGACATGGCTGTTTAGCTGCACGCAGGACAGAGGGCCATGCCAATCATCGTGTCCTCTTCAACCTGAGCGGACTAAGAAGGGCATGTCTGCAAACACCGAGGAACTTTGACTCTCACTTCATCCTGCATTTCTGATGAACTTTTTACAATCAAGACATATTAAAGAGTGGTGTTACCCATAGCAACGGTGTATCAGTACAGTATATCACATCCTTGAATTGAAGGTCCAAGAATGGGACGCAGATGGAAATGAATTGGCAGCTGATTGTTTCTTTCTTTGCAACAATTCATGCCGTCTATTGTTCACAATTTAATAACTGCATAATAAGGGACTGATGACGCAAATACACTCTATTCATTGGTTTGGCTATAGAGCAGTTCTTAGCATGCTGAGATACTAACATCAGCTCTGCCTCACATTTTTTGTAATATAAGCAAAGACTGATTTTGATCACAGGGGGCGCCAAAACTGACAGAAATCAAAAGTTCCTCACAGGAGCTTTAATATCAACAGTTACTGCAAATGTAGTCAGTGCAACTCCTTCTAGATCAGACCTGGGTATTTTACAGCCCAGCCCCTTGGATGTCCCTGCCCGGCCCTTCGTGAGGTCCGTCAATCAAATCATCAACATGCTATACAAGTGTGTTGCTTTTATTTTGAAAACCTAGCCGTTGTTTTAATTTCCGTTTGGACGCATGTGCACATATCCTAGATCTGCATTCATGAACAGAGACAAGTTTAAACATCTGCAAAATACACGTGGACGCATCATAGTTGCCACATCCGCTTATAATAAAAGACTTTAAGCTTGTTTCTCTCTGAAGTCGCTTGTCGAACTCGCAGGTGCGCTTTTTGGGGCTTGTTTTGAACTAGTAGTTGCTTATTTGGGCTTTTCTGTATGTGTGAACCCCCCTGATTTGAGGTTGAGGTTATTGTTGGTTCGGCCCTCCAACACAGTTCAGGTTTCCCATGTAAAAATTTATTGCCCACCCCTGTTCTAGATGATGACTAATGACCAGTCTAATAATCCTAAAAACACTTCCACTGACTCAAAATTAACCCCCTTTGTGCCGTGTTCACTCCCACAGATGTGCGGTTTCATTCTCTTCCAACCAAAAGGTTCAACAGTGAGTCTGTTTAACATTTAGATGGGATCAAACAACAGCAGCCCGATCACATCTCACCAGATTATTGATCCCTCACAAAGCAGACCGTCACTGTCAAACATACACATACACCCTCTACGACGACGACTGACAGTGAACATGTTGCAGAGCAGAAAGTCCCGCTGCTAAGACAAGACAGGGGTCACCGGTACGACTGTCAGGCCACCTCCCCCTCCTGAAGAGCGAGCTTCACTTAATACCCACTACATTTTGATGGTGAGTCAGTGAGTGGGACCTCTTTGGGGGACAAAGAAGAGTGACCTCAATTCAATCTGACATCCCACCTATCGATCTGGGCTGCCGTATCCCCCAGAGATGGACGTCTCGCTCACCCTTGTGCTGCCAACGTTCACATTTAGCGACAAGACGAAACACGTCTTTTTATTAAACTGAATCCCTCCACGTGTCTGGCCTCCTCCGCACAGGTCTAAATTACAAACAGTGACCTGCTTTCACAGACCCTCCTCCTCCTTCTCCTCCTCCTCCTCCCACATAGGGCACTGTTCATCTTCACTGGGGCCCTTTTGCTAAATTGAAAGTGTGTCATAACAAATAGAGGAGGTGTCTGGCTTAAATGCATGTGACTGCCGCAGATGTCATCTCTGTCAGAGCGGCATCCCGTGTATTTTTAACAGGGCACACTGTGACACGGACCCAGGACAATTACTGTCAGAGCACACGGGGTGATGAATCTGCTGCCTTATTGTGTTTGTCATCTCGACCTCTGTCTGGAACCTGATTGGTACGGTCGCCTACCTTCAGAGGGCTCAGATGGATGCTTTGTGTCTGGACTGCATGTGTAAATGTGAACATCATTACACGGACGCTGCAGACTCATGAAGCTCACTCAGTTAGACAAAGAACAACTCTAGCATCATGAGGTAAAATACAATTGACTAAAAGTGCACTAGTAAAAAAGTTACAGAAAAAAGACAGGAAGGAATATATTCGGTAAACGGAAGTAATTTGTAAGCCGTACTATATTTTAGAAAGGATTCTCGTCACACTGCAAGATAATGAGGTTAGTTTTAGGCTCAATTCCTCCCATAGGATTATTTTGCAGTCATGTGAGGTATGTTGAGAGTGACTTACGAAAAAAGAACAAATGTAGCCATGGCAACAAAAGTAAACATAAAGCATAGTGACAGATAGACATCAGAAATTAAGGACCAACTGGTTGACTTTCAGGCAGCTATGTAAGAGTTCCTACAATGTCTCAATGTATAGATGTGCACAATTCAACTGCTGAGCCAGAGTTGAGGTCCTTACACGCCGGGAGCGTTTTTATCGTTCGATTATTTCAGACGTCAATATTTTTTTTCGAACCTGTATCCTGTCAACACAAGCGCTCTCATCAGTGACATTTTCCTGTCCTGCGATATTGCGGCATTTATTTTTTCGCATCACGGTTGAATTTTCTAAAGTTTCGCATACTGTTTGTCCACTTCTGACCAATCAGATTGCGTGTTGTTGCGACGTCTGATTCACCGGTATATCCAACATGGCCGACCCGCTGATTGTTTACATGTCGGAGAACAGAGTGCTCTTTGAATAAAAAACACAAACATTACAAAGATAACGACCTGAAGGACAACTTGTGGAGAGTCATAGCGTCGGATTTCTCAGTTTTACAGTGTAAAAAGACAGCAACACCCAATATTTCAGTGATAAGATGTTATTTTACACCAATACTTAATTTTAGATAGTATAAGAGGAACATAATTGAGACCCTAGAAATATACCGATGATGAAAGGATCCTCTACAATAGTTTAAAATCAAGAAATGGTTAAAGTAGGAGAGTCGTTGTTGTTAAATCACAGCTAGAAAGAAAGAAAACTTCCCTAAATGCAGGAGACGAACACATAATAGAGCCAACAAAGACTTACAAGCATAACTTAAACTGTTATATGCAAAGTAATTCATCCACAAAATAAAGGGTTGTAAATGCAGCAGCTGGCTTTGATATTTACTGGCTGTGATTTGTATTTTGAAGCAATGTATTTTGCTTTTATGGTTTATGCTGAGCCGGGTGTTTGCAATAAATGGCAGGTGTGCAAAATTGAAGTGCAAAAGTAATTCAGCTCCTGCCATTCAAAAGAGCTATGTCACTTTGATTTACCTGTACACATAAACATGCACACACACACACACACACACACACACACACACACACACACACATAGATGCACACACACACACACACACCTTTGGGCCACATGTGTTTTTTATATTCATATGGTGAGGGAGAGAAAAAAATGTGCCTCCAAAATGGAGGTTGAGGGGTCATGGTGTTTGGCCAGGAGTGACAGCTCCGAAATGAAGGCATAAGTCAATCGGCTACTCTTCATACGCACACACACATAAACAGACACACACACACACACACACACACACACACACACACACACAGAAATGCATAGGCTGGGGCAGGAGGGATGGCAGTGGGCGGTCAGGATAGAGGGAGGGGGTTGAGGGGTTGGGGGAGGTAGATGGAAGAGGGGGAGGTTAGGTGTAAGGGGCACAAGGTTAGCATGTGGGGGAGTGTGTGTGCGTGTGTGTGTGTGTGTGTGTGTGTGTGTGTGTGTGTGTGTGGTGAGAGGGAGGGAACTGAACAGCATGAATGAAAGTGTGAATGCACCAGTCTACTCTTGTCCAAGTTTCTGTTGTCTGTGCGAGAGTGTAATTACTTAGATACACACACAATCACACACATGCACACGCACACTTTGTGACACACCTTGAACCCAGAGGTCAAAGACCATGTGTGTTCTCTCTCTCTCTCTCACACACACACACACACACACACACACACACACACACACACACACACACATTTATACACTCTTACACTGAGTCATGGTGTTTGTTTGCTCTGTGTCACGCACCGAACAGACCTCCATGAACATTTGGGCTGCGTCCCAGCGTGAGCTCAGGACCCCCCCTCCCACTTTGTTTCAAATCATCGATCGATCTGAGGTATTGATCGGCACATGTGCCTCTTTCCCTCATTGAATCAAAGTGCTCCCTGTAAAGAAAAATATCTGAAAGTGGCAGCACGACTGTTCATACTTAATGATCTGTGGTTGAAGTGTTTTATTGGTGTCAGAGGATTCAATATGAAAATATCCTGCTACTGTAGATAGATGGGAAAATATAATCTAAAGATTGAATCACAAATTTTAATTTGCTATATTCACTTAGCGGCCATTTTTCTTGGATGACTTGACCAGGGTGGTGGCTAAAAAGTCATTTTAGTGGCCACACTGGGCTGCACATTTGCACAGCTGGTGTTATCATTTTTATTGATCTGCAACTGAGAAAAAGAGTAGAAGAAATCAGGAGATATGATATGCGATAGTTCACAGTTAAAGGGATATTCCGGCATAAAATTAATTGAGGGTCAAACACACCGTAACACCAAGTTAGACCAAGTTAGGCGGTGGTCCTGCATTATACAGCTTCAGTGTAGTACTGAAGTCTTACTCAGCTTCAGTATAAAATTAACACGATTATAACCACTGCATGCACACACTTTGCATGAGCACGCACACACGCACACGCCTCACCAAGGCTGATACAAACCAACAATAAACACACACTGCACTCTGCGTTTCCACTCATTCACAGCATGGACCGGAAATCAGGACATTTTCTCTGACCTTAGTGGACTCAGCTTCTCTTCGTTATGATCCTGGTGCCCCAGAGTCGATGTCCTGTTTTTGTCCATGATCTCAGGAAAGGTCCTGGATCAAATGTGTCCAAAGAAGTCCATTAAGGTCCACACAGAGAAGTGGAGGCAGGTTCTACTCCGGTAACTTGTTGCAGAGCTTAGCTGTAGCTGTCTGTGGATATTTGTTTTAACCTAACTAAACTCCAAACTTGTGGTTATTTCTATCAGCCACCTGCTTCTCTACCTAACCGGTCTGCTACAGATGAGGCCTGGAGTCCACCGTGTGTAAACATAGCCTATTGCTTTCCGGCTAAATCTGGTGTAAACAGCGGCTATTTGCCCAAAAGTGGCGATTAACGAGTCCTGTAAAATTTCGGTACCGGTAATGGTGTAATTCCAATTTAAAAAGGAACTTTGTATGCTTCAGCAAACAGTTGTGAATTTACAATAACAGTACAGCTAATCGGTCACGTTCTTCCGGTGCCTGACCAGCTCCGACAAGGGGAAAGAGTGCGCATGTGCGATTTAATAACAGGAATCAATGGAGGCCTGAGCCGGAAATACATGAACTAACAGTAAATTCAAACGCGTAAAAAAACTCTTAATTTACATTTTAACTGCAGCTTATTCACTTTACCAAGTCAGTCAAATTATTGATCACAGATGTTTTTTTTTAATTGAAACACCAATCAGATTGTACATTACTGATGACAAAAGTCCTCCTTAAAATGTTAACTGGTTTAGTGAGGTAAATGCTGGGCAATAACGATTTTTGCTGGCTTTTGTTATTGTTTTGCTGGTAAGGAAATGATTAAGTGTGTCCTGGATAACAATATTGATAAAGCAGGACAAGATACTAAAAGGCAAAAACTCCTGATAGCTAATAGACTGAAATGCTGAGTAATGCTTATGTTAGCTAGCGAAGAGTTACCCAGGATTTCCACCACACCCGAAACGACTCCGATCCGGAACAGCAGCGATCTTTGACAATTTACACCAATTCCTACCATATCCGTTTGTGAGACGAATTTAGTGGCGGATTACGGACAGTGATAATCACGAAAACTCACAAGAACCTGCAGATTCACGTGCAATCATGCAATAACGGGTTGTTTCTCAGCCACATAGGCTAACCATAAAAGCAGTCGATTGTGTCCTTCCAGAGGAGGAAATCCACCTCTAGACTTCTAAAATCAGCATCTCCTCATCCATGGTGTCATCGGGGTGAAATGCTGTTTGTCTCCGCCCATTTGCATGCTGTGAAATACAATCCTTCTTAAACACAGTGTTTTATTTTGAGAAGAAGCCGGACGTTTTATTTTGTGTCTGTGCCTGACTTCCTTCCAGCATGGGTTAATCTGTGCTGAATTTATCCGGCATGCTCCAGTGTCCGAAAAAATAGTCTTGTGTCTTGTGATCAGCTGTGGAGTCCGGCGACCCGCAGTGGAACGGAAAGAAGCCGATGACAATGGAAACATTAAGTTAAATGGTTACGATCAGCTACGATCGGTGGATATGGCCTTTTCATAGCCATTCTGGATGCCGGGGAAATTGGGAGTTAGGCTTGCCCAGAATATTTTTAATGCATTATAGATAACAGAATTTTTGATTGTGTAGAACAAATCAATATAGCAAAGAGGAAAAAAAATTATGGGCTGAAATGTTAGCTTGCAAACTGTAGCCTGAGGCTAGTTAATCTTAGCTAGCTAACAGCAATGCTCGCTAACAAATAGGAAAATTAGACAATTTAGCTGTTTTATGTCCGTATTCATGGCTCATTATTATGTTTTTTAATCCATTTTTATTTTAGCTGCTGATGACTTGAGGTGAGCATTCAGTAACAGGATGGGTAAAAATGGTTCAAATTGATGTTTATAACCTTAATGTAGAGAGTTATTGAGACAGAGAACCACTTACTGTGAACAACAGATTTTTATTTCATTAAACGGATAATCCATATTGCCAAACAAAAGAAGAGAGGATAAAAACAAACTTGTAGAAACTTTCTGTGAATTCATTATTGACAGACAGATTTCTAAGGTCCCAGATGGCTTTACCGATATCAAAACTTGATACAAACGAGCCATGTTGGAAATGTGACACAGGTCGTCAAAAAAAAAAACTTACTTCCAAAAATGGGAAGTAAAAAAAGAAAAAAAAAACTTAAAATAGTCCTAAGCTAAGTCACAGTCATAAATCCAACTGGGATAATATTGTAACATAGACTGAGGTTTTATAGGTTAGTGATACTTTTCTCTACGGTATCGGTACAATAAGCTCAAATGACATGAGTCGAAGTCGAGGGGCTTTACCCTACGTGACATATCATCAGGAAGTGGAAGGGCACTGGCAGGAGGTTCCAAAAATTAAAGTGCTGAAGAAATAAAAGCAAAAATGCCTGTTTTAGATGAATTCCTGATACTGTGTAATGATGCATTTTAAATCTGTGTATTTTGAACATCCTTTTCCTGAGCACAATAATTCTTTTTACATCCTGTGAGTTCACTTCCACTCCTGAATGGACATAATACCTGTTATAACAGGTAACGAGAGATTATGGCACAGTCATAAGATAAATGCTCAGTGACAAAATCTTTGTTCTAAGGCAAGTACAGCTAATTTTGTAAAATGCCCCCCCTCCCCAAATCCGAAATTTCTCCAGTAATGACAATCGACATTACGAAACAAAAACAAGGATTGTTGTGTCACTCCCGTGAAAGCGTGTTCAGAGTTAAAATGAGTCTTTCCTTAAAGTTAAGAGAGAGGGTCAATCGTAAAGGTAGCGAGAATCTACCAGTGCTGTGATTGTTCAGGAGTGAATAAGTGTGGGTCTGACTAGTTTACAATGCAAGTGCCTAGGCTTTTATTTTGTCATTTTTCTTTTACAAAATCCACTCCTCCCTCTGAGAACCCAAAACAAGTATATAGTCAAATTTTAGACAAACCAAACATAATTTTTGATCACCAACACTCTCAAAATATCCAAACAATATGCTTTTTTCTCAGCTTTGGCACAGTCTGCTGATAAGTGTGAATTTAGCTGGGACTGATTTTTTTTCTTTTTTCAACTTTTATCGTTATTGGCATGTTTGTCCGTCTGACTGTCTACCCTTTGAACCTGAGCTTTCCCCACTGAACCCTAATACGCTATAGATGCCTATGAATCAACGATATACTGTACATATGGACACAATCATGAGTTTTCTCTCCATATAAACAGTGCTAATACAAACACACACATTAAAACATGTCCTCTGCAAAAGTCCAAGACATTTTGGCATTTGTCTTTTTTCTTAATGGCTTCTGGCTTTCTTTTTTAAAAACTGGTGAATGTACAGCGGGCCTCGTGCTCCTGGTAGTGGAGTCCCATCGGTAAAGCCCTTGCTCGGTTTCTGCAGTACTGTGATGCTTGTATGCGGCCTCTGTGAATGGAGGCGTAGCACCGACTGTAGAGCAAAAGTTTAGTCTTTCGTTGCCCCTGTTTTCATGAGGTTGACATCTGAAGATAGTCAAACAGACCTGCTGGTGAACTGTGCAACATCCCAATCTCCTGCCACATCTCCAAGGTAGACCTGCACCATCAGCTGTGGAGTGGCAACAGGCTACTGTGTCTCTGCAGTTGCCGTGGTGAATGATTGGCTGTCTTGTGAAAAACGGGATGCTATCGTCAGTGGAATGGTGAGGGGGGCGTCTCCTCTGAGTTTGAACACAGAGGATTAAAGGAAGTGAAGGATGTTGGATGGATAGATGTATAGATGGACGTTCAGCCTGGATTTCTTCGACAGCTTGTTTTTGCCTGTCTCTGCACCTCAGGGCCCGTTCTCGTTGTAGTGGAGGGAAATCGGCCTCTCGCGCTGCACCGCCGGCATGTAGGGCCAGTTGTAGCTTGAACCCGAGAGAAGCATGTCACGAAGCAGTGTCTCGATAGGTGTCTTGCCAACCAGGCGGACGAAAAACAGCTGCTCGATGACCGGGGAGGAGACGATACGAAGGGAGGGCAAGCGGAGGAGGAGGCGCCCAAAGCGGTTTGGCTGGCTGGGGTACTGGTTCCTGACGTACTCCTCCAGGGCACACTGGGACTTCTCCTGGATGCTCTCCACATGGGCAACGTCTGACAGCCCCATGGCATCTAAAGACAAGAAGGACATACAGAGTTTAAAGGTGTATCCTCATTATCCCGTAGCTTTGTCAGCCATGTTAACATTGGTAAACTTGCTTTTTCTCGCAGATAATGTTCCAACAGATGTTAGCAAACAGCAGAAAAAACATGTTTTTTTAATGGAAGGGTCACAATCTGGGTTTTATCATGTTTTTTCATGTTGTTTTGAAGAGAATTTTGACCAGTCAACAACTTTTTTTTAGCACAAAATATGTCTTTTCCTGCATTTTGAACAATTTTTTGAAGTATTTATTGCCTCTTCTGCATCATTCTTAAATTTGACCTGGTCTTGAGTCCTGATTTCTCTTTTGAAATTTTTGTTTTTATCAAGCACATTTTCACCTCATGATAAATGCATTAATTTGAAACAGGTGAACTCTGACATTCTTGTGTTTCTGCCCTCTTTTAGTCCCATAGAACATCCAGAGCTTCAGTTTTATGCATGTATGCTACATAAAGTTCAAACGTAGTTTTTTATGATAGAACTGATTAATTAAAGCTCCTGTGAGGAACTTTTGACATATTAATTTTGGCACTCCCAGTTGACAAAGCAGTTTTTATTTCTCATCCTATACATGCTTAAGTTGTGTCCTACGGCATTAAATCTCATCACTCTGACTTTTGACACTCAAATCTATTATTAATTGTGAACACTTTATATGGAAAACCTAAGATCAGGCTGTTTCGGGCTTGCACTCCTGCACAATTTTCAGGCATTAAAAGTTATGATTAAAAAATAGTCATTTTTGTTGCTGACAGTTTTGTTTACTTTTGTTTATCATAGAAAAGCATTGGTACAACTTTCAGTCTAATTTCATACGCAGTTGAGAGATTATTAGCACCTGCTATAAACACTGTGATACTTGCATTTAATAGCCGTTTTTAGTCTGTGTACGCATATTATATATGTCTCTGTTAAATAAACTAAAATAAATAGATTCTAATGTTTAAATTGTTGCTGTGTAAGGTTAAAATGACAGCACCTTGGCCTATTCAGCTCCTTGATGAAGCTGCAGAGGACAGAAGTATGACAGATGATTGCTCGGTGCAGCACAAAGATAAACATCTATCAGGAATTTCACTTTGTCAGACTCGTCAAAGAGGAATTTGAGCAGCTTTATCATCTGCAGGTCAACTTTAAAATGGTTATTGTGCAGAACTGCTTTAACGTCCATGGTACTGAGTCAGATTTAGTCAAAAGAGTGAGTCCGATTAATTCCTCAAATGTGATTGAAAACAGTTGTAACTTAAAAACTATTTCAGTTGTTGTATTGGTTAAAACTTGACTGCAGTAGGATAACTCTGTGTTTGTGCGTCTGTACATGCAGTTGAGTGGTGATGAGCCAATAACTTAAACCCCCTATAGTCAGAGCCTGCAGGTGGATGCCGTTGTGGTGGTGGGGCTGAAAGTTTGAGCACAGCTCTGGTGCAGGGTAGCAGCGGCATTAGCAAAGGAGGAGCAGAGACCGGAAATCCTGCAGCTTAGACAGAGCGCCTAATTGAAAGGATAAGTTTGTCAGGTGATTGTGAGAATGACGCACAGCAAATGCGAAATTAGTGCAGCTTGAATTAGCCTGAATTAGCTCACAGTCGAGTTCCTCTTCACGACCCTAAGAGGAGATTTTTTTTTTTTTTACACAAGTCTATGAAAGCTGCCCAACCAACTATATCTTTAAAAATGTTAAATGAGAAATGTCAGAGCAAGAAGTATGAGGAAGATTAAGAAATTTTAAAAAAATGAAGTTTTGATATGAGGTATCTTTAAACTTCAACATTCTTAACAACAGCCATGTCAGATATTAGAAAGCCTGGACTAGTTTACAGTCGTTGACATACAGCATAGATGTGAAAAAGTGATCAGGAAAGGATGCCAACTCCTGTGACCTCTTAATCCAACAAGTTAGAGTTAGAGAGTTCATGTTAAAGAGCCAAGAAAAAATCTGATGATTTTACTTTCTTATTAAGCTTTGCAGGACATCTGAGGTAATAGATTATATTTCCCTTTTTGTTTTTGGTTATCTGGTAAATATGGTGAGTTTTTTGGAATAACGAGACTCAGCCTGAGCATATATCTAAATTAAAACTAAAGTATATTTTATAGACTCAAAGTAGGCAGCTCAACACATTTTTATGTGATTGGCTGCATTTTAGACATAGGCGTGAAACTAGAACAGAGGAAGTCAACAATACGGCAAACCTACACACCCATCTGAGCTGACACTACATCAAGCTTTAACAACCTGTGGATAAAGCTGAACCTGAACATCACCAACAAATAACTGAACCTGCAGTGATCTCTTTCTGTAAAGACCTACATCCCTTCAGTGTCGTCTAGAGTGAGGGCTTTGTGAAGATGGTGCAGTGGAACCACACCACGTTAAACCAGCATGAAGAAACATGACAGAAGTCACTGACATATGAGACAAAGGAAGGTCACTTTGACAACAGAGATACCAGCAGGAACTGTAATGAATATCTGGGTATTTTTGTCATTGGTATTGGATCATGACCCAAAGAATCCAAACTGTTGTGAACCCTCAGCCCAAACTTTAGGATGCTTTCAGATGTTTTCCTTAATCTGAGCAGAAACGTCGCCTGATTTAAGAGATTCGTGGTTGTCACTGCTGAGCTGCATATCTGCTCCACCCCATGGTCTGTGTTCACAGCACACAACGGCGTTCCCTTTCCCAGCAGCTGGAGGTCTGCTCTGTCTTTGGCTTCATCCTGCTGCCACCCCTCCTCCCCACCCCCACCCCTCCACACACCTTGGCAAGAGTCTCGCACAGCCGAGAGAGCGTGTAACAGGGCGCGCGGTACTTTTCACACCCTCAGTGTGCAGGGGAGAGCACGGGGGATTTAGCAAAGGAGGTCAGAGATGTGTGAACTCAAAACAAAGAAACACTTTACCGTACTGTGCCGCGCACTGTACATTCACGGGGAGGGCTCTCACACTCTGCCCCCTGTGTGAACCCTCATTTAGAAGAAAGGTTTTGATGAGGGCAATTTCTCCTGCAGCACGCTCTTTCAGGGTAAAAGCGCAGGCCGGTAGGTTTTAACCTGTCACCTTGCCTTGTAGGTCTCCTTTGTCATCTCCCACTCTGATCTGTCCCCTGTGTAAACCCTGTCCTGCTGAGCCTCAGTCCTGCACCACCAAAAATTAATTCACCTCATATTTTTAATCGAGTGTGTCAACCCCTCCCCAGCCCGGGCCGCCACTGTTCTCATCATTCTAAGTGAATAATTGCTCCGGCTTCAGCTGCACTTCCCTCCACTCAGGGGGCAGATGGACTGCTTTTTTGTCGGGGCCGCCATTTTGGGTCCTGCGTGACAAGGCAGTCAGTGCCTGTTTGGGATTAGTGAAGCTGTCTATGTGACTGAAACCACTTCGCGTGCCGAAGCGACAGCTCTGTGGGCGCCCTTCCACGCCAAGCGCCGTGTTCTTTTGTCTGATCCCTGGGCACACACCGGGTCAGTTGGGGTGAGGGATCAGGGTGGCAGGGCTGTGATGCCCGTCCTCTGATGCAGCGTGATGGGACTGGGCTTCACAAGGGGAGAGGAGGGAGGGGACTCAGAGGGAGGCTGGGGACGATTGGTGATTGTCCGAGCTTGTTAGCTCATCCTACCAGGTCTGCAGGAGTCAGGTTTATTAATCTATGCAGTGTGTGCGTGTGTGCATGTCCTCCTTCATTACATTCAAGTTTTTAATATCTGCACGTTTCACTAACTGTATTGTCTTCTGCTGGTGAGACGTGCAGATTTTGCGCCTGTACATGTGGGTACATCTGCCCGCATACAGGCAAGTCACATGGGATGCTCAAGGCTACAGGGGTTATGTAGGTCATGGCCGAGGCTGTAGCGAATCCTGCATCTCACTGGAACCCCACCATACATAATTCAACTCCCGCGGTGGGGGCAGGGGTCCCGGGCCCGGGCAAGGCTCGAGGTTGAGTTTGGGGAGCGAGGAGGAGGAGGAGGGGTGGATGACTGGTTTCAATAATAGATGGGATCATGAAGGAGAGATGGCTGATGAAAGCCAGGGAGAGAGGGGAGAGGTGGATCCACAGCCACATACATTCAAGGAGGAGCGGCGCTAGGTGCACGTCGAGTGAATCTGACAAGCCGTGCGAGGGAGAAAAGAGGGGAATGCGATAAAAAACAAGGACAAGGGACATCTCAGTGTTGGCTTCTTCACAATCCGTTTCCCCCAGGGTCACAAAGCATGATCTCCAAGTGAAGTATCCCACAAGTGACAGTATTTTGGCTGGCACTGGAGTCCAGTGACTGCTGGGATAAACCTCAACGGGGTCTGTATGAAAGCAGTATCAAAACAAAGCCTCTCATGGGTTTTCCAGGATGTAAAACAGTCATATTTGGAATTGTTGTGTCTGCAGTCAGTGAGAGGAGCGCTGTTGAACAAGGTGAGGGCAGAGGCTCAAGAGATTTAGATACTGGCGGTCAAAAAATAGGAAAGGATGAAAGAGCGAAGGCATTTTCTTCGTCTTTAAGTCCATTCGAAGATATTAACTGAAGTAAAAGGACAGGGTTGAGAAATGACCACGATACTATAACAATAAGGCAATAAATGTCAGAGAGGTTGAGGCATACTGTCTTTTAAAAACAGATTGAAAAGATGAAAAATAAAGGTTTAATAAAATAAACTTTCAAATTCCTCTTGAAAAATAGTATCTTCAAACCCAATGAAATTCTCAGAGGACACAGACTCTGACCGACCGCAGCTCCAGCATTTACATATTGAGGCAGCGAGACAATATCTGCAGCGACGTTCCAGGTCACGTCTCGGTCAGGCTGGGCGGAGGTGAAAAGGTTGTGGGTTAAGTACAGTTGAAGTCTGCTTCATTTGTCTTTGAGATCAAACTGGATTCCCAGGAAGGAGAGGGAAAAATGTCTCATGGCGTTAAGACCCTCTGAGAAACTCTGTCTGTGGTTAAATCAGTCATGAAAAGGAATTTGCAGCTTTTATTGGTTACTTGTTCGACCTCTTGGCTTCGTATCAGTGGGCTTATTTAGATTACTCAGGCACTGATGAGTACAAATACTGGTTTTGTTTTTGTGTTAAACTGAAAATGAAGTTAAATATGGAGTAAAGACATTAATTTACCATTTCTGTCTCTACAAACCAATATACTTTCGCTGCTAATATCTCAGGGTTAGACAGATGTAACAATCCTGTATATATAAACTGTATATTTTAAAGCTCCTGTTAGGAGTTTTTAGCCTGTAAAGAAACAGACTGAAATTAACGCTGATGTGTCTTTGTGGCCTGCAAAAACAAATAATACCCTAAGTTTGAATTTTGATCATTTCTATATTTCTATCGTAAGTGTTTGGTCCCGCCTCTGTCTGAGCAAAAAAGCCAATCATAGTTTGGAAGTAAGATTTGAGTGGCTAAAAGATAATGCTATTTTGTAGTATTATTACACAATACAGGAGGAATGTGTACAATAAAAACATATTAAATGTTTTTTAGTGTTAGCTGTATTGTTCATGTCGGGGTTGACCAGTTTCCCTCAATCAGAAGTTTTTTTTCAGCTGCCTATTTATTGATTAGCTGTGATATGTCGTTAACTAATGTCAAGTATTTATCATTTATTCAATATCTGCCTGAGATAGACAAAGTTAAACATGACTGAAAGAGTATTTTGGCTTTTAATCTCAAATAGAAATGCCTGCTGTGAGATGACCTATGATTATTCCTGTCGTTAAGACAGTTCTGCATGTCCACCATGTCTGTTATTGATATTTGTATCTGATTTGATTAGGCATTATGGATTTCCTGTATTCTAAATTTGCATCCGAGCTTCCAACAATGATCCCTGTTTGAGCCGATGATGTTTAATAAATGGAAAAGCAACAAATCTAAAGGTACTGTTTACTTTTTAATGGAAAGTTTGAGATGTTTTTGTATTACATGTGCGTCTGTGTTCACCTTGGCTATGAGTAGCAGCAGGATAACCCTCCTGATGACTATCTCTCTAACTAATGTTAATCTGTTTACATGTGCTTTGATACCCTGCGATTAAGTCTTCCTGTACACACAAATAAACCAATTACCTGAATGTTCCCTGTGCCAACGGAAGCAAGATCAGCTGCAGGCTAATTCCTCTTTTCTTTTCTACCTGAGCAGCGGTTAAGTTACTCACAGGAGAGAGGTTATGTTTATGTTGACATGAGATTCCACTCATGATACCGACAAGTCTGAGCTCCGATTAAAGAGGAAAGATGCAGCGAAAGAAGAAGTGAAAATTTGTGTCTTAAAAATGTGTTTTTTTCTTCTAAACACAGACTCCCTGATTTAATCTCAGAAGGTCACTGATAATTGGTCTTTGGGGAGGGATTGACCTTGAAGAGTTTACTTTGCTGTTCAAGTCTTATTTGTTATCAATACAGGCCGCATTTATTGTGTTTTAAACCTGATAATTCTCTTTTTATAGCTTCTTCAGTTTTCCTAATAAGTGAGGAATTGACCGTTGTTATTGTAGGACTCTTTCTTGTATGAGCGTATTGTAATTATGTGAAATTAAGTGTGTTGTGCTTCGGTCTATAAATGTGTCAATCTGTAAGAAACACAAATGTTTTAAAAGTGAGGCCACTGTGACTCAACAGGGAAATGTTCTACAAATAGTTTGAGCTCTTAAATAGTTCGCTGGCTTGTGTTAAAACAATACAAATGGAGGAGTGAATAGGCTTGTAGAAAAACAAGGAGAAATTATGCAATGGATTTAACATTTGTGGGTCATGAACTTTTAATCCTTCTTGAGATTTTTACTCCATCCAGTGTGTTCTGTTACAATAACAGGACCCCGCTGACATTTCAGAGACTTCAGCTCTCTGTGCGTTATTTGTGCTTCATTTAAACTCACCAGAAGTGAAGAGCACGATGGACTTGAGGCAGGAGTACTCAGCCGTGTCCACCTGCAGCGCTTTCAGTTTCTCCACCTGCTCCTGGAAGACCCGGATGTGGTCCATGAAGGCCACCACCCGCTCTGCGGACATCGGGGACGCGTGCAGGCCTGCTGCTGCCAACAGAGGGGCCACGTGGAGAGGCATGGAGCACTGGGCGGCGTTCAAGACGAAGAGTTCGCTCCATGACATGCGCAACAGCGCCACCTAGAACACAAGTAAATCAGCACGGGAAATTATCACCACATGTCTCTTTGAGGTTTAAACAGAGGTGACAGATGCACAGAGAGGGGACTGATTCAAAACACTAAACCTCTTCAAACTTATCTGTTTAAGATATAGTTTTAATGTGATGAATATTTGAGAGGTACATAGGAAGCGCTGATCCAATATTTGGATTGGATATCGGCTCCGATATTGACAAATTTACTGGATCAGATATCTGATGAATGACGCCGATCCAGCGTTCCAATCCAGTCTTTTTTATCTTTTAATTAATACGGTACACAGAAACACAGAGATTCTGTTCGCTCTATAGTCAATGTCTGTCTGTCCTTTTGCACTAAATGTTTACATGAAAGTCTTCCTTCTTTTTGCTCTGTGCTAATGTGCAATTTGTTATTTGTTATTTGTTAATAATATTAAGTAAATTATATCTATGCTAATTTGTTACCCTTTTTTAAACTAGGCAACAGTTCATTCATTCAACAGCAGTGTTGGATCGGATATCGGCCGATACACTCAGCCCAGGTAACAGTATCGGATTGGATTGGAAAAAAATGGATTGGTGCATCTCTAGAAGAACACATACTGTTTCTCAAACAGAAGACATGAGGCTGAGTTAAATCCAGCCATTAAACCATGTGTTTTGCGTAGAAGGGCTTTGGTTTGGGAGTCTAGAAGTCTTCCTCTTCCTAGTTTCCTACACTATTCACTCTGTCCTATCTTCCTCAAAAAAAGCCTAAAAGCCCCAAATATTTTACAGGAGTTGTGCTTCTAACAAAATACACAAAGTAAAAAGCAATAAATGCAGGCTTGGTTTATTTTCTTTCCTCATATTTGGGACTACCAGGAGTCAAACTGTACTGCTGTTTAGAGAGGATGTACTGTAGGTTATGTGTAGAAATCGAGTTATAAATGCTGATGATGTGCAAAAAAACTAATTGTGTATCTTATTTTTTGGAATATAGGTCTATAATTCATAATGACGCGTTCATTATTTGAAGCCTCTGTGACAAACTTTTGGGTTGCTTTGATTTTGGCGCCCCATGTGGACGAATCAGAGCCTTTTTCCATTTTGCTGAAGTTTAATCCGTGTCCTCCATTTATTTCTTTTCCTTATACTTTTCACTAAATAAATCAATCATTCTGCTCATGCTGCTTTTGCATTTGTTGGTCATAAAGAGGCACCGGTATTAGTTTCAGTCTGTTTTATTGCCAGTTAAACGCTCCTCACTGGAGCTTTAAATCATATTTCTGCTGTTAGATTTACATGTGGGTAATTCCAAGGCTCTGCTCCAAGCTTGTGTTAACATGATGCCTTTTGACAGCGGGTTAAAAAGATTCATATAACACACCAGAACTGTCCATAAAGAAAGTTAAACACGAACAGAGCAATGTGAGGCCCCCTGGATACTCACAGGACAGATCAAGTCTACATGTTGACATGACCTTAATGATATATTAATGATATGGTGCAACTATAGCATGACACATTTGTGATCACTATGTCTACCCAAGGTGCATGTGAATATTTATAGGTCAGGCTGTCACTCTGTGCCAAGACTTTACAGCTGGTATAAATCTACACGTGCAGGATTGATGTCAAGTCTATTCATATTAAATGTCATGAGTGGGTCCCTGTTTGTGCCTTCACTGAAAAATAACACAAGCGATTTCTTCTGTTTGTGTGGCTGCAAAGTAGGTGACGATCAACAAAGAGGGAAAAGACAAAAGTTAAAAGAGATAAAAGTGTGACGGTCTTGATTATTTAAAGGCTCGAGTCTCGTGTTTTAGGGGCAAGCAGAGGCTAAGACGTCAGAGCAGAGCTGTTTATCAATCATGCATTAAGAGGTTAGAGTTTGGCGCTCTTGGTTTTGATCAGAATGTGTTTCTATGATATAAAATATTTCTGTAATCTTTCAAACATGCTTCAAATTTAAGTTTAAGTTATCAAGAGGAGGAATAACTTCCCCGCTGAAAAACAGTCCTGCATGTACACAATAATCAGTTAGACAAGATTTGCTACCTGTATTCTAGTTTTGTTTTCCTAAGTGGCAACCTCCACTGTTTAGAAATGAAGCCGGTCTATATGTGCTCTATAAACTGCAGTTCCTTAAATGGCCACTTGGGGTCGGCTCCAAAGCTCAGGAGCCTCCATTGACACTAATGTTGAAATATTGACAGCAGAATACATGTTTACAGCCTGGTACAAAAGCAGTTTTGGTCTGGTTGGTCTATTTCTTTATTCTTACACAGTAAACAGGGAGCAGACTGTTTTATACCTTATTTGTTTCATTGATATCAAGGTTGTTAGTCTGGCATAATTAGGGGTAGTTGACTTGACTGACAGGTGTGCACACTGTAGAAGACTTAAGACCCTCTACAACTCTGCTTTTGGCCTTTTCAGGTTAACAGGTAGATATTCACAAATCAGAAGTTGATGTCACTTTAACTTTGTCTTTGTTTTTTTCTTATTTTCAGTCGTTGGGCTGCATTAAAGCTCCTGTGAAGAGTTTTTTGACCTTAATAAAAAAAACTAAAATTCCTAATGATGCCTTTTATGGTATTCAAAAATAAACAAGACCATGAGCAATGAGATTACTACAATTTCACAACGTCCACATATTATACTTTCAGTTAATGATGCATTTAACTCTCAAAAGTCAGCAAGATGAGTTTTTTTTCCAGATGATTCTACTCAATCATGTAGAAGACACAATAAGTAGGGATTGCTTTGTCCACAGGGGGCGCTAAAACTGACATAAAACAAGAGTTCCCCACAGGAGCTTTAAGATGCTGTTGCTTCTTGATCATCTACATTTCTGCAGAAAATAGACAGTTGTCCTGCTTGGTGAACTCCCAGTTACAAAGCAGTACGTATATATCTCCAGCTGTCAAACTTTCTGATATTCAAGTGTAAATCTTAATCAGTCATAATCAGAGAGTCTAACTCACCTGATCCATGAGCTGCAGATCGGGAAAGAAGGGGATGTTCTTCGCCCACTCCACAGCGCTGAACAGCAGCCTCGCCGCCAGCTCGCAGATGTTCTCGATGCCCATCAGGTTATTTCCCTGCATGCACTGGGCCCCATAGCGGGAAGTGGGGTAGGGCTCTGCACGCAGCAACAGAGAGATGAAGCCGGACAGGTAGGGCTGGCCGTTGTATGGATCTGTGCCGTTGGTCAGATACTGTCCCGGGCTGCTCTGAGAGTTTGATGTACGTCCTCGTTGTACAGCTGAAAAAGAAAAAGACAAAATATAAATAAGAGTAAAAAAAATCACATCTTCTAATCTGGGATTATACAACATATTTCCACTGTTTCCTTTTTTGTTGTCTTTGCGTGTTTCTTAATCTCAGTCCAGCTGATACTTTTAAGAGGTAAACACCACTGTCAGGCTGTTGTGGTACTTTTAGGATTTAGGAGGATTTGGAAACAACTGAACCTGGTCTTCATCCAAAAGCAAGCGTGTAAAGGGAACAAGTGAGTCCTAAAAGCCTGCAGCAGAAAAACCAAGCCGGGAGAGGAGATGCAGACGGAAAAGAAAGAGTGAAATTGGGCATGTCAAATGCATCGGGTGGGGGAGCTTTGCAGAATGGGGTCAAAGGGGGCGAAAAGTGTGGAGACGGGAACATTTCTCTGACTCTTAAATATGTCAGCGCTCCTCTTTTCAGGGGAGCGGGTGGAAAGTGGCCGGGCCAAGGCCATCCTGCACTGCTGTTGTGCATCAATGAGTAATGACAAGCAGCAGCTGGTAAAGATATAACACCTCTTCACACCTACATATGTTATGCACACACCACACATGAATACATACAGTTACATCTCACCCCTCCCTCTCTCCCCGTGCTGGCAAATGGCTCAGCCTGAGGCGAAAAGGGCACGCAGAGGCCAAGCTCTCGTACACACACACACACATACAAATGCCCGCCCCCCCCAACCCCCCCTGTGGAGCGATGATGATGCGGCGAGCGCTCAAAGGCCCATTTGGAAAACACCTGTTCAGTCATCCCCACTGTCTGACTAATAACTCCATCTACTGTTACACAGAGAGAGAGGAGGGAGAGAGAGAGAGAGAAAGAGAGGCAATGAAAATGCAAAGAGGCCACGTGTGCGGGGAAAAATGAGGTAGAAGGGTGAAACGGTGAGATAAGCCGGGGAAGGAGAGAGAGTGAGAGGTGATAAGTTGAATGAAGAGAGATTGAAGGCGAGGGGAAGAGAAGGTGCAGAGTTCAATATGTTTGAATGTGGCCCGAGATGAAGCTGCAGATAGAGAGCAGAGGTTTACATAAAGAGACAGGTGGAGGCAGGAGGGGTGAGAGAGAGAGAGAGACACAGGAGGAGGGAGGGAGGGAGGGTTTGGAAAAATGCTTTTCAACTCTGCATCACCTGTCACCTCACACGCAGCAGCTGTGTCAATCCGGCGCAGCGTGGCACGTCTGAAAAACGAGAGGTCAAATCACTCAGGAGCGTTATAAAAATGCCTTTAATTCTCGCCCGTCCTCTGAGCTGAAAAAATACCTCCTCACAAAAGGTGTTGACCTCAAACTACTACATTTTCTCTGTGAACTTGTGTCAACCCGCGTTCCCCGGAGAAGAATGCGCTCTCCTTCGGCAAACACCGCGGCCTACCAGGAGGTGTTACATGACACAAAGACGACGTTGCACAATGGGACATTCCTCGTCTCTCACACTCCAGAGGCACTCGACTTGCTTTGCGAAAGGACGGCTGTCAGATTGAGCACACGTGTATCTCTGCAGGGTTTGAAAACCAGAGAAAATAAAACAAGACTCAGAGCAGCGGGGTGGAGATATTCTTGGAAATACTGGAGCGCTGGAGCGATTTCCACAAAGATTACCTGGTCAAACATGTCTTCAGTCACTCTGAGGCTGTCGCTGTCAGTCAGAGGAGGAATTAAAACGGGGATTGGAGAAAGACTCCAACGATTCACACCTAAGATCTCCAATCTTAATCATCACAATGGAGGCAAGCACGGACAGAGCAGCTCTGAGCTCAGAAAGACGATAATGTTTGTTAGAGTTCAGGCTCTGGAAATACAGATTTGTTGTATTATTGTCCTTTAACTGTAGTACACTGACAATAAAAGCTTTTATATCTCTGCCAAATGCCTACAAAGGCATTAGCAATCTGTGCGATCTTATCCTCTTCTTTCTTATGTATTAATCAGATAACCTTATTCTTCTGGTGACGAATGGTTCCTACAGAAAGCTGAATATTTACACTCCTGTTATCACTACGGTTTGTAACGGTGGCTCTCTGATCCACTCTTAAAGGTTGTATCAGAGGACTAATGGAGGAAGATGGTGGCATTGTGAAGCATCGGAGCCAACAGGGTGAAACAGTCGTGTGTGTGCCTGTATGGTGCCTCTGCTGAGGTTGGCAAACTTAACCCTTGTTGAAATAAAAAGGGCCCATTTTAAAGTGAAAGTGCTCCCTTTTGCATTAAAGAAAATCTGTGTTCATATGCTAACCTTGTACTAAGCCCGGGAGGTGACATTAACTTTTTTTTTTTTTTAAATTCACATGTGTAATTTAGTATCCCACACGTGCCTTTTATTATACTGCAGGTGCGATTTAACCGTTCGTTAATAAACAAAATCACTTCCTGCAAATCCGAATATTGCCGATGGCAAAGCCACTGTGCTTTAAGGATCTTGATGAGGTTTCTCCTACTTAAAACAATATTAAATGTGGCTAAGCTATAAAGTATCTCTTTGTGAGTCATACCGAAATGAAAGAAAACGTTGATAATATGTTCTCTGTCCATGACGCTGTACTTCTTCTCTCACAAATGAGGCGCGCGAAGGATTATTTACAAAACTGCATGGGCAAGATACAAATTGCAGCTGCAAATTAAAATAAATAAATGTTTATGTCACCTCTGGGGCTCCATTTGTGCAAAAACAATGATGCAAAAAAAGAAGTGAAAATGCTTGAGCATGCGTGCCAGGCCAGTGCCTCCTCCATGTTGACAGATGGGACATGCGTCTTACTTTAAAATCAAAAAAAGAAATTAAGTTGAACCTCTGTCAGGCCTTCAAGTTCTTTTTATGCTAAATTTTGTTAAAAAGTAAAGTTTCTGTGAGGAACTTTTGGCGCCCCCCGTGAACACAACAGTCTTAACTTAGTTTGTGTGGTGCCCTCTGACAAGTCATCTCAACCTGATGATGCTTGAATATCAAATGTGTTGTTTACTGTATGTATTTCAAGTAGGAATCATAAACAGACTTTTTTAGCGTTTGGCTGACACCTACCCCCTCACTCAGATTTATGACATTAAAAATCACAATATAAAAATTGTTAATCTTGTTGCTAATGGTCTTGTTTGCTTATGTACATCATATAAAGACAGCAAAATGTATTTTAGTTTATTTCATTAACATCCTAAACAATCTTGACAGGAGCTTTAAGGTTTTAACTCTTCAAAGTATTTTGGTTTTATTTTGTTTTTTAAGCTGAAAATGATGTTTTAATCTGTGACTGACAACTAAATGGACGAATGTATGCTCAGTCACGAAACTTTCCAGAACTGTGAGCCCTGTTGGACTGACACAAGCAGCTCTTATTCCTGATCTGAGGGATGTTTGTCATTTTATATGTAAATGAAATGAGTTCTTTGGCCTGTAACAGCAGTGAGACGTCAATACTGCTGGGGGTGCTCTGGATTTGCTTTAGCACAACGGGGGGAGGCTGAGACTCTGTCCTTTTTGTCTCGACTGTACAGTCAACGGGAGGATCCCCTCAGCTCTCTGCCAATCTTGTTACTCCATGATAACATCACATGACTTCCTGCAAAGCTCACAACAGTGCGGCATAGCTTTGCTGTCTACTGGAGAGCTCTGTCGCCTGAGTGTGAGCATATGTTGTTTCTAGGGCACATATGAAAGATTCTGTTTCTCCTCAGGAAGACGTTCTTCTCTCTGACTGTCCATATTTAAGACAGAGCACTTTCTCAACCTTAAAATGTCAGCCTGCTTTTGTTTTTAGAGTCCTCCACCAACAAATTAAAATCTACTTTACAGGAGTGGCCACTATGGCTGCTTCTTGTTTTGAGGGTCCCACTGAAACCGCGCTGACTCTTATTTTAATCGTGTTTTATTGTCCAATTAAGCAAAAGCAGCCTGTCGAGACTCTGCTGCTTCTCAAGTGCCTGAGTCGTGAATTCACAGCTATTAATCTGCTCTCATATTGATCAGTGGTTAATCCTGCGGATGGCTGCGAATCTACTTGATCCACTTGACTTTTCAAAAGCCTCATTGTGAGGGTCACTCATGGCTGAGAGGCACGGCACTCAAGCGCTTCAGA
Source organism: Xyrichtys novacula (assembly GCA_962446985.1). Classification (NCBI taxonomy): domain Eukaryota; kingdom Metazoa; phylum Chordata; class Actinopteri; order Labriformes; family Labridae; genus Xyrichtys; species Xyrichtys novacula. Next base: position 30,677,022 of record OY660871.1, read on the forward strand.
CGCAGACACATCACTGTCTGTTTTTCCTCGCCTACAGCTGGATGACGAGCCAGACGAGCAAAAAAAAAAAATAGACTGTGGTGGTAGTGGAAAGGTCCAAAGGAATAAATAAAGAGGAGGAAAGACATTTGTAGAGACAGAGAGATGTCGCGTCGTGACACAGAGGAGGGCAGCGACAGAGTGGGAGAGACAGAAATGACATTAGAGAGAAACAGATGCCCGCGGATAAAGAAAAGGGAAACCAGGGTCAGGGAGAATAAAGGGGGGGTGGGGTATAAAGTCCAATTTGGGCGTCTGCCATAAGCCGATTCCTGCATTTTAATTGCACCATAGCTGAGTTTAATGTGATTGACTTAAGAAGAAAAAAGATATTTGTAAACTTAATCAAACTTATTCTTCTATCCAGGCAAACAAAATTATTCCAATACAAAGTCGAGAGCACTTACAAAGATGACGGAAGAAATCCCTAAAACCCAGAGCAAAACAGCATGGCGTGTAGGTAAGGGCAGGCGAAGGAGGCAGAGGAGGAAAAGTGCACGCAAACACAAGGCACCATGGGACATTTCAGCTGCGACTTTCAAAATGCCACTTCAGCAAATGGCAGCTGGCGGAGTGCACAGTTCGCTGCCTGGCTGCCCTGGATTAGCCTCTGGGTCAGACTGTTAGTGGAATTACAGCAGCTAAATACAATTAAGGCCTATCAACATTTGGACTTAAAGGTCACCGTGCCGGGGCAACACAGAGGCATTAAAGATTTGGCTCAGGCCAGCAGTTGCGTTTAATAAGTAGCTTTTCCATTTCTAAAGCTTCTAGAAAATAAACATGTTACCCTGCATAACCCTGAGTATATGTGTGTGTGAGTGTGTGTGTGAGTGTGTGGGTTTGTTTGTGCGCCCCAGTGTGTGCTAAAGAGGTTTACGACATTACAATATTCTGCAACGCTGCCATCAAACAGAAATATCTGAAAACATGCTTTCAAAGCTGCAAAAATAGGATTTGGAGGTTAAAGAGAGATGTAATTTTAAACCCTTCAGTGTGTGTGTGTGTGTGTGTGTGTGTGTGTGCCTCTACAACATCTGTGTGTGTGTGTGTGCATGGGTGTGATCCAGATCAGAGGGCAGCGTGTGATGTGACACCGAGGCCCCCGCGGCCCTCCTGGTTTTATTTTGGCCCTGAACTTTGACCCGCAGGTCAGCGCTCTGCAGCAGGGAGGGAGTGAGATAGGAGCAGATAGGAGCTAATGTGTAAACCACGCCGGAGAGAGTGGAGAGATAAAGAGAGAGAGGGGGACAAAGAGGGCGATGCTGGACAGAGAGAAGTAAGGGGAGTATTATCATGTGGACACCTGGTGACAGCCAAAGTGCTGACTCATGATTTTCACTCAGAAATGACCCTCCGTAACGCTCACAGGCTCTTTTATGGAGCCTTTTATGATTTATTGTTGATTTTTGCATTAATGTCACAATGAGTTTTACTTTTGAAGAGGACATTACCGACAAAGTTTTCTATCAGGGGTGTCCTGATACATCTCTTTTATTTCCAATATGACATCCATACAGATATGGATCTGATGTCGGTACAAACTCGTGTGTGACAAGTTTTTCACTCAGCTGCAACATCTTTTTCGGATTTTAACGAAAAATACTTCCACACAGCCGACATCACTGCTACTCCTTGCTACTTAGTTAGTACTTTAGTACACACTGTTGTTGTGATCACGTGGGTTCTACATGCTGGAACTGGCACTGCTAGATAGAAGTGCTGGAGCGGAGTCTGGAATGGACTGCTGATATCAGAGATTTTAGATACAGGCCAATATCATCTGATATTTGTTTTTTGGCTGATATCAGACCGATATCTTATATCCGATATCAATATTGTATCAGGACATCTCTATTTTCTATATCTGTTTTGTTTGAGAAAGCATTCTACTTCGGGAGGCGAGTTATCTGCAAACTCCTGGAGCAGCAATTGAACTCACACGGCCAAGATATCCACCCTGACTCTGTCCAGACTTCCTCTTTCAAAGCCTCTGAGCACAATTTCTGCATGAAGTCGAGGTGCATCAGTGTGAGAAAGCAAACCTAGACTTGTATGATTTAGGAACACAACAGGATGAACAAAAACATCCAAAGTAGAAGAAGGAGATTTGTTTTAGAAAGGCTCTCATAATGTAGGTCTCCACTATCATGATGCAGCGTTAATGATCTCATATTAGACTTTAAACTGTCTAGAAATGTTTGGGAGACGAAAATGTAAAAAAGGCTCTTTGTTAAGGTGACCTCGCAGAGAAACTGTGCAGCTGTGACGTAAATGAAAGTCCTGAGACTTCAAGAAACATTAGCAGTCTCAGCTAAAAACCAGTACAACACTATGACCTGCTGTTTTCTCCACAACCGCACAGGCATTCATAAAAATAGACCACCAAAAGAAGACCCTTTGCCCCACTTGTGTGTCGAACATGAAGGAGCAGAGGTATGCAGCCAACGTGACAGACACAACAGAACCAGAGTGCAGAAGAACCGGAGGCAGTGCAGGAGCGGGCGGGAGAGTCGTGACACAGACTGAGAGAGACAGAGACATGGAGGGCAGAGGAGCTTTGCGTGAGGAACTTTGCAAGCTCTGCTGTGTGGAAGCCGTGTTGCCTCAGTCTCTCTCTCTCTCTCTGTCTTTCTCTCTCTTTCTCTCTCAGACTTTGATGAGGCAGTTCCTGCATTAATTAGTAAACTAAATTCAGCCGGCACTCAGCAACTCTGATTCACGCTATCCTTATTTACACTTACACAGCCCCTCCTCCCACTCCAGCTTTTTCTTTTCCACACAGCGGGGCACATCGGGACAAAGTGCGTCTTTTCTCTGAGTTCAGACATTTATGTGTCAGGCTGTGCATGCATGTCGTATCTCAAACCAGCGATTATTGTTTTGATCACACAGTTAAATATGGCTGAGGCTTGATTAATGTAAGTGGATGGCAAACTGTTTAAGTGCCTTTAGCTACCAAATATTATGACATTGAAATAATAAAAAAAACACTCAAAGGGCCAGTTCACCCAAAACACATACACCCACATTTCCCTTGTGAGATGAAGCCATGCATAAAGTTTTGTTGGGAAGACTCTTTCGTCTAAGAAAGCCTCTCCAGCTCACACTACAATGAGAGTGGATTCATATTTTTAACATTTAATACTCAAATTATAATCCTATTTTCATTCTTTGCCATTACCAATCCTTACAAAAAGAAACTAATTTGGTGTTCATACAAAAAGCAACCCTGTATATATTTGTAGGTAATACTTTCTGACAGAAAAACACTGTATCCTCCAATCTTTCACCACTCAAACCTATCAGAACATGTTAGTATTTGAAGAGTAACTGCAGAGGGCTGTATCTCATACTGTCTGATTCCTTCCCAACAGCAGTATATAAGACTAAAAATGACAATTTAGGAATTATCAGGTGGTTGCTTTTCTTTCTCGCCCATATAGAATCATCATTAAAAAAAAATCTTATCCGTGTCATGACCGGCCTCAAATTCTTCAGAATAGCTCTAAAGTCATGTATAAAAATGCACACGTAACCCAAAACCTGCCCACTCTTTTTGAGTGTTTTTTAAGTCTTCCTTGTTCATTCACATTATTCGAGACACTCAAACGACTTCCCTCGGTCTGTTCACAGTGTAATACAGAGGATCATCTCTTTGGATCAGTCCACCTGTATCTTTATGTTTACTGTATCTTTACTTTAAAGCTCCAGTAAGGAACTTTAGGTTTGTCTTTTTGGTGCTTCAATCTTTCTCTGTATCATGTTAAAGCTTTTATTACCCTTTGTCTTTTTTTTGTAGAATGTGCAAATAAACTAGACTTAACTAAGAACCAAAAACAAATCAAAAATCGACTCACAGACCCTGACTTTACAGGCCTTTATACTCTGTATTTTTATGAGTGTTTGTATTGGGTGTTAAATTCTGAGAAAGACAGGTGTGTCTGCATGACTGGAAAAAAAGGGGGGGTTGAGCGGAGAGACACTCGCCTTTGATAATGTGATAAAAAATAGAGGTGAAAAGATGTCATGAATTTCCATTAAAGCTCCTGTGGCGACTTTTTTAGCACACTATGAAACAAACTGGAATCAAGATCGAGTGTTTGACTGGATAATGTCAGATCTGCCGTAACAAGGATTCACTCGAAGAGACATGTTTGGAAACACTCCTTTGATGAACCCAGGTTTGTGGTGACTGTGGCGCCCCCTGTTGACCAAACAATCTTTGTATCACTTCACAGGAGCTGTCACAGAGGCATCCATAATAAAATAAAGAAATGATCTGTTTTGTTACTGGTGATCTTGTTTGCTTTTCTAATTCATTAAGAGACACTAAAGAGAATTTCAGAGTGTTTGGTAACTGTTTGAAATCTCCACACAGGAGCTTTAAAAACACTTAAATTTGCAAAGTGATAAAAGTGCATGGCTGGATTTAAAGGAGGCACCAAAACTGACAAAAACCTCCTGCTCTTCAGCGAGAAAATCACAGTTTTTAGGTGTTAATACAAACAGACAGAGTTTGTTTGAGCTTGTTTGGGTCCACTGTGGCCTCTTCTGCTCCTATGACTGTTATTACTGCTGCTCCGCTCCCTCTCAGAGAGAGCACTGATAAGATCATCAACTGTCTGCCTAAAATATAAATGTGCTCAGATTCCCCACAGCGCTGTGGGAGAGAGCGAGCGTGTGCGGCAGAGCGACTGAGGAGCCTCGTTGAGAGGTTAAATGTTCCTGACTGAGAATTTGCCTCTTTTCTCATGTGTGTTATTACAAGTGACCTGAGTGACACGCAAAAACAGGTTGAGCTGCTTGAGTGACGAGCAAAACAGTCGGAGTCTCACAGTATGTTAAAGATTCATGCGGAAACTTTGAGATCTACAGGAATAGAAGAGGTCGTTTACGCAAACGCTCACATGCAGTTACGTGGCGTTAAAGTTAACCGTGCAGACAACGCTGTGTGGATCACTTTAATGTACTGAACGACGCATCAATGAGAGCCACTTTCCTCTGAGAGGCCTCTGATAATGACCGAGCCTGTGAGTGTGGTGGTGACAGGGGTTAAGTATTTGAATTTGTCAATAGCTAAATTACTGGGATAAGTGAGGGTTTTCAGGGGCAGAGGAGGACAGGCAGCCATGTTTTGCTGCTAAATTGCCCACTCTGGAGTATGGATTAGTCGATACACGCTGTCTGTTGGCCTTCAGTGGGGTATTTACTTGCTGCACAGGCCCCCCGGCCCACTCGCGCATTTGGACTTTGACTCCAGCCTGCTTGTTATTAATGTTTTAGTTTTGGTTGACCTATATTTTCTGCTGCTGGAGGAGGAGGAGGGGCTGCATGAGGGTTGAATGTTAAAGATTCCTGTGCTGTGAGCAGATGTTCGGACTGACACTTGACTTAACTCGGTGCTTTCCTTTAGTATTCACCCTTAACACCTTTAAAGCTCCTGTGAGGAGTTTTTAACCAGTTATAAAACAGACTAAAATTCATACTGATGACTCTATATATGAACCAAAAAAGCAAATATTTCTCCATAGTGTTTCTTAATGTATGAAATTGCTGGTGCAGGGTAGGTGTCGACAAAACCACCAGTGTCCTTTGTTTTCACTTCTCACAACCAAAATTCTTGAGGGATTAGACTCAAACATATGCACAGCAAAATCAAAGAAATAAGAGGTGCTGCTTTGCCCACAGGGGGCGCCAAAATCAACATGAACATTAAGTCCCTCACAGGAGCTTTAACTTTCTGAAAGCTGCCCTTTTAAAACTGCAAAGTAACATGAATTTTATGTGGTTGTAATGGAAATACACAAGATCAGACAGCAAATTAAGCATTTGTTGTGTGATTTTCTGGCTGTACATCGGTCAGTCCCCCTCTCTCTGTCTCCTCTCTCTTTCCCATTTTCTCAGTCCGTCTAATAAAGCAGACACCTGTACACCGCTGACTCTGGTTAAGTTTGAGTTTTCTGCCGGTTTAACGAGAGTTTACCCTGCAGCTGTGCCCATGTGCTTATTCATAAATCATTTATTCTTTGAATAATATATCAGAAGATCACAGCAGACTAGACCTGCTTTATTTTAGACTATCTTTTAATAACTTTCATCACAATTTGGCAAATCTGACTGGTTGATTAAAATGTTTGTGCCTTTAATCATGTTTTTTCTTTTCAAAGTTGTGCAGAAAGTTTACTTTTTGTCTTAAACTGTTGGTGTTTAATTGCACATTTTTTTGTTCATTTTGGCAAACCACAGTTAAGCTGCTGCTGCATCACAGAAAATGACAACACTGAGCTTTTAGATGGCACAATCTGTTTTAAAGAACTCGCCAAAATATCGCCAACATCTAAGCTAAACATAGAGGTGCAGGTTATCGGACTGATGTCAGCAGGCAACTGCAACACAAAAGCTGTTCGGACACCAACTTTGAACCAAAACAGACAAAACAGAAGTTGACTACATAGCTGCAAAGTGGGTGGTTACTGACTGCAAGCTAGTCAACTCTGACGACGGCTTGGGTTTGAGGGGTTAGCGTCTGGTTGGCGTGTTGAAACCAGTCATGTTTTATTCCTGGAGGGAACTAGAGTTTGATTCACACAAGACCAGAGAGCAACTAAACTGAAACTCCTGAAGAGTGTGAATGCTGTTGTATTAACCTAAAATCACTTGACAATATTTAGACAACAAACTCCTTGACATTCAGAGAAATTACTTTTTAAAATCATATTTTTATAATTTATTATGAACTTAAAAGTGTTTCCAAATGCAAAATAAGAATTTTGAATCTGCAGTTAATTACTTATGACCTCTGAATTTTTATTGTTTGGCAGCCTGAGTTTTTTCTCACACGGAGATATATTAAACATTTACAGTACTCTGTTGTAAACCCCTGAACTACCATCAGGTGCACAAGCTGTCTCTGTCATTTGACAAATGATAGAAAGCTCAAATTAGTCTATTTAAATTCCAGGTTGTAAAACTACTAAATGTGTTTATGTACATATTCAAAGCTCTGCATGGACTGTGTGCCTGTCTTTAAGGTGTTTGTTTACCTGCACAGGTGTTTGACCTGAGCAAAAAGCCAAACAAGCGTGATGGTGTTGTGTTTGCGTGCCTGTGTCAGCGCAGTAAACCTCCTCACGTGTTTTTGTGTCCTCGGTGAAGTCAGTATCTCGTCCTCGTGGGCTGCTTCAAAATTAAAACATTCACTCCAGTTCAAAGGATCTGTCAGGCTGATTCTCTTTGCCTCCCTGCTTCCTATTCAGCCCCAGAAACACAGCTCTGTCAGAGAAACAAGCTGAGGTTGTGTATGTGTGCGTGTCTGCGTGTGGTGAGACAATGACACCAACGCTGCCAAGGTTTTTAGAAAGGTCTGTCTCCCACTGAGGCCGGCACAGAAATGTTTGCTGTCACGGTGCGCTGAAAGGTGCTCGGGATAAAAGTCTCCAACAAATGATATGATGTTGTGCGCAGCAGTCTGCAGAAAGAGGTCAAACGTCCCCTTTGGGAGGAGGAAGAAGAAGGAAAAAAAAGAAGACACTCTCACTTGAAAGCAGAAGAAGTTTTTGAAAGTGACGCGGTCAGATCATGAAAGTTTTAGCACGTCTGCTCAGGCAGATAAATATTAATTCAGTCTAAACAGGAAAGTCACGCAGCAGTGTTAGTGATATTAAACGACGGAGTGAAAACAAAAGTTTCTCTTTGGATGGAGAGGGGTTCAAGAAGACGGGTCAGGCTGTCCAGAGCGTGAAGTACTTTTGAATCGATTGAGAAATGCTAAAAACAAAATGAGCCGTCTTCAGAGTTCAATCTTAAAGTGGTGAAGATTTTCATCTCTATGCTGTAACAGAATCTTACAGTACAGGCTGCATTTCCACTCATGACTCAGCCAAAGTTTCTGCTTTATTTTAAAGGATGATTGTGCATATTTTACCTGGATCATTAGGATTGAAAATAAACATTGCATCTTCTTGACAGCCTCACCTGAACCTTACTGAATAATGCAGAGGAATCATGACTAATGCAGGACCTCCAGGAGGGATGAGCGCTTTAACAGTCAATCCCACTTTCCATTTTTACAAACTCAATCTTTGCATTCAGCCGAGTTTAATCTACTGTACATGTAACAATGAAATAATGATGCGGGGTTTGTCTGATAAATGCAGGCATGAATATTTATGTTTACACAAATATTTAAGGATGCCTCTGTTTTGATTTCTGCCTCATCTAACCGGTGGAAAAACAACCGTAAAGCTGAGTGACGTCTTTTAAATTCAGGGCGATACAGCGTGACTTTCTTTACACCCGCCTGCTTTCAAATTCTGATAAAAGTGGATGTGTATTTTTTTTCCCAGTGCATGTGTTTTGACAAAAATCGTCCTAAGTAGACAAATGATGGTTTATAAACAGAAGTCAGCCGACAAAGAGGATTTAAGGACACCGTTTAATCCTGCTGACCTCAAATGCACCGGCAGATGAGCTCAGCCAATGTAAAGTGACCTGCTCCAAATTTAAGCTTATGCACACAACTTTGAGCCAGCTGTGAAAAAAGGACTATTTCCAGGGGTCAACAGGCGAAAAGATCAACTTGATATTGTCTTTGTAAACAGTTTGCAAAATTCTGTCTGTTTTCAAAAGATTTTCCTGGAATTTCATTCAGTCAGCCAACAGCTGCTGCTCTTATCTCAACAAGCAACACCACAAAAAAAAAAAAAAAAAAGAATTAAAGCAAAAACTGAATCTGTAATTTTGCAGAACAGACACTGGTTTAAAAATTCAGATATTTCTTAAGGTGACTTTTATTGCAGTGTAAAGTAGTTTGCAGCCTGTTTGCACAGCAGCACAATGTTATCTCATCTAAAGAGCAAGGCGAATTCTTTTGCATGGGATTTTTTTGGCTCATGCTCATGAAGCATGTGCTGCCTTCGAGGCTGGAAGGTCAACACTGCAAGAAAATGTTTTTTTCAACGAGACATTTACAGAAAGATATGAACACGTGGAGCCTGTAACTTTAAAAGGGCATGAAAGAAAGAAGTGAGAGTGAAAACAATCTGTACTTTACATTCACCCTCGGCGTTTGATTAGGAGTCTCAAAACACTGACAATCTGAAACTATGGAAGACGAATCTCTTCTGCAGTGATTGAACATGCAAGAAATGTCTATTTTTACAGTTTCCCTCCACACTAGAGTGACTGTGTAAGTTTATTTTTTGCAGTAAACACACTACAGCTCGTCAGGCGATTTCCACGGGTTCATTCAGCCAGAGAGAAAAGCGACCGTGTGGTGTGGCTCGCGGGTATTTTACATGAGGTAAGACTGTGTACAGTGCACACACATACACTCACATAAACACACACTCTCACAGATAGGAGAAGCAGTGCTCTAAAGCGAGAACTCTTAAGGAGGACGTCTGAGGAGGAGGACGGGTATTTCCAGCGTCTGTGTGTTTACATTCAGCCTCAGAGAACAAAGGTTGGCGGGGTCGTTGTGTAGTGGAGACGCACTCTCCTGTGTCCTTCAACAACCTCTGCCAGAGTGTCCTTGAGCAAGATTGCTCATCCTCTAAGACGCTGCTGCTGCTGACCCTGTTTTGTCCTCTTGGAGGGAAAATACAGACAGCCAGACGTGACCAATTCATCTCATGGATTTTGAAGTGAATCAAATTCACTCTTTGCTCTCAAACGCCTCAGTGCGTAAAAATGCGTAAAAATATCAAGTTGTCCACTATATGACGCAGAATCAAATAAATCTACAATATCAAGTCCTTTTGACCACAGAGGCGACTCTTAATCCTGATAAACGCTCCAAATTGAGGAGTTTTCTAAACGATTTATTGATGGTTGGAGTTGATCCAACGTGCGTAAACAAACAAAAGTGAATCTCTGCCAACGCAGATGTTCGCAGAAAGAACTTTTGGCTCCGTTTTGCTTCACATTTTAAAATATGTACCCTCGCATCCCTGCTGAATGGGACGTCGCCGCTGAATGATAATTAATAAGGGAAGCGCTCCTCTCCACCAACACGTTTGCTGTGCTCCTCTTTGGCACTAACTGACCCGTTGTTAATCCAACACAATACAACAAATGTAGCGGCATCCTCTTATAGCGGCTCGGGGTGTCGGTGAGCAAACAGCGTAATTAAAACAGAGGGACAAAGGAGGGATTTCACAGAACACAGCGCACCGCAGTGAATGCGCTAGATTTGGTAAATGAATGTGGAATAAGCATTGTGGAGCCGCAGGTGGTGACTGATTATTTACCCATAACAACAGCGGCTGTGGAATAAACATTTAGAGCAACAGGCGTGAAGACATAACGCGTATTTTACGCACAACATCTCACGCTTGGAAGTTTAATTAGACATGTGAGATGGAAAAAGTGCATGAGTCACAGATTTAGATTTGTATTCTTCTTTTTCCCCCAACAGAAGTATATCATTGTGGAGTTTCTTGGATGTTTTCTTGCAACAAATCAGCTCTTATGTGCTTTTATTATTGTAAATTGGAGTAGAAACACATTTAAACGAGTAAAACAGCTCAACTCAAGCAAATGTAGAGAAGAGTCTGAACTAGTTAAAACTTTTACGGTTGAGCTCCAGCCTTAATAGCCTGTTAAGTTTGATATTTAACATCATTACGCACAAGTTTACGCACAGAATTACGCGTTTGTAAACAGACGTCTCTCATGTTGAATCCATCAGACACACACACACACACACACCGCATAGCTGTGGTCTTACCTTCTCTCCTCATGCCGACTTTGAGGCACTTCTTGAGCCGGCAGTACTGGCACTGGTTCCTGTGGTGCTGGTCGATGGGACAGTCCCGGTTCCCCCTGCAGGTGTACGACAGGTTCCTCCTCACTGAACGTTTGAAGAAGCTTTTGCATCCCTCGCAGGTGAACTGACCGTAATGCTTCCCGCTGGATTTGTCCCCGCACACCATGCAGTCCACGTTGGGGATCTTGTCCCCGGAAAGCGCATCGTTCCCCGGGGTGGAACCGTTGGGGGTTCCCGGTGCCCCGCCGGGCTCCTGTCCGCAAATCTGGAGCTGAGAGCCCGGATCTGCAGAAATGTTCTCTGGCCACTGGTTTACTACCATTGCCATGCTATCCCCAAACACTTTGGTCTTTGTTTAAACCACAGAAGGAGGAGAGAGTGTGTGATAGAAATCCGTCCTGACGTGTTGGTGGAAAACACGAGGGAGGGCAAAGGCGCTTCCCGCTTCCTGCGGACCAGTCCGTTCAATTTACACCTTTTTTCTCTGTTTCGGTGAGTTTTTGTCCTGTAAACATCTATCAAAGTTTACGGTCAAAACGAGGTATCGTCATGATCGATGCAGAGAAGCGAAGCCGACAACAACAACTCCCGGTGTTCGTGTCTGCGCCGAAATCCATAAACACGCAGTTCTTCAGAGTGAAACCTCTCCAAAGCCAGTCCAAAAAGTCCGATTTCAGGCTGTCAACTACAGTTTTATGTCACGTTTACTTCCCAGTAGAAGTCAAACGGGGTCTGATCACACTATAAGAAACAGTCAACAAGATCTCACTGGTCCGGACTGTCTGTTTTTCTGTTTTCTGTCTCGCTCTCACTGCAGCGTTTAGATTCACTTGAGATCAATTCTTCGTCTTCAATGACCTGATTTAATACTGACCACAGTTCACGCTCCTCGGTGGAGGGTTTCTCTAGTTTCCCAGTGAGCTCCAGGAGTGAGAGTGAAGCTCAGTCCCGACGAGAAGAGTCACTCCGGCTTTCTCCTGTTAGCTCTCGCGCGTGAGGATACGGATAGACGTCAACGTGCCGTGTTTATTCAGAAATATCCTCAACGAAGAAGAAGAAGAGATGGACCAAGCTTCGCCGCTCGACAGCTTCGCTTCAGCTCGCTTCTCCCTCCGACTGTCCGTCCCTCCTCTCGGAGTCAAAGCTACAATTTGGGGGAAAGTGTCACTCGCTGCTCTGCCTCGTCTGGCTGCCCCCCTGGCGGCGCTCCATGTAAGGTCATAACTGCCAAATAAGGTCGTAGCCACGCCCCTCGGCGGGAGAGGTGAAAGCAGAGGTGCTGGCTGTGATTGGCCCCAAAAGTCCGTTAAAAAGTAAGGAGGTCTCTGATTGGACGGCGGTCGATTAAGAGTGAGTTTGACTGACAGGAGCGGTTGTTGTGATACGGGTGCTTTCAAGTGGAGCTCAAACAGAGGAGAACCGATGAACATTTGATGTGTCGAAGGTTTTTATTGAACGTGTGGACCAGACTGAACAAACCTGTTGTGGTTGTGTATTTTAATAAATCTTTAAAAGTTAACCAAAGCTCGGTTAAAGTCGTATTTTACTAAAAAGAGGCGGCAGAGGCAGCATGAACCAGTTTGGTCTTTGTACAGAGACTCGCTGTTATATTTAAAGATTTATTTTATTTATTTCTCTGTTGAAAAAGAGAAGAAATCAAGTCAATCCACAGAAATAAGAGTTTGGTAATTTTGTGTTAAAGCTGAAGGGGCAACGTTTCTATGTACTTTACACACATTTTAAATCAATATTATTAATTTTAAAGCCCAACCCTCAGGAGTTTATAAAGGCACACAAAACGAAGAAAATATAGAGTCATCCAAAGTGGCATTTTCCCTCCATAACTCCCATACATTTTACCTGTCTTTATCCCAGACTTGTATATATAGATATACACATATATGAATTTATGTTTCTGTCATAAATTTAAGTAATAATAACAATCTCATTTTCAGCTTTGTGTGAGAAAACTACCATAACGACCAGTCTGGATCAAGAAAACTGAAATTAGGCAGGTATATATTAGGCAAACATAACTTTAAAAGTTTTTGACACTGAATTTTATGAAAGAAAATGTTGTTGTTGTTGTTGTTGTTGTTGCTGTTGTCGTGTACATTAGTTGTTGATAGTGTGTGTTTGTGTCTAAAAACGTTTTCAGAGTAAGTGTGTATATAAAAGATCACGTGATGGGACTTGGCTTTCCAACGTATTTTTGTGCTTTTTCATGACATGTAATAATAAAACGTTTTCTCTGAAAATAGGATTTGTAGCTGTTTATTGTTTTGCCCTCTGATGGTGGACTGGAGGTCACAGTTTACCAGCCGTTTTATCTGCGTGCTGCACTGCTGTGCCATCAATCTTTGGTCAGCTGTCCTGACCATTAACTGCTAAAGTCATATTTGCACAAACAAGCCTAAACATTTTGTTGTTAAAACTTAAAAATAAATACATGAATGAATCAAAAACTTGCAGGACAATAATTAAGGTCACACAACTCTCAGGTCAACTACAACTACAAATGGTGTCAAACTTCTCACCAGGCCCTACAAACCCAGAGAACACTTCAGCAGCAGAGAAAGTGTTGATTTTGTCGCCTAGTCGTGTTACAATAGTTTGTGAAAGCAAACTAAAGACCTCGGCTGTAAATAACAGTGGCAACCAGTCACGAGTGGGGATCTGATTGTTTTTCCAGACCAGATCAGGGTCCCGAGATACAACTCATGAACACAGAGAGATCTATCTATCTATCGTGTCATGCGTAATTACGCACTTAAACATTAACTCTTTTTCTATTTGTCTTCGTTTCAAGCCCACAAACACCTTTAAAATAGTGGTATACAAACGATAGCTGAAAAATACTTCAGTGAGAAACAATACGTAAAACAAACTAACAGTAAGAACACCAAACTTTACAGATATGTGTGAGAAGAAGAGAAGTGAAAAGGTGATAAATAAACTGAATATTATGGTCTTTTTTTCCATCACCAGTTCACAGCAGCAAGTTAACACACAAAGCAGAGGTTTAGTTTTGCTTCAATAATCATGACTTTTTGCGCACAGCGTGAAAATCCGTGATTTTCTCTTCGCAATAAAGTGAAGAAAGCGCTGAAAAACACTGAGGTGACTCTGGCTCCGGAGTGCAGCGCCCGAGGCCACGAGCTTGGCCCCGCGCGCGGCTTAATTGCTGTCACATGTAACCTTACCTGTCTCCCAATTAGCCCTGTGACTCGCTATTAGCAGATTCCACGAGCTGCAGGCCAGTGACCGAGGGCACCTCGGGGTTTGGGCTCCGATAATTAGAGAGTAATTCTATATATCTCAGGCTTATGATGAATACGAGCAGGACTTTGGTGAAGAAAGGGGTTAATAAAACGAGGATCAACTGAGTTTGGTGAAGTGTGTGATGTCCATGTATTTGACTCGTATAAAACAATACTTGATAACAACGCTGACATGTGATAAGTGATAACTCTGTGATTATAAGAGGCTCGAATCTCGTTATCTGTTATACAAAAAAAGGAGAAATATAAACTGCAAACAAGGGGCTGCATTCAAGAGCTTTTAATTTAAGGATCATTAGTGTGCATAGTGTATTTTCATCTGCTTAGTCCTTCTCAGTTAAAACATTTATTGTTGCTTTTCACCATTTCATCAAGAGAAGGTTAAACACTTAGTTTCTCACACCAATTGCAGCCTTTTTATAATTTGATCTATTTTGTCTTGTACACTTAAGTTTGAGAGTGAGTATTTAGATCTGATATCATCCTTTATGAGTTCACACTTCAAATCTTGTCCAGTTATTGCCATCTCCAAAGTGTTAAGAGTCAATTCAACTCAGTGTTGTGTTTAAATAAGTCATCAGTTTCACATCTTTATTACTTAGACACTGCTTACAATAGAAGTCTCTGACTCCACCACTCTTTTACACAAACCCAGGACATGGTATTCCACTAGATATGCTATTTTCTTCTTTTCTGTTCAACACATGAGACTCTTCATTTAAATCTGCTTTAATAACATTGAAATGCATTTTAATTTTGGCTGCTGGGCTGGAGTTGTTTTGTACGTATGTGTTTGCACATATTTAAATATGTATACATGTTTCTATTTATAGACATTTCCTCTCTTTTCATACACTTGTGTCGACGAGTTCATTTCTTTCTTGTCTCTTTGTTTTTCATTTAAATTTCTTACAAAATGCACATACATATATCAGCTGTTAGATCCATAAAAACTGTCTTAAAGTTGCAGAATATATTTGATAAACTGCAGATTATCTTTAATTCTGATAGGAGGAAATTGCATGGCTTACACATTTCATGATAAGTGACCAAAACTATAAAAAGACGAAAAAAGGTGTGCAAAAACAGAATCTGCTTTGCAAATTTGCATCGTCTGAAAATTTAAAGGAGATACTTTAAAGATTTACTCGACTATTTTATGTGCAGTATGCGAGGGACTTACACTTTAAATAGAAGTTGCAACATATTGACTCAACTTTATCTTAAATGTTGTTCATTGTTGTTGTTTCATTGTGATCTCTTATCTGCAAAGAATAAGATAAAAATTCATGTCTATGGTGTCATATCATGTCACACTTTAAATACATCAATTAAAAGTGAGGATGAATTGACCAAAAATGATGTGAGCAGTTTTCCTTTGACAGATACAGGAACAATATTTAAATAAATTACGATTAAATTTGTATGATTTAGTTTCGAGGCCACGTTTAGACATTTATTCACATTCAAGATCAAGTAAACCTCATCGAACAGGTCTGATATATTTGGTTTTCCGCTCCATCAAAGCTTTCAAACATTTCCAAATTTCACTGTGGAGGCGTCTTTATTTTGACGAGTCATAATTTCCTTAAAGAACCTCAAACAAATCCAAATGAAAATCGTCCACTCACGTTCGACGCTGAGTGATGGACGTCTGCACCAACTGGCTGGAGTCCTGGCTCTGACACACGAGGGTGTCAGGACGAGGGCAAGAGGTGGTAAACATGACCGCACCGGATGGCCTAGGAAACACAGGGGCTGCCGCTTTTCTTGTTAATTTATGGACTGCCTGACAACACCAGGGCCCACAATGCAACGCTCCGCTTCAGCCGCTGCTAAATATGATCCCATTGAGGAAAGGAGCCATCAAGAGAGCAGGTATACATGTAACCTGAGCGAGCTACTGAAATAGAAATTCAAAGCTGAGAATGACATGTTTGTCGGGAAAGGCTCGTGGACAGAAAGTATCAGGATGCTGTTGTGTTCGCTGGAGGTCAATCTGCAGTGGAAAGGCTCGCTGATAGATGGACGAGTAAGAAGAAGGACATGAGAGTTTATATGAAAACGTGAGAAAGTGAACAGAGCTCCTAAAGAGGCGCTGATGATTAACTTAGTGCAGGTTTTACTTCATATTTTAAACTCAAACATCCTGAATTCACCCTGTGTTAATCCACCAGGGTGTTCAGTCACAGAGCTGAGAGTTTCTGAGACTCAGATCTGTTTCCTTTGCCCGATTGGGGTTGATTAAGAGGTTAACTGCAGAGAGGCATGGCGTCTTTAAGGAAGATTTATCTGTTCCTGCTCTGACCCCTCGGGGGAAGCTTCCCTCACCCCCAGTGTCCCCAGGATTTATTTAGTTATTTGTTTATCTGTTTCGGAGGGGTCACTCTTTTCTCTGCACTACATCTCAGCCCTGTTTGTGCGTCTCGAACCCATTTTTCATCCCGTTTCTGGTGGGATCATGCACGGAGCTGGTTCCATTTGCTGACTAAGCGAAGAGGACACGAGCGAAGGCCCCACAGAGTCTCGTGACCTTTGACATTTGGCAGCGATACACTCCCAAAATTGGTTATTTTCATTTAACACGTATTTTGCTATCTGTTCAACTTTGGCCCCCATTTGGAGGAATTATGGTGTTTTCCTAATTGCTTCCTGACAGTTTTAATTCAGCTCTGCTTGAATTTATGGGCTTTATTTCCTATTTTTGCATTAATTCATCTGAGTGCTTGCGTATTTCGCTCAAAGGTGGTGAACCGTAGTTTATAATCCTGACAGATGAAACTTTATTTAATCATTTCACACAGGAAAATGTTTGTAAAAGCATCATCAGTACACTTCAACAGTTTTTTATGGCATCCCGGCAACTTATATTTATTTACTTTTGCTGTTTAGATTCATCATAATGTCATTTTCTGATGCATTTGAATTTGTCAAGAGATAAAATCTTCTAGACGACCAAAAAACTTTTACCAAACTTTTACCTAAGTTGTCGGAGAGCTTCTCAAAAAACTCATTCAACAACCTCAAATCCTCAAGTGATCGCTAGTACTCACTATCTCTCAAAATGTCACACACACGCTCACTCAGCCGCACATACTCTCACACCTCTTGTGTAAGGATGGGGGAGTGAGGGGTGGGGGTGTCACTGTTAGGAGGCAGTGGGCCTTTGGCTGGGGTGGGGGTGCGGCAGAAGTGGGGTGGTGGGGGCTATACAGGGAATGCTATGTGGCTTGCATGACCTGACATGTCTCTGAAGCTGGAGGGGGTCTTGACCTTTGACCCCAGGGCTCCAAAACTAGGAAGATGAAAAAAGGGGATAGGGTGGGAGGGTTTCGCCTCTAAACAAGGGCTTCTGTTTCGACCACTCCAGGAATGTCAGCTCCATAAAAAGATGCCTACAGAGAGAAAGAAGGAAGGAAGAAAGAACACAGAGACATCTATCTATCTATCTATCTATCTATCTATCTATCTATCTATCTATCTATCTATCTATCTATCTATCTATCTATCTATCTATCTATCTATCTATCTATCTATCTATCCATCTATCTATCTATCTAGTGACTTTGCCCTCATTTTTAACTCTCAGGCTCTAATCTAATCTCCGATTCTCCCTGGGTTTTACTCTCTCCATCCTTCCTTCACCGTCTTAATGCAACTTTTACTGCCCCCCTTTTTTTCCTTTTTTTTTAACTCCAAACTGCGGTCATGCGATCAGGCAATAAATTAACCCCTAGACCCCGGCTGAAGGCAGAGCCCTTGTGACTCTCCGGCCGAGGCGAGCCGCAGTGTTGACTCTGCGCCACAGGGGTTGAGTCAGGAGATAACCTTGTTTTTCACCGTGTCTTCCTGGTCATGGAGCAGAGCGCGGACGACAGCCCAACGTGACTGCACGCCGTGTATCAGGCAGAACTTGTGTCTCCGGAGAGATGTCATCTTTGTGTGTGCTCAGGTTGTGATAAGGAGGCCGGGGGAAATTAGGACAACAAAGGAGTTCAGAGAAACGAGAGGGAGATAGTGGAGAGGGTTTTCTTTATCGTCAAGTGGCTGAATGATACGAATATCTGACTTCAGGGTTTTCATAACAAAATTAGGAAATCTGGGCGCAGTTCCCTACCAAGTCTTTAAACTGTTTCTCTTTACGACAGAGGTTTTATTGACAATAATTACATTTCTGTTTTTCCCTTTTTATTACCTTGAATTACAGGACTCCTGATATAAATCAAGACATAAACTGACACTTTAAAGTCTATTTGTTGAATTTCCACAGATAAGATAAATTGAATTAATAAAACACTCGTATATTCTCTCTCCTAGTGTAAAAAGATGTGTTTAAAGTTTCCTAGTTATAGTTGTTTAACTGTAGAAGGGAAAAGGACTTCTACTTTTACATCCATGACGTTGAGCGCCACATTTTCCACCTTCAGCAGTAAAAAAACACTGTACTTAAATGTCAAACTGCACTCACAGTGTACATCAACTCACACAGAAAGTGCACCAAACCTCTGAATTATGAAACAATATGTTTTAAATTTAGACTTAAAAATAACCTAGATGTTTTCGGACCGACTAAATAAGTAACATCTTGACGTTAAACGACATTTTTCCCACATTCAAGTCATTTAATCTACGAACTAAAAGCGTTTTCAGTCATCATGACCGTTTTTTTCCGACCAGTACAGGTGAGACTGTGAACTGGTCATCCAGCATCTTGATGATAATTGTGACAAAAGGTCAGTGGAGCTAACTTGTTCCTACAGCATCTATTTGTGGATCATGAATCCCTATTGACTGTGCCAGCAGCTAATCAGAGGCTCATACAGGGTTTTCAGACTCGCCTCGGATGGATCGTAACCTCTGATTGGATCAGCTCTAATCCCCTAGTATGACGTCCCTGTGGTGGAATTTCCACAGGCCTACCAACCCACGGTAATTACATGACCCAGGAGATCTTCGATACCCTGAATAAGCAATGCATGTGACGTGAGGAGATTCTCAACTCTGATAGTTAACTTTGCTGTTTGGTTGCCGTGCAGCGCCGGTCAACAGGGCGGAAAAACAATGCCCAGCAATGCGATGGTCGCACCGGGGCTGAAGTTGAAGTTGAAACGACTTCACTTGACTTCCACATTAGCCGCCAGCTAACCGAGCTTGTCCTCTCTCTCTGCTTAACGTGTGTAGGGGTGGAAAAAGGCCAAATTCCCCTCCCTGCAGTTAAAATCTCAGACGGTGGTCTTTAACGCATACTCCCACTCCCGCTCCCTCCCTCCTGCACTCCCAATAAAATCCTCTGACCAACAGTTGACCTTTTGCACGGCCCCCTTCTCTCTTCTCCCCCCTCATCCTTCTCTCTTCTTCCCTCTCTCTCTTCCCTCTGTCCATTTCTTCTTTCCCTCGCTCATAGCAGCCCACGGCGGGCCAATGGGAACCAGCAGCTGCAGGGAGCGAGGGGTTGGGGTTTTGGGTGAGGCAAAGGGGGGGTGTCAGGGTCAAGGGGGGTCACAGTACTGGTAAAGTCATCGCAGGGGCTCCGCTGCGGGGGCATCGCTTCCCCCTTCAAAGGCTGTACGGTGACGTCCATACACCCCTTGCACCCCTTCTCCTCTTCCACCCCCTCCCTACCTCGCACTCCCTTGCGGCCCCCTTTGGCCCTGCTGTTCCTTGGCTCTCAGGGGTCAAGACAGCCGAGGGTTAATAAAGTGATACCAGGTGTTGACCAGAGAGAAGCGTTTTTTACCCCCCTTTTTTCTCTCCCAACTCCCACCAGCAGCAAACCGTGGGCCCCTCATTTCACACCACTGAATCCTGCTGGGACACCGAGGCCTGAGAGCGAGCCTGTAGGAAAGGGTGGTCATGGACGTCAGAATGAAAACAAGCCTCAGGTAGCGTGCAGGACGTGCCCTCCGTGTGCTTGTGTCACCCGCTTCCTGAATGTGTGTTTGCACACGTACGTGTTGCACAAAGAAGACGGGGGGAGAGATACCAGCAAGCTGAAAGGCATCGCAGCACTAAGGGGCCTCTTGGACAATACCGAGTTAACCGACCCAACAAAGTGGCCGATTATGTCTCAGTGGAGGAACCTCAGAAGCAAAAAAGATCCCAAATCCTTCCACTGTCATTCCCTTGGATCAGTGGACACACAAACACACACACACCAGGAGGGGCGGAGGGGGGATGGTTGGCTTTAGAGCTGTGCAAAGACTGGAGGTGGACTGGTGGTTTCTTCTCTTGACCAATAGAAGAAAAAAAAAAAAGGAGGCTGAATGGCTGCAAAGATCAAACCCAGTGAAAGGGACTCATTGTGGCGAGAGCAAATGGCCTCTGACAAGGAGCAAAGAACAAACAGAGGGAAGTTGTCGGCGAGCGAGTGTTAGCGCCGACGAGATGCCGAAATTAACGGGAAAGTGTCCAGCTTTGTGAGTGCGAGTGTGAAAAAGTGAGCATGAGAAGTTGACACATGAGCCAGGACGTTTGCAAAAACACCAGCAGCTCAATCCAAGCCTCTAAATGAAGGGGGTCCTAATTAACGCTAATTAACATCAACGACAAGTTGGGGCCATTAGCCCGGCTAATCCCCCGTTTACATTTTCCCCTCTCATAGGAACCCTGCTGGCCAATTCTTAGCGAGCCGCAGAAAGGACGCTTTGTTAGCGGCCTCTGCATCAAAGATACGAGCCCCCTCGAAATGAGTCGCCTCCATTAGGGCCTGGGAGTCGGTCCTGATCCGAACACGCTGCTCAAACAGCCCGGGGAGAGGAAGGAGGGAGGGGCAGGGAGGTCAGGACCCACGTTTAGACTGCTCCATCTGATCCATCAATGACTTGTTTGCACTCTTTCATGATCCTCGGCCGCGCTGGAAAAAAAACTCAAGAGGAGAATTTAACAGGGCAGAGAAGGATCTGATACTGTACAAACCTGAAGTGTTTTTAAAGTGTCGACTTCCCTCCTAGAAGAGAGGAAAGGAAGTGGAGTGAGTGAGTGGAAACATGTTCATGCTATTGAACACAAGTGCAGGTGCTTGTATGACACAACGCAGAAGTGGCCGGCTGCTTTTAGACGTGTAAAGCTGATGGAGATCGTGATTGTGGAAGTCCTAAATTTAAATTCACACATGAACATGTGCACACTCAGAGGAGCTTAAGCAGTGACTGACATGTTAAGGTCAGCTTTGTTTGTTGTATCTTCAGACAGCTCTTTGTATAGATGTCTGCTATGAAAGTGATTATTAACCCCTGACTGTAGCTTCACCTTTAAGGATCTTTCCATTCGGGGGTTATCATGAATCAGGCCTGAGACTTCAGCTGCTATGAGAGACCAGAGTGTTTCTAGAGTATTTGACGTGTTTGTGTTCATGTACGTTGTTACCAGAATGAGCTGAAAGCATCAGATCGAGATACCGAGTCAGCAGATTCTGGTTTAATTATGATGAGTAATCAGAATATTTTTCACTCTGAGGTGGACCTCATTAGCATATGCTAATAAATAAGACAGGCATCACTCTGAGGTTCTCTAAATGAGCAGGACCAATAGGTAGGTGAGCTAGAGGAAAAACCCAGAACTCTGTGAATCCACAAGAGTCTACAGAAGAAAGTGGGAAATATTGCTGGAGAGAGATTCTGTCTATAAACAACACTTTACCTCTTAGACAAAGTGTGAATGAGGAGATTCATGGGTGAATGGGTGAATACATAAGATGGATGGATAAATAGATAATAAAAATGAATGAAAATATGCACAAAGTGTTAGGTAAAATCTATGGTGGGATAGATAGATAGATAGATAGATAGATAGAAAATGAGAAATGATGGATGAATGGATATATGGATCCTGGATTAGTCTAGGGATGATAGATGCACGAATTGATTATTGAATCAACTAATGAATGATTATATAAATGACTGGATGGATGAATTGATTGATGAATAAAGAACAGATGGATGGATGGATGGATGGATGGATGGATGGATGGATGGATGGATGGATAAATTCATGGTTGGATGAAGGAATGGTCGGTTGAAATGGACTGAAAAGATAAATGAATTTACTGATGGATGGATGGATGGATGGATGGATGAGTGGATAAATAATGGATGGATTATTACAGGATGAAATAGAAGATGACAAATGGTAGATGCATCGATTGAGTGATGGATTAACTGAACTAATAAAATGATTAGAACAAATGGATGGATGGATGGATGGATGGATGGTCTCCTCCTGCTTCCCTAGATATACTATATGAGGTGTACTGTGTAATTACACTTCATGTTTAATAAAATTCATTCTCTGCACTTTTCACACTGTCACATAGAGTGAGATGTGTTTCTATAACACACTTTAATAATGCAGCAGTTATATTTTTAAACCTTCCTCTCCAGACATGTTTTTCATGGCTGCAACATCCTAACCTTTGGTGCTTTTGGACGCTCAAGATTCTCTGTAGAATATAATAAAAAGTTCCCCTGGGTTTAATTCACATCTGACGGCGTGATTTAAGTTTCTGCTGACCAGTCCCCGTCGCTGGTTTATCCAGATGTCAAAGGATGCATACACGCCTTGCATCATGATTTATTCTGTGACATTTCACTGATACTTTAACCCTGGTTTGTCTCCTGAAAACAGTGAGTGGGACACAGAGAGGACAGCTTGTTCTGGAGGCATCTGTCATTACACGGTCAGAGTGCGTTACTTCCTCAAACCACAAAAAACTGCAGAGCGCCAAAGGCAGAAAAACCACAGTTCGGATATTGTGCGTCAGAATTTAAAGGAAAGCAAGAGCCATGGGGGAGTTTGGCAGTATCCTTTGTCACATTACAACAGCTGACAAAGAGCTTTTATTGTGAAATCAGTAACATGAAGCCTTTGACAGTCATTGTTTCAAACATTTTTTAAGGAGCTGCTGCCAGAACGTCAATAAGAGAAGTAACACTGTGTTCTTTGATGAAATTAGGAGAAAAGAACAAGGCGATCATTTTTACGATTGTCTGAACTCTAAGTGAATCAGCTCCCCGAAGAGTTCACGCTGCGCTGCCTTCACACCCTCTCTTCAGTTTTCATGTAACATTATCATCCCTAAAGAAATGTTTACATCACAGCAACATAAATCACTTCTCCGTTTCTCCGTTTCATAAAAGCGCTCTCGTTATCCTCCTCTCTGTTCCTGACACGCTGAACTGCTGCAGCTTTTATTTCCCAAACCTTCGCTTCTTTACGCTTTGGAAAGTAAATACAATAAATTCCAGCACATAGCCAGAGCCGGGGGTGTTGTGTTATTTTTCAGCACTGCGGGTAATCACAATAGAAACACAGCTGTGGTGATCAGTCCGGGCTCCCCGGGAGCCACCGGGGGCCCGGAGCACATGTTCGTTAATGATCAGTTACAAAGGCCACAATGGGAGCTGCTAGTCGCTGAGGTCTGTACTCTTTTACATGTTAAACCATTTGAATGACTGCGCCTTCTGCTAAATGTTTAAACCCAGGATGTGTCCCTCTGGATTGATTGTGGTTGAGTCGACGGTTTAAACTCTTGTGAGTAAGCCGGGGTGTGTGAGGGTTTTTGTTGGCCGTAAAGAAACTTTTCCAATCGGTGGACTCTTAAAAGGTTCTTTGTTATCGCCAGTTGAGAAAACAGCTTACGTGTTTTGATGAAAACACTATCAACAGGCAGTTAAGACTGAAGCGATTCAACATCTGTACATTTTTAAATGTCATAGATGGTGTAAAAATGTGCCAAAATGACCAAGTTTGAGAGTGAATCTTCAGCAAAAAGTTCCTACAGTGTTGCATTACAAAGGGAACTGACCAAAATGAAGGTGAAAGCAACGTTGGCGTGGCTCAAAAGGGTCAAATCTTAAAGTTTCAGTTATTGATTGTAGAAATTTAGAACATTTGACAAACACGTAAACCAACATAGTGATGAGCACCTGCACTTATTATTCTTTCCACTGTTATGGGGCGTTCACACCAAGTGTGAGTAAAATCATCTACTTGCTTAATTCACACAAAACTAGACACATGAATGATTGTTCCAGTTTCGGTCATTGAAAGAAAAGGTTTCATATAACACAACAACACGATCAGTTTGTCCTCCATTTTAGAAACCAGTGAACAACCGTCCATTTTCATACGTCACCCGGCAACCTTTGTGCTGAATAGTTATTGCGACGGGAATATCTGCCCAAGTTGAGACATTTACAGCTCCCGCCCAGTTCACGTCATTTGCGCTGCCAGAGTAGTAGGAGCGTCTAATCCTGTTTTTGCATTGACTTAACGTAATTCATTCCAAGAATGATTTTACTCGTGCTTGGTGTGTGGAGACAGAGGTTCTTACATCCTTGCAGAAATATTTACAGCGATACAACGATTTTTTTAATGGTGTTGCAGAGATATAATGTTTTTAGTTTGTGTTCAAATGTTTTTTTTCCAGACAAAAAAGTTCTGGGGACTCTTTGAAGAGAAACTTTCCACTTGCAGTTACCTGAAAAAAACAGACCTGAGGGACTTTTTCACTCTGCAGTATTAACATTATGCTGTAATGGCTGATCTGTATGTAAGCCAAAATGCAGTGATAGAAAATGTATGTTTGCAGTTTTGTTTGAGTTTCTTTAACTTGTCGTTGAACTACTTGGTCATACTTCTTGTTGCAATCTAGCAGAAAATACCGTAAAACATTTTGATATTACAGTTTGCTGGGTCAATTTCAGGTTATATCTCCACTGAAGCCAGACCTACATGTTTGTGTTGTCTCCATTTTAAAAGATTTTAAGAGCTTTAATTGGTTATTATTTACTGTTATTTTTCTAGTGGTATTGTATTGGCGTTTGTTCTAGCTAGGCCAATAAGCACTTATAACTCTCACTTATGGACCAATCACTGAGCACTTACATCACTTAAAGTCGCTCTTGTCCCTGGAGAGAACCTGTTCTGCAGCAGGAGCCAAAAGGTTACTCAAAACAGGTTTCAAATAGTTCCTGTAATGTGGGATCAATAAAAAGAAGGACAGTTCCTACAGAAACAGCTCCAAAAACAACTAATGTAATCTGCAGCATGTCTGTCTCTCCAATCATGCTTAGTTAAAGAAGCCTCATTCATACTGAATAAAGCTTTGTCTTTGTCTTTGACGTCTCATCCAAAGGAGAATTAAACAATTTAAAAAAAAAAACGCGAAGATAAAAGTAGACAACCTAATTTGAGCGCCTGACTGACAAATGACCCAAAATGGATCAGAAGCATTTTTGGAATAGACGTCTTTCAGCTGCGTCGGTTGTGACACTGAGGTCAGCGAGTTAAGGTGTTGCCTTATGATGGGTGATCTCCTCTAAACGCCTCGCACACAGCAGTAAACATCAAGAGAAAGTTAGCTTTGAGCTAAAGCTGCGCCGAGATGTTTTGAAAAAGTAGCTGCCCGGACATGCTCTCTCATAAACACGTATTTGCGCACATGCACGCTCACACCGCATGCATGTATACACATACACTCATGCACACTCATGCACATAGGCACCTATCCCTCTAGGGCGATCCGCGACCCTCCCCCACCCTTGAAACCCGATCTGTCGGCATGCAGCGCGGAATTCTCCAATCGCCCTGACTTTTGACCTCTGACCTTTTTGGCAGTGCACACAAGAGAAGATGAAGTGCCCAAGCTTCTCTCTTCCCCAACACAAAAAATCCCCTGTTCTAGCAGCCCTCCCACACATGAGCGTCCACACACACTCACACTCAAACACACACACACACACTGATTCCCATTTGGGATGACTGGAGGCCAAAATCTCTCTGGTACCCATGAAGCACATGATCCAAATACTTCTCAATACGAAGGTAGCAGATTTATGAGAGTGTGTGACGTTTTCTGGTTAAGTCTTGTAAGCGCATCATCCTCAAAGCAAAGACACGATAAATCTATTAACATCTGAAGGTTTTAGTGAGGGGACAATATAAGAGGCGGCACTTGTTATCACTACCATCATCATCTTCCTCACAATCATCGTCATTGTGCTCATCAGCCGAGCGGAAGAGGCTGCAGGAGGAGTCAGAAGGACAGATTGAAACAGAACATGTGTTTCTGTCATCTGCCCCCTGACTCTGTGTTTACGTGCTGTCACTGTGTGTTTTGTGTCTCTGTAAATAACACTGCTCGTCTGTTCGGAGTCTCACCTGCTTGAAAATGTCCGTCTTAACTGACTTTCCAAAAGGGCTCAGA
Source organism: Xyrichtys novacula (assembly GCA_962446985.1). Taxonomy (NCBI): domain Eukaryota; kingdom Metazoa; phylum Chordata; class Actinopteri; order Labriformes; family Labridae; genus Xyrichtys; species Xyrichtys novacula. The sequence goes on from OY660871.1 coordinate 30,703,318, forward strand.
TAAATACTGATGTATTTACCTCATTACTGACAGCAGAGGATGTTCCCCAGCGCAAAGTGATCAGAGTGACCTCAACCGACAAGACTGGGAAAGATCAGCTCAGGGTTCAACATATTTAATCACTTGACTGGTGGTGCACTTTTTTCAAAATCAAATTTAGGACTTTTGAGACTTTTTTCTGACCTGAACAAACAAACTTTTACGCCATTTTTACACAGCAGCAGAAAAAAAAACACAATCGTGTCAAATTTAACTACCTTAAATGTTGGAGTGTTAGTTGCACCAGTTGGGGGTTGTCCCAGAGGGAGAAGTGTCTAAACTAGAGTTGTGCAAGTTCACACTAGAAAAGAGCAAACTCAAAACACAGTTCACATAAATGAGCGACTTAAATGAACTACTTCAGCTGCTTCTTCATCGAGCCTCCTCAGCCCTCTATCGTTGACATTTCCTACATTACATTAATTACTTTGTTCCTTTACAGAGCCATAGATATTCAGTTTAAAAGCCAAGATATGAACAAGATGGTTTTCACATCGCTTCAGATAAAGGCGTAGGGGTGAAGAAGCATACAAGAGTGAATTACAGTCCGTTTTCTAAAAGGCTACACCACTACAAAACCAAACCCATCCTCAGTCCAATCCACAGTCCTCCAAGTGTCCAAGACAGCCAGCCTAACCAAGGCTGCCAAATTCATCTGAGTGTACAGCTGCAGACTAGACCCTCCCGCTTGCTGGTTCGGGCAGGGTTGAGCTGATGTAAAACTTTGGAAACTCTTGATACCACCTTGGGATGTAAGCGGTCATTCACTGTCTCAAAAGCCGACTACGTTCATGTTCCCATTCACTTTCAATAAATGTGTTTATTCTAGGACTTTCATGCACATCGTCAGTTCTTCTAATGTGAAGACTTCCATTGTGTCCGACAGAGTTCACAATGTACAGTTTCTGTGCAACTGTGAAGCTTTTTCTAGTACCACCGTTTTAGCTGTCCTGCAAGGGAATTTTTTTTTGTAGGATGGTAGAAGTGCTGGGCTCCGATTGGTTATTCCTTATGGCTGTGAAACGTCATCATCTGTCGGGTTAGGTCTAGGGTTAGGGGAAGGGTTAGGAGATTCAGAAGTGCGATAATGTTCTGTAATGTTCTGTTCGATCTACAGAGCCGACAGCCCGCGTTTGGTTTGAGTGTGTGATGAACGTTTCCAGCTTTTCTAGCCAATCAGAGGCGAAGGAGGCGGGACTTTGCCCTACTATCCTTCAAAAAAAAAAAAAAAAAATCACATCCTGCAACCTACCAGTATGGTTGCTAAGATAGAGTTACCATATTCTGAATCCCCAAAAAGAGGACACGACTACGCAGGGGTGAAATCAGTAATTTTGAGAGTTTCTAACTCAGTAAGTCCAAGTGACACAAACTCAAAACTTCCATACAAAACCCCGGACATTTTAAGGATTTCATAAACTCCCCAAGACAAAGCTGGACAGCCCCCAAAAAAGAGGACATGTCCGGGTAAAAGGGGACGTATGGTCACCCTAAGCTAAGCTCAGTGGAGGTAGCATTGAAGTTGTGAGGTACGGACATTAGCTTTAGCTTGTGTGAGCATTAGCTATGGGATAGATCCACTGTTGCTAAGACTTTTATAATCCCCTCTGCTTGTTAGTGTTTTGTTTCATATTGTGGAGTCTTTTCAGTCGAACCAGCATGCTGAAAATTTAAGTCAGTTTACATGGTTGGGGGTTGATTTTCTCCTCCACGTGTACGGCTTTGTTGGACTGAAACTCGCCAAAGCGTTTTGCACCTGCTCCTGAATTTGTGTGCAGGCCTCGATCATAAAAAAAAAGTAAAACTGGAAGAAGTCATTTTTCTCTCAGAACTTTAGTCCAATATTAAAAGCAGTCATCATGTTTTTGTCCATTTAAAAAGATTTAACACAGTGCCGTCTGTTTGAGCATTAACTAAGGACATCTGATTAGTTAACACGCTGCAAACTTCAAATCTTAACTTGTGATTTTGTCCATTTCCAGTCAAAATGATCTCATTATACTTAATTTGAGTCACATTCACCAGATAATTTAGGATGAAACACCTCGTTCCACAATATTAAAAGAAAAGCTGAGTGCTTAAAATGAGTCAAAATATCCAACAGTTCTCATTAACAAAATTTAATTATTCAGTTTTTGTAATCGTAAAACATGTCTTATTTAAACGAATTTGAAGTTTCTGAGAGACTTTCTGTTCCCAGGCTGAGTGGAACATCTCATCTCTTTTCTGATCTTGTCAAAAATCACATGCCTAAGTGATATTTTCTGTCAAACATCGAACACTTGTTGTAAACAGATAAACAAAAATAAGCTCTTAACTTCAGAGTGATATCAGTCCCTGAGAGTGACACTTAACCGCTCGCTGTAGGTACTGACGTTAAAAACTAGTTTATTAAAGCGTCTCTCCGTTTGCTTTTCCTAATACAGTCTGTTTTACTCATTTGAAGCTGTTTAGACCTCGATTTTTGTCTTGAAATAAGTTTATGAATGGACTTCTCTTAAACTCTTAACTCTGTTTGTATTTGGCCCTCGTAGAACGATAAGACAAATACCAAAGCTAAGATTTGCAGAACTTCACATTAAATAGGAGTTTATTTATCCCTAAGGAACAAGATTGCTCAAAAAAGTGGGAAATCCCAAAAGTGCAGCAGAGTATCACACTGGAAAATAATTAAGATTTAGGACAATCATAAATATTTTAAGATTAAAGTCGTTATACTACAATAAAAAATGTTGGTTAATTCAATAGCATACATGTTACAGCTGTTGTGAGGGTGGATACCAAATGAGCTGACGGTTCCCTGCTTTAAAAATGAGGACGATAATGAACCTGAGAGCTCCACTATAATTTAACAAGATGCTCCACCTTCCTCATTTTGGTACAGGCTTCTCCTCAGATGGTGTTTTCCCTTTAAAAACAGGTCAATCCTAAACCAAAGCTATAACTTTAACAGGATTAATTTTTGGTATATTTTGATTTTAAAACAAGTCTATTCTCGTACCTTAACAACTTTGTTCTCACAATATCACGACAAATTAGCAATTTTATTCTTATAAGACTTAGTTCATGTAAAATCAAGACTTTACTACAACTTTATATTCATAATATTATGAGTTTATTCTTGTTATATTATGGTTTTCTACATCTTGACTGTTGCAACATCATAACTTTTCTATGACTTTCTTCTCTTAATATAACAATATAAGTGTCATATTATAACTTAACTAAAGCTTATATCAAGACCAATAATTCATGTTATATTATGACTTTACAATGGTTCTATTCATGTTATATTATGACGTAATTAAGTTTTCATATCATGATTTTGCCGCATCTTACCTCTTGTTAAATTAGGACTTTACGAGTTTACTCTGTAATAAAACGACTGTAATCTACTATATAACAACTGTACTAAGACTTTATTTTCATAGAATAATAAATCTGTTCCTGTAACATTATAACTGTGATTTCTCATGACTGTATTCAGATATTTTTTTACAACTTCTTCCCAATAATGTTATTTATTTATTTTCCTTACTGTTCCTTTAATGATCTTTTATACAAAAGACTAAGAAGTATGTGTGAAATACAAACATAGAAATTCAAAGTGCAATGATACAGAGCATAAAATAGACAGCGATGTACGAGTGATTTACTGTAGAGCCTGTTTATCATTTTATTTGATTATAAGTAATTTAATTTTGCATCCAACCTCAACGGTCAGTATCTGTATAACAAATCTGTTTATGTGCCTCTCTGTCATGTACCACATACTGGGTGTGAGAGAGTTTCCCATACATTTGACCTTCTATCCCAAAAAGCGTCTTTAAAACCCCGGAGCACCACCTCTCTCCTCCACCATCTGACCGCTGCCATTTGTGCATTGTGTGTGTCCGGCATGACTGCTCTCGTCATTTTCCCCTTTGATTGGCCTTCACACAATGTAATCAGTGTTGCAGCTGTCTGAAAAGGCCTCTTGTGCAGAATCTGAGCAATGCCGATCACCCCGATGCGTCCACAACTTTGCTTTTAGTCCCATTCAGGCTCTGTGACAAACGGCAAACTGTCTGCCGAGCATGTGTCAGGACACTTGATTTACTTCTTTGTTTGACTGCACTGGCCCTTTCTGAATGTCGCCTCCGTCTTGTATGGTCGCACTGTATTGGTAAAAATTGCCATGGCCGTAAGCTTGAAATTTTAATGTACAGACAGACGGAAAGAATCGCCCCACTGTGTGTGTGGGTCATTTGATGTACCTCCAATACACAAAAGCTGACTTATTCCCTAATTTTCTGTTTTTTGAACCCAGATCGAATCAATGAGGGAAGAGTCAATCAAAATCATCTCTGTGTCTGACTCCATAAATCTATCAGCTCTCAAAAAATGCCAAAATAACATCTAAAAAACATCAGAACCAACATGCTCTCTATTGTTAAATTTGGGGGATGATCCATGCGGGAATTTTCCAGGGAAGCGCCATGTGTTTTGAGTCAAATTGTTAGCGAGTGATGTGCTTTTAACTAGGTATAACTCGGTGTGCCGGACCCCTAAACTGTAGCCAATCCATTAAGACAAAGCTCTCTTGATCCCCTTCTTTAAATCCTCCACCGTGGCTGATTAAATGTAGCCGATTTTCACGCCTGTGCCAAGGAGGCTGTGAGGCTTGAATGGCTCCTCACAGCGCGACCACAGTGTGCTGTCACTCCAACAGGCCAAGGAGGAGGAGGAGGAGGAGGAGGAAGAGAGGAGAACCAGGCTGCAGAAGGTCCGGGCTTTGGGGTCCGGGTTACATCTTGATTCTACGTTTCATCTGGACTCCTGGGTGGTAGATTTTCTTCTCTCTTCTTCAGACAGAGACTCTTTATGAATTAATTCATCTCAGGATAAAACAGAAGAAATCCTCTTTGAAGCCGAACTAGAGGAACACCATGTAATTGAATGACGTGTTATTCCTGTCAAAAAATTGAATGCTTTTACTTGGTATGACATTGTCCATTCAATAAACCAACGTCATCAAGCTTATGTAAGAGCTGATAAGTGAAGTGAAGAGACAGCCGGGCGACTCAACTCAATAAGAACTGAATTATAACACTGCTTACATAATCTCTGTTGATTTTAATTTTACCTTTTATTTTACATCTGGGGCACCTATAGAGCAGGGGCGTGTCCAGACTTTTCAGACTGGGGTGGACCAAGTTGGGCTTTAACACAGGCAGGGGTGGCCAAGGTGTGTGTGTGTGTGTGTGTGTGTGTGTGTGTGTGTGTGTGTGTGTGTGTGTGTGTGTGTGTGTGTGCACAATAACATTTACCCTCTCTGTCTCCACTAATATCATTTAAGTAACACTCAGTTGTTGTTTTGCTTTAATTCACAAAGAAAAGCAACAAAGAGGCAACATTTAAGTTCTCTTTCTCAAGGTCTGTGATGCGGCTCAAAAAACTCTAATCAGCCTCTGACTGCAGATTTGTTAGTTGGCTGAACAGAAAATATCTGGGGCCAGATCCGCAAATACACACCACGCAAGCTCACTATTTAGCCACGTTAGCATACATGAGTTAGCCATTAGCTTCCAGTACACCTCATTAAGCCTCATTAATTTGCTGTTAGCAACCACATTAGCTCCCCATTTAGACCAGTTAGCATACAGCAGCTAGCTTTAAGTGCCCACGTTATTTTAGCTCTGTAAGCACATATAACCTATTTTTTTCTTTACTTTAAGATTATTTCTATGGCTTTAAGTGTTTTAGAGGACTGGACAGTGGATAGAGCAGGAAACGGAGGTAGAGAGTGAAGAGCAGTTCGGGATTGAGCCCAGGCTGCTGGCGTGGACTGCTACGCTGGTCTGTTAAACCCATAAACATTAAACATGTAGACGCCTCATTACGTGCTGGAGTGTAATCCAGCGTCGTTGCGTTTTCAGAAACCCGTGTATAAATGCCGTCAAGAGCATATCAAACATGTTGGTGGCAGTGTAGTGAGAAGCTCAAGTCCACATTAGCCAATCAGAGGCCCACATAACAGCAACAACAACAACAAAGTCACTTCCTTCTTTTGGGCACACAATCTGTCGTCAGCTACCCAAATCTCAGTTTTTCTCTGTTTACATGCAAACAGAGTTTTCCAAAATCTCCATTTTGACCACAGTTTTTAAAAAGCTTCGGTTTCAGGGGCGAATTCTCTGTTTGCGTCTAAACAAAGGGTGCAAACGATGGTTTAAAATTACCAGGTATGTATAAATGAGGCCTTTATCTTCATCATTTTATCTTCGTTTGATGGAGCTGTCGGCTGGGCTTGACCTCAAACATTGTTCTAATCTTGACTTCAGGTTGTGGCCATGTCTCAGAATGAGCTGTTCGGAGAAAATCTAATACAATAAATCTTCACAAAGGTTTAGTTCAGACACCCAACAATGGATCAAATCCCGGATATGTATAAAAGGCCACCTCTGACAGAGATCAGTCTAGTTCCAGTTATTAGTTTTTAGTCTAATTCCAGTAAGTCACCCTCTAAATTCACTGTTTCTTTACCTGATTTCTCCATGGTGGTCTGTGTCTCCTAAGAAAATAAATAATCTGTAAAGGGTCAAAACGATGTGGATTTATGTGACTCATGAATGGCTGGTTCAAGTATTGTTTCAGAGTAATTGGATTGTTCTGTTCTGAGTAAAGCCCTGTAATATAATCAGATTTTTTGTGCTATTTCTCTGACTTTTGTAATAGTTCCCATATTGCATTAACCTTTTCACCTCAGGATCTCTGTTTCATAAGACATTTCAAAGGAAAATAACCCAATTACAGGAAAATCCAGTAAATTCCTTCCCCAGATCAGCCAAAACAAAGCATTACTTATGCATCACTTGACTCCCAATACGTGACCCTTCGGACAACAAACTGCTCCCCCCTTTTCTCTCCCTCCTCCAAGAGGGTGTTAAGACCTGTCCCTACTCTCCCCAGGGAATGCTGGGAAAGGAAGCCCTAGACATCTGTCCAAAGCCTCAGGCAGACGGAGAGAGAAACATTCCTTCATCCACAAGAAAAAAGAGGAAAGTATGAAAGGAGAAAGCAGAGGAAACAGGTGATGAACAGAAAGTGGAGGAGAAGTTAGAGAAAAGAGTCAAATGAGAGAGGAAGTCAGAGGAAAACTGTGAGGAGACGAAGGGAGAGAGAGACGGAGAAATGAAACGTCATTTAAAGAAGCAGAGATCTTGTGAATGAGAGATGGATGTTGTCTCCTTATGAAGCCATCCATCACTCCTTCAATAGCCCAGTGGGCAGAGGGAGGGGAGGGGAGGGGGGCAGCAGGCACCCCGGGCCTCCTTCAAAAGGCAGCAAGGAGAGGAGGGAGGAGAGGAGGACGGCTGCAATGTGCTGCTGGAGCTGTGATCTTTACCTCCCTCCCTCCTGTGAAGTCAGCAGGGAAAGTGATTAGGCCTGCCTCTCTCCTCCTCCTCCTCCTCCTCCTTCCCTCCGTTTCCCCTCTAATGCAGGTTGTAACAGTTTGAGGCCTCTCAGTGAGGCCTGCTGATGATTTCTTCACCTCACTAATATACGGCTGATGTTGACCTTCTTTGTCAATATACTGGACAACCAAAACATGCTGTAACAAACCGCTCTCCTTGCGATTTCTATGCCCACTCACATCAGGTTTGGGATTGATAAGCCGATCTCGTAACCATAACAACTTCTAAACAAACGCCTTACCTAAAACAGGCTGTTTTGGCTCATTGTAGAGGTGGTTTCCAGTGTTTCTGCTGCCAGTTCACTCATATTTACGCCACCTCTTTCCACTGGTCACTTGTTATCTTCGATGAAGCAGTCTTTTCCATCTACTTTATGAGACTCCACCTTTTTCTTCAAATGCATGATTATGACTTCATGAGGGTGAAAAGCTTTGGAAAAATTGTGTTATTTCGACTTTTATGTATTTGAGCAAAGGAGTTAAAAAAAAAGCCAAAGTTGAAGTGGAAAAAAACTTTTCACTGATTTTATGGAGACAGTCCTATTTCTTCAGTCCTGATGATGTACAGAAGTTACACATTTTTTTCAAAACTTTTATATTGAAGACTAAAAGTGGCGCCTTGCACAGATATGGGCGTGGCTAAACTGACTGTAGGTGGGCGCGATGTCGAGCCCCACACAGGACCATAGTCTTGTCATAATCCTGCTCCCATCTGCATTCACTGGATTTCTGACAATTACCTCCCACTCCAGCTGTGCATGTGATCCTCTCCCGCCCTCACTTTAAAAACTTCTGACCATCAACGTTTAGAATAACAATGACTTAATTTTTGAAGTTTGAAGGACGTAGACGCAAAAGCAAAAGAAAGTCCAATTCAACCCAACCCTGCATGCTCAATTAAAGCTATCGGCTGAAGTGGATAAATGTAAAGCCTATCCACCCTAAACTTGCCTGAACTGAATTAGCTCTGAAAGCTTAAACATGTCAGTAAATGAAGATGTTTCATCACATTTTGAAAATTCATGCACTATTATTATATGTGATGACATGTTACATGACTTTTGAATCCAGATGTTTGACGACTGCTGGTCTGAGGCGTTAAACCTTGAGCTTTCCAACCATTTAATGCTGCATATTTCACAAACACTCATTCCTATATATAGGGTACAAGCTCACTTTGTTCTTATGCCTATAATTTTCATGCACACACACACACACTCACACACTCATGGTTAAGCTTTAAAACAAAAAAAGTAGTAGAAACATTCAAACTTTTCCTGTGCATTTATAATCCTGTTTATTCCAAAGTGCTTTATTTGCATTGAATATAATAAAACTGTCATAGTGGTGCAACATCCCTCTGATTTTATCTGCTATCTATCTATCTATCTATCTATCTATCTATCTATCTATCTATCTATATATATATATATATATATATATATATATATATATATATATATATATATATATATATACATATATATATATATATTTATATGGCAAAGTTGAGCTAAACATAACATTTTATTTATCGTAAGATGAAAATCAAGGTGATATTGTAACTAAAATTTAGCTCTGCTCTCAGAACTTTGATTGGGGTGAACTTATTTTTGCATCCTGATTTTAAATTGAAAAAAATCGTTTTTTGTATGCAACTAAAAAAATCTTGTTTGTAATCAATGGCCTACATTCGGGGAGTATTTTGTTGTATCGTCTGACATGGAAAATGTTGATTTTGAAAGGAAACTAAAGGTTTTCTGACAACTCTGAAGGGGTGTACTCATTTATGCTGAACACTGTATGCAACTTCATTGTGTTTTTGTCTAATTTGCTGAGCACAGCTAAATTGGTGCAGAATAACTGTTGTATATACCCTTTACAATGACAAATAACTTTCCTATTCTTTCTTTTCTATGAGTAAAGATGTTAAAAATACTTAAATCACAAAACACTGAATGAATTTGCTCCCAAAAGGCCAAGAAATCCCTATGGGTTAAAGGTGTAACACGTTCTGTTACTGTCATCTATCTTATTTAACCTCTTTTTTTTTTCTTTTTTTCTAACAACTCAATTTTCCTCGTCTTCGGCAGTGTGAGCCGTGTTGATAAGAAAAAAGAGATGTAAACACACTTTCTCACCGGGGTGTGACAAGTGTGAGATGTTGTTGACCCCTGAGTGTCCCCTCTCGTTCTGTTTGGGTCCCTTAACGTTAAGGTCACAACCTAGCACTTTTATTGGCCCTCTAAAGTCATCAGAGCATTTGGATTGGATGAAAGCCTGCTAATGGAGTCAGTAATTAGTCCAGTTTATCAGTTTATTAGCTGCTCTGGCTGTGGGAACAGCTTTGGTGTTGAAGGTAAAGTATACATCATTAGCACAGAAGTGGACGCTGTTGTCGAAAACAGAGTTAGCAGCAGGATGTCTTGTTTGGAAAAGTGTTAAAGAGGAGTGATTCGGGGTTTGTTGTAAGAGAGATAACAGAAACATTGTCAGAGGATTTGAGAAAGGGAAAGTTTTGGGGCTGATGACTAAAAAAAATAGCAAAACACTCTAATCTGGTGTTTTCTCTGGATTTATAGTCAAAAATCTAAAAAGATCGAAGGACCTCCAAAATCTTTAACTTGTGTGTGGTGCAAAAATCTAATTTTCCCAACTTTAAAAAACACTTAATCTTAATTTTTTGCTGCTAAAAGATCCCATGAAGCGTTCACTTTTTTCCAAACTGAGAGGAAAATTAGTTGCAAATTAAAACCACCAACTTAAGCTGTCATCTTGATCTGCTGTGTCCTGTTTGAAGTCAGGTGCTCAGAGGAGTGACAGCACGTCAAAAGCTGCGTTCACGACCTCCAGTAAAGAGAAGCGCTTTGCTCTTTGGTCTTTTCTCTCCACTTTCCCATTATCTGCCTGACCTGTCCCCTTAAAACACTTCAGACGAGTGAAAGGTCCTGACTCTGCACAGAGCTCTGGAAGAGATGTCAACCTTTGCTATTCAACCTGCACGCTCACACCCCCACCAACCCACCACCCACCGCCAATTCCACTGCAGGGACGAGGAAGCACAAACACACAGAATCACAGGAAAACGAGCAAAAACAAAAATGCAGGAAATAAAATACCTGCTTGATTCTTTAGACACTTGATGAGTGCACTGAAGCTGCAGGAGAAAACAGGAACCTGTTCTGGATGAGCTGTCAACAAAGAAAGAGGAAAACAACTGTATGAAAGCCCCCTCCCCTCTCCCACACCACCATCCTTCTCCCCTCCTCACCCACGCACTCCTTTCTCCCACTGACCACTGTTCAGGTTTGCCCCCTCACCCCTGTGACCCCCCCATTGGGCCCTTTCACTCCTCGACAATGGCCGCCGGGGGCCGTGTTATTTGAGGCACTAAAGAGCCGTCCCACCCGCCCGCCCCCAGGACAATGCCCACCCCCGCTGAGAGCTTTCTTCCCCTCACCTCCTTAATGACAGGTTTCATCCTCTCTGTGCTGACCCCTGGGAGGGGATTCTGCTCCCCCCGCTCACAGGTTCGGCCCACCGTCTTTTTACCCGCTGACCTGCTCCACCAACAAGTCCGCCCCCTGCTCACTAATACACACACACATGGACACACACTTTCACCCTCTAACATGGACTCAAGGAAGCACATTTACCCAAAGTACAATATAGATGTATCCACATAAGTCTATTTAAAGCTCCTGTGAGGAACTTCTGGTTTGTGCCAGTTTTGGCGCCCCCTGTGGACAAGAGACCACAAATCTCCTTCTGCTTAATTTATGGTGGAAATGGTAAAAACAAGGATGTTTTCTTGGGATGCCGGGCCTGGACCAACTCCTTTATGCTGGTTTCAGACAATAAAAACAGGGTTTCTAAAAATTCAGTCTTGTCGCTGCTGGTCTTGTTTGCTTTTGTTTAACATAAAAATGCATCAATGTGTATTTCAGTTTATGAGGTAAATGTCAAAAACTTTGTAGGAGAGGAAAAATAAGGTCTAACTCTGCACACTAACCAGGTGGGAACTACTGAACTAAACTAGCCCCTGAAATCACCGCTTCTGCTGTGGACAAGTTTGGACAAGCTTCACTGTCTTGTCAGGTCCTAACTTGCAAGATGTTTCCATCATGTCTGAATCTGACAGGACTTTGTGGCAGGTTGTCTGCTCCTCATTCACTGTGGTATCAACATGCATGAAGAGGGGAATTAAATAATGAACAGCCTTAAAGTTATCCCTGAACAGTGTCCCTCGAACCCAGTCTCGCACTTCTTGTTGGAAGGCTGACCTCTCATGAGTCACCTCAGGGCTTTAGATCTTCAGTTAGATCTCCAGAAGACCTTGCTCAACCTTTCCTTACAAAATTAATAAGTGACGGTGGCCTTCAAGGAGCTCCATTTGCTGTAAATAACTCCTGCAACTTTTTTTTTTTTTCTTCTGTTAAGCTGTTTGGCCGCAAAACTTCTTCTAAAAGCAAGTGTGGTTTGTTCGGTTCTGTGCTACTGTGGAAACATGATGGTTTAAGATGGGGGTCTGTGTTGAAGGGACCTGCAGCCTTAACCTTGTATAAAAGTTTTCAGTGTATTTCATTTAGTTTCTTCCAAGTCTGCCTTTAAAAGCTGCAAACTGTATCTTTAATAAAACTCACTTTTATAGACTTTCTTGTGTGTAGTTTTAACCTTTATGAGCAGTTTTGATTTAAAAATTTAATCTATTTGTTTATTTATCATAGCTTTTAATTCATTTATCTATTAATCCATTATTTCTTGTGCTTGTACGGTCCTTAATCTGCTTGCTTGTTCATGCTCCCTCTGAAGTCCAGTTTATCCTTTATTGTATTATTAATTTTCCTGTTTTATATTCATCCTCGTCTGTTTTTCATCTCTTTTTACCTCTTTTGATGCAGTGTCATCAAAAAATGTTTTTAAGTGTCTTTTATGGTCTGCTTTTCTTTCATTAATCTCTTATTTAGCTTTGCCTCATAAAACACCTTTGCTCTTTCTCTTTATTTGCTTTAGATTAGATTAGATTTTTTTGTGTTCCCATTTTGTTCTTGCCTCTTATTCCTGGCATTGATTTATCCTTTATAATTTGCTGAATCTATGGTTGTATTCAGTTATAACAGTAAAAATACGTGTTTACTTAATCAAGAAATGGGTTTTCCTACCTAAACATTCATGATAGTCATTGAAAAACTCTTTTTTTTCAATCTATAATCTGTTGTTTTATATGTCTTGAGTTTTAATATTTTACTTTGGGTATTTCCTCATGATAGTGTTTCCTTATCTTGTCTGCACCTGTTTTATTAAGCCTTTTATTTAGACCGTATTATTGACTTGTATGGGGATTATAAGGTTGGGAGCTGGTGTGAAGCGCTCTGTGTGGCCTTATCGTTGTCTGTAAGGTGCTTTACAAATTAAATCTAATTGATAAATCCAGTGAAACCGTACATAAGAGGTTAAAAGAAAGAAAAGTGACTTTATATTGAGTCTATGAAGCTAACACCCAGCAGTCTGCTCACCTCACTTCACCTCCCCTCACACACAGCTGATAGCTGTTGACAGATAGAAACCACCTCGTCTCTTTACCTGCTGTTAGAAAGGGTTCAAACACCCAGATGTCCCAGAAACTCTTTACGCTCAAAAACCGCTCAGACTCTGATTCGAAGTCAGAAAAAAAAAAAAATCTGCGGGACATTCCTGACAGACAGCTGTGTTTTTCTCCCCGGACAGCGTGTTATAGGAAACCTCAGAGTCATCACTTACAGGCCGTCACTCACAGGCTGAAATAGTTTACCGGTCATTCATTATGTGAGCCTGCAGCAGAGCAACACCTTCACTCACAGGGGAAATCAACCTCTCTGCTCTTATGTAACGTCACTCTTTGTGATGATGATGATGTATCACTGTCACTGACTGCTGCGAGCGCTGGCGAGTTTAGCAATTAAGTGCACACTGAAGCTCATTTACCTCTAAGAAGAGAAAACAACTCCTATTGTTTTTGTTTTTAATTGCTGACTGGATTTTTATTCTGCTCTCTACAAGTAAAGACATTTTTCACCCCGTCCTGGTTCATACTTCCTCATTCATCCGAGTCCCATGACCTAGGGTCACGATCCCATTTTAATCCTGAGTGATTATTTCCTTTGTGGAGACCCTATCCTGAGAGCACGGTGAGACTGGACACAATAGAGAAAGCTTGTTGATGTCAAAGTGATGAAGAATTTCTTCTGAGCGGTTCACCATGTTTCAAGTTAACGTAGTTGTGCTTTAATGAAAAGGATAGAAACCAGTCCTTTTATTGATTATTTATTGACTCCCAGAGATTATGAATTATGAACTTGTTGGTTGTCTTTTACATCTAATTGGTTCGATTTGTGCATGTGTGTGTTTTAAGGTGTGTGTCTTTGTGTGAGAAAGCGAAAGATTCCTGCAGTCTGAGGGCTCATCCTGTCACACCCTGTCGCCTTCATGTCACCGCTGCACAGCGGCTGCTTTTCTCGCCCTCGCTCCACCTCAGCGCCCAGCAGCACAGAAACACCCACCACTCAGTCTCCACCTCTGTGAATGATAGGAGCTACTCGAGTGTCTCTTTAAATCATTAGACTGATTTATGCTCGAGGCCAACACTGTGCATCAGTTTGAGGACTTTTGAGGAGGGTGTCAAAATCTATCACAATCAAATTTTTACCGTTAATATTAACAATTAGATATAAAGTTGGTCATGTTAAGAGAAAGGATTGTTTATACTCACAAATATAAAGCTGTAATGATGAACTTTTCGAAGCATACAGAAACTGTTGGATCAGAAATAGTTGGAATTACAAATGGTGTACCTCAAGGTTCTGTCCTCGGTCCTGTTCCTTTTGCTCTCTAACTTAAGAGTTTATTCTGAAGATAAGAGGATCAGCTTTTGGCTTTTATGCACCTTCCCACTACAAATCACTTAAAAAACAAATGCACTTGTAACCCTAACCCTAACTCAATGGCGTTGTTGTCACAGCACCATTAGGTCTCAGCTGTTACCTTACGTTTATGGATTATAGTTTAATGTGTTTATCTGGTACTGGCCCCGACTCTACATGCTATCATGACAGACAGACATCTCAACACTAAAGTCTAATCAGAACTGAAAAACACTCAGTCTGCTGTTGTGTCAGTCTTCTCACTTCCAGCTCCCAGCTCTGCACATCTGCAGTATTTGTGCTCCATGTGATGCACCTGCTGAATGGAAATGCACGTTTCCTTCAGCACGGCACAATTTGATAGTTAACTGCAATGGACAAGTTTGAGTTTGCATTTAAAACACCTGCTGACTAGAAATCTGTACACTAGATTAGACAGCACACTGTAAACTTTCCTCAGGCTGCTTGTAGATCTATGATTTTATACCTTTGACTGATCACAGGTTGGGCCGGTTTCAAGGCCTGATTTTGCACGTTCAAATATAGGCTGGATTGCTAAAAATAACAGGTACAGTATGTTTTTCATCTATCAGTACATAAATACACACAAATCTACTACAAGTGGGCTTCTGCAGTTTAATAAAAGAGTATTTTATCTGAAAGGTGTCTCTTCTTATCAGTAGAAAGTTCAGGTACTGATAGTTTGTGAGTTTAATGAGGTGTAGCTACATGGCAGCAGTGCCACATAGTATACCCACTCTGCTACCAACACACACATGCACACGCCTCACTGCTTGTCCAGATCTCCTCCCTGGGGGGTCACAGTGGCAAGGCGGGAGGGATTTCACGCTTGACCTTCCCCTCACAGCTTTGTGAGCCCCTTCACTCCCGCCTTGATTCTCTTGACCTACTTGGTCATCCCGGAGCAAGCCACTTATAATACCTACATCTTATCCAGCAGCACGCTCTCTCTCCCCTCTCTCCCTCCCTTATTACACACACACATACACACACATCTGTCTCACACATCTGTCGGCTGGTTTCTCCCTCCGCAGGGTGCTTTCACGGTGGCCTCTGTGACCGATGCCAAAGTTTAGAGATAAAGGTTTAATCCCTCTGTGATAAATGTTGTTTTGGACCTCTCGCTGACATACATTGCCCTTGGAAAGCCTTTTTTTTGTGTTTGCTTTTCGATACAAATCTCCTGGAATCTCGTGTGTTTTACGTGTGTGGGGGGCGACGACTCTGACGTGAATTTTTATGAGGATAACTTCCTTAATAAAACCACCATGTCCTGCTGAAAAGAGGGTCTCAAACTGGACTAAAGCTAAAGCTAACCATATTATTGTCACTATGTGATATGATTTTTAAATCTGAATTGTATAAAATTGAGAATAACTAGTTTTAAATGCCTTTTAACCTATATGTGCATTTTTCAAATATCAATGTTTTCCTCACAGACCATCCAAAACAATCAAAGTACTCTTCATTTACTGTGAGCAGGACAAAGACAAGCAGCGAATCCTCAAATACAGAAATCCAGAACCAGCAAATGTTTGATATTTGTGCTTTAAAATAAATCACAGAAACTATGATCAATAATGAGAACAGTTTACAGTGAATCTAAGGGCCTGTGTCCATTACTGTCAACTGTATCACCTCTGTATGGACTCCAGCCATTGTTGATGATTAAGCTGATACCAAAAGCCCCGCCCACACTTGATTTTGATTGGTCAATCATAGAGACGTCACATTGTTCAGTCCAAAACTTGAACTATTTTCTAATGAGACAAAAAAACAGCTGACACTGAGCATGGTTTTGCACTTTGGATGCACTCGATCGGTTACATACGGATAATACAGCTTCCTCCACACGGATATTTTTAGATCATTTTTTCTTTTCCTCTGTTTTTGAAAAAAATCCACAGCAGAGGGTTTTTTTTTTTGTTGTTTGTTTGTTTTTGAAGTAAATATGTCTCTCTGTCCACATGACAACACAGACAACACCTGCAGTAGGTAGTAATAATGTGTAATCAGTCTGCAACATCCAACACCAGAGAATACAGTGTTTGCATCATATTCAGACATCATATTTTCACCTCACAGTTTTTGTAGCCATAGAATATCATAAAACGATATTAGATAATAACAGTAATTGTACACAGTGGTCTTTAGACTTTGTATAGAGTGGCAGGATTATAAACTTTTGAGTATATTTATGTTTCTGCTGCAGATCTGAATAAGTTTCTCCTAAATCTAATAGGATCTAGTGGATAAAAACAAACCCACAGCCTGCATGTAAAATGCATATAAATAATAATTGCTTCAGGCAAGTTGAGTTAATGTCAGCTTCCCAGAAATGCTGCTCAGACAAAAACATCCAAAACAGAGTTTCTAAATATCTCCACCTCCAAAAGTGTTTCCTAAAACCTGATTTCAGAGAGATAGAGCTCTGCTAAGATGTGGGTGTAAGGCCAAAAAGCAATAATAAAAAAAACTACATTTCAGAAATATCCCCATACATATGGATGGGGCCCAAGTGTCAGGACTGATCAGTCTCTTTTTGTGCAAAGCTGTGGAGACGTCCCTCCCCTCTTACATGGTCCCAAACTCCTCTGCCCCCTCTCCTCTCCTTCACTCGGAGGAGCTGGATGGACTCACTCAGCGCCATCCAGAACCCCTCCAGCGAGCACCACTTAAGGCCTCCTGTCTCACACTGCAGCCCCGCCGGTAGTTGGGAACCATTTTCTACTCAGATGATCACAAACAAAGACATGCATGTGCAGGAGTGAGGGAAGAGGGAGGTGGAGGAGGGAGGAGGAGGGAGGAGGCCGTTGGTGTGTTTGGTAAACAGCGAGAAAGCCGCAGAAGGCAGCTACCCGACAAGAGAAGAAGAAGAAGAAGAAGAGGAGAGGAAGGGGAAGTGGAGGAGAGGGAACAAGAGACGGGGGACAGAAGGGAAGCGTATTCTGAGGTACGGCTGCGTCGGAAGCCGGTAAAGAGTCGAGTAAAGGAAATTGCAGGGGGCTCCCATGTTCCAATCCCCTCTTGGGCTTATCACAAAGAAAGGGGATGGCACACCTGCAGCTAAACAAACACATGCACACACACACACACACGCAGCTGGAGGTCTGTATGCTTCTTCACGCACACACAATATACACCATCAGATAGTGGAATCACAATAATATAACAGTTAGTTCTGACCGAGTCATTTGATAAGACATAAGGCATTCAGTGGACGCTGATCTAATGTCGGCACATCAGTCTGGACTCATCACTGATAAACGCCACTAAAGCAATCATCAGCAGACTCTTTTGTTTAACTTGCTGCAGAATCAAAAGAGATCAAATGGACATAATGCAAAGATGCAGGTCTGAGATATATGATGAGTGACAACAGAGTAAAGGAAAGGATGAGGGTTTGGCTCAAGTTGGTGGAGGAGGAACATACAACACATACATAGATAGAGTCCTCTTCAATAATCACTGAAAAGCACACGAATAAAAGCTCTTAAGAGTGCAATTTGTTGCTAGGAAACAGTCCAGTCATAATTAGTTGTACTGGGAGTGAGACAAATTTAATAACTGAATCACAATATGAAGTGATAGTGTGTGTTTTAATACCTTAACAACTTTCGACTACTAACAGAACTGCTGAAGTGAAGGGTTATGGATATTCATTATTGCAAATTTTTATCCTTTTGAGCGTAGAAGAGACTGGAAGTAGCGCAAAGACAATATTAAACTTAAAAAATTGAATTTTTGTTCAATTTTATGATTTAAGGTTTTTTTTTCTGGGCGATTTTAGCCTTTTATTGACAGGACAGAGTGAAATGTGGGCAATAGAGACAGAGCGAGAGGGGGAGGATATGCAGCACATGGTTGGGGCCGGGTTCGAACCCGCGACTGCTGTGGGGACCGTGGTCCCCATGTATGGGGCACGCTAACCCACTCGGGCAATCAATTTTATAATTTTTAAAAGTTAAAAATAAAATATGCTCAGTGACAAAGTTTGTGTAATGTAAAAAGCAAATGATCTCATGGCCCTCAGTTAGGACTGCATTAAGATTAAACATGACTGTGGTGGGAATCACTGCTTAGACCCAGATTCACCTCCAAAAAAAACATCATTTAAGAACATTGTTTCTCATTGCATCCACATATACAGGTTAAAACTGTACCATGCAAAGAGGAAAACACGTGAACATGATTTAGAAATACAGACAACATCTCAGAGCTCATTTAAGATGGACTACTGGGAGGTGAAAAACTGCTCTGTGGTCTGATGAATACAGAAATCTTGGATGCCACAGCTTATATCAGATAAGATTGGGACATTTTAGCTGTTATCATCATTGCATACAACAGGCGTGATGATATTTCATTCAACAGCACTCCCTCCCCTGTGATATTGCTTACTCAACAAAAGCCAAACTTGGTTCATTCCCACTACAGGAAGGCGTAGCTCCTGCCTCTACAAACACACTCCAAAGAAAGTGCACACATCCCTGAGCGACACTCTTCAGTGTAACCCTGAGCCTCGTTCTATTCTGAGGATATGAGGGTCAAACTTAAGATGACAAAGTCCTCAAATCAAAGCCCACACACTCCCTGTTGACCCAGCTCTTCCCTCTGACCCTGTTGTTTTATTTGAGCCCTAATAACTCTGCTAATTAAAGCCCCTTCCTATTATTTTTCCCCTCACTTCCCTGTAAAAGGCCTGGGTTTCAAAGTGCTAATAAAATAAACTGGAGGGGAAGGGGTGGGGGGGCATTTCTTTATTTGTATGTGTGTGAAGAGTGTGTGGAAGAAGGACTCAGGGGGAAGGAGGGGGGACTGGAGGGATGAGGGGTTTAGGTTCAGAGGGGGGTAAAAGAAACAGAGGTCAGTGGAAACAAAGAAGTGCGAGACCCCGGGGTCAAGCTGCCTGGTGTCCACAGTCACCGCGCCGGCGTTTCTGCAGAGCGAATGGCCCCGCTTGTATAATCGCCGGAGTCCGTTTTGTCCATGAGTGTAGGATAGAATATATCACGGAGCCGCTGACAGACGAACAATAGATCATGTTTTGTGGAAGTCCGAGTGGAGCCTACGCTGCTCTTTTGAGGTGACTGGTACATCTGGAAGAGCTAAGATTAACCCTGCGTTTACTGGCCTCGCGTATGGCTGACCCTTTTGACCCCCAACAATATCGCACATGGGTTAATATAGGACTCAAAGACGCCCAATAGGGGTGGCATCATGAATGAATGAGTGAATCATCCTCTCAGAGGCAAATGGGATGCAATCAATACAATGGTGTTGCATGTTGTTATGAGATTAACGACAATAGATGGATAGGAGGCGAAACAAGTCTAATAGGATCCACAGCTGTGAATGTTAGCAGATCTGCGAAGCCTCTTTCGGACATGAGCAAAGTTTCTAGAAATTTCCTGAAATTACCAGAGTGAGCTGAGCGCATGAACTAAAAAGACTCCTTCTGGTGGAATATTTCCTGCTGACCACCTGGTATCGTTTTGGGGTTAAGTCCCAGTGAGCGCATGTGCAAACGCAGCAGCAAATCTTGGCAGTGGAGGGAGCAGTCAGAGGATGTTGGTGTTTCTTATTAGGCCGGTGTTCTGTCTAGTTTTGCTTCTTCGTTGAAAATGCTGCCGTGACTTAAAACTGATAAAAGAGGCGTTTGGTTTGGGCTTTTATCAATTCTTTAAGGTCATGAACAGGGATACTTTCACAGTAAGAATAGTCGGTTTATAGCATTTTATCATGACTTACAAGGTCAGGTATTATAATGTGTTATAACTGTTAACATCAGTGCGTTAACATTATAATACCTGACCTTAGAAGTCATGATAAGATGCTTTATAATGTGTTGTGATTATTGCTATAAAGCATTATGATCATTTATGAGTCTTTATAACAGTGCTATTACGTGGTTATGATGCATTATACATATATTTATATTGCGTTATATAGATAGGTGTCAAATAAAGTGTTACAGAAATGTCTTTGTGCGCTAATAGGGAAATTGAGGATTCAGACAGGTCTATTTAAGCGCATCAGTGTCTCCTATTAAACAACACTCCCACTACAGAGTCACTTAAGATCACTCCTGTTTGTTTTGTCAGAGATGTAGGAGAATGTTTTGATCTTCTATCACAATCTGCTGAGATTTACAACACAACATCTTTACAGAACCATATGCACTGCAGGTGTAGACATTAAAAGTAAACACTCAGTGGTTCTGTTTGCTTAGCTGACCGTATGTTTGCCCCGCAGGACAACACAGTCTTCAAACCAGTTTTCCTTAATCAAGAGTTTTCTGGATATCTCTGATCATGGCAGCCTGTTCATTTGACAGATACAGACTCTGCACTCTGTGTTCAGATGCATCAAAGTGTAGCAGATAAACATTCAGATTAATCCAAGACGACAAGAAAGTGGTGGCAACATGATCGGGGTCATCTGACTGACATCGCATGTCCTGGGATGTGACTATCTTTTCAGCCCTGATCCAGCACTACACGCCCTGGTTAAAGTAATTCATCTGAGTGATATTACACTTAATCGAATACTGAGTTAGCAGAGAATCAAATACAAACATGTCATTTAGGATCAATGTTTTAGTGGGTAAAGTTGGACTTGAAGTGCAAAGTAAACAAAAGCAACAAAAGGGAGATTTAGAGGTTTTGTTCATCGTCATTCTCTTCATAATTATTGTAAAGGTCATGAAATTATGACTTATCATAACAAGTAACTCTCTGCCAATTAATCCATTAGTTGTTCTGATTCACTTCAGTCTAAAACAAGGCACTGACACCCTTAAAACCACACACCCATCATCTAAACTGAAAAGTCATTACAAATTGATATTTATGTTTGTCATCTAAAAACAAGGGCACAGCAGGTGCATGGCGGCGGCGGCGGCGGCGGCACTGCGGCGACTGCATGAGAAAACCAGATGCTAATCAATTCTCTTTTTATGATATTTGAAACTCGGCCATAAATGAGCTCAATCTCTGTTAACTCTCCTTTTGGTTTTATGATGATAAACATGTCGGAGTGGAGGTTTATGAGTGTCTTTCTGCGGCCGCTATAAAAGCAGCTATGTGAATATCATATGTTTCATGGGTCTGCAGCCTGTTTCGACGCTGGCTGTCATTCAAATCCCACAAAATATTCTAAACACGAGTGTTTGAATAACTTACAACCTCTCGACTGAAAACATCAGCACTGAGTAATACCCAAAGGGGCGAAGCAATAACATAATTCGGTGATATGATAATAGCTCCAGGCTGTGTGTGAGATATAAACATGATCATATGGGGTGTCTGGTACTCCAGGGGGTTAAGTGAACGTAATCCTGCTTGAGACAGAGCGCTAAAGAAGAAGCCAAAAAAGGAGGCAGGGAAAAGTCATGTGTCAGGGTTCAGCTGTGAGCGGCTGAGGGAAGTTTTTACACTAAAAGAGGGAATTTAGAGCACGTTCAGCTCTGCTTCACATGTGACGGGCTGCTTAAAACGTTGAATGAAAGTTGATAAGAGGTCAGAAGAAGTTTACGGGGGGGAGAAAAAGAGAAAGGCAAAAGGGTAACTAGCCGAAGTGGGTCGTCACTCGCACTGAAAATGATTTGATTGACAGGGAGAGGAGACAGAGGGGGGTGAAAGAGGAATGAGGCACGCAGGTTCAAAGCTAGCGAGCAGGAGAGGGAAGATCACAGAGGTTGAGAGGGAGTTGAGAGAGGGTACAGAGGCAACCCAAAGAGGAGGCCTTGAAAGAGCCTTATCTGTGACCCATCTGTCTTGACATGCACACTCCTCTGGTTAGTGCCCTGGAGGGGAGGGAAGGGGAGCTGCCTGCGTGTCAGTAACTCAGCGTGCAGGGCTCAGGGCGAAGGCCTTGGCCTGTGCACTCTGGCCCGAAAACCAGACTAACCAGCCCCATGCCTCAACACCCCCAGGATAAACTCCCATGACTTTTACTGCTGCGATCATGTGATTGACTGAGCGGTGCAGGGGCAACAAAGACAAAAAACAAAACAAAAAGCACATTAACAAAAAGGCTGACGCACATCAGTGAAGACACAGAGGTTACTTTCTTTGACAATTCACTTTTCATTTTGGCTGTCAGCTGATCTTGGCTTGACTTCTTTCAGCGGCGTCTGGTTCCTGTTTGGTCAATTTTTGGTCTGAGACTGGAGATCAGCAGATCTGTCTGATGATCTCGTGTGTGTTCAGGGACTTTTTACAATTTATAAAAAGTGGAGAACAAGAATCAGAGGGTTGAGATGCCCTTAACTTTAAGAGTAATTTGATATTGATCTAAAAACTTTGACTCCCTTTCATGTAAGATTACTACCAGGCCTGATAGTCTCCTGGATAATTGTCTCACTAATTTCAATAAAAAGATAAAGCACAGGACTACAAACCAATTGTGTAAATTAAGTTTTCTGTTCAACTTCATACTATTTAGCAGAATTGACCATTTAAACCCCTTTGATTACAGAGAGATTAGTCTAATTGAAAATAGATAAACAGAATGATAAGTTGTGGCTGTAATATTGTGCACATGTAACATCAAAGTGTGCCTGATGAGATCAATCTTTTATGATGCTTCATAGCTGTTTACAGAGAACTTTCTCCAGCTGTGGAATCAATAAAGCAGAGGGGAGCAGGAACACACTGTGCATAGATAATTTACTTAAATATATTTAACAAGGACGGCCTCAGAGAGATTAAAAATCGCTTTGCCGAGATCAGCAGCAGCACGTCCCAGAAAAGTTAGACAGACGACACATGATTGGAAACTTATCCTGGATCAGTGAAAGTTATCAGTTAAAGCATCGTCCTCCAGCGCCTTCAGTCTACTTTCAAAAACATTTTAAGAGACCAGAAGTTAAAGTAAAACTTTAACTTAAAGCATCAGCGGGCACGTACAACATGAAAAAGTTTTTGTGTTTCTGTTTGTGGAGTAAGGTTGTGGAACAGATCAGGTGTGGAGCTCAAGCGTTGTCCAAGCATGACCCAGTTTAAAACGCGATACAAAAACATAAAAAAAGCATAATACTTCATCCTAATCCTTTTCAGACATGTTGGGTTCACATTATTATTAGTGGTATTTTTTTATTTTATTTTAATTTCTACTTTTTGCTGTTATTGTTGTTTTAAATATTGTCATTGGTTTTGTTTGTTACTTTTCGGTTTACTTTCTTGTGTTTCACGCACATGTTCATAAAAAATAAAGAAATGAAAAATGAAATTAAATGTTGAATATGAGGATTAAAAATCAGTGAATTACTAAATAACTATGAGTTGTCCATAGTGCACAAAAATAGAAAACAGAAAAACTGACATAGTCTCTGTGAGTTGACCTTTTTGGTCATGATGGTGGTCGCCATATTGGACAAACTGACTCTGTATCGTCCTTGCACCGAAGAAGCAGAGCTGAGATTTCTGCCTAATTAGACAAACATATACCCTCCATAAATTCAATCAATTAATCAATCAATCAAACTTCATTTTTAAAGCACCTTTCATACATATAATGTAACAAAAAGTGCTGTCCATTCAAGCAGGATATTAAAAACAATGAAATAAAATAAATACAAATACCAAACCCCACCCACCCTCCCAACCCCCATTCAACACATACAGCACTCACACACACACACACACAGATATTTATGCAAAAGACCAAGTAAGGACTCTTCAACTTGCCACAGATGACTAATTATTTAGTTATAACAACTAAATGATCTATATGTTTTTGAACCAGGCTGCAAACATGTTAAATTCTGATGTAAAGTGGACACTTTAACTGCTGTAAATGGGAGTCAGCCTCTAGTGGACGCTTTAGGAACTGCATCTTTTTAATCAGTTCAACACTAGATTCATTTTTCAGCACCTACTTCGACTTTGCATGTTGCACTTATTATTGCACAAGAGCATTGAAGCTTTTTTAAACACCTCTGAGTTTTTTTAACTGGCTGCAGCAGAAAAAAAAAGAGCCTGTTGTATCTCTTCTCCAGACACCACAGGTGACGTGCTCTGTGTCTTACAGTGTTGTTACAGTACCATGCAGAGGTGCCTGTCTGTCACCACCTCCACAGGGTCAAAGGAGCAGCCCAGAACAAAGCTAGCTGACAAAATCAAATCACTAGGGTTGCTTGTTGACTGTTAGGTTTAAGTCTAAATCTACAGAGGCTATAGTCCTTACTGAAGAAGCAGCTAGTTTCATTCTCAGCCATGACCCTTAGCTACATGTTTCCTCCGCTCTCTACTCCTGTCTGTCTTCAGCTGTCCTCAAAATAAAACAAAAACAGACTAAAAGACACAACTTCACAAATAAAGTAGCTATGAGTCTTAATTTAGTCCTTATCCAATCAGATGAGTTTGCTTTGGTCATGGTGGAAAAGTCAAGAAACCATCTGTCTTCGAAAAGTAATATCATATGTCAATGTCTGGGGTAACTTTGGTCCCTTTATTATTAAAAAAGTTATTTTCTTCTGATGCAAAGACTCCTAAAACTTGTTGTGAGTGCAGCCTTTGTCAGACACCTTTAAAATGTTCATTTAAATGTATAAAAGCCGATCAAACCACAATTGGAGTTTATTCATCAAGGTAGATTTTGAGAATATTCTGTTTTGTGAACATTTGGCACAGACGTATCTTGACATGCATCTGTTTTTGATTTTCCATGTCTCATTTATCCTGTTTCTAATAATGCTTTTACACAACTGATTCTCACAAAAGGTCATTACTAGGATTTGGGTCTTGATGTGTTGTTTTTGTAAAAATAAATTAAAACAAACCTTAAAAAGTAAAATAGCATCAGTGTAGAGGTCTACCTGTGCGTCTCTGTCTTGTTTTTCTGACTCTACTCATTAATTCTGAGATCTTCTGGCATTTTCCTGCAGCTGAAGGAAGGATAAAACTCAAACTTAAAAAGTCATTACCAAGAGGAACATTTCCCACCGTGTCCCCGCCCTCACTGTCCACAGCAAATATCAATCAGTCCAAGTTACTTTGCATCAAATCCGCCCTCCTAAGATGTCTGACTCGACTTGCATGTACAGCACACCTGGGAGATTTACCATAATGAATACCTGATGTGGTGCAGCACTTAATACCACCTATAAAATAACTCCCTTCCTTCTTCCTGTGGGCCCCGGCTGTTGTTTATCAAACGAGGTAACGTCCTGTCATGTGACCCCTCCTCCCTCCCAGCGACCCACCTGTGTGGACTTTTCTCTTAATCCCCCTCTTAACCCCCCATCCCTTTTTTTTTTCGCTGTGCGCTTTGAATACTTAGACTACTGAGTGTAACTAATTCTCCCACACAAGGATATTGTCTTCTGCCTATCTCTGCTTTTGTCCTTCTCTTTCAAGCTGCCTATTCACTCATTTCATTAGTTTGGCGGTGCGGTGGGAGAGAGGGTAGGCAAGTCCAGGAGGGGTTGGGGGGTAGGGGGGGGGTTTCCAATTAAAAGGCCTTAATAGGCTATTACCATCACCTTAAGTTCAACTCTGTGTTTTTTTACAGCATGAAACCAGCTAAAGATTAATCACCGGAGCAGCGTGGGAGCTTTAAAAGCCATTCTGTGATTAATAAACTCTAATTAGGACCGAGGATTTCAGCTGCCTTCTAAAATAGTTCAGTAAAATAGTCAGAAACTGTTTGAAATATTAATAATTAGTGACAAAGTGGTGCAACTTTTCTGTTTTACACATTAAGGATTTCTTGATTGATACTGAAATTAAAGTTTATTTAAAAAATTGAGAGACTTTTTGAGGGAATAACTTTTTCTGAGGTTTGTCACAATTTTTGGAGCAGTATTTATCCTCTTCAGGTTTAGCGTTCGGGACAATAAATGTAATGGTTGTTGTTCTTGGTGGGGGTGAAACTGAAATGTGTTTAACAGGCCGCTCTCCCCGCACACATGCTGCACAGACTCTGCAGCTGACCAGGGGGCCTGAGGACGAAGCCGGTCCCCTGGGATGACCAAACCACCCTTTCTCAGACACCCATTTGTCGTACCCTCCTCCCTCTCCCTCGCAGTGGCTGACCCCGCAACCAGCAGGGGTCAGCTGCGCAGAAGGAGGCCCCCCCCTTCCCTGCACCCCAACCCAGGGTCCGGAGCCGCGGCGTAAATCAGCGGCTGCTCATCGCGGGAACCCTGCTCTGCCCGGAGTCTCAGCCCAGCCTGGCACCATCTGTCCCGGGTCTCTGACGCAGAGACAGCGCCGCCAAGGTGGGTTCCCACTGACCTGCTGCACCCTCAGGTCGGACCTGAGACCAGAGACAGATCCATCACACTGGAGTCTGGACATGGTGGAAGGGGCTCAGAATACAGTAAGCTGACTCCTCAAGAGCTGAAAATGGACTTTGTAGAGGTACAGGTGGACAAACTGATAAAAATCTAACTAGATCTCATCCTTTCTAACAGTAAATCTACAAACACAGGTACTCATATTAGGCCACTTAGCCAGAGCTTTAATTTAAAATAAAATAGTTATTCATATCTAATCTTGTTTTGTTTCGCCTCCTAAATCAGAGTCTGGTAGGAAACCCTCGTCACAATTAAACTTTAAATGCCAATGACTTTATATTAATTTGAACAAACAGTGAATTTCTTTACAAACTCCCTCTGTAGTTTATGACGTTAACAAAAATATCAGCATCTTTAGGAGTCTCAGACAGAGCTACAAATGTGCGCTGCATTCAACGACCTTTCGGAGCCGATCTGTGGGGTTTCTAATATTACCGTTCTGTGAAGCACTTTCAATACAGGTTAATGTTGGCGCCCCCTGTAGACTGAGTGATACCGCCTTTATTTTTCCAGATCCTGTCCAACAAACATTTAAGTTATATATTCTGAAAAAAAAAATCCCATTTTGTTTTTTGATAAATATTTGCTGTGGACCAAATAAAAAGCGATTTTTCTTCACTTCTGTATTTTTCCTCAGCTTCCTCCTCACCTTCCCAGGCATTGAAACTTAGAAATGGTCGGCCTTTCTCCTGATAAGGTCAAAACAGGCATCATTAATTTCAGCCTTTTTCGCAACCAGTTAAAAACTCCTTACAGAAGCTTTAATTTGAAGCGTCAAAATGAGTTTTAATATCCGCTAAAGCTGGTGTGTGCTTCTGTGGTTGTAGTCAAACTGGGGACTCAATTAAAGGACTGTTTCAAATGAGAATTAGCACAGAATGGACAAACTAGTGAGCGCCGACTTTGAGTGAGTGGATTTCACCAGTTTGAAGGAAAAAAAAGAGGATGGTGATTGTGCAGAAAATAATTTGTATGATCCAAAAACTTAGGTTAATGCTAAAAATGCATCACAGCTTCTTGTCCTCGAAGGCCACCGTCACTTCGCCCACAGGGGTGAGCAAGGGAGCATTTATTTAACATAATTTTAAACTACTTATTTTGATAAAAGTGCAGCTATGAAGAAGTGCATAATTTTACTGTGAACATGTTTACACTCATTCAAGTCTGTGTAAATTATAAACTGTCATTTTTGCTCAATTATTCAATAGAATTAGAATTTTTCAATTGATCTAACAACTTAAACTCCCCTTTTTCTTTATAGTTAAAACAGCTGAGTGATTAATCTTTGGTCAACTATTTAACTATTCTGTTTACAACTTGACACAGCGGTATCTGATCATGCTGAAGTACCTTTACTTGTCTAGAGAGCAGATGAAGTGGAGGATTACCCGTAAGAGATCCTACTCATGTGGAGAAGCAGTTCTCTGCAACACAACACAAAGAAAGTGAACTCCTAGTTGTCGCAATTGTAATTCAAGAGAACACTGATCTAGTTGATGTCATTAAAATCGATTAGTAATGCCTGAATTGAACATCTATGACTTTTAAAAGAGTGCAGAGTACTCAATCACACACCAGCCTTTCTTCCCTTATATTTTCTCCTGTTTTGGTCTCAACTGCACAGCTGCAAAGTAGCTGTCAGCGTCTCTTGACATAAAAGCAAAAATGACTGACCTTAGAATAACTACACGCAAGAATAGCGAGTCAATTAGGGCACTTGCAATTCCACCTCTGGCCAAAACAAGTCCCAATCTACCGCAGTGACCTGAGCGACCCTGTTATTTTGCTGTATAACTGCCACAGACTAAATAGGTGATGTAGTACTCACACATGTGAAACCGTCTGAGCTCTTTAGATGAGGACAAGTCTCTGCACTCCACCTCATCACCTTTGACGACTTGACATCCCCCCCACCACCACCCTCATCATAACAGCACCTGGAATCCTGACACGTAAATCTCATCAGCAGAGACAGTCTGCGGGTCCCCGGGCAGATCGTCCTGGCTTATTGCTTTCTCTCACAGCCGCGACCTTGCTTCTCGCCCCCCTCGGGCCCGGCTCTAATGGGTGAGCAGGGGTCATAAAGTGGTTGTGTTACTGTTTTCCTTTTTCCAAACCAGTGACACCAGTTGTTCACCCTCCTCACCGGGTCCTTTTGTGAGGCCTGACAGGCTGTCAATTCCAGGCGGAGGAAGATTGTAGAAGACGACACGCATTACCTTGAGGTGACACCGCATTCCTCTGCAGGCCTGTCTTTATGAGCTAACAATAACTTCGAATAGCTCTGCAGCAAAGCATTAAAAGTTCGCTTTTACTCTATGCGGTGTGTGTTTGGTGTCATTTCCCGCTTGTGTTGCATCAAATCTGGACATTTCACTGAAAGGACATCAAGTTAATCTCCCAGATAAATGATCATTTGGGTAAAGGATCATTGTTTGTTCAGACTCCCACTGCAGTTCTCCTGACATTATTTGTTGTTTCATCGCTCTCAGACTGAGCAGTGATTTTTTTTTTTAGTCATCAGGGTTGAGGGTAGGACAAGAAGACCTTCACAGGGACACATACAACCCCAAGACAAAAATAGACGCCCACCCACATACATATGTACTCATGCACACATATACACGGTAAAGAGTGTGTCATACTGAGAACAAGCACATGACTGAACATTTTGTACTTCGGTCCTCTCATTTGTTCAAGCAAACAGTCAGAATCTCAATTTATCATCCTTAAACAAATATACAAGTAAAGATATATCAGCTGTTTCATCAGTGTGGACTATAAAGAAGAGTTCTGACTTTGTGTCTTATGGTTTGTAATCAAAAAATTATCTATTTACCCATAGGTGTTTAAGATTGCAAAAAAAAAATGTAGGTGGTTTTATTTCTTTACAAATTAAGTCATGTGTGATTTAAAAATAAGTTTGTGTCGTTATGAAGCAGAAAATCATGGACTGTCATGAGGGAGATTTGAGTTTTGACTTAAAGGAGAATAATAAAGACATCTTGTGTTCAACAGTTCAGTCCTGAATGTCATGAAATCTGTGCACATACTGCCCTCTAGTGTTCAGCTCATAGTGTTGAGAGTGTATACCTACCATTGTGCATTAACAGGCACATGTGAACTTTTGGTCATAGCTAATCTGTTTTTGGGCAGTACTTCTAGTTATCTGACTGTTAATGTTTTATGTAAAAAATGTATTTTGGATATTGTTAATTATTGCAATAAAAAATAAATTAATAAAGATGGAGATTTTTCTATGGTGACAGACTCCTGTGTTTTTTTTTTAAATGCCTGATCTCTTGCATGTGAAAGTCACTTGTCAAGGAATATTTTACAATATTCGGTTTTCAGTTAAAATACATATATTATTCCTTTGTACTGTACAGTTTGTATGCAGCACTAGGCATGGCAGTTCTTTTAGATGTACTGAATCACTAGAATCAGTTCACTAAAAAGATTTGATCAAAAGATTTGTCCACCAAATCACCAAATCATTCCACCGCCGGAGAAGTCTGCAACTCCAACCTCCTAAACTGATACACAGCTGAACATTTCAGGATTCAGTTCAGATCAAAGCTTCTGGGACTGGGAGACAAGAGTGTTTGGCTGTGTTTCTTTGGCAAACAGGTTTGTAAAAACGAACTTGTTTATAAGTCATGATGTTTAAGTGTACTGTCCTATGGTATAGTATTTATCAGGTCAATGCGTGATTCGTTCAAGTGATTCAGGCGTCACTGCATGTGGTCCCTCGTTCACCGGCTGTTGGCCTGGCAATGCTGTTTCTTACTTCAGCTCAACTGAAGTGAGAAACAAATGAATCACTCGAGGAAGTGACTTGGTTCAGTACATTCACTTAAGAGATTTGGTTCTTTTGAACGAATCGTTCGCGAAGGACACAACACTATGCAGCACTTAGTTCAACCTTTTTGCTGACTCACCGGATATGGTCTGCAGCTGATCTATCTTCAATCTTTCCATTTTACTTATTCATTGATCTAACCTCCTGTTTTATTGATCACTTGCTCTCTGTGGGTTTTAAGACATGATTTCTCTGTAGTTTTTTTCTTGTTTTGGAGATAAGATCTGTCTGTGCTCTCTTTCTGACTCTAACGTTTGTTATCCTGTACTGAGCTGAGGATTGTGGGTCAGGATAGAAATGAAAGCACAAAGTGTGGACATATGTACACATTTATATTGAAGGTCATCTGGTTATCTTTAGCATGCATACATTTTGGGGGGGATAGATTTGTATGGTAACTATGTCAACACATGTATGGTAACAGCAGTCAACATTTCCCTGAATTTTTGTATGAGGAAACATGCAAACATACCTTTCACACAAAGCAGGAGGGATTTATTTCTCATGTTTTGAATGTGGATGTGTTAACCCTGCTTCTATGTTTAAAACAGTTACATCATTTATTTGACACCCTTAAACACACTGCTGGTTTCAAGTTTATATGATGTTTTATTATGATAGAATGACAACAAAACCTCATTTCTGTGAGGAAATCTGCCACAGAATTCTCACTGTGGCTGAGCTAAGGAAGCATGAATTGAAAAACTGAAAACAGGTCCACTGTAACTCTGAGGAATCGTAAAAATCGCCTTTTATTTTTTCTTCTGTGTTTCTCCCTTCAACAACATTCACCTGCAGTCTTTAGAGTTCAGTCTGACAGCAAGAACGGCTCCACAGGTCAACCTTCACTCCCTCCCGCCCTTCAGTTTCTCCTCCACTGTGTGATCTCCCCTCGAACCTCCCATGCAGGGTGGGCTCTTGACCAGAGCGGGGTTACTCCCCCACTGCTCAGGAGTCTTTGCCTGGATGGCCAGCGCATGAACACAAGTACTTAACTCGTCTTTCAGAGCTTCATTTACCAGACGGTGGCGCTTTATTAACGGCAGACCCTCAAACAGAGAGCTGACAACCAAAACACGGAAATGGGATTCAGAGCCGGGGGGCACCGCGTGCATGTGGCTTTCATTGTGTACCTCTAAGTGATCCGGTTTGAGTGAGTCCGTCAGTTTGGTTCTGATGGCTCTCTCGACGGGCCGGCTCGGGTCTGGGTCCATGTGTGGTCTGAAGTGGGCCAGAGGCCGGCTTAAGGCAGGAATGGCTGGGATGGGTCGGGCACAGCGAAGGACAGCCGGCAGCATCAGAGACTGTGGCAGGAGACCCCCTGTGATCAGATAAGGAGACAATAAAAACACATTATATCATCCTTTATCTAATGACAGGCTCTAAGGAGCAATAACCCAACCTTAAAAGGACTTCATGGTTGTTTTGGACTTAAAATTGTAGTAAACAATGCTGTTTTAACAGGGTTGAATGTACATGAAATTAGATTTAAAAGAGGAATATGGTAAATACATGATTATGAAGGATGTCAAGAATTTACTGCAGTCGGGAACAACTCCATAAAGCCTGAAAAAGACCGCTCTGATACGATTGATGTGTGGTTTGAGTGTTTTGATCACAATAAGTGCTAAACGCATCAAACTTGCTGCTAGCTAAACAGCTCCTACTGTAAACAGCAGGGATTATGTAAGTCAAACGACACATTTTACCGAAAATAGCACCTCAAAAATCTCTACATAAGACAACAGACTTATTCTTTTTAGAAATACACAACTGTTAAGTCATTTGTTGTAAGGGTTGGGTTAAATTTTCACAAAATCAGAACTCACCTTGCAGCTAAAAAGGGTTGTCGGCAGGCTACAGGAGTCGCGCATGCGCAGTGAGCAGTAAAACACCTTCCTCTTCAATAGAGCTTATTGGCGGTCGGCAAACCAACTTGAAGGTGCATTACCGCCA
Organism: Xyrichtys novacula; assembly: GCA_962446985.1. Taxonomy (NCBI): domain Eukaryota; kingdom Metazoa; phylum Chordata; class Actinopteri; order Labriformes; family Labridae; genus Xyrichtys; species Xyrichtys novacula. Next base: position 30,735,855 of record OY660871.1, read on the forward strand.
CCTACTGGACTGGAGTGTGGGACAGTAAATTGGCAGACAAAATAAATACATTGTTTTTTTTTTATTGTTCTTTAATTTTACTTGATGTTTACAATTGTATTTTGATTCTTTTTAACTGTAAGCCACTTTGTGACTCTTTTCTATGAAAGGTGCTGTACTGAATAAATTTTACTTACTTACTTACTTACTTACTTACTTACCCACTGTGCTCTCCCACATTTTAACGTTCAATCTTTTCAGATGCTGCGATTTTGATTCTATTAGAATATTTTCTTGCTCAATAATAATAATTTTGACAGTGTAACACAGTTTCTGATTTGCTTCTTTTTTCAAAATGTTTTTATGAAATACATTTTAATGACATTTAATTAAGGAGGACAATAATGTGGCTACTATTAACTTAGATAATTAGGTTTTTGGCCTGCAGAAAATAACATTATCTAGTGTCAAAATAATATTCATTATTTGGATGCATTGGGAGTATTTTCTAGTGTGAGCATTCAAGAAAAAATGTAAATTTTGAACACAACTCATGTTTGAACCTCCTTTTCCATCCTTGAGGTGTATTTATAGCAACATTGCTTGCATTATTTCACCGTGTCTTAAATGTGGAATAACATTAAATGACATAAAGAGACAACAAAGATCAGATTTTCATATTTTTCCACTTGTTTATTCTTCATGGTTCTTTGTTATCCATTGTGATTCCAAAGGGTCAGATGCACAGCAGAGTGCAAACCCGATCAAAAATCAACAATGAGAAAATATAAGAAAAGAAAAAATCTCACACACCTTTAAACAGAACTGATGTCGTCACATTAGGGCTAATTATGAGTCATAACCGGTATTTAACATTGATGTATTTACTTATATTTCTTCCTCATTTTTACAAAATACACAAAATCAAAGACAACATACATCATTGTTCATTTACACTTCTTTTTTTGTGTATCAGTTTTTTTTATACTCATGGTTTCACAAACAGTTTCTATACTTACAAACAATCAACTACAGTTTCTACAGCACAGTACAATGACAAAGGTGATAAATTCTTTATTACATTTAATTAATGGCAATGCAATCTTATTGACAAAAGCCTCAAGACTTAGGGTTTGTTTTTAGAGAGTACACACAAATGTCAGCTGTTAAGTCCTGTGTCATTATTACGCCAACACGAAGCATTTCATTGGACAAGGCCGGCAGAAAGTAACACGCTCCTGTTCTCGATAGCTTCAGAGACGAGAACGGGAGACAAATACCCAAACACTTATTGCTTTGTTAACTTTTTGCACTCACAATTGACTGTTGCTCAGGCAACAAGTTAATTATACAAAAAACCCTGTAACATAAGCTGAGATATGTATCTACGAGACAATTTAGACTTAGAAGGAGCCTGAACTGAGTCACTGAGACAGGTTAGCGCTTTAACGGTCATCCATTTTGAACAAATACAACAGTTATCTTGACATCGTTGTTTTAATTCATGGGTGATACAGGATAACATACAGGGAGAAGGACTGCTGATGCTTAGCTTTTATATTTTTACAATTAATGTGTGTTTTAAACACGATCAGTGTGCTTTTAAAAGGGGATCTGGGCTAATTTTCCTTTTTGTGTGCTGGCCATTTTGGCGCCTGATGTCAACAAAAATAAGAGCGCCTGGACTCTAAATTATAAGTCCAGATGTTCCTGTTTTTTTGCACTATCAGCAGCTGAAACAGACAAAAACTGGCTGCAAATTTTCAGGGGTCCGAAAGCATTAAACAGCTATCTTATTAGTTATATTATAAGTACTTTTATTTACATATATTCATATCTATAACTGAGAACTGATGGTGTAATGTGTAAACTCAGGCCATACAAAATATTTGGCAATAATCAATGAGAGATGGCACACTAATAGATAATGGATCCAAGGTCGAATTGTGGAGTTAAGTCAGTGAGAGGCGGAGGGAAAGGAGGGAAATTTGAGGGGGCAGATCATCAAAGCTCCATCAAAGCACCGATGTTCACAACTGCACTCCTGTTCACAATCTCCTCATTTGGTTGCTTTTGGTCTTTGTGCTCTTGCTAAACACCTCGTTCTTCTTCTTCATGTCTCTAGCAAGGCTGGATCCGATTGTGTCGTGAAGAACTCAAGGCGTTCACAATTGTGCATGTACGACAGAGTACATTTAGTGCAATGGGTCGTCTAGTTATTTAACCGTCTTGAGTCTGTGTATGGCTGCTATCCTACAAAAATGGCAGTCTGGGTGAGGGTTTATTTGTTAATTTTACTCATTAACAATTGTTTGTGATTGTGAACTTATCAGCCTCGCTTTTTTTAAAAGTTTCGGGGAATGTGGAAATCGTTTTCACAAGCTCTCTGTGCTTTTACCAATGTGAGATGTATGACAGGCAGCCCTTGGCAGTGAGTTCTCTATGGTGAATCTCGTGTTGTGTCTAGCTACATTTGTATTTCATAATAATGTCATAAAGCACAAGTAAATAAAAGGTCCAGCGCACTTCTAATTCATACCCCGTTTGCAGAATTTTTCTCATCAGACTGCATTAAATCACGACGGTTCCAGTACATACACATCTCACATGAAGAATCTGAAGCAGGAAACCTCCGCTGCTGTTTTTAAAATTTGGCGCAGAGTTTTCAACTGATGCTACTCTCCGATCTTTTGAACGAAAAACCTTAAAAAGATTTAAACTACGGCTTATTTTTTCTTTAGGGTTTTCAATCTAAGACAGCTACCCCACAACCATTCACAAACCAGAGAAGGTTTTTGCCAAATGTCAAATCCTAAAAGACAGAAATTAAAATAAATAAAAAACAATATTGCACAGAGGTTCAATATTGCACCAAGAAGCACACTCACATTAATATAAACATTCAGTTGACACAAATAATTCGATTATAGTTTATCCGTCATCTCGTACACACGTAACACAATTTGTGCCTCCAGTAAAATCATAAAAGCTCCAAGTGAAGGTTTTGCTTTTTTCACCCTTTGACTGCTTGATTTCTGCCACGTGTACCATGTATTAGGTGTGGTGTGTATTAATAAAGTTATATTCAAATTTGGGAGTGTGCACTAAGGATGTTTAGAAGCACTGTGCTGTCTTTAAAATTTGGAAATATTACATTAAATTAAGCCAGACTGATCCAAGGGCAGGTGTAACTAGTCAAAAATACTCATTATGTTGTACTCTCAATTCTCATAGTATTACATACATACTTTGTGACATGCATAACACACTCCAAACATATTTTATAAGAGGCAAACATACTGTAAGTCTGAGGGGAGAGGTACTAAAAAGGCATTTCTTACAAAGGAAAACACAGCATGACTGAGAGATGGTGACTGACTGTGAGTTTCTGAACATTTTCATCCAGTCAAGAAAATGTCAGGGGGGGACATTCACACTGGCGAATGGTTGTGCTTCAAATGTACATTTTTGACAAACAGCTTCATCTTTGCGATGAAATGGCGATCAATGACGGCACAGAATTTAAAAAAAAACACGGCGTGGGAAAGGAAACGCATCCACGGACTGATCTGGATGTCTGGTGACGTGAGCAGAAACGATGTTTTTTAAAGGGAGAAGGGCCTCGATCGATCTCCTCGTCACAATCTAACGACAACAAAAAGCAAAACCTGGAATGTCCTATAATCTATAAAATGGCAGTTAGTCTGTACAACAACACAAGACCTCTGGGAGAGAAAGAGAGAGAGATAGAGAAAAAATGAGCACAGGTCTTTGTTTGAGAGAAAGCCAAGAGCGGTGCGTCTTGGTTTTACCCCGAAAAAGTCAAAAATGCTTCAAATCAAGGCAGAAAATGTCGCATTTTTGATTCTATGTCCAACAATGGCAAAAGTACTCAAGACTTGACGGGTGAGTTGAATTTGCTCAGGAGGATGGAGGTGATTACAGAGAACCCCGCAACAATGGCTAGTGGTCATTTCTATGAGTCTGTTTCCATGGCTCATCATCAAGAACCCCCGACCCCTGACCTCCAACCCCAGATGGACGAACTCTAATCGGGTAAATTAATCTACATTTTCTACTTTGACTCACGAGGAAATTAAATATTCTTTCACTGGATCACTCGGCCTCACTTTGGAGCGATCAATCCCTCAGAGCTCAAGGTGCGTTCAAGCTTTTTTAGGTGAAGTTTCTAGGTTTGATTACCTACCAAATAATCACTGATCCCAAATATTTACAGCAAATCTTGAAGCGTGTGCGCTTACTTTACTCTATCGTCGTGAGGGAGGGGTTAGAGGGGAGGGCTTTGAGGGCTCTTGAGCTCTTCATTCACAGTGTGGCGAAAACTCTTCTGTTCCCTGGAAAGCTGCTGGAGCCACACTATTGCAGCACCTGACCCCGCGTCTCTGGTAGTTTGAGGGCCAGAAAGCTGCCCGCCGCCAACGCCCCCGAGGCAAAGAGGATGGGCACGGCCTTGGTGATCCCGACGAACGAGGTGAAGATGCTTATGCCTAAAACAGCCGCTAGTTTACAGAGAGCGTTGAGGAAGCCGAACGCCGTGGTTCTAAGGAGAAAGAAGAGAGATATAGACAGCCAGGTTAGAATTTTATTTATTTATTCTAAATATTTTTTTTAATTGAGTTTCATGCTTCCACCACAGGGTACATAACCTTTTCCCAATCAGTACAACAGCATTACATATCATACCATAACATAACACCTATCACATATCACAATCTACATTCTTCCTTGGTGGTGCCACAATAACACGAAACCCTTATACATTTGGACACCAACACAAGTGGAACAAAACAAAAACACACAATAAACAGTTGCAAAATTTAAATCCATATACCACTCATGCACTCATCTCACATCCCCACCTCCATGGACCTCCACCCAACAAAAATCACCCTGTATACCTGCTCGTATCCTCATACACACAAACACTGAATTCTCCACTGATCCCCCGACCCCCTTTACCCCATAACTATAAGACTGAATGTTTCAATAACTCACACTTCGTAAATCTGTTTCCATACATCATTATATTGTTCAACCTTATTGTTAGCATTAGCTTGTGTCTTTTCTATTGTCAGGTAGTATCTCATCAATCCTTTCCAAGTATAAAGAGAAGGAGCCTCTGTTTTTTTTTTTTTCAGTGTTTTAAAATTAACTTTTTATAAACTCAGACAGAGAATAGAATCTGTCATCCCACTCGATAGTGGATTGCCTCAGTATTCTGGAAAATGCAGAGTACAGATGAGAAGTGAATTTGTTTTTGACATGTAACAGACATCCGGTCTTAAATCTCATTCCACACTTTCCTCACTTTCACACATGACCAAAATGACACTGATCAGAGGAGTTTGGGTGAGACAGGTTAGTCTTTTATTTAGCCTTCTGTTTCTTTTATAGTTACCTGTCACTGAGCCCACTTTAGATCTTCTTTTTTCTATTAATCTCGTATAAAAATATAAAATAAAAAGACAGCATGCTGCTGCTCCAACACTTGCCTTTTACATGATCTTAAACATGTTATATGATCAATCTTTTCACACAGCTGGCAGAGCCTTTTATTGTATTTAAAAACACCTTATTGTGGTTGTATATTCTGTAAATCAAGAGCTACTGGTGCAGGATTCAATCTACACCTCTACACTCAACAGAAGTTAAAGAAATGAAAAGCACTGTCTCTAAACTGCACATTATTTCATGTACAAGCTGTAGAGACTTTATGAAACCACAAGGTGGAGCAACACATCATAAACTGATGCCTCAAGAACACAGAGGGCCAACACAAAAGAAACATGCTTCTGCTTTGGTTCATGTTTTCAGATTGTGTTGCAGATGAATATTATTTTACATACATGTATTTTGATTGAATAACAGAATAAGACTCAGCAGTCTCAGCCCTTTAAAGGGGGACCATAAAGACCAGAGAAATTAGCCTTTTGAAGCCATTAGGTGGCAACAAGACAGCTGCACGCTCTGCATCACATGGGCAACCAATGATTTCACCCCACAATGTCATCCATCCCTGTGAGCCAGCCAATCATGGCAGGGCAGGTCCTGTGACGGCGTCTAACACGTCATCTAGCACCATCATGTCTTCACAGTGTCAGAGAGATTTCAGGGCATGCCTTTATTTCCTACCTCTTGTCAGAGGGGTAGAGCTCCACCGTCAGCACATCCAGGGCGTTCCAGGAGGCGATGCTGATTCCCCCAAAGAGGCAAAGCAGGGCGATCATGGCCGACTCGCTGTTACCAAAGGACAGGAAGAAACAGCTGATGCAAGAGATCACGCTGGAGCCGGCTGGAGAGAGAGAGAGGGAAGAAAAAGAGAATAAAAGAGGGTTTAAGGAAGAGGGGGATTATCTCAAGCCTGAAATTTACTCCAAATGTGTTCAGAAAAGACAAAACGTGATCATTATTGGTCGTCTGATCAGCTGCTTATCAACCAACGAAGAGTCAAATCAAAGCTGACTCTAAAGGTCAATCTGTGGTTAAGTCAGGGGAGGAAAATGACCGCCCCTTTAGACATGGCGAACGGGGTCATAGGTTCAAGTTACCTAGCATCCTCAGCCTCCCAATCTTGTCCATGAGCAGAGCAGAAACAATGTTGCCCGGCAACACAGCCAAGGTGCCCAGAAAGCTGACAAAGTAGACCATGTAGGCGTTGTTTTCATCGCTGACGTCGCTGAGCACGCAGCCTTCTTTATTGTGCAAGAACGTGCTGTTGATGAGCCGGCAGTTCACCAACCTGTACTTGAAGAGGTCTGTGGAGGAAAGAGAGAGAGAGAGAGAGAGAGAGAGAGGGAGGAAGAAAGAAGATGGAAAAAAAAGCACACTGTGAGGATTTACTCGTTATTAAAGCTGCACAAACAATTTCAAACATGGGTAACTTTAATCCCATCCAGTAAAGATGGTGAACTTTGAATATCTGTAAGAGTGTTTGCTCAACAACAGCTTAACATCAGGAAAGCACAAAGCCTTGCCTAGTCCTGTTAGATTTAAATTTGTGGGAGAAAACTGGAGGACTCAAGGTGAACCGAGACAGTGAAAAATGGTAAAATGGAAAAAGGGCAGCTGTGTACAATTTGAATTCTTGGATATTCTCTGGCTAAAGAAAATCTAACCAGGATTCTAGAGGTTTCTCTTGGTCCTCATCTCATTCTGCCTCCACTCCCTCCTCTCCTGTCTCCTCTACAACCGCTTTTCTCACCACTCCCTCTGCTACATCCTCTACCGCCTCATTGAGCACCTCTTTAGTATCCCGCCCGCGCTCCTCTCTCTAACCACCTTTTCGGTCTCCTGCATGTCATCTCTGTCACATTTGCATCTCCCTCTTTTGCTGCCTGTGCTATCACCTCTTCTGAGTCTGCCTCTCTGACTGCCTGCTCTGCAGAACCACATTTCACCCAGAGCTGCTCAAACACATAAGGGAGGAAAAAAAGCAATTGGGTTATTTCCTCATGTAGATGAAGCAGGTTTTGCTGCTTTTTGACACACAGAGAGAGGAAAAATGACTCCTAATAATGTAAGATGTATCAGTTCTACTGTGGTGCCATTAGGGTGTGCAGGAAATACCACAGACTGTATAGGAATTGGGTGTAGGCTCATGTTTTAAAAATGAAGCCAATGCACAAATGTCCTTCACTTGCAGTTTTTACATCGGCCAGCAGGGGTGACTCCACTGGCTGCATAGAGAAACCAGAAACCAGAGTAAATTGGGCTACTCCTCAGTTCATTTAGCACCTTATTTATATCACAGTCACTCCTCTTGATATGTGTTTTATAAATTTTTGTGTTGCATGTCTGTGTATTTGCAGCACATTTACCTTCGATGCAATTAATTTGGACTCACTGTACCTAAAATCCATCCTTCACAGACCTACGTGATGAGCTGAGGCTATCCCTTACTACAAATGCATTGTAGACACAGAAAATAAAAAGTGTGCCATCAGTTCAACTTGAAATGAATTTATTTAAAGGTCTTTTTGAGTTTTTAAAAACAGCCTGGAGAGAGAAAGCGCTGGCAAAGAGAGACACCAGATCATCAAAAACACATTTTTACTCACTTGTCTGAGTTAAAGCATCAATTTCAATTAAAGGGAGTCGACATCAAACTGATGCAAGTTGTAGAAAATGTGAGTTTCAAAGGCAGCTTATGAAAGATCAGTCTATTCTGGAGATTTTGAGACGGGATTTTCGGATATTTAAAACCTCTCCCTGCAGGAGCCTGAGGGGCAGACTCAGTAAGTCTGGATCTGTTGTCTTACTTCTCAGACTGAAATAATACATGTTTTTAAAACGTGTTTGAGTTTGTTCCCCACCTCCTTATCATCCACTACATGGGATCAGTGTGTGTGAATGTGTATCTTGCCTGTGTTGTAGAAAAGGGTGGCGATGAAGGTGCAGTTCTTGAAGAAGGTGTTACTGGTGGTGATGTCTTCAAAATAACACTCCTCAAACAGCGAGTCTTCAAACACCATGGACCTCATCTTCAGGTTCATAAATCTGCATGTGATTACAGACGGGGGAAGATAAAAACCAAGACACACAGGTGAGGAAAGGAGGGGAAAAAAATGAATATGCAAAGTCAGCTCTAAAATATTAAACCACCACACTAGTTTGGATTTTAACAACTCAAATCACAAGCTGAGTTCATGCTAAAAAAAGAAGGAAACATCTCAACAAGTCTGCAGAAATGACTCACTTGTCGTTAAAGTACTCTCCCTGGCGGTGGACCTGGTTTTCTAAGGTGAAGTTAAAGGTGACGTGCTCTACTTTCTCCTTGACGAAAACCTTGGTGCGTGAGGCGTACTCCTGTTTCTGCAGGTACTTGATCATGTCGGGGAACCACACTGTCAGACCGTAGTAGCTGGACAGAGAGGAGAGGCAGAGACAGTGAGACCAAGGCACATGAAAGCAGGACTGCTGTGTGCATGAACCAAATGTACAAGGATATAAATGTTTACATAAACTAAGAAAAACTAATATTTTAATAGATAGTGATGATATAAACAGGCTTTATTGATTAGAGGTCAGCAGTACTAAACATCCCTGTGCTTGAATCTCACCTGAAGGACATGGAGAACCACACAGCCATCATCATGTAGGTGGTGCGGCGGTACTCTGGAGAGAAAACGGTCTGGAAATTACTCCACACCTAAAGAAACACACAGACACATATAAAGAGAGGGAATAATAACTACACCGCACATTCAGATACAAAAGTAAACACACACCAGACTTCTCTGAAAACAAGTTGCAGCTACAACACATAAACACCGTCTCCCAGAATCCCATTCCAGTCACTGAGTAAACAACTCCTGTCAGTGAATCCACAAAGAGAGAGAAGAAGAAGAAGAAAACACAAATAAAACCCGAGCTCAGCCGGCTCATTCAGAGTTTCTCCAAACTTCTGACTGACATGTTTTTGTTTCATGATATTTGTCAATGCAGGTATGAATGACATGGAAGGATCTGGATCATCATCTTAAAAACCTCTGAGTTTAAGTTTAGGTGGGTTAAACCCAACCCATGCTTCACAGTTTTTGTCACTGAGTGTAGGATATGTCAAGAAGAAGAAAACAGGAAAATGAATCAAGCTGTAAATCTTGAAGTCACTCTACAGGAGTCCTCAACTGACTTTATGAAGCTGAGAATGAAGAGGATATAAAAGGTCTGTAAGGAAATTAACTGAGAGGCTTTTGTGAATTGGTCTGGTTAAGTTAGGTCAATATTTTGGGGGAAATTAGAAACCATTAAGACCATTCCCACTGAGCTGGAGTCAGGGGATAGTTAGTCTAGCTCTAGTTAGTCAGGCCTCGGGCTGGACTAAATCTGTTCACTAAAGTAAAAATAACCAAAGAGATGTTTTAGTTTTGTGCTGGAATCAGTTTGTTAGAGTCTGGAGTCTATGATTTTAAGTTTTATATGTGCTGTTTTTGTTGACTCTTGTTGTATAAGCAAAGCTTGGCTAATGGTGCATCTGCCAAAAAGAAAACTCTCAACAAGAAAACGAATTATCCATCTCAAAAGAAGTGATTTCTAACATTTTAATCATGTTTTTATCTGGATACAGAGAATTGAAACATACTTCGCCTTGTTTCTTTCATTCATCTGAGCAGTCAAAATTCACGATAATAGAAACTGTAGGGTCGGTCACCTGATGGAAGAGAGAAGTCAGCTTTATCCTCCATTTCTCATGCCAGGCGGCACCATCACCCAGGTTCACCAGTTCATCCAGCTGCTTCACTGTTTTGATTGTGGTCACCTGGAAACACCAAACAACAACCATCAGATATCTAATTTTTGATACTGCCTTTAACAACTGTATTGTTGTTTCTTTAACACAGGCTTTGGACTGATTTTTTTCTTGAATGTTTACTCAACAAAATATTCTGATATCAGCAAAATTATGCTAGAAAATGTAAAGAAAGCAAAGTGTGAGGCAGAATGAATGATGACAAATATACAGATATAAAAACTGATTCAAATTAAAGAAAAATATCAATTTATACTTGCATTTTACATCTACAGCATCTCTCAAAATTAATATATTATTCTCAAAATATTTGAGAAAACTAAATGACTCCTTTCCACCTAAAAGTGATCACCTTAATTACATTTCAACATTACCACTGTGATGACTTTTTAAAGTTTCATTCTTCATAAAATATTATTACTAACTGTATGGCTCGGGGCATTATGAGATTACGGTGGTTGAAAAAGGGAATCTGGATGAAATTATGATTATGCTAATTTATGCAGCAGAGAGCTGAGAACCTGCTGCACTTTATCAGCCTGCAGACAGAAACACATGCACTACAGCAGGAGCTTTTCTCCGGTCTGCAAACGGAGGATAAAAATCTGAGACGTGACTCACAGAGAAGACCCTCTCTGGGTAGCCCTTGGCCCTCATGTTGGTGTCATGGACCTGCTTCAGAATCATCCACGCCTCGTCGTGTTTCCCGTTCTGGAGGAGAAAAAATGAATTTGACATGTTTGATTTGATTTCTTGACAGATGTGAGCAAAGAGCAAAACTGTAACACAAGCTTGTTTTATTTACAACTTAAAATGTCACTTCAGTTTGACATCAACCCACCAAAGTAATAGGTCAAATTCTAGCACATGTAACTGACTCTAATAAAGTCAGTATTTGACATTTGTTTGACCTCTACCAGAGTGAAAGTGTCATGGGGTGATTTGACCTGATCTATGGAGGTGATAATTAAGAGAATCTTAAAAACAGACTTGTCATTATGAAGGTGGTAGAGTCTGAGAAGTCTTAGAAAGTCAAACAATACCAAAGTAAAGAAAGAAGAAAAACTGCAGTTCCTCCAGTGTCCACTTGAAGCAGCAGAGGCCTGTAATAAAGCCGATTATTGGAGTAATATTAACTACTTTTACAGCTCTGTTTCGCTCTGAATATCTTGTGTTTTTTGTCTATTTCTAGGTTGACAGAAAGTTAGCTTGAGATTTCAAAAGTTCGTGGCTGACGTCACTGGGACCGCGCCATACCTTATATGGTCAATGGCTCTAAATAAAAGTCTCAATCTTGTATTTTTTCACATATTTTCTACAAAGCAGTGACTATTTTAGCTACAGAAGCAGCATGTGGTTTGTATTCATCACCCTCTGAAACAGAGTGAAAACAAAATATGTGATAAATGTGTTTTCAGAGGCTGTTTTCTTTTCCATTAAACTTTTAGCCTTCGGGTTTATATAATGGGAAAGTGGACATGGTTGGAAAGTGGAAGGAGCGACGCTGTAAAGGGCCGAAGCTGCTAAATCAACATTTTGCTTCACTTTTTTCATTATGTAAAGTTTGTCTTTATCTCTGCAACCTAATTAAATACAATATACTGAAACATTTCTGTTTACCATTAAAGAATTATAAGTGGGTGCATAAAACTGTAATGAAACTTGACAGTTGAATGAGATGGAAAAACCATGCGTGATTACAACTCAAGAAATCTGCTCCTAATTGTGAGCATTGCTTTATTTGCCATTAAATTATAGCTTGCATAAAGTTAGTGGTAAATAAACAGCGAAAAAATAATAAAGGGATCAAAATCATCTTTAGCTGCAGAATATGTTTAATACTTTTACACAAACTGAGAGGTGGCAGAGATAAAATTTATAGCTTGAAAAATTTGTATCCTAAAAATTTGGTTTTTACCTCAAGTTTACTCTTTCCTGAGTTACTATTCTGCATATATTCTGCATATATTCTGTGTGTCTTACAGTTCCCTGCTGTTCAGCCTGCTCCAGGATGTATATATGCACGTATTTATTCACCTATTCAGTCTATTCTGAATAAATGTGGATGCAGCACTTAGTCAGCAGCACAGTGTCTGCCCATTAGTCAGCGCACAGGTCCTGTTTATGAATTCAGGGAGTCTAAATGTATTCTAATAACATTTCCACAAGGTCTGAGTGTGTAGAGAGCTGCCGAGCTGACCTCCAGGTAGAAGCGAGGGCTCTCAGGCATGGTGGTGAGGGCAGAGATGGCCGCCACGGCGGGGAAGGCACACACCAACACGAAGACACGCCAGCTGTGGAATTGGTAGGCAGAGCCCATCTGGAAACTCCAGCCTGGATGAGGAGAGGAGGGGAAGACACAAAACAGCAGCTAAGAGGCAGCTGCAAAATCTGAATTTAACAATAGATGATTGATTAGTGTGTTTTTCTCACCATAGTGTGGGATTATAGCCCAGGCCATTGCAGAGGCGTAGATGCCCCCAATCATCCAGAACATGCAGAGCCAGCTCAGATGCTCTCCTCGCTTCTCCTGGGCCAGGAACTCAGAATAATAGGAGAACACGATGGGGATGGAGCCGCCAATTCTGCGAGGTACAGAGAGAGGAAGACAATAAAACGTTAGTGCAATTAAAAGACAAACACAGGGTTGGTGAGTGAGATAACACAGGAGGATAAATACGGGTAAACAAAGGAGAGACGGTGACAATAGCGCTTTAAAAACAAAGTATAGAGAGAGAGAGGGAAGTTCCACGGTGTTGTAAAGATGTTTTCAATGAAAACAAGATAAAAAAAGGAAAAAACTACAAAAAAATGACCTCAAATAAAAAGCTGTATGAATCAGCAGGAAAACGCTGTGAGATCCAGGAGATCCAGCAGCTTTGTACTTGATTAAGTCGGAACATTAAAGTCTTTAAAGACGGCCATAAAAGGCCCAGACGGTTGCGATCGATAGCAGTTTCTTTACGGCCTCGCTCCATCACACCAGTTTACAACCCGATGGGAAGTGATTCTGGGAACAGATTCAAACTCTGAGCTCTGCCAGTTAAAATGGGGCAATGTTGTTAATATAATGACTTAATTTGCAAAAAGTTTAGAGTTCACCACACTGCTAATGGCTGTAACATCCGCACTGAGGAGTCCACTCTGCACTTTTCACAGGAATAAAAAGAGAGGGGCGAGTTTAGAGCTTTTAGTGATAGCTGAGTAAGTGCAGATAAAACTAAATCAACTTTATGCAGCATTAAACTAAGACAAGAAAGAGAAGAGAGGAACATTTAGACAAGATTACTCTGCCGTGTGATTGGTAAAATAAAAACGTATGACTGATGATCCCTGCTTCACACAGCATTGCTAAATTATGGCGTTTTACAGGCAAGACAAAAATACTGTAATTAACCTTTCAGTGAAATTGTTATCTATCAAGATTTGACTTGTTTACACATTTCAACCCTCATGTGACACTAAACTAACATCAGGAGTTCACCGTGTCCTGACGTGACACGATGCAACCGTTAGTTTAGACCAGAGTGTTGCCATGGTTACCAGCTCATTTCACTGTCTGTATCGCAGTGCCTCAGGTAGGTGTTCTGAGGGGAATATATCAATAATAATAACAATAATAACAACTTTATTTTTATAGAACTTTTAAAAACAGAGGTTTACAAAGTGCTTTGACAAATGGTCATAGAACAGAAAATGACGGCACGAGGAAATAAAAACAAAAAGCTCAGATAAAACAAGTCGTTAGAATTGAAGGCCGTTTTCATTTGGCATAAGGAACCCAGACAATACAAGAAGCCTGCAACATAAAATGAGACCATGGGGACCAAAATATAAACATAAAATATATAAGTATCTAAGTATAACAAAAGCTAAAAAGACAGTAAAGCCGAAATAAGAAAAGAGATAAAAGATTAAAGAAGGCATCACATAAAAGCAAGTCTGTAAAAGTGAGTTTTTAAGGTTGACTTAAAGAAGCGACTGTCTCTGCATGCCTTATCTCTTCTCCATCAACATGACAGAAGATTGTTTACGTCCAGATTGCTAATACAATCACACAGGCGACTAAATCTGAATCTTTGGATTTATCGAGATTAAAGAAAGTAGCTGGAAAATCTTTCAATGTTTAAATCGAGTCTGAATCAAGTTCTTTGCCTTTGAGGGCCGAATGCGTCAAAGCAGTGCAACAAAGGCTGGTCGACAAAGGTTGAATCATGGGTATCCTTCAGAGCCCCACTTTTCCTATGATTCTCTGTGCACTAATACAATAAAGCTGGTGATCATTAGCAAACTTGAAAATCAGGGAAAATACAAAATCTGTTTGTTTTTGAAGTGACTCGGGCTGTAAAGTCCTAATCGACTGGTCGACTTATTGGTCAATACATGATGAGTCGACCAAAATTCTGATGACTCGATTTTTTTCTGCCTCAATTTACAGTCTATGGTTAATTTCCTCAGGAGGAATGTACCAAGTGCTAATGGGGTTGTTTTCAGAGCACCCCGTTTCACAGGTAACAGCCTGTCTCAGAACACCCCCCTTTTATTCTTTTCGCCCAACCCACTGGAGACCGGCTGGAGACAGGAAGATTGAAGAGTGTCCATATTAATCAACATCCGGTGGTTTGCTGAATATAATATTTGTGTTTAATTGCATTCTTGTGGCGATATCAGTACAAGTTACCCCCGCTGCCCAATTGGTCGATTTTTGGTCAAACATGTTGGGGTTTTAGTCGACCAAGAACTTCTTTGGGTGATTACAGCCCTAGAGGTCACACCATTCTTCTTCTTTGTATGACCGTTAAAACATCCTCAACAGGACGTCATACATGTTGATATTTAGTGTGGCTAATGTCAAATGCGCTAACTTTGACCTACTGGGTGAAGGTCACGCTTCATATTCAGACTGAATGGCCGCCATGTTGCTGACATTTTGCCACTGCCACCAGCATTCAGCTACCGAGTCAGACAAAGCTTGAAGAAACCAGAGTGTAAGGCAGCCATGAGGCACTGGGGCCAATTTAGACCTAACTCCTTACAAGGACAGTTAGTTCAGGCTCATTGTGTGCAGTGTGCAGACTTGGGTTAATAAAATTACCTCCTTAACGGCTGGCAGACTGAACAGTTTAAAGGAAACAGGAACATTGAGAAGCTCTTAAAAACAGGCAAACATCCAGGAATCTGAGGGCGGAAGCATGACATTTTTATCTGTCCTCGAACATGTGGCGCCGCTCTGTCAAGTCCAGTGATAAACCGCGGCGGTCGTGACTGCTCCATTTCCAGGCCTGGCTGCTTTGTGCTCATGTGCGTGCGTGAGTATGTCTGACTCATCTGTGTCCTTACCCCACACCAGAGGCCAGGCGGCAGAAGAGGAAAGAGACGTAGCCCTGGACGAAGGAGGAGAAGAAGGCGAACACGCTGTTGATGGAGAGGGAGATGAGGAGGGTCTGCCGTCGGCCGATCCGATCAGCCAGGCCGCCCCAAACGAAGGCGCCGACCATCATCCCCAGGTACACGATCAGACCTGAAGGAGAGAGAAAGGAGGGGAGAGTTAGGCGGGGGAATGTGATGAGGAGGTATAATGAGGCCGGGAGGAGAGAGGACACGATAATGAGGTATTATTCATCCATGAACTCGTTGATATTACTTCCAGTAATCCACTCTTATTATATTTCAAATTCCCAGAATAATTCAATTCCCGGCTAATTGGGCCGGTATGTTGCGTTTCCTAAGTAGTTTACCTTAAAACTCAAAGCAGAGTCCTGTATATACCACATTACCACCTGGCAGATTTGCAGTTTGAGTAGCAGTGTGAAACAGAAATAAAGCATCTCCTCTTTTTTGCGGTAAAGTCCACGAATGACAAGCAGTAACCAGCATCACTGCAGCTGGTATGAGTGAGAGCTGCCCTCTTCACCCTCCTCGCCCTCCTGCTCCGGCTTTAGTGGATGTTGTGTTGAGTCTGTCCGCTTTGACAGATGCAGAGAGGGACACTAATGGCTCACCATTAAAGAAGATGAGTCCGCTAAGTGCCTAATTTGTTAAATGTCAAAATCAGTAAACATGGAAAGTGTCAGTCGCATTTATAATGTGCCAAAATTGAAAAAAAAAAAAGAGGACAGGAGACAGTATTCAACGGGGAGTAGAGAAGGATGCAGCACTGTGTAATAGAGCCGCTGCTGCAGAATTAACTTCCATTTAATGTTGAGAAATTTACAGGGTTTAGACCCCGTGTGAAAAGGACTTTGCTGTTTTTAAACCTGTCCTCATCTGGACTTCAGACTCCTGTTTCACCTTTATCCCCCTGTGCTGAAAACACCTTTTTGTCTCCAGACATCGGGACGTTACTAGAAGTCTTTGTCGAGGAGCGAAGAGGCCGCTCTCTGAATCTAACAGCACTGATGTCAGCCCAGCCGTTTGATCCGTGGTGCTAACATGACTCACAACTCATGAACTTATCCAAGCCTGCCTGACAGTCGGTGTCTCCAGCTTTTTCTCCCTCTACGGCACTGTTAATGCTCCCACACACACACACACAAATTCACACACACACACTTTGCTTCTTTTGCCTTATTGCCTTATTGACGTCCTGTCAGCAGCCTCCACGCTGCCTGAGTCCACAGTGGCACCGCTTATAGTGAGACCACCCTGAATAAGGAAGGAGAGGCTGGTACATATGTAGTTGTTATATCTGTATATAGATCTGTACAAAGCTCTCATGTTTGAGTCTATGCTTGATTTTTTAAACTAAAGCTATTAAAACAAAATCTCCATTGAACCCTAAAGATTTATCACATACTCAACTCTGAATAGATAATCAATACAGTTGTATTTTTCTACGGCGAAGATTTGCGTCTTAGTCGAGCATCAAGTCCAGTTTTCATCAATTTAACGGACCAATAACAGCTTACTGCCTCATTACCACAGGCAAATAAACAGATGATCAATAGGCAAACCAATCCAGACTCAAGCACCATGTGTTTTGTTATGGTGTGTGTTTTGTTTTGCTGATTATTAAGACCCACTCTGATGAAAATCATGTTCATAAAGCATTTTTCTGATGCTAGAGGACATATCGTGAGAAAACTAAGTATAAAACTGCATTTCTGAGTATTCCTTCATTTAAATTGCAGTGAATCTCTGGCAGGCCCTAACAGCAGGTTCAGGTACAGTGCAATTTCCTATGTCACAACTCCAAGCTCCGCCCCCATGCACCACTCTGCAGGCCAGACTCCGAGAAGTAGAGAGGGCGATCGCTGAACAAGCATGTGCTTTGGGTATTGCAATTCTCATGAGAAAGTTAATTATGATATTCACTTTCATTGTATCTCCAAAGACATTAGTGTCCGAAAGCCACTTTTGCTGCATTAGCAATGTTAGGCTACAAGTTAGCATGAAGAGGAGTGTGCAGAGGAGCACTTGCCAATGATCTACTGGAGCTCTGCAGAAGAAAAGCCCTTAAAAATAACACCAGTAACGTGATTTTGGCTAAAGACTTTATAATCACAATTTAAAGACCACTGATAACACTTTAAGTAGTAAAAAAATCGATCAGAGTGGGACTTAAATACTACACTGTGTAGTATTTAGTGACATTTAACAAAACATACAAAAAGACATTCATAAGCGCGTTTAAATTAGAATACAAAGATTGTATTGTTAGAATGAGCCTTTAGTATTTGTGTAAGGAGATGGTCCCTACCACCCTGTTTTTACAGTAGCCCAAAATGGACAAACAAGTCAAGTTCACATTCCTGTATTTGGTGAATAGTCACCTAAAATGTGCTGAATAGAGGAAAAGAGGAAGACAGTGATTTGGGTTGTTCATAAAAAACTTTGTATCAATAGTTAGTGGCAAAACTTCACAAAAGAGACTTGGACCTAGCATGTGTTATAGGAGCTTCTTGTCCTTAGAGGCAAACATCACTTCTGGATTTCGCCAATGAGAGGGGTGAGCGTTTCAATTGAAAACCTGACTGCCAGGTATTGCTTGATAATCCTATTTCTACACACTGTACCTTCGAAGAAACGATGACTTTCACGAGGTTCGAACCAGCGATCAAAATGCTTTGACCATGACGAGACTTAAACGACTGTCCTTCCAGGTTTCTACACACCCTTTCAGTTATAGTACTAATCCTACTGGGCTGAATGGACTGAAACGTCAATGAAAAAAAGAGACTAAATCAAATAAGTAAAGAGCTTTTAGTAGTGGTTAGAGGTGTCTTATCGTTATTTGAAGCAGATGATTGTGCTGCTGTACTATCTCCACTTCCCTCTGATTTAATTTAATGGCCACTAAACCACAGAGATGGCAGACTTTGTTGTTAGACGTACCACAGAGAAGTGCCTCATTATCCACGTCACAGCTTATTTCATTGTGATGACCAGCTTGCTTTACACTGATCATTAGCACCAAGAAGACTGGCCGCCACCACGAGCGGGCAAGCTGTTTCTACACACACAATGGTTGTCGAAAAACAAACGATTGTGTTTGCTGCCGATGACACAGAATCAGCCACTAAATGGTTTGAATTAGCAGGACAGGAAAGCAATTATGGGGTCAATCAGGCTGGAGAGCAAGAGCGGGAAACCACTAAAGATAAGGAAGCGTGATCCATCACAGTCTTAGGAAATAACCGCTGGGATTGTTTGGTTTGTGTTCATGATTTTAAGGACAGAGAAAGCGCTACAGATGGATATTTGTGCATGGGGATGAAATGAAAAGCGGTGTACCTTTGTTGTGGACAAACAGATACTCAAAGGCTTTGAAGGAAGTGTGTTTGCAGTGTGTACGAGTGTGAGTCATCCCCCGTTCCTCCTGTCTGTCTGTATTTCTCAGTAAACACTGCAGAGCTGAATAGAAGAAGGTGACTTTCACTCCCTCTCTGATCGATGGGAGGGAATTCTTTGTGCAAAGATGTCGGTGTGTTTCCATGATCCTGGGCATCCTGTGTGTGTGTGTGAACGCGTCTTGTCAACATCTCCATTTCCTCCTGTACTGTAAGAGTGTACTCTTAGTGTGGGTGGTCGGAGTGTGTTTTTATGCGTGTGTGTGTGTGTTTCAGAGCGGTGAGACAGCTGTGAGCCTCTCCTCCTGACAGAACAGCTCATAGCAGCAACAACGAGCCAGAGATGATTGCTGGGCTCTTAGTCGTCGCCGCATTGCAGCAGAGAGGCTGAAGATGAGGCAGACTGACTGACTGACTGACTGACTGACTGATGGATGGACGGACAGACACATAGAGAGGGGAACAGTGACCACCTCTTCCCTTTATGCTGCGGTGTGCTGACCTGTCAGCCTTTTCAGCACTGCCCTCTAACACTGGATCACTCTCTTTGGCTCTCTATCTCCCCCCATCGTCCTCATCAGCCAGCTCAGGTTTTCTAGTCTGTGGGTTAGGATACATCATCGTCTCTATTTTGGCTAAAATCAGTTTAATCTTAAATGATCTCATTTATCTGAGGGGCTGGTTGTTAATTAGAAGTTCTCATGAAAGTCGCAATAAATTATAGGACATGTATGGTATAGGGCTGTCCTGATAGGATATTGATATGGGATATTGGTCCGATATTGGCCAAAAAACAAATATTGGATTATATCGGCCTGCATCTTAAATCTCCAATATCAGCACTCCGATACAAGCAGTCCATTCCAGACTCCAATATCAGATGCATATCGGTATCCGCCGATACTGAAGGCTACCATATCGGTATCATATCAGACATAAAAAAGTCGTATAGGGACACCCCTAGTATGGTGTGTAGAGGAGGTATAAATATATCTAGTAACCCCTCTCTGTATGATAAAACCAAAGTGCTCTCCTATACAGCAGTTGCTCTTCGGCCATATTATGCTACAAGGGAGTTCAGTCATATCGTAATAATACTTGTATACATCCCACAGAAGGCAACGGCTGAAGTTCCATGTGATGTTCTCCATGAAACAGACTCAACATGGTGACAAACTGGTAAAAAAAAAAAAGCTGGCTCTGTGGTTGGAGAGATGTACACCGAGGAAGATGGAGGCTATTCTTAAAAAAACATGGATCACCCAACAGCGGTGGTGAACAACTCTTTTCTCTTTGCTGCAGGACGGAGAGAATCACACAGCCATCAGACTTTTTACCCCTTCTATAAATAGTAGATTAGATTCAAGACAAACAAATTTCACTTTGGGGATTAATAAAGTTCTCGTATTGTAACCATGCAGACTTTTCCTCCCAAGCCTCCTGACATAAGGTCTCCTTTAACACCCTTTAAAGTTGAGGTGCCAGTGCTAATTCATGCATGTTGCAGGTACACCGCGGAAATAAAATTTAAATCTCAGCAAAAATGCAGATAAAACTCTTGAGCACATGGTCAATTCAGCGATTTTCACCTAGAGCGAACATACTGCAGGTATCTTCCTATTTCTGACTTATCAGATCAGAAATAGAAAGTAGAAATTAAGTATTTTCTCGTCTATCAGACCACGAAAAAGACACCTTTATAAAACTGTCAGTATGAGCTCAATCTATGCACACATATTCACACACTGCTGTCTGTATCACCAGGAGTGATTTGGAGTTTAAACCCTCTACATCCCCAGAGGGGAAAGACCACTGACTATCACCAAACCAAAAATATATGATTAAATCGTAGACAAACAAAAATTGAAATGTAAAATTGTTGATATTCAGGTTACTCCAGTTTGGATCATCAGGCTGCCTAATGTAAGTCACTAAAACTCTGCTTACTCCTTTGTTTAACCAAAGGTACAGCTGTTCCCTCTTTATGGTCCTTCCATCTGAGTGAGACTCATGTATAATGTACCTTCCTGGTGGGCAAACTTCTACTTTTCTCCTGAAAAACTGCGTACACAATCGGCTGAATCTGTTTACATCTATTCTACATCTTCATCTACATTTATATCCCACAGAGACTTTTTCCCCTTCAGTAAAAGTCCCCGTGAGGCCGGGATGCAGATGCTGGTACATAAGCGCAGCAGGTAATGGTCTGGAACAGTCAATACGAGGAAGCTGACGGGGAGATGATGTTGTCTTGCTGCTCTAAAATCTATACTGCCTGGCTCAGTCGTCTTTATTGTGCTACAACACTAAGAAAACAGAGGCTTACCTATTCTGCTTTTTTTCACAACCCTTAAAGTCTTCATTTTTCTTCAGTTATTAAATCCCACTATCACACACATGCGTCGCTAAAACGCTTTCTGACATTTGATTTGCTTCTTTAACTTCTCTCAAGCTTCTGTCACTGTTGTACAACAACAAACAGTAAGATGAGAGATAAATACGAGGAAGAGTGCAGTTACAAGAAAGATGAGAACCTCAGAGAGGAAGCAGAGGGAGGGGAGGATGGAGTGTGAGTAAAGGAAAAAAAAGAGGAAGAGGAGGGAGGATGGTGGCCAGTCTGAGCTGTGACAGAGCTCCCAAAGGCTCCAGGGTACTGTGTGTTTGTGTGTGTATGAACATGGGAAGACAAAGTGTGTGTCACTGCAGGGATGTGTGTACATGTTGGCTGAGGAAGGGGGCAGGGCAGGGGGATCTATAAATAACCGGTTTTCCCTTTCTGCCAGAGAGGGTGAAGGGCTTTTTGAATGAGCTGGAGGAGGATGCAGTGCTTCATCATGAGATCAGGCCGGTTCACCATCACACTCCTCAGTGCTAACCACTGAAAGATAAAGAGTGAATAATATAAACCTATGATGGAAGGAGACGACTTGCTCTGTTTTGGAGATTTATGCGATTTACCTTCTTATCAGTGTTACTACCTGAGAAATGAAGGTATTTGGATACAGTTCAGATCTCTGATTTTCCTCAGGGGGACACAGACTAACATTTTCAGTACGTACTTTCCAGATCTAGGTCTCTGTTAATGGTTTCTGCAAAATGTCCAAGTTCTTTCTAAAAAGAAAACCCAAGAGGTGGATAAAATTAGAAACAGGCAGTTTGAATGATAATTACCTCCACAGACAGGCATAGACTCATAATTAATCTATTTTCAATCATCCACATCACTTTTCCTGCTAACTCAGAGATGTAACAGAAACATTTGCATTTAAAGAGATTGTCACATCACAGTTAAAATGAGTTATTGGTTTGCTCCAGTGTACCAGAGGTGTTTTGGTTTGGCGAACAAAAGCTGTGCCCTCCTGCCACTCTTAAGTGTACATAATCTGTACTTAGGGCTGGGCGATATGGCCTCAAATCAATATCACGATATATTGATCAGTTCACCTCGGTAACGATAAATGGATGATAACTACTCCACAGGCTGCTCACCCCCTCCCACATTAACTTCGTCTACTTCAGCCGCTACAACTTTCTCTCCGTCCTCCATCTCCTCACCTGTCTTTCCCTCTTTGTTACAGACTAGTTGGGGTGGAGTCACGTCTCTGACGTAGGACAGCGTCTTAAAGGAACATGAGACCATAGCCTACCTACACACATCCAAAACCAACTTTTATTTATTTATTTTTTTTTTTGACACAGAATATGTCGACATGGGCAAAATGACGTCGGTTATTGTCGTAAATTTCGGTAACTGTAAGTTTTTAGTTTATCGTTCAGCCCTACCTGTACAGTTTGATCAGTGTTGTCTGTGTACAAGTGTGTGTTTGAGATGCTGAAACTGGGCCAGTATATCCCAGTAAAATGGGAACTGTAAAACTGGATTTTGGTTCAAAACAGCTCGACTTCTCCATCATTTTTTACCTCTTACTGTGTTGGCAAATTGTGTAGTTACAGTGGGGCAGTGGAGCTTTAATACTAACGATGGCTCAGCTTTTTCTACTGTTATACCGAAAAAATGAGGGGAGGTGAAGTCAAGGAGACTTCAGTTTGTCATGAAACTGTCAAAAAACACTGAAACACAAGATTTTAACATTTTCAACAACCGTTTTCCAACTAACATAGTCAAACAATTTTTAAATTCCCTCTTTAAGATGATTTATTTCAGCTCTGCTTACCTCTGGTGTGCAGAATTAGTGATCACAGTATTGCTGAGCAAATTCAGCTGAAAATGTGCAAATGTTTTTTCACACAAATTAACAACATCAGTACCAATTTTTAATAACTGATCACACATTAATAAGAGGATACAGAGCCTTTCAAGTCACCACTTCATGTAAAAAATATTCAACTCAAACAATATTACCAACAGGGTGTATAAAATTAGACCATCTGCTGTCTTCTAGCGTGAATATTTTCTTTAGAGGCTAGCTGAATACTAATGTACACCAGCTTTATTCCCACTGACTCTAATTTTCATCTGAAATAATGTTTACCGAGATTTTGTCGAGGGAAACAGCTTATTATATCAGCGGGATGCAGCTTCTAACCTGGTTTGCCGAGTTTACTCTCCTGCTGGGATCTCCCACAGGAGACGGGGAAAAAACTAACGCTGGTAAGACTCAGAAAGTTCTTCTTTTCTGTCTTCTCTCTGTACCACCCGTCGCTCTCCGATACACAGTTTGTGATTCATGAGACACACAATTTTCTCTTGAGCCCTTTTCATGCATGCACCCCTGATGGTTTTTATAACATTTTAGGACAGGCTGTCCTGATTTTTTCCAAAGCTGCCTATTGATTCGTTCCTTTCAGAGGGAGATTAAGTCTCTTGGTGCAAAAAAATGCAGCAAAATTATGCATGAATCAATATGAACCAGCCTCCATATGCAAAGAAAGTTGCATGATATTGACATCAGCAATCCTTCTCATGAATTTGCCTTAAAGCCCCCCGACTTTTTACCTGTGGTCTCACTTTTCTTTTCACCTTAACCTCCTGAGGATTGCAGTAAGTGTCTGGCAGGGGAAAAAAAGTCAGATTTTGAAAATTTTCATGTATAGTATATATAAATTGTTCATGTGTCAAAAGGGTGTAACCTTCAAGAGCTTGTGTCCAATAGCTTCCCCAAGAAAAAGAGAGATTATGTTGGACTGATGCTGAATGCACTGAGCAAGAGTGCAGCTGAAACCTCCTGAAGACTAACAGATTGAGAAAGGCTAGAAATATATTAAAAATGATGTGCAGAGAGCTTTGAATGCTTTCCCATTTTCATCCTGTAGCAGCTGCACAGAAAGCTCGACAATTTGAAATGTACTTGACATGAAAAAAAAAGGGCTTATGCTTCTGCAGCACTTTTCCAGAAATATCCTCCCTGTGTGGGAGAACAAATTCATAAGTTCTTTTATGTCGTGGTAAATCCAGCTATGCATGTGGAGATACAACCTCTGCAGCTTTGCAACAAGGACAAATCAATGACAAGCACTCTGGGGTTCACTGCAGCCTCCTTTGAATGTGCCTCTTCTTCAAAGAGAAATACTGCAACACAATTTTCGTTCTCAGGTTTCTTTCGCTTCTTTAAAATCAGGCGCTGCTTAAAAATGCAATCAGTGTGAGTGTAAGAAAGGATTGGAAGTGACGCACGCCTTGTTAAAAAGCAAACATGTGTCTTCATGGTGGAATAAATGAGGGTTTCTACCTCCTCTTAATTTGTCTCAGGGTACGGTTCGATGCGCTCTTCTGCATGGGAGGTAATTTTCTTTCGAGACTCTCACACACATCCTGTACAATGAGAGGGTAAGGATTGGGTGGGGGTGGGGTTGAGGACGCTTGGAATCATGGGATGCAGAGCGGCATGAGCAGAGGAGGCTCTCTAGCATGAGTCAGGGGTGTTACATAACAGAAAGGGAAGAGGGGGGAGGGAATTAGGGACGACTGTGTCTCCCCCTGGTATAACACAACTCAGCCAGAGAGGGAGGAAGAGGTGGATGTGGATTGGACAGACTGAGGATGGAGTAACTGCGTTCTTTTAATGCAGAAAACGAAAATAAATTTAAACATTTTAGGCAAAATGGAGGCAAAGGGCGTTATCAGACCTTTTGTTAAAGTGGCGCTCTATTCAGGAGACAGTTGCTTGTGCTTTTTATGGTTATTGGAACAATATTCAGGGTTTCAATATAACTCGAACTGTAGACACAATCCCTAATTCTCTGAAGCCGAAATCAGTATTTGAGCGGTGTTTCCCCGACCGTTACTCTGGAGAGGAAGCTCGCCACCTGGAGTGACTCCCCACCCCCACCGCTCCAACAGAAACGTGCAAAGCATTTTATTTGTAGAATTTGTGTGATTCATGCTTTTACTTCAGCGGTGTGCGCATCAATGAGTTTTGCTGCACTGAGCAACGTTTACTCTACCCCCCCATCTTCATCCAAGGGCAGGGATCATTCATGCTTCACACGCAGATACAGCAAAAGCTCAATTTTCACTCCAACATGCATGTTAATGAGTCTGAGATCTGAGAATCTATCAAATAAAAGGTTTGATAGGCTGAGCTGAACGCAGTTCTCAGCTAAAATAGACAGTTTATCTACCTTGTATAAAGTATTTGCATCTTCCTATGCATTAGATACAAAATACAGTTATATTTTCAAAATAAAAGCCTGATCTGTGTTTCCCTGTTGTTTTCACAAGATAGTTTATTCTGAGAGAGTATCTTGGACATATAAAAAGTAAATTAGGTACTAGTGTAGAAAACTTACTTGGTATTAAAGTGAATTACGTTTACGCTTCTTTGACGATTTTCAAAATAAAAGCCTGATATGTTTTTTTCCTATTGTTTTTAGACACAATTTTATTCTGAAGGAGCATCCCTGATATTTAAAAGGTAAATAAAGTAACAGTGTAGAAAAACTTTCAGGCATATATTTACACCTCTTGGATGCTTTTCAAAATAAAAGCCTGATGTGTTTTTTTTTTCTTATTATTAATATTTTATTCTGAGGGAGTATCCCCGACATTTAAAAAGTAAATTAGGAAACAGTGTAGAAAACTTACTTGGCATTAAATGCAAATTACTTTACACTTCTTGGATGCTTTTCAAAATAAAAGCCAGTTCTCTTCTGTTTACTATTTTCCTAATCACTGCACTGTAGTCTCTCTCTCGCTCTCTCTCTCTCTCACACACACACGTGAGTAAACACATATTTTTTTTACACAGGCCAGTAATTGAACATGTCAGCGCTGCAATCTCTATCCTGTACATGGACTACTGGGACAATCACACAACCCAGTAACCAATTAAAGGCTTGACTGCCTGCCAAATGCACCAGAGTGAAATGCTGATACATATTTATATCATGTCACATATATGTATGTACATTCCCATCCTTTTCTATACAGCTAGGAAACTGCAGGTTAATTCCACTCAAAGATGGATTTAAAACCTGATGGGTTAAAAAAAGACTGTGATATCTGTCTATCAAACTAAGCTAAAGGAAGAACTGTGAACACATAAATCCCACACTAATGCAGCTCTCTGACAGTAGAGCTGAAAAAGAACATACTGTACTTCATGAGCAAAGGTTCAAAAAGAAAAATATATGTACTGTTTGTATAAATAAATTAAGTGGTTATATTATCTAAAAATATCCCATTGGAATGATAGTGGTTGGGGTGTAGTTGGGGTTGCATTGTGGCAGCTGTTCAGACTGTCATTCAACAATAACTTTCCAGTCAACATTTAACAGAGAATA
The DNA here is from genome assembly GCA_962446985.1 of Xyrichtys novacula. Classification (NCBI taxonomy): domain Eukaryota; kingdom Metazoa; phylum Chordata; class Actinopteri; order Labriformes; family Labridae; genus Xyrichtys; species Xyrichtys novacula. The sequence goes on from OY660871.1 coordinate 30,762,636, forward strand.
CATCTAATGTTCATCTAAACAGCTCAGACAATCAATAGTCAGGCCTTCACATCTGTAGGGAGACATCTATCAATGTGGATCAATAAGGCAGTGGGGCAGTTCAACAGTCCAAACCCTCTTAGTCCACTGGAAATGATGTAACTTAGTCTCTTATATGAGATTATGTGAGGTAAACAGACTTTTAATTTCCTATGATGGGATTTTGATATTTAAAAGACTCAATCTCCAAATCCATGGAAAGGTATTTAGTATGTTTCACCTTGACCTGTTGACACTGTGGCAAAAATGGGGAATGTGGGAATGTACTTAACATGTTCTCTACATAATTCTTCATAGTAAGGAGCTGTAACTTCACATATGGGCTGCTGGTGTTTGATTGACACCGATATCATGATTGTTAAAATTGATTATCATGTTTTTTATCAAACATAGCCACAATTAAATAGACTAAATAATTGGGACATATGGTATATTAATCATGCTCAGAATCCTTTTTACACTCTGACAGAGCTTCCGTCTTTCCCCGGGCATCTCCTGACAAGTCTAATACTGACAAAACACACATATTATTAGGGGTGGGAGAAAAAATTGATACAGCACAGTATTGTGATATTTGGTCTGGTGACATATCATATCGTCTCATTTACCAGGTAACAATTTTTTCAAAGTAATAAATACAAATAAAATTAATACAATATGAATCACATTATATGTTATATTGATAATGTTGTATCATGGCCCAAGAATCGTGATAATATCATATCGTGGGGCCACTAATGATTCCCACCCCCACATATTATTTATAGTTATACCCACAAATATGCTGCTAAACTAAAGAGGAGTCTGTCCCTTATTTATTGTTTCCTGCTGGACAGCCAATGACAGATGGCGAGAAAGGCTTGGACTATGATTGGAGGTCGACCATACGGATAGGAACTGATCATGTGGTGTTTGGACTTCACAGCATACAGAAACACAAACAGACACACAGCTCTCACTATAAAAAGGGAAAACATGGGGAGGACAAATCCAAAACCCTCTTTTTTCCTCTTTCACACAAACGCGCAGTCTAGTAAGAAATCGGCTGAACGAATCGAAGAACGTTGTGTTTGGATTGGCAGAGGGACTGATTAAAATTCTACTGCTGCTCACAGGCTGCACGGGCAGTTGAATGTTAAATAGCTGTAGTTCCTCCGCCAACAAGGCTGTAGAAAAGCAATTACTGAGGGATAAGCTGCAAAGGTAACTGCCGAGATAAGACGCAGATAAAATGTGAAGCACAGTGGCATAAACTCCCAAAGGAGGCAGTGAAATGAAATAAGCAGACGGAAAATGAAAGACAAAGGCTGAGTCAAAAGAAGACAGTCGCCCCACAGATACAGAAACTGAGTTTGTCCTGCCAAACACTTTATTGTGTAACCGCCCCGCCTGTTTGTTTTTTAGTGTTTTTACAGAGTTTTCTGCCGTGGTAAATTAGGGCTAACAAGACGGTTATCAGCCTCCCAAGAGGAAATCCTTCCTGGACAACACCCCCAGGCCGGCTCGCCATTAAAAGCCTCTCTGGTCCAGTCTCCCCCAGTTCCTCCTCATCTTTCCTCCATTTACCACTGCCTACTCTGGAGCTCATAAAAGGTACTTTCTGCAAACCCCAGGCGGCTCTGATTAAAAACGGAGCCTCTGTGTCTCTTTGAACATTAACTTTGGTCTTTTGGGTGATGAAATAATGTAACTTCTGTATCGCTCGTTCAGTGGGCATTAGGATTACTTGGTTAATTATTTCCTTAATCCATGCACAGGTCACTTGTTGGTCATTCATACTCTTGGATTAAATGAGGATGTATGAGTCTGTGTGATCTGTGTGAGCATTGAATCCTTGAAAACAGACATTTTTATTGAATACAGAATCCAAACATGAGGAGCCAGACTTTTGGTTTAGCAAGCGTTTTGTAGTCAGTTGCACCAGCTCAGTATAAATTGAGCCTTAGGGGACCAAGTCCACACTAAACTGCACCCTGAAACCACTTTTTGTTACTTAAAGTCCCACTCCGATCGTTTTTTTTACTACTTAAAGTGTTCTCAGTGGTCTTTAAATTGTAATTGTGAATTTTTTAGCCAAAATAGGGCTACCTGTGTCATTTTCAAGGACTTTTCTTCTGCAGAGCTCCAGCAGCTCATTAGCAATTCACCTCTGAGTCGTGGGCGGAGACAGCGCTGCTCAGCACACTCCTCTTCACGCTAGCTCTCGGCCTAACATTGCAATCCGCTCACGCACACGCTCGTTTCGCGATCATCCTCTCTATTTCTTCGAGTGTGGCCTGCATAGCGGGGCTCCAGGGGCTTGAATTGGTTACGTATGAAAACTCACTGTATCTGGACCAGCTTTGAGAGATTTAAAGTGATTTGAATGAAGAAATACTCAGAAAAGCAATTTCGCATTTAGTTTTCTCATGACATGTCCTGTAGCATCAGAAAAATGATTTTCATCGAAGTGGGTCTTTAAGTAGTGTCTTTGTTTGGTTCATCTTGAGAATCAGAGCATAACATCCAAACTAATCGAGTATTACTGCAGACATGTTCAGTCCACTGGCCAATCAGTGAGAGGCTCTTTTCTTTGTGGTGTTTATTTATGTGCTGAGTCATACCTCCTCCATTATTGTGCAGATGAAGTTGGAAACAAAAGTGAAAGAACAGACCAAAGTCATCAGGAAATTTGAGTCAATATAATCTATTTGCTGCCAACACAAAACAGCTGGTAAATCCTCCACCTCTCCCCATTATCCTACCTTTCAAATCAAACCACCACGTCTGACTAAGACATGAGCGGTTATGAATGTCTATGATGAAACGATCTCAGCTGGTGTAACCCCTAAACCAGTCGAAGAGTGTGGACTTCATCCTGAATCAGAAATTGGGATTCAACAGGCGTCTATTTTAAGTTGTGCACAGCTGATCTGAGCCAGAGGATTGTTTACATGACCACTTTTTGACATTCAAACTGGTGATACTGTGTCATCTGTCAACATGGGGTGTGATCAATTCCAATCTGGTGTTTACATGCTTGAGACAGCGATCATACCCTTCGCAGCAGGACATCATGGCAGCACGACTCATAAGGTAGACCGCCAACTTTAACATTATGGCAGAATGAAATTATAAAACAGATTAAGACTAATTCCTATTGTGTGGACTGGAAACTTTAAAAATCACCTTATTTCTGGTGGAAACTAACATAAATGAATCTCTGGACAGTTTTGCGCAGCCATGTTTCTTTAGTGATCTAAACTGATTAGAGGTCATCATGCAAACCCATTCACAGTGCAGGTTCTCAGTAGTCTATGTAGGCTGCTGTTGGCCTGATTGAGAAGTTTTGCAGGTCTATCATAAAGCTGTTTTTCACTCTTTTGTAGTCAGACTTTTGGAGGTAAAACATTCGACATAAGGTTCATGTTTGTTTCAGAGTTTAGCAGCAAACACAGACCTGCCGACTCCACCTGACTCCTCCTTGGTTTGTATTTAAAAAGCTGAAGGCTCATAAATCTTGCGCTCCTTTTGTTTGCAGTTCTTTGTGCAATAAACAGCAGTGTTCGCAGTACGACACTGGTCATGTGTGGCAACCCTGTCACCTGCTGATTAACTGGGTCATAAGATAGGCTGGATAAAGAGATTTATAACCGAAAAGCTGCCAAAACTATTGGAGCTCCCCCTACAGGCTGGCTGCAGCATACCTGTATTCTCCATGTAAACAGATGGGACATGGATCAAACTTTTAAAAGAGATTGCAAGCCGATTGCAAGTCGGGTGTTTTGGTTTAACTTCTGTACAGTCAGGGGATCTTACATAGTAATATTTTCATTGTACTCAAAAGCATTGGAAATCTTACCCAGCATGCCCTTGTTTGGCTCAGATAGACACATGTCCTTCTCTGCAAAGGGCAGCACGAAGCCGACCACAAAGATCTCCACGCCATCCGCCATCAACGCCAGCCCGAGGACAAAGTAGAGTGTCCACTGGAACTTCCCGTGGCCGCACTCCTGCAGGATGGTCTCGTACTGCTGGGCCAGCTCCTCCTGGTCTTTCCTCCGCTCGCCCTCATAGGCGGACAGATCTCTGAACTGCTGCGCCTGCGCCGCCGTCACCCCATCCATGCCTCCGGCTTTTCCCGATTCAGCCCTGGGGATGCCCTGGTACTCGCCTTCGTAGATCTCATCATCCTCATCATGTCCTTCAGTGGAGTCACTGTGGCCTTCCTCGTCATTGGCTCTGCTGTCATTGCGGTAATATCCGCCATCATTACCCGGCGCGCCGGCGTAGTCGTCATCATCATCCTCCTCCTCAAAGCGTTTGTAGGAGCGCTTGCTGTACTCGTCAGCCATTCTGTCCACGCCGCGCCCTACCTTTTTGCCAACCTGTTTCTTGGCCACTTTGGCGATGTCCTTCGCGCCACGAATGAAGTCTGAGCGGCCATCTCTGTATCGCCCGTCGTCCTCCATCTTGGAAATTGGGGTGGTGGTCGGTCGCTGCTAGGATGGGAGCTATCAGGATCGGCCCATGCACATGAGTGGGACAATTTCTGTTAGCTGGTGAATTCAGCACCGCGGACAGCTCCCTGCTCCTCTGCACTACTGCTGCTGCTGCTGCTGCGCTCTGGCCGGTGCGAGCTCAGACGCCAAATCCTGTGGAGACAGAAGAAGAAGAAGAGTTCGCCTGTTAGAACAATTCATCACCATGACAGCGTGTTGGGAGGAAACATCCATAGTAAGCACATTTTTAGGAGATCTACATCAGGGCCAATTTACTCCGAATTACAAAAGACTATTGCAGTCACAGCGACACTGCCTTTGGAACGACAGAGGACACTTATCTGGCTCAGCACTAATGGCCGAGAAAAAAGGACATGACAGCTTTAAGGGGCTGACATCTGAGTGTGGAAGCGCGGTGGCCTGTATTGACTGAACAGCAGTTATCTCATAGCTCTCTCCCCGACTCGGCACAAATCACAGCGTGGCATTTACAGTGGCACGCCGCAGAGACGACATATTATGGATCCTGCTGCGACACAGACATGTAATTAACAAGCAAGGCTGCAATGTGCTGCAGTATAGGTCAATGTCTGCAGAGGCTCCTGCTGAGGACTTTTATGGCCACAGTGAGTGAGCTCATGTTAAAACCTTTTATTATGAAGAAAATGTCTTCAGACTTATTTTATAGAGAAAACCACTGAGTGCGAATACAATAAACATCTTTTTAATGTCCATTATTCTCACTATTTAAGTCCATCATTTAACAACACCAATGTCTCATCTGTTTAAGACTGCACAGGAATGAGCCATCATAAATCAGTCGCTAAATCACCCTGCTCTTTTCCTCCACACTCAGTCAGTGTGACGCTGACCTCGTTTGTCTCACTAATGAGGGAGAAGAAGAGGACGATGAAGAGGAGGAGGAGGCCTGCTATTAAACTAACAAACTAAACAAACTCAGCAGGGGGATCATCGTTAACACGTGTGTTAGTGTGAGCTTTGACATGATCTGGGCGACTCCTGCTGGAGCTTTGATACAAACAGATCACATTCATTTTTTATATTTTAGGTGAGCGATCATCTTGTTATTAAAACTCCCTCAAAATTCAAGGAAAAACTTGTACGAAGAGAAACTTTCTGATGTTTTTTTACAGGGCTGGGCCATTCTAGCAATGACCATAAAAAATATCACATTTCCATTCTATAATTTTGACTCATTTTGTCTTCAGAACACCTGTTGGAGTTGCCAAATAAGATACTTAACCACAAGTTTGAGTGGCAGGTTATAAAGAAAACTAATGACATCAAACAAGTCTCAAATATTGCATAAAGTGAACAGCAGCAGATCCACTCTCCGATGTCAGACATACCAGATTGCACTTATCTACGCCCTAATCTTAAAGGAAATCCCTCATGTGGAGCTTCGTTCTGTAACGAGCTGCTCAGAAACGTCTCCATTACCTTCAGTTATGTTTGTTTGTTATTCTGCTTTGTGTGGGCTACGGCTGCAAGTCCATCACTCGTGCTTACATCATTTATCGTATTTATCATGAGATGGCAAACATTTACCATGGAGGATTTTTCTGACGATATATCATGAACGATAATTTATCGCCCATCCCTAGTTTTTCAAAGGTTTGGTAAGTTAAGTGCACAAGTAAAGGGAAGGATAATACTCTCATACTTTGCTGTTTTGGTTTGCACCAATTTTGCGCCCCCTATGGACAAAATAATGACTCAGATATTGCGTCCTGTATATTTGAAAGTAGAGGTTTAATTCTGCTGCATCTCTCAGTGTGAGTACTCGCCATGGTAACAGTAAAATGAGGCTGTATTTTCAGCCTGCTGGTCTGTCATCTCTCCCTTCACAGCAGTTTCAGGCATAAAAAAATATCTGTCTTCTTGCTGATGGTCTAATTTGCTTCAGAAGGTCATAAAGAGGCATCAGTAACTTTTTCAGTCTGTAGAATATCCTCACTGTGTCTTTAAGGTCGAGGTAAGATTAGTTTTTCCTGTTAAAGACTTTGTTTAGCAGACATTATTAGGAAAATAAAGACCATTAAAAACAACAAAAGTATTCACCCACACACAGGCGAAATAGATAAGAGAACTAAATGAAATCAAAGTCTAACAGACAACAAACAGCAAACAACAGACTGAGTCAGTCATTAAGAAAGTCATCAACAGCTGAGACAAATTAGTTTCTTTATCTCTTCGTTTCACATGCTGGCAGGCTGGATCTGTGGCCGGAAGAAGCAGCTTCAACTCTGTAAACACCATCAGCCGAGTGTCCTGTCTCTGTGCAGGTGTGAAGGATGAGGAAGTGTCACGCCTACAACTTTATTATCATTTCTGCAGATTGTTAGATTTGCATCAAGATGGGAAACAGGCTGAAAAATCAAAACTCTTCACTTCTACAAGTCAAGATTCATCCAGGTCATCTGGAAGCTCATCAGCACTTCCCATTTTCTGACTATCAACCATGTTTGAACACAGCAAGATTGAACATTTTTAAGTATTCAAGTATTGTTTTCCATTTACATGACGTCTGTACTGCATCTCTCTCAGGCACTTAGAGGAGGTAAGGTTTATTTTCTCTGTTCAAATGCAAATGCAGCAGTATGCAATTATGAGTCATTTTAAAGGCAGCAGAGCTTTATCATTCAAATGTAAACTGTACAAATTCACTTTATAGAAGCTTTTCTGTCATTAAGGTCCTCGACTCAGAAGCACTTAGAAAATTGGCTCAATTCAACTGTATAATTAGAATGCAGGTACTTTATACAAACATGCTGCTCGGACTAATCTGCTGAACACAATGTTTTTTTTTCTCCCCAACCCCTAAGTTTATCAAAATCAAGATATTAAAAAACAAAAAACAGAATTTTCTCATGACCAACACTGCACTGTCTGACATGAGTTTTTTATCACTCAATCCTGCTGTGCTAAAATATTGCAGACTCTGATTTATTAGTGCCAATACAACTCTGTCTGTTTACTGTTTTTCTGCAACGAGAGCAAACATGAACCCCTGCATGTTGGGGTGATGAGACCAAGCAGAGACGACGCCTCCCCAGAGAGAAAGAGAGACACCCTGGGTCTCTACTGCAGCCACAGCCCAGACTCTTTCCAGTAGTTTCTCAGAGTCTTTAGAAAGAGCAGCAGCAGCAGCAGCAGCAGCTCAGCGGGGGGCGAAGAGGAAATGTTAAGCCTGAGGGAGCTGGCAGTACCCAACAATACAACCAATAACACTGGGAAACAATGTACCGAGGACTATAGAGTCTCACAGAAAAAGAACATTATGTCCAACCTTGTCTGTCTGCGTGCAGCATTTCTTGTCTGTTCGAGTTAAAGCCACAAAGTAACCTCAGTTATAGCTGATTTTGAACGTGCTCCTAAATACTGAAACTGAAATAACACATTTTAATTGTTCCTTTTTTATTTCCCCTCTTCATAAAACAGAACTTTGTAATGACTGATGATGAGTCACAGAAACCCAGAACCCCTCACAACAAGGAAATGAGACTGCAGAGAGAATAAGGGTTTAAAGACATCACATTGGACCTTTAATTTCATGGATTTTAAAGTGAAATGAGGAGCACAGCACAGTGAAAAATACTCCTACGCCCCTCAATCCCCTGCCCACAGAATTACCCGCCTAGGGAGGGTGCAGCAGGAGCAACGCAGGCTAATATCCAATTTTTCTGAGTCATCCTCCCTGTTTGCTCTGGTCCAAACCTGCCAAATGTTGAACAGCAGCCCCTCCTCTCACTTATCCCCTCCCCGACTCTCTGCTTCAGCTGGAAACTCAGGAGATTAAGGTATTTATACAAATCCAATTCCTGCTTACTGTACAGTAAATAAATGCTGCGTGCAATTCCTAAATATAATAAAACACACGTTCTTATAATTCATATATGATGGTGTCATTATCTGACAACATTATCCTCGTTGTCTTGGTAAAAATAAACATCATCCTCTCTGAAGAAAGGCACGTGTCGGTATTTGCTACCAATTACTGAGCAGTTCGCGTGCTTTTCTCTGACCTCTGACACCGTCTCTCTGCAACACTCACACAAAAACCTAAATTGTATCGGAAGAGGCCAAGGGTGGGAGTGGTTCTGCATGCATATTTATGCAAATTACACCAGTCATTACAACACCGCAGGAGCAAATTCAAAATGGCTCGTCGAAGGTGGGAACAGTGCAGCAAAGGCTGTTTTTTCTTCCATGGGGCTGATGAATGACTGAAACTCATATGCAAAGGCAAGGACATGTTTTTTTTGTAATATGGGACCTTCAGGGGAAGAATAATAGCAACTACTGAGAAGAATTACCTCCACAGAATACATGCAGTTCACATCGCTCAGTGCAGGTAATTTCCCCTCTCCTCTCTACAGGAGCTGCATTTGTTCAGAGAGCTGTCAATCACAGCGCCTTACTTAATCCATTTTTAGCATCAATCAACGATCCAGAGTCAACTCAGGAAATGAACAGGAAATATGCTGCAGTTTGGACAATACAACAGTCCTTGTCTGGTGTTTATAGACTGGGATTATGACAGTATAGCTGAAATTGTAGCTCGACTGAACTGTGGATGTAACCGTGCCGAGTGTCTTCTGTGCACAGTTGGACCTCTGCAGATACAGACACAGCTGGAGGGTGAACCTCATCTGGATCTACGGATGGGAACCGAGAACCTGTTCTTGTTGAGAGCCGGTTCCAAATGGTTCAATCCATCGACATCATTTACATTTTATCTCTCGAGGGGGTGTCTAACTCGGTGTTACGGTGTGTTCGACTCTAAACTAATTTTACGCCGGAATATCCCTTTAATATGATTGCTATTGTTTATGCGCCTCCAGTCAACTTGTTGTACAGTGAAGATCTTGTTACAAAGTCGAAGATTTCAATACAGATTTCTACCAGTTTCCTGCTCTATCCACTCACCTATCCTTTCAGAATAAAAGCCCAAAAAGTTAACTTTAAGACAAAGGTGATTTGAATTATGATAATCTCTACTATCAGCATCTTTTCAGAACTAGACCCTCTTCAGGAAAACAATTCATTAAAAAGGCGCGGCTGCAACAAATCAACATCCTAATTTAGGAGTCAGATTCAATAAACTGATAAATGAGACAATATTACATACAAGATCATTTCATTAGTCCAGCAGGCCCTGACTTCTCAGTGTCACCCTTGTCTGTATTTACCGTTTGACTAGGAAGTGATCAGAAAACCGATCAATGAATCTATGAGCCATGTAATTTATACAGGACAGGATGATCGGAGGTGCTCAATTACACAGTAATAGAGGCAACAAACATGAAGACAAACCTCAGTGGCACCAGGATTATTGATAACACGGTTTATTAAAATGTTTCCAAACTATTTGTTAAATATTATTTCTGAAGCAGGAAGTCAGTTTTCTCGTTACAGCAGGAAAACAACAACAGCTGCTGCAGACAGAAAAAGGAGGGAGGGTATCAGACGGTGTGAAGCAGGAGGGAGGAAACCTCTGAAAGCTTCCTGTGCAGCCTCAGGGGCGATGAACAGACACCAACTGATGCCGAGCTAACATCACATGACCCACAGGTCCACTGGGACCGCTGAGTTTCTAAGAACGCGCTCGCTGAAAGCCAGCTGATACTGAAACCGGAGGAGACGGGGTTTCTCCTGTCTGTGCGTCAGGATTTCGACTGAGTAATGAAATAAATAGAGATGATAGAAACTAAATCTCCTTTAGTGTCTCTTTGATCAGATGATAAAGTGCAAAGACTGCAGACTCAGCATGACGCAACCAGATGTCAGAGGCTGAAAGCTGTACAAGCGTTTATATTCGTTTTATTTAGTTTGAACTGCCCCAAGACGAATTAGATTTTAGATCATTTCAAACCCTTACATCACTTTATGTTCAAACATACTGAAGCATTAGGATCTTTAATAAGACATGAGGCTTTTACACACTTCAGAGTTTTTCCTCAGGCAAGCTAAGAGTGCAAACACACTCACAATAACTAGACTTATCTGCCCAGTCTATGATGTTACAATTAAAGCAGTGCTATCATGCTAACATGAGCTTTGTAACAAGTGGCACATTAAAGCTTCTCAGAGTCAATAATATAAACTGAAACTTATGAAAATACCTTTTTATGATAGAAAAAAAGCAAACATGACTATTGAGAACAAGACTGGACATTTTAATACTGTCATTTTTTATGCCTGGAGCCGGAGTGAGAGGGTTAAGTGTCAGATGAGGAGTCGAAAATTAAATATTTGACAGTAAAAAGTCAGCAGGATGAGCTCTTTGTCAGAAGATATACACACAAATACTTCACAAACCAAATGTTTCTATAACAGGAGCTTTAAGTACAGCGAAGACTGATAAGACTCCATTATTCAGAAGGTATTTACTATGAACCAAATCCTGGAAAAATCAAACACTGGCCTGATCAAGACTAAACACCCTATAAGACATTTCTGAACCAAGTCTCACAGCACTCTGATTAGAAACACAAACATCCAGAACCACAAAGGTGAACCTCATGTTACCTCCAAATAGCATGTCAGGGATCACACTCCTGGGAGCATGACGACCTGAAACAGTCGGCTCTTTTCAGACGATCAAATGTGTGCGGGTACAAACTCTCACTGCCTGCATTCTTCTTCTTATTTGTCATTGGATGATTTCCCACCCAGTGCATGTCAATAAGACGTCTGCTTACAGTCTGTAGTAGGAAGCCAAACAACTAGATATCAGCTGTCCGAGCAAAAGCCAAACAAAACTTATGCTGTCATGACACAAACTGTTGACTTTTTACAACCTGCAGTCTGTTGACCCGTCGACATATTTCCCTTTTTTTCAAGATGAGACAGAGTGTATTGTCCTGATTAGAACAACGTGCCATGTGGATACAAGTGGGGCTAAATCTTGACTAAAACAATGCGAGAAAATGCGACTAAAATCAGCTACATTTTTCTATAATGTGACTTAAACTAGATTCTTGACAAACACTTCATCAAACTGTTTCCATATTTCTGTCATTGTCGCCTAAAACAAACTGTTCACAAACATCATCTTGTACGGTATGTTGGGTTGGGTCATTGTCTCTTACATCTGTATGAAGGAGGAAACTTCAGATGTTTCTCGACTGCAGTTTCTTGGAGATGAGAAACAGGAACTCTTCAGGCTCAAACTGCAGGAACAAGCAGCTGGGGATAAATCTTTGTACCTCCTCAGTGACTGGAACCTCGATGTGAGTGCCTTTAGGTCAGGTCTCGCTCGATTACTCCTTTACTTTACAGCTTTGTTGGAAAGGTTACTGTAAAAAATAAGCCTTTCCACTTCTGATTTTCAGTCTGAAAAAGTGGTCCAGGGAACAAAGTAAAAATGAATTTATAGGGATCAGCCAAACAAAAAAACCCAAACCGTTTATCTTACATCACTGTGAAAGATGTTTATCTATTTATGTCAACCAACCCAACCACTGTGACCACATGTGAAGCCTAACAGCCCCAACCTGATGAGACATGGACTCCACAAGTCCTCTAAAGGTGTGCTGTGGTATCAGGCACCTTATCAGAGAGCCAAGTCCTGCAAATTGCAAAGTGGACCTACATGAACCAACCTAGTCCAGAGCTGGATCTGTTGGAGACCCAGTCAACACTTTGAAGACGCCTTCTCCATTTGTTGTAGTCCAGTTCTGATTCTCATGTGACCCTTTGGAGTCCTGGACAAGCTATCTTTGTAGCGTCATACACACCTGGACATACTGTGTGTTTTGGTGCATTTCTACCAGGCACAGAATTTACTTGTTAGTAATCTGAGCTTTTTGTTACCCTTTTGTTAGAATCACCAGTCTTTCCTCCTTGGACCAGTTTTGATAGATCCTGACTGCTGCAGACCAGGACCACGTAAGAACCGCAGTTTTTGAGACACTCTGACCCAGTCATCCAAGCATCACAATTTGGCGCTGCTCTCTCTCATTTTCACACTTTCCGTTTTTCTGTTTCCAGCACATCAACCTTCAAAGAGGACAAAGAGTTCACTCGCCGCTGCAGAACATCTCCCAATCTCTGTCAGGTGAGGCAGTGACAAGGTAATCACATCACCTGTCAGGTCCTATTGTTGTGGCTGACTGCTGTATTGAAGTTCATGGGCATCCTCTGCTGCTCTTTTATCAACACTCTCTCACTCTGGAGAGAGCGGCGGCACGTCATGAGCGAACGCTGTGAAGACATTTGGTGTTTTTTCACAGCTTGAATCAGATCCTGTGGATTGATCATTTGAGTTTTCACTTTCAGAGTTTGTTAAAATATCACAACTATACAGCGAGAGGGTTTAGCCTAAAGGTGTCAGCGTGCAAATGTAACACAAGGTATGGAGTTAGATAAGGGCTGGTCGAGTCACGAGTTGTTTTGTTTGTTTTGTTTTGCCTTGACTCACATGTTCAGATTCTGTTCAGTCAGTCTGTTGCATGATCTGTCACTCAAAAGCAAAACAAAGCCTGTTGAATTTGCGTGATTAATGGTGGTGAAAGCATCAAAAATTTGCTCTCCCACATTTTTCTTTAAGTAAGATGACACGAAAATTGCAAAACAGACTCAAATACATGTTTTTGATGAAGCACCTAAAGACCCTTTTATTATTCACCAAAGTGTGTGTCAAACAAGAAAACCAATGGAATACCCAATTTAGGGCTGGGCGATATGGCCTCAAATCAATATCACAATATATTGAGCAGTTCACCTCGATAACTAGTCCCCAAGCTGCTCACCTCCTCCCACATTAACTTTGTCTACTCCAGCGGCTAAAACTTTCTCTCCGTCCTCCATCTCCTCACTTGTCTTCCCTCTTTGTTACAGACTGGATGGGGCGGAGTCACATCTCTGATGTAGGACAGCGTCTTAAAAAGGACATGAGACCATAGCCTACCTACACACATCCAAAACTAACTTTTATTTTTATTTTTAGATACCGAATATATCGACATGGGCAAAATGGCGTCCGTTATTGTCGTAAATTTCGGTTTCTGTAAATTTTGGGTTCATCCCCCAGCCCTAACCTTAAATATGGCTTTCCTCCCCAGTGCATGACAGTAAACTCATTGAAAACAAAAACCATTTTGCTCCTGTCCCAAGTTAATTAAAGTCGTCGATTGTATAAAATCTTCTAGAATAACAGTTCTCTATCATTACAGCCGAAATATTTAGAGCTCCCCCTGCTGGCTGGGCGAGGTACGGATCATAAAGTCCATCTCCTTCAGGAAATCATCATCAACAACCTTATTTAGGCCTCAAAAATCGTTTAAGTTTCCCTCATTTAATCAACGCCTCTTGAATTTTCTCTTAAATTTCTGTTTTTAATTTTCAAGAAGGACAATTTGACAAGTCAACATGCAGTTTTGTTTTTACAAGGTCAACATGCAGCCCTATCTTTGGATCTAAGACCGGAGTTTACTGAGGTCAAGAGTGCATGGATTGGCCAGGTTACGATGAGAGCGCCCTCTGCTGGGTCTTAAGCCTTAAGTTTCTTGCCGTATGATCCCCCAGAGTTTTGAATGATTTTTGCTGAGAAGTGGCATCCCTAGTCCGAGTTAATAGTGCCCCAAAACATAAATTAAAAATGTATTAATCTGGTCAGTTTTACATGATACTATGAAGTCAGTCACGGCTGAATAATGTATGCGAACTTGCCAGCGCAGGAATCACAGCCTCATGAATGAGTTACAACCTAACCCATTAGACCACCTCACTGAGCAGCATGACACGGTTTATTAATGAATGTTTTCACTGAAATCACAAACTGAGCAGCTCATCAGTTGCTTTAAGTTTCATCATATTCTGAAATACAGTACAAACACTTCTTACTGTCTAAAACCTGAGCTCACCTCCTCTGATCTATGTCCTGAAAGTAATCCCACCATTACGCACACATTACAGGCTGCGTCAGCCATGACGGTCGGGCTCGCTCGCTCCTCTCGGCTGCAGAAAATTGGATTTCATGGCTCGAAAACAAACTGCCAAAAGAGCGGCATGCAGCTCACTCCAGGCTTCAAATCCAACGTCCCTGGAGATATTTATGTTTGACACTACATATGACGCCACGGAGAGCGAGTGCATGTTCTGCTGCCGTCTACGGTTCGCTGAACATACAGCGCGGGCGGGATGCATTAAAGATGAGTTTAGTGGAGGGAAAGAGGATATGACCTTGTTTGCAGTTTTCATGAACAAATAAAAAAAAGATGGAGGACCAGACGGAGGAGCGGTGTGTTGGAATATTCATGGAAAGTTGGCTAGACACTGGAAATACTACAGAGAGCGAGAATTAACTTTGAACGACAACAGAAACAAAAATATTGAGTCAGTTTGTATCTTTGTCGGTTTTTATATTTACCCTGCAAACTCTGCAAACATTATTGTGACCCTTCCCTATAGACTGTATATACACAGATAAGTTTAGGTTCAATAAATGCTTGTGAATTGCTGTATTTGTGAAGGCAGTGGAGCCTCTGCAGAGTCTTAATAATGCTCCAATGGTGCTGTTTGAATCTGCCTATGAGTCCATGCCAAGGAGAGACCTCTGGTTTAGAGAAATGACAGCCGTACAGAAGTGCTAAAACTGCAGTTCCTTAAGTGTCCACTCGAGACTGGCTGCAAAGGTCAGGGAATCCCCATTGATCTGAAACTCAAAATTAGGTTAGGTCAGCATTTCCAATATGACAAACGCCGCCAATGGACTTCGGAACTCAACTACAAAAACCAATGAGTGACGTCACTGAGACTACATCTATGTTTTGAACCGCTTACAGTCCACACACTGGGATGAAAACACTCCTCAACCTGAAAGATATGTTAAAGTGTAACGTTGGAAGAGTATGAGTCTGAGGTGTGGTTATGACCTCCACTGTAGCAGTGTGCCTTTTACTTTGCCTCTTACTGTCAATATTGTTTGTAATTAAAAAATAAAGATCCATCTAATGAAGATTTAATACAAGGGCTGTGATCGATATTTTTAGTGATCAAAGTTTGGAAAGGTAAGTTAAACACACAGACTGTATATACTATGGACAACTTGGTTCCACCTTCCGCTAGTTTACAGATTTGAAGCCAAAAAGCTCTCGGTATTTCCGGGTTTTTTCTCCACTTCCTGAAACCAGTAGTATTGTACGCATTTGGCGAGAGAATTGCTGTGACGACACTCGGCTCAAACAGCGTATCCCCGGTTGAGCTACGCAATCTTCGTGCACCCATAGTCTGTATCAAGTGTCAATCATAAAAAACATGAACCCCCTAATAACTTTTAAAAATGAAGCTGTACAGAAAAAAGAGGACTTGAGCACAAACCAGTTTTACAGTAACTACATGTCAACATCGCAACCAATGGGGAGAAAAATTTATATTCTGTGTAATAAATTTCTATAGTTTGTCAACAGCTCCATAGGGATTGCTGGAGGAGGCGGGATTTATGACCTATACTGCAGCCCGTCACCAGAGGGTGCTGTTCTCACGGTGGCTTCACCCAGCGAGGAGGCAGACGGCGTCCATTCTATATATTCTATGAGTTAAACCCAAAGTGCTTCATACTGCAGCTGATGGTCACAGGTCCTGTCACCCCTTAGAAAATCCCTTCTGCTGGTCTCCTGGTCTGGTGCAGAGGCCGCCCATAAATCCTCATTTCAAGTCTCTGGACATCTAGACGATGGACAGCTGGAATGTTCTCACTCCTCTCGGCACAGAGACTAAATCACTTTCCTATTTCTCTCCGAGGAGTCAGGCGATTGGTCGGTTCTCTTCGGTCGCCATGGTCTCAACCTTTGTACTGGGACTCTCGAGGCCCATCTAAATGCAATGAGACAACCAATCACCATCCGATTAGCCCTTCACAAGCTGGAACAAGGGTGGCTGCTGGCTGACTCTCAGCCTATGAATAGCAAACACATACTGGTGTGCACGTGCAGGGTTACAGTGCAGCTGTGGCCACTTCATCACTGCAGTTCAATCAATCTGCATAATGACTCATGGGTATAAAGAAGAAATATATTCTGACTCTCTCTGTGTGCAACTGGATTTTAATGAAGACAAAAACCTCACTGGGATGGAAAGGAAATATAGGGTCTGTGCTCGCAGCATAAAGAGTTATAGTGAACAAAATGATTTTGCAAACTGCTCGAGCATCTCTAATGAAGTATAAACTAATAATATATTTAAACTCTGGAGGGGGATCGAGCGAAATTGTCTGTTGTCGCTCGGTGCTGATGAAAGACTTAATTATGTAATCTCATTTTCTTCCAGAGCGCGGAGCAGACACAAGAGGGAGGGGGGATGCAGCCTCACTCGCTCACACAGTCAAACGCTTGTGCAAGGCAGCAGCAGCAGCAGCGGGAGCGGCGGCGGTGACATATACGCTGGAGCTAATGAAGAATGTTGTCTGAGGCCGAGCTTCATCATTGTTTTACAGTTTGTCTGGGGAAGTAAAGACTGAAGGAAATCTGAAAAAAATCTATTTACAGTCTGTTCAAACATTTGAATAATTGTTGATATTAGCCTAGATGTATCAGGAGGTCTGATCAGGTCCATCTGGGACCATCTGTGGCATTAACGTCACAGAACTGGAGCAAATACACAGTTTCAGGGTTCCTACACTGTTGGAATTCCCATACTTTTCCATACTCTACTATTTGGAATTATTTTTGGAAATACCTACTTTTCTATTTAAAAAAAAAAACTACTTTAGAACTGTGGTAATAGTCTGGAAACATGAGTATTTTTCAATACTTTACATTTCATTTTCCATACTTTTTAAGACCTGGAAATTGATCATATTTATTTCCACACTTCTCTATACCTTCCTCACTTCACAGTCACATTCTTGAAAAAGTAAGAAACAATAGTGGAGTAAAGCTTTGATACCTTTAGTAGCTGAAGTACTTCACATTGTGGAGAAAAAAACTGAGCAAAAAGGTGAGAAAATATTCGATTCACACCGTCACATGATCATTTTAATAAAGTGTTGATCTTTCTGCTTAATAAAGCTAGGTGAGTGACTTGGTTTTAATTTCAATCACCAGTACTGCTCTCTATGGTCATAAACATATGTACAATGGCCCTGAGGAGCAAAACACAACACAATAAGAGAAAACACAAGACAATAAGAGAAAACACAACATATTAGAAAACACAAAACAATAAGAGGAAACGCAACACAAAATGAGAAAACATCGGCAAATCAAAACAACAAAAGAGAAAACAACACAAAGAGAAAACACAACAGCAAATCAGAAAAAACAATGACATTAACCATTATGTTTTCTCTTTTTGTGTTGTGTTTACTTATTGTTGTATTTTCTCTTTTTGTGTGGTTTTCTTATTTGTTGTGTTTTATTGTGTTGTGTTTTCTCTTTTTGTGTTTTGTTTTCTTCTTTGCTGTTGTGTTTTCTCTTTTGCTGTTCTGTTTTCTCTTTTGCTGTTCTGTTTTCTCTTTTGCTGTTCTGTTTTCTCTTTTGCTGTTCTGTTTTCTCTTTTTGTTGTTGTGTTTTTTTCTCTTTGTGTGTCGTGTCAGGGCCACTGTACATATGGTAGTTGGGACTGGATCACATTGTTCAGCCTGCCATATCTCACTTTTCTTTGTCTGTGTCTGAAAAGCTAAGGGACGGTGTAAGCATGACAACAGAAAGGCCGTAACAATCAAGTCCACGGTTATTCACACGAGTCATTGCCACAGCATATCAAGAAGAGCCGGGGTCGATTTTATACCTAGAAATCCAAATCCACCTCGACTTTAACGTCTATCACTGAGCTCAGAGCTACAGGTGGATAAAAAGCCGGTATGTTTGATCAGAAGTTATCCAGTCATAACTATCTTCTGCTGCGAGTTTATGTCTTTAGAAGAACGGCACATTGGGAGTTTGATATTTAATTAGGGGTGTAGAGAGTCTGCCCACAGTTCCACTATTTACCTTTCAGAGCAGCACTTTAGACATCCAGCTGCCACTGAAGGAGTTGTAACCACATTAGTCTGACTCTGACAAGGCTGTTCTTTCAGCACCACTGAATTACCTCCATTCATCAGTCTGTCTGATAGCCTTGAGCTTTTAACAATTACTCTTTGCTGCACTGTTAAAACCCAAACGTTAAGAGCAGCTGATAAAATGAGCTCCTCAAAATAGATTTTCCTCTTCGCGTCGGGCCTTGGCACTCGATGATAGGAGCGGGACTTTTTATTTAGTGAAGATACAAGAGCGATTTAGCAGCAGACAGCTGCTGGCAGGAGGCTGCTGAACTTCCAGAAGATGGATGAAGAGGAATAAACCACCCAACGGTTCATATACGGAGCTGAGATCATGGCCCTTAAACCCCCCAGCTCACTGACAACAGCCTCTGAATAAAACCAGCTTTGATGAAAGGATATTGAACTTCCTGCTTCATTTATTCACTTGAGAGAGTTACTGACCTTTCCTCTGCTTTGTTTTCCTTCACTGATGCCTGAGAAAGCCATTTAGCAAAGTGTACTTAGGCTCATTTTTTAAAAGGACTAAATACAATGCTACTGTTTACATCTGCTTGAGTAAGGGCCTGTGTCCACTAAAGGCATTCTTGTGGTGTCGCCATATTTGTCAACATCACATCTCCAATCACTGACCAATCAAAATCGAGAAATGTTGGGACGTTTGAGACCAACTTTACCAACCAAATAACCACTGTATGGAGGAGAAAGTTGCCTCTTGTTTTTTAAGGGCACATTTCCAGGTTTAAAGCTACTGCTTCAACACAAGTTTTTATCAACTGTGTTTGTCTTTTTGTTGTAGAACTTTATTAATTTGACCAAAAAACAAACATAAAGCATAAAGGGAAGTTTCAAACAAACTCAACTGCCACTACTAAGAGAAACGGAAGTGGGGTTAGATGAGTTTTGTTACCTAGCAATGGAAACAGGCCCTAACACTGATTTCAAGCATAAACAACATCACAATAAGATAGATAACGGCTCCGAAAGTGGGGTTTGAGACCTCTCAAGGTTCATGAGATATTAATGGAGTATCTTTTTGAAATATATGAATTGCATCGATTATCAACTGTTGTAAAACTATAAACAAATAATGTGGTAGAAACATATATAACGCCATTCCAAACCAAATATTTGGCTTTAAACTAGAATGAAACTTACTTCTGCGTCTAATTATCAAATATTATCTTTTTATATCTACTGTCTAAATATTTGGTTCACTTTATTTCTGTTCTAGCCTTCATTAAATCACTGTATCATTATATCATGACTATAAGCCTGTTTCTTCCTGTTGTGCTGATCTAATTTCTGTTTTTGGATTGGCCTGTTAGAGGCTTTGGGCAAAGTTTTACTACCTCAACTAACAGTGGGGTGGAGAACCCCAGTCTCAGGGACTGTTATTTTGGGGATCCTACGCTAAAGAGTTAGAGCGCCCCTGAGGTAGACTGAGAATGGTGTGAACAATCAAGGCAAAATATAGAAAATAAGAAGTTATATTTAGGGATGCACGATATTTATCGGACCGATAAAATATCGGCCGATTTGGGGGGAAATTACGTCATTTTTTATCGGTCCGATAGGTGCATTTTTCCGATAGAAAGATCCGATATATTAATGAAATTACGAGTAACGTTTGCAGGCGGAGTAGCCGCCCGTCCGAGACGCGCTGGTTACGTCATCTATCGCGCCTTACTCGCAGGTCCCAAGCCTGACCCCTGTCACTACCTGACAGATAATAAAATGTCTTCACCAGCACGGTCGTTCCTCTCAGTGGCAGAAGATGACAACAGCATTGCTATATGCAAAACCTGTTCAGCGAGGATTCCGAGAGGAGGAAAGAAGACGTCAAGTATTAACACAGCGAATCTGATAGCCCATCTGAAAAGTCGCCATCGCGGCGAAGCGGTATTAAAAGACTATGAGGCAGCCGCCGAAGCTGCTAGCGGTACTAAAGCTAAGACAACAACACTACGGAGGATCGATGTCCCCATTCAGCAGGCGTTTAAGAACTGCAAAAGTTTCTCAAGAGACAGCGAAAAGGCTAAAGCCATTAACGACAAAGTGATGGAGTTCATAGCGGTCGACGACCAGCCTTTTTCCGTCGTTGAGAACCCGGGTATAATAGCACACTTGGAGCCACGTTACACTCTCCCAAGCCGCCGCTTCTTCTCGGATGTGTGTTTTCCTGCACTCTATGATATTGTCGCCACATACATTCACAACCTGATCGACAAGAACGGACTACACGTGAGTTTTACCACAGACATATGGACGTCAGATGTTAGTCCGGTCAGCATGCTAATCCTAACGTCTCATAATAGCTCCTTTACAGTTTACAGTTCTGTTGAACAGTTCAGGGGATCAAATGAAGTTCTGCTTTTTGCTCTGTTATTGTTATTTATAGCTAATGACCACATTTGAAGAGCCAAAAACTTTTGTTTGTTGTTCTAGATAGGCCAGAGCAACAAAAATATCAGTTTTCAATCACTGCATCCTGCACAAACTGCAGATTTTATGAAGATTATAATAAATGTTAAAATATGAATTTATCGGTTATCGGTATCGGTATCGGCCATGAGAAGAAGAAAATTATCGGTTATCGGTATCGGTTGAAATTTTTCATATCGTGCATCACTAGTTATATTAAAGTTTAAACTGTATTTTAATTATTCTACTTGGCCACTTTGTGATTTTAAAAACAAGTCTATGTTACTGAAAACAAGAGCTGTGGTTCTTCTTTAGTAAAAACAGCTGCAGCAACAACCTCCAATGAGACATCATGGAGGTATGATGTATCGACTGAGCACATCTGAAACTTTCACAAGCTTTGCAACCACTGTAAATCCACAAAACACTCTCAAATTTATCATTACTTCTCCTTGAATTTGGCACAAATATGTAAAAATACTGGTAGAGATACCAAGCATTTGTCACTTGAAGGTAAAACATCCTCTGTACTGTCTCTGTGTTCTTCAGGTAGATTATTCCCATTTGGATTTCTCACATTTTGTTGAAGCTGCATCCAATTAACAGCCCTTCATTTTCCGCCAGCATGACTCATTTCTCTCTCCAAATATAACCCCAGCTTTCAGCACCATGCGGAGGAACACTTTGACACTTTAACACACAGCTTCATGCGTGCAAACTCGAACTCGTCGTCTGCAAATCTTCGGATTATTTCTCTGTTCAAACATTTGATCAAAACAACTTTAATGAACTCAACATTAAATCACTGTTTGTTGTCCATACTGAGGGAAAAGTTGTGATTATTGATATAATCATTAACTTACACTTTAAAATATTTCATCTGTGTCAATAATTTTACAAGTAATTCCCCTGATTGTGTGAACTGAACCTTTAAATCGACAGCAGACTCTTACATTTCATGTTTTTACGCCGTTACTGTACTGTAGATTTGTGCGGTCGCCCCAGTCTCATAGTCACTTTCATTCACACACTGAAATAAATCTCGATGCTCATTTGACGGCACAGACGCTGCAGTGACTGAGTGTGACCAGGATGAGCAGGAGTGTATGTGTGTGTGCATGAGAGAGAGAGAGAGAGAGAGAGAGAGTGATAGGGAGGAGGGGTGGTGATAGATGGGGATGATTCGGTCAGTGGTGAGTCCTCAGAGCTGCAGATGGCTGATAATGTCGTGCAGCGCTGCATTAATTTCACTTGACATCTCTGATTTCTCGTCATAATGCCCGAAGTGGATTTACTCCTCTGATAGTCCGTCCCTGAGGCTCAGATCAGTCCTGATCAAGAGGACCCTGATAAAAGGAGGCATGGGTGAAATGTAAAGGGTACACAATGTACTGAAACAAATCCTGCCTTTAGCTAGCATTTCTCGTGTCCATCCAACATACAAGCTGGCACTAAAGAATAAATCATGTTCCCAAACTAGATTTTCCCTCTAATGTCAAATTCAGATGGTTGACAGCAGGCCGGAGAACCAGCGTTTTCATGGCAACTACTCAGGATGATGCACTTCACTTTTAAAAGGCTACAGAATGAGGGAAGTGTCCAAAAACACTTCTTTTACATGGATAGAACATGAAATAAGAGGTATCACTTTGTCCACAGGGGGCGCCAAATTAGCACAAACCAAAACTTCCTCACAGCAGCTTTAACTGACCAGTTATTCAGGTGTCTATGGAGGAGTGGTGTTTTAACTGTTAACGTGTGCATCCCTATCATGAACACTAAGAAGCAGAACTATCTCTAAACTAGTTTGACCATATTCTGAATCCCCAAAAAGAGGACACGACTACAATGGGGCGGAGTCACAGAGTCGGGCGGAGTTTATTTTGAGAGTTTTTTGGGTTGGATCAAGTGTTTTTTACATGCTTCTAACTGAGCAAGTCCACACGACACAAACTTAAAACTTACATACAAAACCCTGGACATTTGAAGGATTTTTTTACTCTCCTGGACAAGGTCGGACAGGTCGGACAGCCCCCCAAAAAAGAGGACATGTCCAGGTAAAAGAGGACGTATGGTCACCCTATCTAAATCATGTGGCAGCCTCCATGGAGGAAGAATTAAGCTGATGCAGAAGTCACAAAAAGTGTAGTACCTGGAGCGACCACTTGAGGCAGGCCTTGAAAGGGAGTCGGTCCTTATTTAGTTCAATAATAGAATGCCAAATTCAAACACAGGAAGATAATAAAAAAAAAAAAACAAGAAAATTGGTTTCACTTTTGTAAATGTCCCCCTTTTTATATAAATTATCCATTGACTCATATCGTGTCTTAAAGCAAACAAACTCCCATTAATAATTCGGTCCGGTCAAATAAAGTTGGTACTCCGATCTGTCACATTTGTTATTTTCTTCAGTATGTTATTTGGATGTTTTATCTATAATTCACAAACTGAAAAGGCAATTAAAAGTCTGTCCTCCTTTTCCTATTTAACCGTCTACTTACGTTTGTTCGTCTTAGAGGGTGTTTGGTTTGGTGTTCATTTTCTTTGTGATCTTTTGAGCGTTTCAACTTCACTGGAAAACAACAGAAAATACGCCAATCTTTTATAAACCATTGTTCCTCACCGCCCACTAAGATGCAAATGAGAACTCTTGAGATCACGAGAATAAAAACCGACTTTATATTCATGCTGGTTTCTCTGAAAAACTACCAATAACTGAGGTGGAGAGTCCTCCCTGCTCTCTGCAGTGAATCCGGACCATTGCGTTTTGGGTCGGGTCAGTGCAAACAGCCCCCATCCTCTCTCCGTTTGAAGATTACCCCCCACAAGACTCAGTCAACAAACACCTACGCTCACAATGAAGCTCTCTGTGAGTTCAGACCAAAGCGAGAGATCACATCCAGCCGTACGGTCATTTCAGATCTGCTCATCCAGGAGGAAAATAGAAGCGAGGCAGCTGTCCGTATAAATACACGTAACATCAGCTATAGGGGCAGTAACATACTGCTGACGGAGGAGCTGCCATGCACTGTGAGCTTCACTGCTCAATGTATATGCAAGTCAGACACCATTTAAAAGGTATTTTAACTGCATTCAACCTTTAAAATGGTTTGTTTAGAAAGACTCAGAGTTCATGTAGTGCCTAAACAAGCCAAGCAACAGCTTCCTGTGGCAACTCTGTATTTCAATTCATCGATCTGCAGTCCTTGGCCGTCCTCATACATCACTTTTCTATCAACTACTCTGGTCTGAGCTGCCTGGGGAGTCCTGCTGAGTGCGGGCGAGAGATCCATCCATTATTCATGTCTTGTTTTCTGGCCACAAGGACGGAGGTGCAGGAGTTGACTCGTCCCTCAGCGGTGATGTATAGGTGCAATAAAAAAAATAAAACTCCTGTCCTGTCACTGCAGCCTCGGTCCGACTCCTGCTTGTCTCCACCGACCACAGGGCGACATCTGCACGGAGCCGCTCGGGAAGTGACAGTTTCACTCAGCTGCAGCGTGTTCCCGCTCGGCTCCAGGCCCGTACAGAGCAGCAGCCTGAGAGGAGGGGGTGATGATTGGTTGTTAGGCGCACTGGGTTGTTGCTCCTCCCTGGATGCAGAGTCCCCCGTTGGGAGAATCTGCAGTCTAACATGAGTCACGTAGTTGTTTCCCTGTTTGGGGCTGTGGGTGTGCACCGTCACCCTGGTGGCATCCAGGGGGCTAAGCAACACCATGTCAAACACGGTGACGTCAGCTCTCTGCATCCATTTTGGCTTTGCTTGCTGCAAAATGGACCGAAGAGGAGTCAGACTGAGGGCAGCTGAGAGGTGCAGTTCAGAGCAGCATGTGAGGGGAACAGTGTGGTGCACAAAACAGCAGCTCAAACAGCTCACATTAGTGTAATCTCAGTGAGTTAACTGCATTAGCGTTCACCACCTGTGAAACAAGTGAGATCAGCAGTCATTGTTCATTTAACCAACTGGTGTGTTTGAAAACTGGCACATTCACTCAAATCTGGGGGAAAAAACAGAAACCAGATTAAGTTTATCATTTTAATGTGAAGAATTAACCATCACTGGAACAACAATTTGACTTAGAGGACGGAGACTGAACATATAAGTCTGCATTTAGCTGCCTACTTCACACAGGACTCCTCTCTTCTTTAACTTTCTGAATGTCATCCTACAAGCTGGATATGAAAAATGTTGAAAACGGTTTTGTTTTGCATCGTCAGAGCTCGCCACTTTACGTGCAAATGTTCATCTAAACAAACTTCCTGTTTGTTCTTTGCACAGATAATGTCGCAGAATCCTGTGAATTTCTTCAATATAAATGCAAAACCTAGCTCTGGCCCCTAAATAGCATTGGTTTGTTTTTCTAAAATGCTGTTACGAAGTGAGAGAATGTGGTCACCATATTGGAAATGCTGTCTCGATCTAACTTTCAATCAAAACAGATGAGGTGAAGCCAAAGCAGGTCCTCAGCCTGGTGACAAATAGACTAGTCACACCCCTAGTTAAGCAAATTTCAGTATAACCCTCAGCCTGAAATAATCACAACAGATCAGAAATTACACCTGTGCTGCTTAAGAGATACAGAAATTAGTCACACAGACTAAACTAGGCTATAAACATGAAGTTTTTGCTGCAAAATTTGGCTTTTTAACACGGGCCTTAAAGGCGTGGTTGACGGTTGAACAGATAAGTAATTATTAGCGGTGGAGAAAGCTCTGCCAGGATTTGGGCCTGAAAACAGACGCAGAGACAGCAGAGTTTCTGCTGAACAGGTAGTTTTTATCGCCTTTTATCGTGGCTCATGTTACATAAATAACTCTTATTAGTCGGTAGCTGTCCAGGCAGCTGCAGACGGCGCTCGCTAGCAGAGCTGGCATTTACTGCCGCTAGTCCCGAGCAATCCGACATGGTGAATCCTATTTGAGCTAGCATAGGATCTTCTGCCGGCCGGGTTATCATGGAGCACAGAGGGGAGAGGTCTGTGTGTGGGGGGGGTGGGACACTTTTTTCAAATCTGCCTCAACGGCTCAGTTTTTTTCAGCTACTTCTCAGATTATCAACCATGGCTTTAACAAGGATGCTCTGTCTTTCAGAGCCAGCCTCTAGTGGACACTCAAGGAACTGCATTTTTTCTGCATTGGCTTCAACTGTCAACACTAGATTTCCTCCTTTGGTTAAAGGTCACTAAGACAGGCAGAATCAGTGGTTTGACAGCTGTAGGTAATTGACACCCATCAATTCTGAATCGTGTATTTTATCATCGTGAACAACAATCGAGAACACACACTTTGTTTTGTGACGTCAGTGATGTTGACCAGTAAAGACAGCGACATTATGAAGTTGGTGTGGTGGGACTGAAATCTGAGAAAAGAGGAAACGTTTGTTGAGCGCTGGCGATAACTTTCCTGCTTGTATGATGTGTTGTCAAAGGACAGACAGGAAAAGAGAAATATTGGCGAAAACCACATAATTAACCACTCGGCGAGCAACAGCCATTAGCGTTTCTGACATCGTCATGTTAGTTGTAAAGACTGCTCTGTAGGTCAAGTCATGGTATGATAGTTTGGCTCGGTTCTTGCCTAATCTAACACAGTGACGTCAAAAACCTACCGAACCTGAACTAATTTAACCGTGTTGAATAAATGTGTTCGCACCTTGGCGAGCCTCTCCTACTTCTCCTCTGCAGCTCCCCTCTGTCCATGAACAATGAGCACATTGCCGTTTTTCACGGTTTGTGAATTAAATTGTTGGCCTTGTAGTTTTGCTCCTGTTTCACCATGCATCAAAGTCTGTGTGTGTTTCTGCAGGAGCTGCAGGGTGTGTTCTCATTACAGCATCGAGATCAAACCACCAACACCAGTTTTTGGAGGGAGAGGAGAACAAACAAAGAGACGCTTTATTTTATTTTACGAGGACCGTCATCTCTTATTATCTCACTGACTCTTCTTTGTGATTGGATGTCTTTGTAGGAATATTGAAGACAATCGGCTCAGGTGTTACACATATTAATGAATTATCTCTGAAGGTGCCAAATGTTTTTGTTTTTTTAGCTCTGATAATAGACAGAGCTGGAGGCAGGAATGCTATTGGCTTATTCTTGCTAAATCTTGGACAGGAGGTGGTTGGCTACATGCAGAAAAAAAAGCCAAATAATTAATTTGTATGTGTCCTTTTATTTAAGTGTAAAACTAATTGGAAAAGTGGGGATTACTGCCAGTTAATTGGTGCTTCCTGTCTTCATACTAGACCAGCTCCCTTCTGGTTGAGCTCCATGTTGTCTAAATATATAAACCCTCATGTCTGAGACACTCAGCAAGAAAACAAAAAGATGTCTCCCAAAATTTTACACCTTTTTTAAAATTTCCAATAAGCTGATTTGGTCATTTCAGGAAAAAGTCGCTAAGCTTTGTTTGAAATATCCTTGAAAATCTATTAATCTTGAAAGTCTAACATTGGTCCATTGCGACCAGACTCTCTTTAAGTCTATTAACCAGTTTTTTTTTAGGTATTTGTGTAAGTATGTGTGTTAAGGCGACACTGACAGTGACATTGCTCTATCAAGTTTGTTTGCTTGCTCTTTCATTTTAGACTAACGTAGGTTGACCATATTCTGAATCCCCAAAAAGAGGACATCACTATGCAGGGTCAGGGTCACAGAGTCACGGAGTCACAGGTAGTTAGTTTTCCCAAGTTTTTCGGGTCACATTGAGTGTTTTTACACCCTAACTAATGGTAAAATGTTATCACCCTCAGTGGTCTGAGCCAAAGTCACTGGTTGGTTTAACAAATTATCAATACTCTTAGTATCATACGCTAGTAATATTTGTCATCTTTCTGGTCATTGACCCTCCATCAGTCATGACAGCAATCCTAATCCTTTCCTCGACTACTACTTGGATGTAAACAAGCACAGACAGATGACAGATGACGCTTCAGGTGAGATTTGGCTGTATTTTGATGAAAGTTGTTTGTAGGTTGTGTTAAACTTTACAGCCACTCGACAACAACCATGTGAAACTCACTAATGTAGGCATGTAGACGTTACCTGCAAGAAGGATTGAAGCGATGGTGGTGCTAGCTCTGCTAACGTTAGCCTCAGTCAACACTGAGCCACATACCG
This sequence comes from Xyrichtys novacula, assembly GCA_962446985.1. Classification (NCBI taxonomy): domain Eukaryota; kingdom Metazoa; phylum Chordata; class Actinopteri; order Labriformes; family Labridae; genus Xyrichtys; species Xyrichtys novacula. The sequence continues at coordinate 30,790,706 of OY660871.1, forward strand.
ATTTAACATTGTTCGCCTGCAGACTTTGTGATCAATAAATAATACTCAAATTTCTTATTTATCGACAGAGGACAGTGGAGAGTGGATAGTGCAGGAAACAGGGGAAAGAGTGAGGAACGACATATAGGAGAGGGGAAACATGGGCTCAAATTAACGACGCCCGCATATGTGGGATTCACCTCCACTGTTAGACCATCAGCGCCTCTAATTTTCTCAATTTGGACCGTTTTCTAGACAAGGGATTGAGTCACTTCAATACATCCTAACTTGCGTTACATCTTGGGATGTTAAAGATTAAAGAAATCATCATCCTATCATTATCCATTTGATTGTAACACTCCCAAAAAGTACTTCTTTAACTTCCTGTACAGTTAGGAGACAGATAAACTCGGCCCTAATGGATTCACATTTGCATGCACTTCTTAATAACAGCAGCAGACAGCAGCTTCACACCTCCTCTGCCGTAAAAGAAACACTGTCAGCTGTTAATGGAGAGTTATGTGTTTGACACTGATCACAGCTTCGACCCACCCATCTGGAGACGACAGAGAGGACCATCGATTTCCTCTCTGTCTCACAGTAAATCTTTAGCTGAGGGGAGGGATTCAACAGGAGCAGCAGCCGGAGACAGATCAGTCAAGATGCAATAAAAATGACCCGGCGTGTCTTTGAGCCACTGATCTAAATTTTAATAACTCGCTCATCGCTGGTCTTGACAAGGCTAAGGTGAGGAAGACGAGGTGGATAGGACAGCCACGCTCTACTGCTCCAAAGCCCCTTTTTTTTAAGGTGTTATGCTAATATATCGGACGCCGTTGCTCCCAGCTGCAGGGAGGGCGAGTTGTAACTTGTGACGGGGCTAATCTCTGCGGACAGACCGGAGCGCGGCCTGATCAGGAGGGTAGCAGGCAGAAAATGAGAACACCAAACAGAGCTGCTCCCTCTGCTCCTCTCGCCTCCTGTGTGTTGGAGGAGCTGCTTCTCAACATGATCGTTAGCTTCACCTGCAGCACGGATGCAGAGTCACTCTGCTGATGTGTTGAGGGACGCCGAGTGAGGCCTGAGGGCTGAGACACATTTTAACCAAACAATTCAACACGTTATTGATTCTCTTCTAGTTTAACCACAGGATACACTATTGATTATTCCGCGTATTATTCTGCGCTCATTCACAAACATTATGACCTTAGGATGACTCGGAGACGGCGCCATTAATTCCCACGGCAAGCAGATGTGTTCAGGTAGTTTGTTTCATTCGCCTGAGAGTCTGGAGGCAAAAGGAAATCCGGTTTACAAGCACTGAAGCAACAAATATCCACATTTGATAGCTGGAATCTGCACATTTTGGGATTTCTGAAGGAGAATGACTCAGAATAAATCCACTTGTTTGAGCCGTTTACTATATTTTCTTTGTGTTTGTGTTTGGTGATCTATTTCAGTTGTATTTGCCCTGGTGCCACACCAGGTGGCTTGAAGTCCTGAGTTTGGTTTGCTATAAATAGAAGAAGACGTAATTATTGGCAGGTGTGTTAGTAGCTAGAGGAGCAAACAGTTTTTTTGACCATCATCATCTTCATCATTTACATCATCTTCATCGATATCTTTATCATCCTGTCGTCACCGTTTGTTGGAATTTGCGTTGTCGTATTTTTGCATTTGGTTTCTTTTACAAAAGAAGAATAAAAGGTCAAAGTGACGTGGACTAACTGTTTCATTTACACGTGGGAAACAATCGGCACAGAAGATGCGTCAACTGTACACCTGGCTATCTTACACCTCAGTGACTCTTTGGATAATTTCGACAGGTGAAATTAAGTAACAACCACTTATCTGCTTCTCATTTTCTCACCTAATATTTTTGAGTCTTTGCAGTTTCATTTTGTCTTTTCCCATCTTAGAAAATCTTGTTGCACCTCTGCGCAGGTGGAGAAAATGCCACTTGTACTGATAAGAGCCCTGTTTGTGTGTAAAGCATCAGCTCTACCAGGAGTCATGTTGAAATGATTTGCACTTTTTTTGAAGGTCTGGTGCTCCGCTACCCCAGCTGGCTCGGGCCTTTTCGGGCCTGGTAATTAAGAGGAAACACCCACCATCTGCTCATCTGAAGGCTTCAGTGAAGCACAACACGGCAGGTATGGCAACCAAATTGACGGGTGGATTGAAGAGAAAGATTGCAAACACTGAGGTAATCAGAAAAGTCAAAAAAGGGGGATTATCTGGTGTCAGAGGGATCACAATAACAACTCAAGGTTTGCAAACAGGACTCTTCTGGCTGCTGTAAATGAAAGCGGTTCTGGATGTCACCACTGCGGTCTGACACAGGCGGATAAAGAGTCTGGAGGTCCTTCAAACTCTAAATCATGTTCGTTAGTATCTTGTAGGTTTATATCAGTCGCTGCTCCCGTCACCGCCACCGTTCATGTGGGCTGGGTGCATAAATAGCTCAGAAACTGCCTGAGCTGCATCATGGCTGCCACAGGGACAAGACAGTCACACATGCAAAGTTTAAAACGCATCAACCAAAAACAAAAAAACAGAACAGATCATGAATAAACGCCATCTCAACATTTTCACAGCTTATTCCTCCAACTCCACCTCTCTTCCAAAAGGATCCAGAGGAAAGACACTCATCATTTAAAATATCATTTCTCTTTGGGCAAAGTCATCGAAGCTCCACTAACAGAAACCACCGCAAAGCAACACCACAGAGGAGAGCAAGGGGGGAAAACTGCTCATCACTCTTTCTCCATCACACTCTCCCCGCTGGGTTTCTACAAGGTCATTTTGGCGCACGACGCAGGACAGGATACCCAGCTGCACTCACAGTTTGCAGCTCTTTCTTATATTGCACTGATTATATTCAACACAAAACAGCAGGATAACTTCAAATAATCTGAATTTAAGTGGGTTTAAAGCTGCAATATGAATTAACCACCGTGTGCTACAGAGGAAAGGCGGAAATGGGGGGCAAGGACATCGGTGCCAAAATCCATCACCAATCTGGAATCGAAGAACTGGATCGATGTTTGGAAGCCGGACATATGTGCAGTTTAATGACATTTAAACACAACTTTAACAACCTCCTGTCTTTCCTTCCTTCCTTCCTTTCCTCCTTCCTCTTCTGGATCCTCTGCGCTTTGATAAAGATGTCTCTTAACGCGCAAAACCTGAACCCAACCAGAACAAGAACGACGCGCAAAATCCGCCAAAATCCGCACGAACGAATGTTAAAATCTGTTACCACGCCACATTTCCAACAAATTGACAACATTTCTTCCTCAAAGGTCGACTTGTCTCCTGCTTCCCCTCGGGTGCAGGTTTAGGGGTCATCGCGTTGCGCAGCAGAGGCCTATTAACTCCATTTTAGTGCTAATAAATGTCGAGCTGAGTGAGACACCGGGCATGCAGATCTTACCCTTCTCCCTCTCTTGGACGCAGCAGCTAAATCGACAGCAGCTGAGGGAAATTGGCTGAATTGACGCGCTGAAAGGCAGATTAGTGTGAAATTGCGCGTCCACAGAGGGTCACTCATTTTCTTACCTTAGAGGTGAGGCGATCGGCGCGTTTTCGGGGGACCGGAATTGGGATTATTATTTTTTTTTTTCGTGCAGGGAGTCACCCCGGGCACCTGAAGCAAAAGGGTCCTGTGTGTCCCTGTGATGTACACTGACGTAGAAGCAGAGAGCTGCACCCTCCCTCCTTCCCTCCTCCGCCCCTTTCACTTACTACACAACATCCCTCTTGGATGGAGACACCGCCCCCTCCTCCTTCTCTGCTCTCACCCCTCCTCCAGCAGACACCATTCCTCTCACTGAGGAGGGGGGGTTTGAGAGATTAGATGAAAAAAGTAAAAGCGAAAGAATTAACTCGTTTCCCTCTACTTGATTTAATAAACTGTGTGTCTTTAATCACTCTTTCTGAGGAGAGATGTCCTCACCAGGTGCGTAAGAAGCGCGCTCCAGGCTCAGGGTCTCAGACTGTGATTTGCTCCATATGCGCCCAATGGTTGGTGCAACGAACTATGTGCAAGACGAGCCTCTCCCTGCACGTGCTGTGGCTCGTGCCGGTAATTGGCCATGTTAGAATAAAAAAAAACTTACAAGGATGCCCCTGGTGGAAAAAAACTGAAATCCTATTAAGGATACAAATATCACTGCAGTGTGACAGCCATGATCACCAATTAGGAGAACATTTTTAAACACACGTGATACACTAACAAACCCTAAAAATTAACCCTGAGAATTTTTGGGACCCTTTTTTACACATTTTTTCATGTATGAGTGTTCATTTTATATATCTGATATATTTATATGTGGCAGTCTGCACATGTAAGAGGATGCATGAGATCCACATGATTAATAATTTTTTCAGTTTTTTGACCAAAACTTTCTTGTATTGCAGCAAATTGAAAGAATTTTGGGCAGGAAATTATTTTTACCTACATTTTGAAAATATGGTTTAAAAAATTTCAAAAGGTCAATGTGGACAAATTTACACTTGTACTGTTGTGGCAGTTTTCAGTACCCGGATTCGAACCCAGGACCTTCTTGCTGTGAGGCGACAGTGCTAACCACACTGTGCCGCCCATTGGTTATCTTTCAGCATTGAAAATTCCAACGACACCCTTATTTTTGTGTGTTCTGGATCACAGTATCCGGAATTTTGTCTGGATCAGGATCAACCTTTGACACCTCATAAAACTCATTGAGATCCTTTTGTGTCATTTTTTACTAAAGACAAAATTTGCCCTATCTTGCAATGATAAAGAATCCTTCAAAAATTTCCTGGATCCAGAAGACGATCCGGATCACCACCAAAATGTAATGGGATCCTCCCGGGGCTGAGACGCACCTCTGGTGAAAATTTCAGGTTAATCCGTCTGTAACTTTCTCTGTAAAGTTGTTCACAAACAAACCAACGTTACTGAAAACATAACCTCCTTGGTGGAGGTAATAAAAACCTCTACAAACCTTGCGGCAGTGCCAAGGTAGGAGAGACCCCTTTTTAGTAGTAGTAGTAGTTAAAATGCCAAACAGACCAAACACTAAAAATAATAAATAAAAAGTAATAGTCTAGATATGATGACCTGAACTGGAGCCAAACACGAAGCCTCGGGTCATTTCTTGTGGTAAATTAGTTCTCCCTTCTCTGATTGGTCAGAAATGTCATGACCTCATCCATTCAGCCTCTGCGCCTTTCAGTCTCCGGGTCAGGTCCTCCGTGGTGATGCTGCAGCTGTCCTCAGATCGTCACCAGGATCAGACGAGCTCTTTCATCTCCCCTCAGGCTTTCAGCTGCTTTTGTCTGTTTGGGTCATCTATTGATCGACCGGACTCACAGGCTGCTATCTGCATACAGCACGCCTCCATCCATCTGTCTGACTGTAATGACTGATTAAACAGAGGGGCTGACACAGTGATAATGTGACACAGTTCGGGTCATAGCGAGTGTAACAGCTCTGTCTTTTAGTGCTGTGTGAAGAGTTTACCTCACTCGACCTTTTGAAAGTGTAATCGGTCGAGGATCTGGTTGTGGAGGTTCTGGAGGTAATAGGTTGTCGCTATGCTGTGTGGGGCAGATATACTCCTACTTTGAACTCTGCTGCTGGAAAAGAAAGAAAAAAAGCTCAATACCATTCAGGTGAACACCACGCTTGTTTCCTGGATAACAGATTACCTGACCTGCAGGCCAGAGGACCCACAGGGTGGTCAGGTGGACATTAACAAGACGAGTGGGCTGATTGTGCTCCTCTCCAAGAATTACCTCCTCTGACTCCTTTATCGATCTGAGCGGAGGAAAGGAGAAGGAGGGTTGTTGAGATGGTTTACACCTACAGAAACCTTTAGTGCACGTCGCCAAAGTGAGACCGGGTCCTCTAGAGCTGGTTCTGAGTTCTGCAGGGACTCAAACGTGACAGCCATCATGGTTTCAAGACAGACAGAGATAAAATGTCTTTTACTGGGAATCATTAAATGGATGTTGTATTTCTTTTTAAATGCAGTGAGGGGTCAAAGGTCACAGGCATTCAGAAGCTCTGATCTGAACTGAATCCTGAAATCTTCAGCTGTGTGTCAGTTCAGGAGGTCGGAGTCACAGGTTTTCTCCCACCAAGCGCTGAATGAATTCGGTGATTTGATGAACGAATCTTTTGAACGAATCTTTTTAGTGAACGGATTCTAGTGATTCAGTACATCTGAAAGAACTGCTGTGCCCATCACTAGAGCAGTCCTCAGTCTTTTGTTGACCCTGAACCAACTTTTTAGGAACGTGTTGTAGCATCAAACTCAAAATAAGTGAATATTTGCACAAAAAACAATGAAGTTTCACAAATCACAACATCCCAACTTTGTGATCTGACAGACTTTGCAGGTTCTGAAGTATCAGGTGATCTCTAGACTGGACTGACAAAACAGGATTTCAGCATGAGTAAGTCTGCCTCTTCTTCACCATGTCAGAGAAAAGAGAGAAAGGAGGACAGAGATGAAGAGGAGGAGTCTATAAGCAGCACCTCTCCCTCCTCAGAAACCTGTTGTAATCCGTCAGAGCAGATAAACACAGCTGTACGGTTTCCCTGCAGCAGCCGGCAGCTGGCCTGACTGAAGCCCCGACGCCCCAGATCATCATCCGAACAGCAGAGTCCGTCTGCAGAAACACTCGACAGCAGCACTGTTTGGGTTTATCTGCAGCTGCTCACTCTGATTGTTTTCTCTAATTGTGTCCTCTCTACCTGCAATAAAAGAGCAAGGTCATACCGGAGTGGCACACAATAACATTTACAAACAGGATCACATTTCCTGGATGCAGCCAATTAAATGATTCACCTTTACCGGCTCTTATCTGCTGTTGTAAATGAGGCAGGAGGCAGACAGACAGCTGTGTGTTTAACTGCATGAACACGGCTCGATTAGCACGGTCTAGATGTCTGACCTGGTGTCTTTTTTTGTGTGTGTGTCCAAAAGAAAGAAAGGTATATCACTGATAGTCTGCTTCTTTATATTAACTGCAAGTCTTACAAAAACAGGGGTCACACACTAAAATTTGGATATATCAGTTCTTTGAGTAAAGTTAGAGTGAGGTGACAGGAGACTCTAGTGAGTAGAATAAAAACTTGGTTATGAACAACAAAACTCTACAGCCCCTTTAATGCGAAGTCCAGTTTCTGCTGTCGTCACAAAGGAGAGAAATAAAGTTGATTTTCTTTAGAGAAAAAAAGAGAAACACAAATTATTTGTCTCTTTCTAAATATGAAGATTAAGGCCGGTTACATGTCGCCCTCTGGTGTTTGATTGAGGTACTGCCTAAACTTCCATCAAGTTTAAAACTGCTATAAGAAATGTTTATTTAATTGATTGTGATTACTAATGTTATACAAAATATTATATTATATTATATTAATCCATAATTTTGCATGAAGTAAAACATGTTTTTCATGAATTACTTTGGTACTTGATGAAATCTATAATTTTTTTTTTTTTTTTAAGTTTTTGTGTTTTATAAAATATTTTCATGACTATGCAGTGTTTGTATGGTTGATGTTTACAGCCATCATACATGTAGCCTACAAATCTTATTAAGGGTAGGTAATACAGAAATAGCCTAACATAAAATGACTTAATAATATAATTAAAAAGGTCAAAACTAACTCATTTACATGCCAAAAAAGTTCATTTAAATATAAAATGTTTCGATATCTTTGGTAATAAAAATAAAAAATAATACCACACAATTCAAAGTAAGGAAATAATAATAATAATAATAATAATAATAATAATAATTATAATTATAATCATAATTATAATAATAATACACTTTATGTATAAGCGCCTTTCTGGACACTCAAGGACACTTTACAGAGTGGAGAAAATAAAATAAAATAAAGCAGAATATATATATGTATAAACAAAATAAATAAAACTATGACAAGGTAAAATTATAAGTAGTGTGCTAATCTGAACAGGTGGGTTTTGAGTCATACAAATAAACATAAATAAACCCTCCTAGTTTGGGGTAATTCCTATTGTTTACATTGTCTGCTTCTAAAAGGTCCGGCTTCACCATTGCATATCTATATAGATATGTGGTTTGGGTTATACATCAAAAATAGGTCAAACAATTTATCTATAATATTTTTATTTTCAAACTATTAATTATACACAGAGTCCACAACAATGACACAAAAAAGCTCAATGACTGTCTGTGAATAATTTTGCATAACTTGCCCTAAAAGGAAGTTATGTAGTTTTAAAAAGGAGAAATGACTCTGCTTAAATCACACCTAAACAGCCTTTTAGAAGAAATCCACCCTCCTCCACCTTCACAGGATCTAAATCTGGAGGTGTAGGTGAGATTGTTGAATTAATTTCACGGTTCTGACGCTTGTTGCTGCGACACAAACCCTTTTTCTAATGACCCTCATGAGTATTTGATGTCATCCCAGCGTCCTGCTCCACTTTCAGCTCATTGGTGAGTTTCAGTCAGACGTGTGTGTGTGTAAGTGAGGCAGCTCAGCAGCGACGCCCTGTGGACACACGGTGTAACTACACTGTGACTGCTGTGACTGCTGCTGCTGCTGCGGAGAAACACGACGGAGAGGAAACATCGAAACGTCCTGAAACACGACACGACACGAGAGACGAGCTGCGTTCACGAGCCTTCACATGCCAGAGGATGAGGAGGAGGATGAAGATGAAGATGGTGGTTCATCCTTTCCTCTCGCATATTTAATAACGTGGCGTGGGAGGGGGGTGGTGCAGGTTTTTTTGGTGTGCGTGTTTTTGTGTGTGTGTGTGTTTTGTCCTGAATTGAAAAGACAACAGAGAGCCGAGCAGCGGTCAGTCGTGGTTCCTCAAATATGAGGCAGGTCCGAGAGCAGGTCTCTGAAATCTGGATTCTAAAATGAGAGGAACCGGCATGGACCTGCTGTGGAGGATCCTCGCAGCCCTCAGCTTCGACTGCTTCAAAGATTCATCGTCGACAAGGTGAGTGAGGCTCCAATAGAACCCCAATTTCATCACCTTAAAGCAGCTGAAGCCTCTTTTAGTTCCTCTTTTAGCACAAACAATCAAGTTCTCCAATTTTAAAAGCATTTTCCCGCCTAATTTTCAGTCTTAATTACTTAAAATATACACAACAAATTATCACAACCTACACTGTGAAACGCCTAATTGTGATTTAAGTCTGTATATGTGGGTCCAGTGAGGGAAATACAGAAATAAAGACACCTTCTCCTCTCTGTTGTTATGACAACAGGTTTCCTGACTCACTGTTTGCTCTCACTTCACGCAGCTTTTCCTCCCTCAAGTCCATTTTGTGTCACAAACCTGTGAATCTAAAATTTTCAGTCAAAATTGAAGGATTTCCTCACACTTTAAACGTCTCTGTGGTTTCATAAATTAGCATAATTCTCATGTCTGATCAGCTCCAGCGTTACAGGTGCCTCCATTAATAAAGCAACAGCCCTGGTCCCTCATGGTCCAGGTTACAAATCTGAACCCTCAGTCTCCATTTTAAGTCAGCAGTTAAAGCGATGAAGCAATCCCATGAGCTCCACCCTCCAGGAACTCACCTTAAATCTTGTTTTACCTGTTTATTTTTATTCACTGGAACAGATCTGATCACAAACAACAGAAATGTGTACAAAGTGCAACAGAAAATCCGTCACTCTTTTTTTCACGGCTGTATTCTTACCCTCAAACAGAAACATAACTGGCTTATTTGACCATTTCTTTAACTGCAATAATCGTTTGTCAACCCAGACGGCAAAAAGTGGACATTTGACATTCTCGCAATGTCTCTGGCACTGAATCAACAAAACGATAAGACAAGAAAACAAAAGACGGATGAGTCAGAGATGAAAATAATCATTAGTTTCGGTCGCATTTTGGCTCTTCTGCTTCTCTTTTGTAACAATATGATTCAGAGTTCAAATGATTCACAAAAAATCAACAAATTCAGACAAATTGTGCAAAATTTCACCGTCATTTTGAGTCAAATCAATCTGCAGACACTGAGTTCAGTTAACCCTACAGCATAATAAGACTGATATGTTATGTGTGGAATCAGAGCACCTTAAGTTGCCTGCCTGAACTAGCTCCAAGGCTTCACCCCATCTACTTACTTAGTTCCCTCATGGTTTAAAAAGTCTTTCAGAGGCTTTTAGACCCAAAACTGCTTTTTGACAGAGTGACCAAATCAAATCTGCGTGGTATGATAAGACCTGAGAGTGCAGATTTTCTGGTTCCCAGGCTCTGCGCTCAGTTCTTATCAGCTGATTTATGGACCCGGTCACTTCAGGACGAGTACTTTCATGATGGATTGGTTTATTCAGAGGGAAAAAAAGGCTTTAAACACCAATCAAACTCTCAATGAGCCAACGAGGAGCTCTTAAAATAGCTTTAGTCCCAAAGTTAAACATCTTTTATTCACAGTGATGTGAGACATAAAAAGGACGAGATTAAGTCTTGTTTGAAAACTGTCAAATCACATGACTTATTCTCTGTAAAAATAGATCTCCCACTCACATGTTTAGTTCTCCTCAGGTCTCCCACTAAGCAGAGCTCCAGTCATGGCGGCAGCCTGGAGAGCAGCTCCCTGACCGGCTCTCTGTCTCTGGGCCCTGACCTTCCTCACTGTCAGTGCTGCATCTCCTACGAGGCCCGGCTGAAGCGCCTCTCCTGCGGGCACCTCTACTGCGACCCCTGCTGCGACCAGATCGTCAACCTGGCGTTCGAGGACATCGAGGGCCTGTCCGACTACCCCTGCCCCATGTGCAAGTCCATCCGTCAGCTCGGAGGCCTCCCCCCGTCGTCCTCCGGGTACTTCTACGGGCCCGACGGCATCCTGCAGCAGCAGCAGTTCACGGGGAAGGAGCACGGGAGTCGATGGGGCTGAAGCTGGAGCTCGTCCTTCAGAGAGACTTTTGTTTTTTTTGTTTTTTTTTTAGTTTGGATGCGCCGCCACTGCCATGACAGCTACATGACGACACGGACTGCAACTGCATTACTCTGTCTGTGAGCTGTTATCAGATGAAACTCGTCAGAATGCATGACAAAACACTGATCGGTCTGAAGTGCCAAATGGTTGAAAACATGTCCTGCTGATGATGATATCAAAACGGTCTCCATGTCGGTCTAAACTGAGCTGTTGGGTTTGGCGAGTACGCCGAGGAGCTGCAGTGTTGGAGCTGCAAAGAAGAATTGTAGCAGCAGTGAACTACAAACAGAGTGTAACTTCAGGCAAAGCCAGAAGATGTCAGCTGTGTTTTCTCACCTGGTAAATGAATGAATGCTGTATTGAAAATAAAGCAGTTTCACGCTCAAAATCAGTGTTTTTAGGATTCTCTTTAAGAATGTAAGAGGGGCTGAGAGCTGAGCTGCTGCAGCTCATTTTTAAGTTCAGATTTTTAGAGCGTATTGAGGCATATCGTGCATCATGTCCTCACAGTATGGACTCAGCAATTCGAAGTATAATGTGTTTTTTTTATAAATCTGGTATCAGAGGGGAACTCAGTATCAGCCAGTACTCAGATCCTGGTATCAGAAGCAGAAAAGAAGTTGCACGCTACGATGAAAATGTGGGAGAGAGAAGTTGTTGTAAAATATACTGATTTAGAAAATCACTGCATTCGTATTTTTAACAGCATGCAGGTTTTCTAACATCGAAATTAAAGCATTTCATGCGACTGAATATGAAGTTTGAGAGCTTTAACTGTGCGGTCAATATTTTGTATTTGAAGCGTTTCCTTGTTCAGCGCCTACATTTGTACCTTTTCTTGTGAAAGCATCGAGCATTTTGCACATGATTCTTGGATTGTTTTACTCTAACTGTACATATCATGCAGGACGGCTGGATTTGAATTGTACTGTACAGTGCCATGCTACTTTTTAAGTGTCCCAGATCATATGTACATATTTATTTTGTTAGAAAATAAAGTTTGTGAGCTGTGTTTGAGAGGAATTAGTCATGTCCATGATTCGGATAATAACACTTGTTTTTTTATTGAGCAGGATCAAAACATGCTGATACAAAAAAAAAATATGTACATCTGGCAAATGAAGCAATGATCGTACCAAAAACATTAAATAATACAAGCATACAGAGTGACAGGTGCAGAGGATGATCAAATTAGGGTTTTGTTTTTCGTTGTAACAGGACAAAGATGATGAAGCTCTCATATCGATGTGCCTTGATATTGACGTAATGAATATTTACAACGATGAATAATTCATAGTGCTATCAAGTGAGGTACCTTTGGACATAAGAGAAGGTCTGCATCAGTTTATCCCTCCGACTAAAAAAAGGAGGAAAACGCAGAAGCAAAACGGTGCAGTTTCATCCGTGTGCAGGAAAGATGCCAGTTCATCCACTTGACACCCACATCATGCCAACGACAACCTGTTTGGATTTAAAGGCGCAGCAGCAGCAGCAGATTTTTTTTTTTTCCCTTTGTGTTTCAAATACAGTCAGACACTTCCAAGTCCTTGACCTAAATGCTGGCAGCATACTAACACAGCACCAGCGGGGAGAAAAAGAGAGAGAGATTAAAAGGAAAAGAAAAAATCAGCTTCCCTTCACAAGGTACGGCAATAAAAAGGCAGAATAGTTATCCATCTTTTAATTCCATCATAAATAATACGGAGGATTCATGAAATAATACTAAATTTGGTCAAACGTTTCAGAAATCACATTTATCTACATGTATGACATCAAATACTGACCAGTAACGATCAGAGATACTTGGAATAAAGAGGAAAGCTTAGATAAGATGATAATACTGAAGCCCTGAAATCATGATCCAGACCCACACAGGCGAACACTCTGAACTGAAGGGAATCCGGGCCTCTCGCCGCTCCCATCATGCATGAGAGTGCAGAGATATGAGAGCAGTACCAAAATAGCTCTCATGCCCTAAATTCCAAAATAAAGCCACTGGTCACAGAGCCGAGGTTCAAAAATGACGCTTTCCACAAAGGATCATTTTCACCACATTATTCTCTTTTTCCTCCATTTGAAGCTCGGATACAAAAACAACAGAGTCCATGTTTGTTTGTTTGTTTGTTTTTTGCAGATAAGCATGACATAATAAATACGTGAAGAGCTGGTAGGTAAGAGAAAGTCCTCTTGAGATATGCAGCCTGATGAACACGGAGGTCAGGGCAGATATGTTTCCGTGTTTTTCCTGCCGTGTTTTCTGTCAAAGTGCTCTTCAGAATCGCTTCATCGCTCCACTATCTTCATCCTGCTCTTGATAAGAAGCTAAAAAGAGGAGCACAAGCCTTCCTTACATCTTAAAGGGTGACGTGCTGTTTCTAAAAGGAGTCTACTGCATTATAAGACACTCTGAGTGTCAGTTGTTTACATTATTAAGCATCTACAGCCCTTTATGTTGTTGAGTATTTCATTAGCGGTAAATTGAATACTGTGATTTCTTTCTTTACAAATATACAAAACAGTTGTCACATTTTTATTACAGTACGGACGATAAGTTTTCGAGTCGAGAACTCTTGCACTAATTTCTTTACTCTGTCGCGTTTCCCTTAAAGTTTCTCATCGCCTTGTAGTCAGTCGTGTCGTTCGATCACACTGTGCAGGCAGGTGGTGTTTTAGTACCCGGGTTAAAGGGTGGAGCGGTCTGGATCGGAACAGTTCAGAGGAGCAGCCGACCTCAGGAAGAGACGGAGGACCCGCTGTTCTTAGGCAGCTTGGCGTTGTTGGGTGTCGGGTAATAACGCTGGTCAGGCCGGGCCTCTGCGACTGAAGTGTGCCCGAACAGGAAGGTGTGTTTGTTACTCGATGGAGGAGCTGAGGAGGGCGGAGTGCCCCTGGAGGTGTGGTGGTTGGTGGAGGTAATAGGGGGCGCCGATCTGGGCATGGTGGCGCTCTGAGGCCTCTGTGCTGGGAAGAGGAAGGTGCCGTTGTTGGTGTTTTGGTTCAGGTTGGTGTCGGTTCTCCGCGGGTCTCTTATCTTGGTGGTTGGGTTTGAATCCCGGCCTGTGGAGACTTCTGCGATTTTGTCTTTGAGCTGCTGCACCTCCCGGGCGAGTCGCTCGACAGGGTGGAGGTGGTTTGCAGAGATTGGATGGGAGAATGCCTTGAAGGGGAGAAACGTGGTCAAATCTCAGCCTGACAGGTATTCACTATAAAAACTGAGCATGTGTCCAGCTAAAGTTCAAAGTTATTATGAGAGAAAAGGGATTTTTGGAGGGTTGCTTCATGGTTGGAAACTGTTGTGGAAAAGGCAGAGGATGTATTCCAATCTCTCAACACTAACCTGAGTCAGTGTTTTGCTTTTTCCTCTGCAGTTTATCTAAAATAGACAAACTGCATCCACCCACACAGGCCTCCACTATTCTCACCGTCACCATGGGGACACTGCAGACACACTGCTGAAGAGTGTTTCACATTTATACTGAGAGACATCATCAGCGCTCAGACAGCTCTGATTACAGCAGCGTCTTACTGTGTGAGGACGCAACATGGAAAAGTGATGAGCCTGAATGTGGAAAATCTGTGGAGAACTACCGGAAGCGTGGGGGACCAAAATTAAGTCAAGCGTTTGTTGAGGATGTCGCCCACATGATCCTGTGACACATCAGAACGTAGACACAGCAAATGATGACCAGGGCGGCCCGTCTGACGCATCAGTTTATCAAAATAAAGGTGCTGATTTATGTCTGCCCTCAAATCTGTCCTTTTAGTTTTACTACTTCAAATGTGAAATGATTTCACTTTTCGCCATCCTTAAAGGGATATTCTGGCATAAAATCAACTTCACCAAAACACAGAGTTAGACACCCCCTCGAGAGATGAATGTTGCCGACCGCTTGTTGAATGTTGCAGCATCTAACTTCATCAACAGTACATACAGGGTCCCAGAAAAAGTACTAGCCACCAAACATCTTTTTAACTTTGACTCATTTTTTTAGCAAAGAGACTAAACACAACTCACCTACTCTCTTCCTGCAGCCGCTTGTTTGTAGTGAGACCTCGGGCCAGTCCATAACGGACTACAGCGGGGTGACGCAGCTCAAGGAAGAACAGGAAGCTCCTCAGACCGCTGTGTATTGCTATCTTGCGGTCATTACTTAAGTTGGTATAACTAGAGAACCAAGCGGTCGGCAACATTCATCTCTCGAGGGGATGTCTAACTCGGTGTTACTGTGTGTTTGACCCTAAATTAATTTTACACCGGAATATCCCTTTAAGGCTGAGGTAGAAACTCACTGATTCTGCTGAGGTCATGGCAAACACTAGTGACTAATGGGGCAAAATAAACAGTTTAAATAGTCCACGTCTGATAGATTTTTTTGTGTTTATGGTTCATAACTTCACTTTATAATCTTTGATTTAGTTTTAGATCAAAAACATAAATCAGAACAAATCCTCTCATTCTTTTTCTGCTTCTCAAACGGTCACATACAGAACAAGATATCAGAAAAATGACATCTTGGAGCTCGACTAACAAAAGGGCGTGGTCCACATTCCTCTTGTAGAGATTACTCTGTTTATTTTATTTGTACTGTTATCTGAAAACTGTTGTATAATCTTTAAACATACCTGTGCATGGAGCGCCCCTCGGAGGTAGCACTCCCTCCACAGTCCCATGCAGGGCCCTATGAGTTGAGGCAGTAGGGGCTCATATGGGTCAAGTGGTCCTTGAGGTCCAGAGGTGGAAGTGAAACCTTGAGGAATGTCAGTAAGAGCCCAAGCTTTCAGCAGCCTCTCCAGACCGGGGACGTTCTCAGAGGACGCTGCCCTCCGGTGGCTTTTCTTGTAGACGCCTGAGCTGCCGCTGCTGCGCCAGGGAAGCAGGTTAGCGGGGCAGGAGAAGGTTCCTCGAGAGAGGAGGAAGACTGAGCCGGGGATGGTGTCGGTGAGCTGAAGGGAAAAAGTGATAGAAAAAGTTGCTGACAATCAAATCCAGTAAAAGCAATACTCCTTTGCTCAAGGAACAAAATGTTAAAAGCGATCATAACCTTTCAAAACCAAATAAAAACGGTGGCTTGCAGGAACTTGCACTCTTTCTCTCTGCTACGACAGATGAAACAAAATAAAATAAAATAAAAACCCATAAACAGTAAAAGCTCAACTTAAAAGCCAGCAAACTCTTAAAATGCAGTCTCGAAAGTTGTTTAAAACCGGTTAAAATGGGTTAAAAAGTTGGTCACATGAGAGAGAAGTGGCCGGGTGTCATACGACGCAGACGCATGCGCATGCGCAAGTCACAGAAGCCTGGAAAGGAACCCTGAATACTGGAGTTTACACTGAAGTAACAAGCTGAAGTCTTCTTCTGCACAGGAAGCCATTAAGTGTAACGAGCACTGACTGATGGTGTCTTTTTCAACACTAATTGATTCAATTGATTATGTTCCCTTCGTCATTTCTCTGCACTTCTCTCACCACAGATGGGAATTAAATCACTACAGTGAGCAACAAGACAACATAATGAACAACAGCCCACATGGAGTCCATTTAGATTGGATGCTAATTTTATCATCACCAGTAGAGGGCGCAGTGGCCTGATGCACACACGCTAAGTAATGAAAGCAGCTTCAGCAGGACTAAACAAAATCTGTAAATGTGCTCTATGTTTCCTGATTCCTAATTTTCAAAATGACACTGAAAAAATATTGAATAAAAAACGGTGTTGCTTTGAACAGTGCAAACCAAAAGAACTCTGTTTAAGGCATGATGACCTTATTGGAATAACACTATATTTAGTATTTAGGTGTATGCAGTACAAAAACTAAGGGGGGAACGGGGCCTTCTCCGCTGCTGCCCCCACCCTCTGGAATTCACTCCCCAAACCCAACCGAGACTAAAAACACACCTTTTTAAATTGGCTTTTAACCTGTGAATCTGTTCTTTTGTCTTTTCATATTGTGTCTTTTTTAACCTTCTATGATGTTGGTCTTATTATTCAAAATTTTCTGTATTTTAAATTGTGGGTTTTTTTGTAAAGCGTCTTTGAGCACCTGTAAAAGCATGTAATAAATAAAATTTATTTGATAATTATTAAAAAACTCAAAAGATTTTAAACTAAAAAAAAAAAAACCTCTGCTGCCATCATCACTGTTACATTTTCATCTGTCTTTTGTGTCAAAGGAAACAGACTCCAGTCAGCTGTGATGTCCTACAAAACTGTCAAAGAACCTTAAACTCAGTATAACAAGACATCACCTGCTCCTCTGTACCACTGACCATAACCCTCTCACTCTCTGTGCTTCACTCATTCATAGTTATCTTCAGTTTCAGAGGCTAATGAGTGTAAACAGCCTCTGTGTTTATTTGCATATGGAGCTTTACGGTGAGATTCCATCACCTCTGATTACTGCAGAGGCATTAGGAGACACACGATTCAGCCAGGTGTGAACAGCTGTGCTTACAGCTGCCCACTTCTGAAAGGAGCAGCTGGTCAACACGGTGTTAATACCTCGGTATTTACCCCCCCACCTCCAGCCAACTGCTTCTCTGAGTTAATATTGATAAGCAGTAGAGAAACCATCCTTTAAGCTCCACACTTGCCTTCTTCCCTCCCTGATTGTTCTGAGGGTAACTTCTTCATTACTGTACTCTTCACTTATACTGAGCTCATCTTACTGAGAACAGCTCCAGACGTCATACAAGCAAAATGGTGCAGCAAGAGCGTAACAACAATCTAACATCATAATAATTTTGTACAAGTGAGGTGACTTTTTTTTATGACACACATTTGAAACATAGCAACAATAATTCAATAAAGTCAACGTGTCTTAAGATGCAGAGTTTTAAATTCAGAGTCTCTTGCATGACCACTAGAGGGTGTGTTGTATCACTGGAGAGCGAACAGCCTCACTCACCCTGTGTGTGTCTGGGTTGGTGTTGAGGTTGCCGTTGAGCAGCGGTTGCAGTGGAGGGATTGGGGGGATGGGTTGGGTGAAACGGTCTTGTTTGGACTTGCTGTACTGCAGGGCCCAGTCCCAGACTGGGGGGAGAGGGGGGTCAGATGGATCGGAGGAAGAGTCCGGATGAAGCATGTCTCTCCAGCCGTTGACAGGTGTGTAGGACTGACCGAGATGCTGTGAAGAGCAGATCACAGCAAAGGTACTCTGTTGTAAATCTACTACGTTTATGTAAATCTACTACTTATGATGTGATAATGCATTATCTTATTCTAATCAAACATCTCCCTGGACAGCAATTAGCCCCCCTCAAAGTCCTGTAATGAGGCATGAGATGCCAAATCCCTCTCAGGTGAGCATTACCTGGGAGCGTTTGCATCTCTCTCGCTGGCAGTTGGCCAGGAAGCTGGAGAAGAGTGGCAGGTGGATGCTGTCGTGCAAAGCCAACAGGAAGTCGTCTGTCAGCTGGAAGCGAGAGGGGTACTGGGACAGCAGCTGCCAAACACAGTCCAGGAAGAGCAGGAAGACTGGAGCCTGGAGGGGGGAAGTGAGTGAGTAAGCAAACATGCTATTTCTGTTACAGGTGCGCTTTAAAAGCAATGCTATAAAATAAAACAATTGAAGGCTGAACACGGGGAAATACAACATGATACCTTTGCAAGTGGCTTCTAAACCTTTTTTCTCAGAATTAACAGATCTGAATGTCTGCAGTTTGTCCTCTCACCTCCTCCTTGTCGTTATCCCTGTGGTAGTTGATCCGGCTGTAGAAGCGGTGGCCGGCCATGATCCACTCCTTCTGCACCAGACTCTGGAAACCATGCTGGGTTCGACAGTGGGGGTCGCACATCACCTGCACCAAGCTGGAGATCACACAGCTCATGTCCCTGTCGTCGGCCTCTGTGGAGTCGAGTCAAGAGGAGAACATGTTAAAACCGCAAACACACACTTTGACGATCAAACATAAACTACAGGTCTCTGTTTATTATGTCTTTGGCAAGTTTTATGTGTACATTATAAACATACATGAATTGCATAAGTTGTGTACGCCATTATGAAATGTTTGATTCAACCATGTTACAATTCTGCTCTCGAGGCTAAGATGCTTTTCAGTTTTAGGGCGACACAGCCCATTACTTTACAACCTCTATTTAATCCTGCTTTTATTCATGCCGAGGGCTCATTTTCTGCTCAACTGCAGAGACAGCGAGACAGACTGATAAAAAAAACATTAGTTAGACAGACCTGCAGATTAGAATTAAGCTGACAAAGATAAAGATTCGGTGCCAGACACAACAAGAGGAGGAAGAGGGAGCGGCACACTGAGAGAGAGTTTTTGTGTCATTTCTGCAGTGGGGTATTTGTGCTGATCCGACCGGTGACAGATCTGCTGCAACCGAGGAGACTTCGAGCCGGTCTGATATATGATCCTCTTAGCTAAACAGGCATGTTGTTAGTCACTTACAGCTGCAGAGTAGCAGAGAAAGTCAAACACCAGCAGTCAGTAGTAAACATCCTGAGCTGAACTCGGTCATTGTTTGACTGATGCCGTGTTGGGTCTGTCTGTGTGTTTATGAATTCACCGCAGGCAGCCAGACGTGATGATAACAGGTCAATAACTGCCTACTGTCTGTAAAATCAGACATGACATGTCATTTTTATCACTTTGAATCATTCCTTTATTCTAACTTCTTCTTAGATGACTATTAATGTCATCGGTTTGTAGCCTAAACTATAATTACTCCAGGAGTCAAAACAATAACAACACAGTTCATCGGGTCATTTTAACTCAGAGTTCTGATTCATCAGTTTTCAGCTCCTTAAAGGGAAACTTCAGGAAACAATGCTGACTCTGTTCCAGTTTGAAAACTTTCAAGTTAGGAGGTTCAGAGAAAAACACTTTGACTAAAAGCTAATACTTATAAGTTACTTGAAAGCTAAAACTTGTACTGTACTCACTTCTAGCAGCTTTATCAGCCTGATGAATTTTGTCATATAAAAATCTAAAGTTGTGGACGTAGCCTGAGGTCACCTTCATTTCATGTTTGGGTTCACCTGGCCTGTCCTCCTGTGTTATCCACCACCTGATACAACCCTCTGCCAGGTGGTGATCAGTGACACCTCGACTTCACAACAAACAACAGTCAAGCAGCTCCGTTTTTCCACACAGTCACACTGAATGACTCTTAACACTCTGACAGGAGCTCATGAGTGTCCCCGAACCTCATTTGTAAATTCAGTAAACTTCAAAAAGGAAAATCTTGAAGTTTAATGCAGGAACTACGTCATGTTCTTCTGTTCTTCAGACTTGTTTGTTCTACTTAAATTTTAAACGACTGCTTTTAACTCAGGATGAACTTTTGTTGCCTGTATTTGTTGGTCTGCAGATACAGAACCTCATGTCTGCCACAGTTCTGTGAGCAATACATGATTCAGTGTAAGAATGTTTCAGACCACACAAGTGATATTTGCTCTATATATGACTCTAAAATTGATCTCTATTGATTAATCTTTCATAATACTTTCTTGTTTTCCATGTCCTCTTAAAGGGAGCTTATCTATCCGATCAAACACAACAGCTGCAGCACGCTGTGGACACGTCTTTGAAGCATGCTGCTCAGTGGCTTATTGACATGCTGCATGTAGACTCAGTGGAGTGTGCTTGTCGCTGGTACATGGCTACTGCAGGGTAAGCCCTAGTGCGGGTTTAATGAGAGGGAGGAGCCATGAATAATGAATGTATTGAATAATATAAGCCGAGGTCTGTGTCACATGACTCACCTTGCAGTGCCACAGTCAGGTGACCGCCGCGGAGCAGGCAGGCTACCTCTGAAGCTTTCCTCAAACAGGACCTGTCGATAGAGGAGGGTTGAGTAAACCTCATCAGATTCCCTTTAGTTATCTAATCCATTACAGGTTTTATATTTGCTGTTTTACTTATAATTTTTTTCTTTTTACTTTGATAAAAGCATGAGGCTTGATTTCAAAAGCTCACAATAAGAGGCTTCACATTTAAAACCTAAGTCTCCAGATATCTTCCCTCATGCAAACTTCCAAAGTCCTGAGTTGATATTATAGATCTCAGCCTTGAAATTCCTCAGCAAGTTCAAGAGCACAGGTCTAAACAAGCATCAAAAGCCGTATCACAGACAGGCCAATCAGAGCCGTTACCTTGTGTAGTCTAGCCAGTGGGTGCTTTCCAGGGTAGATAACCATTTGTCATCAGGCACCGACACAGACGTGGAGATATCTAGAAGTCAAAGCAGAAAACAACACATCATGTTCAGACTTTCATGTCACCAAAAGAGATCAAAGAGTCTTTGGTTATCAGCTGAAATGTAGGTCAGGAGTGAGACACAGTTGCAGACAAAACTATGAGGTGTGAACAGACCTGAAGAACACCAGCTTTAACAATGCTTATCAGAAATCACTGAAGCTAATATCAATTAAAAATGAGAGTTCTGCACAGGTCTTTATTTATTGTTTGCTACTAAATATTCAATATGGAGATTGTCTGTGAGGTAGGGCTGAGCGATATGGCCTCAAATCATTATCACGATATATTGAGCAGTTCACCTTGTTAACGATAAATGGACGATAACTACTCCACAAGCTGCTCACCCCCTCCCACATTAACTTTGTCTAACTTAAGCCGCTACAACTTTTGAACCGTCCTCCATCTCCATTTTTTTGACACCTAATATACCGATATGGGCAAAATGACGTTGGTTATTGTCATAAATTTCTGTATCGGTAAATATTTGGTTTATCGCCCAGCCCTACTTTGAGGCCTTTCAAAGTTTCATTTACGTCAGCTGTACGCACTCTATCAAAGTCAACATAATAATGACAAAATGTCATTTTTCCAATTTAAAATCTAACCTGAAAACTAATAAATCAAACAGCTCACATTCAAATATATTCATTCAAAAACTTCATACTGCAGATTTTTCTTTAAGCATTCACATCTTAAATGGGATTCTTGATGGAAATTCCATACATGCTAAAAGGGATTAGTTTTTTCAAACAATCCTCAGAGTCTGTCTGTGTTGTATGTCTGATTGTTCTCCCAATCCAAAAGCCACAGATGCTCAGCCGACCGAATTCATGTGAAAGGCTGTTTTTAACACGAGTATCCTCTGAGCTGTGAGGTTCTCACCCACAAAAGATAAAAAGCAGAGCCAACAAATGTGTGAGCTGTGATAATCGGTGACCTTTACACATTGTTGGTGTGCAGGAGCGAGTGAGAGACAGAGTCGGTGTGAGAAAGGTCAGCATTTCAGTTCCAGGGCTGACGGTTGTAGACAACCATGAGTCGTTCAGTCGTCTCTGTTTACTTAACCGTGGAATGTGCTGTGTGTGCCGACATGACAAAAACAGTAATAAAGGCTTTCTGACAAAGCCTGTTTTTTTGTGCTCATGACTCAAAATAACCCTACAAAAAAGGAGATTATATGTTTGTTAAAATTCACATCGAATTTGATTTTTGGAGAATATTCAAAGACCCTCAAAGGTTCAAACAAACCCTCTGTGTTTTGTTTTTGCTCAAGGGGGTAGATAAATAGTCAAGGGGGAACACTGTGAAATGTAAGTGCTTCTGTAAACCTTTATTTAACAAAATGAAAGCAAATGAAAAATGAATTAATGACAATTAAAGAAGTGAAATCAACACAGATTTTTGTGCAAAAGTCATTGACTGCTTGTTGGTTTGCAGAGCATTTTAAAGTCACAAGTCTGAGGTGATCTTATCCTTGATTTACATAGATTAAAAGTAACCGTGTTCAGATAAAATAAGAGCTGGAGTTGGGTTAATATATATCATATATTTACTCAAAAAAAAAGAAAACATTTCGGCTGCTTCTTTTTTTTTTAATTCTCTACAACCCATTTGTGCCGTGTGCTGGTTCATATTGGTTCGTTTGTTGTGGATGTATGAAGTCTTTCTCCTACCTCCCAAACAGAGAGCCCTGAGGCGGCTGTGTGCCAGCTGGATATCTGCAGGCGAAGGCAGCTCCTCTCCCAGCTCCACCACCACACACAAGGAAGACTGGCATCCAAACAGGATCATCTCCAGGTTTCTACAATCAGCAGGAGCACAGTTGTCAACATATTCTCTCAAGATTGATCACTCTGGAAGTTATCTTGTCACAAAACTTCCCTTTGCTGCAAATTTTTAAATGCTGCACAAACCTGCATCACAAATTTAAACTAATCTTAATCAGATTTTTTCAGTAGCCAAACCATCAATTCTTTTTCTTTAATACAAAAACCACTGCCTGTCATAATAACTTCAAGCTGCTTTTACACTGAATACTCAAGCTCCTTTGGCGACAAATCAAGCTGCAGTTGCAGTGTAGTGTAGGCTAATATTTGGTTTATGTGGTTTATTTGGTTTCATATGTCCTGAATATCTCTCAAACACAACAAAACAACTTTTCTGTAACACTGTTTCACTACAGAGCCTGTCTCTTCTTTGTTACTTAGTGGAAACAGACCTCCTAAAATATAGCAATATGTTTTTATCTGAACCAGATTTTGGATCTGCTTTAAAGAGATTTCAATGATGGCTCTTCTTGTCAAATGTGAGCTGTGATTTTCCTTTTGGTATTTACAGTCAAAACCACCGCTGACAGTGACGCTTAAGCATCTTCAAACATATTTACAGACACTGAAAGACGTACGCAATAAAAAAAAAAACCCTCACACACCTGATATCATCTTTCTCATGGTAGATGTTGTTCTGGAAACTGGCCATTCGCAGCAGATCGCTGCCTCGGGGGTGTCGCCAGCTCCAGCGCTGCGGCACAAAACACAGTTTCATCCTCTGTAATAACACGTTCACGGCGATAATATCCCCCCAAGGCCCTCACCACATCTGTGCTCATCTTGTAATTTGTGTCACAGGAATGATAATAAAAAGGAGAAACATATCTTTAAAGATGACTGCAACAAAAATATCTTTCTATTATAGCACATAATACACTCTTGGGAGTAGCAAGGGCTCATTTTGGGAATACATATATAAATATATGTACTTTTGTTCTGAAACTCAGCACTTTTGATGTTATTGGCTGTACTAAATCTTTTAGAGTTTCAGCTCAGTCGATTGGTCTCATACAAATAAACCAGTATTAAAATGGTTCCTAACAGTGCACTCACAGGGATGCGTCCTTCGTTGAAGTGGGCGAAGCTTTTCTTGAGTTCAGTGTCTAAAACCTTCTGTGGAACCACGATGAACCGAGGCAGGCTGAGAAAAGACAGATGAGATACTTGGTTTCGTTGACAGAAAATAAACAGTGAGGATGAGATTTTGGTGTTCAGAGCACCGACTTTGGAGACTCCTCTTGAACTCATGAACTTTTTTCTTTATTGTGAATTTTTGCATGGCCTGTTGTTCCCAAATTTATTCATGCTTTGCATAAACTTCCTTTATCCAGGAGTTTTCTTACATTCACCTCACTCCACTGTTGCATTTCATCTTTCTTCTCTTTTTACATTATAAGTTTTCAGTAAACGTGTGGAGAGAGTACCAAAGAAACCTGAAAATTCTCCAAAGACACAAACAGACACAAGGAGGCGTCGGCTTTAATTCACCCGTAGAGCGAGTTTACCTGGTGGACATCTCAAAGCGATCGTTAACCGAGCTGACCCTCCAGCCCGTGGCCCCGCACCTCTCCAGCTCTTGTTCCCAGTCTGGGACGGACTCGTACCAGTTCATGTGGGCATTCCGCGGACGGTTGCTAAGAAACTGCTTCATTTCTGGGGGAGGAGAAGTGACAGAAAACACTGTGAATGAATGAGAACTTTTTGTTGAAACGAGGCTGTAAATATGTCGTGTCAGAGTGCAGATTTTGCTCCGATGTTCTGAGCAGAAACACGGCTAATGATGCTTAAAGCCTTTAAATGGAGGGATCAGGGGTGACCATTCAGGAAATAAAACAGTGGGTCATTGGAAATAAGTAACAGCACAATAATATGTATCATTAAGTGGAGCTGATTTACAGCTGAAATGAGCTTTGCTAATAAATGAAAACCATTTACTAGATAAGGATTTTCCATTTTGGTTTTTAAGAAAGCTGCGAGCAGAAAATATTTCAGGTTGCAAACTAATCATAGAGCAAAACCAGCTATTCAAAAGATCTGCTTTCTGTTTTTCAAACATTTTACAGCCCAAATGATTGACTGATTGATATGTGGAATAATCTGCAGCTCACACTGAGGAAAAGATGAAGTGCAACACCCTCAGACAGAATTAAAGATGGTTGTACACTGAAATATTCAGCAAGCAGACGCAGCCGAGTGTGAGGTGCCTTTTCATAAACTCTTAGACTCAGTTCCTCTTTCCTTCGACACCTAATCGTTGGTGTGAAATCGCAGAGGAGTGAAGACGTCAAACATTCAAAACCATCAACATTCAAAATGATTCAGAAATACTGAATGACCTTTAGCGGCAGCAAGAATCAAATCCGAGGGTGTTTTCAAGTCCTGCATTCGGCAGCACTGACCACACACCACCAGACACACTTGACCCGTGGGGCAGAGTTGAACTGGAGGTCATCTAGAGATTTGTTCCAGAGGGGGCCCTGCATTATTTATCCGACAGCTGACAGTCACTCACAGCCCGGTCAGCCTAGCGTAGCTTTAACATAGCATAATGTACTGTAAAAGCCGGCTCGTATTTCTCTATAAGGTCTGACTGAACAGCCAATCGTTCGATCGTAACCAAGCGTACAAGCACAGTGAGATGTTAAAGGGTTTCCAGGGTCTGGTTCTTCCTCTCAGCACTTAATTATGTTTAATTACGGAGCCGGAATGTTTCATAAATTGAACTTTTAAATCACTGTCAAAACCAGACCTTAAAATTTGAGTCTCCTCGGCCTCAAAACCACCGGAGAGAGATTTCCCCACATCTGGTCATGGTTCCAGTTTTTCATTTTTCATTGTGTCATCATGGCGGGGAATGTTTCCAAATTTGCTAACCGAGGAGGATGTGAGCTTTTTAAAGTCATTACAGTTTCCATTTATGTTTCCTGTTTAATATTCTCTACCGTTTCAAGAATTTGTAACGTCAGTGTGATGATAAGACTGAAAATAGAAAGAAACAGAAACGAAAATAGATGAAACGGAATTAAAGTCGGGAGTAAACGACAAACACTGATTCTCCCTGGAGCTTGGGAGAATATTAAAAACCCAAATGGAGAGCAGATTGGACGGAGGCACACCGGGAGAGACATTTTCAGGCTGCAGAAAACAAGAACATCACAGAGCTAACACGTTCACACTGCGCTTCTGATCCATGTGGGCTTTTGATTCTCACTTTCACTGAGCTGTTATATCGTGAATATTCAACACAGTTTGACATGCACAGGAAGAAAAGAAAGAGTGAAAGGATTACTGATGAAAACTTATGATCATAAAGTCAGAAATGTTTCTATACCACTAATATTCAGAGCAAAGGCATGTCCAAAACACTCTAATTCAACTCCTTAGCTATATTCTTTGGTCTAGGTTCACACTAGCAGGGTGCACAGTGCAGTAATGGATGCCGACCTCACAGAATTATTCATATTAGTCAGGCAGGGAGAGCAGCAGCAAAGACCCACAGAGTACAGAACAGAGCAGGTTACATAAGACATGAGTAAAATCTGACACAGTGTGAAAACAGGAAGCTGAAGTGGAGGCGGTTGCACAGTGGTTTGTAAAGGAAGCTGTGAGTGTGGACACGCTGCATCAGTTTATATATGTCCATGTTGACATTTGCCCGCTTGATGCACTGAAGGCATCCGCTGAGCTGTCAGCTGATAAGAATGGACCTCAAGATCACCTGATGTACCGAGGGCAGAGGTTCACCTCTTCGCCTGCTGTAATTAATGCTGTGCTCAGCGTTAATGATCCGCTGTGTTAAAAAGCACAAAGAGTAATGCAAGAGCACAACGTGATAAGCTCTAAAGAAGAGACGTAAATCTATGTGAAGGGGTCCAATCGAGTAAAGAGAGAACAGCCCTTTGAGTATCTCTCTGTATTCTCCAGTACCCATGTGGCTGTATATACAGTAGATAGACAAGCTGATGAGGATCTGTATCAGCGCCAGGAAAGGAATTAAGCTGTATACATTAAGGGCGCATACATTATCTACTCACCTACGCTCCCCAGAGCAGCGTTCTGGAAAGATAACACTGACCCAGGTTTGAGAGGCTGGTAGGTCTTGGCGATGGTGTAGGTTATCTGAGGAGGGAAACCACAGCAAGTCCATCAACATGACAAAGGTCATCAGCTTTCAACATTAATGCACAGCAGAGTCATTGATCTGTGGTCTGTGTTAGGATCAGTCTCTGAAATAAATGATAATCACTCTGATGGTAACCAGAGACTTGAATCGGAGCCAAAAACACAAACACACACTGAAATGTGCAGCAGCATGTACCCAAAGCACATATCTCTTGAAAGGAAAAAAAGTATAAAAACATTAGAGAAAGACAAACACTCACCTCTAGGACTTGTGGGTCTGGAGTGAGGCGGTCAAACAGGAAGCAGATGACTCGCATGTCCCTGCAGTAAAGCACCAGCTCCTCGGGGGTGAACTTCAGCGAGGAGTTAGGCGTGACCAGCTTGGTTCTGTTCGGGCCCACTGGAACAGAAGAAGGGAAAGAGGTTCCATTAAAGATTAAACAGAGATACAGGTCATGAGCCAAAGAGCCCAGAGTATAGATTACATGTATACTTACAGACTAGCAGTGTATAGGTTAGATCTACTGTATAAGGGCTGTCATAGCGCACAGCATGGACTACCTCACCATTAAACATTTTAATTCATCTGTTTCAACGTGTGTGTACAATCATTTTAACTTAAAGAGAGACCTGTTACCAGTAGGATGACACAAACTGACATCAGAATGTGACCCTAAGTAGAAACAAGCTGTTTTGATAACTAGGAAAACATGTGCGGGTGTCACACCAACATCTGTATTATGGAACTTTATAAACATTGTACATTACAACATTATATGTAAGTATTAGAATATAGATAAGCATGAAAGGTCCCCTTAAATGTCTCATGTGGGTGTTAAAAGTAACTTTAAAATTGTTTTTAATCCTTTGACTTTTGTGAGATTTGATCACCTCCCACACAACATAAATCATCTTCAGTTTAAACTTTCATAGATATTGTGTTAAAAAAACAACCAAACCAGTTCTTTACCACCATATACTGTATGGACAACTTGGTTCCGCCTCCCACCATTATACGGATTTGAAGCCAAAAAGCTCTCGGTATTTCTGCGATTTTTCTTTATTTCCTAAAACCAATATTGCGCAGTAGCGTTGTTCGGATTCGGCAGGAGAGTCACCGAGAGTCGCTGTGATGACGCTTGGCTCAAACAGCGTATTGACTTGAGCACAAACCAGTCTCACAGTAACTACATGTCAACATCACAACCAGTGGGGAGAAAAATTCATGTTCTGTGTAATTAATTTATACAGTTTGTCCACAGCTCCATAAGCTTTGCTGGCTGAGGCAGGATTTGTGACCTGTACTGCAGCCCATCAATAGAGGGTGCTGTTCTCGGAGTGGCTTCACCCAGAGAGGAGGCAGACGGCGTCCATTCTATATACAGTCTATGATTACAGATGACAGGCTCTGATATAATTGACTAAAATCTCGGTCAGAACTTGAGCTGTGGATTTTCAAGAGATTCACTTTTTGCCCTCCTGTTGTTTTTCAACTAAGTGGCTTCTTGAGTGTTTGCTGTGATATTAAAACTGTTACCATGGCAACTATCTGTGCTGCCAGATCAATCACAACAGGAAATTTACAAATTACAGCTAGAAACCCTTTAAGATCTCTATCAATCTGAATTTCACCAGAGACCTTAATTTTCTATGCAAGTTAATGGCTTTCATCTACATCATTAGTAATACAAAGTTTATTGAATATCATAACAAACAAAAAAAAAACATGTCATACTGTGTGACTAGTCTGTAATTATACCCAGCCAGGGAGGGTTGCATCAAAGTAACACTTGCCCATAAATCTTCAGAGTGAAATTAATTTGAAAAACTTAATTGAAAACATTTGTTGAGTTTTACTGTTGGCAGTCAGTTTTACTTACCAACCACAACTTTCTCGATGGACGCCAAAGCCACATCATGATCTCCGAGGAGCACTGGGTCTGCATTGTCCTGCATTATTGATGTTGTGAAAGAAGAAACTGATTTTTGCTCTTGTCATGTCAGTATTGTACTTTGACATGCTCTTTACACAGAAAATTAAGCAATCCTTTATGATATGACTAAAAAAGCTACAGGGAGGGACTCACATCAGGTTTGGGACTGTCCTGGGGCACGAAAGCCACTCTGAAGTGGGTACAGAAGAGAGTCCCAGACACCCAACCTCTTCCTTCCCTCGCAGTCAACTTCTTCCTCACCATCACGGCTCTTTGAAGGACGCACTCCCCTGGTGAGGACAAAAGAAAAGGAATGTATGTTATGTAGTTTTTGTTTTGTCCTATACATGGTCTTACTGAGGGTGTTTGTTGGGCTGCTAATAAGGATACATAACAGGAAGTGTACAGACAGAATCAGCAGAAAGGAAGCTCACATAGAGTAGACAACAAGAAGTGGGTTTCACATTTATCTTCAACAAGTTGTTGCTTTTTGCTTCACATTGTCGGACAACAAACAGTTTAATTTTTCATACTCTGTGCAGGTCAAAGATCCCCTTCCCCTCGCTCAAACAATTAAAGTAGCATAAAAAGCCTGGATAAAGAGGTAAAATACAGCATCTATCAACATTGTAAAAACACTATATTACATAAAATAAACAGTATATGAGGGGTAATGCTTCATGCAGCTGTTAGCAATGAATTACAGATAATAGAGAGGCCTAAACCAGAGCCTGATGGTTATCGAGATGGTGGATATTTTACAGTAAGTACAAATGCACTAAAATAACAATATCAGATGGTAAATGTGGTTTATTTAGCTGTAATTTTTTGCCAAACTTATCATAGAATCTTTTTTTATTTAATCATGGATGACTTTTATTTTCATAAAATAACATTTCACTCTCAGAGCTCCCCCTGAGGACAAACAGATTGTCTCTATTTGCAACATGCAGTGAAGTGCAGATCTTTCTAGATTTTTTTAAATGTCATTTGCAAGGACAGAACCCAAACCCAAGATGAAATATCCAGCAGTTTTGATCATTTTGCATGTATATAAATTCATACTTTATGTACTTTAATTCAGAAAAGACAGTAAAAAGAATCCTCATCACAGGTTTAGAGGACGAGACAACTAGAGTCTGAAATTCCAGGACTGAAAACAAACTCCTACAAATAAACTTAGATCTTCACAAACACTCTGATCAGGGCAAAAAAAAGCAAATACTTTCCCCAAAACACACAGCAGTGAGACAGCACATTTAAAACAGACTACAAAGACTTTGCCAGCTCGACTGTGGGTTTCCATGGCAACAGGATAATGTAGATGTGGAGAAAATGGCCTTTTTGTCCACAACAAGAGGAAGGTTTGCCAAACACATGGCACGCAAATGTTTTTACATTCACTCAAAATATCATGAGGAGAAGAGGAGAAATCCTGCCGGTTCCTCGAAAATGGAAAAAAAAAAAAAATACTCAAGAGGAAACAGAAATTCTTTTCCTGGGGGAAGCCGGTCCAACAGGAAAACTGAAAATAAGAGCAGAGTCTCTGCAGAATAATCTCAGCCTAATGAATGTTTTGGAGGGTACCACAGCACAAACAGGAAACAGTCATTTTTCTCACATGTAGCACTTATTTACACTGTGTGAAAGACAGAGGGGAAGAAGAGGCTTTGATTCTAACACTATCATTTTCTGAGTTTGAATGTTCAGGCGTACTCTATGATTACGTTTACAGCGCCCAGATCCAAACATTAAAAAGCCTCTGCCTGCAGGATTTATCAACATGAGCTCGCAGAGATTTCAGATGCTTCGCAGAGTGAACACAAGTGAACCCTTGTGGAGAGCTTGTCTTTCAGAGGACAATCTGTGGCTCTGCGTGCCATGTCTGAATGTCTCCCCAGGGTGCAACAGGAACGAAAACATTCCTGTAGGCCTGCTGATTGGAGAGCTGGGAGGTTCAAGGGGAACAGGCAGGGAACCAGAGGCTTCTGGGACTGTTTTCACTCTTTTCAGAGCTGGAATTGAAGAAGAAGTTTGTGGTAGCAGGTGATTCAGCCCAGCATGAGTCAGCAGAACAGGAGAAGGTGTTTACGAGACAGTTGTCCTTTAATCAAATAAAATCTTTTATGTTCTTCCTGGAGCCAGTCAGACACAGCACAACTCGCAGAGTCATGTGGAACTTATCTTCCACTCTTTAGATTACAAAGTAAATCATTTTTCCCATTAGAGTCTTTCTTCTAGTATTCTGAACATTTTTCAGGGTCTGACACAGGCCTTTTTCAGAGTGTTGGCTCTATTGCAGCTCTAACAAACAACAAAACAATAGAAGCAACAAATCACCCTATTTACACAACAGGCTTTCTTTTCTACTTTATGTCAAGGGTGGGGAGTTAAAAAGCTTTTCTTTGTGTTTAACTTCTGCTGTCCTGAATTGAAAAACTATTCAAAAAACAAGAAAATCCATAAATTGTTATCATTACTACTTCATTGATTATTGGCAGAGCGAATCACAACTGTTTGACATTAAAATGATCAACCTTTCTGATAGTATCATGCAGCTCTACCAAACTGCTATTCTATCAAATATGTCAACATGAAATATCTCCATTGTCCTTGTTAGTGTCCACTGTTCCTTGTAAAGTGTTTTCTTCTCAATCAGAAAACTGTGAAAATTTGACTTTTAATGAACTCCATTTGAAAGGTTAAACACAGCTCATTATAGTAAAGGTTTGGTTGAAACATTGATTGATCGAGGAGTGGGCCTGAGAGATTTGGTAAAAAAAATGATCACAAGATATTTAGTCATATCGTCCGATCTCGATCATTATCACGATTTTTTTTTTAAACTGCCAGTTTTAAAGTATCTGTACAAAAAACTAAAGAAACTAGAGATTAGTTCAACATTCTATTAACATACCAAGTAAATAACAAAGCAAATTAAATAAGATACACTTCGAAAAATATAAAAAGCATTTTAATTCAACAAGTACAACAAAAGTAGATAAATACTAAATAATACAGTGAACTAGTTTACAGTCCTGAGTGTTTTTGCAGGTATGCAAGAGACGACATAAACAAATCACCCCCTCAGGGATAATAAATCAGATACTTTAATTGAGATCGGACGATATGACAAAATATATCGTGATCATTTTTTTTTGCCAAACCGCCCAGGCCTACCCTGAACCCGACTAGCAAAAGGTATTTTTCCATTTGACATAGATATGCTTCATACAGTACAGACTAAACTCCAGTGTTTACCGACATTTTTTATCTCTATTTGAGGTCTCATTCAAACATACATTGGCTGTACAGCTATTATTTGAATTATGTAAAAACCCTTGAACATAAATGATCATATTTCAACACTGACAGAGGGTTAGATTCAAAGTTAGAGGAAGTTGTCCGACAAGCACAAAGTCTTAAAAAAAAACTTATTTTGCGTGTCATCTACTCTGTTGAGGATAAATACAGCATCATTTTCCTCCCCTCTTTAGTGCTTCAGCTGCCTCTGTTGATGTTGTGGTCACTGGCTGGGGTTTAAAGAGAGAGCGACCTGAAGGATCAGCCTGAGAAAAGTCTGCTGAGAAAGATCTGAACCACATGCTCTCAGCCCGGCTTCTATTTGTTTTCGGCAACATTTGTTCCTCGTTTTCAGCTGTGCTGCATGCAGAGAGAGAGGTCCCTGCCCTCCTCAACCCGCTGAGGGGATGAGCAAATACCAAGGGTGGGTTACTTTGGGTTAAATGTGGGGCTAGGGTTGTACAGACAGACAAGCAGCTGATAAAGATATTTCTTTTACCAACGACTATCAGAAAAGTCACTCATGGTTTGGGACTTCTCTATAACACTGCTCTGTCGTGCAGAAAACCAAAACCTTCATGTGATACAACTACCATTAATAGGAAGAGCAGTTTGGAAATGACTAATGTGTTAAGTCAGCTTCACACATACGACAATGAAACAAAACAAGTCAAACTTTTTTCAACCTCAAAAGTGTCTGAAAAGCTGCTCTGTCAAAACTAAGTTACCCTTTCACTGCTGGAAACTACAATCATTTCATTCACTATAATTGTAACACATCTTTTTTGTTCAGAACACATGTAACATATATAAAAAGCCAAATTAATACTTTACAATATCAGGCTGGAAACCCAATTCTACAAATGTCAATTCTCAGGTCTCTTGTCCATCAATCAGTAAGAGCACAGCTGATGGACAGGCCTTTAATCCCACAGTAACGTTAGACTGTGGTGAAAAAATGGATTGTGAAGTTGCTCCACGGGGGTCCTGGCCTCTTGGCATTGTGTGTGAATGGACAGTACTCCCTTATCCTCTCACTGCAGCATTGAAAAGGTACATGATCTACCTATGGCTGTCTGAGCTGTCCTGACCTGTTTGCCCTCCTGCAGGCCGGCTCGGTTTCTGCGGTCCTGTGTCGCGGTGTCACATGAGAACGCAGCGGACGCTCAGAGCCGCACGTTAACTACTGAGTGAAGGGGACGACTTCTGCAAACATATTTCTGATTCTGACTTTTGATTCGTTCTTCACTGGTCAGAGGATCTTCCTTGTTTGAGGTGGAAAAACCTCCGTCAACCTTTCCTGTAACAACAGCCAGACTGTGCTGTAGTGATATGAGATCGAACAATGCGCCTCATCTGCAGTGCTGACAAATGACCCATCCTTTCTCAAAGACTGTAAGAGAGAGAAACAGAAAGAGAGAGTCTGCAGGTGCAATGTGAGCCCTTTCACTCAGTGCAGTAATGCTTGCAGCTCCTTTGTACCTGAAAGTGAACTTGTTCTCACAAATTGTCTCAACACTTGCTCCACACAGTGTAAACAAAGCAAGAGGATCACTTTCACTTTCTAAAATCTGTTCCAAAACATGTCCGACGTGGAACAAATTCTGCATTTAGAGACAACTACGAAGAGATTTTAGCTCATGAGGAGCTAAAATGGGTGCACAGGAAA
Organism: Xyrichtys novacula; assembly: GCA_962446985.1. Taxonomy (NCBI): domain Eukaryota; kingdom Metazoa; phylum Chordata; class Actinopteri; order Labriformes; family Labridae; genus Xyrichtys; species Xyrichtys novacula. The sequence goes on from OY660871.1 coordinate 30,824,716, forward strand.
AAAGGATAAGGTTGATTCTAAAAACCTGAAATTTCTTCCAAGACACATCTGTCTTTTTTTTCTCTCTTAATATAAAACAGGTTTTCATGGACAGCTGTGTTTCTAATCTGCCTGGAATGGAGCTGCAGAAAGAGAGGAAAGAGAAAGGAGCAGTGAGGCTGGGTCGGGGATGAAGAGGAGGCTGAAAGCCAGCAGGGGGAAAAATGTGAACTAAAGACAGTCGACATTTTACAGTGACATGTTAGGAGCTAAAAATAGGATATTTGTGTGTGTGTTTGTGTGTGTGAGTGTGTGTAAATGTGCTTGTTGTCAAAGACGAACAGAGTCTGGAAAGTATTTGATAAAAACACACTGCTGGAAAACAAATTAGACTGACTAAGTGAATAAGATGGAGGAAGGAAGTGTGTGTGTTTCTCAAAAGCATGTGTGCACTCTCTAATGTGTGTGTTTGTGTACGGTTCTGATGGCAGGTCAATGGATGGAAACACTATTCTTTCTCAAACAAAGGCTAACTGATCTATTACTGCAGCTTTATTACCAGACTGAACTGAGGGTGGGATGTTTTCCTCAAAAACACACAAACAGACTCATTTACATTCGCTCTGCTCTGATGAAGCTGTGAGTAACTGCTGATATGCAGCGCTCCAGCTTAGCCCGTCTCAGAGGAAGACTTCTTAATCTGCTGCTACTCTAATAAAAAGCTTCTGCAGGGTGCTGCTGACTCAAAGATATGTGCAGGGCCAGGTTAGGTAAATAAATCAGACTACTGCTGCAGCAGCAGCAGAGACTTTCTGTGGCCCTTCATCATCCTGCAAATGATCACTTGGGTTGACAGAGTTGAAAAGACTGACTTACTCTTCTCAGCAGGAGGGTTTTGCCATTTGAGGGACACACCCTGAGAAGGATTTAAATGTATTTAATGTTGACATGACCTCCTGCAGTTCTTTATAAAATTCCAGACTTGGTTGAAACATATTTTTTCTCTGCACTCTTATGAAGGGTGCATTTAGTCAGAACAAGACTTTGTAAATAGCTTAATCAAAGGGCACAAGCTGTGAACAAACAGAAAATGGCCAGTGACTGATAGAATAATCAGGGCTTGACACTAACTTGTGTGTCAAGCTCATGTGCTCCTAAGATGAAAAAGAAAGGAGCACACAAAGAACTTTAGGGGCACAAAGAAAATTGATCAAATAATATGTGTCTTATTGGTCGACATAAGTAGTATTATTTGAAATTAATTTTAAGTCTTTTGGTCACATGACATGGAAGCTATTGAAAGAAAACAGCCTTTTCTGAGAACATCAACTCGTAATTTATTGACGGTCCCTTATTCAACACCTGACGTTAACAGCGAGGACGCCGCGTAGATTTAACCGCGCTGCTGTTGCCGTTCCTGTTTATAGAGAGTGAGAAGACACCAGTAGATCCTCAGTGAACGTCCATCGAGTATCCAACCTAAAACTAACTTCACCGCTGTATTTACATGAAAAATATTTGTTGCCTCAGCTGATTTTTTTATGCGCATGTGTGACCCTAAATATATTTTACAATTTACATACATATATTTTAGTTGCAAATGCGAGTGAAACGGTCTCACTGTCGAGCCCTGATAATATAGCTTAGTTATCTCAGGTACTCAGTTAATAAAAAAAAGGTCATGTACTTGAGTGGTTGTGCTGCTGCAAACAAAAGTCTAATTCTGCTGTGGCTTTCAGCCCACATGTTGCAAACTATCATAATAAGCTTTGCCACACCTAAATTAGTCACATACTGTATGACAGAAACGGTGATGAAGAGACACGTGAGAGCATTTCATGATGGAGTGTGAAAGTTTAATTCTTAGCCACAGAAATGTTTGAGTTTTCCGGTCCTGCTCTGTATGTTTGGTGTAACTTTTCAGCAGCGGTTGTTTTTCCATCTCTAAAGTAGAGCACCTGCTTGCTGTGACATTCCTATTCCAGGTGTGTCTATGAGTACAATCTGGGAATTTCAAACCACAGAGAACAATGAATGCAGCAGCGGTTCTCTGCCTCTGTGTTATTCAGTGTTGACATTTTCAATCTGATCTCTCTCGCACCAGCGCTGCAGTTTTTAACTCACGTTAATACTGTGAGGTGTTAAATTTGTCATGTCTTTACACGCTGTGGCTGTGATGTTAAGCAGCAACCTGTTTATTGCTAGAGTGGCTTTATTTATTTGCTGGGATTATGAAATGGGAAGTTGTGTGCACAGTGTGCTTTGTTCAAGTAATTTAGTCAGGAAAGCATCACTGCCAGGCAACAACACGGACAAAAAAAGACTCATCATAACCGAGCAAGGAACTGAAACAGGAAATACAAAGGCTCAATATGAGGCGAAAAATTCAAGAGCAGCAGAAATATCCGATTTTTCTACTGACATGACAAGAAATGTTGAAAAACTAATTTATACTGAAACTACAGTAGTTAGCTTACCACCCATTAAAAAATACACTTCCATGTTCTCCACTAGTGCATCTAGAGCTGGGCAATAAAACAATAATGATATATATCAAAAATTAATTTCCCTCAATATCAATATAAAACATCGTCAATATCCTTTTCGGTAGTCTGCATTCTGTCATGTTTTGGTAGACTATACTAACAGCCAATGAAAAGGGGAGTTGCTCCAGGTCCGCGCCACGCTGAACCAATGATGTGCTGAATTAGAACCAAGTAGCAAATAACTGCGTAGTAGCAGGCTGCAGTTACACGCAACCATAGCACTTTAACACGTGAAGCCGACAGCACTGAAAGCCGACCATTGTCTACTCTCTATAGCACAACACCTTTCAACAAAACGTCTAAGAGACACAATTTTTTTATATCATGATATATACTGATATCAACTGATATGGAAAAAATATATCGTGATAAACTTTTTCCCATATCGCTCAGCCCTAAGTGCATCCCATTATCAGACCCCTATTAGCTTGTAAGAGCATAATCCTACCTGGTAGGCAGCGCAGCCCAAATACGTCTCGACTCCTCGCGTTGACCCCGCTCTGACTCAGCATCCTCTCCTGGAAGAAAAGCAGAGAAGACATGAGCATCCTTTATTTCTATTTTCAAGCAACACTCATGTTTCGCTTTGGCATTTTGGGAATCACTTGATTTTTGGTCAAGAGTTAAAAAAGAAACTAAGAATTTATGACTGACTGTAAAGTGAGAGTCACTTAAAGAATATTTTTTCACTCTCACAGACGTGCTATTATGTTTTATGACGCATTGTATACAAACATCCGCAGCCACATCCTCAGTCAGCTGCATTTTTTTGGCGTAACATTCTGGCCTTGGCCTGAATGTCCCGGTCAGCCGAATCACCGCTGAATATAACCACATTTAATTCATTCTTTACACTCATATTTTGGGATGCATCTTTGCTGTTTTCAACACAGAGCAGCTGGTATGCTCATGCAGATCAAGAGTTCCAGGCTAAAATAGATACCAGAGCTTCCAGGCCACCAGCTACATCAAATGAGCGTGCTCGTCCCAGAAGAACAACAGATTCTGCAGCTGCAACCCAGAGACACAAAGAATGCGTGCAACAAACGGAGCAGTTTTCTCAAGATACTCGCCCGAGTTGGAGGTTAAGGCGAGGCTACCAATCCACAATAATCCCTTTAGACAATAGAGGAGTGTTGAGCTTTCCGTCTTTCTTTTTTACAGTTCACCAATTAAGCACTTCAACCAAAATGTCAACCAGAGAGAAGGAGAGGGATGATAAAAACAGAAGTGCTCATTTAAAAGGAATAGATGTTTATTTGCAGACTTTTAGAACGGTTTAATGAAGACACAGACTAAACAGAATTGACTTGTAAACACATGGACGGACCCTTATGTCACTGTTTGTCTTGTTGATTAGATGTGAGTTACGGCTCTGCCTGCTTCTCTCTTCACAGTCCGCCTCGTCTCAGTGGAGTCATTTTCAAAGACAAAGGGGGGAAAGGGCCAACCGCACGCTCCCCATGATTCTGATTTTCCATTTTGCTGTTTGTTCCTGACTTCGTCTATAATAGTTATGAAGTCTCACGTTGTTGAGTCTGTTCTGCGAGCGGAGTCCAACTCCACAGAGCCACAGAGGTTTCTATAATAAGACTGTGAGCTTACAAGCACATATGCTTCCACTTAACTTTGCTGCTAACCCCCCTTTGTGAAGACCATTTACATTTATCGGCTTGAAATCCCATATTACGCCAAGGCCTGCAACGTGAGAGTATATTTTGGTTATACAGGTGGTGGACCAGCTTTATGGTAGAACAGAAATAGAGTTCAACATCCAAGGAAACGAAATGTTATGAATATAACTTCTGTTCCCTGAAGGAGAGGAACGAGGTACAACACATATAGTATGGGATATCACGCCCCTGCGTGACCTGACTGAAGACACCTTTATTCACGCCTTTAAGGCAGATGATCTGTGGTGACGTCTGGGAGGCTCCGCCTGCACATATATACGTGTAACACCACAGTCATCCTTCAGTTCGATAGCCGCTCTTCACCGAGCTCTGCCGCGCAGCGGGGCAACCCAGTGTTGTACCTCGTTCCTCTCCTTCAGGGAACAGAAGTTATATTCATAACATTTCGTTCCCTTTCAGTCGATTCACTCGGTACAACACATATAGTATGGGACATATATACACGCCCCGCAGAGCAGCCACCAAACCGAAGTCAAACCTCCAAAACTTTTAGTGCATTGTAGACCCAGCAGAAAGGACAGCGTGAGCCACCGAAGGTGCTGTCACATCCAAACGGTAAAACCGAACAAAAGTGTGTGGTGATGACCAACTGGCTGCAGTGCAGATATCACTCACAGAAACCCCTTTAAACAAGGCCCAAGAGGCCGCCATTCCTCTGGTTGAATGTGCCTTCACACCTTGGGGCAACGGGAGACCCCTGCTGCCGTATGCTAAGGAGATAGCCTCCACAATCCAGTGGGAAAGCCGCTGCTTAGACAGCGCCTTGCCCTTGGCTGGATTAGCAAAACAGACAAACAACTGGTCACATAAACGCACACTCTGAGTGCGGTCTATGTAAGTGCGTAGTGCACGCACAGGGCACAAGGAATGCAACCTCCTCTGCTCCTCAGATGCAAATGGAGGGGGGCAGAAGCTCAGCAGTTCAAAACTCATAGAGCTATAGGCTGTGGGGATAATCTTAGGTAAATACGCCGCGTTTGGACGCAATGTAGCCTTAGATCCATCCGGAGTGAACTGGGTACAAGAGGGATGCACAGACAAAGCATGAAGGTCGCCCACTCGCTTTGCAGACGTCAAAGCAAGTAGCAGTGCAGTCTTGTATGAAAGAAATTTCATGTCTGCTGACTCAATAGGCTCAAATGGGGGTCCACCAAGAGCCTCAAGCACCAACCCTAAATCCCATGAGGGAACACTGGGTTTAAGAACAGGTCTTAGCCTGCGGACTCCCTTTAGGAAGCGCATAGCAAGAGGGTGAGCGCCTGGCGTCACACCATCAAAGCCAACATGGCATGCAGATATAGCCGCCAAATAGACCTTAATTGTTGAGAAAGAGAGACCCTTATCCAGCAGGTCCTGAAGGAATGTTAAAACATCCACAATAGAACTCTGAAATGGGAGTACATTTCGGTCCTGACACCACTGCTCAAACGCCCGCCATTTATAGGCATATAGGCCCCTAGTAGATGATGCCCTTGCACTCTGGATTGTTGCCACCACATTTGGGGGCAGACCCTGAGCCATTAAGTTGGACCTTTCAACAGGTAAGCATGTAGTTTCCACAGTTCTGGGCGCGGGTGAATCACCTCTCCTCCCGCCTGGGAGAGGAGGTCCCTGCAAAAAGGGAGCTGCCAGGGCCTCGCTACCAGCAGACTGATTATCTCTGCGTACCACGACTTCGCCGGCCAGCGAGGAGCCACCAGGATCAGGGAGAGCCCCTGCTGGCGCACCCTCTCCAGAATGGGCAGAATCATTTCCACTGGGGGAAAAGCATATAGCAGCGTGTTGGGCCATGGGTGAGCTAGCGCATCCATCCCCAGGGGAGCATTGCAGTCTGTTATGGAAAAGAACAGGGGGCAATGAGTATTTGCTCTGGAGGCAAAAAGATCTACTTCTGCCTTGCCGAAGCGGTCCCATATCTGAGCCACCACTAGTGGGTGCAATCTCCACTCTCTCACAAGAGGACCCCCCTGGAGAGAAGGTCTGGTCCAAGGTTTAAGTGACCCGGAATATGTGTGGCTCTGAGGGACAGAAAATGAACACTGCACCATAGCAACAGATAGTGAGACAGTTTTAACAGGGGAAGAGAGCGTGTCCCTCCCTGCTTGTTTATGTAAGAAACCACGGTTGTGTTGTCCGTCCTGATCAGAACATGATGGCCTGTCAGAACGGGACGAAAGTGCTTCAGAGCTAAAAGGGTAGCTAGTAGCTCCAGGTAATTGATGTGGAGTTTGCATTGTGCTGGCGTCCACACACCTCTCACTGCTGCGCCCTCGCACAGAGCCCCCCAACCCCTCAGGGATGCGTCTGTGGACACCACCTTGCGAAAAGACACCCTCCCTATCGGAGATCCCTGTTGTAGAAAACCGGGTTCTCTCCACGGGAGAAGAGCCGACATGCAAGACTGAGTTATCGTCAGCCTCCTCTGGAGGTGACGCTGCGCGCACAGCCGGTGAGACTGAGTCCAGCGTTGAAACGCTCTCATTTTTAACAGTCCGAGCGGCACTACAGCGATCATAGATGCCATCATGCCTGTCAGCTGTAAAATCGTCCGGAAACACAGTTTGCGTCCCAACTGAAATTGTGCAAGGCAGCGGTGAAACGCAGCCACCCTGCGTTCTGACAGACGTGCTCGGCTTGAAACGGAGCATATTTCCAGCCCGAGAAATGATACCTGTTGACTCGGAGTCAGTGAACTTTTCTGTAAATTTACTGAAAAGCCCAGTGTTTGGATGTGCGATAGGGTCAATGACAGCTGAGCCGCTGCTCGCTCTCTGGAGCTCGCGATTAGCACCCAATCGTCCAGATAGGCTAAGATGCGAACACCTTTCTCCCGTAGCGGAGCTAATGCCGCCTCGACACATTTGGTGAATGTTCGGGGGGCGAGTGATAAGCCGAACGGCAGCACCAGGTATTCGTAGGCTATGCCCTCGAATGCAAACCTTAGAAACTGCCTGTGGTCCGGATGAATTGCTACGTGAAAGTAAGCATCTGTCAGATCGATAGTTGTAAACCAATCTCCCGGTCTGATCGCGCCCAGTAGCTGTCTGAGTGTTAGCATCTTGAACCTGTAGGTTCGTAGGTATTTGTTTAACACTCGCAAGTCTAGGATAGGACGGAGCCCTCCTCCTTTTTCGGAACAACGAAATAGCGGCTGTACCAACCTTTGTTCGTTTCCGAAGCGGGAACAACTCGTATCGCCCTCTTGTTCAACAAGTTGTTTATTTCTTCCCTCAGCACTGCTGCTGCTTCCTCTGCTACAACTGTGTGTATTACAGAGTGAAAGCGAGGCGGCCGGACCCTGAACTGTAAGCGGTAGCCGATGGCAACAGTTCTCTCTACCCACGGTGAGACTGCGCATGCGCGCCACCGAGAGAGACGAACAGTCAGTCGACTGACCTCCAGTACTGTGGGGGAGGGGTTGTCGCCCCCTAGCGTGCCGGCTGGGAACGGCAACACTTTCTCGCCCAGACTTGATTGATTCATGATGTTTTGAGAACAAAACGAAACCTTTATTTGATTCAAAGAACGTACATTTGTGACATTCACACAGTGAACAACAGGCGCCATTATTGGGGCATGTGTATGTGAGGGGGGTTGTGCTTGGGAGACTGTGTTAAGGGAGTGCAGCGCCTCTCGGGACCGGACCCCTGAACGAACTTTAAACGCGGCCTCTTTGGCGGCAGAAAATGAAGGGCGGCAGTGTCTCCGTGCTGCTGGCCCTCTCGAGTCGATCCCGAAGCTAGGATGACTGCTGCTTCTTCTTCCTGGGCGCCGAGTCCCTCCGGAAGCTCGGTGGCGGACCCTTGTTCCAAGCCGAAGGGCGTGGGTTCTGACCGGGTACATATCGCTTCACCGGCTGGGGCCCCAAGCTGGCGGGCGCTGCAGTCCTCTTAGGGGGAGGCGCTGGTGCCGGTTTGTGCGGATAACCCTGTTGTTTGGGCCTCGCATCACGCCTGGGGATGATGCTTCTCAAAGCTTCGGTTTGTTTTTTCCTCAGCTCAAACTTAGCTTGAATGTCGTCGAGGGACTGCCCAAACAAACCGCTGGCCGACACAGGCTCGTCCAGATAAACCGCTCTGTCCCTCTCCGGAACGTCGGAGAGAGTCAGCCACAGGTGCCTCTGCGCCACCACCGTGGAAGCCATGCCTCTACCGAGAGACAGCGCTGCACAGCGGGACACACGGAGGATGTAATCTGTGGCGACCCTAGCTTCATTGAGGAGAGGAGTAAGCGGACTGTCAGGAGGCATACGCGAGCCGAGTTCTGCCAGACACATAGCTTGATATGTCTGAAGCATAGTGACGGAGCTCAGTGCACGAGCCGTATTTGCCTGTGTCCTGTAAATTTTATCCAGCTGTGACGCTGAAAATCTACAGTGCTTGGATGGGAGCGTGATGGGGCCACCGACACCGTGATTCTGGGCCGGGGCCAGATAAGCTGCCAGGGACGCCTCCATAGGCGGAGGGTTCACCAATCCAGCTTTTTCAGCTCCATCTAGATCCAGAAACTGTCCACAACCGGGCACTGTGGCGCGGGTGGACAGCGGCTTGTTCCATGTCGAGGTTAGTTCCGCGACAAAATCCGGGTACATGGGCAAACTGTTCTTAACAGTCGTCGGTTCGGGTGGGAGAAAAAACCCTGTGAACCGCGACGGTTTTTGAGCTGGAGGAGGAGAGGGCCATTCTACCTCCAGTTTCTCAGCTGCACGGCGGTACAGTGAGAGGAAGGATGTGTCGTCCAGATCAACCGGCGCAGCAGCGGCGGCATACTGACCTGAAGACAACGGCTCCAGCTCATCTTCCGAAAAACCCTGCACGTCCAGGCCGATGTCCAGCACGTCATCGTCCTCCTGGTAACAAGCTAGCCCGGATAGCGGCTGGCCAGCGCCCTCGGAGGGGCCCGGCTCAAACCCAGCTGACCCGTCAGCACACTCCACATGGTCTGCCCAGCTTCCAACTGAGCCTTCGACCAGAAAGTCCTCACCACCGGACTCGGACGAAGCCGGGTCTCTGGACTCGGAAAGGAGGGGGTCGTGCAGCGCAACAGCGGTTTTTCCAAGAATTTTCTCCACAAACTTGACCCGCCTTCCCAGGGTTGAGCTCCGAAGCCGGTGACAGGACTCACACGACTCGGGCTCAGTCAACGCCCTCCTGGCGTGGACAATCCCCAGGCAAACGGGACAAGCCTCGTGAAGATCCTTCTCGTGAAGGGAGAAGCCGCACCCCTGAGGACAGGGGCGAACAGAAGACTTCGCCTTCACCTTCATGGGCTTAGAGCTCATAACGAGACTCAAAAGCTGAACGAAATTAGCGCTCCGCGGGTAGCCGTAGGCTAACACCAACAGGGGCAGTTGAGCTAAAGTCGATCAAGCAGTAGCCAGAGACAAGACCAGGCTAATTTAGCAGCAGCTAGTTAGCCCGACTCGGTGTAGGTGTTCTCAGCGAGGTGAAGAGCGTAAGAACTGAAGGATGACTGTGGTGTTACACGTATATATGTGCAGGCGGAGCCTCCCAGACGTCACCACAGATCATCTGCCTTAAAGGCGTGAATAAAGGTGTCTTCAGTCAGGTCACGCAGGGGCGTGATATCCCATACTATATGTGTTGTACCGAGTGAATCGACTGAAAGGGAACTCTAAAATGTAGAGCCTCAAACGTCTCTCTCAGCACTTCTAGCCCACAGTGAAACTATTAAAGACCGTTTCATTTAAGGAACTCAGCTTTATCACTTAACGCTGGTATTTCTAAGACTCAGCAAGGATGTGTGAACAATAACAATGAAACTACTGAGTTGCCAATGTTATGCTAGCAATTTTGCAGTGTGGTGCGTTCTGTGTTAGCAGCCGGCCCATGAAAACCTGAGACTCTAAGCCTGTGGCCCTCCATAAAAAAAAGACAGGGAACATTGAACAAAGAAGACCTTTGCTCTTTGAGAAAGGGAGTTTAGTCACACCGATTCACAGCAGCTTGTTTTTCCTTGCATGTGAAAGCATCTGGCTGTTTCTTTAACAAAACGCCACGGATTCTGCAGTCTGCTCCAGATCCTGGGAATAAAGTTGTAAACATTTGGTTCAAACTTTCTGATGTAGTGGCAGAAAGCATAATGCTGAAAACACATTTCACAAATTAAGGATGCACAATAATGCCAGTATCCTATTTACTGTTTTTAAGCTTATTGTGGTCTAAAAAAAAACCAACTACTAATCAAAAAATATAATTAGCCCATAGAAGCTGGCATTTCCCACCGCACTGAAAGCTGCTAAAGCTGCTGATGAATGAAGTTGCTGCTGAGGTCAGTGTGTCACCTAATCCTGCATGAGTATCTGCAAAAATTGACATATCTGGAAATACTGTTAATTAACTTTTGGAACTTTTATTTGCTGATAACACACCTGCCAACATTTATAGTCTACCGGGCAGTTTAGGGGTTAAAAAATTAATAGCTACGATATGCCTTGAACTTATTTAGTCCACTAATATAAGTGTTAAAGTCCTCATATGTTTTACATGCTCTCTCGTATGAGGCTCTCTAAACATCTGTGCGTGAAATACAGCACTCTTTTATCTGAGGCTGCCCTGAACGCATCACTCCAAGAAGGTTAAAGACTATCAACATAAATAATATCTTGCACTTGTTTCCTTGTCATTAAAGTGTTCATTTTGCAACAAATACTGTTTAAGTATAGTTTGCAGCTTAAACTGACCTGAATCATCCCAAATTGTAAAGTCAAAGTGTTAATCCAGTGTCTGTGAGGCTCAGCAGAAAGACAGGACAATCTTTGGTTGTCTGGAAACTTTGGACAAATATAGTGATCCGATTCATGAATGAACGTGGACCATCAAACTACGGGAGATTCCCAGGAGAAATGACAATATCGGGAGATATTAGGTCTGAAATATGGGAGAGTCCTGGGAAAAACGGGAGTGTTGGCAGGTATGGCTGATACCAATATCACGATGATAAACTAGTGCATTCCCAGATCAAATCTTCTCTAACTGTGAAATAACCCTTTACTTACACATTTTTAATTCAAATAAGCAACAACAGTTTGTAAGGATTTACCTAAAAGTACAAATTCTCACATTCATTAAAATAGGGTCGGCCTGTAACACAAATAAAACTAAGTCTGGTTCATGGATTAATTAATGTGAGCCTTAATTACAGACCCATTTGCACATTTGCTTGGGTGCAACATCTCACTATAAAATGTTCTCATCCTGCTCCAGCTTCTGCAGTAAAACTACAGGAATATTTTATAGGATGTGGCGTGCAAAATGAAAACCAATTTCAAAAGTCTGAAAGCTTCGTGTTGGCAAAAACTGCTGGGGTTTTTTGATGATAAGGCAGTTCACTAAAAATTTTACAACCTATTGTTTCAGGCCTGCCAGGACATTGTTCATATTTTTCCTGAAAGGCTTTAAAACGTCTCATGCCTTTGCTCCGTCTCTCCATCAACACCCACAAAAAAACCCACAGCTGAATTCCTTATTCCCTTTAAGAACATCAGAGGCTGCTCAGATCCAGTTTGGTTCCTCTTATCTGTAAGTGCTGTTGTGTCTTAGATCTGTCCTCTTAAGGTTGTGAGGACTGACAAAAAGTAGGCTTCAGGGTGTCGGGAGGCTGGTCAACTCAATAACGCTGCAATATACGAGGTGAAGAGCCCCTGGCATTCAGCTGAAGACTAAGTTACATATATGAGGTGATAGGAGAGGAGTGACCTTGCAGATTCAATTTGTTCATGCAGTAAAAGTGAAGGAGCAGCAGCTTATAAAATCAAAGTCTAGAAGCGTCAAAGATAAGACAAACGGTTCAGCTCTCCCTGAATCCTGCATCACTCAGAAACGCCATTCCCATGCCGTTCCTCACAAATGCCAGCTTTCAGCAGACATTTTTCATTTGCGTTGTGGCTTTGGCATCCCCCCCTCTTCCACTTTCATTGCCTCTTCCCCCCTTGCTCTGCCTCTCTGCCCCACTTTTGCCCTACTCTGCTCCCCCCTCTACTTCATCCTCAGGGACAGCGGCCAAGGCTTGTTGCAGTTTCCATTGCTCATGGCTTCCTTTGCTACTGCAGCCAGACTTCTGCAGTAAGCGTGCCTGTTTCTGGCTCTGGAACGCGTTTCTCTTTTCTTAAACAACGGACAAACCTCGCAAGGGAAGAGAGCGAATGGATATTTTGGAGGGACAATGAAGAAAAAAAACATTCCCGATCTACAAACGTGAAATCTTATAATAGTTATTATGGACAATTTAAGGTCTGTTATGAGAGTACTTCTTGCCAGACGCTCCCCTTTTGGCCTGTAAAATACACATTAGCTTTCAGCCACTGCACTGTAAGGGTCACAACCAGTTCGTTTGTATTGTGCTTATTCATTTCCTCACATGAATGGGAACAGTCCTATGGCATTGTGAACTGGCTTAGGAGGAGGAAAATAACGCCATGAGGTCGTTCTAAATACAGCTCACTCTGAACTTTGTTTTTTTTTTTAAACTCCATTCACAATAACATTATTTTTATCTACAAAAATCTGTAACCCTTTCTTTTACGGTACACTTATTACCAGCCAATTAACAGGTAATTACCTAGTAACAACATGAAATTATCTGGTAATTACATGATAACTACTAAGTCAATACTGTCTAGCTATCAGGTAGGTAACCTTCCATCATCATACAAATTTAAAGCTGAATTGCTCTGGTATTTTCAGGATTTTCTCCACTTCCAGGATCCACCTCTTGCGCAGAAGCATTGTACGCATTCGGGGGGTGAGCCGCTGTGATAATGCTCGGCTCAAACAGCGTATCGCTACGCAATCTTCACACACCCATATGCTGTATCAAGTGTCAATCATAGAAAATAAGAACCCCAAATAGCTTTTGAAAATGGAGCTGCACAGAAAAAAGAAAAAAAAGAAAAACTAGACAGTATTGATTTAGTAGTTAACTTGTAATTACCAGATAATTTCATGTTGTTACTAGGTAATTACCTGTTAATTACCTGGTAATAAGTGTACTGTAAAAGAAAGCGTTACCCAAAAATCGATCAAAATGGCCTGAGAACTCTTTTCCCATCACTTTGCCTGCCTTTGAAAATTCTTGTCCTTCCTTTTAAACAGACCTGCTGTAATCTGTATTTCCTTTTACTGGAACAGAAGAGCTGAAATGAAATATACTGATGCACTGACAGCAAAACCCCCCAAGGGCAAAGCCAAAGGGTAAAAACCTGCCTTGAATATAATGAGCAGCCCACAGTAGAATGAAAGAATGAAAAGAAAAACAAACTGCTTTTTCTGGTATATAGAGAAACATGACTTAGCCAAGGTTGCATTTTTGCTTTTTATATGTGGGGGAAGAGACAGAAACAGATTCCGACGTATAAAATAATGAATTAATCTTTCATGAGCTGGGAATTCAGATGGTAAATATTTAATGGGAGAAGTTCTGCATCACACTGTAGTAGAGATCCCGCTTTTAACCCCGTTTCTCTGCGAAAGCCTGCAGCAATTAGAACCTCTCTCCCTACTACAATATTGTATCTGAAACCTAAAGTAATATTTACAGCAGCGCCTGTTTTCTCATCAGTCCTTCATTACCACACCATCAATTCAGACGTCTAGATGCACAACACGATTACTGGCTCTCTTAATAGTATCCCTGCTGCTGAATGATTTGCATGTGATTGTCTCATCACATATTTGCATCCACTTTATTCCTTCCTCTTATCGCTTCGATTGCCGAGCGCTGACAGAAAGCTAAACAGATGTTTGATGACTCAGCGTAGGATCAGGCCTGCAGAATAAATCCCTGTTTGTTTTTTTTTCATCTTCATTGCGGCATGAACATGTGCCAAAAACACACAGAGAAATACTGTAGGAAACATATGGACCTGTCTTTCAAAGCATTTGGTGAATCAGATAGAGCCGCAGCTAGCCCGTCAGCTGTTTAGTCTGTTTGGTTTAAATGTAGGTTAGAGAGCGAGGTTAGCGTAGCAAGTATGATAACAAGGAGAGGATGAATAAAACGGTGGTTAATGAAGACCTCGGGGGATACAAGAGCAGCTCTCCTCCTTTTGTGGATTCTGATAATTGTAGATATAAGGAGGACAAAGCAAGTAGACATGACAAGACGACTTTGTAACGCTCTCAATATCTGTTCGCATTTTACGCATCATGGTATCGTCACAGTTCTGACGTGTCTATAAGGAACACTGCAGGTTTCCCTCTTACTCTGTAAGTCTGCCTTAAACCTGGGGTGCTCAAATCTGATCCAAGTATCAGATATCAGACAAATACTGACATTTCACACCCGTACTTCCTCTGCTTAATGTGGCATGTGTAGATAAATAAAATGTAGCAACAAAACAGTCTAAAGCTCCACCCACACAGTCAGACTTTCATATTTCAATCACCTCATCTTCAAACCCTTCCTCTAAACACTTCATCTTTTTCTCTCTTTCATCTCTTCTTCTTTTGCTGCTTGTGCCACTTAAGAGTTGAGCAAACTCTCAACTTATATCACTATTAAACCATAAGAACTTAAGTTAAAAGCAAACTGAAAACGTACCTGTTTAGTCTTGCTTTAAACCAAATTTTATATCATTGACTTTGTTGAAGTGTTTCAGCATTTATCTCTTTCTAGTTTCAATGACAGGATCGTCTTTTATTGAGCTTTTTTGGTGCTTTAGTATCTTTTACTGTTGTTTTTAATTCATTTTATTTATTATTTCTAAAATTTCATTCTATGTTACTTTGTTTTTAGATTTTAACCTCATCCTCCAGTGTTTCCTTATCTTGAGTTGTAAAATGGCGTTTCCTCAATGCGTACATTCCTGTTTCCACATAATCAAGCACTTTTAAAGTTTATGCATTTTAATACTGTTTCTGTCGCATTTAGATCGTGGGGTGGGAATGAGGGGTTGGGCTGGGGTAGATCTGTGTATTCTTCATTACTTTTATACCTGGGTTGGAGTAGATTTGGGTATTCTTTGTTACTTTTATTCCTTTTTCTGTGTAAAGCACTTTTTTCTACGTGGTCGTGTATGAAACGTGCTATATTAATAAAGACTGATTGATTGATCAATTGCATTTGGATTGAAAATAACATGAATCCAGATTTTTTTTAATGGCATATTAAGAGTGTACAGGAGAAATGTAAAAAGATGGTACAGTTTGGACCAAAGGGTTGGTCTGTCTCGAGTATAAAACAAACTGATAGAGTACCAGTCAGAGCAGCTCACTGGTCTGCTCCTATAACCTACATTCACATGTCAGACACTGACTGATTTGACAACTAGCTGTCATCAGTCACTATCCTGCCTGTCAAAGGAGTCCTGACATATCTAATTCTTCTTCCACAGGGAAGGAGGGTTGCCTTGTGGTTAGACAGATCACCCTGTGACTCAAGATCACATGTCTGACTCCTACAACAGGCGGTGTGTCCACCAACAACAGCGTTTCTTCCTCTTAGTCTCTGGGGAACACTTACATCTCTAAACCCCCTTACATTCTCGCTAATAGTACATCATTGCAGATAAAAGTGTCAGCTAAACGGCTTAAGTGGAAATCTACTGCTGGACATGGAACATTTCCAGTAGCTCCGAGTGTAATCGTCTCCTGCGTGAAATGTTATTTTGACAGTCCACTCCACTACGACAGCTCGGGTCCCTGGAGTGAGACTATCAGAGCCATTCCACACCCACAGAGCAGACAAACGGCTCCAAAACGAAGGCCTTTCACACATGTGAACAGTGGCGCTGCTGGTTAATTATCACTCAATGTCAGATCAATACACCCTCTGAGGCAACCATAAATCTGCACTGGACTGAAGAGGAGCCCATTGTTGTCTCTGTTTAAGCAGCAGAAGCCTCAGCAGCTCAAGTGCTGGCAGTGAATGTGACGTCTGGGTCCTATGGGAGCGGGTGTGGGGGACTGTACTGCTTTGGCCCACCCCTATCAGGCTTGGATCTACAGTCCCTCTGAATAGAGCTCAGATGAAACCTCCTCTGGCATTTTTTGCTTCTGTGGAGCTTTGTGCTGTGTGCCTTTCATGCTGACTGCTTCAAAGCTGGCTGGGAGATGCAGATAGAGTGAACTCCAGGGGATAGGCGCAGCCAAAATAAGCCCGAGTAAGACTGAGTAAGAAGCGAGCTGAAGCATCCTTATGTAGCTTGTTCTGCTCTTGTTTTCGTGATATCCCTTGGGCGACATTTTTCAGAAAAAAATGTCAAACAGTTCCTGGTTTAAGCTCTTTGATTTTGAGGATTTGCTGCTTTTCATAATTTAATGTGACTGTAAATTACATCTCTTTAGATTTGGAGCAACTGATCATACTAAAAATCAACTCGAAGATGACTTTTTCAGACATTTGTGAAAAACAACTTACAAAATGCTTCTACAATTGTAGAGTTGTTTGATGCAGATATGCAAAATATTTTAGATTACACAAAAATCTGATTCAGTATAGACTCTTGGTTAATGCTACACTACTGTAATTGCCTCCCTGAGAAAATCAACTTGTTACTTGTTGCTACACGGTGTCTACACAGCAAGTTACATCATTTTGCAACAAGAGGCAATTCAAATCTTCCCTGCTGAGGTTTTATTATAGCTGCCACCTGCAACTGCTGCTTTAGAGCAGCAATGTGGAACTGATTGCAGGTAATCACTATGCAGCAACAACAGCAAACAACATCTGTGCCGTGCTTGCAAAGGTACGGCAAATCAGAGCAAAACTGAATAAAAGGACAAAAGCAGTAAACATTAAAAATGCCTTATTTTGGTGCTCCCTCTGTTACAAGTTGGGATTCCTTTAGTTTTCATTGTGCACAAGATTCTTCACGGGAACAAAATAATTAGAGAAGGTCTCCCCTTTCACCAAAACATTCAGTCAGAGCTATTAAATCTGATGAAAACAAGGGTTATAACTTCTAAGTATTCTCAAGACTCATCTTTGTAAATGTCAACAATCAGTTTTCCCTATTACAAGCTACAGGACATAAAGAGGTGCACAAATCTTTTAACAGCCTTAATATCTACTTACGGAGCAGATTTACACAAATAATCTCTGTAAACATAAAGAGCGAGGCTCCAACGACTCTGGATTTGCAGCAACAAGAGAAGTGAAACATTACAGATTCACAAGTTCCATTTTTTGCTCACTCGTTCTCACTCACTGAGAAAAACAAGCATGATTATTAAAAGCATGAGTGTTAGTCGGTAGCACAACTGAGTAACAATCAGTTCAGGAGCAGAAAACACTCTTAGGAGGCACCGGTGTTGCTGGTATGCAGAGACACAGGTGTGCCAGCTTCAACCTCTCTGCATTTACTTTCACTCGTCCTTGAGCGCTGAATCCAGAAGTCCCGTTAAAAGTTCTCATCCTATGTCTTAACGTCCATGTCGTCAGAGGCAGGAGCGGTCATCTACGGCTCCACAAATAGAAGAGCCATTGTGGGGACGTGGTGCGAGGCTGCATTCCTCAGCTGAGTGCAACACCTTCAGCCGGTAGGTTCGGATTAGATCATGCTTTAAACTTAAAACACCAAAAGCACTCGCTGTTAACCCCTACCTGACAGAAAATCTAAAGGAAACTGTGTCAGATTTATTATTTTTTACAATCACTTACTTAATACCCGACTGTAAACATCCATAGTTGTAAGAGCCAAAATATATTTGTTGAAAGTTTTATTTCTGAAGGTACGTCACATCCGGGATCGTCACTGAGGGGTGTGGTTTTGGGATGTTTGGCAGGTTATTTAAATCACACAGGTGTAGTCAGACAACGGGTTTGGCAAGCACTGTTAATATTCTGTTGACTGTTTCTGACCGTTTCTCATTATTTTTCACTCATTCATCCTGTTTTAACCTCATTTCATCATATCACCTTTTCAGTTGAAGGCAAAAGTATTGGACCCGGATCGGCGTGTTTTCTTTCGCTACAATAGTGAGAGC
Source organism: Xyrichtys novacula (assembly GCA_962446985.1). Taxonomy (NCBI): domain Eukaryota; kingdom Metazoa; phylum Chordata; class Actinopteri; order Labriformes; family Labridae; genus Xyrichtys; species Xyrichtys novacula. Next base: position 30,842,881 of record OY660871.1, read on the forward strand.
ATTCAGCTGATGAGTTCTGATAGAAAGTACAACTAATCAATTTGTCAATATATGGTAAAACAATGGCTAATGTTGGTAGAGCTAATACCACCAGCCTTTGGTCCTCTTTACAGGTTAGCATCTACACACCTGTGAAGATAACACATTGCTGCAGTTAAGCTGTCATGTTTAGGGTTCAAACACAACTTTATCTTCATTTTCTAGATCCAAATACTGCCCTCTGTCATCTCCACTTGTTTACATCCTGGTAGCTGAACATCAGAGCATTGTGGCATACCATTTAGCCAAACTCCTGCCCTAGCAAGAGGTGGATGGCTTTGTTACCGCTCAAAGACAACAAATAACCAGCATTTCAGGTCTATAGTGATGAAAGCATTACTCATTTATTTACCCACTAATTATGGCGCCGACTTGCAAAGGTGAGAACGATTAATTTTTCAGGTGACTAACACGCACATCCCTACTGTTGTGTTTTACCTGAGCCCAGACTAACAGTCACATCCATAAAGGTTGACTGGTCTGCAGCTTTATCAATATGATTACACTGGTCTTGAACAGTCAAAATCCAGATCAGGATGACAAAAACCAGCACTGGAGTATCTCCAAAATAATTATTCTCAACAGCTCTCGTGTCATACATTTTTCAGCCACACTAGCATGAGTAAATTCCATGATTAAAGACGTGTATATTTATCAGAGCGAGCAAACTGCAAAGCCATCTGGTAAAAGATGAGCCCAGCGTTGGATTCAGCCTTCCAGAGCAGTCTCAACACATGCTCATGGAAGTGAAACCCACAAGAGTGTGTGGGTGGCCTGTGCATATAATCTGCACAGCCTACTCCATCACATCACCATATCTTAGGCTCAGCCACATTCCCCACTCGGACACATCAGATTCCTTTAGTGTGGGGGGTTGTGATGATTTCTGTGCGTCCCTTTCAAAGGTAATCAAATTCAAAAACCCCTCTACCTCCCAAATGCTGTCTCCATGGTGACAGCCAGATGTTGTGCAGAGAACATCACCCCCACTCCACATGCAAGCCTTGCCTGAGGGCAGAGTAAAGAGGCATCTGTTACCGTTTTCCCCTGCGGCTGCTGAAAATAACCAGGGGGAGACAAAAAGCCAGGCAATACAAAGATGGAGCCAGGAAGAAAGAAACCAGCACACTACAGATATTCATACAGTGTGTGTACATGTTTCTTTGTGCTGTCTATCAAACTAATGACTCTTTCAAACCTCTGAGGCGCCCCTTAACTGGGACAGTATCTTCTGATCATCGAAATACCACAGCACAATGATTTCACATTCAGCTTTTCACAGATGCATCGTAAACCTTTGGCAAAAAAGTGCAGCTGAAACGAGTTACAACTGTTCCGTACAAACAGTTCTCTGGAGATGATGATCGTGTGCTCTACTTCTCTTTGTGTGTGATCCCATAAGAGGTGAACCTCCTGCCATGAGAGGTAATTAAGATGCACCACCACTTCCCCGGCCTTTAATAAGGCATGCAGCCAAAGACAGTGACATTATGTACCCTACTCTTACAGTAATTATGCATTTCCCAAAGGGGAAAGAGCAGTCCTGCGAAGCCTGTACAGCTGCCATCCTGAGTTATGAACAGAAATAACATCTACACACTATGGAGGAATCTGAGGAGTGACCCTAGGTTTATATTAATCCCAGCAGGCTGCAGGCTACCTGTGTGTACAGTACATTTATAGCTCTGCACAGTGAATGATGACCACTGTTTCCTGCATAGTGTCATCCCCTGCTCCCTGCCCTGCCTGCTGTTTTATCATATTAAGAGTTCTGGTGAGACAAAATCTGCTTAACTCTAATTCTTAAAAAAAAAAGAAAGAAATGAAATGTAAAGTTATGCAGCCTGAATTAGGCATTTAAATGCTAATTCTGCCTACAACGGCCAGTCTGAAAGTAGAGAATGAAAGCATGGTGAGTCAAATGACCAATCTGAGACACTAGCAAAGGCTGCAATTAAGAATTAAACGTGGAAATATTTAGTGCAAAAAACAAGACGTGGATAAATTAAAAAACAGAAAGTCGTTATACTTATACGTGGTTTTAAATGCAGTAATGAAAGCCCATTCTCTTACAATAAAGCGACACTGAGGCGGATTAAACAAGTTCACTCAGCAGAGCTAACTAGTTAGTTAGCGCCGGTTAGCTAACTTAACGTCCCGCGAGCCCAACAAGGTTTAAACCCTCACTTACCTTGATATCTGGGAGCATTTGTCTCACTTTGAACGTTGTTTTGGATCCTGTCAACATTTTTTTTCGACGGCTAAACTGAACTTTAAGAGAGAGAACAAAAATAAGAGCTAAATTAAGTCGAATAAATTAAAGAAAATCGCTTTATTAAGAGCTAACGGTGGTTAATTCAGTGTCTCTCCGCTGTCCATGTCTCAGCCGTTAGAAGGAGGAAAAGGTCCGGAGTCCAGTAACGGTTGTAGCCTGTATCACCGGGTGCTGCTGCTGCTGCTGCTTCAGCTGAGACGTTCAAGGTACAAACTATTTTCGCTCTTTTCATCGCTATTCGCACTGACAGCATCCGTGTCTCGACCACATACACACAAATAAAAAGAAACCGAGTGCACACCCTGCTGAAGCCTCACACCAGTCACTGGACTATTTTGTAACTGGTGTTAGTCACTAACGGAGAGATGTGTTCACCGTTACTGCTGCTTTCCTACCCATTGCGCTCTGTTTGTTTATTCCTTCGCCATAGTGAAACACACACTGGTGAAAAAGAGGGAAAAAAAACCTAAGTGCAGCAGAGGAGCTTCTTAAAGGGCCAGTACACCTAAACCATGAGAATGTGGTTAACCCAGAGAGAGAGGAGTCCCGAACTCACAATGAAAGTTTCATTTAACCCATTGGTACGGTGGCCGAGAGCCGCCACTGCTGCAAAGAAAAAAGAGTGCACACAAAAAAAGTCACTGCTTCATATTAAAAAAAGAATGCAAAAAAAGAACAATGCCACTGCTTCAAATAAGAAAGAAAGTGAAAAAAAGAAGCCGCAACGGAAGTTTCTGCTGTTAAAACGGAAACCAAAGCCCCCTGCAAACAACAACAAAAAAACAGCGCAGATTAAAATAAATAGATAAGCGAATAAAACACAACAGAAGTTAACAACCCAAAAAAGGTGGTAATGCAAAAAATGAAAACAGTTACTGTGAAAATAAAAGGGTGCAAATATTAAAGAATGCAAAAAAAATGCCACTGCTTTAAATAAGAAAGAAAGCGAAAATAAAAAGAAGTCACAACGGAAGTTACTGATGCAAAAAAAGAAAAAAGAAACCAAAGCCCGCTGCAAATAAAAAAAGGAAACGTGCAGATAAAAATAAATAGACAAAAAATAAAACACAAATGAAGTTTTAAAAAAAAGTGGCGATGCAAAAAAAACAAAAAAGTCTCTTAATGCGAAAATAAAAGGATGCAAATAAAAAAAAGCCACAATGGCAGTGAGCTCGAATGATGCTGGAGTAGAGTTAGCTTCAGTTTAACTTTATAGCGACTCAGGCTTTTGTGGCTTTTTTTCATTTGCATCCTTTTATTTTCGCAGTAAGTGACTTTTTTTGTGTTGTTAACTTCTGTTGTTGCTTTTTTATCCGCCCATTTCTATCTTTATTTGCAGCGGTCTTTGGTATCTTTTTTTTGCATCTGTAACTTCCTTTGTGACTACTTTTTCTTTTGCATTCTTTCTTCATATGCAGCAGTGGCGGTTCTCGGCCACCATACATTAGAAACTGTTAACAGACGTAGGTGATACAAAGACTTCAGTTTTCCCTGCTTTCACCAAACCTTGAACTCACTCCCTAACTCTAACACAGACATTTGTATGTTTAACTCATTGAGCTTCATCACAGTGTTACTGTATTACTGTCTTGCACATCAGTGTGACCATAAAGCTGTTTTCATATTAGAGTTTTCTTCGCTGTAAGGGCATCACAGAGACACTCCATTCTCTTCACTAAAGGGACCCTTGATTAAACTTAATGAAGTTTTCTGCAGTCAAGGGCATCCTGAAGGGCAATTACATGTTTTATTCATTACAGGTGCATCACAGAAGGCACTTTTGCGGCTTATCTCTCACACGAGAGCACCGTAACAGTCCCTCTCAGTATGAATGAACACATATAATACAAAACTAAATGGAATACACAACAAACCATTACAAACACTGTATGTCATGCTGCAAAGAGACAACTCATGGATATAAAGTGTGTTATGGTGGTCCTTCTAATTGACGCAATTTAATCATGTGAAGTTATATAAGTAATAATTTAACACCACAGCACAAATTAAGTATGGCTTTCTGTATCGCATCATATTAAAAGAGTTCATCATCTGTAGATTTCATTGCACCTTTATCCACAGTCACTTTAAGTGTGATATTTGCAAAATAAGGTAAATATTTCTCATAAAAATGTGGCAAGAACATAACATATTAAAGCTCCTGTGAGGATTTTTTTGTTTATGAAACAGACTGAAATGAACAGTGATGTGTCTCTATGATGTACAAAAACTAAAGAAACCTTTGATGACATGATTGACAATTTCTGTATTTTAGTTTTTATTAATGTGAGGGGGTAGGTACGCTGAAAGAACGGGCTTTGGGACTTTTTTCATGGCAAATTTTAACAGTGAGTGATGCACTTCTCAGTAAAAAGTCAACAGGAGGTTTTTTTTTAATAATTTAGACCATTTTCACAAGACTGAGACAAAACCAGCCACAATGTAAGGCTTTACCACTTTGTCCACAGGGGGCGCCAAAATCAACACAGATAGAAAGTTCCTTACTGGAGCTTTAAGTTAAATGTTTCTGTAAGGATTTTTTTTTAACTATATGAAACTTTTGAGATTCATTTTTATGCTTTTCATGATACACAAAAGCAAATAAGAATTATCAACCACAAGAATGAATTTTTAGCGCTTCAAACTGGAGAGAGGGGATAGGCTGGAGAAACAGTCTTGTTTTTATAATTTCACCATGGATCATACATCTGACTTTCAAAAGTCAGCAGACGAGATGTTTGAGTCAAAAGTCACACTTCTGCATGTCGAGGACAAGAACAGCAAAGACTGCTTTTGTCTTCAGGGCGCATCAAAATTGACGTTACAAAAAGTTCCCTACAGGAGCTTTAATTTAAATGACCTAAAAACAGTTTGTATTTATATACCATCCCATTCAATTTGTCTCTCAACCTCTTCTTTGTCTTTTATTTATTTTCCCCATTTCTTTCTTTTCTCTTTAAAGTGGTTCCATACAAAGTGGATTTTGTTCTCCACAACCTCTTTTGTACTTGAGGACAACTTGTTGTCTGAATGTTCTGGCTTTGTGTTCAAGCGGCTCGTTGTAAAGAGGTTTATATGGAAACAGTAGCTGAGTCAGTGAGCCAATGTCAATAAAACCGTCCAACTCTTGACTTTCTAGTCTTTCAAGCCTGCCCTTTCAGACAAAATAATCCCATTTAATAAGCATCTACAGCCACTTTTTGGTCAGCAGTACCTTTTTCTGATCCTGCAGCAGGTCTGTGTTGGGACTCCCTCCTCTCTTCTCTCATGGAACAAACCACCAATAACTCTCCTTCAGACGAATACAGGAAGCCGACTTCAGAGAAAATTCCTCAGCGACGAGAAAAGGGAAAGTTTGTATAATCCTGAGCGTCAGTGTGTCCTGCTGAACAGGTGGGGAGACGCTGTCCCGGTGAACTATAATAGAGAGAGGTCTGGATTTTTTACCACATGGGAAACTGTTCAATATTACATAAGGGTCTCCAGTTTCTCTGATACATAAAACAGTCCCAGACACAGGACCTTGCATCATCTGAGCTGGAGTTATTCAACAATGTATAATGCAGCAAGGTGAGGGTAATGCACAATGACACAGATAAAGTACTCACAAACAGATGACAGAGCCAAGGTCTGAAGTTTGTCTTTATCTCTTATGTTCGTGTTTATTCTGTGCAAGTATTTTATGTCTCTGCAGCTCCACCTTAATAAAAATGCTTACTTTACACAAGAGGTTGAGCTAAAGTTAAAAGCTACAGCAGATACAAAAAGTCTACACACTGCTGTTCAAATTCCAGGTTTTCATGATGTAAGAAAATTAAATCAAGATAAATAATTTCCCAACTTTTTCCACCTTTAATGTGACCTACAACCTGTACAATGCAATTGAAAAACAAACTGAAACCTTTAAGGGGGGAAATAAAAAATAGAAAAGTTAAAAAAACCTGGTTGCATAAATATGCACACCCTTAAACTAATACTTTGTCGCAGCACCTTTGGCTTTTATTACAGCACTCACTCTTTTGGGTAGGAGTCAATCAGCGTGGCTCATCTTGATGTGGAAATATTTGCCCACTCTTCTTTGCAAAACTGCTCCAAATCTGATAGATTGCGAGGGCATCTGCTATGCACAGCCCTCTTCAGATCACCCCACAAATGTTCGATGGGATTCAGGTCTGGGCTCTGGCTGGGCCATTCCAAAGTCTCAATCTTATTCTTTTGTTGATTTAGATGTGTGCTCTGGGTTATTGTTGTGCTGAAAGATGAAGTTCCTCTTCATCTTCAGCTTTCTAACAGAAGGCCGAAGGTTTTGTGCCAACACTGACTGGTATTTGTAACTGTTCATAATTCTAGTTCCAGCTGAAGAAAAACAGCCCCAAAGCATGATGCTGCCACGACCATGCTTCACTGTGGGTATGGTGTTCTTTTGGTGATGAGCAGTGTTGATTTTGCACCAAATATACCTTTAGCAATGATGCCCAAAAAGTTAAACTTTGGTTTCATCAGACCGTAACACATTTTCCCACATGCGTTTCGGAGATTTCAGATGTCTTTTTGCTAAATTAAGCCGGGCTCTGATGTTTTTCTTTGTAAGATAAGGCTTCCTTCTTGTAACCCAGTAGTACATGGACCTAATTTAAAAGTCCACAATAAACATGTTATGTTACGCACTCTTTGCATGCAATTTAATCCTGACTGTACAATCTTATAGAAGTTAATCATGTCAGTGAGTAAGTAATGTAATGCATAAGTCATAAAAACTAAGTAATGAATGAAATACACAGAAAAGAAAGCGAACACAGCGTTTTTGAAATACAATGAGAATTTATTCAAACGGTGCAAAAAAATTAATAATTATAATAATAATAACCTAACATAAAATCTGATGTTCTTTCTATCCAGATTGCACTGTCACACAGCCTTAGGGCTCTCCTCTCCGAAACAAAACAAAAGCAAAACATTAAAACAATTAAAAAAAAATTAAAACAGATCGAAATACCAGGACGAGAGAGATCAAGTTAAAATAATGCACAAATTTGGTAAAATGGATCGCCATTTACATGCAACAGTTCCAGTCCCATGCAACTCAAAAGTTTTCCATGTTAATGTCACTGATGATGAATCTTCTGCTCACACAGAAAATACAGTGTTGTACAATATATATATATAAAAATAGATCGGGTCAGTTGTGTCGCAAAAACTAATTCTGAGCCGGTTCTCCTCCGGTTTGGAGGAAACGAGCTGGGTCGACAAGAACATCACTGTCATGTTTTAGCATAGCACGGTTTGGTGGCTGTAGAAAAAAGTAAACAAAATCTTACAAATCAATAAAAGCAACAAACAATTCAAATCCAGACTGCTAGACAATTAGCCTTGTGAGAAAGAACATCCTAAAATGTCGCAACTAAACATTCCACAAGGAAACCTATTAAAAAATCTCACTATAAATATAAATTCTCAAATGGTATCTTGTTAGGTCAGCATTGAGGAAATTAGTTTGCAACAAGAGACCCACGAGGCCCGTCTGGGAGTCGCCTTCCACGGCCAAAATATCACACCAAATCTACCTCAAATCTAGGCTCTGACAAGCTTTTTCATCCACACCTGTTTCAGTATCCAACAACATACATTCTTACCCTTTAAAAACACTGAAAAACTTTGGGCTTACAAAAATAACTCGAACATATTTATACAACCTCTCATTGTTTTTTTCTTTTAAATACAAAAAAGTGTTTGTAGCCTGTAACGTCTGATGTTTTTTTTAGGTTTCTGAGGCATCCGTTTCATCCTATAACATGAAATTAAAAATGGGTTTTTGGGCTAATATTACTTTGGAGGGCAGGAGAGAGAGTTTGCACACATACTCAACACCTTTAAATAACAGGCGTCACCGTCCCTGCGGTCAGGGAACGCCTCACAGGTCTCCTCTGGTTTAAAATGCAAGTGCATGGACACAAACGCAGCAAATGTTCTCTGTAGGGGGGGAAATAGCATGGTTTAGCGTCAGTAAAACTTTAGTGTTACTTTAAACACACAGTAATAAGGCTTCAAACTTCCATAACCTGCCTTTCAAACACAGAAAATAATGTAATATAGCGTAAAATAGTGTTTAAACACCACCTCTGGAGAGAATCCTCAAATATTTGGGTTAATTTCTGTTTGTAGTTTGAGCGTAGGTCACAAAGAAAAGCCCCAGACACCGAGTTATAAGGAAAAACAAATCAAGGGCGCCCTCAGCTGGGCAAGGCAGTGAATTGCATACTAAATTGTGCTTTTCTTGATTTAATTCAGAGCAGGTTAGAGTGGAGCGACCTCAGCTTTTTAAAAAGGGAGGAAATAATAATTAATCAGATGTTAGAAATCAAAAAAGCCTAAAAATTCAAATTTAAATAAGGAAGACTCAAACAGGACATCAGTTTGAATATTAAGGTTGACATATTTAACTGAAAAAATAGCTTCCACACTGATATTCAACAATATCGTCAGATTTCGGGGCAGTAGTAGCAGAAACTGCAGGCGATGGAGCAGCAGTGAAAACGGGGTGTTTTCGCCCCGCACAGCTTAAAGACAGGACTGTGATGCCGCCAGGACAAACGCTGAAAAGGCAACTAGGAAACTGAGTAAGATGGTGACGCCGGCACCAAAATGCTGCAGCACTACAGTAACTGAATCCTTTGAGAGAAACCCTCCTGACCTGTGGCCCTGATTTCCCATGAACAGAGGTGGCAGTGTCTGCAGAGGTGGACAGAGGACAACAGTCAGGCCACTTCACAAACAGTAAAAAGGTTTGTTACCACGGACTTCAGGAAAGTGCTTGAATTTGTGCAAAAAGAGGAAACGTAACTGGATTTCAGGATGAACGCCAGAAATCTAGAAACTGCCTTCAGTAGAGCTTTAGGGTTTTTGTAGTGAGTGGATGGACATCAGGACGTCCTTTTAGTGAAAACACTGTTAATGCTTAGAGATCGCCTTTTTCTGTGACAAACCATAACAAACGGTTCACATTTCTCAAACATCAGAGCACAGAGGGCTTCTTATCTCAGGACACACAGTTTCCTGAACTCGTAACTTGGTATGAAACCTGTCATTTCATTATGAATGTGATTGTGTTGTGTGCACACAGAATCGAGAGACAATATTCCTCAAATGCAGAAAACAACACTCTTACAGAACAAGTCTGTGACGACCAATCAGTGACACCGCAGCACTCCAGCAGAGATCATTTTAATAAATCAATAAATTAGTTGGTAACTTTTTAATTTCTCTAAAATTTATTTACTCATTTATTTATTTTTTGATCGTTTTAAAGGTGCAGCTCAACAAATCAGAATACTGTAAAAACGTTAAACCTTCTGTGAGGGACTTTAAGTTTGTCTTGTAGTGTCTCCTCTACTGAAACAGTCTTTGCTCATCTTGTCCTCTACATGCCTGAGTCGTATCCTCTGACAATATTCTCATCATTCTGACGCTTTTGACACTTAAATTGATCATTTACTGTGAGTTTTTCTTCAGTCACTTCGCTAACACTCTACCTTTCGTACCAGTTTGATACATAAAAGAAATTACAGGATCAAATTTGTCACTCTTGTCGAAGGTCTTGTTTACTTTTGTGTCTTTAAAAATGCATAAATATGAATTTCAGTGTATCCCGTTAACATAAAAACTCACCACAGAAGCTTTAAGCATGTAGAGGATCAAATATGTAAAAACTGATTTGACACAAACCAAAAGTTTCTCACAGGAGCTTTAAGTAATTTCTTTTTTTGGTGGTGAAAATAATCGAATTGAAACCATTTGAGCTTCGATCACTCTGTATCCAATAACTAAGAGTTGTTGACAGAACAAACTTTGATCAACCGACATTCCTGCAGCTTTAATTTCCTAAATGCAAACCTCAAACATCTCGCATTTGTCTCCAAAATCTGTGCGACACTGACTTTACACGGTGGTGTTCTGCGGGGCGCAGTTAAAAAGCCTTCTGCTGTTAGAAACACGGGAGGATCTGTGAGGGAGAAACATTTCCACCAACGTGTGAAATACTCTGAATCGGGCTCTGAGCGTTTCTTACCAGAGACACAAAACATGTCCACGTTATCTTTGTTCTGCGACATCTGATCAATACTGTGTGAGCGAATGCATTTAGACGGACATCTTTAGGATTTTAAGTTAGACGTGTTTTAAGTCAATATTTATGTTCACTGACAGTGCGGGGCTGTTGCCTCGATGCATGAACATCTCTGGGTTTGCATTCTGTAAAATTAGCACCACAGCAGCCCGCAGAAAGCTATTTCATTAGCATTGCACGCTAGTTTCGATTTGCATTATGCAAATGGTGTCAGACGAAAAAGCAATTTGATGAGGATTATTTCTGCAGTTTCCCGAGGTACATATGACGCAAGCATGGAGTAACAGTAGTGTAAAATCTGTATAACACTGAAATCACCCTCCACAGACGTGACTTCCAAACACTCAGACATCCCTCAGCTGACCGATCCGACTTCATCACAGAGCAAAAATGGAGCCCAGACGCTCGTGTCGTTCCTGTTTGTGCTTGCATCGCGGTGTATGAAGTCGTGTGAGTCTGACTTAGTGAGTATGTGTGCGTGTGAATGTATCTGATGTGTGCGGATGGGTGTTTTTGTATGGTGCCTGCCGTTTACATTCTCTCCACTAGGAGGAGACAGTAGCAAGGCGTTAGACTGATAAAGGAGGGGAGCCTGCAGCTCACACACACACACACACACACACACACAAATAAACACACACACACACACACACACTCATACGTAACGCCTGCATAAGAGCCACAGCAAAATGTAACAGAAGTGCAGTTAGTTTACTCTATGGTCTATCACGTGACCCCCGCAGTCAAACCCCCGTGTCGACTGGTCGCCACTTTCTCTGCTCCTACAGGGAGTGTCACGGCTAAAAAAGAGGGAGGGAGCTGGTTGTGGCTTTCTCGTGCCCGTGCTCAGGCTGATCCACGCCAGCTGTTACTTTTTTTTTACTGACAAAGGCCACTCATCAAATTCAAGCCGTAGCAGGGTCCGTTCAGAACCTGTGGATGGCCGGTTCTGTCTCCCTCTTTTTCAGCTCTTCTCTGTAGCAGTAAGAGCAGTAGTTGCCCGTCTCGGGGTGTCCGTAGTAGGTGCAGCTGGGTGTCCGACAGCGGCTGGACTGCAGGTTGGCCAGACCGCCGGCGCTGCCCAGAGAGTAGTGTCTGACAGGGGGCTGCCCGCTCCGAGAGTCCAGGTTGGAGCGCACGTCCCGGAAGCCGTTTGTGTAACTCCCGGCAGCGTGTTCAGACCCGGGGTAGTCTGGCGGGTCGAACTCGGGGGGATACGAGGGCGCGAGGCGAGTGGGACTCAAGGAGGAGGGGCCTTGTGAGTTATTATACTGGGGGTGTGGGGGACCCTGTGCTGTGGGGCAGTGTCGGGGAAGTGTGGCGTAAGAGGGGAGGCCGGGGTAAGAGGTTGCGGGGGATCCGCCGGCGAGCTGGCGCCGGGTATCCATGTAGCCATGCATGTGAAGGTGCTGGGTGAGGGGCTGGACAGCGGGAGGCTGGTCTATGAAGGAGGGCCGGGGGATGGGGACGACACCAGGATACATGGAGGTGGTCAGAGGAGAGGCTTTGAGCTGGTTAAAGGTAGGGGAGGCGGTCTCTGACAGATCCTCTTTCACTTCGTAAGCTCGATACGTCAGCTCCGGACCGCCGACGGTCTCCTTCTTGGGTATCTGGATCCCGTTGGTGATGTTCTTCCTCTCCAGATCCCGCCGCTGTTGTTCCTGCTCAGCCCTGAAGCGGTCCTCTGCGTCTGTGAGGTAGCGCTGGATCATCTCCTCCTGGAAGGGCTGCCGGTTGCTGGTGGTGAGAAGGCTGGCGAAGATGAACTTCCTCTCACCCTGCATGGCGGCCCGCAGGATTCCCAGGCTCACTTTGACGTCGGCGCTGTACTTATAGGTTTCGCTCTCGGTGCTGCTCCCCCCGCTGCTGCTCATACTGCTCCCCGTCCCGTTCAGACGCTCGCTACCTGAGGAGGGGGAGCCTTTGCCAGAGTCCTCGGAGGCGTGGGCTGAAGGCGAGCCGTCTTTGCTGCCCTTCCTCCCCCTAAACGAGCTCTTCTTCTTCTCCCCGCCCTCCTGCTTGACACCTCCAGCTCCAGCGTTCTTTCCCGTCATCAGTCCGCCCACGTTTTTCTTCAGCTTGCTGCCCAGACTCTTGCCAAAGCTGCCGAGCTTGTTGGCCACGGAGTCTGCCCTCTTCTTGTCTTTGTCCTTGTCCTTTTCCTTCTTGGTTTTGTCCTTCCCCGCCGTTCCTGTCGCCGAGCCGTTGCTGGAGGAACTGGACGAGGAAGAGGAGCTGTTTTTGGCCAAAGAGCTGCCGCCGTTGACTGTTGATCCTGCGGTCGTGTCTCCGTTTCCGTTCGAGCTGCTGCTGACTGACTCCTTGTCTGACTCTCCTGAGTCTGGAGGCGTGCGGGCGTCCTCTCCTGCTGATGCTGTGGGAGACTCGGGCTGGGCCAGGGGGGCTTGCTGCGAGGACACGAAACACAAACACAAGTTAGCGGAAAAACCTGAACATATCACAACTTAAGAATATACGTATAAACATAATAATTCTGGCTAAGTCCCCCAAAAAATTGATTTCAAAGATCTATGTTTCACTACTTTATTTTGACTCTTCAAGCTATGACTCTTTGAAGCTGCTATGGGAACGTGACCTGGAGGTGATGTTTAATTCTGTTGACTGGAACAAGATCTGTAGTGGGGTTTTCCCTAAATGTACCTCGATCTCTATACATGAACAGAACTTTAAATTTTTCTTTAGAACCTATTACACACCCGTTCGCCTCCAGAAAATGTTCCCTGGCACTTCTAATCTTTGTTATAAATGTAAAATACATAAAGGGACATTTATTCACTTGTTTTGGTCATGTGACCATATCCAGACTTTTTGGAAGGGGGTACACTCTGTAATCCAGGAGGTCACTGGTAAAAAATTTCTGCTGACCTCTTCTTTCTGTCTCCTTAGTCATTATTCCCCACACAATCTTTTTGACGCAGATACCAAATCTTTGTTGATAATCCTTTTATTTTTGGCTAAAAAATGTATTTTGCTGAGATGGTCAACTTCCCGGGTCCCTACTGTCGACATGTGGATAACACAGATCTCTGCACTTATTCCTCTCGAGAAGTTGACTCACGACCTTAACCATAAATCGGACAAGTTTTGGAGGATCTGGGAACCATTTAATTCCTTTTTACAGAAATTATAACTCATCATATGTCCCTGGAAGAGGAAGGCTGACTATTTTTTTATTTGCCTGTCTCCTGTCATCTTGCTGACTTTGTATGTGTATATATTTGTGTATGCATGGATGGATTTATAGCGATATATATTGCAGTGCTCGCATTAGTTTGGGGTGGGACTTTTTGTTTTGTTTTTGTTTGTTTTGTTTTGTTTTTGTGTATGTTCTGTTGTTAGTCTTGTTTTTCTAATGTTTGTACTCTAAAATCTGAAAAACCAATAAAAAGAGTATTAAAAAAAAAAAGAATATACGTATAAACTCAAAACTGCATTCGGCCTAAATTTAAAAGTACAAACACGCAGAGAAGACCCGTGCCCCTCAAGTACAGGGGGGAGGATCAGAACAAGATACAGAGGATGTGAAGAGGGTGAGTCATAGAGCTGCTTTTCGCAGACCAGCGCCGAAAAAAACAAATGACTCAGATTCCAACCGCTTTTCATATCAAACAGTTTAAGGAAGCTGCTAATCTAAGAGCGCTTTTTTTGGAAAGGACACGACCCACATGATGACGCAGTGTTCTGATCTCGAACAGGAGGCCGTCACAGACTAAACCACCTTCCAGCGGTGATGACCATCACACTGATATCCTCTGGCGGCACAGCCCGACCAAACAATGCCCTCCAATTATGTTTAAACACAGGGATTCCTGCGTTTCCGCCCGTCCCTGTTAAAGTTAACCCGTGAACTTGTCACTGCCAGCTCCCTGATGTTAGCATGTAGCGCACAAGGGAAGCTTTGTCGCCGTGTTCGCATGGCGTGACTTTACAACCTGAATGGCCCAGTGTAGTTTGTTTTCGAAACATGCTTAGTGGACAGCTGGTGAGACGGGAGAGGAATAAATATTGTCTTTGTTTCGAACGGGAGCAGGAAATCGACGACGACAAGCAGCTTTGACACTCAAAGTCGAGCGTGACTAGTTTGTGTGTATTTTTCCTGTTAAATAGTTTGTGTTTACTAAAACGCTCTTACCTCGCAGGGCAGGGGCAGCCAGGTGACCGTCATGTAGCTGTGCAACATCTGGAGCTTGGCCTCCAACGAGAGAGCCACACTGAGAGGAAGCAAAGAGAGAGAGAGATGAAAGTTAAAGCTCTGCGAGGAGACGCTGTCGTTTAACGTCGTACTTAAGGGGGTGTAATGTGCTATTTTTGTGGATGTAGGTTTGGTACATCATGGATTTATTTGTGTGCGAGACTGAAAATGCAGCGCTCTCTGACAAATGATCTAATGAATGTAAGTGAGACAGAGTGTGGGAGTCTTTCTGCAACTTTGGAGCAAACCTCCCTTCTCCTGAGTGCCTGTCCCGTGATAGAGATGTGTAAAGTGAGAAAGAGCGCATACAAGAGAGACGCAGCAGAGGTTTATTACATTATAGATAAAACAAGCTGTTCCTCCTAGAGATTATAGGTGTGGAGATCTCATTTCACATCTGCAGTAGACTGAAGAGTACTGGCTCACTCTCAATAAAACTTCAGTACCATTGAAACTTTCTTTGAGTCGGAGACACTCGGGCAGCCTGGTCATCTCTGGATTGATCATTTCCTGCATTGTGGAAAAACAACCGAGGGCTTAGCCAACACCCCAGCCTGCACTAACACGACTTGTGAATGATGGACTTTAACCTTTCTTAAGCCATTTTCCGGCACTGATTTGCTGTGTTTTGACATTTGAAACGACCTGAAATGAACTGAAAAAGATTAACCTTGATGAACTGTTTTTGAGTTATTGTTTGTGGACGGCTGGGTTTTGAGATTCAAGGGGGATTTCTTCGATTTTGTGTTTCCTTTTTCTTATGAAACAGTAACACATATAAAAGCTGAGTTTACTCTCTTTGGTCTATTTTGGGTTCTAGGTGAGTTTTCTTGTACAGTGCCCAGCATAAGTCAGTACACCCCTTATTAAAAGTAATGTATTAATTACTATCTAGATGAGAAAAAGTACAATTTCCAAAGTTTTGACAAAGCTTAAGTTTAACATGACATTATATTTACCATAAGATGAAAATAAGGCTGATATGGTAACTGAAATTTAGCTTTGCTCCCAGAACTTTAATTAGGGTGTATTTATTTTTGCACCTTAATTTCATACTGAAAAAAATGTTTTGTTGATTTTGAAAGGAAACTAAAGCTTTTTTAACAACTCTGAAAGGGTGTATTCATTTATGCTGAGCACTGTACATTAGGAGGTCTATGGTTTTTCATCATGCAAATATTTGATTTTTATTGTTTTCTCATTTCTTTCTATTTGTCTATTTCTTTTAGCTCTCATGTCTATCTCTGTAAAAAGCGCTATATTAGTAAAGTTTATTATGCAACTTTATTGTTCATTATTTACGACAGAGTATTAGGGACCCATTGAGAAAATTTGTTTTAAGACTCCGAGATTAAAGTAATACATTTACGAGAATAAAATCATTACTTACCAGAATAAAGTCGTAATAAAATTATTATTTACGAGAACAAAGTCATTATGAAAATATTACTTACGAGAATAAAGTCCTTCTTTTTTAACCTGTTGTTGAAATGAGAACCATGGAGCATTTCGTGAAAATGAGCTTCAATATCAGGTTCTCAAACAAGGAGACACTTTTGGCACATCAGCACCACATTATCACAAGTAATATATTGATTTTATTACCACTTTATTCTCGTAAATTGACAACTTTAATCTCAAAGTCTAATTTTTTTTTCATAATGTGGCCCTAATACTCTGTCGTAATTATTATTTATTATTGTTTTTGATATATTTTTACATGCTTTTCTAGTAGATAATAGTTGTCTAAGATTTATACTAACCTTACAAACAAATGAGAAGTAGAATGGTGTTTGCCTTGCTGCTCTGCACTTGATCAATCTAATTAATTCAAAGGTTCTTAAGCTTGAAAAAAGGACAGTTTCCTGCAGTAACATGGCTGGATATAAAAGGATACTCTTAGCAGTGGGAGTGTTTGAGAAGTAAAGGTTCGGATGTGTTCACCACACTGAGAGAGAGACTGGATGAGGAGGTCATCCAGCTACTCCACAACAATGTTCCTGAGTGTAATACTGGAAGGAATTTGAGTGTTTCATCATCTACAGAACAAAATATCATTAAGAGATTAAGTCAATCTGGAGAAATCTGTGAAAATGGAGTAACGCCGAGAACTGATACTGGACGGATGTGATCTCCAGGTCCTCAGGCGGCACAGAGAGTTTTAATATCCAATTTGTTTTCATCGCAATAGTTTCAATTAAATCCAGTATTTTAATGATGTAAAGGACATCAACTTCTATCAACAACAACTCTTTTTGAATTGGGATTGTATTTGATCCCACCTGCATCTTTAACATTTACCTGGAGAAGAGGTGAAGAAACGTCAGTAACACTTTCTTTTACGGTACACTTATTACCAGGTAATTAACAGGTAATTACCTAGTAACAACATGAAATTATCTGGTAATTACATGATAACTACTAAGTCAATACTGTCTAGCTACCAGGTAGGTAACGTTCCATCATCATACAAATTTGAAGCCGAATTGCTCTGATATTTCCTGGATTTTCTCAGCTTCCTGGAACCACCACTTGTGCAGTAGCGTTGTACGCATTCGGCGGGTGAGTCGCTGTGATAATGCTCGGCTCAAACAGCGTATCGCTACGCAATCTTCGCACGCCCATAGGCTGTATCAAGTGTCAATCATAGAAAACAAGAACCCCAAATAGCTTCTGAAAATGGAGCTGCACAGAAAAAAGAAAAAAAGAAAAACTAGACAGTATTGACTTAGTCGTTATCATGTAATTACCAGATAATTTCATGCTGTTACCTGTTAATTACCTGGTAATAAGCGTATCGTAAAATAAAGGGTTACTGAAATATCTTTATTTTTCCTCTTTATGGCAGATCCTGAAGTTTAGAAAACTCTCTATGCAACACTGGTTCCTTCTTTTTTATGCAGGCTGATATTAAGTCGCTCTCTTTTCACGCAGTACAAAGCCGAAAGCATCACGCTTCTGTTATTACTCTTGCTCCGTAGCAGCCTTTCAGCTGAATGAACATCATCTCCACAGCCACTCGTGTAATTTCCTCTCCGTCAGGCTTTCTCATCTGAAGCAGAAATCCTCCGTGTCGTCAGCTGACGTAGATACGGGGACAGCTATTGTTGGTTTCTCTATTTTGGCGCTCCTTCCTCTGTTCCATTCATAGAAAGTATTTAGAGCTAATCTCATTGTAAGTGGAACTGAGTGTCGCTAATCTGAGTTCAGGGATCAATCCCCGCACACTGACACTCTTTTCTGAAGGTTCAGCTGTCCCACAGAGAGTACGCACGCAAGAGGACATGTGCTACTCTCATTTGTGTCTGTTCAGGTTGTGACCCACAGAAGAAGCCGTTGGTAAAAGGCACCTTGTGAAGAAGACGTCTGACATGACAAAGACGACTGAATGTAAGAGTGTTGGGGCTGTTTTTAGCAACAGGCCGTACCTCGCCAGCATCACGTTGTCTGTGTCATCCTTGCCCCACTCCCAATCCTTCCCCGGGTCCACGGCGAAGTGCAGCGGCAGCATTTTGTGCTCTGAGTCAGTGAGAGGGATCACAACTGCTGGTGGAGAAGAAGAAGAAGAGGATAAAACGCTTTAATAAAAAAGCACGCTGGAATGTCAGCAGACGGAAATACTTCACAGCGCAATCAATTCTTTCACTTTCTATTTTCACGTTTGGCCCAATCTGCCCGACCAATATTGTGTTTGGACGGCTTCATTTGATAATTTTAGACTGGTTCACGTCTGAGTGTCTGGACTTTGTCTGGGAATCAAGGGTAAACTTCTATTCTCCCCATAAACCACAGTCTAGGCTCAAAGATTCAGTGTTTCATAAAAATCTATAACTAGAAAATATGACCCAGAATGTGTGTTTGAACACATAAAATGATATAAAAGTGTAATTTTAAACAATTTAATCCACTTTCACTCACAACAGATCTTCAAAACTCGGGCTTGACATGAAAAACTTTGCAAAACTATCATTCAGAGTTGATCTCAAAGCCACTCAGGAACCAAAAGTCCATTATTTTATTTTTAAAGTCAACATTATAACAAGACTGACCATCCAGGAGAAGACACAAAGCTGTAAATCAAGACAGCAGGTTTGTTTTTAACTCCCAGAAACCTCTTCTCTAACCTCTGCGAATACATTATTTAAGGTCTTTTATTCCTGCAACAACTGATTTCTCGTCTGATTAATGTGCTGTGATTTACGGCCCTAAAATGTTAACTGCCCACCAGGAGGCTGCTGGAAAGACAAATCAATACCCGCATGATAATAAAGATGAATGATGCCGAGCATTACCTTGCTCTTTGGAGCTGTCCTTCTGCTCCATGGAGACCAGGGCGGAAAAGTGCGCCTGGTCGTACGCCAGGACCAGAGGCGAGCGATGGCACTTGGCAGCTGGCACTTCCAGTGGTAGGTAGATGCCTCCGAATGGGATGGGAGCGAAGGCTGAGGAAGGGTAACAAGAACATTAAACATCTGAAAAGCGCAGCCTGCAGCAAAGAAACCAGGTCATAAAGTGCTCTGAGAGAGCGAGGAGGAAATAAAAAGAAGCTTTTACTTTGTCTGGGTGCATGAATCAAACCTTTCCTCTTTCCTTTCCCTCATTATGAATGCTCTCTCACATCATCATCATCATTGATTGAATTAACGCCATTAGCCTCAGGTGTCTTACCGAGTGAATTAACAGGATTTAGCCTCCTGATCTGAAGGGAAATGCCGGTGTCAATATATCTTCAACATCTTTGTCTTATTTGTTAGTTTCAGTTTTTGCAGTATCACGTTTGGATGGATGTTTGCCATCCATTTGCTGTGTATGAATATGTCTGAGTGTATTTGTGCATCAATGTTTGAGGATAAAAATGGCCGAATGTCTGACGAACAACACAGGATCCCGTCAGAGATAAAACAATGACGGTTCAGCCTCACAGACATCTGCAGAGCCTCATGATTAACAAGTTGCTATCATGGCGTCCTGGAAAAGATCCTGCATATCAAAGAGTCACTTTGATGAGTCGGTTGTCCATCTTGTCTGTGAGTTCATTTCTTTAAAAGCCTTTTCTCTGGAGTCCAAATTCTGGATCCCAATCATTCTTAAAGTCAATGTTAATTACAAATGCGCCAACCAAGCTGACTCTAGCGGATGCGCTCATATTTAACCCTTCCTGCTCCTCTTCAGAGCCTCTCACACAAATCTTTGACGGACATTTTGTACAGAAAGGACGCTCAATCTTGGAGGAGCTTAAATTCCCACATAAAAATAATGTCTCTTCTCATAAATGACCATCATAATCCCTTGTAAACAATTTTACTGGCACTTTTTAAAGTCTTTAATGACGATGTTTGTTGTTTGCCACTGCGATGCACCACATTACTGTACACTGTGTGCTTTTAACCGCTTTTGTATCACAAACTGCAAATTCAAAGTCCCTGGGAGGCCGATAAAGCTCTCTGAACTCTGAAGACTCTCCTTATAGTCAGCTCTGGCTTCATAAAGCAATGATGGCCACAGTAAAACAACCAAAACTTATGTCTCCAAAACAAACTATAAATCTGTTGATATATTATGAAATAAAAGGCAAACAGCTCCTACAACCTTGCAGGCTTTGAGGAGTGCTTTAATTCTCGCAGGAGGAGTGCTGTCGGCTTCTTGTTGTAGGAACAAATTATGTGTTTATGCTCATTTGTTATATGTGACAAAATTGGGTCAGCCTGCGTTTGGCAGTGTATCAGTGTTTGTTTTAATCAGCTTAAGATACCAGGTGGGTGGTTATTATATCATCAGGATAGATCACACAAATCATCAATCACTGAGGAGGACTTCATCAAAACTGTTTTCTTTCAGATTCTTCCCTGATTGTTTCAAAGTGTGTCAGACGAAGTGCAAATTCTGCACCTGATGAGGATAAAAAGAGAGAAACTAATGATGTATGATAACGTCTAATTGCTGAGTTAAGCTCTGTAGCTTATTTCATTTTTTTATTGTTGATTAAACCAACCTTTTATTACTTGTGTTTTGTTAGAGGAGTTTATTATAGATCTCATATTGTAAGTGAAGCTCTGTTATTCTTTATCGATCCCTGTAGGAAGATTTATTTGATGCATTTAACTCATCAAAGCAAAAGGAGCCGAGTACAACCACTCAGCTGTGCTGCTTTAACATCATGTTGGTGCTATTCACGTCGGTAAAATACCCTTTAATTGTTTGTTGTCAGAGGATTTACGATAAAATTTGATACAACATAACTAGGAAGTTATTAAAGGGATATTCAGGCATAAATTTAACTTATGGTCAAACACACCTTAACACCGAGTTAGACATCCCCTTGAGAGATGAATGATGCCGACTGTTTGCTTCTCTAGTTATACCAACTTTATTAACGACCACACGATAGCAATACACAGTGGTCTGAGGAGCCATCAACAAACCTCAACCAAAACGCCACTCTATAGCCACAAATAATACTCAGAACAGCACCTAACTTCATCAACAGAACATATAGAGTCCCAGCCATAGTAGTAGACACCAAACATCTTTTTAACTTTGTCTGGTTTCTTTAGCAAAGAGACTAAACACAACTCACCTACTCTCTTCCAGCAGCTGCTTGTTTGTAGGGGAGCCCTGACGAGTCGATCACTGAGTGCAGCGGAGTTTCACAGCTCAAGGAAGAACATTTATAGTTATTACTTCATGGAAATACAATCAGCGTTTTTGTGTCCTGGTCTGATTGCATCTCCATGAAGTAATAATCATAAATTTTCCGCTGCACTCCGTGATCGACTCGTCAGGGCTCCCCCACAAACAAGCGGCTGCTGGAGGACAGTAGGTGAGTTGTGTTTAGTCTCTTTGCTAAAGAAATCAGGCAAAGTTAAAAAGATGTTTGGTGTCTAGTACTATGGCTGGGACCCTATATGTACTGTTGACAAAGTTAGGTGCTGTTCTGAGCATTATTTGTGGTGTTTTGGTTAAAGTTTGTTTATGGCTTCTCAGACCGCTGTGTATTGCTATTGTGCGGTCATTCATAAAGTTGGTATAACTAGAGAAGCAAGCAGTCAGCAACATTCATCTATCGAGATGGTGTCTAACTCGATGTTATGGTGTGTTTGACTCTATCTTAATATAATGCCGGAATATCCCTTTAAGTTTGATACAACATAACTTGTTAGTTATTAAGGCTTTTTGTGGTTATTTATTAGGGAATTTGTCCTTTATTAGACGGGACAGATCAGAGCCTGATACAAATTGGTAACCAGAGTTTCTGCAACAGCCAGAGTACAAACCCAGAGCTCAGCCACTGTTTCACCACTTTATGTATCATGACATTGAGTGCCAGACAGGTGCTTCTGTTCACAAAGTGTAAAGTCATTATCACAGAGAGAAACATGAGGCCTCTGGGAGACATTTACCCTCTCCTCCAGAGTCCCTCAGCATGGTGTCAGCCACCACCACGATAGGCCGTCTGAGGACATGAGCCAGAACGAAGACGTGAAACTCCTCCAGACTCTCGTAAACCGGCTCATCTGAGGACTCCGCCCTGAAGACGACAACAGAGACACAATTGTTTATAGTGTTGCCAAACCAGAGATAATCAAAGCTTCCCGATAACTATAAATGTTTATTTGTCTTATTAATAGAACCTTTAATTATGAGTTGATGACATTTTCAAGTATCAAAGAAGTTTACTGGAAAAAAAAGGATTAATTTGGTTTTACACTCCGAAAAATTGGATCCACATTAAAAGTTTAGTGTGTTTTTTTATGTTGGTATTTTTAACACATAGAACTTCGTCTTGCTATGATAAATAGCAGATTGACTGAGCCACTCGGTGCTGATTGTGAGCTCAGTTGTTTGTTCATGAATAAAAACATGAGTGTGACTGAGTGCGTGCCGGGCTAACAGGCCCTGCATTGTCCCGGTCAGACCTTACCCGTTGGTGCCGTTGGTGCTGTAGTGTATTCTGGGCTCACTGGAGGCCAGCTTCAACAGTTCATTCCACTCTTTCTGCCACTCCTCCTCCGTGTACACCAGACCGGACTGAGGAGGAGAGGAAGAACACACACACACACACGTTTGCCATTTAGAAAGGGAGTGTCAAATGTCACAAAAGCATGTACTGGCATTACGGCAGCGTACCACAAGGTTATGCTGACAATTGAGGACAGAAACTTAAGCAGAGTCTTGCCCTGTAGTTCACACAACAGCAACAGAATCCTGAGCAATATCATGTTTCAACCACCAGAAAAAAAAAACATCCATCAACAAGTTTCCTTCCTTAAAATCACCGCCTGAGTTCACCTGTCGCATATTCACACATGAAAAACCTCCAAATGCTGCAGTCATCTGCTGCTGTTAGCGTCAGTGCAGCTTCACTAGAGCAAACCGGGTTCAAGAGATTCACTTGAGGACACCTCTGTTGTAGCTGTTGAAGAATGAGCGAACAGTGGGCAGTCATTCGTGTGGCATGTCCTCTGTGGGTGTCAGCGCGCCGTCTGAAAACCTCTTTGGAGAACATACTGGCTCGCTTTCACAGGGAGAAAAGCCTTCATGCTGTGCAAAAATAAAAAAGGCCTCTGAAGATGCTCTTCACGCTTGGAACGAAAGTGCAAAGCAAACACGACTCCGAATCTATCTTTCGGAGCTTCTGATAAACACGGTATCAGTAGTAGGTGTAGATATCAGCACTTAGAGATAATACAGCTTAGCAGCG
This sequence comes from Xyrichtys novacula, assembly GCA_962446985.1. Lineage (NCBI taxonomy): Eukaryota > Metazoa > Chordata > Actinopteri > Labriformes > Labridae > Xyrichtys > Xyrichtys novacula. The sequence continues at coordinate 30,866,231 of OY660871.1, forward strand.
GGGGGGAATGATGAAGTGATCTGACAACCGCCGTTTGTACTCGGTGCAGAGTCAAGCACTCCAGTGATAAAACGGGAGATTAAATCTTTTAAAGCCAATCCAACACCTGATAAGTGCAAGAATGTGTGAAAGTGAACTAGCATGACCCTTCAGCAACAACAAACCTGCTGGCAAAAGGGAAGGAAAAGCAGTGTAAACAACCGTCAAATGCAGTGTCAACTTTTAGATTCACTGTCATTACAGCAGGTGCAGCACCTTCAGCCAACACCACACGGTCCATTTATTAGGCACACCCTGTTTTGGTTGGTTTTTGTTGGTTGAATGTCATGATTTATTTGAAGTTGTGTTTCTGTTTCACTCCTTTGTTTGTTCAGCACTTTTCATCTGAGTGTTTTAAAGTGCAATACAATTACTGTACAGCTTTACTGACAGTGGAGTGGAGGCCACACAACTGTTCTGCACTTAAAGGGATATTCTGGCGTTGATTTAAGTTGGGTCAAACACACCGCAACACCAAGGTAGACACCCCTTCAAGGGATGAATGTTGCTATACCAACTTTACAAACGACCACACGATAGCAATACACAGTGGTCTATGTCTCTACAAGCAAACCTCACCTAAAAAGCCACACATAACCACAAATAATGCTCAGAACAGCACCTAGCGGAGTTTCGCAGCCCAAGGAAGAACATTTATGATCATTACTTCATGGAAATGCAATCAGACCGAGACGCTAAGGCAGAAGAACTACCACATCTGCAGCGGAAAATGATTAATATGACGATTATTACTTCAAGGGAATAATCTGCTGCACTCCGTGATCGACTTGTCAGGGCTCCTCCCACAAACAAGCGGCTGCTGGAGGAGGGTGGGTGAGTTGTCTTAAGTCTCTTTGCTAAAGAAATCAGGCAAAGCTAAAAAGATATTTGGTGGCTAGTACTATGGCTGGGACTCTATATGTCCTGTTGATGAAGTTAGGTGCTGCTCTGAGCATTATTGGTGGCGTTTTGGTTGAGGTTTGTTTATGGCTCCTCAGACCGCTGTGTATTGCTATCGTGCGGTCGTTACTAAAGTTGGTATAACGAGAGAAGTGAGCAGTCGACATCATTCATCTCTCGCGGGGCTGTCCAACTCAGTGTTATGGTGTGTTTGACCGTAGTTTAATTTTACGCCGTAATATTCCTTTAACTTGACTTTTTTATTGCTCATTCTGGTCATTCAGTGTTTAATCCTTAAAGCAGAAGCATCAGTAGTGACAACCTCTTCACACACATCAAAACAAATCAATCTGCGGAAAGGAGGTCAGCATATTTCATCTCAGCCTGTTGACACTGTGGCATAAACATTCTTTTCATTAGCGCTCTGAACTTGTTTCCTCTCTCAGTCTGGTCTTGAGTGTCTGTAACTAATGAAATTTACTGGATATAGATGAGAGCAGCTTGAGGAGCTACTGAGACTCTTCCAAGTCTGATCGAGTCAAGTGGGGTAAGATCCTGCCCTGCAATTCAGGCAACAACGACAACAAAGCTGGTGAGCCTGTAAGTTGCAGATTGCTGCAAAGTAACTAAAAGCATTCTCACATTACAAAATTACACACGATTGCCAAAGCATGACTGATTCTCCCTTTTCTACCGCTGTTTAATCACACTCAAATCTGTTCACAGTCTGACAAATCATACTCAAAGATGCTTCCTCTGACTGAACATCAGAAAAATTAAAGACGGCGTCTTTGGCAGAGCTGTTCTTTTTAAGTGCAGAGATGAGCTCAAAGATTGAGTCTGAAGTAACCAAATGTGTTCTGGCATTTTAGTCCCCGTTTCAGCGTCATAAAGAAGTATCTGGAAAAACAAAAAAGTGCACACTAATAGCCTGTTTGATTTGACATTTAAAATGTTTCGCTGCAGCTGTGCAAGCAGCTGCAGACAGCCGTAAAGTGTCTGATAGAAGAAGCATAAAAAGCCTTTACTCGCCCATTATCTTTCTATTATTTTTCCTACTGCTAACGCTTGCAGCCGTCTGTAGGTGCAGCAGTAACACTTTGATCACAGCGTCATCACAGAGTTAGAGAAAAGTGCAGCTTCTAGAACTGACCTCTTTGTTCTGCTGGGTCTGCTGCCACCTCCACCTGCGCTTCAGAGCCTCTCTCTCCAAGCCGTGGTCCATCAGCGCGTACAGGGACTTCCGCAGCATCAGGTCCCGGTCATGAAAACCCCACATACCTGGATTCAATGACAAAACCTCAATAAGACCGTGTGCATGAAGTAAAATAGAGCAGCGTTTGTTTCAGGGTTTTCTTTGTCTGTCCTCGCTGTGATTGCACGTTTAAAAATAAGATTCATGTTGTTGAGACCAGAAATAAAAGTTACGAACTAACGCCAGAGCTATTTTTGTCTTAAACATATGAGTGTCTCTAGAAAGCTCAGATTAAACACACAAGTACTACATTCATACCCACTATCCAGCAGTGATGCACTGTGGGGGCTCGAACAAAGCCTGCACATTAGTAAGAGTGTTATTAATTTCCTGGGTTATGGCTCCACAGTGGGCAGCTAAGGCTAAATGAATGTGCTCTCTAACACTGTAAAATGCAATTAGTGTTTGAACTAACAAAGAAGCTCTGTTAATGAATGTTAATGGAGTGTGAACCTGCACCGTGTCAGGGGCGCCAATAAAAAAAAATATGTGCGATACTCACCGAGCGAGGCCGCGTGTAACAGACAGTTCCCGTCTCCGCTGGTTGCCAGGGGCAGCAGACTCTGACAGTTTGAAACCACTTTTGTCCACCAGTTCAGTCGCCCTGTGGGAGAACGAGGAAAATATCACCTGTTTGCAGCACAGAAATGTCACAGTATTTAATCCTGAAGTATTTTGGATTTAGGAAAAAAGATTGTGTAGCTTTTTTTATTTACAGTCACACAAAATCATAAAATAAACAAACTTTATGTGCTGTTATCTTTCCCAAACAGCCCTCGGCACATATGTGATGATAATCTTTATATTTTTTATTATTACGGGTTGGTTTTCCTTTCCTATTTAACTCGACCAGCTTTATTATTACTTCTTTATACAGAACAGCATAAAAAATCAACACATTTCTGGCATCACTGGCATCACTTTTTAATGAGAAACTTGTTGGTGGCATGAATTCATTATTAATTACTGTGAACATTTAAGCTCCTAAAGATCTATTTCAAAATCTAATTTCAGTCCAGATTGGTTTAAACTCGTTCCTAATCGGACTTTATCACATCTGTTTCTTCTTGAATAGTTTCTTTATTACATTTGCAATCGTATTATAAAAGGATTGCTGATGTATATGAAGAGTGCTTTATTTGATGTTTAATTAATACGTCATGTAATCAGATCTCAGGAGAATATTAGCTCTCATTCTCAGGGGAATTTACTCAATTACATTAAGGTAATACGAGATTGTGATTTCAATGTACAAAAGCCTTCTCACGTGTGGTAGAGCTGCAAGATATGACTTTATTAAAATCCAGGATGGATGGAAAAGCACGCAAGCTTTAAGGGCGGCTGCAGACTTTAACGTCAAGACTCTAAAGACCGTTTTAGGATCCGAAAGAGAGAAACTGAGACTATTTCACACTGCATAACAAACCGATACAGATGTAGCACATTTAATAAATATATCCTCCAACTAAACATTAATTCCCTTTACTTTTTTAACTATGTTTTTGTCTTTTTCTCCTTTCATCTACTATTCAGTTAATAAGAAGCTTACTTTATGAGCTGCTGAAAATGCAGAATATGTCACATGAACACGCAAATTAAAAATCATATCATGCCATCCAGACAATAAAGTATCTGACACGTCCAATGTAAGATTTAAAATTTCCTTAACTAGTTTCACTCTTTATGACTTTTCAAGGATCAGCAGGAACCCTGATAGAAGCGGTTTAGTTCTTCATTACTCAGTGAACAAGAACAATGACGACCAGGACCCTAAAAGCTCCACTGTTTAAACAAATTCAACCAAAATCATTTAAAATCCTGTTTAACTTCATCATCTTATTTCCAAAAGTCCTCTGAAAACTTTATAAAAATCCAAGCAATGGTAACTTTGCATTTGATTTGTTTTTGGCTGTGAAGTGATGCCGTATTATATTCCAGTTTCTCGCACCTGCGTGCTCCAGAGCCACCATCATGGACTGCTCTATCAAGTCCCTCTCAATGAATCCGCGGAAGTCGTCTCTGTACACGGTGAGGTCTGGTAGTTGGAAAGTGCAGAGGGGCGTGTCCAGAAGCGGCTCGCTGCTGCTTCCTCCCGTGCTCGAGACATGAGAGCGGGCCAGGGACACGATGGTTGAACTGGCGTGGGAAATTCCCCTTGACAGACGCTTTTCTGTTGCTGCTACAGAAAAGAAAGGATGAAAATAAAACATTTAATGTTAATAAACTTTAAAAGGTTCCTCATGTACATATGCGCTATTATTGATAATGATTTAGAGCTTAGTAAGTATTTAACGCCCGTTATAAACCCAGCAATCAAATTTAACTAGTGTACTAACCAGGTAATTGGTGTTACATAACATTAAACAGGTGTCTTGCTGGTGTCCTCACCTTGCACCACCTCATCTTGGCGTTGAAGAACCGGTCGTCCTACCCTGGCCATCTCCTTTTCTGGGGGTTGATAGTTCCTCTCCTCTGTGAATGAATACGTCAGGTTCCCAGCATGCACCTGTCGCAGCTGCTCAAAGTCACTAAGGGCAGCAGTGAAGTCCCAGTTCTTGCCTGCACATACCAATACACACACAGACGCACACACACCCACAGAGGGAAAGGGAGAAAATCTGTCAACAAGTCCAGCGTGACAACCTGAATCCTGTTTCTGAGTCAAGTAAATGACACATCCTTAATGAGTTTAAATATTTACCACGGGACAGGGCGACCAAAGGCTGTCTTATCTTATGTAAAGGCCACTGGCACATTTCTTCACTTGGGCAAATATCAGGATTTAGAGCACGTCTCGGCTCGCTGGCTCGCTGCTCTTCGCTGCATTGCATTACATTTTTAACCCATATTCTTATCTGCAACTTGTGTTGCTGCTAGGCAACAGGAGCCCTGTTGACTCCAGCTATACCTTCCTTCTGTTAGTGTATAAAAGCCTAATTAACTGCTACAAGCCAGAAGCGCTGCTGTCTCACAGCAGTCAATTTGACCGGGGCTCGAACATCCAGCTGCTGACTTCACCCCACACCCTCCAGATTTTCTACGCTTAGATATTAAAATTATAAAACCAACAAAGACTGAATCAGGGGTGGAATTCAGAGGATCTCATTGTAACTACAAAGAAAGAAGGGACTAGACAAAAGTCAAAGTTCAAGCATGATATGATCACCATCACTTCCACTTTTAACTCTGAGTTTGGATAATTTAGAGGTTTTTTTTGTAGGACAGGCACTGGGAAGTGTGTCAATCAATTCAAATTACTCACTTTGTTTGGACCCACTGTGTCATCCCAAAAGGACTTTTCTGTTTATGTAAATTTGGATCTAAAAGCATTTCTGACCCCCAACTTTATTAGTATAGGGAACATGAACAATAGTTAATATGAAGCATGAAGTTAATTTCAATTTGTTTCCTTTCAGCAGAGCACAATCAAAACATGACTACTGACTACTCTACAATACAGTATCATACTACATAGAAATGTTTAGTGGTATAGCATCTTGCCTAACCAGATCATGAAGCAGTTGATGATTAGATTAAAGGATTATAATACTATTACAAAAGACACCATATATAATATCATATCAAACTATATTAACAGAATATGATATAATATAATTAGAGACTATACAACTTAAACCGATATGATGCGATACAATATGATACGATACAATATGATACGATATAATACGACACAAACCGATATGGTATAATACGATACAATATGACACAAACTGATATGATACGATACAACACAAACCTATTCGATACAATACAATAAGATATGATATGATTCACTACGACACGAACCAATACAATATGAAACGATAGGATACAATACGACACAAACTGACACGACATGATACTATGTATACCATCATCTGTAGTACCATACCAGATCTTACAATAAACACCTAACAATACAATATGATGATTTCTTTAGTACATCTCCATGCAGTACCATATCTGACAGTCCAATATGACGTGATACTAAAAATATTATCTGATATGATTGAACACGATATGACACAAACGGATTAAAACTGATATGATACCAACTGATCATTAGACATGATCACAAACACCAACATTCAATACTCTAAAAACAGGACGGAGAGGAGAACAGCACCATTTCATAATATGTCATTCAACATGATGCCAACAGAGTATGATATGATCGAGTACTTCGAGATACATCAAAAAATGTCAACATACAAAACCATATGATATTATACTCTTCAACAGACCTTGTCGTACCAGTATAGGAATTTGTTAGAGGCTCACAGACTGGTGCTGAGTACATTTAGCTGCCTTGAGTAAAATATCCCAGTTTTTTCTTTCCTTAAAAAGAGAAGAACTCCAAACTTCAGAAAAGTTAAAAAAACTTAAAAGGTTCAAACGTTTCTGAACTGCTTTGATAAATTGCTTCACCTGGCTCCTGTTCGCTGGTCTGAAATGGCTCCAACAAAATCCATGCGAGGTAAATGCACCTGATCAAAGTCCACCTTCTTAAAGTGCTTGTTTTTTCCCTCCCTGAGAGTCCAAGTCTGTTATTGTAAGTGTCTGACACATTACACAACTCTCTGGAAAAGATCCCCGCAGTACAGGCACGGACCTTTTTGTTAAAGAGTAAGGTCCTGTTTGTTTAACCAAAAATAAAGGTCTCACTCAAGGAGAAGTCACGCTATATAATCTTACAAAACATGAGCTGTTCCCCAGAGACAATGGTGGTAATGTTGGAGGGAGGGGTTGTGTTGTGTGAAGTACAGAGAGCTTGGCTTTGTGTTTTGTGCAGTTGGTGACTTTGATCGGGCGGTTTTATCAGAGAATTACACTTTGGTCCTTCTAGCCTATGTTGCAACCCTCAGCTAAGATGATTTCCTGGAAAATTTTACAAGCTTTTTGTGGAGTTGAGTCATTAAGACCCAAAACTATGTAAAAACAGAGCCCAGGTGTAATAATAGTGTGACTATCCTTGAGGGGAATTGTAAAAATTTGACATATTTGTACAAAAATACATCATAAATCTTTGGACGTTACCCTGCAACTCACCCTCGAGCAGATCTCTGGCCAATCCTGGTTCGGCTCCAGTGGAACGGACAAAGTCGGACAGGACTGCGTCCATATCCACGGTCATGTGATCATGAATTCACACGTTTGCGGGTTGTATCCTGGCAGAAAAAAAAAAGAAAAAGAAAAAGAAAGAAAAAGAAAAAAGAAAAAAGAAAAACAAACCCAAACCCGGCTATCCCTGACAGGACAGCGAGGGAGGGGGTGAGGCAGGAGCGGTCCTCTGTCTTGTCTTACTCTAGCAGCCACACCTGAAAGAGAACACACACACAGAGAAAAACAATGGACAATGTTAGAGCTTTAATGCTAATGGACATAATATAACTTGACACCTTTGGAGTCACTGTCCCACCCAAGACAACAGCTGTGACACACAATGTGAACAGGTGTGACCGAGTGTTTGCTCAATTTGGATAAAAACCTATAAAGTCATGTGAGGACACATGAAGACTGCTGTTAGGTGTCTTATTTCAGTCCTTTAATTTAACACAGAACTATACAGAATCACTATCAAGTCCAAATGTAATTTAAATCAGGAACAACTTGTTGCATTTGTAATTAGACGAGTTTTGAAGATCAACATTTAAACCACATGTCAGCAAGAGACAATCTTAAAGCTCCTGATAGGACTGGGCGATACGGCCTTAAATCAATATCATGATATATTGAGCAGTTCAGTGATAATGATAAATGGACGATAACTACTCCACAAGCTGCTCAGCCCCTCCCACATTAACTTTGTCTACTTCAGCCGCTACAACTTTCTCTCTGTCCTCCATCTCCTCACCTGTCTTTCCTTCTTTGTTACGGACTGGATGGGGTGGAGTCATGTCTCTGATGTAAGACAGCGTCTTAAAGGGACATGAGACTAGGGCTGAAACGATTACTCGAGTAACTCGAGTAACTCGATTAATAAAATTCCTCGAGGCAAATTATATGCCTCGAGGAATCGTTTAAATCCGGAACCATGTGCAGCGCACGGTGTTTGACACGGACGGTTATTTCTGTTGCACAGCAGCATGCTCTTTCCGCTCCCGCGCGTTTCATAGACATAATAAAAGGGTAGACCCCGCTGGGGGTGCTGCGCAGCGAGAAATGCGGCCGCCATCTTGGTCAGGTCAAGCTTCCCATACGCTCCGGTCAATCATATTCATTCATTCAGCGATGCCGGAGCACTGTGCGGCGTATTCCTGTGCCAACAGGCGGACAGCAGAGAACAGGGCTCAAGAAATAACTTTTCACAGTTATGATTAAACGTTTTTTAAACATTACACTTGACTGTAGAGTCATTTGTAGGCCAAAGAGGAAGACTATCGGTCAACTCCAAAAAGGAAACAGCATTTGCGAACAGCTAGCTTATTCACAATAATAGCAACTTTGGTCGATTATCAACAGATTTGCATTAGATTGAAAAACTTTTGTTAAAGAGAGGTTCTAAGACACGTTAAGAAATAAAATAGAAAGAAAAAGGAAGAAAGTGAGCTCTGTTTTATTATCTGTTTTATTAAAGATTTCTTTGTGGTGATCTCCTGTTTCATTTTGAAGATTTCCTAAGGACAAAAACTTGAGGAAGAAGTGGGAGATTGCTGTTAGAGGGAGAAATTCGCAGCAAGTGATTCCTCTGTGCTGTGTAGCCAACAAGCAAATTGATATGTAGTTTAGATGCTGTCCTGTCATGCTGTTCTTGTGTTTAAATCTTTTTGATATGTAGGCTATATATTTGTGTGTATTTTCCAGTTATTAAAATAGTGCTTCTATATGACATTATTTGTGTGTGTCTACAAATGGATAAATAAAATTAAACTATATAAAAAATTATAATCAAATCAATATATATTGAATTGACCTGTTAATACCGCCAGTTATTAATAATTATTGAGACATAGCAGGAACCTAGCTCTAAACCTAAATATATCCTTGATTAATTGTTATACTATAATACAGCCACTGCTGCCATGTTCTAAAATATCATTTTATTCATTCTGAGTATTTGAAAACGCCAAAAAAAAATATGGCCTCTATCATGCCTCTTTGAATGGCGTTTGCAGAGAAGAAAATTACGTAGTATTGAGCGAACTATGATTCATTAATGCGCTCAGACTTCATTCCGCCGGTTAAACAGCGGTGCAGAGTGAGGCGGATGACCGGACCAAGATGGCGGCCGCATTTCTCGACATCACCCATTCGTGGTAGCGGCCGATGCGGGGTCTATCTTTTATTATGTCTATGGCGCGTTTGGTTCAATCATGGAGGGAAACGAGGACAGACAGAGAGAGGAAGAAAGAGATGACACGCAGAGGAAACGGCAGAAAGTGTCTAAAGTGTGGGACCATTACACACTGAAAAGGAAAGAAAACGCCGTGCAGTGCGTTCACTGTAAGGCGGAGTTGGCGTTTCACAACAGCACGTCGTCAATGCTGCAGCACCTTAAAAGAAAACACCCGGTCCATGCATTAAGTCCGCTCTGAGGCAAACGTGATTCAATGCAAAGTATTACAGTGAGAGCAAAACATTTCTTATCCGATTACTCGATTAATCGACAGATTAATCGATAGAGTACTCGATTACTAAAATAATCGATAGCTGCAGCCCTACATGAGACCATAGCCTACCTACACACATCCAAAACTAACTTATATTCTGACATGCGCAAAATGACGTCGTTATTGTCGTAAATTTCAGAATCGGTAAATATTTGATTTATAGCCCAGCCCTAGCTCCTGAGAGGAGTTTATTGACTCTTATGAAGTTGACTGAAATTAATCAGGAAGCCTCTTTGAGCTTTTCTCGCTCTATTGACCCAACCAGTCATGTCCCACAAGAATCCATCTGCACTGAATTCTTCCAGTTATGCTCCTCTCCGATCAAAATAACCACATCTCTTGAGCAACCGCCACATGGAAGAACACTGCAGCAACAACAACAACAACAACAACACACACATGCCTGATGCAGCTGAAAGGAAGATGGTAACAGAGCGAAGAGATCTGTTTGAAATCCAAGAGCTTAAACTACATGAAAATGGAGTGTTGACAAGAGCAAGCTTGAAAATGTCAAATAAAACACCTGAAAAAAAATAGATTAAATTGGGTTTTGTTTCTAAAATCACTTATTTCGTATTAAGATAGAAACTATGTGTACTTTGAGGAGAGAAAAGTAGTTAAACCTTCAGAAAACTTAAAAGTCTAACTTGTTTAAGTTGTGAGATATAACAAACAGTGTTTCTTTAAGAGAGGCTCCTTAAGTCAATTACACAGTTTTACTCCTGAAGTTACAGCAGGACCTGCGCAGGATGAGCTCCTAAATCAATACAGAGACATTATCAGGTCCAAGAAAAGAGAAAGTCAGCATCAATGGGCTGTTGACACAAAGATTGCAAAGGGCGATCGATGAAACCAAACAAAAGGGGTGACGTAAAGGAGCCCTGGCTTAAAAGATGCATGTTAGGAGCCAAGCTGGAGCTTTTATTTTACGATAAAAAAATATTCTGATAGTTCATACACCTGTTCAGCGGGGCTCTGAACCACATTCACACATTTGCTATGTTTGATCTGTACCAGTTTTTCTTCTTCAATTCTCTGCTGAGTTTGTGAAATATGTAAAAAAGGTTTCAAAACCTCTAAAACAACAACGGGAGAATCATCAATGCAAGTCTTAAAGATCAAAAACTCAACATTTTCAGACTCTGGGACAGAACGACGAATGAAAAGCCTGTCAGATATTTCAGTTGTTAGAAAATATGGCTTCACTCGAGAGCTGCGGCATAATTTTAGTGACACAGTGTCAACTCTCTGAATAACTGTATAACATTTAAATGTAAAGTTTGTATCCGGGCGTAACATTTTCTAGTGAATTAAAACGTTGATTTATTTACTCAGGCTGCACAAAAAGTAGCTGCATGATGTAGAAAAAGAAATGTTTAACGCTCTGATCTCATACATATTATGCGTTTTATTTATATAATGCCCAGTATGCGTAAAAAAAAAAGAAAATCAGTTTATTGTCTTGCTTGCAGTTTGATCAACATTTTTAACCCTCTGCCCTGCAACCTGCATCAAGATGGATAATGCATTGTGAGATTCATGCCAATACAGAGACAAAGCAGAGTCAATAAAAGCCTCTAACAGATACATCAACACTGCTGTATGTCTGTTTGTCACTACATTATGATGGGAAACCTTTTCACTGAACATATACAACAGAAAATAATGCCTAAGAACATTTGTGAATTGTGCAGCTGCTCCCACTCCATAACAGTACAGTAAGTTCACATGAAATTAAGTGTTAGGTATTCTTAAATGAAGCTACTGACGTGCACTTCTATCGACACATCGAATTGCACCCACCTCTATTATCTTATGCAAAGTTTGAAAAAGCCTCAAACTTCAATAGGAACTCTATATTCTCAATACAGTCTTTTTGTCAAAATTGGTCATCAGTGTAGAAAATGAATTACAGATTTCTGTTTTTAGTCCCTGCATGAAATTTTGCACATTATTTCAACCAACCAATCACATCAGTTTTGCAGAGCTGAGCTGGAAACTATTATTTGTTTCTTATGCACCAACATTAACAGCTTTTATTCTTTTACTGTCTGTATTTTCTTTCACTGTTTTTCATTTTATTATTCTATCGTTATCTATTTCTTTACTTTTTTTATTTATCATATGTACATCGCTTCAATTGACTGCTGTCTTCTTAAAGGTGCTTTATAAATAAACCTGACTTGACTAATGGCTTGAATACTGCATTGTTCTATGGAAACATAATTACACAAGACCTTTGCAAAGTGGTTTAACTGCCCAGTCATTATGTGCGTTGAAGTTCACAAACTGCCTCATCCAGTTTAGACTGACTGTTTTATTATATCTACCTACAGTCATCTATTCCCATCCGTCCCATGGCTCATCCACCACCCAGTGTTCCTGCTTCAGCTCTGACTCAGTCAACTCTTTTCCACTGCGCCTGATGAGTCACGAGTTTACTCTTCTTACACCTCTCCACCGTGCTCTCGCCTCACGCTCTCCTTACCTCCCTCAGTTCCTCCATCATTATTACAGTAAGAGCCACACAGGCAGGCAGGGAGGCAGGGGAGGGAGGGACAAGACTTCAGCATAAAAAGACCTTTCTCAGCCGGTAGAGGATTTCTAGAGCCCTCTCTGTGAAAGTCAGGCATTCAGCAACTCATGCGGACTCTCTGTTCAGTTTTGATTTTCAGAGGTATTGATCACAAACGCAGCAAGTACAAGATGTGAGGCTGAGATTGGATCATTATTATTAAAAAAACATGAGGAATCACAGTCAGAGGTTTTAGTAAGACCTTTTGCATCAAAGTTTACTAAGGCCTGTGTTGGACAGTGTGTTGCTAAAGGTACAAGTGAGAAAATGCAGTACAAGCCGAGCCAGGAAGTGAGTTTGTTATCAGACTCAAAACACATGTTCATCCCCTCTGACTGAGAGAAGGCAGAGAGAGGTTGAGACGACTTTATTTAAGAAAGACAATGAGAGAAAACCCCTGAATCTTAAACTGTTCTTTTCCCATGAATTTCATGACTCTGCCTGCCAAACCTGTTCGACTATTCATGCAGTTGCTCTTCCTCTATATGCGCACTAACATCACGCAGCCAAAGGCATCTCTCCAGAAAGTCTTTTTAGCACTGAGGAAAAATGGCCCAGAGGTTAGCGAGCAAAAACAGGAAATAATATTTGAAAAAATCCAGCACCTGGCTCCTGCTTTAAAGTTCCAGGTAAAAAGTATCATTAGCATTCAGCTTTAAAGGGAGGACCATAGTGTACCATATCTACTAGGCACATTTTGTCATGTTTGATTACACGCTGGAGTACATCTGCTTTTAGTTTTTTATGCTGCAGGAAACGTTGAGCCGGGGTATGTTTTTGTTTCTAACCGACCAGCATTTGTTCTTTTTTATTTTGACTGGAATTAACCGACTTAGACCAGTGCAGTGCAGACGTTTATGTTCGATGAATGCATAAGAAGTCAAGCAGCAGCCAGCCTCACCTCTAAACCAGTCATCTCTTTTCTTTATAATATATATCAGGAGCATGTATCATACTGATGCTCAAATAACAATGTGCGTGTCAAAACTTTGCATTTTCCAGCATAACAATTGGTAATCTGTGCAAGGCCAGGACTCAATAAGATGATGTATCACGTTGCAACAACTCTAAACTTAGGGCTGGGCGATAAATCTAAAATTTACAGATACCAAAATTTACCATAATAACTAGAGCCCACCTGATATGGATTTTTTGGGGCCGATACAGATTATTAGGGGGGGTGAATCCGATAACCGATTAATCGGACGATTTTAAATTTTTTTTATTAAGTTTAAAATTTTGTTAATTAAAGTAATATATCTACATATTTATTATTATTTATTTTTTTAACAAATGGCTGCTTTTGAGCCTTTTGAGTCAAAACTTTTAAGACAGAGGTGTAAGAAGTTTTTAAAATCTTCCACTCAGTCTGTGCATTTGACAGGAGGTATGCACTACAGGACCTCTCTCTCTCTATCTCACTTCGATTATCTGCAGACAGAGACAGAGCGGACAGAGAGTGGCAAGAGATCATCAAAATCATTGATTATAAATGGAGATCTTATTTTAGTCACTGATATATTAACCAAAAGTTACTAAGCTGCCAAAAACATACTTGGGCGGCCCGCTCAGGTGGTATAACCGTCTCGGTCAATATGCGCCATCTGCTGTCATAACCCTGAATCTGATGCTGGGCACAGGTCGTTTACTGTCTGGCTTTGGAAATATTGAGAGTTGTGTCCCTGATAACTTTCATAAACCGAAGAAATCGCAAGTGAAAGAACAGATGAAAGAGTTTGAAACCGCAGGATTATCTCGATGTGGAGTAAAAACATCAGAGGAAAATCACATGAGAGTGTCAGTGTAAGCAGAGGGCTGTGTTATGTCGTCTCTGCTGAGGTAGTGGGACTGTTACTGACTAAAAAAAGAGACAGACTGATTACTGCAGAAGACAAAATGCTCCAGGCAAATGCAAGTATTGAGAAAAGGTAGAAAATCTGAACAAGTCTGGTTTCCTGGCGGAGAGAGGACCAATAACACAACCAACGTACAGAGGTTACAGTCCTCATGCTTTCAGCCTTCCTTTCCAATAAAGACAAAAAGTCACAAAAAGTTGAAAGGGGCGCCGTTGGCCCAGCAGGGGGGCGTCACAGGCGTAGCTGTCGAACTGTAGGCCTCATGTATAGAGGTTAGAGACCCTGCAGCCTTGGTCATAAAATCGATTGCTGATCCGGGCATGATTTGTCATTCCGCCTCTCTCTCGCCACATTTCCTGTCTCTCCAGCCGCCCTGTCAATAAAGGCAAAAAGCCCCCAAATAATCTTTAAAAACCAACGCAAGACCAAAAGGACCATAACACTGATCGAACACGGAGATTGAATGTGTGAGAAAATTCTGTCTTTTGGTTTCACAGTTAAAATCTTGAAGGTAAGGTGCAAACTCGCAGGCATGAATTTGTGAATCGATCCTTAAATGATCGAGTTAAACCCAAGAGACTGATGTGACACAGAAGCCTTCCTCATATATAAGAGGTATAAAGAGATTTCATAGTAAGCCTTGAGTTCTGTCAAGTCAGAGCTGTGTCCTCTAAAAATAAATACTAAAAGAAAATGTCAAATTTATGTGAGAGTCTCGACTTTGATTTGTTTTTAATAACCTGGAGGCTTAATCCTGCAATATAAACACTACAATCATGTTTGTTCACTTGATATCATCTCATAAAAGTTAATTTGTTGGTTTAGTCATTCGGAGAAACACCGTTTGATGTGTTTGTTAAAATACTGGCACATCAGCTGACAACACTGATAGGCAGAGAAAGATCAACATGAGCAGGGCGATAAAAGTGAAGGGCTGAGGACAGAAAGTACCAAAGAGCAACAAAAGGCCGGCTGTTGTCACTCTGGGACTGTAACATCAGCCATTCCTGTGAACCCGCTCTGATGCATTGGATGTACTATCACATGGGCTGCCAGCACAAAACGCTTACGAAACACTTATTAGCAAGAAAAAGCCTGTATCATGGTACATGCTGTCCCTCAGGGCATCTGGTGTTAAAACATGATATATAAAAAAATCAATTTTCCCAAAGGGCTTCAAACGGAGCGCAGTAAAATATTCGTGCCATTTATAATCTCTTCTCTATGGATCCATGAGATAAGATCAGCCTACATGAAGCAACTGCTCCTAAAGAAGGTTTTCACAGCACTCTGCCACCTCCCTCCCTAATTCTTCAATTTTTACCCAGAATTCAAACTCAACCAGGCCCCAACAGCAGCTGCCACAAAAATTACAACATAGCAACCAAGTTTTATCCCTGCTCTGCAAAAGCAAAAGCACGCTGATGAAATGTTACAAACCCTAAAAAAAAATCTGATTTCCTTGGGCTAGCATTAGCAAAGGCTACCGCTCAGGCTTAAAATCTGCTTTAGCAGCAAAACAGCAGGTCAGGGAGGCGAACCACAACACCAACTGGACTATGCAACTTCCTCTTTTGCTTTTTTATTATGACAAAAAGCAGTTTATGGGTTTTTAACATCGACAGTAAATAGAACGGATGCTGTCTGCTGTCGCGAGAACAGCACCCTCTGGTGACGGGTTGCAGTATAGATCATAAATCCCGCCTCCTCCAGCAATCCCTATGGAGCTGTAGACAAACTTTAGAAATTTATTACACAAATTTTACATTTTTTATCCTCCCTGGTTGTGATGTTGACATGTAGTTACTGTCAGACTGGTTTGTGCTCAACTCCTCTTTTTTCTGTACAGCTCAGTTTTTAAAAGTTATCAGGGGGTTCATGTTTGCTATGATT
The DNA here is from genome assembly GCA_962446985.1 of Xyrichtys novacula. Lineage (NCBI taxonomy): Eukaryota > Metazoa > Chordata > Actinopteri > Labriformes > Labridae > Xyrichtys > Xyrichtys novacula. Next base: position 30,882,359 of record OY660871.1, read on the forward strand.
GACACCTGATACAGCCTATGGGCGTATGAAGATTGCGTAGCTCAACCAGGGGTTACGCTGTTTGAGCCGAGACTCATCACAGCAACTCTCTGCGACTTTCTCGCCAAATGTGTACAACGCTTCCATGCAATGTTGGTTTCAATGAAGTGAAGAAAAAAAACGTAAATACCGAGAGCTTTTTGGCTTCAAATCCGTATACTGGCGGAAGGCTGAGCTAAGTTGTTCATACAGTCTATGGTTTTTAGGTAAAAACAAAAAGTTTGTGAATCCAGTTTCTTCATTCATAAAAACTAAGAATGCACGATACTTCTCGAGCCGATAAAATATCGGCCGATTTGGAACAAAGTTTTTTTATTGCTCCGATAGTTAAATTAAGACCAGCCTTTTACTGTTGTTGAGAACGTTAACATATCGGTTTCTGTATCAGTATCAGTTGAAATTTTTTTATAAAAAGTTGGGTCAAATTCTGATCAAGTTATTTTGATTGATTATATCAAAGCTAAGAGTTTTGCGTGATTAAGTATAATTAGGGACATGGCTGATTTCACTGACAGGTGGATGTATTGTAAAGCCTTATGCATAATTTGGGGTGCAGCTGTTTGCTAGACACCTGTCTGTAGCCTCAAATCCACCTCTGGAGGCCAAAAATGTTTAGAGTTTAACAGGAAGTTAGACAGAGTCATCATTTTTGTAAAGGCGCCATTTTTGTGCTTCAAACGCTCTTTCAGGAATCAGTGGGTGGTGTCTCTACATCCCTGTTTAATACAGCCTGTTCAATGACTATGACTATAAAATCATATAAATTCTGTTTATAACATCAGAATCCTTTAAGTTTCATTTATAGAAGCCAGGTTGTCAACCTAAATTTTAAATAAATGTATACAAGGAAGCCCCTGTGTGAATTAGTGGCTAACATGAACAGCATTACTGCCAACATGGGGCAGTCCGTGATTTGTGCTGTGGATGGCTGAGCTTTTGTCTGGCAGGAGGGCTTACGTAACGGGAGCTGCTGACAACACGTGGGTGCTGAGCTGCGAGCCGGGAGAACGGCCTGGATCACTGAGGGAGACAGAGAGGTCACCACAGCCCACTGCGTCAGCCCTCGGTGGGCCGGCAGGGTCAATTTACTGCTGGACACAAGTTTGTTTTGCTCCTCTTTAGATCCTTAATGAAGGGGATGTTGGGGGGGCTTTCACATTTACTCCGCACAATCACACCGGGGGGACACGGCAGAGCACATCCTCTGTCATCTACCGCTGACAAATAAGCAGCTGATCTGCCGGAGTTTGAAGACATCCTTTTCGACTAAATGTGACAAGTGTAAAACTTAAAACTGCAGCTACTTCCTGCAGATGCAAGAAGGAAGATGAGGGAATGAAAAAAGAAACGTGTAAAAAGCCTCTGGCCAAATGGTGAAACAGCTATGTAACCAAGCAGTAATACACAAACAAGACATTTTTAGATATGCTCCACACAAAAAGCTCGTCTGGTTCCAGACATCTGAATCACTCTGCACATGTCTGATTTTACTTTTAGAGGAAAATAAATGTCAATCCAACAGCTTGCTGATTGGATACTTAACAGCCACAGGATAAAAGAAAAAAACGATGATGAATTAATACTTATTTTAGCTTCTGCAGCGCTTTAATTTTCCTGTTTTTTAGAGCGCAACTGAAAGACTATATTGTTGTCATTTTTATCTTTGAAGCAACAAAACCCAAACAGGATCTAAAAGCATTAGTACAATGAGTCCTTATCAGCCTGGGTTGTGAGGCTATTACCTACTGCTCAAAGCAAACCTAGATAAGGAAGACAGGGAGTCTTTTTGTCCTAAAACAGAGAGAGAGACGAAAATGTTTGACACATTCAGGACCAACAGAGGGACGCGCCCTCTGCCTCCTGCGTGCAAAAGATGCTGGTGCTCTAAATGCTGCGTCATGCTCACTGTGTAGGTCAGTCAATACAGCATGACCTAAAAACTGGGAACAGAGAGGACTATATTTTCTGTTATGATGGACCGGAAACGTAGTTACTTACCATTTATAGAAAAACATTAAGTTTTAAAAGTTATGACATTGGTGAACGGCAAAGTGGTTTGTCGACAGGGCAAATATCGACGGATACTGAAGCTCAAACAACAGACGGGTACACCCATACATGCTCTCTCTGTATCTTCGAACCAGTCGCTATTTGTGTCTTCTTCCTGCAGTTTGGTGGTGAGCCGGGTATTTACAGCTTTTTGTTGCAGCCAAACAACAAAGAGAGCAGCTTTTTTTTTTATCCTGAAACAAACAGGAAGGTTGCAGGTCGTAAGGTCGAGAGCTGCTACAGAGCATCACAAAGCTGAAAGGAGCTGCAGATGCAGGTGAAATATGCAGTCTTTGTACACCGCAGGGTCTTTAAAGGTTCATCCCTTCCAGAAAATCCTCTCATTGTCATTTGATTTATCATCACCATAAATGTTCAAAGCAAAGAAATAAGAGGGTGTGTTTTTGTTGCTGCTGAGTCTTTCCAAAAGTTGTTGTCATCTTGCAAAACATACAAATATTTCTGGGACCCATCTTTAAAGGGATATTCCAGTGAAAAATTAATTTAGGGTCAAACACACCGTAACACCAAATAAGACTCCCCCTCGAGAGTTAAATGTTGCCGACTGCTTGCTTCTCTGGTTATACCAACTTCAGTAACGACCACACGATAGCAATACACAGCGGTCTGAGGAGCCATCAACAAACCTCAACCAAAACGCCACTCTATAGCCACAAATAATGCTCAGAACAGCACCTAACTTCATCAACAGGACATATAAGGTCACAGCCATAGTACTAGCCACCAAACATCTTTTAAGCTTTGCCTGATTTCTTTGACAAAGAGACTAAACTAGGGATGTCCTGATACGATATTGATATCAGATATTGGTCCAATATCAGTAAAAAATGAATGTCGGATTATATCAGCCTCTATCTAAAATCTCCTAAGTGAAAAATTGTATCGGGACACCAATAGACTAAACACAACTCACCTACTCTCCTCCAGCAGCTGCTTGTTTGTGGGGGAGCCCTGACGAGTCGATCACCGAGTGCAGCAGATCATTTCCATGAAGTAATAATCATTATATTAATAAAGTCGCACTGCATAAACAGTAGTCCATCGGCCTTGGCGTCTCGATCTGATCGCATTTCCATGAAGTAATAATCATAAATGTTCTTCCTTGAGCTGTGAAACTCTGCTATAGAGTGGCGTTTTGGTTGAGGTTTGAATATGAAGATGTAGACTGCTGTGTATTGCTATCGTGCAGTCATTTCAAAAGTTGGTATAACTAGAGAAGCAAGCAGCAACATTTATTTCTCAAGGACGTGTCTAACTCAGTGTTACAATGTGGTTGACCCTAACTTAATTTCATGCCTGAATATCCCTTTAACTCTGAGGCAAAGATAACTATTTTCTTACTTAGTATGCATCTGGATTGGGTTTAATTTTTTCTCCAAAACCGCTCGGAAACCCACTGCATTACGAAAGATTACTCAACATTTTGAAACTGTGTTTCACTGGGACTCTTGAGTGTGAGAAACAGAAGGAACTCAAGTATTTGTTTTCGAGTGTCACTGAAAATACCGCTCTGACATTATCAATATGAATAATCTAGAAACAGAGTCTGAGGCAAAAACATGGGCGAATCTGTGCATTACAGCAAACACTCCGCTCTTTTCCATCCACACACTGACACAAAAATGATTTCTGAACTTGGATCAGGTCATGTACTGTAATGTGTCTATCACTCGTGTTTGTTTGAAAGAAGCCGAGGTGAAAGAACAACACAACTCCACTTAACCTAAATCGACTCTCCACAATGAGCTCAGCCTGAGAAATATTTTATCATCACCACAGTTTATGTTCAACAGAGGAGGACCTCTGAGTAGTCCTGTTTCCCTTTAAAGGTCAAGACTTGATGAATGACCACGTCTTTAAATCTGTCAGTTCTATTTTGGTTCAATCACATAAACCTTTCCTGTGATCTCAGCGAGAGTAACACACCCTCTCAGCCGTGCAAAACAATATGAGTAATGAGATAAAGGGCATAAAGTAAGCAAACAGGGGAGGGGAGTGCAGCAGCAGGAGCGGTGAGTGTGGTCCAACGCTCCATGTGTCTGTTATGACAAATCAAAACAGTCAAGCCAAAGAGGACTGGCAGCTTCAGCTATATGAGTTTCATATTTTGCCATATCAGAGTCAAATGAGTGACGTAAACCTGAAGAGACTGGGCTTATTCTTGAAACAAGTTGGTCTGTCACATATCAGGATGGACGCTGTTGAAGGTTTGCCAACATGCAGCGATTTCAAACTCATTTTGGCAGTTATGCAAGCATCTACCAATGCCGATATAAGCACTCTGTTTTCATTGTATCAAACACTAAACTGCAGATATTGAAAATTTACCTTTCAATCTATTACCTACCAGCGATGTAACAGTAACCGGTGTCATGGTAAATCATAATAAAAGTGTTGCTGATAAAGATTACAGTTTTCATTTAAAAAAACGTGGATCAGTTGTGAGATCGCCGACAATAACTCGCTAATGCTAATACTTGGCATGCCACTGTAACAAAAAAACTCATTCTTAAGGTGTGACAGTTTTCAATTAGCCATGGTGGTGTGCCACGATCAATTGCATGTGGGGGAAACCCTGTGTTAATCATCCCAGCTTCATCAAAGTCTCCTGAAGTAGCGGCGCAGGCGCGCTGTGGAGCCTACAATTTGCGTTTAAAAAGGGGACAGAAGCAAGGAAGGAGGAGACAACAGCGCTGAAGACATCCATCAGCCCTCTAAAGAGGACAAAGTCTAAAGTATGGGCATATTTTGGGTTTTGTAGGAATGTCAAGGGAACGCTTAGTTGAAGACAGTATTCCTGTTTTGATATGATGAAACGATGAATAGAAGGCATTGTTTAGCGCTAGTTAAAAGCATCAAAAATATCATAATCAATGCCTTTGAATATATTTTTTTAAAAATAACAGCGATAAAACCAGAAACCATGATTATTCTGGTCGCAATAACCGTGAGGTAGAATTTTCATACATCCCTAATACCTACATGATACTGATATATTGTAGCATCTCTGATTACACGGTTTTCCAACAAAATAGCAACGTCAAGTTTTGTTTCTTGATCATAAAATATCTGATCCTTAATGCACAGTCTGCCTAACTTGAATTAATCCTCACTGATGAATATAAAAACTAACATACAGGCACACAGTACATACGGGTTGCTCAGGTTTTTAGGTATGAAGGGTTTTAAATCATTTCATTGATAAAAGAATATGTAGGTCCAATGTATCAGTGATCAAAACCCTTAAAGATTCTTGTAATAAGTCTTAGGTTGGCTTTCTATTATGATTCAAATCAACACTTCAGCCCTTCCCTTCATCACTGACTTCACTTAACCTCTTAGCCTAGACAGTACAGATTCTAGGGATGTGACGCATCTGCACAATCCAACAAATGACAAAACAATAAACAACATACCAACACAAGCACTGCAGGATCATTTGTACTGCAGGATTTACGCCAGCGTGATCTCTATGATTGATGCACTTAATTCTCCATCAATCATGTGTTGACCGACATGTGAGAAGTAACTAAATGCTCTGAATGTCTGAGAGAGGCGCAGCTGATGTCCCTGAAACCACAGACGTGTATAAAGTCTCGTAGGAGCTAAAATAGCAGACACTTCCTTGTGAATTCCTTTTTGCAGTGAGTCAATGGTCTGTTCTCAAAATGCTGCAGAAACAGGGCTGGGTCTGCTGCGAACAATCAATCACAGTAAACACCTCGCTGCTGAGGAAAACCAGAAGCGGAAGACAAACAAAGGTGTGGTGACTGAGATGGCTGTCCTTCAGCTGTCTTTATCTGTGGAGTGCTGTAATCTGGTTACTGACTGAGCCCAGTCAGCCTACACTCACTCATTACATAACAGGAGAGCTACAGCTGGGAAGGAGGCAGAGCGCTGCCTGGCTGAGGAAGGAATGGAGGAAAAAGCACAGCCTTCGCACTGTTCTTCCCAAGTTTCTCTCAGCTGATCGGGGACATACAATAGAACTGCTGGGTATGCACTGAAAACAATACACCCTTCTTGTTATGCAATGCAGGGCTGCAGTCCCTCTTGATTTAAAGATGCAAAGGGTTAAAAAAGAAAGGGCCTAGCTGTGAGACACTCACAAGAATATGCACAACCAAGCATATCGGTGCTGGGCATAGCTATAATTCTTAAAGGCTGAGGAACGCGTTGTGGTTGTTTGGCTGAGAACACAGCTTTGATAGAAGACACTTACGCAATAAAAAACTGCTCTGCAGAAGATACCTCGGCCAATTTTGTCATTTTCTGCAACATCAGTTGTCTTCAAGGGCAACTGTCTGCATCATATGGACAGTGTAACGTCGGCACATTCATTTCAAAGGGCTTGCATAATGCTAAAGGATATGATAAGCACTGCACTGTAAACCCCTGTGGGCTTATAGAGGGCCGATGCAGCAGGGGGGTCTCTGCAGCGAAATGAACCAATTACATGTCTCTCTTCTCAAAGTCAAAATGAATTAACTTATAAAAAACTTTTTCTTTTTTTTTTTTCTACCAGGTTTGGCTCCATGACAAAAATATGATCATAAATGAATCAATATCAATGTTGTCTCTGTTTAAGATTTCATTATGCTGCCAGATTGGAAAGAATCCCAGAGTGACCTGATGAAGACGGCTGGTTCATTAGCTAAATTGTAGCGTGTACGTGTCTCATTTAGCACGCGCGGCTGACAGCCAACCTTAAGAGAATTCCAATTAGTGAATGGCTGAATAATTGCGTTTCAAGTTGTCGATCTTTTTGGTGGGACTGGATGTGACGTGCTGCGAGCTGAGCTGCTGTTTACATAAGCTTCTCTTTGAATAAACTGCCCTTTCAATGATAACTGGAGAGAGCACTAATACAAGTGTAAAAAGGTCAAATACAGTCGCTCTTCGGCTTTTTGTAACAGGTACAGGAAGCTAGGAGGGGCTGGGGGAAAGGTTAAGATTCCCTCAAAAGTAACACCAGATATATAAATGCAGTAACACACTATGGATGTTTACATGGACTTGAGTAATCCCAGTTATGAGCATTATCCTTGTTTTATAAATGATTTGATTTGATGTTATCCCAGTTTCTGATCGTATTTGTACAGGTGGCATTGATATTTACCTCTTACAACACAAACTCTTCACCTCTGACAAAATGAGACCACTGTGGTTCATTGTGAACTTAGCACAAGTTAAAAACCAACATCGTAGTGCTGATAGGGCATATCCACCTCATTTCCGGGAACAGGAGAAACATAAAATATAAAAATATGAAGCACTACCCCAAACTCTGCCTAATGTCAGCCTGTCACTGCTACAGCACAGAACAACAGAGTCCTGCAGTCTGTGCGACACAGACTTGAATAGGTCAGCATTTTGATCCTCTCTCCTGACTAAACTTTAAACTGCACTCTATTCTTTCATTACCAAAAGACAAAACTCATTTTCTTGCTCATATCGCAGCAAGCATGTATGTTTTGCTGATGCGTCACTTCGTTCAGGCTGCACCTGCGCAGGTAGTCAGCAGCTGTCATAAACCAGGGAATGGCATCTAGATGTCACTGTAAACTATTTTCTTTCAGAGTTTCTTTGTGCAGCACAATCACTTTTATCAACATCAAGATACAGGCATATCAGAATTTCTAAACTCACAGAATTCTATTTAGATACGCAAATGCTACAAAAAAAAAAAACAAAAAAAAAAAAAACAGGACTTGGGTGGAAATGTGCGCTATGTTATCAAGTTTTGAGTCATAAATCCGACACTTTTCGGCAGGCATAGCATTAGCAAGGCTGCAAGCTGAGCTGCTGCTAATATTAGTTAGTGTTTAAAGAAACAGACCTAAACAGTAACAACACATATAAAAGAGGTTTAAAGACAAAAATCATCATCTGGCCATACAACAAACAGAAAGTTAGGAGGGGCTGGGAGCTGAGCTGCTGCTAATATTGGTTATTGTTCAAAGAAACAGACCTAAATGGTAACATCACATAAAGAGGTAAAAAGACAAAAAATCATCTTCTCTGGTTATACGACAAACAGAAAGTTAGGAGGGGCTGGGAGCTGAACTGCTACTGTGTTTGGCTTATTTTGGAGTCAGGGTTCCTTTACTATTGTTCATTAAGTTTTACCTAAAGCTGAACTGTTTACAGAAGTAAACCACTCATGACAACTGAATAAAGATGGTACGGAAAAAAAAGGCTGACTCTCAGTGAGAGTATGAGTCCGGAGGGGAGGCTGCTGCCTGAGCTGCAACCAAGTTTCATGTAATTTATGTAATTTTGTCTATTTTTATCATCATTTTCTGTATCTTTAAAGGGAAATCGTTTGCTGTGGTGCATTTGTTGGCCCAAGTTCCACCTCTCCTCTCAAGTGTAGGCATCCACTTTAACAAGTACTTCACTTGCAGGAAAAAAAAAAAAAACCTGCACTCCAGCCAGTTAATGTTCATCATACAAGAGGCAGACTAATACCTTTAAGAGAGAGGGAGGACAAGAGGTACAACATTTAAGATTCTGTCATCGCACTGCAAACCATTGTTTCCTGTTCATTCTGCAAACTGCTGCTTCACTAATCCTCCCCCCTCAACGGAGCAGCTGTGCTCAACCAGTAATGAGGGAGGAGACCAATGTTTTTAGATCTCATTGGTTCACATCTCAGAAATCAATACAGTAAATTAGAGTGTGACCATTTCCCCGGACAAAAGGAAATATACCAGTAAGCCGGTCGTCGGAGTAAAATCAATAAGATCCTCTAAGCTGCAGCGAAATAGAACATCCAAAGAGCTGTAGTTGACATGTGAATTATTGGAAGTAGTGGACCGTTTCAAGTCCATTAGCTAGAAAAACGCTTCTTCATGTAAATCCAAGAAAGCTTTTGTTTGTAGAGGGGGCCGCAGTGGGCTGCCTATCTCCTCTCCAAATAAGGGCGTTAATTATTCCAGCGAGTCATCCTACACTGTAAGATGTGTCACGCTTACAGTGTGAATCAAAACGATGGAAATTAATAATCAAACGGTTGATCAGACACTTGACAAGATGCCAGAACTTCCCTCAGCGAATTCTTTCTTTCCTGTAATACGAAGAGTCTAACGGACGGCATTTTTGCAGAGTGAAACATGCAGCACGCACATTCCAGCCCAGATGAAGGTTTTGACCACCAGCTGTGGGCGTCTGTGTGTGTAATGGGTAAGACAACACCAGTGTGAATGCACACGCAGCTGATGTCAGAGATTCCACACCGCTCCTGCCCTCTCAGAGGCCGTTACCACTCGAGCTGGTCTGGTCCAAAAAGCTGTCCAGTCATCACACAAAAATTTGCCAAGTCTGGCCTCCCTCCCCTGGACCTCTCCTATCTCACTTGCTGGCTCAGAAACATCCCGCCCTGATCCATGTGAACTCAGCAACCAGCTCCTTTTTTTTTGTAGCATAGAAGCTGGAGGCGAAAAAGGTGAGAAAAACAAGATCTATTTACAGATGATGAATTTGAGCTCAAGTTTATTGTTTGGTGTGTACAGAGCGACAATGAGCGAAGCAAAGGCTGCAGCAGCTTTGAACTCAAAGAGAAAAGCTCCACAAAGGTTATCTGATCTACAAAAGTCGAGTTTACAGACATTCCCAGTAGTTTTGGTTTTACTCAGGACCCGGTTCTAACACAAACAGAGAATCACCACCTCATTTCTGAGTTGTTGAGAGTTGGAGCAACCTCCTGTTTCAGATAGTCTAAAAATAATCTGCTCTCCTAATTACAGTTTAAACATAGAAACTCTGCACACTGCAGAGGCTCAAAAACATTCAATCATCTGCTGTTTAAACACTGTCAGGAACAAAGCACACCCTGAAGATGTCCCTGACCTCATCTTCATCAAACCTACGGTATGCCTGTGACATTACCTGCTCCCTCGAACCTTGACATCAGGGAAGCACACACCCTATCTAGGCCTGATTTATCACAATAATATTCCTGAGGTTAAACACACACATAAAAAAGAATAAGAGCAGTTTATTTACAGACAGGGCGAGTTCATATGAGACTTAAATGATGTGAACACATCTTCATGAGTGATGTCTATTTAGGCGACAAAGTGTAAATATGACTTAGGAAATGGAGCATGGCATCAGACAAAACATGACCTAGTCCCTGGAAAGCACCCGAGAGCTCAACAATGGTTACCTTAAGTCCTGTGTCGACATTCATAGAGCCTCAGATAACTATATATCATTATTGTTTAAAGTAGGCAGAAGCTTTAATGATGTATCTGAATATCTTACACTATTAGACATTTTTATCATCTAAATCTGGTATGCCATAAACCAAAAACCAACTCTTACAAATGGAAAAGAAGATTAATTGGCATTGAAATTCATCACTCGCTGCAGCCCAACAAGCGTTTTACAGAAGCAAGTCCATGCCAGCTGAAACGGGCAGTATTAAGTTCTGACCACGAGTGTTTATACACTGTTTGGAAGCTGATGTCATGGTGCAGCAGTGCATGGAGCAGAGATCTCAGAGTTCACCGAGTTCTCTTTAGTACCGCACAGCAAGTCATCACCTGCAACACAAACCTTCTTTTCAGAGGAAAACCATGTTCAGAGTTTCATTTTACGGCCGAGGGTTTCTTACAGCGCCACATAACTTTTTCATTTAGTCACTATTAAGACTACCCACACTCTTTCCTTTGAGTCTCATGGACACAGCTATAGCGGCATTCAAACTAGGGCCCGACCGATATGGATTTTTGGGAGGAAAAATCCAATTACCGATTGATTGGCCGATTTTTAGAATTTTTTATGAAGTTATAAAAAATCTATACATACTGTAGATATACTGTAGGTTACTGCTCTTCACGCCAACGGGAAGACAGACTGATCAAACTCTGAACAGAAAAACCTTCAACTACCCCCCTGCCGACAATGATCGGTGCCTCCACGTCTTAACTCACGTTACTCATTTCCGGTCCGGTCTCATCTGGAGACATGCAGCTGCCTCAGTAAGAGAAGTAGCTCGATCACGTAATGTGTACTGTTGTTTATTCTACCGTTACTGACACGGCTAACAGTGTAGCAAGGCGTGATCGAGACCAGCACAGTGGGGAACATTGTGAAGTGGGTTGAACTGAAACTTGTTGATTTATTGTGTTTTTCACAAGCTGGTTTATTTACCGTTGAGGCGGACCACTCTCCCCCGTGTGTCCCTGAGCTGCCTGCTTCAGATCTGTGAGGTAGTCCGTGGATGAAGATTGTCATGAGGTCACTGCGCCATCTACAGGATAAGTCGGGGAACTTTTCAAATGGCGGAACATTTTCGAAGTGAAACCGAATCTTATTCTCCGCATTTTATTTCTGAAAATATCAGCGAAAATCGGCGAGTTTCGGCCGATTACGATTAGTCTCAAATGGGCTAAAATTGGCCGAATTAATTGTCTCGCCGATAAATCAGTCGGGCCATAGTGTCAATGCAAACAGCTGGACTTTTTAAACTTCCTTTTCTTCCCCTAGAAAAAGTTATGCAAGAAATCAGAATGAATATGTGAGTCAATGTGAGAATGCAGCAAATATATTCAGGAAAATTCAACAGGAGTAAGCGGGCGATAATGATGAGGTTTATATCATGCAACTGGTGCCATCTTTGAAGCTGCTTTGTACTTTTCTCTGCTCCCCAGCACGCCGTAAAACTGTCCAAGTTATCATTAAGTATAAATCAGTTTTATACTACAAGACTGATTCGTCCACCTTCTTGTTGTTCTATGTTGTCAACATTACACTGTGACAACTCCAGCGTCCCATCAATGTCCTGTTTTGCCTACTTAGACCCCAGCTCTGCTCCTGTCCCCACATGGAAAAGTTCCTGCTGTGAAAGACGTGTGTAAATAACAACATTTTTGAGGAGAGCTGTCCTTGAGTGTTCTAGAAGTTTTCAGGATTACTAATGTGGAATATGACTCATGAGCCAGCTTGTAATAACAAAGACGGATATTACACATCGTACATTACTTTGGGTTTTTGCTCAAAACTTCTTATAAACAATTTTAAAAAATCTGCTTTACCACCAAAAAGTTGTGGACACACTCTGTCCAGCTTAATGAATCTGTATTCTTTCCTTTTGACATTTTATCAAGAATATGCTTTCTTGATTCAGGATATAACTGTAGTCTATGATCCTCCTCGTGTTGTGAGTCTCTGCTTTATTTCCTTCCTCTGTGCTGTGATGGTTTAAGGGAATCTATTAAAGCAGGCCTCAGAGGTTCCCAGTCTCTGCCAGGGGGCATGTCACTGCAGTCAGGCCCAGTAATCACCAGTCAAGGAGTGCTAATTAACAGCCGCATGAAGCAGACTACTGTGGGCAGGGCTATAGGGGACCATAAGTGGCATTTCCACATTCCACACACAGAGACCACATTACATGGCGCTCAGTGTGAGCGTGGTAGACACCTGAAACAGCAGAAAATGTAATGAGGGTATTTGATCCTCACAGCGAGAGAGGGAAGTAGGAGCTAATCTGCTATCAATGCGTTTCTGTTTGAGATGTGCACAAAAGGGAAGCCATAACAAGACACTGAGCCACAGAGCGTCCACTGCAGAGTGTTGTTTACCTCTGAAACTCAGCAGCACAGAGGAGGAAAGATAAACTGCCTCACATGGAGGACAGTATGCTTTAGGTTTTTCAGTATTCCAGAAAGCTGCCAACCTAAACTCCAGACTCTGTGGGTGAGAAGTCCTCTTTCAGCCATGGCCTCTGCATTGATTTTTTTTTACCTTTGTGAAGAGATTCAAGCCTCTGCATCCATCTGAACACGGCCCACCTATCTATTTACAAAGAGTGAGGGAATGTTCAGATGAATGACAAATATGTGGCTGTAAACAAAATAAGGGAAGCACAGCAGTTATACTGACAGGTCTCATTAGGAAACATCTCCAAAACAAAATTTGATAAGGGGAGATGTTTGTACAATTTAGATGTTAACATTAAACATCCCAGAGTGTTTCCAAAATCCCAGTCCAACACTCTTAGGTGTTCTCATTTTCTGTCAAAGAGGAGTCGAATAAGGCAGAATCATGGGCTGCTTGACTACCTCAAAAAACCCCATTCACAATTTGTCTGATTGAAATAACTCGAGATTACGAAACGTGATTACTGACTGAGTTGGAAACATACACCACATGCATTTAATGAACTAAAACACTCCTTTAACTCTTAAAAATTAAGAACACTACATATTTCATATACATGACCAATGTTTCTCCTCATGCTCACCCTGTCCCTCTGCTTTACTAACACACTCCCTCCTCCCTGCTCTTTTCCCTGGCTTTCTTTTCTCCACCTGTTGCTACCTGCAACTTCTTTGCGCTCTTCAGCTTTGTTGCACATCAATCCGCGCTCCTCATGATGACATAATTTAGCTTGCTGGTCAAACCCTGGTCATGGCTTAGTCCCCTGCTCATTCTCAATTAAGTTGAAGAGAGAGCTGGATGGGGGGCGGGGAGGAAGCACATGCTTTGCTGTGAAGGACAGAGGAGTGGGCCTCCACGTAGGACAAAGTGAGTGCAACCCAGTTAATGTTTAATCTCTTTAATACTGTTTTTACAATCATGGGAAGCCAGAACTGAAACTGAAATTTGATTAATTGCTGAGCCTTATCAGAGTCTGAAAATGTTCAGTCTACTTCGTTTATTGAATAGTCAAAAACTCCAATTTACCTCCAGCTCTTCACAAGATCTCAGTTTAGTTTTAAAAAGCCTCTCTGTTCAAGTTTGCTGTTTGTACAATGCAGCTTTCTTGGTCAAAAAATAACTGCGAGCACCTGCAACTGATCCCATGAAACCAAAACAAAGTAAGGCAACTACTTTTGAAAACACTGCAGAAAAAGAAACAGTCAAGCTCAGTAGGTAAAAAGACAAAAACAGTGTAGTTCTTAGAAATACTTGCGGATTATGCAGCACACTCCTGAAATAACAGAGTCTCTGGTTTGACACTGATGCCAAAACAGCCTTTTGTTCTACGGAGAAACAATGTGCTTATTATTACATAATTCACATTCATCAAGCAGGCGTGATGACTAAGACCTTCATTTGCATTTTAACCCCTTAAAGAAAAGCATTTATTTAACCTTTTACTAGAACCTTTCCTCCAGAGTTTATTTGGTCTGTCTCACTCTGATAGAAAAAATGAATCTGTCACTGACAGAAAAAAGTGGATCAAAACTGTCAAAATGATTTTACTTTGAGAGACAAAATGTCTTGTATCTCCCATGCTGCAGGACAGGAAGACTTCAAATGTTCAAGACCTCTCCGCGCTAAATCAGCCTGAATGTGAAACCAACCAAGTCCTGCTGGATCTAAAGCCAGTGGCTACAGAAGCACCCGCCTCTGCGGGTGGGCGGGCGGGCAGCACTAATGCTCATGTGAATCCCCACGTGCTACAGGCCAGTCCCTGTACACAGCAGGGCGGCTTCACGTCACTCCCTGTGTGATGTCATCATGGGTGACAGGCTCTTCATCAGGGCAGCGTGTGGGATTACTCCGTCCGTCCTGGATCAACAGGGCAGGGCAAGAGGGAAGGACTGATGACTTCAGTCCTCACAGGAAACTACACTCCCGTTTGCAGGTTAGAGGGGCGTCTTAAGCTCATTATTCACCTGCTGCAAAGCCTTTTAGAGAGTACAGCCACCTTAGCAAGAGTTCGGCTAGAGCTGCTAAATTTGTCAGCTAGCAGCCACATTAACCGGTGCGAGTACAAGCCATTCCAGCACTACTCCTGAACGTTTATCATCTTAGACTCGTACATTCAGATCCCTCTCCGATGGAAACACATGCTCTCAAATGAACTGATCACAGAATTAGAACATATGGGATTAGAGGAACCGGAGAGATTTGACCAACAGCAATATGTGCGATACTTCTTTGGATCTAACAAAGATCCAAAGAGGACAACCAGATCATACAGAATAAAATACAGCAATCTGTCATATGATATCACTTCATTGCATTTTATGACTAGGAATAACAAAAAAGATTAATGAATTACTCCCAATTTCCACCGCATCCAGAACGGTTACGAAAAGACTGTATCCACCGGCTTCTTTTGGTTCCGCTGCGAATCACCGGAATCTACAGCTGATCGCAAGAGTTCTGTTTTTTCCGGACGCCGGAGCATGCCGGATAAACTCAGCACAGATTAACCTGCGCTGGAAAGGAAGTCGGGCACAGACACAAAATAAAACGTCTGGCTTCTTTTCAAAATAAAACACTCTGTGTTTTAGGTGGATTGTTTTTTTACGTCATGCAAATAGTCAGGGACGAACAAGTGAAAGACAGCATTTCATCCCAGTGACACCAT
Organism: Xyrichtys novacula; assembly: GCA_962446985.1. Lineage (NCBI taxonomy): Eukaryota > Metazoa > Chordata > Actinopteri > Labriformes > Labridae > Xyrichtys > Xyrichtys novacula. The sequence continues at coordinate 30,897,801 of OY660871.1, forward strand.
GGATGAGGAGATGCTAATTCTAGAAGTCTAGAAGTAGATTTCCTCCTCTGAAAGGACACAAGCTACTGCTTATATGGTTAGCCTACGTGGCTGTCTTTATAGAGACAACTTGTTATCGCACAATTGCATGTGAATCCGCAGGTTCTTGAGAGTTCTCGCGATAAACGCTGTCCATAATCTGCAACTGAATTCGCCTCACCAATGGATTCGGTAGGAATTGGTGGACGGCAAAAATCTCTGCTGTTCCAGATGCGGTGGAAATTCAGGGTTAGACTTTGTGTGAGAGATTTCTGGATAAAATCTGGGTCCAAAACAAGACTGAGAGCAAATCAAAAGTAAAGGGAACATCATGCAAGTGAGGGTGCAAAATTGACTTGTGAACCACCTAAATATATTGTGAAAACTTTATCATTTACAGCAACTTCATAAACTACCACGAGTCCTTACGCTAGGGAGTTAACCGAGTCAAGCGTCCAACTACACTGTTACAGTATCTGAGCAGTGCTCTTTTTGTTTCCCTGTAATAATCAATGGCAGAAGGAGAAACAGTCTTGGAGGAGGAGAACGCAGCAGCTTATTATTCACAGCTCAAAAACCCTCAAAATAATGATGTGATTCACATTATTTAAAAACTGTGTTATTTCTACATTATCATAAATCATTGTGATACTATTTCGAGACACTCCTATAACAGGTGCGGTGAATATAAACCACAAAATGATTTCAACATCGGGGGGAAAGTCATCACGCTCGTGACACAAAGCCAATAACTGACAGATAGCGCTGAGGATGAAGCAACAGCAGCAGCAGTGTTGACGACAGACACAGAAGATAATGGTATGAAACCTGCAGCTATCAGCCTTTGGAGCTGTGTTTTCTAGAGGTATTCAGTAAAATCAAAGTCCTTAGATAAGAGAGTTTGAGTTTTATTTGCTTAAATGATAGATGGGGTAAGAAAAAGTTGAGGTTTTTGCTTGTGTCGTTAAGTATAGTGATTATCATTTCCACACCCTGCACTGGATGTGGACGAGGGAAAGGAAATGTAACCGATACAGCGAGCTCTCATTACCATAGCCTCCTCTGTGGGAGTGGCATCTCATACTGTACGGCGCTGTAGCTGCCCCTAGTTGGTATCATAAGGCTATCTTTCATCATGCAAGCGTTCCCACCTACTTTACTGTCCTTATTTAATAACTGCTGTGTGAGCGATCTAAATATAACCCATGGAAATGTAGGTAGGTCTTCTGTCCACAGTATAGCATTCACAGAGAAGTCGTAGCTGCTGGCAACCAGGTAGATGTCCGCCAGGTCTCTCCACCCTGACACAAAGAGCCCAGGATGCTGGCTGACTAGCTGCTGTGTCACAAGACTGGCAGGCAACCAGCCATGTCTGTGAGGGTGGGGCCTGAGGAGTTTTATAGGCCACTGTCTGGACGCAGAGGCCTCTCGGAGACAGGCCACTTATTGATCCCCATCTCACAGTGGCAGTATGGGAACGCAGGTAGTTTTCTCTCCTGTGAGTTTTCAACGTTAGAGATAAGAGCGAGGACGCCTGGCTGAGCAGATGTGAGATTCATGAAATGTCTTTATCTTAAAAAATGATGAAAGCTGTCCTAAAAGAAGCAGGTGCGAGGTTCAGCTCTTCTGCTTTACCGCCTGGAAAATTGTGTGGAACGTGAACACTTGACACAAAAGTCATGTGAGTGTCCCACTAACCTGAAGAAGCACTCATCTACTTACTTATTAATCTGACTGTGTTGGAGAGATCCTATGGGAAAACCTCCGCGGCCAAATGGGCCAGGCGCTGACACTGACACTGGATCCTTCATACACACACACACACCGACTCACACACTAACACACAGTGAGCAGCTGTTTGGGGGAGCCCAGCGAGAGAGTCGAATTTAAATTTTCATACCCTCTGCAATGCTGAAGCAGCACTGCAACCCTGTGAAACACTACATTACTTATTGCAGTCAAAACAGCCTGAGCCGTCTCGTACGGTCCACATTAAAGCCGCTGTGAACCCAAATCCACAAAAGCCTTCTGACTATGTAATCTGGGGTTTCATGTACATAATCATAAGAGTTTGAAACGTATTAGAAAAGAGTTTCAATCAAGATTTAGAGTGATTTCATTTAAGACCTTTCTTTAAATGGGTTTGAAAGGGGTCATGTCATGCTTGGGTATCTATTAAGGGATATTCCAGCGTAGAATTAATGTAGGGTCAAACACACCATAACACAGAGTTAGAAACCCCGTCGAGAGATGAATGTTGCTGACTGCTTGCTTCTCTAGTTATACCAACTTTAGTAACGACCGTACGATAGCAATACACAGCGGTCTGAGGAGCAATAAACAAACCTCAACCAAAACGCCACAAATAATGCTCAGAACAGCACCTAACTTCATCAACAGTACATATAGGGTCCCAGCCATAGCACTCGCCATCAAACATCTTTTTAACTTTGCCTGATTTCTTTAGCAAAGAGACTAAACACAACTCACCTACTCTCTTCCAGCAGCTGTTTGTTTGTAGGGAGACCCCGGGCCAGTACGTTACGGACTACAGCGGGGTGACGCAGCTCAAGGAAGATCATTGCCGTCGTTACTAAAGCTGGTGTAACTAGAGAAGCAAGCGGCCGGCAACACTCATCTCTCGAGGGGGTGTCTAACTTGGTGTTTCCGCGTGTTTGACCCTAAATTAATTTTGCGCTGGAATATCCCTTTAAGACCTTTCTTTAAGTGGGTTTGAAAGGGGTCATGTCATGCTTGGGTATCTATTAAGGTGACAACACAGATAAGCCCTCAAACCAACATTGAGAAATCTGGTACTTTTACACCCACGATGAAGTGTCAACTGAGGTTATGAACTTTGGCAGCAAATGTTAAGCCCGCTCAGGGGGTTTAGTTTCATCACAATAAGGCACTTGCATTTCTACACAGCAGTAATTCAGTCTTTCGTTCACAGCTTTGAGAACAACAAAGTGCCGACTACGGCGTGTACAGCAAACTCACCATTCACTGACCGATCTGTGTACATGTTTTGACAACTGGTTATAGATCAGACTTCCTCCTCAGACATCTCAAACTTACTGAGTGTCATGTATGGAGCCAGGGAGCTGTCAATCAATGTGATCCCCCACACCCACAAGGTCTCATGAAGGGTCTTAACAGGAAAATAAGCTGTTTCAGTGCTAGCTTTGGTACTGATAAAGAGTCTTTTCTTTCACAGAGATTTTAATGAAACTGAACTATGATATCATTCATAAGCGTGACTATCTGAAGACGAATTTCCAGGTGCTTTAAAGTCATGTAAATAGTTGTTCAGGACAAACTCTTTGAGGGGAGTTTCCCACCAGAAAGACAAATAAAAGAGCTGTTTGCCTGGTAAAAATATAAAGTAGACTCATACTGGTTAATTGCTGCTCTACCCTCCATTGCGTAACCTTATGACTTTGCTATGTGTCACACAGCTAGAACAGTGTGTCAATAATCCCATCGCCAAGTCTAACAACTTTGTAATTTTAAGATGACAGTTCTCTAACCATCCCCCTTTTTCTACTGCTGTAGCAAGCGTCTGCACTTCACTGATCATCTAAGATAACAGTAAAAATATTTCTCCATTCTCATCACCCGTGCAATCTCCTTTGTATCACTTTCAAACAAGGCTACTGTGAAATGCTTACCGCAGCCTATTTGAATACAGCCGGAGATCCCTGTGGGATAAGCTGCAGATTGCAAGCGGCACATTTTCGTGTGGATCAACAGAAATCAAATGGTTCAAAGAAAATCCAATTGCTATAACTCTGGGAAACAACAGCTTTAAAAATACTCTGCCTTGTTCGGTGCCACTGGAGGCAGGTTGTGAGTGGATTTATTTACCCGCTGTTTTGTGCACTGACTGATAGAGCCATTCAAGCGTGTACAAACCAGCCCTTATTGTGTAAGTGCTGACAAAAGTAGCTAAACTGTGTCTTTGGTGCGTTACAGGGTGAATTAAAAACACCTCACGATATGTTCTCTTTTAACAAGCTGACAGTTTGGAATCTGAATTGCATTATAAGAGAGGATGCTACACCTCTCTTCAAATACTTGCCTGAGGTGCTCAGTGTGCAGCTGTACGCATCAATATGTTCCTTGAAGTGTTGAGGCCTTGCATAATAAAGCCCAGCAGACAGGGTAACCTCCCAAAAAGGGTGCATCAGGGTGGTATGAAAACTGTTTTCATCTTTGAGCTACAGTGCAAGGTGAGTCCCAAATCTGATAGGCAACTACAATGAATTCCTGGTGCAGTGATACGTAGAAAAGGCATGGCTGAATACCTGCACTGTGGCAGGTGGAATAGAAGAACCGGCCAAGCATTTTTATTAGCATCAAGCTGGAAGTTCTCACTATCAATAGGTGTGTCACGATACATCAGTATGGATGAATAAATCATTTAAATGATCAAGGGTAAAAAGTGAAAGTATAAATCAATGTCAACATCTTTGAGATAAGACTTGAGTGTGAAATTCTCACGGCACAATGTCATTACTTCCATCAAAACACCAGGAAGCGCATTACTTGGAGAGTTTTCCTTCAGGTTTAACTTTGTAACAGGGAGATTTCGGTACGCACAAAGTCAAATTAGATTATATTGATAAGCAGATATAAATTCAAGTTGATGTTATGGTTTCATAGAGGTCACACGCTGAATAAAACTATATATAGTGCAGCAAACCTTGTGCCATCAGCAAATGTCAAATAAATGTTTAGAGAATCAATAAATGACTGTGAAGCCCATTATTATAGGAAGCTCATCATGCGTCAGTCTAGATGTCTCGATGTACTGGAAGGAATCAGTACAGGTGTGGATGTTGTTTCCTTAAACCCAACACCTACCTGTCTGGAATTTCATCAGACTAGTATAGTGAGGTTTCTACTTTTAGGTTACAGCTTCTCACAACATAAACAGTCCCAGTAGGCCAAGTGCAAAGTATAAAGCTCTTGTACCTCTGCCCCACTTTTCACGTTGACTGCATGTCCTGGTGTCCAAGCAAACAAAAGAACCCACAAACACAAGAACCTGAATAATTCAAGGCAAAGTGTAAGGCAACACTCTCTCATGAGGTGATGCTGAGAATGATGACAAATAACCTCAAGCCTAGGGCTGGGTGTTAAAACGATAATGATGTATATCGAAAATTAATTTCCCTCGATATCCATATAAAACATGGTCAATATGCTTTTCAATAGTCGGCATTCTGCCATGTTTTGGTAGACTATACGAATAACCAATGAAAAGGGGAGTTGCTCCGGGTACGCTTCGTGCTAAACCAATCATGTGCTGAATTAGAACCAAGTAGCAAACAACTGCGTAGTAGCAGGCTGTAGCAACACGCAACCATAGCACTTTAACAGGTGAAGCCGACAGCACTGTTGGTGAGAAAAAAAGAGAATGAGTGCTACCCCCGGCAGAAATGCAGATGGAAGGTTCAACAGATGAAGACATCGTTGACAACACTGGCATGAAAACATTGGCGTGTGGAGGTGTTTTGGTATTTTGAGGTCGGACATGAAGCAGAGTAATGTGCACTGTAAATAATGTCGAGTACATGTTCTTGCAAAGTTGGGGAATACCTCAAATTTTTGTCGCCGTCTGAAGCAGCGCCACACCGCAGAGCACGCGCAATGCAAAAGGTTACAAACCCAGAGTGGAGCACGGAGCCCATGGCGCCTGTGCAGCCAACCATTTAGTCTGCTTTTTTGAGTGCAACACCTCACGACTAAATGTCAAAAAGACGGGAAATGCAGTGTGAAAGCTATGGACCAAACACAGGACCAAATGTACATAATGACACTATACGCAGTGCATACGCAGGGCATCTTGGGTAGAGGAAGCATGGCGTCCCTTGTTGCTATGGCAACAAGTGACCGTTGATATTAGCAGTTGCTAGCTAGCTTAGCGCAATTGTCTGAACAACAATAACCCATAAATTCACAATTTGGCATATCTAAACAAAATGAAATCACAACTACCAGCAGTCACAGTCCTTAAACCCTGAGCTCATATGTTGTCACATGTTAGATCGTCAAAGTTAGAAAACTAACAGGATCAATCCCTGACAAGCTACGATAGCTTTATAGGAACAGTTGCGCTCACTAACGTTGTAGCATTCCGTAAATAATGTGACGAAGCACGATACAAGACGGCTAGTCCACCCCTGTTTGTAATCCGCGAGGTTACATACCCCTCATACTTTGTCCAATCGACGAGCGCTCCTTTAAACCACGTGATGCTGCTCGGAAAGTTCAGTGCGCTTTAGAAATCACAGCGTGAAAGCAGAACCGAAACAAGTGATAAATGCAACAATGTTGCGACTTTCAGCTCCCCAATCGAACCGAGTCCGTTTGGTCAGGTGTGAAAGCGATCAAACAGGGAACATCTAAGATTGACAAGCGATGTTTTAATATCCTGATGTAACGATATATGTGATAAACATTTTCCTATATCGCCCAGCCCTACTCCAGCCTAGTTTAAGAGGACTCACAAACGCAGGAACACTGAACCTAATGACCACCAGCAGCAGCAGCAGCAACTCAGGGGAGTAGTCACATAAAGCTGACAGCAGGATGGGGAGAAATGCCTGACACCCACACTGTCTAGTTCGCTCCTGTTGGTTAGCTGATTGAACACGTTTCTTAGTGAAATACATGTGAATGTGTGTAAACAGTGAGCAGTTCTCCCTCTAAGCTGCTGCTGTAAGTAAACGTTACATCACACCAGCACCTGAAACACAAACGGATCGGATAATCTGGATCGTGACTGCCAGTGGAATATCAAACCTGAAGGAATATTTAATCTAGATCTGACAGGAAACTTATCCAGCATTCAGTCCAAGTTTGATCTGCAGTATTTAAAGTGTCCATCTCCAGCTGACAGCTCATATAACAAATGTATGTGCAGCTGCCTCATCTAACCACCAACCTGCACTGAAATCTACATTAATGTTAAATATTTCTCGTACGGATTGCTTGTCCTAAACCTTCATTCTGCCCCGGTTTTCACTGCTACGACTTTTCTATAAAACATAATATCCACGAACAATACACATGCTTACATAAACGCATTTGATGGGGTTCATGAGACGTTTACACTCAACCCTCTAACTTTCTCTCTACGTTGTACGCTATTTTTTCACCCGTTCACAAGCTGATATGCATGTGCAATGATACTCTTTGTGAATTAGTTTAACTCATTTGTGAATAAGTGAAGGGAAGCGTAACGTTTGGCTAGCAAGTGGCTACTTCAAGCTTGGCTAATCAGCGGCTAACATAAGCTAACGCTAGTAGCTAGAGTATCCCTTTACTGCTTACCTTGAACGGCCTCGCAGATGTTTTTCTCATCGTCCCATGCAGTTTTCCAGCATGTATTAACTTGTGAATATCATGTATGTTCCAAAGACCAACAATTCCTAACTTTTTAGCATCTTCACGGGTGGAACTAGGCGTAAAATCCCAAACCGGACCACCACCGACAAAGTAATTTCTCCACCACTTACAACAACAACGTCAACCGAAGAGTTGAGACCGCCCCCATAGATAAACACCCAATCAGAGCGAGGATTCGATTTGATTGACGTGTAGAAGAACCAATGGCCGTCCTCGAGATCCTTGACTGATGCTCTCCGTTAGAGTAAACACCAAATGAGAACAACAGAGTAGAAGGCATTCGTTTGCCAATTGGCTGGAGAAAGACGAGGGGCAAGGGGGTTTAGTTCAAGCAACCTATGAGTGTGTCACTGAATCCAGAGTGACAGGTGCTTTAGTGTGGACAGAATAGCCTGGGCGGCTTCACTGCCCGGGTGAGGTCATCTAGGATGATGTAAACCCTCAGTCATTAGTAATGACAAATAAAGAAAGAAGACACACCAGGCCGTCAAGTGAACTTTTAAAAACTTTAATGTTTCCCCAAGTGATATAAAACAAAACACTCCAGTACAATAAAATGCATGCTACGCTGAACAAACTGGAAAAAAAACAATTCAGGAATCATGAAAACAATAGAAGTGTACTTCCTACGAGTTTAAGTCCACAGTACAAACTTAAACAGACAAAACTTTACTGATATCTTATGAAGAATTGTAAAGCAACAACAGTTTACTCTACACTTTACAAAATCAAAAAAGGCCAAATTTTCTCACTTGTTTTCTAAATCTTGTGAGAGCGATTCTTTATCTCAATAACTGAGGCGAAGTTTCGCTCATAATGAGGCTGAAAAATCAGCTTCTTTTGGAGAAAAGACAGAATTACGAACAGCCTGTCAAATCGACAGACAACACTTCTATCCGCTAACAGCTGCAGAACTCAACGCCGCCTCCTGTCTGGACTTCTGCTGCGTCTCCGTCCGCCAGTCCTACAGGGGGGGAAAGTCACATTTAACAAGGTGTTTTGATTGATTGATTGATTGATTGAAGTTTATTTCGAATATGCAATACCAAAAACACAGAAACATAAAACATAGAAACAGATATTCGAAAAGGAGGGAGAAGGTGAATAACTTATGAACTCCCACCCCTTCCCTTTAAATAAGAAGTACTAGGGGTGCGTAAAAAAATCGATTCACACAAGAATCGCAATTCTAATTTACTACGATTCAGAATGTATTTAAAATGTCCCAAAATCGATTTTAAAAGATTAGATATCCGCTGCCTGTCTGCCTCCATTTCGGAACTACGCTGGACGTCCTGACGTCATCACACAGCCCGTTGTGGAACGCACACATGCACAGAAGGCACCAAAACAAAGAGGGAAATACAATGATGGAGGAAAAGGAGATCCAGCCGGCCCCGTCTTCCCTAAAACCTAAAGTTTGGCGTCATTTTGGATTTTACCGAATGCCCGGACAAACTGAGCTGGACATGACGCACGCAGTGTGCCGACATTGTAAAACTAGAATCAAGCATTTCTGCAACACGACAAATGCGCGGGCTCATATTACGAGGCATCACCCGGAGGTGAGAGACAAGGAGCAGACTCAGCCGCCAGCTGCAGACCAACGCACGCTGCAGAGCTTCACGAAGCTCTCCGTCAGCTCCGAGGGGGCAAAAAAAAATAACCCCGTCTATGGTCTGCTTCATTGCCAAAGACCTACGACCTTATAGTGTGATGGAGAACGAGGGGGTTTATCTGCTCCAAAGATCGGAATCAAATCGTGAGACAGTAAAAGACTCCCCCTGATAATTATGATAAGTATGTTCATGATGCGTGCACGTGTTACGTTACATTATAAGTACGTGTTTAAGTTCTGTTATTCTTTATTTTGTGAAACGTTAATTATAAATTGAAACAGTTCAGTCAAATGTATGCAAATGTCCACAATATTACACAGCACTCTCACCTCCTCTTGTTCTTTGGGGGTCCTCTGACGAATCCCCAGTCCACGCTGATCGGTTGGCCCATCAAGTCCTGACCGTTAAGCCCCTCCATGGCTGCCTGGGCTTCCTTGTACGTCTCATACTCCACCAGAGCGTAACCCTACGAATCATCATAAGAACATCTTGCGTGAGTGTTTGCACATTTAGTAGCATTTAAAATTTAGTTTTCAACAATACTAGACTTGATTGAATAAACATTTTCTTTTTTAAATTTTTAAAAACCACGTGATTTAAGTCTAAGTCAGAGTTAAAGTAGTTCCAGGCAAAGCTACTTTGTGTCTTCATTCATATTTAAAACCACACTGCCACCGTGTGGACAAAAGGCAAAATGAACACATCTCATTTCGGTGGCCATACAAACAATCAATTCTCAACCTTGTTCAACACGGTTTCATTAAAACATAAAACAGGAAATCTCAGGTTTTTTTTTTTCATATTTATATACAAGTGGATTCGAATTTCTCAGTCCCATCATTAATATTTTCACATCCAGACCATCATGTTGAACTGGTTTAACTGTTTGACTATTTTGTATTGTGTTTGAGTGCTTTTTTATTTTTCCCTTTCCATATTTTGGATGTACATACAGTATCTCATTTTTATTTTGTAGTTTGCTATAGTTTGTTTCCTCCCTCCTATATTTATTTTCATTACATAATTGCTTCCATTGTTACATAACAGTTATTTGTGTGGACCTGAGGAAGAGAAGCTGCCAACTCTGGGTGGTAAGTGATAATGATTTCTAAATGGGCTGAAATAAGGTAATAGAGAAAGTGCAATAATTGTGGTGTGACAAAAAGCTATTTTTTGAATGAGGATTGTCATGATTTGAACACCTTACACTTCGACAGGCCCGTGAAAATCCTGACACAAGCATCTCGCTCACCACACTTTAGTGGACTTCACAGGCTCTTCATAGGTATCTTAATTGCATTTTCATCCAAGTCTAACATGAGATTATGATATTGTTGAATCCTTATAAAGCAGTAGATGCTGTGTTGAGTAGAACCAGGGCGGATTTTTAATTTTCTGTTTGAGTAAACGTTGTTCACTTCAGGCTTTAACAACCTTCAGACAGTCCAAAGCATTAAAAGGATTTAAAAAAAACTCACTTGTATGGCATTTTGTTCTTGTTTTGAACTCCGAAAAGGGCTTTTTGGTTTCATTATTCATGATATTAGAAGTTAAATGTGCAACTAATGTGTCAAAAACAATCTCAAGGCACTTAGGCCCGGTCCAAACAGCCCAATTAAAAACTGAAAGCTTGATCTGTTTGTACATGCAGCTGCAAAACTGACCGCAACGCTGAACAAGTTTACATGTTCGCAAATTTCTTTTAACTTTTATGAAATCTCCAAACACTATTTCAAGACCTGTAGTGAACTTACTGAATCAGTCGAGTACAGAACATGATGAACCTAATCTGACTGATTTCACAGCACTGTGCATGTTTGTACTTGCAGCGCTGATGCTGAAATATTTGGCTCCGCTGTACAAGAAACCTTTTTTTTCTTTTGAAAAGTGCAATTTCATATCTGAAGCATTTCTGACTGCAGTTCTAATCAGCCAAACATGCATGTACAGGTTTACATTCATTCACTGTGTTCGACTGATGTGTACTTTTGATGCCCGGTTAGATAGGACATGAGAAAGTTTAATAAGGAAGCTCTTAGTTTGAGAAAGTGACAAAGCCCCTAAAGGTCTGCGGACGTGGGAGAAAATTCAGGCTGATCCTGAGAAACTTCACGGTATCAACCTAATTTTCTCCCTTCGTGTCTCTTGGGTGTCCCATAGAAAATGTCCTAGATATCATGTGCGATGAAAAGAAATCGCTATTTCTGGTGCGAAGGGCACAAACACGGTTTACGGCTATTCGTCTCACCTTGAGGTAACCTGTCCTGCGGTCGAGGTTAAGATGAAGGTTTTTGATTTCCCCAAACTCTGAAAACTTGTCATGGATGTCTTCCTCTGTGGCCTCCTCATGAACACCCGTCACAAACAGAATCCAACCCTCCACAGCTGCACAAAAGGACAAAGACAACAAAAACATCTAAAATAAATATATATTGAAACCAAGTAGCACTTTTTACTGAGCAAACTAGCAAGCCAGGCAGAGTCATGAATGCTTTAGCTTCTTTCGTTCAAGTTTTGCAAATCTGACTAATATCTCTAAAAAACTTTCTTAGCCCCCATTTAAGTCATTTGTGTAAAATGGCTCGATATCAAATAACTCAACAAAAAAATCCATAATGGCAAGTACAGTATGCAAGAAATACGAGGATATCTGAATGCTGTGCAAAGTGATGTAACAATTTCTCTGCATACTGTCTGCTCAGAACTCATTACTTTCTGTGTATGGCACTTTTTTCCTTACTGAAAACTGACAAAAAAAAACAGCACTGAGCCCCCACATGTAGCCGTAATCTGCACAGGTTAGAGAGATGTCTGGAAGTACCATATCTATTCTGGAGAGATGTTAATATTCAAACTAGTTTACAGCTTTGTTGAGAAATGAGTTGGAAAACCGATGCCAGCCTTATTATAGTTTGAGCGGCAGCACTTACATCTTTGAGGGCCTGGTTCATCTCCATCCTGTTCAACAGTATCATAGTCCTCTTTGATTCTGGACCTGGCTCCTTCCTCTGGAAAAAAAAGAAACATCACAGGACATATAAACAACTGTTAGTCATCTTAAAAAAAGTTTTAATAGTGATTTGATGAACTTAGATTTGATCAGAGTGGAAACTGACCTGATCCGAAGCCTCGTCCTTTTCTCTTCTTGGCTTTCTCTTTTAACTTGTGGATGCTCTCTGGGGAGGGAAAGTTCAGAATGTTAAAAGTGATTTCTTGTTGTATCAACAGGGTGAGTCAAGTTCGAATATGTGTGTATGCTGTGGATACATCCACCACTGTTTTAAAGCTTCAACCAAAATACAGAGGTCAAACTCCTCAACTACAAACTCCTTTTTTATTATAGTAGACTCAGCTCTATCTGTTCTCTATGGTATATTAAGTTATCTGACTGCTGTGTGATGTACATTAAGTTTTGGCTTCTTTGATAGACGGCTGTATTTAACCCATAACAGCTGTTTATTCTCATCAACCGACTTCCTGATGACAACAGCCAGTTGGAGTCACTTTTAAATAGCCTTTTAGATGTAACAGCCTGGATGTCACAGAATTTTTTGCAGCTCAACCAGGACAAAACAGAGGTTTTAATATTGGTTCAAAGGCTCAGAGAGAGAAACTGACCCCCAAACTCCACAAAATAGGACTTAACCCCAGCCAAGAAGCACGAAATCTCGGGATGGTCTTTGATGCTGATTTTAATTTTAAAACTCATGTTAGGAGGGTCACTAAAACAGCCTTTTACCATCTAAAAATTATTGCAAAAGTCAATAGTTTCTCTCTCTGAGCCAGACAGAGAGACTAATGCACGCTTTTATAACCAGCAGGCTTGACTACTGTAATGCTCTCCTCTCTGGTCTACCCAAAAGCAAAATAAACCAGAGACAGCTGATCCCAAACTCTGCTGCTAGAGTTTTGACTAGGACCAGGGGAGGAGCTCATATTACACCCATTTTAAAGTCTTTGCACTTGCTGCCTGTTAGTTTTCGCATTGATTTTAAAATTCTTTGACTAGTTTATAAAGCTCTACATGACCTGGCACCAGAATACCTCACAAAGATGATTTTAATTTATGAACCAGGGCGGCCTCTCAGTCTTCTCTTTTAGTCGTTCCACAGAGCAGAACAAAAAGATTTGGTGATGCTTCTTTTAGCTGCGACGCTCCAAAACTGTGGAACAAACTTCCAGAGGGTTTGAGACAAGCTGCAAATATAGAAATCTTTAAAAGTAACATAAAAACTCGATTTAGCCTGGCTTTCATGTAAAGCTTTATTGTTTTAATTACTATTATAATTTATTTATTTTTTAGTATCACTTTTTACCTTCTTTCATTAATAAATTCAAGTTTATATTTTGTTGTCTGTTTTAGTCTATTTTAATAACTTATTTCTTTTGTCCTGATGTAAAGCACTTTGAGCTGCAATTTCATTTGTATGAACAGTGCTATATGAATAAACTTTGATTGATTGATTGATTTAACCCTTTGAGTAAACCATACTCATCATATCTGATCGATTGATTGAAGTTTATTTCGAATACGCAAACCAAAAATATAAAAACCAAGAAGGTAAGGCTTTAAACATAGAAATACATATTCGAAAAGGAGTAAGAAGAATAGCTTATGAACTCCTTCCATCCCCAACCCTTGAATAATAAGTACCCACACCATGCTTCTTTGCAACTTAGATGTACCTGATTATTATAGATAGATAAAGTCCACGTAATACAGCATACAAATAAAATCAACAAAACAAAATAAAACAAGAAAGAAACAAAAAACAAAAGAAACAAGAACCTCATAACACTCAGTGCTACCTAACACCTTCCTCATCCCCGTACCTCTTAAAGATGGTGTCTTTATTCCTCATTTTAAAATGTGTAAACATTTTTGAACATTGATTTAACTCCATAGAAAACCTGTTTCATAATCTCAACCCACTTAAACACAAAAACCCTTCCTATTAATCCGAATTAAAGTCGGATCAAAGTCAATTTTCCCCCTTAAACTGTAACTTCCCTCACGCATACTGAATAATTTCTGAGTATTGAAATGAAATGCACCGTCTAAATAATGTTTCTCGAAAGATTTAAAGCTAAAATTCATAGTTTAAATGCATAAAAGTGTGAGATTTAAGTTCTGTTTACTCAGTTTGGCTGAACAAACAGTAGCTGGGAAACTTAGCGTGTTAGCAACAGTGAATTAGCATGCTAACAGTGGACTCATTCATACCACATATAATAATGAACACAGCACTACTTCAGCTTAGAAACACAGTTAACATAGAAAAGATATACCCAAAGCTAAAAGTGTTAAAAGTTAGCTCGAATAACTTTACAGAAATCTCATAAAGTCTGTTTGAATTAACCACTTACGCTTTATTAGCACTTCTCAGGCCTGCTAACCACGCAGTCACCGTCAGCTACATTTACACACACGGACGTTTGTACGATACGTTAAGCCTCCATTTTTACACACTGCTTAAACTCAAGAATAAAAGAGCATTTGGTCATAAAATCAACTTATAGTGATATTACCATCGCCATCCTCGTCCATAGGAAAGTCCTCGCCACCCGCTTCGTGAAGGTCCAACACGTCCGCCATGATGTCTGTCTGTGCGTGCTTGCGGGCGTCAGACGTAAAGTGCGTACGTTACGCAACAAGCGCAAGTGCTCAAGCGGGTGTTGCTAGGATACGTAAAATCACAAGTATGTAATACAAGTATTCGGGTTAGGACGCGTAAATGAAATAATAATTACCGAATAATAAACACTAACACTTTCTTAAAACAATATTATATCAAAAAAGCTACAAAGATATTTCTATTTATTTATTTTTAAAAGTGGGAACAGTATATATTGATGAACATTTACATGTAAATATGTGGGATTACAGCCAAATGGCTAATTTCCATCCCCAGTCCCATTGGTAGGTTGATGTTAAACATAAAAGCAATAATGTTAAAAGTACAAACAACATGACTAAGACAGTAAAATAATGCACTGACAATATACACATAATATACATAAACACATGCACAGACCAAAAACTAAGTGACCAATAGTAAGGGGACCAAAAAGATTATTGTAAAGACACATGTCAGAATCAGAATCAGAAATACTTTTATAATCCTCAGGGGGACATTGCTTTTTGTTACAGTAACTCCAGTGCAAATAAAGTAGAAAGAGGAGATAGATAATAGCTAAAATGAGTAAAAAGAGAGAGAGATAATCAAAATATAAATATGTATACAGTTTTACAATATACAAGTATGTACACTATATACAACACAAAATGGTAAAATAAGGTGTTTCAGGTGTGCGAAAAGAGTCTTAATAACGATTGTTCTGTTGATATATGACTATAAGTGTTCACCAAAGTGAAAGCATGTAGGAGAAATGTCCTTTTGTCTGCTTGTTTGGGCATACAGAGCTCTTGAATTGCCAAAGGAGAATAAAAGGAGGATAAGCAATCCATTATTTTCACTTTTTGAAAGAAATCTTGGAACTTTAAACATAACTTGGGAAAACCCATGGTGCAAACTAACTGTAATTCGGCTTCTCCTACAGCGGCAATATAGCTTGGAAGCTTGGGAAAATGTAGGACATCACCGAACAAAGTTTCATTTTGTTTTCTTACATATTCAGTAAAATATTGTGCATTCTTTTAAATTTTTTTGACACAGCAATCCAACCTAAATATTCACCACTGGAGCAACCTTACACTGCGGTGTGCACCTCAGTTCTGCTGAATTTGTGCACACTTTTGCACTAAAAAACTGACCACTAGATATCTTGGCCATCCATGATTTGTTCACAACACCATCACTTTGCATGGGGTAATTCACTACCTTAAGATAAGCAATATTATGTTGAAGTAATTCACATGAACAGCAGAGGGCTCTCACACATCCACACAGAGCCTGTAGTCCAATATAGTGAAGCTGCATGTTGTAGTTGCTCAGGCTGACAGAAGGGCTGTCATTTGATCACCATCTGGTGGTGAGTTTGGATCAAATGACAGATGAAACTGACAAAACACAGTCTGGACTGAGCTGGAAATGCCCCACGGGAGAATTAATATTTTACTTTTATCTAACTTTTATTGCACCAGGGATATTCTCATTAAGTTACTACAAAAGCTTTAGAGGGAAGAGGTGGGAATTAAGAGCAGAATGTTAAACACAAAATGAGCAGCAGGGCAGGCTTTTGAATCATGCAGCAATTAGATCTTAACCACATTTTGCAGACATTATAATATAGTAGAAGAGTTCAGGCGCTAAACCCACCTGCCTGCAACTACCTAATGTCACCAAACTTGAAGTGAGATGGGTTTGTTTCCAACAGATTGTTTCATTGTGTAATCACTGGCATGAAACATTTATATATTCTAATAATGCAAGTAAATGAGAGACAGTTTAACATGTTTTGTGTTTCCTGATGATGAAACAGGGAAGAAGCAGAACATCATGAAATGTTGAAATATTGAAAGCAGCTACAAACAGAGAAGTTAGATGGAAAAGACACTTCAGCAAAGTCAAAAATCTGCATTTTCAGCACAAACAGTCTCTGCTGTTTTTCTCATTTCTGGCTGTTTGGTATTTTGACAGCTTCACTTGAGCTAAAGTCCAAGATATAATCTCAGTGGTTAGTGGTTTGTCAGTTTGACAGTTAGTAGAAATGGAAGTAATTTACTTTTATAAATAGTCACTTTCTCCCTGATAGTGCCGCACCTCAGCTGCATAAATCATGTCATTGGAGAAATGGTCTGAGTTGTTGTACTCTTTAGTGTGAGAAGGGATCTTTAGCACTGTACATGACATGACTTTTAATAACCTTGTAAACTCACAGTCAAACTACAGGTGAGGAGCTGAAATACACAATAAGGGAAGTATAGAAGTAGAAGTAGGAAAGAAAAAAACTATTACGCAATGATTTCACAGTGCCAACTCTTCCTGACCAAGTAATTTCTGATTATTGGCTCATCAGAAACAGAACTGAAGCAAACAAGGGTTATAAAGGCTGCTGCACATCAGGAGTTTCAGGGATCTGGAAACTTTCATTTCATCATCTGACTCCAGGTAAATATTTATGCATTAGATCATCTAATTATATCTGTTTTAGCAACAAATTAAACCCTTTTGTGCTGTTGTGTACTTTCTGACTTTGCGTTATAGAAATTAAAGCAGTTGCTTGATTAGAAAAACAGACATACATCCTGAAGAAATGTTCCTCTGTGACACAGGCTGGCCTCAGGATACCTTTGGCAGGCGTTTAAATTTCAAGCAGAGTTTTCCAGTTCATTCTTGTTTTCAGAATTGAATGAAAAAACTCTTCACTCAATTCTATTTCCACTGAAGTGAAGTAAAAAAGACACAAAAACCTGTTGTCAAAAACTCTCTTTGACTTGCTTTACTTTTGACTCTGTCCTCTCTGTCTCAGCCAGAACAATGAAACACACTGTGGTATTTCTTCTGCTGCCCCTCCTGGGAATATGCTTGGCTTACACTTACCGTAAGTATAATGTGCTGATATCTGTATTCATCTGCATCAGCATAAGTTGCATTTTGAGTTCTTTTAGCCCCAAAATTCTTGACTGTACTGCAATAATTATGCATAATTTAAAGCATACAAAATGTAAACTGTGTTTCACTTGAAAATAAGTTATCTTCAAACACAGCACTTATTTGAGTCATTCTTTGTCACCATCTCTAAAAGCTTTCTTTTTCTGGTTAAGGATTGCTTTTATGTCACTTGTGATTCAGGGTCTGTTGTTGGGGAAACAGCGAACAGTCTGTGGGTATAACGGTGTCTCTACAGAAGTTAAGATATTCAGTAAAGCAGTCAACCTGTTTGCCTATTTTTGAGTGGTTACAGGGTTTAAAGGCTTGCAGTAGACAGCATCAAGCTTAAGAAAATGAAATAAATGTATTTCTTTGGCAGAAAACGTGGCCCTTCGTGGCAAAGCAACTCAGTCACATCGGTACCTTCACCATTTTGGGGACGCCAACAGTGCAATTGATGGAAATCGCGACTCTACCTTCGATGCTGGTTCATGCACTCACACTATAGAAATGGCCAACCCCTGGTGGAGGGTGGACCTGCTGGACCGCTATGTAGTCACCTCTGTCATCATCACCAACAGAGGAGACTGCTGTGCAGAGAAGCTCGACGGAGCTGAGGTCCACATCGGTGACTCTCTACAAGACAACGGTGCTGTGAACCCACCGTGAGTGCACATGAACGCCACTGTAAACCCGACACCACAGTGACCTTTGTAGTGTCAGGTCTGACCCTGACTAAGAACTTCGTCAGTTTAATTGGACTTGGTTGCTTGTTTTGACAGACTTGTTTTTCTTTGCATGACTAAAAATCTCACAATAGAGTTTGTGTTTCTTTTTCAGAGCCGGTGTCATCTCTCAGATCCCTGCAGGAAGCTCGCACATTCTGTCTGTGAATGATTTGGCTGGACGGTACGTGACAGTCTTACTTCCTGGTGCAAAGAGGATTCTGACTCTGTGTGAAGTGGAGGTCTATGGGTACCGTGCGCCGACAGGTGAGATTTAAGATGCATGGACAGACTACAGTTATGGATTGAGCTGGAGAGAAAATTCACTTTTGTTGTGACTTGATTGTAGTGAAACATGAGAATAATACAAACATATGAATACATGCTGACAGTTTATTGCTGTTTTTCTTAGGGGAGAACCTTGCACTCAAAGGGAAGGCCACACAGTCTACGTTATACTCAGAAGGCATGGCGTACTTTGCAAACGATGGAAATAATGGCAACAGTAGAGCAGATGGGTCCTGCACTGCCACCAACAACAATTTCGCCCCCTGGTGGCGACTGGATCTGATAAGAACCCATAAAATTTTCACTGTAAAGATAACTAACCGCATAGATCCTCGATTCGCACCTCGACTAAATGGAGCTGAGCTCCGCATCGGAGATTCTCTCGAAAACAACGGCAACAACAATCCCAGGTCCTACACCAAGGATTAAAAAAATAATCTGAATATTTCTTTTATTCTTAAATTGTAGCGCTCCATCAATAACAAACGTGTCTTTTTTCTTTTCTCAGGTGTGCTGTGCTTGAAAACGTCCCAGCTGGCGCTACTGTTGAGTACCAATGCAATGGGATGTGTGGTGTGATGCCTCCTCATCCTGTGTTATTTTGGCTGGACTCCCTGTTTTTCCCTATTTGCCTGTTCTGGCTGTGCTCTTTTCCAGGGCTTCCTCCCCTCCCCCGGCGCTGAGGCTGAGTGAGACGACACACCTGCTCCTCGTCCCCAATCAAGGGACTTTAAGAAGCCTGCAGCCCTCAGTCTCAGCGCCTGAGTATTGTCTACCCTGCCCAGCGGTAAAGACGCGTCTCCTGGCCAAAACCTCGTGGTATAACTTTGAGAACTTTACTCCTTGTGACTCTTTGCATGTCCTTTAACTCCGGTCTCCTCTGGTTTCTCCTGCAGTGTCTCCAGCCCACACGACAGCCAGCCTACCAGCCAACCAACCGGACTTCCTTTGTTCCCTTATCTATCCCTTTCTGTTTTTGGACATTAAATTCGTTTTACGTTGAGCTCTGTCTCAGTGTCTGCTTCTGGGTCCTCACTACAAGCCTGCCGCACAACAGAATACTCAGGCCAGGAGAATGGACCCACCAGACCCAGACCGAGTTCAGCTAGCCGTCCAGAAGCTCGGCACGCGGATTGGCCAACATGAGGAGATGCTCCAGAGTCTCCATCAGTCGCTTCATGGCCTCTCCATTCAAATGTCGCAGCTGGCGGAGCAACTACTCCCTCGGTCTCCACCACAACAACCAGGATTCCCCCCCTCTGTGAGTACGGTCCCCTCTTCACCTCCTCCACCACCCGCTATCCTCAAAGAGCCCTATGTCCCTCCTCCTGAGCCGTATGCTGGGGAGATTGGGGGCTGCAGAGGTTTCCTGCTCCGTTGCGCCTTAGTATTTGATCAACAGCCCATTAGCTACCCCTCAGATCGAGCTAAGGTTGCGTACACCATCAATCTGTTAAGAGGTAGGGCCGCTAAGTGGGCTACAGCCGTCTGGGATAGGGACACACCTCTGTTCGCTTCTTACCCCCGTTTTTCCGAAGAGCTCCGGAGAATATTTGATTTTCCTGTCGAGGGCCCCGAGTGTACCAAACGGCTATTTTCCCTCACCCAGAGCTCTCGGTCAGTGGCGGAATACTCCATTGAGTTCCGTACTGTGGCGGCCGAGAGTGGGTGGGGGGACCTCGAGTTAAAAGGGGATATTCACTCGGGGTCTCTCTGAACAATTGAAGGATGAGCTAGCGACTCGTGATGAGCCCTCCTCCCTGGAGGAGCTAATAGCGCTAGCTATTAGAATTGATAATCGCCTCAGGGAGAGACGGAGGGAGAAGAAAAACCATTCCTTAGTCCCTAGAATAGACTCCCCTCCCTCTGTTGCGGTCAGCGGGTCTCCTCTGCAGCCCTCAGTCTTCCCGGATCCGGCGCCATCTGCAGGTGAACCCATGCAGATCGGCCACACTAAGCTTCACCCGGATGAACGGAGAAGGAGGGTAGAGAAGAGGCTATGCATCTATTGTGGCCAGGCCGGTCACTTTCTAACCAACTGCCCAAACAAGTTAAACGGCCAGGCTCATCCGTGACTGAGGGCACACTGATGAGCCATACCTCCTCCTTTGCCAGCTCTCCCAAACGCATCCTGGTACCTGCTTGTCTCCTGTGGGGAAAGGAGTCCACTTCCCTCCAAACCCTTATTGACTCTGGGGCGGATGATAACTTCATTCATGCTGGACTGGCAGCGCGGCTTCAGCTCCCCCTGGAGGAACTCCCGGCTCCCCGTAAGGTCACCGCTCTCGATGGCAGAGTTATAGCCTCCATCACCCACTGCACAGCTCCTCTCACCCTCATCCTCTCCGGAAATCATCGGGAGGACATCCGGCTGTTCCTGCTTCCATCTCCTCACTCTCCCCTGGTGCTGGGACTCCCTTGGCTACAAATCCACAACCCTCAGATTAACTGGTCCACATCTTCAATCTCCGCCTGGAGCCCTCACTGTCACTCCCACTGCCTCCGCTCCGCCAATCCTCACATCCACCGACAGAGGTCAGCATCTCCACCGCCATCTCTCACCTCGGTTCCCCCCGTCTACCATGACCTAGCAATGGTATTCAGCAAGGAGCAGTCTCTCATTCTTCCTCCTCATCGCCCCTACGACTGCGCCATAGACCTGCTCCCTGGAGCCCCTCTTCCCAGTAGTAGACTGTACAACCTCTCTCGGCCCGAACGAGAGGCCATGGAGGACTATATTCAAGACTCCCTGACCTCAGGACTCATCCGACCCTCATCTTCTCCCCTGGCTGCTGGTTTTTTCTTCGTGAAGAAAAAAGATTCCTCTCTCCGTCCCTGCATTGACTTCCGTGGATTGAATGATATCACCATTAAAAACAAATATCCCCTACCACTCATTGATCCCTCCTTCGAACCTCTCTGTCAAGCCACCATCTTCTCAAAACTGGACCTCCGGAATGCCTATCACCTGGTTCGCATCCGGGAGGGGGACGAATGGAAGACGGCCTTTAACACACCCATGGGCCACTTCGAATACCTGGTCATGCCCTTTGGCCTCACCAACGCTCCTGCTGTGTTCCAGACCCTCATTAATGATGTCCTCCGCGACATGATTAACCAGTTCGCCTTCGTCTACTTAGATGATATTCTGATCTTCTCCCGAAACCTGGAGGAACACCAGCAGCATGTCCGACTCATCCTTCAGCGCCTCCTCGAAAACCGCCTTTTCGTGAAGCCCGAAAAGTGCGAGTTCCACGCCTCCTCCGTCAGTTTCCTTGGTTACATCATCGCCCAGGGGGAGCTACGCCCAGACCCAGAAAAAGTCTGCGCTGTCCGTGACTGGCCCACCCCCTCCTCCCGCAAAGACCTCCAGCGATTCCTTGGCTTCGCTAATTTCTATCGACGGTTCATTAAGAACTACAGTAAGGTCGCAGTTCCCCTCACCCGGCTCACATCCCTAAAGGTTCCATTCTCCTGGACCCCCGAAGCAGACGCCACCTTCCATCACCTCAAATCCCTCTTCATCTCCGCCCCGGTGCTCAAACACCCAGATCCCTCGCTTCAGTTCATGGTGGAGGTCGACGCTTCGGACTCTGGAGTAGGGGCCGTCCTCTCACAGAGGGACTCTCAGACCCAGAAGCTTCATCCTTGCGCCTTTTTCTCCCGGAAACTCTCAGCCACGGAACAAAATTATGACGTGGGAAACCGTGAATTACTGGCTGTCGTGTGGGCACTGCAAGAATGGAGACACTGGCTGGAAGGAGCTTCCCAACCGTTTCTAATCTGGACAGACCACAAGAACCTGCAATACCTCCGCTCCGCTCGTCGCCTCAACCCCAGGCAAGCCCGCTGGTCCCTTTTTCTCAGCAGATTCAATTTCACCCTCTCCTATCGTCCCGGCTCCCGCAACCTCAAACCAGACGCCCTCTCTCGGATCTACGCCTTGGATACTCCAGACCCCAGTGAACCAGACACCATCCTCCCCGCCTCCTGTGTCGTCGGCTCCGCCACCTGGGAGATCGATACTATCGTGGACCAGGCCCTCCGGAACCACCCAGACCCCGGAACCGGCCCGCCGGACAGAAAGTTCGTCCCTGAGGTCGCACGCTCTCAGGTCCTACAGTGGGGGCACTCCTCCAAGCTCACCTGCCACCCCGGGTTTCAACGCACCCTCCAATTCCTCCAGCAGCGGTTCTGGTGGCCAGGGATGGTCCGGGACGTACGGGCGTTTGTTGCTGCCTGCTCCGTCTGTGCCTGAAGCAAAGCCTCCCACCAACCTCCGGCTGGCTTGCTGCGTCCTCTGCCTGTGCCTTCACGCCCCTGGTCCCACATAGCCTTAGATTTCGTCACTGGTCTCCCTCCCTCTGAAGGTAACACTGTCATACTCACCATCATTGACAGATTCTCCAAATTTGTTCACTATATCCCTTTACCCAAGCTCCCATCTGCCTTTCAAACTGCTAACCTCCTAGTCACTCATGTATTTCAATTACATGGGATTCCCCGTGACATCGTGTCAGATCGTGGTCCTCAGTTTTCCTCTCAGGTCTGGAGAGCTTTCTGCCAGGCAGTGGGCGCAGCAGCTAGCCTCTCCTCGGGTTACCACCCACAGACCAATGGCCAGACGGAGCGGGCTAATCAGAACCTCGAGTCGGCCCTGCGGTGTGTGGCGGCCCATCACCCAGCGTCCTGGAGTACGCACCTCCCGTGGATCCAATACGCCCATAACTCCCTCACCTCTTCAGCCACAGGTATGTCCCCATTCATGTGCTGTTTTGGGTACCAGCCCCCCTGTTTCCCGAACAGGAGCAACCTGTGGCCGTCCCGTCGGTGAGGGAGCACATTGGGCGTCTACGGGAGGTGTGGAGATCGGCCAGGGCCGCACTCACCCGCACGGCCGAGCGCAACAAACGCCTGGCTGACGTTCACCGCTCTCCAGCACCAGACTATCGTCCTGGTCAGATGGTCTGGTTATCGTCTCGTGACCTTCCCCTGCAGACCGAGTCCCGCAAGCTGTCCCCCCGCTTCATTGGTCCCTTCCCTATCCAGAAAATCATCAACCCTTCAGCGGTGAGATTAAAACTTCCCTCATCTCTCAAAATTCATCCCACATTCCATGTCTCCTTGTTAAAACCTGTTGCCTCATGCACCCTGAGCCCTCCTTCCGTCGCCCCTCCACCCCCCCGATTGATTGATGACCACCCTGCCTTCACTGTAAGGAAAATCCTGGACGTGCGGCCTCGGGGGCGAGGCTTCCAATACCTCGTGGACTGGGAGGGTTACGGTCCAGAGGAACGTTCCTGGATCTCCCGCTCCCTCATCCTGGACCACCAACTCCTGGAGGAGTTCTACGCTGCCCACCCCAACAAGCCCGGCAGAACGCCAAGAGGCGTTCGTTAAGGGGGGGGTACTGTGGTGTGATGCCTCCTCATCCTGTGTTATTTTGGCTGGACTCCCTGTTTTTCCCTATTTGCCTGTTCTGGCTGTGCTCTTTTCCAGGGCTTCCTCCCCTCCCCCGGCGCTGAGGCTGAGTGAGACGACACACCTGCTCCTCGTCCCCAATCAAGGGACTTTAAGAAGCCTGCAGCCCTCAGTCTCAGCGCCTGAGTATTGTCTACCCTGCCCAGCGGTAAAGACGCGTCTCCTGGCCAAAACCTCGTGGTATAACTTTGAGAACTTTACTCCTTGTGACTCTTTGCATGTCCTTTAACTCCGGTCTCCTCTGGTTTCTCCTGCAGTGTCTCCAGCCCACACGACAGCCAGCCTACCAGCCAACCAACCAGACTTCCTTTGTTCCCTTATCTATCCCTTTCTGTTTTTGGACATTAAATTCGTTTTACGTTGAGCTCTGTCTCAGTGTCTGCTTCTGGGTCCTCACTACAAGCCTGCCGCACAACAGGGATGGATGGTCGCTTTGTTAATGTGGTCATTCCTGGAAGGTCGGAGTACCTGACCCTGTGTGAGGTGGAGGTTTATGGTTCGGTCCTGGATTAAAATGAAGAGTTACTACTGTTACATGATTTTTCATGTATTTTGTTCCCATTAAATCACTCAATCCTGTAGACAAAGCTTCATTTTCTCTGTTTGCACAAAAATCAAAACCAAATAAAAAAAAATAAAAAAAAATTCTCCTTAAAATTCAAAACCAGTGACACATTGGTGAAATGTTACTTTGTCTGGTAGTTCAGGGTGTTTTCTGTCAAATGTTTTTAGTGGACGATAAGTCACTGCTGCAGGTGGACCAATTAAGCACTGGGACTCTTCTACTCCTGAGCCATGCTGTTGTAGTATCTGCAGAATGAGGTTTGACGTTGTGTTGGGTAAATACGTGAGATCTTCCCTAAAAATTGCTTTATCTGAAGGGAAAACATGGATGTATTATTCAGATGCCTTACACCCTAATGTTTTGAGTGTAGCATATCATGTCATTGGAGTTATGGTCTGAGTTGTTGTACTCTTTAGTGTGATGAGTGATCTTAAACACTGTACATCACATGACCTTTAAGAACCTCATAATCTCACAGTCAAACCATAAGTGAGGAACCGAAATACACAATAAGGGAAGTGTGCATTAAAGAAAAAAACTGTTAAGCAATGATTGCACAGTGCCAAATATTCCTGAACTGATTTCTGATTATGGGCTCATCAGAAACAGAACTGAAGCAAATGAGGGTTATAAAGGCTGCTGCACATCAGGAGCTTCGGGGATTTGGAAACTTTCATTTCATCATTTGACTTCAGGGCGAAAGCACCGCTAAGTCTCCAGGTAAATATCTGCGCATTAGATCATCTAATTATATCTGTTTTAACAGCAAATTAAACCCTTTTGTGCTGTTTTCCTTCTGACTTTGTGTTATAGAAATGACAGTAGTTGCTTGATTAGAAAAACAGACATACATCTTGAAGAAATGTTCCTCTGCAGCACAGGCTGGCCTCAGGATACCTTTGGCAGGCGTTTAAATTTTAAGCAGAGAGTTTTCCAGTTCATTCTTGTTTTTAGAATTGAATGCAAAAACTCTTCACTCAATTCTATTTCCACTGAAGTGAAGTTAAAAAAACCCACAAAAACCTGTTGTCAAAAACTATCTTTGACCTGCTTTACTTCGATGACTCTGTCCTCTCTGTCTCAGTCAGAACAATGAAACACACTGTGGTATTTCTTCTACTGCCTTTCCTGGGAATATGCTTGGCTTACACTTACCGTAAGTATAATGTGCTGATATCTGTATTTTTCAGCCCCAAAATTGTTGACTGTACTGCAATCAATATGCATAATTTTACGGCCTATATAATTTAAACTGTGTTTAACCTGAAAATAAGTTCTCTTCAGTGGTCATTACTGAAAAAAAACAATAGCTAAAGACTTAAAAAGCATTTTTGGTTCCAACCTGTAAGGACGCTGAATTCTAC
Source organism: Xyrichtys novacula (assembly GCA_962446985.1). Lineage (NCBI taxonomy): Eukaryota > Metazoa > Chordata > Actinopteri > Labriformes > Labridae > Xyrichtys > Xyrichtys novacula. Next base: position 30,923,832 of record OY660871.1, read on the forward strand.
TGTTAAATTTGGCATTTTAATATTGGACCTAATGAGGCTTAACTCACTTTAGGAGCCATCCTCTAGTGGCTATTCATGGAACTGCAGCTTCTTCCACTCACACTATGGCTGCTTTTTTACATCATTACAAGGTTGACATATTCATTATTGCAGTGAATGCCCCAAAAGGATAAAAAGTCTTTCTATCTGTTATCTAAACTGAGTCTATTCCAGCAGGGTAATCCCCTGACAGGTTGCAAGTTTATCCCTTGGCTAACATAGTTACACATTCTCACATGAGTGAAAACTTAGAGCAACCAGTCAACTTCGCGAGCCTTTCATTAGCATGTGGCGCCATGTGTGCAAATTGTACAAAAAGGCTCCAGCTGGGATTCAAACCAGGGACCTTCTTGCTGAGGAAATGGTGGTAACCACTGCCTAACTGGCCCTAGGGTTAAAAATTGGTTTCAAAGATATTGTTTCCTTTTTTTTTGAGTGGTTACAGGGTTTAAAGGCCTGCAGTAGACGGTATCAAGCTTAAGAAAATAAATAAATTTGTATTTCCTTGCCAGAAAACGTGGCCCTCCGTGGCAAAGCAACTCTGTCACATCGGTACCCTCACCATTTCGGGGATGCCAACAGTGCAATCGATGGAAATCGCGACTCTACCTTCGAAGCTGGTTCATGCATTCACACTATAGAAATGGCCAACCCCTGGTGGAGGGTGGACCTGCTGGACCGCTATGTAGTCACCTCTGTCATCATCACCAACAGAGGAGACTGCTGTGCAGAGAAGCTCGACGGAGCTGAGGTCCACATCGGTGACTCTCTACAAGACAACCGTGCTGTGAACCCACCGTGAGTGCACATGAACGCCACTGTAAACGCGACACCACAGTGACCTTTGTAGTGTCAGGTCTGACCCCGACCAAGAACTTCGTCAGTTTAATTGGACTTGGTTGCTTGTTTTGACAGACTTGTTTTTCTTTGCATGACTAAAAATCTCACAATAGAGTTTGTGTTTCTTTTTCAGAGCTGGTGTCATCTCTCAGATCCCTGCAGGAAGCTCGCACATTCTGCCTGTAAATGATTTGGCTGGACGGTACGTGACAGTCGTCCTCCCTGGTGCAATGAGGATTCTGACTCTGTGTGAAGTGGAGGTCTATGGGTACCGTGCGCCGACAGGTGAGATTTAAGATGCATGGACAGACTGCAGTTATGGATTGAGCTGGAGAGAAAATTCACTTTTGTTGTGACTTGATTGCAGTAAAACATAATAGAAACACATGAATACATGCTGACAGTATATTGCTGTTTTTCTTAGGGGAGAACCTTGCACTCAAAGGGAAGGCCACACAGTCTACGTTATACTCAGAAGGCATGGCGTACTTTGCAAACGATGGAAATAATGGCAATGACAGAGCAGATGGGTCCTGTACTCACACCAACAACAATTTCGCCCCCTGGTGGCGACTGGATCTGATAAGAACCCATAAAATTTTCACTGTTAAGATAACTAACCGCAGAGATCCTCGATTCGCACCTCGAATAAATGGAGCTGAGCTCCGCATCGGAGATTCTCTGGAAAACAACGGCAACAACAATCCCAGGTCCTACACCACGAATTAAAAAAATAATCTGAATATTTCTTTTGTTCTTGAATTGTAGCGCTCCATCAATAACAAACATGTCTTTTTCCTTTTCTCAGGTGTGCTGTGCTTGAAAACGTCCCAGCTGGTGCTACTGTTGAGTACCAATGTAATGGGATGGATGGTCGCTTTGTTAATGTGGTCATTCCTGGAAGGTCGGAGTACCTGACCCTGTGTGAGGTGGAGGTTTATGGTTCGGTCCTGGATTAAAATTAAGAGTTACTACTGTTACATGACTTTTGCTTTTCCTATTTTGTGCACTTAAATCACTCAATCCTGTAGACAAAGCTTCATTTTCTCTGTTTGCACAAAAATAAAAAACAAATAAAATAAAAAAATTCTCCATCATATTCGATACTCGTGACACATTGGTGAAATTCTATTTTCTGTCTGATAACAGTTCAGGGTATTTTCTGTCAAATGTATTTAGTGGATGACAAGTCACAGCTGCAGGTGGACCAGTTCAGCACTGGGACTCTTCTACCCCTGAGTTATGCTGGTGTAATATCTACAGAATGAGATTTGGCATTGTGTTCATGAAATTTGTAAGATCTTCCCTAAAAATAACTTTTTCTGAAGGGCAAGATTAAGTATGTTGCTCAAAAATAAGTATCTATTATTCAGATTATTGGCCTTTTAGATGTGCAAGCTACCCACAGGACCAACTCAAGACACAGGGGATGTTGGTCATTGCCCAGGGAAGGCTAAACCTCTCATGCTTTGAATCTAGCATGTGTATATATGTGTAAACTTTGTCTCCTGAGTATCTTTGGGGAATAAAACTCACACACTGATTTATTTGTGGTGCGGCATTTACTGCGCTCTGAAAAATCAGAGACGGCGGCAGGATCAAAGCAGCTTTGATTTGTTATTTAAAGTTAGTGTAACTAAAGACGACTAAAGATGGGATGGAAAATAACTCCCTGATTTCAATTTCACACCAGACATCCATGACAGGACAGGACAGCAAACGCGCCGATGGCTAAAACTTTATTTTTCAAAATACAGACAAAATAGACAAATATTATAAAAAAAAGACATCTGAAACACACCAAAGCCTGCAACGGGGATCAAATACAGTGTTTGAGTGAAAGTGTTTCAGAAGGTCTAACTCCTTATAAATGGGCACTTGACTTACAAGGTTATTTCTAGAGCATGAAACCTCAAAGCAAACAGCTGTGTCACATCAACTGTATCACAGCATGAACTTTTTTTAACGTCTGTGAATGTGTCTTTTTCTGTTTTAATCTCACTAGTCTAATTTTTTCTTCTGTTATAAAATCACCCTCATAAATCATTGTCATACCACAATGATTTAAAGCTATTACAGACATTTTGATTCACAGAGAACGACTTTAAAGCTGAAAGTATCTGATCTGTATTTACCTGTATCTGTGGAGGAAATGTCAAAATGCTGGGGGAGTAGAAAGCCCACTTACATCAGGGCCAGCCGGTCTGTTAGACCCTCTTTCTCCTGCTCACACTCCTCCAACATGTGAACTAATGCCACTTATCCTGATTAAGTGGGATTTTAGAAAGACATGTATTCACTTCAACAAAAGCTGGATGAGAAGATTAGTAATCAAGTAATTAATACCACTCACTTAACCTCATTCATGCTTATCCACCTAAATAAGTAGGTTCGCACTTCTTAACTTCATGTCAGGTTACTTTGACGTGAGGCGTGTTTGGGAGATCAGGCGAAGTGTGGGTCTTAGACACCCCCTCGAGAGATGAATGTTGCCGACCGCTTGCTTCTCTAGTTATACCAACTTTAGTAACGACCGCAGGATAGCAATACACAGCGGTCTGAGGAGCCATAAACAAACCTCAACCTTCTTCATGGAAATGCAATCAGACCGAGACGCTAAGGCAGAAGAACTACCACATCTGCAGTATGATAATTTTTACTTAAAGGAAATGATAAAGAAATGATCAGAAATGTTCTTCCTTGAGCTGCGAAACCCCTCAGCAGTCTGTAATGGACTGGCCCGAGGTCTCGCTACAAACAAGTGGCTGCTGGAAGAGAGTAGGTGAGTTGTGTTTAGTCTCTTTGTTAAAGAAATTAGGCAAAGTTAAAAATATGTTTGGTGGCTAGTACTTTGGCTGGGACCCTATATGTCCTGCTGATGAAGTTAGGTGCTGTTCTGAGCATTATTTGTGGCTATAGAGTGGCGTTTTGTTTATGAAAAGAAAGCGGTCGGCAACATTCATCTCTCGACGGGGTGTCTAACTTAGTGTTACAGTGTGTTTGACCTGGTTGGCTGGTTTTGTTACACTTGTAGAGGTTTTATTTGCCTCGGTTTTAGCAGAGACCGACTCAGCTAAGCTACCCAGCTGAAGGATTTGGCTTTAAATTTAAAGATTAGAAATCTTCTCAACTGGCCACGCTCAAAAAGTGAAAAAGGTTCATTCTCAAAATCCCACACGGTTAACTTGGAGACAGCTGATCCAATCACTGTAACCCTATCCTGCTGTATATGGACTCATTTTGTTTAATGGCAGAGATGAAATAATAAAAAAAGCTCTACTCGGTGTGAAACTGATGCTCTGGTTTTGGGAAATTTGCGACTAGATATGAGACTAAGAACTGGGTTGAATTATTAAGAAAAGGCTTAAAGCCACTGCTCATTTATTCTACAGTGGGTATGAAGGACACTTGTTAACAGTGGAAGCTACAGATCTAATGAGCTCAACTTTTCTCTGTATGATAAAAGATTGTCCCAAATCCTGTTCATAAAAAGACACCGGTCTTTCTTTAGTTTTCCTTCACTGCACAGACATGAAAGTGGTTTTCTATCTTCTAACCACAAAAAAGCAGAAAAGCATCATTTCCTGTAATGCGGCCCGATGGAGCGATCGACAACTGCTACCTTATAAATGAAATCCACTGCTACAAAGAGTCTGGACTGGCAGTTTCAGTTTCACCCCCCTAATACTGACAGCTCTCAATCACTACACACACTGTACATCTTTCATGTGCTACAGTACCCCAAATACGAAGCTTTATTTACAAGACTAACTTTGGCAATAAACAATATCTAAAGAACACTTTAAAGGCGGGACATTAATCATTTACAAAACTACTGTTTGAGAAAATGTGATCACACGGCACAGCTGAGGATCAGCCACCAGCTGTTCTGCTATTAAAACTCCCATTCTGACCAGTTTATAGCTAAAATTAAAGGAGCAGTCTGTGTAATTAAGTGGTTCCTGACAATAAGGTTGTAGATTTCAACAAAATGATGTTCTCATTTAAACCGATCCACTGAAAATAGGTCATCGAGGTCTGCACCAAAGCAAGAGTTTGGTTAATCCTTTTTCGGCTCATTTTTGACCAAATACCCCCAATATTCAACAAAGTGGCCATTTTACTCCCATTTCACGCTCAGTGTGGGACTCTGATATGCTGTGTTTAATTTTAATCCGTGAAAATGCCCCTTTTTTCCACAGCAAATACAAAGAAAATGGGTTTGTATTTTATTGGTCCCATATAGAGTTACTTTTAACTGTTTGAAACATATCTGCCTCACAAGATTATGAAATCAGGGTTTGTGGAGGATCTGCAGCCTCTCAGTTTCCAACCTCATCATCATCCGTGCAGTGATCTGAGTGGGAGGGGATGCTATGATAACGGGGAACTATGATGACTGGATGCAGAGGTGGAAAAACACCAACACAACGACAGCGAGAGCTCCAGAAGAACTCCGGCCAGTACACCGCTCATGTGATTTAGTGTTACAGATGCATGTCCGTGGGTGGTGAGTTTGAATATACGTGTTATTCTCGCTTTCCTGTCTCTGGTATGTGACTTTATGTGCTCGACAGTCATCCTTTAGGAAGCCTGAGGTGGACTGATTGACACAAACTGGCATATTAGCACCAAATCTGGGATAGACAACACACACTGTTGTTAGTTTTAGCAAACAAAATGGGATTATTATCTGTTTACAACATGTCCTTCAGTTAGCGTCTTTGTGATGTTTCAAAATCACAGCAGCGTAGAACGGGATGAAATCGCTCAAGCGGTGGGAGTGGAAGTGGTCTTGCACACGTCATTCCCGTTATTACATCATCACAGGAGCCACTTCGAACCACCTTGTAGGTCTTTTTTCTCTTTTCACATTCTCGGGGTTGCTGGGCTAGATGATGATATTAGTGTTTTTAGGCAAAGAATAACATGTTTTTATCCATATGAGTCCTTAATGTTAAAACATCTATGGTAGCCTTTTGACCACCGTAACCCAGGATTTCCACCGCATCCAGAACGGCAGCGATCCTCGCCGTATGCCAGTTCCTACCAGATCTTTTAGAGATTACGGACAGCAGGAATCGTGAGAACTCACAAGAACCCGCGGGTTCACCTGCAATCGCGTGATAACAAGTTGTCTTAAGCCACAAGGCTAACCACATAAGAAGTAGATTGTGTCCTTTCAGAGGAGGAAATCTACTTCTAGACTTCTAAAATCAGCATCCTCTCCTCCATGGTGTCATCGGGATGAAATGCTGTCTATAAACCTTTGACTTGTTCATCTCCGTCCATTTGTATGGTGTGAAATACGATCCGCCTGAAACACAGAGTGTTTTATTTTGAAAAGAAGCCGGATGTTTTATTTTGTGTCTGTGCCTGATTTCCTTTCCAGCATGGGTTAATCTGTGCTGAATTTATCCGACATGCTCCAGCATCCGGAAAAAATAGAACTTGATCTTGCGATCAGCTGCAGAGTCCAGCGATCCGCAGCAGAACGGAAAGAAACCAGTGGAAATTGACACATTAACTTGAACGGTTACGCTCAGCTACAGATACCGCCTTTTCATAGCCGTTCCAGATGCAGTGGAAATTGGGGGTAAGTCAGCAGCCAAATGTTGTTCAAATTTCAGATGTTGCATTTTTTCCCGGTGGATTTCCGATTAATGCCGACTTGTTATTTGTTGATCAATCTGACAGTTTGCAGCAGTTTGTCACTGAAACACTGATGGGGCTTCAAGCCTTTAGGATGATGTCTGAAGAAAATGGCCTCCATGTGAATGTTGTTGGTAAAGGACCTGCTGCCTTTACAGACAGATGAAGCTCTTTTATGGCCACAAATGACAAGAATTTATGTAATTACCCATCTGACCTATGAGTTCTTTATTCCTCTTTCTGTAGATCTGCTAAATCTTAAACACTGAAACTCCTCTGATTTGTGAGAAGCTTTTTAGTAGATCTATTTTAACGTCAAGGCTGAATGATATGTATTAAAAAGATTTTTAAAAAGCTTTTAAACACAAGAGCAGAACTTTACCTGTAATACCAAACCTTTAAAAACACTGTTCGCTTCTAGGGAGAAAACATCCTAACACCTTGAAGTTTGCATAAAAATACTCACACAAATAAATTATAAAAATAGTGTATTACTAAAAACTCTTTTTTTTAGAGATTAACACTGTGCATAACAAAAGAAGAAGTCAGCTGTTTCTGTCAAAGGGCATAGCTTCACAGTATGTGGACATCATCGATTGGACAAAACGGACTTCTTTAGCAAAAGTCAAAGAAAATTATGTACAGTAAAAAACAACAGTGAAAGTGAGGACTGAGTGTAACAGAAATAAAGCGACAAAGTGAGAGACGACCTTTGACAACATTTGGTTTCACGTGGACGTCAACTTGAGCGTAATACAAACCTCACTGGATGACGAGGACAGCAACAAAGACGAACGGCAAACGGCGGAGGAGAGCGATATCCTTGAGAGAACCGAAAGTGGAGAGTCCCGTGGAAAACTGTTTTACCGGATCAATTATCAGTCTAATGCTCAGGATGTAAGAAATCCAAAAATAGTTGAACAATGGGCTCATCTCAGAGTAGAAAGCAGCAATGGTAGTCAAAGTCAAAAACAAAAAAAACCCAAAGAAGTAGAGAAAGATGAGAGTTCATCAAAGAGTTTGGTGATGAAAAGGTCCGTCCTGTGATGTTATCTGAGATCTTTGGACGCTTTCGGGACTTTGAGGACTTTGTAAATGTCATTTGAGAAGACCGTGGTGAAATGGGGTCTCGAGTTCCTGGACATGTGTGTGCAGAGGGGGACTTTACCGGCATTTTGGGGATCCTCAATATCCCAGATCTCTGGCATGCTGCAACCGGGCCTGGGTGAGGACAAGGAAAGGAATTAACTAAAATCATAAAAACACAGATTCTTACACAAAATAACCAGCAAAACAACCACAACAAAAATGTAAAGGAGTGAGTAACTGTCACAGTGGGTACCTGGTTCTCCTGGTGCACCAAGAATCCTCCAGGATGAAGAAGTCCACCCCCAGCTTCATCAGATTCCTCTTTACTGTTTCTCCAGACATGCGGCTGTACATGGAGTACACCAACTTTGTTCTTTCCCTGCAAGACACCGAGGCAACCAATGATGTGGACAAGACACCGAGACAACCAATGATGTGGACAAGACACCGAGGCAACCAATGATGTGGACAAGACACCGAGGCAACCAATGATGTGGACAAGACACCGAGACAATCATGACGAGGACTTCTTTGTCGAATAATAAAATAAAAATATGTGAAAACCCCTGAGATAAAGGTTTAAAAACAGCCCACAAAGCTGTTCTAGTGAACCACGTGGTTTAGAATACGTTTTCAGATCTCAAGATGAGCATCACAGAGTTGATTAAGTTTGGGCGACAAATAAAAAGTTTGGAGTTTACCAAAAATAGACCATCCACCAACTTTAATTGGTAACAGTTCCTTTAGTTTGTTGGTTTTTGATAACGAGGCTGTTATGTGACTGAAGCAGTAAAAACCCTTTTGTAAGAAAACCATAAATGCAACAACAGTGTCGATCCATCTGAATATCGAGTCGAGTTCTTTGGCTTAAATGAAAGATGAATTAATCATTTTGTACCGACCGTCTAAATCCGAGCTAAAAGGAATCACACTGAATAAACTCTGAGTGGTTGTAAAATTTCATTGTCACAAACTTTGTTGTTAATCTGTCTCAACTTGGACTGTGAAGCCAAAGACTCATTACCGCCAAGAGAATCTCAGTGAGTTACACAACTGCTTTTACTGCCTGTGAACAAAATACAAAAACTGCTGCTGGAAAAATACTTGAAACCACTGACCTCAGACCAGAGTCTTCATAGTGAGGGTGGTTGACGATTGGCCGAGCCGTCGACAGCTTCACGCTGGCCATGGTGGGCATGGCGCCAGCAAAGACAGAATCTGGATAAAACAAAAACTTAGGTGAAGGGTCACATGACTTCAAAAGTTAGTATGAAACGGTTTCGGCCTGTCTGCACTTTACTCACCAGGAGGGGTGTTTTCCTGGATCCAGTCCAACAGCTCCTCCTGCGGCAGGTTGCTGAACTCCCCGATGATGGCCCACTGCGCCTGCAGGTTGGCCACTCCCTGGACCGCCATGATGGCCAGGACTACAAATACTGCAGCCTGGTGTTTAAACTTCTCCCCGATCCAGCCGAACAACTGACGAAACAAGCGAGAGAAGAGAGGAAGGATTACTGAGAGACAGAGGAAACAGATGAGTGTATTTCAGCTGTAAATCATATTGGTGTTCCTGAGAGCAGAGCTGATACTGCAGAGGAGAGACAGACCTGTCTGGAGCAGATGAGTGAGGCCATGATGCACATGTGGGGCGTGAGGAAAAGCTTGAGTCTCATGATGAGGATGGCCAGGACAGCGAAGGCCACCAGCTGCAGACTGTGGTACACCATCTACAGGATGACAAGTTCACACTCAGACTGATCAAGTCTGACTGAAGGAGGAGCGTCAATGAAACAAGCTGGAGACTCTTCTTATGGCTTGAGTCAAACGAGTTTAACTCAGATGCTAACGTGCAAAGACTTCCCAATCTGAAGTCCCAAACTTTTGAGTCTGTGGTTTTGAATCGGCAGACAGCAGCGCTCGTGCATGTGAGTGGGGTTGTTTTTTTGGAGGAGCTCCAAGGGGAGGGGGAGGGACTAGACGAAGTCCTGAGGAGATGCTACATTCAAATTCGTACTAGTTTGCCGTGATTACCAACCCTACCTTTAAGTTTGGACTTTTTCAGCAGCAGTTCAGGTTTCATCGTGCTTTTCGTGTACTTTATACATCATACATGACATGATATTAGTAGAGGACTGTAACAAGGTGTGAAATAATCCCACCAGCTAACCAGAAATTAGACAGAAATTTGTGGGCCTTTTAAAAACACAAAATGACCTTTCCAAAATGACCTCTTCGTGTCAGTTTTCGCTGCTCTATCTTTTTCCAAAAATGCGAGATAACCAGCAGATCAGTGAGCTTTAATGTAATAGACGCACGGAGGTTAAATGTGACAGCCTGACAACAACATGAGAGTTTCGCTCCTTTAAGGCAGTGAAAGCACCAAGAGTGGATGCATATTAATTCTGCAAAGTAGGTTAGCATCAGCCTGAAAGGATTGTGTTGTAATTAATTTTGTGCCCCAAACCGTTCGACTTCATTATTTTCAAAGAGCTCACTAGGTGTTAATGAAACCAGAAGTTGCGGCTGAACTTTCAGTGAGGCTTCTATCTCTTTCGAGGTGGCTCCTCTTTAAGTGAAACCGATCTAAAGCGGGAAGGAAAGCTCCGACTGGATAATGACATTTGCCGGATGCTTTGATCTTTTTTTAACGCCGCTTTCCTCGTGAGGACCGAGAACACCCTTGGGTCCCCGCAGTTTCACTCGTTGAGCCGTCCAGAAACATTACGGCAATTATCAGTGAGACTCAGGACACTTCAGCCGGTGGACGGTCGTTTAAAGGCTTTCTCTCCTTGGGTAAAATATAACAGAGGAGGATGAGAGACGGCTGGGAGAAAAGAGCAGCAGAGAGGGATTTCAGACGGGGAGAAGCTGTCTTTTATTTCTTACTAATGAGAAGAGAGGGTGAAAGCACAGAGAGACGTGAGCAGACATGACTCCACTGGAAGATATCTTATCAAATGAAAAGGGAAGAAAACTGTAAGAGCCGAGGAATTGATTTCAAAATGAATTAAAGAAAATCAGAAAGGTCCTCTTACCTCTCCTTTTCCAGTTATTTCAGACCTGCAAGAAAAACAACAAAAACAGAAAAAAACTATGTGAACCAAATAAAGCTCAGTGCAAACTTACCAAAAAGAGCAGAGAAAAAAGGAATCAGATTTTGGTTACCTCAAGTATCTGAGCAGCTGGATGTAATATGCCTAAAAGCTTTTAATAGTGACCATAAATAAATCTGAGAAGCTGTCTCGACTTTTAAGTGTCTCAGCATTTGGACACTCAAAGCTGTTATTAGAGCATTTGTCCACCCTCAGTTTCAGAAGGGATAAATATTAAAGCTCCTCTGAAGAGCTGTCAGCTGGTTTGGATTTTGATACCCTCATCTCGTTGCTTGTTTTGTCCTGTAGCAAGAAATCTCAACAATCTGTGTCCTTTTCAGTCTGGGCTCCTGGTAGGGCTGGGCGATAAACAGAAAATTTACAGATACCGAAATTTACGACAATAACTGACCTTATTTTGCCCACGTCAATATATTGGGTGTCAAAAAACGAAATAATTAAAAGTTGTTTTTGGATGTGTGTAGGTCGGCTATGGTCTCATGTCCCTTTAAGACGCTGTCCTACATCATAGACGTGACTCCACCCCATCAAGTCAAGAGGGAAAGACAGGTGAGGAGATGGAGGACGGTTCAAAAGTTGTAGCGGCTGAAGTAGATGAAGTTTATGTGGGAGGGAGTGAGCAGCTTGAGGTGTAGTTATCGTTTATTTATCGTTATTGAGATGAACTGCTCAATGTATCATGATATTCATTTGAGGCCATATCGCCCAGTCCTAGCCAGTGGTTATATAAACAGCACAGTTATATTGATGTTAACCTGCACAGAGGAACAGAGACTGATGGTACTAGCTCTGCTAATGTTAGCCACACTGGCAGGCTGAATTGACATTTTTTTTATTATTATTATTATTAAACCTTTATTCATACAGGTTATCTTACTGAGATGCGGGGACTCATTTTCAAGAGAGACCTTAAAAATACATATTAGATTTTTTTGACAGCATCTAAAACTGGGTGTAGATCTAGTTTTTATGTTTTTTAAATGTTAATAAGAAGACAATATTAATGATGGTATGAGTGCCAGGGGTACTGAGCACACTGAGCACCTTTCCCTTCCTATCCATTCTCTCTCTGTCTGTGTCACTAACTCTGAAACTGTTTTCTCTTTATATTTGTATGTACATGCTGATAAATGAAGCGTGTCTCAATCATTCTCTGAGTTATTTTTATGTCCTGATATTGAAATAAAATATTCATTCATTCATTGTAAATCGAGTGAAATCAGCCAAAGTCTTCATAATACTCACCCTGCAGCTTCATCCACATCATCAGCCCTGGTGGATGATTTCCCACCTTCCCTCAGGAACCGGACGATATCCTGGAGGGTCTGAAAAGGACAGATCATTAGAATAAAATGTAAAGGAGTTTCCTCCGAACAGCTTCCTCAGCTGGTAGCGAGTATCATTCTTTGTCAAATCGACTTGTGTATTCTTAGCTCAGTGTGGGCAGGTCATAATGAGATTAGACCGCAGAGAGAGAGAGAGACGCTCTTTAATGGTTATTTCTGTCTGAGGTTTCAGCCCTTAAATATTTCATGTTTCAGGGATAAATCTCCTCGTCCTTTTTATCGTAGAGCTGAAGTTTACACGTGTAAATGCCAACCGTGCTTCTCCCGCTGAGCAAACAAGGCGAGAGCGATTTTTCTGGAACTGAAATAGTAAAACTGAATTTGATGAAGGAGGAAAATATCAGAGAAGACAGATTCACATTTGGCAGCATCTCAGGGCTCCAAACTGATCTGAACCTCCTCTTTGATGCCTGCTGCCTCCAAACTGCAGCTTTGACACTTTTTAACACCCACAGCTGCGCACTGTCTGTCACTACAGACTTCATGTCAGTCTCCTGAGTTTCCACAGATATGAAAGGAGAAAACGAGCATGAATCAGATTTATTATTGTGATCTCTGTGTTTCTTTTTCAGTCTTCTCTGAAGAGTCTGTAAAGCATTTTTTATAAGTCTGTGCAACCCTGGAGTGAGATACATCCCAGTTCTGCTCTTCCTGAGTTTAACTCCTTTATTTACATGTTTGTTTGTTTTATAACTGTGTGAGGTGCTGCACAGGGACAAGAACAGTGTGTGACAAAGATCATGACTGAAAAAAACAGAAAAACAAGCCCAGTAAGTCAAGAGCAACATACTTTCTCCTGTTTATTCTTAGTGCTTATATTCAGACTCGTTTTTTTCCTTGTCCTAAATATTGTTTCCCAAAGTTGGTGAGACTTTTTCTGAACCAGATCTACAGTTTATGGACAGGCAGTGAAGCAAACTGCATAGATGATAAAGCCTCCTGTGATAAAATGAAGGTTAGGATTTTGGCTTATATATGAAAAAAAATTAACTCAACTTCTCACAATCTTTTAGCATCTGAAAAAAATGCTGGCAAAGTTACCGTATTTAAAACCCCTGAGGTGCTGTTCTGAGCATTATTTGTGGCTATAGAGTGGCGTTTTGGTTGAGGTTTAAGTGTTGAGACGTAGATCGCTCTGTATCGCTATCCTATTACTATCTTTTTGTAAGGAGTTACAAATAATCTAGGTTGGCCTGCTCATGCAGCCTTGTAAGCAAGGCTGTCTTGCAGGGACCAAAACTATCGGTCTGTCGGAACATTTAATCTCTGTGAGAGTCAAGTCTAGTCTAAACAAAGTGTTGAGGGTCAGACATAACATTATGGGTCGCCTTCTGGAGAACTGATATGACATAACCATGATGACGGAATACTCATGCACACGCGCACACACCTAACAGCATAAAAGTGAGTAGAAGAAAAAGTTGAAGAGGCTTTCCTCGGGTTTGGTCAAGACTCTGTTTGTCATCTGTACCGATTTCTACGTCTGTACAATAAAAGACGCCCATGCTGTTCTTCAGATCTCATCCTGTCTCCTGTGCATTGTTTCACTAAGTTTATTCTGGATTTTCCACAACAGTATAACCAGAGAAGTAAGCAGTCGGGAACATTCATCTCTCGAGGCGGTGTCTAAAATTGTGTTTGACCATAACTTAAATCCATAACATAAAGTTACACCAGAATATCCCTTTAAATTGGCCGGCTCAGCAAGGATAAACACATTACCAGAGTTAAACAAACCAGAGACTTGGTCCATTCTGAGGTACAGTTCAGAAAACTCACCCTCCAAGCAATCAGAGCAACCACCAGCATGTTGACGGGCAGCAGAAGTGTTTTGAGGTAGCGTACAGGAGTCTGAGGAGAATACAGAGAGATGCAGACATGAGATGGAGCTGTCTAATAATCTTCCCCCTCCACTCCAACAGCCTGTTTACACATTCCCTGCATGTGAAACAAGCTCAAAACTAGCTGCTGCGATCTGCTATCAGATTTCTGTTTCCTGTCAAACACGGAGCGCAGATCCGGCTCCTGACAGCACCGAGACCTGCTGTGAGAAAAATATCCGACACTCGATACAAAAACTCCAGCAGACGTCTTCACAGGAGAGGGGAAGTGACAGATTCATACTAAACCACCTGAGACCGGCGTTATTCATCAGAGACCGTTCAGCACCGAGAGTCAAAGGGGACAAATTAATGTCAGCTCTGATTTAAGGGGGCCAGATGTTTGTCTCCTCACCTCTAACTCGATGAAGTCAAACTCAGCGGCACACGTGTACATCAGAGTGTGGAAGTCCTTGTAGCTCGTGAATTTGGACTTGATCAAACCGCTGATATGAGCCTGAAAAAGACAAGTGACAAAAAACGACTCAGACAGTTGTTTTGTGGTTCATTCCTTCAGGGTTTAAAACTCTGAAATGCTTGAGTAGGTCTCTAAATGTTCGTCATTAATCAGTTTGACATTTCTTGTGATGCTGGTGTTGAGTCAGTCGGTATCACTTTGGGCATTGTCTGATAATAACTGTAGCTGTAGCTGTAGACTAAATGCTGAAACAAATGACAAAAATGAACTCGAGCTGCACTGATAGAAGCTTCTTTGGCTGATTCCAAATTTTCACTTGCTGACCTGCAGATTCTGATTGGTGTCTCATCTTTTTGTCCACATGCAAATGGAGATCGCTGAAATTGGAAATTCTCCCAAAGTGGAGATTTTTAACCACTCTGTTTCTGTGTGTTCACCTAACTTTGAGTGACTTTCAATTAACCTACCAGAGACCGGCCTTTAGCCTCTTTGCAAATAGCTACACTGAACCCGTCTGTCAGTCAAGTCAGCAACACCTCTGAGTTTCTGATCTTTTATCCTAAATAACATAAAAACTGATGAGTTACAAAAATATTCACTCTCTATACAGTGCGTACAGTGGGAGCCTTAAGCTATCCAGGAAACTGTTTTTTGAACCAGGCTGAAGACGTGTTTATTTTTTGCTGTAAAATAGGAGTTTTTTTACTTTGTCTGTCGAGATTTTAAGTGTTTCTGCAGCCGGTCTCAAGTCGACACTCAAGTTTTTAGCACTTTCACATTGGCTTCAGCAGCCTTTGGAGGTTGCTGTTTGCTCATTATGCATGCACCCAATGTTCTTCTATAGTGTTTGAAATTATAGATAATTATACTATATCAACACCTAGTGGTCCAGCATGCATACATGAGTATTTTTTAACTGTTTCTGTGTTTGAAAATGGCAGAGGAAAACTCCAGTTTTCAAAGTGTGGACTCTTGATTTTTTTCCCTTGATTACAAAAACAGAGTAAGCATCTCACCAAGAATTATAATGTTAAGTTAAAATGCTTCAAACTTATTATCAGCAGCTTTTTCAAACATGTGGATTAGACAGAGGACAGTTAGAGGAGCTTACATCATCTGAGGCTCGGAGGACGGTGGACAGCATGAATTTGAGCAGAACTGTGGAGCCGAACCAAGCCAAACCCTGCATGACCTGAGGGAGGAGAAGAGATACACACTGACAGGCTGGAAAATACTCACATAAACACACACACACAGGAAGTGTAAGGTTACACTCCAGGCTGGGTTCATTTCCTTCACCTCTTTCATTTTGAGTTTTGTCGGTTGTATAAACATGATGTTCATATTTTGCGTGTGAGTAATTAGCTCTTAACGGATTTAAATACTTTTTATACCACTTTTAATGTCTGCAGCTGTTCACTCCATCACTTTGTTCTGACTCATCACTGACACCCTGCTACTATTTTACAGACCAAAGATTTACGAAAGAGGATAAGGGCCACATGAAGAGAAAAAAGTTGTTACAGGAAGGAGATTAATATCAAAATTTTGAGATTACAACAATCGAAATATGTCAATAAAATCAAAATTTTTGTTTAAAAATTGAAATTTCAAGATTACAAAACGTTGAAAATAATTTCGACATTAAAAAAAAAAAAATTTTGAGATCAAAGTTGAAATTTCGATATTAAAGTCGAGATTACAAAATGTAGAAAATGTTAAAAATTTGCGATTATAAAAAAAATAATAATTTTGAGATTAAAGTCGACATGAATAGTTGAAATTTTGACTTTTTAAAATTTTATCTCGGAATTTCGACTTTAATCTCGAAATTGAAATGTAAATAATCTCACTGCTGTAATTATTTTTTTCTCTTCTTGTGGCCCCAATCCTCTTTTGTAAATATTAGATATGCATACATTTCTCTTTTTTTTCTATAAAAAAATTTAATTTACATTACAAAATACAGACATGTTATACAGACCCATAAAATGATGCCAGGTTTGAAGACTCGTAAGAACTGATCCCTCAGTGCGATGATAGCCTGGAAGAAATCATAACAAAGGAATTTAACACCAATAAATAACTGGATTATCCACATTTTTCTGAAGTCGTGGAATTCAAAAATATACGTTCTGTTATATTTATATATCTGGGACATATTCATAAAATCTAAATCTCACGCCTGTCAAAATAAATCTGAGCATATTCACATCTGTGCAACACAATAAACATGACTCTGAGGTCTGACTCACCCAAATGGAGACGAGCGAGGAGGCGTAGAATGATGTGAGCAGCATGGAGTTGCCAAACATCAGGACAAAGCAGACGCCGAGCGTGATCTGCGGGGTGACACAAACATGGAGAGGAGTTTTGGTTTGTCACAGTCTTGTGGCGTTGCCATGGCTGTGTGTGGACGGTCCAAGCTGCTGTTTCCAGACCGCTTGATGTGCTAAAATCTGTTGTGTAATAAGAAACGATGCCAAGGCTCAAACTTGGCAGAGCGATCAGAGACGCAGCCAGCTTCTGTAGCTCTCATAAAAACTCTCAATTTTCACTCTCGCCTGAAAATTAAAAAAAAAAAAAAACCTCTGTCTCTGTAGCAGGAGGGTGGTCCAGGCCTTGAATAGACTGCATTAAGTTTCAGTAATAAGACTTTCAGAAAACACTCCAGAGATTTAAACTAATGCAATAAACTCTGAATACACAGCCACAAGCAAAATATAATCCTATTCATGAATTCCTGATGCTTAATCCCACTGTGAAGAGTGAAATAATGCACCACTCTGCATTATGTAGACAGCATGGCAGAGATCCACGACCAGAGGCGTTGTAACCTTTAAGGTATTTCAGCAGCTGCCAGTTCTGCTTTTTAAAGATAAAAGAGTGGCTTAAAATAATTTGTAAAAATAGAAATTTTCTCTTTAAACAGAAAATATCCACATTTGAAATTCATGAGCAAAGGGCAGAGGTGTGTTCGAACAGCAACAAAACCTCAAAACTAATAAGAGTCCACAAAATGTATTTACAGAAAACAAACAATTAAGATACGCAGCTTTAGCAAACTACTACTGTATTGATCTAGATATGAAGTTAACCTAATTCTAATATAGACCACCCTTAATATCAAGACTATGGATTACAAACAGACTTTTGTCCCTGTTACTGATGTTGACAGAGTTGATATCAAAAATCCCACCCTATGGAGTCAAAGAGAGGACGGAGAGCATTGCAAAAGCAAGTCAAGAGCTGCAAAAAAAGTTGTAAACGTAATAATACATGAATGATCACACAATTATTAAATTATTTGGTATTTTTTCAACTTTTTGGCCTTAAAAATATTTCTCTGCTTTTACAAAACTCACATGCTTCTCTTTGACATGGGGGCGGGGTTAGATGATTTGTGTGTCTATTAGGGCCAGATGAGATGACTGACATGCCTATGTAGGCGGGGTAAGATGATAGGTATGGTTATGGGGGTGGGGTTAGATGATTGGCAGGTATAAGAGTCAGAGTGAGATGATTGATGATGATGATGATTACATGATTAGAAGGGAATTGGTTAAGGGTTAGATGATGGCATTTCTATGTAGGCGGGGTTAGATGATTGGTATGATTATAGAGGCGGGGTTAGATGAGTGGTTTGCCTATGGGGGCGGGATTAGATGATTGGCAGGTAACTGGTTAAGGGTTAGATGATTGGCTTGTCTTTGTAGGCGGGGTTCGATGATTGGTATGAATATGGAGGCGGGGTTAGATAATTGGCAGTTATATGGGGCAGGGTTAGATGATTGGTGTGTCTATGGGGGCGTGGTTAGATGATTAGCAGGTAAATGGGGCGTGATTAGATGAGTACTTCACGTATGTTTACAATGCCTTCTGGCTTCCTTTTGATTTCATACCCCGCCCCTTTTCACTTCTGATTGGTCAATGATGGAGGAATAACACAGACTAGAGGAACAGTGTGACAACCATTCTTAACCAAGACTCCTGTGAACGCTGTGACAAAATCAAGATGCTGAGCGCTACACACATTGAACTTTGCTAACTTTGCATTGAAGTAGACGCAGTAGTCTATAGTGGACACAGGCCCTTATCTTAAATAAACGCCTGGCAGTTAAACTGTCCATGAAAACCTCCTGAGATAAAACCCTTTACATTTGTATGCCAGATAAAAGGTGACCCATCCAAGACTCATGAAGCAGTCTGTAGGTCAGAGAGGACACAAGCAGAGTTTTGTGTCTGGAGCTTTTTTCTTGAACAGACATACACAGAAAAGAAAAGCTAAAGCCATGGTTGCAGGGCTCTTTAAATTATGCAGAGCTATATGCCTTCTGCTGACACAAATCTCCACCATCTCACCACAAAGGGTCTTCTGCTTATCTACAGAGCACACAGTCCCAAGTTAACAGCCCAGCATACTGAGGGGATTATGGGAAAGAAAGAATGTGGAGCAGAGGGATAACTGGCCAGTAACACACACACACATACACACTCACACAAATCCAAACACTAACATCTTTATACACACTCAAACGGACTTTGATATATGTTTTTTTTTCTTGGCAGAACAGGACAAGTTGCTCATATATCCTCCTCCTTCGTCCTTGCGCTCAGGCGGCAGAGATGCTAACGCTAAAGAAATAAAAGTCACCCCTGAAAGTCTCCGCTAGTGTTGTCCTCGCCCGGCTCAGGAAAGTCTTCCAGCCGAGGAGCGAGGCGAGATAAGAGAAGCGAGGCGGAGCACATTACAGCTCAGAGGACAGCTGCAGGAAACACTTTCACTTATGCTGAGGAAGAGCAGACACTAACACACGCTGAAAGCTAATGTGCCAACACCTTAAACCTCTACGCTCCGCTCAGGTTCACAGGTTTCTCTTCCTTTTCAGGTGATTTTTCTCTCCTCATTCTGAGCTTTTTGGTCACACCCGCACAGTAAGGTTTCACATCTCGGCTGCAGTGGTGAAATTTTATCCTGCTGATTATGAACCAGCTTCATAATTAAACATAACTCTGTGGTGGATGATGATGGAGGGGTTTGAATAAGTCATTTACCATGTGAGTGACCAGGATGGATTGCATCTTAGCAGCGTTGAGGTAACCCAGGATGTAAGAAGCAAACAGAGACGCCACCTAGAAAAGAAGAGGAGATAAAAACAAGATGGTAAAGCTTCGATATCTGCTGTCAGATTCAACATCCACACTAAACAAAAACCTTACAAAGCAGATCTCTGTGTTTGTTATAATAAGAGCACACAGGACGTTAAAATAATGTGTGAATGTAGAATGTTTTTAAGCTCTAGTGCTTTCACTAAGTGTGTCCAGAGTGAGGAGTGAGCAGTGTGGGTGGACATGCAGTATTTGGCCTCTGGATGCGTCACGCCTACATTGATTGAGACGAACCAGTTCAATTATCGGTCCAAAAAACATACAACAAAGAAATAATCCTTGTTAAATAAAACCAAATTGTGCACAGAAAGCTGCAGTGCCCTGAGGGGGCTGGAAGCAGAGCGGGCTCATCTGTTGCTGAATACAGATGCTGGCAGAGGCTACGTGTTTGCTCTGAGGTCGTGATTTAAACCACAGCTCTGTCGTCAAACTGATTCCTGCTTTTACCATCTTTTTCCTCTTTCTTAGCATCTCGTCAAAGCCTTCAACCTGAATATTTCCTTATGTGCATGTAGTGCATGTGTTGGTTTTACATTCCTACCCTCTTTTTTTATATATATTTACTACATTTTACACAGGTCTTTTTACTCAGTTGTACATATATTTATTTATTATTTATTTTGCTTTTATCTAACTTGAAAGCCATTTGGAGATGCACCCAAATCTCGTTGTGATGTTTTTACAATGACAATAAAGGCGATTCTGATTCTGGCTGTGAAGAATCGAACACTATCTTGTTAATCTGGATCTACAGCAAACACATAGTCACACTAGAAGTAATCAAATAATTCATAAATGAATTGAGGGTTTGTTCCTGAAAGTCTCGTCAGTCTTGTGATCTGTTTTGGTTTTGTGGCGTCAGAGCTCAAACAAAACACTGTCCTCTGCAAAAGTTTGTTCAAAAGCTTTCAACCAAAAAATACACCTCACAATAAAACTACAGCCTTCAAACATTAGCTGAAAAACAGAGAAAACATTAGCAGCATCATTTTTACACCTACACTTTTTATCCAGTGTGACAAAAAAAGGGACGCTGTGGAAAACGACTTATCACCAGAGATATGCGAACCATTTCCACACTGGAAAAGCCTGAATTCATCCTCATGCTTAAAACTATGAACCCCAGGTTTATGAAAGTGGTCTGCTGATGCTTCTCTGCCTCAT
Organism: Xyrichtys novacula; assembly: GCA_962446985.1. Taxonomy (NCBI): domain Eukaryota; kingdom Metazoa; phylum Chordata; class Actinopteri; order Labriformes; family Labridae; genus Xyrichtys; species Xyrichtys novacula. The sequence goes on from OY660871.1 coordinate 30,944,542, forward strand.
CCTCACTGCAGTACATGTGAACAGATTGCTGCAGAGCTTGAGGGGATGTTGTTTTCTTCCAGTTCAACAGACTTGCAGCCTTACATGAGTTTGATAGAGCGCTTTATGGATGACGATTAGACGTTTTTGAGTCGTTCTCTTTTGAGAGAGAAGAGAAGAAAATCAATTCAAATTAAGTTTGAAGTGACAAAATATGAGATTTGATTATTAGTCCTCAGTCTCAAATTGAAAAAAAATGATTTTGACATGTTTTTTAGCCGAATAACTAAATAGAAAAACAAAGAAAATCAAAACAAAACAATTCTTGATTGTGAATCAGGGACAAAATTTTCACTCCAACTTTGTTCAGTTTGAAACTTTTTAAGTTTGATCACTTCGATGAACAAAAAAGGTGCTTCGTCTGTAAAATCTGGCTGGCTTAAAGATGTTTGTCACTTCAACTCCAACTAAAATGTTAATTTATTCTCGATCGAGTCAAAAGAAGATTACACAACCGAGGATCTCCTACATGTGTCCTCCCTGCAGGCTGAATGTTGTCACCATGTTTTACAAAACAAGTGATGTAAGAGAATGACGCCATTCGCTCTCTGATGACAGGCGGTGTGAATGTTTCAGCCTTTTTTCATCCTTATAAAAACAACATAATTCACTCTGAAGTCTGTTACAGCCCTTTTGTGGATGTTAAGTTGTTTACACCTCTGTGAGAATCTCATATTTACTTCCACCATGTTCTAAGAAGATTTAAAAATACGGATGTGAAAAGTAAATTCTTGTAGGTACACTATCTCCATTCCTTTCCTTTCAGTCTCCCGGGTCTCTATTTCTTTGAAAACCAAGACAACTTCAGCTTCGAGTAAAGTCTCTATTTTCTCCCTAATCTCTCAGCCCACTGTGCTCTCTCCCCTCAGCCTCTCTCGCTCTGTGTTTACCTGAGTGAGCAGCACAAACTGGGCAAACTGCCAAGGCAGCATAAAGCACAAATTGGAGATGCCCAGGGCGACCATGGCTGTCCTGCTCGGCTTCCGTGTCCTGTGGAGAGAGGAGAAGAAGAAAAAGAAAAAGAAATGGAGAGATGAGAGTGTGTGGGTGTCATGGAGATAAGAGAAGACGCATTAAGATGGATGAGAAAACACACACACACAAACACGAGCACAAACTTTCAATTTCACACTGTGTGTTCTACAAAGACCTGGTTATATAGTGCGCCCGCCTCAGAAAACACGACACGCAGTTCATTCGACATTTAAAGCTGATGTTTGAAGAAGTCACAGGTTAGTGGTTCCTCTTTAGCAGCACAAGGCTGAGTCCAATTTAATATGCAAGACGATTTTTTATAAATGGAGTGGAAAGTAAACTGAGTAAACTTTGTGTGGTTGATATTCTTATAATCCAGATGGGCAGCAGCTTTTCACTGAGATATTTGTGCGTCTTTTTCTTTGCTTTTTAACTGAAGTGCAGAACAAATAACCCCCCACAGAGTATAAAGGAAAGAGTCTACAGAAAGCCAGAGACTGTTTGTTCACGATCGGATCCAGAGTTTTCATGGCAACATTTTCAGATTGGCAGAGCTGTGCATCTACCATACTGTCTACAGGGGGCGCCAAAAACCTCACGGCCATTTCCATTTTTGATAATAATGGGACTGTGAATAATAAGTCATTCTGCATTTGAAGGGTTTCTTTTAACTTTTTAAACCAAGTTTGAGACTTTTAAAGGCTGTTTTAAGACCCAGATGAAGAAGAATTTACATGATTTTAGCACCTCAGGATCACAGATTTGGCATATTTATACATAAATATACATACACTATACATTTATACATAAATATCCAAACTTCAAATACTAATCTACATATTATGCTGGTTGCCTCTCATGTTTGTCCATGCCAACTGCTCATTTCCTGCATTTTTGAAGGCAAACTTCCTCAATTTCTGTTACTCCTCTCTTATGCTAGTGTTCAGTAAATGTGCACATAATAAAGCAGAAGTTGTCATGGGAACAACCAAATCCACAGAATACTAGACTTCCATGTTACATTATCTGAAAAATTAAGGTTTGATGAAGTCATTAGAAATGCCTCATTTAAAATTTCTCTCAGGAAAATTTTGACTTTTTATGACCTTAAACTCCCAAAATCAAAGTTTGAAAGACCTTTAAAAGGATCTAGGAGGCCTGTCATATTTTTTTTTAATCCAACATGTATTTAATTTTTTATATAACACTGTAGTGATACACCAACTCAACAGCAAAGTCTAAAGAAATGTATTGGGATTTGAATTATTGTTTTCCTTCAAACAAACTAATCTCAACATTCGGTACAATCCTGCACCCTGAGTAACATTTTTACTGCACATCTAAGTCCTGATGCTTCAGGTATGTAATAATTCCATTTGAGTGGTGAAAGCTCCCTTATAATGTCAGCTACAATGCTGACAATACTGCACTGTGCTGAATAAGAAAGTGATCCAGCTGGAGTGGAGCAGAGAGTTTTCCTGCTCGTCTTTCAGTGAGCTGCTGTGACCTCTGCTTCTCCACTCAAAGTAACTTCAGGCTCCTCTGCCAGGATTCACTCTGTGCCCAACTCCGATTTCAAGCTGCTCCATTAAAGTTGCTCACAGCTACACTTCAAAAGATGGAGGAGCTGTGTTGTATTTAAACACACCTAACCATCACCAGTGTTACAGGTCTGGTTCACTGTGTACGTGTCTTTTCTCTCCTAAGTGATCTGCTCATTTATTTGTAGATCTTTGTGTTCTTGGTGGGTTTTCTCTTAAAAATCATTATATGTGTGATACAATGGAGACACAACTGAAGTTTGTAGATCCTCTCTGGATTACACAAATGACATTTTGTGCCTTATGTACTCATGGAAACCAATAGATTCCACACTCTTAAGAACCATCTTGTCCAGTGAGACAGTTTTTTTTTTTTTTTTTACATTTTATAAGGTAATCTGAAAACTTTTTCACAGAGGTAAATGAAGACTTCGAGGGACCAGGGTTTACCTCAGAATGTAGGTGAGGAGGAGCATCTGCAGGACTAAGAAGGGGTAGGCAAAGCTCTCTCTCAGGGGTGGGGTCCACATCACCCTGGTGCTCTGATTACATCCGAGAAAAGCACAAAAACAAACATCAGCATTCAGAAAATCAGAAAGCTTCACAGGGAATGGAAAATACAAGCACTGAGCTACTTTTCTTTGTGTATTCTCTGAAATTTGATGTATTGAAACTGTTGCTTTAAGTCTCTCCTCCTGAAATGTCACTAAAACATTTTTATCGACTGACATTGAGCTGTTTTACCGAGGGTTACCCTTTAACACTTTTGTTTGTCATGTTTTCGCCCTGTACTGTGTGTTTGTTGGTGTGTAAACAGAGCTGACTCACTCACTGTAAACTTGATCTACCTACAGGTACAAATGATGTGACCTTGAACCTTGAAACAGACAGCTGCAGGCTTTGGCACTCTCAGAACTGAGCAATACCATCTAATGTAAGGAAGTAATATTTAGACCACCCTACATACACTAACAGACTGAGGAGTCTCCTCCGAGCAGACCAGGTCACCTCCTCCCAGTTTTAACTTCTTTTACATAACATCAATTATTCTCCACTATTTGAAACAAGCAGTTAGAGAAAAATAGTGAGCATTTTGGGCCTAACTGTTTCAGAACCAGTCGTCTGAAGTTGTGCGAGTTCACACCATTTGCGTTGATTAGGTAAAAAATAACATCAGACTTCACACAGTGTCAGAAACTTGGAATAAAAGACTGAAAGCGTTGAGAACTTTATCAGGACCCTCCCCGGTTTTTGGTTCCCTGTCATTATCACATTTTCAACAGCTTGTAAAAAGGGAACCTCATTCTAGCACCTTACAAAACGTATTCCACATTGAGTGAAAAAAAAAAAAAACACCTCATGTGTTTGTCGCCTCGAACACGCCATCCCATCTTACGTAGCTATTCTAGTTTTGACTCGTGCCCAGTTCTGAGTGAGCGCTGTTTAGTTTCTTGACCTCAATTAGATTTTTCTAAGACTGGAGTTTGCATGTTTCGCCTCAGACAAGAAAGAACTTCATAAGCGAGATTCATCGTTTGGTTTTCAGACTTGCCAGTTGACATTCCTCGCTTTCACCCACCTCTACAGCAAATCAATATCCTGCCTCACATCACTCAGACTGAATCTTTCCACCCACCCTCCATGAGGCAAAAAACAACAACGCTTCTGCTGAGACAATCGACTGCTGCAGCCAAGGGAAAGAAAACGACCAAGAAATAAGAAATCATGTTGAAAGGATTGAGAATTATTTGTGTGTGTGTGAGAAAGTGTGTGTGATTGAAATGTAGCCATATTGATCCTCAAAAATAGAGACTTCCTTTATATTATGAATGAAACTGGAGAGAAGAAGGTGGGTGGAGGGGCTAAGCTTTGAAAGCCAGCCAAAACCAGCTCTAAGCTCCTTTGAGGGGCTGAAATGAGTCCCTATTAACCACCCTCTGCTTTTCTGAGAGCCTTTTTTTCTATTTGGAGTTTTACACATTTCAGAAGCTTACACCCAGAGAGACTCACATGGGATCATAGTGCTGAGCAACAGAACGTACACTCTCCTCGCCCGCTGACACTGACAGGGAAGGCAGCACTCACCTCGCCGTGATTGAAGAAGAAACATGTTGAAGTAACAATGCCGCCGATCACGCTGCCGCTGCACGGGGAAAATAAAGAGAAGCAGACACGTGAGATAAGACAGCTGAAGACGGACTGAGCAACAACACCCTCAATCTGATGTTTTAAATCCATATTTGAGAGGAGAGAAACTGAAAAGATGTTTTTCTGCCTCGACTTGACAAGAGCATAAATATTCCATTGTGCAGGACAGATACAGGAGAAGGTGTAGAGATACCTGAGGTATGCGCCGTAAATGAAGAACAGGCTCATCATCACGCCGTTCAGCAGGAACACACAGGTCACGTAGAAATAAGCCGGGTCACCCATTCCTAAGGAAAAAGAAGAAGAGATACAGACAAACACAGAGGAGACACTAAGGGTTAATCGGGAGGACAAGTGATGAAAACACTGAAAGGTTTCTTACAATTGTACAATTCAGTTAACCCTTCCTCAGACGTTTGGTCTCCAGTAACAGTGAAGAAAACACACAGCCTGGTCGACTTTGAACACAATTTAGTTGGCTCATCTTTCTTTGTCAAAAATGACTCCACAGTTTTCAGGTGGTTCAAAGACTTCGCAGTGAATCCTTTGAAAAATATCCAGATGGGGATGAATAAATTGTTATTTTAACTAAAAAAAAGCCAGATTGCCTGAGCAAAATGGGACAGTTTGTACTTGATAATTCAAAGAGAAAATTGGTGCAATCTGATCCAATCCAGTACAGTGTGATCTGATATGGTGCAAAAAGATTTAATAAATGGTACGATACCATACCATGCAATATAATACGATACCATATAATAAGATACAATACGACCATATATAATACGATACAATACAATATAATGAGATACGATACAACCATATATAATACGATACAATACCATACAATACAATACAATACAATAAGATATGATATAATACGATACGATATAATATAATATGATACGATTCAATACGACACAATAAAATACGAAACAATACGATATGAAGGGATATAATACGATACGATACAATACGATACAATACAATACGATACGATATAATACAACACGTTACGATATAATACAATATGATACAATACGACACAATACAACATGATATAATATGATACGATATAATACGATGTAAAACGATACGATACAATAAGATACGATACAGTACAACACGATATGATAATACAATACAATACAATATGATAGGATACGATATAATAGGATACAATATAATATAATACGATACGACACAATACAATGCAATACGATGCGGTATAATACGATACGAAAGGATACGATACAATACAATACGAAACAATACGTTACGATTCCATATGATAGGCTATAACACCAGACAATACAATACGATGCAGTACAATGTCAGGCAGACTAAGTATGCTCTTTTTAATCTCACCTCAAAACTCACTTCCACCTTTTAAATACACGGTCTTAGTTGCAACTGTATATAAGACACAGACTTGTTTGTTGGTGGGCAAAATTAGTCCTAACTGTGTATCTGCATTTAGACTTTCTTTACATTTAGCAGCATGCAGTTTCTTTGCAGACATACAGCTCTTGCCAGTGCTATCTGCTACTACCAACAGGTATATGTGAGGTAAATGAGCCCAATCTAAACTGGCCTTGATAGTTGTGAGGTATAGATGGTCCCACTTCTCCCAAATATTTTATATCACATTATGTGTCATGCATGTTCTTAATAACAGTCACAGTTTCTTAGTTGAAAAGTCTTTCCTCTAACTTTGGTGTGTTCACTTACTTGCAGTTTGTCAAGTTAGGTTTAATCTTATCTGGCTGTTTAATCAGGGCTTGATGCTAATAAACACTTCAACATTGCTTTAGCTTGTGAACTGACTTGTCTCAAGGTTGTTGTTGTGGCTCAAGCAGAGGTTCATGTGCATTTTCTAACTAGGACATGTCAGAAACCACATGAATGCAGGGTTTGCACACCACAGATACTGCTTTCTGCTTCAAGCTCCATATTCGGGGTGAAATATCGTAACAGAACAAATCAACTCTTTCTGCTTTTTGTTCTGGTTTAGTGCAAGATTGAGCTGCAGGTTGTTGCCGACAAGAAACTCCCAGAAAAACAGGAACAAGCACATATGAACCTGCTCGACACAGCTCATAATTTCTTTTGTTTTTTGTAATTTGTTCCCTTGTGCATACAAAGAGGTTTGTTGTGAACACACCTCATTTCACAGTTCTAAAATAGCTGGCTGTTGTGAGTGTTGCTATAACTGAGAGCTGTTTCATCACAGTGTTATGACAGTAAATCACAAGACAAACAGAGAAACAGCTTGTTCCAACAGCAGCTCAGTGTGAAAAAAATAAACCTTCAATATAGACTCCTCGCTCTCTAATTCAGCGTCTCACAGAAATAATGCAGCGGCTGGCAGCTACAGGAAACGTTCCCATTTTCTGTAAGCTCTTACGCAAGGTAGCTTGCATCAGGTTTATGTAAACAGAGAAAACAGACAGTGTTCATCGACCCCGGGGTTCCTCGTTTGACTAATGAGACTGACAGGAACACAGAGGCTGCAGCTCCACTAAGGCAAGCTGACAACAGATTTCACTTGTTTACTGTCAGCGGATTTACCCTTTGAGGAAACGCTCCCACAAACACACAGAAGAAGAAGAAGAGCGTTTGTTTAATTTCACTGAGAGGATTTTTCTTTCCCCCCACAGGTGGATGCGATGTTAATCATGTTTCCTTGACAGATTTGTTTTTCTGCCATGAGATTATTGCCCAACGCTTGACAAGATTTGATGTTGTTAATCTAAATATTTACCCAGGTACTTTTTTTTTCTTTTAATGTGAAAACCGTGCCAAAACAAGAAGTAGATAAATGGATTCCAGGTTGAGTTTGACAGCAGATAAGTGCAGTTAAATCCAGAGTTTATATACCTCTATATGAAAGATGCAGTCTGCTTGTGAGGGCTGCCAGAGGAGAAGAAAGTTTTAGCTGTATTCCTGTATGAAGACTTCCACTGTGTTCAGCAATGAGCAGCTTCTCTGTCGATGTGTAGCTCTTTCTAATACTGACCCAGCTCTCTGTACAGTAGTCTGGCTCAGCATATGGAAACATTCAGTGCGTTTACATGCACATCTTAATTGGACTAAGCTCATATTTCGTTTCTTTTCCCCTGAATCGGACTTCTCTCCTTGTCGGGGTTTATATGCAGTTGAGAAAATTTAATTATTGATGTGAACGTGTCCTCTTTCCCAAAACTAGGGGGCGATGTGGGTCTTTTCAGCTGCGCTGTTTCCGACCCCAAACAACTGTCAACAACAACAACAGCAGGTCCGTGCAAGACATCAGAAGTGTCTACAACTGCTGCTGGGTGTTTTCCAGCACGACGATGGAGCATCAAGTACAGCGTTGTTTTTGTCGTACATGATGTACGCACTACTTTTTCTGCAGATGAGACTCACGCTACTCCTCTTCTCCTGTATTTTTGTTACGGGGTTATGGGGGCGTGGCGCACGCACAAATGCATTGTCCAATCATACCCCAGACAACGCTGGTTACATGGTAGAGAAAATCGAATCCCAATCGCATTATCTGGGAGTCTTAATCCTAGTTCTCTGACTCCAATTGGAGTTCTCAAACTCCGATTATAGTCGGACTAAGGTGTTTACATGCACTTCAGTGGTCCGGTCTTAATCGAAGTAAGGCAATAATTCGGTTTTCTCAACTGTCATGTAAACGTACTGACTGATAGCTGTGAGTTGCAGCTCGCAAGCAGCTCCCTGAGACGTGCCTGGCTGTTTTAGCTGCTTCTGAATAAGTTATTTGTGATTTTTTTTACTACTGTTCAGGACTGAAAGGGAACATCATTTAATTTAACTCTCCAAATAAACGTAAAACTCCTAATCTCCACTCTGCACCTTGAACACCTGTTATAGTACAATGATTCTGGACAGAGAGTGGGTATAACTTACTGGGAAGAAGTTACAGCACAGCTTTCAGGCTCAAACCCCTGAAGGCAAACACCCCCCGGTGCTCACTAAAGCTTTGTGTTCTCAGTACAGACACCGTGCCAGAGGCAAGGAGACCAAAGAGGACTCTGTTTGACAAAAAAAAAAGAGATAATGGGGCCGTAAAAGAGCTCATCTCAGTCTGGCTTTTAAAATGTTGGCTGAGTGAAGATTTGCAGAGGTCACAAAAAAGTCTGGAGTGATGTGGGCCAAGAAAACACTCAATAAAAATTTGGTTTGAGTCACTTTTGACTGGATATTTTCTTTTGAGTACTTGGAAGTAGAAACATTATTTTAGTAGAGTTTTATCTGAATGTAAGATGATCTGAATCACGTTTTCTTTTCTTGATTTCAACATTAAATTTCAGGAAAGTTCTCTTGGTTGTTTTAACTTCATCTTTCTCAGACGAAAAAGACGCTGTAAAAAAAAGTCATCCGTTAAATTCAACGTGAGAACATGTTGTGTTGTAACAGTTGCACACTACAAATCTATCCCCCTGTGCGACGTAGTCAACATTCAACCCGCTTGCTCTGTGAGTGTGTGTGTGTGTTTGTTTGTGTGTGTTTGCTGATCAGACTGGAGCTCCACTCTGTACCTTCACAGCTGTCCACAGGAGTGAGTCCCTCTCCTCTGTTAATGGACCAACACATCTTCGTAGGAACCCCAAAGTGTCCCATCACGCCCGTGTACATGCGGTACCAGCTGGCCAGGACCACCTGTGGAGCAGAGACGGGAGCCAATCAGTGAGAATCCTCTTTAAACAACATGTTTGAAAGTCTTTTCTGTCCTGTTGTTTCTGTGGAAACCAAGAGAAACCCACTTTGTTTCTCCAACTGGCTGTAGATTGCTTTTCTGAGGAGAAAATTTTAAACGAGTAAACTGTGTCTTTCATTTTACGCCTAATGTATCTAAAGGAAACACAAGAAATAAAAACAGTAGGTGTGAAATCAGTTCAAAGTTAGAAAATGGTCTGACAAATATACAACAAATACAAATTCACAGCAGTGGCAAAAACAATCAGTCTTTTTTGATTTTGTAAAGGGTTTTGTTTATTCCTGTGCAGATATATACTTTCAGTAGACAAAAACAAGGATGCTCTTTACGGTCCACTTTTCTCTAAACATGCACGTATACAAATCAGGAATGAAGAATAATTTTGAGCTTTTGGACCTTTTTTTTGCTGGGATACTGTACTTGTGAAATGAAATGCTAACGAAACTCAAACTTTCTTCAGTCATGTTGTGAATTTGTTTTTAAAAAGTATCAAAAATCTATTAAATCCCATCTTTGGTGGGGTCTTGATAATTCATCAAACAATGAGCGTGGTCTAGACCTACTCTTTTTCTTTGGAAAGCGTCTTGGGATGACAACTGTTGTGAATTGGCGCTATATAAATAAAATTTGATTGATTGATTTTATTGATATTACTCTGTATCTGTAAAATCAACCAGTAAACCCATTGCCATTTATTAGGGATGTTCCGATACGATACTGATATCAGATATCGGTCCGATATCATCAAAAAAACAAATATCTGATTATATCGACCTGCATCTAAAATCTCTGATATCAGCACTCCAATACAAGCAGTCCATTCCAGACTCCGCTCCAGCAACTCCATTTAGCAGCGCCTAGATCCAGCATGCAGAGCCCATGTGATCACAACAAGGGTGTGTACTGAGGTACTAATAAAGTTGCAAGGAGTAGAAGTGATGTCGGCTGTGTGGCAGTACTTTTCGTCCAATTCCCAAAAAGACGTTGCAGCTGAATGCAAAACTTGTTTGTGCCAATATTGGATCATTTTCGGTATCGTATCGGAAGCAAAAATGTTGTATTGAGACATCCCTACCATTTATCAATCAGTCCTCAACTCACAGTCCCCTCTTATACATGCACAAAGTTCCTGAAAACATCCTGAAATTACCCTTGTGAGCTTCACCCTGAATATTTAGTATCATTCTGGGGCAAAGTCCAGGTGAGTTCATGTTGCTCATGGGGCGCTGATGTTCATCATGCAGCCGGTGTTCTGTCTAGTTTTGCTCCATGGTTAAAAAATGCTGCTGTGGAGCTCATCAATAATAGAGGCGCCTGGTTTGCACCAGTTACTGAAGTTTTCGGGTCATAAACATGGATAGGTTTACTGTTAGAATAAGACAGCATGCTTTTCTTTTTTTTTATACTAATATGAAACTTTTACTTCAGGTTTTAGGAGAGGTGTATTTCAGTGCACTAATATCCCTTATCAAATAATGCAGCCAGTGCAGAACCACTTTAAACCTCACCACTAATCTCTCTATTTGCATTGCCAGAGATGTACAGAATTTGTTTTGACACTCTATTACAAAATCTGTCATTAAGACATCAAAACTTGAATGTCACTTCAGCCGGACTCACAAACAGCAAACTGAATGTGTGCACTCTGGGATGGATAAGCAAGCATACATAATTCATAAGAATAGAAGTTTTAAAATGAACTTTACCTCTGGATAGAGATTGAACCTCTTCAGTGTGTTGATAACCAGCGGGTACTCTGTCAGCCGGTCATTCATGATCATGTGGAGGCCGTCAAGAAAGGAGGGAGCCTCAATAATGATCTTATAGTAGGAGTAGTACAAACCCTGGACCAAAAAGACACGAATAGTTGTTGATGAGTCAAACTCAGACTGAGAAAGATGTTAGAGGGAGAACTAAAGACGGAGGAAGACTGGGAGAAACAAGAGGCTCTATAAGACAGAAAGACAGCAGGGGGATCTAACTAAATATAACTCCACCACAGCACACATCTCAGATAGAAGAAACACAAACAGGCTCAGCAGATGGCAACAGCTCACAGCCCACTCTGCAGCACTCAGCTGGGGTGAGAGAGGAAAAATGTTCTGTTTGCATATGATTAAGTCATCACCTTCAGTGTCGGCTCTGAAAAGGGCACGGAGGCTGTGCTGCATGTTGAATAGCAACAACTTCTACAACAGTTACCGCGACAGAGACACACAAACAGATGTCGCATTAAGTTACACACATTTGCAGGATTTTAAGTGTCCTCTAAAGTGAGCCGACACAAAACAGTCAACTTTTTTTTTCATTTGAGTGATGTAGAAGAGCGAGTCTGTGACCTGACAAACTCAGGCAGAAGTGTTAAACATGTTTCCACCTTTAATGAGGCGCTGTGTTTGGAAATGTCACAGTTATTATTCTACCTGGCTTTCTTATTAATCACCTGGCTGTGTTAAATACTGGCTTCTGATTGGCCAACACCATGTAACAGCATCACCAGGGACAATCAGATCACATTTGTCACATCAAATAATCTTCACAAAAGAGTTCATGATTTCACTTCTACCTGTTGACAGTGTGGCAAACATGTTAGTCTAAATGAGCATCTTTAGGACCACAGGGACAAGGACTCTTCCACTAAAGAGCCAAATGTTGTTTGGAATTATTTTGTTTTAATATAGAGGGATTCTCTTGAAAATGGTATAGCCTGAATGTCAAACACTGTGCTGCTGAGCATTACTGGCACCTTCCAAGTCATGCCATGGGAATTTAGACATCACTATACCATCCCTATGCCCCCTGTGTTTCTGAGTTAAAGGGATATTCCGGCGTAAAATTAATTTAGGGACAAACACACCGTAACACTGAGTTGCACCACTACACTCTATAGCGGAGTTTCGCAGCTCAAGGAAGAACATTTATTATCATTTCCTCATGGAAATGCAATCAGAGAACTACCACATCTGCAATGCTAAATGATTAATATGGTGCTTATAACTTCAAGGAAATGATAAAGAAATTATCATAAATGTTCTTCTTTGAGCTGCGTCACCCCGCTGTAGTCCATGAAGGACTGGCCTGAGGCCTCGCTACAAACAAGCGGCTGCTGGAAGAGAGTAGGTGAGTTGTGTTTAGTCTCTTTGCTAAAGATATTAGGCAAAGTTAAAAAGATGTTTGGTGTCTAGTACTATGGCAGGGATCCTATATGTGCTGTTGATGAAGTTAGGTGCTGTTCTGAGCATTATTTGTGGCTATAGAGTGGCTTTTTTGTTGAGGTTTGTTTATGGCCCTTCAGACCGATGTGTATTGCTATCCTGCAGTCATTACTAAAGTTGGTATAACTAGAGAAACCAGTAGTTGGCAACATTCATCTCTCGACGGGGTGTCTAACTCCATATCAGGTGTGTTTGACCCTGAATTAATTTTACGCCGGAATATCCCTTTCATGGTACCTTCCGAATCACATCATGGGCACTTAAGACATCTCTATGCCCCCTGTGTTTCTGAATTAAGTGCATGGTTCCCTCACCCACCTCAGTGGAAATGATTCTGTGCCCATGCAGTGATTCCCACTTCAGAGTCATGTCTGTTTTTAACAGGTCTAACTCCTCCACACCTCAAAATCACCACCTTGACCACAAACCTTTTCTCATCTTTCCATATGAGAGATTCAGCCTCTCTGCTCATTTCATACCCAGTCCTGTTAATAATCTTAGCTGGAAGAGGTTCCTCTGGGTGTGTTTTTTAGCACTACAAACTGTTCAACTTTCTGTTGTCCCTCTCTCAACTCTTTTAAATCATCAAATTAATGTTTCATTGCATGCTTTTAATGACTAGTTTTCTTTTTTGAGCTAATAAAATCAGCAAATTTCAGCAAACATATGAAGTAGTAGTGTGTCCATATCCAGTAGAAATCTTCTTTTGACATGTTACAGAAAAATTATGATAATCTATCGTTCAATAACAATGCCATAAGAAGCAAACAGAAGAGCCGTTTACCATTTCTGTGCGAAAAGCCATTTCCTTCTCCAGGTTGGACAGGTGTGAAAAGTGTCTGTCATTCTCAAACAGCTGAGAGAGATGTTGCCTGATAATAACAAGAGGGTAAAATACATGAGAAAGGAGCTGCAGACATTTGTAAACACGGTGGGAATGAATGAGCAACAACTACCTACCAGTGGAAATATCCTGCGAGACCAGCTGTGGACGAGAAAGAGAGAGAAAAATCTGATCAAAACATCATGCTAGTCCACTTCACAAACTAATAACAGGCTTGAAGAGAGGAGGAGCAAAATCACAGACTTTAACTTTACCAGAAAACCTGTTAACACGCGCACAGCTGACATGTCATTAAATAAGAAACATGAAGTAAAAGCGGTAACATCAGGTGGCTAACACTGTTGAGCTAGCTCTGAGGCGGGCTAACGTTAGCCAGCTGATCGGTGTGGAGATAACTTGATTTGAGTGGATCCGTCAAAAGCTTCCCCCCTTTAAAACCCACGGCGTTAGCAGCCGTTAGCTCGCAGCTAGCAGGCTAACGTCTCCCAACTTACCGAGCACGAGCGTGAATCCCAGCCACACGAGCGCGGAGGGAGTTGTTAGCCCGAGCCTGTGTCTGAATCCGGAGAGCCCGTTTGAATGGGAGCTGTTGAAGGCTTTGCCCTCCCTGCCAGCCCGCCTCACGGTACTTTTACCGGGAGGAGAAACGAGCGGGCTCCTGTCGCGGTCAGCCTGGGTCGCTGGACTCTTCCCGGGCTGTTTTCTGTTTTTAGCCACCATGGTGTCCCGGGGGGAAGAGCCGCGCGGTTCGGCACCGTTGAGAAAACACCCGAGTCTGTGTGTGTGAGTGTAAGCAGAGGCAGACACACACTGCTGCTCGTATCTGGTCCTCGGATCTGCCCCTTTTACTACCTGAGTGATGCTTTGACTGGTGCCTCGCTTCAGACGCTCGCAGAAACCTTATGAAGCTGCGCCCCCATCTGGAGAATCAGCGCTACTACAGGGAGCTTCGAATGGTCACCATAGCAACGCGATTCGTTGGGTACCAAACTGGATCACTTAATGCAGAATGACGGGGGGCGTGTTCAAAAGGGATGGCAGGGTCCCCTATGTGCCACCCCACACCCATCAAATATGATCTTTACATTTCACCTGGCATCTACAAAGCTTTAGAGATTTCATATTTCACTTCTCATGCATGATTTATCAAGGCTTTTCATGATGAATCATGCATGATTTACAAAATATCTTTCATAATCCAGCGTAAAGGGGGGAAATTCAGTGTTAAAATTTCCTTAAAAAATACCATGTAGGGGAGAGTGGGGTAAGTTGAGCCAAAGGGTAAGTTGAGCCACCCCCTGTTGCTTGGACACGGTAAAAGAAATTGATCATGTGACCAAACATTTAGGAGATGGTCATCAATTCATGGAGTCTGTGAAGGTTAGAAGCACATGGGTGAAGGGGTTAGACATTTATGGCAGTGAATGCTGGACCCTGAAGCCAACCCTGGAGAAATCCCTAGATGGGTGCCACACCAGGATGTTGCGTGCAGTGCTTAACATCAGCAAGAACGCACATGTAACCAACAGAACACTGTAAGGGGGAATACCAAGGGTGAGCGAGAAGATTGCTGTAAGGAGAATGAGACTAGCAGGACACTGCCAAAGGCATCGGGAACTGCCAGCCAGCAAATTGGTGCTGTTGGAACCAACACATGGGCATCGGTCAAAAGGACGTCCTAGACTATCATATGTGGACATACTCAAGAAGGATGCAGGAGCTAAGAGTACCACCGAACTGGCGAGATGTATGGAGAATGGCTGTTATTTAGGGAGAGAGAAGGTAAGGGAAGGGCTGGGGTGAAGAGTAGGTAGTAGGGATATGGCTCAACTTACCCCGCTCCTATGGTCAACTTATCCCATACACGGGGTAAGTTGACCATAGGAGACCACTTTTTTTGCCATGCTATATTATCAAGACAGTTATGTTTACATTCTCATGCTGTTGGTTTGCAGGGATGAACAACATCTTGAAATATATGCAGATACACTAGTTAGAGACAAAACTATGACCGCCTTGATGTAGTGATCCGGAATATGAAAACTGGCTCATCTTACCCCACTCTCCCCCATGTAAATTGGACCGCAAACAAAAGGAAATTTCTTCCAGCAGGGCAAACAGAAGCTGCATCTGCAGATTTAAACCAGTAGATGTCACTATGAAACCATAATAAACCCACCCTGAAGACTTTCATTCAAGTTCCACTTCATCACAACAGCTCAGTATTTATCTTGATACAAACTTAAGCTTTACTTTACAACACCTTACCCCAGCCAGTAACAAGATTAATAGTAGTTTTACAGCCATGGATATTAGCTTTTTTTTTTAAAGATGATGCATCATCCATACTTATACTTGCAGTTTAATGACTTTATAAGGTAAATTCACGTCCCATTGTATACTTTGTATTTATTTTAAGTTTTCAAAACAAATTATATGGACCAAAACAGATTTTAAAGAGGGAGATTTAAACTCTTCATTCGACGCTTTTGCCTGAGTTTGGAGCAGACAGTCTTGCAGCAGGGATAAAAAAACAATAAAAATGAGTTTATACCTTCTATTTAGCTTGGAGACGGACAAAGAGGGAATGAAATCTGCCTTTCTTCAGCCTCCACAAACAAACCCTCGGGCCGGGGAATCTACCCACTGATTCCTGCTGATGTGATGGTGGATGGTTTTGGATTCGGGAGGTGTGTGGGTGAGAAAAGCAGGAAAAATGGGAGGTTTTGGGACGCTGTGTGTTTGTTTTCTTATCCAGCTCCATACTGTGAGCCAATGTGAGAATCTGTGAGAACCACGGACAAGAGAGCAGATGGCAGATGAATGTGGAGTTGGAGCGAGAAAGACTCCAGTTGTCCCTCAATGTGAAATTTTAAATGTAGTGGTGGGAGAGCACAATTTAAAACTCACAACATATAGAAACATGGGACATTGTTTTAGAAAACATTAAAGAATTATTACTCTCCGTCACTGCTCATGCACATCTGACAGGATGCTTATTGTAACACCATCCTACTACAGCTGATGTTGCAGCACTTTGACCTCACGCCCTCCTCGGTTTGTCTGTCCAAACCCCGAAAAGCCAGCAGCACATGTGGACATCATGTGAGATTAAAAAGCCTTTCCTGCATGCCACATCTCTCACCATCAACCCCATATTTCCAACCCCATTCCTCCTCACTCTCATGGCGGTATTTCCTCAAACTTCCAGCGTATTCGCGGCTGGATGTTCCAGTTTGAAACACAATAACTGAGGATGAGAAGTTGACAGAACAGGGACTCCGCTCAGGTCAGAGGTTTCTGGGCCGACACCCTTTCCAAAATGCTTAATGCAGCAATTTTTTAATCACATAGAAATTTATTAATTAAAATTGAGTGTGTCTAGTTTTAGATAATGTTGCATTCACAGAAATGGTGCTGCGAAGGCCTGGCCTGTAGAAATGATGTCTAATTGCACGTGTGTGTCTTCATGAGTGTCAGTGTGTGTGTGTGTCAGTGGGTGGGTGAGTGTGTGATGCAGCAGGCGTTGGGACCTCACAGTGGGGGAGGAATTAATTTACAGGCTGAATGGCTCCCTGTGCAGCAGTGACATGTTTATCAGGCAGCAGAAACACATGCTGCCAATGATCACTCATTGTTTGAGTATCAGTTATCTCAGCATTAAGGCCCATTAGTTTTCTCTGGAAACTGATTCAATTAGCGCTCTCCAGGGGCCCCGGGGCCACAACACCACATCAGCGGGTCACAGGAGAGAGCGGCTGTCACACCAGGACAAGTGTGTGTGAATGTGTGTCTTGTCTGTTAAGACCTCTCCATGAGACTGAGTCAGGATTAAATTTTGAATTTAAAATGTTAATTCTGCTTAAAAATATAAATAAAAACAAATAAACAGCAAAGTCTAATGTTGTTTTTATCTAAAATCACAGTTGAACTTATTTTTTACATTGTTTCCAAAATTCAAGACACTATTTCATCCAAAAATCTTAAATTTTCAAGTAAACATAGACTCAAATTTCCTGGTTTCTTGCTTTGAAAGTTGGTGATTTTGCAATATTTTTTACAGAGACACTAAGAAAAGTTTAAACAACAGACGCAAAACTAGAAACTGTTAATGTCACACTGACAAAAACCAACAAAAAAAGAGCTCTTCCATGTGCAAAGTAACACAAACATCTTTAACATCATTCATAAATTTAAAGGTGTACTTTTATGCCAAAACACGTCCCATTTTTGCATCAACTACTTTTTTTCAGTGTCAGAGACCAAAGCTTGACTAAATTAAGATAAACTGTTCACATTTAAATCAATTAAAAGAATAGAAAGAGGTACAAGAAGTTGGTGTTGTTCCTCTAAAAATTTCTAATGTTTTTTTTAAACACATTGTTTTTTTTAAATCTTGTTTTCAATGCAAACATTTTAACAGACAAAAGTAGAGAAATAGCTCAAGGCAAGGCAAGGTTATTTGTACCGCACCATTCATACACAAGGCAATTCAAAGTGCTTTACAGATGGGAGGAAATACATAAAAAATTTATAGAAGGAGAGATTAAAACAATTTAAAATCAAAAAGACATAAAATGATTTGAAATCAAAAAGACAAAACAATTTAAAATCTATAAGACATAAAATGTAACTAAAAATCATAAAAACAAAATGCTCAAAATGAAATGACAATGACAGTGCAGCATTAGTGTAACTTTAAAGCTACTGTGAGAAACTTTTTAACCTTTTTTTAACAAGCTGAAATTCATATTGATCCCTTTTAAGATATATAAAAGCAAAAACATGAATTAAATTCGCTATACCGTCATTTTTCATACCTAATACCAATGTGTGGGTATACGTAGCAGCTGAAATAACAGCTCTGTTTTTACATACTTTAAAAAAATCCCCATAAATGATAGATTTGACTGTCCAGAGTCAGCGGGTTAATTTTTTTAAAAGTGTAGAAATAATGTATGTAATGTAGAAATTGGGCAAAGACTGTTTTGTCCACAGGGGGCGCCAAAACTGACACAAACAGAAAATTCCTCACAAGAGCTTTAAAGAGAGCCTGTTAGCTGTAACAGGTAGTTAGCTGTAAGTCCTTTTCAGTAATAGAAGACGACTGTCTGATCATGAGCTTCATCACGGTCACGAGTTTTTGTGTGTTTCTGTGCGTGTGCCTGAAAGAGTGATAAAAGTGTGATCATCATTCTCAGATGTCTTTCACCCTAGCAGGTGCTGCAGCTGTGTTCAAAGTTTTTCTCTCTCTCTCAGGTTGTTGTCATGGTAACACCTGTTTAAGGTGACCAGACCGATGGCCTTGGCCTCGTCTTAATCCTGGTAACACAGCTGCCTGGATTACCGGAGCACCTTGACCCGGAGCGTTTGAATCCCTCGCTTCCCGGGACAAAGCTGTCGACCGGTTCACCTGCTGCTCAGCTGATGTGGAGATAAACGAACAGGGGGACGTCAGCCTGATACACATCAGGGAGGTTACTTCATTTCATTAACAGAGAGCTGCTGGTGGCTCCGCTCTGTGTTTAATTCATGTACCTGAACCCTCATTTTTATTCCAATTCAAAGTCTTATCAGCAAGTCTGCGCCACATGTCCCTGATAAAATGAGGCTGATTTTAACTAAGCCAAAGAAAAAAACAACTTAGAATATTTCAACCTTTTAAGTGCTGCGTAGTCGTCACTTTGGCTGATTCAGTCAGTAAACTGAATGTCTGTGTAGAGTTTGTGTTATTGGTGGTGAATTTTTCATGCAGATACTGGACACAAATAATGATTTTTTAAAGATTTTTGTGCTAATAGACCATCCAGATGGTCTGCGCTTAAGTTTGTTTTAAAGTCAGTGAAACTCTCGCAAAATTTAGTTTTATGCTAATACATATTAGCATCTGTCAGTATACGTACTTCCTTATTTCTGGTCTGTAAACTTGGCTCCTTTACCAACTTTGGACCAGCGAATAAAGTTATCTTGGGCATGATGATTTCAACTTTGATGACTTAGTGTTGGCTAAGTTTTGCACCAGTTTCAGTGTCCTGCATTTCTCCAAAAATCTAGACCAAGGCTTCAAACCTGCATCCTACAAATGAATCTAATTTTATTTTGTTGATACAGAGCCGTAATTTGCACTATGTTCTGGACTTTTCACAGTTAGGACAGCTATAAGTATGACAAAGTATCCAAAAGTGTTGAAAATGTTGTAATCTGACTTAAGCAACCTCAATTTTGGGACCTAGAAATGAAAGATGCATCAAAACAAGCAACTTCCATACCAATCCTGCTTCAAAAATCCCTCGTTTAAATTTTTATTGTCCAAATTTATGGTGCTAAAAAGATTTTACAGATATCTTTTAAAGGTTGAAGATAAATTCTGTCACTAAATCAGAGAAAAGATTTAAAAAATGAAGCTAGGAGTCGTTTAATAGCTGCTTTGGTCAGGTTCAAGGCAGAAATATTTAAGCATGTAAGGTACGATTAAAGAGAAGTCGGGGAGGGGAGAGGAGGGAAAGATGAAGGGCAAGTAAGAGGCCAAGTGGCGAGTTGAGAGAGAGGACATGATTGGCTTAAGTCGGTGCAGAAAGATTGTTTCCTTTGGCCCTGTGCTGCGATTTCCTGCCCTGTGATCATCTCTTCCATATGATTAGGCCGATGTGCAGGGCATGCAGTCACATGACGGGCTTTGCTTCATGCCGGCTGTGCAGACAAACGAAGCGGAGCAGCAGCAGAGTCAGCAGGCCGACACACACTCTCACTCGTACACACTGACACACACACACAAGATTAGCTGCAGCAGAGAAGCAAACACACACACACACACTGGTGATGATTTTGTTAAACTAGCTTCATGTTAGCATTGAGTTTCCTCTAAGTGTTGTAAACAGATTCTGTGTTTGATGACAGATCTTTAACAAACATAGAGGGACCTAAAATTTTTAAATTTAGGGGTGAATGGCCCTTTTTTGCCAGTTTTTTAAATTTTATATGCTGGCTCAATCTGTTGTATCACTGTTGAAAGGAAAATTTAGAGCCCGAGTGATCGACTGACTGCAAAAAAAAGATTGTAAGATGTTGTTATGGTGCCATAAACACACGGTCAAAAAACATGTTTTTAATGGAAGTCTAGTGAACAAAGTAGGGTGGATGGAACTGAAATGTGGCGATGGTGAACGACAGGTGACACAGAGTTTTTTAATATGAAGAAAAAGAACTCTCACCAAATTTGATGCCCAAATCTTTAAAAATGTGACCGTCAGCTCAGAAATAAAGATGAAAAAAAAGACAAATGTCCTCAAAATGAACATAGTAGGAACCAAGGGTTAAAGGAAGTTCTCCAGAAGATCTTACATATTGTTGCAGATACTTTTTGTCCTCGTCAGCTGCCGTATATACCCCCTCAGAAGCTGGAAAGTCCATTCGACAGCTTGTATTTTGCCTCAACTCTGCACTTCATTGTACAGTATGTCTCAGTAATTTTCTCTTACTTGTGAAGGACAGTCAGAGAAAGACACAGTAAAATATTTGAAGTTATTTTGCGTTTTATGGACGACAGCCACATTGTAGCTTTTTCTTTCCTGCTTTGACCTCTTACACACTCTTGATAACCGAACACAAAGCTGCTCAGATCCTCTGATCGATGTCAAACCTTTAACTGAGCTCCTCTTTGGCAGAGATCTTATGAATGTGTGAGGGCATAAAGAGGCCTTTGAAAATAAAAATATAGATAAAAGAGTGATTCCTTTCAGAAACTCACCATCACTCTCCTCTGAAAAGCACACACACTCTCACACACAGGCACTCACAAACACACACACACACAACCAGCCCTGAGTTGAGTCTATATAATGTAATTAGCCCAAATCAGTGACCTCCTTTTCAGACCCTACACAATACCAGAGGGGCCCTGCTTTCCCTCAGCTTGCTCTAAACACACACACACACACACACGCACGCACGCACACACATGCATCAGCACCACCGCTGACCTTCAGAGTCACCCATCTGGGACCTTCTGGCTGATGGAAAATAGACCAGTTAGTGCTGGAGCTGTCTGGGGGAAGGATGGACACACATTGTTCAGAGGTACAAAGGATCAAGCGAACATACAGACCCGACACTAACGCACGTTTTAACAAGGAGCACCTGATGACTTCACATGTTTCCTGTTTGATTCACCTTCTTCCATACCTACTGCACATGCTGTCGTAAAAACATCTACTGATCAACCTCATAGAGCTCTCGGGACGCAACGTGTGAAAAATATTTGCTCTAATTAAGGCGACAAACCCCAGAGTCTTTAGTCTTTAGCCAGGTGAGATGACCCCGAGTCCATCACTGTGTGTGCAGACTATGGTGTGTGTGTGTGTCCACCGTGTGACTTACACACTCGACCAGCTTCTTCTGTCATTTGTCAACACCCTGGTGGTTTAATCTGTCCTGCCTGTGCAAGTATTAAGAGATTATGAGCGTTCTGCATGGCTTCATGCATGCCGCATAAGGGGCTGTTTCTCCTGCGAGGGGCCCTTCACCTCATTCTTGGAGGAGGGGGGGACGACAGGGGCCGATGAGGGGAGAGAGGAATGGAGAGGCAGAGGTGACTTGCAGGAGTATTTTTTGAGTTTTTTTATGGAGACTTGTAGGAGAGTAATATCCCTAAATCAGCTGTTTTCAAATGCGCCTCCAATATAACAGAAAAAGGTGGTTCATTAAAGCTCCAGTGGGGAGTTTTTGATGCTTTTTTTATGATATCTAAAAGCAAACATGGCCATCAACAACAGTATTACAAACTTTTATGTCAAATTTTTAATGACTTAACTCACAAGCGAAGCTAAACCTTGGACAGGAGCTGACATATTTGGATGATTTTTAAGCTTGAATCTGCTGGTTCAACATGTTAAAGATGTTCTTCTATCATGCAATCAGGAACTGTCAATCATGATGCCACGCCCCTTTTTACTGCATCAAATTACGAATTAAAGCTGAACTTTTTTCAGAAAAAAAACTTCTTACTTACTAAACTAACAGAAACCATGTCTTTAAAAAAAACCCTTTGTGACTTATTTAAAGAATTAAATCACAGTCAGGGTGTGAATGATAACTATCAATTACAATATTCAAACAATTGCATTTAATCTCAAAATTTTGAATACTTAAAATGTAACAAAATGAAATGCATAAAAAAATACAAGCAGGCCGTTGCATTACATACCAGAGAACTCTTTCAGGATTCATTCAGGTGGTTGCAACTCAAGATTGAGAGCGGGGCTCATGGACTGTTTAACGAAAAGACCGAGCTTTGGTTTCTGAAGCCTACCGGTAATGCTTTCTGCTGTAAAGATGGCTTGTTTTCTTTGAGTGGGTTCTGAGACCAACCTCAAGTTAGGGTGACCGTATACTGACTTCCCAAAAAGGGGAAACAACTACGCAGGGGCGGAGTCGCACGAAGTTAATTTTGAGAGTCTTTCGGTTCAGATCGAGTGTCTTTTACGCGCTTTTAACTCAGAAAGTCCACATGACACCAAATCGAAACTTACGTACAAAACCACGGACATTTGAAGGACTTTATAAACTTCCCAGACAAACCTGGACAGCCCCCAAAAAAGAGGACATGTCCGGGTAAAAGAGGACGTATGGTCACCCTACTCAAGTGGACACTTGAGGAACCCCTGGATCCACCTCTTGACCACCTCTAGAAACAACCAGAGCCCATCTAGTCCATCCTGTAACTATAATGCAACATCACAAATGCAACAATCACAATAACAGACAATTTAATGTCTCACTATCTTCACAGTTCACTTAATTATTTAGCATTACCTATTGTCCACCTTTTGGGTTTTAGATCATGCAGTGTGCAGCATGCATGTTTTGTCTTTTTTTAATAAAAGAGACTGAAGTCCACCTTCATATATTTCACTGATAATCTACAGAAGTGTCTATGAAGCTTCATGATCTGACAAACTTTTATATCATATCGTCACATTCGGTCCAGGACCTGAGGGAGAGCAGGGCCCCTCTGTGTCCATCTGTCTGTAGTCAGATAAAGAGAAAATATGAATCCTCTGAACTGTGTGTATTTGTGCGTCTGTGTGTGTGGGAGTGTGCGTCTTTATTAACACAGTGTCCAGGTACTGAGGCGAGCTGTAATAGGCTCTTTCAGCGCCTTGGCTGGCTGGCGTGCTGCGGTGATCTTTCAGCAGCTGGGCGCCCCGCTAACACCTCTCTGCTCGCTGCAGCCCTTCAATTAGCAGTTTATTATTGCAGAGGCCCTCGGCTTCGGCCGCCAGGCGCTTATAGACACATGCCAATACTGCTGCTGACGCTCTGTGAGCTGGAGAAAGACGGGGTGCCAGAGAGCGGAGTGACACCTTTCAGCAGCAGACTCTGGAGTTTTTGGAGTGAGTGTGTTCAGTCTCTGCAGAGGTATGAATGCTTGTCTGCGTTTACCCCCATGTAAACGTAAAATGAAGTACAACTCCTACTTTTTATATATATTCCAGGCAGGAGTGTTACAAAAGTCATCCACTCTTTGCACAGTTTGTACAAACTAAAAACGGGTCTCATAATGCAGAACTCAGATGTGTGTCAGGCTGTAAACAAGTTCACTTTCGCTGTAAAATTCAACACTTTAACATGAGACCTAATGGGGATTACTTGGCTTTCAGTGTGGACCTCGAGTGGACACTTTAGGAACTGCAGTCTTTGCATCCTAATTATGCTTGTCAGTGCTATAAGTTACGTCTTACGACAAAAAATCAAAACCCTGAAAAAATCTTTTATTCTTGCAAGCTTATAACTTCACTTGTAATCGTATTTTGTCTATACCTTGTAATAGTATACGTTTTTTTTTGTTTATTGAGACTCAGTTTTGTAATATTATGTCTTAAATGTTTTATTTACATAGTTGCATACCTTAATTTGTAAATTTATCACACCATTCTTGTAACTCTACATCTTGTTCTTAAAAATCTGCATATTTTTTAGGTTCATTTACAGCTTTTTCTTGTAAATCGAAGACTTTTATTATAGATTTATGACTTTTTTCCCTTTATATTTACTTTTTTTAAAATCTTTTTTCGGAAATTAAAGACTTAAAATCATGATGTTTATATTTTTCAGGTTAATTTACACCTTTTTGTGTATGTAAATAAAGGACTTTATTATTATAGATTTATGACTTTTTTCTTTTATATTTACTTTTTTGTCTTTTTATTTTTGGACATTTAAGACTTCTAGTCTAAATGTTCATTTTTCTCCTATAAAGTTGCCTCCTTTAAAGACAGAAATGTTCACAGACTTTGTAGATTAAAATTTGACTGAAAATAAAGGGTCCTTCCACTGAAAACATATTTGACTTCATGATAGGGCTGGGCGATATGGCCTCAAATCAATATCACGATACATTGATCAGTTCACCTCGATAACGATAAATGGACGATAACTACTCCACAAGCTGCTCACCCCCTCCCACATTAACTTTGTCTACTCCAGCGGCTACAACTTTTGAACCGTCCTCCATCTCCTCACCTGTCTTTCCCTCTTTGTTACGGACTGGATGGGGTGGAGTCACGTCTCTGACAGCGTCTTAAAGGGACACACATCCAAAACCGACTTTTATTTATCCATTTTTTTGTCACAGAATATACCGATATGGGCAAAATGAAGTCGGTTATTGTCGTAAATTTCGGTATTGGTAAATTTTCGGTTTATCGCCCAGCCTTACTTTATGAAAACAGTATCGCGAAGTAACACCACCGTGCACATGTCCTGTTCTGTTAATAGTTTGAGTCATGATCTCTGCAGATCTCTCACACCTCCCTGCCGCCTTGTGTGCACATGTGTGTGTGTGTGTGTGTTCTACTGGCTTGTAGTGGGTTAACACTCATGGTGACAAATTGTGCATGGGCTCCTCTCTCTCTCTCTTGTCTTATGCATGATCACATACAGCATACACACACACTCACACACTCACACACACATATACACACTTAGAGAGCTGCGGCCCCCCTCTCCTGCTGCTGCCAATGCACTGCTGGTTAGATATTGTTAGGATTCCATTTGCCATTTACATTTTCTCTGCTTGACATAATTGAGGAATGGATGCTCTTATGAAAATTAAACCCGCAGTCCTCCCGGGTTACTGTAACCCTGTTAAAATGTAATGAGATTCTTTATGCGTCGTCTTGTGATTTTTTTATTAAATAGAATATCAGTATGACTAATTCCCTGGGCCTAAATGTGGACTGGGACACCGCATTATTGATAGGCCGGTGCATAAGTGGTCTCTCTTGGCCTGCCTCTAATGGCCTAATAATGCATTATAGCGGTATCAGTGGGCCTGCGGCTTGCAGTGCTTATTGTCGTTATTGAAAACACCTGGGAGGACCATTCATCAAGGTTAAATCAGCAGGGCCCGTCCGTTCATTAGGCTGTCAGTAAACATCTTTATTTAGTTTTGGCTGCCGATACTGACAGAAGAGAGGATCGGAGAGGTCTGACGAGCAGCTGCGGCCCCCTCGGAGTCCAGGAAGACACAAGGACACCGAAGACACAAAGCCGACCGTGGCGAGGCTCCCAGCCAGAGGTTGCTCCACGTCCGCCAAACCGAGCCTCCTCTGTCAATTGGACGGATGACAGAGCGGAACAGATTAGGCCGGTCGTTCCGGGAATAGAGGCCGTTTTTACGATAGCTGTGCATCGGCTGTGCATATTTATCTTCTCTGATGATTGT
Source organism: Xyrichtys novacula (assembly GCA_962446985.1). NCBI lineage: Eukaryota > Metazoa > Chordata > Actinopteri > Labriformes > Labridae > Xyrichtys > Xyrichtys novacula. Next base: position 30,970,757 of record OY660871.1, read on the forward strand.
TTGGAGTGTAAGCAGAGGGAGAGGCTGAAAAACTGTCGGGAAACCTCTGAGAATTTGGAGGTTTTTGCTTCTTCCTGACGGATGGCTCGAGGCCCTAACGAAGAAAGATGGAGCGGGCGGAGGAGCCGGTGGAGAGATGATTAACCTCATTGACTTCCATCTTTAGTTAAAGAGCAAGTTGACAAATCATCACTGAATGAGCCTGAGGCAGCAGCACCAGCACTAGCAGCACTGTCATATCTATGTGGAACTATAATTAAAACACGTATATGACTTCTTCACACTATCAGATTTTTACAACTTTACTTACCAGACTTGTATATTCTGGTGGATGTAATACCCGGATAAGGGTATAAAAAAAGTTGTACTTGTGTTTTTAGGCCTTTACTCTACAGATAATCAATAACATAAAGGTATACAAGATTGGTAATGCTTTATTTTTGTTTTTTGCATAATAGCGAGCAGAAGAGGGGTTCGAATCATTGCAGGGGGTGTTCTTTGAATACCTATAGGATGCTCTGTGTTTGTACAAGTGCATATTTGATGGTGAAGACTCCTGCTTCCCTTTGGATTCAGATCTAAGACATGGGGCTTTACAGGTGAGCTGCTGCCTTTGGGTGAATGGTCCTGGGTTCAAATCTACCAGAAAAGAAAATGTGCGTTATAATAATTATGCATAAGATTTCATAAAGCGCTTTATCAGAGACCCTCAAAGCGCATTACATTCACTCACACAGACACACTTTGGTGGTGGTAAACTTGCTCTGTAGTCACCGCTGCCCTGGGGCAGACTGGCGGAAATGTGGTCGCCAGTTTGCGCCTCTGGCCTCTCCAATTACCACAACACTCACAATCATACACCAGTGGAGGACACACACTGGAAGCAAGGTGGGTTAAGTGTCTGTCCCAAGAACACAACAAACAGACTAGAGATAGGGGGGGAAGATAGGTGGGAATCGAACCACCAACCTTCCGGATATTGGACGACTGCTCTACCTCCTGAGCTACTGCCGCCCTTACTGCTTTTCTGGGACAAACATTGTTTCTAACTCTTTAGATTAAAAGCAGTTTTTTAAAAACACTTGAGAAATAATCCAGGAGGGAAACCTGACAAAGTTTTGGTGGTTAGAGAGATGGTCCTGGGTTCAAATCTAGATCAGGGAAAGGGCAAAGGGAAGTCACCTCTGAGAGGGTGAAGAGGGACTCATCAGTTAGTGTCAGGTTGTTTGCTGGTAACTTGCAACAAGATGGGAAAATACAACTGTAAGGATGCCTACGAATGGAAGGTCCACATGAATGATCATTTTGACAAGCTTTACTGGTTTCAGATCTGGGTTACAGCTTCATCATGCTATAAGTGTAACAAAGACTAGTGTGAGATTGTTCAAGTATATATAGTCGTCCACGTTGTCAAATATTCTGCTTGCGTCTTGTTGACCTGAAGGAGAGTCCATGTAGGGTATACATGTCAGTGATGCCTGAGTGAGTCCGAGTGATGTTAAACATGGATACAAGGTCCTTGTTGAGGATGGTTGTTAGAGGCCCATGGCTCCAGAAATCTAGCTCCAAAGTATCCGAGGTATTTGAGTGACACAGCTCCACCACCCTGAAGGCTGACATGACTGGCTAAAAGAAAATCACACTAACAATAACTGATTAATTTTATGGTGAATTTGGCCCCTGCAGCGCACTTTACACAGTTAGTTCATTATACACACAGAGAAGCACCAAACACATACGTATGCATAGATGCAAGAGTGCACATGTGCATCAGCGGGGTGTAACTTTGAATATTAAGGTCATATTGAGAATAATGCATTAAACTGTGTTATTTTCAGCTGTGGACATTAAAATAAAGCAGTTTAATAATTTCTCAAAATACTGACATGTGATTGACCATTTAAGGAGTTAAAACTTACAGTTTCAGCTTCTTTGTTCCTTTCTTCCCATCATGAGTGTCCATTATATTGTTCAGCACAAGTATTTTTTCTCCTAATATGAGATAGTATATTAAAATTTCACCTGCAAGACTTGACGTTTGTGTTTAAATGTGTATTTTGATTATCATTTGTTTCAATGCAGTCCAAATTTAATCTTTGCATCTGTATTAATATATGTTTTTTCCCTCCCTTAGAGAGAAAAGAGTTTAAAAAATGACAAACAATCACTGTCATAACTTTTGAGTTCTTCAGATTTGGTTCATCTGGTTTATTTTTAATAAGAATTTTTAGGGTTTGAAGACCTAAAGTCTTTTATTTCCACTCCTCCTTTCTTTGACATGTAGAAATAAAAACAAAGCCCCTCCTTATAAAAAACTAAGCGTACATTTTCTCTTGTTTTCATGTTTTCACAAGTCCAGGAGGCCCCGCTCAAGTTTAATTCATTAACAACCTCAGAGCTCTGAATGATAAAACTTCATTAAGCTCTAATAAGACATGAGACTCATTAGTTTGAGCCTCGGCCCAAACACAGATGAATAACTCATTGTCTTCTCATAATTAATTTCTTTGCAGCTGCAGAACAATTTAATGAATAAATTAAGCCGAATTTAAAGAGTAAGTGGCGTGTAGACTGCCGTGTGAGAGCTAATATGGTCGACCATGACAATAACGATTCATTCAGAGGAAACTGCGACAAATCGAGTGGAGGGGACGCCGTTTCAGGCTTTAATACAAAAAAAGAAAACAGAGATCAGACTGTGTTTCATTGGTTTGGATTCTAATCTGGAAAATGGGCTAAAAATCAAACTCTGCCATCACTGGCTTTTAGTCGCTTTCATATAAATGATGAGGCGACTTCTGAGGCTGGCAAAAGAGAGATTACAAAGCATTGTGGGAAAGAATCTGCTGACTTGTGGTCCAGTGAAATAAATGATGTGTTGCTTCATCAGTTTATCACTGACTCCCGAAAGTGAGGATATTTATCATCATCAATATTTTAAAGTGTTTTCTTTCTCTCTCTCTGTGGACCACACTTTTCCTCAAATGAGTGATTTATTCAAGAAGGATGAAAAACAAGCTTTTGAAATTTATTCTTTTATTATTAATTATATGAAACTTTTCTTTAACTGTGTGATTTTACTCTGTAATTTGACTCTTTATGCAACTTTTGCACAGTTCTTGTTTATTTCTGCCAAAAATTAACCCCTGCAAAGCTCGATTTTCCTGCAGGTGTTCCCCTTTAACCTTTTGTCTTGGTAAAATCACGATTAAAACTGTTAATAAAGACTCCAACTTGTTCTTGTGAGGATTTGACATTAACCAAAAGCCACACATAAACATTGGGATCCATGCATACACCACATGTGAAAGATCGGTCTGGTGTCGATGAATCCATGTGGTAAGAAGCTCCTCTCCTTCCAGCTCAGATTCATGGGAACCAACATTCACGGGAACAATATATCTCTCAGTGTCCTGCAGGGTGGAGGGGATGTTAAAGCGCTGCACATGTCTGTCACTGAGCCCGCCGGGCCCCAGGGCCTCAGACCAAACACAAACAAACTACAAGAGCCGAGCTCAGGGAATTCAGACACACAGTTTTATCCACAATTACTGTATTTAACTGAATAATTTGGAAGAAAACAGAGTCAGGACTTCGGGACTTTCAGGAGTTTCATAAATCTGCAGGAATGATCTGTTTCAGTCGTCTTTGTCTGATCAAAATCAGTTTGGATTAAAATTTGCACCAATCACCATTGCTTTATTTTTCTCTGTGTTTGCTTTTGCACTCTTTTAAATATCTTCTCTTTGCACTGCATAAATATTTTAATTGTCTTCTGGGCAAACAAACTGGAAAATGTTGGATTAAAAGAAAGTATTTTCTCCCCCAGAGGCTGTGACAGCTCCTGTTATCTTCAGTTTTATTTCTCTGGTATCATTTATTTCTCTCGCTCTGTTCTCCACCCAAACTGCCTCTCTTAAATCATCCCTGTAATACTGGCCCAGATTGGTTTACACTGAGACGGTGAGAACTGGTCTTGCGTTTCCTCTGACGACCTCTAGGGGGAGATAACAGCATGAAAAGCATTTTTGAAGAGTCAGGAGAGAATGTTGCAGTGAAATCACCTCACTATCTTGTTTCTCTAAAAACACGTCTTTATTTCTCCTCATTTTGTTTCTAACTGACCTTCAAACAAAACCCAACCCCAACCAGACATCATTTTAACCCCCTTGTATTTTGTTGTAGCTGTATCATCTCAAAAGTGTCACATTTCAACATGAAAATATCTTTAAAAAATTCACTTTTTCGCTCACTGTGGTTGCTCCTAACTGTGAAGACAACAACTCCCATGATCCAACACATCCTCATCACAACGTCATGGTCTGTCCTCTGATATGATTATAATTAAATGACCCAAAGCAGCAACAAAAACATCCTTTTTTATCAAGGAAAGAAACGTACATGAGGATGCACAAAGAAGAAGAACGATGAAAAGGAAAACAAAATAAAAAACTCAAAGTGTTTTCAGATGTTCTTTCAAAACAGAAATGACAGAGTCTTTGCACAACAGTCTCAGGCTCTCAAAAGTTTTAAATCATCAGCTCTTATGCCGGCTAATTATGATGATTCTGACATTTTAAGTTTCCTTTCTAATCCAGGTTAGATTTCTCATAGATCTCTACTCGGTCGGACCTCAGATTACCTGTCTGAACTCATTTCTCTCGACTTTCTGCTCCTCGCACACACGTCAGGACTGGAGGTGAGGGAGATTTCCAGGTAGTGGCCTCAAAACTCTGGACTACTCGGCCCACATCTCTGAAGACTCTTTGGGTGCTTGATCGGACAGGTTTTTGGTCAGTGTCCCCCCTCTTTGAGTAAACCATATGTGATAGTCTCTTATATCAGAGTACCATTTCTGAAATCTTGAACACTGTGGCACTTTTCCTGCTCTTATTTTAATTTGACTACACCTTATTTCCTGTAATATATATTTTCCTTAATGTAAAGACTGGGAAAAAAAATTTTACCTCTTACTTTAACTGATTTGTTAGGCTAATATTCTGTTATTTATCATGCTGTTGGTGTCTTTTAACCTACATTTACACTTTCAATAGTCTGTTTTTTGGCTTGTGAAGCACTTTGGTTCCACTGAGGTCATCTTTAAATAAGAATAAGAAGAACTTTATTAATCCCCGAAGGGAAATTCAATTGTCTGCTGTCTTACATAATATGTCTCCGAGAGTTATCTACTATACACACAAGAATTATAAAGTACAAATGATCTTCTGACTCTTTCTGTCCTGCAGTGAAGAGAGAGGAGCCGTATAAATGTTATATAAATAAATTTATATACTGTATAAATAAATGTTGACTTTGACTTGATAAAGTGTAATTTATTTTTTAACTTGCACTGTAAATTTTTCTGTTATCACCTTTTAAAAGTGTTGGAAAAAGTTTTCTTGGTTAGTTTCTTTTTATAATTCTCTCTCATGTTTGTACTTTTAAAAACCTGAACATGTTTTAAAAGTTAAATCTAAACAGTTTTTGACGCCTCCTCTCATGAATCCCCTTTCAAATGCCATCATTATGCCTTGTATGGTTGCTCTCATTACACTGACTATAAAGGCTATCACTCTCATATCCAGTCGTTCATATATTTCAGCCACAGTCTTACCTGTCATTGGCATTAAACTCTAAAAGTCTCTTTTTCCGTCTCCCAGAGCTTTGCCAGCTTCTCTCTCTGAGCGTCCTGACACAGACACAAACAATTAAAAGCTGTTAAGCGACCTTGTTTGGCAGCAGCAGAGCAGCGGACAGCAGTTCTCCTGGCAGACTGAGGGCAGAGTGATCCTTCTCGACAGCGTTCGTCATCCCGGCCGGGCCCCTGAGAACTTCTGAATGAGTAAAATGATTTGATTATGTTGAGGCTAATGACGAGGGGCATACTTAAATCCATCTCCACCGTTTTCTTTGCTTCTGCCCCTGATTCAGCGCGCTGTCAGCAGGTTTTTTTTTTTTTTTGCTGCAGTCCTTCAGCTCAATGCCTCGTCAGATAAACACTGAGAGAGAGAGAAGAAGAAGAGAGGTATAAAAAGAGAGAGAAAAATTAACACAGTTTGGAAGCAGGTCCTGAAGAGGCCCAGAAAACTGATTCATCGCTCATGAAACACTTTTAAGACACCAACCACATTTGATCCTGCTGCACTTTCAGTGAAGTTAAAGTGGCTCAAATGCCACAAAGAAAAGTTGAAAAGATGCATGACTCAAAAACAGACAAATAACAAAATTAGCTGCAGTCAGAGCAGACGTCTGTTCATGGTTAAATATAGACGCCCATATTCAGTCAGTCCTGCAATAAACATAAAATCTGTGTCTCATACTCAAACATATTTCAGACACTCAGTTTATTTTGTGAGAAGCTGAAAAATTTGATCAACAGTGTTTTGGCAAAAAGCATCAATCCAAAAGAATCGACACCTTTTTGTTTCCAGAGTCAAACTGCTCCTCATGAATTTGTTGTTATTTCCAACATAATTGTGGCGACCCACTCAGTATTTTTATTAGTTTTGAAGATGTTTAACTCAAACTTCTACCTTTGCATCATCCGGCACAGAAGTGTTAAAATCTATATGACTTTAAAAGCAGAAAAAATAACACTTTGGACCAAAAAAAACACATACGATTGTTAGATTAACTGTGCTTTTTTAACTGGTCAAATTTAACACATTAAACACATCATATTGATGCTGTAGTTCCAGGATAAGTTTCCCTCAAAGTGTCTCTAATTTGACCAGTTTACTCATGGGAAGCGGAGAGAGAAGTTAGCAGCCACTTACTTAGAGTCTTCAACATTACCCTTTGTGTTCCTATTTGTGTGTTTTCACTCATGTTTCTTCAGTGTTTCCTGTTTTATTTCACAATCATAGAGCCCTGAGATTATAAGGGGTAACTTGCAGGATGGCGTTAACAGAAAGAGAGCTACACGTCTGCAGTGGAACGGCACATTGCTGAACACAAGTGAAGTCTTAATACAGAAACCGTTTTAACTATTTTCCTACAAACTGATGTGACTTATATTCTGGATATTAAGGTAGTTAATGGCCTAGTTTTTTTAGAGGTGGTATTAATGATATTGTAAAAATCATTTACAGTTAAAAGAAACAAATTATTATTTTTTGCTTATGGAACAATTCACAAAAAAATCTGAAAAGCAGGTCCTCGTTTGTCCTCTGGGGGCACTGAAGTCAACACAAAGACACATGTTTTAAAGCATCAACTTTAAAGATAGAGGCGGTGAAACACCCAGAAATTCAGGATTTGGCCTTTAACCAAATCAAACCATCAAAGCAATAAACCAAAGACACAGTCTGTAAACACGATACATAACTTTAAAAAACAACTTTCTTTTTGCATATTTCTTGTCCAATGCCACAGGGCTTCCTGGATTGTCTACCTTGAACAATGAACCAACAAGAAACAGGGGAAGACAGGGACTATATACACACTGGGAAATGAGCAACAGGTGAGGCAGACGAGACACAGGTGAAACTCGTACAGTGATTAACGGAGGAGGGAAAACTAGGGAAATAAAACAAGACTAGAAACACAAGGAATCAACGAAATAAAACAGGAAACACTGAAAACTGATCTAAAGAATAAAACACAGAGAACAGGAGGGAAACAGGGTCAAACACAAACTGAAAACCTCAGGGGAACACGAACATGGGGAACAGAAAAACTAGGAAAAACAAACAAAAAACAAAACCAGTGAAAAACAGAATCAACAGAACATATGACTCTGCACTGAGACAAAAACATGCAGCTGTTAACATAACAATGTCACTCTGAGTCTCTGCTGCTGCAGGAGTCAATACAGGCCATATGGAGACATCGTTCTGTTTTTAATTGACAGAGCTTAAATTTGAGGCCAAAACAAAACAATCAGCAGCATGCCGAGCTGGTCGAACCCAGCTCTTTAACTGACGTAACAAAGCCCGGTGACTGACAGACAGCGACCTCTCCTTCCTGTCCGTCAACACAACAAAGACCTCCGCCGTCCATTTACAGACAGCTGCTGCTCTGCCCTCCAACCCTCAGAAACCAAACGAATTACTGTAAAGAAAGAGGAAATCACGTTAGGGACGAGCAATCACTGCCCGTTGTTCTAATATTAGCGGTGTCATTGTTGAGGTGAAGCCCTAACCCTGCTGGGAGCTCTGTGATTGGCTGTAACACGCCAGCAGTTGTGTCACTCTGATTGAATTTAATACTCAAGACAATGTTAAGAATAATTTGTGTTTCATTTTGTTGTTGTTGTTGTTGTTGTGTGTCTGTTCTTCCAAAGGCATTAAGTCCAATCAGAGGACGTCAGATGTCCTGTTCCTCTCTCATCGTCTGCTGTGTGTAACAGATCTGCACATAACAGTCAGTCAGTCAGTTAGGAAAAAAAAAATGTCTTCCTAAGATTTAGTGTAAGCTTACAAAGCAGACTCATGGTGTTCAAAATGTTGGCATCAACTCATAAATATTTCCAAAATAAGATTTAAGAGTTATATCATTGTTGGCCTTATCACTAAAGAACACATCTTGATTTTTAACCAATGCAAGAACAAACAAAAATTTTTCAACAACAAAACAAAATTTTCTGCCTTCTTGATAACACCCCTGTAAAAAAAATGTAAACAAAGTGCCCTCTTGATAACCCACCAGTAAATCAAATGTAAATGAAGTGTCTTTTAGATAACCCCTAGCAAATAAAATGTAAACAAAGTGCCCTCTTGATAACCCACCTGTTAATAAATGGTAAACAAAGTGCCTTTTTGAGAACCCACCTGTGAATAAAATGTTAAATGTTATTGTTGTGGCTCAGCATCATTTATATGGCCATTCTAGTGGACACTTCTTGTGCAAAAGTAATCCTCTGATATTAAATTATTTATGCACAAAAGAATTAAAAGACAAAAACTTGTCTTCCTTAGATTTGGTGTAATCTTAAAAAACAGACTCATGGTCTTCAAAATGATGGCATCAACTCACAAATGTTGCCTGAATAAGGTTTAAGAGTTATGTCATTGTCGGTCTTATCAGTAAAAAAACAAACCTCGATTTTTCAGTAATGCAGGAACAACCAAAATTTGGATTTTCAACAACAAAACGAACATTTTTGGAAAAAAATAAGGATAATTTGGATAAAATAAGCACTGTATTTTATGTCTTTTAAGTTCTCCTTGTTTGCAAATCATCTTTTATTTGACCATCTGCTGGATATGACATATCATTTCAGCACTAGTCTGAATGCTCTCCATGTTCTTCTTCATGCTGAAAGAAGAGAAACCGCAGGTCTGTGCATGAAAAAAGGTTCTATATTGAGTACAAAAAAGGAATCTGTCAGTCCTCAAAAACCTGAATCAATCAACCCTTCTGCATGTGCCTGCTAATGTGAGCGTGCGCACGTAAACGTCGTCTGTGTAAGAGCGTGTTCGTCCTTACGTTCAACCAGTTCGTCTCTCTGTGTTATCGTCACTTCTTCGCCGGCTGCCGCAGGTCACCCCGGTGAAAAGACAAAGAGAAAGCGCGCAGAGCGAGATTGAAAATGAAAAAGAGGAAGGAGGGAAAAAAAGAAACATTTCACCGCTTTCAGAGAGACTCCATCGGGTTGAAGAGCTCCTGCACCCCCACTATAATCACATTACCCAAGAAAACTTTTACTTATGGCTAATGGAATTCGCTTAAAATTGAACCGCTGTGGGGAAAGTAGATTTGCATTGATCCAGATATGTATAGAGCCAAAGTCAGTCTATCTATTCTGTGAGGGAATTAAAGGCCGCTAAGCCTATAGAGCCAGACTGTATAATCCTATGTTAGAAGATCAATACTGGCTGGAACCCACGTGAGCTGTCTTCATTGTGTGTGTTGTTCCCGAGCTCACCCTTACTTTGTATACACTGTGTGTTTTTAATCTGCAGAGGTCTGTATATTTTACCTGTAAATCCGTCAGTTTGTGGGATCTGCTCGTCTCTAAGTCATAAAAGACCGGCTCTTTTTGGATCAGTTTACGGGGTGTGGTGGAGGTTTTTGCAGTCAAACTGTTAACACCGTACAAATAAGCACGGCTGCCCGGCGTTTATTTAGTCTGACACCCGTAGTCTGCGTGCCCGCTGACAGTTTTCACCCCCAAGAGGAGCAGCGGGAGCAGACGGAGCTGGCAGCCAAAATGTAGAGGGCGAGGCTCGGGGTTCAAAGCTAATAAACTGACTGGATATAAAAAACATGATTACACAGACCGCCCTCTGAACATTTCAAAGAAATAAAAGAAACTGACCTGATGTCCAAGGGGCGTCCGTGTCTGAACTGCTGCTGCATCGTTGTAGATAAAATGTAAACAAAGTGCATTTTTGTCGACCCCCCTGTTAATAAAATGTAAACAAAGTGCCCTCTTAATAACCCCCTTGTAGATCAAATGTAAACAAAGTGCCTTTATGAAGACCCACTGTAGATAAAATGTAAACAAAGTACCCTCTCGATAACCTCCAGGAAATACAATGTTAACAAAGTTCCTTTTTGATATCCCCCCTGGAAATGTAATGTAAACAAAGTGCCCTCTTGATAACCCTTCTGTAAATAAAATGTAAACAAAGTGCCTTTTTGATAACCCCTGGTAAATAGAATGTAAACAAAGTGCCCACTTGATAACCCCCAGCAAAGAAATGTAAACAAAGTGCCTTTTTGAAAACCCCCTGTAAATAAAATGTAAACAAAGTGCCCTCTTGATAACCCCCAGGAAATACAGTGGAAACAAAGTGCCTTTTTGATATCCCCCCTAGAAATGTAATGTAAACAAAGTGCCCTTCTAATTCAAATTGTGTAATGACGTCTTGACTTTGTTGCGCTGTTTTTGCACCTTTTACATCTCAGCATGATTCCCGGAAAGTGTTTTGCTTTTGCATGTGCTTTACATGGATTCAGAGAGTGAGATTAGCTAAGTGGTCAAGCCTAATCAAATCACAAGGTTTTAACTGGGCGACATTGATTAGCTCCGAAGTATAATTCGTGCTGGCAGTCCATCAATCTCATCCATATTCACTCCCTTCTTCAAACATCTCGCCGCTCCCTCCCTGCAAACCCCGAGAATGTGCTAAATGACCTCACACACTCACAGCGTCGCCACGCACACACCCGATAGTGACCTCATTGATGAGCCGACTCCTGCCAATGCTGAAACACACACTCACACACACACACACACACACACTCATCAGTCAGGAGGTCACTGCGAACCCATCATCATCACACCGACTGGAATGGACCGAGGCAGCAGCGCAGCAAGGACACAAGCGAATCTGATGACTAAGAAAATCCAAATATGAGATTAGTCCCTCTGACTATCCGGCTCCTAAGTGCCACTCCACAGAAATGGGGCCCTAAGAAGATAATAACCGTACAATTGCTTTTATAGGGATGGAGTTATTCAATTACAAGCCCCCAGAGTGAAATGTTGCTATAACTGTGCTGCCGAACACGGCTGCTGGGAGAGCGGCCATTTTTGCAACCTTTCGGAAGAGGATACTGTGAGGATGAAAAGTAACATGTTTAAAAGAAAATCCTGCAGGAGAGATGATAAGAAAGTGATGATGTGCTTCAAAACTTAGAGATCACTCATACCAGGATGAATTTGCAAAGTAGGCATGCACTCTTGATTAAAAAGTTTTGTTAAACTTCCCATCAGAATAAATCTTAAACTTCTGGAGAAGCAGACAGGACCTGTTCACTCTGCGTTATACTTTACATGTTTTATCCCAAAGACTCATCCTAAGTCTCACCTTGCACGAATAATAACTGACAAAACTACCTGTTCATCATACATTATCAAAATCACACTCAAATTGACACTAAATGTTGATTTGGAGTCAATTTTAGTAATTAAATAATGATATAAGTAAAGATTTACTGTCTTATCATGAGGTAGCTGATGGATGTCTTAACTATGACTTGATTGTTATGGGTAAAAAATATGAAGTCATGTGACACAGTGGAAAGTTCCCATAAGTTTTGGCTGACAGTTGGGTCTGAGAAACGCATAATTCGGCCCAGAAGACCAAAGTTTGACTTCCATAAATAACTAGTGTGACCATATGTCCTCTTTTACTCGGACATGTTCTCTTTTTGGGGGGCTGTCGGGGCTTGTCCGGCTTTGTCCTGGGAAGTTTATAAAAGCCCTCAAATGTTCGTTGTTTTGTACGTGAGTTTCGAGTTTGTGTCACGTGATCTTACTGAGTTAGAGGCATGTAAAAGACACTCGACCCGACCTGAAAAACTCTCAAAGTTAACTTCGTGTGACTCCGGAACTCCACCCCCGTGTAGACATGTCCACTTTTTGAGAAGTCCAACCAAATGTAAAATGGCGCACAGACTATGAGATAATGAAGCAGATTTTGGGCCCTCTTGGTTTTGTAAGGTTTTACTATTAGCATGATTGTGCACACATGGCTTTAAAAAATGGGATGTCGCTCTATATTTGAACTCACCATCTTGCATTCAAAGAGCCGTCTGAATTTGCATTTACGAGTAATGGGAATAAATTATTGAACAACAAAACAAACGTTTCCAAACCCTTGGGCTGTACTCTGGACAGCAACATCTTCTCACCTAGATTTATCTTCCCACCAATGAGAATTAACCGCTGACCGGGTCGGCTGAAAGAATGAGCGTGTTTGACCATCCTTCCTTGGCTCTTTGGCAGCATCCACTCAGAGCTGTTGAAAGTCCCGAGGTTAAGCTTGCCCTCTCCCCAGTCCGCTACCTCCAACTTAATCCTGTTTGTCCCCGTTTACCAGGATTGAAGTGGAGCGGCCTCTCTGGATTTTCCCCTGCTGCCTCCCATGTTTAAAAACATTTCCTGGACCATATCTATGTGCCCTCACCCAGGACAACTTCTATTACTTACAAATTACAGGCTTGGTAACCTAGTTATTTACCGGGGCTTCAATTTTTCCAGAAATCAGCAGGGTTTGCAGCAGAGACCAGCTCGATCAAGGGCAAACCAAAGCTGAACATGTAGTCTGAATACAAGGTTTATTCTAAGATGAGAAGGTTTTAAAAAGTCTGAGATGTTGATCCAAAACTTTCTTGGCTGAAGGGGATTTAAAACTTTAACAAAACTGATATACTTTTTGGCATAAATAAGGGTTAAAAAGTAAATCCAATCCAACTATTCCACAAGCTTGTTGCCACATCAGCGTCACATCATAATCGATTGTCGCATGCCTCCATCATCCCCAGAGAGGTCCTCCATGAAGACGAACAACAGCCATTAAAATTATTGATTAATCATCCTACAACACACCCTGACTTGCTGATAAGAGAAGGCAGAGATGTGGCGGTGGATAATCACCCATGAGCCTCTGGGGCAGCTGGGATTAAGTAGTGTGCAAGCAGCAACCTCATGTGTTGAAGAATGAAGCGAATGCAGATGTGCAAAAAAAACAGCAGTTCCTCCAGAGTCCAAAAACCAGAGTCCAGAGCATTTCCAGTACAAATAATTTAATGACTCTTCCTAAACCAGTGAAAGGAAAGTGCGTTAAACTGATGGAAATTAACCTCAAATATGTTTCGGGCCTTAATACTCCAACTTTGAACACTCCATCTATCCTCAATTATTTTGACTTTTATATGTTTACCATTTTCTTTACTTGGTGATAGAGTAATTGAAGTGTAGCTGAAATGAAGCCAATATGGAAGTACAAAGAAACACTTGTAGTTCTTTGAGTGTCCACTAGAGGCTGTCTGCAGAAACACCAGAAACCACATACACACTAAGCAAGAAAATGGGCCATTTTTAGAACAAAATAAACATGTTTACAGTCTGGTTTCTGAAACAGTTTTGGCCTGAATAGCTCGGGGCTCCCACAGCACCCACAGTACGGTGAGTTAAACTTTTTTGTAGTTGTCAAGGAGACAAGATTAGCAAATCAGAGACACAACTGACTTGACTGACACGCAAACTGTGGCCATTTATGAAGAGGCTAAAGGCCCGCCTCTGGTAGGTTGACAAAAGTTAGGTTGAGCTAGCATTGCCAATCTGGAGACTGCCACTGACAGGCTCCACAAAGTCAAAACTACGTTTAGATTTTTTTAGACCTCAGCAGCAGACCTGGTAAAAAGGGGGTATGATATTCAAAAGTATGTTTACACTACTTTTATAATCGTCTGAATATTAATGAATATATAAATCACTATATTAACTGAAAATGAGCCTTTCATAGATACATATCTTCCTCCAACCTCTTTTGGGGGACTTTAAGTTTGTGTTGATTTTGGCGCCCCCTGTGGTCAAAATATAAATCTCATTGTCAAGCTGCTCTCATCTTTGAAACGTCGTTCTGCTGTTTCAAACTATCTAATATTTCCATCATCAAGAATCTTCACTGTGGAAAATCAAAGCAAAGGCCAAGGTTAGCCATGACTCCATCTGATGCAGTTACAGACAAAAAAAACTACAATAAAAACAATCATGTCACTGATCGCCTTGTTTGTTTTTGTAGTTCATGAACTAAAGAGACATCAGCCTGGTTTAAAAACTCCTCACTGCAGCTTTAACTAAATACTGACATCATTTCATAAACATGACACGCTGAAATGTAGATTAAGACGTTTCAAAGTTTGCAAAAATGAGACCACACACTCTGGTTGTTCGTCTCTCCTTCGGTGTGCCTGCCAGCAGAAAAAAATGTCAAACCACCATCAATTCTTCTCTTCAGCTGCTGAGCCGCTCCTGCAGCACAATACCTGGATGCTGCTCTGTTTTCAAAGAAAACAAAGATTTAATGTGTGAAGAGAGACGCGTCAGCTCCTGAGGACACGCCGTCTTTCTTCATTGAGCAGTATTTTGACTCGTGTGTGATCTGGGAGTGAAAGAAGGGTCACGATGAAAACAAAAAAAAGAGCATTTAATATTTTTTCTTCCCTGCACAAAACTCCACGGCGCAGTTTAACAGGCCAGTGAGAAGTGCAGAGGTTGGAAGATTTCAGGATGACCTGCAGACCTCAGAGGATTAGCTCAAACTTTTACTCATTTACAGTTTATCATATTGCGGCTGTTTCTGCCAGCTACTTTAGAGTTATTTGTGTCACGCTGGGCAGGGTTAAACAAAGAAAAAGACCGAAATGCAGAAATAAGGATTTAATAAAGAATAGATAAATAAATGAAAAAAGCAACAAAAAGAGAAAAATCCACATCTATAATGTGTACATTATAGATTTAGAGACAACTGATCCGCTCAGCTGACTGGAAAGCTGCTTCTAGTAGCCATATGAGACACATGAAGCTAATCAAACTGATTCAAACCTTTCTGATACTTACAACCTTTCTAATATTTTAGGATTTGTAATTATTAAAATCTTCCCTGTTTTAAATTAGTTTTAATATTCATGCATTATTCAATCCTACAAACAAAATCCCACTTCTACTACAACTACTGCTAATATTAATTAAACTTCTACTTCAACTACTATTTCTACTACTTCTACTTTCTCTACTGCTTCAACTACTTCTACCACTAGTCCTACCACTTTGACTTCTACTTCTTCTATTCTCAACCTACTTCTACTGCTTACATGACTACTAATATCACTACTATGACTAGTCATCATACTACTTCTAGTACTACAACTTAAACTTACGCCACTTCTCACCTTCCTGCCTTTTAAGGTAATTTCCTTCTTCATTCAAACTTTGTGCAATTTCAGACATTTTTTTTCTAACCTCTTTCAGCATGAATAAATGTTCAATTTATGGAGCATATTCATACTATTTGTCCTTGAACCATTTTCACAATTATCCAACTTCCATTTCTTTTTCACCCTCTAACAGCTTTTACATTTATACCTTTCTCCATGTTTTATTAGCAGTTTTGCATTCCTTTTTCAGCTTTCGGCACTCAGCATTTCCACTAGTTTATCATTATGATGTGTGCTGGCGACCTCTTGGCCTGGTCACTCTTGTGAATGAGATCTCGATCTCAACGGGTTGTTACCTGGTTAAATAAAGGTTATATAAAAAATATCATGACAACTTGGTTTGAATATGTTAGGATGTGGTCCAGTTTTCTCCTCTTTGGTCTGAGAATGTGAAGGTAAGTGCCTCTCTCTCTCCACACTCACTCACTCACACAATGAATGAACACTCCTGCCTCGTGTCTCTTCCAGTTTCCCTCCCCACCACCAGGCCTTGAGGGCAACAAGCACACTAAGTAGCTAGCTAATTAGCTAATAACCTGCTAATCAAATTGCCAGCCGCCTGCCCTTTAAGGCCTTCAGGATGGTCCATTAGCATCAGCTGCTGTCGTCAGAGCTCGGATATGTCCGGCGTTTCAGCCAAAGAGCCCAACATTTCTCATCCAAAGTTGCACCTTTACCCATTCACAGGCCCTGCTGATAACAGCCCTCCTGTCTGAAATCAAATGTCCTTTCAGACGTCTTCTTTTACAGTAAATGACCCAGCACACACACACACACAAACACACACCAACACACACACACGCTGCTTTTGAGAGAGCTCTCCTCGCCTCCCCAATTAGGCCTCTAATTTGGCTAATGGAGCATTAATGGAGAAAGAGGCTGCCGAAGACCCGAGCTCAGCACAATGTCCTCCAAAACAACATCACACACACACACACACACACACACACACACACACACACACACACACACACACACACACACACACACACACACACACACACACACACACACACACACACTTTCCCCTGGTACCCAGACCCCTCCAGCCCCCAACCCAATACGACACACACAGATTAGATTTCACTAACAATAGTATCAGAATGCTTCTCTCTGGAGACGACACACACACATGAAAACACACACAAACACACACACACATTTACAGATAGGCTTGGCATCTTCATACACACAGGGTCTTACATGCGCACACAGACTTCAATAATACTCTTATAAAACTGCTCTTACCACAGACAAGTTAAGTGATTTCTAGGACTGAATCTGAATCGATAAAGACGTCAAGGAGAGAGTGGATATTTGCTGTTAAAGTACCCCAAGTACGCAACCGGACTCTAACCAACAGTTTAATTTTGAACAGATTATCCAAATCTGACAATGTTCAAGAAAAACTGAATTTGACAAGGTTTCGGTTTTAAAGGGGAGGGGACATCAGTGAGAGTCCTGAAACTTAAATTGTACACATGAGCTAAAAGATTCTCATAACTTTGTTCCTGAGATAGTGACTTTTCTACAACTTTATTTTTATACAAAAATGACTTTAAACTCACAACATCATGACTTGTTTTCTTTATGACTTAATTGCAACTGTTTTCTCACAACATAATGATTAAACTCATTTAATATTGATTTTATTCAATATAAAATGATACAATATAATACACAAAATTATGACTGTAATCTCTTTTTATCACAACTTTTTCTGGCGATATTATAATTTAACCACAACTTTTTTTCTGGCTGTAATACTTTAACTTATTCTTGCAATATTAAGACTTTTTATTCTGCAGTATTATGATTTTTTTACTACTTTCTTCTGGCAAAATTATAAAATAAATCTCATTTTATTACTACTTTTCCCCCCAAACTATTACTACAACTTGTTCTTGCAATATTAAGACTTTTTTCCTCTAACATTATGACTTTTTGCATCTTTCTTCATGCAAAATTATGGCATAAAAATAATTTTATTCTTACCTTTTCCCCCCACACTATTACTACAACCTATTGTTGCAATATTAACATAATTAAAAAAGAAAAACATCTGGAAATAATACGACTTTTCAACAACTCTGTTCTCACATTATGATGACTTTAATACCAAATTGTTTTAATTTGATCACTTTATTCGCCTGACTTAAATCTATGACTTGATATTTTTGGATCTTTGCTCCTGTAACATGGACTAATTTTCTCAAAATCTTCTTGAAAAGTTCTTTAATGTGAACCTGACACTTTCCTAAATCCTGCTGTTACACTACATATTACAAATAAAGATAAAAAATAACACATCGGGAGAAAAAAAAAAACAGGTTAAATAATTGAATTTATTGCACAATAACGTCAGTATAAGTAAAACCTGGAAGCTTCAGTCCAGTAAGTAAGAAGTAACATGGTTGTCTACAAATCGTCTGCACAACACGTTGACAGAGAACACACACACGCTCTCATTAACGGATGTGGACAGCATGGGAACCTCTGCAACGCTGATGAGAGGAGGATCAACATGGCGCCATCATCCTGCTCCTTATCAAACACACACACACGCACACACTCATGCACACAAACTGGTCATGTACTGTATATGTACATAACCCTCTGTGATACCCCAAACATGTATGACCTATGTGACAGGGCTCTGTTTGGGCCTTCATATCTCTGCTGCCATGTGACGTTTCATCTCCTCATGTTTGGATCATTTATCAGATGAAATTACTTTAACATTTCAGTCTGTAAAATAAAACCAGAGCTGTTTTTGTGTTGCTGAAAAGTGAAAACATTCAGCCAGTATGAGGTCATCACCCTGTATGAACATGTTTCAGCAGCATTAGTGAATATTCGCCCTGTGCTGCGATAAGGCCGCAGTCATCTCCTCCCACGTTGCCTTGTTGGGTTGCGTTGGAGTTTCCAAGGCATGACGGCGCTGGCGACAGCCATATCTGACGCTCTGACCCTTTTCAAGTTAGCCGCTAGCACTTCAGTCTCTCTCCCTCTGTTGCAAACACACACACACACACACACACACACACACACACACACACACACACACACACACACACACACACACACACACACACACACACACACACATCCTCCCCACATGTGCAGATAGTGCCACTGCTCCAGTCTCCAGCCCTACGATAAGGGGACCCCCTGAAAGACGAAGAGGAGGGGTGCAGAGCAGCAGCAGCAGCAGCAGTGAGTGTTAATGCTGAGAGTGGAGAGTGTGTCTGCAGTCATGCTAATCTCCAGCCCGGCTCCATAAACACTGCTGTGGCCTGCAGAGCCAGATCTCCAAACCAGCCAACGAGCTCCACGGCTCCAAGTCTGACGCAACGTGTCACACTGCGAGACCAGATTAGCTCAGTCCCCCTATCTGATGATGTCACCAGTTACCATTTCTGGTGATTTCAGGGAAGAAAAAAAAGGGGGGTAATATTAACAATAACCATAATCTATAAATGGTAAATAGATAGTTTATAAATGTTTAATCATCATTTAAAAACAGCATATAGACCAATTATAAATGGTAAACAGATCGTTTATTGATGTATGTTAAAAGTTACTTTACCCTTTACAAGCAATGAAATCATGATTAATAATCTGCTTACCATTTATAAATCATCTATTTACCATATTTAAGTGATGGTTATTGTAAAGTGTAACCAAAAAATGCACAGGTTGGGATTTACTGTGAAACTTTATTCTCATAACTTTATTTCTGTGATATTATAACTTTACTACAATTTTATTTTAATAACAAAATGACTTTAAACTCACAACATTGTGACTTTTTTTTCTTTATGACTTCTGTTCATATCTTTTTCCTGCATTATCATGACTTTTTATGACTTCTGGCAAAATTTTGACATAAATCTCATTTTATTACTATTATTTCCACCACACTATTATTACAACCGATTCTTGCAAAATCATGACTTTAAAATCATTTTATTTAGACTTTTTTCTGGAAATAACAGAAAAATTTATTCTGGAAATATATAAAATCTCATTTTATTACATTTTTTTTAAAATTTCACACTTTATTCTCTTTACTTCAATCCATGATTTGATGTTTTTAAAACTTTGCTCCTTTAAGATTGATTAATTTAGAAAAAAAATCTTTAAAAAAAGTTCTTTAATGTGTTTCTTGTATTTGAGGAACATTAAAAACCATCATACTGCCAAATAGCGATGAAGTTAAATAATGGCGTGCTGCAAGAGTCGCCCTTATCGATGTGAAAGGAGAAGTCACAGGCCGAGATTTTGCAAAGACCGAGACATTGAAATTAAATAAATAAGATCTGACGACGGAAACTAACATTTAGAAAAAAAATAACTTTTCACTCGCATCTCATCGCTCAGTTTTAATTTGTTTATATTCAAACTGTTTCATCTTATCAGGAACTACACTGTAAGATTTATCATCCGTCTAGATTTGACTTCCCATTCACAGGAAAAACATCTGACTTTATTTTGCTCCGTCTCTACACCGATTGGCTCCCTGACTGGTAAGCTGGTCAGTTATTGGTCGGTTTCAAAACGTGGTTATGTTGTGTGAGTCAGAGGAAGATAAGAGCCGGAGCCAGACCAAATAAAGAGCTGCATTCCTCCTGATGTTTGTGACTCCTTTACCACACACACAGTCATTACTCTGCTGTCTTAGAAAACCACAAATACACTTTCTATGCTTTTGTTTTACACATAGTTTAGATAATGGCAAATTTAAGTGTCCACTGGACTGAATTTCCCACAATTAAGGTTGTTCATGTCAACTAATTTCATTTTATCATTCCTAAAATTGAGGACTGAGGGGTCATGGAGCTCAGTGCAAAGACATACAACGGTATCACAAATATGCTTACAAAATACCGAAGACTAAACATTAAAAAGATAGTGGACACACGTGAGTCCGGTGAAGTTAAGAACTCAAAGAATGATGGAAATGTTGGAGTATATACAACATCTTTGGAGTTTCAGATACGCTGAAAGATCAGAAGGAATTTAAAGGGAGTGTCTTTTGAGATCTGCTTTATTTGTTTGAACTCTTTTTGCAAGAATGAAAGTTTTGTCTGTGTTTAATTCCTGTCATGTAAAGCATAGCGGCCCGTAAAATAAACTCATGGTAGATCCTGAGCTCGAAATGTGACGTGATGTTGATCCCAAAAGAATATGGACATGTCTAACCCTACTGTCTAGACCCTGGAGTGAGCAGAAGTTTAATTTAAACAGTTTAATGTCACTGAAGGGTTGATTGACTATAAAAGTTGGGCAAAGTTAATCAGAAATATGATTACAAAACATTTAACAAAGACGTTGATGTAATAATAACAGAAAACCTCTTAAGTCTGTTAAAAATTGAACATAAGTTAATCATTAAACCTGTTGAAACTCCATGAGTCTGTCCCCTATACCTGCTTCAGGTCCTGTTTACACGTACACAGTTATTTTTAAAAACAGAGACGTTAACCTTCGTTCGCACCCTTCGCTTAGACGCAAACGGAGAATTCGCCCCTGAAAATGATGCTTTTTAAAAACTACGGCCAGAGTGGACTTAACATCAGTCTGAGTCTAGATATCTTCATTTTTTAATTCCTATCTATATGCCATAATAGTCATGAGTGGAAAAAAAGTGTAAAAGCAGCATAAAAACAAAGCAGTGTTTTACTGCTTCTTTCCTGCTTCTTGGTTCCCTCCAGTCGAAGAATGTGCGCTTTCACTTTTTACTGTGTTTAGTCAGGCCCGTTCCTAACTTTAGCTCAATTAACAGGAATTTAACCATCAATGTTTCCTCTTTCCGCGTACATGAGTTTCAAACTCTCTTAAGTTTTTTGGGTCCAGATGGATGAGAAGCTGTCAAGTTCAGAACAAAAGCTCCTAAGTGGGAACCGCCACTTTCTCTTCCTAAACAAAACAGCAGGCGTAAGAAAACAACAGTTGGATGCCGTAAAAAAGTGTCGAGCATTAACACGTTTGCCCTCTTGCACTTTCGCTCATTCATGCATTAGGAAGTAGGATGCCGTTTGTTACCAGCGGTTGTTTTGCTTGTGTCAGCTTTTACGAGTGGACGAGGAGATGCTGTTTTCCTGTTCCTCGAGGCTCGGACCACCCTGTCTCCGGAGAGAGTATCAACGTTTTTCAGTGTTGGCAGACTTTTGAAAGTCACAGATAACAGTTTGAATTTAAATGACTAATACGCACATTTCAGGATGGAAAAGAGCCTTTGTACAAATTTAAATAAGTTATTATCAGTAAGAAACTTATTATATTACATCCTCACGCCAGTTTGCTTCACTGATAAGTTTTGTATCCTTGAACGTGGCTCCTAATGTCCTCAGATAGATGGGACAAAAGGGCGGCAAAAGCCAGGGTATCACTAAGGTCCCATTTTAATAAATTTGTTAGGTTGTTAGGTTAAGCTCACGACACCTCAGGGAGGCTGAACAGTTAGCACTATCATCCCAGAGCCACATATCTGGAGGAATAGCTTCTTTTTATCACAACAACCTAAAAGCATTTCTTCATTCAACAAACACAGACGTCTTTCATGCAAGCTTAAGGCAGTGATGACACCAGTGCTTTCCACCCAACCATTATGGTCCCCATACAGTACGAGCTCTGTTACAGGGCTTGTTTGGACTGGGCTGCACCCTCTACCTCCCCTAACAGCTCAGATCTAAAAGGGGATCAGTGGAGGGGAGAGAGAGAAAACGAAAAAGTAAAGAGATGATAGAAAGGGGCCAGGGTGAGAAGACTGGACTAAAGCTAATCCATGTTGGGTTAGGTTACGCTCTACCTCCCCCCTTCTCCCTTACTTAAAAGGGAGGTCAGGGCAGGTACGAGAGAAGACAGAGCAATGAGTATGTTGAGAGATGATAGAAGGATGACAAGGAAGCCAGAGCCAGAGTAAGAAGACACTCTGGTTAGACTGTATGCTCTACCTTCCCCCAATACTTAAACCATGTCTTGGACCACTTACTGACTCGATCCAGTCCTTTAAGAAAGATGAGGAAAAAAAAAAAGTTTAGGCGTCCATGAGCTCCATCATACTGTAGGTTTCTCTGGATGTTTTGCTGGGTGAGAAGACTTGTCTAGATCTCATCCATGCTGGGTTAGGCTGTACGCCCTACCTCCCCCTACTCCCTCATTTAAAAGGAGGGTCAGGGCAGATAGGAGGGAAAACTGAACAATGAGTATGTTTAGAGATGATAGAAAGAGGACGGGGAAGCAAGAGCCAGAGTAAGAGGACACTTGGGTTCGACTGTACGCTCTACCTCTCCCTACTCCCTTACCTGAAGGGGGGTCAGGGTGGAAAGGAGAGAGAAAACAAAGCAATGAGTATGCTTAGAGATGATAGAAGGACAACATGGAAGCCAGAGCCAGGGTAAGAAGACACTCTGGTTAGACTGTACGCTCTACCTTCCCCAATACTTTAAACTCTTGTTTTGGGCCCCAACTGGCATTATATCCCCTCATCCAGATCCACTGACTTCCTTCTGTTTATACAAATAAAATATATATACAAGCCCCCTTTATAATAACAGTCAGTATTCCCATTTACCGTCTGTTTGTCTTGTGTTTATCATATTGAATAGAGTGTTTGACATCAACTTAAAAAAACAAAACGATTTGTTCTATAAACAGATGCAGAGAATGAATCGTAGTATCGTGTAATAAAAGCGTATGCACTCCTTTAAATCCCTCTTGTCACAGTCCTCTTCAGTCGAGCGGATCCAAATAATTAACTTCAGGTTAAGTGCTTGAGTGCGTTGCACCTTAAAGATCTCCTTGAGCCTGTTAATGTTACAGGACGTGTCTAAGTGTGTAAAAGTGCCTCCTTTCATTGAGGTCATCGACAAGCCACGACATAAACCACTCGACGGCCATTTCATCTTTGATCTCGGGTGTTATTCCGCAGCTCTCGCGCTTCATTCATTATTGTCGGTGTTAACAGACAGAAACAGCCCACGGCGTCTGATGATCCGCCCTCTTCAAAGGGCATAAACATGTCTGTTGTAACTGCGGCACAAATTGCTGTATGTCTCATTATAGTATTCATCCCCGTGGATCTAAATAGTGCTGTGTACCCGTGTTTTCAAGGGTGTAACTGCAACCACGGCCCTCGGGGAATCCGCAGGCCTGAGAGCCTCAAAGCCACACAAGAGGAGCTAAGCCCTGCTGAAGAGAGACTGTCATCTTCTCCCAGGCTGCACCTGTGGAGACTGGCCTGCCTCCCCGTATACTTCCCCCGGTGAAGAGAAGGGAGCTTTGGGAGGATTTGGGTGAGAATGGCGGCCCACTTTGCACCTTGACACAGTAAATGCTTTGAACGGGATGATGGACTTAAGTATCAGCCTTGAGGGGAACGAATGGAGCGGTCGAGTAAGTACATCTGTGCGGACAGGAACGAGGTGATACCGCATCTGTGGAGTAAGTCACGTTTTATCTTGGCAGATTATCAGAGGGATTTGTTTAATTCATTTTACAGTTGAAGGGAATTAGCAGAGAATCAGTCGATAAAATTGTTGAGCACCTGGAAGAAGAAATGAAGGAATTAAAACCATCTGTTTGCCCCATGTTTAAAACCTTCTCTTAAAACCATGATTTGGACCTCTTACCGACTCAATCCAGTCCTTTAAAACAGATGAGTAAGAAATAAAGTTAATGAGTCCCTGAGCTCCATCATGCTGTAGGTTCCCTAGGTGACCTGTGTCCATCTCTCTCTCTCTATATCTCCCTCTATCCCATCTCTAAACCCAGTGCAGTTTCAGCAGGTGACACGAGTTTCATTGTGCTCAAGGTTTCTGCCTGTTAGAGAAAGTTTTTCCTCTCGGCACTCCAGCTACACTCACGTCGATGAAGATGGGATGGGAGTCGGTCTGTTCTCACCCCATCTTCACATTGGGTCTTTGTAAATATAGAGTCTGGTCTAGACCAGCTTTTTTGAGGTAATACTTGTTGTTAAATGGTGCAAGACATTGTGGAGTCCATAAAAGGAGTGGTTCTTCTGGAACTGACTGTTCCCTGGGAGGACCAAATTGACGAAACCAAATACGCAGAGCTCATCACAGAGTCCCGGAGTAACGGCTGAAAAGCCCGCTGTGAGCCAGTCAAGGTCGGGTGCTGAGGCTTTGGTGGCCATTAACTACTGGAAACTCTCAAACTTGGGGTGACCATACATCCACTTTTATGCAGACATGTTCTCTTCTTTGAGGGCTGTCTGGGTTTGTCAGAAGTTTATAAAATCCCTCATATGTCCACGATTTTGTACTTAGGCTCTGAGTTTGTGTCACCTGGACTAACAGAGTTAGAAGCGCGTAAACAACACTCCAACTCGAAAAACTCTCAAAATTAACTTCATGCGACTCCGTGACCCCGCCTCCACGTAGTCGTGTCCTCTTTTTGGGAAGTCAGAATATGGTCACCCTACTCGAACTCCTTGGAGTGAAAGGACCACAATCAGGAAGAACCATCAAGAGAACTCTTGAGGTGGCTGTTGATCCTTAGGGGGATCAGTGGAATATCGTGCCACTTGGACACAAGTTGGGGACTGATCATCCCCGGCTGGGTCGCCCAGATAAGGGTGTACGAAGATGAAAGACCCGAAACGCCCTGTGACCTCGAGTTCTTCGCTGAAGTACCACCAAAAGGTGTATTCAACTCTAAAGACTGATTGATTGGCCCACTCCTTGTAGCCAGACCAAAACCCTTATTTGAACGGGGCTGTGAACGTATTTATTTTGTAAAGATGGCCATTTTTCACATCTGAGGTTGGTACAGTCTACATCACAACAAATTTTAGCAGTCGAAGCGGGTATGATTTAGGTGTAGAAGAGAATATAAATCTGTAATACTGACCAAAAACAGTTATTAATTTGTCACAGAGGAGCTTAAAACCTGAAGTTTAGGACCAGAAGGCTAAACAGGATATTGTCATGGGTTTGCGGAGTTGGGTTTTTGTTGTCTTGTTGTTTTTCTCAGGCGTGAAAACCATCAGCGAGGCAGATATATGCGGCACTAAACCTGCTTCACGTTCCCAGCTCCCTCCATCCACAGAAGAGCGTTTCACAGTCTGGTACTGCAGACGTGTTTACACACTCTTAAGCCTCACTGTATTTATTACTGACAGAGTTCCCAGGTACATACACAGTCAAACCATTTCTAATAAAAAAACACACATGCAATCACTCAGAGGAGTTACTTTCACATACATTTACACCTATGAATATCATGAAAAGCACATTTTAAACACACACACACTTTTTCTGCACATGTACCCCCCTCACAGGTACTTAGCGCATTAGAGAAACAAAACAGATGTACCTCTCAGCACACACTTTAATCCTCAGGCATCCAGGTCTGGGATGGTGTGAGAGAGTGATGCTGAGCTCTGCATCACGGCAGATAGTCAGCGCTCTCTGCGGGAGGGAAGGTCATCAGGTCATGTGACCCATCTTTGAACAAATCGCAAGCAGACACGAGGGCCGTGCTGCTAATCCAGCCATCGTTCTTAGATAGGGAAAGCACCTTCATGGGAAATGTGAGGGTCTAAGTGGTAACAGATAAAACAGTTTTCATATGTTTGTGTAATTTTAAGTCGAATTCAAGAAAAGCCAGAAATATGACAACGCCTGAAAATCACAAGGAAGTCTAGTGGGAAGTTTGATCGGTCCAACAAGTATGCATGACATGTACCTTCATATATTTAGGGCGACCATATGTCCTATTTTACCCAGACATGTCCTCTTCTTGGGGGGCTGTCTGGCCTGTCCGGGGGAGTTTATAAAATCCTTCAAATGTCTGCACGTAGAAGTGTCCTCTTTTTGGGGATTCGGAATATGGTCACCCTATTATATTTCTTCCACCTGTTGCAGTTAAAGTAATGTGAAAGAAAAGGGACATAGAATACACAAGAACCTTGCCTAATACGGCATAGTTCCAAACAACCAGCAGGGGGCGACTTCATTGGGTAGTTCAAGCTAATTGAAGTCAACGACAAAGTGTGCCATCTTCGTGCTTGATTTAGTAACTCAGACATTTTGAGCTTATAGCTGAGATTACAGCTGCTACAAAATCAAATTTCACCCCATGCATAAAAATCGTATTATCACGATAATGTAGAAAAATCGAGAAAACAAAGTGCTATCGATTAGACGGAATAGATGCAAGACAAGTACAGATCTCGGATGTTACTTCACAAACTTTACTGATAAAAACGTGACCTGCTTGCGTGTCATCATCCGTATGTTTTATCCACAGAACCAGCTTCATGACAGGAAGTCTGTAAATAAGAAATAATCTAACTGAAACCATTATTCTGCTGCTTGGCTAAAGATAGGGGTGAAACTGATAGATCTGCAGCTGTTTACATCTTTTGTGTGCAGGATGCATGATAGAGTGGGAATCACCAGTGGCCCCACAATACACCCCGCAATTATCAAAATGCTTTTGCGATTTCTAACATTTTGCAGTACAGTGAGGAATTCGATACGATATATTGCGGTCTATACAATATTTTCAATTGTTTAGCTATTTTAGTGTTTCTTTCCTTTTCTTTCCTTCCATCTTGCAAACCTTATGTGTCAGGTCCATCTAATTTGTGCCCTGCTTGAATTCCCAATGTCTTTACCTGCTTTCTCCCGCGTTATAATGTCCCCTCTGCCAACCTCACTGGACAAACAGTTGATTTTATATTTCCATTATCATAGATTTGACTTCATAGTAGCGATTAATTTGCATAAATCGATACTCGGTAAAAGAAACGATGCGACACATCACGAGACAAAATATTGCGATACGTCTTTTCTTTTTTTATATATATATTAGTTTGTAGATATTTATTTATTTATTTTAACATGTTTTACGTTTTCCCTTTTCTTTCCTTTTTTTTTTACTGAGTTCTGCTTATTCATCTGTTTCCACTCGCTCAGACCTTATTGATGTATGCAATGCTGTATTGTTGTTACGTTCTAAAAATGGAATAAAATCTGATTATTAAAAAAAAAAAATATTGCGATACTTTGTTGTATCGATTTTTCTCCCACCCTTAATAATCAGCATGAGAACAAGATTTTACCAACCAATAGAGAGCATATGACAAACTGTCCACATGCTCAGATGGCAAGAACTTAGTGAAAAGTCTCCGATCTGTTGACCACATGAAGAAGTTTCCTGTAAGAAGTGGATGTGGACAGTTTGAGAAATGGGGGCGTTCATAATCTATGAGGCAACAAATGGAGGGCTGGACGAGTGCTAGCAAAGTACACGATCGATCACAGAGCGGGGAGGGCGGAGGGAACCAGCAGAGCAAGAGGCAGTGATGGAGGAAGAGGAGGAGGGGAGGAGGGGAAGAGGGGTGAGTCAGGGGTGGGTGGGTGCAGATAACGCCAAGCTCTGGAGGATTAACTTGTCTCGAGTGTGTTTCAGAGCCGGCGTGGTTGAGGGACAGGCACTCTGCTGCGGGGGCTCTGGAAGTTCTCAGCAACATCCAGACGCCTTGTCTGCAATCACACACACTGACACACACACACACACACTCGTGCATAAACAGAAAAATAACACTCGTGCGCACAAAAAGCTCCACAACACCTTAAATCAGACACAAACACATGGCCTTGACTTCATCTGTTTTGACCCAGTTTTCCAACTTCAACTCTTGTTCTAACACGGTTAAAAGCCATTGGGGTTCATTTCCTTGTCAACATTTATAGATTTTTGTTGTGCACGTCATAAAAACATCATCAAAAATGACTGCACTCGTACCAATCTTGACTTGAATATAACCATTTGTTTCTGCTTTATACTTTAAGCTCTACTTTTGTTTCAGAGCAACTTTCAGCTTCTGCCTGGATTGTTTAAAAGTTTTGACAGTTTGAACAGGTGATTTTCCACCTTCAGAGTCTTTTATATTCATCTTTACCTAATCGACATGGATGTGATCTCAGAAGTTCCTGATGTGGCCCAAAGAGTCTGGATCCTGGCATGAATAGGCACAGAAAAGGAGCTGAGGAAGGCTAAATGCGCCCACCTGTCAGTCAAATCAGCCACACAGCTGATTATACCAAACTCTTGGCCTTGACATAATCATAAAACATGAGTTATTAATGTGAAAATCAGCATCCTGAACAGTTTTTACAAAAAGAGAAATGAGCTAAAGAGACTGAAACTGTCATCGTACTCAGCAAAGATGGTGTTAAACCATGGATGACACAACTGCTTCCAAAAGTGAAGCCTAAACACGAGTTTTTATGTTGTGATCATCCCCAATTAACAAAATGAAGTTTGGTTTTAATGAACTATTATTTGGATTATAAATAAGGGATGTGGAGCAACAGTTTTACCTCATGGACAGAGGTATCAGTCCTTGTTGCACAGGTTGTAGGACCATGTCCTGGTATAAATCAGTGCATATCTCTCCCCACAGGGATCAGACCAGAAGTGGTGGAAAAAATCAGGTTGTCCCATCTTTATCGAGGCCAGAATTTGGGTGCACTTGAGGTTCTACAATCTCTAGATCCAGATAAAGTGAGGGATCACTTTAGATGCCAAAGCTGATCGAAGCAGCTGACCAGGCCACACCTCACTACTGTTGTATCTACTTTTGCAGCACCTGAGTGTGAGAAATCAGCTAACACGCAGGTAGATGTAAACGATGTTTGTGCAAAAGGATCAATACCCTTCCCCTCCATAATGAGGACTTTCATGCTTCTGATTTTGGATCAGTTTAGCATAAACATCTCTGGTTTAATAGCACCAATATTTCACCTGTCATGTTGTTGTGGTGGTGTTATCTACAGGTGATAATCTCACTTTAACTTAACTATAACATCATTCAGACAAAACTTCCCATGAATATCCTTCAGCACTAAGTCTCTGTGGCCCGCTGATGGTACTTTCTTGGTAGTGAAGCTCTTCCTGGCTGTTCCAGACTCCCTTCCTCCTCCCCTCCGCAGCCTTTAATCAACAACAACATGAGTTAGCGGCTCTGTTTCACACCATGACGCTCTCTGGCTCTGGCTGCGTCGCTGGTGTCGGCTGAGGAAGGTGACAGGAGTCGGTGTGAGAGCGCTGATAGGGCCTCGCTTTTCCACAACGTGGAAACACGGAGCGTCTCCAGAGCCGCAGAGACTGACAGCATGATGGGTGACAAGCGTGCCTGCTGTCAGTCACTGAGGGCCCGACTTTTCAGCAACAAGTGTCGTCCACTTCTTAGGTCCAAAACTGGAAAAAAAAAACACCTTTTTGTAACTAAGCAACAGTGGCGGTGAAAGACTGAACATCCTGTTTGTGGGTCTAAGACAATTCAAAAACAGCAACAGATATTTCACTCTTTTTTGGGGGACTTTTGCCTTCGTCACACAGCTGAACTTATTTTTAGCGTATTAATAATTAACACTATGAAAATACCAGGAGGCAACTTGAAAAGGACCCAAAACAGATTTTAGTGTCTACAAAACAAAAGTTTAAGTGTTTTTAAAGAATAAGTCATGGTGCATTTGTCACAAACTGACAAATGATTTAAATTGTCAATATTTTCCAAACAAATCATTGTTTCTGCTTCGTTACTGTCCGCATTTTATGACTGTAATGCAATGCAGATAAATTTTCAAAAGATAAATAAATAGAACTTTTTTTTTTTTTTTACAATAAATTTAGTCAAATTTAAACAGTCATATTTAATTCAATATAATGCACTTTATGATCGCATTTGACTGAGACATTTTAGAGAAAACAGCTTTAAGTTCTAAAACGGTGTTTATTGTTATAGAGGGAAACACTGTTAACACTGAGAGAGGTGCACATTAAAAAAAAGGCTCATCTGCACTAAAAGTGTGAAAGTAAGATGATTTTGATTGTGTGCTGTTGTCCAGTGATCCTGGATTGGATGGATGCTTATCATCAATTTATTAAAATACATCATACCAAACACATCCTCCTAATATCAACCCTGAAACTTGTGCAAAAGGCAGGGAGCTGGAACAATATATTCAATAAAACTAATAAAAGTGACATCTTTGACACTTTTCAGGAGTTCCAGTTTGGTCACTTTCTATCTATAAACCAGTTCTGTGTGCGTGAAGCTATTGAACCCCACGACAAGCATGACTGGTCTTGACATGCCAACCTGAGGACGTCCCTCACACCTGAGTCCTCTACAGTGTTGACTGGGCTGCAGACAGTTGACACCCATTTACAAAGCACTGCACTGAACTTCTTTGGGCTCTATCCACAAGTCTAGGGTACCCAGGTACTCTGGTACTCTGGTATTAGTGTATGCATGTTTTGATGAATGCAGGTGAAGACTTTTGCAAAATATTACTACATGCAGGCGACCGGTGATGATAGTGGTGCACAAATAATGGCTGTTTCATGTTTGTTGAAGCTCTTCCCTCTCTACAGCATGTAAAATGTCAGTAATGTTGTCACACACACACACACACACACACACACACACACACACACACACACACACACACACACACACACACACACACACACACACACACACACACGCACACTGCAGGCCCTCCCACAGAGAACAGACGTCCGAGTGACAGAGAGACATAATCCAGGCGGCAGGTGACTGTGTGTGTCTGTTTGTGCATTATGGATTTTGTGTTAGTATGTGTGTATTTGTGTAATTTGGACGTCATCATTACTGTCATGTTGACAGTAACACACACACGTAGGGTGGTGTGTGAGGAGCCTGAGGGTGTGTGAGTGTGTGTCAGCGGTGGTGAGTTAATCGAGCCATTACTCTGATTATCCCTCTCTGTGTGTGTCTGTTTGCTGTGGAGGCAGAGTGATGGTTAGCATTCATACAGGGGGCGATATATGAGGAGGTGTCTGTGTCGGTGAACTCTGACCTCTTGGAGAAGAGAGAATAAACCTTTTTATTTAATGTTTTTAAAAATTTATCAGACTCTCCGAAATTTCATTCACTTAAAGCTTCTGTGCTGATTTTTTTAACTTTATGAAATTCACTGAAATTCATTTATCTATTTAAGAGCAACTTTTATTTATTTATTCGTTTTTTTTTATTTTTTTACAAAATACTTAAAAATTGTTTTCAAGAAATCATTTATTTGACTGTCAAAAATCAGCATGATGACTTTTTTTTGTAAGAGGTTAAGACAAGCACTAACTGATTTCTCCACAGGGGGCGCCAATTTCAATGCAAATGGAACGTTCCTCACAGGAGCTTTAAATCTCAAACACTTTTTGCCATTCTGCTACGGTGAATTAATTTGGTTTCTTTACAAAATGAATCAATAAATTTTAAACTTGAAGGTTTCAGCTGCAGATATTTTCAGGAAATCACATAATGACTTTTATTGTATGGTTACTTGATCAAAAGTCTGGCCTTTCCACAAGTTGGTGATGAACCTGTAAGAAAATAAACGTTTTTAACATCCTCTCCACTAATGTAACTAGTCTGTGCAGGTTTTCCTTCCTCCTGATTTCCTCGTCTTCCACTTTTTCTCGCTCTCCAAGAGAGACAAACATTTCCTGGATGCAGGCCCTGCTCCTTTAGCCGCGTCTTCACTCAGCTCGGCCTCCACGTTGGCTGTCTGCTTTATTGTGTCTGTGATTTGTCATCTTTTCCCTTCAGGAGACTTGGCCGGCGGACAGCTGTCTTTGTGTCGCTCTGGTGTTGAGCTCTGGTGAAAAGGCAACAGAGACGAGGCAATGAGCTAAGTGATATTTAGCTCTTTGCCTGCTTTAAACCCAACCACACACACACATACATAAAAAGACACACAAACAATCACAGATATAAGAGGCATAGACTGTAGAGCTAAAAAAACAGGCAGAAAAAAGTCACATCAGTGCACTCTACAAGCTGGACACACACACACACACACACACACACACACATCTTCTGTCAGCCTGGAGTTGACGTTGACAGGCCGCTCTTTTGTCCATCATTCACCCGCAGACAAGAGCACAAACAAGAGAGAGGGAGAGAGGGAGAGATAAAAGCCCTCCCCCCTGCCCGCAGTAATCCAATTACAGGCCTGCAAATTTGATTGGCGCCCCAGGAGTGTGCCTTCAGCTGTCCGTCATTAGCGGCTAGAGAACAGGGGGGCTCGCCGAGGGTGCTGTTAGGGTGGAGGGGAGGTGTGTGTGTGGTGTGTGTGTGTGTGTGAGACAGAGCAGGACTTTTACTTTATCTCTGTTGGCTCAAAGACGTCTCCTCTGTCTTCATGTGCCAATGTCTGATGTACGTTTACCTCCCATCAGAGGCTCTTGGAAATAACTGAAGCATGCTGAAAAATGTCTTTATTAAACAATGTGAGATTATCGACATGCTGCAGATTCCTGTGGTCGACCTCCACAGAGAGAGTAAATAAGCGGCTGATGCTGAAGAAGAAAAACAGGGAATCCATTCTGGTGTTTTTATAAATCTTTAAAATTGAGATTGGAGAGAGAAATTCTGATAACAAAAATATTAGAAATCCAGATACTGATGAACTGAGTGGATAAAATGATTTTATCCTTTTATTGTCAATAACTGCCATAAGTAATGGATATACACAGAAATAAAAAAAACACATCAATAGTCCAAAATAGTGAAGAAAAAGTATCCACACATATCCACATCTTAAAATGTGTATGTTTATTTATATATAAAGTGCAACTGATGGGTGCAAATACAAGTATTGCATTGAAGAGGTTATACGGTAAACAGCAGCAGAGATGTGGTGAAGAGGATATACAGTGCCTTGCTCAAAGGCAACCTGTTTCTGCAACCACTGTTGGCCTTCAGCTGATGATTTTAACATCACAAGATGATAAATGTTCCTCATCTTGGTGCAGGCAGCTCCTCTGATATCAAACTATATTTTGATGTAGACTGTTATAGATTTAGTTATTTAGTTATAGAGTAACCTTTAGTGTGTAATTGTTAATTATTTAATATGAAATTGCAGCATTATTCTGTTAAGGTTAGGCGTTTAAACCTGTAAATTTACAGCTTTATCCTCAAACTTTTCATTAATCTTATTTGTTGTAAATTTTGAACCTTTTTACTTCTATGATCTTTTTTCATATTCTTTGATTATAACATTTTTTTTTCAAAATCTATATATTTTTTTCTATTTCAATATGGCCCTAATTCTCCTCTGTAAAAATGTGTAGTGAAACATGTCCGAGAAAAAAAGAGGAACCTGTGTTTTATAACCTGTGAAATGAACTGGGGTAGAAATAAAAAACTGAATTAAATGTTTAAAAAAGTATTTGTGTAGAGTTCAAGAATCTTTAATTTATGCTAAAGAGAAGTACGTCGGTAAATCTGTCACAGTCATGGGTCAAACAAAAAGGAAAGGACCCAAAAAATGCTGAACAAAAAAAAGGATTTATTTAAAATAAACAAAATGCAAGGCAACAAGAATGTATTTTTGTTGAACTGAAAAATTCCCACATGCAAAAAACACAAGAAGCAAAATTCAAAGAAACAAAAATCACTTACGCAAAATCACATATGCATCGACATACATACAATAAACCAACAAAGCAACAGGGGAAGACAGGGACTTTATAAAGACAAACATGGAAACGAGCAACGAGAGGCAGGTGAGACAGACGAGACACAGGTGCAGACAGGAGGGAAAACTGAGGAAGTAAAACAAGACAATACACTCAAAGATGGACTACTTCAAAATAAAACAAGAAGAACTGAGAGCTGGTTTTAAAAATAAAACACTGAAAACATGAGAAACGGGATCAGACACAAACTGAAAACTCACAAGACAGGACTACAGGGGAACAGGAAAAATTGGAAAAACCACAAAGAAAATACATACAAATAACAAAACCAGGGGAAAACTATATCAAGAGAACGTATAATGACAAAGTCTACATATTTATTCGTCATAATTGTCTTGGATAAATGTGGATAATACTGTTCTATAATTCCTACCACAAGTTTTGGCAGCCTCGAAATAAGTAAACACAAAAGTTGCAGAAATTCCTTCAACTTTCTTTAGGTTATTAGACAGCTTGCTCCAGAGAAACTAAATATGCAATATTTTTTTTTTTACAAAAACATATGTAAGTGAACGCAGCTGAAATAACGATTAAAGCGATTTTGGGGTCAATCAAATGGGAAAGGGATGGGCACCAAACCTGCACAACCTCTAAAGGCAGTCAGTTAAGGTTGGATAAACATCTAGAAGTAAAAATTCACAAACACTTGCGCTTCTTTACAAATATTGATATCACAATTATGATTTTAATTATCAAGCTGCTTCTATTAGTGATACAATGACAGCCTGAACATGAAAAATAAGACCCTGCTTGCGTAAATCATTCATAATGTTTTAGAATAACTTCTGTATAAGGTTGGGGACTTGGTCAGCATTAGCTTGTAAGTTGGGTTTCTCTTTGGATGCCAGTGAGACGCCAGCCATATCAGCGCGGTGCCTTGTATCTGCTGAAGGCAGATCAGTGAGGAAGTCACAGACATGCCGCTGGGCTTATCTTTTATTGGCTGGCTCCTCTGAGGCTTATCTTTTATTGGCTGGCTCCTCCGTCAAGCTTATCTTTATTGGCTGGCTCCTCCTGAGGACAGCCTGTAAGACATGCAGGGCCGAGGTGGAGGTGGAGGTGGAGGGGAGGCAGAGCCAGGATGACTGGGACCGACGCAGATAGCTCTATCAGCAGTGTGGGAAAAACATACAAGCCTGTTTCCACCTCCAGAGCACGGACACAGACAGAGACACTACTGTTGGTGCTCTTCCCTTCCTCTCCTCACTTCCTCTCCTTCGTCATAGACTTCCTCCCTCATCAGCCTGTCATTGTTTTGACCTCATGACCCATTTTACACTTGTTTAAACACTCCAAGGTAAGAAGGTAGTCTCTGTTGTCTTTAGCATTGTTAGCTATCCATTGCAATAAAAAATGACACCAAACAAGACTAAGCTAACACCATTAGCTGTTTTACTGTTGATCATGATGAGCACTTATGCTGCGTTCCAGTTCCCTCAGAAGTCGGATGTCGGAGCTGCGAATGACCTCACACCCAAGTTGACAGCGTTCCAATGAACAAGTCCAAAACCCAGATGGGTGCTAACTGTTAGCCTTTGGTAGCTGTTGTTTACAATTGTCAGGCATCATCAGTTGTAGTTTGTGGTTGTCAGCCGTTGTCAGCTGTTGTTAGTTGCTGTTATTAGCTATACCAGTTGTAAAAAAACGCATAACACAGTATTTTACTCTTACAAACACCATAGCACCGTGTTCACAGGTAGACGTTGGGCAGTACAGTATATACCGCTTATTTACTTTCACAAAAACAAAACAGAAGTGCTAATAAATAATATATTAAAAGAGCTTTCACTGTTACTCTTTACCACTGATGCACTGCGCTGCCATTTTGGATTATGACGTTGTCGTCAAGTTGGGGTTGGTGAGGATCGTCCGACTTTCTGAGTCAGAAATCCGACTTCAGGGGTGCTTTCCAGATGAATTTCTGACTCGGAGCTTGGAAATTACGAGTATTATGCAAAAGTATTATGCTGTGTTTCAGTTGTACTCGGAAGTTGGAATTTCCGACTTCCGAGTACAACTGGAACACAGCATAATATTTGTGCAGCTCCATAATGCCAGTTTACAGTGACATTTTCTGCATGTTTGTGCACAGGAAAAAACCGACACAGTACTACCCAGTGGACCAATCATAGGGTCTGTTATCACCGTTCAACAAGTGGTTGCATTCCTGTATATCAGGCGACACACATGAGCTTCTGAGCAGGTGCAGAGCTTCGTGGTGGCATAAGACATATGCTATCACATATACTAAACACAGATCATGACTGAGACTGCAGTAGTTACCTTGATAGCTGTAGTTACTCAACTATGTCTGCAAGTTTGCAAATGAGTTAAAAATTACTCCAAGTGTTTATTAAACTCCTGGAATTACTAGCCTGATATTATTTGTTTTATCAAGTGATATTAACATCGGTTGGCTGGCTGGCTAACTCTGCACACGCTCAGTCTGTACAGCTTTAGGGCAACAATGAAAAAAAAAACAAAGCCTTCCTCTGTTAACATGGCTACTGTGTCCCATGTTTATGTGTCTGGGTGTGGAAGGACAGAATAGGATGCTGCTGTTCTCAACACTTGTTTTCCTGGAGTCTGGCCTATCTCTCAGATAAACAGCAGATCTCCTTCAACAGGTCTGTTCCAGGATCTGCTGTTCACAAGCCGCTTTCACGGTTTTATCAAACGGAGGGAAACTGGTGTCTGCTGTTCGAGTGTGAACGATAATTAGCGTCTTAATCTGCCGAGGTGGAGAGGGTATGATTTTCAGGCTTGTCACAAATCTCCCCCTTTGTCTTTTTTTCCTGTCCATCCCTCCTGTCAGCTCCAAGTGAAAGGGCTTGCATACCTCTGCCCCCCCTCGCCAAAAGTCCCAGGACCCCCTTTATCAGCCCCCCTTTTTACCTCCTGTCCCACGTCTCTGAGATATCTGCACACGTGTGTCTGTTTGTGTGTTTATATTTACACAAAAGCGTCCTGCCGTGGCCCCTGACTGTCTCCGATGACATCATCAGGCCAAAAAGGGGAAACGTGTCTGGATGCAGTGGGTGGGCCCGTCCGAGGAGTTGCCATGACAACAGCATCATCTCTCCCACGGGAGGGAGAACTGGAGGCTTATCACTCTGAAAAGCTTTTAAAACAGGGGAAAAAAAATAAGAGTTAAGGCTTTAGGAAGCAAAGCCTGATGGGTAAATAAGTTAACCAGGATCCATCTCCGCCATTTAAGGCCAGTTCCCGTATTTCCTAATTGCTAACTGAATTCTGTGTGAGCGAGCATTTGTGTGTCCTTATGAGGTCCACTCTTATGTTGAATATTTGCAGGCGTTTCATTTGTGGCTGCATCACTCAGAGAGTCTGTGATTTGACTGTTTCTTTAATCCCACAGGAGTGTTTGGATGTTAACTCGACCTCGAGCTGAAGTTAATTAGACCTAAAATGGCAATTAGACAAAATTATCGGTCTCAGAGTGTTAAAGATAAACTGTCTGAGCCTGGTATCAGCGTCAAAACTGCTGTCAAAGCTACTGTGGTGAGTCAGTTTATTTGGGTGATGTCGTGCCAAACCCTTTTGAAAGTTTTCTCTCATCACTTGACAAAAGAATTAGATCTTGGATCTACAACAACAGCCATCTGCTATCCCATAACCATCTAGCTCTAAGCAAAGCCATTGCCCAATCCTGAACACCTACTGATGAAGACATGGATTTTCCTGCTTCGCTGGATTGCCGGCGATCCCACATGACACCATTAATATTGTTTACAGTTTCTCGAACTATACCATATATCTCTACGGGATGAAAAGTGTTCAATAGCTTACTCTTTTGGCGATCTGTCGAGGGTTTCCAGGTATTTCTACACCTGCCACAAGACTTACAATCCAGCCACAAAAATAGATGTTTGATCAGAGACGTTGATGGTAAATCCACATTGATATACTGGTGAAAACATGATTATTTATCAGATTGTTGTGATAAAAAGAAAAATCGCTGTTGCTAAATGCCGCTAATGTCTCCCGGGTTTGACAAGCTGTTTTGATTATGTCTTTTTCGACCAATTACACGGTCTCATATTCTTCTTCTATTGTTCCCTTGACGGTTGTGTCCAGTAAGAGGCAACCAAAAATCAACAAGAGACAATAAAGTTCCCTGCTTGTCTGCAAAATAAGAAATAATGGTCCCCAATGTTTGGAAACAAACAAAGAAGAGATTATGAGCAGTATGATGTGACCCTGCAGCCAAGTGTGGGACAATGGATGAACCAAGATGAATCTGTAGGTATAAAAATTAGGATGAAGGCCATTTTCTAACTTGTAGTGTTTGTGCACACTCCTTTTTAGACAGAGACAGGTTAAACACACACACACACACACACACACGCACACACACACACACCTTCCAGACATCCCGTCTTATCTCACGGCTCCTTGGCCACATCTTGACACACTAACCATGTACAAATATGGAGAAAGCAAAGCACTGTCAACACCATCCCAGTCATCCCGGCATGGACTGGGGCAAATGGGGCAGCACCAATCTCGAGCCTTAACACACACACACACACACACACACACACACACACACACACACACACACACACACACACACACACACAGATAGTGGTAGATTTTTCTAACACTTATACAATATTTACATTAATTAAGCTTTTACCTTCAAATTTAATGATTAAAGTTATGAGAATTTATGTTTCGTCCCCACAAGGTAGGCCGGTCCCCAAATTGTTTTATAGTCCCCACATAACCAGTAAAACAAGTTCGTGACTTACACAAACACAAACTCAATTCTGAAATCAAACTCTCAGTGACAGATTATGAGAGTAATTAGACTTTGAGTGAGGGGCAAGTAATATAAGATGTATCTTCTCTCTGCTCCATTCCAACCAATGGATAAGAAATGTTGTGATGTGACATGATATTGTCAAATTGAGAAATTGCCTTGGCTGGAATGAATAAAAAAAGAGAGAAGAGATAGAAAAAAACAAGAAACAGCACATGTAATAATTTAAAACATGAGTATTTTATGTTAAGAGCTCAGTCCCCATAATTTCTAAACAGTTTGATGTCCCCACATTGTAGATAAATGTGTATACACTCAGATGGTGATAGGTATCGATAACAACATAAATAACAGTCTCTAATGTATTGAATAATCTTTATGAACTCTAATTTAAGTTAAAGGAAGTTTTAGCATTTTAGTTTGAAATGTTGTGTTTTGCTCAAAAAGGTAGGCGGGACCCCAGAATGTGAGTCAAACATGTACAATCATAGAGGAAGAACACACCCACAGAGACAATCTACGCATCAAACAAACTTAGTAAAACTCACTACTTTGCTGTGATTCACCCACCCTGGTTTGATTTTATACTGAAATTCTCAGACACTTACAACCTCATAGTCACAATCACAACAATACCAACACACATGCACACATTGGCTTGTTCCCCCCTCCCTGGGAAAGGGTGAGAGGACAGCAGACCGTCACCGTTAGCGTAACATACCACTCAGAGCGTGCTCAGATAAGACAAGAAGAGGAGCCAAATCTTTCAAGGGACCAAAACCAATTCCTG
The DNA here is from genome assembly GCA_962446985.1 of Xyrichtys novacula. Classification (NCBI taxonomy): domain Eukaryota; kingdom Metazoa; phylum Chordata; class Actinopteri; order Labriformes; family Labridae; genus Xyrichtys; species Xyrichtys novacula. Next base: position 31,010,572 of record OY660871.1, read on the forward strand.
TCTGGGCTGCTAAAAGCCGGTGTGAGATACTGAGTATCTTTTCTCATTTATAGGCTTCATATCAAAATACGCTTTTTATTTTCAGTCTCATAATTTCTAATGATGTATTATACTGCATTACCCAACTCTCAAGTAATGCCTCTGAGGACTCTAATACAAACTAAATCTGGTATTTTATATGAAGAGTAAGTCCAACAGCAGTTCTGCTGAATAACCAGAGCGCTTTACTGATAAAGTGGAGAGTTGTGTGTTTTGCTCACTAATTTAAGACAATCTCTAATTGTGGTTCGCTAATGGGCTGTAGAGCTCCTATTAGCCTCTGTGAGATAGTTTATCTATAAACTGACTGAAGACAGACACGGATATACAACCAAAGGTGGCGTCTAACTAAAAACATTTACTCCAGTACTGCGTCCAAGGACAAATTTGAGATGGTGTACCTCACTTTACTTTTAAATTCTTAATGCCACTTAATGCCTTTATTCAAATTATTAACATATATTATAAAATCTGGGGCAAATATTCTACTTTTAAGACATAACAGTAAAGATAAAGATGCAGTGATATCTGGAGGTCAGATTTTAGGTTGAAATGCTCTCTTGCTCACCCCTTTCATTCATGCATTTTACGAGGCCACTCACTCTGTAGGTTTTGATCCAAAAGGATCATCCAAAGTCGACAAAAACAAGTCAGTATTTATTTTTAGGTGGTTATACACCAATACAAACATACACTAAATAATATGTTTCATTACTAATAAGTCTGTTTTGCTGAGTGCAGCACACTGTACCTTAAATATGCATAATTTCTATAGTCTTTCATTGCAGATAGATGAATCTTAGTATCAGGGATGTTCTGTTTTTTATTTATTCTTTGGTCAAGTATCTCCATTCACTGGCATTTTCTGCAGGAAAACAGTCTGTGTGCAGAGCAAAGAAGGCGGAACCATAGACTGTGTAAACCATCGACCCAATGATGTTACCCATTATTCTGCAGAGGAATAATAAAGCTCAAAGATGCTAGTGGCTAACCTAGAGATTAGCTCAACACATCCCCATTTTGCAAATCAGCCATATCCCCCCAATATTTGCACTTAAGTCATGCCATACAGTTGTTGAGGAGAAAGGGATGACTTCAAAACTTTTCACTTTTGCTAATCTGTAAAACAGACTTTTTATAAGAGAACTTTTGAAGGCTGCCTCATATGGACACTTAAGGAACTGCAGCTTTTTCCACATTGTCCTAATTTCACAATAGGCGGATGCTCAGGCTGAAACGTAACAACAGAACCCATCGTGGGTGATGTAACACCAGTTTTTTAGACCTGATACTCCACTCTCAAATTGCTTGAAAGCCCATGAGCAATATCAAATTCATGAAAAAACATATATGAAAGTTATTCTTAGTACTTTGCATAATGCCTGGAATCATGGCCATCCCTACCAAGAGCATGTGCCATTATTAAACTACAGCTGACAGGTTCTGAGATTGTGCTGATGGTCATGAAATGTCTTCTTAGTCTGAATTTATCTGTATCTGTGTCGATCCAGCAGTGAGGAGCTCTAGGGGTTTATCAGGATCCAGGACTCGGTGCAGAGGGGGTCAACAGGTCACAGTGGGAGGCCTGAAGATCCAGGGACAGGCTGTCTGGGGAGCTAATCCCTGAGCACAAACTCTCACCCATGCACCCTTAGACCTGACCTCTCAGCCACTGGAAACCCTTACAGACTGAACCGAGAAGCCCGCTGTGTGTTTACATCTGCATCCTAAAATTCGCTTAAATCTGTCTTTTTTGGGGGGCGTGGGACAGCGTCCATCATCCGTCATCAGGTCGGTCTGATGCCGCTGAACGGCTACAGACAGGGAGGCAAGGTAGGGGTGAAAGGTCACCGAGAAACAGAAGTCCTCTGGCTACATCTATCTTTCATCACTCTATCAGTCTGCACTTTCTTTTTCAGAGCAGAGCACGTGAAACAAAGTCATGACAGAGTTTTCAACACTTCAGTCTTTGAGTTTGTTTGCAGCTTTATTTACCGCCCCGTTTCTTTTAGTGCCTTATTGATGTGCTTGTATTGGCTTTTGTTCAACTATAGGGTACACCAAGGTCCAAGAGGTAACTCCATCTAGAGTGATGGATGAGTCGGCTAAAGTGCTGGTCCTTGTTGGGGTTTTTTAAAGTCCAGTTTTTGGACTAAGATGACAAATTGATTTTTTGAACTGCATGTAAATGTGGGTCCATGGGTCGCCTGATGCCTTTTAAACACAAACAAACCCAGCAAGATTATTATTTTTATACACCTGACACTACAGAAACAGCCTTTATGTACATTTTCTACCATAAATATCCATAATTAGTGGCACTATTAAAGGTACAGTCTGTAAAAAATCAACATATTTAGTGATATCAAGCAGTCGGCGTGTAGACTGTAGCGTTCCCTTGCTCAATCCACTTTACGGAACAACTGGTGTGAAGTGGTTTGAGAGATTGATTTATCAAAACACTCACCAGGCTCTGTGTGTGTTTGGAAGTGAAGCTGTAGAAATCAATCCTGCATGTTTTAAAACCTGATCAAACATTTTATTCTTTTGTCGATGATTGATTTTCATTTTTCGGCCAAGAGAGACTGGAACTGTATCAGCAGACCGAATGGACACAATTTTTATTAGTGTTGGGAGTTTGACTGCAGGGATGTGTGACAGTGTGTATGTGTTACATTAAAGGTGTGTGTGTGTGTGTGTGCAGAGGAGAAGCAGCCATTCAGAGGTGATACTGTGTATGTTCAGTCTTCCATATAGATTTTAGCAGCTGTCCGTCCTCTGGGCATCACTTTGTCTTTAGCGTGTTTCTCTGCAGGGTTGGACACAAACTGTGTGTACATGCATGTTCAGCACAGTGTGTGTACAGAGCATGTGCATGCACTTACCACTCAGCTGTAAGGATTTTTATATTTTTTATGTGCCTGGGGTTAAACACTTAAAAAAACGGATAGGGAAAAGTGCAAACTTGACGCTGTGATGTGTGCATGTGCAGCAGTTGCATTGTAAGACAAACCGTGTTAATTATATGAACTGAAGACTTTTTGTTGCTTGTTATAAGCTGAAATCATGCCACACTGCTGTCGTCTCTGATACCTCAGCAGGTAACTTTTGAATAAGTACATTCCTGTTATCCAGCCTTACTTACCCCCCCTGTGTGAGATAAAGTTTGGGCCACAAAGCACAGTATAAATCTCGCAGATGAGACACAAACTGTTGCTGCATCCTTGTTTTATACACGCTTCTACCAAAACATCACAACCCTTAACTATTCTGAAGCAAACGTGGTTTGGCAAGCGTGTATTTTAACCTCTAATCGTCATGTAAATCTGACATATAACCCACCGGAGTTATGTGTAACCAGTGCAGGTAGTTGGATGTTAGTCTAAAAGGAGGTTGAAGCCTGGTGGTGCTAGCTCTGCTATGTTTAGCCTTCAGTTGGCCTTTGTTTACCTGCAGACTCTGTGATCCAGCTGTGTTAAATAATGTTTTTTCTTACCTTCAAACTAGTTTATTATAGGGTGACCATATCCTGACTTCACGAAAAGAGGACACGACTGCGGCGGAGTCACGTAGTCGCACGTAGTTAATTTAATTTTGAGAGTTTTGCAGGTTGGAAGTGTTTTTTTACGCGCTTCTGACTCAGTAAGTCCACGCGACACAAACTCAAAACTTCCATACGAAACCGCGGACATTTGAAGGATTTTATAAACTCCCCTAGACAGGCTGTACAGCCCCCCAAAAAAGAGGACATGTCCGGGTAAAAGAGGACGTATGGTCACCCTACTATAAGTAGGCCTGAAGCCTGGTGGTGCTAGCTCTGCTAAGGTTAGCCTTCAATTGGCCTTTGTTTACCTCCAGACTCTGTGATCAAGCTGTGTTAAGTAAAGTTTTTTCTTACCTTCATACTACCCACTGAGCATATTTTGGTCTAAATGAGGTCAAATAGACGTCTAAATGTAGCCAAGGTGATGGTCTAAAATCAGGATACCACAGGTCTAAAAATGAGAGGTTTTTTAGACGCCTAAATTTAGACCGAGTCCAAATCTGGACTATATCTATACTACACTGTATATTGCTCAATGACTATCATTATTATTTTGGTTAAGTACTTGGGGATCAGTTATGCAACTCACAGTTGTTTTTTAAAATGAATAGATATCGAATAATGGGTTAAAGTGCAACGTCTAGATTCCGTCTAATAATAAACAGAATCTAGATAGTTGAAATTAGGTCTAAAATAAAACTAGACGTCTAACAGCCGTCTATTGCTCAGTGGGTAGTCTCTTAGTTGGAATATCCCCAATTCAAGTGAGTATGAGTATTATATTACCCTCAATCAAATGCTGTCAAACTCTACAAACTGCACCTTTAAATTTACAGTTACTTTCCCCAGCTGTGTCTTTTTTTGTGTGTGTGTACTTGTACACAAACACAGACACAGATTCAGGTCCCGTATCAGGGGGATTCCTGCAGTTCTTAGCAGCTGCTCGGTGTTTATGTGACACCTTTTCAGGGGTGCTAATGCTGGAGAGCCGTTTAACAGCCGAACAGGCCGCGGAGCCCTCTGCTGCTCCGCGCTCTGCTGCCAGGAAACATTAATGGATGGTTGGACAGTGACTCACAGGAGGGGAGGGGAGGGGAGGGGAGGGGGTGAGGTGAGGTGCGGCGGTGAAGAAGGGTGAGGAAGATGTTGTTAGGAGGGGGTGTTTCTCATCCCTGTCCCATGGCGGCTCCCCTGCTGCGCTGGATGAAAGCTCCCCGACCAGCCGTCGTCGCGGTAACTAATTTGCTGAGATTTTCTGCTTGGCTGGAGGCACGAGGAAGAGGCTCCCCAACCTGCCCCAAAAAAAGCCCCCGTGCCCTCCCTCCTGAGCATCAACTTCAACCTCATCCCTCCCTCAACACTCAGACTCTCTCCATCTCTGCTCGCCGACTCCAGACGGATCAAGAAAACACATTTTTTTGTGTTTTCCAATTTTAGTGACGACAAAACAATCAAAACTTAAAACTAAAATAAAAGATTTCTGATTCATTTCAAACGCTTATTCCTCATGTCTATTTTTTCCCTGCAGCTCAGACACATCATGACTCATTCAACTTCCCTCCCCTCTTTCCTCGTCGTGTCTCGACCACGTCACCTTCATAATATTCCCTAATCACTGCTGTGGCACCCTTAAGGGTTCAAACGGGTCATTGGCAAGACGCCATAATCCTTTTCTCGAACTCTGACCCGGGACGGCCATTTTAACGGGGTCAAACACCGAAAGCTGATCACATCACATCCTGACCGACGTCTGCAAAACTCTGATGCACCGGCCGCTGGAGGTGAGAGGACGCGAGCTGTTTATGTCTTTCACACTTTGGGGGTCTCAGCAGCCGTGCACCTGAGGAGGTCAAACATGAGGATTATACTCAGAGAGGTCGATAATATTGATGGGAGCACGGCGAGACGCTCGATCAGGTGTCGTCTGATCTGATCTGCAACATCTGTGTTCGCGGATTACAGAAGGCATGGGAACCGAGCGAAATCTGCAAAAATAACAGAGTGGCTCACAATGTGGTTTTTGTATGTGCATGAGTCTACGTGTGTTTGTGTGTGTTTGACTGTGTGTGTGTCCATTATGGTGTAACTAAGCGCTGATAATTCCGGGCAATAACAACACTCGGACAACAATAGACCTTTTCTTCGGCCCGTTTGGCTTTCTTCCAGTTTCCTCGCTGTTATTTTAGCAGTGATGCTAATCCCACTTCTAGCAGCCTTCAGCCCGTCCGGCAGCCGAGACCAACGCGGGCCATGAGACCGCAAGATTACGGCTTATGCATCACTTTTCATACCCCACAAGTACACGTCGCTGTGGGAGAGAGAGGGGAGAGTTTGTGGATTTGGATGTTTGCGTTTTTCAACACGATTCATTAAAGAGCGAGAAAAGAAACCGTTTGGTTCTTGGTTCTGTTTGTTTCTTCACATACTGTCCCCTCAGGTCTGATCCAAACCCAACCAGGCCTCTTGAAGGACGGATAAGGTCTTGGACTTGGTGGGTATGAGGAGTAGGGGGTGAAGGAGGGTGCTCGGGGTTGTCGGGGTCTTTAAGTGAATAAAGGTTAAAGCCAGTTCTTTTAACAGGGGCTCTTTGCACATCGTGGGGTCTCTGCCTCCCATCGCTATACTGGCTGTTAGCACCCTACATCCCTCAGCTCTACAGCTCTTCATCATACAACCCCCACTGACCCTCTCAGCCCACCCCACCGCCAACATGAACACCAGGACTCAAGCATGAGACAGCGAAATGACTGAATTTTGTATAATTACAAACTTTTCTGTAAGGAATTCCACTCAAAGGTGCGCTGTGGAGCGTTTTTCCAAACAAATTAACTGTACTATGCAGAAGTTTGCTTAAATTAGTTCATATTAAATGGAGAATAACAAGAATTTAATTTCTAATGACTTAAAAAAAGTAGTAGTGGGTCCTCGAACCAGAGGCTGCCATGTTTTCTACAGTAGCTCAGAATGGACAAACTAGCAGCAGCCAAGTGTGTTTTGTTAACTATTGGTGGCTACACGAAACGCATCGGAATAAACGAAGAGGACAAAGTGAGATGGTTTTTTACAGATATTCTTGATCGTAAAAACTTGGCAAATGGAGGAAGTGTCGCTGAGTGCATCCAAGTTTTCGTCCAAAAGTGAAAACATGAGTAAAACGAGATTAGGTGAGGCGAATCCAAGATGGAAAATCCTAACGACAAATGTGTTTGGATGTTTTTGTGCTCAAAGTGGCATCAGTTTGCAGAAAAATGAAGCTGAATTAGTTTGTGATAAAACATTCGCACGGTCTCTGAAAGCACCTCAACGATAAAAGTCGACTTTGAGGAGACGCTGTGCCAATAATTCAATATTTGGGGGGGTTTCGTCATTTTATGTCCCTTTTTCAAGGTTTTGTCTTTTTTACATCCTTCTTTACACTATTGTTAACGTGGCTCTAATACTCTGTTTTACGTAAGTAACGTTGGCTTTGTTTAGCGTTACTTTTCTAATGTCAGTTTGTGTTACCAAAACAATGAAAAACTTACATTTTTTATCTCAGAACTGAGCTAAAAACTAAACTTTGGTAAGTTTCGTCTTTATGTCTTTCTTCAAGCTTTTGTATACTACCTGGCTTCCTTGTAATACATTTATTCAACTTCCTGTATTTTGGCAAATTCGATAATGATAGAGATAAAACCTTTTAGACCTTATTTGCCAAAGGTCATTATAATAATTACTCAGAAGTGTATCATCAAAGTTTGTTACCACCATTTAAAGTAACATAAATATTCAAGGTTAGTACCTGCTGATGTTAAACTTTGTTTTAACGATTAATTTATGCTTTTATTTTGTATTTTTTTAATCTCTTATGATCGATATATTTCATCTCTTGTATGTTTTATTCATTCTTTTAAATTTTTAAAGAAGCGTATCATGAATAACTGAGGTAGTAGTGGTCTGATTCTACTCCCACAGTGTCTATAAAGTTCTCTGTCCTTGGACTTCCTTGCTTGACTTTGACTCTGACTTTGAGCGCGGGTGTGAAGGCTCCTGTGAGCAGACCTCCTTCTCTCTCCTTGCCAAAGTGAAAATCTGTGGAGCTGAAGTGTGGAGTTCTGAAGTTGAGGTCAAACTAATAGAAGGACACGGAGGTGAAGTCCACAGTCTAACATCCAGAGACGACTCCCCCTTCGCTCTGGCCATATTTAGAGATGTGACTCTTGGCACGTCTTAGAAACGGCCTCCCCCCGGGGGGTCGAGAGGGTCGATCCGGTCTGGAGAATGACAACACAATTACAGCACTGCTTCTTAAAGAGCTGTACAAGGATTCAGGATGAAGGGGTGTATTTCTAAAGTCGCTCTGTTAGCTTTTAGCACCACCCCCTGCCGCTAAAATCTTCTGCTTGTCCCTGCTATGCTGCAAAAAGCGTTTGGGTGTCGCAGTGAGCGTGTTATGAGCCTCTCACTATCTGCGTCTGTCGCGCTCCCTCACGGCGAGCAGCACAGAGCCTGTAGATGTGCATTAATCTGCCTTTTTTTAACCACCGAGCTTCTCAATTATTCAGCAGCAGAGAGGAGTCAAACATTCCCATTTAAAGATCCAACACTTGTTTGACCAGCTGAATGTCCGATAGTCGTGTAGGGACAGATGGGAGGGTGAGGGGCAACGAGGACGGACAGTACACAGGTTTCTAATAAAATAAAAGACTTTGGTTGGACAGAGCTGCATCTGAATAAAGAGACTTATAATAAATGAGGCCTACTGTGATTTTTTTACGTGATAAAATGTCAGGTTTTTTTTTAATGCAACGTCGAAATGACATCTATTTAATGTATTTCTTCGACGATGAGGTACAAATGTGGACGTCATTTCAACGTCTAAAGAGATCCAATAATGACGTCTAATTCTTGAATCCATTTTGCACGTTGTCTTCAGATGATGTCCAAATTCTAAACGTCAGAGTGACGTCTAAAAAAGGTTCAATTTGGACGTCAAAATTTCGAACCTATTTTGCACGTCGCACTGAGGTCTAGACGTGGTCTTTGATGGACTGACCCAATACTGACTTGATCTGCACGTCTCTTCGATGTCCGGTGTTTGGTGTTAAAAGTTTACAAGTTTGCACAGTCATGTTCATAATCTCACTTGGAATTTTTTCTTTAAACATATTTTTTTATTGGTTTTTGTATTCATACAACAACATCCAACAATGGCAGTGATGAAAATATGAACAATACAGAAGAGGTAAATAAATAAAATGTCCTAATAAAATGAATAAGAAAAAAGAAAAATTAAAGCCACAAGTTAGTCGACAAATTACTGAGCAATAAACAATAAATACATAAATATAAAATAATCACCTATCTCACTTGGAAATGTAATTAAATTTATTTTTAAGCAATAATTTGGACCATTGTTAAAAAACTGTAGAAAGCATCAGAACGTGGGAACGTTGTGAATTTACCTCAAATAGGGTGACCATACATCCACTTTACCTGGACATGTCCTCTTTTTGGGGGGCTTCCCGGGGTGTCCAGCCTTGTCCGGGAGAGTTTATAAAATCCTTCATATGTCTGCAGTTTTGTACGTAAGTTTTTGAGTTTGAATCACGTGGACTTACTGAGTTAGAAGCGCATAAAAGACACTCGATCCGACCCGAAAAACTTAAAATTAACTGTGCGACTGTGACTCTGCTCCCGTGTAGTCGTGTCCTCTTTTTGGGAAGTCAGAATATGGTCACCCTTCCTTAAATGTTGTGCATTTTGTAAATAATTATCAGTCTGATTACTTCCTTCAAAGTAAAGTGTTGACAGTCTTAACATTTTCTGATCTTTTACATTTAAATTTATTTTTTTTTCTCTCTATATCAAACTATCACAGAGTCTGTGGCTCATCGGTCTTCTGATCCATCACATCCCTCATCCCTCTCCTCCCTCCTCCCCTCCTTCTTTTTTTTCATTTGACCTATCCTTCACCAAGGCCCAGTTTAATCCCATTGAGTTTGGGCAAAACAGGGTTTAAGGGGGGAGGAGGGGGAGGGGAGAGAGAGGTTAAGGAAACCTGCTCTATAATCCAAAAAGTCACAGACTTGAACCTGCAGCTGGAAGAGACAGCGTCAAGTGGCAACTCAAGGACTGTTGAATAAAAAGAGAAATCCCAGAGGCTTCTTCTTGACATTTTGAGCACTAAAACAGTCCAAAGAATATCTAACTGATCTATAATTGGCCGAGCTGCTCGTAAATCTGAAATTTCCACAAAAATAGACAAAACAAGATAAGAAAAAACAGACAATTGTCAGAATAAAACGTCAAAATACCAAATGTTCCGCCCCTGAACAAACCAAAATGTACATTTAACTCACTCAAAACAGCAGAGGTGTACGTGCTTCAGTGTTTTCATCAGTTTCTCTGTTCCTAGCTGCTCTGTGATAAACCCATTTGTTAAATCTCCTCACTGGGGAGATGAGTAGAGGTGGACAGGGGTCTGGCAGGGGGAAGGGTTTGAGGGAGAGTGGGGGTGAGTGGAGACGTGGGTCCTGCATTTGAACTTAACCTGGCTGTGGCCCGGGACTGACGCAGCAATTAGCACCAGGGATCAGCTTCAAAAGGAACGGCGCAGTGTGAAGCTGGTCTAATTAGTCATATGAACGGAGGCAACAGACCGACCACTGCATGCCTCAGGATCTGCAGGGGCGGGAGGGTGTGTGTGCGTGTCTGTGTGTCTGTGTGTGTGTGTGAGCGTGAATCGAGAGAGTAAGAGTCTACGCCGGTGAAGAAATGCTTCAGATCAAAGCTGTGTTATGTCAGCTAATGTGTGATCTGATATGATCTGTTTTTGAAATACAGGGAAAACATCTCAGCTGCTTCTCTGCACGTCCAGTTTTCTATTCATGTACAGAAACCTGGTAGTAGATGGTGTTGTTTTTTTCTCGCTGAATCAGACTTCGTTCCTTGTCCACGTATACATGCAGCTGAGAAAATCGAGTTATTGACGTGACGTGTCCTCCTCCAAAAACTAGGGGGCGATATGGGTCTTTTCAGTGGCGCTGTTTCCGACCCCATACAACCGTCAACAACAACAACAGCAGGTCTGTGCCAGACGTCAGAAGTTTCTACAACTGCATTTCGGCGTTTTCGAGCAAGAAGATGGAGCATCAGTACAGAGCTGTTTTTGTCGTCAATGATGTACACGCTACCTGTTCTGCAGATGAGGTGCACACTTCTCTGGTGTTTTTGTTCTGGAGTTACGGGGGCATGGCGCACATGCATTGGCCAATCATACTCCCACTATGCTGGTTACATGGTAGAGAAAATCGAATTTCAATAGCATTATCTGGGTGTCTTAATCGGAGTTCTCAAACTCGGATTACAGTCGGACTAAGGTGTTCACATGCACTTCAGTTGTCCGGTTTTAACCAGAGTAAGGCAATAATTCAGTTTTCTCAAGTGTCGTGCAAACGTACTGACTGTCTTAAAGTTTGAGTCACTTTTGGTTTATTAAAAAGCAGAAAAAAAACATCAAATTTCCCAGATATTTTCAGTCAGATTGACATCTTAAGTTTCACAATGAATGCAGCCATATTTGATCGTAATCAGACGATATTAGCCCCTCCCCCTTTGGCTACAGGTAGTCTCTGGCAGGTTCATATCTGTCTGTAAAGAAATACACTTTCATGAGTTAACAATAGGGGCGTCATCTATGTATTTTCCGAACACTAGTCACATAGCCATACAATGGGAACTAGGCTTAAGGGCCTGTGTCCACTAACTATAACTTTTGCACTTGCAGCACCTATTTCTATTCAAAATCAGTGCAGATGAATATTTTCCACACCTACCATCCTGAGCACAAACACCCTCTGTTTTATTACTTTTAAATATAGTTTAATTTCTTGACCACCACTCTACATGTTGGTGTCGCTTTTCCCCATCACAACCAATCAATCACAAGAACAGACGGGACTACGATCAACTTTCTCAGCAGCACTGGTTGCATAATACCTACCACATATCAGCTTTGGGTGTATCGTAGCACCTAGACTCACTTTTTGCAAACAATAGTTCTTAGGTCGAGATCTGTTGCTAATGCTCAAGAACGCTTCCAGTGGACACAGGCCCTTACAATATTGGAAAATGGCTGATGTCAATGTCAGAAATCAAGAAGTATTGTGACAGTAAATAACTCCCAAAATAGTTCGTTGTTGCGTCCCTGAGTTGTTGTTTAATTCTGGGTTCTGGACTGGTTAGCGTGGTTTAAAGAGCCTCCATTTAACGGCTGGTATAACTGTATTCATGCACGCCCCCTCCAAGATAACAGCCCACTGTGGCCCCGTCAGCCCTGCAGGTGAGGCCGACATGTAATATGCAGAAGAATCTGTGATAATGGGGGATTTACATTGACCAAACAAAGCTATGCACATATATTTAATGTGTTCCTGTAGGCAAATAGTCGCCCCTGCCGCCTGCTCTGTAATCTGGTAAAAAATCATCTGGGAGGTGAAAGGGTCGGGTCACAACAACAGCCATTTCATTACTGTGGCTCAAATGTCCCAGCATTCAATTCAATCACAGGGCGATTATTTTTCCTCAGATTCCACTCTGCCGGGAATTGGCTGTCGTTTGTTGCTGACCTTTTCACGCCGTGGCCATTTATCCCGGGGAATAATTGTTTAGGTGGTTTGGTCGTCATATCCCTGAGTGCTGCAGCGTGTTTGCTTTCAGTGTGGTGAGCTGTCACATATCCTGTTATCTCCCACTGCTGAGGCACACTGATGGTACAGCGCCATTGCACACTGGAAAATACTACTGTCTATTTTAACCTGTTATTCAGTCCATTTAGACATTAAATACATGAAAAATATAAATGTTTGTGATTCTTTAAGACAAATAAATCTTCAACAACAAATAAAAGACAAGCTGCGGCAGAGAACAGAAAATGATGGACTATACTGGTCGTGCATGGAAAACTAGTGCTGCAAGTGTAAGACAATGCACAGTGGACACAGGCCTTAAAGGTCACAAGACCATAACAACAAGTTAAGATGGTCTCTTTACTTTTAAAGAACGGTTATTGGGAAATTTTTGCTTATATCTGCAAAACTGTTCCTGATTTTAGAAACACATTTGTAGATAATCCATTTGAGCCTATTGAACACCATAAAAAATAGTAGTGAAATGTCAGTAAGAGAGTGGAAACAGGCCCTAATCTTAAATAAACATGAAATTAAACAGAATTTTGTACACATCTTTTTTTTTTACTTTTAAATAAAAAAGAGAGAAAAAAACTTTTTTACAGAATGAAATCATTAATTTCAATATTTTAATGTTTTTCTGCATTTTAACTTTCATTTGGTTATTCATTCATACTAAATAATAATGATGATGATGATGATGATGATGATAATAATAATAATAATAATAATAATAATACTTTTTAGATATTCATACTGACTTTAAAAGGCTTTTTAAAAAGCTGGGGTACAAGTGCTTCTCTTTTAAATAATTTATGAATTTTGTTTTACAGATTAAACAATAATTTTGACTTCCATTAAATATCTTATAACAGTATTTTGACTAATTACTTCTGAACAATGTTTTTAAGGTAAGATATATGAACTTCTTTTCATTAGTTTTCCAGGCAGGATCATTGTTTGTTACACTGAACAAATAGGATCTGAAACATATGAAGCAAGGTTAAGAAAATGGTGCATAACAAAGATTTTAGCGTACAAGTCTGCAAATATTTAACAAAATCATCTTGGACTGATTTATTTTAGTTGAATACGAACAAAGATTTACAGTTAACAGGGATGTTTGGAAAGCTTTTCCTCTTCTTACTTCTGTAAGCTTAATTCCATTCTCAGTATTTCAGTATCTGCTGTGAATTTCAGTCAGCTGGCTTATGACTCAGACTTCAGATCTAAAAGGTATCAACACTGACCCCCATCTGTTTCCCTCTGTTGTCTCACAGACCGGCTGTTTCTTTAAGGCTGCACCGACCCCTCAAAGTGTGAATAATATTCAGTAAGGAGTGACGCTAAAGTGGGAAAGCTTTTAGCACATTATCCACTGGCAATTGCAAGGTAATCTAATTTGCCGGCACAGGTCTCTTATTAAATATCTGCAGCAGCGGATTTGCATTCAGGAGTCTCCTAATGGGTTTAGCTGCTCCACGGATCTCTGGCTCAGAGCCTCCATCTCAAAGAGAGGAGAGAGAGGGAGTGACATTGAAGAGGAGAGGTGATCCTGTTCCTACACACAAACATGTACACACACACGAACACAAACACCTTTAGGAAAAATCTGAAGTCAGCGTTCTGGAAACATGATACCGTCAGGTGATCCTCAGAACCCTGAGCGTCGTTCTCAGCATCCACGAGCAAAAGGTGCCCTCGAAGATGCCAACATGAGAGCTGTTAAAGGTCTAAGTGCCACTTTGATGCCCAAACGTGCAAGAAAAACATGGTAAAGAGCAATACTAGAGGAGTGAAGAAGATGCAATACCCTTAAATGTGCCTGCTAAAGAAATCAAAAACTTGATAAAAGACTAAATAGTGGAGAAAACAGAGAGGGCCCTTATGATGGAAAAACCATGACAGAGTTTCTTCTACATCTATGTGACTGTTTCAGAAGAAAAAATGATGGATTTCTCTCTAGGTGGCTCTTGCAGTGGAGAAAACATGATACCCATCTTTCTTTGGCGCCCTTTTAGCGGAGAAAGTAGAATTTCACTCCTGAAAGTCCAGACAAAGGTCTGTGTTTTTGTTACATTTGGTTTGGTCTGTTTGGGTTTCACACTCTCAATATTTTAAACGGACTAACAGACTTTACATTCCCACCATCATACAGTATTATTGTTGACTTTCTACTACCAAGAGCGACAACTTGAAGAGCTGTACACGAGGCTGGTCTGAGCTCGTCTTGTGAGTTACATCATTAGATGACAGCTTTATTGTCGTTGGCAAAAAAAGACAAAAAGGTATGAAATCTTGCGAGCCATTGCAACACTGACTAGGGAGAGAAAGTATGTCAATACTGAGGTATCACTTTATCTACAACAATAAAATTCCCTGTTCTTGGACAATCTCCATTCAACATAATAGAAACTTGTACTCCTCACGTCTTTTCCTGTCTTTGGTATGAAGGTCAGAAACTTTCAAAATAATACTTTCACACAGGGCATGAACCAGATCTTGGTTCGGTTTAGTTCAGACCAAGGTCCAGGGGAGGTTTCACACCAAACAGAAAAGTCTGAAAGTCCGGACCAAACAACGTAGGTGTGAAAGTTCCTCTTTGGCAGCCCTTTTGGAGCAGAAAGTCAGACATGATGTTCTCAAGGCAATAAAGTTTGAAATGTACCTCTTCTTCTGTAAATCTACATGATGAAGAGTCTTTTGGGTGGAGCTCCTTATGGAGAAATGTAATCTAATGTCCCTCAGCTTACTTTTCACCTGAGTGCCCTTACAGTAGAGAAAAGACATCTAAGATTAGACTCTCCAGAAAGTTCTCTTAGTAGAGAAAATTAACGCATGGTCTTATTTGTCTTCTAGGCAGGTTTGGAGAAAGTTGTGGGGCTTTCTAAGACTGGCCTTCAAGTGGAGAAAGTAATCAATCACCCAGAGTGCCATTCCAGTGTAGATTATCCAATGTAGTGCCTTCTTCAGGTGGAGAAAACACAATCAAGAGCTCTTTAGGGTTCACATTTAGCGGAGAGGAACTATCAAATTCAACATGGTGATGTAGTGGAGAAAATATGCCGAAGTGAATTGGGGTTGTAGACTCAATGGGTAGAAGATGAAATTAAGTGAAACAACCAAAGGTCCTTTTCTAGCCAATCAAACATCCACCAAAAAACACTACATCAAATTTTCTCCAACAACCCAAATTCAACACAGTGATGTAGTGGAGAAAACATGCTGAAGTGAATTTGGGTTGTTGGAGAAAATTTGATGTAGTGTTTTGGTGGATGTTTGATTGGTTAGAAAAGGACCTTTGGTTGTTTCACTTGAATTCATCTTCAACCCCATGAGTCTACAACTGCCAAACTTTACACACATATCAGCTGTTTGAGGAAGAAAAATCATTTAGAAGAGACTCTTTGGATTTCCTTTCTAGTTAAAAGTCAAATGATAATTCTTCACCAACTTCTGCTGCTACTGTTAATAGGAGGCCCTAAAAAATAATGTGCATTTCCTGTTGTCACATGAGAGCTGTATGTGAGTGTGTGTGTGTGTGTGTGTGTGTGTGAAAGATTAGGGGCTCACTGGTGTGTGTCACAGAACGGATTAACCCAAGACTGCTGCTCTCACTCTCAATAAGGTTCCTGTGTGTGTGTGTGTGTGTGTGTGTGTGTGTGTGTGTGTGTGTGTGTGTGTGTGTGTGTGTGTGTGTTAAAGGCAGTTCTCACAGTTGCTGAGGGTCTCTCACACACACCTCACATCACATAATGAGGGCAAAAAGCAGAATCAGTGTGTTCAGTCTCAAAATAAGCTTAAAGAAAGTTAATCCTGATGTAAATAACGGCCCGTCTGGTTACTGTTATCTTGTTGTGCTCGCTCAGTAGACTTTAATTTAACGAAATAAACATGGTAACCTGCAAAGCACATGTTTCTGCTTTCTCTTTTTAAATTACAAAACAAATATTGCCATTTAATGTATTTTACCAGAGTTAGCTCAAAGCTAACTTTTCTCCTTGGTTGCTTAGCTTATTGTTAAAAAAATAATCAAGTTGTAAATCAGCTAAACTAGAACACTGGTTTCTAAAGTGGGGGTCTTGACACCTTGAAGGGTCACTAGATAAGTAGGGCTGTCCGGGTATTGATGGTAATATCTTTATTTTTTATTAAATGTTGATATTGTGCTAAAAATGAGCAAACGGTAACACCCTCAGTTCACAGAGACGATTCAGAACTTTTAAAAACTGACATTTCATGATTTTTTAAGCTTGTGTTTCTTTGGGTTACTAATGGATTCCATAATTTACTCTTCAAAATAAAAGCATAGTTTTAAAATTTAGGAAAAAATAACAAAATAAAAGCATGACAAAAATAAGTCATAATATGAGGACAAGTTTCAATTGAACATAATAAGAAATGGATGATGATGATAGTTATCTGTGGCTTTTATATTTACAAAATCATGTTGCTTGACTATTTTCTTGCTTTTTCTCAGTTTTATGTGCTATGTTTTTGTAAATATAATCTTTTCCATGGTTAGGCCTATATTGCTAATATTGCTATTCTGATATTTTTTGGCTAAGATAAGTGTGAGTGTCTTCAAAAAAGCAAATTAAAATATTTTATTAAAATTAAAATTGGTCATTTGCTGATTATTTTGAAAATATATATTTTTAAATGTGTTATATTGTAAATAAAACTATGTAAATAAGAAAGGTGTCATCAGTTTTCTGTTTTTCTTCGTGTCGATGGTCATTTCAAGTCAGCAGGCTTCCCCATTAATGTTGTTTTGGGGAAAACTAAGAGATTATTTAGACTATGTGAAGATTTTTATTCTTTAGCAATAGGCCACAGTTGTCAAAAACTAAACAAAAAAAGACTAAATAAGTAAAGTTTGCATTAAACAAGTGTAAAGAGTTGAAATTGAGATTTGTGTTCCACACTTTGAGTATCTCTGGCACCAAGAAGACAGTGTACAGACTCTGCACATTCACAGTCAGAGGTCACGATGTTCACTGTTTTTCGCCCACTTTTCTTCATTTCTTCCACTTTATTTGATGATGCTGACAGGACAGGGTTTATGGTTTATGATCGTTTATAATTTGGTGAAACTGTCATCATCACCTCACTCCTGCCATTAATAATCAAACAGCACCATCTTGGGCAAACGTCTCTACTGTTGACATTACAGGTTTTTGACTCCCAGTTTGTGGTCAAGGGGGCCCTGATGGGTCCAAGACAAGGCCAAAATTGAGTTGATTTAACTTTTTAGTACCCTTCTCCAGAGCCTATTTGGCAGGAGGAGTGAAGATTTCCATTTCAAGAACCAAGTGTTGGTAAATTTCACTGTCGTCACCAGAATGCAGTCAGACTGAAGTCATCGAAATCTCACATATTGT
Source organism: Xyrichtys novacula (assembly GCA_962446985.1). Classification (NCBI taxonomy): domain Eukaryota; kingdom Metazoa; phylum Chordata; class Actinopteri; order Labriformes; family Labridae; genus Xyrichtys; species Xyrichtys novacula. The sequence continues at coordinate 31,028,208 of OY660871.1, forward strand.
CCCTTTTCGACCACACACCCTCTCCAGGGGTCTTTGGGGGGAGAAAGCCATGACAGCCCCGGCTTTTTTAATTGGCTGCTCGGTATCAGGGCTGCTGCGGGACAGTGGGAGTGTGACGTGGAAAGAGAGGCAGTGATTGGAGGGCAGCCTGGAATTATAAGGAGAGGGTGGATCGATCTGAAGCTTCCCAAACACAGCCGGCCCTCAGATCTGGCACCGGAGAAGTCAGTGGAGTCAGTCCTGCTTTCTGCTTCCTTCAACATGCATCCAAGCAGACCCACAGTCCGGCAGTGACAAGTGCTTCCGAGGGTGGAGAGAGTTTCTCCGTTTTAGCGAGTGGGCTGTGCGTAAAGAGCGAAAACAAGGACAAAGTGCGCGTAATTCTCTTCTCTCCGCTGGGAGCTAGAAACGGGCGGAGTTAAGCCTTTCTGGAGGAGTCTTTTTTATTATTATTATCATTAAAAGGGAAATATTCAGACTTTTCCCCGACATGGAGTACACGTCCTCCCCGAAACCGCAGCTCTCATCCCGGGCGAATGCTTTCTCCATAGCCGCCCTGATGTCCAGCGGGAAGCCCAGCAAAGAAAAGGAGACGGAGGAGAACACCATCAAGCCTCTCGGTAAGGATGGAAAACAGAAAAAGAAAACTGTAAACGAGCTGCTGTCAGGTGTGTGAGATTACGGTTGTCAAAGATTATTTCACGCAAAAATCCAGAGAGGTAATGAAGGACGAGGAGGAGGTGTAACCTTACTGAGAGGAGGCAGACAGGGCCGCTGCAAACAGAGTACATGTACCTTTAACAAGTGAAATATCCTTTATGGTATTTTGGTAAAAGCTGAGAGACAACAAGAATGTATTGTTCTAATTGTAGGGGTGCTTTAAGAAGAGAAAAAGGCAAAAACAAGGTGGAGACTTTAGATCAAAGTGAATGAGCAGGCCTGAGCTGTATCGTGCGTAATTCTTCTGTTTGTATAATCCCTGTTTTAACTCTAATAAAGAAATCTCCTTAAAATGACAACACTAGAGAAACGAGTGTGGTTAAACTGATGTCTTTTAAAATATAAAAATAAAATAAAAAAAGTTATATCGTAGGTCGTCTAGTAGTTTGGAAATTAATCCAAAATTAATCAAAATGACAAATGAATGGAAAGGAAGGTTTTACCTGCTCGATTTTAGTTTCTATATTTTGCAAAGTCAATATTTAAATCATCAGATCTACAAGGATTCCGGTAAACAGACAATTTTGTTTTGGACTGATAAAATGTTGGGTAGGCTATTGGAGCTTTTGTGGTCTGTAACATCAAAAATAAAGGAAATATCAGTATTAATGGTAGTTAATTTAATGAAAATATCAGGTGGGGCTCATGGGGAATAGGAGTCATGTTAAGATGCAGTTTTGTCCAGTTTAAATAAAACACAACATGGTTTGTGAGGCAAAAGTAGCAATAAAATTAAATTAAATTAAACACTAGCAAGAGAATGGCTGTGCTAATAAACATAAGAATCATTTTTTTTTCTAATATGGCTGTTTTTCCCCTTTTAGGATAATAAAATAAACTCCAACCCTTATCACCACTAACCTTTTAATGGTTATAATAATGATTATGATCACCTGTGTCCGTGAAACCCAACAGAGCAGTTCGTGGAGAAGTCCTCCTGTAACCAGCAGTCCCTGGCTGACCTGTCCTCTCTGGACAGTCACGGAGACTTCACCGGGAGCGCGCCCCCGGTCTGCACGGAGCCGCTCATCCCCACCAATCCCGGCATCCCCAGCGAGGAGATGGCCAAGATCTCGTGCAGCTTGGAGACCAAAGAGTTGTGGGACAAATTTCACGAGCTCGGCACCGAGATGATCATCACCAAATCAGGAAGGTAAACCGGGCAGTTACTTAATTATTAAAGCCTAATTATAATTATCATTATTTATATATCAGTGCTGTATAATGCCCACTAAGTATCAGCATTACACGGCCCTCCATTCAGAATTAAGGACATAGGGTTATCCCGATAAAAAAATCGTTATTATAAGAAATGTTGGATGTTTTCTCCGATCATATTTGTATCATATATAACTAGAAAAACAGATGAAATAGTTTCCCTGTTTGTCAAAGCAGGTGCACGATGTAAAGGCTGGACTGACAATGTGGTCACGCAGTTTTAATAACCTGGAATGAGCTCGTGATGTAGCCTTGGAGAAAAAAAAAAAACACATTGTACCGTAATGGTCTGAATGGTTGAACACATCAAAATAGAAAATAGATGATTTTTTTAATGTTATTTGGAGAGACATGACATTTCGTTGGATAAGAAGCATAAATAAAATATCGTTTATCCGATTATGAATAGTCAAATAAAACAGATGAACAAAAAAGAAAATGTTTGCCTACTAATCCGAGTTTCCTAAAAGGGACAGGAGATAGGAGGGGTTCACTTGACATCAATAAGCCTGTTCTCAATAGCAATGCCAGTCCTGGACTTCAGTGAAAGGGAGGTTTGCATGCATATACTGTAGCTAAATATGTTTGATTAAGGTGTAATAAAATAAAATGAAATACAAGCAAACTTAGACTGCTAATGGCTTAATGGTAATTGATTCCGATATTATGAAGCAAAACACACGATCTTTATCGAGGTTAATCGTCCACTGTTTGATATTTTATTTAATGAGAGCAGGTTTGTATTTGCTCTAATGCTGCAGATGATATAATCTCACCTGTTACCTCTCCATCAGGAGGATGTTCCCCACCATCCGGGTCTCTTTCTCTGGGGTGGACCAGGACTCCAAGTACATTGTGTTGATGGACATCGTCCCAGTTGACAATAAGCGGTATCGGTACGCTTACCACCGATCCTCATGGCTGGTGGCAGGGAAAGCAGACCCTCCTCTGCCCGCCAGGTATGCCATCCTGAACACAGACTTATGAAATCCTCTGCATTACAATAAAACATGCTTCAGGTTTGAACTCCGAGGCAGGGTGCTTATGGTCTCTAATGGTTTCTTGACTGTTTTAATGATGAAAAATAATATAATATGATAAGATTAGAGACTTGTATTTGATGGTGTATTTAAATTGTATTAAAAATCAAAGTTTGGTTAAAAGCAAAATAAAACAGTGAGATAATAATCTCACTCTGCCTCAGTTCATAGGGTTGATTTGATTTGATTTGATTTGCACAAGGCCTACCTGACAGACAGGCTATGGCTTGCTTCTGTCAGACTAGGCCACTGTGCCCCAGGTGTTTTATACTGAATTAATTTGGGGTGCTGACAAATGAACGAGTCCTACTTTGACATGAAGAAAACTCTTGCTGTTAAAACAGAGGATTTCCCCCTCTTTTTTCTAAGCTTATATTGAAACCAACAACTTGGTGAATAGAAACCAGAGGCCAAATAGTCATTGAAACGGCGAAGATGCCAATTTGGGGTATAACCAGATGGAGCAAACAATGACAATCTGCTAAATTTGATTAGCCTGTTCACTTAATTCAGGGGTTTAAAGTTCAAACATAACAAATTGGGAAATTATTCAGATTACGTTTTTTTTAGTATCTCGATTTAACTAGTCTGTACGAGTCAGTTCTCTCAGATGTCTCTAATTTTAGTTAAAAAATAAAAGAGTAAATAAATAGGAAGTTCACCTCACCATCTCTCCACAAAACGAGATTCCTGTGTCAGGACATTATTTTTCAATGAAAGATAAAAAGTGTGTATGCCTTTAATGTGACTCTTGTAGGCGAAATAGACTATACTTTCCTCTCTTCCGCTGCTGCTTAACTAAAACTTCATAAATGCCAAAATTAAAGGAAAATATTAGCTGCTTGAAACGACGTGGAGAGAAGTAGATTTTTTTTTCTGTGTTGCTACGCAATTGAAAAACTATGTTCGAAAAAAAATGATTAAAAAATATTTAGATTTTTTATTTGGTATTTTGTTAAATTATATAGAAACGCAGATGCATTAAAATTGAAAAATAATATACTAATAATAAATTCAAAATTGTTCGTTAAAAAAATATTGAACGTTACGAGTCAGACCTTGGTTGCTAAGCGACTTGTCATTTTTCCGTTACTGCTGGAATCACCCATACATTGATTGGATATCTAACGTTCGATTCGAATGTTTCTCAGCCAATCACAATCCGCCGTTTTTCCTGTTTTTCCCTCGCAGGTTGTACGTCCACCCGGACTCACCGTTTACCGGAGAGCAGCTGATGAAACAGATGGTTTCCTTCGAGAAAGTCAAACTGACGAACAACGAGCTGGATCAACACGGACATGTGAGCTCCTGTGACTTACTTCTGTGTGTGTGAAGGAAAAACGTCGAGTTTTAACCCACGGAAACAGACACCGACCACCCGTGTCATGAACGCGTGGTTAGTGATCCGGTTGAATCCGGTACAAGAGCTCCGCCTCAATTTTACCGTCAGGAAGTCTCTAAAATGACCGTTTTTGAACAATTACTATCTGTCTGAACATGTCAGTGAAAATTAAAACCGTAGAAGTCGAGCTGTTGGATCTCCCTGTTTGATTTGAAGGCAGTTTGACATTCTGATTAAGGACAAATCACTTTTAATCCACCTTTCACTAAAGGGCTTCATACAAATTACAAATAAAGAAAACATGATTTCCTAACCGATACACTCATTTTAACTTTATCCGTTAATAAGCTAACCGTAAAACAGCCTGGGAAACCTGATAATTAGGCTATTGTCAGTATGGGTGTGTTTTTACAGTGTCTAAAAATAACTTAAAGACACTGTAAACACAAAGTAAAATAAATATTAGCACTAATCTGTGTTTTAATGTTTTATTAAACCTTTTGTCAATTTAACATTTGTTTAATTTTGGTAGTAAATCCTACTTTGGAAAGAGCAGATTTCATAGAAAAACTTAGAAATGTGTGGAAAATAAAAGTTAATTAAATAGAATAACATTCACACTGCCTTAAAGTTGTTTTTACACTAAGTGTGGGTCATAAAATTCATGTTATCATTTGATGTATTTTTTTAAAAGCAAAAAAGCCACCTAAACAGTAAACTATCAAGTTACTCTAATAAGGACCAAATGCAAAGTTACTGCTCTTTTTGTGTTTTGCAGCTTAAAATATGATGATTGACATCTAGAATAATTTCCAAAACAGCTGCTGTAATTTAATAAATCATCCTAATAACGACATTTAAAAGTAAAGCCTAAAGGAATGTTTAGAAAAAGATGAGAACCCAACGATAGTAGGTATTTTTCTGAGTGTTGTTTGCTGAAAAAGGCAGCTAACCTGGAATATATAACAATAATCTGAATTAACCTTTATCTTTCAGCTCAGATTATTCTTCATACTCATTCAATCTGCTGTTTTAATGTGGAATATAAGAAATATATAATATAATGCATAATAAAACTCTGAATGCTTCACCTTAGAGACATCCACAGTAACAAATAACAAAACAGAAATTAATGAATATATCTATATTGTTGGATTGAAATGTGGTTTTTGCATAGTAGCAGTAGGGGAGTGTGTATTGATACCCAGCGTTGTGAGTCAGTGTGTTTGAGAGGGATAAATATAAAGTGTTTCTGGGCTGCAGCCAGACACAAGTGATTATGGACAAAACTCTCACCTGCAGCTGTGACAGTGTTAACTACTTTATCTGTTCACACATGTCTCTCTCTATCTCTCTGCTCACCCGGTTCCTCTCCACATCCTTATTATTCGGCCCCGTTTGTTTAATCCCTGTTTTTACTGCCTGACATTCAGTGGCACCATCAGGCCTCAGTCAGTCTGTAGTGTTGGATTTTTGTTTGGATAGTTCAGTATGCAAAGCAAAATTTGCAAACCTGCGCAGAGTTCACAGCAAAGCAGAAAAATGAAGTATAATAACCTGCTCGGCAAAAAGAAAAATCTGAGAATTTATACTTGTGATACATTTAGGACTCTGTGCAAATATTTGCTTGTAATCAAAGATCTAAATTCTAAATAATTTTACTGATCTGACTGTTGTCCCTGTTCATTCACCCGTCTGCAGATCATCCTCAACTCCATGCACAAGTACCAGCCGAGGGTCCACATCATCAAGAAGAAGGACCACACCGCCTCGCTGCTCAACCTCAAGTCTGAGGAGTTTCGCACCTTCGTCTTCGTCGAGACCGTCTTCACCGCCGTCACGGCCTATCAGAACCAGCTGGTGAGTGATCAACCAGTAAAAAACGATCACGTCCCACTTCTCAATAAAACTCAGTAACAAAAACTGAAGCAAAACGTTTTGACAATGTAGCTGCACAATAAATCCCAGTTTTAGTTGTATGCAATTTGTGCAGTTGGAATAGACATCATAAAGATCTTCATGTAAAAAATTATGCCATGTGTAAAACCAGTGTTTTAACCTGTTAGATGGAGGCCTGGGTATTATGACCATGCTATCACACTTTTAAAATGCAGTGAAAGGAGACCTCAGCCAGGTGTCTGCAAATCTGGGGATGAAAAAACAGGTTATTGGATGCATCTTTCAGGATAAGCATGTTGCACATTCAGGTTTCTAGTAAAATATAATAACCAGCAGTGAGACAAAAGAAACGGGTTAGTTAATACCTGCTCATTAATATTAAGATCACAATATTAAATATTTTAATCATTAACAGGTAAAACACAGACGACACCACTATAGAAGTAGTGTAGTTTGAAACCAGGGTCTTACAGCTTTTATGTCAAATCAGAAATCAAGTTAATATATTTTATCAGAAAAAAAATTTCACCCTGTCAAATCTGCAACATCGTGCTTTATTTGCTCCTGAGGATGCGCCTCGGTATTAAAACCAATAAAAGCCACTTATCCTTTAAACAAATACAGTATGATATGTATGCAGAATTAAACCAGCTGGTTGGTGTAAATTTGCCTTTCACACAATTGAACAAATGCATACACAGCTGTAAGATTGAAAAGTTGCATGCACTTCAAACAGGATTTGATCAGTTCTCACACATTTGTTTTGTTCTTCTGGATGGTCACAGCTTCTGAAAGTAGATCAGATTAAGTTTTTGTTCATCAATAATTTGCAGCAAACTCCCGATTATCTGCATTAGTGAACTGGGGCTAAAAAAAGACAGGAAAAAAAAACTCGTCCTGTGTATCTATTTTAATAGATAAAGAGCATTAATGTCTGAGCTCTGCTGGATTTAGTCTGTTTGTACTGCTCTGAATAGTTGTGAGCAGCAGGAAGGTTCATGTTATGGCAGGAGGAGAGAGAAGAAAAGACGTGAATGGATGATGAGACGACTTGAGAATAAAGGAGTGTGAAAAGACTGCAGTGGGGTAAACAAAAGTGGAGACATTAATGCTTCTCTCTCTCTCTCTCTGTCTCTCTCTCTTGCTCTCTCTCTCGCTCTCTCTCTCGCTCTCAGATCACCAAACTGAAGATTGACAGTAACCCCTTTGCCAAAGGTTTCCGGGACTCGTCGCGGCTCACAGATATGGAGAGGTACAGGGGATTCTGGGTCCTGCACTGTTTGTTTACCATTGATAAGATACTCAAGGAAGTGTGTGTGTGTGTGTTTCTCTGTGTGTGTGTTTATGTGTGTGTGTATTTTGGATATCCTGCTGCTCATTAGTAGACACACAGAAGCTGCAGCGTTTGTGTTTGTTTCCTAGTATTTATATCTTTTTCTTTCATCCTCTTCAACGTCTCGTTTTATTTTTATTTGACTTTTTTCTCCTCAGTCTGTCTTTTTTTCTTTTCATTCTTCTATTTTCCTCTGATCTTTTTTCTTTCTCCATTTTTCTATCTTTCCTTCTCTGTGACCTCATCCTTATGTTTTTTTTTCTCTTGTTTGTGCTGCATTTTTGTTGTTTTTTTGTCAGCTTTATACTTTATTTTAATTTATTTTACTTTTTTCTCTCTCACTCCTTGTCTTCGTTGTTACCTCTCATTTCTCATCTTTACTTCTTTCTTCTGCTTGTTTTTTGTCTCCTCACCATCTTTTTTTTCTTTTTAATCTTTATTTCCTTTTTATTTTATATTTTCCCTTTCTCATCCGCCCTTTTTTGTTTTATCCTTTTACCATCTTTCCTCCTTTTCCTTTATTTTATTTTCTTTTCTTCTGTCCCTGTTCTTTTTTTATTTTATCTTTTATTCAATCCATCATTTTTGTTTTAAATTCACTTGTTTCCTTTTTTCCCTTTCTACCTTGCTTTTCTTCATTTGTACTTTCATCCTCATCCTTCCTGCTCTTGTCTCCTTTTTCCTTTTCATTACTAATGTTTTCTCTCTTTTGTGTTGTTTTTTTCCTCGTCTAGTCCCTCGTCTCTTCCTCCTTCTTTACTTTTAATATCTCCTCTCAATTAAACCTCTGTCTGTTTATTTCCTAAATTTTAATCACTGCATTCTCTTCTTTTACATTTTTCATTCTTCCTTTCCTTTCTCTGCCTCTCCTGCTGCATTATTTGTCAATATATAATATTTTTGTTTTGTGTAACTTTCTATTTTGTGCCTGACACAGACTCATCACACACACAAACAAACACACACTCTCACAGCTACACATTCCCATTCGAAGGATTTTTTTATGGCTGCTGCCGAAACACACACTTCTCGTAATTCCTGATTCCGGCACTACGATCAAAATCAGCTGACAGAGTCAAACCGTCTGTCCAGTTTCCTTCAATCAGACGTCCCAAAGCAGAGACAGCCAAGGCCCCCCCCTCCCTCCTCGTCCTCTTCTTCTTCTTCTTCTTCTTGTTCTCTTTCTGTCTTTTCTTTTTGAGGGCTGTGAATTAGACCTGATCAATTGATCTTCGGGGAGCTGCAGAAATCACATTAGTCTGGAGTCGGCCACTGCACTAAAACACACTGTAATTCAATTGGCTGCGCTGACTGATTGAAACCAGCATGTCCCGCCCCCCTTGTCTCCCCCTCCGTCCCTGCTGTGCATTGTGGGAGCTCGCTGCGGCCTCTGCGCCGGAGGGGCCCGACGCTGATAAAAACACACACATTTGTACTCCTCTGCTGACAGATATTGCACTTCCCTAACCTAATTGGAGGGGCAGCAGAGGAGGGGGCTGCTAATGTGGACGCATGGCTCTCATGATGCAGACCACTCGCCTGACTGGCCATACACACACACACACACACAGACATATATATGCATGCACACACACACACATGCACACAACTTCCCCCAACAATTTGTGTCACTGTGTCTGAGAAGTGCTTTCTGACAAGACTCAAATGAGCTAATGCACTTTGTGGGACAGTAAACACACACACACATACACACACACACACACACAGTAAATAAGGGTGGGCACACATTTAAAGACGAGGACAAAAACGCCACAAGGATTGAAAGAAATCTGTAAAAAGAGATTTTTTGTTGTTGTGGAGAAGCAGAAGTGATCATAGAAATCATGATTAGATATTCAAACCAAACAATCAGAGAAGTTTGATCAGATCAGTCATGCAACCTTAAAGGGATATTCCGGCCCTTTAATTTTAAGCAACATTCATCTCTCGAGGGTGTCTAACTCGGTGTTATGTTGTGTTGGACCCTAAATTAATTTTACGCCGGAATATCCCTTTAAATTCAGCGTGCTCTGTGTTTTATTCTTTGTTTGCATCTCTCAAATGAAAAAAAGAGATTTATTTTGGGGCTCTCTCTTCGGCTTCTGCTGCAGGGAAAGTGTTGAGAATCTGATCCACAAGCACTCATATGCACGATCGCCGATCCGGACCTACGCCGGTGACGAGGAGAACCTGAGCGAGGACGGGCACTCGGCGCATACCAGAGGTGAGCTGCTGTGACACCTGACGGATCCTCAAACCCTTAACAAATCAAGAACTTTTACTCTTTAATCCAAGTGTGTGTCACTGATTAACTTCAGTCTTGTGTTTCTCTGCAGGGTCAGCGTTCACCGCCTCAGACAACCTCTCCCTGAGCTCCTGGGTCACCACCACCTCCGGCTTCTCGGGCTTCCAGCACCCTCAGACCCTGTCCGCCATGGGCACCGGCACAGCCTCCCTCCCCCACCCCATCCAGGGCTCCCTGCCCCCTTACAGCCGGCTGGGTATGCCGCTGACGCCCACCGCTCTGGCTGGAACCATGCAGGGCAGCGGGCCGTCCTTCCCGTCCTTCCACATGCCTCGCTACCACCACTACTTCCAACAGGGGCCCTACGCCGCCATCCAGGGACTCCGCCACTCCTCCACGGTCATGACTCCATTCGTATGACTGCGTCCGCTGATGCTCGTCCACGAACCAGTTACTCCTCCACTGCAGCTCGTCACTCCTCATCCTGTTTGAGTCTTTCCCCTCTGGACTTTGTAAATAACTCATCTGCAGACCGCCACTTGAAGACGATGAGCCTCTGCGGGACCTACGAACCCTTTGGAGACTTTGTACAAAAGATCGACAACCTCATTTACAAACTAACGCAAGACGACAAAAGGAGCATGTTTGGTTTTGGCCTTTGAAGAACAGGAAGCGGATCCTCAAATCCTCAACCTAGACTCATCCAGAAGAGCCTGTCTGACTGATCGGTCTCCACTGAGGCTCAGAAGAGACGGCAGGCTGTCGCGTGAATCCTAAAATAATGACTTTTTGAACGGACTCGTTTGATGTGACACTTTGTTGGATTTCAGCATATCAGCGTGGCGAAGCAGCCATCTCAGCTTCCTCTGTTTTTTTTCAGAGAGGCAGCCATATTCTGTACAGAGAGCCAGCTTCACAGTCTAATGTTCACAGCAAACGAGAAAAAGACGTGTACAGAGATGTAAAATCCACATTTACTCCTAGGACAATTCTCACTGTAGAGTTAAAAAAAACAAAGTTATAGGACGCATGCTGAGCGCAGTAGACAAACTCACTTTATATGGAATAAGACAGGCGTGAATGAGCGGATCTGTGACAGCAGAGGGAGTTTTTAATACACCTGTAAGGCTCGGCCACACCAGAAATGTCCTCAAAATTCAAAATATAGTCCAAAAAAGTGGGATCTCTTAATATATAAAACAAAAGATGAAGTTTGGAGACGATCTGAGGTTGTAGAGGAAAGTATGGGGGCTGACCAGGGGGGTAAAACCATGCAACAAGCTTTACATACCCTGGCTTTTCTTAGCAAGCTGGCTCTACAGAGTCTAAAGGTCCAGACAGAGATATCAAGAGGCTGGTTTTCAACTCTTAACTCTCTCACATGAAGTTAAAATCAGCCCTGCTGTTGCAAATGAAGAGAGAAGTTCTTTCTATAGAGTCAATTCACAACAAATCTGAGTTAGGATGGAGGTGTTAGATTGGGTTAAGGTGACAAAATGCTTCATACTACACCAGCTGATGATCTAAAAAGTATGTCTGGACTTTAGAGGAGGGTTAAAGCTGTGATTCAAAGAAAAGAGATAAGGAGTTTAGGGTTAGTTTCCATGGTGATTTAGCCAGATAGCATCATGACCCTGAAAACTCTGGTTTCAGACCCATCCTCCCCTTCATGAGACACTCCTCTCAGGAGTCTCATCTTGTCACAAAGCTGATAAGTATTTCAATCTGTATAATTTAACCCTAGAAACACGAGGATGAACTCTTAGCAGTTACAGAGTTTCTAAACGAACCCTAACAACTGGATCAGTCACTTTGTCACCAAACTGATTCTATAAGCAGGTCTGTGTGAAGAGGAGTGTGTTATTTTCGTCTCTGGTGTGACCGTGCCTTTAACAGACCATGAAATGAGTTCAAATTTTAAGTTTTATTTATAATTTAGGTCAGAAATCTGCTTTTTCTGGTGATAAGAGAAGCAACATTTTATGCAGGAGGGATGACATCCCTGTGAAAAGATGAAACAGCATCTGTGAAGAAACACGAAGTCGGTCTCCTCGGCTGTATTCAGTTAGCAGCAGGTGTTAGCGAGCTGATTCACGGCTGCATCAGAGCGTGTCGACAGGCCGTCCTCACCTGGAAATAATGACTCTCTGCTGTCTCATTTAAAACGGGGGAAGGAAACTACAACACGAGCAGACAGAGCAGAGAGACGGAGCAGCTTCATAAAACAGCAGCTCACAGAGTCATCCTCAAAAATACATGAACCAGGAAAAAACACACAAATTAGACAACCACCTGAAGGAATATTTAACATGAATTTATTCATAAACATATCAGTTTTGGGTTGAGGTGCTTCACATCCTGAAAACAAACATTTCATCCAGGATGCAAAATTCCTTTTTTTCTATTTCAGAGTTTTACTCTCCTGAAATTAATTATCTTAAGCCTAAAAAAATCATTTACTCTTACAGTTATGCCCTCTGTCGATGAAGTGAAACAGTAAAAGTAACTGAGAGATCCTAATCAAATAAATAAGTCAATAAATCAACATCTGATATAGAGAAATGTTTTTAAAAATCAACATCAGCCTAAAAAGCAGTGATATTTTATTGTATCTTTTAATTTCACGTACATGCTTCATATTTAAAGGAGCAAAATAAAAGTTAGTTCTTTTATTTTGCAGGAAAAATCCAGACTCTTATATAGGCTTCCTCATGAAACAAAAGCTTTATTTTAGTCATTAAAAAGGAAGTTACAAAACTAGAAAATATTAAATTAAAAGTAGAACAAAAAAATGAAGAAAATCTGCTTTAATAAGTCTGAAAAACATGGTTTTTTTAAGTACATGTGGGAAAAAACCCACAAATGTGCACAGGACGGTTATTTGTTGTCTCATTAAAAAAAAGACACTATATTTTAAATTTATTAAAAGTAGAACCTGTATGAAAAAATTACTCGGATGATTTTCCTGTTGTGAAAATGATTCAGAAATAATTGATAAAATGACTCCTGACGGATTTTTCACAGCGAGGTTTTATTTATGTATCAATCCAAAGAAACACTCACAGTTTTCTCCGTCATGACAGCAGCGTTCTGATGCAGGAGCAGTTTGACGCAGTTTGTGACAATTTCTGATTCGCTGTGTGAACAAACGGACGTTCAAAGACCTGCTTCAGCTGGTTGTGCTCACTCTTTAACTCCCTATTCAGACACAGATGATCCGCTCTGACTCCACGTTTATCATCAGTGTCAAAAAGTGGATTTTTATTTGACTTTTAAAGGCAGTGAAAAAAACACTCTTTATCTTAGTGATTTCCTTCAGTGTTGCTGAATCCAGATCTTTGTTATGTTCGAATGTTGATCTCCATCAGTGTCCGCACAGTCCTGACTCACCGCTGAGAAGAACTTGTTTTACTCTTTGTAAAGACCTTTTTTTTCTTTTGTATGCCGTCACATGAACGTCACTGAATGAGATTGTGTTTGGATGATTTTTAAGTGCAATATATTTATTTTGCTCTCTGGAAGTAATGTGTAATGTACCATGTGGCATTTAAAAATAGTATTTGTAAACCTTGAGAAATATATATATCATCACCTAAACTCTGAGTTTTTTTCTCTCTCTCTCTCTCTATGGAAATGTGTACAGTTTTCTTTTTTATTTCTAAGAACTGCATTGGAAGAAATAAAGTCATTGAAACAGTTTGACACCACGAGGGAAACCGACGTCTGATGAGTGGGTGAAGACATTCATTGAGTTATTATTTTATTGTGAAAGGATTTATGAACTTCCTCCCTCTAGTTTAAGAGCTTAAAGATAAAATATTGAGTGTAAATCTAAGAAGCTGCCAAAAACAAAAATTATATTTGTCTTAACTTCATCCTGATTTAACTCTAGACAGATGTTACACTGCCACCTAGTGGTCAGCTGTTCAAAATTAAACTCATGTTGTAGTTTTTACTCAAATTCTGCCCACACAAGTTAAATTTCTGAATGTCATTATAGTCAATGAGAGGAGAAAAATCTGTCTTCATAAACTGAATAAAAATGAGTTTTAAAATAACTTTGAATTTTAAAAAAAGCCTGTAGGCAAAACAACAACTTTTGGTTTCTTCTTTAAATTCTTTCTGCAGAAAATCTTAGTTTATCAAGTCTGCACAAGCTCAATCTGTAAGACTAAACTGTTACCTAGAACTTTTTATTATTAAAAGTATAAAATAAAATTAATCTCACAATTTAAGGCCATTCAAATCCTTTAATATTTTCTACACGTACATTTATCCACAACCTTTAAGTTTGGAAAGTCATGTGTATTTTGTCAGTTTAGCACTTAAGCACCATAACTGTCCAACATTTAACTCTTCACAGAAAATGAGGCATCAAACTGCAAATATTGATCATATATTCATGACAAGAAGTGTTTGGTATCAAGTGTTCGAGCAGGATCACAGGATGCGTCGGCATTAAAGTGTCAGATCACTGTTGCTCTACCGCAAAAGAGGTGATTGATATAATTTAATTTTAAACATAAGATATCATACAAAATATAAATATATTACACTAAATACAAGATAAAGTTTAATACCAGATTATCAAACACTGGATTATTTTGCATTCATGTCTGAAAAGGAGTGTGAAGAAGACGCAAACACTGTTAATTTATTTTCCAGCTTCCTTTTAAATAAATTTTAAATATCTAGTCTTATACTTGCAACTATTATCAAGTTGTTCTAAAAATAAAGATATTTAATGTTTTATTTCAATTATAGAAGCTCATTACTTTTATATGAACTTGAATTAATTTGAAACCGTACATCATAACAGTATCATATTCAACTTTTAAAAGTATAAATCTGACTCTATGGTTATATGCAGATTATATAATCAATGTAAAATGAGATATACAATTATAAAAAGTTCACATAATAAGTAAGGGAGAGTTGTTCATAAGACAAAACTAAAGAACCTATGAATAATAACTTATTATGAGCAGCTCTGGTGTTTAAAGTCATGAGTAAGGGGAAAGTGTTTGAAACTACTAAAGCAGTTCTGATCACGTTTATTCACAATATTTGTTGTTTATGTTGAATATTGCAGCAGTGGCGTTTACGTCGTTGGACTTCAGGGATCTCTGGTAAGAAAGTTTGACACACTGAGGTAAAAGTCCTGACTTAATAAAATGTGTATTAAATCAAACAAAACATCCCCTCAGAAAGTCTGGGCAGTTGTTGAATTTTTAAAGCACAGCCAAAGATCATCAATAATAATGCTCTGTGAAGCTAATAGACTCAGGACTGAAATGCTTAAACTCTAATAGGAGCTCAGAAATGTTGCAGATTTGCATTTAGGGAATTTTACCAACTGTTTTAAGGGTTTGATGGAAGATTAGAAGCAGATGCATGACAATCAAATTCAACTTTATTTTTTCTCTAACTGTAGTAGTTAATGTTAATGTATGTCAGATACAGAACTGTCAATTAGGTTAAATAAGGAAAAGAAAACAAGGTCAGGAATCAAACCGGGTCAAAGTAGTGTTTGTGTGTATTCTAGGCCACAAAATAAAGATGAAAAACATTTGATTTGGCTGAAACAATAAAGTGCAATAATTATATATTAAAGCATGTATATTATATATTATACATGTATTATTGTAGCTTAATTTTTTATGTCAATCTGCTGCTTTTTATGTTCTAAATACCTATATTTGTGTCTCCCAAAGTGAACACAGCAGTTGAGCAGAAGCAAATTTACTAAACAAGACAAAATAGTGAACCAAAGCATATTGTATTTTATGAGTTACATTGTATGACATCTTACTATATTATATCATATTGTATTACATGGTACTGTATCGTATTGTTTCATATCCTATCCTACTGTATTGCATTGTATTGTATGGTATCTTATCAAACCATGTTGTGTTATATTGTATAGTATTGTACTGTATTTTACTATTTTGTGTCACATCTTATTATTTCATATTGTATCTTATGTTACTGTATTGTACTGTACCATGTCATGTTGTGTTGTATTGTTTCGAATTGCGTTGTAATATACTGTATCTTGTACCATAATGTATCCTATCCTATCCTATCCTATCCTATCCTATCCTAGTGTTGTGTCATATCACATCACATGGCATTGTATGGTATTGTTTCGTGTCATATTGTATAGCACAGAATTGTACTGTATCTTGTAGTATTGTATTGTACCGAATCATACCCTACCAACTGTATCATACTGTATTGTTCTGTATCGTATCGTTCTGTATTGTATCATAACTTCCTGTATCATATCTGATCGTATTGTTCTGTTTTGTATCATATCATATTGTAACATATCACTCTGTAACATATTGTATCGTTTTGTATTGTATCGTTCTGTATCATATTGTATTGTTATGTATTGTGCTGTTCTGTATCGCATTGTTCTGGATTGTATTATATCGTATTGTAACAAATCACTCTGTTACATATCGTATCATTTTGTATCATATCTTTCTATATTATTCTGTACAGTATTGTATTGTATCTTTCTGTATTATTCCGTATCGTTCTGTATTGTCCTGTATCATATCATATAATATCCTATCCTTATATTTTGTATCATATTGTACTGTGTTGTGACGCGTTATACCATATCACACTGAACTGTACTCTATACCATCACATGGTATCATGTCTTTTCCTGTCCTATCTCATTCCAGACAGTCATATCAAATCGTATCATGTGATACTTTGTTAAAATACTGAACTGTTTTATGTCTATCCTATTATATTGTATCTTATCTTGTTTTACCAAATTGTATTCAGTTCTGTAAGATCTTGTCTGACCATATCATTCCGTATTATTTTAAATTTATCTCATCATACCATATAATACTGTTAAATTGTATTAGGCACACTGGTCCAAATTCTATCAAATCTTATCATACTGTATTATATTATGTTCTATTGCATCAAATCGGATTGTTTTGTTTTTTGTTTGTTAGATTATTTATTGAATCGTGTCTGAAATTTCTGAATCATACATTAAGTTTTCTTTTTTTTTTTATGTTTTCGACAGTAGACTGTGTAACACACCCATAACTGTATTGTTCACTCCGGTACACAAAGTGCACACACTCATCCACACAAAGAGCTGTCTATCACCAGAACCATCACCCGCCACCACAGACAAACTGATGGATCGATGGCTGGACGTTAGTCACTGTTTCACCAGGAAGAAGGCCCCACTTCTGGCCTGATAAGAATCGCTTACATCCTTTGAAAATAAATAAATAAACAAATAAATAACATCCAGTGTGGCTCTGATTGGATTAAAGGGAGAGGGGAAGGGCGAGACGAGCCACCGTGAGGTATTGCCCAACAAATTGGAGTTTACAGTCAAGCCAGAGAGTCCATTTTGGGGCATAATTTACACACTGAGGAGCATGAGCTGAATCTAATGTCATTTCCATCAATTTTGCATTTTGGACCTTTTCCCCCCCCCCCTCTGGCTTTTAGCGGTCGTTTGAACCGTCTGGCAGAAGACAGCCAGCGAGTATTACAATGTCAGAGACCACATTTAGCACAGCAGCAGGGTGAGAGGTGCTTCTTGATGGTGTGGTGACTGGCAGAGTGTGTATGTGTGTGTGTTTTCATTGCTGTCCCATCCTGCTAATGGCTAACAATATGCTAATAAGGCCTAAGAGTACGGGATCGGCCCAGACAAACCACTTTAATGGATGTTTTATCTGCAGGTCGAGACTCTCATCAGCCGCGAGCGCTCCTGACAAGATGTGCCAAGTCAAATTTAGCGATAAAAGGGCTTTTAACAAACAGGCCACAAAGTGCTTCAGGGAGGACAAAGGACACGGGAGAGTTTGTGGTGAAATGTGGAACCTGTTGGCAAACAATGGGAATCAGTTTAGAGGAAATACTCCATGAAAGCAAAGTTGGCGGAGGACAAACAGAGACGACAAGACTTCTTGATAGAGCTTCAACTAATTCCACTTTGTGCCCACAAACGCTTGGATTTCAACCCGAATACAAACGAGTCTGTCAGAGGGTTTCTGAGCTCAAACGGGGGACTAACGTTTCGCAGATTACTCATGAGGCCTGTAATCCTTTAGAGGATATACACAAATTAGTGGTGAAAAGAGACAGCTGTGCACTTTACTGAGAAGTTTTGAGGTATTTTTTTGAGACATCTGTAAAGCTAGTGAACCCCACATGACTGAGACACAGCGATAGTCCAGGAGAAAGTTATTTAGAGGGATATTCCAGCGTAAAATTTATTTAGGGTCAAACACACTGTAACACCGAATTGGACACCCCCTTGAGAGATGAATGTTGCTGACCGCTTGCTTCTCTAGTTATACCAACTTTAGTAACGACCGCAGGATAGCAATACAGAGAGTCACACACTCAACCAAAACGCCACTCTATAGTCAGAAATAATGCTCAGAACAGCACCTAACTTTATCAACAGGACATATACGGTCCCAGTCATAGTACTAGATACCAAACAGCTTTTTGGCTTCATTTCTGTAGCAAAGGGACTAAATACAACTCACCTACTCTCTTCCAGCAACCGCTTGTTTGTAGCGAGATCTCACACCAGTCCATTGCAGAGTATAGCGGGGTGACGCAGCTCAAGGAAGAACATTTATGATCATTACTTTATGGAAATGCAATCAGAAATGATCATAAATGTTCTTCCTTGAGCTGCGTCACCCCGCTGTAGTCTGTAATGGACTGGCCTGAGGTCTCGCTACAAACAAGCGGCTGCTGAAAGAGAGTAGGTGAGTTGTGTTTAGTCTCTTTGCTGAAGAAATCAGGCAAAGTTAAAAATTTCTTTGGTGGCTAGTACTATGGCTGGGACCGTATATGTACTGTTGATGAAGTTAGGTGCTGTTCTGAGCATTATTTGTGGCTATAGAGTGGCGTTTTGGTTGAGCGCGTGGCTATATGTAATGCTATCTTGTTGGTATAACTAGAGAAGCAAGCAGTCTGCAACATTCATCTCTCGATGGGGTGTCTAACTCAGTGTTACGGTGTGTTTGACCCTTAATTAATTCTGTGCCGGAATATCCCTTTAAGTATTTATCGGCTGAGGTGGCGTGAAGATGTCGCAGCAGAAACGTCAAACAATCAGCGAAAAAATAACGAATTTAAAATGTGTTAATGTTAAAAAAAAGGAAAGTTATGCTTATAATTAGGATATTTATCTGATAGATTACAGCTCATTAAAACTTTATAGTATTTAAATACAGAAACAGTTCATAGTTTTATTTACGAGCATAAAACATTCAAAAGAATTCTGAGTGAATGATGAATTACACTGACCTGCTCCAAACTTCAAACTCTGTATCGTACAAATCTAGTGAAATGTCAAAACTGATGCAAAAACAATCTTTTGGTCTGATATGAATGTATTTATCTTTTGGGATAAATTGAATCAGGAGATAATCACGTTAATCACAACATATCATGTTTGTCATTTTGACAGCAGTGGGTGGACGGATAACTCTGGCCAGAAGATTCAAGTAAAAGTTTTCCCTTCAGTGTCAGACACACTTAACACACTGTGTAAGATTGCCCCTGACACATGCTGGAGTCTACTGTATACAGGAGACATGCTGACCAATGCTGGACGCAGTAGTTCATTACGGATGAGACCTGATGGTTTTTCAAAAGTCTCTTTGCTTTTGTCCTGAGAGTGTCCTCTGACAGACTGAAAAACAAATTTCTCACAACCCTAAAAACGAACAGATTCGGAGCAGATTTTCAAAGATTTCTCAACTATACAAACACCAGCATACAGACAAAAACATTTAGTAGATAATATTAAAATACTTGAAAAGCAAAACTGATAAAACTTTGACGAAGTTTAGGACTTTAGAGTAATTCTAATCCATTATATTTGAGGATTTAAAGGGATGGTTAGTTTCATTTTTGTAAATAGTTTTGTTATAGTTGCTTATCAAAAGTCAGTGAATTAGTTGCAGAACTCTTGGTCTACAGCATGGAAATACAAAACACACAGAGTATACAGTTTGATGTGGAAAGATACGATGATAAAATATGATATGATGTGCCATGATATGTTCTGGTGTTTAGTTTTCCCTGGTTTTTGGTTATCTGAGTTTATTTTCTGACCGTGTTTCCCTCCTGTTCCCAGTTTTTTATTCTTCAGATCAGTTTTCAGTGTTTCCTGTTTTATTTTGTAGTAGTTTATTCCCTGTGTTTCTAGTCATGTTTTACTTCCTCTGTGATTGTCTGCACCTGTGTCTCAGTGTCTCACCTGCCTCTCGTTGCTTGTTTCCCTGTGTAAATATAGTCTCTGTCTTCTCCTGTTTCTTTGTTGGTTCATTGTATGTTGTACATCTTCTTGTCTGTATGCCAGTGTCTTATTTTGGATTTTGTGGTTCTTTGGGTTGGACAAGTTGGAAAGCCATTTTTTTGTTGTTTTAGTTCTTCTTAAATAAATCCTTTTTTGTGTGTTCTGCATTTTGGGTCCTTTCTTTTTTGTTTTACTCTGGAACGTGACATAATGAACCAACCCGTGACATGATGGACATTTATACAAAACCTTATGATCCGCAATAACATCAAATTATATAACACGATAGAGCATGACATAAAATGACTCCACGCAATATGACACAATACTATACACACCATGACGTGATACCAACATACCTCACAATATAATGATGACCATAGACTGCATATAGAATGGACGCCGTCTGCCTCCTCGCCAGGTGAAGACACTGCGAGAACAGCACCCTCTGGTGACGGGCTGGAGTATAGGTCATAAATCCCGCCTCCTCCAGCAATCCCTATGGAGCTGTGAACAAACTTTAGAAATTTATTACACAGAATATAAATATTTCTCCTCCCTGGTTGTGATGTTGACATGTAGTTACAGTAAGACTGGTTTGTGCTCAAGTCCTCTTTTTTCTGTACAGCTACATTTTTAAAAGTTATTAGGGGGTTCATGTTTACTATGATTGACACTTGATATAGCCTATGGGCGTTCAAAGATTGCGTAGCTCACCAGGGGGTTACGCTGTTTGAGCTGAGCGTCATGTTTTTCTTAATGTTGTTAAATTTTTCAATTTTTAAATCGATTGGAGAAAACTGTGTCTTGTTTTTGGTACATTGAGTATCGGTTTCCAACTCGTCCTTCTTTACACCAATCTGATTATCTTCCCTATATGATGTAATGTTGGAGTTTAAACATGAAATTCGTGCACATGCTCAGTCCGGACACTTCACTGGGAGCAGGTGCTGCAGTGCATCATCATCTTGTCCTTACAGGTGTCACACACTCTCCCCTTCTCCCCTCAATCTTCTCTGTGTTTACCTAATAAACTCAGTGTATCTCTGTGGCATGTGTCCAGCCCAACTGCTGCCTCTCCAAAGACAACGAGGCCTGATAGCAGGGAAACAGGAGCGACCGGCTGCATAACAACGACTTATTATGATGATGAAATGTCCTACAAGACCCCAAACACCCTCTTAGAGAAATCTCTCCTCCGATAAGGGGAGTCTTACTCGAGGGGGAGGGTGGGGGGTCCTAACCTGATTGGATCGGCGGCTCGGCGGGGGCGCGCGTAACGAAATCAAATGGCCGTCAAGCCGCTGTCATGCATAATTAATTGGGCCTTCTACGACCAACTACACAAAAATCCATGGTCATTTGATTAGAGGGTTTTGGAGGACTCTCTGAAGTGCATCGCTGTCTGAGCTGCTTCCCTGCTCACCTCTCTATCTGGGAGGAAGGTGGCAGAGTGACGTCAGCCTGTGTATGCTTAAAACTCCGAGACAGCAACACTAATCCAAACTTTTACCTGTGCTCAGAGGTACTTTGGTGTTAGAGCTGCTTCAGTATGAGTGTGTACTCCAGAAAAGCCTGTAAAAATGAGTGGTCCATGCTTTTTACTCTATTTAAGATCCCCTGACGGTCATAACACGGATGTTTAGTAGCATTTTTACTTCTATTTTTCTGCTGTAGTTCTGTGTGAATTGTTTTTGCACAGACAAACTGAGACAAATGCCTCGTAAACAAACTCACTCGGCAGTAAACCCCAGTCTGACTGTCTGCAGTGGCTGATGGGAAAGGCTCTAGTTTTGGTCACAAATCTCAGTATTTGACCTTTTTTTTATGTCTGTGTTAAAACGGTCACCGATGGGAATCTGTGGCACTGCTTAGAGCGCTTTCACTTTTGCTTTATTTATGTTTTGTTTTTTATTCTATGTTTGTAACACTTCGATGTATGCCACTTTATCATCTCCCCTCAGAAACAATGAAGTACAGGTAGGGCTGGGCGATATCGATATATATCAAGATAAAAAAATGAAATTTAACTGTACTTATTGGTAGCATGTCTGTTGCAATACAATAAGCTACTGCATCTGTGAGGTCTTTGTGTCTCTTTGACGTTTTGTCGTAAGGCATTGCGGCTGTTTCGGCTGCACAGGCGCCATGGGCGTGCTCTGCTGCGTGGCGCTGCTTCAGTTGGTGAAAAAGATTTGAGGTATTCCCTGACTTTGTGTGAACATGTACTCGACATAATTTGCAGTGAACATTACTCTGCTTCATGTCATTCCACCGACGATTTTGTCATCTGTTGAGCCTTTATCTGTATTTCTGTCGGGGGTAGCACTCATTTTCTTTTCTTCTCACTGACAGTGCTGTCGGCTTCACATGTTGAAGTGCTATGGTTGCGTGTAGCTGCAGCCTGCTACTACGCAGTTGTTTGCTACTTGATTCTAATTCAGCGCATGATTGGTTCAGCGTGAAGGGAACCTGGAGCAACTCCCCTTTTCATTGGCTATTCTTAAAGTCTATCAAAACATGGCTGAATGCCAGCTATCGAAAAGCATATGGACCATGTTTTATATTGATATTTAGGTAAATTAATTTTCAATATATATCGTTATTGTTTTATCGCCCAGCCCCAAGTACGGGTTATCTTTTTGGGCATTTTTTGCCTTTATTACAGAGGAAATGTGTGTCTTCATGAAGACGAGTTAGACCGCTGAACAGTAGACTCTGCTTAATCCATTTGGCCAACAGGACTTCAAGTGTTGACCTGCTGATCCAAGGAGGGACGCTTGATTTTACTGGTTTAAGTCTGAGTGTTCTGTAAGCAAGGGCTGCACAGTGGTGCCTTATAGCAAGAAGGTTCCTGGTTCAAATCCCTCGCCAGGTAGGGGCCTCTGTAAGTTTGTATGTTTTCCTCATGTAAGTTTGGGTAACTCCAGCTTCCTCCCACAGACCAAAGGCATGCTCCCTAGGTTAATTGGTCGCTCTTAATTGTCCTGAAAGTGTGAGTGTGAATGACTGTGTCTCTCTATTCATCAGCCCTGTGATGGTTGGGGGTGTTTTGAGCAGTAATAGGATGTTTATGACATATATTTGAGAACTGTCTCTTTCACTGTTCAGTCATCCAAACATGAGAATCACAGTGGATCTGCTGTCTTAACCCTATAATGTCTTTTGTATCATATTTGATACATACTTTTATCGAATCAATATGATCAACAAATTATTTAAAAAAACACCTGAATACAGTCTGATTAATAATAAAATGTCCTCTTGTGGTTTATCACTTTCCAAAAACATCTACTGTATCAAATGAGATAAATTAATATATTTGTTAAATTTTAAGGACATTCTGATTTTATTTTGGTTTTCAGTAGTAAGTGAAATAAACATTTTAGCTCCAAAAAATAGAATTTTCTGGTCATAATTTGTGGTTTCAGGCCTTAAAGGGCCAGAGTGAGTTCTTTTAATCCACAGAGGAAGCAGGACCTCTTCTGCAGAGATCTGTGTGTGAACATCACCACCTAGAGGTCATATGTGGAATTAGAGAATAAGAACCACAGCAGACGAGTCAAACCTCAGCAAGATTTTATTCCAAAAAAAAGCTTATTATATTCAGGAGTTAAAGATGCATATACTTACATGTGTAAATATTTAATGTTTAAATACACAAAGTGGGAAAACAATGTGCTTCAGTAGCTGCAATGTCAGTATGCACGTCATGTGCATACGTGATAATGTCTATAGGGATGTGGTTTTCTTATGGTTTGTTCAGGACATCTCTCCCTTTTATTCTCAGGAGATTTCCTCTCTTCTTCGTGGTCCACATCCACCTTTAAAAAGTCTCAACAACCTTATTTTTCAACGCTTAAGATGGAAGACAGCTCCCTCCAGGCTCTCACTTCTTCACCACGTATCAATGAATTCACAACAAATGAAGACAAAAATAAAAAATAAAAACTTCCACCGTTGAAGCACTTAATCCATTAAAACAGCTTCTCTTTTATTTTCTTAATATTTGCTTCCCCTCCTGCAGAACTCACACCGCACCTGCTCGAACACTTCAGAGTACCGGTCTGGGATAAAGGTCTGTTTGTTGGCAGCATGTCAGAGGTTAGTAGCTGACTGGCTGGGGTTCAGCCATCTTGGGAAAGAGGGTTCATGACTCATGTCTCTGCAGACGGGGTGTTAAAGACGGTAAAATGAAGTATTGGGATTCTTCTGTAGAGCGGTACCTGCTGGCAGGAGGACAAAGTCAGTCAGAGGGTCGGGGGGGTCTGGACTAGTTGGCTGCATGGGGTCTTCCCTCGGGGATGAGCGAGGTGAAGAAGGTGCTGATGAAGGACCACGCGGTGGTAAGGAAGCTTGGTTCAGGTATAGCAGCAGCAGCAGCAGCAGCTTGGTCGTCATGTCCTCCCCCTCCCTCCTCTCCGCTGTCATCGTCCTCCAAACCCTCGTCCATTAAACGTTCCTGGGACACAGATGACAGAAGACAGTGAGGGTGTAGAGATGCATCCAACTAAAGAAAGACCATTTTTGCACTTCTGTGTCTGCTGGATACTGACTTCCGCTTAGTATTTGTTCTCCAAAGTGATGTGAAGCTTCTGGAACACTGTATTTCCTTCTCGAAGATCTGTTAAACCTATATCTGTTTGCTGTTTGCTGTTGCTGTTTCTACCTGAACACCAGAGCTTTACTGTGTACATTTTTCTCTTTGCTCCTTTTTTCTACAGTGAAATCTTTAAAGTATGATTTCTCACCATTCGCCATTTATAGACCCAGTTATTTTTTCATCAGTATTACTTCTCAAGCCTTTGACTCCACTTTAAAATTAACAAACGCGTTTATGTGTCCTTCTAGTTTCTTCTCTTTCTTTTATCTTTTATTGGTTTTGAGTGTCATTTAGAGCTCTGCATAATCACAATATTTTCACTATTATAAAATAGCTGGAAAAAAGGTTTTGGACTGTGTATACATGCTTGTTTCTGTATCATCTGTTGACCCACTGCTCCTGATTTGAAGATCATCCCTCTTTCGTGGCCACTTGCTCTCTTAAAGTGAGGAGTCTTGTAAACTAAACCAGCTCTCCCAGGCCTATTAGCGTACCGCTGTTCTCTTTAAATGCATGATTATAATCCAATGAGGGAGTGAAGTGAAGACTGGTCTGCCTCATTAAGAATCCAGCAGGCTTCACACACTTGCTTCTTGGGTGTAAAATGCTCTTAACTCAAGATATGACCACTCTATTTTATACTGGTATGTTGGTCACACAGGTGTGGGGGTGCAGCTCATATTTAAGAGGTGAAAAAAGGTATTAAAACTGTATCTATATGCAAAATTCTGTTGTTAACAGAAATGCAGAACAGCTGATAAGATACAACACAAGGCTGCAGCATTGTGACTAATGCTGGGAGTAAATACAGCGTTATTTCTACTGTCTCCACGTAGGCACGTTTATCCAGTCACTTGCGTGTTTAACCTTAAAGGGATTGTTAATGCCTCGATTTAATTCCCGGCTGCCCTTTAAAAGAAAACTTGTTAGACAAGTCAAGGCAGTTAGAAGCCCGATTCAATCACCACGGTTACGTAACTAATTATTTTGGCCTTTACGAGCTGCTGTGGGTTTGTTCTTGGCCGTCATGACCGTGTTTGACAAATACTGAGACTCATGCGCTGCAAAGAGCAAAGATTATAGTAATAGTAATGTTTTTATAAGTAAACACACTAGCTGCTGCGCACAAGGTGCCTCAAGGACCGACTGACCATTTCCTGTATGTCCTGGTGTCTCTCTGCTTCCTCCTGAGGAGCTCTGGCTCCGTCTCCTGCTCTGGGGTTCTGTTGCTCCAACCGGAAGGGAAACCAACCAGCCTGGTGCCTGTGGGAGAAAAACACAAACACACTCTTAGACCTGCATTCATGAAAACACTGATATGATCACAGTTAGTCTGCCAGAGTCCGTAACTAGAGCCACTTTTAAGCAGTTGTATGTGTGTGGTTAGAAGAGTCAGCTGTTGAGAAATAACAGACCGTTGCTATGAGCTGTTGCTATGCAATGACCAATCAGAATCCAAGACTTATGCTGCATTCGAGTTACGTCAGAAGTCAGATGTCGGAGGTGAAAATGACGTCACACCCGAGTTACCAGCGTTTCAGTGACCAAGTCGGAAAAAAACAAAATTGGAGGCGAAAACAAGATGGTAAGCGCTAAAATAACTTTTGTACATGTAACCATCTTGTTTCCGCCTCTGATTTTGTTTTTTTCCGACTTGGTAACTCAAACGCTGGTAACTTAGGTGTGACGTCATTTTCACCCCCGACATCTGACTTCTGACGCAACTTGAACGTGGCTTTATCACAGCAGTGAAATCAACTGCGATAAGTTCAGGTGTAAACAATGTATGTGATGGAATCATTGACTTACAGGTAGACAAGCAGCATCGCGCCAACCACCATGACGAAGCGACTAAACGAAGAGTAGAAGTAAACGATGCTGAGCAGCACGCCGGCACGAGACACCGTGTACAGCCAGTCCAGCCAATCACGATTCAGCTCATCATCATTCAACACCGCCCCGCCCTGTGCGTTCATCTGGATGTTGGGGTTGGCCGGTTGGTTCTCTGGTAGAGGGTTGGGGTCCGGGTTCGGGTTCGGTCCTAGCGGCGGCTGCACGGCTTCGTTGGGCGGGGCAGGTTGAAGGGGTGAGGAGGGGGAGGGAGAGGGAGGAGGAGGAGTAGCAGGAGGCTGGGAGGCGGCGACTGCTGCTTGACTGAAGAGGGAAGATGAAGAGAAGATTTAGATTAAATTCAAAAAATTCAAAGTCCTGTGACTGATAACGGGTGGAATAAAAGAACAGAAATATAAAACACAGACATGACTTACTATTGCATGTAGTAGTGGCGTGCATACATCTGCTGCCACCACAGCATCTGCATGGGCATGTACATGGGGTGGGGAACCATGTTGGCAGGGAGACCACCCTGTAGAGGGACCTGGGCTCCCCCTGGCCTGTGGAAATATAAAAATACTAGGATTTAACGAGGGATTCAAGGTATTTAACAACTCAGACTACCATAATACAACATAACACCAGCCCAGAAATCAGACTCCCACCTGTGTTTTGTGTTTAATAGACGCTCTCCCACAGTCTCGACTAAGTCTGATTAAAGAAAGCTTCTTAATGGTTTGATTTCTCACAAGTCTGTTGAATTGGATTACATCAGATTATGAAGCTCTCTCAGTCTTTAAATGTGCCTTTCAAAAACCTGCTGTGAAGATGTTACATGAAGAGTCGTGTTAAACAAGACGGCTGTTAAGAGATTAGTGCCCTGACAGAGTTTAGGGCCTCAATGCTCAGCAGAAGGGTCTCATACTGAAGGTGTTCCTCCGCTGTAAGAACCTACACTACAGCAGCATTACCTCACCAATCACATGTCTAAACTACATAAGAAGTCTTTCTGGAAATAAAAAATTATGTTTATTTATAACCAGAATCTCTAATAAGAGCAGCAGTCTGTTCTTCAAAGCAACTGTGTGCAATAGAGAAATAGCAGACTTCAGAATGCAGCAATTAGCCAATCAGAGTCAAGTATTTAAGGCATCTTTCAGAGTTCAGATTCCTCAAATACGATTATCGAAGTCTCAGTCTGAGCTCGAGAAATAATAAGAAACTCTTACCACTGAGGGACAGCAGGGGGGCTGTGGGGGTTGTACTGGGGGAAGCCCCCACGATATCTCAGACCATCATAACTTCCTGGGACAGAAGAAGAAGACGAGGAGGAGGAGGAGACTGGCTGACCATCTTGATTAGGAGTGTTGGCAGGCGAGGTGGAGCCAGCGTTGTCTGAACTCTGAGTAAAGAACAAAAAAAACAGAAGCTGGTCATGATCTCTGTCATAAATATGAAGACACAAAATGATCCTTAACAGCATTTCAGACTGTACCCAAAGAGAGTCCTGGCTAAAGTGTGACAACATACAAACAGAATAGGAACTTGAGATTCGTGAGCTCTCTAAAGAACATTATCAATGTTTGCTTTTCGGTATTAAAACCAACAGAATAAACTCTTGATACAGTTTCAACACCTGCTGCAACAAGATAAGATATTGTTATCTGTGCGTCTTTATCAGGTGTCATAAAAGGTCATTCTTTGTCCAAAACTGCCTCAAGGAAATGTGAACGTTACAAAACTTGTATCAACTTTTTGATGATAAGTCATAAATCTGTGGAGACACGAGGCATTTGAGGAGTTCGATGATAAAGTCTGAGAAAAGTCGAGAATCTGAAGAGCTAAAATCGGACTCAGCAACACTCAAACACACACTCCTTTTTCTTCAAGTTTATATTTATAGATCTTCTCTACGTGGAATTCATTTGGATCACTTTTATGTGAGATAACAGGGAGATAGAAATAGTTCAGGCACCAAATAGTCATTAATTTTAGGCTTAATGCCACATCGGCTTGTTACACCAGCGTGAACACAGATAAAATAAAGTATGTTACAGTAAAAAAGTGATAGACAAGCAGTAAAAGGGGAGCATTCCGGGATTACAGCTGAGAGTGTGAAAAGCTCTTCTTAAAAAAGATAAAATACAGCATGGACAATTTAAAGTTACAATATCAGGCTTTTCCAGGATCCAAGCGTTGGATTTAGCTGAATACACGAGCTGCTAACATGACAACAAAGCGCTAAAACACTCGAGTAAGAGTCAACACGGCTCACAGGCTCTGGTGAATGTTTGACTAAGCATATTTCTGTCACCTCAGAGAGTCTTTTCAGCGCCGTGTTTCCTGGAACGAGCCTGAACAAAGCTGTCATTCATAAACTGAGCCGTACAGGAGGAGGTCAGGAGAGCAGCAGTGCTGTGTACTCACGCTGGAGTCCGAGGCAGAAGAGCCGGCTGTGGAGGGGCTCCGAGGCATGGGCGAGGCTGGGGGGCTGTGAGAGGCACACACTAGATGCATCATGTGGTATTCATCCTGCTGCGGGTCGACGAGGTTAAGACAGGAGCCGGAGTGTGAGGGGAAGAGGAGGAGGAGGAAGGGAGAGAAGAGGAGGAAGGAGGAAGTGAAGGTAACAGAGAGACAAATACAGAGAGAGAGAGAGGGAGAGAAAGAGAGAGAGGATTATTGTGGAAATGTCCAGAAGACAAACACAAAGCTCAGCCTTTGTTGGTAAATCACATCACATCAGCTTTTGTTTCCCACACAGACTGTTTTACCTCCCAAAAACTCACAAACACAAACACACACTAACACAAACACTGTGTCTGTGTACTCAAACCCACAGACTCAATAACCCGCAGGTATTATCCTCTATGCAAATGACTCCATCAGAGATTCAATAATAAGTCAATTAAAATGATTATTTTCAGTTTTTTTCAACTGTTTGGAGAAATTCCTGAAGCAAAAATACAGAAAACCTTCTGTATCCTACTTCTCCTCTATCAAACCTGATGAAGTTTTCTTTCTTTCTGTTAGTCTGACCGAACAAAACTTTTAAGGTGATGGTAGTTATGACCCTCAGATTGAAGGGCAGAGCCAAGTTCAGGTTTTTCCTTTGAGGCCTTTCTCTCATTCAAAACAGGAACCTAATGATTGAAGATTTGATGAGTGAGGGTTATAATCATGCGCTCACTGATCTTACCGCTCATGTTTGATAGTCATATGTACAGTACATTCATTCAGTACATATAATTTTGGTGTGTTATTGCTTTATTACTTAGAAACAGAAATAACAGCGATGAAATAATACAGAAAAAATACAAACAAGTGGAAGTGCTGATCCTGCACAAGCTCTTTGTGTTTGACCCTTTAGCTGTGAATTCAAGTTGACGGACAGCTGACTACATACAGGACAGTGAGATGCCAAATATTCCTTAAAGTCCACGAAATCAAGAGAAAAATTTAAATGTGCAAGAGATGACTCGGTTTAGTTGTGCTGCAAAACTGGATCCTACCCATGTAAACAGATTTCTCATTCACACACACTCACACACACGCACACGCACACACACACACACACACACACACACACATATAAAACAGCACTGCAGCAGATCTTACCTTTCTGAGCACATCACTGAGCTGCAGGTGATCCTGAAGGAGCCTCCCTGAGTACACCAGCCGCTGATCTTTGGATAGCTGTAACACAAACACAGCACGGAGAGTATAAACACACACTCTTTTTTGTTATTAAAACACACCTACATGTGACGACAAGCATAAAGGTTACCCGCCGGCCACCTGACAATCTTTACTAAAACCAGATAAAGATATATTTGCCTTTAAGAGAAACAACTGATAAAAATGCTGTTTCTTTATGTGCCACTAAGTCATGTGACCCTTTGTGTAAAACTGATCCTGCACAGAGTCAGACAGCAAATGTAGGCCTCATATTTAAGATTAAACAGAAACATCCACAGAAGCTCCAGGTGTTTCTCATGTCAAGGATGGACTTTTAATCAAACTTTACGACAGTCTGGAGCGACAGAATTGAAATGAAATCTACAATATATGACAGGACTTCCTGTTTTCTTAACAAGGGTTTCAAATGTCACGGACAAATATGTTTTCAGGATCAACTCTCAAACCCGTCCGTCATTTCGAGTCTGTTGGCACACTGACACGAAGCAGAAGTGAAAGAAAATGGGTTTCTTTTGTAGTCAAGCAGGATAGTTTCTGTTTCACAGTAGATTAAACCAGTAAGGGAAGATGTCTGGGTTGTATTTAACAGCTAAACTGTATTATGTGAAGTGTATGACACATGATGTTGAATCCTCAATGTGTGTTAAGTGATCAGGCGTTTACAGATTAAACAAGATTGCTGGTCTGGATCATCAGATTACAAAGTTTACCTGAAGCATACTTGAAATCTTTAATCATATTCTCTGTGCATCATCAAACTTTCACTTCCTCTTTTCATCTCATTTAATAGACACTCAACCGCGGTGGAAAGCTAACATTTGAAGTAGAAAGGACAGTTCACATAAAAGACTCGCCACAAGACGTGTTTTAACTTGCATCTCTTTGCAAAAATGCTCTTCTGCAAACTTCTGAAACCTGTCATTTCAGACCAATGTGACTGAACGAGAGCTACAGAACTGTAAACCTGTTTGAACAGGCTACACTTCACTGAGCAGAGGAAGTCGGGACACAGGATGAAATATGCAGTGGCTCTGGCTTTCCAAAAATGTAATGCATTCTTGTAAGGAAGTGTAAGGGTGTTTCTTGGTTGCTTTAAAGTGAATAAAGATTTTGAATAAAAAGGTTTACCAACTGCTTTGAAATTGAGACCCTCAACTGAATGACTATTGCTGACTGGCAGGTTGCTCTTAAGTCGTCAAATCAAGTAAATGAGTATGACTGGAATGAGTTTTTGCACTGTGCAGATTTTTTACATTTATTTGTGAGTTACTTAGCTGTTTCAATCAGAAGTGCACCCTCACTTACTGGCCGTGACCTGAGATGCACTTCACACTGAAACCCTAGTCCCCAAACATAACCCTGTTTTAGCATGTGCTGCTTGTTGCTATGGTTGCATAGCTCAGTTTATTCTCGATGCCCATCTTTATTTACCACGAGCAGCAGGTTGTTTCTAAGTGTGGTCTGGTGGAGCCGATTCGTTTTATTCTCAAACTGCACATCTGTGTAAACTGGTATTGTTTGAACTATTTCTTTGTCTTCTTTTTGTGTATTCTGCTCTGCAAAGTGACAAAAACTTTGCAAACGAGGACAAAAGAATGCTTGTGAAGACTTCAATCAATCAACCCATAAGCAAAAGCAGTCTCCCTGTTCAAGAATAACCATTAGAGAAGTTTATTTTTCAGCTTATGCATGAGGTGCAGGAGGTGTACATCCTTTTCTGTGCAGAGAACCAACACAATGCACCTTTTAACAACGTAAACACTATCATAAAGAGCCCAATATGAGTCATTTTATATTTCTCTTATTGCAAATGTTCATTTTAATCGAAATTCTTAATGTTTCTTTTCTATAATCTTATTAATTATCTCTGTTCTTAGTCCTTTTCTAAACTCCCGCCTTAGAGGTTTTTACTTCTTTTACCCTTTTATGGTAAAGAGCTCTTATTTCTTTGTTCATTTTATTTGCTTTAGTCCATCAGGTTTTAATCTTTTATCTTTTATCTCCAGTGTTTCCTAAAGGTAGCTCTTTCCTCATGTAGTGTCTCGATGTCAGGCCATGTCTCTAACAATATATCTTAAATTCTCACTCTGTGTGCGCTTGTGTGTGTGTATGTGTGGGTGAGCGAGGGTGAGTGAGAGGGTAGAGTCGGGTTTTATTTGTTGTTTAATTGTTGTTTTTAGCCTCTGTGAAAAGTGCCAAAGAATAACCATTAGAGAAGTTAATTTTTCAGCTGAGGTGTACGCCCTTTTCTGTGCTGAAAACCAACACAATGCACCTTTTAACAACCTCAACACGATCATTAACAGCCCAGTATGAGTCATATGATTGTTAAACATACTAAGCTTACACTTGAAAACGACATGAGCTGAAGATTACGCTGCAAGAAAACCATTAACCAGTCAGCCACTCACCGGCTTACTGGGGTACACCTTGGAGATGTGGCTCTTCAGCCTCTCCACAGTCCAGTTCAGGAAGCAGTTGATGGTCTGATCTTCATACTTCTGGTTCGGGGCCTTAATGACCAAGGTCACGGGAGTATCAAGAGCCCCAGGGTCCATGGCTCATATTACTATCAGGGTGGTCTCCGGAGAATCTGAGCTCAGATGAGCTTAAGTGTCACGACTCAGGACTCACCTGAGGACAAGGTTTCCTCAAATCCTTTCCATTCTGCACTCAGAGACACACCTCAAACAGTCCCTGTTGTGGGAAGGGGGCATGTGGTTCCCCCTTTATAACATGAGCCTCATCTGTGAGGATATCTGGAGGGTCCTCACTGTTTCAACAGGATTTCCTCTGGGGTCTTTGTTCAGGGGTTTCTGTAGGGAAAGAATGCAGTAATATGAGTCTCTGTGCTTGTTTAGGACGTTTTAACACATAAAAACCTCCTTCCTGTGGAGTTGTGGAGGTCTCGTGTATCAGGTCACTCTTCCTCACACCTGCCGTGTTGCGTCATATTTCCACGAAACTGTCAAAACAACCTGCTAACGAGCTGGATATCATTCAGAGAAAGCGAAACTATTGGACTCGTACAAAGAGTTGAAGCCGTTTACTGCTTGAAAACAACATTTCCTTAAACTTAGTCATACAGTGAAGAAAGTATCTGTACAAAGCAGCTAAACAGGAGCAGCTCTGCTCATATTTTGTTTGACCCTTGTTTTAAAGCCGAGCTAGCAAACAGTGTTAGCTTCACAGCTAACGACAGCTACCGTCGCTTTTACTCTCTTTAGATTTATTCTGCTTAATAAACCGTTACTACAGTGACAACACATTAAACCACTAAACAACATGGACCCAAGCACTGTTACCGCTGCAGAGAGCTTTATTTTTATACCTGCTCGCTCCTTTCGTGCCGTCGTCTCCTCGTCCCGGCTCGGCTCCACTCGGCTCGCCCGCTGCCTTGTTGTTGTAATGTCGGGTGTGAGAGCGGAAACGCGTCATCATCCTCTCAACAGCTGATCAGGAAGAAATGCCAAGAGGAAGAAGAAACAGGAGTGAAACAGGGGCGGATCCAGACTGGGTGGCCCAGGTGGTCCGACTGAGACGCTGACTTATAAAAAAACATCGTTAAGCATCCTACAGATTCAGGACTGTTTTACATTCAGTTATTAAATGAACAACTAACCATTAGAGGTTGGGTTGCCTTTTGGCCATGAGTTTGCTACCTGTTATTCAAGTCAGCCATGCCCCTAATAATGCAAACTCACGACCTTAAAGGGATATTCCCACGTAAAATGAATTTAGGGTCAAACACACCGTAACACCGAGTTAGAAACCCCCTTGAGAGATGAATGTTGCCGACCGCTTGCTTCTCTAGTTATACCAACTTTAGTAACGACTGCATGATAGTAATACACAGCGGTCTGAGGAGCCGTAAACAAACGTCAACCAAAACGCCACTCTATAGCCACAAATAATGCTCAGAACAGCACCTAACTTCATCAACAGGACATATAGGGTCCCAGCCATAGTACTAGACACCAAACATCTTTTTAACTTTGCCTAGGTGCTGTTCTGAGCATTATTTGTGGCTATAGAGTGGCATTTTGGTTGAGGTTTGTTTATGGCTCCTCAGACCGCTGTGTATTGCTATCGTTTGGTCGTTACTGAAGTTGGTAAAACTAGAGAAGCAAATAGTTGGCAACATTCATCTCTGGAGGGGGTGTCTAACTCTGTGTTGCAGTGTGTTTGACCCTAAATTCATTTTACGCTGGAATATCCCTTTAAAGCCCATGTGGGCAGTTTTTTTAGGGGTTATGAAACACAAATAGAGAAATAAGAGTGTCTTTATTATGTAAAAAAAAAAAGCAAATGAAACACTTGACGATAAAACCAACAAATTGGATATTGTAATCCTTAATGCCTGTATCTTCTGTGAGGGTGGTAGGAACACAATATAAAACTCCTTTTTTTTTTTTTTTTTTTTTACAGTAACCCCTGTTTACTTTTTGTCTTACAGAATTCATGCTGTCTGTAGTTTAAACTTATTATTTCATACATTCTCTGTTTCTGTGCTTGTCTGTGTTACAACAAACACAATAAGCTTTTCTGCATCTACAATTGTCATATTGCTACATGTGTTTTGAATACATTTGTTTTGTAGACAGTTTAATGTGGTCTTCACTTTGTCACATATATCAGCCAAACTAATTCAGAGCTGATTTGCTGATGAAAGCAGGACTCAAGGTTGTTGTTTTTTTAAGTGATTTATTTTAAAATATAAAGGTTGCCAAGTTCAAAGTAAACATCTTCCAGTTACACCCTCAGTCCCCCGAGGTTTCTGATCCAAGTCTCAGTTTGTGCAGAACCTCCTTGGTCAGCTGTTTGCTGTAGCGGTTGATCTTCCAGTGTCCAGGCATCCATCCCAGCAAGAAACGATGAAAGTCCGTCCAAGCAAATGCAAACATCTCCCTCCACTCTTTCTCTAACGCAGAGAAGTCCACATCTTTTCTCACGGATACTTTTAACTCTGCAAAATAGTAGTCCAATAAGCCTGGTACCTTCTTTTCACACTCTTTCTCCTCCATGCAGCTTCCTAAAAAATACACAACATCCTTCATCCCACATCCCCCGCCTACATACTGAAAGTCCACGGCTGCTACATCCCGTCCGCTCTGTGAAAAACAGAAGTTTGCCAATTTAGCATCTCCATGAACGATGGTTTTAAAGCTGCATTCGTTCAGTATCCTGTCAATGTCTCCAGCTGCTGCTTTGAGCTCGGCATCCTCCATCGCCTCCAGCTCATCCGGCCTCGTGTCCAGGTGCCAGTAGGTACCGACAGGCCAGAGACCCTCTGGGGCCACACCGAGAAAGAGAGCGTGGAAGTGGGCAAGCCAGCTGAGGCAGGCCTTCATTTCTTTGTTGTTCACCCTGGTCCTAGAGAAAAACAAATGAGGATTAGTATCCAGAATACAATTTGAATATCCTCTTATCATGCCTCTTCTTTTTCTCTGTATCCTGAAAGACAATGATACTTGGTGTTTTGCAGACTGTAAGTTTGGTGCAAGGTTTGAGTTGTTGGTGTTATCTCAACTGATGCAACTGTATCCTAAATCAGAAGTGAAGATCAGACTAGGCTGCGTCTGAACTTACATATAGCTGGTGTACCTAAGGTCTGGTGCTCAAATTAATCTTATAATTTCACCAAAAACACTGAAAAAGAAATGTGGAATTTTGCGCACTCATGTGATATAATAGAGTGAGTCAAATGTTCTTTACTCTACCTTCTCTGACCATAACCCGCCACATCCAGGTCCTCCAGCACAATCAGCATCTCGTCTCCATGGGAACAAGCAGCCAAAGAAGCAGGGATCCGACAGCTCTGATTGGCTGAGTAATTCTGGTACCAGTGTGTCTCCACTTGATAAGACCTCACTTTCCGTGCGTGAGAGCGGTCCGTGCTCCAGCCTCGGGGATGCTCCGCCTCTTCAGGAAACTTGACATGCTTGACGACCACAGAGGGTCGATCACAGCCCTCCAGGTGCAGCCGGACGATCTCGCCATAACCGCTCCACAGTGTCTGGATGCTTTCACCAACACGCAGGGACGAGGCTCCGCAGGTCTGCAGGATGAGGTCCTGGTACTCCTGTTTCATCTCCAATTAGAGCTGAAACACAAGAAAGAAGAAAAACAAGCATTGTCAAATCCATATTCTTACTTCCTATGAGTGGTAGCATTAATCTGACACTGTGGTCGACCAATTTAAGTTTTACTGTGTGATTTACAAATATCTTTGATTTGTGCCCTTTTTTCAGCTGTCCTCAAAGGAAAATGAGTCTGAAAAGCTTTTAAATAACTTGTACAATGATGCTAGTCTGCAGATCAAACTACCTACAGATATTTAGTTGGGTAAAATTATGGCATGAAACTAAGAGCCCCACTTTGACCTTAATTGGCATATTTATGATTTGTTTTCTTCTCTGATAGCTTTTGATACTTTCACCTAGAGACAAACTTTCCAAAACACAAGCAGCTGCAACTCAACTCCTTTTAACAAACACATATCTAAATGGAAAATAGTTTTTACCTTAACAGTGACCTGGACAGAAACAAGCCTTATTTCTTCAGTTCCTCCTCTGATGAGAACAACGTATTCTACAAAGATGGGGAGGAAATGTAACCATAGCTGTCAGGGATATAAACAGAAACGCTCAGCTTCACGTCAAATTCGTCTCAATGGTCAGACATCAGGAAGTGTTTTCTGCACCCTTCTGTGTAGTGCTTAAAGCTGCAGACCTGACACTGAGTTAGACAAATGAGTAACACTGCCTCCTGCTGGGCTGGAGTGTAACAATAGGTTTAGTCTGCGCAATTGTCCATCATTTGATTCATGAGACTGTCTTCAAAACTGGTCAGTATTGATCTTTAAAAAGAAATTCAAAGATGCTGGAGTAAACGCAGACATTTACTTACACCCCTCGTTACAGTGAGCATTGGTACAGTCCAAATAACGGCTCGATCTGTGAGCCATCTGCACTGGACAAGCTAGCTAAGGTAGGCTATCGTGGCATCAAAGTAAAACATGATGAAAAAGGAGTAAATTAAGTTGAATTAAATTCCTCAGAAAGCGTTTTAATAATTCATTGCATTACTGAAAGGATAATGTCGACCGTACCTGCCTGTTTACTATAATGGGGTTTGGAAACTGACTTCATAAACCAAGGATTTCAGAATAATTAACCTACAATGGCCAGGGTAGGAAGGAAAACAAAAAAAACAAAAAAACATTTAAAGGAAAATTTTAAAATCCTTTAAAAAAGTTATTAAAAGTTAAAGATACTAAAGAGAAGCAAAAACGGAAGGTTAAAAAAAGATGAGTTTCAGAATACAAGCAAAAAAAAAAAAAAGGTACAATTCAAACTTGTATACTGACAATACAAATACAAACATAGGCCTAAATGAACATATAAGTGTGGGTTTAGTCTAGATAGTCAATTTCATTATTTCAACAAATTGCATGGCATTCAATTGGATTTTTTTCAAGCTTGGACTTCTGCAGAGATAGAAGTACAGCCACTTTGCAGATGTGGAAGTTGTTGCTGTTAACAAGATTAAAATAAGTTAAGGGTGAAGTGTTGCTCCCCTCTTGTCTTGATCTTGTTTCCGTAAGGAGAGACAAGTTAAAGAAGAAAAAAACAGTTATATCTCATAACAATCATCAAGTTGATGTTGCTTGACTTAAAGTCTTTGGCGTGTGGACTCTGAGGGGGATTGTGAGATCAGAGGATGACTGGTCTGAGCTGCAGCAGGAAATGCTTACCTTTTGGGTAGAAGGTCGGACTTCGCTTTTCACATTAAAAATATTTAAAACTGTTCAATTGCCAGGAGCAAAGTAACTTTGAGATTAAAGGGAGAGTATTGAGATGGATTATAACCAAGTCCAAGTTAGTTGCTGTGGTTCAGTCTGCCAAATTCAAAAAGCTTCTCTTAACTTTGAATGTGTTCTTGACGAAGAAACGTCCTCCAAGAAACCACAGGAAACAATGCAGCTGATAATTTGACTGAGCATGAAGACTACTTTGCAAACATGGACAGTAGATGATGTCAAACTATTTGCAATGGGATGATTTACAGTCAAGTCAGCACAGCGAAGAGACCGAAGATGCCGGGTTATTTGTTTAGGCAAACCTTCGCCGTAAACGACTTCCCAGTGAGATTGGCATTACTGCTGTTTTCTTGACACTTTGGTTTATTCAAAAGACTAAGCAAAGGAGTCACTCTGATTTTCGGAGAACTTTGAAGACATATGACAGAATATAAGACATAGAGAGCAAACGCGGTGAAACTTTGGATGAGCATTCAAAGACCAAGAAGTAAGTCACTTCCATAATCTCTTTTTCACAAGCTGCTGTGTTTATTGTTTTAATGCAGAAAGTTTTAATGAAGCCAGAGCAGTTTCTTTTCATTAGCATTTCTTTTAAAAAGTCATTGGTTGTCTGTTACATCTCAGTGCCTTGTGTACCATTATATGACTTATATTGTGTGATGTTCTCTATAACCTGTTATAGTCACTGGAGTTTTTAGTAGCCATTAAACTGACTTGAACATGCAACACATATAAACTGAAACACAAACAAGTGTCCTAAGCTAGAGAAGTGTCAGAGTGAGGGAGCTATCAACTCAAACTATTGTCTAATTTGATGTATTAATTAAGTTTTTTCTTATAAACAGATATGGATGAGATGTATCTGCTGCTGCTTCTGTCAGGTAGGTGTTTTCTGCATTCAAGAATCAAAATTTGTCTTACAGCCATCAAAAATGTAAGTTGGGAGAGATTTTCATAAACTGTTGGACTATTTGCTCATGCAGTTGTTGACAAAATGGTCCCCTCCCTGCTTGTTAATGACTGAGCCTTTTGAGGATGCTCCTTTTATACCCAATCATGACCCCCACTTGTTTCCAATCAACCTGCTCACCTGTGGAATAATCCAAACAGGTGTTTTTGGAGGAGTCCTCGGCTGTGTCCGAAATGAATCACTCAATCCCCAACCCCTAACCCCCATATGGGGTTTCACTATATAGCTGACTATGTAGTGAGCTCAATCACCAGACACTACATGCATGACGGGATGCCCACCACCCGTGAGTGACCATCGGATGGTCACTACATTTTGCAATGCTCTGTGAGAAATCTTGAGTCGCCTATATGGGGCATTGGAATTGATCACTTAGGTTTCGGACACCCCTCAAAATGGCGCTCACCCCAATAAAGTTGCCCATATAGGGGTTAGGGATCCATTTCATACACAGCCCTAATTTTTCCCAGTCTTCTATTGACTCTTTTCCCACCTTCTAATAGAGCATTTCAAGGATAGAAGAAGTTGTATTTTTTATAAATTTCTTCATGTAATTAAAAAGGTTTCCTCCATTTATTCTCATTTCTCCCTCAGGCCTGTGTTCCTTGTCCTCATGTGTAATTGAGTTCAAGCTGTTTCAAAATCCAATGACCTGGGATGAGGCAAGAGCGTACTGCAGGGAGGAATGTGTTGACCTGGCCACCGTAGACGACATGGAAGAGATGCAAGCTGCTCTTAAAGCTGTGAAGGGAGGAAACGGCGTGTGGATAGGACTCCAAAAAGGAAGTCAAAGGAGGTGGCACTGGTCTCTGACACAGAAAGATTTCTACAAAGCGGGAGAGAAGGACTACCTGATTTGGGGGCAACAAACTGATAACAACTGTGGCTCTTACAAAAATGGATTGTTGTATTCAGTGAGCTGTGATAGGTTATATTTTGCGGTTTGCTTTGATGGTAAGTGCCAGATTTCTCCAATATTACAGCACGAACAAAAAGAATAATGTGACAACAAATGAGAAAGGGGAGAAGTACTGCTGAATCTGTATGAAATCA
Source organism: Xyrichtys novacula (assembly GCA_962446985.1). Classification (NCBI taxonomy): domain Eukaryota; kingdom Metazoa; phylum Chordata; class Actinopteri; order Labriformes; family Labridae; genus Xyrichtys; species Xyrichtys novacula. Next base: position 31,068,306 of record OY660871.1, read on the forward strand.
CACATGAAACTAAAAGTCATGCATCATATTTCATAAAACTCGCCTCATTTGTTTATTTATTATTAGAGACAAAACAAGGTCAGGACCGGTACGTTCTCAGCTCTGGAAAAATGGATTGGATGGCTGCTCGGGAGTACTGCAGGACTCATTATACAGACCTGACTAGTGTGAGGAATGAGGAAGAAAGCCAGATACTCCAGGAAGTAGTTGGTGCCCAACAGGTGTGGATTGGCCTCTTCAGAGACCCTTGGGAGTGGTCTGATGGCAGCAGCTCTTCATTCAGACACTGGATGGCAGACCTAGTTGTCTTCACAGACCTTACAGTAAAAGAATGTGTGATTGTGAGAGGAAGTGGTCGATGGGAACCACAAAAATGCACAGATCGGCGTCAGTTCCTCTGCTCCTGTGAGAAAAGTAAGACTTTTTTCTCTGTTTTTAAAAAATGGACAAAAAATATGCTTTACAGATGGAGTATAAACCATTGACATTATTCTGACGCCGATCGTACTGCTGACACATCTGATTTGTGACAGATGTTTGGCACTGGTATGTCACTGAGATAGACCAACATTGTAAACACACTGACCAATATCATATATCTGCAGAGTTGAAGGCTGCAGTCTCAGACCCATAAATCTGGGACCACATCTCAAGGATCCTTGTGCTGCTACACCAGCTATGGTCAGGGTAAAGATAGGGGTGGTGGTTATAGTTACACACCAAAGTGGTTATGTTGTCCTCAAGATGAAGTCCTTGGGGATCCACTGCACCAGATGGTGCATTTGCAAACACAGTCCTCAGAAATACAGCGCTGAATCTGCAGCCACTGGGTCTGCAGAGACATGATGCTTGGCTTACTGGGTTTACCCACAGTCAACTTGTTTACCTGAAAGAAACAAAAGAAGGATCCAAATCCTGGTCTTACATAATCAGGTGGACCTCATGGATAAAATGTGTTTGAAGGAAGTCTTTTACTGGGTTTAGGGGGTTGTTTGTGTCTGTTTTCTTCAATTTGGTTGATGTCTCTTTCACTCCACTCCTTGTGCATTTTAACATCTCCCACTATCTGCACCATTTTTCTCCTATTTTACTCTGTCTGCTCAGGTCTAGTCAGCCCTTAACCACTGATCCTAAGTTTGTTGCTCTCCAAAGAACTCATGAGTAATATTAAAAATATCAGCCAGGTCTCGTTTTCACCACATTGTCAACAGGAACATTCAGATATTCAGTCTTATGAAACCTTGTTGTGAAATGACTTGTTTGGTGTAATTAAATATGTGTCTCTCTGTCTTTGGTTTCAGGTTTTAAGCAATTTCATAAGGTGAAAATCAGCTCAAAGGACTCGGGACTGGATCTAAACGATCCTGCAGTGAAAGAGGCCATCCTGAAACATGTGAGTCCAATTCAAATGACATTATTTGTTAGAATAAGAGTGAATGTAAATCGTCTTCATTCATCATCTTAATCATCTAAATTGAGTCTTATTGATAACTAGTTCAGCCCAGCACTTTGAACTGGGATTTTTCTGTCTACAAGAAGTGAAATATTCAAAGGACACCAAGCTTAGAGCATTTCAACCTCTGTGTTACAGATTTTACAAGCACATTTGCTAGAGCAACGCGCATGCAAATTCCAGACTGGTTCTTGCTGACCAAGTCCAGTGTGTTTGTTAACTGTTGTTTCCATTGCAAAAATTTAAGTGAAATATATAATCAAAAGCTAATGAGAAGAGTGTGGACAAACTCAGACTAATTTCAGCCTGTATCATAACCAGCATTATTTTAATGTTGACTGTTATACTTATTCCATCTCCATACAGGTTTAATTTTACATTCCCATTTTATACCTCTGAATGCTCTTAATTATCAGAAAAACAATATTCCTGTGTAACTAGTCCTCTTCAATAACTCTCAAGTGAATCTTTGACTCTTTCTTTAGCTCAAAATCATAAGAAAATACAAAAGTTTGTTCTCTGTGTCTGAGCTATCCGACCACAATAAATCGGGCTGTTGTGATTCTGAACTTTTAAATGAATACAATGAAGCAATGCTTTGATTTGTAATTTGACTTCTGTTTCGCTCCTCAGACCAAGCAGCAGCTGAGTGGAGCCAATGTTGGCGTCGTACAATGGAGTAAACATCCTGATAAAAGAGAGCCGGATCAGAGTAGCAGCTCTGGCTGTAAACTTTTTTATTCATAAGTTTTGTTTGTCTCTGTTAGTACTTGGTCACATACCGCTGAGGATTCACTTCAATTATATCACTGAGCAGAGAGAAGACAGGTTCATTGGACGCTGATACATTTATGGTGGAACAACCAAGAAAGAGACTCAGGAGGCTATGACTTGGAAATCTACGAAATTTAAGATTTTATATTATGTAAGATATGAATATGGAAAACACCACAAGCTCTGAGAGTGATGCAAAAAAACACTGAGGACTCAAACTTGAGGTTTGGTGACTGAATTACGACACTAACCTGTACTGACTGGCTGTTTTTGTTGGTTGCTTGTTTCCTTTAATTTTGCTGCTACTTGAAAGTTGTAAATCTTTAAATTTTAAGTATGAGTAAGGAAATGTTTCTTCTGTTTTATTTATTTATTTTTGTAAATTATGTCAAGTAATGTACATTGATGTAAGTATATAAAGAGCAAAAACTTTCAGTCTTTTTGACTCAAGTCATTTGAATTGATTCACTTCCATGACAAAACCTGCTAAACACATTTAAAAGAAGACAATAAACAATTAAAATGTTTGTGAATTCATTGCTTAAAATTAAATAAATATTGGAATTATTCAAAGAATTTACAGGTAAACCTTTAAAATTGTAAAAAAAAAAAAAAAGTAAATAAGCTTTATGTTCGGCAGTAGACTTAATAGACCACAGGGTGTCTCTGTTGGGCTGTCTTCTACTGGTAGAATTTTGCCCTCCTTGTGGTTTGTTCCATACTAGTCACCAAATTTAAAACAATAAAGATTGAACATTAATATATAGAGAAAACTGAAGAGAGAGATTAATGCACTCTGATAGAAATAGGATATATGTAATTAAAACAGGAAAAGTAGAAAGCTATACAAATAACTTAAAGCATCAAATCATAGCAAATAATAAAAAGGTAAAGATAACTTGTCAAATATAAAATAAAAGCACACATAGAGGTGAGTGTCATCAACAAAACTGTGGAACGAGATACCAAGTCTCCTAGTGACAGCATATACAAATTAAAAAAGTAATGGTCCTAGGTTTGATCCTTGTGGTACCCCTAAGGGTCACTTCAAATTGTTGGGAAGAGTGATCGTCTAAGGCTTAGACTTTCTTTTACTCAGATAAGGTTTGCAGTTATTTTTTATTCCTGAAGGTGAAGACGCAGCAGTGACAGAGGACTCGGTGAACAGCTCATTAGTTAGCCAGTACTGCAGTGTTTTGCAACTACTGCAGCCAGAATACAGTCCTAGGTTATATTTGATTATTGCTGAGTTACAATCTTGAATACAGCAGAACTAAGGTTTAGTGTTGTGGTTCCTTCTACTGATTCTACTTAGATCGTGAATGACGTCCATTACTGAGGAAGATGCATCCTCTTGGAAATCACAGGAAATGAATCGCTTCATAATTTGCCTGAGATTGTTATGAGGGTAATTTGCAAACAGGAACATGTAATGATGTCTGCAAAGTACCTGCAATGGGACCGATTTGTCCAAAGGAGGATTTAAGAATGAGACGTCACCAATGGGCTAAAACAGGGTGACGAGATATTTGTTGTGCTAGAGAGTCCTTAAATAGGCTGCTGTAGTGGTATTAAGTCCTCTTTGTACATTGTAAATTTTAAGATTACTGTTCCTTTATCATTATTGATTCTTGAACATGTTACATATTTCAATGAGCTACAGACAAGGCTGGGATGGGATTGATTGTTTAGGCAAACCCTGGCTTTGGAGGACTTCCTGTGAGAGTAGTGTGCGTGCTGTGACGTCCAGACTCTTGGATTTGGTCAAAAGAATAAGCAAATAAGTCCTTCCAATTTCCTGAGATGGGCGTATAATGCCAAGAAAAAACAAACACAGTGACACTTTGGAAAGCATCCAAAGACGAAGAGGTAAGCCACTTCTGTATCGTTGGAATAGATTAACCTTGACAATTAGACATAAATATTAAATATATTCATATGTTTTACTTTGGAAATCAAGGTTATTTACCTTAATCCAGTTTCTCTGTTCTTCCTGATACGTTTTCACCATTTGTTAATTTATTTGAAGTAATACAAATAAGATTTCTGTTTACTAGGGACGTTCAGCTAGATGATTTTAGGGTTGCCATGAAAATCCCCCTTTGCAGGGTCATTTATTGAATTTTAACACTGATGTACAGTATTTGGTTTGCAAAGAAACCTACACAAACATAAATGTAGTCATCAAATATAGTTTATTATTTGATCAGACTTATAACTTTAAAATCACGCAATCACAATCATATTCTCTGTGTGCATGTGCCAGCCAAACTGAGACATGTATGTAGACTTTAAATATACAGGACAATGTTATTTTGTGAGAAAGTCAATGGTTTTTATTTCTAGACAGATATGGCTAAGATACACCTCCTGCTGCTTCTCTCAGGTAAGTGTCATTCTCTGTATTCAACTTGTAAAAATTCTAGGTTTAAAGTTGACATTGTTCAGCAGTATTTTCAGAAGTTATTTCCTTTCTAAATGCCTAAAATGTAGCATTCAAACTTAAGGAAGTTGCACAAAATGTCGATTTTTCTTTTAGTTGATGTACATTTAAGGGTTTCCTTCATCTGTTTTCATTTCTCCCTCAGGTCTGTGTTCCCTGTCCTCATGTGTAATTGAGTTCAAGCTGTTTCAAAATGCAATGACCTGGGATGAGGCAAGAGAGTACTGCAGGGAGGAATGTGTTGACCTTGCCACCATAGACGACATGGAGGAGATGCAAGATGCTCTTGAAGCTGTGAAGGGACAGAACGTGTCGATAGGACTCCATAAAGGAAGTCGAGAGAGGTGGCACTGGTCTCTGGCACGGAAAGATTTCTACAAGGAGGGAGAGAAGGACTACCTGACTTGGGGTAGAAAAAATGGTTACAATTGTGGCTCTTACAAAAGTGGATTGTTGTATTCAATCTCCTGCCATAATTTACATCCTGCTGTTTGCTTTGATGGTAAGTATGACTTAACGGTAAAAACAAGTGAGGCCTAAACTGCAATTAAAGAGAAGATTTAGCTGTTTAAAACCTGATTATTTTCAGTTTTTACATTAGGACTCATACCCTTAACTCAACAGGAAGTTGGTAAATTTGAGTTGAATGCCCAAATTGGTGTATTCTTAGTGATTATTCAGATGTTGATTTGAATTAACTCATCCTAAAGGTTTTATCCAATCAACTCCAAATTCACAGTGTTACGAAAAAAGTGAAGACTAAAAGTTGCTTATAGCTTTCGACCTTCTCTATGGGTGTGACCCTGGTGAGCCCTCAAAGATAGATGTTTTACCAATAAACAGGAAGTAGTTTTTGTCCCAGCCAGAAATGCTCCAATTGGACCCAAATGTACCACACATAGCAAGGGCCTGAGCCTAAACACATCCATCTTTGAAAAAAACTCCAAATGATGAAGCGCCACCTACTGGTAACAGGAAGTGACTATGTCCACTTGACCGCCTTTTCCCTTCCTCTGTCTTGAATAACATTCATGTTAGTTTCTTTGACTCTTTGGGTTTAGCTCTCGAATCTTCCATGCATGTTTATAATCTATTGCAAGGTATTCTTTAGTGTCTCTTTAAAGGTTGTTTTGTTATTTAACTCTTTGTAAGATTTAATTAAGTTTGAATCAATGTTGCATCCAGTCATGGAGTAATATCCAGTATGGGGGCCAGTTTGTCAGTTACCATCTCTATGAAGGCTTATATCTTGTGCTCCTCTGGTTTTCTGCCTAAATCCTCTCCTATCTCAAATTGAGATGCAAAAATTCTATCATTTATGAACGATAAGGATGAAACACATTGTTTTTATAAAAGTGCTTTAATACCCAATACTTTCCTCATTTGTTTATTTCTCATTTAGCGACAAAACAAGGTCTGGACCAGTATGTTCTCACCGCTGGAACCATGAAGTGGAGGGCTGCTCAGGAGTACTGCAGGACTCATTATACAGACCTGACCAGTGTGAGGAATGAGGAAGAAAGCAAGATACTCCAGGAAGTAGTTGGTGCCCAACAGGTCTGGATTGGCCTCTTCAAAGATCCTTGGGAATGGTCTGATGGGAGTAGCTCTTCATTCAGATACTGGCCAGAAACTCAAAAGATAAACACAGACATTAACCAAAGAGAATGTGTGTTCGTGAGTGAAAATGGTCGAATGCAGCCATCAGCATGTACCGTAAAGATGCCATTCCTCTGCTCTTGTGAGAAAAGTAAAGCCTTTTTTTTCTTTTTCTGAGAAGAATAAGCAAAAAAAACATAATGTACAAGACTGTAACTTCTCTGTGAGCATTTCATTACCTCTCAATCAACCAAGTGACACTGGCAAAGTCCTAAATCCTGATTTGGTTTGGGATTGCTTCGTGTCAGTTTTCTTCAGTTTGGTAGATGTTTGGTGTAGGAGACTGTTATTAAATTTGTTTGTCTCTCCCTCACTTTGGTTGCAGGTTTCAAGAACTTTTATAAGGTGAAAATCAGCTCAAAAGACTCTGGGGTGGACCTAAAGGATCCTACAGTGAAAGAGGCCATCCTGAAGGGTGTAAGTCTGATATAAATAATACGTTGAATTATTGAATCAAGAGTGGCTGTAAATCATTTTCAATAAGATAAATTGGTTGTAAGCTAAGTCTTATCAATAAATAGTTAAGTTGAGCGGGTTAAGCTGAGAATTATGGGTCTACAATACCTGTGCAGCTCAAAAATTAAGTTTAAGTTTAAATCAAACTTCCATTCATTATAGATTATTCATACACAACGTGAAATATTTCAATTTTTTTCTCCTTGAATCTTGGTGATTACGGCTTGTGGAAACTCAAAAATCCACTGTTACAGAACATTAGAAGAGCGAGGAGTTATGGAAGGCCAGGTTGCTTTGACAGCTCCTTCAGCTTGTCTGTGACTTGTGACTCATCTTTCTCTTGGTGATTCTCCATTTAGCAATTCAATATGGGGTTCAGGTCAGGCAACTAGGCTGACCAATCAAGTGCAGTAATACTACTGTCAGGAAAATAAGTTTCTGCAATGCTTTAATTTGTAATTTAACTTTTGTTTTGCTCCTCAGATCCAGCAGCAGCTGAGTGGAACAAATGTTAACTTCTTACAGTGGAGTAAACATCCAGATCAGGGTAGCAGCTCTGACTGTAAACTTTTTTGAGTTTTTGTTCATACTTACTGTGTGCCTGTGTTAGGACTTGATTCTGATTGGTCTTTATGTTGCAACAGTTTATTTGTCGATAGCAGATTGTTATGAAGAATTTCTAGAACACAGCTCTGATCACAGACTAACTATAATTTCTATAACAGGTGGGGAGAGGTCAGGTTCATGTGAGCTGATCCATCCATAGCAAGAAAACCAGGATAATAGGCAAAAATGTCAGAGTTAAGGCTTGGGATGCTGAAGACACAAGGTTAAAGGAGAGAAAGATTTTGTATGAATGCTAAGCAGAACATAATATTGTAAAAAACACAATAATCGTCTATTGTCCATCTCCCTGCATCAGGCAGCTACAGGTAGAGAGAGGAGAGCAGGGAGAGGAGTTGGAGGAGGCAGGTGTTTCTGAAAAGCCAGCCTGCAGCCTTCTGTGATGAAATATAGACAGTAAAGGAGCTCAAATCTCTTAATGTCACCAAAATTAGGCCAAAGCTCTTAGAGTGAAGTGAAGAAGCGATGCGTGGTCCCTTTTAATGGTCGTTTACACACCTTTTTATGTTATCCAGTTACACAGACATACTTTGGTAAACCAAAAAAAGGTCGGCTCAACTGTTTAATTTACAACTTATTCAGTTTTTCAAAGACTTATGAGTTTTAAAGAGGTTTTCATTTGATAAATCCATGTGAGGTCCTAACCTGTACGAGACACAAACTCAAGGTTTGGAGACTTGACCACCATCACTTGTACTGACTTAGTTGCTGTTTTTATTCAATAATTGCTTATTTTGGAGTTGTACATCTGTAATTTTCAGTGTGTTTAAAATATGTTAATGTTTCTATGTAAATGAAATGCAGAATGAGTACCCATGTATCCTTGACTATACTGCAGTGTGAAATAACAATAATGTATTTTGAATAAGAATAAAAACCATATCATTAAGCATCTTTCACTTGTACTGAACAGATAAAAATAGCCCCTTCCCCTCCAGCATTTTTTTTTGTCACATCTCCTGGTTATTCTAATCGAAACATTTTTTTTTAAATCTATATATTAATTTATTTTTTAAATTCTCTAATGTTTAAATAAGCACATGAATGAAATGACCGCGTTTGTTCCATGTGCTGCAGTTTTGAGTGAACTTTCTAGACTTCGATGGAACTGAGTACTTAAACGAAACAAGAGGGGGTGGGTCCGTTGTTAGTGAAGTACTGTTAACGCTGAATTGAACAATTTCGTTTTGACACGTGCCAAACACATTGCTAAAATATTTTACTTCTTAGAAAAAAAAAGTCTTGAATTTTGTTGTAATCTGATTAGAAATAATTGTTGCTTCCACTCTGAAACCCCCCTCTTACAGTACACAGTGGTACAGTCCAGATGACAGCTCGCCCTGTGTTAGCCTTCATGCCCGAGCATCAACAGACTGAAGCAGCTCCTGAAGGCGCAGTTTCGCGGAATATCTTTACCTTTTTCTAGTGCTGTTATCGTCTGATTTTAAAGTATCCACCTCCAACATGTCTGCTTCGAAGAAAGGAGATTTATCTGCGAGTGAGAAGGAATTGTTTGAGGTTATAACTGCAGGTAAGCCTCTTCGGCTAACGCTAATCCCTCCTCTGAAACTGCACTGCAGGGTTAGCTTCACGTTAGCTTTCATAAGTTACTGTAAGTCCAAGTTTTTAGGCTTAAGAAGGTTTTTAAGAGTGTCAAACATTTACATCTGCGTCATGTCATTTAAATGAAGCTTTTTTCACTTTTATGTATGTAAACTTTCAGCCTTATGCTGCATATTCTATAGAAACCTACCTGTGAATGTTTGAACATATCTGCAACTGAAATTTACACTCCTATTTTAGATATTTTAAGGTTATTTTTACTCAAACAGCATAAAAGCTATCTCCTAGTTTCAACCACAACAGGTAGAGCAAATCTAATATTAGACCTGTACTACATAAAGTATGAATGCAAATGTGCAATAGCTTTTTACAATATTGATATCAATAAGGAGTGCTGCAAAGAAACAGATTTTAAAGAGTGCATATTAGACATACAAATAAACATTACATCCAAAAATCTGTTTTTTTCTTCACTAAATTATCTCCAGTTGTCCAAATGGTGTAAAATCAAAGTGTTTGTAGAAGACATTGATTTTACACATTGAATAACTTTCTAATATTTTGCTGTAAATGTGTTTTTGTAAGTTCTCATCTGGCGCTACCCTTCAATAGTTAGTTTATTCTGCAGCTCTAGAGATTCGAGACCCAAAATCAAAACATCCTCCACACTTAATACTTTTAAATCACGTCTTAAAACTCAATCAGTCAAATTTTATTTATATAGCACCAATTCACAACAGTCGTCATCCCAGGACACTTTCCAAAGAAAAAGAGCACGTCTAGACCACACTCATTGTTTGATGAACTATCAAGACCCAACCTAAGATGGGATTTGGCCCATCTCATCGAACATGAGTGACAGTGGCGAGGAAAAACTTCCTTTAAACAGGCAGAAACCTTGAGCAGGACCAGACTCATTTTTATTCCTTGGCTGTTCGTTCAGCATGAGAGTTGTGTGATCTCTGTGCTTCTGTTTCTTTTTATGGTCCTTTTATCACTTTAATGCTTTTGTATTTTTATTTCATTTCTCATATTTCCTTGTGAATGTTTGTTTTTTTTAACCTGCCTTTATTTTTTTCCTGATGTTTTCTGTCGTGTTTGTTCTTTTAAGTTTTACTGTGCAGCGCTTCAGCAAACTTGAATGTTTTTTAAAGTGTGCTATATGAATAAAGCGGATTGGATTAGATAGAGTGTGTTTATACAGAGATGAAATCACAGAAGATGATTTAATGACAAAAGGTGTCATATTTGGACTCTGACGTTGTTTATTATTATTCAACTTAGGAAATGTCCAAGAGGCGTCAAGGCTGCTGGGATGTAAGGATGTTCGTGTCAACTGTTTGGATCAGGTAAGTTTATTTCGGTCTTCCTTTCATAGTGGATTTGCCTCTTTATTGGTTTATTAAAGGACAAACTGAAACACCAATATTTTCAAACAGATTTTGGCTAATTTTATCAGCATTTTATACATGTGTAAAATAATTCATTTGCTCCTCTACTTTGTAAAATTGTATTTGTTTTCTACTTTCACTAAGCAGGTCTTAACTCTCACATTCATATTATCTTAGCATTAAAAGATGACAAGTCCACATGATGCCGCAAAGCTCCATTAAAACATTCAGGTCTTACTCTGGTTTTATTTTATTTAATGAACAGAAAGTGATATTTAAATCAAGGACCCATAATATGTCTCTTGGAGGAAAAATGTTGTATGTTTTTTAGGCAAAGCTCTTCAGTGACATATGTGTTGGACAAGTGGACTAACGAGTCACTCTGAAGGGCTTTGAAGAAGGTCCCTTATGTCCTTTGTTTGTGTGTCACCCTTCAGTGTCCGCCTGTCAAAATCAGGTGTTTAAAATAGATGTTAAATAACGGAAGCTGTGTCAGCTTTTCGCTCATGTAAAAGTTAAAAATCCTCTGTTGTTTCACCTTTTTCTTCTCTCTTCCACAGTATGGGATGACCCCTCTTATGCACGCCGCTTACAAAGGAAAAGCAGACATGTGTAAGCTGCTGCTGCAACATGGAGCCGATGTGAACTGCAACGAGCACGAGTTCGGATACACAGCACTGATGTTCGCCGGGCTGTCAGGTGTGCTGATAACCCAACAGGGACATGTTTGTGTACATCATGAAATACTTTGAATTAAATCTTCGCTCTCCTCTTTTGTGCTCTTTTTAGGTAAAACTGACATCACGTGGATGATGCTGGATGCGGGGGCAGAAACGGATGTGGTCAACTCTGTTGGCAGGACAGCAGCACAGATGGCCGCCTTTGTTGGTACGTCTGGATGTGACTTCCAGTGCTCTTGAGTCTGATATCATCATACACAAAGACAAGGAATCGCACATCCTTCCTCCTCTGAACACACTCAGAAAAAACTGTCTGACCCTTTAGTGGAAATCACTGCATGGTCTGAAAAATCATCTCCTGTGAAGACAGTTTGTAGCTGCATCCTCAAAACTAAAGGTCAAAGGAATATGATGATACACATCGGTACAAGCTTGTTTAAGATGAGTGAAGTGGAAAACTGTCCTGTCCTGAATATGACTTCTCTTTGGAAGTCATGAAATCTGCATTTCCCGGTCTTTAGAGGAGAATTTGATCAGTTTAAGCCAGCATGCATTAAAGTTAAAGTGCCCTCCACATCTAGAAAGGCACCATTAATGCTACAAAAATATACACAGGTTTGCAGCAGCATTGAGAAGATTTCACATACAGTATATCAGCAAGACAAACTACCTTTTTCACACTCCACAACACCACGACTTCATAAGTCCAGGCACAAAACTGGCCTTCCTTCAGTCCTGACTTGTCACTCTTTGAAAACATTTGAAGCATCATGAAACAGAAAACATGACAAAGGAGACCAAGTGAAATCCGTTATCAGGCAAGAAGAGGACATGGCTCACTTTCAAAACTCCAGAAACTGGTCTCTGTAGTTCCCAAATGTCGATGCATCACAACCGTAAACGTACCCCTCTCTAAACTTTTCTGAAATTCTTCTCAACTTACAATGACTACTACCAAATATGGGCCTTTTTCACAGAGTACCGTTTGTTTCCCAGGATAAAGATTGAAGTATTGCTCTGAATTGAGTCACTCTGAATAAACATAATAAACTCTGTCCTCCTTCTCCTCCTCAGGGCAGCACGACTGCGTCACCGTCATCAACAACTTCTTCTCTCGGGCGAGATTGGATTACTACACCAAGCCTCAGGGTCTGGAAAAGGAACCGAAGCTGCCGCTTAAACTCGCCGGACCGCTCCATAAGGTTATCATGAGCACCAACTTGAACCCGGTCAAGGTGAGACACAGATTGGCGATCTGTGGTTAGTTTGATGACAGTTTTTGAAACTGTATTTGAAATGTGTGATCAGTCTCCTCACAATCTTGTGACTTTCCCTCCATACTTCTGGGTAACGCTGACATCAGAGGGATTTTTTATATGAGAGGCTCTTTGTTCAAACGCAGCAGAGGCAAAATACTCTGATTATATTCCTTCATGAAGCGAGGGGGCGAGTGTTTAGAGGGATAATCAGCTACTGTGGTGACGTACAGTAATACTACATTAGTGCTATAAATACACCAGTTCAGACTGATATGTACCATTTGTTGTTATCTTAATCCTCGGGCTAAAAGGGGCGGAGCCACAGAAGAGCTTGACGCGTGTCTGTTGTGTCTCACAGATGGTGATGCTGGTGAAGGAGAACCCTCTGCTGGCGGAGCCCGAGGCTCTGGAAAAATGCCGCCGAGTGATGGAGCTCATCTGTGAAAAGTGCATCAAGCAGCAGGACATGAACGAAGTGCTGGCCATAAAGATGCATTACATCAGCTGCGTGCTGGGGAAGTGCGCCTCCTTTCTCAAAGACCGCGAGGACAAGCTGGACGGCCTCATCAAGAGGTGAGGACATATGCGAGGATATTTGATTTATGCAGAGGACCAGATTTTGGCAAAGTAAGACTGTCAGATAGCACACATCTATCAGTGGTTATCCAAAACTGTCTCAGGGTAAAATGAAGTCTATGAAGAGACTTTACAGCCAATCAGCAGCACAAATAAAGATTTAAATTCATCATCCTCTCCTGTAGTTTGCTGAAGGGTCGGGAGACGGACGGCTTCCCCGTTTACCAAGAGAAGTTCATCAGAGAGTGCATCCGCAAGTTCCCGTACTGTGACGCCACTCTGCTGCAGCAGCTGGTGCGGAGTATCGCTCCTGTGGAGATTGTGAGTCCGGATCAAACTTCATAAACTTTTTTTTTAAAGATCTTTTGACTTTTTTTTTCTTTGAACAGGACAATAAACCCTTTCAGATGATTTCTTTTAACATTAATGTGAAACTTTTAGTTTATCTGAATCAGAAGGACAAAGAAAGGGAAGTCTGGAGTTAAATAAATAGTTTTCTTGTCTTCCTAATATGTCTCCAAACTTTTAGATGTAAAACTTTGTTTTTCTCTTTCTGTCGCGGCAGGGGAACGACCCGACAGCTCTGTCAGTGCTGACTCAGGCCATCACCGGTCAGGTCGGCTTCATGGACGCAGAGTTTTGTACGTCCTGTGGAGAGAAGGGAGCCGAGAAGAGATGCTCCATCTGTAAAATGGTGAATTTCAAAGCAAGAAAAAAATGTCATGTGGACATAATTTCCAGCTATTTAAAGTGTTTTATTTGTTTTTCTGACTTCAAATTCTTAAAAGTAAACCTTAGAAACAAAAAAGGATCGCCCAGATCGTTAAAATCTAAAAACTATACCATTTTGAGACATGTTTTGAGACATATCCCTCTCTTTGTCTTGGTTTTATTCAGTTGAAGGTCCCATATTCATAAAAATTGATCAGCCATGTGCTTTTATTTATAAAAGGAATCAAATTTGAACATTTTACTGGCAATGCAACAATCAAAAAGTCGAAAACTGCGGATTAAAAGCTGTCTTATTCTTATTTGTCTCTCACCTCTTTGTCCGTTGGTCACAGCTTTTCTTCAGGAACATGCTAAAATAATAACTTTATGTGTTTACCTCTCACTAGGTGATCTACTGTGGCCAAGCGTGCCAAAAGATGCACTGGTTCACCCACAAGAAAGTTTGCAAGACGCTCCAGGAGCAGAGGGAGAAGCAGGAGGCAGAATCAGCCAAACTAAGGATGCAACGGAGCACAGGTACCAAGAGAGACACAACCAGGAACCAGCAAAGTCACCCAGTGATGGTTGAAGCCATCCTCAGAGCACAAGCTTTTTTAAGATACTGGAATTATTTCTGCAAACCTTTTTTTAGAGTTGCAATTTCATTCAAAAATATCCTCAACATCAGATTTCCTTGTTCTCTGTATAAAAGCGTGGTTAGATCTTGCTCTCCTGTCTGTGTTTCAGAGGAGAGTAAAGCAGTACAGGAGGTCTCAGAGTCCATGGTGGAGCTTTCAATGGAGTCCAACAGCGAGGTGAGCCCCTCAGACTCTGCAGCAGAAACCCCGAACCCGACTCCAATCCCAGCTGCTGACAACTGAGGATCGTCGTAACCGCCTACTCCCAAAAAAATCATCCATACAGCACAGAGACAGAGAGAGAGATAAACTGGCAGAGAGACTGAACGCCAGAGAAGGACTGGTCCAACAGGGGGGACGAGAACTTTAATTTATTACTGACCTGAGACTGTCACACAGGCAGGGAGACGCGAAAGGTTTGTGCCACAGTGATCATCGTTTTCTCTTTTTTGTATCATGGTTTTCAGATGTTTTCTTACGTGAATGTAAAAATAGGACGGTGTGTTTGAGGTAGAGGTCACAGGGGTATTGTGGGTAATATGTGAAGTGCTAATGGTTCACAAGATAGACTGTATAGAAAGATGGACGACATGATACCTCTGTGAAAGGGAAGTCAGACCATTTGAAACCCATCAATAATGGTACGAAAATAAAGCTACACTTCCGCATCAAATCCTCACATTGCTGATTTTCCCTCCACTACAACAGACTCATATATTTGGGATTTCAGGTTTAGGTTTAGGGTCTCTCTCTTAATGGTCTCACCCACTGCCTCTATAGGGGTGCTTTGGCTTCACTTTTGTACAACATGGCCGTGCAGGCGTGTCGTCCATCTTTATATACAGTCATTGGTTCACATCGATGATGGAACATAACTCTGCCTTAAGAAATGTAGCAACCTGTGCCGGAGGAGAGTGACAGTGTAGCCAATCAGAGGTGTCGTTTGTTTGCGTTAATACCTGAGTTCATGCTGAGATGTTCGTTTGGTTCTGAGAGCCTGACTGCAGATTGTGAGTGGACAACCAGGCTGCACAACTTTGACCAAAACTGTATATTTTTGAAAATATATATACGACATAAACGGAATATATTTTAGTGTTTTGTGAAAGATGATAATCATACTCAGGATTATTTGTCAATCAAACGTCGTTGTAGTTGGAAAAAACATCCCAGCATTAAAGGGACTGATTGGTTTGAAAAGTAGCTGTGGTCTGTTTTAGTTTTCGTTCATTTATTGTGCAGCCGTAATTTAAAGTCAAACACCAAACAGGTCCAACAAGGATTTTTATTTTATTTTTGTCTTAAACACTGCTGATTTAAATTCTATCAAACAACATAAACTGTAAAACATCAAATAAAGACCAACTTCATTCATGTGGTGATTCAACAGGTTGTTTTTATGCTGAACTTATTCGGGATTTCTCTCTTTTTACTGCAAAAACGCAAAACTTATCAAGTTTTTATATCATTTCAAGGAACAACAATTAATAAGAAAATCTAGCCATAGCCACATTGAACTACTGATCCAGAAGAACTTTCTATTTTGACATTTCACCATAAATGAGATGAGAACTTGCAGTTTTGAGTCTTTCTGTGTTGCATGGATTTCACAATCTCTCCTCACAGGGTCTGAGTGTCTGCAAAGAGTTCATCCGTTCTTCACAGCTGTCAATGCTCCTGCAGACTGTGGCTCAAATACTGCACAGGTAAAGCACGGTGATGGAAGAGGGCTACACATCTGCACAAAAACTGTACATTGCAAGGAGATGCATTTTAATCCATTTTCCCTCTGGTGTTCCCTACAAGAAATACACTCTGGTGCAACTAATCTATTATGGATTTAACATACAAACAGCACGCAACTCTGTCTTTAAGCTTCTTGGTGTTTTAACTCGCAATATGGGGATGAGGGCGTGTTTCTTGATTTTTTTAATGTTTAAAAAGAGAGCCTGCAGTCAGTACAGTTTTTTTACAATATAAATCTTGTTGAATGTGCTCTGGGGGGCAGACAGAATTAAGGTCTCCTGCACACTATCAAAAGCATCTTTTAAGTGACCTAGAGCCTGAAATTGTGTTGAAGCAGAGCAGTAAATAACAGTATCGTCCGCATACAAATTCAAGTTTGTGTTGGAGACATTTTTAACAATCCTCTTGCTATAAATTGTAAACAGCAGTGGTCCTAAAACAGAGCCCTGAGGCACGCCATCTGTTATTTTAAGAGGACTTAAGGTGATACCCTTTTCTTGTGTCATGATATGATGTTTCTCTCCCCACTGAAAGGCCCGTAAACAGACTTCAGTGTGTGAAATGAAACAGTTTTACTTCTTTAGATCACAGTTCGTGGACTATTCTGCCCGTCTGCAGAAGGCCACAGACTGGAGGACACGATGGCGCTCCCATCTGTAAATCTCGAAGGCCCTCCTCCTCTCTGCTGACTTCACCTCTGAAAGAATGACAGAAAGAGATGCATAGTGACTAAGTAAACAGGAAAATACAAGAGTATGAAGATAAAGGCTGACAGGTTTTACCTTTTTCATCCAACACCTGGACGGATGGCAGGTGGTGGATTACGTGGAGGCGATACCCGGGCTCATGGGAAATGGGATTGAGGTAGAAAGCTGCAAAAAACATTAATTACAAACATATTCTCAACCTACTCTGTAATCTTACACTCATAGAGAATTTATTCAGTGTGTTTCTTTATTATTGCAGGTTTAAGATTTTTCTCTCTGCACTCACTCGCAGTTTGGAGCTGCTGCATCCTCCTGAGCTCATGCATGGTGTCGTCCAGTCCTCTGATCTGGTTGTTGTGCAGATGAAGAAGCCTGAGGCAGGTCAGATGGTTTAAGGCTCCTGTAAGAGAGACAGAGAGGAGACGATCAAAGAGGATCTGTGTCTTTGAATCAAGTTATTTACAGTGAACTTGTCTTCAACACCAGACAGATATTGATGAGAATAGTCAATAGTTTTTGTGTGTTGCACATGTTACTTTATTTCCTGCATTGTCAAATTGCGCTATTATTTTGAAGGATACTGCTTCAGAGCTGAATGAAGACGGTCAGACAGTTTAAATGTTCAGTCACAAGTTCCAACGTTAAAAAAGTGCCGAATCATCCCTCAGGGGGCTGCTTCAGTCGGCTCACAGGTGGTCTGCCACTTCTTCTTCATCTATCATCTGTTTTTTAGCACAATATCAACTTCTTATTCTTTAAAAAGACAGTTTTCACCTCTAAATTACAATTATTTTTCCTGTTCATATCCTCTCTATTCTGGGATACGGATCTAAAACTTTACCATCCACCCTCCACTTTGCCCTCCAGGACTTTTCCACTCACACAGAGATGAAATAAGAAACTGAGATTCACCTGAGATAGACTTGATGTTGTTGTTGTGGAGGTAGAGTTCAGTCAGACAGCAGTTGATGGAGTGGCAGCTGAGCTCTCTGATCTGAAAAATAATTCAATCACACATTTACTTCATAAAAAATCCTCCTGTTGCTGAAATATGAAAAGTTTTAAAGAAGTTTACCTTGTTGTTATTCAACCTCAGCTCCCTCAGGAAGTGAAACCGTGATAAGTCAGGGACGCTGGTGAGTTTTCTGCTCATTAAAATGGAAAAATATTTGATTTCAGTAGAATAATTTCACAGTTTTATGGTAAATTTCTTCTGTAGCTGCAGTCAGGAAAAAAAAAAATTGTTTAAAAGTCCAGAAAAGTTTGGCTTACTTTTTGACAAGGCTGAGCTGGCAGACATCAACATCTCGTCTTATCCCTCTTTTCTGAAGAGAGTCATTTATGTCCTGAAATTCGGGTGAAGAAAGACAAAAATGTGGTTAAAAGACAAAGTCTGTGCAAATTATCAGACGGTTTTAAAATGTAAACGTGAAGTTAAGGCTGCTGACCTTTTCCACCCCCATCGTCTCTCACCTTTGGATCACCTGTTGCCGGGAAACTTCTGCTTGGAATCAAAACAAACAAAAATAATGAACAAAAATCTGTTGTTTTAAACAAAATGAATAAATTATATGTTATTTTGTTTGTCAAGCCTTATTGGTGACAGATTCAGAGTATTTTTCAGCCAAATATTTTCATGATTGGAGTTATAATTTCCACATCAGTCCAGTGTAGGGAGGGTAAATAACCAGCAGAGGGCGATGTTTCACACAAATTGTCAGTTTAGTCCCCTGCTTCTCCTCTCATAGGAGTTCTTATGAAATGAAATATGAAATATACCAAAGAATCTCATTTTCCACTCATGACTTCACTGATGTGCAGTTTGAACCAAATCTGAAGCTGTCAGTTGCTGAAGTGTCTTGGTACATTATCTGAGCCAGTGTAATTTTTGCAGACAAATCTTGATAATTTAGGAGTCTTTTACAATCTTCAGAAGAAAATGTTGCACAAATTTCCTCAACATTTATCCCAAATATCTGGTTTCTTGCTTCTACAGGCTTTTCTTCCATTTGGATATATTTGGAAATAGAAGTTTCGGCCCATTTCCGTACAGTAAAATGCTTCTGACTATTAGGAATGTAAAAGAACTTAATTCTATGTCTTTTTGTCCCTTGTCACCTCTCTCTTCCTGGCTTTCTTTCAATCCCACTCTAACTCCCATTCAGCCAAGGCAGATGGCTATTCACCAATCTGGTCCTGCTCAAGGTTTCTGCCTGCTAAGCGGTGTTTTTTTTTCCATGCAACTGTCGTCAAACGTTGCAAAATGTTAGCTCATGGTGGATTAACAAAGGGTTTTTGTAGATTGTAAGACTACATTCTAGACCTGCTATAGAGTCCTGAGATAACTGAAGACCAAAAAAGAGAGGAGGCAACAAAAAACAATGATTAAGTTAAAACATTCAAGGAGCTGAGCCAAAGAGACATCAAGCAAATTGAAGAAGACATACAAAAACCAAAGGCTGACACCAAGGTGGAAACATATGCTGTTCTTTCCCTGCCTACAGAGGCTGTGTTTAATGGTACTAAAAGTGAAAGTGGGTCTCAGGTAATAACAGGATGACTCAGAGACACAGCCCTCCATCCATCACACGTCCTCTGCTGGGATCTTTTCCAAACTCTGTCTCCACGTTGACCCCTCTTCCTTTGCTTTGTTCCAGGTGTTGTGAATTCCTTTTGTTCTCCTCCACTCGCCCTCGCCACACCTCCCATTGCTGCATGTGGGCGCTTCCTGATCATCTCCACACTCCCGGCGTCCTGCTTGTCAATACGCCATTAACCCAGTCACCTTTCACTTCCCATGAGGGTTAGGGGCGGCCGAGTTCCTGCTGCTGCCGAGTTTCAGTGCAGCTCCATGAGAGGGAGGCAGCTCTCGGCTCTCTGTTTCTTTACAAAGTGAGAGCACAATGCTGGAGGCCTATCGTTTTCACGTCGCTGTATTCACCGAATCTGGTCCCATAAGGAGTTCAGAAGGGCGTCAAAGTGTGAACAGTGTTCAGAGAGGAGTTGGCCATGTCGTGTATTATTTTCTTTCAGGAGTAGAGGAAACGATCCTCTGTTTAGAGGAGAGGAAACAATCATAAAATCTGAGATCTGTGAACAGAGTAGTATAAAACAGACACGGATAAAACACCAATTATTGATAAAGATGAGCAGCTCTGAACAACTGAACTAAAATAACGGTGAACTGTGGGATTCAATTAGACATGATAAGACAAAGCTAATGAGAGCAGAGTTTGGGAAAGTTTACTAACTCTTAACTCCCTGCTGACTGGTGAATATTTATGCAACATTTATTAGTGAGAAATTAAAAATTCAATGCAACTTCCTGCTGCAGACTCTAGAAAGATTTGCCTTTTTACATTTCATATACCGGAAGAGCATCCAGAAGACGCTTTTTTCATGCTTTTTAGGCTCACAGGGCATCCATGAGCACTTTTTAAGAATGTTATCCAGGGCTAAATTATCCAGAGGACACTTTTTTCATGTTTTTACACTAAAAGGACATGCAGGTTCAAATATTTTATGCATTTCATATACCGGAAGAGCATCCAGAAGACACTTTTTTCATGCTTTTTACACTCACAGCGCATCCAGGAGCACTTTTTTTTAGATGTTATCTGGGGATAAATTACCCAGAGGACACTTTTTCATGTTTTTTACACTGGAAGGACATGCAGGTTCAAATTTGTGCTGCATTTTATAAACTGGAAGTGCATTCAAGGGGCTCTATCTTCAAGATTTTATCAACAGGTAGAGTATCCATGAAGGTTTTTTTTGTATTATGTATGCTCAAAGTGCATTCAGAGGACACTTTTTCACATTTTTACTCTGGAAGGACTTTTGAGGGTACTTTTTTATGTGTCAGAGCATCCAGAAGGCACTTTTTTCTTTCTTACCATTGGGGGCTCTCTCTTTTCAGATTTTATGAACTGGTAAAGTATCCAGAGGAAGGTTACTTAAGCTAAATATAGAGCTATGAAGCCATTTTTCATGCATTTTACATAAAAACAGCACCTGAGAATGCATTTAAGGTGTTTTTTTTCTACCACAGTATCCAAGAGGACACTTCTGCCCTCATTTTTTAAGACTTTAGGAGGACTTGGGGGCACTCACATCTAAAAAAACTACCCCTTCTTCATTGATCGCTTACTTTTCACCAGAGAGTTCAATCAAACCACCCAAAACCACGTGAGTAAAAACTCAGCTGAGCGTTAGTTGTGTTGTCCTGAGTGTTGGAAAACTCTATCTAACCGTGATTCAGCCTCAGCCTTTTAAAACTCAACAACTTCAAGATCAAATGAGCATTAATCAAACATTTCACAGCTGGTGACACCAAATGATGTGAAACCGTTTAATTTCTCCGATCAGATCTTCTCCATGTTTCAACTTGCTTCCCTGTGCCTCATGTTAAATTCAACTATGAAAGCTGATACTGTCTGTGTGTGTGAGAGTGTGTGAGTGTGTGTGTGTGTTGTTCTACCTCTCAGTCCCTGTCAGTCACTCGTCTGATGATCGGAGTGCCCAGACTAACTGGAGTCTTTGTGTGTCCTCGGCACAAAACAAGAGCAGATATAATTACTTCAGAGGAGAACCTTCAATCCAGGCTTGTCTTACTGATTTGAAAAGAGGCGACGTGCACAGACACTAATTGATGCTCGTATGAATGAAAAGTGATACTCAGATCACTTACCTGTGCGGTTTTACCGTCACACCAACCTTTTTTTCAGGATTTAGACGCCCCAGGATGTGCCTTTCTTCTGAGAGAAAGCTCGGTGTCGTAATCAGCAGCCGAGGAAATGCTTAATTTTAGCGAAAACCACAGTGAAAGTTTAGGAAAAAGTACCAAACATAAATATTTGCAAAATTGACTCGTGGTGAAGAAAAGATGTTTAGTTTTGCAGTCAGTTAAAAATGTGATACCTCCAATTTTGGTTAGTTTGAGGATTTAACAAGGAAAAAAAAAGATTAAGGGGAAAGAGAGAGAGAGGGAGTAAACAAAGGAGCAGACAGAAAGAAAGACAAATATCATTAAGGTAAGAGGAGGAGGAGAAGAGGGCAGCGAGGAGGAATCCAAAGGTCGACTTTTTGTGATCCTCTGGACTGAAGCTTTTGTGGTTTGGGCCTCTTAGATAAAAAAAGAGGAAAGTTAATGAGACGATATTCAGTCAGAGTTTTCAGACGGTGATCCGACAGTTTGTTTGCGTCCTTCATTGAGGTTAAAGGAGGTCAAGTCGGGTCCTGAAGCTTTGTTTTTTAGTTTCTTGAAGGAGCCCTGACTCTGATGTGTAAAAGTCATCAGTGCAAGCAAATTCAGTCAACGTAAGGATGTGAATGAGGCAAATAAGGCGGCAGGAGTTGTGCAGATTGATTGGATTACGGTGCCGAACATTATAGGTTTGTCTTGCATTGAAAACAGACACCTAGGTGTGCATTTTATAAGATTTTCACCCTGATTATAACAAAATCAAAGACTCACATTTGAGCCCAAAGTGAACAGGCGTCATTCTGCACTGATATTATGCAGCCTCAAGTGTCTGAAATTTCCCCTTCATTGATTATGTATTGCAAATAGATGCTTTTGCACATCATCAAAAGACATCAATCTGAATTTCAGCCTTTTTCAGAAACATAAAAAAACTTCTCATTGGAGCTTTAAGTCACAGTTATTGTCAGAGTGTATCAGGATATTATATTGTGGTCTCTCTTTTGTTTAAACCCCAACTATCATTTAGTTTGCTGGTGTCAATACAATAGAATTGCATCTTATTTGTATAAAAACATTTATTGCACCACAAATTAGTCCATATTTGCTCATTTTGGATTTTTATCTGAGAAGAAAATGTTATGATTTTGCAAAACAGAAGGTGACAGAAACACAAAACAGACACAGAAAGGTTGTCATCTCTCATTCTGCTTTCCGTACCTTCTTCGTCTCTGCCTGCAGCAGCTTTGCTTTAAAAGTTGGACCATTTACAACCTTTTTATTCACTAACCCTCAAATAAACTGATTAATTCAAGGATTTAAACTCCAAATTCCGTTCTTCTCCTTCGTGCAGCTCCAGCTATAAAAGTCTACATATGAAAACCAGGAGAATTAAAGGAGCGGGAATGATAGCGCGGTTAAAACCGAACATTAAACAAACCAAACTCAACTTTCCGTGGTGAGAAGGAAGCCGCAGTAAGGTTGTTTATGAAGAAAAAGCATCACAACAGGATCCAGCCGAGGTAAACAGCAGTTTCATGGAAATGTTATTCTACCAAACTACAGCCAGCATAAATTAAGTCTTTTACTGCGTTAAAATTTCATTTTAAACTCTGTGTTCAGAAGCCAAATCAGGATGAATGTGGACTCAGATCTTTGTTGTTATTTTACATTTTGATCATATTTTCTCAATGAAAGATCCTAAAGTCATTAAAGAACCTTTTTTTTCTGGAAGACACTGAAACACTGTGTAAGTCTAATGAAAAGTTTGTCTGCTGCTGCATTTAGATCACTTAAATATAAAGCAGACCATGACCTTAAGCCGACCAGGGATCAAGTCTGAACTCCCAGAAAAACCTTCTCTTAACAATCACATAAACTTCTTCTGATCTGTACTTGCATGTTAAGATAACGCAGCAGGGTGAGCCGGTTAGCTTTACAGCAGAGTCTTTGTTCGGTTTGTTTGTTTTATTATATTTTGATTGCCTAAACTAACACTTGTTCCGGTATTGTTGAGCTGTAACTCAGTCCAAGAGGATTGTCACAACTTTATCTAGACCAAGCCCTGATTCATTTGGAAACCTCTCCACCTTGTTCACTCTTGAGTGTAGTGTGCCGTGTTTGCACTTTGTACTTTAACTTTGTTTAGTGGGTGTAAAGAATCTAAGACTCTACTTCACCTCACTCCCCTGATAAAACTATCATCACCATAATCATCAAATTTTAGTTATGCAGGTTCTGCTGGTGGTCAGGGTTTGGTTCCTGCCTGTGGTTCCTCTCCTGTATGTCTCTCTTAACTCCTCCTCCTGCTGTCCTGCTAAATTAAGGCATGAAAGCCCAGAAATAACGTGTTTTTTTATTTCTATTTTAAGGTTGTTGTAATCCATGTGATTATCACCATTATCATAAACAGAACAAACATCAAGATTATCCTTATAAATGACAGCGTCCTAGATGTCATTATTACCATTATCACTGTAACTCGTCATCATTCTTATTATCTTATTATCAACAACCTAAATATCATCAAAGTCCTCTTCATCATCATCATCATCATCATCATCATCATCATTATTATCATTATCATTATCATATCCTCATCCCCATCAACATTAATATTATCATTATCAACAACCTGATCATCATCAAAGTCCTTTTCTATCACTGTCATCAAAATCATCATCATTTTTATCATAATCATTATCATTACCATCGTTATCATAACCACATCATCATCCCCATTAACATCAATAATATCACCAATATCATTCTCATCATTAAAGTCCTCTTTATCTGTTTTATCATTATCACCATCAACTTGGTCACCAATTTAAAAAAAAAAAACAAATCATCATTGACAATGTTAAAAACAATTATATAATCATTATTGCCATTGTTTTCAACATCATCGTCAACACAATCATTATCATCATATACATTTCTATCATTTTATCATTGTCTTCTGCATCATTATCATCATCTCCAAACATTTATCACATTTTCTCATTTCTCATTAACATCACCATCATTTACATCATAATATTCATCATTACCCATGTTTCAAACACAACTAAGTCTGGGTTTATGAAGTAGAAGTTCAGCTCTAAGTCCTCTCTGCTGTATGAGAAACATGAAGATATAATAGTGGGCGTGGTTATATTACGAGCTCAGATTTGGGATGACCAATCACAGCCTTGCAACTGAAACGCACCTGAGTAGCTGCCAAAGCGAGAGGCGGGCCTCCTCTATAAAGTCAGGGTCCCACTGGTTGTCCTCCCAGCATCAGCCTGTGACCGCTCGGATCTACACCTCCCTCCACACTCCCCCCCTCGCACCCTGACACAAACATGCACCTGAGCGCGTACGACGCGTGCCATTCCCTGCTGGTCCTTTTTATCCTCGTGAGGAGCTGCCAGTCTCTGAAGAATGACGCCACGGAGCTGCTCTTCTCTCATGTGAGCGTGCCGGTACCGGAGATCCAGAGTAATGTGACCCTGAACCGCGCGAGGAACGGTGGGAGAGGAGCGAGCAGCGCTGCGCACGAGAGAGGAGGTGAGTTAGGCAGCGTGGAGGACTCTGGCATTTTCTCTGTCACACTGATTTTAGCGTTTTTATGGTCCTCAGGGTTAAAAAAAAAAAAAAAACAGGTTTTGGTGTGCCACTACCTGAATATTTAAACAGTTTCAGGTCAGAGGTTAATCCTGATTGGTTATTTAACACTTGTGCCAAGGATGCAGTATGACCTAAGAGGGAAAATGACCACATGCAGAACTTCATGGTGAACCAATCAGCTTTTTGGACCCATTTAAAACTTTGTAAAAGTCTCACAATCATTTCCTAAAACTAGAGTTTGATGTGATTCAAAATCTAAAGGTGTTCAGTCTGCAGTAATGATGAAAAAAGGCTTAAAAAGTTGTTTGTTTTGGTTCTTGCAGAGCTGAAAACTGATTTAGGTGATTAATCCCTTCTTGAAATACTTTATTTGTGCAAAGTTATTCACTGACTGTTAGTTTAGCCCCATAACCTACTTCATATTTAAGCTACTGGGCATGAGGGGAGAGCAAAAATGGCAAAAATTGCATTTACTGAAAGCAGTTTCAATTTCCTTTCCTATTCAGTCATCCTCTATCTTTGTCCTGTAGAGGTGCAAACAGCCATTGATACTGCAATCTAATCTAATCTAATCTAATCTAATCTACAAATTCAATGATTGAACATCCTCTTTTGTGTTTCACATCTCCACCTTAAAGAACCAATTCAGACCCTTAATCCCATTATCATGTCTAATCAGTAACAGATTAAGTAAGAGAGAATAGAAAGCATGAGTCTCCAAAGCACTCTGAATAGCTTACTGTGCTATTTGCATAAAGTGCTTGGCTTTACAAACTGTCCTAGCTGTAGAGCAGCAGGTAGAAACATCATAAAGCTTATTAAAATTCATGGTGAACCATGCAAAGAGACTGCACAGTGTGGTTTCAGTACTTTAGGACTGTTATAAACATCTCACATCTTCTCGTCATAACGTATGACCTCTGGGATTGAGTGGTTCTGCCGTCGTTATAGAGACTGTTAACCCACATTGAGCCGAGCCAACGCTCAGTCCAACCCACACCTGGCTGGCTCCTGTCCAGTCAGGGACGAGCACACAGACAGGAAGCCTCTGATCGCATTTTGTAGCTCTGCCAGCAGCAGACCATGAAGAAGGAGGAGGAGTGGGATTAAGAGAAAATCACTCCTGTTCATTCATCAAACTCCGTCACAGAGGAGTAGCGGGCTTTGTCTCTGAGGTGTATGGATCTGTATGAATGGACGTGAGCTTAGGTTACAGTGATGGAGGGGAGAGTGGGGTGCTGTGTGTGTAGCCTGCAGCAGAATAATACCGCTGCAAATCCCTGAAAGGTAGAACTAAAATTGTGTTTTTTTTCTTTTTCCAATCCTGTAATACCTCAACTGTTGAGCAGAAAGGCCAACATACCTTTGTGCTCTGTCCCTGTGACTCCCCACAGGCTACGAAGGGGCCTGTAAACAATATGATGTACAGAGTGAAGCACTCAGCAGTAATCCTCCATTATCGTATTCTAACCCTTAAAAGAGATCGGTAAGAGAAGTAAGACTGACGATGGAACTGCATGGGGTAGGTTAGTCATACAACATATGAAAAAAAATTCACTTTTGAGTTGAAAATCTAAAACTTTCTGTCAAATCAGCCTTTCAAATGTGAAATTTTGCTTTTTTTGGCAGATAAAACACCCTGTGGTGATACTATTTTCTGACATTTTCTGACAAAAGTCATCCAGAAGTGATCGGACATATAACAAAGATATCGGTACAGGTGAACAAGTTTGCCAATCTGTGACTATGTAAAACCTTTTTAATTGCAGGTGATGCAAAAAAACAATGTCTGAGGTGTTTTAGTAATGTGCCATCACATAGTTTCCAGCAGAAATTGACCTGCAGCTCATGAAGCAGAACATCACAGCTGTGGCAGACACTATAATTGGTTAATATGTTTAATATCTTTAAAACAGACAAAAATAAGGCTTTTAAAAATCCATGTTTGTGTCATCTAGTGGTGAAATTTAGGACCCAGCTTAGAAGTTTGCTGTATGATATGATTTAATACAATACAACACCAACATGAGATACAATCTGATACTACACAACTAATATGATATGATAGTATATGACACAATATGATGACACATAAAAGTATGACATGACAGGACACAACTCAACAAATTTGATAAAGCACAATACTAAAGAATACGATATTAAA
Source organism: Xyrichtys novacula (assembly GCA_962446985.1). NCBI lineage: Eukaryota > Metazoa > Chordata > Actinopteri > Labriformes > Labridae > Xyrichtys > Xyrichtys novacula. The sequence goes on from OY660871.1 coordinate 31,095,464, forward strand.
CCGTATAATTAGATACAATTCCATATGATATAATATGCAATGACGTTATAAAATAAGATACGTTAAATTACAATATGATACAATAAGACACAAGACAATACAATAAGACGGGACATGTGGGACACTTCACAACATGATATGACATGTTACACTATGACACATTACAATATGATATGATACCATACCATATCATATAATACAGTATGATATGAAACAATGTAATCTGACACAATATATGACATGATACAATATGATAAGATATGATACAACAAGACATGATCCAAAACAATCCAACAAGACACAATATTATATAATATAACATGTTTCAATATGACATGATGCAGTATGATAAGATATGAAACAAGACATGATATGATTGGACAAGACACAACACAATATGATAAAATATGATATTATACAACACAGTTTTATATGATACAGCAAGACAAGACAAACAAGATAGGACATGATATGACACAACATGATACAATATAATACATTGCAAAAAAATATGATAATATGCAACAGGACACATTTTATTACCCCTTTGGAGAAATTTGTTTTGGATTTGAATGCTGCAAATGCTTAACTGCCTTCACAATAATAAGGTGGAAAAAAAAAACCCAAAGGGAGACATGGAAGACAACAAACAACAGATGTTGTGTATAATCTTTGTTGCACAAGATCCCAATCAATCAGCATAAATAAAGCCAAAGATAAGGGGACAACATTTTGGCCCTGTTTTACTCCCACACAGCTTTTAAACCATTATCCTGTCATGGTCATTTCAGTACGATGGGAAATTTGCACTCTCAGACATGTCTAAGTCTTTTTCAGATTTACTTTGTTAGATTTTCCTGTCTCACTCTTTTTTTATTGTGTCTCTCCACAGAACGAAGTCAAATTGGATGCAGAGAGCTGAGATCCACCAAGTACATCTCTGACGGCCACTGCACCAGCATCAACCCCATCAAGGAGCTGGTGTGCACCGGTGAGTGCCTCCCAGCTCAGATGCTTCAGAACTGGATTGGTGGCTCTTACAGCAGGAAGCACTGGGGTCGCCGGAGCAGCAGCAACAGCCAGGAATGGCGATGTGTCAACGACAAGACCCGCACCCAGCGCATCCAGTTGCAGTGCCAGGACGGCAGCACCAGGACGTACAAGATCACTGTGGTCACCTCCTGCAAATGTAAGAGGTACTCGAGGCAGCACAACGAATCTGGGAACAAGTTTGAGGAGCCGTCAGTAGCTCAGCCGCAGCTTCTGCACAGACACAAGCCCAAAAGCAAGAGGAGGCTTGGGAAGAACCGACTGAGTGAAAACTGGCACGAGCCTGAACCCTGATGGCAGACAGGCATGCAGACTCTGATTCCACATAAACCTACAGGAGTTTTTATCTGGGTGGGATTGAGTCTCAACAACCAGAGTTTGTGGATTATCTCTGAGTGTGACTGGGATTGAATAAAGGTGAAGCTGGCTCCTCACAAAGCTGGAGAACTCTGAAAAGCCTGCCGTGGACTTTTCGTAACATTTGAATCTATGTTTCAAAGATATTGTGAACAAACTGAGGTGTTTGTTCACAGAGCTAACAGAGCAGAGTTCGTTCTTGAACCAAAACCAAACCCACTTTCCCCAGATGTAGCCACAAGCATGCATTGTACATCAATTTTATACACAGATGGGGATCTGAATTTAATTTTAAGACACCAACACCAGTCAGCACCAAATATCTTGAAAAACTTCTCTGTAAATACTTGTACATACTAAATTCCTACTTGTCTTTTAAACTATTGCCATGTGTATAAAGACTTATCATGTAAAATTTATGATGTATGATGTAATATATTTCCTGTGCAACTTGTAAAATAAGTTTTGCTTAAACTGCATCAGCATGTTGGGTGAAATCTAGAAAAGCTTTGTCATCGATTGTTTTTTGTAATAACTTTGTATGAAATAAATATAACTTTTTATCAGACATGTTGTAGTCCTTGGAGATTTCTCTTTATTTGTCATCACTACTATGAGAAAATGAATCTATGGAGGTTGGGCAGCTTAAATCAAGCCAATATTTTAGGTGTTAAGGTCAAACACAGCTGGTTACTAATGAAACTGGGCTATCTTTTGTAATGTGTTGAAAAAAAGTAAGTTGAAAGTAAAAGTCAGCTACCTAAAACAATATATCTAGAACATAAGATTATTGTAATAACTTGATTTCCCTTTTTAGTGCTCTATCATACTTTGTTTTACATCATCCTCTTTTATGAAAAAATAACAGACCGTTGCTAATGAATATTGACCAATCACAGTCAAGTATTTAGCACAGCTGTAATACCTTTAAGATTTTCAATGGTATTTCTCAAAAGTCATACAACACAAATAAGAGACAGCTTCCCTCCAGTCAGGTTACAAATTAAGAGCTTTGTAGTGTGTTTCTTTTGTAGTAAAGCCCGACTAAAACAGGGTTGTTTATTTTGAAAGCGTCCGCCGGAAGTACGCTATGTAACGGTTCTATCTTGACAGACAGCTGCAGCTCGTGTTTGGATATGCATATACCGGCAGGTTACCACCCCTCCTCTTAGCTGAGAATGAACAGGTCTCAAAAGAGCCCATCGTGACCCCCCACACCCCTCCATTCACGACTTTATGGAGTTTAACCAAATAAACATGCAGACCGATGACTGTGACCCGGACAGGCCCGCTCATCCACGGATTTTCCTAACCGACGAAGCCGGGAAGAGCGACCGCGCGCGGGCGGTAGACTTCCCGGTGTCTGTGGTTCTCCCCGCCGGAGGAACCGGAGAGAGAACCGGGCTGCAGACACCGAAACAGTTCTGCACGTTTCTCGGTCGGCCTCTTATAAGCTACACCGTCCAGGCTTTCGAGAGGTAGGAAGAAAGTGACTTTTAAAAAGACTAAAATGTCATGATATGTGTCAGTAAAGGAGTGTATTGATGAACACAGTGAGTACTTCCAGCTCCTCACTGTGAGTGTGTGTAGGATGCTCATTCAAGTAGGGGAGACCAGGGTTGGTTGTCACAGTACTTTCTCCACACTAGGGAACTGTGTCACTGTTTCCCTGCTTATTTCTATGGGGCTGATTTTTAAATGTACAAATAAGGTGATGGGTAATTTGTTTTAAAGTGGTCCTCAAAGGGATATTCCAGTGTAAAACTAATTTAGGGTCAAACACACCATAACACACAGTTAGACACCCCCCCGGGAGATGAATGTTGCCGACCGCTTTCTTCTCTATCTATACCAACTTTAGTAACAACCGCACGATAGCAATACACAGCAGTCTGAGGAGCCATAAACAAACCTCAACCAAAACGCCACTCTATAGCCACAAATAATACTCAGAACAGCACATAACTTAATCAACAGTACATGTAGGGTCCTAGCCACCAAATATCATTTTAACTTTGCCTTATTTCTTTAGCAAAGAGACTAAACACAACTCACCTACTCTCCTCCAGCAGCCGCTTGTTTGTAGTGAGACCTCAGGCCAGTCCATTACGGACTACAGCGGAGTGAAGCAGCTCAAGGAAGAACATTTTCTTTATCATTTCCTTGAAGTAATAATCACCATGATCTAACTCAGTGTCACAGTGTGTTTGATCCTAAATTAATTTTATGCCGTAATATCCCTTTAAAGGAATCTTAAATCACCTCTGTCATTAAAAAACTAGCAATGTTATCTTGACTGAATCTGGTTCTCTCATGACAAAACAGACATTCCTGAGCAGCTGCTGTGTTCTTGCAGGGTGTCATGGATCCAGAGCATTGTGGTCGTCGTTGCCAAAGAAAACATGGACCTGATGACGGACATCATCCAGCGTTTCCAGCACAAGAAAGTTAGAGTGGTGCCAGGCGGGTCGACTCGTCACAGATCCATATGTAACGGGGTCCTGGCACTAGGAGGAGAGGGAGAGGGGGAGACGGCAGCCATAGACAGACCAAAGGTGGTCATCATCCATGATGCAGTGCGGCCTTTTGTGGAGGAGGACTTTCTGTACAAGATCGCCATGGCTGCCAAGGAACAAGGGGTGAGTTTAATTCAGATAAAAGTGGTTATTACGATAAAATGGGGATTTTCTTGTTGACTTAACTCCACCAAATCTATCAACCCTAATCCGTAACATTATGACCACCTGCCTGATATGATGCAGGCCTCCTTTCATCAGTTCAGTCCAAATCAGTCCTGACCCATTAAGACCTTGACTCCACAAGACCTTTTAAGGTGTGTTGTGGTATCTGGCACCAGGATATCTATTGATCCGTTAGTCCTGGATGTTGCAAGGTGGAATCTTTTTAGGTTGGACTTGGACCGACAAGAGCTGCAGTTTTACCTCTTATCAAAGCTGCTCACACCTGCATGCGAGCCTGATGAACAAGATAATTATTGTTCATCACTTTACGTGTCAGTCCTCATATCCTGAAAACTGTGTAAAGACCAGAGTCCTTGTAGTGGCTGTATCTAAGGATAATAAGATGCTTGTTTTTGCAATAGAATAAACCAGTCAGAGTGATTCAGTCATTTGTAAATGGGGCTTTTGCTCTGCAAGCGTTCGAGTCATCCTGCCCGGTCGGCCTGGTTTCCAAGACTTAAAACTTAAAAATGGAAAAAGTAAAAGTGATTTCCAAAGCTCCACTTTATACTTATGACATTAAGATGTTTATAGTTTTTATTGTTTTGTTTCTGGTAACAAATAAAGTCAGTAATGTGTGTGTTTTTTTTAAAAGGACTGCAGATCATAATCCTCTCACTAATAGAGGGAACAGCTTAAAAAAAAGCCAGTTTCTCATCCAGGAAAGTGAGTTTATTAAATCTAGCTCATCCCGTCCTTTTCAGAGTCCCATCACAGCACAGACTGTTAACAGATCCATCACAGTCAGCTTTCACCTGCTTGGATGACAGGTTCCCAAAAGCAGAATGTGACTAATGTGTGTGTGGCCTGCGGTTCCCTCTTTACCGTGCAGTGTGAACGAAAACAAATGCTTAAAATAAAACACAGTCAAGTTTTCCGTTCTGTTTCAGGCCAGAGTCGACAAACACTTCTTTCTCTTTTCCCCTTTGCACACCAGCTCTGTCCATCTTTTCATAAACTGTTTATCAAACTGACAGATCCCTCGCTCCTGGTGTTCGCGTTTATTTGATCAGAGATTGATGGAAAACATTCAGGCTGAAGTCACAGCTGCCGCGACAGAAACAGTCTCCGCTGAATGGATGCGGGTCGCACAGGTCGTGAAAGAAGCAAGAGCTTCCTGACGTGAGGCCAGCGTTTATGAAGTAGTGGGTGTGTGTGTTTGCTTCGTGATGAACTCTCACAGCAGGCGGTCTGGTCTTCATTATCCTGCGGGTATCCACGGTCACGGCAGAAGGCCTGTCTGTTCGAAGAGGCAGCAGATAATTTAGATCCTAATAGCATGTGTAACACGCAGGACATATGTTTGCTTTCCTTTTATTTCCAACACGCTCACTCAGATTTGTGGATTTATTAGTAATCTGTGTACGACTCAGTGCAATTTCTCTCCTTAAAATCATGCAAAGACCCTATAAAATCAAAAAAAGTTGAACTCAAGCTGCAGTTGTTTGCTTTTTTAACATCATCATGCAGTCCTTATTTATGTGTCATGGCTCTGCTTGTTGTTATGACTCTTTAAGGCTAATAAAACACAGCAGAGTTTAATAGTTTTCATCTACATTCGACATCCAGCGTGAAAAGAAATGTCACCATTTGGCGCGGACTGTAACAACGGCGCTGGTTTCAGTGTCAGCCAGTGGACAAGTTCCCCAGCTGCCAGTAAGGACATTTTCTTGCAACAACAAACAGCAAACCGTGAATGTGACACTCTGATTTATGAACTCGCCAGCAACTCTGTTTTCTCTTATTCCGTCATTTTTTCTCTCTGTGTTGTAAAACTGTTTCTTGCAATGGTTTCCTGTCCTTGACTTTGAGTGCATTGAAGCACATTTATACAGAAAAACATCAAGTTACTGTGTGGCAATTTAGGCTATGAATCGTGTCCTGTATTGACTCTTTGGGCATCTGCATTCACTCATTTAACCCATTTAAACCAGGACAGATTGTACACATCTCAACCTTCCAATCCGGGAGTGCGGCTGCGCATTTCTTCCCAGAAAGCCGGGTGCATGAACGCATTTCTACCAATATAGTTCGGTCCAGGGTTGTCCCGATACAACTTTTTGACTTCTGATACGATACCGTTATTGTAGCCTTCAGTATTTACTGATATTGATCCAATATTGGCACAAACTTGTTCATGACAAGTTTTGCACTCAGCTGCAATGTCTTTTTTGGACTTATACCAAAAATGCTGCCACACAGCTGACATCACTCCTACTCCTTGCCACTTTGTTAGTACCTTTGTACACACTGTTGTTGTGATTTTGTGGGCTCAGCTAGCAAAGGTAGATTGTTGTCAGATTTTGTGGAAAAACATGCTATAAAAAAAGTAAATGAACTGTTTCATCAGCAGCTAATAAAAGACGTAATCCTGAATCCTGTTTTTCTCTCATACAGGCAGCTGGAGCTATCCGCCCACTTGTTTCCACGGTGATCGCCACCACTGCGGAGGGTTACCTGGATCACTCTCTGGAGCGAGCCAAGTACAGAGCCAGCGAGATGCCCCAGGGGTTCACATTTGATGTCATCTATCAAGCCTATCAGAGGGTAACTTCTTAGTGTGTTTTTTAGATGTCACTCGCACAAAAAAAAGAATATCGGATTATATCAGCCTGCATCTAAAATCTCCGATATCAGCAGTCTGATACAAGCAGTCCATTCCAGACTCCACTCCGGCACCTCTATCTAGCAGCACCCTGATCCACCATGCAGAGTCCACGTGATCACAACAAGAGTGTGTACTAAGGCACTAACAAAGTAGCAAGGAGCAGGAGTGATGTCGGCTGTGTGGCAGCATTTTTTGTATAAGTCCAAAAATGACATGGCAGTTTGGTGCAAAACTTGTCATGGACAAGTTTGTGCCAATATCGGATCAATATCGGTATCGGCCGATACTGAACACTATCGGTACTGTATCAGAAGTAAAAAAGGTGTATCAGGACACCCCTAGTATGCCAGAAAACCAGAACCGTTCTAATTTCAAATGATTATAAACTAATTTAAACATATACTATTATATTTGATTGAGTCTCTTGAGTGTTGCTAAATTCTACGTGCTGCACCTTTAAAACAAGATGCTGCAAAACAGCAGAGAAGAGACCTGCCTGAAGAAACGTGGCTGCACTCTTGACTCCTTTGCACACTTTCAGGGTTCATCAGGAGCTCATGCAACCCACAGAGAGATATCCACACTGGTCACATTTGTCAGAGTCACACCTAACATGACAGGATGGAAAGATCTCGTCCTGCAGGAGAGCGCTGCATACTTTAAAGGTTGAATAACAGCCCAGAAAAATCTCTCAAATCTTAAAAAACGACAGTCAGATTGAGATTTATGCTCTAAAAAATTACAGCACTTAGATGACAAAAGACTTTCTGATTCTCATACATCATAACAGGCGCTCATTGTTCAGCTGATGTGCCAGAACCTGCAGGCTGTGGCCGCGAGGAGCCGGTGGCATGGGTGCTATCACTTTCACTCAGCCTCTGCGGCGTCTGGGAAAGAAATGACACGTTAATATATTCTGCCGCTCCGCTGCGGATTATTCTGTGGAACAAAAGTGAACAAAAGCCCCGCTGGAAAATGGTGAAGGAGCGTTGACATAGCATGGCACATTTAGGTGGATGCAGATTAACAGTCGGAGCAGCTGAGTGCTTTTTAATATGCACACCTGAAAGATGGAAAGATTTCTTCAAGTGTGCGAGTCTTTAAGACCTGGCAGGATCGTCTTAGTCACACTAACGGGGAATCTGAGCTGAAGTTATTGACTGTATTTATTTTTCAGCCACTCTCAACTTTGACTCCATCAGACAGGCCCTCAGATCGCCAGGTTTTCTGAAGGACACGCAAAACTTTGAGCTAAGCGCGGAAATATTCCTCCAGTTGGAGCCCTGTTTGTCTGCAGTTATTTTTATTCCTGGCACCGATGAACCCTCAGATTGCTCCGAGAGCCCTGCTTGGCTTTCCTGTTGGCCTTTCAGAAAATGAGCTCACATTTATGCGGCGGTGTCAGGGCCAGTTAAGTCGCAAAAAAAAATTAGGACAAACTTGGGAGGTCGCTGGAGAAGGAGAAGGTTGGGGTTGTGTCCCCCTCTCTCCTCCTGTTGTTCTCCTCCTCTTCTCCAGCCTTTCAAAAGATTGGGAAAGTGTCAGGTTAGCACTGTAGGACATGCTCGTGAAAAATCTCTTGAGAGCTGCACATTTGTAGCCTGACATGCATTGAGAGCAGAAGAACTTAGGGCTGAAAAGACAAAAGGGGGAGACACTTTATCCAGTCCCCTGTGGAAGCTTTTGTACCGGGAGAAAACGCTGAAGGTTGAATTACCTCAGAGCGAGAGAGAGCGCGTTTCTGCTGTAATTTCTCTCTAATGTTCAGGGTCCTTGAATAAAAGACCCGCACCTCTTTTATAGGTTGATAAAATATTACCCAGGTATAATCTCAGGTAGCAGCAGGTCGTCTTTGTAGTCCGGAGTGTTTTTAACTCACATGAGCTCATCGCCTTCACCCAAAACTTCATGTGATCGACACAAACAGAGTTTTCCCAGCTTAGAGTCAGAGGAGAGAAATCGTTTGAAACTGCAGTTGGATGAAGTCCAGAAAAGGTTTCCCCTCGGGAACGAAAAATGTGTCTAATCCTCCTTTAGAGAGAGAGAGAAGGTGCCTTTTTGAAAACTTTTTTTACTAATGCAACTCTGATTTTGTATTTTGTGATGTATAAAAAAGGTAATTGATATGTAGAAATTTCTAAACAATGTGCGCATGCGTCTACTGGAGCAAGCATTAAACAACACCCTTAATTCTTTGAGATGGGGGGGAATCACAGACTGTAGAGCGTGATATGTTTAATTAGGGCTGGGCAATAAACTGAAAATTTACCAATACCAAAATTTATGATAATAACCGACGTCATTTTACCCATGTGGTGTCAAAATAAATAAATAAATAAATAAAAAATGGTTTCGGATGCGTGTAGGTAGGCTATGGTCTCATGTCCATTTAAGATGCCGTTCAACGTCGCAGACGTGACTCCACTCCATCCAGTCGTAACAAAGAGGGAAAGACAGATGAGGAGATGGAGGACGGTTCAAAAGTTGTAGCGGCTGAAGTAGACGAAGGTAATGTGGGAGGGGGTGAGCAGCTTGTGGAGTAGTTATCGTCCATTTATCGTTATCGAGGTGAACTGATCAATATATCGTGATATAGATTTGAGGCCGTATCGCCCAGCCCTATCCAAGGCAGTTCATTACTTATTTTCATCCCTCCCAAGGCAATGGTTGAAGTTCCATGTAATGTTTTCTTCCCACATCCATCAGACTTTTTAAATTCTTCTCCAAATAGTAGATAAGATGTGAACTGCTCAATATATGGTTATATTGAATGTAGCCCGATGTTTAATAACTCTGAGTAGAATAGAGGTATCCTTGTAGACCTATCCGAACTAGAAGCCTGCCGTCTTTGCACACGCTCAATGCTGTAAATAAAAATTTTCCAATTATGTCAGAGTCTCTCCAAACTTTTTTATAACACACTAACACACCATCCAAACCTTGAATACAGACACCGACTCTGACCGTGTTCTTGTCTTCTGTAAAAGTCTAAAAGTCACCTTAGATGCTTCTCTTGTAACTGGTGTCGGTACTTTTTAAAGCTCTTCAGCAGGAAGACTTCAACACTCAACAGTGAGCAGCATCTTTCTGCCTTGTTTTCTTCTCCTCCTTAAGCTGAACTAAAATCTACCTATTGCTGTTTCAGAGCTGCAGCATCGCTGACATCTTCCTCCACTTTCAGGAACATCATCATCGGATGTTTAACTTGTTGATGCTCCATCAGATATGAAGTTATACGACCTCTGTCCTCTGAGTGTGGCTCATGTTTGGTGTTGAAGTTCAGTGGAGTTCTTTAACATCCAGTAAACACAAGATCTTCACGAACAGCTTTTACCATGAGCGTTTACATGCTCGTCACGTTTGCCCTCTTTTGAAATCAGTCCAGATCTGAAAAGCTCATTAAGACTCCTGATTTCTCTTGGCTCCGTTTTCGTGTACTCTGGGTTGGTCTGTGCTTTTCTGTCAGGACAGGTTTGTCTCCAGTTTGTTGCCTAACCTTCAGCTATTAATTTCTCTTTGAAAAGGATAATCAATAGATTTTTTGCAGACCTGGACCTTCAACCTTTTTGCTGAATTTTCAGCCGCAGTCACGCATGTTTTTGTGTAACAGCAAACAGATTCACGAAAGCTGTTTCTTTAAAGCAGATACAAGCGTCAGATGTGTTTTTGTTGCATTTCCTTTAAGTTAGATCCCATGTAATGAAGTAAACATGAAACAGCTGTAAACAAAAACATGCGCTACAATATTGATTTTCTCTTTTTGCAAGTGCATGAAAAACAGCATGTGCATCATCCCCAGTTTGACAACAGAGCCCTTCAAATCTTTCACAACATTATGGGAAAAATTGCTGCTGACCAGATGAAACCAGAGTTCCTAATTTAGAAAGATGAGAGCTTTGCAGGGCCAAGATTTCATCAGCCAACGAAAACATGATCATCTGAAGTGTCTGCTGAAAAATGTGGTGACGGCAGCATCACGAGCTTGTGTCTCAGCTCTGATCACGGTTCAGACGCTGTTATAAATGCATCAGATACTCTGGTGAAATACTCGCTGATAGTTGAGGAAGAAGAAGAGTCAAAGAGACAACTGTGTGTTGGTCAGAACTGAATCATCTCAGGAATGCCTGGATAGAAGGAGACTCTTCTCCGACACGTGGTAAATCAGAGCGTCCACAGCAGGCCCGACTAACTCTGAAAACAAAAACAAACTCTTTCGGGAAAAAGTGCAAAGACGGTTCTTAACTTCAGTTTTCCGACATCGCTTCATGCCAGAATGAACATTAAAGCTTTTATTATTCCACACCGTGCGGACATTTTCGGCCCCTTGTGAAGGAGCTGAAGGATGTCCATGTTTGGATTCCCATCAGTCCTCTGAAAGCTTCGCTGTTGAGCTAAAACACAAACAACCACTGGCCAGAAATCTGTGAGATTTGTTTTGGATATTCATGATCCCCAGAGGATGATTCCTGTCAAGTTTAAGTGACACTAATCTGCTCTAGTCTGGACAGACTATTCCATTTTGACAACGTTTTGGCGCAGAGATCACTCAACTCTCCGGTTCTCATGATTTTTTCTGAATATCGTAGATCCCACGTTTGAAGTTCTGCTCCTAAACCTTTCTTTTCTCTGTTGGGACACTTGTTTTTTTATCTCGAGCACGTCTGTGTTTGATTATTTTGACATTACATCCCCTTAAAAGTCTCAAATCTGCATTAATTTGCACTTTAAAGTGAAGCTTTTAACCTTAAACCTCTACTTTGTTCAGAATGACTTTGCACTTTGTCGAAGTGCATCCAGTGTGATGGACTTTCCTCTCCGCTGTGTCCCTTTCTGCAGTGCACCGAGTCCGACTTTGAGTTTGGCACCGAGTGTCTCCATCTGGCTCTCCAGTACTGTGGCACCAACGCCAAGCTCATCCAGGGACCGCCAACGCTGTGGAAGGTGAGCTCGCCAGAGGCCTAGTTTGGGTTTAAGGTTGTGGATTCGGTGACATTCTGACTCCTGCAGCGCTTTGCCAGCAGCAGATTTATCATATGGGCACAGAGAGAGCTCATCAGCTGGAAATGAGGTTGGCTGGCAAATAAGAAGCACAAATATATTGAATGTGACATCCAGGATTAGCGTGTAGAAGCTTTTCTAGATGTTCGGTACTTAACCCTGCGTCAGATTGTGTAACTTGGGTTCACCTAAATTACCGAATGCCTCTTTTTTTCAGTCAGATGAAGTATTATCTTTCCATAAAGATGGCTGTGGTTTGGTTCTGTCTCCACCCCGAGGGACTGAATCTGGAAAGAATTTGATTTGTTTGTTCAAAGACTTCAAGAACGACCTTTAGTCAACGTTTGACTCGTCTGTCAGAGACAATGCCTCAGTAACCCGACCTTTTGCTTACGATACATAAATCCAGCGTGTCTCTTTATTTATGAGCAAATAAGTTAATGAAGGTTTTTTTTTTTTTAAAGCAAAGCTCATTCTGGACCAGACAGGTTCCTGGATCTTTGGAGCCACAGGAATTAAATGTCCCTTTTCTTGTGTGAGTTTGCTGTTTTCGTCTCACGGCCGCCTAAAAACTGTCAAATGATAGACTAAAGAATTAAAGCTGCACTGCAGAGTAAAAGTCTTTTACAGGAATATTCAGGGTTCGTTTATTTGTTTTTTTTTTTAACTAGAGCTCCACAGCATTTGCACTAAACATAAAAAATTATAAAATTATTTTATGTTTTTCACCTTAAGTTCCCATGATGTTTGTGACGTGGGCTGAAATTGATAATGGTGCGTTTCATTTACGTCAGGAGTCGGAAGTTGGAGCTGGGAATGATGTCACACCAGAGTTATCAGTGTTTCAGTTACAAAGTCGGAAAAAAGTAGCCAATGGCCAAACAGAAGTGGAGACAAGATGCTAACATCTTGAGAAAATTTTTCTCCCAGGCGGAGGAAATTTTTTTCTCTAAAATCCCAACTCAAACATGCAGAAGACAAGATAAGCTACGACTGGTCTGTCCACAGGGGGCGCCAAAATTGGCACAAATCAGAAGTTCCTTACAGGAGCTTTAATGCCACCTTTCTCAGATGGAGGATTGGGTATTATGGCTTTGGATTTGATGAAGTCGAATGAAGCTTTTGACAGTTTATGAATAACCTCAGATTAATTGATAACGCTAAATAGACAAGAGCTGCTTGATTATTTTGAACTTTTATTTTTAAAGTACTCTAAAAGTAAGAAGAAACTTAGAAAACAGTTAAAATTGCAGAATTTGTTTAACATGGATAAATAAAGGATCACAAATCTGCAGGTAAATTATGTCAAATTGTTATGATGATTGTGTTTTAGCTGAGTTAGCACCACTGGTCCTCCCTGTTTGCTGAAGTCAAGTTAACCAAAGTTTATGGACAACTTTGTCAAGATCAAAATACTGACAAAAAACATCTTTTACTCATGCTTGTGTACATCCCAGACTGAACATGACTCAGCTTCAGGAATAAACAGGAGTAACAGGTTATGTTTTTTTTTCACGTGGATCCCTTATAATCACCAAAACTGTCAAATGTCTCTGGACTTTTTCTAACTGATTGATTCAGAGTCTGTGATTCTGTCCTGCAGGTGACCTACAAACGGGATCTGGCTGCTGCAGAGTCCATTATCAAAGGTAAGTCTACAACACTGTGCATTTAACATACCATCACTTCCTGTAAATACCACGCATCATTGATTTTTCATGTCCCCTGGTACGTATACACAAAAGAAGATAAATGTAGGTATGTGGGTATGAAAGGCTGAGAGCTTAAGTCCCCCTCAGACAGGTTAGCGTACGAGTTTTTGTCCCTGTGTGAGCGCCAGGTTCACGTTAAAAAGCTCAGACAGAAAAGCTCCTCCTGTATTCTCAGAGAGGAGTCCTTTGAAGTGTTGAGTCTGATAAATGAGGACTACGGAGAGCAAGTCAGGACAAGAAGGGGACATCACGATCAGAAGAGTGCAAACAAACACAGCCACGGATTTCTCCCAGCACCTGGACCAACAACTACCTGTTTAATGATGACATAATGAGCGCAGCGATCATTCCCAGAGACGCCGATATGAATGAATTCATTGTGTGTGTTTTTGAGAAGAAGTGGAAGAAAGTTCTCACATCTGTCAGTGCGATGAACTGATGAGTGTTTGCAGGACCTTAAAGTCTCAAATTACACTATCAGAATTAAAGGTCACAAAGTGTCTGAAAATGTCTGAATTTTGGCAGCTAAGAGCATGTGCAGCAGCATAGCGTGCACATAGTCATGAAAGAGGGCAGGGAGAAGAAGAAGATGGGGAAATGCAAAGTCAAGGGTGGAAAACAGGCAGTAATTGGTGGAGGGATCTAATGACTTTGCGACTTGCAAAGAAAACCTTTTACATATTACTCCACGCCTGTGTTAGTTGTGGGATATTTTAAATATCTCTTCACAAATAACTGTCAAGGGGATATATTAAAATGTCTGATGGATGTGGAAACAAAACATTACATGGAACTTCAGCCGTTGCCTTGGGTGGGATGTATATAAGTAATGAACTCCCTTGGATAGGGCTGGGCGATATGGCCTCAAATCAATATCACAATATATTGATCAGTTCACTTCGGTAACAATAAATAGATGATAACTACTCCACAAGCTGCACACCCCCTCCCACATTAACTTTGTCTACTTCAGCCGCTACAACTTTTGAACCGTCCTCCATCTCCTCACCTGTCTTTCCCTCTTTGTTACGGACTAGATGGGGCGGAGTCACGTCTCTGATGTAGGACAGCGTCTTAAAGGGACATGAGACTATGGCCTACCTAAAACATCCAAAACCAACTTTTATTTAGTTTTTTTGACACCGAATAAACTGACATGGGCAAAATAACATTGGTTACTGTCCTAAATTTTGGTATCTGTAAATTTTCGTTTTGTCGCCCAGCCCTACTTAAAAGTTGCAGCTTTCCTGCAACACTTACACTTCAAAATCTCAGTGGTTAGCTTTAAATGCACAGTGTGTAGAAATGGGAACATAGTCCAGATTTGCAATGGAAACGCTCACCCCTACTTTTGAGTGAAGTCCCAGATAGGACAGTGGAGAGAGCACGATCACTCTACAGCAAACCTGTACCAAACCATGTTGAGAGTAAATCCCTGGTTTGTCTTGGATGGGTATTGATAGTGGGGAGGAAACGCTTATAAACTCAGGAGGTGTTGACCGGTCAGTTCTCTGCATTTCTAAGTTCTCAGTCACATGTTTAACTTTCAGACACTCTGTCGCGGTCGGCCTGTATTGTCACAGGTGGATCTGCACATGCTGCGACTCTGGCTGATGCTCTCCAGAAGGCTGTCGGCGCTCTCGCTTTGGTAAGTGTGTGACAGTCCCAGCTGATTAACATATTGGTTTTGTTGATGACAGCTCTTTGATCCCGCAGGGCTGCGATTTTGATTTTCCTGTATCTTCTCCATCATCCTGTTACCTCAAATCCCCCCACAAACTCGGTGTGAGCTCCACTTGGGTGGCCCGGTGGTGAAATTCACCATCTGTGGTCAGGCCTCCGAACAAGCCCGTCAGAGACTAAAGCTCTGCAACTTTTCCTTCTCTTCATATTATCTGTCCGGCCCCCGACCTCCGGCTCTCACTCCCCTGCATGTAGGAGAGCAGATGGCAGTCATATTTTCTGCTCGGTGGGAGTTTGCTTGATTAATTGAGTGTTTCTTGACGGGTTCTTACCGTCCCCCCCTCCCATCCTCCTACCACTTCTGCACAGCCAGATTTGATAGGCGTCCAGTTTCCACCGCAGTTCGAATCCCTCCCTTTCACTCTTGATCATCTTCTGGGCACGTCAAATTCCCAAGATACAAACATCGTCCGTTTAATTTGTAAAATTGTTCCTAATAGACAATGGAAAACAATATCCATATGCAAAACATGTATGTGAGTGACAGTTTGAAATATTCAATGAGACGGCAGCGACCACATAGAAGTTCCATATGTGAAAGACTCTTTTCTCTCAATCGCTGTTGGGTCTCCTTAGAGCGAGCCACGTAACCGCTAACTCATACAACCCTTCGCCTCCTAACTAAGGGAGTAATTGCCGTCTGTCTGTTTGCCTGTCTTTTGCATATCTTGGGAAATCATTTTTTCAGATTTGTTGGTTAAACTGTTGAGTTCCAAACGGAGGGCAGCGTCATAAATGTTTGAGGGAAATACAAGTAAGCAATCAGCTCAAACTGAACGAACACAAGAAAACACTGGAATGAGCTGCTCAGCAGAGGTACACCCTCCTGATGTCGACCTGCTTTAGTATTCAGACACTTGATACCAGCACTGATGAGGAGAACAGGATATTAAGCATCAACAAGTATGCAAAGTTTTTATTTGAACTCCATCAGAACTGAAGAGGCATCAGTTAATGAGCTCCGTCATGCCGTAGATTCATGTGGATCGCTGCTGCGGACATGGACCTGTCTGCTTTCCAGCTGCTTCAACTACCTGCATCAGTCTCACCTGTGTCCACCTCCTTCTCTAAACCAGGTGTAGTCTCAGCAGATGACTATCTTACATGAGTCTGGTTCTGCTCGAGGGTTCTACCCGAAGTCAAAGGAAGTTTTTTGATAAGCGTCTTGCTGTGAACCAGCACTGTTTAAATAAAGATTGATTGACTGATGCTTTGTCACAGTAGGACACAGTTTTCCATTTCATGTTTAGATTTTAGATGTCATATCAAGTTGATGAGGTGAGATTATTGAAAAGTTAGAGCATTAAAATACAGTAATTTGGTGTGTTTATTCAAAGTTGTTGTCCATGTTCGCTAACACAGAGAAGTTATGTCACTTTCTTCATGCTGATATTTCACGCCCATCGACTCCCGATCATCTCCAGGGTCGACGCCCAGACTGACGGATAGCTCACACATGGCTCTGTTTTCTAAAACCTGGTTCTGGGCTCCTCCTCCTCGTGTGCATTTATCCTCTGAGTGTGGTTGTTGACAGCTAAAGGGAACAGCAGAACACGCTGCATTACAAGTTTCCTCATCCCATTGTGATCTACACGGTCCTCTCTCCTTTAAACTCGCTCCAAGTCCTTCATCAGGTGGTTTCAAGCCCGCGGATGTCGCTGTCCAGTGCTGGACCGGGCCCCAGAGATGGGCCGGGGCCGGTGTCGGTCTTTTTAGAAGGGCTGATTGGAGCCCTTCCCGTCTGTGCTCAGGTGCCCGGTGGGGTTGTATTTTTCCGGTACGCGTGTTCGGAACTAGATACATCCTTTTCAGGGAGTTTGTGAAGGAGGAGGAAAGAAAGATGAAAGACAAGTTGGAAGAAGCAGAGGAAGAAGAATTACCTTTGTCCCCGTGCCATTACTTGTATCTAATACAGGGATCAGAAAGGCTGGGCCGCCTGCGCTTAGCTGAGAGCTGACAGTGTAGTGTTTGTGTGTGCATGCATGTGTGTATTTGTGTGTGCAGGTGGAGGGTTTGGCAGCGACATGAAGACAAAGTGATTAAGGGATTCTCTCTGCAGGATGTTATCTGAGCGATCCGTTTGAGGCCGTTTAATCCAGACTTTTAGAGAAAACGGAAAAGTTAAGTAGATTCAAAATATTTGCAGAATAAATCTTCTTAAAATGAAACAGTTTGGTCGGAGGTAAATGTCAACCTCAATTTAGCCGAAGGAAAATCACTTATCTGGTTAAACACTCAAGACCGTTGAAGCTTTTTGTCTCCATCACTATTTCACTCTTATCTCCGGCTACATTATTATGAGTTATTCTTCATTTGTGCTTTTGGCTCCACTGAATCCCAGACATGTACATTTTTAACGGGACTCTCGCTTCCCATCAATGAAAACTCTCCATGCTGCTGATTCTTTTATCTTGATGTATGATAACATTTACTTAAAGAGCTCAGATCACAGTCTAGTCTCAGTCTTATCTATCAGACCAGTGAAGGTTTACTATGATTAACTTTAACCTTTAAGACAGACTCTCACTTAAACAGACTGTCAGTTAAACAGACTGTCAGTTAACCCCTTTTATGTTTGTCAGTTTTCTGATAGTGAGAAGTTATGGGTTTGAAGCTTGTTATTCTTCCCGATCACAGTCATGACCTTTCAAAACACAGTCATTGCATTTACCTTTTGTCCACCGGTTTGTAGCGTCCTATAGCAGTAGGTGAGACTGAACTATTTGATGAGTTGTCGGGCTAAATTAGTCCCGAGAGTAAGGATTTTCCTGGAGCAGTGTGAACATGTGATTTATGAAATCATCTGGTGTCTTCATCAGCTCAAATTCATTTGTCCAAAACTTAGATTTATACGACACAATACAACAACTTTATTAATCCCTTAAAGATAAATTTGTTTATCTGGAATCTCATCTCATCTAATATTTATAGAAGAATTAAAAAGTCTGATAATTGTTGGTACAAAAGATCGTATGAATCTTTCCATCCTGCAGCAAAGAGAGAGGAGCCGTCCACCACCGTTGTTTATTTTTTTTGTTCCATAAGGGTGTTATGAAGTGGACGCTCCATGTTTTTTAGAACGGCCTCTACCTTCCTCAGAGCGCATCTTATCTTGAGTCTGTATCCTAGCAACTGCTTCATGGAAAATATCACATGGAACTTCAGCCGTTGCCTTGGGTGGGATGTATAAAAGTATTGATCTCCCTTGGAACATAATATGGTTGAAGTGCAACTGCCAACAGTTCAATATCCAAACAACACATCCTCTCCTTGACAGTTATGTGTGAAGAGTTTCTCCATCTCTGGTTAACAAATAAAGTCAGACCCCCTCCACTACTAGCTTTAGCATCTCTGTCTGATCTTATGAGAAATAGTCTCCTGAACCAATGACCTTAAACTCCTGTAAACCATTGGGCCTCGAACCAGAACCAGTACCTTAGGTATAATCAGAAACATAAGAAACCCCTTGTCTGAACAGCACTACAGGTTTTCGGCTACTTGGCCAACACTAGCATTCTTACACACTGAACCTAGACAGCAGGCTTTAACATTTTACTGTCATTTTAAAGTGATTTTTCAATGTGTCAATGAGATCCATCTGCACTGATATAAATAACTGGTTAAAGTCCATGTAAGAAGGCGGCTCACTGCTGTGCTGAGCCCCATAAACTGAGTATTTCTTGTGTCCTCAGAGTGGTTTAGTCCTAAAGTCTCCCTGGCTTCTTGGCTCTGGGGCCTCGCCTAAATTTAAATAAACATTCCTACTCTGGGATTACATGCCCAACCTGGTTTAGATCATGTCAAATTTCTTAAACCCTGCAAATCTACATTTCAGACTGAAATGATTTTCCTCCTGAAGCCACGGGCAGTTATCTTTCAAGACCAGTTAACCCTCTGACATATGTTTCCCATATCCATTTCACCTTCCCAATTACTTTGTGTTATTTCAATGGGTACAACAACTGTATCTGGATGCCAAACACAGGCTGTGGATGTTTATTTCTGTGTTTATTTCCTGTGTGTGTGAAATTGTAGTACCAGACTGCAATTAGGGGCTCAACAACAAAATGATTGTCAAACAGACAGGGTGGATAGAGCGTGCGATCTGGTTGCCTCATGTCACTCATATGCCAAAACTGGAACAGAATGGAAAGATCAGGACCTAAAATGTCCCATTTATCCAGGCAAAAAAAAGCTTTTACGGCTCTTGGCTGCAGTCGGCTTTTGACTCGGTTTGCAGCGTAATGAAATTTCAGCTGGCTTGTGTTTGATAGCTGTCCCCAAATTTTGCATATGACAGAATTTTCCTGTCGATCCTGAGGACTTAAGACTCCAAGAGAGTCCATTTGTCTTAATAAGCATCTGATTACAGTGTATGGAAACGAGGCTCTCAGCTGCATACACCTCGAGTGTGTTTAGGTAGTTTAAACCCATAAAATCAATCAGAGCAGGAGAACAGGTGGGCGCACTCACAGTATGAATGACTGATGAAGTGGCTGAAACAAGAACCAGGAGCCTTTTGACATCACATGCACACGGACTCTGGCTCTGCAGTTTTTGCTCTCAGTGATGTCGATGTAACAAGCAGAACAGAATATTTAACGTCGGGATATCTCTGTATCTCTGTCCTACAGGAGCTGGAGGTCATCCCAGATCTGATGGGAGAAAACTCCAGCTATCTGTTGAAGGAGTGGAACTTCATCCAAGTTTCTGTAAGTTCCCATTTTACGCCAAACTTCTATGAGATGTAAAAATATGTCAATGTAAATATTCATGATCACCTCTGGCAAAAAGAGGGTCCAAGTTTTCTGGAAAGCTTGCGGCGTACTTACTATCTCTCTGATCATCATGGGAAAACTTTTTCTCATAGGTTAAATGTTCTTATCTAGTTTTTCATTTCCTTGGTCTCCAGGTTGACTCTTCCTGCCTCTCTGAGGTGGAAACTTTACTGAGAGATTTGGAGGCAGCAAATCGGGCCCTTCTTCATCCTCTGGTCGTCATTTGGGTGAGTTTACACACAAATACCGTATTTTTCAGACTATAAGGTGCACTTAAAATCCTTAAATTTTCTCAAAAATTGACTGTGTGCCTTATGTATGATTAGTTGTTGTGCTTACTGACTGGTTTTATGTGGTACAATGCACTCAAAAAATCTGTCAAAATGTGTAAGTATGACTTTGGGAAGCAATGAAGCCGCCCTGCTCAATGGATACTCGGAGCATGACAGTACACTGTGTTACTATAGACATTATACATGTAGACGCCTCATTACGTGCTGGAGCGTAATCCAGCGTTGCCGCCATATTGGATGGGTCTCCCCACTCCAGGTTTGCTCAAGAGCCAAATGGGGTCAATGGAGAACGAGCAACTATGCCTGTATTTTCGCACTCTAAGGTTGAAAAACCCGACGCAGTATTGAAACCAGATCACGTAGGATTACATATTACAAATAGGATTGAAAAATAATTTTGGTTATTTTTAATGTGTGACATTCTCCTGTATCATGGCTACATCCCTGCCGTTGTAAAAACCAAACAGCGTAAAAATCGTGCAGAGATTCGAAGAGTTATGATTAATATGGTTGAGCATTTCTACCTATCTTAATGCACTGGAGGTGCATGGGGGCGTCAGGCTTTGAGGCGTCTACGTATATTATGTTTTTTTATCATCATTGAAATTTGCTCAATTTGTGATGTCATCAGTTGATGAATCTTCACAAATAGAAAAAGTAAACATAAACGATGAAACAGAAATCCCTCAAGAGTCCAAATGTAAATCCAGGTCACATGGCAGTATTTGTAGTTTGTCATGTCAAACAGAAAAACACTGATGAACTCAGTGACGATGATTTTGTAGCATTGCAACAGTGGAGAAGGCTTCTAGAGAGCCAGCCAATCGGACGAAAATAAGGCTGTGAATTATATAAATGTAGTCCAGAGGTATCAGAGAGCAATGTAAAGCCTGAAAGTGAGCGTTCAATACCAGTGAAGAGAAATGCCTGTGCAGAGGAGGACAGGAGCTGCTCTATAATAACTGCTGAGCAGCTCTGGCTGCAAACTTAACAGGAAAATTGTTTCTTGAGGTCTGACTTCAGCGTATCTCTACTTGGACCGTCAGACCTGTGCCAAAATAAAGCCCCACCACAGAAGCGCGCTGCTGATTTGGTTCTATGCTTTTTACCCAGAAAAATGAAGTGCAGATGTCACACAACTCATTCATTTGAACCTGCTGTGATTTGTGCAGAGTTTACCCCTCACACTCAGGCTTTAATGGTGTCAAACTATTTGATATCTAAGTGCAAAATGTCATGACAGCCTCCATGAAGGCTTGATGTGGTTTAACAGTCTACAGAGCTCACGTCTACTCAGAAGTCTGCGCACAAAGAGCTCCTGCAGGTCTGTGCGCTCTGAAAGTTTAACCATGTCTCAGTATCATTTCCCACACTTTGAATGAACTCTTCTTTACATGTTGCTGAATACAGACATCTGGCACAGGACGGTTTCAGTTTCTTCCAAGTTCATGTAATACACAGTGAGCCAAACCTTTTCTTTTTTTCCCCCCTGCCTGTAAAAACGTCACCTGTAGCCCACCTCAGGTCCCTTGATGAGCTCTGTGGCTGTTTGGAAACCCTACACCTCCCGGGAGAGCGCTGCAGCTCGGCCTCCCAGTTCACTGTTCAAACATCGACGTCCGCCACTAACAGAGGAACACTGACCTGAGCTCTCACAGGGAGAAAAACCTTAAACAAACTGATCAAATCTACTCCAAGAAACATTTAAATATTTGTGAGAAAGCCCTGTTTACCCTCCTCCGGTTTGGAAAACTGACCTCTGCAGCTAACACACGGATCAAGTGCCAAAGCGATGCGGGGTAATGAGAAAGAAATAAACCTGCGGAGACCGACAAGTCTCAATCACTGCAGATGTCACGCAGCATTACTACACCGAAGCTTTCAATAAAGACTGGAGCACATAAGCAACACACACACACTCAGAGTCGGGGATTCACACATGTAAACACAGTGTGAAGCCAGGCTTTGGTGGGATTGACTCTCTGCCACACCAAAACGAAACCAGATTCCCACAGCTCCCAGTGTCAGCATGTCACATTTTACTCTCTCCTTATCTACACCACTTCAGTTATTATCCTTATTCCATTTTCCACGGTTGTTCTTCATAATTCCACTTCAGTCTATTCCACAGTTTTTCTTTTCCTTCCCCAGTAGATTCTGTGTTTTCTATTATTCTTTGTTGATATTACTCTAATTGGAGAGGAGAGGAATGATATTTGACAAATCCTTGATAAAAAACAGCAGCTGCAGTCACAGACAGACACAACACGAGAAAAACAACAAGAAACATAAAAACAAGACAAAGAAATATACTAAAAAATCTGCAGATGACAGATTGGAGGAAAAAAAAACTTACCATTCTTAATTAAAGATTTATGTGCAAAAGTTTAGGATGTGTGTAATCAATTCTTTTAAAACAATATTTAAAAAACTAGAAATATGAAAAGTCCAATCAAATAACAAGTATAGATAGTTAATAGTCACAAATGTATGCTTACATTACAGCTTATAGGTGAGGATATGATAAAATACAGTATAGTACTGTAGTATACAATACAATGTGATACTGTATGATGCATTATGATACATTATGACGAGATGATTGGATATGATAAAATACAACTGAATACAAAACAATTCAATATAATAAAATACAATATGGTATGGTACTGTACAATACAATATAATATGATACGGTATGGTACTGTATGATGCATTATGATATATTATGATATGAGACGATACGTTATGATAAAATACAAGCGGATACAATATGGTATGGTACTGTACAATACAATACAATGCAGTATGGTACTGTATGATGTGTTATGATTCATTAGGATATAAGACGATAAGATATGATAAAATACGATTGGATACAAAACAATACAATATGATAGGATACAATACGGTATGGTACTGTATGATGCGTTATGGTACGTTAGTGTATGAGACAGTATGAAACGATGGGGTACAATATAAAATATTGTATGATATGATACATTATGATACGATTTGATATGATTTGATACAAAACAGTGTTGTACGATACGGTTTGATGCAGTGCAGTATGATACGATATGATGGGATAAGTTACAATCTGATACAATAGGATAGGATAGAATATAAATGATACAGTACACAACCATACAATATGATGCAGTAGAATACAATTTTATATGATATGGTAAATTATGAGTTAATATGATTCTATACAAAACAATCTGATGCAGTTTATTGTCCCCTTGGGGAAATTTGTTTCACACATTATTAAAATTATTCACTAAAATCTAAATCATTCAAGCATACAGTACGAAGACACTGATTGTGTTTCTGTTTTGTGGGTCAGTCATAGTCGACTTCCAGCTCCTGAATCTTTTCTTCTCTTGAATTCTTCACCCTGTATGAAGTGATTAAGTAACTGCCGTCTACAGCTACAACAACTTTTCAGCATATTCTGTTACTGCAGGTTTGTGTTTTTTGAGATGGGGTCTTGTCAAAATCGAACCACTGCTGAGGCTGCACCTCTTGTTTGAGTTTAGGTATTAACTGATATCTGCCCTACTGTTCAAATACGTTCATAGTTAGCAGATGTATTAAAAGGGGGGATGGCATGCACTCAATGATGTTGGGACCAGGAATCGATCCTAAACTCGTACGCTGGTCTGTTTTACCTGACTGTACTTTAATCTGTGTTGTATTGTTCTACATTTACATAATAAAAACACATACAAGAGGTAATACTTCCAAACACGGTCAGCTCACTCTCAGTTTGCTGGTTCCTCTCTGTCTGACCTGATTTCACGGTCACTTTTAGATGTGTCTGGACTCATCCCCTTGAGTGTCATGGTTGTAAATGATGAGGTTGGTTTGTGCTCGGAGCCAAAGTTACCCTTTTTCCTCACTTATTTAGGAGTTTGTTGTTATTTATCACAGGTTGAGTCACATGGCAGTGATCAGTGAGGGGTAATCGAGTTTAAAGTGGAGGTGGTAGCCTCTGGGGCAGAGAGCAGACTGAAGGTCACTGTTTCAAACAGTCTGTGGAAATGAGGTGCCACAGCCTTGAGCGATGTCTTTCAGAAAGACCCCCCATGTTGTTCGTATCACCAGTTTATTTCCACAAATAGAATTATGGGTCAAATATTAGTGCTAACCTTAAGTTGTTGCCTTTCTTTGTCTAAACGGACCAAACATAAACATCTTTTCATGTCTGATGGCACTGGCTTCCTCCCCCCTGTCACACTGCTGTTGTTCTTCAGGACTACTTTGAGGTGTTGACCTGGCCTCCAAATCCACGTAATCTCAATCCTGAATCTTCAGGATGTGCTGCAACAACAAGTCAGATCCACGCAGACTCGACCTTTAAACTTACAAACTTAAAGGATCTTTTGTTAATGTCCTGGTGCCAGGTTCAACAGGACACCTTCAGAGGTCTTGTGGAGTCCATACCTCAGGTGATAGGGTCTCTTTTTGATGCCGTGAACGATGGAACATTTATCAGGTGCTTTCAGCGGGGTGGTTGATCTATGTAAAGTTAACATTAAACTTTACTCAGTCAAAGAAAAAGTTACTGTCGTCCCATCCTCCTCTACAAACGGAAAAACTCCCTAACTGCAAATTTCTTTAGTATTACTTTTAGTTATTACTTTTTAATACCTTTACAAAGAACTGTTTGTGAAGAGGCTGATTGTAGATCTCTTGTTGTACTGTTTTCGTAGACCAACTCTGTGACTGAAGGTGGATATGAATTCTAGATATCAGAGTAGTAACCTTGTTCATATGAGGTGTAAAAGGGTAACGGCACTGACCTGAGTAAAAGAGCACAGATACTACAACAAGCTAAGCAGAATGAATGCATTTTGGCAGATATAGACTTATGCCAAAGATGCCAGCCTGTTGAGTATAGTCAGCTATAAGCAGCAATAACACCATTTCATTAAAATTAATACAAATCATCACAGATTCTCAATATTTTGAGGGTATTGGATCTGGACAGTCTCTGAAACACACTGATGTTCTCTCTGGGATAAAAAAAACCCTCGATTTTGCAGAAACATTCAAGAGTTTATCCCTTGAAAGCTGCCGATCTCACGTAGCGAGTGGATTTTACAGTAAATTGCTGCCCACTGAGCAATAGACGGCTAATAGACGTCTAATTTTTTTCAGATCTAGTTTCTACCGTCTAGATTCTGTATATTTTTACACGGAATTTAGACGTTGCACCTTAACCTATTATTTTATTACTATTTATTTCAAAAAGCCACTGTGAGTTACATAACTGATCTCCAAGTACTAAACCAAAATAATTATGATAGCTGTTGAGTGATATATAGTGTAGGATAGTATGGCTGGCTAGTCTAAACTTGGTCTAAATTTAGACGTCTAAAAAACTTTTATTTTTAGACCTGTGGTAGTCTGATTTTAGACTTGTTGTCTAGGCTACATTTAGACGTCTATTAGACCAAAAAATGCTCAGAGGGGGTTTTCAAAGAAACTTCTGGGAATGGAGCTTTGGACAAGTATTTAAGTAGGGGTGTTACTGTTGTTTAGTGGAGTTGAAATATCAACATGTACCTCCCTCAGTATTGCATCAAACTCATTTGGGACTTTGAAAGGTTTGCACATTCAAAGAGACTCAGTTCAGAACATTGAAGCCATGCCTCTGTCCTTGTGTCTGTGCACAGTTGGTATTCTGAAACTCATTCGCTCACATTGTCAGCAGAAATACTTGTATGGCACCAGCGTTCAGCAGACTGATGTCTAACACCTGCTAATGTGCTGAGGTCATCAATATGAATTTTAGTTTGATGACAGAAAAGATTTGATGGATTTTTAAGTATGAGTGTAATAACTGCAGGCTTTGAGCAGATGTCTTCACACATCTGAAGTGATTCTCCTGACTTTTTTCGCCACTGCCACAGATTAAGGCTAAATGACAAAATAATTGCAGTGAATAAATCAAGAGTAAAAACTCTGTCAGTGAGGCAGTTATGGAAATTGGCTTAGCTTTGAAAACTCTTAAGGATGACAAAGTAATTGGAAGTCATGTGTCTGGATTTTGCTGCCCTAATTGGAGAAAGCAAGACCCCAGAGGCCGTATAGATTTACAACCAGACTCATATGTATTCAGACATGAGTGTGTAACAACAAACCTCTGTTTACCGTCAGCACAGCAGAGCTCACGCCTCCCAAATCCTCTCAGCTTAACTTTAAATAAACAGGCCCGCTGCGTTGCAACATGTCAAAACGACAGCTCTAACAATGAGCTGTGATTGCTCCGATCACTGCTCTGTAAAAGGATTCCCACCGTGAGCGATTTCTAATGTGTGGCATGTTTGTTTTGATAGGTGCGTTTGAGCTCATCAGACGAGCCGTCCATCAGCGGGAGAGAGGTTGAGCCAAGTGGAATCATGGAGCTGGCCTCTGAAGCCAAGACTCAAAACATTCTTCTGTATGGCATCGAGATCCACCAGGCTAAGGTAAGATCCAGTACTGATGTCAGACAAGGATGGTATCATAGTGGGATGTGTGCTAGTGGACAAAAAAACCCTCCAGCTTGGGCGAGAGACTTGCTTTGAATGCCAATCAAAGGTTTCCTCAATAAACTGGTGACTCAAACTTTTTGAAGCTTAACGTTGAAAAAACGAAAGAGCTGATTATTGACTCTAGAAGAAAAAAGAGGAGGTCCTAACCCTGTTGATGAAAGGCAAACAGATTGAAATCGTTGAGTCCATTTGGACAATAAATTAAACTGGAAAGAAAATACCCAGACCTCATTGAAGAAGACTCATTTTAGACTCTTCGAGGCAGCATATCATCTGACGACAAAATGAGGATCAACAAGATGATCAAGAGGGCTGGATTAGTTATTGGCTTAGTCCCAGAGTCTCATGAGGCCATATTTGAGAGGAGGACCAGGTCTGAATTAAAATTAATCCTAGGCTACAAAGATCATCTATTGCACTTTGTCTTTAAAGATCTTGAAAGCCCTTTTAGTGAGCAACTTGTGATGCCTCAGTGCTCCACTGAACGACTGAGAAAGTCTTTTGTTCCGGCAGCAGTGAGATTTT
This sequence comes from Xyrichtys novacula, assembly GCA_962446985.1. NCBI lineage: Eukaryota > Metazoa > Chordata > Actinopteri > Labriformes > Labridae > Xyrichtys > Xyrichtys novacula. Next base: position 31,122,814 of record OY660871.1, read on the forward strand.
TTTAACAGTGTATGTTCAGGTCTGACTTGGCACTGCTGCATAGTTTGTAGAGGTATTTATCTAAGTATCTATTCATCTTTATCAGGCTTTTGTTGTATTTAATCATGTCCTTATCTTTCATTGTACCACTTTAAAATCATGTTTCATTGGTCCTCACTGTGTTTGTTGTGTATCTGGTGTTGAGTCTGTTTTTCTGATGTCTCCATGCTGTTTGTCGTCTGTTTGAGTCTTCTTGTCCTGGTGGTGGAATAGAATCCCCCATGCGGGATCAATAAAGTCTACCTTACCTTACCTTAAATCCCCTTTAATAGCCATTTTGCTGGTATCATCTTCAAACATTCACACTATCGTATTCTGATGTTTTATAAATATGCATAAAGGTGTTGTTATTGTTTACATCCAGGTAGTAGAGCTTTAAAGCATTAGGCAACAGTCCCTGACTTGAGCTGTATTTCTGATACTCACATTTATGACAATACTAATAACCCGTTTAGGCGTCTGGTGCCGACGTGCATCCCTATTTCTGATCCTCTCACACATACCTTCTTACACTGATGCTGTGCAAAGTACTCATCAGGTTAAGAGCTCCTATTTACATGCATTTGCTCACTGCCGCCACTTTGGGGCAGTTTGGGGTTCAGTGTCTTTGGCAGCGTCTTGGACACTTTGGCATGTGGACGGTTGGAGCTGGGATCAAACCACTAATCCCCCTCTGCTTTGAGAAGCATCTGACCTTACCACTGAGCCACAGCTGCCTTTTCTGTGCAGATTTTTTATTTATTTTTTTAAACATTTCCTACACTCATTTCTTTTGTAATTCCTCCCTCTCAGCGCTGTGCTTTGGATGCAGAATATTAAAGACAGGCCAAACAAAACAGGACAACAGGGCAGGAAATGCCTCGTCCCACTGTCTTGTCATATATCTATGCTCGAGGCAACACGACTGTCTTCTGTCTCATAATTTATGTGTGTGTGTTCAAGCGCTTTTGGACGGGTCTTTATTTCACGTGCGAGTGAGATTGTGTGATTAAGAGGATGTCAACTTTTCACCTTCCGCCATGTGCTTTGTGCCGTGTTGTTTCAACTGAATCCAGAAAGATGAAAAGGATGCGAGGCCGCTTTTAGGTCTGAGACAGCGCGTAGCGTAACTGCAGCATGTGTAGACCAAACCTCCGAAAGGTTTTTGAGAGGCCCGCCAAGTGTGCACACTGGAGCCACACCGGTGGATGTGGTTGACCTGAAATCTGTGGCTGAACGTTCAGTTATTGCAGGATTATATAAGGACAAATCACTCACACAGTGCAGCGAGAAATGGCAGGATTCGTGCTACCTAAGCCGCCAAACCAATTCACAACTTTTGCAGCAGATGTGCAGGGCAAACCTAAGCTGAATGTTGAATATTCATGGCGTCTTTGGGCTTAAATATGACATCCATCATGATTTATGTTCCTGTCTGGCAGCAGCAGGGTGATAAATTGACTTTCTTGGCAGTTGCGGCGCTAAACAAATCAATTGTAAAAGCCTCTGAGCCTCAGGCAAAGGGATGTTTGAACAGGATGGGTTTATTCTCTCCTGCAAAGAAAACGATGAGCTGGAGGAGGAAGAGGCCCGCTCTCCTGCGGTCGGCCATTTGACATCCAGCGTCGAGCCTTGGCGTCACAGTGCTGCCCTAATTAAAACGAGGTGCTTTGTATCCCTGATAGTGAAGCATGAGAGTCTCTGCCGGTCCACATATGAGTTTGATTCTGCTATCGGATGTTGGACATCATGGTCTTCCTCCGAGTTATGGAGACTAATGTCGTTAATTAGTCATCCTGCCTTAACTCCTCAGAGACACCAGAGAGGAGGGAGGAAGGGAGTGGACGCGGATAATGCGTGTTGCAGCATGATAAAATGCTTATCGTTATGAGATAGTGGAACAGCAGAGTACGGGCCTGTATAAATCACTGTTAGCTTTTTGTTATAATGAAGATAATTCTCTCCAGATGGCGGTATTCATACTTGTCGTGAAGCCTGCCAACACTTCCTCTGTCAGCGCTGCAGTCGATGTGAATACGCCTCGCAAATTCGGAGTTTGTTTTATTTCTTCCGCTTTAATAAAGAAGATCTGACGCCGGGCAATAACGCACACACGGGGAGGAATTTCAGGCAATCAGTTTGATTAGTGTAAGATCCTTTTTTCTTTCTCTTTGTTTTTTTTTACCCACATTTTGTTTTCGTTCTTTGTTGTTTGACTTAAAACATGAAAAACTCCCAAATGAAAACCACAAATGTCTGTGATTATGTGCAGTAACAGAGTACCAGGCTCAACGTAGGATTATTGCTTTAAAGTTCAACATTTTTAACACTCAGAGGAGATCTTTCATCTCTGTCACATGGAGGCTGACTTGTTTTCCCGCAACTAAACAGTCTGGATCACATTTTCTGTGGAACTAAAAGTCTATTTTCCTCCTTAAAAGCCTGAAACATCACATTTGACCATGACATTGGACAGCAATAAAAAGGTTTCTTAGTGCTCACTGATATGACAGCTTATAATCAGCTTATAATCGATGTTTATCCATTTGAATGCTGCTGTGTGGATCTATCTGTGCTTAGACTTTCCCCTCTGTCTAAAACAGCCTCGGTTCAATCGTTGGCTCTCCACGCAAAGCAGTTAATGGTTTGTATCAAGTTTTATGGTTTCTGTCTTTTGGAGAAGACTTAATCATGTTGTCAAACTTCCAACAAGCATAAAAAAGGTAATAGCTTTGTAATTTAAGTGACCTGTCAGAGCAGGTGTTCCCAGACTAAACCCAACAGACTCCACCTGTCGGCTTAATGCAAACCAAACGATGGAAAATACTCAAAAATCAAAACTTAATTCACTATCAGTGTGGGATCTGAGCTGTTTTCAGGAACTGAGCTGGTCCCAGAGTGAGTGACAGGCCCAACAGGTTTTCAACATCCAGTCTTTTTTCAATCCATGGCCTGCTACTTGCATGAGGCCCAGTTTTTGAGGACCCCTGTCATATCTACGCCTTCTCTCTTGAGGTGTGCCATTGTAAACAGAGCAATGAATGAGCAACAACAAAGCCGGTCTTGTCTAAATCAACCTCACCACCTAAGAAGAAGCTTCTTTTTTGGCTGCTCTGACTTGAACTCTGGTGCTGACTGACAGTTAAGTTGGCTGAACTACTTTTGAACTAGATGCCGGTACAACATCCTGTACCACATCCACGTGTGATTGATTCTTCGGTTGACAGAAATTCCAGCAGCCTGGCACAGCAAAGGCTTGAGGCTGGCCAAGGACTCTGAAACTGAACTTGTAACCGGACACACGCTTTTACGGACTGTGATTGTGTGTAATACCTATAATTATTTTTGACTCTTCCTTGCAAAACTGATGAAGTCGATTGTTTCTCATCATCGTATTTTGGAAGTTTCTTTTAAGATGAGACGTTGCATGAAAGTTTTGCTCAATATGTGACGTCACTAATTGGTGAATCTCCTTAAAAGATCATAATGAATGTTGATGTGCTCTGTTCTTTGTTGCTTTGTTTGGGATTATCCCCGATAATAAAGTAAGAAAGTGGATTTATGGAAGACAATGTGAAAATAAAGAATTTTTGACAGAAGTTAAAATACGGGTTTCAAAGACATCAGGATGGTGGGATAACTTTGTATGGCAACAGTGGAGGAGGCCTTCAGAGATAAAGTAAACTTTTGAGAGATGGTGCTGAAATGGAAACTAAAGTAAGGGTTTCCAAACACAACCAGAGTGTTGGGATGATTTTGTCTGGCAACAGTGGAGGAGGCTTCTGGAGTGCTAGTCCAGTTGAAAGAAAGTAAGCTCATGAGAAATGGTGCTGAAATGAAGCCTGTCAGACAGAGGCTGAAATAAGGGCTTTTAAAGTTACCAGAATGTTGGGAAAATTTTTTTATGGCAACAGCGGAGGAGGCTTCCAGAGCACTGGCTAGTTAACAGAGGGTGACTTTATAAGTGACAGTGCTGAAATGAAGCATGTCTGATTGTATAAATAAGGGCTTTCAGATACGAATATATGTTGGGACAACTTTGTTTGGCAACATCGAAAGAGGCTTCCGGAGATCCAGCCAATTAAAAGTCAGGGGGCTCATGAGAGATGGTGCTAAAATGGAGCATTTCAGACAGAAGGTTTTCAGAGACAACCAGTATGTTGTTACAACCTTGCATTACAATAGTGAAGGAGGCTTTCTTAGAGCTGGCCAGTAAGAAAGTGGATTTATGGAAGACAATGTGAAAATAAAGAATTTTTGACAGACGTTAAAATACGGGTTTCAAAGACATCAGGATGGTGGGACAACTTTGTATGGCAACAGTGGAGGAGGCCTTCAGAGATAAAATAAACTCATGAGAGATGGTGCTGAAATGGTACATGTCAGACAGAAACTAAAGTAAGGGTTTCCAAAGACAACAGTGGAGGAGGCTTCTGGAGTGCTAGTCCAGTTGAAAGAAAGTAAGCTCATGAGAAATGGTGCTGAAAGGAAGCCTGTCAGACAGAGGCTGAAATAAGAGCTTTTAAAGTTACCAAATTTTATATGGCAACAGCGGAGGAGGCTTTCAGAGAGCTGTCCAGGAAATCTAGGATGTTGATTGGACTTGAACCTCTACAATACTTTCCCAGTCTTTCTGACCAGCTAAAATGCTACACCAGCACTTAAAGCACTCATCACATTCACCTGAGTACACCACATCCATACTTTGATAGCAGTTGGTGCTTTAGTAGGCTTACTGATGGGTGTTTTAGCATGTGGCTGCTGGAACAAGGATGGAAACCTTACATTTGAGAGACAAACAACTGTACCTTTGAGCTACTGCAGCTCAGTTTAGATAATATAAGTATTTTAATCTGTAAAACCAATAAACGGGTATTAGGAACACAATATAAAGCCTGAAATGAGCGTAAGTCCCCCTCTAATTAGTTGTTGAGTGTCCAGCAAACTGTGAAAGGAAAACATGACTTAGTAAACATCATTACTGTTCTCAGTTTAAACATGGTGTTAGTGTTGCTTTGTGTCAGGACGCATCTGATGAAAGCTGCAAATAGCATTTGTGAAGTCCGGGAGGGTTACTTCTCGACATTTAACCACGATTTTCAGAGAAGCATTACTGAGACATGCTGCTTGTTGACAGTTCTTGATCCCTAAAGTCAGAGCTGCGTGACGATGGAAATAAATATTTTGAACCCAGAAAACAAATACAAGTTTTGTTCATGAACTAAACCAATACTTTTCAAATTCTTCTGGCGTTCGTTCCGACGTTAATTCAGTTCCAGTTTGAGAGTTCAGAAATAGAGAGTTTTGACTTTTTCTCATGTCTTTGTGGTACAATAATCCAAAACCTGACTAAGACAATCCACCCCCAAATTGAGAGTCTTTTTGGAGTCCCTTCCTCCCGTAATGATTACATCCTTAGATTCTGACATGACTCGTTGTTTTCAGCTCATCACCACAGAGAACAGCATTTCTCTGCAGACCGTTTTAGGGTCCCTCGCCTCTCTTCATGTATCACCCTGATAAATTATTAGACACACCCACTAATGTGGAAAAATACAACCGCCTGACTAATTAAATTCCAATCTTTTCCATTCGAAACGCATGAAAACAGAGAGTTGGAAAATAATCCACCTCATTGAAATTACGTCCTTCGGGGTAGAAGTTTATTTCTCAAATGGAGCTTGACTGGGCTTTCACACCCAACTGCACAATGCTCCCTGCAGTTTGTCACCATGTGTGCCACCTCGTTTCACATCAAGAGTGAAAGGAGTCACGGACAATGAACCGCGGTCTCTCTGAGAGGACATGTGATCAAAGCACTTCTTTTGAGTCTTTCTCCGTTTGTGTTGTTGCCTCTCTGAAGATGCCCACAAGCCAAGCATCGGGTGCAATAATGTGTGAAAACCTCAAACTGATCTAAAGATGTTGGCTGAGAGCACGCAGACACCGGATCCTCATAAACTGACACGATGTTGTGAAAACGGTGACGGTATACGCTATCAGTGTCTGCAGTGGCGATAGGAAGTGTCATTGGATCCCTCCTCGCACAGGGTCCTGGCGACTTGTCATCCGCTGAAAAGGGAGTTGTCACGGTGATATATGGGTGTTGTAATCCCTGCAGTGAGAGCCCTGATGTTTACCCAACCCCATATTTCCTCCTCCTCAAAGAGCCCGGACCGGGAATCCTAAACCTGAGAAGAGATTAGCTGGCCAGGAAGAAAAGAGGAGCAGAGAAAGGAGAGGAGGGAGGGGAGAAAGGAAGAAAAGGAGAGGGCTCTATAGGTCTATTCTCCTCTACCTGTTCAGATCCAGGTCTGAAAGGCAGACAGGTGAAACTGTACACGGCCCACAGAAGCTCTTGCTGTGACACTCGTGGAGTTGTACCCTCACCGGGGTCAAGGGAGATCAGGGAGGACTGTCGTCTCTGTGGTTTCAGCACACTCCTGACCTTTCTCAGGCTAAATCCAACTAAATCTGCTGAATAAATGAGCGGTCTTAGAGGCGAGCAGCGCGTATTACAAGAAGAGACAGGGGCAGGAGGTCTTTGGCGTCTCAATGGAATCAGCCAAGACATTAGGAAACCGCCGCGATGCCACAGAAATCACCAAATGCTTAAAGAAAAGGTTTAGTTATTGAATTTCCTGACGTCTTTAATCAGTTCACGAATGTCAGAGAAACACTTGATTAATCTTTATTACAAGCACACTCCCAAAAAGTTTCTGACACTTGGTAAAAACTTGACAAAAACTTGATGTTAGTCCACTCCTCCAAAACCTGTAAAAAGAAAGGTCACTTTTTAAAGGATCAGACCACCTGAACGTTTTCTATCTAGTCCACCTGAAACGGGCTTTGGAAAGTCAGGTCATACCCAAAGTCCTTAAGCCGTATTGATGTTCATACAGATTTTGGCCCTGCTGGTGGCTCTGGTTGGTGTTTGCCAAAGCCAGTAAAATCATGTCAGTGCCACGATAGGAAATTGAAGTGTACAGGCTGTTTTACCCACTTGAAACCAAAGTGGTGGACAAACCGACTGACACAGTCGTCACCGATGCGAGAATGAGCGAGGCTAAAGGGACCGTTAAGCGAGCCAAAGTATATAAAGTCATAAACAATCAGGTTTCAGTGAGAAGTTCCATTACTGAAATCTGCTCCTCCAGTTAATCCCCTTCAAACCAATGACACACTCCCGGAGAATTTCGTGAAATGAAGCGCCAAGGGAAAATGATTTCTCCAGAGGTCTTTGTCCGCACTTCTTTTCCCTCACAGTACATTTGTTAGGCCACATACGAGGAGGCTTGTCCTGTTCGAGTCCAAGACGGCAAGCAGATGAAACCCAAGATAGCCAACAGAGGCTCCTCCTGTCACACCTTTGAGTTCGGATCTCAGAGAGGTCAGGGAAGATCAGGGATTGCTGATTTCTTCTCGAGAATGAAAGAGCGGTTCTTTATTTTCTTTGTTTTCATCACGCAAGTTTCTCAAAAAGAAGAGCCGTCTTCATCACAAGATCGATTTGATTACGTAATTGCAATCATTGGCCTTCTTGGCGTATCTCATCTAAGTAGAAATCTGAAGTAAAGAGAGAAACACCCTGTTAATATCGGTTCCCTGTTTTAACATTTTTGAATAAACAAAACAGAAATTAATCAGAATTTAGCTGAAAGCAGCACAGAAAAGATGGTCGGCCCTTTCCAAAGCCGGTTTGAGTTACCCTGACTGTGTCTCTAAAGTGCTGACAGATCTGCTGATCCACGTCTCGAAACGTCAGAATCAAACCCAAATACCTACTCTGCCCATTCTCGCAGTTTTCCCCTGCTGTTTGCTGAAGTCCTCATCACTGTCCTGACAATTTGTCTTAAAACTTTACTGAAGACCGACCCTGGAAATATGGATGAAAGCTCTTGGCTCTCTCGCCGGAATCCTGACGTCTCCATACAGACAGAAGCTCGGGATTTGCTCCCCTCCTTAGTGATGTATTTGTAGAGTGTCAGGGTCAGATCCTCAGAGAAACTCGCACGGCCACAACATGTGCAGGATATCAAGCTTGATCCTCTGTGCCGAGAACGCTCCAGATGTGTGTCGGTATGTGTGAAACTTGACCGCCGGAGTTTGGCTGCAGGAATTAGACATACCGAAGCCGTGTTTACTCAGCTTTGATTTTCTAGATTAAAAAGAGCAGCGAGCGCTCTGTTCGGGGCTGACGTGACGTGATGCAAGCTCGGACAGATAATTTAGAGATGAGATTCCAAGACAGAATTAGTGTTGCAAACAGACGGCATGTTCTTATGGAGGATTAATGCGAGCCAGCTCTTCACAATTAGTTTGTAAACATTCAATCACTCAGAGTAAAGGAAAACATGCCTGTATGTTTGTTTTGCCACTTGGTTTCGAACCGTTCCTGACCACCCACGGTAGTCCTGGTTTGAGTTTTCTTGCCGCTCTTCATACTTGTCGTTGGGAGGCTTGGCTCTGCAGGGATTATGCTTTCATTTAACAGGTCTCATCAAAGATTGTTTTCGTGGCACTCACCTTCCTGCCTTCCTGCTGGGCGAGTGCTTTTATTTGCAGGGACCTCTCCGTGCACTTGTTTGTCTGGCTGGGTGTGGTGGGAAAAAAAAAAAGCTTCAGAATAGCACACAGTGTGTTCAGACCAGAGAAAATACCAGCAGACTGCCCAAATACTGATAAAAATCTACTCCCAGAGTCACTTTTGCAAACTATGAATACGAAAAGGGGTATGTGCCTCTGCCTGCTCCAGGGGTCAGGAACTTTCCTGTGGAAAGATCCACTTTACCCTCTGAAAACTACAGGGAGCCACAAAGCGTGTTAAAACCTTTCAGTGAAGGTTAAAAAGCCTCAACATAAGTAACAGACCTTCATATGTTTTCATTTTAGTCATATGATTACTTCAACCTGCTGTTTCCATCATTATCACATTTTATTTTGGAAAAATATAAACACAGTCGAGTAAACGGTTCACATTTTTTTCTTATTTTTGACAAAACACAGAACGGAACATTTGCGGGAAAATAATCCACAGGAGTGCGTTCTTGAGACGAGCTTAATGAAGAACTGCGAGCGAACTGAGTTCCTGTTTGTGCAGAAAATCAACCACAGATAGTCATAAAAAGTCAACTTTTTTTAATATTTAATCAAATAAAAACTGTAATTTACCACCTTGATAATTAAACAGGGCGGGGAAATCCTCTTCTTTGTCTTTAGCATATTAGCAGTCAACCACCAGGTCAGGCGAGAATCATTACTTAATAAAAATCATACAAGTTTATGATTTTACTAAAGGACATCTTCCTCTCCAGTTGAATGCAACTTCTTTTCCTGAATATCGCTTCTTGTTTTCTTCATACCTGGTCTGAAAAATGTAATTTTGAACCTCATACAAGACTGTATAAAAAACTATATTTATTTCATGCTGTTTTAAGTTGACAAAGTGCAATTTCAGTCATAAGTACCACCAATTTAGTGATTCTCTCCATCCATCTATTTGTCCATCCATCATCCATCCATCTAATTAAAGTATGTTTTATGACTCAACCCAGTTTGACTGGTAAACACCAAAAGAAGTTTTGAAACCAACTATCCATTAAACTTCCATCCATCCATTGTCTAGCAATTATTCATCCATCCACCCATCCATCTATCCATCCATCATTTCATCTGTCCATTTAAACATCTATCCATCTATCATCCATCCATTGACTATCAAGCCATTATCCATCCATCCATCCATCCACCCACTCCTTTCTTCAATGTTTGATCATTTTATCCATCTTTTATGCATCAATCATCCATCTACTTATTCATCCAATTTATCTATTATATTGGAAAATAATGGACATCCATCTTTTTATCCAGCCACCTATCCATGTATTTATCAATCAATCCATCCATGTATCCATCTATCCATTTAATCACCCATTCATCCACCTCTATTATCCATCCATCTATCTATTCACCCTTTTATCCATCCATTTATCTGCTATATTGGATATCCATCCATCCATCCATCCATCCAGTTACTTAGTGTGTTAGTTTGTTCCCTTCAGTGCAAAGAAGTTATGGCTGTACTCCAATTGCCTTCAGAAGCTGCAGGTTCTTAACCCTCTCTCTCTAAGGATGGCCGACCACACTCTAGAAGAATCTGATTTTGGCCGTTTGCATCCACAGTCTGAGCGTGACCAAATTCTGATAACCACCAAACTGGAAGGATCCATTTTTAGAGGCTTTCAGATGGTGTGATGACATGGTTGGAGTTGTGCTCAAGGATTTCCTCACCACTGAATCTGATAAGACTGATGCTGTTTATTTTTTCTCTTTTCGTGAGTGTGGTGGTCGCTGCGCACACTTCGCTGAGCAAACTGCTTTTTCTTTTTGTGCCGCTCTAAAGGAATTACCTTTCCTCAACGGTCCAGAATTTGTCTCCATCAGCATCAGAAACTTGAAACCTAAAGATGGCTTGGTTTAGGCCTCAGTCCTAAAATTAAATTTCCTGCTCTTGATGGAAACCCCACTTTGGCGTTCTTAAAGTTATAAATAACCAGATCTCAAGGTAGGACTCAAAACTTTAATCTGTTCTTGTATTTAAGATGAAGCTCACAGGCCCGCTGTCATGTGAAAATAATTTACCTTAACAGCTTTTTTAGCAGTCCTTTCTTTTTCTCACACTACATCTGTCAAGCCACACAGCCGGCTGTATCCCCCTGATGTTTAGTCTGCGGTACACTGATATTTTGACAGCGGTACAAAAACACAGTGTTTCACCTATGTTTGTATGTTTGGCTGACAGCCTAAAGCGATAGCAATCTCATGCTAGTATTGAGGATGGAAGTGAGGGCACTCCGCCTCGGCCAGGATGTGAGCTGCTGAAAAGCCAGCTTGTAATGAATGTCTTGTTTGGTGAAGTTTTCCTGCACCTGCACCTGACCTCAGATGGCCTGGGATATGGACCATGTTTGGCTTCGCTGCTTCGGTGTAAGTGATACACTGTGATAAGTAAATGAGGCATCCGTGGAGGGTGTGTGAGCATTTCGGAGCTCTCTAACCACATGTGGGATTCGCCGAGTCCCAGTTCATAAATCCCACCCATACCTTCATGCCTTCATACCTCCTTGACTAAAGATCCATTGTCCTGCTCTCTGTTTTGAGGTATGTCTTTCGGTAAGTTGAACCCAAACAAAGTCATCTCTCAGCGGAGCTCGTTGAAATAGCTCTCAATGAGGGGATCCAGTGGAAATGCAGGGTTTGCCTTCTCTGAAGAGGGTACACAGAAAGAGAAGTTGTTCATTAGACGTGACTAACAAACTGCCGTGTTTGCCCAGCGGTCGCCCCCGACAGGATATTTTGGAAACCCGTGTTGACAGATCTTCACAAGTGTACCGTGAGAGGCTTGTGTGGCAGCAATTGTTCTCTCAGTAGGGTTTGAAAGCAGTTATCAGTGCAAAGGTTTGCTTTTCCTAAGACTGGAAAGTCTGAGGGAACCTGCAGATGCACAAAAGTACGGTGGGAAACAGACTCATTTATTTTCCTGCTTTACAGATGAAGTGAGGCAGAGTGGGAACGACACAGGTATGTAAAATACAGACGCTCCGGCAGAGACAATAAATACCTCTGCGAAATTCAATTAAACACTCTCCACGAAGATGCTTCATCCGTGAGAGGAAGGAAATAATGTTGCCGCCGTTTCTGTTGACTTTGGCGATGAGACTCTTAGCCTGGATTCAAGTAAAGGCTTTTATTTATGGCTGCCCCTTCAGTCTAAGTCTGGAGTCTGCTGGGATGGTTGTAAATATTGAAACAGATTGGGTCGAAGTGTTTTCCCTCCACCTTTTCACTTTAACGTACTTACAGTTTTTGCGGGATTGATTATTATCCCTGAGAGTATGAGTGAGCTATATTTTGGTAAGTTTTGCATGTTGCGCTCTGGATTAATAGTCTCTCACGATCAGATGGTTGAACCCTCTCCTGCTTTTTCAGCTTTATGATGTAGAGCCGAGCAGCTAGTCCCAGAGTTCAAAAATGAAGCTAATCCTGCAGTTGGAAAAAAACTGCAATTCCTTTAATGTCCACTTGAGGCATGCTCCAAATGACACTAAATCCTGTTTAGCTTCAGTATTAAACATCTGTTAATCATATTTGCAGCATATTTTAAAAAAAATCATCAGCTCGTTTGTCTTAAAGTGACAGCAGCACAGGGAATTACAGTAATTTTGTCAAGTGCATCTATTTCATTTGTTTTCAGAGCTAAAAGTTTCACATAAATTTGGATTATAATGGGTCTGTATTGGCGCTGTTTCTTGCTACTTTTTGTTATGGTTCAGTACAGGAAACCCTGAATTTGGTAGGTACCCTGGCACACTGGAAGACTGCTGGTCTTGGCAGTCTTCCTCAGAGGCCGGAATCTAAAGAATAAAAGACTTGCCTATTTATTTCTGCAAGTTATGCACAGATCTCAGCTGAAATGTCCAGAAAAATAATCATTTAGAAGCTGTATTGGTTTTCTTTCACTTGCATTTATATCACATGCATTAAAAATATATCACAAAAGCACATCTGTAATACTTAAAGAGAAAAAGCCTGATCCCTTCTTTCTTTGGAGGGACCACTCTTGCATTCACACAATGCTTTTATTTTGAAGTTGTGGGGCAAGTGCAAGTTAAAAATGTACATAAAACTAAGACGTAATTTATTAAGTTCCATAATTGTGATGATCAAATAGCATCAGGTTAGAAGAGATTCGACTCAGGGTGCTATGATATAGGAGGGTATGGTGGGTTATTTGGGTACACAAGTAATTGTACACTGTGCCAAACCGCTCGATGGAAATGCAGCCAAGTCCATGTTTTCTACAGTCTGTGTGTTCAACAAGATGAGACTGGATGGAGAGGATTTATCGTTCTGCTTTAAATTAAACTGAAGATGTAAACCACTGTCCCAAAAGTGAATAAAACATGACTTATTGAAGAGTATTCATCCTGATCCCTCTTCTTTTTACCTCTTGTCTCAAACTGGTGAGAAAACATAAAACTATTCCCAAACTAGACACAAACACTTTGACCTTACACACATTACTTCACAGGGAGTACATTGACTTGGATCAGGGTTATAGAAAAGATGTTTTTCTTCTACGTTTTTATCCCACTGACCTCCTGATGGCTTAGTCACTGAAACTCAAGCTGTGTTTTCTTCCAAACCACAGATCTTTATGTCAATTTTAGTGGAAGATCCAAAGTTTCCAAAGATATCACGCATGTCAGACTAAATTTAGGGAAAAATGATGCATGAGACAAGCGAGGTGTTTCCAGCCAGAAAAACAAGGTAATTTTGGTTTGAGGATTTCTCACATATACCTTCAACAACAAGCTGGAAAAAAAGGAGAGAGAATCCGTGTGATACCGTCGGGTCCTGTAGAGAAACTAATCTTGATTATTCAGACGTAAAAGCTGCGAAATGAATGGATATACAAGGTTGGAGATTTGTGACATGTTTTGGTGTATTTTCCCCCTGTGATACCTCCAAGTTTTTAAGGGATTTGAGTCTTTCTGCTACTATTCCTCATCGTTTAAAATGAGTCTCTGCAGGACTGTGGCGGTGTAAAATTTAGGGCTCCGATCAGACTTTTGGACTCAGCAGTAATTGGACCTCTGTCCCTTTTCTCTCTTCACAGCTTAGCCCCAGGTTACTGCCTGTCTGCAGTGATACACAGAGGGGTGTAAGGGCAGAAGGACCACAATACCCACTCAGGGACAAGCTGTCAGAGACCCTGTAACTCTATCCTCTTCTGGAACCACAGCGCTGGGTGTTTTTAGCTGCGCTGTATCACTGGGATTCAACTCTCGGGTCATTTGGGGCGAGTTTTTCTGAGAAATTACTTCATCGATTAAAGAGCGGGAGTCAGAGTAATGCTCTGTGAAGTTCATGTTAGGTGGTGGTTTGAGTTTTTAAGACTCCCACAGTGAAGAAGGCTTTCTGGCTTCATTAATAGTAGTGATACTGCCCTCAAGTGGATGCAACAACTGTTAGTAGTGAAGCACCCAGATGTCAGAGGACACTAAAACATACGGATGATGAAAAGAGGTTGTAAAAAAATTCTAAATGTTCTTGGCCACTCGGGTTATGGTAGCTGGTGTGACTCTAACAACTCTTTCCAGGTCTCTTGGCTCAGGCGCCGCGCCAAGCTTTTCCATAAGCTGTTTTCCAATCAGGACCCGGCGCTGTTGGCATTTCATGAAGGGAGCAGAGGTGGGAGCCCTTAGCAGCGCTCCTCAGGGCTGCGGATCTGCAGGGGAAATGACAGAGGCGTACAAATTGTCACTGTAAAAGGTCCTAATTGGCTGAAACCTTTGAGCTTCAAAGCGGGCTCTTCTTGTGTGGCTGGAGTGCCGCTGCGCCGCTCCCCTTTAGATGGAAAGGTTGATCGCAACTGTGGCATTTAGGAGAAAAGAGAGTTAGGGGATTGCTTATTGTGTGGTCCGTGGATGATTCCCTCCCCCCTCCGCTTCCTAGCTTGCTCTGTTTCAAAGACCTGTCGCCTCTCAGCTTGTCGAAATCCTCCTTTTAAACAGTAAGCAAAAATCGAGGCTAATGGTTGGAGTTCCATTCCCATGAACTTGTGGTTTGAAACAACAAGCCTGTTGCATGTGTTTGTGCATTCAAACACATGGGACTAATGGAAAACATTTCACTCTCCCTGTTTAATGATTATGTATTGCATTGTTTATATTTTGAAACAATGCTGTCACTCCATGTCTTAATACGTCTTGCCTCTTGGACTGGAATCAAGGTTCTTGATGCGTAAAGTAAAAATAAAATCCCCAGAACTTTCTCCATCTATGACTCCTATGCTGTGGTATTTTTCCCTCGACACAGTTTATATATAACTTGCGAACAGTCTCTATTTTTTTGGAAGTGAAGTCTGTCAAGAGAAACTATATAAATGTCATCTGGGCCACCAAGGGATTTGGATGCTTCAGTAATCGAAGAAGCAGAGGTTCTGCTACGTGTGGAAAAGATGGTCGAATTCCAAAAATGTAAATGTGTCGCTTTCCTGTTTAATATGGCGTACATAACCGCCGATGGTCCATACAATAATGTGGATAGATGATGGTACTTTTGGCTGGGAAATCCTATAAGTCCAGATTTGTGGCAGTTAACTATTTTGAAGTGGAAATTGAGGCTCCCTCACGTCTAATAATATTCGAGTGAAACTCGTAAAAACAAGCTCCTCTAGATTAAAACGATGTGAAGTACCCTCCTGCTGGCGAAGAAAATTTCAGTGTTTGGAACAAATGAAGATTTATTCATTTCTATGAAAGGGTCAGAAGCACCTTCTTGCTCAGTTTCCTCTGTTAATAAGCCTTGTGGGTTTCATCTCAAAGACTCAATCAGGCTCTCAGGGTTACCTCATGTCTGTTCAGATTCGGCGCTAAAAATCTGTTTGTTTTAACATGAGCGTCTCTGCCAACTTCCTCATCTCCCTATTCTGCTGGATGACACACTCGGACATTGAAAACCATTGACGTAGTTCAGTCTGGAGCAGGGATACAATGATCACAGATTTTGATGGTCAGTTTCTGTCATTCAAGCCCTGTTGTGGGTCTCGGCACTGAAAGTTCTCCATGAGGGAAAATCACAGGAGTCACCACTTCACTAATAAAGCGACCTCACATCAAGACTAGTCTGCAAAAGTTAGGACTTCAACTCCAAGCTGGGTCTATGTGGCCAAGCATATCCCACTGCAGTCAACCAGGTACCATCATGGGTCAAAATGTTGAGTGGCTAAATGTCAAATACAACAAAAACTATATTGGTCAAAATTAGGGTGTTGACGCAGATAAATCCATCATCATGATTTTCCTGATTGAAAATTTTAACTCAGTTAACCCACTTTCAGCGCAGACTGACTCTAAATCCCTGAAACGTCTCTGGCAGCGCGTTTCAGATGGTTTGTCCAAGTAGTGTTAGCATCGCGCAAATGGGCTCTTGATCCGGCAGTGACAGGCTCAAAGACAACTCAATATGGAAGATGCTAAACAGTCCGTTGGCCCTCCTGATGGGAAATTTGAGTACAAAAAAAAAACATGATGGAACAAACATAAAGTGTTATACACACTCTGCAGGAAGGAGTTTTACTTTCACTTCCAGAGTAAAATACCACATTTACGTGAAGCATATGTTAGTCTGAGATTCTGCTTGCACTCTGACTTCAATGAATGATATTTAATCTTGATTTATCAAACTTAATCTGATCAAAAATTCTAATGGTTTGGCAGCACAAGTCCAGATATTCGTTGTTGTGCCCTTGAAATAGAAAAGAAGGGGTCGTCTTGTACAGGAAAGGCAGTAAAAGGGTGACTCTTGTACTGGCAAAAGGAGGAGGAAGATTGAAGGTCAACTGGAGCTTGTTTACAGCCTGTTTGCACCCTCGAGTTGGTCAGGGTGAAGTTGAGAGAAGTTTACACCACACTGAGCTGCAGGGGAGTTCTGCTTGTGTTGGTTTTATAGATGGAAATGACCAGTGAAACAGCAGCACTGAAAACGAGGACAGTATGTCCTTATTCTACACATGATGTACCAACCCGTGTTTGAGAGTGACAGGAGAAAGACTCGCCGCTGCAGAGTCTTTACGATAAAGCATGACATTTTAAAGTGCAACTAAGGCCAGAGCCTGTTAATCCCTGCCTCTCTACGCTGGAGGTCATGGACTTTGAAGCTCTGAACACACGCAAATCCCTCAACGATGACATCCCACTTCTTTGTTTCTGTACGCCTGAGGATGCACTTGTACCCTTATAAAGGCTCTGCCAAGTCCATGCATGTGTTCTGTCTTTAATATACATAAATGCTATCTCGTGAGCCACAACACATGAATTTTCTCCCTCGGATGTTTGCGTGCCCGTAACAATGAGTCAGCAAGCTGCTTGTTTGGAAGCTGCTGTATTCACCCTGGATGGTCCTCAGTGGAAAGAGGAGATGAACGGAGCACCACCCCCGCCAACGGCAGCGCAGTCCAAGGTTCAGGAGTGGTGCCATCCCTTGTCCGTCGATACCTTCCCCTCACTGATGATCAGCCCTCACTCTCAGGTCATATTAATTTCAGCCTGTGAGCTGTTCAATATGCAAATATCTTCGAGTTTGTTGTTGTTCGGTAACTCTACCCATTTGTCGTGCTTTACCCTCGACCACATTTGAAGCCTGAGTGGCAGTTGTGACTACTTAAAGCTGTGCCACGAGTCAATGAAGACCTCGAGTTGTTTTTGTGTTTCACTGCGCAAGCAACTACTTGATCTAATAACGCTGCTCAAGAAGCATGATTCATATTTCAAAGACTACGTATCTGGAGTGGAAATAATTCAGCTGAGAGGGCTTAGACGGGCTTAAAAACTTTTGATCCTCCTTGGTGATCTCGACTCGCCTCTTGGTGCTTGTTCGTGTTATCTGGTGTGCAAACCTAACCGTAAGAGCTCTGTAATAGAGTCATTAGCTGTGGTTTAATGCCCGTAGCTGTCTTGAGCGTGCCCGTGACATCCAGAGTTTTCCGTGACTTTCCCGCGGTCCTCATCAATGCGCTTGGGTGGTAATCAACCAATGATGGTGCTCATCACATTTATCATCCACCCGGCCTTGTTGCCTCTCCAAACACATGTAACATCTCAAAATACTTTCCATGTGAAGATGTAGTTTGTTTTAGATAAGTGTGGAAGGAATGCTTTGAACTGGTGTAAACACAGATAAGGCACAATCAGATTTTAATAAGTCGTAGCTGTCTCTCTCACAGCCCGTAGACTGATCAAGATGTCTAAGACGTTGTGTTGACAGCTGAATTTGTTGACTGCTTGCAGATTTGCCCATCTCTACATCTAATCGTGTTATGGATCAAACCGCAGAACAATGACTCGGTTGCCTTAAAAGAAGAAAGAGCAAGAAAGCCTCTCTGCTTCTGCGTCACTCAGATCCCTTTGATTCTTCAAAGGTCTCGCCGGTTGTAAATCTCAGTCGTCGATGCAGACTGGAGAATACCTCTGGAGCTCGTTCAAGGCGATCGCTTTTTTGTTTTGCATTCCCCCGTGTTTCTTTAATCAATGAGAGGCTGGAGTCGCTGATCTGCGCCTCAGTGCCTCAGCTCCCCTCTTCAGTAGGTCGGTGTGGAAAATCCATGTCATCTGACTCCCCCCGTCCGCTGGTTCTGATTAGGGAGGAGTGCTCCAGGAGTTCTGAACGCTGGGGTCTCTCGCTCCCATTAACCACGGTCAGGCCCGATTCCACGCTCATCGCTCTCACACCTCGTCACATTACCGTCCAGCCGCTGCACAAACGGAGCTGTTCGGAGCTGGCCCGTGAAGCTCGACTATAACTTCAAGAAACGACAGAGTGAGGGGAGAGCTGATTTTCCTCCTGGTGATCATACACTCGGCTCCAAATGCGTCCTGCTTCTGACACCCTCTTCAAATGCAAAATGAGTTTAGAGGCCAGTTCTTAAGTCAGGCTTGATTTAATGTCCCAAATCACAAATCACTGTTTCTTTGACTCTTACTGGGATATATTTTCAATATGTTTTAATATTTCTTTTTGCAGAACATTAATGTCTTTGTGGAAGGCCTTTTTGAGCCCTCTCATATCATTGGATTTCACGCCTCAGAAAACCTGCCTTATGAGAGCTGGCTGTTAAAATTGCTTCTTCACCCAGAGGAGAAAGTGTGAGATTGGGCGCTGGTTTTATGGTGAAAAGTAAAACTAAGAACAAATGGAAGGATAATTGTGAGCTTTTACAACTTGGTTTCAGTTTTTATAGATCGGTCCCTTGTATTTTTTGTCAAAGTAATATCCTTTTTTCACTCTTATTGAGGGAAAATAGAGTGGATAATGTTAGTATAACAGCCTACCGGTTGTGTGGTGCTGTTCCAGGCCCCTGGTGTTGTCCAGTCTGGCTCGCTGTCAGGACTTACTGGAGCCAATAATTGAAACAGGGCCATCATGACGTCACTTGTAACACCAGGGCTTTTACTGTTGAATGTTACAGAGGCTGCAGTGGAAAAGGTCAATGACTGAGAATTCATCAATAAAGGGAAATCCGATGTTTGCTACTTTTAGATGCAGGTGGTGAAAGATTTGGGTAGAGAAGATTGTTTGTGTCTAAAATTGTAGGGAAGGGAAACTCTGGGTGACATGATATAATCAGGATACGATACAATACAGTACGATACGATACAATACAATACAATATCCAATACGATACAGTTTTATACCATACGATACAATATTATACGATACGATACAATACAGTATGATATGATACAATACGATACATGCAGTACAGTACAATACAATACAATACAATACAGTATAATACGATATCCGATACAATATGATAGAGTATGATATGATAAGACACGATACAATAAAGTATATTATGATATGTTGTGATACGATACAATATCTGATATGTTACAATACAGTATGATACAATACAATACAGTATAATACGATATGATACGATACTATACAATATCCAATACGATACAGTATGATATGATACGATATGATTCAGTATGATATGATATGATACGATACATAGACACAGTGTGGTACAATACGATACAATACAGTGTAATACGATTTGAAACAATACGATGAATACGATATCTGATATGATATGATACAGTATGATATGATATGATCCGATCTGATATAATACAGCACGATACGATACGATTCAATACAGTATGATAGGATATGATATGAAACGATATCAGATACGATATGATAGAGTATGATATGATAAGACATGATATGATACAATACAGTATAATATGATATGACATGATACGATACGATACAATATCTGATATGATACAATACAGTTTGATATGATAGAGTATGATACGATACAATGGTGTAGGAGACTTGTGTGATATGAATGTGATATTCTAGGGTGGGCTTGAATGATTGTACAGCTATGTTCACTGTCAGTTACCACAGCTGAGTGTTTTTCTGTCGGTTTTTCTCTGCATCCTTTAGTCAAAATAACAGCGATAAGAGTCTCATGTTAGCACTCACCAAAAAACCAAAGGGACAAAGTAGTCTCCTTGATGTCTGCAGATCTTGATTGTTGAAGGAGTGCTCTTAGTTATGTTGTATAAGATTATTTTATTATTATTATAGTGTTTGTTAAAGTCACTATATAGCAGAGGTTGTCCATTAACACCGTTATTCAGAAGAGCTTGGAAGTGACAGTCTCTTTTAACTACCTACACATATATTTTAAAGTATTTTGATATTCATCTTATGAATATCAAAGGCTATTTTATAATTTTCTCATTTATTTAAACCAGGTTTGTCAGAAATATGAAGTCTGCTAAGATTTTTTTCAAACATGAGCTCGGGAAACATTCAAGAGATTTCTGAATATTTCATGTAGGGGTGCACGATTACAACAAAATTATAATTGTGATTACTTTTAAAGATATATCGAATGGAATAATCACATTTATTCATGATTTTAAAGAATTTTTTTTATTCTGTCTCACCACATCCCTCTGCTTCACTAACACACACCTGGGCCTTTTGTTACCTATCTGCTTTTCTGATGATGTTTCTAATCACCCCTAATCAATAAATAATCACATACCCTGATTGAGGTTAAAACTTGATTAATCAAGCAGCTCTAATTTTACGCTATTCCGACTTTTTCTCACCCTAACCTCATTTGTAAATTTGACCAGGAGGAGCAGGAAAATGTTTACGCGGGAAGATTTTCAGTCCGTGTTCACACATGCAGCTCATCTTAAAAATTTTGGTGAGTTTTATGCATGTATGAAAGCGGCTTCAGAGACGTTTTCTACAAACTTCTAGAGCTAAAGTAGTTGCAGAGCTGTAGTGTGTGAAGCGTCCTCAATGCGGGAACAAAAATCAGTCCCAGGCGTCGCTCTCCTCTTTTCTTCTTTGTGGTTTACGTCTTTCTTCTGTTCTCATTGTTTTACATCTTTCAAAGTTTCAAGAGATGAAATTATTTGTTATATTTTCTCCCTCATGCATGCTTCTACATCAAAAGCTGAGTCACAAGCCTTATTATTACCGATTTATGAAAAAATCCAGGTAGAGCATGAAGCATAAATCTGTTCAGGGGGGAACGGGACTGTGGTTAAAACAAAGTAAAGCTCCTTGAACTGCAGCCGCTTTGAAAGATGGAAAACAGGTCATTCTCCGGCTTCATCCAGAAACTAAATCAAAGTTGGGAGTCACTGTAGCCGAAAGAATGAAGTCAGGGGAGTGAAAACCATTAAAAGCGCATTGTGCAGGCGGTCTGCTGAGAAGAAAGAGATACAGAAGAGAGAAATCACGAAAGCAAAACAACCACAACAGTGGAGTTAGCTTTAAAAAGAACAGACGGAGTGGATGTATGCATGCGTGTGGTTCAGCGTAGCTCTGTCCAATATCATGCACCATAAATCCCAAAGTAGACCTTCAGAGGGCTCGCCATTAACGCAGATTTGGGAGAAAAGAGAGCTGAAGTGGCTTTATTCTGCGGTGCTTGTTTTTTTCCCTGGAGATTGCTTCCTTCTGTTGATTGAACAAGCTGTGAAATAACTCTGGAGACACGAATAATCCTCCACCAGAGATTAAATTCAATCAGATGAAATGTGGTGGGTTCAGATTATGTCTTTGTTGGGCCTCAAAGGGGACAGAAGAAACCAGATTTTGCACCCATAAGGGGGCATCTTTCTCCAAAGCTGAGGTGTAGTTTGGACGTTTTATAAAAGTGTCACTATTTTAAAGAAAACAGAAGAAAATCGAACCCTTCCAGACTTCTTCTTTCACACCAAATGTCATCCATGTTTGAACTCTCTCATGCAGCCTGCTGCTAACTTTTGCCATAACCAAAAGTGGAACAGCATGGCGATGGTTTAACTCTGTGTCCTTCTGGTTGGCAGTCTCATAAACGGGAGTGCAAACATTGGCCTGACTCAGGCGAAGTCGTGACTATTAAATAAAGAGATAAACATGAACAAATGTGAATCTGCGTGAGGATGTCTCACTTTGTTATTGCAGGATCTGACTACTGAGCTCACTTATTAAACATGGTGGTAGCATGTCTGATTGTAATTTTGTGTCGTCTGACTAACCGACTCCCTGTCTCTCCTCCTCTTCTATATCTTTCTCCTTCCAGGACACTGAGCAGTGGGAGAGGTCAGTGTTAAAGGCGGCGGAGATCACGTCAGCTCTGATCCGGGACAGGACTCCTGCACTGGTGGGGCAGCTTCTGCAGGCGTGACGGATGCATCCCTGAGAGTCGACTTAACAAGTACTGCAGGAACGAGTTTGTTTAACGGTTAAAATTCATCCGGGGTCATTCAAGGATAAATTACACACTTGGTCCTGCACAGCAAACATGTTCTGGGACATTTAAGCAACAGGGTAAAATAACTCCAGAAATCAAGAGTCCTACACTTCCCATAATGCATTAGTGTCTGCCATTAAATCTGTCTGTGTGGTCAACACCCAAATCACTAAGTTCTAACCTTTATAGACTTCATATCCAAGTATGACGGCCATCTTTCTATGACGGTTCAGGTAACTCAGCTAATGTTACAATGTCTTATTGTCGTATTCAAGGCTGAAAATCCTAAAAATGTAAATAATTTGATAAATTGTCGACACTTAACTGCTCCATATTTGAATAGAGGGAATGAAAACGACAGGTCATACCTTTAATTAAAAAAAATCTTTAACAGCTAATTTCTGGTGAGCAATTACATCTGAAATCACAGAGAGGCAAAGTGTCTGCACAAGAGTATTTATAGTTTTATACCTGACTCCTCTGTCAGTGCTAATCTTAATGTTGCTGAGTATAAAAACATCATGTTTACCATCCAATAACACAATAAAAACAGGTGCTGTTCAAAGAGAATATCAGCCTCAGTCCACAAGTTAGATTTCTGATCTCGTCACTAGATTGATGTTCACATACATCCCTGATGATAAAGGTAGAATCAGTAGGTGACTTTGTTTACTGCTGACTTTTGGTCAAATGGCGGTTTGTCGTTATGGTAACAGTCTAACAGTCAACTGGTTACCAAATGGTTGTATTTCTGCCCCGCTAATGACGATCTCATCGGTGATGGATCCTGAAGTCCTGTTTCGAGGGCTGGTAGAGGCACTGATGAAGACGTAGCTGCACACATGGCAGCACAAACGGCAACAAAAAACAGAAAGAGGCAAATTTTAAATGATCATTAACAAACAGGAATGTCCTGATCCGATATTGATATCGGATATCGGTCTGGTATCGGCCAAAAAATATTGGCCCCCATGTAAAATCTCCAATGTCAGCACTTCAAGGAGTAGAAGTGATGTCGACCGTGAGGCAGTATTTTTCGTTAAAGTCGGAAAGGAGAAAGGTGTTGCTGCTGAGTGCAAAACTTGTCATGCACAGTTTTGCACCAGTATCGGATCAATATCGGTTTCGGCCAATTTTGAAGGCTACAATATCGGTATCGTATCGGAAGTGAAAAAGTTGTATCCAGACACCTGGATTAACAAATGAAGCAGTTTGAAAACTGAGTCCTGACCTTTAAACGTGTCCTACTGTATTAATGACTGAACAAACTGACTGAAACACTAAAGTATGAATGTGTGATCTTCTATTTTTATATGGAAATAAAAAAAAGATTTGAAAATGAAAACCCTTTTTATCTGAAATGCTGGACAAAGAAAGTGTGAAATTTTACTTCTGTGCAATAAAGCGGAGGAGTTTTCAGGGAATAAATAAAACCCAGCTGCTCTAAAATACCTTCATGAATTAAAGGTAAAGTATCATGAAAACAAAGTTTCTAAGTACATTAAGAGTCATTAAACTTTTCTATACTTGAGCGTTGATCGTGTTCACTAAGGTGACTGCGGGTGTCCTCGGCGTCATGTGTTTGTCACAGGAGAGGTGAAAACAGCGCCGAACATCAAAGACTCTTTAAAAGTGTTGATGCCGGAACATTCCTCAGACGGCCACAAAGGCCCGGCCGCTTTGTGTCCCTCGCTCTCACACTTCCAGAGCATCTCCGGTTTCCTGCACATCTCCGTCCTCTGCTGCTCAGTGGAATTCCAACTGTTGATGGAGAGCCGCCTCGGGCAGGTGAAGCTCCGTCTTCAGATTCCTGTAATGAACTCCACAACACACACCGACTGTTTCAGGGGGGATCCTCGGGAGATTTTCACCCCACTGTGACAAACGATGAGAGCTGCAAGCAACTGATAGAGTAATGTTTGTGCAATCATCTGTATTTGTTGTCTTTGTACTTTTTCTTTTCGCCACTGCTATGATTTTTGGATTTCTTACATCACCCTCTCATCAAGGCCTCATCCTGGAGCTTCAGATCCACACCGAGGAATAAAAGAGAGAATTTCTAGAGTGACGCTGTGGGAAAATGAAGTTACTGTATTTATAAAGGGCTAAAATGACATATTAAGATATTATTAGGACATATTAAGTCATCCTGAGGATAAATGGTGGTTTCAGAGGCGATAACAGGCTGCCTGTCTTTATGACGGACTCATTCAGGATCCTGATACCTCTGATCAAAAGATCTAGCAGCAGGTTAGTTGATGTAAGGATTGTTAAGCTCTGGTTTAGTCCCTGGTGGCTTTATTTCTTTGACTGCAGTGACACCTGGTGGACAGTTTGGTTATTGACTCTAATGAAGAGAAATTATTGCACATTGTTTGCCCACTAGGGGGCGACATTGGACTGGTCTTTATTGAGACTTTAAAGTAGATCTGCTGAACTGCAAGTTCTGGATGGTGTTTTTTTGAGACTGAGCCCGGATCTTTTTTATGTTACTAAACTTTACAATGTTGAGTAATTGGAGTTATTTCATTTTAAATGACTGGATGTGATTATTGTCCAATGAAAAAACACATTTACTACAAAATACAGATCAGAAAAACCCTGTTTGTTTGCAGCCAAATAGCTCCACTACTGTGTTGTTGGTCTCCACTGAACAAGTGCAAGGCTTCACCTGAACACCTGTGTGCAGCCAGGGCTCATGGGAAGTGAAGTGCCAGATTGAATTTAGTTAATCAGCTAGAGCAGGGGTGGGCAACTCTTTTGTCTGAGGGGCCACATTGGGTTTTAAGTATGAATGGACGGGCTGAACAGGTGGTGCATGAAACAAACCCCTAAATGTGGATTGGGGGTTAACTCATAATCGTGTTTGATGACAGGGAGAATGTTTTGTAGAGCCTGTAAATCGGCCCCACCAGAGACGGTTGATGGCACAAATCAAGCTTACAGTATTTGGCTCATGGAGTAATGTTCCTTTTTTGTGATGGCTTGGCCGGCTGGATGAGGGCCTTAGTTTGCCCACCTCTGAGCTCGAGGGTGTTGAAGAAAAAGAGTCAAAGTCAACAATCATGGTGGCCTTTGAGAGGATTAATAAACGCTAAAGAGAAAGGTAAAAGCAGAGGATGCAACGCAGACGATGGTGGTCTGTGAGACCATCATGAAGTGGGCGGAGAGTTCAGTTTTACAAAGTTTGATGGTTTGAATTATCAGCTGTTCTGCTCTAAAGATTCATGGTGGTGCTGCAACGTTTGGTCCATCTCTGCAAGTTTGTAGAAAACTTTTTTATATTATAGACGAATGAAAGCCGAGTATAGATGTCAGACTTCATCAAGCTCCATATGCATATCTGATACGGAGCATAAATCTGCTTTTACCAGTGCAACAAGCTGCAGCAGAGACTTTTAGATCATGAAGGACAGAGACCAAACACAGATCTTGAAGATTTTTTTATGTTATTCTGAATTTAACCCTCCCTCTGTACATCCTATCTGAGGGGTTCACAAATAAAAGCAGCACGTCCACTCCAGCTACGCCTAACATAATGGCACATAGAGAGAAACCACAAGAAGGCTCCTCTTCCTGGAGACTTCCAAACAAACACAGAGAGGGGTCAAAGGAGCGGACCGAAGAATATGAAGAGTGCGAAGGGGTCAGGAAGCTCGGTGAGGTGGGACGCCAAGTACAACAAAGCCGCCATGAATACAGGAGGAAAGGTGTGCAGGAATGTGACCTCGTGAGGTCATTATTACAGAGCGGGAACCGAACTGTGAAACCGGGCCAAGATGTTCAGAAGTGATCAGAACAGACTGAAGAAACTGGATTATATCAAATGTTGAAAACGAGCCGTTCAGAGGATCTCATGGAAACAGTGAGCTTGCTGAGTCATGCCTCTCTTTTTGTTATTTTTGTAGTAGGGCTCCAACCTGAGTAATTATCTTATTATCCAATTGTTCTCATAATGAGTCCAAAGCCTGCCAGGAGAGTGGAGTAATTCATCTCCACTGTAATAATTTCACTTTTAAGTAACACATTATAACAGATTAAAACTCTTCTGGTCACAGTTTCATTCACTCCGTAACAAAAATAACTCAAATTATTCTCAGAGGAGTCGGTGGCATCATCTGTCAGTGGAGGAAAAAGAAGATTATTAATACGAAATTCTGTGAGGACAGTTTATGTTAATGTCTGGATAAAATACACTTTTCTTACAAGACAAACATGTAAACAATACAGTAAAACCTACAGCCTATTCTGTCTTCACCCATACTCAGACTATAGTGATACAACACTGTGTCCCTCACTTATTTTGCACTAACAAGGTTGCATCTACACAAATTTAACTCACACTGTAATTTTCCCTCATATTAAAAATGGCCAAAATAATGAAGCTGTGCTGAATTAAAAAGAAAAAAAAGTGGATGTTAGACCTCGATTGCGCTTACCTTGTTGAAACTGTGATAGTCCTGGTCTGTATTCTCACAAAAGCCCCTCTGGGACGGATGCTGCAGATTAGAATCAGTTATAAACGTTATAAAACTTCCAGTAAAAGGTGGTTTCTAGTTTATTGCATCTTTCCTAAATAAATAAGTAAATAGCCTGACTGAGATTTGATGGACTTCAGTAGGACAAAGTGTCCATGTTGGATTTCCACGGGTTACTACCAAGCAAATGTTTGCCGCATAGACAGCCATGACAGATTAAAACAACACATCACAGTCAGTAAGTTTACATGTACGTGATTGAGGCGACTAAATAGGACTACTGTCTTTGTCCCAACCGTGATATTGTCCGCTTCGCCTGAGTCCAGAGGGACATGCCCTCTTTCAGCTTCTTAGCATCTCCCAGGAGACGTTCTTCAAATGACGAATAAAAACCATCTTCCTATGACTCTGTAGTGTCCGTTTGCACGACAGGAACATTTTATGTCTTTTCTTCATCTGTCAAAGTTTCTTTTGCTCAGCTCTCTAGCAACACATCCATGCAATTCAGTCTGCAGCTCAAAGCCCAGCGTTCAAACACTGAGGCCAGTTTCAGTTTGATTGAGCCGTACGCATGATGGAGAAAATTGATCCTTAACTGCATTATCCAGGTATGTCAGTCTGACTATGAGGAGTTTGATTTAGTGTGATTTCATCCAGACTAAAGTCCAGTTTGTGTTGGATGAAGGAAATAAACAGATTTTTCAATCAAAGTTGGGAAGTGAGAGGCTGCAGAGTAAACTTACTGTAGGGAGTGATGTCTGTGTGTGGAAAAGTGAGTGTGTACTAAAACTGGGTGGTTAAGATGTGATTTTGGTGGTTTGGAAGAAGGTTAGGACCACGTTTACCAGACAAATAACCTCTGTGAACCTCTGTAATGTTGATTTGACTGATCAGACAGGGTTTTACGCTGCTTTTGTGTTCCCCCTTTTAATGTGTTTAACTCCTCTCACCTTGGCCTCTCAAACTCTGAGTTATTTCACTGTTTATTTGGCTAAATTGAATTTTAATCACCTTGATTTATGGATTCGCTGCATCCAAAGTGAATGACTTCTTTAAACGTAGATGTAGAGACATGGTGTAATCCGCTGGTTTATGAGGAGTTCTGAAGCCTGTATTGTCTCCATATTGGAAATACTGAAATAATCTAATTTTAAAGACAACAGCTTAAATTCCTGAAGAAGAATTTCTCTTAATAAAGCGTCTAAAGGATGACTTTACAGATGCTTTCATGAAACGGAAAACATCGGCAGATTTCAGCGTGACATTTTTATGGTTCTGTTTTTGCGGCCCCTGTACCCGCTCCTTCATATTTCCTGCATCCTCTCGAGACGTCCACTCCAGAGGTCCAGATGAATTCCACATTTCTCTCCTCCTGAGCTGTCACTGCTCTGCTCACAGCCGACTCTGCCTTATAAATGAGACCCAGCAGGACGCGGGTCCTCTCGCTGACAGCTTCATCTGAAACAACCTGCTGGAGATGGAGAGTCAGTCGGTCAGTCAGCGGGGACCTTCATCTGCTCTCTGCAGCCTCAGGCCCCCCCTGAGGCCCACGGTGGTGCTGTGGTGAACCACAACTGTGTGCTGAGCAACCTGGTGCTGAGTGGCAACGCTGTGAGGATCTGCCTCAGCTCAACAAAGACGTCTAAAGTTATTTTTCCTTGACCAGAGGGGAGACGCCTGTGCAGCTAAGAATGAAGAGTCACAGTGATCTGAAAACACTTCATACTAGCCTCTTTGTTCGTTGTTATTTAGGGTGGAAATAATTGATTATTTTCAACAGAAGAAATCAGCAGCTGGATCTTGATTTCATCCCTAAACTCTGAGACTCAAAAGACTTCACTGACATGACCTGGAAAATAACTGAAACCCCTGCATGAGGCTGCAAACTTATTCGTATAACTGTGTTGGCTATTCGTCAATCACAGAAAGTTGTTCTTTGTTGTGTCTTTTTGCACAAACCTTAACTGTAAAAAGTCAAACTAAGTTTAAGAGTTTGATATTGAACTTGCAGTCAGGAATCAGGAATTAGTTAGACATCTGTGGGGTATGCTCAGGCCAAAGTTCACCCCAAGAGTTGTAATGTCTACGATCTCACCAGCGTGAAAAGTTGTCCTTTAACTTTAAACCTTAATTGTAAGTAAACTCAGTTTTATATCATAAACGATAACGTTCTAATCTATCTGGATATTTGAACTGCGTAGCTTCACGTGTGTGCAGGCAGACCATCGTTGGCGTATTCTCAGCCAGACGCAGTTTTAGGGCCAATCCCTATTGTCACTCTTACCTAAGGTGACCAGACGTCTCTGATTTCCACGGACAGTCCCCATATCAGATGACGTGTCTCCGGCTAAAGTTGCCCCCAGAAATGTCCCCTATTTAAGCGTTTTTTTAATTGGATCGAGTGTCATTTACGGGCTTCTAACTCGGTGAGTCCAGTAGGTGACACAAACTTGAAACTTGTGTACAAAACCACAGACATTTGGAGGATTTTATAAACTTCCCTGGACAATCCCAGACAGCCCCCAAAAAGAGGACATGTCCGGGTAAAAGAGGACTTATGGTCACCCTATCTTAAATTCCTTTTAACCGCTAAGATCCAAGCGGCTTCCATCTTCCATCTGTGCATGCGTCCCTGGAGGTCCTTCTGCACATGCACCTACAGGGGTCCATGTTTTTCTGCAGTCAGGTCCCTCTTGAGCAGCTTCCTGGCACTTCCTCTGAAGTGGCACTTTGTGTTGTGTAACCACTCGTGTTGTCTACATGGAACAACCAAGTGGCGTCTCTGTCTCTGACATCCCTCTACGTTCGGGCTTTCTGTTTGCTGTCGTTGCCATGGCTGCATTTGTTCCTTCCTCCTTCTTCAATTAACTAGCTCCCTGATTGGCTGTCGTGTTGTTTTACGTGCATGCTCAGTCTTCCTTCCACACATACAGATTTCTGATTGTAATGTAAAAGTGCTCCTTTTCACACATACTGTAAATATATATGTAACATGTAACCTCAAACATGAGAAGCTGAGATATTTCTGGTCTAGCGCTCTTTGCAGACTCGTTCCCTCAGCAGGCCTAATCTAAACCTTGTCTATATTATCTCTGCCAGAGGAGAGGATTAGATTTAAGAGACTGTAGTGATGGGCTGAATTGGTCTA
Organism: Xyrichtys novacula; assembly: GCA_962446985.1. Classification (NCBI taxonomy): domain Eukaryota; kingdom Metazoa; phylum Chordata; class Actinopteri; order Labriformes; family Labridae; genus Xyrichtys; species Xyrichtys novacula. The sequence continues at coordinate 31,152,806 of OY660871.1, forward strand.
AATTAGGTCCAACAATTTTCTACAATTATGTTGGTGGGAGGACGCGATGGTACATCAGAGCTGATTATTTGTGTTTGGAGGCGGCCGGGTGCTGCGGGTTAATGGGTGCTCCATCATCTGAGGAGAGCAGGAGGGAATGACTCATCAGCCCAGGACGTGGACGTGTGTATGTGTGCCCGTCTTTGTCAGGTTTTCTGGTTTTAGCTGTTTAAGTCTTTTATGATAGAGATGTCCTGAATAAGAGACGGTGGAAAAGGAGTGTGAAAATAATTTATTTACAGTATGTGGTGAGAAACTTTGGGGACTTAAAAGAGAGGAGACCCGAGAAAAAGGGACTTAAATGAGAAGATTCAGGATGGAAAGTCTCAATTTGGAGGATCAAATACAAAGGAGAATAAGTAAAAGGAAGAAAAACAAAAAACGGCCAATAAAGGCAGGAAAAAATAAGGAAATAAAGAAACAAAGATACAAAGGAAGAAAGGCTGAGGAAGTCAAATTTTAATGGAAAAGACTAAAGGAAGGAAACCAAGAAGGGAAGGCAAAGCAGGACAAGTATCTAAAGATTAAGAAAAGAGATGAAAATGAAAGAGAAAGAAAGGTGAGGTGAGAAGAAGAGAAAAAATGAGAGCAAAAAGGTCATATAAACAAAAATATGAATATTCAGGGAAAAAAAGCTTCAGTGAAGATAAATCATGTCACACTCTTCAGACTCGCGGCTCATTAATGATGAGGTTACTTCATCATATAAAACTGTGGACCTGCAGGTAAATGTTAAAAGAGCTAATTGCAACAACAGACAGACTAATGCACAGAAACACTGAGCTCAATCCTCCTCAAGGGAACATCTATCAGGAGAAATGACAGATAACACAAGGTAAATATCTTCACGATCCAAATTATAACAGACTATGTGACTTATAACTTTTGTTGGATGTTGGGTCAATACTTTGTTAGGTCAAGGTCAATCACCTTTTCAATCCCACCTCATCATTTTAATCCCAGACTGTTTAGAGTCCAGTGTGCTGCAGCGTCCAATCAGTGAGTAGCTAATGTTTGATCGGGGACATGTCTGTCAGTGAAAAGACTCTTGTGTACTTCTGGTTATCGCTCCTCCAACTTCCCTCCTCTCTCCTCAATCCTCTCCCCCTGCTATCCAAAAACAAGGGAACCTTGTGGACCATCTTAAACTTTGGCAAACATGAAGCTTGTGTTAAATTAAATATTGAACTTGATATTAACGGTGATGGAAATGATGGGACTGATGCACTTAGTTAAAGCAGCTGGAACGCCAGCAGGTCCACAGCAGCAGCGATCCAGAGGAACCTACGAGATGATGGAGTTGAGGGACTCCCATTAAAGACTGTGATTAGTGACTTTAATGAAATATGATGATTCAAAGTTAATGAAACAGGCAGATAGTAGATAGAAAGAGACATCAGGACACTGTAAGAAAGAAACAAGATGAAGATAGCAAAGAAACTAAATTAAAGAGGGAAGAATGATAATGTAGATATCCCTTCCTTTACCATCGCTTAATTACTTGTTTACAACATGGTTACTATAATACATAATTATGTAGATATATTGACAGTAGATAGTTAACTAGAAACTGCAACCTCCACTATTGTCTATTAACTCAACTACATAACAAGAAGTTCTGACATGTTTAGTGTAGATAAAACCACGACTCCCTTATTACCAAGATACTATGAAAATCTTCTGCTGTTACGCTCCAGTCCTGTCCGGCTCAGTGTGGTAATATCTCTAATATGACTGTGTTTGTCCTGTTTCTAATTATAGGTCATAACTAATCAGATTTGACTTAAACCAATCTATTACAAATTATACGATAATATCCTGTAAAATCAGAGACAACAACAACAAACAACCAGCTCTTCTTTTTCAAAGTCCAGTTTCAGGTAAACTTTCCATGTCTTACTCAGTCACTGAATCTTAATGTTACACATTTGTGTTGATTATATAGTTACCATGGCGATACCAGGTGAAAACTTAGTGATAGTGAGACATTGCAAAGCTACGACGAAAAGATCCTGAGCTACCCAACCGCTCGCTGAAAGCCGGAGATGTACGAGAGGAAAGAGGCTAAATGGAAAACTCTGATGTCTTATCTTAAATTGTTTAAACTGTCTTCCTATCTGGATGCCAGTAAAGTTTACTGAATCGAGCCGAGGCTGAGGGGGTAAAGTGCAGTTTGCAGTTAGTTAGAAGCAGCTGTGGATTTGGCAGCTGGACCAGAGAGCTCTGAGGATCTCCATCATGCTGACAGCCGTGCTGCAGCTCTCTCAGACTATCATAAAAGAAAAACTCTGTAAAGCTCCGAGTCTCCTCCCAACATCCGTCCTGACTGGTGTCATGAACTCCTCTACTCATGCACTGTTTGACAACCTTCATCTGAAGAGACAAGAGGTCTATATATTAAATAAGACCCAAACAAGCTCACACAGGACGCCCCACCCTGTCTAAAGTAACCATCCTTAATAACTACAGCGCAGTAACGCAAAGGCTTCTATTTTTGCTGGAGCGGCAGCGGAAGTTGTATGCAGCTACAGTAAAATATCCGGTTAATTTTCAAAATAAAATAAAGTCAATATTGTTCTTCATGTGATAATTGGAGAGGCCTGGGTTGTGGGATGTGGGTGTTTATATACACCGCAGATCTCACTTAATGTCTCACGGTGAAACACGCGAGATCTTGTGAGATCTTGTCCAGTATCATGAGAATTATCGGTAATATCTCAAGCGCTTCTCCTCTGCTTGCTGCAGTGGTTTGGACCCGTTGGGTGTTGTATGCTCACGTATTTGCTCCGCCTGCTGTCCTGCTGCATTGCGGTGGAATCCCCGGATAAGAGTGTTGGACATCCAATCTTCTGCAAACGTGAAATACACGGGTAGAGGTGCAGCTTATTTTGAGACCTGACATTAGCTTATGTCGTCTTTTTGGGACTCTGCTTCAGGACAAGGCTACCCAGATGTTGGAAAGTGTCTCAGCGCTCATCTTGTTTATTTGGTACGTATCTGAAAGTTGCTCTAAAGTCTGATAAGAAAAATCAAAGTAACAGCGGGAAGTTTGGAGACATAAAAGCCAAAACTTCGCCACTTTGCTGATTCCTCCTTAGCTAAAAAAGGTCAGATCAAGCTGGATTTGCAACAATACAAAGCAGGAGTCCCATACTTACACAGTGAAAGGTAAAAGAAGTATAATGGATCTTTACCAGCTGAAAGTCCCCTTTTTTTTCTAAAGGTCCGAACACAGCCGACTTGCTGCGTCTGCCTCCAGGTGGCGATCTTCGTCATTCTTCGTCATTGACCGTTTCCCTCGTCCGTGCAGGAGTCTTGTCGAAACACCAAAGTCCTCAGAAAAAGAAAGACAGATCCAGAGCTAAAAGCGGAAGCTAAGTTGACATGCATAAGCCAAAGTAAATGTATCTGAGTTGCCGTGAACACTGGCTCGTAATCTGGTGCTTTTTTCGCACACACACATTCACAGACTAAGTAGACCACAGAGACAGATCCCCAGCTGATCTTTCCCATGAACACGGCTCCCTGACTCTGGACTCTCCCCCTCAGCAGGCCCGAGCTCCGGTCCACTTCTCCCTCTGGACCTCTGTGAAGGATTGTAACTATTTTCTCCTGAACTGAACCTCAAACACAACAACAGCGAGTTAGTCATCACAACCTGCCAGAACATCTTGATTTGTGTTTTAGCGTGGGAGCAGCAAAACACCAACACACACACACACGCACACGCACACACACACGCCACCTTTTTCACAACAACACCGAGGCGTTTGGAAGCTTCCTGCATCTCTCCCCCTGAAAACATGATTTATGAGTCTGAATCACTCACAGCGCTCACTTCCTGTCAGTGAAATCTCCAGACGTCCTCCTCTGGTTTGTACTGTCACGTCCCATCTACACGGCCGGCGTTGGAATTTAGTGCTCGGCTGGATTAGTCTTGTCTGCACATGTGTTTCGCAGCAGGATCTTCTGTACTGTTTGAGCGTCCTCGTTCAGATTTAACTGCTTCTTTTACGCACAGACTCGCTCTGTGTTTGCTTTACATTTCTTAATCATCTCTTTGGCAGCGAGCGCGGCCTCCGCACTGACAGAAATACGTCGCCTGTAAGACTCTCAGGCCCCTAAACTGTCCGAACCTTTGGCTTCACGTGATGGCTTCACGACTTCCTTTCCTTTCCTGATGCGATATTTTACAGCCGTCTGCTCAGACGCTTGGAGATGCCGAAACACTCGCCGCACAGGAGATGCACAGAAAGTGGCCGCTTATATTTCTGTGACTTCAGCGTTCATTCCAGCTGAAAGATACACTTTTGCGTTTTTATTGCACATTAACTCTGGGCCTCCAAGTAGCGACATGCTCTGGTGATATTTATTGATATGCGACAGGCCCAGAGCGCCTAATTGGCTGTTTCGGATCTGACCGGACCTGCAATGGCTCCTCTGGCTGCCAGCTCCCCTCCCAAAATGGCCGCTGCAACCGCAAGCCTCTGCTTGGCGCAGCGCTTTTTCGAGCGCGGCTGTAAATCCTCTTTTCTTTTCCCTTCTTTCTAACATCTTCATTACCAAAGTCGTTTTGTCAGCACACCATCCAGCGTAACAGAATACCAAACTGACCAACATTTAGGTCATTTCCTCCCCTTAAGACCAGATATTCTGCAGCCGCAAAGGTAGCCTGGTTGCCAGATTGGAGCCCTGGGTTGCCAGATTGGGGACCCAGCTAATCTAATTAGAGAGTGAGGGAAAGAGGCCCGAGGGGCCCGCAGGAGTGGGACCGCTGCAGAGCCAGGACTGGTTCCCCCCTTTTGAAAAACTGCGCACCACAAAGTACAATGTGGTAATGTCTGCGGGCCTAATTCTTCCGGAGGCGAGAGAGAGAGAGAAAGAGAGAGAGAGACGGACTCTGTCCTGCAGACAGCCACATCCCTCGCTCCAAAGAGAGAGAGAGAAAAGAGAGAAGGAGAGAGCAGAAGAAGAAAGAGAGTCCGAGGATGATTTATGTCCTGCTGTGCAGACGCAGAAATAAATCCAGCGACCGAGCGCAGAGGGGGAAGCAGGCCATAAAGAACAGGATCAATCTGAACTGGTTCCCTTTTTTGAGAAACCCCAAATGAGCTCAAATCTCCTCCCTTGTCAGAGCCAATCGCTTTGTTTTATATCACGAAGGCCTTTTTATGATAGTGTTCCTGTTCTTCAGAGAGAGGCGTGGTCGTCTGTGTGTGGATGACTTACGGGCCTCAGTGTTCGGCGTGAACTCGGGTCCTCTCAGCTGATAATTGCGCTCCACACCGATCGCTGCGTGGGAGGCCTCTTTTAAGAAAGCAACGCTAATTTCAGCCGTAGAAGTTATTGGGGTTATTCCTCCTCTCTTTACCTCCACTTTTTACCCTCCACACACTCATACATGCACCTCCAGGTGGCCCAGAGCCGTGCGTATACTTCACACCCACTCTGCTACGATCAATTTCACCTCCTCGCATGAGTCCAGTCAAGTGTGCAACTTTTACAAGAGAGCCAGGGATCAGTTACAAACTCCCCCACAAATCCCAGCTTCTTTCCATCGCCGTTAAACGGACCTGATGTCGACCAGTAAGATGATCGACCTCAGGAATCAGCCGCACGTTAAACAACACGCGGAGGTGAAGGTGTTTGTCCTCTTCTCTGTGTGCGAGGGTTCGACAGAGAGAAGTTAGGATGAAGAATAAGGAGAGTAAACAAAACAACAAGAACATCGAACCATAAACACAAAATGTACAAACCACAGAATGATACCCGGGTAGAAAGACCGAGAAAACAAACAAAGACAATGTTGTTGTTTTTTTTCAGTCCCGGCAGTAAAATTATGAAATCTCTCAAACACAGATGTCCTCAAAAGTCACAAAAACAGCTCTTATTGCTTCATCTGACAAAAAACATGCAGGAAATCAAAGTGAAGAAAATGTGAACAACATGTCGGGATTTTGTTTGAGGTTGAGTTAAAACTTCCCAAACCGTGTGAACATTGTGAGCGGAAATAAACTGAATCAAACTTTTCTTACATGGACATTTATGCAAAACTAGAAACTACAGCATCAGTTCCTCATGTGCATTGGAGAACTTTCTGGAAGCGTATTCAAACACAGAGGTCAGACTACAAGTCATAGGACAGTGATAACCCAGTATGGAGGATTTAGGGTCTCAAGTCCATCAGCACCAAAATTATGAGCATATTTGAGTTCCATCAACTTAATGATATGGACCAGTAAGAGCACAGCGTGATGGGGTTTTGGTTGGAAGACACTTCCTAAGACATGCAGTAACGGCTCTGTCCACTGGGGGCACCAAAGTTGACACAAACTGAAAGTTGCTCACTAGAACTTTAAGAAACCAGGACTGTGTCCGAAATGGATCCCTAACTCCTATAGAGGCGACTATATATATAAACTTTTTTATTTCACGAACATCCTGGAAAAACAAATACATCTATACAACATCATAAAATTCAAGAGATGTAAAAACAACAGACGCAACAACGGTGCGCCATGTAGTGTCCGAACCTCTGGTGACTGAGCTCACTACATAGTCAGCTATATAATGAAACCCCATATGGGGGTTAGGGACTGAGTGATTCATTTCAGACACAGCCCAGGTGAGGAACCGTCTTTAACATTTCTGGGTGCCTTCTAGTTTAGCTCCTCTTCCTTCCAACGCCATCACATCAACCATGGTTAACATGTAGTCTGTCTTATCTGTTGGTCCAGTCAGAGGCCCCTTCAACAGCTGACTTCAGCATGTTTTGTTGATTTTCTTCACATCCCCATCAGGCAGGTTACATCTACCTGGATAAAGACACAATGCATTCATTGTTAGAAATCAGGTGGTGGAAATAACAGCTTAGACAGTGACTTTGTATAAAAATCTATCTTTACAAAAGTGAAGCCAAAATACCCCCAAACAGGAGCTGAGAACTTGCTGTGGTGGAGCCGGTCTGTGAAATAAGGAGTCCTGTTTGTCGATCATGATTTCATACCTCTGTTCGAATTTGGATGTAGTGTTTTTCCAAAATCTTTTACCTGTTTTTCCAGAAAATGCAACTATAACTCGAATCTGTGTCTCATTTTCCTGTAAAAAATGAGTTGAAAGATGATCCACATTGATGCTGAACACATCTGTGGTACTTTTAAATCTCTGCTGCGATGATTTTCGTTGCATTGCACCTTTAAATCGTTTTAAAATCAATGAAACCACAGTAGATGAATCGTCATTAGTTAACACATTTCCCTTCACTGTAACGTTCCTGTAAAGATCACAGGGGAACACATTTTATCATGGTACAAGTTTTGGCACAACACCCGCTCTTCCTCCCTCTCACACGTTGTTTCTTCCACGGATCAGTCTCCATCTCGCCTCCTCTCCGTCTCTCTGACGTTGACTAATCATGTTTTGTTGTGATTAAAGCCACCAGATGCTCCAAAGGAGGCCGGCCAAACCCCTTGTAAACTCTCATTGCTTTTTCTTTCTTGTGGAGAGCAGCAGGAATGTCGGCCATCTTGCCCTCCACGCAGAGACGCCACAACACACCAGCTTTTTAAGAGCGTGTTTACAGAGAACCGTTCCGCTGATGTGGGATAGATTTATTACTTATTTACTCTCCGGCTTGGCTCGGCTTTTTGTTGGTCCGCTTTCTGATCACTTTCGATGCCTCACGCCAGACCACGAAGTGATGGCGGCATGTAAACACACCACACATGAGCCACAGTCCAGGAATGTGTGTGTGTGTGTTCGTGTGGGTGTGAGAAAGAGGACGAGAATGTGTGTATTTCTACTCATGCCTGGTTGTGTGTATGTTTATCTTTGCACAGATAATGTTTGTGTTCATGCACTGATGTGTGTTTTGTACATGCGTGCATCCTCCTTTGTGTCTTTGCACCCCGTGTGTGTTCTTTAAAGTATGTGCGTGTGTATGTGTGTGTTCTGCCTCGCCTTGATTGTGTAATTAGCAGGATGTAATCAGCGCCTTATAAAGGATCAATCAGGTGGAAGATAAACATGGCGGGTTGAGTAACACACTTCATTAGGAGGGAAAATGTGTGTGATCACAGAGACACACTGTTTCACTATTAGATACTTATGATGTTTGAGTTAAAGATCATTTCTACTTAGGGATACGAATTTTCAACCGCTGTGGATGGATAATCCCGCAAACTGAGTTTTATACTTCCATTTATATTTCTGTTGACATTTATGTCAACATACTCAAACGGCAGTGAAGGGAGTGAAAGATTAGACAGTTGGACACAATTAACAAAGTCATGTTTTAACGAAGGCTGTCAAACAAGATTTTCAATCATGATCAATCGAATAATTTCAGAAGTTAACCATATTTAATCGCATAGATAATTGTGATAAATTGCATGGTTGATCGCGATTAATCGCATAGAAAATCGTGATTAATCGCATAGTTTATAGTTAACTGCAAAATTCCATTATTTTGCATTTCAAAATATTTTTTAATTCTATACAACAAATTCAAAGCAATTCTTACCAGCACCTTCATTTGGGAATCAAATAAATGTGCTTTATGATCTTGACTTTTTTATTATTTAAATAGAGGCTGCTCTTCTACACCAGTGTGATCTAAAACCATGACTTTGACGTAGAGAACAGCTTTAAGTAAGATAATGTTATTTTCATCACTTTTGCAGGATAACATCTGTACAGACTAAGAAAGATTCAAAGTGCTTTTATGAAATGTCCAATCACCGTCTAACAGCAGTTATTCCACTAAAGCCCAGTCATCTCCTGTTAATGTAAAAATATTTGCACTTCTCAGGGGTTCCAGTTCAGTCTCTTTCGCTGTTTCAGGTTCTGTTTGCATAAAATATTGTTCCCCAGCTTAACAGTCTAAGCAGTTATCTCATATATGGAGGTTATGCCTCATGCAAGCAGGTTCGATTCCAACCTGAGGCCTCTTTCCCACACATCATTACTTACTCTCTCTCCCTTCTCCTGCTCTATATCCTCTGTCCTGTCCTCTCCAAATAAATGCAAGATAAATTTTTAAAAATGGGCCAAATGACAGTCAGCCATTCAGCTGATCAGAACATGCCAACAGGATGATATTTAGGTCTACAGGTCTGCAGTGATCAACTCCAGCTCGGAGAGCTTCTGTGAATCTGACTTCAGTCTGACTGACTGCACCTGTATGCTTGGCTCGTAGATGGCAGCTCAGACTTGGAGTCCTTCAGTGATATTTTAATTCAGTTTGACACAAAGTGCATATTGTTTTGAACTTGTCAGTTCAGCTGTTTGGGAGTTTTTTTGAAGTGCTTCTCAAAAGAGTTGTGGTGTTGATATTTTCCACTATGATAGCTGCAGAGCGGCGTGTAACTGTTGTGTACCCAAAGGGGAAAAAAACACAGGATGAGGTCAAAATCACATATTTAAAGAAACGGTAAATTAAATTAATATTCTAGGACGCTGTTTTGATTGAAATTTGCGATATCAAGTCACTAACGGAGATACAAATCACAGAAAACCGTTCAGAGGCAGTGGATAGTCACAGCTGTTAACATCACTGTAGGCTGTGCTTTAAATTCTGGTTTATTTTACTGACAATATTTACTCTCTGAGAAAAATCACTTCCAGTATTTCCAAGACAAAAGCTAACAGCGTTGTGTCCAGGTGCCTCCATCTTGAAAAGAGGAGAAAATCTCTTGTTCTCTCGTCTTATTAAAGGGGTCTCAGGTGTAGACGACCTTGGCACTCAGAGAGAAAAAGACCGAAAAGTGGAGGAAGAATCTCGTCCAAGTCAGAGGCCAGAGGAAATGTAGTGGACATAACAAACACCTCCAAATGGAAACGTAAATCACTCCGATAGAAACAATTTCTGATCCAAGTAGTCGTCCCACGCTGCTTCCTGAGTGGGTCTGTTTCTTCAGACTGAACACTCCTCTATTGTTTCCTGCAGAGAGACACGCTGCAGCAAAGCTTCACTCAGAGACCAGGTGTTGTTCTCCTTTTCTCTCTCACATCATCTCACCGTCTCTTTCTGTCTTCTGATCATTATTGAACTCAGATCAGCTTTTGTGTTTTATTATATTGTCTTTCAACAAATAACCCTAAATATGCCCACGAGGTTGATATGATCGTCCTTCATCGGCGCTGACTCATGGATTTGTTTCCGTGTTGATGTTTTTCTGGCGTCCTCTGTTCTCTGTTTGGGAATAAAGCGGCGTAAAGATGCTTTCCGAACCCCACAGAGCTTTTTAATAAACATCTGTCATGCTCTATAACGAATTAGATTTCAACAAATATACAATCACCGCCTGCGACTGTAAATCGTTGAAATATGTGCAAATGCAAATCCTGACGTGAACACCTGGTGCACCCACACAGTCTCAGGGCACAGACGTATCATCTGTGGATTCCTGAACACGGACACTAAATTTCTGGATTCAGCAGCAAAACGGTGATGAAAACTTGGTGAGTTGGGGAATTTGGAGTCGTTTTCAGCGTTTGGTTCAGGTTTCTGTTTACAAAAATGAGCGGTCATGTCTGCAGACACTGTGGAAACGGAAATATCCCCTTTAATCACAAGTTTTCCAATTCTCAATGACAGCATATCAAATCCGAAACAGTTACTGGTTAGAGTTGAATTTAGATTCTGTTATGATGTAAAATAAGGCAGCCTAGATAGATAGATAGATAGATAGATAGATAGATAGATAGATAGATAGATAGATAGATAGATAGATACATAGATACATAGATACATAGATAGATACATAGATACATAGATACATGGATAGAAACATAGATAGATAGATAGATAGATAGATAGATAGATAGATAGATGTTTACTCTGACACAAATATCAGTCCAATGTATCTTTCCTCTTTTATAAATTTGTTAAAATTCCATCTAAAACAGAATTACTTGCTAAGATAATTTTAGTTTGCAGTGTTCCTAAAATAAAAGTGTTTATTGTTACAAATTTTCTAATTTATCTAATACGTTAAAAAAAGGAAATAAACTTAATAGCGGCGTTAGATATCAGCCACCGACCATTAAAAAATTTAACCTGTTGAAAATCAGTTTGTATTTGTGTCAAGTTTTGACTCGTTATTTCATTTCAATCAAGAGAAATTCTGTTTTTATTCTCAGGTTTAGTCTCTGCAAAGGAAATTTGCTCGGGTCCTTCCTCGAGTTGGAGGAGGGAATCATCAGGTGTGTGAGCTCCTGATTGGCTCGATTGAGACCAGGTGTGGTCAGCTGATATAAACCCTCGAGCTGCAGCGCTTCATGCTGACTCATTGTCTCACCCTCAGAGACAGTGAGAGCGTCTTACTGTGGCACTTCATGTTTTCATTGGGACTAGGGCTCCAGTTTTAGTTTCTGTTCTGGTCTGAGCTCTTTGGGTCCCTGACCTTTTGTGTTTTATTTTCGGACGTCCGTGGCAGTCTTTGTGTCTGTAGGTTAAGCAAATACTCCTCTATTTCGGAGAGTTTGGTTTTGGCCAGCAGTGATTTTGTTTCACGTTTATCCATCTATCCAAACTTGTGTTTCTTTTCTCCCCTATTATTGCTTCAGTGGTTTCCCTGAACTTTTTATGTCCTGCTCCCCCTCCCTGGGTGATTTTATTTCCATATTGGTGCATATGTGTTTTTTTTCTTTGCGGCATAATAAAGTGACACTCCCTGTAAACGGTCTGGAGGTCACGACTATTAGAAAAAACATCCAGGGACCTTAAAGCATTCGTGTTTTCATCTGTCCTCTGTCTGTCTGCAACACATATAAAAGTAAAATAATTATCTTTATGACATGCAAAGAGATCTGACAAAACATCTGCATTTGTTCGCTCAAGAATCAGATCAGTCGGGGTTGTTCTTGTGCTTTGAGTAGTTGAAGTGTGATGGAGAGCGGAGCAGAGACACACAATCCTCAGTGATCGGGGCGACAGATGGAAGCTCAAACATGTCTGATACTAAAATCTGATCCAGCACTTACAGATTTTACATGTTTGTTCGCCCTCTTTTGGATTTTTAAACTGACTCTACATAGAGATGATAAACCAGTAGATGGACGGTGACTCGAGTGAAGCTTAAACTGAAAACCCAGTGTAGTACAGAGCAGGTTGTTTGGACCTTGTTGCCTGATACTTCACTTTAAAGATGAGTGAAATACAGCCGAAGTGTGACGGCAGACTTTCAGTCCACATTAAAAGCTGCAGTTCCTCCGGGGTCATAGTTGGTCTGAAACATTCCAGCAGGAAGTCCCACCTCCTCCCTCTCCTCCTCCTTCTCCTCCTCCTCCCTTTGTTTTAATGAAGCCCCTGGGAGGTTCTGGAAAGCCCTGGAACTCAATGCAGTCCATCCCGTCCAAACCGCCGCCTCCTCTTCAGTCCCAGCGAGCTCGGACCAAACCCTGCTCTGCCTCCTGCGCGCTGGTCCTGTTGCCACAGCAACTGCAAACAGGACGGGGACAGGGTCCTGCTATGATTTCAACAGATGTCCTGACACACATAGAGCAGGAAAACGCTCGGTTCTGGTCAGCTTGTAGCGTGACTTTCTGTGGATCTGCTCCACTGAAAACACATTTTCTATATTATCCGTGTTAGAGCGACATGTTTGGGTCGTCATTTTAACGGGGAACAACAGCTGGACCGAGGTGTCTCTGCATGAAGTTCAGGAAATCCACACTATACTGTAAAATAACCTATGTTACCCTGTCGTCATGACAAAGAGGGGGGTATCTGCACCCATACAGCCTGCCTCTGTATCCTCCCATTGTCCCCGCCATGCGTCATGTCCACACGGAGCGAGCTGCTCGAACTGGCCCCCGATTGGACGACGACTTGGGATTGTTCTGGTCCACAGTTTGGGGGGAAATGCTTGGGAACTCCACTTCCCAGCGTGAGAGGAGACGCAGAGCAGAACGGCTCCCCCAGGACGCGGCCGATGACCCCGCTGAGTGCAAAATATGCAGAGGTCACTGGGTTCCTATTGGTGGAGAGCTAAATACGACTGACAGCGAGCAGCAATAACCCTTGACTCCAGAGCTGCGACACAGACACGCAATTTATTTGCAGGGGGGATAAATGTCAAGCAAACAGTTCTGCTTTTTAAACATGCCTTTTTATAGAGGCTGTTTGGTCCCGTCAACCAGAAGAAAAGTATACTCAAGATCAAACCAGCCTCTGGGGCACGGGGAGGACCGGTCTCACAATAGATCAAACAAATCATAAAAGTCCAAGCAAAAATACACTTTTATTTGTCGTACAGGGATGGAGAATTTCGTGAGAGTCCAAGTGTTTCTTCCAGCTTGTTGTGGCTTTTCAACGTTTCAATGGAATCAAATTAGTGTTATCATTTGCACATGGACAGGACAGTAGAGATACACTTCACAAAAATGTACAAGACACATATGTTTTGTGAACAATGTTCAAAGAAAAACAAAAAATCTTTTGAAAATGTAAAATATTACACTTTAAAACAATAAAAACTTATATTCACCTTTTACAATTTGAGTATCTAATCCTGCAAAGCAAATAATGTTGCTGAGAGCTTTACATCTACATATGCCTCCAAATGAAAGTTTTGCACATAAATTATTGCATGTGACAATCTTGCACAAAGACTATGACCTATTAAAGTTTTCATGTATATTATTATACATAAAAATTTTGCACATACCAGTCTGCATGTAGAAGTTTTGCAAACAGTATTGCACATGAGAATTTTATTGTTATTGCAATGGAAAATTCTGTGCATTTATATTATTGCACCTGACAACATTATTGCAAAATATGTTATGCACATTATTTCTGAACTTATGTTGCTGCATACAGAAATTTGGCACATACTGTATATACAATTGCACGTCATTGTGCACATGCATTATTGCACATAAGGTTTTCCACCCACGTTTTGCTAAGAAAAAAAAAACATTTGTTTACAGGCAAATTTTGCATGTGGATACTGTTGTCCAGGAAATATTTTTATTGAATAATACGACACTGTGTCTTAAGGAATAGTAAAAGTTGTATAAAGGTGGATATTGCTATAGGAAAATCTTGCACTTAGCTTCTTGCTTCATGCACCTACATGATTTCTAATGAAAACTTAGCAAATGCTAATTATTACAAACCTAAATTTGTATATGTTTGAAAAATTCTTATTCATTCTGAGAGGAATAGCCCAACAAGCTTCTGCAACCCCAGTGTGCTTCACCTTTCTCACCTTTCTTCACCTTTGCATATCTTAACTGTATGCGCACTCACAAAAAGGACACATATTGTAGTGCAACATTTTAAAACTTTGTAGAAAAATGCACAAATGTTCAGCTGGGAGTATTTGCTTAATAATCCTAAAGTAGACTAATAATCTTTGCAAAAAGTCAGCACATATAACAAATTTCTGCATGTCTCACACACCCAAAAGCCTCAAATACATACACAATACCCTCATTCTCATGTGCACAATCAAACATCATTTTCATCCCCCACCAGTAGAGGTCTCTGTTCTCCTGCAGCACGCTGCTCCTCCTGTGACCTCAGAGAAGGTGTTGAAAGCTGCATCTGCTGCAAGATCACAATAAAAACACAACAAGACGATACAACAGATGGTCACAGAGTCATTAGTCATGATGTCAGAGAAGGCCAATATTACAGCTGGTGATATTAATGAAGATTTGAATGGTAATAGACCAGTTTATCAGCACATGCAGGTGCAGTCATCAGTACCGGTTCACTAACAGGTGCTGGAGGAAGATCTGTGGAAAATAAGGACCAAAAGGAAGACTTAGTAGAGACAACTTTAAACTCTATTCTTGAAAATTGTGTCTGTATTTGTTATGTGTCTCAGGACACAATCACAAAAAAATGATCATCCTTGTCCCCCTCTATCTCTTAGTTATTCCTCATCTCTGGCACATGTGAGAGACACTTCATTTTTTCACCCTTTGCATGTAAATTCTGGCTCAGTAGCCCTTTACTGCCTTTTGTATAATATTTGATACATACTTGTATGAAACAATATGATCAACAAGTTACTAAAAAACAGATTAATACAGTACGATAAATGATAAAAATGTCCTCTTGTGGTTTATCAGTTTCCAAAAACATCAAATGTATCAAACAAGATAAATAAATATATTTGTTAAATATTGAGGACATTTTGATTTGTTTGGTTTTCAGTAGTAAATGAAATAAACATTTCAGCTCCAAAAAAATGAGAATTTTCTGGCCATAATTTGTGGGGTTAAGGCATCTCTTCGTATCCACTCTAAACAGCATGTATTTATTACAACACATATATAATCCACAAGTCAGAATCCTTCATCTTTCTGGGGGTTTTTTTGTGTCCAAATGTCGGTCCAAACAAGGCGGCTCTCTGACTCCACACTAAAACCCTGAAAAAAATACTTAAACTTCATGTTTGAGTCAAGCGGGAGAGTTGGTGCCACTTTCCAGCTCCTCCTCCTCCTCTGGGGTCCCAAGGTGTTCCCAGGTCATGGTAGGATATGTGATCTCTCTAGAGAGCTCTCGGCTTACCTCCGGGCATCCTCATCAAATGCTTTCGCCTTATCAACAGACTACTTCCAATATGAGGAAGCAATGGCTCTTCTCTGAGCTCCCTCTAGATGCCTAAACTCCTAACCCTGTCTCTAAGGTTCAGCCCAGACACCCTTTGAGTGTTGGCACGTGGATCGACTGGTAAATCTTCCAGCTCTTCACTGTGTGTGACTTGACTTTCCTTCAGTCATACATGCTGTTACAGATTAGGTGCTCGTAGAGACGATTTCTCTGAGACAGCATCTACGATCGAACCCTTTGACGACCCACTGCGGTATAACTCATGATGAAGCTTCGCAGATGTCACGGTGACGGCGCTGACTCAGAATTAAGTGTTAATGAGATTCACCAGCTCCGACACATTGACTGAACATCAGTCAGAAAAGCGGGCCGCTCCCCCTGTGCTGTAAAAGTCTCCAGAATAAAAAGCTCTGGGAATCATCCAGAAAGTCCCAGGAACCTAAAGAGAGAAGGAAGCCGTAAAATCATAAAAGGTTGGCTTCACTCTCCTGAATGATTCGACTTATTGGAACAGCATGTCGAAGCACCAGAGGGACGCCGAGTGATGCAATATGGCTGCAACCATTGGACATAATATGTTTCAGTGTTTCTTAGCAGGAAGTTTGGCGTGCAGTGGAGGTGGGGTTGGTTGGATGGTAGGTGGGCGGGCGACCCAATTGAAGAAATAAAATCACTAATGGCCCCGTTCACAAATCGAGAAGTCTGGTTTTGTTCCCCGCCTGGCACCAATTCCCCCCCTCGCTTAAAGACGGCGAGGAGTGTGAAGGGGGCGAAAGCGAGGGAGGGCGTTCACAAATTTAGTCTGGGAGGAAACGTCTTTAGCGCTGCGGCTGGCTGGAGCCTGGTGCCGCTTTTGGGTTTGGTGGGTTGTGCCGGGTCCAGATCTAAATGGAGGTTTCAGTGCGGCGACCCCGAGCCGTTTGAGGTGTGGTCTGAGTCGGTGCAAGGCCCTGCTCAGCATCACACGCGTCTACTCAGGCTCCAAAGACTTGAAGCAGGAGGCGGAGGGGAAGCATCGCACCAGGCGGCTTCAACCGCCCCCCCCGCCATTATGGAGGATGATGTCACCCCGGCTGTCCACCGCCATTACAGAGACATAGCGGCCACCAAAGAGCTGCACGACTCACACACTGCTCGCCTAGTGTGTTTAATGACTCTATTAGAGCAGGAAATCAGACTGCGAGGACTCAGACACTCACGGAGACATCATTACTGCCAGATTAGAGCTGTTTTATGTCAGAAATGTCAACTTTTTGGAAACATTTCTGCAAAGATCCTGCTCAAAATCTCAGACTCTGTAGGTGCTGGACAGGGTTTTGGTCCATGGTAGGCTTGTGACGTGTACATTAATGTCCGCTAGTGTGTGTGTAAGAAGAAAAACAGTCCGTGTGGAGAGTCTCAAAGGGAAAAATCTGCTAATTTCAACCCATAGGCAACCAACTGAAGACAACTTAGTTTTATACAATGTTTATGAGTAAATAACTGAAGCAAATAGCCCCCTTTAAGAGTCCAGAAGCCTCGAAAAGTTGTCTTTTAACTTATTAAACTTTTGTCAAAGTGCTTTGCGAAATGAACAGATTTGATTATTTTGCTAGTTTTGGAACCGGTTTCAAAACTGAGAGATTTATGGATTCAATAAGTTTTAAAACTTAAATGAGACTCTTACAGTCCACTTCAAGTTTTACTTGTCTGCAAAAGCCTGCTGTGTCAGCGCACTTGTGATGCAGTCCATAAAGAAAAACTACTTGTTTTCATGTAAATTACGGTGAATTACTGTAAAATGTGTTTGTAAGATATAACTTCTAGGAACCTCCCAATAACTACAAAGAGGCTTACACTTTGATTTACTTTTGCAAGCTATCATATCATCTTAATTGATTTCATATCATATCATGTCATGTCATGTGATGTCATGTGATGTCATATCATATGTCATATCATATCATCTAACATATCATATCATGTCATATCATATCAATGCATTGTCAGAGAGCTTTCTATGTATACAGATAAACAAACAAGTTTACATATGTGGTAGTTGAATCAGCAGCCTCCCGTCTCCCTGATGTGTCAGCGCAGCATCAACTTGTGATGCACTCCGTAAAGAATAAACGTGCTCGTTTTAATCTAAATTACGGTAAATTACTGTAAAATGTGTTAGTTAGATATAACTTCTAGCAGCTTCCCTTTACCTCCCACTAACTACAAAGAGACTTCTACTTAAATACACTTTTGCAAACTATCATCTCATCTCATCCCATATCATATCATACCATATCATCTCATATCATTTCATCTTATATCATTTCAGATGATATATCATGTCATATCATATCATATCATTTCATATCATGTCATGTCATGTCATAATCAATACATTGTCAGAGAGCTCTATACAGATATATACGAACAAGTTTACACATGTTGTAGTTGTATCAGCATCCTCTTGTCTGTCAGTCTGTGTTAGATGAGGCAACAACAACCAACAAAGACTTCTTTAAGCACCCATCAGTCAGCGCTGTAGATGGTGCATGTTGTATAAAACCATAGGAACACTGAAAGCATAAACCATGAAGTCCTGCCTTCGCCTTCGCTGAGCCAAACTCTGACAGCCTCAGTGAACAAAACCGTTTGAGAGTGTTGCACCTCCAAAAGTTATAAAACATAAACTTTTTAATCTTATTTTGAAAACTTTGTTCCTGTCGCATGTTAATTGTATTGGGACCACTGTGCAGTTAAAATACAGTTGATTGAGTTGTTTATGGATGAATGCTGCTTATTTATCATCCATAATTTGACTGCTTTATTTTGAAAGTCTAAGCAGATGTTGCACATTTATAATCTTGACCCTGGACCTTTGCACTGGCTGTAGATCAAACTGAGAGTTAAAGCAGTTTGTCTCTGTCCAAAGCAGCTTTATAATCCTTTAAATCAGAGTTTGTTTGTGTTTTTCAGACTTTCAGGGGTCTGTCAAGAGGTTTCAGGAGGTCCCCATCCTTGAGTTTGCGCCGTAAATCCATCCAGAAGAAACTCACTGACAGAATATTTGACTTTTTTGATCATGAGTTTTTTAAAATCTAAAATAAACTGCAGAGTTCATTTACACTTTATTTGTTAAGAACATTTAGAATACAATACTTTAAATATTTCGGCCACAGTTTAAAGTGGAAAAACTTGTTTTATTGATTAAAAAAAAGCATTTCTCATTCTCATGCAAACAGAATAACAGAGTCTCGTCTAATTGCAGAAACGTAAAAGCAGCAGTATTATTTTTCCATCATGTGTAATCAAAGCTGCCAAGAGTTTCCTCTAATGTGTTCACTCTGTCACTCCCTGAGCTGACTGCTGTTCTGCACATGTAATCGAGCTGTAAACACAGAAAACACACACTGTCTCACTCCCTCATATATCACTGACGTCCTGCTGTCCTCTGCACAGACAATCATCCCGTCCGCTGCCGTAAATCTGCGGCTGAGTTTGAAGGAAAACGAGCAGCGACGACAGTTTCCTCGCTGCTGCAGATGTTCATCTCAGCACTGCGAACACTGTCGCTGTCTTGTCTCTGGTCTGTTATTGAAGACAGGAGCTTCTGTATCTGAAGTCAGAAACTTAAAACAAGTCACGTTAAGACAAAACACGATCATAAAAGTTTGACAAAATGACAAAAATAAGTGGTAAATTTTGTTGAAAATGTCCAAATAAATCACAAATCTTACAGGAAAGAGCCACAAAGGCACGCACAGATGTTTATTTTTAAAGTCAGTTTCCAGACTGGTCAAAATTTTTGATTGAAAATAACCAATTAGGGTCTAAATTTGTTAGTTTGAGAGTCTTGTATGTCCTAATTGGTCCTCTATATAAACAGAAGGAAAGTAACTGTAACATACTCACATTTTTGTAGAGTTCATCACAAAAGTCTGTCTCAGAGTGTTTTAGTAATTCTAGCTGATTATTAGACAGAGCAGGATTTTGATTATCTATCGTATTTGACTCAAAAATGATCTTATTTGATTACCTTTAATGTGAATCAAATCTTTTCTCTGCACTTTTATATAAGAGGAAAAATAAATACTTTGCAATTTTGCAATTTTTGACAATTTTCAGACCCAGAAATAAAGAACACAAAACAATCAATTAATCCAGAAAACAACCAATTTACTTGAAGCTCCTGTGAGGAACTTTTGGTTTGTGTTAAGTGTGGCGCCCCCTCTGGACTGCAGAGGAGGTGCTGACTGCAGAATTTTGATGCATATGCTTATTATTAATCTATCTTATTTAATTACTCCAACACACCACTAACCTTTGGATAAAAACTTCAGATGTTAATGTTAAAGCTTCTTTCCGGAACATTTGGTTTGTGAGGATTTGGGCGCCCCCTGTGGACAAGGCAGTCTTTGTCTGGCACCTACCCTCCACTGGTAGTTTCAAACATTAAAAATTAACGATGTAGAAGTAGCCACCTTTCTGTTAATGGCTTTGTTTGCTTTTTTAGGTCATGAAGGACATAAAAAAATAATGTCAGTCTATTTCACATCCAGCGAATAAACCCTCACAGGAGCTTTAACTTTAATTGATGACGAATTTTAAAAGAATACATAATGTTTTTTTCTGATTTATGAAAATATTACCTAAAGCAGGTAAAAATTAATGTTTTAGCAAGAAAACTGAGCCTGATAGATCTGAATCTGTGCCAAAATCCTGTGGGTTTGAGTCTATTCATAAGGATTTCTCTGGTTATCATGCAACGGCGAAGTTCAGAATAAATGTTTGGAAAACTGCTGTTACAAAACTCATCACCTCTGATCTCAGTCCGCCCGCCATGCTTATGATTTATATCCTACGAGAGGCTCACTGAGCGAAAAGTTTCCATATTGGAATAAAAAGGGAACGTAAAATGTCTAATAATGATCACGCACACCCTCGGTCCTTTAAAAAGTTCTTATTAAAGTTTGAGGCCGAGAGAGAAACATGAAAGATTCCTGCAGGAAAGTAAAGAGAGGGAGGTGAGAGCAGCTAAACTGGCGACAGTTTATCAGACGGTGTTTGTAAATCTTGAAAATGAGGAAAAAGATTTACTTTAAAGCATGTGCTTTATTTGAAAATTGCCTAAATAAGTGACTTTTTTCATTAAAATAACTTTTTTCATCTCTATACAAACCTAAACTATTGTAGAACAGTGTTTTCTACATGTTAAGAATCCTCACGGATCAAAAGTTGGCCTTTAAGGATAAAGTCATATTATTACTGCGTTTTATTTTACTCTAAACGACTGATAATCTCTCCCTGAGGACTTTCCATTGTCAACAAATTCATCATTGAACTCTAATATACGGTCAGATCCATTCCGTCGGACTATAAAATGTTAAATAAATCCCTATATTCTGTTAGTAATGCAAAATAAAGGACCTAAATAAAAGTTTGTCCATGTTTAATGAGCTTCAAAGGGTCCCTTGTGGCTTATTAATGCCAAGGCCGGACTGCTTTTCCTGTGGTACGCAGCTGATCTGTAAAAAAGTGAGTGGGACGCTGATGGAAAACAAGAAAGTCATTTTTAATATTGAAATTTAACAATGTTTAAAATGATGTATAATATGTGGATTAAAGTCAGCAGGATCCAGTCTGTCCCTGCTGTATAGGATCACCGCAACCCTGCGAAACCTTCACTGTACGGTGAAGCGAGGGTTGCTTATTTTTCAGGGAAACCAAACCAAAGCTCTGCAGCGTAATGAGGGTGCAAACTGAAGCAAAGTGGTGCTTGTGTGTTTGTTTTGGTGACAGTGTTACTCAGCTGTGTTTGCTGTAATCCTTCCTGCTCCAGTGACTGACAGCCACAGGTTGAGCCGAACGCAAGACGTCCACCTTCGCTTTCTGTCCACTGCAGAGGAAATCTAGAGGCCTTCAGGTCATAAAAACACCCAACAAATCCGAGTCTCTTCTTCTCCTTCTGACCTCTTTCACCTTTTTTCTACTTTTCTACTCATTTTGTGTACAATCGTGTAAAAGTGGTGTGATAATAAGCGCTTTAGGAGGTGAAGAGACGTAAGAAGTGAGCCACTCTACATTTAACTCCAGTACGTGCAACTTCACAACTTTCTGCCGTCATCTCTTGTTGATTTACACTCAAACTTAAACTTAGTTATTCAAGCAGTTTTTGTGATTCATTTCTGGAAATAATGCAAATAAAATGTACAAATTAAGAAAAAATGAAGGTGCATGTTAAACATGCTGTCTTTCCTTTTGAAATGATAATCAGACAACATAAAATCCAGACATGTTCACAACCTAAAAACCAAAGAAACTAAAGGTATTGTTTGTTTTTAAGCTGATGTGTTAGATTAAATTGACCAGAATCTTCATAGAATTATAAAAGATTATCTGAATTCTGCCTCCTTGATGTGAACAATATCTGTCTTTTTTATTTTTAGGAATATTGACATCATACTTTTAGGATTTGTTAAAAAAAAACAGATACTGCAGGGCCAAATCTGAAAAGTAATGTCTTAAAGATCATGGACTGAACAACAGCTTGATTAATCCAGAAGATGATCAACAAACTTAACAAAACTGAGAATAATCATAATTCTTTCAGCTCAAGTCTTAACATACATGCAAAACTTCTCAGTGAAAATATGAATCTGCATCACTAGGCTCTGTCAGACATCGATGAAGCAGAATAATTGATAATTTCTGTGTTCACTCTAAAAGTGATGAGGCTGATTCAGGAAGTAAAGGTGAGCAACATCGTTTTATGACATTATTGTGTTTAAGTTAAAGCTCCTGTAGAGAAATTTGTGTTTGTATCGAGTGGGGCGCCCCCTGTGGACAAAGTGATACCCTTGAATTCTTTGTCCTGAACATGTTTAAACATTGTTTTCTGATAATTAATGAATAAGTTAGAAATTAAGTAAAAAACACACTTTTAAACTAGTCAAATTTATCATCCACTTTCAACATGTACAGCTCCTCATGACTAATGTTTCACATAATTTGTTCAATTTTAATTTTTATCGTTTTAAACCACCTTAATATTTGTATCTCTCTCTATCCCAAGTTCTTTAAAAGTAGTCACACTGCTGTAAAAAGCCTTTTTACTTACTAACATCTGAATATTTCTATCTTTAACGTTATTCTGTGCTTCCAAAAACACCCAGACCAATTCCCCATATGTGTGTTAACTCACACGGCTATAACCTGATTCAGAGTCAGAGTCCGAAAAGGTAAAAATAGATTTCTCCAAACTGCCTGGTCGTCACCTTCCTCTTAAAGCAGTTACAGGAATTATAAGTATGAATTCATAAAATAATAAAAAATCAGCATTTTAACAGATAAAAATAAAAAGTACAATCCTGGATTTCCCTCTCGAGTAACTTCTCCCAGTTCAAAGTTTTTTGAAGTTTGTAAAGTCTTTCTTCAAACACAGGCGATGGTTTAGACTGACAAACATACTGTAGCTCAGAATAAATGATTCTGATTGATTCAAAATTTATCCAAGTTGCATTTATTTTATAAATTTAACTGAACAGGAGATAGTTGTGATTCAATTCGACACATAAGATCTTTAAAAAAATTAAGGTTTGACTGAAGTTTGTCAGATTGAACCTCAATACTGTCCGGATACAACCAGAACCTACCTCAAATATTTCACAAACATATTTCACAACCTCAGTGAGAATTTTTGCCTCGCACAGCTCTCAAGAGGCGACAACCAGGCCTGAGAGCAGACACCCCCGCCACAGGCCATCAGAGCAACAGGACCAGCGACAGGATTGGAAACACGTGTGTATTAATACCTGCTCCTCACGTCTCAGAGTAAATATACGGCCCTGGCTAACCTGCTAATAGCTTTAATTTGTAAAATAAACAGTAGAAGAGTTTGACACTCACTCACCTAAGGTGGCTTTCCTCTCTGCTGCGCTGCTCTGCTGCCGTCAGACTCGGCTGTAAAGGGACCGTGTGTGGGGGGGAGTTTTAGCCTGCCTCCCCCCGTCAGATCTGTTAAAGTCATTTTCCCTCAAAGAGGAATTAATTTCCTTTCTCAGGCGGCCCACAGCGCCTGTGGCACAGGCTGCGACGTCCACACAAGAGAGTTCAGGGGAGAGGAGCCACTGCGAGTCTGAAGCTGCGAGGAGGAAAAAACCACAAACGCACAAAAAGTGACATTTGTCATGATATTTTCATACATCACAGCACTCTTTATTGTAAAAGTTTCTATTTAAATACCTTACACCTCATTACAAACACTCATGATGGTGCTTTGAATTTTAGAAATATAAAAAGGGGGTTCAAACGTGCCAAAATGAGTTAAAGTTTGAGCAAAATCTCTGCTTATTTTCATCTTATTTTTTTTATTTTGTGCACACAAACTACGTAACTCACATGCTTTTTTAACTTTATTTAAAATTAATTCAGTCTTTTCTCTCTGAAACAACACATTACACTTACATAGACGTGGGTTAACTCTCAAATAGTTCAGCAAAAGACTTTGAGGGCAAATAAACATCAAAGAAATTCCACTTTAATTTCAGTATTGTAAGAATATGAGAGCTTAATGCGTCAGGATGATGAATTTGTTTGTGGTTTTCTTCTAGTAGTGAACTTTTTGGGTCATAAATCAGCAAGAAATCTCCAATACATGCTTTTGTTATGTGATTAAAATGAATGATCAGTCAAAGAACAGTAATTTTAGACCTGAAAACTAACTCTACATACCAAAATTATATTTATTTTCAGATAAAATTGGGAGAAAAACACATGAATAAGAAATATTTAATTTAAAAAAGGTAAAAGGCAGTCATAATGGGGGGATGAGACTGAAGAAGTGGGCAGAAATGGGCTTCATTGAAAATCCATTTTTAATATCGTAGTTGTAGGTTTCATAGGTAGAAAATAACCGGCTGAGTTAATGAACCTGAATTCAGACTCTCTTTAAGATACAGAGTCTCTCTGAGGTCCCTCACACCCACAGTTTCCAAAACGACAGTTACAGAAAGTCTGAATGGGTCATAACTATAATGGAGGAGTCCCTATAGTAAACACTGCAGAGAGATCACAGGCTGTGGTGTGACTTTAACGGCTGTTAACACACATCACTGTGTCCTGTGTGAGGACGTCCGTCTTCCTCACACAACAGAAGAATCAGGAGTATCGATTCATCTTCTTATTTAAGGTCGTATACATGAACTGACTCAAACTGTCATTGGCTGAAATCTTCGGTCTTACGGGCACTTCATAAAAACCCTCTATGATTACTCAAAGTGCTTGGATTTTTACGCTCACATGTTTTAATACTGAATGTTGCTATTTCACAGATAACTGAGGAATCTATACGTGTTCTTGTCAGGTTTGTGTGATACTTTCTATCTTGCAGTTCTATGGTTATCAATTTTTTAAAAGGTCTGACACTTTTTATTAATTCTGATTTTCCTGTCCCAGAAATCTGTTTTTCCCATCACTATGAAATCTCCTCAGACTATTCAGCCTTTTTTTGTTACACAGAATCCTGTGCTAACTCTGAATTCTGACTTTTGTTCTCAATATCCTGCAATTTTCCAACTATTTTCCTCAGTTTCCCAGCAAATTCCAACTTTTTTTTCTCAGTGTCCTTTAAAGTTTTGACATTTTACTCAGAATTCTTAGAAATGCTGTCTTTTTTGTCAGCGTATTGTAAAATGTAGTTTTTTTTATTGGCATTTTTCCCCTTTGAGCTCTTAACGTTTGTTTACGATCTTTGTAAGAATCCTTAATTTTTTTCATAGTCCGTTTTTTTTGTTTTTTTCACAATTTTGACCTTATTCTTAAATTTATTGTAAAATCGGACAACTTTTTTCAGCGTTTTTTAAAATTCAGAATTCTGCAAAAAATATATATTTTTTTTTTTTGCTGATATTTAAAAATAATAATAATTTTGAACTCTGTTATGAGTTGGTATGAATATTCCAACTTTTTGGACTTTTTCCAAAACGTTCGCATAAGTCTTTGTTCCTAAATCAGATTTTAAGGTTGGAGCAAAATTCCCAGAATTTTTTTTATCATCATTTTAAATAATAACAAAAATATTAAATGTCTGGTTTCATTTAAAGGTGTCATTCCGTATGGTGAAAATTTGAAATAAGTAGTTGTAAAGTCACAAATCATGATTTATGATTTCATAACTACTTATTTTTAAATTGTTGCAGAATCACAGTACTGTACTGTAAATCTGAAAAATTCACTACATTACAGTGAGTTTTGTCTAACGTCATCTAAACTTTTCACAATGCAATGAAATTACAGATAATCACTGAGAAGGCAGGTTACAGTATTATACTGTGATAACTGTAGAAATTACAGAAATGTCTAACAGTGTTTGAACGTGTATGAAAAAAATGAGAAAACACTTATTATTCCTTTTTACTCCACCATCAAATTAGTAATAGTAATTTGGTAACTGAATGAGAGTTCAAGAATTAAAAAAACAACAACTCCTGATTAATGTTTATTAATTCTAAAAAAATAAACTATGGTGATAAAATGTTAATTCTTATTACAGTCAATGTTTATTTAATTTATGGGATTATTTTAATTATTTTGATTATTAATTAGGTTTTTATTACGAGGAGCTTTAGGTAATGCAACCCAAGCTTATAAAATCAAGTTGTTTTTTTTTTTTTACCCAGAGCCTGCAGACAAAACTTTGGGCAAAGGAAATCCTTTCAACTCTTAAAGGAAGCAACAAGCGTCGTCGCCTTCCTCCTTAAGACTAACAGTATTTTAAAGGGTCAAAACTGACAAAGACAAGCTGACACACTGAATTAACCCCCTGACACCTCTCCCCATATCCCTCACCATGTACCCCCACCCTTAACCCCCTCTGCCCCCGGCCCCACCCATGAACCAATAAGGCTGTTTTCTTCAAGAAAAAAACAGAAAGAAAGATGGCCACCGGAGGTCAGCTCCAAGTCCAAAATAAATGCTCCTCTTTCCTGAAGGCTCAGCCATTTTTAATAGTGCAGATTTATTGTGCTGAGCTTTTCGGAGGGCGATCATATGTATGTGGTCAGTAGCGCGTATGCAGTCTGTGACCCAGCCTCCCTCTCACGTTACACCCTATTTATAACATCCCCTCCGCCGGCTCCCCTCGTTCTGCAGTTCCTAGGAACCTCCTTCTGCTCCCAGCCTCGAGCTCCGGTCTCCTGCTCCTCCTGACATCCGAGAGGCTCTGCTGCAGCTGATCTGGGCTCACTGTTTATCCTGTACAGCCTGGCAACCAGCCGCACACTCCGGATTATCACAGGACAAAAACACTTCCTCTGCTTTCTGCTGTTTTTAAAATTTCTAACTGAGGGAAAAAGTTTTGGAAGTTGAGGGGAAAGGAGAACCACCCTGGATATGTGCTTGGATCTTTGTCTTTTCTAATAACTTTACTCTTTCATCTAACTTTTCTGGAGGATAGTGCGTGTGTGTGTCCCCGCCATGGATCACACACTCTTTGGCTGCCTGCGGAGCCCCCACGCCCCGGCTCAGGCCCTGCATCCTGCCTTCACCCAGTCCCCCCTCACCCTGCACGGACGCTCAGACCACGTCTCCTACCCGGACCTGGCCTCTTCTTCTTCCTCCTCTTCCACCTCTTCTCCCTCGCCCTGCATCATCTCCAGCTACCAGGTGGACGACGGCCTGTTTCCCGGGCAACACCACCACCACCACCACCCCCACCCACACCGCGGCCACCTGCCCTCCCAGCAGCATCACCACCCACCTCAGCACCACACGTCCTGGCACATCCCACAGATGCCCTCACCTGGCGGGGGCACGCGCCACAACCTCTGCCACCCACACTCCCACTCGGCCCACGATAACGGGCCGACTACCCCCGATCTGGGCCACCCGGGTGCACCCAGTATGTGTGCCAGCACCCCCAGTCTGGGCAGTGGCAGCACCCCTACAGGGGCCTCCTGTGTGGCTGCAGACTTTGGCAGACAGACTCTGTCACCTGCTGAGGCTGAAAAGAGGAACGGCAAGAGGAAAAGTGACAGTTCAGGTAAGAAGAGTTCAGACCAGAGAGGTCCGGGTCACTTTTTAGAAACAAAACTGAGGGAAGACACCGATTTCTAAAAATATTCTCACTGAAAAACTGTTTTAGAAATATAAGACATCTACAGATCTGATATAAAATCATCTTTTTTTTTTTGCTCAGTCTTGGTATAAGATAAACATTACCACAATAATATCAGCACTTTTTATTTCAAAGACTAATACTTTTTGCAAAAATTCAAAAATAGTTTTAAAAAATTGACAGTAAATCTAATTTTTAAAAGACAACATCAGCGCCTTATATGCAACACTCAACATGCATAAACTGATAAACGCTCTTCAGCCCTTATTTTAGTTTAAGTCCTGAAAAATCCTGTCATAATGACTGAAAATTGAGCAAAAATACTGCAGATGTTGACTGCACACCGTTTCATTTGTTCATCTAAAAAAAATAAAATAAAATTTAGATAATTTTTAAATCAGATTTAGGTTTGTAAAGCATTTTCAAAGTATGTCTTTTTACACCATTACCATCAATTTTATAATCAAATGCTGTTTCACAATTACACAACAGTTAACAGACATGCTGCATGACCTGAGCGATGAAGTGCATCAGCGCTGTGAGATTTAGGGTCACTTTTTTTTCATTTTTGGAAATGTGAGACTCATTTAAATTTACAACCAAAGCATATTCAGGTGTTTTGCACCAAAGTTCTGCTTCTGCATTAAATCTTTTTGATAAACCGCTTGTTTCAAAACCGCTTGAGGCCGTGAAATTGAAACTCAGTCCTTAAATAACCTGCACATTAGATTAAATGCGACAAATTTTGCACAGCAAAGGTATTTCTTTTTTAAAAAATGTCACTTTTTTGGATAAATCTCACTCCTCAGATTGCGCCTCCACAGGTAGAGCTTCCCACGCAACCTGCAGCCCTTTCCAACCTGCAGTCGCCACAATAATCAATCACTGCGTGACAAACTGCCGAGGTCGGGTCGCCGGAGTTCTTGCAGGGAACGTGATATTAGTGGGAGCTCTTAGTTTTCCAGGGAAAGTGTGCTCGTCGTTCTCCCTGTCCTTTTGAGGGCTGAGGCCGTCAGCGCTGACATGCAACCCCCCTTTTAGAGGCGTCTTTGTATGTACAGAATAACACCTGCAGCACTTATTTTTACAGCGTGTGATCAGAGTTTTTGCTCAAGTGTTGGTGGTCCTTTTCGGAGAGCTGCTGTTCCCTCTGACTGGGCGGCTTCAGCTGCAGTTTACAGACGGTTTCTGTGCACAAATCTTAAACTAGGCGAAAGATATTAACACCAAACAGTCAAAAAATGCTGGAAAATTGATCTTATTTCCTAAATTTACAGGTTTTGTGGCACAAAGACAACTTTAAGAAGCCTACAAAGCTTACTAATCTGATTTATAAAGTATTTTGTGGTAATTTGTACCTGAAAAATGTTACAAAAATCAAATTTAATCCAGAATTTTGCACATTGCATCATATTTTCTTTTCTTTTTTCGAGAAATCATAGGTAAACCGAGCCTCGGCCTCCAAATCCCTCTCCCTCTGTTGCATACTCATTACATGTGCTGTGCATTTTCCCCACGCTAACACCAATCACGCTGATTATCGGGGCTAACTGGGCCGCTGACTCAATCAGCTGTCTAAATATTACACCGCTGCCAGTTGCACGAGA
The DNA here is from genome assembly GCA_962446985.1 of Xyrichtys novacula. Classification (NCBI taxonomy): domain Eukaryota; kingdom Metazoa; phylum Chordata; class Actinopteri; order Labriformes; family Labridae; genus Xyrichtys; species Xyrichtys novacula. The sequence continues at coordinate 31,182,114 of OY660871.1, forward strand.
TCGAGTCTCGCTCAGGTTTCACCATCTGGACCAGAAACTTGAGCTAAAACCTGAATTTAGATACAGAAATGAAAACAGAACCTGAGAGCACATTTCCATGCTACCTTCTCGAATATCGATCGAATATAAAGCATCTTAACTTTCTGCGCCTGATACTTGGTTGTGATTGTTTTTGCAAGAAAAGCCCGAGGGTGGGCTGAGGAGATGAGTCGGCCTCTCAGTATTTTTGGGTGTCTGTGGAGAGTTTTTCGGCCTGTGTGGTGCTTTTTCTAAACGTCTGGTTGCACTGATGTTGTGAAGGGAGTGGCTGATCGTAAGAAAGTTACTAGACCTGCTTTAAGGAACAATTAAAAAGGCTTAAAGTTTTGTTTAGTTGAGTGTAAGGTTGTAAAAAAAAGCGATTTGTTGCTTGAAAATGAAACTTTCTCTCGAAGGGAACCCATCTGCGAATTTCCTCAGACTCTCATAAGGAATAAGACCTTATTTCTGAGAGGCTCCCTCCTGCGCTGAGCTCATTTGGGAACCCTGGATGACGTGCCCTGTCTGGGTGTGTGTACTTTCCTCATATTATTCCCCCTTTTTTGTGGAGAGATGAAAGTTACAGCGGGGACCTAATTACTGCGGTGTCGTGGCTGTGTCATAAAAGCCCGCCGCTCATTTTAACTCCGGCCCTGCTGCTCCGAACCAGCTGGAAGTGTTATTCTTTTATTTCTCTTTACACAACGTCTGTGTTTCCCAGACAAAAAAGAGGGGGGATAAAAAAGCGGATAAATACGTCTTCAATCAGCCGCACACATTGTTGTTGGAGTTCTCGGTTTGAAATTACAGGGAGAGAAAGAAGGTCAAGGGGGCGCCGGACTCCGACTGTGGGTCCAGCAATGATCTGTTTCATTTCGTAAAAACTCACTCAGGAATTCTTGCAGTTTAAACATGTCTTAAAGTTTGCAGCGCCATACAAATAGAACTTCATAGAGCCTCCCTAAGGAGTAATTTTGTCCTGAAAAGCCACTTAATTAGAAGGGAGATGCTCTTTCTGACAGAAAAACAGACCATCAGGAGTCCCCTCTGGGTGGAAATCATAGGTGAGGAGATATTCGCCGCGCTGACGTGACTTCAGGCTTCGCAGCGTTTTTGAGTCTGGCTCGCAGGAGGCTGCAGGATATTTACAGTCTGGCTTGAAGCGGGCCCTGCTGGATTAACACACACTACAGAACAGGACCGCAGATGAATTAGCATGCAATCACTGCTGCCTCAGAGAGCAACGCGTGTCCAACACAGAAAACCGCAGAGAGGGAGCACAATAGGAAAGTTCTGGAGGGCAAATCAACCGAACGTGTTTTCCCCGGAAAGTTTGTGGAAGTAACAAAAAGCAGAGAGCATTTTTGTGGAGTTATGAGTTAAAGTGAAGGTGACGGGTGCTCTGGATTTTTATTCACGAATCAAATCGATTCACCAGATTTTTCTGTCCAATGAGATTTTACTTACCTGCTGCGTAGATTTTCACTACTATCTTTAGAGAGTCAAACACCTTTTTAGTTTTGTTTTTGTTTACTTTTTCATTGTTGATAACTTATTTCATGTAGTGAAATATAAGCACATTATTTAATTATCTAAGCTTTCATCATGACACTGAAAAAAGTTACCTTTAAATGTCAAGTTTGTCTTCCTTATCTGAAAGTGGCGCACAAAGTCCTTTATTTTTGAGTCGAAGTACAGATATACCAGTCGACTGTCACTCCAATACAAATGAAAAATGCCAAATTATCACTTCAGCTGCTTTTAAAAATGTGAAATTATTCAAACTACTTTAAAAAAAAAAACTCAATATACACTCATGTTTTCTTTTGTGTAGATCTTTGCTGTTGTTGTACTTATTCTCAAATGTACATCGCTTTGGAGAAGAGCATCTGTTAAATGCATGAGAGCAGTGAAGAATACTTTGCCGTACATTCTAGAATAGAATAAACTAGGCTGGATGGAACAGAATAGAATGGAAAAAAACAAAATAGAATGAAATGGAATAGAATGGAATAAAATAGAATAGAATAGAATGGAATGAAGTAAAATAGAATGGAACAGAATGGAATGGAATGGAATGGAAAACAATAGAATAGAATAGAATAGAATGAAGTACAATGGAACAGAGTGGAATAGAATGTAATGGAAGAGAATGGAATGGAATGGAATGCTTGTTAAAAGATACAAAATATCAGAACAGATAAATAACGGACAACACTAGATATCTTAACAAACACAACATACAAGTTTAAAAAGTACAAAGAAAAACACTTTTTAACTTTCAGTCATGCCGTCAATAAATAATGCTCTTGTATAGATACTTAAATACATGAAGATGCCTCAAAATATTTAGTGATCAGTAACAGGCCAATATCACTTTTGCATGTTATGAATATTATAACCCGGAGATTGTGTAAACTCACATGTTGCAGATTTCCAGATTTGCAGGAGGAATAACAAACCACAGAATCACAGAGCTAAAGAACCTTTAGAAAAGGGAGTCAAGGTCACTACAAGCAAAGATAATGTTTGTCTGGAATAAAATAAATGTTCAGCTAAATACCTCGACAGGCTTTACCAGGTTAGCTGGTGAATTATTGTACACTATGATGAATTTCATACATTGTAAAGAGCCTTTGAAAACAATATTAATCCTTCATTATGGGCTTGAAAGGAGAATTGTACTTTATCATTACCACCACTAAACTAACTTTCTACAACCACAGAAGTATGCAATGTACAGGTATGGCAACTCCACTAAGACAAACCATGCACAGGCCTGAAGCACAGGACAGATACTCAAAAAAATGGACTTAAGTGCAGTGCTTAAGTGAAATAATTTCAAGCACATTCATGCTTGAAATTTCTTGACTTATCCAGATGTCACGAGTCACATTGTTTGCAGGTGTTACGCAGCAGATTTGGGCCTGAGGCAAATTTCCCTGGAAGAGTGGTGGTGTGTTTCTTAACTTTCTATGACGTTTGGCAACTTTACCTTATATGTATTAATAATTTTTAGCTTTTTATCTCATGTTTACAGGATTTTTTTTAACACTCAGTAAAGAAAGTAAAAATCAAACAACAGAAAAGTGTTTTTAAAAAAATATATGAAAGTGTTTTATGTATCCTGCTGAGCCACTTTGCTCCGTTTTAAAAACTGGAGTCGCCTCAGCGGATACTTTTAACACTCAGACAAATTAAACCCATGTCGGCAGTATAAGAGCCAGACTATTGTAGCAGCACAGCTGCCACATGTGAAGCTGCCGTGAGTCCTTCCAGCCACTTAAAGTGTTCATAAACAAAGAGTGAACAATAAAGTCTGACTGACAGCTCCCATTGTTTCTCTTACTTCTCTTTTCTTGCCCTGCCGACTTGCACCTGCCACATAACAGGCACCTTATTTTTATTTTTGCTGCATATAAATCTGCTGTGAGTGGAACTGAAAACCTGTGCGGTGTTTGGTTTCAGAGTCCCAGGACGGGAATTACAAGTCAGACGTGAGCAGCAAACCCAGGAAGGAGAGGACAGCGTTCACCAAGGAGCAGATCCGAGAGCTGGAGGCCGAGTTCGCCCACCACAACTACCTAACCCGGCTAAGACGCTACGAGATCGCCGTCAACCTCGACCTCACTGAAAGACAAGTACGTTCCCACCCACCGCAGCGTGTTTCCCCCTGGGTTCAGACATTACTGAACCCCCCATTAGCACATTAATGCCATGTTGTGAAAACAGAGGCGGCCTCAGGACGACAAGGAGGCTTTTCGGCTTGCTACTGTGTTTTCGTAACTCCAGTGCGAGGGGCTATTGTGCTCCAGATGTGGCTGTGTGACGGGACTATCATATTCCAGATGTTCATGTCTATTCTTTCAAACAGGCCACAGCCGAGGCAAGGAGACGGGGTTGAAGGAAACACTGTCTAGCAAGTCACTTCCTCTCTCCTAGTACCCCTGAAAGCACAAATTGGTCTCCGAGCGTGGGCCGACTGCTGTAAAAACGCAGGCACATGAAATAAATAACAGGAGACAAATGGTGGGGGGAAGGAAACGGCGTACAGCCTGTTGTTCACTGACACCCGCTTGGAAGCTATAAGTCACACTTAGTTGACACCTTGCCAGTGATATGTTACGGTGCGATACAGTGTAGATTGAATGTAGAGAGAAGACAAGTGTGAGAAATGAGGATAGAGTTTCTGGAGATGCTTCGGTTGCAAATGATAGCGTCAAGGACCAAAAATATACACGGGTGCGCCCGACAAACAATATGTGTGTCTTCAATCATTATTAAAGCTCCTGTAAGGAGTTTTCATGTTTATGAAAGTGACTGAAATTCATCCCACTGTGCAATGCGACGTCGAAATGACATCTATCTAATGTATTTTTTCGACAATGAGGTACGAATGTGGACGTCATTTCAACGTCTAAAAGAGGTCCAATAATGACGTCTAAATCTTGGATCCATTTTGCACTTTGTGCCGATGTCCAGATTTGGTCTTCAGATGACGTTCAAATTCTAAACATCAGAGCGATGTCTGAAAAAGGTCCAATTTGGACGTCTAAATTTCTACCCTATTTTGCACGTCGCACTGATGTCTAAATGTGGACTTTGATGGACTGACCCAATACTGACTTAATCTGCACGTCTCTTCGACATCCGATGTTTGGTGGAGAACCAGACTGACAACTTCTATATCCTTGTTTTTAATACCAGTGTGGGGGGTAGGTATCAGCCAAGCAGTTGAAGAATCAACCGTTACTGTCCAAAAAATATGTTATTGGATTGTTTTGTTAGAAGGCGTTACTTAAGCATGTAGATGACAAAACAAGTCAAGACTGATTGGTCCACAGGGGGCGCCAAATTTGACAAAAACTTAAAGTTGCTGACAGGAGCTTTAACTACTTGGATTCCATTGGTGACATTTTCCCAAACTTTGCTCTCATGTTTGCAGGAGGAGCTAAAGTTGAGGACTCTCTATGTGGGCGTGTTTTTATTTTAAAACACCATCTCACTTAGTCCCACTGCAATGTTGTTGTTTTTTTAATTTTAAGTGTGCAAACTGCTTCAATAATCTAAATTATGAGGGCACCTAATTGGAAAAGAGCCATCATTAATCCTCTCTAAGAAATAATACCTGTGAAATCCACCGGAATTTGTAATTAACCCATATAACCCTGAGCCAAGTTGGTCAAATTTGCAGCAGAATTAGACACTCGGGGCGGCTGATCCAGCTGTCGAGCGTGTGGGAACCAAGAGGCTGTAGCAGAAAGAGCGGTATCGGGTGGAAATCTGAGATGGGAGCGAAACAAAAAGTTAAATTTGAGATATTTGTCCATGGAATCAAAAAACATCTAAGCTCATGAAGTGTTCAGGGTTAAACTTATCTATGGCAGAAAGAAGTCAACCCTTCTACAAAGGTGAAAACAGACAAGATGCTGAGGCAATAAAAGATTCTCAAAGGTATTTAGATCAAACTTTGGAGACGACAAAAACAAATCTGAAAACATTCTTACAAAGGTACCTGAAAACAGATCTAAACAAAACCAAAACATGTGCTTAAAACCTTGAAAGGAACCTTGATAAAGTCACTCAGGGTAGCTTTAAACTAACGCTGAACAGATAATTAAAGGCACCTTGATAGTTGACAAACAATGGAAGGTCATTTAGTGTTCCTTAAAAGGGTCCTAAGGATGAAAACAGACCTTAAAACTGACGCTTTGGGGAAAAGGGCCTTACAGGGTTCTTCAATACAGTCGCTGAAGAACAACAAGCACATAATGGATGCTGAAAACAGATGGATAGATGTGTAAGCCGATAGAATAACATTACCTCAAAAACTCAAGCGGGTAACTCAAAACAGAACCGAGAAGAAAGACCACAAGTTAGTCACAAATCTGTGCGTTGAAACTGAAACTGAACTTCGACTAAAAGGCCAGCAGCATGAGATGCTAAGGAATAGTCTAGGAGTTTGGGCAATAGCAGACTAAGAACCAGCAACGAGACAGAGCAACTTGTTGCAGGTTCTTAGTCTTAATTTAGTATCTCAGCTCTTCGGTATCTCCAAAACGACATTCAGACAGTTAATCCATTTTTCTTTTACTCGGACATGTCCTCTTTTTTGGGGGCTGTCCATCCTTGTCCGGGGGGAGTTTATAAAATCCTTCAAATGTTCTGGGTTTTGAGTTTGTGTCGCATGGACTTACTGAGTTAGAAGCGTGTAAAAATCACTCGACTCGACCCGAAGAACTCTGGAGTATCCCCCTAATTTTGTCTCAACTTTTCAACGAAAGACAAAAGTCACTAAGTCTGGCTTTGTGGTCCAATTCCCACACGCTCTAAAAATAAAACGTTTGCTCCCACAGTGCTGTGGAAAAGGCTGCAGAAAAAAAAAATCATCCATCAGAGGACACTTTTAATCAGGAGATAAAAATGTTTGCAGGTGTTTTTTAAATTCTCTCAGTAATGTGAGCAGCTTCTTATGGCTTAATGCAGAGGAATGGGAAACTTTGACATAAGGAGAAATAAATGGCTCGGAGTAAATCATGAGACTTACCCTCAGCGTTTGCTTCATATTTCTGAGGTGCAAAAACTTTGAAGGAATACTTCTTCGTACGTCTATCTTGGGGAAAACTCCATTTAACTCCACAGGCCCACAACTCACTGAGCCTGCCATAATTATTCCACTTCAGCCTCCCAGACTGTTGCAATTAATCTTTTCGTGGCTCGCAGCAGCACTGAAAGTGCGTGAAATTTCCTCGGCTCATGCAGGATAAGTTATGTGTGACGTCAGTTTTTGTCAGGGAAAATATACAGCCAGGAGATAGTGAGGTAAATATTGGCAATGCAAACAGCCAGCTCAGAGTTTGATTTATACTGCCTGAGCTGTTTGGAGTGATTTGATTGATGTTTTATTGTAGACCATGGCAGAGGCAGAGCTATAGGGCCAAAACCTCGCAGCCTGTTTGGACTTAACACGTAAGGAAAAACACGTACAATTTAGCTTTTTGGAAGAAAGACCCCCAATAAACATATTTTTTCAAAAAGCATAACTTCTGCAGGATTGATTAGGAAATAAATGCTTTTTTCAGCTTATTAAAACATTTAATTTTGGTTTTAATTGCATTTAAATTACTTTTTCAGACTGAGTAATGACACAGTGCATTATGGTAAATGAAACAGTATTAAAATAATTGTTATGAGTCACCCTAAAGTTGCCTTTTGACAAAATTTTGCCCAGTTTTAACATGAATGGTTGGAAACCTCTGGTGACAGAAAAGCCTGTGGTTGTTGTTGTTTTAAATGAGCACCGACATTTAACCTGATTTAATCCACACTAAATGAGTACAAGAGTCTTTAATAATCCCCTTTTTAAGCTGTTAATAGGCTGGTCTTTTGGCAAATCAGGGTCTTAAATGGGCATTTAGTAAAGAGCTATGTATTTGATGTATAACTGTGGGCTCTCACAGATCGCCAATTTAACGTAAAGAGTGAAACGATTGGGCAAAGTCACTCTGCCTCTGACCCGCCCTCTGTACTAAAACTTCATGACAGTTGAAGTAATTCATGGATCTAAATAGATATCATGTGTTTGGATTAGATCTTATTTCAAACAGGATTAACTAGGATGACCATACATCTTCTTTTAGCCGGACATGTCCTCTTTTTGGGGGCTGTCTGGCAAAGTTTATAAAATCCTTCAAATGTCCGTGGTTTTGTGCGGAAGTTTCGAGTTTGTGTCACATGGACTTTCTGAGTTGGAAGCACGTAAAAGACACTCGATCTGACCCGAGAAACTCTCAAAGTTAACTTTGTGCGACTCCGTGACTCCGCCCCTTCTTAGTCGTGTCCTCTTTTTGGAAAGTCAGAATTCGGTCACCCTCGGATTAACAGATTAACTCTTGTCAAAGTTAATATCCTTGTTACAGATTTACAGTCAGTATATTTTTAACTATGTGCCCATCTCTGGATTTCACGTTGCATTATGGTGCTGCAAAAGCCTGAGAGTCATGTCTTATAAACACAAAACAGGAAACGCACAGCACTTCTACTACACTTTATATGCAAGGTTTGACACTCAGAGGTGTAATGGTGCCAATGGTACATGTCTGCAGAGCTGGAGGCTGCAGTTTTAGGACCACAATTCTGGGACCACATCTCTTGGACCTGTGTTTTGTTTTAGTTTGAGGGGAGGGTTAGGGTAAGTGCTAGGGTTATGGTTAGAAGCTAAAATTAGTTACCCATGACAGCGAAAATTCAGTCATAATGGACGTTTAACGTTGCAGACAACGAGGGTCTTTGAATTCAGGGCTTGACACCAAGTTTCGTGCTCCTAAATTGAAAAAGTAAGGAAGACACAACGAACTTTAGGGGCACAATGAAAATTGGTCAACAATGTTTGTCTTATTGGTCGACAAAAGTACGATTATTTGAAATCAATTTTAGGTCTTTTGGTCACATGACATGGAAGCTATTGAATTGTCCTGCCCTGGAATTGTCTCGTAAATACGGTCTTGAATCTGCAGCTTCAAGGTATGATGGTGCAAAAAGTTGCTCCACCACTAAACGGCTCTCGGTGGTTGTAACAGAGCTGTTATGTAGCTTTGGCTTTGATGTGGTGAAACAGCTTGGTGTGAGTATCTGTGGAGCTGCTTGTGCTTCCACAAAGCAACAATGCAATCTTGAAATCCTACACTAGGACCCTGTTGTCATTAGTGCTCCTGTCACTGTTGAGGTTAACTCTGAAGTGAAACTGTCTAGAGCCAAAATCTTCATTATGGAGCTGGTTGCAGCGTGTAGTGTGTGGCTTACAGCGCTCCTTTTTAGTGGTCTCAAACAGCAGAAGAAAAAGGAAAACACATCCTGGCCTCCTGTACTGGCTTCCTGTTCATTCCCACATTGATTTTAACATTTTATTGCTCACTCTTAAGGACTGTAAGTACATCAAACAACTGCTGACCTCCATCAACTGGAAATGGATCACTGGTTGTGTGCAGAGCCTGGCCAGGACTAACAGCTGTCAGGCTTTGGTCGTCTGGTTACCAAAGTTGTAAAAAATGATTTTATTCATCTGTCAATGCTTTTAAATCCATCCTCAACACATCAAAAAACACCTCTAAATTTTTATTTTTGTATGTTTTTTAACTATTTTAAAACCTTTTAGAGACACGTGCCACTTGACAACAGGTGATATTGATATTATTGTACTTGCACAGTCATAGAGTCCAGGTACGCTGCAGGTAAGCGAGGGCAAAAGGTTTGTGTGTATGCACGTAACCCTTAAAGGGTCACATGTTTGGTTTGACATCAGACCCTGGCATATATAAGTGATCCTCTGCTGCCCCCCCCCCACAGCTCTCAGAAAAGGCCCAGAGGCTTGTAAAGAATCTGAGGTGAGACTCAGCACGCCGTTTAAGACAAACGTTTGTGCTGTCAACTCGCTTCCTGACCATGTGACCGCTCAGTCCCCTGAGTATGACACTCCCCAAAAATAAACTCACCCCACCCTTCGTGACAGGAGCGAGCCTCCCCTCCTCTCTCCCACCCACCTCCCCCTCCCTTCAGGCGTACGTGTCGACACTCAGACGGCCTCTGCTGCTTCTTGACGTGTACACCGTTTTAAGCAACAGCTTAATCATCAAACCGAGAGACGTAAATACGGAGGAGGCTGTTGAGTCAGGGAAAAACAGGTAGAGGCCAAGAGGCAGCCGGAGCCGAACGTCCGTGTGAAGCAACTGCAACAGGAATAGCTGCCAAACTTTTCATGGACGTTCTCCTCAATCTTATTTATTTCTGCAACTGTTTTCCTTTTCTTTCAAAGCAGATAATTTGATATTTCTGTCTCTTTTGTAGGTGAAGGTTTGGTTCCAAAACAGGAGGATGAAGTGGAAAAGAGTGAAGGGCGGCCAGCAGGGGGCAGCAGCTCGGGAGAAAGAACTGGTCAATGTGAAAAAGGGGACGCTGCTGCCGTCAGAGTTCTCTGGCATCGCAGCGCTCCACCATTCGACGGACTCCTTAGCCAACGAGGACAGTCATGACAGCGACCAGAGCTCTGAGCATGCTCACTTATGATGCCCCGCCCCCTCTCCTCCTCCTCCTCCGAGGATCGGCCCTGCCTCTGACTCAGGACCGGCCTTGTAAGGACTGCTGTTTGCTGATTCGCCATCATACAATGATGCCAAAAAAGTGTACAAATGTACAGAGGAATTATGTATAAAGCAAGCAAAATGTAAATTTCAAGCACATAAAAGGGATGTTGACTCAATTCAAAGCGCTACCGGTTAAATAATATTCTTTACAAAATACAGTAACAGGTAATCACACTTTTCCCTCCGCAAATCAACTTAGTGTTTCAGCGACATTTGGAAAATACTATTCAGTCAAATGGTTGTAAACATTCCATGTTGTGTGCCTTAAAAGAAGCAAAGTCTTAAATTTGCACTGTTGAACGTGCAGTCTGCACTCCAGTTTCTACTGTAAAAATGTACATTACAATGTAATTGAGGAATTGATCAAATCAAGTGCCGGGAAATCAAATTAGCCGAGCTAATATAATTGATTTGTAAATAATTCTCAGTCTTGTCTAACTTTAACATTTTTATACCCACAGTTTTCAGCACTGACAGTTCTTTGGTCAACACTTTCCTGCCTAGAAATGACATTTTGTAAACAAACCTGAAACCTGAATGAAGATTTTGTTAATCCTTTCAGGGACAGTTGCAGATCAAATAAAAATTTAATCAGTGGTAAATGGACTCTGTATAATTTGATCTCTTTTTCCATCTGTGCAGACATCCTTTCACATCAACCCAGGCTGGTGTGCGTGTTTTTTCACGATGTGAAACTGAAATGAATTAAACATCGCACAGAGTGCAGAAAGCTGGTGATGGGGCTGCATGCTAAATTCACCTTAGCCTCAGGGCAGGGTCGGGACTCCTGCCAAGAGTCGGAGAGCGAACCCGCAAAGGATCGTATTCTGTTACAAAATCCAGTTGAAAATAATTTCATGACATGATCCGGCCTTTCAGCACGTTGTGATTGTGCATTCTAATTTTTCCAGGAGGAACCTCATATTGCATGCAACGGTTTTCTTTGTTTTCCATAACCCTGAAAGAACCCCGCGAGGCGAGTATGATCAATCCTCCCTTTGCAAAGAGCTCACAAATACAGAGGACATTCACCTTTTTCCACTCAGCCTTGGTAATCTAACATGTTCATGATACCTGCCTGGTTACCACATACCATAAGCTTACATAACGTACAGGACACTCACCTACAGATATGTGCCTTCCACTTATTTACTTAAATCATTGTATACTGACATTAAACCAACAAAGACCTTTACAAATGAGGTCAAACGTTTCATAAGAATTCAGGTGGAAAGATGTTAAATGGTTTTTAATGCAGCAGTAAAATTAAGCTGTGCCATCATAAATCTCCAGACTCCTGTAACAGGTCACATCATGATAACCCTTACCGTACTTATGTTGTAAGTGTCCTTGAATCCCACCCACCAAAGACTGGTTCACAGACACGTATCTACTGTGATCTGTTCCAGCTGATCCAGCATGTCTGCGACCAGTCTTAGTCGCTGTTTTGTTCTTTGAGTTTGGGTGGGATTCAAGGACACTTACAACATCAGTTTATCAAGGGTTATCATGCCGCCCCCTGTATTTATACCTGAAGGTTACCTGCTACCTTGCAATGTGTAATCTAAAAGAGTGAAAGTGCAGGCTCGTCTGTGTGTTCAACAGGTGAGTTTGACTCCACAGTCTGTCATACAGATAGATCAACATGTTCAACTCCCAATTATTATTCATGTTCCTGGGCTCACAACTCCATTTTGTTCCACAATCTTTCAAGAACGAAATCAATCTGGTTTATATTGACGCTATAGACGGGTTTCTGTGCAACGTCATCGCAGGTATGTGCAGTAAGCGGGACATTTCTTATTTGTTTACTAGCGGAGTGAATGGAGGTAGAAAATGACAAGGAGCTGTTGTGCTATAAACTGTACGAATCGCCAAAAACAAACAATCGTCAAATATTCCGACCCTGCTCCTGATATTAGAAACATCTAAAACAACGTCACAACCTGGTGAATTGAGTGAAATTCATGGACATTTCAGCAAGTGTTTTTCTGATTTTGATGCAATGAAAGACAAAACGATTTTTTGATGAAATTACATTTTATTGCAATTGTGTAATGGGCAAAACCCACACAGTCCGAAACAGCTCCGGTGGATCGAATCCACAAGCATTATCATCAATGTGAGTCATTCTACAAGATCCATCTGGCTCCGCTGCGGATCGGCTCTGGTGGCCAGATCAGATACGCAAGCAGCAGCAGAAGTATTATGCGGTTACAGAGTAAAATATCCTGTTAATTTTCAAAATAAAATAAAGTCAATACAATGAGCTGTTCTTAACTTGATAATAGGAGAGGCCAGGGTTGTGGGATGTGGGTGTTTATATACACCGCCACTTACATACACCGATCGGCAGATCTTATTCTACGACTCCTGGGGAAACACACGAGAGCTTGTGAGATTTCGTCCTAGATTGCTTTATTTCCCATTTCAACTCCAAACATGCTTTTATTTTGAAGGGTTAAATATGTTCACTGTACCACAAAGTCAAAGGTGGAGCTATTGCAATATACTCAAACTGTACAACTATCTTTTTGGAAAAAAACTTTAACACTGATATTTAGTTCAAATGGGTAATTTCTTGAGTTTATAGTTGTAGTGCTGTTAGCGAGCTAGCTAGCTAGCCGTAGCAGCCCTCTGAGAGATGATCACGCATTTCTAAAACTGTCATTTAACATTTAGTGTGAATAAAAATGTCCTTGAAAATTTTACAGTGTTTAACCGGGGAACCTTATTATACTGTTAAGTTATACTTTTGGTACACTTCTTTCATTGAAACACCAAAAAAGTGTGAAAAAACAAACTGTGACTTACTCCCTGGCTGCCTTGCAAACTCTCCCCCACAGCTTTCAAAAGTTGTAAACACCAACTCTCGCGAGATAAAGTGACTGAACGCGTCACCTCGCAGTGAGTCTCACCGTGTCCAAAGGTAAACATGCCGCCTCCTATAAAAGAAGACGCGGGATGAGCAGAGAAATGGTTTCAGTAACAGTATCCTGCAGCTGCTCCAAACTGACCCGGAGCCGGTTTCCTGAATGTGAGAAGTTTGCTGGCTCGCTCTTATTTCGTAATTGACCTACTTCACTCTCCAGGAAAACAAAAAAAACAAGGGGGGTTATATAAGCGAGCAGAGGAATTTGGCAGAGAGGAGCGTGTTCAGAGTGAGATTAATACCTGCTCAGGTAGTATAAAAACACACCTGCAGCAGAGCTCAGCGCTTTGCCACCTGACAATGGCTGGAAATATAGATTACGAAGTCATGTCGGCGGGGATCCGGGGCATGTTTTTCATGCTCACTCCGAACGAATCATCCTTTGAGAAAGTTGAAGAAGTTCCTCATTATGTGCAGCAGGTGGGTACAACTTTCCTCCACTTCCCTCTCACTCACTCACTCACTCTCACGCAGAAAAATGTGTTGCCTATGTGGTGATCTGATTCCTCCTGCTGTGGGCAGGAAACCTTAGTCGACCCTCAGCTGCTGTCTCTCACTGCAGGGCTGGAGAAGAGCTGGACTTGGTCAGGGAATATAAAACCAGCTCTGGAAACATGCATGCAAGGTTTCCATGTATGCAAACCAAAACACTGACTTATCATTTCGTCAGAAAGTAATTTACACTTGATTTATCAGCAAAAATGTGGAGTATTTGCTGATACAAGCTGCCCTCATGTGTAGATACTTCTAGCTTTAGTATTTCTAAACTGAGTATGTATTGATACGGAAGGAGAAAGGGGCCAATTGGGAAAAAATTAAGACTTTTTTGCAATCTGACTTATTTTCTCCTGCAGAATTCAGAGAAAAATGTCTGACTTCTTGTTTTCACCTCATATTTTTTCCTTTTTTCAGAAAAATGTTATTGTAATTCCAATATTATGAGAAAAAAAGTTTGGATTTTAAGTTTGAAGCCAATATTCTGACTTTAAACTCAGACTTCTGTGGAAAAAAGTCAAAATTTTGAAAAATAAATACACAAAACAGCACCTCAGATTTTTCCAGCCACCCTAATCTACTTACCGTACTTTTCGCACTATAAGGTGCACCTGATTATAAGGCGCACCATCAATAAACGGGTCTATTATCATACATAAGGTGCACTGGATTATAAAGCGCATTAAGCCAAGCAAAACAGTCAATAACTCCGCGAGGCTAGGGTAGCTGCAGTGCTCTGACAAGCCAAAAGGATTTTAAGTACACCTTATAGTGTGAAAAATACAGTATGTTATAGATTTAGGCTTTGAATCTACAGAAGCAATACTAATGTATGACCAAAGACAACACTTGTGATACCCAACATAGACAATAAACTGCATTTGTGCGGAACAACTAATCTAAATACTCAAGTGTTGGTAAAATTTGCCTTCACTACCTCTAAATGACAGGAAGAAAATATATATTTAAAAGAAACACTTCTTGTAACGCATTTCTCATTTTGCAGAAACATAGACAAAAGTAGGAGGAGGATTCACAGTTAAAAAAGGAAAACTATCTTAATGTCTGTAATTTTAATTCTTAATGATAAAGCTAAAACTTGCTGTACATTTTGAACTACCAATATTATCAGAAATATCTGGATATTTGCTCATAACATTGATAAAAGTTCAGGTAAAGCATTATATGTGGAGTTTCAGAGGATGATTTGGTGCCACTCTGGGACACAGACACAATTAGGGATGGAGGATATTAGTATTGGTGGATAATACTGTATAAAATTGATTTCTGTTGCTGGCAGATGTAGAAATCGCTGCCATTATATACGCAGATACGATGACACATCAATTGCTTGCATGTGATGTTAACTTATGCCAACAAGATTTGGCGTCTCAGCTGTATGGAAGAGACTGGAACTTCTTACAAAGGAGCAAATGAGTGTTTATAGAAGTGTCTGTCTAGTTCATTCACAAACAAAGGAGCAAAAATGACTAAAAACTGGGTTATAAAAAAAAAAATAAAACCACAGATTTCAGGAGTTTCTAAAAAAATTAGCTGAAACTTATCCCCAAAAATCAAACAGCTAAAATAAAGTAGAACACTAAACTCAATGAGGCCCAGTTTGGGGGGATTTTGACCTTTTAATCAGTATCCTGGAGAAGATAAGAGAGTTATCCAACAGGGTTTGAAGGGCAGAGTTTAGATGACCTCATATTTACAACCCAAAGAGGAAGCAGTTTAAAAGATAAAAGATTTTAATTGAAGGATATTTCATGATTTAAGCCATAAATGTGGTCATGCATTTAAAGGGGATTTCTCAAAACAGGACTGCGTCATCGTTCAGCTCTGCGTTGGTTTGTGTCCTCATCTTAACCTTTTTACAGCTCGGCCTACATGACTGCTGTCCTCATTTGATCCGATTTTACTCATTCAGCTAAAACTGTGAAGACTTGTGAGTTTAAGACAGTTTGAGATTGTATGGAGAAGACAGGAAAGAGAGGAAGGACATCCAAGTACACCAAATAGAACCCTGTTTAAAATGAAAAGTGGCAACAACAGCGTGTGCCAGTCCAATAACAGTAAAGACTACAACTGATGAACTGTTGTACATCATCAGCAAATGTGCTGATGTCTTTCCTTTCATTTTCTCATGTTTATAAAGTTGTAGTAAAATCACATTCAAAATCAGAAACTCAATCTATGATTAGCAGCTGTTACTGTTTTGATGAAAGGTGGGGTAGGTAGGAATCCGTTAAAGAAGCATCTTTTTTTGTGGTGTTTATACAAAAAAACTTTCAATATCATTCAATAGCTGTTAGTCATTGATGACATTTGGTAATATAACGATATCGCTGTGTTTTGTTATGTCTGTGAAGTCAACGTTTTAAATTTCCGAGCACTCAGCTCTTTTTACTGTAAACAAAGCCGTTCTTCACCTCCCCCAACCTGATTGGTTGTGAGGCAGACGCTGCTGTCTGAACATGATGGCTTTATTCTAGAAAAATTATGACTTTACCAGCACTTTGTGTTTGTTGTAATATGACCCCCAAACATAACAGTACAGCTTGATTTTCTCATGATTTCATTCCTACAAGAAAATGTTTTTTTCAGGACTAAAAAAAACTCCAGTGACCTTTACACTTCATCATAAGAAAAATCAACATCAATATCTGTTGAAGAAACATATTTAGTTAAATTTAAAACACAACAGTTTGTAAGTTTGACTTAAAATGACTGAAATGTGAAATCAAAATTAAAAAGTTACTTTTACTGAGTTTACAGTTGATTAAAAGCTCCTGCGAGGAACTTTTGTTTTGTGTCACTTTTGGCGTCACCTGTTGACAAAGCGTTATTTGCTTATCTTGTCTTTTACATACTAAAGTCCTATCTTTTAAAGTTAATCTAATTATTTCGACTTTTAGCCAGTCAAATGGATCAGGGAATATTTAATGTGAAAAATGCTGCCTGGCTGACACCTACCCCCGTCACTCTGGTGTTAGACATCATGAAAAACAATGTAATCTAGTCCTTGTCGCTCTTTTTTACTTTTAGATATAATGAAAAGGCATCAGAACAAACTTCTATTTCATAAACATCCTAAAACTCCTTATAGTGGCTTTGACTTTGGGGGATCTTGACCTTCATGTAACAGCTCACTTGGATAAGGACAGTGTTTACATGACTTCATGAAATTGACCCTTAAAGAAAGGATTTCAAAGATACACAGATGATTTACACCCCATCACTTTTCAAGAATTGTCAATAGCTTTATGTGTTTAGCGTGAGAGAAGGTTTAGATATCTTCGTCACATGAGGCAACACTAGATCGTCACACAAATTTAATGTTTTACACATTAATTAGCACAATAAGAGTCCTCTACTACAACTTAATGTCATTTTACAGCGTCTGAGATGTCATTTACTGCAGCAATTGTCTGGCGCAGGTTTAACAACATATGTTTGTCATGAGGTTTTATAGCGCACATCAGGGGAGGAGGACAATTACCCTCACAACAGGAGTCCTTATTATCCACTACCAAGCGTGATTAAACAGATTTGTTATAGCTGCAGGGCTTTGTGGTGATACAAGTTTGCAGGGGTGTGTATGAGCACTTTGTGACTCAGCACTTTGTCATTAATTATTCTGCGCACTGTTGTTCTCCGATCCCAGCAGGCCTCATTAATTCGAGAAGAAAAACAAAATCTTCTTATTTCGGAGTTGTTTGGAATTACGGGTTTTCAGGGTTGTTTCCTGGTCTCTCTGATTTAAAAGCAAACACAATGTTTTCCTCAGACAGCGGTGATAAAAGCCGATTGTCAGACTGCATGTTTTCAGCAAACATCAGTCGTCCATGACCCCATAAAAAAGGCTGTTCGGGGAAAGCACGGACATCTGGTCGACAAATGTCTTCATGTTTAATGTAATGTCGAAATAGTGGAGAAAATAATATTATTGAATACCACAACAAACAGTTCACAGGGGGTGTAAGTATGCTGCATTACAAAACAGGACTCTTTGATAGTAATTCCAAGTTTATTGTGAAAAGATCAAACTTTCCAAGAGCATTTTAGGCACATAACAGATCAGAACTATCTAGTTTTAACAGGAAAGGTGTGTCTGCCTCCTGTATCCATAAGAGGAACGTTTTTATTGCATTGTTAGCATCACAAATAGAGTGTTGACACCATAGTTAACACCTAAACTTAATTGTTGTTTGGTTATTTTAGCATTAAGTCTCGTAAATTTGCCCGAAAAAGATTTGTAGCATGTTGGGAAAATGTGAAGCTGTGTCCAGATAATCTCTAGTCTAGTTTGAACACTCAGATATTGAGGTCACCTTTCTGGTTTCAAATGAATCATGGTCACAGTAGAAAACAGTCCCCCAGTCATAAGGTATCAGACTAGAGGAGAGAGGAGAGCAGGGAGAAGAGCAGGAGATGTCTGAAAAAACAAAGAGAGCCTGAATGAGCTTACAGTCGCCGGGTTAAACATAACGCTTGACATTTTAATAACACAGTGTACAATGTTGACTCAATTACAAGTGTTAATCATTGGGTGACCATATGTCCTCTTTTGACCCAGACATGTCCGCTTTTTTGGGGGCTTGTCCAGCTTTGTCTGGGGAAGTTTATAAAATCCTTCAAATATCAGCGGTTCTGTATGAGAGTTTCAATTTTGTGTAATGTGGACTTACCAAGTTAGAAGCGCGTAAATGACACTTGATCCAACTTGAAAAACTCTCAAAATTAGCTTTATGCAACTCCGTAGTTTTGAGGAAGTCAGAACATGGTCGCCCTCGTTAGTCAGCCCTCTAGTGTTTTCATTGTGATTAAGCTGAACGAATTAAAGCACGGCCCCTTTCAACTCTGTTATATACTGTCTGTTTCTTTTATGCTTAATGTCATTTTCCAGTTTGACGATTTTCCCACATATTAATCAATTCAATCAATCATTACATTTTTATTTACATAGCACCAAATCACAACGGTCTTTGTCCCAAGATGCTTTCCAAAAGAGCAAGTCTAGACCACACTCATTGTTTGATGTACTAAACAGAGTCAACCTTGAGATGGAACAGATTTGACCCACCCCATCCAACATGAATGAAGAAAACTTCCTTTTAACAGGCAGAAACCTTGAGCAGGACTAAACTCATGTGTGGCAGCTACCTGTCGACGCTGAGTGTGGGATTAACACTCATTTTATGTTTGTAAAAGAGACGTTTCGTAAATGCAACAAAAATAATCACAATTATGTTTTTTTTGCCATAATCAAGCACCATTATCTGCAGCATAGTGGGGAAACAGGCAGAAACCTCAAGCAAGAACAGACTCATGTTGAACAGGCGTGCACTGTATGAGAGTTGGATAACTGTAGATGCAGAGAGATAGTTGGATAGTGAGGAATGAACAAAAAGTATGCATGAAGATTGGTTTATTGATATCTTCGTCTTATTAAGAAAACTATTCAGTTAAAAAAAGTTCTTTAGTAGCTAAAAATGGCAATAGAGGACGAATACTGTGACTACAAAGATGACAGCGATGAAGTTATCCGAGTGGGAGTAACGTGAAAGAATGAAAGCAAAGGAAGCTCTTTCCTCCCCCTCTGTATTCCCAACATGATGATCATATTTCCCTGCTGAATAATTTTGTCTGAGCTGTCAGGACCACAGAGCCACAAAGGTAAATCTATCTGCTACATGAGAGAGAATAAATGAGTGAAGTTTTTTTTTTTTTTTGTCCACATCCAGAATGATAATCTCCCTCTCAGCGGGGTTTGAGGGGGTCTGCCTGTGCTGCAGCTCTGCAGTCTGCTGCCAGATGTTGGAGCGTTGCGTGTGATTGCAGGTCCCCGGTGACGCTCTCGCCTTCTGCTTGTGCACACACTTTCACACACACTCACATCACGCACCTGCATGCAGGAGGAGAGGCGTTCACATGTGTATAAGCAAACACACACACACGCACACACATGCACGTTTCCTCCCTGGCCACCTGCAGATGTGCTCCTCCGCGGCCTCGTCACGCCCCTCATTCCTCGCTCTCAGCAGGGCCATGTGTCCCGGTTACGACTGCAGCCACTTGGTGGATGAGAGCCTCGGAGCTAAAGCTAAGCAGCAGGTCTGAAGTCGCAGTCGTGACCTGTTTGCTAACCACGTCCCTCTCTAATTGGTTCCATGTTTGACATACTCATTAAGAGGTTATTACATGTTTCCAGCAGGGTTAGAATAGAGGCCTGTCACTGACCGCTTGGTTTGTTATTACCATTTGTTTTGTCATGACAAATTACCAAATGGCATCCATACTGAAAAACTTCTGGTCAGTGCAAGTATGTCTTACCACTTTTTCTGTTCCCAAAAATAAAGAAACTGAAGCGGTGTTTTGTACGTAAATAGATGGTTAAAGTGAAAAATGACTTGGATCAAACATTCATCAGCTGTTTTAGTTCAGTGTGTGTTAAAGTCAGTAATGTGGAAATAAATACAACAACTTTTCTTATGATTCAGAAGAACTCTTTATTTTAACCAAGATGGTCTTAAAGAATTTTGTTTAATACAGCATGAAACAAAGAGAAGAAAAAAGAGCTTTACTCTGAAAAATTCATAGAATGTTTTTTTAATGAATTTT
This sequence comes from Xyrichtys novacula, assembly GCA_962446985.1. Taxonomy (NCBI): domain Eukaryota; kingdom Metazoa; phylum Chordata; class Actinopteri; order Labriformes; family Labridae; genus Xyrichtys; species Xyrichtys novacula. The sequence continues at coordinate 31,202,325 of OY660871.1, forward strand.
ATTCTTGGGCTTTCTGTGCCTTTACCTGAGAAATTGCAGCTCCATGAAGTTACTCAGTGGTTTCATTTTGCCACTCAAGTTTATGGTTTATGCTTCTGTGTTGGACCCCTAGACTGTATATACTATGGCTAACTTGGTTCCGCTGTCAGTTCTATACGGATTTGAAGCCAAAAAGCTCTCGGTAATTCCGCATTTTTTCTCCATTTCCTGAAACCAACATTGCGCTGTAGCGTTGTGCGCATTCGGTGGGAAGGTGGGATTTATGACCTATACTGCAGCCCGTCACCAGAGGGTGCTGTTCTCGGAGTGGCTTCACTCCATCACTACAGTCTGTGGTTGGACCTAAGCTATAGCATACCTAGTAAGGCCGTGTAGTCCTGCACCTATGCAGAAGCCTGCATGTGTAGCCCAATGTGCGCCTTCTTTAAATGTAACCATGTGTTGAAAGAAGCAGACAACGATCTCTGTGATTGGTCTACTTGGTGGTGGACATTACATACACACGGTATCGCTCTTACCTCTTCATCAGGGGATGTTTAGTCTGTCCACTAACATCTCCCCTCTTTCTTCCTTGGAATAGTTGCAGCATAATCAACTGCTGCACATCAGGTATCAGCTTCAACTCAAATATATTATCCTTGGTTTCAGTTGCCATGGTTTCCGGTACTCAAAAAGGGAGGGAACGTAGCAGAATGAGAAAGTAGTGGTGTATGAGTAGAGTACTGCCTATGAACGTGTAGGTGGAGTATTGCAAAGTGACTCAGACTCACCTACACAGAGGTAAGTAGTCGTCTTGACGGCCAGTCTGGTGTAGGAACAGTTCTGATGAAAAAGCAGAAATCAGGCTTCTGTCTTGGGTTATTTGCATCTTTAGATTCCACATAACGTGAAGTAGAGTGAAGCATTTCTTGTAACTCAGACTGCAGGAGTAGAGAGTAGAAGTTTTCAGACAGTTTCAGAGACCGATAGTCCAAACTCTAGGACTTAGATGAGACTCAAAACTTCTCAAGATCAACCCTGACTTCCAAGATGAACAACTGGATCACAAAACTGCTGGCTCATTTCTAAAACTACAAACGTTTCAGCCACTTCACACAAACATAGAAGAGCAGACAACATTACTAGTGGTTTTCAACATGCATTTTTTTGCAAGAAGCAGCCACTTCTTTGAGCTCTTCTGACGTGAAAACCAGTTTACTTTAAAGTTAACAGGACAATTTAGTCCTCAAATTCATCTGAATGGCTTCCTTCTTTCATAAACCAACAACAGCAAAGACTCAAAGGAAAGTCATCCACCATTTAACACCTGCAAAAAAAAAAAACATGCACAAGCAAATGCAAATGTTTAGTGTTATTCTACGATGCCAAATACTCCTTCTTGTGGTCCTTCAGTGTTTTACCCAACCAGTGTGACTGTTTGCCTCTCCAGTTGCTCTCCTCAAACAAATGTTTGTGATCTCCGATCTGCCAATACACTGTGGCTTTAAACCCGCTGCTTCCACCTCGCAGAGCGAAACAAACATCACGGATCGCAAGACATGAAAGTCCCCGTGCTCTCAGTTTGTCCGCCAAAACAAACATCTAACCTCAACACAACTGCAAGAGGCAACAGTGGACTTGAAACTGTTGTGTGTTTTTTAACAGTATGTGACGTTGCTGAATCACGATTACAATTAAATGTGTATTTGTGTGTGTTTATGTGTGCAGGCGACTCCTTTCTTCATCTTGCTGATGGTGCTGGAGCTGGTGGTGGGCTTTCTGAAGACAGGGGCTCCTGTGATTCCACTTGGTGATGGAGTCACTTCTTTAGCTGCTGGGATGATCTCCAGACTCCCAATGTGAGTGATTAAGCAGCTCGTCCTTCGGTCTGTCTGAGGACAGCTTTCTTTCCTGTTTTAGGAAGATACGGCTCTTGTATCGGTCTTGGAGATCAGATTTGTGAAGCGCCTTAACTTAGAGTATTTTCATCTAAAAGACTGTTACCACGTCCAGAGTGAGGTTCAGGGAGAAGCAGAATCAAATTCCCCTCTATATGGTTTTTTGACTGCAATTAGAAATTTATACAAGAGACTGACAAGACAGTAAAACAGAGGAGTTCAGTATATACAACAATGAAGTACACACAAGGATAAAATTCAGTCAATTATATCGTATCATTTGTATCATACCATGCCATGCCAAGCCGTATTGTATGGTGTCAGTTGCGTTGTATCGTATCATAGCGTATCGTATGGTATCATATTATGTAGTGTAATATTGAAGATATCATATCGTATCGTCCTATATAACACTGAAGATGTTGTATCATCCTATAAAATATTAAAGATATTGGATCTTATCATCCTGTGTAATAATGAAAGTATCGGATCGTCCTATATAATATTGAAGATATAGTATTGTATTGTCCGTTATAATATTGAAGGTATTGTGTCGTATCGCCCTGTATAATACTGAAGATATCGTGATTGTATCGTATCTTATCGTGTCATCCTGTACAATATTGAAGATATTGTATTGTATCGCCCTATATCTAATATTGAAGACATTTTATGGTATGGTATCTTATCGTATGGTATCGACCTGTATAATTTTGACAATATTGATTGTATCATATCATATCGCATCATATCGTCCTATATTACACTGAAGATATCGTATCGTATACAGAGCATATCCTATTGTATCTTATCTTGTTGCGCCATATCATATTGCATCATTTTAAGTCATGTCGAATCATACTGTGACATATTGTGTTGTATTGTGTTATGTTGTGTCATATTGTATCATGCTGTACCATATGGAACATACTGTATCGTATTGTATCTTGTCGTGTTGTGTTACATTACATTGTTTGGCGCCATAGCATGTCATGTTATTTTGTTTTATTTCATTTCGTTTTGTGTCACTCTCATCATATCACCATATCATCACAAACTTCCATTACCTGTTTGGTACCGGCTTTTATGAAGCAGTAGGACAGTTTATTTCTCCTTATTTTAATTTATTTTATCTAAAAGTTCTTACAGAAGAAGCTCGAGAACAGCTAAAAAGTCTTTCAAAGTAAAGTACACAGTCCAGCTCAGTGTAGCTTTCCAATTTGGTCTAATCGGTAGAATTCAGAGTCGGTGAGGGTCTTAGAGTTGATTCAATATCTAAGAAGTAAATATTGCGCTGACAGACGACTCTGGTTGTCCCGCCCTCCAGGTTGCTGGTTCGAGGCTGTGAGCTGTCTGCGTACATGTTCGTGTGGGACAGGTACCGCCTGATGGAGCTGCCCTGGGACTGTGCCTGGACCTGGTGGTTCATGTTCTTGGGCGTAGACTTTGCCTATTACTGGGTTCATCGTTTCGCTCATGGTAGGTACCGGCATGTGACACACCACCTGCACAGTAGGAACAAGAATCATGACCCAGAAGTGCAGCTTAACAGGATTTCTGATGATAGATGAGAGACTAGAGTATCAATGCCTGGGATCAAATCTGCAAATTGTTGCTTTATTCCCTTTTATGCTGCTTATGTTCCCGTTTGTAAAGCAGGTGTTTACAGGTGGCTGTTTTTCTGCTGCAGCTCACTGTACGACTCACACTTGGCCCACTTTGCTGCCAGCCTGTGATTAGATTGTGGAACAAATTAGTTACGCTGCTGTTTTTAGTTGCTGCAGACTCAAGACAAACTTTACAGAGGACGGTGGTTTCGCTCAAGGTTTCCCTGCACAGAGCTAAACCACTTTGACATGACCTATTTCGGATACTGACTCCTGGTTTTTATAGTAACTCTTGCATTATTATGAATTACAGAGGAAGCAGAAGTGGTTCTGAACTAACATTTTTCAAATTATATAAAAAATTTTGTTGTTTTAAACATTATTTTCACCTAAAACTCAAAACAGAGGATAAAAAAAGATTAATTGCCAAAATAAATCAGTGTTTAGGAATTGATAAACGTCTTCGTGGGTTTTTGACGAATCAGAATCAAGTATTTAATGTCTAATCAAAACTTTACAATGAGTTTGACATAACTTTCTTTCACTGACAATAAGGAAACCTCAATACTTCTGATCACCTTATGCTGCGTTTGTCCTCTCAGTGATAAGATTTTGACTGTTGGATCACTTACCTGTATAATATGTCCAGCTACTGTCTCCAAACAGACCCCTTTTTTACCCTCCCCCCCTAATGTGTCCCTCAGATAGCATGAGCAGAAAACTACAAAGTGATGTGCTGATAAACGGTTGTAAAATGTTGATTTAGTTGCCGTCCCTGCAGAGACAAACCCCGCAGAAACACACATCATGCTTCCCAGGACTTTTTGAAGGAAGCAATTATTTTTGAGTTACATGCAGCTGCTGCGGAGCTGCGCACATGTGAGAGGTCGTGGTCTCCAGAGGGCTGTGGTCCCGCAGCTAGGAGATGTACGCTGTCACGGCTCTAAAGCTGCAGCAGCGTCTTGCAGCATCACTGTAAAAACCAGGAATATAAAATGCGTGCCAGACGCGGTATTTCTGCAGATGTTGGTCAATATTTTGCCATGTGCTTTGGCTCGCTGATGCACATGCCAGCTGCCCGCCTGCCACACAGCGCACCGGAAAAGAGGCGTTTATTTGTGGCCTGCGCTGATGTTTATTTGTGTCATTGGCTCATCAAGCTGCCCGCCGCCTGGTCAGTGTAGTTTTAGATGAAAGTCCACTGCGGCTGCTGGTGTTAGGACCTGGATAAACACAAACTGGGTTTGTTTTCTGCCTTGGCTGGAAAACAGGAGGCCTCCATGACTCTGAGGTGAGTGAGGACGTTCTCACTAAATACTAGGTGGAGGTTGTTTTTGCTCTTTGCACACCCCTCTCTTTCTGACACGCAGTGAAAGCATGCTTGATATTACTGCTGTCATCGCGGCGTGGCGAGGTTGTGTCTGTAATTCCTCTTGGGAAAACAATGACGCCTCCCTGCAGAGGAGGTCGGTTAAGCGGATTTGGGAGCATTTTGCTGCATCAGATTGGGATACCATGCATTTTCTCTAGCTATGAAAAAGTTTATACCTCGGACAGAAACATCGACTTGAACTTCTCCAACCTGATGACGACACTTGTGTTTGTCTTGTATCTGTCATCTCCCATAACGTGATCAGAGCTGCACTGGTAGCCACAAACTGAGTCCCTTACAGTAAAGGCTAGCACTTAATATTTCTGCTTTACCTCCATATTTCATTTCTGAATTTCACAACCAAAAGGAAAAATCTGTGTTAATAGGGCAGTGTGTGTTTACACGCAAAATAAGACCAAGGACAGTAAATGCATCACGGTGATACAGGTGCGTTGACATGAAGAATCAATATTTGAAACCCTTGACACCAAAGTGATTAAATCCAAAGTCTGAAAACTGAACGTGACCTTGGTGTGAAGTTTACAGGGACGAGCCGACACAAAAACTGGGAGTGAATTCCTTGGATCCAGAATCACATAAAAATGTCAGTTTGAAGACTGAATGATCTGAAAGTGAAAGCAGGAAAACTTCTTTAAAATACATTTGAAATGTTATGATCCACATTTTGTTGTTTTTTTACTTTTAAACAAACAGGACAGACAGTCTGCTCCGTGATTCTTCCTTGCAGTCTGCAGAAAAGTTGTCAGTTTGAACTGTTTTAGTTTTTTTTTGCCTGTGACGTAACAAGTTACTTTAAACAAAAACATTTGAAGTTGATTCGATTGGTTTTTATTTCTTGCTTTCATAGGTCTTCTTTTGGTGTATATCCAGTTTGTATAACGGTACCATAAAATCTAAATTTATGCTAAAATTTGGGAACACTCTGGCGTTCTCTGCGGAAACAGTCTGGCGTGGTTTCGGTTTCTGAGATTTAAAAACGTCCTTTTTGTATTTTGTTCTGAATACTGACATGGAAAAGCTCACCCGTCTCATTTATGGATGTTTTCCGGGCTGGTCATCCTCTCCGTGACCTTTTTACTAGAAACTCAGCGGTTATTTTGTCTGCTGACTGATATTCATTGAGGCTTTTATGAAGTGTGTGTTCCTGCCGTTGCCCTCTCCGTCTGATGATGACGTCTTCAGTATCACGTACCCTCTCGGTTCCTTCGGTCTGAATACTTTTATATTTATGCAGCACAATCATTTCTGTGTCTCAAAACTTTCCACTTACTTTATTTCCTCCTCTTTCAGCCTGTTGGGGTTGTTATTATGGAACTTTGTGGATAATTGTCTGGTGCTGTGTGCCCGCAGGATATAAGTTTTCCCGTTTGTTACCAACGTGAGGCGGCTTTCCCCGACCGCAGCGCAGGGCCAGCACGGTCCTCACCCCTCACTCCGGTCAGCCGAGGTCATCTCGGTCAACCAGATTCTGACCTCTGGCTCTTTCCACAGCGAGGTTCAACCAAAATATTCCAGTGTGTGGGATGAAAGCCGCCTGTAATGAAGCTCGGAGGAGTGACACAGATGTAGGATGTGGGAAGAAAGTATTTTTCTGCTGTTTAATGAGTGTCGAATCATCATGTAACCTCTCTATCTCATTTCACTGGACTCATATCTTGAAACACCTTCAATCCAGCCTCCAAACAGCAGGAATAAAACATGCCAAATCCTATTGTGTCGAGACATGTGAGCTATAAATCCCAATATTGCATCATAAGGGAAAAGTTGCTGCAGAAATCTGCAAAAGGAGGCAGAAGTGACATCCTCTGCTGGGAAATCTGAAGCTTATTAGCCTCAGTGTAAAATATCACTTTCAGTTTGACCACTTTTATGGCCCTTATGTTCATATTTTCCCTCTTAAGACTCCCACATGAAAGAAAAGAGAAATATAATTACATGGAAAATCTCCTTGAAAGGCCGTCTGGGTTCTGGCTGATGCCATCTCCACGGAGGTCACATGACTGCTTGGCTTCGCTCTCTCCAGACGCTGAGATCTCAGCAGCAGATTGAGAGGGCACAGAGGTGCACGCTGTCTGAAGGATAAAATTCAGGAAGTACGGAGACAAAATATTTGTGACCTTTTCTCGGTATGGGGTTTAAATGTACAGGAACGAGCAGCAGATGTAGCGACAGCTGGATTTAATCTGGAATTTCAAATATTTGAGTGACCTTTGTCGTTGATCTAAACTCTCGATATTTCTGTTTACTTGAACTCTTATGCCTGGTGCATGTCCCAGATCCATACAGTGTAGCTACAGTCAGCCCTACTTACTCAGGTTCCTCTGCGGGTTACAGTTTAAAGAAGTTCAGGTTCAAGTTTTAATGGCTGACAGACAGAAAGTGGAACTCTTTAACTCTGTTTAGTTTGATTTATTAAAGTATGTTCAGCTTTACAGAAGAACAAACAGACAGGTGGTAAAACCTCTTTTACACATGCGCTTTATTCCTAAAAATGCTCCTGTGTGAATGAAAACAGTCCAGTTTTTCATCTTGATCTTTGACTAAGTTTTCTTGAAAAATTGTTCAAATGTGTCGATTAAACAAAGAGAAAAAAAAGATACAAAACGTTTGAAAAATGAAAAAAAATGTTCAAATTAAAAGTAAATTATTAAAACAGAAGTCCGTTTGGTTTTCTTTTTTGTATTTCTAAATATTCAATCTTGTTTTTTAAATTAAACAAATTCAAATACGAATAAACTGCTAAAATCTTTTCTTTCTTAATTCAGCTCATCTTTGTAATTGTAACACCTTTTATACAAACAGGCTTTTTGAAGCGCCTCTCATAAGAGCAAGAACTTAAATGAAGCACTAAGTTGAGGACAAAAGAAAAAATGTGAGAAATATATTAAAAAATAGTAGAAAAACAATCGAAAGTGATAAATTAATACAGTTATATCCATAAAAAGTTTCATTTTGTTTATTTTTTGGTCTGAAGAGGTAAAAGTCCAACTTTGTAGAGGTTTAAATATTGATAGAATATGTTTGGCTTTACCTTAACTCAACTTTACTCATATTTCATCTTTCACCACAGCTTTAGAGAGAAATGAACAGATGGAAACACTACAAATAGTTAAAATAAACTACATGTAAAATGTTTGAAATCATTGCACATGTAAGTCATCAGTTAAATAAGACAAAGTTAACAATCTATGTCCAAAGGCAGCTATTTCAGAGGAATAAAAAAGTACTTTCACTTGAAGAAAAGCAGGAATGTCTCTTGATGACCTGGACTTTAACTGAAATGGTAAATCTAAATTTAAAACCAAGTCAGAGTAAAAACAACATCCTCCCCTAAGATGTTAAATAACAAACCCTGCTATAGTGGTTTATGTATTAACAGCAGCAGAACTCACCTTATTTAAACCGCTGGGTTCATTAACCTGAAGTTAGACCAGAATCAAAAACAAACTCCATTTATCCAAAACTTCTCCTCAGTCAGACAGACTATATTTGTTCAAACCTTCTACAATCTGAACCCGCCTGGAAGCAGAAGCCTTTAGGGGAGCTATAGGATAACTTAGTTCAGATGCGGCCATGTTGTTGACAGGCCTGTTGATTTTGTTTATTCTAACCTCGTATCGCAAACACCACTAATAGCAGCTCTGCTCTCAGGCAGCATCTATATCCAGGCAGAGGCCACTAATCAGTCAGTCAGCTGTCCGAACGCTGATTATATGTGAGGTAATGGAGTCACGCAGCATCTGTCTCGCCACACTGACCGTGCCGGGTTACACTTTTAGCTCAGACACATCAGAGAAATCCTGAACAGCGGAATTTAGAGGATTTATCTGTCAGGGTTTGGAAACATAACAGTTAAAGTTGATAGCAGTCGCTTTCTCTCGGATGCCTGCTCACACTCATGGTACCAGGGCCCGCTTGGTCAGAGGGTTTAAACTGGACAAGAAGGATCCAGATTTGGAAATCCATCTCTTTCTATTCTGGATCAAGACATCAAGATAACTTTAGACATAGGAAAGTGGACTAAAAAAACAAAACACATGTTTGTGTACAAAACACATGATGTCCATGTCACGTCATATGATTCACATCCTAAAAATTATATCTAATATCATATGATACAAAAATCCTATCGAATCATATATCATATCATATCTCATAAATTATCCTATCATAACATTTTGCATCATATTTTTTCATTTATCATATCATATCAGATCATATATCATATCATATCATATCACACATATACCATGTCGTATCATCTATCATATTTTGTCATCTATCTTATCACACACATGTCATATCATGTCATATCATATCATATCATATCTGTATCATGTATCATATCCTATCATATCATATCATAAATCATACTATTCTATATCATTTTTTGTTACATGTCATATCTTATCATATACCAGATTTTGTTATATATCATACAATATATATCATATATTTCATATTATACATATATCATATCATAATATATCCAATATACCATATCATATAGTAGCATATCATATATCATATTTTGTCTTGTATCATATAACACATATCATATCATATGTCACACATATATCATATCATATCCTGTCATTCATCATAATTTGTCATATATCATATGACACTCTTATCATATCATTTCATATCATACATATATCATGTATCATATTCTCTCATATCATATATCATCATTTTTTTATCATGTTTTGTAATGTATCATATTATATCTTATCATATATCAGACTTTGTTGTATTTCATATAATATTACACTTATCATATCATATCATATCATATATCATATATCATCATTTCTATCATGTTTTGTTAAATATCATATTATATCATAACTTATCATAGGGTATTGTGAGTCTTGTGTTTTGTCTCAGTCTGTCTCACAGCCTCATCTCTGTATCATACTTTTCTCACACCTCACTTCTTCCTCTCTTTATTCGCTGCCGTGTCCGCACGCCTCCTCCTGCTCTGCAGACAGCAGCGGTTGTTCAGACAAACAGATGTGCTCAGCACTTCGCTTGTCCTCCGTCCCCGAGGACACCCAGCTGATGTGGATGTTATTGTTTTAAGAGGAGCTGCTCTTGTCTGTGTGGCAGAGTGGAGGGGTTGGGGGGGGATTAACCTGCCCCCCAGGCTCCATAAATCTTTACAGTGACGGCAGGTTCCTGGCCTGGTGCAGGGTGCAGGGCTGACTAAAGAATCCGGGTCCCCCTCTTGGTTATGTCGGTGTGGTTTGGCCAGGATGTAGAGGGGTCTCGCTCTCGGCAGCAAAACAGAGCGAGAGAGGCCTCATGGGAAGAAGAGATAACATCAACAGTGATCTACAGGTCACCATGCTTTCACTCTCTGTCTGCTGAGTGTGCGATGAAAGAGAGAGGGATTGAAGCTAGACTCAACAGAGGTTTAATGTCCGCGGGGTCTGTGCGTACAGAGTGTACAGAGCGTAGAGAAAGAAGAGCATGTACAGATCATGAGGAGGGTCGGCAGAGGCCAAAGTCCGGCTGTCTGCTGCCCTCGTGTGCCCCTCTCACTGTATGGAGTAACTTCCCCTCTGTCAAAGTGTTGATGGACGAGGAGGTTTCCACTGCTGACTCTGCAAATGACAAAACTCAACTGATTGGACGGATGAGGTGTAAAGATGGATGATGATCAGTGGTGGTGACTCATGTACCTTACATTTGTACAAACACCTATTAATTTAGACATCGGCCGATATCTGATACTGATCCAGTACTACTGTTGAATGAGTGAACTGTATACTTTGCCCTGTGACTGAAGGCATCAGGCTTGACAAAAAAAGGTAACAAATTAACACAGATATAAATTTACCATATATTATTTATTAAGAATAACAAATTGCACATTAACACAGAGCAAAAAGAAGCAAGATTTCCACGTAAACATTTAGTGCAAAAGGATAGAAAGACATAGAATAGAGAGTGAACAGAATGGCTGTGTTGCTGTGTATGATATGGATCGGAACGCTGGATCGGCGTCATTCATCAGGTATCCGATCCAGTTAATTTGTCAATATCGGAGCTGATATTCGATCCAAATATTTGATCTTGCATCCCTAATAGTTATGGATAAAAACTTCAATTTTTGCCTGCTCTGATCTGCTAGATGCCCCTAAATACTACAGACTGTACCTTTTAAGACGTCTCATAGATCTACAGCTCTGGATATCAGTGTGTGATGGTCAGCAGAGATGGGATCATGATTAATCCAAACAGAGTGTCAATATAATGAAGTCTGAAAGAAAAAGCCACTTTCCATCACGCTTTGCGATCTATACTTAGTTTTTACTGGTGTTTGTGGGAGCTGTAAGTGGGCCTGACCGGGGTGAGTGTGTTTGGTTTAGAGTGTGTGACTGAGCTGTGTGGACAGCATGAAGTATGGCAGCAGCGGAGGGGAGTCGGCCCACCGTCCCACTGAGTCCACTGCTCACTGTTTGGGTTGGCATCCCATCCAAGAGCCCGCCAATCCAAACACTGGAGGGCCGTTCACACGCCATTACCCCTGTGATTGACAGGTCGGCCCACCACTCAGAGGTTCTGCTCGGGGTTTTTGTTTGTGCCAGGATTTTGTCGCTGAGGGTGATGATCAGGCAGCAGATTGATGAAACGGTTTCATACAGTTCTGGTTGTTTTAAAGAGTCAGTTGAGATCTCCTTTAATGCCGACTATGTTTCTTTTTCACCGCTCCTACTTTCTTTTTATGGTAAACTGATCAGGCGACTCTTTGATAACTATCGGCCCTTACAGCGAGCTCGTACTCGAGTGAATTTATGGAGCTCGGTAGGACTTTGGTTCTTGGGTTTATATGACTCTGGTTATGTAAGCACTCTCCTGACAGGCTTGAAGTGGATGTAAACAGACTGTTAAAGCCGAGCTCAGTCACATTACATGACTGATTATGACTTATAGGCCCTGATTATGTGTCGTGATATAATTCAACTGTAACCTGAAAGTGAAAGATTACATCACCTTGTTGCTGTTAGAGCTCGTCTCACAGCATGGAGTTCAGGTCGTAGATGCGGGGTCATTAGAGGAGGATATTGAAGGTAATGTGACATTATAAACTGGGTCATGACAGAGCGTTTTAAGCTGTATTTTCATGCTTTCACACGGGCCACAGACTGGAGTAAAATGCAGCATCTTTACATAACAGTTTAGCCAAATCACTCCCTAATTTGTCCTCACTTTTTTCAAGGGAATAGTTGATGTGAATGTTGTTTAATTGCACTTATCCTCTCAGAAAACATGGCCTGTACTCTCTGTATGTGGAGTTCATCATCTTGGCTGAATAAGCCTCCACGTGTCTCTTAATTTGAGGGTTTCAAAGAGGTGTGGTGTTGTGTTTTGCATAATAAACAGAAAAACCTTGCATGCTAACCAGCTTACTCTATTAAAGCAGCTCTTTGGGATCAAGCCAGTCAGTTTTATCACCAAATTACTCACTATTCACCAAGAATAAAGCTTTGAGTTCCCTGAACAACCCCAATTAATCTTACAAATAAAGAAAAAATCGGATAGGCAGTATAATTTCCTTTCATGAAGACAATTACAAACTGTTTTCACAGGCAATAGCTTTAGATGTGATTTTTCTTAGCTCATGCAGTGACTTCCACCACAGAGTCATTTCTGCTTCAGAAATCCTGACCATCTTTTATTGGTTTTTGACGTCATCTCCTTTGTGCAGAGATTTCTAATGATATAAAACTATAAACCGTAGATGATATAATCCCCACATTTCTTGCAGTTTTACACTCTGGAACTTTACTCTGAAACTGTTGAACTATTTGCTCACACAGTCTCTCACAGAGTGGACAGACTTTGTCCACCTTTGCTCCTTGAGACTCAACCTCTCTTTATTTATGCCATTTTTATTCTCAGTCATGTTACTAACATGTTGAAAATTAACCTCATTATTTCAGATATGTTCTTTTAGGTGTTCTTACTGCATTATACAAGTTTTTCCGAGTTTTATTGTCCCTGTCCCAACTTTTCCGAAGGACGTCACCAATATCAAATTTAAACTCTATATATTTATTCTTATGAAACAATCAAAATGTCCAGTTTCAACATTTTACATGTTGTCTATACTCTATTCAAAGTCGCCTAGAGGCTTTAAGTGGTTATTTAACCATCAAAATGTGAGTATCCAACCTTTGTAGAACCAGTATTGTGAGCTAGTTTGTGACAAATGCTGCTACAAGTCTTGCAGCATATTCCTAATCCCAACAAACAGAGTTCCTACAGAAGTATGGAAAAATATTTAAATAATTTGATAAATTTCCAGGTCTTAAAAAGTATGAAAAATGAAAAATATTGAATGGAAAAATATCTATGTTTCCAGACTATTACCACATTTCTAAAATACTGTTTTCTAAAATAGAAAAATAGGTATTTCCAAAAAGAATTCTAATAAGTAGGGTATGGAAAAGTATGTGTAGGAACCCTGAACAAAAAATAAGCTAACACTCTAGATCTGGCTAAATAACAAAATGCTGAGTCATGCTAGTTAGCATCACAAAGAAACTGAATTTCCTTTTATTTTGCCTCGGAAAGTAGCTTGAATATCAACAATTATTATAAAACTAGTCAAATGTAAACAAAGTAGGCAAGGTAATGGCTTGAAATGTTTTAGTGTTCATATTAGAAAAGCAACTTATTCAGGCGCTGTTGACATTAGGGTTTAAATGCACCTTTAGCGTACTGAGGCTAACTTGTTGCAGGGGTCGCTAATTTGACTCCCGGCAACAACCCTTTAACAAAATTTTACAAAAAAATGACATAAAAAAAGCAAAATATTTACCTAAAATGTGATTCTCCTCTTCGTTCTCTCATTACTTGCAGGTTAGCTCGCCTCCGCCAAAAAAAAAAAAAAAGAGGGATTTAAGTGAGTCGTCCAATACCAGCGTCTTTAGAAAGTGATCCTACAGAGTTGTGTTTCTACATCATTCTTGTCCAATAACAATAACTCTCTCAGTAGGTGGACTTTCATTTATGTAAACAGAGTTTTAGGTTTTAAACAAACAAATAATGCTGTCATGTCGTAGTGAGAAAAACCTCGTAAAAGCAGCCGTATAAATGTCCGTCACCTGATTAGCGAGCACTCATCCTTGTTATTCCTGAGAAAGCGTGAGTTGAGGCTCGCTGGAGGCCTGATGGAAGTGCCGTCCTCAGCATTTCCCCGCTCTGGATGGGAACGCGGACTCTGTGGCATTGGTTCTCACCATTAACGGGGTTTCCCTCCTGAATAGGCCCTGCCAAACTATGCAGCGTCCCGCCGAGTGCAGAGATGAGGACATGGGCTTGCAGTGAAGCCTAGCCGTTCTTACTTCCTATCAGTGACAAGCGGCATCAATCTTGGCCTCCCTCAGTCCTGGACCCTGCCAAGCGCCATTCCAGCGAGGAGCGAAAAAAGGGAAACGACTCGGGGCTGCTGGAATTAAACAAAGGCTGGATTATCCTCTGAATATGTCTCTTAGCGGGACTGTTCATCTCTGTATCCCCCGCGGTTCAGAGAGGAAGAGATGTCATAATTTTTCTGTTTAACTGCCGTCGATGCCATAAGTCTTCTTCTCCCCCCTCACCGTTTGCCTTTGGAGGGCAAATAAAGCTGGAAATAAAATCTATTCTCGTTAAACTCAATTCGACAAATGCCATCGGACATTTAACGTGACACTCCTGAAAAAAAAACCTCTGACAGTTTGTCTCCAACACCTGCAGAAACTCAGCAATATCCTTGTTAAATAACCGAGGTGCAGAGTGTTGTTCAGGAGCACGCTTACGCTGAGCTTTTTGGGGTTTCCCTGCACACTTCAGGGATTCCTCTTCAGCTTCACTCAGAGGAAACAAGTCTGGACAGGCCGTGGTGATCTGCTGCTCTTGTTGCGCTCACCCTCAGGTCTCTGCTGTGTATTTGTTCAGGTGTAACAGACCCTCAACCCGTTTGGTTTTACAACTGATGGGTCTTTTGAGTGATTTTGCTGCAGAATTGCTCTTAACACGCGGCGCTCCTCAGGATACTATCTGCTTTAATTGCTCTGGAGTCTTTCCAGCGGCCCCACAGATAATCTACTGTGAATATTTTATGTAGAGATTGTGGTAAAAACAGGGCTGTTTCTTCAGCTGCTTGGCTGACACCTACCCCCTCCTACAGGTTTCCTCACTGGAGCTTTAAGGCATCCTTGTGTTTTGGGATTGCAACAGACTGGAGAAATTTAACTGGCATAAACTACTCAACATTGCTCAGAGGGTAGAGGAGAGGAGAGGAACTAAACTCAGACCTGACAGCTCACGGTGTTCAAGAATGCACACTCACAGCGTCTGGTACTGAAGTCTATTCATTGGTGCTGCGATTAACTCATGCACACACGTGTTGGTTTCTTTTCCTTCACTCTGCACCTTCTGCTTCCTCTGCTGCATGCACCCGCTCACAATTCACTCACTCTCTAAGTAATCACTGCAAAGAAGACCTCCTTTTGTGCATTAAAACTGCTTTATTCTGCTTACATTTGGAGGTAAAGGATAGTTTAGCATCTCTGAAAATGTGCATTTTTGTTTTTTGCGGTATGGTGGAGGAAGGTTAGGGTTCGGGGAATCACTTTTTAGTAAATATAGCTGAAAAAAAACAACATTCAGATGATGGTCCAGTAACAAGGACAGAGTGAGTCATCTTAAGGTTGCAGAATCAGTCTCCAGTGCTTATAAAGTTCACTATCTCGTTTATGAAAGAGGATTTTACCTGCATTTGCACTCTTCAGGAGTTCCAATTTGGTTACTTTTTCCATATACAGATCCTTCATGCATGAAAATATCATAGAAGGCATACGTATTTGCAACATGCCAACCAGGGGTCAGAATTAAACAACAATGCTCTGCTGGCTTTTGTAAAGCGTTTGCATCAGTCTGACTCGCTTCACCTGTACGCTTTACTCATAGGTTGTAACCCAAACTTGACAGCTGAGCAGTCTGGGAGCTTTTAAGAGAACAGTAATGGCAGCAGGAGTGTTAGTTAAACTACGGTGTTCCAAAAGGGACAAAAAGGCATGAGAAAAAGAAATGAATACATCTATTTAGGGTCACATTCATTGGCGATTGGCGCCTCAACACTGACAGCCCTAATGAGGGCAATTATCTGGTATAAATATATAAATCATGATTCTACGATATTGCCGATTTTCTCGATCTATAGTTTGCATTTTTTACACCAGAGAAACAGTTGAATGATTATGATTGTCTGCTGACTATTCCAAGAACCATATTTCCCCAAAAATACAAATCACATGTAAGTCAGTTTTTAAGATTTATTCTTAAATTTAGGTAAAAAAAAACAATTTTTGAAAATAAAAATCGATTTAAAAATTATACAACAAAAAATTCCGATACTTATGTGAATTGATTTTTTCTCCCACCCCTAATAAATACCTGTGTTTGTTCATATCTCAATATTTATTTTAGAATAAAAGATTATTAAATAACATCCTCTTTCTGATATTGTGCAGCCCTGATATATTTGTCATGCCAGAGTGCAAACAAGCTTCTGCCCAAATATGTGAAACTACTTATTTTATATGGGAAGATATTTGGACTGATGTGACCAGTAAAGATGTTTGGATAAACTTAAAAAAGCATCAAGCCAAAAATCTGGATTTGTGTCTATATTGGAAGTAAAACTCCTTCTCTGAGTCCTTATATTACAGCCTCTCAAACACCTAAATACGACCGCATTCATTTTATAGTTTTAACTCGACTTTAATTGTTTGATAATTGATCCCTCAATCACACATCAAGGCCGCCTCATAAAACTCGACCCCTCTTTCAATAACTCCAGCTCCCTTTTATCGTAAATAATACATGTCACTCTACATGGTCTATACGGGCTTTGTGGTTCGGCGATATTTGAAGGTTACTGTTCTCTGTTGTACGGCTGCAGAAGCCAAAGTGGACGAGAGGTGCCAAAAAGCACAGACCAGACGGGGTGGTCCGGAAAGCGGCCCGGAGATCCAGTGAAACTTAACAAGCATGTTCCCTTTGGATGTAAAAATGAAGTGTAACACAGATATTAATGTAGCAAGTATCACAACACAGCGGAGGAATGTAAACTAGAGCGCTGGGACACCAAGCTGGACGCTAACCAGCTGCAGCCCAGGACCCCCTCAGTCATAATAACCTGAACCCACCTCCCCAAACTGGATGGCCGGCTAAACTCAAGGCTCAGCTTTTCATCACGGCCGTCCAGGAGCGAGGCCGGATCGACTCCTTCTGGGTGTAAAAGTATCTGGTTTCTTATCTTGGGAGGACTCAGGTTGATTTTTGAGATAAATCACCGCTAAAGACAGCCGAGTGTGCGCGAGGGTTCAAGGCCCGGGTGTGAATCTCATGAAAGTTGCATGGCTGCTGGAGGACATTAATGAGCAGGTGGAGAACCTGATCGGCTCCTCTGAGATTTGGACTCTCTGGCATCAGTATGAGCTGAATCTGTGTGTGTGTGTTTTCTCTTCACAGAGGTGTCCTTCATCTGGGCCGCTCACCAGGTTCACCACAGTTCAGAGCACTACAACCTCACCACGGCGCTCAGACAGTCCCTCACACAGCAGTTCACTTCATGGGTAAGATACCGCTTTCTAATAAACCGCTGAGCCTCCTCACCCTCCTCAGGATTAATGACTTTTCTTTGCCCAAAAAGCTGTTAAAATCACACCAGTAAACCCATCATCCAACATTTCTCCCAATTAAAACGGTTTATCTCGCGCCAATCCCACATTTACTCGGTCATTTAACGACCTGCTGCCGGGAATAGTTTGCCAAATCATCAGCTAAATTAAGTCCAAAACAAACAGTCCGTTTATTCTTTCTGTTGTTTGGTAGAAAACTGGATCACAAAGCCGGTTTTTGGATTTCGGTTCCTTGGTCTTGTGAGGGCGGGATCTCATGTGGTCCAGAAAACCTAGAAATTAAGAGATGCATTGTGCCATCATGAAACAAAGCAAGAAAATTAGCAGAATTACCAACAATTAAGAGGAAAATCTGGACCTGTCAGTAATACCTATGAGCCAAAGGAACTGTTGAAAACTGAAAATACAAATCCAATGAATCAGACACTGTTTTTATGTTCTACACTCACATAATTTAATACTTTTTCTTGAAAATCTTAAATTTGTAAAGTTTTCAAACGTGGACGCATCATATGAGTTTTTTGGTTTTCTCTGGTAAACAGTTTTTAAACACCTTTCTGATCTGCATCTCAACACTTGCTGTTTTCTTGATTGTAACCCAGAAAATTGTCAAAACATCTTTGCTGCATTGACAACTTTTCAACTGAGTTAAAAATTGTGTTAGCTTCTCCTGGAACAGTGAAAAACACAAAAGTGATGCTGTATTTACTCTCTCTGTCTTTCAGCACGTTGCCATTTTATTTTTTTACTCAGCATACCACCACTTAGTCTAGCCTTGTTAATAAGTAACTGAAGCAGCCTTTATTGATAGTTTTCATTAGATGAAAATATCCTGTTGGAATAGTAAGCCTAAAAAATCCCTTTAATCATCTAATTACATATTATGGACTGCTACATTCAAACATTTATAAGAGTTGTTCCGATTCCAATTCCAGTATTAAAAATTACTCAGATTTTCCCCAAAATGCTGGCATTGGTAGCGACGAGTACTGGAGTCCAGGCACCGATCCAGTAACGTGATTTATTGAATTAGTAATTTATTTACAGGTTAGCTCCGTCAGCTCTGACACAGTTCTTCTTCGCCGATTAAAATGGCATGGATCATGGAGCCTGTTGACACAGTTAAGAAGGCTAAGCTAAGTAGCAGCTAATTAGCGTTAGCATCATGTCGTGTTGCAGTATTTCATGCTGGATGCTTCCACCAGTAAGACTGCGACATGCAACATATGCCAAGAAAATATTTCGAGGGGTGGCAGGAGTGTTGCTACTTTCAACACCAGCAACTTAATTAAACGCCTGAAGACGCGTCACGCTAATGAGCACAATCGGTACTTGGTATCGGCCGATACCCACAGCACAAGTATCGGAATCGGTATTGGGAGGGAAAAATTGGTATCATAACATCTCTACCACCAATGCTAACTTTTGGATTAGACTTTCCCATTTTGTTTCTATTTGGACTTCTCCTTCTCAGATGTCTACTTTTCCACCTGTCTGCAAACGCCAGAAAGTTAGCGGTTAGCGAACATGTTCAGACTGTTGAAAAAACTTGATGTGTCCCTTTTTATGACGCATATTAAAAGCACTTTGATATGAACAGATTCACTAAAGTTTTCAAACCAGGAAAGTAAAAGCGTCCTGCTCTCTCCTCAGATTTTCTACGTGCCTCTGGCTCTGGTCGCTCCCCCCTCCATCTTCGCCGTCCACATCCAGCTGAACCTCCTGTACCAGTTCTGGATCCACACTGAGGTAAACACTTCAAAACACCGTAAAATTTAGCTGCGCTCTCTTAAAAACCGTGATCCGACCGAATAAAGTGATCATAGTCCCTGTGCTGATACTAATCCGTCTGCTAAGAGCGGACTTTGTGGACGCTGTGCTGCGGTGGAACCTGTGTTCAATAAAAAATAATGAGATTTTATGAAATATTCCAAACAGAAGCATGACCACTCTGCCTTTAAAGCGACTGGGAGTATCACTTTTACAGTCTTCAGAGGGAATGAATGGATTTGAGACGCCTTCCATCTTTAAGTGCACTATTAGTGAAAACAGTCGTAATAGTCACCATTCTCTGAGCGGATGTAATTTATGCCTCCTTTATGACCGTTTCTTTTTTTAAGTCACGTAATTTATTGGCACCCTGTTCGCCGCGGCCGAGCCCGAGAGTGAAGTGGTGGAGACCCTTTTCATTCAGGATGAAACTCTCACGCTCGACTGCCAGACGCAGCCATTACATGGAAATAATGAATCACGGAGAGATTCTGACCAGCGGCGCACATTTCTGCAGACGGAGAGGTCTGCTGTAGTAATGTGAAACATCAGAGATATCACAGGTTTGGTGTTAGAAAGAGAAACATGAACCCTGGGAAATATAATCTGTAATCTGTAAAGGCGCTCTTACGGATCTGCTTTATATTTAAGAAGAGAAAATGGTGCGAGTCTGAGTGCTCTTTGGGGAAAATGTTCTCAAGATGCATTTGTGGCCTTGAACTAAAAGGTTTTTATTAAATATAACATCTCTGTCTTTTGTGCTGTTTTCTCAGCCTCAGTGGTTGCTGTGTTAACAGTCTGTAAAAAGCTGCTCGATTAACAGACTTACTGAAAACTGTTCGCTTCATCATTTAATCTTGAGCGAGCTTCTAAAACAAAAAAGGAAACCAACGAGAACAGCAACATTAAGAAAAATGTGAAAATGGAAATGAAAACCTTTGTCACCTGATAACTTCAGAGTCTCATAATGAATCCTTTCGATATCAGGAAGAAACT
Organism: Xyrichtys novacula; assembly: GCA_962446985.1. Classification (NCBI taxonomy): domain Eukaryota; kingdom Metazoa; phylum Chordata; class Actinopteri; order Labriformes; family Labridae; genus Xyrichtys; species Xyrichtys novacula. The sequence goes on from OY660871.1 coordinate 31,222,669, forward strand.
TTGTTTTTCTGTCCAGTCAGCGGGTTTTAAAGACGTCAAAGTCGTTACTTTAACTTTCAGGTGGGGAAACTCTATGAGTGACATGAGAAGACTCATTGTATACAAGTCTATGAGAAAAGACCCTATTTCTTTCTCCCTTTTCATTTTTATTTTAACAAATTTACAGCCTCAAAGTCTCATTTTTGAATATTTAATATGGCATGTTGCTTGATTTGAATTATGGTCCAGTGGCCCAATGATCAAGGTAACCCTCAAACTTAGGTTTTCTGTAAATGAAAAGCTTCTTCAGATGTGTCCACTTAATATTTTTGCTCATTAATTTTGTTTCAACAACTTTTTTTTCCATCTTGGTTTCAGATGATCAAAGATCTTGGACCTCTGGAGTGGATCTTCAACACCCCAAAACATCACAGAGTTCATCACGGTGAGAAGAAGCTCTGAGTCTAATTCTTTCAGATTGATTACGTCTGCTTGTAGCACTAAAAACTGCACGATTTGCTCCCGCTCTTTGCTCTGTCTTGAGGTCTATTCCAAAAAGCTAGTAGCAATGATGATATCCAAGTGCAAAAACACCTGCAAAATTCTGCAGCTCTGCACAGTTTGCTCCAGTTTTGAGTTTTACTGTGGTTAAAATGAGCTGTGTGCATCTCCATGCTCTGCTGCAAAGAGCTGCACTGCGCACTCTAATCCTGACGACACACAACATAAACAACATAAACCAACATCAAGAGCTGGATGGAGAGAGAGAGTCCTGATCATTTCAGGTTTTAGGTATTCCAGACATGGAGTTGTTTTCTATGGCCACTTAAGAGTTTGTGCACGACTGACTGAACATCCTCTTGGTGTTAAATAAACTAACTTAGTTCAAATATGTCAGCTGACTAAACTCATGTCTGCAGGGAGGAACCTTTACTGCATCGACAAGAACTATGGAGGAATTCTGATCATATGGGACCGACTGTTTGGTAAGCACGTATTATTTTAAATTCAGAGAGTGTGAATGTTGATTTGCAATCAGCAGATTCCAATATCTGAACTTTCTGGTGCTGACTAGAAAAACACAATTGGACAATTTGCGATATGTGAATTTGTCGTATTGAAGAAATTATGGAAGACAATTTTGAAGCAGCGAAGGATTAATGATTGCAGGTGAACCTAGTGCTTCTCCTGTTTCCTGAAGCACAAACTGATACAAGCATGAGAAAGATGCCCATCTACGTAAGCCCCGCCCCCTGCATGCTCTGAGTGAGTTAATCAGGGGTGGGAGGGGCTTCAGAGTTAGAGTTAGAATATCAGAAAATAACTGCATTTTTCTGCCCAGATTCCCAAAAAAACAGAAAACACTGGCGGCCTGTACAGAACATATAATAATGTTTTCCAAATCCCCCATGCAGATGTTTATAAATGAGAAAATAAAACATACAGCTTTGCTATTTACTTATAGAAACATAAATTATTCAGTCATAGAATCTTAAACCAAACTAAACCATGAAACGTGCGATCTACTGCAACCAAAATAATAAATAAGTAAAACAAAATAAATGACCGTCAGTGAAACAATGAAGTCTGTGGTGTGTGAAAAAGGTTTCAGTGGCAGTTATTACACAGACTGTCTACAGAGCAGCAAACAGAGAGAGAAAGAGTGTCAAACAAATCTTCTCTAGGAGGACAAGTATTTATTTATGCTGTTATTACTGACGGTCAAACACCGAGAGCTCTATGGTATTCATATTATACATATGTTTATGTTTTACAAAGACTCCAGCCAACCTAAATATCAGCATTCATACAGGGTTAGGGCGCACACAGCTGTTCAAAATCATCATCATATATGTCTATTTTTTAATCACGCAGAAGGTAAAACTGATATCAAATGATTTAAAAACTTTTTCGATTACCAATAAAAAGTTCTCAAACAGTCTGTGTCATCCTCAGGCACCTTTGCTGAGGAGAAAGAAAAAGTGGTCTTCGGCCTGGTGTTCCCCATCAACACCTTTGAAATCCTCTACGTTCAGGTGAGTCTTATCTCCCATCAGTGATGTGTCTACCACCGAGCGGCTCGACACCGCCCGTCTGAGCAGAAACACCTTCAGCAGATGAAGTCTGGGCTCGTGTTTCCCCCTCTGCCTGAGCCACCAAAACATTATTACTTTACTCCAAACAAACTGCCTGACAGAGGTGACGGAGGCCGGGGAAGTGAAACACCAGGAGGCGGGTGTTGTGATTGTTTTTGCTGCCTTCACTTTTTGTAGAATGAGGCCTGAGTGATGTTCTGCTAAAGTTAGTTAACACAGCTTCTCTCTTGTCTGTTAATGTTTAATTTATATATGTTTTTATTCTTCTCTCTTTTAGTTGCACTACTTCTTCTATTTGTGGGGAAGATCTCAAACCTACACGACTTTGGCTGATAAAGTGTCAACGTTCCTCAATGGACCAAGTTGGCAACCTGGTAAAGGTCGGCTCGGGGACCACGTGGACAATCCTCCGGTTAGTATAAAATAAATGTCTAGAAAAGATACGATCATGTGAAGCTTCATATACAAGTCAATCCTGGAGTCCTTTTTACCTCTGAAGAAGTGGGATAGTTGTGAAACTGGGGTTTAGTTCAGTGTCAGTACCACTTATCTGTAAATCGAGTACGACCCTTATAACTGAGGCCAGACTAGATTTGGTCATCAAAAAGTCTTTTTCTCAAAACTGGCCTTTAAAGGAGGGTCAGTTTACATCAAGGGTGTCCTATATTAAAGTCATTACGGTAAATAGAAGCACCTGTTTCTTTAAACGCCACAAACTGCTCTCTCTGGTGGCTCAGATGAAACAGTATGACCGGGATACCATCAGGCAGTAAAGCATTTGTAAGGTTTAAAACAAAAATCTCTAATGTACATGATTTTATCTGAAAAAGAAAAGCAAACCCAAATCTCAAGACAGAGATGAAAGCAAAATTTAACTGAAAATATTAATGAAACAGACACTTAAATAAAAAAAATATTCATCACCTTTTAAGGACTGTGATATTTGTAATAAGCGCACAGGTCAGCTGGTTGAAGATAGAGACTCTGATTGGTCAAAAGACCAAAACAAAGATTAAAGGTTTGTCTAGCATATTCAGCTAACAGCAGATATCATACTATTGAAATCAAAGACTTTTTCATATATCAGCCCCTGAGTTCATCACTTGGAAACCGTCGGTCTCACGAAGCTAGTGGATTTTACAGGAGGTCCTTCTAGATTTACAGCTTATATTAGGAAAACAATAATTACCCACTGAGCATTTTTTGGTGTAAAAGAGGTCTAATAGACATCTAAATGTAGCCTAGACGACTGGTCTAAAATCAGGCTACCACAGGTCTAAAAATGAGAGTTTTTTTAGACGTCTAAATTTAGACCACGTCTAAATCTGGGCTACTACACTCTATATTGCTCATTCAATTATTTTGGTTAAATACTTGGAGATCTGTTATGCAACTCATAGTTGCTTTTTAGATAAATAGTTATCTAATAATGGGTTAAAGTGAAACGGCTAAATTCTGTCTAAAAATATACAGAATCTAGACGGTTGAAATGAGGTCTAAAAAAAAAACTAATAGCCGCCTGTTGCTCAGTGGGAACATGTCGTTAATTAAGCATCAATCCTTTTAATTACTGAACCCTGAACAAAAGACGACCCAAGTTTTTCAGATATACAGTATTTTGAGAAAAAAACATCCTTGTCTTATATTTGGGCCAATATGGTAGTTAGTCAAGTCATCATAACCAAAAATAAGTAAACAAACATGAAGAATACAACAGCTGTTTAAGTAAGAGGGACAAAACTGAGCTGATCTCAACACTGTACGTTGAGTGACGTTGTTGTATGGGCCTTTAGGCTGAGTCGCCGTGTGGTCTCCTCTGATTGGTTAATAGTTATGTAGCAGCTGTGCACCAATCAGGCTTCTCAAAATAAGCTGCATGTTTTCAAGACACAGGTCACAGACATGCAAACTCACTAAAGAGAAATAAAGGCCTGTCGTGATTTAGATCAGAATAAGTTGATCAGGTGAAGTAAATAAAAGCTAGTTTCATAGTGAAGTTGTGTTTTTAACTCAAAAATAACAAAAAAATACAACATATGAGTTACAAACACACATAAAAATAAGTACAAGTGAAGTAAATATATCAAAGACATGACAAGGAGTGGCATATTCTCACAAAGACGCCCTCAGGGTTCATTATCCTTCACTCTGACATGCGAAACACAGACCTAAATGACTCAGAGCATTCCTGATTGAAGGATTCACATTTTCTGCAACTTTTACAAGGAACTGCCACATCAAATAAAAGCTTTGTAGAGGGAACACAATAAGTTCATTTTCACCGTCTTTAAAGGCCGTCTGCGGGATGAAAACCACATGCACATTTAAAGTGTGAATGTGCATGTGTGTGTGTGTGCAGAAAGAAACCCAGGCTCCAGTTGGTTAGCTTTGAAAGAACGCTGATGGTGTCACATTTTTAGTTCCTTTGTATTTCACTCTTAAAAAAAAAAAAGACGAAGAAATAACTCCACTTCGACTTTACAATGAAATCTGCTCCTTAAACCCAGTAGGGGGGGGTTTAAAAGCAGCCGGAGCTCGAGTCTAACTGAGGAGTCCTGGAGTGAATCGAGTCGAAGTCAGCTTGTTGATTTCTGTTAGTGAGGGAGGAGAAACGAGGAGAAGACAGGACTCAAAGTGAGAAACTACAGAGCAAATACCTTCAGCACTGGAGGATGGGATTTGAGGGGGGAACCCATATGTGGTGATTCAGTTGCTCGGGATCCTGGGAAACCCCCTAAATGAGACGCAGGCATCTGTGATTGGCCAGTTTTTCTCCCAAAAAGGATGCTGTTTCAACATGAAGCCCTGAGGCCTGATTACTTATTAATAAGAAGCACAAAAACAGGTCAAATGACTCAGGGAATTCTTACAGAAGGACTCATATGTTCCTCTGTGTTATGAGGAAACCACTACACCCAATAAACCCTGGAGGACTCTTCGCTGGAACACAACAAACTTGGTTTTAAACGACTGTATTTTGTGCGAAAGAAAACAGGAACCATCTCCACTTTTTGTTAGAAGAAACAACAAAAATCTACAAGAAATGCTGGTGTAACATCATCAATCAATAGCTAGACTTCACAAAGACCTCTAACATTAAACCCTTCATAAATTCTGAACAAAACATAACAGCTGGAGAGGAGTAATTATGACATACAAAAACAAGGAGGGCATCTTTAGAAGAGATGGGCACCCCCTGTGGACCTCTGACTCCCCGAGCAGCAGAGCCAGATGTGTTTGGGCGTCATGCAGATTAAAAACACGCCGTTTGGACTGTGACAGTTTTGTTGCTGAGACTATTAATGCACTTTCTCCCTCATGTTTGGATCATTGTTTTAAAATCGGATCCTATCCTATTATAATAATCATAATAACTTTTACAGGTGCTCAAAGACGCCTTACAAAGAAAAAGAAAAGACAATAAAAGAACAGATTCACAGGTTAAAATTTAAAAAGGTGTGTTTTTAAGAGTGATTTAAAAGTGTGGGGGTCTGAACAGTCTCGGATGGGTTTGGGGAGTGAATTCCAGAGGGTGGGGAAGGCTGTGTCCCCCCAAGTTCGGGGCTTGGTCCGAGGGCGAGAAGATTTCCCTCTGAGGATCGGAGGGCACTGGAGGGGGTGTTATGTAAAGTGATTTGTGTCGGTTGATGTCGTATTGTGTTGATTAGTATTGTTTCCTCTCACTGTGCTGTTAAATATTCATTGTCAAGAGACTGATAAAGACATAGTTCATGGAACAATAGCGATTTAGGAGAATAACTACGTTTTATTTTCATGTTTAGGTGACTGGAAAGGAAATTCCTCATCAGCCCAGCTGGTCTCTTCCTCAACAAGTTTATGTTGTCATCCATTTCCTGCTGGTGCTGCGGACTTACCATGATCTGTTTGAAAACAAGGCGGTATGTATTTGAAAAAGACTGCAGAGACAAAAAGACACATGTGTTTGTAATCATAATTTAAAGTAATAAAGGGTTAGATATTTACAGGGAAGGACTCTCTATTCTGTCCTGATGTTGCCGACTTTACTATAGATTTAAAGATGGTAAAAAACCTGTTTTTGTGAAGCTACTGTGATGTTTACACCCATTGTAATCTCTCATATAAAGTATGCCAAGGTGGTCCTGAGTCCATAATTTAAGGCTTTCAGATCTGCGTGTTTGTTTGCCGTAGTTTTTCCACCCGATTATACAGTTTGTTTGTTGTGGGTGCTCCGTGCTCGGGCTGAGTCCTCTACTTATCGTGCAGCAAAAGAGCAGCTCCGTCTCACATCATGACAGAATGACTGATCGACGTTCCCCTTTAGAGCAACCTTTGTCTATTATTTTCCACTCGGTGAGCCAAGAGACCCCCTTCCTCCTCCTCCCTTTAGAAAAAAAAAGAAACAGGTCTCCTCGGCAGTTATCTTTGGAAGCCTCTTTTCCCCAGACATACTTTTGGTTAGCCAGAAAGTCCTGTCACGCCCAGCCCCTTCAAACTCTCAAATAAAACGTCCCGTCTTCTTGTGATGGCTACCTCCACGGTGTTCCTTCACTTGTGGTCCCCCCACCCCTTTCTCAAACACACACTCATATACAGGCTCACACACCTCCCATCCAGGGTCGAGGTTTCCCCACCCTCCCTGCGAATGAAACACCAGCTGGTGGTCCAGCAGTGAACACAAACGCCTTAATTGTCGAGTCAACCATTTCCCAACCCAAACAGCCTTCAGGATGCAGCAATCAGGACTTGGAGGGAAAATAACAAAGTGAGCGCTCCGGCCTGACAATAAATCATGTCACTCTTATGTATTTATACACACATGTTCACTAGCTGCTTATTTAGCTTGACAATTGATGATACACTGCCGGACAATTTATGGCTCCAACTTTAATTCAAAGCCACGAAAAACAGGGTTATTTCTAACAAGTCCGGCTACTCTTCAATTACATCATCAGCAGGCCAACGTGTGCCTTTTATTATAGGTCTGATGAAGTGTTACTATTAGAGGCAGAGGGGAAATGACCGCCTCGTAACATCTCAATTAAACACAACTAAAATGGACAAGCGGTGTTTTTATAACTGCAATATTTAAACTAAAAGACCTGCTGCTAAGAGAGTCCTGATTTAAAGGGGGGTAGGGTCATAAAATCTGAGCCATAACATGAAACAATGGTCGTTCTTTCTTCTTTAAAAGCTCCCAAGAGAAACTTTGGGTTTGTGTCAACTTTGGCGCCCCCTGTGGACAAATCTGTCTTTGTTTATTTCATCTTATCCTGCTGACTTTTGACTGTCAGTTGTGTTATTTATGGTGAATATCTTATGTGGAAATGGTAAAGAAAAAAACATACTGTTTCTTTAGCTGCTTGGCTGTAAGGGGAGAGATGGGAAAGACAGACATACACGCTGTTACTGGCTCTTATTCCACAATGTAATGAACTCCATGTTCTAACTGTACACTTCAGCGAGTAACTGCATGTAAAATATTAGTATCTGCTTTCGCTTCTCTTATACAAAAAATGGATAAACTCTCACTACTGATGTATGTAGTTTTTTATAAGTTTTTGTGCATTTATCTATAAGGGGAGAGATGGGAAAGAAAGACACACAAAATGTTGCTGGCTTTCATTTTCATAATGTAACTAACAGCCAGAAGCAACGTGCTCCCCCTACTGGCTAAAACCGGAGGTGTCTTACAACAAACCAAGTTCAACAAAACCAATCGATTACACATATAATCTTACATTTAGTGAAATTACCTTAGCCAAATGAATTAACATTTAACATATTTTAAAGATGAATTTAGACTGTTCATAACACATAATCTTATTTAATTTATACTGTTTTTAACATTTTTTTAAACCTTTTAAACTGAATGATCACGTTTATATCCGTTACACTTCCAACAGTTACAAGCAATATAATAAAGATTTACAAATAATCACTCTCATCCTCGACAACCTCGTTTTCTTTTGGATATTCTGAAAAGGCAAATATATGAATTACAGTCCATTATATAAACATAAAAAACTCCCTCTAGTAGCTTTAATGAAATCCACACTTGAGGTTTGAATTTAGATTTACCTTCATGCTTCTGAATTTTGTTTTAATCTTTAAAAGTATTTGATGTTTTTTCTTTTTGAGCCTCTTTCTACCAATATTTTTAAACTTCTGAATCAAACATGTTTTGCAAAGTTGTGGTGCACACTGTTTGGTCCAAGTTGGTCGTAAACTGAGACTTTAATAAGACTTTTTTTTAATGCATCGAGTTGCCTCTTGCACTCACTCTATATAAGCTGCATCTTAGTTAGAGAATAAATCTGCACTAAACCATACCTTGAAATCTGTTAGTTTGTAACTTAAGTTGTGGCGTTGTTTAGTTCTTTACTATCTTAACTAGTTAATCGTAACATCCAAACTACCCAAAATATTGGCGTAGACATGACGCGTATGCTTCCAGTAGCCAATCAGAGAAAAGATTTATTTTATTTGTAGAGTTTAATTGCAAATCCTCATACCCCTGCACAGGCTAACAGCTGAATAAAGCAGCCATTGACTCCCGTAATATGATGGGAAAACTGGTATAACTCTGTCCACAGGGGGCGCCAAACTCAACACAAACAAAAGGTTCCTCTCTGGAGCTTTAATATGTTAAATAAATTATTAGAGTAATTTAACACAAATATCTGCACTGATACGTTGGTGTATTTACTTAGCGGTGATTCTTTCAAACACGCTGTCATGAGCTTCACCAAAAAAACGTCTACAATAACCTCCTGAATAATCCGATTTATCTCAGGGGAAATCGGAATAACACGATCAGTCTGCTGCCACCAGATGTTAACTTTCATTCCTGTCTTCAGCTGTTATTACTGCAGTTTGACGTTTGTTCACGTTAAATATTATCCTGATGAAAGAATCACAGCACACTTCCCCTTCCTTTGTATTACAGAGCACGTGTGTAGACTCGACTCCACCTGATGACTAAAAACCAGGGGATTTGTGGGGGATTTTCTCCTGAATGTGTAGCGCCCGGGGTGATAGATAACTAAACAAAGAAGAAGATCATGTGACTAAGCAGGTCTGGTGTTTCTAGCCCCCTGGGTTAAACACACAGATACATTCACGTAACCTCTGATACCAAAATAATTCCCCCGTAATAACACCGCGCTCTAAAAATAACTCTACCTGTAGCCTTTGACCTTTAACACGATAATCATTCAGCTTTAATTTACTCTGACAGTTTAGTCTGACTCACTCTGACGGATGGATCGAGGCCAAAAAATCCCACGTTTGATTCACGGAAAACATGATTATATCAGATCCCATGTGGGGGTTCGGATAATACTGCTCTTATGGGGGTTTATGGATTATGACTCTTGGATAAACACAAAGACATGAGGTTTTATTGCATCCTGTTGATGGCTTGATTTTATGTTTACTATATATGGCTGCCCAGTATGGGAGCAGTCAGTGAAATTTGGCTGTTGGGCCGAGTATTGAGTGTCGTAGAAATCTAAACCTAAGCTGACAGCCTGCAGCATCCTCAGGAGACACCATGCTTCCAGCTGCTGCCCTCAGCCAAGGCCGTAGGTTAGAGAAGGAAAATTAGGCCGTACATCACGTCCTGTTCTTCTGTCAGTTTCGTGCGTGCGTCCAAAAAAGCTCGGAAAAGGTCAGCGAGAATCTGCATGGAACTTCTGCAGAGATTTTCTGGTTGTTTTGGCTCCGTTTACGGGCTGCAAACTGCTCTCTCTCGTCTGCTGTGGTCGACTCCCCCATCAAGACCTATCCAGGCTGATTAGAGAATCAGCGTAAACCAGGCATGGCAGTGAAAAGTAAGAGGCCGATCGCGCTGAATTCTCCAGGATGTGCCAGTACACTTACTCCGAAGGTCAGACATGTTTTAGTTGGCACTGCCAAGTCAACAGCCCAACAGTCGTGCGGTTTCTGTCTGCTCTCCCAGCAAGCTCTCCTGTGATCGTAACTCAACCAGCCATGAGATTAATTTAAGGTTTAAGTTGTAATGTATTTTTTCCCAACCACATTTCTTATTCCATGCAAATGTGTTTCTTTTTTTTTCTGAATCCTAGATACTGTCCCACTTCACCATCCTGGGAATGGTCCTCTACATCCTGCTCACTCTCACCTCTCTGGGCTACATCATCGATCAGAGGTACAGTGCTGACACTCGTGCAAGTCGTGACTGATTGGTTGACTCGTTTGCACATTTAAAGAAGAATTAACACGGTAAAAGAAAGATTCAGTTATGCATGCCAGCGGTTCCTGAGTTAGGGCATGGAACTCTGCAAGATGGCAGACATGAACAAAAAGAAGAAATAAAGAACTACTCCTGGTTCTTCTGGTGAGGGATTCTGGTTCATTTTAATGATCCAGATGAGGAGAGCCGCCTCTTCTGGCTCCTAAACAGCTCTTCATTGCATAGCACCAGATTATGTGCATAAAACCAGCTTGTAATATTAATTCTGTTATTGTTAAAAAATTGTATTTTTTGGATGTTTCACATTAAATCATACATTTTGCACCATCTGAACACCATCATTACCGTTCAACCTGCATCTGATCGGTTGCACGCCACTCACATTTACACTTTCAGTCAGTGTGTGATGTTCCTGAGGTCGAGTGGTGGAGGAAGAAGGTTGTTCCTTTATTCTTCTTTGTATTGAATAACAACAGAACAAGGAATCAGTTTTGAAATTAAAGACAGTTCAAGAGCCGGGTCTTACTGCCAACCAGCACATCACCACTTATTATTATTGCAAGGCTGCAAAAGTTGTCCTGAGTTGACTGTTAAGTCTTATTTAAAATGCAATATTTATGTTTATATTGTGAGGATTTTCTGACTTTATATTAAATATAATTTTCCTGCAGAAGAGTTTGATCAAAAGGTGATAAATTAGGTAAATAAACTCATAGTACTCCCTTTAAAAAATCCAGAAATCACTGATATAAAAGTGTCACATGATACTGAAGTGACATCTCTCATTTGAACCAGGCTCTAGACTCTGTATAAGCTCATATTTGTGACCCTTAACACTTTAAATGACCTCCTAATAGACCTCAGATCTCCACTTATAGTCCCTAAAGACAGTTTCTTTTGTTCTCCAGGCCGACAGCTGCGATCCTGGAGACAGTACGCTGTGTCATCATGGTGACGTTGCAGAGGTACGGCTACGTGGCGCCCCTGCTGTCTTCGCTGGCTGTCCCCACAGAGGTAAGACCACCTTAAGGGTGTGACGGTGCGGTTATAATCTGTGACATTATAATTCAACTAGCAAGCCAGTGTATCTTAAATTTGGCAAAGTTCATCGTTCACAAACCTGATAACAGTTTTGAATGTCAGCTGGATTATAGGTGCCCTTAAATAGAAATAAGACGTGACGTGTCGTAAGCAAGTCCGTGTGATCTGATATCACAAGGAAAACCAAAATAATATTTAACTTATTCAGAAGTGTGCTCTGATGAAACGGTTCGACTCAGAAGAAAACTAAAAAAATAGGCAGCAGAACCAGAGAGAGTGTCTTCATTGGCAAATCATGCTGCCCACATGAGCCGTCTGGTCAGATCTACTTACAGTTTCTGCATGAGAATGCACAATCTGTAGACAGAGGACTGGATTTTTGGTATCAGAAGAGCCAGAAGGTTTTTCATTTGAAGTGCACGATTTTTCATCAACAGGTTTTTGGTTTGTATCAGTATCTGGTGTGTGAAAACAGTAAGAGACGAAAACAAAAGACAGGGAAGAAATCTACACAGTGCAACTTCAGAAACCATCAACGGTCATACACAGAGGATTTAGCTGTGATTAATCTATTTAGTGCATGCATGTTACCAGATACATAAAATTACAGCTAACAGTCACTCTTGGAGTGAAAACTGCAAACTGCAAAGAAAGACTGACTATATCACAGTCAGATGATCACTAATAGATTCTGTAACCTGGTGCAGTCTGTTGTTTTTTTTACCTTGTCTGGTTGTGTAAAAAGTCGGACTTTTAAAGTCTGTTAACCTCCTCTCTTAACACAAATTTAATACATCTTCCTGCCATTATTTATCTGTAATATTCAACTTTTCACATCTGCAGTCATACTCTCCAAATCACATCCTATCAACAAACTTAAGCAGGTTGAAGTGAACATTAACAGACGCACAGATTTATAGCTTTAGACACTTCATATATAAGAGGATAAACAGGCTTATAGAGAGAAATCCTCCGGAGCTTTTAATATGATTAACACAAAGAAACATAAAACCTAACATATCTGAATAACACCAGTTTAATCTGCTTTAATATGAACTAGAATTACAGACTCAATCCTCTTTTTTTCCTTCTAAGAAAGAAAAGATTTACAACAGTTTCCTCTAAAAAGTCTAAAAGTTTAATTCTTTCTACTCAAGGAAACAATCTTTGGCTCGGTTTATATTCTGCAGAGAGAAGTTGAGGGTTACCGCTACAGCTTGACCAACTTGTTTTATTGAACTCACTGAGGTAGAGGGAGGTGGTTCAGTCAGCAGAGGACACTGAAACCTTTAACGAAAGACAAGGCTGATAGATTTTTTTATAGAGAGCACATGCATTAACACAAAGTTGAGAACTATAATAGAGTTAAATTTGTAGTTTTCATTTCCTTAATCACTGCAGTACTGTTCTCTTCGTATTATATCCTCTCAACATTGTGGTCTCAGCTCTCAAAGGCAGACGCACCGATTGTTTTGATTCACTCAAGAACGTACCATTGATTATTCGGAGGACCTAAACCCTCCTCTATGTGTCCTGTGCTTCACGTAGTACTCAGACTGTGCGCCGCATAACTAGCAAAAAGTAGTCAGACACATCCGTTACTCTCTGTTACCTTTAGTTTAAGATTGTTTAAATGAGGTCCAATGATGAGGCTGAGTCTGGACTCTCTAGACCTGTAATCAGACTTTGTTGATAATTGGGCCGATATTTGGTATCTGTCTGATTATCTGCGTCAACCTTTTATTTTACATACGGCCAATAAGATTAATGCTTTTATATGAACGAATATGAATGTTTTTATTTTGGTTTAACATTTGCTAAAGTTTTGAAAAGTTATCAGGAAGTTTTTTCATTTTTACTGTCAGTGCATATCAATTTTGAAGTATTGATTATTGGTCTGATACACCACTGATAGTAAATATCAGTAGCGGCCCTGAGTGTAATATACTGAATTAACTCGGTGTGTAGATTTCATGTGCTTTTACCGCATCACCAAGTAAAATTCCAATAAACTGTGAAAAGTTAATTAGACGTGCATTACAGAGAATTATGTGGAATAGTTTAAATGATATGTGATAATGAGTCTGAGTTAGTGAAGCCAGCGCTGAGAAAATGAAACAGAAATCTTCCAGTCCTGAAATAATTGCCTATTACAGGAAAATTGTCTGATCTTAAAGCTGAAAATGAGCCGTTTATACTGAGATCTTCATATAACTCAATCATGTGTCCCTCGTGTGTGTGTGTGTTGAGACTGTTTGGCAGTTACTGTGTGTGTTGTGTGGTCTAGTTTGTGTGTGAGCTGGGTGCTAAGTCCAGCCCCTGCGGCCCTATGATCTACAAGTCCAGATGCGTCGCCCAATTGACCATAAAATTGGCGTTCCTTTCTGGCTCTGGCAGCTCCAGTGTAGATGGCGGCTGACCTCTCATTACTCGCCTTTTTCTTTTCTCTCTTTCTCCCTCTTTTTGCTCTTTCTCGCCGCTCGCCGTCCCAGCCGGTGTGAACGAGAGCAACACTTCTGGAACCAATTAGCGCCGTCTGCTGCTAACTAGAGCTGGCTGATGAGATTTGCACGTGAGCGTTGAATCGCAGCTTTTTTTTTTATTGCGCTCTGACTCCACATCTGCCGCGCTCAGGTGCTCCAAAGACAAGTCGAGGCTTTCCCAGCCTTTTCTCTTCCTCACTGTGAAACTAAATCAAACTGAATGAATTATGATTTGCTTAAAGCCGCGTCTAAAACTAAGTGCACATCCAATCAGCTTCAGAGCAAAGAGATCCTGATTTACGCCGCGCGTGCTGCACGGCTGTGTCGCTTTGACGGCGCTGTAACTTAAATGCAGTCCTTTCCTGAAGCGAGTCATTAGGCCTCATTTCAAGTCGCAGTACGTCACTTTGAGCTGAATAAACGTCTCGCTCGCAGGTGGGGCTCATTGAAAAACCTCAAATTTACTTGAAAAGGCTCTTGACATATTTGTACCCTTTACTCAGAAGTGAAGAGAAGAGAGAGAAAAAAGAAAACCACCCTCAAACTTTAAGGTACTCTAATGATATACGAGTCTGACGCATGAGGTGAACGGCGGGCTCTTTGTCTCAGACAGGGGGCGGGTTTTGAAGTCGTGCCAATCAATTAAGCGTCACTTGAAATGGAGGAGGGGAAATTCACATTTAATTGTATTCAGGCTCATGCGACTGTACGGCTGAGAAAAAAAGAAAAGGGGGGAGAGACTACAAAAAAAAGAAAGAAAAAAAACTACAAAAACTAGGTCGGTTTGTGGTCCTTCAAACCCAGTGGTGTGATATACTGCACCCTTAAAGCTCACAGTGGTATTTATAGTGGCTCTGGAGATTTCCCTTGTAAAGCTGCAGGCTTGACCCGTAAACCAGGGCTGCCTCTCTCGCTCCCAGCCGCCCACTCGCTCGCCCTAACCAAGATCTGTGCAGCTCGCGGGAAGACTTCGCTGCTGCACGTGGGATACGGCTGGTTTTTAGGTTTTAGCTGATTGTAAGTAACGTGTTTGTTGTAATCCAGAATGATCCAGAATCTGTACCTGTTAACAAAAGCTGTGAACCTCACCTCATCATGAACACGTGTGCAGTCAGACCTGTGATGGTTTCTGTTTTGGTGCAGATTCTTAGAGAAATATGTTAAAATATGTTATTGTGCACGTGCATTTTATGACAAACTTGTAGTTTTGAGCTCCACATTACAGGCGAATTAATTTGGTTTCTGAAAATTATGATTTTAAATGGATAAAGACGAGACAATGACTAAAGCTAGAACTATATCATTTAGTTTAAACTTTTACAAACTTATGTTTTGTTGTTATTTATGAGAAGAGATAAGACTTAGAGTGTTAGTGGTGGCTCATTAAAATTTAAAACTTACATGTTTTTAGACCAAAAGTGTTCAAACTATAACCCCTCACCTGTTACTGGTAGATAATCAATCAATCAATCAATCAGAGTTCATTTGTATAGCCCTTTTTTACAACCAAACATAAAAAATCGAGAAAAAAAAATCAAAAACTTTTATTCATACTCCATGTTAACAAAAGCAAAACAAACAACAAAAAATTAAAATAAAACAAGGAAAACTGTTGGTTACAGACATTTTGGAGCCTTGAGTTTGATGATAAAACTGCTGTATTTATATTTTAATCCTCACCTTCTATTATTTGACCACTCATACTTTAATGCTTTGTAGTGCTTCTGTTTATCTTTAAGGTTGGTTTACTTCGTATATTTTTTTATTTAAACTCTTTAGGAAAGTTATTTTTGAACACGTTTTCATTCACTTTCTTCACAACTGATTCAAAAGTTTGGACACACTGTGAGAATCCGAAATAACATTTGAATTGAATAAGAAGTGTTTTAAGGAATGGATGGATGGATGGATGGATGGATAGATGGATGGATGGATGGATGGATGGATGGATAAGAAAATGGATTAAAGGTTGGAAATGGATGGATGAAAGACTAAAAGGCTAGAAAGATGGTTGAATGGATTGATGGAAGGATGGATAAGTTTAAAGATGTTTGGATGAGATGAAAGATGGATGGATGGATGGATGGATGAGATGAAATGAGATGAAAGATTGTTGGATGGATGGATGATGGCTAAGATGAAAGATGGTAATGGATGGATGGATAAGATGAAAAATGGATTGAAAGATGGATGGATGGATGGATGGATGGATGGATGGGATGAAAGATTGTTGGATGGATGGATGGATAGATGGATGGATGGGATGAAAGATTGTTGGATGGATGGATGAGTAATATGGATGGATGGATAAATGTATGGATGAATAAGATGAATGGATGGATGAATAAGATGAAAGATGAAAAATGGATTGAAAGATGGAAGAATGGATGGATGAGATGGATAGATGGACTGACTGATTGATCGCAGGGAGAGGTCATCTCCTTCCTCTCTTATTCACCTTCATTAAAGCAGAGTCAGGTAGAGCAGCAGTTATGAAGCAGGAAGGCTAAAGCGGTTCAGATTTACCAACCAGACGTGTAGAAGTTAAACTGCTGAGCTGATATGGGCTGGCATTAAGCTGGACTTTGTTTGCCTGAACTAACACTCGATTCAAAACTTCCAAATCAAAAGTTAAAAGCAGCTCATTCTTACCGTGGAGCGACTGAACTCAAACAACATTTGTTCATGAAAGAGAAGTCTGATGATTGAAATGGCTGCAGATTAGTTCTGGTAATCAAGAAAGCATTAATTGTAACAGCAGTTGTTTTTCTGCCAAAGAATTAAATCACCTTTCAGCCCACCTTGTTTCAGACCTCTGTGGTCTTCATGTTTGTGTACTTTTCTCAAATAACAGGAACTTCAATCACTAAAACCTCGACCTCTCTGACAAAACGTCTCCACAGTTTAAGAGCACTTTTTATCGCTGGGTTGTTGAAGCTGATTGCATTTTAATGTCTGCTATTATTTGTTACACCCGTCAATGTGTGTGTCCGCGTACACATGCTTTTCTGTGTGCCGAGCGTGGAGGGGGGGTATCGCTGCGTTTGTGCTGTAATGATGTAACACATGGTTGTGTTACTGTGCGGCCCTCCAGTTCGCCTGAAGGCACGGGGAAAAACATGCTGTCGAGCAGAAACTTGTATACTTGAGAGTAATTAGGTTGTTTTTCTCCTAAATTAGCCTCTAACTGCAGTGAAGTCAGAGTTATTAAAGAGCAGGGATCATGAAAATACACCTGTTTCCAACTTCTGTGGGACAGCTGAGAGCGTACACCTCTGCTGGTGAAAGAGACCACCAGTAACCACCAGAACTTTAGCTACATGCACAAAGGGAACAATCGATCATATAGTGTACTTTGAGATGTTTAGGTGCAAAACAACCAACTGTGTAATAACTGGATTTAGCAGCAGTGATGTTGTCCGTTTGTTTTGTGAAGTATTTTGAAGCCTTGTTGCAAGGGCTGGGCGATAAACCGAAAATTTACCGATACCGAAATTTACAACAATAACTGACGTCATTTTGCCCATATCAATATATTCAGTGTCAAAATAAATAGATAAATAAAAATTGGTTTTGGATGTGTGTAGGTAGGCTATGGTCTCATGTCCCTTTAAGACGCTGTCCAACGTCAGAGACGTGACTCCAACCAATCCAGTCTGTAACAAAGAGGGAAAGACGTGAGGAGATGGAGGATGGTTCAAAAGTTGAAGCGGCGGCTGGATGAAGTTAATGTGGGAGGGGGTGAGCAGCTTGTTGAGTAGTTATCGTCCATTTATTGTTATCGTGGTGAACGGATCAATATATCGTGATATTGATTTGAGGCCATATCACCCAGCCCTTCTTGTTGCACCCTATAATGTAATAATTTAATGATAATGTAAAAACATCTAATATTGTTATGAAATTTGCACTTAAGTCAAGCGAAATCAGCAGTGGTCGCCATATTTGTAATATTGACTCAACCCAATTTTTGGTCAACCTACCAGATGCGGGCGTTTATCCCTCTCACAATGGGCCCACCTGATGAGTCAGCTGATTCACCGCTGATTAACCTTAATTCACTCTTGGGTCCGTAAGCGCTTCTCTTCTCTGAAACCACTTTTAAACCAGGCTGTAATCAGGGTTTTTTTTTTCTCTAAAAAATGTTTATTTTAAGCTTAGTGTGTAGGTGGTTTCTGGTGCTTCTGCTGCCAGCCTCTAGTGGACACTCAGGGAACTGCAGATCTTAGCGCTTCTGCATTGACTTCATTTTTCAAGACCACTCTGTCTTGCCGCTTGGTTCAGACGATGTTACATCTATATTGAAACCTTTTAAAGTGTGGTCACAGAGCCGTCAAGTGTGGTGTTTAGGGACCGTTGGAAATTCAGCTACAAAAAAGAAAACAGTCAACTCTGTCTTTATTTATCGTCAACACTTTTTAGGATTTGTAAAATCTTTCAATGTGGACTAACCCTTGAAAAATTATTCATCTAAGATTTGTATTCTCTGTTATTTTAAACCTGTTCTCAAGTTTACCGTCACATATAACCGTGAAATGATTATATACAGCAGATTCTGTGGGCATGAAATGTTGGAAAAGTTAAAGCACCAATGTATCCGTTGGCAGACTTAGTTCATCAATCGTTTCTGCCTTTCCTCTTTTTTTCTACGTAGATGACATTCTGGTTATAAATGAGCTCAAGAAGTGATTTATTGACTCATGCAAGTTTGACACTTGAGAAGCCAACTCAAATCTACCTAATCCAGCTCAATCCAAGATATTAAAAAACTCTGAAGCTGTTTTCACACCCCGTTTGATTTTCCATCTTTTCATTTCTGTGCTGATAGTTTTCCAATCGTAGAAAAACGCCGCTTTGTGTCAAACTTTTTAGAGGCAGACGAACGCACAGAGAGGTCAGGTCAATATTATGAAGACCATGCTCGACAAAAAGGCCCAGAGTTAGTTTATCTGTAACACATCACCTGACTTTTCTGCTAAATTGTTGTCAATCCCACCCCGTCTTTCCCGCTCTCACAGCCGTGAGCGAGCAGATAACGGAGAGAGCGGTGAGAGGTCAGTGTTATCTGAGGGAGTAGTTTCCACTCGGGAGACCTCAGGTGGGAGAGGTCAGCCGCCCTTTCTCTCTGCCGGAGCAGGAATGTGTGGTAGCGAGAAGCAGCGCTGAGGTTAACAGGATTGTTTGGAGCAGTGGAAACTCATGACATCATGTGAGCGCTCGCAGGAGTGGAAAGGAAAGGAAATCTCCTCCCAGGGAGAAAATGGAGGGATTTGAAAGAGAAACGCCGGGCAGGACCGTCCCGTTGGAGTAAACAGCGGGTGGTCGAGCGTACACAGTGTGAAATATTATCACTCAATGTGCAGGGGATCGAGCCCGTCAAAGAGTAACCGCTTGGTTTATGTTGTCAAACCACTTGCCAGGTAAAGCTGTGGAAATCTCTCAGAAATTGGTCCTTTGGGGGATCTCCAGCTCTATTTAGTTTGGCTTTGTGGGGTGAGTTTCTGCGGCCAGCATCGACTTTCTTTTGAATTTGTCTTCCTATTTGTGCTTTAACTCATGAGTGAAACACAACAGTCATCCAGTTTATGATCCAGCTCCAGAGCCAACATGTGAACCTGATTGAACTTGAGGAGGGAGGCAATGAAACACAAACAGTTACCGTAGTTAAGTGGGAGTTTAAGGTATCACTATCTCTGAATTATGTCTCCTGTTGACAACTTTTGACTTTTACGTCGGTATAATTCAGACACAATTGGACTTGGTAGAAATGGATTATTTAATATATGAGAATATTTAAATTACGGCATCATGTGTTACAGGAGCTTCTTGACCTTAAAGACCACCATCACAGAGGGGTGAGCGAGGGGAGCATTTCAATCTAGAGTGACCGCTTGATATCACCAAATATCCCCGTTTCTTCACCCTTTCCCTTCAAAATAAAGGAACATTCTGTTATTTTTATTCTACTTTATCACAGGCCCGATGGCAAGGCTGATTTAAGCAGGGAATATCAATGGAGCGCATCCTTATTTAGCTTGTCCTGTCAGTGCTGAAGTAGATATCAGAAGTCCCGCCTCTTCTTGATTCTGATTGGTTTATGGTCAAGAAATGGTATTGACACACACATTGCTTTAACAGTTGATCTATTTTCAGCTAAAAGTAGCAGAGGATGGCAGACAGAAACAGATGTGCTCCAAACCACTGTCATGGACCACCTGATATTGTTGTGTGAACAAACTCAAACTGTAATAACAGAACAACACGACATATCAATTTACCATAAAATCCACTCGCTTCGTGAGACCAGCAGCTTTTTGGGTCATTATGATCAATAATTTTCAAAATTTTAACCCCCATTAGGAAAACAAAAATAGATGCTGCTAGCACAAAAAAATAGAATTTTAAAACGAACATGTCCACTGTTAGTGAAGTTGAGTAGAGTGACCAGGGCCACACCTGGTTGAGTTTATTTTTCTCTGAGTAACATTTCCTTCCAGTTATTAGTCCTTAAACAGCTCTGTGACCAATCCTGTTCAGTTTTGTAGATTTTATTTATGTATCACTGATCTGGTGAAGAACTGAGATCCTCTCCTGGAGTTAGTTTCTGTCTTGGCTGTTTCTTTTGCAGTTTTCACAATCAGATGGCGAGGTAAGCAGTGCCATGCTGTAAAACTGGTAATTTGACCCCAAAAGGCCAAAAAATGACCCAACTAGAGCAGCCACTGTGGTAGGGAATCAGAGTTATTGTGCTGGAGTTTCAAAAAAAAAAACAAACCCTGATAAAATCAGTTAAGATTAGATTAAAGGAATAAAAAAATTAAAACCAATTACACATTAAAAACAGCTAAAAAAAACAACTAAAATCAGATTTACAGAGCATAAGCTGATGTTGCGTGCTCTACAGTTTTAACATCTTCAGACGATTCTGCTTTTCCCTTTTTTTTTATCTGTTCTTGTTCTTATTTTCTATTGTAAACACTCTGACAACGATCTAACCCAATTTTTTCTTCTTCTCATTGATATTATTATAGTAATCCAGCAGAGTCTGTCTTCAGAGTCCTAATGCTATGTAGAAAAGGCTCACCCTTGTCATGAAGACAGCAGAGTAATAAAACTAGATAAATGTAAGAATAGCACCTACGAAAGGCAGGTCTATCGATGCATGGCAACAAAACACGATGAAAACAGCGTTTAAGATGCACCAAGAGGGAAATTAGCATCGCTTGTCCGACATAAATAAAAGTAAACTGTCGAACGCCGCCTGTGATGACGGAGCAGATTCATGCTGTTTTCTCATTTCAGTGAAGTTGTCTCAAAAATCCGCTGATGCACTTGGTTAGACCGTTTCTCCTAGAAACAGACTGTAAACACGTCTGAAAAGAGGACTACTTTAAAATGATATGATTTATTTTATGACCAAGCAAACCTTTTTGATGTTTTAACTACTTTTAAAGTGAAAGGAAACAGAAACAGACAATCAGAGTCGAGAACGAGGAAAGACAACAACTCCCAATTTTAAAGTTATGGTGTTTCAACTGCAGGACCTCTTGTTAGCAGATCTGTAAAGTGACTTTTATAACTGAAACCACATTTTAATGCAGTAAAAGAAACTAAACAAATACCTTAACTTTTTAACTCGAGGTCCTTTCGTGGTTCCTCCCTCTTCCAAACAGCACATAAAGCTGAAAATCAGAGTTCTGCTCTCAATTTAAAGAAAATAACAAAAGCCTTTCATAAAGTTAAAAAACTGATAAGTCAGAGAGTTCGTCCAGTAAAATCTATCAGAATAATTCTGAATGAAGCCTCAGCATATTGATTCAGTAATCTTTATGAGAATGAAAGCTGTCATCAGTCTCCTCTCACTTTATTAATCCCCCGCTCTCTCCTCCACACTCATTGGCTCCCTGGCAAACAGTCACACATCCGATAGGGCAGTAAAGTAAAACTCTTCAAGGGTCTTTTTTTATGTAACAGTCCAAACTTCAGTATCTTGCCTGAAATGAGTCGGAAAAGGCCTCCAGCTGCCAGCATCTGTCAACAGGAGAGGGTCATGGATTTGGACGGATTTTACTGCTAAAATTTACGCAGCTGTCAATTCCGATTGATCCGCAATTAGCATGTTCGTTGTGCTGGACAGCTACACTCGTCTGGACAGACAAAGAATCCATTTGTAATCAGGAGGCCGGGTTCAGATCATTCCTTGATGGAGACTGGGATCCATTGACAGGACATTTAATACCATGTTTGATTGCCAAAAGCTTTACTGTCCAATCATAAGTCTGGGGATGTGCATCTTCCCTCCACACGCCATAACTTTCCGAAGACAAATGCTGAACCTCAACTTATATTTTGGTAGATTGCAGAGCAGAGACGACCCGCATGAGCATGATGAAGCTGGGAGAGCCAAGCTTTAAGAGAATCATCAAACCTGACCATCAAGAAGAGCTGATATTAGATTATTAACAGAGAGAGGAGAGCAGGGAGAGGAGCAGGAGGAGGCAGGTGTGTGTTTTCATATATGTCTGAAAAGCCAAAGGACAGGTTCACAAGCGTGCACAAGCGCTAACTACTTAACAACTTCAGAAAGTGAGAGACATCAATTAGAATCATAATTAAATACAAGCCAAAGTTTTAACGTTATAAAAGACGTCATAAAAGCTTGAAAAGACTGAATGATTTATCAGATCTGACACCTGTGATAGCATGCAAACAGGTAAAAAACTCAAATCTGTCAGTGTTTATGACTCACTTTACTACGAGTGGAATCTGGTGTTTACTTTAGTCATACTTAGGATCTTTGAAGAAGTTTATACCACCAGGTTAGACAGACATGCATTGGTAAACAAAGCAGATGGACGAATGGGGCACTTTCACCAAGCGCAAGTAAACTCATCTACTCGCTTAATTCGCGCGAATCTAGACGCGTGAATGAAGAGTATTTACACGCTTCATTCTCATGTCAACGGTAATTTCAATGATAATCACTGCCAATTCAAACGACGGGATCAAGTGATAAAGATTTTTCACAATTTACCAGGTAATCCGACTTCCTCACTTGCCTCCAGGCGAACTCCTTTTTATTCCAGTGTCTGTAATTGAGAGAGAAGGTATCATATAATTCGGGGCACCCACACACCAACACGATCAGTTCGTCCTTCATTTTAGATACCAGTGAACAACTGTCCGTTTTCATACGGCTCCCGACAACCTTTGTGTTGATTAGTTATCGAGACGCGAATATCTGCTCAAGTTGTGACATTTTCAGATACCACCCAATTCGCGTCATTCGCGCTGCCAGAGTAGTCCGAGTGTCTAATTGCGTCTTTGCATTGATTTAACATGTAATTCATTCGCGCCAATGATCTTACTCGCGCTTGGTGTGTGAAGACAGGAAGAGTCTTCCAGTTTTAAACAGGTGTGTAAATGTATGTGATATGGAACAGTTTTATCCTGTGTGGATTTAGTGACAACCAAAAACAGTGATTTTCAGCCTATACGGAAACTTCCACTACAGAGTCATGTCTGTTTTTAATGCAGTGCTAAGGTCAGGGATCTCTGCTGGTTGTGGTTGTGAGGTAAATCTACATCCCAACCCTCACCTTTGGGAGGTAACCAACAAAAACAAGCAGCCAAATCCCCTTTTTTCTCCCCAAACCTTTCTCTCAAAACATCCTGTCTGTCTTGAAGCAGTTAGTTTAGTTGCTCAACTTTCATTCACAGCATCTATTTGTCCGCCTTTCCCAGCTTTCCTTTCAGCCTTTCAGGTCGAATTATTGTCATCAGGGCTTGTTTATGTTGTTAAAAGAGACTATCTGATCTTATTTCAGATTTTGCATTTCATCATCTTAGTCAAATAAACATCAGCTGGGCAGTAGATCCTCAATTAGTGTGTTTGTTGTGTTAACACCTCAGTCCAGGCTGGAAAAATGGAGACATTTTTTCTCATCTTTGAGCTGATTACAGCCTCACCGCTTGTGTTGCAGAACTCCAGAATCGGTCATTTTGATCACTGCCTCTAATTCATGTGGCAGGAAAACAGGATGCTGCTTTGAACTGCACAGTAGGTTTGGAAAAAAGATGCTTTTAGTTTCAGAAATAACAGTGGATGGAGGAAGAGCAACAGAAAGTCATTCATTCATAATTTGCCTTTCTGTGTACAAACAAAGGACGTATTTTTAAAAATATGTCTTCTTAAGTACCAAGATTATCAGCCCAAAAAGCAGAGTCGACTTGCAATTTGTCCATTTATTATTATATCCAATATATATTTTCTTTGCAGGAAGTGATTTGGCCGCCGTGCACTTTTTAAATCCTCAAAATTACACTTTTGTGTTTTAACTTTTATGAGGATTTTCACTGGGAGTTCAGATGCAAACTGTTTCTCCTCCTTCTCTCAAAACTGGCCAAAAAACAAACCAAATTAAAACACTAGATGATGATCTTTTGTGCCCAATATCAGCAGACTGAAAACATCTGCAGCTAACGTGCACAGGTACATCTCAACAAAGTCATCAATAAGGTCAATTCGAAAATAGATATCACTCTTCTTGGTGACCTGGATTGTTTGTCTCTTTCTGCTCCCAAAGGCCTC
This sequence comes from Xyrichtys novacula, assembly GCA_962446985.1. Classification (NCBI taxonomy): domain Eukaryota; kingdom Metazoa; phylum Chordata; class Actinopteri; order Labriformes; family Labridae; genus Xyrichtys; species Xyrichtys novacula. The sequence goes on from OY660871.1 coordinate 31,247,056, forward strand.
TGACTTTTGTTAAATCATCCATTTGTACCAGTTTTTAACTCCAGATTGAAGTAAGTGCACGGTTTGTCTCACATCAATCATAAACTCAGTAAACTAAATCATCTCCTGAACAACCGTAACACACATTGACACGGTGCTGAGTCAGCGCCTGGTGTGCTGAGGCCAACTAGACGTACGTTTATTCTGTTTAGGATTAAATGGAACGAAATGGAGGGAAGGAAGAAGCCAACAGGAGTCGACTCATGGAGTTAATTTGTTTGCAAGTCACCTAAGCTTGTTTTTTTAGATGGGATTCCTTCAGTGTTTACGTTTGCAGATGGATTATAAAGGAACCAACAAAGATCCAAAGTTTCTCTTGCTTTCTGTAACAAATGAAGTGTTTAAAAAAGCCTCATGGGAAAAGTTAGTCTCCTTATGGAGCTTCTGCTGAGGCTCCATGTTGAGGGCTATAAAAAGCATAGTCTCAGTGATGTTTCCTTATTTGTTTCTGCACTGAAGAAGGGTTATAAAGGTCAAAGACGGCAGTGGCCATATTGGAAACACTGACTCAAACTGACCTTTGGTAAACCTTAAAAGTGACAAAGGAGTTGAGGCAGCGTCCTTGCAAACAGCTTTAATGTACGAACCTTTAAGTGACCCCCCAATGACCCCCAACGCAGTGTGTACACGTCAATAAATGTGCTATTCAAGCCTAACCTATTTACTGCACCAGAATGTAAACATGTTAGATTTTGATGTAAAAATTGGCATGTTAACATTGGTGTCAATGGGACTTTGTTTGATTTGGAGCCAGCCCCAAGTGGACACTCAAGGAACTGCAGTTCTTTAGTTTTGGCTTCATTTTGTCAACTCAGTTTAAGCTTATTAACTCCGTTTAAGCTTTATCTTTTTGGCAAATTTCCGAACTTGTAGACAACAAAGATGTGACTTGAACCGGTATCAGAGTGAGTCCACAGGTCTGCACTTGAAGAAAGAGCTCTGAAAGTAAAGTATCACAAAGCTGCTGTGGTGTTAAGTGAACTGAACAGATATGAAACTCTTCGGGATGTTTTCAATGAGCCGTAACAGTCTAGGTGCGCCATCTTTGACCTTACATGTGACCTTTTTTGCAGGCGTACGGTAAATCAAAACAAAAAACAGATGTGAAAGTAAAAACCTCCAAACAACTGTATCGTTTCAAATCTGCGTATCATCAAACTACTTTGTGTTTTTGCTACGCTTTCAGCGAGCAGCAACTGCACTTTCACATGTGTTTTGTCTGGCTGCACAGCACATGAATGTGTGACTGTGTGTGTGTGCATGCGTGGGAGTGTGATGGCAGTGATTCTCATGGCTGTGCTGCAGAGTCGGACCCTCAGGAGGGACATTAACCTGCACAGCGTATCCTTCCTGCTGCTCAAACAGCCCGTGCGCTGAGACGTATATCTGCTTATAATGAACAGACAGGAATTGATCTTTGAGTGGAGGCGCACATGAGCATGTGGACATGAACACGTGGATATGTGTGTACATGTCACACCATGTTTCTTCATACTTATACATGATCCTTTTTAACCGCACAATAGAGACGCACTTTATCTTAAATACACGGTGGTTTAATATCCAACTTAAAGCTATTATGAGGAGTTTTTTCATGTTTATGAAATTTATATTTATGGTTTCAGAATATACAATAGTAAACTTTTATTAGGCAGCAGGATGAGACTTTTGGTCAAAGGACTCTACTTTTGCATGAAGAGGACAAAATAAGCAAAGACTGCTTTGTCCACAGGGGGCGCCAAAGTCGTCACAAACCAAATAGTCCTTACAGGTGTTTAAGGCATTCAAACGAAGATATACAAATAGTCAATCCTGTCCCTGATATCATATATCATGTAAAAGCATCAGTGTGAATATCAGTCCATTTCATAAACATAAAAACTCCACATAGTAGCTTTAAATCCTGACCACCCAACCGGTCTTAAAGTCAGAAAAGATTTTGGACAAAGTGAGTGCAGTTTTTTAACAGAGTAGTAACTAGTTTGCCAGGTATCGCTAAAGTTAGCAGTAGCACCACTAACTCTCAGACCTTCTTGCAGGTTAACATTTACATACATGTGCTCATCATGCATTCCTCCAGTGGTGGGCGGCTGCACTACAGCTCTAACAGAGCATATGGCCGACATTTCAGGCCTTCAGTAATAAATATGTCCGTCTCTTTCATGCTTTAAATCTGCTCATTATTAGCAGACAGGAAATGTTCTCTGTAGAATAGATATGTGTGTGTGCGTCGCGCCTTTCACCCAGACTTTTGGGGATTTATATGAACAAGACTCGTCGTTTTTTTAAACCCGGTCGGTTTTGGATGTTTGCAGTTGTTTAAAATGGTTTAACTGAACTTTAACTATAATTCTATCAGTGATGCTGTGCACCCAATAACTTTGGTATTCTTTTTGAATGGAATCTTTAATAGCCAGGATTTTCATGAACTTTAAAAGTTATTAAAAAGTTACAGAGGAAGATCTTAAAAGTTTTGCTAATGTGTGAGATTCTCTTAAAAAATATAACAAACCACTTTACAGTGAATCTACTTCCCTTACAGCAGGTGCACAGATCTAGAAATACATTATCAATAAATAAATCCTATATTTTATGACTGAAAATCATTATGACGTGTTGCAAACTGTTCAAACTCCACTCCTCTGCCTCTGCAGCAAGATTAAAAGACCCAGATCCCTTTCTGATACACTTCAGTCCGGGTCTGGTGGACTGTAGCAGCAGCCATGTGTAGCGGGGCTCTGCAAACATCCTATTACAGGTCGTACATCACAGGCCTGACAGCAGCCGCTCTGCACTGTTTTCATTTCAATCACCAGTGCAGCTGTGCAGGAGAGCGGTGTGGCTCTGCCATGTTAACCCGCAGAGGGCAGGACGACGGCTGGTCACCGGGGCAACACAATGCACCCTGTGGTGTTAAGTATGGATACGTGATGTTTAATGCCCTCTTGCAGCACAGAAAATGACTGTTTTTTAAATGTCTGTACGGGTATTTTATGGTGGGTTTTTTTGTATTGTCAGACCTCAAAATGTGTCTTTTTGTGTTTGCACCGTGTCTGGTCACTGAAATCTACATCCAGTTTTAGACAGACCTGCTACTTAGCAACCGAAAAACAGCAATTATGCTCGTGGTTGACCTGTCGATGCCAGTGGCTGATAAATAGAGACGAACAGCTGATGATATAGAACGCTGATTGTTATTTTGCTTCTTTTTTGTGCAACTTTTAAAATACAACAATTTCATAATAACACCATGCATACACACTACAATCTAATATACATGGTGAACTCACTGGCAAGGCTGCCTGCAGTGTCTGCAGATATTATTGGTGCTGATTAGTTCAATCATTTCTTGGCGAGCATAATTCCTGCAAACGTCAGAGGATTTTTGTCAATTAAACTTTCACCAGGACAAGAGAGTTTGGCCTTAAACTAAAGAGTCCTCTTTTTCCCCCTGAGTAAATAAAGCTCTTCAAAGAAGCAGAGAAAAATCCACAAAGCCACATGTTTGTGGTTTTTTGTATAACTGCCCTTAACTAAGTACCTTCAGCCCCAAAACAAAGTGAGTGCGAGCTGATCTGCTGAGATCCCCACTTTTGGAGCCGCTGCTGGCTGGTCGTAGTGCTTATTTGTAGACGATCAAACCCGCTTCCTTCCACGATGTAATCTGTCCCACATGGATTTCCACAGAGTCCATTAATAAGAGGAGAAGAGGGGTACATGAGGAGAGATGGAAACAGGGAGAAGTGGGTGCCCTTCTTCTGCCTCGACATGCGGATTTGATAGAAACGTCTGTCATGCTTCGGGCTCTCTGAGTGAAATGTGATTTGCGAGGTTTGCGCTAAACCTCTCGATCCCAATCCGTCTCCATGAAGGACATGATGCAGTTATGCTTCTCTGTAATCTGCTTTTACTTCAGAGAATTCAGACCTTTTGTCTCCACGTTTAAAATAATGACATTATGCTCAGAAAACATGCTGTAAAATGGATTAGACTTTATTCTGACTATCCCCTCATCGCACCTCTTCTATTAACCCCGTTGGGCACTGAAGTATGAGGCGCTGTTTAAGCTCGGTCTGTAGAGCAGGCAGCTCGTGATCAGAGGTGACAGAGATTTAGACCTGATGACCCTCTGGCTTGTGCTGCATGTCATCTTTAAACTCTCTTGTTCAGTCTTTACCGTCAATTAGGATAAAAAGAAAAAAACCTTGTTTGTAATAAAGTTTTCTTTACATTCAGTTTATTTATTTAGCAGATAAAGTTGAGGTAAAAAAAGGAAAATGATATTGAGAAATATGGAACATGAATGAATTTGTCTGATCTGGAGTACTTCTTAGTTTTTTTGTTTTTGTTTGTTTTTTTGTTGTTGTTTTTGTTTCGTTTCGCTTTGCATTTCTCTCTGCCGTCCAAAGTGACTTTCTTGGTTTGTTTTTTGATTTTGTTTTAGTTAAAAGTCATCTAAAGCTCAGAAATACCTAAAGATGTGAAAATTAAACAAGTTTTTTGTGGTCCATAGATAATTTCTTTCTTTTTTTCTCTTATTTTTTCTTTGTTTTTATTCAATAAATTCACCAAAAGCTCCAAAGTAGTCTGGAATGGGTAAACAGAACAAAGATATTTCTAGTCCATTGATATATATATTTTTTTGTTTGTTTGTTTATTTTATCTTGTTTGCTTCGTTGTTGTTTTTTTTGTTTTTATTTTTTTTCCTTTTTTTCCTTTTTTTTCGCTCATGGAAGCATTAAAGCTCCAAAGTTTCCTACAAAGTGTAAACAGAGTAACGTTTCTGTAATCCAGCTTATTTGTTTCTATTTGTTTTTTTTCTTCTTTGTTTTCTTTTGTTTTTGTTTAATCATGGAGTAATCACAACCTCCAAAATACAAACTTATGTGTCAATGATACAAGGTCCCTCATGTTATAAAAACTATTTTGTTTTTGGTTTCTATGTCTATTTTTGTTTTGTTTGTCATAATTATTATAATTATCATTATTATTATGACTTTTTGGGACATTTGTAGCTGTCAGAAACATCAATTATAGATAATTTCTTCTAATATTGACTAATGTATCTATCTATAGGTTTGATCAATTACTTTGAACATGGATTGATCACAAGCTACTAAGTCGTTTGGGTTTCGCCGAAGAAAAATGTTTGAACTTAAAGGATCAGAGCAGGTAAAAAACAGGAGGCGGCCTTCGCTCCGTCTTTCTCTTTGTTCCGTCAGTCGCTCAGTTTCTATTTTCCGTCTGTGTGGAGGCAGATTTCAGAGCAGGTACTGAGAGGTAGAAACCAGAGAGAGCTTTGTGTTCCTCTCTCTCTCTCTCTCTTTCTTTGCGCCTCTCAGAGGAAAACAGCTGCCGTGTCCACGAGGAAACGCTGCTTTTTTTCCCATCAGGCCGTTCTGCCTGTGATGGACAGCGGTCGGGGTTTTGGCTCGGGTTGCGATGTAGGATGCAGTTTATGGGCCAGAACGCAGCGAGGGGTGGAGGCCCGGCTGTTTCTGGCAGAAATACCCCCTCCCCTCTCCTCTCTTTTCTGAACAGCGAGGTCCCCCATGACAGTGACCTCCTGACCCCACCGTAAGAGCGTCAGGAGAGAAGAGCTCTGAGCCCACTCTCCACATCTTCCCCTCTGTTTTCTTTCAATTAGATTTCACTTCCACTGTTTGCCTTTCTGCTCACTGCTCGTAAATGATACCTGTCACACTTTCTACTTCAGTCATCGACCTTTTCTGGGGTACAATGATCCAGCTGAACATTTTTCAGCACTTAAGTCTTTTTCCTCGTCTTTTTCAGTCTTTGAGAGGGAAACACTTCTGATGTTTATATGAAAATAATTCGACATGATGTTATTGAAAGAGAAAAAACCTTTCTGTTAGCTTACCAAACGTCCACTACAATAATCTGTCAACAAACTGTGTAAAATACTGTGCAGGAGTTTTGGTTTTTCCCAAACAGTAAAAAGCTAATATTTAAAAAATCAAAGTTAATAGAAAAATAATTGATGTTTGTTCTGAGTTTTGGTATTTATAACTCTTTACGGAAATAGTCAGAACAGAACAGTAATGGTACAGGAACCATTACTGATACTAATGCTAATATAGGAACAAATACAGACAGTGACAACGATGCCAAAACAGGAACTAAATATTGATTCTGATACTGGTATAGAATCTGATACTGATACCAATATAGATTCTGATGAAGATAGTAATAATTATACCAAAACAGATACTAATACCAATGCAGATACATATACCATTACTGATACTGATACAGACAGCAACAATGATACGACTACAGATACTGACACCGAGATACAGATACTGAAAACTGATACAGATACTGACATTCATATAGATACTGTCTCTAATTCCACTACAGGTACTGATAGTGATAAAGATACAGATATAGATACTGAACCTGACACTTGTACATACTTATACTGATACTTTTACAGATACTGACACTAATATAGATTCTTATGCAGATTCTGATGATTATACCCAAACTATTACGAATACAGATACAAATACTATTACTGATATCCATATAAACAACAACCATGATACTACGATGATACATGATACAACTCTGGATTTGTTGCATGTTCCTCCTCATATTCAAGCAGTTGGCTCATTTACACTTGCACATTAAAAAAGCACCTGAAGCGAGCTTAATCACCTCTTGTTTGTTATTGTTTATAAGGTGTCAAAAGCTTTTATTTTGAAGGAAACAGAAGCACATCTGGTGTAATTCTCTCTCTCTCTCTCCCTCTTTGTGTTTTTCAGGCCTTTGTCTCCCTCTCTCTGCTGTACTGGGCACTACAGGGCTTCTCGCAGCTGCTCAGTATCAAGAGGAAAGCTGACTGAGTCTGCACCAGTGATGAGCCTGAGGAATATTGTTATTTTAAAACATAATTTCTAATATAATTCTATATAAACACATTTCAATCACCTATTACAGTGTATTTAACCGTGTCTGTAGATGTCATCTTTCAACTTTTGCTGTTTTGTATTGGAGGAGCTCGATAAAAGCTTCTGCTTGATTCACTTTTTACTTGAATTTTAAACTGTATTAAGTCTGTTTTTAACAAAAGCTTCATGTAAGTTGTCCATATGCCTCTTTTTAAATGAGTCCGGTGCTGTTTGAACAAAGGTGCTACTGTGATAATTCAAGTACTAATCACACTAACTTGTCTGTAACCCCTGAGCTGCCGTGTAATGCCTTTACTATGCAACATATACCTCTTATTCAGCAAATAACTACTGCTCACACTGACGGCTGATAATTGGAGTTTTGACTTGCACAAAACTGTACGGTACACTGTTTTCTTCTTCTGACTGCAATAAAACACAACCCTGCCTGTCTTTGTTTTTGATTTTTAAGTATAGTTAGTGTCCACGGAGCAGAGCACTCTTGTGAAAATCTCATTTGAACCTCCAGATCATGAGTGGAGATAAACGCTTCCAGCAGATGGTGCTGTTTTCCTCCACCGAAGCTGCACCACGACTACCCCCAATTAAAAAGTTGGGACGCAGTGGAAAGGTTAACAGAGTTCAAAGGTTTGCAACATGAAAATTTGGTTTTATGGAAACTGTGCTCATTATGAAATTGATGCCAGCAACACTTTTTTAAAAGTTCAGACAGGAGCAGAAAATTAATTTAAAAAAATCTGTGCAATAAAAAAGTCAATACAGCTAAAAGAAAATCTCCCAACTTATTAGATTTCATGCAACTGGTTTTGTAACTCTGTGAATCTCTGCACAAAAGGGACAAGGCTCAAAATCCAAAAATGGACATGGCTCTGTAGTAGTAACCATCACACGGGCTTAAAATCCCAACTGAATACTTTTGTCTGTAAACAATGAATCACTGCACCCACATAAACGTCATTGAGCCTGAGCCTAAAATTTGATATTCTTTCTGGAAATCATGGACACCATGAAGTCCACGACAAAGAGGAGAGGGACCACCTGACTTGTTGTCAATGCATATTTCTAAAGTTAGCATCCCTGATTGTTGCAAAACAGTCTTGCTGCAGACCTCCTCTATGAGTACCCACCTCCACTGAGCAGACTAGAATTTGATTTGAAGCCTTTCAAAATAAAAGCAAATGTAGCAGGAGTATGTTTTTTTATGTCTTAAGTTGATTCGAAGCCTTTCAAATTAAAAGCAATTAGACTGGGAAGTACGTATTTTATGTCTCGTGTGAATATACTTTATTTCTTGGGGCTTTATTCTATGCATATAATGTTAATATGACTTTTTGTGTGTGTTCATGTGTTCAACAAAGAGAAAATGCAAAACAGGATGACCACTTTAAACAAACTGGAGCGTGTGAGAAAAAACGTAACCTCGGGTCCTATCAGTGGAGGTGCGTCTTGACCATAGACTGTATGGACAACTTGGTTCAGCCTTCAGCCAGGATACGGATATGAAGCCAAAAAGCTCTCGGTAATTTTGTGTTTTTTCGCTGCTTCCTTAAACCAACATTGCGCAGTAGAATTGTACGCATTCGAAGAAGAGTCGCTGAAGTTTGTCCACAGCTCCATCAGCTTTGCTGCCGGAGGCGGGATTTATGACGTAAACTGCAGCCCGTCACCAGAGGGTGCTGTTCTCGGAGTAGCTTAACCCAGCGAGGAGGTAGACGGCGTCCATTCTATATACAGTCTGTGGTCTTGACAGTGAAGACCTGCAACCAGACCCCTCTCAGTGGTTGGGGGGGGCACCCATAAATACTGACCATTTACAGTTTTAGACAAAGACCCTTTCAGGATAGACCTGTCTGCACAGACTGCAACAGTGTGGCTCAGTAGTAGAAGAATCCTGCCTGCAGTCCCAGTTTATAATCCATTGAAAACATTTGGCACATCATGACACTAAATATGACGACAAAGGAGACCTTAAACTGTAGAGCAGCTGAAAACTTATCAGGCTTTAAAATGTGTGTGTACTTTTGTTCTCATTTTCATATCTGTTCGTTGTAAAAATAAAGGACATCTGATAACTGAGCAGATGCTTTCCACTCAGATCAGTTTCAATAAATTAGCTTGACACTTGAGTGTGAATATTTGCAAACACTTGAAAGCATATCTCTCGTTAAAAATCGTTGGTAATCATATCTTATAGTCAATCTCTCTGTCAGGTTAATGACTGTAAAATGCATGCACACTGAAGGAGCAGAAGGGTCTATATGAATATTCATAATGTGCCATATTAACAGCTCCACAGATGGCTTCACTCTGCTCTACATACGTGAAAAATTCTGCGTAAAATATCAACCCTTTTATTAAACACGTTCACCCGAACAGGTGCAGGTAACATCTGCGAGGAGCAGTCTGCAGAATCAGCTGACTCTGATGTGAATGCACGCCGTTTAAAGTGAACAGATATCACATGTAAATACCAGGAGATAAAGTGCATTTTATTGGGAAGAAATAACTGAAATTTAATCTGGTGTTAATCTAATCAAGTGAGCATATATTAGAGTTACAACGGCATATGTGTGAAGGAGGGAAACTCGAGTGTTTCAGTGCTCTGATGCAGTTACTTCTCATTTCACAGATTATTTTATGACTGACATTAAGACCCTGATGTTTTTTTAATATCATTACCTGGAGTCCATTTAGTCTGACAGTATTAACCCCAAATAAACTTGCCTCACATCGACCTGTTCGAGTTTCTAAAAATAGTCTCTGGCTTTGGGATTAAGATCGCTGCTTCTTAATGATCTGTTGGTTTATTGACGCCATCCACCAACAGCTGACATATTGATCGTGTCAAAGAAGGATACGGCCTTCACCTTCACATGAAATCTTGCTAATAGGCGGTGAGGGAATTCAGCCCAGGGTCCCGCTTAATGGAACGAGGAAATGTCGCTCAAGAAGGGCGATCAATGAGGCGCTCGATGAGAATTAGATCTACCGGGGCTCTCTCTGATGTAAAAGGCAGCAAAAACAAAGCAACAGTCGTCTCATCCTCAGCTGTAGTAGCAGCTTTTTCACTAACCCTGAATCATTTATGGGATTAATTGAATTTATTCAGTTTACCAGTTTATAATTTACAATCAGACTGACAGTAATGATGCCTGTAAGCATCTTAAATGGGAAACATTAGATGGAAACTTGATATTTTTTTCTAGTGAGGGAAGAGACCTGTCTCGTTTCATCGTGTCGAGATGCTTTTTCACACTCATTGTTTATTATCCTGCTTATTATCCAGCTGCCAACAAACAGTTTTACCCTCAGTATTGATTCAAAGATGATTTCATAGATTTAAAAATGTTTACTCAGCTGGAAATACTCCCTCAGTTTCGACTGTTGTTTGCGCCTCCATGGCAACAGTATCAATATCAGCTTATTTGGCTGAGTTAGTATTGATGTGCATGTTTTATCTCGCGTTAAAGTCTTGTCATGATCTTGATGTAAAGTCGTAAATCACTGATGATAAAGTCAGGACGTTATCGTCTTTCACTGTCAAAAATCATATTAAACTCAGTGTTTTTATTCAGGCTCACATCCGTGTGTTTTTATTGGCCTTTTAAACAGCAGCACCTTCAGATCACAGACGGTTATAAGTCTGGTTTCAGGGAGGGTCACAGCAGTCAGCTCTGCTCTAAAGTCTGCAATGACCTGCTGATGTCCTTTCACACTGACCGCTCTGCAATATCACTCTTATTGGACCTCACCTTTACTTTTGACATGGCAGACCATTAAACCGCCTCAGACATCATGTTGGTATCCAGGGTGGTGCTTTCCGGTGTTCTTCTCTGCATCTGCACCCATCACCAGTGGAAAGGGAGACCAGACGTCGTGATTTCCTGGGACAGTCCTCGTTTTGGATGACCCGTCTGTGGATAAACCTGCCCCCAGAAGAGTCCCCGATTTTAGTGATTTATAAATGAGAAAAAAAAGTTTGCATGTAGACTAGAACAACGGTTATTATGGTTGCCCGGGAGGTAGGTAGGAAGCAGGAGTGAGCATGTAGCACACAGTAGTTGTTTACTCACCGCAGTAAAGATGTGTCCGTCTGTCCACCACCCCCCATGTCCCTGGATTTCATTTAGAAAGCTGCTCACCTTACCTGTGGAGTACCTCAAGGCTCCATGTTAGGACCTGTGCTGTTCTCCTTGTGCATGTTTCCTCTACATTCCACCTTCACAAAACATTTTCATTCATTTGCTATGCAGATGATACCCATATGTACCTCTTGTTTAACCCATCTGGCCTCATTTCAACTTGGCAAATTTTGTGCTTGCTGCTGCGTCAGACAGTACAAGTTTTTTCGTTTTTACATGTTCATTTTAGGGTTGGAAGGAAGATTGAAACTATTAGTGCAAACATAGACTTTGAAATAGTCCTATTCCCTCAGCAGGAGGAGGAAAAACGTTCATTTTGGACCAGTTTTGAGACAGAAAACACACCCGTTATCTCAGGCTTTTCTCATCCCCAAGTTTTCCCTTTTTCTCGCTTCTTTGTCTCTCTTAGTTTTTTTTGCTGTTTCTTGTTTAAACCATTTTATTGTACAGCACTTTAGTCAAGGCTGGTTGCTTTAAATGTACCTGATAAAGTCATGTAATTTGATCTATATATGGTCTTCGTTCCTGTAGCTCGTCTGTTTGCATTTCTCTCCTCTCAGTCAGTCATGAAACACCCCCAAAGCCTGCACTGTGCTGCAGTTTGTGGTTACTTTGTGTCTGTTTTCTTCAATTTGCTTGATGCCCTTTCCTTCAGCTCCATCTTTGTTTTGCTATGATAATACATCCTGGGTGACTTTTGTTCTGATTACATTAAAGAAAAATAAACATCACCACTCAAACACTGTGTTGACACAAAGCAGTCATCATCAGATAAAGGAACCAATAAACTCCAGAGTGGACGGTGGAAACATGAATCAGATTTAAGGATGACGATTCAACATCTCTCTTATCTTCTGTTTGCCTTTCTCTGAGAGAAACGCAGCCTCTCTGCTTCTCCACAGATAAGATACTCACTAGCACTTGTGTTTTTGTGGGAATGTGTTCTGCTCACTGACTCGATGGCAAATCACATCAGCACTGGATGGAGAAACCTGCGAACGCCTGAATGCCTCAGGCTCCCTTCCTGACATCACCTCTGATGACTGCAGCTAAAGTAAGATGACGTTAAAATACGATTACACTTTTCTGTTAGTTTACTTGTCAGCACACCTGTCCTCAGAGTACGACAACATTTAGAGAATAATGAGAGGACAGACTTCTGAAAACAGCGTTATGATCAATTTTATTTGATATTACTCTGCCTTAAATTAATTGAAGTTTGCATGCAAGCTGGAATAAGATATAAACCCACTCAAGATATGTGGTAACGCTTGTTGTGATAGTTCAGCCAGGACCAAAACAGTTATATTTGGTGGTATGGCTCTGATGTAAGAGCTCCCTGTCTTTCTACATGCCAACGTTAAATACCAAGGCAGGGAGAGCAGCAGCAAAGACCCTCAGGGAACAAAACTGAGCAAACACCGGTGACAGAGGAAGAAAGTAAAACCACTCTTAACTCTGTACTGTACATGTGGCTTGTTTTGTCTGAAGGTAAACACTGTAAGATTGAAGTTCTTGAAGGCATTAGAAGAAGAAAAACCGAGGAGATATCAACTTTTGTTTTCACCTTGTCTCTAAAATCTAAGAATACACAATTTTGGTTGAAAAAGTTGAAGTAAAACAGACTCTACAGGGGGCTTTAAATGGGAGCACACATGGTGACCAGATTTCAAGAAGAAGATAAAAAAAAACTGCATCACCAGCAAGCCAAAAGAAAATCTCGTGAGTCCCGCCTACACCGTTTGATCACCAGGCAGGCTTTAGGAAGAGTACAGTGGAAAAACACTGCGTAGATTTGGCCACTTTCGAACCCCGGTTGTATCTACGCTTCATAAATAGAGGTTTTATTTTTGCACAAACACCCAAAGGGACTCCTCCTCCCATCAGCTTAAACATTTCCCCTCATCTGCGCGGCTCCATTTTTCCTCGATACCCGGCAGATGGGGAGAGCGAACAAATGTGATTTGCTCCCTCAGAGTCACAGAACGTTCCAGTGACTCATGCTTTGATAATGTAGTTCAATGCTGTGCACCGACTGTTTGCAGGGGAACAGAGGGGACTACCACTACACACTAATACACACATGCACGGATGCACAAATGCACTCAATGGAGACATACATACATACAGTAAGGTCTGTATGATACCATATATTTGAGATTTATTAGACTATATTGTAGAACCTAGAGCCCCCGTCTGAAAGAAAGCACTACCAATCACTTTTCTATCCTTCAACGTTAAAGCTCCTATAAGGAAGATTCAGTTTGAGTTGACTTTGGCGCCCCCTGTGGACAAAGTGATAACCCTTACTAATTTAAAAGTGAAGTTAAAAAAACCCAAAATGCAGTTTCTGTTATCTGCTCATAACTAAATTCATCCCTTACTGTGAATATTTGTGGTGTGAGAAGTAGCCAAGGCTGCTCGGTTACTCAAACTTTACATACCATATTTTTCACACTATAAAGCGCACCGGATTATAAGGCGCACCATGAATGAACGCGTCTATTTGTGTCTATTTTCATACAGAAGGTGCATCGGATTATAAAGCGCATTAAGCCAAACAAAACAGTCAATAACTCCATGAGGCTACGGTAGCTGCAGTGCTCCGACAAGCCAAAAGGATTTCAAGTGCGCCTTATAGTACAAAAAATACGGTAATAATTAAAATAGAGGTGAAATATAACATCAACTGTCCAAGTCTTGAATTTAAAGCTGTTCCTGTGCTGCCTTTTAAAAATGAATAAATAATTTGTTTACCAAGTTTGAAGTTAGAAAAGCTTATAAAGTAATCTGAACAATTTCAAGTTAAAAAGTGAGGGGATTTCATTATTTGTTTTCTTGCCATCTAGTGGCCATCCTTGGTGCTCAGTCAGTCATGCTGTTTCAGTCAATGAAGGATGCAGGATTCATGTTAGTCAGAGTTCCTCTGATGCGCCTCAGCCTTGGAGACCATCTGTCTGTAAGTCAAAGTTACACTTAATGATTATAGGTGTTAAAATAATATTTATTCTGAAACTGAAGATTGTTGTGTGTTTTAGATGACATGTGCTCTGCTAGCTAGCAGGAGCAGCAGAAGCTAACTAGCTAGCAAGCTAGCTCATAGCTGTTGAAGCAACTAGTTGTGTTTTGGTACAACTATGCTACAGTATTTGGGAAGAGCTGTTTGTTATACTTACCTTTTAAACATGTTTAGTGATAAATCGGTACTGGTTCAGGTTTTTCTCTCGTACTGTCACAGTCTTTTAAAAAAGTCAAACAGAAAAAACTTAAGCAGAGATAAAGAAAAGTCCAGACTTGTGTATTTAGAGGAGATCTTTTGGATGTGAACTGTTCAGCTCTGTACAAAAGTAAGTGTGCAGAAAGGGAGGCACATTCAGCTCAAATACATGAATGTGTATCTGTTCACTCAAAGGTTAAAGGCCTGAGTCCAAGTCTCACCTTAGCTGGGCCAATTTTGCCTTTCTGACTCATTGTTCTTCTGTTGTTGTTGTTGACCACAACTATTCTGTTCAGGTTCATTAATAATCTCTTTTCTTGTAACTTTAATTTTTAAAAAGTCTAAAAATTGGATCATATTTGCCTCTAAATCCTCCTTGTTTTCTTGCAGTTGCATCTTTTAAACTCTATGAGGACCTTTTCCCCCCTCAGTTATGAATATTTCAAACAGCGCTTCACTCAAACTCTGCAACACGATGACTGTGGCTAAATATTGCAAATGGAAAGAGTCATGTAATGAAGTGATCGGCACCCCGGTGACACACTAACTCATTCCTGGAAATGTCCCGCGCCTACAGGCTAACATTAAATGTTCGTACATGAATGTCAGTCTGTCTGAGCCCCCGCTGCCCCTTAAATTCTGCCCTTTACGTTTACATTGAAGAAGACCCAGCTGTCCTACCCATTTATTGCATCAGTGAGACCTCAGCCTCATAGGAAGCAGACCTAGGGTCAGCCTGTGTGGACTGACGGTACGAGACCTTACATAATGGTCCCATTATAATACGTGTTGTTCTGCGGGAGACTCACTCTGGCTGCTATTTTTAGCTCAGGGGGTGAGATGTGGACTAGAATTGATGTATGCGCTCAGAGGAAGGAGGGTCATGTCGGTGACAGAGAAGCCAGCTGAGGCAAAGGGAGATTCGATTGGGTGTCGGAAATAACACTTCAGAGCTTTTTCGAGTCATTAAATGAAAAATAAATAGATAAATAAGTGTCTGATTGATTCATTATTAATTATTTCTTGATTTTTGCGCAAGTCAGTGAGGCAAATCAGCAGAATAGAAAGTACACTAGTGAAATTATATATTTGTTTTTTTACGAGGTTCAATCCCAAGAGACTAGAAATCCCAAGAGGAGTGCAGGATGTCACAAACTTGAATTGCATTTCACTCTGTTTCTATATTTAGCATGACAAAAGCATACGTTTGAATTCCTGTTGCGTGTCACTCAGTTGTCAGGGATGCCTCTCCACCCAACCTGCAGCACAACATGCATAATAACCTGAGCAGATCATGATGAAGATGAGGATGATGATGCAGGTCTGATGCACTCACAGCGGTGACAGGCAGATCTGATGATGAGGCTCCTCTTTGTTATCCGCATGTGAAACACAACAGAACAAAACAACAGAGAGCAGTCACGAGAAACTGAGTATGTCAAGAACCACGTGTAGCACCTTCTCTTAACCATGAACGAACAGCAAAACAAAACCCTCAGAGATGAGACATCAGGCAGGATTTTGGATCAGTGTAAACGCTGCTAATAGGATTGTATGTAGAATTAAAGGTGCAGTATGTAGTTTTAAGCAGCATTAAGCAAATAGTACTGGATATAATAGACCGTCACGACACATTTCCACTTCAAAATGATCATAGCCTAAAAATGCTACAATAAAAAATTCTTGCCGTATCATTTTTTAATGTTAAAATGATGCCCAAAGTTATTTTTGTCAGTGTTACCAGCCCTGTGACAGAAACTTCTTGGAGAAAAACTTCAACCCAATCAAACCCTCATTTCTTAAAGCTTTTATTTTGACATTTTTATCGTCTTATGTTTCAGGTGTTTTATTCTCTCCACCATGCTTTTGTTTTGAAATGTTAAAGTCTATGGTAATTGTGGTTAATTAAAATTTATGGAACTAATTAAAAACAGTTAAAGAATAAAAGTTAAATTTATCATCTCTTCTGAAGAGGTAATAATCTGTTTTTGGATCCAAAAAGTATCTGAATTTAATTTAAAAGTGTTTGACCATCTCCCAAAAGGCTGCTACAACCAGCTTGCTAGAAGCTGTTGCTTCTTCTTCTTTCTCTTACCTGTTTTATGGCAGCAGCAACTTAACAGAAAAATAAGTCCAAAGTCACTTATAATAGTCGTTTGCAGTTTATATTATCAGATCATCAAACCGGCTCAGATTGGTGTGCAACAAAGTTTAGGAGTGTGAAGATGTCATAGATTTCTTTTATGGATCACTATTTTCAACACCTTGTGCTACAGCAGTACAAAGTATGATGGAGAGAGGAGAGCAAGAGCGCCACGAATGTGTGCAACGCAGATGTCAATTTATGAGCAATCATGGCTCATATAAGGAGTTTTTGAAATTCCTGAAATAGATTGAAATTCATATTGATGTGTTTTAATGATATTCAGACAATCAACACAATTGACCATTTTTGCATCTTAATTTTTGACACCCTACTTAAAAAATTTCCAAATAAAATCTTAAAGTTAAGCAGACATTTGATTGGCAAACATCAGAAGAAGTTTTCGCCACCAAGCATGTAGAGGACAGATTTGCAAAAAACTTATTTTTCCCCAGGGAGGCGCCAAAATCGACAAACTATAAATTCCTCACAGGAGCTTTAATTAACCTGATTAAACAAAAACAAAAATAACTATAACAATGATTTTGCAATAATCCAGTAGTCCTAGATTTTTTTCTTCACAGTGTAAACAGTTCATGTTTTGGTTTCCTCGCTTATCTCTCCGGTGTTGTTTCAGAGAAAAACCCTGATAGAGAACCTGCACTATCAGACAAACACAGTTAGTGACTAGCCGGTGAACAAAGTGTAGCATTCAGCTGCATATTTCCCTCAGGAGTTCACTGAGAAACATCCCCAGAGCGGGAAACACACCGAATATTGGACTTAGACTCATCAGAGACAGAAATATGACTCCAAATTAATGCTAATGTGGCCCTGCGTCTGCTGGATGTGTAATGAAGCAACTGTTTTCTACTACACTCAGCAGAACAACTTTAAAATGAGATAATTTGTCAGCGACGTGTTTACAGCTTATTGCTTTTCACTGAAACACTGGAACAATTCCCACATCTGTTTGGATATAATCACAAAATTTGGCAGCAGACGAGAGAGTCCACGCCTGCTGTGCGTCAGGAGCATGTGCCCTGTTGTTACCCAGTGATAGTCAGAAGTAAATGTCAATACTCGAGCTGCCTCTGCCTCTCTAACACAAATGTAAACGACCACATGACCTACACAAACAGCCCGGGGGCAGCGCTAAAACACAAACGTTATTGGCACACTGGTCAGCCACCTCCCACACACGCCCATATCTGGGTCATTGTTCGATGAACGATCTTTCATCAGACTCGATACGCGCTGACGGGTCACATTAAATGGTGCTTCATGTAGGCGGGAGGCTGCGTAGAAAAGGTGCAAACAAAGTGAAGGTTGTCTAAAGGTGGGCTGCTGAATGAAATAAAGGTTTTAGGTCTGTTCCAGGAAGCAGTGCGCTCTAAAATAAGGTTTTTATTCTTTACGACTGTGTGTGTGTGCGGCAGAGCAGCAGGGCCGACTCTGTTACTGAATCTCCTGCTGGACGTTTTTCTTCGAACAGACTGTAAATGCTACAACATTAAAACTGCACAGTGTATGGCTCCACTGATGCAGATAGAGGTTAAATGTCTAACCCCTGAGTCTCTAGACGATAGTCTTTGCAGAGTGGAGAGGATCGTCCATTTATTTTTAATGAATCACTGCAGTAAATGACAACGCTGCTGGTTTTTTTTACCCAAAAGAACCACAAAAACTTGTCGTCTAAATAATCCATTAGCTGCAGTTTGATGGGTGTCCACTTGAGGCTGCCGACAAAAAAAAAAAAAAGACATCTTCATCAGAGAGTATTTTTTGGTCATTTTTGGGCAAAAACTTTTTTCATAACTTTGGTAACCAGTAGGTGACACCCCTGAGACTGCTGCGTATTAATGTTTTAAACAGTATAAACACTGTAGTCTGGATCCCTTTGGGTCTTGGACTATTAGATACGGTATCAAACCATGTGTAAGAACCATAGACTGTATATAAAATAGATGCCGTCTGCCTCCTTGCTGAGTGAAGCCTCCGCGAGAACAGCACCCTCTGGTGACGGGCTGCAGTATAGGTCATAAATCCCGCCTCCTCCAGCAATCCCTATGGAGCTGTGGACAAACTTTAGAAATTTATTACACAGAATATACATTTTTCTCCCCCCTGGTTGCGATGTTGACATGTAGTTACTGTAAGACTGGTTTGTGCTCAAGTCCTCTTTTTTTCTGTGAAGCTCCGTTTTTAAAAGTTAGAGGATTCATGTTTTCTATGATTGACACCTGATACAGCCTAAGGACGTACAAAGACTGCGTAACTCACTCGGGGGGATACGCTGTTTGAGCCGAGCGTCATCACAGCGACTCTCCCACTGAATGCATACAACGCTACTGCACAATGTTGGTTTCAGGGAAAAACACAAAAATACTGAGAGCTTTTCAGCTTCAAATCCGTACACTGGCAGAAGGTGGAACCAAGTTGTCCATAGTATATACAGTCTATGGTTAGGCCTCAATAATACCTCTGTTGTTGTAAAGGACTGAGCATCCAGGCAAAGGACAAAGGAGTAGGGAAAAAAATCTAGTTTCCTTTTGATTAAAGCTCAGAAAATCACAAATAACAAAAAAGAAATAGGACGCAAATAAATAATTAAGACTGTGACGTGTGGATTTGTTGTCTATCTCCTTAAAGTGTCAGCATTTGCTATGTTTAGTCAAATAGAAGAGGTTAATTAAAGTTATTTAATTAAAATGCAAATAAAAAGGAATAGATGCTAATGATTCATTTACCAAGGGCAGTGGTTCGGCTAGGCTGCTATCTCTCCAAAACAGGCGGCCATGATTCAATTACAAACTCTGGTTCTTTACCACAAATCATCCCCCCATCTCTCTCCTTTCAGTTTTTTTACACAATCCACTGTCCTTTCACAGTAAAGACACACAAAAAGCCCACGTACAGAGTATTTACTGCCCTGGTGTGCCACAGGGCAGCATACTGGGTCCTTTACTGTTTACAGTTGAAATGTTATCTTCAAGGTTTTTAATTTGCTCCCTCACCAGAAAGTTTGACTCTGAATTATTCAGACCTATAAAAAGATATTTCTAATATATGTCATCAGAAAAACTGAACCCATCCCTCACAGATTTGCATAACCACACAACTCTATTTCTTTAAAAACATAACATTTTCTTGGGTTACAGACCATAGCATCTGCAATATAGTCTTCCTGAACTATTATTCTAGTTATAAAATCTGAGCATTTTGCAGGATCAGCATCTTGTGACTCGGCTCAGTGAAAAGTTACCCAGTCGTATCATTAGAAAAGTATTAGGTTTCAGTTTGTACGGAGTTGTTTCCTTCTTTAGTCAGTGATTCATGAGTGTTTAGTTGTGCAAACGACCAAAAGGAGTCTTAATTGTAAGTATTATGAATATTACTCAGGACTTTCTTTAGTAAAGTGAAGAAACCCTTAAACAGACGAGTTTATCTTTGTGTTTTTCCTCTGTTTGTCTGTGTAGCCGCTCCATGATTTAATAAGAATATATTTAATCAGGACTCCCACCTCCTTTCGAGTCTGTCCTTGCTTTTAAAGTACGTGAATATATATTTAACAATGTCTATTGATGCACAGTGTGGTTTTCACTTGGCCTGCTTCAAGTATCGATCGTCTCTTTGGGTTTCTTTTTTCCATTATTGATTTATCTAATCGGAGCGAAAGCAGAAAATGAGTCTGCATCTTTTTTAAACGACTCTGACTGAACACATTTTCTAAAATGCCAGGATCTGCTATTTTCTGCCCGTCCCCTTTGTCTTTGCCTCGCCTGGTCTCAGCCTGTACGATTATTCCGTATCGAGCAGAAAGATTTCTTACATCTCATGCGATGATACTGCGGCTCTAAGCCCTGACTTCATTACTATTGATCGTTTCCACTGATGCAACCCTGAAAGTGAGCCCATCTCCACATGTGTAGTCCTGACACATCTCGCTGGAAAACAGCCCAAATGTCTTAAATGTCACCGACACGGATCTGAATTTCAATTCTAATTTGGCCTTGAGTTTCCGAACCTCCATTTACACACAAAGTTCGACAAAAGAGAAAGTGATTTCTGTCGACGGAGAGCTTTTCAAAGCCAAGCAATCACTCCTCCTCTTTTGTACAGTGGAGTCAATAAAACATCCAATAGAGGGCAATAAACATTACAAAATTCTTTATTATCCCGCCTCTTGGCCAATATCCCCAAGACTTACTGCCACATACAACAGCTGCACACTTCCCAATTTATGTCCAGTGCCATTTCTGGGCAGTGTGGGCAGCAACACATCAGACTGCAGTGCAGGAGAGTGGCAGGAACTGAGCACAAAATACATGTCTCCTCCTGAAGGTGAGGTGGGCAACTAAAACAAGTGATGTCCCCTGTCATTTCTGATGAAACTCTCTCCACATTCTTTATATACTTCATGAAATGTCCTCTGAAAAAGTTTGTAGCTGCCACAAGTTTGGGAGGAATATGCCAAAACTGCACAATAAATTGTCAAGTTCTTCGTCATGGTGCAAGAACTCGCAAGACACACTCTGCAAAAGTCTGAATTTATTGAAAATAAGAATTATTTATAGAATCTGAAGCCCTGCCCTGCGTTACTTTGTAAATATCTCTGGTTGGATACTCTCTAAATCCAGTCTAGCTTTACCGGATCCCACCGAGTTAATCATCCAAGTTTTATCTCAAGCCAGAGCAAATATTTTACCAAGGCTGGGAGGATTTACTGATTTGTATCCACACCCAAGGAGATGGTGTAACCGTGAAAGTGTCTGCATCCTCCGTCTCCGCCAGGGTCTAACTCATTATTCCAGCCAGTGTGAAATTCTTCTGCATTTTAGGCGAATTTTATACAGAGAGAATTTAAGAGAGAAGATAAGACAAGATATTCCTTTCGAAAATTACAGCAGCATAAATACAGATACAAAAAGAGAAGTTAAAGGATAAAGAATCTTAGTTAACATATATATATTTACGAGTCTTATTTAAATGTGTTACAGAAAAGGAAAGAAAATGAAGGGAAAACAACATTTAAGTTAAAAAAAATCACCTATGCAAAGTCATGGTATATTGCAGTCTTTAAAATAAGTTCATACCTGTTATTCTGACTGACAGGTAGCTAAACTGAATGCAGAGCCTCAGTGATGTTTTGCATATTGAAACCCATGATGTTCAACAACAGCACAGAAATGTCTCATGGCTTTACTAACTAACTTAAGTCACAGTTTCAAATATTTCTAAAATCCTGTTTTTATCTGAGCAGCTAAAATTCAAAGAACATCATCGTTTGATCTTTAGTGAAATTTCAGTGTTTTTTTCCTCTATAAAAGCTGAAACATGAGACCAGACTGGACCAGGTGAGCTTTGCTAAATTTGTTAGCATCATAGCTATCACGTATCCTGTTTTGACTGGGAAACTATTTTACCCCCCTTTTTTAGCTGTCTCCCCGCATTAGTATTTTCCTGGAAATCTCCCGTATTATAATATATGTATATAAAAAACAATCATCTTTATTTTCCAGACCAAAACTTGACAGGTATGGTTAGCATGGTGATCTAGCTAGGTGTCCTGCAAAACGGGATCTGCAGGTAACCCCTCACGCTTTTATTTTGAAAGTTTTAAATACTGACGGTGCGACTCAAACAGTCGATGCTTTCAAAGCTTTTTTACATGTGACTGCAGAGACCTGGTGTATACTCACCGACTTTACCGCATAGTGATTGGATAACACTCCAGGTTGAGGTGTGTGTTCACAGCTACATGTACCAAGAACCTGTCTGCACCAAGTTTTGTCCTTCACTGTGTAATTTCCATAATGTCTACAGACTTTAAGAGTTCTTTGTTTCAGATTGCAAAGTAGCCTCTCCTGTGTGCAGTTAGACCTCCGTTGGCTCATGCACAGTTTGAGTTTTTACAGTTTAAATATTTATCATAACAAGATTTATTTTTTCCTTTTACACAGTTTGCAAAAAAGACACAGAAGAGAGAGAGAGAAAGAGCAGCTTTTCACTGATGAGATCTATCAGTTCCTTTTAACAGCAGGGATACGAGCTGAGGCCCGACTTCAACTGAGCATGGTCCAGGTTGTGTGCAGCCTGGTCCTTCTCACATACAGAGACAATTTGGTACAATGCATTAAAAAGAAACAGGATACTGCAAAGCATGAGCATGTATTGAACTTTGTTTGGCATTGTGGTTTCCAAACTAGAGAGAAAGTAGAAGTATTAAAGGACCCAGCCTTCGAAGCTGCAAGAGCACATGGTTCACACCCAGCCAGGTGAGCTCCAGCTCTCTCCACACCTCTTCTTCTTCATCTTCTTCTTAGAGGTGGTAAAGTACACACTGTTGAGCTTGAGAATGAAGGCGTCTGCACATTCTCCTTTCATTTCTTGACGGTAATGCTCTTTATAATGTGAATTCTCCACATGTTCGCTCTCAAACCTCTTTCCCTGCATCATCTTCACCTCCTCTTTCCATTCGTCCCCGTTCCTCGGGCTTATCTCTCCCCTTCGCTTCATCATCTTCTCCCTCTGTCTGTCTGTTTGTCTCTATTTCTCCTCTCTGCGTGTCTTTATCTCCCTTCATTTTTCCACCTTCTCTCAGCCCTACGAGGAGCGCATCCCACAGGTTGCTGCACTTATCGCCCGTAGTGTTGAATGCTAATGGAGCTGGCTGGTGCGTGCCACGGTGACCAGAGTGGGGATGACTTGAGAGGAGGAGGAGGAGAAGGAGGAGGAAAAGAGGGGGGAGTAGTAAAGAGGGAGAGGGATGAGAAAACATGGAGTGCAGAAGACCTCAGGGTTTTTCAAAGAGGAGGGAGGGAGAGGGATGGAGGGATGGAGGGATGTGACGTGAGCGAGCGGGAGTATGGAAACTGATCATTGCAGGCAGAGCAGTCTCTCTCTCTCTCTCTCTCTCTCTCTCTCTCTCTCTCTCTCTCTCTCTGACCAGACTCCATCGGAGAAAAACAAACATCCACATACTCATACACTGACATGCAGCGCTGAGAGCCGCTGCCGCCGCCGCTGCTGCTGCTTCTCCTTCCCCTCCCTCCTCTCCTCTCCTTCATGCACACTCACACACTCTCCTACTCCAGCTAATTACACACACGCACACACACACTCACTCTCTCATCTTGCAGCTGACATAAGGAGACCCAAAGGAGGACAAACACATATACACACACACACACACACACACACACAGACACTGACACAGAGGGCAGGAATGTAACGGAGGAGCTTTCATCTGGAAACATCTGCCTGGAGGACTCCCTTGTCGTCTTATCCTCTGTGGTGTTAGAGTCCGGCTCTGCAGCAGGTAAGCTCCGTGTTGATTTCACATTTCATTCATGCCGTTGTGTGGCGCAGTGGCCACTTCATGCTCAAACATGTGTCTTAATTACTGTGGCTGCAACTGTCCTCCTCCTCCCCCTGCTCTGAAGGTGATGAAGATGATGAAGGAGATCTGGTAACACTGTTTGTTCTTTTTCTGGGGTTAAAAAAAAAAGAGAAAAAGATGCTGAATGAGTCTTCAGGAAGGATGCTCTCTGCAGTTTGAACACTAAAGACAGAAGGAGGGAGAGAGAGAGAGGGGAGAAAGAGGGGAGAGAGGGGATGATTGCAGAGCAGAGCCCAGCAGGAACATGCTGCACACATCACTTCTGTATCGCAGATGGTATCACTGTGTCGGAACTCGCAGGAGAATTAACACTATCAGCCTTTTTCTTTTTTTCTCTCAGTCCGTGTGAAAGATTAAATGAGACGTTGCAGAGCGTTTCCAGCTCCAGCTCCAACTGCAGATCAAAGTTTATGCGAGGGAGGCTGATTCCCACGCACCCAGCATGTGAGCACAGCAGCAGCAGCAGCAGCAGCGGTGGCTGCACATTGTCTTGACTGAAGCTTTCCCCCTTTTTTTTTTTCTTTTTGAAGTCTATACAAAAATAATGATTGTGTTTGAATAATTAATGCAGCCTTTGTTTATGCAGTGGCCTTTTGGCGGCTCCGCATGCACATGTATTCTCGCACGGGTGCACACTCGCATGAGTCCGAACATCTGTACCTTCCTAAAAAAGAAAAAAGTCTAGCTCACACTCTTTGCATGCACGCCCTTCCTCCACCTGAACGAGCACGTCCACTTGTTGATCCAAAGGTTTCGGTCCGCGGTAATTGGAACAAATGCTCCTTTGGTGATGCAACACACACATGCACACAGATGGTAGATTGACACCTACACAAACCTCCAATTACGAACACCCTTCATGTGAACTGACAAGACTGAAAGCGAGGCTGTGTTGGTGCTCAGCGGTAGAGTCGTGAGGCCGTACTAATTAGTGAAGCTCTGACACTGACATATATTCTTGTTTACCTGGTTTAATTAGCACTGTTACATAAAAATCACTCGGCTCTTTGGTTTTATATAATGATGGATATGATTGAGAAGTGTTTCAAGATAGAGGTCCCTCATGCACAACTGGAACTCTTTTTAAAAAACAAACTGATTTTAGCAGAAATTTTCTCAAATCAGGAATAAATTAGGATGACCAAACGTCCTCTTTTACCCAGACACGTCTTCTTTTTTGGGGGCTGTCCAACCTTGACCGAGGAGTCTGTAAAATCCTTCAAATGTCCGTGGTTTTGTATGGAGGTTTTGAGTTTGTGTCGTGTGGACTTACTGAGTTAGAAGCGCGTAAAAGACACTCAATCCGACCCGAAAAACTCAAAATTAATTGCGCACGACTCTGTGACTCCACCCCGTGTCATTGTGTCCTCTTTTTGGAGATTCAGGATATGGTCACCTTAAATTAAATGGATTTTTAGGCTTAAATAAAAAGACTCAGGTCAAATAATCTGCAATCCTTTCTTTTAATCTTTAGCGCTCGTAAAATTGAACAGCTCCTGCAGGAAACTTTTAGGTTTGTATCAATTTTCGCAACCGCTGTGGGCTCATAGTGCGTGTGAAAGATTCTTGTTTCAACCAGAAAGTTTAATTTTACGGTAAAGCGTGTAGAAATTAGAGCAGAGTCTTGATTGAAACGCTCCCTTGCTCACCCCTCCCACTCATGAAGTGATGGTGGCCCTGTCTGCTCAGATATGACAGAAAGAAAACTGCTATTAACAAAATTATTTGCTCACGCAACAGTAACAACTGGCCACTCTATAATTTCAGAGACGTGCAACAATTATGTCTGTTCTCGGCTACTGTAGAAACATGACAGTGCAAGATGGTGGTCTCCAGTTTCCATGTAGATAAAATCAAATTCCTGCCAAAGTCTGTTTTGCTAACGCTGCGACTTTCTGCACGCTGTATCCTTAATATTTGGTTTCCAGCATTAAAGATAACTTAATAAAAATATAACAGCTGACACCTTTCCTCTCGCTGCAGTTTCAGACATTAAAAACAGCGCCAAAGAAACAGTAAACATCATCACTCATGGTCTTATTTGATCTTTTTAATCACAAAGAGTCATCGATGTTAATATAAGTCAGTTTCATAACAAGCGGAAAAACCCTCACAGGAACTTTAATACCTAATGAACTGACATACATATTAAATTAACACATATTTAAAGGTACAGTGTGTATTTTGTAGTGACATACAGCAGATCAGACTTGGTGGAAATAGAATGTCATATCCATAAGTACGTTTGAGTTTGTGGACATAAAATTTGTTTTGTTACTTTAATTAAGACTCTTAGATCTACACCCACTGAGAAATAGACGGCTATTATACATCTATAGTTTTCTTTTTAGACATAATTTCAACCGTCTAGATTCTGTCTAAAACTATACAGAATCTAGACGGTTGAAATTATGTACACTTCACTTGCACTTCAACCCATTATTTGATAACTACTTATTTCAAAAAGCAACTGTGAGTTACATAACTGATCTCCAAGAGATCCACAATAATTATGATAGCCGTTGAGCAATAAACAGTTAGACCTCTGTTAGCCGGCTAGTCTAAACTTGGTCCAAATTTAGACGTCTATTAGACCAAAAAATGCTCAGTGGGCGTGGAGGACACCACTTTTTTTTTTATCTGCTTTTGTTTAGTTCTGAATCTTCCTTGTTTTATATTTTGATCTCTATAATGTAGATCTTTGTGTTTGACATCTCACCTTCTGTTATGTTGCAGTTGTCTGGTTTTACTGTTGTCATCTCATTTTTTCCTACCCTGAGCGTTTCCTGTTTTATTTTGAAAGTCCCTGCCCCAGTGTTTCAGCTTGAGTTTTACTTCCTGTCTTTGTGTGTTTTCCCTCCATTGTGACTGTATACCTTACCCTGATCTGTTCACCTGTGCCATGACTGACCCACCTGTGCTGACTAACCCCCTTTGTAAGTCACTGTCTCTCTCATTGTGTCTTTCCCTAAATCATAATCCTTGTACTTTGGTGATAGTTTGAGTTTCTTCTTGTGTTTCTGAGCTGTTTGTTTGGATCATCTGTTAGACATTTAGACTAGGTCGTCTCACCTTTGAGTTTTCCACAAATCATGTTTCTACAGAAGCACAGAATGAACAAACTGGTAACATGTGGGTGTTTGTGTTCAGTGAGTGGCTGTGCAGATACAGAAGAGAGTGGTTGTTGTGTTTCTGTGGTAAAAACTTGAAAAATGGAGCATCTCATTTATTATTCATCACAGAAGCTTCTTGTCCCCTAACCTGAGGAGTGAGCAAGGGAGCTTTTCCATGTAGATACCCCTCGATATTCTCACTTTTACTCGATGCGAGCGACATGTTTAACTTTTGAAAATGCAAAACCCTGCAGAAAAATTCCAAGTGTTTTTTGAAGCCGCAGTGCTAAAAACTGGTCTCAGTTCAAAATGAATCCTAATGCACCAACCTGCAAATGCAAATTAAGCCTTAATTATTTGACTGTGTTGTCTTCATAGCAACCAGCCAGGCTGGTGCAAAGTCATCCACAAGAGCTCCCCTTTGAATCTTTGCAATTTCTAAATCAGGATTTTTGCTCAGAGGAGGTTGTTGCAAGAGTTGTTGCAGAAGATTTTTCATTCCTCATATATTGATCATTTGGGAGTTAAATAATCGCATTATAGCTTCAGGAATCACAAGCGGAGGGATGGAGGATTGTGTTACCATTTATCTTGATGTTGCAGTGATTTAAAACGGCTCTGACAGGTGGCATTAAGCTGCTCCATATAGAGGATAAATTTCCCCATACATCTTGTGTGAGAGCTCGGCCAAAGCTGCGCACTTCTAATTTGACTCATTAAAATGTGACACAAAAATGATATTAGGTAAACACAAGCCAATAAACAGAAAAGGAGGACGTCACATCGTACGTCGTCAACCTCCATCTGTTTGTTTCCTGGTTACCGTTTTCCCTAAACACCTCCTCCAATGTGACCTTAACTTTCTGCTTGTTTCCATCTGTTAACGTGCTCAATCAATATCAAATGAAGGTTGATTCTGTTGCCTGGTTCCACCGCATGTTGGCTGACAACAAAAATGTCAATGCCTCAAATGTCAAGTCCCTGCAACATATCGGGAAACTGGTGATCAAGATGCGAAAGGATGCTTGGCAGTCGGGTTGTGAAGACAGCTGGTCATATGCAGGGACAGTTCATTAAAAAGTGACATATGACGCCAAAATGACCAGCTTTACAGGGTGAAAATGCCATTTTGATAAGACCTAGTGTTGTGTTTTTGCTGTGACGTTGTGTTAAAACCTCCAGACTGAAAACAAGCTGCGTTCAATTCAGCCGCATGTTTGGTTCATTACATCTGTTTGTAATTTTCCCCACCATTGAGTAGAAATCAAGACGTCTGGAGCTGTTAATGGGACAGGTGATATGATGTGTTTTTTGTTGTTGTTTTGCAGCGTGTGAAGCCCCGCTGTGTGCTGCTGCTGCTGCTCGGGGAATGCTCGGAGGTCGGACAGACGAGGTCTGAGCACAATGAGCGGCCAGGACAAGTGGGTCACACTGACCCCGACCGAATTCGCCCTGCTGCAGGAATACACTCAGTGTGAGTACAGAGGCCGTTTGCCAGCGTGTGATTAGATTATGTGTTTATTAAAGGAGTCTCTCTATGTGTGATGATGCTTCTGTTCAGGGACGGTTATTTACCAGGTGACATACACAAGGACGCTCTCAGGCAGCTATTGTGTGTGAAAAATGTTCCACTTTAAAGCTACTATAAGGAGTTTTTTATATAATGAAATGGACATAAATTCACCAAAGAGGTTTAATTTGCCTGTTGATGATAAATTGATAAAGCGGTTCATCTATAAAGGCGAGAAAGGTAAAAAAAACATTTTGTAGGCCGACCTGACAGGCTTGGCTCTGCAGCCTTCATCAGAGGCGTCACGTGATGTTGGTGTGACATTGTCTTAGATGAGTTATATCAGTTTTGCACCAACATCACCTGACTCCTCTGTCATTCTGTCATTCATATTGATGCCTTTTCTTAATATCTGAAAGTGAACCAGAGCTTTAGGGACAAGATTGACTCTTTGTATATCTTCATTTTTAATGTCTGAAATCAGCGAGGGGGTAGGTGTTAATCGAGCAGCTGAAAAAAAGACTTGTTTTTACCATTTCAACATAAAATATTTATCATTAATGAGACATTTGACTGTTAAAAGTCAGCAGGGTGAGTTTCTTTATTATTCAAAAGACAAAAGTAAATATGGCTTTGTCCACAGGGGGCGCCAAAGTTGACACAAACTTAAAGTTCCTCTCTCAACTTTCGAATCTTTGAACAGAAAAGCTTCATTTTAAGGACGTCTTACACTATAAATCGTTTGTGTCTGAAACCTCACCCTATTATACTTCTCATACAGGTTTGTAGCTTAGATCGGCCTCTTCTCATTTGTCCCTCTCAACCACCTCAGCCTGTCAAACCGTACACAACCGGTGCTCTTCAGCCAGCAGCAATTTCCATATGTAAAATGCAAGAAATACGTCTTATATGTCATCAAATATTTATTCAAATACCCTCATAGCTGTTTAAATATTAATGTTGCATACTGATATTTGGGTTTGCTAGCTTACATGATTGATAGTTACATGACTGTGTCCAAAATCACACATTCATCCCCTGCTACCAACTGTATTTGAATGCAGTGAACCCTATAGCCAGCTCTACAGTGAGCATCATAAAACATGCCTGACACGACTCGCTGTCTTGTCACACATTTAAAACGCGCAACACAAGCCAGAGATGAGTAAGAGGTGACGATATGAATTTCAATGAAAAAAAAAAAAAAAACAAGCGTACTATAAGACTGTGTTTTTTTTCCAGGTAACGATAATAAACAATAATTAGCCCCTAAAGGAGACCTACAGTACTCATCTTTACTTTTCACTATGTCAATCTGGGACACCGAAAGAGAAGCTTTGCATGATTCCCAGATCAAAACTTAATATTTATGTTATACTAGCCAAATATCAATGTTTCAATGCTGTCTGCCGAAAATGCTTCAACATGATCGAGGAATTTTTATACACTCGAGGACTCATTTATAAGCTCAAATTGTCACTGTTTCGCATGGCGTATTTTTAAGGTGACACAACGCGCTTCCATCACCACGGTAGAAGGAGGAGTAAGTGCAGTTTTGGTTTTGCGTAGCGGAAAATATGAATGATGAGAAGGGCTTTTCTTCTGCAGAGCTCAAGTAGCTCATTAGTAATTCACCTCTGAGTCGTGGGCGGAGACAAATCTGCTCTACACTCTCATCTTCATGCTAGCTTGTAGCCTAACTTTGCCGGTGAAGTAGAAGAAGCAGGTAACATGGGAGCTATTCAGCTCTCGGACACTAATGTCTTTAGGTAGATGATGAAAGTTAATATCATAATTAGCTTTCCTACGATCGTTGCAATCCGCTAACGCACACACTTGTTCCGCAATCGTCCTCTCTACTTTTCCAAGTCTGGCCTTCAATTCAGGAAATCTTACTGTATGTGAGTCTGCCATTTTGGGTCCAACCACTCCAGTAATCAATAGAATATTCTGTAGAAAACTTGATTACTAAAATATTCAATGGCTGCAGACCTGATTCAAAGTTAGACACAGCTTGTGGGTGTTACTTTTTACACAGCTTTGAAGTCACAAAACAACCTTGAAGTTACGCTCTTACTGAAAACCCTTTTGGAGGTTCCGTGTAGATGGAAACACTCTGGGTTTCAGTAACAGCTCAGATAGGAATCTAGTTTGTACCGGGCTTTGTTTACAAAGGAGTCTTGAGCAGAAACAGCTATGTTGCAGCTTCAGTCGAGACCATAGTCGGATCATCTGGTCAAATCAACCGTATGTTAAATCGTTGGATATCTACTGTCTGTTCAGACCTCCAGTAATCCTCTTCATACATGTGGACACACCGTCTCTGGCAGCATCAGACCACCGTGTTAACAATGAGAAGAGAGCGTTCCTGTGTCTGCTGCACTTTGATTCAACCTGCTGTGGTTAATCTCAAACATCCCTCGTGTTTAATGATAAATATTCTGACACTGTAATTGCTGCCTGCGTGTTCGTCCTGCTGATGTAGAAAAGCTTCGAGCCGCTGAGCGTTTAATCTGCTCGGTGCCGTTTTAGCTCCGAGTGATTCATTCTCGGGCCCCGGCGAAACGGCTCCTCCGCTCGCCATCGCTGAGCTCTGGACGCCTGCAGTTTATGTTATGCTCTGAGATGTTGACACATTTCAGCGTTTGACACGATTCCAGGGATGGAAAATATGACAAAACCACACACACTCACACACACACACACACACACAGGCGGAGACAGAGCTTTGGACAGACTCATGAAGTCACAGTTAAAAGTTTACAGTCAGGGGGACAAACATTGGAACAAACTATGACCATAAAATCAGTTTTGTTTTAAAGACAAAGTGTTTCATGAGTTTCTATTTTTAGAGTTTTTTCACCTCCTAACATGAAATATTTTAAGCGTTTAAAGTGGCGCCTCTTTTATTCGCTATAAATGTTAATAATTAATGCCTTCAGACAGGATCTTTTGTACCTCTGCAATAACATGCCTCCCTAATTGTTCTAGGCCCGTTCACCACTTTGTTTCCCCTCTATACTTTAATTTTTACTATAGGTGCAAATGAAGACGCTCGTAATGGACTGAAGTTAGTTTTTTTTCAGATTTATTAACTTCATAGTCATAAAGAAACACAGAAAATTAGGATTTGTAGCAGTTACACGAGTTTTAAATTTTTAATTGTGGCTTTTAATTTAAGTTTTGATAGATTATTTTCAATTTTTGAAATTTTTTGTAACATTGGATTATTGTCAGGGGCAAGACCCTTCATCTAATGAAATAAAATAAAAAAAAAACTTAAAACGTCATCATGTTTTTGGCTGTTTTTGTCTTGTTAGAGTTGTTAAAGTTAACCTTATGGCAGGTGTTACACCACAGATACAGTAATAAATGTTACTCACTAGAACATGGGCTCATTTAGGGGTCTGGCCACCCCAATTAAAAGAGTCGGACGCGCCCCTGCTTGTGAACACTTTCCTTTTCGGCAACAAGTGGATCCATGCCTAAAAAAAGGGAGTTCAGAAAGACAGGGACTTGACTCGCAGATAAACGTCAGACAACTTGTCATGAATTTGTGTTTTTATTTAACATCTACAGCAAAACATGAACAGGTTTATATTTGAAGAGCAGCGCAGTGTAAGTTAGCTTCGTCCCTCTGCTGCAAAAGGTTAAAAAAAATTAGTCTATATTTTCAGGATGTAAAAAGATGAGATGAATCAAAATGCTGCAGTTTCTCCCTTTACATTTATGACACCTGGGTGGGCCGCGCATGTAAATTTAAAGTCACTGAAGTATATTTGAGCTTGCACCAAACTTTAAAAAAACAAGCATTTAATCTAAAGCCCCAAACTCATAAAGTACGCTCCACTAAACTCTGAAGATGAGATCTCGTCTTCCCTCTCCTGCAGAGTGTTGTTTAGGTATGAGACAGGAAAGCTCCAAGGCTGCAGCCATGCCAACTGAGCACAGTATGCAGAATAAACACAAAGAAACCTGCTCACTGGATCACAGCTATGAAACTGGGTGTGTATGTTATAAGAGCATTTTAAATTCAATTACAATTACGGCTCCACATGATCACAAAAATATGATAATCAAGACTGAATTACATCACGCCGCCTGCTGTGTCACGCTTGTTTTGTCCTATATGGTAAATGAGGCGCACCCTCCCTCCTTTCTTTAGCAGCAGGGCATCAGCTCCACCCCTGTCCTCAAACAGCTCTCATATTTATAAACTTAAAGTGATATTCCAGCGTGAAATTAAGTTTGGGTCAAACAAACTGTAACACTGAGTTAGACACTCCTGTCGAGAGATGAATGTTGCTGACTGCTTGCTTCTCTAGATACACCAACTTTAGTAACCGATAGCAAAACACAGCGGTTTTCGTCTCCATGCGCAAACCTCAACCAAAACGCCACAAATAATGCTCAGAACAGCACCTAACTTCATCAACAGGACATATAGGGTCACAGCCATAGTACTAGACACCAAACATCTTTTTAGTTTTGTTTGATTTCTTAAGCAAAGAGACTAAACACAACTCACCTACTCTCCTCCCGCAGCCGCTTGTTTGTGTGGGAGCCCTGACGAGCTGATCACTGAGTGCAGCGGAGTTTCGCAGCTCAAGGAAGAACATTTATGATTATTACTTCATAGAAACGCAATCAGACTGAGACACTAAGGGAGAAGAACTACTGCGTCTGCAGTGCAAAATGATTAATTTGGTGATTATTACTTTAAGGAAATGATAATGAAATGATCGTAAATGTTCTTCCTTGAGCTGCGTCACCCCGCTGACGAAGTGGCCCGAGGTCTCGCTACAAACAAGCTGGAAGAGAGTAGGTGAGTTGTGTTTAGTCTCTTTTCTAAAGAAATTAGTCAAAGTTAAAAAGATGTTTGGTGGCTAGTACTATGGCTGGGACCCTATATGTCCTGTTGATGAAGTTAGGTGCTGTTCTGAGCATTATTTGTGGCTATAGAGTGGCGCTTTGGTTGAGGTTTGCGCATGGAGACATGGACCACAGTGTATTGCTATTGTGCGGTCGTTACTAAAGTTGGTATAACTAGAGAAGTAAGCGGTCTGCAAAATTCATCTCTCGAGGGGGTGTCTAACTCGGTGTTGTGGTGTGTTTGACCCTTAACTTTACACCGGAATATCCCTTTAAGAGCTCAGATCGGTGTGCATCAAAGTTTGGGTGTACAATGAAGTCACAGATTTAATAAGTTTGCATCATACAAACCATGATGCAGCTGCAGGCAATGAGAGGAGAGCAGGGAAAAGAGCAGGAGGAGGCCATGATGATGATGATGATGATTTTGCTTTGTTCATAGTTAGATCCCTTAAACTTTCTTGCTGCTCTGAACTCATCGGAGGAGGATGTTCTCTGGTGTACCGTTTGATATGGATTCATTTATCCAGTTTCTGCAGAGAGAGGGGAGGTCAGATTAACAATAAAACTCCCCCTTTGCTTTTTCTCACTGATGTTACACTCGAGAGCCAGAGATGATGTTGCTTCTTGTTTTCTTTGTTTTGCAAATATTTCCTTGTGGGAGGCTCAGGAGGAGTAAGTTGAATTAAAGAAGAAAATATTTCAAAGATGTGAGGCTGAACAATTAAGCTTGAAATGAAAAAAAAAAAAAAGCGTAGGATGAAAAGAAAAAAAAAAAAGGAAAGCCAGGCAGCAAAAGAGGACTAAAGAGTCTCAGTGTGTGTGCATGTCTGCGTGCAAGCGAATGTGCATGCTAGACGGATTTGGATAATCATGTTTCAGCGAGCTGCAGGCGTCTCTTTGTGCAGCCACAGGTTATAAAATATCCCTCTCTCAAGCTGCAACAATAGGCATCACATCATCTTACCTTCCCTCCTTACCTCGGCCTTCATCTCCCTCCCCCTCTTCCTCCTCATTAAAGAGATGCGTCCACACTTTCATAACATTTTAATAGCTTTGTGCCCCACCGGGCCCTCAAGATCATCCTCCCAACAATTAGAGCTCCTCCGTATGTGATGTTGTTGCAGACTGTAGCTGCCTCACGGAGGGAAATTTCTTGTTCTTTTCAAGGTGAAGCATTAAACACCAAATTAGCGCCGTCCTCTGATTACTGTGTTGCAGCACAATGCTTCAATCATCGGAGTGAGTGTGGAAAAAACACATTTCAAATCAACGCTGCCTGCTGAATGTGACAGGCAATCAGAAGATAATCACTCGGCTCTGTAATGGTTTGTGTAAACGGCATGCTAATAAAAATGGTCAACGATGGAGACACACTTACAGTCCAATGTCAGGCATTTATTTCTTCTTATTGTATGACTCAAAGAAGTGAATCCATTAGTGATGGAGGCGACTGAATATTAGAACCAACAAACGCACTGTTCAGAGGAGTTTATATGCTAATCCAGATTATCCGTCATACAGCGACTTCAGTTTAAAACTGTGGCTTATTCATGTTTTGTTTTTTTATTATTATTAAGGCAATAATCAGCTAAGCAGTAGTTGTTTGGACTTCATTAATTTCCAAAAGAAATGTGTCTGCAGAGAGAGATCCAGACTTTCACTGTTGGGTTCAGGCACCAAAAGCTCTGGTTCGAGTCAGGACAACCTGACTCTAACCAGTCGGGTTGTCCAACATTTGTAAGGAGACAAGCAATGTTGAGAATAAAGGATGGGAGCGACAAGGGGTTGAATTCGCGACTGCTGTGACGAGGACGATAGCTTCCACAGGACCAAGCCAGAGCTCCTAAAAACAATACTTTAAAGCAGGGGTCTTCATATAAATTTTCAATGGGTCCACCTGGAATATTCAGGTGCTCGATGCTGGCCGGTAAATGTATTGGTCATGATCCTTTTGGATCGATCATACCGGGCTCTTAACTCGAGTAAATGCTGGCACCTGAGAGCTGATTTCAGAGGGTAATCTCTCTCGAAACTAGTCCGATATTTGTCATAGTGTTGTTTAATGTTGCTAATTTTCACAATGGCTACGTGCTGGTGGCGTAGGAGACACACAGGCTGTGTGCTTCCCGTGGGTAAAATGAATGCAAATGACTCGGTCCACTCGTCATGAAACACTCATTATCTACCTTTCATGGTTTTGAAGCCGACATGTTTAAAGAACAGAGGGTTTTTTGGGGGGGGGGTTTTTGGCAGGTTTGTTTCTGCTGTAAAAATCGTAAACCCTGTGGGGGATTTTGGCTTTTAATGCCTCAAGTGGACACCTGAGAAACTACAGTTTTACACACTTCAAAATTACCTTTTTTTTTATACAGGAGGTTTCCACGTTTGTCTTACGAGTAAACTTAAACCATCATTTGATCTGGGCTGACATAACTTTAGAGATATCCATCATGACGCACTTCTCTGTATATGGAATACTGTATCGGTACTTTGGCCACCTCCAACCAGCCAAAAGGAGGAGTGTTTTAAAAGAAAAGAGGACTTATTTTTATCGTTTCTGAGTGAAAAGATACTTGAACATTCACGATGCAGGTCCCATATTGTCTGTTTATAAAAAGCAATAATACTTTTATTCACCTTCAAGGCTTGGACTCCGCCGGCCTGCTGTTTGTCAATCAGTGACACACTGTGATCTTTCATGAGCTGCACCTTCACCTCAGGGTCCCTGTTCACAAAGCCAATGGAGTAGATCGCTGGATGACTCCTCAAATATTGTGCAGACGCAGGTTTGATTGAACATGTGATATTATCCCGTGAAGAGTTGAGAGGAAAGGTTGCTGATTTGTCGCTCTAACTCGAACATCTATCCTCTCAAGGATGCGGACAAGCTTCTGGATGAAACAGACCCACCGGCGCTTTGTGTGTCCTAATTATATTCTGCATCATTGTACCTGCTACCCATGGTGAAGCTAATTGATTTAGCAGAAATGAAAGCTTGTGAGCTTGCAGTAACCACACAAGCTAATCTGTCTGATCAGGCTTATTTCTGTCTCTAATGGAGTACTAAGTGGTTATCATTTTGGCTCATCTTTATTTAAGATTCTCTTTGGAGGTGTTTTGAAAAGATTTACAAGTGTAAAAAAGTTATTTTTTTAGCTGTTTTTACTGAAAGAAGTCAAGCTAGGTTGCGTAGGGTGACCATATTCTGAATCCCCCAAAAGAGGACACTACGACAAGGGGTGGAGTCATGCGCAAAATTTTGAGGGTTTTTTATGCGCTTCTAATTCAGTTAGTCCACGCGACAGAAACTCAAAGCTTCCATACAAAATCACGGACATTTGAAAGATTTTATAAACTTCCCCAGACAAGGCTGGACATCCCCCCAAAAAGAGGACATGTCCGGGTAAAAGAGGAGGTACGGTAACCCTAAGGTTGTGTTAACATTTCAGCAGATTCAGCAGGTAGAGTCACTCATATTCAGTCTTTTCTGGGATCTCTGAGCTCCATCATGCCGTAGATTCCTCTGGATCTCTCCCTGCTTTACTTCAATTTTGTGCAACAGTCTCAAACTAGTCCATCTCTCTCTCTTTATGAGTCTGGTTCTGTTCAAGGTTTCTGCCTGTTAAAGGACGTTTTTCCTAGATTTCCTTGGATTTTTCCTATCTAAGCTAGCCAAGTCAAAATTAGTCCAAATTTTGTCCTAACCTCCAGGCAAACATCATTAAAGTGTTTCTAAAGTGAGCATTTGATCAAATCTGTGTGCTGAGGGTACAGACTGTATATAGGAAGGACACCGTCTGCCTCCTTGCTGGATGAGAACAGCACTCTCTGGTGATAGGCTACAGTATCGGTCATAAATTCCGCCTCCTCCAGCAATCCCTATGGAGCTGTGGACAAACTTCAGAAATTATTTACACAGAATATTAATTTTTCTCCCCCTGCTTTCGATGTCGACATTTAGTTACTGTAACTGTCTCCATAACTGTCTCAATAACATTAGACGCTTCTACGACTGGCGGTGCAAATGACGCAAATTGGGCGACTCTATTTGCTTCACGATAACTCAGTATGAAGTTTGCTGGCTGACATATGAAAACAGACGGTTGTTCACTGGTATCTAAAATGGAGAACAAACTGATCGAGTCGGTGTGTGGGTGTCAGAATTATATGATACCGTTGTCGTCATCGTTTTCTTCCATTTTCTATCTCTAAGGCTGAGCCCGGCCACCCTGGGAAGAAAACCCATTTTGGCCGCTTGTATTCGCGATCTTGTTTTTTTGGTCATTACCCAAAGTTCATGACCATAGATGAGGGTCGTCACAAAGAGTGACAGGTAAATCGAGAGTCTCGCCTTACGGCTCAGCTCTTTCGTCCGCATCACTGCTGACGCTGCTCCGATCTGCCTGTCGATCTCCATCTCCGCTCCATCCTACCCTCACTCGTGAACAAGATCCTGAGAAATGATACCTTTCTTTTCAATCACGGAAACTGGAAAAAAAAGGAGCTGGCCTGGATGCAATTGAGTGAGGATTACCAGATTACCTGGTAAATTGTGAAAAACCTTTGTCTATCACATGATCCCGCCGGCTGAATTGGCGGGGATCACCGTTGAAATTACTGTTGACGCGCGAATGAAGCAAGTAAACCGTGCATCTAGATTTGCACGACTTAAGCGAGTAGATGATTTTACTCGTGCTTGCTGTAAGCGCCCCAGAAGACTGGTTTGTGCTCAAGTACTCTTTTTTTCCTGTACAACTCCATTTTTAAAAGTTATTAGGAGGTTCATGTTTTCTATGATTGACACTTGATACAGACTATAGGCGTACGAAGGCTGCGTAGCTAACCCATAATGACAGTTTCACTGCAAATGTATTTTTAAGGTGTTTTTACATCACACACACAAATACAGGAACTCTCCTCTGTTTCCTCAGATTCAACCAAGAAGCTGAAGGATGTGCTGCAGGAGTTTCATGGAAATGGTGTGTTGGCTAAATACAACCCAGAGGAGGTATGTGGAGTTTACGCTTCATTATGTAACCCTGAGTTTACAGTCTATTAAATCCCTGTGAAGCATGCCTACGTGCAAACACGCTAACACGCAGCGATGACGTGTTTCATTAACTCGGCTTATCTCTCTTTTTCTTTGCTATTTTTGTGACTCTGCAAACATCTAACATCCAAATTTAGACCATGTAGAGCTTTTAAAACATGCATCCTTAAAATTTAAGAGGGATTTTTGTGAAACAAACATTGATAATGATCTATTTTGAGTTATTTTGGACCAGATTTATGCACAAAGATGGATTAAAAATGAGGTCCCCAGTGGATCTCAATTTATTGAAAACTCTGAAGCTGCAAAAGTCCAAAGAGCCTGACTTTGCAAACCTGTATTTACAAGCATTAAAGTCACATATGTGATGTTTCCCACTCCTGTATTTTGGATGTAATAACTGCATGAAACATCTGTGATCAAATTGGGTTTCTTTCTTTCTTCAATGCTGCCGGTTTAGAAGCAGGAAATCCTCAATCAGGTAAACTCCTCTCTCTACCTTTTTCGCTTATTTCTTGTATGTTTTTTTCTGAGCTCTCACATCATTTCTCAGGGAAAACTCTTTTATTTGAAAAACGGTTGAAGTGAGGACAAAATTACAAACGTTTCCGGGCGACAGGGAAACCATTTACGAGAAAGGATGTCTCCTTTGAGGTGTGTTTATCTGCGAAATGTGGGGAATTCGGCTCACGGATTTAGTCAGGGGATGGGAGTAGTGGTAACAATCAAAGCTAGAAAAACAGGGGGTAGGAATTATCACAGACTTTCACAATTTGCTGAGATAAATGCTGCAAAAACACCCTGAAACGCAGCGTTTACCGCCCAAAGAGAGCAAGAATCTGACTCACGAGGCCTGTAAGGTTTTAGATTTATCCACAGATCGTCCTCTAAAGCGAAACACACCTCGATTCTCTTCCTATAACAATAAACTTTATTCCCCCCAAGGCTAAAAAGGCAACAACCGCAGCCCAACGTGACAAAGAACATGCTCTTTTCTGCTTTCAGGAGATCGACTTTGAGGGCTTCAAGGTCTTCATGCAGACGTTCCTGGAGAGCGAACTCCCCGAGGAGTTCTGTCAACACCTCTTCATGTCGTTTAGCAACAAGGGACCCAAACCCAGTCCGTCATCATCTGACAAACCCAGAGTGTCTGGTGAGTGTAGAGAGGCCATCTTTACCCTAACAACCCTGCAGTTGTAAACACAGCGTGTTTTCTGTTATGTAGTTACTGACGTGGAGAAGCTGAGCCGCTCTCTTGTTGCTATAGCTCGGCAATTTGCCACATTTTCTCCATCCAGCAGCTTTTTCCTCTCTTCTCCAGTGAGTCATTCTTACAGGTTTTTAAGATGAGCTTTTCTTTCTTCTCTTCTGTGTAAAATCGGCACAATTCCTGTTTCTACTAATGCGTCGGATGATAACAGATTTCCTGCCAAGTCCAGCCCAGTGCTACTGAATGTGAATCGTAGTGTGGAGGCTGCCAATGGTCTTGGCAGTGCTTTTGTTTGTTTACAGCTTTTATACTATTATGTATTTCTAGTGTTTTAATGAGTTACAGATATTAAAACGGCTCTCAGCAGACATCAGAGCGCTGTGGTTGGATCCAGAATTCCCCTCAGGTGAACGATTACAGAATCCACCTGAGATATCAGGCAGTTCATGGGGAGTGACATCATATGGACGTGAATGAATGAATGAATGAATCAGTGGATTAGAGCTGTTCAAGCTGAACTCTTAAAGGTCCCATATTATGCAAAATTCACTTTAGAATGGTTTTCTAACAATAATATGCATCCCCCCGCCTGTCTACAAAAACCCCCCAAAATGAGAAGATTCTATCCTCTCCCTCTCGCTGGTTCCACCTTTCAGAAAATATCTGCTCAAACGGACAGATTGAAAATATCGCCGTCCATGACGTCATGGATCGCGATTTTTATTTTTAAGAAGAGGCTCAAGACTCGCTTTTTTAACCAGGCTTTTTACTAATTACCATTTTAGACTTCTTTTACTGCAAATGTTCATTTTAATCAAAGTTCTTAATGATTATTTTATGTCATTCTATTCATCATCTCTGTTCTTAGCCTTTTTTAATTTCCCATCACAGGTTTTTACTCCTTTTACCCCTTCCATTTATTTGTTCATTTAATATTATTATTTTCTTATTTTAAGTCCATCAGGTTTTACACTTTTTTTTTTTTACCATTTTTATCTTTATTTTTATCTCCAGTGTTTCCTAAAGGTCGCTCGTTCCTCATGTAATGTCTTGGTGTCAGGCCATGTCTCTTTAAAATTTTATCATCAAATTCTCACACTGTGTGCGGTTGTGTGTGTGTGTGTGTGTGTGTGTGTGTGTGTGTGTGTGTGTGTGTATGTGGGGGTGGGTGTGTGTCTCTGTGTGCGTGTGGGTGGGTGGAAGGGTTGGGTTTTTGTCTTTATTGTTGTATATACCATTATTGTTTGATTGCCCAGTCCTACGAGACACACAATATTCGTAACCAACCATTCAGAAACGTCCTGCTGCAGCTGCAGAGTTTGAATTTCTTCAGGAGCCTCTCCTTCTGGGTCAGACTCTGGATCAAACTGGTACGGCCGGACCACAGGTACCGTTTAGCGCAATGGTACTGTAGCGCAAGTCATAAAGGAGTATAACATAGGACCTTTCAATCTTTGTTTCTCAATCACAGTAGACGGGTTTCACCTGTAGAGGGCAGCTGCGATATGAAGAATTTAAAGACTTTGTACTGAAATGTCAAGATCTGGACCTGAATTCATCAACACTAGCTCTAAATTTGTGACTGTTTTCAGCTGACAGAAGTGGTTTAAAGAGTTGCAGGTCAGATCTACTGAAGGTTGGATTGGTCAGGTTGACATTAACGCCCTGTTGCATACTGCTGAGTCATCATTTTCTCCCAGCGCGCATTAGTTTCAAACCTTTGAAACCTTAAACCGTACTTACATCAGAGCCCGCCGTGTTTACCTCTCCCGACACCGCGCTTCGTGTGGCGTCTTTGTTGTCGTCCCTCGGTGCGTACTAACAGTTCAGGACTGGGTCACTTAGGAATCTGATACGGGCCGCATTTTCAGAGTAATGTGAAGAACCACACCAAGAAACCGGATCTGAGCAATGAATCCTAATGGATCATTAAGGCCTGGAGAGTAGACTTCGTCTGAGTGTTCTTGGTATTAAGTGCAGACGACTTTACTAACGGGATAAAAGCAGAATCTAAAAACAACATTATCATAATCAGAGAAAATCATAAAGTGGAAAAAAACAAATTTCACACTCTCAGCTGAGTTTGAAACGCATTAAAATATGAAGAAACTAAGCAGCGTTCACCCTTTTCCTGGAAATAAATCTATTCCCTGAACTCTGATCTGCACTTTCCCTTCGTCTGCCTTTTTGGCGAGGCAGACTCTTCCCGCCATTGATCGATACGTCTGTATGACTCATGTCGGGCATCCTGACCCAGCAGGTTGTAGGGCTAACATTAGAGGCGGTGTGGAGGATGTTTTGACCTTTCCTCTGCGTCTCCCCGCAGGGCTGAAGCTGATCAAAAGCAACTCGACCCCTCTGAAGACGGCCGCGCTGCCCAGACCTCTGGATACGGTGCAGCTGAAGGACATCGTGTGTTACCTCTCGCTGCTGGAGGGCGGGCGGCCTGAGGACAAGCTCGAGTGTGAGTGTCATTAAATATCACAGGAGTCCTGGTTTCTCTGCTAATGTTCGATCGCCTGAGGTTTGGTGCTGAAGAGGATAAATCCTTCCTCTGGGTTTTTTAAGAAAGGAAGAAAAAACTGAAAATACACGAACAGGAAGATAAACACTCAGTTATACTTTAATGGGTGCAGGGAAGTCAGACAAAGGTTTAATGCCGTTAATCCCCCCTCGTCTGCTTTGTGGTAAAATGCAGCTCTAAGCATCAGTAAGACGCGGGTCTTTTAAGGTTTAAACGGCTATAGTGGCCTTGAGCGGTCTCAGTAATCTAATCTCAGTTTCCAAGAGCTGTGTTCTTACCCTCTTCCTGTTTTGAGAAAGATCCTGAAGTTCCAAGCACCATTCAGACCAGATCTGTTTCTTCTGGACCGTGACAGACAAATCCAGGTCATAATGTGGTAAAGTGGGAGGTCATCGGGGTCAGTCTTGAATCTTCACCTGCTGACTTAGATGACCGAGATGCTAAGGTAGAAGAACTACTGTGTCTGCAGCGCAAAATGATTAATATGATGATTATTACTTTGAGGAAATGATAAAGAAATGATCATAAATGTTCTTCCTTGAGCTGCGTCACCCCGCTGTAGTCCGTAATGGACTGGCCCAAGGTCTTGCTACAAACAAGACTGCTGTGTATTGCTATCCTGCGGCCGTTACTAAAGTTGGTAACTAGAGAAGCAAACGGTCGGCAACATTTATCTCTGGAGGAGGTGTCCAACTCCTTAAATTAATTTCACGCCAGAATATCCCTTTAAGGTCATGCTGGTTTTTAAATTGTGAGCCGATAACAAACCCGATCTACCCTCTCCACTTCAGAGCGGGGGATGCAGCGTCCAAGGTTTCCACTTTTGATTTGTTATGATCATGTTCATAAAAACCACATTTTTACTGTTTTTAGTGAATTTGAGCCCATGCGGTGATTTCTACTACAGAGACATGTCTGTTTTTCTTATTAGTGCTGGTTTTCAGCCTTGTCTTTTTTGCTCAGTGATTTCACCAGATTCTCATATCGAAGTTAACCTCAAAAACATTTTAATAATGTTACCTCAAAGGACATCATCCTGAAACTGTTGATCTGTTTGCTCACGCAGTCTCTCACAGAGCAACAAACCTCTTTGTAGTTTTACCTCTGAGGGTCTTAGTCTCTCTGACGTGCCTTTATGTTCCCAGTCATGTTACAAAACTAATGAAAATAAACCAGTCGTTAAAAAATGTTCTTGATCGGCATTTTTTAAAAACTTTACAGAACTTTTTTGATGTTTTGTCGTCTTTCTACCAAGTTTTTTTAAATCTTTTGTAGTCACCAAATTTAAAAAAGAGCAAATTTTTAATAAATTATTTTTTTTAATCTTATTTCAATAATATGTTGTCTTTGCACTTTTTCTATTAAAACAGGTTTTAACTGACTTGCAGATTATCAAAAACTTTAAACGAGGTCTAGCTGGAGTGCTGCCGTCCGTAGGAAGCCAACTGATATAATTTAACTCTGGGTTCTTGCTGAAGAAGTAAAACTCTGCGCTGACTGTGTCTCCTCAAACATTTTCTCATCCTCTCTCAGCATTTTTCTTCGGCCATATTTCTAGTCAGCTGTTGTTACGACTCCCTCTGCTTACAGCTGGCTCATCTGAAAGTTTTAATAACATCTTATGGTTGATGATGCACCATATTTTCAGATTTCAGCTCGGCTTTACATGATTGGGTGATTTTAGTCTGGCTGGTCGTGGTTTTGTTGTTATTTTCTCTCTTTATTGTGAGTTTAATTTAACTT
Source organism: Xyrichtys novacula (assembly GCA_962446985.1). NCBI lineage: Eukaryota > Metazoa > Chordata > Actinopteri > Labriformes > Labridae > Xyrichtys > Xyrichtys novacula. The sequence goes on from OY660871.1 coordinate 31,290,959, forward strand.
ATTACCTCCAGTTCTTTGTTGGCTGAAAGCTTGTCCTTCTCACTGATGATCAAATAAAAATCTGTCCATCTTTTTTGACGCTCCTCTAAAACGTTGTCAGGAGCTTCATGTTCCCAGCCTCTTCCCACATCTCTGAATTGCATTTACCACATCATTAATTCACCAGGTTATGCAGCTTAATTGGACATCAGGCTTCTTCTTTTTTTCCTGTGTTGGTGTAATTCTCATCCATCTGCTGAATTATTGATCAGGCCCACGCTCATTAAATGAAGGGATGACTAAATAATTCAGCCAATGCTGCCTGCGTGTGAGCGCATCATGGATTTAACCATACATGTCTTATTGAACAGTGTGTCCTGCTGATACCGCGCTGTTATCATCTCTGAGGTGGAGGGGTCCCCCTGCTGGTGATTAGAGGAACTGCTCTGACTCCACTGCAGTAAATTAATCAGTTTTTATTTTTAAAAACTGAGAAAAAAATAAAATAAAATTCCTTTAGTTAAAGTTTCTAAAGTTTAAGGTAATTTCCTTATCCAGAAAATGTTTGTTATAAAAACATATATTTTTATAACATATAGTTGGGTATTTTCTTGCTTATTCCTCATAATCTTTTCATCTGTGACGTTTTGTAATTATCACCTAATTTCAGGTTTAAGATATTATTTAATATGCTGCACATGGTGTCGCTGAGAAAAGACATAGATCGTGTTTTTGCAGCCGTGTGTGTCTAGGAACATTTAACTTCTTCTGATAAGTGTCAAGTCTCACACTTATGTGCTAATTAGCGCTGCAAAAACTCAACTCTGAAAGTGAATTTGTCTTATTTGCATTTATAAAAATCTCATCAGATTAAATTTGAACCATATTCACTGAGGTGACGATTCAGACTTAACTCAAAATATCGTAAAAACTGGTAAATTTACATCTTGAGTTACAGTGGTACAGCAGAGGATAAGGGCCACCCTGACAAAGGAAAGAACATTAATTTGAAGATTTAATCAAAGTAATGCAAAACTGAAATCAAAATACTTATAGAATAGGTTTTAATACAATTAAGTCATAGTATTGCAGGATTAGAGTCATAATTTTACAAGAAATAAGTTATATTATGAAGAGAATAAAGACATACTGTTACAAGGATAAAGGGAAACTCATGGGAAAAAAAATGTGTGGTTTTACGAGATCCAAGTCTTACTATTTTCAGAATGACGTCTAAGCTCTGAGTATTTGGTCATTTGTAAAACTTACACAGAAATATAACTTTGAATGAACCATCTCTCTCATTTTTAAGCAGTAGGCGAGGAGTTCAGTAAAATTACATCTTTATTCTCTATAAAAATTAATTCTAAGTAAATTCCAAACAGAAAAGGAAGAAAAAAATCTTTTAGGTGGATTTTATACTCCCTTTTAAGGTCTTCTTGAAATCAAAATAATGTTTATTCTTGATTTTTTTACAGTAAAAAACTGTTAATTTCACTAAATAGTTGCAGTAGTCAAATAAATGTAGCTTATTAAATCTGAAGAGATGTTTTTGTCGAGAAACAGGACAAATGTACTTCCAAAGGCTTGAGTTTTTTTGTTGTGAACCCTTAATATGACCACAAACAACCCAACAAAAAAGGGCATAAAACTGTAAAACTTGATGGATTTGTTGTAAGAGACACAAAACTCCTTTTTAAAACAAAAACCATCCACAGAAAGATTATTGTTAAAGAGATGCGACAGCCGTACGCGCTACTAAATCCTCTGTCTGCTGAGGTCAGCGCTGGACTTTTTAGTCATGTTAGAGTATTTGAGCTACAAACAACAGAGGGAGAGAGAAACAAAACAGGTACAATATACTGTCCTGACTAAAAGATTTGAAAGTTTTCGACAGGTAACGAGTTTGTACAGAAAAGCCTGCTCTCATTATTCAAAAAGTTTGTCTACCTTTATGTCTTCTGTATTCATTTGTTTGAAAAATCTCTCTCTGAAATCACTTTTTAAGGACTGTTTGAAGTTTCACAGCCACAAAACTTTTCCTCTGTCAGATCCATCAACACTAACGTTCACTGCATTTAAGAACCTCTGACTCTGGCCGCCACAATCACCCTCCTCTAACGCCACCAACCCTCCACCTTTAAATCTAAGCACCACCATACCTCTCTTTCTCCACTGCATTCAAAACATCTCACCCACACCAGAAGCGGGCAATTAGCTCCTCGTTAGTGGGCTGACGAACCGCCATGTGACATCGTAGTGATGTCAGCAGCAGCCTCCACGGCGCTCACGTCTCTGTGGGGAGGATTGGAGCACCTTGAAGTGCGGCCTTGATTATGGAAACGAGCTTCAGCCCGGGTCACGTTTGTCACGATTCTCTCTCATTTACACACGGAGGTATTTGGGAATCGCTGTGATTTATAAGAGGCAGCGCAGACCACAAATCTGGCAACATCTAAAAGAAATATGAATATTTGATAGCTTAAAAGTAGGGCTGGGCGATATGGCCTCAAATCAATATCACGATATATTGATCAGTTCACCTCGATAACGATAAATGGACGATAACTATTCCACAAGCTGCTCACCCCGTCCCACATTTACTTCTTCTACTTCACCTGTATTTCTCTCTTTGTTACTGACTGGATGAAGTGGAGTCACGTCTCTGACAGCGTCTTAATGGGACATGAGACCATAGCCTACCTACACACATCCAAAACCAACTTTGATTTACCTATTTTTTTGACACTGAATATACCGATACGGGCAAAATGATGTCGGTTATTGTCGTAAATTTCAGTATAGTTAAAATATTCTACTTTAAAGCTTCCAGCATTTAGGGTTTGATTTGATAATTTTATTTAAGTGTCATACACCAAAATTGGTGCCCAGCCCCATGGGCTTATTAGACACTGTTCAACAAACTCAAAACACAATGCATCCAAGACAGCCACGCAACATAATATACAACAACAATAACATCAAAAATCCATTAAGAATTGTAACACAAACAATGAGGATAATGAAAGAGAAACAAAAAAGTTCATCCTACAGGGTACAAAATACTTTGCCGCATATGCCAAGCCTTTTTAACAAATTTTGCCAAAACAAAAACATCCTTTTCAAACAACCAACCCAAAATCTCACCTTCACTCTTCCAAAATAAATCAGGATTTTTAAACTGAATTGATTCAAAAATGACAGTCCTTAAGTCAACATATAAGGGACAATTGAAAACAAAATGAAATTCATCCTCAACCACCTGTAAATCACAGAATTCACACAAACGTGCTTCTTCCGGTAAGCTTTTAAATCGTCCCACTTCTACTGCCAGAGGTAAGGTACCTGTTCTCAACTGAGCACAGAGAGATCTCTGTCTTCTCTTTAAATTAAGGAAAATATAAGGTTCTGTAAAATAATTCTTCTTGAACTGAACATAATTTCTGAGCTTAGGGTTACTAAATAACGGGGATAAAATGTCCTAAAATCTCAGAATTTTCCCAAAACCGTAAAAACTTTACCCCCAAATCCGTTCAATCTGGGATCAGCTGAGGTTGTAGTATCTGGACGCTCACTCTGCTTTGTGTTTACATGCAGTGACCTTAAAACAAAGGGGTGAGCTTGTGGAGTGAGGTTATAATGGATCGAGCGCTCGTTGCCAATAACTGCTTTTAACGTTCTCTTCAGACCTCGGGGAGGGAGGGCGGCGAGTTCAGCGTGTTTGTTAATACGACAGCCTGACATTTTGTTTTTGTCTCCACAGTCATGTTTCGGCTCTACGACACAGATGGAAACGGCTCATTGGACAGCTCGGTAAATATTTCTCCTGTTTCCAGAATAACCACACCTCAAATGATCTGTCCAGTCCTGCAAACATGAAGATAGTGAAGTATTTTAAAATAATTCAGGAGTCTCTTGGTGGAAAATATTTTGCAGAAATGGTACTCAAGAGCATTTTCAGTTTCAGCTCAATTATTAGTGTGACAAAGAGTGACAAATGTGAGGAAAAAAGTCTTTGCAACAGCAGATAAGTCACTGAATTGTAGGTTATAATCTTTATATGAATCGTGGAAATAGAAGAAGGGTGATTTGTATTGTTTTTATCACACAATAAGCAAAGAGAGGCCGGAGTATATGAAAAACAGAATAAATGTCAATTGTTCCTCCGATTTGATTCATGAGTTCAATAAGAAGAACATAAAACTTTAGTTTTAGGGGGCAAGGAGAAGGATTCATAAATAGAAGATAAATAAAAATACTAGAGAGGAATACCAGACTGTCCCCCTGCTTGAGCTCACACTGAACTTCATGTTATATGATGCGATTTAACACAATCCAATACCATCAGTCAACCAGTCGGTCTTTATTTATTCAGCGTGAAGTTTGAAGCCTTTGTTTAAAGAGTGAGTTTACAGTCTAAGTCATTCAGGGCCGCTCACATTTACTTTACTGTTATTTCGTGACATTTAATGACGTATAAAACCTCTCATTTACTTGGAAACAGCTGATTGTCAGAGAAAGAGAGGGAGGAGAAAAGCAAAAAAGAGACAAAAATATTAAAAACATCAGTTTCAAAGGTTGTTATATTTTGTGACACAACATTTGGAGACTAGAGGATAAAGAGCTGAAGTGTGCAACACTATAAGAGGACATATGATATGAAAAGACGACTGAAATGATGCAAAATGATAAATCATGATAAAATACAATATGATGCCACGCAGTGAAACAATACGATCAGTAAAATACAATTTGATACAATACCATTTGATATGATATGATACTAGTGTTAGAAGTGATACTCTATGATAAAAGCCGTATGATACAATATAGGAGATGCAGCACAATGATACAAGTAATTCAAAAAATACAATATGAAACAAGCGATGTGATACTTGTGATAGGATATGAGAATACACTACAATATATGATAAGAGATGGATATCAGTGATGTGATAGGATTTGATACAAGCAATACAATACAAGTAATATGACACAACATGACAGTATGATGCGATATGTTTTGATACAAGTGAAACAAGAGATACAAGCAATGTGGTACGATACGATAAGATATGATGCAATACAAGTGATATGATACTTACTGATACAGTATAGTTCAGTACATCAGAGTCAAACATATTACCACACAAAACCACTCTGTAGTTCCAGTCAAACAGCTGGTGTCAGATGATACTCTGATATTATGATACAATATGATAGTATGGTACAGTATTGGTTTATACAGTACAATACAATACGATACAAGAACTTCATTGATTGGAAATTTATTTGTCTCATGTTTCATGTCAACTACTATTTATAGAAGAATTAAGCAGTCTGATGGTTGTGGGTACAAAATATAGTTCCAGTGGCCTTAATTAAAGGACAGGGCAAGTTATGGCACGGTGAGGTACAGCACAGCAGAATGGATCGGGTGGATTTTGTCTTCAATAATGTAAAACTAAGAAATTCAAAACAATACGACACAACATGATGTGTTTTGGCACAGTTCGGTTACTGACGATATACGCTTTGTTTTTGTTCCTTTTTCCTGTTTCCGCTTTCGACCCCACTTTTAACTGCATTTTCCTTTTTTCTTATAACTGTTATAACTCATTTTATGTTGCATGGTTCTTGTTCTGTCTGGGTTCCTTATGGCATGAAAATGGCCTTCAATTTCGTTTTAACTGAGCTTTTTGTTGTTATCTGTCTTTTTCCATGTGCTCTATGACTACATGTCAAAGCACTTTGTATTCTTCTGTTTTTAAAAGTGCTACAAATAAAGTTATTATTATTATATTATTATTATTTTGGCTGGATTGCTGCACACGTGTTACAGCAGTGAATGAAAAACAGACAGCAGAGCTGTGTGAGGAAAACATGTGATTGATCAAACTGAGGCATTATTACGTTAAGTTTTCTGCAGAAATGGTCACAGAGTTGATCTCTTCTTGCTTTGGGAGCAAAGTTACACAGTCTTCATGCAGAGAATAAAAAGGATAAACTGGCTTTTGCTTATATGCGTGGCAGTTTGTGTAAAGAGAACAAGCTGCAGAAGTTTTAAGAATCTGCGAGGGGCTGTGAAACGACAAGGAATTGGTTATGTAGGCTTGTCCCGAACCCTTGAGAGCTTTGTAAACAAGTGAAAGAGCTCTGCATCAATCTTAAAAGACACTGGGAGCATGCTAAACAAGTCCAGAGTGCATCATAGAGACTCAGTTCCCCACCAGATAATAATGTCACCCCTCTCTATCCAAAAAAAAAACAAGCACTATAATTAAAGCCTCAGCCTCAGAGCTCTTCCCACGCTGCCTTTGTTTTTCTCTGTGCGGAAGAATGACACTCCAAACCGGCGATTACTGGCTGCTCATCAGTCCATTCACACCACAGACATTTAGTGACATCAGATTGTAAGGCTGCAATATACAGAAAGGTAAAGATAGTATTTTTGTGCTTTTAATGATCGTCTGTGGCCTCACTACAGGAGCTGGAGCACATTATCTCCCAGATGATGCATGTAGCAGAGTACCTGGAGTGGGACGTGACCGAGCTAAAACCAGTAAGAAATCAGTAATAATACCAGTTTGACTTGATTACACTGTCAGGCAGATCTCTTGACTCACACTACAGCTGTTTTTCTTCAGTGTTTAGGCCTGAAAACTCATGAAAGATGTCCTACTTGGCATCTGTTTTTGCTCTAGATCCTCCAGGACATGATGCGTGAAATCGACTACGACCACGACGGCACGGTGTCACTGGAGGAGTGGATCCAAGGAGGCATGACCACCATCCCACTGCTGGTCCTGCTGGGCCTGGAGACGGTGAGTCCTGAGGGTCGTACGAACTAAGATTTGATTTGAAGTTAATGTCTAAATGAAGAATTATAGAACACCGAAACACATAAACGACGACTGTGTTTTAAGACAAACACGACGAGGGCGAAACTCTTACAGTCATCGTAAAACAACATGAGTCTGCACGTCATATTTTAGTTTCTGTGAAGACTCAGCAGAGATTTTAAGTAAATGCTCATTATTAGCATCATGCTATCTGCTGCTATTGCCATGGCAACACAGAAGCTCTTTCCACATATACACTCTTTAAAATTTGTAGAGAAATTTTGACAACCTGCTCGTGCAATTTGACAACGTTGTTATTCACCCATGTCCAGCTTTATTAGCTTTTTTTAGATGGATTCCTTAAGTTTCTCAGCTTGTTCCAAGTTTGACACCTCTCATGTTCTTGCTTTACATTAATACTGTGTTTTATTGGACATATTGAAAGTAGAAGCGAGGACAGTTAAAGAGCAGAAAAGATAAAGCAGCTGTATTCTGTGCATGATAAACACCAGTTACATGATGTACAGTATATCATCGCCCCTTCAAACTTGCATATGTTGGATTTTCCTGACTTATTCTCACTTTTTTGGAGACATCTAATCATAAACAAAGAGGGAAAAAAATCCAGGTAGAGTTTGAATCTATTTAGTTTTGCACAAGCATCATATGTTAAATATTTATTTATATTTAGGTGTATGTGTGAATACATCAACAGTTGCTTATAAAGTATAATGATCACCAAGTTAACAGTTAAAGTTTGAATGATAGCATGCAAATATTTGTTGATTAGCATTAGACTTAAAAAAGATAAGTTGGTTTATGGATTATTAAATGGAGAAAATATAACATGGTTTCAGTGATTGACAAAAAGAATCATTAATTTAAAACAAATATGTCCAAAATTGACCAGTTCAAACCTCAATCTGAGGATCTGCTGCTTTTCTTATGAGGAGTTTTGGGTCGAGTTGGTCGAAAAAGGTTTTAATTTTTCACTTAGAGATCTGACAATTGTGATCACTGAAATCTCCTATTTGCTGCTGTGTACATTTCCCAAATTAAAAGCCGTCTTCAGTTCACCTAATCTCCACTAGATGGAACTATTTGATCAGTTTCAGCAGAGAGAGACTCTACATTTCATTTTTTATGAATGAGAAGTTACTCAGGTTTACTATATCAGGAGTACAACGCTGCAAGTAGACAGAATAATACAGATGAAAATGCTGCATGAAAAATAATCCGAGGGATGAGTGTCTGTAAGGGTTTGCTGAGATATTATAAACAGTTTTAATGCAGCAGCTGCTCTGTGAATCACTCGTCTCTCTGCAGAATGTCAAAGATGACGGGCAGCACGTGTGGAGGCTGAAACACTTCAACAAGCCGGCCTACTGTAACCTTTGTCTGAACATGCTGATCGGACTGGGGAAGCAGGGACTCTGCTGCTCCTGTGAGTGATGCTCTGACCATTAACTAAACAACATGTGTATTGATTCAGTGCAGATAGATAAAGTAGGCCAGCGTTGTCTGTTCATTTGTAGCATCACTGGTGTCATGGATGGTCTCCTGTGATCAGAAACTTGGAGTTTATTCGTCAGGATGTGTTGGAAATAAGCGAGTCTCAGTTTCCTTTTACATTTTAACTGAAAAATACACATTTTCACAATGAAGTTCAGTTAACACTTTCACAAACACATTACTTAATCCCTCGTGTTTATCACTTTCATCTGTACCAAGCGTTTCTATTTTTCCTTCTCCTTTTTTAGTCTGCAAGTACACGGTCCACGAGCGCTGCGTGGCCCGCGCGCCGCCATCCTGCATCAAAACCTACGTCAAGTCCAAGAAAAACACGGAGGTGCGTCCAATTGGAGTGTTTACCAGTCGGCACGCTTGGATCAGCGATGCGGCACGGAGCTTAGGATGAGAGTTTCTCTTCTTCTAATGGAATTAAAATAACTCAATCAGCTGCAGAGCATTTCTAATTACCAGTACAGCTCAGCTCTAAAGCCACAGACTCCGTGGAGTGTCCTCTTTCTTTCATTCTCACTCTGTGTCTTGTTGTTTTCTTTCCCTCTTGCTTTATTTAATTGTCATGTCACTTCTGTCTTTGTAAATAAATCTTGTTTTCCTGCGCCGGGTTCTCTCTTCTCACTTCTTCCCCTCTCCGTATGCCGTCTCTCCCTCTCTCCGTAGGTAATGCATCATTTCTGGGTGGAGGGGAACTGCCCCACCAAGTGTGACAAGTGTCACAAAACCGTTAAGTGTTACCAGGGCCTGACTGGGCTCCACTGTGTGTGGTGTCAAATCACGGTAAGACACCACCCGAGGAGAAGCAGCCACCTCCTCGTTAGATTCCCACTGCTTCTCGTACTTTAGCTTTTGTTTTTAGCACCTCAGATACCCTCTACCAATTTACACCCAGAAAACACTTGTGATTGAGTTCATGGAAATAAAATATATACGGCAAAGTCTCATGTAAAGCTAATGAATCTGGAGCATAAAGCTGAAAATGTTACGTTAAACGTGGACTCTAACTTGATGAGTTTTGGCGTTAAATAATGGCTGTAACCTTTCCTCCAGCTCCATAACAAGTGTGCCTCCCACGTGAAACCTGAGTGTGACTGCGGCCCCCTGAAGGATCACATCCTGCCCCCTAACTCAATCTGCCCCATCATCCTGGTAAGACTTTCACTCCTTTCTGGTCGGAGAGTCTGACCTGGTTTGACTCGGTGTGTTATCTGAGGATGCAATCACCAGCACAAGTTCTCCCACAGAGCTCTGAAAATGGCAAAGATGTGTTGTTTTTTTTTAGCTTTTTGGGAATAATCATCAAAATGGTGAAAGTTTATTTCAGAGGAAAAGACTGTGTAACAGAAATTACTCATAAAATGTCTCAAAAACACAGTTAATTTTAGCATTTTGACTTCAGCATTAAAAGTTTGTAAAAATTGTTAGTTTTTTTGTTGTTGTTGTAAATAAAACAAAAAATAAGAAAGAAATCCACATTATTAATCATGTTACACAGAAATAGCAAGATCCTGAGTCAGTTCATCCAAAACACAAAATAAACACTCAAATTTGTCGATTAAAAAGTAGATTTCTCATCCTCCTTTGAGCTAAAACACAAAATAACAGCTTGGACTTTCTCTTTTTTCATGCATTTATCACGACATGTCTAGCTCATAATCAATAACCCAGTCAAATAGTTCAGATTTTTGTACATATTGATGTTTAAATGTTTTTTAAGCCCCTCTTGCACCTGCAATAATGCAATAATGTATAATATTTGATGTATTATTTGTTTTGAATTGGTTATCAAATTCATAAATTGTAAAAGGACAAAACTCAAACTTTACCTTTATGTTGAATTTATCGACCAAATCATTTTATAATCATTTTAAAGAATTTTCCTTACAGTTTAATTTAACCTAATTTATGTATCTTTAAACCACTTGTTTGACCTTTGACCCCCAGGAAAGGCAGACGACGCTGAGGAAAGACTCCCTCCGATCCAATCAGACCGGCCGAGGGAAGATGCAGAGAGCGAACTCGGTCACCGTGGACGGTCAAGGACTGCAGGTGAGACTTTTATAACCTCAGCGAGGGAGGAATCGGGACGACTTAAAATCCATCAAAATGACATGAAGTTAAGTCCTTTTTTACTGCCGATGTTACTGGTTATAAGGTTGAAATGAGATGGAAAAGAAATGTTAGAATTAGAGAAACACTGATTTATTTTCACTGTTTTGATGAAGTGAACCTATAAAAAGTTTCTAAATTGTTTTTTTAAACCACAACTTGCAAAATTTGGCCCTAATACTCCGTCGTAGTAAGCAGCGTCTTTGCGTGCACATAAGGCACCACAAACTTAAAGCTCCTATAAGGAGTTTTTATCTCCTTCTCAAACAAAGTGAGACCAATATGGATGCTTCTTTATGAGACCACCAGCAAGACAGATTTTTTCTGTAAAGTTGTTTGTAATGTTAAGAACACTGGTGGGGGGTAGGTGTCAAATCAGCCCTTTTTTTCCCCTACACTTTTGAAAGCTGAGGTTTCATCGAATTGTTGTTTACTATAACAGGGTGTGTTATACATTTTATTTTAGGATTATTTTTACCTTTGTTTCTAGGAGAGCTGAAGAGAGACAAGAGATATGAGAAGTAGAGAGTAGGGACAAAGATACAGCAAAAGATTACATCAGGACGTCATGAAGTCATACCTGTGACCAACAAGAAATATAGGCCCTGTATGTGGGAAAGATGTCTGAATTGCTAGGCTAACTACTGCGCCAGGATACGACAACCCTGAATTACTCAAATCAGCAAAGAGATCAGAGGTAGTGCTTTGTCCACAGGGGGGCGCCAAAATCGATATGAACTTAAAGTTCCTCACTGGAGCTTTAAAAACTGCCATGAAAATTCACTTTTTATCAATCAAATCTGGTGTACGAGACAAACTTTTGGTTCCCTTTTGTCATCCAAGAAGTGGACTGTAATCTGTGCACCTGTACAACAAATATCCCAGAATACATTTCAGGAGAGGTATTTAAGAGAAGTGAACGATGAACAAAGGTGGCATGAGTTTTGGTTAATTGATGGCAGATATGGTTTGTCCATACCTCACAACCATCATTGTTATAGTAGGAAGTTGGCTGGGTTGCATCAACACAGTATTGAAAAGAGATACACGTCTGCATGTAAAGTGCACATTTCTGAACCCAATGGAAGTCTGACCTAGTTCCCCCCAAATCAACATATACTGTGGATTTTATTTTAATTTTCTGGAGCTTCATTGATATTGAATATCAATTGCTGCTTTGAGGATAATAATCTATTTTAGACAAGAATTCAAAAGTTCATGGAAGGTTTTTGTGTGAAAGCAAAAGACTGGAAAAGACTCAAAAAGTTTTTGGTGTCTTTAATTTCCCCCATAGAATCAAACTTTTATCAACTGCAGCGTCTTTGTGCAAAATAAGGAGTTAAAACATGAAGCTGAGCCAAACCAGGGTGTTATTTTCACTCACTCATCATACTAAGTATTTTGGGTGTTTCCCTGCATTCATCCATTTTCTTAGTTTAGCTGTGTGCAGGCCCTGCTGGTTCTTCACCATCCTAGTCCAGACCCCGGCCCGGTCTGGTCCTCCCTCATGTCTGTCAGGCCGCTCACTAGCGATGGAAACCTGCTGCTGTCTGTGGCGACTGCTCGTCTGCACGAGGCTGAGATAGAAATGTGATGAATCATATCCCCGGCACATTCATCTCTGCCGCTCCCCGGCTAACCAGCATAATAATCAAGATTATTATTTATAATTACAGGAAGTAATGGATCACTCCGGACTGGACAGGGAGCTCGTTAATTCACCCTCGGCCTGCTGGGATAGCAGACAGGGGGAGTTAAGCGCTTCATCTGTGTCAGGGAGAGCACAGGGCGAGGAGCTAGCCCGCTAGATGAGAGGTTGTTGATGTGGCTCTTTGTGAGCTCTGCAGGGTTTGTCTGATCCCTGTTTGAGTACTGGTTAGTTAAACTGGAAAATCCTGACCCAAAATTAACCGCGCAGACTTTGAAGCAGGGGTGACAAATAGCTTTTACATCTGAGCTCTAAATCAAGAGGTATCAGGGATCGACTAAGAGATAGACGGGTTGACTCAGTGTCCTGTGGATTCATGTTTGTCTCCTTTCTGAGGTTTATAATAAATGGCATCACAGGTTTAAATAAAGTCACATTAGCAGCATTTTGGACCCCATTAAAAGACCAAAACCCTTAATGAGACTTAATAGGTTGAATTAAGTAGGAGTCAATGAAAGAAGTGCTTTAAACCTGTATTCTTTAACTGGCCAGCAGGGGGCAACACAAACAGTTTATTTAGCAAAAGGTTTCTTACTGGTTTGTTTTATTACGTGTATACCACGTATGGCGGATGGTCCAACAAAGTGAAATCATGATCAGTTAACCATTTGGTAGAAGTTTTGGCGTTGTGGGCAGGTGCTAATGCTGCACTCCAGTTATACTCGGAAGTCAGAATTTCCGAACTCCAAGTCGGAAATCCATCTGGAACGCCCCCCTGAAGTCGGATTTCTGACTCAGAAAGTCGGACTATCCTCACCAACCCCAACTTAACGACAATGTTACACCCGAGTTGACGACGTTCCAGTAAACAAGTCGGAAAACCAAGATGGACACCTACTGTTAGCCTCTAACAACAACTGACAAAGGCTAACGAAGGCTGACAATTGTTAACAACTAACAACAACAAACAGTGGGCATCCATCTTGGTTTTCCAATTTGTTTACTGGAGCGTTGTTAACTCGGGTTGTAACATCATTCCCTGCTCTGACATCCGACTTCCAAGGTAACTGGAAACGCAGCATAAGTCCCTCTAGAAATCTGCATGTTCATAAAGTTTGTCAGCAGATGGAAACAAATCCTTAAAATCTCCTGGTAAATTCAAAGGTTGTGTTGACTCTGGACTTGAATGACTTTTCATCCTTAATGATCACAGACTGTGGAAACTCCATCGTGGTCCTCAAACACCTCTAATTCTTTACGTGTTTGCTCTACCTTCAGGAAAAGAAAAGAGGTTAAAAAGGCAGTAAGAAGGTGAAATCTCACATTAGTAAGAAGGTTTAAAAAATTTCAAAGATTTTAAGAGATGGATCTGATGCTCTGCGCCTCTGGCAGGTCGTCCCAAAGTCAAGCGACCCTGATTAAACAAAAACACGGTCTCAGTTTTGATGCTCGGCTCTTCTACAGAAAAATAACTCGTATTTATCAGCCACAGTTTTGCTCTGGCTGAAAGTTCATGGTTTGAAAGAGCCTGTCCACAGCTGCTTATTTTGTATCAAACAAATTTTCTGCCTTCCAATATGCAAATTACCAAACTGAATGTGTATTAATTTCCAAAAAGTGGAACTAATTACTCTTTTTTTTATGTTTCTTTCGCAAAAAACTCAAGTGTCCATCAGTGTTGGGAAATTGCTCACCCTTTAAAAAGTGAAACTAATATTTGCAGCCTTTTTTTCAGAGCTGAGTGTCGTAAACACTGTAGGAAAGTGTAACTAATATTTTGTTAGTAAGGAAAAATGATGATTTTTACTATTTAATAACGCACATCAGAGACTCACCTTAAAGGGAACTTTTCTGTGATTTATTTTCTTTAAAACACTTTTTTTTTTGGTGACTTTATCACTGCTCTGTGTTATAATTAGATATTATAATTAAAAGAAGATGAAATCTGGGCCCAGGTAAAGAATTGGAGAGCGGTCACACTTTGCTGCACTTGTGTGTGTCTCTGCGCCGAAACAAGAAAAAGTATAAAATCCACCAGATGACTGGCGTGGCTTGGAAGTGCTGTGAACACTCGATAAAGCGTCTGAGGGATATGTCTTGAAAGTGAATTCCTGTGAAGCATCCTGCAGTCTCCAAACACCGACCGTTTGTTTTGACATCTCTCATTCAGATCACAACAATAGAGGGCACTCATCCTCTGCTCGTGTTTGTCAATCCGAAGAGCGGGGGGAAACAGGGCGAGAGGTAAGTACACAATCTGTCTCAACATGCTACAAGAGGCCTCTGAAAGCCCCCATCCTCGGCTCCTCAGCCCGCAGAGGATGGGGGCTGCAGCCGCCACCGCCGCCGCCGGGCCTCTGGCTGCCGAGAGCTGCAGGCTTACACAGTCGAATAAAAACACAATAACATTAACCTAAAGCACGAGCAGATCACACACACACACTCTTAAACACACACCCTCTCCTCTGGTGGCTGTCACGGCGGCTCTGGCTGGTCCCCCGTCTTTAACCCTGGGCTAATTGGCTTATTACTGAAACATATTCATTCACTCCTTATTACGCCGGCCCTCATTTGTTTAAATTATGAGATCAAAATACGACTTCAGCCAGTTGATATAATGAAATTGAAATTAAAATGAATTAGTCTTTCTAATGGTTTCTCCTCAGGGGGACTTTGGGCATGTCCCACCCCGCTGCCCAGTCCACTGCCACGTCACGCTTTGATTGGACGCTGCTCTGCGTCGACACAAATCCCTTCATTTCAGGCCTCTTCTGTGATATTCAAATGACGTGTGACTTTTTCCTTTTTGTTATTCCTGATGTTTTCTTTCTGGGTTTCCACTCCTGCAGGATTTACAGAAAGTTCCAGTATCTCCTGAACCCCCGACAAGTCTATAACCTGGCCAAGAATGGACCCATGCCCGGGTATGTAGGTCGTAAACAAGCATCATGACTTCACAGCTTAAAAACAGTCATCTAGTTTAATGAAATAGATTAAATTTAGGCAGATTTTCCTCTAACTTAATCGTTCTTTCTTTTTCTTCAAGCTTGTTTAGGGTCTAAGTCAGGAGTCCTCAAAGTGGAGGGGTGCTAGAAACTAGGACTAACAAGTTGTGGGACGCCTTTGAAAACAAAATCACATTTTAATTGTTTAAAATTTATATTTCTATCCATTATTTTAGACGTGTTTACAAAAACTGTAATTAAATATGAGCTTAACGAGTTTAAATAAACATGAATAATAAATTAAAGCTACTGTAAGGAATTTTTGATTGGTTATAAATAACAATCAAAAATGTGCATGTTCAGTTACTTTGTGCATACATGAGGAAAATTAGGCTGCAAAACTAAAGTTTTTTAAAATTTCAATTAAAAGATTTTAAATTCTTCAATATTTAAGTTTTAACAAAGCGTGACTAAAAGAATCGAATCAGACTGTGTTTGCAGGTGATCTCGTGTTCACAAAGTTTGTAGTTGCTCGTATTTAATGACCAGAATCACATGCAAAGAGTCGCCTGTGGTATTAGAGCCCCTCACTCACTTCCCTCACACAGACAGACACACAAATGAGGTGAGTCCTCACATAACCGACCCTGCAGACGACACAATCATGCTGTCATGACGGCTCCATATGCATAAGACTGAATGTGACACACAGATAGAGAGGGGCGAGATTGTCGCCATACCACATGTGATCACGCATACAGACGAGGGGCTCACGGTGGGCGAGTGGGCGCAGCCGGCGTCTCCATTCTTATGGTCCACATCTGTGATTAAGAAAATGAATGGATCATTGACATGCACGAGGCGCTGAAACATACAGGGATGCCTCAGCACCGTGCTGCCTCGTTGTTTGGCTTTGATTAGAACTGAAAACGGCGTCTTTGTGGCTTATAAAAAATAAATACACAGCGGCACACGCAGGGTACAAAAACGCCACCGCTCACAGATTGTGCCGACGCAGCTCCAAGTTTTCAGGGGCTGACCTTCCGTTCGGTGTTTTTATTTTCTCTCCTCTGGCTCGTTCCGCACGTGGCCTCAAACTTCATCTGGAGCTCCTCCCCACAGCTGAGAACTTTCCAGATCACCTTCCCGCAGTAACCTTGTTATTATTTTGTCAAGCACACACACACAAACACACAAACACACACACACACACGGCCGCGCACATTAGCGAGCTGACCGGTCACCGTCGGACACTGCAGACCGAGGCAGCCGCACGCACTGCTGTCAATTAGCTGCCTCTCTAATGCAATCACAGCAAATTAAGTGTTTGTTTCTTGGTATTTAAACATCCCCAAAGCTGCCTTTCATGTTGGCCGCCGTCTGTTTTGCGTCTAATAGGGTTTGAGGTCCCAGTTGGAGAGTAATTGAGCGAATCATTTACCCGCCATACGAGGCCGAGAGGCTGGCTCATTCAGTTAGGGCTCTGTTATTGTGAAGGAACGGAAGAAGTTGGACTGAACATTGCCTGTCATGATCCAATTAGCCGTCCAACAGGCCGGCTCGCTGGCTGATGAATAATTGTCAGTGTGACATGTGTTATTTTGTTGGATTAGAGGAGGTTTGCAGTGAAGTTGTGGCGACCAGCTCAGAAGGATGCGTTCGACACTTTCTCAGCTTGTACAGAAATGCTGGAAAAATCAGAGTGACTCAATCAAACATCATTTGAACCCACTTCTACAAGGCTTTCTGAATGTTTACAAGCATTTATAACAGCTTAAAGGTTCGGTGTATCATACGTTATACTCTAATACTTTTAAATTGAGGGTTTAGTAACACATAACTCTTACAACTTTACTCAAGTCATGATGTGAGTGTTCAAAAGATCAAAAGATGTCCTCAAAATTAAGAATCATAGAAGTTAAAACTTTTTGCCTGCAGCTCTTTTGTGCAGCCCACCTCTTATAATAGACAACAGCGTCTTCCTGGAGGATGCCCCTCTGAGGGGTCACATCAGAGAGCTCAGGTTGTTTGTAACTATCAGCCAAATTTGAAGGATGTGAACCTGAGAGACTGCAGATCATGTAGATCTGAAAGGTTACCGCTCTGTGATGCTAATTCGGGGGCGACAGTGAATGGGCAGACCGCACCATCAGAGTGATCTCGATCCAATAAAATATTTGATAATGAAATAATCCAATCATGATGTGCGTGTACATGCACTGAGCTTTATTTAGATTATTCAGATTTGGACATGTGCAGACTTGTCTAATTTCGTTAAAACAACTGCAGAAAGAGAGTTGTATTTACGCCTGAGCTGTTGACAAACCAACAAACGCAGTAGTGGCTCACTTCATCCAGTTTAGGATTTTTCCTTCCACTCAGAATGGACCTGAGCCCGGTTCTGCGAGCAGTTGTATTTCTCCTGGCATACATGATCCTGCGTTACATGAGGAGACTGTATCCAGCGAGAAAGTTGTGTCAGACACAGACCAACTGCTCTTGGATCCTAACATGTTTACATCTTGTCACTAACAGCCGAAATACGTTGCGTTGACGTAGGGCACACAAGCGCTGTCAGGTTAGTTTTGCCTCAACAGAAAGTCACAATCGGAATAAGTGTCATGGACATGTTTCGGAATAACTATCAACATAAACCACCCCTCTCGATCGGAATATAATTTCTTTCCAACTGAGCTGAATCGGATCAGAATCTTCCGATCGACGTGTTTACATGACGCATTTTTATTCAGATTATTTGTGTCCATGTAAAAGCAGCTCCTGCGGTCAGCTAAATCCTGGTTCCTCTAACGCAGATATAATGTTATCCTCTGATTAAGATGCCAGTAAACCCTCATCTCTTGGTTTATTGAAAAACAACTTGCTGTGTCTCAGTGATGTTTTTTTTTTCTTTGCAGGCTGAACTTCTTCAGAGACGTTCCTGATTTCAGAGTTCTGGCCTGTGGAGGAGACGGCACCGTGGGCTGGATCCTGGACTTCATAGGTGAACTTTGACACTGAGAATTTAGTCCCTGAAGGGCTTCCATAGAAATGATAAATCGGCACATTTAAACACCAGGGGTCCGTTTCACGTAGGTGGTTCAACAAACTCTGAGTTAAATCCTTAACTCTGAGTTGATCTACTCTGAGTTAGGAAACTCTGAGTTTCCGGTTTCACAACTCCTGATTTGAGACGGTTTTAACAACTCCGAGTAGTTTGACCTGGAGTTAAGCACGTGCACGCCAGACATAAACAGCCAGCATCTGTGGAGCGCAGATTCAATGATCAACCAATGGAAACAGGGAGAAGGAGGGGGCAGCAGCAAGCCAACAGCGAATTACAGCACGTTTTTTAAAGAAAGTGCAATACAGCAGCAGCTGCAAAGGAGAGGGAGAGGGCATGGGAGGAAATCGCTGCTCGCGTCAATGCGTAACTTTAAATCTAGTCTCGTGCAATCACAATGACAGACTGTTGCAGGGAAATTGCTTGAATCACTTTGATCATGTTTTACATTGTCAAGTAAGTATTAAGTGGCAGTTTGATCCCTTAGAAAATGCTCTTTTCACACTCAAAAATGAATTTTACTCTCTTATGATGTTCCGTTAAATGATTAGGAATATTAAACTAACTCTCAGTATGTATATGTACATATATTAAACAAACACACACTACACTCAATATTAGACTTTCACTCAGCAAACAGAAAGAGGGCAGATGCCAGAAAAACGGGTGGTGGCCCAGCAGCCCCACCTTTAACGGGGATTTGCGATCGGACCGGCCGCGATCGTCGAACGGGGGGGGGCGGCAGCTCCTCTGCCTCCGTTAAAGGTGGGGTTGCTGGACCACCACCTGTTTTTGTGTTAGTTTAATATTCCTAATCATTTAACGGAACATAATAAGAGAGTAAAATTCAGTTTTGAGTGTGAAAAGAGCATTTTTTAAGGGATCAAATTGCCACTTAATACTTACTTGACAATGTAAAACATGATCAAAATGAGAAAATGCCGATGTCTCACCTGAAACTCTGGGTTTACTGAGTTAAACCTGCTCCCGAGCAGGTTAGGTTCACGGAGTCTGTTACTGTGGTAACTGACCGCAAGGTTGAGTTACCTCTCTTTGTGAAACAGGTTAGAGTTACCCCTCTCTCCCTGGTTTAACTAACCCTCCTTTGTGAAACGGAAAACTCAGAGTTTTCCTGATTTCAGGGTTAACGAACTCGGAGTTTCCACTAAACCTGCTACGTGAAACGGACCCCAGGAGAGCTGTGGTTGATCTCCCATCTTTGAGCACGTACATCATTGTTTACACGCACACTCTCCTTCAATTGAAAGCCTGCATCACTGTTGTTGTTGTTCAGCCTGAAATGGTGAGGTTATGGTTCGTATGTAAACACTTTAATTATGTCCACGTCTGTGTTTTCAGCAGAGGTGAAATAGAATGATTACATCAGTTTGAAAACAACGTAAAAGTTATTATTTGTTGAAAATAAAAAAAGACAAAAAAAATCAGCTGTCCCTCTGCCCTCAGACGCCAACATGTGTTACTTGTTCTGTCCCTCAAAAATTGCCGCAATTTTTTATCAATCAAAACAAAGAGAGGTAATAACAGCCAGGTAAAATGTGTTTCTCCAAATAGACCGTAACACTCAGGATTCATATTTTCATGTACTTTTCAAATCGGGCCGCAGAATGGGTTTGATGCTTTCTTCGCCAAGTGAGTTTTCTTTTCTTGTTCTGGCCGCGTTTCACGTCATGTTGTGATATTTGTCCCGCTGCTCCAGATAAAGCCAACCTGGACAGGAACCCCCCTGTGTGTATACTTCCTCTGGGCACGGGCAACGACCTGGCAAGATGTCTGCGCTGGGGAGGAGGTACTGACAGGAAACAGATATGCACCAGTGAACTACACACCCTCATTACACCTTATTATTTTTAAGATTAAGTGCAGAACGTTTACATTTGAAACACATGCAGCAAACAGAAAAGTACAACAATGATCCCAGTTTAAGGTTAAATGTCAATCAAATGTGAGAAAATAGTGAAAATGACCATCAGAGAGGTGAGTTCAAGGTCACATTACTGGTCGTCTTGTTTTATTTGACCCCTCGTCCTGTTGTAGAAGTTGCAGTTAGTGAAGTTTTCATTATAAATGCATGTAAACAGAGGGGTTCAGGGTCAGAGGTGTGCACAGTTGATCCAGATTTAACTCCTTTAACCTGTAATCCATAAAGAAACACTTCAGTTACGGCTAATTCTGCTCAAACTCAGCAGGAACTAATCCTAATCTTAACCTACTGAGAGTCTAACAGACCACTCTCTCTTTCTGTTTCTGCATCCGAGTCCAGCCAAAGATTTTATTCAAACACATAACATCTGAAAAAACCCACGTATTACTTTAAATGTTTGATAATAATTTAATTTAAATGTCAGGTTACGAAGGAGAGAGCCTCCTGAAGATCATGCGGGACATCGAGAACAGCTGCGAGGTGATGCTGGACCGCTGGAAGATCGACGTCACGCCGACAGACAAGGAGGAGCGAGGCGACCCGGTGCCGTACAGCATCGTCAACAACTACTTCTCCATCGGCGTGGTGAGTGACGCTTCAGTCGTTAACTTACAGGAGGAGTGACAAAGAGAGTCTCAAGAGCGATCACGCCCTCGTTTTTACTCGGGTCCAAGAGTCCTGCTGGATGAAACAGCGATGTCTTTATGTTTGATTTTCAAAGAGTAAGTGAGTAAGTGTGTAAATAAATTAAAGATAAATTTGATGCACTCAGATACACTAGGAGTCTACGGAGGATTAGGGTCACTGGAAAAAACAAAAAAAAAATCTGATATGATTTTTGTAATAATTATTCTGAGAAAAAAGTCACAATTCTAATAAAACAAAGTCAGAATTCTGAGATTAAAGTGAGAAATGAGCTCCTGGAATTTGTTGTTCTCTCTCTGAAAGCCTTTGAATGAACCATACCATACCTGCCAACATTTAGGTTATAAAATTCGGCATATTTTTGCGGCATGGCCGGGCAGTTTTGAGGTTACCTTGTTTGGAGGATATGAGCTAATTATGAGGGTATTTGTAATCAAATTGCTCATCCAAATAAGTCTAAGTGAAGCTGCACACTTTTTTCTTTTGTTTTAGCAATAAAAAAAGATGATAATAAATAAATAAGAGCTATGATATGCCTTGAACTTATTTAGTCCACTTATATTAGTGTTAAAGTCCTCACATGTTTAGGCTCTCTGAACATCTGTACGTGAAATACAGCATTCTTTTATCTGAGGCTGCCCTGAACGCATCACTCCGAGACAATGCAAGACTATCAACGTAAAATATTATATCTCACATTTGTTTCCCTTTCATTGAAGTGTTCATTTTGACACAAACACTGTTTAAATATAGTTTACAGTTTAAACCAACCTGAATCATCCCAAACTGTAAAGTAACAGTATTAATCCAATGTCTGTGAGGCTCAACAGAAACACAGGACAATCTTCGGTTGTCTGGAAACCTGGACACTCTTGACAAATATATTAATCTGATTCATGAATGAACGTGGACCATCAAACTACAGGAGAAATGAGAATATGGGAAGTGGGCGGGAGATAGATCTAAATACAGGAGAGTCCCGGGAAAAACTGGAGTGTTGGCAGGTATGGTTTAAAATCAGAATTCAGACTTTTTTCTTAGAATAACTATTCAAAAATTATATTGGACCTTTTTTTTAATTCCCAGTGGCCCTAATCCTCTTCCGTAGGCGTTAACCTCACAGTTGTGAATTTTTTCAAGTATTTCCCTCAGGATCAATAAAAAAAATGAGAAACTAAGACTCTTTGAACCAAAACCTCTGAGTACTGCACCTGCTCCAGTTATAAAGACTAAAAATTCCTTTATTTGTTTAGCAAACGTGTCTGTAAAATCATTTCTTACAAGAATAAAGTCATAAAGTAGATAAAGTCTCAAAGCTGCTTTTGTGGAGGATGAAATGTCTGAACTGGTCAACTGCAGAGTTATCTGTGGGTGCATCAGTGAGCCATTCAGAGGGATTTTGTGGTTTCTTAAGGAACAATCCAACTGATGATCAACATTTGTGATTCAGAGAGCGTCGAGCTCCGACGAGCACCGCGTCTGCCTCTGATGCCGGCACAACACCGGCATCAACCTCCACCTGCAGAGGCACCAACACCTTGTCTGTAAAGAGTGTTTTAATACACAAACTTCGAACAAAGACAAAAGCTTCAGTCGACCTTCACACTGAAATTTAAATTATTTTCATCAATAATTCTCAAAAAAACATAAACGGACTCACAGCAGCGGTCTAATCAGTCCATTCATCTGTGCCGATCACAGCCTGCTTAGGCCTTTATTGAGCTGTGATCAAGCCTGAAGCGTGTCTGATTGATAAACAGGCCTTGTTGTGTATTTTCACGGTGTTAAGCAGCCTTCAGCACCCCCCTCTGTCCATCTCCACTATAATGACACTGATTTCACGTAGCTCATGTTAGCCATTACTGATAAATGTCAGGGGGAAATATGGTAATTGACATTTGCAGGAGGTAGAGGAGGGAGCCTCTGGATGTTGTGAGTTTTTGTACGGACTGGAACGGAGAGGTAAGTGATGCATGGCCTCACAAATGTTAGTTGAATAACACCTCCAGCCCGGGCCCCTAATGACCATGTTAGAGGATATTAGAGGACAGGTCTTGTTAACATTGTGACAGAGGAGAACGATGGCTGTCATCTGTCTGCGGGGATGGACATATGCTGATGTGGACAGGGAGGAGGGGGTCGTTGTGGACGGTAATAGTCTCTGACAGGCTGCTGCTGCTGTTGGGAGTAAGTCCGTGAAGTGAAGGAGTAACTCCGAAGTCCTGAAGACGGTTTTTACAGTAAGATACCGTTAAAAACAGAGCTGAGACATCTCACCACACTAAGGTTTGCAGCAATTGAACTCTAAAAGTAGATATTGGTTCATTCCTCCTATTCTGATTGGAAATTGAAAAAAATTGGTGACTATTGCGCAGTATTTTACCGTAAAACACCGTATCTGTGACTCATGAGCTTCAGATATTCAAGTCTTATCACAGACTGTGAAAAAAGAGGGTGTTTTGTCAAAATAACTTGGAAGAATTAAGATAGAAAACTGAGGTTTCTATGAAAGAGGGTTAGGGCCACAAGAAGAGAAAAAAATAATCACAGGAGGGGTTTTTAAATTTTTTAAATTTCCATTTTGAGGTTAAAGTCGAAATTTTAAAAAGTTGAAATTTCGAATTTATTCATGCCGACTTTAATCTTGAAATTACAACTTTAATCTCAAAATTTTGAGTTTTTTAATCTCAAAATTTCAACATTTTTCACAACATTTCGACATTTTGTAATCTCCAAATTTCAACTCTAATCTCGAAATTTAAATTTTTGATGTTGAAATTTCAACTTTTTGACATAATTTTGATTTTCTTAATCTCAAAATTTTGACTCTAATCTCATTTCTGTAATTATATTTTTTTCTCTTCATGTATCCCTCATCCTCTTTCATAGGTTTCCCCTCAGTTATTGCAGTATTCATGGTTATCTATCACCATGATTAGCATCTCCTCATCAGTATCATCACCAAAGACCTCTGATAACCTCAGCCCCCTGATTCCAGGCCGGGCTCTACTCATAATGATGTTTTTTTTTTTTGCGTGTGTTTTATTCTATAAATAACTGGATATTTCACAGATGTTACCTTGGTATTCAACCTCCTGTCTTGCGCTGTCTGCCCAGTTCTGATTGATGCACAGTGCTCTGGCATTAAGAACCAGATATCAGATCTGGAGGCCTCTGGATTAACCTGACTGTGAAGGAGAAGAAATGTCTATATAGCCTATTTGTCTAACGCTATACAGGAGTCAGTTTACTGATAACACAGATTTCAGGCCAGTGAATTTTGAGCTTGTGACTCAAGAGTCTGTTGCAGCAGTTTGCCATGCAGCTGAAGGATCAAAGTGTCTTGAAATACTACTTTTTCTTAATTGGCGGTGTATAAATAAAGATTGATTGGTTGATTTTTTGGGCAAAAATCCATAAAAGCGACCGCCACAGACTCACCAACTGGCTTCATCGCTCCTCTTTTGAAACCAAAATGAGACTTTACCGAGACTACATCCATGTTTCTTGTTTCAGTTTCATCATCACTATAGCGTTTCAGGCTGACCTGCTTTCGCCGACACCGGCCTCCGTTTATGGCAAGTCACCCCAAAGAAACAAGAAGTTGATCCCTCCTTGTTAAAGAAAACTCGTGCAGACATACAAACCTGACGGCTTCGTAAAGTCACTCGAACTCTCAGTGTCTTTGCTCCGTTAGCAGGATTAGCGCCCAGCAGGCGTGATGATGACAAATGAAGTTGTTTGTGGGGGGATTAAAAGGATTTTGAGCTCTCTACGGATTCGAGTGTGATATAATATTTTATGACACATTCTTGCATCAGACTTTTTTTTTTTTTTAGCTTCCCGTTGGCTGAAAAAAAAAAAAAATACAATAAAGATTAAGAGACAAGTCAAGCTAATAATTACCTCAGAGATTATGCAGATGAAGAGCGGATTGTTTCTGTAATGACACCGTCGAAATCAAAAGATCAGCAGTAGCCGGCGCCGCCACGGAGAGAAAGCATCAACAGCGATTTAAAGAGAAGTTGAGTTCCTTTAGATTTGTATTTATCTGGTACTTTTTTCAAATAACTTAAAAACAGTCAAACTTCATCCTGATCCAATAACCAGGTGATTCTGCCAGGAGAAAAGATATTTTTGAGCTAAATTCCTCCACCCTAACCTTCTGCCACGGCCCTGTAGGATCAAGAATTAATGTCGCCATCCCTTTGGGAGGATGTGGAAGTGACGTGCGGTGTAATGATCTCAATCAGGGCCAGGGGTGAGAGACAGAACTAATCACTGAGCGCGCTCCGCTACCATAATGCAGTCAGTCGCCCTAATGACCCCGGCGCTCCTGTCAAAGCCATTATTCTCCCCTGTAGTGAAAGGCACATCAAACCGCTGGGGCCCACTCATAATTGGACCAAACTTTGAGCTATGAGAAGACATTACACATGTCCTGTATTAATTTGGGTGCCAGAGTTTTACATTGGTAATTATTTGGCAGCAGCTAGGGGGAGAGAGTGACGACGTCCCGCCGCTGTGAGGGGTCAAAACTTCAACCTTTGGATAAAAAAAGGAGGAGCTACAGGTGCAGAGTGATACGACGGCGTGTTAAGGCCACATTAAGAAAAAAAATGTAGACTTCGTAATTACTTAAAAGAATAAAGTTGTAATAAAATCATTATTTATGAGAAAAAAGTTGTTATAAAATCATTACTTACGAGAATAAAGTCGTAAAGTAAATGAAGTCTCAAAGCTGCTATTGTGGAGTTATCTTTGGTTGCATCAGTGGGCCATTCAGAGGGCTTTTGTTGTTTCTTAGCGAACAATCCAACTGATGATCAACATTTACGATTCAGAGAGAGTCGAGCTCCGACGAGCAACGCGTCTGTCTCTGACACAACACCAGCAGCAACCTCCACCTGCAGAGGTACCACCACCTTATGGCGTATAGATTCATACGATAAACTGAAACCATGTACTATTGCTCTAAACGACCGCATTGAGGGATTCAGCCTTTGCACAGACATTTCCAGCCATTTCCCCCTCCTCAAAAGCAGTGATTCCCTAAAAGTCTGCCTGGTTCTCTCTGTGGAAAAGATGCATTTCTTGCATTTATGTCCTGATACTTCTGCCAACGTGACGCTGAAACGCCAGAGAATTTAGTATCTCCTTGTTTGTGAAACTTAACTACTGAAGTTAAATTCATCTAAATGCTCCACAGCGCTCATTTAAACAACTAACAACAGGTTAGAATATTAACTATTAGCAACGACTTTATTGTCATAAGTAATGAGTTTATTACAACTTTATTCTCGTAATAACGACTTTTTTCTTGTAAGTAATGATTTTTGATTTTTCTTAATTGCAAGGTTTAAGTTCCATCTTTATTTTTAGAACTGCATTTTTGCACTTTGTGTCGCTGCTGTGGCAAAAAATTTTCCCCCATGGGGGATCAATAAAGGAATATTCTATTCTATTGTATTTAATTATGACTTTATTCTCATTAGTAATGATTTTATTACGACTTTATTCTTGTAAGTCATGATTTTATTATTTTATTCTCATAAGTAATTGCTTAATTGCGACTTTATTCTAATAAGTGATGATTTTATTACGCCCCTTCTTGTAAATAATGATTTTATTACGACTTTATTCTCATGAGTAATTATTTGATCAAGACTTTATTCTCGTAAATAATGATGTTATATAATGATGTCTTTATTGTCATAAGTAATGACTTTGTTATGATTTTATTCTTGTAAGAAATGATTTTATTCCGACTTTATTCTCTTAAGTAATTATGAAGTCTTCAATTTTTTTTCATAATGTGGCCTTAATAATACTTAATGTTGAATTTTTTCATATTTTTTATCCTATTCCTTATTTTCCCATCATCAAAAACAATCATGAGTCTTTTTATTGTGTTTTTGATGTTGCTATCAGCTTCTTTCAGCCTCTCTATTGATGCCCGCTGCTCGGCCGCAGAGTGACAAACTGCTGTATCCACTCCCAGCTGCTTGAAATCACTGTTTACTGTTGCAAAGCTGCAGCTGCACTTGTACAGAGCTCAGATAATAGAGCTCAAACCAAAGGGGAGACAACCTCTGCTCCTCCTGCTCTCTTGTTTGCAGCTATTGTCCTGTTTGTAAGAAAATCAAGTTACACTCTCTCAGATACATCCATCATCTCGCCTCTCTGACTCGCGTTGGAAGCGTGAGGTGAGTCTGCGGGGATCGTGCAGGATTCTTTTGGTCTTCTGCTAACAGCGTCTTGAAGAGACATCAAGAGAAGCTCCATTGATTTTTTTTTTCACTCTTTTTTGGCTTTCTCCTAAATGTCTGTACAGAGAGCTAGCAGGGGGTCCTCCCTCTACGTGCAGTTTCAGTAGTGCCACTCAAAAAAACCTGAGCGGGTCAAAACAGATTGCTTCAGTGGAAGCGGGGGGAAGAGGAACAAGCCCAAAAAGTTTACAGCAACTTTGTCTCACTCTTCTCTGAGATGTTCGGACGAGTTTGCCGAGTTTGTTCGAGTTGGGTCTGTTCTGTTTTTTTCCCTCCACTAAGGCCCTGCCAGAGTTTTCCTGCTGACTCTGACTTAGAAGTGTAAATTAAAGGAAATTTCAGCGCTGTTAATCTGCGTAGTTGATTACTTTAGACTTTGCAATCTGTTGACAAGGTCCTCTGCATACTTTATGACAACTTTATGACGACTTTGTAAATATGCATTTAATGTGAATCATTAAACACCTTGTTTGAGGGGATTAATAGAGGGAGTATCTTCCTACTTAGGCAGCAGTTTGGTGTTCGTCCAGAACAATTTCAGAGCCAATATGACGACTTTCCAACTGGAATAAAGTTTACCATAAAATACTCAATCATATTATCGCATATATATAGAAAACTAAGTGTTTAATAGGCTCGAAATGAGACGTTGCTCGCACACTCACACAGGTCCCAGCAAGGTGGAACACTTTTACTTTTAGGTTTTTATCTTATTTACTGTCAACTATTTATTTGTTGTCATAGATATTTATTTTGATGATACCTCTAGTGTGTCCTGTTATATCTGTTGCTGCTGTGACAATATGAATTTGCCCTTTGGGGGATCAATAAAGTTTTATTCTATTCTATTCTTTTCTATTCTATTTAATAAAGGAGACTTACTGTACTCATTTTAAACAGTTTAGATCAGTTGGCATAGCAGGCACTTTGTTCACAAAGTATAATCTTTGTAACTCTGGTTCCTGTTTTCAAACAACAAAATAAAAAAACACTAAAGATTGAGTCTTAAAAACTTAAATTCAATGAAGTTATCACAAAACAGAGTGAATAAACGAAGACCTGTTCTTTGTTCTTTACATCTTCTTCTTTAATCAGATTTTTCATAGTTTACTCCTGACTGTCGAGACCTGCAGGTTTGCATCACTTTGACGTTACTGTCTCGCAAAAATAGACAAAATACCCAATTTGTTTATTTACTCTCAACATTTTTGATCTTTATAATTTTAAATTTGGATGAATTTTCATGATTTCTGAGAAAGTCAAGACTTTATAGTTAAACGAAAGCAGCAGAAGCTCTTCATGCAAAAGCATATTCAGTAGAGAAGGGTTGCATTTTGTTGCATTTTGGCTGTTCCCTAACACAGGAATGGTGTTTTAGGAGTTTTCAGAGCGTTTTCAAAAATGCCACTGATTCTCTTGTTTGGTTAACTTGCTATAAGTGTATCCTGCATAAATGCACATGCCAGTTTCATGCACATATTTACAAATAGTTCGTATTCCCTGTTTTGTTGAGGATCTCCATTTTCCACCGGTGTATGGTGTTCTTTGGTGGTGTTCCTCTACATAAGTATACTGCCAACTACTGGCCTAGCGCTCAAACTTTGACATTTCTGAGTCGATTGCAGGTTCATTTACAAATTGATCATTTAAACATTTAATTTTGTTGTTGTTGTTGTTGCTGGAGCCCCCTGGTGGAGGCTGATAATATCCCAGGCTGCTATAAATTCAGACGGCGGTTAGACAGGAAGTCGTATTTTTTCGTCTTGTTTTTGTGAGCGTAAAGCCTTTTTTTATGGTTTCACTGGTAGCCACCATTGTTCCAAGTCCATCTCTTAGTCTAAAGTTACTCACTCTACATTCTCGTGGATTTAACCGTAAATCAGCCAAACCATCCTCAAGATTTGGAGACATTAGATTTGTTTTAAAGTCTGTCTCAGTGAACTCTGAGTTTATGTTTCTGTGTTAATTGCTCGACTGTAATAATGAAAGTCTCGACAGCTGTCAATACCAGAGATGGTGTTGATAAACTGTTGAGGCGTCACTGTCAGTCACACCATGAACATATGTAACACAAACCAATTCACGTTCACTCCAACAAGGCTGCACTTGTTGTCTCGGGTCGATGTATAAAGAAGGAGAAAGAGAGGGAAGAGATGGAGGAAGGGAGAGGGGGAAACTTCATGGTTTGCCCGGGTGTCGGCAGCTTCCTGTAGGTTAGCAGCGAGCTGTGATTACTCACAATGTGTGTTTAATTAATTAGCCGGTGTGGAGACGGCGTGCTGTTCATCAGAGCTTCTGTCAATAAGTCTCCATCCCGGGATCAACCCCGCTGCCACCTCCTGTACGCTGCTGCTGCTGCTGCTGCTTTCACCTTATACAAACATACTCAAGGGACATCAAGGTGTAACTGAGCTGTAAGAGAAGTTTAGGAAGTTGGCTAATGAGGGAGAGGTTGGATCGGATGTACAAGGTGATTCTGTCATCAGAGTTCATCAGGAGTCCTCGATCAACTATGAGTAAAGAGAGAGGACCCAGAACAAAAATAAGACCCTCTCCAAATCCTGAACTTGAGGCCTGAGTTTCAGACTCTGGACATGTTGACCGGGTTAACATCGTCATAGAAAGAGTCCCATGAAGTGACATTATACAGGTAATTTTCATTAAATCAGTGGTGCACCCAAAGTAATAGACTGTCAAATAAAGTTTTTAAAAAATAAGCAGAAGCTTCAAAGTATGGATAAATTTTTTATTTTTGTGCAAAATATTTTCTCGCAACCCTCGTGGCGAAGCGCATCAAATCAAGTCAGAATGAAGTACCTTTGACTGTCTGCAGCTTGAAACAAGTCTGTCAACTCCAGCTGCTGCTGCTGCTGCCGTCCTCC
Source organism: Xyrichtys novacula (assembly GCA_962446985.1). Classification (NCBI taxonomy): domain Eukaryota; kingdom Metazoa; phylum Chordata; class Actinopteri; order Labriformes; family Labridae; genus Xyrichtys; species Xyrichtys novacula. The sequence continues at coordinate 31,320,805 of OY660871.1, forward strand.
TCTTGACCCAAAGCAGCCGGGGAAACACAGCCAGACTTTAGAGGAAGTCCTGTTAGTTAAAAACCATAAACCAGAGTTAAAATCAACAGGATTGAAGAGAGTTAACCATCTAACCGAGGTGACATACAGTTACATTGTGAGGTGTTCAAGGTCGGGTGGGTAAAGCAAGATGTCGTGTACAGAAAAAAAGAAAACCAGTATAAATGTGATTGTTTGGTGGAAAACAATAACAAAAGAGACCTAATAGCAGCTTGGATAAGGACTCAACTCATTAAGGAGTCTTAGTAATAACAATCAAACATGACTTCTGTCATTAAAGGTACCGTATTTACCCTAATATAAGACTTTTTTCCTCAAAAAACATCTGAAACAAAAGAGAAAGGTCTTATATTCAGGGTTAAGTAATTAAATGTTGTATAGGACAGAATTTTGTTGTGTTTAAAATATCATCTCATAAAATGAAACAGTGTGAGGGAGGGAAATACTGTAAAATCCACTCCGCTCCGTGAGGTTGCTGGCTTTCCGGTGATGAACTCTGTTTGCTTCTATGACATCCAGAGAATTTCCTATTCTGCAGAGGAGTTCAGTCCAAGTTCCAAAATGTCTGAATGTTATCTCTCAGGTCTTTTTTGGGCTTCACAGAAGACAGAAAACTAGTAAATGGTATCACAGGAAAAGCACACAAACACATGTGGTAAAGGGGAAAGTATATTTTTAAAGATGCAAAATCAACTCTGATGAGTTGGAGTCATTTGGACTGTTTTTACCCTTTATACCCTGAATAAGATGAAATAACCCAGAAGTTTAATTGTACTGTTAATTTTGTCTTTCAGGATGCCTCTATTGCACATCGTTTCCATGTCATGAGGGAAAAACATCCAGAGAAGTTCAACAGCAGGTGAGTTTGTTTGTTTTTCTGTCGGCCGGGTCTGTCGGGGTCCATAAAACCATAAAATCATGTAGTATTGTCACAAAAGGTTCCTCTAGTTCAGCTTAATTCAGGCCATTAATACTACACGTAACAGAAGAGTGAAAAGGACAGAGGTTTTTACAACCAAATAAGCAATCTCAGGCTCCCAGATAGACGTACCTTTCTACTTTTCAAACCAGTTCTTTTCTAAAAGCTAAACCCATCACTCCCAGTCTAAATGAACCTCCAGTACATAAACAGAAGCCCCCTGCGTGTCCCCTGTCTGACAGCAGACCCTGTATCCTCTCTGTGTATCTCCCTGACGGATGACCAACCGTCATATTTAGCATTTGTGATGATGTTGCGGGGATGCGTTCACCTTTCCTGATGAACAAACGTGGCATCTTTGTTTCCATCAATATTTAACGTCTCCAATACGTCTCCACTAGCGCCGGGGAGTAATTGCAGGCCTAATTGAATTTTGCTTGGCTAGTTTGACATCATGGATCAGTCAGACTGATGACACAGGGCCTCCTAATAATCCCATTTGTACTCATTATCATATTTTACCCGATCTTAGTACAACATTTAGCCAACTATCAGTCTGCTGGTTGTTTCTGGGACATGCAGATATAGAGGAGAAACCATCCACAGTGGGTTTGTTGTTGTTGTTGAGTTTTTAACAGTAGATGTGAAACATACAGGATGAATCACAGACTGTTTAGTGAGAAAACCTGATTTTCTGATTGAACTGAAGTAGGTTTCGACGTCACGGACATGTAATCAGTCCTGATGCTGTGAGCACTTCCTGTTTGTCACTTCTCCTGCATCTGTTGTTTTACCCCGTTTTAATCCTTTTATGAAAAATGATTGAGATATTTTAAGAAGATTATTCTGTCTGTTATTTGAATCCCTTAATAATTCAGGAGGGGGAATGGGTTTAGGATCTCTCTATTACACACTATCCTTGCCGGTTCAATAATGCATGATTATAGTTTTTCAAGGTAGCAGAGATTTTGTTGGATTTGTCCAAAGGGCTCGTGTCCATTGGAAGTATATTGCGACTTATCACAGAGTCATTTTCCTGCAGCTCCAGGCTCTTCAGCCACAATGGAGGCAAAGTGCAGCATGTCTGGAGGGCTGACGAATTTATTTCACTCTTATCAAGTCTGCAATAAGTATGATTTTTGTCAAGAATGAGTGAAATTATTAATGAAGAAATGGAGTGTTTTTGATGAGTTTTTAACAAGCTTTAATCAGCCTGAAACCCGCTGAATACATGAACTCTGGAAATTTGAGCTCAATAAAAAGTGGTTCAAACTTTTACATGTGGGAAGAAATGAGCCTTAAAGTGCAGATACTTAAAAATAATAAGATTTAAAGCAAAGTTCTTCATTCACTTGCTTCTAAAAAGAAGCAGCACATCAGTTGTCCTCTGTAAGTATTCAGTATTTTCAAAATTAGCTTGATGTCTTCCAAGTGACCGATCTGCAAACCCGCAAAGTAAAGCGCCAAAGAAAAATTGCGAAACTTTTACAGTATGTGACACAAAGACATGAGTGTCTCCCAGTGTCCCTGATCCGAACTCTGATAGTACTGGGACATGTTTTCATGGCCTGAATGAGAGGTTCTGATTGGATTTTCAGGGACCTAAATCAGTAATAAAGAACATTTTTGTTCTCCATCTTTCCTCCCGATTCCTCCTGTTGTTGATTCAGAACTACAGAAGTGAAAGCCACATGTTTTTTTACTAACTTTTTGACCACCTGCAAACTAGAGAAACCATATAAACAATGAGGTTTACTTACAGCTCCTGTGAGGGACTTCCAGTTGTCCTTGTCTACTAACACAAAATCTCATTCAGCTGACTTTTGACAGTCAAGCTTTTCATTTATTGTAGATATTTTATGCAGAAAATGTAAAAACAGGGTTTTTCTTCAAGCTCTCAGCTGCCGTCCTACACCTACCCTGTCATGATCAATTCAGGCCTCCAAAATGACTTTTCAAAGATCATCAGTCTTGTCCCTGATAGTCTTTCTTGCTTTTGTATATCATAAAAAAGTATCTATATAAATTCCAGCCTATTTCATCAAATAACTTCTCACATGATCTTTAAAAATATCAAAGCTATAATGTTGAAAAATGGGTTAGTTTAGAATTATTTAGCCGTCAGGGTCTATATTGAAATGCTCCCTTGCTCACCCCTCCTGTCGATGAAACAATGGTGGCCTCCAGGGACAAGAAGCTCCTGTAACAACCCCCTTCTTTTTTTCTCATACTCTCATTCCTGCTCAGTACAAAGTTGTGTTTGTTACTTGTTTGTCTTTTCTGTGCGTCTTTGTTGTTATCTCAGAGGTTTGTTGTTCTCATTCCTCCCACTGTGGTCTGAACGCGTCCAGTTATATATTTATTTAAAGATTACCTCCGTCATCTGGTTGATCTCCACTCATATGGAAGTAAATAACATACAAATAAACTTAACATACAAACATACAAATAAATAAACCTCAACTATCGTAGAACGTAATAAAACATGAAAAATAAGATAAAATACAGAAAATATCAAATTAATGAACTTAAAGTTAATTATAAAATGTCATATAATACTGTAAAATATGTTATAAAGTGATATTAGTCTTTACGGAATGTTATGACATTTAATCTTATATAACACAATATTATAAACTATAATAAGATATCAAGTATAATATGCCATAACATTATATTGAATAATACAATTCAATATCATAAAATATTATATAATCTGCAATAATACAATACAATACAAAAATAAAGCAAATCTCAACGTTTTGGGGTAAATGTCAGTTTGTCAGTAGATTTTTGTAACTTTTAGGTTAAAAAACAGAAAATATGAATTATATATATTTCAGTCTTTGCTTTTAAATCCTTATGTTATTGAATATAAATGCACTGCTTTCAAGGCTGTAGTGCATTTCCACATCTATTAAAAGATGTGTTTGAAATTATACAAGGATTTAACTTTTTGAAACAACTGTAAAGAGAGCAGGTATATTTTTGTGGCACTGCTTTCAAAGTTAGAACAAAACAGGCTAAAAAACCTGCTGTAAATCTGTACGTTTTATTTGTATGTTCAAATATGCCTGGATGTCTTTGCTCTTTGTCAGGTTTCAAAGTCAAATCAAAGACGAATCCGGACGTAAATTTTCTTCGAAAGCAGGAAAAAAGTCAGATTTTGAATCATTAGGTTTTAATGTGACAGCAGTAACGACTCCACACTTCCTATATGAACTAAATCTTTACATTTAGTCGCTGCTCTGACCTTAAAGAAAATGAATATTTCATTAGCTTTAATTACAATCTAAATAGCATCATGTAGCTTTTCTTCTTAATGAAATGAGGATGTTGTTGATGAACCGCGGGGTCATACACTTTCTCTCCCTCCCTTCATCCCTCTCCTTCTATCCATCTTCTGTATTTGCACCTTGGGGTGATTACCCGGGTGAAGGTGTGAAGATTTGACACTCGGCAGATAGATTCATTTACTGCCACTGCCGGACCTGGAGGTGATAATGAGGTTGAGGATTAAAAGCAGACAATCAGTCGGCCCGTGACGAGGTCTTCGCCGCCTCCTCCCCCACTGTCACTCCCCCTCGACCGCCTTGTTAAAATATACTACACCCTTTTTTTTCCCTCCTCGTTTTTTGCTGAGCTCTCATGTAATTACACACTAATCTCTGACTCTGAGGGGAATGGACCAGAGGGAGACAGAAACAAGGAAAGAGTGATGACAGGAAAGAAAAACAGGAGTTAGAGAGCAAGAACTTTGTGCTATTGTGTTTTTATAAAAACTCAAACACTTGTGAGCCATTCACTAGTTTTTCTCCCCATCACAGCTGAATCCAAATAGTCTTTCTGGCCAATTTATATTTGCACAAGTAACCCCTTAGAATTTATGTTTGTGCAACTTTTTTTCCCCACAGTGTAACTAAGTGACACCAAGCCAAGGGAATGAAATTAACAAAAAATATAATTTTTCGACTCGTGTTTGATTTTTTTCAGCAAAATTCGGAAACTCCAGTTTGCATTTTTAGCTCATTTATCAGCCTGACCTCCACAGTAACACATTGCACCTTGTAATATATTAAAGAGGATCTTTACTGCAGTGTTACTAAATGAAAATAAGGAGTGCTGTTTAGTACAACTCACCTACTTTCTTCCAGCAGCCGCTTGTTTGTAGCAGACCTCAGGCCGGTCCATTACAGACTACAGCGGGGTGACGCAGCTCAAGGAAGAACATTTATGATCATTTCTTCATGGAAATGCAATCAGACCGAGACGCTAAGGCAGAAGAACTACCGTCTGCAGTGTAGAATGATCAATATGGTGATTATTACTTCAAGGAAATGATAAAGTAATAATCATGAAGTTAGGTGATGAAGTTAGGTGCTGTTCTGAGCATTTTTTGTGGCGTTTTGGCTGAGGACTGTTTATGGATCCTCAGACCGCTGTGTATTGCTGTCTGTGGTCGTTACTAAAGTCGGTATAACTAGAGAAGCAAGCGGTCGGCAACATTCATCTCTCGAGGGGGTGTCTAACTCGGTGTTACAGTGTGTTTGACCCTAAATTTATTTTACTCCGGAATATCCCTTTAAAGGGAACTCCTCCAGCCATACATTGACATGCATGTTAAAGATACAACTCCCACAACAATGACGTTATTACTGGATACATTGAGGAAAAATCTATCCAAAATCATTGGTCCAAATGAGAACTTTTTATTTTGGACTTTTTCGCTGCAGGGTTAAAGCTGCTTTTAGCTCTACCTGCGATGTTTGTTGATTCTGTGGCATCAATCATGGCGCCTTGATGTTCCCATGATATTTACTCTGCATACACAGATCTATTTTTGGTCCTGAGACATCTAACACCATCACGACGCTCCTCCTGAGCCGCTGTGCCCCCGTGCGCCCACAGGCTCTCGCTGTGCTGTGTAACCATCCCGAGTTAACCTTTCCTGAAGGCACAGGGAAGCCCAGGCATGGAGCTCTCTTTAGCATAATGAGTGTGTTCATCAAAGCGCTGCCGTGTGCTGGATGGAGCCGCCGGATTCACCAACACACACGCATCAACACACACATGCTAATGTGTGTGTATATGCATGTAGGTGTGTGTGAGTTTCCTGCTGAGCTGGGAACAGGGCAGCAGGTGACGGCACTCTAAATTACACATGCACACACACTCTTGTACACACACAGACACACACACTCTCAAGCATGGTGGACCTCGGTAACGGCCGCCCTCGGACCTCATTTGAGGATGAAATCGTTTCTGTGACCAAAGTGTCATCTATAATTAATGACCACTTGTGTGTAATTTAGAGAGATCTCACCTGTGGCCCTGTCCCCAGCTCAGTGGGAAAACACTCACACATGCACACACATGAACACACATACACCCACAAGCGGTTAAACTCAAGTGAACCTGAGCGCACATTCATGAGTGTAAAGCAGAGGAGCTGAGCAACATAAGGAGAAAACCAGCATCAAATGACAGAGTTACACCTGATATTTATAAACCAACAGCTGATTATAAATGGTGCGCCAGTTTGTCATTAAATTTAGCTTAAAGAAGACCTCGTATACCAAGGTGACCAGACGTCCCTAATTTCCAGGGACAGTCCCCATATTGGATGACCTGCCCCCGGCTAAATGTCCCCAATTTAAGCGTTTCATGAGTGAGAACAAAAATGTATGAATTAGGACACAGCGGGTGGGTGTTACTTTTTACACAGTTTTGTCGTCACAAAACAGCCTGAGACTAACACCTTGACAGAAAACATCCAGAGCGAACCATTAGCACCCACTGATCTCCACATTTAACCACTTCAGCATATGTTAGCCATTGTTATTGTTAGGGTGATTTTCTTTAGCCTGTCATGTCAGCCTTTAGGGTGGTGGAGCTGTGTCACCCAAATACCTCGGATACTTTGGTGCTAGATTTCTGGAGCCATGGGCCTCCAACAACCATCCTCAACAAGGACCTTGTACCCGTGTTTAACATCACTCCGTGCTTTATTCTTACCCTACATGGACTCTCCTTTAGGTCAACAAGATGCAAGCAGAATGTTTGGAAACGTGGACGACTATATATACTTGAACAGTCTCAGACCAGTCTTTGTTTCACTTGTGGCATGATGAAACTGTAACCCAGATCTGCAACCAGTAAAGCTTGTCAAACTGACCATTCATGTGAACCTTCCATATTTTTAAATTTGAACATTCTTACATTCTACTGTTTTCATGATATTTACAGCTATAGATGAAACAGCTGCAGGTCTCACTGACAAATGAGATGCAGATCCAGGTTGTGATGAACTCAGATTTTGAAGGAGTCATCAGTAAAGTGGCGAGTGCGGCTAGCTATCATGTGGCCAAAACTGTGACTTCATCTCTGGGATAAAAGCTAACAAGCTAGCACGGTTTAGCTAACAGGATAGTCATCTAGAGCGATGATAATTCTCTAGGGAAGAGCTTTAGGCACCCCCTTTGAACAAACTGGTACCTTTTCGCTCATTTTGCCATATGTCTACAGCAACACATAATGGACAAACTAGTACAAATCAGGTTTTTGTGTTTTGTGATTGGCTGAAAGAGAAGAAGAAGAGGGTGGTTGTTGTTGTTGTGCACAATTCACACTGATAAGATGTCAAATGGAGGATTAAACTTATTCTGCATCACAGGGGCCTCTTACTGTCCAAAGGCCCTCATTGATCTACCAATGGGGGGTGAGCAAGGGAGCATTTAAACCTAAAATCTGACCTCCAAATTCACTTTTTACACACCGTACCTTTTAAAAAATTTCCTTTGTGAAGATAAATTAGCTTTACCTTATGAATTCAGCTCAGTTAATATCAAAGTGCTTCAGCTGGTTAGAGATTCAGCCGTCCTCCACTGTTTCAGGGCAGGACTCTCTGAAGTTAACGAAGGATAAAAACTGACTCAGTCGCTCTCTTGTTGTAAAAAATCTGACTAAATCAACCCAACTTCCCCCGCTGACATGAGACAGGAGGTGCCAGACCTTACATAAACACATTGTTCAAACACCTCCAGTCTTGAAAACAATATGAATTCATTAATTAGCAGTATTGCTTTGTCAGGTTCATGTCAGGTCTCTAATAGTTTCCCAAATGAATAGTTTCAGGACAGGGCGGCAGGATCACAGATTTGAATTTGTTGTCATTGTCTAGTTTTTAGTTAAACAGCTTTTCAGCAACATTCAAGGTGAAAAGTTGAATTTAACGACACCTCAAAGTTTACTTCACACACACAGATACTGTCACCACTAGCTTTAAAAACTGGCTGACAGAACACAAAATAATCTCAGACTTTCCTAATTAGACTATAGAGAGTATATTAGACTTTTATAGGACAACAGTGCGTAAAAGAAATGCTCTAACCTAAAACCTATGACGAAAAAAGAATTTAAGGTATCTGATCTGTAAATATTAGTCATAACTGCCCTCACACCCTTTTGTTACAGTCAGTCTACGCGTTCATATGAAGCTCTAGTTAGCTGATGCCTGAAACACTTTTGCTGTTTTTCCACTGATAAAACATTAAAAAGAGACTGTAGGTGTTACTTTTTACACAACGTAGTCGTCAAAAAAAGACCTAAAGTTTATGCAATTGCAGAAATCATTTGCGACTAGCTATTAGCACCCACTTATTTCCCTATTTAGCTTATGCTAGTATACGTTAGCCTATGTTGGGTATTGCTACTTAAGCTACACATGCAAATCCAGTTTGTACTGACCTTTTGTAAAACATCATCAGTGAGCCATAAGTGGTAGCAACAGACAGCTATTGTCGTTATAGAATATCTTACTGTCTAGATGTCTAAGCTCTTAAGAGGAGTCAGAAAACACTCCTGACACTGAGTGCTGATAAAGCTGGCACAGATAATGCCTTTAGTGGACACAGGCCCTAAAATGTGGATACCAGTTTGGATAGGGATAGGATGCTATGGCTATTGCTTGACTCTGTGTTTTGGCTTCACTTTCACAGGAAGGATGTGAGTTTACAAATTTCAACCCACTAAAAACTGAACATTTTTTAAACGTGGAGACTGAATTAAACCTTTTAGTACAACACTGAAGCATTTTAAGCTGTTTCTGTTTGTTCCTGAGGCTGTAGGGTATTTTCAGGTGCCTTCAGTAGACTTGAATTTGAGATAATCCACCTTGTGCAGCGCAGTGCAACAGGAATAAAAACATTTTTCAAAGCCCTCGCTGTATCTCTGAAGGCAACACGGCGCCGCTCCGGTCATTTCTCAAACTGCCAGCGTGAGTCGCGGCGCTCCAGGCGATGTCATGTTAAACAAAACAGTGCATTGATGCAATGCACAAAGAGTTGGTTATGTCAATGCGATATTTATCACCTCTGATCAAGAAGAAATTAGTGTGAAAATAAGGTCGTAGATCATTGTGGGTTAGATTAAATGTCAGAGGGGAGGAAAATCGATGTTTCAGTGTGGCCGGTAGAAAGAGCGTCTGAAGGTGCTGTGGCCTCAGGACAGCGGCGCTGCACTGAGCCGTATCATGTTTGACATCCTTTAATGTGCTGACCAGCCGGTGCAGAGCTGATAAACATGAACTTTAATCTGTTTATTTTCACCTTTGTTACCTGGTGTTTGTTGTTTTCCTTGAGCTCTTTGTGTTTTGATTGTCCGGGCCGCAGAGCTCACGTACTCTCCACTTCGCTCTGTTTTGTTTCATGATTTGTTTTTGCAAATTAAAGACACCTCTGCGGCTCCTGAAACCTGAGCTAATGTTTTCCTTTGGTATGCCAGCAGTGACTACAACAGCTGATCTTATTGCAAAATGCTTATGTGATGAATGATGTGCACTTTGCATGGAGGCACTGCAGCAGAAGCCTTGAAAAACTGAAATCCTCAAAACGTAGTTTGCTGCTTTCTACTCCTAAAAACACAAACCGATCTTAAACTGACATTATAATGAATGAACCTCTAAGATGCACTTGAGCTCAAAGTCAGCCAACAGTTAAAGCAAATGGGCTCTTTATGTTCACTTTTATTACACTTACCATAAAGAAAGGTCCTCCTAATCTGCCTTAAAAATGCTGGCCGCTGTTTAAGACTCTCCTCACAGTCAGTTTGTCAGATGAGTTGGTGTTTAGCATCGGTCTGCAGATAACTAATGACAATCCAATCCAGCCAATCAGATGTTCCTAATTACCTAATGAACAGGGACATAAGGTGATTTGTTGCCATGGAGCGCTTGTTAGGTTAAGTGGAGGGAATCGACGGGATGGTTTGATGTGCTCTTACTGTATCTGGTCTTACAGTGTGTGAATCCAGTTGACCTGAGAGCAGTTTGAACCTGCTGCGCTTTAATACAACCCGCTGTTAGAGATGTCATTCTTTAAACATCGATTATAATCAGTGCTTAACAACAGCATTTTTATAATAAAGTAGGCCATAAACAAACCCGTACCAAAGTCAAAACAAAACTATTATTGGTGATTATTAGTTAATAGTTCATCCCTGCTACACCAATGTGATTTGAAACAGTGGCTTACAAGTAGGTGACAGTTTCAAAGAGCATTTAACCAGGTTAAAATTTGCAAGATTGCATTTTAAAGTGTCAATATGGTGTGCAGTTATACTAAGATAGCTTTGATTACAGTGATCCCTGGTTAATGGGACTGTATATGCACTTTTCTGGAGTTCTAGGTACCTCCTGTGTGTGTTTCCAGACAAAACCTCATCCTTTTTCCTTAAAACTGTGAAATGTAACACTCAATGTGAGTATTTACTGGGAAAAAGTACAAGAGCACATTATTTTCAGCCTGTTGCTTGTCTGACTACTACGAGTTTAAGCTGTAAAAATGAATACAGTTAAGTTGCCGATGGTCTTGTTTGCTTTTGAAGGTCGTAAAAAGCCACCAGCATCACTGTTTCCAATCAGTTAAGAAGTCACCACAGTGTCTGTAAGCATCATTTTCAATTTAAAATAAATGAACACCCTAGTATCTGATTTTAATCCCATTTCTATTCACCAAATTCATAGGAAAGGCCCACGACATACCTATTCAGCCAAAGCCCAACTATTAAGGCATTAAAAAAAAACACACAAAACCAGTTTCACCTGAGCAACAGCAAACAACAACAAAGGTTAAGGTATTCAAAGCACCGCATGTTCAGTACCTGCCTTCATTCTCACCATGAATCATTAACCCTCAGCTTTGAATATGCTTTTCAAAGTGGCCACCTTCATTTGTTTGTTTGCAAAATTACCCCGGCATGTGTTTGTGCGTTGTCTCTGTAAGTACCGAGCGAGCCCACAAACTGATAAAGACGATGATGAAGCTGGGTTACAAGCAGGGATGTGTTGATGTGGTGGCTTCGCTGCGCAGCCCTGTCCCCCTTCCCTCCCTCCACCTCCTCCCTCTGCTCCCTCCTCCCTCTCTTATTGACCATGTTGCACATAATAAATCAGCTGTGAGTTGGGCTACCTTGCAAGTACCCTAATGAAAGCTCATTTATAAAGTGGCTAAATGGTCCTGACAAAAGTCCTAATGAGGAAATCAATAATTCAGTGATTGTTACTCTTCTTACACTAATACGTCCCTCTTGTAGTGCTGTGACTCCAGCTAACAGAAGGCCATTTTTTATTGTGTTCAGTTCTGCGTGTCAGCACTGTTGTAGGTTTTTTTTCCTCCCTGTAAAGCTTTGAGATAAATTGTTTGTTGTTGTCTGTTGGTTCTTGGAAAGATAAAAAGCCTCTTGCTGGATCTTGGTCTTAGCTCCACTGATTTAATGCTGTGACACTGACTCTTTCTCTTCCTCCTTCATTTTTGATTTTCTAATTCCTTAACCCTCATTAGTCATCTTCTTTATTTACTCTAAAGTCAGTGTGAATGGCAGAGACATCTAGCTTGTAATTTACTAAAAATTTGACAAAAACACAGACATAGAAAATAATTGACAGACAAGAAGACAAAGTACAAATGCACAGTTTATGACAGCAAGCAGAGAAACTTAAAAAATGCTGAGTCATACTGTTAGCTGTTAGCTGCTAGCTTAGCATCCAGTAATTAAAACCCTTACATATTGCTAGTCTGAGAACTAAGCTTTGGCATCGTCATTTATACTTTCTTTTTGCTTAATATATAGTGTTTTAAACTGATCAATGAGGGAAAACAGCCTCTGCTGCCTCCTAGTTAGCTTAGCGTCTAGCCTAGCATAGTCTAGCCTAGCCTAGCCTAGACCCTTTTTCTTTCTCCGTGATTTTTGATTTTCTAATTCCTCAACCCTCATTAGTCATCTTCTTCTTTTACTTCAAAGTTAGTGTGAATGGCAGAGACATCTAGTTTGATCGTGTTAACGTTAGCCTTTTTGTTGTAATTTACTGAGAATTTGACAATTGTTTAACTGTGAAAAACACACACACAAGAAGACAAAGTACAAATGCAGTTTTCGACAAGCAGTAAAATTTTTAAAAATGCTAAGTCATACTGCTAGCTGTTAGCTGCTAGCTTAGCAAACTAACAATCAGTCACTTTTTTCTTTGTATCTAGTGATTTCAATATAATTGTTAGTCTTTGAACTTTGCTCCGAGCTTTTGCATCAGCATTAACACTTCCTGTTTGCATAATACGTAGTGTTTTAAAATTATTAATGAGGGGAAACAGCTTCTGCTGCCTCCTGGTTAGCTTAGCTCCAAGTAGCTCATCTTCTACTCCACCACTGCACCAATGGTCTGTCATTTAAATTAGCATAACAAACCGATCAACATATAGTAAGGTCTTGTTTAGGTATGTCAAATAAGCAAATATAAATCTTCATAATTTGTGCTGGCAAGCTGATAAATTGATATTTCTCATCCTGCTACCTTTTATTTTTAAACCTGAGTTAATGTTGTTCGGTCATGCAATTTTCAGAGAAATGATAACCTCATGCTGGTATTAATTTTAAAGCAATTGCCCTCAATTACCAGTTAAATATATTATCTTTCCTTCAATCCTAAATGACTTTTGTCTAAGGTGTTGATTGCACTCTGGGGACATGCATTTGCAGTATTTTTATAAATGAAAGGACTGCTACATTTTCTGACACCACTGCTTGTTAAAATCATGAATGATGCAAATATTCAATATTAAAAAACCCTAAAAATCTCATTTTATGGTGATAGTCATGTGAGGATGTGATGCACATTGCAGTATGAGACAGATGGTGACTGTCCCCTGTGAGGTCATTGATCATCAGCCTAAGCAATGGGAGTGTGTGCTGTAGGAAAGCCCGGGGAGCAGCACCCCAGTCCTCTGTTAATTGCAGGGGCAGGTAGATTACCCTCTCACGCCCCTCACTGGGCCTTAATGTTGGGCATGGATACCCACCGGCCACCCTATGTGCTCCCTTCGGCCGCACCTTAGATTCATCATTGTGTTAAAAAAATGTGATTAATGAGACACATTATGCATCCTTTCAGAGATTAATGACAGTGTGGTTTTAGTCGGCGGTAAACACTAAAGGTATATTTCCTGCAGAGTTTAGAGGATCCTCTTTAAAGCATGAATCAAACACCTTCTCAGAGTGCTTTTCTGTGTCTTTCTCTTTTCAAAAGCTCTCTGTATAGGGGACTAGAGAGAGCAGAGAAGGAGAGATGCTACAGCTGTACAAGCTTCAGATTTTGATGTGGAGAAAACACTCCTATGTTTCCTCTTTCTTTTTTTTTGTGGTCCCTTTACAGTTCCTGTTGTCTTTTTTCTTTCAGAACAAAGAATAAGCTGTGGTACTTTGAGTTCGGCACTTCGGAGACCTTCTCGGCCACGTGTAAGAAGCTCCACGACTTTCTGGAGGTTGAGGTAAATCAAACCGCATACTTTGAGTTTTGAGCCCTGAAGGAAAGAAAAGCTTTTTGAAAGTCGCTCCTCTCACCCTTTCCTTTTTTTTTTAATCAACATTTAACTTTTACTTTAAAAATGCCTTTTTTAAACCTCCTGATCAACCCTGTTCTATAAAAAGCAAAAATTTGTACGAGTTTCCAATCCACCCAGACAAAGTGTTGATGTGTGAAGGCTATCTTCTGCACCTCCCCTCCTACTTCTCACTGTACCTCAGTTCAACACGCAGGTAATTAGCCCTACATGACCCCGCTGTGTGTGATATTGAGTGATAATGAAGATGCCGTCTATACACTTCATCTTCCCCCTTTACAGAGCTATCCACACAGTGCAGAGGTCTTCATTAATTAGTGCTGGTTAAGTACCTGCAGAACTGGAGGGGGGCAGGACTGGAAATCCATGCTCCCTTTTCAAGTATTACAGTTTTCAGGGTGTTTAATTAGACTGGATTTTCTGCAATAGCGGATTCAAAGTGTTTGATGGCAATAAAGGATCCATCAAACTGGTTCAGGATCTTGATCAGTTGGGGCACAGATTCTAGCCTCACGCTCTGTTTCTGTCTTTTTCTTCAAGTGTGATGGCGTAACTCTGGACCTCAGCAGCATCTCCCTGGAAGGCATCGCCATCCTCAACATTCCCAGCATGCATGGCGGCTCAAACCTCTGGGGCGAGAGCAAGAAGAGGAGGGGGAATCGCAAAGGGGGGAAGAAGAGCCAAGACAAGAGGACGCCGGTGTTGGACCCCAAGGAGCTCATGTTTGCAGTCCAAGGTATCAAGACTGAATCAGATAGAGCAGGTTTATGGACATCTGTTATTATAGATCAGTAAACTAGCCAATCAGATCTCATCAAAGTTGAAACCAACGGTGTTTTTGATAAGTTTGGAGACCCAACACACAGTTGGAAAATGGTGAGTCATCAACAGCCCTGTGTATACTGCAGATCATGGTTTGTGTGCCCTAATGGACAATATTACTCTAAGGTAAATGGGTCTGACAGTGTAGGTGTCCTTGTTCCTATCAGATATATCAAAGAGCAAACTTTGGAGCAAACTTTTCCACCGAGCATGAATATTTCACTCATGACAAGGTGAATCATAGCGAGCAGGTTTTGTTTGCAAAGAGGAGGTACAATCATGTCACTGTTTGGGACTGTCACTGGTGTATTAATGGTGCGTTCAGGCTCCAGCGAACAGGCTCAGCTAATAGGAGCAGACTGGAGGGGGTGTTGGGCATACCCCCGAATCCATTTACGTCAAAAGGAAGCCCGTCAATGGGAGTGCATGAATGAATGCTGCAGAATGACTCGACTGCTCAGAGGTAACAGGTGAGACACGGTGAGCCACTTGAAGGACTTTTTAGAAGGAGGAAAGTCTTAGGAAAGCTTTTGTTGGAAAGACTAATGACATTTTCTCAGCCTCTGCTTTACGTTGTGCTCACTTAAAACCAACAAGTATGTGCAAGTGTTTTTGAGTAAAGTCAGTGGTTTTCTGACAGCAAAGTAAAGGGCAATAAAATAAGAAAATTGAGCTTGCACTCACGCTGACATCAGTATTTGGGTTGGATTTCTCAAAAATAGCTAAATTACATGGCAGAGTTGACCCTATCTGCAGCAGTTGATAGTCCCATGTCTGTGATGCTTCTCCGTCCAGTTTCTCAACAAGTGGGCCTGGAATCTTGTTGTAGTGAACAAGTGCAGACAACTTCACTTGCAAACAAAGACAAGCAAAGTAAAACACATAGCCTACCGTTACAATAGTCGTGGGATAGTTTTGTTGATCAGTATCAGAATAGTAGATGTTTAAAAGTTGTTTTGTGAAAATTAAAGTTGGGATAAAACGTTGCTAACAGTATTCAATATTTGATTTCACAAGACAGATGTCTTTATACTCAAAAATATTGTCAAAATGATGTAAATGCAGTTACTTGACGCTATCTATGCACCCAGTTAGCCAGCTGGCTAACCCTTGCTAGGTAACAGGAATAGTGCGATCTGAATGTAAACTGTTTTAAATCTAGAAATGGTCTCAGTGACACCACCCATTGGTTTCTTAAGCCAAGTTTTGAAGTCCAGCTATGATGGTTGTCATATTGAAAATGTAACTTTTGGTCGATCTAACTTTGGTTGAGTTAGCAAAAGGCAAAAAGGTGCTGAAATGGGCCTTCACCTGAAGTTAGCTATGCCTCTAATATGTCTTAATGACTTTAAATGAGTTATATGACAACCCCCTGTCAAGACGACCTTCATTAAATACGTACATATGTGATTTCTCCTACTTTTGTAGCCAGCCCCAAGTGGACACAAAAGGAACTGCAGTTTTTTGCACTTTTGTAGGATGACTCATGTGACCTCAGCTCAGCTTGTGGTCTATACAGGCTGTGAAGGCTTGAATTCTTTGAGTCCTTTTTCATATTCTTCCATTTACTTACTTATTTTTATTCCGTCCTTACTATTATTTTGAAATATCTTTTCAGTACAAAATCAGCAACTTGTGTTTTTCACGTTTTTAAGGCATATGCTGCAGCAGGTTGATATTCAGCCTGAGTAAACAAATGCTGCTTACATGTCGGGATGATTATAACCCCTCTAATATGATGATGTGTCAGTTAGATTAAGGTACATTTTGGCACAGAGGAGGCCAGAGTATGAGGAGATAGTTGATCAATTTAAAGCCCAACCTTGCTTCGATGAACACTCCATTATTCCTCAAATAAAAATCAATCAGGTTCGAGTTTGTGGTCATAAAAAACATCGTCTGAACCAGGGAAGGCACTTAGTTTGAGAGGAGAGGCCTCTATGTCAGTGTGTGCTCATGCCCATTTGTGTATGTTTATTGATGTGTATGTGTGTGTGTTTGGATGCACATCTGTGTGTATGTGTGTGTTGCCCTTGCGAAAGGTGCCCTCAAGGTGAGCAGCCTAAGTTGTCAGATCAAGAGGACAACGTATTTAGAGGTAAATACAGGAGTGCATTAGCCCAGAGGGGGCACCGCTGAGCACAGCACACGGATCAAACTGTTAGTGGGGATTATTCTGTGTGTATATGTGTGTGTTTGTGTACGTGTGTGTGTAAGTGGGAGTGTAGAGGGAGGGAGGCTGGGGGATAAAAAAACTCTGACCTTTCGAGAGCTGTTAAATCGTCCCGCTGGTGACGCCAGGAGACAAGCCCCTCAGGTGGAAGGGAATGGCTGCAGAGTGAATTATTTAGAATGGGACTGAGGTTTTTGCTGTGGAGGGAGGGGAGGAGGGAGGGGTCAAAGGGGGGTCCGTGCGTGGGTGGATGGGGTTGATGCTTGGGACTGATGCTCCATGACAAGCCCCATGAAGCTTTCACTGGAGGATCAGCCGCCATTACTCTTCAGCTTCACTTTCAGCTGATCGGCTCCTGGTCCGGGTACTCTCCTCCTTTTGGGCTCCCGCTCTCACTCTGTTGATCCTAGTGTGTCAGAGTGCAGCTGTTGATGTTTGACAGTGACTTTTATTCTACACCGTGACAGGAACATATTACTGACAATAAGCCACCATGCATCAACTGTCACTCCACGTCCAGCTGCTGTGTACACGGTGTGTTTGGTCCCATTATCTGTTTATCATACGCCTGTATTCACGTCTTTGTTTTCTGAGTCAATCCAAAAGGGGCAACAGTAAGTTTCTGATTTTTGAAGGGGGGGTCTGGGGGTCCTCCCTCTGGATATATTTAGCATCCAACACTGAATCCCATGAATTCTGGTGAATGTTTAGAAACATAATCAAGTTTAAGCATTATCAAGCATCTTATCAAGTTTTATCCATTAGCAGAGCATCCATGTGGAACATTTTCCTGTTAATTTTACTGGAAGGGCATCCAGAGGGCAAGATTTTACATTTCACACACAGCAAAAGAATACTATGGAGCCCGGGCGGTGACATGAACTTTATTTTTTTTACAATTCACATGTGCGATTTAGTATCTTGGATATAAACATTTTATAGGTATCTCATACATGCGTTTTATTTTGTACCTTGCCCATGCGTTTTTGTTAAGAACTTTCTGTGTGCCTTATTTGTGAGAGAAGAAGGACAGTGTTGTGGACAGAGAACATATTATCAACATTCTCTTTCATTTAGGTTTGACTCACAAAGAGATACTTTAGAGCTTAGCCACATTTGGTTTTGTTTCGAGTAGGAGACACCTCACCAGGAGCACAGCGACTTTGCCGTCGGTGATATTCAGCCTTGCAGGAAGTGATTTTGTTTATTAACGAACAGTTAAATCGCACCTGGGATATAATAAATCACATGTGCAGTGTACTAAAATGCACGTGTGAGATACTAAATCGCAAAGGCGAAAATCACAAGTGCGAATTAAAAAAAGGTAATGTCACCTCCCGGGCTCTGTAGAATACATAATTTTTTTTAATTATTTTTACACTTTATATACTGTACAGGAATTTAAAAGGCATGTTATTGCATTTTATGTACTGGTAGTGCATCTTCAGCCAATTTTGTTTTAATGCTGGAGGGGCATTCAGAGGTCACTTTTTAAATGTTTTGTATTATGGAAGGGCATCTAGTGGGTACTTTTGGATGTTTTATATACTAGAAGAGCAACCAGAGAGCACTCATCCAACTTCATCCAAGTCCAGCTGCCTGACCTTGTTTTATTTGGCAGAGACGCTCTACAGCCTTCAGACAGCAAGCGCGCTTACGTTTACTAAATCTTTGTAGCCCCCGGCAACAAGGACTCCCTTTTGCCATGGTGACGCTGTCCATCATATGTGTCAGGTGGGGCATGTGTGAGCTGACTGTGATAATGTGAGAAGTCAGAACGAGGAGGAGCAGGTTTAAAGCTCCGTGTCAGGAGGTCAACCTGCTGGACATGTACACACACTCAACCACTCCAACCCTGGAAAGCAGCAGCGCACTCACAGCTCAGCGCCCAGATAGGGTCAGACGCATGTCCGTCACCACGGTGACAGCTGGACAGCACAGCTCGGGAGCAACAACAACACCTCAGGACAGCGGCAACATAACCCACGACACTCTTTCAGGAAACCAGCACAGCTCAGATAAACATGACAGCGATGGAGCAGCAGCAGCGACAGCGAGCTAACTCCCTCGCACGTGCTGAGCGACTAAAAATGGGTCTTAGTTTCAATTAGAGTCTGCGAGCTCCCGGCAGCGAGGCAGCAGCTTCTTAATTTGTGGAGGGACGAGTCGATGGAGAGTCGGAGGCAGAGCTGGCGGCTGAAACAGATGGGCCCTGCGTGACTCTGGGCTTCCAGCAGGGGCAAAATCAATGCTCATAAGTGCAAAACAGAAGAGAAATTAATAATTATATTATCACAAGATTGCTTTGCATTGCCGGTGCAATCTAATTAATAGCTGTTATGTTTGTAGCCTGTTGTTCTTGGTGCTGTTATTCTTTTTTTTTTAAGCAGGGTGTTGAATGTTTGGAAGGAGAAGAGGAGGAAGACAGAATCTGAAGATCACCTCATGTTTCACTCTTCTTTACTTCCTCTTCTCCTTTATCTCATGTTTTCACTTTTACCTCCTGCAGAGAGAAACTTAAAATTTCACATCAGCAGTGTTTCAAGAGAGTGAGGAGCTGATTTATTGAACCATTTATTGAACCATTTTGACACATTTGACTGTCCAAAGAGTCACTTCATTTCAACCAAATTTACAGAACAATGTCTGAGTTTTTAACAGCAAAGCTTAGAATTGGCCACAGTGACTGGACTTGAATTAACCTCATGTGTTTGTGTGTTTCAGACCTGTCCGACCAGCTGCTGGAGGTGGTGGGTCTGGAAGGAGCCATGGAGATGGGTCAGATCTACACCGGGCTGAAGAGCGCGGGAAGACGCCTGGCTCAGTGCTCCTCCGTGACTATCAGGTCAGAGTTTAGACTGCTCACACTTTGAATTTAAGTTTTCAACCATGTCACCTGGTGCCACACTTTTAAATACATTTGCATCAAGTTTAATATGAACCTGTCTCCTTCACAACAGAACCAGTAAATCCCTTCCCATGCAGATCGATGGAGAACCCTGGATGCAGACCCCGTGTACTGTAAGTTGTTGAATACATCTACAGGCCAAAATATGCTTTGAAATGACAAATCCCACTCTTTGCATGTATTACTTATTAGCTCACTTTCCTTTACACTTAAATATGAATGGTTATATAATTTTTGTACTTTCTGCGCTAAAAAATAAAAGTGTCTATCAGTGAATTTACGGTATTTTGGCTGAGCGCTTAAAAGAACTGCGCAGCCAAAAGAAAAAACAAGATATATAGCTGGAAAAAGGTTTAAGGGGCTAGTTCTAAAATAAAAGGTGAAATCTGGTGCAGCGTCTGTCTTTGTATTCCTGTTCTGTGATGTTTTGCAGCCTCTTATTTACTGCCTGCGTCTCAAACGTGCTCTTCCTCGAGTGTTCGCCCTCTGTCCATGCTGTTCATTTCTCAAAACGACACTCCTCAGCGCGCGTTGATTACGGTTGTGTTTAGCTTTAATTACAACACCACTGCAAATGAAGTGCCGCTGAGATTTACATATGGATCGCCGTAGAAACGCTAAAAAACCCCGAGCATGACGAAACGAGTAGACCGCAAGTGCTCTTGTGTCTGCTGGCACAAATCCACAGAGTAAAGTTAGGATCTGACAATACATAATCCTGCTGCAAATGATTCCCAGGTCTCAGACAGTACGGCAGAGCTGAATTTGAAATCAGCCGACCTGTTAAATGCTTATAAAAACATCACAGTAGTTGGGATGTTAACCCACTAATTATTAACAACAACAACTATGCAAATGAATCTCAGTTCCTCTGCATGCATAACATATTTAACACCACCAATCCATTTGCATTTTGAAGCGACGTATGACATGTATCACTGTTGCTTCATAACTAGGTCTGAATTTACCGACATAAACGAAAATTTAACTGAATGTCAAAGCATCTTTACAAAACATTCACCTAAAACTAATATTTTCCTTGATTTTCTTGTTTTTTTTGGTTAATTTTTGTTTGCTGAAGAGTCCATTACATGTATAATTTTCTATTTGTTAAATTTTTAAAAGCCCTATTGTTCTGTAACTGGGGCTCTTGATGCCTATAAATGCTTAATGCTGCATTTTTACAAACAGAGCTCAGCTGTCCTCCATAATGTATTTCAAGTATTCCTTTAGATCCTCCTTCCTCAAAAGGTTAGAAATTTTTTTGTAAATCACAAACATCAAGATCAATCAGGTTTAATGATTACAGAAAGCATACAAAAGCTGGTAATTGCTGCTGAGTCAGAGTGCAAGTACAATAAATGGCAGTTTCTCCTTTGAAGTGAACGTTGTCCCTTTAATGCAGATGGCAGCATTTCCTCTCCCCATTACTGCACTTACACTCTTTAATGCAACAGTATAATGAACTACTATGTGCTTAATACGACAACCTTTGATGGTTGGTATTTGTTGCCTTATTGATCTACAATCTCAACCTTCAACATAAATAGCATCATTGTTGAGAGACAGGATATCCTCTGATACTACAGTGCTGAAGCCCATTCTTTACCATAATCTACTTTAATGTATGTTAAACTCATTATATAAGACATGAAAGTTTCCACATTATGGAGACACTCATGAGCCAACGCAATAAAACATGGGCCAATCTGTGGATATTTCAAACTGTTATTGTTGATCCATCATGGAAATTCATTCTTTAGAGCTGGTAAAATAAAACAGTGTATAGAAACTTTACAGACCCACTCCGATGAAAATCATGGTTTTCTTGTTTTTACATGTTCATATGGCATTTTTCTCTGATGCTACAGGACATATCAAGAGAAAAACAGGCGCAAAATTGCATTTTCTGACTATTTCTCAAATCGCTGTGAACCTCTCACAGACCCACACAGCAGGTTCGGACACAGTAAGATTTCCCACGTCAGAATCGTAGTGGGACTTTATAGTTTAACAGCATTGATTTTGATTGTATGGATAAATCTGACAAGAGTACTGGTCCTTTAGGAAAATGTTTATATTCCTAATAGATGAAACTTGGAGGAACATCTAACTAATTTGGTCAACAGGTAAATAACATGGCATAAATAGGGCAGTTCAGAGAGGCTGTGTTTTTCAGAAGTAAAGCAGTTTAACAATTTCAGAATAATGAATCTGGAGATTTTATTATTGTTATAATCTGAAGAAACCTTGGTACAAAACAGGACAAGCCCAAAAACCCAATATTGGATAGCTGGAATCTCCCGGCCCTCAGCGAGCGCTGCATTAAAAACAGACATGACTCTGTAGTGGAAGTCACCACATGAGCTCAAATCCTATGTCTGTAAATATATCTTGATGCGGCATCCACAAATATGGACTGAGGCCAGGTGGGAAACTGTCCTCTTGTTTACTGAATCCAAATTTGACATTCTTTTTGGAAACCATGGTGAAAAAAAAGTGGGAGAGGGAATATCACCCAGTTTGCTACAAGCCTAGCATGGGTGCTCAAAACATGGGTAGCTTACACATCTAGACAGGCATATACAGGATTTAGAGGAACATATTCTGCACCCAGACAATACTTTTTCATGTTTTCCAGTTTAACTTTGTGCATGGACATGTTGCAGAGTATAATTTAGTGGCCAGCAGTGTAAATTAGTCAGAACGTGAGCTTAATACCTACTATTTAAAATACTGACAGGATTGGGAGGGTTCGTCTAAGGATCCACTGCTTTGATAACCCCCATGAATGTGTTTAAACCAGAAGCGACTCAACTACATTTGATCCATCATTTATTCAATAAAACAGAAAAAAATCACAATATAAACAACTGTTTCCCCAGTTGGTGTTGTGCTAAATCATGATGACATTTGGGCACAGTTTTTTTTTTTTCAGCCAATGAGAGCAGAAGGAGATTTGACCATTTTTGGTGTGTGTGTTTGTGTAGCTTTGGTGGGGGTTGTAACATGTAATGTCCTCGGTAATTAGACCCCATTGTGACATCTTCGTACCTCCACAGCGGTGATCAGGGTGACTGCAGCATAGGCTACAGAGTCTAGACAATAGTGTGGGTGGAAGTGGTGATGATGGAAGGATGCAGGATGTGATGAGGGGGCTGGACATCTGAAGGCCTGACACTGACAAGGAGTGGAGGTGACTGGGGTGGAGGAGGGTCGCAGCGATCCACTCTGAAACGACAAACTGACGGAGCAGAGGGAGAACAGATGTAAGGTTTGGCAGCAGGACGATTGGCTGATGGAGGTTGTGGCAAAGCCTGGTTGGTGAATACCTTAGAGAGTAAACGCCCAAGATGAGGTGATGAGAGAAGCAGGAGGAGATAGAAATGGAGAGAGAGAGCTACACAGGGATGCGAGTGATGAATGAATGAATGAATATGTCACAGTCTTCCTGAGTGGACGCACTTCATATCAGCATTTGAATGGAGAATGGACATTTTTTAGACTACAACTGATACTAAATAATAATGAATATGTGATAATTACGTTGTGTTATACAAGTCTTAAGGTGTATTTTCATAAGAGGTCAGCCGATATTGGTTTTTATGGCTGATACGGACTGATCGTTAGCCATTCATGTGGCAGATAATCGATATTATCAGTTTTCATGTGTTAACGTGTGAAGTCCAGCCAATCATTTTCCCACAGCTTTGTAACTGCAGTATGCAACAGTGGGGGTAATGTGTCAGTTGCAAAAGACTCATCGACAAGAATCGTCTTCCAAGAATCGTTTGCGAGCAGAAAAAAGACGGTTCTTGCGGAGTTAGAGGACCTAAGTCTAAATTCCCATTACGAGTAGCAATTAAGCTGAGGTTGCTCCCCTGCTTTCCTGCTTTCCTGGATTGCAGACAGTTTGAGCAAGATTACACTTTTTTTTTTTTTAGATTTAATCAAAATATCGTTTAGATTTGATATTTTGTGGGATCCTCTCTGTTGCAAACTGATCTGAAAGAGTAAACAAACCTTCATCTCTTTGCTCTTCTCTTTTCATCAGATTGAGATCGTCCACAAGAACCAGGCCCCCATGTTGATGGGACAGCCACAAGGCCGGAGCTTCTTCTCCTCCATCATCAGACGAACCCGCACAGAGAGCAAAGACTGATCCATCGCAATCCAAGACTTTTCAAGTCCTCACAAACACCTGCAGACAAGCGGTCACCAGTCGATCACCACTCGGCCCGTTAGTGAAGGGGGTTTTTGATGCCTGTTTGATAGCCCAGCTTCCAGTAGCACGCTGCAGGTGCAGTAAGTATCACCTGCAGCTGGGAGATGTCACTGAGAAGGCCTTGATTCATCCAGAGTGAGGTGTGTTTAGAAGTGATGCTTCAGTCTGTACTGTAGTGTAGTTTAGCTCCAAAAATACTGAAGCTATTTTGGGTGGTCCAGTTTTATAAAAGTCTGTTCTTATTTCTGCTGTTGTGATCCGTGCCATGTGGGAAAAAAAACCCACAGATGAATGTGTTTTGTGATAAGACGTATTTATTTATTTATTCATATTTGCTGCTATTGATGTTTTTCAACAGTTATTTTTGCATTTGCATACCCCTGATGCATGATGGACAGTGAATGAGGACGCTGCTGTTGAAGCTGACATATCTGGCGTTTTGTGGGTGATCTTTCCCGAGTGTTCAGTAAGAAGTGAAGTTTCTGTGCTCAGCATTTCATCAGCGCTTCTCCCCCCTCCCCGAATGGCTTCAAGTCTTGAAAAGACAAAGAAACGCTCGCTTTCTTTACACAGTTCCTGCAAGTCATCCTGCGATGTCATGTTTTGATCTGATGTGCCGCTGCTCTGCCAGTGAAAAAGATTAGGAATGATTATTGATCCTCATAAAAAATGCATGACACTCTTTGCTCGACGTCGCACCACAGTTTTTCCAGACAGTTTTACCAAATGTGTGCACACTTTGTGTTGCATGAGTGACCAGGATCTGTTTTGACACTTGTGGAAACTGATCGCTTTTGAATCTAAATCTAGAGTGCCGCTTGGTTTAACCATATCACACTTTGTCTATAAGATGGCAGCATTTTGAGTGGCTGCTGTGTGTATTTGAAGGTACTCGGGTACCTTTCAGAGTGGGAGGAACAATGAAAAGGCAACAGGAGCGAGTCTAGCGTTCATTCATGTTGCTCCAGTGACTGTATAGATGGATATTCACGTGAAGCAGTTCGACCTCCTCTGGTCATTGATTTGTCCTGATGTCTACTGTTGAGTGTTTACAGTCCTCTGCACATACAAGCCAACATTAACCAATTAAAGTCTAAATACAAAATGACTATTGACATAAATATTGTACAAGCTTGATTTAAAGAATCAATCCCGAAAATCAATTCATCCTATAATTACAGATTTCTGAGGCATTTTACAGCCAATCACATGTGCACGTCTTCTTGAAGCCTTGATAGATTTTTTTATTCACTTTAAACTGCCAAATTCATAGAGGAGTCTCTTTATATGAATAAAAAAAGAATATTTATTGATAAATTAATTAACAAAGTTACAAATTTATTTACATGAATTAAAGAGAGCATTATTTAAATGGTAACTGTAAACAGTTTTTGTACTTAAGAGTATTTATTTCACTAAAAGAAAAACACTTCACATGAGATTTTTGGGGTATTAGTTGCAGATCTACACTCCTGGTGAATATGTTGTTTTCAGCGTAACCATACTGCAGACTGTTTCCAGAGAATAACTTTAAAGCTCCTGTGAGGAACTTTGTGTTGATTTTGGCACCCCCTACTGAGCAGTCCTTGCTTGCTTAGTCCTATACATGCTTGAGTAAATATTTTTGTCATCCTGTTGATTTTTGACAGTTGAATGTATCTGTATTTTATTGCAATTTTTAAAAACAGGACTCTTTATCAGCTGCAAGGCTGACACTTACCCCCGTCACACTAGATTGAGGTATTAAAATTACAACATAAAAATCTATAATCTTGTGGCTGATGGTCTTGTTCGCTTTTGGCTATCATGAGAACACAACAATATGAATTTTAGTCTACTTCATAAATGTCAAAACAACTCCTCATAGGAGCTTTAAGCTCGACTGTTTCAGCCTTGAAAAGTGCCAATCCCCCGTGCAGACTGGGTCAAATGAGTCTCCATCTCTTTGCTTTGAACTTTGCAGCATTTGTACAGTCAGGTTGTATTTTTGTACACAGTATTAGTTATTTTTCCGCCTATCGCTCTTCTTCACTGTTCAACTCACACCATGTTGTTCTGCCTAAAACAAACTATGCCTGCAAATGTGACTGAGAAAAGTGATAATAAAGCTTTGTTGTTTGACAGAGTGGTGTGGTATCCTTTCTAGTTTAACCTTTGACCCCTGACACTCCAGCCATCCCTATATTTGTCTGTACAGCTACCTGTCTGAACTGCTTTTGCTTTAAGCCCAGTATTTCCTTCACACCCTGAAGTAAAGGACCTGAAATCTTTTGTTTTCAGACAAGTACTCTGAAAATTAAATGTGAATAGAAAACTACCTTACAATGGTCACAGTTTTAAATATATACATTCATTCTTGATAGGTATTTATTTTTTAGAAATGTGGTTTGACTTTCACAGCTCCTACGTAAGGACATTCAACTTCTCAAGAATGGCTGAGGAAGAAATCCTTCTTCTACCCTGCTTTCCTGGATTGGCACTTTGTTTGTTACTGTGTGTCTCTGTGTCAGATGGGTGCACACCTGCACTTGAACTGCGTTTCTTGGTCCTCAGGGGGGAGTTCAGCAGGAGTGACACAGTGCTTCACTTCGCATCCACTTCACCTGCCTGGTAATGGAACCCTGCCTGGATCCAAGATGGCACCAGGTGACCACTGCTGACTTCCGATATGTCTGTCTTTTGGTCAGGTGTTTAATGCGGTGGTCAAGTTCTCTTTAAGGGAGTCATCCTTGAGCGGTCCTGCAGTTTTCGAAGCACACAAGAAATCAATACCTCGTCAGCTATTTTCTGTCTTTTTTTAAATAAGCGACAACATTTTTACCCAAATTTAGTTTAACGGTTGTTAAAAAACATCACTATCTAATTGGAGAATATAAGATTTGACACAGCAACACTGGTAGTGCATGTCAAAATCATATCTGAAGGTAGTCAATGGAATATAAATGTAAAGGTTAAAATATAGGAAAACCTGAGACAGAAGAAAGTTAAAAATTTTACATTGTGGCACCAATGGAACAACTCAGTTTATGTTTTAAAGTATTAAAGCGCCATTTTTCCTCAGAAAACAGAGTTAAAGGGTTAAAATTATTGTTTTAATTAACATAAGGGATGATGGAAACCCAACCTGAATTTGTCTAAATTTGCAAAATTAACTTGTAAAAATGCTAGGCTTGTTAACATGTTTGCAATGACATAAGGTTTTGTCTACAGTATAAAATTGAAAAAAAAAAAAAAATGTAAGGGATTCCGAGTGGTTTTTAAACCACATCCACACAAAGGCAGAGCCATTAAAAATGCTAACTGTAGGCTAGTGTGGCAAGATCATAGCCTTTAAAGTATTGAACAGACAGTTTTTTTCCCCCCTTGAAAAACAGTTTTAAGGGGTGAAAACTGAACTTTTAATTCACGAGGGATGACAGAAAACCCAACTTGAATTTTTCTTAATTTAGAAACTCATCTGCACAACTTGTAAAAATGCTAGGCTGTTAACATGTTTGCAATAACATATGGTTTTTAGGGGATTCCCAGTGGTTTTAAAACCATATTCACACAAAGGCAGAGCCATTAAAAATGATAAATGCAAGCTGGTCTGGCTACATCACAGTCTTAAGATATAAAAGGACATTTTTATGGAGGAAAAATGGTCCAACATCACAAAGGGTAACAGCAGTGGCCTAAGCAGCCATTGTCAAAGGGAATAAATGAAAACTAAAGGGCTTTTTTAATTTGATTTCTGATTTTGTTAAATTTAAAGACTGACCTTAAGTCAGGAAACTGGTAACTATCAATACAAAGTTTGTTGCTGACTAGTATGAATAGGCACTTAGTTAGCAGTTGTTAAAATCACTAAGCTAGGGTAACTCCGTTAGCCTAACGTCTAGCAAGTAAGCTAACCTGACTACCATACCTATCAGTATTGTTGCTAAATTAGAGGCATTTTGCTTTCATTTTGCCCTATTTCTTTTGAGCTCTCACATTTTTGTGTCGATTACATGGTAGATAAGAATGAAAATTGTATCAACATGTAATAATTTCTTGTGAACGGTAAACTGCGGTTAGCTTATTTTTGTTTTAGTAGCTAACCGGAAATGGCTCGTTTTTTGTTTTTTTTTAATTTATTTATTTTTTCCGCCACACAAGCGTCAGTTTGGGGAACTCATTTTAAGTGGGTGTGATTTTGAAAGTTGTGGTGTTCAGGTTTTTTTTTTATTTTTTGGGATCCTGTCCTCGGTTGTGACCCCTGTTTCTCTTCCAGGTCAGCGCCTTTCGCGGGTCTTCGGCTCCCCCAACAATGTATCCCTTACAGCGGCGGTGAGAGCTGGCTCTTCTGCCGGTCCCTCTGGAGGCTCTTCAAAACACAGTTACCATGGACACAAACTTGACCGGGAGAGGAGTGAGGAGGACTGTGTTTGTGTGTGTGTGTGTATGTGTGTGTGTACAGGCTCTGTGCGAGGAAGAAGGAGGGTAAGACAGGACTAGGATAAGGGAGGGTGTGTGTGTGCAGGTGCAGCCTGTGTTTCCAACTTTTAAAGCATGAAAATGACTCGAAGTTTTGTTGCCTTCTAAACAAGTCCAAACTTGAAAAGAAGGGCGCATTACACCTCCATGATACCATTGACTTGTCCGGTGCTTACCGCCTGCAGCCGTGCGTGATTGACTGCCAGCAATCTGATCCAGTGAAAGACATTGACAACCAATAGGAAGCTGAGTGCGGCTTGTTTCCATGGGAGGCCCCGGGAGGCGATGCCAAGCCCGCTAGAAAGCAACACAGCGAGCGGGGAGAAGCGCAGGCAGCAGCCGGGACTGTGGAGATCCTGCAGGCTGCTTTCGTGCCCCTCTGAACGCGGATGAAAGCGAGGTCGCTATAGGTAACACTTTTTTTTACTCTATAAGTTTATACTGTGGTGTAAAAACGTGTCGCTGCGCCCTTCAAGCTTAACGCGCCGCTCGTTTACGCACGAAATTTGCAGATTGTCAACTTAACTTTGCAGCATCGACGGAGGTGTTGTCGGTAACGTTGGTCTCACAAGACCAGCAGTGGGTTCCTGAACAGTGTCTACATGAATAAAACTCCTCTCATTCCTGCTCTGATTCATACATACTCGCTGTTTTTTGAAAGGTGACCGGACAGAAAGGAGACTCACTCTGGGGACTTTGCAGATCGCACAGCGGCAGCAGGATGGATGGATTTCACGACCAGAGAGTGCCTTACTGTAACTCCAAAGTGAGTTAAACCTGCCTTGAAAAACTTGGAGGCAAATCAGACATCAGAGGCAGATCTCTCACATCATCTTTTAGTGTTGTAAATGTCTGTTCTTCTCTCTAACACTCTCTTTCTTCTGATCTCATCTCTCTCCCTCCCTGCTGCTGCCAAGACTCATTCCTCCTCAGGGACTGTTTAAGTTTCATTTAATCATCAAAGATAAACAGCTAAACAAGGTGCCTACTGCTATACACAGTGATATTGGTTATGCACCATGTTACAACTTGTTAATTATATCTGAAGCGCAGGTTCTTTTGCTTCTTTTGCATCAATGAGAGGCTCATTCAGGCTCTTCCAGTTGCACTTGAGCTGCAGCCAACAGCAGAATCCCTGCTCCAGTGAGAAAAAAATTGATTTGTGTGTCTCTCTCTCTCTCTTTTTTCTTTTTTCTTTTTTTTACCTCTTGCAGAAGCCTCAAGAAAAGACAACGAGCTGCCAGGGGCAAGCACATGACAGAACGAGAAAATTCATTAAGTCCGACCTGGCTCTGGACACTGAAGGTAAGCAGAGGGCAGAGGGAGAAGTTAATTTCACGGCTTCTAAACATTTAGCAAAATTCAATTGGTTTGTAGCCACCTGCGCTGCTAACTAGAGAATCTCAATTACAACACAGCGGCCTGTGATGATTCTCACAAGGCTCCGTCAGTGGTCAGACACACAAATTGACTTGTTATTAGCTCCAGCAGCTCAGACGGGCATATCCCCCCGCTGTAATGAACTCAGTTGTTTCTGAAGCCTCTCCCGGGCTATGACTGTGTTTTTCAACTCCTCTAAAGCCTCGTTTCTCTGCTTTGTTCCCCCCTTTCAGAGCTCTTCCAGGACCTCAGTCAGCTGCAAGAGACTTGGCTCGCAGAAGGTGAGTGTTTTAAATCTTGAGCAAAAGAGGAAAAAAAAAAAAAAAGGGAGGAGAGATGGGTAAAAAATGGTTGTGAGGGGGGAGAAAAAAGCAGCCTGGAGTTACTTGCCTTGCGTCGCAGTCCAATTAAAAGCCTGTGTGGAAGAGGCACCTTGTGTGTCATGCATACATTAGAGACTGTGAGCGAGGGGTCTTGAGGGAGACCGAGGAGGCTCTACCCAGAGAGTGTCATCACAAATTACCAGGAGAAGGCTCTCCGACGCTCACTGTCTCTTCTGCTTTTGGCAGGAGCTAACACGCTGCACGCCAGCCGCTGCCACCACCTCCACCTCCACCTCCACCAGAGCTCTGCTACTACCTCTCTCTCTCTTTCTCTCAACTGCTCCCTCTTTCTCTCCTCCCTCCCTCTCTCTCTCTCTCCCTTTGCTTCCTCCCAGCACACCTCTCTATCTTCTCCAGCTGTACCATCACCTTGTCTTCTTCAATTTCATTTCTTGGCGGCCCTAAAAAAAGAATGGATCTATAATTTTTTTTTCCTAAACCGCATACCTCCAAACCACCTGAATCCATCTCTCAAAGCAACTTTTTTTCTTAAAAAGTAGTTGTCATTTTTTTTCCTTTTTAATAATTTTTTTCTCTAATGGCAAGACTTGCTCTTTGTGGTCTAACCGAGACGTGATGCTTCAGGATTTAAGCGCGAGTGTCCTCTTTCCATCGTGTCTGCAGCACCGAAGTTTTGGTTAGTGTTGAATATTGTTCCTTTTTACTGTTTTATTAAGTGCATGTGCATGTCCTAAACTAGACCTTTAAATTAGTGTAAATTACTGCAAAAGAACTTGCTTTGAATATTGCATGCAACCTGAAAGATATTAAACTAGAGTTTGCTGTTTTTAAGAGTTTTTTGAGTGAAAAGTGGAACGTTTTTAGCGTGCTTGGAAGAACTTTATGATTTGCCTTGTCAGAGTAAAAACAGAATTCTGTGAAGTAAGTCGGTGGGAGAGCACGAATTCACCCAAAAGTTGAATTTTGACTTTTTATTGCAAGTTTTGGACATTTAAAAGAATGACGTCAGGCTAAATCTGCAAGTGGACCAATGCTAAGAGTGAAAAGCGAGGTTTTTGTGATGCTCCACAAAAATAGTAACGCCAGGCTTCTCCAACCGTGCTACGCTTACTGCACCATTTTAGCAGTCAGAACAATAAATTTGGTCATTTTTATGTGAAATCTTTTTTTCTCAACTTGTAAAAAATTATTTTTAGTCAGAGTGAGAAATGTAATGCTGTAGAAAAATGTATTTTTAGGAGCAAGATGACTTTTGGGGTTATTTTTAGTCCTTTAATTAAAACGAGGATGCATAAGAATTATGAGGACTGACTGATTTCTACTTTAAATTCCCCAAAATATTCACACAAACACTAAGAAATGTTTTGTTGCTGCTGAGTAAATCAATTATAATTTATAACTTTAAGATATTTTTTATTCTATTAGAGCATCATGACAGCCTGCCCTCTAAAAATATCTTTTCAAACGTATGTCAGTGCTCTGGTGTTACAGCCATAATTCAAGTAATAAAGTAGCACTCTCAAGTGTTCGGTGAAATTGAATCAACTTTTTTAAATCGAGGACAGAGTCCTTAAACATCACCTGTAAAAGTGTCTGGAGAAATTTGGGCTTGCACAGCTCACACAGGTGAATAAGACCCTCAATCATTTATGGACTCCATCTATTCTTTAACACGTTTCAAAAAAGCTCGCAGTGCAAATCCACAGCTTTTAAAAAATGAAAAGTATGCTTTGAAACAGATATTGGGGTAGTTGAGCCGACTGTGAGCAGCGGTTAGATTATGAGGTGGCGCGGCGCGCACCGCAGGGCGTGTAAAAGAATAAGACACGATTTAAATATTTCAGTATCCAAAGTGAGAAAAGAGACGGCGGCGGCTGATAAGAGGTATTACTGTTAAAGATTACAGTTCTGCCTGTCATGGATCAATGTGATGATGTACACTTCAAGAGCGTAGATTTAATGAATGACTTCCTGTCCATTAGGATGAAAAGGAATACCTCCCCATTTCTAAGATTTATTAGTTCAGGTAATTGGAACAAGAGGACGAATTATGAGAGACAGACTGAATTTCCGACTCTGAGAACGAGACGTTGAGGGGGTTCGTCTGCTAAAAGACGTATTTTGACACCCAGAAACTCTGCTCTGCTCTCCACCTTGACTCATGATGTACTTTTGCACCTTTTTTTTTTAGCTTAAAAAAAAATAACTTTTTTTCTACGAGGCATCTCACTTTTTCTTATTTGTAAGGACATATGTAATGAAAACATAATCTTACTTGAAGTAGCGCAGACAGACCCTTAAATGAGTTTCAAACTCGCACACCGATCCGTCAGCGTGTTTATCACAGTCTCTCCTGCTCAGGCCTCGTGTTTACAGCCTTTACAACTTCTCCCTTTTCATCCTCACTCCTTTTCCCCCTCTATTCTTCTGCCACTCTCTGTTTTTTTTCCTTTGTTTTGTGAATGGCGGCAGATTTCCAGCTTTGCCGTTCTCCCCAGGAGTTTGTTGCAGGGATCAGCTGGCTCATTCACAGACTGAGGCCGGTGACTCATCCATCCTGTACTTCCTTTTGGACACAGATCCACCGCTGCCTCCTTCTGCCTTTTTTTCTTTCTTTTTTTTTTGGTTTCTTTTTTCATCTCTCCTCTCTTTGTCCCCCTTTCGAGTTGGTTTCTGCAGAAATTGCTTGTGCTGTTATATGATGAAACTTTCTCGTAGTTGTCTTTTCCTTTGTGTTTTGTAGATTTCAAAGTTGTGGTTTTGACTATGAAAGAGAAAAATATGAAAAGAGAGTGGAGAAGGCCTCTTTTTTTTCTCCTCACCTGCTTTCCATGAAAATGTTCTTGAAATTTTCAGGAGAGCGTGCAGCAAAGTGGAGCATCAGAGCAGGTTTTCAGTAGTAATCTAAAAAAATTAAAAAACATATATGTGAAAAAGCTGCATGCACTAATTTCTGCTTCTTTGTTTGCTATTCTCCTCACTTGCTTGACATTGTTGGGAAATATGCAGCATTTTCTCCTCTTCATCCGCTGATTGTTTACTCTCTTCAATTCACACCTCCTGCAAGAAAGAAGAAGAAAAAAACCTCCCTGATCATAACAAGAGTGACAAAAAATGGAAACCGGTGATTTTTCTGAAGATCTCCAGACATGTCGGTACATGTCAGTGATTCTGTGATAATGAGGATCCACCTCATTGTGCGTATAAATAGACGTGCTAATGACACATTTAAATCTCCTTTTGCCTTTCGCTAGAGATTTAAACTTGAGGGACGTGGAGAGCTGTCACCGAGAGTAAATATGTGTGATATAAATATGTACACGCCTAATTGGAGTCGGAGCGGCGCAGGCTTCATTATTTTAGCATTAACCTGGGCGCAGGGGCGTTCGAGGCGCAGGTGAGGCGTTGGAAGGGTTGGAACAGACCTGGCTCGGTGGGTACAGGTGGATCCAGCAGTAGGGAGGAAGCCAATTAGATACAGTTAACAATGGGAGTTTGGCTGCTGGCAAAGAGCGAGAGCCGAGGCTGTGGAGGAGTCAATGGACAAGGCGACCTCAGGAAGTGGATCAGGAGGCAGATTGACACCTAGAGTAGAGTATTATTTCCTCCACAGGCTGGTCTGCACAAAATCTGTGATAAATCCAGAAAACAAAATTGCTTTTAAGGGTTTTACTGCAGTGATTTTGGCAGGAGAAGCACGACTTTGAGATAAAATAAGAGAGCAGTCGGGTTTTTTCATCCTTTTATTTTCACTTTAATCAACTCCCTTAATTTGTTTTTTAATTTTTGACGAAAGCGTTGAAAATGTAGTTTGATTTTTTTAAAGACAACAATGAAAAACTTCTTAAAGCGCTCAGAAAAGAAAAACAAAATTTTAATTACAATCACGTAAAATCGTCTACTGCTGAAAACAAATATCGAATCCTCCTCACTCGCCTCTATCGTATTAATTTGATGGTTTAAAAGAATTTTTTGAAAGAGACGTCCCTGTTAGGAAAAAAAGAGACAGTTTTGGTTGATTTGTAATTTTTCACAAGTTTTAAATTTAACAAAAAGCCTCAAAAATGACCTGAAAACTTCCATCATGACCCCACATATAAAACACATTAATGCACGTCTCTAAAGGCGGTGGAAACAGACTCCTCTCCGCTCTGATTTTCCTGTAAAACACATTTTTTCACGGCTGTGTTCTTTAACAGACAGCAGGAGCAAACAATGCCGGGATACGCCGAGCTGATATCCCAGGAGACCGTTTGCCAGAGGAGTCTATCGGACTGCTGGGAGCTGTGATCAATGCTGCGTTGTCCATCAACATCAGAAACAATCATCCCCTTTCTTCTTCTTCTTCCTCTCTTCTTTTTGTGTCTGCAGCTCAAGTTCCCGACAATGACGAGCAGTTCGTTCCAGACTTCCAGACTGAAAACTGTGAGTACAAAACCGTGCTGCTCTTTTTTACTTTGCGTGTGTGTGTGTGTGTGTACATGCTGTTAATGCTCCTGTTTGGGTCTGTGTCAACATCTGCGGTGTGTGTACGCGTGTGTGTGTGTGTGTTTTTTCCGAGTCTCTAAGTAGCCTCACCTTTGCTCGCACAAGTGCTCTCTGGAGAGCTGCAGCAGTCTTGCGGGTCTGCAGACAGGTGCATGGGCCGAGGGGGTCTCTCTCTCTCTTTCTCTCTCTCTTTGCTCACTCTCTCTCTCTCTCTCTCTTTCTTTCTCTCTACCTGTCTCTACCACTCTTTCTCTCTCTCTCACTTCCCTCTGTTCCCCCTGCACCTCTCACCACCACTGAGATATTATTGCACCGTGAATTATTTGCATAAACATCAAAATATTGTGGCAGTTTTTTCAGGGTGTTAAAGTGATATTTTTATATCCCGGCAGGCCAAACTGCTGTCAAATGATGTCTGTCTTGAATTTTTTAAAATAAAATCTTTAAAAAATGCTCCCGGATGACCTCTCCTTGAGGCTCTTTTTCTGCAAAACCCCTCCAGTGTGGTTAGATTTTCTAAATCCGGCAGGGTAAAATTAGTCAACACCGTGTTTATCTTTTTTCTCTTGGCCTTCTGGTTCACTCCCCAATCTTCAATTTTCCCAGCATAAAAGGATGATTCCTCTATTTTCTCCTGTAAGAGAATATAACCAGCGTCTAAGAATACTCTGAAAAGTTAACAAAATCAAACCTGCTTCCCCTGAGCCGAGCAGATTTGACTCTCGCGGTTATTAGGACGATGCAGCTAACCGTATTTCACCTGGTTTGTGCACGCTGGTTGCACACGGTGACTGGTGACTTGGCACGGCCCACTTCTGGAGGAAGTAGTGCCAAGGTGGGGACAGAAATGGAGTGAGTGGAGCTCAGTGGGAACCTGAGCGAGCACATGTCTTTCAGAGGAGCCAAAACGCCCATGAAACTGTGAGAAAAGCCACGAAACAAGTCTTTCCCTACGTCCTCAACGCCCTTTAACCCGGAGGCAAAGTTGGACCGAACGCAGAAGTGAGGGAAAAGAAAGAGTCATGATCGTATTTGCATTTGCAGATCTTTTCACCTGAGACACTTGGGTATTTACCTGTTGGACTTAAAAAAACATCCTTTCTCACTTTAAATAGCAAACATGAAGACTGAAGTCCGACAAGAACAGCGTTTTTTTTTTTTGTGCGCCTCTTTAGGTAGATTTTCAAAGATAAAGTTTCTTATTTTTCATAATTTTTGCTGCTTGGACCCATTTCTTGCAGCTCCCGCTCCACAGACTGACGTAAAATCTGGTAAATAAGAGCTGTAAGAGTGCTTGAATATTGTACCTCCATTTGTTTGACTTTGACTCCATCCACTTCAGTGAAACTAAACAGCCTGACCCCTAAGTGTGAGTTAATTCACTCTAAACTCCAAGATGCTGGAGGGTTGGGGTGTACAGTAGAGAACCAGAGGTCACAGAGACTGTCCCGTTGTCCTTCAGAGGTAGCCGGGGTGGGTGGCCGCGGTGGCAGGAGACTGCTGACCATCTGAATTGTCCTGTTGGCAAACCTGCAGCAGACTGGAGAGGCGCTGACAGATGGCGGGAGGGTGAGGGCACCGTGGTTGGGCGCTCGAGCAGGCATCCCAGCCGGCAGCTCTCCCATATGGGTTTCACCGAGCCGAGAGGTGGAGGGGCGGACAGAGGGACGGAGATAGAGATGTGGAGATTTAAGAGGGGAATATATCCAGTGAAAGTTGTTGCATTTCATACAAACAGGACGAGCAAGGGAGGATTTTTTATTCATGGAGATCATAGTGAAGAGACAAACAGACACTGATTTCAAATAACCGCAACAAAGAGAGACGAAATTTAGTTTTTCTGAGCATCATAGTTTCCTCTCAATGCATCATGATCTCAGCTTAAAAACTACAGTTTCACAGATTAAAATAACAGAAACCCTTTTCTAAATCATCTAGTTGCCAATTTTTTTAGTCAGTTTATGTCATAAAATCCCACTTCGTCTGATTTTCTTACTCTCAATATGCAAATTAACTTGTTATTTTAAGTTCTGCACGCATCTACTGTTTAAAGCAAGAGCAAAATCTGTTGTCTACCAAAGTAGCTGCGAGCTTGTTGCAAAAAACAGGAAGTTTAGTGACAATAAATGTAAATTTTTGGTTGATTTAATTAAAGATGTGTATTTTTAAGAAACTAAATCCATAAAAAAAGAAAAAATATGAACTGATCTGTGTGCCCAAATACCCATAATACCAACAAATGAGCTCTTCATCCCTTAATTTTAATATTTCCTCCGCTGTAGTTTTAATATTCAACTACAGTTTATTTTTGCACCATTAAAGTGACGCCCGCCTCACTAAAGCAACACAATTCGAACATTTCTAAACACTTTGGTCGAATATTCAGTGAAAATAAAAGGTGAAAACAGAAAAAAAAGAATCAAACCAGAGGGTTGAAAAGTAGAAAAAGTAGAAAGCGAGTTCATTTATGTGCTCGTGCCCTCAGATTTATCACCTCTCTGGAAGCTCTGACAGTCTCCCTCAATGTCGACTTCGCACTCTCCATCCATGCAGCACAGAAGCAGCATGTGAGCGGCCTCGGAGCGAAAGTGTCCTCAGGCTGAAGGAGGAGAAGGAGAATTTTTCTTTGTCTCAAACTCCATCACAGATGCTTACCATTAGCATAACTTAGCAGGGAACGAAAGCAGTAGAGGAGGTGTAAAATGAGGCCACACGTTACCGGCAGATCTCAGCCTCCACCATTTAACAGCAAAGGCGAGCACCTACAGTAGGTGAAAATGGAATGGAAGGTTTTTCGCTGCTGCCAAAAGACCTGTATTTTTTTATGAATGGACTGGAGAAATATCTGCCAAACGTAGGCTCGCGGTTCTGCCAAAACACACGATTTGTACCTGAGAAAACACAACGTTCGGGGCCAAGAGTTCTTTGATAGTGTACTAAAGGGATTGGCAGAAAAAAGGCGGTAAAAAAATTAAATAATTTGACAACATTAGGAGGAAAACCTGAAGTGATTATACAAATCTTTCCCTACATGAAAATTTTCGCTCAGCTGTTTAACCATAATGTGTTTAAAGCAAGTAGACCTAAATTGGGAAAAGGTAAATTAATTTGTTGAACAAAAGAAACATTTGTGATACCAAGAGCTAATATTGGTATCACAATTTTGATAGAAAAAAACTCTACATCCATTCTTTGATGCTTGACTTGGCCAACACAGAACATTATTAATTTTATTTTATTTCATTTTTTACAAATTTTTGATTTAAAACTTTTGGGTCCAAGATTTCCCCAGATACCTTAACCAGAAGAATTGGTATGTCAAAAAATGTCAAATAAATATTCAGTTAATGGAGTTTTGTGGATTTGTGGTAGGTAAAGTAACTCTGTAAGTCTCCTTTCATGTATTTAATATCTTAAACAGATTTAGACCAAGAGTTCCTTGATAATGTAGTGGAATAAAACTGGTAAAAATTACAATTACAACTAAATTCTGTGGGAATATGTGAAACTAAATAAGTATGCACATTTCTTTATTTGTGAGACTGGCCTGACGCGAACAGTGAATTTGAGGTTTTACTTTTTTTCATACTGTTGCTTCTAAACTTTTTGGGCTTTAACTCTTCAATAACATACTGGAAAACTGGTTAAAAAACACAGTGATTAAATGTGATTTCACAGGAAAACAAAAGTAAGTTTATATTTACTGTTAATACGTATTATTCTCTTGAAACAAACACAAAATTAGATTTTTAACATTTTGTTCCTGGGTCCAAGATTTCCTTGATAATGTACTTTAAGGCCTGCAAGAAAATAAGCAAACAAAAAACATATACCTTTTCTTTCGTGAATGACTCGGCTTATTTCTGAGAATGTATTATTTTTTTAATATTCTTTTGCCTAAAAAACCAGGATGTTGAAAATAACACACTAAAGACTAAAGACTATATTTTATATAATTTTGTGGGAATATATGAAAGGATTTGGCGAATCTTTTAACATGTGCATGACTGGACAAGGAAGTAGATTTTTTTTACATAGAGTGGTGCTCAGAGCGCCTTTGAACTCCATAGATATTGTCCAAAATAACTAAGACAAAGGGTAAGAAAATGTAAAGTTAGCTGATTTAAAAACGGGGTCGTCTTCGATATAAATCTGTCCTCACATGGATAATGTAACTCTAACAAACAAACCGTCACTTTTATTCCATTCAAAACAAAGATTTTTATCAAAAACCGCCTCGAAAATGAAGGAATATTTGACTTAAGGGCACAGGGAGAAAAAAAACAACAACAAGACAACATTTGCATTCAAAATAGAGCCAGTAATTGTTCTTCTTTTAAACACCCCACCATCTCGCTTAATCAATATGTAGATAATGAGAGCAATCAAGCCGTGATGGGCATGACATTCTGGACTAAAAAGGAAGTCTCTCTTTCAGTCAGAGGCAATGCCCTCACTATTGATTTGTGTACCTTGGCACCCCACAGACCAAATCTATTGTGACATTTCCATTTCTAATTTAAGGCCCCGCGCTGCTGCTGCACACGTGAAGCCATTGTTTGCAGGTGATGTGACGCCTGTAGCTAAACACCGCGTTTTTTTATCGCCATTACTCGTGCGTTTAGTGTGGAAGTTTAATAACCCAGAATATTATATTGATTCAGTGTAAAAGGAAGAGAAGAAGCACGAGGAGAGCAGCGAACCAGAGCTGGCTGAGAGGTGAAGTCTAACTCAACAACATGTATGTTTGTTGTTGTAGGTAATTAAAGTAACCCTGATTGTGATCTCGACGAGCAAAACCGAGGAGTTGTTTTGACTCCATGAGCTCTAAATGAGGGGAGACCTTTGCTGGCGTCGTCAAAGGTCTCCCCTCAGGAAGTGTCTCTTTGACCTCCGATCGATGACCCGGAAAGGTCAGGCCCCCAGCGAGGGCTGCGAACAACCCCTGAGCTTTGTCACGCCGGGCCCGTGTGGCCCGTCCCCCAGGGGCTCTGCTGTGCGTCAGATGGGGTGTTGGCAGATCGACCCCTGCTCGTACGGCAGCTGTCAGTCAGCCGTGAGAAAAGTCCCCAAAACATCCTCCTCCCTCAGCTTCTCCTGACCGGAGGAAAAACAGCCGCGAACATCAGATCTGATGTTTTTGGATTATCAGATGTCAAAATGTTTTCACCTCAGGAGTAAAAGGATTTCCTTTCTCATTCATGATTTCCTTATTTCTATCCTGAGATGTTTGACTATGAGTTCACCTAACCAAGACAGATTCATGTGCCATCGCTGGAGGATAACTCCTCCTTCCTATTTTAATACCAGAGTGATTAAAAATGAACTTTTTGATCGATATATCCAATTTTTTCAGACATAAAAGTTTATGTCTTTTGTTTTTATTTAGATATGTACCTGATATCTGACTTGTTTGCCTTTTAAAAGCAGTAGTTGGTTGAGGGAACCTTCATTTGTTGGACCAAGCAGATTTTTGAGGGGGTAGAGAAACTACAATATCTGAGATGTGAACTTTTAAGGGTATTTGCAGATTCCTCTGTGTTCGTTAACGTCGTTTTTCAGCCTCAAACTCCAGTCAGACATCATCCCCGTCATCCACGTCTAGCCCTCTCTCATTTTTGACTAAAGGATGTGGGACGGCCTCACCGCTGCTATGTGTGCCGTCGCGGTGAGACGGCGATTAGCGAAGCAACCCGAGCCTGACTTCATTCTGACCGACTCTGTCTTCGTCAGCAGCGCAGCCAATTGGATTAGCGTTGATCATGACTGGAGATGATGGGATGTTAATCAGGACTGATCAGGCACTTAACAGCCTCTCAGATGCACCGGGGCTCACTGTGGGGCCATAGGTAGAGAGCGCAGTAACCCACCCCCACCTACCCCACCCTCTCTCTTCAGATCAATGAGCCTTGTTGTTGTCGTCTGGGACGTTATTGACAGCACGCTGAAAGCAGATTTGTAAGAGCATCGCCGCACACACACGGCTTTATGATTGTCATATTTCACTTACAGAGACCCTGTCAGGAAAACAGACGATTAAATGAGATTTAGAGCGAGCTTGTATTTGTGGAAGTGACGGCCTGAGATGTCAAATCTGTTGGCTGATGGATGCACAGGCTCTTGACTTAAAACATCAGGAATCGTCTTAATCAAAAACACGCTGGTGACATTCATACTTAGACATATCAAGGTGTTACAGCTCTGAAAGTGCAGATGAACGCTTCTTAAATCTCTTTCTTAAAACCTAAAAAAAAGTTTCTGCAAAAGTGCAATTACTTCAGTGTTTTCCATGCATGATCTGCAGGAGACGCTGCATGTGGAGAAAGGCTAATCTGCCACAGACAGGTGCTAATTCTAAAGGAAAGAGTATTTTTAGCCAAAGTGTTCCAAATGCTGATTTGAAGTCTTAATTTAAGCCGTAAGGAGTCACGTCCTCTTTGTGCTTGTCTTGTTTCTTTTCTCCGCTCAGTGGCTTTCCACGGACTGCAGCTGAAGATCAAGAGGGAGCTGCACAGCCCGTGTTCAGAGCTGAGCTCCAACTGCAGTCAGGAGCGGCCCTTCAAGCTCCAGTATGGAGAGAAGTGTCCATACAACGTCAGGTAGGAGCTGCAAGACGCCAGCTCAATCCTGCGATCATGACACGACACTATTTATAAACCCCCAACATGTTTAATCTGCTTCACAGTGCAGTCACTTTTCTTTTCCCATACTCTTCGGCAGATAATCCTTTTTCATCCACAGATGTCTAATAGCAAGTTTTGCTTTTTTTTTAACTCGTTGAAAATCTATTTTTCAAATTTTCCGCTCCATCTTTCTAAAATATCTTCCATCGATCTGAAAACGACTTTGCAAACTCTGACTAAGCATTTCCAATCACGACCAATCGCAGTGTGGTGATGAATCCGGCGCCCCGCTCTGTGTTTTTTCATCCGACTCACATGTTCGTGTGATGACCTTGCGTGCATACAGCCATCTTGAAGTGGTGAATCATGTGCGTGATTCACTTCCTTACCTGGTGGCTCGGGCTCGTATAGGGGATGAAAAAAGTCCGGCATTTGGCAGGGATTAGATTTCACATCCGAGTAGCCACTGTGTACGCTGAGAGGAGGCGTGACGGGCGTAAAAATAACCATTTAAGGAAGTCAGCGTGTTTCTGAACTGAGAAAGTGAGACATTGGAGCCCTTAAGAAACTAATTAATTGCGTTTTAGTTTGTAGAAATACATTTTTAAGTGATGCCTGTCCAGCAGTTTTCAAAATAAAAGACTTCTTTCTCTGATTTTGTGCTCTATAGTATCAACCAGTTTGGTAGGATCAAGATCTCTAACAAGATAAGGTTCATTTTCCTCTATTAGTCTCATCAATAATCAGATTTTCACCTATAGGATCATATATGAGCTTGAACACAAAGTGTGCGATGAATCTTTAATGCTAGAAACGCTCTCTAAGAAGAATCATACTGAACCGTTTTCTGGTTTCCACAGTGCCTACGAGCAGAAGCACCCCGCAGGAATGAAGCCCTCCAGCCCAGTGACGCCCCCCTGTAGCACCCCCGTGTCCCCCCTCCATCATGCCTCACCCACGGCGGCCCCGACTCCCAAACCAGACAGGACCTACGCCCACATACCGCCTTCGCAGCCGCTCCCTGACAACACGTACTCTATGGACCACAGGTAGAGCAGCCCGCAGCCTTTTACATTTACATCCAATTTACATGTGGGGCCTTCAGCGAGAGCGGATTAGAATAAGGTCAGGGCTGCAGATGTAGATTCTGGGTTTAGTTACAGAGGAGCGACGTAACTCAGAGTACAGTTATCAGAGCAATGATGGCTGTCGAAGTAAATCAAAGTTTAAGTTGTGAGTTTTTTAATAAAACTAACCCTTTGAGGTAAACTAATATGACCCAACAGGTAAAACACCAATCAGATGTTATTGTCTGAAGCATAAAGAGTTTTTTAAGTTTCTTACAGGCTCCAACATCATTTTGGTTCTCTTTCTCTCTCTCCCTGCATTATCTGTCTGTCTTTTGAGCAACCCTATCAAAATAAAAGCATATACCCCAAGAAATTTTAGATGTATTTAATACCTTTTGTGATGTTTGTTTGACAGTTTCAAAATAAAATACCCTTTTTTCTTATTTAGTGCCCTGAACTATTGAACAGCTAAAGAGAGGATATCAAGTCCTAAAACTGTTTTTGATGCAGAAAAATCACGCTGAAATGTCAACATAACAACATAACCTGGACATGGACCTCTGTTCTACTTGATCTGCTCATAGGATTGATTGGTTTTCCACACTGCTGCCCTTTCAAAATAAAAGCATCAACTTCAAGAAATTTTAGTTGCTATTAACTTTGTAGGATTCCATTTTTACGCATCATTTGTTTGGCAGTTTCAAAATAAAAGACCTCTTTCTCTCATGTAGTGCCCTGAATTATTGGATAACTGGAGAGGATCAAGTTTCGTATAACAAAATAAGAGTCCTACAGCTTTAAAATACCCACATAATGATGTTTTATTACCCTGGATCCAGAGTAACAGTTTTTAATGCAAAATAATATGTTCACTCTGCTGTCCTTTCAAAATAAAAGCATACATCTTGAGTAATCTTCAATAAAAATGAAGGTTTTCCTTTAAAATTTACATGATGAACTCAAGCTCCTATTTGACAAGATCAATTCTTTATTTTTTTGCCCTTCTGAGCAGCACTCTTGTTGTGTCGGTATCTTTAAAGTAAGCTGTTAAAGTGAATTGTTTTGTGTTCTCAAACATGTTTTATTTTGTTATTTTCAATTTTTTCAAGTTGGTCAAAATGAATCAAAACACGCCTCTCTCTCTTTTTCTTATTTACTCTGTCCAAATGATTTATTCATTTGAGTCTGAAAGTTAATTCTTCACAGTGATTGCAAGAAACCAAACTTGCCAGAACTAAGTAATCAACAGATGAAAAAAATATATATTCCACAACTTTTTTGTTTGCAAAATATAACATTTTTATGTTTGAGCAACATAAAATCATGAGAGTTTTCTGCTTTTTCTTCATTATCTTGGAAGTTTCATTAAATTTTTGGGGGTTCAGGACCAAAAACAGAGTTTAGTTCTTCTTTTACACCACATAAGAAGATCTGATGTTATAACACTATACAGTATGAGAACCTTTGATTTAGTTTGTCTGTGATCTGCTGTTTTTGTCTTCATTTATGTAAATATAA
Source organism: Xyrichtys novacula (assembly GCA_962446985.1). NCBI lineage: Eukaryota > Metazoa > Chordata > Actinopteri > Labriformes > Labridae > Xyrichtys > Xyrichtys novacula. The sequence goes on from OY660871.1 coordinate 31,364,662, forward strand.
AAGCCTCCTGGTGTCCAGCTGTTAAAGATCCTCGCTGACTTTCTGTGGTGGTCCTCAGGTTTCGTCGTCAGCTCTCAGAGCCGTGTCACTCGTTTCCCTCCCCGCCTACGATGGCTCGGGACGGCCGGCCCATCTACCACCGGCAGATGTCTGAGCCCAACATCCCCTTCCCGCCTCAAAGCTTCAAGCAGGAGTACCCCGACCCCCTGTTCGAGCACCCGGCCATGATGGGGGCACCTCTACCCCACGCGTACGCCCCCAGCATGATGATCAAACAAGAGCCGAGGGATTTCACCTACGACTCAGGTGAGAGGAATGAATGAACGCATGCTGCTGTGTAGCTTCAACATGTCTGGTATAAGCGAAAGAGCACGGTATCATTTCAGGAATGGGAGAAGACATGAGAGGAGGGGGGAGGCGTTTATTGAGTTTGCCCATTATTAGAGCAGGGGATCTGGTTGGGCCGGGTGTCTGCGCCCGGTCGCCATTTCCTGTGGAGCTCTAATAGAAAAGAGTGGGTGGGAGGGGGAGGGAGGGGTAGGCCTGGTCGCAGTCCAAAAATCCGCCCTCCCACGCCTGTCCGCTCCCCTCAGTTAGAGCGCAAAAAGAGCTAATCATCAGCCCACGGCCTCAGCGGAGCCCGAGGCTACATCAGGACATGAATGAACATACGCCGGACCAGCGGTTCATTCACAAGGCGGACAGAGAGAGGACCCAGGAGAGAGTGTGTGAGCAGTCAGGGGGAAAAGCAGCCTCCTCTCAGGGCCATGAGTGGAAGAAAAACACCGGAGCTTCCTTCACTTTAGATTTTCTTTGTTTTTAAACAAGCAGCCAGGTTAGGAGCTGCACTCTCTTTCTCAGGGAGGAAGCTGTGAATCTGAGTGTGTCTGTCACTTTTTAGTGGTGGGATCAGATTGTCACAGGCGTGTTTTAGCTTTCGCAGTCACGTGGTCTCTGCTCACTAATTAACAACAGCAAGTTAGTTCTGCAAAAAGGGCAAGATTACAACAAAAACCTTTTTTCAAGTTCTCGCTCATTAGCGGGAAGAATTTAAAGATTTTACACCTGCTGCTGCTGTTTAGGGGAACTTTTTTTCAGTCAATGTTTTCAATCAGTGTTGAATGTTTTCTCTTTTTTAAAGGTACTTTTTGATCTGATTTTAATGTTTGATTTTCTTAGCTTTTAAAAGCCTGATTACAGGTTTATCTATCACCTTTTTTTAACATGTTTTTAGCTCAGATTTAAAATGTATCATAAAAATATCAAATCATAAAATTTTTCAAAGTCTAAAAGTGAAGTCTGATCTTTTTATAGGTATTTCTATTTTAATTTTTTAAAATTTATTGTTGATATTTAAATTATTATTTATTATTATCATTTTAATATTTGATTTTTCATTTTTTTTCAATGTTAATTTAATTGATTTTTCCGGTATTTTAATTTTTTAAAAATATTTAAAAAAAAAATGTTTTTTCAAAAAAATGAAAAAAATTGTATTCATTTTTTTCCCAAATACTTTCATCAAGCTAGTCCGAAAACAAAAAACAAAATAATTAACAATATATATAACAGGAAATTATCACTGTTGGGAAGTTTAGAGGATTAAATTTATCAACATTTCTTGTTTAACAAATTCCTTGGAGGAACAATGTGTAGCAGCTTAGGTTCTTTAAGACGTGGATCAAGTGGAATATTATCTTAATGCGTGTTTAGATTATTGTAAAATCATTCAACATAAACATCTTTTATGTTTTGTTCACTTAAAATGCACCTTTTTTTACTTGCATAAGGAGGATCCCCTTTTACAGAGGCTACTGTCTTGCACTGATTTGTTTCTAAGGTAACCCAGAATAGACAAACTTCTAACAGCCATGTGCGTTTTTGTGTGTTTTGCGACGTGCAGCATGAATGTTGTGGTCAGTTTGGACCGAACTCATCATTCCTCACAGAACTCTTTTTGTCCTCAAAAGCCACTGTCGTGTCGTAGAAAGAGAGGGGTGAGCAAGGGAGCAATCTAGAATCTCATGGCTATATTTTGTCCCCATTTCTACCTTAATAAGACTCACAACTGACGGATCTAACTTCACAATTTCCACACTTGCTTGGATGTTCCCTGCACTTTTTTCATAGAGCAGCTGTAAAATAAAACCGAATTCGTAGCGTATTGTAAATGAAGAAAACTATTAATACTGTCTGCTTAGGTCAGAGTGCACTAAACAGGTTATAAATAAAGGCGGAAAGATAGGAGGTATATCTGCTTTATAGTCTTTCCACTGTGAGACAGTACAGTGCAGTACAGTACATGATGATGGAGCATCAGGGCGGATTTATTGGCGGTGCAGCAGGTTGACTGGAGCAGGCCTGTTGGGGAGGATGGGAGGGGAGCTGGTAATTTCATTAGCAGCAATTTCCTCCACAAGCCCATTACTTTGATGAAGTTCAGAGAAATGTTTATGGGCCTAAATGAAGGGCCTCAGTCTGTTTATCGAACATTCACTTTGTAACCTGTTTGGAAGGTTTTTTTTTTCCATGTCTGTGCAGTGGGAGGGTCTGACATACGCAGAACATGCGAGTCAATGTGGACAGTAAACAATGTTGTAAATATCAGCTCATGTCCAGGGGTTTATGAGTGTAATGAGACATGGATGGTTCAAACAAATCATTTAAATATTAGAATTTATGAAGATATTGTGTTTTTAAAATGACATAAAAACTGTGACTTAGTGGCAAAGATCAATAAATTCTGGATGTTAATAATTATAATATTTTTGCCTTTTTGAAACAGAGTTACAAAGTGCTTTCTAACTTAAAAATAGAGAGTGAGTACAAACAGAAGTTACAGCAGGACACCAATAAAAGTCCCAAAACGATCAACTAACGACAGTAGATTAAAGTGAAATGAAAAAGATTAAAGTCAGGCCCAAGAAAAACTATTTACACCTGTCAAAACTTAATTTAAACTCAACTAAACTCAGACTCTGTAACATGTCAATCAAGTTTATAAAACCCACTTAAAACTCGGCTCACCACTGATTAAAATGTGGTCTTTTTAAAGAGGATAAAGAACCTTCTGTGGGCAGAAGTTTCAGACAGTTCAGTCCCACTTGTCCCCCATTATTGAGTAGTTGACCAGGTTTGCAGACTCCTGCCTGAGGACCTCAGGGTACAACCAAGTTTGTCAGATGAGAGTCAATCTTAACAGTTATATTTCAAATGCACAAGTGAGGTTTAAAAGCTCAGCTCCAGTTGCAAAGTATCTCCAAACAAGTAAGCCAAGTTCTCAATCATCTGTGGGCCAAAGTTGGTGAAGCATCCACACATATTACTGACTTAAGAATCACAAAAACAGACAACAGAACAACTTTCTTTTATAAACAAAAGCCCTTACAAAAAATGGGTATAGTGGCATCACTCATGAATTTACACAGAGGTGTTTTGAATCCATCAAGATTCAACCGTCTGTGTGATCAAATCAGAAAAAAGCTAATCAGCTCCATACTGAGATGGTCTTTTGAACCCGACTGTATTTGTTTTATTTTACCGTAAAAACTGGCATTTTAACATGAAGTCTGGTAGGGATTCATTGATTTATTGGACTTTAATTTTGGCTTTAATTTTTAAGATATTGTAGTTGTCTTAAGCGATGCAATCCTTTAACCTACAAGGTGGAGACTCAGTTTTTGTTTGGGACCCTGAAGGGATGAAGTTTGGTCACTTAGAACCTTTATTACCTCTTTATGGGTCTCTTAATTGATGATTTAGTCTACAGAAGTAGCACCAAAAGTTGAACATGTGCAGCCCAACCTTTTCCATTGCGGTTTTAGATTTTTTTAATCTCCTCCTCTTCCTTTTCCAGCTCATTGGTTGTGTCATCTTTCACATGACACAACCAAAACAGTTTATTAGAGGCTGTTTTCTCCTTTTGTGCCCAAACTGTGTAGCAGAAACCACTTTAAGACAATTAAAGACAGTTAGATAGTATCAAACTCAAACTCTAGATATCCGTCTAAAACTAACACCCAGATAATCTTTACCTTAAGCCCTCGCATTATGACAAAAATTACATCACGTCAGCTTGTGTTTTCTCACGAGCGCTGTGTTTCATTCTGTAGTAAATCTCTCTGAGTGGAGACGCTGCGAGCGAGTATTAGCCGTGTGATATAGTGAGCTCGCCCCGTGGCTGGGAGCCATGGCGAGGCCGAGGCTGGAGGGCTTATTCTTTAATCAGAGCCAGTGGTGCATTGAGTGAACAGGCTTTGACTGCTCTCAGATAACTGAGATAGTGTTTCTTAATGCTGCCTTCGGGCCCTTTAACACCCACTCTCCCATTCTTGCCTGGCTTTCAGCTGAAGTGCCTAGCTGCCATTCTGTCTACTTACGGCAAGACGGCTATCTGGCTCACACTAACAGGACTGAAGGTACAAAACGACGACGACGATCCGGCTGAATGTTGTGATGATGCACGCTTTGATTTGAGCGATATCACTTTAAAAAGCTCCTTCTTTACGTTGTTTTCCAGGTTGTATGTTCGACAAAGTGGTGAGGCATTTCTACGATGACACCTGCGTCGTGCCTGAGAAGGTTGAAGGTGAGTCCTCCTCGAGCGGCGCCGACTACTTTCTCAGACTACACAGGAAAGTACTCTGTGTGCAGTCATGTTGAAGCCTCATGCAGTAAGTGTCCTTCATGTGGGCTGTAGGTGACATCAAGCAGGAGGCAGGGCTGTACCGCGAGGGTCCGTCGTACCAGCGCAGAGGCTCGCTGCAGCTCTGGCAGTTCCTGGTGGCTCTGCTGGACGACCCGTCAAACTCGCACTTCATCGCCTGGACCGGACGTGGCATGGAGTTCAAACTCATAGAGCCAGAGGAGGTGAGAGGGAACATTTAATGCACATTATCTGATATTATTTACATTTTATATCTTCAGTTATTGCAGTTTTAATAAAAAAGTGAATATTTTAGAGCCTTTTTTTATGACTTCAGGGTACTTTAAACACAGAAAAGCAAAATATTACTCATTCGGAAGATCATCCTTTGTTATTATTTTCTCCACATGTTTACTTCTACACATCCAACAGTCTTGTGCTCTGCAAAATCTCACTTTTAAGCTCATGTTTTTCTCTTATTCTGACAAAAAAAGGCTTGTTAGGCTTAATTTTAGCCAAATGCATTTGACAAAAGCTGAAAAATATCACATTTTAAGACCTGAATTCTTTCCAAAGATTTTTAAAAAATATCTCCCAATGGAGGAAGGAAAATTTTCTGTTCAACACTTGAGAAAATGTCAAATTTCAAGAACTTTGCGAGTACATTTTGTCTTTTTCCACTGGTGGATTTATTTTGACTCATTTCGAGCAATTCCAGTCCTACTTTTAGCATGTTATATCTTGAAATAAGACATTTTTCTGGATTTCTTGGGTGAATGTGGATTAAATTAAGCCTAATCAATCTAAAATATCTCTTATGATTGGAGTTTTTGCTGTATAAGGTTGCAAAACGACATCTGAATCCTTAAATCAGACAGTTTTTCGCCTCATAATTAAAGAGAAATGCCAACTCTATTAGTTTAAGCTTCTGAAAGGTGAGTTATTTTATTTTATATAGCTGTATTCACATTTCCAAAATTTGTGAGCGAAGTGAGCAGCATGTGTGAACGCAACTGGAAACTGAAGCCCCTTAGTAAAAATTCAGTTTATATTCAGGTTGATCTGATGTGAGAATAAAACAGGATCACTTGGCAGCAGGTTGGTTTGAGCCTGAAGGAGCAGCACATAAGAAAGGTGAATAAAAACATCGGATGATTAAGAAGGAGAATCATGTAAGAAGGGAACACCAAGCATTGACTGAAATCCAAAAATTGTCATCATGGTGTTGGTCTCTGTTTCACAGTTTTGTAAAATCACGCTGTTGCTTTCACAGCCTGATTTTTAAATTCATGTCATCCTGAAACTCATCTCCCTGTCCACCACTCAGGGATAACTATTATAGATCAGTTCGTATTGCTGAGAAATTCTGAGACAGAGCTCCTGAAATTACCCAGAAACTTTCAGGCATCAGTTATAAAATGTAAGATCTCAAGATCTGAACCAATATGAAGAAGCTGACCTTGGCTGTGGGAGGTTGTGGTGGTCATTTATTTTCGTTTTCTGACTCTTTGAAGACTTAATATTAATATATGAAAATATGAAACTGTCAACAAATATATAAAAAACTAATAGATGTAGCTCTGCAGTGGGTTACAGTCATACTGGTGTAGAAATGTAGGAAACAAACAGTATAATCTTTTCAGGTAAACTCAGATCAAAGTCAAAGGTCATCTGAAGTGGTAGGAATAATGTTCTCTGCTTTTCATGTGGTCCACTCAGATCTGAATTTGCTCAAATCATTTTTTAATTTATCCCCCTCTCGACCACATCCATCCAGTCGACCCTCAAAGCCGACCTGCTAAATATTTCAGAAGACACATCCCTAAAATAAAAACCGTGTTGACGGTTGGCCCTTTTGAAATGGCAACAGAGGCCGGGTCTGTGCGCCCACATCACACACACACACACACACACACACACACACACACACACACACACACACACACACACACACACACAGCCAGGCTCAGTCACTGTTGCTCTCTGTCGGGGGATGGGAGAGGGTGCAGGCAGGGAGGGAGGGAGGAAGGAGGGTGAGAGATAGAGGGGGTACCTGGCAGCCGTCCACGCGGCCCAGCAGAGCGTAGAGTCTCCGGGCAGCTGCAGCTAACAGGGGGGCTCATTCATGCCATCAGGTGACCAACGTACTCGCTTTGGGACGCCGCGGACAAATGTTAGCTCGCTGCCTGACGGGGCGTGGCGTGGCCTAGCAGTCAGAGGGAAGCTTTTCCAAATGGTGTTTCTTTACTGCACCTGTACGAGTTAATTTACTCATATTATACTAGCCTGAGGTATGATACAGATTTACATGAACCTCCTGGTCAGTCCTGGCATATTTACATTCTTTCTAATGCAAATTTGTTCGTTTATACTCACTGTCTTTATTAATGAAGAAACATGGATGTGTTTATAGATACGGGGTTCCTACGCAAGTATGGAAATAAATTTGATCAATTTCCAGGTCAAAAAGTATGAAAAATAAAAAATGAATTATGGTATAAAAAATAAAAGTAAAGTAGGTATTTACAAAAATAATTCCAAAAATTAGGGCATGGAAAATTATGGAAGTTCCATCTGTGAAGGAACCCTGTAGATAAATAGAATTTAACCATTTTTAGATAAAAGTACAAACTTTATTGGGAAGTTCACATTGTCAAACAAGCGTACTCATCTCTGCTGCAGACAGTGCTGAGAGTATTTATGTTTATGTTTATGTTTCCAGACTATTACCACAGTTCTAAAATACTGTTTTTAAAATAGCAAAGTAGGTATTTTTGAAAATAATTATAAGTGTGAATCTCTGGGTTCTTAGAAATGAATGTAATATAATGCAAAACAATACAATACGATAATGCAACATGTTTCAGTGCAATACAAGGGGAATACAACTCAACTGCGATACAACTTAATCTGCAATATGCAGTAATGATGCATGATACTTAATGCGATACAATTTATATGTTACAGTGCAAAACAGTGTTCAATACGTTCCATATAAAACATATTTATTAAGCCACATATCTAAGACACACATGTCAGTAAGACTTTATTCATTAGATATAAACCTGCATTAGTCTGTTATTTCACTTACATGTTGGTTTTATTGAACAAAGAGATGAACAAAAGGAGAGAGAGGAGACGTGACAAACCGAGTAAAAGCCACAGAGGAGAGTCTGAGGAGAGCACGGTGGGGCTGTGGGTTGTCACTGCGAGGCCGGGTGGTGGGTGGTCTGGTAGACAGGTGCTGTAACATCTGCTGCCTCCTCCGCTGGGTGTGTGACAAGCTCCTAATGAACACATCCCTGGTCAGGTCTGCCCGGGCTGGACGCACTCTAATTACTGTTATTAGCAGAGTATGGATTAATAAGTTTGTTTAACATTTCAGCGTCATCGTCGTCAGGAAATCGGGTCGACCGTGCATGTTTGTGTTTGATACGTCTATGTTTTGGCATCCTGCTCTTTGTTTGTGTTTACTGGCTGACTCTGTGTCGTGTATCTGTGTTTTCAAAGGTGGCGCGTCGGTGGGGGATTCAGAAGAATAGACCGGCGATGAACTACGACAAGCTCAGCCGGTCTTTGCGCTACTACTATGAGAAGGGAATCATGCAAAAGGTAAAAACACACCTGACTTAAACAAAACGGTGGGTCAGTTAGAGAAGCGATTACTGCAGCATTACAGTGTGAGAGTCAAGGTCAAAATATTAAACAAAGAATGAGGTGGTGCAGATTTGAACACAAACTCAATACCAAGTTTCTGATCTGCTAAACGAACGAATTTAAAGCTCTTGTGAGTAACTTTTGATTGTGTCAACTCTGCTGCCCCCTGTGGACAAAGCTTGCCATGTCCTCTACATGCCAAAGTAGTTTCTTCTGACTTCTTCAGATTTATCAATTGTTGTTCATATTTTCACTGGTTAGCTGACACGTACCCGACCACGCCGGCGATAAAAACTGCAATTAAAAAAAATGCGTCAATCTTGTCGCTGATGGTCTTGTTTGCTTTTGTGCATCATGAAGATGCACCGATATGAATTTTAGTCTATTTCATCCACGGTGTCATCGGGATTAAATGCTGTCTAAACCTTCCTTTCCAGTACAGGTTAATCTGTGCTAAATTTATCCGGCATCCAGAAAAATAGAACCCTTGCGATCAGCTGCGGAGTCCGACGATCTGCAGTGGGGCTCAAAGAAGCCGCTGGAAATTGACACATTAACTTGAACGGTTACGATCAGCTACGATTGGCGGATACGACCCTTTCGTAGCCGTTCTGGATGCGGTGGAAATTGGGGGTTAAAGAAAGAAAATATTTAAACTCTAAGTACAACTTTAATTCAGTAACTTTTTATCGACTTAAACCCGACAAAAAGTTTTAAAAGCGGAGCCGTTTGATTGACACCTACCCCCTCACTCCAGTTACAGGCTTTAAAAATGACAATATCATGTCATTAGTCTTGTCTCCGCTGGTGTAACTTGCTTTTTTAAATCATTTAAAGGCATCAACTTAAAAGTCGGTCAATTTTAACACTGTCAAAAAACTCCTTATAGGTGCTTTAATCTGAAAAGTTAATGTCATGTCTGAATAAAGAGGAACTCCACCTACAAGATTCCTATGCCATATATCTCATTATATACTGAACTCACCTTAATCATGTCGATGTCTTACACAGAGTATACTCAGGTTTACTTAACTTAAAGTTTAATTTGTAAATTAAAACAAATCATTTATAATTATAAAAACACGCAAAGTTTCCCAGGTTTAAAAGTTTTTGTTTTTTTTTACTTCCTTCCGTCCACCCCGTCCACCCCGTCCCCGCGCAGGTGGCCGGCGAGAGATACGTCTACAAGTTCGTGTGCGACCCCGAGGCCTTGTTCTCCATGGCGTTCCCCGACAATCAGCGGCCGGTGCTGAAGACGGACATGGAGCGGCAGATCAACGAGGAGGACACGGTGCCGCTGTCGCACTTTGACGAAAACATGGCCTACGTACAGGAGGGCCCGTACTGCCAGCCGCACCCTTACAGCGAGGGTTATGTTTATTAACGTCAGCCTCTCACACACACTTACACACACATACACACACGTACACACACACTACAGAGACACACACCTCTACTCTCCCCTCCCCCTCCTCTGCCTCCTCTGTCCATACACCTGAGACTGTCATGTCCTCTAATTCACAGTCGCTCCGGGAATAAGACTGAACACACACACAGACACACACACACACACACACACACACACACACACTCTGCGGAGCCTCCCCCCCTCCTCTCTCTCTCTCTCTCTCTCTCTCTCTTTCTCACATGTACACACTCCTTTCTTTTTCTTTTGCTCTTGTCTTTCTGACGTTGACGCCGCACAGCAGGATGGAGAGTGCACTTTATGGACCGGCTCGGTGTTAACCCACCAGGGTTAGCTAGCTATCTACGTGGTTGGCTTTTTAAAGCTGTTTGTGTTTGTACATTAATGTGGGAATCTTATTGTTTATTTGTTTTTTTTTATTCTTATGATTTCGAGCATGCGGCGCCCTGCTGAGACAGGACTCAACTACCTGGACTAAAGACTCAGCCCCATCTGCTGGGAGGATGAACCTTTTTGTCCCTTTTTTCGCCATCCTGTACTTTGATGCTCATTTAAGCGCAAAACTGGCGACGTATTGTACGGATACTTTTACGGTGAAGTGACATGATTATAGACTTTCAAATGTGATGATAAAAAGAGACACTAAGCCGCCTCACCACCAGTCTGAGCACAGCACCTCTTTGTCGGTCAAAGCCCCTCGTCGTGTCCGGCTGTTACGGCTTCACGGGACGGATCCTGGAAACCCGGCGAGCGGTCACGATGAACTCCTTCAGTATCACATGTGAACGGCCTCCTTTTTAGGATAATCAATAAAGCTCCGGGCCTCTCTGTAAAATAACTCATCATTCACTGTAAACAGGTTGTTTTCTCAAACACACGGCAGCAGCACTCCTTTGTTTTCTCCATCTGTTTTCAGGTAAAAGTGTATGTACAGCTAAGGTGAACACAGTAACACTCGACGATTACAACCCCAAACACGAAAACAAAAAGTGATTTAATCGACTTAAAGAACAATTAAGAGATTTTTTTCCCTGATTTTCTTTGTTCCAGGTGAACATGAACGTGTATATTTATGCTTTGCCATCATCGGGATGTTTTTTCGGTTTAAAAGAAAATAAAAAAAAAAGAAAATGAGAAAAAGTTATAACAAATATTTAGAGTTTTATAATGTGATGAGAAGCATTCATGTTAAATAAAAAGTGTTCCATTGTATAATCAGGTTAATGCACATTTTGTTGCTGCTTCGAATGGTTTGTGTATTTCTAGACTTTAAAAAAAAAAAAAGAAAGAAGTGCAGCAGATATGACGACCTGCTGTTCTGGATTTTTGTTGTTTAATTCCCTTTTTTTTTATGTTTTTGTTTCGTTTGTTTCCCCTTCAGCGTTAAAAAGATGAAATCTGTCTCTGGAGGTTCACATGTGTCGGGGCTGGGATTGGCAATAGTGAAAAATTCTGTAATAAAATAGTTCTGAAAACAGTTATCGCCACTTTTCAGATGTTATTGAGTGGTCGCATTAAAGTTTTTACTTCATGACAGAGTTTTTTTCATTAGTGCCGCATCAAAAAAAATGCAATTTTGTGGTGATTTCCACACCCAAACTCCAACATTTATCACTTTTTCTTGGCAGGAGCGACTTTAAGGTCGTAAATTTAACATACTGAAAGGAGAGAAAAAAACGCTCTGAGCAACAAATAAGACTAATAGATTACGGTCTGTGTCAATTTCCAGGTTGGAGAGAAAACTCCCAACCACAAAGCATTTAACCAAAGTGACACCTGAGGAAAAATCAATGGCTAATTTAAGACAGCACTTTTTCATGTAGGTGAATTGTCTCTGTCCTTTTGTTACCAGACTGGCAGTAATGAAAAAAAAAACACACACACTCCCTTAAAGTTATTATTTCCTTCTGTAAAGTGTCACTATTGCTAAAAATCAATGACTAATTTAAGGAAGCATTGTTTAATTGGTTCCACTGATGGGAAAAATGAAAACGGATGTGTAAGTAATGAAAAAACACCACTTGCCTTAATTTGTCAGCGCAGGTTACAAGCCAACCCTATTACAGTCCCCGTTCGCAGCTTATTTTATTGATTGTCTGCAGAGGAGGGAATTGCCCTTAACTTTAAACACCTGATTGCTTCCCTGAGGATATTTAACAACATCTAATCCGACATGTGCGAACCTGAAAACTGCACTGAGGCTTTTAATTTGATGAACGACGCTTGTAATTTGGGGTTTCCCGCTAAAAACCGCAAAAAAAACTATATTAATATCCTGCATGTGAGACAGTGCAGAGTTTAGCTTTTAGAGTGCACTGAGGAAAACCGCAGAGACTTCATCGGTTTAACTAGAACACGGTTCATATTTTAAAGGTTGCTCACTGTTTGTTAAATTAAGAGATATTTTTATGTCGGTGTGGGCAGCTCTGAAACATCTACAGCCTTTTTTTAACAGATTTACAACCTCATTTACTGCGCTCAAGTGCACTTCTGAGTCATTTCAATGATGTTGGATAAATTTAGGAGTAGATATAGTTCAGGTTGTTTTTAAAAACGGAGTCCTCTCCGGCAAATTCAAGTTTCTGTATCAGATTTATTCTGTGTATTTGGGGATGGGTATCCTCAAAACTACGATGGAGTATAGTGGTCACATAAGAAAATGAAAAACCACAAAGATGTTATGTTATGTTATGAGAATGAAGTTATATTATTAAGAAAATAGAATCTAAGTAAAGTCATGAAGTCATATAACAAGAGAAAAAATGTATATCATGAGAAATGAGAAAGAAATGAGAAAGTAAATATAAGAATGGGAATAAAGTTGTGGTAAAGTGACGGTATTACGAGATTACAATCATAATGTTATGATGATAAAGTTGTATGAGAATTAAATCAAAGTTAAAATAATGGGAGAAAAGTCAATATGAGAATTAAATGATAATTTTACCTGAATAAAGACTTAGTGTCAGTATAATAACGTTAAAGTTAAAGTGGAGTCAATATTACAAGAATGACGTCATGACATACAAAAATAAAGAGAGTATAAAGTCGTTATGATAAAAGAATAAAGTAATTATATCACAGTCATAAAATCAGAGTATTACCAGGATGAAGCCACAATAATATGAGACTCAAGTGATAATGTTAGAGTCGTAATGTTGGGATGATAAAGATGTAGTTCTGCCAGTACAACAAGAATAAAAGTCATGATCTTAAAGTGATAAAGAGGAAGTGAAGTCAAAATGAGAATTAGGTATTAAAGTCTCAATGTTATGAGAATGATGTCATATTATGAGAAATATATCAAAATCTTAAACTGATCAAAATACAGTATCAAAATACAGTCAAAATAAAGTTGTACCCGTCCTTACAACAGCAGGAAGATCTCAGCTAATCACAGACTAAAACAACTTTTATTTCTAACATCAAAATGACCTCATCATCATAACATCATGACTTTAAACTCATAAAATCACGACTTTATTCTCATATTATAAAATTTTTAATCTCGAAACACATTCTCAAAATCTTTATTCATTTACTTAGTACTGGGTCGTATTGAAACAGGTATCACACTTGCGTAAAATTACAGTGAGTGTAATTTAACTGAATAAAAACTCTCATAATCTGAGTAATTTAAATGCTCATTAACTCCTACACTGATACTGAGGATCTGACAGCGGCTTCACTTTCCTCAGTTTTAACTCAAATATTGAGGAGACCTTCATAAAGGACTTCCCTTCCTCTAAAGTCCTCGTCCAGACCAGTTCAGTCCTCTGAGTCTGACTGCGGTTTGACTTTTGCAGTTCAAATGAACTTCACGGTTACAGCCCGAACACAAATGGCTGCGGTTTTATTCAAACTCCCATCATTGAAATCTCATGCAAACGTCTCAGTGCTTTAAATATGTGGTGAGCTCCTCATGACGGCGGTGAACTCCAGACCTGTTTGTATCTGAGAGCTCCAGTGTGAAGTTATCAACAGACTTTAATGTTTCTCTAAACTGTAAACTTGTCTGAGATCTTTCTATGAAACCTGTGAAACATCTTTATTTTCAGACTGGCTGAATTCATGTGCAAAGTTGGTCGTCAAAAATATTCTTAGTTCATTGTTTATTCAAAGAATTGTTGATCCAGTTCAGATTTATGAGATGGGCAATCCACACTGGCTTTCAATTAGAGGAACAGAGAGAGAGAGAGAAATCCTGAGGCAGTCGTCTTTTACAAGGTGAAAGTTGAGTCCTAGCTAGGGTGACCAGACGTCCTCTTTTACCCGGACATGTCCTCTTTTTTGGGGGCTGTCCGGCCTTATCCAGGGGAGTTTATAAAATCCTTCAAATGTCCGGGGATTTGTATAGAAGTTTTGAGTTTGCGTGGACTAACTGAATTAAAAATGTGTAAAAAACACTCAACCCGACCCAAAAAACCCTCAGAATTTACAACGCGCAACTCCGCAACTCCACCCTGCGTAGAGGTGTCTTTTTTGGGGGGATTTAGAATATGGTCACTCTCGTCCTTGTGCCTCTTTTCCCATTAACAGACCCTCCAGTTCCAAGTGGATTTGAGACGATTACATACTCTCAATCAGGGGCGTGTCCACACCTTTTCTGACAGGGGGGGCCCAACTGAGGCACTGACTTATACAGGCGTGGCATTAAATATGTAAATATGTAAACATGTACGAGTCCTTTTGGCTTGAAGGTATTAAAACTTAACGAACACCGAACATTTTCAAAATATAAAACTTTACTTAAATCTTAATGAACTTACATGAAGAAATAGAAGCAAAAATGAATTGTACAATCATCACTTTTCCCTGATGGTCTTGTGTACTCTCATTTAAGATTTCAGCCTTGAAATCCACTCCCAGGAGCTTCAGCAGAAGTCTGATTTCACCCTGACTGGATGGAGCGGTAACCACTAGATTAGAAATTGTGTGTGCTTTCGCCGCCTCTGTTTGTCTTACACCTTTTTGAAGACGTTGTGTCACTGAGGCTGAAAATCAGCGTGTAAATCCTCTTATCTGGCCCCCGTTCAGAGGAGCAGGGCCTCAGCTATCAACACATTCACCATTTATGCACATATGCTTTACATCCTGTGCCACGGGCCAGATCCTCCCCTCCTCCTCTGCAGCACCGCCGGCTAATATTCAGAGTATCTGAGCTGTGATTCTGCTCCTCCCCCACCGTAACAAACAGATGGCCGCTCGATCTTGAGTCATCACAAACCCATTACCAGAGTGACTTGTCCTCAGCCCGGCCGCCGCCATTCTCGCCCGATGGCTCTGGTAGTGTTTGCTCGGGCTCTTAAGTCTTCGCCGCGCTCGGTGGCGCGCCGTGTTTGCTCAGGTTAAATGGCTCGTGTCGCCTGTGGAGTCCCCCTGATTGGCTGTGACACGGAGGTGTTTGACGAGCGAAATGACACCCAGCAGCCCCCTCCTGTTTGGCTGTTTGAAACAAGTTGGCTTTTAATACAGTGTGTTTACACACCAAAAAGCACTAAGTGTGTTTCTATCTGTGTTGCCAGGGTCTATCAGGGGCCGGACCAGTGAGCATAAATCATTCAGGGGTAATTCAGAGGAACAACAGAGGCTCAAAAAGGAAAAAACAGGGAAATTATAAAGCCTCTATAATGGAAGAACCTATTACAGCTGCTGGTCCAGTTTAAAACGGACTTATAAATGCTTTTATTATCCCCGAGGGACTATTTTCACCGGCCAACCAGCACTAAATTCCCCCCAAAAAGCACGTAGTGAACTCTATTTTCTGTACCCCGCAACCCAATTCTGTGTTGCAATCGAAAACTTCCAAAAACTACCCCAATTTTCTGCAGAAGTCATGTTTCCCAAATTGTTTTCTCTTTGTTTTTCATTTCTTTCTTCAGGAGAACACACTTTACCTCCACACACGAACAGAAGCCCGGGTTGTAAAAAGGTTTGTCACTCCAGCGTTCGGAGCAAAGGTCCCGCAGGAGCTGCCGACTGTTCAAACAAGCGTCCTCAAAGTCTCTCTTTAACTTTTATTGTGCCGCTTTTCACCAACGCCAACGGCTCCTCGGCTTTTTACGATTTTACTCTCCTGCTGATCATCTTTCTGCACATAAAACACAACCCAACACCCCCAAAAGACAAACACAAAAGCCTGTGACAGTAATAAATAGCCGGTGTGATGCAGGTTTAGAAAGCTGTGAAATTGGATATTGAGATGCTCTCTGGAGCTGCGGGTCGGGAGTAGTTTCAGACTAGACTGTGGGAATCGGCTAATCCGATCATCGGGAATGTAAGACGGGCTAATTGCTAACGGGGATCTCGTACCCTCAGGGGGGAGTAGAGGCTGGGAATTGATGACGGGCTCCTTTCTGATGGAGATTTATCAGATTTGTTGAATTTCACAGACACTTTTATGTCTTCGGCGTCTTAATATGTCGCTACATTGGATATGCGATGGCGTTTTATAGTCATACCAATGTTGGAAGGAACTGCCGATGCGTATTTTTGGACTCCTGAAAACAGGAGGCGTGGTCGTGGCCAGGTAGAAATCAGCTGACAGACAACATCATGTGACTCTTCTGTGAAAAACTGCAGGAAGTTTAAGGAAAGAAGAGGAAACACTCTAAATTGTTCATTCATCAAAACCTAAAAATAAGTGTCCCTATTTAAAGAAAACCTCTCTGCACACAAACTCAACATTTTCCTACATGTTCACATATACGACCGACGGTTTCACCATATAAGGGAAGAAGCCGCACAAGATGTTCTCATTTTTATAACTTTATGCTTCATTTTGTTTGTGCACACAGCTCTGATCAGAGCGTGATGAAACCTGATGAAAGCTGTTTGCTTTAATGTAGAGTCTTAATAAATAGTGAAAAATGAGAACACAGTGTGCGGCGACTTCGCTTTAATGAAAAACTCAATATCGGCGACACACGGCGTTCGCCGCTGCCGCTGAGATACAGGCCTCCTATCTGTACAAACAGACGGAGAAAAACAACCTGTTGCATCTGCAGGTCGGTTCAGTCATTTGAATTTTTCATTTATACTTTGACTTTAATTCAGCTTCACAGGTAGTTTTTTTCTGCATTGTTTGAGTTCATTTCACAAACATTTAGGCGCTTTGCAGTCAACGATTTCAACAGTGATGGAAGGAGAAACCTTTTACACCTTTTTGTAAGATAAGAAAGCATGTGTTTGAGGGTTACCGCATAGATCTGGTCTCTACGGCACATTTATCACGATGTTGGTGCAGAAATCTACTCTTATTTGGCGTTTGGCAGGTGTTAATTCAGGAACCTCGAGAAATTCCTCAACTTTGGTCGTTTTTCGTAAATTTCGTAAAAGAAGACAGAATGTTTTTGGACATGACAGCCTACATAGACAGCTGAAGGTGTCAACACCACCAACCTGTTGACACCTTCACCTTCATCTTTGTGCAGATTTCAACACATCGAGTGAGTCTGTTTGGTTTGCTAGCCTTGGAAACATAACGTTACTTATTTCGCCACATTTATCATGACATTGACACGTCTACATTCTCGTCATTTGTGTCTGAGAAGTTAAAGAGACCAGATTCAGATCTTTTTCTTTCTTTATTTCAGGTGTTAATTCAGACTCTGCTCACACCCCTCAAAAAACTCCTCAACTTTGGTCGTTGTTCGTAAATTTCGTAGAAGACAGGATGTTAGTGAACATTCTAGTCTACAAAGCCCACTGAAGGTGTCAACACCATCAACCTGTTTAACCTTCATTTTTGTGCAGATTTCAACACATCAAGTGAGTCTGTTTGGTTTGCTAGCCTTGGAAACTTAACTTTACTTATTTCGCCACATTTATCATGGCGTTGGCGCATCTATGTTTTGGTCTTTTGTGTCTGAGAAGCGATAGAAACAAGATTCAGATCTTTTTCTTTCTTTTTTTCATGAATATCCAAAAACGTTGTCATGGATTCTTTTGGTCGCAGTAACAGAAAAGTGAAAACATGATGTTGTGGCAGCCCGAGTTTGTCATTTTGCTTTTTTTGCACTTTGTTGTCAGGGCAACCATGAATAAAGACTTAGGTGTTGAATTTAGCGTCAGGAGTTTCAAAATTTTCTTGAATTGCTGTCTGGTCATAGTTTAAGTATCACGTGACATGATGCTCTGTGTCTGGTTTTGGAGGCTAGCAGATCAAACAATCTGACAATATTCACGACTTCTTCCATTTTTTCGTGGGTATTTTCAAAAGGTTAAATAAAACATTTTTAAGTCAGATCTAAAATATCCAACTTCGACCCAAATCTGTGATGCCCTCCCCCATCACTCGCTCTCCAGCCTCCTGAAAACCGTCTCCTCACCTTCCACAATGTCGTTTGATCTTTGCGACGTTGTTAACGCCGCAGATCAGCCTCACGACAGACCTTGTAGCCACAGCCTCCCAGAGAGGTGGCCAACCATCTGTCACCGGGGCTCAGAGACCTTGGGCGGCAAAGGGCCCAACAAATCCCTCCTCCCCCCCTCTTCCCAAACCCTTACCCCCTCCCAGGACCCATTAGCTCTCCCTAATGCAGCCACCGTAGCTCCGAGAGGCTCCCCAACAGGCACAAAATGGACTGCTACTTATCCTCCTTAATTCCCAAATGAGTTCTCTTTAGCGTATACATAATTCATTTCTCCACGTTGTACTTACCAGAGCCTTTCACCCGTTTAGCAAATACAAATCTCAGGTTTTTAGTTTGCTCGCTGACACTTTCGGGAGTGTAAATCTGATTGCTGTAAACTTACGCAGAGATTAATCTTCTGTGTGGAGGGAGTTAAAAAAAAAGAGACAAGTGTGGATTTCAGAGTCATGCAATGTGATTAAAATAGCCTGGAAGGAGCCTGGAAAAGTATACTAATGTAGTCAGATGAAGATAGATATCACAGGGGGTAAAATTAGACCACCTCACATTCATAATACCTAATGCCCTTTAAATAGGCTTAAGAGGAGGACTCGAAATAGGCTGGGATAATTAATTATTTTCAGTAGATTTTCCCTCTTTTCTCGCTTTCTTTTCCACAGGCATGTTAATTCTTTCTCTGCAAATATGTGGCAGCAATGTCAAATCTACTAAATAATGCACTTGTTACGATACACCTTAATTTCCTGGAGATTCACAGGGAGTTCGCGGTTATTCCTGAATGATAATTTAGTGATATTTTCTGAAAATGAGTGCGGTTTTTGAACCTTGTGTAGAAATGAAATGATGACTTAAAAGTAAATACAGTTTTGTGTTGTAAAATAAAACTGAAACAAGGAAGAAAAGCACGTCCAGTCAGTGTCAACATGGTCTGCAGTTATTCCAGCGATCCTTGTGTAAATATTCGCCTCTTCAGGACTTCTACTTTGCTTTCTTTAGAGTGAAACTATAATTCTCAAACACATGACTGGTCACAAGTGTCAAACTCCGTTTAGTATCATCTGCTGGTCTGTGGTGGGACCATAGACTGTATATACGATGGACAGCTTGGTTCCGCCTCCCGCCTGTATACGGATTTGAAGCCAAAAAGCGATTTTTCTTCATTTCCTAAAACCAACATTGCGCAGTAGCGTTGTACGCATTCGGCAGGAGAGTCGCTGAGAGTCGCTGTGATGACGCTTGGCTCAAACAGCGTATCCCCCGGGTGAGCTATGCAATCCCTGAACGCCCATAGGCTGTATCAAGTGTCAGTCATAGAAAACATGAACCCCATAATAACTTTTAAAAATGGAGCTGCACAGAAAAAAAGAGGACTTGAGCACAAACAAGTTTGACAGTAACTACATGTCAACATCACAACCAGGGCGGAGAAAAATGTATATTCTGTGTACTACGTTTCTAAAGTTTGTCCACAGCTCCATAGGTATTGCTGGAGGAGGCGGGATTTATGACCTATACTGCAGCCGGCCAACAGAGGGTGCTGTTCTCGGAGTGGCTTCACCCAGCAAGGATGCAGACTCTGTCCATTCTATATACAGTCTATGGGTGGAACCAGTGTTGCCAACTCCTCAGTAAGTAAAGTCGTAGAAGTCGCTAGATGACTTAATCGTCTAATTTGCATATTTTTTCAGTCAACCCCAGCCCAACTCCAAATCTAGCGACTCAAAAAAGTCGTTAGATTTGTCGCTTGGTGCATTTTTGAAGATAAGTCATTCGGAGGAAGGTCTGAAAAGTCGTTGCTGTGCTTGCCTGGTTGGCAACACTGGGTGGAACATGTCCTGATATAGTGGTGCTTTGCAGGCTTTTGTGATGCAGTTACTCGTTTGTTTTTTATTGAGTAGCTGCGCCTACATGTTTAGCTTAAACTTAAGGAGTTTCGGGGATATTTTTGCCGCTTAAACCAAGAATCTGGGAGGTTTTTTTTGTCAAATGTGCCACTCAGCAGTGGCGATATGGTAGGTGATAGGAAAAAGAATAAATGATTAATATATTTTAGAGCAAAGTTTGATCGTTTTAGAGCTATTCAAAAGTTGATACACACAAAGACTGGCAAGTACGTCTGGAGGAAGTAAGAAGAATTGATTTGTACCAGGACACGAAGACTATCAATTGTTTTTAAGAGACAGTTTAGTTGATTTAAGACAACAGAAAGCATATTTTGCTTGGAAAATATGATTCGTTTGCTTGTATGTACAATCCACTTGGCTAAGGCTCTGGAGAGATTGATTTTGAGATCTTTTTTTTCATTATAAATTGACACGATCAAATTGCTGAAGTCCAAAGATAAATGTGCAAGAAGTTAAACAAAAGACAACAAAATAAGGGCGAGTCAAATTTGCAGGTTTGAACAAAAGGTAAGAGTGGATTTTTGGCAGCATAATGCAAAAGTTTAACAACAATATCCATAGACAGTGAAGTCAGTGTAAATCTGTTTCCCAGCATGACACGGTATGAGGTAATTCTAAAATGATTCCATAAACACGCCACGTTATTGTCCTAAATTAGCTCACATGACAGTAAAAACATACAAGCGAAAATAAGCAAACAATTATCAACAAACAGAAGGAGTTTAAAAAAGACAGAAAAACAAACTCCGCCGTGGAAAACAGTCTTTTTTAGACTTATAACATGAGTCATAAATAGGGGTGACAAAGATATCTCTGGCTATCACAAAACCTGCAAAACACACAGAACAAGAACGCCTTTCTCCTCGTACGCAGCGGAGAGACAAAAGGCGTAGTGTGATAGCACAAATGGCACGCATCCAGCTCCGTCTCCCCACAAGCCGCACCGTGAAGAGCAGAGTCAATACATAACACTGAGGGGCCTCAAACACACTGTAACACACACACACACACACACACACACAAGAGGGTGCAGGAGTCAGGGCCGAGGCAGCGAGCTGACCAGTACCAAGCCGCTCATGTGAGGAGAGATTCTGCTCTGGACCCCTGTCGGCTTGTTTTGGCAACAGAGGGGCCGCGGAGCGAGTGCTGAGCCAGGACAATATGTTTTTTCAAATGCCCCTCGGCCAATATTTATTTAGCTACAAGCTGGCACGTCTGAGGAGCTCGCTGCAGCCAAGACGGGCGCACAACCGTGATTTTCAAGATGTTACAAACATCAGGCTTCAATCTGAGTCTGACCTTGCTAATGCCCATAAATTACAAATGAGTTCTGTGTGAAAATAAATGCTGCAGTGCCACGTTTGATGATGCATTATGAGCCGGCTGTGAGGGCGAAAAAAACAAATTGACAAT
Organism: Xyrichtys novacula; assembly: GCA_962446985.1. Lineage (NCBI taxonomy): Eukaryota > Metazoa > Chordata > Actinopteri > Labriformes > Labridae > Xyrichtys > Xyrichtys novacula. The sequence continues at coordinate 31,386,082 of OY660871.1, forward strand.
TTAAAGATTCACAGGAAAATAAAATTGAATAAAGCAAATAAGAAACCAGTTAGTGTCCCACGTTCAGGGCAGTAATTGTGCCCACTGGCTGGAGATTGCAATAAGGAGTGCGATGCAGGGTAACAGCGAGCTCTGCATACTGCAGACTCGAACGTGGGGTAGAGAGGAAGCACAAGAGGGCCCTTTATTTATTTCTTTTCTCTTTTAAAACAGATGGTTCCTTATGTGCCGAGCGGAAGTGTCTGTTAACTCAGTTGGCTCACTATTGGTGGCTGCCGGCCAATGACAACAACGGGATCGGGGAGTGTGAGCAACAGTGCAGTTTGCTTTCTTCAGATGCTCCGCGAACAGAAGGATGGCAGCCTGCAGATACTGTTGCACGGCCACCCGAGCCTGGCGGTGCCAGCGCCGGCACCCATCACACCTCAAGGGGTCTGCACCCAATCTGAGTGTCACTGCCGCATGTGTCGCGATTTCAGGACAACAAGAGCTCACACAGTTCAAGATGTTTCACTGAATTACTGTGCGTTGGTTTAAAATTTGTTTTCACTCATAATAAGTGTCCTTATTTTTGTTGTGTGTTATTTGGGCCCAACATTTTAAAGCTGCTATAAGGATTTTTTTAATGTTTCTGAAGTAGATGGAAAATCACACTGATGCCTCTTTATGATACTCAAAAGCAAGCAAGACTAAGGGTGATGAGAGTAAAATCTGTTTCTCTAATTTTAGTGCCTGAATCCAGGGCTGTTTCTTTAGCCAACACATCCTCAGGAGGATGTGTTGGCTAAAGGAACAGCCCTGGATTTTAACTATTTACTCCTATTGTAAATAAACTTTAAAAAAAAACTTAGTTCATGTGTGTTAAAAATGTTATTTCATTGTCTTTCATGTATCTAATATTTTTAAAGAGAGTTCATGTGATAACAGACTAACTAACTAATATGTTGTTTTTTATATGTGGAACTAAAGTTCCGGGTTTGGTTCCGCCACGACCCAATTTGGTGACGGACCAAAGAGCCAATAATTACCTCCATGATTTTGCGCGGGCACATGGACTGTTGCTAAAAGGCTAAAGCAGACAGTAAAGACTCTGTTAAAGGACTTAAAAGCTTTCAAGAATCCCTTTTGTGACAAAGCGGTTCATCGAGGTAAAGTTTGTTTATGTCCTTTAATGCCATGTTTAAAGGAAAACAAGTTTTGTGTCTATGTTTTGTGCCATGAGACACCTATTTTGATGTATGTTGATGAGTTTGCACTGTTTTTGTGCTAAAATGACAGTTCTCACCGCGTATGGCGCACATTGTACAACGTGTGTGTAAATGGAGAAACAATAACATGTTACCAGGTTGCTGTTCCAAAGAACTGACCTGTGTCCATTAACATGAAGAGAGCTACACATATAACTCACAATAAATGACACATTTATCTGTCTGAAATCAGCAGGTTGAGGTATTTTTTAACAAAAATCACAATTTAAGCAGGATAAGCAAAGAATGCTTTGTCCACAGGGGGTGCTTAACTTTGGCACAAATCAAAGTTTCCTGTAGGAGCTTTAACCTCAAACACACTGATACATTAAAGCACAAAAAAACTGCTGTCAGTGGACACAGGCCCTTAAAAAGGTATAAAAATAATAAAAAACAATATGTGGAATTAGACTAAGGACATTGAAAAGTTGATGACATTAAAAAACATTTTTGTTTGTTACAGTTAGTTTCCATACGTAGAAAATTTTAGTCGTGTCGTTTGTCTTTTGTCTGTCAGAAATCAGTAGGATGATGTTTTAAGGCCAAAATCTCAACTTAAGCAAGATAAGCAAGAAATGCTTGGTCTACAGGGGGCTTCAAAATTTGACACAAATTAAAAGTTTCCCAAAGGAACTTTAACCCCAAACACAATGATACATTAAAAGCACAAAAAAAAAAACCTGCTGTTAGTGGACATATACCATTAAAAATGTATACCAATACTAAAAGACAGTATGTGGAATAAGACAAAGGACATTAAAAAGATTAAATAGCTGATAACATTAAAAATTGTTTTTGTTAAATTTCATAATTGTGTGACATTACGATATGTTTCCATAAGTAGAAAATGTTTAATTGTGCCTTTTGTCATTTGGATGATAAGAAGTAGACAAGCAGGATGATATTTTAAGGCTAAAATCTCAACTTAAGCAAGATAAGCAAGGACTACTTTGTCCACAGGGGGCACCAGAATTTTACACAAACCAGAAGTTTCTTGTAAGAGCTTTAACCCAAGGCATCTCGATATATTAAAGCAAAAAAAAAAAAAACTGCTGTTAGTGGACACAGGCCCTTAAAAAAGTAGAAAGGTATTAAAAAGCAATATGTGGAATAAGACAGAAGACAAAAGATTTGAAAGTTGATAATAACATTGCAAAATATTGTTTTCAGTTCTTGTATTAAATTTCATGGTTGTATGATATTACAATGAGTTTCCATAAGTAGAAAATGTTTAATCTTAGCTTTCATATGTTATATTTTTATATATCTGTTAGCAGTGAAGTCAAGCGCTGGGTTTGACATACTCTCCATGTTGTTTTCGACGTTGTTTTTCTGCATGTTTAGTCCTCTCAAGTGCCTTTGTGTCAGAACATTGTCGTACAGAAAATATCCCACATTTCCTCATCTGGCTGTCTGAATAATTACATTACTGATGCACTCTATATGTCTTCACACCAAGAGGTCCGGGAGGCATAATCAGCCTATAGGAAATTTGTCTAATTAACCAGCTGATTAATCAGTATGCTAATTAAACAATATAGAAACTGTTCTACCAGTCTGGTTCAGGGCCTGGCGAGGGATGAGATCATATTAGAGCAGTGGGACAGTTGCTGTGCTAAAAAGATGCACTGACTGTCTGGTAACATGTTCCTCCACACCACCAGGAGAGGAGAAAAAAACACAAAAACACTTCTCTGTCTATCCATATGGCCGTGTTTGTGGTGCATCTGGCTCAGCATGCCGTATACAGTAACCAACCTACATTTCCAGTTGTATTCGCACCTCACGATGCCGCGCGCAAAGTGAAAATTAAAGGCAGAAGGCTCGTGTTACGGGAATAATTAAACGGAGGCCAAGTGAAGTCACACTCCTCGTGGCAAACACGCTCCAACCCTCAATTACTCACAGTGAACAAAGCAATTAAAAGGTCTGTCCTACGGAGTTACCTGGGACTGGATTGTGAGCTGTCTGCAGAGAAACCCCCAGGGGCCTCTGGGGCTCCGCTGGTCAGGTCCACAGGTAGATAATTACTATTGATCAGCCGGCATTAGAGCATGTCAAGAGACATTGTTATTTTTGCCAGAGCTGTATTTGAGGTGTCCACTTCAACAGCAAGGTTGTGTGGTAGCAGATAAAAAGTCAAAGCAGATAGATAGATAGATAGATAGATAGATAGATAGATATCAGACTGTAGGAGCCTGAATGCAGGTTATTTTGTATATTTGTTGTCACTAAATTAACCACACCTTCCTGTGTAATTATTTTGTGAGCTGAAGTTTTAGGTTGAAAGACTAGAGTCGGGTGTCCATATGTCCTCTTTTACCCGGACATGTCCTCTTTTTGGGGTCCGGTCTGTCCGGGGGGAGTTTATAAAATCCTTCAAATGTCCGGGGTTTTGTATGGAAGTTTTAAGTTTGTGTAGCGTGGACTTACTGAGTTAGAAGCGCGTAAAAAAAACACTTGAACCTGACCCAAAACCCCTCAAAATTTCACGTGTGACTCCACCCCGCATGGTAGTGTCCTCTTTTTGGGGATTCAGAATATGGTCACTCTACTGAAAGTTTTAGGTTAGTTAGCCACGCCCACATTTTTCTTCAGAAGTAAGGATAGAGAACAGTGGAGCTAAACAGCTTTCCGACCTCCACCAGTGGACTGGTTATAGTTTTAATTTTGTGCTAAATATGCACATAAGGAAATTTGTATAACCTTTTTGTGGTTACTTTTGGTTTTTTAAGTAAAACTTTGAACTTTTTGAAATAATTTTGGTGTTTTTTGCTTTGAATCAGGACAAAGGGAATCTCTGTGTGAGTGTATTTTACTCAGGCCTTAATCACATTTGCGATGTACCTTTAGGTTAGATTTGGCGTTTGTAGCATGGATACCTCAGCATTTGTTTTATAGCAGCATTATCACTATTTTTCATTATGTCAGATGTAGTTCGGTTAGTTACAGTCTTAACTTAAATAATTTAGCACATAAAGAGCGTCTGAAGTGTAGCAAACATGGCTTAGCAAAAAAAAAAAAACAGGTAGCTTCAGGCCTTGTTTATATGTACCCAGTTATTTTTTTTTGTGCACCCTTCGTTTAGACACAAACAGAGAATTCACCCCTGAAAACGATGCTTTTTAAAAACTCCGGCCAGAGTGGAGATTTTGGAAAACTCTGTATGTTTGCATGTAAATGGAGAAAAACTGAGGTAAACGCAGATTTGAGTTGATGGTAGATTGTGCGCCGGAAACTGGGTTAAATGCGACGTTGTTGATCATGGATGCATACAGAATAGCAGTCGCATTTATGCTGGTGCAATCCCTTTATTTTTGTTTGCATTTGCATCTTTTCCAAAAGAAGGAAGTGACGTTGTTGTTGTTGCTGCTACTATGCGGGATTCTGATTGGCTAACGTGGGCTTGAGCTTCTAGCTACACTGCCACCTACAGGTTTGGCATGCTCTTGACGCCATATTTACACGGGTTAGTGTGAACGAAAACTTTTCTGAAAACGTAGTGGTGTGCACACAGTTTTTTTTGTAAACAGAGAGGGTGAAATGTCTTTGTGTGATATGAAGGAGATTTTCTGAAGCCGTCAGGACTCCTGAACTGATTGAGTTTTTTGCCTGATCAATGTTGAATTCCTTCTCCCATCTATCAGTCCTGTCTCCCAAACGTTGTTCCATTTTGTGTTGACTAGATCCCCCATCTGCAGTTTTGTAGATTTCTCATTAATGATGTCAGAGTAACTTCTTTCAGTAATTACAGTTGGTTAACCTGCGCCGGTCGTCAAAGCCACATCTCTAACGAGGATGTGACACGGAAAAATAACTCACTGTGGAGCCAAGAACAAGTATTTAACACAGCTGTGTAATAATGTATATTTAAGTCAAGAAGTGGAAGTAGAAACTCTGAGGAATCACACTCACAGCTGCAGCTCTGCTAAAACTGTGAGAATCTTATCAGTAAACACAATTATTGAGCTTTGTGTTATAAAGGTGCTATTTTCAGTATTTATAGTTGACTGTGAAGAGAAGGAATAAAGATGCAATTCCAGTCGTCTTTGTAGCCTGGAAGGAGTTTCATCTTCAGGAAAACATCATGTCGTAAGTTGTGCTTGATTACATTTCACAGGTCCAGTCGTGTCAGTGCAAATTTAAAATAGTCACAGCCATCTGACCTATTATGAATTTCTATCACAGCAAACAATCCTGCATGAGATGCAATATCATATTTTTCTACGAACCCCAGATTTAAGTCAGAGATGCATTTTTTTTAAATATCTGCAGACAGCAATCAAAGCATCGTTAAGGTCAGGTTAAAAGCGTGTCAGTGAAATCTAACGCTCGCAATGTACATGAAAAATATTTGTATTTATTTGATTTTTATTTCCTTTACTCTGATTATTTCTAAGATAAGCAGAATTACAGCAGTTTAAGTTCACAGAAAGTGGTAATATGTTTGGTCCACAAATCAATCATCCATAAAGGAGCATCAGAATCGCTCCCAAAACTAGATGGTTAAATTGATAATGTTGGACACACAGATAGGATGAAATATAGTATCAGGTTATTCTCCTGTTGGTTTTTAAAGAGGCGTTTTGCAGCCCAACAATTGCGAACACCATCCTGGAAATGCTGACTCATCCTAAATTTGAATTAACCCACAAACAGACAAAGAGGTGAAAGTGTGATGAAACCTAAAATCAAAACAACTCTTAGTTTTGGAGAGTTTAATTATGAGTTGTAAACATCTTTAATTCTGCTGTAGCGAGAAAATGGCATTTTAACATGGGATCTAATGGGGCAACCAGGACTTTTGGTATGAGCCTCAGGTGGACAGTTGAGGAACTGCAGTTTAAGATAAATGACCGTCTAGCTTAAACCTTCAAATGTTTGGTAACCCACTGAGCATTTTTTGGTCTAAAAGAGGTTTAATAGACGTATAAATATAGCCTAGGCGACTGGTTTAGACCATGACGACCGCAGGTCTAAATCTGGGTTATATCTATACTACACTGTCTATTGCTCAACAGCTATCATAATTATTTTGGTTAAGTACTTGGAGATCAGTTATGTAACTCACAGTTGCTTTTTGAAATAAATAGTTATCAATAATGGGTTAAAGTGCAACGTCTAAATTCCGTCTAAACATATACAGAATCTAGACGGTTGAAATTAGGTCTAAAAAAAACTAGATGTCTAATAGCCGTCTATTGCTCAGTGGGATTTCACCTTGAAAATTTCCAACACATTAATAGATTGTCATAAAATTTGCTAAATGCTCTTCAGTCAATCTACAGCTTCGCTTTTACAGCTTTGGACTGAGCACCACTCAAGTTACACAACTACACACCCCATAATTACTAGGAATACCTAAAGGATACACTACTCTCTTTATTGGCACTGACCATTATTAGTACTGGACATAAATCTCAAGGTGCCAGATTGTCCCACAAAGCAATCTTTATTGGGATATGTGACCGGATGCGCACATATGAGATAACTCCACCAACATACAGTGAACTTCTCATGTGTGCCTCTTCTCCAGATAAGCTGCTGTCCATTGTACAGCCATTACTGTAAACACAATGCTCTCTTATCAACTCTGCAGCTTGTAACTTTCAATAGTCTCATTTACACTCTGGGATACACACATTTTTACACCCTCTGACTCCGGGACACAGTACGCCCGTCACCGCCGTGTCGACGCCCACGCTCGTCCGCACTCACACAGCATCCTCCCTGACGTTTGATTGATTTAGATTGACCATCCCCGTGTCATGTTTAGTCCCGAGTCGGACCGAGTCTCCGCCCGGTCCGTGTCCATGACGCTTACTTCGTTTGACTCCCTGACAGAGCCATTGTCTCACTCACACTCCCTCCTGAGTTATTTTTTTCCTCTGTCGCCCACTTCCTCTTTTTCTCCCCTTTCATTCTCTCTCTCCTCCTTTCGTGTTGCCTCACTTTTCTGTTTCCTCCCCCCTCTTCTCCTGCAGCTATTCTTAGCTGGGAGCTGTATGCAGTCACTGTCTCTACCTCACAAACAAAAAACCTTGAGGGAAGAGTGATTAGAATACAGGTTCATACCTCAAAGCGGTGATTTTCTTGTTATTTTTTGGAGTCTCTAGAAGTCCGTCCAAAAAGTGCCTGTTCTCCAGGTCCTTGGAGGCCTTTCAAAGTTTAATGTGCTGTAATTGAGACTCCAACAGAGGATCCAAAGAGTCTTCCAAGAAATGATCCTCCAGCATCAAACACACCGCCATTTTAGGCTTGACTTAACAAGATATTTACCTCAGATGTCGGCTTTTTTGTTCATAAAAAGCCCACCGTAAGGTTTCCTGTTTGTGTTTATCACAAAATTGTCAAAAAGGAAGATTTCTTGTTATTCAAAAGACTCCAATATGTGCGGAAAAGACTTCAGAAATTAAAAAGTTTGCATGCTAACCTTGTCTTTTTGTCTGTTTCCAAGGTCAAGAACAGACTTTGAAACTTCACTTTTAAGCCAAAAACATAAGTTGGTGTTTTTATAAAGTGACTGTTTGATGATTTTTCAACCATACCTCTCTCTTATTCTGTTTGAGGTATATAGCATGAAAGCGCTGTACTTTACAGTGTTTGGCAAGCTACTGAAAAATGTAAGGAGCTCGGCTACTTACTCAAAACCCTGAAGAAACACAGCTAGCTAAGCTGAAGCAACAACAAACATACTTTTCTTACTACAAACACAATAATGTGTAAAATGCGCAGGAGAACAGTTTCTGGAATTTTGAGTTTCCTTTGCCAGATTTGTTTCGAGTTTGGACTGCAGACTGTCAGTTTAGAACCCGGACTCTTCTACTACAGAGCCACATTGTTGTAATATGAGCAAGAAGGGGTCTTGTGGTCTTGCTAAAAAAGGTCTGGATGGAAGGGCATGTTGCTCCCAAATCTGTGTATGTTTTCAGAGTTAATTGGCCTTCCCAGATGTGTTAGCTAGTGATGCCACAGGCACTTATAAATCCCTGATGCTGATTTTTGAACTGTCCATTAAAAGCTGAATGGTTCTTCTCTTTTTGAGTAGAAGATGATATGTCTGTTATTTCCAGAAATTCCAAACTTTGACATTTCAAACAGTGTTTGACTTCACCTTCTCCAGCAGTACTGGAGCACATTTTTCAGGGCGATTTCCACTCCAGAGTCCTGTCTGTTTTCAATGCAGAGTTGCCTGAGGGCCTTAAAATTACAGCTCTGCTACTAAAATTATGGACTGCAGATGATAAAATTCCAAATTTCATTGTGATTTTATAGTGTTACATAGATCTTGAATTGTTGAGCTATTTGCTCACACAGTCTCTCACAGAAAAACCACATCCCCTCTAAACTTCTGAGAAACTTAGCCTCTCTGGACTGCCCTTTTTACTTCTCAGCTATGTTACTAATCTGTTGAAATTAACCCGGTTAGTTAGAAAGTGATCCTCATAGTGTTGTTGTATTTAGTGACATTTGGAATTTTGTTACTTTTTCAGTTTTGTTGTTGTTTTTGTCCCTGAACAAACAGTTTTATTTATTTTAATTTATCTTATTAATTCTATTAATTAATTCTTAGTTTTATTTTTATTTGTTTTATTTATTTATTTATTTATTGGGGGGGGGGGTTCTGCTAGAAACAAGTTTAAAACATTTTTTTGTCTCAAAACAAATAGTTTTATTCATTTAATTAAATTTCATTATTTTATTTTATTTTGTTTTATTTTATTATTTTTTTATTTTTTTTTTTTTTTGGGGGGGGGGTACTTCTGGGAACTAGTTTAATACAAGTACAAATTTCTTTTTTAGACCAGTTAAATTTTTCATTGTCAACATCTGCTTTTGTCTTTGCATCAATTTCAACTTTAAATAATTTGCAAATTGTCAATTCCTGCCATTTTTTCATACTTAACAGTGTTGAGTACTTTGATAGAGGACTTGTTTATCTGTTTTCACTTGACGAGACCTTCACCAGGCCTCAAAACTAAATATTTCTGAAAATCTTAATTTCCCCAAAAGCTTCAAAACTCACTGCTGATGGCAGAAAAGTATGAGAGAAAGCTCCAAAACAATCACTTACCGAACCTCAAGGTGGGAGAGTCACCTGTTTCTGATTACAGAATAAAACAGATTAGGATTATTGTGAGGAAAAGATAAGCGACCTCAAAACGAATGATCATCCATAGATACCAGAGCTAGAAAACATTTACCTCAGCTTCTTTCCTGTTCAGGATCAACACATCAATCAGGGAACAAAATTAATTTATTGGATATCAGATTGAGTCATAAACAGCTCTGCATCTGTTCTGCTGCTTCTGTGTGTGTGTGTGTCTTTGTGTGTTTGTGTGCGTGAGTGTGTGAGGACACGGCTAACCAAATCAAGGCTTCACAGGGAAGAAAAAAAACCCTCAACAATCCTGGTCTTAATTCTCATTGAAGCCCCAAATTGACATGTCTCCCTTGTGATCTTGACGTATTATTAAGATTTAATGTTGGAATTATGATCATTAAAACAACATGACTGATACAGGGGCCAGATGATGAGCTATTCATTTAACCTACTCTTCCTGTAATAATATTGAAACAGACAGTCTGCCAGTTATTAGATCATAATTAGCTGGTGCAATCTGTATGGAATCTGAGGAAATGACGCCAAGTTAGCGGCACGGTGCGGCACAGCTCGCTCTCCGATTAGCCTGAGAGAGACACGCAGACACCAGCGGCCTTTTTCAGACGGCTTAAAGACAAATAAGTGAACAGCAGAGGAGGCTGTGTTTGGATACAGAGAAATGAAGCAAAACAGATGGTGGGCGATGACTCTTACAGGCGGTGTTTAAGTGACAACAGTGTCACCAAAGTTTCAGGTCTATTTTACTTCACATGTCACACGTGTTGGCGTGTTTTCACCGCTTCCTCTCTTTTCCATTTTCTTCCTTTCAATACAATAAACAGATGAAGCTCTGTGCTTCTCATGCATGGCTGGCTAACACACCCTGGCTCTCTGGTTTCCATAAAGTGTGTGTGTGCACTCCTGTGTGTGTGTGTGTGTGTGTGTGTGTGTGTGTGTGTGTGCACCTACATCAACTGTGCCAGTTTAGCGATGAAAAATCTGCACCCTCAGCTGTTTCTGTCCTTTGCACAGAGGAGGGAGAGAAAGCGCAGCACACTGTAGGCATCCCTCCTCTCCTCGTTCCCCCCTTCAGGCATTTCTCCAGGTAGCGTTCGCCAAAGTCGTCCTATTAATAAGCAACATATTTGATTTTTCGGTACGAAACACGCCTTCTCAGGCCCACCCAAAAAGCCAGGAAATGAGAGACGCAGAGTCAGGGCAGAATAATTCAGAAGAGTTCGGAGAGTGGGGGAGACGTGTCACGGCACCCCGGGGTGCACAACACGCTGGAGGTGAGAGAACGGAGCTGAGACGCTCAAGACACACCAGGTAAGCTAGGAGCTGCAAACGCCAGCTTCTTCAATCAGATCATATTTTTTCTCGTCAGAACATGAAACCGAAAGAAGCTTGATCTTTAACAACTTAAGACTCAAGATTCAAGATTTTTAAAACAAATCTGATAAAGCCTGGCCTAAGATTGAACAATCACAACTCGTCAAACAACGGGCGATTTAAACCTCCTGTGAGGAACTTTGTTGACGTTGATTTTGGCGCCCCCTGTGGACATAGCGGTAACTGTTCTTCTATTTTTATCTCCATCAATAATTTCCCCTTCCTCTATGTTTACACAGAGTTGGACAATGTGAAGAAAGCCTGATTTGGTAAACACTAAAAAGAGGATACGACTACATGGGGACGGAGTTGGGCATAGTTAATTTTGAGAGTTTTTCGGGTCGGATCAAGTGTTTTTCACGTGCTTCTAACGCAGTAAGTCAACGCTGCACAAACTCAAAAAAGAGGACATGTCTGGGTAAAAGAGGACGTATGGTCACCCTACTTAATTCGTTTTAAAGTTACCTATTGGACAGAGAATAGAGCAGCTCAATTTGTAGCCCAATCAAATGTGGTGTGTCACAGGGCTCTATAGCAGGTCCTCTTTGATTCCATTTATGGAATAGCCTTGGAAATAGCCTTATATGTGCTCAAAACCGGACTATTATTACTAATAATGAACTAAAGCATGTCGTCTTTTTGAGGAAATATTTAATGAAAAGCTGAGCTGGAAAAGCTCACATGTTCAATAAATTAGTTCAAAATGTTAGGATTTTATTTAGAGTTTGACATCTCATCACAGAAAAATCTCGTTGACCTCTATTAGTGCATGATCTATCCCTTCACTCCTACAATAATATGGTTAATATAGTAATTTAATCTCTTAAAATATACCCAAACTTGGAAACTTTTACCTCTCAGACAAACCTTGAGGAAACTTCATTTGTGTTCAATCAAATTTTTGACAAAATCAAAAGTGCACAGGGAACTTTTTATCATGTAATATTTGGTTATCTGTTCAAAGTGGTGATTTTCCTCCTCTTTTCGAAGTTTTCATGTTTACCCACACACATATTAGATGAGCCTAATGAGGATTACCTGTGATCTTGCAGCACACCTGCACCTTGTCACCCATCACTGCCCCTCCAGTATAAAGGTGTGCTGCTCTCTCAGTGCTCTGTTTGACAATCTAACCTGAGTTTTGCTCTTCAGCTCACTGCTGCACTCTCAGGCTTTCCTCTATTTCGAAGTATCACAGCAGACATGGAAAAAAGTACAACTATTAAGAGTTGCATGAAATAAAGTTTCTTGTGTTAAAGAAATACAGACTCAACTTCTCGAGAGAGAATGAAACTGCTCCTCCCCAAAACTAGAGGGCAATGTGTGTCTTTTCAGCGCTGTCAACAACAACAGCAGGTCCATGCCAAATCTCAAAAGTGTCTACAACTGCTACTGGGCATTTTCGAGAAAGAAGGTGGAGCATCGTACAGCGTTGTTTTTGTCACACATGATGGACGCGCTACTTTTTGTGCAGATGAAGTGCACACTACTCCTCTTCTCTGGTGATTTTGTTATGGGGTTATGGGGGCGTGGCACATGCGCACATGCATTGCCTGATCATACTCTGACTACGCTGGTTACATGGTGGAGAAATCGAATTCCGGTCACATTATCTGGATGTCTTAATCAGAATTCTCCGAGTACTCAAACTCCAATGATAGTCGGATTAAGGTGTTTACATGCACTTTAATTGTCCGGTCTTAATCAGAGTAAGGCAATAATTTGGTTTTCTCAAGTGTCATGTAAACGTACTGACTGACTATCACAATCTTCAATGAAAATTAAGAAAATAACAGTAACAGTCAATTTAAGAAGAGACAAGACACATCACTCCGTCCTTCTCAGTCTTTATCCTAAGTCATCTGCATCACAATCCCCACACAGAAATAGACAGAACCACTCACACCCTCCACGATGCATCGTGCACTTTTGGACCTCAAACCCAAACTTTTTATTTTCTGTATCTTAGTTTTCCTGATATCAGAGGAGTTGTCAGAGAAGTTTACGTCTCACACCAACACGACGACTGTGAAACTCTTCTGCGAGTGTGAAGGAAGTGTGGATCCCGACACAAGCTCGGCTCTCAAAGTTCAGACACAACAATGACACAAACGGGAGCCTGCTGCTTGGCCCATCGCTGCCCCGTGTCAGGGATCGGTGAGCAGCGGTGACTGTGTCCTGTGCTGATTACTTCGCTGATGGGCCTCCGTTTGTCACTGCTCCTGCTAGCTCCAGAGCCGAGCAGCAGGGTTCCCTGATTACTTAATTGCTTGTAAGAGCTCATTAAAGCTTCCTATCCATCATAAGTCGTATGGCGAGTATCAATTTCAGAGTGAGAGATGGAGAGAGACAGAGAGGCAGAGACGTGAAGAACTCTGATGAGCAATTAGTGACGTGAAACGCCTTTGAATTGTTGTAGTTTCGTTTTTCTTTGGGAAATATGTGGAATTCATCACATGGATGGATGCTGCTGTGTTACCAAGTGATAAACACATCATTAATTTGTCTCTTACACCTCCTTAAAAGTTTTACAGCGAGGAAAAGAAAACTAGCTCTTGTTTTTAGACAATAAAGGGAGAAAGTTTTGCAAGAAAACCCAAGACTTCTTTGTTCAGATGTGGACAGAAGCCTCTTCTACTGATTTATTCTTGAATTCAGATCGTATTTTTGCCTCGAGAGAAGAGAAATCTCAACTCTTAACCCCCCGTCACTCATTCAAACTGAATTCTCTATTCGTGAGACCTTTGAGAGCTTAAATGGTCATTTTCAGGCTTTCCACGAATGTTGCTCTCGATGGGTTGTGGACTTTTGCCATCTTTTTTTTTTTTCCTCCCCTTCGTGATCCCAAAATGGAGTGGAGGAAAACATCCAGTAATTTGGACCCATAGCGCAGAAGAGCTTTACAAGATACTCACAATCTTACCAGGTGCAAAATTAGAATTGGATGCTGTTCGTATTAATTGGTGATCATTTGCAAAGCGGGTGGAAAAAACGTCTTTTGCCAAGAGCAAGTCTTACAAGCCCCCAGCTGGGGTTGTCAGGGGCAGGCTTGTTGGCATTGTGGCAGCATATGTTTGGTGCCAAGAACACCATTGATTTGCATTTCTTTTATATGAATTTTACAAAGCAGAAATGCTCTTTTGTGTAGAAGTGATCCCAAAAGTGAGTGTTGCAATTAATCACAAGTGAAATTTATCGGCTGATGAAAAGCCATAATTCTGCTTGCAATCTTTTTTTTTTTTCTCGTTTTTTTTTTTTTCCCCTTTTTTTTTTTGAGAAAAAAGTGGCAGCATCTGCAGTGCGCTCGCACTCGCTTTTTGATGAATGTGCCTTTAAAGCTGTGCAGTTTGGCTCCATTTAAAAACTGGCTTGAAGGAAGAAAAACAGCAGTGCGATCTTTCAGATACTGCAAATGCCATAAGTCATGAAAATAGTTCTTCTGTCTCCAAAACAAGCACTGCATAATGTCGGCGGAGTGACGCGAACACGGAAAAGTGCTCGCATGATTGAAGTGGGATTGTGACACGAGCTAATGGATGTTAAGTAAGATTTCAAACTTGTCTTGAGTTGTTTTAATATCATCTAATACCTCTCAGAAATCCCCAAAACCTGCGCACAACAACCGCACAATCATCTTAAATATTGATTCATAATTATTTGATGCACCTACCACACGCTATCAAGACCTATTGGGACATCTAATTGATCCAATTAAGCAATTAAATCTTTGGTAGGATTAGAGACGATCAGTCTCGTATGTGTAGAGACGAGACCGGCCCTGCCAAGGGATGGACAGGCTCCAGGTTTTCGCTTCATCTCCAAGATGGCTCCAGATGGGTTGGGGGCTTGAGACTCATCGGTGGCCAACTGGTCCAAAACCTCACACTGAGACTCGCCTACAGTATCACAGAGCCGCAGTCCCTCAACAACGCTCTGCTACATTTTCCCTGCTTCTTCTTGTCACTATTGGCATATGATTATTAAATGATTCATTCCCCTCTCCTGTGCTTTAAAGGTACCCTATGGAGTTTTCATGTAAACAAGCAGTCAGCGTTTCGCACCAAAACATACTGTGTCCTCGAGGCCTAACAAACACTATAAATATATTCCCACATAAGAGGCGTGCAAAAATACATAAAAACAGATTAAATAAACAGACTGTGCATGTATATTTTAGAGCAGTCTACTTTTGCACTAGAAGAATCTAGTTTTTGTTTATTTGTTATTAACCCACATAAGGTGACAAATATCACCTGCTTTGGGTGATATGAATGTCAGACACATGTAGGATAACAAAGGTGAAGGTTCTTTAAAGTATTTCCAAAACAAAGGTCAAAAAGTAAACTGTGTGAAGTATTTAGAAGGATTAGACTTTGTAGAAACGGATTACAAATAAAAATGTTTAAAGCTGCTATGAGGAGTTTTTTTAACCCTAACTTCATGAAACACACTGATATTTATAATGCAGACTGTTTATGATGTAGAACAGCAAACTGGATCATCAGTGACGAGATTTATGATTTTTATATCCTGATTTTTTTTTATGTTCCTGGTATCAGGGGGTCGGTGTCAGCTGAGAGGAACAGCCCAGTCTGTACGATTTATGCATAACTTGACTGTCATCAGGATGAGATTGTTTTTAGAAGACAGAGAATAAAAAGAGCAAAGACTGCTTTGGCCACAGGGGGCGCCAGAACTAATACACACTGAAAATTCCTTACAGGTGCTTTAAATCAGTGGTTTTGATAACCCTGAGGAACTCTTTCATAACTACTGGAGGCCGCCTTCTTGTACAGCCATGTTTCAGAACAAAGTAGTAAAAAGATCCGGTCAGTAAAAAGAGTATTATGTAGCAGGAGGAAAGATGTAAGCGGGATTTGTTCAAGCGTCATATTGAGAAAAAGAGAATCTTATTTTAATGAGAAATTTGAATAAATCAGTTTCTTTGGATGAATTCAGATCTGTGTAATTTAATAACAGATGCTCTCATAAGCTGAAAATGCATCATCAAATCCACCTTCCCAAGATTTTTAGAAGCAAATTCCTAAACTACTTTGATTAAAATAGGAGTGTTAAAAACTTAAAAAGTATCCCGTCATAGCGGAGACAGAAAGTGCGATTAATTTGCGATTAATCATGAGTGAAGTACGGATGATTGTGCGATTAATTGACTTAAAATTAATCCTTTGAAAACAGTTTTGTGGCATAAAAATAATTTCTGGTACGGGATAAACGACACATCAATTTATTCCTATACATTCCTCTTTTTTTTTTTTTTAAATTTGTGGAGTATTTCTGTTTATGTCTGATTTTAAGATTATGACTAAAGATCACCAAATGAGACGGTATACTGTGAGAATGAATGATAAATCAGTGACAGCAGATCCGTCAAATAGATTTAGGTGATTAGTAAAGTGTTCGATAGTGTCAGTCCAACAAAGTTTCGCAGCCTCTGAGCTCACTTTGTGTCCTCGTGGAGATCCCCCTGTGATCAATAATAAAGAGGGGAAGGACAGAGCTCCACCAAGGGCTCCTCAGATACAACTGTACCCCTCCTCCCCCACTGGAGCGACTCTGAAAGCCTTGAGTTATATTCCTGTAATTAACTAAGTATCCACACCGGCTCCCTCACACACACACACACACACTGAGACTCTGTCAGCTCCGTACGCTCATCCCTGTAGATAGAAGATGCAATCAGAAAAACAGCGACGAGGGAGGCGAAGAAGAAACAACGCATCAAAAAACAAACTTTGAACAATGACCCCGCTTCTCCCGAGCAACTTTTTTCCCCTTACACCGAGCATTTTTTCTTCTGTCACGAGTATAAGGGGCAAGAGCGATGCATCCCTTTTTCCCTCTTCCAAGGATAATGATTTACAAAATGCCTCTCATCAAAGAATTCATTAACAACTAACGTTAATTAAAAAATAAATGAGTAAACATCAATATCAAATCTCAGCACTGTGGAAGGGAATACATTATGCAGAGTAATGATGTTTGAAAGGGGCTTTAGCACCTCTGTGGGACTCTTTTAAACCCCTTACCTCTTAGGCAGTTGCTTATTTTGCAACCCTTTGTTGTTTAACAACAAAGAGAATGGGCTCTCATAATGTTATATTAATCAGCGGATTAATATTTCAATTTGATTTGCTTTATAGTTGAGGTGCTGTTGGCATTTCCATTTTCCCTCCATATGTGCAGCGATGTTAAGTGGTATCATTACCATTTTCTACCTGGGGGTTCGGGGAGATAACAGGCACCAGTGATAGCTCTATTCTGCACAGGGAGAGGGAGGTTTTTGGGGGGCGCTCATGCATTTTTAAAAAGCCGTGTTTGGTGTGCCTTCACATCCATTATTCTCCAATGTTGCCTGCAAACAGCTGAGTCACAGCCTTTCTGCCCGCCACAGGACAGCATGAGAGAAAAACACCCTCAAATTCAGAATCCGAGTGTCCCGTGTGAAGGTGTCTGCTGATATTCAGTCACAGAGGATTTATTTACTCTGAATTTAGTTTGACAACTTTCACGTCCACAGAGAGAGAGTCAAATATTATGTGTGTGTTATTGAAGAGGACACGGAAAAGCCACAAACTTTTAAGGCCTTGAGTGTCTTTTCTGAACTCCTGGATGGTTACTCTGTTTTTGGATCCAGGTGTAGTGAAACATATGGCGAAAAACCTGCTCTGTCCGTCTGAATTAAGGAGATAATACCTCAGAATTACAAAACAATCCCAGCACTCTTACAATGAAAACAATGTTTGCATCCTTTAGGCTGTTTTGGGGGGATTTAGACGCATCAATATCTGGCTAATACAGGGGGAAAAAAGGGGGAAATCAATGCAGTATGTGTCACACTTGGAGGTGAGGGTAATGCTATGTTAGATATTAAATTACCACACAATATTGAAGTCCTCTGCAAAGTGAACCTCTGGATCAAATTAAAGGCACTATAAGGAATTTTTAACCATCTGCAAAACCGACTGAAACTGATACAGATAATGATGATAACCGATAATGACCTTTTAAAATCAGACAAAGCCATCGGAAACAAGAACGATCATTTCTTTGTTGTATCTGAATGCTTGAAACTGGTGTTAGGGGGCTGGTTTCAGACTAGATGATTGACAGCTGGCTTGATTAACAGCCTTTTTACATTATTTAATGGCTGATAAGAAATAAAAAGTAATACATTTTACTATTTAAAGACAACAGGATGAAGTTTTTGTTAGCAAACACTTTTTTTCACATGTACAGGACAAGAAATTATAGGTATCACTTTGTCCACAAGGTGGTGCCAAAATCAACACAAATCAAAAGTTCCTTACTGCATCTTTAAACTTTTAAAAGCTTTGAAAAAAGAAGAATTGAGCTCACATTCATAAGTTTTTAGATGCAAGTGTACTTTTTAGATCATACAGGAACTATAAGAAAGATGGCCAGTTTATATAAATAAAAAAGAAATACAGTCACTCTAAGGCGTTTCCTTTCCAAACATAACAGTTTAACATATGTAAATATTTGACTTCATTATAAATAGCACAAATCAAGTGAGTAAAAACAGCCTCAAAAGTGCACAAAAAGTTCAGTTTTAATATTATTCCATGAGCTTTAGAAATAGGAGTGTAACAGACTCATAATCTGAGGCTGTGTTTTGATTTTTGGTCTTTTAAGGCAATAGTAATTAAAAATAATTGGCCCTAACGAATATAACAACCTTAGGATGAACTTTTGCAAAAATCCAAACCAGTATGAGTTCATCGTGAGAACCGTGGAAAAAAAAGGTGCAGATTGTATAAGCAGTGTCACTCGATTGAAACTGAAAACAACACAAACAGTGTAACCTCACAAAAGTTGGCCCTCATACTCCAAACAATCAATAAAGGTCGTCCCTCTGCTGCTAAACATAACGTTGTACGATCAGTGTCAACTTTGCTCTCAGTCTCCGGTTAATCACATCCTATCAGCAGAACACGACTTAAGGAAAACAGACAAGCAATTAGGACATGGATTATTTGTCATAAACACCATTCACTGCCATGCAAATGCAACATAATTGCCCAGCAGACCTTGAGTGACAAGTCATTAGATGATTGTTCACAACGGTTGATTACGATATGACAGGCGTGTCTCGCTCGGTACTTAAGTGAAGTGTTGACATCTTAAGAGGCCTCTGCTCATCACTCCAGAACCATCAATAAGTAGTAAGGTTAATACTCGCACAAATACCTTCAATACTCTGACATCTGTAGAGGAGGACTTTTAGGTCAGGTTCGACACAGTTACTCATTCACCTCATCTTTGATATTTACACTATGAACAAATAAAGCGTGTTAAGTTGCCTTACTTGTTGGGATGGTGCTGTAGTAGAGGATTCTGGGGACTTGCTCAGGCCAAAGAAAGTGAAAAATTGCAAACTTATAATTCCTCTTACTCTCTGTGCTCTAAAACTTATAAGTACTGTTTTAAAATCTTGACAGGTTAAAAGCACTTATGATTTAGGACTATTTATCTAAAAGATGTCGGCGTGTCTAAGTAGGTCAGGCCAGATCTGAATTTTTATCAATGAAGGCGTGCCACAAGGACCACTTCTCGGCCCCACGTTCTTCATTATCTACATTAACTACATCACTTCTTCTTTAAATTGTTGTTAAGCTCACTTTTATGCAGACAACACTATCTTGTATCGTAGAGCTGATTCTGAGCAGGAACCCATTAAGAGCTTGCAGTTTTCTTTCAATCCTTTTCAAGAATCTTTTCAACCTCAGACTGCTTTGAAATGAAGTTTTAAAAACTCAATATTTGGGTCACAATCGTAACTTTCTTGTTTAGTTATTAGTGTTTTAAAGGCCAATGAATGTGAAATGTGCAAACTTATCATTCCTGTCTTTGTTCCAGTTACTCTCTGTGCCCTAAAACTTATGAGTAGTGTTTTAAAATCTTAACAGGTCTAAGAGGAATTATGATTTTTTCGTAAAGGATTACTTGGTTAAGGCTATTTATCTAAAAGATGTTGGCATGTCCAAGTAGGTCAGGCCAGATTAGAATTTTTATCAATGAAGGCGTGCCACAAGGACCACTTCTAGGCCCCCTGATCTTCATTATCTACATCAACTACATCATTTCTTCTTTAAAATGGTGTTATGCTCACTTTTTCTGCAGACGACACAATTTGGTATTGTAGAACTGATTCTGAGCAGGAATCCATCAAGAACTTGCAGCTTCCTTTCAATCCATTTCAAGAAGCTCTTTGCTGCTTTGAATTTACATTTTTAAAACTCGATATTTGGCTCATAATCGTAAGTTTTCTTGTTTCATTTTTACCTTTGATTAACCGACATTTTTTGTCCATACCATTGTCGCTGAAAGCTCGGCATAGTTCAAGAGGAAAACGATAAATCAGTTTTATTTCAAGTATCTATTCATATCATGCCCTACAGTCATTTCTTCCACATACCTCAGTGACCTCTATTCTCTCATCAGTGCATTTGTGTGTGTCTGCACGTTTTCACGCCTGTTTACATGTATGTGTGTGTGTGTGTGTATGAGCACGTGCGTCGCTGCCCTTCATAATCAGGGGTCTCAAAGAGCCTCCACTCTGTCAGTGAATTGCACACAGCTGTGGGCCCCTTGTCGCGCTGGCAGCCTCGGCCCTGTCATCGTGCGTCCGCCTATCTGACCTGCTAATTTGGAGCATATGTAAGTGCTCTTAAAGTGGCGGGCCTTTTGACATGCCACAAACAGCAGCTGTGGCAGCTGCCCCGAAGGAAAGCTTTATTTAATTCAATTACATCTTTTGGAGATATGTAAACGAGGAGCTGAGGAGCTGAGGGAGAGGAGGAGGGGAGAGGACAGGAGGGTGGTCTGTCCTCACCTCCTCTTGTTGATACCTTTCCTCTTAAAATCCTCTAGCTCTCCTTTTCTTCCCCCCAAAAAGACCCTCAGTTCTGCCTCCTCGACGTCGCCTCCTTTGCAACTTCAAACCCCAAAGTGGCGAAGCCCAGGTGGCTCGATAGGCAAATGATTGGGTGAGTAACTGTTGCAAACCCCCCCCTACCTCCCCTCCTCTCCCTCCTTTACCCCCCCTGCTGCTCCCTGTCTCTCCAGCGGGGGGAGTCTGAGGGGGGATAATCAGGGTCAGGATCCTCTGCCACACTGATCAGTACGTCTCAACCCCCGGGCAGCCCTGCAATTAATGCGCCGTTGAAAGGGAGCGAAAATATTCACCATCTGGCAATTAGGGCTCATAGGCTCCCTCTTTCTGTGTCTCCTCCTCTTCTCTCCCTCTCTGGGCTTTAAATGCAATTGTGATCTTATTCTTGTTCCAGCTCCAGCGCCTCGCACTGGCCCAAGGCCCATTTGCCGCTCCGAGAGCCTATGCAGGAATGAGCGAGCGCAGGATCGCAATCCAGGGCAATTCAGAAACCCCTCTCAGTCCCAAAATGGAGACATAATAACGACTCTTCTTGTCATTTTTCTCCCCCTCTCTTTGCGGAGGATTCATCCCATCTCTTGCTCTTCCAGCCCCAGCTGCTTCTGGCCTGAAAAGGGGCTCTGAAGAGACTGGTGTCATCATGATCAAATTAACTCTTTCTCTCTGGATGGGAGCAAAGGTTGTCAATGGTTCTGTCGTCTGTAGTCAGTTTTTTTTAAACACATCAATGATGTTATGATTAGTCATTTTGCAGCCGACAATGGCCGCCAAATGTGTGTGAATGCCCTTTCCAGTCAAAGAGGAGCGGAGAGCTGTTGAAAGACATTGATTCAGAGAGAAGTCAGACATCTTTCCCTTTTTTTCCTCCCTCCCTCTCCTCCTCTTCTCCACACACTCATTGTGAAATTCAAATCTGGGGATGACAAATAGAGTGATTACATCTACCATTGATGTGGCTAGTTTTGAGTTGCAAATGTGCAACCTCGACATTTGGCTAGTGCGAATCAAGGTCTCGGAGACAATGGCGAGGCAAATTTGAGGAAGTAGTAGGTCGCAAATACCACACACAGAGCGCCGTGAATACCAAAACACGGGCGCTCAGGGTTTCCCTTTAATCAGGAGCAGATTTTTGTAACATGAATTCATGAGGATGTTCAAAAAAAAAAACTTTTTCCTCTTCGTGTAAGGTCAGCGACTTTCCTCGATCCGCTGACCTCGATCCCTCGCCTTTTTTAATTGATACCGCCATCCCGACAGCGAGCGGCCGCCATCGTGCTTTCCTGTAAAGCGATAATTACACATATTGAATTATTAAGAGTCATTATCAAAGCTTGTGCTTAACTTGTTTTGTTGTAGTGTAAGGTTCCTGTGATCTCGGGCAGTCATTACTTATTAACAGGCTGGATACTTTCCCCCAGTTGCCGCGTGTCGACGCGTGGCGTTAATGACGCGCTCATCCTGTTTCCCCCCCTGTTTGAGCTACAACCTACAACAGAGACAATATTGGGGTTATGCTGGTGGAAAACAAAGGGTTGCAAAAATTACTATTTATTGGCTCAGATGAAATCATTAACATAAAGAGAGATTAATTAAACCAGTGTTTAGAAGAAGCTGTTTACATAGCAGAGGAGCGGTTTTTGTGGGTCTGACGCACTTTAAACGGAGTTAAATGGCTTTTCTTCAGGGAGATACCCGAGTATCACAACCCAATCAATCAATCAATACATGTATCCATTTGAAAGGTCAATTTGAATGTATCTGTATCTTTTTAGATGAGTTGTTCTCATATAAAGCCGTGATAGATATGTGTTTGCCAAGATTATACTTATGTTTAATTTCTAGTGGGTGCACAAACAGATTATAGAGACAGAGCCGGCCTGAGCCTCAATGGAGCCCTAAGCAAAATTTGATTTTGGGGCCCTCTATTTCTGCCAATGATATTGATTGTTGATCATTCACACACCTTCACAAATCTCTCATGCAAACATACCTTTATGTTGGAGTTTTTTCTCTTCTTCCTCTTTCTTTTCTCTGCTCCTGAAGGATACGTCCTTTTTTGCGACATTGTTCTGCCCCACAACTACCTGCGCTTTGGATGCTCAGTGCACGTTGTACAGCAGGAGGCACATAATGTTATTGGAGCTTTGAAATATTGGCAGTAAGAATCATAGGCCTCCATCAGCAGCAGCACTGAAATGTTTTTACTTTATTTTATTTCATTTTTACAATAATATATATTTGATCATACAGAAAGCATCACTCATACATGCAAAAAATAACAACTATTCATTTTTTTCTTTCTGGATTGCTCTTGGGGGCCCCCTGTTGGCCCCGGGGCCCTAAGCAGGCGCTAAGTTCGCTTATGCCTTGGGCCGATTCTGTATAGAGATGAACATGTTTTATACAGGTTAGATAATCTTGTTGTGGGTTTAAAAAAGACACTGGTTGCGACCAAAAGTGAAGCTGGATAAACAATGAAATGGCTAAAAAATAGTTAAATGATAAAATTAGATCTTAAACAGTTGAAGAAGTGAAAAGAAACTTAAATGACAGTTATGAAAAAGACATCTCAGTGAATTTCAGCCTGTTTCATAAGTGTGAAAAAAACTCTCTAGAGGAGCTTTAAGTGCTGAGAGTAAAAGCACAAGTAGCCCACTGAGGGATATTTTACCTTCATGGTCGACACTTGTTTGCATGTTAGATGAACAATCTTGACTCTAATGTGAAACTGCATTATAGAAATTAGGGGTGTCCCGATACAACTTTTTTACTTCCGATACGATACCGATATTGTAGCTGTCAGTATTGGCCAATAACGATATAATTCTGTGTCTTGTGCATGACAAGTTTGGCACTCAGCTTCAATGTCTTTTTCGGACTTAAACAAAAAATACCTCCACATGACCGACATCACTCCTACTCCTTGGTACTTTGTTAGTACCTTAGTACACACTGTTGTTGTGATCATGTGGGCTCAGCTTGCTGGATCCGGGCGCTTCTAGATAGAGGTGCTGGAGTGGAGTCTGGAATGGACTGCTTGTATCGGAGTGCTGATATCGGAGGTTTTAGATGCAGGCCGATACAATTCGATATTCGGTTTTTTGCTGATATCGGACTGATATCAATATCTTATTGGGACATCCCTAATAGAAATCTAATATTTGTATGTGATTTAGCTTGCTGCATCCTCTCCCTCTTCTTCTTCTACTCTTATAAGGATGGCATCGTGTTTGTTGTTTCACTGCCACTCATAGTTTTGTCCAAACTAACCCTTATTTAAAAAAAGGGAGAAAAACTGGAAATTAAGCATCAGTAGACCAATAAGTTTGTTCCAGCTTTTGAGGAATTCTGCTGAAAATGTATAAAGTAAAAGTGCACTTTATTTGAAGAAACTTTTACCTCAGATTGTTATAAAAGCTGACCTTTGACCATTGACCATGTTGCTTTTAGGAAGCTCTTTTGTGCTTTGTTACAGCTCTACACACACCAGAACGTCCAGCTCCATGAATCACATTTCACATCAGATTCACAGAAACATTTGTCATGTCATCAACTTTCCTCCAGACTCATTTTTCGGAGGCATGTCAGCGCAGAAAACTCTGACCACATACTTACACGCTGTGCTTATTTGGTCCACTCTCACTGTCGCGAAGGGTGAAAACAGACTTGTAAAAGTCCAAAATACACCTTCATAAACAACCACTGTAATTTGATGACACATTAACCTCCCCTCAAAACCTGTAGGTGATGATTCATGTCAAATTAAAAACATGTTAAATGGACGAAAACAAATGACCACAAAACAGGCCGTGAAGCTTTGCCTAAATTAAGGCTCTCAGGTGAACGTTTGTGGACAGGTAGGCCTGAAATACCCCCGAGTGACCTTCAAATCTAACCACCTGTGTCTAAATCCAGCTCCATTTGAGTGGAGTCAGAGTATGGAAATAGAAAGACAAACACTGAGGCCAGAAACCATGACGGACAACTGTGACCCGTCTGCCTTTTTCTGACCCCTCCTGGAAATAACCCAGGAGCCTGGAAAAAAACACGTCTTACATGTCAAAACAACGCATCAAGTCTGAGAGGCGGACTGTGGCGGAGGACGAGGGGCTTTCATAAGCACTTAAACAAATCGCAGACCGGTCGACCACACACGCCGAAGGCAGGGAGGGACGCCGCAGCACTTGAGCACAGGGCTTTTTTGCACATGCAAATGTGGCGCTGGTGTGAGAGGCACGCCAAGCTGCAGCCAGACAGACAGAGAGAGAGAGAAAGAGAGAGAGAGGGAGACAGGATGAGCCCTCACCTGCAGGACCTCCACCCAAACAAACCACAACCAGCACACTTCCACTTCTTTTATTCTCCTTTCCGCTCTTTTGTTAAACTGTATTTGGTTAACAGCTTTAGGGCGGGTCAGTTTCACCAACAATCCCACGACAGGGAGCATCAGAATTTACAGTGCCGCAATAGGATCTTATATTTAGGGTTTCGTAATTGAACCCTCAAACCTGTGTGCAGATAATTATGACGTGTTTATAACACCAGGTCCAAAAACAGAACAGTATAGACTTACTGTAAAATCCACTTGGTTTGGGAGACCAGCAGCTTTTGGGGGTTGAACTCTGTGTGTTTTTCTATCTTATACAGATCAGTTTATTTAACCATGTCTGTTTTATTATCATTTTAAATTGAATTTCTTGGTTTAAAAGGATTTGGTCTTGAAAGAGAGGGACTGTCATACAGTCAGGATGCTCTTATATTCAGGTCATTACGGTATTTGTGTTCCCTTACCTGTTGATATTATGACCTGTTATCATTGGGTGGTATGCTGTAATACACTCGAGCAATATTTTTGTTAAGATGTTTTTAAAATAAATGTAAAATGGAGATATAATGAAAAAAGTTGAGAGATTTTTCAATATTCATAGAAACATGATTTATTTTTGAACATCCAATCATCTCATCTTGTGTGACATGTACAGATTTAAGTAAACTGAAGGTTTCTGCACATACATGATGCAGACTGTCTGAGCCTCTGCTTTGGATATTCAACACTATTTATTTATACTCTGTTATCAATGAGTTTAAATGACATGATTAATGCAAAACAAACTGATGCATCGCAGAATAAAACGTTACTCACCACTTAAGGAGTTTCCGATGAGATACTTTTTTAAACGTCTGCTGAGGTAATTTGGGGAAAGCATCAAAACGTTTACTTGTGTAGTATTTCTGTTTATTCCACCTGCTGCTGGCATCATCATATTTTCTTTTTATTGTGGCTGAATCTCAGGTGAGAAGCGTAGTCTAAGCCTGAGTTATGTATCCTGATTTTGGAAACTAAAGTTTTCAAGTTAGATAAATTTGTGAACTGCAGTGATTCGACCTTTCATCTTCTTGACCCTGTGTTGTTTTTGTATCTGTTTCTGGTGCTTTTCTTACGTTGAGGTCTTCGTTACTTGTTGCCGAATGTTTCTTAAGTTATCGAAGCGCATTAAATCTGTCACAGCTGAAAATATGTGACTTTCTGTACTTTTAATTTTGAGTATAAATGATTGATATCCAGGATGTTTTCATAGAGGGTAAAATCTTAAAATTGGGTCTCCATCTTTGTCATTTTTTCCTGTTGTGATCGTTTGTTGTATTTTATAACACTTGTTGTCACTCACGTAATCATTTGTGCAACCACTTTCCCTTCTTCTTGTGTTTTTTTCTCTCAGATCTCTTTTTTTGTGTCCTGTCTTTTCCTTTCCCTCCATTTTTCCTCCACTCTCACCTTCCCACTCCCTCTCCTGTTCACCGATCTACCATTTCGTTCCCTCTCCCCTCGCTCCTCTCCTCTCTGCGTTGAACAAATGGGTAATAAGCGCCACTTTGTACCTCTCTCCTCTTTCAGATCCAGAGTGAAGAGTCTGATTAAATAATCATTGGAGGAGCGGTGTGCGTGCGGCTTTCCCCCTGCTCCTCACCTTGGGGACATATTGTCCCCTGTCACTGAAACCTCGGGGACAGAAGGCTCCGCCGTGGGGAGGCTCAGCGGGGGAGCAAGGGGCTGATGAAACGAAGATCGGGTAATGAAGGCATGGCCCATGGCTTCCGCGGCTCCACCATATGTTTCACCAAATGCAAATTGCCCCCAATTCAAACAACTTTTTCATCTTGATATATGCAAATGTGTTTATAAATACTGGCTTATAAATATAGCATTACAGTTTTTAAGGAGGGAGCTTTGAATCATTTCTCCCTCGCGCTGCTGTCGCTTCGTGCCGCAGCGACGCAGCGTGACAGGCTTTAACGAACAGGCTCGGACCTGGCGGTGCATAATGGCGTCCTGGGGGACAGGAAGTGAGGGGGTCAACGGGAGGGGAGCGCCAAGTGGCCTGAGATCCAATGAGAGTGGCCCTGATGAGTGCTTTATCCAATTAAAACAAGGCCAGTTATCACAGGGGCCAATGACAAATCAAAGAGAGCACGTTTACAAATGAGTGCAAGAGGTCAGGTGGCCACACGTGTGAACTTTTGACATTTGGACTTCAGAGCGCGCTATTAAAATAAACGACAAGTGTCTTAAATTAGCCAATAACTGGAAATAAATAACCTATGAAAATAAAACGGATTAACAAATAAAAAGTTTATTGTGTTTACATGAGAGCAGATCCTGTGGGGCCTGGGATAGGAGTGTGTGTGTGTGTGTGTGTGTGTGTGTGTGTGTGTGTGTGTGTGTGTGTGTGTGTGTGTGTGCATGTGTGTGTGTGTGTGTGTGTGTGTGTCATGCTCAGAGCAATGAACCCAAAACATCAACATCAAAGAGGCGAAATGTTAAATAATGATAAAGCCGTGATTGCACTCTAATTAATTTGATTGAGCTACCCGAGAGCTAAAACCGCGTCTGTGTTTCTGTTCTGACCTGGAAAAACTTTGTGACACATCTTCATCATCATCTTCATCATCGTCATCATCTTCATCATCTTCATCATCTTCTTCATCATTTTCTTCATTAACTTCATCATCTTTATCATCGTCTTCATCCTTCAGCTGGAAAGTAAAGATCAAATGTACGCTCGTCTTCACTTCTAATCAGCTTTTAAAGTGGCTGGACAAATCAAAATGTGACGCCAGCGTTCAAGTTGTTGAGTTCTTATTACCTGAGACCAAGTCAGTGTTTAGTCCTTATTTCCTGTGTTTGAGTCCAAGCCAAGTCCCATTACCTATGTCTGACCAAAGGTCTAGTCCTTATGATATTTGTCCTGGTCCAGGTCAAAGTCTGGTCATCCTTACCTGTGTCCAAGCCTAAGTTTTAATATTCATGCTTGAGTCCATATCAAGTCCTTATTTCCCTTGACCGAGTCAAAGACAAGTCCTTTTGACCTGTGTCTAAGTGAGTCCAATCCAAGTCCACATTACCTATGTTCGAGTTCAAGTAGAGTCCTTGATTTCTTTAATAAGTCCTCATTACGTCTATCTGTCTTTAAATCTAGTCTTTGTTAACTGTGTTCCAGTCCAAGTCAAGTCAAGTCCTTGTTACCTGTGACAAATGGGTCCAAGTCAAGTCCTGATCACCTGTCTTCGTTCGTGTCTCAGTTCATATCAAGTCCACATTACCCATGTCCAAGACTGAGTGGAGTCCTCAGACCTTGATCAAATTGAAGGCAAGTCTTGATTACCTGCATCTGTGTTTCAGTGTAGTCTTTGTTAACTGTGTCCCAGTCCAAGTCTTATTACTTTTGTCCGAGTCCAAGTCCAGTCCTCATTACCTTGTCAAAGTCCATTTCCTGTCGTAGTCCAACTTGAGCCTTTGTTTCCTGACCCGCTGACAAAACTGCGTCACATTTTCAGTCCACAATCTATCAAAAAAAAATACACAATTGTATCTCACTACAGTATATTACTGTTTTTTTACAATACAGATTATCTATCATTTGTTCCTCATTGATTTAAGCAGTTAATGGATGTCTCATCGGGTCACATGTCATTAATAACGCCCCGGTATCTCTGTCACTCCATCCTGTTCAGAACAGCTGACAGTGTGAGCCGCTCCAAGCTGGGGGTGCAGTCAGGTGTCAGTCGCCGTGGTGATGATCAGATTGTCACAGTCCCGCTGGTTCCCTTGGAGACGGCACCTGAGTCGATGCCTGTGCCAACATCTTCATCATCACCCGCGGCAACAGCAGCTGGCAGCTCTGGACCGGACCGCGAGGCTGACACGGGCCAAGTGGGTCAGACCTCACAGAGAGAGGAGAGGAAGTCAGCCGTGAGGCCCGTTGTTGTTGTTGTTGTTGTTGTTGTTATTGTAGTAGAGAGGGGTGGTGCATTATGGGAGGACTGGAGAGTTCACACTCCAGTGGCTGAGAGTAAGTAAAGCTTTGCAAACCTGCTCCTATCCAGTATAGTTAGTTACTATCATGGGTCATGTTGCCATATTTGTGTTTTCAACCAGCGTTTTCTGACGGTTGTTGGCTGGTACATAAGACCTTGGGTTTGATTCCTTCCAATTGGCCTCCTAGACACGTGTACTTTCTCTTTTCAGTTTTCTCTTTTGATTGCAAGCAAAATGTCCAACCAATAACTTCAACAAAAACAAAGCAGAAAGGAAAGTGTACAATTCTTTTAGTCATGCACATGTATTACAAATAATCAGGATACATATTGGGAGGAGGAAAAAAGTGTCCTGAGCACCAAATACTGTTATAAATACCATTAGATTCATGTCCAGACCTGTAAGCCAGTCATAATTTGGCCATGTTCTTACAACTTAAAACCTTCGAACCCCAGCCATTTCCTATTAATTCTGGTGTCCCACAAGGTTCTGTCCTTTGACCCCTTCTGTTTATCATTTATCTACTACATCTTTGCCAAATCTTACATAAATTTAACTTTTAAATTCATTGCTATGCAGATGACACCCAACTTTACCTGTCCACCAAACCTACCTCAACCTGCCTTCTCGCTTTCCTTTCTTGAAGGAAGAACATTTATGATCATTTCTTCATGGAAATACAATCATACCGAGACGCTAAGGCAGAGGAACTACCACGTCTGCAGAGCAAAATGATTAATATGATGATTATTACTTCAAAGAAATGATAAAGAAATTATCATAAATGTTCTTCCTTGAGCTGCGTCACCCCACTGTAGTCCGTAATGGACTGGCCTGACAAACTAGCGCAGTAGCTCAGGAGGTAGAAAGGTCGTCCAATAACCGCAAAGTTGGCGGTTCGATTCCCCCCTATCCCTAGTCTGTCCATGTGTCCTTGGTCTCATTTGACCCTTGTGTGATTTCAGTTCTGACTCTAAGTAGTGCCCACTGGTGGACTGAGGATTGCCGTTTGACATCCATCCTGACATAGAAGAGTCATGAGAGTAGTGACAGCAAATGGGGCCTACAAGTGTGAAACACTATCAATTTTAACATAAGTCAGGCTATTTTAGGTCAAAATTTACAGACTCAGACAGAACTAAAATGAAACGTTTTATAGTTTAATTTCTTTTTTGGTATGATATCAAAGCTAACAAAACAGTTTCCATTGGAGTGAACATGTGACCATGTCTTCAAACCCTCCTCCTGTGTTGCTTTGGTCTATAAAATGAGCAGTAAATAAGGTCAGAAAGATGTACAGGTGTTCCAGTCTGCACTTGCTAATCTTCCCCTCACTGTCCAGCTGATCTGAGGTCTGCTAACGCGGGTCCAGCAGTCCTCAGGTCCTGACAGATGAGTTGTGCTGGTTAGTGTAACCTCCAGGTTCACAGTCAGCTCATTAGCCCGAGTGCTCTGCTGCTAATTCAGGGGGGCTACACACTGGATGCTAATTAATCACAGACAGAGACGACCTGGCATGTGAGTGCAGACAAAGCGGTGGTGAACGCTGCTGCCGTGTAGGCGTTTCACTCAGAGTGTTGTTTGTTGGTGAACATGAAACAACAAGGGTAAGTGTGTGTGTGCAGGGGGAAAAACTGATAGAAAGAAAACAAAGACGGCAGAGGAACGACTGTGTGATCACAGGGAGCTTATAGGCAAGCTGCTTATAAAGGGTGTGATTGAAGCCTTTTAATTAGTCGAGATGTGAAGGAAAAGTTGTGAAAAAGATACAAAAGAAAATCCACGATTTGTCACATTTGGAAAAAGATCTCTGACTTATTTTATTGATTTTTACACGTCGCCCTCATACTTACAAAAAATCACATTATATCACTAATTTAGACTGTTTTTAGTTATATACAAGAACCTGAGCTTTAGCAGTACGTCCGCTGTTTTAACATGTATGAAAAATTAAGATAAATTTGGTATTAACCACCAGCTAAGCTAAACGCACAAAGCTCCACAGGTTTCATGATTCCTGATTAAATGGACTAATGAGAGACGCCTTTTTTTGCCCCTTTTCTGTTAATCTGAACTCTTTCTTCATCCTAAATTGGTCTCAGCGTTGTTATCCTGTTGTTTTTATACTTCTGTGATGTTTGATTGCACAGCACTTGTTCAGGGATTTTTAAATGTGCTTTATGAATGAATTTGGATTGGTTTAGATTTGTAGAAAGGAGCGTCAGGGTCAAAACAAAAGGTCACACTGCTGGTAGTCCTCAACTGTGGAGTTAAACTTCACAGATTATCACTATTCTTCATTTCAATGTAATCCGAGGCTCATAGAAATTGTGACATTGTGTAGATTAATGATAGTTGATAGGATTGCAGCTTCTTTTTCTTTACATACAACTTTCGTTTCAAAATTCATTCTTCCACATTTATATCCTTACTTTTTTAAATCTGTGACTTTTTTCCAAAAATTTCCTACATTTTGAATTTTTATCTTGTTGATTAAAAATGATTGACTCTTGTATTAAAAATGTACTCTTTTTAGTTATAAATCCTCGTAAATTTGTGGTTTTAAAATTGCCGATTTAAGGTTTCGGTCTTCTTAATTTACTCTTCTTTCTGGTAAATTTATGGCGACATGCTTAAAACTTAAACTTCATTAGGATCTCATTAATTTACACTTGTTAGTTCTCTGATTTTTCTCTTAAATTCATGAATTTATTTTGTATTTATGACTTTAATCTTGTAAATATTTAGTGTTTTTATCCTGAAAATGTTTCACTTTATTCCTGTTAACTTGAATATTCTTTTTCATATATTAATGACTCATTTATTGTATATTCAGAATCATGATCTTGTAAATATTAGATTTTTTTTCTCCAAATTTTATCTCCTTGATCCCCTCAAATCCTCTGACTATATTCCCATTTATTTTACAAATTTTCTTGGAAATTCATGTCTTTAATTTTCATAATTTATAATTTTTTTTCTAGGAAAAAAAATATTTTTTATCTTTTGATTTGTTTTTTCTTGTATTCCAATAACTTTTTCCTCAGATGCCTTAAGTTTTTAAAGCTTAATGTGACCTGAATCTTCTGTTTCAGGTTTGAGTATCACTATGATAACAGTTTTAAAAGCACAAATCATTGATCATGCCATCTTTTCCTTGGTTACATCACCGAAAAAGATTCAAGTTTTGATTCATTTATTTGTTTCAGGCATTTGTTTTATTTAATGAATTTTCGTACTCAGTATTTTCTTTTATCTTTATTTGTGCTCCTTATTTTGTCAAACGCAACTTTCAGGCAACTAGCAAGTAGAAAGAAAGGCTTTATCCAAAACTATCCTGTGGGTTCTGAACTATTGCAGTCAAACTGACCATCCAAAATCCTGAAGTTTATCATGGATGACTTCTTAAAACCCTAAGATCAGATCAACGCTAGTCAAGATGATTTTAAACAGTATGATATGGATGAAATGGAAATCTTGGAGGAGTTGGAGAACCTGGTGAAGTTTGAGAAATTTGCACTGATATTCATGGGGGTCATAACACTCTGGGTACTGAGATTGTCCAGAAGTCTGGAAATGAAAGGGAGATGGAGGGGGGAGACACCTGATGACCACCTCTGGTTCATGTAGTATCTGCTGTTAAGAGGAGAAGGACTTTATGAGAAAAGGTCGGAGCACAGCCTGTTGGTGTCATCCTTAAAACTGTTTGTCGAGTGAATGAACTGACAGCAAAAAAGATTGAGATACGATCTGTAAAACCCAAATCAGTGAGCTGAAAGATGTCCCAAACTCTGCTGAACTGGAGATAGATCAAATTTCTTATTATTCTTGGCCTCCACCTTTTATGAGGTCAGAATACAAAGAGGGAAAGGAGAGGAGAGGATATAGAGAGAAAGAACGAGAGAGAGGGTTAGGAGTGGCGACTTGAATCTGCAGCTGATGTGCTCAAGACTGAACATGGGACACCTGCTCCATGGACTGGACCTCATAACTGTGATCTTCTGTATTAACCAGTATGTGAAATCTCTCTTATATTTCATCAATAATTTAAAAGCAGCTTTAACCATCTCAAAGAGTCTAAATATTGAATATTAATTACTGCTCTGTAGTTCAAAACTCAAAATCAATCCCAAAACAAAAGAAATCATCTCGCTTTTTAACCAAAGTCTCCCTAAAGCTCATTTAAACAACAAAATATCTAATATCATCTCACAGACACAACATGAACATGAACTAAATCATAGTCAAACTTTGGTAAACAGGTTTACTAAAAGTGGGAGCTGTGGCAAAGACTGAGGAGCTGCTTGAGTTCATCAGAGCTACAATGGCGCCCTCTACAGGGTTTGACGAGAGGAGACAAAAATACACAGATCAGAGGACAGAGACTGGAACTGGAACTGGAATAAATGTTAATCTGAATAACACCATAACCAGATTAAAGGTTGTTTAGACAGGAAACAGAAATCTGACTTTGTACAGTCCAGATATTATTTCTTTATCAGCCGAAATGAATCAGTAAATAAACAACAAAATTTACTGTCTCTGCCTCTTTCAGTTTTCATCCAAGTCTGTGTTAGCAGATAGTTGATGAGCTAATTGACTTTCATTTACATTTACACACGTGTCCATTTTTTAAAATGTCATTTACCATGGTAGTTCTATTTTGATATACTGAAAATATTGCATTTACACAAACATTATATGTATATATCTAAAACACCCATATATCTTGTTTTATTCAGCGTGTCTCTTTTATCATCATTTTCAATAAAAACTAACTATGGATCCAGGAAGTCTTTTTTACCCCCAGCCATCAAACTTTACAATTTAGTAGATGACTTTTTGAGACATAACAAATGAGACTACAGACAATTGAAAGTTCCTCTTCTTTCTTACTTTCTGAATGAAAACAAGATTAATTTTCCAAAATCTTGACGGGGGGTCAGGGGGGTCATCTAACAAGGTTTGTCCGATATTTGAGTCAAAATGTAACTTCATACCTTCTCTGTTGGTCCACCACAGTCAGTAAATCTTGGACACATTACTGCTCTTCATAGTTTTAAACTACTTTTCACAAACACTGTGATCATGGGATCGTCAGTATGTAGGAGATTAAAGGGAATCTAAATTTATAATACATGTCTAAGAAAGTGTTTACACTTATCACAATGAAAACTTGTGTTTATGTCTCTAAAGCCGTCATTAACACCTCAGTATCCTGACTGAAATGAAGCACCAGGCAGCTGCACGGCTGATCACATGACAATAAGACCGACGTGTGGGAGAGGTTAGTCAGCTGTGGAGTTTGTGTGTCTGTAAAAACACAATCAGAGCTGAATTCTGTTGCAATATAGTAACAGTGATAATAGATCAAATGTTTTGGACTAATATTAGATGTTTTATTGATCGGGAGAATACAGCTGAGAAATTATCTGATCATTCTCAAGTGAGTGTGAAGAAGAGAGCCTCATTTTCACACACCAGATGGCAGCAAATATCAACATCCAGGTTTGAGTCAGTGCTGGAACTCCAAATTTCCTGCAGTAAGTCACCAAAAACACTCACAAAATCACTTAGTTTCTTTATTCTCTCTTATTCTCTCTACTTCTGCTCATGCAAACATTTCAGACACTACACCTAGATGTCTTATACTCATATTTCTTCCATTGCAGGAGTTTAGACCACAGCAGAGATGGTGTAGGAGTGATGTGCAGTGACAGCTGTTAACTAGGTGATATTATATTCTGCAGAGAGAACAACAGCACATTTCTCCTGGTTCAAGAGCTCAAATCTGACAGTTTCAACTTATTATCTTCACCAGGGAGACACAAAACGTTCGGGTTGATCTTGTTCTCACGATTGCTGCTCATGTGTTTTCAAACAGATCTGCTTTTAATCTCGTTATGCAACCGAATGAAATTAATTGTGCCTCTTGATGAATCATTAAACAAACCAGGCCATCAGCAACAAGTCTGCTTTATTTCTGCATGGTGTTCGTTGGTACCTGTAATCCCTGCCACCAGCTAGGTGACATAAATGGGTCAGAATATCTAATTACTCTTGCATAATATAAGCCACACTGACCTGATAAAAATCTCATTTCAGGACGTGACAAGTGAGGACTTGATTGAAGGTAATGACTGAAATGTTTGGTAATCCGGCAAGCAAACACTTGTTTGATAAGTTTGTTGATGTGTCTTTGGAAACTAAAACAGTGAGTTATCCTGCGTAAATACACTCAGTGAGACTTTGGTTATTGTAGAGCAGGAGCTTTAATTTGCTTATGTGTCCTTGAATTTGCGTGTTGTCTAAAACACTTGCACATTACTCTGCCATGAGTGAACGCCAGATACATAATCTCACAACTGTACTCTTTATAGAGACTAATTTCTTAGCTGGAGAGTCAGGGATTAAAATAGGAGCCATGGAGAAATTTCCAAAACCTGAAAAAGTTGACAAAAACACTCAACTTCAGGCAGTTCACAAAACTAAGTTAGAAGACCACATTACTTATCAAAGTCACATATTTGTGAACTTTAGTTAAGTCATACACAATTTCTTTGTCTTTTAAAAGCTTAATGACATGATTTTGACCTATTTTAAACCCTTATGTTGGAGAGTTTCTGGAGTTTTGAAATTGAACTCTCGTCACATTTTCGACCAAAAAGAGCAAATTTATTTATTTTATGATTTATAATATGCCAAAAGTTTGGACTAAACTTGGGCTACAGGAAGTCCAGTTCAGCTTTAAGATATGAGTTTTTTTACATTTATGAAATATGCTGTATCGTATCGTATCATAACACGTCATATCGTATCTTATTGTATCGTATTGTATTGTATTGAATCGAATTGTATTGTATCGTATTGTATCGTATCACACTGTCTTGTATCGTATCGTACCATCATCTTTTCTCGTACCGTCTCGTCATATTAATGCTTTTTACGACATTTAAAAGTAAACAACTACCAGCAAAAAGATTCATGATTTCATAGTTTAATGTAAATACGTAAAAACTGGTGCATGAGGGTAGGTGTTATCCAAGCAGCCCTGTTTTTACAATTTTAACATAAAATATCCTCAACAAAGGATATAATTAACTTTCTTTGTTAGGGAGGACAAGATAAGCAAAGACTGCTTCCTCCACCGGGGGCACCAAAGTTAACATAACCCAAAAGTTCCTTACAGGACCTTTAAAAAAGGGTATAGACGATTTACAAAAACTGTTTAAATCAACTTTTACTCTACTTCACAACTTTTTTAGACTCTTTGTTTTAAGTGTAATACGAGTTAATTTGACCTTTTGTGCAAAAGCTGGTTTCTGCAGGTGGAGTTCAAGGCTGCAAAACCAAAACAGTGAGCAAAAATATGCAATCAACAAGTGACGTCCTGTCCAGATTTTGGCATATTTGATATTCCTTGTAATCGTCTCTTTCTTAAATACAGTCTTCCAGGCTGATTCTGCATTCCTCTTATTCACTGTACTCAAAGGACCGGAGCGCTGAGACTCAGAGAGGCGTTCAGTGGAGCAGCTTTCTGCTCTGGTGTTCACCAAAACAAATGTCTGAACTGTCAACATCCCTCCAGTGAACAAATCTGTTAACCCTCTGTGGACCGGGACTCTGAGTCCGACCCCTCCTCTTTTGCAAACATGTACTTAAGCAGAGAGACGTGAAGCTGTGTTTCATTTCTCACATTAGGAGAATTCCCCGCAGACACTCGTGTTTTTTTATTTTTACAGCCGGGGAGTTGAATGTATGCATGAAGTGTAATTGGCGGATTATAAATTCCTACACACTGTGGCTCTGTTGACTTTGCCATCTCTGATCCCCCAGAGTATTCATTTCAAAGGCCTCTATTTGTAGCCTTTTGGTGAAAAACCACAGTTTAATGTGAGTCCTGCAGCCCTCAGTGTGGCGAAATACACACGCGCACAAACACACATTATAATTGGGTCCTTTTAACGCGGCGATAAATTATGCATGAACTTAATGGTCGGGGTTTGTGGCCCCTGCTGATATGGAAACTGCAAGGGTTTGAGAATCTCTGTGGGGAATCAGCCAAGAAAATCTCCCATAATCATATATATACTTTAGGTCTGCGAATGAATTCATTACATTATACAGTTACTTTTATGTTCCCTCATCAAAATCAGGAGTGTGACATTTTCTCGTCTCACTTTTATGTGTCGAATGAGCTACGAAATTGAGGCACTTCTGCACATGTGATTGAGTTTTACACGTTTTCTTCTCATGGCAAATTAAGTCATGCTGTTCCTCATTACAGCAGGGTTGCTTTTTCCTCCAGATTCATTAACGTAAGAATAAAACTGCAGCTTCATCCAGCTGCTCGACGCTCACAGAGCCGCACTCGTAAAGCGTAAGCAGTTAAGACCATTGATGCAGCCTTGAGTCTTAAGGATTTGGAGGCAAACAAAGTTTCAGACATGCAGACACGTGCGTGTTTGCAAATCACACACACATTTACGTGTCAGAGGCAGAGGCAAGGGTGGAGGAGAAAACCACAACCTAAATACTAGCAGTTAAATATCAGGGATGACGAGGTTGGGCTTTCGCAGCCAAGCTGGCATGAAACCAACAATTATTGGAACTCCTGCTTAGCTGTAAAACTCGTATTTGGCTGTTAAACGTGGTGACGTTGAATTTTGAATAGCTCATTAAAGCTAATGAGAGAAACAGCAGTTCTATTCTGATCAGAGGCGAAGTTCTCAAAGGGTTAATTATCTTTCTTTTGGCTGAAAAACTCACTCATGAAGACATTCGCAACAGATCTATACAAGCCCACAGTTCATTATCCTCCAATCTTAAAAATCCCTCTGTCTTTTAAAGCGTTTTACAGGCTACAGCAGTGACTTGGGTGGCACCCGGTGTGTCCCATTTGTGGTGAGAGCAGAGCAAACTCTGCCGATGTGAACACAGCGCTGACAAAGTGGCGTGTTTGAAGATGTGGTGTCTGTTTTGAAAAGCAATTTTGAGCCTGATGACTGTTTTAATCACAGACTGTATATACAAAGTGGGCTCGGCCTCTGGTTCCGGAAAGTGACGCTAAACCCGCACTCTCCTAACAACCACTAGGGGGCGACTCGACTGGTTAAAATACACATATTGTGTAAAACATGGGCATAGTTTGAGCTGGAAAGGCCTTATGAATATGCTATGTTTGATATACTTTTACCCGGACATGTTCTCTTTTTGGGGGTGGTGTCCAGCTTTGTCCAGGAAGTTTATAAAATCCTTCAAATTTCCGGGGTGTTGTATGAAAGTTTTGAGTTTGCATAGCGTGGACTAACTGAGTCAGGCTTTCTTCACTCTGCAGGTCAATTCCGATTTTTTAACCATATGTGACACATATCAGATTTTTTCATCTAAGTGTGAACAGTGCAATTCTGATTTGTTCTAATCCGACCCAGGCCTCTTTTGTATGTGGATATAAATCGGATATGTGACTGCAGTGTGGACGCTCAGGTCGCATTCATCCGACCTATACATCATCAATATGCGATAAACGTCATCATCGTTCGACAAGACAATCAGGCACAGAAAGCAATTTGTGCTTTGTGCGCATGCAGGTCACTTCAAGGATGCATTTCGTTCACATTTGTTGTTGATATGTGAACGAGCGCACAAAAAGATTTGAATTGTGCATCATAACCTGCAGTATGAATGTAGCCTTAGAAGCATGTAAAAAACACTTGACCCGACCTGACCCGAAAAAGCCCTCGAAATTTTGCGTGCGACCCTGACCATAGTAATGTCCTCTTTTTAGGGATCCAGAATATGGTCACCCTAATATACTAGCTCCTGTTAAGAGCTGATGAATCAAGAAACCAGCGAAGAGGTTATAGCCAAAATCAGCTTTCATACATGATCGGACACAGATCTGCAAAAAATTACCAGAGAGGTTAAAATGTGTTTTCCAGGACGGTGCCAAAGTGTCCTTTGATAGTTTCGAGTTTTGGTGGTTATTATCTTATCTTATCTAGTTACACACCTCTCTAAGCCCAGAAGAATCTGCGCTTGCAAACACAAATCGGATTGTGTCCGTTTTTTTCAAGTTTTTATGTTATTCTTAAAAAGTTTCACTCTGGGACCTGGTTTCAAAAGATTGCTTTCAGGCCTCTGAGATGATGTTTCCTAAGGCTAAAATGCTAACATAGGTCTAAGGTTAAAATGTCACTCTGCACACCCTTCTTATTGGTGAAGCAATGATAGCTTTCAGGGATTAGTAGCTCCTGTCATCCATTATTTGTCCAGTTTTGACCATCACACTTTCTCTTTTACATCTTTAAACTGGTGCATTTTGCAGAGTCCCTCACCAAAGACAAAAACTTGCATGCTACAATTTTGTCCAGTCTGGTGGATTGAGATGGAAGAGAACCTGCTTCTTTGTAGATATAAAAGTTTTATCCAAACTAACCATTAAACTAATTTCGACACGCTTTGAAGAGTTATACTCCATTTCTACTGAGTCTGTTCTGCTTAACGCTACAGAATACTTCGTACTGTACCTTTAAGAGGAGCCAGATACGTCCATCACTCTTGATGAAGGTTTGCAAAGAGCTGACCGAGAGTGAAGATCGGACATCTATTTTATATGTTGTCTTTAAACCAAGTCAAAATGAAGGCTGACTTTGCACCGTGTCAGCTGGACGTGCATGCCTGCAAACGGCTGACCTCAGCGGACTCTAAATGTAGTTAGAGCAGGTTAGCCAGCCATCAGCTTTGAAAGCTGCAGCGAGTCGGAATTAAATTTACTAAACACAGCATCAAAACTTCAATGTGCAGCTAAGAGATTTTTCAGCTGATGTTTCACCTTAAAAAAGAGAAACTGTTTTAGCTTCTGTTTTAGAAGTATATCTAAATACAAAGGTTGCAGTTTTCTTTACAGTAAGCTTGGACTCTCAGCTCCACCTGTACCGTGCCAGACACAGCATGTTACCGTCTGCACTCCCCTCCCCTCCTATAGCTCTCTTTCTCTCTCACACAGGGAAAGTGGGGGATGAACCTGCCACCGCTCTGGGATTTACAGTTAAGCCAATTACCCAGGAGGTCATGAGAAGTCCTCATGTATGACCGATCACAAGTTTACCAGACCTTTGTCAGCTTAAGAGCCTCTGAGCCACACAGAGCGGTCGAGACAGTGACTTTGAAGGAAAATCAGCTGACTTATTCAAAAACGAAAGCTAAACCGACATGTTAGCTTTCTTAGGAGGTCGAAGGCGAAGCTGCAATACTGAGAGATGAAATATGCACAGATGAAAAATATAACAAGAGCTTATATGTTGTATTTACCAAAAACAAAAGAAAACGGTGATAAATGGAGCAGAATGAAGGATAAATATGGGTATAAACAAAGTGATGACGACTGAAGAGCAAAACTTGATTTCCACAGCCTCCAAATATTTTTCCACCTGCACTTATATATATTTGTTTTGTGTGTTTAATATGAGCCCCTTTTTTCCTTTTGAATTTTAAACACAGTGTTTTATTAAGCTAACCAGGCCGAGCTGTTTGTTTGCAGATAGTCCATTAATGGCATCACTAACAAGTACACCGTGGTTAATCAGGATTTATCTGTGGTCATGTTAGGACACGCTGCTGCCGCTACAGTGAGTGTGCTCTGCTTTAAAGTACAACGTTCACATGATTTGGATTTATTACACACGATTAACTCATTAAAATTACCTTTGCTGCAGTCTTTGAAGGTCTCAGATGTAAAAAGAAACCGATTCAAGTGGTTCAGAAAAGCAGTTTAATAATCCTGCTAACAGTGAACTCTGGTAACCTTTCCTTAACTGCATAATGTTGAATTTCTTTATGATAACATGCAGAATTTAAGCACATAATTAACAAATGTGAGTACGTTTTTGAGTGGATATTGAACATCTCTGGACCTGTAACAATATTGAAGGGATAGTTTGTGTTTTTTTGAGCAGGGTTGTATGAAGTTAGACTATCAAAGATGAGGCCCTCTATATTAAAGGTATAGTTTTTAGCTACACCTCTCTTGCTCACTCCTATAATCAGTGGAGGGATGGTGGCCTTTGTGGACAAGGAGTTCCATTACCTATTGGTGCATCTCAGATGGCCACTCACGGAATACAAAAACTTGATTATCAGTAGTTTGTCCATTCTGTGCCACCATAAAAACAAAGACAGTGTCATGATATATGTTCCAGTATTTAGTTTTCTCCTGGTTTTGGTCTTTTAAGTGTATTTTCTTTGTGATTTTCCCTAATGTTCTCGTTCCCCAGTAATTTTGCTTCAGTGAGACACAAACCCAAAAATCTTGCGCCAAAACAGAAACTAATTTACTCTCCAAACTGACCTTGAAGCACCATCATTAGATAAAAATAGAGAAAATGCTGTCATTATGTTGTTGCGCCGTCATGTGTAATGATGCACAATGATGATGTATTTTAATGAGACTTTGGCAGCATGTGAAGGTACATTCAGAGGTTATTGATATGAGTGGACTGCAGCTTTTGTATCACGAAATCATTAAGATTTGAGTTTTAAATGCTGATCACAGCAGAGCTCATTTCCCACTTCTGGCTAACAGTAAATGTGTTGTGACGGGAGGTTTTCCTCAGCAAGCTGTTATTTATTCAGGGACATTTTGCTGAGTGTGCAATGTGCTATCTTGTAACCACAGGGGAACCGTTCGCTCAGAGGGAGCCACAACCTCAGGCATCTTTATTTTGGTCCAGAGTTGGTTTGGAAATCAGGTGCACTGGAGCGCTATTCAGGACTGAGACCAGGTCACACATGACTCATAAAAATAGAGAGGTAGATATGAATGAAATCTCTCTTATATACCTTTTAAAAATAAATGTTTCTGAGATGACCTTAAATTTTCTGTATATTCACTAGAAATCAGTCTATAAACAGTCATCTTGGACATTACTGGTCTATTTTATCCAAACTGTGTTAATTTAAATCAATAGGGACAGGATTGTAGTTTGTCATTGCTTCTAAGTTTGTTGTTTTTTTGACTGGAAAAGAAACAAGTTCTTGGATGTTTTAGGATATTTTAAAAGCTGCTGTAAGGATTTTTGATTTGTGCAAAATTTGGCGCCCCCTGTGGACGAAATAAAACCTCTTAAATGTGAAGGTAAATGTGAAAGAAGTGTTTTGTGTTCATCAGACGTCGAGGAGACCCGCAGATCGAGTCAGTATTAGGTTGGTCCGTCAAAGACCACATCTGGACGTCAGTGCAATTTGCAAAATAGGTTAGAAATCTAGATGTTGGACCAAATTGGACCTTTCTTGGATGTCGCTCTGATGTTTAGAATTTAGATGTCATCTGAAGACCAACTTTAGACATCAGCACAACATGCAAAATGGATCCAAGATTTAGACGTCATTATTGGACCTCTTTTAGACGTCGAAATGACATCCACATTTGTACCTAATCATCGAAAAAATATGTTAAATAGATATTATTTCGACATCGTATTGGGTAGTTTGGTCTCCTCACAGTGACAGTTTTACTCTCAGTGGGTACATACCATGAAAGAAAGTATAAAGGCTGTTTGTAGGTCCGACACCAGCCCCATCACAGTGATTTCAGGCATTAGAAAACATAACAGAGAAATTTTCAGACTTGTTTTTGACAGCCTTGTTTGCTTCTTGCTCTCCAAAGTGCTGATCAGATTATAAACACCCAGCTGATTCCTCCATGGAGTCAAGAATGGTCCTAAATGACAGCTGGTTTACCTGGGGCAGGCCTGTGCTGGAGGGAGTTATTTCAGAGTCACAAAACCAAACAGGTTTGAGGTTGGCTGAATCAACTGAGTGTGTTTCTCTCGTCCAGGTAATTGCTGTTTGTT
This sequence comes from Xyrichtys novacula, assembly GCA_962446985.1. Lineage (NCBI taxonomy): Eukaryota > Metazoa > Chordata > Actinopteri > Labriformes > Labridae > Xyrichtys > Xyrichtys novacula. The sequence goes on from OY660871.1 coordinate 31,428,929, forward strand.
TCCTGTTTCCTTCACATGACATCCATATATTTCAAGTGTTTAACATGCAGCTTACCCTCACGTTATCAAAACAGCATCAGGTGAGCACACAGTAAACATAACCCAGTTTTTGTTTCCGTCATCCCTCGTGATGGTTTTGAAAAGGTCGTATACGAGCTTTAATGGAGTGTGACAAACATCTTTCAAGTTAAACTGAAACCTTTTTATTTTCTGTGTTGCTTAAAATGTCATAAAAATACCCAAAAATAAAGAGTTCACAATTGAAGTTCAAGTTTATATTTGAAGCTTGTCTATTTTACATAATCTGGGGGATTATTCCAGGTGTTTGCTACATGATAATTACTTTTCATGCTGTAAAGAGTCCTAAATACTGAAAAAAAAACACATTTGTGACTTTCAAACTGCCTTTCCTTAACAATGTTCCATTCATTTGGTTTCCTTACCTCCCTTTTTAAAAACTAAAACAAAACAGCCTCTGACAAGGATCACAAATGGAATTAAAAGACAGAAGTTTATTTAAAAATGTTATCATCGTAGCTCATTGTGTGGAGACTTTTGATAAGAAAAAATAAGAAACAAAAACGAACAGAAGGGTTTTTTATTTTTTCCAATAAAATCTGCCCAACATGCAGAAATTTGGCATTTTCACCCTCTCGGTTTACACCCATGTGTCAGTGCTGACCTTATTTTCACTCTTGCTCCTTCTCCTATGCTGAAGACAAACACAATGAACATACATAATGTATTTTCCTCTCTGACAGACCAGCAGACGAACACAGAGCTCTAATGCTTGTTGTTTCTTGACTTCACAGACCATAATTTCAGGGTTAGAGTTACACTTTTGTCCCCGCAGACTGAGCTCACTGCACCTGCTTTGGACGGCATCAACAAACCGTGGAGCAGGAAGTTCTTTATTATTAGCCCGCTGGCTTTTGTTACTGTGTTTGTTCAGTGACATCATGGCATGTTATCATGTGAGTAATGGAGGTTTGTTTGCTGAGAGGGTGTACCAGGCACGTCAGCACAAAGAGAGGCCGGGCTTTCACGGATCGTACCACATGTGTTCGGTCCTTCCCATATGATCTTAACAAAAACTAAGTGTTTTATAGAATTTCCAAGAGGAGAAGTCCTACTGAAGTTGGTGTCTTTCTTCTCTTGTGCCACCATCAGATTGACAGTTTGTGTTTTCAATGAGATGCTGCAACAGACAACGTAAAGGTTGTCAAAATGCAATACTTGATTCTGATCGGTCATGACCCCAAAGAACAGTAATCAATTTTGAATGGCAAAAGTGACATCAGGGGTCTGGCATGTCTCACTATTGCCTGTTGACACTGTGGCAAAAATGTCCCTGAGTCACTGGACCCCAACCAAATCCTGTCCTGTAATCCAGGCCACAGCAGTAGACAGGGTGACCAAACGTCCTCTTTGACCCTGACATGTCCTCTTTTTGAGGGCTGTCCAGGTTTGTCCGTCTTTGTCCGGGGAAGTTTATAAAATCCTTGAAATGTTCGTGGTTTTGTACGAAAGTTTCGATTTTGTGTCACATGGATTTACTGAGTAAGGAGCGGGTAAAAGATGCTCAATCCGACCTGAAAAACTCTCGAAATTAACTTTGAGTGACTCTGTGACCCTGCCTCCGCGTAATCGTGTCCTCTTTTTGGGAAGTCGGAATATGGTCACCCTAGCAGTAGCTAAACTGCTGATCACTTCAAAGTAACTTAAACCGTATGCAGTGGCGATAATAATAGTACTGTCAAAGGTAGGATCTGTATTCCTGCAGAGATCCTGTTCACCTTTTCTTATTCGCCCTTAATGGCAAAGTTTAATTAATGTGAAATATAAAAAAGTTAGCAGGTTAATTCATTGATTTGATCATGATGCAACATATATGAGTTTGTTGTTTATTCATCCTACATGGAGGCTGATTAGAAGCTGTTGTCGAGTGAATTTAGCAGACACTCTGAGATCGCAGGTTAGCATTAAAGAGAAAACAGACGGTAGAGCACTGCGTCTAGACGTAACCTGCACCGACTTGTCACTAATGGGCTCTAATTTGTGACTATTTTGGTTGTGCAGTAAAATTATATTTCCTAGACTATGACTGTGTTAAGTAGGGCCTACCTAAAGGTGCAGTGCATATATTTAGCTGTATTTAGCAGTGTGTAAACACTAGTATATCATTGAAATCTTAGACTGAGTCTTTTGCATCTCCACGGTTTGGGTATTGAGAAGAGGAGAGTAGTTGTTGGGCAAAAGAATTTATATTAACAGACATCTTTGATCGTAAAAACTCAACAAATGGAGGTTCATAAGCACAACAGGAGCTTCATGCCCTTATAGGCCACTGCCACAAGGGAGCATTTCAGTCTAGAATCTGACTTCTAGATATAGTTAAATATTGAGATTTCATTTTAGATCCTTTAATGTTAGCATACTAACATGTCATTCACACATGGCAAGTGTTGTGCTAACCAAATGTTAGCATTGAAAATGTGAGTACAGTTACACCTAAAATACCAACCTTAGTAAAACATATTAAATCCGCTCATCCTGTAACCATACTAACATTAAAGGGAGTTTACTCGCTTGCTCAGACAGGCGTGGTGTACACAGAATGGTGATTTTCACTGGCAAACTACACTTCTAATTATGAGCTTATTGGCATGTTTGTATTAGCCATCAATGTGCCTCAGTATAGCCTCACTCATAGCCTCAAATATCTCATCAGCTTGAAATTTCTAGAAAAAGGAAGGAGTTAAAACGAGTGGCTCTGTGTCTTTGAGATAGCTGTCTATTCTTAGAGTTATAATTCTCGAATACAGTTTCCTATTCCTCTTTACTGATGTATTCAGAGGCTCCTAAATGACTGTCAAACTGTCTGATTAAACCGGAAATGAACACAGACCAACCTGCCATATTGTCTTTGAATAATTCAGGCTTTCATTTAAGGAGACCACCAGCAATCAGTCAGTAACAGGAGGGAAGGGACATCCCTATTATGAAATGCAAATTTGTGGAAACTTCATTTGATTTGACTGGTGAGTGTGTTAGTGGGTGAGTGTTGTGAACGTGCAGTGTGTTGTGCAGTGTACCAACCTGCAAACACACAACATGCCTGATTAAAATGTCTCCCCATCCTTATCACAGCCAGGATCCCGGGAAATAATTGTGTAACCCATTGTGTTTCCTGGTCAGCGAGCATGCTAACACAGAGGGAGAGAGAGTGGTTTTCCCTCCACTCTCTCCTCATTAGGATGCAAGTGGGGCTGAGGTCTCTGATGGATGTGAAGGCCTTTGTTTGTGTCTGCGTTCAAGTAGGACCCATTTGTCCCGCTGTCTCTACAGGGACATGGGACTTTAATAGCTGGAGGTTGACCTAGTTGCCTCGTCTAGCCAGCGCTTGTCTCTGAGTGCAACTGTGAGTGAAAGAGAAAATTGGGAGGAGAACAGAGGGGGAGGAAAGGGAGGAACTGGGGTACACTCCCCCTCCCCTGCTGAGTGATGGGACAGCTGAGGGCATCTGTGTGGCAGCAAAACAAACCCGCATACTCTCACTGCTCCTTCTGCAGAAATAGAACAGCAGCATCCATGAAGGCACGTGCAGCAACTGGAGCTGAGAGGCGGGATGCTGCTGCAACTCTTCTCACTTTACAGGCAACAGCATTTCAAAAACAACGTACAAACTTTTTCACTTTTCACAAGTTAAGAATAACTAGTGGGAATACCAAGACTGATAGAGGTAAAGTGACATGCAACAGCAGAAACCATGTGAGCTTACAGCTTTATCAATCCTGGTTTTTAAATGAACACTTCTACGATACGATACGATATGATACAATACGATACAATACTATACGATACGATACAATACAATACAGTACAACACGATACAATACTATACAATACAATATGATACAATATGATGTGATATACGATGTGAAAATAGACAAAACTAAAATTGTGACTTGAATTACTTTGTAATACTAAATCTACTGAATCAAAACTTGATGATACGATATGATACGAAACAATACGATAAGAAACGATACGATACGAAATGATACGATACAATACAAAACAATACGATTAAATACGATACGATATGATACTAAACATACAATACAATTTAATACAATACAATACAATACATTGCATTGCGTCTTGCCATGTAGTGTCCGAAACCTCCGGTAATTGAGTTCACTACATAGTTAACTATCTAGTAAAACCCCATATGGGGATTGGGGGTTAGGGATTGAGTGATTCATTTTGGACACAGCCAGAATGTCAGAATAATGGGTGTTACAGTATAATGCCATATGGCATGACAGGATAGGATGATACAATACAACAGGATTCGATGTGGGTTGCTACGACAATGCAATATAAGACGAAACGATACGATACGGTGCTGACTCTGATGACTCAGTATCATCATCTGCTGTATCTCTCTTTCTCTTGAACATAAAATAAAATTTTCTCTGCATTTTGTTTTATTTCTGCATTAAGATTGAAGCAGCTGTCTCTTTAAAAGTTCCCTCCTTCCTCAAAACCCGGGAGGCGATTCATCCCAAGCGCCTAGGCAACCAGCGTCCAATCAAAAGTGCGCACTGAGCGCTTAATTTCCGGAGTTTGTTTGTTTGCGGAAGTAAATACGACTCACTCGCGAACAGCATGGTCCTGTTGGATTACTACGGCAGTGCAGAGTGCAGACTGACGTGCGGCAACACGGTAAGCTAATGTAGCCTTCATATATTACAGGGGTGAAAGTTTGTACCGCTGCGTACAGACTGTAGACTGCTGTTTACGTCTTCACGGTTGGACGTACCGCTGCGTAACGGTTCTGCCGAGTTCTCCTACTTCCGTTAAACGTCCTACTGTAGGATAAAATAACAGACGTATCTGCCAATCTGTGCTACCTCGTCAGAAAATCCTACCAAGTGTTTCCCGTTTTGTTTATTTTCATTTTTTTAAAATTTCAATGGCATTGGTCATGCAAAATTAAAATTACGTTTTTGACTTGTGCGCATGCGCAGTGAGGCATGGTAGGACATGTTGACGGGTGGGATGGATTTACAGTACACCGGCTAAATTTAACCCCTGGCTATGACATGACACAGGACAGCGCCACATGATATGATGATACAGGATGTTAAAGCCCAATAAAAATATGATATGATTAAAGACAATAGAGTAGGATACAACTCTAGATACTGTTAAAGCCAATATGTCGGGGGATTTCATTATTTACTCAACTACTACACACATTCAGGTGTCACTTCGGTATGTTGAGAGTTCATGTGAGGCCTTGAAATGATATTTTTACATCCTGAGGAGGAAGTAGACTTTGAATTCTCTGTTTTTTATAACCCATATCTCTTTTCTGTGAAGCTAGCAGTGACCACATTTCTTCCTGTGGCTCCATTTAGTTAATCTAATCAGGTTATAATGTCAGTTCATGAGCCGTCCTTCATGGTGTTTTAGCAAAATCTATCTGCTCTTAAACACAAATGTCAAAATAAAGCCTTACTCTGAATCTAAAATAGCCTTATCAGCTCCAGCGTTCATAGAAATGCCAACACGCCGCTAGACAATATGAATCAAAACAGAGGAGATATTTTGTCAGCATTCCCAGATTGGGTTTTAGAGCGCTTTGGGATTACAGAGAAAGCCCTAAAAATGTCACATTATGTGTCATGCTAAGACATGTGGTGTGAAATTCTCCAGGCAGTATTCTAAAAAACAACATTCAGATGCAGATGTTGACAATAGCTGATGAGGGATTGTTCGCTGCAAGGTTTTCCTTCCCAGAATCCTTCTGCCCACGTGTTTGTGTGTCAGAGAGCGTGCAGGGCCTGCAGCACACACTTCCTGTAGGACGAGGATACACCTGCTCATGCTGAACAGGTCCTCATCGGGTTAAAGGCGTCACTGCTGCTCCCTGTGGAGGGGGGAGCCTATTGTGCAGAAAGCTGCTGAACTTGTAGATCACTATTCAGCCGTCAAGAAACACAGTCATGTGCTGTTTGTCTGTTTGTCGCAATGTTTATCATCTGAAGTCTGTGTGTCATGACGTGTACTGAAGTCATGAGTAGAGGATGCAGGACAAGATGTTTCCTAATGATGTAAGACTCTTAATGTCGTGATGAATCTGCACGTACCAACAATCAATTTGACCCTTTGAACTTGCACTAAAAATATGGTAGTGATTGAATACAAGTACTGGCTTTTTAGCAGTTGAATCACCTCTTCAGTATTTATCGACTAGTAACTGACTGAAGCATTAGTGTTCGACCTCCTGAGTCCTTCCCACACGGGTTGAAATGAGTCTTAATCATTTTGAGATATCTACAGGTTCATTCAGAGACATGTTTGTGTTTGGATGAAAGTAATATTAAAGCAACTGATATTAATCAGGGTGTCCAGATACAACTTTTGACTTCCGATATGATTCTGATATTGTAGCCTTCAGTATCGGCTGATACCAATATTGATCCGATATTGGCACAAAATTGTGCATGGCAAGTTTTTCACTCAGCTGCAACGTCTTAATAAATGTCCGATATCAACATCAGATCGGGACACTCCTACTAATGCCAGTTACTGGAATCAGTGCATCTGAGCCCCTTTTGCACATAAAATGCACTCCTGAATTGTTTTAACATCATGGGTGGTGTATGTACATATGCTAGTGGTTATTAATATATTAATCAGGGGTTTAGCAGAAAAAGGCTGATAAAGGTAAAGCCAGGCAAATTCAATGACACAGCACATTTCAGGGCAATTTAATGTGCTTCACAACAAGATATAAACAAAATGACAAGGGTCAGTAACACAAATTAAAAGATGACATTTACAAGCTCAAACAAAACTCAACCCATAGAGTAAATAAAAACAATAAAACTATAAGCTTAGTTTATAATAAGACAAGTCTAAAAATCAGCGTAAAAGTAACAGTACATGATAGAATAATTTTATAAAAGGCAGATGTGATCGATTTGTTTCATACATTTATCCGGAGCTTGTATGAGGCCATGGGGTTACCTGGCAAAATTGCTATGTACAGCTGTGTGTCGTCTGCATAGCTACAGTAACTTATTTTGTTGTTTGTGATAAACAGAAGAGGCCCTAGGATGGAGCCTTGGAGATCCTCATATGTAAATTTTCTTTGCTTCAACAGAAAGTAGTCTCAGTTTTCTAGATAGGATAGACACGACTTGGGTGGTGTGCTGGTGTATGCAAAAAGTCTGAAAGAAGTTGAGATAACAGGTGTATGAAAGTGGCTGGTAATATGATGCTGCTTTATACTCTTTGCTTTTTTAATCTAGAGATAATCTCCATTATGTAAGACTCGTCCTTCTTTTGCATCTTGCTTGGACGTTAGGATGAGGGGCAAAATATTTGGGTGTGTGAATGTGGTGTAAATCTTTATTCGATGTGTAGTTTTATTCTCTTGTTTCTGGGGCAAAGTCTTCTCTCTTTGCCTAATAGCACTTCAGCAGAGTCCACAAAGTGAACTGGCACCTTTCCAGCTATTTCCATGCATGGTCTGATATATGGAGACATTTCAAGTTAAGAACAAACAGACGTGACTTGTGCAGCCCAACAGCAGACAGAAGAGTAAAGCAAAAAAGTAGCTCTTTGTCACTCAGAAAGCTCCCTTTTTTCTTCCTCTTCCTTTTTCTGCGTCATCACTTTTCCTTCCATTCAAGATTTTCCAGTGTAAACACACATGATATACGCTGACACCACAGCTGAAAGAAAGAAAGAAAGAAAGAAAAACTTCCCCCTGAAATCCCCGTGCTGAAGTTCCTGTAGTACGTTTGACGAGCAGATAAAAAGTTTGGGCTCATGCCAGTTATTGCGTGAAATACGATTTTTAAAACACTGCAGTCTGTGGCTTTGGATGTTCAGGGTTATCAGAGATTATTGGCGCCACTGAAACACACAACCCCTCATGTAGAACAAGGGCTCATCTGTGTCTCCTGTGGTTTCACATGCAGGTGGAGGTGGACACTGGCTACTTTTGAAGTCTCTGCTTTCAGACCTCGCTGTGTCTCCGAGCTCAGGGGCCCCACTGCAGCATATCAAACGCCGTCTAAAGACAAAGCTACTTTGTATTTTTTTTTTTCATGGCCACAAAGATAGATTGCTAATGAGTCTCTGAGCTCAGATCTGACTTTGGGACTCTTGTCTCGGGTTTCAGCTCACATTGCAGAAAAAAAAGAGCGACTTTATCAGTCTGCTCTCGTTTGTGCAACTCGACTCAAGCTCAGAGGGATTTTTAAACCTCTTTGTGGCTGGTTTTTGGTTTCTCAGAATAAATTCAAGGGAGAAGAACTGCATCAGAGTTGAGTTTAATCCCTCTTTAAACAGCTGCCTTTGTTTTTCAGATTACAATGACAATATTGCTGCAGACAAATACGATCTTTTTGAGTCTTTGAGACATAATTCGACTTGAGCTTCTTTGTAAAATATGCTGGAAAATGTGTGTTAATGCCTTTTTGGGAATCAAATTTCACTTCTAAGGAGGTGATGAAAGGCTGCACTTGGTTGGTGTTTGTTGAAAATAGACGCTGGTGTTTTATCTAGTTCAATCATTTGCATTTGGCATTTAAATATGTTTACAGGAAGTGTTTAACCGCAGAAACAAAGACAAGAAAAAGACCAGATCAACCTGTTCATGTACAAAGGGGAAAGAGTTTGTAAGAGAGACCGAACAAAAGGATTAAAACTGCAGGAAACGAGTGTTTAAACGCAGACAGAGGTGACGAACAGGTTCTCTTAGTGTTGTTTGAATGTGATCCCTCTCTTCACAAAGACTCGTTGACAAAAAAGCAGGTGTAGATTACAAGAACTGAAGCTAATAATGTGAACACATGAGCTCCGAAACCATCCAATACAATTACAGTGTTGAAATACCATCTTGGTGATGATCCGTGAAAACACTCGATCAAACCCTGAGAAAACATGTAGTGCTGCACACTGAATGTGTATTAATTACCCTCTAGATGCTTGAATCGCTTCTACAAATGCAGGTTAGAACTGTACCGTTCAAAAAAGAAACCACATATAAACAAGATCCAGAAATATATGAGACTTTTTAGTGCTTGAGTTTATTTAAGATGGCTTGATATCAGCACACAGTTCAAGAGATCGTGATCCAGAAACCCTGATCTGATGAATCAAAATCTGTCTTTTTTGGAAATCCTGGACATCTCATTGTCTGCTTAAAAAGACAGGGGGTTAGGTACCATCTGGATTATTATCGACGTTCAGTTTAAAAGCCAAAATCCCTGATATTATCCCTGATTAAATAGAACAGTACAATGCAGCAACTTACTTTAGATAGTAAGTGTGCTCTCCCCTTTGTGAGATGTAAAATTAAAGTGCAGCCTTAATGGAGGCTAACATATTGTGTATTAATCTTGTATTACAACCCATGGCCCATCTGTTAACATGGAGAAAGTGGGATTTTGATTTAAACTGCTTCACTGTCTGTGTTTTCCATTTTAACACAAAGTCTATCATACTGCTTTAAGAATAATACGCTTCTTAAACTTATGACTAGGGTGTTTTTTTATATCCCATACACTTCTTTTACATTTAGTTGTGCTGTATGAAATATTGGACTTGTACTTATTGAACTCACCCATTGGTTTCTGAAGTAAAGGCTTTATTGGAAATGCTGACTCAGCCTATTTTTTCGAGACAAAGAGGTGTAACTGAGGTAGCCTTAAACAGAGTATATCCACCTGTCTCATTATGCCCCACCCCCGATTATGCATACCTTGTAACCTCGATACCTTATAAAATTAGGTTGCATAAATTCATAGAGAGACAAGTCATCAGAACCACCCATAACAGTACCCGGGTCGTTGAATACCACTTTATTTTAGAGGGTTTATTTGTCAAATTCATAGGTTGGAAAATACAACAGGACTCATGTCGTCAAAGATGAATGAGAGGAAAAAGATTTTGGTAAAAAATAAATGTAGAAACATAATCTTCAAATCTGTAGCATGCTGTATAAAGGATTAAATCTCTAAACCTTTTTATCATCCATGCATGAACAATGGTTTAACATCAGCACTCTGCATTATCTATTCTTTTTCACTAGAATCGAGCGTTCTCATGTCTGATATTGTGCCGCATTTTAAAGACTTTCAACAGTTAAGGTGTACGAACTAAAATTTAGACATAAAATGTGAGATAAAATAGGACAAAAATTTAAATTTTGTCTGGAGTCTCAGATGCATAATCATCTAAAGCCAGCTTTTGGACAAGCCCTCTATAGCTATGCAGATTTTTCAGATTTCTGTATATAGCTGAGCAACGCTGCAAACATGTGTGGAGCCTCTATGACAGGCAGAGTGGATTAAAGCACCGCGGTCCAAACATTTAAGTCAAATGATAAACTAAATATTCCCTGAGAGATTCAGTCTGTAAACTGGAGCATGTGCACACACTGATACTCAGCACCTTGTTTTGGCACCCTCCGCCTATTATGAGGAAACAAATAAGCCTCTAGAGGCAATGACAAATTGCTGTGGCATCTGGTGTATACGCATGACTGGAAAAATGATCTCAGTATTGGGTCAAGAACTCGTTCTCTACGTACAAGTCACTGTTACCTGTTTGACTTGCAACTTTAGACTCAGGAATGAAGGCGTGGCTCAAATATTAGAGTTATTTTTTGTCATTTGTTTAAAAAGGTGAACTTTCATAGAGTCTATAGTTATTGTATTACCATATTTTGTTTGAAATTTAATAGTTTGGCTCACAGTTCTTTGAAATTAGCAAGCACGTTTTTGAAATTAGATGAAAGTTTCATGAAATCAGTCATCTTAAGATTTTAAATCAAGTTCAGCTCAAGCCAACTGACCAGCCAATTTAACTCATTTGGTAGTTTTGGTGCTGTGGGCAGGTGCAAAGGCTAGCCACATAGGAAATCAGCATCACTTTAGAGCCTGTCAGAAGATGGATGCATGAAGTGCTCTAAAATATCCAGTCAGACAGATGCATTATCTTGGTGTGCACCCACTAGCAAATAACATGGCACCTTCACTTCTTGGATTACGCACCTCTTCACTCTTGCGTTTAAGAACCTGTTGATCCAAATGAAATGTGTTATCCACTGCCATCTGAAAAAAGAGGACTTAAGACCACTGAGTCTGAACAGTCCAGTTCTTGCTTAGCCTACTTGAGCTGCTCCTGATGTTGTCTTTGGTTCAGGAGTGGCTTGCGATTACATCTTTCTGTTTACATCTGCGGTGGCTCGTGATGCACGGACACCAGCCCTTGTTTACTCTCCGTGATGCTCCAGTTGACTGTTCTTGACAATCCTCTCAAGGCGGCAGTCCTCTCTCTTGCTTGTGCATCTTTTCCTGCCACGCTATTTGCATTCTGGCAAATGCGGACTGCAAACAGCAATAAATGACCTCACCCTGAGACTGCCCTGTGTTTGCGTCCCACTTCTTTTACAGCTGAACGAACAACTTGACATGCATTGCTCTTGCATGTCAACCTTTGTTTTTCAGAGCTATACTGCTGATGTTTTTCCATCTCGGACAATACCACTCAGACTGCAGATGGAAAGTAGAACGATTTTAATACCAAAATCCTGTCCTGCAACTCCAGACTTTACATTTTGAAGAGCTTACGTTCAACAGTAACTCTCTCATGTTTGGTTGATCCATGCTTTTCAGTCAACACGCCGTCTACCAGCCTTTTAATCACCAGGGAGGCATTTTAGTGATAAACTGTGTCCCGTACCGGCCAAATTAGCCAATCATAGACTTTAAAAATGATCTGTATCCACCACCATGTTGGTCACTCTGTTGTGTGAAGGACAGGGCTGATTACATGTGAAGGATTACTCCACTTTAACCAGACTGTCAGCTTTTTCTAAGCAGATCACATGAATTTACAAGAAAAACCCTCCGGCTAAGCCACTGACTCGCTGAACACTCACGTTTTGATGGCGGAAAAGCACAAACAGGGTTTTAAGTTCATTATTTCAGAAAAAAAAACTAATTATCTGACATTTTAATGACGTGAAATGGCTTAAATGTGAGTTAAAAAACCATGTCTGACATTATTTATCACGCTTCAAGGAGTTTCCTCCCGATTGCAGATAAAAGTGGAGTAGTTTTCCCGTCAAGCTGGAAGATTAATCAGAAAATCTGACGTGCAAGGTTAAACTGGGAGTGAAAGAAACAGGAACAAAAGAGCACTGTGGGAGAGAAAGTGATAAGAGGCTTAACTCGGCTCAGTGACAGTCGAGGCTGCGCACAGTGAATTTACTGCAGGAGAGAGAAAGACAAGAGTGGAGGAGTTTTTAGTTTACTTCAACCTCATAACTTTGTACTAATGTACTCCAGATTAACAGTCAATTATCATTACAGGTTACAAGCAGGCCTCCTTTTAAATGAGGAAATCACATTTCAGATATTTATTGGTTAATTGGAATTAGTGAAGTCACGATTTTACATTCTCATGATTATTCTGACCAAAATGAAAATCGTGAAATCGACATTATTGTTTTACTGTCAGGCCATGTTTGATTTAGTTTGAGAATTTAAATATAGAAACACTTTTTGTACGTAAATTGGCAAACAATGATCAGTCCAACTTTTTCACACAACAGGATTAACAACACAACAAAAGGATACTAACTACATAAGCATTCGTAGCCTATTCTAGTCACGTTTAATTAGGGTGACCATACGTCCTCTTTTTTGGAGACTGTCTGGGTTTGTCCAGCTTTGTTCGGGGAAGTTTAAAATATCCTTCAAATGTCTGCAGTATTGTACGTAAGTTTCGAGTTAGTGTCACATGGACTTACTGAGTTAGAAGCGCATGAAAGACACTCAATCCGACCTGAAAAACTCTTAAAATTAATTGTGCGACTCAGTGACTCCACCCCGGCGTAGTCTTGTCCTCTTTTTGGGAAGTCAGAATATGGTCACCCTATTTTTGATGAAAACCACACTCGTGTTGCTTTGAAAGGATAGTTCACTTTTTTAATTTGGGTTAGCAAACTCAGTAAGAGAAGGAATACAGAAGCCAGTCTATTGGCCGCTGCAGATCGGGTCAACCTAAGCTGGTTTTAAGAAACTCAGACCGAAACGCTAACATAGGGGGACCATATTCTAAATCCTCAAAAAGAGGACACAACTACGTGGGGCAGAGTCACGGGCAAAACTTTGAGGGTCGAGTGTTTTTTATGCGCCTCAAACTCAATTAGTCCACGCTGCACAAACTCAAAACTTCAATACAAACCCTGGATAGAGGGATTTTATAAATTCCTCCCAGATTGGCCAGACAGCCGACGAAAAAGAGGACTTGTCCGGCTAAAAGAGGACGTATGGTCACCCTCGCTAAAGTCAAAGTGTGTGTTGTATTTAGGATTTTTTCAGCTCTTGAATAAAACAAAAACGACTTTGTTTTTTTTTAGCTTTATTTGTGGATGCAACTCATGTTTGACCTCATGAAGCTGTTTTTGTTGAAGTGTTTGCTACAGCACTTGATATTCTTGCCTTATAATTCATTTTACTTCCGGTTTTTATTATTTGTTGTCTCAAACAGTTATTAGTTTACTAGCTTCGACGCACTGCGTTTGGTTAAGTCCGCCTGTTGTACTTGTCGCCAAGAGCCGAGGAGCTCATTTACACCCAAACAATAGCCCTACATTTAGGATTAGCTGGTGCAGCCCTGTTCTGGTTCATTGAAGTCTTGTTACTGAAGGCACCATATGTGCAGAGGGAGCCTGACTTTAATTTATTTTGATTTATGGCTCAAAGGGCCAGGAGACGTAACCCAGCCCGGCCCTGCAACCCCTCTACCCTCCCCCCTCCCGCTGAGCTCTCACACTGTGCTGGAGTTTGGAGTCTGGTTCTCATAAAAAACCTGAAACCTGATTGTTCCAGCCCGTGATAAAGCAGCAGGGGGACAGCTGATAAGATTTCTGATGCACTCAAACGCTGACTTTTTTGTTCTCGCTAAGATCCTGATTAGTTGGGGTCTTGGGTGCTGACACCCTTTAGCTGACGAGACTAAGTGAAGCCCTTCCGTCTTCAGATTCGAGACAGGTACCCCAAGGCGTCCCAGAGACTGAGATCCAGATAAGAAGCATGTCTGCGCACAGACAGACGGCCCAGAAAGCCAGACTCCGTAAAAAACGAATCAATCGTCTCTTATCTTTGACTTCTGCTCAGCTGTGGGGCAGATGGTCCTGAAGCCCACCACCCTTCAGCATATCTCTAATCAGTGTAACCGAGCAGAAAACTTCAGCAGTAAAAATGTTGGAGACTCCCGCGGTGAAGGGCCTGATCTGATAGCCATGGAAATTGAGGCAGATTTAGGCGCTCCGGACAGCGAGTCGGGAGTGTTAATCATTGAGGAACATCAATATAAAACCCCCCGCCTCTTCCTCCTCGCTGCTATAAAGGGCCGACTTCATTATTCAGACGCTCCTTTCTTTGCAGTTAATGAACTCCTAGTCGGGACTCCTCATGTTGTGGCTGTTTAAATACCTCTGTCGGTGTTATTGCCAATATCAGGGGGAGTCGCGCTGTTTACACGGAGAGGAGGTTAGCGCTGGCGTGCTTCATTACACGAGGGGAGAGAAGAAAACAACACGCCACTTTAGACGTCAGCTCCTCTCATTTAGAGGTGTTTCACCGCAGATTAGATTACCATCCAATGTGACTCCAATATCTACAATTAGATTTAGAGTAAAGTGGAAGTAAAGTCAGTTAAAGCAGCTATATTTGGTGTCCTGAAAGGCTTAAAGGGAGCGGCTATGAAATCTTATCAACCAGTGGAAAAGACAACAGACCCGAACAGTCGCCTACATGAGCAAAATCAGTTTCTCATTGTATCCGATATGACAAGAGGAGGAAAGGAGGGAAAGCAATTATTAATGCAGCCCAGCCGTCTAGCCAGAGGTCTGGTAGCAGCTCATTAGGAGGACGTCCTAGAAAGTTTAAAATAACTTTAAAACCTCACAGGTCTTTTTTTAAATATCAAAATCAATCTGTTATCTGTACCCTTGATCCGCTCCAGGGTCATGGGCAGTTGAGCCTATCCCAGCTGTCATTGGATGAGAAGTGGGGTACACCCTGGACAGGTTACCAGACCATCACAGGGCTGACTAACCCCGAATTTCCTCCGCATCCGGAATGGCTCAGATCCGGAATGACGGCGATTTTCGCCATCCGCCAATTCCTACCTGATCCGTTTGGGAGGCGAATTTTGTGGCGGATTACAGACAGTGGAAATTGGGAGAACTCACAAGAACCTGTGGATTCACGTGCAATAACGCACAATAACAAATTGTCTCTATAGCCACATAACCATACAAGCAGTAGATTGTGACTGTCCAGAGGAGGAAATCCACTTCTAGAATTTTAGGATCATCATCTCCTCATCCATGGTGTCAACAGGGTGAAATGACGTCTAAAAACCTTTCACTTGTTCGTCCCCGCCTGTTTGCATGGTGTTTTATTTTGAAAAGAAGCCGGATGTTTTATTTTGACTTCTTTTCGACTTCTTTTCCTTTGCAGCACGGGTTAATCTTTGCTGAATTTATCCGGCATGCTCCAGAATCCGGAATCAATAGAATTCTTGCGATCAACTGCGGAGTCCGCTGATCCGCAGCGGAACGGAAAAAAGCCGGTGGAAATTGACACATTAACTTGAATGTTTACAATTACCTGCAATCGGCGGATACAGCCTTTCGTAGCTGTTCTGGATGCGGTGGAAATTGGGGATTGATAGAGACTGATTCATTCTCACATTTACACCTACAGCCAATTTGAGTTGAGTGACCAAATAACCTGTTTTTTTTTTTTTGTAGTTCACTAACCCGTGTTTCTGTCCTCTACATTTGCCCGCTCGTCTGTCTTGTCACACCTGTTTCCCATCACCCTCATTACCTCTTTTTTTTAAGTCTGTGTGTCTCACTGTCTTGTTGCCAGTTCGTTGCACTTCATAGTCTCGGTCCAACATTAATTCATAGTTATTGATACCCATATATTGCCTTTTTCGGACCTTGCCTTTTTGCCTCACGTTTTTGGATACCTTCACCTGATCTTGCCTTTTGTGGTCTGACCTCTGCCGGAGCTTTAATAACCCTGTCTGTTGGACAAACTGACTCGGTGTCTTGCCATTGTGTCTTCCTTTCTGTGCAACCATGTGTAAAACTTTTTTTGAGCACTAGCAGGAACTTTACCACGTACGTAATAGAGACACTAGTGGTAAAATATATGAGCTGTAGATGGACCCTAATGACTCAGCAGAATTAAAGTCTCATGTTAGATTAATATGTATGACCACGACTGCATTTCATCCTCCCCCAGTTCGTCTGAGCGTACACTATCTCATGAAGCAGAAATGCAATTAAACTATCGTCAGAGAGAGGAGGCACATGTTTGACCTCTGGGTGAACCCGTGCAGAGGCTTCTTTCTTTGGTCCGTTTCAGGCCTGACATCACTGAGAGGCGTTTAGGTGAATCATAGACGGTGTCTGATTTGAATTTCAATTATCACACAGAGGGCAGAGAGTCTAGACAAAACAACGGTCCCGCGTCTTTGGCTATACTAAAAAAAGCTGCTGACAAGTCTTTCGACCTGCAGCAGATGTAGTCGATAATTTAGAAGACTTTGGGGACATTTTGACGTCAAATCTTGACCTTCACCAGCTCAAAAAAGGGATAATTTTCTAACTTTAGTGCTCTCGTGTGTGAACTGCAGAGGTTTCATATCTGAGTACCTCTTGACTGTATTTAGTTTAAGATTAACCGTGTCATAGTTTATACACCTTTTCATAGGATTTAGATAATGATTTCAGACACCTGTTTTCTGGCAGCTGCCAAGAACCTGTGCAGACCTTTCCTCAATCAAATGATGAATCAGCAAAAATAAATAAAACATGTTGGCTGCGACACAAAACGCTGACCTGTCCGCGGTGGACCGGTCACAGGAAACTGGCACAGCAGAGCATCCTGACAGCACTCAGAGTAGAGGACATGTTTAATATTTACCGTGGCTCTCCTCTCCTGTTGCTGGCATGAGGCGGATACGCCGTGGCTGCAATACAATGTTGGCATTTCAAAGCGCTTAGTCAGCAAAAAGTCACAGCGGTCTCATTTTTCTCCGATTTTAAAATTGGAGCAGTTTGTGTCGTTAAAGGTAAACATCACAGCTGTCTGAGCAAACACGATGCAGAAACCAGGATATGAGTATTTATCACGTGTACGGGGATATGAATGACCAGGGTCCTCAGTGTGCATGTGAACGCCACATCCTAAATATGATTAAAACTGGGATAAGGCTAAAAACCAGGATACTCAAGTCCATGTGAAAACACTCTCCATCTTTGTCCACAGCAGTCTCTGTAATAAAATATTCAAGTATATAAGTGTTTCTATAAAAATTTGTTTGTTCCGTTAGTATATAATTCAACTATAAGTTATCTCCCTTCAAGAGAAAATAAATCATAATTAATCTAAACTTTTTTAACTGTAATTTCTAGGATTGTTTGTCTTGTTTTAATTGATTAAAAACAGCTTTTATTTTGAAGGCTGGTTTTACAATTTTTGTTCTGTGTCATGAGTTGGTAACAGGGTTTAGGGGCCTTTATTTTGAAGGCAGGTTTTGCTGTTTTTGTCCTGTGTTATTGGTTACAAAAAGGCTCTAGGGCTTGTATTTATTGAGGGTTTTACTATTTTTTGTCCGGTCCTGAGGCTCTTATTTTGAAGGCAGATTTAGTTTTTCCTGTCCTGTGTTATTGGTTATGAAAAGGCTCTGGGGCTTGTGTTTAAAGCGAGTTTTTCTATTTTTCTTCTTTGTTACTTATTGCAATCTGGTCTTAGGGCTTTTATTTTGAAGGGAGGTCTTGCTATTTTTATACTGTATATGATAAGTGACAGCAGAGGGCAGATAGAAATGGTTTCCAAGGTAATAGAGAACACTCTTGTCATTGTTCAGCATATTATCCAGTTTTAATGGTACTTAGTTATTCGAGTGTATTGACAAGTGACTTTGGTTCTAGATGGGTGTGCGAGCTGCTAATGACCGAACTGCCATTTTTGTCCCTGGTTTGTCTTGTGTGCAGCTTTTATGGTTTGTTGTTCAGTCACTGGTCTACCCGGGGGTTGCTGCACCTCCTCTCATTTGTTCTTAGTGAACTTTTAATAACAAGCTGAACAAAACCCACATCACACTCACAAAGCGGTGAATCTGTAATCTGAATGTTTACTATATCCAGGCCTTTCAGCTGTTAAATGATGAACTCTGCCTGACTCTGAGTCACCCCCTATCCACGAATTTCCCCATCAGTCAGAGCTCTGGGGAGCGCAGTCTAAACCCGACGTAATCCCTCATGCCCAAACAAGACCACAGACAGATTTCACAGGCTTCTGCCTCACAATACCCAGACTGGAGGGGACGCAGCTCTTTGTGGACCTGATTTGTGTCGGGACATGGCTACGTTATGGATGTTGAGTGGGTGTAACTGTGTCCCCCTAAAGTTCAAGGTCAAAACGGTCCGGAGAATGAAACAGTCATTCGTCCATCTTCTTGCGCACACACACACAGATTTCTCCTGTTCATGTTCCAGCTGCCAATAGTCACGCTCGCTCAGACAGACCGAGAGGTGAAAGAGCAATCATCACCTCCACAATGAGGCTTTCACACAGGCTGAGCAGAGGAATGTCACTGCATGAACGCTGTGACCATCCCTGCAGAAAAAAAACACTGTAGCAGCACTCGAGTGTTTCCCAGCACTTTCATTCTGCTCTCATATCAACACTTTTATCCGTCCTACAAGTTAGTTTCCCTGAAGGCCAAAGACCAGTTTGTCAGATTGTAGCGTTGCTGTTTTCAGGCAGATAAAACTCTGTAGAAATGTCGCCACTTTTCCTCGTCCTTGACTGAATCTTTCATTTTGTCACATTGAAAGTGTTTGACAGCGTCTGTGCGACACTGTCTTTTAAGTTGAAAGTTTTACTGCTGATGAAATCCTCAAGGTTTTCAACAAACCCGAGGCACTGTTGACAAAAAGCGGAGAGCAACAGAGTCGCAGTAAACCCAAATAACTCAGCAGGCTTTATTGAAAGTTTGTGGCATTCACCTCACTAATATCCTTTTTGTATGGCAGTCCTTCATTAAGTTGGACAGTTTAAGTAAAGCCACAACTAGCAGTGGAGCCACCAAAGCAGCAATCAATTGTATCATCTACATTTACATCATCTTATGTTTACATTTTAAGGCGTCTTCATTATTCCTGAGGGGGCGATTTGTTTATCTTGGGTCTTACATACCTGCAAAAACACTCAGGACTGTAAACTAGTTCACTGTATTATTCAGTATTTATCTACATTTGTAGTGCTGTTGAGTTAAAATGGTTTTTATATTTTCCTTAGTTTATCTTATTAAATTTGCTCTGTAGTTTACTTTGTATGTTAATAAAATGTTGAACTGACCTCTAGTTTCTTTAGTTTTTAGTACAGATGCTTTAAAACAGGCAGTTTAAAAAACAATAAAATCATGATAATAACCGAGTTTGGACGATGTGAAAAAATATATTGTGATCTTTGTGATTTGTCCACAGGCGCCATACATTAAAATAGGAAACAGTGTTTACCATGACCAAAAATAGTGTCGTCTTCCTTCAGATTCTGTTTTCATTTACACAACTTAAGCGACCCGGTCCTCAATTCACCCCCTTAGACCCTGATGTGCCTTTTGGGATGATCCTGGTAGATGCTTCCACATCAAAGTCTTGATTTCAGTCCTGCAGCTTCCTCATCTTGACTCCTGATGGGGGTTCGTTTGATATCCAGAGATGTTTTAGTAACTTCATCCAACAACACCTGGGTGCAGGACCCCAACTCCCATCTCTGGTGTCAAAGTCGACCTCCTACCTGTGACTTCTGTGTAGTATAAGGGTATCATGTTGCAGATGAATACATGGATGAAAGCTTGATCTTCACCCCGGTCATGCAGAGCAGCTATAGAGCCTTTAGATGTGGTTGCAGGAATCTCTTTGAGGGGCCCTGACTCTCCTCACCTGCAGCTGTTGTGCATGCACACATTTTTGTTTATGATGAATGAAAAGTAGCTCGCCTTCATCAGCGATATTTGTGGGAAAGGAGGATTTGGATGTCATTAGAGGCTGTTACTGTCATCTAAGAAGTAATATGGACCTGTCAAAGCATTTTACAAACTAGCCTCAAAAAAGTAGAAAAATGTCTCACGAAATCACAGCGCTCCCTCTTTAAACAGTAATTCAGGTGATTTAAAAGCATCTGCCTGTTGTGTTTGTGTTCATTTTGCCCCTGCCTTCTCTGTCTCCATGGATCCTGAGGATTAATGAAACCAGTTTCTCCTCTATGCACCAAAGAAAACAGGAGTGCACTTCTCTCGCTCCTCAAACAGCGTCTCCCCCCCGACTCTTCCTCCCCCCTCTCCCCTCGCAGGTGGCCCCGTTCAGCTACTTTGAGCGAGGCTTCAGGGCTACGGGAGGAATTCACATGTAAATAGGCCACTCGTTCTCAATAGACTGGGGGAAGAAAAATGAATCCCGTCATGATAACCTTGCATAATAAGCAGGCCTGGAGTGTGCATACATTGCAATGTTGCCTTTTTTAAGTACACAATGGGATAAATCCTAAAACTCAGCAGAATAAGAGAAGCCTCTAGAGGTGGATTTATGGAAAATGTAACATTAATGTGTCATGGCTGTGCAGAGAAATGGCCTCAAATGATGCACTTTGCAATATATCTCCATCTAGCAGTGGCCTTATTTATTCCAGTATATGTATATTTTCCTTTCAAAATAAGACTGTAGATTTAAGAGATTCTCCTTTTTGTGTTTTGTGGAGCCACAAAGTTCAAGGTCACAGAAGTCATTTACACAGTCTCACAAACCCAAAGGCATGCACTCACGTCCAGCTTCTCTTTAATCCCCACACTTGTTTTCACCTTGTTTTCAAGTGAGGATTATTTAAATTTCACTTTAATGACTCTCACTGGGAGCACAAGTCTCACCATCCTGCCAGAATAGCCGCTATCTTTTATTGCTGATGTGAATTTCTCACAGACTTTTATTTACTTTCCCCTGATGAAGACTAATAAAAAATACCTAACAGCATTCAGCCTCTACTTCCCAGGCTTTGTTATTTACAGGGCTTTAACAGTAATAGTCATGATCGCAGTCTGAGCTGTTTAAGTGTCTTTAGCTTGTAAAAGACTTTTGTTTTAACCATTATGTTATTCCTAACATACTTCAGGGCCTGTGTCCACTGACAGCATCTTTTTTGTTGCACTGGCATCCGTTATTTTTATACAGTAGTAGTAGTAGTAGTAGTAGTAAATGTCTGTTTACCTATTTATTTTAAAAAATACTTCTCAAATTAGGAATATTTAAATATTTGAATAGAAATAAAGTGTCCTCTTTTGTTGTTAGAAGGCATTCAGCACAAACTTACCAAGCTGAAAGACTCGAGTGTAAACAGGCACCAAAGTTGACCTTAACAAGACCTGGAAAACAAATCAAAAACCATAAAACCAGTCTTGTTCAGCATTTTCAACAGTGGCTGTTTTCTGTCATTTAGCTTATCCCAGACACTGACCAATGAAATTCCTGATGTCAGTTTTACCAACATCGATGGCAGAAGTCTGTTGCTAGGCTAAGTAAGCCTCACTTGATTTCACTTATGCCGGTTGTTTTTCTGTTTTCTTTCTAAAACTATATTGAATAAAAGTAAATTTGAAGCATACAGAGCAATTTAACACAGAATCAACAGAAGTACAGCACTACAACTTTTGTAACCTAGCAACAGTAAACAGTTGAGAAGCACTCTGAAACTGATGTGGGCACAACCAGAGCAGAGAAACGTTGTAAGTGGACATAGGCCCTTATTCATTTTTCATCCCGAGCAAAATTTTCTACGATAGAATTTAACTTAAACCCAAGCCAGTTTAAATTAGCAAATGCATTCAATGTCTATTGTTGGCATAATTATTTCTAAGTCTTTTATTTGTATATTAGAGAGAGGGGGTTTGGTCTCTGCTTTTGTACTAAACATGAATGCTGCATCATTCTACGCCTTGGATATACTTTAAAACACCCCACACCAGCCTCACGTGATTTATTGTACCTTCAATGAACTCCCAATACGATAATATTTGCTATTATTGATTCATAACTTGGAGCTGTGAGATATAAATCTCCAAAGAGTAGTATGACCTCAAGCCAAATTTCAAGTAAACGTGAGCAGGGAAGTCATTGCAGCTGTATGAAAACAAAGTGCTGGGCTGTGATTTATGGTTTTTCATAACGGTGACGCCGTCATGTGAATTAAATGTTACCTTTTTTAGATTTTTGAAGGCCTTTTCTTCCTTTTCACTCTTCATTGTCTGATGGCATTAAAACTCTCACGTCAAACACCGGGTTGAATGCACGGCACGTAACATCAACTCCCAGATGCATGTCAAAGAGAAACGTCCAATCCAACAACTCAAAGCGTTTTTTATACATCGTTGTGTGCACACATAATCTCAGGATTACAGACTGAAGGCCAATACCAATGAATTTCAGCAGCTATTGTGCAGCTTTAAGCATGCACTCAGAGCGTCAAGCAGGACTGAATTTGCCTTGGCTTCTGCAGTCGCTGGCTCCCATAGCAACAAAGACTGAGGCTCATGGGTATTGTAGTATGGGCACAGCCATTTGTCACATCAGACTGTAAGAAAAGTTGAACTACTTCAGAAGGATGAGCCAAACATAAAATTAAATTATGCATGAGACTCTGTGATAACTTGTGTTCCCATGTGGAGTGTTTTTCGGGTGTGCCTGTGGGGGAACTCGGAGGATATCATTAAAATAAAACTCTGTCATGGGGATTTACAGTGCAGGGAATTCTTAGCTCCTCCTCACTTTTGAGTGTTGTCATATGCTGTAAAGAAATCTCACATGTTCACTCAGCAGGACATTTTGTACTGTACTCAGCTACATGCTGCCCAACCTGGAAAATAACTGACAAACTGGATCCCGCCTCGGGCGAGAGCGGCTCCGGTGCGGTTTGATAGCTGTAATGGGTGGGAATTCTTATCTGGATGAGCTGCTCCAAACAAGACGTGCTTGCATGGAGCAGGGTGCTTTTTATTTTTGTGTGGGTTTGAGTGTTTTCTTGCCAAGCACACCATGTGAGGTTAATGGGTTAATGGATGGCCCCGAGAGATTTATTCACCCTAATCTAAGTCTCAATGAGGACTGTACAGGAACAGGAGCTGGAAAGGGCAGGAGATGTGCAAGAAAGATGACCAAAGGAAGCGGTTCTGGTAGTGCAAGTCTCTCTGTATGGTTAAAACACTGAATTATTAGACATAAATCAAAAGACGTGTAATGTACTGTGCTTTCTGAGAGCACAAAAGTACAAAGTAATCCCTGTGGAAGTGCTTCAGCAGATCAAAAGAGATGACCTGAGGTACACTACCAGGAAGGGCAGCAGGACGGAGGCATTTTAATTGATTTGCACACACTGAAAGCTGGCCTGGCTCGCAAAGAAAGGGAAGTAAATTTAGGAAAAGTGTGATTATACCTTTGCCCTTTTTGAGTTTCCTTCCTTGGCAAACAAGTGAGGAAAAGACACCTGGGTCTCCCGACACAAAAACATGATTCATCAACATGTGACAAAACTGGGACATTTCTGGGAGGCTGCCAACCAGCATTTGACGTTCAGATCAAGCCAGGACCCTTGAGATTCACTCCCCCTCACTCCCTTTTGCTTTAAACTGTCTACAAAAACCCTAAAAGACAAATAAGGGGGTTTAAATTCACCTATCACTCGAGTGCATGCTGCTGTAGCCTCTAAGTCCTACAAATGTGTGAAAAAAAAAAAAACAGGGCTAAGGACATGTCTTTTCTAATTTTAAACACACAATCTCCCATGAGACTTAGCACCAAAACCCCACAGCAAGGTCATAATTATCACATTTTAACTGGAACAGATATTTATGTGGTGGGGGGATTTTTTGGCGATCCAGCCTGTGAGCAATGCAAACTAACCAATAGCATCACACCGTTTATTTTGGACAGCCAGCTGCCACGCTAGCCTGCTGGGCTCATAGTCATCGATTGTTGCAAAGGAATGAGGGAGCAAATGGTGTTAATGCACGTGGCTAATGCATACACACCCAGCACAGTCCTCAAATACTGGGTAACACCCCTGACTGCACAGCCTCCTGTCCCAGCCTGTTGTGCTGGGTTCTGCTGCCTCCAGACTGGACTGACAACATTTCAAGTGTTGAGGGACCGCCTGTGTGCGCTGCAACGCACTGGCGCATCTACTAATTAACCTTTCACACAACCGCAGCAACAACAAAACTGCTGAGACACTCAAGCTGCTTGACTGTGGAGGTATTTGGAGGACTGTTTTCTGGATTCTAGTTTTAGTCTTTAATCCTCTGGTTTGTGTGTGAAATGTATGAGACATGCAGTAGTAATTTTGTCTAAGGTAAGCTTATTAGACATCACACAAATAGAGTCAGCAGGTAATCAGAGTGGCAGCTACCACAGCCAACATTAATGTATTTGGCAGGTGGAAGGTGAGCTTCTCCTTTAGGTTTTAATTACTATTTTTAAAGCAATCCTAATTTAGGATATACGTGAGTGATGCAATACTTCATAACTTTATTTTACCCAAGGCACCAGCCCCATCACAAAAACCTGTCCTAACTAAGATATTGAATAACTAAAGAGTTGATTTTGGTGATTTTATTTATTTTACATGCTACTTTTGGTAGATCATAGGTTAAGGAGCTGATTAAATCCGCTGAAGAGTTAAAATGTAAAAAAACAACAACATTACTATCAGTTAGATTAGTTGACGTAAAATGAAGCGTGACACAATTCTGCAAAACTTAGCAATAAACTCAATTGGCAAACTAAAATAGCATTACCCATATCTACTGATATTTAAAGTTCTGTTGTAGCTGCATCTCTAGCTTCATGATAGAAACTTCTTTAGAGAAGACATTGACAAATAAAAAGATTTGTCTGTGACGCTTTTCAGTTGAAATGTTTACCGTCTTGCATTTAAGTTTTTTTTTTTCCTATATTATTAAAACATGCTTTTATTTTGAAATGAAGTACATGATACCTTTGGTAGATCAACAATTTTAAAAAATCCTGTAGATGACAAGTTACAGAGCGGAATTCAAACATCTAAAACATGTTAGAGGGAATTTGTTTTCACCCTGAAGAAGCATAAGCTCTTATGTTGTTTTTGGTGGCATGATGAATCTTCAAACATTGGTTCTACGTGTCTGAGCATGGAGCCAACTACCTACTTTTCTGTTTTATAGTGGATAACAACCAGCAAAAAGAACGATTACCCCCCAGCATGTTACCATATGCTTATCTTTAGTTTTTCTCATACATTTATACATTTCAAAGACTGTTATTGTCAATTATGATAGTAGTGTGTTACTTTGTGATTGTTGCCATGGATACAGATAGAGTGGGCTGTCCATAACATAGCTCAGGCCTACAGCCAGATCAACGTGGACAAATGCATCCCAGACTGCCTCCAAGTGTGACCTAAGTGATCAGGTCTCAGCCCACCTTCAAATGGGAGTGTGTGCAGCTGTAGTTAAAACCATTCACTTGTGATCCTAACATCTGAAATGGATCTTGATACCTGGTGTAAACAGTGACAGTAACAAACTTTCAATGACCTACCGCAGAGAACAAATCTGCAAATCAGCACACACTAAGAAATAGGAGCTATGATATCGCATAGAATGATTCAACTGAACAGTCTGGTTTGAGGTGTGTTCCTCAAACAACACACTCATTGTCAAAACAGTTAAAAAGGAACCAAAGAAGATCTCTTTAATAATGCACAGAGGGAAGACTGACGCTGCAAGTGTTTTGTTTTTTTTAGACACACCTAGCACCACAGTCACATGGAGCAGGACAATTACCCCTGCAATGTCGCAATTCAGCAGCTCCACCGGGAGAACTGGTGGCTCTGTGGCCTCTTTAAGGGCAAACTGACAGATGTGCTCACATAATATTTGGCCCCATAACCATCCCTGCAGATTCCAACATGCTTTTTAGTGCTCAAGTATGCTGCTACTCCAGTGAGCTTAGGTAACAACCCTGGACATCTTTCAGCGCCTGATTTTAGATACAAGCATATTAATGGATAACAATGTGGACATAATAATACCCTCCAGAGTTAGAATTTCTCTAAATATGTTTTATTAGGCAAAACATAACCTGTCTAATGACAACATGGCCTACACAGACCAGCTACAGTAGCATTTGTTGCTATGTTGCCCACACATTTCTTTGAAAATCCAACACATAAGCTCTATCAAAAACTTGTAAACTTCATATGAAGTAATTATCTAAAGTGCTCTTAGAAAACAAGATATAAGCCTGCAAACAAATCGATAATAATGCATGATAATACTTTTCTTAAACAAAGAAAGTCCAGTGTAAAAAATTAGCAAAGTATAATTACAAATGAAAACATTGAAATAAAACTGATGAATATTTCATTGACCCCGTGGTGTAATAACCTTCAACCATTTACCAGATAATCCCTTCAACTCTTTAAAAACTTCTCTTAAATTATTTTTGGTAATCATGTTTTGAACAGCCATTCATGAGACATACAGCATCCTTAACTTCTATCACCCTTCCTGCCCCCAGACCCTCAGTGCTTTTGGATCCATAGCAAAACCTCTTTAGAAACATATCCACACATGTCTGAAACTTTCTTGTCTTCGTACTGTATTCCTTTTTCTGTGTCACTTCCTGCTCAACAGCATCATCACAAGACCAAGGCCGGGAATCCTACATCTCAATTTTTGGACTGATAAAACTCAGCTTATTGAATCTGGACCTGCACTCAGGACAGAATCCTTTGTTTCCTTCACATAAAAACAACAGTCACAAGTCTGTCTTGGTTTGACTTTATCTCTTTTTCCTCTGCTGCCGCAGCACCTTTCTCCTTTTGAGGATCATGTCATGGAGTTTTTCCAGACCCTCCCTGAGTCCATCACCTATAATAGCACAGGCTGGCTGCAGGTGCCAGGGGGTTGCAGGACCCAGCTCTTTCAGCGCCAGCAATTTCTCAATTTCAGCGAGTCCCAAAGAGTGCCTCAAGTCCTGTTTGTTGGCCACCACCAGCAGAGGCACCCCCTGGTTCTCAGATGTCTTGGCGATTTTATGGAGCTCCGTCTTGGCTTCCTCCATACGCTCTGCGTCCACAGAGTCCACCACAAATATAATGCCGTCCGTGCATCGTGTGTACGATTTCCACAGGGGGCGAAGCTTCTCCTGACCCCCTACATCCCAGAAGTGGAACGTCCCTGTTGCATGGCCGCCCAGAGACAGTTTCACCTTCTCTGCATTAAAACCTTTGGTGGGCACAGTGTTCACAAACTCATTGAACTGCAATCTGTACAGAACAGTGGTCTTCCCTGCTGAGTCCAGCCCAAGGATGGCGATGTGGAACGACTGGAAGAAGGGGATGTTTGAAAGGAGACTCGGTTGCTCTGACAATCCGTTCCCCATCTTTCCTCATGAGGAAGGATTGGTGATTTAGGAGATTTGATCCAGTTGTCTGACAATAATCCTCAGAGCTGAAAATATTCCAGATTGACTGCAGCAATGACCTAAAAACATATTGCACGTTATTTTGGATGAAACACAGGCTTACAGAAGCATTTGCACTTGAAGTAAACTCAAGCATCAATAAAACAACAACAGTCTATTAAATTTTGAGGACTGTCTTCTCCTTTTTTCTGACTGGTTGACCTGTATGACCGAAAATATTGCTCTAAAGTAGCACAGGTAGAGAAAAGTCAACAAACTGAGTTATAACTTCCATAACGTAAATCTATCAGAAGTTTGACAACTTAAGCTGTCCTAATCTACTTGTCATACCAGAACGAGGAGAGCTGTCGCAGCAAAACATCGCCTGTACTTGTTTCAACAAAGGTGACTTTTATTGCTTAGCAGCCGTTTTCATGTAATGAGGTGTCTATATTACACTACCTGGAAAATTTGATGTTTACTCTCACCTATTCATTAGTTTTATTTATAAAGGAGGCATGTAAAAAGATAACCATGAAGGTTACCACTTAATGTTATGTACTCTGGCAACTTCCATCTGCAGGTCACAATTAAAACATCCACATGATAAATCAGCATTGAGCAAACGAGAGAGCAACACAAGACATAATTACATCAGCCTGCAGAAAAGGAGGTTTTATGACACTACTGACTCAACATGTTATTTAAATTATGGTGTAGTTTTAGGGTCGTTGAGTCATGCTATAAAAAGGTTGTCCTGTTTCTTTGAAAAAAGGCAAGTGATGTTGGTGACAGATTCAGATCAAGGTCCAAAGTGGTGCATCATCCGTTACAATACAACTTTATGACCAGAGAATGAACCATATACTAAATCTGATCTGAAATTTAAACAGTCACCCATAAAATTGACAAGGTGACGCAAAGCTAAAGCATTTTTCAACACAAATGGAAAAAAACAAGACTGTTTTTTTCAAATTCAAGTCACACAACATCATATTCAGTGCCTGTTATAGTAAAGCAGTCCAACAAAGCCAACATTATTTTCTAAGTTAGATCCTGTGGTGTTCCTCTTAGGGCCTGGCTGATCATTTTGCTTTAATTTCAGTAAATGACACATTGAATTTTGCATTTTAAATACAGTTTAGACGCCAGTGCCTTTGAATTGTACCTAAAATGACATTTAATCTGCAGAAGACTAACAGGCAGGTGAACAGATGCATGTTTATGCCCTCTCTGAAACAGGTTATCAACCAGTATGAGTAATATACAGAAAAATCATTCAATTCAATCCTCTCAGAACAGGAAAACGCCACTCTGTATTGTCTTAACTACATAAAAATTAACTCACTTCGTATTTCCCTCTCGTATATCGGCAGGTCGACGGAAAATCCTTCCCAGAAACAGAAACACTCCCTGCTCTGTGCTCGGTGTACCACTGTGTGGATCTACCACTGATGGCACTGCTGTCAGTCTGGCTCCACGCCCACACTAACACTGCGGACGCATGCGATTGGTGGTTGTTCTCTGTGCTCTGCCGGTCGATTGGCTATAAAGGCTGTCAATCAAGCGTCTGCCCGGGAACCAGGATCACCTGTTGCTCCGTCTGTCTGTCATATCATTTCACTTCTGCACATTAATATTTTAGCGAGGATAAACATACTGCAGAGGCGCTTGGAGTCGATTTTCTTTATTAAAACGACTGAAGAGGCAACAAAGGTATAACTCATTTCAACTTGGATGTTTAAGTGTTTCAAACTGTTAAGGGAATACACTAAAAGCGTTTTGTCGACAGAATTTAGAGTTAACTGGACCGACAACATCTACAAACGAGACTTTAAACTTACAAATGTCATTCAAAATACAACCTTATCGCCTGTGGTGTTTTGTAGCCCACAATTAGACACAAATTGACCCCGAAACAGCTCAGAAACTCTCCGAAACAGTCGTGAAAACGCAAAAAGTTAGCTAGTAGCCATACAAGAGTAACGAAAACCCTCGTCGGCACATTAAGGTATCCTAGCAACCGAACTTACCGTTGATTCAGCGCGTGAAGGTAGAATGTTTTCCTTTTTCAGCCTGCGCGCGTGTGTACGTGTGTGTATGTATGGGGCTCCCCTGCAGTAAAAGCCCCGCCCCGTTCATCCGCGTGTTTTTGTTTGAAATGATTGGTCGGGGGGGAGGAAGAGCAGCACGCGGACTACGGCAGCCTATCATACATGAAGGATAACAAACAGAAAGGCCTCCGAGCTACTTTCTTACATAACTTAACTCAGTTTCTGACCAGTTTGAGTCACAATCATTAGTTTGATTTTGATAATATTTTACATGTCAGTCAAAACGTGGAGCAAAAACGGCTAAGTCGAGTAAAGTACAAACAACTACTTCAATTCAATTATTGAATTTCCCTTTGGGGATCAATAAAGTTCTTATCTTGAAACAGTGACACAGTAGTTACTCAGTTTCAATAAAGATATCCATCCTAATAATTTCACCAACTTTGCTCAAAGTGCACTTTAAACTTGTGCTTGATAAATAAAGATAGTTTGTACAGCTGCTTACATTGGTAAACTAAAAAAAGTGATAATGGTGTACGCATAGACTGTATGTACTGTGGACAACTTGGTTCTGCCTTCTGCCGGTATGGATTTGAAGCCGAAAAGCTCTGTAATTCTGCATTTTCGCTCCATTTCCTGTAACCAACATTGCGCACCAGCATTGGGCGCATTCGGCGGGAGATTCACTGATAGTTGCTGTGATGACACTCGGCTCAAACAGTGTATCCCCTGGGCGCGATTTTTTTTTTTTTTTTGTAGGGGAAAGTCCCGCATCCTTTGCCTCTGATTGGCAAGAAAAGCTGGAAACATCATCACACGCTCAAGCCAATCGCGGGCTGTCGGCTTTGTACATCGAACAGAACATTATCGCACTTCTGACTCTCCTAACCCTAATCCTAATTCTAACCAGGTGGGAGAAAAAATTATACTCTGTGTAATAAATTTCTAAAGTTTGTCCACAGCTCCATAAACTTTGCTGGCGGAGGCGGGATTTATGACCTATACTGTACCCCGCCAACAGAGGGTGCTGTTCTCGGAGTGGCTTCACCCAGCGAGGAGGCAGACGCTGTCCATTCAAGATACAGTCTATGGGTGTACGCTTGACAGGGAGCTAGTTTTTTACTATTTTAAAGGCTGCATAAGAGCGGATCCCTGTCTACAGTGGCTCCCATATTGCAAGCTACATTTCAACAGTGGCTCAAGAAGGACAAGCTAGTAAGAGGTATATGCATTTTTAGTATTTTAAAATTGGCTGCCTGAAATGCACCAGGTGGACTATAAAGGAGAGAAGGGAGATTGTTTTCGTTGATAATTTTGATGGTAAATGGTAGACAAATCACAGCAGCTTACTGTTCTAGCAGGCCAACATCACTGTACCAATCTGACCATAGGATATCACTAGATATTCTCATTTTTACACATGGTACCTTTAATTGTCAAAGAGCAAAAATTAAATCACAAAAGCAGATTTTTGCTGAATAAAGTAAAATAAAAAAAAACAAAACCCCATTTAAATCATGTTTTGCATAGTGCTACTGTCTTCAAATCTTCATATGTAAACTTGTAAACATATTCTTAAGATACTGACTCCACATCACCATTTTCATGTTTTTATCATCCAACTTAATTTAATCAAAATCAACACTTTACTTTCCAAATGCACGCGTCACTGTTTTTTGCAGCCTGCAATGAATAAGAATGTACATGAAATGGACACTAAATGGTTACTAAATAAACAGTCAGGTATTTTAGTCCGTTAAATTGACGCTATATGGAGAATTTTAAACAGACAGCACACCACAGGGACCATTTTTAAAATTGCATTTCAAGTAATGGTCTCATCTTAAGCCTCAGCTGTGCTAAGCTTTAATTTTTTTATTTTCAAGACCAAAAACAGGTTAAAAAAAAATAAAAAAAGGAAAGGATAGGAATGGAGTCAAACAAGAAAAGCACACGACGCCCCGGGGGTCTTTGGGTTTAATGCCGTAAATATTCTTTTCATTTTATATTTAGTCCGTGAGTTCTGCACAGATGACTCATTAAACGCATATGTGCAGCTATTTCAGAAATGCCTTTAACATGTGCAGGGCTCACATGGTTATCGTTCTTGGGGTACCAAAGGAACAGCTGTCAGAGGGACCAGCAGGGTCCATAATGTGGTGTGATGACCTTTATGACACCAGAGTCACTGAGTGTCTTCTGCCCTCAACATGAAGCCCTAGAAATCTCTGAATGTCACATGAACTCAGTCCTTTTTATTTCATCTTTGCTCTTCAGTCATTACTCAGTACTAGATACTCAGTCACATATTTATACTGCTTATTTACTCAAGAAAAGTATCACTGGCAAATTAAAGTATAACTTACAGTGTCTGTCCTGCAGTGTCCAGTCATTGAGGGGTTAATCAATTTGTCACATTATAAATCTGTCCTATATCTATATTATTTTGCTCTTTATGGAGTTTTATGTTAAACATTTGGACAGTTTATTATAAATGCAAAGTCATGACTTATTTTTCCATGACTTTGACAGTTTTGCCTCGACACGGTCCAAGAAGGCGCTGTATGCTCCTCGTCTCCGCCTGTGTCTCTGTGAAGCAAACAACCAACGTCAGAATTAAGAGAGAATTAATATTTAGAGAAGACAAGAAATAATCATTGCTACTTCATGTTTTTGCAGCTTTAAATCAGCATGTTTGCATGACTTTATTTCTTGGTTGTTGAGACATGTTGGGGACCGATCTATGTATAAACCTACGACCAAAAGTAATTGGAGGTGTTTTACATAGTTAAGTAATTAATGACTCTGATTTTTAGTGTATGAAACCTTAATCAGACAGTCATATACATGTACTTGGGGAAAAAACTTCAGTTTCACCCTCTGAAGTGTGAAATATTCTAGCGCAGTAACATAGATGGTTCATAATGCAGCTGACAAACTAAAATACTACTAACAGTGAAGGAAGCTGATTTTGGAGGCCAGGGCGCTTGAGGCAGAATGAGCTTTGCATCCCACTGTGGCTCTGGAGGTTTGAATGTGTCCATCTTTGACTTGTCATCCCCTGATGTGCAGCCTGACTCAGATCTAGTGGTCCCAACTAGAAAAGATCACACAGTAGATGTTGTTTAATCAGTTATTGTGCATCCAACATCTAACATTTTGGGAAACTTTCAATGCTGGTACACTAAAACACAAAGACAAAGCATCAGTCTAAACTCACATACGTAAAGATGTAAATATTAGAGAAGAGTATTCACTTTACTTACTAATATCCAGATTTCTTAATTTGAATTTCAGGTTACCAGGGTCTTTCTCATATGTGGTCACTATGTCTGGAAGGTCGTCATCAAGCTTTGATCAGAGATGGAAACAGAAAGGTAAAAGTTTTAGTATAGTGTTTGTCGCCATCTTGTGGTTAAATGACATATTAAAACTACTGAGGCGCCTGTACCACACTGTACACATACTCCTCTAAGAGTAAAAGTTCTGCATTGATAACCTCGCCCAAGTAAAGTAAAAAAGTACTTACTCACGTATTTACTTGAAGTGTTGAAACACAAAGTACTTAATTCTCAGCAAATATTTCATCCAAACAGGACCCTCTCTTCTGTACTGTTTGCATGATAACTACATTTTGTTTTCAAGTTAACACACAACATATTTGTGTATCTGCAGGTGCACTCACCGGTCTGAAGTCATGCGGTTTGGGGTTCCTGTACAGCTCAGAAGGATACTTCCCAGTCCTGACAAACATCAGCTCAGACTCCAGAGCATCAGGAGGCCTGTACAGTGTGATGAACTTCAGAGGCTCTTTCGTCCGGTGGTGACCCTCCTTTAAAACTGTTGGTAAAGTCACTGTGGTTCTCCTCTTTGTTACCTCAGGCTGCGAAACAGCTCGGCTTGTATCTCCTTTTTTTCTGTCTTTCCTTTGAGGGACTGTCAGAGACTTGTACAGCTTTAAGGAAAAATCTGGCGGCTTGATGCTCCACACGTCCACTCTTCGGTTTTCCATCTCTGGGAGTTTGAACTGTTGGCTTCGTTTAAAAATAAGCTGCTGATGTGCAGAGAACTGGGCTTTGTCTTCAAAACTCACTGAGGTCAGTGGGCGAAACAAACTGAATGGAGCCATTTTGAAAAATACAAAACAGTTTGTCTCCGTCCTGTCACTTCTCTAGAAAGTTTGGATATCCAGTTTGAAATTGACCTCACTGGACTATTTGTTCTTCTGTCAGGAGACATAGGAAAGCTGCAGAGTAGTACAAAGTTTGATTACAGACACAACCGTAAAAAGTGCTGCCTGGTAACGACGGCCTTTATCCTTCTAAACAAAAAGAATTAAGTTTAGTGGGCTGAGCTTAGCAGGGCATCCAACAAAAGCAGGAACTTAGCAACGGTGCAAACAAATTCCCCTCTAAATAGAACAACACTTGACATCTCCTTACTGTACCAATTCATTTAAACATAAAAAAGAGAACAACGTATAAGTAGACACTCCGATAGGCCATATTTTCAGTGTGTCAGGATTTTGGAATTGAAAGGGATTTTTTTGGTTATACATGTCTGTTTACTGCACACAAACTTCATTAAAGCATCTACTGCTTAAAAAAAATGAAGGTTTTCTCACTGTTCTCACTGTCAGAAAGTTTGGTTGGTTTTTCATATTACTGTTTCTATTATTTAGGAGCTGGAAATTTGTAGCATGTATATTAACATAACATAACATAATGTACTCTTGGCTGCACTCATGCATTGTTAAAATACATTTTTAGGTTATTTTAAAAAGTAGATTGAATACGACGCCAGAAAAGACACAGTTGGAGAAATCAAGTGTTTGACCTTTAATATTTGATTTTCCTTTATAACTTAGATTATTTTTTGATGCAAATTTGTCTGACTAACATATTATTACAGCTGTGAAATGAATATAAAGATGTCTTGATTGGTAAAATAACAACGCTCCCCTCTTGTAATGTCAGGACTTTGCCCACTAGATGGCAGCATATCGTTCACATAGTGAAAGTCAAAGAAGACTAAACACAGTTGGGAAAAGTTCTGCTTAAATACCTCTTACAGAATCAGGCATCACACCCTCCACTATGATTTTATTTTGTGTTTGTAACCCATTTAGCCGAGACTGAACTGACATCAAAATTTGGCTGAATGAGTCAGAGAAAGTATGTCAGTAGAGAACTGTATCAGATAAACTGTACCTCAATCACTCAGTGTATTTCAGCAGCTTTTTCAATGCCAACAGTATTCTCCAGGGGCAGGTTAAGAACTGGCATCCAGAGATGATGCGTCTACCAGACTTAAAATGGAGCGGTAAAAAAACAAGCTGTTTCATGTCTACCATTGCGACATGAGGCATTTTTATTACCGAAACCTCAGAGAAAAGTCAGGGCCACCACCATTAAATGTGATATCTGTCAAATATGAACATATGTGTTATATATTAACAGAGCGTAGTACAATACAGTATTTGTAAACTTTTACTTTTAATCTACACACTGACATTCATATGAAGTAATCTCATCTGCCCACAGAAGCGTAGTCTTACTAAAAATCTACCTCTGTAGTCACTTAAAGTATAAGTTTCTCTTTTTGGTTGCTTCTTTTGATAATAACCTAAAATGAAACAGTGAAACAAATAAATTAAAGCAGGTATTAAACACGGTGGAGTATTATTAGACGGATAATTCCCAAAGAGCTCTCAAAAACAGCTAAAAAGACGGTGAATACTAAACTTAGGTGGAAAATGGACTACTCTTAATATATGCCAGTCTAGCTTTTGCTCCTCCTGAATGTGTAAATGGAAAACTCTGCAAACATGATCCAAACTTTTTCACATTAAAACACTCAAAAGTTGTTTTTTACAGAATTATCTGCTGCCTCCAATTGTGAAAAACTGATAAAAAAGAACAAAATCCAGTTGGAGCAGCTAAACAAATGAACAGATGAAGCATTAGTAAAGGATTCGTCAGTCACATATGAGGATAAACTATGCCAACTATGTATTGTTTTGCCTATTTTTATTTCAACTTTACAAACCGGCTGCAAAAATCATCACTACTTATTACAATAAGACTTGTTGTACAAATTGAATCATTCACAGTGGCAGTTTCAGACAAAACATGTTATAAAAGGTATTTACAGTAAAAAAACAGGATCGACAGAGGTCAAAGCTGTGAGAGCCTTACTATAAGCAGACAAGCTCCCTTATGTAAACACAGATCTGTATGCAGCAGGGTTTTCCCAGACAGTTGTTGCAGCGGTCACTTTGTTCGTGCCGACTCTGACAGCTGACACAAGGGGGCAAAGGCAACAGGAAACCCGAGCCGAGTCCAAACAGCGCCTGTAGAGGAGCTGACCTCACTGCCCCTGTTAAACTAAGAGCTGCCACCGTCAGAGGCTCCTGTCGTCCGCCGACCCCTCAGCTCTGCGTTTGAGAAACTCCAACCATTGTGTCCACTAACATCTGAAGCCACTGTGCAATCTGTGGCTCGGCTGAAGCAATTACAGCAGTCTTTTGTAAGACGTGACAGCCAGGGATGCCAAAGTTGACCTCTCTCCTCCGAGTGGCCTCAGCCGTCTCCATGTCACTCTGACGACATGACGGAGCCTAATTTCATTGTTGCCTGAACACCAAGAGACAAAGTACCGCAGATAAATCTCACTGGAGCACAGGAGCTTGTAAATCATGTCAATGTAACTGCTTTAGGAAACAGAAACCAAATGAAACAGAGTGTCCAAGTCTGGGTAGATGAAACTACTGGCCTCATTTCTGGACTTTCTTCTATTCCTGTCCAACATTTGACTGTGTGTCAGGACCTCCATCTGTTTTTACTGTTGCTTCAGAGGCAAGAGCAGGTTTTTTAAGATTTCCAGATCAGAAGCTCTTCCTTCCTTTTGCTATTTGCTCTCATTTCAGGTCAGATGAAGGGGGCATACGGTGTAAATCCATGAGATGACGAAGCTTTTTATGTCAGCAACGTAGATAAATCACACACTCCTACATCTCTTGAACGTTTGTCATTTTTTGATGAAGGACCAAACTTGTTTTTCTTTCAACTCAACATCCCTGTGGGTCATTTGTTCATGAGGGAAATCGAGGTCTCTCTCAAACTTTAAAACAGCCCTCAACGGGAAAAAGTCCATATAAGGAAACTGAGAAACTACAAATCATCACGCACCGTATCGTAACGTAACGTAATGTAATGTAACGTAACATATCGTATCGTAAATCAGTAACACTTTGGTAGGGCTGCTAAGCTAGATTTCTAGTTTCATGATCCTATGAGGACATTTTGGACACAAGCAGGTTAATCCAGATCCTACAGAGAAGGTAAACCCTGAGAGGAAGTTTTACACCAAAAGCCAGTGAACACCATCCCTGTAACTAACTTCAGAGATACTCAAGCGTCGCTGTTTTCCATGGTGGTCTCGCCTACAACTTCATGACTGTAGATACGGTCTTCAGGTATGTTTGACTCTGACAGGATTCGGGGGATTTCTCAGGTTTAAAGGTCAGACACTGTACACACATTGTTTGCATTGTTGATGGATAGTGTTGACTGGTCAGTCTGGCTCGGGGTATGTGATGGGAGGCTGGTTGTCGGGGGTGGAGGCAGAAATAGCTCATGTCATGACCTAGCTACTCTTGAGGTCACATTTGGCTTCTACAGTAACTAAACACAAATCTCTGCAGCACACCTGAATGACAAAAGAAACCGACAACAGACAGTTTTTATGTTTTTTTGTTCTCTCCAGATGAGAAACCAAGCACAATCTCCGTTTAGTAGAACCATTCTTATTATTTAATCAAGTTTTTAACTGTTTAAGACCAAAACTAATGTAGATACGTCACCTTTAGAAGAAAGAAAAGGCCATCAACAATACAGCAGATTATTTTTCTGGTAAAGTTTTTAATGAGGAGGAGGTGTCACACCAGATGACTGACAGCAGCCTGAACCAATCGTCTTCTGCTACTTTCTCTAAATCAAATACTCTCAGTGAGCGATACATTTCACTTTCACATTTTGGTAAATTCAAGAAAGAGACCTGACTTACGCTGCGCCTGCACCATGACGCCGGCGAGGCACGAAAATAGGGCCCACTGTCTTGATTTTGCACTTTTTTCCTTGCAGGTGATGGAGAGAGGAACTAAAGACGGAGAAGCAACACTGGAACTCTGTTTACATTTTGATTCAGATCTAGACCCGGTTTAATTGGAGTAAGGGCGGGTTTATTTGTTGGTTACATGATTCCTTTTCTTTCAGTGCTCTGCTGGCCGGCGTTCCCCTCATGCACTGTTAAAATCTCTGAAGTTGTACAGTGAGTTTTCCTCTAAAGAGCAGAGGTTAAGGATGTTAAATATACAATAGTTTTTTCCCTCTGCATCATTTAACTGATATTAAACCTCCTGGGGAATGAAAGTGCTGCTTTTTCCCACATCTTCAAAGCTAATTATAATGAGAGAAAATTGCACATAATGAGCTCATGTGTGCAGATTTAAGTATTAAATGAGGTAATTATCCCTATTTGTTTACCACTACTTTACTCCCTGGATGCTACTTGAAAGCTACAAACTAACACGTGTTTTGTACTGATATTTTCACTCCACATAGAGGTTGATTTACATTAATTTTTGGTTGTGTGAAAGATGGTATGAGAACAGGGGAAAAGTGGGTTTTTACCTGATGGCTATTCCAGGCTCTTAGCAGGTTGATGGTCCAGGAGATTTATGAGGGAGGGGTTATATCCTCACTCGGCCTGGGAGTCAAACAGACGAGCCTCCGGATAAGACCGTCAGGCACCTCCATGCTGCACTGGGAGAGGAGGACAGGGGGGATAGTCGACTACCTGCACAGCTGTCACTTTTCCAGTGTGTTCAAGCTGACCTGGCAAGAGGTTAATTCATCATGAATCACCGCAGCTCTAACCAAAACAGACACCTTTTCTAACTCCTTATCTAACATCCTCTATCAAACGAGCCATGTTTGTTTTGTACAGTTATTAGTGTACCATTACTCCCTCTGTTTTCTCATTTCCTCTTTTAAAGAGATTAACTTCAGATCTGCAACAGGACAATCAGCTGCAGCTCCTCAGCTCCCGACAGTGAAACCTGATATCCGTGTAGCACGTCTGCAGTTAGAAAAATGTAAAAAGGAGCGGTTGGGAAAAGGCTGTGAATGTGATATTTAGTTCATCCAAAATCCCACTCTTTGGCTGACACCATTTCACTGAAAAATGCAGCATGTGGGCCGTCTGCTTTAGTGGTTTGGAGTGATGACTAATGAAATATCAGCAGCTGGCCACAAGTGAACCTCCGTGATTAGACCGTGAGAGTTTGCTCTTTATGAGAAATTGGATCAACTTTCTTTCTTTGGTGCAGACAGTTTTACAGGATTAATTCAATTTAGGTTTTTACTTTGATAATTCATCCATAAAGGGGAACTTTTGTAAAAGCCCAGATTAAAATGATAATGTGTATATCTTAATTTTAACACTTGGATCAGTTTTGATAGGACGTCTGCTGAGTATTTTACAATAATTTGCGCATCGATTTTTTTAAAGGTTTGGCTATTTTGTAGTATAACCCCAATGTCAAAAAAAAGCGGGATGCCGTCAATAGTAAAGAATTTTATGGTTTGCTAGTAAATTAAACCCAACCTATAAATCAAATAGTGCAAAGACAGCTTATGAGATGTTGAAACCGAAAAAAATTACTGCTTTATTAAAAAGTTTGCTCTTTTTAAGTTTAATCACAGCGACTAGATTGAAAAAAGTTAAAACATTTATTGTCCCTGTACCTTCAGATGCTGACTTTTAACTGTATGCTTAAACAAACTTGGAGGTCCCTGGTCTTTTTAGAGTGCAGACCTGGGTGTCCATGACTTCCAAAAAGAATGTCAAATCCTAACTTGTCACTCCACAAGACACCGTCTCACTTTGCAGGGACTTGGGCCCAGAGAAGTGGGAGGACGAAAAACAGCTTTATTTGACTGACATGCTTCGGCTTTTGACCTTCATCAGAAATGTATTAAAACAACACTTAGATAGGGTATTTAAGTGTTGTTTTTAATACATTTCTGATGACCCTGATGAAGCCGAAACACGTCAGTCAAATAAAGCTGTTTTTCCTGAACTACAAGTGTTGCTGAAGCTCCTTCGACCTTTTTCCGGCCCAGAGAAGTGGCCATCAGTTTTCTGCCTCATAGTCATGCATGTTTTACTCTTTGCTTGATGCATTTTATCCCTCATTTGTGGGCGAATGAACAAACTATCCACAGATAGTGTTTGTTGGGAGAGATTTAGAGTCCATGTGGTGATTTCCACTACAGAGTCATGTTCATTTTCAGTTCAGTGCTCACTGATAGCTCAGAGATCATGGCCATCCAGTGTTGGTTTCTTGCATTGTCTCTTCGTCATTGTCATTTTTTTCTCCTGCAAGTTATGCTGAGAAACAACTGTTGAACAATTTTTTCTATTTTTATCTATTTCATTTTCTTATTTTCACTTTAGAGCAATGGTTCTCAACTGGTGGGTCCCGACCCAAAAGTGGGTCGCATACACGTTCTGGATGGGTCACGAACAGCTGGTCAAAAAAGTGAAGATTAACGCGGTATTTATTAGATATTTGATCATTTCTGTATAAGCAACCTCAGTAGTTGTCGTCCTCATGTTGTCCCCTTCATGTGCTCTGAAATGCACTTTACTCAATAAAACCAATTCTATAATGAATTCTATAAAAGTGGGTTGCGACTTAAGGACTTTGGGAAAATGTGGGTCCCAGAGTGAGAGCAGTTGAGAACCACTGCTTTAGAGGGATCCTTCTGGAGTTATCTTTTTATACCCAGTCATGTTGCTGACCTGTTGCAAATTAACCTGATTGGCTGAAGATGTTCCTCCTGAGTCAATTATTCAATATAAACTACATATATCTTTATTTTTCTGTTTTAGCTATTCATTCAGTGCTTTAGTTCAGTGTTTGTTGCCTCTGTCCCAACTTTTTTGAAAGTGTTGAACATGTATTTTTTTTCTAGGACTATAGTGATTAATCCCTAAGACTGTTTTAACAACTGCACTAAGTCACACTCCACCTTTAAGTCCTATGTGTTTGACTGATACCTCTCAAAAAATCTTTAGAAATGTAAAAACATGTTCAGTTTTTTTTTCCCTTTAAAAACAGACCCTGGTCTTTAGTCTTTCACACTCTTGAAGCAGATGTGAGCAGAGGTTTCTGGAGGTCCGGGTCGTGAGAAGGTGTACCGCTGATGCCCCTCCTAACTCTGTGATGCTGCAGCCCGCAGCAGTCTGTGTCCAGCCGCGTCTCTCCAGCGTCTCCGTCCAGCCTCCACTCTCCACTCTTCTCCACCCTGAAGTAACTCCAACAAACCTGGAGGACCTCCTGAGAGGATTATACCCCGTTTCGCGTGTTTTGGTTCGGATTACGGAAACGCCGCTGCGGTCCTGTTGTTGTAGGGAGGACTTTCGGTAAATACGGTGCCAGTGCTCGCGCTTAGTGCTCGCGCTGTTTGGTTTCGACGATGAGACTTGGAGCAGTTTCCAAACTTCTTTATTTCCTTTTGTTTTTGCTTCCTAATGCAGTGCACGCTCAGACAGGTAAGATAACCTCCTCTGTTAGTCAGAAACTCAGGTGTGAATTGTTTGTGCGTGGTGCTAAATGTGTTTACGCGCTGTTTTCACGCATCTTGCCTCACTATTTTGAGGTGTTCCTGTAGACTTGCTTATCTTTCTTAAAGTTAACATAAGAATTAGTAAAAAGACAAATAAAGCACTTTTAATTACAATCTCACCAACTACTCTGAGTCTACGGGGATTTTCTTTTTATTACTGTGCCAACAAGAAGCTAAAATCTCCTCATCCATCATGTACCTGTCTTCCAAGGCCACATACCTCCTAGTCTCAGGGTCAAAGTGAAGATGTATTATGCTGTCACGGAGAACAGAAGAAGCAGTTCACCATCTTGTCTCCTGGCACAGGGGATGTGGACTTTTAGGAGGTTCCTGTCCAGCTCATGAGGATTAAAGAGACCAGGTGCTGAGAATAAAGATGGATGTCTATAAGCAGCTCTGACAGCGCCTGTCGTCCCTCTCAGCAGCTTCTTTGCCTGTCACTGCCTTGGCACATTAACTCAGGCTATCACCTTTCACTTGACCTTCAAGGTCAGGGCCAGAAAACATTGAGGTGGTGCACAGTAGCCCATGGCCTCATGGTTCTTTTTTCTTCCCTCCTGATTTCACTTTTGCGGCCACATGCTCCATTGGTTTTGTTTCTGTACTGATTACCTGCACTGTAAACCTCAAACCCCTCGTGTGTCTTTGGAGCTCAGTCAACCATCCCCACTTCCTGCTATGTGCAATAACTTCTTCGCTTGGAAGTCTTTAGGTATGCTACTGTAAGACTTGGAAACGCTCCCCCTTAAGTCTACCACCCTGTTTGGTAGCTGTGGGCGGCTATGAAAAGCTCTGGCTAATCCTTAATTATCACTTTCTGACAACCCTTGAAAATCTGTGATTTGTTTGCTTTAGTTGTGTTGAAATATTAGTTGCTGTTTTCCATTGTGTTTTACCGGTTCAGAGGTTCAGATACAATTTGACATGATATAATAAAACATTGATGATATATGATACTTCTTTGATCTTGATGCTGTTAAATGGACGCTTAGACTAATCTGTTAACTTAAGTAGTTCTTTAGTTTACTCAAATGTCAACCCAGAAATACTCAAATCTAATGACTTTAAACTAACTGTTAATTTTTGCAGATTTTGGCGCAATTTTCAGACAAATTTGTACGTCTTATCTCTTCGCTGATCTTAACTTAGACATGTGTGGATAATACTTTCAGACAAGATCCTTCCTGCTTTACTTTAACAGTCATATGTCTTGTTGTGAACATTTGCTTCATGTGGACAATATAAAGTTTTTTGTGATTGCTGTGATTGTTATCGCCTGACAACTACCCCATGATTACCCAAACTCCAGTATATAAATGCAGACTTTCTGTGTGCAGATGTATGATGACCTTGTATTTATTGGCTGCTGTAATGATGTCAAAACACTCACACTGTGTGTTTAAGAGTCCTCCTTTAACCTTTAACCTCTTGACCTTCTTTCCCTCCCTGTAGCAGTTTTAGGACTTCCTTCCAAAGAAAAAAAAGGTCTCACTCTTGAATCATCCAGTAGTCCTAATAGAGTTACCCTAAAACTGACATGACTGATCGTCAAACAGATCCCATAATGTATCCACTCCTCAAAAAGTCTTAAAAATGTCTTTCTCTAATCTAAGACTACTGACACGGTTTGTTTATCTCTGGTACTTATGTTGCTCCTCTGTCCTGACCTCCAGTACTCCCTCCAGAATGTGCACCAGGAGGCCACTCCATCCTCCAGAACCCCTACCGCAGCACCACCTTCAGCTCCAGCTGGCTGCAGCAGTCCGCCCTGCAGGACTTCATCTGTGACCACTCCCTCTCTCCAGGATGGTACCAGTTTCAGATTTTTGACAAGCCGGCGAGCATGCCCACCCAGTGTGTGGAGGTACACGATCCTTTGTTTTCTAAAGGTTCTTGATGGACAAATAGTGGATTGAATTCGAAGACACGTCAATTATTTTATTGATCATTCTGTCAGTCCATTTGTTTCAGTTTGAGTCTGATTATTTTCACATCTCGAGCCAATAAATCATATCCAGTGTACATTATGCTTCAACCATCTTCACTTATGTTAAAATTATCTTGGTTTGAAGTCTGACCTCATCAGTCCTGAGCTTTAAGGTGCAATTCAAGGACTCCAAACTGCTGAAGATTAAGTTTCTCAAACCTTCTAGTTTGAGGGTAAAGTTCCAACATTTTATAGAAACTGTTACCCTCCATAGATGTAAGAATCAGGTCGTTTTGCACACACAATGAGGCACAAAAACAAATTTACACAGAAATTAATCAAAGGTGGGTTCTCTTTTTTCAATATGGTTCAATTTTGACAAAAATCAGAGTTCATAAGTGTAGTATTTAAGCAGAAAGTTCCCAAATTTCAATATGTGCCAGCTGTGACCTCAATAAAGGTTGTAAAACTCTCCTGACCCTGACCCCCATTTAGAGAGTTTTCAGTTTACTGCATCTATCGCTCCTTGGTTTGCCTTTTGTCTCTGTTTTAGTTCATTACAT
The DNA here is from genome assembly GCA_962446985.1 of Xyrichtys novacula. Lineage (NCBI taxonomy): Eukaryota > Metazoa > Chordata > Actinopteri > Labriformes > Labridae > Xyrichtys > Xyrichtys novacula. The sequence goes on from OY660871.1 coordinate 31,472,791, forward strand.
CAGATTTGTCATTTTTTAAGTGTTTATGTTGTTGTTTCTCAGAAGTGTAAGTATATCAGCCTTTCCAAATCTCTCATGACTCCTTGTACAACCTCATGTGGAGACTCTGAGGTGGTCTCTCTCTGTCCTCACCTGGATGAGAAGATCTTCATGTCTGCAAGCATGACTGAGTTTGGACACACACACAGTTATCAGTGTGGGTCTTGTGCACATGATGAAGGAGAGAGCAAGGAGAGCTGGAATGTGTCTCATTTCCTGCGGCGGCCCGCTGTGAGGAGACCGCAGGATCCATCTGAAGTGTCAGCCTCGCTCTGCCTTCCCAGGGCATCGCTGCTCTCCTTGGGTGATGGATCTCCGCAGGAGTAGGTGGAGGAAGGAAGAGAGGATCGCTGTGAACATGTGTTACACTATGAGATGACGTCTTTGAGATGATGGTGGATAAACGGTTGGATTTGTCAGGCCAGCAGGAGCGTTGTAAAAATCTCATCCAGATTTATCACATTTTGAGACTTGTCTTGAAACAAAATGAGAAGGTTTCATCAATTTTCCTTTCACACAGTCAAAATATGCTCAAAATTGTGTGAATTTCTGTCTCCTTAAACATGCAGGTGAACCACTGTGGGACCCAGGCTCCTGTGTGGCTGTCTCTGGCTGAGGGCGAGTCCCTGCCAGGACCTCTGGAGGTCAGACAGCTGACGGCTTGTGCCGCCTGGCAGCTTTTCCCGAGCAACAACAGAGACTGCTGCATGTTCCGAATCCCGGTATCTGTCCGAAACTGTGGAGACTTCTTCGTTTACCTGCTCCAGCCCACACAGGGATGCATGGGATACTGTGCAGAGGGTATGTCGAATCAGAGAGACACTATTTATAATCATCCTATCTAACAGTTTGATATTGTTTGAGGATATAAGAGAAGCATCATAAGTTCATATATCTTATCAGCATGCAAAGATAGAGAGCAGTACAGTTAGAGTCATCTTTATAAGATGTCAAAGTGAGGATAAAGCTCAGTTTGCTCCAAAAAATCTCATCCCAAGTTGGAAGATGATTCAGTTTTTGGAGTTTTGGAGCAGTCGTTTATCACAGCTGAGACATGCTGCCCTGCTGACGGGACACACTGACCAGAGCCAAGTCTGCCAGGTCCATTACTCTCTATATTAGAGCTCTTCAGAGTGTAGTATATTCGTTATAGCATGGCCATGCACAACAGCAAGTATAGCTCTGTTGCCAACTTGTCATCTGTTTTTTTTGCAAGTTTTTTTCGAGCCTGCAGGATTTTTTTGTTGGGTTTGTTTGTTGTGTTGAATCATGATACAGGCCACAGCAGAAATGGTTGCAAAAGTGATATGGCAGCTTGGTAAACCTCTCACACTGATTTAGAAACATAGAATTAAAGCTAATTTCAATATGACCATCTAGCATCGCTGTTTATAACCAGTTTAAAATGTAACTATTAGCCTGCTGCCCAAGACGTTTGAGATGGTTCACTCCTGCTTCATGCTTTGTATCAGTCTGCAGTTTATCACGCCGATTCTAAATGTGCATAAAAGTCTTGAAAAGAAGAAAACCGCAGCATCTGATAGGTAATGATAAAGTCATCTTAATTACACCTAACAAGGGTTTCACAAAGGTATATGACAACCAGCTAAAATGAATCAAACACAGAGGACTCTAGAACTAAAATGAGTAAATTGAAGTTAAAACTAATCAACAAACTAACCGACAGTTATAAAAAAGAAAAATAAACAGACAATGAAGAAACTTAATCAGAGCGATAAATTCTGTTTACATCTCCAAAAAGGATAGTGAAGAGGTAACCCTAATTGAACCCCATGTGAAAATCAGTAATCAATGATCCAATCGGCTTCCTGTTTTTGTATACCAGCGTTTATGAAAATGATCATCTTCTAAAGACTGTTTGATTTGCAGTTTACATGAATTTACACCATAAACATATAAGCTTACATAGACATCCAAAAAACAAAGATATCTATATAAGTAAATAATCAAAATTTAACAATGAAAAAAAAAACAAACAGACCCAAACAACATAGAGACCCTGACACAGACAAAAAACCATCAACCAGGAAACCGAAACACCAATCAACACAACAGACGTTACAAACACAAAAATGACTCAAACAACAAAATAACATAAAGGACCATGAACAAAAACGATGAAGAAGAATCAAAACAACCACAATCACATAACTAAAATAACCCAAATAACATGAAAACCCTCAAATCTTCGAGACAGCCCTTTAATTTGGTTACCTGGTTTGTTTCTTCTGGCTTCATAGATCAGTAGAACTGGGTGTCATCTGCATAACTGTGAAAATTAATTGAGTATTTCCTCATAATTTTACCCAGAGGAAGCTTAAACAAAGTAAAAAGAATCGGTCCAAGCACTGACCCTTGTGGGACCCCGTAGCAGACATTGGTGTGTGCAGAGGATTTATCAATAACATGGACAAACTGAGATCGATCCGATAGATTTAAACCAGGATAGAGCGGGTTCCGAGCATCAACTTTTGCATGGCAGTTGTTGTTTTTTACGTGTGTCACATTAAAAGGTTAGTTTGCACCATATAACCATGTTGGATAATCTGTTATGTTCAATGTGGATTCATAATTTGCTGTTTTTCCACTCTCCTGTCTACATAACAGAGATGTCAGACGCAGTGCCCACGTCGCCGCTGACCTGTGGCCCTGATGAGGTTGACGTGGATGGAACATGTAAAAGTGAGTTTCCTGCTGCTGTGTTTATGGCCTGCGCTTGTCTCCTCATGTTAGGTCAAACACCAAAACAATCAGGAGGTCAGGGAGTTGCCATGCGGTCAGGAATGCACCGTCGGCCCCCTCACCGTTCCTCTTAATGAGCTGAGCATGTGTCCCCGGCGTCCGCTGGGCCGCGTCTCCGTGGCAACGGCCCTCAGCAAGGTCGTGAATTACACCAAGGCAGGTTTCAGGAAGCATGCAGAGGAGGAAAGGAAGAAAAGAGTGAGGAGGGATGATTAATTGGATTAATTAGAAAAAGAAGTATTATGGAACGAAGTCATTAACTTCTGTAATGTAATAGACTCCATGACTCACTTTTCTTCATTTGGATTCAGAGAGAAGACCTCGCTGAATATTTTACAGAGTGTTTTGTTTTGTTGATGACTCAAAGACATCCATTTTACTGAAATCTAAGCTCTAAAGTAGCCGTGAAAACTATGAAACTCTCTCCCTCTCTCCTGTCAGCAAAGCAGCCTCCCACTCCCTCCGTACCGGTGATCCTCTCAGAGGTAACCGGAAACATGGTCTACCTGAAGTGCAGCTTTGACGGCAGCTTTAACAGCTCTCTGGGTTACGTGGTGGTCTGGTCCCGTCTCTCACCTGAGGGCCGGAGGGAGGAGCTCAAACAGGAAACCACAATCCAGACCGCCGACTTCATCGAGCTGGACGGCTTCAACCTCCGTCTGGGTGACAAGGTCGGACGCTGCGTTCATCATTCAGCGTTTAAGTGCAAAATAATGTTGGACCTGTGTATGACCTGTTCTTCCTAACTTTGAAACCAGTGTCAAAGTTAAAGTGTTCAAGAAGGTGTCATTTCTTTTTCTCTCTCCCTCTCTCAGATTTACTGCTCCTGCTCCAGTTTCTTCTTAGACTCCCCTGATGTCCACAGTGCTTTGGTGGAAAGTCAGGAATTCTTTGCTGGGATAAGGGTAAATCACAGCAATTGGAGTTTGTAATTTGGAGTCTATTTGAATCAAAGATATGACCTTTACTGGTGCAGCAATCTTATTGTTGCAGATCAATTTAACGCAGTATGAAACAGACTAAACATTACACGATTACTTGTTTATATTCACAAGACAAAGCTCGTTTAAACCTCTCGATCACAAGTTTCATACGTTGCTGTTAATGTTTCTTTATATACAGTCTGACCAGATTAATTGTGTTGTTTTGTTTCCGTAAGATAAGACCAGAGGTGAACAGTGTGTCTGAGGATGGGAGGTTATATGAGTTGGTGGTTGAGAGCACAGTTCCTGTCCCGTGTCCCGGAGATTCCTCCTCCTCTACAGAGCGGTGCTCTCTGTCTCTAAAGCTCAGCACCAGCAGTCAAGGTGAGAACAGACAGAAACACGATGGGAATTCATTTTTCACCAAAACTCGTGAGCTGCTTGCTCTGTCTCTGTAACAAAGAGAACAGGCCAGATCTGCTCTTTGGTTTTATTTGGCTCTATCTGAGCAAAAGCTGATTAATCAACATTCATGTGGCAGAAATACTATTTGTGGGGTAAAATGACTCAAGTTTTTGGCAGATTTTACAGCTTTTTATATTATTTATATCTAATTTTTGTGTCAGACATACAACACATAACTAGTGTGATTAATATATCCTACATTACATGGTGAAGCACTGTTATTCAAAACAACGTAAAGGCAGCTGCATCAGGTCTAAATCTGTAATTTTAGAAGTATCCGTGATGTTTTCAGTAGCAGATTACATTTAATCTGACCAAAGTACTCTTATTTGTATAATTCACAAACATTCAAATACAGTTCTTTGTCTGATCATCATGTAAACTAAAATTTCAGTCTTTGTCGTGCTACAGATGACAGCGTCTTGGGTTCAGATCTGTCTCTGTCCTCCTGTGTGGTGGACCTGATCCCGGGCTCCTGCAGGGATGGGATCTGCAGCCGAGCTTTGATCCACTTCAGCCCCGTCACTGACTTTGTCAAAGACGGCAACAGGACAACTCAGATATCTGCTAAACCCATCACCACCGAGAACTTTCTCTGGAACGGATACTCACCTGAGCCGGCGGAGGTACACAGATAAATATTTATTTATTTCTATGTACATTTTGGTTTTAATTTTGATTCATGCTCAGTTTGGATGTTACCTTATTGTTATATTTAGATTTGCATTAGAGAGGCATCTTCATCTTTCTGTACTGTGAGTTTGTATTCACAGGAATCTTAATTTTGGTCTCTCACAGATAACAGTGAAGGACGTCCCTTCAGCTTACTGCTACGCCTTCACTGATCCACACATGATCACTTTTGATGGCAGGTACTTCCCTCTCTGCTTTGTCAGTCTGAAAACACGCTTTCTATGAACAACTAACTTTACTACCTGAAACTGTTGATAAAACAAAAAAAAAAAAAGAAAAAACTTTTGTCGGTTTTTCTCTTGCAAGATCATTTCCGCAGATTATTAAAGATCCCGGAAAGTCTTTAAATAGAGTTTTTAGAGTTTAAGGTGATAAAAAAAGTCCTGTGATATAAAGAAATATCCTCTAAGCTTTACTCCTGTCTTTGTTTATGAACAGACGCTTCGAAAACTATCAAATCGGCACTTTTGTCCTCTACAAGAGCAGCTTGTGGTCCTTCGAGGTTCATGTTCGTCAATGGGAGTGCGGCAGTGTCGTGCACAGCGCTTCCTGCGTGTGCGGATTCGTGGTGCGGGACGGCGGGGATGTTGTTGCTTTTGACATGTGCAGCGGAGAAATGGGGGAAACCAAACCTCACCTTTCTGTGAAGAACAGAGACCTGAGCAAGAGCGGCGTTCGCATCACAGAGTCCTACCAGGGACGCAAAGTCACGGTAAGTGAGGAGGAGTTGGAGATATACACTTGAAAAGATGCTGTAGTTCTTCACCAGAGCTCACTTTAATCTTTTATTAATGGAGCTACCTGGGAGCTGATGAAGATATCCTGATCTCCTGTGAATGTTTCACAGATGACCTTCTCATCAGGAGCGTTTGTTCGCGCAGACGTGTCTAATTGGGGGATGAGTCTGACCCTGAGAGCTCCCGGTTCAGATCAGGGTCACACCGAGGGACTGTGCGGTTCTTACGATGGAAAGCCAGACAACGACTTCCAAACAGCAGGGGGCGCCATACTTGAGGATCCGTACGCTTTTGTGTCTGCGTGGAGGTCAGTGCTGTTTTTCTGGACAGAAATTAATATAACAAAGCATCGAAGACAAAAAATAATCATCCTCTGTAGTATTAAAGTCTTTTCAATAACAGAAGACCTAAATACAATGTAGAAGAAATCAAGAACATCAGATGACGGACAGATGGTTCAAAGCCTGTGAGGGAGAGGCTAAAGAGAGTAATAAAAATTAGGGAGGCTAGCTAACATAAGATAGTGTCATGGAGTCCTCAGTCTGTAGAGAACTTCAATATTTAACCCACTTGGCTCAGAGTTTCAGAATTTAACAAACAACAAGCACTAATTAGACTGACAGTCTCCTCGGTTTTGGGAAAGGCTGCAGGGAGCTGTGTTTCACCCTGACAATGTCATAACCAAGACTGTCTGTAAATATAACTATAAACTGAACTGATTTGTCCACCTCATCTATTCCCATGGATTAAAGTTGGCATTTATCAAGTTATGTAAGAAAGATAAGCAGGAAATTCCAGGGGTGAAAATTCAAGCCCAAGCTGGAAGTTTTACAATCTGCAGTTCCTTCAATGACCACTTGGAGCTGCCTTCAAAGAGAGTCAACCATCCTCCTCAACTTGACAGTAGATATTCGGGTTTACTACCTGATTAAAGCCTGGTAATGGTCGTTATTGTCTTAAATCTGAAGTGGGAAAGCAGGGTTTTAGATTTTTGCTGATTTCTGATATGCCAGTATCTTTTATCTCACTCAGGCGGACTGATGTTGATGACAAAATAATTTTTTCCCCATGAAAACAACTGCTCACTTTTTAACTAGAAGCTTTAAGTGTTTAATTTGCATTTTTCCACCACTCCTCGTCAGAGAATCAAGTACAGGAGCCAAGGATCCCCCATCAGGTCTGCAAAGAGCCTGCTGTCAAACACTGTTGCCTCCTCACTGACATCTTCTCCTCTGCTCTCTCAGACTCCCTCCAGGCAGCAGCCTGTTTGACACCGTGCCATCCCACCTGAGCCCCCTGAGCCCCCACAGGTTCTGTAACTGTCAGGCAGAGCCCCGCCCCGCATCCCCCAGAGCCCGATCTCAACAAGCCACCTCCTCAGACTCCACCTGCTCTCATCGCGGCAACGTGCGTCTCTCTGGTGTCATCCCCACTCTGGATGTCACGGCTGAGTACATCAGCTCAGTGGAACTACTCACAGGTGATGGAAATGACAGACAGCTGCTGCCTCCGGGTCAAACCAGCCAAAACACCCGGAGTGGAGGTCGTGATGCTCGGTCCAGGGACAGAGCTTCACTGTCAGCTCACACTCAGCGGCGTAGAGGCAGACGGCAGACCCATCGTTTTGTTTCTAACTCTCCACACCAAAGCCTCAGCCAGTCTGATCTAGAAGGATTCACCTACTTTTTCCCAGAGGACCATGAAGCTGCAGTTCAGCCTGACTCCTCACTAACCTGGCCCACACCATCCGGCCTGACCGCCCAGCAGGCCAAGTCTCAGTGCCAGCAGGCCGTGGCGAACTCAAGCATAGCGACAGGCTGCAGGCGTCTATTAGAAGAGTCGGTGATCAGCAGCGCTGTCAGCATGTGTGTTACCGACCTGCAGCTGAAGGATGAGCTGTCATGGCTGAACGCAACATTACCTCTGCTAGAGAACGAGTGTGAGAGGAGGCTGGTGGAGGAGAGGAGGAGAGAGGAAGAGTTCCAGGATGTCCTCTCTGTCCTCAAGTGTCCAAACTTATGCAACTGGAACGGCCAGTGCTCCGAGTGGGGATGTGTCTGCTTCCCCGGGTTTGGCTCGTATGACTGCAGCGTGCTGGCTGGTAACCCATGAAACATACACTCACACAGAAACACAGTCCATTAGAAGTAATTGTTTAAACTGATGAATAACGACAACAGCGACATTTGACTATTAAAAGTCAGCAGAATAAGTTTAAAGTATTTTTCGGACGATAAGGCGCACTTAAAATCTTTACATCGTCTCAAAAATTGACAGTGTGCCTTATAATCCAGCGCTCCTTATGTATGATTACATGATTTTACGTGTTACAATGCGCTCAAAAATCTGTCGAAATGTGTAACTAAGACTTTGGTAAGCAATGAAGCCGCTCCACTCAACGGATATTAGGGAGGCTAGCATTACGGTACGCTGTGTCACTACCTGATCGGCCCCGTAACAGGATCCCTGAGCAGTCTACAAGACTGCCTGACTGTGATGTCTAAACCAGAAGTGCATTCATGTAAGGCAGCCTGGGCCCGGAGTACGTGATAGCAACAATAAACCCATCGATGCTTAATGCGCCTTACAATCCGATGTGCCTTATGTGTGAACAAAGACACATTAAATCACAGTGCGCTGTATGATCCGGTGCGCCTTACTGTCTGAATAATACAGTGATATTACAGTAATCCCTTAAGATAAACAATAACCGTTTTGTCCACAGGGGGCGCCAAAATTGACATAAACCAAAAGTTCCTCACAGGAGCTCTAAACATGTAGAGTTCATAACAAAAAACAACGATAACAAACTTAGGTCTAGAACTCATATAGAGGATATCCTTAACTCAAAGACATTAGATTAAATGAAGCCGGATGTAAACTGAACTTTCAGCTTTCTTTTGGCGTAGGAAAAAATACTAGATGTTCACTTTGTCCACTACTTTTTTCCCCTTGATTGTCAACATGTCAGCAAGTTATTTGATCCCTCTGTGGGCAAAAACTCATGGAGGAAAGTATGTTACAAAGCTTAAACATTAGTATGGAAAGTCTATTTCATGAAAACACTGCCAAAGAAACTCCTACGAAGCTCAACTGTGGCGTCAATCAACATTCTGTACTTTGTGTACCGGGTCACATCGGAGTCAGAAGTGTAACTTTAAAAAACGACCTTTTATGACAAATGTTAATACAGTTGTTAACGAAAAAGTGATTAAATGGAAGATAATGGAGTCACTTAACTTGATTGCACATTTTCTAAGACTTATTAGACTTAATGACCTGGTTCAGTCAGGTTCAATTCCTGTTTTTGATTAACTTTTGCTCTAAAATGAATTTAAAATTTTACTCATGTCTGTTAACAACCCTGAATTCATGTGAAATCTTCTCACTGGAGTGTTGTTGTAGCTAACCGAAGAAACAGACGCCGTATTTGAGATGTTTTTCTGTCAGTTATTAACTTTAATTTTAGTTATTTACTTAAATATGTCATCCGGCTGAAGAACTTTATCACAAAACAAACATCCAGCTGAGTCTCAGGGGCCACTGGCCAGACAGTATCGACAGCTGATAGTACATTCACAATTCCAAACCCAGCCAAAGCTATTTAAAACATTAAATTGACCTACATCCTCACTTAATATGTCAGTGATATATTTGGCAGTCATCTGCACACATCTGTCTTTCCACATGTCTCCGTGTTTGATGACAGTGTTAAGACCAGGCTGTAAATTCTGAGGTCTAACAGTCTGTCGGTCTGCTCTTCTTCTCCGTGGTTGGTGTCATGAAGACCAGATCCCAGAGATCACCGAGCTGGAGAAAGAGGGTCTGTGTGACATCCGGCAGGGAGACTGCTCCACCGTCCAGGTGTACGGTCAGGGCTTCAAGGAGTCTTACGAGCTCAAGTGTGAGTTTGTTAAAGAAAAGGTACTTGGTTTCTGTTTCTTGGTCTCTGACAGCTGAAATATTGAATTACATTGAATAGAAAACTGTTTATTTTTAAGTCGTTGAATCGTCACTGTACTTAAGAACCAGAGTGTCAAATGTCGTCAAAAATAAAAGGGGACGCTGCTGACTGAGTGGTCTACAAGCGCGCCCCTTAGGCAAAGGTCATGTCTCGAGTGGCCAGCCTGACCTGTGGCTCCTTTCCACACGTCATCCCCTGCCTGTTCACCCTGATTCTTACTCCATCTGTCGTTCTATCGTGTCAAAAATTGTCAAAAATTGATCATGTAAAGTCAAAGTGATGGGAGCTGAAATGTCAAAGTCCTGTCGATGCAGAAACTCTCTTTCCTGTCCTTCACTGTCCCACGTTAACCTTTTCTTTGTACCTCCCCACCCTCTCTTACTCCCCCCTCTCCTCCCTGTGTGTCTCTTGTCAAGTTCGTGGATGGAAATTGGGTTTTGGATGAGCCCCAGTTTGTCCGGGCCGTCTTTCTGGATGTGACAGCTCTGGAGTGTCAGCTCCCCCTGCAGGACAACCCGGCTTTTGCAGACCTGGACCTGGAAAGTGTGAAAAACAGACCCCTGGCCCGCTGGCAGATCAAAGTCAGTTGTGTTGCTGACTGTGTCTTTACCGCAGAATGTAACAAATCGCTAATATTTGTCCTCCTCCATTACTTCTCATTGTCCTCTCTGAGGCGTCTGTCTCCCAGCCTGTAGTCTTTGTGTCCTTTTTTTGTTTTCGTACGAGATCAGACGATAAACTATATATAATAATAGACAGATGGGAAAGTTGCTTTCAACCTTAGCTGCAGTTGAGGACAGAGTCCACAGCTGGAGGATTTCACGAGAACTCCCTCGTGTCAAACTGTAGAAACTTTGTGTTTGAACTTGCTGTTGTGTGTCTTAATTCTGTTGTTGAATTTAAGGCAAATTAATAAAAACTAACTCTTTTAGTTCATCCAGTTCACTCCACTGCGTGTCACTAAGTTTCTTCTGATTGCAGGTTTCCAACGACGGTTACAGCTACAGTAACGCCAAGATTCTGACTCTGTACGACGGAGCCTGCCAGATCTGCAGCCTCAACACTGAAGTGCTCTGCACCCTCAGGGTGAGACGGCTTTCTTTACAAGGATAGGAGTTTAAGACGTGGATCAAAAAGATGAAATATCTCTTAAGTCAGATTTTCCTCTCTGCAGGCTGCTTCCCTTCATCTTTCTAAACATCAAATCTTCATCCATTCATTCAGTCCCAAACTCTTCAGCGGGGTTTAGAGCTCTGTTTCCTTCGACACTCTTTGAAATGATGTGTAAAATATGAAAAAGTAGATAAAACCTCCAGTTTCCAAACTCAGGACTCTACTTTGTTCGAGCCGAAGGGTGGCACCTGCTGTTTAAAATCACAAACAGCATTTATTTGACAGGAATTAAATTCATGGTCATTATCCAGCAGATAAGAATTAACAAGCAACCGAAGTCAGCCAGTAAATTAAAATATTAAAAAAGAGCTGAAATCCATCTCTAGAACATTTTTAATCAATCAGAGGTGATATTTTTGCTTTTTCAGACTTTAGGACATAATGACAGACATTTAGAGAGTTTGCATGTGTCCTTAAATGCCATTGAATTTGATCTTTGTTCAGTTTTTACGTCCCTAAAGCAGTAATGCTCTGTATAATGCAGTAATAGTAAATTATAAGTACTATTTTTGATACAAGTGTGCATGCAGAGATGTTTCAGTTAAGGCTCACAGAGTGTTCGTTCCTTCGTCATACAGTCACTCCGTTTACTGCTGGATCAACATGCAGGAAATTCATTGAAGTATCCTGAACTTGTTTGTTGTCTTTTCTTCTCAGGAGAAAACCTGCAACATCGACGGCTTGTGTTACAGCGAGGGGGAGTCCAATCCCAGCAGCCCTTGCCTCACATGTCGCCCAGACTCGTCCAAACACACATGGTCCATAGCAGAGAGTACGTACTTTGTTTCTCATCTGGTTTGTCTCATGATCGCAGAAACAGAAGAAGTGGAGACTGAACTTTTCACAGAGTGAGATGGAAAGAGTTTTCCATTTGTCACATCCTCGGTACAGCCGAGGTCGGATAGCCATCGCTGAGGTCCCTTTTTTCTCTGGCTCTGGGCTGTTGTGATAATTTGTCAGCAGCTCTGTGCAGATTGGAGTCATTGAAGTTGTTCAATCCTGAGGCGCTGATATGAGGACGGCTTACCTCATTGTTACACTTTCAGACCAACTTTAACTTCTGCAACTTAAAGTAGGTCAAACGGTGCTCTGCTCGCGTTAGAAGAAACGACAGAAAAATGTGTCATTGACTTTATTGAGGTTGAAAAATTTATCTCAACGATAACGGCGGGCCAAGGTGTGAATTATTGATAAGGCTGCTCACAAATCAAGTCTTTTTTTACGCATTTAGACAATAAATTATTAAATCTTACAGACTAGTGCTGCTTTGTTTTTGAAGCAAAGTTACAAAATTTGATCAAATCTGCTATTTCTCAAAGCTTGATTAAAACTGAGCATTTTTATATCGTCACCTTAAAGCCACCAGGTAGGAAAGAGAGAGATATATATGAGTATTATAAGGAAGCAGGAGGTTCTCATGAAACTGACAGCTGTATTAGTGCAGCGTCAGCAGGAGTGGGAGTAATTCAGTGGATCTTCGTGGTGAGGAGCGAGCTCAGCCTGATGACAAAGCTTTTGGTTCATCGTTTGATCTGTGTCCCGACCCTTACCTGTGATCAGGAGCTTTTTGAGATCCCACATACAAGCAGCCAGAATTAGTTAACTCAAAAGGGTGGTGAGGATCAGCTTCACAGATCGGGTCAGGAGCGTGGACTTCTGATTAGAGCCGCTGCTGCTGCTTGGCATTTAGAGGAATCGCTCGAGGTAGTGCCAGAATTTGATAAGGATGCTTCCTGGACGCCTCTCAATGGGTGGAGGCCTCATGGTAGAGCCAGAGCCTGCTGAAGGGCCGGGTTTATATCCCACCTGGCCAGGTAAGGTCCCAGAATCCCTCAGGAGGAGCTGGAAAATATCACAGAGGAGTTAGATGTTTAGGTTGACCTGCTTCCTCTGAGATCAAACCATGAATAATCGGGAGAAAATCAATAAATGGACGGAGGAGGAGACTTTTTGTTAAAAACACAACATTCACGTGGACAGGACAGAGATCAGAGGTTCTCTTTCTGAAACCTGAAAATTCTTCTTGATAAATTTAACATTCATCCTCATTTTTACAGTTTCCACCACATGATTGTTAAAGGGAGTTTGTCTTTTTTGAGTGGGGTTGTTTGAGGTACTTATGAGTGGCCAACCCATCGAGGATGAGGGAACAAGGTGTAAAATATCTGTGAATATAAACAATATAAACTGACTCAATAACTCAGCTATAGGTTTGCTGAGATATTTATTTTCTCCTTCTTGTTTCCCTGCAGAGAACGAGCCTCCAGCACTCCAGTCTTTACCGTTCAGTCTCCAGTCATTCGAAGGGGAGAATTTCATCTACCAGCTACAAGCTGAAGACCCTGAGGGCTCCGCTGTGCTCTTCACCCTGGAGTCAGGTCCTGAAGGTGCATCTCTGTCCCCGGCTGGTCTGCTGATGTGGAAGGCCACAGCTGAGACTTCAGACACACACATTTTCCAGTTTTCTGTGGCGGACGACTGTAACGCCGAGACCAGATCTGGAATACAGGTAATGATGGTTTTCAGATTCAAATGATCAAAGTAAATCTATAATTTACATGATGTGTTTATTTATGTGTGAGGTGAAGAGGAGTACAGGTTTGTTTGAGTCAACAAAAACAAAGGATTTATGTTTTAAATAGAGCACACAGATGTTAACACAGACTTCTGAATATTATATCATATTTCTATAACGTCTGTTCTGCTGAATACAACACCGTCAGAGGACAGGAGCGAACATTTTTAACTGCAGCTTTAAATCATGACTATCTTTTTGAATATTATCACTCCTGTGGTCCAGAAACTGCCTCATCTTTTGACTTTGTCGGAACTGTACTGATCTTTTTATCCACTAGAGGGAGCTAGTGATACATAGTTTTCTGCTTACAGCCAGTGTTGGAGGTTTCATCTTTACTATGTGTCTGAATTAAAGTAGGAGCAAATGTTTATTGATACCCCGAGCAGAGTTATCACAAACTACAGGATGATTTAATTTAATAGTTTTTTGTTGATGGATATAAAAAGGTGCCGGAAAATCACAGAACTCTTCACGTATCAGATGCTTTAAATTTAAGCTACAGATAGATTGACATGCATCATCATGCACAATTATTGGAGCACAAAAATGTTGTTTTACTTAACAGGTTGTGTATCGACTGCATTTTAATCACATGCACTGATACGCCACATTCTGTTGTAAAGTTTTATGTTTGTTGTTTTAGACCAGATGATGAATCAGACTAAATCTGTGCAAATGAAGCAGCATCTTCCTCCTTCTTCTTCACCAGGTGTCGGTGCGCTCCTGTGAATGTCTGAATGGAGCTTCCTGTGTGACCAACGTCAACCTTCCTGCCGGCAGCGGAGAGTACCGCTGCGTGTGTGTGGAGGGATTTAGAGGTGAAAGGTGTGAGGTGGACATCGATGACTGTAAACCAAACCCCTGCAGGCTGGGCCGCTGTATCGACGGACCAAACTCCTTCTTCTGTATCTGCCCTCCTGGAATGACAGGTATCAACCCGCAGATCTCCATCTCTGTAAAAGTGCAGACTGCAAAAGTTACACAAGTTTGATGTTGTTTACTTATATTTTGGGGGGCTACTTAAGGAGATAAGAAAATGTCACAAAATGTAAGCAACTGGGAATTTACTCAGCCTGTTTTGATCAGCAACTCTGAGTCTAGAGATCATTAAAAGTTTAATTTTGAAGTTTGTTTTTTTTATTATTGTGACTGATTCCCGATCCTGTCAGGCCGCACATGCAGAGAGGACATAGATGAGTGTGTCTCTCAGCCTTGTTCACCTGGAGTGATCTGTAACAACACCCTGGGCTCCTTCGTCTGCGGACTCTGCCCTCAAGGATACAGCGGTGATGGGAGAACCTGCACACGTAAGTAACATCACATGACACTTCTTGTGCTATTTGTTATTAATATGAAGAAAGATAATCAATCCATCCTATCCTTTCAATAACAACTATTTTTGTTTTACCATTTTGTTTCCAAGGTAACCAGGACTCTCCAGTCATAGCAGCAAACACGCCTCTAAAACTCCCCCAGGTTCCTCAGAGGTCCAAACCCTCAGGCCCTCCACCGTGCTCCAGGCGGCCGTGTTACCCCGGGGTTCAGTGCTTCGAGAGCACCCATGTCTCAGCTGGGTTTGTCTGCGGTCCCTGTCCCCCTGGTCTCCATGGAAATGGACGGATATGCTCAGCGACAGGTGGGACAGAAGCGTGACCTTCAATAGAGGTCTCCTGAATGTAAATGTTGTGGAAATCCTGCTTTTGATTTGGGAATGCTAGTGTTGGTTCGAAATGATCCGTCAAGATTGATCGTGAATGATTGAAATCTGTCAGCTGTTCAGATATGTATGGGTTTTATACCATTATACTATTATAATGCAACAGTTACTTCCAGTTTTTTTTACATTCAGAGCAGCATTTCTGTCTGAACATGTGCGCATACCAGTGTTTATATTATACCATAATGATTGAAACTACAGGAAGCGTGCACGTCTGGCACTCTGGAACTAATCTGTGTCCATTCTAGTCAAAACTTGTGTTTACAATAATCAAAATTAACGGACAATCAAACCTACATCTGCATGTTTATAATTATCTTCTCTCACAGCTGCAAGAAATCTAACTTCATGACTACAGCAAGTTATCCATACTCAAAATCGTCTCCCTGCAGGGGTCACGCTGAACAGAGCAGACCGACCTGAGTAAGAAGTTAAACATGGAATAGCTTATATAATGGGGTCCCAACTGTAACACTGATCATACAGACGAGGAAAACTCATTGACGGTTTTGTACACAGTGATACAGTCTGAAAGTTCCTCACAGGCGCTTGAAATGATTCACTGCAAACCCAAAGATGTATTTGGTAGTTTTTAAGTCATGTCCTCTAACTTCCAGTATTTTACAGGTCAGGCCCCCAGTGGAGCAGACGGTCAGAGTCCCTTCCTCAGATCAAATTCCAGCAGAGATACAACTCCCACCTCCTCCTCTTCTACTTCCTCCTCTTCATTATTTCCCACCTCATCAAGGAGGCCCCCTGACAGGAGGACAAGACCTGAAACCACCATCTCCAGTATCAGGAGGACATCCTACGGCGACAGACGGACCACGGCAACGCCGCAGAATCAAACTGCAACCAGGGTGTTTGTCCCCACTGTCCACAGAGGTCAGCCCACCGGGGTGGAGCTGAGCCCTGATCTCACCACAGGGGTCAGATGGGGGTCTACGTCTCATTATGTGACCTGTGCTGACGCTCCCTGCTTCCCTGGTGTTCCCTGTGAGCCGACCGTGACAGGGTCCTTCAGGTGTGGACGCTGCCCGTATGGATACACTGGAGATGGAGTCATCTGTAAAGGTCTGTTCTGAACCAGGGGGTCTTTGCTGCTGCTCTCCCTGCCTCGACTGAACAATTATTTTTGTCGTCCTCCCATAAAAGTTTAACTCTCTCATGATCTCTTTCCAGCTGTCTGCAGGTATCAGTGTGGGAGGAACATGGAGTGCTCTCTGCCGAATACCTGCACCTGTAAGGAGGGCTACACCGGATACAACTGTCACATCGGTGAGAAGGAGAGACTTGTGGTCTGATTAACTTTTGGAGTCCTCTGCATTTATTTAGTCTCACTTTTCTCCTCTCCCTCTCAGCTGTGTGTCGACCTGACTGTAAGAACCAGGGAAAGTGTGTGAAACCAAACGTGTGTGAATGTCCTGTGGGCTACAGTGGACCCACCTGTGAGGAAGGTAACCTAAAGTAATAACCACAAACACACACTGAGGAGACAATATTGATGAGCGTTTTAAAACTTTTCCAACCTTTTGTCGATCTGTAGCAAACTGTGAGCCACCTTGTCAACACGGAGGCACCTGTCTGGCCAGGAACTTGTGTACCTGTCCCTACGGCTACGTGGGACCCAGATGTGAAATAAGTAGGTTAAGATTTCACATTTATATCATGTATATAAACACAAAGATGGGGAAAGATTTCTTGTTGTATTGAATGGAGCATGTTAGATCTAAATATAGGGCATACGACAGTGTTAAAGGGAAGGTTAATTTTATGCAAGAGTTTGAAATATAAAAGATCAGCACTCAAATTAGATCTAAGTTACTCTAATGTTTGTATGATATGATCAGCAGCCAACTAAGTAAAGTAGGCATCTCCCAAAATCAGGGGTAGACTTGTTGCAGAATTTAAGTCTCTTTGCTGATGAAGTTTTGCTCGCAGTAGCTGACACTTTGCGTATAATTTTGTATGTGTTTATTTCTTTCAGTGGTGTGTAACAGGCACTGTGAAAATGGAGGTGAATGTGTTTCTCCTGATGTCTGCAAATGCAAACCTGGCTGGTACGGACCGACATGTAACTCAGGTACCCGATACAGAGCCTTTCTCTGCAAAGAGTCAAAATAGAAACACTATGTTTGTTTGGTATCTGAATTCTGCTTCTTGTGTCTTCACAGCTCTGTGTAACCCGTTCTGTCTGAATGGAGGATCCTGCATCAGACCCGACATCTGTTCCTGTCCCGGCGGCTTTTACGGCTCTCAGTGTCAAATCGGTAAATGCTCAGTCTGTGCGACGAAACAGATGAACTATATAGACAACTGAAAGCTTTATCCATCCTTTCTGCTCTGAGAGTTTGAGTTTACTTCATGACCCTCTTCAGCACACTGTCAGCTATGGCTTTAGTGTGGCATTTGTATGCTGATAGTGGCTTTAAGAAACTCTGGTTTCTTAAAATGGAAAATCCTGAACTGAATACGAAATGGATTGTCCTTACGTAGTGCCTTAGCCTTCTAACTACTCAAAGTGCAAATTAGGGAAGCTAAATTAAAGTGTATTTATCTTTTTAAATCAAATGATCTGTGCTGAATAATATTAATGATGATTATAATAGTAAAGAACATGAATTCTAGATTTAGATTAGATATATGCTCGTCTTTGCAGGGTAGTGTGTATAAAAGAGGATTAGGGCCACAAGAAAGAAAAAAATAAAAACAGGAGGGAGATTTTTTTTATTTCCATTTCGAGATTAAAGTTGAAATTTCGGGATTAAAAATCGAAATTAAAAAGTGGAAATTTCGACTTTATTCATGTCGACTTTAAACTCGAAATTTTGACTTTAATCTCAAAATTTTAATTTTTTACCTCGAGATTTCGACATTATTCTCGACATTTTATAATCTCGAAATTTCGACTTTAATCTCGAATGTGGCTCTAATCCTCTTCCGTAAATACGGCAAAAGGAACATGTAGCTCAAAATTAAAACAAGCACATTAAACACACATTAAATCACAATAAAAACACAGGAATATCAAAAACATAAACACTCTCAGACGACGTGAGCATGGGTTACAGTCCTGAAAGTTTATTTTCAGCCATAATTTTATCTCCTGTGATTCCTGCAGGGAGATTTATCCTCACAAGTAGGTCAGAGTTCATCTTCAGGTGCACACTCTCCTATGAGAGGCTGTCTTCCTCTTTAGCTATACAACAGTTAACCATGCAGGAGACATATGTGGGTCAGTCAGTGTTCATATTTCTGTTGGCCATGTGCACAATAAACTCCAGCTAATCCTGATGTGTTTTTCAGCTGTGTGCAACCCTCCCTGTAAGAACGGAGGTCAGTGTATGAGGAACAACGTGTGCTCCTGCCCTGAAGGCTACACAGGAAAACGCTGTCAAAAGAGTGAGTACAGTCTCTGCCTGTGAACTTAGGCGCAGTCTCATTTTGTAGTGATGATAAGTACCTCTAATGAAAGTAACCTAATGTGTAAACAAATGTGTTTCAGGTGTATGTGAGCCAATGTGCATGAATAAAGGCAAGTGTGTGGGACCGAACACATGCTCCTGTGCGTCAGGGTGGAGAGGCAGCAGGTGTAACATACGTGAGTGACTCCATGTTTGACTTTTACAGCCCAAAAACATCACAGGTAATAAAAAAACAGGCTTAAGTATCCATAAACAGTTATTATTTTTCAGCAATGTGCAAAAACAACAGGATAAAAGCCTCCAAACTGATACGTTCTCCTCGTTTTCTAATGTTGCTTTAATGTAAACATGAATTTTCTGGTACATTTATGTAAAAATCCCATTCCTCTACAACAATAAAAAGCATCTCTCATTGTGAAATATATGAAACAAAAAAGGTTTAAATGCCCAGAAGTGAGAATGACCCTCCTATCTCCAGTCTAGCTGCACAGGTCGAGACTGAGGGGATACTCTGAGTGTCTGTAGAAGCATGGCTCACATTTTATCAGGGTGTTAACCAGCTTTGACCCGAGGATTATACAGATGGGGCTATGACAAGGTTTTACTATCACTTTCTGGTATCCTAGAGTGCTAAAAAAAGGGAGAAATAAACAAAAACCTTGGCAGAGCACCATCATCTTCATCACAGAGGGGCAGAGGCTTGTTAACCTGGAGGAGGCCACCAGAGAGCGGGAAATGAAAGTAGACCTCAGGGTGAAACTCCACTTCCTAGAGGAGCTACTGTCCATAACTCCAAGATCAGATTATCATCCTGTGGTCTGAAAGAAAGCAATCCCAGTGGAACTAGAGGGCTGAGAGGGACCAAACAGAAGGGGAAAAAGACAGCTGGTCCAGGACTGTCAGGAAAGAAAGGATGTGGGAGGTTGAAGATTTCCAGCTCAGTTAGTGTGGAACCTCATGGCTAAAGCTGGAGTGAGGGAGAAAAGAGGTAGACTGTGGTGGGAAGTGGAGGAGACATCAGAAATATGAGGGAGATCCCCCAGATCAAGAACTACAACTGCAGAGGAAATCTCTGTGGAAAAGTATTGATGAATGAATCGCTGTTACATCTGTTTTTCACCGTGTAAAGAATATTCAAACTAACCCTTCAGTAAAGTAATGCATGGTGAGGTTGAAGTTAACATGCAGCTGCCTCAGGAGCTCAAGTTCAGGCAAAACATCTCAGTGCCCACCAACTTATGTCCCTTTAAAGGAAGAATACAGATCTATGTTTAACAGCAGCTGCTGAGCTCTGTAAGAAGACAATGTAAGGTTCCCTCTGCTGAGGAATGTATTAACCCTCCTCCTGTGTTAGGGTCTGCACCGACCGTTTTTGATTTTAAATGCTTAAAAGAACCACTTATTTTAGCTTTTGTGCATCAAAACTTTTTGACTTTGACAGGAACCTCTATTTCAACAAAAGAAAAACAAAAAAATTTAATTGACTAAATTGTAAAATGCTCTTAATAAAATTATGGCAATTGTCGTGTTTGGGTCGCTGTTGACCCGGTTCGATCAATAACTAATAATTAGAGCAAAAACTGAAATCATATGTGCACTGTCAGGCACCACACTGACAGTCAGATCCTCTTACAATCATGGGAGATTTAGGAAATTCTCATTTTGCCATGTTTATCCCTGCATAAAAAACGTCGGGCATGTCTAGACATGTGAGATCAGTTCAGTATAGATGTCTGTGTGAGGGGTATACTGACCCAGGTTACCTAGAGATGAGAACCAAATTAGATGATAGAGAAATGTTTTTAGTGTAATTTGCCGCTGATTTAAGACACGGGTCAAAACCGACCCTCAACATAGTGTGTGTGTAGTAAAAGCTAACACAGGAGGAGGGTTAATACATTGAAGTTCATTCCTCCCTCTCTGTTCTCTCTGTAGCTGTCTGTCTGCAAAAGTGTAAAAATGGCGGCGAGTGTTTGGGACCGAACACCTGCCACTGTTCAGCCGGCTGGGAAGGTCTCCAGTGTCAAACACGTGAGTTTATCTGAGAGAAGTAGTAACACTTTTTCTCACTTCAGATTTGTTGTCTGTATAAACACATAAAGACTTGACGTGTTTCATCTGCTTCTCTCCAGCGGTCTGCAAACAGCGGTGTCTGAACGGAGGGAGGTGTGTCCTCCCCGACTACTGTTACTGCCGGAAAGGCTACAAGGGCCTCACCTGTGCAATAAAGGTACGCACTAGAGTCACACCGTATATACTCTATCTATGAAGCAAAAACACGTCTTTATACTTCTTTGTTTCATCTTCACAGGCATCACAGGTATGATGGACAAGAAACGACATACGGGATGAGAGAAGCTAGAAAAATGCACAAGATAAGACGAGAGAGCACCGTAAACTGAGGTGTATGTGTGTGTGTGTTTGAGTGTGTGTATGTGTGTGTGTGATTGTGGATATTGGCTCGTATGAGTGGCTCTGTGCGCAGCGAAGGCCAGCAGAGGGGACATGATGTATTGCACTTGTCTGTTCGTCCCTGTAAATCACTACCTCAAGGCTGAGAGAGACACGCATCTGTTAAACACATCTGCAGTGCTTCTTCCAGAGACTGTCGACAGAGATGTGAGTGTTTGCTGCACACTATTATACAAAGATAAGTCATTGTCCAGTGAATCAGTGATGCTGATGATTCATTAGTAAGCTTTGAGTGTTAGGAAATAATCATAGCCTTGATTATCTTCAACCAAACTGATGTGCACTGTTTGTTTTATACTTATGAGAAAAGTTAATGCAAGTATGAGTATCTAACTTTGCTTTATTTAGATGGTACACATCAGTAACTTGTTTTAGACTGAGGACGCTGGTAAGAGTTTGACGCAATTTATGAAAAGTTGCATTTGTTTGTGTTTTTATCTCTCATGAATATATTGTTTGATTTGGCCTCTTTAAGTTATAAAGTTATCCATTTACACTGATACTAAACGTATGTATTAAAAGTCAACACTAGATTACACTATGGTACAAATTACATGTGATAAAATAAAGAAAAAATGTTATTTTTATGTGTTTGTTTTCTTAAATGAGCTTCCATACTGCACACAATTCTCTTTTATTCACTTTACCTCAAAAATACAGTACATACAGTTTGTTTATACAGTCCAATGAGAAAATCAATTCAGCTTAAAAAAGAATAACAGATCATACAGTAAAACATGTTAAAAAACTACCATTGTAACTGTTCCTCATTGACCTTTGACTCCAGCAGGGTCACACTAGTGGGACTTTTTCCTCTCTTCACAGCGAGGGCCGGAGAAAGGGGGGCGACAGCGGCAAGTTTCTGGAGAAATGCACTTCCCTCCATTCAGGCAAGGTTTAGAGCACACGGCTACAGCGAGACAAAACAGACAAAAGAAACAAAAAAGGTAGTCAGGGTGACAGCTGTAGATCTTAAAACTGGTAATCTAGCAACTGTTTTGTGTGTCCAAGTTTTATCACATCTGGAAAAACACTGAGCTGCTGAAAACTTTCCTTTAGACAAAACTGTGCGGCTGTTACTCTAATTTAAATAAAGGGAAAGTAGGAGTATAAAAAAGCTGAAGGAGGGTTGATCAAGCAGAAGAGGGAGAAAGGACACAAAAGAAATGCTGCTTGTAAAGTGCACTGAGGCATGTTAAAGTGCGTTGACTTAAAGATCTCACCAGTATGGCAAGCACCACCCAGCCATCCCTCTGGACAGCTGCAGATTCCTGGAGCCACACAGATTCCCCCGTTCCTGCAGCCTTGAGGGCAGATGGCTGCAAACAGAACAAAAGAGAACATGAAAAGACATTTCAGCAGCCCAGGAGAAGTTTAAACCTTCAGTTTTGGTGAATGAAACATTACTGAGCTTCCCTACACTTAATTCAGACTAGCTGACAGAAAAGTAAACAAAACTGGTAAAATGCCAAATATCATACTCAAAACAGGGGTCTGTGCATATGTGAAAAGCCGAGGCAGGTAGAGAAGCAGCAAAGACAGGCAACCTCCTGCCCACTGAGCAATAAACGGCTATTAGACGTCTAGTTTTTTTTAGACCTAGTTTCAATCGTCTAGATTCTGTATATTTTTAGATGGAATTTAAACGTTTCACTTTAACCCATTATTCGATAACTATTTATTTCAAAAAGCAACTGTGAGTTGCATAACTGATCTCCAAGTACTGAACCAAAATAATTATGATAGCCGTTGAGCAATATACAGTGTAGTATAGATATAGCCCGGATTTAGACTTAGTCCAAATTTAGACGTCTAAAAAAAGTTCATTTTTAGACTTGAGGTAGCCTGATTTCAGACCAGTCGTCTAGGCTACATATAGACATCTATTAGAGGTCTACAAGACAATTACAATACATATGATTCTGGTAAAATCCGACACAGCTTAGAAAACAGAGATTGCAAAATTGTTTAAATAGAATGTCTAGTTTTGGATTTGCTTTGTGGTAATCAGCTGTTTCCCGGTGTCATGATTAGCTGATGCACTGTCAGCTTAGTATTGCTTTGAAGCCTGTCTGAACTAGCAGTATGCTCAATTCGTATGGACACTTATGATTTAGGCTAACTCATGCAAGTGTTAACCTGTCCTTTAAAGTTTGCTGGGTGTAATCAACTTTTCCTGCTAATTTGCTTTTCCACTATATGAAAAGTAACCTCATAAATAAGATTCAGCATTTTGCAAAGTCTAAATCAAATTTTAATGTTAAGAATAGGTGTATCATCAATCACAGGTTTTTAACTTTGACACCTAATATGACCAAGTGCAGCAGAGGACCAAATGCTGGTTGTGGTTGTGTCAGTAAGTTGTAGCTGGAAAAGCATTTAAAATGTTGTTAGTAGGTGATAGCTGCTGATGAATGGCTGCAGCTGAGGGAGTGGCTCCATTTGGTGACTTTGACCTGTGGTGTTAATGGGGTAATTAGATTCCGCTATAAACAGACCCTCTTGGCATTTTGAGCCGCTCCAGCTTGAGGGGCAGATGCACTTGGCCACACCGTTGACAGCCGAGCATTCGCCTCCGTTCCAACATCCGCCATCGCACGTCACTGCCAACAAACACACACACAGATCACACAAATCAGCGGTGCGGTGGCTTCACCTGGCCTGTGCTCAACAACTGTAAGCTGTGATACTTGACAATTCATAAATCCCAGACAGCATATTCCTGTTAAATGTTTAGACGAGATACCAGGAAAACTCACTTTTAACTGTTTAGGCACATCATGTAAAAAGAAACAAGACTTGGAAGATCTAGCTCAAAAGTTTGCATCTATTTCTGACTCCTGTTAAGTTACTTGCCCTATGACCTCTTGTTGGGGCTGCAACCCCAGGTTGGGGAACACTAGTCTAGAAAAAGTTCGAAGGAATTCTCCCCAATAAAAGTGAGTAACACTGTTGGAGAAACACAAATCTGGTCTTTATAGTTTGACATAATGGTATAACACAAATGAGACTATTGTATGGTGTCCTTTTAGTGCCCTTCAGTTTTATCCTGAATACAATTAATCAATCAGTTGATAGCAGATAAACAAACGTTCACATCTCAGACTCAAGCAGATGGCTCGCCATAGTCCACTGTTTGACCTTGATGATGTTAGGATATGTTAAAATAAGCTCTCCGGCAGCTTGAAGAATTGCTGTCGAGTGTCTTTTTCCCTAGAGATTTTCTTATTTCATGCACAGTTATAAAACAATTTAAAGTACATAAGGACTTAACTACTGGAGACATGTTTCCTGAACTTGCTGACCTACTGCTGTAGTTTTATTCCTGATTAGCTTTGCTGCTTTCTGACAGATAATCTGGAGGGATTTAAACATGCCAAATTAAACAAAAGACAGCTGTGTGTTTAAGTATGGCTGTTTTAACTCAGGTTATATACGAATACATCAGGTAAAGGCAGCAAAGTAAGCCTGAAGTGAGCTGTTGTCCTTTTGAGGATGATTTATAATCCAAAATAGATTCACTGAAACTGTTAGAAAAAAATGATATTTCCTAAAAGAAGTCACTGTAAATAAACCCGCTCTCACCTTTGTGACAGTATCTTCCTCCATATCCAGGCTGGCATCTGCATTTACCAGGACGGAGACACACTCCTCCATTCTTACACTTGGGGAAACAGTTGGCTGTATTCAACAAAGAAACAAGAGTTTGACATTTCTTGTTTATAGTTTATAGTACACCTCAATTGCAATTTAAAAAAAAAAAAATCAGTTATTCAAATTGAGTTGCTTTTTCCTACTTGAAAGCAAGTTATAACAGAGCTGCAATGATGATAAATATGCAGTTTTTTCTACATTTGTATGTCTTCTAATGGGTGTAAGCATGTCTGCAGGACTCAGGAAGAGGTTTCTTCTATTTGATTGTCCACAAATCGAGAAAAATACATTAAACTGCACATTACTGTAAAATACAGAGCCAATTGGAAGCCAGGTGTATTCTTGTAGTTTCAGCTGTTAAAGCAGATTTATGTACTAAACTGTAAATGTAGAAACAAAGTTTATAACATCACCATACTGGCAGGTCTCTCCCTCGTATCCTCTGGAGCAGAAACAAGTGTTGTTTCGGATGCAGATCCCTGCGTGTCTGCACGGTGGGTCGCACGTCGCTTTGGGGTCGAAAACGAACCCGATCGCGACTCCCCGGGGCGCGTCCGAACCGGCGGAGCAGACGCCGACAAGAGCCGTCAAAGAAGCGAAGAGCACCGCTGAACCGAGACACCCCAAACCCATGTTAGGTCTTTGGTTTTATCTCTCAACTGGGGGGAAGAAGAAGAAGAAGGAGCAGACAGAGAGGTAGTGGGATGGACGGAGATGCAGCTGCAGAAAGTCTCCCACACAAGCCCGGTGACCCCTCCACGTCGCCCCCGCTGTCGCCAACAGGGAAACTGCAACCAGGTTAGAACTGGGGAGCACGCGGGGCGGGGAGACGGAGGGGGCGCCGAGGTGGGGGCTCACGAAGTTGGGGGTTTATGGTGTGTGATAAAATTTAAAAGTGATCACAGGTGAACTAATGTTGGCTTAAAGGAAAGTTACACTAAACACACATCCAAATGTTTGGAGTTTTCAATGAATTTGAAGCTCAACGGCTGGTTCAGCTCGTGGCTAGCTAGTTTACGTCAACCAGGTACGTTAGCGTTAGCTTGTTAACGTATACCAACGCTTTTCAGTAGCGTTAATTTCTAGGTACAAAAAAAGGAAGTGGTTGATATAATCCGGATTACCCGAGTGTGTGTGATAAAATTTAAAAGTGGTCACATGTGAACTAATGTTGGCATAGAGGAAATTTATATTAAACACACTCAAAAGTTTAGGAATTTGAAACTCAACGGCTGCTTCCGCTCGTGGTTAGCTAGCTTACGTCAACCAGGAGACGTTAGCGTTAGCTTGTTAACGTAAACCAACGGTTTTCAACAGCTTACTTTCCAGGTTGCCGTTGATCTTAAAATTCATTTAAAACTCTAAACTTCTTGCATGTTTGTTGTAATCCCAAATAACATGTGTCAATCTTGTTTAATCTGAAATTCAACATCGGTGTATTATATCAGATTTTAACGTTTAGTTGCAATAGCGTTAGCAAGCGTAGCTAAACTAAGGGTTACCAGCCCAGTGCAACAAGTGAGATTTCCCCCTCTAACTGCAGATATAATTATCTTGTAAGTTAAGTTACTAAACAAACAAATGAGAAAGTATGTCTAAAATGTTTTTTCTCTCCCCTGACTATCCCAAAAGTTACACGTTTAAAACTTTTAAATGAAAAGGAGTCATGATAAGTAAAGATAACTGAAACACTTTCAACATGAATATGTCATTGTTAAAGGGTTTTAATTAAACAAAGGAGAATTGAGATAGAGAGTTAAAAAAAAAAACTTTAAAAGACACTACCCTACTGGTCAATTTTTTTGTTCAAGTTAAACAAATTTGTGAAATCTCAGGGATGTACTATGTTCTCCTGATAATATTAGTATTGGCAGATGATGGTTATCCTTAACTATGGATTTAAGACATTCAAGATTGAAGATTAGTTTATTTGTCATG
The DNA here is from genome assembly GCA_962446985.1 of Xyrichtys novacula. NCBI lineage: Eukaryota > Metazoa > Chordata > Actinopteri > Labriformes > Labridae > Xyrichtys > Xyrichtys novacula. Next base: position 31,499,332 of record OY660871.1, read on the forward strand.
TGCATGTTAAACAAGGTCAACAGTGCTGTGAAATGACCTGGATGACTCAACTCAAAGGAATACAGATAAAAACACATAAGTACTGTGAGGAATACAATAGAATAAGGATGCAAAAAAATATTAGAGACAAATAAAAGTGTAAGAGAAATATTTACAAAGTGCAATTTTTACAAAGGTACTGAGTGTGAATATATGAAATGGAGGATAAGTCGGTGGGATAAATGAGGTATGAAAACTGCCATATTGCACATTCACGGTGGTACTGTCAGGAGATCAGTAAACATGGCTGACTTTTTCTGTGTCAGAGTTTGCATTTCTGTTTAGATGAACTATTAAGGTTGAGTTTGTAAAGACTGTAGCTTCTGCGTATTTCACTGTGGAGCAGTTTCCTTCTTTTTATATCTTAAGATTTGGGTTTAGCTGATTTTATAGGAGCAAATATTATGATTATTACAAATGTGTTTTCTAATAATTGTAAAAGTATAAAAAATATGGAGAGACAGTTTATCTTAAGGATGCAGATAAAGGCAGCTCCAGCTGGAGTTACATCAGAAAATAAACATGAACATAAACAGCCATGTTTGCCTTACTTTAGTGTTTGAGTGAAGGGAAAGCTCATCCAGCTGAGTGTTACAGTCCAAAAAGAATGTTTCAGAGTTGAGCCAACTGTCTGCAGAAAAGCCAGATCTGTTTTACAGTGTGAGTTCACATGGAGCACATGAGGGAAAGTCATTTCCTATTACCTGGTGAGAGGAAGTGCAGAACCTTCATGAGCTCTGGGGTTAGGGGTAGGTCTGCTCTAATGGCAATAACACAACCAAGTCAGAGCTGGATGTGATGGCTTCTCCTCTGGGCGTCTGCACTGACTGAGAGTGTAAAGGAAAACACTGTCTGCACTATTCTTACATCCTTAGGAAATCAGAGTTTTGCCACAGTCCATGGAGTTAAGACGACAACCTTTTAGTCCTTATAGGTCACACAAGTCTCTAGAGTCAGCCCTTCCTCTGCTTTCTTATTCATCCCAAGTTACTTTTGGCTACAATGGCAACAAAATCAGGCAGTTCACTACTTTTCTTCCATATATCCGCTCACACATCCCAGTACATCCTCGATAACACAGAAAAAACTCAGACCCTGTCAGCCAGCAGCACATATCTTAGACAGAAGGAAATCTGATCTTGCTTAATGTGTGTGTTTTATATGTCTGTGTATATCCTGGTGTAGCTCTGGTCCAAACCACTGACCTGGATCTCAGGCAGGATGTGGAGTAGTATTTAAATGAGCGCAACAGATGTGAACATACCATGATACACTGGAGACATCCTCTGTTTCTGCTGTAGCTCTAATATGGACTAAATGAGAGACTGTGCTATTCTCTATGTCACTATACAGTTTTAAAGGTCTGATGTACATGTGCTTGACTTACAGATGATAACTGAGAGTAGAAAGGCAGAGCAGATAAAAAAGATAAAGCTTTATGTGGAAGGTTATGGAACTACTAAGGCTCTACTGCTTGACTGTTGAATGTTGCCATGTAGAAGCATGTTTGATGCCCTCTAGTGGTTAGACAGTGTGTGTGTTGTTCCAGTCAAACAGCTGCTTTGTCCTTTCAGTCATCAGATAGCACCCAGAGGAGCATGGCGACAGTGACTTTGTATTACACTATATGCAAAATATGTCTTTAATTTTAAATTGGATAAGAATGAGCTTATTTTAATTTATTCAATCGTAGTTTATAAGTTTATATCCAGGTAAATGCAGCATATTTTAAAAGCATAATATAGATTTAGGAACAATATAATTATCATTAAAAACTCAGAAAGTTCCCTTCAGTTCAGGTCTTGTGAAACACCCATTTTCAGCTTTCTCAGAGTACATTTATCAGGTGATCCCAGGGTTCGAAAAAAAGTATGTCAAGTACAAGGAGTGGGTAAAATGTCCTCACACATAAAAGAGGACATCAGTTTTTGGTGTTTAAGGAACATAACTAGCACTGGATAAGGACAGATGTTAAAAACTGTTACTTCAAAAACTAACCAGTATGTTGGACCTATAAACTCAGTAAAAATGTCCATAATTTATTACTAAAATAAAAATAATTAAAAGGTTAAATAGAGTAGAAAAACTTGTACAAACTACAGGTATCTTGACAGTGAGAGTTGAGCAGTGAACAGGCTCCACCCGGTGAGGACAAACACTACTGCAGGCAAACTTCAAAATAAGTTGACTTTATTTTCAGCTTCATGCATCAGAAACACAAAATCAATTTTAAAGGGGGTTTTAAGAAAGAGAATCACACAGGGGCAAATATATCAGGAAGGTCTGAATTTACAGTTTTCTTTGAAAAATGCAAAGACTAACTTTATGAAAACTTGCACAATGTTTGTTTTTATACACCTGTTAGATCACAACAGAAACTCTGAGCTTCAGAGTAATTAGTATTTCTGGTATTTGTATGTCACAGGTCTCTTCTTTATTACATATCATTATGTGTTTTAACATTTACCTGTGAATCATCAGCCAATTCAAAGTGATAGTCCCCAAATAAAAAAAAAACCTCAAGGAACCCGGTGAGCAACTCATGTTTAAGATGCAAATGTACTTAAAAAAAGCAGAGAACACTATTGCTAATGACACCACAGTCCACAAAAGTAGGACAGCCTCATTAAAAGGAAGGAAGCTGCTCTCGCTCAAGAAAGAAATAGTCTTAATAAAACATGTTACAGAGCAAGCTAGAAGGAAAAGTCATATTTTACATCAACGTACACACTTCTGCGATTTATAGGCGGCTGAGGCTCCTACATTTGCTATGAAATTAAAAATATCCCTTTTACAAAGTTATTTGAAACTTACTCACACTATGTTACAGTCTTCCCAGTAGTCACATTTGCTTTCATATCACCCTGTTAAAAATGCATAAAGAAGACTTATTATACTAGCTAAAGCCAAGCATAAAAAGGAAGAAAAAAAAAAACAGAAAAAAGGGACAGAGGATAATGTGTCACCTAAATTGCACTACCCAACATCATTTATCAAAAGAAAAAGAGACCGGCTGCTGTAGGAAGGAATGAAATGGTGGTTTAAAGGAAACAGTGAGGAACTGCTCAGTGGTTTTTCACTATCTTAGACTCTTCCTGCCCCTTTGGTTTGCTGTATTTTTGTTGGAGTGGTATTAAATCATCGTAGAAGGTGGTAGAAGTTGCAGTCTTCCAAATGTACTCGCTTAGAATTCAAAATATCTCAAAGTAAGGGTTAAAGTGCATCATATCAGAAACTACCGCTTCAAGCTGTTTATTTCATTACTGAGGAGTGACAGTGTAAACATGATGGGAATGTCAACCAATATCCTGAATATTAAATCATGTCTGTTTATTTTTCTTGGCACGGCGGTGGAAAGTGATAACAAACCTCGAGGCGAATCCTGCTAAACTCCAGCTCTGGCAGGTAAGATTTTTCATCTTCACCCAGCTCTGTATGACAAGTCACCCTCCAAAAACCCTCTCCTAACATCAAAACTGACGTGTGAAAGGAAGAAAGTGGTTGGGAATTAAAGAATGGATGAGCCACGTGACTAATATAAGATAGATTATGACCCCCGTCCGTGATTCCACAGTCATTGAGCAGAGATTTTCCTACATGGAGGTCAGCCCAGTCATCTCTGGGAGACCTCCAGTCACAGCAGGATGTGACGCTAATCTGTGCTCTTCTTCTTCTTCTTGCCTTACTGGTAGACCGGCATGTGACCATGCAAGGTGGTGGTGTTGCCCCCACAGTCCACGTACTGGTACATCTCCTGGGAGACCTGCTCCGCGTGGCCAAAGTATGACGTAGTCACCGTGACCCTGGAAAACAACCTCAGAGTTAACTTCAAGGTAAGACACTCCGAGCTGTTTTTGTTGACTCTTAGTCCAGCACTGATGTGAGGATTCTTGAAATTGTCTTGATGTTGCAAGCTTTGTTAGCTGGTTAGCAAGCTAGCCTCCTGTTGCTAGGCAAAATGGGGAGCAGTATTTGGCAAGGGTGTAAGTCTGATGATGCAAACAGGAAATTCTCCCAAGACTCTACAAAGTCTCATTTCAGTTCAGCCTCAGCGGTCTACAAAGGCTGGATCCTTCAAAGGATCCTTCTGTGATCCCTCAGCTGGGATGCCATCAAAGCCTGTTTGGCTGACAAGAAAGTTACCTGGTTGAAAATCGTACTCACTGATTCATTGCACAATCGCGACTGAGAGAGCAGAGATCGGCTGTGATTTAGGAAGTATGAGTGCCTGTTGCCACCTGTTTTTGCCGGTGAACTGGAGGAAATTTAGAGGCTTCTGCTGTCAGCGAAGAGTTCAGAAAAGTTTGAGAAAAATACAATAAGGTGGAGTAACGCGTCTCTCTTTCTGTGTCTCTCTGATGTCTGGGTGGTCATGTGGAGACTATTCGGATAATCGCCAAATAGTTTTCCAGTGACTTTCGGTTCTATATATATCCATCCACATCCACATTTACTTTTGTAGACAGACTATAAAGAGCATCCTTTCTACTTTTTAGAGATCTCTAAAATAGGTAGGTGATTGCAGCATTCTTTTTAATTGTTTCTTGTTAATGTTGTTTTAGAAAATCAGATTCGAGCTTAATCTGATGAGAGTATATAATGCTGGATGCCTAGTATTGAGTCTAGCTAGCAGAACAATACCAGCTTCCATTTTAGTCTTACACATCTTTACACAATAAGGTAAGACTGAAGTTTCAGTAGATTAGAGTAAATTTTACGTTCACTGCTGCTTCTTTCCTTCCAATTACTCTGAGATTAAATCTAATGTTGCTCTCTGAAGCATTTGTTCAATGATGACCACGAGGGATTCAATAACGAGTACAGATTAATTTATCTTCAGAGGAATGTTTTCTTTCTAAGATTCACACCCTGGTTGAATGTCAGCGTTAACGTGTCAGTGAGCAATGTACCCAGAAAACCCGCCTAAGTCCCCCCTGCTGGTCTGAGCCGTACTTTTGAGACAGAGCTGTTTTGTTTCTTGAAGCCACGGGGTGCGCGTGGGTGGAACTATGCAAGTGTGGAGGAGGAGTGTGTTCACAGGACTGATGTTGATGTGCGATAGATTTATCGCTCAACCAAATCACAGAAATGAGAGAGATATACACATGAAGAGATATATTTCAAATGTTTAAGTCAAAGCCATACTTACTGCATCATGACCACTATGTTGTGAACTTTGATGGTTGGCAAGGTGCAGTAGTCACTGAAAGAAAAGAAGTGATTGATGATTAAGAATGATCAGAGAGGAAGCGGTGCATTGTTATGAGATCTGCTGTGATACTTACAACATATAACTCATCTCATCAGCAATAGTGGTGGGGACTGTGTAGTCAATCTGGAGTAATCAGAAGAAGAGAATAATGATTACATAATAACATATAACATATTTCAGCTCAAAAATTAAAAACAGGGACTTTGTTTGGGTCATGATTTCTGCTTGATCTGTAAGCTCTGTGAAGTCACAAGACTAAGACATTGAGGCTTACATGGAGCTTAAATATTAGTTTGAAGTCTGGATTTCTGCAGAAACAAAACTGATATTATATTCCAGTTATCACATGGGAAGTCTGAAGGTCAAGTGCAGTGAGAGTCCTTGTGTTACTATAGTTTCAACAGTACGCTGTTGTGTTAAGCTGCGGAAGTTAGAAGTAACTTGGTAACTGTTGATGTAACCGTTGGTAACCTTTGTTGCTTTGGTTTGATGTGGATTTTCTTTGTAAAAATAATCTAATCCAAACTCAAGTACCTGCCGCTCATCCAGCGGGATGATCACTGAGCTGTTGTTGAACTTGGTCTTGCCTATCACCGTCTTGGAGAACTGCACTTGGGCTGTGATGTTGGTCACCGACACGGTGTAGTAGTTGTTATTGGTGATGTTCAGAGTGCTCTGCATGGAAGAACATACAAGTGTAAGATATTTGGCATTACAGTCTCATATTCATTAGTTATGAATCTCAAGCATTTTACCCATGAAGTTACTAATATTTTTTCCACCCGAAGGCAGGGGAAGGAAACTGCAACCACGACTTGGATATTTAGTAAAGGGCTGCTTAATTACCCACAATCATTCAAATAGGAGCTACTGCAAAAAATACACTTAAAATCTCTTTTTATTATATTTAAGAAGTTTTGTAGGAAGTTTTCCTTACTGTTGTTGACACTAACTTTTTTCACAAGAAGCACATGTTTTCCTAAGTTAAAAAGTAAGGAGCACACAAAGACCTTTAGGGGCACAATGAAAATTGATCAAATAATGTTTGTCTTATTGGTCGACAGAAGTACTATTATTTGAAATCAATTTTAGGTCAGTTGGTCACAGGTTCAAAATTTGCCTTAAATTTTTTTTTAGAGGACAAATTAGGGAAATGAAGTTTGTCTCATTGTCTGATCTTAGTCACATGACATGGAAGCTATTGAAGGGAAACAGCCTTTTTTCTGAGAACATCAACCGGTAATTTATTGACGGTCCCTCATTCAACACCCGACGTTGACAGTGAGGGTGCAGAGTAGATTTAACTGCGCTGCTGTTGCTATTTCCGGTTATGGAAAGTGAGCAGACACCGGTAGATCCGCAGTGAATGTCCGTCGAATATCCAACTTAAAACTAACTTAACTGCAGTATTGAAACATGAAAACACATTTGTTGCCTTGCCTGATTTTTTTATGCGCACATGTGCCCCTAAATTCATTTTACAATTCGCACACATCTATTTTAGTCGCAAATACAAGTGAAACGGTCACCCTATAAAGCCCTGTATTTGTATTTTAACTGGCTGAGTATGAAGGGTTTTTTGGTTGTTGTTGGTTTGTTTGTTTGGAAATTGCTCTCCTCTGCAGCAGGAAAATTCCCCGATGAGATCAGTGACACAAACCAAAACAGTCAAGCTCAGGGTTAGGAAACTAAGCTATGAGTCACATTTAAGCTCTTTATGCCAGAGCTCAGTTAAACTGAAGAGTCAAGTGACAGTGCACAGTGTTTTCACCACTCTGAGCAAGCCTTTTTACATACAAGTACTCATGTGATCCAGTGTAAATGTGCAGGTATTGATCTTTGCAGCTTTAGGGCTTGGTTAAACAGATAAACATTTACAAGAGCAGATACACAGCCTTACAGTGATGTTGAGATAGACGATTCGTTTGTCCAGATCGTAGGAGACATAGGCGGACTTCACTCCCACGTAGGAGACATCAATAGAGCGAGGGAACAGAAAGAAAACAGCCAGGCCAGACAGCAGCAGGCACAGGACCACTGATATTGTGACATACAGCTTTCTGTAGGAGACAGGAAACAGAAGTGAGACCCTGAAAGCAGCTGATAACTTCAAAGCATGTGCCGCCATTGTCTGCGAGAGCAATGGATTTCATCACACAGAGCTGCCACACAGTTGATCTTAAAACCCTGCAGACTTACGTCCTGCTCGGCCTGAGCCTTTGGTCACTGTATGGAATCAGAGCCACCAGCTGATTCTCCTGACCTGTAGATGAAAGAGAAAAGACGGCATTTAACTTTTGCATCGAGTATGTTGTAAGATTTGCTCGCTACAACGCTACTGTACAAAGTTGACCTGAACAAATGTGATAGCATCAGTCACAAAGTACAGTCCTGACTTTTCCCCTGTTTTTCAGTTCTGATTAGACACTAGTGTTGAGATGCCTGTCTGTCATGATAGCATGTACTGAGTTGGGGCTAGTACCAGATAAGCACATTAAACTATAATACATAAACGTAAGGTAACAACTGAGACCTAAAGTTAAAACAAACACATTAAGCAAACTGTTAAAGCACACAAACCATTGTCATATGAGAAAACCGACGCTATGACTCTCCACAAGTTGTCCTTCAGGTCGTTATCTTTGTGATGTGTGTGTTTTTTATCAGAAAGCACTCTGTTCTCCAACATGTAAACAATCAGCAGGTCGGCCATGTTGGATATACCGGTGAATCTGACATCACAACAACACGAAATCTGATTGGTCAGAAGTGGACACACAGTATGTGAAACTTCCCTGTGTGTGTAACGACCTTAAAGCTCATGCAAAAAGGCAGGGAGCTGGAAAAACCCTAACTCCGATTAAATCCCAAAAATACTCAGGTTTAACCCTCTAATATACTCAGATTAAAACTCTCTAAAATACTCAGATTAAAACCATCAAAAATATTTGGATTAAAAACCCCTAGAATACTCAGATTAAAACCTCTAAAATACTCAGATTAAACCCTTAAAATGCCCAGATTAAAACCTTCAAAAATATTTGGATTAAAAACCACTAAAATACTCAGATTAAAACGCTAAAATTATTAAAATTAAAACTCTCTAAAATTATCAGATTAAAACCATCGAAAATAATTGGATTAAACCCTCTAAAATATTCAGATTAAAACCCTCCAAAATACTCAGATTAAAACCCTCACTCACAGAGCTGAATTTACTTTTACCGCTCTTTTAGCAGAATAAACCTCTATGTCAGGGTTTGATAAAGTGACCAAAACATGAGTTTTTACCATGAAAATCCACCGTAAATCTCTTGGTTATAAATAGATCTGTAGGAATTTTAACCTCATTCCTGATTTGTGACACTTGTTCACTTGGAAGCTTGAACTGTTTATTGGAGGTGGTTTCATCTAGGGAAAGGTGTCGTGAGTCCCATTCTACGGCAATAGTATAAAAACGAGAGCATACAGTTTTCATGAAACCTGCTGTAAAAGTGGAAATTTTCTGGCGTTAATCAAAAATGTTAGGGGATGTGAAACTGTGGTCTCGTGGTTGACTAATTCTATCTGCCAACTCTACACTGTCAGGTAATAAGGCCTTCAAATTCAGCTTTTTCTCATTTTTCTTGGATGTTACAGTGATTCTGTTTTTTTTAAGACTATCATCATTGGATGTATTAAATCTTTAACGGCATTACGCCTGATTATTATCCTCCGACTAATGGAAATATAAGAAATAAGAGAAGAAGAACTTTATTGATCGCTAAAGGGAAATGCAATTGCATGGTGTCTGACGTCAGATGCTATTTACAGAAGAATTGAACAGTTTAATGGCTGTGTACTTTTCTATGTAGGTTATGGTCCAAATGTCTGAACATGATGTAAACACTGCGTACTTTAGCAAGTACTTTACAGTGATATATGGACATGTTTGGAGCAGAAAACCAAACAGATATTCAGTTGTCTTCACTGCAACATCTTTCTTTTTCCATTAGGGATGTGTCGTAATTTTACAATGTTTAAATAGTCTGACCTTTGGTGCTGGGAAATAAATCCTACACAGAACTGCTTTTTAAGCCCGTTCATAGCTTTGTAAAAAGATAACCAATTTTGAAGCACTACTTTTAATGATACTGGAGAGTAGTCTGTCTGCAGTTGACAGACTTTAGAAACCAGTGGGTCAGACTACATCCATGCTTCATTTGGTCCATGTGTGGACCGCACTTGAACACACAAACAGTTCATAGAGATAGCTGTGCGGCATTAGAGATAGAGGAAATTGCATGGCTGTTAACTATAAAAACACACCCCGGGCTGCTGCATCATATAAACACTAGTATGAAGGTTACCACAGGTGCGCAGTTATGCCAGTGCTACCAGCAGCACCTCAACACCTCTCTGCACATCACCTACATTTACCCAATGTCAACTTCTGTATCGATTTATATTGGAAAGATTTTAGCAGAAAGAAGATAATATTGCAACATCCACTTCATGTGATATTGTTCAACTGCAGAGTCATGTATCAGGACATTAATGTAAGAGGGTTGTGATAAATTTACCTCGGGGGATTCTGCCGGTGCCCTGACACGTGGGACATGTGACGCTGTCCCGTCCTGTGAACTCCACATAAGGGAACTGAGAAACATCTCCATTCTTTCCATCTTCTTCTGTCTGACCGTCACCACATATCAGCGTGTCCTGACTCTCAGCTTTGTGCTTGGCCAAGTGTGACTGGGACTTGCCCATCGCTGCAGCTGTCTGCGCACAACAACAAAAAAAAGGTAGCATGAGAAAAGAGAGGGAACTGCCATCTACAGTTGGTGCGGCAGGATGTGCTGACGAACACATGCCACACGAGCGTTTGAATGTGAAATCGGTTCTGGACTAATTCCAGACAAACATTTCCCAGGAGAGCAAGCTGCAACTGGTGCACTGTCCGTGACGAGAACAAGCCTTGTAAACTTCAGGAGGAAAAAAAAAGGTTGCAACCAAACTAAGAACATTTCAAGAGACCCTTCTAAATTCAACAAGAGCATGCTAACAAACGTAATTGACTATTAGCTGTTCTGCAAAACTTAAAAAACTGTACTTCTGTTCTTTAACCTTTTTAGGACACCAGTCTTTGCTTGTTACATTTATTTTCAAAAGCACACCAACTACTGTTAGACGAATTGAATGGTGGTAAAAAAAAAAAAACTTTGTAACTAGTAAAACTGCATTTTTATATCTTAGGTGAGTAAAAACATAACACTGAAAATCAACACAGTCAGCATTGAGAGTTGCACAAGAATAACCTGCATTATGCAAAACATGGATGCATCATTTTAATGTTGCATCTCACAAAGGAAGAGCTTCTTTTAATGTATTTACCCATGACTAGGAGTGGTTTCTCCCCAGAGAGATACTGACACTTCTGCTATATCACAAAGAAACTGTCTTAAAAATGTTAAGTGCTATCATTTTGGAACCACAAAGCAATTACAAAACAAAGGGTATGTAAGTGTCGAGTCAGAGGAAATAAAAGGCCTGGACTGAGCATGGATCATTCACTCAAGTGCTCTGTGCAGTGTTTGAGTAAATGTACATCCAGTTCCTTCCCAGGCCCATGCTAAAGTGTATTACAGTTCATTTGAATAGGAATAATTAGCTCATTCGCATTTCTTGTTAAAACACCGTCTAGTATTGAGATTTGTTTTTGGTAATATAATGACTGTCGACGGACCAAACGCATTAAAAAGGATGAACAGATGTGATGACTAACCCGCAGGTTGTCCCTCTGTGTGTCACCGTGCAGGATGCCTTTTGTAACCAACATACATTTTAAGCACAACCCAGGGCCGCCATGCTATATTGAGCTGAGCCCTCAACAGAGAACACAACGTACCGGCCTCTAAAAAACGCTTCAAACGCCTTCAACCCGTCGTGTCGAAGAGTACATTTAATATTTACACATTTATTTCCACACAATCAAGTTAACGGGATTCCGTGACATCTCGTTATTGCGATATTTCCATCAAATGAAACGCACCAAACGGTCGCTTCGCAGGCTGCTCCTGTGTGCCGCTCACATCTACGGTACCAACGTCCGACCGTTAAACACGAAAGAGCCGGTAAAAACGCTCGTTATCTGCCCGTTAATTCCCCGTCTTACCTATTTTAATGTTTTATTCTGACTTCTCTGCCATTCGTTGTGTCGCCTCTTGTTGTTGTGGTCACAGCAGTGTGAGGAATGAAGCCGACGGTCACGCCCCCCCTCTCTCCTCATTGGACGATCACGGCGGCGGAGCTGTCAGTTTTCACAGGCACACACACTAACACAAACACAAACTGTTTATCACTGTGACACGACAATAACAGACACTGTGGGAGACTGATATGCCGTCAAACTCAAGGACGAAAAATAGAAATTAAAAGTAAAAAAAAACAAACCTTGGTTTAAAGTTATACATAAAATCTTAGGTTTTAACAAAGCAAATGAATAGAAAGATTAGAGAGAAGTTATTAGTTTTCTATACCCATATATTATGCCTTTTATTTGTCTACTATGTGCCTGAAACTTATATTACACCTTCTTACATTGTCTGTTTATGCCTCATATCCCAGTTTACACCACCCTTAAACAAATTTGTAGAATAAAGTGGTATAGAAGGACATTATTATTATTATTATTATTATTATTATTATTTTAAATAGCAACAACTATCACTTTGACTTTATTCAGTCACTTATTACATAACAAGTCTTCCTTTAGTTTGGATACATGGAGGCAATGTACGATCTTGAACTGACTAAACCAAAAAGGCCGTGCCTTGCACAAATGTTGCACAAATGAACTTTCCATATCAAACATAGCAGCATAAAGCTCAGATACAGTTCCTCTAACTTCTGGCTTGGTCTCAGGCATTACAGCAAGAGCAGCTTTCGGTGGCAGGGAAGGAAATTAAGTAAAGTGTTTTGTGAAGTCTTGTAAAAAGTGGAGGAAATAATGTGCAGGACAATCAAAGCTATTTTTAACTTGACCAAGTGCCATGAAACGTGTGCAGAAGTCTAATCCTAAAGCTCCCCTCTCTGACTCACTGGTTAAATAGATTGTCTATGAGGGAGGATTGGAACAGGTGGTTGGCCGCAATGTGAAGAGAAAAACAAAAGTAACCAAATACCTCAAAACTAAGTTCCTCAAAACACAGAAGTGTTACTAAAATATGATGTAAGAAACCACAGTTTGAAAAAGCCATAGATACTTAGTGCTGTAGATAAAAAATCATCTAAAAGAGATATGATGAGGCATGAGCAACAACTAAATGTTATCTATGCACACACATTTGTTGAGTGTAGACACATATTAAGTTGTTATTGAACACAAAATGCTGTGAGGTAACTATAAATAGTGTGAGCAGCAGGACACTGACGCCTTGTAATGAATATTGTGCAAGTGTGTGTCAGAGGGGAAACTAGTCAGCTTCAACTGAGATCACCATCAATAGAAAAAGGAGAAGAGACCGTCCGTGAGGTAACTTTTGTTCATGACTATGACCCAAATATCAGTGATTCAACCTCATATACCCTGTTCACACAGTATGGAGTTAATAAACAGCTTTATACTCAGACTGAGAAGCAGAGTTTGGAAACTTTGCCCAATATAAGATGAACCAGTCAGCATCATGCATGTAGGATAACAGAGGTTGTAGGAAAATGTTGTCACCTGACAGAGACATGTCTACGAGCTTTCCAGTGTGAGTAGGTCTTTCCACAACCACCCCCTTTGTCACCCTCAATCAGCAAGAAACCACCACGCTAATTCATTAAGCAATCAAAAACAGATCAGTCTCAGAGGAGATGGGAGATGGAAAAACATGCAATTGGAGCTGTGATAATGAAGAGAAATATATCAATGGTTTGACCCTACACAAGGTTTCTAAGTCACGGTGGTTATTGCTGGAAAGGCTGACTGCTCACAGAGTGTGTATATTAATAGTAAGTCGACAGTGAGTTTGAGGTATGGCAGGAGAAGGTGAACTAGCAGCTTAATGGTGACCCCAGCCTTCAGAGGACTGTCAAGAGAAGCTGATTTAAGAAATTGGAAGAGGTTCATTGGGTGGACTCAGGCTGTAGTCAGGGGACAAAGAGAGACCAGGCACAGATGTCTTCTAGAAAGGGACTACAAATGTCACATCTCTGATATCGAGCCACTCAAACAGAGACAAAGCCAGATGAATCTTTTTGCTCAGTCGTTTGAAGTCCTCTTTTCAGATGAAAGTAAATTTATCAAGGTCCAAGAGTTTGGAAGAAAAGTGGAGGGGCAAGATGTCTAAGATGTTAAAGTCCAGTGTGAAGTTTAAGAGGTTTGTGATGATTTGGGGGTTTTCTGCTCTTGGTCTGCTGTGTTTTATTAAGTCCAAAGTCCAATACAGACGGATTTTGGACTTCAGAAGTCTCTGAAACGTAGAAATCTTTAAGCACTTCAGGCTTCTGTTTTCTGACAAGCTTTATAGAGATGCAGATCTCCATTCCCAAAAAACTGAGCTCCTGCCCGCAGTGCCAAAACTACTACTGGATGGTTTTCTGACGATAAGGTTTTATGCTTATTTGGCCAGCAACATGACCTGAACACCTCAATGAGAATTAAATCCAAAGAAGTTTACTTTTCTCAGTTGAATTATAGAAAAAGTAATCTTCTCAGTGGGTTTCTAATTTCTCTAAAACTTACATTCAAAGGCTTAGGGTTCACAGATATGTTTGTACACAGTAGAGTTTTGATAACTGCATTATTTACTAGAATAAGTCCTTCTACAGAGTGGAAGGTTAGGATTTAGCTCTGACAGACTTCACAGAATAGGATCTGAAGCACGCCAGCCAACTTGTGTACACAGTATATGGTGTCACTTCTTCCTTTTGATGATGTGTGAGAGTGTGGTCAGTGAAAGTGTGTGTTATTCTTCGTATCGACCAGATGATGGCAGTGTGCTGCTATGTGTGAATGTATGATTCAGCAGCACCAAGGAGATGATTCCTCTTGTCAACAACAGAACACTCATTAATGCTTGTGAGCAAACATCATATTATTGTCCTCATAGATTCATCTTAATCTATTTAATCTCTATGATTTCAGACGAACCACTCTGACTAATAACCTGTCATGTTCAGAAGAAGAGACATCAAATGGTTAATAAACATGACAACCAGTACTGCCTTTGCACTGACCTGGGTCATGTTTGCACTTGAAAACATCAATTAGACATGAATATTAGATGGATTAGATGATTCAGGCCAAACCAGGTTTTTATTTTCTCCTACTTTCTTGTGATGGTGACACTCATGAGTCATTGTACAGTGCAGTACACAGAAACCATTTGGTATTAACTCTGAAAATGAGCTAAAAATAGAACGAGATGCTGTGTGACACAGGTTGGCTCTGATGATGACCTAGTTGGCATCGTCAGCAGGTTCATCATAAAGCCAGAGCTAAATGACAGGAATCAGCATCGACTGTGGTCCTGAATATCCCCTTAAATACGGATTTGCTTCACCAGAGGAAATGTGTTTTTTATGACGTGAAATCACGCTGTTTATCTGCGATTTTATTAACTAATCTAAGAGTTAAACTGTAATTTTCCAGCAAAGAAACAACATTAACTTGTTATGAACTTGTAGCAGAGAAATATATCTCCAGGGAAATGATGTATAATACAGACCCCCCCTGTTTCATTCACAAGCGTTTGGGATCAAAATACTTCCTCATTAACTGGGTTAGAATCACCACCTGCTATGCAACAGTAGGTGGTGGTGGGTTTGTCAACTCACGAGGCACTTTGGCAGGCAACCAGCCATTGTTCAGAGCTCCAGTTACATCTAAAGGAGGCCATCGCTGCAGATTGTTCCCCCTGATCTTGAACATTGTGAGAAGTTCTCTGGTCTTGTGATCCTTCATCCCAGCAGGTTACAGATCATGAAATTTTGATTTGCATCCCCTGATGTGTTAGCCAAGATTATACTCCTACTTTCTCTGATGGTCGTTCGAGGGAAGAGCTGGTTGAGTCTAGTGCAGACTGTGTTTTCTTTTCGGCTTTCGAAGGATGTGAGCCGTTGCTTTGGATTGGAGCCAGTTTTCTCATCCTATATAGCCTGTAGCATGTTCACATGTTCACTGCATGTACATGATGCAATTTCTTGGCAAGTGCATGAATTTGAGAAGCATAGTACGACTGCTGTTGTGAATCCAGGAAGTTATGATCGCAACATTTGATAATTTCTTTCTGGTTTTTATTTTTAAATGGTGAAAAGGAATTAAATTTAGAGCAGTGTCAAAAGAATGAATCACCCTTAAGTTATATATGGTGGTATGACTCGGTTTTGAAGACCCTCTGCCCCTCCAACTCGGTGTGTGGAAGTTCAAAGCCTGAGACGGGGAGAGCACACCGTCTTTTTCATTTTACTGCCATACAGGGAAAGTAGAGACCATAGAGGGCACAAAACTGAGCAGGCATCTATGGCCATAAGGTGAAATTAGGAGGTATAAGAGAAGACCTGGAGTGGAGACGAATTGTGAAGCGGTTCGGTGATGAATCAGTGAGGAAAATACCTACCTGTGGGCTGAGCCTGACTCCAAAGTCTGCCTGAATTTTTGGTTTACTCAACTCATAAGGAAACGATGTAAAACCTCCCTGTCCTTATCAGGTATATACATGAAATCCAAGGCAGGGAGAGCAGCAGCAAAGATATCACACACTGAAGGAGGATTTGGGGTGGAGACGAGCTGCGAAACAGAGGTGAAGGTCAGCAGTTGAGTTAGACTGAGCTCGGTTGAATGGCTGTTATGCTCAATTTTTATTATGATACTGAGAATGAAAGCATTGCTACTTGAAACTGCTTGTTTCTGCGTCCTTGTTTCACACTATGTTGAAATGACACCATCTGAGCTGTGGCCGTGTCTACTCTTGCTGTGCGGTGAAACTGGCAGCAGCTGTGAGAGGAAAGTGTCAGGAGTTTTTCCCTCTTCGTTTTGACTTATAAGTAGTGATGCACGATATGAAAAATTTCAACCGATACCGATAACCGATAATTTTCTTCTTCTCATGGCCGATACCGATACCGATAACCGATAAATTCATATTTTTACATTTATTATAATCTTCATATAATCTGCAATTTGAGCAGGATGCAGTGATTGAAAACTGATGTTTTTGTTGCTCTGGCCTATCTAGAACAACAAACAAAAGTTTTTGGCTCTTCAAATGTGGTCATTTGCTATAAATAACAATAACAGAGCAAAAAGCAGAGCTTCATTTGATCCCCTGAACTTTTCAACAGAACTGTAAACTGTAAAGGAGCTATTATGAGACGTTAGGCTTAGCACGCTGACCGGACTAACATCTGACGTCCATATGTCTGTGGTAAAACTCACGTGTAGTATGTTCTTGTCGATCAGGTTGTGAATGTATGTGGCGACAATATCATAGAGTGCAGGAAGACACACATCCGAGAAGAAGCGGCGGCTTGGGAGAGTGTAACGTGGCTCCAAGTGTGCTATTAAACCCGGGTTCTCAACGACGGAAAAAGGCTGGTCGTCGACCGCTATGAACTCCATCACTTTGTCGTTAATGGCTTTAGCCTTTTCGCTGTCTCTTGAGAAGCTTTTGCAGTTTTTAAACGCCCGCTGAATGGGGACATCGATCCTCCGTAGTGTTGTTGTCTTAGCTGTAGTACCGCTAGCAGCTTCTGCGGCTGTCTCATATTCTTTTACTACCGCTTCGCCGCGATGGCGACTTCTCAGATGAGCTATCAGATTCGTTGTGTTAAAACTCGACGTCTTCTTTCCTCCTCTCGGAATCCTCACTGAACAGGTTTTGCATATAGCAATGCTGTTGTCATCTTCTGCCACTGAGAGAAAAGACCATGCTGGTGAAGACATTTTATTATCTGTCAGGTAGTGACGGGGTCAGGCTTGGGACCTGCGAGTAAGGCGCGATAGATGACGTAACCAGCGCGTCTCGGACGGGCGGCTACTCCGCCTGCAAACGTTACTCGTAATTTCATTAATATATCGGATCTTTCTATCGGAAAAATGCACCTATCGGACCGATAAAAAATGACGTAATTTTCCCCCAAATCGGCCGATATTTTATCGGTCCGATAAATATCGTGCATCCCTACTTATAAGTAGACCTTCTGGATTCTGAAACGTTCGCAGACACTCGGATAGAAAAGCGTTAGAGTGAAAACTGATACACGGCGTATGACTTTAAACAAAACAGGCTGTTTACTGAGGTATCAAGGCCTGATATCTGACCTCTGAGGGGAAGCCTTTGTTATGCTGCTTGTTATAAACGCATTACTTTCAAATTGTTCAAAAGGTCGAGAGTCTTTTTCTAATCTCAGAATCCTCTCCTGACGTTTTCTATCACAGCACCGGTACAGTCGTGTCGTACACAGAAAAGACTAATTTGTTCTGAATCACTGTGGGGCATATGAAAACACCTCAGCAGCAGCAGCAGCAGCAGTCAGAGGAGGCAGGTTAAAAGCAGCAGCAGCGGTGCCGGTCCGGTGTGCTGTGTGAGGAAGCTGCCTGTGTGTCCCCGATAAGAGGGAGCGAGTGGTGAGGACACGTCAGCCTACTTCAGGTGTCAGCACTTCAAAACCAGAAGCACGGTTTCACAGGGAATGTGTAAAAACTCCATATTGCGGAGGTGAAGTGGAGGATATTTCCCGCTCGTAGTGTTTGATGTCTGGTGTCAACTTGTTCTTAACCTGAAAGAAAAAAATCTTCAAGTGGTGACGCATAAAATTTCTGCTCTCTTCCAACGTTTTCCCCCCCATGTGAAAGCACGCACTTCACATTTAATTGACAAGCCTCTTGTGGTTTATTACTGTAATTTACAGCTAAGGCCACTTGACTTATAAGGCTTGATCAAGCATATGATAGCAAATATACGACGCCTTTTTGATTTACGGAGAGATTACTAAGCACCTAAACCTGAGATGTAAACCTGTCACAGCCGCTCATAAGTTGAGCACTGACAGTAAAAGTAAACACAGTGTCGACTGAGCTCTCAAACACATTATTAACGACCCCGACTGTGAGTTCATTTGAATTTTATTCCTCATAATGACAGAGCGAAAACTAGTTGTGAGTTCCTGATCTCATGAGGAAATTATAAGCAGTAAAAAGCTGATATTCAACAAGCTTGAACCAGCTGTAAATGGTAAATAAACAATTAATGGATCACGTTTTTACGGCCCTTTCTGTAGTCTTTTAACCGCTCAAAGCACTTTTACTGTATATGCCACATTCACACACGACTTTTAGAAAGCACCTATGAGTTTTTAACTAACAGCAAGGGCGGTTGTGGTCAAGTGTCTTGCCAAAGGACAACCCGGAATGTGGGAATCGAGCCCCAACCATCTGACCTAGGGGTGGCCGACGCCGCCTCTTGAAAACTATGAGGTCACCAAGATCTGGACCTCTGTCATTTACTACATAAGACAGCAAACATGGATATCAATCAATGTTTGAGCGTAATTTGGCTTTACCTTTGAAATGACTCACTTTTTGATTCCAAGTGGCGCCCTCTTGTGGATGTATTACTGTTTTACTCCATTCCAACACAAAAGACAAACACACGTCAGTAAGAGAGCTGTGGCGATGACCCTGTTTTTAACAGATATTGATCTATTTTCGAACCAAAGGAATGAGCCCTTAGATGGTCAGGTTAACGCTTCGTTTTGGAGGAGTGACGATTGGTTAAAAGGGGCGGGGCTTTGATGCTCCTGTCGCTTCCTTATGTGTGCAGACCCAGTGAAAGGGGCATAGTGAGTGAGAAAGTTTGCCCAGTGTTAAGAAAAAACATCTCCTGATGGAATTTTTAGCGAAGTAAAGGTGATCTAACTTATAAACCTGGAAATTAACTTTTGTCTGCTTTCAAACTCGATGACCCAGTCGGTGGAAATTACCAAGCGCTGCTGGTAAGTCAATTATCTGGGAGAGAGTGGATGTAGAAAGTTCATGACTATGCTAAACATCCAATTTTGGCTTCTCTAAACTCCCCCAGCAACAGCCCTAAAGGGAGAGGAAGGGGAAAAAAGTGTGTATTGATCTGCACTGACAGGAGGCTCAGGTAGTTGTTGATCCAGACATCCAGTGCAGGGAGGCCGACGTGTTACAGAAGTCTGGTGATAATGGCAGCCGGACTAACACTCACACACCCTGTGAAGTGTCCTTTTTGTATTCTACACTTGCCTGTGAACACATGTGCTGGAGCAGTTAATCTACAGATCACAACAGTTTTTAAAAACTCAAATAAACAGAAGACAGAAATTTTAGTTGAATTTTTTTTTACCAAAATAGTAAAAAGGTTTTCACACAAACTCAATTTCTAATTTTATTTTCTGGTTTACTAAAAAGGAAATGAAAATCAGAATAACTGTGAAGTTTTGCTAGTCCAATGAAAAAGAACATTTCTTTGTATTTTAACTTAAATTTTTATATTTCGACACTGAAAAACAATTAAGAGTTGCTTCAGTGATTTTTAAATCCCTTTTCTGTAAAGAGAGTCTTGTGACCAAAAGACACCCAGACCCTAAATTCACTATAATCCAAACAGATCCCAAATCAGCTGATTCTGACTGAGGTTTTGTAATTATTAAAGCTCCTATTAGGAATTTTTAATATTCATGAAATTGACTGTGATTCAAATTGATCCTTTTTTACGACACATAAAAGCAAATAAATACATCAGGAACGAGACTGATCATTTTTATGTTGTAATTATTGATGCCTTTAATCTGTGCAAGAGGGGTAGGTGTCAGCCAAGCAGCTGGAAAAACTGCCATTTCTATACTTTTCATGTAAATTATTCACCAAATTCACCTAATGACATATTTGGCTGTAAGTATGATTATTTTTGTCAGAAGATGCTACTGAATCATTGAGGAGATAAGCTAGGCAAAAACCGTCCACAAGGGGGAGCCAAACTTGACACAAACGTAAAGTTCCTTACAGGAGCTTTAATCTATATTGAATACAATGCATTGAGAAAAAAAAGTTTGTACCTCTTTTTGGTTAAAGCCCTACGCTCAGGCCAATGGCAGCTTTAATATTATTCACGCTGGGTGTTTGTCTAGGTTCAAACACACAGCCAGACTTGAATCATCCCAATAATTATCATAAAGCTGGATTACCCGACACAAAATCCTGCTGTTTTGAAACGGATTCACCCCAGGAATGCTGCACTCTCAATGAGAACCACATAAAAAAATAAAATAAAAGAAGCTTCAGCGTAGAGGAAAAGCATGCTGAATGAAATTTAACAGGGATTCATCATGGTTTGACCCAGCAGCTGTGGGATTTATTTTACACTGTAACTCACCAGCATTTTACCGTGCAGGAAGAAGAAAAAGCGTACATCAAGAAAAAAGGATGTTAAAATCCACCATGTATCTGTACAGGATGTTTGATTTTACCAAATCTGTAGAACAAATTGAATCCCCGGTTTACAAAATGAGTGATGTTTTCTCTTAGTGAAGGAAATTACCAGAAAGAGCGACAAAAGGGGGTTCTGGTTTTTGCAGTTTGAAGGCTTTTTATTTCACAATAACATCAAACATGAGAACATTGACTGTTTACATGCAGGGAAATGATTGCAAGCCCATTCTGAAAACATGAAAGCAGCTTTTTTTAAGAAGCTTTATTTAATAAGACATATGCTGCAATCACTTTGCTCCAGCGTGGCACCGTTGATGCTTTCACTTTGGTTGTTTTTCTCTTCTTTAGATAGAAGAAAACTTTTTCTATGAACTGAAAAATAATAACAATAATTCATGGTTTCGGAGATAACAAGCGCTCAAGCAACAACACGCATTATTTTTCTGTTGTCACTTTCTTTTCTGACAACAATAAGCGTGAAAAACATCGTCCTGCAGTCGCTTTAGAAAAGAGTCAGAGGGAGGGGAGCCAGCAGGGCCGCTGTACGCTTCTGGGAACTTAACCAACACCCGTCACTGGCAGTGCTATGACACTTTAGGGACTGGATAGACCCCAGCAGGGAGTCTGTGAAATAATTCCAAGCAGATCTTCCATGCTCGAGCGGTTTAGAGTATCCTTTAGCTGTTGTCGTCTCGTGCGGCTGACCTGTGATTCAACTCTGCTCCGCTCGGCCAGCGGCGTTCACATCTGTCCGACCCTGGCAAATATTGCACAAATTCAAAGAGAAAGATCCCGCCGGCTTGGCAGTTGCTGCAGATTTCTTGACGTCTAATGTTTCTACTTTCTCTGTTTTAAAAAAAAAATTGTTTGGGGATCAAAAATTGTATCGTGTCATTTTTTGGTTTCCTGCCAGAGCTGCTGGTTGAAGCAGACACAAGTTTTCTATCAAACTTTGCCAGCGTTTAATCTGGGTACTGATCGTTATTTTCCGCCCTGCTTATAAAGCATGTCATCTACCAACACCGTGCAACATTTCTGATTACCTCCTGCTGGAATCCAATCTGATGCTCTATTTTAAAAAAGAGAACACTCTGGTTGGGAAGCAGCAAAAAATAATTATCAGAGGGATTTACAAAGAGGGTTAGATAAGAGATAAGGAAGGGGAGGAAGGATGGAGTATTCCAGTGTCTTTTCATGTCTGGGAAATAATGCTCTAGTTAGGGCGCATGGCTACAATAATAGTGCCAGAATGTTGTTTCAGAATTTGTAAGTGGGTACAGAGTTATTTTATTTATTGAGTTTGCAGCGGGAAGTTTGTGGAGGGCGCACTCACCAGCATTTGATTTGATTTGATTGCTTCTCTCTGCCTCTTACTTTCTCAGTCCATTTTGAAACTCACTTCCCCGTCTTCGGAGACTCTCATGGTGTGCAGACTGGTGGTCTAATTAGGTTCCCACGCAGGTCAAGGTCAATTACCTCTGCAATCATCCAGAGTACACCGCATTAATCCTGCTACGGAGCATCGGAAGCTACACTTGGCACAGGGAGACAGATGAGGGGAAGTTTTACCTCGCACTCCGAACACCTCAAACGCTGGTCAAGGAGACAATCATAATAAGTGCTTAAAGTTAGAGGCATGTCATAAAACTTTGGACAGTAATAATACCTGTGAGGAGTGCAGAGGGAAATAAGGAGCAGGAGTTAGACCAGGCATTGACAGTGTTACATTACACAGCAGATGCCTCAGCAAACCTAATAACTGACCAGGGGTTGGCAGGAAGGTTTGACCTCAGGCCAGTTTCTTTTCCAACCAAATTAGATGGTACGCCAGGACTTAATCAAAGGCCAATAGTTAACGCTGATTAATTAAGGGGAATTTGCAACAGACTGGAGCAGAGTGCCTTTTGTAAATTTTCATCCAGCTGCGCCAGCTTGTAGTTGAATTTCAAACAGTCCATGAGTCTGGGTTTTTACTGCACGAAATAATAAAAAAGCACGTCTCTGTTAATTCAGCACTGCAAAAAATGTGTATCAGCTTTATTTTAAGACTAGCTGACAGCTTCTTCTTAACACACAAAGACTTACTTACTCTCATAATTGTTTGGTTTGTTGTTGTTTGTCCAGTTGCCAATACCTGTCACCACCAAATCCTTAAAGGAAATTCACTTTTAAGAATTGCCAAATAAGTAAACTTGTCTTGAAAATGAATGTTTGCAACTAAATGGTACCGTCAAATGAAATACAAACTAAAGCAGTTGAAGGAAGCTTCTTTTTCTTCTGCTTGTGTTTGGTTGGGAAAACCAACAGGGTCGGGCTGGGCGATGAACTGAAAATTTACAGATGCCAAAATTTACAACAATAACCAACGTCATTTTGTCCATATCGGTATATTCGGTGTCAAATAAAAATAAAAATAAAAGTTTGTTTTGGATGTGTGTAGGTAGGCTATGGTCTCATGTCCCTTTAAGACGCTGTCCTATGTAAGAGATGTGACTCCACCCCAACAAGTCTGAAACAAAAAGAGCAAGACAGGTGAGGAGATGGAGTACGGTTCAAAGGTTGTAGCGGCTGGAGTAGACAAAGTTAATGTGGGAGGGGGTGAGCATCTTGTGGAGTAGTTATCGTCCATTTATTGTTATCGAGGTGAACTGATCAATATTTCGTGATATTGATTTGGACCATATCACCCAGCCCTAATGATATTCAAGCATGAAAACGGTCTCAAGCTTCCTCTGCTCTGTGCAGTTTGCTCTCGTGTTGTGTCTAATTGTCACTGAGATGCACTGTGCTGCGCAGAGCTGCGCCGTGCACTCTCATCCTGACAGCAAATGTCGCAGTTAGCATCTGTTTTAATGAATGAGGTGTTTTTGAGATCCAAACGAATGTGTAATAGCTCATTTACATGTATTCAAATGACACCGTCACACAGAGACACTCTGTAAAGTGCAATAACTGATTGCATCTGCTTTCTAAATCTGAAAATGTCTTTTTCGTTAGGTTTTGTGGAAGTCTCTGCCTCCACTTTTTAATGAAATGTAAATCTTTGCACTTCTTCGACAGAGATAATTTGACGTAAAGGTCTGCCACTGATATATAGGCCAGGTGCCTCCCTGGTTTATATCTGGGGTATTACGTCAATTATCTGAGCGCTGTGTTTAGATGTGCGTATTTTACATAAAGCCTGAAGATATTCCTAAAATACAGTTGTTGTCAGTCCCTGCAGTCTCCGCTAACACACAGAGCTCTTTATTCTTCCTGTGAGGCTATTCTGGTGACAACGCGGATGTGACAG
The DNA here is from genome assembly GCA_962446985.1 of Xyrichtys novacula. Lineage (NCBI taxonomy): Eukaryota > Metazoa > Chordata > Actinopteri > Labriformes > Labridae > Xyrichtys > Xyrichtys novacula. Next base: position 31,523,296 of record OY660871.1, read on the forward strand.
TAAGCGCTGATACTCTAATCTCCTTGATCACCTTTTAATTTGGCAAATTGCTGATCAGGAAACAAGAGAAGCCACGGCCGGACATGACAGGACATGGCACAGCGGTAGAGGTAGCTGAGAGGTCAGAAGAGGATCAGGACCGGCAGATCTGGTCATTGTATGTCAGACTTTGAAGAACCTCTGACTTAAACATCAAATAGTGCAGCAAAGACCTCACTCTGGTGGAGTCCAGCTATTTTGAGTGGGTAATAGAATGACTGTGCGATCTAGAAGAAGGCTGTCAACTTGACAAAAAGGTTTGTCTCTGTAGGGGTCTGTTTCAAGATGCTGTCAAACACCTCAAATAACAACCTGTCAGCAGCAACAACGAGCACTTTTTCTCGACTTATTTTGATTAGGCGCATTTGTCTGCAGGGATTACATGGCATCCATTACAGCCTATTTTCAACCTGCCAGCTGAAGCAACCTAGTGATTGCTTTTTGGCAAATTTAGGGCTTTATTGGTCCACAATATCTACAAATAGGCCCTGTGTTAAAGTTCCTGGGAGTACATTTTAGAAACCAGCTTTAAATTGGATCCAAATTGGTTTTCTTGTCTCAAAATAAGACGTTTACTTGTACTGTGTCCTCTCTTTGTGAGGGATAATAAACAAAACTGCAGAGAGCTGAATGAGGGAAACTATTGACCAGCGTGCTTACCAAACCACCACTGATGTTAATAAACTCAGGGACTGGATTATGTCTGATCACAGATTATTAAAGAGAAAACTAAGATTCTGAGGGAACAATCTTAATGTTTCAAAAATGAAATCCTAACTTTGTTGTTCTTTTCAGCTAAAGTTACTCTATGTAATTTTGAAGGGAACATCAGCCTCGGCTCAAAAGTGGAACATGTCGTCGGTATCAGGCCTTTGTAAAGCATAATTTTATCCTTGAAATAGGACTGCAACTAACAACTATTTTAATAGTCGACTAGTCATCATCTATTGAAACGATTATTCTACTAATCGGATATGTTAGTGCATTACAGACGTGCTGCCATGATACACAAGGTCTGCTTTGCAAATCTTGCAAGTTATTTATTAATTTTTTGCCTTATCCAGGCTAAAGTGCTCCAAACTTTGGAAGTTTTTAAGCGCGTACTCATAGCTGCTGTATGGGATGTTGGCACCACCATGTTTGAATACCCTACAACTCGGCGGAGACGCTATTGTGTATGTGTGACTCTAGGCAGAGATCGTAATGAGGTAAAAGCGCGTCTGACAACAATAATCGACAATAGAATTCATCATCGACTTTTTTCTTTGTTGACTTTTGTCGTCAACATCAACTAATCGTTGCAGCCCTACCTACATTTTCTAGTTTGCGATTGGGTGGCTTAGGTTTCAACACAAGCAATGTGTCAAACAGGCTAACGGCCAAAGCAGCGAATGACACTTAAGCTTAAGCACAGCGGTAGCTAAGGCAGGACATGAAAGTCAAGCCCTGCCCACAGTCCATCAGCTGATCCTAACGCTGGCCCATATCAGCATCCACCTGGTATCAGTGTGTGCAAGCTGACCATGCCTAGATGGCTAACTTACATATCACCTTAGGGTTTCTCTGCTACAAGCACTTTCACTTAGTTAAAGTCCCAATCCGATCGTTTTTTTTAAGAACTTAAAGTGTTCTCTGTGGTCTTTAAACTGTGATTAAGAGGTTTTTAGCCAAAATCACGTTAACTGTCATTTTTAAGGGCTTTTCTTCTGCAGAGCTCCAGTAGTTTATTAGCAATTAGCCTCTGAGTCGTGGGCGGAGACAGCGCTGCTCTTCACGCTCCTCTTCACGCTAGCTTACAGCCTAACATTGCCTGTGTAGTAGAAGAAGCAGGTAACATAGAAGCTTTTCGGCTCTTTTCAGCACACAAATGTCTTTAGGGACATGATGAAAGCTAATATCATAATTAGCTTTCTCATGAGCATTGCAATCCGCCAATCGTCCTCTCTGCTTTCCTGAGTGTTGCCTGCATAGCGGGGCTCTGCTTGGATTTGCTACATAAAAAATCTTTCTGTGTCTGAGCCTGCTGTTTGGGTCTGCCAGAGATTCACAGCAATTTGAATGCAGAAATACTCAGAAATGCAATTTTGCACTTACATTTCTCGTGATATGTCCTCTAATATCAGAAAAATGCCATCTGAACATGTAGACAACAAGAAAAACATGATTCTCACCGGAATGGGTCTTTAAGTAACTGACAAGGCAGAGCATTGCAAATAGTAGCTGACCCATGCCAAGAGCTGAAGTGATGACCATCTCGATCATGCTGATGTGATTGGTTGCTGGCAGATCACAAACAGTGGTCTGACTCTCACAGTTTCCCTGGAGAAACTCAGAGTTTGACTTTGAACAAAATGAGTTTTATTATAAAAAAGTTAGAAAAATATTTGATTTTGCTGTCCTTTATTAATTAGAATTAAAACAGATCCAAAGATTTTCAATCAATTCAATGAAACTCCAGCCCTTAAAGTCATAAATTTAAGAATATAAAATTTCTCGTTTGCAGTCGTGTTTTTTTCTTCTCTTAGACAATAGAGACCGACTTTTTCTGTCACACACACACTCACACACACAAACCTTACAACCTTCTGGGTGAGTCCCGAGGACTAAGGGCTGTCTTCTCTCCCATTTCTGTTCAACTCTCGGCTAAAAAGCATGGCAACGGCACATTGAGGAGTTAATGAGCTTTATATACAAACACATACGCTCATGCACACAGACACACACACACACAGGCTGCAGCTGAGAACATGCATACACAAGAAAAGTATATACTCTCAATATAAAAAAAAAAAACACCCACTCACACACATGCACATTCTTGCCTGTCAAATCATATTAACATCAGGTCAGGCTGCTTTTTTAGAGCTTGTTGCTATGGCAGCAGAAGGAGAAAAATGGCTGTCTATGGGCCGTTCCTGCAGGCGTCTCCAGCAACAGGGCTGCAGCAGAAAGATTGGTGTAGCTATCAGAGATTGCGCCCTGCTGCTGTGTTTAATGTATTGTAAGAGCGTGAATGTGATATGCATGAGAGGCTCTTAATATATTTGAAACGACTACAATCTGTCATCATTAATAGAGGTCAAACCTTTCAGGCCTACACATCTTCCCATTTATGGTGAGAGGAGCTAAAACGCTTCAGAGTAGAGTTTAATTTATAACAAATACAGGTCTACTCGTGAAAAACTGGTGTAACAAACAAGAAAGAAGAATAAAAGATGCAAAAAGAAAGAAAGACAGACATTCACTTTGACGTTTTGGAGCTCTGATTTTATATATTTTAGTCCGACTTGAAAAAAAGTCAGATATCTCACCCTACAATATCTTGCTTTTATGACAGCTTAAATCTTCCTCCTTTTATTTTTCAGTTCTTTATATGAAAGTCCCTGAGAGGAGTCAGTAGGTGGTTTTGAAACAAAGTGAGTGTAGCATCAGTTCAGGCCACAAAGTCAAGTTTAGCTCACAGCACATCAGCCGATCCTAAAGCCAGCTCGTATCATCTGACAGCTCAGCTAATTACCGTCTATGCATCCGATGGCCAAATGTCAAAAAAGGGGTTCTGACTGAACCGCCGGAGCTTCTTCCTCTGCAAATCCTTCTGCACCCTGCCTCCACCCCAGCTCCACCTTTTCATGCTGTTCTTGATTTTACAGGTGTCATCTGTGTCGTCACTGATGCCTGCTCTGTTTATCTTTGCTGCTGCTCTCCCTGCCCTGGCTATTTTCATGTGTGTTGAAAATTGGGGAGGTGTGCTCTCGCTGCAGAGAGAGAGCATGTGTGCAAGTGGAAAGGCAGGGAGCTTGAGTGTCAAATAAAACTTATTTCATGTAGTTATTTCTTCATCCAAACGACTCACTTGCTCACTCCTTTCACGTGTCATGTGTCTACAAGGAGGACCCAAACACATGAACCGATGCAAGACAGGAGGGAGGGGTTTCTGAACGCTGATTCATTCTGTTTTCAGCAATGGTTGGTCGTTGGACCCCTTAGCTCAGGTTGTCATGCACCATCATGGTAAGATTGTCTACCATTGTCCCTGTTGTTGACATATGTCACTTGGGAATCACCATGCTTATTGGCTCTTGCAGTGCATATAATTTGATGTAGGTCAGGTTTTCAACTTTAACCAGTTCGCAGATGACGCAAGTAGCTCGTTTAACTTGTAAAGTCAACTCTCGAAAACTTAACTAAACTTTACTTCAATAATAAGTTGTTCTATCATCTCTCAAAACGAAACCACTGAAAATGATGTAGTGCATATGCCAAGCCAGTAAGTGGCGCTGTAACCCTGCCAAGGAAATGCACAAAACACAGAAGAAGAGTACAAAGCATACCCTGTGAAGGGTGTTTTGGCCAGACACGCGCCATCAAAGAGGTACGTTGTGTGCCACATAATCATTTGAGAGATGCAGATTGGCATCCACACAGAGATGAAATGGTCGTCGTTTACAGATTTATGCACTCTCTGAGCCATTTTCGAAAAGTACCGTTTACAGTCACTCGAAATGCCGTTTCGGAGTAGATGAAATGCCGATACAACAAAAAAAAACTTTTGTGTTTACTCCTGAATTTGTTCCCATCTGGACGAGTTGATACCGCCTTAAGACAGACTTTGCAGTGGGGAGTGGTTTGCTCTTCATCCGAAACTGCGAAGCCATTTCCACGTGACTGACTTACTCCTGCCCCTTTTAGCCACAAAATTATCGCCTTCTATTGCAAATGCCACATTTGTTGTAGTAAACTCAACCGAAGTATTACCAGCAAAAAGGTGTAGAGGAAATGTAAGACCATAAATACATTTACCTACATTATTAGTCAGGGTTATGTCAGAGACAATGAGTAAACTTAACAGGAAGGAGGTCATGTAATATAGTTGATATGTGCCCATGACTGATATGTGTCTGTCTGCATACAAATGTCCCATTCTGCACTGATATGATTTCTTTTTTACATTTGCTTCAGGAGATTAAGACACTGTGTCATCCGGTAACTGAGACCGCTCTCTCACATCTGCTCCCAGCTCTCAGTAACAACCATTAATATTTTCTGATAAAGCCATTTGTTCAGAGGATCAGCCCTCTTCGCTGAGTCATCTTGGAGCAAAAGTGATTCACCGTCCACAGAGTAGTGTCTGTTTTCATTCCACCTCAACAGAATCGATATATTGATCTCAGGATCTTAAAACCTGAGAGCTGCTCCAAGGTGAGACTACACCATCCAACTTGGCGTCAGGATCCTGCTTTACTCTGTTGGGTTAGAAATCCACTACAGCCTGATTTTTCACACGTCTCACATATAGATCCTGATGTCGAAATACCCTCAGGATTCCTTAAAACAGTTCAATTTTGAACATGCAGAAATGGCAGCAAATTCTTATCTGGGTCTAAGTTTGCCAATAATCCTGTGGACAAAATCACAATGCCAAGAGTTTTTAATCCCTAATGTGCCAGGACTTCTTTGTCATACCCTGGAAGCACAAGTTGTTTACAGCAAAGTGAGACAGAGGAGTCAGAAATAGAAAATCCTATTAATCAAGTGAAATAAAAAAAGACAGGAATTGTGCTCTTCCTGTAGGCAGGATCTAATTAACAGTGTTTCTCAAATCTCAGGTAGCTGAGAGCTTCCTTCTCCAACCTTTGGCGTTTTGACATAATAACCCTTCTCGGTGTGTTAAGCACATTCACGATGGGTGTTATCCTGACTGCACAGTGAGAGCTTTTCTATTAGTGCTGAGTGCCGGCATGACATGGAGGCAGAGATTTGGCATGTGGGTCGAGTGTTTCTCCCTCCCTGTGTTTGCAGTGGCTTGGCAGAGTGGCCTCTAAAAAAGCGGCCCTATCTGACCTCGTTCTGCTCCAGTCCCTATTAGGTCGCTGCTCATGATGACACTGACCCATATTTGCTGCGACTGTTCATGGATGGTTGTGTTTAGGACGTGAACAGGCTGGTGAAACGTCAACATTTTGTTTGTGCAACGGTGACTGGAGAAGAACTGCCGTCATGGGAAGTTTGGTTTTATCTTGAGGGATAAAAAAAGACTTGATTCTGATTATGATCAAGAAAAAGAGTGCAAACATCCCAACGGTGCTCTCTTGGATTGAGATCTGGTGACTGTGGAGGTCCGCCGGAGTACAGTGAAGTTATTGTCATGGTCAAGAAACCAGTTTGAGATGATTTGAGATCTGTGACGTAAAATGATCTCGCTGGAAGCAGCTATCAGAAGATGAGTACAACAAAGACAAGCGATGCAGTGGTCAGTGAGAACAGCACCCTCTGGTGACGGGCTGCAGTACAGGTCATAAATCCCACCTCCTCTAGCAATCCCTATGGAGCTGTGGACAAACTTTAGAAATTTATTACACAGAATATACATTTTTCTCCCCCCTGCTTGTGATGTTGAGATGTAGTTACTGTCAAACTGGTTTGTGCTCAAGTCCTCTTTTTTTCTGTGCAGCTCCATTTTTTAGTTATTAGGAGTTCATGTTTTCTATGACTGACACTTGCTACAGCCTCTGGGCATATGAAGACTGCGTAGTTCACTCAGGGGATACACTGTTTAAGCCGAGCGTCATCACAGCGACTCTCCCGCTGAATGCGTACAACCCTACTGTGCCAGTGGTGGTTCCAGGTAGTGGAGAAAATCCCGGAAATACGTAGAGCAATTCGGTTTCAAATTCGTATAATGACGGAAGGTGGGGCCAAGTTGTCTGTAGTATATACAGTCTATGGTTCAACCCTGATGACTTCCTTTTTTACGGCAGGCCCGTAAAGGCCCTGTAAACTGGCGAGTCTGGGGGGTGGGGGGGGGGACTCGCCAGTTTAACACCTGCTGCATGTGTTACACCACGCTCCACTTTAAGTTGGTCAACTCACTCTGGATTGGTCAAAACTTTATTGTAGCAGTACATTATTTTTATTTGGCATCTTGCCTTCGAACTTCATCACTTTTCAGATGTATGCAGATTAACAGATATGCAGAAATGAAAGATATTACCTTATACACCCTAAAGCCAGAGCTTGCAAGTGGATGGACAGTAGTGACACTGACAGAGCAGGTTTACAGACTTGGACTTTAGAGGATAGGTTTATCAGGTAGTGGTGAGAATCATTCATCGCAAATGGTAAATCAGTGCAGTAGGACGAGCTTACTTTTAGGTGTTATTGAGACATTTAAGTAATTAAACATCTTCTAAAAGAAAAAGACAAGACTTTTTTACTTGCTCTTTGATGAAGAAAATTAACTTTGTGATACAATCTGCTGACCCAAAGCGCTTTTAAGTAAGCCTACAACAAAATATGCATAAATCCACTCGGTTCATGAACTTTTTTTTACCTCGTTTACTGCAGCATGTTTGTAATTATACATTATGTAAGCAGTTCTTCCACACCATTACTTATTAAAACCTCATGTTTTGCAAATCATATGGTTAATGCTGGAGAAGTTGAAAACAGGTGAGCTTTATCAGATCATTTGACTGAAAAATAGTGAAAAAGAAAATGCTACAGTCTGCCTGGTGTTATTTTCCAAGGCAGGTAACTGTTCAAATTGATTCTCTTTGCTTTATGATTGTATGAAACACAGCAGGGTTCTCACTGGCAGTACATGTGGGCTTAATTCACACCCACATGAAGCTGTTTCAGAGTGTCTAGAAATCAAATGTACTATATCGACAGGCACACACGATACTAAACCTTCAAAAAGTCGTGTTATAATGTCATCAAACAAAGTAATGCTTAACTTATCCATCCTATAGGGGAAGTTTCTATAAGATAAAGAACTTCTAGATGAAGTGAATCACACTGGTAAACATTTTCTCTTCATGATGTGCAGCTCAACTCTTACATCATCCTTGTCATGCTCTGCCCAAGTAACACCTACGAGCATATCGACACATTTACATCGCAGGCAGTCATGCACTCAAAAATAATCAAAGACGTCGTGTCTCGGTAATGAATAACACTGCAGTCTGAGACATCTTTAAATTCAGTCATTACGTCCGCAGACTTCTTCATATTTCCTTCTGAGACTTCAACACGCACAAAAAAATGAAGTGGACTGTTTTTGAAAGAGAGTGTTAGATACAACTCAAGAGTTTGCACCTTTATTATGACTCAGTTCAGATCAGTATAGCAATAAAAAAGGATTATCCCCTCAAGCCAAAGGTCAGCTTCATTGTAATGTGATAATATCAGGGAAGACAATCACCCCTGTGGCTGATTCCTCACTATCATAACAAGCAGTATCCTGGAATTGACTGAGCTGTATACTCTATACTCACATTCATATTCATAGAAAGGAAACAGATAGATTTTTGAAGTTAAAGGTCAAGGCCACAACTCTTGGGTCACAGTTAGCCTGAGGTCAGTTCTCTCTCCAAGAACATGATATCCCAGCAGCCACTGGAGGGAATTTTTATGACATCTGATTTATTTTTATGTTTCAATCAATGAGACACAACGACATGGACCTCGCTCAGTTTGATGATGGGCAGTCTACGGGTTTAGTGAGGCTGAGACTGATACTGATGCCTCTATATGACCTTCAAAGATAAACAAGAGCATCAGAAATAAAAGATGTTTCCCTGGACCTAAATTTTAACACCTGAAACTGCTGTGAGGGGGTTGGTGTCGGACCAGGTGACTGAAAACAGGCAGATGAAATAGTCTTTTCTGACTTTTTCTATGGCAAATGCTCACAATAAGTCGTGTATGTTGCTATTAAAGGACAATAGGATAACTTTCACGTGCACAAGAGAAACAAAAAGAGGTATCACTTCGTCCACAGGGGGCACCGGTACCAACGCAAACCAAAAGTTCTTTAATATGGAGCTTTCCAGAGCCTTTGGGCCTCCGTGTAATTTGACATCCACATACCTTTGTTCACTACGCATTGCTCCTCTTGAGCTACACATTTGCATAAAACCAGCACATTGCTTAACAAGGTGGAAGTTGTCCCTTTAAATCTGGACACGTGAATGAATAGTCTTTAATCGCTTCATTTGCGCGTTTATTGCCGTTTATGCTTGTTTCAATGGTAATCCCTGCCAATTCAACCGGCGGGATTTTAAAATTTACCAGGTAATCCGACCTCCTCACTCACTCACTTGCCTCCAGGTGAGCTCCTTTTTGCTCCGGTTTTGGTAATTGAGAGAAAGGGTATCATATAAATCGCGGCACCCGACATGATCAGTTTGTCCTCCATTTTACCACAGATACCAGTGAACAACTGTCCGTTTTCGTACATCACCCGGCAACCTTCATGCTGATTGGTTATCGTGACACATAATCACCCAAGTTGAGACATGTTCAGCTCCCGCCCAATTTGCGTCATTTGCACCATCAGAGTAGTATGAGCGTCTAATCGCGTCTTTGCATTAACTTAACATGTATTTCATTCGCACGAATGATTTTACTTGCTGCAGCTCACCCCCCTCTCTCGTACCAGAAACACAGATGGATGCAAACTCTGACTTGGCTCGTCCGTGTGCAGGTCCAGCTGGTTTTACACCTCCAACTAACCTTATTCATGTTTATCCCAAACTTCTAACATGCACACTTATTTTTAAAGGTCAAATGACTTGATATCAGCAAGCTGCACAATTTAATTTGCCCTGAATGGTTTATTTAGTCTCCAGTAGACCATCTAGAAATGTCTGCCAAGAGCATTGGAAACACAACATTATGAATATCCATGAATCTCCCACACAACAGTTGGGTTCATGTGTTTGTGTAAAACAAAGGTATCACAGGGGCGGCCTGGAGTCTACTGCTCCACAGTACAAATACACACCCACTGTACTGGCACAGACGGATAGTCAGTGTATTTAAGGAATTGATGACCCAGTTCTTGAAAGATTGTCTGTAATTAAAGACAAATGTGTTCAATCATGGCCCTCTAATGTTTACACTCATCAAATCCAATCAGAGTCATTTGTTTGTTCCGCTTAAAAAAGTGTTTTTGAGCGAATACTTTGATTTTCTGACTGTTTTAATACATTTTTTAACATATTAATCAAGGAGTTCATCAATTGATTAAATTGCCGTGTCCAATCACAAAGGGTGAAAGTCAAGTCTGAGTTGAAGCGAACAATCAATCAGTGGTGAACTAAATAAGGCAGCAGCTTTCCTCCCAAAGAAAAACCTGGTGATGCTAATGGATAGTGTTCGTGTGAGTCATCAGACTAATTGGATTTGGCTGCTGACCGCCTGATGAGGTCGAATGGGGGTGGTCAAGAGGAGAGAAAAACCCTTCCTCCTATGGATTTCTCGGCTTTCTCAGTCTTGCGCAGTGTCCCAGATTCACACTGACCGGTGCCGTCAGTGTCCACATGATGTTTTCTTCTATGAAACAATAGAAGTTGAAGCTCCCCTGATTATTTAAAAGTGTCACTTACAGCCGGTTAACATCACGTTCAGGATTAACATTTTCACCCTCTCGTTTGGCTGTTTCCAGAGATACTTTTGCACATTTTTTGACCCTGAAGTAGCTCTTTTACTTCCACTATGGGTTGTTTTTTTGGGTGCTTAGTGCCCATCAACATCTCATTCAGTGAGTGAAGTGATTTCATACGAGCATTTCCAAGTACACTTCATTCTGGCATTTTTTCTTTCCCGTCAGTTTGGCTACATACACAGTCAACACAAGGTTAGGAGGACTCAAATATGGGCTCAGTGTGTTCATGATAAATTCAGCACTTCAGATTTTTCAGAACACACTTCTGTCCGCATTATTTAAAATACAGAGACTATATGACTGTGATGCAAACACTTGAGCTGCTTAAACATGGTTAGAAATATTAGAAATGTTGACTCCAGTTGATATCTGGTTAATCTAGAATCAAAGTGTAAAGATTAATTCATGCTCCTGGTTATGCAGGACACTCGGCTGTCACAGTGTCACAGCATCTATCTTGGTTTTTGGAGCCAGCCTCAGGTCGACACTTGAGGAGGTGCAGTTTTCACAACATTGGAAACTTGCAGCAGTGTTTGGTGGTATGACCAAAAATTTAGATCACGGTATTTTTCAAAATTATATAAAAAAATTATATTATAACTTGCAGCTTGACTTATTCACGACCAAATACATGGACTTCAAACTTTCTGTAATTTGTCAGGCCCCTTGTATGAAATCCATTTATTCTGCAACTAAGCCTGTATTATATCAGTTTCACGGTATTTGATGGTATTTCCTTTCAAGCTTGACTGGGTGTTTCTAACATTTCTAATAGTTTAAAGAATAATTACTGCAGTAAATTGGCTTTGAATGACATATTTTACTGTCCCAAGGAGTGAATATTGTAGAAAAACATTGATGTCCACACTGGTATAAATACCTTAATACCTTTACCTGCAGATATGGAGGACGCAGATAGTTGTTTCATGCATTCTTGATATTTCAGGACATGCTTGTTGCTGAGGTGGTGAAGCAAATTTGCTTGTGTTGCCTCCTGCAGCTTCAACTTGAGCCCGACAACATTTGCAGAATGTTGTTGTTTGATCGACGTCAGTATTTTTAAAGCTTCCAAACGACAGACACGGCTCCTCTTTTCGGTACAAGTTCTTCTGTTTTGTTGTTAACTCGTTCTGTAACTTCAGTTTCAGAACTTTTACCATGTTTATCCATTTTATCACGGCTCCATGACATCTGTACTCTCAGCACAGGCTGTGCTCTCACATACTGCTTGTTTGGTGCAACTGCAAAACAGTCTGCGTTCTCAACGTTTTGTACGTTACACGCTCACAGATATTGGTATACATGAAAAATATATATCATAAGAAAAAAAACAAAAAAACTGTATTTGGTATGAACGGGTGACCCGCCCAGCACTAATTTGTGGCTTGACTTATTCGTGACTAAATACATGGACTTCAAACAGTCTGTTATTTGTCAGGCCCCCTGTATAAAATCCATTTATTCTGCAACTGAGCCTGTGTATGAACCCAACACAACAACAAGTGTGTGTTAAGACATTAGTGGACATGCTCTTTGACTCTTTTTTATGGTCAGTTTCCTGTGTCATGTCTGTCCTGGGTTCGATCCATGAATTTGCTCATTGTTGTGCTGATATTAACCCCCAAAACAACAAGTCAGTCTCTATCAGAAGAAACTCTTTATGTACGATGTACTTGAATGTTCTTCTTCTACTTTTGAACAAGTTTGAGTTAAGATCCAAACAAACAACGAATAATGGCAAATGTGAAATCTCTACTCAGGTTGGACACAGGAGCAGACAGGAAGACGAGGATAGGTGAAAGGAAACTCTGTCGGTATCTGAACGCTCAGGGAGGACTGGCCTGGCTTGAGGCTTAAGCAGTGGCACTGAAGAGGAGAAAAAGGGCAGGTGGAGGAGTCGAGAGGCAGGGCAGAGTGGCGCTGGAGCTCGGTGGCTGAAGGCGCCAGAGGCAAGGAGTACGAGACAAAAGGTTAGTCGGTGGAGAATTCAGCAGGGGTTCAAAAAGCTCTGAGAAGGTTCTCAAACTGCAGATACTGACCAACAGTACTGCTGTGTAGGCGGCAGTCATCTGGCGGAGTTGTTTAGCAGAAGTAATTTAAGCAGGGATAACTATTTTGATTGATGGTGAATGTGAAAAAATACTAAGTGGGCGTGTCTGTCATTGAAAAGACTTCCCTCCTCTCTCTTCTCTTCTGTCTCCACATTAAGGGCTTTGAAATGTCACTTAGCATTGCGGGTCTGTCAGTACTTCTGGTTCAGCAGACGATAAAGGACAGAGAAGACAAAGTCCTGCAGCTTTGGGACCCAGGGACTGAGGAAACCAGACCACAAGTGCACAAAAAAGAAACCCTGAAAGACTTATGAAAAACACCCAGAAGGGTCAGCAGCACACACGCGCACACACAGGTGGCTATTCTGCCATTATTATCATTGTGCTCCAGCTCCTGCTCTGCTATTTGACAGCGAACATAATACCTACGTTCAGAAGAGGCTGCGTTGTCACTATTTCCAGAGGATGCCTGTACTTGAAGTTTACATGGTGACTTTTACGTCGCCGAGCCGTCCGAAACGCCCTTTCGCTGTAAGGGAACAAGCAATTCTGTGACTGCATTGAGTCCATTTTGGCGTAAACAGCCGCTGCGTTAGATTCAGTGAGCTACTTTCCTATAAGTGGGGAAAGGTCACCCTCCACCCTCCACTCCCACACACACATGCACACAAACAGGCGGTTTAAGATTAAAGTATGTGTCATTTTGTGTGTGTGAGAACTTCACTTAAGGTGTGTGAGGTCTCATGGTAACTCATCCCAGACTAATGCGTGTGTTTGAGTGTGTGCGCTTAAGTATGCTTGAGTGTGTGTGTGGGAGATGCAAGAGTGATAGACATCGGCTGCTCTTGCATGCAAACGTTCTGCAGCCGGAGAGTGAGAGGGAATAAGTTTTCACATCACCTCGTTTGCTGTGCATGCGTATCCGAGCAGATGCTGATGGTTCCCGTGTCTCTGTCTGAACTCGGAGTAAATATTTATCGTCCTGTTTGGCTTTAAGTCAACAGCTCGGATTAATATCTGCTCTCTGTTTTTCCTCTCGTGTTGACATGCCAGGACCTCTGATCCCTGTTTCAAAAAGACTCCTGTAAAGACTAAGAAGAAGTCCCGTGACCTCATCCTTGATCTCACAAAGCCCCTTACCTCTCCTGCCCTTTGCTGAAGACTCCTCACAATGCCTCACAGCTCACATACTCAGAGATTGGATTAGTTTGATGAGACCTGCAGGGAGCGGGTTGTCATCCAGACGTTTGTTAATCACATCTCAGTTCAAGTGACCCAAACATGGATGAAATGAGGGGCTGGATCCAGATCTGACAAAACTGACGAGCATTTGTAAACAGGGTCAGATGAGGAGGTATAAATGCATCAAACACCACTTTAAAAAAACCCTGATGTATCAATCTTTGATGCTCAAGAAGTCGTAAACCGACATCCTTTAAAAAAACGACACACATAGAACAACAACCATTTCATATTTTCCACAAAGCATCCTCCCTCGTTTATCTTTGGTGACAAATCCTTTATCGGCGTCCCCCCGCCGAGCACGAACCGTCTACTCTATTTGAAAATATTACTCAGCCGGGCTCTGCTGAGTCACCCCGGCCTCATTGGATGACACAGCAGTTTGCGCTAATCTTAATGTGGGATATTTTACTGTCCAAGTGTCCCCGATGACTTTGGTGCGTCCTCTCACCGCAGGCAATCACTGTAGCTGCTTTTGTGCGAGGGGAGGCGAGTGGGGACCATTTCACAGAATGCAGCATTTAATCAATTCCATAACATTGTGGTCAGTCAGCGAATCCAACACAGATTTTCCCTCTTCTTCTTCTTCTTCTGGCTGCAGGAGGGAGGATTGCATTTAGACATCTATTAGGTGTGTGTAAATTGAATCTGTCCGGGTTAAAACGTCTTTTCTGTTGCAGGACGAGTCTCGCAGCATTTAGACTATAACTGTAAATGAAATGTAAAGTCCATAAAATGTTTGTGACTTCTTCAGAGTCATCTGTTTTCCGTCAGGATTCATCTCTCTGAAGACAGTTTTTCCTCTTAGATTTACACTTCTGGCCCTGAGGAATCACCTTAAATAACTGATTTTATGAGCCTGTTCAAATTCTAAAACATCCGATATAAATCAAGCGCAGCATTATCCAACCATCCATCAATATTAACCCTGCTTTCAGGAAGGACTGCCTGCAGCCTGAAGTGACGGTGTCTGGCTGCGGTTGTTGTTAAACTGTTTTCAGTAGTTGTACAGTTTGTGTGATTTAAATGTAAAACAAGTAAAACAAACTCGCCCGCACAAACCCAAGAGGATTCATAGCTGCCTCTAAAGGAAGGTGTAACTATTCTTATCCGAGTCTGAAAGTTTTGCCTGTTTAATGAGCTTTACATTAGCATTCCTATAGCGCTGGCAGGAGGCATATTTCTGATGAACATTCAAGAAAGGTTCAACATTCAAAAGCACCTCATATGAACCCAACAAAGACAATACAGGAAGTGATACTTTGTGTGTTACAGTATGTAGTTATGTTAACGCCTTTAGTCTTCAACTTTACTGGAGACCAGGAGAGTTTGAAGGTTAAACAGCCAGTAATGATCGGTGCAGGAGAAAGCAAAGGGGTACAAGCCAGGGAAAAAACAAAAACAAAATTCAGTAAGTGAAAAGCACAAGAAAGAAAGATTCAGTTCTAAAATTCTAATGCTGTGATTTGGTTCAAACGAATATCACCATAAAATTGGAGCTCCCAGAATGTAACTGGCTTTAACATTTCATTCAGCAATGTGCTGTTCTTATGCAGACGTGTAGCTCGGTATAATACCATGTTTTAGATTCAAGAGTCATTTTATCAAACCAGCCCTCCACAAGGATATTACACTGCAAATTCAATTTAAATCCATAAAGCTTGTTGTTGGCTTGCATTAGCTCTCATTGTAAGATTGATGCATCACTATAGTAGCAGTATACATTGGCAGATGTCTTCTTATATAATTTATGCAATAACCTGTGAATGCTGATGTTATGTAGGTGATATTTTGCCCCCCTCATTTTAAATAAACAGGTTTTTTTTTAAAGAATCAAACATTGTAAATATATGACTGAAGTTATAGTCTAGCTCAGATCTTCATTTCTAGTTCCAACAATGATCTGTTTAGAGCTCCAGCAGGACTTTGTTGAAGATGCTGCGATCGCTTCCTGCTGTTGCTGTTTCTGTTTATGAAGTACTTTCTATTCCAAACACTTATCTAAACTTCCAACCGTAGGTTCAGTCGAAAATCACCTGGAGGGGCATTTTTTTTGTTGTTGTTGTAGCTCCCCCAACTTGATGCACATGGAGCACAGATGTGCCAAAAGCTCCATAGGTCTGCTTCATGCATTCAATGATACAAACAGGAGATAAGAAATACAAATAATCATGTTATTCCCCTTTTCTTTAACTGCATGTTTATATATTCTTTTAATATTGATGATTTAACTTGTAAAACCCCTGCACCCTCCAATGGCTCGTTCTATAAGCATGACAGAGACTACATCTGACTCAACATTGGTCCACTTCAACTCTGCATCCTTGACTCTTCCAGTTTTACCAAAAGATCTAAAGTAACCACTTCCTTCATTAAGTAAAGTCAGGATTTCCAAAGTCGTGGGTTCACAGTCTCATGCAACATCTTCTCACCTTCATTTTATCGAACACTGCTGCTCTGTGAATAGCCTCAAAATATGACTTCATCATTTTTGTATTAGTTTTGAGTTTGCAGGGTTCACCCAAAAGTTGTGACTTGGAGCAAGGCTTTGGCTCTCGTCAGCACAGATATTTATATAGAAGACTGGATACGCCAGCGTGCTGGACAGCCTGCTTAGCAACGTGCCTATGTGGCAGCCATCTTGGCAGTGGCAACATTCTCCTCCACAGTCTCGCTCCAAGTCACAACTTCCAGGTCACAACAAAAAAGTGAATGAAACTTGAAACACAAGATTTCCACGCACATATTTTTTTTATCTTTGGTTTTTCATTTGAAGACAAAAACCTGTTGGCCGCTAAGTACACAGACCTGACTGGTATAGCTTCTGTGTTTGATGCATTCAGGTGAAATCAGGATGCCCCACCACCAGATTTTAACAGTTACCTTGTTGATCTGACCGTCCGATCGGGCATCTCATCCACTTTTTGCTTTTAAATTGAAGCATCAAGAAGAAAACTGCTCCTTCATAACGAAAACAGTCTTAAATGTAGTTGTCAGAGAGTGGTTTATTTTCAACAACAACACAACAATAATCCTTATCAAAGAAGTATTTCTAGTATGTTGTTAAGTGCAGTAGGTTAAGTGTTTCCTCCTTGCATGCCAGTGTTGCAGCCGTCCTTTTTCCGTTGAACATAACAACAAATCTGCACTCGGTAGCCCTGGAAAACCTCAGATAACCCACAAAAACACAGTCAGTGAAGTTCTTGAGATACAAAGAGAACAAAATAAAATCTCATAAATAGTAAGTTCATACACTTCTCCCGAAACTAGCGGATTCAGAGGCCCTATTAAATCTTGAGTAAACAAAGCAAAGACAGTTTTTATTGCATCTGTCAGAAAATGTGTTATTAGTTTAAACTCGCCGAGAGAGACGAGCTCATTCAGTTTTTAATCATATCATGAGGAGATTCATTAAGGAGACATCAGGGCTGGTGCGCGCCGTATAGCGCTCTGCCAGAGGTAGCGTGTGATATAACTGTCAAAGTTTGGTAATTATATTTCATTATTGAATTTGTATCGGTTCACATCAGTGTCTTATCTCAGTGCAAAGTAAATCATCTTACAGAAACAAACTCGGTTAAAAATACTCTTGGGGAATCTGATGCTCTCTGCTCACTTCTGTGTTGTTCTGGGGTGAAACACGCTGTTCTCATTGTGTCACAAGAGGTGCGTTCATGCCCTGCAGCACACACCGGAGCGGGGTCACCAATTGGGTTAGGAGCGAGTGTGAGGGTGTGTTTTGACTTTAAGATCGCAGCGATGCGGCAGCGTTGTGTCCTCTCTTCACCTCTCAGACCCACTTTGAAGGGAACCCCGGTATTGTCTCCCTCTGACTTCTGTTACGGTCACTGTCTTTGGTTGTGTAAGGCTCTCTGATAGTGATAGAAGAGTAAAGTTTGGTCATTTAATATTTATTTAAACCAATATTAAGACATGCTTGCTAAACGTGAAAGCCTCTATTTTAGGAAGAAATTTGGAAGCTTTGTAAAATACAAACAGAATCTGATAGTTTGCAAATCCTTTAAACCTTTTACTTAGTTTGAAATAATGCAAAAAATACATACCAATTGATAAAAGTTTTTAAAAAAAAGTAATGTTTAATTAAAATGATTTAAACTTGAGGCTGGAAAGTTGAGGCAGAGGCACCTTTTTACCTTTTAGTTGCATCATCTTTTCTTTTCACAACACTCTGTAGTCCTCAGGGAGCTAGAGAGACCAGTTTCTGCAGTTTTTAAATAAAGTGGTCTCATTTTTAGCCTAATGAAGGATTTCAGCTGCTCAACAGTCCGGTTTCTCCTCCTTTTCTTTTCATAAGTTTGGACTGCAGTCTGATCATATCCATCTTCACTGACAGGAGGGTCTGAAACTGCTGTCAGGAGTATGAACCCAGTCAAAGCCTGTTATTCAAGATGACGCTACAGGAGAACTGCTCCAGCATATCCGTAAACAACCAAGATGGCCGCTAGAAGGTCTGTTAAATCTGCCATCTCTGAGCTGTAGCACGGAGTAGTTTCTTAGTTTCTTTTCTCTTCACGCCACCGTCTGTTCACATTACTGTTGCTAAGCAGGGTTTTGGGAAGAGACCATGAGTCGATGCGGTGGGCTGCAAAGTAATGTCTGATTTTGAATTATCTGAGTACGTTTTAAGATTCGACTTCATCCTCAAGTCGTATTCCCTTCTTTTAATCCAATGAAAGACGCATGCAACGAGAATATCTAGGCTTAAATCATGGAAAGGGTAAAACAGAGTAAACAGTGCTGAGCATAAATGAGCACACCCCTTCAGAGTTGTCAGAAAACCTTTAGTTTCCTTTCAGAATCAACATTTTCCATGTCAGATTATACAACAAAATACTCCCCCAAATGTAGGCCACTGATTGCTAAAAAAATGTATTTTTTTCAATCTAAAATCAGGATGCAAAAATGAGTACACCCCAATTAACTTCTGGGAGCAAAGCTAAACTTTAGTTACTATATCACCCTTATTTTCATCTTATGTCAAATAAAATGTTCCAAAAAACTTTGGAAATTGTACTTTTGCTCATCTAGATATTGAGTAATACATTACTTTTAATAGGGGGTGTACTGACTTAAGCTGGGCGCTGTAGGTCGCACAAGTGTGTTCGACAGTTTTTTAGAGTCTTTCAGAAGTCAAAAAAAGTTTCTGTGTGACAACTTCTGTTGGCAAACACCACAGCATGCAGCATCTGTGCAGCTGTCTTCAAACTAGCACACCACAAGTTTTACTTAACTTCATCAGAGCACTGCTTCCCTTAAACCCACGATAAAGACTACTGCGGAGAAAAGCTGCAAAAAAGAGTTTTTCTTAGGCGCTGCTGGTCTAGCAGGAGGTTATCCCTCCAACTTTGGGCCCAGGCTTTCGGATGATGTTTGTGGTTATGAAGCAATGCTAGTAAAACTCTGTAAAAACATTTAAGTTCTCTGTTCTGCATCCTGGTTTCTCCTTCATGTTTAGGATCTTTCCAAATGAAAAACAAGGTCTTAAAAGTGAGCCTCCTGTGCGTGTCTCAGAACTGCACCAAGTCCAGATCTTGAGTACATTTAGCGCCGGAGGTCGGCTATTTGTCATCTTGTCACAGGACATTTCAACCTTCACAGTTCCTTCTGTTTGTTGTGTAAGAAACAAGTTGTATATATTTTTCCTCCAGCAAAGTGATTCTGGTCAGTTTACCTTGAAATGGTGTTTGGCCGTGTGTGAGATTACTGTGATGACTTCGCTCTGCAGCTCTAATCAATAGAGCAGAGTACGGCGGTCGCACCTGGCAGGGAGAGCTGGCAGACAGTCGCTCTCGTTTTGTCTCTGTGATACTGAGATACAGCAGGAGAGACTTCAAACGTGTGGCTCGGGTTCAGACACTTCATTAACTCGATGACAGAACAATTAGGTCTCATGTTGGCCGCATGAAATGGCACGCACGGGGCATGGCAGCTCTGAAACGCATTCCAACTTGAAGTGCCTAACACCCTTGGTGCATTGTGGGTGATAATTTGACTTTCATTTCGCTACAGCTCTGTACTGAGAAATCTGCTCTTAACCTGGTTCCCCCTCCCTCCCCGCACTAAACATGTTATTTATTATCCCATTAGAGTCCGGCCTCATCTTTTCCCTGCTGTGCTGTGATTGGCTAGTTCCACCGTGGTACCACTGGGGTATCTATTTCATCATTACTCGAAATGAAACCCAAGCAAGTAAGTTGTAATCATGATCCTTATTCATAATTCAGGACAAGTTTTATTTTAAGCCCCAGTTTGAGCAGCAGAAGAGAGACGCGGCTGTGAATCAGAGTAAATGTGCAGGAGTCAGAACAATGCAGACCGGCTCAGTTTTCAACTCATTTATAGAAACACTTGGTCAGGACTTGATTTTCGATGAGAATGATAAGATTATTGATGGAGGAGTTGAAGTTTGTTAAAGGTGATATGAAAAGATATCACCAAGAAAACATCATAGTATTAACCTAAACTAACTCCTACAGAAGTGATTCTGATTCTGCTGCTTTGTCCATCTTTATCTCTTTGGTAGTTTGTTCCTAAATTTGGGGAACGTCATGGCACAGGCTCAGTCCTCTTTAGATTTAAGATCTGACTTTGGAACAACCAGGATGTGAGTGTTGGTTTTCTTCAGCTATTTGTAATCCTTTCAGTTCTGGACGTGTATGGTAGATGCTGCTCGGTAGTCCCTGGTCCAGTCTGGTGTTGCAGAGGTTTTGAAGAAGGAGAGTCGAGGGTTCAAGGGTACAAACAAACAAACAAAAACAAAAACAAACAGCTGTCAAATATCAACGAATAAATCAACAGTATCTGGGATAGAGCTGCTCTTAATGTTGCTGTGATCAGCTGCATCTAATCCCCTCCTTTCTCCTTCACCGCTTCAATTTAATAACAATTAATGAGATTAACTTACTAGCCACAAGTCTGAATACTAGCTTAGCACAGCATTATGGGACCATTACAACGTCAGCAAAAAACAAAGAGATAAGCCGTAATTACTGCGGTTCTGGTATCCCTGTTTTCTGAACCCCTTGTTTTTTTTCTTTTTGCTCAGTTGGTGGTTCCTCAACGACACAGAGAGACTTTAAACAACTGTCAAAAGTAGAGAATCAGGTTTTTAAGCAGATTTCTATATCCTGTCTGTGCATGTAAACACAGTTAAACCCACAGTAATAACATTGAGCTGTCAGTCATCCGCACACCTGCAGAGTGTGTGTAATAACAGTGGTAACCTTCAGTCACTCCAGCCTTAGTGTGAGCTTTAATCATCAGATCAGGAGAAGCTTATTTATAATAGAGACTTATCACAAGCTGATATTAATATCTCTACTATCAACTCCTGACATTTCCGTCATTCAATGTCTAAAAGAAAACAAAGACTCAATCTGTACGAGCCGTGCAGATCTGACAGCTCCGAGCGTTCCCTGTCATCTGCAGTTATTTTAAAAGGACCGTAGTTTGTTGTCATTTCTCACCATCAGTCATTTTCTGGATGTAACAATGTCAGATTTACTAAATAATAGATTTAAGACATCATGTAACCACACAAGGCTTTGATGGGGACATATTTGAGCTTTTAAATGTTAATCACCAACAACTTTGATTACAAAGTGACTGTTCTCGTCTTTTTCTGCTCAGAGATTCAGAAATTCACTGCTTTTGTTGTTTTTCAGACAAGATGGTTTAGTTAATGTTTTTTTTTGGTTCTGGACTCGTAATGAAAAGATGTGAGGCGTTATAATTAGCCACTTTGGACATTTTGAAAGCACAGCAGTGTGTGGGTTGTCAAACCGAGGATATTTTCTCTTTTTCTAAGAAACAAAGTCATCACAAACTGAGGTCTGAACTTGGAACAAACTTTTGGTTCTCTTTGTTAAGTATACAAGGCTTTTTACATCTTTGTAGTTTTGCATGATTACTAACAGGAATGTGCATGTCAGTTGAATTTCCTACCAAAAATAAAGTATTTTAATAGTTTTTGTTACAGTAACCCCAAAATGCAGCACTTCATACATCGTGTTTGCGTTACAGTGGCTCCTCTCATTATTACGATACCCTAATGCTGAAATACTCTACCACCCGGATGTAAACAAGCACACATGACAAATATCATCTCATACTGTGGTGTAGTTCTGCAGTAATTTGATTGAAAAAATGTAGATGAAGTTCTATGTAGACAGGTTAAACTGTTATATAATGCTGCCTTCAAATGGAGATCGTAAACCTCTGAGGGGATATCGTGATGTCCTGCTCTTGGCACTCAAGTGGTAGACAAATGACAACACCTTCGCCCAGCATCGACAACATCAGTTTAAAAAAAAAAACACTATTCTCCTCATGACTTTCTGCGTAAAAGAGCGAAAATTAAATATCTTGTTTGTGCTGAAATCAACAAGGCAACATTTAACAGAAGAATATCACATCATTATGACTGAACGTAAACGTACTGACTCTTCATTAGTGTTTGGCTGGTCATAGTAGAAAATAAATTCAGTCTTAAAAAAAAAAGATTTGCTCAGTAAAATTTTGGCAACTTGAGGGTTTCTATCACATATTATTTCATTACTTACATGTTTTGGACTTAATTCATGAACAAAATAGATGTGTTGGGTTATGCTTTAGAGTTCATAACAACAAATAATTATTTCAGAGTTAAGAATAAAATACATTATTGTAAACATCAGAACAGAATTTATAACAAACCACTCGTTAGTGACTGTTTTAAATTGTATACGCTGTAATTTAGGATAAAAAAAAAAACAACTGCTTTGTTGCCATTAATCTTCTGTTAATCTCCTCGTGCCATTCAGCATTAAACAGGAGCTGACTGGCACAACAAGTGAACTCAAAGATTTTGGAAAAATTGATCTAGAAGTTGTAAATACCCTCAGAGGAGAATTTTCATGCAGTCATAAGGTAAACACGACCTCATTTGCAGGCACCATGAGCACTCAGCTGAAGTAATGCTGCTGCAGAAGCGGGTGGACTCAGGGCAGGTGGTGCTAGCTCTGCTAATGTTAGTCAGACTCACCAAACTGATTTTACAGAGTTTGACTATCATGCTCAGTTTTGATTGTTTGTCTGGGTGTTTCCTGCCTTTAGACAAGCCTTTTAAAAAAATTATAAACTGGGAAAATAGCCAGATCAGAACGTCCTTACCAATATTCTGAAGCCATAAAAATAAATTTGAGCTTTATTTGAATATAAATCATCTGCTCTTGTCGATACTTTGCTCTGATTATCAGACAAAATGTTGCTGAGACTCCACAAGAGCTGATTAAAAATTCACTCCAAGAAGCTCAGAGATGGTTTTGCTTTTTTTAAATTTAATTAATCAATTTTAAAACCCTGTTGAGTGCTTGTATTTCATTATGTTAATCATTTTCTTTTTCTCCTCGTGGCCTTTGTCTTGGATCTGCTCACTTAGACACCAAAAGCGTAGATTCTGCAGCTTCGAAAAAGGCCTCAGCTTTCTGAGTGTAAAACACGTTAATAGAATTAGTCCTAACAGCTTCAATTAAAGCTTTACAACATAAGCATCACTCTGTGAACGCCTATTAGCAAACTTGTCTCAACCTTTTGAATATTTAAATACATTTACAATTAAGTTCCATATATATGATATTCAAAAGATAATATAACGGGCTATTAGACGCGCTCTGTGGTTTGTAAAACATTTAAAGGTATTTAAAATCACTCTCATAAACCACACCCGCACTATAGCACAATAATGCTGCCTCTGTGCTACAGGCCTGCTGGTGGATTATCCGGCTCTTTCTTAATTATGAGTCAACAAAACCCCCAAATCCCTAATAGAAGCACAGTATCTGAAAGCAACACTTCAGGATAATTAAAAACAACCCCTAACAAATTATAATGATGAATACAATTCTCAATAGCATCACCTAAGATAAGGTCAACAAGCAGCTCCCCGGGGAAAAGTTTGCAGCAGCAGAAAAAAAAAGCCTCATCATTAGCATTAACACCGAGTGACCTGAGTGAGCTGCACTGTTAGGCAGAGTTTAAATTATTTACAGCCATAGATTTGAGGTAATTGTCCCATACAGCCCACCCTTCCAAGTCCCACAGGACAAATATCTCATTATAAAAATGACGTGATGAAATCATGCGAAATGCAGCAAAAATATACACGCAGAACTGTGCTGATAAACAAAAGTTGGTCATGTTAAAGTCGTAACATGTTCAGCATGAATCACCGGAACAGCCATTCAGAGTTTCAGTATTTATAAAACATAGAGCAACGACAGCAGCTGATGTGTGAATTAACGCTGAATGACAAGATGTGAAAATGTGCATCTATATTTACAGTCTTACAGATGGTCATAGATCTGCACAGATGTCTTTGTGGTGCGTGGGCGTGCATTATAAAAATACATCTTGTCAGTGTAGTGTGTGAAATACTCGGTAATGAATATCCGGTTCAGGCTAAACTGTGTGGATTGTGTTCAAATTATGAACATTACATTTTAAACTATTGACAGTCTGCAGGAATAAAGGCACCTGAATGTTTTTACAGCTTCACTCTGGTCTTGAGTGAAACTTTTACAGCCGGCACAGCCTCAAGAGGAGGAAATGTTTTTATTGAGTGGAAATTTTAAGGCAGAAAAAGTCATTTCACAACAGAAAAACGAGGTACAAATTATGTCTCAGCTGTCCAAAAAGAGTCAGACATCTAATACCACCAGGACAAAGACTTGATCTTAATGTTGTATTTGAGGAAACTGAGTGACAGTTAATCTATTGAAATCATCTTGTTTGCAGCCTAAGCACAATTTGGACAAAAACCTGCCTGCTCATTTTGGGAAAAAATGGTAAAATTAGATTTTTGTTGAAGAGAAGTCCTGAGAGTCCAGTTTTGGTGCACTAATGATGTAATTCACATGTCTGCTTCGGTCTCTGGTCCTTGTGTGTGCATAAAGGTGTTTTCAGCCTTTTGGTTAGTTTATCTGAATTACAGCAAGATTCAAGTCAGAAAGTATGATTTAGAAAAAGAGGCTTAAATCTGAGCACAGCACTGGAGTTGTCTCCACATGAAGGATCCCTCCACTATAAATGATTAATGAGTTTGATGTAGTTTCATTCACAATGAAGAATTAGTAATGCATCAAACTGAAATATATTAGAGACATAATTTTTTGCAGCACTGAACAATCCAGGAATCAGTGTGCATTTTTTTGTTAAATCTCAGACGTTTAACTGTGGTACAATAAAAATAAATAAATAAAACCCTCATATCCACCAAGGAGTCTGTTTTTAGCAAAATTACCCTCAAGGTTTCAAATACTGCCAAACCACACCCTCCATGATGGAGTAAACCAGACTCTTGTGGTGTGTTCCAGTTGTACTCGGAAGTCAGGATTTCCGAGCTCCAAGTCGGAACTTTCAACTAGAACGACCCCCGAAGTCGGAATTCTGACCCGGAAAGTCGGACAATCCACACAACCCCTGAGTTGACATTTAAAGATGGCGGTGCTGGTTGTAAACAGTAAGTAGAAGCTCCTGTAAAAGGAAAAAATAGGCTACCTTCTGCACTTTCATGTTTCCTCTTTATCCACCATGTTAGCAGGTTGCAGAAAGACCGCATATTTGTCCAGAAGTTGTTTAAATTTGTTAAGTGACAGCTGTGTGCTTCTTATATTATTTTTTGGGTCGGTCTCAGGTACGGGATCATGTTTAATAAGCAGTCTGTCTTGATGGACTTGAGACCCCAACACTGAAGTTTTAGAAATAATTGTCTCGCCTCTCTCAGAAAATACTTACAGTTAAAATGACTTCCACTGACTGGCTCTGTGGTCTCCTAAAATGAACTTAGCTCACATTAAACCGAACATTTCCACTGATTATGAAGTAAAACAATGTGAAGAGGACTTCATGAGTCAGCTTAAAACCTGATTGGGTTTTTCTGCTCGGCCAGTTTCCAGCTGTTTCTTTTCCTTAAATTAGTCATATAATACCACTACATACCATAATTAGTGCTTAGTTTATGCACCATATTTAATTTTGTAGCTTTCTCCTTGGTAGCCTGCAGTTTTTGCATATTTGCACATCCTTTATTGTGTCTCTTCCCGTAGTTTTTATCTTTTTTTAAAAGTTTTCCTCTGCTAAAAACACAAACTTAAATTATATCAGATTTCTTCTGTGGGTTGATATGATTCAACTAGTCTGTCAAAGTCCTATTATAGAAAAACAATAAACTTTAGGATGCAGTATTAACAAGTATCAAGTATTTAACACAACTCTGTAGTACAAAACATAAAATAGCATTAATAAACACAATTGATACGTCCAAATATTTCTCTTAGGACATTTCCCAGCTCAAATTTTCCTGTTCAAACAGCCTTATTGCCTGTCGTTTCTCATGCACGTAGAAACAAAGTGAGGACACTCTTCAGCAGAAGTCAATAATGTTTAAAAACAGACTGACGTTCGGCAAGGATGAACGGGGAACGTCTGCTGGCTTCACTTCAAGTTGACAGCCAGATAATGCTCTGACATTTTATTCAAATTTCAGTCAACATCCGTTCTTGTCAGCTCACTGATGCCAAGTGTTGATTATGTTTTGATACAGATAAGAGCGAGGTGTTGTCACAGTATGGGGCTGCTGTCTTCCCACTGTGGGGGATTCCTCTTTGAGGGAGTCCATTCAGCACAGTGGCTGTTTTAAAATTAGATTCCTGGACTGGAAGATGTTCAGTTTGTTATAAATGGAGAGGCAGATTTTTTAAAAGGCTGGTTTGTCATTTACTGAGAAAGATTAGCCTGTCAGTAAGCTGGTGGCGCCTGGTTCTGACTTTTCATTGTGCCACTTCCACCCACATCTGCCCCATCTAATCTATTTTTCTGCTCCGGTTTGTCTGGGTGAATCCGGTGCACTTGTCTCAGTTGACATTTAACGGCGAAGACAATGACAGCCAGACACTCAGTCATTAGCTGACACTTTAACACCATTGTTACGCTGTCAAGTCAAACTGACAGAAACATGGAGAACTTTCCACGTCTATTAGGACAAGTCGAGCACATGGAGAGTTACTGCTCCCTGCACTGCATACAGAATCAGTCTGGATACAGTTCATGTTCCTTAACTGTGAGTTAAAATATTTAACCTGCTTTGCAAATCGACATGATCATGCATAATAATCCACAGATACAGTAAAGGGCCGAGAAAGCGTTTATTTCTCTGCTGACAGCGGCCAAAACATCAGCCTCACTCGTGCTTTCTACCTACTCAGCTACCATAATAACTGTTGTTCTAGTCGACACACAACATTTTTGTTCTCATTCATGAAACGCTTAAATTGGGGACATTTCCAGGGACAGCTTTAGCCGGGGACAGATCACCTGGAAACTTGAGATGTCTGGTCACCGTACGAAAAGTGTCCTCGCTTCTGCGTTCTCTTAGTATTGACTAGGGATGGATGTTTCAAGCAAAAGCACTCTTCGATATTCGCTGGTAACTATTCAAAAATCATTATTTGCTCTGCAAGTCGATCATCAAACTTGCTTCTTCAGGTGACGAAGCTTGTCATTGACTGTTGATCTGCGGACAGCACCCCACTTTCTGCTGCATGCCTCGCTCTCAAATGGCTGTCGATCACTTGTTGTCGAGATGTGATATGCTAGTTTAACCTTGCAGAGTTTGCACTGCTCATCATTGCTACTGCTATTTCCAGGTGCTGGAAACACGCTTTTATCTTAGTTAATGACTATTTGAATATTCGAAAATCATTGGCCATCTCGAGTAATGACCATCAGGTTTGTAATAAAATACTTTGTATGCTTCATACTTTTATCTGCACGGGACCCGGAAGTTGGACTGTTTTCATCTGAGAGCACAGCATCACAGCATCCGTGGACACGCCCTTTAATTTTCATAGCTCAAATGATACACATTAAAGTTATGTTGAGATTCTCCTGACGTTTCGTGCTAACGGTCAAACTGCTCTCCTTCCTAAGTGAGGGTTTCTTGTTTTCATTGTGAATAAATAAAGTGAGGGTTTCTTGTTTATCTTGTTTTTCAGGCAGAACAATAAGGTAAGTTATGACGTTTTTCTTCCGTTAATGCTTCCACCTGCTGTTCTTGATTAAAATCATAGTGAGCATCAAGCCTGATTTATTTCAGGGTTGTATCTCTGCCAATAGACCTTTAGCTTAGCCCTGCAGCCACCGTAGCACCAACCTCTCTTCTCTTATAGATTCTCCAATTCATGCTCTCAATGCTGCAGGCCACTTCAGCGTAGATAGAGTTAATGTGGCACTATAGATCAGGCTCCACAGTAGAGAAATAAACTGTCCGGTGTTAAACAGTGAATGTTTTTAGGTGTGAAATATTATTTCATTTACAAAGTTCTCAATTATTGCTCTCGCTGTCCCTCCAATTCTTTCTGGAACATGTCAACAGGTAAGAGAAAAAAAATCTCTTGAAACAAAGCCAAAGGATCCCAGGCTTCTTCTTGCTGTCAGAGGACCTTAACCTTCACTTCAGGCTGCTTCTACACCAATCAGTCTGTCAGTATCGTGCTCCATCTTACGCTCACTCATGAACAAGAACCTGAGATAAGTGAACTCCTTCACCCAGAACCGCAGCTCTCTCTCAATCAAACCAAGACAGCTGTTCACCATTTCTCAGCAATCTACTGTGTCCCTCGATTTAGAGGCTCTGGCATTTATCCCAACCGACAGCCCTGCTGAGCTCTGGAGGTCACCGTTTAGGGGGAGAAACACATAATCACACCATTGGCTCGCTTACTCCTTGTCTGTTCGTTTTCATGCTGTCCGTGAAAATCATGGGAGGAATCCAAGACCTTAAGAAAACACACTTTAAATTCAAGGGCATGGGCGCACTTTCCCACGACCAGGATGGGATCTGTACCTGGAGCTGTAGAGTTGTTTTCTCTCAAATGCAAGATCAGGGTTTGATCCCAGGTCCAGATGTCCACATGCTGAAGGGTCCTTGTGCAAGACACTGGACCCCAGTGATCACATAACAGGCTGTGCCCAGTGGTGTGTGATTGGAATTAGTTAGAACTGATGGCTCTATATACAGTAACCGCAGTGTGTGAATGTGACATGCAATGTAAAAGCACTTTGAGAGGTCGTTAGTCCAGAAAAAGGTCTTTATCAAACATAGTCTATTTACCATTTATTTAGAGTCTACACTTACGCACTTTCGAGAGATTTCATCATTTGGCATATTCTCTTTGGCAACAACTTAAAAGGGATAATGCTCAGCATTTTCAGGTTTCAATCCTGATATTTGTTCTGCAATGGACCAAAGCAAAAACTCTCTAATGCAAAACAAAAAAGTAAGCTGAGATTTTTAGGTCATGGTGGCCTAAACTCATGTCCGGTTGAACCTTGGATTTGTTTGTTGGCGGAAGGCACACAATCGACCTGGCATCTGGAATCAATTGTTGCTTGACTTGTCACTCTCCAGTTGAAGATGAGCTGGTTTGCATAAAAATAGCGATAAGCTAACAGGACTCACTGTCTTCATCCTCTCCTACATCCGCAGAAGACCTGGTGTCAGGCGTAGTGACTTCTACTGAGCTAACGACTGGTTTGGTTCGTATTGTCAAATTAGGGGAATTCGTCCTTTTCAATGAAGAAACTTCCATTTTTGCTAAGTTGGACTCAAACCTTTGCATATCCACAACTCAGGTAGGTTAACTGGCTGTAATGTCTGTTGTGTTTTGGATCCGGATGCGACCAGCAGGTATACCATTTGTTTGTCTTTGTGGTGATAAAGTCTGTGGCGTACATCCCTGTGAGCCACTCGCTCAGTGTATTTTTGTGTATTTCAATTCATCACCACTCTTCCATCTAAAAGCTAAATCGAGAGGACAAACATAAGCCTGCTTCCTTCAGTCTTTTTTCAAATCTTGCTTCAGCCGGTCTTGTCCATCCTCTCATCTGCTCGTCCAAGTAAAACCATGCAGAGTGACAGTATGACAGGCTGACTCTGCCAAACTCAGAGGCTGCCAGTCAGGTGTCCTGAAGGTGTCCTGACACAACCTCGGCCTGATAACTACGTGAGGAGTGAAGACAGAACAGATGAAACAGCACACAACATTAAACACAGGCAAATGAATTCTACCTACAGCGCCCCGCCCCCCTCTCTCCCCTCCACACACACACACACACACACACACACACACACACACACACCCAGCTCTGTAATCTGGCTGTCTGTTTGATTGACAGTTGTGTGCCAACCATGCACGAGATTTAAAGACAATCCCATTCACATCCTGTGCCATTTGGCGTCACTCTCAGCTTACTGCTGTGTTGGCTCCCAACTGTCACACACTTAAGTTGTCGTAATCTTACTCCTGTTGTGCTGCAATACGCCCAAAATGACTGAGGCCAGAAACACTCCTTCCAAGTATAATCACACTTCAGTTGAACAAAATATCCAAATCTCTATTTCTACCTCTTTAAATAGAAGTAAAACATAGATGAAGACAAATAGTAATGACTTTTGGAAGAGATGCTGTTTGACGATATGTATATTTTGTTTTATCCATTTTAATTTCAGTGGAAACAGATAGGTTAAGAGTTGCGTGGTTGTGATAGCAGTCCTACCTTTCTTATCTGCCATTTTTTAATCAAAAAAAGCAGATTCTTCATTATTAAAACAAACAAAAAATGTCCCATTTTGCCTCTGTAGATGCTTCCTTTTCGACCTACGATGCTGTAACAGCAGTCAGGCCACTTGGTCCCACTCCTGCAACTCTGTGACATTTAAACTAAAGGTGAGATGTTATACAGGAATAAACATTGTGCATGTGGAAGGAATCTGTTCAGCACAGTTCAACAACTTTTGTATCAGTAAGGGGGTGATCATACATCCTTTTTTACGTGGACATGTCCCCTTTTTGGGGGGCTGTCCGGTCTTGTCCAGGGGGAGTTTATAAAATCCTTCAAAGTTTAGGAGTACAATGAGAAAGTTGGTTTGAGCTGATCTTCAACAGGATGTGGAGAGAGGAGAGCAGGGAGAGGAGCAAGAGCAGGTAGGTGTGTGTATCTTTATGTCTGAAATGCTTAAGGACAGCAGAAGCTAGCAGCTGCCAGGCTACAAAGTTTTGAATCATGATATTTTACAAGCCGTAATCATGCCGTTATAAAGGATGTTTTATGAAGGCCTAAAAAGCCTGAATGATTTGTTAAATCATAAGCGTTGGCAGGGCTTAAATCCTTCAGTTTTTAATAACACAGTAAAAAAAACTGCACTTGAAGTGAAATCTGACAAGTTTGGAGAGGATTATAATCAACGTTTGGTCGAAGCTCTTAAAGTGAAGTGAAGAATTGATGCATGCTCCTTTTCAGTGCAATAACATATGATTTCTCTCACACAAAGAGAGTGTGCATGTGTGACAATGCAAAAGGGCAAACAGCAATCATTTCGATGCAGAGGGGCCTACCCACTCAGCTAATTTTTCTCAGCAGAGTGGCTCAAAATATTGATTCCAGTGCGAGTAACAGAGAGTGGTACAGTGTTTTATTTTTATGTAGAGATGTAAAATGATTACAGCGAGTCACTATTGTCGCTTCTTCCTCTCAATCATTTCCCTTCACACCCCCTTCACACCAGCATAAACACCCTGCTCTCACATCCTTTTTGCGCTCTCTCCCTCTCTCTCTGCCTTACTGTTTTGCTCCTCCTTGCTTCCCCCAACAATCCCCCCCTCCCTCCCTCCCTCCCTCCCTCTCTCCCTCCACTTTCCCTCACTCCGCATTAAGCCCTGCTTGTCTCTCTCTGCCTCTGATCCTGGGAGCAGTGCTTATGGGAGCTTCTGAGACCAGTGTGAGCACTGCTGGTCTCCAGTCGCCTTCCCAGCGCTTCCAAGTGGAGGGAAAAGAGGAGGGGGAAAAGAGGAAACAGAGGAGGGAGAGGAGAAATAGAGGTGTAGAAAGTAAGAAGGAGCATGTTGGAGATGCAGAGAGTGTGGTAATAAAGAGGGAAAAAAAGAGAGAAACAAGAGAAGATGAGGACAGGAGAGAAAAATAGACAAAAGCCAGGAGTGGAAGAAGAGAGAGAGGGAGCAGGGTGGCACTGGGAGAGGAGCAAATGAGTGAGAGAGTAGGAGACGGAGAGAGAGAGAGTGAGCAAGAGCAAACGAGAGGGAGGGAAGCGAACAACACTGCAGACACTCGCCCACTGTCACTGCTCCACCGCCAGAGGACAGAGGCAGCAACGGCAGCAGAGGGAGCGGATACGATGGAGGAGGAAGACTGCGCCGTCTGTCTGCTGCTCAGTCCCCGTCACTGACAGCCTCCCTCTGGGACCAGCCTGCCAAGAGTGGAGCGAAAAGGAGAATCTCTCTGTCCTTCACAAAACCAAGAACTGGACCTCAAACTCCTGCAGGACTGATAACACTCACCCCACACACACACACACAGTAGTTCTTTCTCCCTCTCTTACACTCACTTCCTCACACCCTCACTCTCTCAAACTGAACTTCTTCTTCTTGCCTTTTGGACTAGTTTTTTTCTTTTTTTTTTTCCTTCCCTGCCTTCGCTGACCTTCCAGCTGAGTGGATTTACTTTTATCCTGTGGCGAACCATGGGGCTTGGGTGGAGGGGTGCAGCAGGGACCCTCCGGATAAGGACAGAGGGGAGCTGGCACCTTTTGGTGACATTGCTGCTGTTGTGCGGTTTCTGGAAGGCTCACACGCAGACAGACGATGGGAAGTCTATGTACTTCTGGGAAACAGGTACCGCCAAACCACTAATTAGAGCTTCTGTTTGATCCCTTGTTTTGCATATGGAGTGTTTATGACTGGAGGTGGGTGTATTAGCGTGTGCTGGTGGTGCTGCTCTGGTATGTGACCTCCCACACTCAGAAACATTCATGGGAAATGCATCCTGAATGATATAACTTTCAGATTCATAGGATGATTGAAAATCAGTGCACCCCACTGAGTTGCTTATTTTCGGCAAGAATAAAAGGTTCTTGGATCTGGTTCGGATACAGATGTATCCTCATGCCTCATTAACTGTGTCATTTCTACAGTGCTTCCAGGTGACACACTTTGCCCGTCTCATAATTGTGTTTTTTGAGGTATCGACTCAGAGCTGCAGAACTTCAAAGATACACACACTTGAAAGATGACCCAGAAATCTACAGTAGAGCTTTTCTCCTCCCACTGAATAGCATGTGGCAAACGCTGAACGGCAGTGATCCATTTTTGAATGGATTACTTTCATCTCCCTGAGTCTCAGGTGATGCACCATTATTGAAATGTTGCCGCTGCTGCCGTGTGTTACAGCGGGCGGATGATTGATAGGTGAAGCTGCACAACAGTGCTTGGTGAGGGAAGTGGAGTGGAATGGTTTCTGATGGTATTGATAGAGCACCAGTGTTAAAAGAGCTGGGCTTGCATGTGTGTGTGTGAGAGAGTGTGTTAGATTTGCTTACATGTGGTAGATGCTGCAGAGCGATACAGTATTTATTTATTTTTTTAATCTTTGCACATGCTTGACCGTGTTAATCTGCATCAGAGGAAGGGTTATATTGAGTCAATTAAGTGGCACAGTGGGATCCAATCAATTATGTTATCACCGTTGAATGCACTGGGAACCCACTGCCAAACATGGAGGCTGAGCGTCTGTTTAAGGTTAGAGTTGCAGATGTTGCACTGATCATTACAGTGAGGATAACCGGCGGACATTGAGAGAATGACTCTCTGAAGCCTATTTTAAACATTTAGGAAGTCCTCAAAGGCATAAATTAAATGACCAGCTTGATTTAATCCTCAATTAGACGGAGAAGCTCAGGAGATTACTGCGTGTCATTTCTTTACTCAACATATTTTAACCAAAACTTTGCAACCTCTCTTTCTAACCCTTACTCAAATACCCCCCAGTTCACTCCACCTGTCCCACCCCCCTCGCTCAGGCACCAGTCCCTAGTTGACGTATCCGCCGTCTCTCCTGTGGCTCTGCATCTTTAAAGAGGATGTAGCTGAGTAAGGAGATTAAAGAAGCAGGGATTTAACAACCCAGGAAAGACAGCCCAGGGAAGAGACTTGAGAAAGAGAAAGGCAGAGCAAGCATTGCTGGCAGGAAGAGAGGGACCAACTTAACCTACATCTACCCTACTGTAGGTCATTGTGATTACGCCCCTCTCCCACGCTACAGCACCTTTCTCCCACACTATACATGCTCCTGGACTGGAAGAGCTCGAGGCTCTCAGCTTTGAAATGTAATCCAGTGCTTGGAGTTGGTTCACTTCTTCCCAAATAAAAAAGGTAGCGCATTGATTTCAGCCCTGGAGTCTTCTTTTTCCTATGCCTCTTTGGTTTTCACAATTGCCTGTAGAGTATTAGAATCACATAGGGCAATTTAGGGCTTTGAATCCCAGCTCTTTTCATCAAAATGTGATTATGTTTGCAGAAGATTTCCATACTTTTTTTCTTGCCAATCGAAGCTTGTTTGAAAAAAAGAAAAAAAAGCTAAAATGTTTGTGCACATTTGCAGAGTGTGCAGTGGAGGGAATATTCTTGTGGCAAGCAATGCTCTGATGTTTTGCATATTGATGAGTCTAGCTGAAATACAGCCCCTGTCTTCGAAACTGTGGGGAATTGGGCCTGCATTGCTTTTATTGCCTCCTCTGAAAAATAAGATGTATCTGTTTTGGAAGGTGAGACAGTTCAGTGCTATTTTTTGCTTTGAGAATTCTATTCAAATGAGGCCGATCGAGACAGCCGCCGCCGTGGAAGTGCAAGTGATATCTCTGAAGGTGGCAATGAGGATAACTGGAGGAAAAAAACGAGAGCGATTATAGCCACCACGAGAAGAGGGTTGTGATGATGATGATGGTGGTGATGATGATGATGATAGCGATGGTGGTGATAATGGTTTGCCAAAGCTTCTCCGGGGCCTTGGAGAGATTGTAGGGAATTTGTGTCTCTGAGATGCTATTTTTACAGCATTTTTCTTGTATCTACCTCTCAATTGAACACTCCCCTATGTACTTCTTTATATGCATCTTCATTGTTTAGGAGTCAAGCACTCATTCTACATTTTGCAGAGCTGATGTCAGAACAATAACCCTTCCTGACCAACAAGTGTAAGGTTGGAACTGAAAGAAACTCCCTCTTGCCCAAATGTTTCATGGGCAAGCTGCCAGATTCCAACAAACAAAAAGATCTTTATTGTTCTGAAAGACTGTGGATGCCCTCAGACAGTATTGGCAAAGGAAGTTCATGCAGCTTTATAAATGATCTAAAATGTACGGCCAAAAGTACATTCACAATAGCGAATATGGGCATGTCCGACAGAATATTGCTAGTTAAGCGGTACACAAAGGTGAGGTGCAGGGTGCAAAGAGGTTGAATTAAAGGGATATTCCAGTGTAAGTTTAAGCCATGGTCAAACACACCGTAACACCGAGTTAGACACCCTCTCGAGAGATATATGTTGCCGACTGCTTGCTTCTCTAGTTATGCCAACTTAAGCAACAACCCCACAATAGCAATACACAGCGGTCTACGTCAACCGTACATATAGGGTCCCAGCCATAGTACGAGCCATAAAACATCTTTTAAGCTTTGCCTGATTCCTTTAGCAACGAGACCAAACACAACTCACCCACTCTCCTCCAGCAGCCACTTGTTTGTGGGCGGAGCCCCGACAAATCGATCACTAAGTGTTGCTGAGTTCCGCAGCTCAAGGCAGAAAATTTATGATTATTACTGAATGAAAATGCAATCAGACCGAGACATTAAGGCAGAAGAACTACTGCGTCTGCTGTGCACATACGAGATACACAAGAACTCTGATTGCATGACTTAAATTTACGCCAGAATATCCCTTTAAGTCCAATAATTACTCAATGGTATGTTTAGGGTGCAGCATGGAGTAGTCAGTGTCTACTTTCTTTCCCTCAGAGAGTGAGGTGCACTTGTGAGCAGGGATGTTACTATTTACACAGCAGATTTCTTCGCCTGTTTCCACTGAAATCAACCAACATGCATAACCTCACTCTTTCTATCGTGCCTCTAAAAATGCATCGGCCAACAGACAGAGGCCAATGCATGAACTATGTCAGTGTATAGATTGGTGGCATGAACAATTCCTCTGAACAGTGGAAGCAACAAGGACTTTCCAAAGACCTGCAGATCTACCCAGAGGACAGAGCAGCACAACTTCAGGAATCAGTTCAAACTCAGGGCATGTTGACAGTATCGGGCAGGATCTAATTATGACCGACATCCCATCTACTTGGCATCAGAGAGAAGTAGGCTGGCTGTTGTCTACTACTATAAGCAGTTGGATCACATAGCTGTATTTTTGACTGCTTGCATTATGGTTAGCTCATTCTTTTTCATTATCTGAGAGTGAATGGTAGGATGCATGTATTGAAGACACTGTATGATGTAGAGCATGGTGTTGTTTGGCTGGAGGTTTTAGCCTGTGCATGACTGAGGTAAAGCACGTTTTCAGGAGATTGCAGTGATTGTGCCTTTGTCTTCCTTATTTTCCTTTGTATTCCTTATTTCGCCTTTGGAATTCTCCAGCAACTACCGATCCCCACTCCTTACACTTGTTTTAAAAGCACCGTTTCATCCGTGCTTTAATATTTAAAGGAAATATAAAGGTATTCTCAGTTGTATTGTGTTAATTTACATTAAAATCACTAAAAGTGGAATTTTTCAATTAAATTTAAATGTTTTGTGGCCCATATTTGAGGTGCTTCTTTGCCTTTAGAGTCCCAAACGTCTTCCTTTATGCACAGTAGTAAGAATGTTTCTGGGTATATAGAGAGCTGCTGCACATGTAGAGATTCCCAGACGCACTTGTGCACTCAGCAGGTGCTCATTCCCATTGCAGTTCTGTGTGAGAGCTTCATTAGGCTCTGTTGTTTGAGCGACAAGGTTGCCAGGTTTGAGCTGTCAAGACTCAGATGTCTGCCTCAGGACAAAGCAATTACTGGTGATGGAGCAGGTGATGGTGTATCCCAGCAAACAGCCACTACACCATCACCCTATTCTGGCATTTTCTATAGACCTGACTCTGAATGTGTCCCTGTTTGTTTTAATGATGAGACCAGTAAACCCTTTTCAAACCAGAGAAAATACATAACACTGACTCAACTGGTGCAAAACAATTTATCAGTCTGCGAGAATATCTGGTCCTAATAACCTGTAAAAGGAAAACAGATTATCGATCATTTAGATGCAAGTCTCCTTTGTCTGCTGCTAACCTCAATATCCTTGTCCCCTACCGTCTCACCTTTGTAAGGTCGAGTCATTCCCCGGCACGTGTCTCTGTACTGTAGGCCTCTCGGGTCACCTGAGTTACCAGAGTCATTAACCTGCAATCCAGCCAATTACTTCAATTTATCAATTTACTTGCCACGTGTGTGTGAGTGTGTGAAGGTTAGTCTGTGCGTGCCTGCAGTGACACAAGAAGAAAACAGATATTAGTTTGGTGTGTGAAGGTAACTTATGACTTACTCTTCAGGTTGTAGATCTCCATTGTACCGTCCATCCAAGCATTTAAAGAGATACTCATTTCCTGTCAGAGGTCTTTGCACTGACAACCAACTCTACTTTCAAACTCTGCAAGTGTTTATCTTTTTTTAACCAGCCATGAGGTATTTGGTCGTACATTTTGAACTTAATAGATATAAATCTCATTTCAATATATTAGAAGCCAATTTCAAGAATCTTATCATGGAAAATTTACTCGGCTCAATAGGCTCTTTATTTTTGTCTCTTCATCACAAGCGTTTCTGCTCAACCAGCTATGACTTGAGCGTGAAAGGAATCTACAAAGTGCGGTACTGACAAAAGAGGCTGCAAAAATATTCAATAACTTCAACTTGGGAAATCAGACTGGCAGATTTGCTTAAATGATATTTTACTTGTTATTAGTGAGTGCATTTTCAATACCGTGAACATATTAGCTCTCATGCACCCTTGGTAATCGTTGGCTTTCTTTTGTCACATGGTGTGTGGATGTTTGTTCGGATTCAAACTGTTTAATCCGTATTTGTCTCTATTCTTTTAAACAGGCTGTCACACTAACTTAGGTATCCCATTGAATTAAGCCAGGCTAATGGCTCCCCACCTGTCGACAAAAACTGCAGATGTTTCATTAGAGAGTTATACTCCTCAAGATTAGTATTACCAGGACGTTTTAACTCAACCTCAGTTTAGGCTTTTCTAACAACCTGCAGTTGTGCACAGATGCACCTGTAGGGGAGATTAGAACACACAACCTGTTTATTTTATTTCCAGCCTTTTGAGCTTTCTAAGTAACATGTGCTCCCTCCAAATCTGTCGTGTCGACATAAAAGTAAAATCAATCTCTTTAATGAAACTCTTTGAAAGTACCATTTGACTAGTTAACTTTTTGGTGTGATTGTTTACAGAAGGACATTCAACAGTTTAAGAAAACAGCTAACTTTTGACTCACTCCTGTTGTTGAGGAATGTTTGATTGGTGTGCCGTGAGCTTAACGCTCGGGCCCGTTTCCAGACCTTTGAACCCATCCGCTGCATCGAGATGACTGATCCGTCTAGCGTGATTAGCTCACTGATCCAATGAGCCGAGGAGGGGGGGTTGGCCAATCAGCATCGCAGGCGGGGCCAACACTGTTGTCAAGCAGCTGTCAAGTTGTTTGCCAGAACCTTAGAGGAGACGTAACAATATTGGCAACTTCTGTGGACTTGAGGGCTTGTTTTTGCACAGACATGATTTCTTCTTACTGTCTCCTAACATTGGTTTGGGTTTCAAGCATTAGATACATCAGCTCCTAATGACTGGTGAGGGGTAATGAAACCTTCACGCCATGCAAAATGCTCAGCTGCAAGCATGATGGAAATAGGCTGAAACGAGAGGACATCTCTGTTGAATTCACACCATTGATCTCTGAATGAAACACTGAAGCAAGTCAATGCCCTTTCTTTTGCACTAAAGAACTTTAAATCTTGAACTGACAAAACAAGCAAACATGTAGCTCTGTGTTCAACAGGCTCAGGCCAAGTTTTAGTCACAGTAAAATAAAACATAATTGGCATTAAAAGTTGTATTTGAAGACTTTGACTGAAATTAATACCAATCCCTCTGCAAAATTAAGCAAACCAGAATATCAGTAACAAGGCCAAGCGTGTGTTATTATTTTAATGCCCATAACAGCTGCTAACAGGCTGATGTCAAAGCCATGAACAGCATGCTGCCAAAACATCCTTTGTTCCCTTTTTTTTTCCACAGAAAAGACTCCACAGTGAGAGATCAGTTTGATTGATAAATAACAGCAGGAGGATCGTTTTAGCTGGAGAACAGCTCACACGACTGCAGGAGACAGTTTTAGCTAAGAGATAAGCGGTACTACTATGTCCAGAATGGTTATGTCCACATCAGGAGGCCTTTCCTGTTTTGTTTGATTCCTTGTTTGTCCAAATTTAATAATTAAATTAGTATGAGGATGGAGGGAGGCGTTTAATTGAAAGTAATGGCTATAGTCTTCTGGTTGACCTGCCATGTCGCACACCAAAACAATCGACAAACACACTCGACTAAAACCCAGAATTTTTTTTTTACCAAAAATCGACTAATCAAGGGGTTTGACTCTGATGGCAAATCACTCTGTGGCGGGGGACGACTTGGCTCGGCGGAGCGTGGCTTGGTGGGGTGAAAATATACTGAATCAGCACAAGAAGGCAATTAAACACAAAAGGTAATTCATCTATTTTGGTAAAATTCTGCCACACTGCCGATGTCTTTGCCGTGGATGGTAGAGGACGGCTCACATGAAAAATGAAACGTTCAAAAAAGAAAAAAAACAAATATTCAGTAAACCACCGGACGTTGATTATCATAGACACTCTTCAATCTTCCTGTCTCCAGCAGGTTGGGCGAATACAAAATGCTGAAAACAAAGAGGGTGTTCTGAGATAGGCTGTTACCTGGTGCTCTGAAAACACCCCCCATTAGCTCTTGGTATGTTCCTCCTGATGAAATTAACCATAGACTGTAATCAGCACAAGTATATATAATCGAGTTGACCAATCAGAACTTTGGTCGACTCAGTGCATGTGGACTAATAAGTCGACCAGTTGACTAGCACTCTACAGCCCTAGAAAACACACTTTTTTACATCTCCTCTTCTTCGGTTGGGATTCTGTTTACAACTCATCTCCATAGCAATGCATTTATGCTATCTAAACTCCCTGATGTACTTGAGCATGCACAAAACACTTCAGTCCAATAGAGGTGTATATATGAAACAGAAAATTGATCCCTAACTGCATATCTAGGTATGTCAGTTTGACTAAAGCCACCAAAATAAGGACTAATCATTTGTGGCAGTTGACCAAATGAGCATGTCTGAGGTCCTGATTTTTATGTGTATATGTGGGTGTTCAAGCTTTGTACATCTGTCAGCCTGCATCTCTAATGACCTGTCACTTAGCACTCGGTAACAATAGAGCTTTAGTCCTGCACAGTACCACACAATGAAGACCTGTGCAGCTTCCTATGTTCTGAATGCGATGCTGCGTGTCAACAAGTCACGCTGATGTCACCTTTCAACGCACAGGGGGGACAGGGCGACCAGCACTGACAGGCCATTGTTAGCCGAACACATCCCTCTCTTTATGAGAAGCGCTGTCAGTGAAGGATGTCACCGGCGCCGAGGATTGTTAGTGGCTCTCCTGCAATCACCTGCTATTATGGCGGACCCACTGAAGAAGCCGTGCAGGAAAATTGAGGGAGAGAGGGTGTGATGGGTTCACAAGTTCAATACAGGAAGCCGAGGTCATTAATATGGCAAAATGCCTTCAGCCAAACTGATTGTTGGGGCAAGATGAGTTTAAAAGCTGAGCCTGGAGACAGATAGAAACTTAAGTGCAGTATTGATCTTCTGCAGGTGCATCAGACCTTACGCATAAAGTTTCTCTGTTACTTTATTTTCTGTTAAAGAACCACACCAGGACTCCGAGAAGGGGTCTGGTTGCACCTCATGATCTAATTTTTTCCGGATTACCTAGGCTTAATACTCTCGTTTACAATTAGTAATTCTGTGAAAAGATTCGGGTCTTGAAACTTGATTGATTCACGTCCTCATCTCAACTCATTTGTACAGGTTTAAATTAGAATCATCCGCCTGTGCACTCTGAAAATCCTGTCCCTGAAATAGCCGTGTGCTAATACCTGTGAAACCTGCATTATGTCTGACAGTTGTCTTGGACTGAGCCAGAAACAAACACGGAGACAGACTCGGCGGCTGCGGCTTTGATATTGTCAGGACTATGACTGGCATTTTCCCAAATGAGACTATCCCTCCGAGATTCTTGCCGCACTTTAGTGAGTGCATTATAATGTGACCCACTGTGACCCTAATTAGCATATCACCTGAGGGCAAACAAGACTCTGGTAGATAATTGGCCAGGCGCTGTTTCAATTCCTTAGCAACAGGCAACAAATTTAGGCCATGCATATGAATTAAGAGAATTTCCTTGGGATTTTCATTTTTCATTACACAGAGATGCCAGTGGGTTTTATTTTAATTCCGTATGCCTGTGTTTTTGTTTTGATTTTACTTTGGTTAGAGTGGAAATAGAGGCTAATTGTCTCTGTTGTGTATGTGTGTCTGTCTGGCCCCCAGAACCATCTGAAAATGAGCACTCAGCAGCCCGAAGAGCCTTTCTCTGAAAAGCCAATAACAGCAGTAGCCATGTGGCCTCAGTATCTTTCCGTCTGTGAGAGGAAGGAAGCTATTTTTCAAAGTTACCCTTTTCCTCACTGGAAAAAGAACAGGTCGGACTCCAGAGGTCTGAGGTTTAGCGTTGCCCCGGCTGGATTGATTCAGAGCTAGCCGACAGCGTGCCATGACATTGCACTTGATTTTAAAAGCATTTGCGGCACAATACGTCACAATTGACCCAGATTGATCTGTTTTGTGGCTTTAGAGATATTACCCCAGTGCTCTCCACTCATGACTGCTGCGTTTGTTGGGATTGCCGATCCATCCAGTGGAGAAAGATGCCAAAGAGGTGCTGGAGTTTGTTTTATCTAAATGGCTTCAAAGAGCTTATGCTTAAATCGAGCTATTACTGATACAGGAGGGTAGGGAAGGATTACAGATTATATTTCATCCAAAAACTTTATTTAGAGTGCTGTAAGAGGATTCTCACTGCTGTTTTTTCAGCGTATTTAATTCCAAACCTATTTTAGACAGGGCGCAGTGCCATCCAGCTCCCTCTTCCAGCAGTGAAGGATGGTCATAACAGGGGTGAGCAGATCACTGAGGGGTTTATGATACTTACTAACCACCTGACTGTACTGAATACTTGATTCTGATTGGTGAAAACCATAGAAAGGAGTTTGGGTTTCACCTCTGCTTGTTGACAATGTGCCAAAATCACTCCTGTCATATTTTCTGACCTTCTATGGCTTTACTCAGAGACGATAGGACATGAGTTCATAGGTTTGATCATGTAGAGTGAGCCAGTGGTTATGCTGCTTAACTCATTCAGTGCTAGGTTAATTTTTTCATTTTTCACCCAGTGCCACCGTAGACCGCAATAGAAATTTCCATATCTTACAGGACCCTCAGAATATCTTGTGCTTGGACTAGAATTAGGTGCAATATCTCAAAATAAAGGGGTGAGTCTCTTCTTTCACCAGAAAAAAAAGTTCATCTCTAACCCACTCCTGTGTTGAGCTATTGCCTGCTCAATGCAGTGTGGTCATATCATCTTTGCTGATCTGGAAAAAGAAACCTTGAAAAAACATTTTTATGAAGGAGAGAATTTCAAGCAGATTTCTGATTATCTATTTCATTTCACTTCAAAGTACTTTACTGGTGGCATCAAAGTCCTCCCTCCTCGGAAACCACTCCTCATCACTCTCAAGATCCAATTGTGATAGATCCAATTGTGATGGATCACTTTGTGACGGCTGGGAGTCTTTGTGGCTCTCGGAAACCCGATGCTGCGACGTAAACCACACAGCCTGCTCGCCAAGACTATCCCTAAATTCCGGCTCAGTCTTGCTCACCAATACCGGCACCGATGGCACAACGACATGCTAGATTTGATTCTTTGATTGTCTGCTGACAATGTGAAGGGCCGATACTGGGATATCCACTGGATCCAGAGACGGTAGCACCTAGCCGATGCGCCGAGACCATAAGCTCTTGGCTAATTACTTCGGCATTGTCCTACTCTCCTCATAGAGAACAAACACTCCACAATTAGGCCAATTGGCACACTTGATGGCACACTTTTTACTGGCCAATACTCGTTTTGTTATAGTAACATGGTTATGACGTATTTGTCGGCTTTTCTGTGTTCAGAACGAGAAACTTAGCCGCATGTTGGGGAGGAGTGCCATTTGGTAGAAAACAAAACTAAAATAATCTGTCAAAATCTGTCAATGGCACTCAGGGCAAATAAAAAAATTAGTCCCAATCCATCACTGGCGCTGAATGAGTTAATATACATGTTCCCAAATACCAGCTTAGATATCAAATCTGGACAGGACTCTGTGGTTGTATTTGCTCCACTTTTGTAGAATCACATATCTTGTTGGTCTTAAAGACAATCGTTAAATCTGTGATCATGGAACAATGAAAGTCTTCTTACCCATGATGCATCTTTTTACTCCTGCGTAGCTCGGGGTTCAATAATGAAGATAAAAACAAGTGTAGGGCACAAAGCAAGACTCGACTCAAGGTCTGAAAACACAACTCTTGGATGATGGCCCCGCTTCAAATCTGCTTCAAATGGCCATGAGTTGAGTTTAAAGTGTTCTGCTCAAGGACACCTTGAGGGCTGTTTCCATTTTCATTTATGCCTCCCCCTGGACTACATTGTCATAGCACTCAACTCCACTTCCACAAACATTCACACCTGAAATTTCTACTGTTTTCTCAAGAGTCTCCTCCAAAACGAAGACAAGGCTTTTGTTTTTCTGTTTCTCACATCAGTCATGTCCCTACGGTGTCTCCTCTTTTCTCAATCAGAGTTCAGCCCCAAATTGAAACATAAACAAATCTTGTGCCCATATCTGGGGGGAACCAAGCCCTTCTGTGGTCGAGGAGTGGCATTCAAAACAGGCCCTTTACTCCCAAGAGAGGCAACGAGGCGGCATCAGCGGGCTGAGAGGAATTGAGGCGTCATCGAAGAAAGCAGTGACATTTAGTGGCTGCGCTGCCTCCTCTGATGCCACTCTAATAAAGCTGTAGAGATGGA
Source organism: Xyrichtys novacula (assembly GCA_962446985.1). Lineage (NCBI taxonomy): Eukaryota > Metazoa > Chordata > Actinopteri > Labriformes > Labridae > Xyrichtys > Xyrichtys novacula. Next base: position 31,567,316 of record OY660871.1, read on the forward strand.
GGAGGCTCAGGAGCAAATATCCCCCTCTTCCATCCAGCAGCTATTTGTCATTAATCCTTCATCTCTCCCACTGACATCAATCGGGTTTTTTTCCTACCTTAGTGTGCGGTTGTCATGGTCGAATTTGACCATTTTTCAAGAGAGAAAAAAGCTTCTTGTTTCACCGTAGTTTTGACTGTTGTTGGGTGAGCAGATGTAGAACAGCATCCTCTGAAAAGAGCTCATTTTCTCCGGGAAGGAAGATTAATTCATCATTAGATCATGTGATAAAGTGTAAACACTGACTTCTATAATCTACTGTGTGGTTACGGGTTCATACCACAAAGCTTTTAACTTAATCTGGATATCAGAAGAACATTGCATTAGGATATTGAGCTACTGCTGGTTTCACTCTCATATAGGCTTACCGCATATCTTTTTGTCATTAGAAGACTCACTGTGCTGCTGCAGTTTTCTCATATATCTGATGATAATCAGTCTGCTTTCAGCCGCTTTGTTCTTGTTTTGTGTTGGGAAACTAGTTTAGTAATTCCTCATAGTACTCTTAAAGACCCACTCCAATGAAAATCATGTTTTTCTTGTTGTCTACATGTTCATATGGCATTTTTCTGACGCTACAGGTCAGATTTCTGAGTATTTCTGCATTCAAATCATTGTGAATCTGTGGCAGACCCAAAAGGCAGGCTCAGATTCAGTGAGATTTCCTATGTAGCAAATCCAAGCCCCGCCCCCCTGTGCATTAGTGGATTGCAATGCTCGTAAGAAAGCTAATTATGATATTAACTTTCATGTTAGGCTACAAGCTAGCGTGAAGAGGAGTGTGCAGAGCTGCACTGTCTCCGCCCACGACTCAGAGGTGAATTGCTAATAGGCTACTGGAGCTCTGCAGTATTTTTAATCACAATTCAAAGACCACTGAGAACACTTTAAGTAGTAAAAAAAATGATCAGAATGGGACTTTAACACCTGTGACAGGATAGTCGTTTCAGGTAACGGTGTCAGTGCTTGCTAATCTCCTATTCACTGGTGTCGGTCAGCCTCTTCTTCATATTCATTGAGGTGGTGGCATAGGAGGTAGCGTGGTCGTCCAATAACTTGAAGGTTGGCGGTTCAATTCCCCCCAATCCCTCGTCCGTCTGTTGTGTCATTGGGCAAGACACTTAACCACCTTGCTCCTAGTGTGTCTTCCACTGGTGTATAACTGTGAGTGATGTTTTGCAGCCTCTCGGAGAGGTTATTGGCGCGAAATGGCAGCCACGTTTCTGTCAGTCTGCCCCAGGTCAGCTGTGACTACTAAGGTAGTTTACCACCACCAAGGTGTGACTGTGTGAGCTTTGAGGGTCTCTGATAAAGCGCTATAAAATCTGATGCATTATTATCTTTCTAAATACAAAAGCGCCCTCGTAACTAGGTAGCTATTGTGTTCTTCTGTACAGATACAGAGGAAATAGACTTGCACCGATGTAGATATACAAGACTCATTCAACCTTAGCTAACCCATAGATTCAGGTGATTGAGCACTGATTCTAAGACTTTTTGAATATTGTATTTCATTTCTACACAGTCGTTTATACTGCACACTACACTTTTTAGATGCATTGAGAGGTGCATAAAAATGCTGCTTTCCAAAAGTGCCAGATCACTCAGGGTGCCTGCTCAAAGCAAGGTGCAAATGTCAGACTAGCTGTAATGGCACAATGACTTTTAGCAGGTATTGTTTGAGTCAATCTGCATGCTCTACTTAGTTCAGCAGGTATGTGATCAGAAACCTGAGTGCAGGACTAATATTCGGGACTTTGAAAGGTGAAGAGTTCCCAGAACTTTAAAAATGCCTCTTTAGTGGGCACGTTAACATTTTCTGTGGGAAATTTTTACAAAAAGAGTTCATAATTATCTGTCTGATAGTAGTCTAGGTCAGACTGGCAGCAGGGGGCAAGAGGAAAGGCACCACAGACAGCTTTCTATGGTCTATTAATCCTCTGGACACTAATACTGTCTGTAAAAAGTTTTACGGCAGTCCATCCAGTATTTAAAGTCAGGCCTGGACCAGATGATGGACTACCTAATCCAAGCATGTTGCAATAAATGGAACCACTTTAACTGCTGTGTATACGGGAGGAAACAACATACTGTTTTCTGCATTTAAATACAAGCTTCATTTTCAAGAGGACTTTTATGATTGATTTTCACTTATGATGAATCAGATCTGTTACCCAGCTCCCCACAAAGAGCTAACCTTCACAGTAACAGGCTGTACTTAATGCCACCACCATCAGAGAGAAAGATTTCAGAGAAATATGAGCAGTCAAGAGAACAGTGGATTCATCAGTTAGAAACCTGATTGATAATATTGAACTCATTTGCATGGAGGCTTTTAACAGGTTGTGCTTTATTCTTGAAACCGCCGCCGAGGCGCTGTTAAAGCCCCGCATGTCAAAGGCAATTGTAAAAGGTGGTTAATTTGCGGACTTAAAAATGCAAAGAAAAAGAGGAAGTATGAGAAAGAAGTCTTCATTTTAATCCCTATCACCAGCATAATACGGCTGAAATGTATAATGAAGGAAGAAGAGAGAGATAAGGAGGGGAAGTGTGGAGGATTTGTATCCCTCAAAAACCCATACAAAGGAGTTTAGGCAGAACTGGAACACCACACTAAGCTATAACACCAGTATCAACACCATAAAGTAGATATATAAAACACTAGAGGGGGAGACGGGGTGAAAGAGTAGCCGGCTAATCACCAGTGACAAGCCCCTGGATTAGAGGGAGGGCAGCAGATGGCCTCAGGCAGGGCCGGGATGACCGTATATGAATATCCCAGTAGGCTGGAGCGGCTCACTGACTCCTCATGCCTACAGCAGACAGAGTATTAGTCAGAGTTTCGGTGGTCAAATACCGCCCATGCACTCATAAAATCACAAGGAAGACGAGCAACACAAGCGAGCAAGAAAACAAAGATTTGTTGGGATGGAAACTTTTGGACACAATGCACCAGGATTTAAAACAGCAATATACTTATTTTTATATTATACAATACAAGAACTTTATGGATCCCCAAAGGGAAATTTGTTGGTCTAGAATCTCATTTTATCTACAATTTATAGTAGAATTAAAAAGTCTGTTGGCTGTTGGTACAAAAGATCTTCTGAATCTCTCCATTCTGCAGCAAAAAAAGAAAGAGAAGCAGTTGTCGATGTTGATTCTGTATCCTAGAGAATGTTTCATAGATAACATCACGTGGAACTTCAGCCGTTGCCTTGGGTGGAATGTATAAGTATTTTTACGATGTGACTGAACTCCCTTGGCAAAAAGAGCAACTGCCAACAGTTCAATATCTGGAAAAAACATCTTCTCCTTGACAGTTAGGTGTGATTTTTATGTATTTACTCATTTTTCAAGGCTCATGGACACACAAAAATAGCTTCCAGTGCCATAGATTTTAGTTCTGTTGCCGAGACCTGCATGTGGGGAGTGTAACGTTCTTATGGGGTAACAGGGCACTTCAAGTGCTTTTAGATATGATGGTGCCCAACCATGAAGAGCTGTGCAGGTCAGAGGAAGGACTGTCTGAGCTAAGCAGGGCCAGTTTAAAAAAGCAACAGCCAGGTAAATGTTATTCTGATAATTCACCTACACTTAATGTCACAATAATTAAAATGAAACAAGGTCAGCAAATTATGACGAGCCATATGCCGCCCTCCGCTCGACCTCCACCAACTGTGGGCCACCTACACATTAAAAATAATGAAGCCGCCTGAAGCAACTGCATTTAACTTTGAATTGCATCAATTTTCGAAAGTGTGTTTCGGTTTTTAAAAGTTTGATGTCACACTTAAGCTGTCCTGGATTTTTTGAAGATAATGGTCCAGACACATTTAATAATACAGTGTGTCCATCCATCCAATGTGTGTGTGTTGTGAAGGAAGGAGGACTTGAAAAAAAATTTATGGGCTTTGCTGAATAAGTTTGAAACTGCTGTCCTTCATGCTTGGAGAGGGAGTGGGTCACTTATCAGCAAGATTCAATCTGTAACTTCACTTAATCTAACAAACTGCTCTGTATTTGGGATATTAAAACAAGAACAGCAGCAAATCTTGTGGATCTCAGTCAATGGTTTCCCAACTAAAGCAAAAAACCTTTGGCCGCTAGATGCATTACTTAATTTCCTTAAAGTCCCACTGCAATCGCTCTTTTTTACTACTTAAGATGTCATGAGTGGTCTTTAAACTGTGAATTGTTACGTTTTTAAACAAAATCACATTACAGTGTCATTTTTAAAGGCTTTTCTTCTGCAGAGCTTCGGTAGCTCATTAGCAATTCGCCTCTGAGTCGTGGGCGGAGACAGCGCTGCTCTGCACACTCTTCACGCTAGCTGCAACCTAACATTGCTGGTGTAGTAGAAGAAGGTAACATAAGAGATATTCAGCTATTGGACACTAATGTCTTTAGGGACTTGATGAAAGCTAATATAATCATTAGCTTTTTTACAAGCATTGCAATCCACTTACGCACACGCTTGTTCCGCAATTTTCCTCTCTGTTTCTCCAGGTCTAGCCTGCATAGCGAGGCTCCAGGGGCGGAGCTCAGATTTGTGATGTAAGAAATCTCACTGTGTCTGAACCTGCCAGAGTTTCACAGCAATTTGAATGCAGAATTACTCAGAAATACAATTTCACCCTTATTTTTCCCATGACATGTCCTGTAGCATCAGAAAAATGCCACATGAACATGTAGACAACAAGAAAAACAGGATTTTCTTCGGAGTGGGTCTTAAGAAATGTTGCACATCTGTACCTTGTGTAGAGGAGGCCCTTTTTAGCTTTAGTGTTAGAAATGTAACAAGCGAGCAGCAGCTGAGATGTCTTTTTATATTCACCTCCATAGCTGATGCTCAGTAGAGGAAATTCTGTACATGAATAAATCCCACTTAACTATATTTAACATCACATTTGCATCCACATTAGTTATGGCAGCTTTATGGCAGAGCAGCTTTATATAGCACATTTCCAACAAAGAGGCAATTCACAGTGTTTGACAAAGAAAAAGACGTTCACAGAATTTAATCTAAAAACAATGAGCTCTAAAAAAACAGAATGAGATCAATTAGGATCAGTTATGATCGTTTATACAGTCGCAGAGCAGACTGCAGCGCTGAAACAGGTACAAGTTTACACGAATAGAAACAAAACTGTAGGAATAATAATCAGTGAAAAGGTCGTGAAAGCATCATGAATGTGTGATTATTCTTTATAAATGCATTTTCATACTGAGCAGCTGTACTCAGTGATCTTAATGAACACTTTATTTTCAGTTAAATTGAATATTTCTTTTTATCCCACTGTGCAAAAATAGTTTCCTGCTATTTATTTTTGCTCAAGCTTTTAAATCTCATTTAAAGCTGCTGATAACCTTCGCAAGCACAGATGAAAAGATGATCCTGCAAATTAACTGGATTTGAAGTTGTCTGAACAGGAGCCTTAAAAAGACATTCTCAAATAGAACATTGTTAATATCCTGTATTTATTATGTCAAATCTATTAGCAAAAATAGCTGAAATACATGTTCAGCACTTCTAAACCCTTACCAAAAAAAGATATCTCAAGTACATTTTGTGAAGTATACTTAAGTCAATTTTAGTATACTTCCCAAAGTATACTTTGTACACATATACAAATATACTACCAGTGTACTTACAAGCAAACTTCTTGGGACTAAATTGACCTGATTTAGTTTATTAAAGTACACATGAGGCATACTTGGAGTTTTAGTAGTCTGGACTTTTAGTATAATTCCTAGTACAAGCCGAGTGTACTTAACATTAACTTTGTTTAGTATATCTTTGAAAGGTGCATAAAAAGTAAACTATTTAGTTTGAAAATAGTAGACTTGATGTATACTTAAATATACGTCTTTTTGGTAAGGGAACACATATTCAAAGTAATGTTTAATTGTATGTTACTCCAATTTTGTCTCTGTTTTGGTTTGCAGAAATATGTACTTCCACCTGTTTTGATATCTGCAATTTGATGCATATCTGGGAATGAGCAGAGAGTTTCAGGGCTTTTTCAAACAAATTAAAAGATTTTAATGAACTGAGGCATCAAAAGTCTGTCTGATTACTGATCTAGAAGTAAAAATAAAACACTCAGGAATTAGCTCAAAATTGGCAGATTTGTTTAGTAAACGGCTAAACATGGGATCATATGATGCGTTCCAGTTGTACTCGAAAGTTGGGATTTCCAAGCTCCGAGTCGGAACTTTAACTGGAACAGCCTGAGGTCGGATTTACGAGGCGAGCGTGAGAATAACTTTCGTAGATGTAGCAATCTTGTTTCCGCTTCCGCTTTTGGCCATTGGTATTTATTTTGACTTAGTAACTGAAATGCTGACAACTCAGGTGTGACGTCATTCCCAGCTTAGACTTCCAAAGTAAATGGAACGCACCGATAGAGTCAGCAGGTGAACACTGTCAAATGTGTACCTTTTACCTGTGCTTGTTTGTATCCAGGTAGTCGAGCGTTTTAGCATTTTGACATTAGCCATTGACTGGAGCCACAGTACGAGCCAGTGTTGGGCGGTTTTGCTCAGACATAACATTTGAACATTTTAGGCCGACTATCATGAAATATATAATAAATAGAACTAACCAATGAGTAATAAGGATTACTTTTTGCGCCAGCTGAATGTGAGCAGCTGTCTGTTAAATTATAGTTTTAAAAAAGATTATTAAAAAGCTAAAACAAATTCACAGAAGTGCACAGCATTGATGGAGCACAATGACAACACATGTACTTTAAAAAGGAACAGGCAGTAAATGTGACCGAACAGGCACCACAGGCTTTCTCGCCCTTGCAGCAGAAGCAGGTCACTCTCTCCTTTATCTTAACACCTTTCAGGTCAGCCTGACATGTTTAACAGCAGGTGGATATGAGGTGAATATAAAGAGCATCCCACTAAAGACTTAAGCTCCAGTCGTTTCTCTGAAGGGTGTGATATAAATTGTACTTTTAAACCCCAGCGTTTAAGTTTTATTTACCTTGCTTTACTGCTTCTTTTAAGCCGAACCATTCAGGTTTTATTTGCTGCTTTTTAACGGTTACATAACTAAAACTACGACGTTGAACGCCATCCAACTTTTCATCCATCCATTGACTCAAATGTCTTTATTCATCTGCTCGTCCATTAGCTTTTTACTCTCTCTACCCATTGTGCAGTGGGTGTACAGCGTGGGCCTGCACTCATGGGTCTCACTTAACACACTCAGTCTCTGGCACTCACTATACCAAATACAAAGACAAAGACACACACACACACACACACACACACACACACACACACACACACACACACACACACACACACATGCACTGAGTAAATCCCAATAAAACCACACTTGTAATCCATAGAGAGGAGTTGGCATTTTCCTCTAACACAATGTCGATTCCCAGGCAGCTTTTTACGTGTTTTAACAGCTACAGGATCTTTTAGTGGTCACACCTCCTCTTACATGTAGCTCAGTGCTAAAATGTGACACGCTGTGAGGCTCTTTTTTTCATCCACTCTTATCTTTCAGCTCAGTGTGGAGGTTCGTCAGTGTCAGCGGGTGGGTTTGGGTCTATTTGTAGGTGCTAATGAATTAATCAGTCATTTCTGAGATCGTGCATTATCTAAACATCCAGGTTATGAATTCATTACCATGTGGATTGAGTGTAAAACTGTTTCACTGAAAAGAGCCCCCCTGTCATAACTCGGCCAATAATATTTGGTGTCTATAAAAAAAAAAAGGACTGTTTCCACCCGTGATAATTAGACCCAATCCAATTAAGAGTCAGTTATAGAGAGAGAACAAAAGAGTCTTGCAGCCGCAGCTCAAGTCAAGTATAAGAAGATTCACCCAGAGGGAGTGAAAAGGCAGAAACCAACTCCAAAAACCCTTTTCTTGTTGCTTTAAAGGAAAAAGAAAATAAAACTCTTGGAACAACAAACTTGACAATCTCATCGCCAACAGGGACTTCCTATAAAATCACTGTATTTTTGTCTGTATGGGCATGGTTTAGCAGAGAGCTTTATCACTGCTTAAAAGAAGCTGTTTCTCTTTCATCTGTTATAAAAATGTATGCTAATGGACTAATTAAGCTAATTAAGCCAAAATCTTGATTGTTCCTTAAACCCATCAGAATCAAGCCAAACACTGGATACAACAAAACCACACAACAAAAATCAGGTTAAGTTTGAAGAAGATTATTTCAAAGCGGCTCAATCTAGTTATTTTCACCTTCCATGATAATGCTGTGAGACACCTGTAGAGTAGCTGTGCACAATTTCATGCTTTTAAAACTCTTTTTTTGTCCCTATACGAGTATGAAACTGACTCTCCAGCTTACGTACGCTCACGTCATTGAATCTTGACCTTTAGCTTTGTCCTGATACGACCACACAGTCTGACGTCAGGTACCTTTTAACAAGCTGTTCACAGGAACCAAAAAACCCATCCAGGGATTATGCCCCCATCTGTGTATCTCATATTATGAAACTTTCCCAAGGTTAAGTGTGGCCATCCAACATTGTAACATCATAAATGTGCACCGAAATCCCTTTTTCCCTGAAAAGTTCCCCAATTTTTAGCCGCAAGTATCGACACATTAAGTCTCATTAAAATCCCCCTTGTTCCGCCCGGCACTCTGCCAGCCGATTAGGTCAGCCAGCCGCTGGTGTTGCTGTTGAGCATTTCTAGCAGGTATCCCATCTTGATACTGTCCTTGCACAGAAGAAATCAGAGCAAGGAGATTCAAGACAATAATGGGGGATATAACTCCAGCACCGTCATGCTTAAGAGCAGACGTGTGGGAGCACTTCGGTTTTAAAAGGAAGAAGGAAAATTGCGATTTTGATAAAAGTTTGGCGGTTTGCAAGTTGTGTCACATAAACATGAAATATCCTGGAAATACAACCAACCTATGAGCACACCTAAATCGTCACCACCTGGACAAGGTAACGCATGTTGGCCGAATATCGTGATATGTATTGTGTGTTCCAGTTGTACTCTGAACTTGGGATCTCTGAGCTCCAAGTCGGAACTTTCAACTGGAACAACCCCCAAGGTCAGATTTCCGATGATCCTTACAACCCCTGAGCTCACATTTAAAGATGGCAGTAGAAGCTCCTGTAATGAGGGAAAATAGGCCAAAAGCAAAAAGGGCCATTGTGGACAAAAAGCTCCTGTGACGTATGCTAAACATGATCATCCAATGTGGCCACTCACTCAACATGAATATAAATATTTTACTAGTTTGTCTGTTCTGAGCTACTGTATCGAAACAAGGTGGTCAGTCCCCTCAGACAGGGATCCCTCTGATGTAGATATAAAGGCTCAATTTAAACAACTTCTACATTAACAGGATTATTCACTAATTTAGACATCTATTTCTACTAAGTCTGTACTGCCAAATACCACACACAGCATCTTTATTACAACACCGATACGCAACTTTGTCTGAAAGTAGCTGCAGAATAATTTTCATTGTGTTAAAGTGAAGGTAAAGACTGCAGCAAATATTACTTATTGTTTTGCATGAATGTCCATAAAAGTGATTCAGTTAAAGCTCATCAGGGACACAACGTATTTTGAAAATCAGAGCTTGAGGCGATGCAATTTGTATATCCTTAGTTTTAAGAGCGTCCTGCAGGAGATAACTGTTAATTTGCAAAGTTTATAAACTAACACATTTATACAAATGTCTGTTCATGTGCACTGTCCCTGTGATTCGAAACCATTTAAAGCAAAAGTTGAACAGAGCAAGTGTTGCATCTGTTCAACACATCAGAATCGCTCTTGGTCAGAGTCAGGTCAGCGGTCAGGTCCTGAGTGAACTCCAACTTTCTGGATTTTTATCCGTTTTTGTAGCAGAGTGGTTGACCGAGGGTCCACCAGTCAAAGTGTACTCTCCAAAAGTTAATCATGGCCAAGATGGTGGGTGGACAATCCGTGTGTGCTGCAGAATTATTTTGCATTAATATGTTGAACTTGTATTTTAATATATGCATCAAGTTTGACAACTTTTGTAAATCTACAGCCAGACCCACAAACTTAAGAGCTTCTAGCCTTGCATTGTTTAATGTCTCCTTTTAGTGCAATAAGGTTTTTCTCTTGTCTTTGTTTAGGTGCTTGAATCTTAATCGTGGAGTCGTATTTACAGACTGAAGTAATGCGCTCTTTTTACAAAGCCTGTAATCTGTGTCGGAGTTGCTTCCCACTCTTCAGCGCTGTGATCAAAATGAGAGTGCAACCATAAAATATGCAAATGAGCTTTGTCAGTAAAAGATTAGGCAAGCTGTACTCGATTATGAGAGCACACTATTAGATCCTAAACAAGCCGCCACGCCGCAGACACACTGTAAAGAGCAGATGAGAATTGATGTAGCGTTGATGTGTCCTTTTGTGTTGTCGCGGCGCACTCCCCTAAGAGGACTCATTAATGAACAAGCAGCCAAGACAAGCCAGGATACTGTAATTCATCATGGCACGTGTGACCTCTCTCCTCAGTGCCGCTGGCTAATCTCACTGCGTCCTTCTCCATCCTCTATAGGCACACAGGAACGTCACTACAAACGTGTTCTTCCAGGATATTTAAAACGATCAGATACACATGTCATGATCCCGTGTTTACGTTTCCTTTATTTCCATGTGTCCTCCCAACGCAGACGACACCACGCTAACATGAATCATATATCTCGCCTTATTTCCATACGTCCCTCATGACCCAATGCTCGCAGCAACCAGTCACTGCAGTAATGATGTAATTGCATGTTGCGTGATAAAGTACGGCATGTTTACATTGACCCTTGCCTTTACTGCAGGCACATGCTCTCAGGAGGGTCCCCCAGTGTTGACACGGCATGCTCTTGACATTCGATGAAACATGTAACCTTTGCGACACTTCCACCTATCATCCACGCTTTGAAGGACGCCCTCTTTAGGTCCACTTATACATTTTAGATCTTTGAGGTTCCAGCTCAGATGTGCGATCAGAAACTCCTTTTACCTTGATGCACATGCTGATTTGATCTGCTTACTTGATTTGTCGTACCTCTACACTGATATACCGAATGGCTCTGCTGCGGAATGGTGGCAATTTTCGCCATCTGCCAATTCCTACCAGATGCGTTTGTGAGGCAAATTTTTTGGCGGATTTCGGACTCACAAGACGATTTGTCTCTTTAAAGACAGCCACATAACCATATAAGGAGTGGATTATGTCCTTCCAGATGAGGAAATCCACTTCTAGACTTTTACAATCAGCATCTCCTCATCCATGGTGTCAACAGGGTGTAAAGAAGTCTGAAAACCTTTGACTTGTTTGTCCCCGCCTACATTTGCATGGCGTGGAATATGATGCGCCTGAAACACGTACTGTTTTATTTTGAAAAGAAGGCGGATGTTTTATTTTGTGTCTGTGCCCGACTTCCTTTGCAGCACGGGTTAATCTGTGCTGAATTTACGCAGCATGCTGCGGCATCTGGAAAGAATAGAAAGCTGGCGATTGGCTACGATTGGGCCGGAAAGAAGCCGGTAGAATTTGACACATTAACTTGAACAGAAACGATCAGCAACGTTAACTGACGGCCTTTTTGCTGCTGTTCCACATGCGGTGGAAATTGAGGTTATATCACATAACCCCTTTCTTGGAGACAGAAAACATCTAGAGTTGCAGTGTTTCAACCAAAGTGGGTTACCGTATTGACTTGAATATAGGGGAACTCTGATTATAAGAAAGCTGCTGTAGTGAAATTTAGCGCAGTAAATCTGACTTTTCTATAAACTAAACGAAATAATTCTCTGACAGCAAAAGGTCATGAGACAGTTAGTGTTTATGACTGGAGTATAAGCTGAGTTTATCTCTGCAGCTTTAAAATTTCAAAAGCCATATTTAAGCCGAAATCCTCCCACTTCAGTCTCCTAAATAAAGCTCATTCTGCTTATTGAAATTGATCTCTCATAAACAAGCCCTTCATATCGCTCCGGAGCAGCATCTTCATTAAATGTGTTTGTGGCACTTTGATCTCCGAGTGAACGCGAGCTGCATGAATCACATGAAGAGACTCTTATTTGTTTCTTACCTGAGTATAGCTCGACAAAACTAATCCGGAAACTCCGCAGCGGGGAGTCTTTGTCATCAAAGAGAAAACGTCTGAATGTCGTCTGAGGGCCCCGGAGCTCTTGAACCACGACTAATTGCAAGACAATGCCTGGGAAAATGTCATCCATCACCTCCATGTTTACATCCTCGGCTTCATTTTTGGCGAAAGAGCCCTTATTGAAAACCCAGCGGTCACACTGAGGAAAGGAGAAGAATCGGGTCGCTTCCTCCTGCGAGCAGTGAGAAATTGCCCGTTTTCTACTCACATTCAGACTTTTTTCCGGCTCGCTCTGGCACTCAGGATGAGAACTAAGTTTTGTGGAATTACAGCCGAGCCAGAAGTTCTTGAAAGGGCACGGCGCAGTGAGCTCCACACTGCCTTTCTTTTAAATGAAAAACTCAACCTTCAATGATCTCTCCGCTGCTCGGTATCATCAATCTGTGAAGTTTTATTTTATATTTTTGTGATTGAGCTTTGTAATTCACTTCCCAGGGTTCTTTCACCTCAGTTTGTGACTTTCTACTGCCCCTGAAGGACGAGGTTATTTCCGCCGTGTTTGCGTTTCAATGAAATAAAAAACAGAGCAGGAGTTTTTAGAGTCGATGAAAGTCTGACTGACAGCCAGGCTGCTGTTGTTGGGCTGTATTATGTAGCGATGCTGTCAGCAGATCAATCGGCATCATTGTGGTTTTGATCAGTAAGAAATGGCATCTGTGAAAAAGTGTATTTGACTTACTTTTTCTAATTTATTGTCAGACCTGCCAGTGTGAATTTCATTTCAGACAACTCTCCTGAAATCTATTATTAGAAGTGACGAGGCAAAAACACGGCTCCTCCTTTTATTGGATTAATTTCCTTTCAGCCGCAGAAAGGAAAAAGATAACGCGAGACATGACAGAGCAATAAAAGAAATAAGTTTGAACGTAAAGTAAGAGAAGCCACCGAGCTGTCAGACAAGGATACAGCTGAAAAAATAAAGGTACGGATTCAGGGCATTTCAGGTGAAAAAAGCAAATAAAAGCAAGAAAAACAACCGATGCTGTGTCTTCTTTAAGTCTTTGTTGATGCATCTGGATGCATGCACTTTGCCACACAATACGGCGATCCATCTGCAGAAAGAGCAAACTAAAATCCATCCAAAGTAGATACGGTAGAGTAAATGTATGTACAGATGGAGGATATAGTGTACATCATGGAGAGAGGAACATTTTCAGTCTTTTGAACAGGTTGGCTGCTTTAAAGACATTACCTGCAAAAAAAAGAGGTGCGTCACAGTGACTTTTTGTATAAAATTAAAAAGAGCTCAGCACTTATTTATTTATTGTTGCTTGGCAACCATGAAATCACTTAAGCAGACACTGTCAAATCAATATCTCATACTATTGAAAACAGAGAGGGAAGAGAGAGACTGCTACTGCAAAAAATAAAAAATAAAATACATGGTTATTCCCTTTAGACCAGGGGTCGGCAACCTTAAACACTCAAAGAGCCATTTGGACCACTTTCCCACAGAGAAGAAAACACAGATAGCCACAAAACCTCTTTGACATCTAAAATGAAGAAAACGTTGCATATATCGTTTTTTTACCTTTATGCAAAGTATAAAAAACTGTAGCGAGTTGCATTTATGAAAAAAATGAACTGCTGCCGAGAAAAAGAAATGTTATTTCTGCGGGCAAACAAAAATATTCTGAACTGTTTGAAATAACCTTAAAGACCCACTTCGATGAAAATCATGTTTTTCTTGTTGTCCACATGTTCACATATCATTTTCCTGATGCTACAGGACACATCATAAGATACATAAGTCCGAGATTGCATTTCTGAGTATTTCTGCATTCAAATCACTGTGAATCTCTGGCAGACCCAAACGGTAGTCTCACACGCAGGATTTCCTACTTCACAACTGCAAGCTCCGCCCTCGGAGCCCTGCTATGCAGCCCACACTTTTTTATTCAGGTGTGTGTTTAGAATAAAAAACACAATTTTACTGAACAATGTAAGATATACATTTGCAAAATAACAGATTATTAAAATGTGAAATTTACTTCTTTAATGTGATTTTCGACCCTGAACCTCAACGCACAGCTTCTCCACATCCAGGCTGTGGGACATCACATTCATCCTAACACAGGTTTTCGGTTTTCCCAATTCGGCAGTTATGATGCGTATTTTGAACGATAAAAAATTGGACATGGTTTATTTAATGTTACAAGAGCGTTATAATCTTTGAATTTAGAATTTAGAAAGTAAATTCAAGTGGATTACAGTCTTTGTTTATCCAGAGTGACTCAAACACCAGCATGAAAGGTTAATCACAAATTTTAGAGGTCTCCCCGTGTTGTAGAGCGTGCTTTTGTCACTGCCTGCTGATGGTGATGGCATCCAAGACGGTGGGATTCAAACCATTAGACAGGTGCTGATGACTATTCGGATGATATTAACGTCATTGTGTGATTTTACACTTTAGATATCCCTCTTAACAGCTTGATTGAAAAATGAAGAATGGAGAGAAATTTTGACTTGTCACAAGTTTTGTTGAGTGATATTCTAAACCTCCTCAAGCTATTAAGTTTACACAAAATAGATATTCATTCAGCACCTATTTTTAGTTTATTTGTTTATGCGTCTTATCTGTTATGATTCTTGATTATGCTTTCCACCCGGAGCAGCATGTATATGTGAGGGATAATATAAGGTGGGCATGTGATAAAAATTTACATCAGGGTCTCTTTTTCCCTGTAGGGATTCCATTGTCCATGACCACCGATACATAATTCTGCTTATTAACCAAAGGTGTCAACCAGTTGGATCTAATTATTGACTTTCAAATGATTTATTTATACTGAGATGAAAAAAGAAAAAATCAGAATTAAGGGGTACGGAGTGGACTTGTAATCAGTCTACTTGTGAACCAAATCAATATCAATCTGAATATTTTCATTCATGCTCAAATTTTGATCTTAGACATTAGCCCTCTTTATCATGAGAGGGACCAATACAAGGTCCTCAGTCCTGCTGGCATTCAACCCAAACTATGTTGTGGTTTCTTTATGTCTGTTTTCTTCAATTTGATAGATGCCTGTTCCACTCCTTGTGTGCTTTAACATCTACTCTCTCCCCCATTTTATTTTACCATATCCTTTTTGTACTTTTCTGTTTTTTTACTGGTCAGCCATAAACCATGTATAGAGCTTTGTAGGGGGTGTCTAACTCGATGTTACAGTGTGTTTGACTGAACATATTCAAGTTTTTAAAGCTCCTGTGAGAAACTTTTTGTTTGTGTCAGTTTTAGCGCTCCACTGAAGACAAAAAAGTCTTTGCTCGTCTTGTCTTCTATCTGCTTTTGTATCAACTTGTAACCAAAAATCTCATCCTCCTGACTTTTGACAGTCAAATTGATCATTTATCAGGTCCAAAATGGAGCTGACACCTACCACCCTCATACTCGTTTCAGGCATTCAAATTCTCAGAGTGAAAATCATCAATCATGCCGCTGATGGTCTTGTTTGCTTTTGGATGACATGAAAAGGTCTCAGTTTGAATTTCAGTCCATCTAAATAACAAGAAATAAAGTTCAGAGGAGCTGTAACTCAGCCCAATGGTTGCCGATAAGACATAATGAACAATAAAATGCCACGAGGACCAAAACTAATAATAATACCATATTCTTGATCCACCTGTGAGGAATATATTACATAATTAAGTGTCTGGTGTCACTCAGAAGGGACTCTTCGTGATGCACTACAGCACTTTTGTCTTATTTTCCTCATGACTTTAAATTCGTCTCTACTTTTAGATCTTCGCAGGCTCTTCCTAATGTCTTTCAAATTGTCGATAAAAAAGCGAAATTACAAAAAGAAAATGGAAAATGTTCACTTCTCGGGACAGCTCGCATTCGAACACGGTGACGCCACCGCAGTAATGACAGCCTGTCATCTTCGTCTTTGGTGATCACAATGACTTCAAATAAAGCATGAAGTGTAAAAAACTGAAACGTTTCAAAAGAGAGAGATTGCATGGACTCAGACAAATCTGTGAAATGGGCAAAAATCAGTCTCCTCATCCAGGCTTGGGTGTACCATCACTTGAGATTTGGAGATCCAATAAGTCTCTCACTGAGGAGGTGTGTCGAGGCGGTCACCACCTCTAATGGATTGCTCCAGCTGCTAAATCCAACCATGAGCACCCAGTATTCGTCTTTTTCATATATTCAAACATACCCTTTGGGACTGTCGGAGCTTATATTTAATATCCCTGCTATATTATTCACATCCTCCATCCCTGAGTGAGTAAGGAAACCAGTGAGCGTCTGTATGTTTTCGATTTATTGGACTATACATCACATCACACATTTATCAGGCGTTTTTTTTTCTGCACGGGTGAAGAAAGGATAAAGAAATAAGCCAAGAAGCATCCCTGTGTGTGTGTTATTGTGTGTGTGTGTGTGTGTGTGTGTGTGTGTGTGTGTGTGTGTGTGTGTGTGTGTGTGTGTGTGTGTGTGTGTGTGTGTGTGTGGCCTCTCAGCTCTGTGGTCCAGAGTGTCATTAGGACTCCTCGTCAGTTGTCAGCGACCAACCCCGCCCTCCTTCAGCCACACACACCTGCCTCCGTGTGTTCAGTGTGTGTGTCTGTGTGTGTGTTTCTCCGAGGGCATGACCAACAGGATTATATAGCTGTCACCGCTGTCAATCAAAACTCAAGCTGCCCCCCCCCTCGCCTCCACCTCTGCACATTTCCCCTCCACCCTGCCCTCCAACACCCACATCTGTGAGCTGTAGTCATGGCAACAGAGGTAATATGATGACTGTGTGTTTGTCAAAGGCCCTTCCATCCTACCTGTGACGTTCCTGTCACACAGACTTAATTTCTGCCTGATGGAAACATGCTTAACAAGCACCCAGGTACATATATATGTATATATATATATATATATGTGTGTGTGTGTGTGTATGTATACAGATTAAAACAAGGCTCTTTAGATCGAAACTCTTTGCCATGTTTTCCTCAACAAGATAATTTCCACATTAGCAGAAACAAAACACAGTCAGGGTTGTAATTACATGTAATGATGATGTAAGAAGCAGCTGTAATCTCGACAGCAAAAGCAAAAACGTGAAGAAACGTGAAGCTCAGTACTTTTGTTGTATTGCAAGAAGACTGACTTACTTTTGTAAAACTTTTACTTTCAAGGAAGAAGAAAAACACCAAAAATATGAATATATTACAAATCTGTTGATTATTCTCTCCTATTATTATACCGTTATTCTGTTAATACAGCTGGATCTGATAAAAATGTCCAATAAAAGTTGCTTTTTATACTTAAACACTCTGACACACGGAGATGCTGCAAAAAGTTTATGAACAAGCTGAACAAAGGTGAGATCAGCTGATCAAGAATTTAACTCTGTCAACTATTAACTCCGATAGCCTAAACCTCTTCAAAGTTAATAGAAGTAAACATTAAAGCTCTGTGTATGGGTTACTCCAGGCCATGCGTCACATTAAGGTGCCGGCCATATTGTTGAAATAATGCAAAAATTCTGCAACAGACAAAGTCCCTATGATCCAAATCCAGGAAAGATTTAATCCAAACTAGGGCAGTTAAATTTTTTATGTATTCAACTGTGATAAATGTAGACTTTAGATTTATTTCACAGCCCTACAAACTTAAGCTAAGTGCTTTGGGGTGGGTAGAAAAGTGTTGTTGAGAAAGGTCTTCATAAAGTGCCCTTAAAAGTCAGACCAAAAAGCACCAAATGACACAAAAACAGTTTACTACCAGAGTCTACCTCTTGGTTTTAACTCCAAATTCTCCTCCGTCCTTCCCTCTGGTGCCAACAGGTCTTTCATTTTTAAACACTTCCTCATCAGGGGGGTTTTGTGTTTTTTTTTTTCAGGTCAGCTGAGGGCCAACATGTTCCGCCACATTTTCCACTCTATTTTCCCTCCAAAAACATCTGAAATCCCTTTTTCCTGAAAGCTGACCGCCTTGAGTTACCCTTTTTCTTTCTTATCTGGAAACTGTGGCTTTCTGTTGTGTTCGATTTAAAAATCCTTGACTGCAAAGTAAATAAAAAACTGCAGCTTCAAACATTTTATTTTGCAGTAAGAATTTAATATCTGGTGCACAAAAACGGATCTGAATTCTGGGCTTGACCTTGTCTTTATGACACCATGAAGTGTGTGAGAGTGTGTGTCCAAGAGCTCCTTGATGAATAGGTGAAGACGTTCGCTCTGCCATGAGTTGAGATCTCTGTTTTCAGGACTTACTCTGAGTTTTAGTGGTCCGGCGTCAATCCAGTTGTTTTTCCTGAGACATTTCCTCTCTGACAAGAATAAAACAGTGGCGGAAATGTTGGCGTGTGTGTGTGTGTGTGTGTGTGTGTGTTTCCTTCTTTGTGAGTGTGTGTGTGTGTTTTGAAATGTAGGTCAGTCCTGCTGTTGTAGCCCGCTGGTGAACCCTGTAGTCAGACTGTGGACAATCTAAACTGGCATGTGCGCACCCCTACATAGGGCACACAGTTTTTGGGTGGACCCGCCCTTCCATCGATCCTCCACATCTGCTTTGTTTTACACTTCACTGCACTTATCGTCAGGAGGAAAAATACAGCAACTCACCAATAAGACGTTGAAATCTCTGCAGGAAGAGGAGGCGTGGGAGCTGTGCGGGGAGCTGTGCGAGGAGCTCCAGCGTGAGCGGGTCAGCTCTCTGTGTTTCTGATGAAATCTCTCCTCAGTCTTCTGGTAATTTGCTGAGGATTAGAATCATTAAAGCTCGCTCGTCCACGCTCACGGCCTTCCCCAGTTGACTTTGGGATCCCCAGTGAGTTAAACTGTAGCCCGAAGACCCTGCAGCGCTTTGCTGTTTACTTGATTGCAGACTGCAGATGAGGAGAAAATGAAGGACAAGTAAATGAACAGAGAGGCAGGGGGAGTAATATGGGGGATTACTTCCTGTGCTTCTCTGCAGAGATCCTCCACACTTATATATTCACCATTACAGATGTAAACCTCATGTCAATGCAGCCTCAGAAATATGCAGCTGCACTTTGACTCCATCAACAATCCTCCTGCCTCTGCTTCTTCTCTCTCCGTCCAGAGTGGCCTCATCTCACATGCATATTTATATTTTAGCATCTTCGACTAGTTGTCAGAAGAAAACTTTGGATGTTTATGGATTCATATGACAGGCATCAGTGATGTGCATGAACACATTCGCTCGAAGGAATCCATCAAATGAACATGCTCATATTTTAGTGAACGATGATCTAAGTGGCTCATTTTGAAAGTCGTGAATGGAAACTTGAGCGTATTTCACTCTGGAGACAGTGAATGACTGCTCACACTGTGAGCTACGGCAGCTCAAGTTGGATTTACAGCTCCCAGCATGCATTTGGAGCGGCTAATGCTGCAAGCAAGTCAGATGTACAGTTGTTAACTGTGCTGATGGAGCCGGCTGATGTGATCATTAGAAGGAGTTTTACGATCGATCAGTGCAGAGTCCAAAAGCTGATATGGTTTTAGAGAAGTGTCGCTTTTTCTGAATGGAGAATAATTTACTTTTATGAAGCATTTCATCTCGACTCAAACATGACAGGTTTTCCAAGCAGGTTAAATTTGGCTCCTTTAAGACATTCAACCAAGAAATTACAGTTATATAAGTGTTTCAAAAATATCGAAGCTGCAGAGTTTTTACCATGTTTGACACATAAAACACACTCAAATGTGGGTTTACTGCTTTTATTACTAATATTTAAAGAATATAATAATTATTTCAGCAGAGGCTCTCTGGGGTTTGCAGTTTGTAGCACTTCTGCATTGGTGTCACTTCTTAAGAAGGGCCCTATGAAATCTGTTTTAATTTTTTTGAATTCAGTTTTTTACCTTTTACACTTATTTCCTACCATTGGATGTGTGCTTTTCGTTTCAGTAAATTAAATGTCAATAATTAAAATGCAAATATCCCTAAATTTGTAGCTGTAATACATCCTTGCCCAGTATTTCAAGTCAAAACATAATGTTGTAACATAAAAATGTACCAATAAGTGCTTTAATGCTGCGTTCTAGTTGTACTCAGAAGTCGGAATTTCCAAGCTCTGAGTCGGAATTCATCTTGAACGCATCCCTGAAGTTATATTTCCGACTCGGAAAGTTGGACAATCCTCACCAACCCCAACTTGACCAGAACGTCATAATCCAAGATGGCAGTGCAGTGCATGCTCAGTGAACAGTTTTAGTTCTCGTAATGTTTTATTTATTAGCACTTCTGTTTTGTTTTTGTGAAACTAAATAAGTGGTATATGTTGTTCTGTCCAACGTCTAACTGTGAACACGCTGCTATGGTGTTTGTAAGAGTGAAATACTGTGTTGTGTGTTGTTTACAACTGGTATAGCTAACAACAACTAACAACAACAGACAACGGCTAATGATAGCTGACAATTGTAAACAACAGCTAACAACGGCACACTGTAGGCGTCCATCTTGGTTTTCCAACTTGTTAACTGGAACGCCATCAACTTGGGTATACCATCATTCCCAGCTCCGACATCTGACTTCTGAGGTAACTGGAACGCAGCATAAGTACAAAGTTTTAGAAAGTTTTAGCATTTGCTAGCATCAGCAGCAGCAGCATAGTGTTTTTCTTTGTTTTTCATGTGGGTGTTGGACAACAAGTTGTCGTCACACGTATTTTTGCGTTTCCTGTCAATGGTATGTTGACAGAATTTGCAAAAAAGCAAGTCACCTGATACATAAAAGTCATTTGGATATTGCTCGGCTCTGTACTTTGGAGACAGACAAGAGTTTCAAAGTTTTTTCGCAGATGTAGCCAGTGTCTCTGATAGCCGTTTCAACATGCTGTTCATTAAGGAGGGAGGCGGTGGATGAGTGTTTGTGTAGAGATGCCACCAATGAGCGGTCCTTGGGAACATTTTACTACACAAACGTTCCTTCTCCTCGCGATAACAGCATGTCAGTCACATTATGCCAATTTCTGCGAAATTCCTTGTTTAACAGTAGATTCCACGATTCCGTTAACGCAGAAATCGTAGGGCCCTACTGAAGACTGGAGGTTTCCACTTATTTCAGTCCTTGCCAGCCCAGCTCATCGTACTTCCTGGACCTTTAATATTAGGTAGGCAGGCTGCTGTCATACCTATGAGAAAGTGACCATTTTCTAAAACCTGGTGCAAACTCTGTCAAAGTATTTCTTTCATACGGTCGCTCACATGATAGAAAATGTTACTCTTGCAGTTGG
Organism: Xyrichtys novacula; assembly: GCA_962446985.1. NCBI lineage: Eukaryota > Metazoa > Chordata > Actinopteri > Labriformes > Labridae > Xyrichtys > Xyrichtys novacula. The sequence goes on from OY660871.1 coordinate 31,588,714, forward strand.
TGGTGTTTGTGGATGTCCGAGTGGTTAAAAAGGCTCCATTTTCAACGAGTGTTGCTAAAAGACTTTGAATGGCTCTGCTGTGAAAATGTCACAATGCGCTGTGTTCGCTGTAAAGCCTGTGGGACAGAGGTGACAGGTAACACTGCATTCGCCACAGAATTGGTGCATTTTGAGCGAACGGGAGCTTGACCGAACAGAGCGAGAGAGAGATAGAGAGAGGGGGAGAGAGAGATAGAGAGCGCTAAGTGCAACAAATGCCAGCACATGAAGAGGGACGGAGAACCAGGAAAGCAGATAACAAATCCTGGCCTGAGGATGTGAAAAACCTCACAGTAGTGTTTGGATTTGAAGTTACAGTAGTCCTTATTTTTGGTTCATGCTACTAAAAGGTTCCTGGTGCTTCGAGCTTGTTGTAGTAAACAAGGATCTGCTTTGACTGACAATATACTGTATTATCAGATTCTAAAGCGGACGAATCAGATTATTCAGACAGGCTGAGGTGTTTTAAACAGTCATATATCAATAGAATATCATCAGACTCATTCATCAACACAATAATCTCATGTGTATGCCATTAGATGTGGCCGTCCATCGGTTCGTACCATGAAAAGGTTTCAACTCTGCTTTACGAGAGGAAAACACAAACCTCATTGTGTGTCTGTGCCAAAGCCGGAGCTTCGATGATACTTCAGCCGACTGAATCAGCCAAACCAAGAGGGGATTTTCTAGAGTGAGAGTCTTCACAGTTCAAAACTGGAACAAAATATGTTGTGTTACTGTCCCTGAGTGAATCTAAACAAGGGTAAAGTTGAGAGGAACACAACTTATCCAAACTGCAGCTGAACTCGGACCCTGTGGGCTTGCTCTCCTTTCCTTACAAATCTGTCATACGCGGTCACCTCTCCGCCTGAAAGCAGGTGAGGAATTATTCAGCAATATTTGCAAGAATGTAGACTATGTTAACCCTGAGCATGTTGTTTAAGGTCATGGGAAGCTGGTATGACATACAGTTATGTTAAAAGAGGGACACAAACCGAGGCCCCTCAGTGTCAAGAACATTTTCTCACATCCAGGACCCTGACCTCCTCATCTTTTATGTTACACTTCCCTCTATTTATATGTCGCCCTGCATCCAGTGCGAGGTCACTTTCCAGCCTCTCCTGCCTTTGATACAGCATCTTATTGGGCTTTTGTTGCCCACGAGGATGTGGAGGACGGAATTGTAAGCAGCTCTGACACAGGGAGGAAATGGGCAGATGTATTCAACGGAGGCTTTTATGCGTGCAGCGATGTAGGACGCTGTAGATGCAAAGTCTGAGTCTGTGCAGGTTTTTGGAAATGATAAACTTTAGTGAAACATAAAATTCTATCTTGCTCTTCTGTGGGAGCCTCGAGTGCCCAGGCGTCACTTTATTTACTCCATTATCCCTTCATTATAATTCTATTACAGTTGTTTTCACAAGATCGTAACTTATTTATCTCATTATCTTAAGATAACTGAACTTGCTCAGATGTTCTGGTGAATATGAAACTAAAACAGTCTGATTGCTGTGATCGGCCAAACTGTAATATGCTGCCGTTATTCTCCGAGGCAAGCTAAACCTGGTTCCTAGTTGGTGCAAACCTGGAAATGATAGTTATGGCCAATTCAGCACTGAATGGGGAAGGAAATGTTAGTTAAATGTTGTATGGGGTGACATACGTCCTCTTTTATGTGGACATGTCCTCTTTTTGGGGGATTGTTCAGCCTTGTCCGGCCTGTCTGGGGGAGTTTATAAAACCCTTCAAATGTCCAGGGTTTTGTATGGAAGTTTTGAGTTTGTGTAGCGTGGACTAACTGAGTTAGCCACACTCTACAAGCCAATCCAATCATTCCTGGCAGACTTCGATGGCGGCAGTAGCTCAGGAGGTAGAGCGGTCGTCCAATAACCAGAAGGTTGGCGGCTTGATTCTCCCCTATCTCGAGTTTGTCAGCTGTGTCCTTGGGACCAAGACACTTAACTCACCTTGCTCCTAGTGTGTGTCCTCCACTGGTGTATGGTTGTGAGTGTCGTGTGGTGGTGGTTGGAGAGGCTGTAGGCGCAAACTTGCAGTCACGTTTCCGTCAGTCTGCCCCAGGGCAGCTGTGACTACTAAGGTAGTTTACCACCACCCAGGTGTGACTGTGTGAGTTAATGAATGATGTATCCAATGTAAAGTGCTTTGAGGGTCTCTGATAAAGGGCTATATGGAATCTGATGCATTATTATTATTATTATTATTATTATTATTATTATCCCATGCTGAATGATTTAAACTGTTTACCGAGTGTTTGATCACATGAGACCTGTCAGTTTGTAGGAATTAGATTCTCATTTCAGCTGAGAAATTAGTCACCTTTAAAAATCTCTGACCTTAAAATTAAGAATTACAGTTAACCTTTAATCGCAGGAAAACAGAGTGAATAAAATGTACGGCGGCATATCTACTGTTAGAGCCCTTCTGCTGCATCCATTTTTAACGTTATAGTCCTGAAATAGTGGCAGAGTTGTGCCCGGCTTTCAAACATTTCATAAAATAAATTAAATCTATTTTTCCAGTTGATTCGCTCAAGAGAAAACATCATTTCTAAACTGAGTTCAACTTCAGTGAACCGCACTGAAATACATATTTGCACTGTCAACCATAAAACCTGACCCGTAATCTAAAAGCCGCAAAAGCCTAATAGGAGGATGTAATAGATACTGTGTTTTAGTTTTATTAACTTTTACACAGGAGACTCCGATATCAAATACTTTAAAAACTTCTGTCTTGTTAAAACCCTGTGAATTATTCTCTTTACAACAAATGAACCCTGAAAGCTTTTCCCTCTTCATTAAGTCTGCTGAAGAAGAGGAACCAAACAGACCAGGAGGTTTCCAGTGCTCTTGAGTATGAATGTCGGGTGAATCGTGCTTCTTCATCTGAAGGATGGGAACCCTTATAATAACCTGATTATGAAGTATCATTGAATATAGTGACAGTAAAAACCTATCACCTGCCATCTTTATTCAAATAACAGACACAAACTTTCCTAGGATCAGAAAACCAGCAGAATTTGCACTGATCTAATTGGGAGATTCAGCCAAAGCAGAACTGTCAGATATGAAACGTCGACTTGACAGTCTTTGGCAAATTCAGTGAAGTTATTTCAGCCAGTGTACCTTGACCTCATTATTTTGTGTTTTATGTGTCAAAATCCAGAGAAATGTGTCTTTTTGTTTGTTTTTCATGTTCGCACAGGATGAATCATCACCGTAGGATGTGTTTTTTTTTCATTTCTCTCTTTCGATGCTTGCCTCTGTCCTGACTTTGCTTTGACTGACATGAATAAAAGAAAAATAGAGCCAAATAGTTGAGTCAGGTCATGTCAGTTTTATTTATACAGGTCTGTCTCATAAATATGCCTCAAGGGGAAGAACAATCTGAGGAGCGTATGGCACATTCGCTTTCTAACCCAACCTCATCCCCCCAAACAAACAAACAAAATAAGAAACTTAAACAAGAAAAACAGGAGGAAATGTTATGAAAGAGAAACAGAGGAGGATCATAATAGACAGTGACAGTAAAGTATAAGGTCGTTGTTGTATATGTACCTTAAATGATGCAATGACTCAGTAGACGATGATCTGACACCATCCATGAGGAGTGAAAACGTCATTTCAAGTTTTCCTTTTAAGGTACTTTTTATTTCTGTCAAGCAATACTAAAGAGATACCGTGAACCATGTTAGATACAGCGACACCGTGGCTGTCAGAGTTCTCAGGACTTTGTTGGCTTCAGATCAACTCAAAGGCAGCTTTTTAAAAAAGTCTCTTTTCAGGTTTCATTTTTCTAAGACGTAGTCCATTTCACATTCACTTTAACAACTGAGGCAAATTATCCGATGATTGGTTGACTGAGCTGTCCTTTCTAATCTTCTTCTCAGTGAATTTTTCTGTCAAGATGCTGAATAATGTATAAAATTTTGATGGAATTACAGTAAATGTCAACCCGCACTTAAATCCCTTTATGTAAGTCGATATGAATGTATCCCATTTTTATCAACTTGGATTTATGACAGTATAAAATAGAGATACTACAGACCTGACAAAGTATATTTGTATATAACTTTAGTATGCATAAAATATTCTTCTCTGTTGTCGTCAAACTTGTTTTTAAGATTGTTTGATAGACAAACATTTGTATTTGTTTGTTTTCTTCGATTTGGTTAATGCCTCTTACAGGAATGGGCATTTTCAGAAAGTCCCTCAATTGATTAATCATATAAATTAACAATCAATCATTGATTTAATTGAAAATATGCAAAAAAAAATTTTCCTTTCCCCCCCCCCCCCCAAAAAAAAAAAAAAAAAAGTATTCAAGACTGCGTGCTACATGCTCACTCATGCTCCCTACCTGCTCGGGTACCGTAATAACTTTTTTTTTTTTTTATCCTCATTCATGAAATGCTTACATGTGAGACATTTCTGGGGGACAACTGGGGGACAACTGTAGCCAGGGACAGGTCATCCAAAATGGGGACTGCTTCCCGAAATCAGGAGACGTCTAGTCGATTAATCATGCCCATTCCTAGCTTCTTACACTCAGCTCCTTGTGTGTTTCACCAATCTCAAGTTTGCTTGATCTACAAATAACTCGAGGGATTTTTCTACGACTTGATGGGCTGAACTCCTTTCAACACCATGAAATCTGACTTCAGTTGGACTCTGTTCATGTCGTCTTATAGGTCCAGTTTCAGTCTCGTGTATTATCACAACCCGGGGGCTGAAATCACTTTCAGGCCACTGCATGGATCTTAAAATTGCGTCATTTTATGCGTCTTGATTGCAGCAAATCTCCTATTGTTATTGTCGTTGACTCACCCCCCCTGTTGTAAAATCACAGAATGTACTGGTGGGATGACAAAAATACAAACTCTTGTCCTCCGTGGAGACTGAGAGGAGAGAGAAAGCCGAGCTAAAACACACCATTCACCCAGAAACTGAAAAAAACAAGGAAAAAATGAGAGGAGGGGGAGGGACTGTATTTTTAAAGTGGTAAAAACTGCACAAGGGACATTCAGTTCCTCGGAGAACAGACCATTACCACCTCTTCTTCCGTCATGAGTCACACTGCCTTCACCGTCGTATTATTTCAGCGCCCTAATTAGTTTTTTTTTATGTTTTCTCACAGTGATCTCTGGAGTGGCACTCTGGCCCTCATAAAAAAGGATGAACCCACAGTTAATAATCCTTCAGAAAGAGAGGAAGTGAAAAATAGAGGGATTCAGTGTTGACATGCTCCTCCTGTTGACATCTGTTCCTTCAAACAACACGACCAAAACCATTTTCATTAGAAGAAAGCGGCTATAAAATACGAGATTAGTCCGTAGCATGGAAACTGACGGTATTAACCTTTATTGGTGCTTTACAGTAGACGAGCAGATTTGTTAATGCCTCTCACGTATGCGGTGACCCCAGTGGGACACCGTTATTTATAAAGGGAAAGTGGAGGGAGTATTAGGGGAGAGAAGGGGGAGAGAGAGAGAGAGAGGGCCTAAGAGAATAGAGATGATTGAATGGGTGTGAAAGAGGAAGAGAGCAGCAGAGACAACAGAGACCCACTGTGAAAATGAATGCATCCTCTCAGGAAGGAGCCGCGTACTCCAGGGAGGGAAATAATAAGACTTCCCTTCGGTGTATTCTGCAGCCAAATGCTATGATTGATCAAGTCAAAGCTCCTCTCTTTATTAACGCTGATCATATAGAGCCGGCAGTGGGGTCTTCCTACAAGACTGCGAGGATGAGAGGGAAGAGCACTCTTCAATTTCATCGCAAATTTATTTCCGTCTGTCAGGTTCAATTTATCCGCTATATCGCCGCAATACCCCGATACGTCTGTCAGAGTCTGCTCGTCAGAAGGAACGGCTAACTTTTAAGCTGCCACCATCAAACATCCTTCAAAGACACCATGTTGGCCTTTGAGCGATTCTGTTTCATACCAGTCAAGTCTGATCGTCTCTCCGTCAACTCAAGACCAGGAAATTTGAGATCTGGAGTTTTATTCCTGCTGTAGATATCAAGTTAAGTAAATACTGCGGCATCAGCTGAAGAATAAGAGCAGTAATGGTTCAAAGTGACGTTCCCACTCTTATCTCTACAGGAAAAATAGCTTTACTTTATGTTCTCTCCAAATCCTCTATCAAAGACGAACCTCACATCACCCCATCATGCTTTCAGATTCCTCTTCCAGATCTCATTGCTGAGTAAACAGGATGTATTTCAGCGCTGATTTTGATTCCCAGAAAACGCAGACTTTGTGAAGACAGTCCAAGGCCGCCGTTGAGTATCTTTGCTCCTCCGCCTGCTGGGGCGTCTTTGAAAAGCGGCTCTTTAGAGAGGAGAACGTCCTGTCAAGGGTCTCATCTACAAAATACAACTCTGCTGCTGAAGACTCTGGACACTCTGCAGCAAATCAAACAGAAACTCTTTGGATTATATTTAGACTTCTACCTTCGAAGGTAGGGAGGAGGATTTCAAGTGAGTTAGCTCTTATCAGAAAAGCTCTCACACCGAAAAGCCAAATTTCAGATGAAAAGGGCCTCCGGCTTCTCTAAACACTCTCTGCATCGAGATATCCGTCTTTTACAGATTGATATCGACGGCTGAAATGATCGTGTTTTTGGCCGTCCTGTTTAGAGGACATTTAACTTATTGATGCAATTTCGAAGGAGAGACTTATAGTCAGAGGAAATAAAGAACCCAATACAAGGGCCCCTATTTAGATTATCTTTAATGTATGACAAGTCCCTGGTCTGGTAAATATGTATTTTGGGTCCAACATGAATCAGATCAGTTATTCTGCCCGCTCTCATTCCCACCAGGTGCGTCTGCAGGTGGCTGCCTACACAGTGGATTTCAGCTTCTCTAATCAGATAGACCAGGCCTCAGCTGATACAGATTCTTGGCCAAATACCAAATATGGACCCTGACAATCAGCCAAGGCCAATAATTGCATAACGTCATTACTTGTTTCAAACTCTGGACATGCAGACAGTGATTTGGAAAGAAACTAACAGTGATTTAAGTTTCATGCACATCTAAATAAAGTTGGTTGTGATCCTTGATGGACTTGTTTTTGCTGCCAGATCGCATGGCTGTATTTTCTACTGCATTCATAATGGATTCTGTTCAGTCTTGATATCTGCAGCCATGATGGTCAGTGACATTTATTACCAATTATGTTTGTGGATGGTAAAATCTTCTCTTCTGTTGTCTCTAAATGGTGACATGAATTTCCTAACTCCATTTGATCTGCAGAGTCCAGCTAAAGACCCGGTTCTTTAGAGAACAAGATGCACTTAGCTAAGGTAGGGCTGCGTGAGTTTGGCCAACAATAAAGTCCAGATTCTTTCTCTGAAAACTCGACCATCTATCTCAATTTTTTTATTCAGTGACAACTTCACCAAAGTTCACTGTACTAATAAGTTTTTCTATCATCTCTTGGAGCGAAATCACTGAAAACCATGTAGTGCATATTTATGCCAAGCCAGTAAGTGGCGCTGTAGGGCTGCCGAGGAAATGCACAAAAGACAGAAGAAGAGTACAGAGCATGTGTATAAAGGTTGTTTTGGCCGGACATGTGCAGGGGCCATAAAAGAGTTACGCTGTGTGTTATGGTAATCGTTTACAGATTTATGCACTCTCCGACCCGTTTTCAAAAAGTACAGTTTACAGTCACCCGAAACGCCGTTTCCGTGTGGATGAAACGCAGATACAACAACAAACTTTAGCGTTTCCTGAATTCGTTTCCGTGTTGAAGGGTTGATACCGTCTTCAGACAGACTTTGCAGTTGGGAGTGGTTTCCTCTTCATCTGAATCTGCAAAGCCGTACCGATTCCACACGACTGACTTGTTATTGTCCTATTTAACCACGAAATTCTTGCCTTCTTTTGTAAACGCTTTGTTTGTTTACACTGGTGTGTGTAGGAACTGGGGAGCGCTTCCACAGGAAGGGGGAACCTACGATGGGACATAATAGAGAAGAAAATTGATTTGACGATTTTAATTTTTTTTACATCGTCATAATCAAATAATCCGATTACGACTGAAAATTGATCTATCGTGCAGCCCTAAGCTAGACTTGTCCCCGCTGTTGTCCTCAGTGGTAAAGTGAGTCTTCCAGCTACAGTAGACTCGCACTGTCCTGCTCTACTTCTGGGATTTTGTGCCCGACTCCTTGTGAGTAACCCAGCAGAGCAACACGCCCACTTTACAGCTAACCACACCTTATTTTAAGACCAACACGCCCACTGGCATAAATTCACTCGAGATGATAAAACAACATGAGCGCTGGGTGTGACACTAAAGACTGTTGGTTGGTAAACACAACTCTGACACTTCCGCTGCACGCCAAGATGCCAAGAAGAAACTTAATGAGAGAAGGGTTGGTTTTCATGTTCACAGTAAATTTCTTGTTGAAGTGGCCTCTGGTTCGATTCCCAGTTTCTGCCCTTTGCTACAAATCAGTCTTCTCTCACATTTCCTGTCTAATGCAAACTTTTGCCCAAAAAAGACTAAACTCCTGAAAAGATATCTTAGAAACCAAGAGAGTCAAGGATAAGTAAATTTTTAGTTTTACTCTGGGCGTAAGAACAAAACGAACAGCTGAGGAAACTTATTGATCTGGGAACAAAGTCGACGTTTCAAGGCAAAAAGGCAGGATGTAAAGAAGTTCTCCTCAGATTAAAAGAATGAAAACTTCCTCCTCTCACCGACTTTTTCACAGGAACTCAATTTAAAAGGTTGGTTTTATTCTCAGCATTTCAAACATCTTTTTTGTTTTTTTGTCCCTTGACTTTCATCATTATTTTTGACACCTAAACTTTTAAATAGACTCTTAAATTCATGAATGACACCACATCAATGTTTGGATTCTGCTCTTGAAATTTTAACTCTGAGACAAAGTTTTCACTTATATATTGACAACAGCAATCTTTCTTGAAGCCTTGGCTGTCTACAATTCATATATTTGAAAAGATCAATATTCACTGCATTGATTTGCACCACCATGCAGAAAAGTGTTGGGTTGTCCAGTTTGTGCAGGAACACATTCCTGTTTTATTTGCTTCGTTACACATGATTGGAAAGTCTTTTTTGAACCTCAGGATTGTCCTGATGCAGATTTAAAGGACTCAGAGACCGCTCTGACAGCTTTTTAGTTTATATTTGTCTTCTCCAAATTGTCCTCACGTCTGATAAACCTTCAGATCTGCGTTTGTGTTTCCAAACAAAAGAGAAGTACAGACAAATCTAGCAATGATTACATTTATTGATCAGCAATTTTTCCACAAAAAAGCTATAAATATATTAATGGAATGTAATGGAACAAACGTTCACCTTCAATTTTCAATGTTCAGTATTCAGTCGACTACGAGGCAGAAAAAAGGGACCAGGAAGCAGAGATTCTGAGGCATTGTTTCGATTAAACCACTAAACCCACAGAACGAGTTTTATCTGGGGACCTCTGGTCATCGTGGCGTTAACGATGGGTGTTGCACATTCACACTAGATAAGCAGAGACTCTAATTTACATGGATTTACTGATATTTCCTATTGAAAACACAGAGTAGCTGCAAAACACCAACCATGTCTCTGCGGGAAGATTTACACTCTACAGTGTTTAGAAAGAAGACGTCCACATAAGCTAAATACCATGAAAGAATCAACCAATCAATCTTTACTATAATAAGGCAAACTCACAATTTATTATCTCAAGATGCTTTGCAACAAAACTGGTCTAGACTGTAGTGTCTAAAAGAATCTTTATTGGTGGACATTTGTTAATGGTAAGAACATTAAGGGAAAAATTAAGTTATGGTCAAACTCACCATAACACAGAGTTAGACGCCCCCTAGAGAGATGAATGTTGCCAACTGCTTGCTTTTCTAGTTATACCAACTTTAGTAATGACCGCACAGATTGCAATACACAGCGATCTACATCTCCACAAGGTCAGAAAAGCACCTAACTTGATCACCGAGTGCAGCGGAGTTTCACAGCTCAAGGAAGAACATTTATGATCATTACTTCATGGAAATGCAATCAGACCGAGACGCTAAGACAGAAGAACTACCGCGTCTGCAGTGCAAAATGATTAATATGATAATTATTGCTTTAAGGAAATGATCCATTGACTTGTCAGGGCTCCCCCACAAACAAGGGGCTGCTGGAAGAGAGTAGGTTTAGTCTCTTTGCTAAAGAAATGAGGCAAAGCTAAAATTATGCAAAGCTTGTACTATTGCCGGACCCCTATATGTCCTGTTGATGAAGTTAGGTGCTGTTCTGAGCATTATGTGTTGCTATAGAGTGGCGTTTTGGTTGAGGTTTGTGAGTGGAGACATAGACTGCTGTGCATTGCTATCGTGTGGTCGCTGCTGAAGTTGGTATAACTAGAGCAGCAAGCGGTCATTCATCTCTCGACGGGGGTGTCTAACTCGGTGCTACAGTGTGTTTGACCCTAAATTAATTTTACGCCAGAATATCTCTTTTAACAAATGGACAATAAGTGTAAGAGGAGACATTTGTATCCAGAATCTCACCACTACACATCACTAAATATTCCCATTTCTCTAAACCGAACCTTTAAAAGCAGAACTAATTTTTCAATTACACTGATAATCTACTTGTATCTGTACAAACCTTGAAAATTTGATTACTTTCATTTTGCACAGTCAGACACACAGCTTGAGAATCCTATTATATCTGCGTCTACGATTTGCACCGTGCTGCTGTTTTAATGCATCATTTAACACATATCTAGTCATGACAATCAAAACGCTGACTCCCGCGTTGTTCCAGACAGGAATTACTCGTTTAATCGCCGGTGTGAAAATATGCAGACACGGTGTAGCCATTCGCATTCTCTCGTAGCATCTGCATAGCGTCCAACATGTGAGTAATTCACATCTGGTGTGCAGCATCATTAGCCCACATTCATTCCCAGATTGCTCAGTGTTGTCACAGCCAATGCCCTCCACGGGGCAGCATGTACAGACTCACAGACACAAACAAACAAATCCCAAACACCCTCTGGATGCTGTGCTATCAGCTCACAGATGCTTAGTTGACTCCCATTTGCCTGCTCCTCTGCTCCACGTGGTTGTTCTTAAACAGATGGAGCCATAACTTAGCACTTAGCCGTCTTAATGCTAACACCATCCTGCACGTTAAGGGCACTGCTGCCACGCCCTCTCTGGCTCTATCCCTCTTGAGATTTGCTTCTTGTTCTTTACGTCCCCACAGCTCGCCCTCATGGCTCCACTCCAGCACCCCTCATTCCCTCCCGTCCCATTCTCCGGTGATTACCACGTTAATCCATTTTTAATGGATTCGGCGCACTCTCTCCACCCGTCCCGATGCTTACCCCTGATTAAACCTCCGGTGTGTTACGATCCAGATGTCACGAACGGATCGAGGAAGAGGAGAAAGGTGTTTATATGAGGCGGAGCGCAGAGTTTTCCGGTTCGAGTCGGGAGAATTGATTGGCTCCCCAGGGCGGCTTGTTCAATCACAGCTACAGAGAAGCTATTATCTTGTGTGTGTTTAATCCGATTGTGTTGTCTTCCCCTTACAAGGAGTCTGAAGAGAAGTGTTTGATCGCGCCGCTGTCCCCAACTGAGCTTTGAGGATGGACAGGGTGGGAGATTTCTCTGTTTATGGATAATGATGATGTGTCAAGCTGCAGGTTCAGGACAGGTTCAGGTGTTCTCTGAGATTGCTTTATGTAGATGTGGATGTAGGAAAACATCATATCAGAGACTCACACTGGAGGAAGAAGAAGTGTGCATGGAGTGGATTTGCTCACATCTTCCCTCTGTCCTTGCCCGTTTGTGTGTGTTTGCGGTTTTGGGTGTCGGTGTGTGGAAGATCACATGCTCACTGGCCCCATATCGTCCCGGAGCGGCGCAGCAGCGAAATCAAAGGGCAGAAACAGAGAGTTGTGTGCTCATTTATCTCAGCGCCTTCACATAGAGGGTGGCAGATTTTACAGCTCTCACCCCCCAGTGCGATCACAGCGCTCAGCGTGTGTGTGTGTGTGTGCCTGTGTTTGGATGTGTATTGTGCTCTCTCTCTCTCTCTCTCTCTCTCTCTCTCTCTCTCTCTCACCTTAGACCTTCTGCTTTACCTGGTCCATCCAGGCAGTGATGTCCTCACTCTCTGAACAGTCCATTAGCTCCCCCCACATCACAGTGAGCAGGACAGATTTGAATATCATGTTGCTGTGCCATGAAAGCTTTGTTCTTTTTCGCCTCCTAATTTATGGAGGAAACGGAGGCAGTGGGTGTCTCATTTATGCATAATGATATTCCTTGTGATGTCACTTCTTGTTATCTTGTTTCTGACAGAGAGGACGGGGTATGCATGAGGATCAGATGAGTGCTAAGTGATAAAAAAAGCATGTATGGTACACGTTGAGCAATTCTGTTATCTATGCAAGAGGAGATATTGAATAGGATATGGATCATCCAGGGGTGGTGACCCTCAGTGCCACCCCAGAATCCTTCACTATGATTGGCCAATGCAGTGCAGGGTGTTGTGAGTGTTTTTCAGCCTAGAGTCTCCGATCTTTGGGGAATATGAAGCTGCATGTGAGTTGTTTTTGAGGTCCACATAGCAAACGCCTCAAAAATTTAAAGGTACAGTGTGCGGTATTTGGTGGCATTTAGCAGAACTGACTTGTTGGGGATGGACTTTAATATTCATAAGTGTTTTTAAATCATAGACTGTATATGCGATAGAAACTTCCACTTCCTGAAACCAACATTGCACAGTTGTGTTGTACACATTCGGCGGGAGAGTCGCCGAGAGACACTGTAATGATGCTCAGCTCAAACAGCGTGTCCCCCTAATAACTTTTAAAAATGGAGCTGTACAGAAAAAGGAGGACTTGAGCACAAAACAGTCTTACAGTAACTACATGTCAACATCACAAGCGGGGGGGAGAAACATTTATATTCTGTGTAATAAATTTCTAAAGTTTGTCCACAGCTCCATAGTGATTGCTGGAGGAAGCGGGATTTATGACCCAAACTGCAGACAGTCACCAGAGGGTGCTGTTCTCGGAGTAGCTTTACCCAATGAGGAGGCAGACGCTGTCCATTCTATATACAGTCTATGGTTTAAATTAGTGCATGATCACCAGAATTTGGGATTTCCCGATAAGATATTGATATTGGATATCGGTCTGATATCAACAAAAAATTCGGCCTGCATCTAAAATCTTCGATATCAGCACTCTGATACAAGCAGTCAGACTTCACTCCAGCACCTCTATCTAGAAGCGCCCTGATCCAGCATGTAGAGCCCATGTGATCACAAGAATAGTGTGTACTAAGGTACTAACAAAGTACCCAGGAGTAAGAGTGATGTCGGCCCTGTGGCAGTATTTTTCATTAAAGTCTGAAAAAGATGTTGCAGCTCAGTGCAAAACTAATGTGCCAATATCATATCAATATCGGTATCGGCCAGTATTGAAAGCTACAATATTGGTATCGTATTAGAGGCAAAAAAGTTGTATCTGGACACCCCTAATCAGAACATATATTCAGATGTTATAAACTTTATCATAAACCTTTTAAAACTTAATGGTTGCGGGTCCCTTCCATGGAGGCGGCCATCTTGCTCCTCCATGTTTCTACATTAGCATAGAGTGGACAAATGAGTAAAATATGTGCTTATGTATTCAGTAAGTTGGAAGATGATGAAGATGAAGGTTGTGCACGGAGATGATGGTAAAAACTGGGTAGCTTCTTGTCCCCCACTGTCAATCCACTGACAGGTGGTGTGGGCGAGGGAGCATTTCAATGTAGAAGTTGACGTTTCTACATACTGAACCTTTAAATGTCTCAAATATTGTTGGTGCCGTGGAGTAAAGGACATCAAAACTTGTGAAATGTTATTTAAAAATGTCTCAAATTACTTTTTATGCAGACAATGTTGATTTATGATGTACTGATGAGCGTTTAATGGTAGGGCTTGAAATTACACATCACCAGCTGGTTGCCAATATTTTTCATTGCACACCTGAGTCTGTTTACTTCTGCTTTCGAGCCAAGAACCCATTTCAGCTCAAAATAATTTTTCCCTTTGTTATAACAGATAAACTTTGAAGGGAGCAGATGGAAGTGCGGTGGGTCCTTTGAGAGAAATCGGTATCACAGCAGATGAGTTAGATGAACTCATCTGCTGTGATAGTTTGATTTTTTGTGATGTGAAGCTGTAAAATTCTCCAGCTTTGAGTAAACCAAGAGAACATGACATGGTTTATTACATGAATAAAATCAGCCATGTTTTTATCATCATTTTATCATTTCAAAGTAATTTAGCCAGCTGACTGCCTGCTGCAGTAAATAAAGACAGTTACAGGAAACAACTTTGATTCAATTTAACAAAAATAAAGATTCCTGGCTCACATGCAAGTCTAAGGTCAGGAGCTTTGTAATATGAGTGAAGAGACGATTAGCAGCTGAACCAGCAAGGAGAGAACCAGTGTTGGAGGCGGGAGGAGAAGATAAAGAGAAATTAAACTGTAATGAACATAGACTGGATATAAAATGGACGTGGTCTGCCTCCTCGCTGGGTGAAGCCAACACAAGAACAGCACCCTCTGGTGACGGGCAGCAGTATAGGTCATAAATCCCGCCTCCTCCAGCAATCCCTATGGAGCTGTGGACAAACTTTAGAAATAAATTACACAGAATAAAATTTTTTCTCACCCCTGGTTGTGATGTTGACATGTAGTTACTGTAAGACTAGTTTCTGCTCTAGTCCTCTTTTTTCTGTGCAGCTCCATTTTTTAAAAGTTCATGTTTTATATCATTGACACCTGATACAGCCTATGGGCGTGCGAAGATTGCGTAGTTCACCGGGGGGATATGCTGTTTGAGCTGAGCGTCATCACAGCAACTCTCAGCGACTCTCTCACCGACAGCAATTCGACTTCAAATTTATAATATGACGGAAGACGGAGCCAAGTTGTCCATAGTATATACAGTCTATGGAGATGAAGTGGAAGGTGAAGGTGGGAGCCAGTGTTGCCTACTCCCAAGGAAAGTCGCTAGTGGCTGTCCGAGAAATCGCTAGATGATGTCATTACCTTACAACCGCTAGCTGTTGAGAAGGTTAGCATCAATACCTGCTTTCATGTCAGAGTCTCCAAACTCCAAATCTAGCGACTCAAAAAAGTCATTAGGCTCTTTTTTGAAAATTAGTCGCTAGGGGGGCTGAAGAGTCGCTAGATCTAACAACAAAGTCGTTAGGTTGGCCACACAGTCGACTGTAGTTTGTGTTGAAACAGTGAAAACTGTCAAAGTCAGCAGGATTCTTACCCTGCAAAGATAAAACATCATCATTAATTGTTCACTAATCTAACATCATAATTTCAGTCATTGTGTATTTGTTCGGCTGTCTTGATTGACTATTTTATCACTTTATATTTTGAGTCAGGGGGGATGGATAAACAGAACTCCTGTCTCTTTTAATTACTGTAATTACATCGTGACAATAGAACAATGTCCCTGCAATATCTTCGTAGTGAGGAGAAGCCAAAACTCATGAAATATAACCAAGCGAAGCTAAAATAAACCTCAGCCCTTCTCTTGAGAGTGAAATGTCTTGCTGTAAGCTTGTTCTTTGCTCCGTCCTCCAGCGCTGAACTGTTTACTGAGCGAGCAGGAAAGAAAAAAAAGCCCGAAACTCGAATTTCATGAAAACTCCTGGCCCAAAAACACGGAGTTAGAGTCGTCTGGGAGGTGAGTGTTGAAAGCTTACAATCCTCTACAACTCAGGAAAAAGATATCATGGAGGTACATCAACACGGCATGTCAGCGCTGTCCATAACAGCCTGTATTTACAGAAAAGACGTGTGTTTGAATTTACAATGAACGACATTAAAAAGTCTTCTGGAGAGCGAAAGAGTCCATGACAGCATAAATACAGCACATAAATTATAGAGGAGGCCAAATAAAGCCTAAGGACAGGCTTTTATCCTAAAATATGCTGCGTATTTGCATGCACTGTATAAACTGCGAGCATCCTCTTCATGTTTTCCTGCTGATTTAGGTGCTTCAGATCTCTTCGCTGTTTGGTTGACCTTCTCCTCACTGGCAGAGTCTCTTTTTTTTTTTCCGCTGCTCTCAGTAAATATTAGAGGAACTAATTCACAGCCAACTCACTCTGCTCCAGCTTACAGTTAGCATATGTGTCTGAGCACGTGGCTGCGGTTGCCATATGGAAATGATGGCAGCTTCCCCGCCGCTCATGCAGTCGAGTGGCTTCGAAGGCGCACTAAAAGCTGCCGGGACTGAGCGCTGGCACCTCACGTTGTTGTTGGACGCAGATTTATGTCTTTTCGGAAGTGCACAAACAAGTCACTTGCCGGTATTGATCTGCCCTCTGGTCAATCCGTTACTCGGAGTAAATTATGTCTTCAGAGAGCTTTGGGAGAATCTGTTTAGTCTTGATCAGGATGATTTTGAAGAGGTGTTTAAAAATGGAGAATTAATCAGATCACACAGAAGCCGATAAAAGAGCAGATTTAAGAGAGAGTAATGGTCCGGCTTTAGGGATTGTTCTTTGACATTTTCAGGTGATGTCTAATGACATATTGACGCCTCGACAAACTCAAAACTGTTGACAGAAAAAATTAAAAACAAACCGTCGATGACCTCCAGAAAAATCGAAACCTAGAGACCTTTACACCAAAGAGAGGCGAGAAATGTCCAGAGCCGTGTCCATCCTGAGCCGCCATCAATATCCTAGCAACAGCCTCCCAGGGGGCTCCATAATCTTCCCCATCGAGCCAATTAACAAGTGGGTTTGGTGTGAGAAGGGGGGCAGAGGAGAGGTGACCTGGATCAAGCTTTGTACTGCAGACCGAGATCACAGCATTATCGCTTTTACTCGACACCAGGGCTATTTCTGTTGGCGACCAGGTGGCACCTTTCTCTGCATGTTGAATTCTGCCTCTTGATTTGATTAGCTGCAACTCAACACTAGTTAGCGCGGTGTCGTGTGGGAAGGATTGCCTCTGAGCTCTGGCCACATGCCTGCTGATAAGCTGTTTCAGTAAAAGAGGTCGTGCATTGAAGGAAAAGAAAAAAAAAAAAAAAGATACCCTCTTCCAGCAAGGTTAACTACTTCACACGCCTAAAATGTTGAGAGCAAGGACACAGCTCGAGTTTTCTTAAATGGACCAAATTGAATTTCCTGAGAGAGCGAGAAAGCTTCCTGCTGATCGTAATGTTCGCACAGCCCGCTCCTTGGATCCTCCCTCGTCTGGCACGAGCGTTCAGGTACTCTCCCGATCAAATGCAGCCCCATCTGGGAGGAGGCCTTCATCTGCCTCCACAGTTTGACAGTTATTCACTACTTCTGTTGCAGGCAGACAATAATGTCAATGCTCTATATCCTGTGCTGCTTTTTATCTCGCGGAGATGCCAGGGTGGGAGTAGTGCTCCCGTTCCTTGGCACATATGGATGCTTGCAGTATCTCCCATGAATAATTCAACAGTTTTTCCTCCTTAGTTGCAGAGTTGACATTGAGCTTGTTGTGTGTCATTTCTCTATCTCTTGGATCCCCCACGGAGAAAGCACTACTGTATTCTCTAAGATAGAGGGGGCAGCGTCTTATGCCGAACTTCTGTATGCAAAACTGAGCATCCGATCAAAGGCTTCAGTGCAGAACGGTATATCGCACAAGATGCAGAGATGCACACGTGCTGCATAGTAAACAAGGAAGTGCATGAGCAGAAACCTTTTCCATTCGCTCAATCAAGAGCAAAACCCACTGATTCTGACAAGTGCGCCCGAACCTCTCTGGTATTATACGCTCACACCTCCACATGCGTAGGCACTGGCACAAATTAGCGCAAGCAAGAGAGGCTGATGTCCTTCGGGAGAGGCAGCTGTCAGTCTCTCAGATCTATTCTTGGCTCAGGGAGGTTTCACACAACTGGAGGAGAGAGGGAGCCTGACAGGTTCTGTAGTAATCAATCATCTGTCCCTCCGGCTGATACACAATTTGATGTGAGCCACGACATCGAGAAATGAAAGGAAGCTATTATTTGAAGGTATCAAAGGGAGGTGAGAGTGCCTTTATCAACAGGTTTAAAAGAAATAACCGTCCCCGCCGTGACAAATAGATATGACTCGGATGCTTCTTCATTCAAAACAGATAACAGGATTATTGGCAACCCGGCCACAAAATGCTAAAATGTGTCCCTACTGCCCTTTTTCTTTGCGTCCCCACTGCCAACATGTTGTGCAATTATAGCTCGACATCCTAACAAGACCTCCCAGTGGACCGCCAGTCAGTGACGCTGTCAATTTTCTCGCTGAGACTGCTGGAAATGTCTCATTACTCTCCTGATAAGCAGCAGAAACTCTCACACAATGAAGCGTGGTTAGCTCACTGTGAGCTGTCCTGCTCCAAAAAAAAAAGTCATTAGAAAAGCAAAACCCTCGGGATTAGCAGCTCCCTCTACCTCACCTCAGTCTGCGGGATGAATAAATCACACCTCCTGCAGAGGGAACAGGTGTGCGAGGTCGGGGAAGGTTCAGTTTGGTCCGTGCACACGTGAAGGCATGTGTCGTCTGGTGTGGTCTGTGAGCTGTTCAAAAAAAAAAAGTGCAGGTGTGTAGAGGTTGTCAGATTGCAGATTTGAGTAATCCTTTAGTTGATCTGTCTGCTGAGTGTGACCCATTTTTTACCAGTGAGGAACTGAAGCCAAGTGCAGGGAACATTTATGCATAAAAGGGAACATTTTCCCACAAAGTGACTGGAAAGCAAAGACAAAAGCAGCAGAGATGAAACAGAGCAGAATGTTGCTGATTGCAATTGGGGGCATGATTATGAAATTCAAAGGTTTTTGCCCTGATTTCACCCTCTCATTCTCTGTTTTCATCATACACTGACATGAAATGAAGGCAAGCGTGAACAGAGCTAACAGAAGGCGGTGGGTCGATGTGGTGGGACGATCACAATCTGCCTGCTTCGCCCTGCTGCGTGCATGTGTATGTGTGTGCATGCATGCATACATGTGTGTGCTTTGAATCATGAATGCTTGGCTCTTAAATCCCTGTTCCCCGTCCAACACCTCCCACCTCCGTACTGCTGCTGAATCAGAGTCCAAGAAGGATCCCCTACAGGGCCTGGAAAGTGGGCCTGCACCTCAATAAGTTGAGCAGCGACCGGCCTCGGAGCGTTTCTCTCTTCTCTCCAGTATGCTGATTGGTACAACACGAAGCCCCGCTGTTACTAGAATTAACAACCTGACAGGCGGTAATTTTCCATCACTGTTGCATCACGAGGGCTTTAATTAACTGAAACAAAAGGATGATGCCGACTCCGTTTCTCGCATTTTAATAAATAACAAACTTTTTAAAGACTTGCTGCGGAGAAGAACTTGGTAAATTTATGCAAATGCAGTGTAATTTCGCCAATAAACTCTCAAACATGTTATTGCCACCTTCCCACTCCTACGCCTCCATGGTTTGGAGAAACAATGGACTACAAAATGTAGGATAGTCACAAAAAAATAGCGTTTACTTTTTACAAATCCGGGAGGACTTTAGAATAAACAAACAACTTTACAACAAAGACAGCTGTTTAAGACACCGTTAAACTTTCTATGAACTGTTTCTGAGCTTTAGTTTGTGCAGCATTGTCTGTTTTTTTCTTCTTTTCATCGCTTTTTTAAAACGGAGGAATATCAACCACAGTTTAGTAAATGTAAATTAAATGGCCTTAGGTTTTCTTTTCTAAGGAACAATCTTTCAGACCACACCAGAACTTTGGATTTAAAGAATAAACATTAACATAATTTTATTCATGTCTGCAGTTTAGCTTGAAGACAAAGTAAAATCAGTCCAACTAGGGCTGGGCGATATACCGAAAATTTACAGATACCGAAATTTACAACAATAACCAACGTCATTTTGCCCATATCGGTATATTCAGTGTCAAACAAATAAATCAAAGTTGGTTTTGGATGTGTGTAGGTAGGCTATGATCTCATGTCCCTTTAAGACGCTGTCCTACATCAGAGACGTGACAAAGAGGGAAAGACAGGTGAGGAGATGGAGGACGGTTCAAAAGTTGTATCGGAGACAAAGTTAATGTAGGAAGGGGTGAGCAGCTTGGGGAGAAGTTATCGTCCATTTATCGTTATTGAGGTGCACTGCTCAATATATCGTGATATTTATTTGAGGCCATATTGCCCAGCCCTAAGTCCAACCCACATTTCCAGAACATCATGTCCTGTAACTGTTGATTTACTGACGTGTAATTCTCCAGACATTTATGGTCCCCAGAGGATGAACCCTGCCGATTTTGATCATGTAAAACCCAAAATTGCAAACACTGGGATCCCCTAGTTTACTATATGTCTCCCAGCAGGCCTCACTAACCAGTCCACTAAATACAACGCTCATATAACTCAAATATCGGCTTTATATTCTGAACTTTAGTGCTAACTTGCTTAAAGCTCCTATAGGGAATTTCCACCCCCATCATTTTAATGAGGAGTAGCCTCCCACCAGGGATTTTGGACCTCATGAAAGAGTCGCAGATTTTGCCCCAAGACTCTAACAAACACAAATATTCTTGAATATTTTTGAGGTGGCCCTGTTGGTCCTCGACCCTTAAAATGCTTAAATTCTAATTTTCTCCCCTCTGGCCTTTTCTAGCTGCAAACTCTTCATCCTGCCTGTGAAGTTTAGCTCTGCAGATGAAAATTCTCGACTTGAATTCGTCTTTTCTGCAGCTGCGCTTGTTATTTATCATCCGTTCCCTTTTCTTTTTTTTTTTGCACGCTCTGGTTGGCAATCATTTGCCTTTTGGCTAACGAGACCAGCCGAATTCAGTTACAGCTGCTCCGAGCCGCGTTACATAAATGAGGAAAACTGTGCTGAGTCTTTGCATAACATCTACACTCTTCAATTTCCCGTCAGTTATTTCAACAGATCGCTGGAGGATGTTGAGGTGTGCAGAAATCTTTTCATGCTGAAAAACAAAGCCAGACATCAAAAAGGCATAGCTGGATATTTTGCCATATTTGATTCCCTTCAAGCGCTTTCTTTCATCTCTTCTCAGTTTATGGATTTTTGCTTTAACCTGGTTTCAATATTTGCTGACTTGTGCAGAAGTAGACTTTCTGCTTTCTAATCCAGGTATGACCTGTGAGTATTGCATTTCTGAGGAGCTGTCTTTTCTGTGTTTTTTACCAGGCAGTTTTTGTCTTAATAGAACAATTTGCAGGATTCTCTTCTGCCGTTTCTCCCATTTACTCCTACCATCTTTTGTGCTACTAAAGGTGATTGTTACCGGATTATGAGATGATTGTGAATCTATTGTTCTGAAACAGACAAATGAAAACCTCCCTGTCTAAACACACGTCTTAATATGTGCCGTGCCTGTCTGAGGATATTCGAACCTCATTATAGTTGACATAACTCAGGAATAATGACATTTCTGGAGGATACAAACTTGTGCGACTCTCTGATTAAGAATAACAACCGATGTGACGTTCCCCTTGAAGATTCAAAGTTTCATTATTTCCTCATCTTGTTGCTTTACGTTCGGTTTTTATGTTTTATTAACACCGAGCAGAGACTGATCAAATTTAAATCAGTGCAAATCAAAGCAGGAAGACAAAAACAATTGAGTGTGCTGCTTTAATTTTCACATTTGTTAGCAGAGAAAGTCAATAGATGTTTTCCTTATTTTTCTGTGAGATAGCCTTGAAGTGGATCCTCGCTGAAGCTGTTGTTGTGATCTCCTGCACGTCCGCAGAGCTAATTTTAAACCTACAGTAAACCAAGTATCCTCATTCTAGTATTACCCTCCGATTGGATTGTGTTGTCGCCCATAATGCATTGTGGGAGGCGGTAATCTAATCCCCGTTTCTGGCACTCTTGAGGGTGGGAGATCTCGCCATCTGATTGGAAAATATATCTTGATAAAGTGACAGCAACATCATCAACAACACCCCTCCAAACCTGAACTGAGCACACATGCAGATAAACTCTGACAAACATACAAACACCTTACCTGTAATACGTGATATATAGCATCATCCCACGACTGTCGTATATTGATGCCGGAGCCTGCAGCCATGGTTCACATCCCCCCTTGTGTAAATTCATTCACAGATTGTCGCTCTGTTTTCATCCCCCCATCAAGAAAATCCACGCAGCGTGAGCCTAATCCACAAAATACAAAAGATTATCCAAGTACTGCATGCACGTAGCTGGATATTACTGTCAGGAGGGGATTTATAAGAGCAGATGAGAACATGTAGATACACATTATATGCAGGCTTAAACACAGTGGTTGGACACAATAACATCAACACCGGCGGAGAATGAATCAATAACCCCGCATTTAAATTACAAACAAATTGGATTTATTCCTAGAGGAAGAAAATCATGCTGGTATTTGAATTGCTGTTTTTCACCAGGTTTCACTTTATCCTCATATATCATTTTTTTTATATGTAGAAACAGAAGTTCAAGGCTTTTTGACAGAGCTGAACAATTTCATTTAAAAAATTCAACAATCCTTTTTTTTTTCCTTTTTTCTATAAAGTGTGTCCCTGTTCCTCTGCCAGCAGTTTTCACAGGGACTCTGAAAGTACTCCCAGTGAAATCTGTTGACAGCTAAGTTTGTGGATTATGTCTGGGAAAGGCGCATTTGTGTTGAATTTTTTAAATGTAATTTTTGAAAGGCTTAAAGACTGCCTCCACCTCCACAGTTTGGGGATGAAAGTAAAAAAAGGAGGAGAAGATAAACCGGGGCATATTTGCATGGCGGGGTGCACTCCTGAGGTAAGCAAGTCAATGAATACGGTGATTCATAGTGGGGTGTTCTTTAGCGTAAATTGAGCTCCATTTTTGGACAAAGACATAGTCGTCTCTGTGACAGACACCACCTCTTGGTGTCTGTATCTGTGTTATTTAGTCCAGAGAAGATGGTCCCTGTATTGGAAACGCCGACTTCAACCGTTTGAGGCCAAAACCTGCCTGTCAGTCACATCAGCAACATCCATAATCGTCTCTAACTTTGCACAACTTTTAGCCTTAATTGACTCCAATCGTACAGATCCACTCCAGTATAGTCAGATCCAAACAGTTTTTAGTACGTGCTCATAAATGTTTAATTCTGCTGTAAAAATGAGCGTATTAATGTCCTCTGTAGACAGTTTATTATCACAGATTAACCTAATGAGCGTATCAGCCCAATAAAAGTACAGCACGGTGTCCAAGGTAGGCCTCCAATTTCCCCCAACGGCAGCAGTAATCCGTCCCAGCCCTCCGTGACCTTAAAGGAGATAAGTGGTGAAGATAATAGATGGGTGGATTTTGGCTCTAATAGAGTTTCCCGGACTTTCGGAGGCAACCTCAAGTGAACTCTAAAGAGAGTGCACTCTTTTGTTCTTCTGCATTGATTTCATTTTTCAACACTGAAGGTTGCAGCTTGATTTTTTTTTTTATCCAGCCTTGATATTTAAAGCCCTGCTGTAACAGCACCAGGACTTTTCTTTTTCCAGTTGACAGATCTTACAAAGTGAAGGACTGTGGCTCACGGATAGATTAACCAAGTTTGGCGGTTCAATCTCAGACTCTTTAAGTTTGCATTTTGAGTTTCGCTTTGGCAGAACACCTGCTCCTGAGGTTTTTACCACTCGTATGAGAGCGTGTTTTTGAACCGCTCAAAAATAGCTAGGTTGAGTCTTTTCTTTGCAGCTTCCAAGATTGATGTAGGAATCAGGAATGTGTGGGTCTAGTCGACTAAATGATCGACCATTACTATTCAATTAAACCAATAATAACTGTATAGATTTAAAATGCAACTGTGGAAGTTGTAAGAATAAGAATCAGAACCTTATTAATCCCCGAAGGAAAATTCAGTTGTCTGTTGTCTCACTTGACATGTCTCTAAAAGTCATCTACTATTTACACAAGAGTTATAAAGTCTGATGGCTGTTGGTACAAAAGAACTTCTGAATCTCTCTGTCCTGCAGCGAAGAGAGAGGAGCCGTCCACCACCATCGGCCCTTTGGTCCATCAAGGTGTTGTGAAGTGGGTGATCCGTGTTCTTTAGAATAGTCTCCACCTTCCTCAGTGTAGATCTCTCCACCACATCCTCCACTGAGTCCAGCTTGAGTCCTATCACAGAGCCAGCCTTTTTCACCAGTTTGTTTAGACATCTTGCATCTTTGACTGATAAAACATCTGCAGCATCTTACTACAGATGGCTATTGTAGTGCTGACACCTGCCACTAGAGGGAGGTAGTTCTTATGCCATATGCTCTACTACCTGGATGTAAACAAGCACAGATGACTGATGGTATCTTGAAGCATAAAAATGGATGTAAACGTGCCGTTTGAGGTAAATCAAGCATGTGGACCCATGTCTGCGAGGAATAGCTGGTGTTAGCCATTGTTGGCCAACCAAGGCGTGTCACATAAACCATACTTGATTTAACCTGATTGTTTTCTTACTTTTAGACGTAAAACAATTTCAAATTTCACATTATTACTTCTTTGAGTTTACTTCATTCTTTTGATCACAGACACGGCGAAACACCAACGGCAGAGTTTTAAACACTTCAGAGGCAGATTTTGTAAATTTATCTTGGAGCCGACTAGATCAGAGCTTTCCAATCAGCACGGCTTTGAGAGATAATTAAATAGACTGCTTGGTGCAGATCTAACCTCTGTAAACATGTAAAGATTCTCATTGATTCACTCTGGTAAAGTCTGAAAAGCAGCCTCCCATCAGCCTGTTACTACTTTGACAATCCTACATGTCTTTTCAACCATGTCAGGGCAGATCAGGAGCTGCAAACTGAGTCCATACTTCATCATACTGTACCTCCATATACACAGCTGGCAGACGGCTGAGTGGGTCACGAAAGTGTTTGGGGACCATGTCCTCTAAGTGGCTCCGTACTTTTAGACCACTGGGCTGGTAAGAATTTAATATCCTGTTTAAAGGACTGAGAGACGAGTGGCTTTGGGACGTCCCAAGTATGAATATCTGTGTGAATGAGTAAATGATGCATAAAAGGCTTTGAGTGGCCACAAGACTTGACGGACACCTTTAAGTGCAGCCTTATCTCATATTTAGACAGATTTTAGTAACCGGCAGTCGTCTGCGGTTCTTAACCAGCCGACTGTGGTGCTGATCTTGTGCTAATCCTCCTTGTCGTATTTAAAACTGCCCCATTAATCTGATAGTGCACATTATGCACAGTTTATGTTGCATGGATTACTTTAATGTAACAACTGCTAACAATTTTCTGCTAACTCAGTGACAAATACAATTAATTTCTGAGCTGAAAGTCCTCCCTTTTTCACCTTTGAAAAGTTTGCATAATTAACAAGAAGCAGTAGAAGCCGAGAAAATGTACTTTGAATATAATAACACAACTCAAGTTGAGCTCAAGTGATAACAGACGAGTGAACAGTAGAAAAGACACATTTCAGGGCAAGAGTGTGGGAGTGAAATGAGATGAAATAATATACGAACCTGCTCCTAATGTGTTCAGTCTTTCTTTGAGAGACGCTCACTTCTCCTAATTGATAGAATTTGTTTGTTTTAGGAAACAACAAGGTCTGCCTCAGGTTAGAAATCCATGCATAGACTGAAGATTTGAAGCTCTGTGCAATTAAAGTTGGGGAAACTGTAAAAAATTGCACCTTATAGATAAAGCATAGGGTATCGTAAACACTTTGAAAGTGGAAATTCAGTTTCATACCTCCAACAAAAGCCTCGGAAAATGCCGTATTTTTGAATGGATGCCTTTTCCACTCAGCCTCACACAACCTCATACATCACAGCTTCAGAGAGGTAATATTTTTTCCAGAGATATTGTTTTGACTTCCATTATACGGCACAGGCTTTCATGATATTGTGTCCTCCCCCTGCACACCAGGGGTGGAAAAGATATCATAAACCTGCAGAAAAATAGATGTTAGATTGGAAGTCTGGGTTAAAAGAAGGCTGCCTGGCTGACACGCCGATGCCACAACATGTCATCATGTCTTTTGTTGCTGCGTCTGTCCTTAGATAGCTGCAACCAGTCGCATTCATATTGTATGTTTGTGCAGCGAAGATGGAGATGAAATACCGCACGGCGACTTGGGGAAAAGCATCCGATGAGACAACATATCATCCCCGCCGTGTGTTCTCCTCTTTTTTTCCTCTGGTTTTCTTGCTCGCAGTAAAACGTCTTGAACAGTCTGTGTCACTGCTGGTCTTGTAAAACCGGCGGCTTTCATCCACGGGGGCCGAGTCACTGAGCCTCAGACAGGCCTGTGAGGCACTGAGACTCCTTACACCCCCCTTTCCCTTTACACCAATACCCTTCGCCAAAGTATCACACCCCTTTGGGGGGCATATACGTGCCTGTCAGCTCAGATTTGAGTCAACAAATCAACAAAAGCAGACATCTGAGGCTTCTCAGTGGGCAGTGTTTGAGGACTTAGCTTATACTGGACCGCTTTTTATGGTGGTAATGTGCGTATCACCTCCCTGCAGAACAAAACAGTCATTTCTTGGTAAATAAAGATAAAACAGTTCACTGCAGAGCATGGACATATTTATTTTTACCTTGACAGTGATAGCTACGGCTACTGTTATTTATCTTGTTTACTCTCTCTCTTTCTGCCTTCTCCCTGATTTTTGTTATTTTTAAACCATAATGTGAAGCGTCTCTTATTTTAACCCAGACTGAGGTGACCTAAAGAAGAAAAACATGCTGCAAATTTGTCCGACGAAGATTCAGCGCTAATTATCATGGCAGGAATTTGTTTGAGCCTCTGTTTGCTGATATAATTAGAAGTAGAGGAAGATAACTTTTACTGGTCGTGTTCCTTGTCATGTAATTATCGATATTTTTGTTAGCACCAGCAGGCTTTTTTAGAAGTATAAATCTCCCTCATTAGTAAACTGGCCTCTACTGTACATGAAACAAACACTGGCACCAGGAAAGTTGGCATGTAGCGTACAGAAGCACAGCATGGGAAGCTCTGTTCATTCACTAAAGATCACTTATTTTCTCTTCCTATTGAACTCAATGTCATGGGCTTATCTCCCTTTAATTTATTTTAACCTCGGTTTATATTAGAGACACAGCGGACAAATAAAAGTACGAGACAAATAGAAAACTTTAGCAACTGAGGTTCTTCATTTTGTACGAAGGAGTATTAGGGCCACATTGAAGATTTTGAAATTAAAGTCATTTCTAAAAAGAATAAAATCGTAGGAAAATCATTACTTACGAGAAAATAGTTGACACTGGCAGCAACCTACACCTTCAGAAGCACCAACACTTCATGGCGTATAGATTCATATGATAAACTAAAACCATATGCTATTGATATAAATGGCTCAAAAACAGTGATTCCCTACAAGTCTGCCTGGTTCTCTCTGCGGAAAAGATGCATTTCTTGCATATGTCCTGATACTCATGACAATGTGACGCTGAATGCCAATGGATTTAGTATCTCCTTGTTTGTAAGCCCTAGTTACTGAAGTTCAATTCATCGAAACGCTCCACAGCGCTCATTTAAACAACTAACGTCAGGTTAGAATATTAGCTATTAGCTACGACTTTATTCTTGTAAATAATTACTTTATTACGACTATATTCTCGTAAGTAATTACTTATTAAGACTTTTTTTCCGTAAGTAGTTACAAAGTCTTAATTTTTTATTCTTACTGTGGCCCTAATACTTCATCACAGTCAGTGGCTTATCTTCCTATAATTTAATTTATCATCAGTTTATATAAGAGACTCAGTGTACAAATAAAAGTACAAAATAAACAGAAACACTGAGGTTCTTCATTTCGCACGCAAGAAGTCAAATTCGGTGATAAGTACATATGTAACGGCGTAAATTTGTTTGTTAAATTCCTGTTATATTTGGGATGCAACCATTTTTTTTTTCATTTTGGAAATGTCTTATTTTGAAAATCCCGGCGGAAGTCAGCGCTGTTGTTAATGCTGCTCTCTGTCAGGTTCGGTTTAGTCTGTGTTATCTCTGATGGGGGTAAGTTTGTCTCACCAGTTTGTGTGTTTAATGTTGCATAAAAAGTGTAAAAACCATGACAGTTCATCACAGATAATGCCTCTTTTAAGAAACGTTCATGGTTTGCGTCTCTGTGTTGCTTTAATAAAAAATAACGAACTTAGAAACGGCGCTACTAGCTTAGCCGGAGCCATGATGTGTTGCAGTTTATTCTGGAGCGAACTTTAGACCAACTGCTGAAGAAACTGAGCAGCTGTGGTTGTGTTTGTCATCCCATGTTACAGAGACTGCATAATAAACGAAGTGAATGTCTCCTGGAGGTCTGTCCTGTCAAGTACAGAGGGTAACTCATAATGTGGAAAAGCAAAGGCAGGGAGAGCAGCAGCAAAGACCCCCAGAGTGCAGAGCCGAGCAGGCATCAGGTGTAGAGAGGAGAGGCTGGGGTTTACAGATGAAGCATGTAGAAGAAGGAGGTGGTGTAAAAGAAAGCCTGTTCTGACATTTGCCAGTTGGATGCGTGAGAGGTAATCGGCTGAGCTGTCAGCTGATAGGGGCTGGTGTTAGGATCAGCTGCTGGACTGTGAGCTAAGCTGGACTTTTGGTGACCTCAGAGGCACTTTGACATTATGGCCCATTTATGTCAGTGGTTTGCTAAACTGATATTTACTGGTACTAAACAGACATTTATTATTCATCTGAAGTTGGGTTAGGCTGCCTTTTCTTCCACATGCATACGCAGACTGCCGTTATAATCCACCTCTATCTTCTTATCATTTCTTTCAGCTTGCTGTATAGTCGTATCATTCCTCTGCGTCTTGATTGATGTTCCTCGAAATGTAATTACTATTGAATTCTGTCGAGGTTTGCCCTATTTTTTTGGTAGTTTCTGTCTTAAAGAGAGCAGTTTTTTTGGCCGAGTGGAACAAAGCAATGTTTACCTGAGAGAAATCTTTACATGAGTGTCTGCCAAACTCTCTCTCTCTCTTTCCCTCTGCTGTGATTTCTCTTGCAGACAGTTTTTCTCGCACACAGCACACAGATCATTGATTTCATGAAGTCATTGCGCTCTTATAGAGTAACGTCATCACCGCCTGCCCGAGTTTTGACTCGTAAACTGTCATAAATCGTCTCAGCAGGTAAAAATGATTGATGGATTAATTGATCTGTCACTTTATACTCAAGCAGTGTAATGAAACGAAACAGCTCAGGTCAACGTCAGGGGAGCACCAAAAACAGTTGTGACTGATTTTTACAAAGTATGAAAAGAAGAAACAGTGGGATCCATCAAACACAGACAGGAGTTTGTGTCAAAATACAGATTTGACGCTCAGCTGCTGGTGAAACGAGGAAAGAATAATCTGGATTTCTTTTTGGTGCTAGAGGAATTAAAGCCAAGTCGAGCGTGGTGAAATTTAAGCCTCAGAAATATTGCAAAGTCTTTTATTAAAGTGGTTAAAAATCTCACCAAAATGTTCTTGTGTGGACACTTTGACCCTAGGAGCTGATTATCTCATTAAAATGCTGCTAGTTTAAAGGTTGGAGCCATAATTGTGTTGTATTTTGATGATTATTTTTTAATCCAGCGCTCAGCATACATCCCATTTTCTCTACTTGAAGCAGTCAGAGTTGAATATTTACTCCAGAATCCTTTCTCAGACATTTCCCGTATTGGAGTGATAGTCTGTTACTCTGTGCTGTGTAGACACTGAGACCTGTAGTCCTATAGTGGCTGTAACCTCCTCTGAATCTTTAGTAAAGTGGGTTAAAAGGGTAACACCCCGGGGGTAGACTATCCTGTCCAAACATTGGTAAATTATTTAAACCCTTTTTTGCATTGTGACTAACAGTGTGTGTGTGTGTGTGTGGGGGGTCTATTCTCTCCACACCGCTGCTCTCGTTGGGTCAGCACCTCTGCAGCTCAGGTCTCTCTGTTTTTTAAATAAAAAATGAGAGGGTAAATCCACAGCAGGCTCGGTGTTCCTGAGAAAATACTGTTTCCTTATTTGTTCTCAGGAATGTCTCTTTAACCGAGGAAGCATGTTCAGTGTCTACAGTGATGAGTTATATCATCACTATTACGACTTTGTCATTAGAAACAACATTTCTGTCATGGACGTGTACAAAGTCGATAAAGATGTATAAAGGATGAACAAATTCGGAGATTTTTTTACTGACTGGTTACAGTCTGGGCCATAAAACCAGCTGCTTTATGTAGAACTATAAAATCAGAATACTATAGGGATATATAATATCAGATTTTTGTCCATTTCCAAGATTGGCCGTTACCAAGCCAAGCACAATCATTAGTCTATGGTGGATAGCTTTTTCCAGGCAGATATCAAGTTCAGTGAATTCAGTGATCATTTTGTGTTAAGCTCCTTTACCTTTGGGTGGTGACTGCTGTATTTCTGAGATCTCATTGGACTGACCGGAGTAGATGCAGGTTTTTACAGGTACTGATGCTGCTGTTGGCTACACTTTAAGATATGGCCATACAGCTAACATGCTGAGGCTGTTGCTGACGCACATAAGCTGCAAGTTTCTTATTCATAACTAATTCACCACCTCATTGGCTGCAGATCTTGTTCGACAATTTCATGTCTGCTGATACCAGTAATTATTTCAATGTTTTCATCTGCCAAATTCTGCAACCCTCCTGAATAATAGGGGTGGACTGATTGAAGGTTTTGGTTGATTATATTTGGTATCTGGTCGATTATCTCTGGAGGCATTTTATTGACAGATGGCTGATAAAGAAGTGAGCTAGTCTGGCTCCACTGCAGGAGAGTCTTTTTGGCATCACAATGATGCAACATAACTGTACTGTAAGTGTAACTCATTAAACATTTAAATAATGGTTGTTCTGCTGTAGACGAAAACAATATATTTCTGTTTCTTTTTGAAAAAGTTTTCCTTAAAGACAGAATCGTTTCATCTGCGTAAACACAAAACTACAGAAAATGATGTAGCGCATACGCCAAGCCAGTAAGTGGTGCTATAACGCTTTCCTGGAAATGCACCAAAAGACAGAAGAAGAGTACGAAGTATGTGATTTATGCACTCTGGAGCTGCGTCCGAATTGCCAAGTAGTAGTCGAAGTAGTAGTCGAAGTAGTATCTAGCATGTCCGAATTGGCCACCGGAGCGAGTAGCATGCTACTTCAGATACTACTTCAGATGCTAGACACGCCCACATTGTAGGTTGGTCTCGGGCATGCTACTGACCCAAAATGCACCGCGGGCTTCTTCTTCGTCCTCTTAAAAGTTGTAGAGGCGCATGTGATGCTAGCGCCACCAGCTGCTCTGCCTAATTAAAAGTGTCGCGAACGCCGGCTGGCCACAGCAGCGCGCACCATGTCGGAGCAGCAGCAGCAGCAGCAGGCGGGGCCGCAGCAGTACAGATGTAAGTTTCATGTAACTTCACACACTGTCCTAAAAAATGTGCGGTTGTATCTCTTTGTCATGTCATGGTGTCATATTTGCCCAAGTAATCATTTTATGAGCAAGTGGCGACATCATGGAGGTAAAGCTCACTTATTCCATCATTAAACTGCACAGCTGCAGTACTACAGCCAGGCCCGCAGATGAGGGGCTTCAGTTACCACTGTCTGCACGGGCGCAGTACCTACTCTCTGCCTGCGGGGGTCGTCTTTCCCCACCGCTCGTCTAGTGTGTCCGAATTGGGCCAACGTTTTTAGTATGTAGGAGTAGGATCTAGCAGTAGCACGTAGCAGTAGCATGTAGTATCCGAGCGGGCAGTTCGGACGCAGCATGGGACTAGTTTTAAAAAAATATCGTTTACAGTCTCCTGAAGCGCTGTTACTGTGTGGATGATACACCAATAAAACAAAACCCTTTTTGTTTACTCCTGATTTTGTTTCTAGTGGACGGTGTCTCTGCCAACCTGAGGGATCTTTGTTGTGAAGTTACACACCTGTTTTTGATTGGCCAAAAAGTTGTGACATCTATACTAAGGCTTTGATCCGCGCTGCATTTAATTGACCTCACTTAAGTAGGATGTTAGCATCTGTTACCAGAAGTATTTTGGCTTCACTGAGAGGTGGTGGACATGTCATCCGTATTTACATGATCAGCAAATATGAAAACATGAAGCAAGAAACAAGAAGGACTCAGCTGGACTTCTTTGACTGTGGATCTGTGTGTGTTTTAGGCATTTGCAGCATGTGAGGCTCACTTGAAGTCAGACACTTTCTGTCACACACACACACAAACACACACACACAGCAGAGAGCGTGGTGCGCTCCTGTCAAACAGAGCAGCGGTATTACAAGCAGCAGGTATTTACCTCTGGCTCTCCGCCTGCTCCTGACCCCGTGACTCAAAGAATTTAAATGTCTCTCATGTTGCCAAAAGCGATATTGTGACTACTGAGCATGTGGGTGTTGTTGGGATTGAATTGCATTCTCTCTAATTTATCTTGTCACTCCTCCATCCTCTGGGGGTGTTTACCAACCAACAAAAACATAAAAAAAACAACAACAACACACACACAGAGACACAACCTATCTGCAAACAGCAGAAAAACCACCTAGCTCTTCTTCCAGTTTCTGTTGCTCACTCTTGGCTTCTTTCTCAGCTTGTCGTGTCTTTCTCTACTTCAGCTTCACTTCCAAGAGCTTAGACACATAATGATGCCGCTTACCCTCAGTTGAATAAGAACGTCTAAAATTAGTGAGGCAGCTGAAGAGTCCCATTAAATGTGACTGCAGAGACCTCATACCTGCTTTGTCTGGACCGTTGAATACATGTTATGACAACTTGAACGTTAAATACATCAGGAAAGGCACTCTTAACTCAAGGACGAGTGTTTAATGTCAAATAAGCAACTCGACACTAACAAAGAAGTTAAGATAGTTGAGAATGATACTGCAAGTCTCTCCTCTCCTTCCACTTAGTTTCTTTTCACTTTTTTGTCCATTTTCCAAGAATAATGAGAAGCTGGTGTGTAGGTTTTTTAAGGGTGGCAGTTTTAAATGACTCCACTGTTTTTTCACTAATAGTCAAGTAGCTCAAGTTGGATTCGTTTGAAATGTTTATTACAGCGGCACAACATTTTGTTTTGGCATTTCAGCTCCAACCTCATCACCTCTCAAGTTTTTTTTATTCCAGGTACTTGTAGAAATGTAAGAAGTGATGAGTTAACAACTTAAGCCCCCGATCTGAAGCCTGGTGCTGGAGTCGGTGGAACACACGGGCCAGGGATGTGATAAACAAGGCAGAGACAGAGGCGGGAAATCAGTCTGCTTGTCTGTAGGAGAATTGTAGGTTTATAAAGATAGCAGGCGTCAGCTAGCAGTGCTGTTAGAGGTTGCCTGCCTGAACTAGCACTCAGGCATCGCTGTGTTTATCTCTTTATCGTTGTATTGTTAGGAAAGGTTCCCAGTACCTACCCCAAAGTAGGTGTTTAAAACGCCTTTAAACTTTAAGTGCAAAATGAATAATCAAATATGAGACTGATTCTTAATCTATCAGAAAATGAATCTGGTCATGTTTGCTACATTTCTGTTGGCCATGTGGGACGCTGCTGTGAATATTTTATGAAAAAAATGCAAAAACAGAATTTTTGGTCCAGCTGCTCGGCTTAAACGCCCTCATGCTTATAACAGGTATTAAAAACTACAGTATAAAAATCATCAATAATGTCAGTAATAATCTGGTTTGCTTTTGTATATCATAAAAAAGTATCAACATGCATATTATTGTACCTTCATTAAGGTCAAAAAACTCCTCAGAGGAGCTTTAATTTACACATGGTAACTTAATTAATTGTCCTGGACAGAACTTCAAAATAAAAGTATTTTGTAAGAAGGAGGGGAGTCTTTCTACAGGGAAAAAACTAGTTTGAGCTTTTGTTTTGAAATACAGTCCAGGTGCGCTATTGTATCATATTGGCCCTGCATGAAACAAACAAACAAAAATCAGAATTTTATTTATTTTATTTTATTTTATTTTTTTAAGTTTTGGCTAAGATCTTGCAGGAAATAAACTAGGTTAAACTATTTCCTAGATTCAGATTAAAAAAATGTTATTGTCTCCAGAAAACTGACTTTGGCTCCACTCAACATGCAATACAATACTAACCCAAGTCAGCTGATAAAATGCGTGCCTATACCAGAATAAAAATGATTAAAGCGAATACATAGAAGGGATAGAATTACAGAAACACATGATATTATGGTGGATATGACGTTGTTATGTGTAAATGGTGGATTAGCAGTGGTAGGAGAATCCTATAGTTTATGTAAGATGTTTATAACAGTGGGAACATAGGAGTTTCACTGTGATGTTCTGGAGCTGTTTCCTAGCCATTATGGTGCTCATATAGAGCTGAACTAGTGGGTTGTTAGTTGAGCATAGGGGTCAGTTTATAACCTGTATACGGAGGGCTCATCACCCTTACGTTCAGGGGTTGAACTCCAAACCTCCATCCCTTTGCCACTCATTAT
The DNA here is from genome assembly GCA_962446985.1 of Xyrichtys novacula. Lineage (NCBI taxonomy): Eukaryota > Metazoa > Chordata > Actinopteri > Labriformes > Labridae > Xyrichtys > Xyrichtys novacula. The sequence goes on from OY660871.1 coordinate 31,623,278, forward strand.
CCTCCCTCTCCTTTCTCATCAACTTACTTTTCAATGAAGGTGAACGGCCAAAAGTAATCACTCTGATAGATACTGACTCTTGCAGCAGGTTTCTTGGCCTTAATCACCACATCAGGATCATCATGATGGTTGTTAAATGAAACACTGACGCACTTAAATGGTGTTTCTTCATATTGGCTGTTATATATCCTCAATTTAAAGGGTATTTGCACTGTAACAAAATTTAAAATTGCTCTGTTCAGTGATAAGTCATTTCCACACACTGCTGCTTTTATTAAGCTTTTCGAAGCAGGGTGGACTATTTTGCATGCAGAGCGGAGCAGAATGGTAATACCGGAGAAGACTATTTGACATCATGCATCTTGTTACAACATCTGCCCGGCTGTTATGTGCCGGACCTGATGAATAAAGAGCCATCAGAGGAGCCCCTTCAAGCCATGCAAGGACAATCACGGTATTACAGCTAATGTAATTTAGATCAAGTGCGAGCGGGGAGCCTTAGTCAGTGTGGCTTAGTGCTGTGCAGCCCAGGGCGCTGATCACACTGAATGCAGGCCGAGGTTAACAATCAGCCATGAATGCTAAGCTGCTCCAAGTATTCCTTCAGATGTTAAGTATTAGCCTCTAGTCTTTCTCAGTCTTTCTTTAACTCCCGCGCTAGCCCCTGATGCAAACTGTGGCCCATTAACACCAAAAGGCTTATGTCCATATGGTGAAGCTGTGATCTTTTGACCGTCCTATTAGAAAAACATGATGTAAGCGCCAGCTCTCTCGGTCTGGGTAGTGTATTCAGAGCCGGCTGCTCTCTTGTAACACAGAAAACAACTCACAGTTGGCTCTTCTTTTTTTTTTTTCATTCACACAGGATTTGTTTGCAGCCTTTGGCAAACGAACTCTCTGTTGAGCTCAATGTGACTCAACACGGCAAGTTCAGTGTGCTAATACACGCGTCTCCCAAAGGCTATGCAAACATGCAATCATGGGGTTGCGGTACATATCATTAATTCTGTCTAAACTGTGGAGCGACATGGATTGTTAATACTCCGAGACTCGCTGTGAGGTTTCTCCTTTCATCAGCTCAAACAGCAGGGACACAGCCGAGTGAAAACGCCGGTTTTGCTTCTTAAAAGCGATGAAAGGTAGCTCCGAGTCAAACTGACGCCTCACAGTGTTGATGCAGAAATGACGGATCGATTTTCAGGCGCAATTTGCTTCGGGTTTAAAACCCTATTCAACTTCTTTTAATCACAAGAATAGCTTCACTAAAGCATTTGGGTGACTCATTCAGGCTTTACGATACCTTCAAATACCCTAAGAACACAAGAAGACGGTTTATTTTGGAGCCTTTTCCATAAAATAAATATAGCCACCCGTAAAATCAAACCTGTGTAAAATCATCTCTCTTAGCTGTGATTGAAGCTGACAGGTTGACCAAACTCATTCTCTTTTACTCGAAGCATGTGGGAGAACAAATCCACGGAGACCCGCGGCTTACACAATGTATACATTATCTTACTTTCCTTCTGTCAAGCTGCCGTTTCTGTGACTCTGGAGTATTTATACTGTACAAATACTCACTCTGACAGAGCACAGTGGGAGTTTCCATACGGCTCGATAGGTTTTTGTAAACTTCTCTGTCATCTGACCCCGCGGTGTTTTGCAAAAACTTAATTCCGACTGATGGAGCCAGCTCGTTCTTCACACGACCCTGTTCGGATAAATGGAAGCCAGACCGTCTGATCTGGAGTGGGTATAGGATCGAGGCAAATTGCCAGCCAGACAGCGTAGATGATCCCTGACCCAGTCGAGAACAAAAGGTCCCGTCGTGGAGTGTGAGAGCGAGATGCTGTCGATTTGAGAAATGACAAACAAACAAGAGGGGAGAGGGAGAGAGAGTGCGACACAGTGACCCATTCATTAGTGAGGCTGACCCTGCAGGGACAAAGACGCTGTTCATTAAATAGACACTCGAGGCCCAGTCAGAGATCAGACTCTCACCCCGCAGTGAGGATATCACACTCCACATATATTGTACAAGGCAAAGGGACGTGTGTGTGGGGGGGGCGGGAAACTCCCAGGAGATCTGCTAAAGACTCCATCAGGGTCTCCTTGGAAAAAAGGATAATGGTTAAATCTATTGTTATTTCACTTAAGTGAGCTAGAGGAATCAAATGCACTTAGTACGACAATCAGTTAGCTCTGCGGTGTGCACATTAAGTCACCAAGACAACTAACTGATCGGCCCCAGAGTTACAACTCCAATTTTTTTTATCGTCAGCCATATCTTTAGCTGTAGTACAGCCATCTGCCTCTAGGTGGGGTCGTAGCTGCAGCAAAAAGCCTCTATATACGATCTAGATGTAAACAAGAACAGATGATAGAAGAAGCATGGCACGATTTTAGCGGTATTTTTGATTCATTAAGGGGAAATCAAGATGTGTTGTGATATCTGTGGACATACAGACGGAGACATATAGCTAGGGTAACCATACGTCCTCTTTTACCCGGACATGTCCTCTTTTTAGTGGGCTGTCTGGGCTGTTCGGGTTTGTTCGGCTTTGTCCAGGGAAGTTTATAAAATCCTTCAAATGTCCACGGTTTTGTACGAGAGTTTCGATTTTGTGTCACGTGGACTTACTGAGTTACAAGCGCATATAAGACGCTCAATCCGACCTGAAAAACTCTCAAAATTGACTTTATGCATCTCTGCCCCTGCGTAGTTGTCACCCTAACATAGCTATAATTTGCACTCAAATAACTAGTGCAGTCATGCTAACGTTCATCACCCTGCAAACCTGACACGGTTTAGAGCTGACTCTGTGATTGATAGAGTGAGATGTTTTCTCTTGTTGTCAATAATGGCCCTGAGAGGCAGAACAAATCATATGAAGGTCCTCAGCTGGGTCAGAAAAAACAAGGCGGTGGCAATGGCGAGGTACGTTTAAGTCTGTAAAGCTAATGGCTCTCTTTAAGTGCTGAACTCGTATCTCTGAGATAAAAAGACAGACTGTAAAAAGAAACCTTAGAAAGGTCACTGCGTTTTTAAAGTGTGGAGTTAATTACGCATATAAATACAGCTCTGTGTCTGACCTCTTAGGTTCCTGAAAAAGATACTTCATACAGCACAACAAGATGATAAAGTAGGGGTGACAAAGTGAAACTCTAAATGGTCGAAAGAAAGAAGAAAATTCATCACCCAGTTTGTTTACAACGGCTGCAGTGAGTGAATTCAAAGGACGTCTGAGCCGAGGCTGCCGTGGTTGATTACAACCAGGCTGAAGCACCGCTCATGTTGTCATCTCATAGACCTCTGAAACGACAGTCTGTGATTGGTCCGGCATGTCTGATCTGATGTATAAGTTGACACAAAATGTAAATATTAAAACTGACTGTGCCAGGAGTCTGATGGATGGATTATATTGAGCTGTGGTTTGTTTATCTTCTGCGCTCTCAGTTTGGACTTTTTATGATATGAGTTCTTTGATTTATGATAATCAACTCTTACTGCTGCTTCAAGATTTGCTGAGTCATCAAAACACAAGAGGCATACTTCTTTGAACGGCCAATGGAAACCAGTCCGTCCTTTCTTGATATTCCTGAACTTTTCCCATGTTTGACCACTCCTTGTCAACTATTCTATGGCGCATTTTCACCCGCTGTGTCAGACCTTCGCTGAGTAGTTAGTGTGTGTTTCTTTGTGAAAGACTTAACCGGCCAAGTTGTATCACAAGTGGCAAATTGCGGATGGTGGGAATCGCGAGAACTCACAAGAGCCCACAAATTCACATGCAATTGAGCGATGACGATTGGCTATGGAATCCCACGCCTTATCCTTTTTATGATCGTCCTTATATAAGGGATGAGACGGTTTATAGATTATTCTGTGATTTTGGACTTCCAGAATGAGCATCTCCTCATCCATGGCGTCAACGGGGTAGAATGAAGTCTGAAGAGCTTTTGACGTGTTCATCCCTGCCCATGTTTGCATGGTGTGAAATATGATCCACCTTAAACACGTAGTGTTTTATTTTGAAAAAAAGAGGGATGTTTTATTTTGTGAATGTGCCCAACTTCCTTTCAAGCACAGGCTAATCTGTGCTGAATTTATTTGGCATGCTGCGGCGTCCGGAAAAAATAGAACCCTTGTGATCGGCTACGAAGCCTGCTGAACAAAGCCGGTAGAATTTAACACGTTCACCTGAATGGAAATGATCAGCCTTTTTTCTCCACCATTCCACATGTGGTGGAATTTGGAGGTCCCTTGACTGTTAATACGGTGCGGTGCCGTACAGGTGTGATAGGCTTTACTGGTAGGAATAGACAAGACAAATAGATATAAGACAAATAGATGTGACAGCATCTTTGTCTTGACCTAGATTGCAGTGCTCAGTTGGTTGATAAACGTTATGTGGAAGTGTTTAAGGTCTTTGATCGACATTAGCCCATCAGGAATCGCTGGTTATGAGGTCTTTACATAAAAAAATAAAGTTATATTCATTAAACTCCTTTAACTGATAGAAGTTAAGTTTCATAGAATAGATATGCTGATGAAAAAATAAAAGTAAACCAGTTTTTACTGTACCCTTAGTCAGAGAAATAAAATGCAGGTAAATTAATGTTAGATATAGCGTTATATTTAATAGTGTTAACAATGAGGATGAAATATAATTAACATGGGAATGAAAAAAAAATGCTTTTAGAAACAAATAGAATACAGATAACTAGAAATAGGAAGAGTGTGTTATTATGTGACGCAGATGTGAAAGTGAGCTGGTTGACAGGATGCTGCTCCAGACATGCATGAATTTTTAATTTGCCTTTTTTCAGAGAAAACATCCAGACACAAGCTTGAAACTAGTTTCTGTATTCAGAGCTCCAGATACCTACTTTTTACGGTCTTACTGGAGTTGCACTGGTGACCACTTACTGATGACTCTGAGGACACAGAGCAAGAATAAAAGGAAGTACTAAGTGTTTTTTTCCCTCCAAATTCGAACAGGAAAATACAAGTTTGTCCTGTTTTTACTTGAGCCTACAATATCAATCATATACTGTCCTGAAGCTGTAACATAAAGTAACCAATAAGACTCAAAAATGTGGTTACCAGCAAGCAATAACAAGGGCATTTATGGCAGGAAATCATGTTTTCAGCTTGTCTAAAATCTAATAAATGTTATTGATCTAATAAACTAATCCTCTAAACAGAGAAAGGTTTGTTAATCGCTTCACCTTCAGTGTTTAGAAACCAGATTAAAGAGATTTATTTATCTTTTTTTTTAACTGAATGAATCGTCTGTAGATCTGGCAGATGAAGAAGATGAATCTGTAGCAGCTCTTCTCGACACATACTCACTCCAAGTTTAGAGCAGTGTGAAAATGACTGAGACTGACGCCTTTGGATGTGAAGGAAAGCTGTTATATCTCTGTGACGTCGTGTAGTATCTAAACTGAATCTCTTTACATTGTTTCTCAGCAGACTGTGTGAATAACAGGATAACTCTTGATGAGCCATATTAATCATTCATTATACTGTGTCAACATAAACACGCTTCTCACACAGTATTAATGTAAACTTTCTGCATAAAATCTGACATGAAAGTAAAGTTTTTGTTTATCAGTAAATAAACCACCTTTTATTATAATGAACAGACACAAAAAATACACTTTTGTTGCTGAATAATGAAAGTAAATTTACATTTAGATTGCAAAGGCCAAGGCTCTGTGTGTGCCGTGATAAGTGTGTTTATCTTTTAGGCTTTTGATTTTTTCCCACAGAGTAACAGGTTGAATGCAAACGATCGAAGAAGTGACAAAAAGTGGAAACAATGAGGCGAAATTACCAACAAAGCCGAGTAAACATTCAGCGGTAGATGATTTGATATCGACATATAAAGGTTATGATGTCAGATTTTTTAAAGCCTAAGGCCCTGTTAGTACCTGTTCACTCCCTGTTAGCACCTCTGCCACCAGTGGGTGTGAATGAAGTGTGTTATGGCGTGAATAACAGTATGTGACACGTTTCAAAAGGTGAAGAGACACAAAGCGTCAACGCTAACACGCAGAGTGGATCTTTAATGTGTATTAATCAGGATGTAACACTCCAAGACATGGCTGAGACACAACCTGAGACCAAAACAAGTGAAAAACCAAGAGATGGAAGTGTTAGGTAGTTGGTTAGTTAAATACTTTTTTGTCAGAATTTCTTCTGAAAACTTTCCTGCATCCAAGACTCTTGTTTATTAACAAGATAACAATGTCATTTAAGCTACTTTCACACTGCAGGTTACGATGCACAATTCGGGTTTTTTGTTAAATCCGATCTTTTTGTGCGGTCGGTCACATTACAACAACGAACAACAACTAATGTGAACGGAATGCGTCCGTGAAGTGACCCGCATGCGCACAAAGCACAAATTACTTTCGGAGTCTGTTGTGTTCTCAAACAATGGTGACGTTTGTCGCATATTGATGACGTATAGGTCGGATGAACGCAGCCTGAGCGTCCACACTGCGGTCACATCGGATACATATCCGATCTATATCCACATACAAAAGAGGCCTGGGTCGGATTTGAAAAAATAAGAATTGCACTGTTCACACTTACATGAAAAATCAGATATGTGTCACATATGGTCAAAACATCAGAATTGACCTGCAGTGTGAACATAGCCTTAGTGGACGCTTTTATCCAAAGTGACGTACATACGAATCCTACACCAGCAGAGGACACACACTGGGAGCAAGGTTGGTTAAGTATCTTACCCAAGGACACAGTGGACAGACTAGGTATAGGGGAAATTGAACCGCCAACCTTCCAGTTGTTGGACGATCGCTGTAACTGCAAAGCTACTGCTGCCCTGTTATCATTATTAAAGAGTTAATATTGATTTACAATGATAAAGGAATTTATGGAATTAAACTCAGGTGGAGTCAAGGCCCTGACGAGTGAACAGCCTAACTCTAGTGTTACGGTGTGTTTGACCCTAAATTAATTTCACGCCAGAATATCCCTTTAAGATAGACAAGAATTCGCGAACGACAAGAAAGACCAACAAACACATTAATAATCGAGGACTTTAAAAGGAGTGATGAAGCTCAGCGCTCCATGATCCACAGTGTCTAAGGCGTGCAAACTCTGAGAAGGAGCCTGCATGTATAAGACATCACCATAATCCAGCACTGACATGAAAGTTGCAGAGACCAGCCTCAAACTTTCAAACTTTTCCATTTGCTCCACAGATGTGTCCAACTCACTGTCTGGAGTTAAGTGTCTAAATGTCAAGAAATGTAAAGCAGGATGAGAAGCACCGCTTGAAGTTAGGATCCGCTTCAGTAACAGCAAAGTTGGAAGGATATATAGGAGACCTAAGACTGAAGATAGGCGGTATCTGTACCACAACTCCCTGATGCACAGCAGCATGACAGTCATTGATAACTCCGTGATTACTTTCTGCTAAACAGGTGATAAATGGAGGTGAAACACAGTTTGTTTCCAGCATGGCAAATGTTCCTGTCAGGCTTCATGCAATATTGAAAAGCTGGCTGTAGGCGACCGGGCCTGTGCATTGATTTACATTTGAATAAGACAGAGCTGGTCTCAGTGCTGTGTGTGTGTGAGGAGTGTGGCAAAGACCTTATATTAGAAAAAAAGTGTGATACAGAACGATACAGGCGGAGAATAAAATGAACAGAAGACGCCGAGCACGGCAGACTCTTCCTGTGCATGTTAAGCCCAGACAGGTTGGATATGGCCGGGCTGTGTGATCTTGATTCGATGAGAGTCTGTTTTATTCCACATCCTGAGCTGGAGGAGTCTGATTGTGGAGCTGAGCCAGAGAGCCGTCTTTGAGCGGAGAACTTCTATCAGAATGGATTAGACTTAGGTGGGAGGTGTTTTATTTTAGTAGAGGAGAAGCTATCTGATTCTTCTACGATTTAGGATTTGGATGAAAAATCCTCCTCACTGCACTTTCTGTTTCCATCTGAAAACTCTATATCAGCTCTTGAGATAACATGTCCTGACTTTATCCGCTTGTATTGTAGAGGTAAAACTTCCAACCTCGCCTCCTTTTCTATCATTTCATTGAAAATATCTGATGGACAAACTGAGAGGATTCATGAAGGGAGTGGAAAACCTTTTTTCCTCTTTGTGTGTCTGAAAGCGGTGAAAGCAAACCAACACGATGTGATCTGGAGCCAAAGAAAACCGACTAATCGCTTGACGATTTGGACGTTGATTGAGTGAGTTGAAAAGTTAAGGAGTAAACCTTTTAGAGTTCACTTTGAGGCTCCTTGGAAAGCAGCAAGATGCCATTAGATTTATCAGCAGCCGAGATCCGGCACACGGCGGCAAGCAGACTCATCAGAGGCAATCGTTGCCGGAAATCTGCTCCTAATTTCCTGCCAGGCACGATTTCAACTTTGCAAGGACGTGGGTCAACAGGAGCCGCCCTCCTGCTGACCGCCCATTGGCCACTGGCTGTCCAATCAGCCCGAGGCCACATACTAATATAATCAATTACCTCAGAGGTTAATGTGAGGTGAGGAGTGAAGCTGCCCAATTACTTTGATTTCTTCCCTGTTGTAGTATCAACAGCCTTTGGATAACACAGCCGGAGCTCAGACGCCCCGCATTAATTGGTGTTTTTCAATGTGCTGCTGAGAGCACCAGCTGACGGCAGGAGACAGTTTTCATGGTGTCGAGATTAGAACACAAAGTTCCATTCAGTCTAATATCCACGAGTTATTGGAGGCAGAGCAAAAAAAGAATGAGACAAAGAGCTTTACTGCAACGAAGTACTGAGAGCAGGTCTGAGTGTGTGCAGGAGTTTAACTGCAGAGTTGTATTTATAGCACTTAGAAAAGCTGTTTTAGCATGTGTGACAGGGGGATAAGGACTTTCTCAAAGGTACACATGAGGGAGTATGACTAAACATAAAATAAACAGACTACTTTAAATCTTTGGTTGGACTGATGGTAATTATAGCCGTAGAGGAGATTTGGACAATGCTGCAAATAAGCCTTCAGTATCTTTTAGTGTTTTAGCTTAATACCGGTGCAAGTGAAGAGGAGTGGACCGCATTTGAGTTTTTAGTTATTAATGGTCTGATTTAAACTTGTGAGAAGTCTTTAATTTTAGATGGTCTTGCATGTATCTAAATACTAAATCAAATCTACACTCCTCAGTTTGTATGACGTGATATTTATAATTCTATTTGGTGGATTTTTTTAGTACTTCCTTTCCTGTTTTCATTCTGAGGTCTCATGTGGTTTTCGGTTATAACATTTGACTGTAGATGTTTGTTAAGCCTTTTATTTTGACAGAAGTCATCAGACCTGCTCCAAGTCATTTCCCATCCATCATAAACTTTACTGTCCAGTCATGGCGAGAAACATCCACCCAGAAAATAATGTAAAGGTTCAATTTGTGGTATACTGCAGACTTTGTAGAAAATGAATGATAGTATAATTGAATAATTTACATGTGATCACCTGAATTTAAAAATTTGATATCATTAACTTTGATTGAGCCTGTCTTCAAGCACTCATGTTTCTACAGTAGCACAGAATGGTCAAACTAGTCAGCATGCTTTTTGTTTTCAATAGGTGAGTATCTAACATGTACAAGTTTGAAGATGAAGAAGGGGTGGTGGTTGTTGTTGTTGTTGTTGTTGTTGTTGTTGTTGTTGTTGTTGTTGTCGTTGTCGTTGTCGTTGTTGTCGTGTGCAATGAATTTGTGCTGGTTGACATTCTTGGTGGTACAAACTCGGGGGCTTTTTGTCCACAAAGGCGTCTGACAGGCGGGTTAGGAATCTGGAGTTTAACTGTTAGGTATCAATATACAGTAAATTTCCGTTTCAGTGCACCAAAAAAGGGAGAACGAGCTTTTTACTGGGCTCTAAACGCAGTTATTTCTGCTGTAAAAATGCTTGTTTAAAAACCTGCATTTCATGGAGTCTACCTCTGTCTCTAGTGGACGCCCAGAACTGCTGATTTTTGCACTTTGGACTCATTTTTCAGCACCACTTGCTTTTGTAAGAACAGAACAAGGATTCATCCTCTCTCTCTAGTTCATTGGTGGCAAACAATCCAAACGCTGTTTGCTCCCATTCAGGAAAAAAAACTGTAACATAACGCTTTAATGCTCAGAAAGGTCAGGTACAACTTCTTCATTACAGCAGTGCACTTCTAACCAAACACTGCTAAAACAGGGCTGGCTACATTTTGATAGGGACTGTTTTCAGCTGTGGAATAATACATCTGCAGAATTATGCATGTGTACACCAGTATCTACAGAGGCCATATTCATTCTGATGAGGAAACATGTCAACACTGACTCCATTGACGTGTTATCGATAAGAACAGAGTGGATCTTATAGCCCATAAGAACAAACTACGTCCTGTTTTGCCGCCGCAGACGTTACAGTCCTCCTAAAGTAGAGCCCATTTATCGTCTCTGCTGTTAACAGTTCACTTTTAAAGCATATCTCCAGTCTTATCCTTTAAACCCGCCACACAATCTATACCTTTGAGCCAAGTATTGATATTTTTGTTCTAATTAGAACAAATCTTCGGTTATGTGCGGTGATGGATGACAGTGTAAGTCTACTTCGTCTTGTTCAGGGACTGTTTGCTGGATCTCTGCTGCAATTAGCATGAGAGGATAAGGGCAGGTTTGGCCAGACACTTGTGTGCAGACAAATATATTTCATTGATGATGGTTGCCAATAGATTTTGATAAACGCCGCAGATTACTTTAAATTGGCTTTCAGACACTGTTGTGATCACTATGTGTTCGTATCGCTTATTTATCCGTCCCATCCCCTGCAGCACTCAGACAGTTTCACCAAGAGTTGCGTCTGACTCGAGTGCAGCACAAAACAAGGTGACAGGTTATTTTTATTGAATATGACACATTTTCTGCACTCACACATCATCTGCTGCGGGTTGCCAACAGCTTTTCAACACATTTTACATCAAGGACAACATTAGAGGAGTCTGTGAAGCAACTGTGTCACCCTTGAAGATGCATTTTATGCTTTCTCTTTCTTCACAACAAGCAGAAGTAAACCCTCAAGTTTCCTTTAACATTTAAGAGTTTGAAGTCTTTGAATTATAGATGCTTGCATAATATGGATTTGTCTTTTAGCAGAGTTCGTGCATTAAGTCATTGATCACTGGGGGTTTTACTCGCGTTGCTAAAAGCTGTTTTTTAATTCTACATGTCTAATCAATCAAGTCGGGCAATAACTTCTACATGATCTATAACCGACACCTTGATGCAACCTCATAACTTCTGCAGTAATTATTTTGATTAGATTAGAACAATAATATGTTTACCAAGCTGTTTCTGATGTAGTTAATCAATTTATCTTTCAGGTTTCTCACAGTCTGGACACCCTTGGATCAGAGTATGATTTGTGCTTCTTTGTCTGTTTCCCAGGTCCTTGGGGGAGGTGCATGGGCAGCGACTGTGGCCCAGGTGGCAGCCAAAGCCGGGCAGTCTGGTGTGCCCATGTGGACGGCTGGACGACGCTTCACACCAACTGTGACCAGAACCTGCGTCCGTCCAACCAGAGGAACTGTTTCCGCGTGTGCGACTGGCACAAGGACCTTTACGACTGGAAACTGGGCGCTTGGAACGAGTGCGTGCCAATTTCAGCAAGGACCTTTGGGGCACTGCGGCCTTTCATATGCAGCGGGGGCGAAGAGGGCCTTCAGACCCGCGAGGTGGGCTGTGTGCTCAACTCAGACGAGTCTCCAGCAGAGGATGCCATCTGCGAGTACTTTGAGCCCAAGCCTCGCCTGGAGCAGGCGTGTTTGATCCCGTGCCCTCAGGATTGCGTGGTGTCAGAGTATTCACCATGGACGTCCTGCTCCAAAACATGCGGGACAGGCCTCAGGAACAGGGTCCGGAGTGTCTTGGTTCCCCCACTTTTTGGGGGTGTGGTCTGTCCAAACCTAACTGAATTCCAGTCTTGTAAACTGGGGCCTTGCTCGGGTCCGGAGGGCTTGTACAGTCTCAGGGTCGGACCTTGGGACGCTTGTGTTCTCCCCCAGACTCGGACAGAACGACAAGTAAAGCGCAGGAGGGGTAAAGGCCAGGGGCTCCGAGAGAGAACAGGAGTCAAAGACCCGGAGACCAGGGAGCTTATTCAGAAGAAACGAACAAGGAACCGTCTGAACCGGCAGGAGAGTCCATTCTGGGACATCCAGGTGGGCTACCAGACCAGGGAGGTGGTCTGCATACACAGGAATGGGAGCACCGTGGGACGCCAGTAAGTGGAAACAGTTCTCTGTTTTGATGTTTTCCTTCTTGTGTGCTGTGAAATACCCCTTTAAATGTTGCCTCTGCGATCATGACGGATCGACCAAATCTGTGGTTTTGTTAAAAACAGAACTCTATTGTTGTGGTTCAATCAGGACCAGTCAGTTCAGTCAGCCTGCCTGAACTAACACTATGCTTAATTTTCGTCTGATTTTAGAGTCAGCTGTTTCCTGTGTCATTGTCCTTTTGCAGAGGTATTAGAGCGTGTGTATATCCTGTTGTATTTCTCTTTGTAGAGGGTAAACTGCTCCTCATGAGGCTTTGGTGATTTGGGGTTTGGGGAAACTGTTCCCGCGGTCTCTGAGTCGCTGCCAGATTTGTCCTGCTGGAAGTTTCTCTCGCCCTGTCAGGCTGTGACACTCTGGGGAGGATGTTTATCAGCTGTGTCTTTGTCGCTGCTGCGCTGTCAGAGCGATGAGGCACAACCAGCACAGTGAATTTGATGTCAGCTCCTGAAGATAGAAGTGGATAAGCAGCAGAATTTATGAAACAAGATCAGTCTTAGAAATAGAAATATTGTTGCTCGTTCATTGGAAACCACAGAGCAAACCCCCAGAAATCGGCCTTATTTTTAAAAGCGTATAAATGAAGTGTCACTCAAAATGTCAGCAGTAAAGTTGTTTTGCTTGCTAAGCTGATATTGCTACAGTAAATCTTGTAAATGGGAGAGTTAGGGAGAAAGTTTATTTGTTCTTTCCAGCTCTGATTGACGACCACGGTTCATTGCAGCGAACAAATACAACAGTAAGCACCATTAGATAATTTAAGGCTGCCTTTTTGTTCTATTGACCGAACCTGATGTTGTCTTATTGGAAAAACAACATGGCAGAGGAGATATATGTGCTCACGTTTGGCAAGAGTGAACATCTTTTAGTCACAAAAAACATCTTAAAAGAACAGATGAGTCTTTCGGCGAGGGAAAGGCGGAAGAGAAACTCCAGAATAAGATCACTCTCTCTGCTAGGGGTCATGCTGCCGAGTCTGTCCCATACACATCCAGGCAAACTACAGTGTTACGCACTGAAGGATGGCGGTTTGATCTCAGCTGTTGCAGTCACATTCTGGAGTGTCCTCAGGCAAGACAAAGAGACCTGAAGTACTCATGCTGACAAAATTGGTCATGTTGAAAATCGTGTTAAAGCCTTTGAGAGACCAGGAGAGTGCTATCTAACTTCAAGTCCATTAAAGGGATATTCCGGCGTAAAATTAAGTTAGGGTCAAACACACCGTGACACAGAGTTAGACACCCCCTCGAGAGATGAATGTTGCCAACTGCTTGCTTATACCAACTTTAGTAACTTTAGTAATTCATTCCCTCAAAGTAATAATCATCGTAACTATCATTTTGCACTGCAGACTCTGTAGTTTTTCTGCCTTAGCATCTCAGTCTGATTTAATTTTCATAAAGTAAAAATCATAAATGTTCTTCCTTGAGCTGCGAAACTCCGCTGCACTCGGTGATTGTCTCGTCAGGGCTATCCCACAAACAAGCGCCTGCTGGAAGAGAGTAGGTGAGTTGTTTTTAGTCTCTTTGCTAAAGAAATCAGTCAAAGTTAAAAAGATGTTTGGTGGCTAGTACTATGGCTGGGACTCTGTACTGTTGATGAAGTTAGGTGCTGTTCTGAGCATTATTTGTGGCTGTAGAGTGGCTTTTTGGTTGAGGTTTGCGCATGGAGACGTAGACCGCTGTGTATTGCTATCGTGCGGTCGTTACTAAAGTTGATATAACTAGAGAAGCAAGCAATGAGAACAACAAAAAAGAGAGAAACGAGAAGAGAAAGACTCGATTTTATGAAGTAAAGCTGATTAAATTTAGGCAAACAGAGCTAGACTACGACTCAAATGAGGGCCATGTCTTGTAAAACCATCTTAATGTGGATCAATCTCAGGAGAAATACCTGAATAGGCCACTACAGTGTAGTATTATTACAAAAACATGCTGTTACTACAGTTTAGGAGTGCTCTCAAAGAAAGTATTACTGGACCAAGTGGGAGCTGACCTCCGGATTTGACATTTTCACCAGTGTTAGTAATAAAGTCACACTCAGAGGGAATATCAGAGCAGTGACCCTCAAGGTTTGCAAGGACTTAATCTGGCAGGAGCAGCACACAGCAGCACGCCGCAGACTTAGCTCATTAATGACTTTATCAAATCACATCGTTTTAACTGAACCACCTTTGTGCCTCCGAAGATGACGCGTTGTTTCATTATCCTGCAACAAAAGCGCCGTGAAAGGTTTGCAAACATTTACGAGCATCCATATCAGTATTTGTTTTCCCAAGCATGACGGCATGAGTAAGCATAAAATAATGGTTTCTGTTTCCCGCTCCCTCTGTGTGATAGCAAAGAAAGGAGGAAACAGCACCAGCGGATTTATCAAATATATCCACCCAGGACGAAGACAGCCCCAGTCTTTATCTGATTCATGAGGGTGGGTGGGGGCAGAGTGATATTGTAGGGTGTGGGGTGCGTAGGGACGCATAAACAAAAGCTACATGACTTGCAAAAGTCATCATCCATTCATGCGAGCTACGTGTCTACGTTAGCTAATTGTGTGACCTGTCAGTTTTATTACTAATCTACTTAAGTGTTTTTCTTCAGGTGTTTGGAGGAGATGTCACATAGCTCTAACAGTATTATCGCCATCATCTTGGCCGCTCAAGGACTTAAACTGATTGGCATGTACCTCAGGAAAAACTAATACGGCTGTAATCCCATTTGTGATGTCTGCTGTCTAGTATGACTGTCACATAGACTCGGTTGGGTATGCGCCCATGTGTAAATAGATTAAAAGTCCTGCAGAGGCTGTGGCTTTTAAACATCTTTCACCCTTTGTTATATGAGCTCACTTCCCGACATTTCCTGTTCCTCTTCAGACTTCCCTCTCTATAAATAGGTTTTATAAGTCATTGAATTTAAATAGGGGGGCGCAAGGGGACTCCATTTCTGTCAGGTCTGATAGACTGGTATTGTTAACTGTTTATTGTATGTTTTAATTCAGCTGTAGAAAAGAAAGGATCTGCAGCCTCTCAGTGTCTAATCTCATTAATCGTACAGTGATCTGAGTGGGTGGGGATGCTGTAGTTATAAGGTACGATAAGGTAGTGGGCAGATTGGCTGCCTCAATGATGTCTGAGATGAAGGAGTGCAGAGGCGGAAAAACACCAAAACAAACATGGTGAGAGCTCCAGAAGAACCTCAAATCACAAAGTGGTGACACATATGCTGCTTTTTTGGCATTATACTGGACCTTTAATGATGTTAGTTATAAATGAAACGAGAAAAACAGGTTTTAAATACCTAAATGTTGTCATCTTATAAAGGAGAATGGTCACAGGAAACTAAATCCATATTACAGACAGCTGTTTTTGTTGAATTTGCTAATTAATTCAATAATCCATGCACACTTATTTGGAGTAGAGACTTAAGCTTCACTGCTTTAGTCTCGTTATCATCTGAAATTATACTCTCCCAAAGCAAGAGTCTGTTTAAACTGCAGGATTTCTGGTCACTATCTCTGCTCTGCAATTGCTACTGCTCAGGGCTTGATATGTTATCTTATCACTCCTCAAGTATTATAACATAAAATGAAACTTCGATAAGATCAACATAGACACAACGCTCTGCTGGTGTAGTGAACATTTGCAACCACGACATGCTGAACTCTATAAGATAAAGATCATCAAATGGTGAGCAGGGGATTCAGATTTTTTGACATGCATCATATTAACCCTGAAAATTTAAGACAAGTTCTTGAAATACATTTTTAAAAAGCTGGATGGTCTTTTTTTTTATTTTTGACTTTATAATCAACCCTTAGATGGTGTCAAACATGAGTTATCATTGCTGTGTTTACAGTTTCAACTCTAGAAGTAGAACAATGTGACAGAGTGACTTACTTTAAAATCCACTCAGTTTGTGAGACCGGCTGCTTTCAGGGAATAAACTTAAAGTTTGTTTCTGCAACATTCAGGGTCTTTTCCAACCTCCAGAGAAACTCCAGAGACGGTGCAGATCCAAATCTCTGATGATTTACTCAGTAAAAATAGTGTTTTTTTCTGTTTTTAGCTAACTCTGCTAGCATCGATAGATCAGAGCTCTTCCTCTGTACCTATATTTGAGTACTTTATCAATATTAATGATTATTTTTGAATGAATTAAAAGGGGGAGTTTGTCTGATAATCAGGGTTGCCTTATATCCAGGTCATTACGATAATTGGAGATAACACTTTGATGTTGACATCCTATGCCTGTGCGGTAACCTGTGATTCGTCCTAAGATCTGTTTCTGTGCTTTTGTTGTGTCACTGTTCTTTGACCACAGGGACTGAATGTGTCCTTCTGGTTCCCTGGAAAGATGGGTTCAAGGCTTTCATAAGGTCTCAGATCTTCAGAAAGTAATCAGTGACTCTGTCAGAAGAGCGAACCCCCTTCATATCACATATGTGTCACATGCTACTACACCCATAGATATGATCAATTATGAACTAAATCGGTTCATTACTGCTTTGTTGGCGCCGAGCTCTCAGCAGTGACTAAGATCAGATATTTCAAAGGAACTGTGGAAATAACTCACATGCCCTTAGGAGCATAAATATTAATCCTTGACTTGTTTATTTCTCATCCTGAAATATTTATAGTTGTTTTGCCACTTCTGAAAAAGTGGAACAAACTTCCCATTGAAGCATTAACCCAGTCGTATCCCAACCAGACGCTCCAAGCCCATCCTGCTGCCTTCATTTCTAATTTCGTTTGATGAACATCTGTCATTGAGCTTTTTCTTCCTCCAAAGTCCTCGGTGCCTCCCAGAGAGGCAGGATAACTCACTCCTCTGCTCCTGCCTCAGAAATCAAGCAGAAAACATGAGCTCGAAGAGTTTTAGCTGTGTCACTGACGAGCCGGGCAACATTACATCATTGCATACAGTTTAATGCAGAGTGATAGTATGTTTTTTCTCATCTTTGTGGTGTAACTTTGCCTCTGAAGCTTTTTCCCTAAATCAGAGGGGTGGTCAACTTAAAAATCCAAGTTTATGTTCACTGTAAAATAAAACGGAGTTCAGTTTATAACAGATTATAACAATCTTGACGGGAAATCAACTCTTTTACTTTTAGCACAGGTGCCCCCAGCTTCAAAAAGTTCAGAGCTTCAGCAGATTTTCGAGCACCAGGACTGAGAGTGAAGAAAGCCAAACTTACATGTGAACAGTTATGTAAGAGTTGGATTGAATGGAGCAGCGGTTGATTAGTCATGCCTGTTAAAGAGGTACCTGTCGACCTTGACTGATGTCAAAACATGTCACTCTTGGCAGGCATTACTAATCAACCAGTGGTCCCTGTATTAGTGAAGGTTTGATAGAGAAATGGAAAAAAGGCTGCGACACAACAACAATTAGCATCTTCACAAATGCTCCCAAATTTAATTGATTATCATGCAAATTAAAATATGGAGCATGTGCAACCAAACGGTCTTGGTTTTGAGCCCTGAATCCACCACATGTGGTCCCAGATGATTTATCTTCCTCTCTATGTTTATACATCTTCACATTCTTTGGTCTCAGACTTGAGCTTACTCTTAATTTAGGCAATCAAATTTCTACACCCATAGATGATTGTGATATCTCAATCTGTTCAACTGTTGTTCCTCCTAGTGAAAGTCCAGATAGGTCGAGCCTCTTGTCTCAGACCTCTCTTCCACTCAGCACACATTCACCCTCAGTGCCAGTTCGACTCAGCTGCACTGACATCATGATTTGACTTATCTCTTTGTCAGGCTTCAGTGTCTCTTACTCTTGTGCACAGTCGCAGCAGAGGGACACAACGTGGTGCCTTTAGGTAGAAGGACATGAATAAAGCACCATATACGGTGGAGGAATCGCCTCTTATCTGAGTGTTATTATCTTTAGAGGATTTATATGAAGCCAAAGGGATCACCTGTCAGAACTCTCTCTGCATTGCACTGTGCGCTCCTTCTCTCGGACAGCTGATCACTTCTTATCGATCCGGTTCTGCATAAACCATTTCAATCATCAGAGTCTCCCAGGTCTTCTGTGATTGACAGATACGTTTCTTGAGTAACTCCACAACATGCAACTGATCAGCTGCAAAATTACCATATGAAGAATAACAGGAAAGATATACTCTTGATGTATCTTTTCCCTTGTAGATGAAAAATAAAAGTTGTTTTCTTGCACAGAAAATTGCAGAGCCAGTTTGTAGCATTATGACCTGCCAAAGATTAGATGAAATATTGCAGCGATATTTCACTATAGGAGAAATATTTGCATAAATTTAAAGCATGCTTGTCGGGCGTTTGACTAAATATCTGAATATAAATAAGGACATAGATAATCTTTGCACTCTGACCTTTCAAAAAACTACTTAAGCAATAACTTCTGAATTTAAACACTTCATCATTGCGCCCTTATCAAGCACCTCATGAGACCGTTACTCCCTTATAAATGAATCTGGTAGGTCCCCCCTCTCTTACATGCATGCCTTCTTCTACTATTGTTATTTTTGTTCCTTAATATTTTAAAGATGGAAGTCTTCTCCCTCTCCAAACCACAGCCACTTTGTCACTCGTTGGATGTAAACTGAAACTTAACTGGTGGGCGGCGGCGGCACAAAACCCCGAGGCGTTTTTCTCAGTTTTGAAAGATATTGTCATTAAAAAAAGTCTGGAGGGTTTGGAAGTTGAAAATAGGCTTCTTTAATCACTTGACCCACATAGAATTGTGTTTTTAGCCCATTGCAGCGGCAAACTGTTGTGATGGATGCGGCTCAAGTAATGAGCTTACAACTGTTGAAATACAGAGACTTTCTGCCTGCTTTTATTTTGTCTGAAAGCCCATTGAAGCCCCATTGTTGCAAGTCGCCGTGTTAAACCTACAGGCTTAAAAATGAACGTTTCTAGACATCATGTTACTTATTTAAATACAGAACGATTGTGTCCTCATTCTGTCTGAATGACTGAGATGAAGAAATAATGACTCCTTTTTGCAACTTTGAAATCTCGGCAAAAAAGGCTTGGACAGGCGCACAACAGACGGTGGAAATTCAAAGGCTGCGGTTGCATAAAAATGGGTCATTGGCTGCATTAGAGGCTTTTTAACACACACAAAGTTTTATCTCAGACAGTGAAATCAAGTCATTACCCCCTGTGCGTCACAGTCACTGTTTAAATTCCTCTTTGTTTTCCTCCCATGCACACCACGCATGTTTGGCACGAACCCCAAAGTAAGATTTTTCACAGTGTCACTTCAGCAGCACTTCAAAGACTGCAGAGGTGTTTTAATCTGAGAAACACAGGAGGTGAAAAAAAGAGAAAAAAAAAAAGACAGCTCACACTGAGCTCATACATTCTCTCCTTTCTACCAGATCTCTGAGTTGCTGGAGGTGAAGTGTGGCGGCAACGTCTAAATGAGAGGTTTCTAAATGAAGCAGAGCTGTAATTAGCACTAATAGCTCGTCAGCTGCAACGCCTCAAGGGGAAAGACTTCCAGACTGAGGAGCAGAAAGCAGGCGGCTTTAGTTAGAACAAATTTCTAATGATTCGGTAGGGACCAAACAAGTCCTGGTTAGTCATTACATCTAAATGCCATTTAAATGATCAAAAGACGCCTGTTAATGATTGATCCGGGTTGTTTTGGTTGTTGCAACACTTGAGACTTAAAGGACACGCAGGCCACGCCACACCGCTCCACTCGTGTTTCACTTCAGATGCGAGAGTGATTGTGCCGCGTGTGCGCTAATGAGGGAAGCTAATGACACGATGTGGCGGCAGTCAAGGGCAGAAAGTTTAAGGTAAAACTCAGCGCTCCAATTTTTCTGTCTGCAATCTGTTCAAAAGAGCATAAACCGCTCCTTCAAGGCATCCCGGCACACTGACGCTCAAATAGCAGTGAAAGGTAACAGAGATTTATCATCAGAGTGCTGAGGCATTAGTATGCTGCACACTGCATGACTCTGTTTACCATAAATATACACCAAGACCAGCTGTTGCTACAGGAAAGCAAAGAGATGCAATTTTCTC
Source organism: Xyrichtys novacula (assembly GCA_962446985.1). Taxonomy (NCBI): domain Eukaryota; kingdom Metazoa; phylum Chordata; class Actinopteri; order Labriformes; family Labridae; genus Xyrichtys; species Xyrichtys novacula. Next base: position 31,643,640 of record OY660871.1, read on the forward strand.
TTAGGGTTGTGCAGCTTTCTTGTTAAGTGATGGTGTTTGACTCTTAACCTCAGACTCGGTTCGTGAATCCGGTTTCTTCTGCTTGGGTTGGATCAGGTCGACCGGATAGGAATATCTTCATTTATGCAGCTCATCCAAAAATAGGTTAACAAAGCGCTGAACAAACAAAAACAGCAAACAAATCAAGACAACCGATGTTTCAGACAGAAGAGTGACAACAAAACAAGGGAAGTAATGAAAGCAAAACAAATCACTTCAATAATTGAAGGTGACAAATGACAAATACAGCGAAGCCAACAGCAACAGAGAGGGAAAAGCCAGACGATAGAAGTGGGTTTCAAGAGGAGGTTTTCAATAACACACTTAGTTTCACAGATACCGTCTGGAGTCTGACTGTATAAAGCTTTAAAAACATGAAGTACAATCTTAAAATCAATTCTCAAACTCATAGGAAGCCAGTGAAGGGCAGCAAAGACTGGTGTTATACAGCGGGGTTTATTCTTTTTCCGTGTGTTAGGAGCCTGGCAGCTGTGTTTTGAATCAGATCCAGTTTTTGAGTCTGAAAAAGTGTGTTACAACAGTCGACTCTGGAAGAAACAAATGCCTTACTGACTTTTTCCAAGTTGGCAGGAGAGAGAAGAGATCTGATTTACTGTCTCTGACTGTCTCAGCTGAGCAGAGCGAGACTGTAAAACTTTGGTTACCGAAGTTTCAAAAATGGCCCGTAGCGGGTTGTCTCTTTACGAGCATTATCAGACGGGCTACTGGGGCTGGAGGACAGAGTGATTCTGTCATAACTCGGGGCTAGGGCTGGACGATACACCGATAATTTACTAATACTGAAATTTGTGACAATAACTGACGTCATTTTGCCCATATCCAAATATTCAGTGTCAAAAAAATGAATGAATTAAAGTTAGTTTAAGATGTGTGTAGGTAGGCTATGGTCTCATGTCCCTTTAAGATGTCGTCTTACGTTGGAGACGTGACTCCACCCCATCCAGTCCGTAACAAAGAGGGAAAGACAGGTGAGGAGATGGAGGACGGTTCAGAAGTTGGAGCGGCTGGAGCGGCGTCTGAAGTAGAGGAAGTTAATGTGGGAGGGGGTGAGCAGCTTGTGAAGTAGTTATCGTCCATTTATCGGTATCAAGGTGAACTACTCAATATATGATGATATTGATTTGAGGCCATACTTACTTACTTGGGGCTACAACTCGAGGTCAAGGGGCGATAAAAACCGGTCCAGATTTGGATTCATTCAGCAGCAGGAAATTTGCAGACATCCAGCTCTTGATTTCAGTCATACAGGACACAATGCAAAAAAAAAACTGTGGTGCAGAGCTTTAATGAAGTGACAGTCTGTGCTTATGCAGAATTTGCCCCAAGAGAAGCATGTAGAAGTGTGAATTAATTGGGTACCCAAAATAGATCCCTGGGGAACTCCACATGAGTCAGGAGCACAGTGGGAGGCGTCTTTTCAAAGGGTTACTGAAGAAAGTCTTTCTTAGAGATTGGAAATGAGTATCCAACAGAGTTTTCAGACAGCTGATAAGGACCTTGTGGTCCACTGGATCAAAAGCTGAGCTGAGGTCAAGGAGGATTAGAGGACAGACTGAAATCAGCTGCAAGCAGTGAATCATTTGAGACCCAGACCAGAGCTGTCTCACTGCAAAGAGCTGGGAGCAAAGTGAGATTTCTGAAAGATGAGATCGTTCAAACATCTTATTTCTATTTTTTAATTCTTGGATGGCAAAATTTGTGACTTTTAACTGGTACTTTCTGAGGTTTCAGGTTAAGACTTTGCAGACCACTGATTGGTCAGGGAGACATGTTACAAAGAGCGTGTATACAGTATTTAAAATGCAAATAAACCCTGGTACCTGACGTTTCCCTGTCAAATCGAGTGTTACTTCCTGCCACTCTACTGAAGACACAAACACACCTGCTGTTTCTTGCAGCCTTGCTCTAAAGATTAGTCTCGCTGTATTTTTCCACTCTGCAGTGAAGAGCAAAGAAGAAGTATCAACTCCAAACAAGTATTTCAGAGAAGCCAAAACCACGCTGTGAGGAAAAGCTGTTTCAGAGAAGGTTAATCTGATTGTCAACAATTTTGTTAGCTAATCAGACATTTAATATTGTAGGTCACCATCAGGTCATCCAAGAAGGGAAACCTCTGGTTTTGGCCTCTGGGTGTTGGGACTTTCTGATTTACTTTGATTCTTTTCCTTCAGCTCTAAGAGTTTAGTCGATGTTGTTTAAGTTTTGAGTGATTTAAAGTTCGCTGGTTCGGAAATCCTGACACAAAACATCACACTTGCCTTGCTCACTTTGTAGAGAACTTCTAATTGTTTTTGACATAAATTTGACAGTAATGGGAACTTCAATGAGTTGACTAACCTTTGGGATCCTTCATTGTGGACCACAGAATTAAATATTTAAAAATATATATCCTGCCTTTTAAAGGAATCGGAATCGGAACAGGAATCGTTCAAAATCAAGCGAAACCCAACCCTAATTGTGGACGTTTTGATTGGTACTTTAGCCGAGCAGCATGCTATTACAGAATCCCCCACAAGGGTAGAAACAAGCTTTTAGAGAAGAGAGGAAGAGGAGGAGGAGGAAGAGCTTTGCCAGCAGCAGCCGAATAGAAAACAGGTTCACATGGACCAGCTTGTTGTGAGGACAGGCTGTGATTGGTCCGGGGTAATTGAAGACAAAGTCAAGCTATAATTGTAGCTCAGCTTAACTGTGCATGCAAGCTTACCGAGTCATTAATCTGATTTGATTGTGTGGGATCGGATTGTTTCTGCTGTCAAGGAATAAAAGACTGCTGTTTGGGGGTTTGGACCAATCAGGATCAAGTATACAACACAGCCGGGTTTCTCGCAGTCTGACTGAGAGAAATGTTTGAAAGTTTGCATGTTTGTTTTTCTTCCTGAGGGTTAGAAGTAAAGTTCAGCGCCGCTCTTATACCTCTGCACTTGTAACACTGCAGCCAGCCAGAAGCCGATTAGCCTAGCTCGGCATAAATGCTGAAATAAGTTGTTTCTTGTTTATTTCATCATGTTGTGGTATTACGTGGCCCGAGGAGGAACTTTCTGGACTCTCTTGCTGACTGCTTCTCTGTTATAAGTGTGAGACGTTCTTTCTCTGTAGCTCGACTTTGTACTTTCTCCAGTTTTTGACAGCTTGTCTTGCTTTTTTTGTGTATTTTTAGACCAGAAAAAAAACACGCTCTCTTCATCCTCCTCTTGTTTTGAACAGATCAGGTTCACTAACATCTGATTTTTTTACCCTCTTTCTTCCTCCAGCCTGTGCACACAAAGAGACATCCCTCTGACCATCCAGTCCTGCGTCCTCTCCAAAGACTGCCAAGTCACCGACTGGACCGAGTGGGGCCCCTGCTCCAAAACCTGCCTGGACCCCGAGTCTCCCAGAGGCAACCGCACCAGATTCAGACAGGTGCTCCAGTTCTCCGTCGGCGAGGGGGCGGAGTGTCCACTTCTGGAGGAGACAGAGTGGTGTGAACCGCAGGGTGAAGGAGTGCTGCCCTGCTCAAGGTGGGTGGAGGGGAGTGTGGGGAGCACAGCAGGGAGTGAGAGTGCGGCTCTGTTGATGCCTCCCAGGGATGCAATTGTGTGTTATTTTGGTCTTATACCTTCCCTTGTTAGAACCATGTGTGTGTCTGCTGCAGTTTGAAACCCTGAGCAGGGATTTTTTCAGCACGGCTCGTCTTAAACTCAGGCGAACATACGGAACAGTCAGAGTGTTTGGTATTCAACTTGGTGAGGCTGCTTCCTGTTGACTTCCCTTCACTCTTATCAGTAAGCTAATTTGTTCTCCTGGGTGGCCCTAGGTGTGTGTGTGTGTGTGTGTGTGTGTGTGTGTGTGTGTGTGTGTGTGTGTGTGTGTGTGTGTGTGGAGGAGAGCATACGGAGACAGATCCGTGGAGATTGGGCTGGTGCCAGACACAAAGTAGACACGAATAGAGGAAGAACAGTGAGGATATCTGAGTCTCACAAACACACTCTCACACTCAAACACACACACACATACACACACTCACACACAAAGATTTAAAACACTTTCTCACAGATGGCTTTTATTCCCAGAGTTACTTCCTATATCACCTTCAAACTGCTCTGTGCCAAAACACTTCTGTACACACTTCTCCTGGAGGGTTCTGGTTTTCACTCTGAATGACCCGCCATGTTTTGTCGCATTCCTGTCCTACTACATCATAACTTCACCCCCGGAGGTTGTAACTCGCCTCTTTGGGGTAAAAGTTTGTATTCTAATCATAATGATGTGTTCAGATTCAAAGTTTACTGTTTATCAGCACATAAGGTTTGTCCCTCTCAGTGTAACCTGACCATTGAATAACACTCTTGATCCTGGTAATTACAGTGATCATTTCTGCGCAATAGAAGAAACGTGCTGCAATCAAAGTCATCTTGAGAAGACACTTAAAATCTCGAAACATCACAGAGGTGTCTTATAGGTGTATTTTGGGGCCTGCACCACTGATAGTGAGATAAAAGATAAAGACAGGGATGTATGTCAGCAATGTACAAACAGCTGTTTTACTCTTAAGTGTTGAATCTGCAGACTCATCTGAGAGACAGGGAAGAGCTGCACACACCTCTGACAGAGCTGTAGACTTGTGTTAAAGATATTAGTCAACAAACAGCTCTTGTTTTAATGCAGAAGTGGTTGAACAGTTTGAGTTCAAGTTCCTGAAAGTCTGAACTGATTTAAACGTTCAGTATCCGTACGTCAGGAGCAGAGGGTTTCAGGTATATTTTAACATCACCAGGATTTGCTCAATATTAAATTTTTGGAAAAAGTATTTCAAGTCCAAGTTGAGTCGAGAAAAAGAAGAAAAAAACAGCTGGTTCTTTACATCCTTTGCATCGCCTCTCACTCTGCATGAAAGCGTTTGCATCTCACTGACCTTGAACCAGTTTTTGGCTCTGACTCATCATCCTTCCTCACATCTAGATCTCTTTCTCTCAGATGTGCATCACTCCAGTCAAAAACTTCTTCATTATTACTTTGTGTTATAAAGAGCAGCACTGAATCCGAAAAAACTATCTACTGAATGAACCTGGACTGACTGTGTGGGGCCTTTTGCACACGTAGTAGCCAAAATATCATTTACAGACACTGGACTCTGACTGATCCTGTGAGCGTTAAATCATCAGTGAAGTTCCAGTCCTGTGTGTGACCATGTAGGGATCACTGCAGGAGTCTATTAAAGTCCTGAAGGAACTCTGTGAAGTATTCAGCAGCAGCATTGGTAGAAAGGTGATATTCATAAGTACGTCAAAGGATGTCAGGTGTTTGTTTCTATGCGACACTTCTTCATGTTCTCAGAATAAGTCTGCAGTTTTGTAAATATGCTGTTCTTGACCGCAACATTTCACCCACACAGACTCGTGTCCTCCGTCTCTGTCTCTGTAGTTACACGTGGAGGACCACGGAGTGGAGCGACTGCCGGGTTGACGCGTTGCTAAGCCAACAGGACCGTCGGCGCGGCAACCTGACAGGGCTGTGTGGAGGAGGCCTGCAGACCCGAGAAGTTTACTGTGTGGAGGCCAACGCTGAGCTCCTAAAATACCTCAAAGACCTCCGAGAAAGAGATAAAAATGGTAAGAAAGGAAACAGAAATATCAACCTTTGTTGTGGATCATTGATGTTTAGGTTTCAAACTCAACACTTCAAGACTTTTTGGATGAAATCTGCTTCACTTCATGTGCATTTTTAAACAACCAAAAACAGACCTAAAGAGTCTCTGCGAGTATAAACTAAATAGATGATGATGAGATCAGACCTTTAGATGTTCGTCTTATTAAAAATAGAGCCGGTGATCCAGCACGCACCAACGCTGAACTTATTTTTAAACAGAGCGAATCTTAGCCATGAAAATGAATCAATGAAAATGTCATTTTAAGTATAATTAATCAGGGCCGGGCCAGTTTGAAATGTTGATTAAAAACAGAATTTGATGGTTCGCAAATTATTTACAGCCAATATTTAATAAAAAGAAATGCAGGGATTTATGAAAAGTATGGGCTCATTATGAATACGAGGCCAAACATGTTTCAAGAAAGGTCAGGGACTTTGGTTAATTTAAGAGAGTTTAATGATGAGAATGAGTAAAGAAGAGACGTTCAAGAGAGGCCGAGTCTCTCAGAAGTTCAAAGGAGGTTCACCACGCTGGTTTTAATTATATATGAAATATAAAAACATGAAAAGATACAGAGAATCAGGACAGAGTGATGTACAAAAGAGACAAACCTGATCATTAACATTCGAAGGCCAAGATCAGGAGGTGCTGGATTAAAAACAGATATGACTCTGTAGTGGAAGTAACTGCATGGAATCCACAACGCAGGATCAAACTATATAAGATAAGATAAAATACACTTTATTGTCCCCTTAAGGAAATTTGTCTTGGACTAAAGCTGCCAATCGATACCACAAAGTATGCGACCTGACAAAGACATACTCACATAACCCACGTATATTGCACAAGAATCTCACAGAAATGGTTAAAAGAAACAAAATGACAATAAATAATGAAATTGAAAAAGAATAACACACAGCAAGGTGAGCGAAGATTAACAAGGAAATGATAAGATAAAACCATGACATCATTGCACAATCTGACTATATCATGAGACCCTGAACCCTAATGAGGTGAAGTCCTCTATCAGGCAGGAGTGGGTCAACTTTTCACCTTCAGTGGTCCAGAAACTGGTCTCCGCAGGTCAGAGGGGTTCAGTCTTAAATAGTCCACTTACAGCCCTCTCCTGTTTATACAGTATCTGTTTATATTAGGTTAAAAAAAAGAGATCATTATAAATATTTACCTTTAAAAAAAAAAAAGTATATTTTCACTCCACATCATCTGCTCTTAGTGACAGTTTGAATGGTTCTGACATCTGTTTGTATTTCCCTGAAAAAGCCAAAGCAGCAGCTGCACCAACATTACCTGTTTGCTAAAAACCTGCGGCGGTGCATTCGGAAAGTTTGCCTTAATCACAAAAACCAACTTTGAACCATTCTCAGTTCCCCAAAACTTCAGCTCCCCTCTCCTCCCTATTATCTCTACACCCACCTACGACAAAGGCTTAATCTCTTCTCTACGTTCGACTTGTACACAACAAATTGGGGTGGAAAAGAACAACTCTACTCCTCAATTCGCTTCCTCCAAAGCAAATTAGCATCTGTTCTCGCCCACTCGCTACTTTCCGTTGACTTAATAAGCAATCACACCGCATATAAAATACGCCGTGAACACACAGTTAGAGGTAGCATTAATCTGCAACATATGGACCCCTAGCACAGCGCTAAAGCCCCTGCAAACTTGGCTCCAGATCTGAAGTATTTCTTTATATCGCTCATAGTAAGAAGATGGTTTTCAGGGCCCTATTGAATATATTTGAACATACATGTATTATTTATTATAAGCAGGCTGTATCAGGCTGCAGCTGCTTGTTGCTGCAGGGTAAAGGCTTTACAAGAAGGGTAAAATGGGTCTAAAAGAAAATCCATCTTTAAAATAAATGTATGGAAGGTTACAGGTCAGATTCATATGCTGATTTTGTACACAATATCAGCAGTCAAGAAAGTTCTCAAAACAGCCTCGTCTTGCTTCAAAATGCAGCTTTCAGATGAATATACCTCATGAAAATGTCTTATTCCACTTCTTTCTCCTGACACTTTTCGCAGGTGTTTCTCATTTTAGTCCCTTTTTGTTTCTCTCTCCTCAACACCCACTCTCCTCTGTGATTGGTGGATTATTACTTTGTCAAAGAGAAATCCCCTTCTCTGCCAATTTTGGGTTTTAATTGTGTAAATCTCAGGAGCTTGTCGAGCATCTTCAATCATCACCGTAAACAAAGTAAGAAACACAGCTACATACATCAAATCCTACAGCAGCTCGGCGCGGCGTATAGCCTGAAACAAATCAGCCGAAGCCTCCAGTGTAACTCCAATAAATTTGATCAAGCACGGCTACATGACAACTTACATCCCCCATCCCCCCGTACTCTGCATTATAAGTGTTGTCCCCAGGTGGAGTCGCGGCACATAATTGCATCTCAAATGCCTGGAACAGAAATAAACCTACATATCGTCTTAATTCATGTCCTGATTTAAATGATGTACAGTGTGAAATTTGCATTCATAGACACTGGAGCGGGATTTACTGTCTTTTATTTTCAAATATCCCACAGCGGCCACAGTGATGCTCTCTTTTTGGACATTTTAACAGTCTGTTGCCCTCTGCAATTTTCTGCTTTTTAACCAGAATCAGGAGGAATATAAAACTGGGATTTGTCCGCTGGTGTGCCCAGCTGTGACTTGTCAGTGGTGGCGAGGGCAAAGGCCTCCGTTTTTGACACTTGTCGGGCCAGCTTAGAGTCAAAGCTGCCCTCTTAAAGACGGTGTTAAAGACATTAGGTTGTGGCTAAGCTTATGGAGACCCACCCTGCTGATCGCGTGAGAGAGGGGGGTAGTTATTAGGTCTAAAAGGAGGTGAGGATGCTGCACACACGCACACTTTAAGGAGGGCGTGTAAGATTTACACCCAGATGGGATTATCGCAGGATATCAGATACAGAAAATTAGACCTCAATTCCAAAAAGAGAAGGCACAATATGTAAAATGTTGATTAGGAACGGAATTTAAAGCTTTGTATATCATTAAAACCCTTAATTATATAGGAAATAGCCCAAAGACAACATATTAAATTAGGGGTGTCCTGATACGATATTGATATCGGTCAAAAAAAAAAAACAGCAAAAAAAAGAATATTGGATTATATCGGCCTGTGTCTAAAATCTTCGGTATCAGCACTTCGATACAAACAGTCCAGTTCAGACTCGTATTGATAGAGTCGTATCATATTAAGTTTGATGCCAGCAGCAACATGTTTAACGAAGGTAAAAGGTTTTCCCTTTCTTGCCTCATATATGATTTCAGCTGCACAACATTTCAGGGTTACTATGGTAATCTTTGTTCAGCAGTATGAGACTGCAGACCGGCCAGTTCAGCACTAAGACTCTTCTACTATAGAGCCGTGCTTCTGTTATACCTGCAGAATGTGGTTTTACAGTGTCTGCTGAAAACTGCGTGGTCTTCCCTGGAAAGCGTTGTCTGGATGGCCGCACATGTTGCTCTTAAACCTGTTCAGAATTATGGCCTCTCAGATATGTAAACTACTCACACCATGGTCACCTGAGCATCATGGATACCTCTCTGATCAGTCATTTTCATGGCACAGTATTGACCTGTATATTTAGCAGTTAACTGTATTCAAAGACAGGTTGATTTTGGTCCTGTGCAGCGGTTTCCACTACAGAGTCATGTCTGTTTCTCATGTAGTACCACCCTGTTCATCCACTCATCATTGTTGGCCTTGTCCCTTTTGTATAAAGATTTCTTCAGATTATTTAAATCTCGAAAAAACTACAAACAATCAATGAGAAAATCTCCATATTTTTACTATTTTATGCAGAGGAACAGTCTTAAGAAAAAGTGGTGAACCTCTTCCCATCTTCACTTCTGAGAGGCTCAACCTTTGTTACAAATGAGCTGCTTAAAGCTCCTGCGAGGGATTTTCTGTTTGTGTCGATTTTGGCGCCCCCTGTGGTCAAAGCAGTTATTTCTTTAAAAAAATCTCATTTATTGTGAGTATTCTGTTTTATCCTGATAGACTGACACAAATTAAAAGTGGTGATATACAAAAAGCCCATCTTGTCTCTGATAGTCTTGTTATCATAGACAGGCATCAGCATGAATTTCAGTCTTTTTCATTAACTTTTTTAGTGTTTTGTTAACCCTGTCCCTACTTTTCTCAGGGATTTGGTATCACATTTATTATGAGCACATATTTTTCATAAAACAATTAAACTTGCAGTTATCTTTGCTCTACTTTTAATTCAATATAGAAGTTAAATAGTTTGCAAACCATCAAAACCTGTTTTTATTGACAGCTTTCCTGCAGTTAATGTTGTATTTCATGGTACTTTTGTTGTGCTTGAACCAAATTTGAGTGTGCAAACTTAGAAAATATAGCCACAGTGAGATTAATTAGCACAATCTCCTTCTGAGAACACACGTTTACACTAGTTTCATAACCCAGTCTTCCTTGACAGCAGCTCATACATAAGACTGCAACATGCCAGCACGTAACACCAAGCCCCAGAGAAAGTGATTATTGAGGCTACCTGAAGAATAATCATGACCTTTGTTAATATTTCTGAAAGGCCGAGATTATGATGTTGATGCTTTTTGTCTTCATGATAAATGAGTCAAGGATGAAAAAAGCGGCGGTGTGTTTGTTGTTCCTCAGAGTTAAATTGATCCGCGGTCCTCCTCGGTGTATCAGCGCTAATCAAAGAATAATGAACCCGGTAGCCGAGAGAAAATCTATAGACAGACACGGTTCAGACCAAAGACAGTGAAAGCAAGAGGGAAAAATGTTTAATGCAAATCTTTCGTCGTGTTTCAAGCTGGATTGCTTGAGTAGGGTCTATAGGGAAATGAGGGCACACAGTACATCCGGCTTTGATGAAACTGGAGCCATCATGTATGTTCAGGAATCCACGGCCTCTTCTAAGACACAGTTAAAGATTTATACACGCAAACATGTTGTTGAGAGTGGTGTTGCCAGGGCCGGCGGTGCAAGCATGATCGTGACTTGTGTATGTGAGTGTTGCACAAACACACAGACGCATACACGTAGTTCTTATCTTCCCAGCGCAGGATTTCTTTCCCCTCCATTGGGGGGTAATCTCCCAGCATACCACTGAGCTACAGAGGCAGAGAGCGGTTCAGTGGAGTTTGCTGCAACCAGCGCTCTCTTTCTCCTCTCTCTCATGCATAAATATCACCATGCAAAAGGATGGGAGACACCCTCGGGGCAAGATCAGGAATCAGCTTACCACCTCCTAAATCTCAACCTTAATCTTCGCCGAAAAGAAGCTCCAAACTGACCCCAGATCAGTATCACAGACTAAGTAACATCATCCAGCACTTTCTCAGCTAAAGCTCAGTAAGTGTAGGTTTGGCTCCGCTCTGAAGCTGGAGCGTACAGATCCTCAAAGCTCCTCTCCGAACCTTGTGGGGGCTGACATTTTGGTCACCTTGCTGAGTGTTTGAGAAGACAATTGACTTTAAAGTCCTTGAGAGGTATATCGACGCTGAGAGTAAAAGAGGAACATTAAACTCTCAGAGTTAATGTTGCTTTTGTTAGTGGGAATATTTGTTGCCTGGAGACGCTGCGAGGCTGAAGAAGACAGTGAAGAAAAAGAGTTCAACAAATTATAGAAATGCCAATCAAATGTTTGTGTCACAGTGAGACAGTGCCGATGATCTTAAACTGTTTTCAAAGTGTGGTCCATCCATGCAACTCCTTAAAATTGCCCTAAATTTTCAGGGAGAGCAGCATGTGTGAACACAAATGGATGGATTTTTAACTTTGACTTCCCCTTGCTTACTTTCCAACAAAATTTTTAAAAAAGGTTCAGGTGAGCTTATTTAGGAAAATTCTCTATGAATGAGCAGACAGGGGAGTCAACTTAAGTGCATGAGCGAGTCCTTCTTTTGAGGTAGTACAAAGGAGGAATGAAAGAAAAGCGGTGGTAGTTTGTTGTGTTGGAGCCGGGCAAGGCAGAACAGCCCAGGTAATACTTGCATGTCTGGGTTTGTACGCTGGGTTAAGTATAAAGACATAGTGATGGCGATCAAGAAACTAAACACAACATTACAGCCAGCAAGGAGAAACAGCTGCTTACTGTCTAAAAAGAAATCCTGCCAACATGTTTTAAGTACTTTTAAGTATTTTTTTCATTTATTTGAGATGAAATTGATAATGTTTACATCTTTTAGGTTGCAGGTTCATATTTATATCCAGAACTGCAAAGGTGCAGCCAGCTTTCCAAACCAGTCAAGATTTAGGAACCATGGCTGGAAGACCTCAGGCAGTCAGGCTCAGAGAGTTTCTGCGGATCATAGATACCGACTGGAGTCTGGTGATTTAAGACTTTAAAAAAAAACAAGCAAATTGATCTTAAAATCGATTCTTAAACTCACTCAGTCAGAGAAAAACCCCAAACTTACTCCGCAGCTCTTTGGTGAACTTTTTCTAAAAAGTGCTGTATAATCAAAGTGGATTGGAGCGGATCACGGGTCGTCGGTGAAGGGAGGCAGGGACCGGAGTGATAGGGTCACTTCTCTTGCAGTGCATTTAACTTCTAGCAGCAGCTATTTGAATAGGTGGCAGTCTCTGGGTGATATACTCACTGTTGCATGACGTACCAGAGTCTGAAGGAAATAAATACAGAATGGTGCCGTGGATGAGAATTTGAGAAACAGAAAGGTGAAAATTAAAAACCTGCGTATTCAGTCAGGAAAGGTATTGTTAATCAGGAAAGGTAATTTCTCGTTACACTTTGTGTTAGTGTTTAATCATTGTTGGAGTTTCTGCAGACTAGGTAATCCTTTTTGTTAAAGTCACGACAAAGAAAGTCTGACTCCAGCTCGATGGTTTAAGGGGACCTTTTACGCAATTTCTCATTTTCAATATTGAAAGTTCAGAGAAGCTTTGGACAAGTTTCAAGCCATTCAGTAAATGTAGTGTTTGAAAAAATCTCTCCTTTAGCCTTTAGGCTTATAACAACACTAGGTGTCGAACGCTTATTCTGCATCCTTTAAGTTTTTAAAACGACCTGCTCCGGGCACACAGACCCATCAAAGTGCAGAGACACACCGGTTTGTCTCGGACATTTTTAAATCGCTTTGTTCGGAAGTTTTCAGGATGTTTAGGTGCTGCTGGCCCTGTTCACCTTTTGTAGTTTCTGTAAAACATCCCAATCAGGAAAAAGTATGATTCTTAGAGAGGATGGACTCAAATAATTCAAATCTACAATAGATTTTAAAGTGATATAGCAGATCCACTTGAAGATCTCAGTCAAATAAGGCAACACCAAAAAGTACAAAACCCAATTCCATTGAAGTTGGAAAACTGTGATAAACGTAAATAAAAACAGAATAGAATGATTTGCAAATCCTTTTTAACCTATATTCAATTGAATACTCTACAAAGACATGATATTTAATGTTAAAACTCATAAACTTTATTTTTTTTGCAAACAATAATTAACTCCGAATTTCATGGCTACAACATGTGCCAAAGTAGTTGTGACAGGGGCATGTTTACCACTGTGTTACATCACCTTTCCTTTTAACAACACTCAATAAACGTTTGGGAACTGAGGAGACTCAATGTTAAGGCTTTGAAGGTGGAATTCTTTTCCATTCTTGCTTGATGTACAGCTTCAGTTGTTCAACAGTCCGGGGTCTCCGTTGTCGTATTTTACGCTGGGTGACAGGTCTGGACTGCAGGCAGGCCATTTTTACTACAAAGCCACACTGTTGTAACATGTGCAGAATGTGGCTTGTGGCTTGGTTTTGTCTTAAATGTTGAACTACTCCTTTAAATGCCTGGAAACCTTAAAATGGTAGAGTGCAATCTGGTCTGACACTTGCATTCAGCCGAGTTAATTAGCTGCTATAAATGGCACCGAGTTAAATAATGGCAACGGGCTCCAATAAGTCTGCAGCTCTCAAGTTAAAAGGACTTTAATCAGATTTCTTTTGATCCTTAACACCAAAATCTCCAACCTGATCGGATTACATGGTCACCAAAAGTCCTTATGGGTCATCACCCCGGGGTCTGAAACACTGAACCCAAAGGGAAACTTATCTTCTTGTATCTCTCCAACCAAAGATGAAACAGAAACAGATGTTTTATTGTGGTATCTTCCTGCTCTTAGTGTTGCATTAGTCTCTTCCTGTTTCTTGTTGCTGTTTCCCATCACTCTGTGTTTGATTGATAGTGCCTTAGCCTCCCGCTGTTTGCTTAGCTAATAGCGCTATCTCCCCCCCTGTAATTGCAGCGGGTCAGACCCAAAGACAGCAGAAGCCTAGTGTTCCCCCTCTCCTCTCCGTCACCTTCCAGATTACAGGTAGGTATTTTCAGCCACGCTGATAACAAAGCCCCCAGACGCTCCCTCTGTTTTCTGCCGACCGCGTCTCCTAAAGTACCCCTAATTTTTCTCTCCAGTCTTCCTCACTGCCACTCTCTGTCTCCTACTCTTCCCTCCCTCTACTCTGTCCTTGTTCCTCTCCTTTCTTCTCCCCCTCCTCCCATCTCTCATCACTCCTCTCCTCTCCTCTGTCCTTGTTTTCTCTCTCCTCTTCTCTCTCCTTGTCTCTTCTCATATCTTCACCGAACCTGTATCCGTGGACTTATCCTGACTTTTTTGACTGAGATGGATGTGTAAGTTGACAGTGAAAGTCAAGCTGAAAGATTTGGAGCTCCACTAACAGGTTGGCTACTGTGGAGGCCGTTAAGTCCACCTCCATGTGAGCAGATGGGACATGGCTCAATCTTTAAAATCTGGAAACATGACTACAAAGTTTTTTTTGAGCGTGGTATCTGCTTTAAAATTTGTTTTTGATGTGTATATATTTATTGTTTTGGGAAGTTTATGAGTCATTTGATACCAAAACATCAGGTATGTGTAGGTATCAACAAAAGAGTCTGTTCTGCTGTGGACTGTACCAACTAAAGGGATCTTCCACATTGAATTGGTAAGTTAAATGCATGTCTTAATGAATGTTTTCCCTTCAGTTTGGTAAGTATCCAATAATGTGTTGAGATTTTGGGGTGGCCAGTCTCATCTGTGAAGGGCCTATGCCACCTCTGACCACCACCTTGGACACACCCTTGTCTTTCTGGTGTCTTTAGCCTGATTTCTCCTTCTCCTCCACTCTGTTCCGGCCTTTTTCTCTCCATCTTCTTCTTATCAGCTCCTTTAAAGTGAGCCCTTGCCTCTTTTCCACCTCTTTCCGTCAAATCTCCTTTTTTATTCTTCCTTTCTTCGACTTACTTGTTGTGTTTTTCATCCTGGTTTCCTTTCCTCTTTCACCACCTTCTCACCTGACCTTTATAATAATAATAACTTTATTTATATAGCACCTTTAAAAACAGAAGTTTACAAAGTGCTTTGACAACAGTTGCAAGCACAGAACATCAGCACATGAAAATAAAAACAAATAAAAACAAAAGCTCAGTTAAAAACAGGCCTCTGAATTGTAGGCCTGTTTTCATCTTTATTCTTGTTTATCCTTCAACCTCTTGTTTCCTTTCAGTTTCCTCTTCCTGCTTCCCTACTCTTACTTGGATCCTTAACTCCTATCCTCCTGCTTCCTTTCATTCCCACAAATTTTGATCTCTTTTCTTAACTTTTCTCAACGGTATCTCTCCTTTTCTGTCGATGACTCTCTCTTCCTCTCTCCCACCTTTTTACTCCTCTCGTCATTTTTACCGCCTTCCTCTCCCTCCTCCCTCTTCACATTTGTCTCTCTTCTCTTTTCTTTCCTCTATTTTTGCTCCACATTCTTCTTTCTGTCCCCGCCTCATTCATCCCTGTGCTCTCGCCTATTTTGGTTTTTTCCATTCACTTTTTCTCCTTTCCTCTCCTCCACTGTCTTTCCTTTTACTTTCCCTTATTTGAACATTTTTTTTAACTTCTGCTCCAGATTAATGCAAAGGTTAGTAGACACGGCATGCACGTTTCAGCAAAGCCACGATCGCTCTTTGCTGCTCTTTATCCCGACTGTCGAGTCCTACAACCAAATCCAACAAAAGGACGAACAGTCTCACAACAAAGTTCTGTGTTCTGCCTCAAAAACTGAGGCGGAAAAGTGGAAGCTTTGAAGGGAAAACTTTGTTCCTCTACAAACAGAATAAGGATAGCGAGACATAAGAAGTTTCCCACCAGCGCAGACATTAAGCCACACACTCGCACGAGGGATTTCTCCCTCCGTTGTCACTTGGGCACAATAGAAAAATGAGCTCACCAGAGAGCACACTGTAAAAATGGACTAATAGAGCAGCAGGATCAAGACGGTTTCTCTTTTCCTGTATCACACGGAGACCCAAACTCTCTGTTGGTCCTCACTCTTGTATTCCCAAACGGATTGATGTTGAGAGACTGAAGTCGGTGTAGTTCCTCACTAAGTCGTGGATTAATAGTGGCTCAGCAAACTGAGCGTTTGACTTTCAGTGTATTTGTAAGAGGAATTAACCATTTTGCATTTCAAAAGCCCCCCTTGCCTCCCCCTGTACAGTTGTAAGGGAATTATGATTCAGCTCTCCCGACTATTTGAGGCGTTAAGCCCTCAGATGTCTTGTAGGAACAGTTAGAATACAGGAAATAAAGTGCCTCAGGTTGAACATGTGAAGAGATTTCTGTTGTGAATCACTAAATACCCACATTTGAAATTCATCACTCCAGACTTGTAAAAGTTGAAATCAATGCGTCCTCGTACTTCGAGGGGAAAAGTCTCTGCCTTTTGAACTTTCTCATCAGCGCCGACGTCTTCAAACCCGCCGCTCCTTCATTCGAGGGTGAAAGAAAATGTAACGTCAGAAACAGAAAACGACAACAGATGGTGGCGTTTCAGTTTCTCACAAAGTGTGCTAACGCTGACAGCTGCTGATGGAGCGCCGAGGTGTCAGGGTTTGATTGATGAAGATGGAGATGACAGTAGACAGCAGCCCTAGAGAGATGGTTTTGTTTTTGGAAATTTACCTGATATTACAGCACACGATGCTGAAACAAACAAACAGCTTTATTAAATCCAGAGGGGGAATAGTTAGGAGCGTCTTGTTGAGCGTAAATCACTGTGACATGAAAACAAACAGACAAATACAAGATAAAGTCAGCTCAATTTTAAATACAATCCCCCAAAATAATGACAAACAAACCTTGACACTTAAAGATCAGATTTTTTATCATGTTGAAGTAAGACTGAAGATATCTGCTGTATTTCTGACGTTCACTCAAAGTGACAGGATGATATTTCTCGTGGTAAATTAGTCTTTTAGAGATGTCTGATGGTGTAGAAAATGTGAACTTAAGTTTCTGCAACTTTATAAACTGCTATGAGGTGAATTTATCCCACATTGGGGTGTTGTCTCACTCTAAAGGGCTTTTATTCTGAAAAACTACCTGCTCACTATACAGTATCCTACTTGTTACCTTGATACCAGCTACATATACAAACAAGTCAAGACTCATCATTAATCTAGTGACAGTTTGAAAAAAGGTTTATATATGAAGCTCAGAAAGAAGTCCTTCAGATTTGACACTGGGTAGTTAAAGGGGTATTTCAGCATAAATTTAAGTTATAGTCAAACACATCGTAACACAGAGTTAGACACCCCATCGAGAAATAAATGTCGCCGACTGCTTGCTCCTCTAGTTATACCAACTTTAGTAAAGACCGCACGATAGCAATACACAGCAATCTACGTCCCAACGTGCAAACCTCAATCAAAGCACCACTCTAACATATAGGGTCCCAGCCATAGTACTAGCCACCAAACATCTTTTTAACTTTGCCTAATTTGTTTAGCAAAGAGACCAAACACAACTCACCCACTCTCTTCCAGCAGCCACTAGTTTGTGGGGGAGCCCTGACGAGTCAATCACAGAGTGCAGCAGATCGTTTCCTTGAAGTAATAATCATCATATTTATCATTTTGGACTGCAGACACGGTCGTTCTTCTGCTTTAGCGTCCGGTCTGATTACATTTCCATTAAGTAATAATCACAAATTTTCTTCCTTGAGCTGCGAAACTCCGCTGCACTTGGTGATTGACTTGTCAGGGCTCCCCCCAAAAAAAGCGGCTGCTGGAGGAGAGTGGGTGAGTGTCACGTTTTGCCACATGGTCAACAGGAACTAGTGAAATCGTTTACTTGATTCCTTACTGTGGATTGATTGGGTAAGATTGGTTTGATCTGGTTGACACTGGGGTTGCTCTCGCTATCCAGAATGAATAGACGTTGATGTGAGGTTTTAACCAATCAGAATCGAGTATTTAACCCGGTCAGGTGATTAATAAGAAAGTGATAACAAGATCCAAGTGTGTCAGCTTCTCTCTCATAGAAATGTAAAACTGACCTTTTGCACTTAAACACAAATCGAACATGATTATACAGTGTGGCCATGTATGTGTGCTGTGTTTGTGTCGAGGATAAAGAAAGAAAAAGGTTTAAAGGTGACAGAAAGCGGCGCTCCAGGCCGCTGAGGGAGCAGGAATCCTTCTTATCACCACAGACAACCTGGGAGCAGATTAGGGTCAGGTGGTTAGTCCGGTGTTTTAACATGAAATATCAAGATGATGGGAAATGTGCTTGTTCACTTTCTTATCAAAACAATAGAGACCATTTTCATCCCTCTGCAAATTACAAATCCAGAGCCACTTAACGAGACCCAGAGCAGAGACTGTCCAAAGGTAAATCCACGTTCCAGTGGCTTCAAAGATAACAAATACATTCATAATTTCTTGTTTATTCAATCTGAACAAGTGTTAAAAGTATGATTATATAATTCATGAGAGGTTGTCTGTGCCAGACTGTTTCCCCTGCCTGGTCATGTCTCGGTACAACCGGGCTGTGAGTGGATTTTATCAATTAATTACACTGTATGGTTCAGCACAATGTCTCAAAGTGATTTTTAATTCACTTTGAGTAATTACAGAGCCAAACAGCCACCTCGTCCTGGAGCTGGAGTAGTTTTCAGAAACAAGAGCTCTCCTCTGACTGTGGTCGAATGTTTATACGGAGCTGAGGATAATAACAGAGAGGATGAGGAGGTTTACAGTCGTACAGTTGTGGTTCAGTCTTACAGCTTCCTACCACGGTTCCGCAATGCCATGTAGGACCACAAAATACTATGACTCCATTTATTTTAGATCTTTGTTTTTGAAATTTGGCTGCAGCAGAAGAAGGAGAAACTGAAGAGTTAATGAGATTTTGTGAGACAAGACTGTAATACAGGGATAGAAACTGCTGTGAAATCTGTCTGCAGGGTCAGCTCACCTTATCCAGGGTTTACCGCAGAGATTCAATTAAAAGGTGCTTTTTTTCCATAACATGAAGTTTGTGCATTTTTGTTCATTTCTTTTTCATTATGTAACCAGAACTGAAGATCCAAAGAAACCGCTCACTTTTAGAGTTTTTCCTCTCAAATTATCCATCCATTTATCTTCCACCACTTATCTGGAGTTGGATCACAGGGATGGCAGCATAAGCAGACTTTCCTCTCCCTGGCCACTTCCTCTTGCTCTTCCTTGGGGACCCTGAGGCGTACCCAGGCATCGTCTCTCCAGTGTGTCCTGGGTTTTCCCCAATGCCCCGTGGAGGCCTCCTGATTAGATGCCCAATCCACCTCTTCCCAAACCAAAACTCAGAAAATAGAAACTTTTATTTCCAGATTTCTGATTTTGTTCTAAAACAAAACAAAACAAAACAAAAAAAGAAACAATGAAACTTTGCAGTAATTCGTCTACTGAAAGCTTGATGAATATTAGTCAACAACCTAAGGCGCAAAAGCCCAATGATAGTCAGACTAGACTGCCAATGAGCTTCTTAGGTGATGGCTGGTTAATTACACGGACTGTATATACTATGGACAACTTAGTTCCATCTTTCATCATTATACGAATTTGACGCCGAATTGCTCTTGGTATTTCAGGATTTTCTCCACTTCCTGGAACTACCACTTGCGCAGTAGCATTGTACGCATTCGGTGGGAGTGTCGCTGTGCTGACACTCGGCTCAAACAGCGTATCCCCCTGGTGAGCTATGAAATCTTCGTACGCCTATAGGCTGTATCAAGTGTCAATCATAGAAAACATGAACCCCCTAATAACTTTTAAAAATGGAGCTGCACAGAAAAAAGAGGACTTGAACACAAACCAGTCTTACTGTAACTAAATGTCAACATCGCCACCAGGGTGGAGAAACATTTAGATTCGGTGTAATAAATTTCAAAAGTTTGTCCACAGCTCCATAGGGATTGCTGGAGGAGGCGGGATTTATGACCTATACTGCAGCCCGTCACCAGAGGGTGCTGTTCTCATGGTGGCTCCACCCAGCATCCATTTAATATACAGTCTATGGTTAATTACGAGTAGGCACAGCCAACCTAGCCGACCTGTTTCCCTGTTTCTGCTCCTTATTCTGAATTATTCCCTCTGGCTGCGGCTCTCTTTACTGTAGCTGTCGCTGCTCGGTCTGGAATTTAGTCTGAAGTGTCCTGTCTTCTCCTCTGTCCTCATTCTCCTCTCACATTTTGACACCTCCTAGTATGGAAAAGGACAAGAAAAGAAACTCCGGGAGAGAAATGGACTCACACAGCAGTGGCATTGCCTTTAAATGACACTCAGTATACATACTTTATCAGCATGCATAAATGCACGGACCATGTGACTTCAGAAACTCTGCAAATCAAAGTTATTCATGATGACACAGTTCAGCAGGCTTGTGGAAATGTTCCCTGCGCGGTGGTCACGAAGCTGAGCCACACGTGGAGATAACAAACCTCTCCTCTTTTATTCCTCGCTGGGAGTTCAGACAGGTATGCATTAACCAGTTGCATCATTAGAAACAGCTTCTTAAATCCAGCGCGCCAGGACCAGGCGAAGCAGGTGCTAAATTACAGCTCATGGAATAAACATGAGCCGGGATAATGTCTCTGTTCTCTTACACCTTGACTGTTGCTGTTGCATCGTCTCTCTGCAGTCTCCTCCGAGGACGGGTGGGCAGGGCTTCATCGTGTTTTATGTTTGTAGTGAGGCGCTGCTCGAGATGATCATTGCTAATTTATCATCCTGACATGCTAACAGGGAGGTGATAAACAAAACAAAAGGATAATAGTGTCTACTTCACAGGCCTCGTTTATTTTCCCACACTTTGCTTCTCCTCGACTCTCCTCCGGGACTCTAACGCCAGGAATAAAAGTAAACAAGTGTTTTTCTGTCCCCTGTTCCTCTTGATTGTGGAGATGATAAAAATTCCTCACATCAAGACAAACCAAAATAGCATCAAAGTGAAGCAGGTCCATTTTATCTCCTCTTCTTTTTTCTCCTTATCCCCACAGCTTCACGCCCGGTGGAAAACAAATTCTGCAAGGGTTCGATTCCCAACAGGTCCCAGCTGTGCCAAATCCCCTGTCCCACCGACTGTGAGGTGTCACCGTGGGGAGCCTGGGGACCGTGTACCTTTGAGAACTGCGACGACCAGGCGTCCAAGAAAGGTAAGACGATGAGGCCTCCAGGGGAGCGGGCGAAACCAGCGCAGACAGAAAGTTCCTGACAGGAGCTTTAAAATCTCCAACTCCACTGCTGAGTCCTGTTTCTTCACTGACCACATTCATGTTTTAAAACTAAAGATGGAGCTTTCAGCGCGCAAAGTGTGGATACAAAATATGCAGCAATTACAGTGTGGGAGATAAAGACATGAAGCACTCAGGTCAAACATGAAAAATCACAGACAGGACAAACAGGACCTGACAGATAAAACAGAAATGGACAAAACAGACAAACAAAACAGAGATGGATCCAGAGGGGAAATAGTTGGAGGCATCTTGTTGAGTGTAAATAAATAAAAACAAACAAAAAAATACAAGTTAAAGTCTAAGTTAAAGCTAATATAACCCAAAAAATAATGACAAACAAACTTTGACACTTAAAGATCAGTTTTTTTATCATGCATAAGGAGGACTCAAGTTATCTGCTGTATTTTTGATGTTGATGATGATGATATTTCTTGAGGTGAATTAGTCTTTTAGAGATGTTAAAAATGCAAGCTTTAGTTTCTGCAGCTTCATGTATAAACTGTTATTAGATGAATTTATCCCACATTTGAGTGTTGTCTCACTCTGAAGGGCTTTTATTTTGAAAAACTACCCATACACTATGCAGTATCCTACTAGTTACCTTGATACCAGCTACACAAACTAATCAAGACTCATCATTAGGGTTGCGCACCATTTATATTTGAACGATTCCAGTTCTAAAATAATTACTGCAATTACTGTGTGGAAGATAAAGACATGAAGCACTCAGGTCAAACATGAAAAGGGTGTGACTTAGACAAATACACAGACAGGACAAAGAGGGCACGACAGATAAAACAGGACGGGACCAAACAGACAAATGAAACAGAGATGAATCAACGAGTCAGGCTGTGCTTTTGTCGTCTTTTTACAGGATCTAGTTCCTGACAGAGGAAGAGTTTGTGGTTGATTCTGCTCCCTGTCAAACCTTGATAATAATGAAACCCTAAAAGGAGCCGAGGCTGGTCACACCTCTTTTATACTCCTCTGTTGAAATCAGCCAGAGTCGAGTTTCTGAGACAGTCTGATTCAGCTGTTTGTTTTGGATGGGAGCAGATCTCTGCAGATGTTTGGTCCCACTTTCAAACCAACAAATCGTGACTCTCTATCTCTAATTTGACACCTCATCCTTTAGGTTTTGAAATGGCTGATGTTTTCTATCGTTATAACCCTGCCTATCTCTCCCCCTTTCACATGTATTCATTTTCTACCCCGGCTCTTTTAAATAAGATGTTGGAAGTCATTTATTTTCCACCCGTCCTCATCCATGAGGCTCTGAGATAAATCCTGACAGTTTTATGACATTTTTATTCTGCCAGGAAATAGCAATAACCGCTTCCTTTATTCCTTTTCCTCACGTCCGGGAATTACACCAATATTTTAGGATGGATGTGGAAATAAGCTTAAGTACTTTCATTAACATCATCCAGACACCTTTTATGGCTTCGGTTTTTACAGTGTAGTAAATGCTCCCTTTTCTCGACCAAACACTTAATGAAATCATTTCTTAAAGATTTCATAATTACTTTACCGCATGAATATTAATAAAGCTGCAATCCTAATTAAAGTTTTACTACCAAATATTAATAACATTTTTATACTAGCGCTAACCTTACAGTGCAGGCAGCATAACACTGAATAGTTAATGATTAACCGCTCGGGTAGTAGCAGGACAGCTTGTTAAAAAAACATGAGGAACTACCTCTGCTGTCGATGTTACTGCAGAGACATTATCATCACATTTTCAGCTGAGAATCGACTCTCATTTGAAGAGGAGGCAATTTCTCAAACATTGTCTTGGAAAAGGTGCTAAAACATGCAAATTTAAGCACAAAAGTATAAAGCCCAACTAAGCGATCGACGATGAGTTCAGTGAAGCTTGTACGACGTGTCACAGGCTGATTTCTGCATGACTTCATCCGTTCATCACATTTGCATCATGAAAAAACTCAAAGAAGAGAGCAGAGGAAGACTTCTGACTCAGGAATGTAAAGGTTTTTCTCTTTTTCTAGTCAGTAATTAATGAGCTGTCTCAGCAGGTCAGGCATCAAACCAAGCTAGGCAAATTGTTTAAAATAAACATGGTAAAAAGTCCAGATTGTATTTTTTACTACTTAAAGTGTTCTCATTGGTCTTTAAACTGTGATTATGAAGATTTTAGCCAAAATCATGTTACCTGTGTTGTTTTCAAGGACTTTTCTTCTGCTGAGCTCCAGTAGCTCATTAGCAATTGACCTCTGACTCGTGGGCGAAGACAGTGCTGCTCTGCACGCTCCTCTACACGCTCCTCTACATGCTCCTCTTCACTCTGGCTTGTAGCTTAACATTGCCAGTGTAGTAGAAGTGGCAGGTAACATAGGAGCTATTCTACTTTCAGACACTAATGTCTTTGGGGACATGTTTAAAGCTAATATCATAATTAGCTTTGCGGGTTCCGTGATCGTCCTCTCTACTTTTCCGAGTCTGGCCTGTATAGAGGGGCTCTGGGGGCGGAGCTTGGATTTGTGACATAGGAAATCTCGCAGTGTCTGAACCTGCTGTTTGGGTCTGCCAGAGATTCAGTGTTTTGAATGCAGAAAAACTCAGAAATGCAATTTTGCATATAGTTTTCTCATGTTATGTCCTCTAGCATCAGAAAAATGCCATATGAACATGTAGACAACAATAAAAACATGACTTTTATCAAATCAAACAAATCTTATCCTGTTTTTTTTAACTGTCATATTCAAAAGAAATTGTAAAACCCTGTTTTGTAAAATGTTTCAAAAACTTCAGCTGTTTGCATTTAATCACTATGAATATATTTACATGATGTTGAAAATGATGTTTTCTTCTGATCCGACTGCATCTGGACTTTAAAACATATATGTAACATGAAGGTGGAAGTGAATTTGAATGAAACCAGACTTCTTGTTATCAAGGGTAACTTGGTAATACAGTCAGGGATCAATTCTCTCGTGCATTTATAGACTCAAACAATCTGACAATAGCTGGGGCGTTCAGTGCATGCTCCAGAGATGGTTCTGATCAAAGTCAAACAGAATTAATGTAACGAGCAAAACTGAATAATCAAACTTGCTAATCGTCAAACTCTCTCTTTTCTGCAGGTTTCAAACTTAGAAAACGACGGATCACCAACGAGCCGACAGGAGGACCAGAGAACTGTCCCCACCTGGTGGAGGCGGTGCCGTGCGATGAGCCGAGTTGTTACAACTGGCAGCTGGTCAGTTTGGATCAGTGTATCCCTGACGACCAGAAGCCGTGTGGCCCGGGGAGTCAGCTCCCACAGATCCAGTGTGTCAACAGCAACGGTAAGAGCGGAGGTACAGTCGCTTTACTTTTCACACTACAGTCTCAAAAGTTATATCAGGCTTTATAGTTTTTATTTAACTTTATAACTTCTTCCTTAACAGATATTCTTATATGAATAAATCTGGAGATTGTCTCAGAGTTGGTTTTAAATCATCAGTGTGTATGGACTGTATTAGTACTGATCACACTCAAACACTGATGGTTTTTCTTCAGTAGTAAGTTGGAGTGTCAGTGTCTCGCCCACAATGACATTTGCATGTTATACTTGCCTGTTTTATCTTGATAAATTTAGAAATTTGTGTTGAGTTTATCTCCACAATTCCCACAACACAATGTCAATAGATGTGCAGCCTTAAAAGGGGATGATGTATTCCTGTCTTTATCAAATAGTGAAGATGTTTCCTGCTGGAGTCGTCTTGTTGGTTGAAATCATCGAGTGTTTTTTTCCTCGCTCATTTGTTTTGTCCGAGCTGAATTTGCAGAGAAATGGTGCAGCTTTGACCTCATGCAAAAATCCTCTCTTTCTCACACTCACCTCTCCGCTGACCCCACGCCTCTCCCTGTGGAGTTCTCTGCATCTAGAGTTCTCCTCCACTTGACTCCTGGCTGCCGTTCACAAACTTTCCGCAGAGTTCTCCTCCTCTCCTCCTCCTCCTTCCCCTCCCTCCCACTGTTCAACTTGCTCCTATTTTAACGCTTGCTTGATTCGGCGTAGCCACCTCTCCTCTCTCCCGCTGTCTCTCTCATTACTGTCTTCCTCTCTGCACGCACAATTAAACCTTACTCGCTCTAAATCAAATCAATCCTCCATGGCCCTGGCTCCTGGACTATCTCCTGCCCTTTTGCTGCTCCTGATTTTTACTGCTACTCGTTATTACAGTAAATCTTTAATGTAAGAGGTGGGGCGGCCGACATTCAGTCCAGACTCCTTCTGCCTTCAGGTTGTGGACAAAATTAAGTGCAACACATTATTGGTTTTTACTCAGTTGCTTTTCCAGACGACGTATAGATTACATCCCATTTCGGATTTAATCAGAATGTTAAGTAAGAGAAGGCTGCAGCTCTACGAATCTCCGTAAATCCTGATTTTATGATCCCGTGCGATGACTTTGTTCCAGTTCACTCCTCTTAAGAGTTTGATTCGTCATTCTTACGCCTCTCAGTTTGTGCATCAGCTGCAGGTATTCAGCGAAGTTTTTCCGCTGCACACCCAGCCCTGCCCTGCTCGGTTCTGTCGAAGTAACAAAGACTCTGCTCTGTTCTTTCTCACCTGACTTCGGCTGATTGATCCCCCCTCCTCCACCTTCACTCCCTCATCTGATGAAAATTGATTTCTTCTGTTTGGGCTTTCACTCCACTTCTCGCCTCACCGCAATGTCAGCTGTATATTTTCTCCCAACGTGTGTCCCAGCCATGAAAGAAAAGGCCACACAGCTGGGCTCCAGACAACAGACGGAGGTCGATACAAATGTTATTGAAACTGGCTATTGATATTCCCCGTGCTGACTGCCTGCCTACTTACGCAGAGCCGCTTCTTGCCCGCACACTGAGCGGGGAGGTTTTTCTTTCATAGTGGGCGTCCTGTTCATTCATGTTTTCTCTGTGAGAGCCTGAAAAACTGCCGGGGTCCCTTGTCACTTCTTATTTTGGAGCCCTCTCAGTTCAGTCGTGACTGCTTCGCTGAATCTCTGTCAAAGTGACATCTTAATGCAAAGTCAGGCCCCCGGTCTGACTTCTGAAGCTTGAGCAATTCTCCTCCCGCTTGAAATTTCCATTCAACCAGTGAAGGGTTTACGTTTTCCCGCTCGTGTTCACTCCTCTAACAGATGGGGAAATTTCCCCCTGCTTGGAGAACAGCGCATGAAGCACAGAGGAGTATGTGGGTTAATATAATCCATTTATGGCTGATGCAAGGAGCTCATTAAAAAAACATGGACCTGAGTGTAAAAATGTGGGGACCTCATGTGAATTTTCTCTTTTCATGTTCAGTGCCAGAGTCAAGAGTGCATCTGAGCGAATATTTTACTGATAATCCATACAAATGGTCCCAAACAACTTTGACGTCAACGTGCGGAAAAACATCTCAGATCTGTTAAATTATTTCTACGTTGAAGCAACTTCTGTTGGATTAAACTCACATTTCAGTGATAAAACAACAACAACATTTTCTCCTGTTTGTTGAACTTAGTTTCTCTTTTTAAGATTCATTAATACAGTTAATATTGATATCGACCCTCCTGACAATAAGCATGTTAACATGGATTTAACCATCTCAGTTATGAGCCTCATCCTGTTTTAATAAAACAGACTGTCTGCAGACCTCCACTGGGAAGACCTACTTCCACTAAGCAGAACAGGAATTAATTTTAAGCCTTTCACAATAACAGCAAATATGCTGGGAGAACTTTTTATTTTTATTTTTTATTTTATTTTTTTATGTCGGAAGTTAACTTGTAGCCTTTCAAAGTAAAAGCAAATATACCCTGAGTAGTTTTTATTTTATTTTTTAATTTAAATAAAAAAATATATATATTTTCTGTCCGAAGTTGATTCAAAGTCTTTTAAGTAAAAGCAAATTTACCAGGAGTACGTTTTTTTATTTTTTATTTTTTTGTGTGTCAGAAGTTTACTCGAAGCCCTTCAAAATAAAAGCAAATATACCAGAGGAATGTTTTTTTATTTATTTATTTATTTTTAACTTTTTTATGTCGGAAGTTAATTTGAAGCCTTTTGAAATGAAAGCAAAGAAACCGGGAGTACTTTTTTTTTTGATGTATTTTTAAATTTAATATTGTTATTTTTTTTGTATGACAGAGGTTGATTCAGAGCCTTTCAAATAAAAGCAGTTAGACCAGGAATTACATATTTTTTGCCTCGTGTGAATATCTCTTATTTCTTGGGGCTTTATTTTAAGTATATAATGTCAAATTGACTATTTGTGTATTCATGTGTTCAACAAAGAGAAAATACAAAACAGGATCACCACTTCAAAGGAACTGGAACGTGTGGGGAAAAGTGTCACTTCGGGTCCCCTCAGTGGAGGTGGGTCCTGACAGTGGAGGTCTGCGGTCAGACCCCTCTCTGTTTTGATCATACTTGGGATATGGCAATAATTCGCTGGACATATTCGCTGCACCTTAAAAGAACGGCACTGTCAGACTGCTAATGCTCAAATGGACATTTATGTTCATATAACATGAAACCTCCACTTCTACTAAGGAAGAAAAGCAATGCCTCTGCTTCAACATGTCCACTACTAACATCTACAGTGAGTCATCTCCCAACACAACACCCTCCGAACAGAACCAGCTGCCAGGATCTTCTCTTGGACTGCTTCGCCATACAGCTAGCAAACGCACTTCGTAGACTTCTCAAAGCTAGAATAAGGGCTTTATCGAGTTTAGGAAATCAGGATTTGATGTTTTCATGCACAAACACAAAAACAAGACACTTTCATGTAAACACTCTCAGTAAGGCCTGGCGTCGTTGCGTTTGAATATAAGGCTGCACAAGCCTGAAGACTTAAACAGACCACAAGAAACAGCCTCATCATTTATTAAATAGCAGGGATGTTGTGCATAAATGTTTAAATGAAATGTCGGTCAGCTCCACCTTCATCCTCATGGAGTCCGTCATGGTGTTTGCAAATGTGCCCTGTTTTAAGACAGCTTAATATCAAGCAACGTTAAAAGAAAAGAGAGCCAGGGCTTGAATCTGCTCTTCTCTTTCCCCTGTTTGCGTTCAGATTTTTACAGCATTTTCTAAATCCTCTCAACATGTTTGCAGATTTTCTCCCTCTAGTTTCTGGAGCAGCCACATGAGTCTGTCATAGTATGCCAAGTTGGTGATTGTGCCAGTTTGGAGAAAATCCTCCCCTAGTCTTCTCAGGGAAAACAGAAGTCTTGCGAAAACAAGCACGTCTCTGCAATCTGAGATGGTCTGTGTGCTTGACATCCCGCCACCAATTAAAACACCCAGCTGTTCATTTTCCCGGCTGCTCCACTCATCTCTATACTGAAGAGAAGTTGGAGGCAGTAAATCTAAGTGCCTTTAGGAGTGCTCTCATTACCCTGGTTAACACCCAGAAGATCTTCAGCCTGAAAGTGAGAGCAACATGTTTCAGTCAGCTCCTCTTCCCCCTGCTTTTAAACTTTTAGCTTTTTTAATTGGATTTTTATTGAGGGTGTTTTTTTAGAGCGAGTACGACAACAAAAAGCACAAAAACACATCATAAACTTTAATTTGTTCTAATAAACCAACACAAAATAATGGTGTTTACACTGCAGCTCTTTAACACTAATACAGCAATAAAGAGATAATGCTGCTGTTAATATACATAAGTTATATCAACGAGGATGTCATAGCTAAAGATACAATTTTAATTTTTACATCATGAGGTAAAATAACAGGCCAATATCAGCGCACTCTTTCTACTTACTTACTGAAAAAGTTCCCAATACAATCAAAAGAGAGTAACAAAAGTTCCCCACTTTGGAAATCATTCCTTTTACTCTTATTTAAAAACATCAAAACATGAGTAATTTATCAGGAATGAAAGTCTTCGATTTACCGCCGCTCAAACACAGATGGTCCTTTCAGAGAAACAGCTTTTACCTGGAAACACAGATGGACTTGTAATTTCAGTGAATCCAATTCAAAACCACCTGGTTTGGCTTTCAGTGTTCACTTTTGATGTATTTGGCTGCTTAATTTCCAAATTGAACACCAGAGCCCAGAGTCAGTTTAAAGACCCAAGGAGGTTTGGTCCAATCAAACAACAGTATGTCCAATTTGGACACGCAGGTTTATATTCAGCGTCAAGACTCAAAGTCAAAAATACAAAACAGATGTAGGTGTCTATGAGATGACTGTGAATTTTCTCCTTAACCAACTCAGGGTTGTGTCGTACTTTTTAACAGTGATTAGACACACACACACATTAGTCCCATTAGTATGAAAGGTGCAGCGTGTTCATTAACTCAGTAGGAGTGAAATATGATATTCATAAGATTGTTTAGATTAGTGAAGAACCACCTGAATATTAATACGGTTTGATTGTTGTGGACTCAGAATAAAGCTTTTATATCTACACTGGAGCTGGTCCTGGTCCACACACACACACACACACACACACACACACACACCTAATGGACAAACGAGTGTTTTTGTATAGAGGAGGATGAAAATGCAGAAGTGTGCAAAAGAGTTGAGAAAGGATCAAACTAATGCTGCGTTCCAGTTCCCTCGGAAGTCGGATGTCTGAGCTGGGAATGACGTTACACTCGAGTTGACGGCGTTCCAGTAAACATGTCGGAAAATCAAGATGGACGCCTGCTGTTAGCTGTTGTTAGCTGCTGTTAGTTGTTGTTAGCTATACCAGTTGTAAGCAACGCATAACACAGTATTTTACTCTTACAAACACCAAAGCAGCGTGTTCACAGTTAGACGTTGGACAGTACAACATAAACCACTTATTTAGTTTCACAAAAACAAAACAGAAGTGCTAATAAATAAAACATTATGAGAGCTTTCACTGTTACTCTTCACTGTTGATGCACTGTGCTGCCATCTTGGATTATGACGTTGCCGTCAAGTCAGGGTTGGTGAGGAGCATCTGACTTTCTGAGTCAGATATCCAACTTTAGAGGGGCGTTCCAGATGAATTTCCAAGTTGGAAATCCCAACTTGCGAGTACAACTGGAACGCAGCATTATTTTGCATCAGAGGAACTTTTTGTCCTCTAAGGCCACCGTTGTTCACTGACTGGACATGGCAACACTCCTATATGATTATGATTAGCTAGATCTGTAAAAAACTACAATCAGCTGTTTGTAGTATTATGATGTAGTCATTTCGGTTGTTTATGTGATTTAAATACCAAAAAGTATTGCCGTACTCTCACCTCTATAGGAGTCTGTGTGGCATGCAGAAATAATAACCTGTCTCTGGTTTATTGTCTTGAGTATGTGAGTCTATTTAAACACCCCGACTCATTTTCACACCGCTCCGTATCCCAGATGGCTTTTAGCGTTGGATGGTTGCAATACTAAATGAACGGAGGGAATTCTCAATATGTTCGCCTTCAGTGGGTATGCACAATCAATATGAATTATTTCATATTTTAGAACGCTATACTGCTGGCATGTTAATGTCGCTTTTCCCTCATCGACCAATCAAGACAGAGGAGAGGTTAGACTGCCAATATCAGCTTTGGCAGAAAAATACTGAACCTCATGGTAACAATGCAAGAAATGGTTTCCATAAGTTTTTAAACAGGCGGCATGTCGAGATGCACATTCTGTATCAAATCAGGGATAGTCACTGGCCTCCTCATTACCAGCTACGCCCTATGCACCCAGACTTGAATATTGGTGGCACAGTTTCCAGGTTCAAAAGCAAATATTCAGCATACAGAACAATGAAAAACAAACTAAGTAGTCACCATCAAGTGGAAAGTAAGAGTCGCACACACTGGTTAAAATCTCTCTGATTGTGATCAATCTGCTCCTAACGCTGTCAGTGGACACAGGCCCTTAGTAAGAGGTCCAGACCAGACCTTTTTAAGTCCTGCTAAAATTCGATCGTGTTGTTTTCCTCTCACTTTTTTCCTCAGGAGAAGAGGTGGACAGAAACCTCTGCTCGTCCACTCCAGTTCCAGACCCCGTGCCGTGCGAGGTGCCTTGCTCAAGAGACTGCGTGCTCAGCGATTGGACGCCATGGTCTACCTGCTCTCAGACCTGCTCCAGTAAGACCATCGAGGGGAAACAGCTGAGGACTCGCTCCATCCTGGCCTACAACGCCGGGGAAGGTGAGTCTCCTCCACCTGCCAGACTGCCTCCTGCATCATCTGGTATGGAAATGTATGCAGATGAGGCCTGGATATTGGCTTAGTCATGGCCTTTCAAGTTCGTCCTTCGCTGTCACTCAGTGAATGTGTGGATTTCACACTTGTCTGCATGTGCATTTGTCCTTATCTCAAACAGTCTGCTTATCTGTCCTGGTGATTATTTCAGTCGGTCTGTCTCCTCGCCCTGACACTCACTTTTTATCTGTTTCTCACATCATTTCTCTGCATATGCTCGTTCTCGCTGGTTTCAATCCCTGTCTACGTGTGTGTGTGTCTCCCTGTCTTCCCTCTTTGTCATGTCTCCAAACATTTCCTCTGTCTTATCTGAGTGTGTTTTCCTCACAGTCACTGCGATGGTTGTGGCCTGGATCACAGTGATGGAGGGTAACATTTGTAATTAAAGCTTGCTGGTAGCTGTTACAAACCTCTAGCTATGTGTCTACACATAGAAAAAAAAAGGAAATGTTCGCTTGTTTTCACTTTTGAAACTACATTATCATAACAGCTCCAGGGCGACTTTTAATTGATTAAGAATGTATTCAGCTCGCTGTAATATAGAGTCAGGCCTTGTTGGCCATGTGTGAAGTAGCTTGATTGTGTTAGCTGCTTTTAGCTGCTGTGCTGTAGAGAGAGAGAGAGTTCATGTACTGCTTATCTCACCTGTCAAATTAACATATTTTATATCTTTATTTATCAAAGGTCTCACACGGGTGCCAAAGTTTCCAGAACTTTTGGGTAAATCTTTGACTTTACACTAGAAATATAGAAACTGTGCTTGTCGTAGCTTTAGGAAACGCTCTCAAACTTTAGTCTGCTCTCTGTTCAGACACACACTTGTTTTTTCGGGGCACACATACCCGAGAACAATGCCTGTTAGAAGCTTTGTGTCTTCACCACAGGTTCCCCCTGTAGAGTAGATTATCTGATTAGATTCAGAGCTTCTTGGCAGATTTTGCAGCAGCTGTCTTGCATATTAATAAACTGGGGGAAAAAATAAAGTTGTGGAAGCTGCAGCAGCCACTCAAAGCTTAACAATACAGAGTTCATAACCATTACAATATTGTGACAAAGAAAAACAGGCTGAGAAATCAGTTAATAAGCTTGACCTCTAACCAACATCCCCCAATAAGTTAAAATTCTGATCAAAAGAGAATTTGATGGTTTGCAAATCAATTAACTGAAAATAGTTCAAAGACAACTTATCAACTGTTGAAACTAAATAATTGTTTCACATTTGGTGCCAAACAGATGTTTGAAAAAACACTTTGAGGTCTCCCTCGTTGCCAAATGTTTTCAGCGGGTGACGGTTGGGCCTGCAGGCGTGCCAGTGTAGGGGCCATGCCTAAATGAGGTTCGGTGTTATCTCGCTGAAATATGCAAAGTCTCCCCTGAAAAAAGCATCAGCTGGACGGCAGCATCTGTTGCTCCAAATACTGTGAATTTCATTCAGCGTTGAAGGTGACTTCCCAGACGTGTAACGACCCATGACATGGACTTTACCGTCACAGATGACGACAGGTGGTTCCTCTCCTCTGTAGAGCGGAGGATGCAGCGTCCGAGATTTCCAAAAAGAAAGTCACATTTTGATCCCAGTTTTCCACTTTGTTTCAGTCCATCTTACATGAACTTGAGCCCAGAGTAGTCCCTGTCATTTCTTGATCCTGTTTATATTTAGCTTCCTCTTGTTTAGTTCAGTTTGTACCTCTTTTTGTTTCCATGCAGCGATTTCCACTACAGAGTCATGTTTGTTTTCAGTGCAGTTCTGCTGTAGGATCCTACAATCACTGCTGTTCCTTTACTAGTTTTTTACCTCGTCCCTTTTGTACAGCGATACCTCTTCATCTTCTCAATCTGTTGATAATATGTACTGCAGATTAATAAAATCCACAAATTTTACATCAAGAAATGGTGTGCAAAAATTGAACTACTATAAGTCGCTCCTGAGTATAAGTAGCAAACCCAGCCACACTATGAAAAAAAGTGACTTATAGCCCAAAAATACGGTATTTGCTCCTGTAATCTCTCACAGAGTGGTGACCCTCTTACCACCTTAACATCTGAGCTTCTCTAAACTCAGTAAGTGCTTTGTCGACCCTCTCCCAATTACTTTTAACGTTTCAGTTCAGACTTTATTTTCATACAACAATCATGTTTTTTACTTATTGAACGTAACCGCTCAGATTTACTTTGACATGTGTGCAGCGAGACCAAGTGCCATTTACTTTCCCTAGGCCATCATTTGAACCACATTCAAAGTTTAGCATTTGTTTATCATTTTCCCCCTCTTTATACTGATCCCTGAAGTTTGACTAAAGTCTTGGCCGATACTGATCACCTTCAGATACCAGAAAAGATCAAATCTTGCAGGTTTTGGATTACACTTGAAAGTCTTAATTGTCTCGCATGTTTGTTATCATGACAACTCCAGTCTGTCATTATGTGTCATCATTTATCTGAAGCCAGTTGATTTCTGGAGCGGCTCATACTGGTGCATTAGTGATACTCATGATGATAGTGAAAGTGGAGGTTGATGGGGATGCTGGACTGGTTCAGGATCAGGTTTTTACTAAGTAGCTCTCACTCCAGCCTTTAGCGACTGATCCTGCAAACATAAACACATTGAAATGACTCACAGCTGTCGTTCTTGGTCCCTCATCATGTGGCTCGGGTTTCCTAAAAGCTGATTTGCATTGTCCCTGTGTCCCTGCATGCAGCGTTTCTAGGTCATTATTCAGCAGCAGCTCATTTGAGGCACCGTGTCATGCTAGTGTAGAAAGCAGCATGGGCCTGTTGTTAGTCAGCTGTGCTGGCACGGCACAGTCAGCAGAGAGGAAGTCACTCTCAGTAACCATTAGGTCCAGATTTGTCTGAGCTGGCAGTCTGTGATTCAGGCCCAACAGTGTGTACACGGCCACTCATTATGGAGCTGGCTCTCTGTCAGCCCCAGCAGAGAAATACAGGTGTGGAGGACTCACTGTCCCACAACGCCTCTCCATCTCCGCTGAAAGCCCCTAAGTGTCGGCAGTTACTCTAAACCGGAGAGGGCTTTCTCAGTCCATCGACCCGACAAGTGAATGAGTGACTGACTGCGAGCCGCCTCACAAGAGGAATGAGAAAGAGACAGAAAGGCGCAAACACAAGGGTTATTCTGGGAAAGAGACACAAAATAAACAGAGGTTGAACAAACCCGAGCGGGGCGCTGAGAGTCTGACCTGCCACCCGCACTCGGAGTCAACAGCTCTTCTCCAGCATATATAAGAACCAGAAAACCAAAATATAAGTATGGGAGAGAGTGTTCGTACAGATCGTGAAAAAACCAAACAAATAAAGTGAAAAAACATGTTTGTTTTTTTTTATTTGTATTTGTACAGCACCTTTCAAACAGGAGGAGACGTCGCCCTGAGTGCCACATAATAAATTGAAGAAGAGAGAGCATACAAGCATCGCACCTCTATAAACAAAACAATCAAATAAAAGACGAATAAAACAGGCAGCAAACAGCAGGAAAAGGTGTTTCCCAAGAACGGTGGAGGAATGCAGGAATGCATCAAAACAGAATAAGATAGAAACAAAGGAGGAGTGACAGCAAGTCATCAGCAATGTTAAAGATATAATGTTTTTATATCTGTATATCACATAACTTAGTCAAAGTTTAAAGCAGGATTCAGCTGCAGGTTTGGATAAATAAAGACAAATAGAGGCCAGTAAACATTTTTGTTTATCTGACTAATTTTTTAAACTCTCAGTTAAACACTGTTATTTACATTCACTGAGTGTCACAGTGGGAGTGAGAAAACAGTGAAATCTGTTCAGTATTTATCAAGTTTAGACGACAAATATTCAGATTTAAAGCAGAAGTACATGAGAGGAAACAGATGATAGACAAACACACACAGAATCAGGGCAGGAGGGCAGTTAACTATTACCAAGGAATAATGATGTGCAGACTTATACAGGTACGCCACATGTCGTCATTTAGAGCTGCAGTCCTTAAAATGATCAGGGTTTTAGTATAAGAGGGGAAGTTCATGTTAAGTTAAGGTTGAGATAACAACAGAAACAGATGTGTTTTCTCTGATTTTACACTTGAAGCAAACACAGAAGTGACTTACCGATTTAGAGCTGAAACTTAGCTTTATAAAATTAAACAAAAATCCAACAAGAGGATATTTTTTATTACATCTACCCTGCATATCTGATACAAAATGCTGTCGAGCCTTCATTGGTCGATCGAACTGTCAATCAGTTATCGTTTTAAACTTTAATAGCTCATTAAAAATAAACCCTGGAGACCCTATTTGAAAAGTTCAAAATGAAAGTGAAGCACAAAGTGAATCTGGGCATGTCTGACTACTTTTAAGTACTTTGGAGGCAAAATTCTGGGCGCTGAGAACGGTTGGATTAAACTGTGGGGATGATTTTGGCAGTGTGTGTTCCCTCAGTCCCTCTAAGAGTCAGGTATGTCTGTTAGAAGAGGCTTTTTTTGCACTGGTTGTCACCTGCCAGAAGACAGAGTGGCACAGAAGTAAACGTTATGAAACAGAAAAGACAAAGAAGAAGCAGCAGCTGCTAGTATGCTAGCGTTCGCAGCTCTGAGAGATGATTGAAGATTTACTGTGAATCCAAAAACAACTTGAGCTTCTTCCTCTCCTCTCAGTTTATTATTCAAACTTTCTGATTGTTCTTTAAACCGTTTTCATTCAGTTCTTTAACTTAACGCTCTAACAGAATGTCTCATATTTCACAATAAAAGCCTTTTTTCAGCATGCAGGAAATAAAGGAACCTAAACACAACACAGAAACATGTCAAAATAAGAGCATAAAAAGCAACGTAAATAAGAAATAAACATGAGTATCATTAGAAACAGATGATAATATGTTAGTTAATTGTGTTTATTAGTTGAGTTAATGTAGTCGTGTGTTGTCTCCCCTCCGTACAGATAGAGGAACCTCTCTGTTTTCTCCCACCTCTCTCACACTCTCACCTCCCTCCTCTGTTTTTTGGTATTTTCAGGTGGTGCTCTGTGCCCCAACAGCAGCGCCCTCCAGGAGGTACGCAACTGTAACGAACACGCCTGCACGGTCTATCACTGGCAGACGGGTCCTTGGGGGCCTTGCTCCGATGACCCCTCGGCCTCCTCCCTCAACATCTCCACGGTCGTGCGCAGCCGTCAGGGTCCCTGCTCCATGGGGATGCAGACTCGCAAGGTCATCTGCGTCCGAGTCAACGTGGGACAGGTGCCACCCAAGAAGTAAGTTTATATTTCTCAGACTTTCTGCCTTTCTTGAACGCTTGTTTGTATTTGCAATCGCGCTCCGGTGGTTATTTCCTGCCTCTCTGATTTAAAGCAGCTTTTAACTGTGAAATCAGCCGCAGGAGTGTTGTGTGGAAATGAAAATTGCTCACCTCTCAGAGCTAAACCACTGGCTTTGAGAAGTACTCTTCAATCATGTGCCATCAAGATCCAAGAGTAGGGATGTTTTCGTTTCAAAGACGCTTCTGCAACAGCTGATTTTTCAGATTTGGACAGCTTTATCTGAAATGAAGACGCTAATCAGTCAAATCTCAAGCCTCACTTCGAAGAAGAGAGGAGCAGGAGAGCCTCAGTTGTCTTTTGATGTGTGAAATCATTTGTTGAAGAGCCTCTTTTGTTTTGGTTTGCCGCTTGACGAACAGAGAGAAAGGTTAGAGCATTTACTTCAGACAAGAAGAGAGAAATCCTCTCATACCTTCCAGGAAAACGGTGATCTGTGAGCATCTGCTGCGAAACGGAAAGAGCCTCGATTCATCTGTGTTTGTTTCGTTTGAAAGGACATCAGTGGTAAACTTTCCATAACAAGATTGAATAGAAACATGCAGATTTGTGTGTGACATTGGAAACAAAGCTGGATTAAAAAACAAAAGAAGAGTCTGGAGGTTTCAGAGGAAGAAGAAGAAGAAGAGACAGCAAAGAGAGTCACAGACACAAACACAGAGCCGTTTAAGTAAGCAGAGCACACTCCACGTGAAGTTAACACCCAATTCATATCTCCTCTTCACAGGCGACCACAGATAAATAAATAATCTCTCTGTCCCTGAAAGCCTAATTAACCCTGCCGTTTTGGGCCCTGGTAATTTCTCATTGATGATAATGACAGTAATTAAATGGGATTGATACTTTAAGGCAATTTAATCACGAGGCAGATGAGCGGGAAGATGTTTGCGGTGAGCTCAGAAGACCACGCCGCATGAGGCAGATTTAAAACACACCGAGGAGTTTACTTTAGTGTCTGTCAGAGAGTTCAGCTCCGACACTGACCGATTCAGAGGGTGACAGGAGATAGAAGAGTAGATCTGAAAAGTAGATCTGCTTTTGTCGGACGGCGGCCGGCTCTTTAACGTCTTATCAGGAGGGTTGCCAAGAAGTGATTCGGTTTCAACAGTAGAAATGACATTTAAACAAATCAAATGTCATGTTTGAGGAGTTACAATCTAAATTTGATCAAGTTTGGTATTTTATTTCTAAATATAGAAATAATATCTGGACAGGAGAAACTCAGTCATAGATATCTTTAAAGGAGTCATTTTTATCAGTTTTCATCAGATGTTTAGACTCTAATATGTTTTAAGTCCATTTTAATGATGTAAACTATCTTCTTTTAGTAAACTAATATCAACTTAATGCAATTAATGTATTTGATGAGGACTTTTACATTGATTATCTGAAACCATGACTTACAGGTAGAGAGGCAGTGGTAAATATACAGGAGTACAGGTGCAAACTGTGAGGCGTCTCTTAGATTCAGCTTCATCTTGCAGTGATTTACATGTTTTAAAAGCAGTCAGCTCTTTCAGCTTTTGTGGTGCGGTTGCTCATTGGCGTTAGTCTGATTTGCTGCACCTCTATGCTCAGCTTGTAGATATTAGAACTGAAGGGGGCCGGGTATTTCCAGCACATCAAACGCTCAAGTCACTCACCTGACTCTTCTCTTCTGCTGTCTCTGAACTCTCTACTTTCAAAGACAGCTGAAGACCCAGCTCCTCAGAGAACAATATGCACTTAGCTAGACTACAGTCTCCTCTGTGGTTGAGTCTTTGAGCTACAGTTGGCTCACACTGTCCTGCTCGACTTCTAGCTCTATGTATTTGATCCTCATTGTGGTGAAGACGATTTAATTGATGGTTGTGATGAAAGATCTTAAACTGATGATCGGTCGCTTCATTGTTGATGTTCATTAAATCACTTTGTTCATTGCCTTTAACACGGCATGGCGGTACCTGCGTCCAAATGGACTTGAAGCACTTTGTTGCTCTGACTGATCTTGTTTCTTTTTGTCTCGATCTTTGCTTGTGTTGCTAAATGACATTGTGACATTATATTATCTAAAAATCAAGATACTTTGATTATAATTAAATTAATTATTACTTTTGATTGGTGAACAGAGCTGTCTGAGCTGTATTAACACAGTCTTAACACTGCCTCATTTTTAATCACATTATTTCTCTTTGTAAGGTTATTTTTTAGCTTTTTAAATATGTTTGTAGTTAATCAGACAGTTGATGGAGTAACAGGCTGAGAGGATGGAGTCAGGGATGAGATGCAGTTCAAGGCCACTGGTTGGACTCAAACTGGCTTCAAGGACTTTGACTTTTATTCATGGTTTGTGCACTTTAACCGCTGAACCAGTCTGTGTCCTCTGGACTGATGGTTTAAGTGACTAGAGTCCCATTTGTGATACCTACAAATCAAAAACAGTCACAGAAACATTATATTATTTCTAACTGGGATTTTAAAGGTTATTTTTCATTAATTAACACTGTGAGATTTTAAAGTTAGACATTCAAAGCACATAGGATTTTAATTTTAGATATCTTTTATGGAGTTTTGTTGAAGTCAGAGGTAAAAGTCGACATTTAACATATCTGCCGGTATCGCACTTTGTTTGATCAAGAAATAACTATTTAATATTCACTGGCTTTGAGTTCTAGCTTTTCAAAAAGCAATTGTTGATAAGTTTGAGTATTTATCTCTGCGGCTGATTAAATGTTTGTTTTTAATTTTGTAGATAAAAAACAGAAAATGGATTCGGTCCCTGTTAGCTCTCCTGATAAAGCTCCAGTGTTGAATTTTCTCCTTTAGATTCTCTCTCTCCCTACGTCGGGAGCAGTAAACTCTCCCTCCTCCTGTGTTACACCTTCCCAGAGTCGTTATCGTTGAGCAGAGGATGTGTAGATAAATTATTAAAAGGGTCAGGAGTGCCTTGTGTACTACAAGGTAAATGTGATTCATCGAGAGCATCACATGATCAAATGAAGATTAATGTGAGGTTCAGTGGTAACCGTTAAAGCAGCTGACCCAGACTCTGCAGCAGCAGCAGCTCTTATCGGGCTGCAGAGGAGAGGTCCGTGTTCAGGATGTCTTTTATCACCAGCATTTTTCTTTTTCAATCCACACTGACAAAATCAGAGGCGGGACACGAACACAAGCCTCCGCAGGCTCGAGTGAAAACGCTGAATCCATTATGAAAGAAGCTTCCGGTCAGTCTGCCGCTGTTTTCTTTTCTCTCATGCTGGTCGATAACTTGAATAATCAAGTCTCTCCTGTAATGAGGGCAAAAGAACATGTTGTAACAGAACCACTAATGAGGAACGAAGATGAGATATTTAAGCAAAGTGAACTCCCATCATGCACCTGCTCGCCCTCTCAGTGGGTGGTCATTGTTATTGACCCTAGCAGAGTTTGTTTGGGGTTTTGGGTAATGACGGTCTTCGACATTTTTCAGCCTGTGAGCGTTTAATGGGGGGATTAAAGGTGACCTGTCTGACATGCTTTTATTCCAATGCCTTTTATGGAGTTATTGATTCATAACCTGTTTCTAGGATCAGTGTAAAAAAAAGACTTT
The DNA here is from genome assembly GCA_962446985.1 of Xyrichtys novacula. NCBI lineage: Eukaryota > Metazoa > Chordata > Actinopteri > Labriformes > Labridae > Xyrichtys > Xyrichtys novacula. Next base: position 31,683,949 of record OY660871.1, read on the forward strand.
AAACTCGAGTGTCTGAACCAAAAACAAATAATCAGGGGATCCATCTACTCCAGGTTTTGGTCCATGATCTTCATGTCAAATTAAAGCAACGCTAACGAGGGCTGTGAGTCACAAGAATTACTAGTTGGTTAAACAAATTAATATTTTTGCAATTGCAGCCTTACAATGTTGGTTATATGTTGCTCTACTACACAGATGTAAACAGGCACACAAGCACACGTGTCTGGATAAACTAGTAAAAACCACTGTACCACTATAACAGTCTACTACCTGGATGTAAACAAACACTGATATCAGATGGCATCCAATAATGCAGTGGGATTTGGCAGTAATGTGGTCGAGAAAATGGAGATGAAATGTGTTAGTAGGTGGTGTTCGTTTAAATTTGGAGCATTGTCCAACAAGCGAAAACCTTTAAATGTTCAGCTGGTGGTGCTAGCTCTGCTAACATCAGCTGCTTTTAAGACTGTGGATGCCCAGTTGTGGCTTTGGAGCTCACTGTGCTCAGTGTTTAGACTGCTGCTCCAAGGGAAGTATTGATAACTTATCAGGAATTTATATAAGCAAGTATTTCCAAAATCTTGACAGTGATTCCTCTGAAATTAGGATTATCTGAAGGATCACTAGTTCAAATGTAAGCAGCTGGGTTTATGAAAATACACCTTTTTTTACGGCTTTCATCAACAAGCTTTAAACTCCTCAATCTTCAGACTTATGCTCGACAATATCCAATCAAGCACATGAGATGTAAATCAGCTCTATTTACATGAAATTTACCTGGAATCAACCTGCAGCTTCATCTTTAAAGTCATAATTACAGCACACGCTCTCTGATCTTGATATATTCCCTGTGATAGATTTAAGAACTTGTCATCAAAAGGTAAAAACTCTTGGCTGTAAACATAAACTGAATGTTTGGGAAAAGAGATCCAATGACAGGATCTTAATTTCCTACTTTTTGAGGTCTTCCAGTCCCAGTCCACGCTCCTTCGACAAGATTTCATATTTTTCTGCAGTTGAGAGAAATTTGATCCCCTGATATATTCTGTTAGCAGACTCTGATTTGATTGTTAAGAGGAATCTGAGAAAGCATCCATCAAACAGAACAGAACCGTAGCGTTCGCTTTGATTCGGACCTTAGTAAAAAACAGAAACTCGTCTCATCACAGCCTCACTTTCCGTCAGCCTGAAGGCAGAAGGTAAAATGACTGATAGTCAGAGTGATACACAACTCTCTCACTCTCTCCACACACTCTTCTGGTTTCTCTCCACCTGCCCAGAGTCTGCTGGCGCTCTCCGTGGTGCTGAAGCTTCTCTTTCTGTACACAACCCCGGCTCTGCTCCTGTGTCCATTATGATGTCCTCTGACTGTTGTAACCCTTCAAACATGTTGTTCAAAGTCTGGAGGTGGATTCTCCTCAGGCAGGTTTTTATGGCAGGTATCCAGTTTCAGGCAGTTTGCCAGGATCTTCAGTTTCATGGCAGTGAAACAGGAAAGAGTTCTCCGGGTGTAAAGAACACTGCTCTCATACTTTATCTGTAAACACATAAAAGTTTTAGTTGTTGCCAAAACTATCACTCTCTTCCCTCTCTCTCTCTCCTTTTGTCTCTTTCTCGCCCCCCGGGGACGTAAAACATCCCCTCAGTGGGAAATGACTTTGACTCTTTAACTTGCAATGACAAATAGAGACACTAAGATGGTTCCTATTTGGCTGATTGCCAATTAGACGTATTTGTTAGCTATAACGGAGGTTTAGCAATCAGTGATTTGATAAGCAAGTTTTCAAAGCAACATGACACAATTAACAGAGAGACGGGAGAGGCCACATCCTCTCAACTTAGCATGCATGAGCTTTGGTCTGCTAAAAAAAAAAAAGACGGATTAAAACTTCGTCAGTAAAAGATAAGAAAATGCACACGGTGATAAAGAAGTGAAAAACTGAAGGTTTTAAAGGGTTTTTGTCATGCAGAAGGGCTTGAAAATACACTTTATTGGCCGGGGGTGGAATAAAAACGTCCTCCAGGAGAGAATCACAGCAGCAGTTTCTTCTTCAGGTTGTTGTAGAGCAAAGTTTAGTCCCCCATTACCTGAGTCTGAGTCATTATCTGTTCAATTATTTAATACAAGTTGCTGTTTGACTCCAAACAACTCTGTATGAACCTGGACCGACGATGTGGGATTGTTTTGATGTGTAGAAAACACGACTCATTTATGAGACTCTGACTGATCCTGTGAGCGTGCCGGAGATTTCAATCATCCATGAAGTTACAGCTCTGTGTGTCATTCAAAAATGTCCACTGCATTTCTATTAATTGAGAGTTGCACTGGAGTAGGATCACTGCAGGTGTCTTGTAATGTCAAAAATACCTGCGAAAACTCTTAGTCACACAGTCCATGTTATAAAAATAGCAACTTTATTTGTACAGCGCAGAGTTTTTTGATGATTCCCATAAACAAAAATGAGACAAAACTCCAACAGAAATAAAGGAATCAATGAAAAGTTCACCTGAACAACATGAGAACCCAGAAGACACGTAAGAAACCAAGAGCATCATATGAAGTGAAAAAAAAAACCCGTCATAAAACCCCAGAAAGCCTAAACCTCGGCAACACAGGAACCCAAGTAGACAAATACAGACCTAAGCTGCAGGAGGGAAAGAGCATAAGAAAGAAAAAGACAGGAAGAGAGACAACATCATGAAAAAGCAAGTCTATAAAAATGAGTTTTGAGACAAGATAAAAAAAAAGATTATTCTGCACAGTCTGAACCCCTGATAGGAGCCCTGATGACCAGGAGGCCCCCACCAGAGGATTTAAGGCTGTAGGCTGGCTCATTGGGGGCTAATAATACTCTAAAGTAGCTTGGAGCCGGCTTTAAAATCTTGAACTGAAAAAAAACATGGTCTGTTGTGCCTCTTCAGGGATCCTGATCAGGACTGGAGATAAACAAGATGCCGTGTGAGCAAGTCTGAGTCAGAAGTACGTGCAGTCATGTTACAAGTCCCAGGAATTAGGACTGGAGTTGGATATTAGACCAAGTCCTGGTCTTATGTCCACTTCAACACCGCTACTTAGATAAGAGGAAGTCATGTGCGATTATTGATAGACTGTGGTAGAAAAACAATGACTAAACACCTGTTTGTTTCTGGATGTCAGCTCTCAGTCTATGTTTCCCTTTTCTGAGGTATGACTAATGTTTCTAATGATGTCCGTGAGCCCGTAAGGAAGTCACTGAAAATAGAGTCTCTGGTTTACCACAAGTTGAAGTTTCCTAAGCAGCAGGATTAAAAAAACATCCTTTCAGAGTGATTTATAACCTAACTTTGAAATGAGCTATAATGCGTGGCATGTGGGCACCATCAAACAGACAATCACAACAAACTTTAAACCTGACTCAGCAGGACGCGGTTGATATCAAACCTGCTGTGTGGATTTTTTACCTGGTTATGAAACAGACAGGATTACCTCAGTACGACCGCCAAAAGCAAACAGAATCATCAAGAGGAATAATGACTTTTTCATTTTAGTGAATTGTGATTTTCTGTCTCTGCCGGTGATCCAGACTGACACAGTGAGTGAAATTGAGTATAATGGTTCTCCTCTGGGAAAATGAAACGCTGCTGTTTTAATACTTGCCCCAACCTTGTTTCCAGCTACTGATCAGCCAATTTAACTAATTCTGAAGGGAGAACAAGTTTTGACTGAAATTTAATAATGTTTTATCAATTTAAACTAGATTAAGATCATGAAGGGGGAAAAAAACGACAAAATAAGTGATTAAAGCTGGAGTGCTTTTCTGTCTAAAGACTATTACTCGTCTTCACAGTCCCCTGCTGACCTGCACTCACATTGCTTTCTTTTAGCTCTATGAGGCATATGTCATACTTTAAATACCCAATGAAAGACACTGAAAAGACGTTATTTTTCAATGCTTTGTTGATGTTTACTCCCATCACAGCCTTCCATTGTGCTCTGATTAACTTGCGCCTATTAATCTCTATTTAATGGTTATCTGTCGTTCTTTTGCCCGTACAAAAGTCACCTTTTTACAGCCTTTCTCTAAACTAACAAAGATGTGCGTTTCTGCTGCTTTTGTTGAGTAAAACTTGACAACCTGACAGAGTCCATGTTTTGCAGATCAATCTTTGCCATGTTTCGGACATGACCAGTGAGATTCAAGAGCATGGACAACAGTGCTCAGTACTTTAGACTACCTCATCCAACTGTGCCATGCCTGAGGGAATGTACCCTGACCTGGCATGGAGTGAAGACTACAGAAGGGGATTAGAGCCACACAGTCAGAATTCTGACTCTTTTCTTATAGTAATTAAAATATACATATATATATATATATACTGGACCTCATATATATCTTTTTGGTTACACTTTATTTGACGCCTTTCTCTGTAACGCGTTATAAATATGTATAATGTCTTATAATCATGTTATAGAACTGTATAACTATAGTTATAAACACTCAGAATTGATCATAATGCTTTATAGCAATAATCACAACACATAATAAAGCATTTTATCATGACTTACAAGGTCAGGTATTATAATGTGTTATAACTGTTAACAACTCACTGACAATGCCCACATAGATAATGCAATGCAACTGTTGTCAACAGTCATAACACATTATAATACCTGATCTTGTAAGTTGTGATAAAATGTTTTATAATACGTTATAATTATTGCTATTGAGCATTATGATCATTCATGAGTGTTTATATCTATTTTTATACAGTGCTATAACGTGATTATAACACATAATAAATACATTTATGATGCGTTATAGAGATAGACGTCAAATAAAGCGTTACCATATTTTTTTTTCAGTGGTCCTAATCCTCTTCCATAAAAGACACCTTAAGACAGAGACTAAATATAAAATCTTTTCCATATCCAGCTCTGGTGCTGATGTTTGATTTCATACCAGTCGAACCGTTTTGCTCTCCTTGTGTAAAAACATCTGGATTCACTGTTTCTAAATGATCAAAGTTTGTTCTGAACTTTGTGATTGAAGGTTCAAAGGTGATGGTTATCTGTAGATCTGAAAGACCACCTGTCATTGAGCTCTGTTAGACTTTTGTTGATTTTTTGGGGGAGGCTCTTTTTTTTTCTTCTTTTTGGTCACTTTCTGACCAAAAACTCGTTTAACGAAGCAACAGCCTGGCTTCCCCGGCCATCTGTTGCTCAGAGGCAGCATTCCCTCGCCTGCAAACCCAGGAGAAGCTCGATGTGGCTGTTTGTTTTCTGCTCTGCGTGTCTTCATCCGGCACAATCCAACTGGCAGGTACTCTTGATCAGCGCACCCATGGGATCCTGGCAGAACAAACAAACATGGCCGCCTGCGCCCCGCGTATGCAGATGCGCCCCGTCTCATTCATTGATGGATCTGAGCTGTCTTCCTCCCGAAGCCTGAGGCGGTGAACCTCGCAGGGTGCATGACACGCAGACACACACATTTAAACACCCTCTCTCTCTCTCACACACACACACACACACATATAGATAAACGCTGACTGTCAAAGCCCGATAGAAAGGAGGGACAACACACAGACAAATATGTCAGTGCCTTAGGCTTGGGCTGCGATCATCCGATCGAGAAAAAGCTGTTGTGGTTTGAAGGAGAGAAAAAAACAACTACGTCTGCTTATTGATTCCGACAGTCTGTGTGCTGACTGTTACCAAACGTGTGTTTGTGTAATCACATTGATGCCGAGGAATTTGTGGGAAAGGAAACTGAGTGATTCATGGTTTATGATGTTCGACAGTATTAAGCTCAGTCAATCATCTCTCTGCTGAGTTCTCTAATGGAGGCTGTGTTTACTCACTTTTTTTTTCGATGGTGATAGATCGATGAAAGCCCTCGATGAGAAGGCCGGAGACAGAGCTGAAAGGGTTGTTGAGGAGCTGCAGCTGTTTTATGCTAAATTAAACAAATGATGTTCTTGTTTTGCAGTCCCTTATTTTGATAATGAAATTAATTAGGCCTTATCTTTTCCCTTCAGACCTTGTTTTTTTGTGTTCGCATGCTCTCTTAAAACTACTGACAGTTCCTTTGCTTTGAGACTCCCTTCTTCATCCTGCTCAACCATCTGCTCGTTTTCTTGTGCCGAACAGATTAGTCAGCGCGCTAATAGCAACAAGCGAAAACATGAGCATTAGCCTGGCTGCTCGTTTTAATGTTGCGCTTTGGGACTTGCTCCCGGTGCTGTGTTGTGCTTTGCTACAAATCATGACATTTAAAGATCATTATGAGCCCGTGACACTGACTAGCACCAGCGGGTCATTACTGCAGCGGCATCAGTGGATTTATTCTGGGACACTCACACAGTAATGTTGATAAAAACAGATTTTGACGCTTTGCAAATCATTCAAACCCTTAATCAGCTGCTGTTACTGAAAAATATGATCATTCTTTGACAAACAGATGCACACTTACAATCTGATACTGGCAACACATTTGAAAATAGTCCAAACATAGTGTTGCATCACCTCTTCTTTGAACAACACGGTGTAAACACTTAGGAAACAAGGAGAAATGTGGTCCCAGACTTACCCTGATGTTGGATTTTAGCTGCCCATTGTCAAAGCAGAGGACAAGATCAGTCACTGGGGCTGGGTTATAAACCGAAAATTTACCGATACACAAATTTATGACAATAACCAACTTCATGTCAGGTCTCATGTCCCTTTAAGACGCTGTCCTACATCAGAGACGTGACTCCGCCCCAACCAGTCCGTAACAAAGACAGGTGAGGAGATGGAGGACGGTTCAAAAGTTGTAGCGGCTGAAGTAGACGAAGTTAATGTGGGAGGGGGTGAGCAGCTTGTGAAGTAGTTATCGTCCATTTATCGTTATCAAGGTGAACTGATCAATATACCGTGATATTGATTTGAGGCCATATCGCCCAGCCCTATCAATCAATCAATCAAACTTTATTTAAAGAGCACTTTTCATACACAGAATGTAGCACAAAGGGCTGTCCATTCAATTGGGATATTACAAAAATAAAATAAATAAAAATACAAATACAAAACCCCAAGAGGTGAGGACTCTTGAACTTGCCACAGATGACTGAATAAACACTGTCTTGAATTAAAAATGAGGAAACACTGGACCCAGGACTAAAGCATGATAAGATATAATAAAGTTAGTAAAGCATAAAAAGTTAATTAAAAGAAACAGTCTTCAAATCAAACAATAAAAGAAAGTAAATTTAAAAAAGATTTAAAAACAGGTCATAAAAGATATCCATGACTTCCAAGAGTGTCGGAGTTTGCTCATGCAGTGATTTCCACTACAGAGTCACGTCTGTTTTCAATGCAGTGTTTGCTCGAGGGCTCAAAAATCACGGCCATCCAGTTTTGGTTTTTCAGTCATGTCCTTTTCCTGCTCAGATTTCTCCAGATTATCCAAAACTCTAGATGATAGAATCTCAAAATTCTGTGAAATTTAATTTAAAGGCCTTTATCAATTTGCTGTTTACTTATTTGCTTGGAGACTCAGCCGTCTGCAACGCTCTTTTTATGCACGATAATGTTACTAACCAGTTGCAAACCAACTTTATTAAATGGGAGATGTTCCTCCAGGTGTGTTTCTTCAGCATTGAGTTTAAAACGAGCGTGTCCAAATCTGTTTTCATCAACATTTCTGGGTATTTGGATTGTGCACTGTAAATTAGGTGTTAGCAGTGGTAGAGAATAGAAACAGAAAACAGCAAAAATAAACTGTTCACAGAACATAAATAACGATACACGTAGTTTTGACTCCCCCAGTCACAGTCTTAGAGCCGAGCATTGTGTCGTCAGTATTCTGGCAGCAAACGCAGCCTGTTTTCTCTGCAAACTGGAATTTAATTGAATTTTAATCATCTAAATTTGGATAATACCCATCATTAACAGGGCTACAATATAATTAGACTAAAAGGGGAACAAAAGCGACGGTTCGCTCTGTCGAGGGAAACCTGCTGCGATTCAACATACTGCCCTAAATCTAAAGCACTTAAAACTCACAGGGTTGATATTAACAGGGGAATTAAAGAAAACATCACGACTTACTGCTGCAGCGGGCGAGATTAGGGAGTTTAGAGAAGATTAAAGAAGCCATCACTAATCGAATCAAGAGGTCAGATATGGAAGTGACCCACAACTGAGCCATTTTTATTTCAACTCCCCTGGGCTTCAGGACGGCCTCGTGCGAAGACAAACACAGTGACACCTCAGACGGTAAATTTAGAGTCTCCAGCTTATATAACCTGAATGGAGCTGCAAAAAAGGAAGGTGACACAAATGGAGGAAGGGCGAAATAAAGAAAAAACCCAAATCCTGATCCTCGCAGCTGAAATTTAAACCCCAATCCATGCAACTCCCCACAAAAAAGGGGTCCAGGACCTGGGCTCAAATCCAAGACACAAGAGATTACCGGACACCAGAGTTATAAACAGCCCTGAAACACACTTATCATGGGAGAAGTTTGACATAATGTGGTCCCAACGCTGCAGTGGGGTATGATGAGGGTGTCTTGTATAGCCTCAGTACTCCGATTTTGAATTTATATAGATGTTTATATAGATGATCTACACCTTCTTGCTTGGTGGTTGCCTTGGCTGGAGCCACAGAAGTGTCCTTTCGGATGTCCCTGTTGTAGATAAATGTGATTAAGTGGTGCTTAGGGTGGCCCAATGTGTAAGAAAACTTAATGAAGCGCTCCCTGAGCCGTAACAAACAAGTCTGCCTCCTTGTGCCTCTAGATGGTTGTTTGGTGGGGAGCTCCTCCTCGAAGAAAAGGAGAAAACTGCATTCAGTTTTGAAGCTGTTTCATGAAAACTGCATCCCTGTCTTCACTTTGGTTTGCTAATGAGTCCTAATTTGGATGACTGCAAGTAGTTTGATGCAACACAAGCTGTTTCAGGTAATAAATGAACAACATCTGCTGTTGGTCTCTGTTTTTGTATGTTTTATCAGTTAATCTAAAATTTAGCAGCTATAAAGAGCACATTTTTCCCTCAAACCAGTCTTTTTTTATTCTTCCTGCTCTTTGTCCAAATAGAAATACTGCTCCAATTTCTTTCAACATCCTGCCCCGACAGTAAAGTGTAGCTCATCCTCAAATATTCATTACTTTTCAGTAGCACAGGCAGTATAACAAGGTCAAAGGTTTAATCCCGTCTTTGTCAAGGAGCTCTTTGAGTCAATCATGTCTTGGAACACAGCCTCAGAGCTCTTGTGGAGAGTAGTCGCGGAAAATTTCTCAAGGACGCACTTATAAATCAACAGAAGATGAATAAAATTGAACTGCAAAATCTGTGTTTGTACACAAATATCACTTTTAATGGTTCATTAACCTTTATGAAATCCTAAAAAAGAACTGTCCCTTAATTTGTCTGGTAATTCCTCTTAATGCTTCGTCTGTAAAAAGTTAATTTGTGCACCATCTAACAAACGGTTCAGCCTTACAGAACAAAAAAGACTCTAACCAACTATAAAATCAAAATTAGTAACACAATAAAAACAAAAGTGAAAGTCCATGTTCTTAGAAGTTCTATAATCAACAAATTTAGCATAGTCATGTTCACAGTTCAGCCTAAAGTACATCAGCTGATCATCATCATTGCAGCCAATCAGCAAATATCAAAGTGACTGTTTTATTTTTACTAATTTAGTCCACCTTGTCTTCTTACTGCAAACAGCTTTGCTCCTCCTTTTTATTCACAGACTTATTTACTGGAGTGCATCTTTGCTGCTGCTCTGCCCGCCTTGGCTTTTCATTTATGACATACCTGTCAAGTTTTGGTTCGGAAAATAAGGGAAATTTTCCGACCCCTTCCCCTCAGATCAGTGCAGCAAACTACTACTTGTTGGTGGGTACTTAGTGCACTAGTCACAGAGTTCAGTTTGGAGAGGCAGAATAATGTTTTGTATATACTTATGATATAGTACAGGAGAATATTAATACGAAAGATGGCGGGAAAGAGAGGTAAAACGGGAGCTGTGTCCTGCAAAACTCCTCCCTAACATCATATTTCAGTCCTATTTCATGTTTAGAATATTTAAATTTGCTGTAAATTTCAGAGGTATATTCTGTGTCAGAGTGCTTACCTAACTAACAGGCTAGCTAGCTAACTAACTGGTGAACTAACTAACAGACTGTTCCCTTCAGTTCAGTCGAGTCAGTTAGTTTGTTAAACAACTTTTTCTTTGTTTTTTTTTTACACTCCATGAATCTGAGTTATGTTATATTGCTTTGACTAGTATTGCATTAGTCCAAATGCATGACTTTGGCGTCTCAGATATCCGTGTGGAGAGCTGGATGCTAATAACTGATAACCTCTGAAAGTGTTCCTGACTGAGGCTTATTCAGAGTCACCTGCAGACTCCGATCCTTATTACACTTCTAATGAGGTAAATTGAATGTAAACATGAGGGTGTAGAGGTTTGGTATCTGCCTCCTACTTACTGAAATAATTTGTTTTCCATCTGTTCTTTGGTATACTGCGGTTCTATTTAGATCTCGCAGATTTCTGTTTGCTGTTTATTTTTATCTTCACACTGTATCCTCTGCCAGGTTTCCTTTGAGAAAGAGTCTTTTGATCTCCATCGTCTCGAACGTAAAGAGAGTCTTTTTACTGTACGGTATACAAATTGATAAAGCTGGTTAGCGGGGAAGGAAGCGCAGAGATTCTTCTGCAGTCTCAGGTTCATGGGCTGGATCTTCTGAGGTTTCCTCGGGCTAAACACCTGTTCTTTCACATCTTTTACGAGTGTGAGGAGCACCAGCTGAAGGCTGATAATGTAAACGTACCCCCTCCTCTTGCAGCTGTTTTTTCCCAGGGACCATTCAGTAGTATGAAGACACCAGAGGATTTGTTCCGCTCTAGAGGGATTTAGCTCTGTCTATTGGTATTAAAAATAAATCTCTCCTTGTGTTGCTGTTACGTTGTTACGTTTTCCCTCTGAGGCTCCCTATCACTTCCCTGAAAACAGCGTGCTAACGAGTGGAACGCCCAGAGGACAAGGCTCCTTCTCAGCAACGTTAAACCTGACCCAGATGATCGCTGTGTCAGCCATAGGATGAGGAAACTGAGGGGCAACATCCTGCTGCGACACGCGCGACGCCATGTAGCAGAGATCAGATTACAAGATGTCTTCCAGCAGGTCTGTCTCGACCTATTTATCCCGACCCAGGAGCGTGCACGGGAGACTTTAGTGACTTAAATGACTGAAGATTAAGCATAACCCTTGTTCAAAAAACCTCAGCTTGACCCTGTATTCTGTGCCATCAGAGGGATTATCACTCACTGATAGCAGCATCCAGTTAAAACAAGGGAGTCTCTGTTCTGGGGCCACGCTGACAGTCTGCTGGCTTTAGCCTTTAAGAGCTGGATGTGTTACAGTTCCCTCAGCAGACAGACAAAAATCCTTTTAAACCCCACGCATGTAGACTAAACTAAACACTTCCTGTGGTGCATGTTGGGACATATGACCATCCTCTCTCTGTATCTTTAAAGTCCTGTCAGCCAGATGGCATGCATCAGCCATAAACGGGATGTGATTACGAAGGTTTTCATCAGTTTTTATTGCCCTAGATTGTGCGGAGAATAATTACATTCTGTACTCAAGCTATACACAGATGGTAGGTGCAGCAAACCTCCACAGTGAGATTTATTAAAGCTTTAAATCATGGTTTCTATTCCTAGGGGGGTTCTGTTTTACATGTTGGTTGAATTTGATGGTAGGTCCATATAAATGAAGTCCTGAGGGGCCTGGATGATGTTGCACCAAACGGTTAAACCATTAAACCAAATGCTTCTAGAGTTTAATGTTCATTGCAGCAGCAGAATATTGTTTGTATATGGAGTGAAGGCTCCAACCACATCAAACGCAGAAACTAAAGGGTGTTGAGATGGTGTTTAAAACTCTTGAGCGGGAGTCTACAGGTGGATGGAAAGGTGGGGGTTGGAAGTTTGGGTGCAGCACAGGTGAAGAAGGATGCTTTTGACTGGTGATTGTGGGAATGAGGCAACTATGAAATCAGGTCGGCTCAAGAAGCTCCAAGGCCTCTGTCACTGCAAAGATTTGCCCTCAGTAATGGATGTCAGTCTTTGTTTCTGTAGCAGAAGTTAGTTAGTCAGCACATCACAGCTCAGTGCATACGAACCTGTTCCTACAACGATCACATGAGCATTACAGCTGGACCGCCTGGAGAAGCACGTCAGTGTTGATGTGGTCTCCAAAGTCCTCCGATCCCAATCCAATCAAGCATATGTGGGATGAGCTGGACAACCGAGTCTGATCCGCGGAGGACTTACCTTTCAATTTACAGGACTTAAAGGATCTGCCGCAAACAGCTTGGCACCACAAACCACAACTCACCTTCAGAGGTCTGGTCAGGACTGTGTTGGTCCTGGTTTGACAAGGCAGGGTCGGAACAATGTTTTATAAATGACTGTAGAGTTTCTTCAATTAGAAACCAGATCACTCTTTGCATGATTAAAGTCTTTATTTTCAGGTTACAGCGAGAAAGAATGATTAGCCAGTCGATGTGATTAGACACTGAGCCCTTATGTGTATTCCCAGTGATTTATTATGACATGCCCTCGGGGGTTTAGGCTGAGCATAATGTTCGGCTCGGTGGCAGTATTGCAGAAAGTCTGATGGCCTGATTTATTTGATGGAAATTGGTGGAGAGTAAAAAAAAAAATCCAGACTTTAAGAAAAACCACTGAAATGAAACTCAAACTTTAAAATCCAAAGTTTAAGAGGAAATAGTCCTTATAAGGGGAACAGGTTCAAACTTTTCTATTGTGTAAAGACTTTTCCTGTTCTCAGCAATGTGTACTTTAGATGTAGATGTGTAGCTTTTTTTTTGTACAATGTGACCGAAAGTGTGTCTAATACTGCAAAAATTTAGATCCGCTAAACATAAAAGAAAACAGAAGACCATTCTCAGACATCACTGACACAAATGCAGATGCAACATAGTTTTTAAATTGGCTCTAAGTATGATGGGATGTCTCAATCTAATATATATACCAGCAAAGGAACGAATATTGGAAATCAATCCAATATCAGCAAAAAAAAAAAAAAATAAAAATACCGGATATCGGTCCAATATCAGCAAGAAACAAATATCGGTCTGATAGCAAACAAAAAAAACACAACGAATATCGGATATCGGTCTGATATCAGCAAAAAAAGGAATATCAACACTCTGATACAAGCAGTCCATTCCAGACTCCACTCCAGCACTTCTATCTAGCAGCACCCAGAGTATTTTTCATTTCGGCCCGAAAAAGACGTTGCAGCGCAGAACTTGTAATGCGCAAGTTTGGTATTGGCCAGTATTGAAGGCCACAATATCGATATCCTATCAGAAGTAAAAAGGTTTGTATCGGGACACCCCTAGCTCTAAAACTCGATCTGTTGGCCTTGACAGAACTTTCCTTCAGATTTCAGAGGCTCAGAGTGAATTATATTCTCAAGTGTTTTAATAGACGATCCTCAATCACAGTGTGTATTTTTATGCTCAGTGTGTAGTGACTCACACAAACACTGTGTTCCCATTTGGGTCAACATCACCTGCTGTGCTCCAATTGTTTCCTCCTGTAGGAGGTAAAGTGCCTATAACAGAACCATTATTGAATTTGTACATAAAGGGCAACTCTACCTCTACCTGCTGCACTACATTAAGGTTTGTTCGAGTAGTCACCACACAAAATAGAGACATAAAATCAGCTGTAAAATGACCAGACATTCAAACGCTGTATTTGGGTTTCATCTGCCTTTTAGACAAATTGAACGCTGAGGAGTCTGGGCGGTGTAACCGGTGTTTTTGTTCAGCACCTTGTGATTTTAAAAAAGCAATTTCCTCTCAGTGTGACACTTAGCAAAATAGGATTTAACCAGCAGTCACATTCAGAATGAGGGGTGAGTGTCCCCTAGAAATCTATTAGGAAACAATCTTCAGCTGCACATCTACATAATTCGGTTCTTTTTTCCCTCTCAGGTCTAAAACCTCTCAACAACATATTATAGTGAGTGAATGAAGAGTCCCCCTGCAGACTGATTCAGTAACCCAGCTCCTTGTGTTTGTTTTTCTGTTTCCTAGGTGTCCAGACGGCCCTCGACCCAACACGGTGCGACCATGTCAGCTGCCCTGCAAGAAGGACTGCATCGTGACCCCTTTCAGCGACTGGGCGCCGTGCCCTGTTAGCTGTGACGCAGGTACAACGACAAACACAAATTAAACTCGCTGCAGGAAGAAGTGACACATCTGTTACAAGAAATAGGTGTTGGGATTGGGCTATACTTCATTCACTTAAGTTATTTGTTTTCATTTTCTTTAATTTTTCAGCCAGATGGATTCAAACCTCCACAGATTTCATTTAGTTTACAGTCTGGCCTCTTTGGGCTCTGCATGACTATTAAACACGAGTACTGTGGGAATGTTTTGCATTATATTTGGACCTGTAGCTTTAGAATTAAATGTGAAATGATTATAAACCATCACAGGAAAGTTATTCTGTATTTCTAGGAGAACAATCTGGAGGTAAACTCAAAGGCGGTTTGAGTTCGTAGTTTTAAATCTTTCCTCTTTAGTTTTTACATTAATATTTGAAAACATGCATGGCCAAGGACTCAGCGAGATATTTTAAGACTTGGTTACAAAAAAAATACAGCTATAATTTGATCAGAGAGACTTTCATCAAAGGGAGAAAGTTATTGAAAGTATGGCTCTGTTCTTAGAGCTCTCTGCTCTTCATCGGGTTCAAGGGATGATAAAGCCTGAGGAGGGGAGAGCACACCTCCCCTCTGTTTTAACCATGAAAGTCAGGGCAGGTAGAGCAGCAGCAAAGACCTCTGGGAAGAAGAACACAGACGGTTATTTGCAGAGCAGTCAGCTGATACAGACATGTGTTGAGTGGCTGATGAACTGTTGTCTGAGCCTGCCTGAACTAGCACCAAGCTAAATATTATGTAGCTTTTAGTCTGGATTTCTTTATAGTAATTGAACTTAAAAGAAATAGTGTTATGGCATGAATGTTGAAGTGTTCAGGATGAGGGGTGTCTCGATACGATATTGATATTGGATATCAGTCCAATATCAGCAAAAAACAAATATCGGATTGTAGTAAGTAAGTGAATTTATTTATATAGCACTTTTCATAGATAAAATCACAAAGTGCTTTAAAGATAAAATGCAATCGAATATGGAGAAACACAATACATATAATGGCACAGTACAAGTATTTCAAAAAAGTCAGAAAAAGATGTTGCAGCTGAGTGAAAAACTTGTCATGCATAATTTTGTCTCAATATCGGATCAATATCGGTATCAGTCAATATTGAAGGCTACAATATCGGTGTTGTATCGGAAGTCAAAAAGTTGTATTAGGACACCCCTATTTTGGAAGTTGTTTCAGAACCACCGCTACGTTTAACTAGTTCAGTTTAATCCTACAGAGGTGGGAGTTTCTGCACAGAAGCACACATTAACTACAGATCTGCGCTCATGTTGCACGTCACCTGATTAATTTGACAGATTGGCGTGTAAGACAACCTTTTTAGGCCGACCTGGCACGCCGACTCACCCGTGACTACAAGTGTCAGCTAGTGCACCGCTGTCGTTGTTGTTGTTGTTGTTGTTGTTTCGCGCTGTGAAAGGAAAACATTGTTCAGATGAGGTCACCTCTGTCAGGCAGCCGTTACCCGAGCTGTCGAGGAGCTGCACACACACACACACACACACACACACACACACACACACACACACACACACACACACACACACACACACACACACACACACACACATTAAGTTGATTCATGACTGGAAATCATCACCGTCCATATTTTGATGACCTCTTCATGTGAACCGGCGACATAAATCACCTCATTCTGAGCGTGCCGTATCGCCGCGCCGTGCATTTTAATTTGACGCTGTTGATATCTTCACCTTGTGCAGAGAATTACAAACACCACCCACACACACACACACACACACACACTCAGAGGTTTAAAGCAGGACTATCCAGAGGCCCGTTTCATCCTTATGAACTACTCGAGGGCATCTCCACACGTGTAAATAACATCAATCTAATCGGAGTCATGTCCAAGGTCTAATGGGATTTTTCTACATCATCGTTGTTGGCGTAATATCAACAATCAGATGTGCTTGTTGTCCTACGATCGCTGCCCAATTAGACTTGGCAGAAGTAGAATCCAAGTTCATCCGTCAAGGACTATCAGCGGAGCAGCCCAGCTTTCCCTTTCACATCTTCATCATCACTTATTTTAATTCTTTCCTTGTTTTTGTCCGCTCAGCCGGAAACGTTGTGCAGAGAAAGCAGTCGAGGAAACGCCTCGTCATCCAGCAGCCGTCCAACGGAGGACAGGAGTGTCCGGAGGTGCTGGAAGAGGATCAGGAGTGTGAGCTCCCTAAAGTCTGTCCAGGATTCAGGTAAAACAGCTTTATTGATGCAGTGACACAGGTATCAGAATGGTGTGAAATCTGATCCTGGCCTGTTCTCTTCAGGAGGAGTTACAGTATCTTCACTATTTTACATTGAGAGACACTTTAGTTTGATAATGGTTTGAGCTGCAGTCCTTTATATCTAAATATAGAGAGGAAGAATGATCACAGACACAGCTTCAAATATAAACAATCACAGATCTGTAGACTTCGATTTGGCTGTAAACTCTCACACATCTGTTTATATTAACTTTAAATTATTTTTTATAAAGATGATTAGAGGACATGTTTTTATTTATAGATGGGATCTGCTGAATGTTTTCACTGATAAATGCTTATGTCGTGTTGTCTACACTTTGAAGGGTGATGAAGAGAAAGAGAAATTAAAAGACGTTTGAGCTAAATAACAAAATAATGTACTGATACAGTGAATAATATGTGAAGTCTTAAAAAAGATATTTTACTGACTCATTAAACCTGTTGGCTCTGGTAAACAATGATGAAGGGCTGATGTTTGTAAGATAGCAGATGATAGAGTTTTGTTTTTCTTGAGATAATATTTTCATTCGTTTTTAAACAGGATCTACTCTTTATCATGGAAAATTTAAGGCTCATGATATGGACCCATGCATGTCTGCTTAGGGTTCTAACAGTATATCTTAACCTCAGCTCTTTAGATGGACTCGTCTCCATCCAGGTGTTTCTGGATCACCTTTATATATCACGTCCTTTTCATCTGTGGATTGTGTTGAACTGTGTTTCCAGACAGTGGTGATCATTTTGAGCTCATGCAGTGATTTCCACTACAGAGTCATGTCCGTTTTCCATGCCCAGATATCACAGCTCTCCAGTTCTGACTCAGACTTTTCCAAGATGATCTAGATCTGATATGATGTGCTGTTCACGATGAATTCTCTGAAATCACACTTTGAGGATCTTTATTCTGAACTTCCTGTTCACACAGACCCTTACAGAGTTATGAACCTGCTCTCATTTTCACATCAGAGACACTCATCTTCTCTTTAATGCCCTTTTATACAAAGCTGCTGCTTTACTCGCCTGGTGAAATTGAATCTAATTAGTTGAGCCACGTTCCTCCAGGTGTTTTTCTCCAAACAACTCTTTCAGGGTTTGGTTCTGTCTGCTACAGTTTTTTTAAACTTGCTCAGGGCACTAAGTAGATAGATTTTTCATCAAACCTTTTGTTTTTTAGTCAAAGATTTTGTTTATTATTGCTCTATTTCAAGTTAAAGGTCAATAAAATAGACTAAAAATTTATGTTGATGCTGTTTCATGATATCCAAAAACAAGCAAGGCCTTTAGGGAGAGGAGTAGAAATTTGTATATTGTCATCTTTGATGCAAGGGGGTGAAAACAGACAACAATTTCAACAATATATGATCAAACTTACCAGAAAATGTCAGTAAAGTGCGATTTAAAAGACATAACTTTGAGACAGGTTTGTCCACAGGGGGCGCCACAGTCGATGCAAAGCAAAGGTTCTTTAGAGGAGCTTTAAATAGAGGGTTTAAGTGATTCTCCAATATTCTCCACTGTGTCCCAACTTTATTTAGAAATGAGTTTATTGAGTGTTTATTTCTGGCACTGTGTTGTATTTGATGCTATGAACACTACACAAACACAGCTGCTGCAGGATAAACAGGAATATCTGGAAAACTCACACTTTGGTGTTTGTCTCAAACAGTTCAGGCCCATCTACAGAAGTGTGTTACATGGAGATGTGTTATGTTGGCATCCAAGGTAACAAGAAATGGCCTCATTGTTTGTTTTTCATTCCAGGTGGAAAACCCACAAATGGAGGAAGTGCCAGCTGGTCCCATGGTTCATCAGGCAGAACAATGTTGGTGCACAGGAGACCTGTGGACCAGGACTTCAAACCAGAGGTAAAAAAAAAAGAAAAGCTGATCTCTCCATCTCTTTTCCCCCCTCTGCATCTCAATCGAGCCGTTCCTAATCACCATGAATTCAATTTTTGCTCATTGCTGTGCGTCTGGAGCCCGGCCATGAGCCAGCACACGGATGTGCCAAGATTCAGAGAAAAGACCTATTTACTCAGAGCGCACACTGAATCATCCCCCTTAAGAAAGACGTGACAAACTGAAGCTGACACTCCTAAAAACATCCACAACAGAGCGTTTTTTTTTTTTTCCTCCTTTATTTTTCTAGTTTTTTTTGTAATCCTCCTGAGTTTGGGGAGGAAGTGTGTTCACAACTCACCGTGTGCCTCTGGAGACCAGTTTGACAGTTTGGATTGTTTCACCGCTTGCTTTTTTTTCACCTCAGGCTCTTGTCATGCAATTTTAATCGAATGTCTCTTGTTGAAATTTAGAAGAGGCTGCACTCTGCCTATAGCCTGTGACAGCCAAACTTCCTCTTCTTCGTATGGGCTTCGTGCACAAGTGACAAGTATTTCTCAGGAGTTGTGGCTGTCCCTCTTTAGAGCATATTTCCTCCTGCCTTTTTTATAGAGGATGGATGTACCATGTAGTCCTGGGAGGCTTTTATAAGAATCCAATTTCAGGGGGTCACGCAGAATGATCAATTTCATTATGTTCCTGCGCCTATAGGAGGCCATTATTAGTGCTTATATTTCTGTTTCTTCTTCTTTAGCTAACAGTAATGGACAGAGGAATCAATTTATTCATGACAATGCTTTAGGTCCACCTTGGACTGACTTGCCAGACTATTCCCTTCTCTGTGCAGCTTTTTCCTGACTTAATATCATGTGACACCTGATGTCCAGACCCGCCTGCACTCCTTTTACCTCTGTGACACCTCTAAATGGCAGAATTGTATTTGTCTTTGACTTAAAGCTGCTACGACTCTCCGTCCTCTCTGCTCAATTTTCTCTGAGGGTGAATTCACCTGGACACGGGCTCTTCTATAAGGAGGGGCATTGTGGTCGCAATATTAAATACAGAGACCAACGAAGAGCATGTGCTTTCTCTCTCTCTCTCTTACACACACACATCTAAGTAAAGACCTGACCTCACACACCAGCACACGAAAGCTTTCCAAACCAATAGCAGTGCCCACAGGGGCTCTGCAGAAATGTGCTGAGAGATTGATTTCTCTGTAGGTACAGCCCTGCAGAACGTCTGCGTCACAGGAGAAATGAAATATTGCAGCAACAGAAGTAATACGCTTTATTGAAAGAACAAAGAAAAAGATGATGTAAGCCAACACAAATTGAGTTGTAGACTTCAGATCTATTGAAGTACGGAGTCTCTCCTGCCAGGGATAGCTCTAACGCTCCCTGTGAGGTCTAATCTGACTAATACAGTAACTATACAACACTCATCAACTCTTTAAATCCTCTCTTTTTCTAGTATTGTTTCTTTGTTAATGTAACTGGATAGAGCGGTAAACTTAGAAAATAGAGTTGGCAATAATGTTGAAAGGGCTCTGGCTGCAGACCTCTGCTGTCAGGACCTGAGGTGATGTTTTTTCTCACACACTCCAGTTTGTTTAAAGTGGTCTTCGATTTTGTATTTTGTTTTTGTTGAGCACGTGAATACACAGAAAACTCATATTAACATTATATACATAAAATAAAGTCCCAGGAAATAAAACATATTCACATGTGACAAACAATACATACTTCCTAGTCTAATCACTTTTAATTTGAAAGGCTTCAAATCAACTTCTGACATAGAAAAATAAAAAATAAATAAATGAATAAATGCTCCCAGTTTATTTGCTTTTATTTTGAAAGGCTTCAAATCAACTTCTGACATTAAAAAAAAGGAAGAAATACTCCCAGTTTATTTGCTTTTATTTTGAAAGACTTTGGATCAACTTCGGAAATAAAATTAAAAAAACCTACTCCTGGTATATTTGCCTTTATTTTGAAAGGCTTCAAATCAACTTCCGGTCCGCTCAGAGGAGGTGGGTCCTGACAGTGGAGGTCTGCAGCCAGACTGTCTTGATCATTTTAGCGTTAAATCTCATATGCAGTTAGAGACCGGACTAACATTCATAGATAATGAATTTGGGGGTCAATTTTAATCAAAGGAATAAAGACAGGCTGTTAAATCTGACACTCCAAAGTTACAGCGAGCCATGTTTTCACAGCTACACACTCACAAACTTGTTTGTTGTTTTCTGGTCCAAGTAACAGGCGTATAAATATCCAGCAGTGCTTGTTTTTCGGAGACAAGGGGAGTTCTCCAATTCAGCCGCCAAACTGAGCTCTAACTACTGCTCAACTTAACTCAGCATGTGCATGAACTGTTTGTCTCCACAGCTGGCACTTATAATGTTCTGGACTGTGAATTACAGAGGACAGAGGCGAGATAATCTCATTCACAGAGGCCTGGTGTAATTAGATAAAGTGATACTCATTCAGTTTACGGAAGCGGTCGCAAACATTTCATTTGCAGTGCATCATCTCAGCAGCTGTGGTTTAGTGGTAGAGTTGTTCCTCTCTCGATCCCGAGGTTGACGGTTTGATCCTCGACCCGAGTGTCCTCTCTGCTGCTGGCTGAGCCCTGCAGTCTGTGATTAGGCTTTAATGTAGCAGTGCAGAGGTGCATGTAGGACCAGCCTACACAGTGTCTGACACTCAGCTCCACGGTTCCCTCACATTGATTTTATTCAACCACAACACAAAAAAAGTTGAGTAATTAATTTAAAAATGACCCTTTAGATGACTTTTACAGTCGAGTGGGGGTCTAACAAAGTTTTTAAGAGGAATTTTAAGTTTTTCTCACATTGATTTTTTGCAGTTTTACTGGCAGACATGTTGCTATTGTCATTCAAAGTTTCAGAAAAGTTATGTAGTAGAAAAAGTTCATGTAGTGATGAAAAACTTCATCCTGCATTTTGGTATTTTGTTTTCTCACTTGTGCCGTAACTTTCCCAGTCCCACAGTGGGAGTTTAATTGTTGACTATGGTAGTTAGCATCAGCTCATGGTGGCAGGTAATTATGTGAATCAGCTGACTGTAATCCATCACCTACATCCATCCAAACTTACTCCACCTACCCATCAATCAGCCGAGACAATAAAAAGCACATCCACCCCTCTTATTCAGCTTTTTTGACGCCCTCTTCTTTCCCCTCTTCCAGCTGTGTCCTGTCGCCAGCTGGACGGGACGCAGGCCGACATCAGCGAGTGCCTCAAATTCGCCAGGGCCATGCCCGCCATCACTCAGCGCTGTCAGCTCCCCTGCCAGGATGACTGCCAGCTGACCAACTGGACCAAGTTCTCCTCCTGCACAGCTGACTGTGTGGGCGTCCGCACCAGAAAGAGAGCATTGATAGGTGAGAGAAGAGGGCGGCGCAGCACAGACAATAAGCTGCAGAGCTTATTTACACTGTAGAGAAAACACTCGTGAAGTATAAGGCAATTTAGGACCTAATGTTGATGGTAACGCTCCAAGACACAGGCGGTAAAAAGAAACAACAGGTCATAAATCTATTCAGATAGTTTTGCCAGCTAAATGCTCCAGTGGGATTGAAGCAACAAATCTGAAATAACTCCTCAGCCTTTGTGATCCATCAGACTGTCCCCGGAGAGACGCCCTGTGCATCACAGCCATAAAAGCAAAATGACAAACAAGAGTGCTGCAGTGCATTACAGCACCTGCACAAGGGGTTATTGGAGAGGGGAAAAGTCAACTTTCAGAAAGATGAGAGTGTATTTAAAAAAAAAAATCTCCAAAGCAGAGGTGTAGGAGCAGAGAGATCATGCAGAACATTCGGATTATCTCTACAGAGGCTGGAGAGATCTGGAGGATCTGATAATGCCGCCCTAAACTGTTTTAGTAATGAAGAAAATAACTTTCCAACAAGAGTCACTCATTTTTCTGTGTGGACAAATTTTCAGAATCTTTTTATGCTCAAAATCATGATCTGCATTTTTTTCCTCCATTTTTTGTACTTTTTTCTGTAAATCTTATCTGAATAAATGACAGCTGTTACTGCAGACAGACACATCAGTGTACCTACCACAATTAGAGTACATTTTTAATTAGATTTCTAAAAATTAGATAAATATAATACAGTATTTTTCCAACAATTTTATCCTCATTAAAAAGAAGTGAGAACAAGCCTCTTATTTTGTAAACTAAAAATGTTTGAAAAATGATCAAAAATTTATTTATTTTGTAAGCTGTTAAAAAAAGTGCTTAAAAACTTTCAACATCAGTTGGATGAAGTTTATTTTGAACAAATAAAAAAATAGAAAATGTAAAAAATACAAGTGATAAAAAGTTATCCATGTTTAAAGGAGTGGGAAGAAGTCCACACTTATCTAGTCCCACCCTTTCTCCTACACTAATAATTTAATTTAATATCATCATATTATATAATATTATTAATCATCATAATAATAGCAGCAAAAATAATCACCATAATAAAAATAACAGAACAATGACAGAATAATGATGAAAACAAGTGACTAAAAAATGTTAAAAAACTAAGAATCATTTTGTTTAAAAACAATCATAATTTTACTTTTACAGAATGAATGGCCAACAAAAAGTCATTTAATTGTGTGTCCCTGTTTAAAACCATCAAAAAATTAACTCTCATTATCACAGGAGGGAGACCACTTAATGAAAATATCGAAATTTAAGGGTCAAAGAGGAAAATTAAAACTTTAAATCAGAGTTAGATTTTGCTTTTTATACCTACATAAGAGTCAGTCGCCGTCCTACTTTACCATGTTTCTACGGTAGCACAGAGCAGACAAACTTGTAACACACACATACTTTGTTTTAGTACACAGGGGATGAAAAAATAGTGCGTGTTTGTTGCAGTGTGCAAAAGAGTTTGTGTTAATAAATGTTTATGATGGTAAAAATTTGACAAATAGGGGATCATACTTATCAGACTTCGTCGTGATGCATCACAGGGGCCTCCAAAGGCACCGTAGCTTCACCGCGAGGAGGGGTGAGCAAAGGAGCATTTAAACCAAGATCCTCATACTCCTCCATCTGCATGTTGGAAGAGAGGAAAGTAAAAATACAGTGTTTTCTTACTTGATAAATGGGTGTCCACTTTTATTTGGATAAAGAGTCAAGAACTTAATGCGCTCTGACGTCAGTGTGCTTCAAAAAAGTCTGAGAAGTCTGCAAATGTCTGTTAAATCTTGAGTTTTTTAAATGCGATAATAAATAAACCCCGGCACCAAAACAACTCAAGTGTAGATTCATTAAAGCAGGAAGTAAAGAGCATCATTATTTCGAGCAAAATGAACTTTAGTGCAGCTTGTTGGTTACAGTTTGTTGCTTAAATGCAATTAGCAACAAGCAGCTGTGGTCTGATGAATAGACGTCTGCAAAAAATGAACAGAAATCTAGAAAATTAGAAACAAGATTTACAGACAAACCGGCTCAATAGAGACCTTAAACTGCAGGTCAGGCTGAGAGTTACCAAACATATATCCACTCATATTTGTGAGAAGCATCTCTTCATATGTTTGGTTTATGCACAATGATCGATGACTAACGATGTCTGACATTTCTGGGAACAAAAATCGAGCTGTAACAGGCAACAAGCACTCAGCTCCAATCTGTTCTGTCAGTGTGATCTATCACAAGGACTTGCTGTCCCCAAATGCATGTTTAAAATATGAGCGGGTGGTTGGGGGCAGTAACTCCAGTCCCACCATCCCAAACACATACCATGTCAGCAGCCTGAAGTAGGATCAGATTGAAAGCTGCTCCAGCCCAACAGACAGATGTCCACCATCACCATGTGGAGTCACCTCTCCCACGGCCACTCCGCTCATCTCTGTCCCTCTGCTGTCCTCAGGGCGGAGCAAGAAGAAAGACAAGTGCAAGAACACCCAAATGTACCCTCTGAGCGAGACCCAGTACTGCCCCTGTGACAAGTACAACGCCCAGCCGGTGGGGAACTGGTCTGACTGCATCCTCCCCGAGGGCGCCAGAGTAGAGAGTGTCCTGGGTTTGAAGGTCCAGGGGGACATCAAGGAGTGCGGACAGGGCTACCGCTACCAGGCCATGGTGTGCTACGACCAGGACAACAGGCTGGTGGAGACGCAGCGCTGCAACAGTCACGGTGAGGTCGCATCTATGTGTGTCTGTTACATCTATGTATGACAGAGCTGATTATTCCCTCATGACCCTGAATTAATAACCAATAAAAAAAGTTTTGGTTTATTTATCAGATTTAAAGGGATATTCTGGCGTAAAATTAAATGAGGTTTGTTTATGGCTCCTTAGACCCCTGTGTATTGCTATCACGCGGTCGTTACTAAAGTTGGTATAACTAGAGAAGCAAGCGGTCGGTAATGTTCATCTCTCGAGGGGGTGTCTAAACACGGTGTTACGGTGTATTTGACCCTAAATTAATTTTACGCCAGAATATCCCTTTAAGTCCTGATGTTTCAGGAAGAGAAATGACTTGGATAAAGTCACAATATTAGCGAACAAAAAGCCTATTATTTACTGTTTGGTGGTTTAGTGGTGTTGTCATCTAAACACCTTAAACCGAAGTTTGACTGATTTGCTGCCTTTGACCTTTTTTTTGGCTCCAGACCCAAAAACAATAACCTGAAATCATCATCAGCCTGCAGTTATCATTATCACTTTGACCTTAATAACAGAGCAAACAGGATTTAATTAAATAAGTTTATGCATAGAGACTGACAGGACCTAAGTGTTGAACAGTCCCATGGGCTGAATCAAAAGTGGTCATAGTTATAATAAGCCTTATGTTCTTCGTATTAAATAGCATTTTGGAGAAGTTTGTCATTATGCTCCAGCCTCTCTGACTCTTATGCGCCTTTTTCACAGTCAGAATATTATGAAACTCATTATTTCTCAGACTGTTCAAATCCCCAATTGTTTATTAATCATTTCTTTATAAACATGCAGAAAAGCTCAATTCAAGCTTCCTAATCCACTGCTGCTCGATTTTACTCAGAGACAGTGTGCTAACTCTGCTGATACTGAGCGTACAAGCTTGTTTGTTTGCAGTCCAGCCCTTCAGCTTAGGTAGAAATTCGGCCAATTCTTGTAAACTTGGAGGTGGCTGAGAAGAACCAGCTCACCTGCAGGCGGTGAATCACAACAGCAGAGCGAGAAAGAGAACAGAGAGCGTCTGATACTAACTGATGTGTGTGCACCTCAGTGTTGTGATGTCAGGAGTGTTATTCATTTACTGACATTTCTACAAGCTGACACAGTTTTCAGTTTACAGAGGAATTCTCCGGTGTGAACATTACAGCAACTGCTCTTGAAATAAAACTGCAGGAATATATTCTGTTACTTTTCTAAAATGTTGATTCTCATGAGTTTGGTGTAATTCAAAGGCTTAAACACGTACTAAGTAACAGTAAATATAAGGTAGAGAAGAGAAAACAGATCTGATAAGGTTTGTTATACGACTTTATTCAACCGGAGGGTTTAATCCTCAAAATAAATGTGTGAAAAGTGGGATTGTCATATTTTCAGGGTTCAGAAATTAATGTTCAAACTGTCAAATTAAAAAACTACTGATGTCCTAACAACTTCAGCTCTCACAATGTAATGGTACGATATAGCAACTGAATGTAAAATCTACTTGTTTGTGAGACCGGCAGCTTTCAGGAGATAAACTTGAGGATTTTTTCCACTTCCTGGAACCACCTCATTCGCATTAGTGTTGGCGGGAGAGTCGCTCTGCTCAAACAGCAACATTTAATGGCATAACAACTTTTTCTTATCTCATGAACTTTGCTTTTCTTAAAAACTGCTCTCACGTTTAGAACACAGCCACAGATCGTGCACAAAAATTCAAGATCAGCAAGAGAAATTCGAGTGTTTTACTCACTGACCCTCTAAGTTTGTTCATGACCTTCAACAGTAGGTGCAGCTCTGACACAAACCTGCAGAGGTGCGGGAGCCTGGAGGTGTACATTTTGTACAGAAATCAGATATCTTCCCTCCTCTTGATTCAAGGCGAGATACCCTCACACATTGGTGAGCTGCAGATGCAGAAAAAAATGTTTGTTCTGTTAAATATTCATCTGTAGCAAAGGATTATGTTTGTGCACGTATGAACGATCCTCGTGTGCAGGCCAGAGACTCCCTCTGAATACTGACTCACACATAAGGAAGCCTGTTTTTTCTTTTCTTTTTTTCCCGCACACTGCCGTCAGAATCATTTGTCTCCTCGTTGTAAAGGCTTATCTTAGATCCAAAATACTTCAAGCAGAGAAATCTGGGCTCGGAAACTCGTTGTGAAATTGCTGTGAAATAGAATGCAAAGATGTTCAAATGGATACATCAGTGTCGTGCATATATAAACATGGCTTTAGCCGACTTGTGTGAGTCACCGATCGAGATATGCGTCAGTTAATCTGCGTGTGGGTGTGACACGAGCACGTTGGAGCGACGGGGTTGTGCGTCTCAGCGTGTATTTTTACACCTTTGTGATTGTTTCTGTGCATGTTCGTGTGTGCAGTCATGCATTTATCTTCAAGCATCAATGAGCTTTGAAAAAAACCCTTCCTTGAGGTGCAGAAACACATCCCTGTCAATAGGCTTTGTGTTGGTACATGATACCCAACGCTATCATCAAATCTCTCTTTTATCCCCATCTTTCGGCAGCCCTTCCTCTTGTTTCTTCCTGCCACTCCCTCATTTATTTTCTGTGTCATCCTCTCCAACATCACTTTTAATCTCGATAGAGGAGGAGACGAGGTTCTTCCAAGACTCAGCAGCTGACACCATGCCCTCGGCTACGATGGCGATCAAGGAAAAAACTGTGCCACTGTTATCTTTTCATGCCACAGACATCAACAGAAAAAAAAAGAAACGGATCCTCATTAAAAGTGCACGTCGGTCTGAGCTCTGCGGCGCGGCTCACTCTTCCACTCGCTTTGTTCATATGTGAGATAAAACTCCGATAATGCTGAATATTTATGCCATGTGCAGAATAGTTCTCAATAAATCAGATGATTTACTCAGAGTCTGCACAGTTGCTGCTTTTAAAAATTTAAAGCTCCTGTGAGGAACTTTCGGTTCGCATTGATTTTGGCACCCCCTGTGGACAAAGTGGGACCGCTCATCTCTTTGCTGATCACACGCTCTCTGCATGCATTGTAATGTGATCTTCTTTCTTAAAACAGTCAGTCAAGTTGCTCACTGTAAGTTTTTGCTGTGAAGGATGTAAGTCAAGGCTGTTTCTGCTGAGACACCCGTCTGTGGCAGAAGTTAAAGATGTTCAGAAGTGGTCGAACTTTGTGTTGATCGCTTTAACAGTGTTGATGTCAGAGTGTTGAATAGAGAACTGGTTTCAGGTAAAAACTGGTTCAAGCCATTGCTATCATTTGCTGTTATGCTTCCACATACTGTGCAGAACAATGATGAGATGTATCGTGAGAGGCAGTCAGCATGATTGACAACCGTGGAACTAATAATGGCAGAAAAAAGGAGCGGTCCAAGACACTGTGGTATATTGTAGAGTTACCAATATTAGCTCCAACAATGTAAGTATGCACTGTCTTACTTTAAAAGCTTATGAGAATTAACTCGGTGTGTTTCTGCATCTTGGAGTTTCTTTATCCTACAGAAGACGAGAACGGCCATGAATTTTTCTCTTTTTTTTATCCACTGTTATCTTGTGACTTAGTATCTCGTCATCTCGACATAACAAAGATAGATTTCTCTTGATAATGTAAATGGCTTTTTGGCCAACATAAAACTGTAACTTTTAAAAACAACCTCCAGACTGGGATATTTCTGAAATGCAACAACATTTTCAGTTGAAATGGTGACGGCACGCTCCACTCAGCACATGCACATTCCATTTTAAATGTGGGAACATTTAACTGTCATGTGCGAATTGGAAATAACAGTAGCAATGGCGTACACGTTATTAGTTTATTCATTATCACGAGAAAAAGATCTAAGTAAATCATGTTCACGAGATAACAGTGCACATACTATCGTATCCCATACTATCCCATAGAGAAGGTCAAGGTAGGAGGACGGTTCAAAAGTTGTAGCGGTGGCTGAAGTAGACGAAGTTAACGTGGGAGGGGGTGAGCAGCTTTAGGAGTAGTTATCGTCCATTTATAGTTATCGAGGTGAACTGATCAATATATTGTGATATTGATTTGAGCCCATATCGCCCATCCCTACCAGAAAGGCCCAGTTAGCAGCCAGGCTTAAAAACCTGCGATAACATTTTTGATGTTGACACAGAAAACCTGCTTTTAACCACAGAGATAATCCACAAGAGCTCCTTACAAGAGCTGTATGGATCATGAACTATGCAGAAAAGGATACTTATTGAGTTATTTAATCATTATCGCTAATTAAATTTGTTATTCTCATAAAATTAACTTTTACTGGGGTCGATACGGTTAAGGATTTAAGTTGAGCCTGATTGCAGAGGAGACCAATAAACAACAGCACAAGAAGTGAGTAACATCCAAATGACAAATTCCTGATTCTATTAGTTCCCTGCAATTATTGCAGTCAGCCAGAAGAAGATCTAATTAGTGTGTTGTCATGTCCAATATAATCAAGACTGAGAGGGAGAGAGAGAGAGACTGTGGAGCGAGCAAGTTTACGACAATGGTTAGGAGTGAGGTGCCATCAGAAAGAGTCAAATTAAGAGGTTTTTAAAAGTCATCAGTCCCATCAAACACGCAGAAACATGAACTAAACCAACACCAGAGCTGCTGCTCAGTGACTGTTTTCATTTGTGATAAACAGGAACCTCTTCAGAGCGGCCATAGGCCACTCTTTAATTTGATTGGCCTCTCCAGGTGCCCCTTACATAATCCCGAGCTATGATTGGCCACCTCATCAGAGGCAGGGCTTGTATTAAAATCCCTGTGTGGAGTTTTTTTATCATTATGAACTGTTGATGTTTTTTTATGACGTTGTTATACTGTTTAAATTACACTACAGTAGGAGGACGTGAAGGTCAGTCTTTCCATTGGTCGTTAGTATCAGCAGATGAGCTCGTGTTCAAGTACAGCAGTAGGACTGGTGATATGGTCTAAAATCAATATCACGATATATTGATCAGTTCACCTCGATAACGATAAAAGGACGATAACTACTCCACAAGCTGCTCACTCCCTCCCACATTAACTTCGTCTACTTCAGCCGCTACAACTTTCTCTCCGTCCTCCATCTCCTCACCTGTCTTTCCCTCTTTGTTACGGACTGGATGGACGTTGGACAGCGTCTTAAAGGGACACTAGACCATAGCCTACCTATACATATCTAAAACGAACTGTTATTCAATTTTTGGACACCGAATATACCGATTTGGGCAAAATGATGTTGGTTATTGTTATAAATTTCGGTATCTGTAAATTTTCGGTTTATCGCCCAGCCCGATCCAGCAGTCACTAAGAGGGATGTTTATTGTGTATTTTGAATAAGACTTTACTTCTTGTCTTCTTACTGTGTTTGGTTACTTAGTGTGATATAAGCAGCTGAGCTAGGCTAAAGCTAACTGAATCGGGAAAGAGAAAGCCTAGTTGTCTCCCACTCAATGTCTCCTCCTTTTGCTCCTGATCCAATCTTATTTCAGTGTTTACATTTTCTCTCTGACATTGATTAAACCTGAAGTATCATTTTAATATCATAAATTTCAAACAGCTTCTTAAACTAAAAAGTGCATATCAAATGAAATCTTCAATCCTATCAACAGAACTCTGTAATTACGGCGACTCCTACGGATACTGTGCCAAAGGTCATGATGCAGCCGGGGGAAATCTTTCGATAAGGCCCCTGCTGTGTCCTATATATTAAATGGCATTACTCATATGGTGCTTATATTTATGACTATAGGGGACCTGCGCTGCGCTGACCTTTACCATGACTTAATATTACCGGATAGCTCAGGGGGCCTTGGCCTCGTCTTTGCAGAATACGGTAAAGAGCGAGGGAATACAAACGCTCTGGGAGACCGTAAAGGGTGAAGCTTAAGGCCAGGTATCTCGCTGTGGACCTGTGAACTTGAGCAGTACTGCAGTGAACAGATTCATCCCTGCTCGACGAGACATATTTGGAAAAACAAGATGGAGAGCTTGCACAGTTAAAGGTGGAAGTTTGTGGTCAAGGTCCGGGTCTGTCAGGGATGGTCATGGTCACCTCAGTCGAGTCTTCCTACTGTAGATATTTAGGCCGCCCCCTTGTACTTAGGACTGGGAACACCTGGAGATTAAAAGTTCTCACTGGGCTCACATTGGAGGAAAATATTTGTCTGCAGTGACTCAGCCAGACTTTGTTCTCAGCTGGATGAGCAGAAATAAAAGGATCAGCCACCGCAGTGTCAGCGGTTAGCCCAGCGTGCTAATGGGTCTGCAAGTGCAAAAAAGAGAGAGAGGGACAGATATTTAGGAGAGTCTGGGTATTAACTCAGTGGGCACACACACAGTCTCAAGTCTCATGGTAAAGTTTGGTTTAGAGTTAGAGCTTTTTATGTAATAATCGTGTCATACTCACAACTTTACGCCCAGCCTTTATGGGCTTAAATGGTACTTTGGTTTTTAACAGTCCAGGATCAGAGAGCTGAACTGGTCTGTTCATTTAAGGAGGACGGTAGAAGAAATTTAAAACCAATTAGAAACACATTACAAAAGCTATCTTGTCCTCTTTTTAAGACAAAATTAGAGAGCTTTAACAGCCACTCCAGTTTACACTCTGTCCACCACAATGTTTTTTTAGGCTTCATAAAACACAGACTTCCAGAGATCAACTTTTTTTCAGTGTAAAATAAAACAGGACTGAGCCTCCACTTGATCACATGACTCAAACTCGGTTTTCACCTGGAAAATGTCGACAAAAGAGTAAACTTGCATTCTTGACGGCGTGTATGAGGATGTTTGAGGAAGAATACAGTGATATTCGGCAGCACCACTAGACTCAGCTTCCTCTCTTTGCGTCCTGCAGAACAGTGGCCTCACCTTTTAGCGCCATCTTCTGGGTAAAATGCCACAATGCAGCAAAAATACCTCTTCCAGTATTTTACACTGTTAGTGTCAGCTTTACTGATATAGCACATTTGAAACAGTCAGTGGCCCACTAAAGTGTGTTATGACGGACACAATCAAAACAATAAAAGCATATAACATATAAAATCATAAAACAACAATATAGATAAACATAACAAATAACCCCAATTTTCCACCGTATCCAGAATGGTGGTGAAAAGGGGGTATGCGCCAATTGCCGTTGATCGTTTCCATTCAGGTTAGTGTCAATTTCCACCGACTTCTTTCCGTTCTCCTGCCATTTAGCAGACTCTGCAGCCGATCGCCAGAGTTCTCTTTTTTCGCCAGAGTTCTCTTTTTTCCAGACGCCACAGCATGCTGCATAAATTCACGCAGATTAGTCCGTGCTGGAAAGGAAGTTGGTTACAGACATAAAAAAGCTGTCTTCTTTTCAAAATAAAACACTACATGTTTCCTCCGATGACACCATAGATGAGGAGATGCTGATTCTAGAGGTCTAGAAGTAGATTTCCTCATCTGGAAGGACACAATCTACTATTTATATGGTTATGTGGTTGTTTTTATAGAGACGACTCATTATCGCGCGATTGCATGCGAATCCGCGAGTTCTTGTGGGTTCTCGCGATTCCTGCTGTCCGGAATCCGCCACGACATTAACCTCACAAACGCAGCTGGTAGGAATTGGTGAAAGGCGAAAATCGCCGCCGTTCTGCAGTGGAGCCGATCCGGATGCGATGGAAATTTGGGATGAGAAAAACGCCAAAGGCCAAGGGAAACAAGTGCGTCTTCAGCAGTGGTATATTACTTATGTTGTGCTCATTTTTAAATCAAACAAAGATACTCTAAGTGCATTTATTTTCTATTATATCAGACCTGTTTTTGTCTGTTTGGCTCATTTAATCTTAGACTGATTTCTCAATCAGGCACAATCAAGTTTCTCAGAAATAAGGTCATTAATCAAGGAGCGTAGGAGGAGAGATGTGAACATTTATTATGGAGAGCTCTTCTAAAACTTATTTTAATGTATAAATAATATATACTTTTATTAGTTTGACAACTGCAAATATAATTCTGTGGAAATATAAAGTCCAGCGCCTGTAAATCAGCCGCTTCAAGAGAAAAGTCTCCTTCACTCTTTTATGTTTCCAAACTACTAAAAAAACTGAACACTCTGCAGCCCACTGAGTTCAGAAAGTTTCTGAATTTAGCAAATGGATCCCTCTGCAGCAGGTGATCAATCTTAGTCACCGATTTTTATAGTTGCCATATAATGTGTGAGTGCTTCCTATTTGGTTTCTGTCAGTTTACCCCTCGAAGCTTTTTAAGTCTTAATATTGTGCCAACACACTAGAAATGCCAGCTGGTTCCTGTACGTGCAGAGAGGAAAACAACAACACTGCATTAGCATTCAGTGAGTCATAGTGAAGTGCAGATTAAGCTCACATATCTATGCCTGCTTGTCTTCTGAGCATCAGCCTAATTGATTGTGGATGTTGTTAGAAAGTCAGTCTATTTCCAGGGGAAATTTGGGGTTTATCCAAGTTCTCGTCAGGAGCCGGGTGATAGGGATTGGACAGTCAGGAGTCGCTTTGTGCAGCTGTGGAAAGAGCTTCAGGACCTGGAGCTGGAGTTCGTGCCGGGTTGCAAGTTGACTTGTAAAGGCCGCTGTCGTGATCTCCCACCTGGACCTGATCCAAGAGCCTCTCAGAGAGCTCGACACCTCCACACCAGCTGCAAATGAACTGCGGGCTCCGTGTGAGCTGAAGGTGACAGCGAGGGGGATTTAGAAAGGCTGGAGTCTACAGTGGGAGGGTCAAAGGTCGTGGAGCTACAGCTTTCAGAGACCATGCTGAACTCAGCAAGGTGTTGATGTAGTGAGTGATGCTGATGTGGACTCAGGGGCGGCAGAGTGGAAGGAGGTCAGGCCTGAGTGTGTGTGTGTGTGTGTGTGCGTGTGTGCAGGCACATGTACGGATGAGATCATTATGTCACAGCGCATTACTCGGTGCCAGAGCGTGGCAGGACTCCGGTCTTGACTGGATTAAGAAGACTTTTGATTTTTTTAATCATATTACCGCTAAAGACTCTAACTGCTCAGTGCGGGGACAGTGGAGTGGACTCCAGATCATCCTTCAACTGTCCTCTCAGCTGAGCCAAGTTTGAAAACCCTTGTTAAAGCTCCAATCATCCATATTGCAATGTTGTGTTTTTGTAGAAAGAGAGGCCACCTCCTTTGGCAGCGGAAGTTTAAGCTCTGCTGAAAGATGGTTACGAAGAAGAGGAAAAGAAACTTTGAGTTTAGAAAAACAAGTGGTGAGACTTTAGTTTTCAATCAACCAAACGTCAAATACTGATAAATAACTTTGTGTAACCATGAAATCAGCATCAGATCATCAGTGATCAATCTATCTAGCTATCTATCTATCTATCTATCTATCTATCTATCTATCTATCTATCTATCTATCTATCTATCTATCTATCTATCTATCTATCTATCTATCTAAAATCTTATCTATAATCTATATCTATCTATCTATCTATCTATCTATCTATCTATCTATCTATCTATCTATCTATCTGTCTGTCAAGTAACAGTCCTAGACATAATTTCAAAATAAAAGCATGGTGTAAAAACAAAGGACAATCTACTCCAGGCTTTTGTTTTGAAGAGTCCGGACTCTACAGTATGGTCCTTCTGATATGTAACAGTTATCACAGATCAGCTGATCCAGATTTGAAGTATCCTATCTCATCCATTAGTGAGCGTTTTTTTCCGTGTCTTCGTTGTGTGATAATCCTTAACTCTGACACAGACTTTGGTCCAAAGTTTGGGTGTTCTGCATCGTGTCTGTTCTTCTCATATGTACCTGAAGTTACTCGCCCACACTTCCTCCACCGACACTTTCTGTTCCTGTACTTGCAGCTCTGCTATTCCCGGCTTTAACCTGACCTGACCTGAACAGGCTTTGAAATTGGGTCATAAGTTGCTCCAATCAATTGTGTGACAAACCCAGACTTTGTGAATCTCAGCTCAGACTGGAGTGGGTAGGTGTTGTTTTACAGGGCGGCTCATTGTGTCGGTTTGAAAAATGATTTTGCTGTGGAGGACTGTATCGGCCCCGCTAAGACTCTGTCAAGGTTAAAAAAAAAAAGAGAACAATCCTTTCATACACCTTGACAAAATTGATTTACAAGGACTGACCAGCCTCTGTGGGATTCCTTTCAAGCTTGTTATCCAAAATCGAGGGCGGTGTGCTTTTAGCAAAGCCGTCGGTCAGTGTTACACTGCATGCCTCTCTCTTAAAAAAGGCGAAACCAGCCTGAAAGAGCTCGCATCAGACAGAAGAAGTGGTTAGGCACCCTGTGAGACACTCCACTTTCCCGCCTCATTCACCTTATCGATTCTCTTAATCAAAGGCTAAACAGATTTCACGCCAATGCTGCTCCATAGAGCTGGTAAATGTTTCAGGATCTCTCCACTAACAGGACCAAACTTTGATATCGCAGCACACGAAGCTAAAGGTTCCAAAAATATCGTCTTTAAGCAAATAGGACTGAACCTTAGCCTGTGTGTGGGAAAAAAGAGGAAATTATCACAGAGAGAGACGAGGAAAACATGAATAACAAGCAGAATAAGATGCTTAAACCCGGCCTGTTAAACGTGTCGTGACCCTGTGAGCTGCAGAAAAACAGATTGAAATAATGAAGCCGGCAGCCAGACATGCCCCACCACCGCCTCGGCGGCTGATTTTCAGACTTTTATATAACAGACCATAAAATTGGGCCCTTGAATGTGGACCCTGTTTCATTCCAGCGGGCCAAAAAAAATCAATAGGTGGATTTAGATTATTTTGTGAAGCATCGGCTAATAGTTTGCAGCCCTCTTACTGCCGGGTGTTTTTACCCGTGTAGCTTTTAAAGACCTCTTGAACTTTAATGTTTGTTTGTTAGGTCGAGAAGAAAAATAACCTTTGGGAACTTGGACAAATGTAGTTTTCTATTAGATAAAAAAAAAAAAGTGAGCTCTTTTAAGGGACTTGGGCCAAGGCAATTTCTGTCTAAAGCAGTCTTCTGAACCCAGAAGCTAAAAGAGGAGGCTCTTCTGTTTCATTTCCAGGATGATTTCCCGGGAATACATTTTCTGGCAAATGCCTCGTCTTTCTGAAATCATTAATAACGGCGTACAGTGGGAGTCCGGTGATTAATTGCAACAGACTGAAACAGACGACTGCTCTTATATCTGAGGATCTCCTGCTTCACACGTCCTCTCCTTTTACTCTGCAGGTCACAGAGCCGCCCTGAGAGTTTGTTTGATCTCTCAAACGCCTTTTTTCACCTCGTTTCAGGTTACATCGAGGAGGCGTGCATCATCCCCTGTCCCTCAGACTGTAAACTCAGTGAGTGGTCCAACTGGTCACGCTGCAGCAAGTCGTGCGGCAGCGGAGTCAAAGTTCGCTCCAAGTGGCTCAGAGAGAAACCGTACAATGGCGGGCGGCCGTGTCCCAAACTGGATCACATCAACCAGGTAAAGACGAGGAAAAAGAGGGGTGGTTTGGGCCTTTCCCTACAATCCGATTCAATACCATCATGATTGACAGCTTGCCTTCTGATAGGCGGGACTTAATAACCTGTCTGGCCTTTTCTTTCTTTTTAAGGATTAAAACTGAAACAGCAGAAGGTTCCCTTTTATATCACTGTGGCGCATTTCTAATTCCTGTCTGTACTTTCTTTGTTACTTCAGACAAACTTCCTTTTTTAATCTTCAAAAAGCTGAGCTGAGAAACTTCAGATATTTCCACTCAAAGTTAAAAACATGAACAATAGGAGAACACTTCAGGCCCCTTTGCAAACATTATTTTGTCTCGATATTTCGGCCTCCAAACTTGGAGTTAAAGTCTCTAAAACAAACAATGACTTTGCTCAGTTTTTATTTTTGGTGACAGCTGTAAAGGTGGTTTAGAAATGTGAACAATGCAGACCCAGATAGAAGGCTACGAGCTTGACACTGTAAGGTTTTCATTGCATTACGCCCACAAGGAAACCTAGCTTTACTTCATCACATAGAGGTGGATTGTCTAAAATTAGACACTGTATAATTCCCTCAAAAGTGAAGCCAAAACATATAGAGTTCCCGCTGTGATTATTAGCTAATGTACAGATCATGAAACCTGCCTCTTCTACTTTAACTGATCAAACATGAGTCAAACTAAACATTTAAAATACATGCCCAGTTATTTCTGAACTGTAGTTTGTTTTCATTTTTCTGGAGAGGTCAAGTTTTAAAGTGTGATTAGATGATACTAAAAGAACGGGAAATCATGATTCACAGTTTTGTATAGATGTAGGGGTCATATCCAGCTAACAGAGTAGTGTAAGAGCGTAAAAGAAAAGTTAACACGCTCTTTCAGGGCCATTAG
Source organism: Xyrichtys novacula (assembly GCA_962446985.1). Taxonomy (NCBI): domain Eukaryota; kingdom Metazoa; phylum Chordata; class Actinopteri; order Labriformes; family Labridae; genus Xyrichtys; species Xyrichtys novacula. Next base: position 31,720,806 of record OY660871.1, read on the forward strand.
ACAAATACCTGCTCTGCTTTGGACTGAACCCACCTGAGGGATCTATCTCACTTATTCACCACCTTGTTTTGGTCGTTAAATGGTGTCAATACTTCGGCTTCATCAGCTACATCTCACTTCTGAATGTCGTAGCTCCAAAATATGTTACTAGCAGGATATCCTTGCACCGATAACAGGCGAATTTTAGCTTCATTTTTGTATGGTGAGAGGATTTAAAGCTGCGTGGTCCATATTTATGTACAGACAATATCTAGAAATACTCCTCTTGGTACCAAATGTTATCACCAGTCATCGTAACTTTTTCACTTTTTCATTTTTTAGCACTAAAAGGTTTTAAAAAGTAAAATCTGAAGGTACGTCTTTATCTTTAATAAGTAGTTAGATTCAGAAAGTTTGGTTAACTAACTTTACCAAAGAACTGATCTCATCATGTCAGATTTGGGTTGTAATGTTAGCTAAGACTGTTGACAGTATAATAACTGTTGATAAATAATAATAAAACTGTTTTTAGAGAGAAAAACGTCCGCCATGTTGATGCGCTGGATTAAAAGCTGAGCGGTAAACTGATGTTCTCTCTCCTCACCATTGATTCTTGAATATGTATGACCCGTGCTGCGGTTTATTTAGATTTATTTCAAGTGTGCACTTCACATTATAAGGAATCCAACACCGGCGAGAAAGAAAGAAATTCATTATTAATGAATGATGAGCTGGAATCTGCAGAGTTTTCCTTAACCTTCCTCTCATTATTGCTGCGCTCATTTTTCGCTGAGCAGGGACAGCGCAAAAAAGCAATGTGTGCTATAAATGGATCCCATCCACAATATTAATGCCTCAGTGAGTGCCGCTTGATTCCTTGAGGTTTCTGTGATTTGCAAAAGTGAAATGCTTTCCAGGCCTGTGAGTGAGTTTGAGCAGATACAGATTAGGGCCGTGTTGATCTACTGTATGCCCTGCAGTGTGTGTTTCTGTAAGAGTGTGTACCAAGCGGGTATTTACGCCCCAGGCTTTTCTGATGATGTCCTCGGGAATGTTGCATTAATCATAGGTTGTGCACTATATGAACTGTTGGCATGTGCTCATTAATCCATCTGTCTCCTTTTAATCCAACCCAACGCTTGCCTGATGTGACTCACGGCTGCAGGCCCAGGTAAGAGCCGCTCTCCTCAGCCTTTTCTAATGTTAGCGCAGATGCTAAGTGTCGTTGATGTCAGTGGGTCAGAGGCAGATAGATGCATACGCTCACAGTATCCTCACAGTGAATAAACAAAATGCTGTCAGATTGGAGTTTTATTTAGACGGACATGTCTCCCAGGCGGAGCTGCTCTGAGGGCAGAAATAATCTTGTTGGCTGAGTTCAACCTTAGAGAGCTGAGCCAAAACATCACTGTGCATTAGACAAAAGTTAACAGACACAACTTGGCCGAGACGAACCGTTTATAAAAATAAGACAGCAGAGGTTTGTCTGTTTTGTTTTGTTTTTGTTTTTATGACAATGAAGATGATTATATTAATAAAGCAAATGTACAGATGAAGAGTTAACAGTGTAGTTATCAGAGTCATGACTTTGACCTGCTGCTGTTCCCACCCTCACTTCACATGATAATCACATCAGGAACATGTTTAGCATTTAAACAGGGTTACTCTGTCCTCAGGTGTACGAGGTGGTCCCATGCCAGAGCGACTGTAATCAGTATGTGTGGGTGGCTGAGCCGTGGAGCGTGTGGAAAGTCAGCAACGTGGACTTAAAGGAGAACTGTGGCGAGGGCGTCCAAACCAGGAAAGTCAGGTAAGAAATATGAGCAGTTCTGGAAAGTTCCTCGAAAATATCACAATGTCGTCTTTTAAGATTTAATCCAAGGTTGAACAACTGATTGTGAAATCACACCCTTCACCAAAAAATGATAAAAATGGGGTTTGCATGAAGTAAGGTGAAAAAATCTGCTCACCTGAATACTTTCAGGATATCTTAAGAACTTTCTTCATGTCCAAAAGGTTTTTTTTACTGTCTCTTATCTCAATGTTAAATATTTGTATGAATAAAAAGATGCATAGCTGATTTTTGTGTCTCTAGGCGGGGATAGGAATGCTGTTATCAACCCAAAAATATGCATTTACCAAAGATTTGAGTTTCAGCACTTCTCTCACTGTTAAATAAAACAGTAATTCAGTTGAAAGGAAATATAATAACTCGGCTGTTGAATAACTGCTTCGACCATGAAAAGTACACAAAAACGAACGCCTGTTTGCTCTTATTGTGTAAATGTAATAATTTCTCACTTTTCTCCATCACCAGTTACAGTAAACTGAGACTTTTTTAAGAGACGCTCGGAGTGAAGTCCTGAGCAGCTCACAGTTTTCCAGCGTAAAGTTAATGATAAATGCAATCGACGATGGCACGGCTGCCGGAGTGGTTTAAGCGAGCGCTCCTTAAATCGAAGTTGTACCGCACGCCTGGGTTTGCTTCTGCAGTTCCTGTCCTGCAAGTTTGTCTCTCTCAGCTTCCTCTTCTATCCTCAAAAATAAAACTAAAAAACTAAAAAATGCTTGTTGCTACGATGAGAATTAGTAAACAGGAACTCCCTCATTTGTATAATTTCAGATATGCGTGTCTATTTTGTGGGGAACTCTGCACGTTTTTGGAGAGAAACCATGCCAGGGATCCCACTTGGCTGGAAAAACTGTCTCACATGGTTCAGCTGACACTCAACAACCAACGAGCTGCCAAATCCTTTCTGGTGGAACTCAAACTTTTGGATTTATGTTCTGCTTATGTCAGACAGACGCTGTAATTACACCACATGAGACTCCTGAGACTGTAATTAGATGGCTTTGGAGTCGTACAGTAGCACATATCCTGCTCCTTCAAAAACAGAGGAGTAAACAAATGCAAACATAGAAAACACCGACAGATGTAGAGCAGGTTTTTGTGTGGGCCAGCGGTCCAGAGCGCTCACATCCTCACACTTTTCCATTTTTCCTGCTTTCACATCAACTCCAAGGTCAACTGCAGCCTAACATCCCACTCACTTACTGCTGCTATTGTAAAGAAATAATCAGCGTTTTTGCACTCCACCCACTCGTGGTCAGAATGTCAGAGCTGATCGGTGGAAGTCATAACAATCGTACGCTAAGACCAGAGTCTTTTGGATCCAGGGGGCTATTTCTTGATCTTCTCTGACCCGTTTTCTAGCAGCAATTTTATCCAAAGTGAGAAGTGTTTTTTTTCTAATAGTTCAAACAGAGAAAGGAAAAAATGATAATGAAAACAAGAGGTGGAAGTAATCAGACTCAGAGACATCACTTTCACAAAAGATATCCAAATCCATCCCTCTGGTGAGAATAATAATGTCTAATGCCTCCTCATAACCATTTGTGCTCAAACGGCTGATATACAATTGCAGTGAATGAAAACTCTAATCACCTCAGGTAACTGTCTGCTCTGAAAAAGTGCCACTCTTGTCTCCTTTTGTATCATGACTACAGGAGGATGAAAATACATTAATTTGAAGGAAAATAATAGTCAAACTGAAGCTGCAGCGTATAGTTCAAATGAAAAGTTAACACGTCTGCTGCTCCTAAATGGGAATCAGACACGTTGCTATTATTGGATTAACACTGTTGTCTTTTAGGTTTCGACATTTAAAGAAAGCATGAAAATAAATAAACATATAGGTCGTTATTGTTGTTTGCTCAGTGATGACAGTCTTTTATGAGTTAAAAACAAGTGCTTTTTTAGTGAAGACAACCATACTGATGTTACTCTCAATGTGAATCAAACAGGAAACGTCTGTCTCATTACTGATGAACCACATTTCCTGGTTGTGTTATTAACAGCATGTGGAGACACTTACTATGTATACAGAGCCCGGTTCATTTATGTTGTTGCACAGATGTAAAGGGATATTCCAACGTAAAATTAAGTTAGGGTAAAACACACCATAACACAGAGTTAGATATCCCCTCGAGAGATGAATTTTGTCGACCGCTTGCTTCTCTAGATATACCAACTTTACTAACGACCACACGATAGCAATACACAGTGGTCTACATCTTCATGCACAAACCTCAACCAAAAAGTCACAAATAATGCTCAGAACAGCACCTAACTTCATCAACAGGACATATAGGGTCCCAGTCATAGTACTAGACACCAAACATCTTTTTAACTTTGCCTGATTTCTTTAGCAAAGAGACTGAACACAACTCACCTTCTCTCCTCCAGCAGCTGCTTGTTTGTGGGGGGAGCCCTAACAAGTCGATCACCGAGTGCAACGGAAAATATATGATCATTACTTAATGGAAATGCAATCAGACAGAGACGCTAAGGCAGAAGATCGACTGCGTCTGCAGTTCACATACAAGATACGCAAGAACTTTGATTTCTATGAAGTAATAATCATAAATGTTCTTCCTTGAGCTGCGAAACTCCGCTGCACAGTATGTGTGCTGGAGGAGAGTGGGTGTGTGTTTGACCATAACTTAAATTTACGCCAGAATATCCCTTTAAGGTGTTAAATGTTGATGAGAGGAGATGAGCAGGTTGGAGGTCTGCCTGTCTGTTTTCATGCTCTCCTTTCCTGCGAAAACATCACAGTCTGATCTGTATCTTCATGCACAACCTGATTTAATGCAGTGTCTATGTTGCCACACGCTGTGCCACTTGGTCTTATGATCACAGCTCTCCCACTCTGTGCTTCACAGGTTTTTATTATCATCTTTAAAGGCTACTGCAACTGATGGCAGCTCTGTACTAATTTGCATTCGGAGCTTAAATGTGAGATCCTATCATGAGTGATTACTGCAGATGCATTTGGAGATGCATGATCTACCTTTCGACATCACAGTGTAATTAACGATGGGATCGTTCACCTCACTCTTTGAATTTATCGATTTTCTCCAAAAGTAGAGATCTGTTGTGTGTGTTGTTTTTGGTACGATAGAGTAGAAAAGGTTTGACTTATTTGAGGTTGAAAGTGTCCCAGCTTTCTTTATTCAGGTGGTTCTGGTGCTGAATGTGTTCACACTGACCTTCCAAAGTCAAAGCACTTCACCAGAGCGGGATAACAGATGTTTTTTGTTTTTAAATTGGCCTCCCCTCCCCCCTGAAGACGTACCCCACTGCTTAAGAAACTCACACAGTAGCTTCTTCGTGTACCTGCCAGCTCCATGTCCAGTTCAAACATGATTTCTGACTCCTTTGTTCTCTGGAACACAAGCGCTGCTAAAATGAGGTCAAATCCTGTTTTTTTCTTCTCCTTCTATTCCCGCAGGTGTATGCTGAACACGATAGACGGGCCGACTGAACCGGTTGAAGACTACCTCTGTGACCCGGAGGAGATGCCGTTAGGGGCCAGGGAGAGCCGGCTGCCCTGCCCTGAAGACTGCGTCCTGAACGACTGGGGCCCCTGGAGCCGCTGCAGCCTGGTGAGAGCTGGACTCAGATCAGAAAGCAGCTCGGCTCAGCTGTCTGGCACAGAGCAGATACAGGAACGTCAGACTTCTATGAAGCCCACTGAGATTTATCTTGATATCTTTTTTCCTGTCAGAAATATTTTCTCTGAGGCTCAAGGAAAAGCTACACTGTATTATTGTGAGCAGAGTGTGAATCTTTGTCAACAGGTTATTTCTTGTCTACCACAGAGGAATAAAAAGAGATGTATGAACTGAGGAAGCAGAAGAAAAATGGCTTATATATCACCTATATTACACTTTACGGGCCGTGCATTCAGCAGGGGAGGAGAGTGATTTATGGTAAAGACAGCAGAGAAAGGTTTCAAGATTTACATCATCCGACACACAAAAACACGCACTCACAGCTATCTCTACATCAGCGGTGATGTAGTGGCAAGCGTAACGCTGGCTCCAAATATTACTCCGAGCTTTGTTATCAGCTGACAGACAACCACAAAAAGTAAAAAGAGTCATTTATTTTTCATGGGCTACCTCATAAAAGTCAAGAATCTGAATCTACAGCCTGAAACTTCCACAGAAGACTCCAATTCTCAGCTGGTTGTGCTCAGACTAACAGGAGTAACAGCATGGTGCGCTCTAAACTTTACAAATTCACTAATCTTTCTGAATGGAGAAACCTTTTCTGAAAATGAGGCGCTTAAGTAGTTTAGACAGATAAAAGAAAATCTCTAACACTGTGTTATAGGCACAGAACTTTATTGATATTGTGCCAGTGTTATTCCAAGACGCTCATCAACCACATTAGTGAAGCTCTTTGCAGCATTTATCAAGTTACAGTCGAGAGAAGAAACTTCCTTCAACAGGCAGAAACCTCGAGCAGAACCAGACTCATGTTAGACGGTCATCTGCTGAGACTGAGCTGGGTTTAGAGAGGGGAGAGAGAGAGATGGACAGAGGAGAGACACCTGGAAAGCAGTCAGGTCCATGTCTGCAGCAGCAATCCAGAGGAACCTACAGCATGATGGAGCTCAGGGACTCCCAGGAAAGACTGTTTTAGTGACTCTAACAGGACATGATGATTCAAAGTTGATGACACAGATAAAAATAGAAGGAGGGATGTTCCAGAACCTAAAGCAGGGGAACTGAGAACTGACCTAGACCTGAACCACGTCTAACTATAAACTTCATCAAGAAGGAGCATTCTGTTGATGGATATTTTTGTTTTAAAATAAAGATGGATGGAAACCTGGATAAAAAAAATAGTCTTATGCAGAAAATTGTTTGCATATCACCACAGAAGCTAAAGTTAGTCCAACTCTGAGTACAGCGACCCACACCCAATTTATTGTTCATTCCTAAAACTGCTGCACTATTTGGCATAAAAAAACACTGATCTGTTGGTCTTGGTTTAGTATCACCTTGAAAAAAAATAAACAAGGTTGTGTTCGCTTAAGCGTATGTTTTTATTCAGTTCACTATTCATTGATTCTCTCGTATACCATTTAAAAAAAAAAAAAAGGTTCTTACTGTTCTCAGGTCAAATATTTTTATGCGATTAAAATGCGATTAATTGATTACACAGTCCCTGATTAATTAGATTAATTTTTTTAATCGAGTCCCAGCCCTAATTCTTAATGATGAAGAGAGATCTTTATACACTTACACTAGTGCATGGTCGTAAATGTTCACTGTTTCCTAATCTCTCTGTATTTCCTCTATCATGAAAAGATAAGTGTATTTGTATGCCTCAGTCTTTTATCTATTACTTTAAAACCACAATGCCCTGGAGGCGGAGCTTCTCCCACCAGACTGTGCACACATGTAATTCATACTGTTGGCGATAAGAATGCAAGGAGTTATTTTTACCAGCTTTTACATCATGTGTAATAAATTTAACCTCTCTGAGCTTTAGTCTGCAGAAATCTCCTCTTTCACTTCAGGCTCATCGGTGCCTCCAGCAAAGATGTAGTGGTGGTCATCCTGCTTTAAACTTGGTTCATTTCTCTTATTTTAACCCAGAATTTGATAGTAAAACGGATCTAACATGATGTTTAATTTCTATCCATAATAATCCGTCCATTTCTCAGACTCTGTAAAACCAGAAACCTGCATATAAAGTTCTGTAAAAAAGACACTGACAGCTGATTTTCTCCCGGCTGTAAAACCTGCCAGAAAAGGCAACATCAAAAACACAATCTTTGTTGTCCCATGTTGGATGTCAGGACATCCTGCTCAGCTACTCCACCCCTGACATCTCTGTAAAAAGCCATTTTAACAGCCCTCGCCTCACCTGCTGTTCTCTCAGCACCACGCCGGCCATTGTTAATCACACCCCATTCTCCCCCAAAGCGCTCGACACACCGACTTCCCACAATTCCAATCTCGATCTGGAGTCTGCAGTGGCACCAGCGGGGCCCCTTACATGTTTTATTCATGGTACCAGCGATGGAGTTATTCAAGGGGCTGTCATTTTCTCCTCCAACTCTCTTCCTCCCAAGCAATGACTGTGAAGAATCCGGTGGTTTACCGCTCAAGCAGAATATCTGTTTCCTGCTAGAAAAAATTCCACATTATGGGAGCAAAAGTACAGAGGAAAGAGAGAGGATCTTACTTATTTATCATAAGAAGTGCAATGATGAAACATCCATCCAGGGACCGGGATCTATACAGAGTCTGAGAGAATCCAGAAGAGGCACATTCACACTCTTGTAGCCTTAAATACTCGGTGAATTCAGGCATCAGTGTAGCTGGAGCGTCAACGCTCAGTTCAGTTCAAGGACATGTCTGTGTTCACTTGTTATCACAGCCTGCAGCATTTACTGCTCAGTCATTAGACTCTCTTTTTTTGCAGTGTTATTTTTGCAGGTCCAGTTTTCAATCAGATGTCTGTGTTTCAGCCTTGTACCAGGACCAAGAATCGAGAGCGGGTGGCCTACGTCCTGCGGTCCCCAACTATCGAGAGGCTGTGTCCAGACACAATCGACAAGGAGCCCTGCAGCCTGAACCTCAACTGCTTCAACTACTTCTACAACATCACAGGTTAGGAGAAAGTAGTAAAAGTCATGATGATTAACTTTCTTTAAGGAGCAGCAGAAGATATAGGGGTGTCTGTGCTGGATTTAGGCCAGTTCTCATGGAAACTGTGTGTTAACAGCAACTGTACACACTGTCTTATTTCAGATAAAGCAGATAGTTTTTGGACTGCTGCCAGGGGCATGTCAGGTCTCATATTCCTCAACTTGAACCAAATCAGCAGCATGAAAACAGCCTTTTGAAAGAAGGGCTCTAAATCTTTGAGCGAACACAACAGCTAACCTCTGTTTCAGAACAGGCTCTTCATCTGAGAGACGATCGATATTCTGACTCGTCTGTTTTTTAGTTTCAACAGCTTAATCACTTTCGTGTTTCTCCGGCGAGAAAATTGCAATATTTTTTTTTTCTTTCCAAATCAAATCTTTTGTTTTTATATTGATGGTGCGGAGGAGCTGTTTTATAGTCTCACTGCAGGACTTCACAGAGCTCTCCTTTGGTATGAGGAGGAATTTGTTCTGTCTGCTGCTTTTTGTTTTTTGGTTTAGCGCTGCTTTTCAATGGAAGTGGCACACCTCATGTCTTTTTTGGAAATTTCCTGCTGTAGAAACTTGTCGATACTCTAAGATATCTGGAGTCAGAGTCTCTTCAGGGCATGACCTCTACAGTGATATAGGGGTGTGTTCTCTGAGCAGCAGCATAATCTATCCCCCCGTGGAGGTGTTGTCTGAAGCTGATGAGTTGATGGAGCTGAACAAAAACGTGATGAGCGGGCAGTAATGGGGGAGATTTCTATCAACCATGTCTACGGCTGATAAATCAGACGAGGCTGTGAAGACTAGAGAAGGTGATGGGGAGACAGGGGTCACTCAAAATAAAATAAAAGGCAAGCCCTGGTTTAAAAAAACAGCAGCAGTGTGATAGGTCAACAATGAGGGTGAGCCGCAGCGCTATTGGATGAACATGATCAGGTGATTTAACCAGCAGGAAAAATAAGTGAGCGTACATGGAGGAGTGAGCACAATGAGTGGATCAGTATAAAAATGATACAGCGTTGAGAGTTGAAAAGGATGACAGGTGAGCTGAACGATAATCTGCCGACCCTGAGGTTAAAACCAGTGATTTAAACTCACTCCGGTCTGACTCAGTAAAGCCTGTTCTCGTCTGGGTGCTTGACTTTTTTATTTATACGCCTATTTACAGGAGCTTTTTGGGCCAACTTTCTCTCATCTGTGACGTTTTGAACCGTTCCAAGCTTCACTTCCAGTGATTCTTTCATGAGGTTTTTACACCAGAGAAATTTACAATAGAGGTAAAAGACCATAAACTCATACAAGTGTTTACTGATGTACAACCTGTTAGATAAGCTAAATCAAGGATATGAAAATCATGCAATATGTTGTTTTTATGTTCTAACTGTAGAGAATACAGTCTTGTTTGAAAATGTGTTTAATTAACAAATTTAGATTAAATTGGATACGATTAGATTGGATTGAATTAGACTGGATTTGGTTATAATGTATTTTATTGGACTGATTGGTTTGGGTTGGATTGGATTGAACTGAGCTGGACAGGACTGGATTTGACTGGCTTGGATTGGATTTGATTGGGTTGTAATGCATTTATTGGACTGAACTTGATGTAGTGTCATTGGATTAGATTTGACTGGATTAGACTGGATTTGGTTATGACACATTGTATTGGACTGGATTTGACTGGATTAATTGGGTTTTACTGGACTGAACTGGATTGGATTGGATTGGAATGCATTGCACTGGACTGGATTTGATGTGGTGTCATTGGATTAGCATGGATTGGATTAGATGTACTGCTTTGGTCACAGGAGACACCAAATACAACCCAAAGTTCCTCACAGGTACCTTGACGGGCAAAAAGCTAATTTCTTCTTGTTTTTTCTTGTTTCTTCTTTGTGTGACTGAAATTACCATGACAACCACCTTTGAATTGGAGTTATATTTGTTATCACCTGATGAATTTAATTTCACTTAAAACAGTTTTTAACTCTAATGTTGGTCTCTAACCAACTCCAGGTGGAAATATCTCAGTATGTGACGGCGAGAGATGCAACAATTCTCAATGCAATATCAAACCGTTAAATGCAGCTTCCTTAATTTAATATTTGCTCGTGAATTAGGTTTTATCAGTTTTGCTATAATTGTGTTACACGTCTCCCTGACTTGTTTATGTCTGTGTCTGTGAGTCAACACACCAGGATGATAAAGTTCCTCCCCATGACTAAATGTCCAAACGCTACGAGACGAATATGGAGAAGGTCACATTCAGCTGAGTCACTGCAGTTACATCCATTAAATATCAGAATAGAGTAAGAAGTATTAAAAGCACAGAGATGCTGCGTTGGACGAGGTAGCGGTTAACCGTGCTTCTTAATGTTGAATTTTTTGAAACTGCACGAGAAAAAGCATCAAAAATAGTCGTCTATTAAATTGATAATTAAGCTCTGGATCTTTGCATCACAACAACATGGAGAATTTTATGTTCAGACAGTATTAGAGCAGTGATTCTTCTCTGCAGGAGCTTCACCACCAGGAGCATTCTTCCAGCCACACCGAGCTCCTCTATCGTATCTGCAGGATCCTACACCTCTTCCTCACATGTCACAGATGCTGCGCCGTCACACTTCACTCTGAAAACTGTAGAAAAGTTTTTCGATCAAACATGAAGAAAAAAATCAGAGATTGGCAGCGTTCTCATATTTCATTTAGATTTGTTTTCTCGCCTGCAATGCTGCTGTCCCACATTCCCAGCCTCCTCCTCCTCCTCCTCCTCCTCTCTCTCTTTCTTTCTTTGCATTGTTACGCTGCGAGACGTGACACATAATCCCTGCTGCTGGGTTCACAGTAGCATGCAGGCATCCAAGGGTGTGTGTACATAATATACGAGGAGAGATTATTATTGGGTAAAGCAGTCTTTTTTTTGTTGTTGTTGATACTGCAGCCATCCAAGCTTCTCCTCCTCTCCTCCTTCACAGTTTCACTCCTTTTCCCACCATCCCTCCCTCTCTCTCTCTCTCTCTCTCTCTCCCTCTCTCTCCCAGTTGCTTACTGTCGCTCTTTCTTGTTGCAGTCTCCCTATTTTCAGTCCCCAGAGTGCCACAAAAGCTCTTCAGCAGACAGAGACACAATTCCCTCAGTTGAGCTTGCAAACGAGCTCAGTGCAGCTAAAAACAGCCACTCATCTTTGTCAGCGGATGGCACACTTCATGAGTGATACCTCAGCCTCCCTGTTGTTACAGGGTGTTTTTTAACAGCAGCATGCACGCTGGGGCTTTAAAAGGCACTGGCAGCATAAGTCTGGAATAAAATGTTGTCTTTCCACTTCACTGGAACCATTTCTGAGGGAGCCAAGGATCAGCCTGTTACTGCTTGATTCTTCCGGTGAGATTTATTTTGGAAAACTTGCACTGATGTTGCTTTTAAATCCCGGTTATTTAACTCAAGTTGGGCCACGCCGCTCGCTTATGATGTTGGCATAAAAGGAAACCGATGGCAGCTAGATTTATTGGATTTAAGTGAGCGGTTATAAACCTCCAGTGACCCCCTTTGCTGACAAAATAATCGTCTGATATCGACAGGGATCTCTGACAGCCAGGAGCTTTTACGGGTCTGGCTCCAAACAAACAACAGGAAACACATGCCTTGATTATTCAGAGGAAGTGTGTCACGCAAAAGTGGTGAAGAAGTGATGCAAACTTCCAGTGTGGCGTGCAGAGTGCGTGCACACGATGCTGCTGAGTCACTATGGAGTCCGATGTGGTGTATTTGTGTGCAGGACACGTCTCCTTCGAAGAGATCTATCAGACGCAGTGCACCGAAGGAATGAGAAATTTAGTTTACATCAGCAACAAAACGGGTGATTAATTTGATAGTGTGGCTGTGTCAATACACCAAATCGAAAACCTGTATCTCACTTGAAATTTTGCAGGAAAAAAAAAGGAATAGTACTTTGGCATCCTGGAGTCTACTCTGTATATAAGCTCAAGCTAAACAACTTTCAAAGTAACATGAGGCGACATGGTGAGACAGAGCATTTCTCCTTGTTCGCCCTCAAAAAGCAAAGACATGCCACGCTTGTTTCCCACTGTCTGGGATTTATTCATATTGAAGTGTAAAGAATTTTCCAGACAGCTGACGCATTTGAATTCTTTTGAGCAGCATCTCCCTGTGTTTTGTCTCTCCACGTCAGTCTGCTTCAGCTGAGAAATACATCCAACTACAGAGGAAGAACTCTGGTACAATGCTGGTTCCTCATGAATTGAGTGTTAGCTCCGAATCGGGTCTTTTTCCCCCTCACCTGCTCTGCACTCAGAGAGATAAAATCAGGAGTAGTAAGATGCTGAAGAGAGGTAGAGGTTAGAATCTAACCTCTACCTCTTACGACTTACATTTTATTATTTTATTATGTTTTCCCTCTTGCAGGTGATTATAAAGTTGGTCATTAAATCTTGAGACAATCACACTCAGTTATACTGCTTTGCACCTTCTAAACTTTTGCAAATGAGCTGAGAAGATATTGTCTAATTCACAAAGTGTAAGTGCACCACAAACACACATTAAGACAAACCACTGTGCAGTCATTTGAAGTAAAATAGCCCCTTTCTACAACACCTAATTCAGAAACAGTAGAAATAGCTCTCTGCACTCAGGGTGAATTTTTTACCACCCGGAGATTTTTGTCAGAGATGTCTCTCTCATAATGTTCAGTAATCAAAGCAACAATTCTGTCTTCAGATGACCTGCAATCAGTGTAAGTGTACACAGGATCTGATAATGGCACTTTGACAGGACTATTTTGTTAAAACCAGAGGGTGAAATCAGTCCAGGCTGTCTGCGTCTGCACAAACAGGCTGTGCCATTAAGTCTAACAGAACAGTTCTTTTTTTCTTTTTCTGAGTAAACTGCTCTTTTTCAGCTCGCTCCAGGAAATAAGATTCATATAAACTGTGACATTTGTCATGAATCAACTCCCAAAATAGGAGGAAGTTTGTCTCTCCATTTTACTCACAGTACAACACTATAGAGTGGATGCAACATGCTGGGATATGATATGATATGTTATGATATGACATGAAAATGATACATGATATAATATGATAGGATACAATATGATGTGAAATGATATACTATGATATATGATACGACACGACAAGACATGATACAAAGCGATGTGATATGATATGATATGATATGATATGACACAATATGATACAACATGACATGACATGCTGATACAAAATGACAATACAGAACAACATGACATATGATATGACATGACATAATGTAAAGTGGTGTATGGTGTGATATGACATGACATGATAAAATATGATATGATGAAAAAATTATATGTTATTGTATGATACAATGTCATGAAATGATGACATGATACTATATTATAAAGTATAATAATATACAATAGGATACAATGACACAATACAAAAACATACAGAGACACAAGACACAAACTGACATGATATGATACAATGCAATGGATACGATGTGGTACAATATGATATGATATAAAATATACAATTCAATACAGTACAATACAAAACAATACTTCACTATATATGACATGAATAAAACAGGATAGAAAGTTATAGGAAAGGATATAATGTGATACAGAATGATACATCTTCATGGTACTATGAAATACAATACAATATAATGCATACAATATACCTGATTGCCCCTTTTAGGATTTATGTCTTGGGCTTAACTGCTGCATATACTTAACTCTTTCCACAATAGAGCCAATAAATCAAACTAATGAGTAAAACAACAAAAACATCACAAACACTGAGCTCCATGCAAATATAGAAACAAAACTGGAGTAATATCACCTAAAAAAAAACTTAAATCATTAACGAATTCTGCTGTGTGAATCGGACCGTGAGACAGAGCAGCCAGCAGGAGTAGATGATGTGGCTGCGATCATTCTCCCCTGTGTGCTGTGTGGTATTTTTCATAAAAGCAGATCAGATGACTTCATACTCTGTCTGTGAAAAGTGTTGCTGGTACTGGTGAACTGTCTTCTGCATTTAGGGTTTGAGAGCATCTCTTTTTTTTGTCTATTTTTGGTTTTCATCAATATCAGTGTCATGCCCAGCAGGCGGTGTTAGCAGAGAAAAAGCTTCAAATATCATCAATACAGCTCCTCCTCAGAACGAATCAGCAGACTGGCCGAGTTACTGACTGGCACATAGTGGAGTATTTAGCAACAAAGAGGATCTTTCCCTCTGGAGTCAGCGGGGAGCAGGACAGATCTCAACTCAGTGTGTGTCGGACTTTCATTCAGGCTCTGCTCCAGATACATGGTTCTGTTACTCCATGTTTCCTCGTGTAAAAGAGCAACCATATTTGCCTTAGAGATGATTTGTGGACGCTGCATTTACGTTTACTTCAGTATGTATTCTCCCCTGCCATAACATCCTGAGTGCATGATCTGCCTCCACTCCCTAACAAAGTCACAAAAACAAAAGCCCTTCTATGATTCGTCTGCGCTGAGGCTTAACTCCCTGAAGATTTGACTCGGGAAAAGGCAGACAAACATTCGACTTGTTCTGGTGAGGTGAAAAATAGAATATAAGTGTGACAGGCAGACCCTGACAAACACTCGCACACTGACACGGTTCGGAAATCACTGTTACAGCAGCTTCAGCTGAGACATGCTCAGATATATCATTGTTCTCGGTTTTTCACCTTTAATTTGGCATCATGACGCTCCATCTCAAAGGGTCAACTTTCTCTCCTGTAAGTTAAACTTTCACACAAACTGCAGACTTGTTGTTGTTGTTGTTGTTGACGACGTACAACCCACATAAATAACAATCATTCTCATGTTCACGCTGCGTGTCGTCTCAGCTGTATTTTGCCAATCAGTTTCTAGAGAGCAGCAGCTTCAACAGCTGATACGAGGAAACATATCTTGCAATCAGTCTGTTTCGTCCTTCCTGGATTACAGATTGTGCTGGCAGTAATTAAAAATCAAGCCCTGGCTGTTTAGATGGAGTAGCTTCTCCTTGGTCTGCTGAGCAAACGTGAGCTGTACTAGAGTCGACCAGGTTTAAACATGAACATCTTTATGTTTCTCCACAGACTGGAGCACGTGTCAGCTGAGTCCAAACGCCGTATGTGGGAGCGGCATCAAAACCCGGATGCTGGACTGTGTTCGCAGCGATGGAAAATCAGTGGATATCAAATTCTGTGAGGAGGTGAGCCCTGCGAAAAAAATATCCTCAAGTTGGTGCTTTCCACTTTCTCGTTTGACTTCTTTCTTTGACATCCTTGTTTCTCTTAATGACTCAATCACATCAGTCATTACAACATATTATTGCACCCTTGCTCTACCATTAGCCCCTGAGGAACATGAAATATTTAGACGTGTTCCCACGCAGAGATTGTTGTCGAGGCTTTGGGCTGAGGGTTTAATTCATCCGTAATGTGTCTCTGCTCTCTGTAATTGTAGCCGGCGGGCTGCGGCAGAACCGTCCCCACAGCTATTTAACCCTTGGCCCACTTCATCATCTGGCTCGTTCACAAAAACACATTGTGTCAGAGTGGCTTTCACAATGATATTCTAACTCTGCCGGCCCTGATGCCGCTCAGACATAAGTCCTCTCCCCCTGCTAGAACAAAGGCTGCTGGGAATTGTAGTGCGAAGAGGTCGAGCAGCTGTCAGGCCGTAACAGATTGAGCTGGCTGCGCTGTAATTGTTCAGTTTCATTCTGAACGGCCTGATGTTAATTTGTGAGTCTCTCCTGTTCATTTTTGCTGCAGCTGAATTTGGAGAAGAAGTGGCAGATGAACCTCTCCTGCGTGGTCGAGTGTCCCGTCAACTGTCAGCTGTCGGGGTGGTCGGCCTGGTCGGAGTGTTCCAAGACATGCGGATTAGAGGGTGAGATTTATAATGGACAGGACATTCTGCTCAACACGAAAATCAATATGAGCTGTACAAACTGTTGTTGACATTTAGTTGACATTTTGATCTGGAGAAATTGCCAGTGTGATGAAAACAACTTACAGGACTCTCTCTAGATATATATCAGAGAGGAAAGTTACTATTCACTAACAAGACGCAGATTTATCTTTGTAACATGAGGGGAATGTTTGAGGATCTTCATCCGTCTAAGTTATGAAAATGATATCAGAAAAGTCAAAACAGAGTGTTTTCCCAGATGTTGTGGATACTTTTTGCATAATCATTTATGTGTTTTCCACAGCTTTACTCTCGCCCACCTTTGCAATCACCATCTATAGCAAAAGTCTGCAAATGCTCGACTCAGCAGGCATTGCTCACGATCTTTACTTCAGTCAACATCCAGACAACAGAGGTTCCGATTTTGGCTAAAACATCAAAAATAAATAGAAATATCAAACCCGAACCCTGACACTATAATAAATAAAGTGTGAACTCACTCCGTCCCTCTCACATAAATCTGCGAACAGTGTCTGCACTTCCTGCTCATTGGTGTTTTTCAGTCTCGTTAATTTCAGTGATACCTCTTGTGAAACATGACTCTGCATTCATTTGCACTCTCTTGGATCTGCTTAGCAACCTTCCTGATTTGAGGCTCACCTGAGAACAGGATCAGGAACAGGAAGCGTCATTTTTTTTTTTAACCAGAGTCGTGTCGTTTGAGAAAGCCGATGACGATCATCAGAGGTTGACGTCAGAGAGTTTTAAACCTCAGCTGGTTTTTAAACAGAATAATCAGGACAGTGTCGTCTGCTCAAAGCATTCTCAGCCAGCAGATCTCTTTCTCCATCCTCCTCTCAGGGTAGGGCAGGTGCAGCAAGTAACCATGTAACCATGGCAACATGAACACTCTCTCAGTAAACTTTGACCGGGCTTCTCTATTAAGCAGCTTTTACATCAAAAAATGAAGTCAGTCTCTTTTTTTTCATCCCATTGATGTGATATTCGATCGTTTTTGTGAAATGGTGCAGAGAGCATAAGATACGACCAAAATGAAGGAGAAGAAATGTGATGCTGAAGATTTTCTGGGACTCTCAGACCCTCCTGATGGTGCGAACTATTTAACCGTGACAAATTAACCATTTAATGCCATAAACGCACAACAATCAAAGCATATATCCAAATGTTAGGAGCTTGTTTTACAGCATATGTGTATGTATTTGTTGAGTTTTGGATATGAACCGCCTCCTGCCAGGACTCAGCCTCTCTACAAGTATATCGTCCATCTGTGGGACACACTGAAATTTGCTCCCCTATCAGCCGCCATTTGATGCAGTCGGTTGCTCTGAGGACTGCAGGCTATTCCAGCTCTGATATCTCCTCCACTCCTTGGTTGTGATGCCAACTGTTGAGGTTTTCCACTGAAAAAAAATGAATATGAAAAATAAGAGTGCAGGGGCCCGAAGGGTCAAAGCACGCTCCTTATCCACCGCTCTCATATCACAGTATTTCCATCTCGAATTTCAGCTGTCAAACTAAGACGTGTTAAAACGGCAGGAAAATGTGTCTCTGACAGAAAATAAGTGCAAAAAATTCAGAGTATTTTATATCCAGAGGTATTTTACAGAGTTTTGCTGACTTGCATATTCAGCTGGGTTTTTTTTCTAGCCTGAGCAGACAGCAGGAGGAATCTGAGGTCAAAGCTGCTGCGTCTTGTTTCCAGGGCATCTCAGTACATTTAGTTAACTGCGGGCACAGCTCCAAGAGCAGAAGAACTTCAGTTCTCTTGATCTGTGCAGCGAGCACGGAGAAATATCGCTTTAATTAGCTTAATTTACCATCAAAACTCATTTGACATCCACATAAATGTTGCACAGATTCCCTTTAAGCTTCATCTCACAGTGACAAACGCCCTGATTTTATCTGATTATCCCACTTTTTATGTGCTCCACTTAGTTACATTCACGGCAAAGTCAAAAGCTTGAGTAAGCAAAGTGTGGAAAAACATCATCAAACAGAACATAAAGTACACCTCGGGGATACATCATATTACCGTTAAAAACCCAGCCTCTAAAATATAGTCGACGTGTTTTAAAAAATGATGCTGATTGAGTCGGACTGAGCTCGGCTGTCATAAAGGCAAAGAGTCAAACAGAGACAGTTTTTTGAATTAGCAACAGACACAAGAGTCCAGTGGTTCGGCTAAATCAGGGTTAATCCCTTAAACCTCACCAGTCTGCAGTCTTTGCAGATTCATGCCGTGCAACCAAACATTTCACACTACGAGTGGAATTACTGTGGAAATGAGCTCAGAGAGCGAACCGAGACAACAAGAATATCTCATTTTGATAGAAATGTGCAGAAAGCCGTTATAAAGGAGCCCCTAAGAAAGACAAACTGAACTGCTGGGATTTCATGTTTTCATACACGTCGTGTTGTCTCGATGAAGAGTACGAACAAACGGATTATCTGCGGTTCTGTCAGGCAGAGTGGAACGAGATGATCTCAGCAAACATGGAGGTTCCCTGCTGTGCAGTTACATTCATGCACAAAAAAACAGCGGTTACAGAAATTACTGTGAGTTTCTTATTTTCTGCAGACATGTTCATTTGTTTGCACGACCACATCTAATCAGGTTAGAGCTGGAAAACTGGTTCAATCTGAATAAAAATGGCTCCTATAAACACTTTGATCAGAACTGGATTGAATCAATCTGAATTTATATAATGTACGACCATATTTTATCAAGATATCATGATGAAGATCCACGATTTATTCAGACAAGATAAACAAGTTCTGCTTAACCGTACAAAAGCTGTAGTAAGTAGCCTGTAGCTGAGCTGGTCTGCATCATGGTCTCTCTTAAACCCACAGCAAATACTTGAGGGGAGTTTCACCAACACATTAATGGATGTTACAGAAATTCCCAGAGGAGTTAGTGAACATGCATTACACTCACTTCTGGAGGTAGTAAACTGGATATCATCTCAGAGTGTGGAGGCAGCAGTAGCTCCGTCTGTAGGGGTTTGGACCATAGACTGTATATAGAATGGACGCCGTCTGCCTCCTCGCTGGGTGAAGCCACTCCGAGAACAGCACCCTCTGTTGACGGGCTGCCATATAGGTCATAAATCCCGCCTCCGCCAGCAAAGCTTATGGAGCTGTGGACGAACTTAAGAAATTTATTTCACAGAACATAAATTTGTTGACATGTAGTTACTGTAAGACTGGTTTGTGCTCAAGTCCTCTTTTTTCTGTGCAGCTCCATTTTTAAAAGTTATTAGGGGTCTCATGTTTTCTATGATTGACACCTGATACAGCCTATTGGCATTCAGAGATTACGTAGGTCATCCGAGGATACGCTATTTGAGCTGAGCGTCTTTACAGCGACTCTCGGCGACTCTCCCGGGGAATGCATACTGGTTTCAGGAAATGAAGAAAAATCGCACAAATACCGAGAGCTTTACGGCTTCAAATCCGTATACAGGCGGGTGGCGGAACCAAGTTGTCCGTAGTAAATACAGTCTGTGGCTTGGACACTGAAAAGACATTGGTTCAGGAAGTACACCTGAACCTGTCATCTAGCTTTGGGGCAAGTTCTCACTCAGGTATTTCTGGCTATGTTTAACGTTAAAGTGAAAGAATTCAATTTCCTCTCTAGTGTTTGAAAAGATGTGCTGTCTTTACACAGTGAAGGAAGCAAAAGCAGTAAATGTTGTACTGGGGCCAGTTTAAAACACCTGAGAGAGGAACAGGTTTCAGCAGGACTGTCAGATGAAGTCGTTTTTCGTCCATGAAATAACCGTCGGTCACCTCGTGTTGCTCCCTCACAGAAGAAGAAAACACGCTCATCCTCTGGTAACATAGTCGTGTGTATTTCACTACTCTCAGCTCCATTTCATCACTGGCGTGTTTCTCCTGCGCCGTTCAGGAAGTGTTTCAAAGGTTTTTATCTCACAGTGGGTGATTCACCACCTGATGGTGATGAATCAGGGTTGGCACCGTCTCAAATCCATTAAACACACGAGTACAACCCACAAGTGATTCGGTGATTATGCCAAATACCAAGGGTCACATCTACCTCTAGTGTGCTCAGGATAAACATAATCATGTCGTCAAGTAGGTGGTAATAACAGTGTTAATGTGCTGTGATAATGTGAGGAGCAGACCTGAGGTTTATTATCATGATTCTCATAATAATCCATCTAATACTTCCTGTTTAATTGTTAATTTGGTGATATGAGTTAGAGAAAACTCTGAACACCTGGTTTGATTGTTTGGTTTGTTTTATTACTGAATGAAAAAATAAGAATATAAGACTCTAAGTTGCCATAGTAGGGTTGTAGGGGCGTGTCCATATGGGTGATTTGAGGTGGCACTGGCCCTAAATGGCCACCCCAGGTTCCCAATGCCCTCAAACAGTGAAGCTAAGAAAATGTTCGTATCTCATTGAAGTATCAAACTAATACTTGAGTGATGCGTAAGTGGATAAAGTTGAAGTAGATAGCTGTGACGTAGAGAATAAGCACATTCATTATGTGCGCTATACTGGTAGTGACGGCCACCATCTTTAAAATAATGCAATATTGATATTGTGTGATAATGAACATTGAGTAACAACATGTAAGTAACTGATTTATTGTAGGGGGCAGTAGTGGATCTTTAGCTGGTTATCACCCATTATAAAGCAGAGGGAAGATAAAGAAGAAGATGAAGGCGCAGCCGGCAGCTTGTTAGCTGTAGCATCCTCTTTAAAGATCAGACACTTTTTGAAACTGATGTTTGAGCTCGTATCTCTTTGGGATGCTGCTACATTAAACATCTATGAGAATAAGCATACAGATCATTTCAAAATAAAAGCATGTTTTTTACAGTACACAATCTAAACACAAGACTGTAAAAGTGTCAAAATAAAAGCATTTAAACCAATTATATTATGAGGGATTCTCTTTTCTCAGAGAGTTTCTGGTGATATTCACAAAAGATCATACCATACCCCTGTCTTTCTTAATTTGGCAGATAGACGTCACAATTATATAGTTATTCTGGATTTTTTAGGCCACCATAAAAATGTCAGCCATGGTTTGCACAAACGTATCCCAGCCGCCACTGCCTGCCCAGTCTGAACGCACGCCTGTCATCCCACGCTGTAAATATCATAATAATGTTGCAGAAACACATGAGTAAAGATGTCATAAAGGTCTGGAGGAAGTTTATAGAAATATTTCTACCTATAGAATAATTTGTCACTGCTTTGAAGGATCCTATTTCCTCAACAGTTTCCTCTGCATACATGCGACTCCACACTAAAGTGCGTAAGTATTGTAGTTCTGAGTAAAAACAAGCACACTCAGCAAAACTAAAAAAGTCCTTTATCAGACACTTCCTGCTCCCACTGGAGGCGTTTGGCCAGAAAATATCACAGAAAAAGAAGAGAGGAAGTGTTTATTTAGAAGACGTTACAGTCTTCCCCAATGAGCGGTGAAAATGTGTTCCTCCTGTTGCCGGGTTGTTGTTCCGGCGGTTCACAAAAATTGATTCTGTCCCATTACATCTTCCTGCTCCTCGGGGCTGTGGGGAGCGCTTTGAAGAAGAGGCAGTACAGCGATAGTTTCTAAATCACAAGGAATAAGATAAAAGTTTACGAAAGGCTAAGGGAGCAAGAGGGGACCTTATTTGATGTGTGTTTGTGCGCGCGGGTGCGGGTGGGATGTTCTCTAGATGGAATATGAAATGAAGCTGTGCGTGTGCGTGGGAAGGCTGATTTGTGTTTTGTGTGTTGAAAGGTGTCACAGGCTGGCAGAGGTTTGCTCTGAGGTGAGCAGATTGCTGGCTCAGCAGTGTGAAAATAAAAGAGGGATGTGCAGCAAATGAAGGGTTGTGAGGTTTGATAGTGGGTGGTTTAAAACAGGTAGACAGAAAGGTTGCATTTTAAAGCGTGTGAGTGTGCGTGCAGGGTTTCCAGGTTGAGGTTTCTAGCTTATTCATAGCAACGGCTCTGCACTTAAATCAAACAGTCACTAAGGTGCTAGCTGCTGTAATATATCAGATTTATTTAAAGAGTTTCTGCTGATTGAAGTGGAAGAAAAATATTTTTCACAAGTGGACCAAACACAAATCAAGCAGGCAGAGAAAAAAGGGCAGTATCTCAGACTGTTTGCTCAATCCTGTTGGTGAGATGAAGAGCTCTTGTCCTCAGTAACACTAATTTAACGCATTCACAGCTTTCAATACAAACAAATAGACATGCTCTCTCAAAATGAGCTGTTTACAGAGCAAATGGAGTGCTGTGTGGTAAACCACAATGGTCACTGCATGTGCCTAATCTGTTTGCTTCAGCTGTTCACTGTCGAGTTGATTGTGCAGAAAACAGCCACTTTACACTCTGAATAAGCCTTTTTTTAGGGAGAAGAAATCACAGACCATTTATAATCTGTCATGCTGGACCACAAGACCCAAGTTTAAGTACTTTGAGAGAGAAAGAGAGAGAGAGTCGGAGATGAGCCTTTTGTTGTAGCTCATAAAGCATGACTCATTTCTGTTCATTATCCAAATAAAGTCGTTTTAGTGAACCATGTCATTTACAAACAGGCTGGCAGTGCAACCGTGAAAATCCAAATCCAAAAGGGATAGTTTGTTTTTTAAGGGGTGTTGTATTACATCCTCTTTTATAGTATAAGGTGGTGCTTTGGCCTGTTGGTTCAACTGTGCATCCATGCTCATTTCGCCCAGTCTGTGACCCTTAACTGCGTGTCTTTCCACACTTTCTACAACCCACTGTCCTGTCCTCTCGATAAAAACCTAAAAAAGGCCTAAAATAAAAAATAGAGTGTGTTGAAGTTCTACAAATGTGGTTCACTAGAGTAGATCACTACAGTAACTTATACTGAACTCTCAGCAGCAGGTCATGTTCAGGATAAGGGATTGGTTTTTAGAAAAGTACACTTTACTTTAATCATGGCGCTCCTTTTGCTGATTGCAAGGGAAGACTTGTGAGTAACTTTGTCAGCCTGTGTGATTTACATATGAAAAATATTGTAATTAAAGCTCCAGTGTGGAACTTGAAGTTTTTGACAATTTTGGCGCCCCCTAAAGACAAAATACTCTTTGTTTGCTCTCGCCTTCAAGAGCAAACACACTCAATTGTTGTCTTTTGGCAAAAATATCATTGTGCTTAACTTCGACAAATGCACGACTTATTGTGAATATTTTGCATGGGAAATGTAAAGCACATCACTTTAAGGCATTTAAAAATACAAAATAAAGATGGTTAATCTTGTTGCAGGTGTTTTTTTTTTTTTTTCCTTTCGTATGTCCTAAAAGGGCATCAATATGAATTTTATTCTATTTGATAATTGTCAAGAATGTTATATGTCATTATCTACATTGGCTTCTCCATGTTAAACTGATTACAAGAACTCTTGGTTGATTTATCAGGTTTACACAACCTACTTTATCGAGGTTTGTGAAGCCAGAACATAGATATATGTTGAATTTGCTTTGTAGTTTAGGTTTAATTAAAAAGATACTGAAGATATAAGGTGACCAGCTGTAAGTGTTGCAAATCTGAGCAGTGGGTCTGTTCTTTATAACTATTAAAATAACTGTAATCTGAGCTCAGGTAGTATTTTTGTTGGGGGCAGGATGGCCAAAAACACATGATACCAGAAAGAGCTTCACGTCTGCATGAAAACTGCTCATTGCTGAACCATTTTCTGCATTGTTATAAAAAAATTTGCTTTATTTCTGCATATTATGAGGTGTGAAGTCTCAAAACCCCCTCTGTGCCGCATTTGATGGTGTTTGATGTGCATTTTAATCTTAAAGTGACACAGTGGAGGTGTGGTTTATGTGCCGTACTCTAAATCTTCTGGCTTCACCATCAGTAAACACTTGCAGCATCCCCTTTAATATATCATCTACGCACTAAATTAAACGGAGTCTGCACACTGAAAGAGAGTCAAAACCCTTTTCCCTTTGGAAGCCCCCAGAAGCATACTGCATCATCAGCATAATGGCGCAACTTTTATGTCCAATTTTACAGAGTGTAATCCTACTCCCTTCAGGGTGTACTGTATCTCTTCACTTGAGCTGTTTCATTAATAAAGAGGCAAAAGGCCAAAATGAAAATCTTAAAAACAGTTTGAATAAGTTCATAAACACAAATCCTTACTAGCAAACCAGAGCTCCTAAACTATGGTGGTTTTTTTAGTGACTAAGTTTGAGATTTGGTTGTACAACATTAAATATGAATAACTGCTGATGTCACTTTTCTTCCCAGGTAAGATGTGGCGGCAGCGAGCTGTGGTTCAGGCCTCTCAGGGTGACGGCCGGCCCTGCCCCTCCCAGATGGAGCAGTGGAAACCTTGCCCAGTCCGACCCTGCTACCGCTGGCAGTACAGCCCCTGGTCTGAGTGCCGGGTGGAGGTAGGGTAATAAATCATAACGTTCTACCATAATCCAGGGACACTAATTATTAATGATCGAATCGACTGTCAGCTACAAGAAACGCAGCTCTGACAGGTCCCCGCCTCTGCAGAGATCGATACACACCAGAGTTTGAGCCAAAAAGTGGATTTGAAGAGAGAGAAATCTCAGCACCTGGCAAGAAAAAATAATGGACTCTTTAGTATTGATGAACAACCCTATCAAATCCCTGCTCATGCAGTTATTTTCTGAGATGGACGGTAAAAATCAATCTAATGCACTTGTAATGCTGATACATTACAGTAAACTGATACCCTTGCCAAGATATTTGGCAGCCATTGCACTTCATTTTGCATCGGGAGCCACGGGGTCAGAATAATAAAGTAGTCTGCTGCATTGCTTAATGACATAAAACCAAACTTCCCCGGCATTTGTGTAGTTTTATGGCCACACAGAGCAACATGTCACCTCTAATCATTCATTTGGGTCATTTGTTACTCTAAATTAACTCTGTCAACTGTCCTATAATCTCAGCCCTCCTCTAAAAGGCTGACAGAGAGAAAGAGAGACAGAAAGAGGCTACAGTTTCTAACCACATTCCCACATCCACATCAGCTAAGGTCACCCACCATCCATTTATCTCTCATCCTCCCTTGTTATCGAGACATCCAGGGTGTCTGCAGGTCTTAAAAGTCCCGCTTGATTTGGCAACACCAGATTTTTACCATGGAAACAGCAAGTGCATGAAAATACCCCAGCTTCAACTCTCTTTGAGGTGCTGCTTTTGAGAAATGAAAGAGGGGAGTGGCTGGTGTTTCTGTTGACAGTGTAGACAGACAGACGTGGTTGGTTTTTAGAGAAGTCAGTCAATAAAACGTTACAAATATTATTTATTATTATTATTTATTGATCTGCACAATGACAAATGAGAAACACATACAGAGAAACAGGGTAAACAATAGTGCAGGAGAGGGAAGATGCTCAAGAGCTGATATTAAATCCTCCCCCAGAAAACAAAATCACTCCATCAGATCATCCATAAAGAAAAGAGAAGGAAGAAAGGAAGGAAGAAGGGAGGGAGCAAAGGAGGGAGGTAGAAAGGAAGAAAGAAAGAAGGAAAAAGGAAGGTAGGAAGAAGGAAAGAAAGAAAAGAGGGAGGGAGGAAGGGAAGGAAGGAAGAAAGAAACAAAGGAAGGAAAAAGGAAAGAAAGAAAGAAAGAAAGAAAGAAAGAAAGAAAGAAAGACAACTACATTATGATTTCACATGTAGTCTGTGAGTAAACTTCCAAAGTAGTTGGAGGTTTGCATCTTTTTGTTTACTATTTCATCTCGTTCTTTTTGTTCTTCTTGTTTCTTTAAAGTAGTTGCCAGCGTATCAGTACATGACTAGATTTCTCATCATCCACCTGTTGAAGATTTACCCACTTAGCTGATCCGCTAACAAAAAGTGCTGCAATTAGCATTCCTGTTTTGTCGACCCCACTCAGTGTTTTTGGATCTAATCTCTTGAACAAACACTTTTTCCAATTCACAGACTGAACATTTTCTGAGTCCATCCGTCTATTTTTTCGTATAACAGGGGTCAGGGAGACATCCCATTGTAGTCATTCTTACTATAGAGAAAAGCAATGCCTCTGACTCAACATGTCCACCACCAACAACAAAAGTGAGTCATCTAAATTAATACCTCCAAACTCCATACTGGTGTACAAAATCAGCTACAAGGTTCTCTGAGGAGACTACTTTGACCCTGATGGCAAACCCACTGATTTATCAAAACCTGTGTGTGGAAAATGCAACAAAATAGAGTCATGCATGGAAGGAAACTCTCCAAACCTCGCCAAGTAGCTCAATGACAGAAACCCAAACGCTTTTGAAGAAGTAATATCTAATATCGGTATATTGTCAGGGTATCAATATAAGACCCAGCCTGCATCTTAGATAACATAAACAGCCTGTCAACACATTGGAGTTCGATAATAACAAATTCTTTAAGCTGCAGTTATTGGGGATATTCTCATATCTGTGTTTTTAGAACAATTAAACAATAAAATAGCATCTTGCCGCAAGCTGATGTTAGACGCCAATTCCTCTATGGTATCATTAGAAAAGCAGCCCACTGCCACCCAAATTTGGCAAACGTAGTAGTGCCTAAAATGAACATAATGCTCCTAAATAAATAAATAATTAATTAATGGGTTGGTATAGGAACGTTTCATAGGAATTGGCCTGTTTGTAGAATCATGGTTCAACCCTTATAAACCCTGCCTCTGGTCTATTATGTGGTGTTGAGTCTTGTTCCAGGTTCAGGTATCATTTCAGTAACTCGTCCTGTAGCTGAAAAAATACTGCAGTCTGAATTTCAGTATCATGACACCAACTGGGGCATTTTGAGTTCCTCTCAGGCCAGATGGGGAAGGTAATCTCTCCCGTGGGCTTTGGATCTACCTCAGGGCCTCCTCTCAGCTGGACACCTCTAACAAGAGGCATCCAGAAGGCATCCTTATCACATGCCCAAACCACCTCCATTGGCTCCCCTCAATGCGAAGGTTTTACGGCTCTGCTCCAAGCGCCATACATGCATGCATTGTTTCCCTATAAATCCTTGAAGCCACAGCATGGAGAACAACAACTGCAAAACAACATAAACTAAATGACTACCGTGGGTTTTATTTACCTCAATCTTTAGGAGCATAATTATGAGTCTTAAGGTGCTAAAAGCATTAAATTAGTTTGTCTCTAACAGGATTCCTTAGTACTGCATCTCAACATATGCTTTTCTGCTTTAAAATGAAGAGGGGAAAAAAAGGAACATAAACATGATTTACTTGAGCACATCAGCACAGCAACAAATGCTCCTTTCAAGCATTTCTACACAAACCCTTGACGTGTTCTCAGTAGTGATTATGCTCACAAAAGAGATGCAAAATTCCTCTCTCCTGCTGGTGTACTGAATTAAATTGTGCCAAGAAAAGTGTTTTAGGACAGGGAAATTAATGAGCATCTTTGTGCACATTTAATTACACACATCGTTCCTTTTATTCAAGAAAGAAAAAATGAACTGAAGACTCAGAACCTGCGTCTGCATTTGCCAATTCAAGAAAAAAATGCTCCTCTCTGCACTCGAGTTTGAATCACGCTGCAAACAACGGCGTTCTGATGTCATGGTTAATGTCTTGTTTACAGTGTTTGGTATCGATTCACTGATGGAAATCATTAATGGGCATTCACCTGCTTTTTATTGCAGCTTTAAAAATCTTTAATGTGCCGTTAATATTTTATGCAGACTGAATTTATACACGCTCTGTACAGGGGAGTGCACATAAACGACACCAGTATGTACTTTTACAGCTACAGTCCTTTTGAAGCTGCAGACACTTGAACAGCTTTAGTTTTTAGACACATTATCAGTCTCAGATTTTAATAAATAGACGTAATTTTCCAGCCATACCTCTGCTATTATACTAGAGCCTGTATAGAGTGACTGCCTCCTCTCTTACGGTGATAACTCATCCTCCTCTTCCTCCCTCTCCTGTGCTGTCAGAGCGCGGTGTGTGGTCACGGCACGCGGTACAGGAACCTGTCCTGCTTTGTGTCGGATGGCACCAGTGAAGATGAAAGCTTGGTAGACGAGGAGCTGTGCAGCAGCCTGGAGCTGGCCGTCGACGGAGACAAGCAGATCATGCTGAAGGAGGCCTGCACGCTCCCATGCCCAGGTAACGCTGCTGTTGAAATGATGAAGGTTATTTTCAGCTCCCAGTGTTGCTTGAGCAAACTTTCAATGTCACGTCCAAACACAGGATTCAGTACAAGCTGTATTTTCACCAAAATGCTGCTCACTAAATATACTTACAGGAATTCCTGATTTAATGTCAACCTTCAGTGAATCATAGTTTCCTGCTTTAGCTCGAGGCATTTTTGGGGGGATTTATTTTCATCATGTACTTGAGCACACAATGGCTCAACAATGCTGAGATGGAGTTTCCTCAAATTTGGTTTAATAATCCTCTTCAACTCAAGGATGAACTGAGTGAAGTTTAGTGGTCACAGGATTTAGGGAAGAGAAGTAAAACCATGTTGCTTATTGTTTCATTTTACAACGTCGGTCACAAAGAGGCAACAAAAAGGAGTTGAGATCAATAACGCAAATAATCATGTTAATTGATAAGAAGAAGATCTGGTCAAACAAAGGAAAAAGGTGTCAGGCTGTGCTGCAGGTAGAGAGAGAGAGTGGGAGGAGGTATCAGCAGCAGATGAGGGAGTTAAAGGTAACCTCGAAGACAACACAAGTCATCAGTTTGCCCAGAACAGTATTAATACATATTTTACCCAGTCTTATCTATCTAACAATGTCTGTAACTTTCTATTGTCTGCTTTTGTGAAATGTCAAAATACAAAGTGTAGGGTGACCATATTCTGAATCCCCAAAAAGAGGACACAACTACGTGGGGGTGGAGTCACAGAGTCGCACGTAGTAAATTTTGAGAGTTTCTTGGTCAAGTTATTCCACGTGACACAAACTTGAAACTTCCATACCAAACCCCGGACATTTGAAGGATTTTATAAACTCCCCCATACAAAGCCGGACAAGGCCAAACAGCCCTCCAAAAAGAGGACATGTCCGGGTAAAAGAGGACGTACGGTCACACTAACATAGTGGAGTACATGAACATTCATGCTGATTCATCTATCATGTAACTAAATAGACTAACAGATACAAACAGTGATAAAGGCTCTACAAATTAACCCCAAATATCACACCAGGGTCTATTTCTGATGTTTTACAGCAAACTCATCCATCCATGATTAAAAACCGTTTGGTTAAAACAGAAAGGAAGTTTTTGACAGTATTTCATATCCAGTTAAATGTTGAATTCATCAGTTCAATGTTAGTAAATCTTACCATCAAACTGGGCTGACTTATTGTTAAGAATACACATCTTAGATCTGAAGTCGTGAATATTTAATGAATCCTCTGAACGATGTTTGTGCGTCCTGTAGGAAACAGGAAGCACAAACATGTGAACACAGCCGAAGGATCTGACTCGAATGAAGTTGACTCCGTTTATTTGTTGTCAAATCTCTGACTCTTTTACTGTTTTCTGTCAAACACTTTGATTAATCTTTACACTCCCAGCCTAAGGTTCATATAGCACTGTAGTTGTCATGATTACTGTAGAGATTTGTTGTTCAATAGAGCTTTGAAAATACAGGCTTTGAAGTCAGACATTATTTATCGAGGCAGGGGTTGGTGTGGAACTCCCAACAAAGGTCTAAGCGAAAAAATAATCCATTTTAATTTCTACTTTGCATTGTGGAGTCGCTCTCAGGTTCAAGCTGCAGAACTGAGAAATCACTGCAATGCCGAACAGAGTCAACATTTTCCTGCAGTTTGATTTATATCACAAAGCAGCCACTAAAAAT
This sequence comes from Xyrichtys novacula, assembly GCA_962446985.1. Taxonomy (NCBI): domain Eukaryota; kingdom Metazoa; phylum Chordata; class Actinopteri; order Labriformes; family Labridae; genus Xyrichtys; species Xyrichtys novacula. The sequence goes on from OY660871.1 coordinate 31,751,055, forward strand.
ACTTTTGTTACAGGGCAGATTTTATTATCTCTCACCAGTGGCTCTCGGTGTCTATCATGACCTCTAGATTCAGAGCTCACCTGAAGGCAGGATAAATGGACTACATTACAGCAGATGCTTTGTGCGACTGTATCTTTTTATGCTGGTTAGATTTACTGGTTGGTGCTGTATTTCATTGCCTGTAGGTACTCGGGGACCTCACTGCTCTTCTCTGCCAAGGTGGTCCTTTTCAGCTCTTCTCTGCATGCACATTTATCGCCTCATATTTACTCCAGTTTTACCAGTTTTGCCTATTTTTCCACCGTTTGCTTGATGTCCTTCCTTGGCTGTAGTCACGTTAAAGCCGAGGTCTAAGTCTGTATCCACCTCACAGTGAGAAATCTAACATGCAAAGTGCAAAATGCTGGTGCAGTGGTCAAAAATAAGACCTGTGGGCTGTGAAAGCTGCTCCTTGTGTTTTGCCGAGCCGGAGGCACTGCTGTCAGGATCTGTTTTTCATTTCATGTACCGGACACAGACTATTTAGACCACCTGTTTTTGTTTTTTTAAATGTTAGCAAATGCAATTTAAAGGTGTGAGCACTTCTATTCAGTTTATTCCATTTGTACAGTGAAGAAACACAGAAGCCTAGTGTTTGAATCATATACATACAGACAGGAATAAAGGAACAGAAACAGAAAAGGTGCGATCAATAATCTGTGTGGGTGAGGAAACAGAAAGCCAGAGGGCTTTTGTAAAAGAGAAACTGAGTTACAACCTCCCTGAATAAAAATCCAATGTCTTCTACGAGACAATTACGTGTGTTTTTCATGTATTTATTCACCTTACATGTGAATAAAAGTGCTGATGAAGAGCAGAACAAATTGAAAGAGTGTTTCACACGATAATTGTTGGTACAGCTGAGGAGAAAACGCAGCTCTGCTCCTAGTTTTCCTCCAGCAAGGTGGTTAATATTGAGGATTTTTAATATGAAGGCAATTTAAAGTGATTTACATATTTCAAAAGGAAATGAAAATAATGATCCGATACCAGACTCTTGTTTTAGCTCTGAGATCTATGAGAAATGATCAGGATGTGGATAAAATGAGGTGTTTTCCAAACGTAACATTGTCTGGATGTAAACCACCTCCAATTCAACAGAGAGCCAAACAAAGCTTTTAGCCTCTCCATGAACTTTTTAACTGATCTCTACACAGGAAGTCAACTACACACAGTTGTCCAGTAGGCTCAAATCTAAATGCAGTTTTACAGTAGTTAAAAAAAAACATTGTGTTTATTTGAACAAATCAGACGAGGAGACATTGGGACAAGCGGCCGATCATAACTCAGTCAAACAGGTCTGATGTTGAGAAGAGTCCAGCAGGTTTCACTTCACATTTTGACCTCTTTTCACCTCTCTCTTTAAGTTGTAGACACCTACAGAGAAGCTTTGCGGGATTTGCAGCTCAGAAAACTCCTCACTCATCTTGTGCTGGCTCCTGTGAAACCCTTTAAAGCAGTTCTGTTCAGCTTCTGCCTAATGTTTGTTTCGGCTGCTTTTCCACTGATATAAAGGTAGACCCGGCTTCTGGGTGTTACTTTTTACACAGCTTCATGACCCAAAAGTTCTGCCTTTACAAAATATGTCTGAGCCTCGCCACCAATGCCCACCTGGCATCCTATTTAGCCCTATTAGCCATGTTAGCTTTTATCACAGGAGCATTTTTTTCTTTTGTAGGATCGTAGGGAAAGGTCACTCCCTCCTTCGCCTCTGATTGGCTAGAGGTGGTGGGCTCCAATTGGTTATTCCTTATGGCTGTGAAACGTAAGCGTCTGTTGGGTTAGGTTTAGGGTTAGGAGATTCAGAATCGCGATAATGTTCTGTAATGTTCTGTTCTAAGTACAGAGCTGACAGCCCGCGTTTGGCTTAAGTGTGTGATGACATCTCACAGCCAATCAGAGGCGAAGGAGGCGGGACCTTACCCTACCATCCTACAAAAAAAAAAAAAAAAAAAAATTGCACCCTGGATTATATGATACCTTTTCTTTCAACTACGGAAAACAGAATAAAAGGAAGCTTGCCTGGAGGCAAGTGAGTGAAGAGGTCGGATTACCCGGTAAATTGTAAAAGACCTTTGTCTGTCACTTGATCCCACCGGCTGAATTAGCAGGGATTACCGTCGCGAATGAAGCGAGTAAATACTATTCATTCAGGCATCTAGATTCACGCAAATAAAGAGAGTCGATGGCTTTACTCGTGCTTGGTTTGAGCGCCCCTTTAGAGATAAACAACTCTAGATTTAGTTCAGAGAATCCACAAAACTCTCAGGGATTATTCCCCCATCTCTGTTTCTTGATTTGGTTGTTTTACAGCTCAAAACTCAAAGGCTCTTTATTAACCACCTATAGGATACA